>CM046878.1:183607274-193607274 GCA_025667525.1 Glebionis coronaria | reverse complement strand
TGAGGAGAGAGCAATTTGCTGTCGTTTGATCAAGAGAGAAGAAGAGAATGAAAATTGGATGGCCAAGATCTAATTCTACTTCAACAAACCTCCTCAACAAGGTTTTAGAGTTTGCCTATAAAAACCCCAATATTGTAATTTTATTGGATCCCGATTTTTTTTTATTTACTGTTTTTCATATCACTTTAGGAGTAGGATTAATTGTAATTTTATTTTTATAAGTATTGTAATAATTTTCTGAAGTTAATGAAAAAAAATTTCTTTGGGATTTATTGTTCTTCGTTAGTTTTACTGTTTGTTAAATTAATTTTAATTTTAAGCTATTATCGTAATTGATTTTATAAATGTTAAAGTGAAATTGTGAATAACATCAAACCCCACTGGTTTGATTAAATCAAAGCTATATTGTTCGTTTGATGATACCGGTTTGTTGGAGAGTTGTTTCTGGATCGAGAAGGGTGTTTGGTTAAGGTGGTGTTGATTCGGTTCATATGCCAGCTCAGCGTTGCGCATCTGCTCAAAGGATTTCGTCACCGGGTTCATTTTCATTTTAATGTTCATGCTTTGTTTTTAGATTAATTTTGTTAAAAGTTTAAGTGATTTAGTTTAATGTTTGAAGTTTATTGATTTTTATTGTTTAGATTTCCTGATATTATTTGTTTTCTGATTTGAATAGTCTGTTTCACAGTTTCATATGCTTTTGTAGTTTTTCGTTATTTAGTCCGAGTTAGGATCTTGCATAACGTTGATGTTATTACTTCTCGTGATAGGATGAGTGCATTTATTCGAGGGGTAGAATTATTGGTTTGTACTCTGAGTATCTAGTTCTATAGCCTGCTGTTTGCTAGTTTTCATCCTTGTTTTCACTGATTTTGAGTGCTTGCTGATTTATCTTGTTTTAATATCTGTTAATTCGTTTTATAATTTGGAGTAGTTGTTTACTGGTGTTGTTTAAATTAGAAGTATCATTGATTTAGTTGAGTTTTCTATTAAAGCTATTAATCTATTGTCATATTATCCTTTGTTTATCTGGTGCAATAATATTGTACTTTTTCTTTGTTATTTAAATTGGAATATTGAATCTGTATGTCTGCTACATAATTGTATGATTTTAAATTAATTGATTTTTATGTTCGCATGATTTAATGGAATATTTGTTATTTTGAGTTTTTGTTATTGGTTTTATTTTGGCAAGATTTATTCCAGCTGATCCGAATGGGTTGTTTGGTAGCTGTAGTGCTAGAATTTAAACTCCAAAATATTTAATCAGTGCAAAAAAAATTTAATACCAAAAAAAATCCCTAACGGGACTCGAACCCTTGACCTCCCATTCATCACCCTAGCGAGTTAACCAATTCATCTAGTTCTTCTTTTGTGTTTTATTACACCTTATTTAATTAATATAGTTTTAATTAAACTGTCAGTTTTGTTAATTAGTTTAAATATAAGTTTTAATTAAATTGACTTTTAGACATTTAAATAGTTTTTATAAATTAGTTTTTTTAAAACGTTTTTTTAATGAATTTAATTTTTAAAATATAATTAAAAAAAATAAAAAAATAAAAAAAACAAACACAATAAATATTTTATTACTTTTAATAATTTCAATTGTTTTTAAAATTAGTTTTTAAAATTAGTTTTTAATTAATTTAGCTTTATAAAAAATTAGTTTTAAATTTTATTTAAATTCAAAAACAGTTTTTAAATTAGTTTTAATTAGTTTCAAAATAGTTTTTGTTTAAATCAGTTTATGATTTTTAAATAGTCTTGTTTAAATTTGAAAAAGTTGTTTTAATTAAATATTTCCTTTTTAATTAGATTAAATAGGTTTTAATTAAATAGTTTTTCTTTAGTTTTTAAAATACCAAACAATGTATTTTTACCAAGAACAATTAATCCACGTTTAAATTGGATATCAATTCGAGTGATTCGAGGAACGAAAAATAGACTTTAAAAAGAATTTGCACAAAAATTCCTGCATTAAAATAGCGCCGCTGCCGCTTCGCTCGTTACGATTGACGATTTTTCGTGAGAAGTTTTGGATTTTGGGATACGTTCAATTTTGAACGTTACTTTTCTTGCTAAAAAATCAAAAACATAAAAAAATCCAAAACTTAAAAATACCAAAAAAAAAATCAACAAAAGCAAACTCTTTCCTAAGATTTGCACCAAAAAATTAAAAAAATCCAAAAGTAATACTTTTCCTAAAGTATTACACCAAAAATATTACGTATTGTTGTTATTTTTCTTATTTCTATTTCTTTCGTTTTTTTATTGTGAATATATATTTTTCTTAAAAAATACAAAAAGATTTTTCTTTTACTATATTGTATTACGTAGAACAATTAATTTACCTATTTACAAATAAGACCTTAGTTGGGATTTCATCAACTAGCTATTGTATTCGAATCCAAAACAAAAAATCAAGGCAAAATAGATAAATACTAATAAAAAGTTTGAACTCGATTTATACAAACTATAAGGTGGGTATAAGGCGACGCGCTATAAAAGGCCGTCTAAGGAAAAAGGTTTTTAATTGCTTTGTGCCACATCGTTTCCCCGCTTGCTTGTGCGTATATTGAGAGGGACGACCGATTATTGGTTTGCCAACTCAAGTAGTATTACGTATATATTTTTGTAGCTTTTTCATATTGAACCTCGAGAGGGATAATCCCTTTCCTCTCAAAGTCGACCGAGGTCTCCTACCTCATTCCTCGTTGTTAGTTGCATGCGCACTCGGTCGCGTGCACAAATACCGATTGGTGTATCTCGTCCTTCAAAGAAGGCGAAAAAGAAACGTCTCTCAAGCCGATCACGAGAATCGTTTCGACACTATCATGGATAATCGTCCGATTTGGGAAATATTGCAAGAAGAGCGTTATAAGATTATGTCCGAGGAGTGTACGACTTGTGGTGGACCTCATGCTTATTTTAATTGTGACAAAACTTATGAGGAAGTTTATACTAATGTGGAAAGTATGTGCTATGCTACTAATACTTATTTTGGCTCCCCTAGTTTTCCTACAACTAGTAACCCATCACATTATGATCAAGGGTTTTATGGGGAATTTCAAAATCAAGGGTTTTCAAATCATGAAGGTTTTCATAATGAATGCATTTTTCAAAACTATAATCAATGGAATATTTCACAACCTCAAATGGACTTAATTATTCAAAAGCTTGAGGAACATGATAGATTACTAAGAGAATGGCAAGAGGAAACCGATAGAAAATTCATGCTCATTTTAGAAACCTATCAAGCTCAAGATAATATTGAGTCGTCTTTGAGAGTTGATGTTGAGGCTAACACCACTACTAGTAGTGATGTTCCCACTGTGGATCCTTCCATCTCTCCGCCAATAAAGGAGAGACAAGGCCCGGAGATTATCATGAGTTTTACTCCCCCTCCGGTGTTGACACCCACAGCTACATTTAGCTCTCTTCCTTCCTCGCCTTTCTAGGAAATTCCCGAGATTATACTTGAGCCTACATTACCCATTGATGACCCCATTTCTTTTAAGACTCCTTCACTTAATCCTTCAAATGACTTTATGCTTTCTTCAAATCCTCTTAGTGAGACATGTTTTGATAAACAAATTTTTGAGGAGTGTGAAGAACTTTATAATGAGTGCATAGAAGAAGAACCCTTAATTGGTCCTACACCTAAGGAGTTTGTAGATAGGGATGAGTTATCTTGTGATTCCGATTATACTTTTAATTCTTCCTCGGGATCGGATGAGGATGACTCTCATATTTTACCAAACCGACTTTTGAAAAACATGCTAATGATACTAATGAATTTTCGGACCCTTTACTCCTTAGTGATGATTTTTATACCCCGAGTGTTGAGAAATTCCATCATGAGGATGCTTTTTATGATCCCGTGTTATTGGTTTTATCGCATGAGCTTAATTGTGATCATGGTATTGATGAGAAGGAAAATGGAGATTTAAAACTTGATATTGATATTGATTTTGAAAACTCGGATTTTGACAAATTCACATTTGCCTCTTCACCAATTACTTTTGATTCTACCATCGATTCTCTTCCACATATCACTTTTAGTGATGATGATGATTTTCTCATTCCCGAGATAGATGAATTTCTTGATATTGATATTCTCGTGGATGATAACGTCACATACTTCTCGTATGGTGAGAGGACTTTTTTACCTTTCATGACTTATCCCCCGGCCTCTCCTTTACTATTTTCCTCCGGGAACGAGGACAAGCTTTTTGATCCCGGTATCGATATTTGAGGCTTCCCTTTGAATGCTTAATTCGGGAAATCGAGTCGAGCTAGAGATTCTTTTGATTAAATCAAGCATCGTATAACTAGGTTAGATTTTTACCTTTTCCATCCTTTCCACCCTTTTTCGCCTTCACCCATTTCCACCAATAAGTGTAAGGGGGAGCCAAGTAGGTTGTTTGTGTTGTGATGATTGTGTAGGGACATGTGCTTTAATGGTCCACTTTTGGTGTTTTTGACGCTACCTGTGATCCCGTGTTCCCGTGTACCCGGTTCTATCAAACTATTGTGATTCATACATGTATATAAATAAAATGAATAAATGTAATCACTTTAGTTGTCTCTTCCTTGGCTCGATTTTAAACAACGTACTCAATGTCCTAAGTGCAGGGGAGTTTATTCTCCCACATGCTTAAACATTGAGGACAATGTTTATATTAAGTGTAGGGGGGACTTCTATCGAACTTTAGTGGGCTTTTCTATGAATTTGACCTCATTTAACCAGAAAATTAAAAAATTTTCAACGTTTTTCAAAATTTTGATATATTTTGGCCTAGTAGTATTTCCATTTATTTTCTTTTATTTTCTTTCCTTTTATCATCACATCATATTTATAGTTTCCATTTCAAAGAATAAAGTCAAAAATAAATAAATAAATAAAATGGTTTTAACAAGTTTTGAAATCTTTGATATATTAGGCCCGTCGTGAATATTTTGACTCAACCCGAGTTTACTTATCCAAAGTTTACTCTAGATAGTATCCTTAACCATATGGACCTTAATTGGTTTATTAGGCTAAGCATCCACGAGTCTTATTACTTGAGATTTTAAATTGTGGAGAACGAGAGATGATAGAGTTGATAATAAGTTTAAGGGTTAATTCTTGCTTATATGAGTTTTTGTGGCTTTGTCTTCCCGCTTGTATATTTAATTGCTTAATAAATGAGGATTTTTGCTGTGTAGATTCGATATCTTAGCTCTTATCCAAATCTTTTATCTCCTTGTAATTAAAGCATGAACACATTGAGGGTGCCAGCGTTATGGACTTCCGACTAAGGTGGCTCATAACCACTAAGTAGGAGGTATTCAGACCATGGGACCGCGGAATTTGGCCTAATATATATATCATAAAGAAAGAAAGAATAAGATTAAAACATGACCTCAAGGAGCCTTAGGGTGTGGGGCATGTAGCACGAACCTTGTCATTAGAGCCTTAGGGTGTATGGCATGGTAAGTGTTGAATAAAAATTGATCAAAAAATCAATTCCCTTGTTTATCGTTCAAGGAGCCTTAGGGTGTGGACAATAGATGAGGAGCATTTTTACATCTTAAAGAGCCTAAGGGTATATGATGTGAATTTGCTAAACTCCACATAAAGTCAACATGACTTTGGAGGAATAAATAATAAGTAGTACTATTGGCCAAATTTCGGATCCGAGAATTTATTCCCCAAATCGTGTTAAATTATCCTTGATGTGAGCTTACTTTAGTGACAACGTTTTTGAGGACGAGGTTAGGTTTTAAGTGTCGGGTTTGCACTATTTTGCCTTCATTTTTGGACTAATAATTATCAAATAAGTTAAATGAGCCTACGGGTGAATGACAATCCTTAAAAGCTAGAGATACAACTTAGGAATTGGAGAAAGTGTATTACATAATTGTCTTATATAAGTGGTTTTAACCTAAGAACTTATGGTAAACAATGATCTTGTTTTTAAGCTTGGTATGGGGAACGTGAAACTTGAGGGTGATTAATATTCATGACACCAAAGCCCTAATTTAAGTCTTAGATTTCTTTACAAGTTTCTTCCATCAAATAATTTCCAAGTTAATAAATTGTTATAACTTTTGTTTCCTTTAAAGTTTTTATCTTTTCATCGTAGTAGTAATAGTATATCTTAATAAAGGCCAAAATGGGTTAATTATAAGAAAAATGTAACTTTATGCTTTAAAATTATGCATTGCATGGGGTCATTGCAATGGTCAAGTGTAGGGGATTTAATAATTGTGTAAACACTTATCCTTTTGCCACTAAAATCAAAGAAAAACAAGACCTAATCATGTGTTTAATATCGTTGATGAGATGACATTTATACATGATCTCATCATTCTTTTTGGGCTTTAAATGCACTAAAATGTCATAAATACCATATATATGCTTGTATTTGTTTACTTGTGTGTTTTAGGTATGGATATCGTGAAAAAGACAAAATATCACAAGAAACAAGGAAAAACGGACACGAGAAACGAAGCCGTACAAAGAACCGGGCCCTAGTTCATGAATTATCCAAGATTAAACCTTGAAGGCTTGAAGATGTACAAGAATGATTCTCAAATTGTGAAGAAATGACACTTAAAACCCTTGTGAATTCATAATTACAAGATTGGTCCCTTAAGTTTGTCAAAATTACAAAAATGGTCCTTTAACTTTGAAGAAATGGCAAGATTAGTCCATCATCAATTCTAATTTGTCAAATATGATCCCTCATAAAGTCAAAGATACTATGAAGACCTTTGAAGATCAAGAAAGTCCAAATTCAGTCCTTCAAATATGGAAAAATGGCAAAAACAACCCTTGAAACCCTTTCACCAAAGTTTTGTGGCAAAACTATAAACTTGGAAAGTTTATTAACAAAGGAAAGTAAGTTTGATGGGCTGAAATTCTTCTTATACACCTTTTGCCAAAGAACAAGGACCAAAGCTGCCAAGTTAGAAGTTTAAACTCCTAAACACGCGCCAAACAATAACCCTCCCCTAAAAACGAATCAAAAGAAGTTACTGTAGCACGTATAAACCCAGATTTTACTTTTTACCAACAAAGGGTAAAATGAAATTGGGAGTTCCCCCGTGTGATTCACCTCACTTGAAACCCATCCCAACATTAAATCCTTCTTCTCCACTCATCAAAGGACCCCACACCCCAACCCGTTACCCAATCACATCACACCCTCCTCTCCAAGTAAAGACACGTGGCCAAATCAACAGCCAAGACTCACTGCTTAACTAGCAAGCTAATTTGAACGGTTTTGATCATTTTGGACAGCTCACCAACATCAAACGACATCAAGCACTCAAGGGAAATTTTGAGAATTCACATCTAGGGTTTTCATGAATTTTCAGCTTTCTAGAATAGTCCATTAGGCCTATATAAGGAGACCTCAACTTGTGAGAGTCCCTTGTTCCAGATTTTAGCTTTTAATCTTTGTAATTCCTTTTTATTAAATAAAAGTTGGTTTTTCTGAAAATTTGTGATTTCCCTTTGTGTTTTGTAAAAGATTGGTATCTGATAAGCTAAAGTCTGAGTTCCATATTCATGTTTGAAGGCTTTTGAGGCAAGGTTTTAAGCAATAAAACTTGTGTTTCAAAAATCAGAAAGTTCTTGTTATTTGTTCATCATTGTGGTTTGTTATTCTTAGCAGGTACAAGGAAGCTGGTACATGTTTTGATAGTTCCTCAGCTCAAACAATCCAAGGCTTGGATGTAAGTGTTGGAGGTTTTCATCCCTCTCCCTTTTCAATTTTTTTGAATTTATTTGAATTTTTGGTGATTTTGCATGTTTTATGGTGAATCTGTGTTGCGAGGCTTGATTTGTGTTTCTAAGGTTGATTATTAGTTGTAGAGGTGGATTAGATCTTGTTTGATAGGTTAAAACACAACAATCCTTCGGAAGATTGCAAAATCAGATTCCAAAGGGGTGTTTGGGTTAACTGATTCAAAGGGATTTGACCCTTCCTTTGTTGTTGTTCTTGGTTCTTTTGGGTTGGTATATGTTTACTTGTTGCTAAGTGATATCTATCTGCAAGTTTTGTGGGTTGAAACAACCAAATCATTCAAAGGGCTTCAAAATCTGATTCACTTGGAAATTTTGGCTAAAATTTTAGGGACACCTAGATCTAAGGGTAGACTAGGGTTAACAAGTGTGAAATTTTGGTTAACTTAATCAGGAAAAGATATTTGGAGGCTTAAAATTGGATTGGTGGTCAAATAGATCAGCAAAAGGATTTTGGATAATCATTTTTGCTTATCAGTAACTTTTGGGGCTTGAATCTGCTTATTTACTTTGATCCATTGCTTGAAACAAGTTTATTTGTGCTTATTGGACTTTATTATAGCTTGTGTATGCATTTGGTTCAATTTGGCTGGCTTATTCATGCTAAAACTGCTTATTTGTTCATAACTGCTTATTTTCAAGGTCTGTGCAATATCTGTGGACTGTTTGCTTATTCTGGGCTTATTGAGTGAACCAATTTGTGATTTCTTTGTTGATATAGGCTCCTTGTGATTCACTGATCACAAGGGTGCCATTGTTTCCATTTGAATCCAACTGTGTTGGAAATATGTTTTTCCCAATAAATTCTCGGTCACATCTTAGTTAGCATAGATCACGAGCTATAGACTATTTAGGACATTGTGACTTGGAGTGACCTACCTTAGGGGGAGATTGTTGGAAATACGTTTTTACGTATTTAGAAAGGATCGGTCACTCCAATGATATATTTATGTGTTGGGATCGTGATCCAGTTTGTAGTAAATATAGTCCATATAGCCCACATGTAGGGTGGGCTATATATACCCCCTCCTAGCATGTTAGGAGGGGTGGTTCTTTCATTTCATACTTTTCATTTTATCAATTCACTTTCTCTCTCTAATTTTCTTTCCCCTCCTCTTTCTCTCTCTAGTTCTTCATCTACTTCACCCTCCATCTCCATTCCAATCAATAGATTAATCATAGTTTACCAAATCCTAAGATTTCGTAGACCTTCAAACTGGATCTCTCACAAATCATAGGTCAAATAGTCAAAGCAGTGAGAACTCCTTTCCCCTGCTGCTAGCCATTGCTAGTGTAATTTTGTGTTCAGCTTAATAATAAGCTATTCTATCTTATTTTAACCAGCAACAACTTTGATTTTGTAATAGGTGCTCATTATTTGACCCCTTTGTTCATACTGGAGAATTTGGTGGGTTGACTTTAGGGTTTGACTAGAAAACCAACTTAATTGACTTTTTCATAAGTGCTTATTGGCTTATTCCAGCTTATTGGTTTTGCTTATAGGATTTTAGTTGATTGATTTGGCTTATTGAAGTCATTTGTAACCTTTTGCAAGTTGAATCAAGTCATAAGGTGCCCTAGAACTAAAACCCGACTATTTTGTCTTTTAGTGGATTTGTACTTGGCTTATTTCTGGCTTATTAAGTGTGCTTTTTCAAAATTTATTTTTACAGATCTCTTTAGTATCCCAAAAGAAGGTTGTGAGTCAAATTAGAGCTTATGGCATTGGCTTATTGCTTAATGAGCTTAATGGCCCAATAAGAATAAGCTGTTTGTTCATTAAGCTGTGATAAGCTCACTTTCAGCTTTTGGACCTACAGAGTTTTGTGTTTAGAATTGAATTTTGAGTCAGATAGGGCTTTTCCAAGTGATTTGGGCTTATTTTGACTTTTTGGTCTAAAAAGCCAATTAAGCTTGACTGTTTTTTATTTTAGCCCATTTGGGGGCCCATTAGGGGTTATTTGGTAATTTCACTTTCATTTTCTGTTTATTTAGGTTAAAATAAATTAGTTTGCAAGTTTTTAGAATTTTTTATAAATTTTGGATTTTTAATATCATTTTAATATTATTTTATTATTATTTTTCAAATTTCACATTTTTGCACTTTTTATTTTTTTCTTAGCTTAAATACATTAAAATAGGATTTTTGCAACTCTTAGATTAATTTTATCATCTTTAGAATAATTTTTATAATTATTTTAAGTTTTAATAGTTTTAAAATCATTTTAAATAGTTTTTCTTAGTTTAAAAATTTATAAAAATATTTTTTAATCTTTCTAGGTCATTTTAGAGGTTTACCAATTGAAAAATATTTTTTGGGCTTTTTGATAATTAATTTGATTTTTAGGGCTTTAATTAGCATTTAAAAATTAATATTTAATTAGTTAAAAGGTTTGAAAAAGTTTTGATCATTGGTAAACTCTTAGTTTATTTATTTTGATTTTTGGTTAATTTTGGGGAATTTTTAGAATTAATTTTTATTTTTGCTCATTTTACGGTTTTACGTTAGTCGTAGTAGTAATTAATTTCACGTCTTCGTCATTCTCTTTTCTCATTCCCTTCTTTCAAATATTAATCTCAAACCAATTACGAATTATTCACACACATATACCTCCTTGGGAAACGAACTTGGAACTTCATAGGGTCATTTGTACACGGTTTTCCTAAACCGTCGTATTTAATACTTTCCCTATTTACCTCCTTTTCCTAAAGGTGTGGTAAAACACTGCAATCATTTTGGCGTCGCTGCCGGGGAGGTGTGTCGTTATTAATTTGTCTTGTTGTTTTTAATATTAACCATAAATAGTATTTGTATTAGTAGAAATCTACTAATACGTTTATCAGTTTTTTTGGTTTTTCTTGTGAAATTATTATTACTATATTGTATTAAGTATCACAATCAATACAAAATATCTCAAAAAGTGTGAAAACACAACCTTAATTGGGGTTTGTTCTCCTAATTATTGTATTCGAATCTCAAACAAAAAGAAAAAGGCAAAAATAGATAAATACTTTCGTGAAGCTCGATTTTGAAAAATACGAACTATAAGGTGGTTATAAGGCGGGTATTATAAAATATACCCTAAGGAGAAAGGCTCTTAAGTGCTTCGCGCCGCCTCGTTTCCCCGCTTGCTTGTGAGTATTTTAAGATTGAAGGCTAATCGAGGGTTTTGCCGCCCAAAGTATTATTACGTATAATATATTTGTTTGGTTTTCTTTGTGATTAAACCCTCTTGAACAATTTGGTTTTCACCAAAGTTCTAAAGTCATTCGAAGGCTTTCACTCCATGTGATCATTTTCATTCTTTTGAGGCTTCTTTAATCAAGAGTTTGATTCGAGGAGAGATTTGGTAGATTGTTGTCTACGAAGATACACCAAAATCCAAAAAAATTAAAAACAATCAAAAACACAAAAAATTGAAAATTCACAAAATACCCAAAAAGAATCTTCTTTGCTCACCTCCCATTCTTCGTGAAGTTTATGATCACTCGTAATCAAGCAAAACGAGCTCGTAAACGTCTTCAAAAGCAAGCAAATCAAGAGACGTTGATTGAAGAACAAACTCCAATTGTTGAACCTATTGTAGAACAAGAAGTCGTCATGGCTAATCGTACTATAATGGAGTTGCTTCAAGCACCCACCGAGGGTTTTGGAGAGGCCATTGTGATTCCCGCTATCCTTGCACAGATTTTCGAGATTAAGACGGGTTTAATGTCGATGTTGCAAGCTAATAAGTCTAGAGGTCATGAGAAAGACAACCCGCACTACCACATAGGAATTTTAATCGTCTCACCGCTACTAGCAAGTTTAAGGATGTTCCACATGACGCCGTTAAGATGATATTGTTTCCATATTCGTTAGATGGACCCGCAAAAATTTGGCTTGTGAAAGAACCGCCAAATTCAATTTTGACATGGGGTGATCTCGTTTCTAAGTTTGTGAAAAAAAATTTCCCACCATCTAAAACAACACATTTGAAAACTGAGATTTCAAGATTTGTTCAACAAAATAATGAAATTTTTTCAATGGCATGGGAACGATTTAAGGAAATGTTACATGAATGTCCACACCATGATTTGTCGGAATTACATCAAGTTGATACTTTTTATAATGGGCTTAATGATCATGAACGAGATTACTTGAATGCCGCCGCGGGTGGTAATTTTTTGTAATACCAGTGAAAGTGCCGTATGATGCTAAGTTATTGTCTCAAGAGCTGTTCAGTATGAGCATCTCTCTTAAGTTGTGGCTCACTTGTGGATGTGATATCCCGAGCCCAACGTCATTTATTTAATCCTATTTTACGTATATTGTTTAAATTTTTAAGATTTTTTATCGTGGATTTATTTGACGGTTTAAGTTTAAAACCAACGTTTACGGTCGTAATTTAACGTTTGACGATTTAAGAAGAACCGATAACGACTACGATACCGACGGATGCCCAAAACTTACATTTTATTATCGATTGATCGATATTTGAGTTTTTCGAGATTTTTATTTTTATTACGTGTTAAGTCGAGTCAGAACCATATGTATAATCGTTTTGTGTGCGTTTGAACCATTTAAAGGTATTTTGAGGTAGCCGGGACTAAACCCGACTCCCGTAAAATTTTAAAATCGACTACTAGTCATAATCCCGCTCTTTAAATACTTGTTTGCCATTTAAGGCCAAAAGAAAGCCATAATTACACTTTGGTCCCTCCTAACCTTACAAAATAAACAAACAAACACACACTCTTCATTTTTAACTTCAAAAAAAAAATTATCTCCTCCTCCCTTCTTCTCTACCTCACGGCCAACCTACCACCATCTAAATCCACCATCAAAAATTCGTTTTTAAGAAATCTAAGCAATGACCCATGTTTGTAACATCATTTTAAGTAAATCCCACCACAAAAATCCACCATGCGACCACTTTAATTTTTCAAGATTAATTTTTGTAAAATGGTTGATTTGATCAAATTAAACACATGTATTGTTGTTCTAGTGTTGCTATGATCTTAATTAAGTGATCAATCAAGCTTGGGATTATGTTTTTGGTGTTCCACAGCCCCAAAACCCACGAAATATGTGGGGGGTTTGGGTGTTCTTGGTGTTTTTGATCCATTTAATCATTGTAAGGTTCCATCTCCTTGTCATTATTATGTTATTATTATTATCTTTGAATTGCATGTGTGATTTATGAAATGGGTTTTTGTTGTGATTGTTCATACAAGTGATTAAGGATAGTTAGAATGTTGTGGATTGGTTAATTGATGTTGGAATAGGTCTAGGATGTAAGGAAAAGGGTTGGAATGATGATTTTTACGGTTTTGAAAGAGGTATTTTTAGATCAGAAACTTTAGGGGTATTTTCGTGGGTTTAAGTGTAAGTCCAGGTTTAGATGATGAGATATTGTTGTAGAGCTTTGTCTTAGCTTCGTTTTGGTATAAGGTAGAGCTTACGACTCCAAACGAGTCAAAAGTTATGATATTTTGAAAGTTCGTGTACCGGGAGATGAGAATCAACACAATCCGAATTTGTGTTTGGTTTTGGGTCAAATCCCGGGGACCATAGATAGAGTTTGGTAAATGATTGAAAGTTGATTTTTGGTCTCAAACCTGCACTTGTGAGTCTATTTTTGGACTTAGGTGTTGTATTGGTCAATGGTGTATTTTAAATGGGTCAAACAAGTCTTACATGTTAGAAGTGCAAAATCAGTCCTAAAAACTTATGTTTAGTAACGTGATGTGTAACGGGTCATAAAAGTGAAAACTTTTCATGGGATTAAATATGGGTTTTATACAGATCATGAGGCATTTTTGTGAATTTTCTTGAGATTTATATAGGTGCTTAAGTCATAGCAAACAGCCCGTACATTTGGTATGTACCGGCAGAATTGTAAAATGCGCAATAGTTCTAATAAAGTATAAAATTTGACGTGTCTAGTAAATATCACTTGTATGGATTTTTGGCGTGAGTTTATATGAACCTTTAGTGTTCTTAATTATGTACATACAGTACTTGAAGGTACTTGAATGTGTTGATTCATTACATGTTTATTCGTTAGGTGTTGTATTTGATTTCCCGGGGCATCCTCATCGTCGGTGATCGATTTCGTTTATGCCGTACTTACTAATACTACCACTACTACTTAAGGTGAGTCTATAGCCTCGCTCTTTACTTATTGCAAATGTTTTTACACGCGAGGGGGATACATGCTATTTAAATGAAAATGAACATAAGTCATGAATGATTGTTGGACCTGAATGTTGCCTCGAAATTGTGTTGAGTACCTAGTTGCAAAAGGCCCTAATTTCATGAACTATTAACTATTGTTTAATCCTAGTGTGGATTGAAAATAGCCGCTTATACAATTTGTAGTACTACGGGGCTAACGACCCAATGCTAGCCGAGAAGTTGTACGTTGAGTAAGTTCTGCGGTAGATTATCTTGTATGAGAGATAAGGTATAATTGCAACTGATGCCTTTAGTAGGGGCACTGGTTTCATCTGAATCACGCCGGTAATTATTACGCGGGTGATTGAGTTAACGGATTAGTGTCATGAGCTTAAACACAATTGTCATAACCTTGAAAATAGATTGTTTGCGCGACAATGCTATTGAATGATCATGATTGGTTTTTAATACTTATGTTCAACTTATGATTTGATAAACCAATAGATTCGCTCAACCTTTGTGTTGACAGTTTTAAGCATGTGTTTCAGGTAACCAAGATTGATAGCAGCGGAGTATGCGAGGATGGAAGTTGTTGTGGCTTGGCGGTCTACTTGTTTTTCCACCCTTATTTAACTTAAAACTCTTTTATTATTCTGTCATGTGAGCAAAAGTGTACTTTTGGGTTGAGATTCAGTGGGGACCTAACGCAAACTCTGTTTAGTATTATCTTGGGATTTGGGAAACTGTAGACTTGTATGATTTTAATAATGTTTAAATTTATGTTTAAACTTGTACGTCTCTTTGAATCGTTTAATATAGCTTATGTGTGATGATAACTACGTAGCACCCAAATGTTGTAGTTCCGTTGCGCATAGCATTTGTTGGGGGTGTTATAGATTGGTATCAGAGCCATGAGTTATAGGGAACTAGGTCATTTTGTAAAATCCTAAACTATAACTTTTGGTGTCGTAAGAAATTGTCCAAGCACACAACTATCCTGCATGGCTCCGGTAAGATTTCTTTAGCATTGCTTTCTATTTTAGATGTATCTCTCAAATTGACATGAATTCTCTAGTATTTAGTAAGTAAATAATTTGATATATATTGAGATATATTGTTGTGTACGTTGAGTACTTATCATCGTAATTTGCAAATTCTTGTAAAGATTATCTTATATGTTGCATGTAATTGGCATACGGGCTACATTGCATTACATGGCAACACCGCGTTGTAATCCTACGTGTATGTAGGAATAATTTTATGTATAAATATGTATATACTATGGTATTTAAAGGTATTGCACGTGAAGCAATGGTCCTTGAGTGATTATCGTACATGTTATAATGCGGTTTTGTTGAGAATTCGGCCTCACCGCAAATTATCAATCTTGATAATTCATTTATTGTTCGGATAACCGAATATGAACCTTGTTTGATACTCTAGATACGTAAATAATGCTTCGTAACATATTTTATATCGACTAGATCGATCTCGATTGTCGTTATCGCACCGTGATGTGTCATTTTGGAACATCTCCTTTTTTTGAAACGTAATTTATTACATATTATTTTATTTCCTTATTCTTTATGGATTTAATATATTGGTTGGCGTAACTATAACATAGACGAAGTATAATCAATGATGCGTACATCGTAGCGGCGAATCATGTGTGTATATTATGAAACGTGATGGAGGCGTATCACCATTTAATCGTTTTTATCATCCTACTTGAATTTAAATATACATTTTAAAATTAGACTAGCGTTGTGATCAATCGCGATAACTTGGAATTTGGTTGGTTTGTGTTAATTTTGTGGTGTACGATTTCGAGACTCATCCGAGGCCGATAACAACACTTAGTTGACATACGTATTCTCGCTTCGTTTATTTCATTTTGTTTTTGTTGTTTCATTATTTTGTATTCGATATTATACATGACGAGGTCCTGCATTTGTGTGAGTTAAGTAAGCATTAAATTTTGTTGATGGATTGATTTAAACATAAAGTGTTTTACATATTTAATACTTGGCGGATGAAACTTTTGGATAAAAATGACTTATGATGTGTCTTGTAACAAGTAAAAATAAGTGTAGAGAAGAAATGGACAAAGTGAAATTATTTTTCCTTCAACCTTGGTTGGTATATCATAATAAGTAATTTGTATTACTCGTAAAATCCTTGTTTTTATATATTAATAATTTGATACTAGAAGCTAGTGATGGATTTGTTAAGAATTTGTTTAATATAATTTGAAAAAGGAGTTTATAATAAAATTTACGATATGACTATTGAGTATATGTAACTTTGGATTTAGTATGAATTAATTTTCGGGTCAATGTAGCAAACTTTTGGCGTATCTTGTAATATAAAACATGAGTAGAAGAATTGGTCATGTATTTTGGAGCTAAAAACTTTGTAAAATTGGTTTCATTTTAAACATAAGGTTATGTTTACGTATGCATTGGTGTAAACTAGAACACGTTACTTGTTGTAGTGAATAAACTGGGATAAAATCGGAATATACACTATAAGTGAGAAATTCTAATGCTTGAAATAAATTTTTAAATATTGATGGAACGTCATTGGAAATCATTTGTATATTTAATTGTCGTTATATAGAATCACTATGCATAATTCGATGATGCTTGTTTAAAATCGTTTGAAAAATCTTTTGTTTTATTCCGCTGCGAGATGTGTTAATGTTAAAAACCGTTTGATAATGGGCTAAGGATTAAAAGTTGAATTTTCCACATTTTAGAATTATTGAGATAAGCATTTTTTTGATTAATTATTACATTATTATATTATTATTATTTTTGAGATTCAAGTCTCGACTAAAATCAGTAAATTTATCCGAGATAATACTACGTGAAACGTCTTTGAAGCCTGACTCGAGTCGCGTGAATAAAATATAGCATACAAATCAGTTTTAAGGAACACATGTGTATAATAAAAAGTCAAAGGTTGATATTTTTTAAGAGTTAATTCGACTAGATTGAGTTATTTTTGATATTTGTATATACGTAATAAGATATGTCGTAATAACGTAAAACTTTGACAATTCTTACTATAAACGTTTTTGCTACTTAAGATATGAAGATTATTGAGATTTTGACGCGAGTATCGAGATTTTCAAAACTAATGATTTTACCAGTTATAATAACCGAGTCACCGAATCAACTAATGTTAGAAATTTTCTTGCAACTGTAATTTTTCTAGAAATAAAAACTTTGTATAGATTGAAACATGAAAGGTCTGAAATCTTTAATGGGGTAACACGAATTAAAAATGTGCAAATGTTCGGTTTTACAATGTACCAGGCAACAGTAACTAGAAAATGCAAATGGATTACCCAACAAACGAATATTTATATTATTTTCTTAAGATGTATATGTAATGTTTTGAGTCACAATGGTTCGATCGTCCGACATCCCTTCTTTGATTTTATGAGTCTGTATCTAAACTTGAGTCGTCATGTGACTGTTCATTTTAATATTTTCTATGATATGAAACCATTATTATTATATTTATTTTAAAACTACTATTTTGCTAGGACTTGATGATGAGGGTATGTCACCCGGTATATTTTGTCCTGTTCATGGACGTTGTGACTTTTCTTCTTACGGTTAATGGAACCTAAAATTCTGTATTTACATGAATGATGCTGCAAATCTTCATTAAATTGGTTATTTATTTATATTGAACAAAAGCGAGGAGGCGAAGCCGCTTTACCAAATTGTAGAGGTGAGAGAACTCGACCTTTCTGGTGAAATTGTTTCTATTCGACCAAGTGATTATTCTCCTCTCCCCGTTTGCCCTTGGTGGAATGTGTGTGCAACTCGAGATGATGGGAATTATGATCGTTGTTTTTTTTACGCTTGTGTTGATATTCAATTTTTACTCCATGTATTCGTAGATCGCTGTTGTTATCCCAAGACTTTTGTCATATATTTGAAGTATTTTCATTTCTAATGTAGTTAATTTCAGTTGGCAATTATATTGCTCGTTTACCTTGTTCGATCTCATTGATTTTTGACTTTATTACTTGTTGTGCTTGTAATGATCTTTAATCTTGAACCACCTTACCGTTATTTTGTGAATAGTCTATTTTGAAAATATGTATGAGTGTGTCAAATGGTTCGTTCAACCAAATGCGAGTGGTGTCGAATTATTTATTTATTTATTTATTTACTTTCCTCATGAAAAAGGGCAAAGCAAAAGTATGTTTCTAAAGTGGACGAAAAATGTTTGATGTGTTTATTAAAACGATGGTAACAATATTTTCCCATTTCAAATTTCATTTCAAATGGTTTAATTATTTTGAAGATTAGGTCGAAAACTTTCGTAGTCATATTTGGTGTGTAATAATAATGTTTGTGTCGTCACTCGATCCTCAATTATGCACAGCTTAGCTAACTATGCATTATTCGGGAAGAGTCCTGTTTGGTTGGTTGTTGTTGCTTGATCCTTAAGTATGCATGATCTAGCTAATTATGCATAGTTTAGGAAGGGCACGATCGTGTCAAACAAATTGGTCATCTTGAAACTTGTAGTGTTTTGATAAATGCTTGGATGAGAACGTTTTTAAAAATGGTGGATCCTTATACAAGTAATCGTATTCTCCTTGATTCCTAAAGAAAATTTTTGAATTTTCTTGTGTACCTTGAAATCTTTTCTTTTTGTTTGGCGTTGACTTAGTAAGTCAATGTGGCTGAGTAATTTTGGAAAATGTTTTTATGTGTTGTGTGTAACGTGTGAAATTTATCAGAATCGCAAGGGTGTTGATGAAATACCAAAGGGACTCGTACCGACACTGAGAAGAAATTTTAAACAAGAATAGAACACTGCCAAAGTAGAGGAAATCAGAGTTCAAGTGACTCTGAGGGGAATGACGAAGAGTTCTCCTACATCAAACGTATCGTACCTTATTTATTTTCTTTTCTCGTTCTTTTGACATGTTTAACGACACGCGATAAACTGTTGCATTTTACCAACTGTGCATCGGTAGTTGGAAGACAATTCCATTGCCGTCTTCGTTTATTTAAGTGAGGAATCCTCTTCGCTTAACTCAACCATCCTTGATTATCGATGGTTAAACGATAGATGAACATAGTTGATGTTTTTATGGTGAACCCTTGTCTTTTATGTGTTTATGTTGTATGTGACCTGGTCAAGTGATCGTAAGTTGTGAGAACTTGAGACGACATTGTCCAATGAAGTCCGATCATGAAGAACACGTGCCATGTAATATATATATTTTTTTACTATGAACGATGATATATATTGAGATTTTTACCACGGTTGGGACGAAAGTGAGATGGTGTTCTTGTAATATCTTTTGTGTATAAATCTATGGGTGGGCGCCCTGCGATGACATATGTATGTATTTTATTTTATTTTATTTTCTTTTTGGATATGCATCCTTAGCTAGCAAGCTTGTTAACTTTCTTTAACTTGCAATTTTCTTTTGACTGGACTCATCCGAGAATCATGTCAAATATCCTTATTTTATCATGACTTGGCTGATTAGCAAGCATGCGTTAACTTGGTTGAACTTATATACTTGGCATGGTTTGACTATTTCGCAAACATGTCGTGACACGACTTTATGTGCTTCATAATGGCTTTTGTGTTTGATTGGTTTGTGATGTTTTCGAGAGAGTTATGTATACGTCGAATGATTAGCGTATCGATGAATTCGTTTTTGACGAACTAGGGTTGTATGTACGTAATATTGCGATAAGGTGATTTTGTACGACTAGTAATAATTACTTCGCCTTGTATATTATGAATGTTTTCGATGGGGTTATGTGTGACCCGTGCGATTTTATTTTGTGAGTAGTTGTTTTTATGAGATGATGAACCAAGTGAAAGGACGATTCGAAAGTTGGAAGACATGCTCCGAACGTGTGTGATTGATTTTGGTAGTAGTTGAGATCGACATGTGTCCTTGATAAAATTCTTGTACAACAACATTTACCGTGTTAGTGTGGAAGCTGCACCAGTGGAAGCATCTTGTGGATGAAAATGTAGATCGCCAGTTGGATAGAATGAAGTAAGGAAAAGTCAGTTGAATGGACTTGAAATGATTCGAGAGGCTATGGAAGAGATGGTGTAGACTAAGAATCACTTGTTGATCGCGAGAGGCTGTGAGAAGAGATGTGTTGATACCCGTAAGAAGAATTTGGGAAATTGAAGTGGAGACCATGGATCGAGATGTTAAGAGATTGAAGCAAGGTATAATACTCATTGTGAAGGAGTGATGGAACCCGAGACGTGAACCGAAGTCCATATTGGAACGTGAAGACCTCTTTAGGAAGTAGTACCCTCATCTTTCTAGTAGTACGAAATGCGAGTATAAGAACCGAAGAGCGCCGGGACGTCGCTCCCTTAAGGAGGGGAGGATGTAATACCAGTGAAAGTGCCGTATGATGCTAAGTTATTGTCTCAAGAGCTGTTCAGTATGAGCATCTCTCTTAAGTTGTGGCTCACTTGTGGATGTGATATCCCGAGCCCAACGTCATTTATTTAATCCTATTCTACGTATATTTTTGAAATTTTTAAGAATTTTTATCGTGGATTTATTTGACGGTTTAAGTTTAAAACCAACGTTTACGGTCGTAATTTAACGTTTGACGATTTAAGAAGAACCGATAACTACTACGATACCGACGGATGCCCAAAACTTACATTTTATTATCGATTGATCGATATTTGAGTTTTTCGAGATTTTTATTTTTATTACGTGTTAAGTCGAGTCGGAACCATATGTATAATCGTTTTGTGTGCGTTTGAACCATTTAAAGGTATTTTGAGGTAGCCGGGACTAAACCCGACTCCCGTAAAATTTTAAAATCGACTACTAGTCATAATCCCGCTCTTTAAATACTTGTTTGCCATTTAAGGCCAAAAGAAAGTCATAATTACACTTTGGTCCCTCCTAACCTTACAAAATAAACAAACAAACACACACTCTTCATTTTTAACTTCAAAAAAAAATTCTCTCCTCCTCCCTTCCTCTCTACCTCACGGCCAACCCACCACCATCTAAATCCACCATCAAAAATTCGTTTTTAAGAAATCTAAGCAATGACCCATGTTTGTAACATCATTTTAAGTAAATCCCACCACAAAAATCCACCATGCAACCACTTTAATTTTTCAAGATTAATTTTTGTAAAATGGTTGATTTTATCAAATTAAACACATGTATTGTTGTTCTAATGTTGCTATGATCTTAATTAAGTGATCAATCAAGCTTGGGATTATGTTTTTGGTGTTCCACAGCCCCAAAACCCACGAAATATGTGGGGGGTTTGGGTGTTCTTGGTGTTTTGATCCATTTAATCATTGTAAGGTTCCATCTCCTTGTCATTATTATTTTATTATTATTATCTTTGAATTGCATGTGTGATTTATGAAATGGATTTTTGTTGTGATTGTTCATACAAGTGATTAAGGATAGTTAGGATGTTGTGGATTGGTTAATTGATGTTGGAATAGGTCTAGGATGTAAGGAAAAGGGTTGGAATGATGATTTTTACCGTTTTGAAAGAGGTATTTTTAGATCAGAAACTTTAGGGGTATTTTCGTGGGTTTAAGTGTAAGTCCAGGTCTAGATGATGAGATATTGTTGTAGAGCTTTGTCTTAGCTTCGTTTTGGTATAAGGTAGAGCTTACGACTCCAAACGAGTCAAAAGTTATGATATTTTGAAAGTTCGTGTACCGGGAGATGAGAATCAACACAATCCGAATTTGTGTTTGGTTTTGGGTCAAATCCCGGGGATCATAGATAGAGTTTGGTAAATGATTGAAAGTTGATTTTTGGTCTCAAACCTGCACTTGTGAGTCTATTTTTGGACTTAGGTGTTGTATTGGTCAATGGTGTATTTTAAATGGGTCAAACAAGTCTTACATGTTAGAAGTGCAAAATCAGTTCTAAAAACTTATATTTAGTAACGTGATGTGTAACGGGTCATAAAAGTAAAAACTTTTCATGGGATTAAATATGGGTTTTATACAGATCATGAGGCATTTTTTTGAATTTTCTTGAGATTTATATAGGTGCTTAAGTCATAGCAAACAACCCGTACATTTGGTATGTACCGACAGAATTGTAAAATGCGCAATAGTTCTAATAAAGTATAAAATTGGACGTGTCTAGTAAATATCACTTGTATGGATTTTTGGCGTGAGTTTATATGAACCTTGAGTGTTCTTAATTATGTACATACAGTACTTGAAGGTACTTGAATGTGTTGATTCATTACGTGTTTATTCGTTAGGTGTTGTATTTGATTTCCCGGGGCATCCTCATCGTCGGTGATCGATTTCGTTTACGCCGTAGTTACTAATACTACCACTACTACTTAAGGTGAGTCTATAGCCTCGCTCTTTACTTATTTCAAATGTTTTTACCCGCGAGGGGGATACATGCTATTTAAATGAAAATGAACATAAGTCATGAATGATTGTTGGACCCGAATGTTGCCTCGAAATTGTGTTGAGTACCTAGTTGCAAAAGGCCCTAATTTCATGAACTATTAACTATTGTTTAATCCTAGAGTGGATTGAAAATAGCCGCTTATACAATTTGTAGTACTACGGGGCTAACGACCCAATGCTAGCCGAGAAACTGTACGTTGAGTAAGTTCTGCGGTAGATTATCTTGTATGAGAGATAAGGTATAATTGCAACTGATGCCTTTAGTAGGGGCACTGGTTTCATCTGAATCACGCCGGTAATTATTACGCGGGTGATTGAGTTAACGGATTAGTGTCATGAGCTTAAACACAATTGTCATAACCTTGAAAATAGATTGTTTGCGCGACAATGCTATTGAATGATCATGATTGGTTTTTAATACTTATGTTCAACTTATGATAACCTATAAGATTCGCTCAACCTTTGTGTTGACAGTTTTAAGCATGTGTTTCAGGTAACCAAGATTGATAGCAGCGGAGAATGCGAGGATGGAAGTTGTTGTGGCTTGGCGGTCTACTTGTTTTTCCACCCTTATTTAACTTAAAACTCTTTTATTATTCTGTCATGTGAGCAAAAGTGTACTTTTGGGTTGAGATTCAGTGGGGACCTAACGCAAACTCTGTTTAGTATTATCTTGGGATTTGGGAAACGGTAGACTTGTATGATTTTAATAATGTTTAAATTTATGTTTAAACTTGTACGTCTCTTTGAGTCGTTTAATATAGCTTATGTGTGATGATAACTACGTAGCACCCAAATGTTGTAGTTTCGCTGCGCATAGTATTTGTTGGGGGTGTTATATTTTTTGTGCAAAACGACCGATGAAGCTTTAAAGATTATCGAGAATAGATCTAAGGTTTATAGCCCTCGTAACACACCGAGTGTTGCCAATATGGGTTCGTCATCGTCGTCATCGTCTCGTAGCATTAATGCTTACATGATGAAACTAATGAGGAAAATCAGTTTTTCGATAGATTTGCTAATCTTATGACTCATTGGAAAGCACAAGAGGCTTTAAATTCCGCTTCGGTTAAAGTGGTTGTTAAGAATTGTTTGTCTTGTGGTGGAGCTCATGATCTTTCCGAGTGCATTACCGCCGGTGGTAACACTTCGAGTGCTTACGTAGCAACGGGAACTTATAACCAAAACGGCAAAGGTTCCCGCCCAAATCAAGCTCCACCAAATCAAAATGGTAATAACTATCGAAACAACAACCAAAATGGTGGTTATCAAGGCAATTCACGTAACTATAAAAAAGGGAATTATCAAAGTGGGAATGGACAAGTTCCAAATCAAAACCAAAACCGTGATTTTCAAAACACTACACAAGGTTTTCAAAAGGCTCACACTAAAAATCTTCAAGGCGAATTTTTAGATTATGTTAAAGCAAATGATGCTAAATTTGATAATATGCAACGTGAGATGATTAGCTTAAGATCCGAGTTGAAAAACGAGCTTAAAAATGAACTTGCTAATGAACTTAAAACTCATGCAAATAAAATGGAAGGAAATGTTCAACGTCTTCAACAAAATCAACAAAAGATGGAACAAGGACAACATGAGATTAAGCAAGAATTGTTAAAAGCGGATTTAAGGCAATCAAAATTTGAAGACCGAATGGCAAAAATGTTTGAAGCAATCATGTGTAAACCCTCTTCCTCGGGTGGTCTTCCTAGTGATACCATTGCAAACCCGAAGGGAGAAATGAAGGTTATTACTACACGAAGTGGTAATGTGGAAACCTTGGTTTCCGGATCTTTGAAGCTACTAGGAATGCACCATGTTCATATGATTATACAATCAAAGCGGAATTAGAACATAACTCATTAACAAGGTGTTTAGGGCACAAGAACATGAATTAAAACACAATTGGATTGTTCATTATATTAATAACAAACAATCACTAGACGTGTATACATTGAATCCCACGTCTAGTCGACACACGCTTTAGGTTTACATTGTGAATATGAATGATATATATAAAACCTAAGACCCTTGGTTCCTTTTATAGTGTAAGGATTAGGGTTTACAAGAGATAATAACAAATAAACAAGTAAATCTTCTATTTAAATAAACTTATGCAGAATAAATCTTTCATGTTTATCTAAATAGAAGCTTCCATAAGCTTCTTGTCTACGTTTCTATCAACTCTTAAATTACATGTGACAATGCTTAGATTGCACATGACAACTCTTGAGCCAACAATGCTTAGTTTGCTCTTTTCAACGCTTGGATTGCTCTTGACAACGCTTAGACAATATCTTCATGTTTTCTTCGTTTTTGAGTTTCTGCCACATCAACTTTTTGACCCAACAATCTTCCCCTAGTTGATGTCGTCAAAACTCTATGTGTATCTCTTGTAAGTTGTACATGATCTTAAAGTTGCTTCCCCTCAAGTGTAGCATGTATATATTGGTTTCTGGATCTTTGAAGCTACTAGGAATGCACCATGTTCATATGATTATACAATCAAAGCGGAATTAGAACATAACACATTAACAAGGTGTTTAGGGCACAAGAACATGAATTAAAACACAATTGGATTGTTCATTATATTAATAACAAACAATCACTAGACGTGTATACATTGAATCCCACGTCTAGTCGACACACGCTTTAGGTTTACATTGTAAATATGAATGATATATATAAAACCTAAGACCCTTGGTTCCTTTTATAGTGTAAGGATTATGGTTTACAAGAGATAATAACAAATAAACAAGTAAATCTTCTATTTAAATAAACTTATGCAGAATAAATCTTGCATGTTTATCTAAATAGAAGCTTCCATAAGCTTCTTGTCTACCTTTCTATCAAATCTTAAATTACATGTGACAATGCTTAGACTGCACATGACAACTCTTGAGCCAACAATGCTTAGTTTTCTCTTGTCAACGCTTGGATTGCTCTTGACAACGCTTAGACAATATCTTCATGTTTTCTTCGTTTTTGAGTTTCTGCCACATCAACTTTTTGACCCAACAATCTTCCCCTAGTTGATGTCGTCAAAACTCTATGTGTATCTCTTGTAAGTTGTACATGATCTTCAAATTGCTTCCCCTCAAGTGTAGCATGTATATCTTCCCCTTTTTGTCACATCAACAGGGAAGTAAACAATGTATGCAATCTTTGAAGATTCTCCAAATGTAGCTCTATGTAATGATGTTGAGGAAAAATAAATAAAGTAATCTTGATGTAGAAGTAGAATAACCCAACCTTGTGTTCCATGTCTTGTACTATCCACGTGACATCGAACTTATAAGAAAACTGGTAAGTATAAGTAGACATCGATCTCTTGTCAATATTCTCATCCTATGTGAGACACTGAGCACGATAATGTAACTCCTTCAAGTGTTATGACAAGTCTTCGTCACCAACCATGTAAAGCACGAACAAGTTATCTTCAAACCTGCTTTGACATTTGAAGATATAATAGAACACAAACTCGCGAAAATCTTCTTGAATCATCAAATTGACCATAAGAATTCTTCCTCTTAAGCTAACACCTCTTCATGACAATTCTTAATCTTCATATCATACGTAAAAGCACACGGATAACTCTTTTACAAGGCTACCCCAATTACGTAATCAAATCCAATAAATTACCTCACGAATTGTTGCTAATATTGCATTAAAATCATTAATCCCTTTTAAAAGTATCCGATCCATAAATATCAACTTGATATTCTAAATAAAAACGGAGATTCCATGTACCTTCGTGTGTAAATTCCTCCTTTTTGTGTGCTTAAAACATATCAATTTTCTCTAACAACAGCCATTCTTTTGTTATCCAATAACCTCCTTTGTCCAATATCCTTCCATGTGTGTTGTCCCATATCGGACAACACGTATCAGCGTTTGAACAAAACGTTTCTCGGACAACACATGTCAACGCTGTCTGTCAGCGTTAACTTTATTCATGTCAGCGTCAAAATAACAAGTGTCAGCGTCTACCTCATTCTTGAGCTGTATCAATCAGGACCACTTTGTTTCCTATGATGAATCATCACAATCCAATACAAAACGCGTATAGTACTTGTAAACGTGTGATTAACTTCCAAAAATCACGCATAACATATTCGGTTGTGAAATCCTTGACAATTATAACCAATTCCTACAAAGTAGGAGTTTACTCTGATCCTTCAAACCCCACGCATGAATATTCATGAGATAAACTCCCAAAATAATATCCATTCTTCACCTCACTTTACTGTTTTAAAATGAAGAATCCAATGCTGCTCTTTCTTTGTCCTACGTGAATGTAGGGTTGACTTTTCCTCACGTGAGTAACACCTTTTTCCAAACTCAAACAGAAAAAATATACCTGCTGCGATCCATACATGAAACCATAACATGATATCTGCTAGTGTGATTACATTGTTTCAAAACAATGTCTGACTTGGGATGATCGTCTAAGATTTTAGAACCGCAACAACATTCATGTGAAACAGCAACATCCTCCTGCTACAAATTAGGGTTGCTGAAAACCCTAATTTTACAATTCATTCAATACTAGATCATCATGAATGATTAGAACAGCTTGAATCACAACAGCCACCATCCTTATAAGCTTTTGCTTTTTATGTTGATCTAGGGTTTGAGTAACCCTAGTTCATGATTTCATGTGAAAAAGCAAAAACATTAATACCTTTAAACAGCAAACTTCGACCTTGAATAACTTCTTCATTAGGGTCAGATCGAAAATCCCTACGGTGAGATTCTAGACACAAGTGCCAAGAATCTATAGTTCAAAAATCACGATGATCCAACGGTTAACGAAGGAGAGATCGTGTTTTGAATATGGATGTTCACAGAAAACTGCATATATCCTGCTGCTGACTTTGACGCTTAATAACGTTTTCTTGGGGTTAAAACTCGACAATCCCTCTGGTGGATGTCTAGATATATGTGTATAAAACACACACAAGAAATTTCGTGACGATCCAACGGTTCAATCAAAAGTTATGACCTTCTGAATACGGCTGCGCACACAATAATGTCCAGAAAAACCCTAGACGGATTTTTCTTCTTTTCACCATACACGAACACCTTGTTGGTCCTAGCATCACGAGCCACGAGGATCTGATACCAATTGTGGAAACCTTGGTTTCCGGATCTTTGAAGCTACTAGGAATGCACCATGTTCATATGATTATACAATCAAAGCGGAATTAGAACATAACACATTAACAAGGTGTTTAGGGCACAAGAACATGAATTAAAACACAATTGGATTGTTCATTATATTAATAACAAACAATAACTAGACGTGTATACATTGAATCCCACGTCTAGTCGGCACACGCTTACATTGTGAATATGAATGATACATATAAAACCTAAGACCCTTGGTTCCTTTTATAGTGTAAGGATTAGGGTTTACAAGAGATAATAACAAATAAACAAGTAAATCTTCTATTTTAATAAACTTATGCAGAATAAATCTTGCATGTTTATCTAAATAGAAGCTTCCATAAGCTTCTTGTCTACGTTTCTATCAACTCTTAAATTACATGTGATAATGCTTAGATTGCACATGACAACTCTTGAGCCAACAATGCTTAGTTTGCTCTTGTCAACGCTTGAATTGCTCTTGATAACGCTTAGACAATATCTTCATGTTTTCTTCGTTTTTGAGTTTCTGCCACATCAACTTTTTGACCCAACAGGTAAAACTTTCAAGGAACCAATCTCTAGTCCAAGTACTTCTACGGAGAAGGAAATCGAGAAAGAGCCCGAGGTGATGGTCGAAAAGGAGCATATTACAAGCCCACGAAGTACTGCTCATACCACACCTACGGTTGAACCAATACCAATTATGGAACCCGAGATTCCAAGGCCGTTGCCTAATGTCCAACCCACACCACCCTTACCTTACCCTTCGAGACGAAACAAAGAGAAATTGCAAGAACGTAACAAACAACAAATCGAGCTTTTATAAAAATGTTTCAACAAGTTCATTTTGATGTGAGTTTAGCCGGCGCGTTGTTATATATGCCTCGTTTTGCTTCCACTTTCAAAAGTATGATGAGCGATAAGGAAAAGCTTTCAAAGCTTGCTAATTGTTCTTCGGTTTATCTTAACCGCATACCGGAAAAAGTTGGTGACCCCGGATAGTTTCTCATTCCTTGTGACATACAAGATATGAAAGAATGCCTCGCCTTGGCCGATCTTGGTGCGAGCATTAATTTGATGCAATTTTCCATATGGAAATCGCTTTCGCTTCCGGCTCTTACTCCTTCGAACATGTCTATCGAGATGGCCGATCATTCTACGATCTTAGCATGTGGAGTAGCCGACGATGTTTTCGTGAAAGTGGGGAAGTTCTACTATCCCGTTGATTTTATAGTAGTTGACATCCCCGCGGATCCTCAAGTTACTCTAATTTTAGGTCGTCCATTTTTAGACACCTCGAGATCGCTTATCGACGTTCATGCAAGAACTATCACTTTGAGATTCAACGAAGAGGAACTTGTTATAAACGCTACTCAAAACTCAAAACCTTCTCATGTTTATGTAATCGCTACCATCAATCACATTGACTTAGTTGATGTGGTTTGCGATGAGTTTTCACAAGAAGTGTTAGGTTTTTCTGATAGCTCGTCAAGTGGCAATCCCACTATTTTGGATCAGATTCTTGCTAATTCTAAACCAAATCTCAATCCATTCCAAGGAGGCGATTTTACTTCAAGTGAAATCGACAATGAAGATGAGGTGTTTGTTAGTGATGATACTTCTATTCCACCATTTCTTCCGCCGATGGAAGTTATGAGTGTTGAGCCAAAATCTTCAATCGATGAACCACCTATCCTTGAACTGAAAGATCTTCCTTCTCACCTTGAATACGCATTCTTGGAAGGTGATGACAAGTTGCCGGTTATTATTGCAAGAGGTCTTGCTAATGATGAAAAAACCGAGCTCTTAAAAGTTCTAAAAGCTCATAAAGGGGCAATTGCGTGGAAAATTTCCGAAATTAAGGGTATTGACCCAAAATTTTGTACTCTCAAGATTTTAATGGAGGAGGACTACAAACCCACAATTCAAAGTCAAAGAAGGGTGAATCCCAAAATTTACGATGTCATTAAAAAGGAAGTTTTGAAACTCCTTGACGCGGGAATGATTTATCCTATCTCCGATAGCCCATAGGTGAGCCCAATCCATTGTGTCCCTAAAAAGGGAGGAATGACCGTTGTGCCTAATGAAAACAACGAGTTAATTCCCACTCGTGTTGTGACCGGTTGGAGGGTGTGTATTGACTCCCAAAAGTTAATGACGCCACTCGTAAAGACCACTTTCCTTTGCCCTTCATGGATCAAATGTTGGAGCGACTAGCGGGAAATGAATTCTATTTCTTTTTAGATGGTTTTTCCGGTTACTTTCAAATCCCTATCGACCCTCGTGATCAAGAGAATACTACATTTACGTGTCCCTATGGAACGTTCGCTTATCGTAGGATGCCTTTCGGACTTTGTAATGCACCGGGTACGTTTCAATGGTGTACGATGGCCATTTTTCACGATATGATCGAGAAGTCGATGGAAGTGTTTATGGATGACTTTTCGGTGTTTGGCAATTCGTTCACGTCGTGTTTATCTAATCTCGAGCAAATGTTAAAACGTTGTGAAGAAACCAATCTTGTGCTTAATTGGGAAAAATGTCATTTCATGTGTAAACAAGGAATCGTCTTAGGACATAAGGTCTCGAAAGCAGGGATTCAGGTCGATAAAGCTAAGGTAGACGTCATCGCCAAGTTACCTCATCCCAAAACCGTTAAGGGAGTTAGGAGTTTCCTAGGCCACGCGGGCTTTTATCGTCGTTTCATCAAAGACTTTTCGAAAATCTCTCGACCTATGACACACCTTCTCGAGAAGGATGCTCCTTTTATTTTCAATGAGGATTATGTTAGAGCTTTCGAAACTCTTAAAAGGAAACTTACCAAAGCTCCCATTATTGTTGCTCCTAATTGGGAATTACCCTTTGAAATCATGTGCGATGCAAGTGATTATGCTATAGGGTCCGTCTTAGGGAAACGCTATGAAAAGCATTTCCGTCCTATCCATTATGCTAGTAAGACGATGACCGAGGCTCAATTAAAGAACACCACAACGGAAAAGGAATTCCTTGCCGTTGTCTATGCTTTTGAGAAATTCCGACCTTATCTCGTCTTAACTAAAAGCATCGTGTATACCGACCATTCGGCTATCAAGTATCTCTTAGCTAAGCAAGATGCTAAGCCAAGATTGCTTCGTTGGATGCTCCTCCTCCAAGAATTTGATGTCACCGTGCTTGACAAAAACGGAGCCGAGAATCTAGCGGCCGATCATCTTTCTCGTCTAGAAGATCCTCACAAAGATGTTTTCGAGAACAAGGAAATCACCAAAACATTTCCTCTCGAGACTCTCGGTGTTGTGAATTCTAAAGACACCACCCCATGGTTTGCCGACATTGCAAATTACCATGCAGGCAATTTCATAATCAAGGGTATGACGACACAACAAAAGCGAAAATTGTTTTGTGACGTCAAGTTCTGTTTTTGGGACGACCCTTATCTCTTTCGGGTTTGTGCGGATCAACTCGTTCGACGTTGTGTTTTTAGTGCCGAAGCTTCTAATATCCTTAGAGCTTGTCACGAGGGACCCACTGGTGGTCACCACGGTGCTAATCTCACGGCTAACAAAGTGTTCGATGTCGGCTTCTTTTGGCCTTCTATTTATCTTGCTGCACACGCACTTGTGAATTTGTGTGATTCGTGCCAACGTCATGGAAAATCGTCTCAATGTGATGAAATGCCGTAAAACGTAACTCAAGTGTGTGAGATTTTCAACATTTGGGGCATAGACTTTATGGGGCCGTTCCCATCGTCTCATGGTAGCAAGTATATCCTCGTCGCGGTGGACTACCTTTCTAAGTGGGTGGAAGCTAAGGCTTTACCTACTAATGATGCTCGTGTGGTAGTGAAGTTTTTGAAGCCACTATTCTCTCGGTTCGGAACCCCTCGTGCTATTATAAGCGATCGTGGAGCCCATTTTTGTAATGACCAGTTCGAGAAGGTCTTAAAGAAATATGGAGTTACTCATCGTCTTTCTACGGCTTATTACCCGCAAACGAGTGGGCAAGTCGAGGTTTTGAACCGAGCTTTGAAGAGGATTTTAGAGAGGTCGATTGGAGAAAACCGTGCTTCATGATCCGACAAACTCGATGACGCTTTATGGGCCTTTAGGACCGCTTATAAGACACCTATCGGTTGTATTCCTTATAAGTTAGTCTGTGGGAAGAATTGTCATTGCCCATTGAATTGGAGCACAAGGCATATTGGGCCCTTAAGCATGCAAACTTTGACTTAAAGACCGCGAGAGATCACCGGAAAATACAATTGAATGAATTGGATGAACTAAGAGACAATGCTTATGAAAATTCATTGATTTTCAAAGAAAAGACTAAAAAGTTTCATGATGCAAAGATTAAAAACCGGGTTTTTAACGTTGGTGATCAAGTGTTACTTTTTAACTCTATACTTAAGATATTTTCCGGGAAATTGAAATCTCGTTGGTCGGGTCCTTTCACCGTTACACAAGTGTTTCCTTATGGGACCATCGAGCTAGCTCAAGATGATGGTCCTAACTTCAAGGTGAACGGACATAGGCTTAAGAACTACTTTGGTGGGGAAATTCCTTCAATGGTTGTCCTCGACCAAGTCACCTTTACCAATGATAATTAGCATTGAGGGGATTGAGTCGAGCTCATGACTCGGTAATAAAAAACGAGGTGCCTCGTGGGGGAGATCCCATGCTTATCCTTTTATGCTTACTAATAACTAAATAGAGAGGATTTGTGCCCTTCCAACTCGTTGTCTCGTGGTTGTTTGCGATTGTGTTATCTAGATCATCATCATCTACGATTGAAGACTCTCGTGTTCGTTTACGTGAGCCTCCATCGTTTGCTTGAAGAAGTTTTTCACGAATCCATTGACATATCCTTTATTCTTCTAACAATTATCTTTTAGCATACTTCATAAACGGCTATAGATATATTGTTGATCACCCTTTCCATGCTAGATCCTAAGCATTTGATTCTTCGTCTCTAGTATGGGGGTACTCCACCTTTAGACTCGAAACATTGAGGAAAATGTTTAATTTTAGTATGGGGGGGGGGGGGGGTGAGTAGATACTTGCTTTGCTACGCCCTCACATTTTCCAACTTTCAATGTTTTGTTTTTGTTGCTAATAAGGCTAAAATGGCCAAATTTTAAAAATTTTCTTAGTTTTAATAAGTGTTTTTAAGGCACGAATGTATATTTTCCGATGGGTAGAATAAGAGCTAATTTTTGACTTGATGGGCATTTGGAGCCCTTTACATTCCTTAACCCGCTCAATTCAAGTTTTGCTAGACTTTTATATAGGGAACTTTAAAACGCGAAGGTCTTAGCTCATTCGGGTTAAGAACAAGAACTTTTCGCAAGTTCCTATAATTGATCCTAGAAAGTCACTTATCAAGGGAACTATAAAATGCATTCTCTAAACTTGAAAAGTCCAAGAAAGTGCAAGATCCTATAGGTGGCTTGAAAACCCAAAACTTTGATTTGATATAGTCTTAATGAAAGCTAATCCAAATTTGGCTTAATTTTGACTTGCATGGCTAAGTATTCACGAGTCTCTTAATTAGAGGTCTTTATATAGTGAAGAACGAGAAGTGATAGAGTTAGACAAGTGATCATGCTAAATGTAGAACATGAAAATGTTCTTTCAAAAACTCATATGTTTTTAATTGTGGCTTTTTCTCCCATAAGATCAATGCATTAGGAACAAAAATAATTTCAATAAGTAAGGTCGTACGATTTAAAAGGTTACTTAGCTTCTACCCCAAGATCATTTAAAAGTTGCTCGGGGTTGAATAGAGTTCATAGCTAAGGCGTAACTTATTGAAGCGGGACGCGAAGATTGGTGAATATCCAAAAAGGCCTTAACAAGGCATGAAGAGCTCTATTTTTTGCTAAAGATCCAAGATGATGTGAAGTATCATTATTCCAAAATCAATATGAAGGATCGAGACACACGACGAAAAGCAATTACTCCCCTAAAGATCATGGAGAAAGTCTATCCAAAAAGACCCTTACAATGTATGAGGATAAATATATCCAAGTCCGAAAAGGAGGCGGATTGTTGCATATCAAGTCCAAAATAAAGATTGAAGAAAAATGATGAAGTTGTGGTCCAAATATGAAGAATCTCTCAAAAACGTCAAGTGAAGAAATTCCAAAATATGAAGAGAAGACCATAATTTCAAGAACGTCTTCCCAAGATTTGAAGTATGAAGTACATGCCAAATACCGGTCCGAGAAAGGTCTCAAATCGTGAAACGAGTTATGCCAAGATATGAACTTAAGGAGATACACGAGAAGCCGTTTTAAAAGATTTTGACCTTCGGCTAACTATCGATTAAATCGTGCTACTTTGCCTTCGAACTAGTAAATACTCAAATAAGTCAATATGAATCACTTGTGATCCATGACAAATAGTTAAAAAAAATTCTAGAAACCCATTTCCTTTCATAATAACTAGGATTGCGGGGAGAAAAAGTATTACACAATTTGGACGTATGAGTAGTGTTAGCATTGTGACTTGTACCAACAATGATCTCGTTTTTGCACTTAGCATGGAATGTATGACAATCAAGGATGATGAAATTTACTCTAAGGGACATTTACTTGTTTCTATTCTTTAACCCTAAAAGTCACATTCGTGATGAAAATCATACATTATGTCTTTACACATTTTAGTAGTATGGTTGCAAGTCTTTTACTTTTCAATAAGGGTAATAAAATTGAATCTTGGTGATGCTTAGATACTTTATTCTAGCATTGCGTGAGGGCGGCAATGGCTTAGTATGAGGGAGTGATGAGATGGCATTTATACATGATCTCATCGTTCTTTTCGGGCTTTAAATGCACTAAAATGTCATAAAATACCATATATATATGCTTGTATTTGTTTACTTGTGTGTTTTAGGTATGGATATCGTGAAAAAGACAAAAGATCATAAGAAACAAGGAAAAACGGACACGAGAAACGAAGCCGTACAAAGAACCGAGCCCTAGTTCATGAATTATCCAAGATTAAACCTTGAAGGCTTGAAGATGTACAAGAATGATCCTCAAATTGTGAAGAAATGACACTTAAAACCCTTTTGAATTCATAATTACAAGATTGGTCCCTTAAGTTTGTCAAAATTACAAAAATGGTCCTTAAACTTTGAAAAAATGGCAAGATTAGTCCCTCATCAATTCTAATTTGTCAAATATGGTCCCTCATAAAGTCAAAGATACTATGAAGACCTTTGAAGATCAAGAAAGTCCAAATTCAGTCCTTAAAATATGGAAAAATGGCGAAAACAACCCTTGAAACCCTTTCACCAAAGTTTTGTGGCAAAACTATAAACTTGGAAAGTTTATTAACAAAGGAAAGTAAGTTTGATGGGCTGAAATTATTCTTATACACCTTTTGCCAAAGAACAAGGACCAAAGCTGCCAAGTTAGAAGTTTAAACTCCTAAACACGCGCCAAACAATAACCCTCCCCTAAAAACGGATCAAAAGAAGTTACTGTAGCACGTACGAACCCAGATTTTACTTTTTACCAACAAAGGTTAAAATGAAATTGGGAGTTCCCCCGTGTGATTCACCTCACTTGAAACCCATCCCAACATTAAATCCTTCTTCTCCACTCACCAAAGGACCCCACACCCCAACCCGTTACCCAATCACATCATACCCTCCTCTCCAAGTAAAGACACGTGGCCAAATCAACAGCCAAGACTCACAGCTTAACTAGCAAGCTAATTTGAACGGTTTTGATCATTTTGGACAGCTCACCAACATCAAACGACATCAAGCACTCAAGGGAAATTTTGAGAATTCACATCTAGGGTTTTCAAGAATTTTCAGCTTTCTAGAATAGTCCATTAGGCCTATATATGGAGACCTCAACTTGTGAGAGTCCCTTGTTCCAGATTTTAGCTTTTAATCTTTGTAATTCCTTTTTATTAAATAAAAGTTGGATTTTCTGAAAATTTGTGATTTCCCTTTGTGTTTTATAAAAGTTTGGTATCTGATAAGCTAAATTCTGAGTTCCATATTCATGTTTGAAGGTTTTTGAGGCAAGGTTTTAAGCAATAAAACTTGTGTTTCAAAAATCAGAAAGTTCTTGTTATTTGTTCATCATTGTGGTTTGTTATTCTTAGCAGGTACAAGGAAGCTGGTACTTGTTTTGCTAGTACCTCAGCTCAAACAATCCAAGGATTGGATGTAAGTCTTGGAGGTTTGCATCCCTCTCCCTTTTCAATTTTTCTAAATTTATTTGAATTTTTGGTGATTTTGCATGTTTTATGGTGAATTTGTGTTGTGAGGCTTGATTTGTGTTTCTAAGGTTGATTATCAGTTGTAGAGGTGGATTAGATCTTGTTTGATAGGTTTAAACACAACAATCCTTTGGAAGATTGCAAAATCAGATTTCAAAGGGGTGTTTGGGTTAACTGATTCAAAGGGATTTGACCCTTCCTTTGTTGTTGTTCTTGGTTCTTTTGGGTTGGTATCTGTTTACTTGTTGCTAAGTGATATCTATCTGCAAGTTTTGTGGGTTGAAACAACCAAATCAATCAAAGGGCTTTAAAATCTGATTTACTTGGAAATTTTGGCTAAAATTCTGGGGACAGCTAGATCTAAGGGTAGACTAGGTTAACAAGTGTGAAATTTTGGTTAACTTAATCAGGAAAAGAGATTTGAAGGCTTAAAATTGGATAGGTGGTCAAATAGATCAGCAAAAGGATTTTGAATAATCACTTTTGCTTATCAGTAACTTTTGGGGCTTGAATCTGCTTATTTAGTTTGATCCATTGCTTGAAACAAGTTTATTTGTGCTTATTGGACTTTATTATAGCTTGTGTATGCATTTGGTTCTATTTGACTGGCTTATTCATGCTAAAACTACTTATTTGTTCATAACTACTTATTTTCAAGGTCTGTGCAATATCTGTGGACTGTTTGCTTATTCTGGGCTTATTGAGTGAACCAATTTGTGATTTCTTTGTTGATATAGACTCCTTGTGATTCACTGATCACAAGGGTGCCCTTGTTTCCATTTGAACCCAACTGGATCTCTCACAAATCATAGGTCAAATAGTCAAAGCAGTGGGAACTCCTTTCCCCTGCTGCTAGCCACTGCTAGTGTAATTTTGTGTTCAGCTTATCAATAAGCTATTCTAGCTTATTTTAACCAGCAACAACTTTGATTTTCTAATAGGTGCTCATTATTTGACCCATTTGTTCATACTGGAGCAATTGGTGGGTTGACTTTAGGGTTTGACTAGAAAACCAACTTAATTGACTTTTTCATAAGTGCTTATTGGCTTATTCCAGCTTATTGGTTTTGCTTATTGGATTTTGGTTGATTGATTTGGCTTATTGAAGTCATTTGTAACCTTTTGCAAGTTGAATCAAGTCCTGAGGTGCCCTAGAACTAAAACCCGACTATTTTATCTTTTAGTGGATTTGTACTTGGCTTATTTCTGGCTTATTGAGTGTGCTTTTTCAAAATTTCTTTTTACAGATCTCTTTAGTATCCCAAAAGAAGGTTGTGTGTCAAATTAGAGCTTATGGCATTGGCTTATTGGTTAATGGGCTTCATGGCCTAATAAGAATAAGCTATTTGTTCATTAAGCTGTGATAAGCTCCCTTTCAGCTTTTGGGCCTTCAGATTTTTGTGTTTAGAATTGAATTTTGAGTCAGATAGGGCTTTTCCAAGTGATTTGGGCTTATTTTGACTTTTTGGGCTAAAAAGCCCATTAAGCTTGACTGTTTTTTATTTTAGCCCATTTGGGGGCCCATTAGGGGTTATTTGGTATTTTCACTTTCATTTTCTGTTTACTTAGGTTAAAATAAATTAATTTTCAAGTTTTTAGAAATTTTTATAATTTTTGGATTTTTAATATTATTTTAATATTATTTTATTATTATTTTTCAAATTTCACATTTTTGCACTTTTTATATTTTTCTTAGCTTAAATACATTAAAATAGGATTTTTGCAACTCTTAGATTAATTTTATCATCTTTAGATTAATTTTTATAATTATTTTAAGTTTTAATAGTTTTAAAATCATTTTAAATAGTTTTTCTTAGTTTAAAATTTTATAAAAACAGTTTTTAATCTTTCTAGGTCATTTTAGAGGTTTACTAATTGAAAAATCTTTATTTGGGCTTTTTGATTGATAATTTGATTTTTAGGGCTTTAATTAGCATTTAAAAATTAATATTTAATTAATTAAAAGGTTTGAAAAAGTTTTGACCATTGGTAAACTCTTAGTTTATTTATTTTGATTTTTAGTAAATTTTTGGGAATTTTTAGAATTAATTTTTATTTTTGCTCATTTTACGGTTTTACGTTTAGTCGTAGTAGTAATTAATTTCACGTCTTCGTCATTCTCTTTTCTCATTCCCTTCTTTCAAATATTAATCTCAAACCAATTACAAATTATTCACAGACATATACCTCCTTGGGAAACGAACTTGGTACTTCATAGGGTCATTTGTACACGGTTTTCCTAAACCGTCGTATTTAATACTTTCCATATTTACCTCCTTTTCCTAAAGGTGTGAAACACTGCAATCATTTTGGCGCCGCTGCCGGGGAGGTGTGTCGTGATTAATTTGTCTTGTTGTTTTTAATATTAACCATAAATTGTATTTGTATTGGTAGAAATCTACTAATACGTATTATCGGGTTTTTTTTTTGTTTTTCTTGTGAAATTATTATTACTATATTGTATTAAGTATCACAATCAATACAAAATATCTCCAAAAGTGTGAAAACACAACCTTAATTGGGATTTGATCTCCTAATTATTGTATTCGAATCTCAAACAAAAAGAAAAAGGCAAAAATAGATAAATACTTTTGTGAAGCTCGATTTTGAAAAATACGAACTATAAGGTGGGTATAAGGCGGGTATTATAAAATATACCCTAAGGAGAAAGGCTCTTAAGTGCTTCGCGCCGCCTCGTTTCCCCGCTTGCTTGTGAGTATTTTGAGATTGAAGGCTAATCGAGGGTTTTTCCGCCCAAAGTATTATTACGTATAATATATTTGCTTGGTTTTCTTTGTGATTAAACCCTCTTGAACAATTTGGTTTTCACCAAAGTTCTAAAGTCATTCAAAGGCGTTCACTCCACGTGATCGTTTTCATTCTTTTGAGGCTTCTTTAATCAAGAGTTTGATTCGAGGAGAGATTTGGTAGATTGTTGTCTACGAAGATACACCAAAATCCAAAAAAATTAAAAACAATCAAAAACACAAAAAAATTGAAAATTCACAAAACACCCAAAAAGAATCTTCTTTGCTCACCTCCCATTCTTCGTGAAGTTTATGATCACTCGTAATCAAGCAAAACGAGCTCGTAAACGTCTTCAAAAGCAAGCAAATCAAGAGACGTTGATTGAAGAACAAACTCCAATTGTTGAACCTATTGTAGAACAAGAAGTCGTCATGGCTAATCGTACTATGATGGGGTTGCTTCAAGCACCCACCGAGGGTTTTGGAGAGGCCATTGTGATTCCCGCTATCCTTGCGGAGAATTTCGAGATTAAGACGGGTTTAATGTCGATGTTGCAAGCTAATAAGTTTAGAGGTCATGAGAAAGACAACCCGCACTACCACATAAGGAATTTTAATCGTCTCACCGCTACTAGCAAGTTTAAGGATGTTCCACATGACGCCATTAAGATGATGTTGTTTCCATACTCGTTAGATGGACCCGCAAAAATTTGGCTTGAGAAAGAACCACCAAATTCAATTTTGACATGGGGTGATCTCGTTTCTAAGTTTGTGAACAAATTTTTCCCACCATCTAAAACAACACATTTGAAAAATGAGATTTCAAGATTTGTTCAATGAAATAATGAAAGTTTTTCAATGGCACGGGAACGATTTAAGGAAATGTTACATGGATGTCCACACCATGATTTGTCGGAATTACATCAAGTTGATGCTTTTTATAATGGGCTTAATGATCATGAACGAGATTACTTGAATGCCGCCGCGGGTGGTAATTTTTTGTGCAAAACGACCGATGAAGCTTTAAAGATTATCGAGAATAGATATAAGGTTTATAGCCCTCGTAACACACCGAGTGTTGCCAATATGGGTTCGTCATCGTCTCGTAGCATTAATGCCTTACATGATGAAGCTAATGAGGAAAATCGGTTTTTCGATAGATTTGCTAATCTTATGACTCATTGGAAAGCACAAGAGGCTTTAAATTCCGCTTCGGTTAAAGCGGTTGTTAAGAAATGCTTGGCTTGTGGTGGAGCTCATGATCTTTCCGAGTGCATAACCGCCAGTGGTAACACTTCGAGTGCTTACGTAGCAACGGGAACTTATAACCAAAACGGCCAAGGTTCCCGCCCAAATCAAGCTCCACCAAATCAAAATGGTAATAACTATCGAAACAACAACCAAAATGGTGGTTATCAAGGCAATTCACGTAACTATAACAAAGGGAATTATCAAAGTGGGAATGGACAAGTTGCAAATCAAAACCAAAACTGTGATTTTCAAAACACTACACAAGGTTTTCAAAATGCTCACACTAAAAATCTTCAATGAGAATTTTTGGATTATGCTAAAGCAAATGATGCTAAATTTGATAATATGCAACGTGAGATGATTAGCTTAAGATCCGAGTTGAAAAACGAGCTTAAAAACGAACTTGCTAATGAACTTAAAACTCATGCAAATAAAATGGAAGGAAATGTTCAACGTCTTCAACAAAATCAACAAAATATGGAACAAGGACAACATGAGATTAAGCAAGAATTGTTAAAAGCGGATTTAGGGCAATCAAAATTTGAAGACCGAATGGCAAAAATGTTTGAAGCAATCATGTGTAAACCCTCTTCCTCGGGTGGTCTTCCTAGTGATACCATTGCAAACCCGAAGGGAGAAATGAAGGTTATTACTACACGAACTGGTAAAACTTTCAAGGAACCAATCTCTCGTCCAAGTACTTCTACGGAGAAGGAAATCGAGAAAGAGCCCGAGGTGATGGTCGAAAAGGAACATATTACAAGCCCACGAAGTACCGCTCATACCACACATACGGTTGAACCAATACCAATTATGGAACCCGAGATTCCAAGGCCATTGCCTAATGTCCAACCCACACCACCCTTACCTTACCCTTTGAGACGAAACAAAGAGAAATTGCAAGAACGTAACAAACAACAAAACGAGCTTTTTTATAAAAATGTTTCAACAAGTGCATTTTGATGTGAGTTTAGCCGACGCGTTGTTATATATGCCTCGTTTCGCTACCACTTTCAAAAGTATGATGAGAGATAAGGAAAAGCTTTCAAAGCTTGCTAATTGTTCTTCGGTTTATCTTAACCGCATACCAGAAAAAGTTGGTGACCCCGGAAAGTTTCTCATTCCTTGTGACATACAAGATATGAAAGAATGCCTCGCCTTGGCCGATCTTGGTACGAGCATTAATTTGATGCCATTTTCCATGTGGAAATCGCTTTCGCTTCCGGCTCTTACTCCTTCGAACATTTCTATCGAGATGGCCGATCATTCTACGATCTTAGCATGTGGAGTAGCCGAAGATGTTTTCGTGAAAGTGGGGAAGTTCTACTATCCCGTTGATTTTATAGTAGTTGAGATCCCCGCGGATCCTCAAGTTCCTATAATTTTAGGTCGTCCATTTTTAGACACCTCGAGATCGCTTATCGACGTTCATGCAAGAACTATCACTTTGAGATTCAACGAAGAGGAACTTGTTATAAACGCTACTCAAAACTCAAAACCTTCTCATGTTTATGCAATCGCTACCATCAATCACATTGACTTAGTTGATGTGGTTTGCGATGAGTTTTCACAAGAAGTGTTAGGTTTTTCCGATAGCTCGTCAAGTGGCAATCCCACTATTTTGGATCCGATTCTTGCTAATTCTACACCAAATCTCACTCCATTCCAAGGAGGCGATTTTACTTCAAGTGAAATCGACAATGAAGATGAGGTGTTTGTTAGTGATGATACTTCTATTCCACCATTTCTTCCGCCGATGGAAGATATGAGTGTTGAGCCAAAATCTTCAATCGAGGAACCACCTATCCTTGAATTGAAAGATCTTCCTTCTCACCTTAAATACGCATTCTTGGAAGGTGATGACAAGTTGCCGGTTATTATTGCAAGAGGTCTTGCTAATGATGAAAAAACCGAGCTCTTAAAAGTTCTAAAAGCTCATAAAGGGGCAATTGCATGGAAAATTTCCGACATTAAGGGTATTGACCCAAAATTTTGTACTCACAAGATTTTAATGGAGGAGGACTACAAACCCGCAATTCAAAGTCAAAGAAGGGTGAATCCCAAAATTCACTATGTCATTAAAAAGGAAGTTTTGAAACTCCTTGACGCGGGAATGATTTATCCTATATCCGATAGCCCACGGGTGAGCCCAATCCATTGTGTCCTTAAAAAGGGAGGAATGACCGTTGTGCCTAATGAAAACAACGAGTTAATTCCCACTCGTGTTGTGACCGGTTGGAGGGTGTGTATTGACTACCGGAAGTTAAATGACGCCACTCGTAAAGACCACTTTCCTTTGCCCTTCATGGATCAAATGTTGGAGTGACTAGCGGGAAATGAATTCTATTGCTTTTTAGATGGTTTTTCCGGTTACTTTCAAATCCCTATCGACCCTCGTGATCAAGAGAAGACTACATTTACGTGTCCCTATGGAACGTTCACTTATCGTAGGATGCCTTTCGGACTTTGTAATGCACCGGGTACGTTTCAACGGTGTATAATGGCCATTTTTCACGATATGATCGAGAAGTCGATGGAAGTGTTTATGGATGACTTTTCGGTGTTTGGCAATTCGTTCACGTCGTGTTTATCTAATCTCGAGCAAATGTTAAAACGTTGTGAAGAAACCAATCGAGTGCTTAATTGGGAAAAATGTCATTTCATGTGTAAACAAGGAATCGTCTTAGGACATAAGGTCTCGAAAGCGGGGATTGAGGTCGATAAAGCTAAGGTAGACGTCATCGCCAAGTTACCTCATCCCAAAACCGTTAAGGGAGTTAGGAGTTTCCTAGGCCACGCGGGCTTTTATCGTCGTTTCATCAAAGACTTTTCGAAAATCTCTCGACCTATGACACACCTTCTCGAGAAGGATGCTCCTTTTAATTTCAATGAGGATTGTGTTAGAGCTTTCGAAACTCTTAAAAGGAAACTTACCGAATCTCCCATTCTTGTTGCTCCTAATTGGGAATTACCCTTTGAAATCATGTGCGATGCAAGTGATTATGCTATAGGGGTCGTCTTAGGGCAACGCTATGAAAAGCATTTCCGTCCTATCCATTATGCTAGTAAGACGATGACCAAGGATCAATTAAAGTACACCACAACGGAAAAGGAATTCCTTGCCGTGGTCTATGCTTTTGAGAAATTCCGACCTTATCTTGTCTTAACTAAAAGCATCTTGTATACCGACCATTCGGCTATCAAGTATCTCTTAGCTAAGCAAGATGCTAAGCCAAGATTGCTTCGTTGGATGCTCCTCCTCCAAGAATTTGATGTCACCGTGCTTGAAAAAAAAGGAGCCGAGAATCTAGCGGCCGATCATCTTTCTCGTCTAGAAGATCCTCACAAAGATGTTTTCGAGAACAAGGAAATCACCGAAACATTTCCTCTCGAGACTCTCGGTTTTGTGAATTCTAAAGACACCACCCCATGGTTTGCCGACATTGCAAATTACCATGCGGGCAATTTCATAATCAAGGGTATGACGACACAACAAAAGCGAAAATTGTTTCGTGACGTCAAGTTCTATTTTTGGGACGACCCTTGATGTAGTGGTTTTGTATATACTTTATTTTAGGAAAAACAAAGTAACACAAAAAGCGGTAAGTATTAACGAGCGGTTTAGGAAAACCACAAGTTATGACCCAATGAGTGGGAATCGTTCTCTCGAGGAGGCACGTGTGTTGTGTAATGAATGATTGATTATGTTTTTGATTATTAATGAGAAGAAAAGAAGAGAAAATGACGAAGACGAAAAAAATAGAAAAATAAGGCGAAAACACTACTAGAAAGTTACGACGAAGAACGTAAAAAGAGCAAAATTTAAAATTTTAATCTAAAAATTCCTAAAAATTACTAAAAATACCAAATAATATTCTAAGGGTTTACAAAAAATCCAAACTTGCCAAAACCTTTTAATTATTCTAATAATGACTTTTTAATGCTAATTAAAGCCCTAAAAATCACTTTTAAATATTAAAAAGCCCTAAACAAGATTTAATAGTTTGTAAACCTCAAAAATGACCTAATTAAACTAAAAACTATTTTTAAAAATTTTAAAACCAAATTAAGCTATTTTTAAACTCCTAAAAACTATTAAAATCTATTAAATCTTAAATTAATTCTAAAAATTAATTGAAAAGCCTAAAAATTAAATGGAAAGTGACAAAGGTCCTATTTTAATGTCTAGAATCTAGGAAAAATGAAAAAGAGTTAAAAATAAAACTTTGAAATTTTAATAATAAAATAATATTAAAATAATACTAAAAATAAAAAGCTAATAAAATTAATTCTAAAAAATTTCTAAAATCTTAAAATAATCTAACTAAGAGAAAAACACAAATTAAAGTTCCTAAACCCTTTTTAATAATTTTATAAAAATGATTAAAGTTTATAAAAAACCTTAAAATAATGTAAAATTAAAAATAAAAGTTTATCAAACCAAAACTAGATGTAAACCTCAAAATATTATTTTAAAAACTAAAAATTATTTTTCCTAAAAATTAAAACTCTTTTTTCTATTTTTTAATGACTTTATAAAAACCGGCTATTAAATAAATTATAAAAAATAAATAAAGAAAAGGAAAATTTTGAAACTAAGCTAGAAAATTCACTAACCTAATACTAATCCTAGGAAAATTAAAAGACACCAAAAATGCTTAACCAATAAGCTATAATAAGCTGAAAAGCCTACGGCTTTTATTTATTAAGCTTAATGAAAAACGGGTTAAGGTTCTAACCTTTGCACCCTTGGTCAGTAAAAGACCCAAGGGCGCAACGGTTAAGGATGAGTGTGTTGACTGTGGTGGCGGGGGTTCGAGCCTGAAGAACCCCTTTTTGCACTTTTTTATTTTTTCTTTTTTAACCTTACACAACCAACACAGTGACCCTGTAAACTAGCTTAATTCTCAAACCAAAACACTTTTTTTAACCAAGATTAAACAAGTTGAGGATCAAAAACGTGCCAGGTTCCAAATGAACACAAGTTCTTTTTTTTTTCTTTGTTCTGTTTCTTCACATGGGATGAAAACCAAAAGGACTTGGTCTATGCTTTGTTTGATGGTGATTTATGGGAACAAAGGGCACCCTTGTGCTCTTTGGAGCACAAGGAGTCAACACAAGCAAGTAATAATCACCTAGCACACAAAGATTCACAAACACATGCACTCAAAAGCACTTTCAAGTTTCTGAGGTCTTAGAGGTAGGTCTGTGGACTTTTTTCGCTAACAGATTGCACACAAATGCGTTTTAAACATCCAAACTTGGCATACAACTACCTTAAGTGTCACACAATCAACTTGCAATCCTATGTAATCTAACTCTTAACAGATTAGCAGGTTTATGCTTCAAATTTCATGGAAAATAAGCAGAATAATACCTAAGCAGATTCAAGCTCATTTTTCCTTTTTGACACTTAAACTTGCTCAAAACCTCTTCCAATCTGATCTAATGCTCACAAGAAGCCTAACTCAACCTTTTTCAATGACTCCAACACGTTTTTGAATCACTACTCAAAACTTTTACCCTGCTAAACCAAGGATCCAAACACCACTTTAACTTCTTGAAAACGCTTTTTAACTAACCAATACACTACAAAAACTACTCAAACTGATTCATATTGCATTTAACATGTATATGAACACAAGACAACACAAATCAAACTCCTTAACATACTTATAACACCAAATCAAACAAGATCATACAACTCATATTTTCTGAGATTTCAAAAGGGAAACAAGAAAAATACCTTAGGACCTTACTTCCAAGGTCCTAGTGGATGTTTATCCACCTCCTATACCAACTCGGGTTGGTGCTGATCAATAATCAACAACTCTTTAACCTGCCAAAAAGAAAATCAAAAGAAACAAGCAATATGGATGTATATACTGTTTTCTCTTTTATTTTCCTTAAAAACTTCCAAAAACTTTTCAAAGCTTCTTAAAACGTTTTAAAACTCTCTTCAAACTCAATAACACTCTCCTTTTCCACTTTCACTTCCAAGGAAGATTGCTTAATGAAATTTTGAACTTAATTTAAAAACCTTCAAAAACTCTTGAAAATTCAAACACAAACTTGATAAAATTGGAACTCAGCTTTTCTTCATTAATTTATAATAACTTTAAATAAACATTAAAAGGAATTAAATTGCTCCAACACAAACACCAAACTTTAATTTTATAAAAACGGAATTACAAAATATTTTGAAGAAAAAACTGGAACCAAAAAAAGAGTGAACATGCTCATCTCTTTTTATAGGCTAATAGACTATTCTAGAATGCTATAATTAAAAAATACAAAGAAAATGCAGTCCTTAAACCCTAATCTTGGAATTCTCAAAATTGCCCTTGACGAATTCTTGGTCAAAAAGGTGTACATGTGATGCCAGCTATGGATTTTTGATCCTGGACGTTAAAACACTCCTTGGAGGCAAAGGAAAGCATCTCCCACGTTCAAAATGTCGGGTTGTTGGGTTGTGGGAAAGAGACGGGTGCAGGGGAGTGTGTGGGTGAGGACCACAGGACACGTGGCAAGATTCTAAAAGGTGGGTTATGGTGAGGATTTGTTTAATTATTAATCTGGAGGGTTAGGGGTAATACCCCTTTGATTTGGGCTTGATTGAAACTGGGGTGGGATTAGGGTTTATGGTGATTAGGGGTGTTTTTGATTTGTTTTGGGGTTAACTTATTTTTAAATAAGTGTTTAGGAGGGAGTGGGGGTTAGTGGGATTTGTTGACCGGATTTGACCATGATTAAAATAAAAAACCGGGTTAAGGAATTTGGGCCAGGGGAGTTTGTTGGGCTTAGGTTGGGTAATATCATCACAAGTCCACACTACGTAGTCTCCAGTTAATTGTTTTACACAGCCAGTCCAAATCCGTTAAGTGTATTTCACACAAGGTCCAAAATGATTTGCAAAATTAGTCCTTTGTGTATTTTGACTAACTTTTGCTCATTTAACCCATTTCTAAGGGCATTTCTTGTCACATCTTCATTCTTCAAGGATCTCATTTGTATAATTAACTTTTGGAGGGTTAATTATGACAAGTTCTTCAAAGATGAGGGGCCATTTTTGCCAATTCTTCAAACTTGAGGGGTCTTTTTGCAAAATTCCAAAAGTGAGCTTGGTTCATTGTGCGTCTTTGTTTCCCGTGTTTGTTTTTGAATGATTCTTGTGTTCTTTTGCCAATTCCACAATATCCGTACCTAAAAATACACAAGTAACAAACACGAGCATATATTTGGCATATTTCATGATTTTTAATGCAATTAAAGACCGTTTTTGATGATGAGATCATGTATAAAAGCCATCTCATCACTCCCCCATACTAAACCATTGCCGTGCCCTCACGCAATGCTAGAATAAAGTATCAAAGCATCTCCAAAGTTTAATTTTATTCACTTTTATTCAAATGATAACTAGCTATATTACACTATTGCTACTACTTGCGTTTTAGACATAATGTATGATTTTCATCGCAATATGGGACGTTTAGGTTCATAGAATAAGAACACGTGAATGCTTCGTTAGAAATAACTTTATCGTCCTCGATTTTTACCTTAATTCCATGCCAAGCGTGCAACGAGATCATTGTCATTATAAGTTAGTAATGCTAACACTACTCGTATGCCCTAATCATGTACTTATTCTCCCATTATTCCTAAGTTATATCTCTTATATTTTATTATGTCTTAATGATCACGAGGATACATTGTTGACTTATGCGATAATAGAGATTTAGGTCTAAAAATAGAGTCCTAACGGTGTAACTAAGACCATCAAATCAATAACCCCTCCTAATAGACAACGATGTTAAAAAATTAAGTTGACAAGAAGAATCGATAAACACGGTTTTATAACGGTTTTGAACATGAGACTTATTACCAAGACTTTTATACGCCCCCTAACGGAAGGGCCTTATTATCTTTGGTTTACCTCCATCTTTTATTCAACTTCACCATGAAGCTTTTATTATGACTTCGGTCTTGCCTTGCCTTTTATTATCCGCCTCATCGGTGGTTTTATTAGCCAAAGACGTATATCCTCACGCTAAAGCGAATTTTGGATCTTTAAAGCTTCGAAGATTAAGGCTTGATTCACTTTCAATTTTGCATAGATTTTAGGCCTTGTGGGGCTTCAAATTGTTTGCTAGATTTAGGTGAGCACTTGAAATCTTATTATTGGGTGAAGCTTTCGATTATTAGGGTGCCAATACTTCAAAACCGTGACGCTGGCGATACCTTAATGTCTTCCCAATTTAATTACACGGAAGCTACTAGAAAAGACTAGAAACCCAACAATCAAAACTAAACCGCTAAATCAATATTTATTAAGCAAAAAATATTTACATGCGAAGGGAGAATAAGCAAACAACGAGAACACATGAGTTTTTGAAAGAATACGAGTACTCTACGTTTAGCATAGTAACTTATAATTAACTCTATCATTTCTCGTCCTCATTTAAGAGACTTAGCCTAATGTGTAGTTAAGGAATCAAAGCTAAGTGCTCAACACGCACGGTCGAGTCAAAAATTACTCTTATTCTCGCCATCGGAAAATCTACATTTGTGTCTTCAAACACTTATGAAACATGAGAAAAATTTTAAAATTTGGCCATTTTTAGCCTTATTTTGCAATAAAACGATAAACAAAACGATAAACTTTGGAAAGCGTGAAGGTTTGGCAAGGCAAGTATCTATTCACCCCCCCATACTAAAGTTAAACATTGTCCTCAATGTTTCGAGTCTAGGGGTGCAAACACCCCTATACTAGAGACGTAGTCGAATGCCTAATCTAGCATGGAAAGGGTGTAACCAATAAGTTTAAAGCCGTTTATGAAGTGTGCTATAAACCTAAGGTTAGAACATAAAAGGATATATCATATGGATATTGGGAAAGGCCTCCAAAGCAAACGATCGAGTGCTCCCATGAAACGAACACGAGAGGCTCCAATCGTGAAGATGATGATCTAAAAGACACAATTCACAAACAACCACGGAACAAAGGTTGGAAGGGCACAAATCCCCTCACATTACACTAATTAGAAAGCAATAATATGTATATGGATAAGCATGGGTCTCCCCCACGAGGCACCTTGTTTTTGATAACCGAGTCAAAAGCTCGACTCGAATCCCCATAAATGTGATCATTTAGGGATAATCATGGTATGGTCAATTTTTGGTGGGGCTTACATGATAAACAAGGCCCAAAAGTACGTGGAGTACTTTAAAAATCCGATAAACGTATACCGGGGTCAAAGATAGCGTCCTCGTTTTCGGATGAAAGACGAGACAACACAACTCCAACACAAATCCCAATGGGATAGAAGAAAATAGGAGAGAAGAAATAGAAGGGTGGGACAATGGGTAAGGCAAAACATTGAGCTACTCGAGGTAGACTCGCACCAATCAAATGAAAAGATTTTCCATTTATTGCATCGGTGGAAGACCGAGATTTCCCTATAAAAGCAATTCCAGGATCAAATATCTCGTCCTCGGTGGAGAAAGGGGAGGGAACATATGGGGCTTCCCCCACACTAAGTCCACACAAAGCATCGTCAAAAGGAGAAGACGAGCTTGTAGTACTCAAGACACGCGGTGATGACGGAGTTAGAATTGTAGAAAAATCTTTTAAATTAAATTCAAAATCTTTTCCTTTTTCATCTTTAACACTCTCCTTGTGAAAACCCGATTTAATTATGTCAAAAATATTTGGTGTATCTAAAACAATGTTAGTCACACTAAAAATTCTCACATTTTGAAATCTTTTTGGTTTAGGTGGTGGCAAGTTTTCAAATCTTTTGTCAACAAAGAAAACCTCCCCATCGGGATCAACGTATTCATCATCCGAAGAATCACTCGAGATTATAGGCTTAACACTCTTAACCTCCATCGGCGGAGGGGACGGAACTTCATTTTTATCAACAACTTCAACAACTCTTTTTGAAATCTTTTGACAAATGTTTTTGATTGGATTGACATTGTACAAAGATGTGATAGAATACACATGAGAAAGCGTGGAGTTTTGGGTTGCATTAATGACGAGTTCTTCCTCATTGAAACGAAGAGTGATTTTTCTTGCATGCACATCGATAAGTGCTCTCGAGGTATCCAAAAAAGATCGACCTAAAATTAACGGAACTTTAGGATCGATGGGAATATCAACAACAATGAAGTCCACGGGATAATAGAATTTCCCAACTTTCACAAAGACGTCCTCGGCAACTCCACAAGCTAGAATCGTAGAATGATCGGCCATTTCGATTGACATTCTTGAAGGAGTGAGATTTGGAAGATTGAGCGATTTAAAAATCTCAAGAGGCATCAAATTAATACTAGCACCAAGATCGGCCAAGGCGTAGCATTCTTCCATGTCTTGGATAGCACATGGGATTAAAAACTTTCCAGGATCACCGACTTTTTGAGGTATGCGGCTTAGAAAAACCGAAGAACAACTAGACGATTTTTGCAATTTTTCTTTGTTATTCAACATACTTTTGAAGTTCGCGGCAAATCGAGGCATCATGACTAAGGCGTCGGCAAAACTTATATTGAAATGCAAGTCACGAAACATTTTCATAAAGAGTTCAAATTGATAATTATTTCGTTCTTGTGCCTTTTCCTTGTTTCGTCTTGATGGGTAGGGTAAAGGTGGTGTGGGTTGGGGGAAATTAGGCATAGGCATCGGCCTTGGAATCTCGGGTTCCATAATGGGTATTGGTTCAACCGTAGGTGTGGTTTGAGCGGTACTTCGTGGGCTTGTAATGTGCTCCTTTTCAACCACGACCTCGGGTTCTTTCTCTTTTTCCTTCTCCATAGAAGTACTTGGACGAGAAGCGGGTTCTTTGAAAGTTTTACCACTACGAGTAGTAATAACCTTCAATTCTCCTTTCGGGTTCACGATGGTATCACTAGGAAGACCACCCGAAGAAGAAGGCTTACACATGATAGCTTCAAACATTTTAGCCATACGGTCTTCAAATTTAGATTTCCTAGCATCCGCTTTTAACAACTCTTGCTTAATCTCATGTTGACCTTGCTCCATTTTTTGTTGATTTTGTTGGAGTCTTGTGACATTTCCTTCCATTTTATTAGCATGAGTTTTAAGTTCATTAGCAAGTTCGTTTTTAAGCTCGTTTTTCAACTCGGACCTTAAGCTAACCATTTCACGTTGCATATTGTCAAACTTAGCATCATTAGCCTTAGCATAATTCAAAAACTCTCCTTGAAGATTTTTGGTGTGATCATTTTGAAAACCTTGGGCATTAGTTTGAAAATCACGGTTTTGGTTTTGATTTGAAATTTGCCCATTACCACTTTGGTAATTACCTTTGTTATAGTTTCTTTGATTTCCTTGGTAATTTCCACCTTGATTGTTGTTGTTGCGATAATTATTAGCATTTTGATTGGGTGGAGCTTGATTCGAACGTGAACCTTGACCGATTTGGTTGTAAGTTCCCGTGGCTACAAAAGCATTCGAAGTGTTACCATCCGCGGTAATGCACTCGGAAAGATCATGAGCTCCCCCACACGACAAACAACTCTTAGAAACCGCTTTAACCGAAGCGGAATTGGAAGCTTCTTGAGCCTTCCAATGGGACATAAGGTTAGCAAATCTATCGAAAAATCGGTTTTCTTCATTTGCTTCATCATGTAATGCATTGATACTTTGAGACGATGATGAGCCCCTTTTGGCAACACTCGGTGTGTGACGAGGGCTATAAACCTTAGACCTATTCTCGATTATGACCAAAGCTTCTTCAACCGTTTTACACAAAAAATTACCACCCGCGGCGGCATTTAAATAATCTCTTTCATGATCGTTAAGTCCATTGTAAAACGTGTCGATTTGGTGCAAATCGGAAAAACCATGATGAGGACATTCATGTAACATCTCCTTAAACCTATTCCAAGCCGTAGAAAAACTTTCATTTGATTCTTGTGAAAATTTAGAAATCTCATTTTTCAAATGCGTAGTCTTAGAGGGCGGAAAAAATTGGTTCACGAACTTCGAAACGAGATCCTTCCACGTCAATATAGAATTGGGTGGCTCTTTCTCTAACCAAATTTTAGCGGGCCCCGCTAAGGAATACGGAAATAACATCATCTTAATCGAGTCATTCGAGACATCCTTGAATTTGCACGTGGCGGTAAGACGATTAAATTGGCGGATATGGTTGTGCGGATTGTCCTTCTCATCACCACGGAATTTGTTGTTTTGGATCATCGACAACAAACCCGTTTTAACCTCAAAATTCTCCGCAAGGATTGCGGGAATCACAATAGCTTCTCCATAACCCTCGGTGGGTGCTTGAAGTAACTCCATCATAGTTCGATTCGCCATGGTAGGTGCTTCTCGTACAATGGGTTCGTCAATAGGAGACTCCTCACTAGAAAGAGTGAGTGATTTGTTTCTTCGTTTACGAGCACGTCTAGCTTTAGAGCGAGTTTGCATAAACGTCACGTACAACGAGAAGGCGAGCAAAGAAGATTCTTTTTGGTATTTTGTGTTTTTTCAATTTTTTTTTGTGGTTTTTGATTGTATTAACCTTTTTTGGAAATTGGTGAATGTATTAAGTAGACAATGAGTCCACAAATCTCCTCCTCAATCAAATCTCTTGATTAAAAAGGCCTCAAGGAATGAAAACGATCACGTGGAGTGAACGCCTTCGATGACTTTAGAACGATGGTGGAACACCAAATCGTTCAAGAGGGTTTAATCAAATAGAAACCAAGAAAATATATATGATACGTATTAATACTTTGGGCGGCAAAACCCTCGATTCACTCTCAAAATCAAATACGCACAAGCAAGCGGAGGAAACGAGGCGGCGCGAAGCACTTAAGAGCCTTTTTCCTTTAGGTCGTGAAATACAACCGCCTTATACCCACCTTATAGTTTGTATTATCAAGATTAAGCTTCACGAAAGTATTTATCTATTTTTGCCTTTTTCTTTGGTTTGAGATTCGAATACAATGATCGAGTGATGAAATCCCGAATCAAGGTTGTGATTGCTCACGTATTTGGAGTACTTGTGTATTTATTGTTCTACGTATACAATATAGTAATAGTATTCACACAAAAACCGAAAAACGATAATACGTATTAATAGAGTGCTATTAATACAAATACTATTATGGCTAATATAGAAAACAACAATGGTTCAATCAAAACACAACACGCTTCCCCGGCAGCGGCGCCATTTTTGATGTAGTGGTTTTGTATATACTTTATTTTAGGAAAAACAAAGTAACACAAAAAGCGGTAAGTATTAACGAGCGGTTTAGGAAAACCACAAGTTATGACCCAATGAGTGGGAATCGTTCTCTCGAGGAGGCACGTGTGTTGTGTAATGAATGATTGATTATGTTTTTGATTATTAATGAGAAGAAAAGAAGAGAAAATGACGAAGACGAAAAAAATAGAAAAATAAGGCGAAAACACTACTAGAAAGTTACGACGAAGAACGTAAAAAGAGCAAAATTTAAAATTTTAATCTAAAAATTCCTAAAAATTACTAAAAATCCCAAATAATATTCTAAGGGTTTACAAAAAATCCAAACTTGCCAAAACCTTTTAATTATTCTAATAATGACTTTTTAATGCTAATTAAAGCCCTAAAAATCACTTTTAAATATTAAAAAGCCCTAAACAAGATTTAATAGTTTGTAAACCTCAAAAATGACCTAATTAAACTAAAAACTATTTTTAAAAATTTTAAAACCAAATTAAGCTATTTTTAAACTCCTAAAAACTATTAAAATCTATTAAATCTTAAATTAATTCTAAAAATTAATTGAAAAGCCTAAAAATTAAATGGAAAGTGACAAAGGTCCTATTTTAATGTCTAGAATCTTGGAAAAATGAAAAAGAGTTAAAAATAAAACTTTGAAATTTTAATAATAAAATAATATTAAAATAATACTAAAAATAAAAAGCTAATAAAATTAATTCTAAAAAATTTCTAAAATCTTAAAATAATCTAACTAAGAGAAAAACACAAATTAAAGTTCCTAAACCCTTTTTAATAATTTTATAAAAATGATTAAAGTTTATAAAAAACCTTAAAATAATATAAAATTAAAAATAAAAGTTTATCAAACCAAAACTAGATGTAAACCTCAAAATATTATTTTAAAAACTAAAAATTATTTTTCCTAAAAATTAGAACTCTTTTTTCTATTTTTTAATGACTTTATAAAACCCGGCTATTAAATAAATTATAAAAAATAAATAAAGAAAAGGAAAATTTTGAAACTAAGCTAGAAAATTCACTAACCTAATACTAATCCTAGGAAAATTAAAAGACACCAAAAACGCTTAACCAATAAGCTATAATAAGCTGAAAAGCCTACGGCTTTTATTTATTAAGCTTAATGAAAAACGGGTTAAGGTTCTAACCTTTGCACCCTTGGTCAGTAAAAGACCCAAGGGCGCAACGGTTAAGGATGAGTGTGTTGAGTGTGGTGGCGGGGGTTCGAGCCTGAAGAACGCCTTTTTGCAATTTTTTATTTTTTCTTTTTTAACCTTACACAACCAACACAGTGACCCTGTAAACTAGCTTAATTCTCAAACCAAAACACTTTTTTTTAACCAAGATTAAACAAGTTGAGGATCAAAAACGTGCAAGGTTCCAAATGAACACAAGTTCTTTTTTTTTTTCTTTGTTCTGTTTCTTCACATGGGATGAAAACCAAGAGGACTTGGTCTATGCTTTGTTTGATGGTGATTTATGGGAACAAAGGGCACCCTTGTGCTCTTTGGAGCACAAGGAGTCAACACAAGCAAGTAATAATCACCTAGCACACAAAGATTCACAAACACATGCACTCAAAAGCACTTTCAAGTTTCTGAGGTCTTAGAGGTAGGTCTGTGGACTTTTTTCGCTAACAGATTGCACACAAATGCGTTTTAAACATCCAAACTTGGCATACATTTACCTCAAGTGTCACACAATCAACTTGCAATCCTATGTAATCTAACTCTTAACAGATTAGCAGATTTATGCTTCAAATTTCATGGAAAATATGCAGAATAATACCTAAGCAGATTCAAGCTCATTTTTCCTTTTTGACACTTAAACTTGCTCAAAACCTCTTCCAATCTGATCTAATGCTCACAAGAAGCCTAACTCAACCTTTTTCAATGACTCCAACACGTTTTTGAATCACTACTCAAAACTTTTACCCTGCTAAACCAAGGATCCAAACACCACTTTAACTTCTTGAAAACGCTTTTTAACTAACCAATACACTACAAAAACTACTCAAACTGATTCATATTGCATTTAACATGTATATGAACACAAGACAACACAAATCAAACTCCTTAACATACTTATAACACCAAATCAAACAAGAACATACAACTCATATTTTCTGAGATTTCAAAAGGGAAACAAGAAAAATACCTTAGGACCTTACTTCCAAGGTCCTAGTGGATGTTTATCCACCTCCTATACCAACTCGGGTTGGTGCTGATCAATAATCAACAACTCTTTAACCTGCCAAAAAGAAAATCAAAAGAAACAAGCAATATGGATGTATATACTGTTTTCTCTTTTATTTTCCTTAAAAACTTCCAAAAACTTTTCAAAGCTTCTTAAAACGTTTTAAAACTCTCTTCAAACTCAATAACACTCTCCTTTTCCACTTTCACTTCCAAGGAAGATTGCTTAATGAAATTTTGAACTTAATTTAAAAACCTTCAAAAACTCTTGAAAATTCAAACACAAACTTGATAAAATTGGAACTCAGCTTTTCTTCATTAATTTATAATAACTTTAAATAAACATTAAAAGGAATTAAATTGCTCCAACACAAACACCAAACTTTAATTTTATAAAAACGGAATTACAAAATATTTTGAAGAAAAAACTGGAACCAAAAAAAGAGTGAACATGCTCATCTCTTTTTATAGGCTAATAGACTATTCTAGAATGCTATAATTAAAAAATACAAAGAAAATGCAGTCCTTAAACCCTAATCTTGGAATTCTCAAAATTGCCCTTGACGAGTTCTTGGTCAAAAAGGTGTACATGTGATGCCAGCTGTGGATTTTTGATCCTGGACGTTAAAACACTCCTTGGAGGCAAAGGAAAGCATCTCCCACGTTCAAAATGTCGGGTTGTTGGGTTGTGGGAAAGAGACGGGTGCAGGGGAGTGTGTGGGTGAGGACCACAGGACACGTGGCAAGATTCTAAAAGGTGGGTTATGGTGAGGATTTGTTTAATTATTAATCTGGAGGGTTATGGGTAATACCCCTTTGATTTGGGCTTGATTGAAACTGGGGTGGGATTAGGGTTTATGGTGATTAGGGGTGTTTTTGATTTGTTTTGGGGTTAACTTATTTTTAAATAAGTGTTTAGGAGGGAGTAGGGGTTAGTGGGATTTGTTGACCGGATTTGACCATGATTAAAATAAAAAACCGGGTTAAGGAATTTGGGCCAGGGGAGTTTGTTGGGCTTAGGTTGGGTAATATCATCACAAGTCCACACTAACGTAGTCTCCAGTTAATTGTTTTACACAGCCAGTCCAAATCCGTTAAGTGTATTTCACACAAGGTCCAAAATGATTTGCAAAATTAGTCCTTTGTGTATTTTGACTAACTTTTGCTCATTTAACCCATTTCTAAGGGCATTTCTTGTCACATCTTCATTCTTCAAGGATCTCATTTGTATAATTAACTTTTGGAGGGTTAATTATGACAAGTTCTTCAAAGATGAGGGGCTATTTTTGCCAATTCTTCAAACTTGAGGGGTCTTTTTGCAAAATTCCAAAAGTGAGCTTGGTTCATTGTGCGTCTTCGTTTCCCGTGTTCGTTTTTGAATGATTCTTGTGTTCTTTTGCCAATTCCACAATATCCGTACCTAAAAATACACAAGTAACAAACACGAGCATATATTTGGCATATTTCATGATTTTTAATGCAATTAAAGACCGTTTTTGATGATGAGATCATGTATAAAAGCCATCTCATCAATCCTTATATCTTTCGGGTTTGTGCGGATGAACTCGTTCGACGTTGTGTTTTTGGTGCCGAAGCTTCTAATATCCTTAGAGCTTGTCACGAGGGACCCACTGGTGGTCACCACGGTGATAATCTCACGGCTAAGAAAGTGTTCGATGCCGGCTTCTTTTGGCCTTCTATTTATCGTGATGCACACGCACTTGTGAAATCGTGTGATTCGTTCCAACGTCAAGGAAAATCGTCTCAACGTGATGAAATGCCGCAAAACATAATTCAAGTGTGTGAGATTTTCGACATTTGGGGCATAGACTTTATGGGGCCGTTCCCATCGTCTCATGGTAACAAGTAAATCCTCGTCGCGGTGGACTACCTTTCTAAGTGGGTGGAAGCTAAGGCTTTACCTACTAATGATGCTCGTGTGGTAGTGAAGTTTTTGAAGCAACTATTCTCTCGGTTCGAAACCCCCCGTGCTATTATAAGCGATCGTGGAACCCATTTTTGTAATGACCAATTCGAGAAGGTCTTAAAGAAATATGGAGTTACTCATCGTCTTTCTACGGCTTATCACCCGCAAACGAGTGGGCAAGTTGAGGTTTCGAACCGAGCTTTGAAGAGGATTTTAGAGAGGTCGATTGGAGAAAATCGTGCTTCATGGTCCAACAAACTCGATGACGCTTTATGGGCCTTTAGGACCGCTTATAAGACACCTATCGGTTGTACTCCTTATAAGTTAGTCTATGGGAAGAATTGTCATTTGCCCATTGAATTGGAGTACAAGGCATATTTGGCCCTTAAGCATGCAAACTTTGACTTAAAGACCGCGGGAGATCACCGGAAAATACAATTGAATGAATTGGATGAACTAAGAGACAATGCTTATGAAAATTCATTGATTTTCAAAGAAAAGACTAAAACGTTTCATGATGCAAAGATTAAAAAACGGGTTTTTAACGTTGGTGATCAAGTGTTACTTTTTAACTCTAGACTTAAGATATTTTCCGGGAAATTGAAATCTCGTTGGTCGGGTCCTTTCACCGTTACACAAGTGTTACCTTATGGGACCATCGAGCTAGCTCAAGACGATGGTCCTAACTTCAAGGTGAACGGACATAGGCTTAAGCACTACTTTGGTGGGGAAATTCCTTCAATGGTTGACCTCGACCAAGTCACCTTTCCCAATGATAATTAGCATTGAGGGGATCGAGTAGAGCTCATGACTCGGTAATCAAAAACAAGGTGCCTCATGGGGGAGATCCCATGCTTATACTTTTATGCTTACTAATAACTAATTAGAGGGGATTTGTGCCCTTCCAACTCGTTGTCTCGTGGTTGTTTGTGATTGTGTTATCTAGATCATCATCATCTACGATTGAAGACTCTCGTGTTTGTTTACGTGAGCCTCCATCGTTTGCTTGAAGAAGTTTTTCACGAATCCATTGACAGATCCTTTATTGTTCTAACAATTATCTTTTAGCATACTTCATAAACGGCTTTAGATATATTGTTGATCACCCTTTCCATGCTAGATCCTAAGCATTTGATTATTCGTCTCTAGTATGGGGGTACTCCACCTTTAGACTCGAAACATTGAGGACAATGTTTAATTTTAGTATGGAGGGTGAATAGATACTTGCTTTGCTACGCCCTCACGTTTTCCAACTTTCAATGTTTTGTTTTTGTTGCTAATAAGGCTAAAAATGGCCAAATTTTAAAAATTTTCTTAGTTTTAATAAGTGTTTTTAAGGCACGAATGTATATTTTCTGATGGGTAGAATAAGAGCTAATATTTGACTTGATGGGCATTTGGAGCCCTTTACATTCCTTAACCCGCTCAATTCAAGTTTTGCTAGACTTTTATATAGGGAACTTTAAAACGCGAAGGTCTTAGCTCATTCGGGTTAAGAACAAGAACTTTTCGCAAGTTCCTATAATTGATCCTAGAAAGTCACTTATCAAGGGAACTATAAAATGCATTCTCTAAACTTGAAAAAGTCCAAGAAAGTGCAAGATCCTATAGGTGGCTTGAAAACCCAAAACTTTGATTTGATATAGTCTTAATGAAAGCTAATCCAAATTTGGCTTAATTTTAACTTGCATGGCTAAGTATTCACGAGTCTCTTTAATTAGAGGTCTTTATATAGTGAAGAACGAGAAGTGATAGAGTTAGACAAGTGATCATGCTAAACGTAGAACATGAAAGTGTTCTTTCAAAAACTCATATGTATTTAATTGTGGCTTTTTCTTCCCATAAGATCAATGCATTAGGAATAATTCATAATTGCAATAAGTAAGGTCGTACGATTTGAAAGGCTACTTAGCCTCTAGCGCAAGATCGTTTAAAAGTTGCTCGGGGTTGAATAGAGTTCATAGCCAAGGCATAACTTATTGAAATGGGACGCGAAGATTGGCGATCATCCAAAATGGCCCTAACAAGGCATGAGGAGCTCTATTTTTTGCTAAAGATCCAAGATGATGTGAAGTATCATTATTCCAAAATCAATATGAAGGATCGAGACACACGACGAAAAGGAATTACTCCCCTAAAGATCATGGAGAAAGTCTATCCAAAAAGACCCTTACAAGGTATGAGGATAAATATATCCAAGTCCGAAAAGGAGGCGGATCGTTGTATATCAAAGTCCAAAATAAAGATTGAAGAAAAATGATGAAGTCGTGGTCCAAATATGAAGAATCTCTCAAAAACGTCAAGTGAAGAAATTCCAAAATATGAAGAGAAGACCATAATTTCAAGAAAGTCTTCCCAAGATTTGAAGTATGAAGTACATGCCAAATACCGGTCCGAGAAAGGTCTCAAATCGTGAAACGAGTTATGCCAAGATATGAACTTAAGGAGATACACGAGAAGCCGTTTTAAAAGATTTTGTCCTTCGGCTAACTATCGATTAAATCGTGCTACTTTGCTTTCGGACTAATAAATACTCAAATAAGTCAATATGAATCACTTGTGATCCATGAAAAATAGGTAAAAATGCAAGTAACCCATTTCCTTTCATAATAACTAGGATTGCGGGGAGAAAAAGTATTACACAATTTGGACGTATGAGTAGTGTTAGCATTGTGACTTGTACCAACAATGATCTCGTTTTTGCACTTAGCATGGAATGTGTGACAATGAAGGATGACGAAGTTTACTCTAAGGTACATTTACTTGTTTCTATTCTTTAACCCTAAAAGTCACATTCGTGATGAAAATCATACATTATGTCTTTACACATTTTAGTAGTATGGTTGCAAGTCTTTTACTTTTCAATAAAGGGTAATAAAATTGAATCTTGGTGATGCTTAGATACTTTATTCTAGCATTGCGTGAGGGCACGACAATGGCTTAGTATGAGGGAGTGATGAGATGGCATTTATACATGATCTCATCGTTTTTTTCGGGCTTTAAATGCACTAAAATGTCATAAAATACCATAATATGCTTGTATTTGTTTACTTGTGTGTTTTAGGTATGGATATCGTGAAAAAGACAAAAGATCACAAGAAACAAGGAAAACGGACACGAGAAACGAAGCCGTACAAAGAACCGGGCCCTAGTTCATGAATTATCCAAGATTAAACCTTGAAGGCTTGAAGATGTACAAGAATGATCCTCAAATTGTGAAGAAATGACACTTAAAACCCTTTTGAATTCATAATTACAAGATTGGTCCCTTAAGTTTGTCAAAATTACAAAAATGGTCCTTCAACTTTGAAGAAATGGCAAGATTAATCCCTCATCAATTCTAATTTGTCAAATATGGTCCCTCATAAAGTCAAAGATATTATGAAGACCTTTGAAGATCAAGAGAGTCCAAATTAAGTCATTAAAATATGGAAAAATGGCGAAAACAACCCTTGAAACCCTTTCACCAAAGTTTTGTGGCAAAACTATAAACTTGGAAAGTTTATTAACAAAGGAAAGTAAGTTTGATGGGCTTAAATTCTTCTTATACACCTTTTGCCAAAGAACAAGGACCAAAGCTGCCAAGTTAGAAGTTTAAACTCCTAAACACGCGCCAAACAATAACCCTCCCCTAAAAACGGATCAAAAGAAGTTACTGTAGCACGTATGAACCCAGATTTTACTTTTTACCAACAAAGGTTAAAATGAAATTGGGAGTTCCCCCGTGTGATTCACCTCACTTGAAACCCATCCCAACATTAAATCCTTCTTCTCCACTCACCAAAGGACCCCACACCCCAACCCGTTACCCAATCACATCACACCCTCCTCTCCAAGTAAAGACACGTGGCCAAATCAACAGCCAAGACTCACAGCTTAACTAGCAAGCTAATTTGAACGGTTTTGATCATTTTGGACAACTCACCAACATCAAACGGCATCAAGCACTCAAGGGCAATTTTGAGAATTCACATCTAGGGTTTTCATGAATTTTCAGCTTTCTAGAGTAGTCCATTAGGCCTATATAAGGAGACCTCAACTTGTGAGAGTCCCTTGTTCCAGATTTTAGCTTTTAATCTTTGTAATTCCTTTTTATTAAATAAAAGTTGGATTTTCTGAAAATTTGTGATTTCCCTTTGTGTTTTATAAAAGTTTGGTATCTGATAAGCTAAAGTCTGAGTTCCATATTCATGTTTGAAGGTTTTTGAGGCAAGGTTTTAAGCAATAAAACTTGTGTTTCAAAAATCAGAAAGTTCTTGTTATTTGTTCATCATTGTGGTTTGTTATTCTTAGCAGGTACAAGGAAGCTGGTACTTGTTTTGCTAGTAACTCAGCTCAAACAATCCAAGGCTTGGATGTATGTCTTGGAGGCTTGCATCCCTCTCCCTTTTCAATTTTTCTGAATTTATTTGAATTTTTTGTGATTTTGCATGTTTTATGGTGAATTTGTGTTGTGATGCTTGATTTGTGTTTCTAAGGTTGATTATCAGTTGTAGAGGTGGATTAGATCTTGTTTGATAGGTTAAAACACAACAATCCTTTGGAAGATTGCAAAATCAGATTCCAAAGGGGTGTTTGGGTTAACTGATTCAAAGGGATTTGACCCTTCCTTTGTTGTTGTTCTTGGTTCTTTTGGGTTGGTATCTATTTACTTGTTGCTAAGTGATATCTATCTGCAAGTTTGGTGGGTTGAAACAACCAAATCAATCAAAGGGCTTTAAAATCTGATTTACTTGGAAATTTTGGCTAAAATTTTGGGGACACCTAGATCTAAGGGTAGACTAGGGTTAACAAGTGTGAAATTTTGGTTAAATTAATAAGGAAAAGAGATTTGAAGACTTAAAATTGGATTGGTGGTCAAATAGATCAGCAAAAGGATTTTGAATAATCACTTACTTATCAGTAACTTTTGGGGCTTGAAACTGCTTATTTACTTTGATCCATTGCTTGAAACAAGTTTATTTGTGCTTATTGGACTTTATTATAGCTTGTGTTTGCATTTGGTTCAATTTGGCTGGCTTATTCATGCTAAAACTACTTATTTGTTCATAACTGCTTATTTTCAAGGTCTGTGCAATATATGTGGACCGTTTGCTTATTCTGGGCTTATTGAGTGAACCAATTTGTGATTTCTTTGTTGATATAGACTCCTTGTGATTCACTGATCACAAGGGTGCCCTTGTTTCCATTTGAATCCAACTGGATCTCTCACAAATCACAGGTCAAATATCAAAGTAGTGGGAACTCCTTTCCCCTGCTGCTAGCGACTGCTAGTGTAATTTTGTGTTCAGCTTATCAATAAGCTATTCTAGCTTATTTTAACCAGCAACAACTTTGATTTTGTAATAGGTGCTCATTATTTGACCCATTTGTTCATAATGGAGAAATTGGTGGGTTGACTTTAGGGTTTGACTAGAAAACCAAATTAATTGACTTTTTCATAAGTGCTTATTGGCTTATTCCATCTTATTGGTTTTTCTTATTGGATTTTGGTTGATTGATTTGGCTTATTGAAGTCATTTGTAACCTTTTTCAAGTTGAATCAAGTCCTGAGGTGCCCTAGAACTAAAACCCGACTACTTTGTCTTTTAGTGGATTTGTACTTGGCTTATTTCTGGCTTATTAAGTGTGCTTTTTCAAAAATTTCTTTTTACAGATCTCTTTAGTATCCCAAAAGAAGGTTGTGTGTCAAATTAGAGATTATGGCATTGGCTGATTGCTTAATGGGCTTAATGGCCCAATAAGAATAAGCTGTTTGTTCATTAAGCTGTGATAAGCTCACTTTCAGCTCTTGGGCCTTTAGTGTTTTGTGTTTAGAATTGAATTTTGAGTCAGATAGGGCTTTTCCAAGTGATTTGGGCTTATTTTGACTTTTTGGGCTAGAAAGCCCATTAAGCTTGACTGTTTTTTATTTTAGCCCATTTGGGGGCCCATTAGGGGTTATTTGGTAATTTTACTTTCATTTTCTGTTTATTTAGGTTAAAATAAATTAGTTTGCAAGTTTTTAGTATTTTTTTTATAATTTTTGGATTTTTAATATTATTTTAATATTATTTTTCAAATTTCACATTTTTGCACTTTTTATATTTTTCTTAGCTTAAATACATTAAAATAGGATTTTTGCAACTCTTAGATTGATTTTATCATCTTTAGATTAATTTTTATAATTATTTTAAGTTTTAAAATCATTTTAAATAGTTTTTCTTAGTTTAAAAATTTATAAAAATAGTTTTTAATCTTTCTAGGTCATTTTAGAGGTTTACCAATTGAAAAATCTTTATTTGGGCTTTTTGATAATTAATTTAATTTTTAGGCCTTTAATTAGCATTTAAAAATTAATATTTAATTAATTAAAAGGTTTGAAAAAAACTTGATCATTGGTAAACTCTTAGTTTATATATTTTTATTTTTGGTAAATTTTTGGGAATTTTTAGAATTAATTTTTTTTTGCTCATTTTACGGTTTTACGTTTACTCTTAGTAGTAATTAATTTCACGTCTTCGTCATTCTCTTTTCTCATCCCCTTCTTTCAAATATTAATCTCAAACCAATTACGAATTATTCACACACATATACCTCCTTGGGAAACGAACTTGGAACTTCATTGGGTTATTTGTACACGGTTTTCCTAAACTGTCGTATCTAATACTTTCCCTATTTACCTCATTTTCCTAAAGGTGTGGTAAAACACTGCAATCAATCGTAAAAGTCGGAATTACGCGTGGTTTTGTGTTTTTATGTGAAATAGGTACAAAAGATCAAAAGAAAAGAAAACACGGGATTTCACGGTCAATTGTTGAAGAAAAGTCAAAGAAAGAGACAAAGACAAAGTCAAAGAACCAAAAGTGAACCAAAGATCACGAAAACCGGCAAAACCGACGAGAGATTTGAAGGATTTTATCAAAGGCCAAGTGACAAGTCATTTTAAAAACGGGATTCGAGTTTTTAAAGTTTATTGGGCTTTGTGGGACCCACACTTAAGCTTAATGGGCTTCAAGGCCCATTTATGGAGTATTAAGTTTATTTTGTTGGTCCAAGACCCATTAAAAGCCCAACAACATATTACATTGAGACGGATGAAGTATTTGCAAGAAAGAAAAAAAAGAGGCCCAAGCCCAAATACTAATGAAACGCGGGATGGGTCCAAAAGATGGTCCAAGGCCCACAATAAAAAGTCAGTCGCTGCAAGAGTTATATTAACTCTTTGGTCTAAAACAAAAGAAACAAAAAGTAAATAAAGAAAAGAAAAAGACGTGAGAAAAAGAACAAGAAAAGGGGAAGTTACACAGTCAAGAAACCTAATCCAATTTGGGGCTTTTCTTTTCTTGGGAGATTGAAGCTCACGCGCCCCAATTAATTCCCCACAAAATCGGAATGAAGAAGGTGTTGCAATCAATCCAACGTGGCACTCTATTTTGTCACCAATCAACTCTGATTGGTTAATTTTTCCTCAATCAAAAATTAAACCAATAGAGTTTAGCCACCTCACCACCAAAGAAACACAACAAACACAATTGGTGCCAACCTGGCAATCCGTGTGAGGAGAGAGCAATTTGCTGCCGTTTGATCAAGAGAGAAGAAGAGAATGAAAATTGGATGGCCAATATCTAATTCTGCTTCAACAAACCTTATCAACAAGGTTTTAGGGTTTGCCTATAAAAACCACCAATATTGTAATTTTATTGGATCCCCATTTTTTTTATTTACTGTTTTTCATATCACTTTAGGAATAGGATTAATTGTAATTTTATTTTTATAAGTATTGTAATAATTTTCTGAAATTAATGAAAAAAAAATTCTTTGGGATTTATTGTTCTTCGTTAGTTTTACTGTGTTAAATTAATTTCAGTTTTAAGCTATTATCGTAATTGATTTTATAAATGTCGAAGTGAAATTGTGAACAAAATAAAACCCCACTGGTTTGATTAAATCAAAGCTATACTGTTCGTTTGATGATACCGATTTGTTGGAGAGTTGTTTCTGGATCGAGAAGGGTGTTTGGTTAAGGTGGTGTTAATTCGGTTCATATGCCAGCTCAGCGCTGCGCATCTGCTCAAAGGATTTCATCACCAGGTTCATTTTCATTTTAATGCTCATGCTTTGTTTTTAAATTAATTTTGTTAAAAGTTTAAGTGATTTAGTTTAATGTTTGAAGTTTATTGATTTTTATTGTTTAGATTTCCTGATATTTTTTGTTTTCTAATTTGGATAATCTATTTAACAGTTTCATATGCTTTTGTAGTTTTTCGTTATTTAGTCCGAGTTAGGATCTTGCATAACGTTGATGTTATTACTTCTCGTGATAGGATGAGTGCATTTATTCGAGGGGTAGAATTACTGGTTTGTACTTGATATGAGCTAAAACTCATATCAATTTATCAACAAATAACCCTAAAACATGAAGCAAAATACCAATTTATCTTGCAAAAACAGTGTTATGTGGTATGTTTGTGTTTGTGTACACTTGTATAGGTAAAAGGATGCATTTTCAAGCAAACAAGGGAAAATCAAGCTTAATTTGATGAAAAAGACAAAGAAGGATCAAAAGTGACAAGACTTTGAAGTACAAGGACCTATCTTGACAAACTGCCAAAAATGAAGGGCCAAAGTGTAAATATTGCAAAAAGTCAAGATCATAGTCAAATTTGGTCAACTATCAAGTCAACTCAGTCAAAGGACAAATTTTGCTCAAGAATGGAAGTTGAAGGGCTAAAAATGCCAAATAAATGAAGTTACAAGCTCAAAAATACAATCTGCCAAAGTCTAGGGGTTAAATCTGTCAATTTTGGAAAGTTTAACTAGTTCAATCCGTGTGTTACATTGTGGACCAATGAGAAGCAAGCAAAATGGAGACAAGGATTGCCACATAAGGGCATTAATTACCCACTAGCAGCCGCCTCATTAAATGAGAGTATCCCAACAGTGCAATCCGTGTGCACTTGTTTCAGCCATTCAGGACTAGACACGTGTAATCTTAAAACGAGCAAAAAAATTCCCAGGATCGTTTTTGAGCTAGAGTAGATTTCATGAAGAGTTATAAACATCAAAGTTGCTTATTTTTGAGAGACGAATCCATTGGTCAAGGTCAATTAACATCAAATCAACTCAATCAAAAAGCCCCAATTCATGTTCATACCTGCAAATTCAATGGAGCAGAATTGTGCCACGTGGAGACCTGGGATTGGTCCCAACACGTCACCAACCCCAACAAACCTCCTTCTCAAGTCTATAAATAGCAGTCTAGATCTTCATTTGTGATGTGTAGTTGTAAGTGTGAAAAACACACACTTTTACTTTTCCTCTCATCTTTTTCCCTTTCTAGCTAAACTACTCAAGAGTTTGACACACTCTTGAGTTAGTTAGTCAGTTAGTTATCCTTTTAACAGCTTTGAAACCGAATTCCATTAATAAAATTCAAATTCATCTTTTCCCGCCAATTCTTCTCATCATCTTATTGTTCATTCCTGCTTTCCATTTTTGCTGCATTGAGTTTGTTATGATCATACATTGATCATAACTGACTTTGGAGTGAAGATAGTAGCTGTTTGTTGATTTCAGTTCAAATCCATAGCAAATGAGATGAGTTCATGCCATTTGATGAACCTAGTTGATTTGTAGCTGAATTGTTGATTGTTGATTAGTGAATCTAGTGCTAAGGTGGTGGTTAGCACTAGAATAGAGAGTACAACACTCCTCTACTGCTCAATGGTATCTTCACAAGGTTTAAATGTTTCTGAGTTATGGTTCCACTCAATTTGTCAATTGCATGCTTCAATTCTAGCTTAAATTCTTGTTGATTGTATGATAAAACATGTTTAGCTTGGTTGTGGTTTGATTGTGGACTTGTTTGTAGCTTAAGTTTTGATTATCTGCTTGTTGTTTTGGATTGTGTTCTAGTGATAACTTATTTCAGTCAACTTTAGTCTTACTACCTTATTTGAGTTCTAGTTGCTATCATTACTTGCAAGTAGCCTTAATACATCTCATTGTGAGCACAAAGTTTGGTTTGCTATAGGTTTTCACTCAGTTGTGACTTGTGTTTAAAAAGTCTTTGAAAATTTTCATAAAGAACAGATAAAGGAGTGTTTGGCTTTAACTGTATTTTACTTTTCAAGTATTGGATTTTGGTTAGTAAATGTACATTTTCAGTCACAAGGTGATAACAAGTCATTTTGAGTCATTTTCAAGTCAGATTTAACGTCAAATAGGCAATTGGCAAGATAAAAGTCTGGGTCCATTTTCAGTCATATTAGCTTAAAAAAGTTGTCAATTTCATTCCCTTGGCATTTATTGGATTCTTGATGAAATTTCACCAAACAAGTTCTCATTTGTAGGTCAATATATGAACTTTCATATTCTATAAGCATTTGATACAGTATCCATTAAACAAGTAGTAATAAGCAATAATCTGAACACTTGAGGGAAGTAATGTTCCTGTAAATGAAAACATCAATTTCATATCTCACAATTCTTTTCATTAACCTGGCAATTTTCTTTTACAATTCCATTTAGTAGATGTTGTTGGATGAATTTTGAGAATTTCATCTTTTTGTCAAAAATTTTGGTCAACGCCTGGTCAACATAAGCCATTTTCAGCTTAATTCGATTTCCAGGCTTATTACTTGATGAATTTTGATATGACTTGATTTCCGTTCATCATTTGAGCTCATTAATCAGTTTAAGCATAAAAATCCAGTTGTGCATGTCTAGATTTTCCTAGAGCTTATTTTGAGCTTATTGTGAAGTGCTTATTTGCTTTTTAGACGCTTTCAGCTAAAATCCTCTTACAGGTCTAGCTTATTTTGAATTCTAAGTGTTTTGCAAGTGGTTTGACTGATTTTGGTTCAGTAATAAGCTCAAACGAGCTTATTTGTCACTAGAACCCGTTTTTGCTTAAAAGGTTTTCAAAATTGCACTTAGGTCCCTAGAGTATTAAACAGTTTAAAATCTTGGCTAAACTTGCACTTTATTAGGGTTTGCACTAAACAAGTCCTTCAAGTTTGAAATTTGTTAGAATTCAGTTAGTAGTTTTGGCAAATTGTTACATTTGGTTAGTTTTTTACATAGTTTTCATATTTGGTCCTTTTAGTTAACTGTTTACATTTTCAGTCCTTATACTTGTTAGACTTTACATTTTAAGCATTTAATTTTCATAGACTTTACATTTTCAGTCCTTTTAGTTTTAAAATTTACATTTTGAATTTACTTGAATAAAAACTTGGTATTTGCACGATGTTTTACATATAAGTAGGTAATATTTTTCAGTTTTGCAAGGCTTTGTTTGAATTAGCAAATAGAATATCCAAAAAAGATTAACAACCAAAAACAGTTAAAAACCCGATATTGATTGGACTTTCAATTAGCAAGAACTGAGAAAAACGAACTGCATTATACACGATTTCAAATGGCGCCGCTGCCGGTTCTTTGACTTTACGAGAGACTATCGATTGACGGTTTTCATTGGCTTTTGGGATCCGTTCACCTTGTGAACGTTATTTTTACGTATCATAAATCAAAAACAAATAAAAAAAATCAAAAATATAAAAATATATAAAAACTAAAAAATTAACAAAACAATTATTTTCCTAAAGAATTGACCAAAAAAATAAAAAAATCCAAAAAGCAATCTTTTTCCTAAGAGATTGCACCCAAAAATTTATATTATTGGATTCTCTCGGCTTTTATGTACATATAGTATTTTCTCTTAAAAACTCATAAATACAAAAATATTTTCCATATATTATTATAAGTAAATACGTATACGTATAAGAACAACCAATCCTACATATTCTCCATAAGTATTGCCAAGGCAATACACCGTGTTGAGGGGCGTTCCGGTCCTTGACACGTGTATCGATCAAGCAAAATAAAGCAAGAATAGATAAATACTCTCAATAAGCAACAATTCGAAGAATACGAACATTTAAGTGAATAGAAAGGCGATGTGCTATAAAATGCCATCTAAGGGTCAATAGGTACTTAAGTGCTTTGCGCCACCTAACCCCCCGTTCACTTGTAAGTATTCTAAGAAGGAAGGCTTCATTGGGGGTCTTGCACCCAAGTAGTACATACATATATTGTTATTTTCTTGTGGATATTTAATATTGAAACTCGAAGAGGATAATCCATTTCTCTTCAAAGTCACACGAGAGCTTCTCTCTCATTCCTCGTATTGAGTTGCATGCTCACTCGCGGGCGTGCACAAATACCGATTGGTGTACAACCTCTTCCTCCGAAAAGGAAGAAAAAGAGAAGAGTAAGACTACCACCGTCCATCAAGCCGATCACGAGAATCGTGCTTTGACTCCTCCACCACAAGAAGCCATGGCTGTTGATAATCGTTATTTGATGGAACGTATGCAAACCAATGTTCATGGATATGCTAGTGCTATTAGGATTCCCGAAATTCCCGCAAATACATTTGAGCTAAAAACGTCTATGATTAGTATGGTTTCACAATCACCTTTCTATGGTAACAAGAATGATGATCCTCATGCTCACCTTAAGAGATTCCTTTCTCTTTGCAATACCATTAAGCACAATGGAGTTCCACATGATGCTATTAAGTTGATGTTAGTGTCATTTTCACTTGAGGGACAAGCTAATCATTGGTTAGACACCCAACCACCCGATAGTATCACCACATGGGATGGTTTCACCACTAAGTTTTTGAACAAGTTCTTTCCTCCATCTAAGACCATGGCCTTGAGGAACTTAATTATAGGCTTTCAACAAAAACCTAGTCAATCATTTAGTGATGCTTGGGAAGAGTATAGTGAGTTATTGAGGCGATGCCCTAACCATGGATTGGATGACGTTCACCAAATCAATACCTTCTATGATGGCCTTAAACCTCATCACCAAGATTCACTCAATGCTTCCGCGGGAGGGAATATTCTTCTTAAATCCATGCAAGAGGCCTTGGACATCATTGAGACTAAAGCAATGGTTCAAACAAACAATCAATTTGAAGAAAGGGTTCATGTTATCCAAAACACCTCTCAAACACCTTGTGATAAGCAATTCCTTAAATATCACCAAGAGATCCTTCAACAAGTCAAACAAGGTCAACAAGAAATGACTCAAGAGATAGTTCAAGCCCTTAAGACCGCTTCATTGAACAATTCTTCAAATAATGTGAATGCCATTACTCTTTCTTGTGTCACTTGTGGAGGTCCCCATTCTTATGAACAATGTGATAAGGTGCAAGTTTATCAAGGGGAATGCTATGCTTACCAAGAGGAACATCGTGAACATTTCAAGCCAAATATCAATCCAAATAACCTTTCTTACAAGTCCCAAAACTACCTTACTCCACCGGGTTTCCCACCCCAACCACCCACCCAAATTCAACAAAATCCTCCTCAACTTTTACAAAGGAATCAAGGGCAAAGACCACCTTACCAAGGAAATAACTACAAGGCACCCAATCAATTTCAACCTCAAGGAAATAATTTCTATCCACCAAATCAAGGGTTTAATCCACCACCTCAATCTTTCCCACAACAAGGTTTTTATCAAGGAAATGTGCAATTTAACCCTATGTATTTGGTGCTTCAAAAGTTTACTTCTTTTGAGAAACAATTGAAAGATAATGAAGAGGAGAATAACAAGAAATTTGCTCTTCTTCAAAACCAAATTATCTATAATCAAAGACCACAAGGGGCTTTACCTTCCAACATACAAACTAATCCAAGGGCAAATGTCAATGCTATTACAACAAGGAGTGGAAAAACAACAAAGGATCCTTCACCTCCTAAACCTACTATTGTTCAACCCACTTATGCTCCTACTTGTGACAAGCCTTCTACCTCTACTTCACCTCCTCAAAATGCTCCCATTTCTCCAACTTCAACACCTACTCATGAAACACTCAATAAGGAAAATCCTTCATCAACCACTCAACAACAACCAAAACCAAGTCTTCCTTATCCCTCAAGATTGAGAAAAGAAAAGCTTAAGAACAAGGATGATATCCAAGTTTCTAACTTTTTGAGGATGTTCAAGCAACTTAACATCAATATCTCCTTTGCGGAAGCCTTAGCCAATATGCCTAAGTTTGCTAAGATGATTAAGGACTTGCTTTCTAACAAGGAAAGATTGGTGGATTTGCCTAATGCTTCCTTGAATGAAAATTGCTCCGCGGTTTTACTTAAGAAGTTGCCTACTAAGCTTGGAGATCCGGGGAGGTTTTTGATTCCTTGCAATTTCCCGGGGGTGGAAAATTGTATGGCTTTAGCGGATTTAGGAGCAAGCATAAACCTCATGCCATTATCGGTTTGGAAGAAACTTTCACTTCCTGAGCTCACTCCTACTAAGATGACTCTTGAGTTGGCTAACCGTACTATAGGTTATCCGGTGGGAATTGCGGAAGATGTTTTTGTGAGGGTTGATAGATTTACATTTCCCACGGATTTTGTAGTGGTTGATTATGATATGGATCCTAGAGTGCCTTTGATTGTTGGTAGGCCATTTTTGAGAACGGGTCGTACTTTAATCGATGTGGCGGAAGGAGAACTTACAATGCGGGTAGGAGATGAGAGAGTTGTGTTTAACATGGGGAAGTTGTCTAAAAAGTCTAATGAGCCCGAAGCGGTAAAACATATTGATGTTGTGCATGAGGAGGAAACACAAGATGATCTTCTTGATGAAGTTTGTGATGAGTACTTTTATGAAGCTTGCTCAAGTGGAGATTATGATTTACCGCATATTGAGACCATTGCTTCCATTACTTCATCTTTGGATTTTCATGAACATCAATAAATCCCATATGACACTCCACTTTTCCACAATGATAATCATATTCATGAGGACTTTAGTGATGGAGAATCTTTTCTTTGTGACTCACCAACATATGATGACTATAGTGATGATGAGCTTTCTACTTGTGACTCCCCATTTGTTGATGATCATACTTCCCTTGGTTTTGAGGGATCACCAATTTTTGATAGTCCAATCTATGATGTTTATGGTGATGAGGCGGATTCTATAATGGATGAGAGTGATGAGTTTTTAGCGGAGGATATATCTTTTGAGTACACTCTTGGTTATCTTGATGAGGAGGGGGACATACTCTATTTAGAATCTCTATTGAATGAAGATCCTTTACGTTTTTCCTTGCCCACCTCAACCTTTCAAAGTAATAAAGGAAAACAAGTCATGATGGTTCCTTCCAAGAGCTTGTTGTTACCCATGCCTTCACAACCTTTCTCTCATAATGTGATTTACAAAGAAGAATCTTCTGAGGCAACCAACACTTGTTGTTTTCCCATCAAGGAACGGATTTTTGATCCTGGCATAGAGCTTGCTAAACCATCTCAGTATCTGCCTGATGCAACAAAAGGAAACCTTGTGAAAGATTTGAGAGCTTTACACTATCACCTTGGGAAGAACATATGGGGAACCATTTTGGAGAACAAGACCTCACTCTTTTTACCATTGCTTGGGACGTTAGTTGTTGAATTGTGTTATAAGTGGGATGGTAATTATGTATTTGATCCTGGGGGATATTTATGGAGTTTTGATAAATGAACACTTGTTTTACCTCATCATGGAGACTTTTCTTACAACGGGGCAAAATTTTTCTTCTCCATGATAGGTTTTAGACACTTTTACGTGTGGGACGAGTCGAGCTAGAGACTCATTAACTCAAGCATCGTATAACTAGGTTTAGAGTGTTGTAGGTTAGAAATAAGGGTTAGACTTGGAGATAAGTGTAGGGGAGACCTTCTTTTGTCTTCATGATTGTTTGTAGGGTTGCTCACTCATTTCATGCTTTGGAGCTTATGGAGGAGGCCCTTGTATCTGGTTTACTTCGTTACTATAGTGATTTTTCATTGACACCTTGTGCTTAAACATGATTTCACTAATAGTTGTCCTTTCCTTAACTTGGGTTAAGCAAAGTCTATTCATTGTCATAAGTGTAGGGGAAGTTTTTATATTTCCATGCTCTTAAACATTGAGGACAATGTTTAGCTTAAGTGTAGGGGGGTCTTCTATCGAAGTGACCTTACCTAGAACTTGTCATTGTCTTTCATGATAAAATGGAAAATTGGATTTTAAACATTTTTCAAATTTTTGATCTACTTTGGCCACCAAAAATATGCATTCATAATTTTTGCATCAATCATTTTGCATAACACATTTGCATTGTATATATTTCTTCTTTATGTTTCATCAAAAAAATATATAAAAGAGAAAAATATAATAAAACATGGTTTAACAAATTTATACTTCTTTGACATATTAGGTCCGCCATGGATATTTTGACTCAACCCGAGTTTGCTTATCAAAGCATTCTCTAGCTAGTATCCTTAACCATGTAGTCCTCCATTGGTCTATTAGGCTAAGCATCCACCAATTTCATTATTTGAGATTTTAAATTTGTGGAGAATGGGAAATGATAGAGTTGAAGCAAGTATAAAAGGGCTAGATAAACTTCATGATAATTACTTGTGGTTAAACCATTCTCTTCTTTACCTCTATTTTCTTCGCATGTATATAATTGATAATAAATAATCAAGAACGGTTTTAATTGGTTTGTAATCTCTTATGCATTTTTGTCTAATCATTCATGGTTGGTATGAGTACGTCTTAAGATTCTAAGTTAGAACATTTTATGTGTACTAGACTTATGTCATGCTTAATACTTAGCGGGTGTTTTTCCTTTTATTCTTTTCTATTTTCTTTGAGAGGAATAAAGAAAAATAAGAGCGGCTTATGAAAAAAAATGAGTGGCTAGAAAAAAAAGAAAAGAAAAAAAAATATATATGCAAGACTCCCAAGAGGGGCAGTGTGGTGTTAATTATAGTGACTATTGAGTTCCAATATTACCTTGACGGTTTGCGGGGATTCAATAGATTGCTCCAATCCAATATTACCTTGACGGGTTGCGGGGTTGAAGATCCAAAGTCCCCAAAAGGTGGCGGATGTAAATTATTGCGTGAGTTTTATTTTTCTTTCCTTAGCGAGTGTGTAGCTACTTATGAAAGCATGACATGGGGATTTTACACATAAGGCGAATGACTTATTACTCTTGAAACGGACTTATATTAATTGTGAGTGGTTTTTCAAGTAATGGATGAGAGGATTACTTAGGATTAAAACCGTGCTTCCTTATTTTTGGATTTTGCATTTCTTATACTTCACGCTTTAAATAATGACAAATTTGCCCAAAAGCAATTTGCTCAAATAATAACCGGTTTCACATTTAATTATCATGAATAAGTTGATGCACTTTTTACTTGTGAATACAATGATCCCATTTTTAAGCTTGGTATGGGGAAAGTGAAACTTGAGGGTGATAAATGTCCATGGTACCCAAGCCCTAATTTAAGTCATTGAATTCTTTATGAGTTATTTCCATCAAAACCATTTCAAGAAAAACCAAAAAGATATAGATAGAATTGTATTTTGTTCATTGCATTGTTAAAAGTCAAAATCATGCATCATGTAGTTTAGAGTAGTGTAGATGCATTCCATATGGTCAAGGTGGATTAATTATGAGGAGAATGTAAATTTGTGCTTTAAAATATATAAGAATTGCATGAGGACATGACAATGTTCAAGTGTAGGGGATTTGATATGAGCTAAAACTCATATCAATTTATCAACAAATAACCCTAAAACATGAAGCAAAATACCAATTTATCTTGCAAAAACAATGTTATGTGGTATGTTTGTGTTTGTGTACACTTGTGTAGGTAAAAGGATGCATTTTCAAGCAAACAAGGGAAAATCAAGCTTAATTTGATGAAAAAGACAAAGAAGGATCAAAAGTGACAAGACTTTAAAGTACAAGGACCTATCTTGACAAACTGCCAAAGATGAAGGGCCAAAGTGTAAATATTGCAAAAAGTCAAGATCATAGTCAAATTTGGTCAACTATCAAGTCAACTCAGTCAAAGGACCAATTTTGCTCAAGAATGGAAGTTGAAGGGCAAAAAATGCCAAAGAAATGAAGTTACAAGCTCAGAGATACAATCTGCCAAAGTCTAGGGGTTAAATCTGTCAATTTTGGAAAGTTTAACTAGTTCAATCCGTGTGTTACATTGTGGACCAATGAGAATCAAGCAAAATGGAGACAAGGATTGCCACATAAGGGCATTAATTACCCACTAGCAGCCGCCTCATTAAATGAGAGTATCCCAACAGTGCAATCCGTGTGCACTTGTTTCAGCCATTCAGGACTAGACACGTGTCATCTTCAAACGAGCAAAAAAATTCCCAGGATCGTTTTTGAGCTAGAGTAGATTTCATGAAGAGTTATAAACATCAAAGTTGCTTATTTTTGAGAGACGAATCCATTGGTCAAGGTAAATTAACATCAAATCAACTCAATCAAAAAGCCCCAATTCATGTTCATACCTGCAAATTCAAGGAAGCAGAATTGTGCCACGTGGAGACCTGGGATTGGTCCCAACACGTCACCAACCCCAACAAACCTCCTTCTCAAGTCTATAAATAGCAGTTTAGGTCTTCATTTGTGATGTGTAGTTGTAAGTGTGAAAAACACACACTTTTACTTTTCCTCTCATCTTTTTCCCTTTCTAGCTAAACTACTCAAGAGTTTGACACACTCTTGAGTTAGTTAGTCAGTTAGTTATCATTTTAACAACTTTGTAACCGAATTCCATTAATAAAATTCAAATTCATCTTTTCCCGCCAATTCTTCTCATCATCTTACTGTTCATTCCTGCTTTCCATTTTTGCTGCATTGAGTTTGTTATGATCATACATTGATCATAACTGACTTTGGAGTGAAGATAGTAGCTGTTTGTTGATTTCAGTTCAAATCCATAGCAAATGAGACGAGTTCATGCCATTTGATGAACCTAGTTGATTTGTAGCTGAATTGTTGATTGCTGATTAGTGAATCTAGTGCTAAGGTGGTGGTTAGCACTAGAATAGAGAGTACAACACTCCTCTACTGCTCAATGGTATCTTCACAAGGTTCAAATGTTTCTGAGTTTTGGTTCCACTCAATTTGTCAATTGCATGCTTCAATTCTAGCTTAAATTCTTGTTGATTGTATGATAAAACATGTTTAGCTTGGTTGTGGTTTGATTGTGGACTTGTTTGTAGCTTAAGTTTTGATTATCTGCTTGTTGTTTTGGATTGTGTTCTAGTGATAGCTTATTTCAGTCAACTTTAGTCTTACTACCTTATTTGAGTTCTAGTTGCTATCATTACTTGCAAGTAGCCTTAATACATCTCATTGTGAGCACAAAGTTTGGTTTGCTATAGGTTTTCACTCAGTTGTGACTTGTGTTTAAAAAGTCTTTGAAAATTTTCATAAAGAACAGATAAAGGAGTGTTTGGCTTTAATTGGATTTTAATTTTCAAGTATTGGATTTTGGTAAGTAAATGTACATTTTCAGTCACAAGGTGATAACAAGTCATTTTGAGTCATTTTCAAGTCAGATTTAAGGTCAAACAGGCAATTGGCAAGATAAAAGTCTGGGTCCATTTTCAGTCATATTAGCTTAAAAAAGTTGTCAATTTCATTCCCTTGGCATTTATTGGATTCTTGATGAAATTTCACCAAATAAGTTCTCATTTGTAGGTCAATATATGAAATTTCATATTCTATAAGCATTTGATACAGTATCCATTAAACAAGTAGTAATAAGCAATAATCTGAACACTTGAGGGAAGTAATGTTTCTGTAAATGAAAACAACAATTTCATATCTCACAATTCTTTTCATTAACCTGGCAATTTTCTTTTACAATTCCATTTAGTAGATGTTGTTGGATGAATTTTGAGAATTTTAGCTTTTTGTCAAAAATTTTGGTCAACGCCTGGTCAACATAAGCCATTTTCAGCTTAATTCGATTTCCAGGCTTATTGCTTGATGAATTTTGATATGACTTGATTTCTCGTTCATCATTTGAGCTCATTAATCAGTTTAAGCATAAAAATCCAGTTGTGCATGTCTAGATTTTCCTAGAGCTTATTTTGAGCTTATTGTGAAGTGCTTATTTGCTTTTTAGACGCTTTCAGCTAAAATCCTCTTACAGGTCTAGCTTAGTTTGAATTCTAAGTGTTTTGCAAGTGGTTTGACTGATTTTGGTTCAGTAATAAGCTCAAACGAGCTTATTTGTCACTAGAACCCGTTTTTGCTTAAAAGGTTTTCAAAATTGCACTTAGGTCCCTAGAGTATTAAACAGTTTAAAATCTTGGCTAAACTTGCACTTTATTAGGGTTTGCACTAAACAAGTCCTTCAAGTTTGAAATTTGTTAGAATTCAGTTAGTAGTTTTGGCAAATTGTTACATTTGGTTAGTTTGTTACATAGTTTTCATATTTGGTCCTTTTAGTTAACTGTTTTACATTTTCAGTCCTTATACTTGTTAGACTTTACTTTTTAAGCATTTAATTTTCATAGACTTTACATTTTCAGTCCTTTTAGTTTTAAAATTTACGTTTTGAATTTACTTGAATAAAAACTTGGTATTTGCACGATGTTTTACATATAAGAAGGTAATATTTTTCAGTTTTGCAAGGCTTTGTTTAAATTAGCAAATAGAATATCCAAAAAAGATTAACAACCAAAACAGTTAAAAACCCGATATTGATTGGACTTTCAATTAGCAAGAACTGAGAAAAACGAACTGCATTATACACGATTTCAGTACTCTGAGTATCTAGTTCTATAGCCTGCTGTTTGCTAGTTTTCATCCTTGTTTTCACTGATTTTGAGTGCTTGCTGATTTATCTTGTTTTAATTGCTGTTAATTCGTTTTATAATTTGGAGTAGTTGTTTACTGGTGTTGTTTAAATTAGAAGTATCATTGATTTAGTTGAGTTTGCTATTAAACCTATTAATCTACTGTCGTATTATCCTTTGTTTATCTGGTGCAATAATATTGTACTTTTTCTTTGTTATTTAAATTGGAATATTGAATCTGTATGTCTGCTGCATAATTGTATGATTTTAAATTAATTGATTTTTATTTACGCATGATTTAATGGAATATTTGTTATTTTGAGTTTCTGTTATTGGTTTTATTTTGGCAAGATTTATTTCAGCTGATCCGAATGGGTTGTTTGGTAGCTGTAGTGCTAGAATTTAAACTCCAATATTTAATCAGTCCAAAAAAAATTAATACCAAAAAAAATCCCTAACGGGACTCGAACCCTTGACCTCCCGTTCATCACCCCAGTGAGTTAACCAATTCATTTAGTTCTTCTTTTGTGTTTTATTACACCTTATTTAATTAATATAGTTTTAATTAACTGTCAGTTTTGTTAATTAGTTTAAATATAAGTTTTAATTAAATTGACTGTTAGACATTTAAATAGTTTTTATAAATTAGTTTTTTGTAAGACGTTTTTTAATGAATTTAGTTCTTAAAATATAATTAAAAAAAATATAATTAAAAAAACAAACACAATAAATATTTTATTACTTTTAATAATTTCAATTGTTTTTAAAATTAATTTTTAAAATAGTTTTTAATTAATTTAGTTTTATAAAAAGTTAGTTTTAGATTTTATTTAAATTCAAAAATAGTTTTTAAATTAGTTTTAATTAGTTTCAAATAGTTTTTGTTTAAATTAGTTTATGATTTTTAAATAGTTTTGTTTAAATTTGAAAAAGTAGTTTTAATTAAATATTTCCTTTTTAATTAGATTAAATAGTTTTTAATTAAATAGTTTTTCTTTAGTTTTTAAAATACCAAACAAAGTATTTTTACCAAGAACAATTAATCCACGTTTAATCTGGATATCAATTCGAGTGAGTCGAGGAACGAAATAAATAGATCTTAAAAGAATTTGCACAAAATTCATACATTAGTGACGGGATACTTCTTGATTGTTATAGTGTGCTTTGTGAATTGTAGATGTGATCGGTACTTGGTTTAAGTTTTATTGTGGATGCATGTAACATGATTATCACATTATGGTCCATTACTATAAATTGTTTTTCTACAACTTATTTACAGCGGATGTCAAGGTTTCTTATGATGTTCTAGATAACTTAAACCTATGTTCTCACCAACTTTATGTTGACAGATTTTAGTGTCATTTTCAGGTGAGGTAGTTGTGCAAGATGATGTTAGAAGTGGCTAGAGTATAGAGGCTGTTAGGATTGCATTAGGAGGAATCCCTTTCCTCTTAGATTTTATTTTGTCTTTTGATTTAGTAAATTTTTTGATACCTATATGTTTGATGTGTGTTATTGGGTGTCTTTGGTAAGAGGTAGCCATGTTACCTACTTACCTAGACGCCTACATTATTTGAGATATTGTCATGACATTGTGTTACCTTTTTATGACATTTCTATTTCATTTAGTTAACTATATAGACACGCTATTGTTGTGATGATATCCATACATCGCGCTCCATATTCCGCCATGGTGGGGTGTCACATTGCCTGAACATCCGAGTTATACGAAAGTATTTACAATGAAGATGGAAATCCTTCTTGAGCGAATATCAAAAAGCTCATGGAATGTGACTTGTCCGATTCTTTATGAATTAAAATTGTGATAAGTGGAAAGCAACAGTGGTTTAATTCTTAACTGAAATTAAACACGTTCCAGGCCTCTACGCAATATCTTAGTGATCTTTCCAGAACACTCAGAGTGACACTCTATAGTGTTCACAGTGATGAGTGGAAATCCTTCTAGTGTTAACATCAAACAGCACTTGGTAGGTAACTTGCAAGATTCTATATGAGTCAAGCTCGTGACAACTAGAATGCAACGATGGTGCGATTCTTTAATGAATCAAACTTGTTCTAGGAATTGGATTTGATGGCTTCAATCATACGGATAATTTTATCCAAATGATTCACTCTTTACGTTCGCAGTCAGCTTTGGACGGTCGAGTAAAGAGAACGGGTTTACCCGCGAAATCTTGTCAAGGAGATTTTTATTAAATCTACCTGCCACAAGTACGATATTTAATATCGTCCAATGGTCTTCACCGACCGGAGGTAAAATGCTACCGAAATATAATGAAATGTTCAAAGCCATTTCGTTCGTGTCACTTATGTTTCGACATTTGAAGACGGTGGCGTTGTGGAATCCGAGAAGAAGTCATCCCCGCATGCTTATACTTTATGCACTTAATACTACATCCAATTCTGGAAAGCCTAAAAGTCAAGTCTTCCGCTGTATCGAACTCTGAAGCTTTCAAGAATTACAAAGGTAAAGCATGTGGGACATGCGGTCACGAGGAGGCCAAAATCACAAGTGATAGATGCATAAGATCAAGGAAAGAGATTAATGCTAAAGATTGATGTCAAATATCACATCAACATGTTCATGAGAAAAGAAAAAGAAAAGAAAGATGAAGACTACGAGCTCAATACAAGCATAGTATGCTAGGTTTATTTTAATATTGTAACTTGGGTAACGCCCTTGTTTGGAGTGACCTCCCTTAGGGGTAGATTGTTGGAAATACGTTTTACGTATTAGAAAGGATCGGTCACTCCAACAATAGTCTAAGTAATAGCTCGTAGTTAATTTTACTAATATTAAACAACTAAGGCCATGCCAATCCTACAACATGTATAGGCCGACCCAACTTGTAAGCCCAAGCACATCTCATGGGCTTGGGTATATAAACCCTCTCCTTAGTTGGAGGGGGTGTGGATTCATTAATTTTTCACATAGTTCTTACTTTCTCTCTCAAGAAGTGTGTGTGATTCTACCAACTTTCTATCTCTTTCTCTCTCTAGAATATACATAGATTTACAATATCCTACACCAAACGACAGGTACCCAAGGTCACAAGTAGGATCTCCAGAGTGTGTGCATTCGGATGGAAGCTATCCAACCTCTTTTACCTTATGTATTTATTCCTAATTTCTCATACTTTACTTTATTTGGACATTGTTTAGTCCTTTCATTTATAGTACTTAATATTTCTTGTGTGTGAGTTACTAGACTACCGATGTTTTGTTCCGGTATTTCTATTTATGGTCATGAATGTTTAGATATTTACCTTGCATGCTTTAATGACACGCCATATTTTACTATAGCATTCCATCTTAACAAATGGGGTGTTACATAGTCCCCATGGCTAATCGTACTATGATGGAGTTGCTTCAAGCACCCATCGCTGGTTATGGAGAAGCGATTGTGATTCCCGCTATCCTTTCGGAGAATTTTGAGATGAAGACGGTTTTATTGTCTATGCTACAAGCTAACAAGTTTCATGGTGATGAAAAAGACAACCCGTGTAATCACATTCGGAGTTTCAACCGTCTTACCGCGACTAGCAAGTTTAAGGATGTTCCACACGACGCGGTTAAGATGATGCTTTTTCCGTATTCCTTAGAGGGACCCGCTAAAATTTGGCTCGAGAAAGAACCACCAAATTCCATATTGACGTGGAAGGATCTTGTGTCTAATTTCGTGAACCAATTATCCCCCCCTCTTGTTGGAATAAAATGACCTAAGTCACTCAGACGCTGACAAGAGTAAATTGGACGCTGAAAAGAAGAAATCAAGCGCTGACAGATCAAGCATTGACAAGAGATATCCAAGCGCTAACAAGAAGAAGTCCAACCACTGATAGAAATACTTAGTCAACACGTTTATTATTTGAAGTAAAGATATACTCAATATTGTATTTTCTATATTTATTTTTGCCTAGAATAGTTGATAGGTTATCCTTTGTACACGACTCCTTATGTTATAAAAGGAGGTCGTAAGGTTTGTAGTTTATACACATTATTCAGTATTCAACTTTCATTGTAAGCAAGTTCGATTATCAATAAAAAGTGAAAGTTTGATTTAATTGTTTTACTTGTTCTTTATTGTAAGTGTTAATTCCGCATAACACTTGGATTGTTCATATAACAACAAAGTTTCTCTACGTGTTAAACTTGATTTAATCTCGTTAACACAAAGCTAATAGATATAAGTTTGGGATCAATAAGTGGTATCAGAGCTTCTTGAGGAACTTTGATCTAGAAGAATAGTAAACCCTAAAACAAGAAAAGATGTCTGCTACAGAATCTTCTTCCTCATCAAACCACAACCTAAAAATCCCCATGCTCGACCCTGACAACTTTGAACAATAGAAGTTCAATTTTGAACAATACATTCAAATTCATGATCATACTCTCTAGGAAATTATTGAATTTGGAAATCAATTTGATAAAGTAGCTAGGGTTACTGCTGCTATTGCAGCAAGGACTACTGTTGGCTCTCCTGCTGAAGAGCGTAGAGAAAGACCTGAAGATGGAAGAGCTATCTTAACTGCAGATATAGCCAATAGAAGGAATGACATGAAGACCTTAAGCATTCTTAACTCTCTTTGGGTCCAAACAATCAACACAAGTATAGAAGTTTTGAGTCTGCCAAAGAACTTTGGGTAGTTCTTCAAATCAACTATGGTGGTAATGATGACATTACCAAAGAAAAGAAGAAGAAACTTTTGCATGAATATGCTGTGTTTAAAGCTCTTCCCAATGAGAAGCTAAGTGAGGTAAGAAGTAGGCTTCTAGACATCACTAGCAAGTTGACCTTTATGGGAACAAAATATGATGATGAAGATATCATTACTACTTTCCTTAAAAGTCTTGGCGATTCGTGGAAAATTGAAGCTAGGTCTATCATTTCTACCAATGCTCATAAGAGTTCTCCTTTTGATGACGTCTACAATAAGCTAAAAATTGTAGAGAATGAAATCTTACTGGATCATGGAAGCAAGTCAGCATCTGGAAACATGGCTTTCATCTCACATAGTGAAGCTCAAGTCAATGAGAGAGAGTCATATGTGCATCATGTTACTGGATCAACTTCTGTCAATGGTGGATCAACCTTTGTCAGCGCCTCACATTTAGACACTGACACATACAATGTTGACGCACCAAAGCTTAAACCTGCTGGTATTGATTTGGATATAGTATGTGCATACATTGCTGCATTGCCCAATGGTTCCTTGATTACCTATGAGGATCTTGAGCAAATCAATGATGAGAATTTGGAAGAGATGGATATTAAATTACATATGGCACTTGCAAGCATAAGGGCCAACAGATGGAATAGGAGATTTAGAAAGAAGATGACCTTCAATGCTAAAGACAGTGCTGGATTTGATAAATCCAAGGTTGAGTGCTACAACTGCCATAGGATGGGTCACTTTATGAGGGAATGCAGATCTCTAAGAAGATCCGATGCTGGAAAGACTACAAGCCAAATCATCAAGGTTGAAGATACTAAGCCTAAGGCAATGGTTGCCATGCAAGACATTGATGGTGTTAGATGGGACTGGAGCTTTTTGGCAAAGGATGTGGAAGAGAATAAGGCTTTGATTGCTGAGAAGGAAGAAGAAGAGCATGTTCACTTTGCTCTTATGGCCAATTCCTCGTCTTCATCAGATAATGAGGTATATGATGATGCTTACTGTAGTGATGGCTGTCGATTAAACTTTGAAAATCTTAACAAAGAAATTCTAAAGTTAAAATCAGATGTTTTTTTATGTAGAATGCAGGCTATCAAATTATCAAATGGTACTTATACAAACTGAAAAGACTGTTGAGGAATATAAGAAAATGGAATTTGACCTAATGATCAAATTAATGTTTTGTCTCATGATCTTAAAGTTAGTGTTGAACTTAGGGACACTATGATGAGATGCAGAGGAGAAGTACAACTTAAGTTAGATGAAGCCATTAAGGATAAAGAAAATGTAGGGCTTAAAATTAAAAGTTTTGATAAAGCCAGCCAAACCCTAGAAAAATGTGTCAGTGAACAAAGAAACCCTAGGGATATGTCTGGGATTGGGATGAATGAATATGTTCTTGTTCCTTAATAAGTGTGAAAACACGTATCCTTTTACCGCTTATTTCCAATAATAACATGACCAAAAACGTGTATTTTATGTCGTAAAAGTCGGAATTATGCGTGGTTTGTGTTTTTATTGTGTTTCAGGATAAAAATATGAAAAAGGGAGAAAACACGGGCTATCACGGGCTTTTATCAAAGAAAACGACAAAAGACGAAGTCAAAAGATCAAGAGTGCAAAAAGAACGGAAGTCCAAGGCTTATTCTGAAGATTTATCGAAGAAAAAGTCTAAAGACGGAAGTTTAACGAAGTCGAAGAACCAAGTCTACAAAAAGAAGAAAAATAGAAGACGAGTTCAAATTATTTATGTCGACAAATCCTGAGACGACGTCGAGAAAGACAAAGAAATTAAATCAAGTCGAGACGAGAAGAAAGAAAGAAGGAAGCATAAACACTAAACCTTCCCACCTCCTATAAATACCCTCCTAATATGTCATTAGGAGGGTGTTAGTTTTGTAGATAGTTGTTAGTTAGTTTTTAGTCAAGTTTAGTTTTTATTTTTAAGTGTGTTTAATTTTCTTCTCTCTAGTTTTTCAAGTTTATCAAACATTAATCTTGTAATCTTTTGATCTTAATCTCCAATTTAATCAAGCTTATTTTCTTAATTCTCATTCTACCTTTCTTAATCTTTTTAATCTTGATAATCATGTAGTTTATTTAATTTTGTTGATGATTTGATTGTTTAGCTTATTTGATTGTGCTTATTGAGTTGGTGGTTTTAAAAGTTACTATATTAAAGTGCTTATTTTCTTAATTTTTATGATTTATAGTATTTAAAATAAGTTGATTTTGATAAGTTTACTATTCTTATAAAAAGTTGTTTTTAAATATTTTTATTATTTAGTGTTTTTAAAAGTTTTTAAATTTTGGTTGATTAGCTTTTTCTTAAAATTAATTTAGGTTAAGTTTTAGTTCAGTGCTTATTTGTTTTTAGCTTAATTTTAGTTTTTAGCTTAATTGCATTTTTATGAAATCCGGGTTTCTAAAACCCTAGCATTCCGTATAAGCCAAAGACCCATCATTCCGAATAGTAGAGCAAACTGTGATTCCGGATAGTGGGTTTTCTAGTTATTCCGAATAGTACAACAGCCAATTCCGGATAAGCTTTGGCAGGGATATTCCGGATAAGGAGCCGAATACATTCCGGATAGCCTAACTTTGTAGATTCCGGATAAAGGGTTGCAAGTATTCCGGATAGTGATCATACCCAATTCCGGATAAGGCTCAAAAGTCTTATTCCGGATAAGTGATAAAACAAAGATTCCGGATAACCTCCCGAAACCATATTCCGGATAAGCACCCCCACAGGTATTCCGCCGGATAACATTCCGGATAAGCTTCTCAGTCATACTTTCCGGTTAAGCTTCAGAAATCATAATTCCGGATAAGTGGTCAAATAGTGGATTCCGGATAAGCCTCACAATTGATTCCGGATAACAACCCGAAATTGAGAATTCCGGATAAGTTCTCGTAGATAACATTCCGGATAGTCACCAGGACACCAATTCCGGATAAGAAGTTTTATTGATTCCGGATAAGCTGCATGGTTCGGATTCCAGATAAGGTTTTGTTATTTCCAGTTTTTAATTTAAACTTTATTTTTTCCCGCCTTTTTACTTAGCATTATTTTTTGTCTTGTTTTAAGTTTAAATTTTCAAGATTTCATTTTTATTTATTTACTCAACGACATTTTCACTTTTAGCTTAAAATAGATAATCAAACCTTTTTATTTTTCACCAAGAACGATTGAGTCGCACTTTCAACTTGTAATCAATTCGAAAAGACTGGATTAACGAACTTTCATAACAAAATTTAGTTATTAAATGGCGTCGCTGCCAGCTCTTTTCGTTAAGATTAACGGTTTTTAGTGAGAGACGCGTTGGATTTTGGGATCCGTTCACTTTTGAACATTATTTTTCTTGCTTATATTTTCAAAAATCCATGAAAATTAAAATTTAAAAAAAAATACAAAAAAATAGAAAAACATAAAAAACCAAAAATATTTCTTGTCTATTTTTCTCTTCCTTTTGTAGGTGTGTATGCGTACTCGTGCTCGTAAGAAGAAAGTAGCTCAAGCCGAAGTCATTACTCCACCTATTGTTACCATGGACAATCAACCAATGATCGAGCTTTTGCAATCGTAAGTATAGGGCAACACCGATGCTATTGTTATACCCGAGATTGGAGCCAACAACTTTGAGCTCAAATCCGGCTTCATTCAAATGGTCTCTGCTCAACCTTTCTTGGGGCGTACACTTGATGATCCTCACGACCATATCAAACGGTTTCTTCAACTTACTAATACGGTCAAGTATAATGGGGTTTCACAAGAGGTAATTCGCTTACAACGTTTTCCTTTCTCCTTAGAGGGACAAGCCCGGCATTGGCTTGACAAGGAACTGCCACAAAGTATTCTTACGTGGACATATTTAGAGACTAAATTCATCAACTACTTTTTCCCACCCTCACGTACTACCGCTTTGCGGAATGAAATCAATACCTTTGAACAAAAGTACGGTGAGACATTTAGTGAATCTTGGGAACGTTTTAAGGAACTTTTAAGAAAGTGTCCACAATATGGTTTCATAAAAGTACATCAAATTAATACTTTTTACAATGGTTTAAGCATGAATGACCAAGATTCACTAAATAGTGCATCGGGGGGTAATATTTTGGTTATGTCTTCTAATGCCGCATGGGACATTATTGAGAATAAGTCTAGAGTCCAAACCAAGAGTGCTCGGACTAATGTGGCTAGTGCTAGTACTAGTGAGAGTGACAAGAGAATTGATAAGCTTACTTCGCTTGTTGAAACACTTGCCCTACAAACCGCTAACAATACCAAAGCCATCAATGCACAAGTTAATGCTTTGAGTCAGTCATGTGAAATATGCGGGGGTTCTCATTCATACACCGATTGTCCTTCGACTCATGACAATCCGGAAAATGTGTATGCCGCCAACGGTAACTATTCCACGGGAGGCTATCAAGCACGTCCTCAAGGTGACCGCAATTTGCTCAGTTATCGTTCAAACAACTTCCTTTCACCACCCGGTTTTCCACCACAAAACTCAAACAACCTCAATCGCAACCATCAAAATCAACCACGAGCTCCAAATCAATATCAAACCCAAAGAAACCCATATCCACCTCAAGGAAACAATCAAGTTCACCAACAACCCGCTTATAAACCACTTGCCTACCATGCTCTTCCTCCCACCCAATCTACCGCATTTCATCAAGAGGTTGACACTTACATGAGGACTAATGATGCGATAGTGCAGAATCTTCAACGGAAAATGGCCAACTTGAAAGGAGATATGGTGAAACAAGGGAATGATCTTCGAGCCGATATGCGAAACTCTTTGACTAGTCAAACGAATGACTTAAAGGATATGATGGCTAGTTTCTTCCAAAGTAATCAAGCCTCTAGTTCGAGTTCTCTTCCGAGTAACACCGTTGCTAATCCAAGAGGGGAGATGAAAGAAATCACCACTCTAAGTGGAAAAGGTTTAAAGGAACTCGAGCTTCCTACACCTACACTGGTGATTGTGACAAAGGAAAACGAGTCCCCTTCTCAAATTCTTCCCCCTTCTATTTCTCAAATTCCTCCACCATCTATTTCACCAATTCCTCCACCTTCTACTTCCACCCCTCCACCACCCAAGGATGTGAGTGAGAATTCTATTCCAAAGCCTTCATCTCAACCCAATATACCTTATCCCTCAAGGTTGAGGAAAGAGAAGTTGAAGAACAAGGATGATATTCAGGTTTCTAACTTTCTCAAAATGTTTAAACAACTGAATATCAACATCTCCTTTGCTGAGGCTCTCGCTCACATGCCAAAGTATGCTAAAATGTTTAAAGATCTTCTCAGTGATAAGGAGAAACTTCTTGATATTGCTCAGACCCAACTTAACTAGAATTGCTCCGCAGTGCTCTTAAGGAAATTACCAACCAAACTTGGTGATCCGGGTCGCTTTCTCATTCCTTGCAACTTCCCCGGGGTAGAGAATTGTATGGCGCTAGCCGATCTAGGTGCTAGTATAAACTTAATGCCATTATGTGTTTGGAAGCAATTATCTCTACCCGAGCTAGTCCCCACACGAATGACATTGGAATAGCTAACCGTACGGTTGCTTATCCAGTGGGGATAACCGAAGATGTCTTCGTCGGTGTCGACGAATTCACCTTTCCGACGGATTTTGTTGTCGTTGACTACGAGATGGACCCACGTGTTCCATTAATCGTTGGACATCCATTCTTGGGACCGGTCGCGCTCTCATTGATGTAGCCACGAGCGAATTAATCATGAGAGTTGGTGACGATAAAATCGTCTTCAACATGGGTAAACTTTCTAAGCAGCCTTCTGAAAACGAGAGCATTAATTTCATTGACGTTCTTGATGAGGCTTGTGAAAAACATTTCAAAGACGCTTGTAAAAGTGGTTCTTCTTCTCTTCCCATTGTTGAGACTGTTGCCTCTATTGCTCCTTCACTAACTCCATTTGGAGAAAGTGATTTCCTTTTCAAAAAATTTGAAGCAACTTTGGGAGATGTGGACTTAAAATATGACGATTCTCCCACCGATTGGGATGAAGACATTCGTACCATTGAGAAACTTCTCAATGAGTACCATATTTCTCCACCATCTCCTAAGGATATCTCTATCGATGATCCGAATTTGACTACGCCTTCCATCGAAAATCCTCCGGATTTAGAGCTTAAGGATCTTCCGTCTCATCTCGAGTACGTTTTCCTTGAAGACAACAAGAAGTCACCCGTCATCATCGCTAAGGACTTGAAAGAAGAAGAAAAATTCCGACTTATCGCCGTGCTTAAGAATCATAAGAAAGCAATTGCTTGGAAAATCTTCGATATTCGTGGAATTGATCCTCACTTTTACACACATAAATTCTCATGGAGGACGACTTTAAACCCGTTATTCAAAACCAAAGAAGGGTGAATCCTAAGATCCATGACGGTATCAAAAAAGAGGTTATCAAACTTCTTGATGCGGGAATGATCTACCCTATCTCAGATTCACCATGGGTTAGTCCGGTCCATTGAGTGCCTAAGAAAGGCGGAATCACCATTGTGCCCAATGAAAACAACGAGTTGATTCCTACTCGTCTCGTTACAGGGTGGAGAGTTTGTATAGACTATCGCAAACTCAATGATGCTACGAGAAAGGATCATTTTCCCCTTCCTTTTATGGACCAAATGCTTGAACGTCTAGCGGGTAATGACTATTATTGCTTCTTAGACGGTTTTACCAGGTATTTTCAAATTCCCATCGATCCTAAAGACCAAGAGAAAACCACATTCACTTGTCCTTATGGAACATTTGCTTACAAAAGAATGCCTTTCGGCTTATGCAATGCTCCTGGGACGTTCCAAAGGTGTATGATGGCTATCTTCCATGACATGGTTGAAGAAACTATGGAAGTCTTCATGGATGATTTCTCGGTCTATGGTGATTCTTTCTCTCATTGTCTTGCCAATTTAGAACGCATGCTCAAACGGTGTGAAGACACTCGCCTTATTCTAAATTGGGAAAAATGCCATTTCATGGTAAAAGAAGGCATTGTGCTTGGACATAAAATCTCTAAAGCCGGTATTGAAGTGGACCGTGCTAAAGTTGATGTCATAGCCAAATTACCTCCACCTTCAACCGTGAAGGGTGTGAGAAGTTTTCTTGGTCATGCGGGCTTCTATCGTCGATTCACTCAAGATTTTTCTAAAATCGCTCGCCCGATGACCAACCTCTTGGAAAAAGATACTCCCTTTATCTTTTCTAAAGAGTGTCTTGAATCCTTTAATCTTCTTAAGGACAAGCTAACTAAGGCACCGGTCTTGGTTACTGATAGTCTATATTTTGCCAAGTATAAAAATTTGTTCGTCTCGATTAAATTCGAATTGATCTCCGGTTAAATGTGTGACTCAGTCGTTCTTGGTGAATAAAAAGAAAATATCGTTGATTATCTATAACTAATTAAAAAGTAAATGCGAAAAGTAAAAAGAATAAACTAAAGACGAATGACAAATTATAAAGAAACGTAAAACAAGACGAATATTAAAAACTAAAAATTAAAACGATATTAAAACGAATATTAAAACAAATATTAAAAGAAACAATTAATAAAAGTGAAAGCGAAAAAAAAAAAAAAAAAAAACTTTTCGAATTAAAAATAAAACTTACTTAAATAAAATTGAAAGAAATTAGATTACGAAACTATTTAAAAAAACGAAACAAATAATAAAACGTAAATTAAAGCAAAACAATTAATAAAAATAAAACTAAGCGAAGAAATTAACTATCGACTCGAAAATAAAGTTTACTTAATGAAAAAGGAGAGAATAAAACTAAGTGGATACTTTAAAGTTAAACGAGGAAAAACCTAAAGCGGGTACTAAATAAAAGATAAAACTTGAACTTTACGAAAAAATATTAATTTTAAAATTAGACGAAAAATTCAACTAAAAATATGTAACTTTCAGAAATAAAATCGGAACAACTTTCAGATTAAACTAAACAATTACGGAACAAAATAATAAATAAACAAGCTAGCAGCCAGCTAGCTCAAGCTAGCAAGCTACTAGCTGAAATGGGGGGGGGGGGGGAATGTAAGGTAGCAAGCTAGCATGACACCTTATACGGAATAACTATTTGTTGTTATCTGGAATCTGATTTATAGCCTTATACGGAATAATTGTTTGCTGTTATACGGAATATTACTATTTTTCTTATCCGGAATTTCGATTGGGCTACTTATCCGGGTTAAACTTTTTTCCTCTATCCGGAATAATATACTTTTTGCTTATCCGGAATAACAATTTTCTGGGTGTTATCCGGAATGAGAGGGTTTACTAGTTCGGAATAATTAAAAATGACCAAAATGAAAATAAGCTAAAATCTAATAAGCACTTATCTAAAAACTTAACCAAAATGATTTTAAGAAAAAGCTAATAAGCCAAAATTTAAAAACTTTTAAAACACTAAATAATAAAAATATTTAAAAACAACTTTTTATAAAATAAACTAATAAGCACTTAATTAAAAATAAGGATATTAACACAATAAGCACTAAAACACTATAAGCTACAAAATCAAACACATAAAAACCAATAAGCACAATCAATCAAAAATATCAATCAAACAAGAACATGATTAATTAAACTACATGATTATCAAAATTAATCAAGATTAAAAAGATTAAAAAGGAAGAATGAGAACGATTAATTGAAAAAGCTTGAAATTAAAATGATAAAGATTCAAATTACAAGATTAATGAAAAAGCTTATAACTTTAAAGAAAAAACTAGAGAGAGAAAGTATTAAGCTACTCCTAATCCCAAACTAATCTACTCCTACATTGACTAACCACCTCCTAATGACACATTAGGAGGGTATTTATAGGAGGAGTAAAATGTTGATGCTTTCTTCATTCTTTCTTCTTGTCTCGACTCGATTTAAATTCTTTGTCTTTCTCGACGTCGTCTCGGGATTTGTCAATATAAATTGAACTCGTCTTATAGTTTTCTTCTTTAATTAGATTTGGTTCTTCGACTTCATTAAACTTCCGTCTTTAGACTTTTTCTTCGATAATTCTTCAGAATAGGTCTTGGACTTCTTTTTGCACTCTTGATCTTTTGACTTCGTCTTTTGTCTTTTTCTTCGATAAAAGCCCGTGAAATCCCTTGTTTTCTTCACTTTTCACATTTTGCTCCTAAATCACAACAAAAACACAAACCACGCATAATTTCGACATTTACGACATAAAATACACGTTTTGGCTTGGTTATTATTATAATTAAGTGGTAAAAGGATGGGTGTTTTCACACCTATCAAATCCCCTACACTTGATGTTGTCCCTAATATATGATGATTCTAGCACACGAATTTATGAAAGAAAGAAAGGTAGAAATGAGATGAATTTTAGAGAGAGAAACTAGAGAAAGAAAAGAGAGAGAAGTGTGTGAACTTGTGAAATATTAGATTAAGAGAAAAATGAATCACCAACCCTCCTAACATGCTAGGAGGGTAGTATATATAGTCCACCCACATGCGGGCTTCTTTATGGACTATATGCTTTTGGGCTTTAGTTACTTATTAATGAACTTTAGCCTAAAGTTAAGCCCGTATAACACGACTAATATACTACCTATTACAACGTTCTAAAATACGATACATAATAAACATATGACCGAGCATTCTTGTTTGGCTCAATATTTTAAGGCTAACAATCTCCCCCAATGAGAGGTCATAAACCTTGGTCATTTCGGAAATTTGTAGAGATTACTAATCTCGCCATAAATGAGTCTTGAACGTGTAATCGTAGTCTTGTTCCTTCATGCGGTGATCTTTGAGCCTTTGTCGTTGTCTTTCGACTTTGTCTTTAAGCTTGAGATCTTCAAATCATCCTTGACTTGTCTTTGCCATCTTGCGATCTTGTGTCTTCATCCACATACTCACACTATTAATTGTTGAATATGTCTTTAGGCATGAGTATGTGGTTTCTGAATCATTGACTTTGTAGTGTACACCGTGACGCCACCTTCTCGAGATAAAACATAGACACGGACTGAATGGCTTTGACATTCGTCCTAAATCGGTAGCGTTTTACCTTCGGTCGGTGAAGACCGTTATACGATATTAAATACCGTACCTGTGATTAGGTAGATTCAATTAAGAATCTCCTTGACATGGTTTCGCGGCTGTACTAGTCATTCTCTTTACTCGACCGTCTCAAAGCAAGACTGCGAACATAAAGAGTGAATCAATTGGATAGATATCCGCTTGATTAAAGTCGTCAATTCAAATTCCTGGAACATGTGTGATTCGTAGAGAATCTTACCATTGTTTCTTTCCAGTTGACACAAGTTTGATTCATAAGAATATCACAAGTCACCTACCGTAGCGCTGTTTGATGTTGACGCTAGAAGGATTTCCATTCGTCACTGTGGATATTAATGAATATCACTCTAAATGTTCTGGCAAGACCATAAAGATATTGCGTAGAAACCTGAAACGAGTTTGAATCAATTCAGAATCAAACCACTGTTGCTTTTCAGTTTTGCACATGTTCAATTCATAAAGAATCTTGCATATGACCTACCGCAGTGCTGTTTGATGTTAACACTGGAAGGATTTCCACTCATCATTGTGAGTACTAAGTAGTATCACTCTGAGTGTTCTAGCAATATCACAAGGATATAGCGTATGACTCTCTTGATCTTCATCCGTGTGTCCTAACGAGATTTGATTGATCTCTTGGCTCTAGACTCGATTTGTGCACTTTTAGTGGTCGGAGGCTGGAGCAGATGCCACCTATTTAATATCAACTATCTCGAAGTGAGAAAGTCAATAGTAGTCATGTTGTTCTCCGTGACAATAAAACAAACTTCTTTTGAGAGAAGCCTGAGTAGCTAGGAAAGGGTTGTGCATACATCACTGGGTCCATGATGAGTTTGTCTTCATGATGAGTTGACCCGGTTTCTGCCTAAGTTGTATGGAGGGCTTCTTTCTTTAGACCCTTTATCCTTACATTTCTTTTTCATTCTTCAACCCCTTCAATGCTTACCAAGACATCATTACTAGCACCTTGTTGTGATTGTTCCAGTGCTAGCATTAGTACGTAGTCGGCATTATGCTACGTTCACATTCTACTCGATCTTTCCTAAGGACTTCTAATAATCTATTGGATTGTCCCTGGGAAGATCCCTCTGGTTCTGGTTGGATCATGGGACTTAAACCTAACCACCCTTTTGACACCAATAACGTCGTGAATTAAAGATGTTGTGGGTATTTGATCGTAACCATGAAAACCACTTTAAATTCTAACAAAGTGTTTGAAAAACATTTAACACCTTGCTAGTTTTGTCGTTTTAGAAATGCTCCCCCTTCACATGTGCATCGATAATCGAAAGTGTTTCGCACATGTAGGTAACAGTTAAAGTGCTTGAGTCTTATATTAGATCACATTTTAATCACATTTTCTCCCCCTATCTCTAATATATAAAATCTTTTGATATTAGAGATACCAAATTTGATTAAAATATATTTTGAAAAATAGTCTTGAAATCTCCAGGAGAAAGATGTGTTAATCTTTTGCATGAGGTTAAAATGCTCCCCCTCAAAAATTGATCCAATTGAATTGTCATTGTGAGGATATTATCCACATTTCGCTTTTTGAGGATGGGAGTTGTTGAACACACAATTTTTGAAAGGTTTTGAATATCATTGAAAAATTCTTGAAAAAATTGTGTTCAACGCTTTTTGAAAAATCTATTCTTTTTGTCGAAAGCATAAACTTGAGTTCATAGACTTTGAATGTCTTGACGAATCCACTCAAGTGTAAGAAGAGTTAACTTCTTTTGCTAAGGGTAAGAGCACGAAATCGTACACTCCCCCGTGAATATAGTTCCGGGTTGCAATCTGAAAGTGATTACAAGCCATTGTGTTGAGCTCAAAACGTTGAATGTTTTGTGACAAGCTCAACCCGTGATAGATTGCTCTACCTGTTGTTTGGAAATATTTTCCAAAATAGACAATTTCCTTTATTAAAAGAAGAAATGACATGTTTTGAAAAATATTTACAACTTTCATTCGAGCTTTATGTACACACCCGTGTCGTTATTGAGCGACATTTCTAGGCACGTCCATATTATCGATACTGAAAGACATGTCGAGAAGAATTTTTTTGGATTTTGAAAGATTTTTAATTTTGTGTTTTGCTTTTATGTGTTTTATATTTTTGTATTTTGCTTTTTCAAAGATATTTACAAGTTGATGTTTGAAAGATAAATCAAGCAGGCACCTTTGCCAGAATCTCCAGGTCTGCTGGAGTCAAACATCTCATACCAATTTGCCTAACGAGGTACTCAAACCTATCTTTCGACAGAGCTTTCGTAAACAAGTCGGCTAATTGGTAATCCGTTCCAACAAAGTATAGTTCAACGATACCTCTTTCAACTTGTTCCTTTATGAAGTGATATCGGACATCAATGTGCTTCGTGCGGGAATGCTGTACTGGATTGCAGGAGATGGCTATGGCCGACTTTGAGTCACAGTACATAGGTACTTTATCAAAGTGGAAGCCATAATCCGTGAGTTATGTTCTCATACATAGAACTTGTGCACAGCACGCAGATAGAGACACATACTCCGCTTCGGCTGATGAAAGTGACGTGCAATCCTGCTTCTTGGAAGACCATCCCACAAGCTTATCTTGACCTAGAAATTGTGCACCACCAGAAGTACTTTTTCGTGTATCAAGACACCCTGCATGATCAGAATCTGAATAGGCCGTTAGAAAGAAACCAGTTTTCCTCGGATACCAGAGTCCCAAATGAATGGTATTCTTGAGGTACCAAAAGATCCGTTTAACCTCCTTGAGGTGCTTTTCAGTGGGTCGTGCTTGATATCGTGCACAATAGCATGTAGCATGATGAATATCAGGTCTGCTTGCTGTCAAGTACATGAGGGACCCGATCATGGAACGATATCTCGTTTGATCTATGGGTAATCCCTCCAAGTCAGCATCTAGCGATGTGGTTGATAATGGTGTCCCAACGGGGTCACATGAAGTCATACCATGCTTTTTGATTATCTCTTGACAATACTTAGCTTGGTTTATAAAGATACCACTTGGGGATTGGTGAACTTAAATTCCTAGAAAGAATTTTAGTTCGCCCATCATTGACATTTCAAATTTGTTGTGCATTACTTTTTCAAACCATTTTGAAAGTTTTGGGTTTGTAGACCCGAAAATAATGTCATCAACATAAATTTGCACAAGCAAAATGTCATCCCCATATTTATAAGTGAACAAAGTTAGATCAATGGAACCTTTTGAGAAACCTTTGGATACCAGAAACTTCGAGAGCTCGTCGTACCACGCCCTTGGAGCTTGCTTGAGTCCATATAGTGCCTTGTGGAGACGATACACCTTTTCAGGATAATGAGGATTGACAAATCCTTCCGGCTGTGTGACATAGACTTCTTCCTTCAAAGGACCGTTAAGAAACGCCGTCTTTACGTCCATTTGATAGATAGTGAATCCCTTATGTGCAGCATAAGCAAGGAAAATCCTGACCGCTTCCATGCGAGCAACTGGTGCAAATGATTCATCAAAATCAATTCCCTCTTTCTGGCCATACCCCTTAGCCACTAGCCTAGCTTTGTTCTTGATGATCGTATTCTCTTCATCCATCTTGTTTTTCCAGATCCAACGAAGATTTAATGGAGTCACATCGTGTCGTCTGTCAACAAGTTCCCAGACTTTAATTCTTTCAAATTGTTGAAGTTCATCCGTCATCGATTCAATCCAAGCATGATCAGCCATGGCTTCTTTGATGTTTTTCGGTTCAGCTGTACTCACGGCGAGTGCGAACATACAAACATCGCCATCGGTTGCTAGTTGTCGTCTTGTACGAACAGGCTGTGAAGGGTTTCCAATTACGTGAACCAAAGGATGATCTCGGGTCCAATGATGTGTTGAAGGATGTCGTTGATAGAACGTATGCATATTTGACGGATCAACATGGCGAGTAGAAGACTCTCCAGTTTCGTGTACCGTTGTACCGAATGGGTTGTGAAAATCGTCATCGTCAGATAATGCACCGTCTGCTTGATTTGTGTTCTCTAGAGCAATGACAGTAGTTGTGGATGTTGTAGGATCGATTGTTGAAGTGATATTCTAAGGAGGTAAATCTGCAACAACCCGTGTTGAAGTAGATGAAGTTGTATCATTTTGTTGACGATGAACGGTATCATCATTCTTATCATGAGTGACAACGGAAGACTTCGATGCAACTTGTTTCTCCCCCGTGAAATATTCATCATACATTGGTCCATATAACATTTCCAACTCTTCAAGTGTCGTGTCCACTATCATATCTGCTCTAGGAACATGTTCAGGAACCAGCTTTGAACTTGACGGTTCATTGTTGTGGTCTTGAGTTCCGAGTTCCGTGCGGTTGTGAACGGAAGTCATTTGTCGTTGTGGATCGGGACTTAAACTGTTTTGTTCAAGTGCCATCTCTTGTAATTCATCAAATCTGATATGAATAGTCTCGACTATCAGTTTTGTTATCTTGTTGTATACTCTGTATCCCTTAGACTGAGTTGCATATCCCACTAAAATGCATGCATCACCTTTCTCTTTCATCTTGTCCATATTTTCACCATCTCGAATAATGTAACACGTACATCCAAAAACATGAAGGTGTTTGAGTGAAGGTTTGCGATCATTAATTATGTGATATGGTGTCTTTTCGTGTCTTGGGAGAATTAAGGAGCGGTTTTGTGTGTAGCATGCGGTTGACACGGCTTCGGCCCAAAAGAATAGTGGAAGTTTTGAAGCGGATAATAATGTTCGAGCAGCCTCAACTAAAGTACGGTTTCGTCTTTCAAAAACGCCGTTTTGTTCGGGTGTTCGAGCAATAGATGTTTCATGTTCAATTCCCTCGGCTTCAAAATAGTTTCTCAGTTGTGAATTCAAAAATTTTGTACCTCTGTCAGTACGAACCACTTTAACTTGAGCTTGAAGACCACGTTATATCACTTTAAGGAAGCTGATGAGAACATCGGGTGTTTCATCCTTGGACCTCAAGAAGTGAGTCCAGGTGTACCTTGAGTAGTCATCGACAATTACCATAACGTATTTCTTCCCATTGATACTTTGAACACGCATGGGACCACACAAATCTATATGAAGAAGATCTAACCGTCCTTTAGAGCTCGGTGAAGTCTTTGTCTTGAAACTACTCCGTTTAGCTTTACAAAGCTCACAAGAAGAACAAAGATGATCTTTGATGAATTTCAAGTTAGGAAGGCCTCGCACGATATCTTTCTTGGAAAGCAAGTTGATGGTGTCAAAGTTAAGATGAGATAAACGTTGATGCCATAACCAAGCTTGAGTCGTTGAAGCTTTAGCCATGAAACAGATTGGAGTTGAAGATGTGGAGTCTTGTAGTGAAATAGTGTAGAGATCAGTACCCCGTGTTCCGGTAAGTAAGTCATTCCCATCATAATCACGAACAAAACATGTCCTCTTTCTAAAAGCAACCTCCAAATCCGCATCACAGAATTGACCAACCGAGAAAAGATTGTGATTGAGCCCTTCGACGTAGTAAACCCTTTTGATAGTGATATTCCCCTGAACCAAGTCTCCATATCCTAGGATCGGTGCAAATTGATCATTTCCGAATCGGACCGTACCCAAGAACTTCTCCACGAAGTTAATTAGAAGCTTGAGATTCCCCGTCATGTGCTTCGTGCATCCGGAGTCTAGTATGAAGAGAATTATTTCGATCACCTGCAGAAGAATTAAAACATGATGGAGCATTTGCTAAATTGGATTCCATGTTAGTTGTGATTTCTGATTCATTAGTTTCCCTAGTTTCATCACTTAGAGGCACACTAACGCTCGTAGGCACATTTTCTTTCCTAACCTTAGGCATCCATTTATATCCTGGAGGACATTGATTAGCAAACCACCATTTCCAAGGCTTGCTAGCAGACTCATATAATTCCCTAATTCTGCTTCTAGGGTTCTTAGTGGTGGAGTCTGATGCAATACTTTTCTTAGGGGGGATTGCACCAGAATGGTTCACTTTACGTTTGGGTTTTCTAGCACTAATAGGCAGCACAGTTTGCTTCTTAGTTCTAGTTTCTACGCCTTTGACATTATTCGAAACACACATAGCATGATTAGCATTAGCACACTTTCCACATTTCACACAAACAAACGTAACTTTCATAGCATTCAAAGTCGAATCATTCAAATCGTCATTACACGCGATTACAAACGTTTTATTCTTAGAAACATTGAAAATCCTAGGGTGGTCTTCTACTTCCTTCATCTTCCCTTGACTTTTTTTTGCCAGACCTTTTCATTCATGCGAGTGCTCTTAAGCTGGGGCCGGCTAACACTAGCAGTGGGGACTACTCCTGTAGTAAAAGACACACGTCTATTAGTGTTTCTAGAAGTCTGAGGTGATTGACTTTCTTTGTTTTGTGTGGGTTTAGTGGCCAATCTATACATCCCTGGTTTAACCACATTTGTGTTCTTAATGCTTTGTGATCGAATATGTGTTTTGGGAGTGTTTTGTGGTAACCTATCCTTCCCATCCGTCTTGGGGGCAAACGCAGGTTTTGCAAATGCAGAATTAGAGAAAACAGATGGTTTTCCCAAGACAGAGGGTCTAGTCACTTTTTGAGCATTGGGTTGTCTTACAATAGGTTTCTTAACACTAGGTTCCACAATCTTCCCACCCATCTTAGCAACGAGTTTCTGCAACTCTGCTATCGCTCTGTCCCTGTCTTGTAACTGAGCTTTCAACCCTTCAATTTCCAAATTCTGTTCGTTCATTTCTCGAAACGTTTGGGAAAGTTTTTCTTGCAATTTATTATCATGTTGAAAGCTACCAACGTCTTTTTGTAAAGCAAGTTCAAGAGAATGACAATGTTTTTGAAGGAAATTAGTTTTGTGTTGAAGTAACTCAAAAGCCTTTTTATCAACATTTTCTTTATGTTTCGAAAGCTCAAGTTCAAGACGCTCACACTCTTTGATTTTATCAAGATATTTGCATGCAACATCAGAATATTCATCGATATCAGCACAAGATTGAAGAGTAACACACAAAATATCTTTGGAGAGACATTCTTCTAAGAGTAGATCATATTCGTTTGAAAATTCTAATTTGTCATTTTGAAGGTCATCAATTTCTTTTTCAAGAGACTCAACATATTTCAAATCATCAAACATTTCAGACTGAATTAAATTTTCAAACTCAAGAACATGTTCTTTTATTATCTTCGTATTTGGTATTAGAAGTTCTTTCACAAGCACAGTTATGTCGTGAGGAATCTCGGTTTTCCACTTATCCTTTTGACGTTTCTCCCAATCGCTTTCAACAATTGATTGAACATTATTAATGTGGTGTTTAAGAAAACCAAGTATTTTTTTACTTTTGCTTTTAGAAGCATCTAGAGGCAAATAGTTAATATATTTAAAAACATTAGTTTTCCTCTTAGTGGCAAAAGCTTTTTTCCATTGAATTCTTTTTTGTTTGCATTCTAAAAATAATTCCTAACGAGACTTCTGTTTTTGTGGATTGAAAAGACCATAAAGACTGTTTTCATAAGCATAGTTATATGGTTTCACAAAATCTTTATTGATCGGTGATCTACTCTCCTCATCCCAAAGGGACGTCTCTTCACTATCGATGTTAGCTACTGGGCAGTCATTATCAGTCCATTCGGACTCATCAAGATATAAGTGAGGGTTCGCAGCTTGAGCTTGTTCGAGGTACTTGGGGGTGGCAAAGCTAGGTTGACCCTTGAAAAACGACCGAGGTGCTATCATTCTTACGGTTTGAATAGAGTCATGTGTATTATAAACAACTTTTTTCAAAAAATCGACTTGTTCTTCGAGATCCTTTACTTTTTCAGTATCTTTGCTTTGTCTATTTTTGAAATCTTGTTTTAATGTTTCAACCTCTTGTTTCTTCGTGTCAAGAATTTTAGCAGAATCGGTGGTGTTCATAGAAAGCCTTTGTTCAAGTTCATTAACTTTTGTTGTGGCAAGGTACGTTTTTTGACGTTCATCACTTAATAAAACATTAAATTGACGTTTTTCTTTAGTTAACAAAGCAAGAGCTTCATTGTATTTATTTTCAAAATCGTCCTTTTTAACGTTGATGACACGACTTTTGTACCCCTCAAGCTCGTTGGTCTTTTGAAGAAGCTCAGCCCTATAACTATCAATAGTCTCACTAGATTTTATAAGAGCGGCTTTGCATTCTTCAAAGTTTTGAGTGAGCGCTGCGTTTGCCTTCTTTAATTGCTTTTGATTCTTTCTATTTTCATTGACATCTTTTTGTAAACTAGCAATTAAATTAGCAAGCGCGACACGCTCCTCGTCATCATACTCATTTGCATGTTGATCATCCTCAAACTCATTATTGCACATGTCTGATGAATCGGGTGTGGTATTGCTATCAACCGTTTCCATCATACACGTGTCAGTAATTGTTGTTGGTAGATCACTATGCTCATGTGTATTACCAAACACATTATATTCAGCATCATCTTGTACCTTATCAATTGGCTCGGTATCAAAGATAGGACCATTGTCATCTTCAGTGACGTTAAGGACCTCATGAATCTTTGCCATGTATGAATAATGTGCCTCGAGTTCTTGGTCGGAGAGTTCATCATCTGTGTCGTCAAGCATTTCTCCTTCCTCAGCTGATAACTTGATTCTAGCTTCCATTTTCTTGCACAACAGCATCTTTTCCTTATGATAACCATAATCTTTAACCCTCTTTGGATGCCTGCATTCCTTAGCCAAATGCCCAAAACCTCTGCAGTTAAAACACTGAATCCCACTTTGTTGCACAACTTGAGTACCAACAGTTTCCCTATATCCAACAACAGTAGCCACCCTCTGATTATCATACTTAGGTTGTCGATCATACTTTGGAGGACTCTCAACACGTCTTCGTGTGTCATACCTTGGAGGACTCTGTGCATGGGTGTTCCTCGAGTTTGAAGACGTTCGAAGGTTGTTGTTGGTGGGTTTGTAGATTTTCTTATATTGCTTCATAACGAAAGCCATTTGTTGCTTGAATTCCCTATCCTTTTGAGCTATTTCTTCATCACTGTCTTCTCCGGATGATTGCTCAGGTGTGTGTGATGGTGCTCTTGCAACTTCTTTGCCTCGGGATCGTGTTGGAACATGTGACTTGGAGACAATGGATGATCGTGGTGATGATGATTGAGTAGAGTAGGTCTTTGAAGTACGGGAGTGATATTCTGGGTAATGTTGAGTGGTAGACACCAAAGCAAGTGGATTGGAAATCTTTGCAACTCGTTCAGCTCGAAGTTCATTTGCCTCATTTTAAAATTGTTTCAAGATGTCAAAGAGCTTGTGATATGAAACTTCGTCTAACTTTTGTTGTTGTTTCACCAAGGTGACAAACCGTGTCCACTCTGGTTGAAGTTGCTGTAGAAATTGGACATTGACTTGCATGGTGGAAACTTGCAAGTTGTTTCGGGTCATATCATTCATCATCTTGTAGAATCGGGAGTAATAAGAATCAATTGATTCCCCATCCTTTGATGTAAACTTGCCAAATTTCCAGAACATCTTAGTTTTCACATCTTGTTTGTTAAGTGATTCACCTTGTTGCAATCTTTCAATGGCCGTCCACATTTCTTGAGCAGTAGGACATGCGTCAACCGTAGAGTAAATTTCGTCTCCAATGCCACTGAGAATTAAGTAGATTGCTTCCTTCTCTGCATCAAACCACGCACGGTTCTCTGGGGTGAGGTCGGTCCTCTTTTCATCACGTTCATATGCGGGTTGTGCGTCACTTGTGTCTGTGGCTGGTACTGCAGGAACTTGAATCCTTGAGAGTTTATAGGGTCCTTCCAAGATACATTGCCTTAAAGCATCACCGTTAGGTTTTGTGTCAAGGTAACGTATAAAACGGGATTGCCATTGATCATATTGACCCGACACAAGCATTGGTGGTCTTTCTTTGTTACCTGCCACCATTATGTTGTTGTTCGTCACACGATATTCAGCGGTAGAATCCATCTCAATAATCACAATATTCTCTGAATGATGAATCGAATGTGGATCTTAAGTAGTTGTGTTGTGATTGATTGGTTGCTGAAATTCCGAAAATTGCGAATTTTTTTTTTCAGTCCGACAAAAAGGTAGACCTAAAAAAATTTGTAATCACCAAATTTTGAAATCGAGCTAGAAATAGCCTAAAACTTGTAAGCACCAATTTTTTTTTAATCTTCGTGTAACCTACGTTCCGAGACTAGTCTAGATAGTGGCTAAATCTAAAAAATACTCGAACAAAATTTAGATGTCCATCGCAATGAGACCCATCACACTATGATCGTACTCCTAGATCGTAGTCTGATCGCACTCTGATCGTACTCTTTGATCGCAGTTGGATCGTACTCTTAGATCGCAGTCGGATCGTACTCACCTATCGTACTCTTTGATCGCAGTTGGATCGCAGTCTTGGATCGTAACAAGGGATCGTACTCTTGGATCGTAACAAGGGATCGTACTCTTGGATCGTACTCACTTGATCGTACTCTCCGATCGTACTGAGTGATCGTACTCACGGATCGTAGTGAGTGATCGTAGTATTAGATCGTGACTATGGATCGCAAGTAGAAACCCCCAGGGTTTATGCAATCACAAAATTAGATCGTACCCCAAAAATTAAGCCGAGACTTAAGAGCAACAAGAAAGAATGGATTTTTACCTTGGATTTCGTGATTCAATCCAAACCAAAGTAACCAAAATCTTACCACACGTATGAAAGATGTAGAGATTAAAGGAGGAAGATTTAGAGCACGAAAAACATAAGAAAAAAAAACTTAAATCCCAGTAGATTTTATGGAAAAATCACACGAATTAAGTAGTAAATCAACAACGAATCACAAAAACTACCCCATGGCGATTGATACCAATTGTTGTCCCTAATATATGATGATTCTAGCACACGAATTTATGAAAGAAAGAAAGGTAGAAATGAGATGAATTTTAGAGAGAGAAACTAGAGAGAGAAAAGAGAGAGAAGTGTGTGAACTTGTGAAATATTAGATTAAGAGAAAAATGAATCACCAACCCTCCTGACATGCTCAAGAGGGTAGTATATATAGTCCACCCACATGCGGGCTTCTTTATGGACTATATGGTTTGGGTCGGGCTTTCCTTTTGGGCTTTAGTTACTTATTAATGAACTTTAGCCTAAAGTTAAGCCCGTATAACACGACTAATATACTAACTATTACAACGTTCTAAAATACGATACATAATAAACATATGACCGAGCATTCTTGTTTGGCTCAATATTTTGAGGCTAACACTTGACCATTGCAATGCTCTCATGAAATGCATTAGTTACAAAGTAAGATTTATAGTTTTCATTATAATTAACCCACCTTGGCCTTTATTAAACGTAAGACATAATTAAAGGAAGAAAAACAAATTAAGAGATTAAAGACATACATTGGGGTTTTGGTTGTCATGAATGTTTATCATCCTCAAGTTCCACGTTCCCCACACCAAGCTTATAAACGAGATCATTGTTATTATAAGTTAGCAAACTAACACAAATTCATGTGGCCCAGTTATTCACTTAGACTCCCTTATTCCTAGGTGTATCTCTTATATTTTATTATTGTATTGAATGATCACGAGGATGCATTGTTTGACTTATTTCGATAGTTATTTAGGCTGAAAATAAAGTGGGACGATTTAATCAATAGTTAGTTAAAGGACAAAATCTTTTAAAACTGCTTCTCGGGACCTCTTAAAGTTCATATCTTGGCATAACTCGCTTCACGATTTGAGACCTTTCTCGGACCGATATTTAGCAGCGACTTCATACTTAAAACCTTGAGAGACGTTCTTGAAATTATGGTCTTCTCTTCATAATAGGAATTTCTTCACTTGAAGTTTTTGAGAGATTCTTCATATTTGGACCACGACTTCTTCATTTTTCTCCAATCTTTATTTGGGATTTTGATATACAACGATCCGCCTCCTTTTAGGACTTGGATCTATTTATCCTCATACCTTGTTAGGGCCTTTTTGGATAGACTTCTCCATGATCTTTAGGGGAGTATTTGCTTTTCGTCGTGTGTCTCGATCCTTCATATTGATTTTTGATAGATGATTCTTCACATCATTTTAGATCTTTAGCAACAAAATGTAGCCCTCATGTCTTGTTAGGACCTTTTCGGACTCGCCAATCTTCGCATCCCGCTTCAATAAGTTATGCCTTGGCTATGAACTCTAATTAATACCGAGCAACTTTTAAACGATCTTGGGCTAGAAGCTAAGTAACTTTTCAAATAGTACAACCTTAATTATTGCAATTAAATTTATTAACATGCGATGGGAGAAAAAGCTCATAATCAACTCACATAAATTCATGAAAGAATACCAAACTTATAATTGACTCTATCATCTCTCGTTCTCCAAAATTTAAAACCTCAAGGAATGAGACTCGTGGATTCTTAGCCAATTAAATCAAAGTTTCGGGTTTTCAAGTCATCTATAGGATCTTGCAACTTCTTAGACTCTTTCAAGTTTAGAATTCGCATTTTAAAGTTCTCTTGATAAACGACTTTCTAGGATCAATTATAGGAACTTGCGAAAAGTTCTTGTTCTTAACCTGTAAGAGTTAAGACTTTCGAGTTTTAAAGTTCCCTATATAAAAGCCTAGCAAAACTTGACTTAAAACACGTTAAGGATACTAGCTAGAGCAAACTTAGATAAGAAAACTAGGGTTGAGTCAAAAAATTCACAACGTTGAAAAATTAAAACCACTTTATTAAAATTTATTCTAATAAAGAAAGAAAATAACTATATAAAGGTAAATACAACTAGGCCAAAATAAATCAAAAATTTTGAAAAAATGTCGAAAAATCGATTTTCCGGTTAAAATGAGGACAAATACAAGGAAAAGCCCACTTAACTTCGATAGAAGTCCCCCCTACACTTAATATAAACATTGTCCTTAATGTTTAAGCATGTGGGAGTAAGCTCCCCTACACTTAGGACATTGTGCACTTCGTTTAAATCTTGCTAAGGAAGAGACAACTAAAGTGATTCCTATTTTAATATTAAAGAATATAAAATAGAGAATCAAAAGAGTTTAGGATAGAACCGGGAAGAAGGGTACACGGAATCACGGGTCGTCAAAAGTCATCAAGAATGTATCTTTGAAAGCTCGAATCCCTGCACATGATAAGAAAGAAAACAACAAACACATACTAGGGTCTCCCCTACACTTATTATAAAAACAGATAAAGATAGAGAGATAATCGGGTTGCCTCCCGAGAAGCGCTTGTTTTTGTTAACCGAGTCACGAGCCTGACAAGTCCCCGAATTAAATGGTCCATGGGGAAGCCTCGAATGTAATACCGGGATCAAAGACCTTGTCCTCGTTCCCGGAGGACATTAATAAAGGAGAGGCCGGAGGATAAGTCTTAAAGGGTAGAAACGTCCTTTCAACATACGAAAAGTATGTGAAATCATGATCCACGGGAGGTGGGGTGGGTAAAGGAATCAAAATGTCATCCCCAAAAGACATATGATTATCACTGAGCGGCAAAGCCGTAAAGGTGTTAATCATGGAATGGTCAATGTCACCCCCCGGGTCAAAGCACTCATCCTCGGTAATGGTTTCTAAAGGTTGGGATAAAAGGTGCTCGGGAGGGGGACTTGGGACAATATCTTCATGCAGCAAATTATCAAAAAGAATATCCCCCTCCGTGTCATCATCATCAATACCCGGAGGTATTGAGAGAAGTCGATATCCTCCATAGATGTATCATTATTCTCAACTGAAGTAATAGACGGAGGTAAAGACTCGGAAATAGGAGCAGAATTCAATGCTTCAATTTTAGCAATAAGAAGATGAGCTTTCAGTAATTTGTCGCGAAGAATAACGTCTTCCACCTCATCTATAAGACCAAGTTCAGTGGTGAAATTCTCATAGCATGGAGAAAAATCATCATCATTAAGAGCGACCTCGTCCGTAGGCTCCACAAAATTCAGCACATCACAAACCTCATCAAAGAATGTATCAAGACCAAAATCACTAATCTCACTCGATGTATCACTATCCTTAGACGCATTAGGGATATCAAGAGTAGGAGTAGTAATCTCAGAAGATGGGTTAAGATTATAGATATCATCCTTGTCATCATCATAATAGTAGTATGGACGCACAAGAGGAGGAGTATAATCACTAAGATTAGATACTTGCTCTTGTTGCTGTCGCTTTTCCTCCTCCCTTGCTTCGCGTATGCTAGCTAATTCTTGTTGAACGTATTGAAGTGTATTCAAAAAAATAGCTCGTTCTTCTTCACTCATTCCAACAGAAGGTTGATGATCGAGGGAGTAATGTGGGGGCTCGGAATTATAAAAACCGGAATCATTGCACGGATTTGGTCCATCATAAATCATCGGTTGAAAAGAATTAGAACACGGATTTGGCTCATAATAATTCATCGGCTGACAAGAAAAGGTATCGTGCGGGCCCCCACAATTGTTGCAATACGGATATTAAGGAAAACCCGGTGCTTCTTGTAGATAGCTATTACCACTGTCATAATTGTAACCCAGTTCTTGCTCGCCATGAGGCGGGTATCGAATTGGACACGAAACATGCCAATGAGAATCCCTTCCACAATATATGCAAGAGGGTGGAGTAAGTGGATTAGAAGAAAAGGATGAATTAGTCGAATTGCACGATGGACAAAATCCAAAATGTGAAAATTGTGAATCGGAAACGGTTGGAAGATCTTTTCCGCATTGCTCGCAATAACATCATTCACATGATTCGAAACCATATAATCGTCTTCCACACCCTGCAGCACAAGCAACATACGAATTCATTAAGAACAATAGATAAGCAAGAAGAATATTTTTGGTGCAAAACTTTCGAAAAAGAAATGCTTTTTATGATTTTTCAAATGTTTTTGTATTTTTGAAATTTTTTATTTTTATGGATTTTTGAAAATTTTTGACACGAAAAATAACGTTCACGAGGATCCCAAAATCCAACGCGTCTCTCACAAAAAACCGTTAATCTTCACGAAAAGAGCCAACAACGGCGCCATTTGATAGTCTAGATTTTGCCAAGTATAAAAATTTGTTCGTCTCGATTCAATTCGAATTGATCTCCGGTTAAATGTGTGACTCAGTCGTTCTTAGTGAAAAAAAAGAAAATATCGTTGATTATCTATAACTAATTAAAAAGTAAATGCGAAAAGTAAAAAGAATAAACTAAAGACGAATGACAAATGATAAAGAAACGTAAAACAAGACGAATATTAAAAACTAAAAATTAAAACGATATTAAAACAAATATTAAAACAAATACTAAAAGAAACAATTAATAAAAGTAAAAGCGAAAAAAAAAGATAAAAATAAACTTTTCGAATTAAAAATAAAACTTACTTAAATAAAAATGTAAGAAATTGGATTATGAAACTATTTAAAAACGAAACAAATAATAAAACGTAAATTAAAACAAAACAATTAATAAAAATAAAACTAAACGAAGAAATAAACTATCGACTCGAAAATAAAGTTTACTTAATGAAAAAGGAGAGAATAAAACTAAGTGGGTACTTTAAAGTTAAACGAGGCAAAACCTAAAGCGGGTACTAAATAAAAGATAAAACTTGAACTTTATGAAAAAATATTAATTTTTAAATTAGACGAAAAATTCAACTAAAAATACGTAACTTTCAAAAATAAAATCAGAACAACTTTCAGATTAAACTAAACAATTACAAAACAAAATAATAAATAAACAAGCTAGCAGCCAGCTAGCTCAGCTACTAGCTAAAATGGGCGGGGGAGAAAAAATGTAAGCTAGCAAGCTAGCATGACACCTTATACGGAATAACTATTTGCTGTTATCTGGAATCTGATTTATAGCCTTATACAGAATAATTGTATGCTGTTATACGGAATATTACTATTTTTCTTATCCGGAATTTAGATTGTCTACTTATTCGGGTTAAACGTTTTTCCTCTATCCGGAATAATATACTTTTTGCTTATCCGGAATAACAATTTTTTGGGTGTTATACGGAATGAGAGGGTTTACTAGTTCGGAATAATTAAAAATGACCAAAATGAAAATAAGCTAAAATCTAATAAGCACTTATCTAAAAACTTAACCAAAATGATTTTAAGAAAAGGCTAATAAGCCAAAATTTTAAAACTTTTAAAAACACTAAATAATAAAAATATTTAAAAACAACTTTTTATAAAATAAACTAATAAGCACTTAATTAAAAATAAGGACACAATAAGCACTAAAACACTATAAGCTATAAAAATCAAACACATAAAAACCAATAACCACAATCAATCAAAAACATCAATCAAACAAGAACATGATTAATTAAACTACATGATTATCAAAATTAATCAAGATTTAAAAGATTAAGAAAGGAAGAATGAGAACCATTAATTGAAAAAGCTTGAAATTAAAATGATAAAGATTCAAATTACAAGATTAATGAAAAAGCTTAAAACTTTACAGAAAAAACTAGAGAGAGAACGTATTAAGCTACTCCTAATCCTAAACTAATCTACTCCTACATTGACTAACCACCTCCTAATAACACATTAGGAGGGTATTTATAGGAGGAGTAAAATGTTGATGCTTTCTTCATTCTTTCTTCCTGTCTCGACTCAATTTAAATTCTTTGTCTTTCTCGACATCGTCTCGGGATTTGTCGATATAAATTGAACTCGTCTTATAATTTTATTCTTTAATTAGACTTGGTTCTTCGACTTCATTAAACTTCCGTCTTTAGACTTTTTCTTCGATAAATCTTCAGAATAGGTCTTGGACTTCCGTTCTTTTTGCACTCTTGATCTTTTGACTTCGGCTTTTGTCTTTTTCTTCGATAAAAGCCCGTGAAATCCTTTGTTTTCTTCCCTTTTCATATTATGCTCCTAAATCACAACAAAAACACAAACCACGCATAATTCCGACATTTACGACATAAAATACACGTTTTGGCTTGGTTATTATTATAATTAAGTAGTAAAAGGATGAGTGTTTTCACACGCATCAGTTACCCCTAATTGGGAGCTACCTTTTAAATTGATGTGTGATGCTAGCAACTTTGCTATTCGAGCGCTTTTGGGCCAAAGAGTGAACAAACACTTCCAACCAATCCATTATGCTAGCGACGGGGGCTCAATTGCATTATACCACTACCGAAAAAGAGCTTTTAGCTGTAGTGTATGCTTTTAAAAAATTTCGCCCCTATCTTGTCCTTTCCACCACAATCGTGTACACCGACCATTCCGCGTTGAAGTACTTGTTAACTAAACAAGATTCCAAACCAATACTTCTTCGTTGGGTTTTGCTCCTTCAAGAATTTAAAATTGAAATTCGTGACAAGAAGGGAGCTGAAAACCTAGCCGCGGATCATCTAAGTAGACTTGAGGATCCTTATCAAGGGGATCATCCGAACCAAGAGATCAATGACTCTTTTCCCCTTGAGGCCTTAATGTCTATCAATTAAAATCTTGATGACACCCCGTGGTTTGCGGACATTGCAAACTACTTGGCGGGTGGAATTCTCAAGGAAGGGTTAACGTCCCAACAAAAGAAAAAGTTCTTTAAAGACATTGAACACTATTTTTGGGACGACCCTTACCTTTTCAAAAAATGTGCGGATCTTGTCATTCGTCGATGTGTTGATGGGCCGGCAGCTTTACTAAACCTTGAAGCTTGCCATAAAGGACCCACCAGTGGTCACTTTGGTCCCAATTACACCACGAAGAAAGTATTCAACTCTGGATTTTATTGGCCTACCATTTATCATGACGCTCATGAAATGGTTAAACATTGTGATGCTTGCCAAAGACAAGGCAAGATCACACATAAAGATGAGATGCCTCAAAATTTCATACAAGAATGTGAAATCTTTGATGTATGGGGTATCGACTTTATGGGGACATTTCCATCATCTAAAGGGAACAAGTACATCCTCGTAGCCGTTGACTACGTATCAAAATGGGTTGAAGCTAAGGCTCTCCCTACGAACGATGTGAGGGTGGTTGTGAACTTTCTGAAGCAACTTTTTGCTCGATTCGGTGTTCCTCGTGCTATAATCAGTGACCGCTGGACTCATTTCTGCAATGATCAATTTGCACGAGTCATGGCTAAGTACGGTGTAAATCACCGTCTTTCCACCACTTATCATCCTCAAACAAATGGTCAAGCCGAGATATCTAACCGTGGATTGAAGCGAATTCTTGAGCGTACTGTGGGAGAGCATCGTGCCTCGTGGGCCGATAAGTTAGACGATGCTTTGTGGGCTTTCCGTACCGCATATAAGACCCCGATTGGTTGTACACCTTATCGTCTTGTGTACGGGAAGGCATGCCACCTCCCTATTGAGCTGGAACATAAGGCATACTGGGCCTTGAAGTGGGCGAATTTTAATATCAACAAAGCCTGTGATCTTCGGAAGATTCAACTCAATGAGCTAAATGAACTAATGAATGAAGCTTATGAGAACTCATTGATCTACAAGGAGAAAACCAAGATCATCCATGATGCAAGGATTAAGAACCGAGAGTTCCACGTTGGTGATCAAGTTTTACTCTTTAACTCTCGGTTGAAGATCTTCTCGGGCAAGCTGAAAAGCCGTTAGTCTGGTCCGTTCATCGTCTCCAAAGTCTTCCCATATGGCACCATTGAGCTTTCTCAGCCAAATGGGCCCAATTTTAAAGTGAATGGCCAGCGAGTGAAGTTGTACTTTGGTGAGGACATCTCTCATGAGATGATTCCATCCCTCACCACGTTTCCCTTGAATTAGTTCTGGGTCGAGTCAGACTCGTGACTCGGTTTAGAAAAACAAGCGCTTCTCGGGAGGCAACCCGTAGATCTATCCTTTACCGTTTTCATAATAAGTGTAGGGGGAGCCCCGTATGTGTTTGTTGTCTTGTTTCTTATGATGTGCAGGGATCAAAGCTTCAAAGATCCATTCTTGATGACTTTTAACGAACCGTGATCCCGTGTACCCATCTTCCTGGTTCTATCCTAAACTGTCGTGATTCAATATTTCATATCTTATATGTTCACACTGAAATCACTATAGTTGTCCTTTCCTTATCAAGATTTAAACAACATGCACAATGTCCTCAGTGTAGGGGAGTTTACTCCCACATGCTTAAACATTAAGGACAATGTTTATATCAAATGTAGGGGGACTTCTATCAAAGTAAGTGGGCTTTTCCATGAATTTGTCCTCATTTTAACCGGAAAATTTGATTTTTCGACATTTTTCAAAATTTTTTTATCTATTTTGGCCTAGTAGTATAGTAGTATCTTCCTTTGTTATTTTTATTTACTTTCTTTGCTAAAAATAAAGTTTAAAATGTAGTTTTAAATTTTTTCAAAGTCATGAATCTTTTGACTCAACCCGAGTTTACTTATCCAAGTTTACTCTAGCTAGTATCCTTAACGTGTTTAAGTCAAGTTTTGCTAGGCTTTTATATAGGGAACTTTAAAACGTGAAAGTCTTAACTCTCATGGGTTAAGAACAAGAAATTTTCGCAAGTTCCTATAATTGATCCTAGAGAGTCGTTTATCAAGGAAACTTTAAAATGCGAATTCTAAACTTGAAAGAGTCTAAGAGTTTGCAAGATCCTATTGATGACTTGAAACCCAAAACTTTGATTTAATTGGCTAAGCATCCACGAGTCTCATTCCTTGAGATTTTAAATTGTGGAGAACGAGAGATGATAGAGTCAATTATAAGTTTGGTATTCTTTCATGAATTTATGTGAGTTGATTATAAGCTTTTTCTCCCATCGCTTGCTAATAATTTATTTGTAATAAATAAGGTTGTACGATTTGGAAAGTTACTTAGCTTCTAGCACAAGATCGTTTAAAAGTTGCTCGGTATTAATTAGATTTCATAGCCAAGGCATAACTTATTGAAGCGGGATGCGAAGATTGGCGAGTCCGAAAAGGTCCTAACAAGACATGAGGGCTACATTTTGTTGCTAAAGATCCAAAAGTGATGTGAAGAATCATTTATCAAAAATAAATATGAAGGATCGAGACACACGACAAAAAGCAAATACTCCCCTAAAGATCATGGAGAAGTCTATCCAAAAAGGCCCTAACAAGGTATGAGGATAAATAGATCCAAGTCCTAAAAGGAGGCGGATCGTTGTATATCAAAGTCCAAAATAAAGATTGGAGAAAAATGAAGAAGTCGTGGTCCAAGTATGAAGAATCTCTCAAAACTTTAAGTGAAGAAATTCCTATTATGAAGAGAAGACCATTTTTTCATGAACGTCTCTCAAGATTTGAAGTATGAAGTCACTGCCAAATATCGGTCCGAGAAAGGTCTCAAATCGTGAAGCGAGTTATGCCAAGATATGAACTTTATGAGGTCCCGAGAAGCAGTTTTAAAAGATTTTGTCCTTTAGCTAACTATTGATTAAATCGCCCCACTTTATTTTCGGCCTAAATAAACTATCGAAATAAGTCAAACAATGTATCCTCCTGATCATTCAAGACAAAATTAAAATATAAGAGATACACCTAGGAATAAGGGAGTCTAAGTAAATAATTGGGCCACATGAGTTCGTGTTATTTTGCTAACTTATAATAACAATGATCTCGTTTATAAGCTTGGTGTGGGGAACGTGAAACTTGAGGATGATAAACATTCATGACACCAAAACCCCAATGTAAGTCTTTCATTTCTTTACTTGTTTTATATATATTTCTATCTTTTAAGTTTCCTTAGTGTTTAAATATTTAATAAAGGCCAAGGTGGGTTATTTATGATGAAAAATGTAAACGGTGCTCTGAAATTAATGCATTGCATAAGGGCATTGCAATGGCCAAGTGTAGGGGATTTAATAAGTGTGAAAACACTTATCCTTTTACCGCTTATTTCTAATAATAACATGACCAAAACGTGTATTTTATGTCGTAAAAGTTGGAATTATGCGTGGGTTATGTTTTTATTGTGTTTCAGGATAAAAATATGAAAAAGGGAGAAAACACAGGCTATCACAGGCTTTTATCAAAGAAAACGACAAAAGACGAAGTCAAAAGATCAAGAGTGCAAAAAGAACGGAAGTCCAAGGCCTATTCTAAAGATTTATCGAAGAAAAAGTCTAAAGACGGAAGTTTAACGAAGTCGAAGAACCAAGTCTACAAAAAGAAGAAAAATAGAAGACGAGTTCAAATTATTTATGTCGACAAATCCCGAGACGACGTCGAGAAAGACAAAGAAATTAAATCGAGTCGAGACAAGAAGAAAGAAAGAAGGAAGCATAAACACTAAACCTCCCTACCTCCTATAAATACCCTCCTAATATGTCATTAGGAGGGTGTTAGTTTTGTAGTTAGTTGTTAGTTGTTAGTTAGTTTTTAGTTAATTTTAGTTTTTATTTTTAAGTGTGTTTAATTTTCTTCTCTCTAGTTTTTCAAGTTTATCAAACATTAATCTTGTAATCTTTTGATCTTAATCTCCAATTTAATCAAGCTTATTTTCTTAATTCTCATTCTACCTTTCTTAATCTTTTTAATCTTGATAATCATGTAGTTTATTTAATTTTATTGATGATTTGATTGTTTAGCTTATTTGATTGTGCTTATTGAGTTGGTGGTTTTAAAAGTTTCTATATTAAAGTTCTTATTTTCTTAATTTTTATTATTAATAGTTTTTAAAATAAGTTGATTTTGATAAGTTTACTTTTTTTATAAAAAGTTGTTTTTAAATATTTTTATTATTTAGTGTTTTTAAAAGTTTTTAAATTTTGGTTGATTAGCATTTTCTTAAAATTGATTTTGGTTAAGTTTTAGTTGAGTGCTTATTTGTTTTTAGCTTAATTTTAGTTTTTAGCTTAATTGCATTTTTATGATATCCGGGTTTCTAAAACCCTAGCATTCCGTATAAGCCAAAGACCCATCATTCCGAATAGTAGAGCAAACTGTGATTCCGAATAGTGGGTTTTCTAGTTATTCTGAATAGTACAACAGCCAATTCCGGATAAGCTTTGGCAGGGATATTCCGGATAAGGAGCCGAATACATTTCGGATAGCCTAACTTTGTAGATTCCGGATAAAGGGTTGCAAGTATTCCGGATAGTGATCATACCCAATTCCGGATAAGGCTTAAAAGTCTTATTCCGGATAAGTGATAAAACAAAGATTCCGGATAACCTCCCGAAACCATATTCCGGATAAGCACCCCCCACAAGTATTCCAGATAACATTCCGGATAAGCTTCTCAGTCATACTTTTCGGATAAGCTTCAGAAATTAGAATTCCGGATAAGTGGTCAAATAGTGGATTCCGGATAAGCCTCACAACCGATTCCGGATAACAACCCGAAATTGAGAATTCCGGATAAGTTCTCGTAGATAACATTCCAGATAGTCACCAGGACACCAATTCCGGATAAGAAGTTTTATTGATTCCGGATAAGCTGCATGGTTCGGATTCCGGATAAGGTTTTGTTATTTCCAGTTTTTAATTTAAACTTTAATTTTTCCCGCCTTTTTACTTAGCAATATTTTAACTTGTCTTGTTTTAAGTTTAAATTTTCAAGCTTCATTTTTATTTATTTACTCAACGACATTTTCACTTTTAGCTTAAAATAGATAATCAACCCTTTTTATTTTTACCAAGAACGATTGAGTCGCACTTTCAACTTGTAATCAATTCGAAAAGACTGGATTAACGAACTTTCATAACTAAGTTAAAATCTAGTTATTATTCCTCTACCTGTTGGGAACTTTTATGGTGTTCAGAGAAAAGATCTCTCTTGGACTGGTATTCCAAAACTCCAAGAAGAGGAATTTATTCCTCCACCCAGAGTGCTCACCCCAGTTGAGGAATATCAACAAAAGGTAGCTGACCTTGAAAAATGGAAAGCAGACAACCCTTTTCTCTTTGTTAAGGGTGGAATGCTTAGTGAGATTCCATTTGAGCCTACACCCATTACTGTGACTAACCCTACCACTGGAAAACCTGTTGACCTTGGCTTATCTGTTAAGAGAAAACCTAGTGTTAAATATGCTGAAATGTATAGAAAACCTAGGTCACCACAAAGCCAAGCTAGTGTCAATAGGACAGGGTTCTTTCAATCTATACCTAAGGTTATGTCTAGGAAAGCTTGTTACACATGTGGGAGCTTTTCTCACTTGGCCTATAAATGTGTCAGTGCCTTAAAAGTCAACACTGACAATTGGACAACCATGGTCAAACCCAGACCTTTTGTCCAACCAAGTCCACAAGTTACTAGACCAGCTCCCTTCTTTACTAAAGGGACAATACTCATGGACAACGGCCCTTTCAAAAGACCAACACATGGTCTAACAGACAATGGGTTCCCGTAGCAAACCCTAAATTGGGCGCTGACAAGAAAAATTTCAGCGCTGACACTCATAAATTCAACACTGACAAGAACAATTCAAATGCTGACAGCTCTAGGTATGGTGTGAAAATGCCACAACAAGCTGGTGTTGGATCATGTGTTAGACCAAGTAATAATAGGTACTTACAGCCTAAGGGAAAGGGGTCTAAAGCTTCATCTAGTTTAACTTGAAGACCTAAACAAGACCAAAACCCTAATTCTGATGGGGTTTCTATGACCTATAACAGATTTCATTATCTTTCAAAGGTCATTACTAAACCAATTGGGGTAAACTGGGTGTTCAGGCCACAAAGGGATGAACAATAGGTGGTTATAAGGACTAAATATGTTCTTGATGAACAACCACATGAATCCAAGTATGCTCAGGCTTGGGTTCCTAAAGAAAACTAATTTGTTTTCTTTATGTGTAGGGCATTCAAAAGTAGGTTAATGATCATGGATATTAGGACAGTGGATGCTCTAGGCACATGACGGGGAAGGAAGATTATTTGTCAAATTTTACCCCCATTAATAATGGTGACAAAGTGTAATTTGGAGGAGGATATGGTACAATTTCTGGCGAAGGCACTCTTATCACCAACAATTTACGTTTTGAAAACGTTTTTCTGGTAAAAGAACTTGACTATAACTTGTTTAGTGTGTCACAAGTTTGTGATAATAAAAATAAGGTTCTTTTCACTGATACTGAATGCTTGGTGTTGAGTAAAGATTTTAAGATGCCTAGTGAGAAGTTTATTGATTATAGAACACCTAGGCATAAGGACATTTATAATGTTAATCTTAATAGGATCAGGATGAACAACAATTTGTCATGTCTTTATGCTAAAGCTTCAGTAGATGAAAGTAATCTATGGCACAGAAGGTTAGGGGACATAAAATTTAAGAATATTAATAGACTTCTGAGACATGATTTAGTTGATGGTTCGCCATCAAAAGCTTTCCACAATGATCACTCTTATGTTGCATGTCTTAAAGGCAAACAACACAAAGTTCATTTAAGTCTAAACTTATGCATTCTAGTTCTAAACCACTTCACTTGCTACATATGGACTTTTTTGGCACAACTAATATAGAAAGTTTGAAAGGTAAATCTTACTGTTTTGTTATAACTGATTATTTTTATAGATTTACTTGGACTTTTTTTTGCCTTAAAAAGTGATACTGCCACAGTTTTGATTAACTTTATTACCCAAATTGAGAAGAAGACAGGGAATGAGGTTAAAATCCTTAGAAGTGATAATCGTGGTGAGTTTAGAAATAAATTGTTAGATACGTTCTGTGTTGATAAAGGGATTACTAGAAAGTTTAGCATAGCTAGAAATCCATAACAGAATGGTGTGGCTGAAAGGAATAATAGAACACTCATAGAAGCAGCTAGGACAATGTTGGTTGATGCTAGGTTTCCCATTGCCATTTGAGCTGATGCTGTGAACACAGCTTGATATGTTCAGAATAGAGCATTGGTCAACAAAATCCACAATAAGACACCTTATGAGCTATTTTGGAATAGGAAACCCAACATTGGTTTTCTTAAACCCTTTGGATGTCATGTAGTGACCCTAGATACTAGTGATGCCCTAGGAAAGTTTAGTGCAAGATGAAGGCTACTTTGTGGGTTATTCTGTGCAGAGCGGAGGCTATAGGGTTTACAACAAGAAAGAAAAACGCATTCTTGAAAAAGTGCCTGTTAAATTTTTAGAAAGTAAACCTAGTGATCTTAAGAGTGGACCAGACTGGTTCTTTGACCTAGAACCATTATCTAGAACCTTGAATTATATGCCTGTCACTAATCCAGACATTGTGAAAAGAGATTCACATGTTGTGGAAGAACCTATTGTTGAGATTGCAGGTAAACAGGTTGCTAAGGAAGAAGGATCACATGCAATCAAGTTAGACTATGTTACCATTCCTATATAGACTGGTGGGTTTGCACAAGCTTCTGCTGCTGCTGAAAAGGAGGAAGAAGGGCCACAAGAAAGGCCAGTTGATAAAAACATACATGCATCTTCAAGCGCTGACAAAGACAAATCAGACGCTGATAGGTTAAATTTAGACGCTGACAGCTTAAACGCTGACAACCTGTTTGGACATTTATTCTCTTCCAATACTTTTGAACATGGTGAACCTTCCATACTTAATCAAGAGGTTCATTCAAGTGATGATGGGAGTGGAAATGAAGATGATATTGGCAACATGGAAACTGATATAGAAGACAACACACTACTTGGGGGATGAATGCTTACAATTGTGGTCAAAAATCATCCTCCTTCCCTAATCATTGGTAATGTTCTGTCTCCTGTTCAAACAAGGAGGTCTCATAAGACTCAAGGTGGTTTCATTGCCAATATCCACAAGAAGGAAGATACCCCTCTTGTGCAGGTAATAACTGTTATTTTAGTTGACTAAAAAGGTGTTGCTTGCAAGATCTTTCTTTGCGTTGCTCGTACCCAATTGATATATGTCGTTGTTTCGTTCTTGGTATCTTTTCGAATCGATCACGGTCAAAAGTGGAATCGTTGTAATTGGTGACTAAAAAGGGGGAGCTTTTGTCTAAATCTACTAAAATGATAAGTGTTAATGCAATAATGACTAAAAACGTTACTTGCATTTTTCGGTCTCGCTTAGTTTTGATTACGACAATTTGTAAAAACAAGCATTTACGAAAACAACGAAAAACGAATTCTTGAGTTCAAGTATTTTTCATTTTACCCATTTTCACTTAAGGTATGGATAAACAAGTACTAACCTTAATCAGGTGATCAAGTGATTTAATCTTTTCTTAAAACTCACTTTTTATTAAATGTGACAAGTTTTTATTAAACTTTATTTTTAAGAAAATGTTTTATTAAATTAATTATTTCAAATTTGAAAATGGCATATTCTTATTCTGTTAAGAATATCCTTTCAGGATATTTTTATACCCAGAAAAGACCTCCACCACTAAAGGACAAAAAGGAGCAGAGTCTAGTCCTGCGGTACCTTATCGATAAGGTACCGCGGGCTGTGATAAGGTACCGCGGGCAGAACTAGCCGTTGGCTCCTTTGTCCTTTAAATAGTTGGCCATTCTCAGCTTTTCACCTCACCTCTTTTGCACATTCATTTCCAGATTCAAACCCCTTCTTTAATCACTCAAATCTTTGATCATTTGTTTGATTATTACTTGTTTAAGAAGTGAATCTTGTTCTTCCATCTCTTCCTCTCCAAGTGCAAAGAGAAGAACACTATCCTAGTGAAGTGTTGAGTCCACCACCAAAGATCCATTGAAGATCAATTTTTATATACTTGTAGTTGTGTCATAGTTGTGAAGATCCAAGTAGTTGTGTCTATTTGGAAGTTGTGTATGTACTAAGTATAGTTGTGTAGATTGGTCCTAGCTACGATTAGGGCTCGACTTTTAGCTTAGAGTCGGAAATTGGTTAAGCGACGTGTACGGTTTTCTCCACCATAAGGAGCTTGTTGTGTAGTGAACTCTCGAGTAAGGAGTACTCGAGGAGTGGAGTAGGAACGAGGAGTGAGCTTCGTTTCCGAACCACTATAAATCCTTGGTGTTCGGTTTGATCTTTCTTTACCCTTAACTCTATACATTCCTTATTACTTTTTGCATATACATGTGTTAATATTAGATTAGCTACACTATTATTCTTTATTCTTTGTGGATATAGTTGTGTTAATATTAGATTAGCTACACTATCTTTCTTTATTCTTTGTGGATATATTTTTGTTAGTATTCGTTTAGCTACACTATCATTGTTCATATTTGTGTATAAGAAGACTTCACATATTTCCTCAAGACTAAGTTTTTTGAAAAAGGATTTTTTTTTTGGAAACCATATTTTAACAAGTAAATTTTAAGAAACTATTCAACCCCCCCTTCTAGTTTCTACAATTGGTATCAGAGCGGGTTGCTCAAGAATTTTTAAAGTATATTGTATTTTAAAACTTGAATCGATCTATGGATTCCAACAAGTACCTAGAAGGGCAATCTATGCAAAGACCACCACTTTTTGAAACCGATAGTTTTATTTATTGGAAAAATAGATTTGAAACTTATGTGAAATCAAAAGATCTAGATCTTTGGCATGTTATTACCAATGGTGATTTTTTACCCTTTCAATTTAATGAAGTTTCTAAAACAAAAGAATTAGTCACTTTTGACAAAGCTAATGATGATACTAAAAAGAAACTTTCAAAAAATAATGAGGCTAAAATGGTGATTTATAATGCTTTGCCTAAGAAAGAGTATGAAAGAATTTTTATGTGTGAAACCGCTAAAGATATTTGGAACACTCTTTTAGTAACCCACCAAGGTAATAGCCAAGTCAAAGAAAGTAAAATCGATCTTCTTGTCCAACAATATGAACAATTTGTCATCTTAGAAGATGAAACTATTGATAGTGAATTTGCTAGGTTTAACACTATTATTACTAGTCTAAAAGCACTTGATGAAGGTTTTTCTAGCAAGAACAATGTTAGGAAGTTTCTAAGGGCCCTACATCCAAAGTGGAGAGAAAAAGTCACGGCTATTGAAGAGTCGAAAGATCTCTCAACTTTATCACTCGATGAACTCATAGGAAACTTGAAGGTTCATGAGATGATAATTTTGAAGGACTCGGAATTAGTAAAAACCAAGAGTGAAAGGAAATCTCTTGCACTTAAAGCCAAGAAGGCACAAAGTGACCATGATAGTTCCTCGGAAAGTGATGACGAGGAGTATGCATTGGCGGTGAGAGATTTCAAGAAGTTCTTCAAGAGACGAGGTCAACACGTTAGGCAACCAAACTATGACAAGAAACCATTGTCAAAGAATCGGTTTGTCAAGAACGAAAAAGGTGATAGGAGTTGCTTTAGATGTGGTGATCCAAATCACTTCATTGGTGATTGTCTAAATCCCGCTCGTGATAAGAACCACACGGCATTCGTTAGTGGCGCTTGGAGCGATAGCGGTGAAGATGATGATGACAACTCCAAAGAGGAGAAATGCCTTATGGCTCACACTTCTAAAGAGGTACATTCAGAAACCGAATATTATAGCAATGATAGTTCCACTTTAGATGATATTGAATTTGAAGGCAAGTATGATAGCTTACACAAACTTAGTCTTAAATTCATAGAAAAGAATAAAACCTTAAAATCAACCAAAACTAAGCTTGAAAATGAGATCAATGAACTTAGGGAGAAATTGGCTAAACTTGAGAAAAACAAAGAGGTTGATTTAGGTTGCTTAAGTTGTGAGAAACTTAGATTAGAGAATGATGATCTCAAGAGCACCTCTATTAAATTGGAAAAGTTCATGAAAGGTACTAGTGCTCTTGATGATATGTTAAACAAACAAGTTCATTCTAAGGAAAAACTTGGTCTAGGTTTTAACTCAAATGAAGCCTCAACTAGTGAACCAAAACAAGTAAGGTTTTCACAAAAAACACCTTCTGGACGCGGTTCCACATTGTATGGCGCGGTTCCTTATCACTATGGAACCACGGCCATAGATAAGGTACCGCGGCCAGAAGTTGATTTTTGTGAAAACTCTGAACTTTCTGAAAAATCTAAGTTAAATGAAAAACCAAAGCATCTTACTGTTAATAAGGTTCAATTACCCATACTTGACGACAATGCTATTAGTAAGTTCTATAAGCCGTTAAGTAAACCTCTCATGGGAAATAGAAGTTTATCTAGATTATCTTCTACTCCACCTAGAGTGCGGAATGAGTCTAATCCTAGAAGTAGAACGACAACGCCTACAAGAGATAATCAAAACAACTCACGAACTAGAAGTAAAACTCCAACACCTAGAAAGAATAATAATAACTCTAAACCTAGATCAAACACACCTAGGAGAAGTAATAAACAACAAAACGGTTACATGAATTACTACCCTCCTCCATTTTGTTCTCCATGGGGAATCCCCACCTCATTCATTTATCCCAACCAAATGCAAGGGATGTTTGGAACTAACAATTTTGGACCCATGAGATATTGGGGACCAAATGTTTGATCTTGTGTATTGTTACCTAGATATGCTTGGGAATTGATTTGGAGCCCGATGAGTGGATTAAGGATAGTGGATATTCTAAACACATGACGGGTAATCGAAGTTTGTTCTCGCATTACAAAGCATATGATGGAGGTAACGTCACATTCGCTAGTAGTCTACGTGGTAATATCATTGGCAAAGGTACGGTTTCTCTTGACTCCATGACCATTGAAAATGTTGAGCACGTAGATAACTTAGGTTTTAACCTTTTAAGTATAGGTCAAATTTGTGATAATAAGTGTAAGGTCATCTTTTCGGAACATGACAGTGAAATCGTAAAAGATGGAAAAGTCATTGGAAAAGGTGTTAGAAAGCATGGGCTTTATGTCATGAAGGTTAATAAGAAGTCAAAAGACAACATATGTCTTGCGACTATAGATGATAGTTCTACTCTTTGGCATAGGAGATTAGCTCACGCTAATATGCGTTTAATTCAATCTTTAGTCTCTAAGGAGTTGGTAAGACACCTCCCCAAGATTAAGTTTGATAGTCACTTTTGTGATGCTTGCAAAGTTGGAAAGCAAGTTCACTCAAGTCACAAAGCCAAGAATTTGGTTTCGACCTCTCGGTGCTTAGAGCTCCTACATATGGATCTCTTTGGACCTTCCTCCATACGGAGCTATGGAGGTAACCTTTATACCCTAGTTATAGTTGACGACTATTCTAGATTCACTTGGACTAGATTTTTGGCATCTAAGAATGAAGCTTTCGATCACTTCAAAATCTTTAGTCGTAGAATTCAAAATCAACTAGGATGTTCAATTGTTTCTATTAGGACGGACCATGGTAGGGAATTTGATAATGAAGTGCAACTTGGTGCCTTTTGTGAAGCTCATGGTATTACCCATAACTTCTCGGCTCCTCGCACTCCACAATCAAATGGGGTAGTTGAAAGGAAGAATAGGACTCTCCAAGAGATGAGTAGGACGATGTTAAACGAGCAATCATTGCCTCAAAAGTTTTGGTGCAATGCCGTAGATACATCGACTTATATTCTCAACCGAATTCTTATTCGACCGTTCCTAGGAAAGACCCCCTATGAGATTCTTAAAGGTAAGAAACCCTCATTAGAATACTTTAGGGTGTTTGGAAGCAAGTGCTTTATCCTCAACACCAAAGACTACCTTACCAATTTTGACCCAAAGTCTTACGAAGGTATCCTTTTAGGTTATTCCCAAACTAGTAAGGCCTACATAGTCCTAAATAGAACCTCAGGGGTTATTGAAGAATCACTCAACGTAACCTTTTATGAAACCCCTCCTTCACCCAAGACACCACCATTGGTTGATGATGACTTGGATGAATTAGAAGTAGTTAAAGCCAAAGAGGTTAGAAAAATAGGGGTTGAAGACCTTAGTGTTGAAAAGGAAGTAAACATTAAGGAGTCTAGGGATCATACTCTCAATAATGTCATTGGTGACTTAAATCAAAGGACCCTAAGATCTCAAGTCCAAAACCAAAGCAACTTCTTTTGTTTTGTCTCCTTGATTGAACCAAAGAATGTTAAAGAAGCTTTGACGGATGAGAGTTGGGTCATTGCGATGCAAGAAGAATTGAATCAATTCGTTGCCAATGATGTTTGGGAACTTGTTCCTCCACCTAGAAGTTCTACCATTATAGGAACCAAATGGGTATTTAGGAATAAGCTAAGATGAGAATGGTATTGTGTCTCGTAACAAGGCTAGACTTGTAGCTCAAGGCTATAATCAACAAGAAGGGATTGATTATGACGAGACATATGCACCGGTAGCTAGATTAGAATCAATTAGAATCCTTTTAGCCTACGCTTGTGCCTTAGATATTAAGCTTCAACAAATGGATGTAAAGAGTGCATTTCTTAACGGTTTGATCAATGAGGAGGTATATGTGGCTCAACCTCCCGGCTTCATTGATTTTGAGAAACCGGACCATGTTTACAAGCTTAAGAAAGCACTTTATGGACTCAAACAAGCACCCAAAGCTTGGTATGATAGACTTAAAGCGTTTCTTGTTAAACATGAGTATACCATGGGTATGGTAGACAATACACTCTTTACAAAGAAGAAATGTCCTCACCTCATAATCGTACAAATATATGTTGATGACATTATATTTGGCTCAACTTGTCAAGAATTGTGTGATGACTTTGCCAAAATCATGCATGATGAGTTTTAAATGAGTATGATGGGAGAACTTAATTTCTTTTTAGGACTCCAAATTAAACAAATGGACGATGGTATCTTCTTTAGTCAATCTAAGTACGCTAAAGAAATGCTAAAGAAATTTGGATTAGAAGAATCTAGACCAATGAAGACCCCTATGGCCTCGGATACTAAACTCACCGTAGATGATGATTGTGAGTCGGTAGACAACACAAAATATATAGGTATGATTGGTAGTTTGGTGTACCTAACGGCAAGTCGACCGGATATCATGTTTAGTGTTTGCCTTTGTGCTCGCTTCCAAGAGGCTCCCAAAACCTCTCACCTTGAAGCGGTTATGCGTATCTTCCGATACATTAAAGGCACTATACATTTAGGATTATGGTATCCTAAAGGGACCGGCGTAGAAACCATTGTCTACGCGGACTCGGATCATGCGGGAGACTATGTGGACCGGAAAAGCACTAGTGGAGTTTGTACCTTCATGGGTTGTTGTTTAACTTCTTGGTTCTCCAAGAAATAAACCGCTCTTGCGATATCCACCACGGAAGCCGAGTATGTGAGTGCCGGTAAAGCATGCCAACAAGCTCTATGGATGAAGCAAGCGCTTGTTGATTACGGGATTTCTCTTGATGATGTTCCCATCATGTGCAATAATAAAGGCGCTATAGACCTAAGCAAGAATCCCGTGCAACATTCGCGAACCAAACACATCGAAATTAGACACCATTTCCTTAGATATAATGTTCAAAAGGGGAACATTACTATCGAAAAGGTGCCCTCCGAGGACAACTTAGCCGATATCTTCACTAAGCCACTTAAGAGGGAACCTTTTTATTACTTGCGTCTAGGTCTAGGATTAATGGATCATCTTCCTTAAATTCTTTTCTTCTTGTGTGTTTTCTCCTACCACTTTGAGTCCTTGAGTCTTTTAAACTCCTTTTGAAAAATCTTCTTCTCTCTTTTTCAAAACTCTCAAAGTTTCGTTCAAAAATGGTTAAGAAATTCGTTTGACATTGTTAATTCAATCTAAAAACGATTTTTCATAGATTCTCGCTATCAATCTAGAGCTTACATAATTCATATGTATTATTCTCTCAAACATAGCAAGAACAAGATTGAATCATGGAGGATCATTGTGTCATGACTTAAGGTCTTGTATTACACACCTCCTACATTGATTTTTTTTAATCCATGTATTTTGGTCAAATCTCTATTTGGTAAGTTTGCATATGTTTTCTTTGTCTATCTTTGCTTTTAAGCATATCCCTATGATAAGTTAGACTAGAAAAATAAGATTTGCTGAAAAATCTTCCTCCAAACACCAAACCCTGCTTCTGCAGGCGGTTCCTTATGTGAACCGCGGTACCTTATTGATAAGGTACCGCCACCCTAGATAAGGAACCGCCTACAGTGGCCTTCCTTTTCTGGTTTTTGTCTGAAACTCCAGATTTGCTCCAACCTTTTTGAGAATCTTTGTTTCAAACCCTTTGACCACCCCAAAAATACCCTAAGCCTTCCCTATTTAAAACATAAGCATTTGCATTACTTCACATCCAAAATGTCTTATTCTCCCAATGAAAGCCTTGAATCTCCACCATTTTCTCCAATTGCTTTCAATCCAAACCCACCCAAGAACACTCTTAATCACATTTCTCCTACCAAGAATGTTGATTGTGGAACTTCTTTTCTTCCACCACCACCCTTTAGTGTTCTTCCTCCTTCTCATGATAATGTCATGCACCATGGAACATATTGTCATTGTTGTCAATATCGACATCTTGCTATGGCACACATCTATGAGGAGTTGAGCTACATCAAGAGTCTCTTAATCAAGCCTCCTCTTCACTATGATTATGAGATCTCCAACAAGCCACCACCACCACCCTCCGCTATTACCTTGTCTTTCATATAAGCATTGATTGCTTATCCACAAGACACCAAATTCAAGCAAATCTTAGAACTCTAGAATAACTAGGATTAGATTTATGCTTTTGGCTTGTTTCTTTTTCCATAATTCTTTGTATGATGTTCTTTTAGTAACCTATCTTGGATCTTTGTCTTTGTGTTTTCTTCTCTTTTAATTCTTTTTATGTGACCTATTGCTATATATTGTTGGTTGTTTCTTTTGTTCAACTAACCCTTCTATGTAGCTTGTCACCATATCTCGATTCCTCGGTGCCCCAAGCTAGGGGGAGTAAGCACCAATGGGGAGTCTTTGCAAAGTCCGTTTCTTCAACACCGGATTACGCAACCTTTTTGCTTCGACAAAGGGGGAGAAATGAATAAACTCGTCTTCGAAAATCTTGTTTTTGTGTGATTGAGTTTATGTATTGTCAGAATCAAAAAGGGGGAGATTGTTAATGCAATAATGACTAAAAACGTTACTTGCATTTTTCGGTCTCGCTTAGTTTTGATTACGACAATATGTAAAAACAAGCATTTACGAAAACAACGAAAAACGAATTCTTGAGTTCAAGTATTTTTCATTTTACCCATTTTCACTTAAGGTATGGATAAACAAGTACTAACCTTAATCAAGTGATCAAGTGATTTAATCTTTTCTTAAAACTCACTTTTTATTAAATGTGACAAGTTTTTATTAAACTTTATTTTTAAGAAAATGTTTTATTAAATTAATTATTTGAAATTTGAAAATGGCATATTCTTATTCTGTTAAGAATATCCTTTCAGGATATTTTTATACCCAGATAAGACCTCCACCACTAAAGGACAAAAAGGAGCGGTGTCTAGTCCGGCGGTACCTTAGCGCCTAGGCGGTACCTTATCGATAAGGTACCGCGGGCTGTGATAAGGTACCGCGGGCAGAACTAGCCGTTGGCTCCTTTGTCCTTTAAATAGTTGGCCATTCTCAGCTTTTCACCTCACCTCTTTTGCACATTCATTTCCAGATTCAAACCCCTTCTTTAATCACTCAAATCTTCGATCATTTGTTTGATTATTACTTGTTTAAGAAGTGAATCTTGTTCTTCCATATCTTCCTCTCCAAGTGCAAAGAGAAGAACACTATCCTAGTGAAGTGTTGAGTCCACCACCAAAGATCCATTGAAGATCAATTTTTATATACTTGTAGTTGTGTCATAGTTGTGAAGATCCAAGTAGTTGTGTCTATTTGTAAGTTGTGTATGTACTAAGTATAGTTGTGTAGATTGGTCCTAGCTACGATTAGGGCTCGACTTTTAGCTTAGAGTCGGAAATTGGTTAAGCGACGTGTACGGTTTTCTCCACCATAAGGAGCTTGTTGTGTAGTGAACTCTCGAGTAAGGAGTACTCGAGGAGCGGAGTAGGAACGAGGAGTGAGCTTCGTTGTCGAACCACTATAAATCCTTGGTGTTTGGTTTGATCTTTCTTTACCCTTAACTCTTTACATTCCTTATTACTTTTTGCATATACATGTGTTAATATTAGATTAGCTACACTATTATTCTTTATTCTTTGTAGATATAGTTTTGTTAATATTAGATTAGCTACACTATCATTCTTTATTCTTTGTGGATATATTTTTGTTAGTATTAGTTTAGCTACACTATCATTGTTCATATTTGTGTATAAGAAGACTTCACATATTTCCTCAAGACTAAGTTTTTTGAAAAAGGATTTTTTTTTGGAAACCATATTTTAACAAGTAAATTTTAAGAAACTATTCAAACCCCCCTTCTAGTTTCTACAATAAGTGCTAGAAGTAATAAAATTAAACTAAAGATAATAACTGAGAATAAAGCTAGAATTTAAATGAAACAGTAAATACCTCAACGTGGAGAAAACAACTTATTCGGAATATCTCTATTCGGAATAACATGGCTATGCGGAATGTCTGCTCTTACTCGGAATATTTTAGTCTATCCGGAACATTTGCTCTTACTCGGAATAATACGGCCCCGCGGAATATTTGTGCTACTCGGAATGTTACGGCTATGCGGAATATAGTTCCTATGCGGAATAATATGGCTATGCGGAATAAAGAACTCTACTCGGAATAATAACTCTACTCGGAAAAACTGCTCTATCCGGAATAAGTACTCTACTCGGAATAATTTGTTTATGCGGAATAAGGCTATGCGGAATAATGGTTATGCGGAATAGTATGCCTACGCGGAATAAAATACCTACTCGGAATGTTTTTAGACAGATAACTCTATTCGGAATATAATCCCTACTCGGAATAATTGGATATTCCGAGTAAACAACAAAACCACGACCTTGATCCGGAATATTTGATATTCTGAACCAACACAATCACAGACTCCCTATTCGGAATCTGGGTAAACACAGTAACAAATTAGCGAAGAACAAGGGATCCTTTTACACACGAAATTGACTCAAAATTCACCAAGTTTTTAATCAAAACTTAAACCAATTTCACCACTAATCATTTACCTAAGGTAAACATCAATCCAAAACCACAAAAACGCAAAAACCCACTTACTTATGATGATCAAAACAATAAAATGAAACTTGAAAACTTAGAATCACCAAGAGATGAAGAACAAGATGATGGAAAGATTAAAAGTAAACTTGTATTAATGATTTAAGATTCAACAAACAAAATGAAAAGATCAAACTTACAAGATTCAAGAAAAAAATGAAAGAAAAATGAAAACCACTCCTTAAGGGAGATGGTTTTTCCTAAGAACTCGGAGAAAAATGTAACAGAAAGAGACTAGTGGAAATTTGTGAATGGGAGGAGTATTTATAGGCTTCTCCCTTGGTTGGTGAGTGGGCTTTCTCCCTTTCTTTTTGTCTTCTCGTCTTTTCAGAAAAGTTGACGTTTTCGATTTCGATTCGAGATTTGTCGACGAATAAATTCAACTCGTCTTTTAATTTCCTCATTTAATAGATTTGAGTTTCTTCGTCATGTGCAAATCTTCCATCTTTGGTCCTTTTCTTCGATAAATATTCAAATAGGCCCATTGACTTCAAATCTTTTGCATCTCTTGGACTATAGACTTCGTCTTTTCGTCTTTTTCCTTGATAAAACCCGTGCAATCCCATGTTTTCTCCAATATTTATCCGGTTGGCTCTGAAAACACAACAAACACACAAACCACGCATAATTCCAAACAAATGACATTAAATACGCGTTTTGGTCTTGTTTTAGTAAGAAATAAGTGGTAAAAGGATGGGTGTTTTCACACCTATCAAATCCCTTACACTTAACCATTGCCATGCCCTCATGCAATGCTTAGTGATAAAGCAATTATACACTTTTCTCATAATCAATCAACCTTGGCCTTATTCAAATTCTACTAAACAAAAATTTAAATACTAAGAGAAATTAAAACTTTAAAGGAGACAAAAGGATAGAAACCATTTTCACTTGAAAATAGCTATATGGAAATAACTTGCAAAGAGATCAAGGACTTACATTAGGGCTTTGGTGCTGCGAAGATTTATCACCCTCAAGTTTCACGTTCCCCAAACTAAGCTTAAAAACGAGATCATTGTTATTATAAGTTAGCAAATCAAACACTTACACACATGGCTTAATTATATGCTTAAACTCCCTTATTCCTAGGTGTATCTCTTATATTTTATTTTTGTCTTAGAATGATCATGAAGATGCATTTTTGGACTTATTTCGATAGTTTATTAAGGCTGAAAGCAAAGTAGGACGATTTGATTAATAGTTAGCTAAAGGATAAAATCTCTTAAAACTGCTTCTCGGGATATCAAAAAGTTCATATCTTGGCATAACTCGGTTCACGATTTGAGACCTTTCTCGGGCCGATATTTGGCATGTACTTCATACTTCATATCTTCGAGAGACGTTCTTGAGATAATGGGCTTCTCTTCGTTAATAGAGTTTCTTCACTTGGAGACTTTTGAGGGGTACTCCAACTTTGTTGACCACGACTTCATGATTATTTCTTCAATCTCTAATTGGGATTTTGAGATACAACGATCCGCCTCCTTTTCGGACATGGATCTATTTATCCTCATACCTTGTTAGGGTCTTTTCGGATAGACTTCTCCATGATCTTTATGGGAGTTGATTGCTTTTCGTCGTGAGTCTTGATCCTTCATATTGATTTTGGGAATAATGCTTTTCACATCACCTTGGATCTTTAGCAATAAGATTGAATATGCCTTGTTAGGGCCTTTTCGGACTCGCCAATCTTCGCGCCCCGCTTCATAAGTTATGCCTTGGCTATGAACTCTCATCATTACCGAGCAACTTTTAAACTATCTTGGGCTAGAAGCTAAGTAACTTTTCAAATCGTACGACCTTACTTAATGCAGATAAATTATTAGCAAGTGATGGGAGAATAGGTAGATAATTACACCAAGTGAGCTTGCGCAAGAATACCGACTTATAATTGACTCTATCATTTCTCGTTCTCCACAATTTAAAATCTCAAGTAATGAGACTCGTGGATGCTTAGCCTAATAAACCACTTAAGGTATACATGGTTAAGGATACTAGCTAGAATAAATTTGGATAAGTCTATTCGGGTTGAGTCAAAATAATCGCAACGGGCCTAATATGTCAAAGATTTCAAAACTAGCTACACCGCTTTATTAATATTTTTGACTTTATTGTGGGATATATACATATGGAAGTAATGATAAAAATTTAAAAATTACGACTAAATGGCCAAAGTTAATTAAAATTTTGAAAAATGCTGAAAAAGATGATTTTCCGGTTAAATGAAGGCATTTTAATGGAAAAGTCCACTTAAAACTTCGATAGAAGTCCCCCCTACACTTAAGATAAACATTGTCCTCAATGTTTAAGCATGTGGGAAAAGTCTCCCCTACACTTATGACATTGTGCACGTTGTTTAAATCTCGCGAAGGAAGAGACGACTAAAGTGATCAATTTCAAATGTGAGTATGAAGATAATTGAATCACGATAGTTGAGAGATAGAACCGGTATTGCGGATAACATGGGAGCACAGTTCTTCAAAGATTCCAAGAGTGCACTTATCCCTGTAATCACATCACCATCCAAATACAAGCAACCTATATAGCTCCCCCTACACTTAGGATGAAAAACGGGAAAGGTGGATAGATACTCGGGTTGCCTCCCGAGGAGCGCTTGTTTTTGTTAACCGAGTCACGAGCCTGACTCGGTCCCGAACTAATTCAAGGGAAACGTGGTGAGGGATGGAATCATCTCATGAGAGATGTCCTCACCAAAGTACAATTTCAAACGCTGGCCATTCACCTTAAAGTTGGGCCCATTTGGCTGAGAAAGCTCAATGGTGCCATAGGGAAAAACATTGGCGATGGTGAGTGGACCAGACCAGCGGCTCTTCAACTTGCCTGAGAAGATCTTCAACCGAGAGTTAAAAAGTAAGACTTGATCACCAACGTGGAACTCTCGGTTCTTAATTTTAGCATCGTGGATAATCTTGGTCTTCTCCTTGTAGATCAATGAGTTCTCGTAAGCTTGATTCCTTAATTTTTGTAGCTCGTTGAGTTGAATCTTATGAAGATCACCGACTTTGTGGATGTCGAAGTTAGCCCACTTCAAGGACCAGTATGCCTTATGTTCCAGCTCGATGGGGAGGTGGCAGTCTTTCCCGTACACAAGACGATAAGGTGTACAACCAATCGGTGTCTTATAGGCGGTACGGAAAGCCCACAGGGCATCATCAAGTTTATCGGCCCACGAGGCACGATGCTCTCCCACAGTACGTTCCAAAATTCTCTTCAATCCACGGTTGGATATCTCGGCTTGACCGTTGGTTTGAGGATGATAAGCGGTGGAAAGACGGTGATTGACACCATACTTAGCCATGACTCTTGCAAATTGATCGTTGCAAAAATGAGTCCCGCGGTCACTGATAATAGCACGAGGAACACCAAAACGAGCAAATAGTTGTTTCAAGAAATTACAAACCACCCTCACGTCGTTAGTGGGTAAAGCTTTGGCTTCAACCCATTTGGAAACGTAGTCAACAGCGACAAGGATGTATTTGTTGCCTTTAGAAGAAGGGAATGGCCCCATAAAGTCGATGCCCCATACATCAAAGATTTCACATTCTTGTATGAAATTTTGAGGCATCTCATCTTTATGTGTGATCTTGCCTTGTTTTTGGCAAGCATCACAATGTTTAACCATCTCGTGAGCATCACGATAAATGGTGGGCCAATAGAATCCCGAGTCAAACACTTTTTGGCGGTGTAGTTGGGACCAAAGTGACCACCGGTGGGTCCTTTGTGGCAAGCTTGGAGAATGTCAAAAGCTGCCGGTCCGTCAACACATCGGCAAATAATCAAGTCAGCGCATTGTTTGAATAGAAAATGGGTCATCCCAAAAGTAAGTCTTAACATCGTTCAAGAACTTCTTCTTTTGTTGGGATGTTAACCCTTTGATGAGAACACCACCCGCTAAGTAATTTGCAATATCAGCAAACTACAGGGTGTCATCCAGATTGAGATTTATAGACATTAAGGTCTCAAGGGGGAAAGAGTCATTGATCTCTTTGTTCGGATGATCCCCTTTAAATGGATCCTCAAGTCTACTCAGATGATCCGCGGCTAGGTTTTTAGCACCTTTCTTGTCACGAATTTCGATGTTGAATTCTTAAAGGAGTAAAACCCAGTGGAGAAGTCTTGGCTTAGAGTCGTGTTTAGTCATCAAGTACTTCAACGTGGAATGGTCCGTGTATACGAGTGTGGTGGATAAAACAAGATAGGGGCGGAATTTTTCAAAAGCATAGACAACAGCTAAAAGCTCTTTTTCGGTTGTCGTATAATGTAATTGAGACCCCGTCATTGTTTTGCTAGCATAATGGATTGGTTGGAAGTGTTTGTTGATCCTTTGTCCCAAAACCGCACCAATAGCAAAGTCGCTAGCATCGCACATCAATTCAAAGGGTAGCTCCCAATTAGGGGTAACCAAGACCGGTGCCTTAGTTAGCTTATCCTTAAGAAGATTGAAGGATTCGATACATTCTTTAGAAAAGATAAAAAGAGTATCTTTTTCCAAGAGGTGGGTCATCGGGCGAGCGATTTTAGAGAAATACTGAATGAATCGACGATTGAAGCACGCATGACCCAGAAAACTTCTCACACCCTTCACGGTTGAAGGTGGAGGTAATTTGGCTATGACATCTACTTTAGCACGGTCGACTTCAAGACCGGCATTAGAGATTTTGTGTCCTATCACAATGCCTTCTTATACCATAAAATGGCATTTTTCCAAATTCAGAACAAGGCGAGTGTCTTCGCACCGCTTAAGCATACGTTCCAAATTGGCAAGGCAAGAAGAGAAGAAATCCCCAAAGACCGAGAAATCATCCATGAAGATTTCCATGGTTTGTTCAACCATGTCATGGAAGATAGCCAACATGCACCTTTGGAAAGTCCTGGGGGCATTGCATTAGCCAAAAGGCATCCTTTTGTAGGTAAATGTGCCATAGGGACAAGTGAATGTTGTCTTCTCTTGATCTTGGGGATCGATGGGTATTTGGAAATAACCCGAGAAACCATCAAGAAAGCAGTAATATTCATTACCCGCTAAACGTTCAAGCATTTGGTCCATAAAAGGAAGAGGGAAATGATCCTTTCTCGTGGCATCATTGAGTTTGCGGTAGTCTATACAAACTCTCCACCCAGTAACGAGACGGGTAGGAATCAACTCGTTGTTGGCATTGGGCACAACGGTGATTCCGCCTTTCTTAGGCACACAATGGACTGGACTAACCCATGGTGAATCCGAAATAGGGTAAATCATACCCGCATCAAGAAGTTTGATAACCTCTTTTTTGATGACTTCATGGATTTTAGGATTCACCCTTCGTTGGGTTTGAATTATGGGCTTAAAGTCGTCCTCCATGAGATTTTTATGTGTGTAGAAGTGAGGATCAATTACGCGAATATCGGAGATTTTCCAAGCGATAGCTCTTTTATGTCTCTTCAACACGGCGATAAGTCGGGCTTTTTCTTCTTCTGTCAGGTCCTTCGCGATGATGACCGGTAACTTCTCGTTGTCTTCAAGAAAAACGTACTCTAGATGAGGAGGTAGGTCTTTAAGCTCAAGAGTAGGAGGATCCTCAATAGATGGTGTAACTAACGATGGATCATCATTAGTCACCTCTTTAGGAGAGGGAGGAGGAAACGGGTCTTCATTGAGAAGTCTCTCAATAGTACGAATGTCTTCATCCCAATTAGTGGAAGAATCATCATACTTAATATCGAGAGGACCCAAGCTAGCTTCGAAATCATCCAAGTCACTTTCTCCAAAAGGAGTCAATACCGGAGCAATTGAGGCAACGGTCTCAACATTGGGTAGAGAAGAGAGAGTACTTTTGCAAGCATAATGAAAATGTTCTTCACAAGCCTCATCGAGAACATCAATAGCATTAACACTCTCATATGAATATGGTTGCTTAGAAATCTTACCCATGTTGAAGACAATTTTATCGTCACCAACTCTCATGATGATTTCGCCCGCGGCTACATCAATGAGAGTGCGACCGGTCCTCGGGAATGGACGTCCAACGATTAATGGAACACGGGGGTCCATCTCGTAGTCAACGACAACAAAATCCGCCGGGAAGGTGAATTTGTCAACGCCAACGAAAACGTCTTCGGCTATCCCCACTGGATAAGCAACCGTACGGTTAGCTAATTCCAAAGTCATTTTGGTGGGGACTAGCTCGGGGAGAGATAATTGCTTCTAAACACTTAAAGGCATTAAGTTTATACTGGCACCTAGATCGGCTAGGGCCATGCAATTCTCTACTCCCGGGAAGTTGCAGGGAATCAAGAAGCGACCCGGATCACCAAGTTTGGTGGGAAATTTCCTTAAGAGAACGGCTGAGCAATTCTCATTAAGTTGGGTCTGAGCAATGTCAAGAAGCTTCTCCTTGTCACTAAGAAGATCTTTAAACATTTTGCGTATTTGGGCATGTGAGCGAGAGCCTCGGCAAAGGAGATGTTAAAATTCAATTGTTTAAACATTTTTAGAAAGTTTGAAACTTGAATATCATCCTTGCTCTTTTGCTTCTCTTTCCTCAACCTTGAAGGATAAGGTATATTGGATGAAGAAGAAGGCTTAAGGGAAGTAGGATCACTCACAACCACGGGTGGTGGGGAAATGGGGATAGAAGGTGAAGGAGGCGAGGAAAGTTGATCTTTTTCTGTATTCACAATCATGGGTGGAGGTGTAGGAAGCTCGGGTTCCGTATAACCTTTTCCACTATGAGTGGTGATTGCTTTCATCTCTCCTCTTGGATTCGCAACGGTGTTACTCGGAAGAGTACCCGAAGAAGAGGGTTGATTACCTTGGATGAGCGAACCGATCATATCACGTATGTTAATCGCTTGAGTGCTGAAAGAGTCTCTTATGTCTGCGCGAATTTCATTGCTTTGTTTTGCCATATCATTCCTCAGCTCGGCTCGAATATCGCTCCCTTGTTTCGCCATGTCATTCTTCAAGTTGACAAATTGACTCTGAAGATTCATCACCATCTCTCTATTAGTCTTCATGAACGTCTCGACGTCTTGATTCAATGCCATCGGTTGATTGAGAGGTGGAGCTTGGTAAGCTTGAGAATTTCCTTGAGTTGGGTATGGGATTCTTTGGGATTGATATTGATTGGTAGCACGAGGTTGGGATTGATTGTTTCGGTTATAGCTTTGTTGTTGGTTTTGGTTTGTAGGAGGGAAACCGGGTGGAGCAAGATAGTTGTTTGAACGATAACTTAGCAAGCTACAGTCTCCTTGAGGACGAGCTTGATAGCCTCCCGTGGGATAAGTACCGTATGTCGCGTTAACGTTTTCAGAAAAATTGCCTTGGGTAGAAGTACAATCATTGTAAGAATGAGGACCACCACATGTGTCACAAGAAATAGCAACGGCTTTAGCTTGTTGAAAGTGGTTTGTGGCCATGGTCATGAAATTCTTGTTCATCTCAGCGAGTTGTCAAGAAATTTCAGTCATCTCGGGATTGGAAGTAGTAGAAGAAACATTGACTCTCGAGTTAGATCTTGAGGATGCGGATGAATCCCAATTCTTGTGGTGAGTAGTCATGTTTTCAATCAACTCTCTACACTCCTCCGGTCTCCTCTTCATAAAAGTACCACCAGCGGCGGCGTTGATCGTGTCACGATCACGAAAAGTGAGACCATTTTAGAAAGTATCAATGAGAGTGACGGGGAGCATGTTGTGATTTGGACAGCGGTCGATCAAATCATTGTATCGTTCCCAAGCATCAAAGAGCGATTCATCATTGTCTTGCATGAATCCACTAATTTGGTTACGAAGGCTCGTGACCATGGATGGTGGAAGTAGCGCGACAAAAAGCGTTGAGTCATGTCGTCCCAAGTATGAATAGAGTTCTTTGGGAGACGGTCAAACCATTTTTCGGCATGGTGAGAAAGCGAGTGGGGAAAGAGTTGGAGGCGAATGTCATCCATAGAAACATCGGGGGACTTCATGCTTTGGGTGATGGTAATGAATTTGTCGAGGTGTTTGTTGGCATCATCATCCGGAATTCCGCGAAATGGGTTAGTTTGCACTTGTTGGATCATGTGATGCTTCAACGAAAACTCCTGAGCCGTGACATGCATTGGCACAATCGGGCCTCCACGTCCGTTCATCGTTGGTTGACATAGCTCCTCCATGGTTCGTAGGTCGGGTAAGGGTGGATTATTCATGTTTGGGTGGGGTGGATTATTATTGTTGTTGTTTGGGAGGGGTGGATTATTATTGTTGTTGTTGTGTACACCGGCCATGTCTAAATCTTCGAGAGTCTCGGGCTCTGAATAAGACGTTGATCGAGTACGCATACACTAAAAAGAAAATGCAAGAGAAAATATTTTTGTTCTTTATAGGTTTTTTATGTTTTTGTATTTTTGAAAATTTTATATTTTTATGGGTTTTTGAAAATTTTTGTGCTTGAAAATAACGTTCCCGAAAGAACGGATCCCAAAATCCAATTTTCTCACAAGAAACCGTTGATCCTTACGAAAAGAGCCGGCAGCGGCGCCATTTTAATAACTGTTATTTTAGTTGACTAAAAAGGTGTTGCTTGCAAGATCTTTCTTTGCGTTGCTCGTACCCAATTGATATATGTCGTTGTTTCGTTCTCGGTATCTTTTCGAATCGATCACGGTCAAAAGTGGAATCGTTGTAATTGGTGACTAAAAAGGGGGAGCTTTGGTCTAAATCTACTAAAATGATAAGTGCTAGAAGTAATAAAATTAAACTAAAGATAATAACTGAGAATAAAGCTAGAATTTAAATGAAACAGTAAATACCTCAACGTGGAGAAAACAACTTATTCGGAATATCTCTATTCGGAATAACATGACTATGCGGAATGTCTGCTCTTACTCGGAATATTTTAGTCTATCCGGAACATTTGCTCTTACTCGGAATAATACGGCCATGCGGAATATTTGTGCTACTCGGAATGTTACGGCTATGCAGAATATAGTTCCTATGCGGAATAATATGGCTATGCGGAATAAAGAACTCTACTCGGAATAATAACTCTACTCGGAAAAACTACTCTATCCGGAATAAGTAATCTACTCGGAATAATTTGTTTATGCGGAATAAGGCTATGCGAAATAATGGTTATGCGGAATAGTATGCCTACGCGGAATAAAATACCTACTCGGAATGTTTTTAGACAGATAACTCTATTCGGAATATAATCCCTACTCGGAATAATTGGATATTCCGAGTAAACAACAAAACCACGACCTTGATCCGGAATATTTGATATTCCGAACCAACACACTCACAGGCTCCCTATTCGGAATCTGGGTAAACACAGTAACAAATTAGCGAAGAACAGGGGATCCTTTTACACACGAAATTGACTCAAAATTCACCAAGTTTTTAATCAAAACTTAAACCAATTTCACCACTAATCATTTACCTAAGGTAAACATCAATCCAAAACCACAAAAACGCAAAAACCTACTTACTTATGATGATCAAACCAATAAAATGAAACTTGAAAACTTAGAATCACCAAGAGATGAAGAACAAGATGAAGGAAAGATTAAAAGAAACTTGTATTAATGATTTAAGATTCAACAAACAAAATGAAAAGATTAAACTTACAAGATTCAAGAAAAAAATGAAAGAAAATTGAAAACCACTCCTTAAGGGAGATGGTTTTTCCTAAGAACTCGGAGAAAAATGTAACAGAAAGAGACTAGTGGAAATTTGTGAATGGGAGGAGTATTTATAGGCTTCTCCCTTGGTTGGTGAGTGGGCTTTCTCCCTTTCTTTTTGTCTTCTTGTCTTTTCAGAAAAGTTGACGTTTTCGATTTCGATTCGGGATTTGTCGACGAATAAATTCAACTCGTCTTTTAATTTCCTCATTTAATAGATTTGAGTTTCTTCGTCATGTGTAAATCTTCCATCTTTGGTCCTTTTCTTCGATAAATCTTCAAATAGGCCCATTGACTTCAAATCTTTTGCATCTCTTGGACTATAGACTTCGTCTTTTCGTCTTTTTCCTTGATAAAACCCGTGCAATCCCATGTTTTCTCCAATATTTATCCGGTTGGCTCCGAAAACACAACAAACACACAAACCACGCATAATTCCAAACAAATGACATTAAATACGCGTTTTAGTCATGTTTTAGTAAGAAATAAGTGGTAAAAGGATGGGTGTTTTCACACCTATCAGCAGGCATGTTTGTTTGCTTGTTTTCTGTCACAACAGGAACCCAAGAAGATTTTTGATGCTCTCAAAAACAAAGCTGGGTGGAAGCAATGCAGGATGAGCTTCATCAGTTTGCCATTCAAGATGTATGGGAGATAGTTGATTGTCCAAGGTATGTTAGACCTATTAGGACACGTTGGGTTCTTATAAACAAAAAGAATGAAAGAGGGATTGTGGTCAGAAACAAGACACGTTTAGTTGCTCAAGGCTATACACAAGAAGAGGGAATAGACTATGAAGAGGTTTTTGCACCTGTTGCAAGGATTGAAGCAATAAGGATTTTCCTAGCCTATGCTTCTTGCATGGGTTTCACAGTTTATCAGATGGATGTGAAGAGTGCCTTCTTATATAGCACAATTGAAGAGGAGGTGTATGTCATGCAACCTATTGGTTTTGAAGATCCAGAGCATCCAAACAAAGTGTATAGAGTTAAGAAAGCAATGTATGTACTTCATCAAGCCCCAAGAGCATGGTATGGTACATTATCCACCTATCTGGTGGAGAATGGGTTTAAGCGGGGCACCATAGACCAGCCCTTATTTACCAAGAAGATTGGTAAGGATTTTCTAGTTGTTCAGGTCTATGTAGATGATATTATCTTTGGTTCATCCAATCCGAAGATGAGTGAAGACTTTTCCAAGCTCATGAAAGACAAATTCAAGATGAGTGTAATGGGAGAGATGAACTTCTTTCTAGGTTTACAAGTCTAGTAGAAAGAAGATGGTATCTTTATCTCTCAAGACAAGTATGTAGCAGAGATCTTGAAGAATTTTGGTTTTTATCCACATGAGAAACGGGCTAGCACACCCATGGATAGGGAACACCCTTGGGGAAAGACTGGATATGGAAAAGAAGTCGATGTCAGACATTATAGATCAATGATTGGGTCATTGATGTATCTTACAGCTTCTAGACCTAACATCATGTTTGCTGTGTGTGCATGTACACGCTATCATGCGACTCCCAAAGAGTGTCATCTTTATGCTGTCAAAAGAATTTTAGGTATCTTAGGTGCTATCCCACATTGGGATTATGGTATCCTAAAGATTCTCCATTGGAGCTTATTGGCTATTCAGACAGTGACTATGGAGGTGATAAGTTTGATAGAAAATCCACAACTGGTGGATGCCAATTTCTTGGGAGCAGATTGATATCTTGGCAACGCAAGAAAGAAACAGTGGTGGCCAACTCTACAACTGAAGCAGAATATGTTGCTGCAGCTGCTTGTTGTAGATAAGTTCTATGTATACAAAACCAGCTGTTGGATTATGGGTATAGTTTTTTTGCATACCAAGATATTTGTATATAATAATAGTACATTATGCATTATTAAGAATCCTGTACATCACTCTAAAACAAAACACATAGAAATTAGACATTATTTTATAAGATATTGTTTTGAAAAAGGCTTAATACATCCAGATAGGGTAGACATAGAAGAAAATGTGGCTGATCTTTTAACTAAACCTTTTGATGTTGGGAGGTTCCAGTACTTGGTAACAAGTATTGGAATGATCAATCTCTCCTAAATGTGTTTTTGAAATCATTGTATAGTTTGTACATGATGTGTACTGTTATTAATCTTTGTACAAGATTAGGTTTTTCACTTTATTTTTCTAACGCTGACAAAGGTTATTTGAACACTGACAAGTGTTCAAATGGACGCTGATAGCAATATGTTAGTTTTTTGGTTTTTGATCTAATCATGCAGGCATTATGAGCATTGTACAGATGGATACAGAGTTTCTTATGGGTCTTTAGAGCTTACTAGGAATGTGCTAAAGCTTATGTATGATGGTTGGAATGTTTACATTCCTATCTTGACATAAATTTTTATTACATACTTTTTATTTGGCAACTTTGTATATCATGATTTAAGGGGAAGTTTAGGAAACCTTTAGGATTTTGGGTACTCTTAGAATGCTCATATCACAATTCTAGATTGTGTCCACTGGTGAGTGTGAGTTAGTTTTCTAAATTTTGAAGCACTGTAGCATGCAAAGTTGATATAATGTGCATTTTGCCAAGACGTTTTGGCCTAAAATTGGATTTGGTCGGTTGGGAGACTTGGGAACGTTTTTATTGGTCTTACCTGGGAAGTTACAAAGGGTTTATATGAGGTAACTTCACTGTTAAGAACTTTGGTTAGCAAGGGACACTTGAGGACAATTATGTCTATCTTGCTTAAGCAAGTGTGCATGATTGGACAGTGCTTGCCACCCTATAGTCATTTTCAGTCTAAGAGTTATCTTCACTAGGGTAAACTACTTTTTAAGGTCCTTTTTACTTTTAATTATTTTTATTTTTGGGCGCTGACACTTTTCTTTCCAAACGCTGATAAGACCAATTTGAACGCTGACATGGCAAATTTCCAACGCTGACAAGCATATAGCCGTTAGACGTTGATGTTTACTTTTTGACCGTTGACAAACATTGGGTCCTACCCAGTTGTTATTTTTGACGAAAATATGGGCCGTGATTTTCGGAGTTGGTAACTTTTAATTTATGTATGTGATAAGTTATATCTTTTTCAAGATTTTCATGATTACTTTTTGAATATAACTGCCTCATATTTTAACCAATCGTATGTTTTCACCTCTCCTATAAATTTGGCTAATTTCTTTCAAACAAGGTAACTGCTATTTCTTGTCTAACTAAAATCTCTCCAACCTTCATATCTCCATAACTTTCATATCATAGTTTTCTAGCATCAATCTTCATGGCACCAAAATTTAAACCTACTCAATTGGAATTAGGGTTCAGAAGCCAACATAACATGGTGGCTTACTTGGAAGCTGATAATACTCTGTTTCCCTAATATACTCAGATGATTGGGTATTTGAATGCGTTTCCTTTAAGGTATGCACTTTCACATACTCCTCTTGTCCCTATCACACACATTAAACAGTTTTGGAACACTGTTAGTTCTTCAACAGTTAATGGAGTGATTACATTGACTGCTACTGTTCGTGGGGTTCCATAGGTGGTTACTGAAGCTTTGGTTCGCCAAGCTTTGCATCTAGATGATGTTGATGGTATAACCACCCTTCCCCTTGCAGAGATAGAGGTAGGACTTCGAGCTTTGGGTTATGATTTGCCCCCAGTGGGCCATTTAAGTAAGTATACCATACAACAATTTGCCCCCAGCTTGGAAGTTCCTTATACATGTCATCCTACAATGTTTGAGTCTCAAATGCTCCTCACATAATGAAATCAACCGTTTTATTGGGAGTGCCATTGTGTGTATTGAAATTGGGCAAAACTATAATTTTTCAAAAATAATTTTTGATGGCATGTGTCACAAGAGTTAAGATCTATATAGACACTTAAATTAGCACAGACCTATCCAACCAATCATAATCACTCATTTTTAAAAAAAACTCACTTCCCACCACTTTTTTAAAAATTAAATATCTCACAAACGGTAAATCGTCAAACGAAAAAATACATAGTTGTGACGAGAATTAAAACATCTATCTATCGAGGGGCACATGTATATACTTTTGACGAACTTTTTTCGACTTTTTTTCTTATGTCACGTCTGGAGAGAATCATATATGATTCGTCACGAATCATATATGATTCGTCATGAATCATATATGATTCGTCACGAATCATATATGATTTTCAGAAAATCATATATGATTCGTTATATGAATCATATATGATTTTCTGAGAATCATATATGTTTCGTGACGAATCATATATGATTCTCTCCAAACGTGACTTAAGAAAAAAGTCGAAAAAAAAGTTCGTCGAAAGTATATACATGTGCCCCTCGATAGATAGCTGATTTAATTCTCGTCGCGATGATATGTTTTATTTTACGTAACGATGAACGGTTTGTGAAATATTTAATTTTTAAAAAAAGTGTTTTTTTGTTACATGATAAAAATGGATGGTTGTGATTGGTTGGTTGAGTCTATGCTAAACTAAGGGTCTATGTGGATCTTTTTCCTGTGTCACAATAAGGGTTACAAGATGACTCTTGCTTACCCTAGGTTTTTACAAATGGTTTTGGACATGCAAGGATACTACAATAGGGATCATGACAATTCTTATACGATCCCGGTTCAAAAGGTTTTTGGAAATATGAATACACAACCATACATAGACTTACCACTTACTCTAGCCATGCTTGCTGTCATTGAGGCAACAGCAAACCCTCAACCTCAACCACAACCAGACCCATTACCATAACATCCTCTATCACCCCAACATATGGATATTGACCCTGAACCATCAAGCGCTGACACTCAACATGTGGGCGCTGACGCATCCAATCCAAACGTTGAAACCATTTTACCACACACCCAAACACCCCCTCACACCCAAACAGACCATCAAACCACTTCCTCTTCTTCACAACCCGATTATAGGTTGGAAAAACGTTAAAGGACTGCTGGAGTGTTCTCCTCTAGCAGTCCTAGCCATGTAGTAGAGAGAACCACCACCACAAGTGTGGTTGGTGACATGGGTAGGGCTGGGACTATTGACTCTAGATTAGGAGCAGGTCAAGACAATCCCAACATCATTAAGACCCCATCCATGCCCAATGAATCTCTTTTGGGAGGTCAACTTCCCATCATAGAGGAGGGCAGATTGGAACCTTATACAATTTTGGAATTGACGGTGGTTTGCATTAGCTTGCAAAAGCAAAATGCAGACCTTGTACAATTTGTCACAGGTCAGGGCCTTGAACTCAAGCAATTGAGGGAGAGGCTAGTTATTTTGGAGGCTGCCAATGCTAGGAGGAGGCAGGCAAGAGTCCTTTCATCAGGGGAGGATTCTTACAAAGGGGAGGAGGATGCACCAACAGAGCCATTCAATTTGAGTGACAAGGGCTCACAGGATGAAGAAGGTGGTTCTTTTGGTAGTAAACAGGTGGACATAGCTGAAGCGTTGACTAGCTTGAAGGAGAAGCCTGTTCTTGATGTTTCCTTACTCACTCCAAAGAAGTTGTCATTTCTAGAGATGATGGAACAAGCTACAAAGTCAATCGCTGACTTTCAGAGTTTGAGCGTTGACAAGAGTAAAGCAAGCGCTGACACACCCACAGGCATTGGTGGTGTATCCCAACCACCAGTTATTATTAGGGATGTAGCTACACAGGTGCCAACAACTACTTTACCAGCCATTGCGCCACAAGATAAGGGTAAAGGGATCTTGGAATAAGTTGAGGTACCAAAGAATGCAGCCCATGTACATTTTGATTCAGTTTTGGCTGATCAATTGCAAGAACAGGATTGGACTACCACAAAGAAAGCTAAGGATGGTAGTGATGATGATGAGAGCTCAAATTCTAGTGTGATGATTCTAGAAGAACTAGAGAGATTGGAGTATGGGGAAGATGACTTAGCCAAGGAGAGGCTAAGAGAGTTGAAGATGAAAGTAGACTTTGACATGCTAGAAGTGAGGGAAATGTGTTTTGCATGGGAGTCTAAGGTTGAAGAGAACCCAGATATGTATATAACTGGACAAATTTAGGGTTTGGAGATATTGCTGAGAGTTCAGGAAGATTGTAAGTTTATATTGAAGCACAAGGCTAGCAAGGTGCTTTCTGAACTCAAGAGGGATAGAAGGGAGTTGTACTTCATGTTGCTTAGGTGTCATCAAGGTGGATGGACTTATGATAGATTGAGAAGGCTCTCTTTTGACGAATTGGAACATCATGCTTATCCAATTTGGGTTAGAGTTTGTGAGGAGAATACCATGAGGCTTCTCTCAGCTGAAAGGAGAGAAGAGATTGAGGAGAATATGTAGATCTAGAGGGATTCTATTGCACCAAGACCAGTGAAGAAGGGAGTTCCTATTGAATTCCCAGTCCTTGATCAATTGAATCCTGGTAAAGCAGTAATCAGGAAGAGCATTAAGCTTTCACCTTTGGAGGCTTCACATGTTGCAGAGGTATTACCCTTGGATTTCATAAACCCAATAGCTAACTATGAAGAATATGCAAGTGGGTTCTGGATGATCACCAAATATGGCAAGAAGGTACTTACTTTTACTTCTTTGATCTCGTTATTTGCAAGCCTAGATAGAGAAGACTTGGTAGATATTTGGAACTTGATGAAGACCAAGTATGAGGCTGAAGCACCTACTTCAGTTAATGGAATAAAAATCTGTACATCCTTTAAAAGGATGATTCAACCAGATGAAGCATATCCAATATGGTTGGATCTGAATGATATCAGTGGACTACAATGGCGTCTACATTCAGCAGCTGGTGTTTACCATCTAAGCACTATAAAGTTTCCAGAGTATCTTCTTGTGGATGCTCAATATCCTATGTCCAAGGATGTTTTGAAGAAGATGGTGTCTACACAGCTAGAAATGGATTATACTAGTGATGTTGGCAAAGAATTAATTAGATTTGTTTATTATCTAATTAAAAAGTAATTTGTATTTGTAAGAATCCTCCGTGTACTTAGTTTTTATTCAGAAACTTGATTACTATAGTAGATATCAAGTTTAAAGGAGGATTGTTGGGAATAAAATGAGCTAAGTCACTCAGACGCTGACAAGAGTAAATTGGATGCTGACACGAAGAAATCAAGCGCTGACAGATCAAGCATTGACAAGAGATATCCAAGTGCTGACAAGAAGAAGTCCAACCACTGATAGGAATACTTAGTCTACACGTTTATTATTTGAAGTAAAGATATACTCAATATTGTATTTTCTATATTTATCTTTACCTAGAATAGTTGATAGGTTATCCTTTGTACACGACTCCTTATGTTATAAAAGGAGGTCGTAGGGTTTGTAGTTTATACACATTATTTAGTATTCAACTTTCATTGTAAGCAAGTTCGATTATCAATCAAAAGTGAAAGTTTGATTTAATTCTTTTACTTGTTCTTTATTCTAAGTGTTAATTCCGCATAACACTTGGATTGTTCATATAACAACAAAGTTTCTCTACGTGTTAAACTTGATGTAATCTCGTTAACACAAAGCTAATCGATCTAAGTTTGGGATCAACACCTCTAAGACTACGCACTTGAAAAACAAAATTTCGAGATTTACGCAAAATTCTCATGAAAGTTTTTCTACGGCTTGGGAACGTTTTAAGGAAATGTTGCATGATTTTCCTCACCACGGGTTTTCTGAATTGCATCAAATTGATACTTTTTATAAGGGTGTGAACGATCATGAACGAAATTATCTTAATGCCGTCGCGGGTGGTAATTTTTTATGTAAAACGACCGATGAAGCTTTAACGATAATTGAGAATATCTCTAAGGTTTATAGCCCTCGTAACACATCGAGTTTTGCCACTATGGGTTCGTCTTCGTCGTCACCTATTTTCAATGATAGTCAAATGGAAAATCGTTTGTAAAACAAGTTGTTCGATAAGTTTTCGTCTTTGTTAAGTGATTTGAAATCGACAAAGAACCCTACTCCCGCTACGGTTAAGCGGTTGATAAATCGTGCATGTATTGTGGTGGAGCTCATGATTACTCCGAGTGCATTACCTACGGTGGTAACACTCCGAGTTTCTTTGCGGCCGCGGGAACTTACAACCAAAATAGTCAAGTTACCCACACTAATCAAACGACTCCACCGGGTTTTTCACCCAATCAAAACAATCAAACTAATAACTATCGAAACAAGAATCAAGGTGGTGGGTATCAAGGAAACCAAAGAAATTACAACAAGGGGAACTATAACAATGGGAATCAAGGAAATAGTAGGGGTAATGGTCAATTGCAAAATAAAAACCAAAACCGTAATTTTCAAAATACGAGTCAAGATTTTCAAAATGCTTAAACAAAAGATCTTCCAAATGAGGTTTTGAATTACGCTAAGGCAAATGACGTTACTCTTGATAATATCCAAAAGGAAATAGCTAGCATAAGAACCGATTTGAAAAACGATTTTGCAAATCAAATTAAAGGTCAAAACAACAAAATTGAGCTTAATGTGACAAGACTTGAACAAAATTAACAAAAGATGGAACAAAGTTAACAAAGGTTTGAGAAAAATCAAAACAAGATAGATGGGAAGATTAATGCTATATTGGAAGCTATAATGAACAAACCCTCCAATTCGGGTGGTCTTCCAAGTGATACCATCGTAAACCCGAAGGGAGAGATGAAAGCTATTACAACACGAAGTGGTAAAACTTTCAAAGAGCCCATTTTTCATCCAATTACTTCTACGGAGAAGGAATTGAGAATGAACCCGAGGTGATGGTTGAAAAGGAGAACGTTCCAATCCCACGAAGTACCGCTCAATCCACACCTACGATCGACCCTTTACCTATTTTGGAACCCAAGATTCCAAGACTGATGCCCCAACCCACACCACCATTACCTTACCCATCGAGACTTAACAAAGAAAAACTACAAGAGAGAAATAATCAACAAGTCGAGATTTTCATTAAATTGTTACGTAAAATGTATTCGACATAAGTTTAGCTGATGCTTTGTTGTATATGCCTCTATTCGCCTCCACTTTTAAAAGTATGGTGAACGATAAGGAGAAGCTTTTAAAGCTATCTGATTGTTCTTCGGTTTTTATTAACCGAATACTAGAAAAAGTAGGTGATCCTGGTAAATTCCTCATTCCATGTGATATAAAAGAGATGGAAGGATGCCTCACCCTGGCCAATCTTGGTGCGAGCATTAATTAGATGCCTTTTTCCATGTGGAAATTGCTTCACTTCCGGATCTTATTCCTTCGAAGATGTCATCGAGCTAGCCGATCATTCCACAATGATTACGCGAGGAATTGCCGAAGATGTTTTCATGGAAGTCGAGAAATTCTACTATCCGGTTGACTTTATCGTAATAGACATTCCCATGGATCCTCAAGTTCGTCTAATTTTAGGTCGTCCTTTCATAGACACCTCAAGGGCGTTAATTGATGTGAATGCTAGAAAAATCACGTTACGATTCAACGAGGAGAAAATTGTTATAAACGCAACTCAAAATTCTAAACTTTCTCATGTTTATTCAATCGCGACTCTAAACCATATTGACTTCGTCGATGTCGTTTGCAAAGGATTTTCACAAGAAGTTTTAGGTTTTTCCAATAGTTCTAATAGTGTCAATCCCACTATTTTAGATCCAATCCTTGCTAATTCTTTACCTTTTGTCTATCCATTCGAAGGAGGCGGTTTCACTTTGGAAGAGTTTGATGTACCTCGAACTTCTTCCAAAGAAATCGACAATGAAGAGGATTTGAAACTTATCGAGGATTTTCTCAATCAATATCCACCATATTTTCCGCCGATGGAAATTATGAGTGTTGAACCAAACTCTTCAATCGAGGAACCACCAATCCTCGAGTTAAAAATCTTCGACCTCACCTCGAATATGCATTCTTGGAAGGCATTGATAATTTTTCGGTTATTATTGCGAAAAATCTTTCACATAATGAGAAAACCGCGTTTATCAAAGTTTTAAAAACTCACAAGGGTGAAATTACGTGGAAACTTTCCGACATTAAGGGTATTGACCCAAAATTTTGTACTCAAAAGATTTTAATGGAGGAAGACTACAAACCCGCAATTCAATGTCAAAGAAAGGTAAACCCTAAAATTTACGACGTCATCAAAAAGGAAGTTTTGAAACTACTTGACACGGGAATGATTTACCCTATATCCGATAGCCCTTGTGTGAGCCTAATCCATTATGTCCCTAAGAAGGGAGGAATGACCCTTGTGCCACAAGATGACAACGAGTTAATTCCCACTCGACTCGTAACCGGTTAGAGGGTGTGCATTGAATATCGGAATCTCAACGACGCCACTCGTAAGGACAATTTTCCTTTGCCCTTCATGAATCAAATGTCGGAGCGTTTAGCGGGAAACGATTTCTAATGCGTTTTAGATGGTTTTTCCAGTTATTTTCAAATCCCCATCGACCCTCGAGATCAAGATAAAATTATGTGCACGTGTCCATATGGAACGTGCGCTTATCGTAGAATGACATTTGGACTTTGTAATGCACAGGGAACCTTTCAAAGGTGCATGATGGCTATTTTGCATGACATGATCAAGAAGAAGATGGAAGTTTCTTGGATGACTTTTTGGTGTTTGGTGAATCGTTCACATCCTGTTTAAACAACTTAGAAAAAAATTAAAACGTTGTGAAGAAACAAACCTTGTGCTTAATTGGGAAAAAAATCATTTCATGTGTAAAAAGGAATCGTCTTAGGGCACAAGGTCTCGAAAGCGAGGACTGAAGTAGATAAAGCTAAGATAGACGTCATCGCTAAATTACCTCATCCCAAAACCGTCAAGGGAGTTAGGAGTTTCCAAGGCCACGCGGGTTTTTATCGTCGATTCATAAAATATTTTTCAAAGATCTTTCGACCCATGACACATATTCTTAAAAAATATGCCCGTTTCTCCTTTTCTAAAGATTGTTTTAGAGCCTTTGAAACTCTTAAAAGGAAACTTATCGAAGCTCCCATTATTGTTGCACCCAATTGGAATCTCCCCTTTGAATGCATGTGTGATGCTAGTGATTATGCAATGGGGGTTGTTTTGAGTCAACGTCATGGAAAGCACTTCTTGCATATCCACTATGCTAGCAAGACTTTGACCGAGGCTCAAATCAAGTACACCACAACGGAAAAAGAACTACTTGTCGTGGTGTACGCATTTGAGAAATTTCGACCTTATTTAGTCTTGACTAAAATCATAGTGTATACGGATCATTCGGCTGTCAAGTACCTTGATAGTAGTAAAATCGTACATGTTTTAGCAAAACGTGTATAATCGGCAAGTATTAAACGTTCACGTTTAGGAAAACGCGAATGCTTGATAAATGCGAGTTCGTTCTCGAAGAAGGTGTATGTGTTGTGGAAATAATATAAAAATCAAGTTTGGATTAGTAACGTTTTTGGATTCGAGAAGAAAGAAAATTAAAAGACGAGTTATGCTAAATTACACTACGACCATAAACCTAAAACGTATACGTTAAAACGTAAAACATATACGTTAAAACGTAAAACGTATACGTTAAAACGTAAAACGCGACGAAAATATAAACTTAAACTAAAAAGTAATTAAAATTTTTAAAAAAAAAGTCTAAATAATCTATATAAGAATAAAAATTCAATAAATAAATTTTAAAACTTATTATTAATTAAATATTTGATTTTAAATGTTAATTAAAGCCCTAAAATTAAATATAATTAACAAAAAGTCCAAAATATATTTTATCAAACTAAAATCTTACTTATATTAATTAAAAGCTAAAAAGTATTTTTTATAAATTTTTAAAACTAATTTCCTATATTTAATTAGCTAAAAACTAATTTTTATTTAAAATATTGCTAAAAAATAATAAAATAATTAAAAAAATAAAAATTATTTTTTTAAAATCCTAAAGTAATATAAATAATAAGAGAAAAATAAAAAAGTTGAAAAAATTGGATTTAACCCACTAAAGACAAAACAGACCCAAATCTGATACTGACATGTGACAAGTTTTTGTCTTTTTGCCAAGCAGTGGGAAAAGCTGAGCAAGCAGTGGGAACTTTGTTCCCACTTATGGATCACAAAAAACGGACTGGAGCTATTTGGCTTGGTATTAAGCTATTTTCTTGGTATTTTGGTAACAAGAGGCACCCCCACAACCAGTTGGGTTGTGGGAGTCAAGTAACACACAAAAACACAGATTTAAACATAAATCAAGCAGCAAACAAGCATTTAATAAACAAAATACCACAAAGGGGGGGTCTGGTGGTTTGTTGCAATACAGTGAGCTATTAGGTGACTTCTAGCTTTGCAATACTTCACCAATCCCTAACACCAACTAATGCTAACTACTTACTAACCTAATCCTAGCTAGTAACTACTCTTCAACCATCAAATAACAAAACATAACCCTAAAACACCCCTAGTGACCTACTGGTTCACAGAAAGTGGTCATGTGGTTGCTTATTGCAGATTCAAACTACCCATAGAGTGAATTTCTATCAATTAAATCTTGAAAACAAGTAGCCCTGGCAACAAATAAGTAAAAAGTAAACCTAGATAAACCTATAATCCAATTGATGTCAAGATTACACCATATAACATTCTAAAACAGAGATTTTAGGCAGAAATGTGTAAAAAGTTGCAAACTTAATTTTTGCACTATCAAAATGAAGCAACTCATAAAAATGAACTTAAATACATTACTAGAGAATGTTTACTCTACTTTTGACCCCCAAAGCTATCACCCTATGCAGGTAAGAAGCAAATCCAAACACCCCTTTATAAGGCTGCTGGCAGATTTAATAAGGATTTGGCCTACAAATCAAAACAGAAACTTACAAACCTAAGTTAACATGCATAAAACATATCAAAACATCAATTAAGCATAAAAGTTACAAAGAACATAGGCTAAACACAAAATCACCACAATTCAACTTTTCTTTTTAACAAGATAAAGAGCTAAGGGAGTTGAAGCCTTACTTGGCTGATGCCCCGACTTCAAGCTCTTGGTTCGCTCAAAGTGAGCTTGTGGAAACTTATGTAGAGACCCCTGTTGGTTGGTCTAGAATAGACCAACGAGGATTTCACAATATCTTCTAAAAAAATGAAAAAGGGATGAAAATGATCTTGCCATCTTGGTTCCTGCACACAAAACAAAACCAGAGAACAAAGTAACAACCAACCTCCAAAAGCTTGGTGTCAGCAAGCTTTTGGAAGGATTTTGCTACATTGAGAGTTAAACAAAAAAGAAAGATAGAAAGAAAGAAAAGTCCAAGATTTCTTTAAAAATCTTGATGAACCAATTTTTTGTGAATCAAATAAGTAATCAACTATAAAAATAACACAAGTCCAAACCTTTTTCAAAAAAATAGTTGTCAATTACTTTTCAGAAACAAGTTTTAGAAAAATGGATCTTCAATAAGCTTTCTCAAAATTTTCTTTCAAAAAGAACTCACTGAATAAAAGAGACTATAATGTATCAAAGTATAACTCGGATTCAAGATCAACAGTAATAAAACAAAAGTAAGTGGAACTCAGCAAATGTAAATTTTAAAAAACCAACTTTAACTATTTTATAGAATTTAAAAATTACAATTGCTGGAACAAGGGCAATTAACAGGTTGAATGCTCCTTAAATACTGGTCCTAAGAATATACTAGAAGCTATAAAATTATGAAACCCTAAAAATGCAATTCCTAAAAAGCCCTTGGACTGATCTTTGAATTTGTTCAAGTCTTTGGCATGTGAGTGATTCGTTGTTGCCAGTTGATTGAAGACTAGTCTGAGGCGTTTATGGGACACTTTCGCAACAAGAAACAATCCTGGACCATTGATAGACTGGCATGATTCGATTTTGCTAAAAGAGAACAAACAAGGGGGTAGGGGACCATCGTATGGGACCCATGGGTGCATGTGATTGGTTTCTGGGTGTTGAAGGGAATTGTGGTAACGTTAATCAAGGATCTGCATCAAAGGGATGGGTAATTTTTTGGTTTAATTAAAGGGGTGATTAGGGTTTATGAGAGTGTATAGTTGGGATTTTGATCCAAAAAGGGGGATGGATGCTGGGCTGGCAAGGTGACGTGGTAGATTAGGGGACGTGGCAACTGGTGGTTGGAGGGTGGAGTTTTGATGTTTGGCAGGAATGGCCCTTTACTTTCCCAAAAGTCTTCATATTAAGTTATAGCAGAAATGGTGTCCTTCCGCTTTGTTAAAACTTTGCTTAATTTGTCATATTTGGCACAAATCATTTTGAAACTTTTATCAAGGATCAATAGTGCTCATATTGCATTCTTTAAGGGCGTAACTTGTATATTATTGAAACTTGAGGACCAATCTTGTAATAATATAGATTTATATGGGTCAAAAGTGACAAGTCTTCCAAAGTTGAGGGACCAAACTTGTACAATCATCAAACTTCAAGGACTTCTTTGAAAAATCATTGTTCGGGTCCGGTTCTTTGTGCGGCTTTGTTTCCCCTGTTCATTTTTGCTTGAATGTTGTGATCTTTTGTTGAATTCACGATATCCTTACCTAAAGTACGCAATGAACAAACACAAGCATATTTTGGGGTATTTTATGATATTTTTAAGCATTTTAAGCCCGATTTGGACGATGAGACTATGTATAAATGCAGTCTCATCACTCCCCCATTCTAAACCATTGTTGTGCCCTCATGCAATGCTAGAATTAAGTATCATAGCACTTCCAAAATTCATTTTTAATGACAATTTATTGAAACGTAAATTTAAATAAACTATGATATGTATTTTAGACATAATGTATTGTTTTCATCGCAAAATAGGATGTTTAGGATCATAGAATAAGAACACGTGAACGCTTCGTTAGAAATAAGTTCGGCGTCCTCGATTTTCACCTAATTCCATGCTAAGCATGAAACAAGATCATTGTCATTATAAGCTAATAATGCTAACACTACTCATATGCTCTAATCGCGTACTTAGACTCCCTTATCCTACTTGGTATCTCTTATATTTTATTTTTATCTTAATGATCACGAGGATACATTTTTACTTATGCGTGAATAGAGATTAGGTCCAAAAATAGAGCCTTAACGGTGTAAACAAAATCATCGAATTAATAATTTATCCTAATAGACAACGATGTCAAAAAATTAAGTCAACAAAAAGGATCGATAAACACGGTTTTAGAACGGTGTTGAACATGAGACTTATTACAAATTTGTATTGGTTTACCGCCAACTTTTATTTAACCTCGCCATGAGGTGTTTATTATGGCTTTTGTCTTGCCCTTGTCTTTTATTTAACCTCGCCATGAGGTGTTTATTATGACTTGACGTATATCCTCACGCTAAGACGAATTTTGGATCTTTAAGGCTTCAAGATTTAAGACATTCACTTTCAATTTTCGCATAGATTTTTCGGCCTTGTGAGCTCCGAATTTTTGCTTGATTTAGGTGAAGAGGAACTTAAATTATTATTGGGGGAAGCATTTGATTATTCGAGTGCCAATACTTCAAAACCGTGACGCTGGCGATACCTTAATGTTTTCCCGGTTTAATTACATGGAAGCTACTACAATCAATTAGAAACCAACAATAGAGATTAAACCGGTAAATCAATATTTATTAACAATTTATTATAAAAGCGTGGGGAAAATAAGCAAATAATTAGGACACATGAGTTTTTGAAAGCATACGAGTACTCTACGTTTAGCATAGTAACTTATAATTAACTCTATCATTTCTCGTCCTTAATTTAATGAGACTTAGCCTAAAAAGATATGGATTCAGAGCAAAGTGCTCAACACGCACGGTCGAGTAAAAAGTTACTCTTATTCTCACCATCGGAAAACCTATATTCGTGTCTTAAACACTTATGAAAGACTAGAAAATTTTTAAAATTTGGCCAATTTTAGCCTTATTTTGCAACAAAACGATAAAAAAAGATGAATTTTGGATTGCGTAATGACGTTAGCAAGGTAAAGTATCTATTAACCCCCCATACTAGAGACAAAAAGTCGAATGCTTAATCTCGAGCATGGAAAGAGTAAAACGAATAATCTAAAATCCATTTATGAATTATGCTAATAAGATAATCGTTAGTACATAAAAGGATATCATCAGATATCAGAATCTTCAAAGTCAACGACCGAAGCTCGAGTGATACGTAAAACGAACACGAGAGGCTTCAATGATGACGATGATTCTAATAAACCACAATCACAAACAACCACGGAACAAAGGTTGGAAGAGCACAAGTCCGCTCATTACATTAACCTAAGAAAGCAATAATATTTACAAGGATAAGCATGAGAATCCCCCACAAGGCACCTTGTTTTTGATAACTGAGTCAAAAGCTCGACTCGAATCCCCATAAATGGGATCATTTAGGGATTATCATGGTTTGGTCATTTTTGGTAGGGCTTACATGATAAACAATGCCCAAAAGCATCCGGTACTAAGGACTAAGTCCTTTGATGATGCAAAATACCGAGATCGAAGATGGCGTCCTCGTTGTCATGTGATAAACGAAACAAAGCCACTTCGACATGTGCTAGAACCTCAAAGAGGTAAAAGAAAAGAGGTGAGAAATATAAGGGTGGGACAATGGGTGGGGCAATACAATGAGCTACTCGAGGTAGACTCACACCAAACAAACGAAAATATTTTCCATTTATTGGCATCGGTGGAAGACCGAGATTTACCTCTAATTGCGATTTCGGGATTAAATATCTCGTCCTCGGTGGAGAAATGTGAGCGAACATAAGGGGCTTCCCCCACACTAGATCCACACGACGCATCGTCAAAAGGAGTAGATGAGCTCGTAGCACTCAATAAACGTGTTGATGACAGAGTTAGACTTGTAGAAAAATCATTTAAACCAGTTTTAAAATCTTTTACTTTTTCATCCTTTAAAAACTCTTTATGAAAACTCGATTTCATGATGTCAAAAATATTTAGCGTTTCAGATTCAATACTAGTCACGCTAAAAATCCTCACATTTAAGTCGCGGGTGGGGGTGGTGGATTGTATAAGTTCTCAAAACGTTGATCAACTGTGATAATCTGAAACCAAGGTCATTGCTTAATCTTACTTTACGACTATTTTGAAATTTTTGATGAGCTTGAATGATTTTTAGTTTTGGAGGTTTAAGTTTAAACCGATGTTAGGAGACTTATATTTTATCTTTAATAAGTATAAGGAGTATTAGCAAGCGTGATGTCGATGGATGCCTAATATTTTACGTTTTATTGTCGGTTGTTCGATGTTTGTCATTTTTGATGTTTTCTTTTGGATGACGTGTTAAGTCGAGTCGTGAGACGATATTATTATATTTGAGATACGTTTTAGCTTTTGAGAAGTATTTTTATGAAACCCGAGACCCGTGAATATTTTCAAAATTGACTAATAGTCATTTCCCACTTTTTAGCTAACTATTTCCATTTTGGGCCACAACTATTACAAATTGATAAGAAAGATCCCTCCACCACCATATATAAGCCTAAAATCTACCTAATTTCTCATAGTTAACATCAAAACAAGCAAAATCATTTCCTTCTCTCTTTTCTTTTTCATGTCGTCGCCCCCCTACACCCTTTGATCAATTTTTATCAATTTTAAGCTTGATCTAAGCTAAACCAACACAAGTCCCATACTTAGAAATCAAAGGAGCATATTTTGGAACTAATTTTAGTTACATGCATGGAGTTTTATTTTTTTAGGTTTGGCAGGTCAAGTTTATGATCATGCATGTGATTTTGGTAATGATCAAGAGATTATCATGCTAGTTTTTCACTAAAAACTTGTTTTTGATTTTGGGTTTTTTAATTTGAGAATGATACAAGTATTATAGATGAGTTATGTTGTTATTAGGGTTATGGGATGATGATAAAAATGGTTGGTTTTGGTTAAAAACATCATTTCATGCAAGATTTTGATGGGTAATTTAGATAAGTAGGAAAAAAGATATTTTTGGGCACCTTATGATTTTATTAAAGCTTAACTAATAACATAGGGTTGTAGAAAATTCGATTATCTTATATTTGATATAAAGTAGAGCTTGTAGCTCCAAACGAGCGAAAAGTTAGTATGGTTTGATTATTCGTGTACCGGGAGACAAGTATCGGCATGACATATAGTTGTTGACGATATTTGAATCGAATCTCGGGGACTATAGAATGAGTTTTGAAATGATTCAAGGACTGATGAAAAAGTATAAACCCTAGAGGGTGAGTCTATTTTCAAAACTAAGTGTCGATTTTGCAAATGGAGTCGTTTATAGAAGTTCAAACAGTTGTATGAGTCGATGACGTAAAAATGTCCGGTTTTTGTAGTTCAAAAATGAGTCGGGCAGGGAACTTTAAAAGTAAAGTTATAAAACCCGCATGCTTTTACCATGAATAGTACCCTTAGTAACATACGTACATATAAAAACTTTCCTTTTATAGCATGAACACGTGTCACGATTAGTAATTACAGAAGTTATGCACGTATTATAATTACGACAAGTACTAAGTACGTGTAGTACACGATAATTATTATCAATAATAATTATAATCACGAACATGAAATCGTGAACGTAATGAATCACGAGCATATAATTGTGTATTTACGTATATTATTAATACGATAATGATTGTTACGTACAAGTATTAATAATAACACGAACAATTAAATGTAAACATGAACACACGAACACATAATAATTGGACACAAGAAAAGGCTTCGGGTTTCCCTTGGTGGGCTCTATATGCCGCGACACAAGAAGAAGAGAGGGGCCCAACCCATTTGATTTTTGCTAAATAACAAATAAAGGAAACATTAGTTTTCACTTTACCGAATTTTACAGAAAATCAAAAATCCTCTCTCTCTCTCTCTCTCTCTCTCTCTCTCTCTCTCTCTCTCTCTCTCTCTCTCTCTCTCTCTCTCTCTCTCTCTCTCTCTCTCTCTCTCTCTTGCGGCAAGAACACCACAAGGGGTGTTTGGTTGATCTTGATTAAATAAATCATAAAAGTGTGTTCGTGTGATCATTGTGCATTCATTCCACGTGTTTTGGTAATCCGTAACCCTTTTATTTTTTTTCCTTTTATTCAATTAATCATAACATGAACATGTAATTAAATAAAAACATGATAAAAACATGTCATCAGATCATGGGGTAAATAATTAAGGGTATTTTCGGGTTGTTTGTTTCGGCCGCCACACAAACCGAGAGCCAAGGGCTCTCGACATCGTTGGTTCGTACACCAACCGAGACATATGTCTCGGTGTGGTGTTGGTTCGGCCGACAGCAAGTACAAGGCACCCTGACTTGCGTCGGGGGTTTCCTTGTGGTTTATGGGTCTCGGCGGCAGCAAGCCACCACCACTGGCACACAGCCGGTGGCTAGGTTGGACAAGCAGGGGGAACCATAGGCGGCGCAGCAGGGGTCCATCGGCACACAGCGGTGGAACCCTTGTGATGTTAGCGGCTAGCCGAGAGAAGCAAGACCACCGGCACACAGTAGGTGGTAGCTTACCGAAAGCAGGGGCAACCGGCTCAGCCGGTTTGCCACTGTTTTGGGGGTGTTTGGTTCGGACCGGTTCACAAGTTTTCACGGGTCCGGTTCACGATATGTTTTAATTAGATAACACACGGGTTCGGTTCATGATTATTTTTACAAGTCTAATTAATTTTACAAGTATATTATTTTTACAAGATAATTAAATTAATTAATACATAACTTATAATTAATTTAATTAAACATGAAACTTAGGTTGTTATTATTATTAAATAATACATGTTTTAACCTAAGTATTTATTTATTTATTTATTTATTTATTTTACACTGTAGTATTATACTACCTCCGTCCCACTTTTATTGTCCTCATTTGACTTTTTGAAGTCTTAATTTTTAAATTTTAATCTTTAACAACTTTATTTGTGTTATATTATACTTGATAAAAAAATGATATTAATGAAAATACATTTAAAAACTAATCCATGCATATATATTTCATCAAGTATTACATAACACAAACAAAATTATGTAAGATCAAAGTTAAAAAAGTAAGACTTTAAAAAGTCAAATAAGGACAATTAAAGTGGGACGGAGGGAGTATAATTATTAAACATGACATATAATTAATTAATAATCATGACTTAGGTTATATTAATATGGTATTAATACATGTTTTAACCTAAGTATTTTATACACTCTAATTTAATTAAATCATGCTTATATTTAACTAAATCGTATACTATAACTACATGACTTATGATATTAATTTAGCTTAATTCTAAATCTTCATACTTTCTAATTCAGGAAACTTACTATTTTTGGAAACTTTCTATTTTTAGAAACTAATCTATTTTAAGCAGTTAATCTATTTTTGGAAACTTTCTATTTTGGAAACTTTCTATTTTTGGAAACTTTCTATTTTAGGAAACCTGCTATTTTCAGAAAGTTACTTATTATTACACAACAAGTATAATAATACAAGGAATACAAGTAATATTTAATCAGATTATACAGAATACAGGATAAACATAGCATAACGTTAAAATCAATAAAACAAGACATGAACATATAAAACAAGTTAAGACATGATAAAATCAGTTACATACTCAGTAATCAGAATACTTATACACGTATACTATTTATGTAGCCTTAGTGAGATCGAAGTAGGACTCTCTTCCGTTCGTCTTCTTCGTTCACTGGACTTAAGGTAAAGATTTCCCGTCCTTTCAGTTTGGACATTCTTTCCTTATTAGGATTCCCCGTCCGCAGCCAACTAATTTCCCAGTATTTGTTTTATATGTTTGATACTTATGTTGAATAAGAGCCTAAGCCATATACATGCATGACCAGTGTCACCTAGTTATGGAGGTACCATAACCATAACACTGGAGGCACCAGTGTTATGACTTCCCCACGGCGAAGTGATTGCTCGTGGCGTCCCTTTTTAGTTTTGGCCATTATATTATATTATCATGTGGGGCGTACGGGTGCATCCTAGTTACATGTTTAGCAGTATTATCAGAGTGAATGCGATGTATGCCTTGCATCCTTCACTAGGAGTTGATCCCTCCTACCAGGACTATTTAATTAGAGGCAACCCCTCTAATTGCATGACGAGGTCTCCCATTCAAGTATTCATGCATGGTGGAACCTCATGACCTATATGGGCTATTTGGCTAATTAAAAGATATTTTCATAGAAACATAAGTCTTTTCAAACTATAAAACCAGTTTTATGAACATGAATCCATTACTTAGAACTTATGATATCCTGTTGCTATTAGTCTTATATGCTTACGTTATTCCATGTCACACATGTATATCCGTGCACTGAGCGTTATGCTCAGCCGTTTTCCTTTCATGTCCCCAAACGGCAGGTACTCAAGGGCGCTCATAGACTTTAAGCGTACGTGTATATGAATTGGAAGCTTTCTAGCCTTCTCTACTTTATGCATTTTGTTAATGCAAGTAATGCCTAAAAACATTATTAGTGTTAACTAATCTTTCTTAGTTTTGATCACAACAAACCATACAACACATTTAGTGTAGAAACACAAAATGAATTATTTAACTAACACTATCATCAAGGTAATAATCATATCACTAACCTTTCTTAATCATACTTAGTGATCATCAAAATGATTATCCTTAAAACTCACTTTTGCTAATAAGACAAAAGACTTTTTAATAAACTTTCTTTTTTAGAAAATATTTTATTAAAATGGAAAATGAAAATTTGAAAATGGCATATTCCAAATGCTGTTAGAATATCCTTTGAAGGGTTTAAATACCTCAGATATTCCCACCCCACTAAAAGACAAAAAACGGAGCGGAGTCTAGTGGCGGTACCTTAAGTACCTACGCGGTACCTTAGCGATATGGTACCGCGGGGTGAGATAAGGTACCGCGCATAGTAGCCGTTATAGATCCGTTGTAACTTTGTCTCCTTTGAATAGTGGGTCAAATCTCATTTTCCAGCAAGCCTCTTGGACGTTTTTCTCAGCCCTTTTTCTATTTTCTATAGCATAATCATTAGTAAATGATCACTTAATTTGTTAAGGATGTTTACATATGATTATCCTCTTGATCCCCTCCTTTACCATGTCCAATGAGAAGATCACTCACTCACTAGTGTAGTGATAAAGATGAATTTATGAGCTAGTCATATTCATCATGATACCTTTGTGTTTTAGGTCAATCCAATGTATTTATGAATACTTGGACTAGTTGTGTTCATCCAAGTTATTTGTGAATACTTGGATTTGTTGTGTACATCCATTGCATATGTGTTTGCTTGGATTTGTGTTGTGTAAATCCAAGCTACATGTGTGTACTTGGATAAGTCTAGTTGAGTTGTAATAGATTTGATTAGGAGTTCTCACTAAACTATAAAGTGATGTGGTTGTGTCTTGTGAGTTCTCACTAAACTTTAAAGTGATTAGTAGTTGTGTTGTGTGAAGTTCTCACTTAGCTTCAAAGTGAAGAGTCGTGAAGATTGGTTCTAGCTTTCGATTTAGAACTCGACATCTAGCCTTGTGTCGTAAAATGGTGAAGTAGGCAACGTCTTGAAGATTGGTTCTACCTTAAGATTAGAACTCGACATCTAGCCTTGTGTCGTTAAATTGTGAAGTAGGCAACGTCGTGTAGATTGGTCCTAGCTAAAGATTAGGTCTCGACATTTAGCTTAGTGTCGGAAAATAATGTAAGCAACGATGTAAGGTTTTCTCCGTCGAGAAGCGATCTTGTGGATATAGTGGAAATCTCGAGTAGCTGTACTCGAGGAGTGGAGTAGAAACGAGGATAGAGCCTCGTTGTCGAACCACTATAAATCTTGGTGTCTTCCCACTAGGTTGTCTCCTTCCTTGCTCGTTACTTATTTCATTATCATTATACTTGCTTATTATTCTTGCTAGTGCATTTCAATTGAACCTAATCATTATGCAACTTAGCTTTAAGTAAAAGATAAGTTTTGATGCAAACCAAATTGAAAGAAATTTTAATTTGGTCACCAATAGAAGAGAAACTATTCAACCCCCCCCCCCCCCCCCTTCTAGTTTCTACAATTGGTATCAGAGCGATGGTCACTCAAGATCTTTGAAGTATATTGTACTTTAAAACTTGGATCGGTCCATTGTCTCCTCAAATTAGAAGGTCTAGTTGTACTAAAGTTTCTCTTTGGTCAAAACTATGTTTTCTTTGAAAAATAGGTCTTGTAATTGATAACATTGCATCCCACTTAAGATTAGTAGCCTTTATGCATTTTAGATATACTCTTGAAATGTATCTACTAGTTTGCATCTTGCTTTGTGTAGGTACTCATGAAGATCAATCACTTAATTGGTTGTGGATTGAGTTACTTGCACTTGTAGAAGAATCATCTTCATTGATCTTTAACATCTTTGAATGATGATACCAAGATGATTGGGAATGATACTAGTCCTTGAAGACTTAGTACTCATCATAGTCATTGATTAGGCATAGCACTTATTCCTTTGTGGATTGCTCTTTGTGGCCAAGGTACGCTTTCGTTCTCCCACACGCCCTTTGATCATTCTTTTGATCATTACTTGACTATGTGCTTGTTCTCGGCCTCCTTGCCTTGACATTTATTTGTGGTTTGTGCTTCTTTTCCTTTATCCTCTCAAACCTTCATTGCTTGGATACTTGACTCACTATGGTGATGTAGAGTGAGTTAGTAGAAGCTTAAAGTATCAAGCATGATTTCCATGGTTTGCACCCATACGGTTAGTAGGCCCTTTATGGGAGAGAAAGTGAATTAATACTTTGCTCATATTTTAGTTTAGACTAAGACTATTATTGAAAGTGTTCTTAGTTTAGACTTGAATAATTGCTTTGTGCTTATTCATTACCAAAGCCGTTTATCGTTTCGCCGGAAAGGCACGTCTTAAACCACTATATATGACACAAGCTCTTCGTTTCAACTACTTGAAGATTGTCATTAATCCCTTGAGCATTGATCCTAGTCTTGATTCAGTTCCCTTGATTTCTCTCCACTTAGTCGTTTTGCTACGAGTAGTCGTTTGTCCGTTTCGGTTCTTTTCGATCTTGATTTAACTCGTAATCCTTCGTTAAGGCATATTACTTAGTGTTATGATGATCCAATGATATTCTAAAGGCTCATGATTTTATTTTAAGTATTTTAGAAAAACTGGATTTTCAAAATTTGGCGTTTTTCAGAGATAGAAACCTGCCTCTGCAGGCGGTTCCTTATCTCCGCGGCTCAAACCCGCGGTTGCTTATCGATAAGGTACCGCGGGCAGTCACTTTTGTCAGAGCGCCAGTTTGTGTTTTTTATTCTTTTTCAAACCAAACTCTCTCTCTCCCAAAAACACACAGCCGACGGGTTTTCCCTTTTCCACCATTGTTGAAGCTTCCAAAACCTTCAGTCACTCAAATTAATTGATTCCAAGTTGTGGATTTCACTCATCCTTCATCTAACATCAATTAATTGTAAGTATTTTCTTTCAATTTCATCTATTTTGTTCTAGGGTTCATCCTTTCATAATTGGGGATTTTTAAAATGGAAATTGAATTAAAACCTTAATAGGAATGTGGGTTGACATAGTTATTTTACTATGATTCCTTAGGTTCATATTCATCAAGATTTCACTAAAACCCACTTGTATAACAAATCCGAAATTAAGCTAAATGATTTTGGTTAAAGGATGGATTTGAGATGAACCCATGAACAAGTAGGTAATGACATTGTTAATGCTTACCTAAAAACCTTGTTTTGAAAAACCAATGTTCTAATCCATTGTTGATCTAACATAGATCATGTGTTCTTGGTTAATGATGGAATAGACACATTGTGAACATGAAAATGATATGGAATCAATCCTATGTTTGTCAAGAAATTGATATAATACATTTTCATTTTTCGTTTTCCTTTTTGATTTTCATATGAGTGATTGGAGAAATATTGTCTTGTGTTTGTATTTAGGTACTTAATCATGCCTTCTCAATATCAGAAAGATCATCAATACACTAGAGATTATATGCCCGACATCTCTCAAACCTATGCTTCCCCCCAACTTCAAAACGCGTTTCCATCTCTTTCCACTCGTTGTTTCCATGAGGGTAGAGTCGTTGACAAGGAAATAACGGGTTATGTCTATATCCTTTCTATGTTTGAGCTTTCGGGGTTTGATTGCTTGCTCAACATAGAAGAAGATATTTAACCCTTATTCCTTCTTGAATTCTTTAGCACCTACTCCATGATTGAATACAATGGAGAAATCTTCATTCGTTTCGTATTGAATGATCAATTAATTCAATACTCTCTTGAAGACTTTGGTCAAATTCTCGGTGTACCTTATGAAGGCACTTGTCGTTTTACGGATAAATGGAGACTTGATGCTCTCTCGGAATCCTTCGATAAACCTCCAATTGACCACAGCGAAATTGATCTAGAGTTCATTCTTGAAATCGTTTCGAAAGAGCGTGATGGTAACGTTGTGAGAAGCCTTCATTCAAATGTACGAAATGTGAATCAATATGAAGTGCTCTCTAGCTACCTTAAGGATTTTATGGTTCAATGGGCCAATATCCTTAGGGAGAATGTCTTTTGTCTTGGTGGAAACCGAGATCATATCCCGGCGTGTATGGTGCATATGTTGAGTTGCATCTTTACATCCACCAAGTACAACTTGGCATTCTATATCGCTCGACGAATCAATTATGCCCTTTCGAAGCCCAAGACAAACCTTCCCTATGCTATGCTTCTAACTCGCCTTTTCTAAAGGGTTGCTCATGATTTTCCCCACCTTGATCTTTCTCGCTTCTACCCGGTTCATCGGGTTATGTTGCCCATTCAAGAGGCATATGCTAGAAAGACAATAAGTGATCGAGGATCTAGAAAATCTGTTCATCAAGAGATGGATGATGAGGACATGGACATGCCAACAAGTGATGGTGATGGCATAGGTACTAGTTCTCATTTCCACTCTTCGAGTAATTCCCATCCATCCTCAAACCCATTCGAGGATGAATTTGAAGACTTAGCTCCTCCTCCTCATCATTCTAGTGAAGTACCGGAAGATCTCAATATGGAGCATCTTTACCGCGAAAACCTTAGAACTCGAGGGGAATTGCACGAACACCGGGTTGAATCAAGAAAAGGCATCAAGTTCTTGGGGAATATGATCAAGGGATTGGGGAAGAAGAGAAGGTGAAAGCATTGAAGTTTTTTTTTAAGAATACATGTTGGTAAACATGTATTGTTGAACATTTTTACTTTATCTTGGATATGTATTAACTTGTGATTGCATGTTAGAATTATCATTTATCTTGATCCTTAATGTTAATTATGCCTTCATGTTTGTGTTTTACATAGCTTTGTGCATGCCATATGATAGTTAGCTTATTAGATTATGATCTGTAGTTAACTTTGGCTTGTGAAACCTTTGGGAAAAATCTGGGTTTATCAAAAACTGGAATGGGAAATTTTTGAAAACCTTCTGGTCGCGGTTCCATATCGACCCGTGGTTCCTTATCGATAAGGTACCGCCGGTCCAAGATAAGGAACCGCCGGCCACTGTGCACGACAGCATCTTTGCTTTACACTGTTTTCTTAATTTTGTGTAAACCTTGCATGATTTTCAGTAATAAACTGCACATTTCCTAAACTAGGGTATCTAAATTCATTATTCACCTAAAATTATTTTAACCCATTACTAGTTTGGATCATCCCCTCAACCATTTAAACCCACCTTGTTTGCCATGTTCTCCACACATCAAACATACTTCCCTAAACCTTAAACCACCCTAATCAACCATGGTGTGTACCAAAACCTCAAACACTTCCAAGACCTCCACCCCAAGAAAAACACTCAAAATAAGGGTTAAGGTAGCTAAGCCTAACTCTTCACCTTTCCACACACCTAAGAATGAGAATGCTCCTATCCTCATTTCTTCATCACCTTCCCCACCTCTTGCACAATGCAAGACCTCCTCCACCCATGGTACTAACCACTCCATTGGTTCTACCTCCTCTTCATTCAATTCTAGAATGAATGAGCTTTCTTCACCCTTCACTCCAAGTGCACCCTTGGAAGTGACCACACAACCTCAACCAATCCAAAGCATTCCTTTTGGGAATGACTTTGATGACTCTTTGGTGACTTCACCATTTACCCCTCACAACTCACCCATTTCACCAACCTTGGAGGATTTACCTCCACATTCACCCATTTCCCCTTTGGGGAACATGCCTCCACTTTCACCCATATCACCCTTGGAGAACTTGCCTCCTCCACCTCCACCCAACTCAAACATCCCAATTTTGGGTGTCCCACTTTCCCACCTCTTGGGTGATCCTTACTTTGGGTTTCAACAAACTCATGGTCCTAGATGTCCATGTTGTCTCTACAACCACTTCGTCATCCAAAACCTAAGGATGGATATGTATGGACTACATAGGGGTTTGCAAGATTTCTTGCTTACTTTGTTCTCCATGCCTCCTCCTAGGAGATGAATGATGGAGGTGTCTTAATAAGAGTTTTCAACAAAACCAAGCCTAAGAAAACTACTTATCTAGATTTTATGATAAGCTAGCTATGTATTAGTTAGTTTTATTTATCTTTGTACTTGTTTCCTCATTAATGAACGTTTCTTGTTGTTGTGTTATGGATTTAGCTTTGTGTGATTCTATCCTTTTGTGCACACTAATCAACTTTAATTTGAAATTAAAATTGAACCTAAATCTATCACAACCCCTAAACTTGACTAAAATTGGTTCAAAATGATATCTAAATTATTTTGTCATCCTTTGTCAAGACATTCTTTGTGAATGTGTTGCTTTATGCAACCCTAGCATATTTTGGTTCTAATAGAGGTAAAATTCCAAGATTTGCAACTTTTTTTTTAACAAATCTTAGTTTTTCCCAAAACCCAGGAAAAACATTGTTTAAAGTCCTCTGGACGCGGTTCCTTAAGGACCCGCGGTTCCTTAGTGATATGGAACCGCCGGCCCATATAAGGTACCGCGGCCAGAAAGTGACTTTTGACGAATTTTTGGTCAAAACCTTTAAACCCTATTCCCAGTCAAGATTCCTTGTTTACTCAAATTGACTAAACATTCCTTGACAATACACATTTTGTATTCAAATTCTTACCTTGATTACATTTTACTTATACCCCAACCTTGAGGTTTCTTTCTCACACCTTCCCAACCTTGAGAATTCATTCTCACATAACCTTGAGATATCATTCTCACACTCTCACAATGCCTAACTCCTACATTCCTAACCTTGACATTTCTTTGTCACAACCCCACTCACCCAAAGCTTCCTCATCCAAGCTTTCAAAGAAACCAAAAATCTCGGTTCGACCCGTTTGGGTTAAGAAGAATGAACCATCTTCGTCCAAACCACCCAAAAACCCTACCTTCTCTCCAATCAAGTATTGGAATGAGACTTATACCATAAACCCCATCACCGGAGCAAAAGAACATGTTCCACCACCACCACAATCCTTCAATACCCCCCCCCCCAACTCAATGACCTTTCCACCTTCCCAAACCTCACAAGGCATTGTGAAAACACTCCCAAACCCTTTACCCCACCACCACCAAACCCTAAGTTTGATGCCATACCCCCATCAAACGATTTTGTGTTGCATCATGGATCCTCGTGTGATTGTTGCCGATTTCAACAAATTGAACTTGCTCATGTGTATGAGAAGTTAAATTTTCTTGAATTCCTCCTCACTCGACCTCCTATTCAAGTTTTCGTTCTGGTGGACAAAACTTCGAATGATGCATCGTCGTCTTTTTCGTTTTATTTTATTTTTAGCAATCTTGGAAAATATCACTATTAGACTAGCTTATGCTTAGTGGTTTATTTTCCATACTTATTGCTTTTAGATACTCATACTATGTGTATGACTATCTTCTTTGTTGTATTTTTTTAACTTTTGTGTTATTTGTGTGCTATCTAATTAGTTCTATTTTTGAGTTGATCTTGGTTAAATTTTTACAATTGCTTATGGGTGATTCCATCAATTCTAAAGCTTTAACCCATTGACAAGCTTATCATCTTCATTTTATTGAAGTTTGATTTTGTCAATTACCTCTTTGGACATACTTAGCAAAATACTTGCTTCTAATTTGAGATTTCTTCTCTATCTCCCTCTCAAGTTACTTAGTAGGTAGTGATCATATATACATTGGTGTTTCTTTCCTTTCTACTAACCTTTGTGTAGCATGTCACCTTAGCTCACAAACTTGGTGCCCCAAAGCAAGGGGAGCAACCACCAAGGGGGAGCTACTAGAAAAGTTCGATGCACTTCAAAGACTTATGCTAACCTTTTTGCTACGACAAAGGGGGAGAAATGATAGTGATAAACTAGCAAATAATTCCATAGTTTGTGTTTATACGTAAATGAGTATCGTTTGTCGTAATCAAAAAGGGGGAGATTGTTAATGCAAGTAATGCCTAAAAACATTATTAGTGTTAACTAATCTTTCTTAGTTTTGATCACAACAAACCATACAACACATTTAGTGTAGAAACACAAAATGAATTATTTAACTAACACTATCATCAAGGTAATAATCATATCACTAACCTTTCTTAATCATACTTAGTGATCATCAAAATGATTATCCTTAAAACTCACTTTTGCTAATAAGACAAAAGACTTTTTAATAAACTTTCTTTTTTAGAAAATGTTTTATTAAAATGGAAAATGAAAATTTGAAAATGGCATATTCCAAATGCTGTTAGAATATCCTTTGAAGGGTTTAAATACCTCAGATATTCCCACCCCACTAAAAGACAAAAAACGGAGCGGAGTCTAGTGGCGGTACCTTAAGTACCTACGCGGTACCTTAGCGATATGGTACCGCGGGGTGAGATAAGGTACCGTGCACAGTAGCCGTTATAGATCCGTTGTAACTTTGTCTCCTTTAAATAGTGGGTCAAATCTCATTTTCCAGCAAGCCTCTTGGACGTTTTTCTCAGCCCTTTTTCTATTTTCTATAGCATAATCATTAGTAAATGATCACTTAATTTGTTAAGGATGTTTACATATGATTATCCTCTTGATCCCCTCCTTTACCATGTCCAATGAGAAGATCACTCACTCACTAGTGTAGTGATAAAGATGAATTTATGAGCTAGTCATATTCATCATGATACCTTTGTGTTTTAGGTCAATCCAATATATTTATGAATACTTGGACTAGTTGTGTTCATCCAAGTTATTTGTGAATACTTGGATTTGTTGTGTACATCCATTGCATATGTGTTTGCTTGCATTTGTGTTGTGTAAATCCAAGCTACATGTGTGTACTTGGATAAGTCTAGTTGAGTTGTAATAGATTTGATTAGGAGTTCTCACTAAACTATAAAGTGATGTGGTTGTGTCTTGTGAGTTCTCACTAAACTTTAAAGTGATTAGTAGTTGTGTTGTGTGAAGTTCTCACTTAGCTTCAAAGTGAAGAGTCGTGAAGATTGGTTCTAGCTTTCGATTAGAACTCGACATCTAGCCTTGTGTCGTAAAATGGTGAAGTAGGCAACGTCGTGAAGATTGGTTCTACCTTAAGATTAGAACTCGACATCTAGCCTTGTGTCGTTAAATTGTGAAGTAGGCAACGTCGTGTAGATTGGTCCTAGCTAAAGATTAGGTCTCGACATTTAGCTTAGTGTCTGAAAATAATGTAAGCAACGATGTAAGGTTTTCTCCGCCGAGAAGGGAGCTTGTGGATATAGTGGAAATCTCGAGTAGGTGTACTCGAGGAGTGGAGTAGAAACGAGGATAGAGCCTCGTTGTCGAACCACTATAAATCTTGGTGTCTTCCCACTAGGTTGTCTCCTTCCTTGCTCTTTACTTATTTCATTATCATTATACTTGCTTATTATTCTTGCTAGTGCATTTCAATTGAACCTAATCATTATGCAACTTAGCTTTAAGTAAAAGATAAGTTTTGATGCAAACCAAATTGAAAGAAATTTTAATTTGGTCACCAATAGAAGAGAAACTATTCAACCCCCCCCCCCCCCCCCCCCCTTCTAGTTTCTACACATTTCATCATACGTTTTGATACTTATTTCTATGGACATTGTTTAGTCCTTTTCCTTTATAGTACTTCTTTTTTTGTGTGATAAGCTTATACTTTAGGGTACCGATGTTTGTTTCTTGTATTTCCTTTCATGGTCATGTAATGTTTTAAGACATTTTCCTTGTATGCTTTGGTGACACGCTATAATCACGCGTGACATTCCATTTACCAAAATGGGGTGTTACAATTATGGTATCAGAGACAAGGCTTTGACCCGTAGGCTCTCAAAACATGACCTATGATTAGTGGGTAGTCACTATGGTCTTCCTAGAACTGACAGTCGATTTTCATGCATTCATTGTTTTCATGCATTCATGTTATATATGTCGTTGTCGCAGGTTTATGACTTAGTAATGGTTGGTACATGACTGGACCTATTTAGTCGCATGTGCTTTTATCTAAACTTTTAACTTTAGGACCGACCCATTGGCGTCCCCTCGCCAAGTCTTTTATTTTGAGTGAACTGACCATAGGCGTTCACTCTCGCGCATATAAAAGTTTTCATAAAACTGCATCATGCATTCATGTACTAGTTTTCCTACATAAAAATTTTCTCATGATTTATTGGTATAATATTTTTTCATGTATATATTTTATGCTTGATCGGTTTAATCATGTATTTTGTTCTATACTGTCAGATGGTGAACACACGAAATATTCGAGAGATGGTTGCGGCTGACAATGCAGATTTGAAAGACATCCTTCACCAAAACGATAACTATCCTCCTACACCACAAATCTTTCCCACTGAGATGAGGAGTAGACTGAATAGGGAGTACTACGCGATTAGGCAAAGAGAGGAGGAAAACAGCAACGAGTTCATGCAACGCTTTCTTTGTTTGGCTGGTGTGTTGGGGCCAGCAGCGGGAAATGCTGAGGAACGAGCACACCATTTCTGTTGGGCTCTTCGCCCATCCATCTCTAATAATTCGGCGTATGCTACCTACCACACAGTGGCACAAGTTGCCGATGCAGCACGTAAGCTGGAGATGCTGCAAGAAATAGAGGAGTTCGGGGAAGCAGAGAGACCCGAGAAGAGGTATTTATTCGTTATTCAGTGGTGACCATTTCGAATTCATTCAGTACTATCTAATATTTATATCTCTCTTCAAACTGCATCTTTTGGGCAAGACAGGGGACCGGTCTCAGCAACAGCCTACTCAGCAACAGCCTACTCAGCAACAGCCTACTCAGCCCAAGGGTAACGGTTAGACTCAAGACCGTCCTGCTACGGATAGGCATGGCGGTAATGATATTACCGTAACAACGCTGGAAACTCCAACAGCAGGTCCTTACACTTACTCATTTCCTTATGTTACATGTGATAAGTCATAATTCTGACACATTAGCAATCTTCTACCAGGAATCATGGTAACGGGAGGGAGTAGAACCAAAGAGGTTCACAACCTAACCGTCCACTATCACCGATATTACATCTTACGATTTTCTGCATTGTCCTTTGTACCTATAAATCATGTCTCATGTGTACTTTTCAAAACAGGCTCCCAACCAGCAAGGGCACCTGCTGGAGGGTATACTCATCCTCTTTGCACCACTTGCAACCGTAGGCACCCCAGGGCCATGTCATCGCGACAGCGACCACATGCTACAAGTGTGGCCTTACTGGTCATCGCATGAAAGACTGCCGCAAGGGCGAGATGGAGGGCACATCTGGACATGCTGATTCCAAGCCGCCTCCTACTAGTGGACGCGTTTACACGACTTCTCGCGACCAGGCCAACAAGTCTACAGGTACCATCACTGGGATCTTGTATATGTATGGTCAAGCTGCATGTGTTTTATTTGACACGAGTGCTACTCATTCGGACATTTCTACTCCTTATGCTAAGAATGTTAGGATATGCCCTATGCCCTTAGAGAATGTACTAAACATTTCCACGCCTTTAAGAGACTCTGTACGCATAACCCATGTGTACAAGAGCCTTCCCCTAGAGTTTGACGACAAGATTCGTCCTGTTGACGCACTTCCTCTGGATATGTGCGATTTTGACATGATATTAGGCATGGACTGGCTATCCAAACATCACGTCACCATAGAATACCATACATATCGGGTCATCTTCGGTGATGCAAATGCACCAGAGTACATTCACAACGGGTTCGTACCCGGAAGGTTTGTACAAATCATATCGACCTTGCAAGCACGTGCACTACTGTCACATGGTTGTGAGGGCTATCTTGCGACTGTTCATGATTAGGAGGCTGTAGCTCCATCTATACAGAATCAGCCGATCGTTTCAGAATTCCCAGACGTGTTTCCAGAAGAACTTCCGGACATACCACCTGCTCGTGAAGTGGAGTTTCATATTGAGCTCGTCCTAGGAGCAGAGCCAATATCTAAGGATCCTTATCGTATGGCTCCCATAAAGCTGAAGGAGAACAACTTCAGTAACTGTTAGAGCATGGTTTCATTCGACCTAGTGCTTCTCCATGGGGCGCACCTGTTCTTTTCGTAAAGAAGAAGGACGGCAGCATGTGTCTATGCATAGATTATCGTGAGCTCAACAAGATCACCATCAGGAATACGTATCCGATGCCACGCATTGATGACTTGTTTGACCAACTCCAAGGGGCCAAAAATTTCTCCAAGATTGATCTGAGGTCGGTCTATCATCAGCTACAGGTTAAACAGCAGGACATCGCCAAGACTGCTTTTCGTACACGTTATGGGCACTACGAGTTCGTAGTCATGCCTTTTGGCCTTACCAATGCTCCAGCTGTTTTCATGGATCTGATGAACCGTATCTTCCATGAGTTCCTGGACAAGTTCGTCATTATCTTCATTGACGACATCCTGATTTTTTTAAGTCCAAGGAGGAACACGAAGACCATCTTCGTACAGTACTACAGATACTTCGCCAGAAGCAGTTGTATGCTAAATTCTCCAAGTGTGAGTTCTGGTTAGACAAGGTGGCGTTCTTAGGTCACATTGTATCAGTAGAAGGAATCACCATGGATCCAGCAAAGGTTGAGGCTATTACCAGGTGGCGAAGACCGACATCAGCGACTGAAGTTCGCAGTTTCCTAGGCTTAGCTGGTTACTACCGTAGGTTCGTAGAGAACTTTTCCTGTTTGGCACTGCCATTGACCAAACTGATGCGGAAAGGGGAGAAATCTGTCTGGACTAAAGAAAGATAGAAGAGCTTTGAAGACCTAAAGCAGAAGTTAGTATCTGCACCGATTCTTACTCTCCCATCTGGTACAGGTGGATTTCATATCTACAGTTATGCTTCAGGAAAGGGAATTGGCTGTGTTCTCATGCAACATGGGTAAGTGATTGCATATGCTTCACGGCAGCTTAAGCCTTATGAGGAAAATTACCCTACACATGACTTGGAACTTGCAGCAGTCGTGTTTACATTAAAGATATGGAGGCACTACTTGTATGGACAATCATGTGACATCTTTACAGACCACAAGAGCCTGAAGTACATCTTCACTCAACGTGAACTGAATATGCGACAGAGGAGATGGTTAGAGCTGTTGAAGCATTATGACATTAATATGCAGTATCATCCCGACAAGGCGAATGTTGTGGCATATGCACTTAGTAGGAAGTCCGGTATGATAAACGGCATTAAAACTGAGGAGGAAATAATAAGAGACTTAGAGCGACTAGACATCGAGATCATGGTACGTGGACAACGTGGTTACTAGGCTAATCTTAGAGTGGAACCTGAGTTACTCTTTAGGATCAAGGAAGCTCAGAAGGATGATGGTGAAATTTGGGCGATCATTCAAAACTTAGAACAGCAGACGGAGTTTTGGTTAGACGACGATGGTATCTTATGGCAGGGCACCAGACTTTGTGTTCCTGATGATCCTACTCTTAGGAAAGCGTTATTAGCTGAATCTCATAGTTCCCCATTCTCCATTCATCCTGGTTCGACCAAGATGTACCACGACATCAAGCAATACTTTTGGTGGAGTGGTATGAAACATGATGTTGCGACTTACGTCTCCAAATGTCTTACCTGCCAGTAGGTTAAGATCGAGCATCAGCGGTCTAGTGGTTTACTACAACCGTTAGACATTCCAGAGTGGAAATAGGACAAAATCACCATAGATTTTGTTACCGGTCTTCCACAGACAAAGAGGAGGCACGATGCGATTTGGGTTATCATTGATCGACTTACTAAGTCATCTCATTTCTTACCGATCCGAAAGGATGATCCGGTCACTAAACTCGTCGAAACTTACAAGAAGGAGATCATGAGACTTCATGGTGCTCCATCCAGTATCGTCTCGGACAGATATCCTTGTTTCACTTCGTGATTCTAGAAGAGTCTGTAGAAAGCTTGGGGTACAAAACTTAAGCTTAGCACGACTTTTCATCCTCAAACAGACGGGCAATCGGAGCGAACGATTCTCACATTAGAAGACATGTTGAGGTCATATGCGTTGGAATGGACAGGAGATTGGGATGATTACATTTGTTTGGTAGAGTTTGCATACAACAACAGTTGGCACGCTCGCATTAAGTGTTCTCCATTCGAGATGTTGTATGGCAGGAAGTGTCGCGCCCCAATCTGCTGGGATCAGGTTGGTGAGCGAACACTTGAAGGACCAGAAATGATAGAGTTGACCAACGAGAAGGTCATTGTAGCTAAGTATAAATTGCAAGAAGCACGTTCACGTCAGAAGAGTTATGTCGACAAGCATCGTAGGGACTTACGTTTTAACGTAGGAGATCACGTCTTTCTTAAGGTATCGCCGGCACGTTGCGTTAAGCGTTTTGGAATCAAAGGGAAGCCCAGTCCTCGATTCATTGGACCGTTTGATGTCATTGAGCGAGTCGGCGAAGTATCTTATTGTTTAGCGTTACCTCCGTAGCTTTCTCACGTTCATGACGTTTTCCTTGTGTCCTTACTCAGAGGGTACAAGTATCATCCCCTTCACATGGTTTAGTATCCACTGGAACAGATTCGTGAAGATCTTACCTTTATAGAGGAACCCGAACGAGTTCTTGACAGGCAAGAACGAGTCATGAGGAGGAAGACGATTCCATTCGTCAAAATCCTTTGAAGGGACCATACCGAGCGGGAAGCCACTTGGGAAACAGAGGAGTCTATCCGGGCTTCATACCCTCATTTCATATTTTGAATTCGGGTATGTTCCTCTTTCAGTTTATTTTATCTATAATTCGGGGACGAATTATTCTTTTTAGGGGGAAGAGTTGTAAAACCCGCATGCTTTTACCATAAATAGTACCCTTAGTAACGTACGTACATATTAAAACTTTCCTTTTATAACATGAACACGTGTCACGATTAGTAATTACAGATGTAATGCACGTATTATAATTACGACAAGTATTAAGTACGTGTTAGTACACGATAATAATTATCATTAATAATTATAATCACGAACATGAAATCATGAACGTAATGAATCACGAACATATAATTATGTATTTACGTATATTATTAATATGATAAAGATTGTTGCGTACAAGTATTTATAATAAGACGAACAATTAAACGTAAATACGAACACAAGAACACGTAATAATTGGACACGAGTAAAGGCTTCGGGTTTCCCTTGGTGGGCCCTATATGCCGCGGCACAAGTATAAGAGAGGGGCCCAGCCCATTTGATTTTTACTAAATAACAAATAAATAAAACATTATTTTTCACTTTACAGAATTTTACAGAAAATCAAAACCCTAAATCTCTCTCTCTCTCTCTCCTTTGGCCGGCGGCAAGAACACCACAAGGGGTGTTTGGTTGATCTTGATTAAATAAATCATAAGAGTGTGTTCGTGTGGTCATTGTGCATTCATTCCACGTGTTTTGGTAATCCGTAACCCTTTTGTTTTTTTCCTTTTATTTAATTAATCATAACATGAACATGTGATTAAATAAAAACATGATAAAACATGTCATGGGATCATGTGGTAAATAATTAAGGGTGTTTTCAGGTTGTTTGTTTCGGCCTCCACACAAACCGAGAGCCAAGGGCTCTCAGCGTCGTTGGTTTACACACCAACCGCGACATATGTCTCGGTGTGGTGTTGGTTCGGTCGGCAGCAGGTACAAGGCACCCCGACTTACGTGGGGGTGTCCTTGTGGTTTATGGGTCTCGGCGGCGGCAAGCCCCCACCACCGGCACACAGCCGGTGGGTAGGTTGGTCAAGGAGGGGGAACCGTAGGCGGCGCAGCAGGGGGCCACCGGCACATAGCCGGTGGAACCCTTGTGGTGTCAGCAGCTAGCCGAGAGAAGAAAGACTATCGACACACATCCGATGGTAGCTTATCGAAAGCAGGGGCAACCGACTCAGCCGGTTTGCCACTGTTTTGGGGGTGTTTGGTTCGGACCAGTTCACGGGTTTTCACTGGTCCGGTTCATGATATGTTTTAATTAGATAACACACGGGTTCGGTTCATGATTATTTTTACAAGTCTAATTAATTTTACAAGTATATTATTTTTACAAGATAATTAAATTAATTAATACATGACTTATAATTAATTTAATTAAACATGAAACTTAGGTTATTATTATTATTAAATAATACATGTTTTAACCTAAGTATTTATTTATTTATTTTTTTATTTTACACTATAGTATTAATTAATTATTAAACATGACATATAATTAATTAATAATATTGACTTAGGTTATATTAAAATGTACATGTTTTAAGCTAAGTATTTTATACACTCTAATTTAATTAAATCATGCTTATATTTAATTCAATCATATAACCTATAGTTTATTTAATTAACAGAATATTACTAATAAACTATACTATAACTACATGACTTATAATATTATCAGCTTAATTCTAAATATGGAAACTTTATAATTCAGGAAACTTACTATTTTGGAAACTTTCTATTTTTAGAAACTAATCTATTTTAAGCAGTTAATCTATTTTTGAAAACTTTCTATTTTTGGAAACTTTCAATTTTTGGAAACTTTCTATTTTAGGAAACCTGCTATTTTTAGAAAGTTACTTATTATTACACAACAAGTATAATAATACAAGGAATACAAGTAATACTTAATCAGATTATGCAGAATACATGATAAACACAGCATAACGTTAAAATCGGTAAAACAAGGCATGAACATATAAAACAAGTTAAGACATGATAAAATCAGTTACGTACTCAGTAATCAGAATACTTATACACGTATACTATTTATGTAACATTAGTGAGATCGAAGTAGGATTCTCTTCCGTTCTTCTTCTTCGTTCACTGGACTTAAGGTACGGATTTTCCGTCCTTCCAGTATGGACATTCTTTCCTTATTAGGATTCCCCGTCTACAACCAACTGTTTTCCCAGTATTTGTTTTATATGTTTGATACTTATGTTAGATTAAGAGCCTAAGTCATATACATGCATGACCTGTGTTACCTAGTTATGGAGGTACAATAACCATAACACTGGAGGCACCAGTGTTATGACTTCCCCACGGCAAAGTGATTGCTCGTGGCGTCCCTTTTTAGTTTTGTCCACTATATTATATTATCATGTGGGGCGTATGGGTGCATCCTAGTTACATGTTTAGCAGTATTATCAGAGTGAATGCGATGTGTGCCTTGCATCCTTCACTAGGAGTTGATCCCTCCTACCCAGATTATTTAATTAGAGGCAACCCCTCTAATTACATGACGAGGTCTCCCCTCCAAGTATTCATGCATGGTGGAACCTCATTACCTATATGGGCTATTTGGCTAATTAAAACAGATTTTCATAGAAACATAAGTCTTTTCAAACTATAAAACCAATTTTATGAACATGAATCCAGATTACTTAGAACTTATGATATTCCGCTGCTATTAGTCTTATATGCTTACTTATTCCATGTCACACTTGTATATCCGTGCACTGAGCGTTATGCTCATCCGTTTTCCTTTCATGTCCCCAAACGGTAGGTACTCAAGGGTGCTTATAGACTTTAAGCGTACGTGCATATGGATTGGAAGCTTTCTAGCCTTCTCTACTTTATGCATTTCATCATACGTTTTGATACTTATTTCTATGGACATTGTTTAGTCCTTTTCCTTTACAGTACTTATGTTTGTGTATGATGAGCTTATACTTTGGGGTATCGATTTTTGTTTCCAGTATTTCCTTTTATGGTCATGTAATAGTTTAAGACATTTTCCTTGTATGCTTTGATGACACGCCATAATCACGCGTGACATTCCATTTAAAAAAATGGGGTGTTACAAAAGTCATTTGATAAACTTGTTAGAGGACTTTCTATAGATAGTAAGTTAGTTCCTCGAGTCGTTTCATAAACGTTTGACGAGTCTAAGTGGGGTAAATGAGCTAGTACATTTGGTATGTGTCGGCAGATTTTTGTTGAGAGTATAGAGTGATAAAGTAGATGTATAGAAGAGTGTAATAGTATTATTTGTATCGTTTTCTCTCGAGTTTGTTGTGATTTTATGAGTTTGAGTTTGATATTCTTAGGTATGGTTTATTTTTCGAGTTTATTATTAATGAACACACCTTATTTGATAGGTTGCGGTTCTCGTGTTTGAAAGGCATCCTCTATCATCGACAATCATCTTGCTAGGTCTCTTATACTAAGGTGAGTCTGTAGCCTCTCTTTTCATGATAGCTACTAAATGTTTTATTACCCGCGAGGGGAATACATGCTATTTGAAAATAAATGAACACAAGTCATGATTAATTGTTTGGACCCGAATGTTGCCTATGCTTCCTTGCATTTTATTGAGTACCTTGTTGCTAAAGACCCTAAATTCATGAACCGTTAACTATGTTCTGACTTGATGTTGCGAGTTGGGAATAGACGCTTATTCAAATGATAGTACTATTGGGTTGATCACCCTATCTAAGACCAGGGCATTACGTTGAGTAACCTCTAGGAAGGATAATTTACGAGAATGAGATTAAGGTATATATCTAGCAACTAATACCCTAGAGGGGTAATGGTTTTATCTATTCGTGCTGGCATTTGGCGTGGGTGACTAATTGGTTAAGGGGTCGGTGTCATGAGCTTAAATACAACGAGTTGCCTTGAAATAGATTGTGTGCACGACAATTCTATAAAATGATTATGATTGATTTTCTTCTTGTGTTCAAATGTGATTTGTTAAACCTATGGACTCGCTCAACATTATTGTTGACTCGTTTAAGCATGTGTTTCAAGTAATCGAAGGTGATTGATGGCGGAGCTTTGCTGTGGATGTTGTGGGTTGGCTTTTGAAGTATGTTGGTCTAAAACAATTTCTATCCTTTTATTGTTGAACAATTTGTCAAATTTTTAGGTACTGTACTGAAACTTGTTGGTTTGATGGTCGAGATCCGTGGGGGCTAAACGCTTTACTCCGGTGTCATTTTAGTACATTATGGGATGAAATTATGTTTTAGACATTGTGTGAAATCTTGTTTATATTTTATGTGTAAGCGTCTCTTTTTTGAGTCGTTCAATATACCTTGTGTGATGATACTTGTGTTTAGCACCCAATTGTGTATTTCCATTGCGCAATGTGAATTGGGGGTGTTAAAGATTGGTAATCATAACCACAAGTTATAGAGAACTAGGTCAATTTTTAAACTTGTCCTAAACTATAACTTTGGTGTCGAAAGTTTTTATTTTTCAAAATCACACAACTTCTCTTTAACACTCCGGTAAGATCACTTTTAGTTTTGTTTTGTATTATAGATGTATCCCTCAGAACTGAAATGATTTCTCGAGTATTTATTAAGTAAATAGTATGATATTGTATCGAGGTTACTGAAAGTGCGCTAAGTGCTTGTCATTATCATATTTTATTTTTACGAGCATTGCATAAACATCATTTGCATTGCATTGCATTGCCAGTACTTTTCAGGATGATGCATTAAGTTGGTGGAATAGTCAGGTAGTTATAGTAGGTTTGGTTGAAGCTAATGTTAGAACATGGATTGTGACCAAAGGATTGTTAACTGCTAAGTTTTGTCCTAAGGAAGAGTTAGGTCAGTTGGAGGATGAGTTGAGGCATTTGATACTGAGGAATAATGATATGGTGTCTTATACCAAGAGGTTTTCTGATTTGTGTTTGTTGTGTCCTGATGCTTTTGCTGACGATCGTAAGAAGATGAAGCAGTATATTAGGGGTTTATCTAGTAATATCAAGGGGGAGACTACTTCGTCGAAACCCAAGACTTTTGATGAAGCAGTTCAGATGGCTCATGCTTTTATGGATGTGAAGCTGCAGGATCAAAAGGATAGTATTGCTGAGGGTAATAAGAGAAAGTGGGAAGCTGCACACTCAAACCAAGGACAGAATCGTGGTGGTTATCATAACAACAATAACCAAGGACCAAATAGGAATCAGCAATACAACTTTAGGAGGAATGATGGTGTTCGTGCTGCTACTGGACCCCAAGGAAACAAAGTGAACCCAAAGTGTGGTCGATGCAGTCTATATCATGTTGGGAATTATCCACCTACTTGCAACAAGTGTAGGAAGGCCGGACATAAAATGGCATACTGTAGGAACAAGGGTGTAGCCACTGGAGCCAATGCTGTAAAGGTGGTTAATTATTTTGGATGTGGAGGCCGTGGACATAAGCAAGGAAACTGTCCGAGGGTTGGCGCTTGACAAGGATGCAATCTTGTTGCTGTTGCTGCTGGGACTGCTGCTCCAGCCTATGTCGTGTGAGACGTCGACAAACCTCAAGGGCCGAATGTCGTGACTGGTACGTTCTTACTCGATGCTTGTTATACTAGTGTGTTATTTGATTCTGGATCCGATAGAAGTTTCGTAGATGTTAGATTCAGTAAACTATTGGATAGAGAACCAGTAATATTGAAAACTAGTATTGACTGTTAAAGGTGATGAGTGTACTTCTCGCTTGAGAGTTATTTTGTGTTTGAAGATCATGAGGTATATGGAAGAGGGTTTTGAAGTGTTTATTGCTCAGATAACTAATGATGGTGTGAATGAGAGGAAACTGGAGGATGTGCCTGTGATTAAAGAATATCGTAAAGTTTTTCCTGAAGATTTATCGGGATAACCGCCACATCGTGAAGTTGAGTTCCGTATTGACTTATTGCCGGGAGTTGCGCCTGTTGCTCGTGCACCGTATCGTTTAGCGTCATCTGAGATGAAGAAATTATCTGATCAATTGAAGGAATTGATGGATAAGGGATTTATTAGACCGAGTTCGTCGTAGTGGGGTGCTCCTGTTTGTTAATAAGAAAGATGGTTTGTTTCGAATGTGTATTGATTATTGAAAGCTTAACAAATTGACTGTCAAGAATCGGTATCCATTGCCGAGGATTGATGATTTGTTTGATCAGTTGCAAGGATCAAGTGTATACTCGAAGATCGATTTAAGGTCTGGGTATCATCAATTGAGAGTTAGGGAAGAAGACATTCCTATAACAGCTTTCCGTACTCGAAATGGACATTTTGAATTTCAAGTGATGCCTTTTGGATTAACGAATGCGCCTGTCATATTCATGGACTTGCTGAATTGTGTGTGCAAGCCGTATTTGGATGAGTTTGTTATCGTATTCATTGATGATATTCTCATTTATTCCAAGAGGTGAAGAGGAACATGAGAAGCATTTAAGGATAATTTTGGAATTGTTGAAGAAAGAGAAGTTGTATGCGAAGTTCTCTAAGTGCGAGTTTTGGTTGAAAACAGTGCAATTTCTAGGGCACGTGATTGATAGTGAAGGTGTTCGTGTGGATCCTACTAAGATTGAGGCAATCAAAGATTGGTCGGTACCAACAAGGCCGACTGAAGTTCGCCAATTTCTTGGTCTAGTTGGGTAATATATAAGGTTTATCGAGAAGTTTTCACTAATTGCTAAACCATTGACTAAGCTTACTGAAAAGAATCGAGTGTTTGAATGGGGATTAGAAGAGGAAGCTGCATTTAATACGCTGAAGGATAAGTTGTGTTCTGTGCAGATTTTGTCTTTGCCAGAAGGATCTGAAGATTTTGTAGTGTGTTGTGACGCGTCCCATAAAGGATCTGGAGCTGTGTTGATGCAAAGGGAGAAAGTGATAGCTTATGCGTCAAGACAGTTGAGGAAGCATGAAGAGAATTACACTACTCATGATTTAGAACTTGGAGCTGTGATTTTTGCTTTGAAGCTGTGGAGACACTACTTGTGTGGAACCAAGTGTGTGGTTTTCACTGATCATAAGAGTCTGCAACATAATTTGGATCAAAAGGAATTGAATATGAGACAAAGGATATGGGTAGAATTGTTGAGTGACTATGACTGCGAGATTCGTTACCACCCTGGTAAAGCGTATGTGGTAGCTGATGCACTTAGTAGAAAGGAAAGAGATAAGTCTTTGAGAGTTAGAGCTTTGGTAATGATGGAAAGTGTTGATTTGACAAAAACAATATTTAAAGCCCAAGCCAATGGTTTGAAGAAAGAAAATATTGAGGCAGAAAATTTGGGTAGAATGTTGAAACCGTTGTTTGTAGTAAGGCCGAATGGAATGAGATATTTTAAGAATAGGATTTTGTTACCATTGTGTCCGTCTGAGGAAGGTGCTTTAGGAGTGCGAGATTTAGTGATGAATGAATCTCATAAGTCTAAGTATTCAATACATCCTGGTTCGGACAAGATGTATCAAGACCTTAAGAAAGTATATTGGTGGCCGAATATGAAGGCAAATATAGCCCAGTATGTTAATAAGTGTTTAACTTGTGCGAAAGTAAAGGCTGAACATAAGAAGCCGTCTGGATTATTAGTGCAACCTGAGATTCCTAAGTGGAAATGGGAGAAGATTACTATGGATTTTGTAACAGGTTTGCCAAGGACTTCTAGTGGTTGTGATATGATATGGGTGATTGTAGACAGAATGACTAAGTCTGCTCACTTTTTACCAATGAAGAAGACGGATAGTATGAAGAGACTGACGACAGTGCATGTGAAGGAGATTGTATATCAACATGGTGTGCCTTTGTCGATAATTTCAGATCGTGATAGTAGGTTTACTTCATAATTTTGGAAATCTCTACAGAAAGCGATGGGAACGGAGTTAAGTTTGAGTACAGCATATCATCCAGAGACTGATGGACAAAGCCAAAGAACGATTCAAACGTTAGAGGATATGGTTCGAGCGTGTGTGATTGACTTTGAAAATAGTTGGGATAGACATTTGCCGTTGGTTAAATTCTCGTATAATAATAGTTATCATGCTAGTATTAAAGCCGCACCATTTGAAGCTTTGTATGGACATAAGTGTAGATCTCTAGTTTGTTAGAATGATGTAGGAGAGAGTCAACTGACTGGACCCGAAATGATATTTGAGACAACTGAAAAGATTGTGCAAATTAAGAAGCGGTAGTTATCTGCAAGAAGTAGACAAAAGAGTTATGCTGATAATAGGAGGAAGCCGTTAGAATTTGAAGTAGGAGACATGGTTATGAACTTAGGGCTATTCATAACACTTTTCATGTGTCGAATCTGAAGAAGTGTTTAGCGAAGAGGGATTTGGTAATTCCATTGGAGGAAATTCAACTTGATGATAATTTGCATTTTACAGAGGAGCCTGTAGAGATTATGGATAGGGAAGTTAAGAAGTTGAAGCATAGTAGGATTCTGATTATGAAAGTGAGATGGAATTCTAGATGTGGACCAGAGTTTACCTAGGAGCGTGAGGACTTCTTTAAGGATAAGTATCCTCATTTGTTTAGAGAGGGTTAAGCGCCGAGGACGTCGCTCTTTTTAAGAAGGAGGGGATGTGATAACCTGAAACCAAGGTCATTGCTTAATCTTACTTTACGACTATTTTTGAAATTTTTGATGAGTTTGAATGATTTTTATTTTTGTAGGTTTAAGTTTAAACCAATGTTAGGAGACTTATATTTTATCTTTAATAAGTATAAGGAGTATTAGCAAGCGTGATGTCGATGGATGCCTAATATTTTACGTTTTATTGTCGGTTGTTCGATGTTTGTCGTTTTGATGTTTTATTTTGAATGACGTGTTAAGTCAAGTCGGGAGACGATATTATTACATTTGAGATACGTTTTAACTTTTGAGAAGTATTTTTATGAAACCCGAGCCCCATGAATATTTTCAAAAATGACTAATAGTCATTTCTCGCTTTTTAGCTAACTATTTTCATTTTGGGTCACAACTATTACAAATTGACAAGAAAGATCCCTCCACCACCATATATAAGCCTAAAATCTACCTAATTTCTCATAGTTAACATCAAAACAAGCAAAATCTTTTCCTTCTCTCTTTTCTTTTTCATGTCGTCACCCCCCTACACCCTTTGATCTATTTTCGTTCACTTTTAAGCTTGATCTAAGCTAAACCAACACAAGTCCCATCCTTAGAATTCAAAGGATCACATTTTGGTACTAATTTTAGATACATGCATGGAGTTTTATTTTTTTAGGTTTGGTAGGTCAAGTTTATGATCATGCATGTGATTTTGGTAATGATCAAGAGATTATCATGCTATTTTTTCACTAAAAACTTGTTTTTGATTTTGGGTTTTTGATTTTGAGAATGATACAAGTGTTACAAATGAGTTATGTCGTTATTAGGGTTATGGGATGATGATAAAAATGGTTGGTTTTGGTTAAAAACATGATTTCATGCAAGATTTTGATGGGTAATTTAGATCAGTAGGAAAAAGGGTATTTTTGGGTACCTTATGATTTTATTAAGGCTTAACTAATTGCATAGGGTTGTAGAGAATTCTATTAGCTTCGATTTAATATAAAGTAGAGCTTCTAGCTCCAAACGAGCGAAAAGTTATGATAGTTTGATTATTCGTGTACCGGGAGACGAGTATCGGCACGACATATAGTTGTTGACGATATTTGGATCGAATCTCGAGGACTATAGAATGAGTTTTGAAATGAGTCAAGGACTGATGAAAAATTATAAACCCTAGAGGTTGAGTCTATTTTCAAACCTAAGTGTCGGTTTTGCAAATGGAGTCGTTTATAGAAGTTAAAACGGTTGTATGAGTCGATGACCTAAAACTGTCCGGTTTTTGTAGTTCAAAGATGAGTCGGGAAGGGAACTTTAAAAGTAAAGTAATTTGATAAACTTGTTAGAGGACTTTCTATAGATAGTAAGTTAGTTCCTCGAGTCGTTTCATAAACGTTTGACGAGTCTAAGTGGGGTAAATGAGCTAGTACATTTGGTATGTGTCGGCATATTTTTGTCGAGAGTATAGAGTGATAAGGTAGATGTATAGAAGAGTGTAATAGTATTACTAGTATCGTTTTCTCTCGAGTTTGTTGTGATTTTATGAGTTTGAGTTTGATATTCTTAGGTATGGTTTATTTCTCGAGTTTATTATTAATGAACGAGCCTTATTTGATAGGTTGCGGTTCTCGTGTTTGAAAGGCATCCTCTATCATCGACGATCATCTCGCTAGGTCTCTTATTCTAAGGTGAATCTGTAGCCTCGCTTTTCATGCTAGCTACTAAATGTTTTAATACCCGCGAGGGGGATACATGCTATTTGAAAATAAATGAACACAAGTCATGATTAATTGTTTGGACCCGAATGTTGCATATGTTGCCTTGCATTGTATTGACTACCTTGTTGCAAAAGACCCTAAATTCATGAATCGTTAACTATGTTCTGACTTGATGTTGTGAGTTGGGAATAGCCACTTATTCAAATGATAGTACTATTGGGTTGACCACCCAATCTGAGACCAGGGCATTACGTTGAGTAACCTCTGGGAAGGATAATTTACGAGAATGAGATTTGGGTATATATCTAGCAACTAATACCCTAGAGGGGCAATGGTTTTATCTAGTCATGCTGGCATTTGGCGTGGGTGACTAATTGGTTAAGGGGTCGGTGTCATGAGCTTAGATACAATGAGTTGCCTTGAAATAGATTGTGTGCATGATAATTCTATAAAATGATTATGATTGATTTTCTTCTTGTGTTCAAATGTGATTTGTTAAACCTATGGGCTCTCTCAACATTATTATTGACTCGTTTAAGCATGTGTTTCAGGTAATCGAAGGTGATTGATGGCGGAGCTTTGCTGTGGATCTTGTGGGTTGGCTTTTGAAGTCTGTTGGTCTAAAATAATTTCTATCCTTTTACTGTTGAACAATTTGTCAAATGTTTATGTACTATACTGAAACTTGTTGGTTTGATGGTCGAGATCCGTGGGGGCTAAACGCTTTACTCTGGTGTCGTTTTAGTACATTATGGGATGAAATTATGTTTTAGACACTGTGTGAAATCTTGTTTATATTTTATGTGTAAACGTCTCTCTTTTGAGTCGTTCAATATACCTTGTGTGATGAACTTGTGTTTAGCACCCAATTGTGTATTTCCGCTGCGCAATGTGAATTGGGGGTGTTAAATCAACAAAGAACACTGCCCCCTCGTGGTTAACATATTCGTCATCCTCATGAACGTTAATCTCTTCTATTTCTTCATCGTAGATTGTTGGATATGTAAATCTTGCTTATGTTTTAGAGAGAGAAAGAGATAGAGAGATGGTGAGAACACACACACTTAGAGAGAGAAAGTGAAAGAAAAACACTTTTCAACTATGTGTAAAATGAATAACCACACTACCCTCTCCATCAAAGGAGAGGGTTTATATACCCAAGCCCTTGTCATGGGCTTGGGCTTACATTTGGGCCGGCCTACACATGTTGTAGGCTAGGCTTGTTGTTGTTTGTTAAATAAAGATAAGTAACTAAACTACGAGCTATTACATGGACTATCGTTGGAGTGACCGATCCTTCTTAATACGTAAAACGTATTTCCAACAATCTCCCCCTAAGGGAGGTCACTCCAAACAAGGGCATTACCCAAGTTACAATAATAAAATAAACCTAGCATACTATGCTTGTCTTGAGCTCGTAGTCTTCGTCTTTCTTTTCTTTTTTCTTTTCAGGTGAACATGCTGATGTGATCATTGATATCAATCTTGAGCATTAATCTCTTGCCTTGATCTTGTGCATCCATCACTTGTGATCTTCGCCTCCTCATGACACCATGTCCCACATACTTATACCTTTTGTAATTCTTGAAAGCTTCGGAGTTCAATACAGCGGAAGACTTAACTTTTAGGCTTTCTTGAATTAGATGAGGTATTAAGTGCATAAAGTATAAGCATGCGGGGACAACTTCTTCTCGGATTCCGCAACGCCACCGTCTTCAAATGCCGCAACATAAGTAGACACGAACGAAATGGCTTTGAACATTTCATTCTAATTCGGTAGCATTTTACCTCCGGTCGGTGAGGACCGTTGGACGATATAAAATATCGTACTTGTGGCAGGTAGATTTAATTAAAAATCTCCTTGACAAGATTTCGCGGGTAAACCCGTTCTCTTTACTCGACCGTCCAAAGCTGGTTGCGAACGTAAAGAGTGAATCATTTGGATAAAATTATCCGCATGATTGGAGCCGTCAATTCTGATTCCTGGAACAAGTTTGATTCATTAAAGAATCGCACCATCGTTGCTTTCCAGTTGTCACGAGCTTGATTCGTAAAGAATCTTGCAAGTTACCTACCAAGTGTTGTTTGAGGTTAACACTAGAAGGATTTCCACTCATCACCGTGAACACTAAGGTATCACTCTGAGTGTTCTGGCAAGATCACTAAGATATTGCGTAGAGGCTTGGAACGTGTTTAGATTCAATTAAGAACTAAACCACTGTTGCTTTCCAGTTATCACAAGTTTGATTCATAAAGAATCGCACAAGTCACCTACCATGAGCTTTTTGATATTCGCTCAAGAAGGATTTCCATCTTCATTGTAAATACTTTCGTATTACTCGGATGTTCAGGCAAGATCATGAAGATTTTGCGTAGGACTCTTAAAATCTTTCTTACTTTTCACAATGTGTGAAGAAGCAAGGAAATATGAAAGTGTGTCCTAATGAGATATTTGATGATCTCAAATGGCTCTAGACTCGATCGTGCATTTTGGACTTTAGTGATCGGAGGCTGGAGAGGAGTGCCACCATTTCAATACCAATTTATTCGGAGTGAATAAATCAATAGATAACGTGTTGTCTCCGTATGATTAAAACAATTATCTTTTAAGAGATATCTGAGTTAGCTGGGATGGGTTGTGCATTGCATCACTGGGTCCATGATGTCTGTCCTCAATATCGAGAATCATTAAAACGATCTCAATAGCATATGTGTTGACCCGGTTTCTGCCTAAGTTGTAAGGATGACTTCTTTCTTTACACCCTTTATCTTTACAATTCTTTTTCATTCTTCAACCCCTTCAATGCTTACCAATACGTCATAACTAGCACCTTGTTGTGATTGTTCCAGTGCTAACTTAAGTACTTGGTCGGCATTCAGCTACGTTCACAATCTTTCTCCAACTTTCCTAAGGACGACTATTTCTAGCTATGGAATGTCCTTGGGAAGATTCCTCCGGTTTTGGAAGAATCATAGTGTTGGGAATCTAAACTTATTAGATTCCCTGATCATTGATTTAAACATAATTAGGCTGATAGATAGTCCCTTGCCTGTGCCTAGGAGGCAGGCAAGTTTCACAAGACTCACAGAGATCCAAGTCTCTGTGAGCAACCTCAGAGGAGTCCATGTCAGAGACATTGTCAGGGAAGTCGAAGATTACCAGAAGACATACTCCTTGGCTGTGATGGATAACAGCCAAGATGTATCAGGGACTCTGAGGGGTTGAGAGTTAACAGGGGTGGCAATACCCTGATAACTCTCAGCACACTTTGGACATGCCATTTGTGTGTTCGAGACTATGAAGAATAAGGAAACTGTTTTTGACAATTGTTCCTTAAAGCATAATGGAAGACTACCAAGAATAGAAGGACATCATGTGACTGATGTGGGAACTTGTAAAATCTTGTGTAGTCGACATCAAGTACTGTTTAAGTCAAACTCGTAACACTATAAATAGGATGTGTATCCATGTATTAATGTTTAACACTTTGAGATATTAAGAACATTAGTGCGTATAACTTAGTGAATCAAATAGCTGCGACTGTATTCATAAGTTAGGATTTGTTGTTGTTCAAAGTGTGCACAACACATTGTCATCAAACGGTGTTATCCATAACACTTGTAATTCTTTATTATACAATAATAAGATTACGTTTGAAAAGTAATACCTTGTGTTAATTAAGTTAAGATTAGGGTTTCCTGCATTGATTAGGGACTTTCAATTGGTATCAGAGCCTGGTTTGATATTAAAACCTTCAAGAAACATCGTTCTCAGTTTTATAATCAAGATCCACCATGCCGGAAACTTCTAGCCCACAATCACCTTCCACAAACCCATCTTCACCAAGACTTAACCCTCCAGCCAATGACGATGATCTACCCCAACTTCTTGACTCAAGAGGTGGATCACACGTAACCATGTGTACAGACTTCACAAGGCAATGAATGGTCTGAAACAAGCTCCAAGAGCATGGTATGAAACTCTTTCAAATTTCTTAACTGAAAATAAATTTATCAGGGGTTCTATTGATAAAACACTCTTTACCTTCAAGGACAAGAGTGATTTCATCATTGTGCAGATTTATGTGGATGATATCATCTTTGGGTCAACAAATGTCAATCTTAGTAAACGTTTTACTAAATTAATGACCAAGAAATATGAGATGAGTATGATGGGTGAATTAACTTACTTTTTGGGCTTTCAAATTAAACAATGTCCTAAAGGAATTTCTATTTGTCAAGAAAAGTATGTTAAGGATTTACTTAAAAAATATGACCTAGCTGATTGTGCATCAGTGAAATGCCCCATACTTCCACCCAACAACTTGGGCCCTGATGAGTCAGGGGTCTCTGTCAATGAGACGTTATATAGAGGCATGATTGGGTCACTGATGTATCTAACAGCCAGTCGTCCAGATATCCAATTCTCCACATGTCTCTGTGCAAGGTACCAAGCTAACCCAAAAGAATCTCATCTAGTGGCTGTTAAGAGAATTTTCAGGTATCTCAAAGGAACACCATCCCTAGGTCTATGGTATCCAAAGGAATCAGGCTTTGATCTCAAGGCCTATTCAGATTCAGATTATGCTGGATGTTGTATTGACAGGAAAAGCACTTCAGGCAGCTGTCTAATCCTAGGAGGAAAATTGGTTGGATGGAGTGCTAAGAAGCAAAACTCTGTGGCCATGTCTTCAGCTGAAGCAGAATATGTCGCTGCTGCCAGCTGTTGTGCTCAGGTGCTCTGGATGAAAAGTCAATTGGCTGACTATGAAATCTTGTATGACAAAGTACCAATCTTTTGTGACAACACCAGCGCCATTGCCATATCCAACAACCTTGTTCTTCACTCTCGTACCAAACACATTGATATCAGGTATCATTTTATCAGGGATCACATAATGAAGGGAGATATTGAGCTGCATTTTGTTCCCACAGAGCTGCAACTAGCTGATATATTTACAAAGCCTTTGGCTGAACCTTCGTTCAACAGGCTAGTTGCTGAGCTAGGGATGCTCAATATCTCAAAGCATGTGGCTTGATATTAAATGTGTTCATTAAATGATTGATTCTATATTAAATGTTTTTCACATGAAACTAGGTAGTTACTTTCCAAGTAAATGCAAAAAACATTCTCAAATATTTAATCATTTATTTTTCGGATAACGAGGAGACAAAATTTTTGAAAGGTCAAGGGGACCCACTTGAGCAGTCATTTTCGCACCTTGCATTTAATACGGTTGAATAACTGTTCACTCAAGTTTGAATATATATTGTCTTCTTTCTCTTCTCACCCACCACCATTCTAAAAATCTTCTTCTCTCTCTAAATTCTCATCTCTCTCAACCATCCGCCATTTTTCATTCACCTTCAACCTCAAATCCATGGCGTTTTCCGTTCCAAAAGCCTCAAATGTTAACTTCGAGATCAACGAGAGCATCCTCGCCTCCAACAACGCCATTGGATGGATTAAGGCACCAAACAGCACCTATTCAGATCTGGTAAATTTCATGCAGAATTGTGACCTAAATGACGCCTTCACCAAATCTCCATCCACCTTTTACCAAGAATACCTTAGGAAATTCTGGTATTCTGCTGAAGTAGTTGAAGACACCATTACATTTAGCCTTTCATGCAATGAACATCCTTTTGCCTTCTCCCTTAAAGACTTTTCTAGTGTGGCCGGACTAAAACATGGAGATGAATGCCTAAAGGCAGTTGACAAAAAGGCTGTCAAGGAAGCTCTGGCCACACTCAACCCTTGCCATGATGTTAACCCTGCCCTTACACCAGCTGAGGTCCTCGCCAAATCCCCTCTGAAGATTAAGTATTTCACTCCGATGTGGCGTGTCCTCTTCACCCACATTGTGAAGTCCCTGGGAGGAATGCAGGGATCACAGGATCAGATGTCGTTCAATCATCAGGCTATCGCGTATGGATTAATCTGGGGAGCTGATGTTGACGTGGGAAGCATCCTATTCTCAAACCTGGTAGAACAACTGAAGGGAAGGAATCAGGTCAGGGAAAAGAACATTTGTTATGTGCGCTTCCTGTCCCTGATCTTTGAAAGTTTGCTGGGAGATAATTACCATAACAAGGCCTTGACTGCTCTTAAGCCCTATCGCATCACAGGCGCCATCTACAAGGAAATAGGAGCTGAGGATATCCCTGTCACCGCCCACATGCTGAACGTGGCCAACCAGGTACCAAACGCTGAGAAGCCCTTGCTCCCTTCCTCTGAGAAGGTGAATACTTCTAGTGTTGCTGGCAAGTCTATGTCTTTGACCTCTGGGCAGCACACTACTAAGTCCAAGGCTTCATCTGGCCAACAGCCTAAGAAGAAGAAAATCCCCTCTTCTTCCCACTCCAAAGCTGTTATCAAGGCCAAGGAAAAGAAGACTGACACCGCCTCTGGTCCAGATACTCTTGTGGATTCAGACTCTTTGGCTGACAAACAACAGGCGTCTAGTGTCTCTAAGTCAGCTGAGACAACAGGAAACCAGCCAAATCAAGCTGATATCTCACAGGTAATCAGTGTACATTTTTAGAGGTTCACATGCAGCCACTCTCATTTGTCTGTAGGAGAGAGTGGTGAAGTTAGGGTAATCCTCGACCCATAGAAGTCTGTCATTACACTTAGAATACTTTAAGACTTCTGTACACCCTGTCTTTGCACCAGGGAATGATTCATTTGTGTTTACAAAGCACCCCGATGACCCTGAACCCTCTAGACAGTATTCAGGCTAACAACAACCTGAATATACTAATGTCTCAACCTTGATCAGCTGTACTTCACACAGCCTCTTGGTTCCCTCCTTAAAAGAGTCCCAAAGGATTTATCCTTTCAGGGGGAGCTGAATCATCACCCTTAGCTTTCCTAGGGGCAGCGTAACAGGCGACCCACAACAACATATGTTTCACTCTTAAAAGAGTCCCAAAGGTTTTAACCTTTTGGGGGGGCTGAATAATCACACTCAGCTTTCCTAGGGGCAGCGACTGGCGATCCATAAACAACATATGTTTCACAATCAAAAGAGTCCCAAAGGTTTTTTACCTTTTGGGGGGGCTGAATAATCACACTCAGCTTTCCTAGGGGCAGCGAATGGCGATCATTAACCACACTTTATTCACAGTTAAAAGAATCCCAAGGATTTATCCTTTGGAGTGGCTGTGTAATCACCCTCAGCCTCTCTGGGACAGCGAAATGGCGACCATTCCCCTTATATTTTTCCCTGTTACTAATTACAACAAACTTGCAGGCTGAAATTGTACAGCCAGTCGTAGAGCCTCAGGTACAACAAGAAACGGAGGTTGATACAATGACTCAGGACAAACCAAATGATGAAGAGCCTGTGATAAATGATGATGAAGAAATGCTCTCATTAGAGGATTATGTCTCTGATATTGAGCAAATGCCTGAAGATGAATTCCGTGAGGGAATGTTTGATGAAGAGGATGAAGAAGATGAGGACGACCAGCTGTCTGCCTCTCCTCCTAAAGATATAGTTGTGTCCACACCAGCTGATGACAAGACTTCTCCTCTCAAGGAAGCTGTTGACACTCCAAACTCTGCTACATCTGCAACAACAGTCTTCCAAAGACCAACATATGATCCAACAGCCGAATTCCTCATGTTTGATCATCCTGCCCAGACCAACTTTGACTTAATTCCAAGGGGGGATGATTATGCTCAGCAAAGCCTCAATATCAAGAATCTTCAGCCCGTACATCATCAATCTGATATTGAGCGCTTATCAAGGAAGCTGGATGTGATCAAGTTAGAGATGCACAATTTTACTGTGACATTTCCAGGCATCATAAAGAAGGCTGTGACTGAGGTTGTCACTGAGCCAATTCAGGATGGTGCAAGAAAAGGTGTAGCCCAAGGACTTAGTCATCTCTCAACACGAATCAAGGATGCTATTGACTCAGCTGTCCCTGCTATGTTCCGTGAACATGAACTCACCTTACACAGGCAATTTAATGTTGTTCACAACAGGCAATACAACCATGCTAACTTTATTGTCAGGCGTGTTCAGGCAAATACTAATGCCAATGCCAACCTCTTGCTGAAGATTGCCAGGGCTTTAAGAAAAAGACAACGTGCCATGGCTGCCTCTGTGGAGCAGATTGCAAGACGTTTTCAGGCACGTTCATCCAAGCATCAGCGAAGTAAGGATAAACGTGAGGGGGAGAAGAATACTACACTCAGCCTTGCATCTGCTGAACAAGGCTCATCATCAGCTAATCCCTCAACTACACCTGTTCCTCTCCAAGTCATCACACCAGTTATAGTACCTGATGATGAGGATGATACTCAGGGGGAGCAACAAACTCAAGATGGAGCTGACTCCTCTAAATCTCTGATCTTAGTCAACATCAGCAAGCCTGAGGATGATGATGAGCCAGCGGCCAAGAAATTAAAATTCACTGTTAGCTCTCTCCCCAAATCTATTCAAACTCAGGCTCAGACTGCGTTTCTCAAAAGAGCTGATGTTTTGAAAAACATAAGTGTGGAGTCCTCTGTCTCGAAGAAAGGAAAGGAGATAGTTTTGGTTGACACAGATACCAAACTTAAGAAGATAGCTGCGATGCTAGAGACAGGAGGATCCACCACAAACCTTTCACAATTCTCAACCTTTACACCTTCCGATGAGATTCCTTTGACCCCTGAAGAAATTGAGCAACAGGCTGAAGAATTCAAAAGATTAAGTGAACTCAAGACAGCCAAAGAATTAAATGAAGCGACTCTGAGGAAGATGACACCACCTGAAAGAGAAAAACAAAAACAAAGGTTGAGGGAAATGGAAATAAAACGCGCTGAGGCCTTATAGAAAGTCAAAGCTGACTATGATGCCTGCGTGAACAACAGGTATGCTGCTGGCAAGATAACCAAGTTTAAATACACCATTCATAAATCCACAAACACCCCACAGATGATCTTATGGAGGTAAAACCAACAGAGGAATATGGATGTGTTTGACAACTTCAGGTTAAAGACACTTGGGTTATCAGAATGGTTTGAACTCGAAGCCTTAGCTGCCAAAAAGTCTAGACAGGCAAATTTCCTTCTGCTTAAAACTCTTAAGGCTAAGTTTAACTGGATCAAGGAAACAGCAGCCAAACTCAAGATTGATCCCCCACCACAGCTTTTTGAACAAGAACCCCCAAAGACAGGCAACAAAAGAAGAAGAATTTCACAAATTGTTAATGAAACTTTTGTTACTGAAGATGTTCATGTGGATGGTATGCACAGGGATTTGATCCTTCCAAATGGTATTGTTGGCCCTGTTGATGGTCAGACATACTCAGAGCCTGAAAGAGGAATGGCATTTATGAACAAGGCTTGTCAGTACGCTTTTCAGAGGGAAGATGAGCTGTGCTTGGCTTCAACTATTCAGCTACTCTGTCACAAGAAGTGTCTCAAGATCAACACAGAGTATTCCAAGAAGTTTGCAAAGACTTTGCAGGATGAAATTGATAACAGATTAGACGTGGCCGAAGCTGAAGAAAGAATCAAAAATGATGACTATTGAAGATGGTCTCAGCCCTTTTTACCTTCATCTTTTATTTTACTTATGTAATGAACTTGTAATTTTCTTTAAGTCTTAATAAAATCATGAGGTATGTTTGTTTAGATCTGTTATGTGTAAGAAGAAGCTGTTAAACTCACTTACCTTAACTTAGTTAGATCTAGCATTATTTATGTTTAAATAGGGGGAGATTGTTGGGAATCTAAACTTATTAGATTCCCTGATCATTGATTTAAACATAATTAGGCTGATAGATAGTCCCTTGCCTGTGCCGCATGCAAGTTTCACAAGACTCACAGAGATCCAAGTCTCTGTGAGCAACCTCAGAGGAGTCTATGTCAGAGACATTGTCAGGGAAGTCGAAGATTACCTGAAGACATACTCCTTGGCTATGATGGATAACAGCCAAGATGTATCAGGGACTCTGAGGGGTTGAGAGTTAACAGGGGTGGCAATACCCTGATAACTCTCAGCACACTTTGGACATGCCATTTGTGTGTTCGAGACTATGAAGAATAAGGAAACTATTTTTGACAACTGTTCCTTAAAGCATAATGGAAGACTACCAAGAATAGAAGGACATCATGTGACTGATGTGGGAACTTGTAAAAGCTTGTGTAGTCGACATCAAGTACTGTTTAAGTCAAACTCGTAACACTATAAATAGGATGTGTATCCATGCATTAATGTTTAACACTTTGAGATATTAAGAACATTAGTGCGTATAACTTAGTGAATCAAACAGCTACGACTGTATTCATAAGTTAGGATTTGTTGTTGTTCAAAGTGTGCACAACACATTGTCATCAAACGGTGTTATCCATAACACTTGTAATTCTTTATTATACAATAATAAGATTACGTTTGAAAAGTAATACCTTGTGTTAATTAAGTTAAGATTAGGGTTTCCTGCATTGATTAGGGACTTTCACATAGGACTTAACCTATCCTACCATCCTTATGTCACCACAATCTTCATCGTCGTGAAATAAATGGGTTTTGGGTAAGTATATGTCACCATGAAAATCCATTTTGATATGCAAATCCGTTTTGCTCCCCCTTAACATATGCCACGATATTCGAAAACATTTCGCACATGTCGGGATGAGCCAACACATTAAGTCAAACCATTTGTGATAATAACCCATATTAAATCACATTTTCTCCCCCATATTAAAAATATTAACCCAATCGATGTTTTTAATATCAATTGATTTAATGAAGGTTTAACAAAGGTTTTGGGAAGAAAAATGCAAGTCTGTTTTATCTTCATGATACCAAATGTATGAGATATGATACTGATTTGTAACATGATCACATATGCACCATATTAGAAAAGAATTGACAAGGTTGGACTTGATAGATGAGAACATCATATGATAAGATCAAATGGTTCTTGTCAGCATATGTTGGTCGCCTCGTCACATCTGAAGTCATCTCTTGACACCACGTGTACGATTGGTATTGTTGTCTTGACACCAACTTGTGAACTTGGCACTTTCGGCATCGAAGATTCTGAATGCTTGACAATTGCTCCCCCTCAATTGCTGACCCGTGTTCTATTGAAAGAGTTGTAGTCGTCGGTTGAGTAGTCGCATCGTCGAGTAAGTAGATACCAATTGTAGATTGCTATGGTTGTAGAGATGATAACTTCATAAAAATAAGACTTCTCTTGTTTTAACAAATAAATGCACTGATGCGTACATAGATTTGTGTTAGACCAAGTTATAAAGTAAACTTGATCCCTTACAAGGTTTTAAAGTAAACCTTGCCCGAGAAAATTAATTCCCGTTGAGAGCCAAAGCTTTCATAAGAAATACTTGACTTTAATGTGAAAACCGGGTTGCAGTCAGAAATAACTACAAGCCATAAGGGCATGTTTTATGAAATATTTACAACTTTTGTGCGAACTCTATTTATGGCGTCGTGTCAATATTAATCAACATTTCTAAGGCCGTAAATATTATCGTACCAAAAGACATGCCTTTGAAAAATAAAGTAAAAATATTTTTGGATTTTTATGAATTTTTCAATTTTTATGGTTTTTATATGGTTTTATATTTTTGTATTTTGCTTTTGTGGATAAAAATATAAACAATATATACAAATGATCACCAAGGATACGGAGAATAGTTTACCATCACTATTCTTTCGCTTCATCTGCCAATTCCTTTAGAGTCTCAGGCGAGAAGGTTCTCATTCCTAGCTTGTCGGCCAAAAATTCAATTCGAGCGCGATCTAAAGCCTTCGTGAAAATATCCGCCAATCGATACTCAGATCAGACAAAGTAAAGCTCGATCACTCCATTTTCCACTTGCTCCTTGATGAAGTGGAGCGAATGTCAATATGCTTCGACCGGGAGAATTGAACATTGTTGCAGCATAAGGCAATTGCATTTTTGTTGTCGCAGTACATCGGAATCTTGTTGAAACCTAGACCATAGTCGGTTAATTGCGATCTCATCCAAAGAATTTGAGCACAGCAACCGGACATAGCTATGTATTCTGCTTCCGTACTCGAAATTGCAGCGCTTTTCTGCCTTTTCGATGCCCAACTGATTAATCGATCTCCTAGTAGTTGCAATGTTCCACTCGTGATACGCCTTGTATCTTGACAACCCGCGTGATCCGCATCTGCATATACCATTAGTGCAATAGAAGATCCTTCGAATACCAAAGTCCCCGATTAATGGTTCCTTTAAGATATCGAAAGATCCTTTTAACAGTAGCTAAGTGTAACTCAGTAGGCCTAGTTTGATACCTAGCACACATACATATAGCAAACTGAAGATCAGGTCGATTGGCTGTGATATACAGAAGAGTACCGATCATTCCACGATAAAGTGTCGGATCAACGGCAACTCCATGTGGATCTGCATCAAGCTTAAATTTTTCCACCGTTGGAGTATCCACAGGGTCGCAAGATTCCATCTTATATTTCTTTAGCGATTCAAGGGCATACTTTTATAATAACACAATCTAACACGAATATACGTATAATGATAAACATGATGACTGTGTAATTTTGATGGACATGATAACTGATATGAGACAAGATTAAAGTGTCTACTGTGACAAAAAAAGACGACTTTTAAACAGATTGACCATTTGTGACACAAAGAAATCCATAGATCGAGACTTAAAAAAAATATAGACCACCAAATCGAAAACAATAAATACGAACACGATCCAAGGATGGAACCGAGGCTCTGATACCATTTGTTGTATATGTAAATCTTGCTTATGTTTTAGAGAGAGAAAGAGATAGAGAGATGGTGAGAACACACACACTTAGAGAGAGAAAGTGAAAGAAAAACACTTTTCAACTATGTGTAAAATGAATAACCACACTACCCTCTCCATCAAAGGAGAGGGTTTATATACCCAAGCCCTTGTCATGGGCTTGGGCTTACATTTGGGCCGGCCTACACATGTTGTAGGCTAGGCTTGTTGTTGTTTGTTAAATAAAGATAAGTAGCTAAACTACGAGCTATTACATGGACTATCGTTGGAGTGACCGATCCTTCTTAATACGTAAAACGTATTTCCAACATAGATAGGCTCGTCAAACCAATGTTTGTCGTTCCCCTCATTGAGGATTTTAGAAACTCTCTCGAAAAGATCATGATCAAGCACAAAACCATCATTGTTTTGTGAGGATCATTGATAAGTTAGATCCTCACGAATGTGGTAAACATCATTCTCATTTGAGGAGTGTTAATTAGGTAACTCCTCGAGAATGGGATTTTTGGTGGTCACGTGAGTTGGTTCGTCATTATGAATGAAACGTTCCAACTCATCAAGTTCGGCCTCGATATTTGAAAAATCAACCTCACTTGTAGGTGGAATTGGAGGTAAAATAGAGAGCTCTCGTTCAATAATTTCCTAAATCTCGGGCTCGAATTCAAAATCATCATACTCACCACATGAAGAATTCTTTTTAGGAGAATCAAAAATAGCTTGTGGCTTTTTGAGTATGTGATCAATTTTGGCAAAATCGCCCTCATCGTCTTTATCAAAGAAAGTGTCCATGTGAGAGCTCACAACCATGGTCTTACAAGTCAAATGACTATGCTTAGGTGACATTTCAATGATGAGAGGATCGAGTCCATAAAACCTTTAGCCTCAATGGAATTAGAAGTTGAAGCCTCAAAGACGTGGTCCTTCGAAGGTGGTGAAGATGAGTCCATATTGGTCATTGGCATGATGGCACTAACGTTGCCCTTCAGAATTGGTTGTTCACTTGTTTCGCTGAATATATCCCAAAATGATTTTTCATCCATAAATTTACGAATACCCTTTTGAATTAAGTAAACGTATTCTTTATCATTAAAATCCTCATCTCGAAAACCGTTCATTTTCATTCTTTCAAAACATACATCAAGCCTCATTTTTTCCGCTAAAGTATGAGCTTTGACATTATCAAATTTTGAAATACCGGTTTTATCATGATCATTTGAAATTTGGGATCTACTCGCGAAAAAGTCCATTTTATCCTCACCATATTTCATAGTTAATTTCCTACCGTGAACGTCGATTACGGCTCGAGCCGTCGATAGAAAGGGTCGACCTAAAATAATGGGACATTTAGGATCACACTCATAATCGGATATGACGAAGTCTACGGGGAAAACAAACTTTCCAATTCTAACATAAACATCCTCAGCTATTCCAATTGGTTTTAATGGTGTACAATTTGCTAGCTCGATTGTCATGTTCGTGGGGGTAAGTCTAAGCAATTTCATCATTTTCCAAAGAGAATGAGGCATGAGATTGATGCTAGCACCTAAATCGGCAAGGGCTAAATATCCCTCAATCTCGTAAAAATCACAAGGTAAAAGAAGTTGGCCCGGATCCTCTTCCTTTCTTGGCATATGCCTTTTAGGTTTTTTAAGAAGGATCGAAGCACAAGTTTCCTCAAGGGTTACTTACAAGTTTCCTCACGGGTTACTTTGGTAAGGTCGATAAAGCTCTCTATTTGAACAGTGGGTTGAGTTTGAGGTACACGAGGGTGTGCACTCTTTTCCTCGGTCACCACGTTCACCCCATCGACTTTAGAACATGAAGGTGTTTTAGAAGTCGAGGGTTGAGAAGAAGGAACAACTCTAAAATTATCAAGGGTAGGGGTAATCACACGACCTTTTCCACGAGACAAGGCAGCTTTAACATGTTCCTTCGGGTTTGGTACGGTGTCACTATGTAACGAACTCGATGACGCACCTGAAGACTTGTTCATTATGGCCAAAAACATCTTTTTAATGTCGAGTGGTCCTTGTTCAATTTAAGTATTTTGATTTTTCAACGTATTAGAAAATTCGTTTTTTAAAGTACCAAATTTTCCCTCTAATCATCTCATTTTAGCCTCATTCTTTTTCATATATTCTTGAAACTCGTTTGACGAACTATTTTGATTAGAATTAAAGTTCCCTTGGTTTTGATTATTTCTTTGAAAATTCCCTTGATTGTTGTTTTGAAAATTAGAGTTTTGATTGTTATCTCGATTTTGCCAACCTAAATTACGACCTTGATTATAAACTTGATTACCATGATTATTTCCATGAAAATTGTTTCGGTTTTGATTTGAAAAATCATTTCCACGATTAAAATTGTTGCCTTGGTTGTAACTGCCTTGTGATAGACCCGCGTTGTTTTGATTTTGAAAACTGTTGTTTCCATTTAATGCGTTAACACTCGATGTTTGGCCGTCCGTAGCCGCACACTCGTAATAATTATGAGGTCCACCACACAACGTACACAAAGCCTCAACCGCTTTCACCATAGCGGGAGCGTCTTTCTTTTGCATCTCAATGAGAAACGACGTAAATACATTCGTCAAATTATCGACTTTTGCATCAACCCTCTCAATATCACGATTAGAATTACTAACATTGGCGACATTGGCAACACTCAATGTGCTACGGAATTGGAAAACCTTGGATTTATTTTCGATAATCATTAAAGCGTATTTCGGAGTTTTACACAAATAATTGCCACCGGCGGCGGAATTTAACGAATCTTGATCTTGAAAATTAAGACTGTTATAAAAAGTGTCGATTTGGTGAGAAAATACATGGGGAGGACATTCCCTAAGCAATTCTTTAAAGCGATCTCACGTGTCTCTAAACGACTCATTCGGCTTTTGTTCGAACCTCGTGATCTCATTTTTGAAAAACGTGGTCTTAGACGGTGGAAAGAAATGATTAACGAATTTAGAAACGAGATCCTTCCATGTAATTATGGAATTAGGTGGCTCTTTCTCGTACCAATCCTTGGCGGCACCATCGAGCGAGTACGGAAAAAGCATAAGCTTAACGACATCGGTGTCGACGTTTTTAAACTTGCTCGTGGCCAAAAGACGATCAAAATTCTGAATGTGATCGTGAGGATTATCCGCCTCACGACCTCTAAACTTCGTTGCTTGAATCAACGATAGCATTCCGCTCTTAATCTAAAAATTCTCTGCTTTGATTGCGGGAATAACGATCGCGTCTCCATAACCCTCGGTGGGTGTTTGGAGAAAATTCATAATCGTACGATTCTCGGCCATCTCGTCTACGGTTTCGACAACAAAATTAGGAACGTTCGTTTCTAAATCACGTCTTCGTAGTCGATTCCTTCGATTTCGATTGCGTCGATTCGATGCGTTGCTAGAATTCGTATAGTCCTTCGATCGAGTGAGCATGCACTAAACGTAGAATAGGGGGTAGCAAAGAAGATTCTTTTGGGGGTTTTTAACGTTTTTCAATTTTTTTGGTTTATGATTTTTTTTTAGATTTTTGGTGTATTCTGTAGACTCAAATCTACAAATCTCTCCTCGAATCAATTTCTCGATTAAAGGATCCTCAAAGAATGAAAACGATCACGTTGAGTGAACGTCTTCGATGACTTTAGAACGTTGGTGGAACACCAAAACGTTCAAGAGGTTTTAATCTTTGAAACCAATAAAATATATATGATACGTAGATAATACATTGGTTGGCAACCCCTTAATCGACCTTCACTTTCTAAGTACGCATAAGCAAGCAAAGGAAACGAGGCGGCGTGAAGCACTTAAGAGTCTTTTTCCTTTAGGTCGTGAAATATAACCGTCTTATACGCACCTTATAGTTTGTACTCGTCGAGATTAAGCTTCTTAAAAGTATTTATCTATTTTGCCTTTTCTTCTTGTTTTGGATTCGAATACAATAATTGAGTGATGTAATCCTAATTAAGGTTGCGTTTTCACGCTTTTGGAGATATTTTGAAATTAATGTGCTACGTAATATAATATATTAATAAAAATCACAAAAAAGGAACAACGATAAAGAGAAAAAGATTGTTGTGTATTAATTGAGGAACAATTTAACACGATTTATTTGGATATTTACTTATAGTAGAAAAAATAAAAATGAGTATGTACGATATTTACGCTTTTTAAAAATGAAAAGAAAAATTCCATTACTCACACAAACACGATATATATAAGGCATTAAAAACACCTTCCCAGCAGCGGCGCCAAAATGATTATGGTATTTTAGTCACTTGTTTTAGGAAAAACAAATAACCTTGGCAAGTATTAAATTCGACGATTTAGGAAAACCGCAAAACTGAATAAGTGCGAGTTCGTTCTCGAAGGAGGTGTATGTGTTGTGCCAATAATATAAAATCAAGTTTGGATTAGTAACGTTTTTGGATTTGAGAAGAAAGAAAATTAAAAGACGAGTTATGCTAAATTACACTACGACGATAAACGTAAAACGCGACAAAAATAACAATTTAAACTAAAAAGTAATTAAAAATTAAAAACAAGTCTAAAACAATATAAATAAGAATAAAAATTCAATAAATAAATTTTAAAACTTATTATTAATTAAATATTTAATTTTAAATGCTAATTAAAGCCCTAAAATTAAATATAATTAACAAAAAGTCTAAAATTATATTTTATCAAACTAAAATCTTACTTATATTAGTCAAGTAACACACAAAAAACATAGATTTAAACACAAATCAAGCAGCAAACAAGCAATTAATGAACAGAATACCACAAAGGGGGGGTCTAGTGGTTTACTGCAATACAATGAGCTATTAGGTGACTTCTAGCTTTTCAATACTTCACCAATCCCTGACACCAACTAATGCTAACTACTTACTAACCTAGTCCTAGCTAGTAACTACTCTTCAACCTTCAAATAACAAAACATAACCCTAAAATACCCCTAGTGACCTACTGGCTCACAGAAAGTGGCCATGTGGTTACTTATTGCTGATTCAAACTACCCATAGAGTGAATTTATATCAATAAAATCTTGCAAACAAGTGTCCCTAGCAACAAATAAGTAAAAAGTAAACTTAGATAAACCTATAATCCAACTGATGTCAAGATTACACCATATAACATTCTAAAACAGATATTTCAGGCAAAAATGTGTAAAAACTAGCAAACTTAATTTTTGCACTATCAAAATGAACCAACTCATAAAAATGAACTTAAATACATTACTAGATAATGTTTACTCTACTTTTGACCCCCAAAGCTATCACCCTATGCAGGTAAGAAGCAAATCCAAACACCCTTTATAGGGCTGCTGGCAGATTTAACAAGGATTTGGCCTACAAATCAAAACAGAAACTTACAAACTTAAGTTAACATGCATAAAACATATAAAAACATCAATTAAGCAGAAAAGTTACAAAGAACATAATCTAAACACAAAATCACCACAATTCAACTTTTTTTTTGAACAAGATAAAGAACTAAGGGAGATCAAGCCTTACTTGGTTGATGCCCCGGCTTCAAGCTCTTGGTTTGCTCAAAGTGAGCTTGTGGAAACTTATGTAGAGATCCCTGTTGGTTGGTCTACAATAGACCAAGGGGGATTTCACAATATCTTCTAAAAACAATGAAAAAGGGATGAACATGATCTTGCCATCTTGGTTCCTGCACACAAAACAAAATCAAAGAGAACAAAGTAACAACCAACCTCCAAAAGCTTGGTGTTAGCAAGCTTATGGAAGGCTTTTGCTACAGTGAGAGTTAAACAACAAAGAAAAACAGAAAGAAAGAAAAGGCCAAGGTTTCTTTAAAAATATTTATGAACCATTTTTTTTTAATCAAATAAGTAATCAACTATAAAAATAACACAAGTCCAAACCTTCTTCAAAAAAATAGTTGTCAATTACTTTTCAGTAACAAGTTTTAGAAAAATGGATCTTCAATAAGCTTTCTCAAAAAAAATTCAAAAAGAACTCATTGAATAAAAGAGACTATAATGTGTCAAAGTAGAACTCGGATTCAAGAACAACAGTAATAAAACTAAACTAAGTGGAACTCAGCAAATGTAAATTTAAAAAAACCAACTTTAACTATTTTATAGAATTTGAAAATTGCTGGAACAAGGGTAATTCACAGGTTGAATGCTCCTTAAATACTGGTCCTAAGAATATACTAAAAGCTAGAAAATTATGAAACCCTAACAATGCAATTCCTAAAAATCCCTTGGACTGATCTTTGAATTTGGTCAAGTCGTGAGTGATTCGCTGTAGCCAGTTGATTGAAGACTGATCTGAGGCGTTTATGGGACACTTTCGCAACAAGAAACAATCCTGGACCGTTGATAGACTGGCATGATTCGATTTTTGCTAAAAAAGAACAAACAAGGGGGCGGGGGACCATCGTATGGGACCCATAGGTGCATGTGATTGGTTTCTGGGTGTGGGAAGGGAATTATGGTAACGTTAATCAGGGATCTGCATCAAAGGGATGGGTAATTTTTTGGTTTACTCAAAGGGGTGATTAGGGTTTATGAGAGTGTACAGTTGGGATTTTGATCCAAAAAGGGGGATGGTTTATTGTTAGGCGCCTAATTAAGTATATTCTAATAAGTTTAAAATTTATTAAATATACTTAATCAGAGATAGTGGATGTTGGGCTGGCAAGGTGACGTGGTGGAGTAGGGGACGTGGCAACTGGTGGTTGGAGGGTGGAGTTTTATGTTTGGCAGGAATGGCCCTTTACTTTCCCAAAAGTATTCATATTAAGTTATAGCAGAAATGGTGTCCTTCCCCTTTGTTAAAACTTTTCTTCATTTGTCATATTTGACACAAATCATTTTGAAACTTTTATCAAGGATCAATAGTGCACATATTGCACTCTTCAAGGGCATAACTTGTATATTCTGGAAACTTGAGGACCATCTTGTAATAATATAGATTTACAAGGGTCAAAAGTGACAAGTCTTCTAAAGTTGAGGGATCAACCTTGTACAATCATCAAACTTCAAGGACTTCTTTGAAAATTCATTATTCGGGTCCGGTTCTTTATGCGGCTTCATTTCCCGTGTTCGTTTTTGCTTGAATCTTGTGATCTTTTGTTGAATTCACGATATCCGTACCTAAAATACACAATGAATAAACACAAGCATATTTTGAGGTATTTTATGATATTTTTAAGCATTTTAAGCCCGATTTGGACGATGAGACTATGTATAAATGCAGTCTCATCATACCTCTTTGCTAAACTTGATGCTAAACCGAGATTGCTTCGTTGGATTCTCCTTCTACAAGAATTTGATGTCAAAATCCTTAACAAAAAAAGGAGCCGAGAATCTCGCGGTCGATCACCTCTCTCATTTGGAATATCCTCACCAAAGTGTACTTGAAAACAAGGAAATAACCAAAACATCCCTTCTCGAAACACTTGGTGTAGTGAATTCCAAGGAAGTTTCATCAACCCCGGGGTTTGCGGACATTGAAAATTACCATGCGGGCAACTTCATCATTAAGGGTATGACCACTCAACAAAAGAGAAAAAAAATTCGAGACGTCAAGTTCTATTATTGGGACGACCCTTATCTTTTCTGAGTTTGTGCGGATTAAATTATTCGATGTTATGTATTTGGCACCGAAGTTCTAATATCCTTAGAGCTTGTCACGAAGGCCCTACGGGAGGCCATCATGGTGCTAATCTCACGGCAAAAAAGGTGTTTGATGTCGGCTTCTTTTGGCCTACTATTTACCGAGATGAACACACACTTATCAAGTCATGTGACTCTTACCAACGTCAAGGAAAAGCCTCACAAAACAATGAAATGCCACAAAATATCATCCAAGTGTGTGAGATCTTTGACGTTTGGGGCATCGACTTGATGGGACCTTTCCCATCATCTCATGGTATTAAGTACATCCTTGTCGCTGTTGACTACCTATCTAAGTGGGTAGAAGCTAATGCTTTGCCCACTAACGATGCTCGTGTGGTAGTCAAATTATTAAAGCAATTGTTCTCTCGGTTTTGAACCCCTCGTGCTATCATAAGCGGTCGTGGAACCCATATTTGCAATGACTAATTTGAAAAGGTTTTAAAGGAATATGGGGTTACACATCGTCTTTCTACGGCTTATAACCCACAAACGAGCGGGCAAGTCGAGGTTTCATAACGAACCTTGAAGAGGATTTTGGAGAGGTCGATAGGAGAAAACCGAGCGTCTTGGGGCGACAAACTCGATTATGTTTTGTGGGCCTTTCACACCGCTTATAATACACCTATTAGGTGCAATCCATATAAGATGGTGTATGGAAAGAATTGCCACTTGCCTATTGAACTTGAACACAAGGCATATTGGGCCCTAAAGCATAGTAACTCTAACTTGAGGACCGTCAGAGATCACTGGAAAATATAACTTAATGAATTGAATGAATTGCGTGATATTGCTTATGAAAATTCATTAATTTTTAAAGAAAACACCAAAAAGTTTCATGATTCTAAAATTAAAAACCAGGGTTTTAACATTGGAGATCAAGTGTTGCTTTTTAATTCAAGATTGAAAATATATTTCGAAAAGTTGAAATCCCGTTGGTCCGGACCATCCATAATTACCCAAGTGTTTCCATATGGGACCATCGATCTAGCTCAAAATGATGGCCCTAACTTTAAGGTGAATGGTCATAGTCTTAAGCACTACTTTGGTGGGAAGTTCCTTCAATGGACGACCTCGACCAAGTCACCTTCCCCAATGATAGTTATAATGAGGCGATCGAGTCGAGCTCATGACTCGGTAATCAAAAACGAGATGCCTCGTGGGGAAGATCCTATGCTTATCCATGTATATATTATCCCTTTCTAATCGTAAAAAACTTAGAGGTCACTCATTTGAGAAGCTGGAAGCAATGGCTTATCCTATTTAGGAAGAGATTTGCAAGCATAATACTAAGATCAAGCTTTCAGCTGAAAGAGAAGAAGATGAAGAAAGAAGATGAAAAGAGGAGCATGTGGTTGTTGTTAGGCCAAGAAAGAAAGGTTCTAAGCTCAACTTTCCAGAGTTTGATGTTTTTGATACAAGCTTGCCTATTGATAGTTTATTGAAGGCAAATATGGAGCTTGTAGATTTGAAGATTCATAGCATCCAGATAAAGTGCATAAAGTGAAAAAGGCTATGTATGGTCATCATCAAGCCCGTAGAGCATGGTATGAACTTTGTCTAAATATGTTGTGGATAATGGATTTAAGAGAGGGACCATAGACTAGACATTGTTTACTAAGCAAAAAGGAACTGATTTTCTCTTGGTTTAGGACTATGTGGATGATATCATCTTTAGATCTTCTAATCCAAAGATGAGCAAAGATTTCTCTAAGCTAATGACTGATAAGTTTCAGATGAGAGCAATTGGAGTTGATTGCATATTTAGATAGTGATATGGTGGTGACATAGAGATAGGAAGTCAACCACTGGTGGATGCTAATTCTTGGGGAGTAGATTGATATCTTGGCAATGCAAGAAGCAGACTATTATAGTCAATTCAACAACTGAAGTTAAGCATGTAGCTTCTGCTGCATGTTATGGATAAGTGCTATGGGTTCAAAATCAATTGCTGGATTATGGGTATAACTTTATGCATACTAAGACATATATAGATAATAACAATGCTTTGTGTATTATTAAAAATCCTATGCACCATTCTAAAGCTAAACACATAGAGATTAGACATCATTTTATTAGGGATTGCTTTGAAAAAGGTTTGGTTTAACCAGGCAATATTGACACTAAAGATAATGTGTCAGATCTTTTAATAAAACCTTTTAATGTTAGGAGGTTCTAATACTTGGTTGAAAGTATTGGAATGGTTAATCCATGAAAGATGCTTTTCTTAATGTTGTAAAAGTATGTACAAGGATACACACTATTATTTGTCTATGCACTGTTAGTCTTTTCCATTAGTCAATTTTAGCCACTGACAGGCTTTCTCTACCCAGTGTTGTGAGTAAAGTAACCACTATCAGTATATCTTTTGTGTTTTTTGTCTAACAATGCAAGATCTTGATGCAATATGGGTTGATGGTTGCTCATGGATGGATTTGTAAGTACAAGTTTTTTATTTATGATGGTTGGAATGTTCAGATACCTATCTTGAAATAAAAATTTGTTTCTTTAGTTGTGAAGGTTTGTAAGTGTACTCTTAATTTAAGGGTAGGTATCAGGCTACCCTTTGTTTTTTTAGGGCACTATTAGATTGTTTATATAAGGTTCTACACTGTATCCACTGGTGAGTGAGGGATAGGAATGATGAATACACTCCTTTAGGTTTGTTGTAGTACCTAGACCTTGAGGCACCATAGCATGCAAGTCCATAACAAGATTTGTATGCTGCCAAGACCTTTTTAACTTGTAATTAGGCTTCGTCGAATGGGAGACTTGGACTGTATATTTTTGGGCTACCTAGGATTTACAAAGGTTTTATATGAGTACCCTTTTTTGTGAGGCATTTGTGAGAAAAAATGACTCTAGAGTTCTTGCATATCTATCATGCTTATGCATGTGTGTATTGATGACTACAATTATACATAGTCTCATCGTCCAAAACGTACTTAAAATGCTTAATTATATCATGAAATACCGTGAAATATGCTTGTATTCATTTGTTGTGTATTTTAGGTACGGATATCGTGAAAAGGACAAAAGATCACAAAGAAACAAGCAAAAACGAACACGGGAAAGGAAGCCGCACAAAGAACCGGACCCGAGTATTGACTTTCTAAGAAAAGTCCTTGAAGTTTGAAGATTATACAAGTTTGGTCCTTCATCTTTGAAGAACTGTTAAAAATAGCCCCTGAAGAATTACTTTATACAAGACTAGTCCTCAAAGAGTGAAGAGGTTTCAAAACAAGCCCTTGAAGATTAAAATAATTACATTATTAGTCCTTATTCATAGATTGATAACACAAAGGGACTAAAAATGTAATTAGCCTAAAGACATTATAAAGGGAAATTGCCCTAATTGTTGACTAAACTTTGGAAGCCAAAAATAAGTTGTGAATACCTTGGGGGCCAAATTTGCTATCACACAAACCCATCTATCCACAAAACCTGACCCATCAATTTGCTTGCTCCCTACTTGTCATTGAACGAATAAGATCATATCTTAACATCTCAATCCAACTGGCATAACACATGGGCTCAAATTTGACCTAAGTGAAATTCAAATCACAAGGGGTATTTATGGAAATCACAGCTAGGGTTTTTCTTTATTTTTGTAACTCTATAATGTTCATTAGGCCATTATATAAGGAGCTCTCAATGTGTGAGAATGCCCTTGTCTCGGATTTATTTTCCTTAATGTAATTCCTTTTTATAAATTATAAAAGTTGGTTTTTATGAAATAATATGAGTGCCATTTTTTATTTTATGCAATTGTTTTGTGAGTTCAAGATTAAACAAATATAATTCCTTTCTCAAAAGTTTTTGAGAAGTTGGTGGTTTGAATGTTAACTTCAAAAATCTTTTTTATACAGTTGGTTTGTGTACTCTATTTGATTTCAAGTTGAGTTTCAAGGTTCTTGTTTGATTTGTATTTAGTGAGTTTTTAGGGATTCAGGATTAGAGAAAAGGTTTTGAAAGAAAGAAAAAAAATTCCAAGTATCTTCTTGTGGGGGTGCCTTTGTTCCCAAGATTGAACACCAAAACATGACAAACAAGGCCCATTTCAATTTCTTTGACATTTACATTGTCAGTGGGTAAATCTTTCCCATTGACATCATTGCAAGCTTGCCACTGCTAATGTAAACTTTAATCAACCAATTTTTTGCTTATTTTTAGCTTATCAAGTGATTTTTTTTTTTTGCTTCTCTTATATTTCCTTTGTTCCATGTTACATTTTAGGTTTTTAGAAACTGGTTTGGGATTTCTATCACTTTTCTTTTAAATATTAGCATTATTTTAGTTTAAAAATACTGTTTAGCCATTTAAAAATAGTTAACTGATTTTATAATTTTTAGAAAATACTTTTTAGCATTAGAAAAATATACTTGAGGTTTACAAAGCAAAAAAAATTTGATTGGGCTTTTTGTTAATTTATTTGATTTTTTAGGCTTTAATTAGCATTTAAAAATTAAATATTAATTAATTTAAAAATTTACAAAAAAATTTTATTGATTTCTAAACCTTAGTTATATTTTATAGGATTCAATTTGGATTTTTAGATTTTTTAGGTCACATTTTTTTTTCTCGATTTACGTGCATAACACGTTTTTCGTTTTAGCCTAATTTTAGGATAATCCGTCTTTTTCCTTTTTCACCTTTCTTCTTTATAATATTAAGAAAAAACATAACAAAAATTTGACACACACTTATTTCCTCCTTGGTGAACGAACTCATTGTCGGATTTTACGTTTTCTTAAACGTACTATTCAATACTTACCAAATATACACTTTTTTCTAAAAGTGTATTTTTACTACAATCATGTATGCATGGGCAATGTTTTTCACTTATGCTAATTAGAGAAGAGTTAGTTCCGTTAGGATTAATTCCTTTATTTGTATATTTGACCTATTTTATCCACTTATAGTGGTTTTCTTGCCATTGTCGTGTATACTTTACACACTGATGGCCAATTTTGTACACTGCTGATAAAATATGACAGTCAGCACTGATAGAACTTTTTGACCATTGAAAAACACTGGGTCTCTCCCAGTTGTAATTCTTGAGAGATATTGGCCGTAATTTTAGATAGGTTTTTTCGAAATTAATGAGATAAGTGTTTTAATTTTCAAGATTTACTTGAGTACATTTTTGAACTTTTTATACACTTACCTCTTTTTTTTTCAACCAATCATATCCCTACTTGACAACTATATTACATCCAATACGTCTCCTAAGGCCACTTGCAATTTTCATAATATTTACATTTCCATAATCATATTTCTCACCTTCTCACCTTAAGCTTTTACCATTCTAACAATGGCAACAAGATTCACACATGCAAATCTTGAACTTTTGTACAAGACCCAACACAATATGATTGCTCCCTTGGACAAGGACCCTAGAAATCCACAGTATGATGAAATGATCGACTTTTTGAGGTCGTCTAAACTCAGGTTTGCTCTTCTTCATAAACCTATCATTCCTGATTCACATATTAAAGGGCTTTGGAACACAGCTACTTCCAAAATAGTTAATGGTGTGAAAACAATTGAAGGCTCTATTCATGGGAAAACTAAGATAGTCACAGAATCCCTCATTCGTCAAGCTTTACATCTTGATGGTTGGGTGGTGTGGATATTCTTCCCACTGATGAGCTACATGTTGGACGCATTAACGTATTTTAAGTCATTTAATTATCAAAATATAAATGTTGTTCGAATGTCGATGTTTTTATTTTATACTGAGTGTTTATTTTTCGTGTTTTAAGCTTAACTTTCAAATCGCGTAACTTTTAAAATATTGAGCTTCGATAATATACCCGCTTATTAAAGATTTAACTAAAACAAAAATTATTACACATTATATATCAAATGAGCTATTTGCTCTCCTTATCAAACACGTATGCTTTCTCAAAAGCTAGACACGTTTCTTAACATGCGACGTGTCTTGCATGATTTGTGTAACCTTAACTTTAACATTATAATTTTTGGATATCTCTTATTATATACCGTGACTCGGAAATTTGGCTATCAATAATAATGTACGTATCTCTAGCAATAGTAAAAATATGTAATGGTTTCTCAAGTGGAAAAATTAGTAAAAGGTTTCGGAAATATTCGATTTTGATAGCACATATAAGCATGAGTAGTATGTGTGTTGCGGAAAGGTCATAGTTTGCGACTCGGAAAGAGTTTGGTCATGCATAATTGTTATTTTCGCTTCATTCGCCACAGGTTTGAGTTCTAAGGTACTACTCGACATAAACTAAATATTATGAGTTGTTATTTGCTAGTATTAGTAGTTTGAAATACACATAACGAAGGATCATGACTTATATATTTTAGATGAAAAAAATTGAGAATGAAGACTAATTGTCTACGTCATTCTCATGCAATACAATTTCATATTAACATTTTTGTCCTTGATCTATAGATCCATGTACAAATAAATATTATTGATTTTTGAAGTAACAATTTTTGTCCTTGTTCATTTTATGCCTTTCAAATCTAGCCCAAACTATATATTTTTAGAAAACTTGTATAAAACTCATTTATTCATTTATTTTCATTTATACTCTAAGACGCGCCACTTTATTTTAGGTCTTCGTTAAAAGTTCGCGGTTTCTCGGCTTGTCTCATTTCATCGTTTCACTCCTGACACTATTATCTTGATTTTTATCCTCGTTCGATATCCTTATCGCTAAGATGAGTTTATAGCCTCGCTATTATTATTTTAAATGTTTTGTTAAACCCGCGAGGGGGATACATGTTGTTTTATAAAATGAACACAAGTTGTTTTCGGTATGCTGGACCCGAATGAGATGATAAATGCATAAGTACCATTGTCTTATGAAGTCCTTGAATTTCATGCACTGTTAATTACTCGAAGGGGTAAACGCTAATACATATGATAGATCTATTTGGTTTGACAGCCTTATCCTAGGGTTTGTATCCTTGTGAACACCTGAGAGGGATATTATGTATAAGAGGTCGTTGGTATATGACAATATTACCTGTTAGTAGGGGCGCCGTAAGTGACTCGGTTTGACATGTTGGTTAACGTTCAGTGGCGTGAGCTTAATGCATTTATCTATATATATGACTTGTCTGTGTGATAAGTTTGAGATGATTAAGAATTCTTGTGTTCAAAGGATGATTTGTAAAACCTATAGACTTGCTCAACCTTTGTGTTGATGATTTTAAGCATGTATTTCAGGTAATCAAGGAGTGTGAAGCTTGGAGGTCACGGGAATGAAGTTGTGCACTGCTTTTGTTGTTTAAACTCTTTGAATGTTTATCGTTCCTTTCCTTAAAACAATATAAATCTTTTGTTTTAGTTGTACTTTGGTTACGATGTCTTGGGACTACGCTACTCTGACAAATGTTTGAGGAACGATAAATTTAAAACGTCTCTTTTCGAGTCGTTCTTTATAAATTATGTGTTATTGTACCATTGTTTAGCACCCAATGATATATTCCGCTGCGTGTAAATTTGGGGAAGTTAAAGATTGGTATCAGAGCCATGAGTTATAGAGAACTAGGTCATTTTCTGAAAACCCTAAACTATAACTGTCAATTTTTATTTTTCAAAGAGTCGGTGCACATGACTTTGCGTGACTTCAGGTTCAAGCTACTTCTGGGGTTACAATTTTAGTATGCGTTATTACGTATACCTTACTGGCAAGTATTTATAAATAAATACTATGATCCCTTTATTGACATATAATTATATCTAGGATTCCCTTTTCGATATATACTTATATCGTTAAACTTTTCGATGAAAGTTTATCATTTATTAATGACTGAATTGATTTAAATAAATCTGTGATTATTCATCGTATCTATTTTGAAGTGTTCGAATTGCTTTTATTGCAAAAATTATATTATGACCTTACATACCTTCATCTGCGCGTATTACCTTCATTGTTTAACCTTTTGAGATATCTCTATAAATATCCAAATCGTTTTCCGGCTGTTTGTGCTTGGACGTCTTGAAAAGTAGTCTCTAGACCATTGAGCAACTCAATGTGTCCCAAGAAAAGACTAAACGCCATCATGTATGTCACACATCTTGAAACTTAAATTATGAACGTCATGAACCGTTTTGACTTTCTAATTTCTTGTTGGTATTCTTGCATTTTTATGCAATATTTCCTTTATATGCTCATTTATATAAATTATATTTCATTACTATGTAATCCATGATACATGTGTGTATGTAAATTTTTGGATCATTAAAAAGTGTTGGTAAAATATATTAGATGACGTAGAATAGAAATTGCGTTATAATTGAAAATATTAATAAAGTTGATTGAACTTTCAGATGTGTCGGAAAATGCATTTTATGCAGAAATTTTGAATGAGGCTTAAGGTTCTCTAGAAAATGTTTTTATAAACATTAGACTTAAAACTAAAAATTTGTCCGAATCATGCATACATATATCATGAATGTATAAAATGGAGCATTTGAATAAAAATATTGGAGAATTAATTTTGTTAAAAAGGTTAATATTTTTATGAGTCAATATTAACGACTTAAATTTAGAAACATTCCAAAATCAGAAACCTGCCTAATATATAAACTTTCTAAATATAGAAACTTTACAGGATTAATAATTACCGGATTATTGGTGTAATTTGAAAACGAATGATATACTTTTCTTAAAAGCATTTTTGTGTCGAATAGCTTAAGATGAGTACACATTTGGATTGCTTTATTCTTTTTATATATATGACTCACTTGTCATTCGATTTTATTTTTATTTTTATTTTTCTTCTAACCTACCACCGATTTGGGTTGAGATTTGAAGTTTTGTCTTCACATTCTTCGTCGATATTTTTATCACGTGTCTCATGGCGATTCCGTCTAAACCTTGTAACTTTTTGAAACCTTATTAACTCGTGACCATTTCATTGGTTTTCCTATAAGCTACTATTGGCTACTTTTTGCAAACCGTTGGTTATTATACACGTTATCAAAATGTCATCTTATTATTTTAATTGACATTTTTATTACAATTATTTTCACAAATTGTTTTACTTAGATATTATGAAATAATTTTTATAACATTAATGTTGTTGCTTAAATGTCTCGCAAATTACTTGTATCCTATAAATTTATAAAATATTTTTAAATTCCATTTTACAAATGCCATGGTTTATATATAAACATAAGAAACGTAATACTAGTTCGACGAAACTGAGCATTGCATTGCTAGTCCTAAATTATACATGGCCTGATCACCTATGTCTAATTTAGAAGGAGCCATGATAGGCTGAATAGTAGTCACCTAAAAAAAATCTTGATAAGAATCAACTTTTTACTTGAATTTATGAGAAGTTAAACAAAATGAAATAAATTGAAAATAAGATTTTGAAAACCTTTATATTTTATGCAAGTAGCACAGTTTCTATGCATCCGCATAAGTTTTCTTACCTTTTCTTGAACGAATTACACGCTTACGAGTACGTTTTTACCCGACGATCGTTTTTCTACTTGTTACTTCATTTTATCTTATAACTGAATTCTTTTGACCGTACGTTTAATTACTGACTATTGATAAAGGACTTGAAAGTCTCGATGTTTCATCATTCCTTCTCGTCCAATGTTCTTTATGCGATTTGGTAGATCTTCGGGATGTCTCCGCACGTGAATAATGAATTATCACTAGAGGAATTTCCATATATCCGGGATGACGTCCGTCACTCTCGTTTGTCTCGAAATACACTCTTGTGAACCGTGCATTGACTTCTCTCTTTAATCACTAACATTGTTCATTTGATTTATTTTAATTACAAGTGACTAGTAGGAATTTTCTTTGAATTGAATTTTGTGTAGGACCTTATTTCCGATCGTGTATCGATCACCGCTAAGTTAATGAGCTGATGTTGGTGAACCTACCGACCGCACTAACAAAATTGACAACTTATTTAATCTACTGTTTCTTCTTGTCTTAACATCAACACCTCTATTTTATCATTCTCTTTAAGAATTTATACGATATTTGCTTCGTCCCCTTCTGTACCATTGATTTTGTACTAATTGTGGACCATTTTCCCATTCGTATTTGGCTGCTATTTTGTCACATTTCGAAACCCGAATATGTCTCATGTTTACTTTGACATATTAAACACCTTTAAGTATTTCTACAACATATTATAATAATTTTATAGAACTTGTCTACATTTTCCAATAAATCTTATCTAAATAACTATCACAAGTAAGAGGTTAAATCTATACATCATCTTTTGTATAATTAGAAATTATATTTTTCTGATAGTAACCATCAATACGAGTTTAATCAATAAATTCTATTCATTCTTTCAAAGTTTTCTTAAGACGACCAAAATAAATTTTGAAGTTATTTTACTTCTATTTTTAATATATCATTTTTATCAAGAAAGACCTCAATCGAGTTTTAAGGTAATACCAAATCCGGGACGGATAATTGTGACAAACCTTATTTTAATGTTAATATTCCATTCATTCTCCATCCTCATTTTCCTCCTAATGTGAATTAATATGTTTTACAGTTATGTGATTCGAGATTCCTCGTCGATCGTTAACCTTAAATCATTTGCACATCTTGTCCGTTTATGCGTTTATTGAATTCATTCTATCTTATTATGTTCCTTGTATTGAAGATCACTATTTTACTCTGAGTTTAAAATAAATCTCGAGAAGTAGTGTATAAGAAGAAACGAGCCCCGGGACGGTGCTCCCTTAAGGTGGTGAGGATGTAAAACCCGCAAAAATAAGGTCATAATTTAATTCTATTTTTCAAATATTTTTAAAGTATATGATAACATTAAATATTATTACGTTTGACAGTTTAAGTTGAAACCGATATTTAATATTTTATTTTTATGTTTTGACAAGTAACGAGGACTATTAGTGATCGCGATACCGACGGATGCCAAAAATTATACATTTTATTATCGATAGTTTTGATATTTAATATTATTTTTCTTTTTTGTCGTTTAATTTTTATTTTATTTTATTTTAAAAGTATTTTTCGTCATTTACGTTAAGCCTTTAAGTGTCATTCGTTCATTCGACGCATTAACGTATTTTAAGTCATTTAATTATCAAAATATAAATGTTGTTCGAATGTCGATGTTTTTATTTTATATTGAGTGTTTATTTTTCGTGTTTTAAGCTTAACTTTCAAATCGCGTAACTTTTAAAATATTGAGCTTCGATAATATACCCGCTTATTGAAGATTTAACTAAAACAAAAATTATTACACATTATATATCAAATGAGCTATTTGCTCTCCTTATCAAACACGTATGCTTTCTCAAAAGCTAGACACGTTTCTTAACATGCGACGTGTCTTGCATGATTTGTGTAACCTTAACTTTAACATTATAATTTTTGGATATCTCTTATTATATACCGTGACTCGGAAATTTGGCTATCAATAATAATGTCCATATCTCTAGCAATAGTAAAAATATGTAATGGTTTCTCAAGTGGAAAAATTAGTAAAAGGTTTCGGAAATATTCGATTTTGATAGCACATATAAGCATGAGTAGTATGTGTGTTGCGGAAAGGTCATAGTTTGTGACTCGGAAAGAGTTTGGTCATGCATAATTGTTATTTTCGCTTCATTCGCCACAGGTTTGAGTTCTAAGGTACTACTCGTCATAAACTAAATATTATGAGTTGTTATTTGCTAGTATTAGTAGTTTGAAATACACATAACGAAGGATCATGACTTATATATTTTAGATGAAAAAAATTGAGAATGAAGACTAATTGTCTACGTCATTCTCATGCAATACAATTTCATATTAACATTTTTGTCCTTGATCTATAGATCCATGTACAAATAAATATTATTGATTTTTGAAGTAACAATTTTTGTCCTTGTTCATTTTATGCCTTTCAAATCTAGCCCAAACTATATATTTTTAGAAAACTTGTATAAAACTCATTTATTCATTTATTTTCATTTATACTCTAAGACGCGCCACTTTATTTTAGGTTTTCGTTAAAAGTTCGCGGTTTCTCGGCTTGTCTCATTTCATCGTTTCACTCCTGACACTATTATCTTGATTTTTTACCTCGTTCGATATCCTTATCGCTAAGGTGAGTTTATAGCCTCGCTATTATTATTTTAAATGTTTTGTTAAACCCGCGAGGGGGATACATGCTGTTTTATAAAATGAACACAAGTTGTTATCGGTATGCTGGACCCGAATGAGATGATAAATGCATAAGTACCATTGTCTTATGAAGTCCTTGAATTTCATGCACTGTTAATTACTCGAAGGGGTAAACGCTAATACATATCATAGATCTATTTGGTTTGACAGCCTTATCCTTGGGTTTGTATCCTTGTGAACACCTGAGAGGGATATTATGTATAAGAGGTCGTTGGTATATGACAATATTACCTGTTAGTAGGGGCGCCTTAAGTGACTCGGTTTGACATGTTGGTTAACGTTCAGTGGCGTGAGCTTAATGCATTTATCTATATATATGACTTGTCTGTGTGATAAGTTTGAGATGATTAAAAATTCTTGTGTTCAAAGGATGATTTGTAAAACCTATAGATTTGCTCAACCTTTGTGTTGATGATTTTAAGCATGTATTTCAGGTAATCAAGGAGTGTGAAGCTTGGAGGTCACGGGAATGAAGTTGTGCACTGCTTTTGTTGTTTAAACTCTTTGAATGTTTATCGTTCCTTTCCTTAAAACAATATAAATATTTTGTTTTAGTTGTACTTTGGTTACGATGTCTTGGGACTACGCTACTCTGACAAATGTTTGAGGAACGATAAATTTAAAACGTCTCTTTTCGAGTCGTTCTTTATAAATTATGTGTTATTGTACCATTGTTTAGCACCCAATGATATATTCCGCTGCATGTAAATTTGGGGGTGTTAAACGATGGAAGCACTCTGACTATATGACTGAGCATTCGGATACCAAATCTGATCGAACAACCAATCTGCCATCGCTTCAAGCTGCAGGCAAGAAGCATTGTTCAAATATTTTATGTAAGCGCATAGTATTATATAAAAGTCTAATTGAATAAGGTTCAAGCATCAGTTGAAGGTTTGATATTAACATCATGGGTGATTGAGTCTACTATACCTATCAAGTTATCATTTACAAAAAACGTGTAGCTAAAGCTAAAGTTGCTCATATGAATCTGATGAATCCTATGCTTCCACTTGTAAAACGGATGCCTACATCACATGGATAAAAAAACCTTAGTGAATAAGTTGGTGCTGATCCTTTTTCCAGAAATCGTTATACATTCTTACCATCACCGAATGTAAAAATCCTTATTGTTCGAGCAAGGTCATTCACATCTAGTTGTTACACGAAAATCCCGCTGGTGGGTTGCCTATTTACAAAAATACAATAAGCAAGCAGGTCAATATTTACAACAATTTAACTGTTAATGTATCTAGTTAATTGAAATTAAAAGGCATATGTGTATTGGCATGTATGTAATAGTTAATTTGAAGACCTATGTTGGTGGCAGACTTCATTTGTGGTTAGGATTTAGTCAAAGGCCTATTAATTTGCATTTTTATAACTGCGCTTGCACATGGAATTGTATTGGAGGCTGTGTTACAGGTTTGACACAATGCTGAATCATGAGGGTCAAGCTGCTCATGAAAGGGCTGCAGGTTTTGATTGGGTGTATATTTTAAAGTAATATAAACTCCCAATGTTATGTTGCAACAGTGGGTTGTGGTAGTTGTATATAAGGATGTCATGGCATGTATTAGCAATACATCACCGCGCATAGAGTAACCGATAATCAGTCACGAAAGAATGTCTTGGTTGAGAAGGTTGCGTACTTTGCAGACGGCTTGCGGTTCTGAGGAGCACCGCGACTGTTTTTGGTTCTACCTGCGTGAACAGGTGGCTGATGAGATGGATTGGAGGGGGACACTTGAAGTTATGAATGCCCGTAAAAAGGGATGCAGTTGCTGATAGGGATGGTTTGATAAGCGATTTATCTAGTATTAACCCAGAACCGCTTTTGAGTTGCATGGTTTGTTTGCTATTGGACATGCAAGACAGAGTCGAGGCGGAGCTTCGCCAGCTGCAAGAATTGATGGGCGCGTCCGACAATCGTGTGACCGTTATGGAGTTTTTCATCCGTAATATGTGATCATCGAATGTGTTTGCAGGGCGCACCTAGTGATTGTCTGTGTGTTTCTATGTTTTTAATAAACTGTTGTTCCTAGGCGTGTGTGGGAAGGTTATGTTTGGTCTTCTTTGTTTTAACTTTATGTGTATTTGTTGTAGTCTATGCAGCTGTAACGCCACCTATGTGTATGTTCCCATATGTTTATGTTGTTGTTGATTATCTTGAAATTCGGAAAAATTTTTACTTTGAATGCATCTCGGTGGTGTTTTATTTCCCATCAGGAACCAATGTATCATAGCAAGCATTCATTTGTGCCTCTTGGTTATTGTATTGGGACACTTTTCTTATGAACATGTGCTTCGCATTTTGCCTGGAACCTGTATCACTCATTTAGCCTGCAATGTGCTATTGAGAATCTCATAGTTGCAACCTTTAGTGGCTAGTTGGCTAGCAAGTAAAAAAAAGAACCCAATGTGACATGCCAACAGTGGGTTGGAGATGTTCTATTTAAGTGTGCCATCCTGTTGGGGTATAGCACATTGTAGGCAATAAACAGGCTTAAACAGTCAACCAAAAAAATGAGTTGGCGAGGAGTGCTTCATGCTTTGCAATTGCTTTGTTCTTCTAGTGATTTTGGAACTGTTTCCTATTTCTATCTGCGGAAGAAGATTGAGGCTGAGACAGAGTGGAGGGCCAGAATTGAAGATTTGCATGCGCGAAAGAAAAACGATATTGATCAGAGGGCCCAGTTTATAAGTGAGCTGTCTAGCCTTAGCCTGGACCACCGTGTGAGTCGAATGCTTTGGCTGCTAGGCGACATGCAAGAGCGTGATGTCACGGAGTTGTGGAAGCTACAGGCATTGGCGGATGATTTTGATGGGCGCGTTCAAGATCTGGATAATTTTTTCTGTTCCTTGTGACCCATTTAATGATATAACGGATGTTTAGAGCAAGAAGGTCGGTCGTGTGTTTGGAATAAACAGCGTGTGGGATCCGATTGTCTATAGTCTGTCCGTATCTGTTGGTGATATGTCTTTTATACGGCCAAACTCGCTGTTATGTTATTTTGATTGAAGATGTGTTGTATGTTGTTTGTAATATAACAAATGTCGTTTATGTGTGAAATGTGTTTTTTCATTATGTTCCAATGCTCTTTCATTAGGTTCTAATGGATCCCTATAAAATGTTGTGCTTGTGTGTTATAACATGTTGTCTAATAGTATGAAAAGTTTGCATTACAGAACATACCAATAGTATGGCACTGTTGTTGGTGCTTTTTTTCACCACTTGTGGTAAAGATATGCAGTGCCCCATAACAACATTATTTCTGCTTTTTGTCTTTGGCCATAAATGGGTTTTTTCTATATTGTCTAAATATGGAAAAAAATAAACAGAAAAAGTAGAATAGTAGATTATGCAATAGTGTGTGGATGGGGATAGTGCTTTTTTAAATAGACTTTTGGGAACCTAAGCCGAGAATCATGCAATTTGGGAGCCGGTTACTGTTTTTTGTGGTAGTGTTGATTGTTAGTGCATGACACTATAGGTTTTAAGCCATGAGGCATTGCTATATAAAGGAGTGTTAGGAGGCTTTAGGTGACACATCTTCACACACATCTATAGTTAAGTTTTATTAAGAAATAACTAATGGAGTACCGCCCAAAATGTGATGCATTGGAGAAGGAAGCAGGAACCGACGATTGGCGGACATATTTATTTGTCGCCTACAGGATGAGATTCTAGGCGAAACAGCCTGGAAAGCTAGGATGGAGCAGATGTGGCAGGAGGTTAATAGTGGTGTAATTGATAGGACTCATCTTGTTTATGAGTTAAGGACCGTTGTTGGGGAACCGGTAGTTAACCAGATGGTGGCATTTTTAGGGGCCCTGACATGTGAAGACTGTTCCTTTCGAGAACAGCTCGGAGGCGAAGCAGTAGCAACTGGCAACCGCATTGCTAGGATGGAAAGATTCATTGAACGGCTGCGAGGGAACGTTTCGGGTTGAAGCGATTATTTGAATGTGCCTCAAGGTGTTCGCTTTGTGTGTGTTGAATAAATCATCCTCGGGCATTATGTTAACCGTGTTGTGTTTCCGTGTCTACCAAGAATGGACCAGGCATGTGTGCCTGGGTGTTTGTTATTTTGGTACTGCCAATGACGTTGGGTCATTGGCAAGGCGTCTTTATGTATTTGGTTTAAGTACTGCCAATGACGTTCGGTCATTGGCAGGGCGTCTTTTATTTGTTTGGTTTAATGTATTTGTATATGTTAAGTTATTTACTTTTCTATTTTTGTTTGATGGATAAAAACTCTAAAGAAGCCAAGACGAAAAAGAATAAAGGCTGTTGAGTAACAAACGATTAGTATAGAGTGTTACCGGGTGCATTTTTTTGTATTCCAACGACAGAGCGGGTGGCCATTAAATCAGGGGTCCTCCAGTTCTCTGGCATCTCCACGAACGAACGTTCCTCCGTAGTGAGTTGTTTTTTTTTTGCCGTCAGGGAAGGGGCATGGTTTAGCAAACCTGTGGAGGTGGCAGCTTATCAATCTGTTATGTATAAAATTATCATAGGCCGTATAAGAGTATCATATAAGTTATAGGTAAACAGAAAAGACCTAACGGTGGCGCTAGTCCATGGCTGGCGCATGATAGAGCGGGAAGACCCTAAAGTTGTCGAAACACCCACCCGGTAGGCATGAACTGTTAGGCACACCACGCGCTGTCATTCTGTTTTGGTAGGTTGGTCAATATGTGATCAAGGCAATGTGTCAAGCACATCACAAAAATGTCGTTGTTAACCTGTGGTAAGCAAATGTCAGCCACAGAAAAAAAGAGGTGAGGTTGTTAAAATAAAACGTTCACCAAAAGGAGAAAGAATGTAACACTTACCACACAGCTAGCGCGGAATACAAAAGCACAATTTAGATGCCCTGTGGTAGAACCCGGTGACACGCGATTTTTTTTTTGGTATTTGGAGGCTCAGATAAGCGAGCAACAGATATGAGGAGACATGCACTCTGGCTGCAAACCCACCAACATTGCCCCGCCAAGAAGTACATAATCCGGTTTAACGCTCAAGTCTAATCATCATTGCCTTTTTGAATGTTCTAAAAGATACACGGCCGCATACTCACACTTGTTCCCTAAATGATAGCATACTACATCAATTATTAGAAAAACAAACGAGATTGCATCACAGGGTAAGAGTTGGAAGAATAGAAGCCGCAGGCAAAACCGGTGATGGGTGCGAGCGCATGGTCGCCCCGCAAAAAAAAACGACTCTGCCAAGCACTGCTTACCAAAGCAACCCACCGACACGGCTCTCATCGGAACCTAGAACAATGAGGCTCATGTGTGATTTCCGTCACACCCTTAATAAAGTATGTTATTTTCTTTCCCTGACAAACCCTCGCTTCGCTAACAAAAATCACACCACAAAACACGAACCGTTCGTTCCTACCACATCCTTGGAAAAATTAGCTCAGAGATGCGAGGGCGGGAATGTCACACCCCACCATGGCGGAATATGGGGCGCGACGTATGGATATCATCACAACAACAGCGTGTCTATAGAGAGAACTAAATGAAATTGAAATATCATAGATGGCGACACAAATGTCATGACAATATCTCAACAATGCAGGCGTCTAGGTAAGTAGGTAACATGCCTACCTCTTACCAAAGACATACAAATAAACAAACATCAAACATATAGGTACCACAAATTTCACTTAATCAAAACACAAAATAAAATCTAAGAGGAAAGGGATTCCTCCGAATGCAATCCTAGAAGCCTCTATACTCTAGCCACTTCTAACATCATCTTGCACAACTACCTCACCTGAAAATGACACTAAAATCTGTCAACATAAAGTTGGTGAGAACATAGGTTTAAGTTATCTAGAACATCATAAAAAAAACCTTGACATCCGCTGTAAATAAGTTGAAGAAAAACAATTTATAGTAATGGACCATAATGTGATAATCATGCTACATGCATCCACAACAAAAATCAAGCCAAGTACCAATCAAATCTACAATTCACAAAGCACGTTATAACAACCAAGAAGTATCCCGTCACACGCACAAGAACACACCACACTATCCGGATCTTTCCCACACCACCTGTGGAAGATGAACTATATCCCCGTCGAGATATCTTGCCTCCGAAGAGACGATGCACAAGTACTCAGGACGGATCGTGCCCCACGCTCCACACACATCACAACTGGTCCCATAGACGCCCATACATCTATGTACCAAAGCCAATCACAATCCAAACAAGATTCATATAGCAGAACACGTACCAAAGCACATATGAGAACACATAAGCACGCAAGTCACACAATAACACATTTATGTCCACACATTTTATAACATAGTACTAAATCATGTTAAAGAACATTTCAAGTGTCATCTCCATCCCATACTGGAAAAAAAACATTTAAAAACGTAGCAAAACGGGACTATGAACTCACCTGATTGCTTCTCCAAAATCCTTGCTCTAGCCCCAAGCTAATAATCCAAAAACACATAAATCAATACATGAACCAACCTCTAAAATGGTTCATCAACCTATGATGGACATCTAACCCCCTCTCATATAAATACCCCATTTATAACTCTAAACACCCCATTACCCTTCTCTAACAAGTCCTTAACTTGGTTAAGTTTAATAGCTATCCCGTTCACAATTTTACACAAAACAGTCCCAGTTTTAGGTCTCAAAACTTTAAGTCAAACGTCTACTTAAACATACCCATGGTTTCTGTAAAAGGAATATTCATACCCTTACATATGTTGGCTAACACCTCCCACTTGCCCTAACCTTAAAGCTACTGTTAAAGCCCTGATATATATATATATACTTTTGTCATTCCAGTTTTCCTGATTTTAAACGTATGAAAAGTTCATTACCATTAGAGGGTCTTACCCTAAACCACAATCTTAGCCCAAGTGCAGATCCTTATTACAATATATAAACCATCTCTCATGTTCGTGAGAAGATCCCAATGCAAACCTAAGTACCCCAAACAACCCAAAACTTAAAAAGAAAACAGGCTGAATTTAAAACTGTTTTGACCTCCGACTGTTGTAACCTATTTTTGACCCACTTCCCGACCTCCAATTTAGTTCTCGTTTCTTGCATTGAAAAGCCACTTCAAATATCTTTCCAGGGGTACTTGGATCGTAAAATAAGAGTTGGTAGAACTCCCGATATGATCAAAACAATTTGCTCAAAAATCTGCCTAGTTTTTAAAAACGGGTTTAACAAAATCAACCTCATTAATTAACCCTAATCCCTCTAATTACAAGCCCTAACTTATGTAATCATCATATTATGATTAATACAACATTAATTTACTGTTTTTATATTAAACCCTAACCCTAATCCATCATAAGAATGATTAATTTAAACATAAAAACAATTAAATTGAAAAGGGTTATGAAGATTTACCTTTGATTTATGAAAACCCCAAAATTTTATGAATAACCCTAATTTTTTATATAACTCACGAATTTCCTTTATCTCCAGGAGAAAAATAATGAATTTGGTTTAGTATATACATTATATAGGGTATGGGTGAATCCTAGTGCAACCCAAAGCCCACTTACCATAAATCTTTTCTTTTTTTCCTTTTTTTCTCTTCTAAACCGACCTAAACACCATAAAATTCGTTTTTTTCTTTATTTTATTATTAATAAATATCTTATTAATATTACCTTAATTTTCCTTAATTTATTTCAGCTCCTAAAGCCTCCAAAACCTCAAAACCGTAAAACTAGTCAGTTTTTACGCGTTTTACCGTAAAAGTCGTAAAATATACACTTTTAAAAAAAATCTCAAATTCTTAAATAAACTTTATAACTAAGTCCTAAATGACTTAAAACCATCCCGAAAAATATTCATATGGATAATTACCTCACCCGAGACCTCTAAATGCTAAACCGTAAATCCTAAAAAAAATACTACTACTATAATACTTATATGTATACGTAAACACCACAATATCACCATTTTCATTTCATAGTCACCACTTGTGAGCTCATGAACATGAAATAACCGTTCCTCGATTTACTTATGAGTAATCTATACTCATAAACGATAACCACACCAACCTCGTTCACACAAATAAACACGTAAACACACAATTCAAGTAAGCACACATAAAATAACCTAAAAGTAAGACCAAGTGACAAACCCAAAACCACGGTTGTCACATCACTCCCTCCTAATAGAAATCTCGTCCCGAGATTCACTCCCAAACTCAAACTTATTCTCAGCAAACAAACGAGGATGCATATCCCTAATAAAACCTTCACGTTCAAACGTGAACTCAGTTTACACGAAAATAATCTCAACCAACAACACATGAGCCTTAACCGTCCGCGAGGAAACTTATCAAAACCATAAAGTTATGTAACCAACCTAACTAAATCTCGCAACTCATCATACAAGAACTGTCTTGAAACCAAGTTAGGAGCCGTCACATAACTCAACGGGTTTAACACTGTCACCCCGATTTCAGTCTTACTCATAAGTACCATAAATCAAAACTCATCAAAATATAACCACGTATAATAAGGTCTAAAGAACTCTCAAATTCCTTCCCAACTCATCTCTATGTTAACCCTCCAAGTGTTCATTACCACAAAATACCCAAAACACGAGTTTAAACCATATTGTCCGAAAATTAACCTTAAACTCAACACTTGTACAATTAATTCGACCAAGCTACTGACTTCCAATTACAAAACTTTCTGAATATTTGAAAAGTATGTTCCGAGTACATAATTCTAGGCTTTTGAATCACCCAAAAACCTTTAAAAACGAATAGGTTATGACCAAAACGATTTTTCTCAAAATCTGCCTAGGCATTAGCGACAGTTTCTGACAGTTAGCGACATATTTTGACAGTTTAGCGATAGTTTCTGCCTACTCCGATTTATACCAAATTAAAAAAAACGATTTTTAAACCCTAAAACCCCCCATTAATTACCAAAACTAGAACCTAATTTATTTTAATTCCAGAAAATTAAAACTCTATTAATTACATGATTTTAACATATTTCACTAAATAAGAACAAAATTTTTAACTTAAGAACAATAACTCTAGGTGATCCAAACCAAAATATTTTAAAATAACCGAGTCATGCTTATATGTTAAAGAATTTATATTCCACCTTATTTGAAACATGTTTCCGACACTTCCTTATTTCATCGACTACCAACAACTTTTTTTTTCAATTTGCAAGTTCTTTTTTTTTACCATGTATAACTCGAAACAAAAGACATCGTTACCCCAAAAAGAAATCTCCACCATCTCAAAATCCTTCACGCCAAAAGTACCGTACAAACAAACACGTGAAATGAGGACCCGAGTAATGCGCTACTACAGAAGTTGAACATCTAAAAAAGAAACGAGGCTAGCAACCATCCCAAGAATACAACCGGTAAGTAGAAAATAATTTTACATACATAGGCATAAGCGTACATACACTCAAATCCATCCAACATATACTATACAAGCATGTATTAACTCTCTTTCATGCAATCATACTTGAAAGTCCAGTGGTGTTGTGGCACATATATAATTATGTAGGCCTCCATAATTATACATGTTCCCTTTCACCAATGTACTCCCTCCTATGATGACACTTATAAGAAATTAATACTACACATAACACATAGTCCAACAACTCACAAGCACATAACCACACAAGATAAGATCCAAAACCCCATGTATTAAAATACCATGTATTAAAATAACATAGCCAATGCACGAAACACATAAACTCGTAGTCTAGCTGAACCAGCGTAGACAAAATTCGAAATGTATAAAGAACATGAAAACATAATTAAGCGAAATCCAACAATGACTAGCGTATACGACCATGGTTCCACCCGCACTAATCAAAACTCGTAAAGAAAATAACATGTAGTTAAGTATGAACCATAGTAGTTCATAACTTAACAAATACTGCAAAAATAATATTCTAACACATCAATTACTATAAAATGCACACATACTCCTATGACGCCTATATGCAGGGACCCTTAAGCTATAGACTAGGCTACACGACTAGGCAACCTAATTCTCTATAACCATTGTCTCTGATACCATTCTGTCACACCCCACCATGGCGAAATATGGGGCGCGACGTATGGATATCATCACAACAACAGCGTGTCTATAGAGAGAACTAAATGAAATTGAAATATCATAGATGGCGACACAAATGTCGTGACAATATCTCAACAATGCAGGCGTCTAGGTAAGTAGGTAACATGCCTACCTCTTACCAAAGACATACAAATAAACAAACATCAAACATATAGGTACCACAAATTTCACTTAATCAAAACACAAAATAAAATCTAAGAGGAAAGGGATTCCTCCGAATGCAATCCTAGCAGCCTCTATACTCTAGCCACTTCTAACATCATCTTGCACAACTACCTCACCTGAAAATGACACTAAAATCTGTCAACATAAAGTTGGTGAGAACATAGGTTTAAGTTATCTAGAACATCATAAAAAAACCTTGACATCCGCTGTAAATAAGTTGAAGAAAAACAATTTATAGTAATGGACCATAATGTGATAATCATGCTACATGCATCCACAACAAAACTCAAGCCAAGTACCAATCACATCTACAATTCACAAAGCACATTATAACAATCAAGAAGTATCCCGTCACACGCACAAGAACACACCACACTATCCGGATCTTTCCCACACCACCTGTGGAAGATGAACTATATCCCCGTCGAGATATCTTGCCTCCGAAGAGACGATGCACAAGTACTCAGGACGGATCGTGCCCCACGCTCCACACACATCACAACTGGTCCCATAGACGCCCATACATCTATGTACCAAAGCCAATCACAATCCAAACAAGATTCACATAGCAGAACACGTACCAAAGCACATATGAGAACACATAAGCACGCAAGTCACACAATAACACATTTATGTCCACACATTTTATAACATAGTACTAAATCATGTTAAAGAACATTTCAAGTGTCATCTCCATCCCATACTGGAAAAAAAACATTTAAAAACGTAGCAAAACGGGACTATGAACTCACCTGATTGCTTCTCCAAAATCCTTGCTCTAGCCCCAAGCTAATAATCCAAAAACACATAAATCAATACATGAACCAACCTCTAAAATGGTTCATCAACCTATGATGGACATCTAACCCCCTCTCATATAAATACCCCATTTATAACTCTAAACACCCCATTACCCTTCTCTAACAAGTCCTTAACTTGGTTAAGTTTAATAGCTATCCCGTTCACAATTTTACACAAAACAGTCCCAGTTTTAGGTCTCAAAACTTTAAGTCAAACGTCCACTTAAACATACCCATGGTTTCTGTAAAAGGAATATTCATACCCTTACATATGTTGGCTAACACCTCCCACTTGCCCTAACCTTAAAGCTACTGTTAAGGCCCTGATATATATATATATACTTTTGTCATTCCAGTTTTCCTGATTTTAAACGTATGAAAAGTTCATTACCATTAGAGGGTCTTACCCTAAACCACAATCTTAGCCCAAGTGAAGATCCTTATTACAATATATAAACCATCTCTCATGTTCGTGAGAAGATCCCAATGCAACCCTAAGTACCCCAAACAACCCAAAACTTAAAAAGAAAACAGGCTGAATTTAAAACTGTTTTGACCTCCGACTGTTGTAACCTATTTTTGACCCACTTCCCTACCTCCAATTTAGTTCTCGTTTCTTGCATTGAAAAGCCACTTCAAATATCTATCCAGGGATACTTGGATCATAAAATAAGAGTTTGTAGAACTCCCGATATGATCAAAACAATTGGCTCAAAAATCTGCCCAGTTTTTAAAAACGGGTTTAACAAAATCAACCTCATTAATTAACCCTAATCCCTCTAATTACAAGCCCTAACTTATGTAATCATCATATTATGATTAATACAACATTAATTTACTGTTTTTATATTAAACCCTAACCCTAATCCATCATAAGAATGATTAATTTAAACATAAAAACAATTAAATTGAAAAGGGTTATGAAGATTTACCTTTGATTTATGAAAACCCCAAAATTTTATGAAGAACCCTCATTTTTTATATAACTCACGAATTTCCTTTATCTCCAGGAGAAAAATAATGAATTTGGTTTAGTATATACATTATATAGGGTATGGGTGAATCCTAGTCCAACCCAAAGCCCACTTACCATAAATCTTTTCTTTTTTTCCTTTTTTTTCTCTTCTAAACCGACCTAAACACCATAAAATTCGTTTTTTTCTTTATTTTATTATTAATAAATATCTTATTAATATTACCTTAATTTTCCTTAATTTATTTCAGCTCCTAAAGCCTCCAAAACCTCAAAACCGTAAAACTAGTCAGTTTTTACGCGTTTTACCGTAAAAGTCGTAAAATATACACTTTTAAAAAAAATCTCAAATTCTTAAATAAACTTTATAACTAAGTCCTAAATGACTTAAAACCATCCCGAAAAATATTCATATGGATAATTACCTCACCCGAGACCTCTAAATGCTAAACCGTAAATCCTAAAAAAAATACTACTACTATAATACTTATACGTATACGTAAACACCACAATATCACCATTTTCATTTCATAGTCACCACTTGTGAGCTCATGAACATGAAATAACCGTTCCTCGATTTACTTATGAGTACTCTATACTCATAAATGATAACCACACCAACCTCGTTCACACAAAATAAACACGTAAACACACAATTCAAGTAAGCACACATAAAATAACCTAAAAGTAAGACCAAGTGACAAACCCAAAACCACGGTTGTCACAGGGAACCCGGTCCACTGCAACTCATCATAGCCCGATACCTGTTTACCGCTATCGTCGACCGGAATAAACAACGACAACAAACAACACGAATGTGAACATCGTCACGTGCCGTCAACCCGACAACCAAAAAAAACAATAATGCCAACAATTAAAACTCCCAAGGAAGGCGAATTAGTTCCTTTTGCAAGATATTTAAAAAAATAGTTGGGTCATTTTAGCAACAGTTGTTATAATCAGGGACTTTTTTTTAAAGCATTAACCTTTTGGGAACGCGAGACTGCTGATACTACAATGTAGTGGCTCAGAGCTGAGAACGTGCGACCAACTATTTAAGTTAGTGACCTGATATGGCTGCATACACGACGCCGTGATGCCACGCCGGAAAATCAGGCCGTTTACAACTATCATCATCTCCCAATCAAATACACTTGGAAACCGGCCAATGCACGCAGGAAACAATATCTTCATCGATAATTACCAACCCGCACCCACTGTCTTGTCAAAAAAACATACTTTTGGAATCGCTACACCCTAGAAAGGCTTTATTTTTTGTAACCAAGCTCAAATAAGGCATGGATGTATGCCATGGATCTAAAAAAGGAAAATATCTCAGATCCCGATAATGCATAAGCATTTTGTATGCCTTGTCAGGTACATAAAGTGCCTACACTAGCCATGGCTGCAAACTTAACAGTTTGCCCCCCCAAAACAGGAATGTTTTTACCGGTTGCAGGCTTACTCAAAGGGCGTAACTATTGATCACAGGGCCTTATTTTATTGTCCCATGGACACAGCCAAACATACAATGAACACCATAGCGACTATAACAGGCCAGCCAATCATACATTAAGGGAACTATTTATATTGATTCGGCCCACCAATTTTGAGGTTTATAGCATTGGCTCAGATAAGGCGCAATTTGGTACAAAAAAGTGGTAAACCTGTAAGGCTGCAACCTTCAAATGTCACCCTGCTAAGATCCAAGTCACCTTCTCTTTACCCACGCATTTTTAAATTCATCACAGCCGACATAATTACAGAAATGTACAATCACTCATCCCGGAAATAAGGCATGGATGTATGGCATGCATCTAAAAAAGGAAAATAACCTCAAATCCCGAGAATGTATAAACGCTCTGTATGCCAGCAACCATAAAGGGTCGCCTGGACGGGCTCGCTAAAACTGAATTTCGTACGCTTTATGGATCCAAGTCGCGTCTGTAAGGCACAGAAAGTGGGTACACTCGCCATGGCTGCAAACTTAAAAGTTTTCCCAGCCAAGACACGAATGTTTTCATAAATCAAGGGAACTTTTTATATCGATTCAGCCCACCAATTTTTAGCTTTATAGCGTTGGCTCAGATAAGGCGCAATATGGTACAAAGAGTAGTTAACCGGCATGGATGCAAACTTCAAAGGTCACCCGCCAAGATCCAAGCCACATTCTCTTTACCCACGCGTATTTAAATTCATCACAGCCGACATAATCACAGAAATGTACAACTAATCATCCCGGACAGTCAATTAAATAACTCCAATCTGAAAATAAACTCTTTTAACACACGGAAGACGGCAACGCAAATATCAATTGGCCTCTTCGCATTGCCTCTTAATCAGCCAAAACCCCAATTGTTTAAGCCCACAAACCCAATGTCCGTGTGACCCTTCTCATATCATCAATCCCATACAACAATCAATCCTAACCTGTTAACAACATCTTGCTATCAAAACCCAAAAAAAATAGGGCAATTTGTTATTTAATATAAAAAGGCTACTAATTTGACTACACTCGAGAACTTATTGAATCCCCAAAAAAATGAAAAAAAAAAAGCTTTAATACCTTGTCATCCCGCGGGCACGTAGCGGTACATATCCAAGAACAAATAAAAATGGCAGGAAAACAAATCAACAACGATTTGAAGATCATATCATCTTCTGGTTAAGCGAGTTTGATCATCCAACCTCATTAAGGAAGAGATCGCCACCACCCAGATACCCACATGAGGCATCCAACCTCGAGACACACCGACCCACATCACGGTACGCCGTTAAAGGCGGCAATGAAGTGATCGGCGGTAACGAAGGGTTACCATCACACATCACAACAACCAGAATCAGACAAAAACCGCAAAACCCCTAATCTTTTTCACATATTTCAAGTTGCCATGGATGAAAATCAGAAGATGGGAGCTAACCCACAAATAATGCAAACCCACAACAAAATTACTGTGGGTATATATATGGCTTATTGATCTCCTGTAGCCACTACACAATCAAACAACAGCAATTAAAGATTTTTCGACCAAAGGGAAAGGGGTCAATTTGAAAGGGCAAACACAATTAATTAGTGCACTCGCCAATTAATGAGTAACAGGCAAAGGGGGAAAGATCCAAAAACTCATCAATGGGGAACGGAGTAACATAACGGTCTGTTGGAACGAACGATGCGTGTGTGTGTGTGTGATTTTTGTGAGGGAAGCGAGGGTTTGTGAGGGAAAGAAAAGAACATAGTTTACTAAGGGTGTGAGGGGAATCACTGTTCATAGGGAACCGTGATTCCACTCTATAATATAAAGGGTTATTTAATTGAAAATTGATATCTTGTCCTTTTTTTTAAATGTTATGCGTTTTATTTGACTTTGTCATGTTTCTATAAATAAGAAGCTGAATATTAGGTGTTATGAATGATCATTTAATGAGTTGTAGGTAGTTATGTATGTTGGTTTCAAAAGGTAAACACAAAGTTGGTAAATAGGATAGTGATAAATGTATTTGTTTTGAATGGCAAGACCAGGGTTCGAATCCCTTTGAGAACATTTTTTACAAAATAAAAATCAGATGGATTGCCTGCTGAGGTGGCAAACAAATGTGCCTACGTGGATGGATTTGTCTTTTGTTATACTGATATATATAATGTAAGATTTTTAGATATTTTTCTCACATTATATACTATTAAAATAATAATGGTATACTATTAACAAACTTTTTTAACAACTTATTAAAATAATATTTTAAATTAAAATATCTTTTTATCTATTTAATCTAAATTTATAATATTTTTTAAAATTTTGTATTTTTAATTCAACATCTATTTCGATAAATTTTATTAACTATTTTAACAACTTATAAATATAATATTCTAAATAAAACCATCTTGTTCTCCTTTTTCGCCAAGTTTCTTTTTCATATACATACATACACGTGAAAAATAAATCCCGTGGCTATATATTAAATTCTCGATACAGTTTCTAGGTTGCATGATGTCTCTTTCGGTGCTAACACTGTTTGAAAAAACTAAAGAAAACAACAAATGCGAGTAAGATTATAGAGATAGGTAATTAGGTACAGTTGGCATTACTTTTATGACAATATCCAATGTGTTTTCGTCATTTGATTGGGTTGGCCTGATCATCGTACTACACAGGTTTTGAGATCCCTATTCCATTCGTACCCCTACCCAACACCTATTTACGACCAAACTACTAAATTTTCAACTAGTATTAAATTTTAATACTTAAAGTCAAACCTTAAAATTGTTTATTGCAGTTTGCCCTTTTAATATGAGTTTTATATATCGAGTATTAAAGCGACTGATGTGCTAATACGAAGTTGTCGAATTACTATCGCTATCTCTCCTCATTGATCAATAAAATAAAAATACTCATTTATTTTGGCACATTTGGTTTATGTTTTTTTTTTAACAACCATTTATTGAGAAAACTAGCAAGGAGCTAGATTACAAAGTTACAAGATGTGGGTTTTTAAGCCAATCGATAAATGAAAAAGAAACATTACAACGAAACTTACACCAATAAAAAGATCTAGATGTGACCTCGTCATAAAGAAGAGCCTTCGAAGGAATTTTTGAATCAAAAAGGCTCTTATTCCTAAAACACCATAGCTGCCACCACAATATGTAAAAAACTCCTTCAAATATAAGCTTGTGCTTGGGATTGAGACCTACAGAAATTATCCAGGAATTCCATTCAGTATATGTATTGATAACTGTATGAGGAACGCTCCACCATAGAAGAATTTTGCAGAAAAGTTGGGAAGCCAAACTGCACTTGAAGAAAAGGTGGTCTCTTGTTTCCACGCCATTGTTGCAGATGGGACACGAAAGGGAATTGATCAGAATACCACGTCTAGATATGTTGAATCTAGTAGGAAGACCATCCAGCTTCACCCTCCAAGCATGAACGTTAATTTTAATAGGAACTGACCTAATCCATTTGGTCTTAGAATCCGCAGCCATGAATCTTTTGTCGTCTATAACCTTCCTGATAGAAGCAACAAAGAAAGTACCTTTACTATTCAGAGACCATGTCCACCTGTCCTTCATTGGAGTTAGGTTGACAGATTGCACCTTATTATACAGATCCACGAATTGAGCTTCCTCCACACCACTCCTTGGCATACGACGGAAGGAATCAGCAAGATTGTGAGCAGTCAGCTTTGAATGAACCGTCAAATTCTTGTCCACTTCAAGAGCATAAAGGCGAGGATATAAATGTCTAAAGGCCATACCTCCATTCCAAGTATCATCCCAGAAAGATATACAAGTGCCGTCTCCCAATTTCAACTTCATTAAATCCAGGAAGTTAATACCTTGCTGCTTTAGAGAATTCAATTCACTTACAATTGATAACCATGCAGATTTTGTACACGCCTTAAGATTGGAACCGATGTGACCATTATCTCCATGAATAGCTTTTATGACTCTAGTCCATAAAGAGTCACGTTGAGTGTAGAATTTCCAGACCAATTTGAGCATAAGGCCTCGATTAAGAGCATAAAGACTAGATACCCCAAGGCCACCACTTTCTTTGGATGCTAGAACATTATCCCACTTAATCCATGTGGCCTTTCTCGTAGCTTGATCATGGCCATTGAAAAAATTGCTTCGAATGGACTCAAGAGATCGGAGAACAGTAATAGGGGCTTTAAAGATGGACATATGAAATATTGGCAAGGAACCAAGCACTGATTTAAGAAGAGTAAGCCGCCCCCCTATAGATAAGGATTTCATTTTCCATCTAGATAAACGAGTACGCACCTTTTCGATGACATCGTCCCATGATTTTGATCGGGACATTACACCGCCCACTTTTGTTCCAAGATACGAGAATGGGAACTTAAGAATAAGGCATCCCAATGTGTCGGCTGCACGTCTAACTTTATCATCAGCCACACGAACTCCCATGATTTTACTTTTGCACATGTTAATCTTCAGACCCGAGACGCAGTGAAAGCAGTCAAGAACCCTTGTAAGAATTTTGATGTTGCTCTCACACCATTGACCTATGAAAACCACATCATCTGCATAGAACATGTGTGAAAGATTTAAAGATGAAGTTAATTGAACTCCTTTGAATAAGCCCGCATCCACCACTCGTTGAAATGAAAGATGTAGAGTTTCCATTGCAAGGATGAACAAAAAAGGGGATAACGGATCCCCTTGTTTTAAACCTCTATGGAAATTGAACTCCTCTGTCGGACTTCCATTTATCAAGATGGAGCCCCTTGATGAATGAAGACATTTATGAATCCAACTGCACCATTTATGACCGAAACCGAATTTTATTAAGACGTCATCCAGAAAATCCCAACGGTTGAATCAAACGCCTTCTCAAAATCAACTTTGAAGATCAAGGAGCTTTTCTTCTTAGTTTGACACCATTGATGCACCTCATTGAGTATAAAAGGACCATCTAGGATCTGTCTATCCGCCACAAAGGCAGATTACACTTCGTTGACAATATCACCTATCACATAAGTAAGCCGATTGGCAAGAATTTTGGTGATGATCTTATAAACACTTCCAATTAAACTGATTGGACGAAAATCTTTGACCACATTAGCACCCGGAATCTTAGGAATCAGCGCAATGAAAGAAGAATTGCATCCTTTGGGAATAATCCCGCTGTGAAAGAAGGACTTAACAGCCTCGAAGACATCTTTTTCAATGATTCCCCAGTATTTGCGATAGAACCCAAAAGAAAATCCATCCGGACCGGGAGATTTGTCGGTACCACAACTCCAAACTGCCTGTTTTATCTCCTCTATAGTCACATCACGTTCCAATTCTGATTGTTGGTCAAGTGAGAGAGTGTTCGGAAACTCCATACTGATAGTAGCACGTTGACCGGATGGCTTGGCAAATCTGTTGTTGAAGTGGTTGTAAAATTCGCTTTTGACTTTAGAGGGGTCTTCAATCCAATTACCATTTATCTGAATTCCACGAATGCTTTGTTGGCTGCGCCTTTTGTTCAACAATCCATGGAAGAAGCTAGAATTTTCGTCTCCTTCAATACACTCTTGATCTTAGCTTTCTGGGCCAGTTCCAAGCTATGAAGTCTGTTAATTTCATGAATGGAGTTCATGAGTTCTGTTCTCTTTACCACCATCTCAGTTGTTCCTCCACCAGAGTCAATGATCATGTCTAGCTTATCTAATGCAGCTTTAAACTGTTTTTTACCAGACTTAGTATCTCTCGTGTTGAGAAGATTCCATTCCCTGATCTTGGTTTTGATAAATTTCAGCTTAGACATCAAGCTAGTAATAGCGTTGTTGTTACCAGGGGCGATGCTCCACATATCTTGCACCAGCTTATGAAAACCTTCCACTTCAGTCCAATGATTAAAAAACCGAAATGGGATTGGCCCATAGTCAAAATTAGATTCACGTAAGAGAATGGGCCTATGATCTGAAAGGAAACGATCCAAAGTAATAGCTGTAATGTTAGGAGAAGAATTAAGCAAGTTAACCGAAATGAGAAACCTGTCAAGTTTGCTCATCTTTGTTGCAGACTTGTGACACCATGTAAAGGAACTACCACCAAGAGGGACCTCTTCCAACCCCGAGTTGGCAATGAACGAATTAAAAGCATTTGCACCTTGACTATTGAAAATCGAACCAAACCTATCAGATTTAAATCTCACCTCGTTAAAGTCACCCATGATCACAACATCACCTTCCCAAGATTGAATAACATGATTAAGATAATCCCACAATATAGATTTCTCCTTCATGTCTTGGGGAGCATAAACCGTAATAATCAAAAGATTATTTCCAGTTTTGAGCCATATACCACATGTAATAACAAAGTAGTCCGAGACAGTATGACTTGTTTTCCGGAAAGAATTAGGATCCCAAACACATAGGATGCCGCCAGAATTACCTACCGAATCACTGTGAACGAATTCAAACCCGTAATTACCCCAACACATTCTAACAGTATAGAGATCTATCGATTCCATTTTAGTTTCTTGTAAAGCCAAAAAATTCACCTTATGTTTAAGACATAACTCCTTAACCCAAACTTTTTTAGCCTTTTGGGCAAGGCCTTGAGTGTTTAAGGAAATAAAATTCATCGATGAACCTCTGCCTCTCCTTTTGATTCGATTATGCGTGTCATATTATTCACGCATCCCTCCATGTTATATCCCATAGTTTTCCCAACATTTATAAGCTCTTCCATTAAATTCAAAATTGATCCACCCGAGCGGGGAGCAACCGACTTTTTAAAGTGTCCAGAGCAAGAGTTATTTGAAGATTCATCAATAGACTTTCTGGACTTACTTAAAGGATCTTCTTTGTTCTCTGCATTGACAGGTATGTGTTCAACTACTTGCTCGACAATATTTGCATCAGAGACCACCACTGGAACATCTGCAGGTGGTGTGTACCCAGGGGGATGGGGAGGAGTAGATGCCGATTTAACTCCTAATTCATTATTAAGCATAGGATAGAGTCCAAATGGGTCTTCCGAGTGATTCCCATTGTTGCCAGATGAATTTTCTGCTGGTACATCTGCAGCTGGAGTACGCTCCTTATGGCCTATTGAGTTTTCTGCTGGTACATCCGCAGGTGGAGAAGAGTCTTTGTCTTGATCTTTCGTGTCAAAGATGGTCTCAGGCACCTTCATGACGTCATCTATGTCCCCTGTACTATCCAGATCATTAAGTTTAGATTCATCATTATTAGAGTGTACCTCAGAATCTTCTTCTTCCAGTTCATCATTAAAGTCTGGGACCCAACCTGGAACCTCCTTGGCTCTAATCCATTATACTTTTCCACGATGTATGATCTTGAAATTTTCAAAAATATTAAGACCACATTTAGTAGTAATGCATAAGCGTTTCGAGTGATAACCTGTATCCTCAGGATCGTCCACATCGAGAAGTGAACCCCATTTAGATGCAATTCGATGGAAGGTTTTTTCCGACCATAGTTTAAAGGGAATACCCTCAACTTCTATCCAAACAATTCGCTGGTCTGTATGGAAATCCAAAGAGCAGTCCTTGATATGAGAGAACCATGAATTAACACCAGTGTTGTTACGAAATAACTCCTTGGATTTTATTGAATCGAATTCCAAGAGAACCCAAAATTCCCCCATGTATTGGATTTTGAATGTATCGAAGCCTTCATTAGATAAAGCATTCTTAAGATTAGATAACGAAGCAAATTCTTTAACTCTCCCAAGAAGGGAGAAGTCCACAGATTTTTTAGACAAATACTCGTCGTCAAGAACAATAGCAGGTAAAGAATCGCTATTCGAGTTACCTATTGGAGTATAGCCATTGAGAGCATGGGCATAAGATTTACCAAACACCTTTGGGACCCCATTATTAGGTTTGGAAATGTTCCTAGCAACATAGGGAGGATTACGCAAAGGTACCTTAGCAGTATCTGCTCTTTGAAATCTAGCAACATTGGCCTCAAATTTGAAGCGTCCCACCCAAATAGTACAGAGATTGTTGACCAGTCTCTCCACGTTTGGTACTTTGATAAATCGAACAAAACCAAATCTTTTGCCTGCATTTGATTTCTTGAGTGGGATGAAAGAATCCACAACGTTCCCATATAGCTTACAGGAATGAAACAAGTCTTTAGCAGTGAAGTGTTCAGGAAAATTGGTAACGAATAAAGAAATGGAGATGCTAGACACATCGTCCTCCTTGGATCGAGACGAAACCATAGCAATGAGCAGAGCAAAGAAACCCTAATTTTTTTTTTAATATAATAAAAAAACCCTAAAAAACGCAGATCAAAAGCTTAACTCCATGTCGATTCAAATAAGATTCAATTAAAGAATGGACATCAATTGAGACTATTAATCCACACAGTGAAGGCGATCACACCGAGAATAGGGGGCGATCAAGATCACACAAGCCTAATTCGAATCACACTCCTAACAGTGTATGGAAAATAGGAACAAGAATTCAATCAGTAACGGAACATTATTCAAAGAATGATGGACGAACAAGCAAGGATCATGAGTAAAAACAGCGGACCAAAGAACCCTAAAATCATAATTAATCTCTATGGCTTCGATTTACGAACAAATAAAGAAGCTCGTTCCTTGGGAGTACAAGGACTACAGGTCCTTTAGATGTATGAAGGGACGAAGGGAAGTAGATCAATTGATGATGATGAGGATCTAGACGTGGCCGTCATTGTTAGGGTTTTTTTTCGGGTAGAGGTACATTTGGTTTCTGTTTATAGTAGAACATTTAACAGTTTAACACGTTTGATTTGATAAATTCTATAATTTCAATACTCTCAGTTTTCAGTATTATGATACATACAAAATTATAAAAATTAAAAAAAAATTAAAAAAAAACAAAAAATTTAGTGAGAGGGCCTTTTATAGAGATCTTAATAACCTTAACATAGAAAGTAATTGTTTCTTTCTTTTTGCAATAATAACACTAAAAACTAGAAATCACTAAAACAAGAGGTAAATGTATTCATTGATTGAGCAACTTTGATGGATAATTTTTGATAATAATTTTTTTAACGGCAGTTTTGGTGCAGAGAGTATTTTACGTATCACTGAGGCATCAATTCTCTCGATCTGAGTTCGAATCATCTCACGAAAATAATATCAATCCTCATGCTAGCTATCAAGTTTCCCATTAAAAGATTTTAAAGAATTGCGTAGGGATTCGAACATGGCTGTTAATTCTAGAAAAATCCCCCACGTGGGAAATGATAAGTGTCAAACTCCTGACCTTCCACATATAAAAATTATAACCCGATGCATCTATCCAACTGAGCTAAACATCATTTGCAACTTTTGATAGTAACTTAATTTGATTACGTTACACCCATGCCGTCAGAAGCTTATACATTGAACATGTTTTATTTATATTTTTTAATTACGTTAACACCTATGCCGTGAGAAGCTTATACATTGAACACGTTTTATTTGTATTTCTAGAAAAGGTGATGTTATACATATTACGAGTATCTATTATATATAACTAGAGTGTATATATCCGTGCATCGCGACAAAGTTTGATATCGGCAAATAGTTATCTATACTACTGTATAAAGTATTTGAGATCTTCTTAAAATAGTAAGGCTGAAAATTCAGACTTTTTTTCCTACTAAATAAAGCAAGTTGTGATATTTTCATCAACATTATATACTATAACCCTTTGTAACAACCTTTTGTAACAAACTTTTTTAACAACCTACTTAAATAACATTTTTTCTTTTAAATTGAAAAATCTTTTTATTTATTTGTTATTTTTATAATCTAATTTCACCATATTTTCTAAAATTTTATGCTCTTTAATTCAATATCCATTTTGCTATATTTAATTTTTTTAAAATTTAGAGTTTTTTTTTTCTTCAAATTTTTTACAATTTTAACAATACAAACTTAATGATAAGAGATTAATATTTGTTAGTCTAAAAAATGATTATGAGTACTCGTCGCCGCATTGCGCGGGTCTATGCTAGTAATTAATTATGAGATTTTGTATTTAGTGTCTCGTGTAACAATTAGCAATCGACGTTGACGACTCTTCGACATAATTCAAAATGACAAGATCCACAATAGTAAATTGGGATTAAATATGTATCGGGATTGAGAACATGATTGTGATGAATTCGTAAAAAAGAAAAGTATGGTAAAGATAGGGTAATATCGTAAAGAAAACATTAGTTAGAAATATAAAAGCTTTCACACAACTATTTCAAGAAAGGTTAAAACACTTTCCTGTGAGAAGAAAGATCGAGGGTGCGTTTGGTTTGTTGAAAAGAATCAATATATGTATTGATTTAATAGTGTTACGCAATGTGAAAGGATATGATCATTTTATATATATTGTTTGGTTTATAATTGGGTATGATATCATATAGTATTAATATTTTTATTCTTAGCTGCGAATTCGAAAAATTAATATGCTTTGGTTTTATAGATCTCATTTGCAAACCAAAGATAATGACAATAAAATTATGAAAATAAATTTAACCAAAAATTAACAAATTTTTATTAAAAAAAAATCACACCACAAGTTTATTCATCATATACAACTTTAAAAATATGATCCAAAATGAAACGTGAGACTATCTAGATAAAATGACGGTAAAAGAAAATATTAAATAGAAGAAATCAACACGTATATGAGGTATAAAGATATGCAAAGCAAGATGAACAAAAACAAATAGGTGAATTTTACCTTCAAGTTGGTTCTATAAGAATGAATTAGAAAAAGAGGCTACTCCCTGTCATATGAATCTATGAGTATTCAATGATAGTTGAATCTTTAACTTAGTAATCAAACACTTGCAGTGATAATTATTGTGATTGATTGATTCTAATTATTGTGTATAAGACACTTACTTAAGATTGATGTTTCAAAGGATTATTTTGAGATCGAAGATTACTCATAAAAAAAAACACTTGGATGAAGGAAGAAAAATATCCATACATTTTATGTAGGGTATATTTGACACACAAGATTTTCGTGAGATTATGTAATATTTTTTAGAAAAAATAGGTAGTTAAAATATAACCCTCGACAAACAAAATTTATAAGTGATTATAAAAAACTAATACTTGATGATACTTTAAAACAAAATGTTACTTCATGTAGCTTAAAAGAATTATCGTTTGGTTCGACGCCATTCGACGTAATTGTAATTCAAATCATATTACATAAGTTGTTTGGTTCGCAGAATGAGGAAAATCATAATTCGTTTTATATTATGTAGGGTGTTTGATTTGCGGTTGTGATTGTAATTGAGTCATTACAATTACATTAAAAGAAGAAACTCAGATTATATAAGAAGTTGGGTGAAAAGTTTTAAATTACCTCATAATTCATAAATTTTGAACTCTAAATAATAAATTATTGTTACCATTATTATTATTATTATTAACATTATTATTATTATTATATAAAATTAACATAATTAATGGTAATAGTTTTTAATTTCTTAAATTATATAAATATTACATACTAATACTAATAATTTATATTAATATTAGTTATAACTTTATTTGTTATTTTTTTATTATTTTCATTTATTTATTACTTTTAGAAAATTTTATTTTAGTTTTATATCTTTTATATTTTTTTAATTATTATTATTAATTAATTAAATAATTAATATTAATATTAATATTTTATTAATATTAGTATTTTATTATTATATTATATTTTAAAAATAATAAAGTAGTAATAATAATTATTATTATTATTTTTATTATTACTAGTATTATTTATTTTTATATTATTTTAACTATTACTTTTTTGTTTATTTTTTCAGTTTTATACAAAAGATTTGAATTACATTTGTATGTCAGCCAAATACATCTATAAATTTTAATCACTTACAATACATTACAATTTCAACACATTTCAGTTTTCTCAATTAAAATTACGTCAAATTATAATTTCTTTCAAAGATTACAATTTCATTAAAAACTGTGAACCAAACAATCCTTATTGTATCTTTTTTCAATATCCTATCTGCATTTTCATCTACAATTTCATTTCTAGTTTAAACAACATCTACCTTATGACGAACATACCTTGAAATATAGTAACTAGAAGTTTTTTAAAACATTTTATACGAGAAAGTAAATAAAAGACTGAAATTGCGGTTTTACAATTTTAGGGGTTAGGGCGGTGGGAGTGGTTGGTTGGAATTAGAGCCCCGTGTCTCGTGGTCGAGCTTTTGGTGATGTGATAGGTGTGAAAACACCCATCTTTTCTACCACTTAATTACAATAATAACCGAGCCAAAACATGTATTTTATGTCTTTTATGTCGGAATTACGCGTGGTTTGTGTTTTTGTTGTGATTTACGACGAAAAGGTGAAAAGTGGAGAAAACACGGGCATTCACGGGCATTTACGAACTTTTATTGAAGAAAAAGATGAAAGACGAAATCAAGAAGTCAAGAGTGCAAATAGAACGGAAGTCCAAGACCAATTCTGAAGATTTATCGAAGAAAAAGTCAAAAGACGGAAGTTTACTTAAAGCCGAGGAACTCAAGTCTTATTTATCGAAGAATTAAAAGACGAGTCCAAAGAAATCCCGAACCAAAAGTCATTAAAGTCCAAGATTAACAAAAAGATTAAGAAGGAAGGACTTAAGGGCGCAATTAAGAAGAAAGGAAGGAGGGAAGGAAGCTTCCTCTAACCATCCCCCTAATCACCTATAAATACTTCTCATTTTCATTTCATTTAGTTTTGTTGGCTAGAGTGACTCTAGTTCTTCCACATTTACTTTTATGCACATTTAATTACCTTGCACCTTTAATTACTTGCACCTTTAATTACCTTGTCTTGCACTTTAATTTTCAAGTAAGTTACTTTTATCTTTATTGCACCTTTACTTTACTTGTTTGATCTCTCATTCTACCTTTCTTTCTTGCTTGATTTTATTGATTACATGCTTATTGTGTTGCTTATTTGATTAAAGATTGTGTTTTTATACTTTTGATTGATTTAGATCATTGATTTTTATAGCTTGTTTGTTTTGATCTTTAAAATTTTAAAGTTTTTATAAAAGTTATTTTTATATAAAAGTTGTTTTTCGTAAAGCTTATTCATTTCGTGTCTTAAAAAGTTGTTAAATTTCAGTTTATTAGCTTCTTCTTAATCGGTTTACCTTAGGATTTTCGTGGTTTGCTTATTAGAGTTATAGCTTATTTTTCTATCTTATTTTTGGTTATTTCTACGGTATTCTGATTGGTAAGATCGGAAAGGGGTTTTACATTCCGATTGGAGTAATCGGATTAGGGTTTTGATATTCCTAACAGCATTCCGATTTGGGGGTATCTTGGTATTCCGATCAGTGAGGTTTTAATTATTCCGATCAGAGGTAAGTACAACATTCCGATCAGATTAGGTGACATTATTCCGATTGGTACTCTAGTTCTTATTCCGATCTGGTTTAGTTCTACACATTCTGATCGAGGTGTTAGTTTGGTATTCCGATCGGGAGAAGTGACATATTCCGATTACGGGTTCCGAACTACATTCCGACCAGGGTCTACCCCGTATTCCGATCGAGTCTATACCATATTCCGATCAGGGTAGGTAGTGTATTCCGATGGTAAGCCTAATCGGAATATATTCCGATTAGGATTGTTTTCTTTATACTTTGTCTTGTTTAATTTTTACGTTATCATTTTAATAATTGTCTAATTTTAATTTTCGTCACGCTTTTATTTTTAGTCATTTAATTATTTTATTTTTTTCAAAGTTTTAAATATCGCACCTTTCTTTTAATTAGACTTAGATTTATTTTCACGCTCTTTTATTTCAACGCCATTTACTTTTACGTCTTTTACTTTAATCGTTTTGCACGTTTTTAATATACTACAACGACAACCTTTTTGTTCCACCAAAATAAAACTGAGTCGCACATTAAACACGGTTTTCAATTCGAAGAGATTGGTACAACGATAATTTTTAACCTGAGTAAAATCTAGTTATTAAATGGCGCCGCTGCCGGCTCTTTTCGTAAAGATTAACGGTTTTCTGTGAGAGACGCGTTGCTTTTTGGGATCCGTTCACTTGTGAGCGTTATTTTTCTTGCATAAAAAATAAAAAAAATCATAAAAATTAAAAATTGATAAAAATACATAAAAATTAAAAATTTCAAAAATCCAAAAAGATTTTATTTTTATTGTGTATATATATTGTCTTTGTGTTTGGTTTTGTTTTCTTTTGCATTTTCAGGTGTATGCCTACTAGATCTTCTAATTATCAAGAGCCCGAGACTCAAGAAGATTTAGCTATGTCAGGTGTAAACAACAATAATCCACCGCACCTTAACAATAACAACAATGTTCTTCCACAGCCCGATCTTCGGACCATGGAGGAGCTTTGTCAACCTACCATGTTTGGACGAGGAGGACCGATTGCGCCGATGCAAATCAACGCTCCTGAGTTTTCGTTGAAGCACCACATGATTCAGCAAGTGCAAACTAACCCATTCCGTGGATTGCCTGATGATGATGCCAACAAACACCTCGACAAGTTCATTACAATCACCCAAAGCATGAAGTTGGATGGTGCCACAATGGATGAACTTCGCCTACAACTCTTTCCACATACTTTATTACATCATGCCGAGAAATGGTTTGATCGTCTCCCGAAGAATTCTATTCACACTTGGGATGACATGACTCAACGCTTTTTGTCGCGCTACTTTCCACCATCCATGGTCACGAGCCTTCGCAATCAAATCAGCGGTTTCATGCAAGATCCTGATGAATCTCTTTTTGATGATTGGGAGAGATATAATGTCTTGATCGATAGATGTCCAAACCACAACATGCTCCCTGTGACCTTAATTGATACTTTCTACAACGGTTTGACTTTTCGTGATCGGGATACGATCAATGCAGCCGCCGGTGGCACATTTATGAAAAGGAGACCCGAGGAGTGTAGAGAGCTAATTGAGAACATGACTACTCACCACAAAAACTGGGATTCCTCCGCTTCTTCAAGGAACCACCCGAGAGTCAATGTTTCCTCTACTTCAGCAAACCCTGATATGACCGAACTCACCCGTGTGCTGACTGAAATGAGCAGAAGTATGCAACTCTTGGCTTCAAACCAACAACAACAACAAGTTAAAGCTGTTGCTACTCCTTGTGAAACATGCGGCGGTCCACACCCATACACCGATTGTCCTTCGACACAAGGAAATCCGGAAAATGTGTATGCAGCTTATGGTAATTATTCACCGAAAAATTACCAAGCTCGACCTCAAGGGGATAGAAATCTGCTGATTTACCGATCAAACAACTACCTTTCACCCGGTTTTTCTCCTCAAAACCAAAACCCCGCCAACAACTATAATAGAAGCAACCAAATCCCACCAAGAGCTTCTAATCCTTATCACCCACCCGCCCAACAAACCCCACCCAGTAATCCGGATGTTGAGGCCATCATGAGAACCCAAGGTGAGCAAATCAAGAATTTGCAGAGCCAAATTATCAATCTTAAAGGAGATATTACCAAGCAAGGAATTGAGATAAGATCCGAGCTTCGAGATAATATTCAATCCTCCTTCAGCAATCAAACCAATGATTTGAAGAATATGCTTGCTAGTTTCTTGCCCGCCGCTCAACCTTCTTCTTCGAGTTCTCTACCTTCAAACACCGTCACCAATCCGCGAGCAAATGTGAGTGCTATTACTACCCGTAGTGGAGTCACCATCGTAGGACCACCAATCCCACCACCATCATCTACACCTCCTCCACCACCATGTATCCCTACTCCTCCTACACCTAGTATTAGTGCACCATTACCGTCTCCGCCTCGCCATGACGATGTTCCTAGGACGGACCCTTCAACATCTCAACCTTTACCACCTACACCTGCACCTTCACCACCCAAACCCAATATCCATTATCCCTCTCGTTTAGGCAAGACCAAAATGCTAACTAAGGAGGACTCCGAAGTGACACGCTATGTGAAGATGATTCCTCAAATGAACTTCAACATTAGCTTTCTTGAAGCACTTGTCCACATGCCCAAATTTGTTAAAGCATTTAAGGAATTGCTTAACAAGAAGGAGAAGCTGATTGAACTCGCCAACACACGATTAAATGAAAACTGCTCTGCAGTTATTCTTAAAGAACTTCTGGAAAAGCTTGGAGATCCCGGTCGTTTTGTGTTGCCTTGCGTGTTCAACAAAACCGAAGAATTTACTGCCCTTGCTGATCTCGGGGCCAGTATTAGTTTGATGCCTTTGAGTGTTTGGAAAACACTATCATTGCCCGACCTTACTCCAACAAAGATGACTCTTGAGCTTGCTAATCGCACTCTCGCTTACCCCGTTGGTATAGCCGAAGACGTGTTCATCAAAGTTGGCACATTTACTTTCCCGGTCGATTTTGTCGTTGTTGATTATGAAATGGACCCTCGTATTCCTTTAATACTTGGTCGGCCATTCTTGAGAACCGGACGAGCTTTAGTGGATGTGGCCGAAGGTGAGATAATCTTACGAGTCGGGGATGATGCACAAGTTTTTAAAATGGGGAAGCTTACAAGTACAACCTTTGGAGGCCGCGAATCAGTGAATATGATTAATGTTCTCGATGACTTTACCGTCTACGACAATCCTCTATTCGACTCTTGCATCGATAATCCACTTTTTCATGATGATGTGGATGATTCTCTCCCTACTTTGGAACCTTCTCCCATTTATGATTCTCCACCGGTCTTCGATGCTTATGATGATGATGATTCTAGCTCAGATTCGGATGATTATGATGACCTTACTTCTGAGTATCCCGATCTGCCCACGTACGATGATTTCGATGAGGCTGATACTCTTTCGAGCGATTCTTCACATGATGAAGATCCTCCGCCATCACTCGATCCTACTTTGGACGATTACTCATTTGAGGAAGATTGCTCTACGTTTCTCAACACTTACTTCCCTCATGAGAGTGATGCCCCTCCTTTGGACTTTGAAGATTATCGTCTTGATCCTACTTTGGATTTGAAGAACATTCTTTCTAAGGAGAAGAAACCGGTCGACACCGATATTCGCAGCACGTATGAGTTAACACCTCTTTGTCCCCCTTCTGAGGACGAGGTTGTGCTTCTTCGCAGATCTTCTTCCCATTCTGCTGAGCCTGAGTGCTATTTTCCCTTAAAGGAAAAGGTGTTCGATCCCGGTATTGACATTCTGCAGCCATCTCAGTATCCACCTGGTGAAATAAAAGGAAAAATCTTTGGAAATATTGAAGACATGCTTGCAACTCACCATACTTGCTTCCACCGTGCTCCATCACTGCTTAAGGGAACCTTGCCTACTCTTCTTTGGCTTGCCTTGTTCGCCTTAAGCTCGTGCTATTTAGTGGACGAAAACTATGTCTTTGATCCTAGTGGATATGTTTCATGCTTCTTCCGTTGATGATCAAGGTCGAGTCAGGCTCACGACTCGGTAATCAAAAACCAAGCGCTTCTTGGGAGGCAACCCATGTATCTATCTTTTAGCTTTCTTTATCATAAGTGTAGGGGGGACCCTTTGGTTTGCTATTTCCTCTCCTCTCTTCTTTTAATCAGGGATTCGAGCTTCAATGATCCTCTTGATGATTCTTGACGACCCGTGATTCCGTGTCCACTTCTTCCCAGTTCTATCCTAAACTCTTTTCGATTCACTATTTTATATTTTCTCAATATTAAAATAGGAATCTCTTTAGTTGTCCTTTCCTTAGCAAGATTTAAACAACGTGCACAATGTCCTAAGTGTAGGGGAGTTTACTCCCACATGCTTAAACATTGAGGACAATGTTTATGTTAAGTGTAGGGGGGACTTCTATCGAAGTTAAGTGGTCTTTTCCTTGTATTTGTCCTCATTTTAACCGGAAAATCAATTTTTCGACATTTTTCAAAATTTTTGATCTATTTTGGCCTATTAGTTTTTCCTTTTATAGAGTTATTTTCTTGCCTTATTAGAATAAATCTTTAATAAAGTGGTTTTAGTTTTCAAACGTTGTGAATCTTTTGACTCAACCCGAGTTTACTTATCTAAGTTACTCTAGCTAGTATCCTTAACGTGTTTAAGTCAAGTTTTGCTAGGCTTTTATATAGGGAGCTATAAAACGCGAAAGTCTTAACTCTCACGGGTTAAGAACAATAACTTTTCGCAAGTTCCTATAATTGATCCTAGAGAGTCGTTTATCAAGGGAACTTTAAAATGCGATTTCTAAACTTGAAAAAGTCTAAGAATTTGCAAGATCCTATAGGCGACTCGAAAACCCAAAACTTTGATTTAATAGGCTAAGCATCCACGAGTCTCATTCTTTGAGATTTTAAACTGTGGAGAACGAGAGATGATAGAGCCAATTATAAGTTCGGTATTCTTTCGGGAATTTATGTGAGTTAATTATGAGTCTATTCTCCCATCGCTTGCTAAATAATTTATCTGCTAATAAATAAGGTTGTACGATTTGAAAAGTTACTTAGCTTCTAGCCCAAGATCGTTTAAAAGTTACTCGGTATGGATTAGAGTTCATAGCCAAGGCATAACTTATTGAAGCGGGATGCGAAGATTGGCGAGTCCGAAAAGGCCCTAACAAGACATGAGGGCTATATTTTGTTACTGAAGATCCAAAGTGATGTGAAGAATCATTTATCAAAAATCAATATGAAGGATCAAGACACACGACGAAAAGCAAATACTCCCCAAAAGTCATGGAGAAGTGTATCCGAAAAGACCCTAACAAGGTATGAGGATAAATAGATCCAAGTCATAAAAGGAGGCGGATCGTTGTATATCAAAGTCCAAAATAAAGATTGGAGAAAAATGAAGAAGTCGTGGTCCAAGTATGAATCTCTCGAAACTTCAAGTGAAGAAATTCCTATATGAAGAGAAGAACATTATTTCATGAACGTCTCTCAAGGTTTGAAGTATGAAGTCGCTGCCAAATATCGGTCCGAGAAAGGTCTCAAATCGCGAAGCGAGTTATGCCAAGATATGAACTTTATGAGGTCCCGTGAAGCAGTTTTAAAAGATTTTGTCCTTTAGCTAACTATTGATTAAATCGTTCACTTTATTTTCAGACTAAATAACTATCGAAATAAGTCAAACAACGCATCCTCGTGATCATTCAAGACAAATAATAAAATATAAGAGATACCCATAGGAATAAGGGAGTCTAAGTGAGTAATTGGCCCACATGAGTTCGTGATAGTTTACTAACTTATAATAACAATGATCTCGTTTTTAAGCTTGGTTTGGAGAAAGTGAAAACTTGAGGATGATGATTATTCATGACATTTCCAAAACCCAAGGTATGCTTTTTGATTTCTTTACTTTTAATGTTTATAATTTTCTATCTCTTTAATAAAGGCCAACGTGGATTGATTATGATGAAAAATGTAAACGTGCTTTGTAACTAATGCATTGCATGGGGACATTGCAATGGTCAAGTGTAGGGGATTTGATAGGTGTGAAAACACCCATCTTTTCTACCACTTAATTACAATAATAACCGAGCCAAAACGTGTATTTTATGTCTTTTATGTCGGAATTATGCGTGGTTTGTGTTTTTGTTGTGATTTAGGACGAAAAGGTGAAAAGTGGAGAAAACACGGGCATTCACGGGCATTTACGGACTTATATTGAAGAAAAAGATGAAAGACGAAGTCAAGAAGTCAAGAGTGCAAATAGAACGGAAGTCCAAGACCAATTCTGAAGATTTATCGAAGAAAAAGTCAAAAGACGGAAGTTTACTTAAAGCCGAGGAACTCAAGTCTTATTTATCGAAGAATTAAAAGACGAGTCCAAAGAAATCCCGAGCCAAAAGTCATCAAAGTCCAAGATTAACAAAAAGATTAAGAAGGAAGGACTTAAGGGCGCAATTAAGAAGAAAGGAAGGAGGGAAGGAAGCTTCCTCTAACCATCCCCCTAATCACCTATAAATACTTCTCATTTTCATTTCATTTAGTTTTGTTGGCTAGAGTGACACTAGTTCTTCCACATTTACTTTTATGCACATTTAATTACCTTGCACCTTTAATTACTTGCACCTTTAATTACCTTGTCTTGCACTTTAATTTTCAAGTAAGTTACTTTTATCTTTATTGCACCTTTACTTTACTTGTTTGATCTCTCATTCTACCTTTCTTTCTTGCTTGATTTTATTGATTACATGCTTATTGTTTTGCTTATTTGATTAAAGATTGTGTTTTTATACTTTTGATTGATTTAGATCATTGATTTTTATAGCTTGTTTGTTTTGATCTTTAAAATTTTAAAGTTTTTATAAAATTTATTTTTATATAAAAGTTGTTTTTCGTAAAGCTTATTCATTTCGTGTCTTAAAAAGTTGTTAAATTTCAGTTTATTAGCTTCTTCTTAATCGGTTTACCTTAGGATTTTCGTGGTTTGCTTATTAGAGTTATAGCTTATTTTTCTAGCTTATTTTTGGTTATTTCTACGGTATTACGATTGGTAAGATCGGAAAGGGGTTTTACATTCCGATTGGAGTAATCGGATTAGGGTTTTGATATTCCTAACAGCATTCCGATTTGGGGGTATCTTGGTATTCCGATCAGTGAGGTTTTAATTATTCCGATCAGATAAGGTGACATTATTCCGATTGGTACTCTAGTTCTTATTCCGATCTGGTTTAGTTCTATACATTCCGATCGAGGTGTTAGTTTGGTATTCCGATCGGGAGAAGTGACATATTCCGATTACGGGCTCCGAACTACATTCCGACCAGGGTCTACCCCGTATTCCGATCAAGAGTCTATACCATATTCCGATCAGGGTAGGTAGTGTATTCCGATGGTAAGCCTAATCGGAATATATTCCGATTAGGATTGTTTTCGATACTTTGTCTTGTTTAATTTTTACGTTATCATTTTAATACTTGTCTAATTTTAATTCTCGTCACGCTTTTATTTATAGTCATTTAATTATTTTATTTTTTTCAAAGTTTTAAATATCGCACCTTTCTTTTAATTAGACTTAGATTTATTTTCACGCTCTTTTATTTCAACGCCATTTACTTTTACGTCTTTTACTTTAATCGTTTTGCACCTTTTTAATATACTACAACGACAACCTTTTTGTTCCACCAAAATAAAAATGAGTCGCACATTAAACACGGTTTTCAATTCGAAGAGATTGGTACAACGATAATTTTTAACCTGAGTAAAATCTAGTTATTATGATGTCAACTCTTTGATTTCTGACGTTGGTAACATCTCTCTTTTGGCCTTTGACATTGACAAAAGGGTTTGGATGGGCGATCCTTCGGGGTTGTTTAATATTAGTTCCGTTTACAAGATCCTTAAGAACCATTCTTTTAGCGGCATTGGTTTAGGTGTTCATCATGTTTGGAATTCATGGATCTCAAGAAAGGTGAATGTTCGTGTTTGGAGATGTGTTCATTTAGCAACTTGAATAATATTAGTCAAAATAGGATTGTTATTGCTTATACGAGCTTCCTTCTATGTGGTGTGGATGAGAATATATGCATCTCATTCTCATATCATGTTCTCGTGTTCATTCGATGTGGGGGGAATTTTGGAGTTGGTGGAATTTAGAGTCCTTGATCACTTTTCTGTACTTTGATATCAGAGAAATGGTGTATGGGAATTTGTCGATTATTAGAGACATGGTGATTTTTAAATTACTATTTGTGTCCTTTGGAAATGTAGAAATGGAATTGTAATGCTCATCTCGACTTGATTAATAAGCTTAAAAAGGAGGAGGTCTTTCCAAGTATTCAACGCCTCTCTCTTCATTAGATGTCTACTCATATCTTTGGTAAGAAGAAGGTAAACTAGGCTTGTTACACTTCAAATCCTTTTGAAATGTTTGGTAACAATATATTACTTTTGTAGTGTGGTTGTCTAGCCTCTTTCATCCTAACTTATTGTACACACTAGGATTTTAAGCCTGCGCTTCGCTACGACGAAGCGCGGGCGTTTTGACAACATTTTTAGCGGAAATGCATTGTTCAATAGGTTTGATAGTGGTCGTTGAGTTATGACCCGACTTCCAAAGTATGGCCTCTCTTACACTATGTTACATGAACTCTATATGTTTGATTATGAAAGAAATGCATCACAACGCATAAAATTATGGCGAAAGAACACTTGAAAATATAACAAGAAGTATTTACATAATAAAGTTAAACATAACATCTAAAAAAATATACATAACCATTTTCATTTCTTTCCTAGAGATATGAACACATAAAAAGTGGTAGCGTATCTTAATTTGTACTTTGGCCATTGTATACTATCTTTATATCACCACAGGATATTGGCGCGTAAACTGTTGATGCATATGCTTTTTCACATGGGCAGGAATTAACTTGTTGATAAGCTCGGGCCTCTTGTCTGAAGTTGAAAAGAGGAGGCAACGGTCGACCATTTGGTAAGTGAGCATTTGGATGGCGTATCTGATCGAAGAACCGATGTGGCATCGCTTCAAGCTGCAGGCAAGAAGCATAGTTCAAATATTTTAAGCAAACGCACAATATTATATAAAACTCTACCTACGTATCAAGTTATCACCTTCAAAAATCGTGTAGGTAAAGCTGAAGTTGCTCGTATGAATCTCATCAATCCTATGCTTCCCAATTGCAAAACAGACGTTTGCATCACATGAATTCAAAAGAAACCTTATTCAATAAGTTCGTATTGATCCTGTTTCAAAAACCCTCTTCGTTGGAGTATCTTTTTTAGTTCGTAAGCAATTTGACGCTTCTCTGAAAATGCATCCATTGCCCTGCATTGTATATGATTAGTGGAGTTTTTGAGCAGTCTTATTTTATATCTGAAAGTTTTATGCTACGATTGACTCAAACCCAAGCAACATTAAGATGAGCTAAAACATTATAGTTCAAACACAAAAATCCGCTGGCGGCGTGCGTATTTACAATAATACAATAATCAAGCACTTCAATATTTACAACAATTCTTTTGGAAATAGTGTGGTGTTGGATTTACTTGCAAGTAGTGACTGTTAGTGTGGATAATTATTTGAAATTAAAAGACATATGTGTATTCTGAAGGCCTAGCATACCTGTTGGTGACAGCCTTCATTTGTGGTTAGGATTTAGTCAAACGCCTATTAAGTTGTATTTTTGTAACTGCGCATGCACATGGGATTCTGCTAGAGTCTGTGTTATAGGTGTGACATAATGCTGAATCATGAGGGTCAAGCTGCTCATGAAAGGGTTACAGATTTTGTTGGGTGTATATTTTAAAGTAATATAAGCTCCCAATGGTATGTTGCAATAGTGTGCTGGTGCAGTTGTATATAAGGATGTCATGGCATGTATTAGCAATACATTACCGTGCACAGAGCAACCAATATTCAGTCAAGAAAAAAATGTGTTGGTTGAGAAGGATGCGTGCTTTGCACACGGCTTGCGGTTCTGAGGAGCACCGCAACTATGTTTGGTTTTACCTGCGTGAACAGGTGGCTGATGAGATGGATTAGAGGGGGAGACTTGAAGTTATGTATGCCGTAAAAGGGCTGCAATTACTGAGAGGGACGGCTTGATAAGCGAGTTATCTAGTATTAACCCAGAACCGCTTTTGAGTTGAATGGTTTCTTTACTAGTGGACATGCAAGACAGAGCTGGGGCGGAGCTTCGCCAACTGCAAGAATTGATGGGTACGTCTGACAATCGTGTGACCGATATGGAGTTTTTCATCCGCAATATGTGATCATCAAAAGTGTTTGTAGGGCGCCGCCAATGATTGTCTATGTGTTTGTATGTTTTTAATAAACCGTTGTTCTTAGGCGTGTGTGGGAAGGTTATGTTTGGTCTTCGTTGTTTTAACTTTATGTGTATTTGTCGTACTCTATGCAGTCGTACGCCACCTATGTGTATGTTTTGATATGTTTATGTTGTTGTTGATTATCTTTAAATTTGGAACATCTTTTAATTTTAATACATCTCGTTGTGATTTTATTCCCATATATGGACATGATTGTTTATAGATTTCTTGTTGATAGGGTTACCTATACCGAACAATTGTAATGGTAGGAACCAATGTATGATAGCAAGCATTAATTTGTGGCTCTTGGTTATTGTATTGGCACATTTTTGGATGCACATGTGCTTGGCATTTTGCCTGGAACCTGTGTCACTCATTTTGCCTGCAATATGCTTTTGAGAATCTAACTGTTGCAAGATTTAGTGGCTAGTTGGCTAGCAAGTAATAAAAAAATGAATCCAATGTGACATGCCAACAGTGGGTTGTAGTTGTTCTATTTAAGTGTGCCATTACAGTTGGGTATAACACATTGCAGCCAATAGTCAGGGTAAAACAGTCAAGGAAAAAAATGAGTTGGCGAGGAGTGCTTCATGCTTTGAAACTGCTTTGTTCTTCCAGTGATATTGGAAGCGTTTCCTATTTCTATCTACGGAAGAAGATTGAGGCTGAGACTGAGTGGAGGGCCAGGATTAAAGATCTACATGCGCGAAAGAAAAACGACATTGATGAGAGGGCCAAGTTTATAAGTGAGCTGTCTAGCCTTAGCCCGGACTACCGTGTGAGTCGAATGCTTTGGCTGCTAGGTGACATGCAAGAGCGTGATGACGCGGAGCTGTGGAAGATACAAGCACTGGCGGATGATTCTGATGGGCGCCTTTAGGATCGGGATAATTTTTTCCGATCCTTGTAACCCATGTAATGAAAGAACGGATGTTTAGAGCAAGAAGCTTGTTTGTGTGTTTGTAATAAACGACGTCTGGGATCCGATTGCGTATAGTCTGGCCGTTTTTTTTGGTCGTATGTCTTTTATACGACCAAACTCGTTGTTATGTTATTTTGCTTGAAGTTGTGTTGTATTTTGTTTGTAATATAACGAATGTCGTTTATGTGTGAAACGTGCTCTTCCATTATGTTATAATGCTCTTTTATTAGGTTGTAATGGAGCTCTGTAAAATGTTGTGTTTGTGTCTTAAAATATGTTGATAACTTGATACGTAGCCTTCTCAAAAGGCCAATCGTACACAGACACAACATTTTAGAACATTGTACACTTTTTCGGTTGTGTGTTTTTGCATTATATGTGTTGTGTTTTTGCATTATAGAACATAGCAACATTTTTCAGTTTTTGCATCATAAAAGGTTGTAATGAAGGATGAAGGAACCAAATACATAGCTTTCTCAATGTAAAATGTTGTGTTTGTGTGTTATAATATGTTTGTGTGTTATAATACGGAAAATGTTGCTTTTTCATTAGGTTTTTGCATTATAAAACATAGCAATAGTATGGTTCTGTTATTGGTGCTTTGTTTTTTCACCACTTGTGGTAAAGATGTGCAGAGCCCCATAACATCATGTTTTTGTTTTTTGTGTTTCTCCATAAATGGGTTTTTCTATATTATCTAAATGTGGCAAAAAGATGATCCCAACAGTGTATGGATGGGGATAGTGTTTTTTTAAACATACTTTTGGAAGCTATGCCGAGGATCATGCAATTTGGGATTCGGTTACTGTTTTCGGTGCTAGTGTTGATTGTTAGTGCATGACACTATAAGAGATAAGCCAGGAGGTGTTGCTATATAAAGGAGTGTTAATAGGCTAGAGCTCACACATCTTTACATACATTTATAGTTAAGTTTTATAAAGAAATAACCAATGGCATACCGCCCAAAATGTGATGCATTGGAGAAAGAAGCAGGAACTGACGATTGGGCGGACATGTTTATTTGTCGTCTACATGATGAGATTCTAGGCGAAAGAACTTGGAAAACTAGGATGGAGCCAATGTGGCAGGAGGTGAATAGTGGTGTCATTGATAGGACTCATCTTGTTTATGAGCTAAGGACGGTTGTTGGGGAACCGATAGTTAACCAGATGGTGGACTTTTTAGGGACCCTGACACGTGAAGACTATTCCTTTCGAGAACAGCTCGGAGCCGAAGCAGTGGCAACTGGCAACCGCATCGGTAGGATGGAAAGATTCACTGAACGGTTGCGAGGGAACGTTTCTGGTTGAAACGATTATTTGAATGCGCGTTAAGGTGTTCGCTTTGTGTGTGTTGAATAAATCATCGTTGGCCATTATGTTGTTTGTGTTGTGTTTCTGTGTGTACCAAGAATGGAACAGGCGTGAGTGCCTGGGTGTTTGTTATTTTTGGTACCGCCAATGACGTTGGTTCATTGGCAGGGCTTCTTTATGTTTTTGGTTTAATGTACTTGTATGTTTGTTTCTTGCAAATGTTTATTTAATTACTTTTACATTTTTATTGCATTCATACAACTCTAAAGGAGGCAACATGAAAAAACTAAAGGTTATTGTGTAACAAACGTGTAGTATAGAGTGTTACCTGGTTTTATGAGGGGCAGGCAAATGTTTATCTTCTGTTGTTTCCACATCTGACGCTGCATGAACTTTTAGCCCCAACACACGCTGACGTTCTCTTTCGGCAGGTTGGTCACCCTTCATGAACAAATAAACAACAAAATTTTAAGCAATGCGAGATGTTTGTTTTTTAGACCATTGATGCAACTATAAAAAAACTTACACTCAGCCGGAACAGCAACCGACAATGGCAGGTGGAACAATTTTTTGCCCGCTTTGATAAGCCGATATCGAACCTCACCCGAGAAACAGACAGGTCAGTAAACAAACCGAAACCACATTCTTAGAAGAATAAGCTCAAATATGCGAGGGCGGGAACAACAGCAAAGGTGCGTGACCCGCCATGGCTTCAAGCACGACTTCGTGTTGGGCCGGCAAGTCACGGGCCGATTCAACCTGATCATCAGCAATCATACACGCCATGGGTGCAACCCTGAAAGGATGGTCAACTTTGCTATTTATGATTTCTTGGCTCAGACATGGGACCCTTTAGGGAAAACTGGATACGCACGCCATTGCTACAACCTCGAGAGGTTGCCCCGCCAAGATACGTGCAATCTCAGCATTAGGCCGGGTCGTTCAAGGTCATCATAGCCATATCAATTGCACATTCCAACAACCAAATTACCACAAAAGCGTATAACAACCCTGAAAGGATGGCCAACCAAGAGACATTTGATCTCTGCTGTATCCCGACCCGATGCAACATAATTACGACTGCAAAAAAATACAGTTGGAAACCGTGTAACGAACCGTATGAAAAACTAAAGGCTGTTGTGTAACAAACGTGTAGTATAGAGTGTTACCTGGTTTTGGGATGGGTAGGCAAAGGTTTCTCTTCTGCTGTTTCCACAGCTGACGTTGCATGAACTTTTAGCGATCTGTTTCAGCAGGTTGGTCACATTTCATGAACAAATAAACAACCAAATGTTAAGTAGCGCGAGATGTTTTTTTCCAGACCATTGATGCAACTATAAAGAAACTTACACTCAACCGGAACAGCCACCGACACTGGCAGGTGGAACAATTTTTTGCCCGCTTTGATAAGCCGATATCAAATCTCACCCGAGAAACAGACAGGTCAGTAAACAAACCGAAACCACATTCTTGGAAGAATAAGCTCAAATATGTGAGGGCAGGAAGAGCAGCAAAGGTGCGTGACCCGACATGGCTTCAAGCACGACTTCGTGTTGGGCCGGCAAGTCACGGGCCGATTCAACCTGATCATCAGCAATCATACACGCCATGGGTGCAACCCTGGAAGGGTGGTCAGCTTTGCTATTTATGATTTCTTGGCTCTGACATGACACCCTTTAGGGAAAACTAGATAAGCACGCCATGGCTGCAACTCGAGAGGTTGCCCCACCAAGATACGTGCAATCTCAGCATTAGGCCGTGTCGTTCAAGGTCATCACAACCATATCAATTGCACATTCCAACAACCAAATCACCACAAAAGCGTATTACAACCCTGAAAGGATGGCCAGCCAAGAGACATTTGATCTCTGCTGTATCCCGACCCGATGCAACATAATTACGACTGAAAAAAAGACAGTTGGAAACTGGGTAACACACCGTAAATTTCAAAGGTTGGCCCGCCAAGATCCAGGTATCAACTGAACTTGCTATTTATGATTATTTGGCTCAGATATAGCACCCTTTAGGGAGAACCGGATAAACACGCCATGGCTGCAACCTCCAGAGGTTGTCCCGCCAAGATACGCGCAATCTCACGATTAGCCCGGGCCGTTAAAGGTTATTATAGCCATATAATTGCACATTCCAACAATTAAGGATTGAACATGCTATTTATGATTATTTGACTCAGACATAGCACCCTTTAGGGAGAACCGGGTAAACACGCCATGGCTGCAACCTCCAGAGGTTGCCCGCCAAGATATGTGCAATCTCAGGATTAGCCCGAGTCGTTCAAGGTTATCACAGCCATATTAGTTGCACATTCTAACAACCAAATTACCACAAAAGCGTATAACATACAATAGATACCACCAACGTGAAACACCCGTAAGTATCAGGAAGCAAATATAGCAAGAGGACAACCTTTTTTCAGCTTGGAAGCTGACTAAGTAAATAGTCAGGAACCAAAATCAGGACCAAGATCATATGTAAGTCTCCAAAGAAGCTACAATATCGAGGGCTGTATAAGGCAAACGAAACCCAAAATAAGGTTACATTATATAAGCTAAAACAAAGAGTCCCTAAAGCAACCTAATATGTTTTTTTCTAGGTGTAATCGAAACCAAGTCGTGCAAAATATAATGTAATCCGAACCGTGTAAGGTATAATCTAACACAACAAAGGGCCAAGATGGTATCCAAATATTAATAGTATCGGCCCTCATAGCCAGGCCATTCTCTCACAAAAAACTACACAAACAAACAATAGCAATTAAGGATTATCACCGACCTACCAACAATGCCGTATAGCACACATGACGTCAATGAAGAGGTAGGGGCAACGCAGGATCTCAGGATCAAACAAGCAAAAAGGTTTGGCTCAGATTTGCGAGCTAGGAACAGGGCAAAAGGGCAACCGACCCGCCGCGGCTGCAAACACGATATAGTGCTGCCTTGCCAAGATATGGTTGGGTGGCACCCAACACAGGCCAAAAGCTCAATCAGTAATATCATCGTCGCCAACAATAATACATAATACAATATTTTTAATAAGGGGAAACGGTTCCCAATGAACAGGGATGCCGCTCACATGGTGATAAAAATATTGTTTCTTGTCTGACAGTTGCCTCCTTCCCTGGCAAAATCTACACACACAAAACACGCACCTCTTGTTCCAATGGCCCGTAATACAATATTCATGAAAATCACCTTATCTAATTAACCAGACGTTCACTTATATTTTTTTTCCACATTGCATGAATATGTTAACCTGTTAACTGAGATTGATGTGTTTGCCACAAAACTGGAGTTTGCACCCAACTCAGATATGCAATGGCTGGTACAATAACATGGAGCTCAGATATGCCATGTCGGTATGGGCAGAAAGGGTTCGTGGCCCACCATGACCGTAAGCACGACAATGTGCTAGGCCGACAAGTTAAGGGCCGATTCCACCAAGCACCATCGATCATACACACATGGCTGCAACCCCTAAAAGGTGCCTCGCCAAGACACGTGGGATCTCATGTGAGAACCCGTACTTTCCCAGCATTATTTTATTCTTTTTATTCGTGTTTCTGAATTTTCCAACGTATTACGTTTTCTTGTATTGCTATATGTAAATCCTGAGATTTTTAAATTATACTTTTTAAGTATTTTTTCTGATCATCGATAAATACTTTGTATGGAATTCTAAAATTTTTATTTTATTTTTCCATATTTAATTTAAATCAAAGTTTTTGATTTAAAATCACCCGCGTGCGTTTTACAACGAGTTTATTCTAAATCAATGTACAACGAAAATTCCTAGTGATCGCGATACCGACGGATGTCCAAAATTTTAGGTTTATTTATCGATTGTTTCGATAATTAATATTTTCGACGATTTCGTTTTAATTACGTATTAAGTCGTGTCGGAAAACCATATAATCATTTTTATGATGCATTGTAACTTTTGAAAAGTATTTTCACGAAACTTGAGCCTCGTAAATATTTTCAATATTTACCAATAACCATTTTCTACCCTTTAAAACTATTAATTGTTTTTAAGTCCTTAAGTTTTATACTTGGCAATATTAGCCCTCCACTTAACTAGCCATATATAAACCCATTTTTATCTTCCACTCACACACATATCATTCATATTAAAAAAAAACTCACACCACTCTCTCTCCACCCTTTCTTTGTCGCCACTCCCCACCACAAAACACCACAATTCACCATCATCCACCTTGATTCATTAAAAACAAATTAAAGACCCCTTCTTAGAATTAAATTGTGATTCTAATGATACTAAATTTGTACACATGCATCAAGTTTTTATAAACTTATGATTTCATGGTTGTATGATGTTTTAATCATCATGCATGTGTTGTTTTTAGTAAGATTGTGTTGTTTTGATAATAAAAAGTCTTGTTTTTAATCTTTGATTTTTGTTAGATTTTTGTTAGATTTTTCATACAAGTGTTTTTAGGAGTGTTTGGTTGATAGGAATGATGGTATAGTGATCCTAGAGGTATGGGAATGAGTGGTTTTGATTGAAAAATTGATTTGTCATGTTTTATAAAAGGCTATTTTGGGACAGCAAGTCTTTAACAGATATTTCGCGGGTTTAAGTTCTGAGAAAGACTAAGATTATTTGATATTGTTGTAGAGTTTTCCTAGACGGTCGTTTGGTATAAGATAGAGCTTCTAAGTCATTACGAGTCAAAAGTTATGCTAGTTTTAGTTTTCGTGTACTGGGAGACGCAAGTAGGCACAATACGAAATTGTGGCTGATTGTGGGTCGACTCTCGGGGACTTTAGGCTTGGTTAGGTAGTTGATGCTACTGATTTTCAAAGTTTACAAACTGAGTTTGATGAGTCTAGTAGTGGTTTCAAAAGACGGATTGTCGAGTTAGTACTTTTAAAGTGGTCCAAACGGTTTTACAAAACAAGTGCACAAATATGTCCTAAATTTGAAGTCGAGTAAAGTGTCGAGCTGATGGATTTTAAAGTGTGAACTTTGGCTCAAACTTTGGTGAGGTCTTATACAGGTTATAAGTGACCGTGACATTAATTTTCACGTAAAACAGACATGTCTAGATAGGGTAGATCGGTGTTTACATTCGGGGTGTACTTGCTGATTTTATTTTGGACGCTTAGTTCAATGCTTGTGTTACGTGAGTTTGAGTATTCACCATCGGACATGGTGACTTACTCAAGTGCTTAGTCATTATATAAATGACTTAGCTACTGGTCCAAGTAAGGGTAAAGGATAGTTTGACTTGCGTTGACTTGGCGTCGTATGACGGGTCATTTTCAAGTGTTTAAGTGTTTTAACGTGTAGTGTTGGAATAAATGGGTTAGTATGAATTCATTTGATTCGTGTCAATGGCTTTGAAATATAAATACTTTGGAAAACATCTGAGTCATATTATATTTGGTACATATCGATATTTGAGTTCGAGTCTTAACGCGCGCCTTATTGTGATAGGTTGCGGTTTCCGTGTTTCCCTGGGCATCCATATCGTCGGTGATCGTCTACCACTATCGTTTCTACTCAGTTGCTGAGTACCGTGATCGACTTACCTCGTGGGTAAGGTGAGTTCATAGCCCCTTTTTACTTGTACATGGTTTCTAAACACGGGGTGAGATTTTGCATGGTGGAACACAACCAATTAAAAACTGTATTGCAATCCAGAACTCGTATGTTATTCTGAACGTGTATGCTTTACAGATGATTTCAATGGTATTATTGCTTTTAGAAGTTAGCCTTGAGTTTCCTCTCCTATCATGAACCGTTAATTGTCCCGTGTGCCCTGCGCGTAGCGCGAATGTTGTTGGTGGATCCATCGAGATTGACAATCCCCGTCCCGATTACCTTGACGCACTAATATTCGTTTATACTTGAGTATTTAGGCTGAATACTCCCTAGAGGAACTTACGTTTGAGTTAAGCTTCGGTTCATGAGACTAAACAGCAATAATATGCATCGTGACTATGTACAATGTACATAGTTAACCCCCCCGTTACGTGTTTTACAAATTCTATTGTGTTCCACACGTTTACTGCTAAACCTATGAATATCACTCAACTTTGTGTTGACGATTTTACATGTTTAATCTCAGGTATTATTACTTAGCTTTGTTTGGATGGGAGCCCACAGGATATTATCGTAGCTTGGAGATTTCTGTGATGCTTTTAAAAGACTGTTTTTAGTAAAAACTGTCAGGATTTTATTCTATCTTTTGGGCAACTTTATGTTATAAATTGAGACGAAATAATATAATTTTCCGCTTCTGAAACTCTAGGACCTATGTTTAAAAACTCTGACCTTTTATGATGTAATGTACATGTTTTTATTTCTTCAGCTTTGTATGAACTGTAATTCATTGTTTCTTGTACTATGACGCGTTACCCCCTCGTTGCCTAGTTGTTCCATGTCAGATCTGGGGGTCTCACAGATTGGTATCAGAGCGGTGGTTATAGGGAACTGAGTCGTTTTTCAAAACTTAGTCTATAACCGAAAGTTCAATTATTTCATGTTTGAAGTGTCAACCACAGAATCTACCAATGTTGTTCGATATCTGCGCGGATAACTCTCTAATCCTTATTATTTACTTTTAATTATCGTTGTAGTATTTCATCTCTTGATTTCATTTTGAAATATTACTTTACTTTGATGACGATAATTACTGTGTCTTTTCAAAGCCTTTCTGCTTCATGAATTATTATTGGTTGTTACCGTGATTTCATCTACTCTTACTGTATTTCTGGAATTCTTGTCCTTGTGAATTGATCTTGTTACAATGATTTTATATTGTTATGACGTTACCTACTTGTATTCAGAGCGCGTATGCTGCCGACTTTTCATGCTCATTTTTCTGAGTACTATTGCTATTTCATTTATGCGTGATACGACTGACTTCATATGCTTGTTCGTTTTAAACCGTCTGTTTTTCTCGACTCGCTGATACATGTTGTGCATACTCTCGAGATACCATTGTTCGGGATTAAGAAGTGTTGTTTTCGATGAACTTCTGATTTTCATTCTACTACCGTACGTGTTGCTCTCATTGTTTAAATTCTTTAAAATATCTATTTAGATATCCAATTTGTTTGTCGACCATTTGTGATTGAATGTCTTGCAAAATAGTCTATAGACCATTGTGTAGCTCAATGTGTTTCCCAGAAAGACTAAAGGACTTCGTGTGAGTTACACATCTCGAAGAATTCGTTGAATCAAGTGCTGATTAATATCGTGAGCTTTCGTAATCTTGATTTACCTTTACGCCACTGTTTTACACGACACTTGTACATGGATTACATCTTATTTCATGGACCATTCTACGTTTCGACTTCGACTTACAACATCCGTTGTACTTTGAGCACATGATCATCATTTATTATGTGACGATTGTTTGGAACGCGATCCTACTTGTATCCTCCCTTTTTCATTAAACCTCCTCGCCTCAGGAGTGTGACTTGTGAATATTTTGTTTCTTTCTCGGTATGTCTTGTGATTTTGGAAAAATCACGCCGCCAGGAGACCTTCCTCCATTGCATCTTGATACCTAAGACACGGATGTCATGCGTCGTTTTTGATTTCTTAGATTTTCATTGGTATTCTTGAACCATTTCTATACTGTGTTTTCTTTCCATGATTAATTATGCTGTTTTTCTTCTCTTTCATCTTTATGGAATCTACAAGACTTGTATGTACATTAATTCTGAGTTATTATGAAATTTAGATTTAATTTCAAGTTGTGTCGAAAGATATACTTTGTATAGAAACTTTACAAGGAATTTAACAGTATCGAGAAAATATTTTTATGACATAGATATAAAAATATATATTTTTACCTGTTTAGATGTCCATTTAGGACATAAAATTTGGCCAATAAACATTAAAATCGAACAGGTTACGCTCATTTGAGATTGTGAAATTTAAGAACTTATTTTTGTGTAGTTCTAAAATATCGATTTGCTGACAAATTTAATGCAAGGGCATTTTCGTCCATTTTTAATCCGTTTCAAGTCTCGAGTAAAAATAGAAAGTTGTCCAAAACATCGTTTTACACCAAATTACTCTAGACTTCGAGTCTTAAAATGTCATTTACTGAATCAATTGGTCGGGTCAAACCCAAAAGTCAAAGTTGACTAAAAAGGGTAAAAGCTAATAGAAATTTTGAAATATAGTTTTTAGGCGTTTTGAGTTCGTTTGCATTCGTAAAACTGTAACTAATGATATTTTACAACCATAAAACAATGATTGCGTTTGAATCAGTATAAAATAGTAACTTTGAGTTCGGTCATACATGTACATAGATCTTGAACTTTTGAAATTCGGTAACTTCCTAATATAGAAACTTTTCAGAGGGATTGTACTATTTGTTAACTGATACCCTACTTTCTTAAAAGTATATTATTGTCAAATTAATCATGATGTGCACACATACGGATTCCTTTATCCTTTCTTTTATTTATGACTTAATTGCCATTCTATTGTCTTACTTTGCTTCTATCGTACCACTGAATTGGACCGAGGTTGAAGATTTTGCTTTCATAACGTTCGTTATCATTTTGACACGTGTCTCTTGACGATTTCGGCTAAACCTCTTGAAACCTTATCACCTGGTAACCATTTCGTTGACTGTCTTGAACTACTCCTTATTTCCCTCTTGTAACCCACTCGCTACTTTATAAACTATTGTCATGTTACCATATAAACTCAAACTGGTCTTGTCTGCGAATCATTTTACAAAAGATTTCATTTGGGCTTTCTTAAATAAGTGAATGCTATCTTATAAAATTAATTAATATTAATTTTACAATGCATTTTCACAAATTTTTCTGATACGGTCTTATAAAGAACCCTTGTAACTATACAAATTGTTGATTTAAACAGTTAGCCAGTAACTTATAGGCGAAAAGTTTCAGATGTTATTTTGATTCCTGTTTTTACAAATGCTATTATATACATATTTTAAATAATATGACCTGTAATACTGGTTTGACGAAGATGAGCATCGCATTGCTAGTCCTAAATTACGCATGGCCTGATCTCCTATGCTTAATTTAGAAGGAGCCATGCAAGGCCGAAAAGTAGTCACCTTAAATATTTAACCAAGAATCAACTTTTTAATTATGTTCCTTAAAAAGTTTGATAAAATAAAGTTTTGAAAACTTTTACATTTTATGCGAGTAACAACAATTCGTGACATACACATATGAACCCTTATCTTTTCTTGAACAAAGTACATGCCTCGAGCACATATTTCCTTACCCGACGATCATTGCCTTACTTGTTACCTCTTCATCCTCATGATACGATTTTCGTTACCATTTGCCTAAATTCTTACTATTGATACCCGACCTGAAAGTTTCAACGTTGTTATGCTCCTTCATCGATCGACCTTCGCTATTTATTTTGGTAGAACTATAAAACGTCTCTGGACGCGATTAATGATTTATGACTGGACGTGAATGATGATTTCGTGTATCCGTCATTATGTGTGTTAAACTTCATCGTCTTGAAATTTATTCGTGTGAATTATGTGTTGATTTCTTCTTTCATTGCTAATCTTGTTCATTTTACTGAATTTACTCTTAATTGACTTCTTAAGAATTTTCTTTGATTCGAAAATTCGTTGTGTGGCTTTTCCCTTTCGATCGTATTTCGACCACCGAGAATTTAATAAGCCGTTATTGTTGTCACCAACTGCACTCAAGTAGTGATGACTTGCTATAATCCTTGTTTCTTATTATTTTTATCATTGACGCGACTATTCTATCATGTTTGTTAAGAATTGATACAATTTTTGGTTTTATTCCCTTGTGTTATTGCTTGTATACAAATTATTGACCTTTATATGTCTCATATTCGTTGCAGTCTTGTCACCTTTTGAAAACCAGAAAATGTTACGAGTTTATCGTTTGATACCTTAATCGCGTTCTTGGATTTCTAAAAAATTATTATTAATCTTTAAGAACATTTTATACATTTTATCAAATGTTTAAATTACCAAAATAACTGTTCCAAATTAAATACCAGATATATATATCTTCTTTGGGAAATTTACCTAGTATTTAAAAAGGATATCAAGTTGTATCTTTTAAAGTATTTGATTATATCGTACTTTACTGTCAATCTAATGAAATTATTAAATTAATTTATAATTCTTAACAATGCTTCTAAATAACTTGGAAAATCTGATCTTCTCTAATGGTAACGATAAACCTGAGTTTTTAACGATAATTTCATGTAGTCACCCGAAAAGCTCTTAAGCTGATCAAAATAACTATTTGAACTGAGTTACTTTTACCTTGAAATCCTGATCAAGAAAAAGATTTGACAACTGTTTACCCACTCATTTTATATAGAGTTTGATTTTAAATCACTACACCTTGTAAAATTTTCTTTTAATCAAGAAAATATTTAAACTGAGTTTTAAAGTAATCCCAAAATGCTAGACAACTGATTTTGACAGCTTGTATTTTAAATGATCATATGTTATTCATTTTTCACTTTTATTTCGCTTGTGACTAGATTCTTACATTTTAAGATTTTCACGTTTTACAGTTGCACGATTTGCGACCCTTGTTGATTTACAATCTTGGTTCATTTTATCGCACTTTGCCTGTTTAAGCGATTCTTGTGTCCATTCTTGTTAGTTTATCGCACATATTCCAACAACTCTATCTCTCGATGTATCTCCGTATTGAAAGATCGCTATCCTAATCCAAGACTGAAAAGTTATATGAAAAGGAGTTAAGAAACTGAAGCATAATGAATTCTAACCGTTAAGATTCGTCGTGGTGCAGAAATTACCTGGGAAGCAATGAATTTTGTTCTACACTTTGTTCATCCTCTTGTTTGCATCTTCTACTGTTTTCAGGAGAACTCGGGGGACCAGAGTTCCTTTAGGGGGGAAGACTGTGAGAACCCGTACTTTTCCAGCATTATTTCATTCTTTTTATTCGTGTTTCTGAATTTTCCAACGTATTACGTTTTCTTGTATTGCTATATGTAAATCATGAGATTTTTAAATTATACTTTTTAAGTATTTTTTATGATCATCGATAAATACTTTGTATGGAATTATAAAATTTTTATTTTATATTTCCATATTTAATATAATCAAAGTTTTTGATTTAAAATCACCCGCGTGCGTTTTACAACGAGTTTATTCTAAATCAATGTACAACGAAAATTCCTAGTGATCGCGATACCGACGGATGCCCAACATTTTACGTTTATTTATCTATTGTTTCGATAATTAATATTTTCGACGATTTCGTTTTAATTACGTATTAAGTCGTGTCTGGAAATCATATAATCATTTTTATGATGCATTGTAACTTTTGAAAAGTATTTTCACGAAACCCGAGCCCTATAAATATTTTCAAGATTTACCAATAACCATTTTCTACCCTTTAAAACTATTAATTGTTTTTAAGTCCTAAAGTTTTATACTTGGCAATATTAGCCCTCCACTTAACTAGCCATATATAAACCCATTTTTATCTTCCACTCACACACATATCATTCATTTAAAAAAAAAACTCACACCACTCTCTCCCCACCCTTTCATTGCCACCACTCCCCACCACAAAACACCACAATTCACCATCATCCACCTTGATTCATTAAAAATAAATTAAAGACCCCTTCTTAGAATTGAATTGTGATTCTAATGATACTAAATTTGTACACATGCATCAAGTTTTTATAAACTTATGATTTCATGGTTGTATGATGTTTTAATCATCATGCATGTGTGGTTTTTGGTAAGATTATGTTGTTTTGATCATAAAAAGTCTTGTTCTTAATCTTTGATTTTTGTTAGATTTTTCATACAAGTATTTTTAGGAGTGTTTGGTTGATAGGAATGATGGTATAGTGATCCTAGAGGTATGGGAATGAGTGGTTTTGATTGAAAAATTGATTTGTCATGTTTTATAAAAGGCTATTTTGGGACAACAGGTCTTTAACAGATTTTTCGTGGGTTTAAGTTCTGAGAAAGACTAAGATTATTTGATATTGTTGTATAGTTTTCCTAGACGGTCGTTTTGGTATACGATAGAGCTTCTAAGTCATTATGAGTCAAAAGTTATGCTAGTTTTAGTTTTCGTGTACCGGGAGACGCAAGTCGGCACAATACGAAATTGTGGCTGATTTTGGGTCGACTCTCGGGGACTTTAGGATTGGTTAGGTAGTTGATGCTACTGATTTTCAAAGTTTACAAACTGAGTTTGATGATTCTAGTAGTGGTTTCAAAAGACGGATTGTCGAGTTATTACTTTTAAAGTGGTCCAAATGGTTTTACAAAACAAGTGCACAAATCTGTCCTAAATTTGAAGTCGAGTAAAGTGTCGAGCTGATGGATTTTAAAGTGTGAACTTTGGCTCAAACTTTGGTGAGGTCTTATACAGGTTATAAGTGACCTTGACACCAATTTTCACGTAAAACGGACATGTCTAGATAGGGTAGATCGGTGTGTACATTCGGGGTGTACTTGCTGATTTTATTTTGGACACTTAGTTCAATGCTTGTGTTACGTGAGTTTGAGTATTCACCATCGGACATGGTGACTTACTCAAGTGCTTATTCATTATATAAATGACTTAGCTACTTGTCCAAGTAAGGGTAAAGGATAGTTTGACTTGCGTTGACTTGGCGTCGTATGACGGGTCATTTTCAAGTGTTTAAGTGTTTTAACGTGTAGTGTTGGAATAAATGGGTTAGTATGAATTCATTTAATTCGTGTCAATGGTTTTGAAATATAAATACTTTGGAAAACATCTAAGTCATATTATATTTGGTACATATCGATATTTGAGTTCGAGTCTTAACGCGCGCCTTATTGTGATAGGTTGCGGTTTCCGTGTTTCCATATCGTCGGTGATCGTCTACCACTACCGTTTCTACTCAGTTGCTGAGTACCGTGATCGACTTACCTCGTGGTTAAGGTGAGTTCATAGCCCCTTTTTACTTGTACATGGTTTCTAAACACGGGGTGAGATTTTACATGGTGGAACACAACCAATTAAAAACTGTATTGCTATCCAGAACTCGTATGTTATTCTGAACGTGTACGCTTTACAGATGATTTCAATGGTATTATTGCTTTTAGACGCTAGCCTTGATTTTCCTCTCCTATCATGAACCGTTAATTTTCCCGTGTGCCCTGCGCGTAGCGCGAATGTGTGGGTGGATCCATCGGGATTGACAATCCCCGTCCCGATTACCTTGACGCACTAATATTCGTTTATACTTGAGTATTTAGGCTGAATACTCCCTAGAGGAACTTACGTTTGAGTTAAGCTTTGGTTCATGAGACTAAACCGCAATAATATGCATCGTGACTATGTACAATGTACATAGTTAACCCCCCATTACGTGTTTTACAAATTCTATTGTGTTCCACACGTTTACTGATAAACCTATCAATATCACTCAACTTTGTGTTGACGATTTTACATGTTTATTTTCAGGTATTATTACTTAGCTTTGCTTGGATGGGAGCCCGCAGGATATTATCGCAGCTTGAAGATTTCTGTGATGCTTTTAAAAGACTGTTTTTAGTAAAAACTGTCAGGATTTTATTCTATCTTTTGGGCAACTTTATGTTATAAATTAAGACGAAATAATATAATTTTTCGCTTCTAAAACTCTGGGACCTATGTTTAAAAACTCTGACCTTTTATGATGTAATGAACATGTTTTAATTTTGTCAGCTTTGTATGAACTGTAATTCATTGTTTCTTGTACTATGACGTGTTACCCCCTCGTTGCCTAGTTGTTCCATGTCAGATCTGGGGGTCTCACATCTCAGCTTTAACCTAACCCGCTGCAAGTCATCATATCCCGTATAACACTTATATTTTGTTGCCACATCGCATGAATACGCTAACCCGTTAACTGAGATTGATGTGTTTGCCATAAAACTGGAGTTTGCACTCGAAACCGTCAATTCTTACAGCTGACCAAGGTCCGCCTCAGTTGGTTTAGGTTAAGGCTAAAGTAGCAGCACAACTGAACCACCAAACGGTCAAACATTCAGACTGTTCACTGGGAACCGTTATTCCCTTCTTTAATATATGAGTTGCAGGTAAAACTGAAGCAGACGGTCTGAATAAGGCTAAAAAAGCACCAGCTCAGATATGCTATGCCTGGTACAATAACATGGAGCTCAGATATGCGATGTCGGTATGGGTAGAAAGACCCGTGACCCACCATGATCGTAAGCACGACAATATGCTAGGCCAGCAAGTTAAGGACCAACGCATGACTGCAACCCTAAAAGGTGCCTCGCCAACAGCCGTGCGATCTCAGCTTTAACCCGACTCGCTAACACCTATATATTTGTTGCCAAATCGCATGAATACGTTAACCCGTCAACTGAGATTCATGTGTTTGCCACAAAACTGGAACTTGCACTCGAAACCGTCAATTCTTGCAGCTGGCGAACCTCCGCCTCGGTTATATGCGATGCCTGGTACAATAACATGGAACTCAGATATGGGACGTCGGTATGGGCAGAAAGGATCCGTGACCCACCATGACCGTAAGCACAACAATGTGCTACGCCGGCAAGTTAAGGGCCGATTCCACCAAGCATCATTGATCATACACGCATGGATGCAACCCCTAAAAGGTGCCTCACCAAGACACGTGGGATCTCAGCTTTAACCCAAGCCACTACAAGTCATCATAGCCCGCATAACAGCATGTAATTACATAGAATCAATAAATGTGAAACGGTTGTACGCATCATCGCACGCATTGCATAACAAAAAGGAATGGCTACACATTTCTCTCCTTATTATCAGCAAAACACATATATCTATTCCTATCATCACCAAGGCATAATGACATATGCAAACAGGAACCATCAAGTTAAAGGATTAATAAGAGAGTTACACTAAAGGGCCACAAAAACCCACATGTGGCTAGGTTTAATCAAAACCTAAATGTGTAGCATATGACCTAAACCAACTGAAGACATGGGAACTTACAAACGATTGGCAGATCAACAACAGAAAGGTCAACGATGAACAAATGCTGTGATAATGAACCTAACCATGAAATAATGCAAACCCACAATAAATTAGGTGTTATTGGGCGTATATATATGGCTGGCATGGGAGAAACATCAACGCTCACCATGGGTACACCTCCTTATGTAACGAACGTACATGATCGATCTCCTGTAGCCACTACACAATCAAACAAATGTAATTAAGGATCAACGATGAAAGAGCAAGGGAAAAAAATAGCAATATCAGCAATGAAAGGGCAAGGGCTAAAACAAAGCAATTAAGAATCAACTTGAAAAGGCAACAAAAATTAATTAAGAGCACTTAGCCTTTAATGAGTAACGGGTACAAAACGGGTTCGGAGCCAAAACCGTACGTGTTTTGTGTATGTAGATTTTGTGAGGGAAGGAGGCAACTGTGAGAGGGGAAAAAAACAATATTTTTATCAGGGTGTGAGGGGAATCACTGTTCATTGGGAACCATGATTCCCCTCTATAATAGGGAGATAAATTATGTTTTTTTGTTGTCTCCTTCTTGGAGATTTTTAATTCAATTCAAATTGTTTTAGAAAGTTGTCATTGTTGTTGTTAGTACGTATTCTCTAGATTGAATGTAGCATATTAAACATTTATATTAAATTAATTTGTAGACATCAACTTTAGTTTACACACATAAATGTGAAATGTCTTCAAAATAAAATATAAATAAGTTATAAAAATATAATGAATGAAAGAATGTATATCAATAAAAAAATGTGCGCCATAAAGACGCGTGTTACATAAGCTTGATTGGTGAAAGGCGTGTGATGAGTTGGAAAGAATAAGAACTTGATAGTTCAAATGATCGAGTTATGAGAGGCGTGAAGATGGTTGTACATGTGTGATGTTTTATTGATATTGATTGCGTTATTAGTATTGGTTTTAGAGAGAGAAACTGATATGACGATGATGATCGGTCATTATCACAGAGCTGGGTAAGGGGCAGTATTCGTCCGCCAAAATTTTCGTCCGCCAAATTTTTTTGGTATCGATGGTGCCATCGTAGAGTACTAGCCAATGCGCTATTAGCTCGCCACTTATACCCTCGTCAACCCAATGACAAATGTTTTCGTCTTTTTTTTTTCAAAATTTGAATTTGTCGTAGCATATACTAATAAGAGAAATTAATAATCTTTTAATCATAAATCCTCACTTTTATCTACCACTTTTCATATAATTAACCTAAATCACATAAATATCCTCTTTCTTCCAATCTTTCATATTATCTCATTCGTCCTTTTTTGATTTTTTATTCTAACTTTAATCTTAAATTTTTTGTTTTTGTTATATATAAATTGATGAAAATTATATTAATCAAATACATCTAAAACTGAATCAATTCATTTATTTTTCATTAAATATTATATAACACAAACAAAAATATTTAATATCAGACTTAAAAGAAATTGATTGAAAAAGTCAACTGGAGATACTGATTTTGAGATTGAGGGAGTAATACTTTTTACAACTTAATTAATGGTTTTTTCTCTCCCCTAACCGTCATAAAATCTAATCGCATGTTCGAAACAATGTGATGAAGATGATGCGACTCGTCAGGAAGTTATTATGGGCTTTATTACGCTTTTTGGGAAATCAAAGGAGGCAAAAGAAGATTTGAGCACAAAACATGCGGAATGCAGACATTTTACTAGAAATACGTGCTCTGTCGAATAAGTTTTTTGGCGATGAAGCTTGAAAAGTTTATGAGGTTAAGAAAACAGTGTTGCTCTTGTGTGTTACGAGTACAAGATAATATTAATAATAAAATTCATTGGATATACAAAGAAAAAAAAGGATGATTTGTACTCCCTCCGTCCCTAATTAAATGTCCATCTGTGACTTTCGGAGTCATTTTTTTAAACTTTAACCTTAAAGGTGAAAATTATACTAATTAAAATATATTTAAAATTCAATTCATTCATATAATTTGTATAAATTTATATAAAGTATTATATAACACAAACAAATTAATTTAAAGTCAAAGTTAAAAACGATTGACTTCAAAAGTCAATAGTAGACATTTATTTAGGGACGAATGGAGTATATTATAGCATAATTTGTATTTTTATTTCAATGCTGAATTCAAATAAGATATTTAAGGATATTTATATGAAAAATGAAATGAGGGACGAGGATGATCCGTCGTCCATTTCATTCGGATTCATTATCAATATCCTCCAAAAAAAAGCCTCGTGTGTGAACTTTTGTATATTTCTTTATTCCCATATAATAATTTATATTTTTACCTCAATGTGAAATTCTAATAAATTTTTTTTTGGATGATATTTATACGAAGCCAAACGAATCAGCTATTCATTTCATTCTGTTTCATTCAAGGTTACAAAAATCGTGAATCGCTAGTCGGTCGATCGATTACATTGTGACTTGTAATCGTTATAGGCGGGATTAATCGGTGATTAATCTGATCCGCATGTTTAGCAAATTTTGAGTATTTTCGGCAAGTTTTGGATATTTCTAATGAGTTTTAGGTGTTTTCGACAATATTATTCTTAGAATGCATCTTACCATACATATAAATAGTTTCTATAAGTATATACACAAGTTACAATGATTTTTCAGTATTTCAGAAAGATTTGCAGGTTTCTAGCAAGTTTGACCTCTCTTGACCGCCGTTGACCACAGTTGACCGTCATTAATCGGCAACGTTGATGGCATTGTAGTGATTAAGCGGCGATTAATAGGCCGTGTAGACCTTGTCTTGCAACACTGATTTTATTATAAATATTTTTAAAAAAATACGATGTTTAAATTTACATATGTTTTCTTTATTCTTGTATTGTAATTTGGATTTTTAATGTATAAATATTAGTTCGTTTGCTAAAATGAAAAAAAGAGAGTGATGAATAATATGTTGTTGATATTTTGCTGAAAAATGAGTAGTTATTTATATGTTATTGAAAAAAATGACGAGTTAATGTTAAGGTAACAGACAAATAATATGTTACCATTTACCTAGCTCTCTTAGGGTGGAGGAGTGGGAGAGAAACCTACTCGTGTGATCCTATGTGGCAAAGCCACGCGTGACATATCCAAAAACCTCACACCACCTACAGGTAGGGTTGGTTATCTAGGCAGAAACAGCCACTAGCTGTAGGAATCCTACCCGTCCTAAAATACACCATGTGTGCTCTATTTTATTATCTTTTATTTATAAATACCCACATTTAACCAATCTTAAAACACACCAAAATCATATTTATATACATCTTCTCCATTCTTACAATTTTTTAATAGGGATAACATGGATGACTATACGTTTATATTCCCCCGATTTGATGATCGACGATGAAGAAACTTTGGTGAATAGCCCTCGGGTACGGTTTCTTGCAATAGAGATGTCATTTTTTTGAAATAAAAGACAACCAAACCAAGTCCGAGAATCCCGACAAATCGAGATTGTTATAGTGCCCATGATCGTTTAGTTGTTGCATTTTCTGTGACAACCCGATGTACAAGAACGAGAATTCCAAAAGACATTCCGAATGACTCGTTCACTTTTCAATGAGATAGTTGCAGCGTAACTGCTCATGGTCTTTACTTTAGTGCAAATATCGATTGTACCAGAAAATAAGGCATTGCTCCGTTGTTGGAATGCACTTATGCAATTCGTCAATTAGCATACGACATTGTTCTAGCTTTTTTAGATGAATTTCTGCAAATGGCTAAAAGAACTTCATGGGGGAGTCTTGATCATTTTTGTACTGCTATAAGAAATGTTTATGGGCTAGAGTGTCTGAGAAAACCCACGGTGTGTGACGTTAAATTACTATATCAACATCACGAAGAGAAACACGGTTTCCCAAGGATGTCACGAAGTCTAGATTGCACGAACTGGGAATGATTTGGTTGTCCGTACGTCATAAAATCAAATTGTTAAACGTGATCATAGACCCAATCCGTTCATTTTGTTGGAAGTTGTTGCATCACAAGACATGTGGCTATGGCATGCTTTCTTTGATGTTTCTGGGTTTAACAATGACATCAATGTCTTACATCAATCCCCTTTGTTTATGGATTAAAAACCGGAAGAGCGCCAGAGATTCCTTTTGTGGCTAACGGCGTTACTTACCTATTCGGATACTATCTTGTTGACAGTAGGGATGGCAAAAGCGTCCGAAACCGATGGGGAAAACCGAAACCCGAACCGGTTGGGTCAGGTTCGGAGTCGGGTCGGCGGGTTTGGATACGGGTTCGGGTTTGAATATTCTTTTTTTCGCGGGTACGGGTTCGGGTACGGGTTCTAGTAATACCCGCCCCGTTTACCCGTATCCGAATCCGTACCTGTAACACCCCATTTTGATAATAGAAATGTCACATGCAATTATGGCGTGTCATCAAAGCATACAAGGAAAAATGTCTAAACATTACTTGAACATAAAAGGAAAATACCGGAATCAAACATCGGTAGTCCAAAAGTAAAGCTCATCATACACAAACATAGTATAATAAAGGAAAGGACTAAACAATGTCCAAAGAAAATGTATCATAAGAAAGGAAATGCATAAAGTAAAGAAGGCTAGACAGCTTCCAGTCCATATGCACGTACTTTTAGTGTCTACGAGCGTCCCTGAGTACCTGCCGTTTTGGGAACATAGAAAAGGAAAACGGCTGAGCAAATACGCTCAGTGCACGGATGTACAATAAGGCATGAATAGGATAAGCATATAACATATAACAGCGGAAGAAAACTAAGTCCCGAGTAACCTGGTTAAGTCTTGGTAAAACTGGTTTTATAGTTTGAAAAGTCTTATGTTTATCTTGTAAAAACTGTTTATCATATTTTACCATTAGCCAATATAGGTCATGAAAATCTACCGTGCATGAATACTTGGAGGGGTGACCTCATCATGCAAATTAGAGGGGCTGCCTCTAATTTAATATACTGGTTTTTGGGTAGGAGGGATCAGCTCCTTGTGAAGGATGCAAGGCACACACCACATTCACCATGAAATCCTGACTGAAAACATGTAACTAGGATGCACCCATACGCCCCACATGATAAATATAATATAAATAGCCAAAAGCTGAAGGGACGCCACGAGCAATCACTCCGCCGTGGTGAAGTCATAACATCAGTGCTTCTAATGTTATGGTTATGGTACCTCCATAACTAGGTGAAACTGGTCATGCATGTATATGGCTAAAGGTATTCTTAATTAAACATAAGCAGCTCAAACACGTAACTTATACTACAGGAAAGCATTTGGCTGCATACGGGGAATCCTAATAAGGAAAGAATGTCCATATTGAAAGGACGGGAATCCATACCTTATGTCCAGTGAACGAAGAAGATGAACTGGGAGGAATCCTACTTCCGTATCACTAGTGCTACATAAATACATACATGAATAAGTATCTGCTTATTAAATACGTAGCTGGTTTTATGTCATGTCTTAGCTTATTTTATATGTTCTTACCATGTTTTACTGTTTAAAGCCTTAAACTGTGTTTATCTTATATTCTGTTTAATTTGATTAAGTATTTCTGGTATTTCACGTATTATTATACTTACTGTGTAATAATAAGTAACTTTCCAAAAATAGCAGGTTTCCTAAAATAGAAAGTTTCCAAAAATAGAAAGTTTTCAAAAATAGAAAGTTACCAAAAATAGAAAGTTTCCAAAATAGAAAGTTTCCAAAAATAGAAAGTTTCCAAAAATAGAAAGTTTCCAAAAATAGAATTACTGCTTAAAATAGATAAGTTTCTAAAAATAGAAAGTTTCTATAAATAGATCAGCTGCCATAATTAAATAAGTTTCCATAAATAGATTAGCTGCCTAAAATAAATAAGTTTCTAAAAATAGAAGGTTTCCATAAATAGATTAGCTGCCTTATTTAATTAAGTTTCTAAAAACAGAAAGTTTCCATAATTAGAAATAAGCTGGTTAAATAAGCTAAGTATATAAGCCTAAGTATTTTCATGATTATTTTCTAAGTCATATGATATAATGTATAGTTTAATAATTATTTCATGTAATTAAATTAAACTATAGGTTAAAATATTTAATTAAAGTATAACATGTTTTTAATTAAATAAAGTTAAATACTTAGGTTAAAACATGTATTATTATTTATTAATACTATAACCTAAGTCATGTTAATTAATTATAACCATGATTTTTAAATAATTAATTAATTATAAGTCTAAAATATAAAAATACTTAGGTTAATTAATTTCATGATTACTAATAATTAAAATAACCTAAGTCATGTTATTAAATTAATCATGTCATTTTATTAATTTAATTTTAACATAAGATCATAAAAAAAAACTAAACATACACCATAAACCGGATCTAGACCAAAAACCATGAACCGGACATGAAATCGACAAAGTACCCCGAACCAAATCGGGGTACCCCTTGTCTTCATGCTGCCGTGGGACCCACACCAACCAGGACCATATGGTCTCGGTGGTGGTCGGATAGCCAAACCGAAACCCCCTCGGGTTCAGTGTAGGCTCCGGCCAAAACAAACACCCCTTAAAACATTACTTTTGATTTTAATTAATCCCAATTCATGTTAGATCTATGATTTAATTAGGTTTTATAAAAAAAACATAACATGTTCTTAATTAATAAAAGATCAAATCAAAAGAAAAAGGTTTAAAAAGGATTTACCGAATACGTGGATCTAAAGAACGAAGAACAAACACGAACACCAACAAGAATTCCAAGATCCAAGATCAACAAACACCCCCTTTTGGTGTTTTGAAGGTGGCGGCCAAAAGAAGAAAAGAGGAGGGTTTTAGGTTTTCTGTAAATCTTCTGTAAAACAATTATGAGTAGTGTAAAAGTTCCTTAACCTCCTTTTAGTAAAAATACAAATGGGCTTGGCCCATTTTCTCCTTGTAGCCGCGGGTAGGGGGCCCCACATGGGGTACCCGTACCTTTTTCCGTGTCTCGATGTTTAGTTATTCGCTCGTGATTATTTGTGTTCGCGTTTTATGTGTTCTTGTTACGTAATTATCGTGTTCTAATATATTTATTTACGCTCGTAATAAATATATATACGTAATTAATAATAGTTCGTGTTTTAATTACGTTCATGATTTCATGATCGCATGTTCGTGATTAACTATTGTCAAATAATTATTACATGCTCGTGCGTAGTAAATACTTATCGTGTTCTAATACGTACGTAATACGTAAAATCCTAACACGTAATTGTAATCATGCTATATTAGGAAAGTTTTAATCTAGTACGTACGATCTTAAGGGTATTATTCATGGTAAAAGCATGCGGGTTTTACAACTCTTCCCCCCTAAAAAGAATAATTCGTCCCCGAATTATAAATAAAGTAAACTGGAAAAGAAGAACATACCCGAATTTAAAATATGAAATGAGGGTAAGAATCCCAGATAGACTCCTCTGTTTCCCAAGTGGCTTCCCGCTCGGTATGATCCCTCCATAGGATTTTGACGAATGGAATCGTCTTCCTTCTCATGACTCGTTCTTGTCTGTCAAGAACTCGTTCGGGTTCTTCTATAAAAGTGAGATCTTCACGTATCTGTTCCAGTGGATACTGAACCATGTGAAGGGGATGATACTGGTACCCTCTGAGTAATGACACATGAAACACATTGTGCACATGCGAAAGATGCGGAGGTAACGCCAATCGGTAAGACACTTCACCGACTCGTTCAATGATATCAAACGGTCCGATGAAACGAGGACTGAGCTTCCCTTTAATCCTGAAGCGTCTAACACCACGTGCCGGCGAAACCTTAAGGAAGACGTGATCTCCTACATTAAAGTGTATGTCCCTACGATGCTTATCGGCGTAACTCTTCTGACGTGACCGTGCTTCCTGCATTTTCTGCTTAGCTACTGCGATCTTCTCATTGGTCATCTCTATGATTTCTGGTCCTTCAAGTGTTCGCTCACCAACCTGATCCCAGCAGATTGGGACGCGACACTTTCTGCCATACAACATCTCGAAAGGAGCACACTTGATGCTTACGTGCCAACTATTGTTGTATGCAAACTCCACCAAACAGATGTAATCGTCCCAATCACCCGTCCATTCCAACACACATGGCCTCAACATATCTTCCAATGTCTGAATGGTTCGATCCGACTGTCTGTCCGTTTGAGGATGAAAAGCCGTGCTAAGCTTAAGTTGTGTACCCCAAGCTTTCTGCAGACTCTTCCAAAAGCGCGAAGTGAATCGAGGATCTCTGTCTGAGACGATGCTGGATGGTGCACCGTGGAGTCTCATGATCTCTCTTCTGTACATATTTGCGAGTTTACTTACCGGATCTTCCTTGCGGATCGGTAAGAAATGAGCTGATTTGGTAAGTCGATCTAAGATAACCCAAATTGCATCGTGCTTCCTCTTGGTAGGCGGAAGATCAGTAACAAAATCCATGGTGACTTTGTCCCACTTCCACTCTGGAATATCTAACGGTTGAAGGAGACCGCCAGATCGCCGATGCTCGATCTTAACCTGCTGGCAGGTAGGACATTTGGAGACGTAAGTGGCCACATTCTGTTTCATACCACTCCACCAAAAGTACTGCTTGGTGTCATGGTACATCTTAGTCGAACCATGATGTATAGAGAATGGGGAGCTATGAGCTTCAGCTAACAAGGCTTCCCAGAGCTCTTGGTTATCAGGAACACAAAGTCTCGTGCCCTGCCATATGATACCATCTGCATCTACTCTGAATTCTGTCTGTTTCTCCAAATTCTGTACTATCGCCAGATTTCTCCGTCATCCTTCTGAGCTTCCTTGATCTTAGAGAGTAACTCGGGTTCTACTCTAAGATTAGCCCAGTAGCCGTGCTGTCCACGTACCATGATCTCGATGTCTAGTCGCTCCAAGTCTCTTATGATTTCCTCTTCGATTTTAATGTCGTTGATCATTCCGGACTTTCTGCTAAGAGCATCTGCTACTACATTTGCCTTTCCGGGATGATACTGTAGATTAATGTCATAATCCTTCAACAGCTCTAACCATCTCCTCTGCCTCATGTTCAATTCACGTTGAGTGAAGATATACTTCAAGCTCTTGTGATCCGTGAAAATGTCACATGATTCTTCATATAAGTAGTGCCTCCATATCTTCAATGCAAACACGACTGCAACAAGTTCCAAGTCATGCGTGGGGTAATTTTCTTCATAAGGCTTAAGCTGCCGAGAAGCGTACGCGATCACTTTCCCATGTTGCATGAGAACACAGCCAAGTCCCTTCCCCGATGCATCGCTGTAGATTTGAAATCCACCCGTACCAGATGGGAAAGTAAGAATAGGTGCAGATACTAGCTTCTGCTTCAGGTCTTCAAAGCTCTTCTCTCGGTCTTCAGTCCAGACGAATTTCTCCCCTTTCCGCATCAGTTTGGTCAATGGTAGTGCTAGGCGGGAAAAGTTCTCCACGAACCTACGGTAATAGCCGGCTAAGCCTAAGAAACTGCGGACTTCCGTCGCTGATGTCGGCCTTGGCCACTTAGTAATGGCCTCAACCTTCGCTGGATCCATAGTGATTCCTTCTGCTGATACAATGTGACCTAAGAATGCCACTTTGTCTAACCAGAACTCACACTTGGAGAATTTAGCATACAGCTGCTTCTGGCGAAGAATCGGTAGTACTGTACGAAGATGGTCTTCGTGTTCCTCCTTGGACTTTGAGAAAATCAGGATGTCATCGATGAAAACAATGACGAACTTGTCCAGAAATTCATGGAATATTCTGTTCATCAAATCCATGAACACTGCTAGAGCATTTGTCAGGCCAAATGGCATAACTACAAACTCGTAGTGGCCATAGCGGGTACGAAAGGCAGTCTTAGCGATGTCCTGCTCCTTGACCCGTAGCTGATGATAGCCTGACCTAAGATAAATCTTGGAGAAGTGTTTGGCCCCTTGGAGTTGGTCAAACAAATCGTCTATTCGTGGCAGTGGATATCTATTCCGGATAGTAATCTTGTTGAGCTCACGATAGTCTATGCAAAGACGCATACTGCCGTCCTTCTTCTTAACGAACAAGACCGGTGCGCCCCATGGAGATGCGCTCGGTCGAATAAAACCTCGTTCAAGAAGTTCTTGCAGTTGATCCTTCAGCTCCTTCAGCTCTATGGGATCCATGCGATAAGGAGCCTTGGAGATTGGTTCAGCTCCTGGAATAAGCTCGATACTGAATTCCACTTCTCGTGCAGGTGGTATGCCCGGAAGTTCTGTTGGAAAAACATCTTGGAATTCCGACACTATAGGTTTATCCTGAATTGATGGAGATTCAGCATCCATGTCGTAAACCGTAGCTAGATAACCCTCGCAGCCATGTGACAGTAGTGCACGCGCTTGCAGGGTAGATATGACTTGTACAGACCGTCCGGGTATGAACCCGTTATGAATGTACTCTGGTGCATTAACATCACCGAAGATAACTCGATATGAATGGCAATCTATGGTAGCATGATGCTTGGATAGCCAATCCATGCCCAAAATCATGTCGAAGTCATTCATGTCCAGCGGAAGTGCGTCAACAGGTCGAACCTTATCGTCAAATTCTAGGGGAAGACTCTTATATACATGAGTGATTAATACAGAGTCCCTCAAGGGCGTGGAAATAGAAAGCCTATTTTCTAGTGGCAAGGGAAGCATCCTAATGTTCTTAGCATAAGCATTAGAAATAACCGAGTGAGTATGTAAAACCCGCATGTTTTTACTATGAATAGTACCCTTAAGATCGTACGTATTAGATTTAAACTTTCCTAATATAGCATAATTACGATTACGTGTTAGGATTTTACGTATTACGTATGTGTTAGAACATGATAAGTATTTACTATACACGAGCAAGTAATAATTATTTGACAATAATTAATCACGAACATGCGATCATGAAATCATGAACGTAAGTAAAACACGAACTATTATTAATTACGTATATATATTTATTACGAGCGTAATTAAATATACTAGATCACGCTATTTACGTAACGAGAACACTTAAAACGCGAACACAATTAATCACGAACGTACAACTTAACATTGGGACACGGAAAAAGGTACGGGTACCCCAAGTGGGGCCCCTACCCGCGGCTACAAGGACAAATGGGCCAAGCCCATTTGTTAATTTTTACTAAAGGGGGGTTAATAATTTTTCACTACTCATTTTTAGTTTACAGAAGATTTTAGAAAAAAACCTAAAACCCTCTTCCTTGTTCTTATTTGTGCCACTACCCTACAACCACCACAAGGAGGTGGTTTGTGATCTTGGATCTTGGAATTCTAGTTGTTGATCGTGTTTGTTCTTCATCCTTTTGATCCACGAATTCGGTAAATCCTTTTTAAACCTTTTCTTTTGATTTGATCTTTTATTAAATCAAGAACATGTTATGTTTTTTACAAAAACCTAATAAATAAACATTGATCTAACATGATTTGGGGTTTATTAAAATCAAAAGTATGTTTTAAGGGGTGTTTGTTTTTGGCCGCAGGCTGCACCGAACCCGAAGGGGTTTCGGTTTGGCCAAACCGACCACCACCAAGACCATACGGTCTTGGTTGGTGTGTGTGGGTCCCACGGCAGCAGTAAGACACGGGTACCCCGAGTTGGTTCGGGGTACGATGTCGATTTCATGACCGGTTCATTGTTTTTAGTTTGGATCCGGTTCATGGTGTATGTTTAGTTTTTTTTATGTTTATGATCTTATGTTAAAAATTAAATTAATAAAATGATATGATTAATTTAATAACATGACTTAGGTTATTTTAATTATTATAATCATGAAACTAATTAACCTAAGTATTTTATATTTTAGACTTATAATTAATTAATTATTTAAAAACCATGACTATAATTAATTAATTAACGTGACTTAGGTTATATTAATAATATATAATAATACATGTTTTAACCTAAGTTTTAACTTTATTTAATTAAAAACATGTTATACTTTAATTAAATATTTTAACCTATAGTTTAATTTAATTACATGAAATAATTATTAAACTATACATTATATCATATGACTTAGAAAATAATCATGAAAACACTTAGGCTTATATACTTATCTTATTTAACCAGTTTATTTCTAATTATGGAAACTTTCTATTTTTAGAAACTTAATTAAATAAGGCAGCTAATCTATTTATAGAAACCTTCTATTTTTAGAAACTTATTTATTTCAGGCAGCTAATCTATTTATGGAAACTTATTTAATTAAGGCAGCTGATCTATTTATGAAAACCTTCTATTTTTAGAAACTTATCTATTTTAAGCAGTAAATCTATTTTTGGAAACTTTCTATTTTTGGAAACTTTCTATTTTTGGAAACTTTCTATTTTTGGTAACTTTCTATTTTTGGAAACTTTATATTTTTGAAAACTTTCTATTTTTAGAAACTTTCTGTTTTTGGAAACTTTCTATTTTAGGAAACCTGCTATTTTTGGAAAGCTATTTATTATTACACAGTAAGTATAATAATACATGAAATACCAGAAGTACTTAATCAGATTAAACAGAATATAAGATAAACACGGTTTAAGGCTTAAAAATAGTAAAACATGGTAAGGACACATAAAATAAGCTAAGACATGACATAAAACCAGCTACGTATTTAGTAAGTAGATACTTATTCATGTAAGTATTTATGTAGCACTAGTGGTTCGGAAGTAGGATTCCTCTCAGTTCATCTTCTTCGTTCACTGGACATAAGGTACGGATTCCCGACCTTTCAGTATGGACATTCTTTCCTTATTAGGATTCCCCGTATGCAGCCAACTGTTTTCCCGTAGTATAAGTTACGTGTTTGATTGCTTATGTTTAATTAAGATTACCTATAGCCATATACATGCATGACCAGTTTCACCTAGTTATGGAGGTACCATAACCATAACATTAGAGGCACTGATGTTATGACTTCACCACGGCGGAGTGATTGCTCGTGGCGTCCCTTCAGCTTTTGGCCATTTATATTATATTTATCATGTGGGGCATATGGGTGCATCCTAGTTACATGTTTTTATTCAGGATTTCATGGTGAATGTGGTGTGTGCCTTGCATCCTTCACAAGGAGCTGATCCCTCCTACCCAAAACCAGTATATTAAATTAGAGGTAGCCCCTCTAATTTGCATGATGAGGTCACCCCTCCAAGTATTCATGCACGGTAGATTTTCATGACCTATATCGGCTAATGGTAAAATATGATAAACAGTTTTTATAAGATAAACATAAGACTTTCAAACTATAAAACCAGTTTATTTAAGATTTAACCAGGTTACTCGGGACTTAGTTTTCTTCCGCTGTTATATGTTATATGCTTATCCTATTCATGCTTTATTGTACATCCGTGCACTGAGCGTATTGCTCAGCCGTTTTCCTTTTCTATGTTCCCAAAACGGCAGGTACTCAGGGACGCTTGTAGACACTAAGAGTACGTGCATATGGACTGGAAGCTGTCTAGCCTTCTTTACTTTATGTATTTCCTTTCTTATGATACTTATGCTTTGGACATTGTTTAGTCCTTTCCTTTATTATACTATGTTTGTGTGTGATGAGCTTTACTTTTGGACTACCGATGTTTGATTCCGGTATTTTCCTTTTATGGTCAAGTAATGTTTTATACATTTTTCCTTGTATGCTTTGATGACACGCCATAATTGCATGTGACATTTCCATTATCAAAATGGGGTGTTACAATTATGGTATCAGAGCCAAGGCTTCGACCTATAGGCTCTCAAATATGACCTGTGATTAGTGGGTAGTCACTACGGTCTTCCTAGAACTGACGGTTGTTTTAATGCATTCATCATTTTTAAGCATACATATACATGTCATTGTCGCAGGGTTTTTGACTAAGTAATGGTTGGTACAGGACTGGCCCTATTTAGTCGCATGTGTTTTTTCGAAACTTTTAGATTTGGGACAGACCCATAGGCGTCCCCTCGATATGTCTTTTGTTTTGGGTGAACTGACCAGAGGCGTTCACTCTCGAGCATACAAAAGTTTTCATAAAACTGCATCATGCATTCATACACAAAATTTTCTTGCATAAAATTTTTCTCGTGAAATTTTGGTATAATTTTTTTTTCATGTATATATATATATATATTTTATGTTTTGATCTGTTTAATCATATGTTTTATGTTATACTGTCAGATGGTTCTCACACGCGAACAGGAGCAGCTCAATGCTGCAATTTAGGCTGCCATGCAAGCCTTACTTCCTCAACTGAGGAATGATATCAGGGCTGAAGTTCAAGTTGCCAACAATCTGCAGCATAATCAGGCACCTCCTCCTCCTCCTCCAGTGACATTAGCAGTATGACTGGAGAGATTCAACAATCTCCGCCCTCGAGCTTTTGAGAAGACAAATAGCCCCAGCGATGCTGAAAGCTGGTTGGCACACATCGAGAAGATTTTCAACGCCATGGGCTGTGACCCCGCATACAAGGCGAGGTTGGCATGCTATCGGTTCGAAGGCGATGTACTCAACTGGTGGTTAACATTGATGCATTCTGAAGGTGGTGACGAGTGGGTTGCTGGTTTGACTTGGGCTCAGTTCAAGGACAGGGTGATGGAGCAGTTCTTTCCCAAGGCTGAGCAGGACAAGCTCAAGGAAGAGTACCATGGGATCCGACAGAGAGTTGGGGAGAATAGCAACGAGTTTATGCAGCGCTTTCTTCGCTTGGCTGGTTTCCTTGGTGCGGCAGCAGGTACTCCTAAAGAGCAGGCACATCACTTTAGATGGGCTCTTCGCACATCGGTCGCAAACAATCTGGTGTGTGCTACGTTCAACACTATAGCACAAGTGGCAGATGCAGCAATAAAACTGGAGATGCTGCAGGAGAGAGATGAGTTCGGGGAAGCTGAAAGACCCGACAAGAGGCAAAAAACTGGGGACCGGTCTCAGCCGGCTACTCAGCAGCAGCCTCATCAGCCCAAGGGAAACGGTCAGAATAACGACCGTTCTGCTACGAATAGGCGTGGCGATAATGATAATTACCGTAACAACGCTGGGCACTCCAACAGCAGCAAGTCCTAATACTTACGCATTTCCTTATGTTTTCATGTTATAACTCATATTCTGACACTTTACCAAACTTCTACCAGGAACCATGGAAACGGTAGGGACCAGAACCAGAGAGGTTCGCAGCCTAGCTGTCCAGCTATCACTAGTATTAAATCTTTCGATTATCCGCTTTGTCCTTTGTACCCGATTACCATGTCTTATGCAAAATGTTTTATCAGGTTCTCAGCCAGCCAGAGCACCTGCTGGAGGATACACTCATCCTCTTTGCTTTACTTGCCACCGTAGGAACCCAGGACCATGTCGCCGTAATACTGATGCGTGCTTCAAGTGTGGTCTTCCTGGCCATATTATGAAGGATTGCCGTAAGGGCGAGATGGAGGGTACATCGGGACATGCTGATACCAAGCCGCCTCCTACTGCCAGGCGTGTCTACACGACATCTCGAGACCAGGCCAACAAGTCTACATGTACCATAACTAGAATCTTGCATATGTATGGTCAAGCTGCATGTGTTCTTTTCCATACGGGTGCTACTCACTCGGTTATTTCTACTGCTTATGCTAAGAACATTAGGATGCCTCCCTTGCCACTAGAAAATAGGCTTACTATTTCCACGCCTTTGAGGGACTTTGTATTAATCACCCATGTATACAAGAGTCTTCCCCTAGAATTTGATGATAAGGTTCGACCTGTCGACGCACTTCCGCTGGACATGAATGACTTCGACATGATTTTGGGCATGGATTGGCTATCCAAGCATCATGCTACCATAGACTGCCATTCATATCGAGTTATCTTCGGTGATGTTAATGCACCAGAGTACATTCATAATGGGTTCATACCCGGACGGTCTGTACAAATCATATCTACCCTACAAGCGCGTGCACTACTGACACATGGCTGCGAGGGTTATCTAGCTATAGTTCACGACATGGATGCTGAATCTCCATCGAATCAGGATCAACCTATAGTGTCGGAATTCCAAGATGTTTTTCCAGCAGAACTTCCGGGCATACCACCTGCACGAGAAGTGGAATTCAGTATCGAGCTGGTTCCAGGAGCTGAACCAATCTCCAATGCTCCTTATCGCATGGCTCCCATAGAGCTGAAGGAGCTGAAGGATCAACTGCAAGAACTTCTTGAACGAGGTTTTATTCGACCGAGCGCATCTCCATGGGGCGCACCGGTCTTGTTTGTTAAGAAGAAGGACGGTAGTATGCGTCTTTGCATAGACTATCGCGAGCTCAACAAAATTACCATTCGGAATAGGAATCCACTGCCACGCATCGACGATCTGTTTGACCAACTCCAAGGGGCCAAACACTTCTCCAAGATTGACCTTAGGTCAGGCTATCATCAGCTACGGGTCAAGGAGCAGGACATCGGTAAGACTGCCTTTCGTACCCGTTATGGCCACTACGAGTTTGTAGTTATGCCATTTGGCCTGACAAATGCTCCAGCAGTGTTCATGGATTTGATGAACAGAATCTTCCATGAATTTCTGGACAAGTTCGTCATTGTCTTTATCGATGAAATCCTGATTTTCTCAAAGTCCAAGGAGGAACACGAAGACCATCTTCGTACAGTACTATAGATTCTTCGCCAGAAGCAGCTGTATGCTAAATTCTCCAAGTGTGAGTTCTGGTTAGACAAAGTGGCATTCTTAGGTCACATTGTATCAGCAGAAGGAATCACTATCGATCCAGCGAAGGTTGAGGCCATTACTAAGTGGCCAAGGCCGACATCAGCGACGGAAGTCCGCAGTTTCTTAGGCTTAGCTGGCTATTACCGTAGATTCGTGGAGAACTTTTCCCGCCTAGCACTACCATTGACCAAACTGATGCGGAAAGGGGAGAAATTCGTCTAGACTGAAGATCGAGAGAAGAGCTTTGAAGACCTGAACATAAGCTAGTATCTGCACCTATTCTTACTCTACCATCTGGTACGGGTGGATTTCAAATCTACAGTGATGCATCGGGGAAGGGACTTGGCTGTGTTCTCATGCAACATGGGAAAGTGATCGCATACGCTTCACGGCAGCTTAAGCCTTATGAAGAAAATTACCCCATGCACGACCTGGAACTTGCTGCAGTCGTGTTTGCATTGAAGATATGGAGGCACTACTTATATGGAGAATCATGTGACATTTTCACGGACCATAAGAGCTTGAAGTATATCTTCACTCAGCGTGAATTGAACATGAGGCAGAGGAGATGGTTAGAGCTGTTGAAGGATTATGACATTAATCTATAATATCATCCCGGAAAGGAAAATGTAGTAGCAGATGCTCTTAGCAGGAAGTCCGGAATGATCAACGACATTAGAATCGAAGAGGAAATCATAAGAGACTTGGAGCGACTAGACATCGAGTACATGGTACGTGGACAACACGGTTACTGGGCTAATCTTAGAGTAGAACCCGAGTTACTATCTAAGATCAAGGAAGCTCAGAAGGATGACGGAGAAATCTGGGCGATAGTACAGAATTTGGAGAAGCAGACAGAATTCAGAGTAGATGCGGATGGTATCGTATGGCAGGGCACGAGACTTTGTGTTCCTGATGACCAAGAACTCCGGGAAGCTTTGTTAGCTGAAGCTCATAGCTCCCCATTCTCTATACATCCTGGTTCGACTAAGATGTACCATGACATCAAGCAGTACTTTTGGTGGAGTGGTATGAAATAGGATGTGGCCACTTACGTCTCCAAATGTCTTACCTGCCAGCAGGTTAAGATCGAGCATCAGCGATCTGGCGGTCTCCTTCAACCGTTAGATATCCCAGAGTGGAAGTGGGACAAAATCACCATGGATTTTGTTACTGGTCTTCCGCCTACCAAGAGGAAGCACGATGCAATTTGGGTTATCGTTGATCGACTTACCAAATCAGCTCATTTCTTACCGATCCGCAAGGAAGATCCGGTAAGTAAACTCGCATATACGTACAGAAGAGAGATCATGAGACTCCATGGTGCACCATCCAGCATCGTCTCAGACAGAGATCCTCGATTCACTTCGCGCTTTTGGAAAAGTCTACAGAAAGCTTGGGGTACACAACTTAAGCTTAGCACGACTTTTCATCCTCAAACGGACGGACAGTCGGAGCGAACCATTCAGACATTAGAAGATATGTTGAGGTCATGGGCGTTGGAATGGACGGGTAATTGGGACGATTACATCTGTTTGGTGGAGTTTGCATACAACAACAGTTGGCACGCAAGTATCAAGTGTGCTCCATTTGAGATGTTGTATGGCAGAAAGTGTCGCGCCCCAATCTGTTGGGATCAGGTTGGCGAGCGAACACTTGAAGGACCGGAAATCATAGAGATGACCAATGAGAAGATCGCAGTAGCTAAGCAGAAGATTCAGGAGGCACGATCACGTCAGAAGAGTTACGCCGATAAGCATCGTAGGGATATACACTTTAACGTAGGAGATCACGTCTTCCTTAAGGTTTCGCCGGCACGTGGTGTTAGACGCTTCGGGATTAAAGGGAAGCTCAGTCCTTGTTTCATCGGACCGTTTGATATCATTGAACGAGTCGGTGAAGTATCTTACCGATTGGCGTTACCTCCGCAGCTTTCGCATGTGCACAATGTGTTTCATGTGTCATTACTCAGAGGGTACCAGTATCATCCCCTTCACATGGTTCAGTATCACTGGAACAGATACGTGAAGATCTCACTTTTATAGAAGAACCCGAACGAGTTCTTGACAGACAAGAACGAGTCATGAGAAAGAAGACAATTCCATTCGTCAAGATTCTATGGAGGGATCATACCGAGCGGGAAGCCACTTGGGAAACAGAGGAGTCTATCCGGGCTTCTTACCCTCATTTCATATTTTGAATTCGGGTATGTTCTTCTTTTCCAGTTTACTTTATCTATAATTCGAGGACGAATTATTCTTTTTAGGGGGGAAGAGTTGTAAAATCCGCACGCTTTTACTATGAATAGTACCCTTAAGATCGTACGTATTAGATTTAAACTTTCCTAATATAGCATAATTACGATTACGTGTTAGGATTTTACGTATTACGTACGTGTTAGAACACGATAAGTATTTACTATACACGAGCAAGTAATAATTATTTGACAATAATTAATCACGAACATGCGATCATGAGATCATGAACGTAATTAAAACATGAACTATTATTAATTACGTATATATATTTATTACGAGCGTAATTAAATATATTAGATCATGGTATTTACGTAACGAGAACACTTAAAACGCGAACACAATTAATCACGAACCTACAACTGAACATCGGGACACGGAAAAAGGTACGGGTACCCCAAGTGGGGCCCCTACCCGCGGCTACAAGGACAAATGGGCCAAGCCCATTTGTTAATTTTTACTAAAGGGGGGTTAATAATTTTTCACTACTCATTTTTAGTTTACAGAAGATTTTAGAAAAAACCTAAAACCCTCTTCCTTGTTCTTCTTTGTGCCGCCACCCTACAACCACCACAAGGAGGTGGTTTGTGATCTTGGATCTTGGAATTCTAGTTGTTGATCGTGTTTGTTCTTCATCCTTTTGATCCACGAATTCGGTAAATCCTTTTTAAACCTTTTCTTTTGATTTGATCTTTTATTAAATCAAGAACATGTTATGTTTTTTACAAAAACCTAATAAATAAACATGGATCTAACATGATTTGGGGTTTATTAAAATCAAAAGTATGTTTTAAGGGGTGTTTGTTTTTGGCCACAGGCTGCACCGAACCCGAAGGGGTTTCGGTTTGGCCAAACCGACCACCACCAAGACCATACGGTCTTGGTTGGTGTGTGTGGGTCCCACGGCAGCAGTAAGACACGGGGTACCCCGAGTTGGTTCGGGGTACGGTGTCGATTTCATGACCGGTTCATTATTTTTAGTTTCGATCCGGTTCATGGTGTATGTTTAGTTTTTTTTATGTTTATGATCTTATATTAAAAATTAAATTAATAAAATGATATAATTAATTTAATAACATGACTTAGGTTATTTTAATTATTATAATCATGAAATTAATTAACCTAAGTATTTTATATTTTAGACTTATAATTAATTAATTATATTAAAAACCATGACTATAATTAATTAACTAACATAACTTAGGTTATATTAATAATATATAATAATGCATGTTTTAACCTAAGTATTTAACTTTATTTAACTAAAAACATGTTATACTTTAATTAAATATTTTAACCTATAGTTTTATTTAATTACATGAAATAATTGTTAAACTATACATTATATCATATGACTTAGAAAATAACCATGAAAACACTTAGGCTTATATACTTAGCTTATTTAACCAGCTTATTTCTAATTATGGAAACTTTCTATTTTTAGAAACTTAATTAAATAAGGCAGCTAATCTATTTATGGAAACCTTCTATTTTTAGAAACTTATTTATTTCAGTCAGCTAATCTATTTATGGAAACTTATTTAATTAAGGCAGCTGATCTATTTATAGAAACTTTCTATTTTTAGAAACTTATCTATTTTAAGCAGTAAATCTATTTTTGGAAACTTTCTATTTTTGGAAACTTTCTATTTTTGGAAACTTTCTATTTTTGGTAACTTTCTATTTTTGGAAACTTTCTATTTTTGGAAACTTTCTATTTTTGGAAACTTTCTATTTTTGGAAACTTTCTATTTTAGGAAACCTGCTATTTTTGGAAAGTTACTTATTATTACACAGTAAGTATAATAATACATGAAATACCAGAAGTACTTAATCAGATTAAACAGAATATAAGATAAACACGGTTTAAGGCTTAAAAACAGTAAAACATGGTAAGAACACATAAAATAAGCTAAGACATGACATAAAACTAGCTACGTATTTAGTAAGCAGATACTTATTCATGTATGTATTTATGTAGCACTAGTGGTTCGGAAGTAGGATTCCTCTCAGTTCATCTTCTTCGTTCACTGGACATAAGGTACGGATTCCCGTCCTTTCAGTATGGACATTCTTTCCTTATTAGGATTCCCCGTATGCAGCCAACTGTTTTCCCGTAGTATAAGTTACGTGTTTGATTACTTATGTTTAATTAAGATTACCTATAGCCATATACATGCATGACCAGTTTCACCTAGTTATGGAGGTACCATAACCATAACATTAGAGGCACTGATGTTATGACTTCACCACGGTGGAGTGATTGCTCGTGGCGTCCCTTCAGCTTTTGGCCATTTATATTATATTTATCATGTGGGGCGTATGGGTGCATCCTAGTTACATGTTTCTATTCAGGATTTCATGGTGAATGTGGTTTGTGCCTTGCATCTTTCACAAGGAGCTGATCCCTCCTACCCAAAAACCAGTATATTAAATTAGAGGCAGCCCCTCTAATTTGCATGATGAGGTCACCCCTCCAAGTATTCATGCACGGTGGATTTTCATGACCTATATTGGCTAATGGTAAAATATGACAAACAGTTTTTATAAGATAAACATAAGACTTTCAAACTATAAAACCAGTTTATTTAAGACTTAACCAGGTTACTCGGGACTTAGTTTTCTTCCGTTGTTATATGTTATATGCTTATCCTATTCATGCTTTATTGTACATCCGTGCACTGAGCGTATTGCTCAGCCGTTTTCCTTTTCTATGTTCCCAAAACGGCAGGTACTCAGGGACGCTTGTAGACACTAAGAGTACTTGCATATGGACTGGAAGCTGTCTAGCCTTCTTTACTTTATGCATTTCCTTTCTTATGATACTTATGCTTTGGACATTGTTTAGTCCTTTCCTTTATTATACTATGTTTGTGTGTGATGAGCTTTACTTTTGGACTACCGATGTTTGATTCCGGTATTTTCCTTTTATGGTCAAGTAATGTTTTATACATTTTTCCTTGTATGCTTTGATGACACGCCATAATTGCATGTAACATTTCCATTATCAAAATGGGGTGTTACAGAGTAGCACCCGTATCGAAAAGAACACATGCAGCTTGACCATACATATACAAGATTCCAGTGATGGTACATGTAGACTTGTTGGCCTGGTCTCGAGATGTCGTGTAGACACGCCCGGTAGTAGGAGGCGGCTTGGTATCAGCATGTCTCGATGTACCCTCCATCTCGCCCTTACGGAAATCCTTCATAATATGGCCAGGAAGACCACACTTGAAGCACGCGTCAGTATTACGGCGACATGGACCTGGGTGCCTACGGTGGCAAGTAGAACAAAGAGGATGAGTGAATCCTCCAGCAGGTGCTCTGGCTGGCTGGGAACCTGATAAAACATTTTACATAAGACATGATAATTGGGTACAAAGTACAAAGCAGATAATCGTAAGATTGAATACCAGTGGTAGCTGGACAGCTAGGCTGCGAACCTCTCTGGTTCTGGTCCCTACCGTTTCCATGGTTCCTGGTAGAAGTTTTGCTAAAGTGTTAGAATATGAGTTATAACATGAAATCATAAGGAAATGCGTAAGTATTAGGACCTGCTGCTGTTGGAGTGCCTAGCGTTGTTACGGTAATTGTCATTACCGCCACGCCTATCCGTAGCAGAACGGTCGTTAGTCTGGCCGTTTCCCTTGGGCTGATGAGGCTGCTGCTGAGTAGCCGACTGAGACCGGTCCCCAGTTTTTTGCCTGGAATATACATTTAAAGAGATGAATAATTGACATAAATGGAAAGTATACGGATTGATCACCGCTTGAATACGAATGTTTACCTCTTGTAGGGTCTTTCAGCTTCCCCGAACTCATCTCTCTCTTGCAGCATCTCCAGCTTACGTGCTGCATCGGCCACTTGTGCTACAGTGTTGAACGTAGCACACACCAGACTGTATGCGACCGATGTGCGAAGAGCCCATCTAAAGTGATGTGCCTGCTCTTCAGGAGTACCTGCTGCCGCACCAAGGAAACCAACTAAGCGAAAAAAAAGCGTTGCATAAACTCGTTGCTATTCTCCCCAGGTCTCTGTCGGATCCCATGGTACTCTCTCTTGAGCTTGTCCTGCTCAGCCTTGGGAAAGAACTGCTCCATCACCCTGTCCTTGAACTGATCCCAAGTCAAAACAGCAACCCACTCGTCACCACCTTCGGACTGCATCAACGCTAACCACCAGCACATCGCCTTCGAATCGATAGCATGCCAACCTCGCCTTGTATGCGGGGTCACAACCCATAGCATTGAAAATATTCTCGATGTGAGCAAACCAGCTTTCAGCATCGCTGGGGCTATCTGTCTTCTCAAAAGCTCGAGGGCGGAGCTTGTTGAATCTCTCCAGCCATACTGCTAATGTCACTGGAGGATGAGGAGGAGGTGCCTGATTATGCTGCTGATTGTTGGCAGCTTGAACTTCAGCCCTGATGTCATTCCTCAGTTGAGGAAGCAAAGCTTAAATAGCAACTTGAATTGCAGCATTGAGCTGTTCCTGTTCGGGTGTGAGAACCATCTGATAGTATAACATAAAACATATGATTAAACAGATCAAAACATAAATATATATATACATGAAAAAAATTTATACCAAAATTTCACGAGAAAAATTTTATGCAAGAAAATTTTGTGTATGAATGCATGATGCAATTTTATGAAAACTTTTGTATGCTCGAGAGTGAACGCCTCTGGTCAGTTCACCCAAAACAAAAGACATAACGAGGGGATGCCTATGGGTCGGTCCCAAATTTAAAAGTTTCGATAAAACACATGCGACTAAATAGGGCCAATCCTGTACCGACCATTACTTAGTCAAAAATCTGTGACAATGACATGTATATGTATGCTTAAAAAAATGATGAATGCATGAAAACAACTGTCAGTTCTAGGAAGACCGTAGTGACTACCCACTAATCACATGTCATATTTGAGAGCCTACAGGTCGAAACCTGGCTCTGATACCGTAATTGTAACACCCCATTTTGATAATGGAAATGTCACATGCAATTATGGCGTGTCATCAAAGCATACAAGGAAAAATGTCTAAACATTACTTGACCATAAAAGGAAAATACCGGAATCAAACATCGGTAGTCCAAAAATAAAGCTCATCACACACAAACATAGTATAATAAAGGAAAGGACTAAACAATGTCCAAAGCAAATGTATCATAAGAAAGGAAATGCATAAAGTAAAGAAGGCTAGACAGCTTCCAGTCCATATGCACGTACTCTTAGTGTCTACGAGCGTCCATGAGTACCTGCCGTTTTGGGAACATAGAAAAGGAAAACGGCTGAGAAAATACGCTCAGTGCACGGATGTACAATAAGGCATGAATAGGATAAGCATATAACATATAACAGCGGAAGAAAACTAAGTCCCGAGTAACCTGGTTAAGTCTTGGTAAAACTGGTTTTATAGTTTGAAAAGTCTTATGTTTATCTTATAAAAACTGTTTATCATATTTTACCATTAGCCAATATAGGTCATGAAAATCCACCGTGCATGAATACTTGGAGGGGTGACCTCATCATGCAAATTAGAGGGGCTGCCTCTAATTTAATATACTGGTTTTTTGGTAGGAGGGATCAGCTCCTTGTGAAGGATGCAAGGCACACACCACATTCACCATGAAATCCTGACTGAAAACATGTAACTAGGATGCACCCATACGCCCCACATGATAAATATAATATAAATGGCCAAAATCTGAAGGGACGCCACGAGCAATCACTCCGCCGTGGTGAAGTCATAACATCAGTGCCTCTAATGTTATGGTTATGGTACCTCCATAACTAGGTGAAACTGGTCATGCATGTATATGGCTATAGGTATTCTTAATTAAACATAAGCAGATCAAACACGTAACTTATACTACGGGAAAACATTTGGCTGCATACGGGGAATCCTAATAAGGAAAGAATGTCCATACTGAAAGGACGGGAATCCGTACCTTATGTCCAGTGAACGAAGAAGATGAACTGGGAGGAATCCTACTTCCGTATCACTAGTGCTACATAAATACATACATGAATAAGTATCTGCTTATTAAATACGTAGCTGGTTTTATGTCATGTCTTAGCTTATTTTATATGTTCTTACCATGTTTTACTGTTTAAAGCCTTAAACTGTGTTTATCTTATATTCTGTTTAATCTGATTAAGTATTTCTGGTATTTCACGTATTATTATACTTACTGTGTAATAATAAGTAACTTTCCAAAAATAGCAGGTTTCCTAAAATAGAAAGTTTCCAAAAATAGAAAGTTTCCAAAAATAGAAAGTTACCAAAAATAGAAAGTTTCCAAAAATAGAAAGTTTCCAAAAATAGAAAGTTTCTAAAAATAGAATTACTGCTTAAAATAGATAAGTTTCTAAAAATAGAAAGTTTCCATAAATAGATCAGCTACCTTAATTAAATAAGTTTCCATAAATAGATTAGCTGCCTGAAATAAATAAATTTCTAAAAATAGAAGGTTTCCATAAATAGATTAGCTGCCTTATTTAATTAAGTTTCTAAAAATAGAAAGTTTCCATAATTAGAAATAAGCTGGTTAAATAAGCTAAGTATATAAGCCTAAGTGTTTTCATGATTATTTTCTAAGTCATATGATATAATGTATAGTTTAATAATTATTTCATGTAATTAAATTAAACTATAGGTTAAAATATTTAATTAAAGTATAACATATTTTTAATTAAATAAAGTTAAATACTTAGGTTAAAACATGTATTATTATTTATTAATAATATAACCTAAGTCATGTTAATTATTTAATTATAACCATGATTTTTAAATAATTAATTAATTATAAGTCTAAAATATAAAAATACTTAGTTTAATTAATTTCATGATTATTAATAATTAAAATAACCTAAGTCATGTTATTAAATTAATCATGCCATTTTATTAATTTAATTTTAACATAAGATCATAAAAAAAATAGAAAAACTAAACATACACCATGAACCGGATCTAGACAAAAAACCATGAACCGGACATGAAATCGACACCGTACCCCGAACCAAATCGGGGTACCCCTTGTCTTGATGCTGCCGTGGGACCCACACCAACCGACCGGGACCATATGGTCTCGGAGGTGGTCGGATGGCCAAACCGAAACCCCCTCGGGTTCGGTGTAGGCTGCGGCCAAAACAAACACCCCTTAAAACATTACTTTTGATTTTAATTAATCCCAATTCATGTTAGATCTATGATTTAATTAGGTTTTATAAAAAAAACATAACATGTTCTTAATTAATAAAAGATCAAATCAAAAGAAAAATGTTTAAAAAGGATTTACCGAATACGTAGATCTAAAGAATGAAGAACAAACACGAACACCAACAAGAATTCCAAGATCCAAGATCAACAAACACCCCCTTTTGGTGTTTTGAAGGTGGCGGCCAAAAGAAGAAAAGAGGAGGATTTTAGGTTTTCTGTAAATCTTCTGTAAAACAATTATGAGTAGTGTAAAAGTTCCTTAACCTCCTTTTAGTAAAAATACAAATGGGCTTGGCCCATTTGCTCCTTGTAGCCGCGGGTAGGGGGCCCCACATGGGGTACCCGTACCTTTTTCCGTGTCTCGATGTTTAGTTATTCGTTCGTGATTATTTGTGTTCGCGTTTTATATGTTCTCGTTACGTAATTATCGTGTTCTAATATATTTATTTACGCTCGTAATAAATATATATACGTAATTAATAATAGTTCGTGTTTTAATTACGTTCATGATTTCATGATCGCATGTTCGTGATTAATTATTGTCAAATAATTATTACATGCTCGTGCGTAGTAAATACTTATCGTGTTCTAACACGTACGTAATACGTAAAATCCTAACACGTAATCGTAATCATGATATATTAGGAAAGTTTTAATCTAGTACGTACAATCTTAAGGGTATTATTCATGGTAAAAGCATGCGGGTTTTACAGTACCCGTTTACCCGAATTCGTACCCGCTTTTGTTGTTATTTTATATAAGTTCTAAATTTGTGTGAAATAGTAGACGAAGATTGTTGAATGAATTGAATGATCATATTTGTTATATTTTGTGTGCATTGACATGTTTGTGATCAATTATATTTGGATTTTGTAACTTTAAAATAAAAACCATGATTTATTCAATATATTAAATCGCGTGAATAATATTAGAAAGTATTTTTTATCTTTTAAACACTTAAAATATATATTAGGGTATTTTCGAGTGGTTTTTCTTAACATTATACGTACAATAATGCCCAAAATAAATTTAATTGTGGATACCGATACCCGCGGGTAAAATCCGAAAACCCGATGGGTAATACTAAACGGGTACCCGTCGGGTGATGGAGCGGATACGGGTACGAATATTATAAACGGGTACGGGTGCGGGTTTACTAAAACCCGACCCAAACCCGACCCGTTGCCATCCCTAGTTGACAGTATATATCCCAAATTAGTTCCACTCGCTAAGACGATTCTGAAACCCCCTGGCAATGACCACAATCAAATATTGTATAAGAAGAAGCAAGAACCGACAAGGAAAGATGTTGAACGAGGGTTTGGTGTTCTAAAAAAGAAACGGGCCATAATCAACAATTCCGCACGTGCGATGAGAAAAGAAATAATTACTAATATGATGTATGCATGCATCGTATTACATAACATGATTCGAAAACACCAAATGCCTCTAGGCCCATCGGTATGTGAGTGACCCTCTAACCTGAAGGTTATGGGTTTAAGTCTCAATGGAGACATGTAAGATATAATTTGTGAGATAATTGATGTGAGTTGTAAAAATATTGTCTTTCTAAAAAAACAATATGATTCGAAAACACAAAGGATATGCGATAAGTCCCAGATGGTTCCTGGGAGGAGCACATAAACCAGACGATCTCGTACGAACCAGACACAAATTCATGAAGTAATAAGGTACATCCGATCGCCACCAGTGCATCATAACATTCGAGCTGATTTATTCCAACACTTGTTTATAATAATGTTTCATTTTCGATTTAATTGTAATTTTTTTATATTTGATTTTTGGGTAAAAGCTATAAAATACAATCTTACTTATTGATTTGTGCCGACTTTAAACACTTACTATTTTATCTCGTGACTTTACCATTCTACTTTCAAAATCGTTTCGAAGTTACCAATTTGGTAACTTGTTACCGACACGCTGAAAATATAATATCCACGTCATTATTTAATTTCGTTTTAATACATCCACGTCTGATTTCCACTATGTATACATAATGACTTGAATAACTTTTTGTTAAGACTAAAAAAACAGATTCATTTCATCAATCTTTTTCCTCAATACAAACCACCAAAAACATATCAAAAGGGGCTGTTTGTTTCTAATAAAAATATCTGATTAACATCTGATCTCGTATATTCGGTAAGAAGTTTGTTAATTATTGTTGTTTGTTTTCTTTAAGACTCTGGATGTTTAAATGTCTGACAAGCATCTTATGATATCTAACTACTTCTGAAAGCTACGAAACTCATATATCAAATTTGCTACTCATTATATCATTTATTCATGATCTCATCTTGGCCTTAATTATTAATAGTACTCGTAATAAACAACGGATTTTTTTAGTTTTTGATGGGTTAAAGGAGATTCATATCAATTAAATTGAAGTCGTTTGCTAAAAAGTAAAACGAGGTAGTGTTTTAATCTATTTATGCAACTGCTTTGTAAAATTACTTTAGCATATTATACTTTTCCAACTGCGATAAAGTTTAAAATGTAAATTCTATTTTCTGTATTTTATGTTTTAAAAGGAACCAACTATGTTGAAGTTATTTAAAAGACGTTGCGGACTAGAAAGAAACATCTGTATTGGTAAACAATCGTGCGGACTGGAAAGAAACACTAGAAGCACACAAAGACGATCTTCCTGGTATCAAGAAAGAAAAGGTTAAGGTAGAGGTAAAAGACGATTAAATTAATGGGGGGCCATGTATTTAGTTTAGGATAATCTATGTTGAGTTTGAATATTAGATAAGGCATGGATAAGTGGATGGGTCAAAAGCTCTCCATGTAGGATAAAATAACTGATTTTTTTATTGTTTTAGTAATGAATTTAATGACGTGTAATTTTAACCGGTCATATTGGTAACATTGTCACAAAACAAACAAGTACATTGGTAAAGTCATGAGATTAATTAGTAAGTGTTTAAAGTCGACACAATTTAATAAGTAAGATGGTATCTTATAACTTTTACCCTTGATTTATGTAATGTTTTTATTTGATGATATAAAAGTTTTAATTTATGAATAAAAAAATAAAAGTGATAGTAAAAAGATAAAGTGAAAGTGAAGTAAATGTGGGTTTTTTTTCTTTGATATATTTAAAATGTATGTTTTTAATGAATTGATGAGAGGAAAAAGAAATATGAAATAACACTAAAATAACGATGAATTTTTTTACCACTCGTGTAGCCTTACCATCAACGTGTACACTTTTAGTAGATATAGAGAAAAATAATTACGCACAAAGAATAAACAAACTATCATGTTTGTTTATATTTACTAGTACTAGGAATAAAAGGAAGTATATAGAGGAGTTAATTACTGGAGAGACCCTTTAAGAGGGTACTTGTCTTGCAGAGACTCTATTTTTTCCACTTTACCAAAATAACCTTTTTCTCCGCGTCAAAATATAAGCGGACCAAAAAATAAACACGTGTCAGCTTCTAGTTAAATTGAAAAAAAAAAAAAAATCAAAATAAGACTTCTCCGCGTCAAAGGGTAAGCGGACATCCAATTTCTAAGGCTAATAGAGAATCTTTTTTAAAATTTTCTAAAACTAACCCTCAACTTTAATATAATTACGTGTTTTTTATATATAAAACTTTATTTGTTCAATATTTAGCAAATATCTCTCGAATTCGTTAATGAAAATTATACCGTCGCGAAGAGCTCTAAATTACGAACAAATCGAGCCCAATATTGATATGCTTATGACATACGTATAAATTTATAAAAAATGTTAAAGTTTGATATGCGTATATATATATGTTTACGTTTTTTTTATTTCGTACGTTCACGTTTCATATTTTCTATGTAATATTTTTTAAGTTGTGAATTAAAGTTTTAACTTTACATAATAAAATATTGCGTTAATATAAAGCTAAATTTTTTTGTTAAACGCCAAACATTATTTAAACGTCAACTTTTATATATAACCGCTAACTTTTTTTACGTGACATAAACATATATATGTTTATGTTTTTTATTTTGTACGTTCACGTTTCATATTTTTTATGTAATATTTTTAATTTATGAATTAAAGTTTTAGCTTTACGTAATAAAATGTTGCATTTATATAAACATATATATTACGTAAAGATTTAAACTGTGAGTTTTTTTTATAAAATTGTGTGTACGTAAAAATATATGCATGCAAATTGCTCAAATAGAGGACGCGGGCCTCAATTTACACTCTCAAGTTGCTCAAATAGAGGATGTAGGTATCAAAATTGTGTGTACGTAAGATTTAAACATATATATATGTATATTAAACTATGATATAAAAGTTGACGTTTAAATAGTGTTTGGCGTTTAACAAAAAGATTTAGCTTTATATTAACGCAATATTTTATTATGTAAAGTTAAAACTTTAATTCACAACTTAAAAAATATTACATAGAAAATATGAAACGTGAACGTAGGAAATAAAAAAAACGTAAACATATATATATACGCATATCAAACTTTAACATTTTTTATAAATTTATACGTACGTCATAAGCATATCAATATTGGGCTCGATTTGTTCGTAATTTAGAGCTCTTCGTGACGGTATAATTTTCATTAACGAATTCGAGAGATATTTGCTAAATATTGAACAAATAAAGTTTTATATATAAAAAACACGTAATTATATTAAAGTTGAGGGTTAGTTTTAGAAAATTTTAAAAAAGATTCTCTATTAGCCTTAGAAATTGGATGTCCGCTTACCCTTTGACGCGGAGAAGTCTTATTTTGATTTTTTTTTTTTTTCAATTTAATTAGAAGCTGACACGTGTTTGTTTTTTGGTCCGCTTATATTTTGACGCGGAGAAAAAGGTTATTTTGGTAAAGTGGAAAAAATAGAGTCTCTGCAAGACAAGTACCCTCTTAAAGGGTCTCTGCAGTAATTAACTCTATATAGAGGAGGGTTAGAAAGGGCCATAAAGAGTACCTGATGGCCAATCTATCACATCCATCAACCTTTGTAACTAGCTATTCTTGGTCCAATGGTTGTGTTAATTTTTTGACTATGTTTTTACTACCCTACTCTCATAGACACCCCTACTTTTTCATTACTGTATTTTAGAACACATATTTGTTTGCTTTTTCTGTATAAATCTCAACCTAAATTCATCATCCAAATATTCCATAGAAAGAAAGAAAAAAAGGGTTGTTTTTGCCTCACTTGTAAGTTATTTTTTTTTTGTCTTTCTTTCATCATTATACGTAAAGAACATCTATTTAAGTTATCTACCTTTTTTGGATATATTTCTTCTTTGATGCTTTAAATAAAAGCACAGTGTACGTTTTAGTTGATGAATCAGTAAGGGTTTTAAGGTTTTTGTTTGTTGGATTCAATTCTAGAAAATTTACTTCATTTGATTTGCTTTGATGGACAAAATAATACTGTAAGTAATTGAATGCCAACCAACATAATGGATTTTACTTGTTTTACTGTGGTCTATTTTTAGCTCAAGAATTCATAATGGTTTTGTGTTTTCAATTTGTTTGATGGATCTTGATGTCCAAAGATTCAAACTCATACAGTAACATATAAGGTTAAGGATCTGAGCCGGGGTTGGATAGAATTCAGATCGAGTACACTTCGCTGAATAAATGGATTCATTTAGGGTTTTGGGTCTTGTTCATATTTTGATGTTTCTTTTCATCAATTTCTTGAACAACAAACGTTTTATAACAATCTAAGGAGAAGCTCGAAAGTAGAAACCACACGAGCTCACCTAAGAGATAAACCATAGAAACAAGCTCAAGAAAGAGATATACCTTTGATGGATCTTGATAACAAATAGATTTAACCAACTAAGCTTCAAGACATGCATGCTGATCAATGATTTCAAACTTGATAATATTCATTTGATGGGATCTCTTTAGCTAGTAATTTGATGTCCTTATGTGTTTTGGTATATGTAAATCTCATAAATCTTGATAACGGATTAATTGGATTAGCAATCGTACGTCTTTATTGGTTAACTATATTCTGAATCTCGATCCCGCAAAATCTGCTTTTTTCACACAATATCGCTTCCAATAACACTACTAATTAGCGTTTGTTCTCTTTTCTTGTTAGGAAAATCCACCAAAAACATACGGAAATGAATGATGTTTCTATGTTTATGTATTTGTGTATTATTATAAGTGAGAGGGCGTTAACTATTTAGTGAATTTGCTTGTGTTTTTAAGGTTTAAAGATGGTGAGAGGGAAGACTCAGTTGAGGAGGATAGAAAATTCTACAAGTAGACAAGTGACATTTTCCAAGAGAAGGAATGGTTTGTTAAAGAAAGCTTTTGAGCTTTCAGTACTTTGTGATGCTGAAGTTGCTCTCATCATCTTCTCCCCAAGAAGCAAAGTATATGAATTTGCAAGTTCAAGGTTTCAGCTACTCTATTTGATTATTCTTTTATGCTTTTTTAATCAGCCATGCATACAAATTCTTACATAGACTTTGTTGGTATGCATAAATACTCTTTTTCTACGGCAAACTGATTAAAGTTTAGCAAGACACTTGACAAATTTGTATACGCGTTGTTATACTGAAAGGACTTTCCAATGCTTATTTATCTAGCTACTTATGATAGCATAAACATAACGGTTCAGGTTTGTAGGCTTGAATTATCGTCACTTGAAACTCTGAAATATGATAAATTATACAAGGATCGGTCTGACTGATGCTTCAATTCGATTAATTGCATCGATTTTTTGTGCTGTGAATGTGTACAGTATGAAAGAGACTGTGGAACGTTATAGGGGTCATGTAAAAGAAACTTGTATTCAGAAATCTCCATGTCCAGAAGATATCCAGGTTTGATATATTTCTAAAGTGCTTGACGTGTCTTCAATCTTAGTAATTAGGATCTTGACATTTTCTTTTGTTCTTCTTTAAAGATCAGTATGTTCCATCTGTATGATAGATCTCAAAATGTTATTTGCTCTATATTCAACAACAAGAAGTGGTTCATAGATGTTTATCTTGAATTTTATTTTGAGTTATACTAATTTTGTTATTTGGTTCTATTCAATGGAAGCATATGAGGCAGTTGGCTGCGGGTATGGCAAAGGAGATAGAACTCTTAGAAGTTGCAAAAAGGTGCAAACCGTAGTCTTATAACATATACAGTAGCTATTACACCATCAAAGTCACCATTATCTTTTCACATACAGAAATTCTATTTACTTGGCATGAACTCTCAATTATAACTATTTCAATGCAATCTTGTCAAGTTAATTATCATGGATGCATTCCAACAAAATCGGTCTGTTTTGACGCTTAAAGAATTAAATTACCTTCATCTGAACACTCAAAACCCGAATATTAATTACTTGAAAACGCCATAACAAGACAATTAATTTGCATATGCTAAAAGTCTAAAACAAATGTATAAAGAGATATGAGATGGAAATAAGTTTTATTTATTTTGTTGAAACCATGGATTAAAACGTAGTATATAAACTTATAATGTCAACTTTTTTTATGCTGTTTTACGAATGAAACATAATACTCTGATACTGCATCAATCTTATATATAGGAAAATATTGGGAGAAGGTCTAGGATCAAGCACCATTGAAGAACTGTTACAAACTGAACAACAGTTAGAGAGGAGTGTATGCATTATCAGAGCAAGAAAGGTTGACATTTGTATGAAATTATAACTTTTTTTAAGTGTTTATTTATTTTTGAAATGTATCCTTGACTATATTGATTCTTGATTTGAAATGTTCTCTAGGTTTATTTTGTGTTTATCTTTAACCTCTTTTTCCTTATGGTGTAGATGCAAGTTTACAGTGAAAAGGTTGAAGAGTTACAATCAAAGGTAATCAAACACTATACATATATTTGAAATCTCTTACTTTTTTTTAACACTATGATAGTTATTATATCCAGTTGGGTGAAAGCTGAATTTATGTAACATAATTTTTCAAATTAACTGATGTACACAATATACGTAATATACTTTCAACTACTTACCAATCTACGCAATATTGACAAAAAATGACTTGTTTGACCGGTTATCACTTAGAAAAGTTACAGTTTGGTCGTTGTACGCATGTTTTTATACACGCTTTTATCGTATACGTGTTTGAATTTAATTTTAAACGGAAGTTTTCGCGTAATATATTTTCAGTATTAAATTTTTATTTCACATAAGTAATGGAATCCGTCCGTGCTTATTAAATTTATCATTTTTATCATAGTACTATTTTATAAGTTTTACACTTTGTTTAATAATATTTTACGTATAGAATGTCGATATTTAGTCATTGATATGCCTCGAGACTTAAAAGTAAGTTTTTAGCACTAAACGATACCGTCCCAGTTCGGATTTGTTTGAGTAATTACCGAAAATACTAGTATTATAGTCGCTGTTTTAAATCGGGTTTTAGACCATCTAAATCTCTTTTTCATGAAAAACTTAAAAAATAGAAATTGTAGAGAACGTAGGCATTGACTAAACGCAATATTTTTGGAGTTTACGGGATCAGTTTTGGCGCTGAAATCGTGTGTCAAAGTTTATACCTCGTCGCGTATATAAACGTGTATATAATAACGCGTATAAAAAAGTGTGTATCAAATTCAAGGTATCATTACTGTGTTTTCTAATAAAAAAACGTCAAGGGACTAACGGTGAAAGTCAACGGAGCAAACTGTAACTTTTGTAAGTGGTAACCGGTCAAACAAGTCACATTTATGTCAATATTGCGTAGATTAGTAAGTATCTGAAAGTAAGTTGCATAGATCCGGAGTAAAAAAAGTAAGTTGCCTACATTGATTAATTTGAACAAATATATTACATAAATTCAGCTTTTACCCTATCCAATTTTATCAATCTTATTTAGAGTGCCTAGTTATATATTTACACTAATGACAGTAATTACAAATTTAAAAAGTCACTAACAACTTGTATACGTTGTTTTCTGATATACTTAGGAGAAAATGCGTAAAACTGAAAATGCAGAACTAAAGGAGAAGGTACGTTGGAATTTATAAATTTATAAATTTTCTGTTGTACTGTTAGCAAGATTACCAAAACCCAAGATGAAACTCCGACTCATAAACTCATGTGATTTGGCATGTGTTTGACTTGTAAAACTCATCTTTTCGCAAAATACCAAAAAATCAAGCTAACAAAATTCTCTTTTAAAATCTTGCAAAGGTGTACATAGTACTTCAGTGCATCAAGTTAGTTGTCTATCTTCTACCAGCTACAACTTGTTATTAGTTTCGAGTAAAGCCAAAACCGAAAATGCATATAATCAACATATATACCTCATGTTGCATACTTTTGTTGTAGTATCAACTTCAGATGATAGGCAGTTCAGAAGAAAGGGACGCAAATTCTATGGTCATGGAAATTGAGGATACATCAGATGTGGAAACAGAATTGTTCATCGGACAACCAAAGAGGAAAATCGACAAAAATCAACTAAATTGAAGTGATTTATGTGATGTTAAATTATGTTGGTGCATGTGTGGCATCTTAAATGAGTAATGTTTACAGAAAAAAAACAATCCCATATACAGGCTGGCCCTTTCATAAACCTTATTAATCATTTGTGAATTGTGATGTACCCCATACGCTTGAAATGTTGATACCTAAGCATTCAGACAACAATGATTACTTGGAATAAATTATTGTATATATAGATATTTGAAAACTATTAAAAATCAAACCTATGTAGGTTTGAACGTGACGTGAAGATTTTGATTATGATTGTGTATGGAAAACATAATTGCATCATGTAGCAAAGAGCTAAGCTAGAAGGTGTTGGGGTTTACTTCGTTCCAACAGAGTGAAGATAATCAATAGCCTAACTACGTACCAATGAATGGTTACCGGATATCTCTGGAAGTCGTGTAATCACTTTCCAAAGAAGATTATTCGACCCTATGCCTGGGTTAACACGAATACCTCCTTGGGATAAAACCAAGAGTTAGTTCTTGTTTTAGGCACAAATCAAGAATCCTGTGCGTGTAAGTGTTTCCTTTTTTCGTATATATCATCATGCAAAATATGATCACTATTTATAGTGACTATTCCTTAAGGAATTTAACTCCCAGTCAAAGGTATTAAGAGCATTAATCGGCCTATTAATCTCATAATTACCTTCATAAAGCATAGTGGTTACATGACCATAAACCTGGTCATCAAGTCAATATTCAACCCTCATTAACTGGTCAAAGAGGTTACAAAGACTTTGTGCATCACCAGGAGCAACGTCCTAACCAGGAGCAGCTTCCTAATCAGGAGCAGCTTCCTAACCAGGAGCAACTTCCTGACCAGGAGCAACTTCCTGACCAGGAGCAGCTTCCTACTGATATCACAACCACTATATTGAGTCCAGGGAGGTAAGGGACTTAATGGGTGTACACTCCGTACCTCCAAACCCATTTACAAGTATTACCCGTTCCCACAATTGCACTAAATTTCCAACAATCCTCCCCAATTTAGTACAATTCATTTTTGCATGAAAATCAACTTTAGCAAAACCAGTGCATAAATGAAAATGTCATGAGGATTGAATTTCCATCTTAGTACATCACTCCAAATATTCGAGAATCAGGGTGTTCTAAGAATTGAACCCTTCAACTACTTTGAACACCTGAAGATAACATACACCCAAGTTTTCAAACACTTAAAACGCTCCTGACACCATACAAGTCATGTGTCCATATCCAATTCATAAATGTTGTAAGAGCCAAAGTCCATGCTCCTTGAGGCGGCGAAACCTCAACATTTACATAGGTGGTTCCTCTTTAGTTCATGCTCCTGCTTAAGCACTTTTTCAAAGAAATGAACCATTAAGAAGTTTATAACTTCATCCTCCTTTCAGCAGGTACAAGCACATCCTTGGGATGATATACATGTGCTTTAGTCCCCTGAATGTTCAGCTTTCCACATTGAACTCTGCTCCCAAGTTTCCTCAGGAGGGAGTTGGGTGTCCTAGCATTCAGTGACTAGAGTGGACTTTTAAACCCATCCCTCTACCAGACATTATAACCAAGTCTCTAGCCAATCCCTTCGTCAAGTGATCAGCTAAGTTTTGTTGAGACCTCACAAACTCTATTGAAATCACCTCATTCGTGATCAACTCACGAATCATGCTATGTCTAACACCTAGGTGTCTAGACTTGCCATTGTACATCTGGCTATATGCCTTAGCCAATGTAGCTGCACTATCACAACGGATAGAAATGGGTGTCATAGGTTTGACCCACAATGGAATCTCAAGAAGCAAGTTTCTCAACCATTCAGCCTCTTTACCAGCAGCTGCTAGAGCCACAAATTCAGATTCCATTGTTGAACCAGTAATGCAAGTTTGCTTCTTGGATGCCCAAGAAATTGCACCACCACCAAGAAGGAATACCCAGCCACTTGTGGATGAATTATCCTCAGTATTGCTGATCCAACTTGCATCAGTGTAACCTTCCAACACTGAAGGATATCCAGTATAAGACAAACAATAATCCATTGTTCCTTTCAAATACTTCAGTACCCTCTGAATTGCTTGCCAATGCTGAGTACCAGGATTACTAGTATACCTACTCAGTTTACCCACAACAAATGCAATGTCAGGCCTAGTACTAGTCATGGCATACATCAAGCAACCAATAACCCTAGAATACTCAAGGTGGGAGACAGCCTAACCATTGTTAGGCATTAGTTTCTCACTTGTATCCATAGTTGTACTTACTGGAGTACAATCAAAGTGATTGAATTTCTTCAGCACCTTCTCAATGTAATGAGACTGAGAAATTACAATACCATCACTTTCATGTTTAATCCTTATGCCAAGGATAACATCAGCCTCCCCCATGTCTTTCGTGGAGAACTTTGATGACAAAAAATCCTTTGTCTGATCAACCTTAGCTTGGTCAGTACCAAAGATTAACATGTCATCAACATATAGGCAAATGATGACTCCTTTACCAGATTCATCAAATTTGCTATATACACATTTATCAGCTTGGTTAAGTGAATAACCATTAGACAAAACCACTTCATCAAATTTCTGGTGCCATTGCTTAGGTGCCTGCTTCAGTCCATATAAGGACTTAATCAGTTTACACACCTTACCTTCATGACCAGGCATGATGAAGCCCTGAGGTTGGTTCATATAAACCTCCTTATCCAAGTCACCATTCAAGAATGCTGTCTTCACATCCATCTGATGAATAATCAGATTGTGAATACTTACTAGAGCAATCAGCATTCTTATGGTACTGATACGTGCTACTGGAGCATAAGTATCAAAATAGTCTATCCATGACTTTTGTTTAAAGCCCTGAATGACTAACCTTGCCTTGAACTTTTCAACAGTTCCATCTACCTTCATTTTCCTTTTGAAAATCCACTTGTTACCAAGTGGATTACAACCTGGAGGTAGATCAACCAACACCCAAGTGTTGTTGCCCATGATGGAATCCATCTCATCATTGATTGCTTCTTTCTAGAAAGCAACATCCTGGGACTTCATTGCTTCATCAAATGTTTTGGGATCATCCTCAACATTAAAGCAATAGTAGTACTAGTCAGAGACCTCATCCCTTGTTCCTTCAACTAGGTATAGTTGAAATTCAGGCCCAAAATTCTTTGGAGTCCTATGCCTTGTGATTCTTCTAAGATCAGGCTCAGGTTGCTGAACCACAACCTCATCAGTGACCCTTTCAGGTTCCACTGAAGCACCAGTGTCCTCAGCTCCTATAGGAGTCCTTAGGCTTGGTCTAGGGACTGATGAGAACCTAGTCTCATCAAAGTTAGCATCCCTTGATTCAATGATTGAGTTTATTGAAACTGAATCATTAGGTTCAATAACATAGAACCTATAAGCCTTGGAATGCTCAGCATATCCAACAAAGATGCATTCAATGCCTCTTTCACCCAAGGTTTTCACCTTTGGATCAGGGAGTCTTACAACAGCCCTACAACCCCAAACTTTGAGGTAGTTCAAGTTTGGTTTCCTTTTAGTCCAGAGTTCATAAGGGGTAATCCTGTTCCTTTTATTAGGAACCTTATTTAATAAATAGCAAGCTGTTAACATAGCTTCTCCCCAAAACCCTTGACTCAGTCCTGAGTAGGACAACATGGAGTTAACCATCTCTTTTAGTACTTTATTTTTCCTTTCTGATATACCATTTTGTTGTGGAGTATAGGGGGCAGTTGTTTCATGGATTATTCCAACAGACTGAAAAAACTAAGTATTCATGTACTCACCTCCCCTATCAGTCCTAAATCTTTTGATTTGGACTCCTTGTTGTGATTCGACTTCAGTTTTAAATACTTTAAATTTATCTAATGCTTCATCCTTAGTATGCAACAAATAGACATAACAAAACCTTGAAGCATCATCAATAAATGTTACCAAGTATTTCTTATTCCCTAATGAGGGAGTAGCATGCAAATCACAAAGGTCACTATAGATTAGCTCCAAAACTGTAGTTACACGTTTTACATCCTGAAATGGTTTCTTAGTAATTTTATTCAGCATACAAGTCTGACACTTATCAGTGTCCATGTCAAAAGCTGGAATTAACCCATCCTTAGACATATCTTGCATCCTCTTATAGTGGACATGGCCTAGTCTAGCATGCCATAGTGATGAATCATTCAGTTTAGTGGTAGTCATTAGGACAGAATCAACATTTATACTAGAATCAATATTAAGCCTGAACATTTGATTACTCAAATAGCCAAAACCAATAAACATACCATGTTTAGATAAAACAAATTTATTAGATTCAATCACTTGTTTATAACCATAATTATTCAAAACACTACTAGAAACCAAGTTCTTCCTAATATTAGGAACATGCAAAACATTAAACAAAGAAACAATCTTTCCAGAACTAAATTTAAGATCTACACAACCACGTCCATGCACTAGGGCTGTTGACTAATTTCCCATGTGAAGAATAGATCCATCATTCATTGACTCATAAGTCTTGAACTAGCATCTATCTTTACACACATGTACTGTTGCTCCAGAGTCAACCTACCACGCAACATCATCATCCTGCACAAAGTAAGCTTCAGATACATATGTAACATAATAAATATGGAGAGATTCATTAAACATATTCTGACCTTTTGTGCCTGATCCATTAGCTTGGTTGCTAATGCTAACACCTTTGCAATCCCTTTTGAAGTGTCCAGGTTTCCCACACTTCCAACAAGCCACTGATGACTTCTTGTTAGGATTAGGTTTGGTGTTATCATGATGCTTACGTTTGCCCTTGTTGTCATTGTACCTGGTGGAGTTGTTATGCTCCACCATATTGACAACAGATGAACCAACAACATTGTTGCTCTTTGGCTTATCACTTTCATGCACCCTGAGGAATTCCTCAATGCGCAAATGACTGCCCAACTCAACAAGAGTTAACTCCTCCTTCTTATGTTTCAAGGTGTGCTTGAAATCTTTCCAAGAAGGAGGTAGTTTGTCAATGACACACGAGACCTGAATGGTCTCATCCATGTTCATTTTATGTTGTGTAAATCTGCCAAGTATTCCAAGAAGTTCATTGTATTGTTCCATGACTGGTCTTGAATCAGTCATTTTGTAATTTGTGAAATCACTCACAAGGAACTTCTTACTTGATGCATCCTCAGCCATATATTTGGCTTCCAAGGAATCCCATAGTTCTTTAGCAGATTCAACATTTTGGTAAATATCAAATAAAGAATCAGACATACCATTGAGAATTATGCCGCGACACACATAATCATCATTGTCCCATTTGCTCCTTTTCCTCAGTTCCTCCAAAGTAGCATCATCACCACCATCAGGAATGGGAGTGGTCAACACGTACACCACGTTCATGGTAGAAAGAAGAAAGTGCATCTTCTTCTGCCATCTCCTAAAATCAACCCCTTCAAACTTGTCCAGTTTGGAGAAGCTAGCCACCATATGCTTCATTGCCGCCGCCATTGATTATCACAAAATAATCTTCTTTGATTGTTGGGGTTTACTTCGTTCCAACAGGGTGAAGATAATCAATAGCCTAACTACGTACCAATGAATGGTTACCGGATATCTCTTGAAGTCGTGTAATCACTTTCCAAAGAAGATTATTCGACCCTATGCCTGGGTTAACACGAATACCTCCTTGGGATAAAACCAAGAGTTAGTTCTTGTTTTAGGCACAAATCAAGAACTCTGTGCGTGTAAGTGTTTCCTGTTTTCGTATATATCATCATGCAAAATATGATCACTATTTATAGTGATCCTATTCCTTAAGGAATGTAACTCCTAGTCAAAGGTATTAAGAGCATTAATCGTCCTATTAATCTCATAATTACCTTCATAAAGCATAGTGGTTACATGACCATAAACCTGGTCATCAAGTCAATATTCAACCCTCATTAACTGGTCAAAGAGGTTACAAAGACTTTGTGCATCACCAGGAGCAACGTCCTAACCAGGAGCAGCTTCCTAACCAGGAGCAGCTTCCTAACCAGGAGCAACTTCCTGACCAGGAGCAACTTCCTGACCAGGAGCAGCTTCCTACTGATATCACAACCACTATATTGAGTCCAGGGAGGTAAGGGACTTAATGGGTGTACACTCCGTACCTCCAAACCCATTTACAAGTATTACCCGTTCCCACAATTGCACTAAATTTCCAACAGAAGGATCATGTGTATTAAGAAAACCTTGTGCAACAACTTTTGGATGTGTTTATTAAATTAAGTACACATAAGAGCCACTTAGTTATTAGGGTGCGTTTATTAAATTAAGTACACATATGAGCCACTTAGTTATAACTAAGTGGCTCTTATGTGTACAACTTAGTTTAATAAACACACCGTAAAGAGGTTCTTAGTGGATATGCTAGATTAAGAGGCACAAAAAGTAAAGCCTACTTGGGATGTGCTTAGACCAAGAGGTGTTTAAGTTCTGTGGTGTGGAGTGGTTTGGTTTTCACATTGTATTCCTCGTCATGCTTTCAACTTGTGGCTTATTATGGGCCGATGTTTGAAGACCCAAGATCGCTTAAAGCATTGGGACGTTGCTGAACATATCGATCTTGCTTCGTTGCCCTCTTTGTGAGTCCATTCACGATTCACATAATCACATTTTTTTCGAATGCCCTTACGATACGCGGGTATGGCAGATTGTTCGCACGCTAGCGGATATGAGTGACATTCCCCACCAAAGCTTGAAGATATTACCGTGTTTCTTCACTCGATAGATCATGTTAGAACGGCTAAAAGTGTGATTGGAAGGTTAGTTTTTGCGCGTGCATGTTACTTCGTTTGGATTGAGAGGAACAACCGTCTTTTCAACAAACAGAAACGATCTCCGCAAGAGTTGTGTGATTGTCTCAAGATTATGATGAGACTTAAGCTGATTACATCCGCTTCAAGAATATCAAACCAAATTCTCAACTGCTTGAGGGTTCGGGTATGCCTAATTCTTTCCACATTTATGAAAGATAAGATTTTTCTTTGTTATTGTCTTTGTTAGATGGTTATTACGTTTAAGGGTTTGTCATAAATGTTAGGTGTTCAAGACTTTCGCTGAGGTTAATGTGGTATTTCAAACACATTCCATTGTACTTAAACCTTTTATGTGATTAATACAAGTTTATCGAGGTAACCCATTACCAAAAAAAAAGAAAAAAAGTAAAGCCTATTTATTAAGTGGTTCCACGAGAAAAAAAACACCCTTTGATTAAATGTTACAGTTATATATGTGGATATCGGTAAAAATCTTGTGACACCAATTATAAATGCACTTTAAGAGATTCGTGGGAGAGGCATTATAGAAATATTTACTTTGGCAAATATTTTTTCTCATTTTATATAGTTTGTAACCATAGGGTGAAAAATGTAATTTTCCTTTCTTTCTTTCACTTTTGGCGGGTAAATCAGATAGTAACTGATTTCCATTTTCCTTCTTGTATAAAAGGAGTTCTATGCTCTTTCTTTCAATGACTGAAATCACTTTCGTTCCAAATAATCAAATTACTTTCGCAATTTGTCATGGCCTCAGAGCCTCAACCTCGATTCTGTTATAACACCCTAACCATTTCTATAACGGTTTTAACCGTTCATGGATCATCATCTTGTTGCTCTGTTCTAGTTACAGTTCTTACAAGTTATCAATGATGATTTCGAACGTAAACCTTAATAATCATAATAACACTATTCCCCCAAACATTAATCTCAATCTCAATCAAGAATCGGGATCTCAGAACATGGGTAATGATCCACTGCATATTGTAAGTTTTGATCACCCATGCATGATGTTAACTACTACACCTTTCAATGGTAGAAACATTATTGGTTGGAGTAGAACGATTAAGATGGCGGTGGGTGCTAAGTTGAAGTTGGGATTCATAGATGGATCTTTACCAAAACTAGCTGTTATTGACAACAATTATCAAAGATGGATTCGATGTGATTACATGGTGATATGTTGGATCTTGAACTCAATGATTGCTAAGGTGTCAAATTCATTTCTTTATGCTCAATCTGCTTATGATATTTGGAAGGAATTAGAGGATAGATATGGTCAAAGCAATAGACCTCTTATCTATCATATTGAAAGGGAATTGAGTAAGGTAACTCAAGGTTATCTTACTACTACAACTTATTTTAATAAGCGTAAGAGGTTTTGGGACGAATTGCATAGTTTGAATGACATTCCCCTTTGTTATTATGGAATAATGAGGGATTGTACTTGTGATATTATTGAGAAATTTTTGGAGACTGATAGCAGATCCAAACTCATGCAATTTCTGATGAAGTTGAATGATGAGTTTGAATTAGTGAGAAACCAAATTCTTTCAATGATCCTTTACCAAATATCAATAAAGCTTACTAGATTGTGCAAAAAGTTGAAAAACATAAGCAAGTTACTCATCATGTTAGTGATCCTATTGTATTTTTTGCAAATTTTATCAAAATGGTCAAGGATAAGGTTCTATAAGAGAAAACTGAGGTGAAACCAGAGGGGAAAAGAAGATTTGTAGTTTTTGTATTCAAGAATGAAATTTTACTAAGAAACGGTTTGAGAAAATTGGCTATCAAATTGGTATAAAGGCAAGAAACAAGATGTTAAATTCGCTGGCCAATATCAACTGATTTTGATCAATATTTGACTAGGGATATACCATTTTAGATGGATTATAAGAATGAAGTGACTGGTACCAAGGTGGATTTAGATGAGAAGTTAGTTAGTGCAGTTTTCCAAGATATGATGGAGTTGATTAAAGGCCATACATTTGATGTTAACGAGGCTTCATCTTCTAACGCATATGCATGTATATTTTTGTCTAGTAAAGATCCTAAGACTAGTTTATCATTTAATGCATCTATCAAGGTCTTAATTGATAAGGTGGACTTAATATTGAGATAGATTGGGTGGTTGATACTAGTGCCTCAGATCATATGTGTCCACAGTTACACTAGTTTCAGTGCATTAGGATTCTTAATTAAGTTTAAGTTACGTGATGGCACTTGCGAGTGGGTAACTAACGTGGGAAACATAAGGTAAATGATAAGATTAATTTAACTTATGTCTTTTATGCGTCTAAATTTAAGGTCAAACTTTTTTCTGTGGGAAAATTGCTTGATACTCAACAACTTATAGCTATTTTATTTCCCACTTGGTTTGTGTTTCATGACCCTTCTACTAGACAAGTTCTAGCTGCTGGAAAAGGCTTCCACAACCTTTACATTTGTAAACCTTCTTCACTAAAAGCCTCATCTGATTCATTTCCTATTTTGTTTGCTTTTGTTATTAAAGTTGTTCAGCTAAAAGGCAATAGTGTATTAGTTGATTTGTTTCACTCTAGAATTGGACATACTTATGTTTCAAAGTTGATTAATGTTCATGATTCTAAAAATGTCAATGTATCTCATTTTTTTGTGATACATGTTGTAACAACTGGTAATTTTCTTGACTCGTTAAATGACTATTTCACCCTTTGACTTTTTATTTAGTCAACTATGTGCTTGAACTGCTTTTAAACCAGTAAGTTATCTTCTGTTTTGTGAAAAATTATCTAAGGACACGTAATGACTTGAGAATGTGCTCAGTCAATATTCTGTGAAATTTCTGTAAATCTAGCCAAATTGTTGTGATGTCAATGACTATACGATAACCCGTGTGATTATTCGTTAACTTTGAATTACGTGCTTAAATGATTAACTTACTTGTTTGAACGGTCTTTATATGAATTATGAGTTATCTAGCTTTCGTAAATGTTATCTAGCTTTCGTAGAAATCCAAGCTAATATTAGAGAAAGAAAGGCTAGAACCACTCTAGCCCTGACGCTTTCAGAAGATATGTGGGAAGCCATCAACCTTAGATTTGGAGGAAACGACAAATCTAAGAAGATGAAGAAAACTGTATTAAAACAAAAGTTTGATAGCTTTTTAATCTCTAGTGCAGAAGGGATACATAAAGGGTATGGAAGATTTAGCAAGTTGATTATTCAGCTGGAAACTATGGGTGCTCATATTCCTAATGATGAAGCAAATATTATGTTTTTAAGAGGAGTTCCACAAGAATGGAAGGCTATGGCTATGAAATTCATCACCAGAGATGATCTAGATGTCACTCCTTTTGATCATCTCTATAACAATCTCAAAGTCTATGAGGTTGATGTAAGAGGAAGCAATGCAGCAGTAATACCTTCAGAATCAAAGCCAAATCTTGCCTTTGTGTCAGAAGAGTCGAGCGGTACATACTACCAAAGTACTGTTAGCGGTTCATCTTCCACTCATAAGCCACAAGGAAGACCTAAATCATCATTCAATGATGAAGATGTCTTCTCCTTCTATGCTAATCAAGATAGTAGACTAAGGTTAACACTTGATGATCTATTCTAGATGAATGATGTTGATATAGAAGATATGGATTTGAAGTGGCAAGCAGCTATGGTGTCTGTTAGGTCAAACAGACTCTATAAGAAGACTAGAAGAACTATGATAGTTAATCTAAGGGAGCCTCTAGGTGATAAATCAAAGGTAGAGTGTTACAACTATGGTAAGCATGGAAACAGGAGAAGGCTGGAGGAGGTAAAAAAACCTACAACAACTCTGGTGGAAGCAGGAGCAAGGAAAGCAACTCAATGAGTTTTGAAAGGAGTCCATGGAAGGGAAAAGATGCCAAGGCTATAGTTTTAGTAGATGGGACAATCAACTGGACTCTAGAAAAGGAGAATGAAGAACATGGTCTAATGGTAGTTTCTTAAGGAGATAATGAGGTACATCCTTGTTCTAAAGGATTATGTGCTTAAATTTAACAGTATTAGGATAGAAATAGAGGAACAATATCAAAAGGTTAATACTAGCAGTGTAGAAATTGTTGCCTATGAAAAGGGTTTACAGAAGTTAGAATCTAACATAGTTTTGTATCAAAAAGCTCAACAGAATTATGAAGAGAAAATTAGAGTTTTGTCTCTTACCCTAAAAGAAAAAGAAACAAAAATCCAATCCTTTGAAAGACAACTTTTGAAAGTTTCAACATAAAACGGAGATTTAAAAGTTAAGTTGTCTAATGTAAAAGAAACTATTAAAAACTGGCAAAACTCTTCAAAGGGTATTGGAAAGTTGTTAAATTATCAAACGGGCTATTATGACAAAACTGGTTTGGGGTATATGGATGAAAAACCTCGGCAAGTGTTAACTGAAAAAGATATTTCAAAAGGTGTTTTTCAGAGTTCTAGTAGTGACAATGAGGGTGTTCCTGCTAATGATAGATATGCTAAGGAAACGAAAGCAGTTCCCCCACCCTTATCAAGAATATATGCTCTCTGAGAATATTGTAGAGTTAGATGAATCTAATGTTGTGTATGTTAAGCAGACCAAAGTTTTAAGTGATTCAGATTATGACTCTAGTAATTATACCTCTTGTACCTCTAACTCTAATATTTTGACCCAACCAAAACCATGTATGACAAAAAGGTTGTTTATCCACCATTAATGAACAACTTTGTTCCTGAAGGTTATGTGTCACCACCTAGTTATGCTACTGAGCAGGTAAACTCCTAGGAAGACAATGGATAAAGAACCAAAACATCATGGTAATACTAAAAGGGATGGTCTAGGATTTGAAAACACTAGGAAAGACTTACCTTTTGGTTCTAATGAAAAGAAGAGGATTTTTATGTGTGGTAGCTTAAATCACTTTATTAGAGATTGTACTCTTCATTAGGACAATTTAGCTAGACATCAAGCTACTAAAAGGGTTGCTATGGGTAGTAATAATAAAGTTACACAGGGTAAGGGTCAAAGGCTCAAAGGGAAACTAGACCTAAGTAGGGGTATGCACAAAAAGTGAACAAACAGAATGAGACCAATAAATATACTCACCCTCATGCTAATAGGAACTTTGTTCCTATAGTGGTACTGATGAGATCTGGTCTGGTACCGTTGATGTCAACCTCTGTAAGTACCGATAGACCAATGTTTGCACGTACCGCTAGACCAAAGTCTAATACCGCTAGAACTAATGTGGGCTTTAATAAGAATAAGAAAATTTTTTCCCGAAAGAAAGACCACAGTCCCCATCTAAGAAGTCCTTTAAGAAGAAACAAATGCAGAAGTGGGTTCCAAAAGGGAAAAATACAAGTACCGCTAGTGCAAAAGCCGTACATGTGCCAGTTCAGAAAAAGGCCAAAGACATAACCTCTCTTTATACTTTTGATTGGCCTACCAGAACTATGACTTATATAAGCAAATCCAGCATCATAGGCCAAACTACCTACAAGACATTTAAGCTGTTGGCCCCACCAGATCTAAGCCTAATACGGCTTGTGTCCGTGTTGAAAACTAATTTGTTTTCTACTTGTGTAGGATCATCCAGCTAGTGAATTGAAGGATAAAGGAATCATGAATAGTAGATGCTCAAGACACATGACAGGGAATAAGGACTATCTTTTTGAGTTTGAAGAATTCAGAGGTGGTTCAGTTGCTTTTGGAGGAAGCAAAGGAAGAATTATTGGCAAAGGAAAGATAAACACATGAAAATTGGAGTTTGAAGAAGTGTTATTTTTCAAGGAGTTGAATGAATTTAACCTCTTTTCAATATCACAATTGTGTGACAAAAAGAACAAGGTGTTGTTCACTAACACAAATTACATGGTTGTCACACCAAACTTTGAGATGCCCAAAGAGTCACAAATATTGCTAAAAGTATCAAGGCAAGAGAACATGTACACTTTCAATCTCCATACTATTATTCCTGTAGGTGGTATTGCTTTTTTATTAGCAAAGGCTTCTGTTGATCAATCTAATATATATAAGATGTTAGGTCATGTCAATTTCAAAAACCTAAATAAACTTGTAAAGGGAAACCTTGTTCGAGGTCTACCTTCCAAGTCTTTTTAAAATGACCTTAAATGTGTTGCTTGGTAAAAAGGTAAGCAACGCAAGGCCTCTTGTAAGACCAAGAATGTTAGCTCAGTGACTAAATCCTTACAAGTTTTGCATATGGATTTATTTGGACCAGTTTTTGTGAGAAGTATTAGTCATAAGACCTTTTGTTTAGTTATCACTGATAATTTTAGCACGTTTAGTTAGGTTTTCTTTATGGCACATAAGAATGAGACAAACTTGTTGAAAAACAGTTTACTAAACAGGTTATGATTATTAGAACTGATAATGGAAGAGAATTCAAGAATGATGAATCTGATGAATTCTGTAGGTCTAAGGGGATTAAGCGACAATTTAGTAACCCTAGGACTCCACAACAAAATGGAGTAGCTAAGAGGAAAAATATGACACTTATTGAGGCTGTTAGAACATGTTAGCTGATTCACTTTTGCAAAATACTTTTTGGGCAGAAGAAATTAACATCGAATGTTATGTGGTTAATAGGATGCAAGTCACCAAGCCTCATAATAAAACTCCTTATGATATCTTGACTGGTATTAAGCGAACCATCCTATATAAGACCTTTTGGATGTAATGTTTCAATTTTGAATAATCTTGATCAGTTGGGCAAGTTTGATGGTAAATCCGATTTAGGTTTTTTAGTTGGATATTCAGTACATAACAAAGCTTACATGGTTTATAATTTAGCATCTAGCAAGGTAGAAGAGAATGACCATGCTAAATTTTTGGAAAATAAACCCAATGTCCCAGAAATAGGCTATGCTTGGATGTTTGATCTAGACTATCTAACCAATTCCATGAATTATTATCCTATGCAAGCAAATTGTTAAACTAACAATGCAAGTTCAGTTGATGTTAATCCAAGTACATGTTAACAAGAGAAGGATGCTCCCACCTCTTATTCAGAGGAAGATGTTGATGAAAGTATCTTTGTACCAGTCTTGCCTCCCACCTCACCTACATTGTCCAGCCTAAGTCAAAAGAAGCCAGATAAGCCAGTAAATGATCAAGTCAGGATGAGTTACAACGGCTACAAGATCAACAGAAGACAGTTAAAGGAGAAGCTGATCAAATTATAAAAGAACCTTTGGAGCCAACAGGGTCAACAGTACATACAGATACTAGCGGCAACTCAGTCTCAAGTATCGTTGGTCCTAGCTTAATACATATGAAGAATGTATTTGATCGTTTCAACTTTTTGAAAGATAAAGATACTTCTCCAAATACTGATGATGATCTATTGGAAGATGTAATTCAGTCCCTAGATGATGAAGACATGTATGCTAGTCGAAAGGAAGGAATTTTCTCAAGTTATTCCTATGATACAGATGGTGAAGTGGCTGACTTTAACAACATGGAAACATCAATTTAGTCAGTCATACTCCAACTCATAGAGTTCACAATAATCATCCTACAACTCAGATTATTGGAGATCCTAAGTCAGTTGTTCAGACTAAGAGACAGGTCAAAGCAAGCAATGAAGCCCATGCTCCTATCAGCTATGTCAAGCAACAACAAAGAAATAATCTTAAAGATACTCAACACTATTTGTTTGCTTGCTTATTTACCATCTAGAAAGAGAGTTATTGGAACTAGGTGGGTTTTTAGGAAAAAAAATGATGGAAGAGGTGTTGTAGTCAGGAACAAAGGCATAGACTATAATAAGGTTTTTGGTCCAGTGGCAAGAATAAAAACGATAAGGTTATTTTTGTCCTTTGCCTCATTTATGGGGTTTATAGTCTATCAAATGGATGTGAAAAGTGCTTTTCTTTATGGCACTATTGATGAGGAAGTGTATGTTACACAACCTCCTGGTTTTATAGACCCTAAGTTCCCTAACAGAGTCTACAAAGTTATTAAAGCTCTATATGGTCTCCATCAAGCTCCTAGAGCAGGTATGCTACATTGTCAAAATTTATTTTGGAGCATGGATACAGAAGAGGAACTATTGACAAGACTCTTTTCACCAAAAAGGACAAGAAAGATATTATTCTTGTGCAAGTATATATGGATGACATTATTTTTTGTTCTACAAAAAAGTCATGGTGTAAAGAATATGAAGCTTTAATGAAGGTCAAATTTCAGATGAGTTCTATGAGAGAAGTTACTTTCTTCTTAGGACTATAATATCCGATTTTAGTATTGTCAATTTCCTTGAATCGGGTTGAATTGAAATCAAGTCTTATCGTTAAGATTTAATTGTTCTTGGTTAATAAAGCTTTATTGGTATTTATACTAATTTACACACAAAATAAAATCTTATTCTACTATTATAATAGTTCGTAATACACAGTGAAACTAAACTTGAAATAACAACTAAAACAACTAGCCAATAAGTCAAAACAGCAAGGACCAAACTTGTAACTAACAAAATTTAACAAAAATAAAAAACTTTCAAAACCTAACAAACTCTAGGGACCTAAACTGCCAAACAGAAAGTAGTTAAAACTGATTAAACAAACTAACAACTGCAACTAACTCAGAGGACCTAAAATGACAACTAATTGAAACTTACAAAAAACGGGCTTAACATTAAAAATAAGCTGGAAATCAATTTCTACTTAACCATTTAAGCTCAAATTACTTCCAAAGTTTCTAAAATTGAAAATAAGCTAGGGAACATCATGCTTTTTACAAGTAATAAGCTTTAAGAACTAAAACGACTTTTTGTAAAATGAACAAAAGTTGAAATCAAAATTTTCACTTGACCATTCCTTATAAGCTTTTCAGGACTCAATTATAAGCTAAAAAAATGATTTCTATAAAAAAAATCCTAAACTGACTGAAAGGAAAAGCAGTTTGAAACTAATAAGCCAAAAAGAGCTTATTTGACTAATGTTTAACCTTTTGATAAACACTTTCTACTGACTTAAAACTACCAATAAGCTACTTTTGAACACTTCTTAACAAAGGAGATAAGCTAGAAATGATTATTTTAAAAAACAAAAAAAACTTAATGAAATGCTTAAGAAATCAGTTTATGATGTAGCTACTTTGAGACTGAATAAAAGCTTATCCAATAAGCCACAAGGAAAATTCTTCAAAGATATTGAAAATCTATTACAATAGACTATCCAAAACACTAAACACCTTCCTCTAATACTAAATAAGCACAACATAATCTAGTATTGAAAATAGTTGTTTAGACATAATAGTAGACCCAAAGCATTTTCTTAACCATTTGCCTGTTTGACAATAGTTTTTGACTTTTTAAAACTAAAAATAGTTTGCTTTAGGGTACCTAATGTGACTGTAAACAACTCCAACAATAAACTCAAACAGATATGATATTGAACTTTGATCTAAACACTAGATAAGAACATATTAAGGAAATTTATACAACAAAATGAAGAATCAATGGTAGTTGAGTGAAAATAGATATCAATCTAGTAATAACAAACAGGAATCAGCAACTTGCAAGTAAATGTTACATTAACAAAATCCTATAACAGTTTAATGCTATAATTGTGTAGAAAAGTAAATGAAGTGCTTGACCATCACATCTAAGCCTCCGTTATTGTAGAAAGCTCCGTAACAACTAACCACTACTTCAAACAACATCAAATTCCATGGAACAACCAACTACTCATTCACCATTAACCAACTGCATCAAATCTTTAAAACTGCTACTACCATGGAAACTTGTGAAACTGAATTAAACTTATTGGGAATAAAAATAGCCAAGTCATCTATCCGCTTACGAGATTAAATCTACCCGCTGACAAAGTATATTTTAGCCACTGACAGAAGCTTTGTTGTCCGATATATTGCTTTTTATCCGTTGAAAAGTGTTGTCGATATGGGAGAACACATACTGAAAAGATGTTGGACAACAAAGGATATCGAATGATAAATAATTTGCTACTGTTTGGAATCTTGGTTGAGTTTTTGCAGCCAAAACAAGGAGGTTACACACACAGGTACATGGGATCTCTTATTTTCTTCAGAATATCATTATGTTATTAATGGCTCGGATATATTTCATAGCGAGGTATATGATTAAGAGGAAGAACTTTTATGATAAATTTGATGTTCGACGTAGATTTTCGCGGATTGGTCGAGAAATTCCAACCACTTACTTTTAAGATATTTGTTGATGCTCTATGCTCTTATTTGCTATTTATTGGGAATAAATTATAGCCAATCTACTTGAGCGCTGACAAGAGTAAAACAAGCGTTGACAGGAGCAAAACAAACGCTGACAGATCAAGCGTTGACAAGATCAAGTCAAGCGTTGATACATTGAAGACAAGCACTGATGGGAAGATATACTCTACGTGTTTATTGTATTCTATATTACTTCTAGTAAAGATAGGAACAACAATGTATTTTCTATATTTATCTTTACCTAGAACAGCTGATACGTAGTATATTGTACAAGGCTTCTTATGTCTATAAAAGAAGACCTTTAGGTTAATGTTTGAGATAAGTTTTCATTTGTAAACTACTTTCATTGTAAGCAAGTTTGATATCATTAATCAAAGTGAAAGTTTGTTTATATCTTGTGTGTTCTTGTTTAAGTGTTAATTCCACATAACACTTAGATTGTCATAAACATATACAAAGGTTTCTCTAAGTGTATTACTTGATCTAATCTCGTATACATAAAGCTAAATCGATCTAAGTTTGGGATCAACAAGTGGTATCAGAGCTTGTTGAGGAACTTTTGATCTTAAAGAACACAAGAACCCTAAAAATCACCAAAACCCTAATTTTCTCAAAAACCCTAACAACATCATGTCAGAAATAACCTCCTCCTCCTCCTCACCTTTACCAAACATCAAGATTCACATGCTTGATGCAACCAAATTTAAATTGTGGAAATTCAACTTTGAGCAATATCTAGGGATCTATGAGTACACACTCTGGGAGATCATTGAATATGGAAACACATTCGATAAAGCCCAAAAGATTGCTGATGCTATTTCTCAAAGATCAGCTGTTGCTGGATGTTCTGAAGAAGATAAGAAAGAAAAACCTGAAGATGGTAGAGCTGTGTCTGCTGAAGACATAGCAAAGAAAAGGGTTGACATGAAAACCCTAAATATTCTGAAAGTCTCTTTGGGACAAGAGAACCAGCATAAATACAGAGGTTATGATTCTGCTAAAGACCTTTGGGCAGCTCTTGAAGTTGCATATGGTGGCAATGCAGATACCAGGGAAGAAAAGAAGAAACAACTCATGCATGATTATGCTGTTTTCAAAGCTCAACCCAATGAGAAGCTGAGTAGTGTGAGAAGCAGATTGCTTGACATTACAAGCAAATTGTCCTTTTTGGGGACACAACTTGGTGATGTTGACATTAATGCTACCTTTCTTAAAAGTCTTGGTGAGGCGTGGAAGATTGAGGCAAGATCTATTCTTGCCAATAATACTTACAAAAGTTCCACGTTTGATGACATCTACAACAAACTAAGGCTGTTGGAAGATGAAACTCTTTTAGAGCATGGAAGCAAGTCTACCAACAGTAAAATGGCCTTCTTCTCTCATAGTGAAGGTCAATTCAATCAGAAGGACTCTTACATGCATCCAGTTGCTGGATCATCATGTGTCAGCGCTGGAACAAGTTCTGTCAACGTCTCCTTTTCAGACGCTGACACATTCAAAAGTGACTCCCCAAGAGTTAAACCTGCTGGTTTGGATTTGGATACTGTATGTGCTTATATTGCTTCTTTGCCCAATGGTTCAGTGATTACATATGAGGACCTTGAGCAGATAAGTGATGAGCATTTAGAAGAGATGGACATTAAGTGGAACATGGCTCTTGCTAGTATAAGAGCAAACAGGTGGAACAGAAGGTTTAAGAAGAAGATGACCTTGAATGCAAAAGACACAGATGGATTTGATAAATCCAAAGTTGAATGCTACAACTGTCATCGTATGGGGCACTTCATGAGGGAATGCAGATCTCCTAGAAGATCTGATGCTGGTAAACCCTCAAGTCGAATTGTTAAAGCTCAGGATCCTAAAGCCATGGTTGCAGTTCAAGGAATTGATTGTGTGGGATGGGATTGGAGCTATCTGACTAAGGATGTGGAAGAGGATAAAGCTTTGGTTGCTGAAATTGAAGAAGAAGAGCATGTTGAATATGCTCTCATGACACACTCATCCTCTTCATCTGATAATGAGGTATATAATGATGCTTTTTGTAGTAAAGGTTGTAGGTTAAACACTGAGAAACTTAACAAAGAAGTGTTAAGATTATTAAGTGATGTGAGTACTGAAAAGTGCAAACTGTCTAATTACCAACTAGCTTTCACTCAAACTGAGAAGACAGTTTCTGAATACAAGAAAATGGAATTTGACTTAAAAGATAAAATAAATATCTTAAAACATGAGTTAAATGCTAGTATGGATATTAGAAACATTATGGAAAGGGTTAATGATGAGTTACAGGCCAAATTAGATGAAGCCGTTAAAAACAAAGATAATGTTGGCCTTAAAATCCAGAAATTTGATAAGGCAACACAAACCCTAGGAGAATGTGTGGGAAAACAAAGGGATCCTAAGGACATGACTGGGATTGGGATGAAAGACTACTCTGTGGTTCCACCACCAGCTGGTGACTTCTATGGTGTCCAACAAAAGGACCTATCTTGGACTGGTTTGCCAGAACTCCAAGAGGAGGAATTGATTCCCCCACCAAGAGTTGTCACCCCAGTTGAAGAGTATCATCAAAAGTTGACTGACCTGAATGAATGGAAGAAAGCTAACCCTACATTATTTGTTAAGGGTGGCTTGCTATGTGAAAGTCCTAATGAGTCAACTCCCATTAAAGTTACAAACCCAATCACTGGTAAAGCTGTTGACCTAGGCTCAAACACTGTTAGAAAACCTAGCATTAAGTATGCAGAGATGTATAGGAATACTAGGTCACCCAAGAGCCAAGTTAGCAATGATGGAATAGGCTTCTTCTCTTCTAGACCTAGGGTTGTGTCTAGAAAAGCTTGTTACACTTGTGGTAGCTTTTCACACTTGGCATATAAGTGTGTCAACGCTCCCCAAGTCAGCGCTGACAGGAACAAATTCAGCGCTGACAGGAACAAAGTCAGCGTTGTTAGGAAGTCAAACGTTGTCAGACCCAAACCTTGTGTGGAGCAAAGTCCACAAGTTGTTAGACCTGTCCCATTCTTCACTAGAGGGTCTAACACTCATGGACAAAGACCATTTCAAAAGACAAACACCTGGTCGAATAGGCAATGGGTTTCTATAGCAAACCCTAGGTTCAACACTGACAAGGGTAATTTCAGCGTTGACAAGACCAATTCCAACGCTGACAGAAACGTGACCAGACCTAAATATTTGCAACCACAGGGTAAGGGGTCTAAAGCTTCTTCAAGCTTAACATGGAGACCCAAGAAAGATCAAAACCCTAATGATAATAGGATTTCAATGACCTGCAACAGATTTAATTACATTTCAAAGGTCATTACAAAAACCTGTTGGGGTTAACTGGGTATTTCATCCTAAGAAAGATAAAAATGGGGTTGTTATGAGAACTAAGTCTGTTCTTATTGAATAACCAGATGAATCCAAGTCTTCTAAGGCTTGGGTTCCCAAAGAAAATTAATTTGTTTTCTTTATGTGCAGGGCATTCAAAAACAGGTCAATGATTATGGATATTAGGACAGTGGATGCTCAAGGCACATGACAGGGAAGGAAGATTATCTTACAAACTTCACTCCCATTAAGGATGGTGATAAGGTCTACTTTGGAGGCGGATATGGTACTATCACAGGCAAAGGAACCCTTCTAACCAAGAATTTGTGTTTTGAGAACGTATTTCTGGTAAAAGAACTTGATTACAATCTGTTTAGTGTATCACAAGTTTGTTATAACAAAAATAAAGTTCTGTTTACTGATACTGAATGTTTGGTGTTAAGAAAGGATTATAAGATCCCTGATGAGAAATATATTGAATATAGAACACCTAGGCATAAAGACATATATAATGTGAATCTGAATGGGATTAGAATGAATAACAATATGTCTTGTTTTTATGCTAAAGCTTCAATAGATGAAAGTAATTTATGGCACAGGAGACTAGGGCACATAAATTTTAAGAATATAAATAGGCTTGTGAGACTTGGCTTAGTTGATGGTTTGCCTGAGAAAGCCTTCTACAATGACCACTCCTGTGTTGCATGTCTTAAAGGCAAGCAGCACAAGGTCTCATTCAAGTCCAAACAGGTGCATTCTAGTTCTAGTCCTCTTCATTTGCTTCATATGGACCTCTTTGGTCCAACCAATATAGAAAGTTTAAGTGGAAAGTCCTATATCTTTGTCATCACAGATGACTTTTCTAGGTTTACTTGGACATTCTTTCTAGCTATGAAGAGTGACACAGCTGATATTCTAATTGATTTTATCACTCAGATTGAGAAGAAGTCTGGCAATGAAGTTAAAATGCTTAGGAGTGATAATGGTGGTGAATTTAGGAATAAAAAGCTAGATGATTTCTGTCCCAGGAAAGGAATTACTAGGCAATTTAGTGTTGCCAGAACCCCACAGCAAAATGGGGTTGCTGAGAGGAAAAATAGAACCCTAATTGAAGCAGCCAGAACAATGTTGGCTGATGCTCATTTTCCTATAGCCTTTTGGGCTGAGGCTGTTAATACATCTTGTTATGTTCAAAATAGAGCATTGGTTAACAAAATTCAGAACAAAACACCTTATGAGTTACTTTGGGGAAGAAAACCTAATATTGGTTTTCTCAGACCTTTTGGTTGTCATGTAGTAGTTTTAGACACTAGTGATGCCTTAGGTAAATTTAGTGCAAAAGGTGATGAAGGCTACTTCATGGGGTATTCAGTGCAGAGCAAGGGATATAGGGTTTATCTTAAAGAGGAAAAACGTATACTTGAAAGAGTACATGTTAGGTTTTAAAAAAATAAACCTAGTGATCCTGAAAGTGGTCCTAATTGGTTGTTTGACTTGGAACCTTTATCTAGAACTTTAAATTATATGCCTGTCACTAATCCAGACATTGTGAAGGTAACTTCAAATGTTGTGGAAGAGCAAGTTGTTGATGTTTCAGGTACACAGGTGCATGAGAAGGTTGAATCACAAGCAGAGAAGTCATCTCCTATCCAAGAATATGTTACAATTCCCATTTGGACAGATGCTTTTGCTGCTGCTGCTGCTGCGTCTGGTAAAGATAATGGTGGTCTACAAGTACCACCAGATACAAACATGCATGGTCCTTCAGGCGCTGACAAAGGCAAATCTAGCGCTGACAAGACCAATTCAGACGTTGATGGCTCAGACGTTGACAACAACAGTTCAAGCGTTGTTAGCCCAAGCGCTGACAAACAAGGTTCAGGCGTTGACAACACTTCTGCACATCTTTTCTCTTCCATTTTTGAACAAGGTGAACCTTCAAATTTATATGAAGAAGGTAATCCCCATGTTGATGTAAGAGAGTCTGATGAAGAAGATATTGGCAACATGGAGAATGAGGTTGAGGACACTAGACTTTTTGAAGGAGGAGTTCTCACTTCCACTATGAAGAATCACCCCCCTTCTCAAATCATTGGTGATATTATGACTCCAGTTCAGACTAGAAGATCCCATCAAGGTCTTGGTGGGTTTATTGCCAATATTCACAAGAAGGTTGATACCCCTCTTGTGCAAGCATGTTTGTTTGCCTATTTTCTGTCACAACAGGAACCCAAGAAAATATTTGATGCTCTCAAAGAACCAAGTTGGGTGGAAGCAATGCAGGATGAGCTTCACCAATTTGCAATTCAGGATGTAAGGGAGCTGGTTGATTGTCCCAGATATGTCAGACCTATAGGGATAAGATGGGTTCTAAGAAACAAGAGAGATGAAAAAGGAATTGTGGTCAGAAACAAGGCAAGATTAGTGGCTCAGGGATTTACACAAGAGGAGGGGATAGACTATGAGGAAGTCTTTGTACCAGTTGCAAGGATTGAAGCTATAAGGTTCTTTTTAGCCTATGCATCCTGCATGGGCTTCACTGTCTATCAAATGGATGTCAAGAGTGCCTTCCTCTATGGTACTATTGTTGAGGAGGTATATGTGATGCAACCTCCTGGTTTTGAGGATCCAAAGAATCCAGAAAAGGTGTATAGAGTCAAAAAGGCTATGTATGGACTTCATCAGGCCCCTAGAGCATGGTATGATACTTTGTCTACTTATCTAGTGGACAATGGATTCAAGAGGGGCACCATAGGTCAGACACTATTTACAAAGAAGAAAGGCAAGGATGTGTTGCTTGTCCAGGTCTATGTTGATGACATTATTTTTGGGTCTACTGATCCAAAGATGAGTGAGGATTTCTCCAAGCTCATGACAGACAAATTCAAGATGAGTGCTATGGGGGAGATGAACTTCTTTCTTGGTTTACAAGTTCAGCAGAAAGAAGATGGTATCTTCATCTCCCATGATAAATATGTGGCTGAGATCTTGAAGAAGTTTGGCTTTTCTCCACATGAAAAGAGGGTTACTACTCCTATGGATAGAGAACACCCTTGGGGAAAGATTGGAGATGGGAAAGATGTTGATGTCAGGCATTATAGATCCATGATTGGATCATTGATGTATCTTACAACCTCTAGACCTGACATCATGTTTGCTGTGTGTGCTTGTGCACGCCATCAAGTGACTCCCAAAGAATGTTACCTTTATGATGTGAAGAGGATCTTTAGGTACCTAAGATTCTATCCTAGTCTTGGTTTGTGGTACCCAAAGGATTCACCATTGGAGCTGATTGCATATTCAGACAGTGACTATGGAGGTGATAAATTTGATAGGAAATCTACAACTGGTGGATGTCAGTTTCTTGGGAGCAGGTTGATATCTTGGCAATGCAAGAAACAAACAGTGGTGGCTAATTCTACAACTGAAGCTGAGTATGTGGCTGCAGCTGCTTGTTGTGGACAAGTTTTGTGGATTCAGAACCAGCTGTTGGACTATGGATATAATTTCATGCATACCAAGATATTTGTTGACAATAACAACACTTTATGCATCATTAAGAATCCTGTACATCATTCTAAAACTAAACACATAGAAATTAGACACCATTTTATAAGAGATTGTTTTGGAAAAGGTTTAATACAACCAGATAGGGTTGACACTGAGGAGAATGTGTCAGATTTACTAACTAAACCTTTTGATGCTGGGAGGTTTCAATACTTGGTAACAAGTATTGGAATGATCAATCTCACATAATATGTGTTTTAGAGTCTTTTTGTAAAAGTATGTACAGGATGATGCATTGTTATTAGTCTTATTGATGATTTAGATTTTCCACTATATTTTTCTAACACTGACAAAGGTTGCTTGAACGCTGATAAGTGTTTTGTAACGTTGTCAGCAATATAATTGTCTAACGCTGACAAAGCTTCCTTCAACGCTGTTATGTGTTATCGGGGCGTTGTCAGCAACAATGTTAGTTTTGTGGTTTTCAATCTAAATGTGCAGGTGGTGTTAGTAGTATACCATTGGATACAGAGTTGCTTATGGATCAATGTAGAAGCATTTGGGCATGTTTTTGTTTATGGATGATGGTTGGAATTTTTAATTCCTATCTTGACATAAATTTTTATGTTCATGCATGTTTTTAGCAACTTATGTATCATCATTTAAGGGGAGGTTTTAGGAACCTTTAGGATGTTTGGGTATCCATATGATACTCTTATCACAATTCTAGATTGTGTCCACAGGTGAGTATGAGTTAGTTTTACTAAATCATAAGGCACTGTAGCATGCAAAGTTGATATACTATGCATGTTGCCAAGACATTTTTGGCCTAGAATTGGTTGTGGTCTGTTGGGAGACTTGGGAATGGTTTTGATATGGGATTTACCTGGGAGTAACAAGGAATTTTATAAGGTAACTTAGTTGTTAAGAGTTTTGGTTAGCAAGGGACACTAGAGGACTGTTATGTCTATCTTGCATACGTAAGTGTGCATGACTGGACAGTGCTTGCCGCCCTATAATAATTATCAACTTTTTGGTTATCTTCTCTAGGATAAATTACTTTGTTAAGGTCATTTTTCATTTTTAAACATTTTTATTTTTGTACGCTGACCAGTATTTTTCCAAGCGTTGTTGTGACCAATTTAGACGCTGACATGGCTATAGGGAAACGTTGACAAGAATATAGCCGTTGGGCGTTGATAGGTTATTTTTGACCGTTGATACTCAATGGGACCTACCCAGTTGTTACTTTTTGACATATTTTTAGGCCGTAATTTTGGGAGCAGATAAACTTCATTTAATCCATGAGATAAAATTATTCTTTTTCAATATTTTCATGATTGTGTTTTGAAAATACTTGCCTATTTTTGGGCCAATCACATGCATTTTCTTCTCCTATAAATTTGGCTCCTATTTTTAAACAGGGTACCTATTATTCTTGTCTAACACAATTTTCTCTTATCAACTTCATCTTCATCACTCATTTTTAACAGCTTTTAACAATGGCACCAAAGTTTAAACCATCAGAATTGGAATTGGGGTTCAGAAGTCAACACAACATGATCACGTATCTTGAAGCTGATGATACTCTGTTTCCTCAATACACACAAATGGTGGCGTATTTGAACGCATCCCCCATACGGTATGCTCTTTCTCATGCACCACTCATTCCTGTCACACATATTAAACAGTTTTGGAACACTGTTAGTTTCTCAACAGTTAATAGAGTGACTACATTAACTTCTATTGTTCATGGGAGACCTTGGGTGGTTACTGAGGCTTTGGTACGCCAAGATTTGCATCTTGATGATGCTAATGGTATAACCACCCTTCCCATTAGTGAAATAGAACAAGGACTACGGGCTTTGGGTTATCCTTTTCCTGATGAAGAGACTTTAAATAAATATCATAAACAGGAATTTCCCCCCAGCCTGGAAGTACCTCATACATGTCCTCCTACAATGTTTGAGTCCCAAATGCACTGCACACAATGAGATCAATAGATCTATTGCAAGTGCTATTGTGTGCATTGCAACTGGGCAAAAATTTAATTATTCTAAAATGATTTTTGAGGGCATGTGTAAAAATAAGGGGAACAAAATGACTTTAGCTTATCCCCGATTTTTACAAATGGTTTTTGATGTTCAAGGATACTGCACAAGGGATCATAATGATTTTTATGAGATCCCTGTGCAAAAGAAAGCAATTTTTATGAAGATGAACTCACCCCCACATCGTGACCTACCTTTAACCCAAGCTATGCTTGCTGTCATTGCAGCAGCACAACCCCAACCAGACCCTCAACCCCAAATTGACCCAATACCTGAACCATTACCTTCACCTGAACATATGCAAATTGACCAAGAACCCTTCGACGCTGACACGTTAAATGTTGGCGTTGATGTGCCTATTTCCAACGTTGACCCACAACCTTCACAGTCCCAAACACCCCTTAACCAACCTACATCCACACAATCCACATCCTCATCTACACCACCACAATATAGGTTACAGAAACGCCAAAGGACTACTGGAGTGTTCCCCTCTGGTGGTCCTAGCCATGTAGCAGAGAGAACCACCACCACAAGTGTGGTTGGTGATATGGATGAGGTTGGGACTATTGGTCTGGCTTAGAAGCTGGCCAAGGCAGTCCCACCATCATTAAGTCCTCATCCATGCCCAATGAATCTGACTTGGGAGGTCAAATACCCATTTTAGATGAGGGCAGATTGGAACCAATGACCCTAATGGAATTGATGGCAGTCTGCATGAGCTTGCAAAAGCAAAATGCAGACTTGGTACAAGTTGTCAGCACACAAGGCCTTGAACTCAAGCAATTGAGGGAGAGGATTGTTGTTTTGGAGAATGCTAGTGCAAGGAGAGGGATGGAGGAATCTTCCAAAGGGGAGGAAGATCAAATAAATGTGAGTGATAAGGGCAGCCATGATGGTCAATCTTTGGATGTTGCTGAGGCCTTTACAAGTTTGAAGAAACAGACAGGTTTTGATACGTCCTTAGTCTCTCCTACAAACTTAAATTTATCATTTACAGCCATGTTGGAGGAAATTGCAAAAGGCGCTGAGGAAGGAACTTTGGGCGTTGACAAGGAAAAGTTGAACGCTGACATGAGTATTTTGGGCGCTGACACAGCAAAATTGGGCGTTGACAGACCTGCACATGAGGGTGATGTATCCCAGTCATCATCCATCATCAAGGAGGTTTCTTCACAGGTATCACCATCTACCTTACCAACAATTGATCCATTAGATAAGGGTAAGGGTATTATGGTGGAAGAGGTTGTTCCAAAGAATGCAGCTCAGATTGAGTTTGATAGAAAGTTGGGTGCACAAATTATGGAACAAGACAAGAAGGAGGTGAAAGAGTCACCATTTGTTGTCACTTCAGAAGAGCCAGAAGGAAGTGATGAAGCTAGCTCAGACTCAAGTGTTATGATCATAGAACAGCCAGAAAGACTTGAGTATGGAGATGAGTTGGCCAAGGAGAAATTGAGAGAGTTGAAATTGCAGGTTGACTTTGATATGCCAGAGGTGGTTCAAATGTATGATGCTTGGGAAGAAAGATGTATGGAGAATCCACACTTGACCATTTCAGATAAGATATGGGGTTTGGAGATTCTCCTTAGAGTACAAAAAGATTTCCAGGTTATTTTGAAACACAAGGCAAGCAATATTCTCTCAGAGTTGAAAAGGGATAGAAGGGAGTTATACTGCATGTTGCTCAGATGTCATTGAGTAGGATGGACTTATCAGAAATTGAGGGCATTGACATTTGATGAGTTAGAATGCAAAGCTTATCCCATCTGGGTTAGAGTGCAAGAAGCAAACACTCTAAGACTTCTTTCTGATGAAAGAAAAGAAGAACTTGTAGAGGAAATGGAGCTCAAGAAGGCAATGTTTGTTCCCAGACCAGTGAAAAAGGGAGTGCCTCTTGAGTTTCCCAAAGATATGGATCCATTATATCCAAGTGAAGCTGTCATAAGAAGAAGCCTCAAGCTCTCACCATTAGAAGCTTCAGATATGGTACAAGTGTTACCACTAGATTCTAGAAATCCAATTGTGAGCTATGAAGAAGATGAATGTGGATTTTGGAAGATTGGCATGTATGGCAAAGAGGTTCACACTTTTACCACCCTTATATCTTTGTTTGCAAGTTTTGACAGAGAAGACTTGGTAGACCTATGGAGGTTATTAGAGGCCAAGTATGAGGCTGAAGCACCAACTTCAGCTAATGGAATAAAACTGTGGTCCACATTCAAGAGAATATGTGGACCAGAAGATGAGGATCCTGCTATTTGGAAGGATCTTGAAGATGATATCAGTGGTCTTCAATGGAGATTATATTCAGCTGCTGGTGTTTATTATTTGAGTGCTACAAAGTTTGCTGAGTATCTACTTGTGGATGGTCAGTATTTCATATCCAAGGATATCTTGGAGAAGATGAAGAACACTCAGCTGGAAATTGATTATTCAAGTGATGTGGCAAAAGACTTGATCAGATTTATTTATTACCAATATGAGAAGGTTTGTAAGATTCCTCCTAGTCTTTAATGTTTATTCAGAAACTTGATCATAAGAGTGGATATCAAATTTAGGGGAGGATTGTTGGGAATAAATTATAGCCAATCTACTTGTGCGCTGACAAGAGTAAAAGAAGCGTTGACAGGAGCAAAACAAACGCTGACAGCTCAAGCGTTGACAAGATAAAGTCAAGCGTTGATACATTGAAGACAAGCACTGATGGGAAGATATACTCTACGTGTTTATTGTATTCTAGATTACTTCTAGTAAAGTTAGGAACAACAATGTATTTTCTATATTTATCTTTACCTAGAATAGCTGATACGTAGATTATTGTACAAGGCTTCTTATGTCTATAAAAGAAGACCTTTAGGTTAATGTTTGAGATAAGTTTTCATTCGTAAACTACTTTCATTATAAGCAAGTTTGATATCATTAATCAAAGTGAAAGTTTGTTTATATCTTGTGTGTTCTTGTTTAAGTGTTAATTCCGCATAACACTTAGATTGTCATAAACATATACAAAGGTTTCTCTAAGTGTAGTACTTGATCTAATCTCGTATACATAAAGCTAAATCGATCTAAGTTTGGGATCAACACTATTGTATGTGCCTCTCCGTCGGGGAGGATTCTTTTCGTCAAGAGACTACTCATTATAGCCTTGAGTTTTAAAGTCTACTCATTATAGCCGTGAGTTTTGGAGTCACATGTTTAGTACAAGACATAGAAGACAGTTTTGGGTTATTCTACTTCTACATCAAGATTATTGTATTTATTATTCTTTAAGGTCATTACACAGAGCATACTTTTGGAGAATCCTCGATTGCATACATTTGTTACTTCCCTATTGATGTGACAAAAAGGGGCAGAGATGTTTAACTTGAGGGGAAGCAATTTAGAGATCATGTACTACATAGTTTTGCCGACATCAACTAGGAGAAGATTGTTGGGAATTAAAGTTGATGTGACGAAACTACTAGATGGAAACAAGAGGGACTAAAGTTTTCAAATGGAATATCTTCAAGCTGGTGGACAAACATTGAAGATTTGATATTATCTTCAATATCTCAACTTTAGTTATTTCATTTTATATTATCTTGTTGCCATGTATATCTTGTTCCTTAGTCTATTAAAGGAAAAAGACCGTAGGTTATTATTCATTATGTAAACCTACAAGAAATTTGTGTGTTCTAGGTGTGGGATTTAATGTATACACACCTAGAAATTATTTGTTTTAATGTTTAATGCAAGTAATCGTTGGGGAAATTCGTGTCTTGTCCATAACACCTTGTTCATGATTATTGTTCTAATTCCGTAATGTTAAATCATATGAATGATGGTCATGCCTAGCAGCTTAAAGATCCGTGAATCTTAGGATTCCACAAAACCAACATCATCAACGTAACAACCATATAACCACCATCATAAGCTCAATAAAAAACCACAATCACAATAACCAACAGTTGAATAACAAGAACTTGAAAATGAATTGCAGAAATGAACTAGAATTGAATATGAAACTGAATTGTATTGATGTGAATTGAATTTGAGTACAAATGAAAGGTAGTTACAATGGCTAAGCTAGTTACAACTAATTCCTAACAGAATTGTAGCTTAATGTTACAATTCTATCTAAAATGGGGAAAATTAACTACTCTTTCTATGTGTGAGGTGAAGGGGTATTTATAGATAAGTATAGAGTGATTAGGAGTTAAGAGGAGTGAGTTTGTTAGGGAATCGATGTGTCAGAACCAATAATAATTTAACACGTAGGCTTAGGGTTCATCAGGGTATGAAGGTGGATTGGGGGTTCTTATTTAAGAGTGAGTTGATACAATTAAGTGATATAGTCTTGTTCTCCTTTCCATATAGATCATCTTTGTAGTTTAAATCTTCTCTTGAAATGCCTTCATTCGTCCTCTCTTTGTTGTGGAAGAAAACTGTGAGCCTCTTTCATAGCTTATGATTGGTCCAACTCACTTAGTACTTTGAATTATTGTCAACACTAGCCTTTGTATTCTTAAAACTTTGGCAGCTTGTTTTTCCTTTATCAAAAACTTTGAGAAATGGCAAACATGGTCCTTGAATCTTCATTAATATGGAAAAAATAGTCCTTGAAAGCTTGTTATGTCTTTTCTTTAGATTAAACCCGTGTTTGCTTCATCTATACCTGATTTTCCTACATAAGCACCAAAACACAAAACCCGCATAATTCCTACTTTTATAAAGCATAATTAAGTATTTTTGACTTTGTTTAAGTGGTTTTTAGGTAATAAAAGATAAGTGTTTTCACACTTATCAAATTCCCCTCCACTTGAAAATTGTCATGCCCTCATGGAATGACATATTTCAAAACTACATATTACATTTTCCTCATAATTAATCCATCTTGGCCATTTATTTATTTTTCTATACTAAACTACACTATGCGTTTATTTTAGAACTTTTATACATCTAACAATAAAGACTACAACTTCAATTATTTATTTACACTTGAAATTGTTTAATGGAAGAAACCCGTAAAGAAATCAATGACTTAGATTAGGGCTTTTGGTACCATAAATATTTATCACCCTCAAGTTTCACTTTCCACATACCAAGCGTAAAAATGAGATCATTGTTATTCATAAGTAAAAGTGCCTTGACTCGTCCTTAAGAATTATTTGTGTTAACTATGTACTCCCATACTTATTTTGCATCTAATCTGATTTTATTTGGCAAATTGCTTTTGAGAAAATTTGTCTTTATCACAATATCCATTTAAGTCTGAAAATAAGGAAGCACAGTTTTAAACAATAGTTAGCCATCTCATCCATTACTTGAAAAACCACCTATATTTAATACAAGTCAACATCAAAGTTTTAAGAGATCGCCTTATACATGCCAAGATTATATCTTGCTTAATAAGTGGTTACACACATAATAAAATAACTCACACACTAAATTATATCCTCGGTCTCTGTTGCATTATTTTTGGAATGTTTTATATGTGACACTGGATTCTCAATCCCTGTAACACCCCCAAATTACCACGCAGCGGAATACCACATTGGGGCGCTACTAATAGCACATCGCACACATTCATAGACAACAACCTCAAAAGAGATGTTAAAATAATATACAACCTAGTCTAAAAAGTTTCCCAGCCCAATATATAAAACTCAGAGTCACGTTTAGTCCCAAAACTCGTTACCAACACATCACATTCATTAAGAACTTTAAAAGTTATTTATTCATTCCAAAGGATGGAAAAATAATATAAAATTTAGACAAGTAAGCACCAACTCCCTCCTCGCATGCTCCGCTGCTATCCATCCTGATTACTTGAAATACATGCTTAAAATCATCAACACAACGGTTGAGCGAGTGTACAGGTTTTACAAATCATCAGTTGAACACAAGTAGAAAAAACAATCATGATTGTCAGTCAACAATTAAGGCATATCGTATATATAGCAAAGGCTATGTGATTGTACTAAGATCATGAAACCGACCCCTTAACCAATTAGTCACCCGGGCTAAATGTCGGCATGACTTATATGAAACCATTGCCCCTACTAGAGTATCAGTTTCTAATTTTATACTCATACTTCTAATTCTCGTAAATTATATTTCCCAGAGGTTACTCAACGTAATGCCCTGGTCTTAGATAGGGTTGTCAACCCAGTAGTACTACTATTTGAATTAGCGGCTATTCCCAACTTGCAACATCAAGTTAGAACATAGTTAACGGCTCATGAATTTAGGGACTTCAGCAACAAGGTTGATACACGATTTTTCAATGGGTTCAAAATATTTCTTGGTGTCCTCTCGAATTGATCTCAGTTTAAAGTGGAAAGATTTGTTCTTGGTGACAAAAAAGTGGTTTACGTTTTCTAATCTACTAAACAGAGAAATGACTAAAGTGATAATGAAATAAACTTAAAGCAATAAACAATGAAACTAATAATACTTGAATTGAATTAAGTCTGGAAAAATACCCTCACTGATAAAATAGTCTATGCGGAATGAAGCTTAATTCGGAATAATTCCCAATTCGGAAAACAAGACCTTATGCGGAAAGTCGTCCTATTCGGAATAATGGCTTATGCGGAAAGTTATCCTATGCGGAAAATTAAAGCTATTCGGAAAACATTGCTCTATGCGGAAAGTTATCCTATTCGGAAAAATTGCTTTATTCGGAAAAACACCCTTATACGGAAAAAGGTCCTATTCGGAAAATAAAGTACTATGCGGAAAATTGGCCCTATTCGGAATATTAAGTGCTATGCGGAAAACTGGCCCTATTCGGAATTTTCCGAATAAGGAAGAACTAAAACGGCTATTCGGAATATCTAATATTCCGAATAGGAGGCAAAGTAAACAGGCTTACTCGGAATATAAGGCTCTATTCGGAATATTCGGAACTGAAGAACAGTAACAGTAACAGCAAAAGAACAGAGCATACGGTTTTAAATCCAAATCAACTTAAATACTCAAAAAGGTTTTACCCAATTAAACACAAATCATTTAAGTACCATAAGAAACAAATCCCACCAATAAAAACACTAAATCAACAACTTTTTAATATCAAACTTGAATCAAATAAAAACTTAAGAACTTGAAATTGAAGATGATGAAGATCAAGATGAAAGAAAAGATGGAATTGATTGATTAATGCAAAAATAACAAGAGTAATGATTAAGAGTTACAAGATTGAAAGAAAAAGATGAAAATCACCAAACACCCTAATGGTGTTTGTGATGAACCGAACCTAAGAACTGGGAAAAAGAAAAATGAAGCTAACTCCCTAAAAAGTGAAGGGAGAGATCTATTTATAGTCCTAGTGGTTGGTTGGTGAGTGGGCTTTCTCCCTTTCTTCTTGTCTTCTCGTCTTTTCAGAAAAGTTGACGTTTTCGATTCTGATTCGGGATTCGTCGTCGATTAAATTCAACTCGTCTTTTAATCTCTTCGTTAATTAGACATGAGTTTCTTCGACATATGTAAATCTTCCATCTTTGGTCCTTTTCTTCGATAAATCTTCAAATAGGCCCATTGACTTCAAATCTTTTGCACCTCTTGGACAATAGACTTCGTCTTGAGTCTTTTTCCTTGATAAAACCCGTGCAATCCCATGTTTTCTTTAATATTCATTCGGTTAGCTCTGAAAACACAATAAACACAAAAACCACGCATAATTCAAACAAATGATATTAAATACGTGTTTTGGTCTTGTTTTAGCCAGAATTAAGTGGTAAAAGGATGGGTGTTTACACACCTATCAAATCCCCTACACTTAACCATTGCCATGCCCTCATGCAATGCTTAGTGATAAAGCAATTTTACATTTTTCTCATAATTAATCAACCTTGGCCTTATTCAAATACTACTAAATGAGAATCACAATACTAAGAGAAATTAAAACTTTAAGATAAACAAAAGGATGGAAATAGCTTGTAAAGAAATCAAGGACTTACATTAGGGATTTGGTGTTGCGAAGATTTATCACCCTCAAGTTTCACGTTCCCCAAACTAAGCTTAAAAACGAGATCATTGTTATTATAAGTTAGCAATTCAAACACTTACACACATGGCTTAATTAAATGCTTAAACTCCCTTATTCCTAGGTGTATCTCTTATATTTTATTTTTGTCTTAGAATGATCATGAAGATGCATTTTTGGGACTTATTTCAATAGTTTATTTAGGCTGAAAGCAAAGTGGGACGATTTGATCAATAGTTAGCTAAAGGACAAAATCTCTTAAAACTGCTTCTCGGGATATCAAAAAGTTCATATCTTGGCATAACTTGGTTCGCGATTTGAGACCTTTCTCGGGCCGATATTTGGCATGTACTTCATACTTCATATCTTCGAGAGACGTTCTTGAGATAATGGTCTTCTCATCATAATAGAGTTTCTTCACTTGGAGACTTTTGAGGGGTACTCCAACTTGGTTGACCACGACTTCATGATTATTTCTTCAATCTCTAATTGGGATTTTGAGATACAACGATCCTCCTCCTTTTCGGACTTGGATCTATTTATCCTCATACCTTGTTAGGGTCTTTTCGGATAGACTTCTCCATGATCTTTATGGGAGTTGATTGCTTTTCGTCGTGAGTCTTGATCCTTCATATTGATTTTGGGAATAATGCTTTTCACATCACTTTTGGATCTTCAGCAATAAAATGGAATCCTTATGCCTTGTTAGGGCCTTTTCAGACTCGACAATCTTCGCGCCCCGCTTCATAAGTTATGCCTTGGCTATGAACTCTTATCATTACCGAGCAACTTTTAAACGATCTTGGGCTAGAAGCTAAGTAACTTTTCAAATCGTACGACCTTACTTATTGCAGATAAATTATTAGCAAGTGATGGGAGAATAGGCAAATAATTACACCAAGTGAGCTTGCGCAAGAATACCGACTTATAATTGACTCTATCATTTCTCGTCCTCCACAATTTAAAATCTCAAATAATGAGACTCGTGGACACTTAGCCTAATAAACCAATTAAGGTCTACATGGTTAAGGATACTAGCTAGAATAAACTTGGATAAGTCTATTCGGGTTGAGTCAAAATAAACGCAACGGGCCTAATATGTCAAAGATTTCTAAACTAGCTACACCACTTTATTAATAACTTTGACTTTATTGTGGGATATATACATACGAAAGCAACGATAAAAATTTAAAAATTACGACTAAATGGCCAAAGTTAATAAAAAATTTGAAAAATGTTGAAAAATAGGATTTTCCGGTTAAATGAAGGCATTTTCATGGAAAAGTCCACTAAAAACTTCGATAGAAGTCCCCCCTACACTTGAGATAAACATTGTCCTCAATGTTTAAGCATGTGTGAAAAATCTCCCCTACACTTATGACATTGTGCACGTTGGTTAACTCGAGTTAAGGAAGAGACGACTAACGTGATCAATTTCAAATGTGAGTATGAAGAAAATTGAATCACGTTAGTTGAGAGATAGAACCGGATTTCGGATAACACGGGAGCACGGTTCTTCAAAGATTCCAGGAGTGCACTTATCCCTGTAATCACATCACCACACAAACACAAACGACCAAAATAGGTCCTCCCCTACACTTAGGGGGTTAAAGGGATAGATACTCGGGTTGCCTCCCGAGGAGCGCTTGTTTTTGATAACCGAGTCACGAGCCTGACTCGACCCAAAATTAGTTCATGGGGAACGTGGTGAGGGATGGAATCACCTCCTGAGAGGTGTCCTCACCAAAGTACAACTTCACTCGTTGGCCATTCACCTTAAAATTAGGTCCATTAGGTTGAGCGAGCTCGAGAGTACCATATGGAAAAATTTGGGCAATGGTGAATGGGCCGGACCAACGAGATTTCAGCTTGCCCGAAAAGATTTTCAACCGAGAGTTAAAAAGTAAGACTTTGTCTCCAACATGGAACTCTCGGTTTTTGATCTTGGAGTCGTGAATGAGCTTAGTCCTTTCCTTATAGATTAAAGAGTTTTCATAAGCCTCATTCCGAAGTTCATTCAGCTCATTGAGTTGGATCTTGCGTAGGTCACCGGCTTTGTTTATATCAAAATTAGCCCACTTCAAGGCCCAGTAAGCCTTGTGCTCCAACTCAATGGGGAGGTGGCACGCTTTCCCGTACACAAGATGATAAGGCGTACAACCGATCGGGTTCTTGTAAGCAGTACGGAAAGCCTACAAAGCATCATCAAGTTTATCAGCCCATGCTGCACGATGCTCTCCCACAGTCCTTTCCAGAATTCGCTTTAGTCCTCGGTTGGATATTTCAGCCTGGCCATTAGTTTGTGGGTGGTAGGCTGTGGAAAGACGATGATTTACACCGTACTTAGCCATGACTCTAGCAAATTGGTCATTGCAGAAATGAGTCCCACGATCACTAATAATGGCACGAGGCACACTGAATCTAGCGAAAAGAGCTTTCAAAAAGTTACAAACCACCCTTGCGTCATTAGTAGGTAAAGCTTTGGCTTCAACCCACTTTGAAACGTAGTCAACGGCTACAAGGATGTATTTGTTTCCTTTAGAGGAAGGGAAGGGCCCCATAAAGTCGATACCCCACACATCAAAAATTTCACATAACTGTATGAAATTCTGAGGCATCTCGTCTTTATGTGTGATTTTGCCTTGCTTTTGGCAATCATCACATCGTTTAACCATATTGTGAGCATCACGATATATGGAGGGCCAATAAAATCCCGAATCAAACACTTTTTTAGCAGTGTAGTTGGGACCAAAGTGACCACCGGTGGGTCCTTTGTGGCAAGCATCAAGGATTTCAGACGCTGCCGGTCCATCAACACATCGGCGGATAATCAAGTCGGCACATTGTTTGAATAGGTAAGGGTCGTCCCAAAAGTAAGTCTTGATATCGGTGAAGAACTTCTTCTTTTGTTGAGACGTCAACCATTCCTTGATAATTCCACCCGCTAAGTAGTTTGCAAAGTCCGCAAACCACGGGGTTTCATTCGGCTTCGAGTTTATAGACATTAAGGTCTCCAAGGGAAAAGAATAATTGATTTCTTTGTTCGGATGATCCCCTTGGTAAGGATCCTCAAGTCTGCTGAGATGATCCGCGGCTAGGTTTTCTGCTCCTTTTTTATCGCGGATTTTGATTTTAAATTCCTGGAGCAGCAAAACCCAGCGAAGAAGTCTTGGTTTAGAATCTTGCTTTGTCAACAAGTACTTCAACGCGGAATGATCGGTATACACAATTGTGGTTGAAAGGACAAGATAGGGGCGAAATTTTTCAAAAGCATAGACAACAGCTAAAAGCTCTTTTTCGGTTGTCGTATAATGCAATTGTGCCCCCGTCATTGTCTTGCTAGCGTAATGGATCGGTTGGAAGTGTTTGTTCACTCTTTGTCCAAGAACCGCTCCAATAGCAAAATCACTAGCATCGCACATCAACTCAAAGGGCAGCTCCCAATTAGGGGTGACCAAGACGGGTGCCTTAGTTAGCTTATCCTTAAGCGAGTTGAAGGCTTCAAGGCACTCTTTGGAAAAGACAAAAGGAGTATCTTTTTCCAAGAGGTGGGTCATCGGGCGAGCGATTTGAGAAAAATCTTTGATGAATCGACGATAGAAGCCCGCATGACCCAGGAAACTTCTCACACCCTTCACTGTTGAAGGTGGAGGCAACTTTGCGATAACATCGACTTTAGCACGGTCAACTTCAAGACCGGCTTTCGAGATCTTATGTCCAAGCACGACGCCTTCTTTTACCATGAAATGGCATTTTTCCCAATTTAGAACAAGGCGAGTGTCTTCGCACCTCTGTAGCATACGTTACAAATTGGCAAGGCAAGAAGAGAACGAATCCCCGAAGACCGAGAAATCATCCATGAAGACTTCCATGGTTTGTTCAACCATGTCATGGAAGATAGCTAACATACACCTTTGGAAAGTCCCGGGCGCATTACATAAGCCAAAAGGCATTCTTTTGTAAGCAAATGTGCCATAGGGACAAGTGAATGTAGTCTTCTCTTGATCTTGGGGATCGATGGGTATTTGAAAATAACCCGAGAAACCATCAAGAAAGCAGTAATATTCATTACCCGCTAAGCGTTCAAGCATTTGGTCCATAAAAGGTAGAGGGAAATGATCCTTTCTCGTGGCATCATTGAGTTTGCGGTAGTCTATACAAACTCTCCACCCAGTAACGAGACGAGTGGGAATCAACTCGTTGTGTTCATTAGGAACAACGGTTATTCCGCCCTTCTTGGGCACATAATGGATTGGACTAACCCATGGTGAATCCGAAATAGGGTAAATCATACCCGCATCAAGAAGTTTGAGAACCTCTGTTTTGATGACTTCATGGATTTTTGGATTCACCCTTCGTTGGCTTTGAATTGTGGGCTTAAAGTCGTCCTCCATGAGAATTTTGTGTGTGCAGAAGTGAGGATCAATTCCATGAATATCCGAAATCTTCCAAGCGATAGCCTTCTTATGATCTTTCAACACGGCGACAAGTCGGGCTTTCTCTTCATCCTTCAAATCCTTAGCAATGATGACTGGCGACTTCTTCTCTTCTTCGAGGAATACATACTCAAGATGGGGCGGTAACTCCTTAAGTTCCAAATCCGGAGGATTTTCGACGGGAGGCGTATTCGAAGTCGGAGTCTCGATAGCAATAACAGTGGGAGATGGAGGGGAAGGATTGTCTTCTCTGAGGAGGTTTGCAATGAAACTGAGATCGTCATTCCAAGTGGCAGTAGAATCGGCATTGTCTAAGTTCACATCTTCCAAGGTGGCTTCCAAATCTTTCCAAAGAAAATCACTTTCTCCAAATAGAGATAGTGATGAGTCGATAGAGGAAACGGTCTCAACATTGGGAAGAGAGGTAGGAATGTTTTTACAAGCATCCTTGAAGTGTTCTTCACAAGCCTCATCAAGAACGTCAATACAATTAACACTCTCGTAAGAATAAGGCTGTTTAGAAAGCTTTCCCATATTGAAGACTACTTTATCGTCACCCACTCTCATGATAAGCTCACCGGCTTCAACATCAATGAGAGTGCGACCGGTCCTCAAGAATGGACGACCAACAATGAGTGGCACACGGGGGTCCATCTCGTAGTCGACGACAACAAAATCAGCAGGGAAGGTAAATTTGTCGACTCCTACAATGACGTCTTCGGCTATCCCCACTGGATAAGCAACCGTACGGTTAGCCAATTCCAAAGTCATTTTGGTGGGGACTAGCTCGGGGAGAGATAATTGCTTCCAGACACTTAGAGGCATGAGATTAATACTGGCACCTAGATCGGCTAGGGCCATGCAATTCTCTACTCCCGGGAAATTGCAAGGGATAAGAAAACGACCCGGATCACCAAGCTTAGTTGGCAATTTCCTTAAGAGCACTGCAGAGCAATTCTCATTAAGTTGGGTGTTGGCAATATCGAGGAGCTTTTCCTTGTTGCTCAAAAGATCTTTAAACATTTTTGCATATTTGGGCATGTGAGCGAGAGCCTCAGCGAAGGAGATATTGAAATTCAGTTGTTTGAACATTTTTAGGAAGTTCGAAACCTGAATATCATCCTTGCTCTTTTGCTTCTCTTTCCTCAACCTAGATGGATAAGGTATATTGGAAGAAGAGGAAGGCTTTGGGAGAATAGGATCACTCACGACCACGGGTGGAGAAGGGGTAAAAGGAAGAGGTGGAGAAATTGGGGAAGGAGAAGGAGGAGGAATAGGAGCAGGTGACTCGTTCTCCTTAGTCACAATCACCGGTGGAGGTATAGGAAGCTCGGGTTCCTTGGTACCTTTGCCACTCCGAGTAGTGATTGCTTTCATCTCCCCTCTTGGATTCGCAACGGTGTTACTCGGAAGAGTACCCGAAGAAGAGGGTTGACTACTTTGGAAGAAACTAGCCATCATGTTCCTTAGATCATTAGTCTGGCTATCCAACGTATTTCTCATGTCTGCTCTCAAATCGTTTCCTTGCTTGACCAAGTCTGCTTTCAGGTTGAGCACCTCTCTCTGAAGATTTCCCACTATCGCATCGTTAGTCCTCATATAAGTTTCCACTTCTTGGTGAAGAGCGGTGGGTTGGTTGGGAGGAGCATTGTATGCAGGTGGTTGGTAAGCAGGTTGTTGGTAGACTTGGTTGTTTCGTTGAGGTGGTTGTTGCTGCTTGTGAGGAGGGATGTATGGTTGTCGAGGCGGTTGTTGTTGTTGAGGAGGGCGGTTAAGGTTTTGTTGTTGGTTTGGGTTGGTAGGAGGAAACCAGGTGGTGAAAGATAGCTGTTGCTGCGGTAGCTAAGCAAGTTACGGTCACCTTGAGGTCTAGCTTGATAAGCAGGTTGTTGATAGGTGCCATATGCCGCATTCACATTCTCAGCAGGGTAGTCTTGGGTGGCGGTACAAGTTGTGTAAGAGTGAGGACCACCGCATATCTCACAAGGTTGGCTGACAGCGTTAACTTGAGCGTGTTTAGCGTTGTTGCTGTTGTTGTTGCTGACGGTGTGGGTGACAAGCGATTCAAGAAGCGTAGTGATTTTGTCCAATCGCTTGTCGCTGTCACTAGTGCTAGCACTAGCGACATTGGTCCGAACACTCTTGGTTTGCACACGAGATTTATTCTCAATGATGTCCCAAGCAGCATTGGAAGTCTTAGCCAATAGATTACCCCCCGAGGCACTGTTCAGTGAATCTTGGTCACTCATGCTTAAACCATTGTAAAAAGTATTAATTTGATGTACTTTGGTAAAACCATGTTGTGGGCATTTTCTTAAAAGATCTTTAAAACGATCCCAAGATTCACTGAATGACTCATCGTACTTTTGTTCAAAATTTATGATCTCATTCCGCAATGCGGTAGTACGAGAGGGTGGAAAAAAGTAATTGATGAACTTTGTTTCCAAATCCGTCCACGAGAGAATACTCTGTGGTGGTTCCTTAGCAAGCCAATGCCGGGCTTGTCCCTCTAAAGAAAAGGGAAAAAGTTGTAACCTTATAACCTCTTGTGGAACCCCATTGAACTTGACCGTGTTGGTGAGTTGTAGAAATCTCTTGATGTGGTCGTGTGGATCATCAATGGTTCGTCCCAAGAATGGCTGAGCGGAGACCATCTGGATAAAGCCTGATTTTAGCTCGAAATTGTTGGCGGCAATTGGAGGTATGACAATTGGGTCCGTGTTGCCATCTACATGAGCTTGCAGCAATTCAATCATCGGACGATTATCCGGAAGGGGCTCATTATTGTTGTTATTGTTCATGTTGTTGAAAGGCGGGTTGTTGTTGTTATTATTGTTTGGAGGTGGTACACCGGCCATGTCTAAGTGATCGAGAGGCTCGGGCTCTTGATAAGACGTGGATCGAGTGCGCATACACCTGCAAAAGAACTAACAAGGCAAAAACAATACAAAAATATTTTTGGTTTTTATGTTTTTTTAATGTTTTTGTATTTTTGAAAATTTTATATTTTTTAGTGTTTTTGAAAGTTTTTATGAAAAAGTAACGTTCACGGGGAACGGATCCCAAAATCCAAGTTCTCACAAAAAACTTTTGATCTTAACGAGAAGAGCCGGCAGCGGCGCCATTTGATACACGATTTTTCAATGGGTTCAAAATATTTCTCGGTGTCCTCTCGAATTGATCTCAGTTTAAAGTGGAAAGATTTGTTCTTGGTGACAAAAAAGTGGTTTTGGTTTTCTAATCTACTAAACAGAGAAATGACTAAAGTGATAATGAAATAAACTTAAAGCAATAAACAATGAAACTAATAATACTTGAATTGAATTAAGTCTGGAAAAATACCCTCACTGATAAAATAGTCTATGCGGAATGAAGCTTAATTCGGAATAATGCCCAATTCGGAAAACAAGACCTTATGCGGAAAGTCGTCCTATTCGGAATAATGGCTTATGCGGAAAGTTATCCTATGCGGAAAATTAAAGCTATTCGGAAAACATTGCTCTATGCAGAAAGTTATCCTATTCGGAAAAATCGCTTTATTCGGAAAAACACCCTTATACGGAAAAAGGTCCTATTCGGAAAATAAAGTACTATGCGGAAAATTGGCCCTATTCGGAATATTAAGTGCTATGCGGAAAACTGGCCCTATTCGGAATTTTCCGAATAAGGAAGAACTAAAACGGCTATTCGGAATATCTAATATTCCGAATAGGAGGCAAAGTAAACAGGCTTACTCGGAATATAAGGCTCTATTCGGAATATTCGGAACTGAAGAACAGTAACAGTAACAGCAAAAGAACAGAGCATACGGTTTTAAATCCAAATCAACTTAAATACTCAAAAAGGTTTTACCCAATTAAACACAAATCATTTAAGTACCATAAGAAACAAATCCCACCAATAAAAACACTAAATCAACAACTTTTTAATATCAAACTTAAATCAAATAAAAACTTAAGAACTTGAAATAGAAGATGATGAAGATCAAGATGAAAGAAAAGATGGAATTGATTGATTAATGCAAAAATAACAAGAGTAATGATTAAGAGTTACAAGATTGAAAGAAAAAGATGAAAATCACCAAACACCCTAATGGTGTTTGTGATGAACCGAACCTAAGAACTGGGAAAAAGAAAAATGAAGCTAACTCCCTAAAAAGTGAAGGGAGAGATCTATTTATAGTCCTAGTGGTTGGTTGGTGAGTGGGCTTTCTCCCTTTCTTCTTGTCTTCTCGTCTTTTCAGAAAAGTTGACGTTTTCGATTCTGATTCGGGATTCGTCGTCGATTAAATTCAACTCGTCTTTTAATCTCTTCGTTAATTAGACCTGAGTTTCTTCGACATATGTAAATCTTCCATCTTTGGTCCTTTTCTTCGATAAATCTTCAAATAGGCCCATTGACTTCAAATCTTTTGCACCTCTTGGACAATAGACTTCGTCTTGAGTCTTTTTCCTTGATAAAACCCGTGCAATCCCATGTTTTCTTTAATATTCATCCGGTTAGCTCTGAAAACACAATAAACACAAAAACCACGCATAATTCCAAACAAATGATATTAAATACGTGTTTTGGTCTTGTTTTAGCCAGAATTAAGTGGTAAAAGGATGGGTGTTTACACACCTATCAAAGGTACTTATACAATCACAACAATCATTCAACATTCGGGTCCAAACAATCATTCATGACTTGTGTTCCATTTCATTTCAAATAGCATGTATCCCCCTCGCGGGTTAAAATCATTTACAACAAGTATAAAACGATGCTTTAGACTCACCTTAGATAATACACGAAGCTAGTAGTAGTAGTGATCGCCGAAGTGAAGATGCCTCCCAAATATACACGTCAAAAGCCGCCACCTATCAAATAAGGTGCGCGCTTAGCAACAAACCTAAGTATTTCAAAACATACTTAGTATAATATAATCAATGACTCAAAATAGTATGTACATAGACATGACCAACCAAAGCAAGTGATTCCCTTCTGAACCCCACAACATATACTAGCTCTCCAAAACTAGTATCTTCGATATTGATCCATCTCAAGATGCCAAATCAACACGGTTCAAGTAACCACCACGTGTCTCCAATCTCAGAATATACACTCACACATAAGACTTATGTACTTTTAGAAATTTGAGAATCTAGTGGATTAGCCTCTCGCTTCAAAATATGACGCGAGGTTAAGTACCTCCCAATAATACTCAACCGATACCTACCAAAAGTACACGCTGATTTCCCCTACCAAAACAACTCTGTTTTCGACGAAACTTGGTGAAAAACTCACTTATAATCTGTAAAAGACTCAGTTTAAATTTCATTCAATGTTTCACATTTTAGAACCACCTGCTCGACACATCTTTAGACCTTAAAAACTGGACTGTTTTGTACACTTGCCTTGTAAAACCATTTTGACTTCGTTAAACATTCTCATTTACAAAATCGACAACTGATTTTGTAAATAGACTCAATATCCTAGGTTTAGAACCTGAGAATAGCCCTCGAGAATTTATAAAACTCAACTTATAGTCCCCGAGATTTGACGCAATATCGACAACAATTTCGTATTGTGTCGATACGCATCTCCTGGTACACGAATATTCAAACAAGTGTAACTTCGTCCTCGTTATGAGTTAGAAGCTCTATCTTATATCGAAACGAGCGTCTCGACGACTACTACAACAATATCCAATTATCCCAACACTTTCTGTTAGAAATACGTTTTAACGTATATTAGAAGTATCGGTCACTCCACAATATTATTAATGTTGTAATAGCTCGTAGTTAATGAGTACTTATTTAGTTAAGTAAGAAACCGACCCATGGGCTTGTCATGGGTCGGCCCAAGCCCAATAGTGGCTTAGGTATAAATACCCCTTTCCACCATGGAAAGGGGTTGGTTGTTGATTATTCCATTTCATCATTTAATGAAAAACACATAGTTCTCTCTCACTTTCTCTCACTAGTTTCTCTCTCTAGAAATCTTCAACCCACTTCATAGATTAACAAGATTATCAATAATCTACAATTGGTATCAAGAGCTATGGGGTGATTTAAGGTAATGATTTGTGTTGTTATTTAGTTTTTATTGTCTTAGTGTTCTTTAAGAAGATCTATCTTGATTCTTGGAGTTTTTGGTGATTTTATTGATTGGGATTAGTAGATAAGTATTGGGTTTTACTTATTTTAGTAGAAATCACAAAACTTTTTGGGTTATTTGGTAAAAATCTGGGTTTGTTTCTTCATTTATTTGATCGAATGTTACACGAACCAGTTTCTGTTTCCCAGTAAAGTTCCGAACCAAAAGTTCCGGATCAAAAAGTTCCGGATCAAAAAGTTCCGGATCAAGGAAAGTTCCGGATCAAAAAGTTCCGAATCAAAAGTTCCGGATCAAGGAAAGTTCCAGATCAAAAAGATCCGAACCAAAAGTTCCGGATCAAGGAAAGTTCCGACTCAGTTCTTCCGAATCAAAAGTTCCGGATCAAGGAAAGTTCCGGATCAAAAAGTTCCGAACCAAAAGTTCCGGATCAAGGAAAGTTCCGACTCAGTTCTTCCGAATCAAAAGTTCTGGATCAATGAAAGTTCCGGATCAAATCTTCCGAACCAAAAGTTCCGGATCAAGGAAAGTTCCGAATCAGTTCTTCCGAATCAAAAGTTCCGGATCAAGGAAAGTTCCGGATCAAATCTTCCGAACCAAAAGTTCCGGATCAAGGAGTTCCGAGCCAAAATCTTCCGAATCAACACTTCCGAATCAACAATTGTTCCGAACCAAGGGATATTTTACTTGTTTTTTCGACGATTTTTTAGAGGATTTAATCTTGGTTTCTTACACAAAAACTCAACACAACTCACAAACTTTACTTCACTGCTCGATCAACCGATAATCTTTGTCTCTTTGAAGTGATCAAAATGAATCCGAATTCATTAATGCCTCAGATGACATCACTTACGGATCTTTCCGTCATTACGGGAAAGGATAATCGCCCTCCAATGCTCATTAAAGAAGTCTTTGAAGCATGGAAAGGCCGTATGATGTCATACATTAAGGGAAAACCGACATATGGGAGGCTTATGGTCAAGTCAATTCTAAATGGTCCACTTGATTACGGTACCATCGTGGTTAACAATGTGACTCGACCACGGGAGTTTGAAGAACTTACACCAGCTCAACAACTTGTTGCCGATGCAGACGAAAAGGCTCTTCAAACCATTCTCCAAGCTCTTCCACATGACATCTATCGAATGGTCAGTCAATATACGGTTGCAAAGGATTTATGGGAACGTATAAAGGTGGTGCTACAAGGTACGTCTCTTACCAAACAGGAAAGGGAATGTCAGTTGTATGATCTGTTTGATAGATTCACGTACAGCCCAGGGGAAACGCTTCACGACTACTACTTCAGATTCACTACTCTCATGAATGATCTGAATGTATACAATCTCGTAATTGCTCCATTCCAGGTTAACACCAAGTTTTTGAATACTTTACCTCAAGCTGAATGGGGTGAGTATATTACCGATGTTAAGTTAACCAGGAATTTGCATAAGTGCAATTTGGATCAACTCTATGCTTTTCTTCAGCAGCATGAGAAACATGTGATCATGCATCGTTCGACTCGAGGTATGTACCCTGATTCTTTAGCTTTGATGGCGAATCAACCAAGCTTGTCATACAACAACACTCCTTATATCATGGGACACCAAGCCTATCATCCATCACCGTACATGACTCCAAGCTTCCCCCAATATTCGATTCTACCACAACCACCCACCTCACATCAGCAACAATATCGGTTTAATACACCTTCGTCTCAAAGAGAACCACAAGCATCACAATATGCTTCACAACCTCACCCATATTCACCAGCAAGCATTGCACCTTATGCCCAGTCATCATATTCTTCTTATCAAGAAAATGCAGCATATCCATCAAGCTACTCTGATCACACGATTATTCCTTCTAGTGCTTATGCAGCTCAACAAGACCAAGCACTGTATTGTGATAATGATGAAGTTCCCATTCCTGAATTCAAACAAGGAACTGACCCAGTTGAAGTGTTAGCCACTATATCTGCTTATCTCACAAGGACTTATAGTCATATCACAGACTGTAACTCGTTCATCAAAGAAAGGAAAGTTTATCGCCGATGATAAACTTATCCTAACAACGAGAAATTAATTTTTCTCGGGCATTAGCTTATATCAAAAAACATTCCAAGTTTTTAAGCTCATGCACTATGGCTTACAGTCAGATCACAGTCTGTAACCCGAACTTCAAAGAAAGGGAAGTTATCTACGCAACGATAACTTACCCTCAAAACGAGAAATTAAATTTTCTCGGACACGAGCTTCCATTAAAACTATTCAAAAGTTTTAAGCTCGTGTAAATGGCGTATAATCACATCACAGTTTATGCCCCGGACATCCAAGAAAGGAAAGTTTATCGCCGATGGTAAACTTATCCTCATTAACGAGAAATTAAATTTTCTCGGACACGAGCTTACGTTAAAACCATTCAAAGGTTTTAAGCTCGTGTACATGATTTACAGTTAAATGTCAGACTGTAACTCGAATTTCAAATAAAGGAAAGATTATCTTTTATGATAACTTATCCTCATAACGAGAAATTAACATTTCTCGGTCATGAGCTTGTATTAAAACATTCGAAGTTTTAAGCTCAGAAAGGAAAGTGTATCTTTTAAATAAGAGAACTTTTCCTCGTAACGAGAAATTAACCTTTCTCGGTCATGAGCTTTCCGTTAAAATAGTCAAAGTTTTCAAGCTCATGAACACGACTTCTAAGTAAATGTGTTAGCCTCAAAATATTGAGCCAAACAAGAATGCTCGGTCATATGTTTATTATGTATCGTATTTTAGAACGTTGTAATAGGTAGTATATTAGTCGTGTTATTACGGGCTTTACTTTAAGCTAAGGTTCATTAATAAGTAACCAAAGCCCAAAAGGAAAGCCCGACCCAAACCATATAGTCCATAAAGAAGCCCGCATGTGGGTGGACTATATATACCCTTCCTAGCATGTTAGGAAGGGTGTTGGTGATTCATTTTCTTCTTAATCTAATATTTCACAAGTTCACACACTTCTCTCTCTTTTCTCTCTCTAGTTTCTCTCTCTAAAATTCATCTCATTTCTACCTTTCTTTCTTTAAATTCGTGCTAGAATCATCACATATTAGGGACAACAATTGGTATCAGAGCCATGGGGTAGTTTTGTGATTGGTTGTTGTGTTTTTCATATGATTCGTTTGATTTAATCCTTATTTCTTCCTCGTATTCAAATTTTTTTTTGTGTTTGATTGTGCTTCTTAATCGTATAACTTCTTTAATCATGTTGTAGTGATTTTGGTATCTTGGTTTTGATTAAAAACACAAACTTTCTTGGATCAAACGTTCAAAAATCCTTGGTTTTTCATCTTTCTGAAATTCTTGCAAAGGTACCCATCGGAAAGTACAAGTATTTTGAGGCCAGATCGCAATAACCACTAGGTTCTACTTTGCGATCTAAGGATTTCGATACCCTATTCCGATCGGGACATTCCGATCGTACATTGCGATCTGGGATTCCGACGGTTTCAAGGGATTTTTGAGTCGTTACTCTGCCAAATTTGTTTTAGACACATTCCGATCTGAACATTCCGATCTGAACATATTCCGACAGTACATTGCGATCTGGGATTCCGACAGTGCATTACGATCTAAGCCACATTCCGATGGACATTCCGATGGCACATTCCGATGGACATTCTGATGGCACATTCCGATGGACATTCCGATGACTTGTTTAGCTAAATTTTGTTCGAGTATTTTTTCGACTTAGCCACCATCTAGACTAGTTTCGTAATATCGTTTACACGAAGATTAAAAAAAAAAGAGTTTTTTGGCGGGAAAACCATTTTAAAATTTATTTTTTCCTAGACCATTTTTAGGCCATTTATGCTTCGATTTCAAATTTTGGCGATGCGAAAAATTTTTCGACCAAAAATTCAAATTTTCGGACCAAAATTCAAAATTTTAAGCCATTTTTAGGTTTTATTTTTGTCAAAATTTTTCACTTTTCAAAATTTTTCCCTATTAGTTTTTGGCTATTTCGGACTTGATTTCAAAATTTGGTAAGACAAATTTTTTCAGCTTACCGTTTTGTCGGACTGAGGAATTTATTGTCGGACTGGGAAAAAATCGGAATTTTCGAAATTGCAACCACAAACCAATCACACCATATCTACTTAAGATCCAAAGTCAATTCATCAACTGTGTCACCCATTATGGATTTCGTAACACAAGATGTGCATGCACTCAAATCCAAGATGTCGGTTGCAAAAGAACGATGCATGACACACTTTAGATCACTCCAGTCACACATTCAAGTCCTTTCAACTGACGAGTTAAAAGGCACTCGCGTCGAACTTAGATTCAAACGGGTATTCATGTCACTCACTGGTCAAGATGTTGAGACATTCACAAGCACAATGCAACTCAATGCAGATAATCTTGAACAACAACTTGCAAACGATGACTTTCAAGAGGTTGAATCCATAGATGCCGTTTTGGTACTTGAGAATCAGTTTCAGCAATTCCTTGATACACAGGTCTCTGTACACTATGATCGAGAATTCATAAACAAATACTTCTTTGAATTTACTCGGTTAGAAGTTCAAGAATTCAAGGAGACATTTCTTCAACACATGAGTGATGTAAGGAAGTCCATTGCTGAAAGAACACGTCAGAAGAACGAGAGCTATGTCGATGATGGTCAAACATTGGATGATTGTACGATTGTCACAGAACGCAGCGGGATAGAATCAGAAAAGCAGCATACCAGCAACAACTCAGGGAATGATCAAGCAGCCGATGATGCAGATATCAGACCCATTTACGATGAAGAGCCAATGGCTGAAGTACAATTAACTGCTCTGTATGATTCTCAGATTCATGAGCTCGAAACTATGTTAGCTCAAAAGACAAAAGATTTTGAGGATGCCAAACTCGAGTTTTCAAAGAAACATGACAAATTTGAGGCCTACTTTGAAAAACTTGAAAAAGCAAACGTTGTGCTTGAACAGAAACTGGATCGTAAGATTCAAGATTTTAATACGGAAAAAGAACATTTTGTGAAACAAATAAATTTGTTAGAATCAAAGTTGACTTCTCAAAATCTAAGTTCTCCGCCTGCTTCATTAAGTGAAATATCTGTACAACCAATCGACACTGTAGATAGTAATGACGCGAATGCTCATAACGGCATATTTGATAATATGAACATTAAGTTAGAACAACGTGTCGCTCAATTACTTCTACAAAATGAGCAATTGAAAGCTCAGATTCAGGAAAAGGTTTTTGCATTAACAGCAGTGAAAAATAAATTAAGGAAGCTAAAAGGAAATAGTGTGGATACTAAGTTAGCAAATCAGTCTATCTTGGGGAAACCTCCTACTCAACCATTCAGAAACCGCTCAATTGCTAGACAACCGAATGCGTTTAAATCTAAACGACCCAAAACATCGAACTCGAGGTTTGCATCCCAAGTTGACATGCGTAGCAATTTGCCAAACACTGTCACTCCACAATCTAGATACTCCTTAAGATATTCTGCCTATGTAAAACCAAATCACATGAATGATTCAAGCAACTCTAGCAATAGCCACAAGAACATGCCTAGGCGAAGTTCAAATGACACGGGTCATAAAAGCTATCTAGAGGATGCTAAGATAAAGACACAAGCAAGAGATAGGACACAACCGAAACCTAGGAGCGCTAATCACACATCTAGGAATTCTAGACCCTTCTATGATGTGCCCAAATCAGCTTATCCTAGGAACACTAGATCCTTCTCAGATGCTAAGCACTTTGTTTGCACAAAATGTAAGAAATGTGTGTTTAATGCCATTCATGATGATTGCATCACTAAAGTCCTGAACAAGGTGAACCAAACAGCTAGAGCATCTCAAAGATGGAACCCTATAGGAAATAGTTTTTCTCCAATTAAGTCTTCCGTGGTGCATGAGAAAGCTAAGTTTCCTAGACCCTGTCTTAAGTGGAGACAAACAGGTAGAATCTTCAAAACAACTGGTCTTAAATGGGTTCCTACTGGAAAAATATTTCCCTCTAGAACGACAAAGGTTCACTGTGAACCCCCACATGGTTCTCACAAAGATATCACTAACAAATATGCAAGCATACAAACTACTGATGAAAGTGCAGGTAATCAAGTAAAGGTTCAACAAGAACATAAAGGTTTTCCTTATTTATACCGTTCAACAAAAGACACTCTCAGAGTTTGGTTGCTGAAGAAACAAATATCAGAGAAATATGTGTCTCAGGGGTTTCACAAGTAAGCAACACGATGGCACTTGAACAAAGCAGTTTAAGTCCCGATCCACAACGACAAACGACTTCCGTTCACAACCGCACGGAACTCGGAACTCAAGACCACAACAATGAACCTTCAAGTTCAAAGCTAGTTCCTAAACATGTTCCTAGAGCAGATATGACAGTGGACACGACACTTGAAGAGTTGGAAATGTTATATGGACCAATGTATGATGAATATTTCACGGGGGAGAAACAAGTTACATCGAAGACTTCCGCTGTCACTCATGATAAGAATGATGATACCATTCATCGTCAACAAAAGGATACAACTTCATCTACTTCAACACGGGTTGTTGCAGATTTACCTCCTCAGAATATCACATTAACAATAGATCCTACAAAATCCACAACTACTGTCATTGCTCCAGAGAACACACATCAAGCAGACGATGCATTATCTGACGAAGATGAATTTATCAACCCATTCGGTACACCGGTACACGAAACTGGAGAGTCTTCTACTCGCCATGTTGATCCGTCAAATATGCATACGTTCTATCAACGACATCCTTCAACACATCATTGGACCCGAGATCATCCTTTGGTTCACGTAATTGGAAACCCTTCACAGCCCGTTCGTACAAGACGACAGCTTGAAACCGATGGCGATGTTTGTATGTTCGCACTCGTCGTGAGTACTGCTGAACCGAAAAACATCAAAGAAGCCATGGCTGATCATGCTTGGATTGAATCGATGACGGATGAACTTCAACAGTTTGAAAGACTTAAAGTCTGGGAATTTGTTGACAGACCATACGATGTAACACCATTAAATCTTCGATGGATCTGGAAAAACAAGATGGATGAAGAAAACACGATCATCAAGAATAAATCTAGGCTAGTGGCTAAAGGGTATGGACAGAAAGAGGGTATTGATTTTGAAGAATCATTTGCACCAGTAGCTCGAATGGAAGCGGTCAGGATTTTCCTTGCCTATGCTGCACATAAGGGATTCACAGTCTATCAAATGGACGTAAAGACGGCATTTCTTAACGGTCCTTTGAAGGAAGAAGTCTATGTCACGCAGCCGGAAGGATTCGTCAATCCTCATTATCCTGACAAGGTGTATCGTCTACACAAAGCACTTTATGGACTCAAGCAAGCTCCAAGGGCGTGGTACGACGAGCTCTCAAAATTTCTGGTATCCAAAGGTTTCTCAAAAGGTTCCATTGATCTAACTCTGTTCACTTATAAATATGGGGATGACATTTTGCTTGTGGAAATTTATGTTGATGACATTATTTTCGGGTCTACAAACCCAAAACTTCAAAATGGTTTGAAAAAGTAATGCACAACAAATTTGAAATGTCAATGATGGGCGAACTAAAATTCTTTCTAGGAATTCAAGTTCACCAATCCCCAAGTGGTATCTTTATAAACCAAGCTAAGTATTGTCAAGAGATAATCAAAAAGCATGGTATGACCTCATGTGACCCCGTTGGGACACCATTATCAACCACATCGCTAGATGGTGACTTGGAGGGATTACCCATAGATCAAACGAGATATCGTTCCATGATCGGGTCCCTCATGTACTTGACAGCAAGCAGACCTGATATTCATCATGCTACATGTTATTGTGCATGATATCAAGCACGACCCACTGAAAAGCACCTCAAGGAGGTTAAACGGATCTTTCGGTACCTCAATAATACCATTCATTTGGGACTCTGGTATCCGAGGGAAACCGGTTTCTTTCTAACGGCCTATTCAGATTCTGATCATGCAGGGTGTCTTGATACACGAAAAAGTACTTCTGGTGGTGCACAATTTCTAGGTCAAGATAAGCTTGTGGGATGGTCTTCCAAGAAGCAGGATTGCACGTCACTCTCATCAACAGAAGCAGAGTATGTGTCTCTATCTGCGTGTTGTGCTCAAGTTCTATGGATGAGAACACAACTCACGGATTATGGCTTCCACTTTGATAAAGTACCTATGTACTGTGACTCAAAGTCGGCCATAGCCATCTCCTGCAATCCGGTACAGCATTCCCGCACGAAGCACATTGATGTCCGATATCACTTCATAAAGGAACAAGTTGAAAGAGGTATCGTTGAATTATACTTTGTTGGAACGGATTACCAATTAGCCGACTTGTTTACGAAATCTTTGTCGAAAGATAGGTTTGAGTACCTCGTTAGGCAAATTGGTATGAGATGTTTGACTCCAGCAGACCTGGAGATTCTGGCAAAGGTGCCTGCTTGATTTATCTATCAAACATCAACTTGTAAATATCTTTGAAAAAGCAAAATACAAAAATATAAAACACATAAAAGCAAAACACAAAATTAAAAATCTTTCAAAATCCAAAAATATTCTTCTCGACATGTCTTTCAGTATCGATAATATGGACGTGCCTAGAAATGTCGCTCAATAACGACACGGGTGTGTACATAAAGCTCGAATGAAAGTTGTAAATATTTTTCAAAACATGTCATTTCTTCTTTTAATAAAGGAAATTGTCTATTTTGGACAAATATTTCCAAACAACGGGTAGAGCAATCTATCACGGGTTGAGCTTGTCACAAAACATTCAACGTTTTGAGCTCAACACAATGGCTTGTAATCACTTTCAGATTGCAACCCGGATCGATATTCACGGGGGAGTGTACGATTTAGTACTCTTACCCTTAGCAAAAGAAGTTAAATCTTCCTACACTTGAGTGGATTCGTCAAGACATTTAAAGTCTATGAACTCAAGTTTATGCTTTAGAAAAGCCTTTCGACAAAAAGAATTGATTTTTCAAAAAGCGTTGAACACAATTTTTTCAAGAATTTTTCAATGATATTCAAAATCTTTCAAAAATTGTGTGTTCAACAACTCCCATCCTCAAAAGCGAAATGTGGATCATATCCTCACAATGACAATTCAATTGGATCAATTTTTGAGGGGGAGCATTTTAACTTCATGCAAAAGATTAACATATCTTTCTCCCCGAGATTTCAAGACTATTTTTTCAAAATATATTTTAATCAAATTTGGTATCTCTAATATCAAAAGATTTTATATATTAGAGATAGGGGGAGAAAATGTGATTAAAATGTGATCTAATATAAGACTCAAGCACTTTAACTCTTACCTACATGTGCGAAACACTTCCGATTATCGATGCACATGTGAAGGGGGAGCTTTTCTGAAACGACAAAACTAGCAAGGTGTTAAAGGTTTTTCAAACACTTTGTTAGAATTTAAAGTGGTTTTCATGGTTACGATCAAATACCCACAACATCTTTAATTCACGACGTTATTGGTGTCAAAAGGGTGGTTAGGTTTAAGTCCTATGATCCAACCAGAACCGGAGGGATCTTCCCAGGGACAATCCAATAGATTATTAAAAGTCCTTAGGAAAGATGGAGTAGAATGTGAACGTAGCTGAATGCCGACTAAGTACTGATGCTAGCACTGGAACAATCACAACAAGGTGCTAGTAATGATGTCTTGGTAAGCATTGAAGGGGTTGAAGAATGAAAAAGAAATGTAAGGATAAAGGGTGTAAAGAAAGAAGCCCTCCATACAACTTAGGCAGAAACTGGGTCAACTCATCATGAAGACAAACTCATCATGGACCCAGTGGTGTGAAGCACAACCCTTTCCTAGCTACTCAGGCTTCTCTCAAAAGAAGTTTGTTTTATTGTCACAGAGAACAACATGACTACTATTGACTTTCTCACTTCGAGATAGTTGATATTGAATAGGTGGCATCTGCTCCAGCCTCCGACCACTAAAAGTGCACAAATGGAGTCTAGAGCCAAGAGATCAATCAAATCTCGTTAGAACACACGGATGAAGATCAAGAGAGTCCTACGCTATATCCTTGTGATATTGCTAGAACACTCAGAGTGATACTACTTAGTATTCACGATGATGAGTGGAAATCCTTCTAGTGTTAACATCAAACAGCACTGCGGTAGGTCATATGCAAGATTCTTTATGAATTGAACATGTGCAAAACTGAAAAGCAACAGTGGTTTGATTCTGAATTGATTCAAACTCTTTTCAGGTTTCTACACAATATCTTTATGGTCTTGCCAGAACATTCAGAGTGATATTCATTAATATTCACAGTGACGAATGGAAATCCTTCTAGCGTCAACCTCAAACAGCGCTACGGTAGGTAACTTGCGAGATTCTTATGAATCAAGCTTGTGTCAACTGGAAAGCAACAATGGTAAGATTCTTAATGAATCAAACTTGTTCCAGGAATTTGAATTGACGACTTTAATCAAGCGGATATTTATCCAATTGATTCACACTTTATGTTCGCAGTCTTGCTTTGAGACGGTCGAGTAAAGAGAACGGCTAGTACAGCCGCGAAACCCTGTCAAGGAGATTCTTAATTGAATCTACCTAATCACAGGTACGATATTTAATATCGTATAACGGTCTTCACCGACCGGAGGTAAAACGCTACCGATTTAGGACGAATGTCAAAGCCATTCTGTCCGTGTCTATGTTTTGTCTAGAGAAGGTGGCGTCACGTTGTACTCATCAAAGTCAATGATTCAGAAACCACATACTCATGCCTAAAGACATATTCAACAATTAATAGTGTAAGCATGTGGATGAAGACACAAGATTGCAAGATGGCAAAGACAAGTCAAGGATGATTTGAAGATCTCAAGCTTAAAGACAAAGTCGAAAGACAACGACAAAGGCTCAAAGAACACAACATGAAGGAACAAGACTACGATTACACGTTCAAGACTCATTTATGGCGAGATTAGTAATCTCTACAATTTCCTAAATGACTAAGGTTTATGACCTCTCATTGGGGGAGATTGTTAGCCTCAAAATATTGAGCCAAACAAGAATGCTCGGTCATATGTTTATTATGTATCGTATTTTAGAACGTTGTAATAGGTAGTATATTAGTCGTGTTATTACGGGCTTTACTTTAAGCTAAGGTTCATTAATAAGTAACCAAAGCCCAAAAGGAAAGCCCGGCCCAAACCATATAGTACATAAAGAAGCCCGCATGTGGGTGGACTATATATACCCTTCCTAGCATGTTAGGAAGGGTGTTGGTGATTCATTTTCTTCTTAATCTAATATTTCACAAGTTCACACACTTCTCTCTCTTTTCTCTCTCTAGTTTCTCTCTCTAAAATTCATCTCATTTCTACCTTTCTTTCTTTAAATTCGTGCTAGAATCATCACATATTAGGGACAACAAAATGTCAGCTTAGGACTCGTCCCTCAGATAAAAGGAAAGTTTATCGCCGATGGTAACTTATCCTTACAACGAGAAGTTTACAACTTCTCGGACTTGAGCTTTCCTAAGATATTCCAAATCTTAAGCTCAAGTAACTGGTTTTCAAAACTTTGAACACAATTTTTCAAGAATTTCTCAAAAGGTTTTTCTAAATCTTTCAAAATTGTGTGTTCAAAAACGTTTTGATAAAAAGAGCATGTCTTCTGGAATCGATAATATTTACAAACCTAGAAATGTCATTCAATAATGACATGGGGTTGTAAATAAAGTTCGAGCAGAAGTTTACAAGATTTAAAACATGCTCCATATGGTTTGCTATTATTTCAGATAGCAAGCCGCCTTTCACAATCAAGTCAAGCATTTCACCGGAAAGCTTTGACTCAACAACGGGAATTCATTTTCTCGGGAACGTGACGAGGTGACCAACATTCGTGAACAAGAACCATGTGAATCTTTCATATGATGTTCTCCATCATTCAGGTCCTACCTCGTAAATTGTTAATCTTGTGAATTCATTATCATATATGATCTTTGCACGTGATAAATACGTTACACTTGTGTTTAAAAGGTATTTAATTTACGTTTCAGCACACCCTCATTAGTTTGAGGGGGAGCTTGTGTAATTCATGAAGATAATTGGATTTGCATTTTTCTTCCCAAATTTTCTTAAAATACTATTAAATCAACTGATATTAAAAACATTGATTGGGTTAATATTTTTAATATGGGGGAGAAAATGTGATTTAATATGGGAAATGATTAGTCAAAAATGGTTTGAGTTAACGTGCTAGCTCATCCCGACATGTGCGAAATGTTTTCGGATATCGTGACATATGTTAAGGGGGAGCAAAATGGATTTATACTTCAAAATGGATTTCATGGTGACATACACTTACCCAAAACATCTCTATTCACGATGATGAAGATTGTGGTGACATAAGGATGGTAGGATAGGTTAAAGTCCAATGATTCCTCTAGAACCGGAGGAATCTTCCCAAGGACATTCCATAGCTAGAAATAGTAGTCCTTAGGAAAGATGGAGAAAGATTGTGAACGTAGCTGAATGCCGACCAAGTACTTAAGTTAGCACTGGAACAATCACAACAAGGTGCTAGTGATGACGTATTGGTAAGCATTAAAGGGGTTGAAGAATGAAAAAGAATTGTAAAGATAAAGGGTGTAAAGAAAGAAGCCCTCCTTACAACTTAGGCAAAAGCCGGGTCAATACATATGCTATTAAGATCATTTTTTTAATGATTCTTAATATTGAAGATAGACATCATGGACCCAGTGATGCAAGGCACAACCCATCCCAGCTAACTCAGATATCTCTCAAAAGATATTTGTTTTAATCACACGGAGACAACACATTATCTATTGATTTATTCACTCCGAATAAATTGGTATTGAAAAGGTGACACTCCACTCCAGCCTCCGATCACCAAAAAAATCCAAAATGCACGATCGAGTCTAGAGCCATTTGAGATCATCAAATATCTCATTAGGACACACTTTCATATTTCCTTGCTTCTTCACACACTGTGAAAAGTAAGAAAGATCTTAAGAGTCCTACGCAAAATCTTCATGATCTTGCCTGAACATCCGAGTAATACGAAAGTATTTACAATGAAGATGGAAATCCTTCTTGAGCGAATATCAAAAAGCTCATGGTAAGGACTTGTGCGATTCTTTATGAATCAAACTTGTGATAACTGGAAAGCAACAGTGGTCTAATTCTTAAATGAATTCAAACACGTTCCAGGCCTCTACGCAATATCTTAGTGATCTTGCCAGAACATTCAGAGTAATACTATTAAGTATTTACAGTGACGAATGGAAATCCTTCTAGTGTTAACATCAAACAAGCTCATGGTAGGTTACACGTGCGGTTCTTTAAGAACCAATCTTGTGAAAAACTAGAAAGAAACAGTAGTTTAATTCTTAATTGAACTTAAACTCGTTCCAGGCCTCTACGCATTATCATATGATCTTGCCAGAACACTCAGAGTGACTCTTTATTGATCACAGTGACGAGTGGAAATCCTTCTAGTGTTAACATCAAACAACACTTGGTAGGTGACGTGCAAGATTCTTTATGAATTAAGCTCGTGATAACTGGAAAGCAACGATGGTGAAAATCTTAACTGAAATTCACTTGTTCCAGGTTTCATGAATTGACGGCTTCAATCACAAGGATAATTTATCCAAGTGATTCACTCTTTATGTTCGCAGTCAAGCTTAGTGATCGTCGAATAAAGAGAACGGTTTTACCCGCGAAATCCTGTCAGGAAGTTACTTAATTAAAACTATCCGTCACAGGTACGATATCTAATATCGTCCAACGGTCTTCATCGACTGGAGGTAAAACGCTACCGATTTAGAATGAAATGTTCTAAGCCATTTCATTCGTGTCTTATCATGTTGCTGCGAAGACGGTGGCGTTGCGGAGTACCAGCTGAAGTCGTTCCCACATACTTATGTTTTTCTGCATCAAAGTTCAGCAAAATTCAAGAAAGTGCAAAATGAAGTCTTTCGCTGTACCAAACTCTGAAGCTTTCGAGAATTCAACAAAAAGACATAAGTGTGTGGAACATGGAGTCACGAGGAGGCAAGATTCACAAGAAAGCAAAGATCGCACGTGATTGGTCAAAAGAACAATGCTCTCAAGCCAAAGCCTAAAAGATCAAATCAACATATTCACAACAAAAAGAAAGAAGAAAAGACTACGAGCTGAAGAACGAAGACTTAGTATAGTATGCTAGGTTTAGAACTTTGTAACGTGGAGTGACCTCCCTTAGGGGGAGATTGTTAGAAATACGTTTTAACGTATATTAGAAGTATCGGTCACTCCACAATATTATTAATGTTGTAATAGCTCGTAGTTAATGAGTACTTATTTAGTTAAGTAAGAAACCGACCCATGGGCTTGTCATGGGTCGGCCCAAGCCCAATAGTGGCTTAGGTATAAATACCCCTTTCCACCATGGAAAGGGGTTGGTTGTTGATTATTCCATTTCATCATTTAATGAAAAACACATAGTTCTCTCTCACTTTCTCTCACTAGTTTCTCTCTCTAGAAATCTTCAACCCACTTCATAGATTAACAAGATTATCAATAATCTACACTTTCTCAAACTTATACCCACGAAAATCAGCCTTAAACCCACTGATGTAAAATACAACTTTAAAAATCATATCAAACCATTTTGACCTATTTTTAACATCATCAAACCTTTAATTAACCTATATCAATCATTTCTAACATCTCATAACACCCCTAAATCACTTCATGATTCATACTTTCAAAACCCAAATAAAAATTCACACACGCAACTATTAAAATCAAATATATAATAATAATAACACATCATACAAACATAAAAATGGATCAAACCCTTGTTCTTCATCAAAATTTTTGAATGAACTAAAAGTACTTGCATGTTGGTAAAAATCATACCAAAATGATCCCCTTTGAGTTTCAATCATGGGACTTCTTTTAGATTTCAGTGGATCATACTAAATTTAGATGATCAAGGGGTGTTTATGTTAAGGGGGCGACGGTAATAAGAAGAAAGGAGGGAGAGAGAGAACAAGTTTTCATGTGTGTGTTTTTATGAGTGAAAGTGAGAAAAAAAATTCTTTTATATGGTGGGTGGGGGTAGAAATTGCAATTTTGCATTTTTATGGACCAAGTTGTAAATATTAGTTAAAAAGCGGGAAATGACTACCAATCAATTTTATAAATATTTACCAGAGTCCGGTTTCGTCCCAGGTTCATAAAAATATAAATCTAGTTTGTTAAATCGATCGTTTTAATAATTAAACGCACACAAAAATAAATAGAGAAGTTCTGACTCTACTTAATACGTAATAAAATAAAAAATTCATAAATATCAAATATCGAAATAATCGATACTAAAATGTTACATTTGGGCATCCATTGGCATCGCGATCACTATTAGTACTCTTCAATCGTCACAACGATTAATTATAGTCACACATTACCGGTTTCAACGTAAACCGTCAAACAATACAATATTTACCATAACTTAGAATTTCAAAATCAAGTACATAGTTAGGGTAAAATTATGACGTTAAGTTCAGGGTATTATATTACCACCACCTTTTAAGGAGCACGTCCCGACGCTCGCCTCGCCTCATATTAGTATTTCATACCACGAGAAGAACGAGGGCACTTCTTTCACACGAAGTCCTCGCGTTCCTACGTGAATCTCGATCCACGTCTCGAATTACATCGCACATTCGTAAAAGGAAATCTTACTCTACTTCAAACGCTTAACGTCTCGAATTTCATCATACCTTAGTAATGGGAATCTTTCTCTGCTTCAAATGCTTAACCTATCAATCGAAGATTTCCACTGGTTCTTTTCAAAACTCTACTTGTCTCCAAGTTGTATCTCACCAAAAGGGGAGAATAAATCCTTATTCGCCAAACACTTCTTCAAGCTCGACATACTAAAATTACACGAATTGCATGAGGCTCATCCGACGATCCCAACTTATAAACAACCGGTCCCATCCGCTGGGCAATCACAAACGGTCCAACGTACCTCGGAATTAAGTTTTCTCCATTTCCAAAATGGATTTCACCTTTCCAAGGCGATACCTCAATCATTATCATGTCACCAACTTCAGATTTTCAACGGCTCCCTACGGTTATTGGCACAATTCTTCTGACGGCTCCTCGCGGTTAACAAGCGACTCTCAATCCGTATAATCTTTTAGTAGCCTCCCAAAGCATATCAGTTCCAATCATTTGTCTTTCCTCTACTTCATTCCAACAATCTGACGATCTAAACCATCATCCACGATCCTCACAAAAACAATTACTCATGAAAGAAAGTCGCATGGATCGCACAAAACTCCATCGAAAAAGTTCCAGAAAATTGAGACGAGATGATTAGTACTAGTCGTACAAAATCACGTTATTGCGTAATTTCGAATATGCCAACCTACTTCGTCAAAAGCGGGTTCATCGATACAGACATCATTCAGCGTATACATTGCTCTATCGGACGTATTACGATCTAATTCAAACACAAAAGACAACACCAGGGACGTAAAATCAAGTCACGACATGTTTGCCAAAAGCCAAATCATGCCAAATCAATAAATTCGATCGGGATAACTCATGCTTGCTAAATAGCCAAGCCATGATAAATAAGAATACTTGACAAGTCCTTCGGGTAAGTCCAGTCAATTGGAAGGTTGCAAGTTAAAGGATATCCACTGGCCGGATAGTCATGGACGCATATCAAAGGAAATAACAAGAAAGTATTTTCGTCATCAGAGGGTGCTCACACGCGGATCCATACTCAAAAGAGAATACAAAGACACTATCACACTTCCGCCCACGCGCATTCAAAGTCTCAATAAGCATCGTCGTTGAAGGTCAAAAAAATATTACATGGTGCATGTTCTCCGTGATCGGACGTCATTGGACAATGCCGCCTCAAGTTTCCACAACTTACGATCACTCGACTAGATCACATACTACATAAGTACCTAAAAACAAATGTCAAACATAAACATCAAATATAGATCTCCACCTTTGATCATCAAGAAAACCTTGAACGAACCCTTGATAATACAACTTGATCTGCAAAGTCTTTCCACTTGTGGTGTCGGCTACAACATACTCCTCGAGGTGATAATGAATTTGTTAATTCCAATCACTAAGAAATTCGATCCATTGGCGAAGATTCACAACATATCGGGCGTACAATTAGCTTCTGCTTCATTGTTTAGTCATACAAAAGCATCCCACTAACTTCTACTTCAGTCATTCATCATACAAAGGTGTCCTAATAGTTTCTACTTCAGTGCTCAAGGTGATACATCCTATTCTTTTTAATTCGTCATACTAGCCCTCAAGAGTTTCGTCATTAAGAAAAGTCTTCGGTGACCCTTTGATAGTAGCAAGTAAAATTACAAGATCTTCACATCCATGATAAGATGTCGTTGATAACCCGATCCTTAGTCAATCCACAAATACACGCATAATTCCTAGTGACGCTTAAACAAGTCGCCTATTTTCGGAACGGTCAACGATTCTTAACAATCTGCTTATAAAGCTCGCGATCATCGAGACACATTAGAAATGGTCCATCGAAATAAATCACAACTCGAGAGAATTCCAACGGTTTACTCGTACATAGATGATAATCGACGATCATCATAATGACGACGACACCGAACGATTCATACCAACAAAACACGATTCGAAGAATGACGTACGCACACCAAACATCCATAAATCAAGCCAGGCATACTTGAGTCCACTCATTTATAACTCCTTGTCTACATCAAAAGGCGTCCCCTTTCATGTATACAAGAATTTATAAATTTACGGTTCGGGAACTTATAACTTTCTTGTTCAAATGAAACGGCGTCCCAATCCATTTTAACGAGACGATTATAAGTCATCCTACTCATGTATTACTACCTCTCAACACGATGTCATATCCAAATTACATGCCATAGTAAATACAAGGTGTTAATAAACTTACTTCATGATTTCCGTATTCAAACGTCCCATTCCCTCTGAATAAGGAAAGCACAAACAATCTAAGGTCCAGTGGTTTAAAACTTTCTTATTCAAATGTCCCAATCCATTTAAATAAGACAACCTTAAACAACTCATAGTTGGGCGAGTTAAAATCTTTATATCTAAATGTCCCATTCCATTTAGATACAAGGCATTAAGTCACACAATCGAATGACTACTACGAGCATATCTTTGTTGTACCTAAACTATATATATTTGATCAGGATATATATATATATATATATATATATATATATATATATATATATATATATATATATATATATATATATCTTAAGCCCAACACTGGCATCCTCCTTTTCGTCAATAAAAGGTAGTCATATATAAAATCAAATCACACGTCGTATTACATAGAAGATATCGCCTCAGGTAAATGATTCTTCAAAATCATAAGAAGTACTCGAAACACGAATATCACATTAATCAGCTACGTTTCGAAAGGAGATGTCCTAAAATGGCACATCACGATACGATGACAACAATTGAACTTAAACAAGTCGATATGCAATAGCTTACGAAACAATATTTACATACTCAAAGTATCAAACGAGTCTCGTACTCGTTTCAGATAACACATAATTATCAAGATCGATGATTGGCGGTGAGGGCAAATCCGATATGAAACCGTATTATAAAATGTACAACAATCATTCAAGGACCATTGCTTCACGTGCAAAGCCTTTAAATACAACAATATATTCATACATATACATAATACCATTCCTATATACACATAGGTTCATATAATCACAATCAATCATAAGTAATGCAAGAATAGCCTTACCAGAGCCATGCTGAGTAGTTGCGTGTTTAAAACATTTTAGAACACACCAAAGTTATAGTTTAGGTTTTTCAAAATCGGCCTAGTTCTTTATAACTTGTGGCTCTGATTACCATTTTGTAACACCCCCAAATTATCACGCAGCAGAATACCACATTGGGGCGCTACTAATAGCATATCGCACACAGTCATAGACAACTACCTCAAAAGAGATGTTAAAAAAATATACAACCTTGTCTAAAAAGTTTCCCATCCCAATATATAAAAACCAGAGTCGCGTTTAGTCCCAAAAATTGTTACCAACACATCACATTCATTAAAAACTTTAGAAGTTATTTATACATTTCAATGGATGGAAAATAATATAAAATTTTGACAAGTAAGCACCAACTCCCTCCTCTTATGCTTCGCTGCTATCCATCCTGATTACCTGAAATACATGCTTAAAATCATCAACACAACGGTTGAGCGAGTCTATAGGTTTTACAAATCATCAGTTGAACACAAGTAGAAAAACCGATCATGATTGTTAGACAATTAAGGCATCTCGTATATATAGAAAAGGCTATGTGATTGTATTAAGCTCATGAAACCGACCCCTTAACCAATTAGTCACCCACGCCAAATGCCGGCATGACTTATATGAAACCATTTCCCCTACTAGAGTATCAGTTGCTAATTTTATACTCATACTTCTAATTCTCGTAAATTATCCTTCCGAGAGGTTACTCAACGTAATGCCCTGGTCTCAGATAGGGTTGTCAACCCAGTAGTACTACTATTTGAATTAGCGGCTATTCCCAACTTGCAACATCAAGTTAGAACATAGTTAACGGCTCATGAATTTATAGACTTCAGCAACAAGGTACTTATACAATCACAACAATCATTCAACAACATTTGGGTCCAAACTATCATTCATGACTTGTGTTCCATTTCATTTTAAATAGCATGTATCCCGACCGCGGGTTAAAATCATTTACAACAAGTCTAAAAGCGAGGCTATAGACTCACCTTAGATAGTACACGAAGCTAGTAGTAGTAGTAGTGATCGCCGAAGTGAAGATGCCTCCCAAATATACACGTCAAAAGCCCCCACCTATCAAATAAGGTGCGCGCTTAGAAACATACTTAAGTATTTCAAAACATACTTAGTATAATAAAATCAACGAATCAAAATAGTATGTATATAGACATGACCAACCAAAGCAAGTAATTCCCTTCTAAACCCCACAACATATATTGGCTCTCCAAAACTAGTATCTTCGATATTGATCCATCTCAAGATGCCAAATCAACACGGTTCAAGTACCCAACACGGGTCTCCAATCTCAGAATATACACTCACACATAAGACTTATGTCCTTTTATAAATTTGAGAAGCTAATAGATTAGCCTCTCGCCTCAAACTATGACGCGAGGTTAAGTACCTCCTAATAATACTCAGCCGGTACCTACCAAAAGTACACGCTGATTTCCCCTACCTAAACAAATTCGTTTTTGACGAAACTTGGTGAAAAACTCACTTATAATTTGTAAAAGGCACAGTTTAAATTTCATTCAATGACTCACATTTTAGAACCACCTGCTCGACACATCTTTAGACCTTAAAAATCAGACTATTTTGCACACTTGCCTTGTAAAACCATTTTGACTTCGTTAAACATTCTCATTTACAAAATCGACACTTGACTTTGAAAATAGACTCAATATCCTAGGTTTAGAACCTGAAAATAGCCCATGAGAATTTATAAAACTCAACTTATAGTCCCCGAGATTTGACCCAATATCGACAACGATTTCGTATTGTGTCGATACGCATCTCCCGGTACACGAATATTCAAACTAGTGTAACTTCGTCCTCATTATGAGTTAGAAGCTCTATCTTATATCAAAATGAGCGTCTCGATGACTACTACAACAATATCCTATTATCCCAAGACTTTCTCAAACTTATACCCACGAAAATCAGCCTTAAAACCACTGATGTAAAATACAACTTTAAAAATCATATCAAAACCCATTTTGACCCATTTTTAACATCATCAAACCTTCAATTAACCTATATCAATCATTCCTAACATCTCACAACACCCCTAAATCACTTGCATGATTTATACTTTCAAAACTAAAATAAAAATTCGCACATGCAACTATTAAAATCAAATATATAATAATAATAACACATCATATGGATCAAACCCTTGTTCTTCATCAAAATTTTTGAAAGAACTAAAAGTACTTGCATGTTGGTAAAAATCATACCAAAATGATCCCCTTTGAATTTCAAACATGGGACTTCTTTTAGATTTCAATGGATCATACTAAATTTAGATGATCAAGGGGTGTTTATGTTGAGGGGGTGACGACAATAAGAAGAAAGGAGGGAGAGAGAACAAGTTTTCATGTGTGCTTTTATGAGTGAAAGTGAGAAAAAAATTTCCTTTTATATGGTGGGTGGGGGAAGAAATTGCAATTTGTGCATTTTGTGGACCAAGTTGTAAATATTAGTTAAAAAGCGGGAAATGACTACCAGTCGATTTTATAAATATTTACGAGAGTCGGGTTTTGTCCCGGGTTCATAAAAATATAAATCTCGTTTGTTAAATCGACCGTTTAATAATTAAACGCACACAAAACGAAATAGTGAAGTTCCGACTCGACTTAATATGTAATGAAATAAAAATTTCATAAATATCAAATATCAAAATAATTGATACTAAAATATAATATTTGGGCATCTATTGGCATCGCGATCACTATTAGTACTCTTCAATCGTCACAACTATTAATTATAGTCACACATTACCGATTTCAACGTAAACCGTCAAACAATACAATATTTACCATCACTTAGAATTTCAAAATCAAGTACATAGTTAGGGTTAAATAATGACGTTAATTTCGGGGTATTATAATCCTGCAGCCTGTCAAGGCAATATTGGATTGGAAAAGTTGATATTATGATCTCGTAACCCGTCAAAGCAATATTGGACCATAATAAGAAACTTACACATCACTTGTCTATTTTGGACTTATTTTTGCAAAACATTATCCTTTTGGACTTATTTAATAAATTAATAGAGCTCTCCAGCCACTTATTAACCAAGATATAAACTTAACATGTAAAAGGTGGTCAACTTAAAATCCCAACATGTACTCATATTAATCACACATGATTAGTCAAAAATGCATGAGAGATTAAAAACCAGAAAAAACCGTACATGATTATTTATTAATAATTTATGGGCGTTGACAAGAAATTAAAAGGTTTCTGATGGGAGTAAAATAACCACAAATACTTCATATGAACTTTATCAAATCCCTCTGCAATTACTCACAACTCTGTCATCTCTCATTCTCTACAATTTAAAATCTCAAATAATGATACTCGTGAATTTTTAGCCTAATAAATCGAGTTAACGATTTACATGGTTAAGGATACTAGCTAGATTATGCTGGAATAAGCAAACTCGGGTTGAGTCAAAATATTCATGATAGGCCTAATATGTCAATGACTTATTTTCAAATTAAAACCATATCCTTTATTATATATATTTTTCATTTTTCATTTATCTTTGAAGTACTTGAAAGGATTCAAAATATATACAAAAGCAAATACATATTTTTGTGGCCAAAATAAATCAAAAATTTGAAAAATGTTGAAAACTTAATTTTTCACTTTAAATGAAGACAAAAGCAATGGTATAAGCAAGGTTAATTCGATAGAATTTTCCCCAACACTTAAGATAAAATTTTCCTCAATGTTTAATAATAACTAGATTTTACTCAGTTAAATCGTTCTTTGTTTCTATTCGAATTGACTACTGGTTAACGTGCGACTCAGTCGTCTTTTGGTGGAAACAATAGATTTGGTCGTTGTAGTATAATTAAATTGCAAAATTTTAAAGTAAATGACGGGTAATTAAAACAAAAACTAATTAAAAAGTAAATTGTGCAATATTTAAACTTCTAAAAGTAAATTAATTAAAATACGAGTAATTAAAGCTTGACGAAAAGCAAAATTGACAAAGTAATAAAAATGGAAATTTGAAAACTTAAAACAATGCAAATTTAAAAATTAAACTAAGGCAAAATAATAACACAACACCCAATCCATTGGAATCCCATCGGAAAGCTGTCACAACAAAGCCGTCGGAATAATCCGTTAGAATAGGATCGGAATGATGCTTTCGGAATGCACAAAAGTACCTCCTGTCGGAATACGGTCCGAATCCACCTATCGGAATGCTTGACCGGAATAACAATCACCTATCGGAATGTCAACGAACCTGTCGGAATGTGTAATGTAATCCTGTCGGAATGTGGATCTATCGGAATATGGCTAGTGAAATTTCGGCATCACTTCGTCGCAATAAAACCTTAAGACCCGTCGCAATATACGATCGCAATGAGCGATCGCAATCACGATCGGAATAAGGGGGAAATACTCAAAACCCTATTCCAATGCAACGGTCGGAATATTAGAAGAAGCTGTCGGAATCCAAGGTCCCTTTCCCATAGAGTGAAATTCTCAATAAGCAAAACTAAATAAGCTAACTTTAATAAGCACAAATCCAAACTTTATCAAACCATAATAAGATGAATAAAATAAGCACAAATTTAAATACTTTTAAGACACAAAATACGAAAACTTAATAAAATAAACTTTAAAAAGATAAAACTTTTAAGAAAACTTTAAAACAAATAAGCTAAATACAAAATAAGCCAATAAGATTGTCAAGCTTATAGCTTAATTTGTATAAAAGCCTAGATAGAAATAAAAAGATAAACTTTTTAATCAAATAAGCAATAAGATTAAGCAAAATTAATGCTTAACCCGAATCAAAATCAAATCAAAAACAAGAAAAGTAGAATAAGATTGATAATTAAAAGCTTTATTAAAGGAAAAGATTCAACAACAAAATTAAAAGACTTACTTGAATTAAAGGCAAAAAATGTAAGGTGCAAAACAAGGTAATCAAAATTGACAATTAAGTAAATGACATGAAATTAAAGTGCATGAAAATGAAAATGGTGGAAGACTAGTTTGTCAAATTAGCCAACACCTCCTAATGTGATATTAGGAGGATATTTATAGGAGATTAGGGAGGTAAACATGTGTTGGAAGCTTCCTTCTTTCTTTCTTTCTTTCTCGTCTTTTCGTCTTCTAAATTCTTCGACTTTTTCGACTTTGTCTCGGGATTAATTAAACTCGTCTTGTAATTTCTTCATTAATTAGACTTGAGTTCTTCGGCTTTATTAAACTTCCGTCTTTAGACTTTTCTTCGATAAATCTTCAGAATAGGCCTTGGACTTCCGTTCTTTTTGCACTCTTGATCTTTTGACTTCGTCTTTTGTATTTTTTTCTTGATAAAAGCCCGTGAAAGCCCTTGTTTTCTTCCCTTTTCACATTTTGATCCTAAATCACAACAAAAACAAAAACCACGCATAATTCCGACATTTATGACATAAAATACGCGTTTTGGCTTGGTTATTATTATAGTTAAGCGGTAAAAGGATGAGTGTTTTCACACTTATTAAATCTCCTACACTTGACCATTGCAATGTCCTCATGCAATGCATTAATTACAAAGCAAATTTTACATTTTCCATCATAATCAATCCACCTTGGCCTTTATTAAAGAGATAGAAAATTATAAAATATTCAAAGGAAGAAAACAAGTAAAAAGATCAAAAACTTACCTTAGGGTTTTGGAATGTCATGAATGATTATCATCTTGAAGTTTCACGTTCCCCATACCAAGCTTAAAAACGAGATCATTGTTATTATAAATTGGCAAACTACCACAAACTCATGTGGGCCAATTATTTACTTAGACTCCCTTATTCCTAGGTGTATATCTTATATTTTATTGTTGTCTTGAATGATCACGAGGATGCATTGTTGACTTATTTCGATAGTTTATTAGGCCAAAAATAAAGTAGGACGATTTAATTAATAGTTAGCTAAAGGACAAAATCTTTTAAAACTGCTTCTCGGGACCTCATAAAGTTCATATATTGGCATAACTCGCTTCACGATTTGAGACCTTTCTCAGACCGATATTTGGCAGTGACTTCATACTTCAAATCTTGAGAGACGTTCATGAAATTATGGTCTTCTCTTCATAATAGAAATTTCTTCACTTGAAGTTTTTGAGAGATTCTTCATACTTGGACCACGACTTCTTCATTTTTCTCCAATCTTTATTTGGGATTTTGATATACAACGATCCGCCTCCTATTAGGACTTGGAATTATTTATCCTCATACCTTGCTAGGGTCTTTTCGGATAGACTTCTCCATGATCTTTAGGGGAGTATTTGCTTTTCGTCGTGTGTCTCGATCCTTCATATTGATTTTTGATAAATGATTCTTCACATCACTTTGGATCTTTAGCAACAAAATGTAACCCTCATGCCTTGTTAGGGCCTTTTTGGACTCGCCAATCTTCGCATCCCGCTTCAATAAGTTATGCCTTGGCTATGAACTCTAATTAATACCGAGCAACTTTCAAACGATCTTGGGCTAGAAGCTAAGTAACTTTTCAAATCGTACAACCTTACTTATTGCAATTAAATTTATTAACAAGCGATGGGAGAAAAAGCTCATAATCAACACACATAAATTCACGGAAGAATACCAAACTTATAATTGACTCTATCATCTCTCGTTCTCCACAGTTTAAAATCTCAAGGAATGAGACTCGTGGATGCTTAGCCTATTAAATCAAAGTTTCGGGTTTTCAAGTCATCTATAGGATCTTGCAACTTCTTAGACTTTTTCAAGTTTTAGAATTCGCATTTTAAAGTTCCCTTGATAAACGACTTTCTAGGATCAATTATAGGAACTTGCGAAAAGTTCTTGTTCTTAACCCGTAAGAGTTAAGACTTTCGCGTTTTAAAGTTCCCTATATAAAAGTCTAGCAAAACTTGACTTAAACACGTTAAGGATACTAGCTAGAGTAAACTTAGATAAGTAAACTCGGGTTGAGTAAAAAATTCACGACGTTTGAAAATTAAAACCACTTTATTAAAATTTATTCTAGCAAAGAAAGAAAATAACTATAACAAAGGAAAATACTAATAGGCCAAAATAGATCAAAATTTTTGAAAAATGTCGAAAAATCAATTTTCCGGTTAAAATGAGGACAAATACATGGAAAAGCCCACTTAACTTCGATAGAAGTCCCCCTTACACTTAATATAAACATTGTCCTCAATGTTTAAGCATGTGGATGTAAACTCCCCTACACTTAGGACATTGTGCGCTTTGTTTAAATCTTGCTAAGGGAAGGATAACTAAAGTGATTTCTATTTTAATATTGAAGAATATAAAATAGTGAATCAAAAGAGTTTAGGAGAACCGGGAAGACGGGTACACCGAATCACTGATCGTCAAAAGTCATCAAGAATGGATATTTGAAGCTCGAATCCCTACACATGATAAGAAAGAAAACAACAAACACATACTAGGGTCTCCCCTACACTTATTATAAAAGCAAAGAAAAAGGATAGATACTGCGGGTTGCCTCCCGAGAAGCGCTTGTTTTTGTTAACCGAGTCGTGAGCCTGACTCGACCTTGATTAGCATAGGAAGAAGCTTGAAACACATCCATCGGGATCAAATACATGGTTTTCATCCATCAAGTAGCACAAGCTTAAGGCGAACAAGGCAAGCCAAAGAATAGTAGGCAAAGTTCCCTTTCACAAAGATGGAGTACGGTGGTAGCAAGGGTGAAGAGGTGCAAACATATCTCCACTAGTTCCAAAAATTTTTCCTTTTATTTCATCAGATGGATACTGAGATGGCTGGAAAATTCCAATACCGGGATCGAACACCTTTTCCTTTAGGGGAAAATAACACTCAGGCTCAGTAGACCTTGAAGAGGATCCGCTCATAAATCTCACAATCTCATCCTCAGAAGGTGGATAAAGAGGTGTCAAGACATAAGTACTGCGGATATCGGTGTCATCCGGCTTCTTCTCGTTTGAGACGGGTTTCTTCATATCCAAAGGTGGATAAAGACCATAATCATCAAAGTCCAAAGGAGGAGAATCACTCTCATTTGGGAAATAAGTGTTGAGAAAAGTAGCAAAATCTTCCTCAAATGAGTAGTCGTCCAAAGTAGGATTAAACATTGTTGGTGGAGGATCTTCATCAAATGTAGGTGCAAGGTCATCATGTGAAGAATCACTCGAAAGAGTATCGACATCATCATAAGTCGGCATGTCTTTATACTCAGAAGTAAAATCATCAGAATTATCCATATCAGAACTAGAATCGTCATCATAGTCATCATAGATCGGTGGAGACTCATGAATTGGTGGGGGATCTAAATTAGAGAGAGGATCATCCACATCATCTTGGAAAAGTGGATTGTCATAGCAAGAATCGAAAAGAGGATTGTTGTAGACGATAAAATCATCAAGCACATTAATCATATTCGCTGATTCTCTTCCATTGGGTTTGGTTGTGATCTTCCCCATTTTAAAAACTTGTGCATCATTCCCGACCCTTAAAATTAGTTCACCTTCGGCAACATCGACTAATGATTTTCCGGTTCTCAAGAATGGCCGACCAAGTATTAACGGAATACGAGGGTCCATTTCATAATCAACAACAACAAAGTCGACCGGATAAGTGAAGGTACCAACTTTAATAAACACATCTTCGGCAATACCAACGGGGTAAGCGAGAGTGCGATTTGCAAGCTCAAGAGTCATCTTCGTTGGAGTAAGGTCGGGTAATGAGAGTGTTTTCCAAACACTTAAATGCATCAGATTTATACTTGCCCCGAGATCGGCTAAGGCAGTAAATTCTTCGGTTTGGTTAGAAGTACATGGTAGCTCAAAACGACCGGGATCTCCAAGTTTTTCCAGAAGTTCTTTAAGGAGGAGTGCAGAACAGTTTTCATTCAATCGAGTATTAACAAACTCGGCCATCTTTTCCTTCTTGTTAAGCAATTCCTTAAACATCTTAACAAATTTAGGCATTTGGGCAAGAGCCTCAACAAGGCTAAAGGTGATGGTCAGTCTCGCAATCTTCTTCAAATAGGTCGACACTTGAATGTCATCCTTGGTGAGCAATTTTCCCTTGTCTAAGCGAGAAGGATAAGGAATGTAAGGTTTATAGGTGGAAGGCGGGGTTGGTGAAGGGTGTTTCTTGGGTACTTCTTCAGTACGCGGTGGAGATGGTAATGAGAACTAATACTAGGTGTGGGAGTAGGAGGGATAAATGGTGGTGGAGGAGGTGTAGATGGAGTAACTTGGGGAGGGATAGATGGTCGTACTAAGGTTGCTCCACTGCGTGTAGTGATAGCACTCACATTCGCTCTTGGGTTGGTGACGGTATTTGAAGGAAGAGAGCCCGAAGTAGAGGGTTGAGTAGTTGGTAAGAAACTAGCCAGCATATTCTTCAAATCATTTGTTTGAGTGCTAAAAGAGGTTTGTATATCATGTCGAAGCTCGGATCTAATATCATTACCTTGCTTAGTGATATCTCCTTTCAAGTTGATGATTTGGCTTTGCAGATTCTTAATTTGCTCTCCTTGGGTCCTCATAAAGGCTTCCACATCTTGATTAATGGGTGGTGCTTGTTGAGCGGGTGGGTGATAAGGATTAGAAGCTCGAGGTGGGTTTGGGTTGCTTCGATTGTAGTTGTTAGGGTTGTGGTTTTGAGGAGAAAAACCGGGTGAAAGAAAGTTGTTAGAACGGTAACTTAGCAAGTTACGATCACCTTGAGGTCGGGCTTGGTAGCTTTCCATTGAATAGTTACCATGAGCCGCATACACGTTTTCCGGATTGTCATGAGTAGAAGGACAATCAGTGTATGAATGAGGACCCCCGCAAATCTCACAAGAAGTTGCTACAGCTTTAACTTGTTGTTGTTGATTTGTAGCCAAGAGTTGCATATTTTTGCTCATTTCGACCATTGCGCGGGTCAGTTCGAGATATCAGGGTTAGAAGAAGTAGAAGAAACATTGACTCTCGGGTTATTCTTTTAAGATGCGGATGAATCCCAATTTTTGTGATGAGTAGTCATGTTCTCGATAAGCTCTCTACACTCCTAAGGTCTTCTTTTCATAAATGTGCCACCGGCGGCTGCATTAATCGTATCACGATCACAAAAAGTTAAACCGTTGTAGAAAGTATCAATTAAGGTGACGGGGAACATGTTGTGGTTTGGACATCGATCGATCAAAACATTATATCGTTCCCAAGCATCAAAAAGTGATTCATCGGGTTCTTGAGTAAATCCACTAATTTGATTTCGAAGGCTCGTGACCATGGATGATGGAAAGTAGCGCGACAAAAAGCGTTGAGTCATCTCATCCCAAGTATGAATTGAATTCTTCGGGAGACGATCAAACCATTTTTCAGCATGGTGGGATAAGGTGTGTGGAAATAGGTGAAGGCGAAGAAAATCCATAGTAACCCCGGGCAACTTCATGCTTTAAGTAACGGTAATGAATTTGTCGAGGTGTTTGTTGGCATCATCATCCGGCAATCCGTGAAATGGACAAGTGTTTTGAACTTGTTGGATCATGTGATGCTTCAACGAAAACTGTGGAGCCGTGATTTGCATCGGCGCAATCGGTCCTCCTCGTCCATTCATCGTAGGTTGACAAAGCTCCTCCATCGTTCTAAGATCAGGTGGGGGAACATTGTTGTTATTATTGTTGTTGAGGTGCGGTGGGTTATTGTTGTTGTTCACACTAGCCATATCTAAATCTTCACGAGTCTCGGGCTCTGAATAAGTTGAAGATCTAGTATGCATACACCTGCAAAAGCAAAAGAAAAAGATACCAAAGAAATAAAGAATATATATGTACTTGTAAAAATAAAATCAAAATCTTTTTGGTGCAAAACTTTGAAAAAGAAATGCTTTTTATAAGTTTTTTTTAATGTTTTTGTATTTTTAAAATTTTTTAATTTTTATGGATTTTTTGAAAATTTTTTAGCAAGAAAAATAACGTTCACGAGTGAACGGATCCCAAAATTCAACGCGTCTCTTACAGAAAACCGTTAATCTTTACGAAAAGAGCCGGCAGCGGCGCCATTTAATAACTAGATTTTACTCAGTTAAATCGTTCTTCGTTTCTATTCGAATTGACTACTGGTTAACGTGCGACTCAGTCGTCTTTTGGTGGAAACAATAGATTTGGTCGTTGTAGTATAATTAAATTGCAAAACGTTAAAGTAAATGACGGGTAATTAAAACTAAAACAAATTAAAAAGTAAATGGTGCAATATTTAAACTTTTAAAAGTAAATTAATTAAAATACGAGTAATTAAAGCTTGACGAAAAGTAAAACTGACAAAGTAATAAAAATGGAAATTTGAAAACTTAAAACAATGCAAATTTAAAAATTAAACTAAGGCAAAATAATAACACAACACCCAATCCATTGGAATCCCATCGGAAAGCTGTCACAACAAAGCCGTCGGAATAGTATCGGAATGATGCTGTCGGAATGCACAAAAGTACCCCCTGTCGGAATATGGTCGGAATCCACCTATCGGAATGCTTGATCGGAATAACACTCACCTATCGGAATGTCAACAAACCTGTCTGAATGTGTAATGTAATCCTGTCAGAATGTGGATCTATCGGAATATGGAGAGTGAAATTTCGGCAGCACTTTGTCGCAATAAAACTTTAAGACCCGTCGCAATATACGATCGCAATGAGCGATCGCAATCACGATCGGAATAAGGGGGAATACTCAAAACCCTATTCCAATGCAACGGTCAGAATATTAAAAGAAGCTGTCAGAATCCAAGGTCCCTTTCCGATAGAGTGAAATTCGCAATAAGCAAAACTAAATAAGCTAACTTTAATAAGCACAAATCCAAACTTTATCAAACTATAATAAGACGAATAAAATAAGCACAAATTTAAAGACTTTTAAGACACAAAATACAAAAACTTAATAAAATAAACTTTAAAAAGATAAAACTTTTAAGAAAACTTTAAAAAAATAAGCTAAATACAAAATAAGCCAATAAGATTGTCAAGCTTATAGCTTAATTCGTATAAAAGCCTAGATAGAAATAAAAAGATAAACTTTTTAATCAAAAAAGCAATAAGATTAAGCAAAATTAATGCTTAATCCGAATCTAAATCAAATCAAAAACAAGAAAAGTAGAATAAGATTGATAATTAAAAGCTTGATTAAAGGAAAAGATTCAACAACAAAATTAAAAGACTTACTTGAATTAAAGGCAAGAAATTTAAGGTGCAAAACAAGGTAATTAAATTGACAATTAAGTAAATGACATGAAATTAAAGTGTATGAAAATGAAAATGGTGGAAGACTAGTTTGTAAAATTAGCCAACACCTCCTAATGTGATATTAGGAGGGTATTTATAGGAGATTAGGGAGGTAAGCATGTGTTGGAAGCTTCCTTCTTTCTTTCTTTCTTTCTCGTCTTTTCGTCTTCTAAATACTTCGACTTTTTCGACTTTGTCTCGGGATTAATTAAACTCGTCTTGTAATTTCTTCATTAATTAGACTTGAGTTCTTCGGCTTTATTAAACTTCCGTCTTTAGACTTTTCTTCGATAAATCTTCAGAATAGGCCTTGGACTTCCGTTCTTTTTGCACTCTTGATCTTTTGACTTCGTCTTTTTTCTTTTTTCTTTGATAAAAGCCCGTAAAAGCCCGTGTTTTCTTCCCTTTTCACATTTTGATCCTAAATCACAACAAAAACATAAACCACGCATAATTCCGACATTTACGACATAAAATACGCGTTTTGGCTTGTTATTATTATAGTTAAGTGGTAAAAGGATGGGTGTTTTCACACTTATTATTTAAGAATATGAGAGTATAAAGTCCCTGATGTGTCGTGGAATGTATATGCTAATTAGATACGTTATAGGATAAACTTAGAAAATTACCTTTAGGAAAAAGTAATAGACTAAATTCACCAAAGACGGATTCAATTAAACATGATGATGAACCAAGTTCGTTGTACACGAAGATCGAGTGAATTTGAGACGATTTGTTTCGATATGGACAATTGATTCAAATGGTTATCGGTTTTTTAACTAAAATTACTTCTAAGATTTTAAACTATTTAATTCCTAAGTGCATGAATCGTTCCCCAAAATAAAATTCTAAAAGACAGTTATTCAAAAATTAAACTATTTAAAATTTTAGACTATTTAAATTTAATTAAAAAACTTAGTCTATTTAATACAAATACTTTTACACTATTTAAAACTTTATAAAAACTAATTAAACTAATTTAAAAACTATTTTAAATCTCAAAATTAAATAAATCTATTTAAAATTTACTTTAACTTTTAATGAAACAAAATCTATTTTTTTAAAACTAAATTTATTTGAAACTAAATTAATTAAAATCTAATTATTTTAAAACTAATTTTTAATGACTAATTAAATTTCTAAAATTAATAATAAACTTTATTTTGTTTTTATTTATTTATTCTTTTTAAACTTAATAAAAGTAAACTATTAATTAGAATTTACTTTAATGAAAACTTATACTTAACACACTACTTAAAACTGACAGCCAAACTATAAAACTATATTAATGTAAAAGGCTGTATTTAAACCAAAACAACAAGCCAGTCAAGCTGGTTAACACGTTTGACCCATGACCAGGAGGTCATGGGTTCGAGTCCCATGGTGGACAAATTTGGATGATTATTTTTGTAATTTATTTTTGGACAATGAAAATCAAAGTAAAAGTCACAGGAATGACTTGTGTGATGTATATAATGACTGATGAATTCAGCAAAGCCTACACAGACTAAATGAGTCTGTGTGCTTGAATAATACATCAATACTCACCAATATCAGCAAGCTAAACTACTCAGTAATTCTAACCAAAATCAGCTATAATCATACAGCAAAATACACTACAATCATATCAATCAGCTAACAAAGAACAAGCAACCTAAATGTCTGAGAATCTATAATCCACTAAAGAACATTTCATTAAACTCAGAAAGTAAACTCAGATCAAGTATGAAACAGTAATTGTAGGTAAACTAAGAACCAAGTGATTCAGCAGACTGAAACTCTCAAGGACTCATACCAGATGCAAATAATATCAGTATAAACAAAGCCAAAAGATATATCCGTAAAACAAATAATTCATTAAAGCTTAACTCTAAATCAGCAAGATAAACTTATATCAGCAAAACCAGCAACTAATAAAGCTTATAACAGTATACAAAACTCACTTATAAAGATTTATCCAAACTCCTTTATCAGATATATAAAAAACGAAAAAACTCTCAAAACCAACTGACTAATATTAGCAATAATATTTAAACAGTAAAATAAAAGATGAACAGATACTTATTTCGAATCCAGATTCATTAATTAGAAATTTAAACAATATTCCACTAAGCAGATAACATCATTAAACACTGATAACAAATAACTACACAGATTTAATGCAATAACTCTAAATCATATTAATCTTTTAAATAACATAAGCATCTAAACATATTATTCTAATTATCATGGAAATGAAAAGGGAAATGAACCTTTTGTAGAAAACCTTTGGGACGAAGATATGCGCTGAGCAATCTTATGAAACCGAATAAACAACATCGAACCACCAACGTGCACCATCAAACCAAATAATATTCGAACCAGTTTTTAATAAACTTTCCAGTAGGGAAAGTTTATCCCCAAATTTATTTTTTATTAATTGACAAAAGCTATTATTAAGCTTATATCAAATAACCTCAATCATTATTATATAAAATCAGTTCAAAGAATAAAAGTGCAAAATTAAGTTTAAACAGAAAGTTAAATACGAATTAAATCAAAGACAAATCACTTTTATTAATAATCAAGAAACGAGTAAAATACTGATGAAAGAAATTACAAGATTTATCCTAGAACTAATTTAACGTAATAACTTTAAAAAAATAAAATGGGATGATGAATTAGAGAAAATATGGGGGTTTTTATAGCCAAACCCCCAAGGCCCTTGGTAGAGTTTGTTGAGTCAAATCTTCATTCTCAGCCTTTGATCTTGCATTTCTCTTTCATCTCCTTTAATCTACGTCTAGAAATCGCCAACTAGCACACGGATCGCCAACGTGGCAATCAGGTGTGCTAGTTGTGCTTCTTTAGGGCTGACTTGTCCTTTATTTATTGGTGGGTTGGTGGTGATGTGTTGTCACAGCCAATGAAACGCTGCCACGTCCGTAGATGCCCTCCATCTTCTCTTCCTTAAAACTTGGGAATTAATTCCCATACGTGTGAATCACACGTTCCAAGCAAAAGCCCCAATTTATTTGATATTTTTTTGTGATTAGGGTTAAAATGAATAGTAGATTTACACTTTTTTTAGGATTGGGGGTAAATAGTGAGAAGGTATCTGGTTATTTGGTGTTTAAGAGAGATGAGAGTGAAAACTTTGGTTTTAACGAAAAGTTAATAAACGTGTGTGGTGAGTGTGGTTGTAAACGGTTTGACCGAGTAAACAAAACGTTTATATCCATTACACATATTTAACCTAATTGGTTTTTTAAACAAGCCCATGAAAACTCCTTTCGTTTCTTTAAATTTGGTTAATCACTTGGGCTTGGGCCCAAGAAATTCAATCCGTCACATAACTTAGCTGAAATGGGCCTTCTAATGGGCTTATGGGTCAAAGTAGATAACTTGTTCCATAATTGGGGTTTTGGGCCCATTAATCCAACTGTGGGACCCACAAGGCCCAATAATCTTTTAAAAGGTTAAATCCACTAAAATCAAACTCATATTTGGCTTCCTTGATCTTTTCATCAAACTGGTGTCGATTTTTCTGGTTTTCGCGAACTTCGGTACCTACACACATGAAACAACAAAAACACATATACAAGGCCATATTCATTGGTTTTATGCATTTATTTATCGTTTTAAGATACAAATGATATGAGTAATTTAGCTCATATCAAACTCCCCCTTGCTAAGCAATTGCCGTGTCCTCACGCAATGATAAAATGAAACACTATCTACACCTTTATTCAACTTTTGACACTTTTATTTTGCAAAGACATAATGTATTGCTTTCGTTATTAGAAAAATAACTTTTAGGATCATAAAACTCAAACAGATTTATCGTCCTCGACTTTTCACTTTTCCATGCCAAGTGTAAAAACAAGATCATTGTCAATCATAAGCCCCAAAATTAAAACAACTCATACAAGTAATTTGTGTTAAACTCAATCACCTATTATTCCTAATTATATCTCTAGATTTTATTTGTCATTCACCCAAACGCTCAGACTTTATTTGATATTTATTAGTCCAAAAATGAAGGCAAGAACGGTGTAAACTCAACATTCAAATCCTAACCTCGACTTCAAAAACCGTTGTCACTAAAGAAAGCCCACATCAAGGATAACTTAACACGATTTGAGGGATAAATCCCCGGACCCGAAATTTAGCTAATCGGACTACTTAAAAGCAACAATAAAACCTCCAAAGTCAATTATGACCTTATTAATGGAGTTAGCAACAACTACATCATATCACCTTGTGGCTCTTTAAGATGTAATTGTGCTCCTTATTTAAAATCCGTACCCGAAGGCTCCTTGGACAAAAATAAAGGAATTGACATTCACCATCCAACCTTATGACTCATGATGATGAAGCAATTTTTATTCAACACATCCCCTTGCCATACATCCTAAGGCTCTAATGACAAGGTTAGTGCTACATGACTCCCACCCGAAGGCTCCTAGAGAACATGTTTTTATTTATTCTTCTTTATTAATATGATATTTATAGTAAGCCAAATTTCCGCAATCCCATGATCAAAAGTCCATGACGTTGACACCCTTAATGTGTTCTAACTTTAATTACAAGGGAAGAAAAAGAAGGAGTTACGAGTTAAGATATTAAGCCTAAACCGCTAAAAACTTCATTTATTAAGCAATTATTATTCAAGCGTGGAAATAAATACGAGGAGATTAAATCAAACACAAAAATACTTACACAAGAAAGAATTGACCTTAGAAACTTATGATTAAACTCTATCATCTCTTGTTCTCCATATTGTAAAATTCCAATAATGTGAAATCAATGGATACTTAGCCTATTAAATCAAAGTTTTGGGTTTTCAAGTCATCTATAGGATCTTGCATGTTCTTAGACTTTTTCAAGTTTTAGAATTTGCGTTTTAAAGTTCCCTTGATAAACGACTTTCTAGGATCAATTATAGGAACTTGCGAAAAGTTCTCGTCCTTAAACCCGTATGAGTTAAGACTTTCACGTTTTAAAGTTCCCTATATAAAAGTCTAGCAAAACTTAATTCAAATACGTTCAGGAAAAGCTAAGGTAAAAACCGAGTCGAGTAAAAAACTATTTTTATTTTCACCAACGGAAAGCCTACATTTGTGTCAAAAGCACTTATTTTCTTTATTAAAACTTAAAAATAACACTAAAAAGTTTAATTTTTTTATGAAAAACGAGAAAAACAATTACGTTTAGACACGACAAAAGCAATTGCAAGAGACTATATCGATTGACTCCCCCATGCTAAAACCAAACATTGTCCTTAATGTTTTTTAGCTCAAGAGTAACACCCCCTTGCTAAAATACGAAGAGTCTAATGCAAAATCCTAGCATGGAAAGCGCACGCAAATCTATAAGCCATTTATTAATTATGCCTCAAGATAAAACGTTAGTCGATAAAAATCAAAGGATAAAGAGTGTGCCCCTTTTTGGCAATCAAAGATTGGAAGATCAAGTGGACCGGCAAAAATCGAACACGAGAGTATTCAATGATTAGGGTCATACCTAAGATTCACAACACAACAAAACAAGAGCACGAGCTTGAAAGATCAAGCCTTATTAGTGTTAGAAAATAGAAAGAAGATAGAATGTATGGGATTCTCCCACAAGGCACCTCGTTTTTGTTAACCGAGTCATGAGCTCGACTCGATCCCCGCATTCATTGGTCCTTAGGGAAAGTTTGAAGATCCGGAACAACCTCCGTAGGTATGTCCCCTCCAAAGTAGTGTTTCACACGATGACCATTCACCTTAAAGTTAGGCCCGTCTTTTTGAGCAAGCTCAACGGTGCCATAAGGGATCACTTGTGAAATGGTGAATGGTCCGGACCAACGGGATTTAAGCTTGCCTGAGAAAATCTTAAGTCTAGAGTTGAATAAGAGGACTTGATCACCAACATTGAAAATGCGGTTTTTGATCTTAGAGTCATGAATCCTCTTAGTCTTCTCTTTATAGATCAAAGAATTTTCATAAGCTTGATCCTTTAATTCACTTAGTTCGTTTAATTGAACCTTGCGATGATCATCCGCGGTCCTCAAATCAAAGTTACAATGCTTAAGAGACCAATACGCCTTATGTTCGAGTTCAATTGGCAAGTGGCATGCCTTTCCGTAGACCAACCTAAATGGTGTACAACCAAATGGCGTCTTGTAAGCCGTACGGAAAGCCCATAATGCATCATCCAATTTATCCGACCATAAAGTGCGATTTTCTCCAATAGAACGCTCCAAAATCCTTTTAAGAGCTCCGTTTGAAACCTCCACTTGACCACTCGTTTGAGGGTGATAAGCCGTATAAAGTCGATGAGTGACACCATATTTCTTTAGAACCTTTTCAAATTGTTCATTACAAAAATGGGTCCCACGATCACTTATAATAGCCCGTGGAGTTCCAAACCTAGCGAAGAGTTGTTTCAAAAATTTCACCACAACTCGAGCATCATTCGTGGGCAAAGCCTTAGCTTCAACTCATTTAGACAAATAGTCCACGGCTACGAGAATGTACTTATTTCCTTTCGAAGATGGAAATGGCCCCATAAAATCGATCCCCCAAATGTCAAAGATTTCACAAACTTGGATAATGTTTTGAGGCATTTCATCCCTTTGTGAGTTCTTTCCTTGACGTTGACAAGCATCACAAGTCTTGATCAAGTCTTGGGGATCACGATATATGGAAGGCCAAAAGAAGCCGGCATCAAAGACTTTCTTCGCGGTGGCGTTGGCACCATGATGTCCCCCGGTGGGTCCCTCATGACAAGATTTAAGGATATCTTGAGCTTCTTTTCCAAACACGCACCTACGAATCACTTGATCCGCGCACACACGAAACAAATAAGGGTCGTCCAAAAAGTAACAGGATATATCCTTGAAAAACTTTCGTTTTTGTTGGGACGACATACCCTTGATCACAAACTTCCCCGCATGGTAATTTGCAATGTCCGCAAACCATGGGGTACTATCATCACCACGAAAAGCAATCATACCAAGCGTCTCGAGAGGAAATGTTTCATTGATTTCCTTGTTCTCTCGATCGCTTTGGTGAGGATTCTCAAGTCTAGATAAATGATCGGCTGCGAGATTCTCGGCTCCTTTTTTGTCTAGAATTTTGACATTAAATTCTTGAAGGAGGAGAATCCACCGGAGCAACCTCGGCTTAGCATCTTGTTTATTAAGAAGATATTTGATAGCTGAGTGGTCCGTATACACTATGGTTTGAGACAAGACAAGATATGGTCTAAACTTTTCAAAAGCATACACAACAGCAAGTAACTCCTTTTCCGTTGTAGTATACTTAGTTTGAGCATCCGTCATAGTCTTACTTGCATAGTGTATAGGCAAGAAATGTTTTGACTTACGTTGCCCCAAAACCGCACCTACCGCGTAATCACTAGCATCACACATAATTTCAAAAGGTAGGTCCCAATACGGAGCAACTAAAATCGGAGATTCGGTTAATTTCTTTTTAAGCATCTCAAAGGCTTGAATACACTCGTCCGAAAAGATGAAAGGAGTCTCTTTTTCCAAAAGATGGGTCATAGGCCGAGCTATCTTAGAGAAGTCTTGGATAAAACGTCTATAGAAGCCGACATGGCCGAGAAAAATCCTAACTCCCTTAACGGTGGTGGGTGGAGGTAATTTGGAAATCACGTAGATTTTAGCCCTATCAACCTCAATACCGGCCTTAGAGATCTTATGTCCTAACACAATTCCTTCTTTGCACATGAAGTGACATTTTTCATAATTAAGCACAAGATTCGTTTGCTCACAACGTTGCAACATTCTTTCCAAGTTAGAGAGACATGAAGTGAAAGATTCCCCAAAAATCGAGAAATTATCCATGAAGACTTCCATGGTTTTCTCGATCATATCATGGAAAATGGCCATCATACACCTTTGGAATGTCGGCGGAGCATTGCATAGTCCAAAAGGCATTCGACGATAAGCAAATGTTCCATAAGGACAAGTGAATGTGGTCTTTTCTTGATCACGAGGGTCAATGGGGATTTGGAAATAGCCGGAAAATCCATCCAAAAAGCAATAGAATTCATTTCCCGCTAGTCTCTCTAACATTTGATCCATAAAAGGTAATGGAAAATTATCCTTCCAAGTAGCATCATTAAGCTTCCTATAGTCAATAGAAACACGCCAACCGGTCACAAGTCTAGTAGGAATCAATTCATAATCCTTATTAGTAACAACCGTCATTCCTCCTTTCTTTGGAACACAATGCACGGGGCTAACCTATGGACTATCCGAGATATGGTAGATCATTCCGGCGTCTAGAAGTTTAGTAACTTCCTTTTTGATCACCTCATGAATCTTTGGATTAACCCTTCTTTGATTTTGGATAGCGGGTTTATAATCATCCTCCATTAGAATTTTATGGGTACAAAATTTTGGATCTATACCCTTAATGTCGGAGATTTTCCATGCAATGGCTCGTTTATGTTTCTTAAGCACTTTAATAAGTTCATCCTTTTCATTTTCCTTTAATCGCTTAGCAATAATCACCGGTAACTTATCCGTTCCTTCAAAAAAAGCATACTCCAAATGAGTGGGAAGTTCCTTAAGTTCTAGGTCGGGTGCTTCTTCAATAGATGTTTTCACTTTAGTCTCATTTTCATTCACAACTTTTAATTCCATAGGTGGTGATTCAAAAGGATCCATATTCAACAATTTTTCAATCAACGCAATATCTCCCTCGGGATCAGAATTCTCACAATCAAACTCACTAGGATCGAATGGTGTGCTCAGGTAATCATCAATTTCCTTATCAATTTTTGAATGACCATTATTCTCAAGCTCTTCAAGAACGAAGTCCCCTCCCTCAAATGGAGTGAGTGGAGGTTTAGCCAAAGAGATAATTCGATTCGATGAAGTGGGATTGCCACTTTTGGAAGTAGCCGAGAATCCAAGCACTTCTTGAGAATATTCTTCACAAGCAACATCAACCACATCGATTTGATTAATTGATTCCTCGTAATACTTAGAAGAATATTTAGAGATATGACCAATATCAAACGTGATATTTTCATCATCAACTGTTAAAGTCAATTTCCCCGCTTTCATGTCAACTAAAGCACTAGCCGTCATAAAAAACGGTCTTCCCAAAATAAGTGGTACACGAGAATCTTCGGGATAATCGCAAACTACAAAGTCCGTTGGAAAGACGAGTTTCCCTACTTGACAAACACATCCTCGGCTATACCTTTTGGAAAGGCGGTCGATCGATCCGCTAGCTCGAGAGTTATCTTAGTAGGTGTAAGCTCGGGAAGTGATAACCTTTTCCATACGGACAGAGGCATCAAATTAATGCTACCGCCAAGATCGGCTAATGCTAAGCATTCTTCCATATTAGGGAAATCACATGGTATCAAAAACTTGCCCGGGTCTCCAAGCTTTTTGGGAAGCTTTTGTATAAGAACCACGGAACAATTAGCATATAAAGATGTAGACACTTCAACCAAGTTCCCTTTATCGTTCACCAATTTCTTAATAGTCGAAGTAAACTTAGGCATGTAAAGCAATGCATCCGCGAAACTAACATTGATATAAAGATTCTTAAACATCTCTAAAAAAGTAGTCATTTGAGCATTGGAATTTTCACGGAGCTTCTCTTGGTTAAGTCTCGAAGGGTAGGGTAGTGTGGGTTTAGTCCTTGGAACTCGGGTTCCGGAATAGGCAATTGGTCAACCTTTGGTGGAATAGGAATTTCCTTTTCTTTAACCACCTCGGGTTTTTGCTCCACTTCCCTCACCGGAGAGGTACTCACATGTGGAAGCAAAGGTCTGTCTAAAGCCTTCCCACTACGTGTGGTTATAGTTTTCATCTCACCTTTTGGGTTTGGAATGGTGTTCAAAATGATTGTAGTAAATTACAACTCTTGTTTAGGAAAACAAAGAGCGTAAAGTAGGGAAGTATTAAGTGATGATTTAGGAAAATCAAGCACTAATGACCCAATGAAGTTCCAAGTTCGTTCCCCAAGGAGGTATATGTGTGTGAATAATTCGTAATTGGTTTGAGATTAATATTGGATAGAAGGGGATGAGAAAAGAGGATGACGAAGACGTGAAATTAATTACTACTACGACTAAACGTAAAACCGTAAAATGAGCAAAAATAAAAATTAATTCTAAAAATTACCAAAAATTCACCAAAAATCAAAATAAATAAACTAAGAGTTTACCAATGATCAAAACTTTTTCAAACCTTTTAATTAATTAAATATTAATTTTTAAATGCTAATTAAAGCCCTAAAAATCAAATTAATTATCAAAAAGCTCAAATAAAGATTTTTCAATTGGTAAACCTCTAAAATGACCTAAGAAGATTAAAAACTATTTTTATAAATTTTTAAACTAAGAAAATCTATTTAAAATGATTTAAAAACTATTAAAAGTTAGAATAATTATAAAATTTAATCTAAAGATGATAAAATTAATCTAAGAGTTGCAAAAATAATATTTAATGTATTTAAGCTAAGAAAAATATAAAAAGTGCAAAAATGTGAAATTTGAAAAATAATATTAAAATAATATTAAAAATCCAAAAATTATAAAAAAATTCTAAAAACTTGCAAACTAGTTTATTTTAACCTAATTAAACAAAAAATGAAAGTGAAATTACCAAATTACCCCTAATAGGCCCCCGAATGGGCTAAAATAAAAAACAGTCAAGCTTAATGGGCTTTTTAGCCCAAAAAGTCAAAATAAGCCCAAATGACTTGGAAAAGCCCTATCTGACTCAAAATTCAATTCTAAACACAAAACTCTGAAGGCCCAAAAGCTGAAAATGAGCTTATCACAGCTTAATGAACACACAGCTTATTCTTATTGGGCCATTAAGCCCATTAAGCAATAAGCCAATGTCATAAGCTCTAATTTGACACACAACCTTCTTTTGGGATACTAAAGAGATCTGTAAAAAGAAATTTTCAAAAAGCACACTCAATAAGCCATAAATAAGCCAAGTACAAATCCACTAAAAGACAAAATAGCCGGGTTTCGGTTCTAGGGCACCTCAGGACTTGATTCAACTTGCAAAAGGTTACAATTGACTTCAATAAGCCAAATCAATCAACCAAAATCCAATAAGCAAAAACAATAAGCTGGAATAAGCCAATAAGCACTTATGAAAAAGTCAATTAAGTTGGTTTTCTAGTCAAACCCTAAAGTCAACCTACCAAATGCTCCAGTATGTTTTCTAGTCAAACCCTAAACTGGTTCCCTCTGCCTTGACTATTTGACCTTTGATTTTAAAGAGATTCTGTATGTTTTGTTGGAAGACAAGGGCACCCAAGTGATCAGTTAATCACAAGGAGTCACAATCAAGCACAAAAACACACTTCAGTATCACCAATTAGCACAGAAAAATCAAAAGATGCTCAGATCTAGCACAGACATGGATATTAAGCTGTTATGAACACTTAAGCAGTTTGAGCAAGAATACGCACACCAAATCCAACCAGATGCATACACAAGCTATATAAACTGTTATTAAGCACAAACAAACTTAAATCAATCACTGAATCAAAGTATGGAACAAGATCAAAGCAGATTCAACTTGCTGATATGAACTTGAAGAATAAATGCACACTTTGCTGATATAAATGACCAAAGATCCAAATTCAACACTTCAATCCTACTTCCCTGATGTAACTAACTAGGTTTTATCACTTGTTAACCCTAGTCTATGATTAGAACTTGGTGTCCTTCAAACCTCAGCTAATTTCAACAAGTATACAAGATTTTAGAGCCTATTGTTGATTCTAGGTGTTTATATGCAAAAAGCTTGCAAATAAATGACCACTTATACTTATGAGACAGGTTTCAACACAAAGCAACACAAAGCACAAACTTAAAACAACACATATCTAAAACAGGTTGTTATCCCAAACACACCTTAATCCACAACTTTTCAAAGAAACTTGTGATTTCTAAGCACAACCTACTGATTTAATGATTCAAACACACTTCCTAGATGACTTCTAACAGATTCAAACACAAAAATCACAACCTCAAACACAAGAACACAAAATCACAGCCCAAATACCAAAACAGGCTATATCATGAAATTTTTAGGGGAAACTTAAACAAGAGGCCATACCTGTCCTCCACAACATCCTAGGAGGACCAGCAATGCTCCTTGGACCTTGTTCAACAACTAGAACAAGACCAAGGTTCTTCACAAAGAGGATCAAAACCTGCTGATGTTCAAAGTAGAACAAGGTTTTGATGATTATGATTCTTCAACAAAAATGAACAAACAACTCACCCAATAGCTTAAATCTCTTCTCAGGCTTGGTGTCAACAAGCTTGAAGGAGCTTTAGGCTCTTGGCTAAGGATTAGTACAAGATAAAAGGTAAATCAGAAACTAGGATTTCAAGGTTTTTGAACCGTTGAAAACCTATCAAACATAGACGTGCCTTAACCACAAGATTAAGGAAGGTCTATAACATCAAATGGAATACCGATTTCAGCTATTCTAACACCAACTTTTATAAAACACAAAAGAGATTTCACCATTTTTAAGAAATTCAAATTTTATTTAAATAAAAAGGAATTACAAAGATAATAGCCAAAATCTGGAACAAGGGACTCTCACAAGTTGAGGTCTCCTTATATAGGCCTAATGGACTATTCTAGAAAGCTGTAAATACATGAAAACCCTAGATGTGAAATCTCAAAATTGCCCTTGAGTGCTTGACGCCGTTTGATGTTGGTGAGCTGTCCAAATGCATCAGGGACGTTCATTTTAGCTTTGGAGTTAAGCTATGAGTCCAAGTTGTTGATCTTGGCCACGTGTCCTTACTTGGAGAGGAGGGTGTGATGTGATTGGGTAACGGGGTAGATGGTAGGGTCCATTGGTGAGTGGAGAAGAGGGATTTAATGTTGGGATGGGTTTCAGGTGAGGTAAATCACACGGGGGAACAACTAATTGCATTTTACCCTTTGTTGGTAAAAAGTAATTTCTGGGTTCATCACGTGCTACAGTGCCACGTTTGATCCGATTTTAGTGGGTGGTAATTGTGTTTGGCGCAAATTATGTTTGAATGTTTCAGTTGTACACAATTGGCCCTTAGTCTTTGGAAAACAATGAATAACAAGTTTCTTTTTCAAGCAAACCCGTTTTCCTTTGTAAACTAAGTTTCTGAATTCCCACATTGGCCACAAAAAGTTTTGGAAAAGGGAATTAGGGCTTTTTAAACTTTAGGCTAATTATAATTGTGATGAGACTGCTTTTATACATGGTCTCATCGTCCAAAACGGCCTTAAATTGCATAAAATATCATAAAACATGCCAAATATATGCTCGTGTTTGTCACTTGTGTATTTTTAGGTACGGATATTGTGGAAATGGCAAAAGAACACAAGAATCAATCAAAAACGAACACGGGAAACGAAGTCGCACAATGAACCGGGCCCAAGTTTGGAATTTTGCAAAAAGACCCTTGAAGAATTGAAGATTGGCAAAAATGGCCCCTCATCTTTGAAGAACTTGTCACATTTGACCCTCAAAATATCAAGTGTACAAGTATAATCCTTAATGTTTGAAGATTGTACAAGATCAGTCCTTGGAAAATCATGAATATACATTAAATACCCCTTGGAAAAGTTTTTGGAAGAGTTTGTGCCACTTTTGACAAGTTGTCAAAAGTTGATAAGGCAAAACTAGGCACTGATGGGTATTTATTACAAAGTAGAAGAAGTATAAAAGCTTGGGGATCAAAACTGTCAATTAACCAAACATTCCCACCCAACCAAAACGTGACACCTCAGCCCTACCCACCCACCAACCCATAACCATCACCCAAACCCATGACCCTACCCGTCCAACCCAAGTTTATTTAATAAACTAAGTCAAATCTGGTCAACCCCACTTAACCCGTTTTTATTTCCCACCAAAACATGATTTTTAAATCACGTTTACCCAAAAACAGATCAAAACCCCCCCTTAAACCCATAAACCCTAATCATGAACATTAATCAAACCAAAGGGTTATGATCTGATTAAGTCCAGATCTCTAATTAACCATATCCTCACCCTTTCCCACCTCACTTGACAAACCCACATGGGCTGTGGACCCCTCCCCAAACCTCCCCTGCACCCGTCTCTTTCCCACAACCCCAAAACCCGACCAAACCAACCATCCAGATACTCCCCTTGGTCCCCAAGCTCAAATGGACGTCCAAGATCCATTCAAACATCACCAACACCAGCTGGCTCATCACATGGCACGAATTTGACCCATTTTCAGTCAAATCTTCAAGGGCCTTTTTGGCATTTCAGTTAGCTAGGGTTTTAGTCTTCTAGTATGTTCTATTGTTAGTATAAATAGGGGATGAGCCTGTTCATACCCCTCTTGTTCCAGTTTTTAGCAATTCCTTTGTAATTCCTTTTTTATAAAATTAAAGTTTGGTGTTTTTGATATAAATTGTAATTCCTTTTAATTATTTATAAAAAGTTTGTGTGTTTGGATTGCTATAACTGAGTTCCATCTTATTTGTTTAACACTTTGAGTGTTTGAGTTTTTCAAAAAGGTTTTGAAAGAATTTTATGAATTTAAGAAATCATAGGTTGTTGTGAAGTGAAAGTGGATTAACATCCCATGATTTCTGGTTTATAAGTTGTTTTCAAAACGTGGTTAAAGTTTCTTGGTTCATTGTTTCAAAGTTTTTAAGGAAGTTTTCAGAAAATCAGAAAAGTGCATATTTTTGTGTTTGTTCTTGATTTGCAGGTTACTTGGTTGATTTAGTTCAGCACCAACCCCAGTTGGTAAGGAGGTGGTATTGCAACCACACAGGACCTTGGATGTAAGGTCCTTAGGTAAAAAATACTTTTCCCTTTTAAATTTTCAGAAACTTGTGTTTTGTGTGAATTTGCATGATAGGTGATGATTGTCTGTTTAAGCTATTGGATTTGAGTAGTTATAGGATATTATGCATGTTTAGAGGTAATTTAATCAGTTTGATGGCTTATTGAAGTGAGTTGATATGTTAAAAACGTTTTCAGAAATTTAAAGGGGTGTTTGGATATGCTTTTTATTTGATAATCTTGAAGGATTTTTAGAAGTAAAATGTGTTAGAGTAATTGATTAGGGTTGTGTTAAGTTACATGTTAGTCTTGGAATAGATTGGTGCAAGTTTGAGCTAAGTTGTGTGTTTTAGAAGTGAAAATCATAGCAATATCATAAATCTGCCATACTTGACTGTTTTTGTGGATTTTTGATTCTTGGATCTTTCAATCTGTTTAGATCTAGGTTGTTAGAGGTTTATATGTTGATTGTACAATATTTGGTGCATGTGTATGCTTAATCTTGGGGTTTGAGACTCATTTGAATGCTTGTAATCTGCTAATCAGACCACTAGACCTCTCATAGGACCTCAACAACTTAAGTTTGCTTTGTGTGCTCATTTTTGTGGTTAATTTGTGCTAAATACTTGTGCTGCTTGTTTGTTTTCTGCTCTTCTTGACTCCTTGTGCTTCAATAAGCACAAGGGTGCCCTTTGTTCCAAGAAATCACCACAAACAAAGCAAACAACCAAGTCCTCTTGGTTGTCACTTGTTCATCAGAAACTCTTCAAGAACTGGGCACGTTTTGCCATTCATTTGCTTTGATCATTGTTTAAATTAGTTTGTTTTTGAGTTTTTGTGTTCATTTAAGGTTACTGGATCAAGTTTTTTTAAAAAATTTAAAAAAAAAATATAAACATCAAAAAGGACGTGGCCAGGACTCGAACCTGCGCCACTCCTCTCACAACACAACGTGCTAACCATCTGCGCCCTAGGGACTTTGACTGATAGATTTGGTTTTGAATTATATTTAAGGGCGTTTTCATTTGGGCTTATTAAATCAAGCCGTGGCTTATTTGTTTATTTTCAGCTTATTTATTAAGCATTTCTGCTTATTTCCATTTTTCCTAGGTTTTAAATAGAGTTTAGGATTTTTCTGTTTAAAAATTTTATTTTTCCTTTTATTTAATTAATTTTTAGGATTATTTTTAGTTTTAAATTTAAAAAGTCATTTAAAAATATTAAACAGTAATAAAAAAATACAAAAAAATAGTTTTTAGGTTTTAATTTGTATTTTTGAGGTTTACAAATCAAAAAGTTTTCAAAAACTTTAATTTTTAATTTTATTTGATTTTAGGTTTTTTATTAAACTTTGAAAATTAATATAAAATTATTTAATAGGTTTCAGGAAATTTGGTTTGCATTTTTGTTCTAATTAGAATATTTAGGATTTTTGAGAATTTTTTAGAATTTATTTGAAAACTTTTTATTTTTAAGATTATTTTATTATTATTTTATTCATTAAAATAAAAAGTTTTATTTTTATTTCTTTTTCATTTTTCCTAGATTCTAGACATTAAAATAGGACCTTTGTCACTTTCCATTTAATTTTTAGGCTTTTCAATTAATTTTTAGAATTAATTTAAGATTTAATAGATTTTAATAGTTTTTAGGAGTTTAAAAAGAGTTTTAATTGGTTTTAAAATTTTTAAAAATAGTTTTTAGCTTAATTAGGTTGTCTTTGAGGTTTACAAATTATAAAATCTTGTTTAGGGCTTTTTAATATTTAAAAGTGATTTTTAGGGCTTTAATTAGCATTAAAAAGTCATTATTAAATTAAATAAAAGGTTTTGGCAAGTTTGGATTTTTTGTAAACTCTTAGAATATTATTTGGGATTTTTTAAGTAATTTTTAGGAATTTTTAGGTTAAAATTTTAAATTTTGTGGTTTTTACGTTCTACGTCGTAACTTTCTAGTAGTGTTTTTGCCTTATTTTTCTATTTTTTTCGTCTTCGTCATTTTCTCTTCTTTTCTTCTCATTAATAATCAAAAACATAATCAATCATTCATTACACAACACACGTGCCTCCTCGAGAGAACGAACTCACTTTTAGGGTCATTCACACACGGTTTTCCTAAATCGTCGTGCACGCTTACCCTATTTTAGTTGCTTGTTTTTCCTAAAGCAAGTATCTAATTTTACAACTATCAAAATGGCGCCGCTACCGGGGAGGCGTGTTGTGTTTTGATTGACCATTGTTGTTTTCTATATTAGCCATAATAGTAATTGTATTAATAGCACTCTATTAATACGTATTATCGTTTTTCGGTTTTTGTGTGAATACTATTACTATATTGTATACATAGAACAATAAATACACAAGTACTCCAAATACGTGAGCAATCACAACCTTGATTCGGGATTTCATCACTCGATCATTGTATTCGAATCTCAAACCAAAGAAAAAGGCAAAAATAGATAAATACTTTCGTGAAGCTTAATCTTGATAATACAAACTATAAGGTGGGTATAAGGCGGTTGTATTTCACAACCTAAAGGAAAAAGGCTCTTAAGTGCTTCGCGCCGCCTCGTTTCCTCCGCTTGCTTGTGCGTATTTGATTTTGAGAGTGAATCGAGGGTTTTGCCGCCCAAAGTATTATTACATATCATATATATTTTCTTGGTTTCATTTGATTAAACCCTCTTGAACGATTTGGTGTTCCACCATCGTTCTAAAGTCATCGAAGGCGTTCACTCCACGTGATCGTTTTCATTCCTTGAGGCCTTTTTAATCAAGAGATTTGATTAGTAAGGAGATTTGTGGACTTTTTGTCTACTCAATACATTCACCAATTTCCAAAAAAAAGTTAATACCATCAAAAACCACAAAAAAATTGAAAAAAAAAAACACAAAATACCAAAAAGAATCTTCTTTGCTCGTCTCCACGTTGTACGTAACGTTTATGCTCACTCGTAATCAAGCAAAACGTGCACGTAAACGCAAAAACAAAACTCCCACTCCAACTCATTCTAGTGAGGAGTCTCCTATTGACGAACCCATTGTACGAGAAGAACCAACCATGGCGAATCGAACTATGATGGAGTTACTTCAAGCACCCACCGAGGGTTATGGAGAAGCTATTGTGATTCCCGCAATCCTTCCGGAGAATTTTGAAGTTAAAACGGGTTTGTTGTCGATGATCCAAAACAACAAATTCCGTGGTGATGAGAAGGACAATCCGCACAACCATATCCGCCAATTTAATCGTCTTACCGCCACGTGCAAATTCAAGGATGTCTCGAATGACTCGATTAAGATGATGTTATTTCCGTATTCCTTAGCGGGGCCCGCTAAAATTTGGTTAGAGAAAGAGCCACCCAATTCTATATTGACGTGGAAGGATCTCGTTTCGAAGTTCGTGAACCAATTTTTTCCGCCCTCTAAGACTACGCATTTGAAGAACGAGATTTCTAAATTTTCACAAGAATCAAATGAAAGTTTTTCTACGGCTTGGAATAGGTTTAAGGAGATGTTGCACGAATGTCCTCATCATGGTTTTTCCGATTTGCACCAAATCGACACGTTTTACAATGGACTTAACGATCATGAAAGAGATTATTTAAATGCCGCCGCGGGTGGTAATTTTTTGTGTAAAACGGTTGAAGAAGCTTTGGTCATAATCGAGAATAGGTCTAAGGTTTATAGCCCTCGTCACACACCGAGTGTTGCCAAAAGGGGCTCATCATCGTCTCAAAGTATCAATGCATTACATGATGAAGCAAATGAAGAAAACCGATTTTTCGATAGATTTGCTAACCTTATGTACCATTGGAAGGCTCAAGAAGCTTCCAACACCGCTTCGGTTAAAGCGGTTACTAAGAGTTGTTTGTCGTGTGGGGGAGCTCATGATCTTTCCGAGTGCATTACCGCGGATGGTAACACTTCGAATGCTTTTGTAGCCACGGGAACTTACAACCAAATCGGTCAAGGTTCACGTTCAAATCAAGCTCCACCCAATCAAAATGCTAATAATTATCGCAACAACAACAATCAAGGTGGAAATTACCAAGGAAATCAAAGGAATTATAACAAAGGTAATTACCAAAGTGGAAATGGGCAAATTTCTAACCAAAACCAAAACCGTGATTTTCAAAACAATGCCCAAGGTTTTCAAAACGATCACACCAAAAATCTTCAAGGAGAGTTTTTGAATTATGCTAAGGCTAATGATGCTAAGTTTGATAACATGCAACGTGAAATGGTTAGCTTAAGGTCCGAGTTGAAAAACGAGCTTAAAACCGAACTTGCTAATGAACTTAAAACTCATGCTAATAAAATGGAAGGAAATGTCACACGACTCCAACAAAATCAACAAAAAATGGAGCAAGGACAACATGAGATTAAGCAAGAATTGTTAAAAGCGGATGCTAGGCAATCTAAGTTTGAAGACCGTATGGCTAAAATGTTTGAAGCTATCATGTGTAAGCCCTCTTCTTCGGGTGGTCTTCCTAGTGATACCATCGTGAACCCGAAAGGAGAATTGAAGGTTATTACCACTCGTAGTGGTAAAACTTTCAAAGAACCCATTTCTCGTCCAAGTACTTCTATGGAGAAGGAAAAAGAGAAAGAACCCGAGGTCGTGGTTGAAAAGGAGCACATCTCAAGCCCACGAAGTACCGCTCAAACCACACCTACGGTTGAACCAATACCCATTATGGAACCCGAGATTCCAAGGCCGATGCCTATGCCTAATTTGCCCCAACCCACACCACCTTTACCCTACCCATCAAGACGAGACAAGGAAAAGGCACATGAACGAAATAATTATCAATTTGAACTCTTTATGAAAATGTTTTGTGACTTGCATTTTAATATAAGTTTTGCCGACGCCTTAGTCATGATGCCTCGATTTGCCGCGAACTTCAAAAGTATGTTGAATAACAAAGAAAAATTGCAAAAATCGTCTAGTTGTTCTTCGGTTTTTCTAAGCCGCATACCTCAAAAAGTCGGTGATCCTGGAAAGTTTTTAATCCCATGTGCTATCCAAGACATGGAAGAATGCTACGCCTTGGCCGATCTTGGTGCTAGTATTAATTTGATGCCTCTTGAGATTTTTAAATCGCTCAATCTTCCAAATCTCACTCCTTCAAGAATGTCAATCGAAATGGCCGATCATTCTACGATTCTAGCTTGTGGAGTTGCCGAGGACGTCTTTGTGAAAATTGGGAAATTCTATTATCCCGTGGACTTCATTGTTGTTGACATTCCCATCGATCCTAAAGTTCCGTTAATTTTAGGTCGATCTTTTTTGGATACCTCGAGAGCACTTATCGATGTGCATGCAAGAAAAATCACTCTTCGTTTCAATGAGGAAGAACTCGTCATTAATGCAACCCAAAACTCCACTCTTTCTCATGTTTATTCGATCACATCTTTGTACAATGTCAATCCCATCAAAAACATTTGTCAAAATATTTCCAATAGAGTTTTAGTTGTTGAGAAAAATGAAGTTCCGTCCCCTCCGCCGATGGAGGTTAAGAGTGTTAAGCCTATGATTCCAATCTCGAGTGATTCTTCGGATGATGAATACGTTGATCCCGATGGGGAGGTTTTCTTTGTTGACAAAAGATTTGAAAACTTGCCACCACCTAAACCAAAAAGATTTCAAAATGTGAGAATTTTTAGTGTGACTAACATTGTTTTAGATACACCAAATATTTTTGACATAATTAAATCGGGTTTTCACGAGGAGAGTTTAAAAGATGAAAAAGGAAAAGATTTTGAATTTAATTTAAAATTTTTTTCTACAATTCTAACTCCGTCATCACCACGTGTCTTGAGTACTACAAGCTCGTCTTCTCCTCTTGACGATGTTTTGTGTGGACCTAGTGTGGGGGAAGCCCCTTATGTTCCCTCCCCTTTCTCCACCGAGGACGAGATATTTGATCCTGGAATTACTTATATAGGGAAATCTCGGTCTTCCACCGATGCAATAAATGGAAAATCTTTTCATTTGATTGGTGCGAGTCTACCTCGAGTAGCTCAATGTTTTGCCTTACCCATTGTCCCACCCTTCTATTTCTTCTCTTCTATTTTCTTCTATCCCATTGGGATTTGTGTTGGAGTTGTGTTGTCTCGTCTTTCAACCGAAAACGAGGACGCTATCTTTGACCCCGGTATACGTTTATCGGATTTTTAAAGTACTCCACGTGCTTTTGGGCCTTGTTTATCATGTAAGCCCCACCAAAAATTGACCATACCATGATTATCCCTAAATGATCACATTTATGGGGATTCGAGTCGAGCTTTTGACTCGGTTATCAAAAACAAGGTGCCTCGTGGGGGAGACCCATGCTTATCCATGTACATATTATTGCTTTCTAATTAGTTTAATGTGAGGGGATTTGTGCCCTTCCAACCTTTGTTCCGTGGTTGTTTGTGCATTGTGTCTTTTAGATCATCATCTTCACGATTGGAGCCTCTCGTGTTCGTTTCATGGGAGCACTCGATCGTTTACTTTGGAGGCCTTTCCCAATATCCACATATGATATATCCTTTTATGTTCTAACCTTAGGTTTTAGCACACTTCATAAACGGCTATTACTTAATGGTTACACCCTTTCCATGCTAGATTAGGCATTCGACTACGTCTCTAGTATGGGGGTGTTTGTACCCCTAGACTCGAAACATTGAGGACAATGTTTAACTTTAGTATGGGGGGGTGAATAGATACTTGCCTTGCCAAACCTTCACGCTTTCCAAAGTTTATCGTTTTGTTATCATTTTCTTGCAAAATAAGGCTAAAAATGGCCAAATTTTAAAATTTTTCTCATGTTTTATAAGTGTTTGAAGACACGAATGTAGATTTTCCGATGGCGAGAATAAGAGTAATTTTTGACTCGACCGTGCGTGTTGAGCACTTAGCTTTGATTCCTTAACTACACATTAGGCTAAGTCTCTTAAATGAGGACGAGAAATGATAGAGTTAATTATAAGTTACTATGCTAAACGTAGAGTACTCGTATTCTTTCAAAAACTCATGTGTTCTCGTTGTTTGCTTATTCTCCCTTCACTTGTAAATATTTTTGCTTAATAAATATTGATTTAGCGGTTTAGTTAGGATTGTTGGGTTTCTAGTCTTTTCTAGTAGCTTCCGTGTAATTAAATTGGGAAGACATTAAGGTATCGCCAGCGTCACGGTTTTGAAGTATTGGCAACCCTAATAATCGAAAGCTTCACCTAATAATAAGATTTCAAGTGCTCACCTAAATCTAGCAAACAATTTGAAGCCCCACAAGGCCTAAAATCTATGCAAAATTGAAAGTGAATCAAGCCTTAATCTTCGAAGCTTTAAAGATCCAAAATTCGCTTTAGCGTGAGGATATACGTCTTTGGCTAATAAAACCACCGATGATGGCGGATAATAAAAGGCAAGGCAAGACCGAAGTCATAATAAAAGCTTCATGGCGAAGTTGAATAAAAGATGGAGGTAAACCAAAGATAATAAGGCCCTTCCGTTAGGGGGCGTATAAAAGTCTTGGTAATAAGTCTCATGTTCAAAACCGTTATAAAACCGTGTTTATCGATTCTTTTTGTCAACTTAATTTTTTAACATCGTTGTCTATTAGGAGGGGTTATTGATTTGATGGTCTTAGTTACACCGTTAGGACTCTATTTTTAGACCTAAATCTCTATTATCGCATAAGTCAATGATGTATCCTCGTGATCATTAAGACAAAATAAAATATAAGAGATACAACTTAGGAATAATGGGAGAATAAGTAAGTGATTAGGGCATATGAGTAGTGTTAGCATTACTAACTTATAATGACAATGATCTCGTTGCACGCTTGGCATGGAATTAAGGTGAAAACCGAGGACGACGAAATTATTTCTAACGAAGCATTCACGTGTTCTTATTCTATGAACCTAAACGTCCCATTTTGCGATGAAGATCATACATTATGTCTAAAACGCAAGTAGTAATAATAGTGTAGTGTAGCTAGTTATCATTTCAATAAAAGTGAATAAAATTGAATTTTGGAGATGCTTTGGTACTTTATTCTAGCATTGCGTGAGGGCACGGCAATGGTTTAGTATGGGGGAGTGATGAGACTGCTTTTATACATGGTCTCATCGTCTAAAACGGCCTTAAATTGCATAAAATATCATAAAACATGCCAAATATATGCTCGTGTTTGTTACTTGTGTATTTTTAGGTACGGATATTGTGGAAATGGCAAAAGAACACAAGAATCAATCAAAAACGAACACGGGAAACGAAGTCGCACAATGAACCGGGCCCAAGTTTGGAATTTTGCAAAAAGACCCTTGAAGAATTGAAGATTGGCAAAAATGGCCCCTCATCTTTGAAGAACTTGTCACATTTGACCCTCAAAATATCAAGTGTACAAGTATAATCCTTAATGTTTGAAGATTGTACAAGATCAGTCCTTGGAAAATCATGAATATACATTAAATACCCCTTGGAAAAGTTTTTGGAAGAGTTTGTGCCACTTTTGACAAGTTGTCAAAAGTTGATAAGGCAAAACTAGGCACTGATGGGTATTTATTACAAAGTAGAAGAAGTATAAAAGCTTGGGGATCAAAACTGTCAATTAACCAAACATTCCCACCCAACCAAAACGTGACACCTCAGCCCTACCCACCCACCAACCCATAACCATCACCCAAACCCATGACCCTACCCGTCCAACCCAAGTTTATTTAATAAACTAAGTCAAATCTGGTCAACCCCACTTAACCCGTTTTTATTTCCCACCAAAACATGATTTTTAAATCATGTTTACCCAAAAACAGATCAAAACCCCCCCTTAAACCCATAAACCCTAATCATGAACATTAATCAAACCAAAGGGTTATGATCTGATTAAGTCCAGATCTCTAATTAACCATATCCTCACCCTTTCCCACCTCACTTGACAAACCCACATGGGCTGTGGACCCCTCCCCAAACCTCCCCTACACCCGTCTCTTTCCCACAACCCCAAAACCCGACCAAACCAACCATCCAGATACTCCCCTTGGTCCCAAGCTCAAATGGACGTCCAAGATCCATTCAAACATCACCAACACCAGCTGGCTCATCACATGGCACGAATTTGACCCATTTTCAGTCAAATCTTCAAGGGCCTTTTTGGCATTTCAGTTAGCTAGGGTTTTAGTCTTCTAGTATGTTCTATTGTTAGTATAAATAGGGGATGAGCCTGTTCATACCCCTCTTGTTCCAGTTTTTAGCAATTCCTTTGTAATTCCTTTTTTATAAAATTAAAGTTTGGTGTTTTTGATATAAATTGTAATTCCTTTTAATTATTTATAAAAAGTTTGTGTGTTTGGATTGCTATAACTGAGTTCCATCTTATTTGTTTAACACTTTGAGTGTTTGAGTTTTTCAAAAAGGTTTTGAAAGAATTTTATGAATTTAAGAAATCATAGGTTGTTGTGAAGTGAAAGTGGATTAACATCCCATGATTTCTGGTTTATAAGTTGTTTTCAAAACGTGGTTAAAGTTTCTTGGTTCATTGTTTCAAAGTTTTTAAGGAAGTTTTCAGAAAATCAGAAAAGTGCATATTTTTGTGTTTGTTCTTGATTTGCAGGTTACTTGGTTGATTTAGTTCAGCACCAACCCCAGTTGGTAAGGAGGTGGTATTTCAACCACAAAGGACCTTGGATGTAAGGTCCTTAGGTAAAAAATACTTTTCCCTTTTAAATTTTCAGAAACTTGTGTTTTGTGTGAATTTGCATGATAGGTGATGATTGTCTGTTTAAGCTATTGGATTTGAGTAGTTATAGGATATTATGCATGTTTAGAGGTAATTTAATCAGTTTGATGGCTTATTGAAGTGAGTTGATGTGTTAAAAACGTTTTCAGAAATTTAAAGGGGTGTTTGGATATGCTTTTTATTTGATAATCTTGAAGGATTTTTAGAAGTAAAATGTGTTAGAGTAATTGATTAGGGTTGTGTTAAGTTACATGTTAGTCTTGGAATAGATTGGTGCAAGTTTGAGCTAAGTTGTGTGTTTTAGAAGTGAAAATCATAGCAATATCATAAATCTGCCATACTTGACTGTTTTTGTGGATTTTTGATTCTTGGATCTTTCAATCTGTTTAGATCTAGGTTGTTAGAGGTTTATATGTTGATTGTACAATATTTGGTGCATGTGTATGCTTAATCTTGGGGTTTGAGACTCATTTGAATGCTTGTAATCTGCTAATCAGACCACTAGACCTCTCATAGGACCTCAGCAACTTAAGTTTGCTTTGTGTGCTCATTTTTGTGGTTAATTTGTGCTAAATACTTGTGCTGCTTGTTTGTTTTCTGCTCTTCTTGACTCCTTGTGCTTCAATAAGCACAAGGGTGCCCTTTGTTCCAAGAAATCACCACAAACAAAGCAAACAACCAAGTCCTCTTGGTTGTCACTTGTTCATCAGAAACTCTTCAAGAACTGGGCACGTTTTGCCATTCATTTGCTTTGATCATTGTTTAAATTAGTTTGTTTTTGAGTTTTTGTGTTCATTTAAGGTTACTGGATCAAGTTTTTTTTAAAAATTTAAAAAAAAAATATAAACATCAAAAAGGACGTGGCCAGGACTCGAACCTGCGCCACTCCTCTCACAACACAACGTGCTAACCATCTGCGCCCTAGGGACTTTGACTGATAGATTTGGTTTTGAATTATATTTAAGGGCGTTTTCATTTGGGCTTATTAAATCAAGCCGTGGCTTATTTGTTTATTTTCAGCTTATTTATTAAGCATTTCTGCTTCTTTCCATTTTTCCTAGGTTTTAAATAGAGTTTAGGATTTTTCTGTTTAAAAATTTTATTTTTCCTTTTATTTAATTAATTTTTAGGATTATTTTTAGTTTTAAATTTAAAAAGTCATTTAAAAATATTAAACAGTAATAAAAAAATACAAAAAAATAGTTTTTAGGTTTTAATTTGTATTTTTGAGGTTTACAAATCAAAAAGTTTTCAAAAACTTTAATTTTTAATTTTATTTGATTTTAGGTTTTTTATTAAACTTTGAAAATTAATATAAAATTATTTAATAGGTTTCAGGAAATTTGGTTTGCATTTTTGTTCTAATTAGAATATTTAGGATTTTTGAGAATTTTTTAGAATTTATTTGAAAACTTTTTATTTTTAAGATTATTTTATTATTATTTTATTCATTAAAATAAAAAGTTTTATTTTTATTTCTTTTTCATTTTTCCTAGATTCTAGACATTAAAATAGGACCTTTGTCACTTTCCATTTAATTTTTAGGCTTTTAAATTAGTTTTTAGAATTAATTTAAGATTTAATAGATTTTAATAGTTTTTAGGAGTTTAAAAAGAGTTTTAATTGGTTTTAAAATTTTTAAAAATAGTTTTTAGCTTAATTAGGTTGTCTTTGAGGTTTACAAATTATAAAATCTTGTTTAGGGCTTTTTAATATTTAAAAGTGATTTTTAGGGCTTTAATTAGCATTAAAAAGTCATTATTAAATTAAATAAAAGGTTTTGGCAAGTTTGGATTTTTTGTAAACTCTTAGAATATTATTTGGGATTTTTTAAGTAATTTTTAGGAATTTTTAGGTTAAAATTTTAAATTTTGTGGTTTTTACGTTCTACGTCGTAACTTTCTAGTAGTGTTTTTGCCTTATTTTTCTATTTTTTTCGTCTTCGTCATTTTCTCTTCTTTTCTTCTCATTAATAATCAAAAACATAATCAATCATTCATTACACAACACACGTGCCTCCTCGAGAGAACGAACTCACTTTTAGGGTCATTCACACACGGTTTTCCTAAATCGTCGTGCACGCTTACCCTATTTTAGTTGCTTGTTTTTCCTAAAGCAAGTATCTAATTTTACAACTATCAAATTGCAGTCCTTATGATGTTTTATCCATTTTTAAAGGACTAGAAATGCAATATTCTTGAACTTCAAGGGCTTCTTTGGATCTTGGACTTTATGAAGGACCATTATTGACAATTTAGTATTGCTGAGGGACTAAATTTGCGAATTCTTCAAACTTGGAGGACCTTTTTGTAATTTTGACAAACTTAAGGGACCAAACTTGTATTTATGAATTCACAAGGGTTTTAAGTGTCATTTCTTCATTCATTGAGGATCAATCTTGTATTTCTTCAAGTCTTCAAGGGTTTATCTTGGATAATTCATGAACTAGGGCCCGGTTCTTTATACGACTTCGTTTCTCGTGTCCGTTTTTCCTTGTTTCTTGTGATCTTTTGTCTTTTTCACGATATCCACACCTAAAACACACAAGTAAACAAATACAAGCATATATATGGTAATTTATGACATTTTAATGCATTTAAAGCCCGAAAAGAACGATGAGATCATGTATAAATGCCATCTAATCACTCCCCCATACTAAGCCATTGTCGTGCCCTCACGCAATGCTAGAATAAAGTATCTAAGCATCACCAAATTCAATTTTATTAACCTTTATTGAAAAGTAAAAGACTTGCATCAATACTACGACGATGTGAAAAGACATAATGTATGATTTTCATCATGAATGTGACTTTTACGGTCAAAGAATAGAAACAAGTAAATGTCCCTTAGAGTAAATTTCGTCATCCTTGATTGTCATACATTCCATGCTAAGTGAAAAAACGAGATCATTGTTGGTACAAGTCACAATGCTAACACTACTCATACGTCCAAATTATGTAATACTTTTTCTCCCCGCAATCCTAGTTATTATAAAAGGAAATGGGTTACTAGCATTTTTAACTACTTGTCATGGATCACGAGTGATTCATATTGACTTATTTGAGTATTTATTAGTCCGAAAGCAAAGTAGCACGATTTAATCGATAGTTAGCCGAAGGACAAAATCTTTTAAAACGGCTTCTCGTGTATCTCCTTAAGTTCATATCTTGGCATAACTCGTTTCACGATTTGAGACCTTTCTCGGACCGATATTTGGCATGTACTTCATACTTCAAATCTTGGGAAGACGTTCTTGAAATTATGGTCTTCTCTTCATATTTTGGAATTTCTTCACTTGACGTTTTTTTAGAGATTCTTCATACTTGGACTACGACTTCATCATTTTTCTTCAATCGTTACTTTAGACTTTGATATACAACGATCCGCCTCCTTTTCGGACTTGGATATATTTATCCTCATACCTTGTAAGGGTCTTTTTGGATAGACTTTCTCCATGATCTTTAGGGAGGTAATTGCTTTTCGTCGTGTATCTCGATCCTTCATATTGATTTAGGAATATGATTCTTCACATCATCTTGGATCTTTAGCAACAAAATAGAGCTCCTCATGCCTTGTTAGGGCCTTTTTGGATCTTCACCAATCTTCGCGTCCCGCTTCAATAAGTTATGCCTTGGCTATGAACTCTATTCAACCCTGAGCAACTTTTAAACGATCTTGGGCTAGAAGCTAAGTAACCTTTCAAATCGTACGACCTTACTTATTGCAATTATTTTTATTCCTAATGCATTGATCTTATGGGAAGAAAAAGCCACAATTAAAAACGTATGAGTTTTTGAAAGAACATTTTCATGTTCTACGTTTAGCATGATCACTTGTCTAACTCTATCACCTCTCGTTCTTCACTATATAAAGACCTCTAATTAAAGAGACGCGTGAATACTTAGCCATGCAAGTCAAAATTAAGCCAAATTTGGATTAGCTTTCATTAAGACTATATCAAATCAAAGTTTCGGTTTTCAAGCCACCTATAGGATCTTGCGCTTTCTTGGACTTTTTCAAGTTTAGAGAATGCATTTTATAGTTCCCTTGATAAGTGACTTTCTAGGATCAATTATAGGAACTTGCGAAAAGTTCTTGTTCTTAACCCGAATGAGCTAAGACTTTCGTGTTTTAAAGTTCCCTATATAAAAGTCTAGCAAAACTTGAATTAAGCGGGTTAAGGAATGTAAAGGGCTCCAAATTCCCATCAAGTCAAAAATTAGCTCTTATTCTACCAATCGGAAAATATACATTCGTGTCTTAAAAACACTTATGAAAACTAAGAAAATTTTTAAAATTTGGCCATTTTTAGCCTTATTAGCAACAAAAACTAAACATTGAAAGTTGGAAAACGTGAGGGCGTAGCAAAGCAAGTATCTATTCAGCCCCCATACTAAAACTAAACATTGTCCTCAATGTTTCGAGTCTAAAGGTGGAGCACCCCCATACTAGAGACGAAGAATCGAATGCTTAGGATCTAGCATGGAAAGGGTGATCAACAATATATCTAAAGCCGTTTATGAATTATGCTAAAAGATAATTGTTAGAACAATAAAGGATATGTCAATGGATTCGTGAAAAACTTCTTCAAGCAAACGATGGAGGCTCACGTAAACGAACACGAGAGTCTTCAATCGTAGATGATGATGATAATCTAGATAACACAATCACAAACAACCACGAGACAACGAGTTGGAAGGGCACAAATCCCCTCTCATTATTTATTAGAAAGCATAAAAAGATAAGCATGTGATCTACCCCACGAGGCACCTCGTTTTTGATTACCGAGTCATGATCTCGACTCGATCCCCTCAATGTTAATTATCATTGGGGAAGGTGACTTGGTCGAGGTCAACAATTGAAGGAATATCCCCCACCAAAGTAGTGCTTAAGCCTATGCTCGTTCACCTTGAAGTTAGGATCATCATCTTGAGCTAGCTCGATGGTCCCATAAGGAAACACTTGTGTAACGGTGAAAGGACCCGACCAACGAGATTTCAATTTCCTGGAAAATATCTTAAGTCTAGAGTTAAAAAGTAACACTTGATCACCAACGTTAAAAACCCGGTTTTTAATCTTTGCATCATGAAACTTTTTAGTATTTTCTTTGAAAATCAATGAATTTTCATAAGCATTGTCTCTTAGTTCATCCAATTCATTCAATTATATTTTCCGGTGATCTCCCGCGGTCTTTAAGTCAAAGTTTGCATGCTTAAGGGCCCAATTTGCCTTGTGCTCCAATTCAATGGGCAAATGACAATTCTTCCCATAGACTAATTTATAAGGAGTACAACCGATAGGTGTCTTATAAGCGGTCCTAAAGGCCCATAAAGCGTCATCGAGTTTGTCGGACCATGAAGCACAGTTTTCTCCAATCGACCTCTCTAAAATCCTTTTCAAAGCTCGGTTCGAAACCTCGACTTGCCCACTCGTTTGCGGGTGATAAGCCGTAGAAAGACGATGAGTAACTCCATATTTCTTTAAGACCTTTTCGAATTGGTCATTACAAAAATGGGTTCCACGATCGCTTCTAATAGCACGAGGGGTTCCGAACCGAGAGAATAGTTGTTTCAAAAACTTCACTACCACACGAGCATCATTAGTAGGTAAAGCCTTAGCTTCCACCCACTTAGAAAGGTAGTCCACCGCGATGAGGATATACTTGTTACCATGAGACGATGAGAACGGACCCATAAAGTCTATGCCCCAAATGTCGAAAATCTCACACACTTGAATTATGTTTTGCGGCATTTCATCACGTTGAGATGATTTTCCTTGACGTTGGAACGAATCACACGACTTCACAAGTGCGTGTGCATCATGATAGATAGAAGGCCAAAAGAAGCCGACATCGAACACTTTCGTAGCCGTCAGATTAGCACCATGGTGACCACCCGTGGGTCCCTCGTGACAAGATCTAAGGATATTAGAAGCTTCGGCACCAAAAACACAACGTCGAACGAGTTGATCCACACAAACCCGAAAGAGATAAGGGTCGTCCCAAAAATAGAACTTGACGTCACGAAAGAATTTTTGCTTTTGTTGTGTCGTCATACCCTTGTTTATGAAATTCCCCGCATGGTAATTTGTAATGTCGGCAAACCATGGAGTGGTGTATTTAGAATTCACTACACCGAGAGTCTCGAGAGGAAATGTTTTGGTGATTTCCTTGTTCTCGAAAACATCTTTGTGAGGATCTTCTAGACGAGAGAGATGATCGGCCGCTAGATTCTCGGCTCCTTTTTGTCAAGCACGGTGACATCAAATTCTTGGAGGAGGAGCATCCAACGAAGCAATCTCGGCTTAGCATCTTGCTTAGCTAAGAGATACTTGATAGCCGAATGGTCGGTATACACGATGCTTTTAGTTAAGACGAGATAAGCTTGGAATTTCTCAAAAGCATAGACCACGGCAAGGAATTCCTTTTCCGTTGTGGTGTACTTTAATTGAGCCTCGGTCAACGTCTTACTAGCATAATGGATAGGACGGAAATGCTTTTCATAACGTTGCCCTAAGACGGCCCCTATAGCATAATCACTTGCATCACACATGATTTCAAAGGGTAATTCCCAATTAGGAGCAACAAGAATGGGAGCTTCGGTAAGTTTCCTTTTAAGAGTTTCGAAAGATCTAACACAATCCTCATTGAAGTTAAAAGGAGCATCCTTCTCGAGAAGGTGTGTCATAGGTCGAGAGATTTTCAAAAAGTCTTTGATGAAACGTCGATAAAATCCCGCGTGGCCTAGGAAACTCCTAACTCCCTTAACGGTTTTAGGATGAGGTAACTTGGCGATGACGTCTACCTTAGCTTTATCGACGTCAATCCCCGCTTTCGAGACCTTATGTCCTAAGACGATTCCTTGTTTACAAATGAAATGACATTTTTCCCAAATAAGCACAAGATTGGTTTTTTCACAACGTTTTAACATTTGCTCGAGATTAGATAAACACGATGTGAACGAATTGCCAAACACCGAAAAGTCATCCATAAATACTTCCATCGACTTCTCGATCATATCGTGAAAAATGGCCATCATACACCGTTGAAACGTACCCGGTGCATTACAAAGTCCGAAAGGCATCCTACGATAAGCAAACATTCCATAAGGACACGTAAACGTAGTCTTTTCTTGATCACGAGGGTCGATAGGGATTTGAAATTAACCGGAAAAACCATCTAAAAAGCAATAGAATTCATTTCCCGCGAGTCGCTCCAACATTTGATCCATGAAGGGCAAAGGAAAGTGGTCTTTACGAGTGGCGTCATTTAACTTTCGGTAGTCAATACACACCCTCCAACCGGTCAAAACACGAGTGGGAATTAACTCGTTGTTTTCATTAGGCACAACGGTCATTCCTCCCTTTTTAGGGACACAATGGATAGGGCTCACCTATGGGCTATCGGAGATAGGATAAATCATTCCCGCGTCAAGGAATTTTAAAACTTCCTTTTTAATGACATCGTGAATTTTGGGGTTTACCCTTCTTTGACTTTGAATTGCGGGTTTGTAGTCCTCCACCATTAAAATCTTGTGAGTACAAAATTTTGGGTCAATACCCTTAATGTCGGAAATTTTCCACGCAATTGCCCCTTTATGAGCTTTAAGAACTTTCAAGAGCTCAGTTTTTTCATCATTAGCAAGGCCTCTCGCAATAATAACCGAAAACTTGTCATCACCTTCCAAGAACGCGTATTCAAGGTGAGATGGAAGATCTTTCAATTCAAGGATAGGTGGTTCCTTGATTGAAGATTTTTTCTCAACACTCATAACTTCCATCGGCGGAAGAAATGGTGGAATAGAAGTATCATCACTAATAAATACCTCATCTTCATTGTCGATTTCATTTGAAGTGAAATCGCCTCCTTGGAATGGAGTGAGATTTGGTGTAGAATAAGCAAGAATCGGATCCAAAATAGTGGGATTGCCACTTGACGAGCTATCGAAAAAACCTAACACTTCTTGTGAAAACTCATCGCAAACCACATCCACTAAGTCGATGTGATTGATGGTAGCGATTGCATAAACATGAGAAGGTTTTGAGTTTTGAGTAGCGTTTATAACAAGTTCCTCTTCGTTGAATCTCAAAGTGATAGTTCTTGCATGAACGTCGATAAGCGATCTCGAGGTGTCTAAAAATGGACGACCTAAAATTAGAGGAACTTGAGGATCCGCGGGGATGTCAACTACTATAAAATCAACGGGATAGTAGAACTTCCCCACTTTCACGAAAACATCTTCGGCTACTCCACATGCTAAAATCGTAGAATGATCGGCCATCTCGACGGACATGTTCGAAGGAGTAAGAGCCGGAAGCGAAAGCGATTTCCATATGGAAAATGGCATCAAATTAATGCTCGCACCAAGATCGGCCAAGGCGAGGCATTCTTTCATATCTTGTATGTCACAAGGAATGAGAAACTTTCCGGGGTCACCAGCTTTTTCCGGTATGCGGTTAAGATAAACCGAAGAACAATTAGCAAGCTTTGAAAGCTTTTCCTTATCGCTCATCATACTTTTAAAAGTGGAAGCGAAACGAGGCATATATAACAACGCGTCGGCTAAAGTTACATCAAAATGCACTTGTTGAAACATTTTTATAAAAAGCTCGATTTGTTGTTTGTTACGTTCTTGCATTTTCTCTTTGTTTCGTCTCGAAGGGTAAGGTAAGGGTGGTGTGGGTTGGACATTAGGCAACGACCTTGGAATCTCGGGTTCCACAATTGGTATTGGTTCAACCGTAGGTGTGGTATGAGCGGTACTTCGTGGGCTTGTAATATGCTCCTTTTCGACTATCACCTCGGGTTCTTTCTCGATTTCCTTCTCCGTAGAAGTACTTGGACGAGAGATTGGTTCCTTGAAAGTTTTACCACTTCGTGTAGTAATAACCTTCATTTTTCCCTTCGGGTTTGCAATGGTATCACTAGGAAGACCACCCGAGGAAGAGGGTTTACGCATGATTGCTTCAAACATTTTTGCCATTCGGTCTTCAAATTTTGATTGCCTTAAATCCGCTTTTAGCAATTCTTGCTTAATCTCATGTTGTCCTTGTTCCATCTTTTGTTGATTTTTTTGAAGACGTTGAACATTTCCTTCCATTTTATTAGCATGAGTTTTAAGTTCATTAGCAAGTTCGTTTTTAAGCTCATTTTTCAACTCGGATCTTAAGCTAATCATCTGACGTTGCATGTTATCAAATTTAGCATCATTTGCTTTAGCATAATCCAAAATTCTCCTTGAAGAGTGTGAGCATTTTGAAAACCTTGTGTAGTGTTTTGAAAATTACGATTTTGGTTTTGATTTGCAACTTGTCCATTCCCACTTTGATAATTCCCTTTGTTTTAGTTACGTGAATTGCCTTGATAATTACCACCTTGATTGTTGTTTCGATAGTTATTAGCATTTTGATTTGGTGGAGCTTGATTTGGGCGGGAACCTTGGCCGTTTTGGTTATAAGTTCCCGTTGCTACGTAAGCACTCGAAGTGTTACCACCGGCGGTAATGCACTCGGAAAGATCATGAGCTCCACCACAAGACAAACAACTCTTTTCAACCGCTTTAACCGAAGCGGAATTCAAAGCCTCTTGAGCTTTCCAATGAGTCATAAGATTAGCAAATCTTTCGAAAAACCGATTTTCCTCATTAGCTTCATCATGTAAGGCATTAATGCTACGAGACGATGACGACGATGACGAACCCATATTGGCAACACTCGGTGTGTTACGAGGGCTATAAACCTTAGATCTATTCTCGATAATCTTTAAAGCTTCATCGGTCGTTTTGCACAAAAAATTACCACCCGCGGCGGCATTCAAGTAATCTCGTTCATGGTCATTAAGCCCATTATAAAAAGTATCAACTTGATGCAATTCCGAAAAATCATGGTGTGGACATTCATGTAACATTTCTTTAAATCGTTCCCATGCCATTGAAAAACTTTCATTATTTCGTTGTACAAATCTTGAAATCTCATTTTTCAAATGTGTTGTTTTAGATGGTGGAAAAAACTTGTTCACAAACTTAGAAATGAGATCACCCCATGTCGAAATTGAATTTGGCGGTTCTTTCTCAAGCCAAATTTTAGTGGGTCCATCTAACGAGTATGGAAACAACATTATCTTAATGGCGTCATGTGGAACATCCTTAAACTTGCTAGTAGCGGTGAGACGATTAAAATTCCTTATGTGATAGTGTGGGTTTTCTTTCTCATGACCTCTAAACTTATTAGCTTGCAACATAGACATTAAACCCGTCTTAATCTCGAAATTCTCCGCAAGGATAGCGGGAATCACAATGGCCTCTCCAAAACCCTCGGTGGGTGCTTGAAGCAACTCCATCATAGTACGATTAGCCATGACGACTTCTTGTTCTACAATAGGTTCAACAATTGGAGTTTGTTCTTCAATTAACGTCTCTTGATTAGCTTGTTTTTGAAGACGTTTACGAGCTCGTTTTGCTTGATTACGAGTGATCATAAACTTCACGAAGAATGGGAGGTGAGCAAAGAAGAGTGTTTTGTGAATTTTCAATTTTTTTGTGTTTTTGATTATTTTTATTTTTTTTTTGGATTTTGGTGTATCTTCGTAGACAACAATCTACCAAATCACTCCTCGAATCAAACTCTTGATTAAAGAAGCCTTAAAAGAATGAAAACGATCACGTGGAGTGAACGCCTTCGAATGACTTTAGAACTTTGGTGAAAACCAATTTGTTCAAGAGGGTTTAATCACAAAGAAAACCAAGTAAATATATATGATATGTAATAATACGTTGGGTGACAAAACCCTCGATTAGCTTTCAATCTCAAAATACTCACAAGCAAGCGGGGAAACGAAGCGACGCGAAGCACTTAAGAGCCTTTTTCCTTACGGTATATTTTATAATACCCGCCTTATACCCCACCTTATAGTTCGTATTTTTCAAAATCGAGCTTCACGAAAGTATTTATCTATTTTTACCTTTTTCTTTTGTTTGAGATTCGAATACAATAATTAGGAGATCAAATCCCAATTAAGGTTGTGTTTTCACACTTTTGGAGATATTTTGTATTGATTGTGATACTTAATATAGTAATAATAATTTCACAAGAAAAACAAAAAAAAACCGATAATACGTATTAGTAGATTTCTACTAATACAAATACTATTTATGGTTAATATTATAAACAACAAGACAAATTAATCACGACACACCTCCCCGGCAGCGGCGCCAAAATGATTGTAGTAAATTACAACTCTTGTTTAGGAAAACAAAGAGCGTAAAGTAGGGAAGTATTAAGTGATGATTTAGGAAAATCAAGCACTAATGACCCAATGAAGTTCCAAGTTCGTTTCCCAAGGAGGTATATGTGTGTGAATAATTCATAATTGGTTTGAGATTAATATTGGATAGAAGGGGATGAGAAAAGAGGATGACGAAGACGTGAAATTAATTACTACTACGACTAAACGTAAAACCGTAAAATGAGCAAAAATAAAAATTAATTCTAAAAATTACCAAAAATTCACCAAAAATCAAAATAAATAAACTAAGAGTTTACCAATGATCAAAATTTTTTCAAACCTTTTAATTAATTAAATATTATTTTTTAAATGCTAATTAAAGCCCTAAAAATCAAATTAATTATCAAAAAGCCCAAATAAAGATTTTTCAATTGGTAAACCTCTAAAATGACCTAAAAAGATAAAAAAAACTATTTTTGTAAATTTTTAAACTAAGAAAATCTATTTAAAATGATTTAAAAACTATTAAAACTTAGTATAATTATAAAAATTAATCTAAAGATGATAAAATTAATCTAAGAGTTGAAAAAATCCTATTTTAATGTATTTAAGCTAAGAAAAATATAAAAAGTGCAAAAATGTGAAATTTGAAAAATAATATTAAAATAATATTAAAAATCCAAAAATTATAAAAATTCTAAAAACTTGCAAACTAGTTTATTTTAACCTAATAAAACAGAAAATGAAAGTGAAATTACCAAATTACCCCTAATGGGCTAAAATAAAAAACAGTCAAGCTTAATGGGCTTTTTAGCCCAAAAAGTCAAAATAAGCTCAAATGACTTGGAAAAGCCTTATCTGACTCAAAATTCAATTTTAAACACAAAACTCTGAAGGCCCAAAAGCTGAAAATGAGCTTATCACTGCTTAATGAACACACAACTTATTCTTATTGGGCCATTAAGCCCATTAAGCAATAAGCCAATGCCATAAGCTCTAATTTGACACACAACCTTCTTTTGGGATACTAAAGAGATCTGTAAAAAGAAATTTTGAAAAAGCACACTCAATAAGCCATAAATAAGCCAAGTACAAATCAACTAAAAGACAATATAGTCGGGCTTCAGTTCTAGGGCACCTCAGGACTTGATTCAACTTGCAAAAGGTTACAAATGACTTAAATAAGCCAAATCAATCAACCAAAATCCAATAAGCAAAACCAATAAGCTGGAATAAGCCAATAAGCACTTATGAAAAAGTCAATTAAGTTGGTTTTCTAGTCAAACCCTAAAGTCAACCTACCAAATGCTCCAGTATGAACAAATGGGTCAAATAATGAGCACCTATTACAAAATCAAAGTTGTTGCTGGTTAAAATAAGCTAGAATAGCTTATTGATAAGCTGATGTCCAATTAACACTAGCAGGGGGGACTTTCAGTAGGAACTGGTTCCCTCTGCCTTGACTATTTGACCTTTGATTTTAAAGAGATTCTGTATGTTTTGTTGGAAGACAAGGGCACCCAAGTGATCAGTTAATCACAAGGAGTCACAATCAAGCACAAAAACACACTTCAGTATCACCAATTAGCACAAAAAAATCAAAAGATGCTTAGATCTAGCACAAACATAGATATTAAGCTGTTATGAACACTTAAGCAGTTTGAGCAAGAATAAGCACACCAAATCTAACCAGATGCATACACAAGCTATATAAACTGTTATTAAGCACAAACAAACTTAAATCAATCACTGAATCAAAGTATGGAACAAGATCAAAGCAGATTCAACTTGCTGATATGAACTTCAAGAACAAATGCACACTTTGCTGATATAAATGACCAAAGATCCAAATTCAACACTTCAATCCTACTTCCCTGATGTAACTAACTAGGTTTTATCACTTGTTCCCTAGTCTATGATTAGAACTAGGTGTCCTTCAAACCTCATCCAATTTCAACAAGTATACAAGATTTTAGAGCCTATTGTTGATTCTAGGTGTTTATATGCACAAAGCTTGCAGATAAATTACCACTTATACTTATGAGACAGGTTTCAAGACAAAGCACAAACTCAAAACAACACAAATCCAAAACAGGTTGTTATCCCAAACACACCTAAATCCACAACTTTTCAAAGCAATTTGTAATTTCTAAGCACAACCTACTGATTTAATGATTCAAACACACTTCTTAGATGACTTCTAACAGATTCAAACACAAAAATCACAACCTCAAACACAAGAACACAAAATCACAGCCCAAATACCAAAACAGGCTATATCATGAAATTTTTAGGGGAAACTTAAACAAGAGGCCATACCTGTCCTCCACAACATCCTAGGAGGACCAGCAATGCTCCTTGGACCTTGTTCAACAACTAGAACAAGACCAAGGTTCTTCACAAAGAGGATCAAAACCTGCTGATGTTCAAAGTAGAACAAGGTTTTGATGATTATGATTCTTCAACACAAATGAACAAACAGCTCACCCAATAGCTTAAATCTCTTCTCAGGCTTGGTGTCAACAAGCTTGAAGGAGCTTTAGGCTCTTGGCTAAGGATTAGTACAAGATAAAAGGTAAATCAGAAACTAGGATTTCAAGGTTTTTGAACCTTTGAAAACCTATCAAACATAGACGTGCCTTAACCACAAGATTAAGGAAGGTCTATAACATCAAATGGAACACATATTTCAGCTATTCTAACACCAACTTTTATAAAACACAAAAGAGATTTCACAATTTTTAAGAAATTCAAATTTTATTTATATAAAAAGGAATTACAAAGATAATAGCCAAAATCTGGAACAAGGGACTCTCACAAGTTGAGGTCTCCTTATATAGGCCTAATGGACTATTCTAGAAAGCTGAAAATGCATGAAAACCCTAGATGTGAAATCTCAAAATTGCCCTTGAGTGCTTGACGCCGTTTGATGTTGGTGAGCTGTCCAAATGCATCAGGGACGTTCATTTTAGCTTTGGAGTTAAGCTATGAGTCCAAGCTGTTGATCTTGGCCACGTGTCCTTACTTGAAGAGGAGGGTGTGATGTGATTGGGTAACTGGGTAGATGGTAGGGTCCATTGGTGAGTGGAGAAGAGGGATTTAATTTTGGGATGGGTTTCAGGTGAGGTGAATCACACGGGGGAACAACTAATTGCATTTTACCCTTTGTTGGTTAAAAGTAATTTCTGGGTTCATCACGTGCTACAGTGCCACGTTTGATCTGATTTTAGTGGGTGGTAATTGTGTTTGGCGCAAATTATGTTTGAATGTTTCAGTTGTACACAATTGGCCCTTAGTCTTTGGAAAACAATGAATAACAAGTTTCTTTTTCAAGCAAACCCGTTTTCCTTGGTAAACTAAGTTTCTGAATTCTCACATTGGCCACAAAAAGTTTTGGAAAAGGGAATTAGGGCTTTTTAAACTTTAGGCTAATTACAATTTCAGTCCTTATGATGTTTTATCCATTTTTAAAGGACTAGAAATGAAATATTGTTAAACTTCAAGGGCTTCTTTGGATGATGGACTTTATGAAGGACCATTATTGACAATTTAGTACTAATGAGGGACTAAATTTGCCAATTCTTCAAACTTGGAGGACCTTTTTGTAATTTTGACAAACTTAAGGGACCAAAATTGTATTTATTAATTCACAAGGGTTTTAAGTGTCATTTCTTAATTCATTGAGGATCAATCTTGTATTTCTTCAAGTCTTCAAGGGTTAATCTTGGATAATTCATGAACTAGGGCCCGGTTCTTTGTACGGCTTCGTTTCTCATGTTCGTTTTTCCTTGTTTCTTGTGATCTTTTGTCTTTTTCACGATATCCACACCTAAAACACACAAGTAAACAAATACAAGCATATATATATGGTAATTTATGACATTTTAATGCATTTAAAGCCCGAAAAGAACGATGAGATCATGTATAAATGCCATCTCATCACTAGGTAAGCCACCCGAAGAAGAGGAGGGTTTACTCATAAAAGATTCGAACATTGAAAGCAATTTGTTTTGACTTTGTTCCATACTTTGTTGCATACGGTTCTGGTTTTGCTCTAGCCTTTGTTGATTAAGCTCAATCTTGTTATTTTGCCCCTTGATGGTATTTTGAAAATTGAGTTTCAAAGTATTAATTTGCCCTTGAATGTTGTTTTGAAAAGCTTTTAAATTTGCCTCGTTTGACTTGATATAGCTTGACAACTCATTTTGGTTATTATGAAAACCTTGATTGTTTTGATTAGCATTAAACCCATTTCCTTGATTAAAATTCCCTTGGTTACCACGGTTAAAATTATTCCCATTATTCCCATTGTTGTACCTATTTTGAACCTGTGGAAAACCTGGTGGAGCAACATGATTTTGACGAGGAACTTGACCGTTGGAGCCATAAGTTCCCGTCGTGGCAAAAACACTTGCTTGATCAAACCCCGTGGTTGAACAAGCATAATTAGGATGTGCTCCACCACATGATACACAAAAATTCTCAACCATATTAATCGATCCACGAGGATTCTTCCTAATCTCATTCAACAATGTAGCAAATCCATTATCAATCTTAGAGTCCAATCTAGCAATCTCGGTATTAGATGAATTCACATTGGAAACAACCGGTGTGTTTCGTGAATATTGCACTCTAGACTTATTCTCAATTATACCCCACGCGTCTCTCGGAGTTTTTCTTAAAAGATTACCACCCGCGACGGCATTTAAAGAATCTTGTTCAACCATATTAAGTCCAATATAAAAAGTATTGATTTGATGCAATTCCGAGAAACCGTGGTGTGGACATTGTCTTAACAAATCTTTAAACCTTTCCCAAGCAACCCCAAACGATTCATGCACTTTTTGTTCAAATCTAGTGATCTCGTTCTTAAAGTGTGTTGTTTTGGATGGTGGAAAGAAATAATTCATGAACTTAGACACTAAATCATCCCATGTCAAAATCGAACCCGGTGGTTCTTTCTCATACCAAATCTTAGCGTTACCCTCGAGCGAGTACGGAAAAAGCATGAGCCTAATCGCGTCATTCGACACATCTCTAAACTTGAGAGTCAAGGTAATACGAAGAATAGTCCGAATGTGAGAGTGCGGGTTATCGGTCTCATTGCCACGAAATTGGTCGGCACGAATGAGCGATAAAAGACCCGTCTTAATCTCAAAATGATCCGCCAAAATAGCCGGCACAAAGGTTGCTTCCCCATACCCTTCGGTGGGTGCACGGAGCAATTCCTCCATTGTTCGGTTATCGGCCATCTCTACAACAATAGGTGGAAGCTCGGGTTCCACTATTCGTTATTGACGATTTCTATTTCTACGAGGAATATTTTCAAGCCTATTGTAATCAATCACAAGTCGAGAAGAACGTAATTGCATAAACCAAAGTGACGAGAATTTAGAGGGTTGAAGAAAAGAAATTAGACAAGAAGAAGATTATTTTTGGTATTTTATTTGGGATTGATCAATCAAAAAGATCGATAAAAACAAGGAATAAGGATAATTACTATGGAAGTAAATTACCCTCGGTCGACTTTGAAACGATAGGTGAAAACCTAAACGTCTCGAGGTTCAATAAGTAGACTACAAAAATAAGATATAATACTACTTGAGTTGGCAAACCAATAATCGGTCGTCCCTCTCAATGAACGCATAAGCAAGCGGGGAAACGAGGTGGCACAAAGCACTTAAAAACCTTTTTCCTTAGACGACCTTTTATAGCACGTCGCCTTATACCCACCTTATAGTTTGTATATATCGAGTTCAAACTTTTTATTAGTATTTATCTATTTTGCCTTTTTTTCGTTTTGGATTCGAATACAATAGCTAGGTGATGAAATCCCAACTAAGGTCTTATTTGGAAATAAGTAAATTTATTGTTCTACGTAATACAATATAGTAATCACAAAAAAACACGAAAAACGATACATACTATAATAATAGAAAAATAACAAAACTTTCCGAGGACGGAAAGGGTCTTCAAATCAACGATCAACAAATCTCACAAAGACGAATCGTACACAAGATCCCCGGAAGCGGCGCCAAAATTTTTGATGTGTCGTGGAATGTATATGTTAATAAGATACATTATAGGATATACTTAGAAAATTACCTTTAGGAAAAAGTAATAGACTAAATTTACCAAAGACGGATTCAATTAAACACGATGATGAACCAAGTTCGTTGTACACGAAGATCGAGTAAATTTGAGACGCTTTGTTTCGATATGGACAATTGATTCAAATGGTTATCGGTTTTTTAACTAAAATTACTTCTACGATTTTAAACTATTTAATTCCTAAGTGCATGAATCGTTCCCCAAAATAAAATTCTAAAAGACAATTATTCAAAAATTAAACTATTTAAAATTTTAGACTATTTAAATTTAATTAAAAAACTTAGTCTATTTAATACAAATACTTTTACACTATTTAAAACTTTATAAAAACTAATTAAAATAATTAAAAAACTATTTTAAATCTCAAAATTAAATAAATCTATTTAAAATTTATTTTAACTTTTAATTAAACAAAATCTATATTTTTAAAACCAAATTTATTTGAACCTAAATTAATTAAAATCTAATTATTATAAAACTAATTTTTAATGACTAATTAAATTTCTAAAATTAATAAAATAAACTTTATTTTGTTTTTATTTATTAGTAAACTATTAATTAGAATTTACTTTAATGAAAACTTATACTTAACACACTACTTAAAACTGACAGGCAAACTATTAAACTATATTAATGTAAAAGGCTGTATTTAAACCAAAACAGTAAGCCAGTCAAGCTGGTTAACATGTTTGACCCATGACCAGGAGGTCATGGGTTCGAGTCCCATGGTGGACAAATTTGGATGATTATTTTTGTAATTTATTTTTGGACAATGAAAATCAAAGTAAAAGTCACAGGAATGACTTGTGTGATGTATATAATGATTGATGAATTCAGCAAAGCCTACACAGAATAAATGAGTCTGTGTGCTCAAATAATAAAGCAATACTCACCAATATCAGCAAGCTAAACTACTCAATAATTCTAACCAAAATCAGCTATAATCATACAACAAAATACACTACAATCATATCAATCAGCTAACAAAAAACAGGCAACCTAAATGTCTGAGGATCTATAATCCACATAAGAACATTTCATTAAACTCAGAAAGTAAACTCAAATCAAGCATGAAACAGTAATTGCATGCAAACTAAGAACCAAGTGATTCAGCAGACTGAAACTCTCAAGGACTCATATCAGATGCAAATAATATCAGTATAAACAAAGCCAACAGATATATCCGTAAAACAAATAATTCATCAAAGCTTAACTCTAAATCAGCAAGATAAACTTATATCAGCAAAACCAGCAACTAATAAAGCTTATAAAAGTATACAAAACTCACTTATAAAGATTTATCCAAACTCCTTTATCAGATATATAAAAAACAAAAAAAAACTCTCAACCAACTAACTAATAATAGAAATAATATTTAAACAGTAAAATAAAAGATGAACATATACTTATTTCGAATCCAGATTCATTAATCAGAAATTTAAACAATATTACACTAAGCAGATAACATCATTAAACACTGATAACAAATAACTACACAGATTTAATGCAATAACTCTAAATCATATCAATCTTTTAAATAACATAAGCATCTAAACATATTAATCTAATTATCATGGAAACTAAAAGGGAAATGAACCTTTTGTAGAAAACCTTTGGGACGAAGATATGCGCTGAGCAATCTTATGAAACCGAATAAACACCATCGAACCACCAACGTGCACCATCAAACCAAATAATATTCGAACCAGTTTTTAATAAACTTTCCAGTAGGGAAAGTTTATCCCCAAAATTATTTTTTATTAATTGACAAAACCTATTATTAAGCTTATATCAAATAACCTCAATCATTATTATATAAAATCAGTTCAAAGAATAAAAGTGAAAAATTAAGTTTAAACAGAAAGTTAAATACGAATTAAATCAAAGACAAATCACTTTTATTAATAACCAAGAAACGAGTACAATACTGATGAAAGAAATTACAAGATTTATCCTAGAACTAATTTAACATAATAACTTTAAAAAAATAAAATTGGATGATGAATTACAGAAAATATGGGGGTTTTTATAGCCAAACCCCCAAGGCCCTTGGTAGAGTTTGTTGAGTCGAATCTTCATTCTCAGCCTTTGATCTTGCATTTCTATTTCATCTCCTTTAATCTACGGCTGGAAATAGCCAACTAGCACACGGATCGCCAACGTGGCATCAGGTGTGCTAGTTGTGCTTCTTGATGGCTGACTTGTCCTTTATTGATTGGTGGATTGGTGGTGATGTGTTGTCACAGCCAATGAAAGGCTGCCACGTCCGTAGATGATCTCCATCTTCTCTTCCTTAAAACTTGGGAATTAATTCCATACGTGTGAATCACACGTTCCAAGCAAAAGCCCCAATTTATCTGATATTTTTTTGTGATTAGGGTTAAAATGAATAGTAGATTTATAGTTTTTTTTAGGATTGGGGGTAAATAGTGATAAGGTATCTGGTTATTTGGTGTTTGAGAGAGATGAGAGTGAAAACTTTGGTTTTAACGAAAAGTTAATAAACGTGTGTGGTGAGTGTGGTTGTAAATGGTTTGACCGAGTAAACAAAACGTTTATATCCATTGCACATATTTAACCTAATTGGTTTTTTAAACAAGCTCATGAACACTCCTTTCGTTTCTTTAAATTTGGTTAATCACTTGGGCTTGGGCCCAAGAAATTCAATCCGTCACATAGCTGAAATGGGCTTTATAATGGGCTTATGGGTCAAAGTAGATAACTTGTTCCATACTTGGGGTTTTGGGCCCATTAATCCAAATGTGGGACCCACAAGGCCCAATAATCTTTTAAAAGGTTAAATCCACTAAAATCGAACTCATATTTGGCTTCCTTGATCTTTTCATCAAACTCGTGTCGATTTTGCCGGTTTTCGCGAACTTCGGTACCTACACACATGAAACAACAAAAACACATATACAAGGCCATATTCATTGGTTTTATGCATTTATTTATCGTTTTAAGATACGAATGATATGAGTAATTTAGCTCATATCAAACTCCCCCTTGCTAAGCAATTGCCGTGTCCTCACGCAATGATAAAATGAAACACTATCTACACCTTTATTCAACTTTTGACACTTTTATTTTTCAAAGATATAATGTACTGCTTTCATTATTAGAAAAATAACTTTTAGGATCATAAAACTCAAATAGATTCATCTTCCTCGACTTTTCACTTTTCCATGCCAAGTATAAAAACAAGATCATTGTCAATCATAAGCCCCAAAATTAAAACAACTCATACAAGTAATTTATGTTAAACTCAATCTCCTATTATTCCTAATTGTATCTCTAGATTTTATTTGTCATTCACTCAAAGGCTCATTTGACTTTATTTGATATTTATTAGTCCAAAAATGAAGGCAAGAACGGTGTAAACTCAACACTCAAATCCTAACCTCGACTTCAAAAACCGTTGTCACTAAAGAAAGCCCACATCAATGATAACTTAACACGATTTGAGGGATAAATCCCCGGACCCAAAATTTGGCTAATAGGACAACTTAAAAGCAACAATAAAACCTCCAAAGTCAATTATGACCTTATTAATGGAGTTAGCAACAACTACATCATATCACCTTGTGGCTCTTTAAGATGTAATTGTGCTCCTTATTTAAAATCCACACCGAAGGCTCCTTGGACAAAAATAAGGGAATTGACATTCACCATCCCACCTTATGGCTCATGATGATGAAGCAATTTTTATTCAACATGTCCCCTTGCCATACACCCTAAGGCTCTAATGACAAGGTTAGTGCTACATGACTCCCACCCGAAGGCTCCTAGAGAACAAGTTTTTATTTATTCTTCTTTATTAATATGATATTTATAGTAAGCCAAATTTCCGCAATCCCATGATCAAAAGTCCATGACGCTGACACCCTTAATGTGTTCTCACTTAATTACAAGGGAAGAAAAAGAAGGAGTTACGAGTTAAGATATTAAGCCTAAACCGCTAAAAACTTCATTTATTAAGCAATTATTATTCAAGCGTGGAAAATAAATACGAGGAGATTAAATCAAACACAAAAATACTTACACAAGAAAGAATTAGCTTTAGAAACTTAAGATTAAACTCTATCATCTCTTGTTCTCCATATTGTAAAATTCCAATAATGTGAAATCAACTGATACTTAGCCTATTAAATCAAAGTTTTGGGTTTTCAAGTCATCTATAGGATCTTGCATCTTCTTAAACTTTTTCAAGTTTTAGAATTTGCATTTTAAAGTTCCCTTGATAAACGACTTTCTAGGATCAATTATAGGAACTTACGAAATCCATTATCAATCTTAGAGTCCAATCTAGCAATCAAGGTATTAGATGAATTCACATTGGAAACAACCGGTGGGTGTTTCGTGAATATTGCACTCTAGACTTATTCTCAGTTATATCCCACGCGTCTCTCAGAGTTTTTCTTAAAATATTACCACCCGCGACGGCATTTAAAGAATCTTGTTCAACCATATTAAGTCCATTATAAAAAGTATTGATTTGATGCAATTCCGAGAAACCGTGGTGTGGACATTGTCTTAACAAATCTTTAAACCTTTCTTAAGCAACACCAAACGATTCATGCACTTTTTGTTCAAATCTAGTGATCTCGTTCTTAAAGTGTGTTTTTTTGGATGGTGGAAAGAAATAATTCATGAACTTAGACACTAAATCATCCCATGTCAAAATCGAACCCGGGTGGTTCTTTCTCATACCAAATCTTAGTGTTACCCTCGAGCGATTACGAAAAAAGCATGAGCTTAATCGCGTCATTCGGCACATCTCTAAACTTGAGAGTCGAGGTAATACGAAGAAAATTCCGAATGTGAGAGTGTGGGTTATCGGTGACATTGCCACGAAATTGGTCGGCACGAATGAGCGATAAAATACCTGTCTTAATCTCAAAATGATCCGCCAAAATATCCGGCACAACGATTGCTTCCCCATACCCTTCGGTGAGTGCACGGAGCAATTCCTCAATTGTTCGGTTATCGCCCATCTCTACAACAATAGGTGGAAGCTCGGGTTCCACTATTTGTTGTTGACGATTTCTATTTCTACGAGGAATATTTTCAAGCCTATTGTAATCAATCACAAGTCGAGAAGAACGTAATTGCATAAACCAAAGTGACGAGAATTTAGAGGGTTGAAGAAAAGAAATTAGACAAGAATAAGATTATTTTTGGTATTTTATTTGGTATTGCTCAATCAAAAAGATCGATAAAAACAAGGAATAAGGATAATTAATATGGAAGTAAATTAACCTCGGTCGACTTTGAAACGATAGTTGAAAACCTAAACGTCTCGAGGTTCAATAAGTAAACTACAAAAATAAGATATAATACTACTTGAGTTGGCAAACCAATAATCGGTCGTCTCTCTCAATATACGCACAAGCAAGCGGGGAAACGAGGTGGCACAAAGCACTTAAAAACCTTTTTCCTTAGACGGTCTTTTATAGCACGTCGCCTTATACCCACCTTATAGTTTGTATAAATCGAGTTCAAACTTTTTATTACTATTTATCTATTTTGCCTTTTTTTCTCGTTTTGGATTCGAATACAATAGCTAGGTGATGAAATCCCAACTAAGGTCTTATTTGGAAATAAGTAAATTTATTGTTCTACGTAATACAATATAGTAATCACAAAAAAACACGAAAAATGATACATACTATAATAATAGAAAAATAACAAAACTTTCTGAGGACGAAAAGGGTCTTCAAATCAACGATCAACAAATCTCACAAAGACGAATCGTACACAAGATCCCCGGCAGCGGCGCCAAAATTTTTGATGTGTCATGGAATGTATATGTTAATTAGATACGTTATAGGATAAACTTAGAAAATTACCTTTAGGAAAAAGTAATTGACTAAATTCACCAAATACGGATTCAATTAAACACGATGATGAACCAAGTTCGTTGTACACGAAGATCGAGTGAATTTGAGACGCTTTGTTTCGATATGGACAATTGATTCAAATGGTTATCGGTTTTTTAACTAAAATTACTTCTACGATTTTAAACTATTTAATTCCTAAGTGCATGAATCGTTCCCCAAAATAAAATTCTAAAAGACAATTATTCAAAAATTAAGCTATTTAAAATTTTAGACTATTTAAATTTAATTAAAAAACTTAGTCTATTTAATACAAATACTTTTACACTATTTAAAACTTTTGTTAGCCTTAAAATGTGTGAGACTAACGGAATTACATTAGTTTCATAGCCGGGACTTGCAGGGACTAATATTGTCATATGTAAAGTCCAAGTCCCGTGCTATATAAACCCCTCCATACTTCCATGGAGGGGTGAGGCTTTTCATTTCTTATCTTACCTTTCTTTCTCTAGAATAAAACACACACTTTTATTCTCTCTTGTTTCTCTCACTAAAATGGCTAAACACCTCTATCATCCTCCCCGACCTCCGGATCTTTTACCCATGTTCTTAGTGAATCCAAGTTAACAATTGGCATCAGAGATAACCGGGGGTGTTTCGTGTTTTTGATTCGTGTTTGTGTTCGTCTTTAAAGTCGATTCGTGATTTCTGTTTTTGGGTTTATCAATCTGTCTCAGTTCTTACATTTCTTGGAAAGGTTTGGAACTAGCTTCTTATTGCTTTTGTCTTATCCATTTTTGTCCGTCCCATCATCAAAACATCACCTCGTTATATGTTTCTCTTCTTATTCCACTTTACTGTTTTTTAAAACAACTTTCACTTTTCATTAATATTTTTAGTAGTTTTTTTTAACTACTTTTGAGCAATTTGTGCTCATCATCTTTCTTTTGTCCCATAAAACATATCTGATTTTTTTTTTGGAAAAGGACAAAAGATTCTAAGATCCATTTTTTCATTTGTAAAACCACATTGAGATGGAAGTATTCCGATGGCATATTCAGATGGGGAATCTCAGCTACATTCCGATGGGGTTTGTTTTTGAAACATTCCGATGGGTCCGACTGTCCCTCATTGCGATGGGTGGTTTGACCTATCGCAATGGTATTTTAAAACGTCATGCTGATGATTTTTTTTAAACATTCCGATGGAAGATGAAATCATTGCGATAGGATTTTCTGTTTTGACTCATTGCGATGGACAGTTTCAGATGGTATTGCGATGGGGGGGCTTTGTTTTTGCGATGGAAGCTTACCATTACGATGGGGTGTATGAGTTATTGCAATGAAGACTCTTTGAAAAATTGTGACAAGGTCTAAAGATTTTGACATTGCGATGATGGTTTTTAATACATTTCGAGATTGAGCTCAAGATCAAAATAATTTATTAGTTTATATCTGTTTAAACTCAATCATTATCTACATGCAATAAAAAAAAATCCAAACACTAGATCGAATACTAATCATCGATATGAGAAGCTTAGCTTCTTAATTTTTATACGAATTTAAACAAAGAAGTTCAACAACTCATGTTTACTTCCTCGTTTCTCTCGTCAAAACAAAATCAAATACAAGCATCTACAATCGAACCTACCCGGGACCTTAATCATAAAATCTTGAAGTCGTGGACCTGATATACTTCAAGTAATCAATTAACGACTACAATCGGTGTTGTAGTTGTAAATCGAGCGGGGTGCAGTTGCTCATTTTTCGTGAATTAATACTGATTCATGAATAATGATGGTTTGATTGGTTTCTTTGATGATTGTAAATGAAAATCCAAGTTTAGTTGGCTGAGATTGCAACTTTGTGGGATATGAGACTAAGAAAAAATTGGGCGGAGTAAACTAGAATTGAGTTTCGCTGGTTTTGAGGAAGATAAATATGATGGGGGCGGATGAAACGATGTAAGTGGGAATAGGGTTATGTAATTTATTACTAATACCAACGTAATTTATACTTCCCATTAAATGATAGTGGACCAGATAGGGATTTGAATATTTGATATTACTTCAAGTGGGCTGGGTACACGTGTGATTGGAGTATGCAAAATATTTGAGCTGGCGTATGTTGTATGTGTGCTGGCGATAGTATTTGATAAGATGTTGGCTGGAATAGACTTTTATTCTTTGTCTGCCAAAAATTGTTCAATGTTGGATCTATTTACCACTTTTGGGCCACGAGGGTATAAATAAAGCAATGATGGGATCTTGGTATAATTTACATGTTACGCCCATAACATGAGATGGCATACTGAGTTGGGCCCAACTTTAACTTTATACTCGTTGGATATATAGGGAGTGGGTCAGATATAGTATTATGTTGTGCTCTATATTATTTCCTATTTGGCCGGGTATGATGGATGTGCGGATTATGGGGTATGGTGATTATGGGTTTATTCCGGTTAAAGAAAAACCTCGTTTTGAAACCCTAATCTCTCTAAAAAATTTCGACGACCTCACCGCGGAGGTCGATCCGCGCATCAGTTCGGTATATGATTGATTTGGGCTTTAAAAGTTAAGTTAGCTAGACCACGTTGACGACTTCTCATTCTCAAGTTATCGTTGGGTTCTCTAGTTAACGTCACTCAAACAACCACAAAAACACAACAAACACACGACAAAAACAAACAAACACTAAAACGATCCTTTAAGATTCACTAAAACTGTCAAAAACGGCTAATATTCGGGCAAAGTAATGTCAAGTGATTACGAAGTGGATTTGATATTTATTATTTGAAGATGAAGTGGAATATCACGAAGGCGTCTACTCAATTCATCATCGAGCCTTTTCACCCCCTCTATCGATTGATGATTCGCTTCAGCATTTATGATTGAGACTTGATTTATCTAGTTTCCACTGTCAAGGGGTGGATGGTCGACGACATGGACAACTATCACTTAAGGAGTTACGTTGTAGTGCTCAGTGTCACACTCATCTGTAGTTGTGGGTAATTCAAGAGGTGTTTTACATCTTATACTTCTCTCTTCTTTTCTGTATAAGGTACTAAGAGACGTTTCTCTGCACCGTTCGTCAATCAACAACAGTGCTAAGCGTAAGTAACAAATTTGGGAGATTGTACTTCAGTTTCAAGTTTGGAATATCAGATTACTTCACTAGTGGTCACTACAGATAGCCGAAAGAATACGAGGTCGGTAAGTTTAGCCAGAGAGTACAAGGGTAGAGATGTGATCAGCAAACAATTCTCACGAGCAACTTGAGCTACAAAATGTCAACAAAGATTTCTACTTCAGACATGAACATCTCGCGATTCTGATTGTCCTTGTCAGATGATGCTCCCGAGTGTTCTTAACCACCATACTCTTGACAAGAACATCTCACGATTCTGTGCGTACACGACAGATGATGCTTCCGAGTGTTCTTAACCTTCTTACTCCTGATAAGAACATCTCGCGATTCTAAGCGTACACGTCAGATGATGCTTCTGAGTGTTCGTCACCATCATACTTTCGACAAGAACATCTCGCGATTTTGACCGTACACGTCAGATGATGCTTACGAGAGTTCGTAACCATCATGGGGGAAGAACGTGTACTTTTGGGTACTTAGCTCAACTTCCAGGGGGAAGTATTCTACAAGCGTGAGAAGATTTGTTGCTGATTTCTTACATGTTCCCCCAAACACATAATCATGAAGACCAAAAATGTCAAGGTAGCAGTTTCTTGGTGTGGTTTGCTTCTTCTTCAACAAAATTCTGTTGTGCACTTTAAATGTCAAAGAAAGAAGATTGCTCAAGCTACAGGTTCTGCTCAAGACAGGGATATTGGTTTGGGGGGAAGCTGATTCAGAAGCTTCGTCAAAAAGAAGTCTATGAAGAAAGCTTTTCAAGACATGTGGTATGAATTGGGGGGAAGTTAATCCAGTTCATACATGATACAATGGTTCCTCAACAAGCAAAGACAAAGAGGATTCAAACTGGGGTAAAAGTTTTTCTAGAAGACTTGAAGACAACCGTGTCATCCTCAGCATTGGAAGCAAACTTAATACTGTCATATTTTTGTTGTATTTGCATTTGTTAGGAACATTGTAAGTAATTCCGTGTGTCACCACATTGGGGGAAGATTGTTAGCCTTAAAATGTGTGCGACTAACGGAATTACATTAGTTTCATAGCCGGGACTTGCAGGGACTAATATTGTCATATGTAAAGTCCAAGTCCCGTGCTATATAAACCCCTCCATACTTCCATGGAAGGGTGAGGCTTTTCATTTCTTATCTTACCTTTCTTTCTCTAGAATAAAACACACACTTTTATTCTCTCTTGTTTCTCTCACTAAAATGGCTAAACACCTCTATCATCCTCCCCGACCTTCGGATCTTTTACCCATGTTCTTAGTGAATCCAAGTTAACAACTTTATAAAAACTAATTAAACTAATTTAAAAACTATTTTAAATCTCAAAATTAAATAAATCTATTTAAAATTTACTTCAACTTTTAATTAAACAAAATCTATTTTTTTAATCTAAATTTATTTGAAACTAAATTAATTAAAATCTAATTATTTAAAAACTAATTTTTAATGACTAATTAAATTTCTAAAATTAATAAAATAAACTTTATTTTGTTTTTATTTATTTATTCTTTTTAAACTTAATAAAAGTAAACTATTAATTAGAATTTACTTTAGTTAAAACTTATAATTAACAAACTACTTAAAACTGACAGGCAAACTATAAAACTATATTAATGTAAATGGCTGTATTTAAACCAAAACAGCAAGCCAGTCAAGCTGGTTATCACGTTTGACCCATGACCAGGAGGTCATGGGTTCGAGTCCCATGGTGGACAAATTTGGATGATTATTTTTGTAATTTATTTCTGGACAATGAAAATCAAAGTAAAAGTCACAGGAATGACTTGTGTGATGTATATAATGACTGATGAATTCAGCAAAGCCTACACAGACTAAATGAGTCTGTGTGCTCAAATAATACAGCAATACTCACCAATATCAGCAAGCTAAACTACTCAATAATTCTAACCAAAATTAGCTATAATCATACAGCAAAATACACTACAATCATATCAATCAGCTAACAAAGACCAGGCAACCTAAATGTATGAGAATCTATAATCCACATAAGAACATTTCATTAAACTCAGAAAGTAAACTCAGATCAAGCATGAAACAGTAATTGCAGGCAAACTAAGAACCAAGTGATTCAGCAGACTGAAACTCTCAAGATATATCAGTATAAACAAAGCCAAAAGATATACCCGTAAAACAAATAATTCATCAAAGCTTAATTTTAAATCAGCAAGATAAACTTATATCAGCAAAACCAACAACTAATAAAGCTTATAACAGTATACAAAACTCACTTATAAAGATTTATCCAAACTCCTTTATCAAATATATAAAAAACGAAAAAACTCTCAAAACCAACTGACTAATATTAGCAACAATATTTAAACAGTAAAATAAAAGATGAACAAATACTTATTTCGAATCCAGATTCATTAATCAGAAATTTAAACAATATTACACTAAGCAGATAACAACATTAAACACTGATAACAAATAACTACACAGATTTAATGCAATAACTCTAAATCATATTAATCTTTTAAATAACATAAGCACTAAACATATTAATCTAATTATCATGGAAATTAAAAGGGAAATGAACCTTCTGTAGAAAACCTTTGGGATGAAGATATGCGCTGAGCAATCTTATGAAACCGAATAAACACCATCGAACCACCAACGTGCACCATCAAACCAAATAATATTCGAACCAGTTTTTAATAAATTTTCCAGTAGGGAAAGTTTATCCCCAAATTTATTTTTTATTAATTGACAAAAGCTATTATTAAGCTTATATCAAATAATGTCACACCCCCAAATTCACTGCAGCGGAAGACTTGCTTTGGGGACTTGTGACTTCATGAGTATTCGAGAGCTTGATCCGAGAATGACCTCTACATGCCAAAAACCACAAAGTAGACTCCAAATAATCCACATAGTCAAGTACCTGAAATACATGCTTAAAAATGTCAACATAAAGTTGGTGAGTTCATAAGTTTGTTTTAAAACGTTTATGAAAAAATAGAGTTTTACCGACCACTGCACCTTGCAGTAAAATATAAGAGTTAAAAATCACAGTTTCTGTTAAATACACTTTCTTTGATAATTTCAATGTTTATTAGTAAAAACAAAGTTTATTGATAAAAATAGAGTTTACTGATAAAAACAAAGTTTACTAATAAAAATAGAATTTACTGATAAAAGCAGAGTTTACTGATAGTAAATATAGCTTACTGATAATAACAGAGTTTTCTAGAAATAAATAGAGTTTTCTGATAAAACAGAGTTCATAGATAATAGTTAGTGTTTTATGATAAAAACAAAGCTCACTGATAAATAATAAAGTTTTCCAATAGAATAGAATTGTTTAATGAACCACAAGATTTTCCAACCACTTAGTGACAATATAACAAATACAAAGTCACTAAATAAAATAAGGCATTTATTATTGTCTAAGCTCATGACACCGAAGCGTTAACAACACCGGTAGTATAATCACATAATGCAGCCCCTACGGATGCCTAACCCACGGCATCCGTCCACAGACTCAAATGAAACTGTGTCCGCTTGTCCTCTGTTGGACCAAGCCGGACAGGGGCGTCAACCCCGATAGATCTATCCATAACATTCGCGCTTTCGACCGGTCATCCGGTCCGAAATTAACGGTTCATGATAATGGGCCAAAGTAATTGGGTTAAAGCGGGACTTAGACCAATACATAAACGAGTATATGCACTTGTGTTCATTCTTGCAACCATTGTCTCAACCCGAAAATCAGTGAAAAGTAGTTAATGTTTTGGGTTATAAAACTCACAATTGAAATTATAGTATCAACATTCATAAGTATAACAATTAGAGGAGTTGACCACTCAGCACGTAACAATTAAACCAGTTTAAAGATAGTTTATGACCAACCAAGTAAGCTTAAGATTAGCTTATGACAATTAAGTAGTGTATACACAGTTATTGACAACCAAACAAGTTTAATATCAGTTTCTGACAAACAAGCAAGTTTATAAGTAGTTTCTGACCAAGCATGTACCTCCCCTAAAGAGCAATTATAAAACATTTATAACAAGATTTAAAGCAATAAAAGGTGGGGTATGAACTCACCTCGACGTAGTAGCGCGAACAATAGTGATGCTAATAATACGCTTCGCACAAACGGAACTCGATATGGCTCGGTCATGGTGTTGTGGTTTAACTAATCGGCTAATCCCAATAACTTAAAAATGTGTATTTTAGTTCTCTATAAATATGTACATCAACATGACTCGTTGATAAAATATTTAAGTTCCAAGTAATAATAGTTCGGTGGTTCGTTAAATAAATTAATTAAGCACGCACCAAGTATATAATATATTCCGTACACACTACGCATAACTAGACAATTATATAATTCTTATGTTGAATTATATAATAGTGATAACGATTTTTATAAAATAAACCCAAGTATATATTTATTTTGTATTTATAGTATAAGAATCGTGACACAAAAATAATTAGACAACATAGTCCGACACATTTTAAGAAAATCATCACCAAATTAATAATTGTCACTTTTAAGTAAAATGTATAATTTCCATCGGTTTATCAATACAATCTTAATCCATTTATTTTATCGGTTTATAAATATAATAGTGTTTATTTATTTTATTGATTTACAAATGTAATGGTATTTTGTAGCGAACATAATATAGAGTATAAAGTTTTATAGCAATTTCGACATGACCTATTCGCTTAACCAACGTTTCCCATATTAACCAATTCTTAATATTTCCAATTTCCCAAACCATCAACGTTACACTAGTCGCGTTTTAACATAAATCCAACTACTAAATAAATCACTATAATTAAGTATCAACCGAACACAACCTATGTGTTGTAAATCAAAATAAACTAAACGCTCGATGTGAGCTAATTAAACACGTATTTAAACGTATAATTATTTTTTTATAGTTCTCATGATATCAATAGTATTCAACGTTTTCATTTAACCATTTATACCACCGTTTTAGTCCGTTATAGTAATTGAAAATTAGATAAGTTAATAGCCGAACTAAACCACAACGAACCATGAGCCCAATTCATGCCCGACGCTTTAAACTTTCGACATCCCGCATCCAAACACACCCGACGCTAATAATCAGCAATCCCAAACGCACCCTTAATACCAAACTGCAATAGCAAACGCACCCTTATGGGCTCTCTACCCAAACAAAACACTCTCGTACTGCTGTTTACACATCGAACTAGGCACACACGTGCGGCTGTTTACACGACAGACCCAGACACACCCCTACGGCGGTTTAACAGCAGATCCAAACACGTCGCTGCTGTTAACAGCGAGCCAAACTCTCCCTGTGCTGATAAACAAATGCACCATGTCGTGCTGATGCCGTAAACAAACGCACCCTATTGTGTCGTCTTTACTACGAAACCAACGCACCTTTGCTAGTTACACAGCGAACCAAACAACCTGCTGTGTTGTTTCTGCCGAACCAAACACATCCCTGCGGAGTTTCTGCTAGACCGAAATGCACCTCCTGGTGGACCAAAACGTACCCTAGTGGTGATTTTAAGCATAAACAAACACCCCAACGGCTGACGCAACAAAACCCCGATGGCTGATGTAATAAAACCCCGGCGGCTGATGTAATAAAACCCACCACGAGCACTACACGGGCTGGTGGTTTCGATATAAGCAAGTAAACAAACAACCTCAGGTGGTTATTGATGGTGGTGACGTGGTTGTAGCATGGTGGTGATGTAAAGTGATGGCGGACAGCAGGTCGGTGTAGAGGATAGTGGTGTAGTGGTGATGCGATGGTGATGGTGGTCGTGGCGACCGGTGGCTGGAGACACGATGGTTGTGGTCGTATTATAATGATGGTTGTGGTGTCTCGGTGGTGATGAAGGTGGTAGTCTTGATGGATAGGTGAAGGTGGTGGCGGGTTGTAGCAAGACGACGACGATAGCCGTGAGATGGTGGTGGATTGAAGTAGCGACTGACCTACAGTGGTGATTACACAGCGGCAACAGCCGCTTGATGGTGTTTATATGGAGACGATGATCAATATGATCGATAAGGATAGTAGATCGGGCTGTTTAAAGGGTTTTTGTGGCGGTGACGGATTCCGGCCGCCGGAAAATTGGTAGGCGCCGGAAAATAATATGAGAGGAGGAGTGTGTGTAGAAAAATAAGTTTAGGTTTAGGTTATGATGAAAACCCTAATTTCTAAGCTATATATATCTATATCTAAAAGTTTCAAAACTAAGTGTAACATTTAAAATAGTTGGGAGTTTGTATTGTAACTTATTTACTTACATTTCTCGTCATCTTTGCTTAAGCATAGTTCGGGGCTCGTTTGAGTTAGATAAAATTTTATCCGTTTCCCGAAAGTCGCGCCGTTGACTTTAAAATGATTTTTCCTAATAAGGTGGAGTATTTACTCGACCAATTTTCGTAATCGTTTACCTTTTTATTTTAAATAGTTATTATTTATCGGTTATCTCGAATAATTCACGTTCAAAGAAAATATAGTTCAATAATAATTTTCTCGTTTTCAACGTTCGTTATCAAAACTAAAATAAAAGTATCAGATAATTTAATAAATCTTTTGATCAAATATTTATGAATAATTAAATAAACATTTAATTTGTATCGCGTCAGTTCTCAGATTTGCGCAATCTTTTACAACATGTAAAATAAACTCCCATTTTCGAATAAGAAAGCTTTGGTATCTCTCGAAACGAAATTTCGATTAATAAATAATATAATTTATTATTATATAAAGTCTAGAGAATTCCCGGTTGTCACAAATAACCTCAATCATTATTATATAAAATCAGTTCAAAGAATAAAAGTGCAAAATTAAGTTTAAACAGAAAGTTAAATACGAATTAAATCAAAGACAAATCACTTTTATTAATAATCAAGAAACGAGTACAATACTGATGAAAGAAATTACAAGATTTATCCTAGAACTAATTTAACATAATAACTTAAAAAAAATAAAATGGGATGATGAATTACAGAAAATATGGGGGTTTTTATAGCCAAACCCCCAAGACCCTTGGTAGAGTTTGTTGAGTCGAATCTTCATTCTCAGCCTTTGATCTTGCATTTCTCTTTCATATCCTTTAATCTACGGCTGGAAATAGCCAACTAGCACACCATCGCCAACGTGGCAATCAGGTGTGCTAGTTGTGCTTCTTGATGGCTGACTTGTCCTTTATTGATTGGTGGATTGGTGGTGATGTGTTGTCACAGCCAATGAAACGCTGCCACGTCCGTAGATGCCCTCCATCTTCTCTTCCTTAAAACTTGGGAATTAATTCCCATACGTGTGAATCACACGTTCCAAGCAAAAGCCCCAATTTATATGATATTTTTTTTGTGATTAGGGTTAAAATGAATAGTAGATTTACAGGTTTTTTTAGGGTTGGTGGTAAATAGTGATAAGGTATCTGGTTATTTGGTGTTTGAGAGAGATGAGAGTGAAAACTTTGGTTTTAACGAAAAGTTAATAAACGTGTGTGGTGAGTGTGGTTGTAAATGGTTTGACTGAGTAAACAAAACGTTTATATCCATTGCACATATTTAACCTAATTGGTTTTTTAAACAAACCCATGAACACTCCTTTCGTTTCTTTGACTTTGGTTAATCACTTGGGCTTGGGCCCAAGAAATTCAATCCGTTACATAACTTAGCTGAAATGGGCTTTATAATGGGCTTATGGGTCAAAGTAGATAACTTGTTCCATAATTGGGCTTTTGGGCCCATTAATCCAAATGTTGGACCCACAAGGCCCAATAATCTTTTAAAAGCTTAAATCCACTAAAATCGAACTCATATTTGGCTTCCTTGATCTTTTCATCAAACTCGTGTCGATTTTGCCGGTTTTCGCGAACTTCGGTACCTACACACATGAAACAACAAAAACACATATACAAGGCCATATTCATTGGTTTTATGCATTTATTTACCGTTTTAAGATACAAATGATATGAGTAATTTAGCTCATATCACTCCCATACACTTATGACATTGATAACTTTGCTCAACCAAGCTAAGGAAGAGACCACTAAAGTGAATTCATTTTACTCATTATTAAGAGACCAGTTTGAATCACAATAGTAAGAATCAAAGTGAACCAGGTACTAGGGCCTCTTATATAAGCACCATTAATGAAATGAGAGAGACCAACCCTAAAACAAAGACATAAAGACAAGAAGAAAGGCCCCCCTACACTTCAACTCAACTATATCACCCTCTTATTATTCCTAGCCTACCAAGTCTATTCTAGATGATCTAACCTAGTTATTCAATGCTTGAGTTAATGAGTCTCTAGTTTGACTCGTCCCCTCAGAAACTAATCCTTAGGAAAATCATGGAATCCTTGAGATTTCCAATATGGAAAATCTCACGATAATAACACCCAAACTTACCGCGTTTCCATTTACAATAAGATTTGCAATATCCGCCTCGATAAATGGACCGGTCTAACATGTCTCAACTCTCAAGTTTCTTGATCATAGAAAACTCTCTCATACGAAGCACACCAGGATCAAAAACATAGTTTCCATCATGGGGAGAGCAAACATATACAACATATGGTGAAGGCTGATAGAGAAAGTAGGGTTATATGTGAATGGAATGGTGTTGAAAATAGGGTAGGTAACATCTCAAATCTATGAAAAGGTTTCCTTTTGTTTCATCAAAAGGATACCAAGATAGCTCTATAAGATGTATGCCAAGATCAAACACCTTTCTATTTAGGGGAAAATAGGAAGTCAACTCAATAGAAACCAAAGAATATTATCCCATATACATCACAACTTGAGAAAATGGTGGTGTAAGAATAGGTTTTAACACACTCGTAGACGAAACCACCATGTCTTTCTTCTTCTTATCAATAGAGAAATCCTCATCAAAATCCTCCTCATAATATGTGTAATGAAATCCCTCTAAATCATCATCAAAGTTATATACTTCATTAACTTCTTTACACTCCCCAAAAACTGGTTCATCAATACAAGGCTCAAAGAGATGATATGAATCATTTTCTACAAAAGGAGGTGAAGGAGTAATAGAAGCAATAGGTTCATCAATCATGAAATAATTTCTTCAGAAGGTGAAAAGGAAGGAATGTCATGTGTGATTTCTCGTGGAGGAGGTTTAGGAATGAAGTCTCCATATAGTAAATTCTCTAATAGACGAATCTCCTCATCCCAATTTGATGAAGCATTATAAATTACTATATCTTCTCTCTTGAGAAAATCTTCAATTTCTTGATTTATTAAATCACTTTCTTCAAGAGATTCAACAGTTAGTGGAGTAGAATTATCTTTACAAACACTAGTAAGCACATCAATCATGTTTACCATCTTACACTCTTTAGAATTCCTAGCAATCTTCCGCGAATGAAAAACCATTATCTGTTCACCAACTCTCAAAATGAGCTCTCACTCAGAAGCATCAATTAAAACCCTACCCGTTCTAAGGAATGGTCGTCCCAAAATCAAATGAATACGAGGATCCATAGAATAATCAATCAAAACAAAATCTATAGGGAATGTGAACTTATCAACTCCCACAATACATCTTTAGTTATCCTCACAGGATAAGCAACCATACGGTTGGCTAATTCCAAAGTCATATTTGTGGGGTTTAAATTAGGAAGAGATAATGTTAAAGCAATGATGCCTACAAACGTTACTTGCATTTTTGAGTCTCGCTTTGTTTTGATTATGACAATATATGAAAACAAGCATTTACAAAAACAATAACTGTCAAATTCTTGAGTTCAAGTATTTTTCATTTCATTCATTATCATTTAAGGTATGAATAAACATTTTCTTAACCTAACTAAGTGATCAAGCATTTACATTTTTCTTAAAACTTACTTTTATTCAAAAGTGACAAATTTTTTTAATAAACTTTATTTTTAAGAAAATATTTTATTAAAATAGAAAAAAGAATTTTGAATTTGGCATATTTTAAATGGTATAATAATATCCAATCTGGATAAAAACTGCACGACATTCCCCCAATAAAGGACAAAAAGGAGCGGACTCTATAGCGGGCGACTCATTATAAGGTGCCTGCGGCTCAATATTGATATTGAATCGCCAGCCTATTTATTGACTCGCATCTAGATAGAGCCGTTGGGCCTTTATCCTGTAAATAGTGGACCATTCCCTGATTTCCTTTTCACCTCTTTTGCACACAAATTTTAAGATTCAATATACCTACTTTAATCATACAAATCCTTGGTTATTTGGTTGATTATACTTGTTTAGAAGTCAATCTTTCTCCTCATATCTCATCCTCTCAAGTGCAAAGAGAAGTAAACTTTCATCCTTGAAGTGTTGTGGCTAGTTCAAAATCCATTCAAGATCAAAACTATATTTCATTCTTGTGTCATTGTGAAGATCTAAATTGTTGTTTATATTTGGATGTTGTGTATGTATTGTGGTTAATACTTAGGCCTCAAACTATATTGGTGTATATTGGTCATAACTAAGATTAGGTTTCGACTTCTAGCTTAAAGTCGGAAATTGGTTAAGGGCGACGTGTACGGTTTCTCCACCTTAAGGAGCTTGTTGATTAGTAAACTCTTGAGTAAGGAGTACTCTAGGAGTGGAGTAGGAACGAAGAGTGAGCTTCGTTGCCTAACCATTATAAATCCTTGGTGTTGGGTTTGATCTTTCCTTTCCTTATCTCTTTCCATTCCTTATTCATTATTGCATATACTTGTGATTATTAGTTTAGTAATACTATCACTTGTTCATATTTTGCATAAGAAGATTTCACATAAATTACTTGAATCTAGTTTTTGAAAAGAATTTTTGAAAACCGATCTTTTGATCATTTTAACGAGAGAAACTATTCAACCCCCCCCCTTCTAGTTTCTAGAATTGGTATCAGAGCGGGTTGCTCAAGCTTTTGAAATATATTGTATTTTAAATCTTGCATCGATCGATGGATTCCAATAAGTACATAGAAGGACAATCTACGCAAAGACCACCACTTTTTGAACCGATAGTTTTATTTATTAGTAAAATAGATTTGAGACTTATGTGAAATCAAAAGATTTAGATCTTTGGCATGTTATTACCGTTGGCGACTTGTTGCCTTTACAATATAATGAAGTTTCTAAAAAGAAAGAACTAGTTTCTTTTGAGAATTTAAATGATGACACTAAAAAAAATTGGTACAAATAATGAGGCTAAAATGGTTATTCATAATGCTTTGCCTAAGAAAGAGTATAAAAGGATTTTTATGTGTAAAACCGCCAAAGAAATTTGAGAAACTCTTTTAACAACCCACCAAGGTAATAGTCAAGTCAAAGAAAGGAAAATCGATCTTCTTGTTCAGCAATATGAACAATTTGTCATCTTAGATGATTAAACTATTGGTAGTGCATTTTCTAGGTTTAATACTATTATTAATAGTTTAAAAGCACTTGATGAAGGTTTTTCTAGCAAGAACAATGTTAGGAATCCTCTTCGGGCTTTGCATCCAAAGTGGAGAGCTAAAGTCATGGAGAATGAAGAATCAAAGGATCTCACTATATTATCACTTGATGAACTTATTGGTAATTTAAAAGTTCATGAGATGATAATCTTAAAGGATTCAGAGATAGTCAAAAGCAAGAGTGAAAGAAAGTCTCTAGCATTGAAGGTCAAGAAAGTACAAAGTGATCATGAAAGTTCTTCCTCGGATAGTGATGATAAGGAATATGCTATGGTGGTTAGAAACTTCAAGAAGTTATTCAAGAGATGAGGTCAAGAATGAAAAAGGTGATAGGAAATGCTTTAGATGCGGTGATCCAAATAATATAATTGGTCAATTGTCCTAATCTATGTTGAAGTTTAAAACTTCCTTTGATATTCGAAAATGAACAAAGATTTGTAACAAGTATGTTATAATCTATGCGTTCCTTTCGATGAGCACACAAAAATCTACAACCTGCATGCAACCAAGTACACCTTACCTGAGACCTTTATCTAATTCATGATATTGAAGACCAGTAATCATTCGTGCCTTGGTTAACGATAAAGAACAAGATGTTCTATTATTCTTCGAGTCTTATGTCGAAATGAATAGTACGAAATAAATGGTCTTCGTGGGTTCGTTAATTGATTTTTGTGATTCTTGTTGAGACTACAAAATATGAAGACAAGGGTGTATTTGATTAATAGTTATTGTGTGATTCTCATTGAGATTACGTGGAGTTATAAGGAAGGGATAAGCAGATTTGGTGATGAACTGTTGGTGGCTGAGATGGATAAGAGATGACTGTGTTTTTTTAGATTAGGTTTAGTGGTATTAGGATATGATATTAGGGCTTTGTCCTTCAATATACTCCATATAATTAGTTTTTAATGGGTTGTTGTGGGTTGCATTGGTATATCACACGGGCTTTGACTAATCAAGTGTAATGATGGGCTAGTTTCACTTAATTGGTGCATGGACTGATGTCTTAGTGGAAACACTCATGGGCTCGGTTGGTAACTTTCTGCTTCTCGTGTTATTTGACAAATAATAATTATATATGTCGTGTGTACAAGTGTGATCTAAACTTTACTTTTGTCATTATCCAAAAGTGTGGTTCAAATTTAGAAGTGGTCGATTTTTGTTTTTATTTGTTCAAAAGTGACAAATTGACAAATTTTAAAACAATGTGACGTGATAAAGACACGCGCCAACGTGACGAGACAAAGTGATGAGATTTAGTGACGAGACCGAGATAAATAGCTAGATTTTGAAACTATTTTTTGGTGGCTACGGATTTGATTGGGTATTATTATTTGAAAATGAAGACGGTTTTATCGAAGGTGTGCACTTATTTTATCTTTGAAATCGGGGTTGGTTGGATGCATGATTTCAATGATAACATGCTCGCGCTTAATCATTAGGATGCAAACTTGTTTATCTAGTTTCTGGGTTCGGGGTGGTTGGTTGATGACCTGGATAACTATCACTTTAATGAGCTACATTGTTGTACTCAATGTCACGCGCATAGTCGATGTGGATAATTTCAAGAGGTGTTGTGCTTATATACTTCTTCATTAATGTATTGAGTACATAGAAATTTCTCAGCAAGGAAATTTCTACACCGTTCCTCATTCAACAATAGTGCAAGCTTATGTCACAAGGTCGAGGAATATTCTGTTTCAAGTTTGGTATATCTGATTTACTCCATCAGTGGTCACTTCAAATACCTAATAAAGGGGGTGGTAAGATAGCCATGGAGAGTTTATGAGTAGAGAATTTCGATCAGCAACTGATTCTCTCCGAATATAATTAAGCTAATTTATTACTCTCACGAGATTTCAGGTACATGTGCGTATGATTTATTGCTGGTTCCGAGGTTTTGAAACCATCAAGGGGGAATAAGAAGACATATTGAACGCACAACGAGTACACATGATGAACTTGATACCTTCTTTTGATTTGAAGGCATTTTGGGGATATAAATGTCATAACCGCAGAGAAAATTAGTGTTTTAACTCGTGGCGTTTAGTGCATCTTTCAACTTACATGGGGGAAGAAATGAAAGAAACAGTCTCTAATGGTTAAAAAAGGTACACTATTGTTCGATGATTAATTTCTTTGATGTTGCAGTTATTCATCATAGTTATCCTATATGGAGAGATATGCATTTCCGGGACTTAAATGACTTTGGTGCATCTCCGGAAGAAGATATGTGCATTTCTGGGACTTAATTGACCATGGTGTTATGATGTCAACTTCATGAATGGGATAAAGTGTGTACTTCAGGTTTTTGGGCTTCATACATGGGATTGATTTCCTTTCTTTAACTACGTGGGGGAAAATGTCTTTATTCTTTCTAGTATACAATTCTCAGGGGAAGAAAATTCAGAAGAATTATTCAAGCGTGAGAAGAGACGTTGTTGATCTACTTGGTATGCCCCAAACTTTCAAATCACTCATAGCAACATTATCGTTTCATATTATGGGGTTTGCTTGTTAAATTCCGATGTACGCTTAATCATTCTAAGCTTTATTGAACGATTTGAAACTGCTTTTGAGGATTGTCGGTTTAGGGGGAAGCTATTAAATGCTTCCACATCAAGAACATGTGGCATGAATTAGGGGGAAGTTAAATGAGAAGCTTCTCCTTAACCAGAAATATATGGGTTACTTAGCTCGTGCCATTACAGTATTTCTACTACAAGTTACTACAAAGATGAGTCACTCTGGACTGAAGACTTGAAGTTAAAGGCCTCAGAAGACTTCATCAGCATTGGACGCTTCATGAAAGCTTTTGTTCTTAATCATTATGTACTTGTTAGGAAAAATATTGTAAGGAATACTACATGTCGTCCCATGGGGGAAGATTGTTGGAAATCAACTTTATGTGACAACATTTAAGAATTCCCATTAGTTATCGTAGTCACACATGCATGGACTAGATTAGGTAACTTTGTATAGTTTAACGTGTGTGACTATATATACCCCTCCAAGGCTTCCAAGGAGGGGTTGTTGTTTGTCTTTTTATCTTTTCATTTTATACATTATCTTTATCACTCTAGAAAAACCTACTTCCACCTCTCTCTCTCTCTCTAACCATGGATACCACCATCTACCACCCAACTAGACCACCGGATCTAGTATTATAGCAAACCCATAGAGTGTAATTGAAGAATCACTCAACGTGACATTCGATGAAACTCCTCCTTCGTCTAAGACACCATCTTGGGTTGATGATTGATATGAGTGAAATCTCATATCAATTATATCACAAATAACCCTAAAACACAAAGCAAAATACCTAATCTTGATTTATAAAAGCAGTATTATGGGTTGGTTTTGTTGTTCGTGCTTGTGTAGGGAAAAAGATACAATTATGAAGCAAACAAGTGAATCAAGCCTTTATTGATGAAGAAAAGAAAAAAGGAGGATGAAAAGTGACAAGCCAATCAAAGTCAAAGGACCTTTCTTGACAACTTTCAAAGTTGAAGGACTAAAAGTACAAATATGAGAAAGTCAAGAACAAAGTCAAACATGGTCAACTATCAAGTCAACAAGTTAAAGGATCATTATTTTGCAAGTTTAAAGCTTAAAGGACCAAAATTGACAAGTTGGTGAAGATTGTAGTTCAAGTTCATAAGTTGACCACAAGAGGGGCTATTTCTGCCAAGTTTCAAAGTAATATGGCTTTTGATCCGTGTATATACATGTTGACCAATGATAGGCGCCCATTCTCTTCCTTTGGATCACCACATCAGCGCCAGCTGGCCACTTACAGCCGTCATAATAAATAAACAAATCTCAACAGTGCCACCCCACTACTCAATGTTTCAACCAGTCAAAAATAAGTATTCGGATAACGATCCGTGTAAACTATTTTCACCCAATAACAATATAACACGTGGTCTTCAAACTTCATAGCATGCCCAGAATCGAGATCAACAAGGAGTGAGTTTCAAAAGAAGGCTTCAACATCAAACTTGCTTAAAATCAAATGACAAATTCATTCCAATCATCCAATTAGACTGAAAACCACTCAAGAGAAAAAGCCCAAATGTGTTCTTCAATAGCAACATCCAATTGGCAGATTTATAACACGTGGAAGCTGGGGATTTGGTTCCCACACTCCACTCATCCCCAACTAACTTTAGATTTCTTCTATAAATACCCTCATTTGTATCTCATTTATGTATTGTACTTAGTGTGTGAAAAAACACACACTTAATCATTTTCTCTCATTTTTAGTTAGAGTTTTAGTTATTAACTAATCTCAAGTGATTGAAAACCACTTGAGTTAGTTAGTTAGGATTGTAACAACTTTGTAACAAACATTCTGCCTTTAATAAAGCTTCAATTTTCACCATTTATTTCAAATCACTTCTCATTACTGAATTCTCCTACCTTCACTGTTACTGGTAGTTCTATTGATCATATCAGATTAATAGAGCTTGTTTGATGTGTTTTGGAAGCTTGTAGTTGATTTCAGACAGTTCAAGTTCTACTCCTTACCAACAGATCAATATGATGCAGGGGTGATTAGATCTTGATGATGATGCAGATTTGATAGGTTCTTGTACTTGATAGTTGGTTATTGTGTTGATCTTAGTTGGCTCAGCGCCTAACTACTCCACCAAAGGAGGCTTCATAGCTAAAAGGCATTGAAATTCTAGTTTTTGTTCCACTCAATTTCTTTGCCATGCTTAATTCTTAGATAACTAGTTATACTACTTGATCTTGCTTGATTTGTAGTGTTTTTGGTGTGATTGATATGTGCTGATAGATAGATAGCAGTGTCATAGCTTTTGATTCAGTTATAGCTTGATTAATCTGGTTTTAATCTGCTTAATTTTCATCATTAAGCCATTTTAAGTTCCATAGTGTAATCTTGTTGGTTTGTGACTTGATTGTAGTTCATTTTTGTTGGTTAACTAGTTCTGATCATTCTTTCATGATTTCATAACCTTTTGATCAGATTGTCTTTGCAAAAGTTTTTATAATAGCTTAAAACTAGTGTTTGGATTAAAGTTGTTCTAGTGATTTAGCTGTTGTAAGTAGTTGTATTGAGTTCACACATACTTAATAGACCAGTACAAGTCATCTTGCAAAGTTTTGTGGTCAAAGTTTCTGTCAAACAGGCAAATAGCATTAAAAAAGATTGGGTCATTTTCAATAAGCAAAAATAAGCTAGATTCAAGTAGCTCTCATTTCTTTGTTAGTGAGAGTTAAAACCTAATTTTTGGTCCTAGTTATAGCTCAACATATAAGCTTTCATTTTTGCTAAGTGAGACCATACAGTATCAAGAACTAAGCAAGTTATCAGCTTATAAATAAGTTGTTGAGCATTTTCATTTCTCTGTGATAAGTCCTAGCTGCTAAACAATTTCCAACAAATCTACTTCATAAATCTTGCAATTTTCTTTCACATTCCTGTGTACAAACATGTTTCAAGACCTTTTGGAAGTTTTCATCCTTTTGGAATTTTTTGGTCAACGAAAGTCAAAGATAAGCCAGTTTTGCTTAATTTTAGATTCCAACTTATTGGCTTAAGCATTTTCCAAACTTTTTGACCTTCTAGTCTCTTTGTAGCTTGTTTAATCATTTTCAGCAGCTTATAGCTTATTTTGGGCTTATTGAGAAAAGCTATCTTGAGTTTTACAAGTTTTCAGCTTATTTCCTTTGACACACCTGGCTAAAATTGGATTTTAAGTCTTTTGCAAAAAAACTAGAGCTTATTTGGTCAAGAAATAAGATCACACGAGTTTATTGAAGTCTTGTTGCCCGTTTTTGGTTTAATTCTTGTTTAATTGCACTATACTCCCTAAAGTTTAGGGATTTGTTAATCCGCCTTTAAAACTTGAACCTTTTAGGGTTTGCATAGTTAAGTCCTTATATTTTGAGTTTGTTACATAGTTGGTTAATCAGTTTTGCAGTTTTGTTAGTTGGTTGTTTTAGTTTGTTATATTTTACATTTCTAGCCCCTTTACTTTCAGAATTTACACTTTTGGTCCTTGCACTTTTACTTAATTTACATTTTGAGCATTTTTTACTATTGTGCATTTAAACTTGTACTTCTTGCTTTAAGTGTGGTAATTGCATTTTGTTATTAGTGTAGTACGGTTACATAGTGATACTATTTTTACCATTTTTACGTGATTTCTTGAAATAGACCTAGATACTAAAACCTTTATTAAAACCAAAAACAATTAAAAACTTGATATTAATTGGACAGTCAATTTGTTATAAGTTGAGAAATACGAACTTGAAAAGAACAAATATTAAATGGCGCCGCTGCCGGTTCATGACATTACGATTGACGATTGATTGACGATTTCGATTGGATTTTGGGATCCGTTCACCTTGTGAACGTTCCTTTTATGTATCATAAATCAAAAAGATAAAAAAATAAAAAATATAAAAATATAAAAAAATAAAAAAACCGCAAAATCAATTCTTTTCCTAAAGAATTGAACCCAAAAAAAAATTCCAAAAAAGTAATCTTGTTCCTAAAATATTACACCATAAATATATTGTATTTATTGGTTTCCATAGTTTTTACATACATACTATATTTTCTTAAAAACTCAATAAATACAAAAATATTTTTGATATATTATTATATGTAGATACATATACGTAGATACGAACAACCAATACACATACTTCCATAAGTAATGCTTTTGCAATACACCGTGCTTGGGGTCGTTCCAGTCCTAAGTTCGTGTATTGATCAAAGTAAATTAAAGTCAAAAATAGATAAGTACTTCCAATAGGCAAGAATTCAAAGAATACGAACTATTAAGTGAACAGAAAGGCGGCTTTGCTATAAAATGCAAGCCTAAGGAAAAAAGGTACTTAAGAGCTACGTGCCACCTCATTCCCCCCGTTCACTAGTGAGTATTCTAAAAAGGAAATCTTGTTGGGGGGTTTTGCCACCCAAGTATTACTTACATATATTATATTTTCTTGTGGATATTACTTATTAAACCTCGGAAATGATAATCCCTTCTTTTCCAAAGTCGATCGAGAGATCCTCTCTCACTCCTCGATTTGAGTTGCATGCGCACTCGAGCGCGTGCACAAATACCTTTTGGTGTACAACCCCTTCCTCCCAAAAGGAAGAAAAAGAACAAGAAAAACACCGTCCATCAAGCCGATCCCGAGAATCGTGTTTTCGACCCCGTAAACAAAGTCATGGATGCCGTTGGTAATAGACCATTGATGGAGATTCTCCAATCAAATGTGGAGGGAAATGCCGATGCTATTGTTATACCCGAGATACCCGCAAACACCTTTGAGCTTAAGACGAATATGATCACTATGGTTTCTTCTCCACCCTTCTTAGGGAGACCCATGGATGACCCCCATGATCACATTAAGAAGTTTTTGTCCATTTGCAATACACTTAAGTATAATGGGGTTCCTCATGATGCCATTAAGTTGATCTTAGTTCCATTCTCCTTAGAGGGTAATTCTAGGTATTGGCTAGATAGACAACCTCCTAAGAGCATTCACACTTGGGAGGATTTTACCAAGAAATTTGTGAATAAGTTCTTTCCTCCTTCACGAAACACCGCCTTGAGAAACTAAATCATCGGTGTTCAACAAAGGAATGATCAAACCTTTAGTGAGGATTGGGAAGAGTTTAAAGAGTTATTGAGAAAGTGCCCAAACCATGGTTTTAACCAAGTTCACCCAATCAACACTTTTTACAATGGATTGAGACCTCACCATCAAGATTCCCTTAACTCCTCCGCGGGTGGGAACATTCTTTCAAATAACCAAAGAGATGAGGGGGTCCATGTTGTGCCAGAGAGTGCTCATACATCTTTTGATAATCAACTCCTTAAGAGTCACAATGAGACACATCAAGTAATTGAAAGGAACAAAGAAGAAATGATTCAAGCCCTTAAGAGTGTTTCCTTGAACAACTCTTCTACCAATGATGTGAATGCCATTTCCCAAAGTTGTGAGATATGTGGAGGACCTCACTCTTACCTACAATGTGACAAAGTACAAAATTATCAAGGTGAATGTAAAACCCGCATTTAAAACCTATGAACAGTACATGTGAACAGTAACTTACGTAAACACGATAAAATTTAAACTTTCCATTTATAATATTAATACACGTGTGACGACAATAAATAACGAACAATCATGAATATTATAAATGTGACATGATCATGAATACCCAAATCACGAATATTAATTCACGAGCATACACGACTAATTATTTAATACACGAAAAACTTCGGGTTACCCTTAGTGGGCCCACATGCCGCGGCCAAGACAAGAGAAAGGAGGAAAAAATGGGCTTTTGGCCCATAACACACTTTTAATAAAACATCAGGAGAAATCCTTTTTCATTATTTTTAGGTTTTCAGAAAATTTTTCCCTGCCTCCTGGTCTCACCATTACCGCCGGCCATATACAACCACAAGGAAGATTCAAACGATTTTCGTTATTGATTTGTGTTCATGATCATTCTCTTTTTCTTTTCACACATTCGGTATAAACCAAACCTTTTTCTTTTTATTTAATTCTTTTGATTTCATGTTATAATTTAATTAATCATCAAGAACAAGAATAAAACATGTAATAGATTAATTAAATCATGTTTTCGGGTTTGGTTTGTGTGTGGTGTGGTTCGGCCGAGACACCCGATACCTCATATGGGGCTCGGCTTGTTTTAATTACCACCACCGAGAGTCCCAAGACTCTCGGATTGGGTTGGTGTGGGCTCGGACGTAGCAAGGCAACCCCAACCAAGGGTCGGGGTGTGTTTGTGTTTTCAGTTTGTGTGCACTGAGGCACCACCGAGACCCCCCAAGGGGCTTAGTTAGTTTTGTTGTTCGGACCCGAGACCAAAGGGACCCCGACTTTAAGTCGGGGTATGTTGTACATGTTTGTTAGTTTAAGTAGTGTCAACCGAGACCCCTCCAAGGTCTCGGTAGGACTTTTGTATGGCTTATTTGGTTCGGCTTATTTAAAACACGGGCTCGGATTCGGGTTTTTCATGAAAACTATTTTTATAAGTCATGTTATATTAAACTTTAGGTTAATTAATTTATTAAATTTATTCATGTATAACCTAAGGTATTTTTACTCACTTATTTAATTAAAACATGTATTTTAATTAAATCATATAACGTATTGTTTAATCAATTAACCAGTTATTTAATTATTAAGTTATAACCAAGACTTGTATTGTACTAATTAAACTTTAATTATTATTTATAATCCAACTTATTTCTATTTATGGAAACTTACTATTTTTGGAAACTTTCTATTTTTGGAAACTTACTATTTATGGAAACCTGCTATTTTTAGAAAGTTACTTAGTATTACAATACAAGTATTATAATACACTATTACATGATTAATACTCAACAGAACACCAAAATAACTACAGTTAACACAGCAAACAGTAAAACATGACAGAATACGTATAACAAGCTAATAACACACGGAACCAGTAAAACACTTGTAAATTAGACAACTCACACACGTCCATATTTCTTATGTAGTGCTATCCGTCGAGGCGGATTAGTCTTCATCGTTTTCCTTAGCTTCTACAGGACATAAGGTACGGATTTCCTGTCCTTCAGTAAGGATAATCTCTGCTTTCATTAGGATTTCCCGTATGCAGCCAACTGTTTTCCCCAGTAGTTACAGATTAAATGCTTATGTTTATTAGTTACATTAGCCATATACATGCATGACCAGTTTCACCTAGTTATGGAGGTACCATAACCATAACACTAGAGGAACTAGTGTTATGACTTCACCACGGAGTAGTGATAGCTCGTTGTGTCCCTTTTCAGTTATTTGGCTATTATATTATTATATTATCATGTGGGGCTATGGGTGCATCCTAGTTACATGTTTCAGTCAGGATTTTATGGTGAATGTGGTGTGTGCCTTGCATCCTTCACAAGGAGTTGATCCCTCCTACCCACTTACCAGTTAATTAGAGGCAACCCCTCTAAATGCATGACGAGGTCTCCCCTTCAAGTATTTATGCACGTTGTTGACCTCATGACCTATATTGGCTATTATGGTACATGAACTAATACAGATTTTCATAAGTAACATAAGCTATGTTTTCAGAACTAAAACCAGTTAACATGAAAAACAACTAGGTTTTCCAAGACTTATTCATTTCCGCTGCCATTCATGCTTTATATTCTTTATATGCTTCCATATTCTATGTTTCCCATGCTTTATTGTATATCCGTGCACTGAGCGTTATGCTCAGCCGTTTACTTTTCCATGTTCCCAAACGACAAGTACCCAAGGACGCAAGTAGGAACTCCAGAGTATGTGCATTCAGATTGGAAGCTATCCGACCTCTTTTACCTTATGCATTCATTCCTACTTTATCATACTTTACCTCTTTTGGACATTGTTTAGTCCTTTCCATTTACAGTACTTATATTTCTTGTGTGTGAGTTACTAGACTACCGATGTTTGATTCCGGTATTTCTATTTATGGTCATGAATGTTTAGACATTTACCTTGCATGCTTTGATGATACGCCATAATTTATTGTAGCATCCTATCCTATTAAATGGGGTGTTACAATTATGGTATCAGAGCCAAGGTTTCGACCTGTAGCTCTATAAAACATGACTTGTGGCTTACGGTTAGTCACCAGTGTCTTCCTAGAACTGACAGTTGGTTTTCATGCATTCATTCATTTTCATTTTATTTCATGCATTCATATCATTGTAGCAGGTTTATGACTAAGTAATGGTTGGTACAGGACTGGCCCTATTTAGTCGCATGTGCTTTTATAGAAACTTTTAACATTGGGACCGACCCATTGGCGTCCCCGCGCCATGTCTTTTGTTTTGAGTGAATTGACCATAGGCGTTCACTCTCGTTCGTATAAAAGTTTTATAAACTGCATCATGCATTTTTACATTGTTTCATGCATTATAAATTGCTTCTTTGATTTATACATTGTTCATGCATTCTTATGTTATCTCATTTCAGATTTATGATTTATGTCGCATTTTGTTGTTTTAAACTGTCAGATGGTGAACTCACGCAATACTCCAGATTTGGCAGCAGCTGTCAATGCAGCTCTACAAGCCCTCCTTCCCCAATTTCGTAATGAAATCAATGGCGAAGTTCATGCGGAATTTAGGGCTCATGGTAGCAACAACAACCACAATCCTCCGCCACCGCTATCCCTTCCCAAGACTGAGAGGTATGAGCTGATGAGAGAGTACTAAAGAATTAGGCAAGGAGCTGGGGAGAGCAGTAGCGAGTTCATGCAACGTTTTCTTCGTCTGGCCGACTCTATTGGCACAACAACATATACTGCAGAAGAGAAAGCATACCACTTCCGTTGGGCTCTTCGTACATCGGTCCACCATGAGTTGGCAGATTCTACCTTCAACACGGTGGCACAAGTGGCTGATGCAGCTCGGAAGTTTGAAATGCTTCAAGAGCAAGAGGAGTTTAGTGAGGACAACTCAGCTAAGAGGTATCTTAAATCACCATTTGTAAACCGGTGAAGTTTTTCATTATGTCATTTTACATCTTTCGCTGTTCAAATTCCTCATTTCAGACAAAGGACTGAGGCTCAGAATCCTCCGGCTGCTCGTCAACAGTCATCCAAGGTAAACGGTCAGTCCAATGATCATTCTGCTCCAGAAAGGTGTGATGGTCATTAAAACTACCGTAATTATGTCAACGAGAGCAGGTCCTTACCTCTACCTTCAAAATTATTAAGCTGCGTATATTGCACTATTTTGACACCCTAGCGCTCATATTCAGGAACAATGGTTACGAAACGGACCAGGTTCGCAGAGGTTCACAGTTGAACCATCCTGTGACACTAGGTAATGCTCAAACCTTTTATGTAATCATGTTTATGTTCCACGATTACGTTTCATGCATGAAATCTTGTCACAGGCTCTCAACTAGTTGGGAGGCCTACTGGGAGATTCGTGCGCCCTATTTGTCCTACTTGTCTGCATAGACATTCGGATGTATGCCGCCGAAGTACTAGTAGTTGTTTCAAATGTGGCTAACAAGGCCATCAGCAGAAGGACTATCGCCAGGGTGAGATAGAAGGCACCTATGGACACGCCGACACCAAGCCACCTCCTACTTCTAGTCGCGTGTTCACTACTACTAGAGATCCGGCGAATAAGACTTCAGGTACCATCACCAGAAATCTCTTTATGAATGGTTTGGCAGCATGTGGTCTATTTGATACTGGAGCGACGCATTCAGTCGTGTGCACTACTTTTGTTGTACGTGTTAGGATTTCCCCGATGCCATTAGATAATGCCTTATGCATTTCCATGCCACTTATGGACTCTGTACGAATCACTCAGGTGTACAGAGATCTTCCCCTAGAATTTGATGATAAGATCCGCAGAGTTGACGCACTTCCTTTAGACATGTGCGATTTTGACTTGATTTTGGGCATGGACTGGTTATCCAAACACCAGGCCATGATTGACTTCCACACTTATCGAGTTATCTTCGGTGATGTTAAATCTCCATAGTACATACACCATGGTTTTCTGCCAGGGAGGTCAGTATAGATTATTTCATCCATAGAGGCGCGTGTATTGCTATCACACGGCTGTCAGGGCTTCATAGCCAATATTCATGACATTACTTCCGAGTCTCCATCGATCCAAGATCAGCCTATTTTGTCAGAGTTTCCTTACGTATTTCCAGATGAACTTCTGGGCATACCACCTATTCGTGAAGTCGAGTTTGAAATCGAGCTCATACCAGGTGCAGAGCCAATTTCCAAAGCTCCTTACCGTATGGCTCCTATAGAGCTTAAGGAACTAAAAGATCAGCTGCAGGAACTTCTGGAACGAGGTTTCATCCATACTAGTACATCGTCATGGGTGCACCGGTACTGTTCGTGAAGAAGAAAGACGGCATCATGCGTTTATGTATAGACTATCATGAGCTGAATAAGATCACGATCAGGAATCGTTACCCTTTGCCACGTATTGACGATCTATTCGATCAACTTCAGGGCGCCAATTATTTCTCTAAGATCGATCTGAGGTCCGGCTACCATCAGTTACGGGTTAAAGAGCAGGACATCTCTAAGACTACTTTCCGTACACGCTATGGGCACTACAAGTTCGTAGTCATGCCATTCGGACTCACTAATGCTCCAGCTGTCTTCATGTATTTGATGAACCGTGTCTTTCATGAGTGATAGGTGTGAAAACACCCATCCTCTTACCACTTAATTCTGGCTAAAACAAGACCAAAACACGTATTTAATATCATTTGTTTGGAATTATGCGTGGTTTTTGTGTTTATTGTGTTTTCAGAGTCAACGGGATGAATATTGAAGAAAACATGGGATTGCACGAGTTTTATCGAGGAAAAAGACTCAAGACGAAGTCTATTGTCCAAGAGATGCAAAAGATTTGAAGTCATTGTGCCTATTTGAAGATTTATCGAAGAATAAAGCCAAAGATGGAAGATTCATATATGTCGAAGAACTCGAGCCTATTAAACAAAAGATTATAAGACGGATTGGAATTATTCACCGACACTTCTCAAAATCCAAAGTCGGAAACGTTTATTTAAAAGAAACGTAAAGACTAAAGAAGAAAGAAGAAAAGAAGCCCAAAACCAAGCCCATTCACAAAGCCCACAAGACATGCCTATAAATAGGACTTTAGTTCACAAATTTGGAGCACTTAGTTAGTCTTAGTTAGTTTTTAGTTTTTTTCATTTCTCTCTAGTTTTAGAGAGAGAAAGTTCTAAACTTTCTCTCACTAGTTTTCATCTTTTTCTCTTTCAAGATAAAACCTTTGTATTGTTTTTCATTAATCAAGTTTAGTTTCAAGCTTTTAGTCTAGAATCTCATTCTTCCTTTCTTTGATTTTGATAAATTTTGGTACAAATCTCGTATGATCCGTGTTGTTCATCTAGGATTTTGTGCTTAAAAAGTTTATCTTTTTATCATTTGATTTATGTTTTTCCTTATTTGAAGTTTAGATAAATTGTTATTTGAGCTTATTTGATTTGTTTCATTTTAGATTCGTGCTAGCTTTGGTAATAAGCTTATTAAAATAGCTTATTGGTCTTGCTTATTTTTCGGATCACATAGGTATCGGAAAGGGTTATAAACCCCTTTCCGATTGGGTCATTCCGACCAGCTCATCAGCACCTTATTGCGATCGCAATGATCGGAAAAGGGTTTTAGGATTCCGATTGTAGCTTATTTCGATTATTCCGATCTGAACCTTAGTTCCAGCATTCCGATTCGCATGTTTTTTTAGATATTCTGATTGTACTAGTTTTGTGTGTCATTCCGATCTGGGTAACTTAATCATATTACGATTGTGGCTCATTTTGGTGGATTCCTTGTAAAACCCGCATGCTTTTACCATGCATAGTACCTTAAGTTCGTGCGTACTAGTTAAAAACTTTCCTAATATAGCATGATTACGATTACGTATTAGGAGTTTATGTATTACGTACGTGTTAGAACACGATAAGTATTTTATATGAACGATCACGTAATAATTATTTAGCAATAATTAATCACGAACATACGATCACGAATCACGAGCGTAATTAAAACACGAGATATTATTAATTACGTATATATATTTAATACGAGCGTAATTAAATATATAGGTGTAGGATATTTACGTAACGAGAACTTTTAAAACACGAACTAAATTAAACGTAAATGTGTACGAAATTACAAGACACGAAACGAGGTACGGGACCCCCACAAGGGAGTCCCTACCCGCGGCCAACATAGGGACAATGGGCCAAGCCCATTCTCAATTTTACTAAAAGGAAGGGATTAGTAATTTCACTACTCAAATTATTTTTACAGAAGAAATTCAAGAAAACCTAAAATCCCTTTCCTCCTTCTCCTTGTGTGCCGCCACCTACAAACCACCATAAGGGGGTGATTTTGATCTTGGATCTTGTTGATTTAGTAATTGTTCGTGTTTGTTCTTCACCCTTTTGATCCACGAATACGGTAAAACCTTTTTACTTGTTTCTTTTTAATTAATCTTTTATTAATTAAGAACAAGTGATGTTTTTCATAAAAACATATTAATTAAACCTAGATCTAACATGTTATGGTCATTAATTAATCAATGGGATCGATCTAAGGGGTGTTTGTTTTGGGCCGCAGGAACAACCAACCCCAAGGGGGTTCGGTTTGTTGTTAGCCGACCACCACCAAGACCTTTTTGGTCTTGGTTTGTGCATGTGGGTCCCACGGCATCAAGGGGGTACCCCGATTTGGTTCGGGGTACGGTGTTTGTTCATATCCGGTGCATGTTTTTAAGCTTAGATCCGGATCATGATTATGTTAGTTGTTTATGTTATAAACTTATGTTAAGAATTAAATTAATAAAGATGTAATTAATTTAATAACATGACTTAGGTTAACTAATTATTAATAAACATGAATTATTTTAACCTAAGTATTCTTATTATTAAGACTTATAATTAATTAATTATTTTAAAACCATGGATATAATTAATTAATTAAACATGACTTAGGTTATATTATTAGTATTTAATAATACATATTTTAACCTAAGTATTTAATATATTTAATTAAACATGTCATACTTTAATTAAATATTCTAACCTATAGTTTAATTAAATTACATGAAATAATTATTAAACTATATAATATATCATATGACTTAGAAAATAATCATGAAAATACTTAGGCTTATTTAGTTAGCTTATTTAACCAGCTTATTTCTAATTATGGAAACTTTCTATTTTTAGAAACTTAATTAAATAAGGCAGCTATTTTATTTATGGAAACCAGCTATTTTTAGAAACTTAATTATTTAAGGCAGCTAATCTATTTATGGAAACTTTCTATTTTTAGAAACTTGTCTATTTTAAGCAGTAAATCTATTTTTGGAAACTTTCTATTTTTGGAAACTTTCTATTTTTGGAAACTTTCTATTTTTGGAAACTTCTATTTTTGGGAAACTTTCTATTTTTGGAAACTTTCTATTTTTGGAAACTTTCTATTTTTGGAAACTTTCTATTTAAGGAAACCTGCTATTTTTGGAAAGTTACTTATTATTGCACAGTAAGTATAATAACACATGAAATATCAGTAATACTTAATCAGAATGAACAAAATATAGGATTTAACACAGTTTAAGGCTTTAAACAGTGTAAATAGTAAGAACACATAAAATAAGCTAAGACATGATATGAAATCAGCTATGTATATAATAAGCAGATACTTATTTCATGTACGTATTTATGTAGCACTAGTATTTCGGAAGTAGGATGTAACACCCCCAATTTCGATCATAGCAGCGGAAGGGTCATTGGGTGTTACTATCATGGTTCAACCTCAATATAATAGAAAACGCCTCAAAATGAGTTGTTTTGTTAAAACATACATTCATCCAACATTTTAAGAATAAAACAATTCACACACGGTCCCAAAAAGTTTCAAGGTTTACACAACCAACCATACGATAAAAGTTTCTTTGAATGAATATAGTTTATAAAAGCGGGCCAAAACATTTTAATTTAGCAAGCTGCATGAAACCGCCTTCCCTGAGTGCCTTCTTCATGGACCTGAGATAAAACATGCTATAAAGTCAACAAAAATGTTGAGTGAATCTATAGAGTTTAAATTAAATAAATGAACACAAGTATTCTGAATAAACCTTCCGTGGTTGACAATCATGTGGATTAGACATAATTATCGTTGTTATTTCATAAGTCTCGTGAAATTGAACGTTAACATATATTATTTCAGCCCAACACACCTAGCCAAGTGCGTATATTTCTCTTATACAATTGCATCCGATGTTTCATTACTGGTGCATCACAACACCACGCGATAGCTAGTCGCGACCGGACTGGGTGTCACCCCGATAGATCTATCCATAGTATTAGCGTTCCTTTCGATTAACAATTCACGATTCATGGGTCTTTTAAGGCTAAACAAACTTGTATAACAACTTTCATCTAAGCATACAATCGGGTCCTTTGTGTTCAATTTTTAAAAGAATGAGGGTTTACCACAACTTCTCGTTGTACCCTTCATTTATAATAATGTTTTTCCAATAATAAGGGTTTCCACAACTTCTCGTCGTACCCCTTTTTATTTTAATAAAACAAGCATGTTATCCCCCTCGCGGGTTTTATAAAACAAGTAAACATGTTAAAGCGAGGCTATAGACTCACCTTGGTACGATAGTAGTGACGTGACGATCGCCGACGATTTGTGATACCCGTTAAACACGAAGACCGCAACCTACCAATTAAGGCGCGTTCGTTAATAAACGACTCAAGTATATTTAATACTTAAATAACATGAAACTCAATTTCATATAACCATGATAATTCCGAAAAATTAAGAAAATACAAGTGTACTTCTATACCCTTTTTATTCAACACTTATTCTTTTAAACACTTACACCCTCGACATTGACCCGTCATAAGACGTCAAGTCAACGCAAGTCAAACCATCATTTTTACTTCCCTCGGACCAGTAGCTAAGTCATTTATATAATGACTTAACACTTGAGTAAGTCACCATGTCCAATAGTGAATACTCAACTCACGCCATACAAGTATTGAACTACGTGTCCAAAATACCACTCAGCATATACACTCCAAATGTACACACCAATCTAACCTATCTAGACATGTCCGATTTCGACGAAACTTGGTGACAAACTCACACATAATATGAATAAGACTCAGTTTAAATTTCATTCAAAAATATTACTTCTAAGACCTTCTGCCCGACACACCTTCGTGTTGCAAAAACCGGACAGTTTTACGCCTTTGACTTGTAAAACCATTTTGACTTATCTAAACATTTCCAATTGCAAAACCGACACTCGGGTTTGAAAATAGACTCATAACCTGAGGTTTATCAACTTACCACAGCCCTTGAACATTTTTAAAACTCATTTTATAGTCCCCGAGATTCGTTCCAAATATCGACAACAATTTTCGGATTGTGCCGATACCCGTCTCCCGGTACACAAATACTAAAAGTAGCATAACTTTTCGCTCGTAATGAGTTAGAAGCTCTACTTTAGCTCAAATCGAAGCTAACGAAATTCTCTACGACCCTATCTTATTAGTTTACCAAGTTTATCACAGTAACAATTTCAAAAACGGCCTTAAAGTTACTGCCTAAAATAGACCATCTAAAAATCATACCAAAACACATTTTCAACCCATTCCAACAATTCCTATGGTCCTAATATGATCCTAATATCATACTAACACATCTAACTAACCCATAACACCCTCAAATTTAATCTCACAAAATTAAACAATCAAAAATCTTACATGCAACATAAACCCACTATGAATATTATATTATTAACACCATATATAAACATAAAAATGGATCAAACATCAAGTTCTTCACCAAAAATTGAAAATAAAATTTTAGTGGATGCATGTGGAAGAAATTTATACCAATATGAAGCTTATGAGATTTCCAAGGTGGTTCTTTTCTTAGTTTCTTTAGATTCAAGGTAGAAAATCAAGAATCAAAGGGTTTGGGTGTAGGAGGGTGGACGGAAAAATGGTGAAGGAGAGAGAGATTTTGTGTGTTTTTGTTAAAAATGAATTTTTAAATGTAAGTGTGTTAGTGGAAAATGTTTAAATAGTCCAAAGGTAGGGTAGTTTTTGTCAAAAATGCATTCTTTTGGTCCCAAAATGCAAGTAAATAGTTTACAAGGTAGAAAATGTAAATTGTAAATTTTAAAAATATTTATGGGGCTCGGGTTTCGTAAAAATACTTTTCGAAAGTTAAAACGCTTCATAAAAATAATAATAAAGCTTCGACACGACTTAAAACGAAATTAAATCGAAAACGTCGAAAATATACAATATCGAGACAATCGATAATAAAACGTAAATTTTTGGGCATCCGTCGGTATCGCGATCACTAATAGTCATCGTCATTCGTTAAAACGTAAAATACGAGAAATAAAGATTAAATATAATAAAAATCATTTTCATGATTATTTGAGAATATAATATCGATACCTAACATATTCCTTGTCGGTTTTCATCTAATCGACATTCTTACGCTAGTTTCAAGTCATAACCTTCTCGGTTAGTCGATAAATTAAAATTCTCATTAAAGTAAACACGTAATACGTAATAGTCGAGATTAAAATAACGACCTGAAATTGACGGGTTGTCACATCATCCCCACCAAATTAGGATCTTCGCCCTCGAAGATCAACTTGCGTTCTTGCCCGATCGCTTGTTGAAATCAAAGAGATGAGGGTAATTCTTCCACATTTGGTCTTCTCGTTCCCAAGTAAACTCCGGTCCTCTTCGAGAGTTCCATCGAACTTTGACGATAGGTATTCGGCTTTGCTTCAGTTGCTTGACCTCGCGATCCATGATTTCGACCGGTTCTTCAATAAAATGCAACTTTTTATCAACCTTAACCTCGTCTAACGGTATAATGAGTTCTTCATCGGATAAACACTTCTTCAGATTCGACACGTGAAAAGTGTTATGAATCCCATACAGTTCTTGTGGTAGTTCAAGTTGGTATGCCACGGGTCCTACTCTAGACGAAATCTTGAATGGTCCGATATAACGAGGACTTAACTTCCCACGTTTTCCAAATCGTACAACACCTTTCCATGGTGATACCTTTAGCATAACCTTATCTCCCACGTTAAACTCCAATGGTTTTCTTCTCACATCCGCATAACTCTTCTGTCGGCTTCGAGCAGACAACAACCTATTCTTGATTTGCACAATCATATCCGTCGTCTCCCTAATCAAATCTGGTCCAGTGAGTTGGGCATCACCAACCTCACTCCAGCTAACGGGTGATCTACATTTTCTCCCATACAGTGCTTCAAAAGGTGCAGCTTTAATACTCGCGTGATAACTGTTATTGTACGAGAATTCGGCCAAATGTAAGTGCTTATCCCAGCTACTTCCAAATTCTATCACACAAGCACGTAGCATATCCTCCAAAGTTTGAATTGTTCTTTCGCTTTGCCCATCAGTTTGTGGATGATAGGTTGTGCTCATATCCAAATTGGTTCCTAACGACTTTTGAAGTGATCTCCAAAATCCAGAAGCAAAACGACTATCTCTATCGGAAATGATTGAAATAGGAACACCATGCTTGCACACGATTTCCTTTAGATAAATATCGGCGAGTTTCTCCAAACCGAACCTCTCGTTGATTGGAATAAAGTGAGCGGATTTAGTTAAACGATCGACAATAACCCAAATTGCATCGAACCCAGACGGTGTCCTTGGGAGTTTTGTGATGAAGTCCATCGTAATTCGCTCCCATTTCCAGACTGGAATTTCAGGTTGGACAAGTAATCCTGACGGCTTCTGATATTCAGCTTTCACTTTTGCACATGTTAAGCATTTCGCGACATATGTTGCAATATCAGCTTTCATATTCGGCCACCAGTACAACTTTTTCAAGTCTTGGTACATTTTGTCCGATCCAGGATGAATAGAATACTTGGACTTATGAGATTCTAGCATAATTAAGTCTCTCAGTCCACCATATAATGGTAACCAGATTCGACCTCTCAAACATTTGATACCATCGGCCCGCGTCTCAAATGTTTCACCGTCTCCTCTAAATCTTTCAGCTGCAATATTTTCCTTCTTGCACGCTTCGATTTGTGCGTTTCGACTCTGCTCAGGTAAGTTATTATGAACTGTCACCACCAAAGCACGCACTCGAATCGGTTTCTCCCTTTCCTTTCGACTTAACGCGTCAGCTACCACGTTCGCCTTTCCTGGATGATAACGAATTTCGTAGTCGTAATCACTTAAGAGTTCAACCCATCGACGTTGCCTCATATTCAGCTCCTTTTGATCCAATATGTATTGTAGGCTTTTATGATCAGTGAATACTGTACACTTCGTACCATACAGATAATGTCTCCAAAGTCGCAGAGCAAAAACCACAGCGCCCAATTCCAAGTCATGGGTAGTGTAGTTCTCCTCATTCTTCCTTAATTGTCTAGAGGCATATGCGATCACCTTTTCGCATTGCATGAGAACAGCACCGTATCCTCGAAGAGATTCATCGCAATAAACAACAAAGTCTTCACTTCCTTCAGGTAACGATAAAATCGGCGCACTACAGAGTTTCATCTTCAGGGTTTGGAAAGCTTCTTCTTCATCATCGCCCCACACATACGGTTTATTCTTCTGAGTCAGCTTCGTTAATGGTTTCGATATCAAAGAGAATCCTTCAATAAACCTTCGGTAATAACCAGCCAGACCTAGAAATTGTCGTACTTCAGTTGGAGTAGTCGGAGCACTCCAATTCTTGATGGCTTCGATCTTTGCAGGTTCAACATGTACTCCACTTTTATCGACCACGTGTCCGAGAAATTGTACAGAATTAAGCCAAAAATCACACTTTGAGAACTTAGCATATAACTTTTCGTTCTTCAACAAGTTCAAGATAATCCTTAAGTGTTCGGCATGCTCTTCATTGCTCTTGGAGTAGATTAGAATATCATCTATGAAAACGATCACGAATTTATCAAGATACGGCTTACAAATGCGATTCATTAAGTCCATGAATACAGCAGGTGCATTAGTCAAACCAAAAGGCATAACCAGAAACTCATAATGACCATAACGAGTTCTAAACGCCGTAATAGGAATATCTTCCTCACGTATGCGAAGTTGATGGTAACCAGAACGAAGATCAAACTTGGAGAAAACACGAGAACCTTGAAGTTGATCGAATAAATCATCAATTCTTGGAAGCGGATAACGATTCTTGATCGTTAGCTTGTTCAGCTCTCGGTAATCAATACACATACGAAACGAACCATCTTTCTTCTTAACGAATAAGACAGGGGCTCCCCAAGGTGACGAACTCGGTCGTATAAAACCTTTATCAGATAGCTCTTGCAATTGCACAGATAACTCCTTCAGCTCGGATGGTGCTAAACGATATGGCGCACGAGCCACGGGTGCAGCACCATGAATTAGGTCAATTTGGAATTCTACTTGCCTTGGAGGAGGAAGTCCAGGCAAATCTTCCGGAAACACTTCAGGAAAGTCACGGATAACAGGTACATCTTCAGCACGTTTCTCCTTCGATTCTTTCTCCACTACTTTAGCTAGGAATAACTCACAGCCTCTTTCGATATACTTACGAGCCTTAATGCACGAAACGATTTTCAGTCGGGAATTACGTTGATCACCTTCGATAACCATGGTCTTGTCGTCTAAAGGAATCTTAACTTTATTTTCTCCACACAAGATAGACGCGTTATACTTGGATAACCAATCCATTCCGATAATAACATCAAAACTTCCCAATTCAACAATCATCAAGTCTGTCTTAAAAATACGGTTCTAGAGATTAAGAGAACATCCTAGGAGCGCACGATTGGTACTCACTAATTTACCATCAGCTAGTTCTACCTCATAACTCGCGTCTAATTTGACCGGTTTGATATCAATTAAGGTACTAAAACTTGTAGACACAAAGATTTTGTCCGCACCAGAATCAAATAAAGCTGTAGCATAACGGTTGTTCAGTAAAAACGTACCAGTGACAACTTTCGGGTTTTGCTTCGCTTCGGCTTCTCCCAACTGATAAGCTTTTCCTTGGTTATCTCCACCACGTGCATTCTTCGGAGGTTGAGGGCATTGGTTCCTCATGTGACCTTTACCTTGGCAGTTATAACACGTCACTCCCTTCTTTCCTGGTCCCTAACAGTCTTCAGTCTTGTGACCTAACTTGTTGCACTTTCCACACTTAGCACATTCACCATTATGAGACTTCTTGCAGCGTTGACATCTGGTTCCCTTATCAGCAGTTGCAGCTTCAGTCATCGCATTAGCGTTGCCCCTCCTTCGGTTTTGATTTCTGTTGTGAGATTGACGGTTATCACCACGATCATCATTGTCATTTTCAGCTCTTCTTTTGTTGCCTTCAGAAACACCATCAGCCTTGTCTTAGATGATTTGACCCATTAGTTGGTAGGCCATACGAACAACTTCATCAATATTGGCAGGTTTAGATGAGGTCACATCCCCACGGATGTTGGTAGGTAAGCCTCGAATATACTGCTCTACCTTCAAGTATTCTGGGTTAACTTTGTTTGGACAAAGTAGAGCAAGCTCATGGAACCTGTTGGTGTATCCATCGATGTCAGTACCCTTCAGTCTCAGCTGATATAGTTCCTGTTCTAACCTCTGAATAACACTCCTTGGACAGAATTCCTCAGTCATCCACCTTCTTACTTCAACCCAAGGTGTAGCATAATCAGCATCCATACCCAATGATGCCATTCTTCCATTCCACCAAGTTAATGCTCGCCCTTGAAGAGTAGCAGAGGCAAACATCACCTTATCTCCTTCCTCACTTCCACTAAATCGAAACACGGATTCCAATTTCTCAAACCATTGCATTAACCCAACAGCGCCTTCAGTACCCTTAAAAGTTGGAGGTTTGCATTTCATGAACGAGGTATAATTGCACTTCTTGTTTTCAGGAATCACTGGTCTATCAGCATCACCAGCTCCAGCACCAGCATTGCCAGCTCCAGTAGCGCCAGCTCCAGTAGCGCCAGCTCCAGTAGCGCCAGCTCCAGTAGCACCAGCTCCAGTAGAACCAGCTCCAGTGTTGCCAGCTCCAGTATCGCCAGCTCCACCAGATCCACCAGCTCCACCGGATCCACCAGCTCCACCGGATCCACCAGCTCCACCAGATCCGCCAGATCCTCCAGCTCCATTATTCAAGTTTGCCATAAATTCATTCATAGATATCTGAAATTGATCAGCTACTATAGCACGTAACTGCGTCTCAGTCAACTGTTTTGGCGGCATGATCCTGTTACACAATTCACATCAAAATGAGTATTCATTCAACGCTTGTGATAACAAAACATGAATAACACAGAATAAGAATAGATAGATGAAAAGAAACAAGAATGGATGATAGAACGAAGGATAGAATTTAGACCAGGAACGAAGATTCACGAGGAATGAGTCAAAAGACAGGGATTTCTATTGTGACAATCAGCGTCGTTTGTAAATCACGTATTGGTATTATAATAATCAAATAATAAACATCTATAAATAAATAAATGTAATTTCATTATGCTTTAAGCATAATTAATAATTAAATATGTATAACATATATATACTTTTCTTATTCTCGTCCATTGGCAACTCGGAGGTTTCGCTTGCAGATGTTATAGTCAAAAGATTTAAAAATTATATTTTTGGAAAATCTTTTCGTTCTCTATAACTTGAGCTCTGATTCCAATCTGTAACACCCCCAATTTCGATCATAGCAGCGGAAGGGTCATTGGGTGTTACTATCATGGTTCAACCTCAATATAATAGAAAACGCCTCAAAATGAGTTGTTTTGTTAAAACATACATTCATCCAACATTTTAAGAATAAAACAATTCACACACGGTCCCAAAAAGTTTCTAGGTTTACACAACCAACCATACGATAAAAGTTTCTTTGAATGAATATAGTTTATAAAAGCGGGCAAAACATTTTAATTTAGCAAGCTGCATGAAACCGCCTTCTCTGAGTGCCTTCTTCATGGACCTGAGATAAAACATGCTATAAAGTCAACAAAAATGTTGAGTGAATCTATAGAGTTTAAATTAAATAAATGAACACAAGTATTCTGAATAAACCTTCCGTGGTTGACAATCATGTGGATCAGACATAATTATCATTGTTATTTCATAAGTCTCGTGAAATTGAACGTTAACATATATTATTTCAGCCCAACACACCTAGCCAAGTGCGTATATTTCTCTTATACAATTGCATCCGATGTTTCATTACTGGTGCATCACAACACCACGCGATAGCTAGTCGCGACCGGACTGGGCGTCACCCCGATAGATCTATCCATAGTATTAGCGTTCCTTTCGATTAACAATTCACGATTCATGGGTCTTTTAAGGCTAAACAAACTTGTATAACAACTTTCATCTAAGCATACAATCGGGTCCTTTGTGTTCAATTTTTAAAAGAATGAGGGTTTACCACAACTTCTCGTTGTACCCTTCATTTATAATAATGTTTTTCCAATAATAAGGGTTTCCACAACTTCTCGTCGTACCCCTTTTTATTTTAATAAAACAAGCATGTTATCCCCCTCGCGGGTTTTATAAAACAAGTAAACATGTTAAAGCGAGGCTATAGACTCACCTTGGTACGATAGTAGTGACGTGACGATCGCCGACGATTTGTGATGCCCGTTAAACACGAAGACCGCAACCTACCAATTAAGGTGCGTTCGTTAATAAACGACTCAAGTATATTTAATACTTAAATAACATGAAACTCAATTTCATATAACCATGATAATTCCGAAAAATTAAGAAAATACAAGTGTACTTCTATACCCTTTTTATTCAACACTTATTCTTTTAAACACTTACACCCTCGACATTGACCCGTCATAAGACGTCAAGTCAACGCAAGTCAAACCATCATTTTTACTTCCCTCAGACCAGTAGCTAAGTTATTTATATAATGACTTAACACTTGAGTAAGTCACCATGTCCAATAGTGAATACTCAACTCACGCCATACAAGTATTGAACTACGTGTCCAAAATACCACACAGCATATACACTCCAAATGTACACACCAATCTAACCTATCTAGACATGTCCGATTTCGACGAAACTTGGTGAAAAACTCACACATAATATGAATAAGACTCAGTTTAAATTTCATTCAAAAATATTACTTCTAAGACCTTCTGCCCGACACACCTTCGTGTTGCAAAAACCGGACAGTTTTACGCCTTTGACTTGTAAAACCATTTTGACTTATCTAAACATTTCCGTTTGCAAAACCGACACTCGGGTTTGAAAATAGACTCATAACCTGAGGTTTATCAACTTACCACAGCCCTTGAACATTTTTAAAACTCATTTTATAGTCCCCGAGATTCGTTCCAAATATCGACAACAATTTTCGGATTGTGCCGATACCCGTCTCCCGGTACACAAATACTAAAAGTAGCATAACTTTTCGCTCGTAATGAGTTAGAAGCTCTACTTTAGCTCAAATCGAAGCTAACAAAATTATCTACGACCCTATCTTATTAGTTTACCAAGTTTATCACAGTAACAATTTCAAAAACGGCCTTAAAGTTACTGCCTAAAATAGACCATCTAAAAATCATACCAAAACACATTTTTAACCCATTCCAACAATTCCTATGGTCCTAATATGATCCTAATATCATACTAACACATCTAACTAACCCATAACACCCTCAAATTTAATCTCACAAAAATTAAACAATCAAAAATCTTACATGCAACATAAACCCACTATGAATATTATATTATTAACACCATATATAAACATAAAAATGGATCAAACATCAAGTTCTTCACCAAAAATTGAAAATAAAATTTTAGTGGATGCATGTGGAAGAAATTTATACCAATATGAAGCTTATGAGATTTCCAAGGTGGGTCTTTTCTTAGTTTCTTTAGATTAAAGGTAGAAAATCAAGAATCAAAGGGTTTGGGTGTAGGGGGGTGGACGGCAAAATGGTGAAGGAGAGAGAGATTTTGTGTGTTTTTGTTAAAAATGAATTTTTAAATGTGAGTGTGTTAGTGGAAAATGTTTAAATAGTCCAAAGGTAGGGTAGTTTTTGTCAAAAATACATTCTTTTGGTCCCAAAATGCAAGTAAATAGTTTACAAGGTAGAAAATGTAAATTGTAAATTTTAAAAATATTTACGGGGCTCGGGTTTCGTAAAAATACTTTTCGAAAGTTAAAACGCTTCATAAAAATAATAATAAAGCTTCGACACGACTTAAAACGAAATTAAATCGAAAACGTCGAAAATATACAATATCGAGACAATCGATAATAAAACGTAAATTTTTGGGCATCCGTCGGTATCGCGATCACTAATAGTCATCGTCATTCGTTAAAACGTAAAATACGAGAAATAAAGATTAAATATAATAAAAATCATTTTCATGATTATTTGAGAATATAATATCGATACCTAACATATTCCTTGTCGGTTTTCATCTAATCGACATTCTTACGCTAGTTTCAAGTCATAACCTTTTCGGTTAGTCGATAAATTAAAATTCTCATTAAAGTAAACACGTAATACGTAATAGTCGAGTTTAAAATAACGACCTGAAATTGACGGGTTGTCACATAGGATTCTCGCAGTTCATCGTTCTCGTTCACTGGACATAAGGTACGGATTCCCGTCCTTTTAGTATGGACATTCTTTCCTTATTAGGATTTCCCCGTATGCAGCCAACTGTTTTCCCGTAGTATAAGTATGAGTTTGATTTCTTATGTTTAAATATGATTACCTATAGCCATATACATGCATGACCAGTTTCACCTAGTTATGGAGGTACCATAACCATAACATTAGAGGCACTGATGTTATGACTTCACCACGGCGGAGTGATTGCTCGTGGCGTCCCTTCAGCTTTTGGCCATTTATTATATTTATCATGTGGGGCGTATGGGTGCATCCTAGTTACACGTTTTTATTCAGGATTACATGGTGAATGTGGTGTGTGACTTGCATCCTTCACAAGGAGCTGATCCCTCCTACCCATAAAACCAGTATATTAAATTAGAGGCAGCCCCTCTAATTTGCATGATGAGGTCACCCCTCCAATTATTCATGCACGGTGGATATTCATGACCTATATTGGCTAAATGGTAAAACTATGACAAAAAGTTTTTATAAGATAAACATAAGACTTTCAAACTATAAAACCAGTTTTATTAAGACTTAACCAGGTTACTCGGGACTAGTTTCTTCCGCTGTTATTATGCTATATGCTTATCCTATTCATGCTTTATTGTACATTCGTGCACTGAGCGTATTGCTCAGCCGTTTTCCTTTTCTATGTTCCCAAAACGGCAGGTACTCAGGGACGCTCGTAGACACTAAGAGTACGTGCATATGGACTGGAAGCTGTCTAGCCTTCTTTACATTATGCATTTCCTTTCTTTATGATACTTATGCTTTGGACATTGTTTCGTCCTTATTCCTTACTATACTATGTTTGTGTGTGATGAGCTTTACTTTTGGACTACCGATGTTTGATTCCGGTATTTTCCTTTATATGGTCAAGTAATGTTTAGACATTTTACCTTGTATGCTTTGATGACACGCCATAATTGCTGTGATATTTCCATTTCCAAAATGGGGTGTTACAATTATGGTATCAGAGCCTGGTTTTGACCAGTAGGCTCTCAAATATGACCTGTGATTAGTGGGTAGTCACTACGGTCTTCCTAGAACTGACAGTTGTTTTCATGTATTCATCATTTTTAAGCATACATATATATGTCATTGTTACAGGGTTTTTAACTAAGTAATGGTTGGTACAGGACTGGCCCTATTTAGTCGCATGTGTTTTATCGAAACTTTTAGATTTGGGACCGACCCATAGGCGTCCCCTCGATATGTCTTTTGTTTTGAGTGAACTGACCAGAGGCGTTCACTCTCGAGCATCCAAAGTTTTCATAAAACTGCATCATGCATTCATACAAAAATTTTCTTGCATAAAATTTTTCTCGTGGAATTTTTAGTAGAAATTTTTTTTTTCATGTATATATTTTATACTTTATGTTTTGAACTGTTAATCATATGTTTTATGTTATACTGTCAGATGGTTCTCACACGCGAACAGGAGCAGCTCAATGCTGCAATTCAGGCTGCCATGCAAGCCTTGCTTCCTCAACTGAGGAATGACATCCGTGCTGAAGTTCAAGATGCCAACAATCAGTAGCAGCACAATCAGCCACCTCCTCCTCCTCCTCCAGTGACATTAGCAGTATGGCTGGAGAGATTCAACAAGCTCCGCCCTCGAGCTTTTGAGAAGACTGATAGCCCCAGCGATGCTGAAAGCTGGTTGGCTCACATTGAGAAGATCTTCAACGCTATGGGCTGTGACCCCGCATACAAGGCGAGGTTGGCATGCTATCGGTTCGAAGGCGATGTACTTAACTGGTGGTTAGCTTTGATGCAATCTGAAGGTGGTGATGAGTGGGTTGCTGGTTTGACTTGGGCTCAGTTCAAGGACAGGGTGATGGAGCAGTTCTTTCCCAAGGCTGAGCAGGACAAACTCAAGAGAGAGTACCATGGGATCCGTCAGAGAGCTGGGGAGAATAGCAACGAGTTTATGCAGCGCTTTCTTCGCTTGGCTGGTTTCCTTGGTGCGGCAGCAGGTACTCCAGAAGAGCAAGCACATCACTCCAGATGGGCTCTTCGCACATCGGTCGCAAACAATCTGGTGTGTGCTACGTTCAATACTGTAGCACAAGTGGCCGATGCAGCACGTGGAGATGCTGCAGGAGAGGGATGAGTTCGGGGAAGCTGAAAGACCCGACAAGAGGTAAAACCTTCATATTCAAGCGGTGATCAATCCGTATATCTTTCATATGTCAATTATTCATCTCTTTAAATGTATCTTCCAGGCAGAAAACTGGGGACCGGTCTTAGCCGGCTACTCAGCAGCAGCCTCATCAGCCCAAGGGAAATGGTCAGACTAATGACCGATCTGCTACGGATAGGTGTGGCGGTAATGACAATTACCGTAACAACACCGGGCAATCCAGCAACAGCAGGTCTTAATACTTACGAAATCTCTTATGTTTTATGTTATAACTCATATTCTGACACTCTAGCAAAATTCTACCAGGAACCATGGAAACGGTAGGGACCAGAACCAGAGAGGTTCGCAGCCTAGCCGCCAGCTATCACTGGTATTCAATCTTACGATTATCCGCTTCGTCCTTTGTACCCAACTATTATGTCTTATGTAAAATGTTTTTATCAGGTCCTCAGCCAGCCAGAGCACCTGCTGGAGGATACACTCATCCTCTTTGCTCTACTTGCCACCGTAGGCACCCAGGACCATGTCGCCGTAATACTGATGCGTGCTTCAAGTGTGGTCTTCCTGACCATATTATGAAGGATTGCCGTAAGGGCGAGATGGAGGGTACATCAGGACATGCTGATACCAAGCCGCCTCCTACTGCCGGGCGTGTCTACACGACATCTCGAGACCAGGCCAACAAGTCTACAGGTACCGTCACTGGAATCTTGTATATGTATGGTCGCGCTGCATGTGTTCTTTTCGATACGGGTGCTACTCACTCGGTTATTTCTACTGCTTATGCTAAGAACATTAGGATGCCTCCCTTTCCACTAGAAAATAGGCTTACTATTTCCACGCCTTTGAGGGACTCTGTATTAATCACCCATGTATACAAGAGTCTTCCCCTAGAATTTGATGATAAGGTTTGACCTGTCGACGCACTTCCGCTGGACATGAATGACTTCGACATGATTTTGGGCATGGATTGGCTATCCAAGTATCATGCTACTATTGACTGCCATTCATATCGAGTTATCTTCGGTGATGTCAATGCACCAGAGTACATTCATAATGGGTTCATACCCGGACGGTCTGTACAAATCATATCCACCCTGCAAGCGCGTGCACTACTGTCACATGGCTGCGAGGGTTACCTAGCTACGGTTCACAACATGGATGCTGAATCTCCATCGATTCAGGATCAACCAATAGTGTCGGAATTCCAAGACGTGTTTCCAGCAGAACTTCCGGGCATACCACCTGCACGAGAAGTGGAATTCAGTATCGAGCTGGTTTCAGGAGCTGAACGAATATCTAAGGCTCCTTATCGCATGGCTCCCATAGAGCTGAAGGAGCTGAAGGATCAACTACAAGAACTTCTTGAACGAGGTTTCATTCGACCGAGCGCATCTCCATGGGGCGCACCGGTTTTGTTTGTTAAGAAGAAGGACGGCAGTATGCGTCTTTGCATCGACTATCGCGAGCTCAACAAGATTACCATTCAGAATAGATATCCACTGCCACGCATTGACGATCTGTTTGACCAACTCCAAGGGGCCAAACACATCTCCAAGATCGATCTTAGGTCAGGCTATCATCAATTACGAGTCAAGGAGCAGGATATTGCTAAGACTGCTTTTCGTACTCGTTATGGCCACTACGAGTTTGTAGTTATGCCATTTGGCCTGACAAATGCTCCAGCAGTGTTCATGGATCTGATGAACAGAATCTTCCATGAATTTCTGGACAAATTCGTCATTGTTTTCATCGATGACATCCTGATTTTCTCTAAGTCCAAGGAGGAACACGAAGACCATCTTCGTACAATACTACAGATTCTTCGTCAGAAGCAGCTGTATGCTAAATTCTCCAAGTGTGAGTTCTGGTTAGACAAGGTGGCATTCTTAGGTCACATTGTATCAGCAGAAGGAATCACTATGGATCCAGCGAAGGTTGAGGTCATCACTAAGTGGCCAAGGCCGACATCAGCGACGGAAGTCCGTAGTTTCTTAGGCTTAGCTGGCTATTACCGTAGGTTCGTAGAGAACTTTTCCCGTTTAGCACTACCATTGACCAAACTGATGCGGAAAGGGGAGAAATTCGTCTGGACTCAAGATCGAGAGAAGAGCTTTGAAGACCTGAAGCAGAAGCTAGTATCTGCACCTATTCTTACTCTACCATCTGGTACGGGTGGATTTCAAATATATAGCGATGCATCGGGGAAGGGACTTGGCTGTGTTCTCATGCAACATGGGAAAGTGATCGCGTACGCTTCATGGCAGCTTAAGCCTTATGAAGAGAATTACCCCACGCACGATCTGGAACTTGCTGCAGTCGTGTTTGCATTGAAGATATGGAGACACTACTTATATGGAGAATCATGTGACATATTCACGGACCACAAGAGATTGAAGTATATCTTCACTCAACGTGAATTGAACATGAGGCAGAGGAGATGGTTAGAGCTGTTGAAGGATTATGACATTAATCTTCAGTATCATCCCAGAAAGGCAAATGTAGTAGCAGATGCCCTTAGCAGAAAGTCCGGAATGATCAACAGCATTAGAATCAAAGAGGAAATCATAAGAGACTTGGAGCGACTAGACATCGAGATCATGGTACGTGGACAGCATGGTTACTGGGCTAATCTTAGAGTAGAACCCGAGTTACTATCTAAGATCAAGGAAGCTCAGAACGATGACGGAGAAATATGGGCGATAATACAGAATTTGGAGAAGCAGACATAATTCAAAGTAGATGCAGATGGTATCGTATGGCAGGGCACTAAACTTTGTGTTCCTGATGACCAAGAACTCCGGGAAGCTTTGCTAGCAGAAGCTCATAGCTCCCCATTCTCGATACATCCTGGTTCAACCAAAATGTACCACGACATCAAGCAGTACTTTTGGTGGAGTGGTATGAAGCAGGATGTGGCCACTTACGTCTCCAAATGTCTTACCTGCCAGCAGGTTAAGATCGAGCATCAGCGATCTGGCGGTCTCCTTCAACCGTTAGATATTCCAGAGTGGAAGTGGGATAAAATCACCATGGATTTTGTTACCGGTCTTCCGCCTACCAAAAGGAAGCACGATGCAATTTGGGTTATCGTTGATCGACTTACCAAATCAGCTCATTTCTTACCGATCCGCAAGGAAGATCCGGTAAGTAAACTCGTAGATACGTACAGACGAGAAGATCATGAGACTACACGGTGCACCATCCAGCATCGTCTCAGACAGAGATCCTCGATTCACTTCGCGCTTTTGGAAAAGTCTGCAGAAAGCTTGGGGTACACAACTTAAGCTTAGCACGGCCTTTCATCCTCAAACGGACGGACAGTCGGAGCGAACCATTCAGACATTGGAAGATATGTTGAGGTCATGTGCGTTGGAATGGACGGGTGATTGGGACGAATACATCTGTTTGGTGGAGTTTGCGTACAACAACAGCTGGCACGCGAGCATCAAGTGTGCTCCATTTGAGATGTTGGATGGCAGAAAGTGTCGCGCCCCAATCTGCTGGGATCAGGTTGGCGAGCGAACACTCGAAGGACCAGAAATCATAGAGATGACAAACGAGAAGATCGCAGTAGCTAGACAGAAGATTCAGGAGGCACGGTCACGTCAAAAGAGTTACGCCGACAAGCATCGTAGGGATTTACACTTTAACGTAGGAGATCACGTCTTCCTTAAGGTTTCACCGGCACGTGGTGTTAGACGCTTCGGGATTAAAGGGAAGCTCAGTCCTCGTTTCATCGGACCGTTTGATATCATTGAACGAGTCGGTGAAGTATCTTACCGATTGGCGTTACCTCTGCAGCTTTCGCATGTGCACAATGTGTTTCATGTGTCATTACTCAGAGGGTACCAATATCATCCCCTTCACATGGTTCAGTATCCACTGGAACAAATTCGTGAAGATCTCACTTTTATAGAAAAACTTGAACGAGTTCTTGACATGCAAGAACGAGTCATGAGAAAGAAGACGATTCCATTCGTCAAAATTTTTTGGAGGGATCATACCGAGCGGGAAGCCACTTGGGAAACGGAGGAGTCTATCAGGACTTCTTACCCTCATTTCATATTTTGAATTCGGGTATGTTCTTCTATTCCAGTTTACTTTATCTATAATTCGGGGACGAATTATTCTTTTTAGGGGGGAAGAGTTGTAAAACCCGCAAGCTTTTACCATGCATAGTACCTTAAGTTCGTACGTACTAATTAAAAACTTTCCTAATATAGCATGATTACGATTACGTATTAGGAGTTTATGTATTACGTACGTGTTAGAACACGATAAGTATTTTATATGAACGATCACGTAATAATTATTTAGCAATAATTAATCACGAACATACGATCACGAATCACGAGCGTAATTAAAACACGAGATATTATTAATTACGTATATATATTTAATATGAGCGTAATTAAATATATAGGTGTAGGATATTTACGTAACGAGAACTTTTAAAACACGAACTAAATTAAACGTAAATGTGTACGAAATTACAAGACACGAAACGAGGTACGGGACCCCCACAAGGGAGTCCCTACCCGCGGCCAACATAGGGACAATGGGCCACACCCATTCTCAATTTTACTAAAAGGAAGGGATTAGTAATTTCACTACTCAAATTATTTTTACAGAAGAAATTCAAGAAAACCTAAAATCCCTTTCCTCCTTCTCCTTGTGTGCCGCCACCTACAAACCACCATAAGGGGGTGATTTTGATCTTGGATCTTGTTGATTTAGTAATTGTTCGTGTTTGTTCTTCACCCTTTTGATCCACGAATACGGTAAAACCTTTTTACTTGTTTCTTTTTAATTAATCTTTTATTAATTAAGAACACGTGATGTTTTTCATAAAAACATATTAATTAAACCTAGATCTAACATGTTATGGTCATTAATTAATCAATGGGATCGATCTAAGGGGTGTTTGTTTTGGGCCATAGGAACAACCGACCCCAAGGGGGTTCGGTTTGTTGTTAGCCGACCACCACCAAGACCTTTTTGGTCTTGGTTGGTGCGTGTTGGTCCCACGACATCAAGGGGGTACCCCGATTTGGTTCGGGGTACGGTGTTTGTTCATATCCGGTGCATGTTTTTAAGCTTAGATCCGGATCATGATTATGTTAGTTGTTTATGTTATAAACTTATGTTAAGAATTAAATTAATAAAGATGTAATTAATTTAATAACATGACTTAGGTTAACTAATTATTAATAAACATGAATTATTTTAACCTAAGTATTTATTATTAAGACTTATAATTAATTAATTATTTTAAAACCATGGATATAATTAATTAATTAAACATGACTTAGGTTATATTACTAGTATTTAATAATACATATTTTAACCTAAGTATTTAATATATTTAATTAAAACATGTCATACTTTAATTAAATATTATAACCTATAGTTTAATTAAATTGCATGAAATAATTATTAAACTATATAATATATCATATGACTTAAAAAATAATCATGAAAATACTTAGGCTTATTTACTTAGCTTATTTAACCAGCTTATTTCTAATTATAGAAACTTTCTATTTTTAGAAACTTAATTAAATAAGGCAGCTATTTTATTTATGGAAACAACTATTTTTAGAAACTTAATTATTTAAGGCAGCTAATCTATTTATGGAAACTTTCTATTTTTAGAAACTTATCTATTTTAAGCAGTAAATCTATTTTTGGAAACTTTCTATTTTTGGAAACTTTCTATTTTTGGAAACTTTCTATTTTTGGAAACTTTCTATTTTTGGAAACTTCTATTTTTGGAAACTTTCTATTTTTGGAAACTTTCTATTTTTGGAAACTTTCTATTTTTGGAAACTTTCTATTTAAGGAAACCTGCTATTTTTGGAAAGTTACTTATTATTGCATAGTAAGTATAATAACACATGAAATATCAGTAATACTTAATCAGAATGAACAGAATATAGGATTTAACATAGTTTAAGGCTTTAAACAGTGTAAATAGTAAGAACACATAAAATAAGCTAAAACATGATATGAAATCAGCTATGTATATAATAAGCAGATACTTATTTCATGTATGTATTTATGTAGCACTAGTATTTCGGAAGTAGGATTCTCGCAGTTCATCGTTCTCGTTCACTGGACATAAGGTACGGATTCCCGTCCTTTCAGTATGGACATTCTTTCCTTATTAGGATTTCCGCGTATGCAGCCAACTGTTTTCCCGTAGTATAAGTATGAGTTTGATTGCTTATGTTTAAATATGATTACCTATAGCCATATACATGCATGACCAGTTTCACCTAGTTATGGAGGTACCATAACCATAACATTAGAGGCACTGATGTTATGACTTCACCACGGCGGAGTGATTGCTCGTGGCGTCCCTTCAGCTTTTGGCCATTTATTATATTTATCATGTGGGGCGTATGGGTGCATCCTAGTTACACGTTTTTATTCAGGATTACATGGTGAATGTGGTGTGTGCCTTGCATCCTTCACAAGGAGCTGATCCCTCCTACCCATAAAACCAGTATATTAAATTAGAGGCAGCCCCTCTAATTTGCATGATGAGGTCACCCCCTCCAATTATTCATGCACGGTGGATATTCATGACCTATATTGGCTAAATGGTAAAATTATGACAAATAGTTTTTATAAGATAAACATAAGACTTTCAAACTATAAAACCAGTTTTATTAAGACTTAACCAGGTTACTCGGGACTAGTTTCTTCCGCTGTTATTATGCTATATGCTTATCCTATTCATGCTTTATTGTACATCCGTGCACTGAGCGTATTGCTCAGCCATTTTCCTTTTCTATGTTCCCAAAACGGCAGGTACTCAGGGACGCTCGTAGACACTAAGAGTACGTGCATATGGACTGGAAGCTGTCTAGCCTTCTTTACAGTATGCATTTCCTTTCTTTATGATACTTATGCTTTGGACATTGTTTCGTCCTTATTCCTTACTATACTATGTTTGTGTGTGATGAGCTTTACTTTTGGACTACCGATGTTTGATTCCGGTATTTTCCTTTATATGGTCAAGTAATGTTTAGACATTTTACCTTGTATGCTTTGATGACACGCCATAATTGCTGTGATATTTCCATTTCCAAAATGGGGTGTTACAATTATGGTATCAGAGCCTGGTTTTGACCAGTAGGCTCTCAAATATGACCTGTGATTAGTGGGTAGTCACTACGGTCTTCCTAGAACTGACAGTTGTTTTCATGTATTCATCATTTTTAAGCATACATATATATGTCATTGTTACAGGGTTTTTAACTAAGTAATGGTTGGTACAGGACTGGCCCTATTTAGTCGCATGTGTTTTATCGAAACTTTTAGATTTGGGACCGACCCATAGGCGTCCCCTCGATATGTCTTTTGTTTTGAGTGAACTGACCAGAGGCGTTCACTCTCGAGCATCCAAAGTTTTCATAAAACTGCATCATGCATTCATACAAAAATTTTCTTGCATAAATTTTTTCTCGTGGAATTTTTAGTAGAAATTTTTTTTTCATGTATATATTTTATACTTTATGTTTTGAACTGTTAATCATATGCTTTATGTTATACTGTCAGATGGTTCTCACACGCGAACAAGAGCAACTCAATGCTGCAATTCAGGCTGCCATGCAAGCCTTGCTTCCTCAACTGAGGAATGACATCCGTGCTGAAGTTCAAGCTGCCAACAATCAGCAGCAGCACAATCAGCCACCTCCTCCTCCTCCTCCAGTGACATTAGCAGTATGGCTGGAGAGATTCAACAAGCTCCGCCCTCGAGCTTTTGAGAAGACTGATAGCCCCAGCGATGCTGAAAGCTGGTTGGCTCACATTGAGAAGATCTTCAACGCTATGGGCTGTGACCCCGCATACAAGGCGAGGTTGGCATGCTATCGGTTCGAAGGCGATGTACTTAACTGGTGGTTAGCTTTGTAGGAGTCGACAAATTCACTTTTCCTGCCGATTTCGTCGTCGTCGACTACGAGATGGACCCTGGTGTGCCATTGATCGTTGGTCGTCCATTCTTGAGGACCGGTCGCACTCTCATCGATGTTGAAGCCGGTGAGCTTATCATGGGAGTGGGTGACGATAAAATCGTCTTCAACATGGGAAAGTTGTCTAAACAACCTTATTCATACGAGAGTGTTAATTGTATTGACGTTCTGGATGAGGCTTGTGAAGAACACTTCAAAGATGCTTGTAAAAGTATTCCTACCTCTCTTCCAACTGTTGAGACCGTTTCCTCTATTGATTCATCACTGTCTCTATTTGGAGAAAGTGATTTGTTTTGGAAAGATCTTGAAGCCACCATGGGAGATGTGAACTTAGCAAATGACGATTCTCCCACCGATTGGGATGAAGACATGTGTTTCTTTGAAAACCTTCTCAAAGAAGACAATCTTTCTCCACCATCTCCCACGGTTATTGCTATCGATGCTCCGACTTTGAAAACGCCTCCCATCGAAAATCCTCCGGATGTAGAACTTAAGGAGTTGCCGCCCCATCTCGAGTACGTGTTCCTTGAAGAAGAGAAGAAGTCACCCGTCATCATTGCTAAGGACTTAAAAGAAGAAGAAAAATCTCGCCTCATCGCCGTGCTTAAAGATCATAAGAAGGCAATTGCTTGGAAAATTTCCGATATCAGCGGAATTGATCCGAACTTTTGTACTCACAAGATTCTCATGGAAGATGACGTTAAACCCGCAATCCAGAGCCAAAGAAGGGTTAATCCTAATATTCATGGCGTCATCAAACAAGAGGTTATCAAACTTCTTGATGCCGGCTTGATTTACCCTATTTCGGATTCGCCGTGGGTAAGTCCCGTCCATTGTGTGCCCAAGAAGGGCGGAATAACCGTTGTTTCCAATGAACACAACGAGTTGATTCCCACTCGTCTCGTTGCTGTGTGGAGAGTTTGTATTGATTATCGCAAGCTCAATGATGCCACGAGAAAAGACCACTTTCCTCTTCCCTTCATGGATCAAATGCTCGAGCGTCTAGCTGGTAATGACTATTACTGCTTCTTAGACGGTTTCTCCGGGTATTTTCAAATTCCCATCGATCCCAAGGACCAAGAAAATACCACATTCACTTGTCCCTATGGAACATTTGCTTACAAACGCATGCCTTTTGGTTTATGTAATGCTCCTGGGACGTTCCAAAGGTGTATGATGGCTATCTTCCATGACATGGTGGAAGACACTATGGAAGTATTCATGGATGATTTCTCGATTTATGGCGATTCTTTCTCTGCTTGCTTGCCAATTTAGAACGTATGCTGAAGCGGTGTGAAGACACTCGCCTTGTTCTTAATTGGGAAAAATGCCATTTCATGGTAAAAGAGGGCATCGTGCTAGGATACAAAATCTCCAAAGCCGGTCTCGAAGTAGACCGTGCTAAATTCGATGTTATCGCTAAGTCGCCTCCACCTTCAACAGTGAAGGGTGTGAGAAGTTTCCTTGGTCATGCGGGCTTCTACCGTCGATTCATCAAAGATTTTTCTCAAATCGCTCGCCCGATGACCCACCTCTTGGAGAAAGATACCCCTTTTATCTTTTCCAAAGAGTGTCTTGAAGCCTTCAACTTGCTTAAGGATAAGCTAACTAAGGCACCCGTCTTGGTCACCCCTAATTGTGAGCTGCCTTTCGAGTTGATGTGCGATGCTAGTGACTTTGCTATTGGAGCGGTTTTGGGCCAAAGAGTGAACAAACACTTCCAACCAATCCATTACGCTAGCAAGACAATGACTGGGGCTCAATTGCATTACACGACAAACGAAAAAGAGCTTTTAGCTGTTGTCTATGCCTTCGAAAAATTCCGCCCCTATCTTGTCCTCTCTACCACAATCGTGTATACCGATCATTCCGCACTGAAGTACTTATTGACTAAGCAAGATTCCAAACCAAGACTTCTTCGCTAGGTTTTGCTACTCCAAGAATTTAAAATCGAAATTCGCGATAAAAAAGGAGCTGAAAACCTAGCCGTGGATCATCTTAGTAGACTTGAGGATCCTTACCAAGGGGATCATCCGAACAAAGAAATCAATGATTCTTTTCCCTTGGAGACCTTAATGTCTATCAACTCGACTGCTGATGAAACCCCGTGTTTTGCGGATATTGCAAACTACTTGGCGGGTGGAATTCTCGTTGACGGGTTAACATCCCAGAAAAAGAAGAAGTTCTTTAACGACATTAAGACTTACTTTTGGGATGACCCATATCTATTCAAACAATGTGCTGACTTGATTATTCGCCGATGTGTTGATGGACCGGCAGCTTTAGAAATCCTTGACGCTTTCCACAAAGGACCCACCGGTGGTCACTTTGGTCCCAACTACACCGCCAAAAAAGTGTTTGAATCGGGATTTTATTGGCCTACCATTTACCGTGATGCTCACGAGATGGTTAAACATTGTGATGCTTGCCAAAAACAAGGCAAGATCACACATAAAGACGAGATGCCTCAGAATTTCATACAAGAATGTGAAATCTTTGATGTTTGGGGTATCGACTTTATGGGGCCATTCCCTTCATCTAAAGGAAACAAATACATCCTTATAGCCGTTGACTACGTCTCCAAGTGGGTTGAAGCCAAATCTTTACCTACTAATGATGCAAGGGTGGTTTGTAACTTTTTGAAATCGTTGTTCGCTAGATTCGGTGTGCCTCGTGCCATTATTAGTGATCGCGGAACTCATTTTTGCAACGACCAATTTGCTAGAGTAATGGCTAAGTATGGTGTAAATCATCGTCTTTCCACCGCTTACCACCCACAAACTAATGGCCAGGCTGAAATATCCAACCGAGGATTAAAGCGAATTCTCGAAAGAACCGTGGGAGAGCATCGTGCCTCATGGGCTGATAAACTTGATGATGCTTTGTGGGCTTTTCGTACCGCTTACAAGACTCCGATTGGTTGTACACCATATCGTCTCGTGTACGGAAAAGCGTGCCACCTCCCCATTGAGTTGGAGCACAAGGCTTACTGGGCCTTGAAGTGGGCTAATTTTGATATCAACAAAGCCGGTGACCTACGCAAGATCCAACTCAATGAGCTGAATGAACTCCGGAATGAGGCTTATGAAAATTATTTGATCTATAAGGAAAAGACTAAGCTCATTCACGACTCTAAGATTAAGAACCGAGAGTTCTAAGTTGGAGACAATGTTTTACTCTTTAACTCTCGGTTAAAAATCTTTTCGGGCAAGCTGAAATCTCGTTGGTCCGGCCTATTCACCATTGCCCAAATTTTTCCATATGGTACTCTCGAGCTCGCTCAACCTAATGGACCTAATTTTAAGGTGAATGGCCAACGAGTGAAGTTGCACTTTGGTGAGGACATCTCTCAGGAGATGATTCCATCCCTCACTACGTTTCCCATGAACTAATCTTGGGTTGAGTCAGGCTCGTGACTCGGTTATCAAAAACAAGCGCTCCTCGGGAGGCAACCCGAGTATCTATCCTTTTATGTTTTAACCTCCTAAGTGTAGGGGGACCTATATAGGTGTTTGTATTTGTGTGGTGATGTGATTACAGGGATAAGTGCACTCTTGGAATCTCTGAAGAACCGTGCTCCCGTGTTATCCGAAATCCGGTTCTATCTCTCAACTATCGTGATTCAATTTTCTTCATACTCACATTTGAAATTGATCACTTTAGTCGTCTCTTCCTTAACTTGAGTTAACCAACGTGCACAATGTCATAAGTGTAGGGGAGACTTTTCCCACATGCTTAAACATTGAGGACAATGTTTATCTTAAGTGTAGGGGGGACTTCTATCGAAGTTTTAAGTGGACTTTTCCATGAAAACGCCTTCATTTAACCGGAAAATCATATTTTTCAACATTTTTCAAATTTTTAATTAACTTTGGCCATTTAGTCGTAATTTTTAATTTTTTATCGTTGCTTTCATATGTATATATCCCGCAATAAAGTCAAAAATATTAATAAAGTGGTGTAGCTAGTTTAGAAGTCTTTGACATATTAGGCCCGTTGCGATTATTTTGACTCAACCCGAATAGACTTATTCAAGTTTATTCTAGCTAGTATCCTTAACCATATAGACCTTAATTGGTTTATTAGGCTAAGCATCCACGAGTCTCATTACTTGAGATTTTAAATTATGGAGAACGAGAAATGATAGAGTCAATTATAAGTCGGTATTCTTGCGCAAGCTCACTTGGTGTAATTATTTGCCTATTCTCCCATCACTTGCTAATAACTTATCTGCAATAAGTAAGGTCGTACGATTTGAAAAGTTACTTAGCTTCTAGCCCAAGATCGTTTAAAAGTTGCTCGGTAATGATAAGAGTTCATAGCCAAGGCATAACTTATGAAGCGGGGCGCGAAGATTAGCGAGTCCGAAAAGGCCCTAACAAGGCATGAGGATTCCATTTTATTGCTGAAGATCCAAAATGATGTGAAAAGCATTATTCCCAAAATCAATATGAAGGATCAAGACTCACGACGAAAAGCAATCAACTCCCATAAAGATTATGGAGAAGTCTATCCGAAAAGACCCTAACAAGGTATGAGGATAAATAGATCCAAGTCCGAAAAGGAGGCGGATCGTTGTATCTCAAAATCCCAATTAGAGATTGAATAAATAATCACGAAGTCGTGGTCAACAAAGTTGGAGTACCCATCAAAAGTCTCCAAGTGAAGAAACTCTATAACGAAGAGAAGACCATTATCTCAAGAACGTCTCTCAAGATATGAAGTATGAAGTACATGCCAAATATCGGCCCGAGAAAGGTCTCAAATCGTGAACCGAGTTATGCCAAGATATGAACTTTTTGATATCCGAGAAGCAGTTTTAAGAGATTTTGTCCTTTAGCTGACTATTGATCAAATCGTCCTACTTTGCTTTCAGCCTAAATAACTATCGAAATAAGTCCAAAAATGCATCTTCATGATCATTCTAAGACAAAAATAAAATATAAGAGATACACCTAGGAATAAGGGAGTTTAAGCATATAATTAAAACATGTGTGTAAGTGTTTGATATGATAACTTATAATAACAATGATCTCGTTTTTAAGCTTAGTTTGGGGAACGTGAAACTTGAGGATGATAAATCTTCGCAGCACCAAAGACCTAATGTAAGTCCTTGATCTCTTTACAAGTTATTTCCATCCTTTTGTTTACTTTAAAGTTTTAATTTCTCTTAGTACTTTAATTTTTGTTTAGTAGTATGTTAATAAGGCCAAGGTTGATTGATTATGAGAAAAGTGTAAATTTACTTTATCACTAAGCATTGCATGAGGGCATGGTAATGGTTAAGTGTAGGGGATTTGATAGGTGTGAAAACACCCATCCTCTTACCACTTAATTCTGGCTAAAACAAGACCAAAACACGTATTTAATATCATTTGTTTGGAATTATGCGTGGTTTTTATGTGTTTATTGTGTTTTCAGAGTCAACCGGATGAATATTGAAGAAAACATGGTATTGCACGAGTTTTATCGAGGAAAAAGGCTCAAGACGAAGTCTATTGTCCAAGAGATGCAAAAGATTTGAAGTCATTGTGCCTATTTGAAGATTTATCGAAGAATAGAGCCAAAGATGGAAGATTCATATATGTCAAAGAACTCGAGTCTATTAAACAAAAGATTATAAGACGAGTTGGAATTATTCACCGACACTTCTCAAAATCCAAAGTCGGAAACGTTTATTTAAAAGAAACGTAAAGACTAAAGAAGAAAGAAGAAAAGAAGCCCAAAACCAAGCCCATTCACAAAGCCCACAAGACATGCCTATAAATAGGACTTTACTTCACAAATTTGGAGCACTTAGTTAGTCTTAGTTAGTTTTTAGTTTTTTTCATTTCTCTCTAGTTTTATAGAGAGAAAGTTCTAAACTTTGTCTCACTAGTTTTCATCTTTTTCTCTTTCAAGATCAAACCTTTGTATTGTTTTTCATTAATCAAGTTTAGTTTCAAGCTTTTAATCTTTAATCTCATTCTTCCTTTCTTTGATTTTGCTACAAATCTCGTATGATCCGTGTTGTTCATCTAGGATTTTGTGCTTAAAAAGTTTATCTTTTTATCATTTGATTTATGTTTTTGCTTATTTGAAGTTTAGATAAATTGTTATTTGAGCTTATTTGATTTGTTTCGTTTTAGATTCGTGCTAGCTTTGGTAATAAGCTTATTAAAATAGCTTATTGGTCTTGCTTATTTTTCGGATCACATAGGTATCAGAAAGGGTTATAAACCCCTTTCCGATTGGGTCATTCCGACCAGCTCATCAGCACCTTATTCCGATCGCAGTGATCGGAAAAGGGTTTTAGGATTCCGATTGTAGCTTATTTCGATTATTCCGATCTGAACCTTAGTTCCAGCATTCCGATTCGCATGTTTTTTTTAGATATTCCGATTGTACTAGTTTTGTGTGTCATTCCGATCTGGGTAACTTAATCATATTCCGATTGTGGCTCATTTTGGTGGATTTCGATTTGCCCTTTTATGTTTATTCCGATCAGCTTCATTTTCAAGTATTCCGATTGCACCATTTTAGTCCCTCATTCCGATCAGTGCACTCCTATACATTCCGATCATAAGATGGGAATATATTCCGATCTGGGACTTTTTACGATATTCCGATTTGAGTTAAATTATTTGTTTAATTTCTTGTTTTTGCAAAGCCTTCAAGTGTTAGTTTCATTCATTGTCCAAGTATTTTTCTAATCTTCCCTTTAAGTTTTCAAGCATTTATTTTTAAACTCGTCTTTTTAGTTTAATCTTTTAAAGTTTTAATTTTACTCTTCGACACTTACTTATTTGACATTAGTTTAAAATAGATAAACAAACCAACACCTTTTTATTAACCAAGAACAAATCATTCCACTTAGAGCCGAGATCAATTCGAGGAGATACCGAGAACAATCTAGAACCCCATACTAAATCCGTGTATCAATGAGTTTCTGGACAAATCCAAGGAGGAACATGAGGAAAACCTTCGTACAGTCTTACAGATTCTTCGTCAGAAGCAGATGTATGCCAAGTTCTCTAAGTGTGAGTTCTGGTTAACCAAGGTGTCATTTATGGGCCATATTGTATCTGCAGAGGGGATCACCATGGATCCTACCAAGGTTGAAGCTATCACTAAATGGCCGAGACCTACATCTGCAACTAAAGTTAGAAGTTTTCTGGGTTTAGCTAGCTACTAACGCAGGTTTGTAGAGAACTTTTCACGGATAGCCTTACCTTTGACTAAGCTAATGAGGAAAGAAGAGAAATTCGTCTGGACGGAAGAGCGAGAGAAGAGCTTTGAAGATCTGAAGCAGAAGTTAGTGACTTCACCTATTCTTACTCTTCCATCTGGCTCAGGTGGATTTCAGATATATAGTGACGCTTCAGGAAAAGGTTTAGGTTGTGTTCTCATACAACATGGGAAGGTTATTGCTTACGCATCATGATAGCTGAAACCTTATGAAGAAAACTATCCTACTCACGATATAGAGCTTGCAGCAGTTGTTTTCGCATTGAAGATCTGGAGACATTATTTGTATGGTGAATCATGTGACATATTCACCGACCACAAGAGTCTCAAGTACATCTTCACCCAGAAGGAACTGAATATGAAACAGATGAGATGGTTAGAGCTATTGAAGGACTACGACACTAAGATTCAGTACCATCCTGGTAAGGCGAATGTGGTGGTAGATACTTTAAGTAGAAGGCCGGGTATGATTGCTGGCATCTGGATCGCAAAGGAGATCATTCGTGACCTAGAGATGACTGGGTTGAGTTTTGTATACGAGGACAACACGATTACTGGGCTGATCTTAGAGTGGAACTAGACTTATATTCTAGGATCAAGGAAGCTCAGAAGGACAATGGTGAGATTTGGGCTATCATTCAGAACCTTGATCAGCAGACGGAGTTTCGTGTTGACGACGACGGTATCTTATGGCAGGGCACTAGACTAGTGGTTCCAGATGACTACTCTCAGGGAAGCTGTGTTGACTGAGGCTCATAGTTCTACATTTACCATACATCCTGGTTCTACCAAGATGTACCACGACATCAAGCAAAACTTTTGGTGGAGTGGTATGAAGCAGGATGTTGTCACCTTCGTTTCTAAGTGTATGATCTGCCAGTAGGTGAAGATCGAACATTAGCGAGCTAGTGGTTTACTACAACCATTAGATATTCCAGCATGGAAGTGGGACAAAATCTCCATGGATTTTGTTACTGGTCTTCCGGTTACTCAGAAGAAGAACGGCGCTATTTGGGTCATTGTGGATAGGTTGACTAAATCTGCTCATTTTCTGCCGATTCGCAAGGAGCATCCGGTCAGCAAATTAGTAGACACATTCCCGAGAGAGATCATGAGACTACATGGTACTCCATCAGAAATCATCTCTGACAGAGATCCCCGTTTCACATCACGTTTCTGGCAGAGTCTGCAGAAAGGTTGGGGCACCAGATTTAAGCTCAGCATTTCCTTTCATCCTCAGACCGACGGACTGTCGGAACGTACCATTCAGACATTGGAGGACACGCTGCGATCGTGTGCTCTAAAGTGGTCAGGAAGCTGGGATGATTATATATTCCTAGTAGAATTCACATACAACAACAGTTGTCATGCTAGCATCAAGTGTGCTCCCTTCATGATGTTGTATGGTAGAAAGTGTCGCACCCCAATCTACTGGGATCAGGTGGGCGAACGACTGCTTGAGGGTCCAGAGATGATTGAAGTGACCAATGAGAAGGCCGTTGTCGCCAAGGCAAAGCTTCAGGAAGCTCGTGCTCGTCAGAAGAGCTATGCTGATAAATGCCGTAGAGATGTATCTTTCAACATAGGTGATCACGTTTTCTTCAAGGTATCACCTGCACGAGGAGTTAGACGTTTTGGAATCAAAGGGAAGCCCAGTCCTCGCTTCATTGGACCGTTCCACATCATAGAATGCATCGGTGAAGTGTCATACCGGTTAGCGTTACCGCCTCAACTATCACATGTTCACAACGTGTTCTATGTGTCCTTACTCAGAGGATACAACTATCATCTAGTTCATGTTGTCCAGTATCTACTTGATCAGATTCGAGAGGATCTTTCATATGTTAAAGAACCCGAGAGAGTTCTTGAGTGACAAGATCGTGTCATGCGGATGAAGACGATCCCTTTTTTCAAAATCCTCTGGAGGGATCATCCTGAGCGGGAAGCCACTTGGGAGATGGAGGAGTCTATATGGACTTCTTACCCTCATTTCCAGTTCTAATTCGGGTATGTTTTCTTTCAGTTTACGTTTCTCCAATTCGAGGACGAGTTGTTCTTTTAGAGGGGAAGAGTTGTGAAACCCGCATTTAAAACCTATGAACAGTACATGTGGACAGTAACTTACGAAAACACGATAAAATTTAAACTTTCCATTTATAATATTAATACACGTGTCACGACAATAAATAACGAACAATCATGAATATTATAAATGTGACACGATCACGAATACCAAAATCACGAATATTAAATCACGATCATACACGACTAATTATTTAACACACAAAATACTTTGGGTTACCCTTAGTGAGACCACATGCCGCGGCCAAGGCAAGAAAAAGGAGGAAAAATGGGCTTTTGGCCCATAACACACTTTTAATAAAACATCAGGAGAAATCCTTTTTCATTATTTTGAGGTTTTTAGAAAAGTTTTTCCTGCCTCCTTGTCTCACCATTGCCGCCGGCCATATACAACCACAAGGAAGATTCAGACGATTTTCGTTATTGATTTTGTTTTCGTGATCATTTTCTTTTTCTTTTCACACATTCAGTATAAATCAAACCTTTTTATTTTTGTATTTAATTCTTTTGATTTCATGTTATAATTTAATTAATCATCAAGAACAAGAATAAAACATGTAATAGATTAATTAAATCATGTTTTCGGGTTTGGTTTGTGTGTGGTGTGGTTCGGCCGAGACCCCATATGGGGCTCGGCTTGTTTTAATTACGACCACCGAGAGTCCCAAGACTCTCGGATTGGGTTGGTATGGGCTCGGACGCAGCAAGGCAACCCCGACCAAGGGTTGGCGTATGTTTGTGTTTTCGGTTTGTGTGCACCGAGGCACCACCGAGACCCCCAAAGGGGCTCGGTTGGTTTTATTTTTCGGACCCGAGACCAAAGGGACCCTGACTTTAAGTCGGGATATGTTGTACATGTTTGTTAGTTTAAGTAGTGTTAACCGAGACCCCTTTAAGGTCTCGGTGGGACTTTTGTATGGCTTATTTGGTTCAGCTTATTTAAAACACGGGCACGGGACTCACGTTTTTCATGAAAACTATTTTTATAAGTCATGTTATATTAAACTTTAGGTTAATTTATTTATTAAATTAATTCATGTATAACCTAAGGTATTTTTACTTAGCTATTTAATTAAAACATGTATTTTAATTAAAATCGTATAACGTATAATTTAATTAATTAACCAGTTATTTAATTAACAAGCTATAACCAAGACTTGTATTGTACTAATTAAACTTTAATTAGTATTTATAATCCAGCTTATTTCTAATTATGGAAACTTACTATTTATGGAAACTTACTATTTTTAGAAACTTACTATTTATGGAAACCTGCTATTTGTAGATAGTTACTTAGTATTACAATACAAGTATTATAATATACTATTACATGATTAATACTCAACAGAATATCGAAATAACTATAGTTAACACAGTAAACAGTAAAACATGACAGAATACTTATAACAAGCTAATAACACACAGAACAAGTAAAACACATGTAAATCAGACAACTCATACACATCCATATTTCTTATGTAGTGTTATCCGTCGAGGCAGATTAGTCTTCATCGTTTTCCTTAGCTTCTACTGGACATAAGGTACGGATTTCCTGTCCTTCAGTAAGGACAATCTCTTCCTTCATTAGGATTTCCCGTATGCAGCCAACTGTTTTCCCTAGTAGTTACAAATTAAATGCTTATGTTTATTAGTTACCTTAGCCATATACATGCATGACCAGTTTCACCTAGTTATGGAGGTACCATAACCATAACACTAGAGGCACTAGTGTTATGACTTCACCATAATGGAGTGATACCTCGTGGCGTCCCTTTTCAGTTATTTGGCCATTATATTATTATATTATCATGTGGGGCGTATGGGTGCATCCTAGTTACATGTTTTAGTCAGGATTTCATGGTGAATGTGGTGTGTGCCTTGTATCCTTTACAAGGAGCTGATCCCTCCTACCCACTTACCAGTTAATTAGAGGCAACCCCTCTAATTACATGACGAGGTCTCCCCTCCAAGTATTCATGCACGTTATTGACCTCATGACCTATATTGGCTATTATGGTACATTAACTAATACATATTTTCATAAGTAACATAAGCTATGTTTTCAGAACTAAAACCAGTTAGCATGACAAACAACTAGGTTTTCCAGGACTTATTCATTTCCGCTGCCATTCATACTTAATATTCTTTATATGCTTCCATATTCTATGTTTCCCATGATTTATTTTATATCCGTGAACTGAGCATTATGGTCAGCCGTCTACTTTTCCATGTTCCCAAACGGCAGGTACCCAAAGACGCAAGTAGGAACTCTAGAGTATGTGCATTCGGATTGGAAGCTATCTGACCTCTTTTACCTTATGCATTTATTCCTACTTTATCATACTTTACCTCTTTTGGACATTGTTTAGTCCTTTCCATTTATAGTATTTATATTTCTTGTGTGTGAGTTACTAGACTACTGATGTTTGATTCTGGTATTTTTATTTATGGTCATGAATGTTTAGACATTTACCTTGCATGCTTTGATGATACGCCATAATTTACTGTAGCATCCTATCCTATTAAATGGGGTGTTACAGTGAATGTTATGCTTATCAAGATGAACAAAGAGAGCCTTTCAAACCTAACATCAACCCTACACCATCTCTCTTACAAATCAAACAATTACCTTGCTCCACCCGGCTTTCCACCCCATCCACCCACCCAAAATCACACTAACCCTCTTCAATTGCTTTAAAGAAATCAAGGGCCAAGGCCAAATTACCAAGGACATAACAACAATAGATCACCCAATAACTTTCAAACCTAAGGAAACAACTTTCATGGCAACAACTTTCAAAACCAAGGGTTTTATAATCAACCTCCACCTTTCCAACAACAAGGATTTCAAAGAAATGGGCCAAATGAGTTTAATACTATTGAGCTTCTTCATAAGATGAGTCAAGACAATGAAAGGAGATATCTAGAAAATGAAAGAAGGATCCGTGAGAGTGAGAAGAGAACACAAGATCAATTAAAGCTATGCAAGAGGAAACCTACAAGAGGTTTATGATGCTTCTCAATCAAAGACCACAAGGTGCTCTACCCTCTAATACACAAACTAATCCTGCTTTTCCCAAACTTAGATCGATTTAGCTTTGTGTAAACGAGATTTAATCAAGTTAAACACTTAGAGAAACTGTGTTGTATATGAGACAATCTAAGTATTATGCGGAATTAATACTTAGAACAAGAACACACAAACAGAATAAACCAAACTTTCACTTTGATTGATTAATCGATCTTGCGTACAATGAAAGTGTAAAACATATATTGAACTAAAACCTAAAGGCCTCCTTTTATAGATTAAGGAATCTTGTACAAGAGTCTACGTATCAGCTATTTTAGGTAAAGATAAACATAGAAAATACATTGTCGAACATATCCTTACTAGAAACATAAAACGTGTAGACTAAGTATCCTATCAGTGCTTGACTTCTTCTCATCAACGCTTGACTTCTTCATGTCAACGCTTGATCTGACAACGCCTGATTTCTTCCTATCAATGTCCAATCTCCTCTTGTCAGCGTCTAAGTGTCTTGGCTTCATTTTATTCCCAACAATCCTCCCCTAAACTTGACATCTACTCTAGTAATCAAGTTTCTGAATAAAAGAACTAAGTACAAGGAGGATTCTTACAAATACAAATTACTTGTTAAGTTGGTAATAAATAGACCTAATTAAATATTTGCCAACATCACTTGTGTAATTTATCTCTAGCTGGGTCGACATCATTTTCTTTAAAACTTCCCAGGACATGGGATATTCAGCATCCACAAGAAGATATTACAAAAACTTTATAGTACTCAAATGATACATACCAGCTGCTGAATGTAGACACCATTGAAGTCCACTGATATCATCATCAAGATCCTTCCAAACTGGATCTTCATCATTTGGCTCACACATTCTCTTAAATGTTGACCAAATCTTTATTCCATTGACTGAAGTAGGTGCTTCAGTCTCATACTTGGCCTTCATCAATCTCCAAAGATCTGCCAAGTCTTCCCTATCCAGGCTTGCAAACAAATACATAAGAGTAGTAAAAGTATGTACCTCCTTCCCATATCTGCCAATCATCCAAAACCCACTTCCATCTTCCTCATAGTGAACTATAGGGTTTCTGGAATCATGAGGTAACACCTCTACCATATGTGAAGCTTCCAAGGGTGAGAGCTTAATACTCCTTCTAATAACTGCTTCACTTGGATTCACTCTATCTAAATCCTTTGGGAACTCAAGTAGAACTCCCTTCTTCAAAGGTCTTGGTGCAATTAAAGCCTGTTGGATCTGCATCTCTTCTGCAAGTTCTTACTTTCTTTAATCTGAAAGAAGTCTGATAGTGTTCTGCTCTTGAACACTTGCCCATATAGGATAAGCCTTATACTCCAACTCATCAAAGGACAAACCCTGCAACTTCTTAAAAGTTAAACCTCCTTGATGACATCTGAGTAGCATATAGTAGAGCTCCCTTCTATCCTTCTTAGACTGTGAAAGAACCTTGCTAGCCTTATACTTCATAATCACCTTGCAATCTCTTTTAACTCTTAGTAGAATCTCCAAACCCCAAATTTGATCTGAAAAAGTCATGTCTGGATTCTCCATTACCTTATTCTCCCATGCAAAGTACATTTGAGCTACTTCAGGCATCTCATAATCTACCTGATTTTTTAACTCTGCAATCCTTTCCTTTGCCAACTCATCACCATATTCAAGCCTTTCAAGATCTTCAATAATCATCACACTTGAATCAGTACTCTCATTATCACTGCCTCCCTTAGTACTCTTAGATGTAGCCACAAATGGTGACTCAATAGCAGCAATCTTCTTCTCTTTTTCCTCAAGTTGTGCAGCCAACATAGAATCAAACTTTACTTGGGCTACATCCTTGGGAACTATTGTTTCTACCAAAATCCCTTTACCCTTATATAATAAATCATTCGTAGGTAAAGAGATTGATGATACCTGTGTAGACACATCCTTGATGATAGATGATGACTGGGATACATCAACCACACCTGTAGGTCTATCAGCGTCCAAAACCTGCTTGTTAACGCCTAACTTACTCCTGTCAATGCTTAAACTCTGTGTGTCAACGCCTGGCTTAGAAACCTGTTCCAGCATCTCCATAAATGATATCTTTGTTGGAGTTACCAGGGAAACATCAATAACTGGCCTCTCCTTCAAACTGGTCAAAGCTTCAGCCATATCCACACCAATAGAACCACCTGAGCCTTTGTCACTTAAATTAAATGGCTCAGTAGCAGCTTCCTCCCCGTTGTAAGAATCCTCCCCTGATGAAATGACTCTTGTTTGTCGCCTCCTAGCCTCAACAGTTTCCAAAACAACAATCCTCTCCCTCAATTGCTTGAGTTCAAGGCCTTGTGTAGAGACAGTATGTACAAGGTCTGCATTTTGCTTTTGCAAGCTAATGCAGACAGCCGTTAATTCCAATAATGTGTAAGGTTCCAATCTGCCCTCCTCCAGAATAGGAATTTGACCTCCCAAAGTAGAGTCATGGGGCATGGATGGGGTCTTAATGATGTTAGGACTGGCTTGGTCTGCATCTAAGCTAGAACCAATAGTCCTAGCCCCACCCATGTCACCAACCACACTTGTGGTGGTTGTAACACCCCCAATTTATACAATTCAATAGAGCGGAAGACTCGTTGGTGTTACGGGATAGCACATTACTCACATCATAGACAACGCTTAAAAATCGCGTCGTTTAATAATAAAGCATTTCCATTCATAAATATCAAATTTACATAGGTCCCAAGTCATTGTATTTCACACAAGTTTTACAAAGAATTTGAAAGGAAATTATTATTTAAGTGCGGGCCATGAATTCTTGTTGTCTTCCAAAGAATTACCTTCAAGTACCTGAGATAAAACATGTTAAAAGAAAAGGTCAGCGATAACGCCGTGTGAATTCATAGAGTTTAATGAAATCATTAATATATCATCGGTATATAATTATTACCGAAAATCATTTTATACAAATCTTTGTAATAAGCCATAAAATAGCCAAAGTCATTTTATACAAATGCTTATCAAAAATCATAATATAGGCTTTTGCCTTAAAAATCATTATACGAACCATTGTCGTTAAAAACATCATACAATACGTTTTATAACGTTGTATAGATTAAATAAAAACCGTTATATGAATATGGTTATTTAAAACCAAAACACGAACATAATATCAATAATAAGACCCCGTATTGCTAGTCAGGCAATATATCGTAATTCAGTGCGTATAGCAGTATTTCGCTATTTGGATTATTATAAGCCGCATGACATTGTTACCTTACTACAAAAACAACGGGTAGCTAACCCGAAACTCATTTTCCCATCTAAATTAGCGTGTCGTCACAATAATCACGCTTGTGTAAATCTTCTCATACATAAATTCGCTTACCTATCAATGTGGCACGACGAGGATCAACCGTCAAGGCGCGAACTGGGGTGATCGTCCCCAAATAGTACTATTATATGCATAAGCGTCTACCAAATCCCGGTAGTTCACAATTCATGCTAATGGGACTTTTTGTGACATAACCTAACTTTAATAATCCATTTTATTTCATACATCGGGTCATATAATCATTCATCGGGTCATACAATCATTCGGGTCCAAATCAATAAATAAACAATCGGGACAACGGGTGTCCTATTTTTATTAAAACTAACATGTTATCTCCATCGCGGTTTATAAAACATTTCATCAAAACATTTAAAAGAGTGTGAGGCTATGAACTCACGTTGATGTGGGAAGGCGGTTATCGGCGATTTGGATGTACGGTACGTGCTTCAATCATGGAAACCTAGACAAATAATACTCGTCTTAGACTCTTGTCCAATGACTTTATAAAAACAATTGCTATGTATACATATGATGATTTTATAAATATGATGATGATCAAGTGGGATTGTACATTCTCATTTACTCATTTTAGCATTATGTGTTGACAACTTTTATACTTGTTTCACTAGTCCATCTTCTTTACTTGTCAAGGCCCATTAGGCCCATTATAAGTCCATTACCTTATATTGATCCATTTTACACTTTTATTATCATTATTATACTTTACATGTTGGGCCCAAGTGGGTTAAGCCCAATAAGTAAATTTATAAGTGTTTAGCCCATTTAGTTGGATTAATAGTCCAATAATGCTAACTTAGCCCGTTAATGTCCGTGTGTTATATAGTTTGAGTTTTATCGGTTTTTACTTGTATTAAGTACTTATATATCAGTACATGACTTTTAAAAATAGTTTACATTAGATGGGTCCGATCGTCTAAGTTTTAATTGACGAAAAACGTTAATTTTTCGGTATTAGCCGAAAAGACGTAAAAATCATGTTTATAGTTTTTATAACTTATAAAACTTACCATACAACCATTTTTATAAAATGTCCATTTATTTATCCTTATACATATTTATATAAATTAAATATATAAGTTAGTGGGTTTTAAATTTACATTTTATACTATATTATTTGAGAGCTTATATAATACTATTAAACTTTTAATTTCACAAAATTTGATTTTTAGTTTCACTTTCAACATTTTTATCATATCTTGAGTCCTATAAGGAGATAGAAGCTCATTTTTGGATGACATAAACTTCATATTATGTGCTAGAAATAAGTTAGTTATAGATACTGCTCAATCCATGTCTAAATATCCTTAACAGTCCCTACAAAACAGACTATTCAGATTGGTATACAAATTTTGTTTTGATCATATCTCACTCATTTTGATGATTCTATTGCATGGCCAACTCTCACATGTGTATAACACCTAATACTTAATGTATATTGATTCCACTTTACTATTTTATCAGTTTATCATTTGGTTACTTACTGTTTTTATACATACATCTTATTAAGCAAGATTTAACCATTTTACATATGGTTTTTCCATCTTTTTACCCATGTTTATCAAATCTATCATAACCAAATCCCCACATAATATTTTTAATCATCATTCATCATCATATACATATACATAAATAAAGAAAATATAAGATTACATAATCAAAATAACAAGAGGATAGGAAGAACAATCTCTATACCACCAAGGTTGTGTAGTTTATGATCAAGGCTTGGATTTTGATGGAAGAACTTGTGATAGATCAACACCAACTTTGAAGACCACCAATACTTGTAAACGTCTTGTAGAAATCAGCCCTTGTACATCACCAAATCACCTCCTTGGATGTTAGAATCACCTCCAATCTTCAAGGCTTCAAAGGAGCATCATCATGTGTATGAATAACACATGATTTTATGGCTAAAATAGATCAAATGAGGGTTGTTGTTGATGATTGTTGGACGAAATTTAGAGAGAGAGGAGAGGATTTGGTGGTTTTTGCATGTATGAAAATGATAAATGGTTTGAGTGCTAGTGGTTTTCTATGTTGGTGCTAGTTTATGAAGGTAAGTAAGACATGTGTCTTACTTATCTTGTAAGCTTGACACATGAGTAGGTTGTGTAGTTTACTTAGATGCCACATGTATGGGGGTGGGCAAGTGTAAACTTGTCCCATCCCCATTAATTTACGGGTACTCCTAGATTCTAGTTTCCTCGATTTACGTACCCTCGGGTCGTTTTACGAAAAATGTTTTTCTAAATTATGAATCAACGGCACAAAACGAATCTAATAAAAATTGTCTCATCAAAAACGGAGTTCAAAAACGTAAATACGTAATCCTAAGGTTTCTGGTTTAGTCGTAAAGGACGTTAAATTATGCTCGTAAGTCCTAATCTATTCTCGTAAATTTGTGAGTTTATGAACCAACACAAATTTAAAATCTCAAAATAATATTCACGGATAAATTTATTTTCCTAAAATGTCGGACTGTTACCAAAAAGGGTGTATGTAAACGTAAGCACTTAACGTAGAATCCTCCGGTTTAGACGTAGTCGATGCTACTTCAAGACGTAAATCCAAATTTCTTCCCATAAATGAGTGAGTTCATAATATAACATTAAAATAATGTTTTTAAATAATATTTGAGAATAAAATATCAACCATAAATTGACGGATTGTCACAGCATTTACCCCTAAACAGGATCTTTGTCCTCAAAGATCATCTTATCTTACAACTCGCTTCTTATTGAGTTAAAGCCATGTGGGTATTTCCTCCACATTCGGTCTTTTCTCACAAGTGTAATTCATTACAATACGCGAGTTTCATCAAACATAACTACGAGAATAAGATCAGGCGTAATGTTGACTTACTTTCTCTATCCATGATGTTCACGGGTTTTTTATGAATGCAACTTTTCGCCGATCTAAACTTCATCAAGAAGTGATCAGATTCTCACTTGATAGACATTTTATCAAGTTCGATATACGAAACATAATTCACGCAGCTCTTGAAGTCCTAGGGTAGATCCAGCTTATATGCCTTTCAAACCAATCTTTTACATCATCTCAATGGTCCCATACAACGGGGACTTATATCCCATGATCTTTCAGATCATCAATTCATTTTTCCATGGTTAAAATTTTTGGCATAACTTCGCTACCCATCTGGCACTTCAAGATCTACATTTCATATTCACATAACCTCCTGCCCACTACCGGCAGTCAATAATCAGATCCTAATTTCAACAATCATTTCAGGTCTCGCGGGTCGAGTATTTTGTAAGGTTAGGTTCGCCATCATAGGAAACCTTAAACCTAAAAGACATGTCCAACTCACAATGGGTGTATGTCGGGTGTCTTCATCCCAAACCCTGCTTACAGATGCTCTAATATATATCCTCACAAGATTCGATCTCGATCCTAATACGATAGTTTTCAATGATAATCTCTCTAAATGAAAACGATTATACGGTATATTAAATTATTCAAGCATAACACAAGACTTCTAGTGTTTTTTATCGTTACTTTACCTCGTCCCTTCGATTGGGGTGGTAAATAGTACTCTCATCAAGGTTCGTTCCCAATGACTTCTGAGCAAATCTCTAGAAATTCGATGCGAAGCGAGGATCTTGATAGAGATGATTGATACAGCACACTATGTTTACACAACTCTTTTAAACACAAAGAGTCAATTTCTTCATCGAGAATCTATCATTAACAGGAATGATATTAGCAGATTTGGTCAGTCTGTCGACGATTACCCAAATCGAATCAAATTCAGATGATGACCTTTGCAATAGTTAGACGTTTACTAATGTATGAGGCGATGTCTGCCTTCATAATTTGCCATCAGTACAACTTCTTCAGATAAAGATACATTTAGTCAGAAATGTCATGAATAGAATACTTATGCTTACGAGATTCCAACATGACTACATCTCAAAATCTCCATATTTAGGCAAGCACAAGTGGCCTTTTATACATTTAACGCCATCGGCTCCTCAATTATAATGGTTCATATTAGCCGCGAACCCCTTTTTATTATCTATACAATCCTTCTTACAAGCATTGTTTATTTTTATATTGTTCGGCAATTTATTTTGCACCTTTATTATTAAGGAACGTGTCCTAATTGGTTCTTTATCTTTTCTACATAATGTGTCAGTAATTATATTCACCTTCCTCGATGAAATAAATATCATGACCGTATTTATTCAGAAATTATTCCTTCATATTTTCTAAGTCTTAGTTCTATCTCAACTATTATTTTTATCAGTTTTGTTTGATCCGACGTTTTAAAGCGTCGATAATTATTACACGTAAATTAACAATAAATATTAAGTTTTTATGAAACGTAAACGTTAAAAGTTTAAATTTCTTAGTTCGACCAATTATAATAAAATGTTCAAAACAAATTTGAATTTAATTAACACGATTTTTGCTGATTTATCGAAAATAATTAATAAGATTCGTAAATGTTTGAAAAATCTTTGGTTATACTTTGGTCAAAAAATTTTTAGTTGAAAAGCAAAAAGTGTCGTTTCAAATTTCAAGTCATGGTTTAAATGGTTTCCTCAATCCCTCTTAGGTTGTCTTGAGGTATACACGAACATTTACCCCTTAACAGGAGTTTAGTTAAATGTTCTGGGTATAAGGGAATAATCCCTCAAAAGTTAATTTCGATAAAACATTTGTCAAAACACATTTGCACTTTATTTTTGGTAAAACCCAAAGTCTTAAAAGGGCTCTAAATTTTTGAAGAGTCAATATAGATTCCATTATCTTATTAGTCACACGGTCAAATAATGTAAAGGATTAAGTCTTTAATCACATGTTAAATACTCAAGGTACAAGTTTTCATTGTTCGACCAATTTAGGGCAGTCTATAACTAATTATTAACTCATTCTTATTCTTATAAACAAACAGATGGTCCTTAATGATCACAAGCATGAATTTATCAATTTACAGCCTACACACGTGATTCACCCAATTTATGAATGCTACATGTGTATTAGTCAATCCAAACGTCATCACATGAAACTTTACCAAAAAAAAACGTCATAACGTGAAACTTATAGTGTTTATTACAAGTTCTGGATGTAGTGATTGGAATAGATAATCTTTTTCGCGGACGCGAAGTTAATGATAACCATGTCGTGGATCAAATCTTCGAATATACGCTAGAACCTTGTAAATGATCGAATAAATCTATCATCTTGGGTAGTGGAAATAGATTTTGATCATCAATTTACCTAGTTCACGGTAATTCAACAATTATAAGGAATGATAACACCATAGCTCTTCGTGATGACGAGATTGGTAGAATAAAAGTCGTCTCATACAACTCTCTCAGTTGTAGGGTAATTCTTTTAATGCAGATGGTGCTGACGTATAATGCACATGCCACAGGTGCAACACCGAGAATATAATCAATACCAAATTCAACTTGCCTTAATGGCGAAAGTCTAGGTAATTCACCAGCAAATACCTCCTAAACTTTCAGATAACATAAACATCTTTTAATACATTTATTTTAATTTCTTTCTAGATTATAATATCTATGACTAATTCACAACCATTCATGGTATAAATTTCAAGTCTAAATGCAGGATATGGTCATTCATCAAGAATTATTTAAATAACTTTTGATAATCAACATCTTATCTTTTAGGGGAATTCTACTCGAGTTCCCATCAATTAAGACAATGTCGTCATGTCATAATCAATCAATTCATTCTACTGGCACAATCAACTTTCCAGTTTCATCACCGCTGATAAGATGTGAACTTCTCAGAAGACTAATAATAATTCATAATCCTTCACAAATTCAAGGATATATGGAGACACAACTATCATCAAAAGAGTAATGTCAACGCATAATTTACGCGAGAGAATTTCAATTCAGATAAAGACGAAAACATTTAACGAATATGAATATATCCCATGTTTTCATAATTTGAGTACGCATTCGAAAGTTCCTCGGATCGTTACCCAGGTCATTCAAATGAAACCAAATCAAAAGAAATGATAGGAACGTCGATACATCCAGTCGGGTATCAACACTTGGTAATCAGATACTTTTCCTAAGAATCTCACTACGGGAGAATTGGACAAGAAAGAATTGTCAATTGTCAAATATGACAATTTCCACAGATGAGTAAATTCGACTCAGAAGAATAGATGCTACATGCACATATGTATGTGTCCCTAACACTATGTCCCTATTTTTCACTTCTTGCAGATCTCATAAAATTTAATCTTTCACAATATTCAAAGAAAATGTAGTGTTTATTCATTAGTTTTATGGTGACTACTAATCAGCCTTGCATGGTCCATTCCAAATTGTATGTAGGCGCGCAACTATATACAATTTCAAGATTAACGATGCAATACTCAGTTCGTCAAAATTTTATCATCATGTTTATAATAAAAACATTTTCATGCTTAATTCTTAAATAAGAATCAAAAATAAATTTACAAAGATTTTCTTTGTTATGAAAACAATTAAGTTTTCCAAGGTGTTTCATAAACAACTTCATTTCGATAACGATTACTTATAAATCTCACTTTGAATAATCCTTATAGTGATGAAAATTCAATTTTTTTCTCAAGGGATACTGTTTTATCTTATAAAAACAATGAGTGATCTGCAAAAGAGTGATGAAAAGTTGTTCACCAAGAACTAACTACAATATCATCGAAAATGAGCTTTAGCCAAATAATCATGAGGTTCATGACCTCGATGGCACTCAGGAATACAAAGAGAATAATCCACAACGTAACTCAAATCGAGATGAGTACTTGTTCAATGGTTGCATCACTAATGCGGACATTAGGATGAAGCAATAAAAGATAGATAACATCGATACATGTAGAATTTAGCAATCAAAGGTAGTCTTTTCATTAATCACAAACAAGTCTAAATTATACCGTAACACATTACGTGTCACTATGTCATACAATTCCAAGAACTCGTCCTACCAACTGATGTCCTAGTTAAGTTAGAGATTATTTTTAAAAGATACCACAATGAATACTAATCTACAAGAGTCATTAGGTGTTCCACATGTCCCGAAAGATCCATCGGTCCCAATTCAGAAGAAGATTTATTCAATTTATTTCTTGGACACTGGGCATCCTCATTAGTGGACAATGGCCTAGGAACAATACTTAACACGAATCAACAATCAATTAAAACCTTATAATTCAATCACAGAACTTAACGACTTCCTCTTAACAATTTCTTATTCCATACAGGTTAAATTTTTACTTCATTCAAGTTTCAATCAACTTATACTCAATTCGATATCCTACCTCATTCTCCAATACTTTCAACCTTATTCTTAGACCTTAATAGGGCAATAAAAGCTCGATATGATCAACACTTAATTTCCAATCCTATAGTTCTTACAACGATAGTTATAAAATGAGTCACTAGCATGAGATGACTCACACATTCAATTAGATTTCTCGGAAAGGTACTAGTGGCATGAGGCTTTTGGGTAAAGGATCCAATGACAGCCTCAAGTGCAACATTCACCCTTTTGATTCTTAAATTTAAGAATCGGGTGACACCGAATCAGATGACACCTTTCCAGGTGGTAAGGTTTTTTCAAACTCCACTCTATAAGGAAGGATCGTCATGACATCGATATCAGATTTAATCTCGCCAATTCTTCTTCAATATCACAATCAACTAATATCTACATTTCTAAGAATATCAACCATTTTGTTGGGATCATAAATATCTGCAACTTGGTTTAGATCTAGAATAGCTAGAATTCCTACGGGAATAGCTTCGACTGATTTGCTAGGGGAGTTAGGGTTCCTTGTGACAATCTACGTAGTATAAATACCTCGTATAAATATAGAAATAATCGTCAAACAATCATGTAATCAAATTATATTATATGTATATATATAATCCAAGTTATATATATATATATATATATATATATATATATATATATATATATATATATATATATATATATATATATATATATATATATATATATATATATATATATATATATTAAAATAACACTTCTCAGTCTGGCCTTGTCGGTAACTCGAGAATTCTTCGGCACCGTTATAGTCAAAAGATTTTTATAAATTTTTATAAAAATGTTTATAGTTAAAAGATTTTGAAATGTTTTATTCAAAACCTTAGTTTTTAAAATCTTTCGTTCTCTATAACGAGAGCTATGATACCAAACTATAACACCCCCAAATTTATACAATTCAATACAGCGGAAGACTCGTTGGTGTTACGGGATAGCACATTACTCACATCATAGACAACGCTTAAAAATCGCGTCGTTTAATAATAAAGCATTTCCATTCATAAATATCAAATTTACATAGGTCCCAAGTCATTGTATTTCATACAAGTTTTACAAAGAATTTGAATGGAAACTATTATTTAAGTGCGGGTCATGAATTCTTGTTGTCTTCCCAAGAATTACCTTCAAGTACCTGAGATAAAACATGTTAAAAGAAAAGGTCAGCGATAACGCCGAGTGAATTCATAGAGTTTAATGAAATCATTAATATATCATCGGTATATAATTATTACCGAAAATCATTTTACACAAATCTTTGTAATAAGCCATAAAATAGCCAAAGTCATTTTATACAAATCCTTATCAAAAATCATAATATAGGCTTTTGCCTTAAAAATCATTATACGAACCATTGTCGTTAAAAACATCATACAATACGTTTTATAACGTTGTATAGATTAAATAAAAACCATTATATGAATATGGTTATTTAAAACCAAAACACGAACATAATATCAATAATAAGACCCCGTATTGCTAGTCAGGCAATATATCGAAATTCAGTGCGTATAGCAGTATTTCGCTATTTAGATTATTATAAGCCGCATGACATTGTTACCTTACTACAACAAACAACGGGTAGCTAATCCGAAACTCATTTGCCCATCTAAATTAGCGTGTCGTCACAATAATCACGCTTTTGTAAATCTTCTCATACATAAATTCGCTTACCAATCAATGTGGCACGACGGGGATCAACTGTCAAGGCGCGAACTGGTGTGATCGTCCCCAAATACTACTATTATATGCATAAGCGTCTACCAAATCCCGGTAGTTCACAATTCATGCTAATGGGACTTTTAGTGACATAACCTAACTTTAATAATCCATTTTATTTCATACATCGGGTCATATAATCATTCATCGGGTCATACAATCATTCGGGTCCAAATCAATAAATAAACAATGGGGACAACTGGTGTCCTATTTTTATTAAAACTAACATGTTATCTCCATCGCGGTTTATAAAACATTTCATAAAAACATTTAAAAGAGTGCGAGGCTATGAACTCACGTTGATGTGGGAAGGCGGTTATCGGCGATTTGGATGTACGGTTCGTGCTTCAATCATGGAAACCTAGACATATAATACTCGTCTTAGACTCTTGTCCAATGACTTTATAAAAACAATTGCTATGTATACATATGATGATTTTATAAATATGATGATGATCAAGTGGGATTGTACATTCTCATTTACTCATTTTAGCATTATCTGTTAACAACTTTTATACTTGTTTCACTAGTCCATCTTCTTTACTTAACAAGGCACATTAGGCCCATTATAAGTCCATTACCTTATATTGATCCATTTTACACTTTTATTATCATTATTATTGTGACAATCCGTCAATTTTTGGTTGATATTTTATTCTCAATATTTATTTAAAAGCATTATTTTAATGTTATAATATGAACTCACTTATTTTTGGGAAGAAATTTGGATTTACGTCTTGAAGTAGCATCGACTACGTCTAAACCGGAGGATTCTACGTTACGTGCTTACGTTTACATACACCGTTTTGGTGACAGTCCGACATTTCAGGAAATAAATTTATCCGTGAATATTATTTTGGAATTTTAAATTTGTGTTGGTTCATAAACTCACAAATTTACGAGAAGAGATTAGGACTTACGATTTTAATTTAACGTCCTTTACGACTAAACCGGAAACCCTAGGTTTACGTATTTACGTTTTTGAACTCCGTTTTTGATGAGACAATTTTTATTAGATTCGTTTTGTGCCGTTGATTCATAATTTATAAAAACGTTTTTCGTAAAACGACCCGAGGGCACGCAAATCGAGGAAACTAGAATCGAGGAATACCTGTAAATTAGTGGGATGAGACAAGTATACACTTGTCCCACCGCACTATATGGGAAGGCTACAAAGACACCACATTATAAGATGTGGCAAACTTGTAGCTAACAAGCTAACACTTGTTAGCTAAAGCTTAACAAGTAAGCTACACATACCACCAAACCACAAAACCACTTCACTAAACCATTTCTCCATTTCCATCCATGCAAACCACCACAACTTTCTCTCTTTCCTCCCTAAAATTCGTCCTATATTCATCAATAAACACCCTCATTTGATCAATTTTAATTATGAAATCATGTGTTATTCACACATATGATGAAGCCCTTTTAAAGCTCTATAAGATTGGTGGTGATTTTAACATCTAGAAAGAAGTTTTCAAAGGAGTCAAGGGCTGATTTCCACAAGATGATTCATGAAGATAGGTGATCTTGAAGTTGATAATGGTATATCACAAGTTTTTCCATCAAAATCCAAGCCTTGTTCATCAACCTCACATTTTAATCACTATGGTGGTATAAGGATCATTCTTCCCATCCTTCTTTTTATTTTGATTATGTAATCATGTATTTTCTTTTCTATTGTTTATGTATATGATGAATATATGATGATAAAAGTATTGTGTGGGGATTTGGTGTTGATAAACATGGGTAAAAAGATGAAAAACTATATGTAAAAATAGTTAATCTTGCTTAATTTAGTAGGCTGTATAAAAAAGTAAATAACCATATGATGAACTGATAAAATGGTATAGGTGAACTGATATACAGTGAGTATTGAGACTTGTACACATGTGAGAGTTGGCCATGCAATGGAATCATAAAAATGAGTGAGATATGATCAAAACAAGTTTAGAGTGCAAATCTGAGTACACTGTTTTGGACGAATTTTATAAAATACTTAGAAGTTGATTCAGCAGTAGCTATAAAGGAATAAAATGAAGCACATATCATGTAGTTTATTCCATAAAAATCTGGGCTTCTATCTCCATATAGAACGCTAGATATGGCTGTTTTGGTGAACATGTAACTAAAAATCAGATTTTGAAGAATTAATGTTTAATAGTATTATATAAGCACTCAAACTAATATAGTATAAAATGTGAATTAAAACCCACTAACTTATAAATTTCATTTATATAAATATGTATAAGGTTAAATAAATGGACACTTTAAAAAAATGGTAGTTGAATAAGATTTATAAGTATAAAAACTATAAACATGATTTTTACGACTTTTTCGGCTATTACCGTAAAATTAACGTTTTTCGCCAATTAAAACTTAGACGATCAAACCCGTCTAATGTAAAGTTTTTAAAAGTCATATACTGATATATAAACATATATAACAAGTAAAAACCGATAAAACGCGAGCTTTACAACATATAGACATTAACGGGTCAAAGTAGCCTTAATGGACAATAAACCCGACTAATTTGGTAAAATACTTATAAACTTATTTATTGAGCTTAACCCACTTGGACCGAACATATAAAGTATAATACTTATAATAAAAGTATAATTGGGCTAATGAATACTATTGGGCTTGTAATAGGCCCATTGGGCTTTAAAATGTAAACAAGTTAAACTAGTGTAACTAGTCTTGAAAATTACCAACACATAAACACTATAATGAATGAGAATATATATAAACCCACTTGATCATCATCATATGTATAAAGTCATCATATATATACATAATTGTTATTTTGATAAAGTCATTGGAAAAAAGCCTAAGACGATTATTATTTGTCTAGGTTTCCGTGATTGAAGCACGTACCGTACATCCGAATTGCCGATAACCCGCCTTCCCACGTCAACGTGAGTTCATAGCCTCGCACTCGTTTAAATGTTTTTATGAAATTTTATATAAACCCGCGAGGGAGATAACATGTTAGTTTTGATAATATAGGACACCATTTGTCCCGATTGTCTGTTTATTGATTTGGACCCGAATGATTGTATGACCCGATGAATGATTAAATGACCCGATAGATGAAATGAAATGGATTATTAAGGTTAGGTTATGTCACTAAAAGTCCCATTAGCATGAATTGTGAACTACCGGGATTTGGTAGACGCTTATGCATATAATAGTAATATTTGGGGACGATCACCCCAGTTCGCGCCTTGACGGTTGATCCCCGTCGTGCCATATTGATTGGTAAGCGAATTTATGTATGAGAAGATTTACACAAGCGTGATTATTGTGACGACACGCTAATTTAGATGGGAAAATGAGTTTCGGGCTAGCTACCCGTTGTTTGGTTTAGTAAGGTAACAATGTCATGCGGCTTGTAATAATCCAATTAACAAAATACTGCTTTATGCATTGAATTACGATATATTGCCTGACTAGCAATACGGGGTCTTATTATTGATTTTATATTCGTGTTTTGGTTTTACATAACCATATACATATAACGGTTTTTATTTAACTTTATACAACGTTATAAAACGTATTGTATAATGTTTTTAACGACAATGGTTCGTATAATGATTTTGAAGGCAAAAGCCTATATTATGATTTTGATAAGGATTTGTATAAAATGACTTTGGCTATTTTATGGCCTATTACAATGATTTGTACAAAATAATTTTCGGTAATAATTTTATACCGATGTTATATTGATGGAAATTATTAAACTCTATGAATTCACTCGGCGTTATCGCTGACCTTTTCTTTTAACATATTTTATCTCAGGTACTTGAAGGTAATTATCGGGGAGACAACAAGAATTCATGGCCGCACTTAAATAACAATTTCCATTCAAATGCTTTGTAAAACCTGTATGAAATACAATGACTTGGGACCTATGTAATTTTTATATTTATGAAGGGAAATGTTTTATTATTAAACGACACGATTTTTAAGCGTTGTCTATGATGTGAGTAATGTGCTATCCCGTAACACCAACGAGTCTTCCGCTGTATTGAATTGTGTAAATTTGGGGGTGTTACAGTTTGGTACCAGAGCTCTCGTTATAGAGAACGAAAGATTTTTAAAACTAAGGTTTTGAATAAAACATTTCAAAATCTTTTAACTATAAACATTTTTCTAAAAATGTCTAAAAATCTTTTGACTATAACGGTGCCAAAGAATTCCCGAGTTACCGATAAGGCCAGACTGAGAAGTGTTATTTTAATATATATATATATATATATATATATATATATATATATATATATATATATATATATATATATATATATATATATATATATATATATATATATATATATATATATATATATATATATATATATATATTTATGATGTAATTTGATTACATGATTGTTTGATGATTATTTTAATATTTATACGACGTAGATTGTCACAAGGAACCCTAAATCCCCTAGTAAATTAATCGAAGCTATTCTCGTAGGAATTCTAGCTATCCTAGATCTAAACCAAGTTGTGGATATTATGATCCCAACAAAATGGTTGATATTCGTAGAAATGTAGATATTAGTTGATTGTGATATTGAAGAAGAATTGGCGAGATTAAAACTGATATCGAGGTCATGACGATCTTTCCTTATAGAGTGGAGTTTGACAAAACGTTACCACCTAGAAAGATGTCATCTGATTCGTTGTCATCCAATTCTTAAATTGAAATCTAAAGGGTGAATGTTGCACTTGAGGCTGTCATTGGAACCATTACCCAAAAGCCTCATGCCACTAGTACCTTTCCGAGAAGTCTAATTGAATGATCGAGTCATTTTAGACTAGTGACTCATTTGATAACTATTGTTGTAGGAGCTATAGGATTGGAAATTAAGTGTTGTTCACATCGAACTTTTATTGGCCTATTAAGGTCTAAGAATGAAGATTGAAAGTATTGGAGAATGAAGTAGGATATCGCATTGAGTATGATTTGGCTGAAACTTGAATAAAGTAAAATTTAACCCATATGGAATATGAGATTGATAAGAGGAAGTCGTTAAGTTATGTGATTGAATTGTAAGGTTTTAAATGATTGTTGGTTCGTGTTAAGGGTTGTTCCTAGGCCATTGTCCACTAACGAGGATGCTCAGTGTCCAAGAAATAAATTGAAGAAATCCTCTTCTGAAATTGGGATCGATGGATCTTTCAGGACATGTGGAACACCTAATGACTCTTGTAGATTAGTATTCATTGTGGTATCTTTTAAAAATAATCCCTAACTTAACTGAGACATCAGTTGGTTGGATGAGTTCTTAGAATTGTATGAAATAGTGACACGTAATGTGTTACGGTACAATTTTGACTTGTTTTTGATTAATGAAAAGACTACCTTTGATTGCTAAATTCTACATGTATCGATGTTATCTATCTTTTATTGCTTCATCCTAATGTTAACATTAGTGATGCAACCATTGAACAAGTACTCATCTCGATTTGAGTTACGTTGTGGATTATTCTTTTTGAGTGCCATCGAGGTCATGAACCTCATGATTATTTGGCTAAGCTCATTTCCTATCATATTGTAGTTAGTTCTTGGTGAACAACTCTTCATCACTCTTTTGCAGATTACTCATTGTTTTATAAGATACAATAGTATCCCTTGAGAAAAATTGAATTTTCATCACCATAAGGATTATTTAAAGTGAGATTTATAGATAATCGTTATCGATATGAAGTTATTTATGAAACACCTTGGAAAACTTAATTGTTTTCATAACAAAGAAAATCTTTGTAAATTTATTTTAGATTCTTATTTAAGAATTAAGCATGAAAATGTTTTTATTACAAACATGATGATAAAATTTTGACGAACTGAGTATTGCATCGTTAATTTTGAAATTGTATATAGTTGCGCGCCTACATACAATTTGGAAGTGACCATGCAAGACTGATTAGTAGTCACCATGAAATTATTAATAAACACTAAATTTTCTTTGAAGATTGTGAAAGATTAAATTTTATGAGATCTGCAAGAAGTGAAAAATAGGGACATATTGATAGGGACACCTACATATGTGCCCGTACTATTTATTCTTCTGAGTCGAATTTACTCATCTGTGTAAATTGTCTTATTTGACAATTGACAATTCTTTCTTGTCCAATTCTCCCGTGGTGAGATTCTTTGGAAAATTATCTGATTACCGAGTGTTGATACCCGACTGGATGTATCGACGTTCCTATCATTTCTTTTGAGTTGATTTCATTTGAATGACCTGGGTAATGATCCGAGGAGCTTTTGAATGCGTACTCAAATTATGAAAACATGGGATATATTCATATTCGTTAAATGTTTTCGTCTTTATCTGAATTGAAATTCTCTCGCGTAAATTATGCGTTGACCTTACTCTTTTAAGGGTAGTTGTGTCTCCATATATCCTTGAAATTGTGAAGGATTATGAGTTATTATTAGTCTTTTGAGAAGTTCACATCTTATCAATGGTAATGAAACTGGGAAGTTGATAGTGCCAACAGAATGGATTTATTGATTATGACATGACGACATTGTCTTAATTGATGGGAACTCGAGTAGAATTCCCCTAAATGATAAGATGTTGATTATCAAAAGTGATCTAAATAATTCTTGATGGATGACCATATCCTGCATTTAGACTTGAAATTATACCGTGAATGGTTGTGAACTAGTCATAGACCTTGTAATCTAGAAAGAACCTAATATGAATTTACTAAAAGATGTTTCCGTTATCTGAAACTTTAGGAGGTATTTGTTGGTGAATTACCTAGACTTTCGCCAGTAAGGAAAGTTGAAATTGGTATTGATTATATTCCCGGTGCTGCACCCGTGGCATGTGCACTGTACGTCAGCACCATCTGAATTAAAAGAATTACCGTACAACTGAGAGAGTTGTCGGAGAAAGCTTTTATTCTACCGAGCTCGTCATTATGAAGAGCTATGGTGTTATTATTCCTTATGTTTATTGATTACCATGAACTAAGTAAATTGATGATTAAGATCTATATCCACAACCCAAGATGATAGATTGTTCGATCAATTACAAGGTTCTAGTGTATGTTTTAAATTTTTTTCCCTCGGCATGTATATCATAAATTTCGCGTCCGCGAAAAAGATTATCTATTCCAATCACTACATTCAGAACTCGTAATGAAGATTATGAGTTTCACGTTATGTCATTTGGATTGACTAATACACATGTAGCATTCATAAATTTGGTGAATCACGTGTGTAGGCTGTAATTTGATAAATTCATGCTTGTGATCATTAAGAACCATATGTTTGTTTATAATAATAAGAATGAGTTAATAATTATTTATAGACTGCCCTGAGTTGGCCGAGTAATGAAAACTTGTACCTTGAATAATTAACATGTGATTTAAGACTTAATCCTTTATATTAATTGACCGTGTGATTAATAGATAATGGAATCTATATTGACTCTTCAAAAATTAGAAGTCATTTAAGACTTTTGGCTTTACCAAAAAGGAGGTGCAAATATGTTTTGACAAATGTTTTAACAAATAATTTTTAAGGGAATAATCCCTTATACCCAAAACATTTAACTAAACTCCTGTTTATGGGTAAATGTTTGTGTATACCTCAAGACAACCTAAGAGGGATTGAGGAAACCATTTAAACCATGACTTGAAATTTGAAATGGCAATTTTTGCTTTTCAACTAAGAAAATTTTGACCAAAGTGTAACCAAAGATTTTTCGAACATTTACGAATCTTAATAATTATTTTCGATAAATCAACAAAAATCGTGTTAATTAAATTCAAATTTATTTTTGAACATTTTCATATAATTGGTCGAACTAAGAAATTTAAAATTTTTACGTTTACGTTTCATAAAAATTGAATATTTATTATTTAATTACTTGAATTATTCATCGACGCTTTAAACGTCGGATTGAGCAAAACTGATAAAAATGATAGTTGAGACGAAACTAAAACTTAGAAAATATGAAGAAAGAATCTGAGTAAATTGTGGACATGATAATTATTTCATCAGGAAAGATGAATGTAAATACTGACGCATTATGTAAAAAGGATAAAGAATCAATTACAATGTGTTCCTTAGTAATGACTGTGCAAATAAATTGCCGAACAATTTAAAAATAAACGATGTTTGTAAAAAGGATAATATAGATAATAAAAAAGGGGTTCACGGCTTATGTGAACCATTAGAATTGAGAAGCCGATGGCGTTAAATGTATAAAAGGCCGCTTGTGGTTGCTTGAATATAGAGGATTTTGAGATGTAGTCATGTTGGAATCTTGTAAGTATAAGTATTCTATTCATGTTATTTCTGATTAAGTGTACCTCATTTGAAGAAGTTGTGCTGATGGCTTATTATGAAGGTAGACATCGCCTAATACATTAGTAAACGTCTAACTATTGCAAAGGTCATCATCTGAATTTGATTCGATTTGGGTCTCGTCGACAGACTGACCAAATCTGCTAATATCATTCGTGTTAATGATAGAATCTTGATGAAGAAAATGACTCTTTTGTATTTAAAGGAGTTGTGTAAACATAGTGTGCCTGTATCGATCATCTCTATCAAGATCCTCGCTTCGCATAGAATTTCTTGAGATTTGCTCAGAAGTCATTGGGAACGAACCTTGATGAGAGTACTGTTTACCATCCCAATCGAAGGGACGAGTTAAAGTAACGATACAAAACACTAGAAGTCTTGTTTCATGTTTGAATGATTGACCTTGGTAATGAACCATATAATCGTTTTCCTTTGGAGAGATTATCATTGATAATTATCGTATTAGGATCAAGATCGGGTCTTGTGAGGATATACATTAGAGCATCTGTAAGCAGGAGTTGGGATAAAGACACCCAACATACACCCATTGTGAGTTGGACATGTCTTTTAGGTTTGAGGTTTCCTATGATGGCGAACCTAACCTTACAAAATACTCGACCCGCGAGACCTGAAATGATTGTTGAAACTAGGATCTGATTATTGACTGCCGGTAGTGGGCAGGAGGTTATGTGAATATGAAATGTAGATCTTGAAGTGCCAGATGGGTAGCGAAGTTATGCCAAAAATTTTAACCTTGGAAAAAAGAATAGATGATCTGAAAGATCATGGGATATAAGTCCCCGTAGTATGGGACCATTGAGATGATGTAAAAGATTGGTTTGAAAGGCATATAAGCTGGATCTACCCTAGGACTTCAAGAGCTGCGTGAATTATGTTTCGTATATCGAACTTGATAAAATGTCTATCAAGTGAAAATCTGATTGTTTCTTAGTAAAGTTTAGATCGGCGAAAAGTTGCATTCATCATAAACCCGTGAACATCATGGATAGAGAAAGTAAGTCAACATTAAGCCTTATCTTATTCCCGTAGTTATGTTTGATGAAACTCGCGTATTGTAATGAATTACACTTGTGAGAAAAGACCGAATGTGGAGGAAATACCCACATGGCTTTAAATCTATAAGAAGTGAGTAGTAAGATAAGATGATCTTTGAGGACAAAGATCCTGTTTAGGGGTAAATGCTGTGACAATCCGTCAATTTATGGTTGATATTTTATTCTCAATATTTATTTAAAAACATTATTTTAATGTTATAATATGAACTCACTTATTTTTTGGATGAAATTTGGATTTACGTCTTGAAGTAGCATCGACTACGTGTAAACCGGAGGATTCTACGTTACGTGCTTACGTTTACATACACCGTTTTGGTGACAGTCCGACATTTCAGGAAATAAATTTATCCGTGAATATTATTTTGGAATTTTAAATTTCTGTTGGTTCATAAACTCCCAAATTTACGAGAAGAGATTAGGACTTACGATTTTAATTTAACGTCCTTTAAGACTAAACCGGAAACCCTAGGTTTACGTATTTACGTTTTTGAACTCCGTTTTTGATGAGACAATTTTTATTAGATTCGTTTTGTGCCGTTGATTCATAATTTATAAAAACGTTTTTCGTAAAACGACCCGAGGGCACGCAAATCGAGGAAACTAGAATCGAGGAATACCCGTAAATTAGTGGGACGAGACAAGTATACACTTGTCCCACCCCACTATATGGGAAGGCTACAAAGACACCACATCATAAGATGTGGCAAACTTGTAGCTAACAAGCTAACACTTGTTAGCTAAAGCTTAACAAGTAAGCTACACATACCACAAACCACAAAACCACTTCACTAAACCATTTCTCCATTTCCATCCATGTAAACCACCACAACTTTCTCTCTTTCCTCCCCAAAATTCGTCCTATATTCATCAATAAACACCCTCATTTGATCAATTTTAACCATGAAATCATGTGTTATTCACGCAAATGATGATGCCCTTTTAAAGCTCTATAAGATTGGTGGTGATTTTAACATCTAGAAAGAAGTTTTCAAAGGAGTCAAGGGCTGATTTTCCACAAGATGATTCATGAAGATAGGTGATCTTGAAGTTGATAATGGTATATCACAAGTTTTTCCATCAAAATCCAATCCTTGTTCATCAACCTCACATTTTCATCACTATGGTGGTATAAGGATCATTCTTCCCATCCTTCTTTTTATTTTGATTATGTAATCATGTATTTTCTTTTCTATTGTATATGTATATGATGAATATATAATGATAAAAGTATTGTGTGGGGATTTGGTGTTGATAAACATGGGTAAAAAGATGAAAAACTATATGTAAAAATTGTTAATCTTGCTTAATTTAGTAGGCTGTATAAAAACAGTAAATAACCATATGATGAACTGATAAAATGGTATAGGTGAACTGATATACAGTGAGTATTGAGACTTGTACACATGTGAGAGTTGGTCATACAATCGAATCATAAAAATGAGTGAGATATGATCAAAACAAATTTAGAGTGCAAATCTGAGTACACTGTTTTGGACGAATTTTTTAAAATACTTAGAGGTTGATTCTTCAGTAGCTAAAAAGAAATAAAATTAAGCACATATCATGTAGTTTATGCCATAAAAATTTGGGCTTCTATCTCTATATAGAACTCTAGATATAGCTGTTTTGGTGAACATGAAACTAAAAATCAGATTTTGAAGAATTGATGTTTAATAGTATTATATAAGCACTCAAACTAATATAGTATAAAATGTGAATTAAAACCCACTAACTTATAAATTTCATTTATATAAATATGTATAAGGTTAAATAAATGGACACTTTATAAAAATGGTAGTTGAATAAGATTTATAAGTATAAAAACTATAAACATGATTTTTACGACTTTTTCGGTTATTAGCGTAAAATTAACGTTTTTCGCCAATTAAAACTTAGATGATCAAACCCGTCTAATGTAAAGTTTTTAAAAATCATATACTGATATATAAACATATATAACAAGTAAAAACCGATAAAACCCGAGCTTTTCAACATATAGACATTAACGGGTCAAAGTAGCCTTAATGGACAATAAACCCGACTAATTTGGTAAAACACTTATAAACTTATTTATTGAGCTTAACCCATTTGGGCCCAACATATAAAGTATAATACTGATAATAAAAGTATAATTGGGCTAATGAATACTATTGGGCTTGTAATAGGCCCATTGGGCTTTAAAATGTAAACAAGTTGAACTAGTGTAACTAGTCTTGAAAATTACCAACACATAAACACTATAATGAATGAGAATATATATAAACCCACTTGATCATCATCATATGTATAAAGTCATCATATATATACATAATTGTTATTTTGATAAAGTCATTGGACAAAAGTCTAAGACGAGTATTATTTGTCTAGGTTTCCGTGATTGAAGCACGTACCGTACATCCGAATTGCCGATAACCCGCCTTCCCACGTCAACGTGAGTTCATAGCCTCACACTCTTTTAAATATTTTTATGAAGTTTTATATAAACCCGCGAGGGATATAACATGTTAGTTTTGATAAAATAGGACACCATTTGTCCCGATTGTCTGTTTATTGATTTGGACCCGAATGATTGTATGACCCGATGAATGATTAAATGACCCGATCGATGAAATGAAATGGATTATTAAAGTTAGGATATGTCATTAAAAGTCCCATTAGCATGAATTATGAACTACCGGGATTTGGTAGACGCTTATGCATATAATAGTACTATTTGGGGACGATCACCCCAGTTCGCGCCTTGACGGTTGATCCTCGTCGTGCCATATTGATTGGTAAGCGAATTTATGTATGAGAAGATTTACACAAGCGTGATTATTGTGACGACACACTAATTTAGATGGGAAAATGAGTTTCGGGCTAGCTACCCGTTGTTTGGTTTAGTAAGGTAACAACGTCATGCGGCTTGTAATAATCCAATTAACGAAATACTGCTTTATGCATTGAATTACGATATATTGCCTGACTAGCAATACGGGGTCTTATTATTGATTTTATGTTCGTGTTTTGGTTTTACATAACCATATACATATAACGGTTTTTATTTAACTTTATACAACGTTATAAAACGTATTTAATAATGTTTTTAACGATAATGGTTCGTATAATGATTTTGAAGGCGAAAGCCTATATTATGATTTTGATAAGGATTTGTATAAAATGACTTTGGCTATTTTATGGCCTATTACAATGATTTGAACAAAATAATTTTCGGTAATAATTTTATACCGATGTTATATTGATGGAAATTATTAAACTCTATGAATTCACTCGGCGTTATCGCTGACCTTTTCTTTTAACATGTTTTATCTCAGATACTTGAAGGTAATTCTCGGGAAGACAACAAGAATTCATGGCCCGCACTTAAATAAAAATTTCCATTCAAATGCTTTGTAAAACCTGTATGAAATACAATGACTTGGGACCTATATAATTTTTATATTTATGAATGGAAATGTTTTATTATTAAACGACGCGATTTTTAAGTGTTGTCTATGATGTGAGTAATGTGCTATCCCGTAACACCAACGAGTCTTCCGCTGTATTGAATTGTGTAAATTTGGGGGTGTTACAATTATACTTTACATGTTGGGCCCAAGTGGGTTAAGCCCAATAAGTAAATTTATAAATGTTTAGCCCATTTAGTTGGATTAATAGTCCAATAATGCTAACTTAGCCCGTTAATGTCCGTATGTTATATAGTTCGAGTTTTATCGGTTTTTACTTGTATTAAGTACTTATATATCAGTATATGACTTTTAAAAAGAGTTTACATTAGATGGGTCCGATCGTCTAAGTTTTAATTGACGAAAAACGTTAATTTTTCGGTATTAGCCGAAAAGACGTAAAAATCATGTTTATAGTTTTTATAACTTATAAAACTTACCATACAACCATTTTTATAAAATGTCCATTTATTTATCCTTATACATATTTATGTAAATTAAATATATAAGTTAGTGGGTTTTAAATTTACATTTTATACTATATTATTTTAGTGCTTATATAATACTATTAAACTTTTAATTTCACAAAATCTGATTTTTTAGTTTCACTTTCACCATTTTTATCATATCTTGAGTTCTATAAGGAGAGAGAAGCTCATTTTTGGATGACATAAAATTCATATTATATGATACAAATAAGTTAGGTATAGCTACTGCTCAATCCATGTCTAAGTATCCTTAACAGTCCCTACAAAATAGACTATTCAGATTGGTATACAAATTTTGTTTTGATCATATCTCACTCATTTTGATGATTCTATTGCATGGCCAACTCTCACATGTGTATAACACCTAATACTTACTGTATATTGATTCCACTTTACTATTTTATCAGTTTATCATTTGGTTACTTACTGTTTTTATACAGCCATCTTATTAAGCAAGATTTAACCATTTTACATGTGGTTTTTCCATATTTTTACCCATGTTTATCAAATCTATCAACACCAAATCCCCACATAATATTTTTAATCATCATTCATCATCATATACATATACATAAATAAAGAAAATAAAAGATTACATAATCAAAATAACAAGAGGATAGGAAGAACAATCTCTATACCACCATGGTTGTGTAGTTTATGATCAAGGCTTGGATTTTGATGGAAGAACTTGTGATAGATCAACACCAACTTTGAAGACCACCAATATTTGTAAACTTCTTATAGAAATCAGCCCTTGTACATCACCAAATCACCTCCTTGGATGTTAGAATCACCTCCAATCTTCAAGGCTTCAAAGGAGCATCATCATGTGTATGAATAACACATGATTTTATGGCTAAAATAGATCAAATGAGGGTTGTTGTTGATGATTGTTGGACGAAATTTAGAGAGAGAGGAGAGGATTTGGCGGTTTTTGCATGTATGAAAATGATAAATGGTTTGAGTGCTAGTGGTTTTGTGTGTTGGTGCTAGTTTATGAAGGTAAGTAAGACATGTGTCTTACTTATCTTGTAAGCTTGACACATGAGTATGTTGTGTAGCTTACTTAGATGCCACATGTATGGGGGTGGGCAAGTGTAAACTTGTCCCATCCCCATTAATTTACGGGTACTCCTAGATTCTAGTTTCCTCGATTTACGTGCCCCCAGGTCGTTTTATGAAAAATGTTTTCAAAATTATGAATCAACGGCACAAGACGAATCTAATAAAAATTGTCTCATCAAAAACAGAGTTCAAAAACGTAAATGCGTAATCCTAAGGTTTCCAGTTTAGTCGTAAAGGACGTTAAATTATGCTCGTAAGTCCTAATCTATTCTCGTAAATTTGTGAGTTTATGAACCAACACAAATTTAAAATCTCAAAATAATATTCACGGATAAATTTATTTTCCTGAAATGTCGGACTGTTACCAAAAATGGTGTATGTAAACGTAAGCACTTAACGTAGAATCCTCTGGTTTAGACGTAGTCGATGCTACTTCAAGACATAAATCCAAATTTCTTCCCATAAATGAGTGAGTTCATAATATAACATTAAAATAATGTTTTTAAATAATATTTGAGAATAAAATATCAACCATAAATTGACGGATTGTCACAGTGGTGGTTCTCTCTGCAACATGGCTAGGACCACTAGAGGAGAACACTCCATTAGTCCTTGGACGTTTTACCAACCTAAATTCAGGTGGTGTAGAAGATGATGTGGATTGGGTGTCTGTTTGAAGGTTAAGGGGTGTTTGGGTTTGTTGTAAAAGGGTGTCAGCGTTTGGATTTGTAGTGTCAACGCCAACATTTAACGTGTCAGCATTGAAAGGTTCTTGGTCAACTTCCATTTGCTGGGGTGATGGTGGTTGTGCAAGCAATGGGTCTGGTTGTGGTTGAGGGTCTGGTTGTGGTTGTTCTGCTGCAATAACAACAAGCATGGCTTTGGTAAGGGGTAAGTCTCTATGAGGTGGTGAATTCTTCTTTCCAAAAATTGCTTTCTTTTGAACAGGGATCGTATAAAAATCATTGTGATCCCTATTGTAGTATCGTTGTTCATTAAACACCATTTGTAAAACCCTTGGGTAAGCTAGAGTCATCTTCCTACCCTTGTTATGACACATGCCATCAAAAATCATTTTTGAAAAATTATATTTTTGCCCAGTAGCAACACACATAATGGCACTCCCATTAGATCAATTGATTTCATTGTGTGGAGTACACTTGGGACTCAAACACTGAAGGATGACATGTATCAAGTACTTCCAAGCTGGGGGAAATTCCTGTTTTGTATATTTGTTTAAATGGCCATCTTCTGGCAAAGGATAACCCAAAGCTTGAAGTCCTTGTTCTAGATCACCAGTGGGTAGGGTGGTTTTTCCATCTACATCATTAAGATGCAAAGCTTGGCGAACCAAAGCTTCAGTAACCACCCATGGAAGCCCATGGACAGTAGCAGTCAATGTAGTCACATTATTAACTGTTGAGGAAGTGACGATATTCCAAAACTGTTTAATATGTGTGACCGGGATAAGAGGAGCATGAGAAAGTGCATACCTAATGGGGGATGCATTCAAGAACTCCACCATCTGAGTATATTGGGGAAACAGAGCATCATCAGCTTCTAAATAAGCAACCATGTTATGCTGACTTCTGAACCCCAATTCCAAATCTATTGGTTTAAACTTAGGCGCCATTGATGTACAAAGCTGTGACAAACGTTATGAAAGATGAAGGTTTGTGAAAATTTAGTTAGACAAGAATAAGCAGTTACTCTGTTTCAAAGGAATGAGCCAAATATATAGGAGAGGTAAAAACGTGTGATTGGTCAAAGCATGAGGCAGTTATATTCAAAATATAATGATGAAAATCTTGAAAAAGATATAACTTATCTCTTGCATTATTAAAAAGTTACCAAATCCTAAAATTACAGACCAAAATTTCATTAAAAATAACAACTGGATAGGACCCAATGTTTATCAACGGTCAAAAATAACTTATCAGCGCCCAACGGCTATATTCTTGTCAACGTTGGATTTTGCCATGTCAACGTCAAAATTGGTCTTAACAACGCTTGGAAAGAAAACTGTCAGCGTCCAAAAATAAAAATAATATAAAAGAAAAAGGACCTTAACAAAGTAATTTATCCAAGTGAAGATAACTTATAGACTGAAAATCACCATAGGGTGGCAAGCACTGTCCAATCATGCACACTTGCTTAAGCAAGATAGACATAATTGTCCTCAAGTGTCCTTTGCTAACCAAAGTTCTTAACAATGAAGTTATCTTATAAAATCCTTTGTAACTTCCCAGGTAAGCCCAATAAAAATCATACCCAAGTGTCCCAACAGACCACATCCAATTCTAGGTCAAAAATTCTTGGCAGCGCGCAAAGTATATCAACTTTGCATGCTACAGTGCCTCACGATTTAGTAAACTAACTCGTACTCACCATTGGACACAATCTAGAATTGTGATAAGAGTATTATATGAATACCCAAAAAGTCCTAAAGGTTTCCTAAACCTCCCCTTAAATTATGATATACAAGTTGCCAAATAAAAATTATGCAATACAAATTTATGTCAAGATAGGAAGGTAAACATCCCAACCATCATCCATAAACTTGAACACACTCCAAGTAAGCTCCAAATATCCATAAGCAACTCTGTATCCATTTGTACAATGCTCATAATGCCTGCATAATTAGATCAAAAACCACAAAACTAACATGTTGCTGTCAACGTCCATTTAAACACTTGTCAGCGTTAAAATAACCTTTGTCAGCGTTAGACAAATAAAGTGGAAAACCTAATTTTGTACAAAGACCAATAACAACGCATATCTTGTACATACTTTTACAATAAGTTCCAAAAACACATATTAGGTAAGATTTATCATTCCAGTACTTGTTACCAAGTATTGAAATATCCTAGTATCAAAAGGTTTAGTTAATAAATCTACCACAATTTCTTCTGTGGCAACCCTATCTAGTTGTATTAAACCTTTTTCAAAACAATCTCTTATAAAATGATGTCTAATTTCTATGTGTTTTGTTTTAGAATGATGTACAGGATTTTTAATAATGCATAAAGTACTGTTATTGTCTACAAAAATCTTGGTATGCATAAAATTATACCCATAATCTAACAGTTGGTTCTGAATCCAAAAGACTTGTCCACAACAAGCAGCTGCAGCTACATATTCTGCTTCAGTTATAGAGTTGGCCACCACTGTTTGTTTCTTGCATTGCCAAGATATCAACCTACTCCCAAGAAACTGGCATCCACCAGTTGTGGATTTTCTATCAAACTTGTTACCTCCATAACCACTGTCTGAATAAGCAATAAGCTCCAATGGAGAATCCTTTGGATACCATAATCCCAAAGTGGGATAGCGCCTAAGGTATTTAAAAATCCTCTTGACAGCTTGAAGATGACACTCTTTGGGAGTCACTTGATGGCGTGCACATGCACACACAGCAAACATAATGTTAGGTCTAGAAGCTGTAAGATACATCAATGAGGCAATCATTGACCTATAATGCCTGACATCCACCTCTTTTCCATCTCCAGCCTTTCCCCAAGGTGTTCCCTATCCATGGGTGTGCTAGCCTGTTTTTTATGTGGAGAAAAGCCAAACTTCTTCAAGATCTCAGCTACATATTTGTCTTGAGAGCTAAAGATACCATCTTCTTTCTGTTGACCTTGTAACCCCAGAAAGAAGTTCATCTCTCCCATTGAACTCATCTTGAATTTATCTATCATGAGCTTGGAAAAGTCTTCACTCATCTTTGGACTTGAAGAGCCAAAGATGATATCATCCACATAGACTTGAACAAGTAAAAAGTCCTTACCAGTCTTCTTGGTAAACAATGTCTGATCTATGGTTCCCTTCTTGAATCCATTTTTCACCAGATAGGTGCATAATGTACCATACCATGCTCTTGGGGCTTGATGAAGTCCATTAATAAGTGTGTAAACACTTATCCTTTTACCACTAAAATCAAGGAAAAACAAGACCTAATCATGTGTTTAATATCGTAAAAGTCGGAATTACGCGTGGTTTTGTGTTTTTGTGTGAAATAGGTACAAAAGATCAAAAGGAAAGAAAACACGGGATTTCACGGTCAAATGTTGAAAAAAAGTACAAGAAAGAGACGAAGACAAAGTCAAAAGACCAAAAGTGTTCCAAAGATCACGAAAACCGGCAAATTCGACACGACTTTAAAGGAAAGAACAAGAAAGCCGAAATCGAGCTCGTTTTTAGTGGATTTAATCTCATTGGAGTAAAATGGGCCTTGTGGGTCCCACATTTGCTTATTGGGCCCACAAGCCCATTTAAGAAGATGTTGTATTTACTTATGGATCAAAAGGCCAAATTAAAGCCCAAAAAGGATTAATTGAAACGGATGGAAATGTTTTCAACAATTTGGGCCAAGCCCATTTTCTAAACAAATGAGACGGAAGGAATTATCATGGGCCAAGCCCAATTGTTTGCACAATCTTGGGACGGATTAAACAAAGTTTACACTTTGTTGGTCAAAAATTTCAGTCAAACCTTCCAACTCACACAACACTTATTAAAAAAACGAATTTACCCCAACCCTTTAATTCATTTGATACAAACAATGAGTTTCACCCACCTCTTTCTCTCCCAACACAAACAACAGTCACCATGTAATTACCGAAACCCTAATAAAAAACATAAAAAATTACCAAGATAAATTTGGGGCTTTTTTCTAAAACGTTTGATTCACACGATTTGGGATTAATTCCCCCAAGAATCAGAGAAGACACCATGGTGGTCCTCATCTCACATCCGACGTGGCCCTTTTCCCCTTTTTTGTGATTGGATTAACCACCTCACCACAACCCCTTCACCAATCAAATTAGTCCACATCATCTTACAACAAACACAAAACCGCCACTCTGGCAATCCATGTGAAAGAAGAATATTTTCAACCGTAAGATCAAGAAGAGAAGAAAGAGAAGGTAGAAAAGAAGGATTAAACGGCTCAGATTAATTTTCTTACTCTCGAAGCTTCATGAAGAAGCCTTGGGGGTTGGCTATAAAAACCCCCTTCATCTGTAATTTTGAGTGTGCACTTTATATTTTTATTTTTATTTTATGCAAAAATTAGTTTTTAGGTTTAAATTGTAATTTTTATTTTCTCAAGTATTGTAATCAGATTTTGATTATTAATAAAATTTTAATTTTCAGTTAATTCTCGTCTCTTTAAATTTAATTGCAAGTTACTCTTTCTTAAATTTGTTTTTGGATTAATATTAGTTAAAATAAAAAAGTGGTAGATAATTTCCCCACTGGGAAGTTTAAAAAAGTACTGTTCGAGTAGGTTTATTGGTTCGATGACGGTTACGGTGAGATTTAAGGTGGTGGTGTTGATTCGGTTCTTCAGTCCGCTCAGCGCGAGACTGCTTCTCAAAGGTTATCATCAATCAGGTGTTATTCCCTTATATTTTATTTGAAATATTTTGTTTAATTTTTATGTTTGATTTAATTGAGTAGTAGATTGTTGATTTATTTCTCTGTTTAAGTGTTCTGCTATTCGATTTTTATTTCGTTTGGTTATTGTCTGCTAAGTTGATTATCCGAGTGAGTTAGTTTTATATTTATGCAAGTTTTTTAGTTTTAGATTGAAGTTTATTTGTGGTTGCAGTATAATTTATAGATTTGTTTAAGTTTATCTTCTTTAATTATTATTTCATTTGCTCAAGTATGCTTATATTGTTTAGATCTGCTTAAGTTATTTCTCATCTGTTTTCCGATTTAAGTTTTATATTTGTTTTGCTTCAGTTTGTGTAGATTTCAGTTTGCTTATTTTGGGTGTTTGAATTTGGATCTGTTAGTTTGATGATTAGATTTGTTTAGCTGCTTATTTGGTCTTCTAGCTTTACTAGTATAAGCTGTTATGTTTAGATCTGCTTATTTGGTTTCGTGTTTTTTTAGATATGCTTATTTAGCGTATTTGATTTAGTCTGCTTATTGCTTATTGTTTTGCCGTTTATTGAGCTTATTTTGGTTTTGTTAGTGTTGCTGTTACTGCTGAAAAACTCGGACCCTATTGGTCTGAGTATCCAAAAAGTTCCAAAAAAAAAATAATTAATAGCAAAAAAATTACGTCCATACCAGGACTCGATCCCTGGACCTTTCGGATAGCAGTCAACACCCTTACCATTTGTTCTTGCACCTTATTTGTGTTTCAATATGCAACATTTAATTAATGTAGGTTTATTCAGTAGCTGCAGTTTCATTAAATAGTTTTAATAAAAGTTTTAGTTTATTTAATTTATTTAAAAAACTTTTATATCAATTTTCTTTTATTTAGTTTTTAAAAAATAATCAAAAGATAAAAAAGGAAATATTTTATTTTAATTACTTTTTTAATTTTAAATTAGTTTTCAATTTAGTTTTATTTAAAAATAGATTTCATTTAAAGTTTTTTATAAAATTAGTTTTTTAATTAGTTTATATTTTTATTAAAAATATAGTTGTTTTTAATTGGTTTAATTAGTTTCAAATATTTTTTTTAGATTAAATAATTTTTAGTTTTATTTAAATTTGAAGTAGTTTTAATTAAGTAATTTTTAATTAGATAGTTTTTAATTAAATAGATTTTAGTTTTAAAATACAAAAAAGAGTTTTTATTCACCAAAAACAATTAATCCACGTAAATTAGATATCAATTCGAGTAAGTCGAGGAAAACGAACATTAATTGTTAAAAAGAATTTGCAAAAATTCTTTACATTAAATTGGCGCCGCTGCCGATTCGCTCGTTACGATTGATGATATCGTGAGAAAATTTGGATTTTGGGATCCGTTCAATTTTTGAACATTACTTTTTTTTGTAACCAAATCAAAAACATAAAAAAATCAAAAACTTAAAAATACAAAAAATTAAAAAAATCACAAAAGCAAATTCTTTCCTAAGATTTGCACAAAAAAAATTAAAAAAAAATCAAAAGTAATACTTTTTCCTAAAAGTATTACACCAAAAATATTAAGTATTAGTGTTATTTTTCTTATTTCAATTTTTTTCGCTTTTTATTGTGAATATATATTTTTCTTAAAAAATACAAAAAGATTTTTCTTTTACTATATTATATTACGTAGCACAATACCTACTTTTTAAATAAGGCCTTAGTTGGGATTTCATCACCTAGCTATTGTATTCGAATCCTAAACGAGAATAAAAAGGCAAAATAGATAAATACTAGTAAGACGTTTGAACTCGATTTATACAAACTATAAGGTTTTTATGTGCTTTGTGCCACCTCGTTTCCCCGCTTGCTTGTGCGTATATTGAGAGGGACGACCGATTATTGGTTTGCCAACTCAATTAGTATTAAGTATATATTTTTGTAGCTTTTTAATATTGCACCTCGAGAGGGATAATCCCTTTCCTCTCAAAGTCGACCGAGGTCACCTACCTCATTCCAAGTTTTAATTGTATGCGCACTCGCGCACATACATACATACCGATTTGTGTACCAAATTCTTCCAGTTCTTCCAAAAAGAAGCAGAAGAAAAACAAAAAGACCGTCATTCAAGCCGATCCCGAGAATCGAGCTTTCGACAATACGATGGCAACGGATAATCGACCAATGATTGAGATTCTACAATCTCACGTTGAAGGAAACGATGACGCGATTGTGGTGCCGGATATTGGAGCAAATCATTTTGAACTTAAAACGGGTTTTATTCAAATGGTTTCCGCTACACCATTTTTAGGCCGTACTAATGATGACTCACACGCTCATATTAATCGTTTCATACAATTAGCAAATACCGTCAAATACAATGGGGTGCCACAAGAGGCCATTCGTTTACAACTCTTTCCTTTTTCCCTCGAGGGACAAGCCCGGATTTGGCTTGATAAGGAACCACCCCAAAGTATCACAACATGGATTTATTTAGAGACCAAGTTCATAAACTACTTTTTCCCACCATCACGGACCACTTCTTTAAGGAATGAAATCATTACTTTTGAACAACAATATGGGGAAACGTTTAGTGAGTCTTGGGATCGATTTAAAGAGCTTTAAAGAAAATGTCCACAACATGGTTTCACTAAAGTGCATCAAATTAATATGTTTTACAATGGTTTAACTCTAAATGACCAAGACTCACTTAATAGTGCCGTGGGGGGATATATTCTTGTGAAATCAATGAACGAGGCTTGGGCCATAATTGAAAACAAGCCTAAAGTACAAACCAAGAGTGTTAGGGATACTATGGCAAGTGCTAGTTCTACTGAGAACGACAAGAGAATCGATAAACTTACTTCGCTTGTTGAATCAATTGCTTTAAAAACCCAAGCCCTCAATGGTCAAGTGAATGCCTTAAAAGAAACTAGTGAAACGTGTGAGACTTGTGGTGGACCACATTCATATTTTAATTGTGACAAGGTTTACAATCAACAACAACAAGTTTGTGCTTATAACACCAATACTAATGAGAGGGTTCAATTTAAACCAAATGTTGTTAACCTATAAGATTCAAGCTAACAAGAGGTGATCCGGAGGTCAGGGAGGATAAAAGTAGTATTTAGACATTTTTAGAGAGAGAAAGATAAAGCTTGAAACGAGTGTGTGTATTTAGAGAGAGAAAGTGAAATACACAAAGAATGAAAAGCCTCACCCCTCCATGGAAGTATGGAGGGGTATATATAGCCTTGACATGCACGAACTATTCTAACTTAACAAAACTAGTCCCTGCGTGTGTGGCTATATCAAACTAATGTAATTCCGTAAATGGCGCTCACGTTTTAGGGCTAACAATCTTCCCCCAATGTGGAGACATATGGAATTACTTACAATGTTCCTAACAAGTAAAAATACAACAAAATAAAGTCTTCCAAGGCGCTTCCAATGCTGAGGATGTCTTTTAATTCTTCTTGTCTTCATAACTTGTACCTCAGCTTGAATCCTCTTTGTTTTTGCTTGTTGTGGAACAATTGTAATATGCATGATTTGGATTAACTTCCCCCCAATTCATGCAGCATGTATTAAAAAAACTTTCTTCATAGACTTCTTTTTGACGAAGTTTCTGAATCAGCTTCCTCCCAAACCAATATCTGTATCTTAAGCAGATTCTGACACTTTGATGTAGTTTAAACAATCTTCTAGCTCATCGGTTTAAGTGCACAGCGGAAATTTGTATAAGAACTACACCAGATAATACTGCTTCTATACTGTCTCATGTCGTTTGGTTTTTGGTGATAATCCGTTTGGGGTAACATGCAGGAAATCAGCAACAACTCTTCTCACGCTTGCAGAATACTTCATAAAAATCATATAGAGTAAGTAAATACCATTCCATGTACACTACTTCCCCCTGGAAGTTGATCTGATTACTTCAAAGTACACGATCTTCCCCCATGATGATTTCGAACTCTCGGAAGCATCATTATCGTGGACGTCCATATACTCGAGAAGCTCTTAGTCTTAAGCAAATGTCTTGAAAAGTTTTGAAAGTCGTTGAGAAACTTTGGAATATTTTTGCTTAGACAATGAAGTACCATTGTCGTTATGAGTCTCATAAATATCCCGTGAGAATTGATTGCTGATTCCATCTCTCTCTGTCTAACTTACCAACCTCGAATTCATTCGGCTATTTGTTGTGACCACATGTGAAGTAAACCCGATATTCCAAACTTGAAACTGAAGTACAATCCCCCAAATTTGTTACTTAAGCTTGCACTTATATCGATTGAAGAACGGTGCACAAACAAGTCTCTTATACCTCTTGAAGTTATCCACACGAGTAACTGCGTGTGACACCAAAAAATGATAGTTATCCATGTCGTCGACCATCCACCCCTTGACAGTGGAAACTAGATAATTCAAGTCTCAATCATAAGTTTTATCGCCCAAGCAAGTCATCAATCGATAGACTGGGTTTGAAGAAAAGGGGTAGAAAAATAGAAGGAAGGCTCGATGATGAAATAAGTAGACGGCTTCATGAAATCCCACTTCAACTTCAAATAAAGAATACCAAATCCACTTCGTGATCACTTGTCTTTGTAGCATTAAAACTAGCCTTTGTCGTTAAAGTGAATCTTATATCGGATCGCTTTAGCGTTAAGTGTTTTGTTTGCTTTGGTGTTGTGTTTGAGAATGTCGTTATCTAGAACAAATTATGAGATGAATTGTCATTAAGGGACAAAATTTGTCTAGATAACTTGTCATTGAAGCCCCAACGTCAATCTCATGCCCAACTGAGGTCGTCGAAAATTTTTCGAAAATATTAGGTTTAAAACCTATAATTTTCTTTGTCGTTGAAGCACTTTCGATCGAAACATAATGAATACCCGGTAAAAAAATACTATTACATGATGAAAAATATACTAAGAGCCTTCTCATATGTTCATCCATTAAGCGGTATCACTCTACCCAATGCTGGCCCACAATTTCAGCCCATCAAAAATCTTGAACCCCGTATGTTGTTTATTGCAATACCTGGCCCAAACAAAATGCATCCCACCCAACTCCATTTATACTATATTGACCGTTCTAGCCATTTTTATCCTCAACACGTGGGGTATAAAAAATTGGCCATATTACGTGGGTGGGATGTGATGGTCCACTTAAAAATCAACACTTGGAGTCTTGGGATATAAGCCAGTGCATCTTACCTAAATATTAGGTGTCCAAATAATATGCTAACCCTAAACTCATATCAGTTTCTCCGCCCCATCTAACTGAAACTCCCATCAGTTTTAGATCTACCAAAAAATTAATCTCATCTGAATCACAAATCAAAGATCAATCTCGATCTCAGTTAATCTCACATCAAAAGAAAAACCCTAATCACATCCCATCCATCATCTATGATTCTCAGCTCATACATATTTCTCATCTCTCATTTAAAATCCAATTCATGAGCACCTATATCTTCATTGGTACAAATCAAACCAAAACCACACACCCTTTTAATCTTTTAATTCGAGATGTAACAAACCCTCCAGATCAAGAAAATGGCGTCATCAAGATCTCTAAGAGAGGTCTCGGGTAAGTGTTGAGTATGCGTCAATCGAATCGATGAGATTGATATAACAAAGTTGTTATATCAGTCCTTCACATTTGAATAGCAACAAAGGTTTAAGCCTTGAAAGATCAGTGATGATATTTTATTTCGTGGGTTTAGATCTTTAAAGATCTCAACATGCATGTCAAATCACGAAATGATTCTGAGATCACCATGATTTTTGTTTACTTTTGAGTCTAGTTAGATGAAGTAGGATGGTGGATGTCTGTCGATGGGTTAAGGTTAAAAAAGATAGAGTCGGGTTTGGATTTTGTTGATTTTGAGTGTTATTGAGTTTGGTTGTAGGGATTAGTCGGAGTTGGGTTTGGTTGTTGGGATAGTTTTGACCTTTCACTAAGTTGAGTAAACCTGGTCAACTCGGTCAATACCGAGTTGACTCGGTGTAAAGTTATGTTTGAGTCAACTGAGTTTTTCAGATCCATCGGAATATTGATATAGAGTCCATCGGAATGTTAAATTAGAGTCCATCGGAATATCAAAATTGATTCCATCGGAATATCAATATAGAGTCCATCGGAAAATCAAAATAGAGTCCATCAGAATGACTATCTGAAAACCCATCGGAATGACTATCTGAAAACCCATCGAAATGCTTTATCGGAAAACCCATCGGAATAAGCTGTCGGAAAAGGGTTTTGACCTTTTTTTTTCCTTTGGTGGTTCCGAAAATACTGGATCTGTTCCATCATTTTTTCATATCTTAACCCACAAATAAAAAACCAGACCTTATGCATTGGGAAAAGAGAATAACAATAGTATATTCGATCAAAAAGAAAATGGATGCGACATAAACCAGTGACCAATCTTACAGCTTTTCAGAAAAGCTGATATACCAAAAAAAATACATCACAAAGAAGGAAAGAGAGAAAAATGGGACTTTGACTGAATTTATGACTGATAATCAGAATGGGACAGAATATGTGACTGATAATCAAGAACAAAAGCTACGTGACTAAACAGCTTAAAGAATAAGCATAAATGAGCTGCTAAAAGCCACGAACACCAAAAAATAAGCAAACACAAACACAAAACACCCCCGGTTGGCTCTGATACCAATTGTTAACCTATAAGATTCAAGCTAACAAGAGGTGATCCGGAGGTCGGGGAGGATAAAAGTAGTATTTATACATTTTTAGAGAGAGAAAGATAAAGCTTGAAACGAGTGTGTGTATTTAGAGAGAGAAAGTGAAATACACAAAGAATGAAAATCCTCACCCCTCCATGGAAGTATGGAGGGGTATATATAGCCTTGACATGCACGAACTATTCTAACTTAACAAAACTAGTCCCTACGTGTGTGGCTATATCAAACTAATGTAATTCCGTAAATGGCGCTCACATTTTAGGGCTAACAAATGTTGATGTTAACCATTTGTCTTATAAGAGTACTAATTATTTGCCTCCCCCGGGTTTTGTAGCTCCACAAAGACCACCCCCACCCGCCCAAAATACCCAATACCAAAACAGGAACCAAGGTCCTCAAATGGGTAATTTTCAAGGGAATGCAAATCAAGGGAATTTTAATGGTCAAAATCAAGGTTTTCAAAATAATAACCAATGTTTTCATAATAACAACGGTTTTCAACCACAATATCAAAACCAAGGTTTTCCTAATCAAGGGTTTAACAATCAAGGGTATAATCAAATGAACATGCATAATCCTCAAATGGACTTGGTTCTCCAAAAATTGACCGAACATGAGAAAATCATGAAAGCAATGCAAGAATCTACTAGACAAATGCAAGAGTCCAACGATAGGAAGTTCGTGCAAATGTTGCAAGCCCTTAGACCCCAAGGAGCCTTACCTTCTAATACCGAGATTAACCCTCGTGCTAATGTGAGTGTTATCACTACTCGAAGTGGAGCCACTTTAGTAGGACCTTCCATCTCTTCGCCAATAAAGGAGAGACAAGGCCCGGAGGTCATAATGAGTAATCCTACTCCCCCTTCGGTGATCCCTCCCAGTACCACTCCTAGTGCTATTGCTCCATTTCCCAAAGAGCCTAACCCTAAGGTTGTTTAAGAAGCGATTCCTTCTCCTTCTCAACCTTCCAAGTCTAAACCCAATATCCCTTATCCATCTAGGTTAGACAAGGCTAAAGTGCTCACCAAAGATGACGTTCATGTCTCCAACTTTTTGAAAATGATTTCCAACGTCAATGTTAACATTAGCCTTATTGAAGCACTTGCTCAAATGCCAAAATTTGTCAAAATGTTTAAAGATTTGCTTTATAAGAAATAAAAAATGGTTGAGCTCTTTAACACCCCTTTAAATGAGAATTGTTCCGCGATTCTTCTCAAAGAGCTTCGCAAAAATATAGGAGATCCTGGATGATTCGTGTTACCTGGCTCGTTTCCTCAAATTGATGATTGTATGGCTTTAGCGGATCTGGGCGCTAGCATACATCTTATGCCACTTTCGGTATGGAAACAACTATCATTACCCGACCTTGTGCCGACTCGCATGACTCTCGAGTTAGCTAATCGAACTCTCGCATACCCCGTTGGTATTGCCGAAGACGTTTTTGTTCGAGTTGGTACATTCACTTTTCCCGTGGACTTTGTCGTCGTCGACTATGAAATGGATCCTCGTATTTCGTTAATACTTGGGAGACCATTCTTAAGATCCGGAAGAGCCTTAGTTGATGTGGCCGAAGGGGAGTTAATTCTTAGGGTTAGGGATGAGCAACAAGTTTTTAAAATGGGAAAAATCACAACAAAATCAAATGGAAAAGAGTCGGTCAATATGATTGATGTTCTTAATTATGATAATGACGAGATTTTTATTAATCCTTTTGGAATTGAAAAGTCTAATCAAAATGATTTTGTGATAACTTCATCCCTTCCCTTAGAGCCTCAAATTTTTGAAACTTCTATTTATGATACCTATAGAGATGACACTTCTTCAAGTGATCACTCTATCTTCGGTTTAGACGACCTATCTTTTGACCCACCCACTTTTGACCCACCCATTTTTGATCAACCAATCTTTGATACTTACGATGATGACACTTCTTTAAGTGATCTCATTATTTTTGATGACCCACCCCATGATCTTAATGCACCTCATATCTCTATGAGTGATTCTTCCATGGAGACTCCTTTTGACTTTTATACTCCAATTTTAGAAGTCATGACTTTTGAGGAGGATCATCCACTCTTAGAGATCATTCCTAATTTAGAGGTTATTCCATTTGAGGAGGATTTAGATATCTTTCTAAATACCTATTTTCCTCATGAGAAAGAGTTTTCCTATGACTCCGACGATACTTATGTTTTCACATCGAGTTTGGAAGAGGACGACTTTCCCACTTTGGATTTTGATGATGTTTTGAGCTTAAATGTCAACACCTCTTGCTATTTTCCCGTTAAGGAATCGGTGTTTGATCCCGGAATAGAGACTTTAGTACTATCATTTCCAAATCACCTTACCCTTCCTTATGAGAGACTTTTGCCTAAGGATACCCTACTTTTCTTTGCTTTGTGTGATTTTACCACCTCGGGGTTTATTTCCTTTTGTGATGGAAATTATGTGTTTGACCCGGGTGGATTTTCATGGGGTTTTCCTTTTATGACTTTGTTTCACCCCTTTATCATGGAGAGATTTTCCTCCCTTGGAAATCTTGGTTTTCCCATGATTTTCCCATTTGAATGAAGACATTTGGGAAATCGAGTCGAGCTAGAGACTCGTGATAAATAAATCAAGCATCGTTTAACTAGGTTAGATTTTTACCCTTTTCCACCCTTTTTCGCCTTCACCCATTTTAACAAATAAGTGTAGGGGGGGCCAAGTAATTTGTTTGTGTGTTGTGATGTGTGCAGGGACATGTGCTTTAATGATCCACTTTTGGTGTTTTTGACGCGACCCGTGATCCTGTGTTTCCCGTGTACCCGGTTCCTTCGATAAGTTTTTGCTATTGTGGTTCATACTTGTATATAAATAAGACGAATAAATGTAATCACTTTAGTTGTCCTTTCCTTAGCTCGATTTAAACAACGTACTCAATGTCCTAAGTGTAGGGGGGTTTATTCACCCACATGCTTAAACATTGAGGACAATGTTTATATTAAGTGTAGGGGGGATTTCTATCGAATTTTAGTGGGTTTTTCCATGTATTTCACCCCATTTAACCGGAAAATTAAAAAATTTTCAACGTTTTTCAAATTTTTGATCTATTTTGGCCTAGTATGTATTTTCATTTATTTTCTTTCCTTTTGTCATCGCATTATATTTTCCATTTCAAGAATAAAGTCAAAAATAAATTAATGAATAAAATGGTTTTAACAAGTTTAGATATATTTGATATATTAGGCCCGTCATGAATATTTTGACTCAACCCGAGTTTACTTATCCAAGTTTACTCTAGCTAGTATCCTTAACCATATGGACCTTAATTGGTTTATTAGGCTAAGCATCCACGAGTCTCATTCCTTGAGATTTTAAATTGTGGAGAACGAGAGATGATAGAGTTGATAATAAGTTTAAGGGTTAATTTTTGCTTATATGAGTTTTTGTGGCTCTTTCTTCCCGCTTGTATAATTAATTGCTTAATAAATGAGGATTTTTACGGTGTAGATTCGATATCTTAACTCTTAGCCAAATCTTTATTCTCCTTGTAATTAAAGCATGAACACATTGAGGGTGCCGGCGTTGTGGACTTCCGACTAAGGTGGCTCAAAGCCACTAAGTAGAAGGTATTCAGACCATGGGACCGCGGAATTTGGCCTACTATATATATTATAAATAAGAAAGAATAAGATTAAAACATGACCTCAAGGAGCCTTAGGGTGTGGGGCATGTAGCACGAACCTTGTCATTAGATCCTTAGGGTGTATGGCATGGTAAGTTTTGAATAAAATATGATCAAAAATCAATTCCCTTGTTTATCGTTCAAGGAGCCTTAGGGTGTGGACAATAAATGAGGAGCATTTTTACATCTTAAAGAGCCTAAGGGTTAATGATGTGAACTTGTTAAACTCCACATAAAGTCTACATGACTTTGGAGGAATAATTAATAAGTAGTACTATTGGCCAAATTTTGGGTCCGAGAATTTATTCCCCAAATCGTGTTAAATCATCCTTGATGTGGGCTTACTTTAGTAATAACGTTTTTGAGGACGAGGTTAGGTTTTGAGTGTCGGGTTTGCACCGTTTGGCCTTCATTTTTGGACTAATAACTATCAAATAAGTCAAATGAGCCTACGGGTGAATGACAATAAATAAAATCTAGAGATACAACGTAGGAATTGGAGAAAGAGTATTACACAATTGTCTTATTTAAGTGGTTTTAACTTGAAAACTTATGGTAAACAATGATCTCGTTTTAAGCTTGGTATGGGAAACGTGAAACTTGAGGATGATTAATATTCATGACACCAAAAGCCCTAATTCAAGTCATAGATTTCTTTACGAGTTTCTTCCATCAAATAATTTCCAAGTTAAAAAATTGTTATAACTTTTGTTTCCTTTAAAGTTTTTATCTTTTCATCGTACTAGTAATAGAATATCTTAATAAAGGCCGAGATGGTTCAATTATGAGAATAATGTAACTTTATGCTTTAAAACTAAGCATTGCATGGGGTTATTTCAATGGTCAAGTGTAGGGGATTTAATAAGTGTGTAAACACTTATCCTTTTACCACTAAAATCAAGGAAAAACAAGACCTAATCATGTGTTTAATATCGTAAAAGTCGGAATTAGGCGTGGTTTTGTGTTTTTGTGTGAAATAGGTACAAAAGATCAAAAGGAAAGAAAACACGGGATTTCACGGTCAAATGTTGAAGAAAAGTCCAAGAAAGAGACGAAGACAAAGTCAAAAGACCAAAAGTGTGCCAAAGATCACGAAAACCGGCAAGTTCGACACGACTTTAAAGGAAAGAACAAGAAAGACGAAATCGAGCTCGTTTTTAGTGGATTTAATCTCATTGGAGTAAAATGGGCCTTGTGGGTCCCACATTTGCTTATTGGGCCGACAAGCCCATTTAAGAAGATGTTGTATTTACTTATGGATCAAAAGGCCCAATTAAAGCCCAAAAAGGATTAAATGAAACGGATGGAAATGTTTTCAACAATTTGGGCCAAGCCCATTTTCTAAACAAATGAGACGGAAGGAATTATCATGGGCCAACCCAATTGTTTGCACAATCTTGGGACGGATTAAACAAAGTTTACACTTTGTTGGTCAAAAATTTCAGTCAAACCTTCCAACTCACACAACACTTAATAAAAAAACCGAATTTACCCCAACCCTTTATTTCATTCGATACAAACAATGAGTTTCACCCACCTCTTTCTCTCCCAACACAAACAACAGTCACCATGTAATTACCCAAAACCTAATCAAAAACATAAAAAAATTACCAAGATAAATTTGGGGCTTTTTTCTAAAATGTGTGATTCACACGATTTGGGATTAATTCCCCCAAGAATCAGAGAAGACACCATGATGGTCCTCATCTCATATCCGACGTGGCCCTTTTCCCCTTTTTTTGTGATTGGATTAACCACCTCACCACAACCCCTTCACCAATCAAATTAGTCCACAGCATCTTACAACAAACACAAAACTGCCACTCTCGCACTCCATGTGAAAGAAGAATATTTTCAACCGCAAGATCAAGAAGAGAAGAAAGAGAAGGTAGAAAAGAAAGATTAAACGACTCAGATTAATTTTCTTACTCTCGAAGCTTCATGAAGAAGCCTTGGGGGTTGGCTATAAAAACCCCCTTCATCTGTAATTTTGTATGTGCACTTTTTATTTTAATTTTTATTTTATGCAAAAATTAGTTTTTAGGTTTAAATTGTAATTTTTATTTTTTCAATTATTGTAATCAGATTTTGGTTATTAATAAATTTTTAATTTTCAGTTAATTCTCGTCTCTTTAAATTTAATTGCAAGTTACTCTTTCTTAAATTTGTTTTTGGATTAATATTAGTTAAAATAAAAAAATGGTAGATAATTTCCCCACTGGGAAGTTTAAAAAAGTACTGTTCGAGTAGGTTTATTGGTTCGATGATGGTTACAGTGAGATTTAAGGTGGTGGTGTTGGTTCGGTTCTTCAGCCCGCTCAGCGCGTGACTGCTTCTCAAAGGTTATCATCAATCAGGTGTTATTCCCTTTTATTTTATTTGAAATATTTAGTTTAATTTTTATGTTTGTTTTAATTGAGTAGTAGTTTGTTGATTTATTTCTCTGTTTAAGTGTTCTGCTATTCGATTTTTATTTTGTTTGGTTATTGTCTGCTAAGTTGATTATCCGAGTGAGTTAGTTTTATATTTATGCAAGTTTTTTAGTTTTAGATTGAAGTTTATTTGTGGTTGCAGTATAAATTTTAGATTTGTTTAAGTTTATCTGCTTTAATTATCATTTCATTTGCTCAAGTCTGCTTATATTGTTTAGATCTGCTTAAGTTATTTCTCATCTGTTTTTCGATTTAAGTTTTATATTTGTTTTGCTTCCGTTTGTGTAGATTTCAGTTTGCTTATTTTGGGTGTTTGAATTTGGATCTGTTAGTTTGCTGATTAGATTTGTTTAGCTTCTTATTTGGTCTTCTAGCTTTACTAGTATAAGCTGTTATGTTTAGATCTGCTTATTTGGTTTCGTGTTTTTTTAGATCTGCTTATTTAGCTTATTTGATTTAGTCTGCTTATTGCTTATTGTTTTGCCGTTTATTGAGCTTATTTTGGTTTTGTTAGTGTTGTTGTTACTGTTGAAAAACTCGGACCCTATTGGTCTTAGTATCCAAAAAGTTCCAAAAAAAATAAGTAATAGCAAAAAAAATTACGTCCATACCAGGACTCGATCCCTGGACCTTTCGCATAGCAGTCAACACCCTTACCATTTGTTCTTCCACCTTATTTGTGTTTCAATATGCAACATTTAATTAATGTAGGTTTATTCATTATTTGCAGTTTCATTAAATAGTTTTAATAAAAGTTTTAGTTTATTTGATTTATTTAAAAAAGTTTTATATCAATTTTCTTTTATTCAGATTTAAAAAAAATCAAAAGATAGAAAAGGAAATATTTTATTTTAATTACTCTTATAATTTTAAATTAGTTTTCAATTTAGTTTTATTTAAAAAAAGATTTCATTTAAAGTTTTTTTTAAATTAAGTTTTTAATTAGTTTGTATTTTTATTAAAAATAGATTTTTTAATTGGTTTAATTAGTTTCAAAGATTTTTTTTAGATTAAATAATTTTTAGTTTTATTTAAATTTGAAATAGTTTTCAATAGTTTTAATTAAGTAATTTTTAATTAGATAGTTTTTAATTAAATAGATTTTAGTTTTAAAATACCAAAAGAGTTTTTATTCACCAAAAACAATTAATCCACGTAAATTAGATATCAATTCGAGTGAGTCGAGGAAAACGAACATTAATTGTTAAAAAGAATTTGCAAAAATTCTCTATATTAAATTTGGTGGCCCATGCAGGTTATAAAATACTGTTCGGATATAATTTTTGGTTCGAAAGTATGTAATTGGTTTTATGGTGGTGATGATTTGAGTTCGAGGTGGTGTTTGATTCGATAAGACTGCTCAGCGCAGATCTTCATCCCAAAGGCTTTCTCCACCAGGTTCTTTCTCTCTTTTAATTTTTATAAGTTTTAGTTAAGTTTGTATTTAATCTGCTTATTGTTTTAATATGTTTAAGTTTGAATCTGCTTATTGTTATTAGGTTAATTTACTGTGTTGTTTTTTTTAATTATCTGCTTATGTTTATTAACCAGTTTTAGTATTACTGTTCGGATTTAAGTTTATTTGGATCTGCTTATTTATTTTTGGTTAATATTAGTCTGCTTGATTAATCTGTTTAGTTTTTAAGTAGTGATCTAGTTTGGATTTGCTTATTCGAATTAGCTTATCTTTGTTTTGCTTAATGTTTGGTTTGGTTTTGCTCATAGTTTGATCTGTTTATTTTGATTTGCTTATTTAGATTTATATGCTTATCTGCTTATTTTTAGGTTTATGATTATCTGCTTAGTTTTGTAGACTTGCTTACTGCTTATTTGATATAGCTTATATCAGTTTTGTGTCTTTGGTTTTATTAGTACTTATCTGCTTATTTGCCTTTGAGTTTTTTTTTTGTGGTATTTTGATTCTAGTTTGGCTTATTTTCTGTTGGGGTATTTTTCATGCTTATTTGGGTTTAGCTATTCTTGCTGATATAGCTGTTAGAGAAACAGATCCTATTGATCTGTTTGGTTTCTCAATTTCCAAAAAGTCAAAAAAATAAATAGCCAAAAATTGTTCCTCACGGGACTCGAACCATCGACCTTTCGTCCAACTGCACCAAACCCTTACCATCTAGTCTAGACATCTTTTTGTGTTTAGTTACGCTCTATTTAATTAATGTAGGATATTTAGTTGTCAGATTTTATTAATAGTTTAAATACAAGTTTAAGTTTTATTAATTTTAATTAAAAAGTTTTTATTTAAGATTTCTTTTATTCAGTTTAAATAAAAAAATAAAAAGATAAAAAAATATTTCATTTGTTTTTAAAATTATTTTTTTTATTAGTTCAAAATTAATTTAGTTTTGATTAAAAATAGTTTTAATAGATAAAAAAAATTAGTTTTAAGTTTTTATTTAAATTTAAATTAGTTTTCAATTAGTTTTAATTCTAAAATAGTTCACATTAGATTTTTTAATAGTTTTAAATATAGTATAAATTAGTTTTAAAATTTAAATAGTAAGTTTTTAGTTAGATTTAATTTCAAATTAGTTTTTAATAAAGTAATTTTTAGTTTTATACCAAAAAATACGTTTCACTAAGAACAAATAAATCCACGTTAATTTGAGATCAATTCGAGTGAGTTGAGGAAAACGAACATTAATTAAAACAATTTGCATGACAAAAATACTTACATTATCCATACATTGCTTTCTTCACTCTATACACCTTGTCTAGATGTTCTGAATCCTCAAAACCGGGAGGCTGCATAACATAAACCTCCTCTGCAATTGTACCATAAACAAAAACACTCTTCACATCCATTTGATAAACTGTGAAGCCCATGCAAGAAGCATAGGCTAGGAAAATCCTTATTGCTTCAATCCTTGCAACAGGTGCAAAAACCTCTTCGTAGTATATCCCCTCCTCTTGTGTATAGCCTTGAGCAATTAAACGTGCCTTGTTTCTGACCACAATTCCTCTCTCATCCTTTTTGTTTCTAAGAACCCATCTTGTCCCTATAGGTCTGACATATCTGGGACAATCTACTAACTCCCAAACATCTTGTATAGCAAATTGGTGAAGCTCATCCTGCATTGCTTCCACCCAACTTGGTTCTTTGAGAGCATCAAATATCTTCTTGGGTTCCTGTTGTGACAGAAAACAAGCAAACAAACATGCCTGAACAAGAGGGGTATTAACCTTCTTGTGGATATTGGAAATAAAACCTCCTTGATTCTGATGAGATCTTCTTGTTTGAGCAGGAGACATCACATCACCAATGATTAGAGAAGAATGATGATTTTTGATAGTAGATGTGAGTATTCCTCCTTCTATAATTGGGTTGTTGATAGGTGTGAAAACACCCATCCTTTTACCACTTATTTCTGGCTAAAACGAGACCAAAACACGTATTTAATATCATTTGTTTGGAATTATACGTGGTTTTTGTGTTTATTGTGTTTTCAGAGTCAACTGGATGAATATTGAAGAAAACATGGGATTGCACGGGTTTTATCAAAGAAAAAGACTCAAGACGAAGTCTATTGTCCAAGAGATGCAAAAGATTTGAAGTCATTGTGTCTTTTTGAAGATTTATCGAAGAAAAGGGCCAAAGATGGAAGATTCATATATGTCGAAGAACTCGAGTCTATTAAACAAGAGATTATAAGACGAGTTGGAATTATTCACCGACACTTCTCAAAATCCAAAGTCGGAAACGTTTATTTAGAGAGACGAAAGGACTAAAGAAGAAAGAAGAAGAAAAGCCCATGTACAAGCCCATTTACAAGCCCACAATCAAACACCTATAAATAGGCCTTCTCTTCACACATTTTGGATCTAGTTAGTTTTTCATTTTTTCATTTCTCTAGTTTTAGAGAGAGAAAGTTCAAGTTTTTCTTTGTTTTCATCTTTTAAATTTAAGCTTTCTTTAATCTTTGCATTTGGATTCCATTAATCAAATTCAAGTTTAAGTTTAAGCTTTGTGTTCTTTAATCTCGTTCTATATTTCTTGGTTTGTTTTATCTTTGATCCGAATTACATACTTCATTCATGTGAATTGATGATTTCGTGATTGAAGGATTAAACTTCTTAGTTTATACATAAGCTCTTACACGTATAAGCTATAAGCTATCTATGCTTATTGGTTTTTTTCTTGTTTTAGCTTATTGGTTTTCGGATTTCATCAAGGTTTTAGTCACTCAAAAGTTTCGTTTATAATGTTTATGATTTTATGTTCTCGAAAGTTGTCAAATTTAAGCTTTTTGAAGTGTTTAAGTTGCGGTAAAATAGCTTATTGATTGTGCTTATTGAGTTCTAAGGTTGCCACCATTTTCGGATTAAGTAGAGCTTCCATCGCAATCCTGGGGATTCTCCACATTCCGACGGGTTACTGGTTTTGATCGCAATAACCCTTAAGGGTTTTACTTTGCGATCGGTTGGTGATTTCCCCTTATTCCAATCTGGATTGCGATCGCTCATTGCGATCGCATATTCCGACGGGACTAAGGTCTTGGTTAAGACGAAACTCTGCCCATTTTTCGACAGCAATATTCCGATAGATGCACATTACGACAGAGCCATATTCCGATAGAATTGACTTTAACATTCCGACAGCTTTACATTTATGTATTCCGATGGTTGTGATTTTGGTTCATTCCGATGGACATGATTTGCAATATTCCGATGGACTAAGTTTTTTAAGTTTTTAAGTTTTATAAAGTTCTTTCTAAATAGCTTTTAGTTTAATATTTAAACGCTTTAATTTCGCTCAACGATAATTTCATACTTGCTTTTAATTTAAAATAGATAATCAAACCAACCCCTTTTTAGTAACCAAGAACAACCATTCCGCTTTGAACCGTGATCAATTCGAGAAGATACCGAGACTTAATACTGAACCCCAATGAAAACGCTTGTATCAGTTGTCTTCAATTGCAGTCTCCAAGTTGCTAATATCATCTTCAAATTCTCCTGCATCATCACCTGAATGAACCTTTTTATGAACTATTGAAGGTTCACCTTGTTCAAAAACATTGGAAGAGAATAAATGGTCAAAAGAGTTGTCAACGCCTGAACTAGGTCTGTCAACATTTGAACCATCAACGCCTGAATTTGGCCTGTCAGCGCCAGATTTTCCTTTGTCAGCGCTTGAAGATTCATGCATGTTTTCATCAACTGGTTTTTCTTGTGGACCATCTTTTTCCTTTCCAGCAGCAGCAGCAAATCTATTTGTCCATATAGGAATGGTGACATACTCAAGAATGGGAGCTGATTTGACTGCTTGTGACTCTACTTCCTTGTCAACCTGTATACCTAAAACTTCAACAACTAGTTCTTCCACAACATTTGAATTCACTTTCACAATGTTTGGATTAGTAACAAGCATATAATTCAAGGTTCTAGAGAAAGGTTCTAAATCAAAGAACCAATTTTGTCCACTCTTAGGATCACTAGGTTTACTTTCTAAAAACCTAACATGTACCTTTTCAAGTATACGTTTTTCTTTCTTAATGTAAACCCTATATCCTCTACTCTGCACTGAATAGCCCATGAAGTAGCCTTGATCACCTTTAGCACTAAACTTACCAAAGGCATCACTAGTATCAAGAACAACTACATGACATCCAAAGGGTTTAAGAAAACCAATATTAGGTTTCCTAGTCCAAAATAGCTCATAAGGTGTCTTATTGTGGATTTTGTTGATCAATGCCCTATTCTGAACATAGCAGGCTGTATTCACAGCCTCAACCCAAAATGCAACGGGAAAGTGAGCATCAGCCAACATTGTCCTAGCTGCTTCTATGAGTGTTCTATTCTTCCTTTCAGCCACCCCATTTTGTTGTGGGGTTCTAGCTACACTAAACTGCCTAGTAATCCCTTTCTTGACACAGAAGTCATCTAACAGCTTATTTCTAAACTCACCACCATTATCACTTCTAAGAATTTTAACCTCATTCCCAGATTTCTTTTCAATTTGGGTAATAAAGTTAATCATAACAGTGGCAGTTTCACTTTTCAAAGCCAAAAAGAAAGTCTATGTAAATCTAGAAAAATCATCAGTTATGACAAAACAAAAAGATTTACCATTTAAACTTTCTATATTAGTTGGACCAAACAAGTCCATATACAACAAGTGAAGTGGTTTAGAACTAGAATGTAAAAGTTTAGACTTAAAGGAGACTTTGTGCTGCTTGCCTTTAAGTCATGAAACACAAGAGTGGTCATTGTGGAAAGCCTTTTCAGGCAAACCATCAGCTAAACCATGTCTCACAAGTCTATTTATGTTCTTAAAATTTATGTGCCCTAACCTTTTGTGCCAAAGATTACTTTCATCAACTGAAGCCTTAGCATATAGACATGACAAATTATTATTCATCCTAATTCCATTAAGATTCACATTATAAATGTCCTTATGCCTAGGTGTTCTATAATCAATGAATTTCTCATCAGGTATTTTAAAATCTTTAATTAACACCAAGCATTCAGTATTAGTGAAAAGAACCTTATTTTGATTATTACAAACTTGTGATACACTAAACAGATTATAATCAAGTTCTTTTATCAGAAATACGTTTTCAAAACGCAAATTGTTGGTGATAAGAATGCCTTTGCCAGTGATAGTTCCATGGCCTCTTCCAAAGTACACTTTGTCACCATCTTTGATAGGGGTAAAGTTGGTCAAATAATCTTCCTTCCCCGTCATGTGCCTAGAGCATCCACTAACCTAATAGCCATGATCATTTACCTACTTTTGAATGCCCTACACATAAAGAAAACAAATTAGTTTTCTTTGGGAACCCAATCCTGAGTAGACTTGGATTCATTTGGTTGTTCAACAAGAATAGACTTAGTCCTTATAACAACCCCTTGTTCATCCCTTTTAGGATTGAACACCCAGTTAACCCCAATTGGTTTAGTTATGACCTTTGAAATATAATGAAACCTGTTACAGGTCATAGAAATCTCATCTGAATTACGGTTTTGGTCTTGTTTGGGTCTCCAAGTTAAGCTAGAAGAAGCTTTAGACCCCTTTCCCTTTGGTTGCAGGTATTTGACATTACTTGGTCTAACGGTGTTGGAAAGATTCATGTCAACGTTAAAATTGTTCTTGACAGCGCTGAAATTACCCTTATCAGCATCAAACCTAGGGTTTGCTACAGGAACCCATTGTCTGTTTGACCATGTATTAGTCTTTTGAAAAGGCCTTTGTCCATAAGTATTAGACCCTTTAGTAAAGAACGGAGCTGGTCTAATGACTTGTAACACCCCATTTTGGAAATGGAAATATCACAGTAATTATGGCGTGTCATCAAAGCATACAAGGTAAAATGTCTAAACATTACTTGACCATATAAAGGAAAATACTGGAATCAAACATCGGTAGTCCAAAAGTAAAGCTCATAACACACAAACATAGTATACTAAGGAATAAGGACGAAACAATGTCCAAAGCGTAAGTATCAAAGAAAAGAAATTCATAATGTAAAGAAGGCTAGACAGCTTCCAGTCCATATGCACGTACTCTTAGTGTCTACGAGCGTCCCTGAGTACCTGCCGTTTTGGGAACATAGAAAAGGAAAACGGCTGAGCAATACGCTCAGTGCACGGATGTACAATAAAGCATGAATAGGATAAGCATATAACATAATAACAGCGGAAGAAACTAAGTCCCGAGTAACCTGGTTAAGTCTTAATAAAACTGGTTTTATAGTTTGAAAGTCTTATGTTTATCTTATAAAAACTGTTTGTCATATTTTACCATTTAGCCAATATAGGTCATGAATATCCACCGTGCATGAATAATTGGAGGGGTGACCTCATCATGCAAATTAGAGGGTCTGCCTCTAATTTAATATATTGGTTTTATGGGTAGGAGGGATCAGCTCCTTGTGAAGGATGCAAGGCACACACCACATTCACCATGTAATCCTGAATAAAACGTGTAACTAGGATGCACCCATACGCCCCACATGATAAATATAAATAAATGGCCAAAAGCTGAAGGGACGCCACGAGCAATCACTCCGCCGTGGTGAAGTCATAACATCAGTGCCTCTAATGTTATGGTTATGGTACCTCCATAACTAGGTGAAACTGGTCATGCATGTATATGGCTATAGGTAATTCATATTTAAACATAAGCAATCAAACTCATACTTATACTACGGGAAAACAGTTGGCTGCATACGGGGAAATCCTAAATAAGAAAAGAATGTCCATACTAAAAGGACGGGAATCCGTACCTTATGTCCAGTGAACGAGAACAACGAACTGCGAGAATCCTACTTCCGAAACACTAGTGCTACATAAATACGTACATGAAATAAGTATCTGCTTACTACATACATAGCTGGTTTTATATCATGTCTTAGCTTATTTTATGTGTTCTTACTATTTACACAGTTTAAAGCCTTAAACTGTGTTAAATCTTATATTTTGTTTAATCTGATTAAGTATTTCTGGTATTTCATGTGTTATTATACTTACTGTGTAATAATAAATAACTTTCCAAAAATAGCAGGTTTCCTAAAATAGAAAGTTTCCAAAAATAGAAAGTTTCCAAAAATAGAAAGTTACCAAAAATAGAAAGTTTCCAAAAATAGAAAGTTTCCAAAAATAGAAAGTTTCCAAAAATAGATTTACTGCTTAAAATAGATAAGTTTCTAAAAATAGAAAGTTTCCATAAATAGATTAGCTGCCTTAATTAAATAAGTTTCCATAAATAGATTAGCTGCCTTAAATAAATAAGTTTCTAAAAATAGCTGGTTTCCATAAATAAAATAGTTGCCTTATTTAATTAAGTTTCTAAAAATAGAAGGTTTCCATAATTAGAAATAAGCTGGTTAAATAAGCTAAGTAAATAAGCCCAAGTGTTTTCACGATTATATCCTAAGTCATATGATATATTATATAGTTTAATAATTATTTCATGTAATTTAATTAAACTATAGGTTATAATATTTAATTAAAGTATGACATGTTTTTAATTAAATATATTAAATACTTAGGTTAAGTATGTATTATTAAATATTAATAATATAACCTAGGTCATGTTTAATTAATTAATTATATCCATGGTTTTTAAAATAATTAATTAATTATAAGTCTTAATAATATAAATACTTAGGTTAAAAATAATTCATGTTTATTAATAATTAGTTAACCTAAGTCATGTTATTAAATTAATTACATCTTATTAATTTAATTCTTAACATAAGTTTATAACATAAACAACTAACATAATCATGATCCGGATCTAAGCCTAAAAACATGCACCGGATATGAAACAACACCGTACCCCGAACTAAATCGGGGTACCCCCTTGCTGCCGTGGGACCCACACGCACCAACCAAGACCAAAAAGGTCTTGGTGGTGGTCGGATAAAACAAACCGAACCCCCCTTGGGGTCGGTTGTACCTTGCGGCCCAAAACAAACACCCCTTTGATCGACCCCTTTGATTAATTAATGATCAAAACATGTTAGATCTATGTTTAATTAATGTGTTTTTATAAAAAACATCACGTGTTCTTAATTAATAAAAGATTAATTAAAAGAAAACAAGTTAAAAAGGCTTTACCGTATTCGTGGATCAAGAGGGTGAAGAACAAACACGAACCAACACTAATTTAACAAGATCCAAGATCAATGGAATCACCTTGTTGGTGATTGTAGGTGGCGGCACAAAGAAGGAGGAGGAGGAAGGGTTTTAGGTTTTTCTTAAAATTCTTCTGTAAAGTGATTTAAGTAGTAAAAATTACTTAACCCTTCTTTTAGTAAAAATTGGTAATGGGCTTGGCCCATTACCCTTGTTTGGCCGCGGGTAGGGACTCCCTTGTGGGGTTCCCGTACCTCGTTTCGTGTCTTGTAATTTCGTACACATTTATGTTTAATTATGTTCGTGTTTTAAATGTTCTTGTTACGTAAATACCATACACTTATATATTTAATTACGCTCGTATTAAATATATATACGTAATTAATAATAACTCGTGTTTTAATTACGCTCGTGATTTCGTGATTGTATGCTCGTGATTAATTATTGCTAAATAAATATTACGTGATCGTGCAAATAAAATATTTATCGTGTTCTAACACGTACGTAATACATAAACTCCTAACACGTAATCGTAATCATGCTATATTAGGAAAGTTTTTAACTAGTACGTACAAACTTAAGGTACTATGCATGGTAAAAGCATGCGGGTTTTACAACTCTTCCCCCCTAAAAAGAATAATTCGTCCCCGAATTATAGATAAAGTAACTGGAAAAGAAGAACATACCTGAATTCAAAATATGAAATGAGGGTAAGAAGCCCGGATAGACTCTTCCGTTTCCCAAGTGGCTTCCCGCTCGGTATGATCCCTCCATAGAATTTTGACGAATGGAATCGTCTTCTTTCTCATGACTCGTTCTTGCCTGTCAAGAACTCGTTCGGGTTCTTCTATAAAAGTGAGATCTTCACGAATCTGTTCCAGTGGATACTGAACCATGTGAAGGGGATGATATTGGTACCCTCTGAGTAAGGACACATGAAACACATTGTGCACATGCGAAAGCTGCGGAGGTAACGCCAATCGGTAAGATACTTCACCGACTCGTTCAATGATATCAAACGGTCCGATGAAAAGAGGACTGAGCTTCCCTTTAATCCCGAAGCGTCTAACACCACGTGCCGGCGAAACCTTAAGGAAGACGTGATCTCCTACGTTAAAGTGTAAATCCCTACGATGCTTGTCGGCGTAACTCTTTTGACGTGACCGTGCCTCCTGAATCTTCTGTCTAGCTACTGCGATCTTTTCGTTTGTCATCTCTATTATTTCTGGTCCTTCGAGTGTTCGCTCGCCAACCTGATCCCAGCAGATTGGGGCGCGACACTTTCTGCCATACAGCATCTCAAATGGAGCACACTTGATGCTCGCGTGCCAGCTGTTGTTGTACGCAAACTCCACCAAACAGATGTATTCGTCCCAATCACCCGTCCATTCCAACGCACATGACCTCAACATATCTTCCAATGTTTGAATGGTTCGCTCCGACTGTCCGTCCGTTTGGGATGAAAAGCCGTTCTAAGCTTAAGTTGTGTTCCCCAAGCTTTCTGCAGACTTTTCCAAAAGCGCGAAGTGAATCGAGGATCTCTGTCTGAGACGATGCTGGATGGTGCACCGTGTAGTCTCATGATCTCTCGTCTGTACGTATCTGCGAGTTTACTTACCGGATCTTCCTTGCGGATCGGTAAGAAATGAGCTGATTTGGTAAGTCGATCAACGATAACCCAAATTGCATCGTGCTTCCTTTTTGTAGGCGGAAGACCGATAACAAAATCCATGGTGATTTTATCCCACTTCCACTCTGGAATGTCTAACGGTTGAAGGAGACCGCCAGATCGCTGATGCTCGATCTTAACCTGCTGGCAGGTAAGACATTTGGAGACGTAAGTGGCCACATCCTGCTTCATACCACTCCACCAAAAGTACTGCTTGATGTCATGGTACATTTTAGTTGAACCAGGATGTATCGAGAATGGGGAGCTACGAGCTTCTGCTAGAAAAGCTTCCCGGAGTTCTTGGTCATCAAGAACACAAAGTCTAGTGCCCTGCCATACGATACCATCTGCATCTACTCTGAATTCTGTCCGCTTCTCCAAATTCTGTATTATCGCCCATATTTCTCCGTCATCCTTCTGAGCTTCCTTGATCTTAGATAGTAACTCGAGTTCTACTCTAAGATTAGCCCAGTAACCGTGATGTCCACGTACCATGATCTTGATGTCTAGTCGCTCCAAGTCTCTTATGATTTCCTCTTTGATTCTAATGCTGTTGATCATTCCGGACTTCCTGCTAAGGGCATCTGCTACTACATTTGCCTTTCCGGGATGATACTGAAGATTAATGTCATAATCCTTCAACAGCTCTAACCATCTTCTCTGCCTCATGTTCAATTCATGTTGGGTGAAGATATACTTCAAGCTTTTGTGGTCCGTGAAAATGTCACATGACTCTCCATATAAGTAGTGTCTCCATATCTTTAATGCAAACACGACTGCAGCAAGTTCCAGATCGTGCGTGGGGTAATTCTCTTCATAAGGCTTAAGCTGCCGTGAAGCGTACGCGATCACTTTCCCATGTTGCATGAGAACACAGCCAAGTCCCTTCCCCGATGCATCGCTGTAGATTTGAAATCCACCCGTACCAGATGGTAGAGTAAGAATAGGTGCAGATACCAGCTTCTGCTTCAGGTCTTCAAAGCTCTTCTCTCGATCTTCAGTACAGGCGAATTTCTCCCCTTTCCGCATCAGTTTGGTCAATGGTAGTGCTAAGCGGGAAAAGTTCTCCACGAACCTACGGTAATAACCAGCTAAGCCTAAGAAACTGTGGACTTCCGTCGCTGATGTCGGCCTCGGCCACTTAGTGATGGCCTCAACCTTCGCTGGATCCATAGTGATTCCTTCTGCTGATACAATGTGACCTAAGAATGCCAGCTTGTCTAACCAGAACTCACACTTGGAGAATTTAGCATACAGCTGCTTCTGGCGAAGAATTTGTAGTACTGTACGAAGATGATCTTCGTGTTCCTCCTTGGACTTAGAGAAAATCAGGATGTCATCGATGAAAACAATGACGAATTTGTCCAGAAATTCATGGAAGATTATGTTCATCAGATCCATGAACACTGCTGGAGCATTTTTCAGGCCAAATGGCATAACTACAAACTCGTAGTGGCCATAACGAGTACGAAAGGCAGTCTTAGCAATATCCTGCTCCTTGACTCGTAACTGATGATAGCCTGACCTAAGATCGATCTTGGAGAAGTGTTTGGCCCCTTGGAGTTGGTCAAATAGATCGTCAATGCGTGGCAGTGGATATCTATTCCGAATAGTAATCTTGTTGAGCTCGCGATAGTCTATGCAAAGACGCATACTGCCGTCCTTCTTCTTAACAAACAAAACCGGTGCGCCCCATGGAGATGCGCTCGGTCGAATGAAACCTCGTTCGAGAAGTTCTTGCAGTTGATCCTTCAGCTCCTTCAGCTCTATGGGAGCCATGCGATAAGGAGCCTTGGAGATTGGTTCAGCTCCTGGAACCAGCTCGATACTGAATTCCACTTCTCGTGCATGTGGTATGCCCGGAAGTTCTGCTAGAAACACGTCTTGGAATTCCGACACTATTGGTTGATCCTGAATCGATGGAGATTCAGCATCGATGTCGTGAACCGTAGCTAGATAAGCCTCGCAGCCATGTGACAGTAGTGCACGCTCTTGCAGGGTGGATATGATTTGTACAGACCGTCCGGGTATGAACCCATTATGAATGTACTCTGGTGCATTGACATCACCGAAGATAACTCGATATGAATGGCAGTCTATAGTAGCATGATATTTGGATAGCCAATCCATGCCCAAAATCATGTCGAAGTCATTCATGTCCAGCGGAAGTGCGTCGACAGGTCGAACCTTATCATCAAATTCTAGGGGAAGACTCTTGTATACATGGGTGATTAATACAGAGTCCCTCAAAGGTGTGGAAATAGTAAGCCTATTTTCTAGTGGCAAGGGAGGCATCCTAATGTTCTTAGCATAAGCAGTAGAAATAACCGAGTGAGTAGCACCCGTATCGAAAAGAACACATGCAGCGTGACCATACATATACACGATTCCAGTGATGGTACCTGTAGACTTGTTGGCCTGGTCTCGAGATGTCGTGTAGACACGCCCGGCAGTAGGAGGCAGCTTGGTATCAGCATGTCCCGATGTACCCTCCCTCTCGCCCTTACGGCAATCCTTCATAATATGGCCAGGAAGACCACACTTGAAGCACGCATCAGTATTACGGCGACATGGTCCTGGGTGCCTACGGTGGCAAGTAGAGCAAAGAGGATGAGTGTATCCTCCAGCAGGTGCTCTGGCTGGCTGAGGACCTGATAAAACATTTTACATGAGACATAATAGTTGGGTACAATGAACGAAGAGGATAATCGTAAGATTGAGTACCAGTGATAGCTGGACGGCTAGGCTGCGAACCTCTCTGGTTCTGGTCCCTACCGTTTCCATGGTTCCTGGTAGAATTTTGCTAGAGTGTCACAATATGAGTTATAACATAAAACATAAGAAATTTCGTAAGTATTAAGACCTGCTGTTGCTGGATTGCCCGGAGTTGTTACGGTAATTGTCATTACCGCCACGCCTATCCGTAGCAGATCGGTCATTAGTCTGACCATTTCCCTTGGGTTGATGAGGCTGCTGCTGAGTAGCCGGCTGAGACCGGTCCCCAGTTTTCTGCCTGGAAGATACATTTAAAGAGATGAATAATTGACATATGGAAGATATACGGATTGATCACCGCTTGAATATGAAGATTTTACCTCTTGTCGGGTCTTTCAGCTTCCCCGAACTCATCCCTCTCCTGCAGCATCTCCAGTTTCCGTGCTGCATCGGCCACTTGTGCTACAGTATTGAACGTAGCACACACCAGATTGTTTGCGACCGATGTGCGAAGAGCCCATCTAATGTGATGTGCCTGCTCTTCTGGAGTACCTGCTCCCGCACCAAGGAAACCAGCCAAGCCTAGAAAGCGCTGCATAAACTCGTTGCTATTCTCCCCAGCTCTCTGACGGATCCCATGGTATTCTCTCTTGAGTTTGTCCTGCTCAGCCTTGGGAAAGAACTGCTCCATCACCCTGTCCTTGAATTGAGCCCAAGTCAAACCAGCAACCCACTCATCACCACCTTCAGATTGCATCAAAGCTAACCACCAGTTAAGTACATCGCCTTCGAACCGATAGCATGCCAACCTCGCCTTGTATGCGGGGTCACAGCCCATAGCGTTGAAGATCTTCTCAATGTGAGCTAGCCAGCTTTCAGCATCGCTAGGGCTATCTGTCTTCTCAAACGCTCGAGGGTGGAGCTTGTTGAATCTCTCCAGCCATACTGCTAATGTCACTGGAGGAGGAGGAGGAGGAGGTGCCTGATTCTGCTGCTGATTGTTGGCAGCTTGGACTTCAGCACGGATGTCATTCCTCAGTTGAGGAAGCAAGGCTTGCATGGCAGCCTGAATTGCAGCATTGAGCTGCTCCTGTTCGCGTGTGAGAACCATCTGACAGTATAACAATAAAACATATGATTAAACAGTTCAGAACATAAAATATAAAATATATACATGAAAAAAATTTTATACTAAAAATTTCACGAGAAAAATTTTATGCAAGAAAATTTTTGTATGAATGCATGATGCAGTTTTATGAAAACTTTGGATGCTCGAGAGTGAACGCCTCTGGTCAGTTCACTCAAAACAAAAGACATATCGAGGGGACGCCTATGGGTCGGTTCCAAATCTAAAAGTTTCGATAAAACACATGCGACTAAATAGGGCCAGTCCTGTACCAACCATTACTTAGTCAAAAACCCTGTAACAATGACATATATATGTATGCTTAAAAATGATGAATGCATGAAAACAACTGTCAGTTCTAGGAAGACCGTAGTGACTACCCACTAATCACAGGTCATATTTGAGAGCCTACAGGTCGAAGCCTTGGCTCTGATACCATAATTGTAACACCCCATTTTGGAAATGGAAATATCACAGTAATTATGGCGTGTCATCAAAGCATACAAGGTAAAATGTCTAAACATTACTTGACCATATAAAGGAAAATACCGGAATCAAACATCGGTAGTCCAAAAGTAAAGCTCATCACACACAAACATAGTATAGTAAGGAATAAGGACGAAACAATGTCCAAAGCATAAGTATCATAAAGAAAACAAATGCATAATGTAAAGAAGGCTAGACAGCTTCCAGTCCATATGCACGTACTCTTAGTGTCTACGAGCGTCCCTGAGTACCTGCCGTTTTGGGAACATAGAAAAGGAAAACGGCTGAGCAATACGCTCAGTGCACGGATGTACAATAAAGCATGAATAGGATAAGCATATAACATAATAACACCGGAAGAAACTAAGTCCCGAGTAACCTGGTTAAGTCTTAATAAAACTGGTTTTATAGTTTGAAAGTCTTATGTTTATCTTATAAAAACTGTTTGTCATATTTTACCATTTAGCCAATATAGGTCATGAATATCCACCGTGCATGAATAATTGGAGGGGTGACCTCATCATGCAAATTAGAGGGGCTGCCTCTAATTTAATATACTGGTTTTATGGGTAGGAGGGATCAGCTCCTTGTGAAGGATGCAAGGCACACACCACATTCACCATGTTATCCTGAATAAAAACGTGTAACTAGGATGCACCCATACGCGCCACATGATAAATATAAATAAATGGCCAAAAGCTGAAGGGACGCCACGAGCAATCACTCCGCCGTGGTGAAGTCATAACATGAGTGCCTCTAATGTTATGGTTATGGTACCTCCATAACTAGGTGAAACTGGTCATGCATGTATATGGCTATAGGTAATTCATATTTAAACATAAGCAATCAAACTCATACTTATACTACGGGAAAACAGTTGGCTGCATACGGGGAAATCCTAAATAAGAAAAGAATGTCCATACTGAAAGGACGGGAATCCGTACCTTATGTCCAGTGAACGAGAACAACGAACTGCGAGAATCCTACTTCCGAAACACTAGTGCTACATAAATACGTACATGAAATAAGTATCTGCTTACTACATACATAGCTGGTTTTATATCATGTCTTAGCTTATTTGATGTGTTCTTACTATTTACACTGTTTAAAGCCTTAAACTGTGTTAAATCTTATATTTTGTTTAATCTGATTAAGTATTTCTGGTATTTCATGTGTTATTATACTTACTGTGTAATAATAAATAACTTTCCAAAAATAGCAGGTTTCCTAAAATAGAAAGTTTCCAAAAATAGAAAGTTTCTAAAAATAGAAAGTTACCAAAAATAGAAAGTTTCCAAAAATAGAAAGTTTTCAAAAATAGATTTACTGCTTAAAATAGATAAGTTTCTAAAAATATAAAGTTTCCATAAATAGATTAGCTGCCTTAATTAAATAAGTTTCCATAAATAGATTAGCTGCCTTAAATAAATAAGTATCTAAAAATAGCTGGTTTCCATAAATAAATTAGCTGCCTTATTTAATTAAGTTTCTAAAAATAGAAGGTTTCCATAATTAGAAATAAGCTGGTTAAATAAGCTAAGTAAATAAGCCTAAGTGTTTTCACGATTATATCCTAAGTCATATGATATATTATATAGTTTAATAATTATTTCATGTATTTTAATTAAACTATAGGTTATAATATTTAATTAAAGTATGACATGTTTTTAATTAAATATATTAAATACTTAGGTTAAGTATGTATTATTAAATATTAATAATATAACCTAGGTCATGTTTAATTAATTAATTATATCCATGGTTTTTAAAATAATTAATTAATTATAAGTCTTAATAATATAAATACTTAGGTTAAAAATAATTCATGTTTATTAATAATTAGTTAACCTAAGTCATGTTATTAAATTAATTACATCTTATTAATTTAATTCTTAACATAAGTTTATAACATAAACAACTAACATAATCATGATCCGGATCTAAGCCTAAAAACATGCACCGGATATGAAACAACACCGTACCCCGAACCAAATCGGGGTACCCCCTTGCTTCCGTGGGACCCACACGCACCAACCAAGACCAAAAAGGTCTTGGTGGTGGTCGGCTAAAACAAACCGAACCCCCCTTGGGGTCGGTTGTACCTTGCGGCCCAAAACAAACACCCCTTTGATCGACCCCTTTGATTAATTAATGATCAAAACATGTTAGATCTAGGTTTAATTAATGTGTTTTTATAAAAAACATCACGTGTTTTAATTAATAAAAGATTAATTAAAAGAAAACAAGTTAAAAAGGTTTTACCGTATTCGTGGATCAAGAGGGTGAAGAACAAACACGAAGCAACACTAATTTAACAAGATCCAAGATCAATGGAATCACCTTGTTGGTGATTGTAGGTGGCGGCACAAAGAAGGAGGAGGAGGAAGGGTTTTAGGTTTTTCTTAAAATTCTTCTGTAAAGTGATTTGAGTAGTAAAAATTACTTAACCCTTCTTTTAGTAAAAATTGGTAATGGGCTTGGCCCATTACCCTTGTTTGGCCGCGGGTAGGGACTCCCTTGTGGGGTTCCCGTACCTCGTTTCGTGTCTTGTAATTTCGTACACATTTATGTTAATTATGTTCGTGTTTTAAATGTTCTCGTTACGTAAATACCATACACTTATATATTTAATTACGCTCGTATTAAATATATATACGTAATTAATAATAACTCTTGTTTTAATTACGCTCGTGATTTCGTGATTGTATGCTCGTGATTAATTATTGCTAAATAATTATTACGTGATCGTGCAAATAAAATATTTATCGTGTTCTAACACGTACGTAATACATAAACTCCTAACACGTAATCGTAATCATGCTATATTAGGAAAGTTTTTAACTAGTACGTACGAACTTAAGGTACTATGCATGGTAAAAGCATGCGGGTTTTACATGACTGGTGGACTTTGTTGGACAAGAGGTCTGGATTTGACCATGGTTGACTTTTTGTCAGCGTTGACTCTTGAAGCACTGACACACTTATAAGCCAAATGTGAAAAACTCCCACAAGTATAACAAGATTTTCTAGACATAACCCTGGGTCTAGAAGAAAAGAACCCTGTTCCATTATCACTAACTTGACTCTTTGGTGACCTAGGTTTTCTATATAATTCTGCATATTTAATACTAGGTTTTCTATCAACGTTTTATCCAAGGTCAACAGTCTTTTCAGTAGTGGGGTTGGTCACTTTTATGGGTGTAGACTCATTTGGACTTTAACTAAGCATGCCACCTTTAACAAACAAAGTAGGATTGGTTTTCTTCCATTGGTCAAAATCAGTCAGTTTCTGCTTATATTCCTCTACTGGAGTAAGAACTCTTGGTGGAGGAATAAATTCCTTTTCTAAGAGTTTTGGTATCAGTCCAAGACAAATCCTTTCTAAGGACACCATAGAAGTTCCCAACAGGTGGTGGAGCATCAGCATACTCTTTCATCCCAATCCCAGTCATATCCCTAGAGTCTCTTTGTTCACGAACACATTTTTCTACGGTTTGAGAAGCTTTATCAAATCTTTGAATTTTAATCCCTACATTATCTTTGTTTTTAATGGCCTCATCTAACTGAGCTTGTATAACACCTTTGGATCTCTCCAAGATGTCCCTAAGGTCAATACTAGCATTGAGGTCATGAGTCAAAACGTTGATTTGATCTTTTAAGTCAAGCTCTATTTTCTTGTATTCAGATACAGTCTTTTCAGTTTGAATAAGTGCAAGTTGATAATTAGATAACTTGCATTTTTCATCAAAAACATCTGATTTTAACTTTAAAATTTCTTTGTTAAGTTTTTTAGTGTTTAAACGACAACCTTTACTACAAAATGCATCATCATATACCTCATTATCTGGTGAAGATGAAGAATGTCCCATGAGAGCATAGTGAACATGCTCCTATTCATCCTTCTCTACAATCAAGGCCTTTTTCTCTTCCACATCTTTGGCCAAAAAGCTCCAGTCCCAGCCAACACCATCAATCTCTTGCATGGCAACCATAGCCTTTGTATCTTCAACCTTGATGATTTGGCTTGAAGGCTCTCCAGCATCAAATCTTCTTGGAGATCTGCATTCTCTCATAAAGTGACACATTCTATGGAAACTATAACACTCAACCTTGGATTTATCAAACCCAGCAGTGTCTTTAGCATCAAAGGTCATCTTCTTCCTGAATCTCCTATTCCATCTATTGGCCCTTATGCTTGCAAGTGCAATATTCCACTTTATATCCATCTCCTCCAAATTCTCATCACTGATTTGTTCAAGGTCCTCATATGTAATCACCAAACCATTGGGTAATGCAGCAATGTATGCACACATAGTATCTAGATCAATACCAGCAGTTCTAAGCCTTGGTGAGTCAACATTGTATGTGTCAGCGTCTGAATGTGGGGCGTTGTCAAAGTTTGATCCAACATTGACACAAGGTGATCCAGTAACAGGGTGCACGTATGACTCCCTTTGATCAAATTGACCTTCACTATGTTAGAAGAAGGCCATGTTTCCATTGGTAGATTTGCTTCCTTGATCCAAAAGGATTTCATTTTCTACAATCTTCAGTTTATTGTAGACGTTATCAAAAGTGGAACTTTTGTGAGCATTGGTAGCAATAATAGACCTTGCTTCAATCTTCCATGCATCACCAAGACTTTTGTAATGTCCTCAGTTGAGACAGCTCTCCCATCTGTAGGTTGTTCTTTTCGATCCTATTCAGTTGAACCTGGAGTTGATCTTAAAGTAATAGCATCTTGAATCTTGGCAACCTTATCGAATATGTTTCAATATTCAATTATTTCCCATAGGGTGTGGTCATGGATTTGAAGGTACTGCTCAAAATTGAACTTCCATAGCTCAAAGTTGTCAGGGTCTAGCATGGGGATTTTTAGGTTATGGATTGAGGAGGAGGCCAACTCTGGAGTAGACATATTGTTTGGTTTTTAGGCTTTCTTGAAAAACTAGGGTTTTTGGCGATTTAGGGTTTTTAGGGTTTTGTGTTCTTTAGATCAAAGTTCCTCAACAAGCTCTGATACCACTTGTTGATCCTAAACTTAGATCGATTTAGCTTTGTGTAAACGAGATTGAATCAAGTCAAACAATTAGAGAAACTTTGTTGTATATGAGACAATCTAAGTATTATGCGGAATTAATACTTAGAACAAGAACACACAAACAGAATAAACCAAACTTTCACTTTGATTGGTTATTCGATCTTGCGTACAATGAAAGTGTAAAACATATATTGAACTATAACCTAAAGGCCTCCTTTTATAGATTAGGAACCTTGTACAAGAGTCTACGTATCAGCTATTTTAGGTAAAGATAAACATAGAAAATACATTGTCGAACATATCCTTACTAGAAACATAAAACACGTAGACTAAGTATCCTATCAATGCTTGACTTCTTCTCATCAACGCTTGACATCTTCTTGTCAACGCTTGGTCTGACAATGCTTGATTTCTTCCTATCAACGTTCAATTTCCTCTTGTCAGTGTCTAAGTGTCTTGGCTTCATTTTATTCCCAACAAATCCAAGGGCTAATGTTAATGCAATCACAACAAGGAGTGGAAAAACAACTATTGATCCTTCAATGCCTCCTACACTACCTTTGGTTACTTCCACTATGGTTCCTCCTTGTGACAAGCCTACAACATCAAACTCAACACCTTCAAGCTCTACAACTTCAACACCTATACCTTCTAATCCTACACCCACTACTCCTTCACCTTCAACACCAATCAATGAAGAAACCAACAAAGAGAGTCATTCAAAAACAACTACTCAACCTACACCAAAACCAAATCTTCCATACCCATCAAGATTGAGAAAGGAGAAGCTTAAAAACAAGGATGATATTGAAGTGTCTAATTTTTTGAGGATGTTCAAGCAATTGAATATTAACATATCCTTTGCCGAAGCCTTAGCTAATATGCCTAAGTTTGCCAAGATGATTAAGGACCTTCTTTCGAACAAAGAGAAATTGGTGGATATGCCTAATGCTTCATTAAACAAAAATTGCTCCGCGGTATTGCTTAAGAAGTTTCCTACTAAGCTTGGTGATCCGGGACGGTTTTTGATTCCTTGTAATTTCCTGGGGTTCGAGAATTGCATGGCACTTGCGGATCTTGGTGCAAGAATTAATTTGATGCCATTATCGGTTTGGAAAAGACATTCACTTCCCGAACTCACACGTACAAAAGTGAAACTTGAATTAGCCAACCGTTCAATAGCTTATCTGGTGGGAACTACGGAAGATGTTTTTATTGGAGTTGATAAATTCACATTCCCCGTGGATTTTGTAGTTGTTGATTATGATATGGACTCGAGAGTTCCTCTTATTGTTGGTAGACCCTTTTTGAGGACGGGTCGTACTCTTATTGATGTGGCGGAAGGTGAACTCACAATGCGGGTAGGAGATGAAAGAGTTGTGTTTAACATGGGGAAGTTGTCTAAAAAATCCAATGAGCCTGAAATGGTGAAGCATATTGATGTTCTTAATAAGGAGGGGAATCAAGTTGATATCCTTGATGAAGTTTGTGGTGAATATTTTCATGAAGCTTGCACAAGTGGAAATTATGATCCTCCCTGTGTTGAGACTATAGCCTCCATTACCTCATCATTGGATATTCATGAACCTCAAGAGCTTAACTTTGGTGATTTTGTGATTCATTCCAATCCTCTTTTTGAAACATCATTTGATAACCCACTTTTCCAACACAATGAGGAAACCAATGAGGATTCAAGTGATGATGAACCTCCTCTTTTAGATACACCAATTTATGATGAATGTAGTGATGATGAGTTCTCCATTTTTGAGCCTCCATTCTTTGATGATCACACTTCCTTGGGTTTTGAGGAGTTACATGTTGAGTCACCAATCTTTGACATACCAATCTATGATGATTATGGTGATGAGAAGGGTTCTATCATTGATGAGAGTGATGAGTTTCTTGAGGTTGATACACCTTTTGAGTACATTCTTGGATATTTTGACAATGAGGGAGACATACTCTTTCTAGATTCTTTATTGCATAAAGATACCTTACCTTCTCTCCTTCCCACCTCAACCTTTCAAAGTGACAAAGAAAAGCAAGTCATGTTGGTTTCTTTTAAGAGTTTGTTGATATCTATTGTCCCACAACCTTTCTCTAAAGATGTGACATATAAGGGGGAATCTTCTAAGGCTACCACCACTTGTTGTTTTCCCATCAAGGAAAGGATTTTTGACCCTGGTATAGAGATTGATAAACCAACTCAGTATCTGCCTGATGCAATAAAAGGAAAACTTATGGGAGATTTTAGAGTATCACCTCATCACCCTCTAGAGAACATATGGGCAACACTTATGGAGGAGAACACCTCACCCACTTCACCATTGCTTGGGATGTTACTTGTTGGATTGTGTTATAAGTGGGATGGCAGTTATGTATTTGATCCGGGTGGATATTTAAGGAGTTTTGTATACTTGAAAACGTGCTTTACCTCATCATGGAGATTTTCTTTAAAAAGGGTAAATCTTTTAGTCTTCATGATAGGTTTTCCATAGACACTTTTAAGTGTGGGATGAGTCGAGCTAGAGACCCTATAAATGAACCTTGAATAACTAGGCTTAGATCTTTTAGACTAGAGTGTGGTAGGATAGGAATAAGGGCATATAGTTGAGAAGAAGTGTAGGGGGGATGCCTCTCTTTTGTCTTCTTGATGTTTGTAGGGTTGCTCTCTCTCTCTCTCTCATTTTATTCGTGGAGCTTATGAAGGAGGCCCTAGTATCGGGTTCACTTTGTTACTATTGTGATTTTCAAACTAAATTGTGCTTAAAATGAATTCATTATAGTAGACCTTTCCTTAGCTTGGGTTAAGCAAAGTTATCAATGTCATAAGTGTAGGGGAGTTTACTCCAATACTCTTAAACATTGAAGAGAATGTTTATCTTAAATGTAGGGGGTCTTCTATCGAAGTGACCTTACCTAGAACTTTGCTATTGACTTCATGATAACTTGGAAATTAATTTTTCAAACCTTTTTCAAATTTTTGATCTACTTTGGCCACCAAAAATATGCATTAATAATTTTTGCATTAATAATTTTTCATTTGCATAACACATTTGCATTGTATATATTTCTTCTTTTATTTTTAATCAAAAATATATAAAAAGGAAAAAATATAATAAAGGATATGGTTTAATAAGTTTATATATCTTTGACACATTAGGCCCGCCATGGATACTTTGACTCAACCCGAGTTTACTTATCCAAGCATTCTCTAGCTAGTATCCTTAACCATGTAGACCTTTATTGGTTTATTAGGCTAAGCATCCACTAGTCTCACTATTTGAGATTTTAAGCTGTGAAAAACAAGAGATGATAGAGTTTGAAGTAAGTGTTAAGGGCTAAATAAACCTCATATTAATTAATTGTGCCTTTTATATCCCCTTTGTAACCTTTACTTTCTTGTCAACGCATGTATATATGTTAATAAATAATCAAGAACGGTTTTAATTGGTTTGTAGTCTCTTATGCATTTTTGACTAATCATTCATGGTTGGTATAAGTACGTCTTAAAATTCTAACTTAGAACATTTTATGTGTACTAGACTTATGTCATGCTCAATACTTAGCGGGTGTTTTTCCTTTTATTTTTTTCAATTTTTTGTGAGGAATAAAGAAAAATAAGAGCGGCTTATGAAAAAAATGAGTGGCTAGAAAAAAAAGAGAAAAAAATAATTATACAAGACTCCCAAGAGTGGCAGTGAAGTGTTAATTATAGTAGCTATTGAATTCCAATATTACTCTCACAAGGGTTGCGAGGATCTAATAGTTTCTCCATTCCAATGTTACCTTGACGGGTTGCGGGATTGAAGATCCAAGGTCTCAAAAAGGCGGCGAATATAAATTATTGCGTGAGTTTTATTTTTCTTTCCTTAGCGAGTGAGTAGCTACTTATTAATGCATGACATAAGGATCTTACACATAAGGGAATGACTATTATTTTGGGTCAGACTTATATTAATTGTGGGCGGTTTTTAAGTAATGGATAAGATGGTTACTTAGGATTAAGATCGTGCTTCCTTATTTTGAGATTTTACACTTCTTATATTTCACGCTTTAAATAATAACAAATTTGCCCAAAAGCAATTTGCTCAAATAATAACCGGTCTTAGAGGCATAATAAGTGGGGGTATAATGCTAACATAATTAATCTTTATGAATGAGTCGATGCACTTTCACTTAAGGATAACAATGATCTTGTTTTTAAGCTTGGTATGGGGAAAGTGAAACTTGAGGATGAAAAGTGTTCATGGTACCAAAGCCCTAATTAAAGTCTTTGATTTCTTTATGCGTTATTTCCATCAAAACCATTTCAAGAAAAATCCAAAAATATATAAATAGAACTGTTTTCCTTTGCATTGCATTGTATAAATCAAAATCATGCATCATATAGTGTAGTGTAGTGTAAAAGCATTCCATATTGGCCAAGGTGGATTAATTATGAGAAAAGTGTAAATTGGTGCTTTAAAATGTGGCATTGCATGAGGTCATGGCAAAGATCAAGTGTAGGAGATTTGAAATGAGTGAAATCTCATATCAATTATATCACAAATAAACCTAAAACACAAAGCAAAATACCTAATTTTGATTCATAAAAACAGTATTATGGGTATGTTTTGTCGTTTGTGCTTGTGTAGGTAAAAATATACAATTATGAAGCAAACAAGTGAATCAAGCCTTTATTGATGAAGAAAAGACAAAAAGAGGATGAAAAGTGACAAGCCAATCAATGTCAAAGGACGTTTCTTGACAACTTTCAAAGTTGAAGGACTAAAAGTGAAAATATGAGAAAGCCAAGAACAAAGTCAAACATGGTCAACTACCAAGTCAACAAGTTCAAGGATCATTATTGTGCAAGTTTGAAGCTTAAAGGACCAAAATTGACAAGTTGGTTAAGATTGTAGTTCAAGCTCATAAGCTGAAAACAAGAGGGGCTATTTCTGACAAGTTTCAAAGTAATATGACTTTTGATCCGTGTATATACATGTTAACCAATGAGAGGCGCCCATTCTCTTCCTTTGGATCACCACATCAGTGCCAACTGGCCACTTACAACCGTCATAATAAATAAACAAATCTCAACAGTGCCACCCCACTACTCAATGTTTCAACCAATCAAAAAACAGTGTTCGGATAACGATCCGTGTAAACTATTTTCACCCAATAAAAATATAACACATGGTCTTCAAACTTCATAGCATGCCCAGAATCGAGATCAACAAGGGGTGAGTTTTAGAAGAAGTCTTCAACATCAAACTTGCTTAAAATCAGATGACAAATTCATTCCAATCATCCAATTAGACTGAAAACCACTCAAGAGAAAAATCCTAAATGTGTTCTTCAATAGCAAAATCCAATTGGAAGATTTATGACATGTGGAAGCTGGGGATTTGGTTCCCACACGTCACTCATCCCCAACTAACTTCAGATTTCTTCTTTAAATACCCTCATTTGTATCTCATTTATGTATTGTACTTAGTGTGTGAAAAAACACACACTTAATCATTTTCTCTCATTTTCAGTTAGAGTTTTAGTTAGCAACTAATCTCAAGTGATTGATAACCATTTAAGTTAGCTAGTTAGGCTTGTAACAACTTTGTAACAAACATTCTGCCATTAATAAAGCTTCAATTTTCACCATTCATTTCAAATCACTTCTCATTACTGAATTCTCCTACCTTCACTGTTACTGCTAGTTCTATTGATCACATAAGATCAATAGAGCTTGTTTGATGTGTTTTGGAAGCTTGTAGTTGATTTCAGACAGTTCTAGTTCTATTTCTTACCAGCAGATCAGAATGATGTAGGGGTGATTAGATCTTGATGATGATGCAGATTTGATAGGTTCTGGTAGTTGATAGTTGGTGATTGTGATTATCTTAGTTGGCTCAGTGCCTAACTACTCTACCAAAGGAGGCTTCATAGCTAAAAGGCATTGAAATTCTAGTTTTTGTTCCACTCAATTGCTTTGCCATGCTCAATTCTTAGATAACTAGTTATACTACTTGATCTTGCTTGATTTGTAGTGTTTTTGGTGTGATTGATATGTTCTGATAGATAGATAGTAGTCTCATAGCTTTTGATTCAGTTATAGCTTGATTAATCTGGTTTTAATCTGCTTAATTTTCATCAGTTAGACATTTTGAGTTCCATAGTGTAATCTTGTTGGTTTGTGACTTGATTGTAGTTCATTTGTGTTGGTTAACTAGTTTTGATCATTCTTTCATGATTTCATAACCTTTTGATCAGATTGTCTTTGCAAAAGTTTTCATAACAACTTAAAACTAGTGTTTGGATTAAAGTTGTTCTAGTGATTTAGTTGTTGTAAGTAGTTGTATTAAGTTCACACATACTTAATAGACCAGTACACGTCATCTTGCAAAGGTTTGTGGTCAAAGTTTTTGTCAAACAGGCAAATAGCATTCAAAACAATTGGGTCATTTTCAATAATAAAAAACAAGCTAGATTCAAGTAGCTCTCATTTCTTTGTTAATGAGAGTTAAAAGCTGATTTTTGGTCCTAGTTATAGCTCAACATATAAGCTTTCATTTTTGCTAGGTGAGACCATACAGTATCAGGAATTGAGCAAGTTATCAGCTTATAAATAAGCTGTTGAGCATTTTCATTTCTCTGTGATAAGTCCTAGCTGCTAAACAATTTCCCACAAATCTACTTCATAAATTTTGCAATTATCTTTCACATTCCTGTGTACAAACGTGTTTCAAGACATTTTGGAAGTTTTCAGCTTTTTGGAAAATTTTGGTCAACGAAAGTCAAAGATGACCCAGTTTTGCTTAATTTGAGATTCTAGCTTATTGGCTTAACCATTTTCCAAACTTTTTGACATTCTAGTCTCCTTGTAGCTTGTTTAATCATTTTCAGTAAAAAAAATCCAAGTTTGGATGTCTCATTCAGCTTATAGCTTATTTTAGGCTTATTGAGAAAAGCTATCTTGAGTTTTACTAGTTTTTAGCTTATTTCCTTTGACACACCTATCTAAATTAGATTTTAAGTCTTTTGCAAAAAACTAGAACTTATTTGGTCAAGTAATAAGCTCACACGAGCTTATTGAAGTTTCGTTGCCCGTTTTTGGTTTAATTCTTGTTTAATTGTACTATAGTCCCTAAAGTTTAGGGATTTGTTAATCAACCTTTGAAACTTGAAATTTTTAGGGTTTGCATAGTTAATTCCTTATATTTTGAGTTTGTTACATAGTTGGTTAATCAGTTTTGAAATTTTGTTAGTTGGTTGTTTTAGTTTGTTATATTTTACATTTCTAGCCCCTTTACTTTCAGAATTTACACTTTTGGTCCTTGCACGTTTACTTACTTTACATTTTGTGCATTTTTTACTATTGTGCATTTAAAACTTTTACTTCTTGCTTTAAGTGTGGTAATTTCAATTTGTTTTTAGTGTAGTACGGTCACGTAGTGATACTATTTTTACCATTTTTACGTGATTTCTTGAAATAAACCTAGATACCAAAACCTTTATTAAAACCAAAAACAATTAAAAACTTGATATTAATTGGACAGTCATTTTGTTGTGAGTTGGGAAATACAAACTTGAAAAGAACAAATATTAATGATCACTTAGATGAATTAGACATAGTTAAAGCCAAAGATCTTAAAAACTAGGAGTTGAAGACCTTAGTGTTGAAAAGCAAGTAAACATTAAGGAAACTAAGGATCATGCCCTAGATAATGTCATAGGCGAGCTCAACCAAAGGAACCTTAGATCTCAAGTCCAAAATCAAAGTAACTTCTTTTGTTTCGTATCTTTGATTGAACCTACGAATGTTAAAGAAGATTTGATGGACAAGAGTTGGGTCATCGTAATGCAGAATTAAATCAATTCATTGCTAATGACGTTTGGTACTTGTTCCTCCACCTAGTACTACCACCATCATAGGAACCAAATGGGTTTATAGAGAAAAAACTATATGATAATGGTGTAGTGTCTCATAACAAGGCTGGACTTGTAGCCCAAGGCTATAATCAACATGAAGGAATTGATTATGATGAGACGTATGCACCCGTAGCTAGGTTAGAGTCCATTAGGATCCTTTTAGCATATGCTTTTACATAGACTTTAAGCTTCAACAAATGGATGTAAAGAGTGCATTTCTTAAGGGTTTAATAAATGATGAGGTATGTGTGGCTCAACAACCTGGTTCATTGATTTTGAGAAACCGGACCATGTCTACAAGCTTAAGAAAGCTCTTTATGGTCTTAAACAAGAACCCAAAGCTTGGTACGATAGACTTAAATAATTTCTTGTAGAACATGAGTATATCATGTGAATGGTAGACAATACGCTCTTTACAAAGAAGAAAGGATCTCACCTTATCATTGTTCAAATATATGTTGACGACATTATATTTGGTTCAGCTTGTCAAAGTATGTGTGATGACTTTGCCAAAATCATGCATGACGAGTTCGAAATGAGCATGATGGGTGAACTTAACTTCTTTTTAGGACTTCAAATTAAACAAATGGATGATAGTATTTTCTTTAATCAATCTAAGTATGTTAAAGAAATGCTAAAGAAATGCTAAAGAAATATGGATTAGAGGAATCAAAGCCTATGAAGAACCCCATGGCCTCGGATACTAAACTCACCATAAATGATGATTGTGAGTCAATAGAAAATACCAAATATAGAGGTATGATTGGTAGTTTGTTATACCTTACGACAAGTCGACCGAATATCATGTTTAGTGTTTGTCTTTGTGCCCGTTTCCAAGAGGCTCCCAAAACCTCTCACCTTGAAGTGGTCAAGCGTATTTTTTGATATATTAAAGGCACTATACATTTCATGTATGGTATCCTAAAGGGACCAGCGAGAAACCATAGTATACGCCGACTCGGATCATGCGGGAGGCTATGTGGACCGAAAAAGCACTAGCGGTATTTGTACATTCATGGGTTGTTGTTTAACTTCTTGGTTCTCTAAGAAACAAACCGCTCTTGCCATATCTACCACGAAAGCCGAGTATGGGAGCGGTGGTAAATCTTGTCAACAAGCTTTATGGATGAAGCAAGCACTTGTTGATTACGGGATTACACTGAATGATGTTCCTAACATGTGTGATAATAAGGGTGCAATAGACATTAATAAGAATACCGTGCAACATTCGCGAACTAAGCACATAGAGATTTTCCACCATTTCCTTAGGGATAATGTTCAAAAGGGGAACATTTCAATTGAGAAGGTACCCTCTGCAGAAAACTTAGCCGACATCTTCACTAAGCCACATAGGAGGGAACCTTTTAATTACTTGTGTCTAGGCCTAGGTTTAATGGAACATATACCGTGATTGTGCTTTCTTAATTGAGTCTTTTCTCTTTTGTGTCTTTATTTATGTTTTAGTCTTTGAGTTTATAAAAAAGTTCTAGTGTTTTTAAAAACTTCTCTTTTTTGATTTTAATCTCAAAGTCTTTTCTTGATGGTCGAGAAATGTTTGTGCATTGTTAATTCAACCTAAAAACATTTTTCATAAGTTCTTGCTATTGCTATCGAACATACATAATTATTATGTATGGGTCACCCAGTTATAGCGAGAACAATATTAAACTATGGAGGATTCATGGATTATTGAAACTATGTCATGACTACATGTTTAGATAATTGCACCCCCAACATCAATTTTACTTTAAAATAAAAGTTTTTTGTTCAAAATCGTATTTGTTGTGTTCATATGTGTTTCTTAGTATGTAATTGCTCTTTAGCATAACTTTATGATAAGTTAGACTTGAACATTAGGATTTGCTGAATTGGAAAAGTTCCCCCATCCTCCAAATCACATCCTATGTCTACGGATCATTAGTTGTCTGTGGTTCAATATATTTATTGAACCACGGCCTTAATTATTGAGCCACGAACATGAGCTGTGATTTGTGTGGTTGCTGAACCTCCTAAACTGCACACACACATTTTCGAATCTATGTTTCAAACCTTTGACCACTCTTAATATATCTCGTGCTTTCTCTACTTAAGCCTAAGCATTTTTTTCATTTCTTTCACAAAGAAAAATGTCTTAATCATCAAATGAAAGCATTGATTCTCAACCATTTTCTTCAATCTCCTACAACCCTAATTCACCCAAGAAAACTCTAAATGAAACCTCTTCTCCTTCTAAGGATATTGATTTTGAAAGCTCTCCTTTTCCACCACTTCCCTTTTGTGTGGTTCCTCCATCGTACGATAATGTCATGCATCATGTAACATATTGTCTTTGTTGTCAATATCAACATCTTTCCATGTCTCATATCTAGGAGGAGTTGAATTACATCAAATGTATTCTAGTCAAGCCTTCTCTTAACTATGACTACGAGACCATTGCCAAGCCTCCACCACCACATTCCGCTACCACTTCGTCTTCTAATTAAGCATATGTGTTGTTTAGTAATAAGACATCTAATTTAAACAAACCTTAGAATTCCAGTGTAATTATGATTAAAATTAAGCTTAAGTTATAGGCCAGTGCTTTATACATCTTTGTATGACTTATTTCCTTGCATCTTTTCATGTTTATGTTTTAACATGATTTCTTATGGATCTTGGATCTTCTTCTTCTTGTATTCTTTCTTTTAATTTATTGTGACCATTGCTATTTCTTGTTAGGTGTTTCTTTCTTTCTTCTAATCCTTCTATGTAGCTTTTCACCATAGCTTGATCTCTTGGTACCCCAAGCAATGGGAGTAAGCACCAAGGAGAGCATTAGGAAAGTCGTCTCTTCTCTTCTTCAAAGACTTTGGCTACCTTTTTGTTTAAATAAAGGGGAAGAAATGAAATAAACTCATCTTAGAAAATCTTATTTTTATACTTGATTGAGTTTATATGTTGTGGAAATCAAAAAGGGGGGATATTGTTAATGCAATGATGCCTAAAAACGTTACTTGCATTTTTCGGTCTCGCTTAGTTTTGATTAAGACAATATATAAAAACAAGCATTTATGAAAACCAAAAAAATCGAATTCTTGAGTTCAAGTATTTTTTATTTTATCCATTATCACTTAAGGTATGAATAGACAAGTTCTTAACCTAATTATGTGATCAAGGATTTGCTTTTTTCTTAAAACTCACTTTAATTCAAAAGTGACAAATGTTTTTAGTAAACTTTATTTTTAAGAAAATGTTTTATTAAAATAGAAAATGAAAATTTGAATTTGGCATATTCCAATTGGTATAAGAATATCCAATCTGGATAAAAATCGCACCATATGGCACCCAATAAAGGACAAAAAGGAGAGGAATATATAGCCGGCGGCTCATTATCGGTGCCCACGGCTCAATATTGATATTGAGCAGCCAACCTATTTACTGATTCATGGCCAGATAGAGCCGTTGGGCCTTTGTCCTATAAATAGTGGATCATTTCCAGATTTCCTTTTCACCTTTTTTGCACAAAAAATTTCAGATTCAATACACCTTATTTAATCATACAAATCCTTGGTTATTTGGTTGATTAGACTTGTTTAGAAGTGAATCTTTCTCCTCTTATATCATCCTCTTAAGTGCAAAGAGAGGTACACTTTCATCCTTGAAGTGTTGTGTCTAGTTCAAAATCCATTCAAGATCAAAAGTATATTTCATTCTTGTGTCATTGTGAAGATCCAAATTATTGTGTATATTTGGATGTTGTGTTTGTATTGTGGTTAATACTTAGGACTCAAACTATAGTGGTGTAGATTGGCCCTAACCAAGATTAGGTCTCGACTTTTAGCGTTAAATCGAAAATTGGTTAAGCGACGTGTACGGTTTCTCCACCTTAAGGAGCTTGTTAATTAGTGAACTCTCCAGTAAGAAGTACTCAAGTAGTGGAGTAGGAACGGAGAGTGAGCATCGTTGCCGAACCACTATAAATCCTTGGTGTTCGGTTTGATCTTTCATTTCCTTATCTCTTTCCATTCATTATTCATTACTGCATATACTTGTGATTATTAGTTTAGTAACACTATCACTTGTTCATATTGTGCATAAGAGGATTTCAAATAAATCACTTGAATCTAGTTTTTGAAAAGAATTTTTGAAAACCGATCTTTGGATCATATTAACTAGAGTAACTATTCAACCCCCCCCCCCCCCTTCTAGTTTCTAAAATTTGTATCAGAGCGAGTTGCTCAAGCTTTTGAAATATATTGTATTTTAAATACTGAATCGACCTATGGATTCCAATAAGTACCTAGAAGGTAAACCTATGCAAAGGCCACCACTTTTTGAAACTGATAGTTTTATTTATTGGAAAAATAGATTTGAGACTTATATGAAATCAAAAGATTTAGATCTTTGGCATGTAATTACCGTTGTCGACTTTTTTCCTTTAAAATATAATGAATTTTATACAAAAGAAAGAACTAGTTTCTTTTGAAAATTTAAATGATGACACTAAAAAAAACTTGGTAAAAATAATGAGGCTAAAATGGTTATTTATAATGCTTTGCCTAAGAAAGAGTCTAAAAGGATTTTTATGTGAACAACTACCAAATAAATTTGGAAAACTCTTTTAATAACCTACCAAGGTAATATTCAAGTTAAAGAAAGCAAAATTGATCTTCTTGTTCAACAATATGAAGAATTTGTCATCTTAGAAGATGAAACTATTGATAGTGCATTTTCTAGGTTTAATACAATTATTAATAGTCTAAAATCACTTGATGAAGGTTTTTTAGCAAGAACAATGTTAGGAATTCTCTTCGGGCTTTGCATCCAAAATTGATAGCTAAAGTCACGACAATTGAAGAATCAAAGGATCTCACTACATTATCACTTGATGAACTTACTGGTAATTTGAAAGTTCATGAGATGACAATCTTAAAGGATTCGAAGACGGTCAAAAGCAAGATTAAAAGAAAGTCTCTAGCATTGAAGGCCAAGAAAGTGCAAAGTGATCATGAAATTTCTTCCTCGAATAGTGATGATAAGGAATATGATATGGCGGTTAGAGACATCAAGAAGTTCTTCAAGATACAAGGTCAAGAATGAAAAAGGTGATAGGAAATGTTTTAGATGCAGTGATCCAAATAATCTAATTGGTCAATGTCCTAAGCCACATCGCGATAAGAATCACACGGCGTTTGTTAGAGGGCCGTGAAGCAATAGTGGTGAAGAATGCGATGATAGTGCTAAATACGAGAAGTGTCTAATGGCTCATTCTTCAAAAGAGGTACATTCTGAAACTGAATATTATAGTAATGATAGTTCTTCTCTAGATGATTTAGAATTTGAGAGTCAATATGATTATGTTTGCAAACTAAGTCTAAAGTTCATAGAAAATAATAAATAGCTAAAATCAACTACGTCTAAACTTGAAAATGAGATAAGTGAACTAAAAGATAAATTAGCTATGTTAGAGAAAAATAGAGAAGTTGATTTGGGTTGTCTAAGTTGTGAAAACCTTAGACAAGAGAATGAAGATCTCAAGAGCACGTCCATTAAATAGGAAAAGTTCATGAAAAGTACTAATGCGCTTGATGATATGCTAAGTAGGCAATTCATTGAAAAGAAAGACTTGGTCTAGTCTTTGACAACTAATGAAGCATCAACTAGTAAAACCAAACAAGTTAAATTCTTAGAAAAAACATCCCCTGATCGCGGATCTATAAAGTTTACCGTGGTTCCATATATTTATGGAACCGTCCACAGTGATAATGAGCCGCGAACAGAGAGTGCCATAACTGAGAAAATAAAGTTTTCTGAAAAGTCTATTTTAGGTAAAGGGCCAAAACATCTTGACATTAATAAAGCCACAATACCCATTATTGATGAAAAGGAGTTTAGTAAATTTTATACTCCGTAGAGTAAACCTTTGATGGGAACGAAAGGCGAAATAAGAAAATCATCTACTCCTCCTCAAAAAGTAAGAAATGATTCAAGCCTAGAAGTAGAACACCCACACCTAAAAACAATGACCATACTAAGTCACGACCTAGAAGTAAAACACCTACACCTAGAAAGAATAATCTTTCTAGATCAAGGTCTAAGACACCTAAGATAATCAATGGACACCAAAATACTTTGGTAAAATGGAACAAATTTTAACAAAAATGTTTTTCTCCGTGGGGTATGTCACCTCTATTCATGCATCCCAACCAAATGCAAGGGATGTTTGGAACTAAAAACTTTAGACCCATGAGATATTGGGGACCAAATATTTGATCTTTTGTGTTATTACCTAGATATGCTTGGGGATTGATTTAGAGCCTGACGAGTGGATTAAGGATAGTGCTTAAACACATGACGGGAAATCGAATTCTATTTTCTACTTACAAAGCATACAATGGCGGTAACGTCACTTTCGCTAGTAAAATACGTGGTAACATCATTGGAAAAGGTATGATCTCTCTTGACTCTGTGAGCATTGAGAATGTTGAGCATGTAGATAACTTAGGTTTTAATTTACTAAGTGTAGGTCAAATTTGTGATAGTTAGTGTAAGGTCATCTTTTTCGAACATGATAGTGAAATTGTAAAAGATGGAAAGATCATTGGAAAAGGTGTTAGAAAGCATGGGCTTTATGTCATGAAGGTTAATAGGAAGTCTAAGGAAAATATATGTCTAGCAAATTTAGATGAAAGTTCTACTCTTTGGCCTAGGAGATTAGGTCATGCTAATATGTGTTTAATTCAATCTTTAGTCTCTAAGGAGTTGGTAAGACATCTCCCCAAGATTAAGTTTGATAGTCACTTTTGTGATGCTTTTAAAGTTAGGAATCAAGTTCACTCTAGTCACAAAGCCAAGAATTTGGTTTCGACCTCTTGGTGCCTAGAGCTCCTACATATGGATCTCTTTAGTCCTTCCGCCATACGGAGTTATGGAGGTAACCTTTATACCCTGGTGATAGTTGATGACTACTCTTCATTCATTTGGACTAGATTTTTGGCTAATAAGAATGAAGATTTCGATCACTTCGAAATCTTTAGTCAGAAGATCCAAAATCAACTATGATGTCTAATTGTGTCTATTATGACCGTTGACGGTATGGAATTTGATAATAAAGTTAAATTTGGTGCCTTTTGTGAAGCTCGTGGTATTACCCATAACATCTCGCCTCCTCGTACTCTACAATCAAATGGCGTAGTTGAGAAGAATAGGACTCTCCAAGACATGAGCAAGACAATGTTAAACGACCAATCTTTACCTCAAAAGTTTTGTTGCAATTCCGTGGACACATCAACCTATATTCTAAACATAATTCTTATTCGACCTTTTCTATGCAAACACGACTGCTGCAAGTTCCAAGTCATGCATAGGGTAATTTTCCTCATAAGGCTTAATCTGTCGTGAAGCGTACGCGATCACTTTCCCATGTTGCATGAGAACATACCCAAGTCCCTTCCTCGATGCATCACTGTAGATTTGAAATCCACCTGTACCAGATGGGAGAGTAAGAATCGGTGCAGATACTAACTTCTGCTTTAGGTCTTCAAAGCTCTTCTCTCTTTCTTCAGTCCAGACGAATTTCTCCCCTTTCCGCATCAGTTTGGTCAAAGGTAGTGCTAATCGGGAAAAGTTCTCTACGAACCTACGGTAGTAACCAACCAAGCCTAGGAAACTTCGAACCTCAGTCGCTGATGTCGGTCTTGGCCACTTGGTAATAGCCTCAACCTTTGCTGGATCCATGGTGATTCCTTCTGCTGATACAATGTGACCTAAGAACGCCACCTTGTCTAACGAGAACTCATACTTGGAGAAATTAGCATACAGCTGCTTCTGGCGAAGAATCTGTAATATTGTACAAAGATAGTCTTCGTATTCCTCCTTGGACTTAGAGAATATCAGAATGTCGTCAATGAAGAGAATGACGAACTTGTCCAGAAATTCATGGAAGATTCTGTTCATCAGATCCATGAAAATAGTTGGAGCATTGGTAAGGACATATGGCATGACTACAAATTCGTAGTGGTCATAGCGTGTATGGAAAGCAGTCTTGGCGATGTCCTGCTCTTTAACCCGTAGTTGATGATAGCCCGACCTCAGATCAATTTTGGAGAAATGTTTGGCCCCTTGGAGTTGGTCAAACAGATCGTCAATGCGTGGTAGAGGATACCTATTCCTGATGGTGATCTTGTTGAGCTCGCGATAATCTATGCAAAGACGCATATTGTCGTCCTTCTTCTTCACGAATAAGACTGGTGCGCCCCATGGAGATGCGCTCGGTCGAATGAAGCCTCGTTCCAGAAGTTCTTGCAATTGATCCTTCAGCTCCTTCAACTCTATAGGATCCATGCGATAAGGAGCCTTGGAAATCGGCTCAGCTCCTGGGATGAGCTCGATATTAAACTCTACTTCACGTGCAGGTGGTATGCCCGGAAGTTCTTCTAGAAATACATCTGGAAATTCTAACACTATTGGCTGATTTTGAATTGATGGATATTAAGCATCCATGTCATGAACAGTAGTTAGATAGCCCTAGCAACCATGTGAAAGTAATGCACGCGCTTGCAGGGTTGATATGATTTGTACAGACCTTTCGGGTACGAACTCGTTGTGAATGTACTCTGGTGCATTAACATCACCGAAGATGACCCGATATGAATGGCATTCTATGGTAGCATGATGTTTGGATAGCCAGTCCATGCCTAATATCATGTCAAAATCATTCATGTCCAGCGGGAGTGCGTCAACAGGACGAATCTTGTCGTCAAACTCTAGGGGAAGGATCTTGTACACATGGGTTATGCGTACAGAGTCTCTTAAAGGTGTGGAAATGTTCAGTACATTCTCTAATGGCATAAGGGATATCCTAACATTCTTAGCATAAGCAGTATAAATGACCGAATGAGTAGCACCCGTGTCAAATAAAACACATGCAGCTTGACCATACATATACAAGATTCCAGTGATGGTACTTGTAGACTTGTTGGCCTGATCGTGAGAAGTCGTGTAAACGCGTCCACTAGAAGGAGGCGGCTTAGAATCAACATGTCCAGATGTGCCCTCCATCTCGCCCTTGCGACAGTCCTTCATGCGATGACCAGTAAGGCCACACTTGTAGCATGCATCACTGTCGCGGCGACATAGCTCTGGGTGCCTACGGTTACAGGTAGTGAAAAGAGGATGAGTATACCCTCCAGCAGGTTCCCTTGTTGGCTGGGAGTCTGTTAAGAACAGTATACATGAGACATGGTAATAGGTACAAAGGACAATGCGGAAAATTTGGAAGATGTAATACCAGTGATAGCTGGACGGTTAGGCTGTGAACCTCTTTGGTTCTGGTCCCTCCTGTTACCATGATTCCTAGTAGAAGATTGCTAATGTGTCAGAATTATGAACTATTACATGTAACATAAGAAACTGAGTAAGTGTAAGGACCTGCTGCTGTTGGAGTTTCCAGCGTTGTTATGGTAATTATCATTACCACCACGCCTATCCGTATCAGAACGGTCGTGAGTCTAACCGTTTCTCTTGGGCTGAGTAGGCGGTTGCTGAGTAGCTGGCTAAGACCGGTAACCAGTCTTCTGCCTGGAAGATGCAATTTAAAATAGATATAAATATTGACATATAATGTAAGAATATGGTTTGGTCACCGCTGAATAACGAATGTTTACCTCTTCTCGGGTCTCTCTGCTTCCCTGAACTCTTCTCTTTCTTGCAGCATCTCTAGCTTACGTGCTGCATCGACAACTTGTGCCACCGTGTTGAACGTAGCACACACCAAGTTGTTGGTGACCGATGTACGAAGAGCCCACCGGAAGTGGTATGCTTGCTCTTCAGCAGTACCTGTTGCTGCGCCAAGAAAACCAACCAAACAAAGAAAGCGCTGCATGAACTCGTTGCTGTTCTCCCCAGCTCTCTTTCTGATTACATGGTACTCCCTCTTCAGCTTCTCTTGCTCAGCATTGGGAAAGAACTGTCCCATCACTAACTCCCTGAAATGAGCCCAAGTCAAACCAACCACCCAATCATCACCTCCCTCAGACTGCTTCAGTACCTTCCACCATGCTAGCACATCACCATCGAACCTGTAACAGGCCAACCTCGACTTGAAGACGTGGTCACAGTCCATTGCATCGAAGATCTTCTCAATGTGAGCCAACCAGCTTTCAGCTTCGGTGGGGCAATCCATTTTCTCGAAGGATCGAGGGCGTAGCTTGTTGAATCTATCCAGCCATGTGACCAATGTTGCTGGAGGAGGAGGAGGAGGTACTGGGTGTTGTTGCTGATTGTTGGCAGCCTGCACCTCATCCCTGATTTCGTTCCTCAGCTGAGGAAGCATAGCTTGCATCGCAGCTTGGACTGCTGCATTGAGTTGTTCCTGCTCGCGCGTGAGAACCATCTGATAGTATAACATAAAAACACATGACTAAACTGATCAAAACATAAAATATATACATGAAAAAAATTTATACCAATAAATCATGAGAAAAATTTTATGCAGGAAAACTAGTATATGAATGCATGATGCAGTTTTATGAAAACTTTTATATGCGGTAGAGTGAACGCCTATGGTCAGTTCACCCAAAACAAAAGACATGGCGAGGGGACGCCAATGGGTCGGTCCCAAATTTAAAAGTTTCGATAAATCACATGCGACTAAATAGGGCCAGTCCTGTACCAACCATTACTTAGTCATAAACCTACGACAATGACATATATATGAATGCATGAAAACAATGAATTCATGAAAACCGACTGTCAGATCTAGGAAGACCATAGTGACTACCCACTAATCACAGGTCGTGTTTTGAGAGTCTACATGTCGAAGCCTTGGCTCTGATACCATAATTGTAACACCCCATTTTGATAAATGGAATGTCACGCGTGATTATGGCTTTTCATCAAAGCATACAAGGATAAATGTCTTAAACATTACATGACCATAAAGGAAATACCAGAAACAAACATCGGTACCCCAAAGTAAAAGCTCATCACACACAAATATAAGTACTGTAAATGAAAAGGACTAAACAATGTCCATGGAAATGAGTAGCAAAATGTATGAAGAAATTCATAAAGTAATGAAGGTTAGAAAGCTTCCAATCCATATGCACGTACGCTTAGAATCTACGAGCATCCCTGAGTACCTGCCGTTTGGGAACATGAAAGAAAAAGGGCTAAGCATAACTCTTAGTGCACGGATATACAAGCATAGAGTGAATAACATAAGCATATACAACATATAACAGCGGAATTGATTAAGTCCTGGAAAACCTGGTATAACGTAGTAAAACTGGTTTTATAGTTTGAAAAGCCTTATGTTTATCTTATGAAAACTGTATACCATGTTAACCATTAGCCAATATAGGTCATGAAATATCAACGTGCACGAATACTTGGAGGGGTGACCTCGTCATGCAATTAGAGGGGTTGCATCTAATTAATATAAGTTGGGGTAGGAGGGATCAGCTCCTTGTGAAGGATGCAAGGCACAAACCACATTCACCTGAATAATCTGTAAAAACATGTAATCTAGGATGCACCCATACGCCCCACATGATAATATAATAATATGGCCAAAAGCTGAAAGGGACGCCACGAGCTATCACTCCGTCGTGGTGAAGTCATAACACTAGTGCCTCCAGTGTTATGGTTATGGTACCTCCATAACTAGGTGAAATTGGTCGTGCATGTATATGGCTTAGGCATTTAATTAAACATAAGCAAATCAAAACATATAAAACATATACTGGGAAAACAGTTGGCTGCATACGGGGAATCCTAATAAGGAAAGAATGTCCATGCTGAAAGGACGGAGAATCCGTACCTTATGTCTAGTGAACGAAGAAGACGAACGGAAGAGAGTCCTACTTTGATCTCACTAATGCTACATAAATAATATACGTGTATAAGTTCTGATTACTGTGTACGTAACTGGTTCTATATCATGTCTTAGCTTGTTTTACATGTTCATGTCTTGTTTTACTGATTTTAACGTTATGCTGTGTTTATCATGTATTGTGTATATTCTGATTAAGTATTTACTTGTATTTCTTGTATTATTATACTTGTTGTGTAATAATAAGTAACTTCCTAAAATAGCATATTTCCTAAAATAGAAAGTTTCCAAAAATAGAAAGTTTCCAAAATAGGAAGTTTCGAAAAATAGATTAACTGCTTAAAATAGATAAGTTTCTAAAAATAGAAAGTTTCCATAAATAGATTAACTGCTTAAAATAAATAAGTTTCTAAAAATAGAAAGTTCCCATATTTAGAAATAAGCTGGAGTATTAAGCCAATAAAATAAACTTAAGTTTTACTAATTAATATTCTAAGTCATGTGATTAATGATATAGTTTATTAATTAATACATGTAAATTAAATAAACTATATGTTATAAGATTTAATTAAATATAGCATGATTTAATTAAATTAAATTGTATATAATATTTAGGTTAAAACATGTATTAATAATTATATTAATATAACCTAAGTCATGAAAATTAATTAATTATATGTCATGTTTTAATAATTAAATAATTAATATAGTTTAAATTTTATGATTAAATACTTAGTTTAAAATCATGTATTATTGATAATAATAATAAAACCTAAGTCATGTTTTAATTAAATTAATTAAGTACCATGTTAAATTAATTTAATTACTTGTAAAAATAAATGCACATGTAAAATAATTAAACTTGTAAAATAAAATAATAAACAGAACCCTGTATTATTTTATTAAAAACATGTCGTGAACCGTACCCGTAACCCGTGAACCGGCCCGAATCCAAACCCCACGGAAAACAGTGGCAAACCGGCCCATGCTGGTTGCCCCTGCCTTCGGTTCACTGCCACCGGCTGTGTGCCGGTGGTCTTGCCCTTCTCGGCCCAGCCGTTGACCACACCGGGTTCCCACCGACTATGTGTCGATGGTTACTCCTGCTGGCTGCGGTGGGTTCCCCCTGCTTGCCTAAAATAGCCACCGGCTTAAACCGGTGGTGGGGCTGTGGCTGCCGAGACAAACCGAACACAAGGACACCCCCGACTCACGTCGAGGTGCCTTGCCCTTGCTGCCGACCGAACACCAACATCACCGAGACCCTTGTCTCGTGTGGTGAAGCGATCCAAAAGACACCGAGAGTCGTGAGACTCTCGGTTTGTGTGGCAACCGAACACCAAAACCGAAAACAAACCAAACAGATTACCCCACCATGATTTTACTTGTATTTAATCTTGTTTTATTAAACCTCCATGATCATACATGCAATAAACATAAAAAGAAAATAAAAAGATGTGTTTTCGGATTAGCAAAACACGTGGAATCAATAGATCTTGAATACACGAACACACAATTAGAATTCTTGAAATAAATCAACCAACACACGCCTTTGGTGTGTTCTTGCCGCCGGCCACAAAAGAAAAAGGAGGAAGAGTAGGGTTTTTGTTTTTATGAAAACTCTGTTATGTTTTTGTTTCCACCTTTATTATTTTTAACAAAACAAAACATGGGTTGGGCCCCCTCCTTCTTTATGTACCGCGGCTACTAGGGCCCACCAAGGGAACCCGTAGCTATTTCGTGTTCTAATATTTTACGTGTTCCCGTGCTCGTATTTACGTGACATTATTATTTAATGTTCGTGTTATTGTATATATACTTGTACGTAATCGTAATAATAGTTACGTAAATATATGATAGTATGCTCGTGATTATTTACGTTCATGTTTTCATGTTCGTGATTATAAGTATTGTGGTAATAATTATCGTGCATTAATACATACTTAATACTTATCGTATAACAATACGTACGTAATTCTCGTAATTAATATTCGTGAAACATAAACATGTTATAAAAGGAAAGTTTTAATCATGTACGTACGATTGTAAGGGTACTATTCTTGGTAAAAGCATGCGGGTTTTACATTAGACATAAAAATATGTTTCTACTTGTTGAGATGTTCGTTTAGGACATAAAGGTCGGCCAGTAAATCTTAAAAATGAACATGTTACGCTCAGTTGAAATTGTAAAATTTGAGAACTTATTTCTACGTATTTCCAAAATATCATTTTGTTGACAGATTTGATGCGAGGGCATTTTCATCCATTTTTTATCCGTTTCAAGTTTCGAGTAAAACTAGAAAGTTGTCCAAAACATCGTTTTACACCAAATTGCTTTAGACTTCGAGTCTTAAAAATGTCATTTAGCGAGTCAATTGGTACACCAAAAGTCAAACTTAAAAGTCAAAGCTGATAGAATTTAAAAATATGGGTTCAAGCATTTTTGTGTTCGTTTGAGCTCGTAAAACTTTAACGAATGATATTTTACAACTAAAAACATTGATTGCGTTTGAAAACGTTTAAAAATAGAAACTTTTCGGGTTAGTCGTATTATTCGAAAATTGATATTCTAGTTTTCTTAAAAGCATATTTATGTCAAATAAATTACGACATGAGCGCATATGGATTCCTTTATCTTCTCTTTCATAAATGACTTATTTGTCAATTTATCTTATCATCTTTTACTTCTAACGTAACACTGATTTGGGTCGAGGTTTGAAGTTCTTATTTTCATATCTTTTGTGGATTTTCTATAAGCTAATCCGGTGGTCTAGGTGGGTGGTGGAAGATGGTGGTAGCCATTGTTGAGAGAGAGAGAAGAGAGGTTGTGTGTGTAAATAGAAAATGTATTAAAATGAGAAAATGACACAAGCAACACCCCTCCTTGGAAGCCTAGGAGGGTTATATAGAGTCACACACGCTACTTAAACTATACAACGTACCTAGTCTAGTCTAAGCGTGTGTGACTATGATAACTAATGGGAATTCTTAAATGTCGTCACATAAAGTGAATTTCCAACAATCTTCCCCCATGGGATGACGTGTAGAATTCCTTACAATATTCTTCCTAACAAGTACATAATGATTAAGAACAAAAGCTTTCATGAAGCGTCCAATGCTGATGATGTCTACTGAGGCCTTCGTCTTCAAAACGACTCATCTTTAAAGTAACTTGTAGAAGAAATACTGTAACGGCACGAGCTAAGTAACCCATACACTTCTGGTTAAGGAGAAGCTTCTGAATTAACTTCCCCCTAATTCGTGCCACATAAACTTGAGGTAGAAGCTTTTAAATAGCTTCCCCCTAAACCGACAATCCTCGTAAGCAACTTCAAAGCTTTCAATAAAGCTTAGAATGATTAAGCGCACAACGGAATCTAACAAGAAAATCCCATCATATCACATGATAACGTTGCTAAGAGGGATTGAAAGCTTGGGGCACACCAAGTAGATCAACAACTTCTCTTCATACGCTTGAAATAATTCTTCTGAGTTTTTCTTCCCCCTGAGAGTTCAAGTTATGCATACCAGAAAGAATCAAGACATTTCTTCCCCTACATAGTTGAAGAAAGTAAATCAATCCCAATTATGAAGCTCAAATACTGAAGTGGACACTTTATCCCATTCATGAATTTGACATCGTAACACCAGAGTCAATTAAGTCCCGGAAATGCACATATCTTCTTTCGGAGATGCACCAGAGTCAATTAAGTCCCGGGAATGCATATCTCTCCATATAGGATAATGATGATGAATAATTGCAACAATCAAACAATTAAACCTCGAATCAGTAGTGTACCGTTTAGAGATTGATGACGCCACGAGTTAAAACACTAATTTTCTCTACGGCTATGACAAATGTCATCCCAGAATGTCTTCAAATCAAAAGAAGGTATGAAGTTCATCACGTGTACTCGTTGTGCGTTCAATATGTCTTCTTCTTCCCCCTTGATGGTTTCGAAACTCGGAACCATCAATAAATCGTACGCACATGAACCTGAAATCTCGTGAGAATACTAAATAAGCAGAATTATATATTTTGTGAGAATCAGCTGTTGATCGAAAATTTCTTCTCATAAACTCTCCATGGCCATCTTTACCAACCCATATGAAGGCAATTTGAAGTGACCACTGATTGAATGAGCCAGATACATCAAACGTGAAACTGAATAAGAATCCTTCGATCTTGTGACTTAAGCTTGCACTATTGTTGAATGATGAACGTGGAGAAATCTCTAAGTACTTAATGCATCACTGAAGAAGTCTATAAGCACAACACCTCTTGAAATTATCCACGTCGACTAAGCGCGTGACACTGAGTACAACAATGTAACCCCTTTAAGTGATAGTTATCCGAGTTATCAACCAACCACCCCGAACCCGGAAACCAGATAAACAAGTCTTCATTCTAATATGAAGCACGAGCAAGTTATCTTTGAAAGATAAAATAAGTTCACGCCTTCGAAAAATCCGTCTTCAACTTCCCATAATTAATACCTGATCAAACGAAATCTGTAGTCACTAAAAAAATCGCCCATTTTTTCTTGGTCTCGTCTCAAATAAATTCTCGTCACATTTGTCACGTCACTTTGTCCCGAAAATATCCAAGGTATATCAAAATACACCAAATTTTAGTCAAAATGAATAATTTTTAAAAAAATTCGTGTATAGGATACCTTTTGTAAATTCAATCATTTTTGGCCCAAAAAAACACTTATTTTTCGTCCATGTCTTCTTGACACACGGCCCAATCTTTCCTTACTAACCAAAACATGGCCCAAAAAAATACTCATTTTTTTCGTCCATGCCTACAGCCCAACTCACAAACCACAATACCCGGTCCATATGTGAACCACCCATCACATTGGTATATAATACCCACAACCCTAAATTCACTCATATTATCTCTGCCCCCACCTCTCACTCTTACCAAACTTCATCTCACTCCCACCAAACTTCAACAGTTAAACCTTCACCTCGTAACATCCGCCCTTTTCTCTCCACCCATATCACATCTCAAATACTTAAACAACGAATCCCATCACCTCCTGTTATAATATCTAATCTTCAATAAAATCTAAACTCTTTCTCAAACCATCCATCTCAGTTTACCTCATAAGTCTTCAAAATTCACATAATTGAAAATAAGACATAGATCATCTTCACCAGTCGCATCTTACACACAAGAACCAAAGAAGATGAATGACTTCAAGACCTATAATTGGTCTCGGGTAAGGTTTAATTGCGATGCATGTGTCTTAAAATAAACGAATCAATGAAATGATTATAAAGAAAATTGTTATTATTCATTCATACTTTCGAATATCAAAGGAGCATGGGGCTTTACAAGAGCTGTAAAGGGTCTCGGGTAAGTTTTGATGTGTTTCTCATAAATCAAAACAATTAAGGTTTGTAACATAATTGTTATGAAACTTTAATTATTTTCGAATATTAAAGATGGTGAGAACCATTTACAGATCTGTGATGAAGTGAGTTTTCTCATGTAGATCTTAACAGATCTTGCAATGCATATGATAAAAAATTCTGAGATCAAGTTAATTTGTCTGTTTTGAGTCGAGTCTAGAATCGAATGGGGATTAAGTGACGAAGGGAATTAGGATTAGATGGATGATGTTGTAGAGGTATAAGGGTGGCAGTTGAGTCAGACTCAGTGAGTTAACTGAGTCAACTCGGTAATTATCGAGTTAAATCGGTTGAGTTGGTTTAGATGGTCTTGGTCATGAGTTTTGTTAAAACTGGTCATGGTTGGATTTGGTTTTGAATGATAAGGCTGAATGGATTGGTCTCGGTCAAATTTTTGGTTCACAAGTGGAGTCCTCAAAAGCTTTCATTTGCATCAGAATATTTTTGTGTTTGAGTCAATCGGAATGTCTTACAAATGAGTCAATCGGAATGTCTTACAAATGAGTCCATCGGAATGTCTTACAAATGAGTCCATCGGAATTTTTTTTTTCCATCGGAATAAAGCAAACACCCCATCGGAATGGCTATCCGAATAATCATCGGAATGACCATCCGAATAATCATCAAAATAAACATAATTGGAGTCCCCATCGGAATCCCCATCTGAATCCCCATCGGAAAAGGGTTTTGACCCTTTTTCATGTTTTCCCGAAAAAATGGATCTGTTATCTGGATCTTATCAATCTGCATAAAAAAGAATAAAGAAACCCAGAAACAATACCATAACTTAGCAGACTTTGACCATGAGAAAATAAGAAACTTGGACCAATGACTATTCAATGATAACTGTATCTTGTGACAATGACGTGGTGAAAGATAGTAACAAAAAAATTTGACCATCGTGACAAAAAAAATTTAATAGATAGAGACATAAAAAAATATAGACCACCAAATCGAAAACAATAAACACGAACACGATCCAAGGATGGTACCGAGGCTCTGATGCCAATTGTGGATTTGCTATAAGCTAATCCGGTGGTCTAGGTGGGTGGTGGAAGATGGTGGTAGCCATTGTTAAGAGAGAGAGAAGAGAGGTTGTGTGTGTAAAATAGAAAATGTATTAAAATGAGAAAATGACACAAGCAACACCCCTCCTTGGAAGCCTAGGAGGGGTATATATAGTCACACACGCTACTTAAACTATACAACGTACCTAGTCTAGTCTAAGCGTGTGTGACTATGATAACTAATGGTAATTCTTAAATGTCGTCACATAAAGTAAATTTCCAACATCTTTCGTTTTCATTTTGACACGTGTCTCATGACGATTCCGGCTAAAACTTTTGAAACTTATCAACTTGTAACCATTTCATTGATTTTCTGGAACTACTCTTTATTACTCTCGTGTAACCCACTCGCTATTTTGTAAGCTATCGTCGTGTCACCATATAAATTTAAACTAGTATCGTTTGCGAAAAGTTTTACAAAATGTTCTACATTGGTCATTGTTTTACGATGTAATTTCACAAATTATTCAACAATTGTTCTTGTAAAGGATTCTTGTAACAATAAAATTGTTGATTTAAACATCTAGCGAATTAGTTAATGGCAAAAAGTTTCATAAATTATTTTGATTCCTATTTTTACAAATGGCATTATATACATATTTTAAATCATATGACATGTAATACTGGTTTGACGAAGCTGAGCATCGCATTACTAGTCCTAAATTATGCATGGCGTGATCACCTATGCGTAATTTAGAAGGAGCCATGCGAGTCCGAATAGTACTTACCTTAAATATCTTATCAAAGAACCAACTTTCTACATATGTTCCTTAAAAAGTTAGATAAAATAAAGTTTTGAAACTTTTACATCTTATGCGAGTAACACAAGTTCGCGACATACACATATGATTCCTTATATTTTCTTGAACAAATTACATGCCTCAAGCACATATTTCCTTACTCAACGATCTTTGTTTAACTTGTTACTTCATCTTCTTTCGTGATATAATTCTCGTTACCACTCGTCTAATTTCTTACCATTGATACCAAACTTGAAAGTTTCAACGTTGTTATGCCTCTACATCGATCGAACTTCTCTATCTATTTGGTAGACCTTCGAAACATCTCCGGACGTGAATAGTAATTTATGACTAGAAGTGAACAATGATTTCGTGTATTTGTCATGATGTGTGTTAGACTATATCGTCTTGAAATTCATTCGTGTGAACCACGTATTGATTTCGCCTCTTATTGCTAATGTTGTTCATCTTACTGGAATTACTTTCAAATGACATCTTAAGAATTTTCTTTTATTCGAAAATTTTTTGTGTAGCTTTTCTCTTTCGATTGTGTATCGACCACCGAGAACTTAATAAGTCGTTGTTGGTGACTCCAACCACACTCATGAATTAATCATTGCTAAATCTTTTGTTTCTTATTGTCCTTATCATCGATGCATCTATTATATCATGCTCATTAATAAATTGGTACGAATTTCATTTTATTTCCATCGGGCTATTGCTTTCATACTAATTGTTGATTATTATTCGTTTCATACTCGTTTGCTATCTCGTCACATTTTGAATACTCGGATATGTCCCATGTTTACCATTTGATGCATTAAACGCCTTATGGATTTCTATAAATTATTATAAACTTTTAAGAACATTTACACACTTTATCAAGTGTTTAAATTACCAAAATATCCGTTTCAAGTTAAATGTCGAATCTATGCATCCTCTTTGGTAGAGTTATAACTAGTGTTGAAAAGGATGTCAAGTTTTATCTTTTAAACTATTTGATTTTTATCATACTTTACTTTCAAGTTAATGAAATTACCTATGTAATTTATATTTCTTTCAATGATTCTAAATAATTTGGAAAATTTAATTTTTGCTAATAATAACAGTAATTCCATGCAGTCATCCAAAAGCTTTTAAGCCGATCAAAATAATTATTTTGAACTGTTTTACTGTACTTTGAAATTCTTATCAAGAAAAAAACTTAGCGACTGTTACTATTACCTTGAACACCATCCTTATGAAGCATTTATAACTATACTGGCGCCATTTTGAAAGTTTCATAGCATTTTAATGCCATAAACGAACAAACCTTGTAAAATTTTCTTTTAATCAAGAAAGTACATAAGCCAATTTTTAAAGTATTACCAAATCCTAGACAAATAATTGTGAAAACTTGTAATTCAAATATCTATATGTAATTCATATTACCCCTTTATTTCTCTAGTAAATAGATTGTTATCTTTTAAGATTTGTCATGTTTTACAATTGCATGATTTGCGATTACTTGTCGATTATCAATCTTAACTTGTTTTAGCGCAACTTGTCCGTTTAAACAATGCATGTGTTCATTCTATCTCTTGACATTTCTCTGTACTAAAAGGTTATTATTTCAATCCGAGTTGAAATTAAATCGAAAAGGATTTAAGAAATTGAAGCATAGTAAAATTTAATTATTAAGGTACGCCGTGGTGCAGAAATTACTTGGGAAGCAATGAATCAGTTCTAAACTATGTATCTCCTTTTGTTTGCATATTCTTCTATCTCCAGTTGAACTCTGAGGGTCCAGAGTTCCTTTAGGGGAGTCGACTTTTTTCCTTATTATTTTATTCTTTTATTCATGTTTCTTGAATTTTCCATCGTGTTACATTTTTCTTGTATTCTTTATACGTAAATCCTGAGATCATGAAAATTTTAATAATTATACTTTTTAAGTATTTTCTGATCATTGATAATACTTTATTTGGAATTATAAAATTTCTTATTTTATTTTTCATATTTATTTAAATCAAAAATTTTGATTTAAAAGCACCCGCGTGCATTTTACAAAAGTTTACTCAAATCAATGAATAGCGACAACTACTAATGATCGCGATGCCGACGGATGCCCGATGTTTTATGTTTCATTGTCGATTGTTTCAATGTTTGACGTTTTTGATGTCTTCTTTTTAATGACGTGTTAAGTCAGGTCGGGGGACTATATTATCATATTTTGATGCATCTTAACTTTTGAAAAGTATTTTTACGAAACCCGAGCCCGTAAATATTTTCAAAATTTACTAATAATCATTTTATACCCTTTAAACTATCTAATTGCTTTAAAGTCCAAAAGATTACAAAATGGCAAAACAAGCCCCTCAACTACCACCATTATATAAGCATATTTTTCACCTAACTTTCACTAATTTTCATTTTATAAAAAAAAATACACACTCTTTCTTTCTCTTATTCTTGCCGTCCCAAAATAAAACCAAAACACCCCCATTAGTTTGATTTCAAGCTTGAATTAGTGAAAACTAAACAAAGACCCTTGTTGCAAATCCAATGATGATCATTATGGTATAAAAATCTTCTACATGCATAAACTTTTACTTTTCAAAAATTTTGATGAAGAACAATGATGTTTGATCTATTTTTATGTTGTAGGATTGTGTTATTTTTACTATAATTCATTCTTTTGTTATTGAATGTGTGAATTATGATAAGGGTAATATTTGATCTTTTACAAGTTCGTTTTTGTCTCGATATCTTTGCAAATTGAATGATCGATATCAATCAAGTCACTTTATCGTTTTTGGTATTTGGTTGTCAAAGTTATGGTATTCTATGTCTAATTGTCACAAAACCGTCAAAAGTGTAAAATAATACCGTCTGCGTAACCGTACTAATCTAAAAACATAATGCACAAACCATTTAGAAAGCACAAAGTACAACCAATTAATACACAACAAGAATTAAATGCCAAAATGTAAAGTATAGGGACTTAAAATGTAAATGTGCAAAGTATAAGGTCTGATATTGTAAATGTTAGGAGCTAATATGTAACACTCTCATTTTTCGTATCGGTACAGCGGAAGGGTCTTTTAGAGTGTTACGGGATAGCACAATAACTCCAATCATAGACAACACAATAAAAATGGTTGTACAAGGTTTAACAAACATTCATTCGATAAAAAGCTTAAAAGCGTACAACAGGTCCCAAATTATACAGGTCATTAAGTTTACAAAACACAGATCGAATGAACATTTTAATATTAAGTGGGCCATCAGAGTCGATCTCCATCCGGATTACCTTCACGCACCTGAGATAAAAACATGCGAAAATCATATCAGCGAATGCCGAGTGAATTCATAGAGTTTAATAAAAACAATCATTTAAAATCAGAACACAAGTATAATATCAGAAGTAAGTCCTCATATTGCTAGTCAGGCAATATATAAATCAAGCATACATCTTAAACCGTCCATGAGACCATAGTCTCTATATTACCATGATAGGTAATATATTCATCGTTAATAGCGTCGTTATCATATATAGGATACATTGTATTTGGATTTATATATGTTTTATTTGAATTAGGATTATTATTAGCCGCATGACATTGTTACCTTACTGTGAAAACAGCGGGCCGCGAACCCGACAAACAATTTGCCCATCTAAGTTAGCGTGTCGTCACAAAAATCACGCTATGGAATCTTCTCATACATAAATTCGCTTACCAATCAATGTGGTACGACGGGGATCAACCGTCAAGGCGCGAACTGGGGTGATCGTCCCCAAATAGTACTATCAAATGCATAAGCGTCTACCAAATCCCGGTAGTTCACAAGTCATGCTAATGGGACTTTAAGTGACATAACCTAACTACTAATAATCCTTTTAGTCTCGTTTATAGGGTCATAGCATCATTCGGGTCCATATCATTAAGCATACAATCGGGACTACTTGTGTTCTATCTTTATAAAAATCTAGCATGTTATCTCCCTCGCGGGTTTACAAATCATTTTATAAAACATTTAAAATAGTGCGAGGCTATGAACTCACGTTGTTAATGGAAGGCGGATTATCGGCTACGGGCGTGCTTCGGTCACGGAAACCTATATAAATAATAATCGGTCTTAGACTTTGTCCAATAACTTTTATCAAAATAACAATATATATATGATGATTTTGTACATATGATGATGATCAAGTGGGTTTATACATCCTTGTTTACTCATTTTAGTGTTTACGTTTTGGTAACGTTTTACTAGTTTGCTAGTTTTAACTATTTACACGTTTTAAGTCCATTAAGCCTTTTATAAGTTCTTTAACTTGTTTTTATCCATTGTATACCTATATTATCAGTATATATACTTTTCATGTTGGGCCCAAATGGGTTAAGCCCAATAAGTTCTTTTTACAAGTTTTTATCTTATTTAGTCCATTTATTAGTCCAATATGTTTAGTTAGCTCGTAAATGTCCGTAATTCTTATAATTCGGGTTTTATCGGTTTTTACTTGTATTAGTTACCTATACATCAGTATATGACTTTTATAAACTTTACATTAGACGGGTTTGGTCGTCTAAGTTTTATTTGGCGAAAAACGTTAATTTTACGGCGATAGCCGAAAAAGTCGTAAAAATCAAGTTTATAGTTTTTATTACTTATAAATATTATTTCACCACCATTTATATAATTTATTCATTTAATTAACCTTTTATATATTTATATAAATAAGTTTTATAAGTTAGTGGGTTTATATTTTTACATTTTATACATTATAATGTGAGTGCTTATATAATATTAATAAACATTATTTCCAAAAATCTGATTTTTAACATAATGTTCACCATCTTTAACATATCTAGAGTTCTATAATGAATTAGAAGCTCATTTTTGGGTGACATGTTCTTCATATTATGTGCTACATTTAACTTAGCTTTAGCTACTGCCCATTTTGAGTTTAACTTACCTTAACAGTCCTTACAAAACTGCTTATTCAGATTAGACCACCTAACTTGTTTTGATCATATCTCACTCATTATTTTGATTCCATTGCATGGCCAACTCTCACATGTGTATAACATCTTCTACTTACTGTAAATGGATCAAACCATGCAATTTTATCAGTTCATCTTTTAGTTATCTACTGTTTTTATACAGCCAACTAAATAATCAAGATTTTAGCTTCATTTCTTATGGTTATCAACCTTTTTAAGCATATTTATCAACACTTGATCCCCACACAACATTTTTATCATCATATATACATCATATACATATACAAAATGAAAGAAAATACATTTGTTCTTTACAAAATAACAAGAGAAAAATGGAGAGGATGATCTTCTTTACCAACCAAGTGGATTTCTTGTTTTAGGAAGACAAGAACTTGATGAACACAACAAGTATCTCCAAGACCATCAAATATCAAGAACATAGGTTGGAAAATCAGCCCTAGGACACAAGCAAATCACCTCCAAAGATGTTAATATGGCCACCAAATGAGCAAGGCTTCAAGATAACTCCTTAATAGAGCTAGTAAACATGTGGTTCATGGCTAGAAGAGATCAAATGGGGTGTTTGTTGGTTTATTTTGGACGGCAAGGAAGGGGGTGTTGAGAGAGTTTGAGAGGATTTCGCATGTATGAAAATGGTATAATGAAAACAAGTAGCTAGTTTTGTGTTAAGTGGAATGGTAAAAGGCTTAAGGTGTAAGCTAGCTTATACTTGGTGTAAGTTAAGCTAACTTGATGCCACCCTCATGGTGTGGTGTCATGTTGCCGTCCCAACCAAGCTAGTGGGGTGGGACAATGTGTTTTGTCCCATCTCACTAGTTTACGGGTATTTTTCGATTCTAGTTTTCTCGATTTGCGTGCCCTCGGGTTGTTTTACGAAAAACGTTTTTATAAATTATGAATCAACGTCACAAAACGAATCCAATAAAAATTGTCTCATCAAAAACGGAGTTCAAAAACGTAAATACGTAATCCTAAGGTTTCCGGTTTAGTCGTAAAAGACGCCAAATTATGCACGTAAGCCCAAATTTAAATCCGTAAATTGTGAGTTCGTCAACCAACATAAAAATAAGTTTCAAAATATTATACGAGAAAATATTTCACTACCTGAAAATGTTAGATTGTCATAGCTTTTCCTCCTAAAAGGGATCAACGTCCTCGTGATCCATTTCATTTGGATGTCCGTTTCTTATTGAAATCGAAGAGGTGCGGATATTTCTTCCACATTTCATCCTCTCGTTCCCAAGTATACTCCGGTCCATGCTTTGAATTCCATCGGATCTTGACAATAGGTATCCGACTTTGTTTCAGTTGCTTTACCTCACGGTCCATAACCTCTACGGGCTCTTCGATAAAATGCAACTTCCCATCTATTCGAACCTTACCTAACGGAATTTTCTCATCACTCACTGCTAGACATTTCTTCAGATTAGATACATGGAATGTGTTGTGAACACCATGAAGTTCTGGGGGTAACTCTAGTTTGTAAGCCACCGGACCTACTCTAGATAAAATCTTAAAGGGTCCAATATAACGGGGATTCAATTTCCCTCGTTTTCCAAATCTTATAACGCCTTTCCATGGTGATACCTTCAACATTACTCGGTCACCCACTTCAAACTCCATTGGCTTCCGCCGCACATCCGCGTAACTTTTCTGTCTACTACGGGCAGTCAACAACCTCTTCTTAATCTGAACTATCATCTCCGTAGTCTCCCGGATCAATTCCGGTCCCGTGAGCTGGGTATCCCCAACTTCACTCCAACATACAGGAGATCTACACTTCCTACCATACAAAGCTTCAAACGGTGCAGCCTTAATACTAGAACGGTAACTATTGTTATATGAAAATTTTGCTAACGGCAAATGTTTATCCCAATTCTTACCAAAGTCTAACACACAAGCTCTCAACATATCTTCCAGTGTTTGTATCGTCCTTTCACTCTGCCCATCAGTCTGGGGGTGATAAGCGGTGCTCATGTCGAGATTCGTTCCCAAAGATCTTTGGAGAGATTTCCAAAAATTCGATGCGAATCTAGGATCTCGATCTGAAATGATCGATACAGGCACTCCATGCTTGCATACAACATTATCAAGGTATATTCGAGTCAGCTTCTCCAGTGAGAACTGCTCCTTAACCGGAATGAAGTGTGCTGATTTGGTCAGTCTATCGACAATAACCCAAATCGAATTGTTTCCAGATGATGTTCTAGGAAGCTTGGTGATAAAGTCCATCGTAATTCGCTCCCACTTCCATTCAGGAATCTTTGGTTGTTGAAGTAGTCCTGATGGCTTTTGATGTTCATCTTTGACTCTGGCACAAGTCAAGCATTGGAGAACATACATAGCTATGTCAGCTTTCATATTCGGCCACCAGTACAACTTCTTCAAATCATGGTACATCTTATCGTATCCCGGATGAATGGAATACTTAGATTTATGGGATTCTAACATAATCAAATCTCTTAAGCCTCCAAACTTAGGTATCCACATACGACCTCTTAAGCATTTCACTCCATCAGCTCTAACCTCTAAAGGATCTCCTTCTCCTCAGAACCCTTCATTAACAAAATTCTCCTTCTTACAAGCTTCTATTTGCGCATTTCTAATTTGCTCAGGCAAATTATTGTGCACGGTCAAGACTAGAGAATGCACCCTGATAGGCTCTCTATCTTTCCTACTTAATGCATCGGCAACAACATTGGCTTTTCCTGGGTGATATTTTATATCACAATCATAGTCACTTAACAACTCTATCCATCTTCGTTGCCTCATGTTCAATTCCTTCTGGTCGAGAATATATTGTAGGCTTTTGTGATCGGTGAATACCGTACACTTGGTGCCATACAGATAATGTCTCCACAACCTAAGAGCAAAGACTACAGCTCCTAACTCAAGATCATGAGTAGTATAATTCTCCTCTTTTTTCCTTAATTGCCTAGAAGCATAAGCTATCACTTTCTCTCTCTGCATCAAAACAACTCCATAGCCTCTAAGAGATGCATCAGAATACACTACAAAATCTTCACTCCCGTCGGGTAATGATAAGATTGGCGCACTACATAATTTTTGCTTCAATGTCTGAAATGCTCCATCTTCATCACTTCCCCAAACGAAATGTTTATTCTTCTGAGTAAGCTTAGTCAAGGGTTTAGCTATCAAATAGAATTCTTTAATGAATCGCCTATAATAGCCAGCCAATCCTAAGAACTGTCGCACTTCCGTTGGCGTTGTAGGTGCAGACCAATTCTTAATAGCTTCAACCTTTGCAGGATCAACATGAATTCCATCTCTGTTAATCACATGACCAAGAAATTGCACAGAATCTAACCAGAAATCACACTTCGAAAACTTAGCATACAACCTTTCATCCTTCAACAATTTCAAAACAATTCTCAAATGTTCTCTATGTTCATCTTCATTCTTAGAATAGATTAGAATATCGTCAATAAACACAATCACAAATTTATCCAAGTAGGGCTTGCACACTCGATTCATTAAATCCATGAAAACCGCAGGTGCGTTAGTTAACCCACATGGCATTACTTGAAATTCATAGTGTCCATAACGAGTTCTAAATGCAGTTATAGGAATATCTTCTTCACGGACGCGAAGTTGGTGATATCCTGACCGCAAATCTATCTTAGAATACACACTAGATCCTTGCAGTTGATCAAACAAATCATCAATCCTAGGTAAAGCATATCGATTTTTAATTGTCAACTTATTCAGTTCCCTATAATCAATGCACATACGAAAAGATCCATCCTTCTTCTTAACGAACAAGACTGGAGCTCCCCAAGGCGACGAGCTCGGTCGGATAAAACCTTTATCAGACAACTCCTTAAGTTTCTCAGATAACTCCTTTAATTCAGAAGGGGCTAATCGGTAAGGTTCACGTGCCACCGGTGCAGCACCAGGAATTAAATCGATTCGAAACTCTACTTGCCTTATCGGTGGAAGTCCGGGTAAATCTTTAGGAAATACCTCAGAAAATTCACAAATAATAGGTACATCTTCCAATCGTTTCTCCCTAGACTCATTCCCGGTCACTTGAGCTAAGAATAACTCACAACCGTTCCTGATGTACTTTTGGACTTTAATACATGAAACGATTTTCAAACGGGATTCACCTCGACTACCATCAATTACTAACGTCCTATTCCTAAGAGGAATCTTAACTTTCTTCTCTCCACATAAAATAGTAGCATTATTCAACGACAACCAATCCATACCAATAATAATATCAAAACTACCTAATTCTATAAACATCAAATCAATCGGAAAGGAATGGTTCAAGAGATTTAGAGAGCATCCTTCTAATAGCTTATTAGTTTTCACTAATTTACCATCAGCCAATTCCACCTCGTAACTGGTACTTATCTCAACAGGTTCAATATCAATAAGGGCACTAAATTTAGTGGATACAAAGCTCCTATCGGCACCCGAATCGAATAAAGCAACAGCATAATGATTGTTGAGTAAAAACGTACCGGTAACGACATTCGGATCCTCTTTCTTCACCTCAATTGTTCCAAGTTGGTAGATACCACCCTGGGGGTTTCTTCCAGGTACAATCGCTTTCAACTTGGGGCATTCCGATTTCCTATGACCTTCTTCATTACAGTTGAAGCAAATGGTTCCCTTCTTACACCTTTCAACCTTGTGTCCAAGCTTTCCGCAATTTCGGCACTTCCAGCAGTCGCCAGCATGCCTCTTGTTGCCACACTTAGGACATCTATCATCGTTGCGTGGTGTGTTGTTGGTAAGAGCATTTGCATTCCCCTTTCTCTTGTTCTGACGGCGATTGAAATTCTTCCTATTATCACCTCTATCTACACGATCACCGTCTCCCTTTCTTTTCTCACCTACACGGGCTTCATCTTCCTTATCCTGAATTATCTGTCCAATGAGTTGGTAGGCCATCCGAACAGCATCATCAATGGTCAGTGGTTTCGATGACGTCACATCCCCCCGGATATTCCTGGTCAACCCTTTCACATATTGCTCAATTCGGATCTCTTCGGGTTCAACCAATCGAGGACATAGCAAGGCCAACTCATGGAATCGGTTCGTGTAACTATCAATGTCCACACCTTTCATTCTCAGATGAATCAACTCTTGCTCTAACCTAATAATCACACTACGAGGACAAAACTCCAAAGTCATCCACTTCTTAATTTCAGCCCAAGGAGTAGCATTAGCAGCATCAAGACCCATGAAAGCAATTCTCCCGTTCCACCAAGTCAACGCACGACCTTTAAGAGTAGCCATAGCAAAAGTCACCTTAACTTCCTCCTTACACTTACTAATCCGAAACACCGATTCAATCTTCTCAATCCTCTGGCTTAGTCCTACAGCACCTTCAGTTCCATTAAAAGGTAGAGGTTCACACTTCATGAACGTCACATAAGTACAACCACCAACTTCAGGTGCATTAGTTCCAAGTCCTCCTACATTTCCTCCAGCATTAGCATTCACATTATTAGCATTCACATTTACATTAGTACCGCCAATTCCACTACCGCCAGCTCCACTACCGCCAGCTCCACTACCGCCAGCTCCACTACCGCCAGCTTCATTTCTAGCATTTGCCATAAATTCAGTCATAGATGCGGTAACTTGCTCCGTAATAATCCTACGTACATCATCCTCAGTCACAGCCTTCTTGGGCGGCATAGTTCTATAATTTCACAATTTCAAAGTATTAAGCATTCATCCAACAAAGGATTCATATAATATGGATCGAATTCATAATCAAGATACAAATAAGGCACAATATGGAATTCAAGACAATACATATTTCATTCGATTTGAAACAAAAGTATTGTCTTAGTACATCCCATATCAAAGTTCTAACACTATGTACACTCAAAATTCATGCCAAGTCTACTACTAACAAGTCGGTTCAGTCAAAGCTACAAAAGCACAAAAGATATAAAGGTCACCACTAAATACAGACTGGTCTACTGAGAACCGCCAGATGGTCCATCATCCATCGTCTTCTGAATCTTCGTCGGACGATCACTAGACACATCTTCAGCTGGGCGCTTACGGATTACTCCTCTTTCAACCATGTCAGCATAAAATCTACTGTTCCATCCCACAGATATATTCAACTCCTTTTCGGCTTTCTCACGCTTCGCACGAGCCACACTCAACTGAATCTCCATAGAATTCACCTTTCTCTTCTTAGCAGCATACTCACCAGTTTCCAACACCGCTAACCTCCTAAAAGCCTTATTCAATCCACGCTCTACTTCACTCAAATCCAAACTAAGCAATTCTCGCTCTTTCTCGACAACCTTTGTCTTCGACTCCAAATAAGCAACCTGAGTCTGAACAACACCTAATCCAACCTCTGTCACACAACTCTTAACACGGGTAGCATCTAGATCACGTCTCAAGGCCCATGGTGCAAGACCATCAATATGAGTAGCCTCTCGAGTACTAGACGACTCTCCTATCTCACGTCTACGAGTAGCAATACCATCAGTACCGTCAGGTGCATCGTCATCCTCATCCTCCTCTGATTCAGAATCAGATTCAGACGATTCAGACATTTCATCCCTAGGTAACTCATCCTCAGAATCAGACAAACAAACTGGTGGGGGCAAAGGCTCGCCCTCTGTAACATCATACGGATAAATAAGCTCAGCTTCCTCATCGTTATCGACCTCAACATCTATACCTACATCCTCCTCGACATCCTCGTCGTCAATCTCGTCATCTAAATTATCTAACCCAATCTCATCATCATTCTCAATATCAACATTCTCAATATCCACATTCTCAATCTCCACATTCTCAATCTCATTCTCTACCAAGTCAACCTGAGGGGCAATCTGATCTCCTAGTCCTAACTCGGGCTCGGGATCCTCAAATGGTTCCTCCTCATCATCGATATCATAATCTACTAAGTCTAAGGATCATCTTCTATATTAGGTTCGGGAATAGCATGGTTTTCTACAGGAATATTAGGGTCAGCCATGACAATCTGCATTTATATATATATATATATCTCGTATTAGGATAACATACTAGTTAAACAATTACATAATGAAATCACGATATATACATATATATAAATTAAATTATATATATCAAAATATATATCTTCTCAATAGGGCTTGTTGGTAACGTCGGAGATCTCTGGCACCGTTATAGTCAAAAGATTTTTCAAATATTTTCTCAAATGTTCATTGTCAAAAGATTTTGAAAAGTTTTGTTCAAAACCTTGGTTTTTAAAATCTTTTGTTATCTATAACGAGAGCTCTGGTACCAAACTGTAACACTCTCATTTTTCGTATCGGTACAGCGGAAGGGTCTTTCAGAGTGTTACGGGATAGCACAATAACTCCAATCATAGACAACACAATAAAAATGGTTGTACAAGGTTTAACAAACATTCATTCGATAAAAAGTTTAAAAGCGTACAACAGATCCCAAATTATACAGGTCATTAAGTTTACAAAACACAGATCGAATGAACATTTTAATATTAAGTGGGCCATCAGAGTCGATCTCCATCCGGATTACCGTCAAGCACCTGAGATAAAAACATGCGAAAATCATATCAGCGAATGCCGAGTGAATTCATAGAGTTTAATAAAAACCGTTATATAAAACAATCATTTAAAATCAGAACACAAGTATAATATCGGAAGTAAGTCCTCATATTGCTAGTCAGGCAATATATAAATCAAGCATACATCTTAAACCGTCCATGAGACCGTAGTCTCTATATTACCATGATAGGTAATATATTCATCGTTAATAGCGTCGTTATCATATATAGGATACATTGTATTTGGATTTATATATGTTTTATCTGAATTAGGATTATTATTAGCCGCATGACATTGTTACCTTACTGTGAAAACAGCGGGCCGCGAACCCGACAAACAATTTGCCCATCTAAGTTAGCGTGTCGTCACAAAAATCACGCTATGGAATCTTCTCATACATAAATTCGCTTACCAATCGATGTGGTACGACGAGGATCAACCGTCAAGGCGCGAACTGGGGTGATCGTCCCCAAATAGTACTATCAAATGCATAAGCGTCTACCAAATCCCGGTAGTTCACAATTCATGCTAATGGGACTTTAAGTGACATAACCTAACTACTAATAATCCTTTTAGTCTCGTTTATAGGGTCATAGCATCATTCGGGTCCATATCATTAAGCATACAATCGGGACTACTTGTGTTCTATTTTTATAAAAATCTAGCATGTTATCTCCCTCGCGGGTTTACAAATCATTTTATAAAACATTTAAAAGAGTGCGAGGCTATGAACTCACGTTGTTAATGGAAGGCGGATTATCGGCTACGGGCGTGCTTCGGTCACGGAAACCTATATAAATAATAATCGGTCTTAGACTTTGTCCAATGACTTTTATCAAAATAACAATATATATATGATGATTTTGTACATATGATGATGATCAAGTGGGTTTATACATCCTTGTTTACTCATTTTAGTGTTTACGTTTTGGTAACGTTTTACTAGTTTGCTAGTTTTAACTATTTACACGTTTTAAGTCCATTAAGCCTTTTATAAGTTCTTTAACTTGTTTTTATCCATTGTATACCTATATTATCAGTATATATACTTTTCATGTTGGGCCCAAATGGGTTAAGCCCGATAAGTTCTTTTTATAAGTTTTTATCTTATTTAGTCCATTTATTAGTCCAATATGTTTAGTTAGCTCGTAAATGTCCGTAATTCTTATAATTCGGGTTTTATCGGTTTTTACTTGTATTAGTTACCTATACATCAGTATATGACTTTTATAAACTTTACATTAGACGGTTTTGGTCGTCTAAGTTTTATTTGGCGAAAAACGTTAATTTTACGGCGATAGCCGAAAAAGTCGTAAAAATCAAGTTTATAGTTTTTATTACTTATAAATATTATTTCACCACCATTTATATAATTTATTCATTTAATTAACCTTTTATATATTTATATAAATAAGTTTTATAAGTTAGTGGGTTTATATTTTTACATTTTATACATTATAATGTGAGTGCTTATATAATATTAATAAACATTATTTCCAAAAATCTGATTTTTAACTTCATGTTCACCATTTTTAACATATCTAGAGTTCTATAATGAATTAGAAGCTCATTTTTGGGTGACATGTTCTTCATATTATGTGCTACATTTAACTAAGTTATAGCTACTGCCCATTTTGAGTTTAACTTGCCTTAACAGTCCTTACAAAACTGCTTATTCAGATTAGACCACCTAACTTGTTTTGATCATATCTCACTCATTATTTTGATTCCATTGCATGGCCAACTCTCACATGTGTATAACATCTTCTACTTACTGTAAATGGATCAAACCATGCAATTTTATCAGTTCATCTTTTAGTTATCTACTGTTTTTATACAGCCAACTAAATAATCAAGATTTTAGCTTCATTTCTTATGGTTATCAACCTTTTTAAGCATATTTATCAACACTTGATCCCCACACAACATTTTTATCATCATATATACATCATATACATATACAAAATGAAAGAAAATACATTTGTTCTTTACAAAATAACAAGAGAAAAATGGAGAGGATGATCTTCTTTACCAACCAAGTGAATTTCTTGTTTTAGGAAGACAAGAACTTGATGAACACAACAAGTATCTCCAAGACCATCAAATATCAAGAACATAGGTTGGAAAATCAGCCCTAGGACACAAGCAAATCACCTCCAAAGATGTTAATATGGCCACCAAATGAGCAAGGCTTCAAGATAACTCCTTAATAGAGCTAGTAAACATGTGGTTCATGCCTAGAAGAGATCAAATGGGGTGTTTGTTGGTTTATTTTGGACGGCAAGGAAGGGGGTGTTGAGAGAGTTTGAGAGGATTTTGCATGTATGAAAATGGTATAATGAAAACAAGTAGCTAGTTTTGTGTTAAGTGGAATGGTAAAAGGCTTAAGGTGTAAGCTAGCTTACACTTGGTGTAAGTTAAGCTAACTTGATGCCACCTTCATGGTGTGGTGTCATGTTGCCGTCCCAACCAAGCTAGTGGGGTGAGACAATGTGTTTTGTCCCATCTCACTAGTTTACGAGTATTTCTCGATTCTAGTTTTCTCGATTTGCGTGCCCTCGGGTCGTTTTACGAAAAACGTTTTTATAAATTATGAATCAACGTCACAACACGAATCCAATAAAATTTGTCTCATCAAAAACGGAGTTCAAAAACGTAAATACGTAATCCTATGGTTTCCGGTTTAGTCGTAAAAGACGCCAAATTATGCACGTAAGCCCAAATTTAAATCCGTAAATTGTGAGTTCGTCAACCAACATAAAAATAAGTTTCAAAATATTATACGAGAAAATATTTCACTACCTGAAAATGTTAGATTATCACATAATATCCAAAATTAACAAAAATAACAAACTATGTAACCAACTATAACAAACTACCAAACAGCAAGGACTAGAATGGAAACCCTAACAAGTTTAACAGATTTAGGGTCTGTTTGGTACAGAGATGGGTTTAGTGTGGATTTTACTTTGGGTTTTACTTTGGACTTTAAGCTTGGATTTATATTTGGGTTTTGGATAAAATATAATATATTTAAAAAACTGATTCTAGGAAAAAAATAATATTTAATTAAAAATACTATATAAAATTGATAGTAGATAGAGAGAGATATAGAGAGAGATGAAAACCTGGGCCCACAAAGTAGCAAAACCCACCTTCTTCATATCTTTTAAAAAATTCCACTTATTTTGCTTACAAACCCATATCCAGGTTTTTGGATTGCAAACAAACATTTGTTATTATCTTAAACTTCGTGATGCCAACTCAATCCCCTCAACCAAACGGACCCTTATAACAAACTAGCAACTCTCCCAAAACCCAAGGACGTGTTTGCAATTAATGGAATTTATATAGTAAAAATGGGCTTAATCACAAACAGACCATATCTGGAGCTCTAGTTAACCAAATAAGTTCAAACTGGTTTCAAAAGATTTACAATTCAAAATAAGCTAGCCATGATCAAGGATTTAAGCTGAATTGGTCTAAATCTCAAATAAGCACTTTTAAATAAGCTACTTTTAAGAGAATTGCATATTTAGATGAGCACTAAGTCTGGTTTTCTCAAAAGATGATTATAAGCCCAAAACATGGACACATATCCAAGAAAATTTGAATAATAATCACAAAATAAGCCAGAAAATCCAATAAGCTTAAAAGGGCTTATGTTGACGAGCGTTGACCAAATTTGACCAAAAGTTGACCAAGGTAAAATCTTGTTTTAAGCACTTATACAACAGTTTTATGAAATAAATATGAGCACTTTGAAGTAGACAAGCCAGAACTGAAAATAAGCTATGGCAGTTTAAGCACTTTATCACAAAGACTTTTTAAGCTAAATTTCTTACTCTATAATGCACTGCAGCTTATAAGGCTTATCAGTACTTAAACCCTAGATTATAAGCTTTCCAAAAAGCTAAGAAACTCAGTCTAACTCCAAGAAATGAGTAAATGGCATGAAAATGAAATTGGCTTGTTTTGGCTAGTATTGTCTAACCCAAAGCATTTAGTGACCTGTACCCTTTTTGACTTATGGTTTCAATTCCAAACTTTGCAAAACTGTATAAGACGAGTATTAGAGTGTATGTAAACACTTTATACCCAAGTTTAATGAATGAATCCAAAGATTGCATATAATCCAAACACTAGTTATGACATAAACAAGAATTATGACTAATTAACAAGATAAAAAACCAACAGATTAACACTATAAACTAGCAAATCATATCAGTAAGAACAAAAGGATCAATTAGCAGGCAAGAACCTTCAGTATTACACTAAGACTAGAAATTTAGCATGCATTTGACAATTTAGAGGATAAGTAAACAGATTAAGAACTTTTTAGCTATAGAAGCCTCCTTTGATGGAGAAGAGAGTGATGAACTCTCTATTCAGCTTATCAACACCTTATCACCAATAATCAACAACCAAATCAACTCCAGTCACGATCAATCATCATCAATGCTACTACTACACTTCTGAACTGGTACTACTGGCTTGATCTGGTATAAAGCTTGACTGCAACAAGTATGATCACACAACAAGCTTCCAAAACAACTAACTTGATTTAGTTATTCATTGTGAATAACAGAATCACAATCATGAAGGATATGAATGATGAATTCAGTAAGATAAAGGAGAGATTTGAGAATTTGTGAAATGAATTCTATTATTAATGGTTTAAGTTTGTTACAACATCCTAACTAACTCACTTAGAGTGGTTGTCAATCACTCTAAGTGGTTATAACTAGAGAAAGGAAAATAGGAAAGGAGATTAAGCTAAGTGTGTGTGTTTTCACACTTTTCTACATTACATAAATTAGAGCTAACTATCCCTATTTATAGACGAAATGTAAGATATAGGTGAGTAAGGTGACGTGTCCCATCCAATGAGAAGATGCCAAGTGTCCAATTCTGCTGATGAGTTCTTCAAGTGTTCTTCATCAAATTGATGGAATTTGATTCCCTTGATTTCATGTTAATTGAGTGAGTGGGATGTGTTCGTCTTGTCATCACGATCATTTTTCATGTTGAACGTTTGTCATGAAAGTTCCTATATCAAAATCCATGTCCTGGAGTTAGCTTGTCCACGTGTCACATTGGTATTAGATGAGAAATGATCACACGGATCATTATCTTATTGGTGAAACATGATTGGCTGGTAAAATGATAATGGGATCACTGTTGAGATCTCCCTCTCTCCTCATAAATGAGCATTATTTGGCAATCTGAGTCAAAGGCATTCTTGTTTCTCATTGGTCTAAAGCTATAGCACACGAATCAAGCCCATATTTAATATCAGAAATGGTAGATATAACCCCTCATCTTTTGTTAGATTGCTGTTTTGAGTATAAGCACTTCATAACTTGATACAAACAGCCCTTTGACTTCGAGTTTCAACAACATTGACCCTTTGACTTGGAGTTGACTTTCTTCATAGACTCTTGACTTTGTTGAATTTACACTTCTAGTCCTTCAAGTTCATCAGATTGTCATAATAGGTCCTTTAACTTTGGAGACTTGTTACAATGAGTCCTTCTTTTGCCTTTTCTTCAATAATAATGCCTTGAAATCCGTGGTTGCACCAAATCGTATCATTTTACCTAGAAAATCACAAACAACAAAGAATACCCCATAATACTGCTTTTTCACATTAGAACATGGTATTTTCCTTGTGTTTTAGGGTTTGATATGTTATAATTGATATGAGATTTCACTATATCAAACGGTTTTGTTTAAAAGTGACATGCAAGTGATTAGGATGGTTGAAAATTGTTTAGGATGATGTTTGGTCAATATTAGGTGTAGGAGATTTGTTAAAATGGGTCAAAATGATGATCTAATGTGATTTTCAAAAGTGTATTTTTGACCAGCAGGTTTAGGGCTGTTTTTCGTGGGGTTCAAGTTTGACTATAGGTTGATATGATAGGATATAGTTGTAGTGGTTGTCGAGACGCTCGTTTTGGAATAAATTAGAGCTTCTAACTCAAAACGAGGAGGAAGTTACGATAGTTTGATTTTTCGTGTACCGGGAGACGAGTATCGACACAATTCGAAGTTGTCGTCAATATATGGATCGAATCTCGGGGACTAAAATGAGTTATAAAAAGATTCAAGGGCTGTTCTAAGTTTCTAAACCTAGGGTTGTGAGTCTATTTTCGAACCCAAGTGTCGTTTTTGTGAACGAGGTTGTTTAGAGAGGTCAAAATCGTTTCATTAGTCAAGTATTCAAATTTGTCTGGTTTTTCAAGTTTAGAAATGTGTTGAGCAGATGGTCTAAAATGTAAAGCTTTGGATGAAATTTAAACTGAGTTTTATTCATGTTATAATTGATTTTTTCACCAAGTTTCATAAAAGTCCGAGTTGTCTATGTAAGAGAAATGAGCTTGTACATTTGGTATGTGCTGGCAGATTTTCATCGAGAATGTAGCTTAATAAAGTGAACATATAGAAGGGTATTGTAGTACCACTTGCATTGTTTTTTCTTTAGATTTTGTCATGGTTTTTTAATGTGGAGTTTTATGTTATTAAGTATGGTTTATACTTGAGTCAATTATTAATAAAGTGCTCGCCTTATTTGTTAGGTTACGGCTTTCATGTTTTACCAGGCATCCATGTCATCGGTGATCGTCTTACCACTACTGTTTCTACTCAGCTTCTGAGTTCCGTGATTCACTTACCTCGTGGCTAAGGTGAGTTCATAGCCCCTTTTTATTACTTTCACACTGTTTCTAAATGCGGGTGAGATTTTACATGATGGAACACATCCATCTAAAAACTATATGCTATCTAGAACTTGTATGCTATCCAGAACTTGTATGCTTTTCAACAGTTTTCATTGATTTTATTGCTTTTAGTCTATAGCCCTTATGTTTCCTCTCTTGATCATGAACCTTTAATTTACTTGTGTTGCTAAGCGCGAATGTTGTGGGTGGATCCATCGGGATTGGCTATCCCCGTCCCATGTTGCGGTTGTTTAACCATTGACGCATTGCATTTTATTTATTACTTGAGTATTTGGGCTGAATACTCCCTAGAGGAACTTACATTGATGTTAAGCTTCGGTTCATGAACTAAATAGCTATAATAATAGTTTCGTACTATGGTTATCGTACGTAACCATTTTCCCCATTTCTTGTTTTACAAATGAATGATAATGTTCCACACCTTTAATGCTAAACTTATGAATATCACTCAACTTTGTGCTGATGATTTTACATGTTGAATCTCAGGTATAATGCTTAGTTTTGCTTGGATGGGAGCCAGCAGGATATTATCGCAACTTGGAGATTTCTGTGATACTTTTTAAAGTTTGGTTTTGGTAAAAACTGTCAGAAGTTTATTCTGTATTTTTTGTAAATATATGTTATAAATCATGATGAAATAATAGATTTTTCTGCTTATAAAACTCTGAGACCTTTGTTTAAATACTCTGATCTTTTATGATGTAATGTATATGTTTTTATTACGTCAACTTTAGGTCAACCGTATTTCGTTGTTTCGTGTACCATGACGTGGCACCCCCTTGCTGCCTACGTGTTTCCTTGCCTGACTTTTGGGGGTCTCACACTTAAGGTATGAATAAAAAAGTTCTTAAGCTAACTAAGTGATCTAGGATTTATATTTTTCTTAAAACTCACTTTTATTCAGAAGTGACAAATATTTTTAATAAACTTTATTTTAAGAAAACGTTTTATTAATATAGAAAATGGAAATTTGAATTTGACATATTCTAAATGGTATAAGAATATCCAATCTGGATAAAAACTGCACTAGATGGCATTCCCCCACTAAAGGAGAAAAAGGGCGGGCTCTATAACCGGCAACGCATTATAGGTGCATGCGACTCAATATTGATATTGAGCCGCCAGCCTATTTACTGAGCCGCAACCAGATAGAGCCGTTAGGACTTTGTTCAATAAATAGTGGACCAATTCTAGATTTCGTTTGCATACAAATTTTTAGATTCAATACACCTTCTTTAATCATACAAATCCTTGGTTATTTGGTTGATTATACTTGTTTTGAAGTGAATCCTTCTCCTCCCATCTCATCCTCTCAAGTGCAAAGAGAAGAATACTTTCATCCTTGAAGTGTTGTATCAAGTTCAAGATCCATTCAAGATCAAAACTATATTTCATTATTGTGTAATTGTGAAGATCCAAATTGTTGTGTATATTTGGATGTTGTGTATGTATTGTGGTTAATACTTAGGCCTTAAAGTATATTGGTGTAGATTGGTCCTAGCTAAGTTAGGTCTTGAATTTTATCTTGGAGTCAGAAATTGGTTAAGCGACGTGTACGATTTCTCCACCTTAAGGAGCTTGTTGATTAGTGAACTCTCGAGGAAGTTGTACTCGAGGAGTGGAGTAGGAATGAAGAGTGAGCTTCGTTGCCGAACCACTATAAATCCTTGGTGTTCGGTTTGATCTTTCCTTTCCTCATCTCTTTCCATTAATTATTCATTATTGCATATACTTGTGATTATTAGTTTAGTAACACTATCACTTGTTCATATTATGCATAAGAAGATTTCACATAAATCACTTGAATCTAGTTTTTGAAAAAGATTTTTGAAAATCGGTCTTTGGATCATTTTAACTAGAGAAACTATTCAACCCCCCTTCTAGTTTCTATAGATAATTGTTTCCATAAGGACAAAGGCATCCAATTAATACTAGCCCCTAAATCCGCAAGTGCCATGGAAGTATGAAGACCAGGGAATTTACATGGTATTAAGAATCTGCCAGGATCTCCTAACTTTTCAGGAAACTCTTTAAGAATTACCGCGGAACAATTCTCATTAAGGTGAGCACTTTCCACATTAATCATCTCCTCTTTGTTAGACAAAACATCTTTAAATTGTTTTGAGAAAGTTTGGCATATTAGAAAGAGCATCCACAAAACTAACATCAAAGTTTGTTTGCTTAAAAGCCTTGATAAAGTTTGAGACTTGGATGTAGGCTTTGGTATTCAATGTTTTCTTGTGCAACCATGAAGGATATGCAATAGAAGGTTTGTAAGGTGAAGGTTGAGAAGAAGAAGTGGATTGGAGGGACTCTTCTCATTACTAGGTTTAGGAATCACATTGGGCTTTGAAAGAGATGAAGAACTAGATGTGGAAATGGTTGTTATCAAAGGAGGTGGGTTTGAAACCATTGTAATCTCTGGACCTTGTCTCTCTATTATTGGCGGAGAGATGGAAGGACCCACCAATGTATCAACATTCCGAGTAGAGATAGCCTTATCATCTGCTCTGGATTAATGATGTAGCAAAAAAACTAAGTAGCAAAGATTGGTAAGTGGATCTGTTGATTCAAAAAGAATGCTAGAAAAAATTCTGCTAATAACCGTTGATTCTAGAGAATACCCGAAAATTATGGTAAAACACGGCAACACAACGTTCAGTGGTTTAACTTTTATTAAACTGATAACTGTCTTGCTAGGGTTACATCAGATTCATTTATAATGACTGCAAACAAAGATAACCATAAAAATCCAATGGGATGGACCGTAGCCCAAAGACAAAGTCCAACTGAAAGTGAAAAAACATAAATATGTAATAGTAAAAAGGCTTTTCGGGCCTTGAAAAATCCGCAACCAGCTAAAAGCTTGTTACAGCGTCGTCGCCTCCTTTTTACGCATGTTTTGACAGCTCACGGGCTGAAAACGGACTTAAGATGCAAAAGTAATGCCCGTTTTACTAAGCCCCTCTTCGTCACGTGATCTCGGGCCTCCAGAAACAAGTCAGACCATTCTTCAACACTTGGGCCTCCATCATTCCCCCTAGAAAGGAAAAATTCGTCCTCGAATTCCCAGCTGTATCATCATCTGAAGAATCACCATGGTAACGCAACAAGTGCATCACATTAAAAACATCAGAACAACGAATATAGTTTGGCAACTTCAAACGATAAGCATTTGAGTTCATCTTATTCACAATTTCCAATGGACCAATATTCTTAGTAGACAACTTATTATACTCACCAACGATAAAATGATCCTTAGTCAATACAGCCCACACAAAGTCTCCTACTTCAAAGTCAACATGTCTCCTCTTTTGATATGCATCCTGCTTGTACTTCAAATTATCTCGAACCAAGTTGTCACGAATAGATTTATGAACATCATACAACCCCTCAACAAAATCTTGCACTTTCTTCGGAACAGACCTAGAAACTTGAGGGGTCATAAGATCAAGAGGACCACGTGGCTGAGCAGAATAAACCACCTTGAATAGACTAAACCCAGTGCTCCGATTAACAGCATGATTATGAGCAAACTCAGCTTGATACAAATTTTGATCCTATGCCTTCATATGATCACCCACCAAACACCTTAACAGGTTACCAAGGGACATGTTAACAACTTCAGTTTGCCCATCAGTTTGAGGATGATTGTTGGAAATTCACTTTAAGTGACGACATTTAAGAATTCCCATTAGTTATCATAGTCACACACGCTTAGACTAGACTAGGAAACAATGTATAGTTTAGGTGCGATGTGTGACTATATATACCCCTCCAAGGCTTCCAAGGAGGGGTGTTGCTTGTGTTTTCATTTGAGTTAAATACATTTTTCTTTCTTTTCACACACAACCCTCTATCTCTCTCTCAACCATGGCATTCATCTTCCACCACCACCCTAGACCATCGGATCATACCAAATAGCAAATTCACAATTGGCATCAGAGCCACGGTTCAATCCTCGGATCAGGGCGTGTTCTTTGTTTGATTCGTTGGTCAAAATCTGGTTTATATCTAATTTTCTGTCATTGTTTTCGTCACTGTTCTTTATCAAATATTTTTTTGTCTCAGTCTGTCTCATCTGACGCCATATGTCGCTGTTAATATTGTGGTTAAACAATTTGTCCATTTGTTCCTTCATCATTCATCGGTCCAATAAAGGTTTCTTGGTAAATGTGTCACATACTTTTTATCATTTGGCCTTAAATCTGTCCTCAAATATATTATTTTTTCGGATCTGAAATGGCCTAAAAACAGCTTTAAAATTGTTTTATGGTCATTCAATTTTTCTGGTATTTTTTTTGAAGATGAGAAGATAAAAAACAGATCTAGAAAACCCAGATCTGGAATTCAAGGAAAAGTACTATGGATAAGTTTTCAGATAGATGCATTCCGATGGATGCATTCCGATAGATGTATTCCGATGCATGCACTCCGATGCTATCATTCCGATGGCTACTTTCGATCACATTGACAGCGATGGGGTTTTTGACACATTCTGATGGGTTCGACTGTACCTATTGCGATGGGACTCATTCCGATGGGTCTCATTGCGATGGGTGGTTTGACCCATTGCGATGGAGTGATAAGGGGTCATGCTGCTGAATTTTTTTTCCAACATTACGATGGTTTCATTAATATATTGTGATGAGATTTCTTTCAGTAAACATTTCGATGACTTGTTTGTTTTCAGAAACAAAGTTGACCAGTTTAGCAAAACCAGTAAAACAAGACTATGACCAGTCTAATATAACCCGAAAACTCATATTACTCAACCAACCTTATTACTCCCAATCAACACCAAAACTAACCTATCCCATCGTCACCTGATACCCTCTATGCATCAAGACTCGAAACAAAATAAAAGTACCTTAATCTCAGATTCTTTAATTTTCGTGTTCATTTATTAGATTTCAAAAATCCATTCACACGCAAAATTAAAAATCATCATAGATCTTCATGTAAATGGTATAATCCATTTTTATTAATATACGAAATTACAGATTTTATTTATAACAATTATGTTATAATCAATCTATGTTTCGATTCATTAAAGAAACCGACATGCAATTAACCTACCCGAGATCTCAATAGATCTTGAAGCCACATGCACATCACATTCATTTTGACTTTTACTTGTAGCAAATCGATTTAAATGAGATATTTGATATCTCAGAAATATTCGAAACTGGTTCTATTGGTTAATTCGTCACTCGCACATGGGAAGATTCATGCATATGAATGTCATGTTCGTTGATGGTTGATTTATGTTTGATGGGTGATGAGATTGTTTTTTTTGTGGCGGATTTGATGTAGATGAGAGGATTTGCAATAGATTATGGTGGATGAGATTAAAGGAGTTGATGAGTTGTTATCTATGATGGAGGTTGGTGGATTTTGGGGCGGAGTGTTTTAGGTAGAGAGATGGAGATGAATGTGTTGGCTGAGAAAAAGTGAGGCGGACGAAGATAGACGAGTGGATTGAGTTGGGACGGAGTAAACAATGTAAAATGAGATTAGGTTAAATGGTGAGAATGATTAGGGTTGGGGAGTATTTTATATTGTCTCTTGGACCGGGTATAGAAACCAACATGGGCCATATTTTGAGTATAATTTCATTCTAAGTTCGGATTATACAATCTTTATGGGTCGCTATTGGATTTGCTCCTTTTCCCATGGGCCGAAATACGAATTTGTTATTTTGGACAATTTTGTTACAAACATTTTGATCATGGTTGTATTTGGACTTCTATTAATGTGGCGTGACGATGTGTCGGGACAAGGTAATGTGACAAAAATGACGAGACAAAAGTGACAATTTATTTTTGACGAGACCGAGAAAAAGGGCTCAACTTGAATTTTAGTGGCTACGGATTTGATCGGATATTATTATTTGAAGTTGAAGTAGGATTTTTTCGAAGGCGTGAACTTATTTTATCTTTGAAGATAACTTGCTCGTGCTTAATCTTAGAATGACGACTTGTTTATCTAGTTTCCGGGTTCGGGGTGGTTGGTTGATGACTCGGATAACTATCACTTAAAGGGGTTACATTGTTGTACTCAGTGTCACGCGCTTAGTCGACGTGGATAATTTCAAGAGGTGTTGTACTTATATACTTCTTCAGTGATGTATTGGGTACTTGGAGATTTTTCCATCGTTCCTCATTCAACAATTGTGCAAGCTTAAGTAGAAGATCGAAGGATTTTTATTCAGTTTCATGTTTGATGTATCTGGTTTATTCTATCAATGGTCACTTCAAATTGCTTACAAGTAGGTTGGTAAAGATAGCCATGGAGAGTTTATGAGTAGAGAACTTCGATCATCAACTGATTCTTGCCAGTTATAGAATTCTGCTTATTTATTATTCTCACGAGACTTCAGGTACATGTGCGTACGATTTATTGATGGTTCCGAGTTTCGAAACCATCAAAGGGGAAGAAGAAGACACATTAAACTCACAACGAGTACACGTGATGAACTTCATACCTTCTTTTGATTTGAAGATATTCCGGGAAGACATTTGTCATAACCGCAGAGAAAATCATTGTTTTAACTCGTGGCGTTATCAATCTATAAACGATACACTACTGATTTGATGTTTAACTGTTTAGATGTAGCAATTATTCATCATCATTACCTTATATGGAGAGATATGCATTCCCGGGACTTAATTGACTCTGGTGCATCTCCGGAAGAAGATATGTGCATTTCCGGGACTTAATTGACTATGGTTTTACGATGTCAACTTCATGAATGGGATAAAGTGTCTACTTCAGTATTTGAGCTTCATACTTGGGATTGGTTTACTTTCTTCAACTATGTGGGGGAAGAAATGTCTTGATTCTTTCTAGTATGCATAACTTGAACTCTCAGGGGGAAGAAAAAATTCAGAAGAATTATTCAAGCGTGAGAAGAGACGTTGTTGATCTACTTGGTGTGCCCCTTACTTTCAATCACTCATAGTAATATTATCATTTGATATGATGGGGTTTGCTTTTTAAATTCGGATGTGCGCTTAATCATTCTAAGCTTTATTGAAAGCTTTGAAGTTGCTTATGAGGATTGTCGGTTTAAGGGGAATCTATTTAAAAGCTTCTACATCAAGACGATGTGGCATGAATTAGGGGGAAGTTAATTCAGAAGCTTCTACTTAACCAGAAGTATATGGATTACTTAGCTCGTGCCGTTACAGTATTTCTACTACAAGTTACATTAAAGATGAGTCCTTTTGAAGTGAAGACTTGAAGTCAAATACCTCAGAAGACTTCATCTGCATTGGACGCTTCATGGAAGCTTTTGTTCTTAATTATTATGTACTTGTTAGGAAAAATATTGTAAGGAGTTCTACACGTCGTCCCATGGGGGAAGATTGTTGGAAATTCACTTTATGTGACGACATTTAAGAATTCCCATTAGTTATCATAGTCACACACGCTTAGACTAGACTAGGAAACATGTATAGTTTAGGTGCGATGCGTGACTATATATACCCCTCCAGGGCTTCCAAGGAGGGGTGTTGCTTGTGTTTTCATTTGAGTTAAATACATTTTTCTTTCATTTCACAAAAAACCCTCTATCTCTCTCTCAACCATGGCATTCATCTTCCACCACCACCCTAGACCACTGGATCATACCAAATAGCAAACTCACAATGATAAGCACTACTAAAATTTAGTTGAGTATTCACCATCTTCCACAAACTACGCCAAAAATGACTCAAACACCTGGTGTCCTGATCAGATACAATGGAGGAAGGTAAACCATGTAAACGATACACATCCCTAAAGAAAAGTTGGGCTACATTAACTGCATCTTTTGTCTTCTTGCAAGGAATAAAATGAACCATCTTAGAAAAATGATCAACAACAACAAATATTGAATCATTACTCCTTTGAGTACGAGGTAACCCCAACACAAAATCGATGCTAATGTTAACCCAAGGCTGCAAAGGAACTGGCAAAGGCATATAAAGTCCTGCAATAGAAGTCGTCCCCTTTGAAACTTGACAAACATGACACTTCTTGACAAAACGATCCACTTCATTCGTCATAGTAGGCCAAAAATAAGAAGCATGAACCAACTGTAAAGTGTGATCACGACCAACATGTCCTTCTGCAACTCCTTAATAATTTTCAAGCGAAGACTTGAAACAGGAATACAAAGTTGATTCCCTTTGAACAGGAACCCATCATGCATAACAAAATCTGTTTTCTCTCCCGATTGCAAATCCTGTAAAACAACAGAAAAGTATGGATCCACAGTCACCAAGTTACGAATGACATCAAGTCCTGGAACATCAACCTATTTGGTTACAAGTAAACTACTTCTCCTGCTCAAGGCATCAACAGCACGATTGGAAGCACGGGTTTTGAGTTTCACCACAAAAGTAAATTTCTCAAGAAAAGCCAACCAACGCCATGCTTATGTGAAACCTTATCTTGAGTACGAATATGCCTTAAGGAATCATGGTCAGTGAACAAAACAAACTCCTTATGAAACAAATAATGACGCCAATGCTTCACAGATTGGCACACTACATAAAACTCCAAGTCATAAGTAGAGTACCTCGACTTCGGCCCTTTCAACTTCTCGCTAAAATAGGGAACAGGCCACTCACCTTGACTAAGAACTCCACCAATTGCAACCTTAGAAGCATCAGTATGAAGCGTAAAAACTTTAGAAAAGTCAGGAAATACCAGGATTGGCACTGTAGTAAGCTTTTCTTTAAGAACCTGAATAGCCATCCCTGCTTCCTCCATCCACACAAATGACTTCCCCTTCATACAGTCTGTCAAATAGGACATAATGTAACTAAAATTAGGGATAAACCGCCTATGGAAAAAAGCAAGACCATGTAAACTCCGAACTTCAGTAATGGTAGTCGGAGTTAGCCACTCCTGAACAGCTGCTACCTTAGACTCATCCACCTGTATGCCATCACTAGAAAAAACATACCCTAAAAACAAAACTTTAGGGGTCATGAACACACACTTCTTCGTGGTTGCATAAAAATTGTCCTTCCGAAGCAAGGTCAAGACCTGACTCACATGATTGACATGCTCATTATAAGAAGCACTATAAATAAGAATGTCATCAAAATAAACAACCACAAACTTGCCGATAAAAGGCCTGAGCAGTTGATTCATCACACGCATAAATGTGCTTGGCATGTTTGATAAACAAAAAGGCATGACCAACCACTCATACATCCCTTCATGGGTCTTGAAAAGCGGTCTTCCACTCATCACCAGGTCTAAGACGAATCTGGTAATACCCACTCTTCAAATCCAGCTTCGTGAAAATGGTAGCACCACCAATCTGGTTACGCAAATCATCAAGGCAAGGAATAGGAAACCTGTACCTCACAGTAATCTTGTTGATGGTTCGACTATCAACACACATACGCCATGTACCATCCTTCTTTGGAGTCAATAGGGAAGGAACAGCACACGGGCTCATACTCTCACGAACATGACCCTTAGAAACCAGCTCCTCAACTTGCCTGCGCAACTCCTCATGTTTTCCCGGGCTCATCCTATAATGTGGCCTGTTAGGCAACTATGACCCATACTCTAGATCAATATGATGTTGTATGTCACGAAATGGTGGCAAACCATCAGGTAATTCATCAAGGAAAACATCAAAGAATACCTCAAGTAAAGGAATCATGGCTTCAGGAACTTCACCGTCTTCAGAAACCTCATTCCCTATTAGTACAAAAACATCACCTCCCACCTCCAGCTCGTCTTCGAACTGCGAAAGAGTTAGTAAAGTATCAGTGGATTTATTAACTACCTCTTTGGGTTTATTTGGCATCAAAGTAATCTTCACACCCCCAAACAGAAAATTATAAGTATTAGTTCTCCCATTGTGAGTTACATCATGATCATACTCTCAAGGTCTACCCAACAACAAGTGACAAGTATCCATAGGTATCACATCACACCAAAGATTATCCTTATAAGTTTTTCCTACAAAAAATTGAACTTGGACACGCTTGGAAACTGTTATCTCCCCACCCTTTTTAAGCCATTGTAACTTATAAGATTTGGGACGATCTTCAGTTTTCAACCCTAATTTCTGGACTGGTTCTTCAGCTATCAAATTATCACAACTACATGGATCACATACAAATGTGAAAACCTTACCCATAATGGTACAAGTTGACTGAAAGATGTTGTGTTTGAGCCAATCATCACCATCATCTTTAGGTGTTAAGTAGGAGCGCCTTACCACCAAATTCACCCCCACATCTCCAGACACATACTCCTCCTCATACTCAGGTTCTGCATCATAAATTGCATCTCCTACGTAATCATCATAAGCCACATCATCATCTTCCTCAGGTTTAATAAATAACTACCTCTTCCCAGCCTTCTTACACCCCGACTGTTGATGACCAGGTTCACCACATTTAAAGCACTTGAACCCATCATTGTCGGTCGCTTTAGGAACTGATCCAGTATTCTCACCAACTGATTTAGCCTGACTTGGGGCAAAACCAGATGCCGCATCACTCAAACCAGAAGCACCTGTTATTGCAGGAGAAGACCAACTCCCTACTCGTCGGTTCTGCTTCTCAAAAGTCAGTGCACGCTGATATGCTTCAGAAAGTGTCATCGGATCAAACATGTTAACAGAATCCATGATTTGGACTCTTAAACCACCAATGTATCGAGACAAGTTGATCTTCTGTCTCTTGAATGTCATTCCTTGCAATTGGTTGGTAAAATTCGGTTGTATAATCTTCAACAGACTTGGCCCCCTGTTTCAGATTCTATAACCGCTGGTACATCATTCGCTGGTAGTTATGAGGAATAAAATTATCCCTCACGATCTTCTTCATATTCTACCAACTCGTGATCTTTGACTTCCTAAGTCTATTCCTCGTCAGTTTCAATTGGCCACCACGCGGATGCCCGAACACGTAACTTGGTAGCGATCAACGAAACCCTTTTATTTTCTGGAACTTCTTTGAATTCAAATACTTCTTCAACAGCAACAAGCCAATCAATAAACTCATCAGGCTTTAAAGTGTCCCCATTAAACTCATTAATATTAACCCTCATTTCAGTCTCCTAACGCCTATCATTATTCCCAATGCAATCTCTCATCTGTCGCCCTACTGATTGTTCATCAGCAGATAAACCATCACCAAACAGATTTTCTTCCAGATCTGCATCTTCATCCATGAGGGCGATTACGAGGCATCCTATTGCTCATAAAATTATTCATCTGGTCGGTCAATTGATCAACAATTTGATCAAATCGCTCCTCCATTTTGTCCATCATGCGCTGCTCAAATTCTTGTTCATTCACATGGTGCATAGGCCTAGTTCTCCTTGGAGGCATCTTGATTAGGAACTTTGGCTCTTGATACCAACTGATGTAGCGAAAAGAACAAAGTAGCAAAGATAAATAATTAAATCTGTTGATTCCCAGGGAATACCAACAATAAAAGATAGATAAATTGGATCTACTGATTCCAATGAATACTAGAAACAATTTCTTCCAACTATCGTTGATTCAAAAGAATACCGATAATCAGACAAACTCCAACAATCGTTGATTCAAAGAATACCCGATTATTAAGAGAAAATTGAACAATAAAACCTAACCTGGATTCAAGTCAATTAACAAAGACTAAAAGTCTATTTTTTTAATTCATAACTTCATACTGAATACAATAAACCCAACCCTAATTATATGAGAAAAGTAAACTTGGAAAAAAAAGTTAACAAATTACTGTAGAAAATAAAAAGGGAAAGTGAATGGAGATTATTCAAGTCAATTAACCAAATGATGCAGAATGTTAAATGGAGATTATTTTTTATGTCGGTGTCTTTTATTCACTTTCCCTTTTTATTTTTCTACAGTAATTTGTTAACTTTTTTTTCCAAGTTTACTTTTCTCATATAATTAGGGCTGGGTTTATTGTATTCAGTATGAAGTTATGAATAAAAAAACAGACTTTTAGTCTTTGTTAATTGACTTGAATCTAGGTTAGGGTTTATTGTTCAATTTTCTCTTAATAATTGGGTATTTGTTGAATCAACCATTGTTGGAGTTTGCCTGCTTATCGGTATTCTTTTGAATCAACGATAGTTGGAAGGATTGTGTCTGGCATTATTTGGAATCAACAAATTCAATTATTATCTTTGTTTTTTCGCTACATCAGTTGGTACTGATAGTAAAAAGGCTTTTCGAGCATTGAATAACCCACAACCAGCTAAAAGTTGGTTACAACGTTGTCCGCCTCCTTTTTACGCATGTTTTGACAGCTCACGGTCTGAAAATGGACTTAGGATGCAAAAGTTATGCCCGTTTTACTAAACTCCTCTTCGTCATGCGATATCGGACATCCAAAAACAAGTCTGCCCGTTCTTCAACACTTGGGCCTCCATCAATTAATCTCAGTATTAAAAGGTAAAGCACCTTGAGGTCTAGAGTTTTGTAAAATGGTCATGTATTTTCTATCATTTGCCTCTTGCATTTCTATAAGCTTTTTCTCTTGTTCTTAAAACTTTTGAAGAATTAAGTCTAATTGAGGATTTAAAAAGTTCCCTTGGTTAAACCCTTGATTTTGAAAACCTTGGTTTTTAAATTGATATTGATTTGGAAATCCTTGATTAAATCCTTGAATATAAAACCTTGGTTTTGCACTTAAAAGTTCCATTGATATTCATTTCCTTGATTTGGAAAACCTTGGTTTTGAATTTGACCCCTCATATTAGCATTCCCCTTAAAATTTCTCTTATTTAGACCTTTATTTCTATTTTGAACTTGGTTATTTTGAATTTGGGGTGGGGGTCTTTGGAGGGGTGGAAAACTAGGTGGGTTCAAGTAGTAGGTACACTTGTAAGACAAGTGATTAGGATAAATATTAGGCTTGAAATGAACCATCCTATTATCATCATCATTTTGGTAAGCATAAGCTTCACCATGAGGGTCATCATACACTTTATCTCAACTGCGATAAGAATGTGGCCCACTCCATGTCTCACGAGTCTCATGAATAACATGAATAAGCCTAATAGGAGGGTTTTCAACTTTTAAAGCCAAATCTTTAACAAGTGAAGCAAGCTCTTTAATTAGATTAGTTACTTCCAAATTATTAGAATCTTCTCCACTAGTACTAGCCACATGAATCCTTGTTCTACTAATTGGCACCTTAGATTTATTTTCAATTATATCTCAAGCTACTTGTGTAGTCTTTAGTAAAATACCCCCCCCCCCCCCCCCCCGCGAAGCAGAATTAAGAGAGTCTTGATCACTTAAGCTCAAACCATTGTAGAAAGTAGTAATCTAATGGAGCAAAGTAAATCCATGATTATGACATTTCCTTATCAACTCTTTAAACATATCATACGCCTCACTAAAAGTCTCTTCATATTTTGCTCAAAACTAATGATTTCATTCCTTAAGGCCGTCAAGGGAGAAGGGAAAGAGAAATAACCTAATCGCCTCCTAAGGAACCCCATTATATTTCACAGTGTTGGTCAAGGACAAAAATCTACGAATGTGATCATGTGGGTCATCCATGGTACGACCTAAAAATAGGGTAGCAGAAACCATCTGTATAATCCTAGTCTTAAGCTCAAAATTATTTGCCTCAATGTTAGGTACCACAATCGCGTCACAATTTCCATCCACGTGAGACTACAATATCTCGATCATAGGCCGATTGTCCATGGCTAAATCTACGAAAACAGCTCGATTGATGTGAAAAGTGATTTTCTTTATGGCACTATTGATGAGGAAGTGTAGACACTAATTTCACCAACAGAGTCTACAAAGTTATTAAAGCTCCTAGAGCATGGTATGCTACATTGTCAAAATTTCTTTTGGAGCATGGATACAAAAGAGGGACCATTGACAAGACTCTTTTCATCAAAAGGACCAGAAAGATATTATTCTTGTACAAGTATATGTGATGACATAATTTTCGGTTCTACCAAAAATTTATTGTGTGAAGAGGTTGAAGCTTTTATGAAGGGCGGATTTTAGATGAGTTATATGGGAGAACTTACTTTCTTCTTAGGACTATAATATCCGTTTTTAGTATCATTAATTTCCTCGAATCATGTCGAATTGAAATCAAGTCTTATCGTTAAGATTCAAATTTTTCTTGGTTAATAAAGCTTTATTCGTATTTATACTAATTTCCACACAAAATAAAATCTTATTCTACTATTATACTAGTACGTAATACGTAGTGAAACAAAACTTGAAATAATAACTAAAACAACAAGCCAACAAGTCAAAACAGCAAGGACCAAACTTGTAACTAACAAAATTTAACAAAAATAACAAACTTGCAAAACCTAACAAACTATAGGGACCTAATCTACCAAACTAAACTGATTAAACAAACTAACAACTGCAACTAACTCGAAGGACCTAAAAACGACAACTAATTGAAACTTACAAAAATGAGCTTAGCACTAAAAATAAGCTGGAAATCGATTTCTACTTAACTATTTAAGCTCAAATTACATCCGAAGTTTCTAAAATTGAAAATAAGATAGGAAACATCAAGCTTTTTACAAGTAATATGTAAAACCGCTGATTTTACCTTATTGACTTTGTCAACTGTTGTACTTACTATTTTGAAATCTATACAATTCCACTTTTATATGATTATTAATAATCATATACTTTTGTCACACTATTACTTCATATTTATTTGTACATCTATATGAACTTTTAGTCTTTATTGACTACATTGGCAATTGATTGGCCACATGATTGAGCACGGACTCATCACCTCAGTACACACTTTTGATACACTATAACATTATTTACTTAATTTATTAAGTACTTGGATTTATATTTATATGTATATATTTACATATACTTCATACTATGAATAAACACCTAACACTTTAAAACAATGTATATTATTTCACATTGTCACTTATTTACTTTATTCAAGTAAAATAATTATAATGATATACTCATTATATACTTTCACCAAGTTATCTAAAGGTTTAACCAGAATACCTAGAAACTAAACAAATACATACACTATAATACATGGACTATTATTAACTCCCAATACTTGACACAAATTAACACAATTCTCCAAAAATGTATGTGTGTGCCGTGTATGTGCATGCATACACTACCCTTAATCATGAAAGTTTACAAGTTACTATCATTAAGTATACTATGTCTTACACTAGGCCTTACACACACATTACCTTTCCTATACATCACCTTACTTTTCCTACACTTCACCATACCCATTTCACTATTGAGTGTCATTATTTGTCCACCTTTGACTTTATAAAACATATGGCTAAACCACCAAAATGGGAGGGAAGACATGTTGCTATATTGAGCATGTGTCATATCTTGTATAATATCTAACATATATCTTGCATGATCTCTCCAAGATACTAAGTACTAGGTACAAAGATACACCAAGATTACTTTCTTTCTTCCTTATATCCGAAAATCTACACACAGATAACATAGAACATTTTAATCTCACCTATCTCTCTCTCAAAACTCACGGCTAAAACACTTTCCATCACCAAGATCCACAAAACTCATTTACTTCTCCATTTATTAACCTTAAATCATGTCTCATGAAACTTGAATGTAAACCATTACACTACAATACTCATAACTTACTTGACAAGACAATAAGGAAACCCTAGGAGAACAAGTGAAGGCCACAGCTAGGTTTTGTTCCCAAGTATCCACCATTGTTGGAACCAAGTTCAAGTTACTACTCATTTATTATCCACTCTTAGAAGTAACTAAAACTTAACCCAAGAAGAAATCTAAGCAAACCTAAGAACAAATCTATTCTATATACTTCATTTTCATACACTTGAACATATATATACATATCACTAGTAAAACTTAACCCAAGAACAAATCTAAGCAAACCTAGACTATGTTAGGTCACGGCTTAAAATGGTTTATCACTTTATGTGATGTAAAATCTTGTTAACCATAATGATCACAACCTCGTGAACATGCTTAACTAGAAAAACCATGAAAACCTAAGCATGTATAAAACTAGACGTGGGGTTATCCTCATGGTTTAGTGTGATGGTTAACTTTGTAATATTTAGATAAGCCTAGAATCACTAGATCTAAGTTACTAACTAAAAATGTAACTAGTTGCCTTATAGATTATTAAGCTTACTATTTAAGCCTTATAGAAATTAAGTCCATTAAGCCCACTAGAATAATCATACTCAAAATAAACTTTATTTTTGTTAAAGAATGTTATTATAAAACTTTTGGTGTTAAAATTGTGATTCTATAAAGTTTCGGATTAAAATGGTAAATATAAAGTTTTCGGGTTGATTTTGTAAATTTAATAAGTTTAGGGACTTAAATGGACATACTTAGAAACTCATTTTAACAAAGATAAAACATAAGGACCTACATTGTATTTTGCCGAGAGTTAAGGGTGGTATTTTAATACCATTTGAAACTTAATACATAGTAGGAGGACTCACTTGTAATTATTGATAAGTTAGGATTAGTTGTGTAACTTGGTTAGAAACCTAGGGTCCCCTTTTGACTGTTACCGAAAGTATTAGTAGCCCTAGGGGCCTTTATTGCCAATATAGTAAAGTTATTCTAGCCCGTAATGTACCCTAGGGGCCATTTTGGCATTAGCCGAAACTCATTTGGAGCCCTAGGGGCTTTTATGAAACTTTTGCTAAACCTAAATATAAACTGAATACCATAAGGACCTAATTTGACAATACATGAAAATTTAACAAACCCTAGTTTCACGTGTAACTAGGGAGGGAATAATGTTGTAATCACTTGAAACTTTTACAAACCCTAGGGGTATTATGGTACTTAACCGCGAGTAGTTATATAAATCGAGGGACTAAAATGTAATTTACACAAATTATAACAAACCCTAAATTACTATATATATATATATACCCGATATTAAAAACATAAAACTTAAATAAATACAACGCTCGCTATTTTCCCAAACTTATAATTTAATAATTATACAAACCTTCGGGAACGTTGAATTAAATTAAAATGTTATACATTTTTATAAACGTTATTTGTATACACTATATAAAATAAGTATGATTAACTTATAAAAATAAATATATTAATTATATTTATTTCTTTTCACTTTAAATATATATAAAACTTTATTTTATAAATATTTAAACTACTTTATAAACGATACAAGTACGAGAACATTAATTAAACAAATTAATTAATTAAACGATATCATTTATTTTACACTTAAAATAAATACTTCTATAACTTGTATAACGATGAACTAAATTACAGATATCGTGATAAAATGCTTAAAACCAGCATAAGCATGCACTAACTTGTTCTGAAACTTTTATGCATTATGTTATGCATTTACTGAGACCTTATAATTATTTAGGTCATTGGTTGTATCGTGAGCATCACATCAGATTTTCTTGTGACTATTTGTTGTACTACTGAGGTGAGTTCATGGCCCCACTTTCTATATTGATAAACTTTTAAAGCCTTTTATAGGGAAGAAAACATGCAACATATTTTATTTGACGGACATAAACTGAACTACGAAACCTTTGATTACATTTGCCTATTGTAGATGAACCCGCATGACCCCTGCATCTGAAACTGTTAGAATTTTTTAATTGCCTGAATGTATAGATAGATCTATTTGGGATTGACCATCCCCATCTGGGTGAGTCATGCTCATTGTGCCTAGGCCAGGGACAACAGATGTTTCGCATGTCAGAACTTTATATTGGGTGCATTTTTATTAATGCGAAGGGTCCTCATTTGCTGTGGACTTAACTGTCAAGTATGAGTTTCGGGCAATATGGGAATGTATTTACTTTTAAGTGTTGATGCTATGTACATTACTACTTCACTGAATGTTTATTGTCCAAACTCATTGTATTAAACCTGTGAATTCACCAACTTTATGTTGACTCTCTAAGCATGTTTTCTCAAGAAACTGAAGCAAGTATTGACGTGCATGGAATTAAGCATCATGATAGACTGCATTTATAGAGCTCATCTGGGTTTTATAAACTGGGAATGATTTCAACAACTGAATAATGTTTAATACTTTTTTAATAATATTTGCACTTTTATTCATGTAATAAATGTAATGATAATCTTTTATCTGTTGCTCTACATACTATCTGCTGTTGATCCACGTCACGTGACACCCAAATATTATTTCCGATGCATTTGACCAATTTGGGGGTGTCACAGAAATGGTATCAGAGCGATAGTTATAGAGAACCTGAACGAAAAATTTAAATAAATATAAAAATAAATTTTTTATATAAACTGGACTATAACTGCTTTAAAAATCTTTTGGGATTTTCGGGACTAGATTACTTAAGCATATAGAGTGTAGAGCATACATTTTTATGTGGCTAACTGTGCATTGATTATTAACATCCAGTTGATTAATCTTATAAGTATTAACGTAACCATTAACATCGCCATGTTAAACGGCAATATTATATAATTTAATCATTATTCCTGAAAACTTCTAACTTGAGTAAGGTTATACTTATGTCAATTAAAACGATAATATTTTCAGATTTACTATGACATCACCTGCTGATACACCTGTTGCTTTATCACCGACATCCGTCTTGCATGGATGGATATCTGCTAGCGAGTCAGCCGACAGTCACACTTCTGGTGACACCGCACTCGTTGCTGCTCTCATCTCTACTCCACCGGTTTCACCTGTATCCCCCACTGGGGAGGAGGTTCAGCCGACTGCTGCCTTACCACCTTTACCACCATCTTCCTCACTCTTGGGCTACGCACCCGAGTCTCTGCCACCTCGTAAGAGGAGGTACGAGGCACCTGTCGACTCTACCTTTGAGGTAGGCGAGGGTTCTGGTGCGAGGCGCGTGGATCCTATTCAGGCCCAAGTTACTGCATTGGCCGCACGCCAGGCGCAGGACGTAGCAGATTCATACTCTGCTATCTGCTGGACAGCTTGGACGCACTGCTCTGAAGACACGTCAGGACCTTTTGTGTTGGACTGTTAGTGTTGAGGCGCACGCTGCTCGAGGAGCGTGGTCTACGACTTATCATTCTCTACAGTGGTTGATGGAAGAGAATGAGTTCCTTCATGAGCAGATCTACACCCTGCAGAGTCAACAGGCGGAGACTCACACCGCTCTCATGTCCATGGAGCAGACGCTTGCCATCTTCTTTGATCTCCAGGACGTCCGTCACTAGGGATTGATGGTAGAGACTGCTCATCTTTGAGGATTCAACAGACCTTCAGAGACCAGTTCTTGGAGGCACTTCGACTCCTTAAGGAAACCCGAGCCGCCATGACCTCGATCAGGATGCCATGCAGGCACCAGCTGTCTCATCACCACCAGCAGCACCAGCCATCTCGGAGGAGTCTGTCAGACACGAGTAGACTAGATGTGCTAGATCTTTTGTACATCATGATAAGCTTTTGGGTTGCATCCCAGCTATCATGATATAGGACCTCGTGTATTTTTACTTTCTTTTATCAGTTGTATCATAGTACTGTACTATTTAGATTAGGTATTCGTAGACGATATACTCTAGATTATGTGTACCACCATCCCAGACAGGCAGGCTGTGCTCTATCTTGGATTGGTTGTACAATTTGTATTGTATTTATATTGTAGAAATGGCATGTACTCATCATCTTTTGTTATATTCTGTACTGTATTATATTATGAACTTTTAAACAGGTTATCCAATTTTTTGAAAAGTCTATGCATGAATTTCTTTTCGTGTATTTATATAAAACTGTGCTAACACCTTAAACTAATGATTTCATTTTTGTGTATGATTGCAGACAAATGGTAATCACTAGAACGAACCCCAACAATGACGATACTACCCAAAACGTCACTGCTGCCCAACTAAGGGAAATGATTGATCAAAGCATCGCTACTGTGATGGCCGCCAGCAGAAACATGGATGATAGCCAAAACTCCAACAACCGCCGGAATAATCAAACCACTAGGGTTTTCTCTTATCCCGACTTTCTAAAGTGTAAGCCTTCGTACTACAAAGGCAGAGAAGGTGTTGTAGAGCTGATGTAGTGGTTTGAAAGGTTGGAGACTATGTTCCGCATCAGCGATTGTGCAGAAGAGAACAAAGTCAAGTTTGCCACCTGTACGTTGCTTGAGAGTGCTCTTACATGGTGGAACTCTGTAGTTGCCACTCTTGGACACGATGCTGCTTATGCTCTCAACTGGACTAATCTGAGGATGATAGAGAAGTACTGTCCCAGGGGTGAGATGAAGAAGCTTGAGATAGAGTTATGGGATCTCATATGCAAGAACAATGACATCATTGCATACAATCAAATATTCCAAGAGTTGACTCTAATGTGTACCAGGATGTTTGTTGAGGTGGATGAAAAGATTGAAAAATATGTTGGTGGACTCCCAGACACCATTCATGATAGCGTACTCGCATCTCGACCCACTACTATTGAGAATGCCATTAAGTTCGCTACTGAATTGATCAACAAGAGAGTCTGTACCGTGTCTGAGAGGAACACCGAAAACAAGCGGAAAGCAGATGAGAATTTCCGTAGTCAGCACCAGCAGCCTCCAAAAAGGCCAAATGTTGGACAGGTTTACAGTGCTACCACTGCAGGAACTAGGTCATATGTGGGTGCAAAACCCTTGTGCTCAAGATGCAACTATCATCATACTGTTGATAGCCCATGTCAGTCCTGCTACAAGTGTGGACAAGTTGGTCATTTTGCCAAAACCTGTTGAGTCAATGCTGTCACTCAGGTCCGACCCAACCAGAACACCGGGAACTACAACAACAGGGGAGGATACAAGGCCCGTGGGAACGAGAACGGACAGCAGGGAAACCGCAATACTGCCAGAGGGAATGGCAATGGACCTAAGAATGGAGTTGTGTGCTATGAGTGTGGAGCACCAGGACATGTGAGACCAGGTTGTCCTAAGTTGGCCAACCAGAACAAGAACAGTGGAGGAGCTTCGTCAAGAGTGTACGTAGTCAGCAATTCAAAAGCCAACCCCGATTCTAATGTCGTTACTGGTACGCTCCTACTAAACAATCATTATGAATCTGTTTTGTTTGATACTGGAGCAGACCGAAGTTTTATATCCACTGAATTTAGCAAAGTACTAGAAGTCGTCCCTACAATTTTAGATCACCGTTACTCCGTATAATTAGCTGACGGTAAAATTGTAGATGCTGACACTATCAATAGAGGTTGTACCTTAAATCTTTCTAAACATCCATTCAACCTTGACCTTACTCCCGTAAACCTTGGTTGTTTTGATGTTATTATTGGCATGGACTGGTTAGCGAGATACCGCGCAGTCATTGTTTGTGATGAAAAACTTGTCCGTATTCCGTGGGGAAACGAAACTTTAATCATTCGAGGAGACGGTAACATCGACCTAACTGGCACTAGACTTAGTGTTATCTCTTGTAGTAAAGCCCAGAAATATTTGTTGAGAGGATGTCTTATCTTCTTGGCCCATATTTCTCAAACAGATGAGGAGGACAAACCCGAGAAGAAGCAAATCAAGGACGTGCCTATCGTTCGAGATTTTCCTGAAGTCTTTCCTAATGAGTTGCCAGGCTTACCACCGACCCGACAAGTGGAATTTCAAATCGATTTGATTTCCGGAGCTGCACCTGTAGCTAAAGCTCCATACCGGTTGGCGCCATCAGAAATGAAAGAGCTAGCTGAAAAACTTCAAGAACTATCTGACAAAGGATTTATCCGACCCAGTTCCTCGCCACGGGGAGATCCTGTGTTATTTTTCAAAAAGAAATATGGTTCTTTCCGAATGTGCATCGACTACAGAGAATTGAATAAGTTAATTGTGAAGAATCGATATCTGCTTCCTCGCATTGACGACCTATTTGACCAAACTGCAAGGGCCAAGTGTGTATTCCAAGATTGACTTGAGGTCTGGATACCATCAACTAAGGGTCAGAGAGGAAGATATTCCAAAAAGCTTTCAGAACCCGTTACGGTCATTACGAATTCCAGGTTATGCCATTTGGGTTGACCAATGCACCAGCCATTTTCAAGGATCTTATGAATCGTGTGTGCAGACCTTACCTGGATAAATTCGTGATAGTCTTCATTGACGATATACTCATTTATTCCAAGAACAAACAAGAACACGGGGAACACCTTGCACAAGTACTAAAGGTACTCAAGGAGGAACAGCTCTATGCTAAATTCTCCAAATGTGAATTCTGGATTCCCAAAGTACAATTTCTCGGTCATGTCATCGATTCTGATGGTATTCACGTAGATCCAGCAAAGGTCGAATCTGTCAAAGATCGGGTATCACCTAAGTCGCCGACAGAGATCCGCCAATTTTTAGGCCTTGCCGGGTATTACCATAGATTTATCGATGATTTCTCCAAAATAGCCAAGCCAATGACCAAACTCACGCAGAAAGGAATAAAATTCGATTAGGGAGAGAAGGAAGAATCATCTTTTCAACTGATCAAGCAGAAGTTGTGTAGTGCACCTATATTAGCCTTGCCTGAAGGCAACGATGATTTCGTCGTATGTTGTGATGCTTCACACAAAGGTTTAGGTGCAGTACTGATGCAGAGAATGAAAGTGATCGCCTAAGCTTCAAGACCACTGAAGAAGCATGAGAAGAACTACACCACTCATGATCTAGAACTTAGATCTGTAGTGTTTGCTCTCAAAATCTGGAGACATTACCTATATGGAACAAAGTGCACGGTGCATACTGACCACAAAAGTTTGCAACACATATTGGATCAGAAGGAGCTGAACATGAGACAACGCTGTTGGATTGAGTTGTTGAGTGAATACGACTACGAGATCAAATACCACCCCGGTAAAGCAAATGTGGTTGCTGATGCTCTAAGTTGTAAAGAAACGGACCCTCCTATGAGAGTCTGGGCATTAGTTATGACAATCAGTATGGATTTACCCAAACAGATTTTGGAAGCTCAGACTCAAGCTCAATTACCTAAAAACCTCGTGAAGGAAGACGTCAGGGGAATGCTCAGAACCGACCTTACTAAGCAGAAGCTAGAGCCAAGAGCAGATGGAACCCTATGCCTTCACGGAAGGAGTTGGTTACCTTGCTATGGAGATTGGAGGAACGTGATCATGCACGAATCTCATAAGTCTAAATATTCTATACATCCCGGATCTGAAAAGATGTATCAGGATATGAAGAAATTATACTGGTGGCCAAAAATATGAAAGCTGACATCGCCACCTATGTGCAGAAGTGTTTGACATGTTCACGAGTCAAAATTGAACACCAGAGACCATCGGGTTTGCTTGTACAACCCGAGATATCGAAATGGAAGTGGGACAACATCACCATGGACTTTGTCACCAAACTTCCAAAGTCATCTCATGGTTACAATACTATCTGGGTAATCGTCGACCGACTCACCAAGTTCGCTCATTTCCTTCCAATTCGGGAGAATGATCCCCTGGCAAAACTCGTAAAGACGTACCTGAAGGAGATAGTGATCAAACATGGAATACCAATCTCAATAATCTGTGATCGAGACGGTAGGTTCACATCAAACTTTTGGAAGGCTTTCCAACGAGCCTTGCGTACCAATTTATACATGAGCACCGCTTATCATCTATAGACTGACAGTCAAAGTGAACGAACCATCCAGACTCTAGAAGACATGCTACGAGCATTTGTGATTGATTTTAGAAATGGATGGGTTGACCACATTCCTTTAGTGGAATTCTGCTACAACAACAGTTATCATGCCAGTATTAAGGTTGCCCCTTTTGAAGCACTATATGGTCGAAAGTGTCGTTCACCTGTGTGCTGGGCAGAAGTAGGTGAATTTCAGCTTACTGGACCAGAATCAATCCAGGAGACTACAGACAAGATCATGCTCATCAAGCAAAGAATTCAAGCTGCTCGCAATCGACAAAAGAGCTACACGGGCCAGAAACGCAAACCTATGCAATTTGAAGTAGGTGATCGTGTCATGCTCAAGGTATCACCTTGGAAGGGTGTTGTACGCTTCGGTAAATGTGGGAAACTGAATCCATGTTATGTCGGCCCTTTCAAAGTAATAGCAAGCATCGGGGAGGTAGCTTATCGTTTAGAGTTGCCCCAGCAACTGAGTCGGGTACACTCTACTTTTCACGTGTCTAATTTGAAGAGGTGCTATGCTGAAGAACCATTGGCTATGCCATTGGAAGGAGTTCCGTTTGACGACAAACTCCAGTTCATAGAAGAACCAGTAGAAATCATGGAGATAACAGTTAAGAAATTGAAACACAGTCGCATCCCGTTGATCAAAGTACGTTGGAACTCGAGGAGAGTTCATGAGTTCACTTGGGAACGGAAAGACTCGTTCAAAACCAAGTACCCACACTTGTTCACCTGACCGGTGACTTCATCTTAAGCTTTGAGGACAAAGCTAAAATAACGGGATGGTGCTGTAAAACCTCTGATTTTACCTTATTGACTTTGTCAACTGTTGTACTTACTATTTTTGGAATCTATACAATTCCACTTTTATATGACTTATTAATAATGATATACTTTTGTGACACTATTACTTCATATTTATTTGTACATTTATATGAACTTTTAGTCTTTATTGACTACGTTGGCAATTGACTGGCCACATGATTGAACAAGGACTCATCACCTCAGTACACACTTTTGATACACTGTAACGTTATTTACTTAATTTATTAAGTACTTCGATTTATATTTATATATATATATTTACATATACTTCATACTATGAATAAACACCTAACACTTTAAAACAATGTATATTATTTCACATTGTCACTTATTTACTTTATTCAAGTAAAATAATTATAATGATATACTCATTATATACTTTCACCAAGTTATCTAAAGGTTTAACCAAAATACATAGAAACTTAATAAATACATACACTATAATACATGGACTATTATTAACTCCCAATACTTGACACAAATTAACACAATTCTCCAAAAATGTATGTGTGTGTCGTGTATGTGCATGCATACACAACCCTTAATCATGAAAGCTTACAAGCTACTATCATTAAGTATACTATGTCTTACACTAGGCCTTACACACACATTACCTTTCCTATACATCACCATACTTTTCCTAAACTTCACCATACCCATTTCACTATTGAGTGTCATTATTTGTCCCCCTTTGACTTTACAAAACATACGGCTAAACCACCAAAATGGGAGGGAAGACATGTTGCTATTTTGAGCATGTGTCATATCTTGTATAATATCTAACATATATCTTGCATTTCTCTCCAAGATACTAAGTACTAGGTACAAAGATACACCAAGATTACTTTCTTTCTTCCTTATATCCGAAAATCTACACACACACACAACATAGAACATTTGAATCTCACCTATCTCTCTCTCAAAACTCACGGCTAAAACACTTTCCATCACCAAGATCCATAAAACTCATTTACTTCTCCATTTATTAACCTTAAATCATGTCTCATGCAACTTGAATGCAAATCATTACACTACAATACTCTTAACATACTTGACAAGACAACAAGGAAACCCTAGGAGCACAAGTGAAGGCCACGGCTAGGTTTTGTTCCCAAGTATCCACCATGGTTGAAACCAAGCTCAAGTTACTACTCATTCATTATCCACTCCTAGAACTAACTAAACAAGTAAGTATCATGAAACCTACCTATTATATATACTTCATTTTCATACACTTGAACATATATATACATATCACTAGTAAAACTTAACCCAAGAACAAATCTAAGCAAACCTAGACTATGTTAGGTCACGGCTTAAAAAAGTTTATCACTTTATGTGATGTAAAATCTTGTTAACCATAATGATCACAACCTCATGAACATGCTTAACTAGAAAAACCATGAAAACCTAAGCATGTATAAAACTAGACGTGGGGTTATCCTCATGGTTTAGTGTGATGGTTAACTTTGTAATATTTAGATAATCCTAGAATCACTAGATCTAAGTTACTAACTAAAAATGTAACTAGTTGCCTTATAGATTATTAAGCTCACTATTTAAGTCTTATAGAAATTAAGTACATTAAGCCCACTAGAATAATCATACTCAAAATAAACTTTATTTTATTAAATAATGTTATTATAAAACTTTTGGTGTTGAAATTGTGATTCTATAAAGTTTCGAATTAAAATGGTAAATATAAAGTTTTCGGATTGATTTTGTAAATTTAATAAGTTTAGGGACTTAAATGGACATACTTAGAAACTCATTTTAACAAAAGATAAAACATAAGGACCTATATTGTATTTTGCCGAGAGTTAAGGGTGGTATTTTAATACCATTCGAGACTTAAAACATAGTAGGAGGACTCACTTGTAATTATTGGTAAGTTAGGATTAGTTGTGTAACTTGGTTAGAAACCTAGGGTCCCCTTTTGACTATTACCAAAAGTATTAGAGGCCCTAGGGGCCTTTATTGCCAATATAGTAAAGTTATTCTAGCCCTAAACAAACCCTAGGGGCCATTTTGGCATTAGCCGAAACTCATTTGAAGCCCTAGGGGGCGTTTATGAAACTTTTGCTAATCCTAAATATAAACCAAATACCATAAGGACCTAATTTGACAATACATGAAACTTTAACAAACCCTACTTACACGTGTAACTAGGGAGGGACTAATGTTGTAATCACTTGAAACTTTTACAAACCCTAGCGGTATTATGGTACTTAACCGCGAGTAATTATATAAATCGAGGAATAAAATGTAATTTACACAAACTATAACAAACCCTAATTTACTATATATATATATACCCGATATTAAAAACGTTAAACTTAGATAAATACAACGCTCGTTATTTTCCCAAACTTATAATTTAATAATTATACAAACCTTAGGGAACGTTGAATTAAATTAAAATGTTATACATTTTTATAAACGTGATTTATATGCACTATATAAAATAAATATGATCAACTTATAAAAATAAATATATTAATTATATTTATTTCTTTTCACTTTAAATATATATAAAACTTTCTTTTGTAAATATTTAAACTACTTTATAAACGATACAAGTACGAGAACATTAATTAAACAAATTAATTAATTAAACGATATCATTTATTTTACACTTAAAATAAATACTTCTATAACTTGTACAACGATGAACTAAATTACAGATATCGTGATAAAATGCTTAAAACCAGTATAAGCATGCACAGACTTGTTCTGAAACTTCTATGCAATATGTTATGCATTTACTGAGACCTTATAATTATTTAGGTCATTGACTGTATCGTGAGCATCACATCAGATTTTCTTGCGACTATTTATTGTACTACTGAGGTGAGTTCATGGCCCCACTTTGTATATTGACAAACTTTTAAAGCCTTTTATGGGGAAGAAAACATGCAACATATTTTATTTGACGGACATAAACTGAACTACGAAACCTTTGATTACATTTGCCTATTATAGATGAACCTGCATGACCCCTGCATCTGAAACTGTTAGAATTTTTGAATTTCCAGAATGTATAAATAGATCTATTTAGGATTGACCATCCCTATCTGGGTAAATCATGCGCACAGTGCCTAGGCCAGGACAACAGATGTTTCACATGTCAGAACTTTATATTGGGTGCATTTTTATTAATGCGAAGGGTCCTCATTTGTTATGGACTTAACTGTCAAGTATCAGTTTCGGGCAATATGGGAATGTAATTATTTTTAGTGTTGATGATATGTGCATTACTACTTCAGTGAATGTTTATTGTCCAAACTCATTTTATTAAACCTGTGAATTCACCAACTTTTTGTTGACTCTCTAAGCATGTTTTCTCAGGAAACTGAAGGAAGTATGGAATCAAGCATCATGATAGACTGCGTTTATAGAGCTCATCTGGGGTTTTATAAACTGAGAATGATTTCAACAACTGAATAATGTTTAAGACTTTTTTTAATAATATTTGCACTTTTATTCATGTAATAAATGTAATGATAATCTTTTATATGTTGCTCTACATACTATCTGCTGTTGATCCATGTCACGTGACACCCAAATATTATTTGCGCTGCATTTGACCAATTTGGGGGTGTCACATAATAAGCTTTAAGAACTAAAGAGACTTTTTGTTAAATGAACAAAATTTTAAATCAAACTTTTCACTTGACCAATCCTTATAAGCTTTTCAGGACTCAATAATAAGCTAAAAGAACCATTTATATCCAAAAAATCAAAAAATGACTAAAAGGAAAAGCAGTTTGAAACTAATAAGCTAAAAAGAGCCTATTTGACTAATGTTTGACTTTTTGACTTTTTAAGAAAACACTTTCTATTGACTTAAAACTACCAATAAGCTACATTTGAACACTTCTTAACAAAGAAAATAAGATGGAACTGATTATTGAAGAAAAACAGAAAAAGCTTAATGAAATGCTTAAGAAATCAGTTTCAAATCTAGCTACTTTGAGACTGAATAAATGCTTATCCAATAAGCCACAAGAAAAATTCTTAAAAGATATTGAAAAGTTATTACTATGGACTATCAAAAAACTAAACACCTTCCTCTAATACTTATTAAGCACAAAGTAATTTAGTATTGAAAATGTCTGTTTAGACAGAAAAGTAGACCCGAAGCATTTTCTTACCCTTTTGCCTGTTTGACTATTGTTTTTTACTTTTTAAAACTAAAAACACTTTTCTTTAGGCTACCAAATATGACTGTAAATAACTCCAACAATGAACTCAAACAGATATGAAATTGAACCTTGATCCAAACACTAGATAAGAACAGATTAAGGAAATTTATACAACAAAATGAAGAATCAATGGCAGGTGAGTGAAAACAGAGATCAAACTAGCAATAATAAACAGGAATCAGCAACTTGCAAGTAAATGTTACACTAACAAAAGCCTATAACAGTTTATTGTTATAACTGTGAAGAAAAGTAAATGAAGTGCTTGAACATCACATCCAAGCCTCTTTTGTTGTATTAATAGTCTGTAACAACTAACCACCACTTCAAACAACCTCAAATTCCATGGAACAACCAACTACTCATTTACCATTAACCAACTGCATCAAATGTTCAAAACTGCTATTATCATTGAAGCTTGTAGAACTGAATTAAACCAACAGGATCAAAGTAACACTTATATAACCACCATCATAAGCTCAATAACAAACCACAATCACAATTGTAACACCCGACTTTGATAAGTGGACCGTTACGCGTGATTATGGTGTGTCATCAAAGCATGCAAGGTAATATGTAGTAAAACATACATGACCATAGGGAAAACTGGAATCAAACATCGATTCCGAAACATAAGCCCCAAAACATAATAAAGTAAAAGGGATGAATGAAAGACTAAACAAGCATATGTATATGAAGGCAAAAGGAGAAGAAGTCTATGGCAGCTTCCATCCTATGCACGTCCTCCAAATGCTCGAGTCTGTCCTTGGGTACCTGCCGTTTTGGGACATGGAAAGGAAAGTAACGGCTGAGCATAACGCTCACTGCACAGATATACAAGCATGGAATGAATAATATAAGCATGTAAAACATACAGCAGCGGAAAAGACTAAGTCATGGATAACCTGGTATATCTTAGTAAAACTGGTTTTATAATTTGAGAAGCCTTATGTTTATCTTATAAAAACTGTTTAACATGTTTACCATTAGCCAATATAAGTCATGAAATATCAACGAGCATGAATACTTGGAGGGGTGACCTCATCATGCAAATTAGAGGGGCTGCCTCTAATTTAATATAACTGTTTGGGTAGGAGGGATCAGCTCCTTGTGAAGGATGCAAGGCACACACCACATTCACCTAAATAATCTGCTAAAAACATGTAAACTAGGATTGTTGTCCCTTAATTTATTCACTTCACCATGCTTGATTAATGGAAAATAGATGAAAAAGAATAAAGATTTTAGAGAGAGAAAGTAGTGACAGAGAGATGATTAACTTGGGAAATTAGATTAAGAAAAATTATGAACATCCACCCTCCTAACATGCTAGGAGGGTGCTTATATAGTCCACCCACATGCGGGCTCTCTAATGGACTATATTATTTTGGGCCGGGCTTGAATAAATGCTTAGTACCTTGAAAGAGGCCTTTTAAGCTAACCATCAAGCCCGTAATGTCACGACTATTTTAACTAACTATTACAACGTTCTAATAAATATTACAATATAAACCTATGACCGAACAGTCTTGTTTGACTCGATATTTTGAGGCTAACAATCTCCCCCAATGTGAGGTCATTCCTCTTTGATATTTGGAGTCCAATTGAGATTTATGAATTTCGTCATAAATGAGTCTTGAACGTGTAATAGTAGTGTTGTTCCTTCATGTTGTGATCTTTGAGCCTTTGTCGTTGTCTTTTGACTTTGTCTTTAAACTTGATATCTTCAAATCATTCTTGACTTATCTTTTCCATCTTGCGATCTTTTGTCTTTATCCAGATGCTCATACTTTGCACAATCTTGAAAGCTTGCTATCAGTCTCCCTTGAAGAGATGTCATTCCTCTACATTAATTGATAAGGAAGATTTTGATCATCAGAGTTGTGGAAGTCTTTAGCTTTCTTGATTGTTGAATGTCTTTGGGCATGAGTATGTGGTTTTGATTCTTTGACTTTGCTGAGTACACTGTAACGTCACCTTCTCGAGACAAAACATAGACATGGACTGAATGGCTTTGACATTCGTCCTTAATCGGTAGCGTTTTACGTCCGGTCTGTGAAGACCGTCACACGATATTAAATATCGTACCTGTGATTAGGTAGATTCAATTAAGAATCTCCTTGACAGGGTTTTGCGACTGTACTAGCCGTTCTCTTTACTCGACCGTCTCAAAGCAAGACTGCGAACATAAAGAGTGAATCAATTGGATAAATATCCGCTTGATTAAAGTCGTCAATTCAAATTCCTGGAACAAGTTTGATTCATTACGAATCTTACCATTGTTGCTTTCCAGTTGACACAAGATTGATTCATAAGAATCTCGCAAATTACCTACCGTAGCGTTGTTTGATGTTGACGCTAGAAGGATTTCCGTTCATCACTGTGAGTATTAATAAATATCACTCTGAATGTTCTGGCAAGACCATAAAGATATTGCGTAGAAACCTGAAACGAGTTTGAATCGATAAAGAAACAAACCACTGTTGCTTTTTAGTTTTACATATGTTCAATTCATAAAGAATCTTACACATGACCTACCGTAGTGCTTTTTGATGTTAACATTGGAAGGATTTCCACTCTTCATTGTAAATACTAGGTAGTATCACTCTGAGTGTTCTAGCAATATCACAAGGATATATCATAGGACTCTCTTGATCGCCATTCGTGTGTCCTAACGAGATTTGATTGATCTCTTGGCTCTAGACTCGATTTGTGCACTTTTAGTGATCAGAGGCTGGAGCAGATGCCACCTATTCAATATCAACTATCTCGGAGTGAGAAAGTCAATAGAAGTCATGTTGATCTCCGTGACAATAAAACAAAATTCTTTTGAGAGAAGCCTGAGTCAGCTGGGGAGGGGTTGTGCATTACATCACTGGGTCCATGATGCGTTGTCTTCATGATATGTTGACCCGGTTTCTGCCTAAGTTGTAAGGAGGGCTTCTTTCTTTACACCCTTTATCCTTACATTTCTTTTTCATTCTTCAACCCCTTCAATGCTTACCAAGACATCATTAATAGCACCTTGTTGTGATTGTTCCAGTGCTATCATCAGTACTTAGTCGGCATTCAGCTTCGTTCACATTCTACTCCATCTTTCCTAAGGTCTTCTAATAATCTATTGGATTGTCCCTATGAAGATCCCTCCGGTTTTGGTTGGATCATAGGACTTAAACCTAACCACCCTTTTGGCACTAATAACATCGTGAATTAAAGATGTTGTGGGTATTTGATCGTAACCATGAGTGCTTGAGTCTATAAATCACATTTTAATCACATTTTCTCCCCTATCTCTAATATATAAAATCTTTTGATATTAGAGATACCAAATTTGATTAAAATATATTTTGAAAAATAGTCTTGAAAATCTTCGGGAGAAGAATGTGTCAAACTAGCATGAATTTGGAACGCTCCCCCTCAAAAATTGATCCAATGGAATTGTCATTACGAGGATATGATCCTCATTAATCTTTTGAGGATAGGAGTTGTTGAACACACAATTTTTGAAAGATTTTGAATATCATTGAGAAATTCTTGAAAAAATTGTGTTCAACGCTTTTTGAAAAATCAATTCTTTTTGGCGAAAAGGTTTTGTTAAAGCATAAACATGAGTTCATATACTTTAAATGTCTTGACGAATCCACTCAAGTGTAAGAAGATTTAACTTCTTTTGCTAAGGGTAAGGGCACGAAAACGAACACTCCCCCGTGAATTTAGATTCGGGTTGCAATCTGAAAGTGATTACAAGCCATTGTGTTGAGCGCAAAGCGTTGAATGGTTTGTGACAAGCTCTACCCAAGATAGATTACTCTACCCGTTGTAAGGATAAGTTATCTTAAAAGATACACTTTCCTTTAGTTTAAGTTCGAGTTACAGTTTGACATTTAACTGTAAGTCGTTTACATGAGCTTAAAAACTTTGAATGTTTTTATTGATAGCTAATGACCGAGAAATTTAATTTTCCCGTTGTTGAGGATAAGTAATCATCGTGATCAACTTTCCTTTCTTTGAAGTACGAGTCACAATCTGAGGTAATTGTAAATCATTTTACATCTTAGTTGTGAAACCCTTTAGACACTAGTTTCTCATATATCTGCTTCTTCAACAACCAAACTCTGAGTGTGTCTTTTGTTGAACGGTATTTAAAAATTGGACCTTTGGGTGTCCGTTGAGTCTGGACTTCAGTACCTGCACTCTTTACAGTAGTTTGTATGCTTGCATATTTGTTAGTGATATCTTTATGAGAACCATGTGGGGGTTCACAGTGAACCTTTGTCGTGCTGGAGGGAAATATTTTTCCAGTAGGAACCCATTTAAGACCAGTTGTTTTGAAGATTCTACCCGTTGGTATCTACTTAATACGAGGTCTAGGAAACGTAGTTTTCTCATGCACAGCGGAAGACTTAATTGGAGAAAAACTATTTCCTATAGGGTTCCATCTTTGAGATGCTCTAGTTGTTTGGTGCACCTTGTTCAGGACTTTTGTGATGCAATCATCATGAATGACATTAAACACGTAGTTGTTACATTTCGTGCAAACAAAGTTCTTTGCATCTGAGAAGGATCTAGTGTTCCTAGGATAGGCTGATTTGGGCACATCATAGAAGGGTCTAGAATTCCTAGATGTGTGATTAGCTCTCCTAGGTTTCGGTTGGGTCCTATCTCTTGCGTGTGTCTTTATCTTAGCATCCTCTAGATAGCTTTTATGACCCGTGTCATTTGAACTACTCTGAGGCATGTTCATGGAGCTATTTCTAGAGTTGCTTGAAGCATTCATGTGATTGGGTTTTGCATAGGCAAAATTTGTTAAGGGGGATCTAGATAGTGGAGTGACTGTTTTTGGCAAACTGTTACGCACGTCAACTTGGGATGCAAACCTCGAGTTCGTTGTTTTGGATCGGTCAGATTTAAACGCATTCGATTATCTAGCAACTGAGCGGTTGTTGAATGGTTGAGTAGGAGGTTTCCCCAAGATTGACTGATTTGCTAACTTAGTATCCACACTATTTCCTTTTAGCTTCCTTAATTCATTTTTCACCGCTGTTAATGCAAAAACCTTTTCCTGAATCTGAGCTTTCAATTGCTCATTTTGTAGAAGTAATTGAGCGACACGTTGTTCTAACTTAATGTTCATATTATCAAATATGTCATTATCAGCATTCGCGTCATTACTATCTATAGTGTCAATAGGTTGCACAGATATTTCACTTAATGAAGCAGGCGGAGGACTTAGATTTTGAGAAGCCAACTTTCATTCTAACAAATTTATTTGTTTCACAAAATTTTCTTTTTCCGCATTAGAATCTTGAATCTTACGATCCAGTTTTTGTTCAAGAACAACGTTTGCTTTTTCAAGTTTTTAAAAATAAGCTTCAAATTTGTCATTTTTCTTCGAAAACTTGATTTTGGCATTCTCAAAATCTTTTGTCTTTTGAGCTAACATATTTTCAAGCTCATGAATCTTAGAATCAATATATTGATGATCATCATACACAGCATTTAATTATACCTCAGCCATAGGCTCCTTGTCATATATGAGTCTGATATCTGCATCATCGGTTGCTTGATCATTCCCTGAGTTGTTGCTGGTATGTTGATTTATGACGTGTTCTTTCAGCAATGGACTTCCTTATAACACTCAAATGTTGAAGAAATGTCTCCTTGAATTCTTGAACTTCTAACCGAGTATATTCAAAGAAGTATTTGTTGATGAATTCTCGATCATAGTGTACAGAGACCTGTGTATCAAAGAATTGCTGAAACTGATTCTCGAGAACCAAAGCAGCATCTATGGATTCAACCTCTAGAAATTCATCGTTGGCAAGTTGTTGTTCAAGGTGATCTACATTGAGTAGCATTGTGCTTGTGAATGTCTCAACATCTTCACCAGTGAGTGACATGAATACCCGTTTGAATCCAAGTTCGACGCGAGTGCCTTTTAAATCGTCATTTGAAATAACTTGAAGGTGTGACTGGAGTGATCTAAAGTGTGTCATGCATCGTTCTTTTGTAACCGACATCTTCGATTTGAGTGCATGCACATCTTGTGTTGCGGAATCCATAATGAGTGTTTCAGAAGATGAATTGACTTCGGATCTTAAGGAGATATGGTGTGATTGAGTTGTTGTTGAAATTCCGAAAATTCCGATTTTTTCTCAGTCCGACAATTAATCCCTCAGTCCGACTACCCGGTAAACCGAAAAAAAATTTGAATAACAACTTTTGAATTCAAGTTATAAAAGCCAATAACTAGTAGGGAAAAATTTTGAAAAAGGAAAGTTTTTGTCAAAAATAAAACCTAAAAATTTGAATTTTGGTCCAAAAATTTGAATTTTTGGTCGAAAAATTTTTCGCATCACCAAAATTTGAAATTAATGCTTAAATGGCCTAAAAATGGTCTAGGAAAAAAAATAAATTTTATTTGAATAAATGTTTTATTTTTTTTTTAATCTTCGTGTAAGCGACATTCCGAAACTAGTCTAGAGGGTGGCTAAATCTAAAAAAGGTGTCTAACTAAAAAATGACTGACTTCGCAATCCAAAAAAAATCGACTTCTCAATATATAAAAAGATCAACTTCGGAATACCTGAATTCATAATACTACTTCGGAAAAATTTGCTTAAGCATTTCGGAATCTGAAAAACCTCTTAACTTCGGTATCAAAAAGTAGTTGGACTTCGGAATAATAAACTTTGGTACTTCGGAATTAACTTTCCAACACACTTCGGAATGATTCTTCTTGTAAACTTCGGAATAATTCTTCTTGGGAACTTCGGAATAATTTACCTTAGGTACTTCAGAATACTTTTCCTTAGGTACTTCAGAATTGTTTTCCTTAGGTACTTCGGAATGATTCTTCTTGGGTATTTCGGAATGATTCTTCTTAGGTACTACGGAATGATTTGGAAGATCACTTCGGAATCGTAACAAAGAAGAACTTCGGAATTTTTTATGTTGGGTACTTCGGAATATCTGAATTGTGAGAACTTCTGAATATTGCTGTCTTCGAGCTCACTTTAGAATCCCAAATCTTGTGAACTTCGGAATACTAAAACCCTCTTCGCTACTTCGGAATATCAACAGTTATTCCGTAGTAGATCAATCTGTTGAAAACATTCCGTGTTCTTCGCTTCAAATAAACCAAATTCATGATTTTAACCCAAAAATCGATCCAAACACCAAAAAACTTCGTGTTTTTACCCACAAAAATTATACCAAATCCCTACCACATGTATATAGAAGATATAAATGAAGATTTATAACCCAAAAACACTAAAAAAATTAATTTGAGATGATTATTGAAGAAATCATACGAATCAAATATAAAACCAAACAAACAATCACAAATATACCCGGTGGCGATTGATACCAATTGTTGTCCCTTAATTTATTCACTTCACCATGGTTGATTGATAGAAAATAGATGAAAAAGAATGAATATTTTAGAGAGAGTAAGTAGTGAGAGAGAGATGATTAACTTTGGAAATCAGATTAAGGAAAATTATGAACATCCACCCTCCTAACATGCTAGAAGGGTGCTTATATAGTCCACCCACATGCGGACTCTCTAATGGACTATATTGTTTTGGTCCGGGCTTGAATAAATGCTTAGTAACTTAAAAGAGGCCTTTTAAGCTAACCATCAAGCCCGTAATGTCACGACTATTTTTAACTAACTATTACAACATTCTAATAAATATTACAATAAAAACCTATGACCGAACATTCTTGTTTGACTCAATATTTTGAGGCTAACAATCTCCCCCAATGTAAGGTCATTCCTCTTCGATCTTTGGAGTTCAATGGAGATTACGAATTTCGTCATAAATGAGTCTTGAACGTGTAATAGTCGTCTTTGTTCCTTCATGCTGTGATCTTTGAGCCTTTGTCGTTGTCTTTCGACTTTGTCTTTAAACTTGAGATCTTCAAATTATCCTTGACTTGTCTTTGCCATCTTGCGATCTTGTGTCTTAATCCCCATACTCATACTTTGCACAATCTTGAAAACTTGCTAACAATCTCGTTTGAAGATAGGTCATTAATCATCAGTGTTACGGAAGTCTTTAGCTTTCTTGATAGTTGAATGTCTTTGGGCATGAGTATGTGGTTTTGAATCTTTGACTATGCTGAGTACACCGTAACGACACCTTCTCGAGACAAAACTTAGGCACGGACTGAATGGCTTTGACATTCGTCCTAAATCGGTAGCGTTTTACCTCCGGTCGGTGAAGACCGTTACACGATATTAAATAGCGTACCTGTGATTAGGTAGATTCAATTAAGAAACCTCCTTGACAGGGTTTCGCGGCAGTACTAGCCGTTCTCTTTACTCGACCGTCTCAAAGCAAGACTGCGAACATAAAGAGTGAATCAATTGGATAAACATCCGCTTGATTAAAGTCGTCAATTCAAATTCCTGGAACAATTTTGATTCATTAAGAATCTTACCATTGTTTCTTTCCAGTTGACACAAGCTTGATTCATAAGAATCTCACAAGTTACCTACCGTAGCGCTGTTTGATGTTGACGCTAGAAGGATTTCCATTCGTCATTGTGAGTATTAATAAATATCACTCTGAATGTTCTAGCAAGACCATAAAGATATTGCGTAGAAACCTGAAACGAGTTTGAATCAATTCAGAATCAAACCATTGTTGCTTTTCAGTTTTACATTAGTTTAATTCATAAAGAATCTTACACATGACCTACCACAGTGCTGTTTGATGTTAACACTGGAAGGATCTCCACTCATCATTGTGAATACTAGGTAGTATCACTCTGAGTGTTCTAGCAATATCGCAAGGATATAGCGTAGGACTCTCTTGATCTTCATACGTGTGTCCTAACGAGATTTGATTGATCTTTTGGCTCTAGACTCGATTTGTGCACTTTTAGTAGTCGGAGGCTGGAGCAGATGCCACCTATTCAATATCAAATATCTCGGAGTGAGAAAGTTAATAGAAGTCGTGTTGATCTCCGTGACAATAAAACAAACTTCTTTTGAGAGAAGCCTGAGTCAGCTGGGAAAGGGTTATGCATTACATCACTGGGTCCATGATGTGTTGTCTTCATGATGTGTTGACCCGGTTTCTGCCTAAGTTGTATGGAGGGCTTCTTTCTTTACACCCTTTATCCTTACATTTCTTTTTCATTCTTCAACCCCTTCAATGCTTACCAAGACATCATTAATAGCACCTTCTTGTGATTGTTCCAGTGCTAGCATCAGTACTTAGTTGGCATTCAGCTTCGTTCACATTCTACTCCATCTTTCCTAAGGACTTCTAAGAATCTATTGGATTGTCCCTGGGAAGATCCCTCCGGTTCTGGTTGGATCATAGGACTTAAACCTAACCACCCTTTTGACACCAATAACGTCGTGAATTAAAGATGTTGTGGGTATTTGATCATAACCATGAGTGCTTGAGTCTTTAGATCATATTTTAATCACATTTTCTCCCCCTTCACATGTGCATTGAAATGCGAAATTATTTAAGTAAACATTTTGCACCTGTGGGTAAGAGTTAAAGTGCTTAATTAGTGTTTCAAATTCTAAAATATGTTTTTGCGTTCTTTCCGCAAGCGGAATCAAAATACTTTTCACAAGCACAGTTATATCGTGAGGAATTTCTTTGTCTCCTTTCGAAAATTCGCGTTTGTTCCAGTCATCATCAACAACCTTTTTGAAATTTTCAATATCCTGAGAACACTAAGTGCTTGCTTACTCTTGCTTACAGAAGCTTTAAATGGCAAATAGTCAATAAATTTTGAAACATTAGTTTTCTTAGTGGCAAAAGCTTGTCTCCATTTAATTCTTATTTGTTCACATTTGAAAAATATTTGCTCACGAGTTTTCTGTGTTTGCGGTGTGAAAAGACCATAACGACTGTTGTCATAAGCATAATTATATGGTTTAACGAATTCTTTATTAACTTTTGGTTGATTAATAGAAAATAGATGAAAAAGAATGAAGATTTTAGAGAGAGAAAATAGTGAGAGAGAGATGATTAACTTGGGAAATTAGATTAAGAAAAATTATGAACATCCACCCTCCTAACATGCTAGGAGGGTGCTTATATAGTCCACCCACATACGGGCTCTCTAATGGACTATATTGTTTTGGGTCGGGCTTGAATAAATGCTTAGTACCTTGAAAGAGGCCTTTTAAGCTAACCATCAAGCCCGTAATGTCACGACTATTTTAACTAACTATTACAACGTTCTAATAAATATTACAAAATAAACATATGATCGAACATTCTTGTTTGACTCAATATTTTGAGGCTAACAAGGATGCACCCATACACCCCACATGATAATGATAATAATATGGCCAAAAGCTGAAGGGACGCCACGAGCTATCACTCCGTCGTGATGGAGTCATAACACTGGTGCCTCTAGTGTTATGGTTATGGTACCTCCATAACTAGGTGAAATTGGTCATGCATGTATATGGCTTTAGGTATCTAAATAAGCATAAGCAATTCAGAAACATATAAAACATATACTGGGGAAAACAGTTGGCTACATACGGGGAATCCTAATAAGGAAGAATGTCCATACTGAAAGGACGGAGAATCCGTACCTTAAGTCCAGTGAACGAAGAAGACGAACGAAAGAGAGTCCTACTTCGATCTCACTAATGCTACATACATAGGATACATGTATAAGTATTCTGATTACTAAGTACGTAACTAGTTTTATGTCATGCTTTAGCTTGTTTTATATGTTCATGTCTTGTTTTACTGATTTTAACGTTATACTGTGTTTATCGTGTATTATGTATATTCTGATTAAGTATTACTTGTATTTCTTGTATTATTATACTTGTTGTGTAATAGTAAGTAACTTTCTAAAAATAGCAGGTTTCTTAAAATAGAAAGTTTTTAAGAATATAAAGTTTCCAAAAATAGAAAGTTTCGAAAAATAGATTTACTGCTTAAAATAAATAAGTTTCCAAAAATAGAAAGTTTCCATAAATAGATTAGCTGCTTAAAATAAATAAGTTTCTGAAAATAGAAAGTTTCCATAAATAGAAATAAGCTGGAGTATTAAGCTAAAAAGGATAAGCTTAAGTTTTACGGATTAATATTCTAAGTCATGTGATTAAATAGTATAGTTTATTAATTAATACATGTAAATTAAATAAACTATATATTATAAGATTTAGTTAAATATAAACATGATTTAATTAAATTAAGTGTATTAAATATACAGGTTAAAACATGTATTAATATTAATATTAATATAACCTAAGTCATGATAACTAATTAATTAATTATAAGTTATGTTTAATAATTAATTAATTACTATAGTCTAAATTAATAATAAAATACTTAGGTTAAAATCATGTATTATTACTTAATAATAATAAACCTAAGTCCATGTTTTAATTAAATTAATTATATAGCATGTCAAATTAATAAAAAAAATCTTGAAATTATAAGTCATGTTTTATTAATTTAATTACCTTGTAAACTAATATACATGTAAAGCTAAATAAACTTGTAAAAATAATAACCCGAACCCATGTATTATTTTATTAAAACGTGTCGTAACCCGAACCCGTGAAAACCCGTGAAACCCGTGTCGTGTTTACATTTAAGCCGAACCAATTAGCCCTTTAATTATGTTTACTAAACTGCGAACCAAACACCCCCTGACTACAACTAGCAGCCAAACACTCCTGTCTTGTTGCTGGCTGCCAATGACTAGCCAACACAGCCCCTGGTCTAGCCAGGGTTGCCGCTGCTGCTTGCCTGGTTCCCCCTGACTGGCCCAACGTCCCCCTGATATGTGTGTCTGGTTACCACCGAGAGCTCTAGGCTCTCGGTTCCCACTGCCAGCCTTCCCAAACACCCTATGCTGCCCTGCTGAACGCCACTGTTAAGCCAAACGCACCCCTGCTAGCAGCAGGAGCTTACGGCTGATGAGGCAGAAAGGACACCGAGAGTCTGGGACTCTCGGTTGGTGTGCTATCCGACTGTAACCAACGTCGCAACCCACAACCTTGGTTATTTCCCACGTTTATAACATTTTATAATTTGTTTATTGGGTTCTTGATCCATTACCCGAAAGAAAATAAAGAAAAAAAACAAGATCAAAGGTTACCAATTCGTTTTTAAGATTTAGGAAATTAAAACATGAACACCAACCTTGTTTTTCACTTGGATCGACACACGATCTCTCCTTTGTCTTGGTGTTAGTCGGCGGCAGAAGCACAAACGAAAGAGAGAGTGAAGGCATGTTAATTATTTTAGGGATTGGGATTTTGGTTGACAAAAACAATATACTCCCCCCGTCTGTTCTTTCTTTAAGTCGAACCAAACCCACATGGGCCTCGAGCCCATGTTTTCCTTGTCTAAACGGCCCAACAGCCCCCTCCCTATTTTTTTGTAAATTTCATGTTTAATTTAAAAACGTACGCGTTTTCGTGTATTTAAAATGTTCGCGTAGTTCGTGATTAAAACGTCGTGAATTTCCTTGGTTATCCTAATACTTATAAGATGTAAGTACTACGTACGTCATGACTTATCGTGTTTGATTAAACGTACGTGAAAGTAATCGTGTTCATTATTCGTGTTTACGTGTTACATAATTACTAATAATCCATGTTATTATAATTACTTGTACGTAACGACAATCATCGTATTAATAACACACGTAAGTACATGATTATCTGTTCGTGATTTTATGTTCATGATTTTATGTTCGTGATTTCATGTTCATTTTTTTATGTTCGTGATTATAATTACTATTGTTAATAATTATCGTGTACTAACACGTATTTAATACTTATCGTGTAATAACACGTACGAAATTCTTGTAATTAATATTTGTGATACGTTTTCATGTTATAAAAGGAAACTTTTAATCCTGTACGTACGATCGTAAGTGTACTGTTCATGGTAAATGCATGCGGGTTTTACAACTCTTCCCCCTAAGAAGAATAATTTGTCCCCGAATTATAGATAACGTAACTGGAAACGTAACATACCCGACTCAAACTGGAAGGGTATGCAAGATAAAAGGAGATGAAGGTGACGTGAAATGTGACATAGCTTAAAAGGACATGGATCGTGACGTGGCCGAAAGAGTCGTTCTGAATTATGGAATGTTGAGAGGATAAAATCCGGATGGACTCCTTCGTTTCCAAGTGGCTTTCCTCTCGGAACGGTTCTTCCATAAGATCTTGACACAAATGATAAATCTTGGTCCTCCTGCCTTGACTTGAAAACACGAAGAGTTCATGGTTATAAACGTAAGATGAATCCCCTGAATTTGATCGAGGGAATAAGAATTAACATGCAATGGTAACTGAAATGTTATGGTGCAAAACGATCTACTTAACTGATAATTAGCAACGATGCGCGAGACATATAGAAACGTAGTACGTGAAAATTTTTGAACGTGATACGTGAAAAATTTTGAACGTGATACGTGGAGATATGGGGGGTGTAGTATGAGTAAACATATCGTGATCCATGATACATGTAATATATCGTGAACGTGATATGAGGAACGTGGAATGAACATGACATGTGAAACATATCGTGAACATGTAATACAACTGTGGTAACGCCAAACGCTACAAGGTGAGACATGGAAAATGACGTGAAACGTCTATCTGAGGATAGGGAGTTATACTAAACTTGAGTCTGATCTCTCAAGTTCTTGCAAAACTTCCCAGAACGAAGACAAACTTAAATTTGCAAGGCAAGATACGATCATGAACGTGAATAGTGTCATCAACGTGAGCGTAAAATCAAGTCGTGAACTTAGAACAAGGACGTGGACGTAAATAAGGAGCACAAATGTGAACCTTTGTCTGACCCGATAGCTGAGGGATTACCAAGTGATCGGATGCGCCTTGACTGGAACATGTCCGATCAATCTGTTGGTTCTGAAATCCTTGCGGATGTAAGTATTCCGCAGACTCGATCAACTGTTGGCAATAACCCCGATAGCATCATCCTTCTTCTAAGTTTGCGTTAATCTGGTAACCAAAATCCATGGAGATCTTGTCCCATTTCTGATCACCTTTTCTGATGATGGAAAACCTCCTAGTCAGTTGGTGTCCTATCTTAGCCTGTTGGTATGTCAGGTACTTAGATATGAACGTAACTATATCTTGTTTCGTAGAAACTTGATACATAGAAATTTGCGGAACTATAAGTCTCCGAAATTAGACTTCTCTTAGCGTAGGATTTTCTGGAACACCTAATGTAGTGTAGGGTTCTCACCTTTACGCATAAGCTGAGTCATGTTAAGATTAACCGTGAGAATCCATGTGATTCAGCGCGTCACTATAATCAACCAGAATTTATATTGAAAATTTTCAGGGTGAAATTTCTCCTCTCGTAGAATTTGCAACATAGTGCAAATATGGTCTTCCTTCTCTTCTCTAGACTTTAGAGAAAATCAGGTTATCCTTGATGAAAACTCTGATGAATTTGTTTACGAGTTCATCGAAACTCAATTATTAAGTCCATAATGTTGTTGGGTCATTCATGAGACTAATACAAAATCATGAATCTAGCATCACCGAGTCGTGTACGAATAGCTGTCATGGAAATGTTCTGCTCTTTCACTCGTTACCATTGGCAGCATGATCATGAGTCCCAATCCTGGAAAAGTGTTTGACACCCTCAAGTCGATTGGACATGTTGTCAATACATGGAGGAGAATAACGGTTATGAATGGTGATTTGTTTTAAATCGACGGTAGTCGACACATAATCTCATGTTACCGTCCTTCTCCTTAAAGGTTCTTCTAGAATATATGGGAAGATTTTGGAATAATCGTCTGGTTATGCGTAAAAGGAACTTCAGTGGTCGTGTCTTAACTAACAGCTAGAAAATTTTAGCAGTCATGGCTAACAAAGCACGTGCTTGTAACGCATAGATAATTTGTACAGATTTTCCTGATGCAAAACTCTACTGAATGTATTCAGGGGCCTGAACATCACTGTACATAATTATGAATCGTATCTTGGTGTGATGTTCATTGTACATGATTAGGATTAAATTCAACTCGCATTTGTCTGAGGTAATGCGTTAGCAGCTTGGATCTCATCATTAGGCTGAAGGAAAACCTTCGTACACATGGGGGATACGAATGGTTTCCTTTATGGCCATGAATATATGAAACATGGGTGCAAGAAACAAAGGTGTCATTGAGCAATCGTGACAGATCTCACTGATACGTAGTTGATGGTACAGAAATTCTTGTGGCCTGATTAATACATGGCATCACAAAATGGATATACCCTTTGGAGGGTACCCTGAATTTCTTACGGATATTCCAGCATTGGAAGTGAGTCATGTGTCTTGACTCATGTCTTGGAAATATAAGCATGACATGTGTCATGGCTGGTGTCTTGATATGTGTCTTCGGAAAGCATACATGAGACATGTGTGTTGACCGATGTCTTGACATGTGTCTCGAGATGTGAAACAAATATAACTACAAATATTAGGTTGTTATGCCAACAGTGTCTTGCATTAAAGCATAAACAACAAAAGAGACGTAAGACATAATCACGTGAAGATGAAGTCTTCATGAAGAAACATGAAACGACCCAACATGAAGGAGTGTATAACATAATCAGCATGAAACTGAAGTTAAGCATGGCAGTATGAAAACATACTTGACATAAAAACATAGTAACTTATGAGGGGACATGAAAAAAAAATTTATGCCAATAAATCATGAGAAAAAAAAATTATGCATGAAAAACAGTGCATTAATGCATGATGAAGTTTATAAAAACCTTTATATGTGCGAGGGGACGCCTATGGGTCGGTCCCAAAACAAAAGACATGGCGAGGGGACGCCTATGGGTCGGTCCCAAAGATAAAAGTTTCGATAAAAGCACATGCGACTAAATAGAGTCAATCTTGTACCAACCATTACTTAGTCAAAATTCCTGCAACAATGATACATGAAACATAACTAAGTAAAAATCATCTGTCAAAACTTAACATAAATTTTTGTATGTGACTAATTTTGAACTACTGGGGTTTAGTCCACATAGTCACAGTTCACAAGGAACATCATGCATGAAACAATGACACATAATTAAATACGAATGATGGTTGTAAATCCATATTAGTAAAACAATATCGATGAAAACATCAAGGTTAAAACATCAAGGTGCTAAAAACATCATGGTTAAAACAACAATGTGCTGAAAACATCAATTCGTGGAATAACAAGAGTTGGCTTAGGAAGCTCCTAGTGACTACCCACTAGTCACAGGTCAAGTTTTAGAGCCTACAGGTCGAAGCCTTGGGCTCTGATACCATAATTATAACACCCCACTTTGATAAGTGTACCGTTACGCGTGAATGAAACATCGGTTCCAATGGGAAAACCGGAATCAAACATCGGTTCCGAAACATAAGCCCCAAAAGATAATAAAGTAAAAGGGATGAATGAAATACTAAACAAGCATAAGTATATGAAGGCAAAAGGAGAAGAAGTCTATGGCAGCTTCCATCCTATGCACGTCCTCCAAATGCTCGAGTCTGTCCTTGGGTACCTGCCGTTTTGGGATATGGAAAGGAAAGTAACGGCTTAGCATAACGCTCAGTGCACGGATATACAAGCATGGAATGAATAATATAAGCATGTAAAACATATAGCAGCAGAAAATACTAAGTCCTGGATAACCTGGTATATCTTTGTAAAACTGGTTTTATAGTTTGAAAAGCCTTATGTTTATTTTATAAAAAATGTTTAACATGTTTACCATTAGCCAATATAGGTCAAGAAATATCAACGAGCATGAATACTTGGAGGGGTGACCTCGTCATGAAAATTAGAGGGGCTACCTCTAATTTAATATAACTGTGTGGGTAGGAGGGATCAGCTCCTTGTGAAGGATGCAAGGCACACACCACATTCACCTGAATAATCTGTTGAAAACATGTAAACTAGGATGCACCCATACGCCCCACATGATAATAATAATAATATGGCCAAAAGCTGAAGGGACGCCACGAGCTATCACTCCGTCGTGGTGGAGTCATAACACTGGTGCCTCCAGTGTAATGGTTATGGTACCTCCATAACTAGGTGAAACTGGTCATACATGTATATGGCTTTAGGTATCTAATTAAACATAAGAAATTCATAAACATATAAAACATATACTGGGAAAACAGTTGGCTGCATACGGGGAATCCTAATAAGGAAGAATGTCTATACTGAAAGGACGAAGAATCCGTACCTTAAGTCCAGTGAACGAAGAAGACGAATGGAAGAGAGTCCTACTTCGATCTCACTAATGCTACATACATAGGATACATGTATAAGTATTCTGATTACTGAGTATGGAACTGGTTTTATATCATGTTTTAGCTTGTTTTATATTTTCATGTCTTATTTTACTGATTTTAACGTTATATTGTCTTTATCGTGTATTCTGTATATTCTGATTAAGTATTAATTGTATTTCTTGTATTATTATACTTGTTGTGTAATAATAAGTAACTTTCTAAAAATAGCAGGTTTCTTAAAATAGAAAGTTTCCAAAAATAGAAAGTTTCCAAAAATAGATTTACTGCTTAAAATAAATAAGTTTCTAAAAATAGAAAGTTTCCATAAATAGATTAGCTGCTTAAAATAAATAAGTTTCTAAAAATAAAAAGTTTCCATAAATAGAAATATGCTCGAGTATTAAGCTAAAAAGGATAAGCTTAAGTTTTACTGATTAATATTCCAAGTCATGTGATTAAATAGTATAGTTTATTAATTAATACATGTAAATTAAATAAACTATATATTATAAGATTTAATTAAATATAAATATGATTTAATTAAATTAAGTGTATAAAATATACTTAGGTTAAAACATGTATTAATATTAATATTAATATAACCTAAGTCATGATAATTATATAATTATAAGTCATGTTTAATAATTAGTTAATTACTATAGTATAAATTAATAATAAAATACATAGGTTAAAATCATATATTATTACTTAATAATAATAAACCTAAGTCCATGTTTTAATTAAATTAATTATATAGCATGTCAAATTAATTTAAATAAATCTTGAAATTATAAGTCATTTTTATTAATTTAATTACCTTGTAAACTAATATACATGTAAAGCTAAATAAACTTGTAAAAATAATAACCCGAACCCATGTATTATTTTATTAAAACGTGTCGTAACCTGAACCCGTGAAAACCCGTAAAACCCGTGTCGTGTTTACATTTAAGCCGAACCAAACAGCCCCGTAATTTTGTTTACTAAACTACGAACCAAACGCCCCCTGACTAAAACCAGCAGCCAAACACTCCCTGTGTTGCTGCTGGCTGCCACTGACTAGCCAGCGCAACCCCTGGTCTAGCCAGGGTTGGCGTTGTTGCTTGCCTGGTTCCCCCTGACTGGCCCAGAGTCCCCCTGCTGTGTGTCTGGTTACCACCGAGAGCTCTAGGCTCTCGGTTCCCACTGCCAGCCTTCCCAAACACCCCCTGCTGCCCTGCTAAACGCCACTGTTAAGTCAAACGCACCCCTGCTAGCAACAAGGGCTTGTGGCTAATGAGGCAGAAAGGCAACCGAGAGTATGTGACTCTCGGTTGGTGTGCTATCCGACTGTAACCAACGTCACAACCCACAACCTTGGTTATTTCCCACGTTTATAACGTTTTATAATTTGTTTATTCGGTTCTTGATCCATTACCCGAAAGAAAATAAAGAAAAAAAACAAGATCAAAGGTTACCAATTCATTTTTAGGATTTAGGAAATTAAAACATGAACACCAACCTTGTTTTCACTTGGATCGACACACGATCTCTCCTTTGTCTTGGTGTTGGTCAGCGGCAGAAGTACAAAAGAAAGAGAGAGTGACGGGCTGTTAATTATTTTAGGGATTGGGATTTTGGTTGACAAAAACAATATACTCCCCCCGTCTGTTCTTTCTTTACGTCGAACCAAACCCACATGGGCCTAGAGCCCATGTTTTCCTTGTCCCTTTTCTTGTCTAAACGGCCAAACAGCCCCTCCTTATTTGTTTGTAAGTTTCATGTTTAATTTAAAAACGTACGCGTTTTCGTGTATTTAAAATGTTCGCGTAGTTCGTGATTATAACGTCGTGAATTTCCTTGGTTATCCTAATACTTATAAGACGTAAGTATTACGTACGTCATGACTTATCGTGTTTGATTTAATATACGTGAAAGTAATCGTGTTCATTATTCGTGTTTACATGTTACATAATTATTAATTATCCATGTTATTATAATTACTTGTACGTAACGACATTCATCGTATTAATAACAAACGTAAGTACATGATTATCTGTTCGTGATTTTATGTTCATGATTTTATGTTCGTGATTTCATGTTCATGATTTTATGTTCGTGATTATAATTACTATTGTTAATAATTATCGTGTACGAACACGTATTTAATACTTATCGTGTAATAACACGTACGAAATTCTTGTAATTTATATTCGTGACACGTTTTCATGTTATAAAAGGAAAGTTTTAATCATGTACGTACGATCGTAAGTGTACTGTTCATGGTAAAAGCATACGGGTTTTACAACAATAACCAACAACTAAATAACAAGAACTTGCACACGAATTGCAGAAATGAACTTGTATTGAATATGAAACTGAATTGTATTGAATTGAATTGAATTTTAGTACAAGTTAAAGGTAGTTACAATGGCTAAGCTAGTTACAACTAATTCCTAACATAACTGAAGCTTAGTACTAGAATTCTATATAGAATGGGGAAAATTAACTACTCTTTCTATGTGTGAGGTGAAGGGGTATTTATAGATGAGTGTGGAGTGATTGGGAGTTAAGAGGAGTGAGTTTGTTAGGAAATTGACGTGTCAGAACCAATAAATTTGACTCGTAGGATTAGGGTTCATCAGGGTATGAAGGTGGATTGGAGGTTCTTATTTAGGAGTGAATTGATGCAATTAAATGATATAGTCATGTTCGCATTGCCATATAGATCATCTTTGTAGTTTAAATCTTCTCTTGAAATGCCTTCATTCGTCCTCTTTTATTGTAGAAGAAAACTGTGACTTGGAAGATTATTGTTTGTTTGGATACAAAAGTGTGGATCATTATCTTTAAGTTGCAATTACATTGGTTGTTGAGTGGTGATCCATGTGAGCCTCTTTCATGTCTTATGATTTGTCTAATTCACTTAGTACTTTGCATTATTGTCAACACCAGCCCTTATATTCTTAAAACTTTGGCAACTTGTTTTTCCTCTATAATGAACTTTGAGAAATGGAAAACTTGGTCCTTGAATCTTCATTAATATGGCAAGAATAGTCCTTTAAATCATTTTATGTCTTTTCTTTATTATTTTCTTTAGATTAAACCCGTGTTTGCTTGATCTGTACCTGTTTTGCCTACAAAAGTACAAAACATAAAACTCGCATAACTGTGACTTTTAGAAAGCACAACTAAGTATTTTTGACTTTATTTTAGTGGTTTTTAGGTTATAAAAGATAAGTTTTTTCACACTTATCATACTACAAGTCAAATAGATGAAAAATGGTATACTTATTAGTCAAGATAAGTATGTGGCTAAAAATTTGAAAAAATTTGCAAGTATGGAGTCTAAGAGTGCAAGTACACCATTTGAAGCCAAGAAGTCATTATCCAAAGATGAACATGGTGCAGATGTGGATCTACACTTATATAGGTCCATGATTAGCTCACTAATGTATCTTACTGCTTCTAGGCTTGATATAATGTTTGTAGTGTGTGCTTGTCCTAGATTCCAAGTCAACCCCAAGGTTTCACACTTACATGCTGTAAAAGGATTTTCAAGTATCTAAAAGGTCAACCCAATTTGGGATTGTGGTATCTTAGAGAGTCATCATTTGACTTGAAAGCTTACTTTGATAGGGATTATGCTGGAGCAAATTATGGTAGGAAGTCCACAACAGGAGGTTGTCAATTCCTTGGAAGAAGACTTAATTCATGGAAATGTAAGAAGGAGACCATTGTTGCAACTTCTACTACATAGGCTGAATATGTAGCTGTTGCACATTGGTGTAGACAAGTGCTTTGGATTCAGAACAAGATGTTAGATTATGGGTTCAACTTCATGAACACCAGAATCTATATTGGTAATGAAAACACTATATGTATTGTCAAGAATCCAGTGTTTCACTCTAAAACCAAGCATATTGAGATCAGGCATCACTTCATTAGAGATGCTTATGACAAGAAGCTAATTCAGGTTTTGAAGATTCGTACAAAAAACAATGTAGCTGATTTGTTGACCAAAGCCTTTGAAACTAAGTGGTTTGAGTTTTTGTTCAAACACATTAGAATGCTAAATCAGTAAGGCTGCATATGTTAAGGGGAGGATTTAATTGAAAATTATATTTACAGATGTGTTGTATAGTGTTTGTAGTTGTTTGTGATGTTTTACACGAAGTATGGATAAAAAAAGGGAGATTTCAATGAACTTAGTCTGCATGTACCGGTGGTTCATTCTAGGTATTGTTTTGGAAACTATGTACCACTAGGCTTAAAGACGTACAGCCAGCTATATTATGTACCACTAGGTTACCGTTGCTAATCGTACCGCTCGAGGGTGTTTTGTGTAACTTTGGAGGTTGCTTTGACAACAAGTGTTCTCAACCTATATAAACCCAACCCAATTGCATAATTCACACACCTAATCTCTCAATTATTATCTAGAATCCATAACCCTAATTTTTCCTCGACGATCAAACAAACAACAATGGTGAACCTACAAGTGATCTCTAAACATAATAAACTGGCAAACTTAAACCAGAATGCTGATAATCGTGAGTTTCATGAGATGTTGGGCTTTCTCTTTCGAAGTTACGTCGAATTGGCACTCGCTGTAAGTCCTACTGTTACTAAATCAGTTGTAGGACAATTTTGGAGCTTCATTACATCTTGATGATGCTGCTGGCATTAATATGATGCTTGATACAGAAATTTATGATAGTTTAGAGACTATGAGATATGAAAGGGGGAGAAATTCACTCACTTTTATAAACGATACTTTTTTCCTCAATAGAAGTTACTTTTCATACTATAATTCATTGTTTAAGTCCAATAAGTACTTCATTTGATCAAATTCCTGCTAGCACAACAACTGCTGGTATTTGTTTAGCTACTAACAGTGTCTTTTACTTTTCAAAGATGATATTTGATGGGATGTTAAAACATTTAGAGACTAAAAATAAGTTTTTGATGTATCCTAGGTTTTTACAACATGTCTTGAGTGAACAAGTGCCTGACTTTTGTGCCTCATCAAACCCTTGGACTGTTTCCACCTTTACTTCTAGAACTTTTTCTTTTTAGCACAAAAGGGAATAAATTTTAGTGGAACAGTTACTCCATTATTTTCCCATATGATGGATGAAACAAGTACTAATGAGGGTGAGGCTTCTAGTTCTGCTAGTGAGCCTCACCGAACTCCCTCTCAGGCCTTTAAAGAAGCACCTACTTCTTCATCCTCTCATCATGACCATCAGGTCTCTAATGGGAAAGTCCATACATTTGATGATTCACCTAATGCTAGTGGTTCACCACCTGCTGTGGTTGAGGATGTAGTGGATTTTTTTACTCTGGCTGCTTTGTGTATATCTTTGGCTAAACAGGTTAAGGATTTACAAGAAACTAAAACAAGATGCCAAGATAGCCAAATTGGATGCTAAGATCAAGAAGTTAAGGAGAAGATCTAATGCTTTATGAAACATCGTAATGCTATTCACAAAGCACAAAGAAAGGAGATGAGGGAGGAATTAAAGAAGTTTAAAACAGGGGAGAAAAGTTGATGAAGTTGGACCTTCTTCTAGTATTAGAGCTGTTAATGAGGATGATGCAGACAATGAGGGGAGGAATTTTGAGTATGAGGATGAACTTGATGATGGATTAGAGTACTATTTGGAAGATACTGTGATGGAAGAGCATGTACAGAAGGAGAATCCAGAAGAACCTCCATAAGAAGAGAATCAATTATTTAGTGAAGATAAAGTTGAAGTTGTAACTAATCAAACCTTGATTGATGTAGAGCTACAAAATCCACATCAACAGGATGGTGTGAAAATTCAAACAATAGATATGACTTATATGCAAGATTAAGATCAACCAGAGCAACAATAACAACAACAAAAACCACAATTACCACAGTCTGAAGATCATGAGCAAAATTTTGAAAAATTAAGAAGATTAATAGCTCAATTTGGACAAGACATGGTCCAAGAAGAAATTCAACAAAATCCTAAGTCTAATTTGGAGCAACTAAGGAGAGCGCTAGCTCAAATTGGAAAGGATGCTGCAAAACACACAGTTTAGCAAACACTTCAATCATATCCAATTGAATATTTAAGAAGAGATGATGAACTTGTAAGGACTAAAGAGCTAAATGTTGAAGATCTAGTGTTTGTAGAGCAAAAGGTGTCTAGTGACACCTTAGTGGTTGAAGAAAACACTGGTAATGTGTCTAGTACCGGTGAAACAACAAGTACCGATAAGCTTGAACCAGTACCGCCAAGCAAATTCCAAGTACCGCTGGTGTAGCAGGTACCGCTGGACAAGAAGGTTCAAAACCAACTTCTAAAGAAAATGAAACTCCAGCATATGGAGAGGATATCACTCTAGCCAATATTCTATTTAACTTAAAGGAGAAGACATCAACAGATAGGCTAAACATAAAGAAGTAGAAGCTAAGACACAAACTGGTAATGAGAATCAAGTTGTGGATATGGATATCACTCAAGGAGAAGCAGAACTAATAATACAAATCCACGTAGACTTGATGAACAGGTTGAAGAGCCAAAAGGTCAAACAAAACCATAAGGGGAACAACCTACAGCTGCCATTGAAGCTCAAGAACCTAAGAACAAAGAAAAAGATGTTCAAGCTTCAAAACCAAGCACCAAAGGCATTTTTATTAAAAGACAACAGCCACAACAAAATGAAGAAGAAAAACCTTTTAGGTTTATTAGGAAGTTAGCAAAGATTAACCCCAAGGATAAAGGTAAAAAGCCACTGGAATCTGAATTTGAAGAAGAAGAAAGTGATTCAGACAGCATAGATGGAGCTATGAAGAAATTCCAACACGTGGACCATGATGAGAGTTTGCTAGGAGAATGGAAGCTCAGATGCATGAGGAAGAATTTTAAGAAGCTCTTAAAGCAAAAAAATTACAAGAAGAATGGTACATCAGGGAATATGATGAAATCTAAGCTCAAATTGCAGCAGAAACTATTCTTGTTGAACCATTGTTAGATAAGGAAATAGATGCCTATGATGAAGAAGAAAAAGATAGGTTGATTATGGAGTTGGTTTGAGAACAGATAAGATTATTTACTGAGAAGAAAAGGAAGAAAAAGTTAACTAAACCACCTACCACAACACAACTCAGAAATCAAATAGTGGCTTATCTTAAACATACAGGGCATTACACACACACAACTAAGAAAGAAAAACTTTGAGGAGGTTAAGGTTTATATGACAAACACAACAGGAATTTTGAACATTTTGTTGGTATAGGGTTTGAACAAGATAGGAAAGTGATGTGTTCTCGTTCGTTACACACTAGGTTTTAAATTTATAAACAAGAATTACCGATTTTAATTAGGAACACAAGTTCAGGCAAGTATACCCTAGTCATGTTGTAATTAGTTTGGTAAGTCAAGGTCGTCCCATGGGACTTGGTTATAATCAAGTATAGTTTGTTTGTAACAAAATGGTGGTTATGATTGCCACATATCAAACCTCCAAGAGAATCTTTTTAAGGCACTAGCACACAAAGAACATACATGTATGGCCAAATGATCACATGGACATTAGGATGTTTAGTTTGGAAAACATATTATCAAATTTAATCCTTTCGACCTATAGAACCAATAATAACAGATTAGTGTTTTATAAATCAAGTATACATAAGTCTTAATCAAGTGATCATCTCATGAGCCTTATGTTTAAACCACCAAAAATAAGAATCTTTTCGACCCATAGACTTAGTGTTATTAATTCGATATGTTTCATTTACTTGAAAGATGATTAGAACAATATATTCAAAAGACTCCTTTCGACATTAGTCTCAATTAAACCTTTACTTGTTATGTTTATTAAGTCTCATGCACAATCGTCATAAATCACAAAACCGAATCATTTCTCGATTAATGAATTGAAATCAACCATATTGAGAATCCTTTCGACCTTTAGACTCAACAATGATTAACCAAAATGACAAACAAGAACAAGTTCCAATTTAACCGAATATATGTTATCACCATAATCCAAAACAAACACTAATAAAATCCAAACATCCATTTATCACAAGTTGAACACACAAGTATCAAGAAATCACATTATCACAAAACACATGAATTACCATAAACATGAACATAAACATGATTGAATAATAAAGAAGAAGTTACCAAACATTAGAGTCCATAGAAACAAAGTATCCAAATGATCTAACCAAAAGAACAACCAAAACACAATGCATCTTACTCATAACCTGCATGAACATCAACCTCATGGTGTGAGTATATAGTCTTTGGGGTGTTTGGGAATGAGGATTATTGGAGATTGGATTATGTAATGGAGGTATGGCTTTCTTCTCTACTCTCCCATGGCTTATAACATGAGTATGGCAACCAATTCCACCCCTCACCACTTGGGTGAGGGGTGCTTAGAGAGTAGCAAGGATTGTATGTATCAAGATTAAGATTGGTGATATAGATTAAGATATCAAAACACTACCCCATGGGTCTTATTTATAAGTGAATTAGCCTTGGTCACCAAGAACTTTTTTTGGAGCCAAATGTGTGTTATTATGGGTTTAATGAAGCTTGGAAGATAAAACATGAAGTTATGGCCGGATTGGGGAGCAAGGTGAAGTAATTGGAGTGTTTAATATTGCTTGGAGAAGTGGCAGGAAGAAAGTAGCTGGCTACATTTCCAGATTGCTGGTGGCTCCTTTTCACTATTTTGCTGGCCACCAATTGACTTTGTTGGTGGCTCCTTTTCACTGTTTTGCTAGCCACCAATTGACTTTGCTGGTGGCTTCTTTTTATGTTGCCCTTTACTTTCATGCTGAGTGACTTTTGCACTTGTAACTACAACTAGCTACATGATTCTTCTTGCATTTCCCAAGGTCGGGATTACTTGTGAGGCTTGTAGATTCTTTAAAACACTTGTTCTTGCACCCGGGATAGATCTTCAAAGGCTTGTAATTCGTATACGGGTCTTGAACTTGGTTGGGATTCTTTGTATATGCATGAAACATCGTTTACTCTTAGTTTCCACTTCTTTTCTTCATCTTCCTTGATCTTGGCTAACTAACAACACAAAACACAACTTCACACATATATGAGCTATAAAGCTTGTTAGTTTAACCAAAAACCATGAAAACTATATGGATAACGTAAAAGAAAATTTGTTGGATTTGGGCGTTATCAAATCCCCTCACACTTAAGTGTTGCTCGTCCTCGAGCAAGGAAAAGAAAAACTTTGCTTGTCCTCAAGCAAATAAAAGAAAACTAAAGTTATAAACAAAATACCTAGGTTCTAAAAGAAAAGAAAATTTTAAAAATCTTATGAAACATTTAAAATTCTATGAAAATATGAAAATATTTTTGGTTTTTATAAGAAATGGCTATAGGTGAAACCTCCTCACACTTAAGAGTTTGCTTGTCCTTAAGCAACTAAAAGAAAATATTTCTCCCACATGGTGCATGAAAATGGTTAGAAAAATAAGATTTAAATCTACCAAATACAAACAAGACTAAACCGAATGGTGTGAGCACCAAGTGTACACATCTAAAGAGGACTTGTATTCGGTTTTAAGGCTAAGGTTTAAGGGGGTATGGATAAAGCATGGGATATTTTTATGAGAGGTGTATCACGAATATACAAGTTAAAAGTCTAAGTCCCATGTTGCTAGTTACCGAACAAATCACGAGCTCAAAAATGATTATAGATAAGCGCTTATTCAACACATAACACACACATATCACGTATTGACACATTGGCCAATCGATATCTCAATATACTACATCTTCATAAACATATAGCTCGTCTTAGAACATTGGCTAATCGCTACCTAAATAGACATCATCTTCCTTCATCTTTATAATATAGCTCATTGGCTATTTTTGTCATCATTTCTTTTCAATGACCTTTTTTTTTCTTTTTTTCATTTTTTCATCCTTCTCTTTTTTTCTTCTTTTTTTTTTCAAAATACATCATATGCTCCCCTCACACTTTGCTTAAGCACACACCAAAAAAATACAAACACAAAGGAATGCATGTTCATCTTTGTTGGAATAGCACATACACATAGCGAAGTGTGGCAACTATAAATCATCAAAAACGATCCAACATAACAAGAAACTAGCAACCCACCATTTAGACTTTGAGACGGGTTAGGCTACGATTTAAGATTAAATATTTTTTGTCTTTTTAGTGGATTTAACAAGAACGAAAAGAATAGCTCAATGGGTGTTCTAAGGGTATCTAGCACTAAACAAGAGTGCTAAAAAATGGTTAATTTAGGTGGTTAGCTAATTGATGCAACTAGCTAAAAAGAAAATGGAAAAGGCTATTTGGGTTTTATTCCTAAGGTTGCCTCTTTGTCACGCATGTACACTTATATCACACAAGTGTGATATCACTACACCTCTTCTTCTTTTTTTACCATGGGGATGATTATTAAAATATGTTTACTTACAAACGTGTGAAAACAACAATCTAAAGGCAAATAGATAAACATTTTTTTCATTTATTTTTTTATTAGCCCAAAAAATTTTAGACATTAGAAATTGGTTTCGTTTTCCCATTTATTTTCCCTCATGAAATGAGAGATTTTCTTATATAAAAATTTGTTCGTCTCGTCTCGATTCAAATTGAAAAACGTTAAAAGTGTGACTCAGTTGTTCTTGGTGGAAATAAAGAAATGATTATGTATTTTAAAATTAAAGTAAGGTGAAATTATAAATGTCGTTGTAGAAGTGGAAGCTTTAAAAATTAATACTAAAATTAAGACTTAAAAATAGATGACAAAAAATTGAAACTTTAAAAGTAAATTTGAAAACTCGATAAAAATGAAGACTTGTGTTGTCCCTAATATATGATGATATAATAGCACGAATTCAAGAAAGAAAGGTAGATATGAGATGAATTTTAGAGAGAGAAAGTAGTGAGAGAAAGTAGAGAGAAATGGTTGGAGAAACTTGTGAAATATTAGATTAGAAGAAAAATGAAATGAACCAACACCCTTCCTAACATGCTAGGAAGGGTTTATATAGCCTTTGCTTACATGTAGCTTAATGGGCTATATGATCATGGGCCGGGCTTTCCTTTTGGGCTTTGGTTACTTATGAATGAACCTTAGCTTAAAGTAAAGCCCGTTATACATGACTAATCTACTACCTATTACAACGTTCTAATTTACGATGCATAATAAACATATGACCGAGCATTCTTGTTTGACTCAATATTTTGAGGCTAGCAATCTCCCCCAATGAGAGGTCATAAACCTTGGTCATTTAGGAAATTTGTAGAGATTACTAATCTCGTCATAAATAAGTCTTGAATGTGTAATCGTAGTCTTTTTCCTTCATGTTGTGATCTTCGAGCCTTTGTCGTTGTCTTTCGACTTTGTCTTTAAGTTTGAGATCTTCAAATCATCCTTGACTTGTCTTTGCCATCTTGTGATCTTATGTCTTCATCCACATGCTCACACTATTAATTATCGAATATGTCTTTAGGCATGAGAATGTGGTTTTGAATCTTTGTCTTTGCTGAGTACACCGTGACGCCACCTTCTTGAGACAAAACATAGTCACGGACTGAATGGCTTTGACATTCGTCCTAAATCGGTAGCGTTTTACCTCCGGTCGGTGAAGACCGTTATACGATATTAAATACCGTACCTGTGATAGGTAGATCCAAATAAGAATCTCCTTGACAGGGTTTCGCGGCTGTACTAGCCGTTCTCTTTACTCGACCGTCTCAAAGCAAGACTGCGAACATAAAGAGTTAATCAATTGGATAAATATCCGCTTGATTAAAGTCGTCAATAAAAATTCCTAGAACAAGTTTGATTCATAAAGAATCTTACCATTGTTGCTTTGCAGTTGACACAAGCTTGATTCATAAGAATCTCACAAGTAACCTACCGTAGCGCTGTTTGAGGTTGACGCTAGAAGGATTTCCATTCGTCACTGTGAATATTGATGAATATCACTCTAAATGTTCTGGCAAAACCATAAAGATATTGCGTAGAAACCTGAAACGAGTTTGAATCAATTCAGAATCAAACCACTGTTGCTTTTCAGTTTTACATATGTTTAATTCATAAAGAATCTTGCATATGACCTACCGCAGTGCTGTTTGATGTTAACACTGGAAGGATTTCCACTCATCATTGTGAATACTAAGTAGTATCACTCTGATTGTTCTAGAAATATCACAAGGATATAGCGTAGGACTCTCTTGATCGTCATCCGTGTGTCCTAACGAGATTTGATTGATCTCTTGTCTCTAGACTCGATTTGTGTACTTTTAGTGGTCGGAGGCTGGAGCAGATGCCACCTATTCCATATCAACTATCGCGAAGTGAGAAAGTCAATAGAAGTCATGTTGTTCTCCGAGACAATAAAATAGTCTTCTTTTGAGAGAAGCCTGAGTAGCTAGGAAAGGGTTGTGCATACATCACTGGGTCTATGATGAGTTTGTATTCATGATGAGTTGACCCGGTTTCTGCCTAAGTTGTATGGAGGGCTTCTTTCTTTACACCTGATTGTAGGATAAAACACGACTCTTGTTTAGGAAAACAAAAGAACGTATATGAGCGGTAAGTATTAACGAGTGATTTAGGAAAACCACAAGTAATGACCCTAAATCAAATAAAATGAGAGAAAAAGTTCGTTTCCCAAGGAGGTATATGTGTTGTGAATTAACTTGTATGTATTTGAGATTAATATTGAGAAGATGGAAAGACGGTTTCGTGAAAATTACACTATGACGTAAAAGACGTAAAGTTGTGAAAAACTACCCAAATAAAAAATTATACTAAAACCAAAAACAAAATCAATGAAAGATTAAAAAGACTAAAACAAGTCTAAAATAATATAAATAAAGTTAAAAATCCAACAAAGATATTTTAAAACCTTTTATTAATTAAATATTTAATTTTAAATGCTAATTAAAGCCCTAAAATTAAATACAACTAATAAAATACTCCAAAATATGATTTTATTGGACAAATACTTAACTTATATTATTATGAGACTAAAAAGTAATTTTCTAAAAATTAAAAGCTAATAAAACTATTTTTAAAACTCTAAAAATGATTTAAAATAATTAAAAACTAATTAAACTTAAAATAATTATAAAAATTAATCTAAAAGCTAGAAAATATTCTAAAAATGGAAATAGTCCTAATTAATGATAAAGAACCTAAGAAAAATGAAGAAGAAAGAAAAATAAAATTTTGAAATTTTAATATTAAAATAATATTAAAATAATACTAAAAATAAAAAGTTGATAAAATTAATTCTAAAAATTTCTAAAATACTAAAATATTCTAACTAAGAGAAAAACACAAATCTAAGCTCCTAAACCCTTTTTAATAATTTTATAAAAATCTTTAAAGTTTATAAAAAACCTTAAAATAATATAAAATTAAAAATTAAAGTTTATAAAACCAAAACTTAATGTAAACCTCAAAATATTTATTAAAAAGCTAAAAACTATTTTTCCTAAAAATTTAAAATCTTTTTTTCTATTTTTTATTGCTTTTATAAAAAACGGGTATAAAATAAATCCTAGAAAATAATTAAATTAAAGGAAAAATAAGAAAATTAGCTAGAAAAGTCTGTAAACCTAATATTATTCTAAGAAAAATAAAAAGAACAAAAATTGCTTATGAATAAGCTCAAAATCCAGGAATAAGCTACGGCTTTTGAAATAAGTTAGAAAAGAAAAACGTGTTAAGTAATGTTTGAAATCAACCCTTAACGAAAAAGACCATCTAGATCAGTGGTAGTTCACTGAACCCTCCTACGAGAGGTCAAGTGTTCGAGCCCACTGCGGGTGAGTTTTTTGCTTTTTATTTCTTTTTTATTTTTTTTTTCTTTCCCAACTCAAAACTGACACTTGTAAGCTTAATCATCCAAACCACTTTCACTTTTTTATGCAAGATTAATCAATATGAATAACCAAAAACGTGGCCAAGTTGAACTTGACACTTAGCAGATTATGCTATGTGTTTTGCTTTTCTCACAAGTGACAAAAGGCCAAGAGGACTTGACCTGTGACTTATTTGGTGATGATATTGGACACAGGGGGGCACCCTTGTGCTTATTTAAGCACAAGGAGTCAAGCTATAAGCAAGAATAAGCACTCTTAGCACAAAAGACAAGCAAACCAATTGCACACAAAGCACATCAATGTTACTGTGACACTTAGCCTAAGTCTGGTGGTTTACTAGCAGATTACTAGCAATCTAATGAACTTCAAACACCAAAATTAAGCATACACACTCACCAAATCATGCACAATCAATATCAACTTCTAAGTTACCCTAAATCTCAACAGGTTGCAAGAATCAAACACAATTTAGCATGAAAAATCAAGCAGTTTATGGTTTAGCAGATTTTAAGACTAACTTTTTTCTTTTAAACTACACAAACTTGTTCCAAAACCTTCTAAACTGACTTAGCAACTAATGAGTAACCTAACTCAAGCTTTTTCAAAAACTCTAACACCTTTTAATAACACAATCAAAAGCTTTTACCCAGCTTAAATGCTAAACCAAACACCCTGTTAAATTTTGAAAACCAACTTATACAAATCAAAACCTCACAAAAACTAATCAAACTGATCCTATGCTATTCTAACATGCATATAATCACAAAACAACTCAAATCATTCAGCTTAACACACAAAGATCAACCAATCAAACAAAATCACATGAAACCAATTTTTCTGAGAATTTTTCAAAAGGAAAGGGAAGTTACCTCAAGGGGTTACATCCAAACCCTTGGTGGATGAAAATCCACTTCCCTATGCACCCGGGTGCATGCAGATCGAGAATCAACAACCTTCACACCTGTTTAAGACAAATCAAACAAGAACAGTATAATATGCAATTTTATATAATACTGATCTCTTTTTCTTTCTTCCTTAACCTTTTCTAAATTCTTTCAAAACTTCTAACAACTTCTTAACACGTTTTAATATTACTAATTCACCAATTACTTAACCCTTTCAACATCAAAACTTGAAACAATCTCTTCCAAAAATATCAGATTTTCAAAACCTTTTGAAATATTTTTGAAACACAAAATTATTTCACCTCTTAACAATTGGAACTCAGTTTCCTTCAGCAACTATTACCAACTTTAAACACTTATAAAAAGGAATTAAATTGTGAAAAACAAACACCAACTTTTATATTATATTTAAAAGGAATTACAAAGTATTTTTGAAGAAAACTGGAACAAAAGAGCATCCACAGGTTGGAGCTTCTTTTATAGTACTCATAGAATAATCTAGAATCATAAAAACACAAACCCTAATACAAGAAAATCTCTAAAATGCCCTTAGACGTTTTTGGTGTTGAGGTGTCCTAATTTGATCTCATCCGTTGGTTTTTGCGTTGTGAGGAAGCTATACATCTTGGTGGTTAATTGTGGACACGTCACATGCCTTGGGGACCAAGGAGTGATGTGATTGGTGGAATGGAGAATTGGGGGTGGGGTCTACAGGCGTGGGATTGGGAAGTTTGTGCGTGGGATGGGTTTTGGTGTGTGGGAATTAAGTGTGTGCAAGGTTAATTGGATTTTAACCTTGTCTAAGTTGAGGTAATTTCTGGGGTGTAAAAAGATGAACAGTAAGTTGTTTCAATCCGAAATTGGGGGAAGTAAACATGTTAGGCGCGTTTTTGGTTTGAATCTTTCATTCTTGACACCTTTGGTCCTTCTCTTTTGATATTTTTGGCATTTGAAGTTTTTAAGCCCTAAAACGATTTTCCTTTGCATTTAACTTTCACCACTTTACAATTTTGGCACCAAACTTTGGAAAAGAGTTTCAAAGGGTTGATTTTGCCATTTTGTGATTTTTCAAGGGCTGATCTTGGACAATCTTGATCTTCAAAGGTCTTCAATGTGTCTTTCACTTTATGAGGGACCATAATTGGCAATTTTGATTTGTTGAGGGACTAATCTTGCCATTTCTTCAAAGTTGAAGGACCTTTTTGCAATTTTGACAAACTTAAGGGACCAAACTTGTAATTATCAATATACAAGGGTTTTAAGTGTCATTTCTTCATTCTTGGAGGATCAATCTTGTTTGTCTTCAAGTCTTTAAGGGTATTTGATGAGAATTCCATGATTAGGGCCCGGTTCTTTGTACGGCTTTGTTTCTCGTGTCCGTTTTTCCTTGTATCTTGTGATCTTTTGTCTTTTTCACGATATCCATACCTAAAATACACAAGTAAATAAACACAAGCATATATATGGTATTTTATGACATTTTATTGCATTAAAAGCCCGAAAAGAACGATGAGATCATGTATAAATGCCATCTCATCACTCCCCCATACTAAGCCATTGCCGTGCCCTCACGCAATGCTAGAATAAAGTATCTAAGCATCACCAAAGTTCAATTTTATTAACCTTTATTGAAGAGTAGAAGACTTGCAACATACCACGATGATGTGTAAAGACATAGTGTATGATTTTCATCACCAAAATGTGACTTTTAGGGTCAAAGAATAGAAACAAGTTAATGTCCCTTAGAGTAAACTTCATCATCCTTGATTGTCATACATTCCATGCTAAGTGCAAAAACAAGATCATTGTTGGTACAAGTCACAATGCTAACACTATTCATACGTTCAAATTGTGTAATACTTTTTCTCCCCGCAATCCTAGTTATTATAAAAGGAAATGGGTTACTAGCATTTTTTATCTATTTGTCATGGATCACAAGTGATACATATTGACTTATTTGAGTAGTTATTAGTCCGAAAGCAAAGTAGCACGATTTGATCAATAGTTAGCCGAAGGACAAAATCTTTTAAAACGGCTTCTCGTGTATCTCCTTAAGTTCATATCTTGGCATAACTCGTTTCACGATTTGAGACCTTTCTCGGACCGATATTTGGCATGTACTTCATACTTCACATCTTGGGAAGACGTTCTTGAAATTATGGTCTTCTCTTCATATAATTGGAATTTCTTCACTTGACGTTTTTGAGAGATTCTTCATATAGGACCACGACTTCATCATTTTTCTTCAATCTTTACTTTGGATTTTGATATACAACGATCCGCCTCCTTTTCGGACTTGGATATATTTATCCTCATACCTTGTTAGGGTCTTTTTGGATAGACTTTCTCCATTCTTTAGGGGAGTAATTGCTTCTCGTCGTGTGTCTCGATCCTTCATATTGATTTAGGAATAATGATACTTCACATCATCTTTGGATCTTTAGCAAAAATAGAGCTCCTCATGCCTTGTTAGGGCCTTTTTGGATGATCGCCAATCTTCGCGTCCCGCTTCAATAAGTTATGCCTTGGCTATGAACTCTATTCAACCCTGAGCAACTTTTAAACGATCTTGCGCTAGAGGCTAAGTAACCTTTCAAATCGTACGACCTTACTTATTGCAATTATGATTTATTCCTAATGCATTGATCTTATGGGAAGAAAAAGCCACAATTAAAAACATATGAGTTTTTGAAAGAACACTTTTATGTTCTACGTTTAGCATGATCACTTGTCTAACTCTATCATTTCTCGTTCTTCACTATATAAAGACCTCTAATTAAAGAGACTCGTGAATACTTAGCCATGCAAGTCAAAATTAAGCCAAATTTGGATTAGCTTTCATTAAGACTATATCAAATCAAAGTTTTGGGTTTTCAAGCCACCTATAGGATCTTGCACTTTCTTGGACTTTTTCAAGTTTAGAGAATGCGTTTTATAGTTCCCTTGATAAGTGACTTTCTAGAATCAATTATAGGAACTTGCGAAAAGTTCTTGTTCTTAACCCGAATGAATTAAGACTTTCGCGTTTTAAAGCTCCCTATATAAAAGTCTAGCAAAACTTGAATTGAGCGGGTTAAGGAATGTAAATGGCTCAAAATGCCCATCAAGTCAAAAATTAACTCTTATTCTACCCATCGGAAAATATACATTCGTGTCTTAAAAACACTTATGAAAACTAAGAAAAATTTTAAAATTTGGCCATTTTTAGCCTTATTAGCAAAACAAAACATTGAAATTGGAAAACGTGAGGGCGTAGCAAAGCAAGTACCTATTCACCCCCCCCATACTAAAAGTAAACATTGTCCTCAATGTTTCGAGTCTAAAGGTGGAGCACCCCCATACTAGAGACGAAGAGTCGAATGCTTAGGATCTAGCATGGAAAGGGTGATCAACAATATATCTAAAGCCGTTTATTAATTATGCTAAAAGATAATTGTTAGAACAATAAAGGATATGTCATGGAATCGTGAAAAACTTCTTCAAACGAACGATGGAGGCTCACGTAAACGAACACGAGAGTCTTCAATCGTAGATGATGATGATGATCTAGATAACACAATCACAAACAACCACGAGACAACGAGTTGGAAGGGTACAAGTCCCCTTATTAGTAAATATAAAGCCTAAAGGATAAGCATGGGATCTCCCCCACGAGGCACCTCGTTTTTGATTACCGAGTCATGAGCTCGACTCGATCCCCTCAATGTAAATTATCATTGGGGAAGGTGTCTTGGTCGGGGGCAACCATTGAAGGAATTTCCCCACCAAAGTAGTGCTTAAGCCTATGTCCATTCACCTTGAAATTGGGACGATCATCTTGAGCTAGCTCAATGGTCCCATATGGAAACACTTGTGTAATGGTGAACGGACCCGACCAACGAGATTTCAATTTCCCGGAAAATATCTTAAGACGAGAGTTAAAAAGCAACACTTGATCACCAACGTTAAAAACCCGGTTTTTAATCTTTGAATCATGAAACTTTTTAGTCTTTTCTTTAAAAATTAATGAATTTTCATAAGCATTATCCCTTAATTCATCCAATTCATTCAATTGTATTTTCCGGTGATCTCCCGCGGTCTTCAAGTCAAAATTAGCATGCTTAAGGGCCCAATATGCCTTATGCTCCAATTCAATGGGCAATGACAATTCTTCCCATAGACTAACTTATAAGGAGTGCAACCGATAGGTGTCTTATAAGCGGTCCTAAAGGCCCATAAAGCGTCATCGAGTTTGTCGGACCATGAAGCACGGTTTTCTCCAATTGACCTCTCTAAAATCCTCTTCAAAGCTCGGTTCGAAACCTCGACTTGCCCACTCGTTTGCGGGTGATAAGCCGTAGAAAGACGATGTGTAACTCCATATTTCTTTAGAACCTTTTTGAATTGGTCATTACAAAAATGGGTTCCACGATCGCTTATAATAGCACGAGGGGTTCCGAACCGAGAGAATAGTTGCTTCAAAAACTTCACTACCACACGAGCATCATTAGTAGGCAAAGCCTTAGCTTCCACCCACTTAGAAAGGTAGTCCACCGCGACGAGGATATATTTGTTGCCATGAGACGATGGGAACGGCCCCATAAAGTCTATTCCCCATATGTCGAAAATCTCACACACTTGAATTATATTTTGCGGCATTTCATCACGTTGAGACGATTTTCCTTGACGTTGGCACGAATCACACGACTTCACAAGTGCGTGTGCATCACGATAGATAGAAGGCCAAAAGAAACCGGCATCGAACACTTTCTTAGCCGTGAGATTAGCACCGTGGTGACCACCCGTGGGTCCCTCGTGACAAGCTCTAAGGATATTAGAAGCTTCGTCACCAAACACACAACGTCGAACGAGTTGATCCGCACAAATCCGAAAGAGATAAGGGTCGTCCCAAAAATAGAACTTGACGTCACGAAAGAATTTTCGTTTTTGTTGTGTCGTCATACCCTTGATTATGAAATTGCCCGCATGGTAATTTGCAATGTCGGCAAACCATGGGGTGGTGTCTTTAGAATTCACTACACCGAGAGTCTCAAGAGGAAATGTTTCGGTAATTTCCTTGTTCTCGAAAACATCTTTGTGAGGATCTTCTAGACGAGAGAGGTGATCGGCCGCTAGATTCTCGGCTCCTTTTTTGTCAAGCACGGTGACATCAAATTCTTGGAGGAGGAGCATCCAACGAAGCAATCTCGGCTTAGCATCTTGCTTAGCTAAGAGATACTTGATAGCCGAATGGTCGGTATACACAATGCTTTTAGTTAAGACGAGATAAGGTCGGAATTTCTCAAAAGCATAGACCACGGCAAGGAATTCCTTTTCCGTTGTGGTGTACTTTAATTGAGCCTCGGTCATCGTCTTACTAGCATAGTGGATAGGACGGAAATGCTTGTCATAACGTTGCCCTAAGACGGCCCCTATAGCATAATCACTTGCATCGCACATGATTTCAAAGGGTAATTCCCAATTAGGAGCAACAAGAATGGGAGCTTCGGTAAGTTTCCTTTTTAGAGTCTCGAAAGCCTTAACACAATCCTCATTAAAGTTAAAAGGAGCATCCTTCTCGAGAAGGTGTGTCATAGGACGAGAAATCTTCGAAAAGTCCTTGATGAAACGACGATAAAAGCCTGCGTGGCCAAGGAAACTACGAACTCCCTTAACGGTTTTGGGATGAGGTAACTTGGCGATGACGTCTACCTTAGCTTTATCGACCTCAATCCCCGCCTTCGACACCTTATGTCCTAAGACGATTCCTTGTTTACACATGAAATGACATTTCTCCCAATTAAGCACAAGATTGGTTTCTTCACTACGTTTTAACATTTGTTCGAGATTAGATAAACATGACGTGAACGAATTACCAAACACCGAGAAGTCATCCATAAACACTTCCATCGATTTCTCGATCATATCGTGAAAAATCGCCATCATACACCGTTGAAACGTACCGGGTGCATTACAAAGTCCGAAGGGCATCCTACGATAAGCGAACGTTCCATAAGGACACGTAAACGTAGTCTTCTCTTGATCACGAGGATCGATAGGGATTTGAAAGTAACCGGAAAAACCATCTAAAAAGCAATAGAATTCATTTCCCGCAAGTCGCTCCAACATTTGATCCATGAAGGGCAAAGGAAAGTGGTCTTTACGAGTGGCGTCATTTAACTTTCGATAGTCAATACACACCCTCCAACCGGTCACAACACGAGTGGGAATTAACTCGTTGTTTTCATTAGGCACAACGGTCATTCCTCCCTTTTTAGGGACACAATGGATTGGGCTCACCCATGGGCTATCGGATATAGGATAAATCATTCCCGCGTCAAGGAGTTTAAGGACCTCCTTTTTAATGACATCGTGAATTTTGGGATTCACCCTTCTTTGACTTTGAATTGCGGGTTTGTAGTCCTCCTCCATTAAAATCTTGTGAGTACAAAATTTTTGGTCAATACCCTTAATGTCGGAAATTTTCCACGCAATTGCCCCTTTATGAGCCTTAAGAACTTTCAAGAGCTCGGTTTTTTCATCATTAGCAAGATCTTTTGCAATAATAACCGGCAACTTGTCATTACCTTCCAAGAATGCATATTCAAGGTGAGAAGGAAGATCTTTCAATTCAAGGATAGGTGGTTCCTCGATTGAAGATTTTGGTTCAACACTCATAACTCCCATCGGCGGAAGAAATGGTGGAATAGAAATATCATCACTAATCAACACCTCATCTTCATTGTCGATTTCATTTGAAGTGAGATCGCCTCCTTGGAATGGAGTGAGATTTGGTGTGGAATTAGCAAGAATCGGATCCAAAATAGTGGGATTGCCACTTGACGAGCCATCGGAAAAACCTAACACTTCTTGTGAAAACTCATCACAAACCACATCAACGATGTCAATGTGATTGATGGTAGCGATTGCATAAACATGAGAAGGTTTTGAGTTTTGAGTAGCGTTTATAACAAGTTCCTCTTCGTTGAATCTCAAAGTGATAGTTCTCGCATGAACATCGATAAGCGATCTCGAAGTATCTAAAAATGAACGTCCTAAAATTAGAGGAACTTGAGGATCCGCGGGGATGTCGACTACTATAAAATCAACGGGATAGTAGAACTTCCCCACTTTCACGAAAACATATTCGGCTATCCCACATGCCATAATCGTAGAATGATCGGCCATCTCGATGGACATGTTCGAAGGAATGAGAGCCGGAAGCGAAAGCGATTTCCAAATGGAAAATGGCATTAAATTAATGCTCGCACCAAGATCGGCCAAGGCGAGGCATTCTTTCATATCTTGTATGTCACAAGGAATGAGAAACTTTCCGGGATCACCAACTTTTTCCGGTATGCGGTTAAGATAAACCGAAGAACAATTAGCAAGCTTTGAAAGCTTTTCCTTATCGCTCATCATACTTTTAAAAGTGGAAGCGAAACGAGGCATATATAACAACGCGTCGGCTAAACTCACATCAAAATGAACTTGTTGAAACATTTTTATAAAAAGCTCGATTTGTTGTTTGTTACGTTCTTGCATTTTCTCTTTGTTTCGTCTTGAAGGGTAGGGTAAAGGTGGTGTGGGTTGGTCATTAGGCAACGGTCTTGGAAACTTGGGTTCCACAATTGGTATTGGTGTAACCGTAGGTGTGGTTTGAGCGGTACTTCGTGGGATTGTAATGTGCTCCTTTTCGACCATCACCTCGGGTTCTTTCTCGATTTCCTTCTCCGTAGAAGTACTTGGACGAGAGATTGGTTCCTTGAAAGTTTTACCACTTCGTGTAGTAATAACCTTCATTTCTCCCTTCGGGTTTGCAATGGTATCACTAGGAAGACCACCCGAAGAAGAGGGCTTACACATGATTGCTTCAAACATCTTAGCCATTCGGTCCTCAAATTTTGATTGCCTAGCATCCGCTTTCAATAACTCTTGCTTAATCTCATGTTGTCCTAATTCCATCTTTTGTTGGTTTTGTTGAAGACGTTGGACATTTCCTTCCATTTTATTTGCATGAGTTTTAAGTTCATTAGCATGTTCATTTTTAAGCTCGTTTTTCAACTCGGACCTTAAGCTAATCATCTCACGTTGCATATTATCAAATTTAGCATCATTTGCTTTTGCATAATCCAAAAATTCTCCTTGCAAATTTTTCGTGTGAGCATTTTGAAAACCTTGTGTAGTGTTTTGAAAATCACGGTTTTGGTTTTGATTAGAGATTTGTCCATTCCCACTTTGATAATTCCCTTTGTTGTAATTGCGTGTGTTGCCTTGGTAATTACCTTGGTTGTTGTTTCGATAATTATTAACATTTTGATTTGGTGGAGCTTGATTTTGGCGGGAACCTTGGCCGTTTTGGTTGTAAGTTCCCGTTGCTACAAAAGCACTCGAAGTGTTACCATCCGCGGTAATGCACTCGGAAAGATCATGAGCTCCCCCACAAGATAAACAACTCTTAGCAACCGCTTTAACCGAAGCGGAATTGGAAGCTTCTTGAGCCTTCCAATGGGACATAAGATTAGCAAATCTATCAAAAAACCGATTTTCCTCATTAGCTTCATCATGTAAGGCTTTAACGCTACGAGACGATTGTGATGACGATGACGAACCCATATTGGCAACACTCGGTGTGTTACGAGGGTTATAAACCTTAGATCGATTTTCAATGATTTGTAAAGCCTCATTTGTCGTCTTGAACAAAAAATTACCACCCGCGGCGGCATTCAAATAATCTCGTTCATGATCATTAAGCCCATTATAAAAGGTATCAATTTGATGCAATTCCGAAAAATCATGGTGAGGACATTCATGTAACATCTCTTTAAATCGTTCCCATGCCATTGAAAAACTTTCATTGTTACGTTGCACAAATCGTGAAATCTCATTTTTTAAGTGTGTTGTTTTAGATGGTGGAAAAAACTTGTTCACAAACTTAGAAACGAGATCGGCCCATGTCAAAATCGAATTTGGCGGTTCTTTCTCGAGCCAAATTTTTGCGGGTCCATCCAACGAATATGGAAACAACATCATCTTAATGGCGTCATGTGGAACATCTTTGAATTTGCTAGTAGCGGTGAGACGGTTGAAATTCCTAATATGGTAATGCGGGTTGTCTTTCTCGTGAACTCTAAACTTGTTTGCTTGCAACATCGACATTAAACCCGTCTTAATCTCGAAATTCTCCGCAAGGATGGCGGGAATAACAATAGCCTCTCCAAAACCCTCGGTGGGTGCTTGTAGCAACTCCATCATAGTACGATTAGCCATGACGACTTCTTGTTCTACAATAGGTTCAACAATTGGAGGTTCTTCAATAATCAACGATCCTTGATTTGCTTGCTTTTGAAGACGTTTACGAGCTCGTTTAGCTTGATTACGAGTGATCATAAACTACACGAAGAATGGGAGGTGAGCAAAGAAGATTCTTTTTGGTATTTTGTGTTTTTTCAATTTTTTTGTGTTTTTGATGATATTTAATTTTTTTGGATTTTGGTGTATCTTCGTAGACAACAATCTACAAAATCTCTCCTCGAATCAAACTCTTGATTAAAGAAGCCTCAAAGGAATGAAAACGATCACGTGGAGTGAACGCCTTCGAATGACTTTAGAACTTTGGTGAAAACCAAATTGTTCACGAGGGTTTAATCACAAAGAAAACCAAGCAAATATAGTATACGTATTAATACTTTGGGCGGCAAAACCCTCGATTAGCCTTCAATCTTAAAATACTCACAAGCAAGCGGGGAAACGAGGCGGCGCGAAGCACTTAAGAGCCTTTTTCCTTAGGGTATATTTTATAATACCCGCCTTATACCCACCTTATAGTTTGTATTTTTCAAAATCGAGCTTCACGAAAGTATTTATCTATTTTTGCCTTTTCTTTTTGTTTGAGATTCGAATACAATAATTAGGAGATCAAATCCCAATTAAGGTTGTGTTTTCACACTTTTCGAGATATTGTATTTTGATTGTGATACTTAATACAATATATTAATAATAATTGTACAAGAAAAACCAAGAAAACCGATAATACGTGTTAAGGGAGTTCCACTTAACACAAATACTATTATGGATAATATCAAAAACAAAAGCTTCCAAATTAAAGCACAACACACCTCCCCGGCAGCGGTGCCAAAATGATTGTAGGATAAAACACGACTCTTGTTTAGGAAAACAAAAGAACGTATATGAGCGGTAAGTATTAACGAGTGATTTAGGAAAACCACAAGTAATGACCCTAAATCAAATAAAATGAGAGAAAAAGTTCGTTTCCCAAGGAGGTATATGTGTTGTGAATTAACTTGTATGTATTTGAGATTAATATTGAGAAGATGGAAAGACGGTTTCGTGAAAATTACACTATGACGTAAAAGACGTAAAGTCGTGAAAAACTACCCAAATAAAAAATTATACTAAAACCAAAAACAAAATCAATGAAAGATTAAAAAGACTAAAACAAGTCTAAAATAATATAAATAAAGTTAAAAATCCAACAAAGATATTTTAAAACCTTTTATTAATTAAATATTTAATTTTAAATGCTAATTAAAGCCCTAAAATTAAATACAACTAATAAAATACTCCAAAATATGATTTTATTGGACAAATACTTAACTTATATTATTATGAGACTAAAAAGTAATTTTCTAAAAATTAAAAGCTAATAAAACTATTTTTAAAACTCTAAAAATGATTTAAAATAATTAAAAACTAATTAAACTTAAAATAATTATAAAAATTAATCTAAAAGCTAGAAAATATTCTAAAAATGGAAATAGTCCTAATTAATGATAAAGAACCTAAGAAAAATGAAGAAGAAAGAAAAATAAAATTTTGAAATTTTAATATTAAAATAATATAAAAATAATACTAAAAATAAAAAGTTGATAAAATTATTCTAAAAATTTCTAAAATACTAAAATATTCTAACTAAGAGAAAAACACAAATCTAAGCTCCTAAACCCTTTTTAATAATTTTATAAAAATCTTTAAAGTTTATAAAAAACCTTAAAATAATATAAAATTAAAAATTAAAGTTTATAAAACCAAAACTTAATGTAAACCTCAAAATATTTATTAAAAAGCTAAAAACTATTTTTCCTAAAAATTTAAAATCTTTTTTCTATTTTTTATTGCTTTTATAAAAAACGGGTATAAAATAAATCCTAGAAAATAATTAAATTAAAGGAAAAATAAGAAAATTAGCTAGAAAAGTCTGTAAACCTAATATTATTCTAAGAAAAATAAAAAGAACAAAAATTGCTTATTGAATAAGATCAAAATCCAGGAATAAGCTACGGCTTTTGAAATAAGTTAGAAAAGAAAAACGTGTTAAGTAATGTTTGAAATCAACCCTTAACGAAAAAGACCATCTAGATCAGTGGTAGTTCACTGAACCCTCCTACGAGAGGTCAAGTGTTCGAGCCCACTGCGGGTGAGTTTTTTGCTTTTTATTTCTTTTTTATTTTTTTTTTCTTTCCCAACTCAAAACTGACACTTGTAAGCTTAATAATCCAAACCACTTTCACTTTTTTATGCAAGATTAATCAATATGAATAACCAAAAACGTGGCCAAGTTGAACTTGACACTTAGCAGATTATGCTATGTGTTTTGCTTTTCTCACAAGTGACAAAAGGCCAAGAGGACTTGACCTGTGACTTATTTGGTGATGATATTGGACACATGGGGGGCACCCTTGTGCTTATTTAAGCACAAGGAGTCAAGCTATAAGCAAGAATAAGCACTCTTAGCACAAAAGACAAGCAAACCAATTGCACACAAAGCACATCAATGTTACTGTGACACTTAGCCTAAGTCTGGTGGTTTACTAGCAGATTACTAGCAATCTAATGAACTTCAAACACCAAAATTAAGCATACACACTCACCAAATCATGCACAATCAATATCAACTTCTAAGTTACCCTAAATCTCAACAGGTTGCAAGAATCAAACACAATTTAGCTTGAAAAATCAAGCAGTTTATGGTTTAGCAGATTTTAAGACTAACTTTTTTCTTTTAAACTACACAAACTTGTTCCAAAACCTTCTAAACTGACTTAGCAACTAATGAGTAACCTAACTCAAGCTTTTTCAAAAACTCTAACACCTTTTAATAACACAATCAAAAGCTTTTACCCAGCTTAAATGCTAAACCAAACACCCTGTTAAATTTTGAAAACCAACTTATACAAATCAAAACCTCACAAAAACTAATCAAACTGATCCTATGCTATTCTAACATGCATATAATCACAAAACAACTCAAATCATTCAGCTTAACACACAAAGATCAACCAATCAAACAAAATCACATGAAACCAATTTTTCTGAGAATTTTTCAAAAGGAAAGGGAAGTTACCTCAAGGGCTTACATCCAAACCCTTGGTGGATGAAAATCCACTTCCCTATGCACCCGGGTGCATGCAGATCGAGAATCAACAACCTTCACACCTGTTTAAGACAAATCAAACAAGAACAGTATAATATGCAATTTTATATAATACTGATCTCTTTTTCTTTCTTCCTTAACCTTTTCTAAATTCTTTCAAAACTTCTAACAACTTCTTAACACGTTTTAATATTACTAATTCACCAATTACTTAACCCTTTCAACATCAAAACTTGAAACAATCTCTTCCAAAAATATCAGATTTTCAAAACCTTTTGAAATATTTTTGAAACACAAAATTATTTCACCTCTTAACAATTGGAACTCAGTTTCCTTCAGCAACTATTACCAACTTTAAACACTTATAAAAAGGAATTAAATTGTGAAAAACAAACACCAACTTTTATATTATATTTAAAAGGAATTACAAAGTATTTTTGAAGAAAACTGGAACAAAAGAGCATCCACAGGTTGGAGCTTCTTTTATAGTACTCATAGAATAATCTAGAATCATAAAAACACAAACCCTAATACAAGAAAATCTCTAAAATGCCCTTAGACGTTTTTGGTGTTGAGGTGTCCTAATTTGATCTCATCCGTTGGTTTTTGCGTTGTGAGGAAGCTATACATCTTGGTGGTTAATTGTGGACACGTCACATGCCTTGGGGACCAAGGAGTGATGTGATTGGTGGAATGGAGAATTGGGGGTGGGGTCCACAGGCGTGGGATTGGGAAGTTTGTGCGTGGGATGGGTTTTGGTGTGTGGGAATTAAGTATGTGCAAGGTTAATTGGATTTTAACCTTGTCTAAGTTGAGGTAATTTCTGGGGTGTAAAAAGATGAACAGTAAGTTGTTTCAATCCGAAATTGGGGGAAGTAAACATGTTAGGCGCGTTTTTGGTTTGAATCTTTCATTCTTGACACCTTTGGTCCTTCTCTTTTGATATTTTTGGCATTTGAAGTTTTTAAGCCCTAAAACGATTTTCCTTTGCATTTAACTTTCACCACTTTACAATTTTGGCACCAAACTTTGGAAAAGAGTTTCAAAGGGTTGATTTTGCCATTTTGTGATTTTTCAAGGGCTGATCTTGGACAATCTTGATCTTCAAAGGTCTTCAATGTGTCTTTCACTTTATGAGGGACCATAATTGGCAATTTTGATTTGTTGAGGGACTAATCATGCCATTTCTTCAAAGTTGAAGGACCTTTTTGCAATTTTGACAAACTTAAGGGACCAAACTTGTAATTATCAATATACAAGGGTTTTAAGTGTCATTTCTTCATTCTTGGAGGATCAATCTTGTTTGTCTTCAAGTCTTTAAGGGTATTTGATGAGAATTCCATGATTAGGGCCCGGTTCTTTGTACGGCTTTGTTTCTCGTGTCCGTTTTTCCTTGTATCTTGTGATCTTTTGTCTTTTTCACGATATCCATACCTAAAATACACAAGTAAATAAACACAAGCATATATATATGGTATTTTATGACATTTTATTGCATTAAAAGCCCGAAAAGAACGATGAGATCATGTATAAATGCCATCTCATCACTACCCTTATCCTTACATTTCTTTTTCATTCTTCAACCCCTTCAATGCTTACCAAGACATCATTACTAGAACCTTGTTGTGATTGTTCCAGTGCTAGCATCAGTACTTAGTCGGCATTCTGCTACATTCACGTTCTACTCCATCTTTCCTAAGGACTTCTAATAATCTATTGGATTGTCCCTGGGAAGATCCCTCCGGTTCTGGTTGGATCATAGGACTTAAACCTAACCACCCTTTTGACACCAATAACGTCGTGAATTAAAGATGTTGTGGGTATTTGATCGTAACCATGAAAACCACTTTAAATTCTAACAAAGTGTTTGAAAAACATTTAACACCTTGCTAGTTTTGTCGTTTCAGAAATGCTCCCCCTTCACATGTGCATCGATAATCGAAAGTGTTTCGCACATGTAGGTAAGAGTTAAATTGCTTGAGTCTTATATAAGATCACATTTTAATCACATTTTCTCCACGTATCTCTAATATATAAAATCTTTTGATATTAGAGATACCAAATTTGATTAAAATATATTTTGGAAAATAGTCTTGAAGATCTTTGGGAGAAAGATGTGTCAATCTATGCATGAAGTTGAAATGCTCCCCCTCAAAAATTGATCTAATTGAATTGTCATTGTGAGGATATGATCCACATTTCACTTTTTGAGGATGGGAGTTTGTTGAACACACAATTTTTTAAAGATTTTGAATAATCATTGAGAAATTCTTGAAAAAATTGTGTTCAACGCTTTTTGAAAAATCCTATTTCTTTTTGTCGAAGAGGTTTTTCTAAGGCATAAACTTGAGTTCATAGACTTTGAATGTCTTGACGAATCCACTCAAGTGTAAGAAGATTTCTCTTCTTTTGCTGAGAGTAAGGGCACTAAATCTTACACTCCCCCGTGAATATCGAACCGGGTTGCAATCTGAAAGTGATTACAAGCCATTGTGTTGAGCTCAAAACGTTGAATGTTTTGTGACTAGCTCAACCCGTGATAGATTGCTCTACCCGTTGTTTGGAAATATTGTCAAAAATAGACAATTTCCCTTATTAAAAGAAGAAATGACATGATTTGAAAAATATTTACAACTTTCATTCGAGCTTTATGTACACAACCGTGTTGTTATTGAGCGACATTTCTAGGCACGTCCATATTATCGATACTGAAAGACATGTCGAGAAGAATATTTTTGGATTTTGAAAGATTTTTTAATTTTGTGTTTTGTTTTTATATGTTTTATATTTTTGTATTTTGATTTTTCAAAGGTATTTACAGGTTGATGTTTGATAGATAAATCAAGCAGACACCTTTGCTAGAATCTCCAGGTCCGCTGGAGTCAAACATCTCATACCAATTTGCCTAACGAGGTACTCAAACCTATCTTTCGACAGAGCTTTCGTAAACAAGTCGGCTAATTGGTAATCCGTTCCAACAAAGTATAGTTCAACGATACCTCTTTCAACTTGTTCCTTATTGAAGTGATATCAGACATCAATGTGCTTCGTGCGGGAATGTTGTACCGGATTGCAGGAGATGGCTATGGCTGACTTTGAGTCACAGTACATAGGTACTTTATCAAAGTGGAAGCCATAATCCGTGAGTTGTGTTCTCATCCAAAGAACTTGAGCACAACACGCAGATAGAGACACATACTCTGCTTCGGCTGATGAAAGTGACGTGCAATCCTGTTTCTTGGAAGACCATCCCACAAGCTTATCTTGACCTAGAAATTGTGCACCACCAGAAGTACTTTTTGGTGTATCAAGACACCCTGCATGATCAGAATCTGAATAGGCCGTTAGAAAGAAACCGGTTTCCCTCGGATACCAAAGTCCCAAATGAATGGTATTCTTAAGGTACCGAAAGATCCGTTTAACCTCCTTGAGGTACTTTTCAGTGGGTCGTGCTTGATATCGTGCACAATAGCATGTAGCATGATGAATATCAGGTCTGCTTGCTGTCAAATACATGAGGGACCCGATCATGGAACGATATCTCGTTTGATCTATGGGTAATTCCTCCAAGTCAACATCTAGGGATGTGGTTGATAATGGTGTCCCGACGGGGTCACATGAAGTCATACCATGCTTTTTGATTATCTCTTGACAATACTTAGCTTGGTTAATAAAGATAGCACTTGGGGATTGGTGAACTTGAATTCCGAGAAAGAATTTTATTTTGCCCATCATAGACATTTCGAATTTGCTGTTCATTACTTTTTCAAACCATTTTGAAAGTTTTGGGTTTGTGGACTCGAAAATAATGTCATCAACATAAATTTTCACAAGCAAAATGTCATCCCCATATTTATAAGTGAACAGAGTTAGATCAATGGAACCTTTTGAGAAACCTTTGGATACCAGAAATTTCGAGAGTTCGTCGTACCACGCCCTTGGAGCTTGCTTGAGTCCATATAGTGCCTTGTGGAGACGATACACCTTGTCAGGATAATGAGGATTGACGAATCCTTCCGGCTGTGTGACATAGACTTCTTCCTTCAAAGGACCGTTAAGAAACGCCGTCTTTACGTCCATTTGATAGACAGTGAATCCTTTTGTGCAGCATAAGCAAGAAAAATCCTGACCGCTTCCATACGAGCTACTGGTGCAAATGATTCGTCAAAATCAATTCCGTCTTTCTGGCCATACCCCTTAGCCACTAGCCTAGCTTTGTTCTTGATGATCGTGTTTTCTTCATCCATCTTGTTTTTCCAGATCCAACGAAGATTTAAAGGAATCACATCGTATGGTCTGTCAACAAGTTCCCAGACTTTACGTCTTTCAAATTGTTGAAGTTCATCCGTCATAGATTCAATCCAAGCATGATCAGCCATGGCTTCTTTGACGTTTTTCGGTTCAGCAGTACTCACGGCGAGTGCGAACATACAAACATCGCCATCGGTTGCTAGTTGTCGTCTTGTACGAACAGGCTGTGAAGGGTTTCCAATTACGTGAACCAAAGGATGATCTCGGGTCCAATGATGTGTTGAAGGATGTCGTTGATAAAACGTATGCATATTTGACGGATCAACATGGCGAGTAGAAGACTCTCCAATTTCGTGTACCGGTGTACCGAATGGGTTGTGAAAATCGTCATCGTCAGATAATGCACCGTCGGCTTGATTTGTGTTCTCTGGAGCAATGACAGTAGTTGTGGATGTTGTAGGATCGATTGTTGAAGTGATATTCTGAGGAGGTAAATCTGCAACAACCCGTGTTGAAGTAGATGAAGTTGTATCCTTTTGTTGATGATGATCGGTATCATCATTCGTATCATGAGTGACAGCGGAAGACTTCGATGCAACTTGTTTCTCCCCCATGAAATATTCATCATACATTGGTCCATATAACATTTCCAACTCTTCAATTGTCGTGTCCACTGTCATATCTGCTCTAGGAACATGTTCAGGAACCAGCTTTGAACTTGACGGTTCATTGTTGTGGTCTTGAGTTCCGAGTTCCGTGCGGTTGTGAACGGAAGTCGTTTGTCTTTGTGGATCGGGACTTAAACTGTTTTGTTCAAGTGCCATTTCTTGTAATTCATCAAATCTGATATGAATAGTCTCGATTATCAATTTTGTTCTCTTGTTGTATACTCTATATCCCTTAGACTGAGTTGCATATCCCACTAAAATGCATGCATCACCTTTCTCTTTCATCATGTCCAGATTTTCACCATCTCGAATAATGTAACACGTACATCCAAAAACATGAAGGTGTTTGAGTGAAGGTTTGCGATCATTAATTATGTGATATGGGGTCTTTTCGTGTCTTCGGATAATTAAGGAGAGGTTTTGTGTGTAGCATGCGGTTGACACGGCTTCGGCCCAAAAGTATAGTGGAAGTTTTGAAGCAGATAATAATGTTCGAGCAGCCTCAACTAAAGTACGGTTTCGTCTTTCAACAACGCCGTTTTGTTCGGGTGTTCGAGCAATGATGTTTCATGTTCAATTCCTTCGGCTTCAAAATAGTTTCTCAGTTTTGAATTCAAAAATTTTGTACCTCTGTCAGTACGAACCACTTTAACTTGAGCTTGAAGACCACGTTGTATCACTTTAAGGAAGTTGATGAGAACATCGGGTGTTTCATCCTTGGACCTCAAGAAGTGAGTCCATGTGTACCTTGAGTAGTCATCGACAATTACCATAACGTATTTCTTCCCATTGATACTATGAACACACATGGGACCACACAAATCTATATGAAGAAGATCTAACCGTCCTTTAGAGCTTGGTGTAGTCTTTGTGTTGAAACTACTCCGTTTAGCTTTACAAAGCTCACAAGAAGAACAAAGATGATCTTTGATGAATTTCAAGTTAGGAAGTCCTCGCACAATATCTTTCTTGGAAAGCAAGTTGATGGTGTCAAAGTTAAGATGAGATAAACGTTGATGCCATAATGAAGCTTGAGTCGCTGAAGCTTTAGCCATGAAACAGATTGGAGTTGAAGATGTGGAGTCTTGTAGTGAAATAGTGTAGAGATCAGTACCCCGTGTTCCGGTAAGTAAGTCATTCCCATCATAATAACGAACAAAACATGTCTTCTTTCTAAAAGCAACCTCCAAATCCGCATCACAGAATTGACCAACCGAGAAAAGATTGTAATTGAGCCCTTCGACGTAGTAAACCCTTTTGATAGTGATATTCCCTTGAACCAAGTCTCCATATCCTAGGATCGGTGCAAATTGATCATTTCCGAATCAGACCGTACCCAGGAACTTCTCCACGAAGTTAATTAGAAGCTTGAGATTCCCCGTCATGTGCTTCGTGCATCCGGAGTCCAGTATGAAGAGAATTATTTCGATCAGCTGCAGAAGAATTAGAACACGATGGAGCATTTGCTAAATTGGATTCCATGTAAGTTGTGATTTCCGATTCATTAGTTTCCCTACGTTCATCACTTAGAGTCACACTAACGCACGTAGTCACATTTTCTGTCCTAACCTTAAGCATCCACTTATATCCTGGAGGACATTGATTAGAAAACCACCATTTCCAAGGCTTGCTAGCAGACTCATATAATTCCCTAATTCTGCTTCTAGGGTTCTTAGTGGTGGAGTTTGATGCAATAGTTTTCTTAGGGGGGGTTGCACCAGAATGGTTCACTTTGCGTTTGGGTTTTCTAGCACTAATAGGTATCACAGATTGCTTCTTAGTTCTAGTTTCTACGCCTTTGACATTATTCGAAACACACATAGCATGATTAGCATTAGCACACTTTCCACATTTCACAAAAACAAACTTAACATTCAAAGCATTCAAAGTCGAATCATTCATATCGTCATTACACGCGATTACAGACGTTTTATTCTTAGAAACATTGAAAATCCTAGGGTGGTCTTCTACTGTCTTCATCTTCCCTTGACTTTTGTTTTGCCAAACCTTTTCTTCATGCGAGTGCTCTTAAGTTGGGGCCGGGTAACACTATCAGTGGGGACTACTCCTGTAGTAAAAGACACACGTCTATTAGTGTTTCTAGAAGTCTGAGGTGATTGACTTTCTTTGTTGTGTGTAGCTGTAGTGGCCAATCTATACATCCCTGGTTTAACAACATTTGTGTTCTTAATGCTTTGTGATCGAATATGTGTTTTGGGAATGTTTTTTGGTAACCTATCCTTCCCATCCGTCTTGGGGGTAAACACAGGTTTTGCAAATGCAGAATTAGAGAAAACAGATGGTTTTCCCAAGACAGAGGGTCTAGTCACTTTTTGCGCATTGGGTTGTCTTACAACAGGTTTCTTAACACTAGGTTCCACAATTTTCCCACCCATTTTAGCAACGAGTTTCTGCAACTCTGCTATTGCTCTGTCCCTGTCTTGTAACTGAGCTTTCAACCCTTTAATTTCCAAATTCTGTTCATTCATTTCTCGAAACGTTTGGGAAAGTTTTTCTTGCAATATATTATCATGTGGAAAACTACCAACGTCTTTTTGCAAAGCAAGTTCAAGAGAATGACAATGTTTTCGAAGGAAATCAGTTTTGTGTTGAAGTAACTCAAAAGCCTTTTTATCAACATTTTCTTTATGTTTCGAAAGCTCAAGTTCAAGACGCTCACATTCTTTGATTTTATCAAGATATTTTCATGCAACATCAGAATATTCATCGATATCAGCACAAGATTGAAGAGTAACACACAAAATATCTTTGGAGAGACATTCTTCTAAGAGTAGATCATATTCGATTGAAAAATCTGATTTGTCATTTTGGAGTTCATCAATTTCTTTTTCAAGAGACTCAACATATTTCAAATCATCAAACATTTCAGACCGAATCAAGTTTTCAAACTCAAGAACATGTTCTTTTATTATCTTTGTATTTGGTATTAGAAGTTCTTTCACAAGCACAGTTATGTCGTGAGGAATCTCGGTTTTCCACTTATCCTTTTGACGTTTTTCCCAATCGCTTTCAACATTTGATTGAACATTATCATCGTGGTGTTTAAGAAAACCAAGTGTTTTTCTACTTTTGCTTTTAGAAGCATCTAGAGGCAAATAGTTAATATATTTAAAAACATTAGTTTTCCTCTTAGCGGCAAAAGCCTTTTTCCATTGAATTCTTCTTTGTTTGCATTCTAAAAACAATTCCTCATGAGACTTCTGTTTTTGTGGAGTGAAAAGACCATAAAGACTGTTTAAATAAGCATAGTTATATGGTTTCACAAAATCTTTATAGACCGGTGATCTACTCTCCTCATCCCAAAGGGACGTCTCTTCACTATCGAGGTTAGCTACAAGGCAATCATGATCGGTCCATTCGGACTCGTCAAGATATAAATGGGGGTTCGCAGCTTGAGCTTGTTCGAGGTACTTGGGGGTGGCAAAGCTAGGTTGACCCTTGAAAAACGACCGAGGTGCTATCATTCTTACGGTTTGAATAGAGTCATGTGTATTATAAACAACTTTTTTCAAAAAATCGACTTTTTCTTCGAGATCCTTTACTCTTTCAGTATCTTTGCTTTGTCTATTTTTGAAATCTTGTTTTAATGTTTCAACCTCTTGTTTCTTCTCGTCAAGAATTTTAGCAGAATCGGTGGTATTCATCGAAAGCCTCTGTTCATGTTCATTAACTTTTGTTGTGGCAAGGTACGTTTTTTGACGTTCATCACTTAATAAAACATTAAATTGACGTTTTTCTTTAGTTAACAAAGCAAGAGCTTCGTTGTATTTATTTTCAAAATCGTCCTTTTTAACGTTGATGACACGAGTTTTGTACCCCTCAAGCTCGTTGGTCTTTTGAAGAAGCTCAGCCCTATAACTATCAATAGTCTCACTAGATTTTATAAGAGCAGCTTTGTATTCTTCAAAGTTTTGAGTGAGCGTTGCGTTTGCCTTCTTTAATTGCTTTTGACTCTTTCTATTTTCATTGACATCTTTTTGTAAACTAGCAATTAAATTAGCATGCGCGGCACGCTCCTCGTCATCATACTCATGTGCATGTTGATCATCCTTAAACTCATTATTGCACATGTCTGATGAATCGGGTGTGGTATTGCTATCAACCGTTTCCATCATACACGTGTCAGTAATTGTTGTTGGAAGATCACTATTAATATTATGATTTTGCTTGGTTAAAAGAGTTCGTTTTCTCGGTATCTAATCGAATTGATTTCCGGTTAAATGTGTGACTCAGTTGTTTTTAGTTAAGAAAAAGGGAAGTTGATTATCTAAAACTAATTAAAAAGTAAATGCGAAAAGTATTTAAAAACAAACTAAAGACAAGTTCAAATAATAAAAGTAAAACAAGGTGAATATTAAAAACTAAAAATTAAAACGATATTAAAACGAATATTAAAACAAATAATAAAACGAAATTTAAAGCGAAACAATTAATAAAAATAAATCTAAAAGACGAAATTAACTATCGACTCGAAAATAAAGTTTACTAAATGAAAACGGAGAGAATAAAACTAAAATGGTACTTTAAAGCTAAACGAGGAAAAACGTAAAGCGGGTACTAAATAAAAGATAAAACTTGAACTTTAAGTAAAAATATTAATTTTAAAATTGGAAGAAAAATTCAACTAAAAATACGTAACTTTCAAAAATAAAATCGGAACAACTTTCAGATAAAACTAGACAATTACGTAACAATACTAATAAATAAGCAAGCGGACAGGCTAGCTGCTGGAAGCAGCCAGCCTAGCTGCTCATTTTGGCGCCAAAAAATTTGGTTCTACAATAATTGTAACCATCGCAATAATTGCTAAGCAGCCAAGTTGTCCATCGCAATAATTGTAACCATCGGAATGTGTTTTTTGTATCGGAATGATGATTTTTTTTTTTAACTATCGGAATGTAAGCTAAAGAAATGTATCGGAATACTAATATTAAAAAAAAACTGTCGGAATGTTTTAAAAAAGAACTATCGGAATGTCTAAAAATAAAAATTGTCAGAATAATTAAAGTGCCAAATTCTATCCGAATGTGGCTGTCAAAATTTGGGCAGCACTTCGTCGCAATATACATTAAATTCCGTCGGAATATGCGATCGCAATGAGCGATCGCAATCCTGATCGGAACAAGGGAATGAGGACACAAGCTATCGCAAAGTAGAACCACAAATGGTTATTGCGATACAAAGAAGCAACCTATCGGAATGAGGCGTCAGAATGTGTAAAAGCTCAATATTGCGATGGAACACCAAATAATCCGAAAATAGAGATAGGCCAAAGTCTCAATAAGCACTTCTAATAAGCACACGAAAAAGAACTTATCCAAATCTTAATCAAACGAAATCAAGCATAAATTTGAAAGCTTTTAAATATGAAAATTGCAAACTTTATAAAAGAAACTTTAAAAAGGCAAAACTTTTTAAGAAAACTAAAAACAATAAGCTAAACACTAAATAAGCCAATAAGCATGAATAGCTCAAAGCTTAATCCGTGTAAGACTTAGAAAAGCATAAAAAGATGAACTTTTTAATCAAATAAACAATAAGATTAAGCAAAATCAATGCTTAATCCGAACCACAATCAAATCAAAGTCAAGAAAAGTAGGATGAGAATGATAGAAAATCTTGATTAAAGGAAAATAAAGATTAAACAACAAAATTAAAAACACTTACTTGAATTAATGGAATTAAAGTGCAAGACAATTAATTAAAATGACATGAAAAATAAGTTGCAAGAAAATGAAAATGGTGGAAGAGCTAATTTGTCAAGTTAGCCAACAAGAAAAATGAAAGCCTAAGGACCCTATTTATAGTGGATTAGGGAGGTGCTTAGTGGAAGCTTCCTCCCTCTTTCTTCTTTCTCTAATTATCCTTTAGTCCTTAATCTTCTTAATACTTCGACTTTTGACTTTGTCTCGGGATTAATAAACTCGTCTTGTAATTTATTCAATAAATTAGACTTGAGTTCTTCGGCTTTTAGTAAACTTCCGTCTTTTGACTTTTTCTTCGATAAATCTTCAGAATTGGTCTTGGACTTCCGTTCTTTTTGCACTCTTGATTTCTTGACTTCGTCTTTTGTCTTTTTCTTCGATAAAATCCCGTGAATACCCGTGTTTTCTCCCCTTTTCACATTTTCGTCCTAAATCACAGCAAAAACACAAACCACGCATAATTCCGACATTTACGACATAAAATACACGTTTTGGCTTGGTTATTATTGTAATTAAGTGGTAAAAGGATGGGTGTTTTAACACCTATCAAATCCCCTACACTTGACCATTGCAATGTCCTCATGCAATGCATTAGTTACAAAGCATGTTTTACATTTTCCATCATAATCAATCCATATTGGCCTTTATTAAAGAGATAGAAAATTATAAACATTCAAAGGAAGAAACTAAGTAAAGAAATCAAAAACATACCTTAGGGTTTTGAAAGATGTCATGAATGATCATCATCCTCAAGTTTTCACATTCTCCAAACCAAGCTTAAAAATGAGATCATTGTTATTATAAGTTAGCAAACTAACACGAACTCATATGGGCCAATTATTTACTTAGACTCCCTTATTCTTAGGTGTATCTCTTATATTTTATTATTGTCTTGAATGATCACGAGAATGCATTGTTGACTTATTTCGATAGTTATTAAGGCTGAAAATAAAGTGGGACGATTTAATCAATAGTTAGCTAAAGGACAAAATCTTTTAAAACTGCTTCTCGGGACCTCAAAAAGTTCATATCTTGGCATAACTCGCTTCGCGATTTGAGACCTTTCTCGGACCGATATTTGGCAGCGACTTCATACTTCAAATCTTGAGAGAGGTTCATGAAATAATGGTCTTCTCTTCATAATAGGAATTTCTTCACTTGAAGTTTTGAGAGATTCTTCATATTTGGACCACGACTTCTTCATTTTTCTTCAATCTTTATTTTGGACTTTGATATACAACGATCCGCCTCCTCTTAGGACTTGGATCTATTTATCCTCATACCTTGTTAGGGCCTTTTTGGATAGACTTCTCCATGATCTTTACGGGAGTATTTGCTTTTCGTCGTGTGTCTCGATCCTTCTTATTGATCTTTGATAAATGATTCTTCACATCACTTTGGATCTTTTAGCAACAAAATGTAGCCCTTATGCCTTGTTAGGACCTTTTCGGACTCGCCAATCTTCGCATCCCGCTTTCATAAGTTATGCCTTGGCTATGAACTCTAATCCATACCGAGCAACTTTTAAACGATCTTGAGCTAGAAGCTAAGTAACTTTTCAAATCGTACAACCTTATTTATTGCAGATAAATTTATTAGCAAGCGATGGGAGAATAGGCTCATAATTAACTCACATAAATTCACGAAAGGATACCAAACTTATAATTGACTCTATCATCTCTCGTTCTCCATAGTTTAAAATCTCAAGGAATGAGACTCGTGGATGCTTAGCCTATTAAATCAAAGTTTTAGGTTTTCGATTCATCTATAGGATCTTGCAAATTCTTAGACTTTTTCAAGTTTAGAAATCGCATTTTAAAGTTCCCTTGATAAACGACTCTCTAGGATCAATTATAGGAACTTGCGAAAAGTTCTTGTTCTTAACCCGTGAGGGTTAAGACTTTCGCGTTTTATAGCTCCCTATATAAAAGCCTAGCAAAACTTGACTTAAACATGTTAAGGATACTAGCTAGAGTAAACTTAGATAAGTAAACTCGGGTTGAGTCAAAAGATTCACAACGTTTTCCAAATTAAAACCACTTTATTAAAATTTATTCTAAAAAAGATAGAAAATAACTATACAAAGGGAAAAACTAATAGGCCAAAATAGATCAAAAATTTTGAAAAATGTCGAAAAATTGATTTTCCGGTTAAAATGAGGACAAATACAAGGAAAAGACCACTTAACTTCGTTAGAAGTCCCCCTACACTTGATATAAACATTATCCTCAATGTTTAAGCATGTGGGAGTGAACTCCCCTACACTTAGGACATTGTACACTTTGTTTAAATCTTGCTAAGGAAGAGACAACTAACGAGATTCCTATTTTAATATTGAGAAATATAAAATAGTGAATCGAAAAGAGTTTAGGATAGAACCGGGAAGAAGGGAACACGAAATCACGGTTCGTCAAAAGTCATCAAGAGTGTGTCTGTGAAGCTCTAATCCCTGCACATGATAAGAAAGAAAACAAGAAACACCAACGGGGCTCCCCCTACACTTATGGTGAAAACAAGTAAAGATAGATAGATAATTGGGTTGCCTCCCAAAAAGCGCTTGCTTATATTAACCGAGTCACGAGCCTGACTCGTCCCCGAATTAAATGGTCCATTGGGAAGCCTCGCATGTAATACCGGGATCAAAGACCTTGTCCTCGTTCCCGGTTGACATCAACAAAGGGGAGGCGGGGGGATAAGTCTTAAATGGGAGAAAGGTTCTTTCAACATACGAAAAGTATGTGAAATCGAGATCCACGGGAGGTGGGTGGGTAAAGTAAGCACATTGTCATCGCCCAAAGACAATGGATGTTGAGCACTCGGCAAAGCCGTAATGTTATCAATCATGAAATAGTGAATGTCACCTCCCGGGTCAAAGCACTCATCCTCCGTAATAGTGGCTAAAGGAGTGGATGAAAGGTGCTCGGGAGGGAGACTTGGGACAATACCTTCCTGCAGCAAATTATCAAAAATAATATCCCCCTCCGTGTCATCATCATCAATACCCGGAGGTATTGAGTGAATGTCAATTTCTTCCAGCAATGGGTGATTATCTTCAACGGGAGGAATAGATGGAGGTAAAGACGCGGAAAGAGGAGGAGAAGTCAACTCTTCGATTTGAGCAATAAGAAGGTGCACTTTCCGTAATCTGTCGCGGAGAATCACGTCTTCCACCTCATCTTCAAGAGCAAGTTCATCGGTGAACTTCTCGAAAGCCGGAGAGACTAAATCGTCATCGCCCGCATCTCCCGGTGGAGATTGAGAAATTTCAAAAGTGAAATTCTCATAGCGTGGAGAGAAATCGGTATCATCAGGATCGACCTCTTCCGTAAGAGCAACGTCGTCCTCAAGCTCCATAGTAGTCGGTATGTTACACACCTCATCATAAAAGAATTTATCGAGACCAAAATCAGTAATCTCACTCAATGAATCATCATCCTTAGACGCATTAGGAATATCGAGAGTAGGAGTAGCAACTTTAGTAGATGGCTCGTGAGCGTAGACATCATCGTCGTCATCATCATCATAATAGACGGGACCATTCCAATTAGGAGTGACATAGTCGGCTAACTCTTCTTTGATAACATCCACATCTTTAAGAACCTCATGAAGCAATTTTTGTTGTTCATCTCCCCGAGTATGTTCAATTAAACCAATTCTATCCCACGCTGTAATTAAACATTTTGGTGTAGAAAAGAAGGGAAAACGACCAAATTGGCTCAAAAAGGTGTTGGTGGATTTCAAGATTTCGTCTACGTCAAGCAAAGGTTGCCTTTCCTGATGCAAGTCAGCTCGGATTTGAGCTAAACTTTCTAGAACATGGTTCAAAGAAGTGAGTTGTTGGTCAAGACTAATTTGGTGAGAGGATTGATGATTGAAGGTGTGATGTGGGGGCTCAAAGTTATACACACTGGGATGATAGCACGGAATTTTCTCAAAGACCTTCGACTGATCACAAGAAGAAGCATCGTGAGGGCCCCCACAAATATATCACCATGGGTGTGGAGAAAAACTGGGTGCGTCATGTGGAAAGTTATTACCATTGTCATAATTGTAACCCGGTTCTTGCCCGTGATCATACGGGTATCGAACCAGGCACGAAACATGCCAATGAGAATTGCTTCCACAATAGATGCACGGGGGAACAGGAGGTGGATTAGAAAAGGACGAATTAGTCTAGTTGCACCATGGACAAAATCCGAATTGTGTGTTGTCGACATCGTTTCCGCACCGCTCACATGTACACCATTGACATGAGTCGTTCCCGTATAATCGTCTCCCACACTCGACGCAATGGACATAAGAATCCATAAAGAAAAACAGATAAGCAAGAAGAATATTTTTAGTGCAAAACTTTGAAAAAGAAATGCTTTTTATGATTTTTCAAATGTTTTTGGGATTTTTGAAAATTTTCGACACGAAAAATAACGTTCACGAGTGAACGGATCCCAAAAGCCAACGCGTCTCTCACAAAAAACCGTTAATCTTCACGAAAAGAGCCGGCAACGGCGCCATTTAATATTATGATTTTGCTAGGTTAAAAGAGTTCGTTTTCTCGGTGTCAAATCGAATTGATTTCTGGTTAAATGTGTGACTCAATTGTTTTTAGTTAAGAAAAATGGAAGTTGATTATCTAAAACTAATTAAAAGGTAAATGCGAAAAGTATTTAAAAACAAACTAAAGACAAGTTCAAATAATAAAAGTAAAACAAGGTGAATATTAAAAACTAAAAATTAAAACGATATTAAAACGAATATTAAAACAAATAATAAAACGAAATTTAAAGCGTAACAATTAATAAAAATAAATCTAAAAGACGAAATTAACTATCGACTCGAAAATAAAGTTTACTAAAAGAAAAAGGAGAGAATAAAACTAAAATGGTACTTTAAAGCTAAACGAGGAAAAACCTAAAGCGGGTACTAAATAAAAGATAAAACTTGAACTCTACGTAAAAATATTAATTTTAAAATTGGAAGAAAAATTCAACTAAAAAAACGTAACTTTCAAAAATAAAATCGGAACAACTTTCAGATAAAACTAGACAATTACGGAACAATACTAATAAATAAGCAAGCAGGCAGGCTAGCTGCTGGAAGCAGCCAGCCTAGCTGCTCATTTTGGCACCAAAAAATATGGTTCTACAATAATTGTAACCATCGCAATAATTGTTAAGCAGCCAAGTTGTCCATCGTAATAATTGTAACCATCGGAATGTGTTTTTTGTATCGGAATGACGATTTTTATTTTTTTTATTTTTATTTTTTTTTATTTTTTTAAACTATCGGAATGTAAGCTAAAGAAATGTACCGGAATACTAATATTAAAAAAAAACTGTCGGAATGTTTTAAAAAAGAACTATCGGAATGTCTAAAAATAAAAATTGTCGGAATAATTAAAGTGCCAAATTCTATCCGAATGTGGCTGTCAAAATTTGGGCAGCACTTCGTCGCAATATACCTTAAATTCCGTCGGAATATGTGATCGCAATGAGCGATCGCAATGCCGATCGGAACAAGGGAATGAGAACACAAGCTATCACAAAGTAGAACCACAAATGGTTATTGCGATACAAACAAGCAACCTATCGGAATGAGGCGTCGGAATGTGTAAAAGCTCAATATTGCGATGGAACACCAAATAATCCGAAAATGGAGATAGGCCAAAGTCTCAATAAGCACTTCTAATAAGCACACGAAAAAGAACTTATCCAAATCTTAATCAAACGAAATCAAGCATAAATTTGAAAGCTTTTAAATATGAAAATTGCAAACTTTATAAAAGAAACTTTAAAAAGGCAAAACTTTTTAAGAAAACTAAAAACAATAAGCTAAACACTAAATAAGCCAATAAGCATGAATAGTTCAAAGCTTAATCCGTGTAAGACTTAGAAAAGCATAAAAAGATGATCTTTTTAATCAAATAAACAATAAGATTAAGCAAAATCTATGCTTAATCCGAACCACAATCAAACCAAAGACAAGAAAAGTAGGATGAGAATGATAAAGAAAATCTTGATTAAAGGAAAATAAAGATTAAACAACAAAATTAAAAACACTTACTTGAATTAAAGGAATTAAAGTGCAAGACAAATAATTAAAATGACATGAAAAATAAAGTTGCAAGAAAATGAAAATGGTGGAAGAGCTAATTTGTCAAGTTAGCCAACAAGAAAAATGAAAGCCTAAGGACCCTATTTATAGTGGATTAGGGAGGTGCTTAGTGTAAGCTTCCTCCCTCTTTCTTCTTTCTCTAATTATCCTTTAGTCCTTAATATTCTTAATACTTCGACTTTTGACTTTGTCTCGGGATTAATAAACTCGTCTTGTAATTTCTTCAATAAATTAGACTTGAGTTCTTCGGCTTTTAGTAAACTTCCGTCTTTTTACTTTTTCTTTAATAAATCTTCAGAATTGGTCTTGGACTTCCGTTCTTTTTGCACTCTTGATTTCTTGACTTCGTCTTTTGTCTTTTTCTTCGATAAAAGCCCGTGAATACCCGTGTTTTCTCCCCTTTTCACATTTTCGTCCTAAATCACAACAAAAACACAAACCACGCATAATTCCGACATTTACGACATAAAATACACGTTTTGGCTTGGTTATTATTGTAATTAAGTGGTAAAAGGATGGGTGTTTTCACACCTATCAACTATGCTCATGTGTATCACCGAACACATTATATTCATCATCATGTTGTACCTTATCAATTGGCTCGGTATCAAAGATAGGACCATTGTCATCTTCAGTGACGTTAAGGACCTCATGAATCTTTGCCATGTATGAATAATGTGCCTCGAGTTCTTGGTCGGAGAGTTCATCATCTGTGTCGTCAAGCATTTCTCCTTCCTCAGCTAAGAACTTGATTCCAGCTTTCATTTTCTTGCACAGCAGCATCTTTTCCTTATGATAATCATAATCTTTAACCCTCTTTGGCTGCCTGCATTCCCTAGCCAAATGCCCAAAACCTCTGCAGTTATAACACTGAATCCCACTTTGTTGCACAACTTGAGTACCAACAGTTTCCCTATTTCAAACAACAGTAGCCACCCTCTGATTATCATACTTAGGTTGTCGATCATACTTTGGAGGACTCTCAGCCCGTCTTCGTGTGTCATACCTTGGAGGACTCTGTGCATGGGTGTTCCTCGGGTTTGAAGATGTTCGAAGGTTGTTATTGGTGGGTTTCTATATTTTCTTATATTGCTTCATAATGAAAGCCATCTGTTGCTTGAATTCCCTATCCTTTTGTGCTACTTCTTCATCACTGTCTCCTTCAGATGATTGCTCAGGTGTGGGTGATGGTGCTCTTGCAACTTCTTTGCCTCGGGATCGTGTTGGAGCATGTGACTTAGAGACAGTGGATGATCGTGGTGATGATGATTGATTAGAGTAGGTCTTTGAAGTACGAGAGTGATAATCTGGGTAATGTTGAGTGGTAGACACCAAAGCAAGTGGATTGGAAATCTTTGCAACTCGTTCAGCTCGAAGTTCATTTGCCTCATTTTGAAATTGTTTCAAAATGTCAAAGAGCTTGTGATATGAAACTTCGTCTAACTTTTGTTGTTGTTTCACCAAGGTGACAAACCGTGTCCACTCTGGTTGAAGTTGCTGTAGAAATTGGACATTGATTTGCATGGTGGAAACTTGCAAGTTGTTACGGGTCATATCATTCATCATCTTGTAGAATCGGGAGTAATAAGAATCAATTGATTCCCCATCCTTTGATGTAAACTTGCCAAAGTTCCAAAACATCTTAGTTTTCACATCTTGTTTGTTATGTGATTCACCTTGTTGCAATCTTTCAATAGCCGTCCACATTTCTTGAGAAGTAGGGCATGCGTCAACCGTAGAGTAAATATCATCTCCAATGCCACTGAGAATTAAGTAGATTGCTTCCTTCTCTGCATCAAACCACGCACGGTTCTCTGGGGTGAGTTCGGTCCTCTTTTCATCACGTTCATATGCCGGTTGTGCGTCACTTGTGTCTGTGGCTGGTACTACAGAAACTTGAATCCTTGAGATTTTATAGGGTGCATCCAAAATGCATTGCCTTAAAGCATCACCGTCTGGTTTTGTGTCAAGGTAACGTATAAAACGGGATTGTCATTGATCATATCTACCCGACACAAGCATCGGTGGTCTTTCTTTGTTGCCCGCCACCATTATGTTGTTGTTCGTCATACGATATTCGGCAGTTGAATCCATCTCAATATTCTCTGAAATGATGAAGTGAATATGGATCTTAAGTAGATATGATGTGATTGAGTTGTTGTTGAAATTCCGAAAAATGATATTTTTTCTCAGTCCGACATTAAATTCCTCAGTCCGACAAAACGGTAGACAAAAAAATTTTGTATCGCCAAATTTTGAAATTGAGCTAGAAATGTCCCAAACTAGTATGGAAAAAATTTGACTTTACTTGACGGAAAAATTTTAACTTTTTTTTTAATCTTCGTGTAAACGATATTCCGAAACTAGTCTAGATGGTGGCTAAGTCTAAAAAATACTCAAACAAAATTTAGCTAAACATGTCATCGAAATGTCCATCGGAATGTGCCATCGGAATGTCCATCGGAATGTTGGCTGTCGGAATGTGGGCTGTCAGAATGTAGGCTGTCGGAATGTTGCTGGTATCGGAATGTTGGGTTCTATCGGAATAACAATCTATCGGAATGTCCTTCTGTCTGAATCCTAGATTGCAATGTTGACCTGTCGGAATGCTTAAATCAGAATGTTCAGATAGGAATGTTCAGATCGGAATGTTCAGATCGGAATATGTTTAGATCGGAATATTGCTAAAACAAATTTGACAGAGTAACGACTCAAAAATCCCTTGAAATCGTCGAAATCCCAGATCGCAATGTACGATCGGAATGTCTCGTCGGAATAAGGTATCGAAATCCTTAGATCGCAAAGTAGAACCTAGTGGTTATTGCGATCTGGCCTCACTCCCTTTGTACTTTCCGATGGTGATACTTGCTAGAATTTCATAAAGATGAAAAACAGAAAGTTTTGAACGTTTGATCCAAGAAAGTTTGTGTTTTAACCAAAACCAAGATACCCAAATCACTACGACACGAATAAAGAAGTTATACGAATTGAAAAACAGTAAAAAACATAGAAAATCTTGAATTCGTGGAAGAAATAAGGATCAAATGAGATAAATCAAATGAAAACGCAACAACCAATCACAAAACTACCCCATGGCGATTGATACCAATTGTTGTCCCTAATATATGATGATATAATAGCACGAATTCAAGAAAGAAAGGTCGATATGAGATGAATTTTAGAGAGAGAAAGTAGTGAGAGAAAGTAGAGAGAAATGGTTGGAGAAACTTGTGAAATATTATATTAGAAGAAAAATGAAATGAACCAACACCCTTCCTAACATGCTAGGAAGGGTTTATATAGCCTTTGCTTACATGTAGCTTAATGGGCTATATGATCATGGGCTGGGCTTTCCTTTTGGGCTTTGGTTACTTATGAATGAACCATAGCTTAAAGTAAAGCCCGTTATACATGACTAATCTACTACCTATTACAACGTTCTAATTTAAGATACATAATAAACATATGACCGAGCATTCTTGTTTGACTCAATATTTTGAGGCTAACAATCTCCCCCAATGAGAGGTCATAAACCTTGGTCATTTAGGAAATTTGTATAGATTACTAATCTCGTCATAAATGAGTCTTGAACGTGTAATCGTAGTCTTTTTCCTTCATGCTGTGATCTTTGAGCCTTTGTCGTTGTCTTTCGACTTTGTCTTTAAGTTTGAGATCTTCAAATCATCCTTGACTTGTCTTTGCCATCTTGCGATCTTGTGTCTTCATCCACATGCTCACACTATTAATTATCGAATATGTCTTTAGGCATGAGAATGTGGTTTTGAATCTTTGACTTTGCTGAGTACACCGTGACGCCACCTTCTTGAGACAAAACATAGACACGGACTGAATGGCTTTGACATTCGTCCTAAATCGGTAGCGTTTTACCTCCGGTCGGTGAAGACCGTTATACGATATTAAATACCGTACCTGTGATAGGTAGATTCAATTAAGAATCTCCTTGATAGGGTTTCGCGGCTGTACTAGCCGTTCTCTATACTCGACCGTCTCAAAGCAAGACTGCGAACATAAAGAGTGAATCAATTGGATAAATATCCGCTTGATTAAAGTCGTCAAGACAAATTCCTGGAACAAGTTTGATTCATAAACAATCTTACCATTGCTGCTTTCCAGTTGACACAAGCTTGATTCATAAGAATCTCACAAGTCACCTACTGTAGCGATGTTTGAGGTTGACGCTAGAAGGATTTCCATTCGTCACTGTGAATATTGATGAATATCACTCTAAATGTTATGGCAAGACCATAAAGATATTGCGTAGAAACCTAAAACGAGTTTGAATCAATTCAGAATCAAACCACTGTTGCTTTTTTCAGTTTTACATATGTTTAATTCATAAAGAATCTTGCATATGACCTACCGCAGTGCTGTTTGATGTTAACACTGGAAGGATTTCCACTTATCATTGTGAATACTAAGTAGTATCACTCTGAGTGTTCTAGCAATATCACAAGGATATAGCGTAGGACTCTCTTGATCGTCATCCGTGTGTCCTAACGAGATTTGATTGATCTTTTGGCTCTAGACTCGATTTGTGCACTTTTAGTGGTCGGAGGCTGGAGCAGATGCCACCTATTCAATATCAACTATCTCGAAGTGAGAAAGTCAATAGAAGTCATGTTGTTCTCCGAGACAATAAAACAGTCTTCTTTTGAGAGAAGCCTGAGTAGCTAGGAAAGGGTTGTGCATACATCACTGGGTCCATGATGAGTTTGTATTCATGATGAGTTGACCCGGTTTCTGCCTAAGTTGTATGGAGGGCTTCTTTCTTTACACCCTTTATCCTTACCTTTCTTTTTCATTCTTCAACCCCTTCAATGCTTACCAAGACATCATTACTAGCACCTTGTTGTGATTGTTCCAGTGCTAGCATCAGTACTTAGTCGGCATTCTGCTACATTCACGTTCTACTCCATCTTTCCTAAGGACTTCTAATAATCTATTGGATTGTCCCTGGGAAGATCCCTCCGGTTCTGGTTGGATCATAGGACTTAAACCTAACCACCCTTTTGACACCAATAACGTCGTGAATTAAAGATGTTGTGGGTATTTGATCGTAACCATGAAAACTACTTTAAATTCTAACAAAGTGTTTGAAAAACATTTAACACCTTTCTAGTTTTGTCGTTTCAGAAATGCTCCCCCTTCACATGTGCATCGATAATCGAAAGTGTTTCGCACATGTAGGTAAGAGTTAAAGTGCTTGAGTCTTATATAAGATCACATTTTAATCACATTTTCTCCCCGTATCTCTAATATATAAAATCTTTTGATATTAGAGATTCCAAATTTGATTAAAATATATTTTGGAAAAAGATGTGTCAATTTTGGAAAATAGTCTTGAAAATCTTTTGATATTAGAGAAAGTAGTGAGAGAAAGTAGAGAGAAGTGGTTGGAGAAACTTGTGAAATATTAGATTAGAAGAAAAATAAAATGAACCAACACCCTTCCTAACATGCTAGGAAGTGTTTATATAGCCTTTGCTTACATGTAGCTTAATGGGCTATATGATCATGGGCCGGGCTTTCCTTTTGGGCTTTGGTTACTTATGAATGAACCTTAGCTTAAAGTAAAGCCCGTTATACACGACTAATCTACTACCTATTACAACGTTCTAATTTACGATACATAATAAACATATGACCGAGCATTCTTGTTTAACTCAATATTTTGAGGCTAACAACTTTAAATAAATCTAAGATAAAAACAATGATTAACCAAAATGATTAACCAAAATGACAAACAAGAACAAGTTTCAATTTAACTGAATATATGTTATCACCATAATCCAAAACAAACACTAATAAAATCCAAACATCCATTTATCACAAGTTTAACACACAAGTGTCAAGAAATCACATTATCACAAAACACATGAATTACCATAAACATGAACATAAACATGATTGAATAATAAAGAAGAAGTTACCAAACATTAGAGTCCATAGAAACAAAGTATCCAAATGATTCTAACCAAAAGAACAACCAAAATACAATGCATCTTACTCATAACCTGCATGAACATCAACCTCATGGTGTGAGTATATAGTCTTTGGGGTGTTTGGGAATGAGGATTATTGGAGATTGGATTATGTAATGGAGGTATGGCTTTCTTCTCTACTCTCCCATGGCTTATAACATGAGTATGGCAACCAATTCCACCCCTCACCACTTGGGTGAGGGGTTCTAAGAAAGTAGCAGGGATTGTATGTATCAAGATTAAGATTGGTGATATAGATTAAGATATCAAAACACTACCCCATGGGTCTTATTTATAAGTGAATTAGCCTTGGTCACCAAGAACTTTTTTTGGAGCCAAATGTGTGTTATTATGGGTTTAATGAAGCTTGGAAGAGAAAACATGGAGTTATGGCCGGATTGGGGAGCAAGGTGAAGTAATTGGAGTGTTTAATATTGCTTGGAGAAGTGGCAGGAAGAAAGTAGCTGGCTACATTTCCAGATTGCTGGCGACTCCTTTTCACTGATTTGTTGGCGACCAATTGACTTTGTTGGTGGCTCCTTTTCACTGTTTTGCTAGCCACCAATTGACTTTGCTGGTGGCTTCTTTTTATGTTGCCCTTTACTTTCATGTTGAGTGACTTTTGCACTTGTAACTACAACTAGCTACATGATTCTTCTTGCATTTCCCAGGGTCGGGATTACTTGTGAGGCTTGTAGATTCTTTAAAACACTTGTTCTTGCACCCGGGATAGATCTTCAAAGGCTTGTAATTCGTACACGGGTCTTGAACTTGGTTGGGATTCTTCGTATATGCATGAAACATCGTTTATTCTTAGTTTTCACTTCTTTTCTTCATCTTCCTTGATCTTGGCTAACTAACAACACAAAACACAATTTCACACATATATGAGCAATAAAGCTTGTTTGTTTAACCAAAAACCATGAAAACTATATGGATAACGTAAAATAAAATATGTTGGATTTGGGCGTTATCAAATCCCCTCACACTTAAGTGTTGCTCGTCCTCTAGCAAGGAAAAGAAAAACTTTGCTTGTCCTCAAGCAAATAAAAGAAAACTAAAGTTATAAACAAAATACCTAGGTTCTAAAAGAAAAGAAAATTTTAAAAATCTTATGAAACATTTAAAATTCTATGAAAATATGAAAATATTTTTGGTTTTTATAAGAAATGGCTATAGGTGAAACCTCCTCACACTTAAGAGTTTGCTTGTCCTTAAGCAACTAAAATAAAATATTTCTCCCACATGGTGCATGAAAATGGTTAGAAAATAAGATTTAAATCTACCAAATACAAACAAGACTAAACCGAATGGTGTGAGCACCAAGTGTACACATCTAAAGAGGACTTGTATTCGGTTTTAAGACTAAGGGTTAAGGGGGTATGGATAAAGCATGGGATATTTTTATGAGAGGTGTATCACGAATATACAAGTTAAAAGTCTAAGTCCCATGTTGCTAGTTACCGAACAAATCACGAGCTCAAAAATGATTATAGATAAGTGCTTATTCAACACATAACACACACATATCACGTATTGACACATTGGCGAATCGATATCTCAATATACTTCATCTTCATAAACATATAGCTCATCTTAGAACATTGGCTAATCGCTATTAGACTTCATCTTCCTTCATCTTTATAATATAGCTCATTGGCTATTTTTGTCATCATTTCTTTTCAATGACCTTTTTTTTCATTTTTTCATCCTTCTCTTTTTTTCTTCATTTTTTTTTTCAAAATACATCATATGCTCCCCTCACACTTTGCTTAAGCACACACCACAAAAAATACAAACACAAAGGAATGCATCTTCATCTTTGTTGGAATAGCACATACACATAGCGAAGTGTGGCAACTATAAATCATCAAAACGATCCAACATACCAAGAAACTAGCAACCCACCATTTAGACTTTGACACGGGTTAGGCTACGATTTAAGGTTAAATATTTTTTGTCTTTTTAGTGGATTTAACAAGAACGAAAAGAATAGCTCAATGGCTGTTCTAAGGGTATGTAGCACTAAACAAGAGTGCTAAAAAAATGGTTAATTTAGGTGGTTAGCTAATTGATGCAACTAGCTAAAAGAAAATGGAAAAGGCTATTTGGGTTTTATTCCTAAGGTTGCCTCTTTGTCACACATATACACTTATATCACACAAGTGTGATCTCACTACACATCTTCTTCTTTTTTTACCATGGGGATGATTATTAAAATATATTTACTTACAAACGTGTGAAAACAACAATCCAAAGGCAAACAGATAAACATTTTTTTCATTTATTTTTTTGTTAGCCCAAAAAATTTTAGATATTAGAAATTGGTTTCGTTTTCCCATTTATTTTCCCTCATGAAATGAGAGACTTTCTTATATAAAAATTTGTTCGTCTCGTCTCGATTCGAATTAAAAAAGGTTAAAAGTGTGACTCAGTTGTTATTGGTGGAAATAAAGAAATGATTATTTATTTTAAAATTAAAGTAAGGTGAAATTGTAAATGTCGTTGTAGAAGTGGAAGCTTTAAAAATTAATACTAAAATTAAGACGTAAAAATAATTGACGAAAAATTGAAACTTTAAAACTAAATTTGAAAACTCGATAAAAATGAAGACTTGTGTTGTCCCTAATATATGATGATATAATAGCACGAATTCAAGAAAGAAAGGTAGATATGAGATGAATTTTAGAGAGAGAAAGTAGTGAGAGAAAGTAGAGAGAAATGGTTGGAGAAACTTGTGAAATATTAGATTAGAAGAAAAACGAAATGAACCAACACCCTTCCTAACATGCTAGGAAGGGTTTATATAGCCTTTGCTTACATGTAGCTTAATGGGCTATATGATCATGGGCCGGGCTTTCCATTTGGGCTTTGGTTACTTATGAATGAACCTTAGCTTAAAGTAAAGCCCGTTATACACGACTAATCTACTACCTATTACAACGTTCTAATTTATGATGCATAATAAACATATGACCGAGCATTCTTGTTTGACTCAATATTTTGAGGCTAACAATCTCCCCCAATGAGAGGTCATAAACCTTGGTCATTTAGGAAATTTGTAGAGATTACTAATCTCGTCATAAATGAGTCTTGAACGTGTAATCGTAGTCTTTTTCCTTCATGTTGTGATCTTTGAGCCTTTGTCGTTGTCTTTCGACTTTGTCTTTAAGATTGAGATCTTCAAATAATCCTTGACTTGTCTTTGACATCTTGTGATCTTGTGTCTTCATCCACATGCTCACACTATTAATTATCGAATATGTCTTTAGGCATGAGAATGTGGTTTTGAATCTTTGACTTTGCTGAGTACACCGTGACACCACCTTCTTGAGACAAAACATAGACACGGACTGAATGGCTTTGACATTCGTCCTAAATCGGTAGCGTTTTACCTCCGGTCGGTGAAGACCGTTATACGATATTAAATACCGTACCTGTGATAGGTAGATTCAATTAAGAATCTCCTTGACAGGGTTTCGCGGCTGTACTAGCCGTTCTCTTTACTCGACCGTCTCAAAGCAAGACTGCGAACATAAAGAGTGAATCAACTTGATAAATATCCGCTTGATTAAAGTCGTCAATACAAATTCCTAGAACAAGTTTGATTCATAAAGAATCTTACCATTGTTGCTTTCCAGTTGACACAAGCTTGATTCATAAGAATCTCATAAGTAACCTACCGTAGCGCTGTTTGAGGTTGACGCTAGAAGGATTTCCATTCGTCACTATGAATATTGATGAATATCACTCTAAATGTTCTGGCAAGACCATAAAGATATTGCGTAGAAACCTGAAACGAGTTTGAATCAATTCAGAATCAAACCACTGTTGCTTTTCAGTTTTACATATGTTTAATTCATAAAGAATCTTGCATATGACCTACCGCAGTGCTGTTTGATGTTAACACTGGAAGGATTTCCACTCATCATTGTGAATACTAAGTAGTATCACTCTGAGTGTTCTAGCAATATCACACGGATATAGCGTAGGACTCTCTTGATCGTCATCCGTGTGTCCTAACGAGATTTGATTAATCTCTTGGCTCTAGACTCGATTTGTGCACTTTTAGTGGTCGGAGGCTGGAGCAGATGCCACCTATTCCATATCAACTATCTCGAAGTGAGAAAGTCAATAGAAGTCATGTTGTTCTCCGAGACAATAAAACAGTCTTCTTTTGAGAGAAGCCTGAGTAGCTAGGAAAGGGTTGTGCATACATCACTGGGTCCATGATGAGTTTGTATTCATGATGAGTTGACCCGGTTTCTGCCTAAGTTGTATGGAGGGCTTCTTTCTTTACACCCTTTATCCTTACATTTCTTTTTCATTCTTCAACCCCTTCAATGCTTACCAAGACATCATTACTAGCACCTTGTTGTGATTGTTCCAGTGCTAGCATCAGTACTTAGTCGGCATTCTGCTACATTCACGTTCTACTCCATCTTTCCTAAGGACTTCTAATAATCTATTGGATTGTCCCTGGGAAGATCCCTCCGGTTCTGGTTGGATCATAGGACTTAAACCTAACCACCCTTTTGACACCAATAACGTCGTGAATTAAAGATGTTGTGGGTATTTGATCGTAACCATGAAAACCACTTTAAATTCTAACAAAGTGTTTGAAAAACATTTAACACCTTGCTAGTTTTGTCGTTTCAGAAATGCTCCCCCTTCACATGTGCATCGATAATCGAAAGTGTTTCGCACATGTAGGTAAGAGTTAAAGTGCTTGAGTCTTATATAAGATCATATTTTAATCACATTTTCTCCCCGTATCTTTAATATATAAGATCATACCGGAATCAAACATCGGTAGTCCAAAAGTAAAGCTCATCACACATAAACATAGTATAGTAAGGAATAAGGACGAAACAATGTCCAAAGCATAAGTATCATAAAGAAAGGAAATGCATAATGTAAAGAAGGCTAGACAGCTTCCAGTCCATATGCACGTACTCTTAGTGTCTACGAGCGTCCCTGAGTACCTGCCGTTTTGGGAACATAGAAAAGGAAAACGATTGAGCAATACGCTCAGTGCACGGATGTACAATAAAGCATGAATAGGATAAGCATATAGCATAATAATAGCGGAAGAAACTAGTCCCGAGAAACCTGGTTAAGTCTTAATAAAACTGGTTTTATAGTTTGAAAGTCTTATGTTTATCTTATAAAAACTGTTTGTCATAATTTTACCATTTAGCCAATATAGGTCATGAATATCCACCGTGCATGAATAATTGGAGGGGTGACCTCATCATGCAAATTAGAGGGGCTGCCTTTAATTTAATATACTGGTTTTATGGGTAGGAGGGATCAGCTCCTTGTGAAGGATGCAAGGCACACACCACATTCACCATGTAATCCTGAATAAAAACGTGTAACTAGGATGCACCCATACGTCCCACATGATAAATATAATAAATGGCCAAAAGCTGAAGGGACACCACGAGCAATCACTCCGCCGTGGTGAAGTCATAACATCAGTGCCTCTAATGTTATGGTTATGGTACCTCCATAACTAGGTGAAACTGGTCATGCATGTATCTGGCTATATGTAATCATATTTAAACATAAGCAATCAAACTCATACTTATACTACGGGAAAACAGTTGGCTGCATACGGGGAAATCCTAATAAGGAAAGAATGTCCATACTGAAAGGACGGGAATCCGTACCTTATGTCCAGTGAACGAGAACGATGAACTGCGAGAATCCTACTTCCGAAATACTAGTGCTACATAAATACGTACATGAAATAAGTATCTGCTTATTATATAATCATGTCTTAGCTTATTTTATGTGTTCTTACTATTTACACTTTTTAAAGCCTTAAACTGTGTTAAATCCTATATTCTGTTAATTCTGATTAAGTATTACTGATATTTCATGTGTTATTATACTTACTGTGCAATCATTAGTAACTTTCCAAAAATAGCAGGTTTCCTTAAATAGAAAGTTTCCAAAAATAGAAAGTTTCCAAAAATAGAAAGTTTCCAAAAATAGAAGTTTCCAAAAACAGAAAGTTTCCAAAAATAGAAAGTTTCTAAAAATAGAAAGTTTCCAAAAATAGAAAGTTTCCAAAAATAGATTTACTACTTAAAATAGATAAGTTTCTAAAAATAGAAAGTTTCCATAAATAGATTAGCTGCCTTAAATAATTAAGTTTCTAAAAATAGCTGGTTTCCATAAATAAAATAGCTGCCTTATTTAATTAAGTTTCTAAAAATAGAAAGTTTCCATAATTAGAAATAAGCTGGTTAAATAAGCTAAGTAAATAAGCCTAAGTATGTTCATGATTATTTTCTAAGTCATATGATATATTATATAGTTTAATAATTATTTCATGTAATTTAATTAAACTATAGGTTATAATATTTAATTAAAGTATGACATGTTTTAATTAAATATATTAAATACTTAGGTTAAAATATGTATTATTAAATACTAATAATATAACCTAAGTCATGTTTAATTAATTAATTATATCCATGGTTTTAAAATAATTAATTAATTATAAGTCTTAATAATAAAAATACTTAGGTTAAAATAATTCATGTTTATTAATAATTAGTTAACCTAAGTCATGTTATTAAATTAATTACATCTTTATTAATTTATTTCTTAACATAAGTTTATAACATAAACAACTAACATAATCATGATCCGGATCTAAGCTTAAAAACATGCACCCGATATGAACAAACACCGTACCCCGAACCAAATCGGGGTACCCCCTTGATGCCGTGGGACCCACACGCACCAACCAAGACCAAAAAGGTCTTGGTGGTGGTCGGCTAACAACAAACCGAACCCCCTTGGGGTCGGTTGTTCCTGCGGCCCAAAACAAACACCCCTTAGATCGATCCCATTGATTAATTAATGACCATAACATGTTAGATCTAGGTTTAGTTAATATGTTTTTATGAAAAACATCACGTGTTCTTAATTAATAAAAGATTAATTAAAAAGAAACAAGTAAAAAGGTTTTACCGCATTCGTGGATCAAAAGGGTGAAGAACAAACACGAACAATTACTAAATCAACAAGATCCAAGATCAAAATCACCCCCTTATGGTGGTTTGTAGGTGGCGGCATACAAGGAGAAGGAGGAAAGGGATTTTAGGTTTTCTTGAATTTCTTCTGTAAAAATAATTTGAGTAGTGAAATTACTAATCCCTTCCTTTTAGTAAAATTGACAATGGGCTTGGCCCATTGTCCCTATGTTGGCCACGGGTAGGGACTCCCTTGTGGGGGTCCCGTACCTCGTTTCGTGTCTTGTAAATCCGTATACGTTTATGTTTAATTTAGTTCGTGTTTTAAAAGTTCTCGTTACGTAAATATCCTACATCTATATATTTAATTACGCTCGTATTAAATATATATACGTAATTAATAATATCTCGTGTTTTAATTACGCTCATGATTCGTGATCGTATGTTCGTGATTAATTATTGCTAAATAATTATTACGTGATCGTTCATATAAAATACTTATCGTGTTCTAACACGTACGTAATACATAAACTCCTAATACGTAATCGTAATCATGCTATATTAGGAAAGTTTTTAACTAGTACGTACGAACTTAAGGTACTATGCATGGTAAAAGCATGCGGGTTTTACAACTCTTCCCCCCTAAAAAGAATAATTCGTCCCCGAATTATAGATAAAGTAAACTGGAATAGAAGAACATACCCGAATTCAAAATATGAAATGAGGGTAAGAAGTCCTGATAGACTCCTCCGTTCCCAAGTGGCTTCCCGCTCGGTATGATCCCTCCATAAAATTTTGACAAATGGAATCGTCTTCTTTCTCATGACTCGTTCTTGCCTGTCAAGAACTCGTTCGGGTTCTTCTATAAAAGTGAGATCTTCACGAATTTGTTCCAGTGGATACTGAACCATGTGAAGGGGATGATATTGGTACCCTCTGAGTAATGACACATGAAACACATTGTGCACATGCGAAAGCTGCAGAGGTAACGCCAATCGGTAAGATACTTCACCGACTCGTTCAATGATATCAAACGGTCCGATGAAACGAGGACTGAGCTTCCCTTTAATCCCGAAGCGTCTAACACCACGTGCCAGCGAAACCTTAAGGAAGACGTGATCTCCTACGTTAAAGTGTAAATCCCTACGATGCTTGTCGGCGTAACTTTTTTGACGTGACTGTGCCTCCTGAATCTTCTGTCTAACTACTACGATCTTCTCGTTTGTCATCTCTATGATTTCTGGTCCTTCGAGTGTTCGCTCGCCAACCTGATCCCAGCAGATTGGGGCGCGACACTTTCTACCATACAACATCTCAAATGGAGCACACTTAATGCTCGCGTGCCAGCTATTGTTGTACGCAAACTCCACCAAACAGATGTATTCGTCCCAATCACCTGTCCATTCCAACGCACATGACCTCAACATATCTTCCAATGTCTGAATGGTTCGCTCCGACTGTCCGTCCGTTTGAGGATGAAAGGCCGTGCTAAGCTTAAGTTGTGTACCCCAAGCTTTCTGCAGACTTTTCCAAAAGCGCGAAGTGAAACGAGGATCTCTGTCTGAGACGATGCTGGATGGTGCACCGTGTAGTCTCATGATCTCTCGTCTGTACGTATCTGCGAGTTTACTTAACGGATCTTCCTTGCGGATCGGTAAGAAATGAGCTGATTTGGTAAGTCGATCAACGATAACCCAAATTGCATCGTGCTTCCTTTTGGTAGGCGGAAGACCGGTAACAAAATCCATGTTGATTTTATCCCACTTCCACTCTGGAATATCTAACGGTTGAAGGAGACCGCCAGATCGCTGATGCTCGATCTTAACCTGCTGGCAGGTAAGACATTTGGAGACGTAAGTGGCCACATCCTGCTTCATACCACTCCACCAAAAGTATTGCTTGATGTCGTGGTACATTTTGGTTGAACCAGGATGTATCGAGAATGGGGAGCTATGAGCTTCTGCTAGCAAAGCTTCCTGGAGTTCTTGGTCATCAGGAACACAAAGTCTAGTGCCCTGCCATACGATACCATCTGCATCTACTCTGAATTCTGTCTGCTTCTCCAAATTCTGTATTATCGCCCATATTTCTCCGTCATCCTTCTGAGCTTCCTTGATCTTAGATAGTAACTTGGGTTCTACTTTAAGATTAGCCCAGTAACCATGTTGTCCACGTACCATGATCTCGATGTCTAGTCGCTCCAAGTCTCTTATGATTTCCTCTTCGATTCTAATGCTGTTGATCATTTCGGACTTTCTGCTAAGGGCATTGGCTACTACATTTGCCTTTCAGGGATGATACTGAAGATTAATGTCATAATCCTTCAACAGCTCTAACCATCTCCTCTGCCTCATGTTCAATTCACGTTGAGTGAAGATATACTTCAAGCTCTTGTGGTCCGTGAATATGTCACATGATTCTCCATATAAGTAGTGTCTCCATATCTTCAATGCAAACACGACTGCAGCAAGTTCCAGATCGTGCGTGGGGTAATTCTCTTCATAAGGCTTAAGCTGCCGTGAAGCGTACGCGATCACTTTCCCATGTTGCATGAGAACACAGCCAAGTCCCTTCCCCGATGCATCGCTGTAGATTTGAAATCCACCCGTACCAGATGGTAGAGTAAGAATAGGTGCAGATACTAGCTTCTGCTTCAGGTCTTCAAAGCTCTTCTCTCGATCTTCAGTCCAGACGAATTTCTCCCCTTTCCGCATCAGTTTGGTCAATGGTAGTGCTAAACGGGAAAAGTTCTCTACGAACCTACGGTAATAGCCAGCTAAGCCTAAGAAACTGCGGACTTCCGTCGCTGATGTCGGCCTTGGCCACTTAGTGATGGCCTCAACCTTCGCTGGATCCATAGTGATTCCTTCTGCTGATACAATGTGACCTAAGAATGCCACCTTGTCTAACCAGAACTCACACTTGGTGAATTTAGCATACAGCTGCTTCTGACGAAGAATCTGTAGTATTGTGCGAAGATGGTCTTCGTGTTCCTCCTTGGACTTAGAGAAAATCAGGATATCATCGATGAAAACAATGACGAATTTGTCCAGAAATTCATGGAAGATTCTGTTCATCAGAACCATGAACACTGCTGGAGCATTTGTCAGGCCAAATGGCATAACTACAAACTCGTAGTGGCCATAACGAGTACGAAAAGCAGTCTTAGCAATATCCTGCTCCTTGACTCGTAATTGATGATAGCCTGACCTAAGATCGATCTTGGAGAAGTGTTTGGCCCCTTGGAGTTGGTCAAACATATCGTCAATGCGTGGCAGTGGATATCTATTCCGAATGGTAATCTTGTTGAGCTCGCAATAGTCTATGCAAAGACGCATACTGCCGTCCTTCTTCTTAACAAACAAAACCGGTGCGCCCTATGGAGATGCGCTCGGTCGAATGAAACCTCGTTCAAGAAGTTCTTGTAGTTGATCCTTCAGCTCCTTCAGCTCTATGGGAGCCATGCGATAAGGAGCCTTGGATATTGGTTCAGCTCCTGGAACCAGCTCGATACTGAATTCCACTTCTCGTGCAGGTGGTATGCCCGGAAGTTCTGGTGGAAACACGTCTTGGAATTCCGACACTATTGGTTGATCCTGAATCGATGGAGATTCAGCATCCATGTCGTGAACCGTAGCTAGGTAACCCTCCTAGCCATGTGACAGTAGTGCACGCGCTTGCAGGGTGGATATGATTTGTACAGACCGTCCGGGTATGAACCCATTATGAATGTACTCTGGTGCATTGACATCACCGAAGATAACTCGATATGAATGGCAGTCTATAGTAGCATGATACTTGGATAGCCAATCCATGCCCAAAATCATGTCGAATTCATTCATGTCTAGCGGAAGTGCGTCGACAGGTCGAACCTTATCATCAAATTCTAGGGGAAGACTCTTGTATACATGGGTGATTAATACAGAGTCCCTCAAAGGCGTGGAAATAGTAAGCCTATTTTTTAGTGGCAAGGGAGGCATCCTAATGTTCTTAGCATAAGCAGTAGAAATAACCGAGTGAGTAGCACCCGTATCGAAAAGAACACATGCAGCGCGACCATACATATACAAGATTCCAGTGATGGTACCTGTAGACTTGTTGGCCTGGTCTCGAGATGTCGTGTAGACACGCCCGGCAGTAGGAGGCGGCTTGGTATCAGCATGTCCCGATGTACCCTCCATCTCGCCCTTACGGCAATCCTTCATAATATGGCCAGGAAGACCACACTTGAAGCACGCATCAGTATTACGGCGACATGGTCTTGGGTGCCTACGGTGGCAAGTAGAGCAAAGAGGAAGAGTGTATCCTCCAGCAGGTGCTCTGGCTGGCTGAGGACCTGATAAAAACATTTTACATAAGACATAATAGTTGGGTACAAAGGACGAAGCGGATAACCGTAAGATTGAATACCAGTGATAGCTGGACGGCTAGGCTGTGAACCTCTCTGGTTCTGGTCCCTACCGTTTCCATGGTTCCTGGTAGAATTTTGCTAGAGTGTCAGAATATGAGTTATAACATAAAACATAAGAGATTTCGTAAGTATTAAGACCTGCTGTTGCTGGATTGCCCGGTGTTGTTACGGTAATTATCATTACCGCCACGCCTATCTGTAGCAGATCGGTCATTAGTCTGACCATTTCCCTTGGGCTGATGAGGCTGCTGCTGAGTAGCCGGCTGAGACCGGTCCCCAGTTTTCTACCTGGAAGATACATTTAAAGAGATGAATTATTGACATATGAAAGATATACGGATTGATCACCGCTTGAATACTAAGGTTTTACCTCTTGTCGGGTCTTTCAGCTTCCCCGAACTCATCCTCTCCTGCAGCATCTCCAGTTTTCGTGCTGCATCGGCCACTTGTGCTACAGTATTAAACGTAGCACACACCAGATTGTTTGCGACCGATGTGCGAAGAGCCCATCTGAAGTGATGTGCCTGCTCTTCTGGAGTACCTGCTGTCGCACCAAGGAAACCAGCCAAGCGAAGAAAGCGCTGCATAAACTCGTTGCTATTCTCCCCAGCTCTCTGACGGATCCCATGGTACTCTCTCTTGAGTTTGTCCTGCTCAGCCTTGGGAAAGAACTGCTCCATCACCCTGTCCTTGAACTGAGCCCAAGTCAAACCAGCAACCCACTCATCACCACCTTCAGATTGCATCAAAGCTAACCACCAGTTAAGTACATCGCCTTCGAACCGATAGCATGCCAACCTCGCCTTGTATTCGGGGTCACAGCCCATAGCGTTGAAGATCTTCTCAATGTGAGCCAACCAGCTTTCAGCATCGCTGGGGCTATCAGTCTTCTCAAAAGCTCGGGGCGGAGCTTGTTGAATCTCTCCAGCCATACTGCTAATGTCACTGGAGGAGGAGGAGGAGGAGGTGGCTGATTGTGCTGATGCTGATTGTTGGCAGCTTGAACTTCAGCACGGATGTCCATCCTCAGTTGAGGAAGCAAGGCTTGCATGGCAGCCTGAATTGCAGCATTGAGCTGCTCCTGTTCGCGTGTGAGAACCATCTGACAGTATAACATAAAACATATGATTAACAGTTCAAAACATAAAGTATAAAATATATACATGAAAAAAAAAATTCTACTAAAAATTCCACGAGAAAAATTTTATGCAAGAAAATTTTTGTATGAATGCATGATGCAGTTTTATGAAAACTTTGGATGCTCGAGAGTGAATGCCTCTGGTCAGTTCACTCAAAACAAAAGACATATCGAGGGGACGCCTATGGGTCGGTCCCAAATCTAAAAGTTTCGATAAAACACATGCGACTAAATAGGGCCAGTCCTGTACCAACCATTACTTAGTCAAAAACCCTGTAACAATGACATATATATGTATGCTTAAAATGATGAATGCATGAAAACAACTGTCAGTTCTAGGAAGACCGTAGTGACTACCCACTAATCACAGGTCATATTTGAGAGCCTACAGGTCGAAGCCTTGGCTCTGATACCATAATTGTAACACCCCATTTTGGAAATGGAAATATCACAGCAATTATGGCGTGTCATCAAAGCATACAAGGTAAAATGTCTAAACATTACTTGACCATATAAAGGAAAATACCGGAATCAAACATCGGTAGTCCAAAAGTAAAGCTCATCACACAAAAACATAGTATAGTAAGGAATAAGGACGAAACAATGTCCAAAGCATAAGTATCATAAAGAAAGGAAATGCATAATGTAAAGAAGGCTAGACAGCTTCCAGTCCATATGCACGTACTCTTAGTGTCTACGAGCGTCCCTGAGTACCTGCCGTTTTGGGAACATAGAAAAGGAAAACGGCTGAGCAATACGCTCAGTGCACGGATGTACAATAAAGCATCAATAGGATAAGCATATAGCATAATAACAGCGGAAGAAACTAGTCCCGAGTAACCTGGTTAAGTCTTAATAAAACTGGTTTTATAGTTTGAAAGTCTTATGTTTATCTTATAAAAACTGTTTGTCATAAGTTTACCATTTAGCCAATATAGGTCATGAATATCCACTGTGCATGAATAATTGGAGGGGTGACCTCATCATGCAAATTAGAGGGGCTGCCTCTAATTTAATATACTGGTTTTATGGGTAGGAGGGATCAGCTCCTTGTGAAGGATGCAAGGCACACACCACATTCACCATGTAATCCTGAATAAAAACGTGTAACTAGGATGCACCCATACGCCCCACATGATAAATATAATAAATGGCCAAAAGCTGAAGGGACGCCACGAGCAATCACTCCGCCGTGGTGAAGTCATAACATCAGTGCCTCTAATGTTATGGTTATGGTACCTCCATAACTAGGTGAAACTGGTCATGCATGTATATGGCTATAGGTAATCATATTTAAACATAAGCAATCAAACTCATACTTATTCTACGGGAAAATAGTTGGCTGCATACGGGGAAATCCTAATAAGGAAAGAATGTTCATACTGAAAGGACGGGAATCCGTACCTTATGTCCAGTGAACGAGAACGATGAACTGCGAGAATCCTACTTCCGAAATACTAGTGCTACATAAATACGTACATGAAATAAGTATCTGCTTATTATATACATAGCTGATTTCATATCATGTCTTAGCTTATTTTATGTGTTCTTACTATTTACACTGTTTAAAGCCTTAAACTGTGTTAAATCCTATATTCTGTTCATTCTGATTAAGTATTACTGATATTTCATGTGTTATTATACTTACTGTGCAATAATAAGTAACTTTCCAAAAATAGCAGGTTTCCTTAAATAGAAAGTTTCCAAAAATAGAAAGTTTCCAAAAATAGAAAGTTTCCAAAAATAGAAAGTTTCCAAAAATAGAAAGTTTCCAAAAATAGAAGTTTCTAAAAATAGAAAGTTTCCAAAAATAGAAAGTTTCCAAAAATAGAAAGTTTTCAAAAATAGAAGTTTCCAAAAATAGAATGTTTCCAAAAATAGAAAGTTTCTAAAAATAGAAAGTTTCCAAAAATAGAAAGTTTTCAAAAATAGATTTACTACTTAAAATAGATAAGTTTCTAAAAATAGAAAGTTTCCATAAATAGATTAGCTGCCTTAAATAATTAAGTTTCTAAAAATAGCTGGTTTCCATAAATAAAATAGCTGCCTTATTTAATTAAGTTTCTAAAAATAGAAAGTTTCCATAATTAGAAATAAGCTGGTTAAATAAGCTAAGTAAATAAGCCTAAGTATTTTCATGATTATTTTCTAAGTCATATGATATATTGTATAGTTTAATAATTATTTCATGTAATTTAATTAAACTATAGGTTATAATATTTAATTAAAGTATGACATGTTTTAATTAAATATATTAAATACTTAGGTTAAAATAATTATTATTAAATACTAATAATATAACCTAAGTCATGTTTAATTAATTAATTATATCCATGGTTTTAAAATAATTAATTAATTATAAGTCTTAATAATAAAAATACTTAAATTAAAATAATTCATGTTTATTAATAATTAGTTAACCTAAGTCATGTTATTAAATTAATTACATCTTTATTAATTTAATTCTTAACATAAGTTTATAACGTAAACAACTAACATAATCATGATCCGGATCTAAGCTTAAAAACATGCACCGGATATGAACAAACATCGTACCCCTAACCAAATCGGGGTACCCCCTTGATGCCGTGGGACCCACACGCACCAACCAAGACCAAAAAGGTCTTGGTGGTGGTCGGCTAACAACAAACCGAACCCCCTTGGGGTCGGTTGTTCCTGTGGCCCAAAACAAACACCCCTTAGATCGATCCCATTGATTAATTAATGACCATAACATGTTAGATCTAGGTTTAATTAATATGTTTTTATGAAAAACATCACGTGTTCTTAATTAATAAAAGATTAATTAAAAAGAAACAAGTAAAAAGGTTTTACCGTATTCGTGGATCAAAAGGGTGAAGAACAAACACGAACAATTACTAAATCAACAAGATCCAAGATCAAAATCACCCCCTTATGGTGGTTTGTAGGTGGCGGCACACAAGGAGAAGGAGGAAAGGGATTTTAGGTTTTCTTGAATTTCTTCTGTAAAAATAATTTGAGTAGTGAAATTACTAATCCCTTCCTTTTAGTAAAATAGACAATGGGCTTGGCCCATTATCCCTATGTTGGCCGCGGGTAGGGACTCCCTTGTGGGGGTCCCGTACCTCGTTTCGTGTCTTGTAATTTCGTACACGTTTACGTTTAATTTAGTTCGTGTTTTAAAAGTTCTCGTTACGTAAATATCCTACACCTATATATTTAATTACGCTCGTATTAAATATATATACGTAATTAATAATATCTCGTGTTTTAAATACGCTCGTGATTCCTTATCGTATGTTCGTGATTAATTATTGCTAAATAATTATTATGTGATCGTTCATATAAAATACTTATCGTGTTCTAACACGTACGTAATACATAAACTCCTAATACGTAATTGTAATCATGCTATATTAGGAAAGTTTTTAACTAGTACGTACGAACTTAAGGTACTATGCATGGTAAAAGCACGCGGGTTTTACAGTGGAAGCCATAATCCGTGAGTTGGTTCTCATCCAAAGAACTTGAGCACAACACGCAGATAGAGACACATACTCCGCTTCGGCTGATGAAAGTGACGTGCAATCCTGCTTCTTGGAAGACCATCCCACAAGCTTATCTTGACCTAGAAATTGTGCACCCCACCAGAAGTACTTTTTGGTGTATCAGACACCCTGCATGATCAGAATCTGAATAGGCCGTTAAAAAGAAACCGGTTTCCCTCGGATACCAGAGTCCCAAATGAATGGTATTCTTAAGGTACCGAAAGATCAGTTTAACCTCCTTGAGGTACTTTTCAGTGGGTCGTGCTTGATATCGTGCACAATAGCATGTAGCATGATGAATATCAGGTCTACTTGTTGTCAAATACATGAGGGACCCGATCATGGAACGATATCTCGTTTGATCTATGGGTAATTCCTCCAAGTCAACATCTAGGGATGTGGTTGATAATGGTGTCCCAACGGGGTCACATGAAGTCATACCATGCTTTTTGATTATATCTTGACAATACTTAGCTTAGTTAATAAAGATACCACTTGGGGATTGGTGAACTTGAATTCCGAGAAAGAATTTTAGTTCGCCCATCATAGACATTTCGAATTTGTTGTGCATTACTTTTTCAAACCATTTTGAAAGTTTTGGGTTTGTGGACTCGAAAATAATGTCATCAACATAAATTTGCACAAGCAAAATGTCATCCCCATATTTATAAGTGAACAGAGTTAGATCAATGGAACCTTTTGAGAAACCTTTGGATACCAGAAATTTCGAGAGTTCGTCGTACCACGCCCTTGGAGCTTGCTTGAGTCCATATAGTGACTTGTGGAGACGATACACCTTGTCAGGATAATGAGGATTGACGAATCCTTCCGGCTGCGTGACATAGACTTCTTCCTTCAAAGGACCGTTAAGAAACGCCGTCTTTACGCCCATTTGATAGACAGTGAATCCCTTATGTGCAGCATAAGCAAGAAAAATCCTGACCGCTTCCATACGAGCTACTGGTGCAAATGATTCGTCAAAATTAATTCCGTCTTTCTGGCCATACCCCTTAGCCACTAGCCTAGCTTTGTTCTTGATGATCGTGTTTTCTTCATCCATCTTGTTTTTCCAGATCCAACGAAGATTTAAAGGAATCATATCGTATGGTCTGTCAACAAGTTCCCAGACTTTACGTCTTTCAAATTGTTGAAGTTCATCCGTCATTGATTCAATCCAAGCATGATCAGCCATGGCTTCTTTGATGTTTTTCGGTTCAGCAATACTCACGGCGAGTGCGAACATACAAACATCGCCATCGGTTGCTAATTGTCGTCTTGTACGAACAGGCTGTAAAGGGTTTCCAATTACGTGAACCAAAGGATGATCTCGGGTCCAATGATTTGTTGAAGGATGTCGTTGATAAAACGTATGCATATTTGACGGATCAACATGGCGAGTAGAAGACTCTCCAGTTTCGTGTACCGGTGTACCGAATGGGTTGTGAAAATCGTCATCGTCAGATAATGCACCGTCGGCTTGATTTGTGTTCTCTGGAGCAATGACAGTAGTTGTGGATGTTGTAGGATCGATTGTTGAAGTGATATTCTGAGGAGGTAAATCTGCAACAACCCGTGTTGAAGTAGATGAAGTTGTATCCTTTTGTTGATGATGATCGGTATCATCATTCGTATCATGAGTGATAGCGGAAGACTTCGATGCAACTTGTTTCTCCCCCGTGAAATATTCATCATACATTGGTCCATATAACATTTCCAACTCTTCAATTGTCGTGTCCACTGTCTTATCTGCTCTAGGAACATGTTCAGGAACCAGCTTTGAACTTGACGGTTTGTTGCTGTGGTCTTGAGTTCCGAGTTCCGTGCGGTTGTGAATGGAAGTCGTTTGTCTTTGTGGATCGGGACTTAAACTGTTTTGTTCAAGTGCCATTTCTTGTAATTCATCAAATCTGATATGAATAGTCTCGATTATCAATTTTGTTCTCTTGTTGTATACTCTATATTCCTTAGACTGAGTTGCATATCCCACTAAAATGCATGCATCACCTTTCTCTTTCATCTTGTCCAGATTTTCACCATCTCGAATAATGTAACACGTACATCCAAAAACATGAAGGTGTTTGAGTGAAGGTTTTCGATCATTAATTATGTGATATGGGGTCTTTTCGTGTCTTCGGATAATTAAGGAGAGGTTTTGTGTGTAGCATGCGGTTGACACGGCTTCGGCCAAAAAGTATAGTGGAAGTTTTGAAGCGGATAATAATGTTCGAGCAGCCTCAACTAAAGTACGGTTTCGTCTTTAAACAACGCCATTTTGTTCGGGTGTTCGAGCAATGATGTTTCATGTTCAATTCCTTCGGCTTCAAAATAGTTTCTCAGTTTTGAATTCAAAAATTCTGTACCTCTGTCAGTACGAACCACTTTAACTTGAGCTTGAAGACCACGTTGTATCACTTTAAGGAAGCTGATGAGAACATCGGGTGTTTCATCCTTGGACCTCAAGAAGTGAGTCCATGTGTACCTTGAGTAGTCATCAACAATTACCATAACGTATTTCTTCCCATTGATACTATGAACACGCATGGGACCACACAAATCTATATGAAGAAGATCTTACCGTCCTTTAGAGCTTGGTGTAGTCTTTGCGTTGAAGCTACTCCGTTTAGCTTTACAAAGCTCACAAGAAGAACAAAGATGATCTTTGATGAATTTCAAGTTAGGAAGTCCTCGCACAATAACTTTCTTGGAAAGCAAGTTGATGGTGTCAAAGTTAAGATGAGATAAACGTTGATGCCATAACCAAGCTTGAGTCGCTGAAGCTTTAGCCATGAAACAGATTGGAGTTGAAGATGTGGAGTCTTGTAGTGAAATAGTGTAGAGATCAGTACCCCGTGTTCCGGTAAGTAAGTCATTCCCAGCATAATCACGAACAAAACATGTCTTCTTTCTAAAAGCAACCTCCAAATCCGCATCACATAATTGACCAACCGAGAAAAGATTGTGATTGAGCCCTTCGACGTAGTAAACCCTTTTGATAGTGATATTCCCTTGAACCAAGTCTCCATATCCTAGGATCGGTGCAAGTTGATCATTTCCGAATCGGACCGTACCCATGAACTTCTCCACGAAGTTAATTAGAAGCTTGAGATTCCCCGTCATGTGCTTTGTGCATCCGGAGTCCAGTATGAAGAGAATTATTTCGATCAGCTGCAGAAGAATTAGAACACGATGGAGCATTTGCTAAATTGGATTCCATGTAAGTTGTGATTTCCGATTCATTAGTTACCCTAGGTTCATCACTTAGAGTCACACTAACGCACGTAGTCACATTTTCTGTCCTGACCTTTGATGAGACTGCTTTTATACATGGTCTCATCGTCCAAATCGGGCTTTAAATGCATTAAATATCATAAAATATGCCAAATATATGCTCGTGTTTGTTACTTGTGTATTTTTAGGTACGGATATTCAAGAATTGGCAAAAGATCACAAGAATCATTCAAAAACGAACACGGGAAACGAAGTCGCACAATGAACCGGGCCCAAGTTTGGAAATTTGCAAAATGACCCTTGAAGAATTGAAGATTGGCAATTTTGGTCCCTCATCTTTGAAGAACTTGTCACAATTGACCCTCCAAATGTCATTTGTACAAGTATGGTCCTTATTGTTTGAAGATTGTACAAGATCAGTCCTTGGAGAATCAAGAATATACATTAAATACCCTTGGAAAAGTTTTTGGAAGAATTGGTGCCATTTTTGACAACTTGCCAAAAGTTGTCAAAGGCAAAATAGGCATTGATAGCCTTTATTTACAAAATGAAGAGAAGTGAGAAGCCTGGGGGCCAAGTCTGCCAACCAGCCAAACTTATTCCCCCACTCAGATCTTGACACGTCACAAACCCCACCCATTTACCCACCACCCACCCAATAACCCTACCCAACCCGTCCATACCCAAGCCCAAACCGGTTTTATTATTTAAACGAGGTCAAACCCCGGTCAAAACACCCCACTAAACCCATTTCCCACCTAAACACATTTTTTAAAATTGTTTTTTCCCCTTTTGGATTAAACTCACCCCTAATCCTGTTAAACCCTAATCACCACCCCAGATCAAATCCACCAAAAATCAAGGGGTTATTACCCTTGTCCAGATCCTAAATTACCCTCCACCTCACCATTTCCCACTCCACAAAACACCATCACATGCGCTGTGGACCCCTCCCCAGACCTCCCCTGCACCCGTCTCTTTCCCACAACCCTATAACCCGACACATCCAACGATTCTAAGGCATTCCTTTGCCTCCAAGGACTTCACCAACGTTCAAGATCACATTTTCAAGGCTGGCAATCACATGGCACCTTTTGACCAAGATTCCAAGTTCAAGACCAAAGGGCTTTATTGGCAATTCAAGCATTAGGGTTTTAGGGGTTTTAATATTTTATTCCAGTACCTAGAACCTTCTTGTAGCCAGTATATAAGGCAACATAGGTTTCATTTTTATAGTTGTTCCAGTTTTTAGCATTTTTCATCTTGTAATTCCTTTTTTAAATTAATGAAGTTTGGTGTTTGTGTTTAAACAAGTGTAATTCCTTTTGTTAGATTTAAAAAGTTTGTGTGTAGTGAAAATGCTAAGGCTGAGTTCCATTTATCATTGTGTGAACACTTGTGTGTTTTAAGGATTTTCAAAATTTTTTCAAAAGTTTTAAATTTGATTCAAATTTCAGAAATCAGTCTCCTTTGAAGTGAAAGTGGAAAAGGAGTTTTGATTTGTGAGTTTGAATTTGTTTAAAACCTGTTAAGTTTCAAAGGTTATTGGGTTTCAAAAGTTTATAAGTTTCAGAAAATCAGTTTCATTGGATATTGTGCAATTTTTTGTGTTTTCTTTCTTAGCAGATTATTGGAGTTTGTGTGTTCAAGGTTCAGCTCAAACCCGAGTTTGAGGGAGGTGACAAGCTGTCACTGAGGGACTTGGATGTGAGTCCCTCAAGGTAAAAGTCATTTACCTTTTTAATTTTCAGTTTTAACTTTAAATTTGGTGACTAGTTGATGTGCATGAAAAATGGTTTGAATGTGTGTTAAATGGTTGGTTGATGCATGATAAGTGTTTTTATGCATGTTTAAGGTCTATTTAATCAGTTTGGTAGGATCTTGTTAGGATTTTGTGTGAAAAATCTTGGTTTTCAGTTTTAAGGGAGTGTTTGGATCTGCATGCTAGCTGATAATTTTGAAAGAACTTGTGTTTAAAACTTGCTAGATTCATTCCTTAGGGTAGCATCAGGTTGTTTGTGAGATTGGTTTTCAGTTTTGTGTAGTTTTAAACAAGTTTGTATGCACAAAAGTGGGTATTATTGCCAAAAATCAGGAAACTGCTTGTCTGGATGATTTTGGAGTGATTTTGTGCCTCAAGTTTGTAAATCTGTTAGGATATAGGTTTAGGAAGGATTTGTATTGTTTTCTAGTCATTTGGTGAATGAGTATGCAAGATATGGGCATTTGAAAATCAATATTGTGCATGTAAAAAGCAAAAAAATACCACCAGTTCTTAACCATTGCTACAGCAACTTGATTTTGGTAATTGTGTACTTTGTTTTTGTGAATTGGTGATAGAACCTGCTTGATTAGTGCTTATACTGACTCCTTGTACTCAACTGAGTACAAGGGTGCCTGTTTGTCCAAAATACAACACCAAAAAAAGCTCACAATCCAAGTCCTCTTGGCTTTGTTCACTTGTGAAGAAAACAGAAAGAACAAGGAAAACTGCTTGTGTTCAAAAGAAGAATTGGTCACGTTTTTTGTTCTTGATTTGCTTAAATCATTGTTAAAAAAGGGATTTGTGTTGTGATTCTAGCTTAAAGGTGTCTCAGGTTTGAGTGTTAAAAGTTTAAAAAGAAAAAAAAAATATAAAGAACAAAAAGGGGGGTTGCTCAGCCTCGAACCCCGGTCTCCACACTCACACACATCACACATTACCATTGCGCCCTAGGGTCTTTGACTGCTAGGGTTTGCATTGGAAATATACTTAAGGGTGTTTTGAGTTTGGCTTATTAAAATAAGCCGTAGCTTATTTAGGCTTTTCCAGCTTATTTATTAAGCTTGTTTAGTAGCTAGCATTTTTCCTAGGTTTTGATTAGTATTTTAGATTTTTCTGTATAAAAGTTTTATTTTTCCCTTTATTTAATTATTTATTAGGATTATTTTTAGGTTTAAATTTAGAAAGTGTATTAAAAATAGTAAACAGCAATTAAAAAATCCAAAAAAATAGTTTTTAAGTTTTAATTTATATTTTTAAGGTTTACATATCATAAAGTTTTCAAAAACTTTAATTTTTAATTTTATTTGATTTTAGGTTTTTTATTAAACTTTAAAAATTAATTTAAAATTAATTAAAAGGTTTTAGGAACTTTAATTTGCATTTTCTTCTTAGTTAGATTATTTAGAATTTTTGAGAATTTTTTAGAATTTATTTAAGAACTTTTTATTTTTTGGATTATTTTAATATTATTTTATTAAGAAAAATTCAAAGTTTTATTTTTAACTTTTTTCCATTTTTCCTAGATTCTAGACATTAAATTAGGAACTTTTTCACTTTCCAAATATTTTTTAGGATTTTCAGTTAATTTTTAGAACTAATTTAAGATTTAATAGATTTTAATAGTTTTTAGGAGTTTAAAAATAGTTTAATTTGGTTTTAAAATTTTTAAAATAGTTTTTAGCTTAATTAGGTCATTTTTGAGGTTTACAAACTATTAAATCTTGTTTAGGGCTTTTTAATATTTAAAAGTGATTTTTAGGGCTTTAATTAGCATTAAAAAGTCATTATTAAATTAATTAAAAGGTTTTGGCAAGTTTTGATTTTTTGTAAACTCTTAGAATTTTATTGTGGATTTTTAGTAATTTTTAGTAATTTTTAGGAATTTTTAGGTTAAAATTTTAAATTTTGTCGTTTTTACGTTTCTACGTCTTAACTTTCTAGTAGTGTTTTTGCCTATTTTTCTATTTTTTTCGTCTTCGTCATTTTCTCTTCTCTTTTCTTGTTATTAATAATCAAAAACATTAATCAATCATTCATTACACAATGCACGTGCCTCCTCGAGAGAACGATCCCACTTTTAGGGTCATAAGTGTTTACGTTTTCCTAAACGTACGCTTAACGCTTACCACTATTTTACCACCTTTTCCTAAAGGTGTGTGAAAACAACTATATCATTTTGGCGCTGCTGCCGGGGAGGCGTGTTGTGTTTTGATTGAACAATTGTTGTTTTCTATATTAGCCATAATAGTATTTGTATTAATAGCACTCTATTAATACGTATTATCGTTTTTCGGTTTTTGTGTGAATATTATTACTATATAGTATACGTAGAACAATAAATACACAAGTACTCCAAATACGTGAGCAATCACAACCTTGATTCGGGATTTCATCACTCGATCATTGTATTCGAATCTCAAACCAAAGAAAAAAGGCAAAAATAGATAAATACTTTCGTGAAGCTTAATCTTGATAATACAAACTATAAGGTGGGTATAAGGCGGTTGTATTTCACGACCTAAAGGAAAAAGGCTCTTAAGTGCTTCGCGCCGCCTCGTTTCCTCCGCTTGCTTGTGCGTATTTGATTTTGAGAGTGAATCGAGGGTTTTGCCGCCCAAAGTATTATTACATATCATATATATTTTCTTGGTTTCTATTGATTAAACCCTCTTGAACGATTTGGTGTTCCACCATCGTTCTAAAGTCATCGAAGGCGTTCACTCCACGTGATCGTTTTCATTCCTTGAGGCCTTTTTAATCAAGAGATTTGATTAAGGAGGAGATTTGTGGACTCATTGTCTACTTAATATATTCACCTATTTCCAAAAAGGTTAATACAATCAAAAACCACAAAAAAAATTGAAAAAACACAAAATACCAAAAAGAATCTTCTTTGCTCGTCTCCACGTTGTACGTGACGTTTATGCTCACTCGTAATCAAGCAAAACGTACACGTAGACGAAAGAACAAAACTCCTACTAAAACTCATTCTAGTGAGGAGTCTCCAAGTGAGGAACCTATCGTAGAACAAGAAGCTATCATGGCTAATCGTACTATGATGGATTTGCTTCAAGCACCCACCGAGGGTTTTGGAGAGGCCATTGTGATTCCCGCCATTCTTGCGGAGAACTTTGAGATCAAGACGGGTTTAATGTCTATGCTTCAAGCAAACAAGTTTCGCGGTCACGAAAAAGACAACCCACATTATCACATTAGGCAATTTAATCGTCTCACCGCGACAAGCAAGTTTAAGGATGTACCACACGATGCCATTAAGATGATGTTGTTTCCTTACTCGTTAGATGGACCCGCCAAGATATGGCTTGAGAAAGAACCGCCAAATTCGATTTTGACATGGGCCGATCTCGTGTCTAAATTTGTGAATCAATTTTTTCCACCATCTAAGACAACACATTTGAAAAACGAGATTTCACGTTTTACACAAAGACCAAATGAAAGTTTTTCAATGGCTTGGGAAAGGTTTAAAGAAATGTTACATGAATGTCCACACCATGATTTTTCCGAATTGCATCAAATAGACACGTTTTATAATGGGCTTAATGATCATGAACGAGATTATTTAAATGCCGCCGCGGGTGGTAATTTTTTGTGCAAAACGACCAATGAGGCTTTGAAAATCATAGAAAATAGGTCTAAGGTCTATAGCCCTCGTAACACACCGAGTGTTGCCAATTTGGGCTCGTCATCATCTCGTTCCATTAATGCCTTGCAAGATGAAGCAAATGAGGAGAATCGGTTTTTCGATAGGTTTTCGACTCTTATGTCTCATTGGAAAGCTCAAGAAGCTTCAAATTCCGCTTCGGTTAAAGCGATTGCTAAGAGTTGTATTTCGTGTGGTGGAGCTCATGATTTTTCCGAGTGCATTACCGCGGATGGTAACACTTCGAATGCCTTTGTAGCCACGGGAACTTATAACCAAATCGGTCAAGGTTCCCGCCAAAATCAAGCTCCACAAAATCAAAATGCTAATAACTATCGAAACAATCAAAGTGGTGGTTACCAAGGAAATCAACGTAACTATAACAAGGGTAATTATCAAAGTGGAAATGGGCAAATTTCAAACCAAAACCAAAACCGTGATTTTCAAACTCCTACTCAAGGTTTTCAAAATGCTCACACTAAAAATTTGCAAGGAGAATTTTTAGATTATGCTAAGGCTAATGATGCTAAGTTTGATAACATGCAACGTGAGATGATTAGCTTAAGGTCCGAATTGAAAACCGAGCTTAAAAATGAACTTGCTAATGAACTTAAAACTCATGCAAACAAAATGGAAGGAAATGTCCAACGTCTTCAACAAAATCAACAAAAAATGGAGCAAGGACAACATGAGATTAAGCAAGAGTTGTTAAAAGCGGATGCTAGGCAATCTAAGTTTGAAGACCGAATGGCTAAAATGTTTGAAGCTATCATGTGTAAGCCCTCTTCTTCGGGTGGTCTTCCTAGTGATACCATCGTAAACCCGAAAGGAGAGTTGAAGGTTATTACTACTCGTAGTGGTAAAACTTTCAAAGAACCCATTTCTCGTCCAAGTACTTCTATGGAGAAGGAAAAAGAGAAAGAACCCGAGGTTGTGGTAGAAAAGGAGCAAATTACAAGCCCACGAAGTACCGCTCAAACCACACCTACGGTTGAACCTACACCAATCATGGAACCCGAGATTCCAAGGCCGATGCCTATGCCTACTTTGCCCCAACCCACACCACCTTTACCCTACCCATCAAGACGAGACAAGGAAAAGGCACAAGAACGAAATAATTATCAATTTGAACTCTTTATGAAAATGTTTCGTGACTTGCATTTTAATATAAGTTTTGCCGACGCCTTAGTCATGATGCCTCGATTTGCCGCGAACTTCAAAAGTATGTTGAATAACAAAGAGAAATTGAAAAAATCGTCTAGTTGTTCTTCGGTTTTTCTAAGCCGCATACCTCAAAAAGTCGGTGATCCTGGAAAGTTTTTAATCCCATGTGCTATCCAAGACATGGAAGAATGCTACGCCTTGGCCGATCTTGGTGCTAGTATTAATTTGATGCCTCTTGAGATTTTTAAATCGCTCAATCTTCCAAATCTCACTCCTTCAAGAATGTCAATCGAAATGGCCGATCATTCTACGATTATAGCTTGTGGAGTTGCCGAGGACGTCTTTGTGAAAGTTGGGAAATTCTATTATCCCGTGGACTTCATTGTTGTTGATATTCCTATCGATCCTAAAGTTCCGTTAATTTTAGGTCGATCATTTTTGGATACCTCGAGAGCACTTATCGATGTGCATGCAAGAAAAATCACTCTTCGTTTCAATGAGGAAGAACTCGTCATTAATGCAACCCAAAACTCCACTCTTTCTCATGTGTATTCCATCACATCTTTGTACAATGTCAATCCCATCAAAAACATTTGAAAAAAGATTTCCAATAGAGTTTTAGGAGTTGTTGAGAAAAATGAAGTTCCGTCCCCTCCGCCGGTGGAGGTTAAGAGTGTTAAGCCTATGATTCCAATCTCGAGTGATTCTTCGGATGATGAATACGTTGATCCCGATGGGGAGGTTTTCTTTGTTGACAAAAGATTTGAAAACTTGCCACCACCTAAACTAAAAAGATTTCAAAATGTGAGAATTTTTAGTGTGACTAACATTGTTTTAGATACACCAAATATTTTTGACATAATTAAATCGGGTTTTCACAAGGAGAGTGTAAAAGATGCAAAAGGAAAAGATCTTAATTTGAATTTAAAAGATTTTTCTACAATTCTAACTCCGTCATCACCGTGTTTATTGAGTACTACAAGCTCGTCTTCTCCTTTTGACGATGCTTTGTGTGGACTTAGTGTGGGGGAAGCCCCTTATGTTCCCTTCCCTTTCTCCACCGAGGACGAGATATTTGATCCTGGAATTGCTTATATAGGGAAATCTCGGTCTTCCACCGATGCAATAAATGGAAAATCTTTTCATTTGATTGGTGCGAGTCTACCTCGAGTAGCTCAATGTTTTGACTTACCCATTGTCCCACCCTTCTATTTCTTCTCTCCTATTTTCTTCTACCCCATTGGGGTTTGTGTTGGAGTAGCGTTGTCTCTTCTTTCATCCGAAAACGAAGACGCTATCTTTGACCCCGGTATACGTTTATCGGGTTTTTAAAGTACTCCACGTGCTTTTGGGCCTTGTTTATCATGTAAGACCCACCAAACATTTACCAAACCATGATTATCCCTAAATGATCACATTTATGGGGATTCGAGTCGAGCTTTTGACTCGGTTATCAAAAACAAGGTGCCTCGTGGGGGAGACCCATGCTTATCCATGTACATATTATTGCTTTCTAATGTAGTTTAATGTGAGGGGATTTGTGCCCTTCCAACCTTTGTTCCGTGGTTGTTTGTGAATTGTGATTTTTAGATCATGATCTTCACGATTGGAGCCTCTCGTGTTCGTTTTATGGGAGCACTCGATCGTTTGCTTTGGAGGCCTTTCCCAATATCCAAATGATATATCCTTTTATGTTCTAACCTTAGGTTTTTAGCATACTTCATAAATGGCTATTACTTATTGGTTACACCCTTTCCATGCTAGATTAGGCATTCGACTACGTCTCTAGTATGGGGGTGTTTACACCCCTAGACTCGAAACATTGAGGACAATGTTTAACTTTAGTATGGGGGTGAATAGATACTTGCCTTGCCAAACCTTCACGCTTTCCAAAGTTTATCGTTTTGTTTATCGTTTTCTTGCAAAATAAGGCTAAAAATGGCCAAATTTTTAATTTTTTCTCATAAGTGTTTGAAGACACGAATGTAGATTTTCCGATGGCGAGAATAAGAGTAATTTTTGACTCGACCGTGCGTGTTGAGCACTTAGCTTTGATTCCTTAACTACACATTAGGCTAAGTCTCTTAAATGAGGATGAGAAATGATAGAGTTAATTATAAGTTACTATGCTAAACGTAGAGTACTCGTATTCTTTCAAAAACTCATGTGTTCTCGTTGTTTGCTTATTCTCCCTTCGCTTGTAAATATTTTTTGCTTAATAAATATTGACTTAGCGGTTTAGTTAGGATTGTTGGGTTTCTAGTCTTTTCTAGTAGCTTCCGTGTAATTAAATTGGGAAGACATTAAGGTATCGCCAGCGTCACGGTTTTGAAGAATTGGCACCCGAATAATCGAAAGCTTCACCCAAAAATAAGATTTCAAGTGCTCACCTAAATCTAGCAAACAATTTGAAGCCCCACAAGGCCTAAAATCTATGCAAAATTGAAAGTGAATCAAGCCTTAATCTTCGAAGCTTTAAAGATCCAAAATTCGCTTTAGCGTGAGGATATACGTCTTTGGCTAATAAAACCACCGATGAGGCGGATAATAAAAGGCAAGGCAAGACCGAAGTCATAATAAAAGCTTCATGGCGAAGTTAAATAAAAGATGGAGGTAAACCAAAGATAATAAGGTCCTTCCGTTAGGGGGCGTATAAAAGTCTTGGTAATAAGTCTCATGTTCAAAACCGTTATAAAACCGTGTTTATCGATTCTTCTTGTCAACTTATTTTTTTAACATCGTTGTCTATTAGGAGGGGTTATTGATTTAATGGTCTTAGTTACACCGTTAGGACTCTATTTTTAGACCTAAATCTCTATTATCGCATAAGTCAATGATGTATCCTCGTGATCATTAAGACAAAAAAAATAAAATATAAGAGATACAACTTAGGAATAATGGGAGAATAAGTACGTGATTAGGGCATATGAGTAGTGTTAGCATTACTAACTTATAATGACAATGATCTCGTTGCACGCTTAGCATGGAATTAAGGTGAAAATCGAGGACGATGAAATTATTTCTAACGAAGCATTCACGTGTTCTTATTCTATGAACCTAAACGTCCCATTTTGCGATGAAAATCATACATTATGTCTAAAACACAAATAGTAGTAAAAGTAGTAGTGTAGCTAGTTTATCATTCAATAAAGTGAATAAAATGAATTTTGGAGATGCTACGATACTTTATTCTAGCATTGCGTGAGGGCACGGCAATGGTTTAGTATGGGGGAGTGATGAGACTGCTTTTATACATGGTCTCATCGTCCAAATCGGGCTTTAAATGCATTAAATATCATAAAATATGCCAAATATATGCTCGTGTTTGTTACTTGTGTATTTTTAGGTACGGATATTAAGGAATTGGCAAAAGATCACAAGAATCATTCAAAAACGAACACGGGAAACGAAGTCGCACAATGAACCGGGCCCAAGTTTGGAAATTTGCAAAATGACCCTTGAAGAATTGAAGATTGGCAATTTTGGTGCCTCATCTTTGAAGAACTTGTCACAATTGACCCTCCAAATGTCATTTGTACAAGTATGGTCCTTATTGTTTGAAGATTATACAAGACCAGTCCTTGGAGAATTAAGAATATACATTAAATACCCTTGGAAAAGTTTTTGGAAGAATTGGTGCCATTTTTGACAACTTGCCAAAAGTTGTCAAAGGCAAAATAGGCATTGATAGCCTTTATTTACAAAATGAAGAGAAGTGAGAAGTCTGGGGGCCAAGTCCGCCAACCAGCCAAACTTATTCCCCCACTCAGATCTTGACACGTCACAAACCCCACCCATTTACCCACCACCCACCCAATAACCCTACCCAACCCGTCCATACCCAAGCCCAAACCGGTTTTATTATTTAAACGAGGTCAAACCCCGGTCAAAACACCCCACTAAACCCATTTCCCACCTAAACACATTTTTTAAAATTGTTTTTTCCCCTTTTGGATTAAACTCACCCCTAATCCTGTTAAACCCTAATCACCACCCCAGATCAAATCCACCACAAATCAAGGGGTTATTACCCCATCTTGTCCAGATCCTAAATTACCCTCCACCTCACCATTTCCCACTCCACAAAACACCATCACATGCGCTGTGGACCCCTCCCCTGCACCCGTCTCTTTCCCACAACCCTATAACCCGACACATCCAACGATTCTAAGGCATTCCTTTGCCTCCAAGGACTTCACCAACGTCCAAGATCACATTTTCAAGGCTGGCAATCACATGGCACCTTTTGACCAAGATTCCAAGTTCAAGACCAAAGGGCTTTATTCGCAATTCAAGCATTAGGGTTTTACGGGTTTTAATATTTTATTCCAGTACCTAGAACCTTCTTGTAGCCAGTATATAAGGCAACATAGGTTTCATTTTTATAGTTGTTCCAGTTTTTAGCATTTTTCATCTTGTAATTCCTTTTTTAAATTAATGAAGGTTGGTGTTTGTGTTTAAACAAGTGTAATTCCTTTTGTTAGATTTAAAAAGTTTGTGTGTAGTGAAAATGCTAAGGCTGAGTTCCATTTATCATTGTGTGAACACTTGTGTGTTTTAAGGATTTTCAAAAGTTTTTCAAAAGTTTTAAATTTGATTCAAATTTCAGAAATCAGTCTCCTTTGAAGTGAAAGTGGAAAAGGAGTTTTGATTTGTGAGTTTGAATTTGTTTAAAACCTGTTAAGTTTCAAAGGTTATTGGGTTTCAAAAGTTTATAAGTTTCAGAAAATCAGTTTCATTGGATATTGTGCAATTTTTTTGTGTTTTCATTCTTAGCAGATTATTGGAGTTTGTGTGTTCAAGGTTCAGCTCAAACCCGAGTTTGAGGGAGGTGACAAGCTGTCACTGAGAGACTTGGATGTGAGTCCCTCAAGGTAAAACTCATTTACCTTTTTAATTTTCAGTTTTTACTTTAAATTTGGTGACTAGTTGATGTGCATGAAAAATGGTTTGAATGTGTGTTAAATGGTTGGTTGATGCATGATAAGTGTTTTTATGCATGTTTAAGGTCTATTTAATCAGTTTGGTAGGATCTTGTTAGGATTTTGTGTGAAAAATCTTGGTTTTCAGTTTTAAGGGAGTGTTTGGATCTGCATGCTAGCTGATAATTTTGAAAGAACTTGTGTTTAAAACTTGCTAGATTCACTCCTTAGGGTAGCATCAGGTTGTTTGTGAGATTGGTTTTCAGTTTTGTGTAGTTTTAAACAAGTTTGTATGCACAAAAGTGGGTATTATTGCCAAAAATCAGGAAACTGCTTGTCTGGATGATTTTGGAGTGATTTTGTGCCTCAAGTTTGTAAATCTGTTAGGATATAGGTTTAGGAAGGATTTGTATTGTTTTCTAGTCATTTGGTGAATGAGTATGCAAGATATGGGCATTTGAAAATCAATATTGTGCATGTAAAAAGCAAAAAAATACCACCAGTTCTTAACCATTGCTACAGCAACTTGATTTTGGTAATTGTGTACTTTGTTTTTGTGAATTGGTGATAGAACCTGCTTGATTAGTGCTTATACTGACTCCTTGTACTCAACTGAGTACAAGGGTGCCTGTTTGTCCAAAATACAACACCAAAAAAAGCTCACAATCCAAGTCCTCTTGGCTTTGTTCACTTGTGAAGAAAACAGAAAGAACAAGGAAAACTGCTTGTGTTCAAAAGAAGAATTGGTCACGTTTTTTGTTCTTGATTTGCTTAAATCATTGTTAAAAAAGGGATTTGTGTTGTGATTCTAGCTTAAAGGTGTCTCAGGTTTGAGTGTTAAAAGTTTAAAAAGAAAAAAAAATATAAAGAACAAAAAGGGGGGTTGCTCAGCCTCGAACCCCCGTCTCCACACTCACACACATCACACATTACCATTGCGCCCTAGGGTCTTTGACTGCTAGGGTTTGCATTGGAAATATACTTAAGGGTGTTTTGAGTTTGGCTTATTAAAATAAGCCGTAGCTTATTTAGGCTTTTCCAGCTTATTTATTAAGCTTGTTTAGTAGCTAGCATTTTTCCTAGGTTTTGATTAGTATTTTAGATTTTTCTGTTTAAAATTTTTATTTTTCCCTTTATTTAATTATTTATTAGGATTATTTTTAGGTTTAAATTTAGAAAGTGTATTAAAAATAGTAAACAGTAATTAAAAAATCCAAAAAAATAGTTTTTAAGTTTTAATTTATATTTTTAAGGTTTACATATCATAAAGTTTTCAAAAACTTTAATTTTTAATTTCATTTGATTTTAGGTTTTTTATTAAACTTTAAAAATTAATATAAAATTAATTAAAAGGTTTTAGGAACTTTAATTTGCATTTTCTTTTTAGTTAGATTATTTAGAATTTTTGAGAATTTTTTAGAATTTATTTAAGAACTTTTTATTTTTTGGATTATTTTAATATTATTTTATTAAGAAAAATTCAAAGTTTTATTTTTAACTTTTTTTCATTTTTCCTAGATTCTAGACATTAAATTAGGAACTTTTTCACTTTCCAAATATTTTTTAGGATTTTCAATTAATTTTTAGAATTAATTTAAGATTTAATAGATTTTAATAGTTTTTAGGAGTTTAAAAATAGTTTAATTTGGTTTTAAAAATTTTAAAAATAGTTTTTAGCTTAATTAGGTCATTTTTGAGGTTTACAAACTATTAAATCTTGTTTAGGGCTTTTTAATATTTAAAAGTGATTTTTAGGGCTTTAATTAGCATTAAAAAGTCATTATTAAATTAATTAAAAGGTTTTGGCAAGTTTTGATTTTTTGTAAACTCTTAGAATTTTATTGTGGAGTTTTAGTAATTTTTAGGAATTTTTAGGTTAAAATTTTAAATTTTGTCGTTTTTACGTTTCTACGTCTTAACTTTCTAGTAGTGTTTTTGCCTATTTTTCTATTTTTTTCGTCTTCGTCATTTTCTCTTCTCTTTTCTTGTTATTAATAATCAAAAACATTAATCAATCATTCATTACACAACGCACGTGCCTCCTCGAGAGAACGATCCCACTTTTAGGGTCATAAGTGTTTACGTTTTCCTAAACGTACGCTTAACGCTTACCACTATTTTACCACCTTTTCCTAAAGGTGTGTGAAAACAACTATATCAACCTTAAGCATCCATTTATATCTTGGAGGACATTGATTAGAAAACCACCATTTCCAAGGCTTGCTAGAAGACTCATATAATTCCCTAATTCTGCTTCTACGGTTCTTAGTGGTGGAGTCTGATGCAATAGTTTTCTTTGGGGGGGTTGCACCAGAATGGTTCACTTTGCGTTTGGGTTGTCTAGCACTAATAGGTATCACAGATTGCTTCTTAGTTCTAGTTTCTACGCCTTTGACATTATTCGAAACACACATAGCATGATTAGCATTAGCACACTTTCCACATTTCAAAAAACAAACTTAACATTCAAAGCATTCAAAGTCGAATCATTCATATCGTCATTACACGCGATTACAGATGTTTTATTCTTAGAAACATTGAAAATCCTAGGGTGGTCTTCTACTGTCTTCATCTTCCCTTGACTTTTGTTTTGCCAAACCTTTTCTTCATGCGAGTGCTCTTAAGCTGGGGCCGGCTAACACTATCAGTGGGGACTACTCCTGTAGTAAAAGACACACGTCTATTAGTGTTTCTAGAAGTCTGAGGTGATTGACTTTCTTTGTTGTGTGTAGCTGTAGTGGCCAATCTATACATCCCTAGTTTAACCACATTTGTGTTCTTAATGCTTTGTGATCGAATATGTGTTTTGGGAATGTTTTGTGGTAACCTATCCTTCCCATCTGTCTTGGGGGCAAACGCAGGTTTTGCAAATGCAGAATTTGAGAAAACAGATGGTTTTCCCAAGACAGAGGGTCTAGTCACTTGTTGCGCATTAGGTTGTCTTACAACAGGTTTCTTAACACTAGGTTCCATAATTTTCCCACCCATTTTAGCAACGAGTTTCTGCAACTCTGCTATTGCTCTGTCCTTGTCTTGTAACTGAGCTTTCAACCCTTTAATTTCCAAATTCTGTTCATTCATTTCTCGAAACGTTTGGGAAAGTTTTTCTTGCAATTTATTATCATGTGGAAAACTACCAACGTCTTTTTACAAAGCAAGTTCAAGAGAATGACAATGTTTTTGAAGGAAATCAGTTTTGTGTTGAAGTAACTCAAAAGCCTTTTTATCAACATTTTCTTTATGTTTCGAAAGCTCAAGTTCAAGACGCTCACATTCTTTGATTTTATCAAGATATTTGCATGCAACATCAGAATATTCATCGATATCAGCACAAGATTGAAGAGTAACACACAAAATATCTTTGGAGAGACATTCTTCTAAGAGTAGATCATATTCGTTTGAAAAATCTGATTTGTCATTTTCGAGTTCATCAATTTCTTTTTCAAGAGACTCAACATATTTCAAATCATTAAACATTTCAGACCGAATCAAGTTTTCAAACTCAAGAACATGTTCTTTCATTATCTTTGTATTTGGTATTAGAAGTTCTTTCACAAGCACAGTTATGTCGTGAGGAATCTCGGTTTTCCACTAATCCTTTTGACGTTTTTCCCAATCGCATTCAACAATTGATTGAACATTATCATCGTGGTGTTTAAGAAAACCAAGTGTTTTTCTACTTTTGCTTTTAGAAGCATCTAGAGGCAAATAGTTAATATATTTAAAAACATTAGTTTTCCTCTTAGCGGCAAAAGCCTTTTTCCATTGAATTCTTCTTTGTTTGCATTATAAAAACAATTCCTCATGAGACTTCTGTTTTTGTGGAGTGAAAAGACCATAAAGACTGTTTAAATAAGCATAGTTATATGGTTTCACAAAATCTTTATTGACCGGTGATCTACTCTCCTCATCCCAAAGGGACGTCTCTTCATTATCGAGGTTAGCTACAGGGCAATCATGATCGGTCCATTCGGACTCGTCAAGATATAAATGGGGGTTCGCAGCTTGAGCTTGTTCGAGGTACTTGGGGGTGGCAAAGCTAGGTTGACCCTTGAAAAACGACCGAGGTGCTATCATTCTTACGGTTTGAATAGAGTCATGTGTATTATAAACAACTTTTTTCAAAAAATCGACTTTTTCTTCGAGATCCTTTACTCTTTCAGTATCTTTGCTTTGTCTATTTTTGAAATCTTGTTTTAATGTTTCAACCTCTTGTTTCTTCTCGTCAAGATTTTTAGCAGAATCAGTGGTATTCATCGAAAGCCTCTGTTCAAGTTCATTAACTTTTGTGGTGGCAAGGTACGTTTTTTGACGTTCATCACTTAATAAAACATTAAATTGACGTTTTTCTTTAGTTAACAAAGCAAGAGCTTCGTTGTATTTATTTTCAAAATCGTCCTTTTTAACGTTGATGACACGAGTTTTGTACCCCTCAAGCTCGTTGGTCTTTTGAAGAAGATCAGCCCTATAACTATCAATAGTCTCACTAGATTTTATAAGAGCGGCTTTGCATTCTTCAAAGTTTTGAGTGAGCGCTGCGTTTGCCTTCTTTAATTGCTTTTGACTCTTTCTATTTTCATTGACATCTTTTTGTAAACTAGCAATTAAATTAGCAAGCGCGACACGCTCCTCGTCATCATACTCATGTGCATGTTGATCATCCTTAAACTCATTATTGCACATGTCTGATGAATCGGGTGTGGTATTGCTATCAACCGTTTCCATCATACACGTGTCAGTAATTGTTGTTGGAAGATCACTATTAATATTATGATTTTGCTTGGTTAAAAGAGTTCGTTTTCTCGGTGTCTAATCGAATTGATTTCTGGTTAAATGTGTGACTCAGTTGTTTTTAGTTAAGAAAAAGGGAAGTTGGTTATCTAAAACTAATTAAAAAGTAAATGCGAAGAGTATTTAAAAACAAACTAAAGACAAGTTCAAATAATAAAAGTAAAACAAGGTGAATATTAAAAACTAAATTAAAACGATATTAAAACGAATATTAAAACAAATAATAAAACGAAATTTAAAGCGAAACAATTAATAAAAATAAATCTAAAAGACGAAATTAACTATCGACTCGAAAATAAAGTTTACTAAATGAAAAAGGAGAGAATAAAACTAAAATGGTACTTTAAAGCTAAACGAGGAAAAACCTAAAGCGGGTACTAAATAAAAGATAAAACTTGAACTTTACGTAAAAATATTAATTTTAAAATTGGAAGAAAAATTCAACTAAAAATACGTAACTTTCAAAAATAAAAAATCGGAACAACTTTCAGATAAAACTAGACAATTACGTAACAATACTAATAAATAAGCAAGCAGGCAGGCTAGCTGCTCATTTTGGCGCCAAAAAATTTGGTTCTACAATAATTGTAACCATCGCAATAATTGCTAAGCAGCCAAGTTGTCCATCGCAATAATTGTAACCATCGGAATGTGTTTTTTGTATCGGAATGATGATTTTTTTTTTTTTTAATTTTTTTAAACTATCGGAATGTAAGCTAAAGAAATGTATCGGAATACTAATATTAAAAAAACTGTCGGAATGTTTTAAAAAAGAACTATCGGAATGTCTAAAAATAAAAATTGTCGGAATAATTAAAGTGCCAAATTCTATCCGAATGTGGCTATCAAAATTTGGGCAGCACTTCGTCGCAATATACCTTAAATTCCGTCGGAATATGAGATCGCAATGAGCGATCGTAATCCTGATCGGAACAAGGGAATGAGAACACAAGCTATCGCAAAGTAGAACCACAAATGGTTATTTCGATACAAACAAGCAACCTATCGGAATGAGGCGTCGGAATGTGTAAAAGCTTAATATTGCGATGGAACACCAAATAATCCGAAAATGGAGATAGGCCAAAGTCTCAATAAGCACTTCTAATAAGCACACGAAAAAGAACTTATCCAAATCTTAATCAAACGAAATCAAGCATAAATTTCAAAGCTTTTAAATATGAAAATTGCAAACTTTATAAAAGAAACTTTAAAAAGGCAAAACTTTTTAAGAAAACTAAAAACAATAAGCTAAACACTAAATAAGCCAATAAGCATGAATAGCTCAAAGCTTAATCCGTGTAACACTTAGAAAAGCATAAAAGGATGAACTTTTTAATCAAATAAACAATAAGATTAAGCAAAATCAATGCTTAATTCGAACCACAATCAAACCAAAGACAAGAAAAGTAGGATGAGAATGATAAAGAAAATCTTGATTAAAGGAAAATAAAGATTAAACAACAAAATTAAAAACACTTACTTGAATTAAAGGAATTAAAGTGCAAGACAGTTAATTAAAATGACATGAAAAGTAGAGTTGCAAGAAAATGAAAATGGTGGAAGAGCTAATTTGTCAAGTTAGCCAACAAGAAAAATGAAAGCCTAAGGACCCTATTTATAGTGGATTAGGGAGGTGCTTAGTGGAAGCTTCCTCCCTCTTTCTTCTTTCTCTAATTATCCTTTAGTCCTTAATCTTCTTAATACTTCGACTTTTGACTTTGTCTCGGGATTAATAAACTCGTCTTGTAATTTCTTCAATAAATTAGACTTGAGTTCTTCGGCTTTTAGTAAACTTCCGTCTTTTGACTTTGTCTTCGATAAATCTTCAGAATTGGTCTTGGACTTCCGTTCTTTTTGCACTCTTGATTTCTTGACTTCGTCTTTTGTCTTTTTTTTTGATAAAAGCCCGTGAATACCCGTGTTTTCTCCCTTTTTCACATTTTCGTCCTAAATCACAACAAAAACACAAACCACGCATAATTCCGACATTTACGACATAAAATACACGTTTTGGCTTGGTTATTATTGTAATTAAGTGGTAAAAGGATGGGTATTTTCACACCTATCAAATCCCCTACACTTGACCATTGCAATGTCCTCATGCAATGCATTAGTTACAAAGCACGTTTTACATTTTCCATCATAATCAATCCATATTGGCCTTTATTAAAGAGATAGAAAATTATAAACATTCAAAGGAAGAAACTATGTAAAGAAATAAAAAACATACCTTAGGGTTTTGAAAGATGTCATGAATTATCATCATCCTCAAGTTTTCACATTCTCCAAACCAAGCTTAAAAATGAGATCATTGTTATTATAAGTTAGCAAACTAACACGAACTCATGTGGGCCAATTATTTACTTAGACTCCCTTATTCCTAGGTGTATCTCTTATATTTTATTATTGTCTTAAATGATCACGAGGATGCATTGTTGACTTATTTCGATAGTTATTAAGGCTGAAAATAAAGTGGGACAATTTAATCAATAGTTAGCTAAAGGACAAAATCTTTTAAAACTGCTTCTCGTGACCTCAAAAAGTTCATATCTTGGCATAACTCGCTTCGCGATTTGAGACCTTTCTCGGACCGATATTTGGCAGCGAATTCATACTTCAAATCTTGAGAGACGTTCATGAAATAATGGTCTTCTCTTCATAATAGGAATTTCTTCACTTGAAGTTTTGAGAGATTCTTCATATTTGGACCACGACTTCTTCATTTTTCTCCAATCTTTATTTTGTACTTTGATATACAACGATCCGCCTCCTTTTAGGACTTGGATCTATTTATCCTCATACCTTGTTAGGGCCTTTTTGGATAGACTTCTCCATGATCTTTACGGGAGTATTTGCTTTTCGTCGTGTGTCTCGATCCTTCATATTGATCTTTGATAAATGATTCTTCACATCACTTTGGATCTTTTAGCAACAAAATGTAGCCCTCATGCCTTCTTAGGACCTTTACGGACTCGCCAATCTTCGCATCCCGCTTTCATAAGTTATGCCTTGGCTATGAACTCTAATCCATACCGAGCAACTTTTAAACGATCTTGGGCTAGAAGCTAAGTAACATTTCAAATCGTACAACCTTATTTATTGCAGATAAATTTATTAGCAAGCGATGGGAGAATAGACTCATAATTAACTCACATAAATTCACGAAAGGATACCAAATTTATAATTGACTCTATCATCTCTCGTTCTCCACAGTTTAAAATCTCAAGGAATGAGACTCGCGGATGCTTAGCCTAATAAATCAAAGTTTTGGGTTTTCGAGTCATCTATAGGATCTTGCAAATTCTTAGACTTTTTCAAGTTTAGAAATCGCATTTTAAAGTTCCCTTGATAAACGACTCTCTAAGATCAATTATAGGAACTTGCGAAAAATTCTTGTTCTTAACCCGTGAGGGTTAAGACTTTCGCGTTTTATAGCTCCCTATATAAAAGCCTAGCAAAACTTGACTTAAACATGTTAAGGATACTAGCTAGAGTAAACTTAGATAAGTAAACTCGGGTTGAGTCAAAAGATTCACAACGTTTTCAAAATTAAAACCACTTTACTAAAATTTATTCTAACAAAGAAAGAAAATAACCATACAAAGGGAAAAACTAATAAGCCAAAATAGATCAAAAATTTTGAAAAATGTCGAAAAATTGATTTTCCGGTTAAAATGAGGACAAATACAAGGAAAAGACCACTTAACTTCGATAGAAGTCCCCCTACACTTGATATAAACATTGTCCTCAATGTTTAAGCATGTGGGAGTGAACTCCCCTACACTTAGGACATTGTGCACTTTGTTTAAATCTTGCTAAGGAAGAGACAACTAACGAGATTCCTATTTTAATATTGAGAAATATAAAATAGTGAATCCAAAAGAGTTTAGGATAGAACCGGGAAGAAGGGAACACGAAATCACGGTTCGTCAAAAGTCATCAAGAGTGTGTCTGTGAAGCTCTAATCCCTGCACATGATAAGAAAGAAAACAAGAAACACCAACGGGGCTCCCCCTACACTTATGGTTAAAACAAGTAAAGATAGATAGATAATTGGGTTGCCTCCCAAAAAGCGCTTGTTTATATTAACCGAGTCACAAGCCTGACTCGTCCCCGAATTAAATGGTCCATGGGGAAGCCTCGCATGTAATACCGGGATCAAAGACCTTGTCCTCGTTCCCGGTTGACATCAACAAAGGGGAGGCGGGGGGATAAGTCTTAAATGGGAGAAAGGTTCTTTCAACATACGAAAAGTATGTGAAATCGAGATCCACGGGAGGCGGGGTGGGTAAAGTAAGCACATTGTCATCGCCCAAAGATAATGGATGTTGAGCACTCGGCAAAGCCGTAATGTTATCAATAATGAAATAGTGAATGTCACCTCCCGGGTCAAAGCACTCATCCTCCGTAATAGTGGCTAAAGGAGTGGATGAAAGGTGCTCGGGAAGGGGACTTGGGACAATACCTTCCTACAGCAAATTATCAAAAATAATATCCCCCTCCGTGTCATCATCATCAATACCCGGAGGTATTAAGTGAATGTCAATTTCTTCCAGCAATGGGTCATTATCTTCAACGGGAGGAATAGATGGAGGTAAAGACGCGGAAAAAGGAGGAGAAGTCAACTCTTCGATTTGAGCAATAAGAAGGTGCACTTTCCGTAATCTGTCGCGGAGAATCACGTCTTCCACCTCATCTTCAAGAGAAAGTTCATCGGTGAACTTCTCGAAAGCCGGAGAGAATAAATCGTCATCGCCCGCATCTCCCGGTGGAGATTGAGAAATTTCAAAAGTGAAATTCTCATAGCGTGGAGAGAAATCGGTATCATCAGGATCGACCTCTTCCGTAAGAGCAACGTCGTCCTCAAGCTCCATAGTAGTCGGTATGTTACACACCTCATCATCAAAGAATTTATCGAGACCAAAATCAGTAATCTCACTCAATGAATCATCATCCTTAGACTCATTAGGAATATCGAGAGTAGGAGTAGCAACTTCAGTAGATGGGTCGTGAGCGTAGACATCATCGTCGTCGTCATCATCATAATAGACGGGACCATTCCAATTAGGAGTGACATAGTCGTCTAACTCTTCTTTGATAACATCCACATCTTTAAGAAGCTCATGAAGCAATTTTTGTTGTTCATCTCCCCGAGTATGTTCAATTAAACCAATTCTATCCCACGCTGTAATTAAACATTTTGGTGTAGAAAAGAAGGGAAAACGACCAAACTGGCTCAAAAAGGTGTTGGTGGATTTCAATATTTCGTCCACGTCAAGCAAAGGTTGCCTTTCCTGATGCAAGTCAGCTCGAATTTGAGCTAAACTTTCTAGAACATGGTTCAAAGAAGTGAGTTGTTGGTCAAGACTAATTTGGTGAGAGGATTGATGATTGAAGGTGTGATGTGGGGGCTCAAAGTTATACACACTGGGATGATAGCACGGAATTTTCTCAAAGACCTTCGACGGATCACAAGAAGAAGCATCGTGAGGGCCCCCACAAATATAGCACCATGGGTGTGGAGAAAAACTGGGTGCGTCATGTGGAAAGTTATTACCATTGTCATAATTGTAACCCGGTTCTTGCCCGTGATCATACGGGTATCGAACCGGGCACGAAACATGCCAATGAGAATCGCTTCCACAATAGATGCACGAGGGAACAGGAGGTGGATTAGAAAAGGACGAATTAGTCGAGTTGCACCATGGACAAAATCCGAATTGTGTGTTGTCGATATCGTTTCCGCACCGCTCACATGTACACCATTGACATGAGTCGTTCCCGTATAATCGTCTCCCACACCCGACGCAATGGACATAAGAATCCATAAATAAAAATAGATAAGCAAGAAGAATATTTTTGGTGTAAAACTTTGAAAAATAAATGCTTTTTATGATTTTTCAAATGTTTTTGGGGGTTTTGAAAATTTTTGACACGAAAAATAACGTTCACGAGTGAACGGATCCCAAAAGCCAACGCGTCTTTCACAAAAAACCGTTAATCTTCACGAAAAGAGCCGGCAACGGCGCCATTTAATATTATGATTTTGCTAGGTTAAAAGAGTTCGTTTTCTTGGTGTCAAATCGAATTGATTTCTGGTTAAATGTGTGACTCAGTTGTTTTTAGTTAAAAAAAAGGGAAGTTGATTATCTAAAACTAATTAAAAAGTAAATGCGAAAAGTATTTAAAAACAAACTAAAGACAAGTTCAAATAATAAAAGTAAAACAAGGTGAATATTAAAAACTAAAAATTAAAACGATATTAAAAAGAATATTAAAACAAATAATAAAACGAAATTTAAAGCGAAACAATCAATAAAAATAAATCTAAAAGACGAAATTAACTATCTACTCGAAAATAAAGTTTACTAAATGAAAAAGGAGAGAATAAAACGAAAATGGTACTTTAAAGCTAAACGAGGAAAAACCTAAAGCGGGTACTAAATAAAAGATAAAACTTGAACTTTACGTAAAAATATTAATTTTAAAATTGGAAGAAAAATTCAACTAAAAAAACGTAACTTTCAAAAATAAAATCGGAACAACTTTCAGATAAAACTAGACAATTACGGAACAATACTAATAAATAAGCAAGCAGGCAGGCTAGCTGCTGGAAGCAGCCAGCCTAACTGCTCATTTTGGCGCCAAAAATTTTGGTTCTACATAATTGTAACCATCGCAATAATTGCTAAGCAGCCAAGTTGTCCATCGCAATAATTGTAACCATCGGAATGCGTTTTTTGTATCGGAATGATGATTTTTTTAATTTTTTTTAATTTTTATTTATTTTTTATTTTTTTAAACTATCGGAATGTAAGCTAAAAAGAAATGTATCGGAATACTAATATTAAAAAAAAAACTGTCGGAATGTTTTAAAAAAGAACTATCGGAATGTCTAAAAATAAAAATTGTCGAAATAATTAAAGTGCCAAATTCTATCCGAATGTGGCTGTCAAAGTTTGGGCAGCACTTCGTCGCAATATACCTTAAATTCCGTCGGAATATGCGATCGCAATGAGCGATCGCAATCCCGATTGGAACAAGGGAATGAGAACACAAGCTATCGCAAAGTAGAACCACAAATGGTTATTGCGATACAAACAAGCAACCTATCGGAATGAGGCGTCGGAATGTGTAAAAGCTCAATATTGCGATGGAACACCAAATAATCCGAAAATGGAGATAGGCCAAAGTCTCAATAAGCACTTCTAATAAGCACACGAAAAAGAACTTATCCAAATCTTAATCAAACGAAATTAAGCATAAATTTGAAAGCTTTTAAATATGAAAATTGCAAACTTCATAAAAGAAACTTTAAAAAGGCAAAACTTTTAAGAAAACTAAAAACAATAAGCTAAACACTAAATAAGCCAGTAAGCATGAATAGCTCAAAGCTTAATCCGTGTAAGACTTGGAAAAGCATAAAAAGATGAACTTTTTAATCAAATAAACAATAAGATTAAGCAAAATCAATGCTTAATCCGAACCACAATCAAACCAAAGACAAGAAAAGTAGGATGAGAATGATAAAGAAAATCTTGATTAAAGGAAAATAAAGATTAAACAACAAAATTAAAAACACTTACTTGTATTAAAGGAATTAAAGTGCAAGACAATTAATTAAAATGACATGAAAAATAAAGTTGCAAGAAAATGAAAATGGTGGAAGAGCTAATTTGTCAAGTTAGCCAACAAGAAAAATGAAATCCTAAGGACCCTATTTATAGTGGATTAGGGAGGTGCTTAGTGGAAGCTTCCTCCCTCTTTCTTCTTTCTCTAATTATCCTTTAGTCCTTAATCTTCTTAATACTTCGACTTTTGGCTTTGTCTCGGGATTAATAAACTCGTCTTGTAATTTCTTCAATAAATTAGACTTGAGTTCTTCGGCTTTTAGTAAACTTCCGTCTTTTGACTTTTTCTTTAATAAATCTTCATAATTGGTCTTGGACTTCCGTTCTTTTTGCACTCTTGATTTCTTGACTTCGTCTTTTGTCTTTTTCTTCGATAAAAGCCCGTGAATACCCGTGTTTTCTCCTCTTTTCACATTTTCGTCCTAAATCACAACAAAAACACAAACCACGCATAATTCTGACATTTACGACATAAAATACATGTTTTGGCTTGGTTATTATTGTAATTAAGTGGTAAAATGATGGGTGTTTTCACACCTATCAACTATGCTCATGTGTATCACCGAACACATTATATTCATCATCATGTTGTACCTTATCAATTGGCTCAGTATCAAAGATAGGACCATTGTCATCTTCAGTGACGTTAAGGACCTCATGAATCTTTGCCATGTATGAATAATGTGCCTCGAGTTCTTGGTCGAGAGTTCATCATCTGTGTCGTCAAGCATTTCTCCTTCCTCAGCTGATAACTTGATTCCAGCTTCCATTTTCTTGCACAGCATCATCTTTTCCTTATGATAACCATAATCTTTAACCCTCTTTGGCTGCTTGCATTCCCTAGCCAAATGCCCAAAACCTCTGTAGTTATAACACTGAATCCCACTTTGTTGCACAACTTGAGTACCAACAGTTTCCCTATTTCCAACAACAGTAGCCACCCTCTGATTATCATACTTAGGTTGTCGATCATACTTTGGAGGACTCTCAGCCCGTCTTCGTGTGTCATACCTTGGAGGACTTTGTGCATGGGTGTTCCTCGGGTTTGAAGATGTTCGAAGGTTGTTATTGGTGGGTTTGTATATTTTCTTATTTTGCTTCATAATGAAAGCCATCTGTTGCTTGAATTCCCTATCCTTTTGAGCTACTTCTTCATCACTATCTTCTTCAGATGATTGCTCAGGTGTGGGTGATGGTGCTCTTGCAAGTTCTTTGCCTCGGGATCGTGTTGGAGCATGTGACTTAGAGACAGTGAATGATCGTGGTGATGATGATTGAGTAGAGTAGGTCTTTGAAGTACGAGAGTGATAATCTGGGTAATGTTGAGTGGTAGACACCAAAGCAAGTGGATTGGAAATCTTTGCAACTCGTTCAGCTCGAAGTTCATTTGCCTCATTTTGAAATTGTTTCAAAATGTCAAAGAGCTTGTGATATGAAACTTCGTCTAACTTTTGTTGTTGTTTCACCAAGGTGACAAACCGTGTCCACTCTGGTTGAAGTTGCTGTAGAAATTGGACATTGATTTGCGTGGTAGAAACTTGCAAGTTGTTACGGGTCATATCATTCATCATCTTTTAGAATCGGGAGTAATAAGAATCAATTGATTCCCCATCCTTTGATGTAAACTTGCCAAAGTTCCAAAACATCTTAGTTTTCACATCTTGTTTGTTAAGTGATTCACCTTGTTGCAATCTTTCAATAGCCGTCCACATTTCTTGAGCAGTAGGGCATGCGTCAACCATAGAGTAAATATCATATCCAATGCCACTGAGAATTAAGTAGATTGCTTCCTTCTCTGCATCAAACCACGCACGGTTCTCTGGGGTGAGGTCGGTCCTCTTTTCATAACGTTCATATGCGGGTTGTGCGTCACTTGTGTCTGTGGCTGGTACTACAGGAACTTGAATCCTTGAGATTTTATAGGGTCCATCCAAAATGCATTGCCTTAAAGCATCACCGTCAGGTTTTGTGTCAAGGTAACGTATAAAACGGGATTGCCATTGATCATATCGACCCGACACAAGCATCGGTGGTCTTTCTTTGTTGCCCGCCACCATTATGTTGTTGTTCGTCACACGATATTCAGCAGTAGAATCCATCTCAATATTCTCTGAAATGATGAAGTGAATATGGATCTTAAGTAGATATGATGTGATTGAGTTGTTGTTGAAATTCCGAAAAATGCTATTTTTTCTTAGTCCGACATTAAATTCCTCAGTCCGACAAAACGGTAGACCAAAAAATTTTGTATCGCCAAATTTTGAAATTGAGCTAGAAATGTCCTAAAACTAGTATGGAAAAAATTTGAATTTACTTGACGGAAAAATTTTAACTTTTTTTTTTAATCTTCGTGTAAACGATATTCCGAAACTAGTCTAGATGGTGGCTAAGTCTAAAAAATACTCAAACAAAATTTAGCTAAACATGTCATCGGAATGTCCGTCGGAATGTGCCATCGGAATGTCCATCGGAATGTTGGCTATCGGAATGTGGGCTGTCGGAATGTAGGCTGTCAGAATGTTGCTGGTATCGGAATGCTGGGTTCTATCGGAATAACAATCTATCGGAATGTCCTTCTGTCTGAATCCTAGATTGCAATGTTGACCTGTCGGAATGCTTAAATCGGAATGTTCAGATCGGAATGTTCAGATCGGAATGTTCAGATCGGAATATGTTCAGATCGGAATATGGCTAAAACAAATTTGACAGAGTAACGACTCAAAAATCCCTTGAAATCGTCGGAATCCCAGATCGCAATGTACGATCGGAATGTCTCGTCGGAATAAGGTATCGAAATCCTTAGATCGCAAGTAGAACCTAGTGGTTATTGCGATCTGGCCTCACTCCCTTTGTACTTTCCGATGGTGATACTTGCTAGAATTTCATAAAGATGAAAAACAGAAAGTTTTGAACGTTTGATCCAAGAAAGTTTGTGTTTTAACCAAAACTAAGATACCCAAATCACTACTACATGAATAAAGAAGTTATACGAATTGAAAAACACTAAAAAACATAGAAAATCTTGAATTCGTAGAAGAAATAAGGATCAAATGAGATAAATCAAATGAAAACGCAACAACCAATCACAAAACTACCCCATGGCGATTGATACCAATTGTTGTCCCTAATATATGATGATATAATAGCACGAATTCAAGAAAGAAAGGTAGATATGAGATGAATTTTAGAGAGAGAAAGTAGTGAGAGAAATTAGAGAGAAATGGTTGGAGAAACTTGTGAAATATTAGATTAGAAGAAAAATGAAATGAACCAACACCCTTCCTAACATGCTAGGAAGGGTTTATATAGCCTTTGCTTACATGTAGCTTAATGGGCTATATGATCATGGGTCGGGCTTTCCTTTTGGGCTTTGGTTACTTATGAATGAACCTTAGCTTAAAGTAAAGCCCGTTATACACGACTAATCTACTACCTATTACAACGTTCTAATTTACGATACATAATAAACATATGACCGAGCATTCTTGTTTGACTCAATATTTTGAGGCTAACAATCTCCCCCAATGAGAGGTCATAAACCTTGGTCATTTAGGAAATTTGTAGAGATTACTAATCTCGTCATAAATGAGTCTTGAACATGAAATCGTAGTCTTTTTCCTTCATGCTGTGATCTTTGAGCCTTTGTCGTTGTCTTTCGACTTTGTCTTTAAGTTTGAGATCTTCAAATCATCCTTGACTTGTCTTTGCCATCTTGCGATCTTGTGTCTTCATCCACATGCTCACACTATTAATTATCGGTTTTGAATCTTTGACTTTGCTGAGTACACCGTGACGCCACCTTCTTGAGACAAAACATAGACACGGACTGAATGGCTTTGACATTCGTCCTAAATAGGTAGCGTTTTACCTCCGGTCGGTGAACACCGTTATACGATATTAAATATCGAACCTGTGATAGGTAGATTCAATTAAGAATCTCCTTGATAGGGTTTCGTGGCTGTACTAGCCGTTCTCTATACTCGACCGTCTCAAAGCAAGACTGCGAACATAAAGAGTGAATCAATTGGATAAATATCCGCTTGATTAAAGTCGTCAATACGAATTCCCGGAACAAGTTTGATTCATAAAGAATCTTACCATTGTTGCTTTCCAGTTGACACAAGCTTGATTCATAAGAATCTCACAAGTCACCTACCGTAGCGATGTTTGAGGTTGACGCTAGAAGGATTTCCATTCGTCACTGTGAATATTGATGAATATCACTCTAAATGTTCTGGCAAGACCATAAAGATATTGCGTAGAAACCTGAAACGAGTTCGAATCAATTCAGAATCAAACCACTGTTGCTTTTTTCAGTTTTACATATGTTTAATTCATAAAGAATCTTGCATATGACCTACCGCAGTGCTGTTTGATGTTAACACTGGAAGGATTTCCACTTATCATTGTGAATACTAAGTAGTATCACTCTGAGTGTTCTAGCAATATCACAAGGATATAGCGTAGGACTCTCTTGATCGCCATCCGTGTGTCCTAACGAGATTTGATTGATCTCTTGGCTCTAGACTCGATTTGTGCACTTTTAGTGGTCGGAGGCTGGAGCAGATGCCACCTATTCAATATCAACTATCTCAAAGTGAGAAAGTCAATAGAAGTCATGTTGTTCTTCGAGACAATAAAACAGTCTTCTTTTGAGAGAAGCCTGAGTAGCTAGGAAAGGGTTGTGCATACATCACTGGGTCCATGATGAGTTTGTATTCATGATGAGTTGACCCGGTTTCTGCCTAAGTTGTATGGAGGGCTTCTTTCTTTACACCCTTTATCCTTACATTTCTTTTTCATTCTTCAACCCCTTCAATGCTTACCAAGACATCATTACTAGCACCTTGTTGTGATTGTTCCAGTGCTAGCATCAGTACTTAGTCGGCATTCTGCTACATTCACGTTCTACTCCATCTTTCCTAAGGACTTCTAATAATCTATTGGATTGTCCCTGGGAAGATCCCTCCGGTTCTGGTTGGATCATAGGACTTAAACCTAACCACCCTTTTGACACCAATAACGTCGTGAATTAAAGATGTTGTGGGTATTTGATCGTAACCATGAAAACCACTTTAAATTCTAACAAAGTGTTTGAAAAACATTTAACACCTTGCTAGTTTTGTCGTTTCAGAAATGCTCCCCCTTCACATGTGCATCGATAATCGAAAGTGTTTCGCACATGTAGGTAAGAGTTAAAGTGCTTGAGTCTTATATAAGATCACATTTTAATCACATTTTCTCCCCGTATCTCTAATATATAAAATCTTTTGATATTAGAGATACCAAATTTGATTAAAATATATTTTGGAAAAAGATGTGTCAATTTTGGAAAATAGTCTTGAAAATCTTTTGATATTAGAGAGAGTAGTGAGAGAAAGTAGAGAGAAATGGTCGGAGAAACTTGTGAAATATTAGATTAGAAGAAAAATGAAATGAACCAACACCCTTCCTAACATGCTAGGAAGGGTTTATATAGCCTTTGCTTACATGTAGCTTAATGGCCTATATGATCATGGGCCGGGCTTTCCTTTTGGGCTTTGGTTACTTATGAAATGAACCTTAGCGTAAAGTAAAGCCCGTTATACACGACTAATCTACTACCTATTACAACGTTCTAATTTACGATACATAATAAACATATGACCGAGCATTCTTGTTTGACTCAATATTTTAAGGCTAACAACTTTAAATAAATCTAAGATAAAAACAATTTAAAATAACAATTAAGTGAATGGCGGGAAAAAAAAGTTTTAAAAATAAAACAGAAAACAAGTACTAAACCTAAGGCGGAATCCTAAAATCCTGTACTTAATTCGGAATGTAAGTGCTTAACCTAGTTCGGAATCCACAATCATGAACACAGTTCGGAATACATGGTTCTTCATGCAATTTGGAATACTCAGCTTGAAACTAATTCGGAATGTAAAATCCTCACCTAGTTCGGAATGAGTATAATGGACTTAGTTCGGAATCACAAAGAAATGATCTAATTCGGATTATGTGCTCATTATGTAGTTCGGAATCCGTGGTCTCACATCTAATTCAGAATATGCTTAACTATGTAGTTCGGAATGTGCTAAGAAAGATCTAATTTGGGATAATCAATCAACATGTAAGTCAGGAAAAAAAAGTTATATGCATATAGTTCGGGATAAAACTGAATCCTATACCTAGTTAGGGAAACTAGGGTTTTAACAAAACCCGAACTAGAACAAAATAAGCTAAAAGTTAAAAATAAGCTAAAACCATATAAGCACTCACCTAAAACTTAACCAAAACGACTTTAAGAAAAAGCAAATAAGCCAAAATTAAAAACTTTTAAAAACACTAAATAATAAAAATATTTAAAATCAACTTTTTATAAAAGTTAACTAATAAGCACTTAATTAAAATTAAGAAAAATAACACAATACTAGAAAAGCAATAAGCCAAAACATCAAACACTTAAAAATCAATAAACATAACAAACAATCAAATAAGCATAAAGATTAAATCAAACTACATGATTAACTAATTCAAAACATAAGATTAAAAAGATTAAGAAAGGAAGAATGAGAATGATTAATTGAAAAAGCTTGAAAATTAAGATGATTAATGATTCAAATTACAAGATTAATGAAAATGCTTGAAAGACATGAAAGAAAAGCTAGAGAGAGTAAGTGTATTAAGCTACTCCTAAAAACTACTAATTAATTCCTAATTAACTCACTCCTCTAATGAAGTGTTTAAGGACTATATATAGAAGGAGGAAAATGTGTTGGTGCTTTCTTCTTTCTTCTCGTCTTTTCGTCTTTTAAATTCTTCGACTTTCTTGACGTTGTCTTGGGATTTGTCGATATAAATTGAACTCGTCTTATAATTTTCTTCTTTTATTAGACTTGGTTCTTCGACTTCATTAAACTTCCGTCTTTAGACTTTTTCTTCGATAAATCTTCAGAATAGGCCTTGGACTTCCGTTCTTTTTGCACTCTTGATCTTTTGACTTCGTCTTTTGTCCTTTTCTTCGATAAAAGTCCGTGAAAGCTCATGTTTTCTTCCCTTTTTCACATTTTGGTCCTAAAACACAATAAAAACACAAACCACGCATAATTCCGATATTTACGACATTAAATACACGTTTTGGCTTGGTTATTATTATAATTAAGTGGTAAAAGGATAAGTGTTTTCACACATATTAAATCTCCTACACTTGACCATTGCAATGCCCTCATGCAATGCATTAATTACAAAGCAAGTTTTACATTTTCCATCATAATTAACCCACCTTGGCCTTTATTAAACATAAGACATTAAGGAAATTTAAAAAGATAGAAAATTTACAAGATATTTAAAAGAATAAAACAAGTAGAGATATCGAAGACTTACATTAGGGATTTGGGTCGTTATGAATGTTTATCACTCTCAAGTTTCATGTTCCCCAAACCAAGCTTAAAAACAATATCATTGTTATTATAAGTTAGCAAACTAACACAAACTCATGTGGCCCAATTATTCACTTAGACTCCCTTATTCCTAGGTGTATCTCTTATATTTTATTGTTGTCTTGAATGATCACGAGGATGCATTGTTGACTTATTTTGATAGTTTATTTAGGGCCGTAAATAAAGTGGGAAGATTTAATCAATAGTTAGCTAAAGGACAAAATCTTTTAAAACTGCTTCTCGGGACCTCGTAAAGTTCATATCTTGGCATAACTCGCTTCACGATTTGAGACATTTCTCGGATCGATATTTGGCATTAACTTCATACTTCAAATCTTGAGAGACGTTCATGAAATAATGGTCTTCTCTTCATAATAGGAATTTCGTCACTTGAATTTTTTTTGAGAGATTCTTCATATTTAGACCACGACTTTTTCATTTTTCTCCAATCTTTATTTTTTGATATACAACGATCCGCCTCCTTTTAGGACTTGGATCTATTTATCCTCATACCTTGTTAGGGCCTTTTTGGATAGAGTTCTCCATGATCTTTAGGGGAGTATTTGCTTTTCGTCGTGTGTCTTGATCCTTCATATTAATTTTTGATAAATAATTCTTCACATCACTTGGGATCTTTAGCAACAAAATGTAGCCCTCATGCCTTGTTAGGGCCTTTTCGGACTCGCCAATCTTCGCATCCCGCTTCAATAAGTTATGCCTTGGCTATGAACTCTAATTAGTACCGAGCAACTTTTAAACGATCTTGTGCTAGAAGCTACGTAACTTTTCAAATCGTACGACCTTATTTATTGCAATTAAATTTATTAACAAGCGATGGGAGAAGAAGCTCATAATTAACTCACATAAATTCATGAAAGAATACCAAACTTATAATTGACTCTATCATCTCTCGTTCTCCACAGTTTAAAATCTCAAGGAATGAGACTCATGGATGCTTAGCCTATTAAATCAAAGTTTCGGGTTTTCAAGTCATCTATAGGATCTTGCATCTTCTTAGACTTTTTCAAGTTTTAGAATTCGCATGTTAAAGTTCCCTTGATAAACGACTTTCTAGGATCAATTATAGGAACTTGCGAAAAGTTCTTGTTCTTAACCCGTAAGAGTTAAGACTTTCACATTTTAAAGTTCCCTATATAAAAGCCTAGAAAAACTTGACTTAAACATGTTAAGGATACTAGCTAGAGTAAACTTGGATAAGTAAACTCGGGTTCAGTCAAAAGATTCATAACGTGCCTAATATATCAAAGACATCTAAACTTATTAAAACCATTTATTAAAATTTATTCTAATGAAAGAAAATAACGATAACAAAGGAAAAACTACAAGGCCAAAATAGATCAAAAATTTTAAAAAATGTCGAAAAATCAATTTTTCGGTTAAAATGAGGACAAATACAAGGAAAATTCTACTTAACTTCGATAGAAGTCCCCCTACACTTAATATAAACATTGTCCTTAATGTTTAAGCATGTGGGAGTAAACTCCCCTACATTTAGGACATTGTGCACGTTGTTTAAATCTTGCTAAGGAAGAGACAACTAAAGTGATTCCTATTTTAATATTAAAGAATATAAAATATAGAATCAAAAGAGTTTAGGATAGAACCGGGAAGACGGGTACACGGAATCACGGGTCGTCGAAAGTCATCAAGAATGGATCTTTGAAAGCCGAATCCCTGCACATCATAAGAAAGAAAACAACAAACACATACTAGGGTCTCCCCCTACACTTATTATAAAAACAAAAGAAAAAGGATAGATACTCGGTTTGCCTCCTGGTAAGCGCTTGTTTTTGTTAACCGAGTCGTGTGCCTGACTCGACCTTGATTAGCATAGTAAGAAGCTTGAAACACATCCACCAGGATCAAATACATGGTTTTCATCCATTAAGTAGCACAAGCTTAAGGTGAACAAGGCAAGCCAAAGAAGAATAGGCAAGGTTCCCTTAAGCAAATATTGAGCACGGTGGTAGAAAGTAGGATGAAGTGCAAGCATATCTCCACAAGCTCCAAAAATCTTTCCTTTTATTTCATCAGATGGATACTGAGATGGCTGAAAAGTTATAATACATGGATCGAACACCTTTTCCTTAGGGGAAAATAAGACTCAGGCTCAGTAGAATTTGAAGAATATCCGCTCATAAATCGCACAATCTCATCCGACGATGGTGGATAGAGAGGTGTTAAAACATAAGTACTATGAATGGTGGTGTCTTCCGGTTTCTTCTCCTTTGAAACGTGTTTCTTAATATCCGAAGAAGGATAAAGACCAAAATCAAAGTCCAAAAGAGGAGAATCATTCTCATTGGGGAAGTATGTATTAAGGAAAGTGGCAAAATCTTCCTCAAATGAGTAATTATCCAAAGTATCAAGAGTGTTTGGAGGAGGATCTTCATCAAAAATAGGAGCCAGGTCATCAAGTGAAGAATCACTCGAGAGAGTATCAACATCATCAAAATCATCATAAGTTGGCATGTCTTTATACTCTCAAGCAAAATTATCATAATCATCCCCATCGGAACTATAATCATCATCATAATCATCATAGAACGATGGAGAATCATAAATTGGTGGGGGATCCAAATTGGAGAGAGAATCATCAAAATCATCCACATCGTCTTGGAAAGTTGGATTATCATAGCAAGACTCGAAAAGAGGATTATCATATACAACAAAGTCATCAAGCTTAAAACTTTCCAAAGTAGTAGTAAGCTCTTCTTGAAGCACATTAATCACTTTTGCCGATTCTTTTCTATTTGACTTACTTGTAATCTTCCCCATCTTAAAAACTTAAACATCATTCCTGACCCTTAAGATTAATTCACCTTCGGCAACATCGACTAAAGCTTTTCCGGTTCTCAAAAATGGCCGTCCAAGTATTAACGGGATACGAGGGTCCATTTCATAATCAACAACAACAAAATCGACCGGGAAAGTGAAAGTACCAACTTTAATAAACACATCTTCGGCAATACCAACGGGGTAAGCGAGAGATCGATTTGCTAGCTCAAGAGCCATCTTTGTTGGTATAAGGTCGGGTAATGATAGATTTTTCCAAACACTTAATGGCATCAAATTAATACTTTCCCCGAGATCCGCTAAGGCAGTAAATTCTTCAACTTTGTTAAAAATGCAAGGCAACACAAAACGACCAGGATCTCCTAGTTTTTCTGGAAGTTCTTTAAGAATGACTGCAGAACAGTTTTCATTTAAGCGTGTGTTGACAAACTCAACCATGTTTTCCTTCTTGTTAAGCAATTCCTTGAATGCTTTGACAAATTTCGGCATTTGGACAAGTGCTTCAACGAGGCTAATGTTGAAATTCATTAGGGAAATCGTCTTCAAAAAGGAAGTAACTTAAGAATCCTCTTTAGTGAGCAATTTGCACTTGTCTAACCGAGAAGGATAATAGATGTTGGGTTTAGGTGTTGTAGGTTTAGCAGGTAAAGATGTAGTAGGTACAGGTTGAGATGTTGAGGGTTGAGAGGTGGAAGGTGAGGTTAGTGGAGGGGTTTGCTTAGGTACTTCTTCATTAAGAGGTGGAGACGGTAATGGAGAACTAGTACTAGGCGTGGAAGTAGGAGGGATAAATGGAGGTGGAGGATGTGTAGATAGAGTAACGGGAGGAGGGATAGAAGGTCCTACTAAAGTTGCTCCACTGCGTGTAGTAATAGCGCTCACATTCGCTCTAGGGTTTGTTTCGGTTGTATAAGGAAGAGCACATTGGGGACGAAGGGCTTGTAACATTTGAAAGAATTTCCTATCCGTGGACTCTTGCAGTTGTCTATTAGATTCTTGCATTGCTTTCATTATTTTCTCATGTTCATTCAATTTTTGCAAAACCAAGTCCATTGGCTGATGAGGTAAATTGAACCCTTGTTGTTGAAAACCTTGGTTTGGGTATTAGTTATAAGATGGAAAACATTGAGGACTGAAAACTTGGTTTGGAAAGCCTTGATTTTGCATGTGATAGTTTCCCTAATTTGCATTTGAGCCCCTCACATTGGCATTTCCTTGAAAATTAGCTCTTGGCGTCCCTTGGTTGTTTTGGTTGGGTGGGGGTGGTCTTTGTTGAAAGCCGGGTGGAGCCAAGTAATTCGTCGAGTAGTAAGACAAGTGATTAACATCGACATTAGGCTTGAAATTAACTCTCTCGGTGTTTTTGTAAGCATACACTTCCCCGTGAGATTGATCATAAGCTTTATCGCAATTAGCATAAGAGTGTGGCCCACCACAAGTTTCACAAGACTCGCTAAGGGTATTTACTTGAGCATTGTTGTTTTGGCATTGTTGTTTTTGGCCTTGTTAGCCGCTTGTAAAGCAAGTGCTTCAACAACCGAAGTAAGCTTATCAATTCTCTTGTCGGTCTCACTAGTACTAGCACTAGCCACATTAGCGTGAACACCCCTATTTTGCACTCTAGACTTATTCTCAATAATATCCCACGCGGCATTAGAAGACTTAACCAAAATGTTACCCCCCGAGGCACTATTTAGTGAATCTTGGTCATTCATGCTTAAACCATTGTAAAAAGTATTAATTTGATGCACTTTTGGAAAACCATGTTGTGGACACTTTCTTAAAAGTTCCTTAAAACGGTCCCAAGATTCACTAAATGTCTCACCGTACTTTTGTTCAAAGTTAATGATTTCATTCCACAAAGTGGTAGTACGTGAGGGTGGGAAAAAGTAGTTGATGAATTTGGTCTCTAAATCCGACCACGTAAGAATACTTTGTGGCGGTTCCTTTGGAAGCCAATGTCGGGCTTGTCCCTCTAAGGAGAAAGGAAAACGTTGCAAGCGAATTACCTCTTGTGAAACCTCATTATACTTGACCGTATTAGTGAGTTAAAGGAACCTTTTGATATGGTCATGAGGATCATCAAGTGTACGCCCCAAGAATGGTTGAGCAGAGACCATTTGAATGAAGCCGGATTTGAGCTCAAAGTTGTTGGCTCCAATCTCGGGTATGACAATAGCATCGGTGTTTCCCTCTACGTGCGATTGCAAAAGCTCGATCATTGGTCGATTGTCCATGGCGACAATAGGTTGAGTTTCGACTTCGGCTTGAGTTGCTTTCTTCTTACGAGCACGGGTACGCATACACACCTACAAAAAGAAAAGAAAGATAGACAAGAAATATTTTTGGTTTTTTAATGTTTTTCTATTTTTTGGATTTTTGAAAATTTTTGACACGAAAAATAACGTTCACGAGTGAACGAATCCCAAAATCCAACGCGTCTCTCACAGAAAACCGTTTATCTTCGCGAAAAGAGCCGGCATCGGCGCCATTTGAAATGAGAGATTTTCTTATATAAAATTTGTTCGTCTCGTCTCGATTCGAATTGGAAAAGGTTAAAAGTGTGACTCAGTTGTTCTTGGTGGAAATAAAGAAATGATTATCTATTTTAAAATTAAAGTAAGGTGAAATTGTAAATGTCGTTGTAGAAGTCGAAGCTTTAAAAATTAATACTAAAATTAAGACTTAAAAATAATTGACGAAAAATTAAAACTTTAAAAGTAAATTTGAAAACTCGATAAAAATGAAGACTTGAAATAAATCTAAGATAAAAACAATTTAAAATAACAATTAAGTGAATGGCGGGAAAAAATAAAGTTTTAAAAATAAAACAGAAAACAAGTACTAAACCTAAGGCGGAATCCCAAAATCCTGAACTTAATTGGGAATGTAAGTGCTTAACCTAGTTCGGAACCCACAATCATGAACACAGTTCGGAATACATTGTTCTTCATGCAATTGGGAATACTCAGCTTGAAACTAATTCGGAATGTAGAATCCTCACCTAGTTCGGAATGAGTATAATGGACTTAGTTCGGAATCACAAAGAAATGATCTAATTCGGAATATGAGCTCAATATGTAGTTCGGAATCCGTGGTCTCACATCTAATTCAGAATATGCTTAACTATGTAGTTCGGAATGTGCTAAGAAAGATCTAATTCGAGATAATCAATTCAACATGTAATTCGGGAAAAAAAAAGTTATATGCATATAGTTCGGGATAAAACTGAATCCTATACCTAGTTAGGGAAACTAGGGTTTTAACAAAACCCGAACTAGAACAAAATAAGCTAAAAAATAAAAATAAGCTAAAACAAATAAGCACTCACCTAAAAACTTAACCAAAACAACTTTAAGAAAAAGCAAATAAGCCAAAATTTAAAAACTTTTAAAAATACTAAATAATAAAAATATTTAAAAACAACTTTTTATAAAAATTAACTAATAAGCACTTAATTAAAATAAAGAAAAATAACACAATACTAGAAAAGCAATAAGCCAAAACATCAAACACTTAAAAATTAATAAACCTAACAAAAAATCAAATAAGCATAAAGATTAAATCAAACTACATGATTAACTAATTCAAAACATAAGATTAAAAAGATTAAGAAAGGAAGAATAAGAATGATTAATTGAAAAAGATTGAAAATTAAGATGATTAAAGATTTAAATTACAAGATTAATGAAAAAGCTTGAAAGACATGAAAGAAAAGCTAGAGAGAGAAAGTATATTAAGCTACTCATAAAAACTACTAATTAATTCCTAATTAACTCACTCCTCTAATGAAGTGTTTAAGGACTATATATAGGAGGAGGAAAATGTGTTGGTGCTTTCTTCTTTCTTCTCGTCTTTTCGTCTTTTAAATTCTTCGACTTTCTCGACGTTGTCTTGGGATTTCTCGATATAAATTGAACTCGTCTTATAATTTTCTTCTTTTATTAGACTTGGTTCTTCAACCATTAAACTTCCGTCTTTAGACTTTTTCTTCGATAAATCTTCAGAATAGGCCTTGGACTTCCGTTCTTTTTGCACTCTTGATCTTTTGACTTCGTCTTTTGTATTTTTCTTCGATAAAAGTCCGTGAAAGCTCATGTTTTCTTCCCTTTTCACATTTTGGTCCTAAAACATAATAAAAACACAAACCACGCATAATTCCGACATTTACGACATTAAATACACGTTTTGGCTTGGTTATTATTATAATTAAGTGGTAAAAGGATAAGTGTTTTCACCCTTATTACCTCACACTTAAGTTTTGGATTGAACTCAATGTGAAAAATAGACTTCAAAGCATGAAAAGTGAGGAAAAAAAATAAATAGTCCAAGAGAAACGAAACTTACCGGGCTAAGAAATTGCATTTGATCTCCGTATGATAAGGTGCTAAGTTTGGAAGATCAAGCGATTTCATCTCCAACACGCGTATACACAACCAATCCATCCTCCATAAGCTTTATTGAACTTGTAAAATAAACTAAACTATAAAACACGTAAATTTATTAAGCACACTTTTGTAGGCAATAAGATTTCATTTAGCATATGCAACAAGCCTTTAAACCTCTCGGTACCCGAGTGGACGAGTTGTAGTCTCGTGAGGGTTTTTAGTGAACACACCCTCAAAGTTCATACATTAACCACATGAACTTAAACAAACACAAACACGCATGCAAACAAAATGAACCACTCACAAGACAACTTAAACAAACAAGAACAAGCATTAAACAAATATAAACATCACACGCATGACAAATAAAAATAACCTAAACACTTAGAAACATGACACGACTCCAAAATAACTAAATAAGGAAAAAACTAAAAAAAAATTAAACAGTGGCAAAGTAGTCAGCGGCTCCTTTTGGGCTGCCACCGGTCGGGTGTCAACAGATTCTTTAGGTTGCCACCGACCGGGTGTCAACAGATTCAAGGAACCGGTCGGCACGCAAAGGAGCCGTCGGCTTCTCGTAAATAATAATTTTTTTTTCCGATTTTTTTTTATTTTAATTTTAATTTTTTTTTCAAACATAATTAATTACATCTTTAAAATTATGATGCAATAACATTAATGAAGATAAAAAAAACCTACAAAAATAAAAGCTAACAAAAAAGTATTATAGAATTAAAATTAAAGAGGTGAGAAAAGATCACAACCGGATGTGTCATTACTCCCTTTTTCCGCAAACATAACTTCCGTTTCCCAATTGTCCGTCTCATGCTTTATTATTTATTTTTTTATTACTTTTATTCTTTTTTCTTATAACATAAAAACTAGAAACTTTTATAAAGACACTTTTATCAAAATCATTAGGATATATATAAACTAGCTTATTTGAAACACACCCTTAAAAACATAAAAACACATGATGCATGAAAAAAGAAAATAAGCACAAATAAAAAGAAAAGACAAATAAGCAAGCAAAACATGTAAAACCACTTAGCACAAAACATTTTAAGAAAAAATAAGACATAACACAATTTTCATCTAACACATAACATGACATAAATGACAAAAAGTAGATTTCTAACTTTTTTTTATTTTTCATGTATTTTCCATTTATTTTTAAAACAATTTTTTAAATTTTTTATTTTAACAAATATGACTTAAGGTATCAAATACCACTTATTTTAATGAAAGGAGTTTTGTTGTAATGATCAAAATTGTTGGAAAACTCCAAACGCTCCTTAAACTAGGGAAAAACAAAATATGCATACAATGGATGAACTGCAAACTAGCACACAAGCACATAAACACATAGACACATAAGTACACAAACTCACAAAACAAGAAAAACACATACAAAAAAATTCATGTGGTCAAATAGTTCTAGTTATCGACAAGAGTGATTCGGGACAAAGTTTGGTGGTTTTTGAAAACAAGTACTTTCGAACACATTTACGAAGCAATATTTGAAGATAGCATTTTGAGAACACATAAGATGAAATCCCAACACCAAAAATATGATTTTGGCGCCAAGATCATTTAAGCAATTTATGAGAAGTAAGAGATTGTAAGAAAATTGAACACATTCATTCAAGCGAACATCATTCAAAAGCAACAAAGCAAACAAGAACAATCATTCAAAAGCAACTAACAATGGAATTTAGAGCAACTCCAAGCCTCCAATTAAGTAGTCAATCACCAACCGAATTCCCCCTGTGCGAAATTCGTCCCCCCTATGCTGATAAATGGCGTATAACAACTCTTTTGGGTTTAGTAGTAATTGGTGAAACCAACGATTCTCAAACAAGCAATCAAGCAAACAAACAAACAAACAAAAGAGTACAAACTAGCAAGTTCCCCGACAGCGGCACCAAAAACTTGATGCGTTCTCATTCGTTACACACTAGGTTTTAAATTTATAAACAAGAATTACCGATTTTAATTAGAAACACAACTTCAGGCAAGTATACCCTAGTCATGTTGTAATTAGGTTGGTAAGTCAAGGCATCCCATGGGACTTGGATATGCTCAAGTGTAGTTTGTTTGTAACAAAATGGTGGTTATGAGTGTCACATATCAAACCTCCATGAGAATCGTTTTAAGGCACTAGCACACAAAGAACATACATGTATGGCCTAATGATCACATGGACATTAGGATGTTTAGTTTGGAAAACAAATTATCAAAGGTAATCTTTTCGACCTATAGAACCAATAATAATAGATTAGTGTATTATAAATCAAGTATACATAAGTCTCAATCAAGTGATCATCTCATGAGCCTTATGCCTAAACCAACAACAACAAGAATCCTTTCGACCCATAGACTTGGTGTTATTAATTCAATATGTTTCATTTACTTGAAAGATTATTAGAACAATATATTCAAAAGACTCCTTTAGACATTAGTCTATATTAAACCTTTACTTGTTATATTTATTAAGTCTCTTGCACAATCGTCACAAAGCACAAGACCAAATTATTTGTCGATTAACGAATTGAAATCAACCATATTGAGAATCCCTTCGACCTTTAGACTCAACCATGATTAACCAAAATGACAAACAAGAAAAAGTTCCAATTCAACCGAATATATGTTATCACCATAATCTAAAACAAACACCTATGAAATAGAAACATGCATTTATCACATGTTTTTATATGAACACACAAGTATCAAGACATCACATTATCACAAAACACATGAATTACCTCAAACATGAACATAAACATGATTGAATAATAAAGAAGAAGTTACCAAACATTAGAGTCCATAGCACCAAAGTATCCAAATGATTCTAACCAAAAGAACAACCAAAATACAATGCATCCTACCCATAATCTTCATGAACATCAACCTTATGGTGTGAGTATAGAGTCTTTGGGGTGTTTGGGAATGAGGATTGTTGGAGATTGGATTTTGTATGGAGGTATGGTTTCTTCTCTACTCTCCCATGGCTTATAACATGAGTATGGCAACCAGTTCCACCCCTCACCACTTGGGTGAGGGGTGCTAAGAGAGTAGCAGTGATTGTATGTATCAAGATTAAGATTGGTGATATAGATTAAGATATCAAAAAACTACCCCATGGGTCTTATTTATCGGTAAATTAGCCTTGGTCACCAAGCACTTTTCTTGGAGCCAAAGGTGTGTTATTATGGGTTTAATGAAGCTTGGAAGAGAAAACATGGAGTTATGGCCAGATTGGGGAGCAAGGTGAAGTAATTGGAGTGTTTAATATTGCTTGGAGAAGTGGCAGGAAGAGAGTAGCTGGCCACATTTTTAGATTGCTGGCGGCTCCTTTTCATTGTTTTGCTTGCCACCAAATTGACTTTGCTGGTGGCTCATTTTAACTATTTTGCTGGCCACCATTGACTTTGTTGGTGGCTTCTTTTTATGTTGCCGTCTACTTTCATGCTGAGTGACTTTTGCACTTGTAACTACAACTAGCTACATGATTCTTCTTGCATTTCCCAAGGTCGGGATTACTTGTGAGCCTTGTAGATTCTTGAAAACACTTGTTCTTGCACCCGGGATAGATCTTCAAAGGCTTGTAACTCGTACACGGGCCTTGAACTTGGTTGGGATTCTTCGTATATGCATGAAACATCGTTTATTCTTTGTTTCCAATTCTTTTCTTCACTTTCTGTAATCTTGGCGAACTAACCACACAAAACACAACTTCACACATATATGAGCTATAGAGCTCGTTAGTTTAACCAAAAACCAAGCAAAATATACGGATAACGCTCAAGAAAACATGTTGGATTTGGGCGTTATCAGAAAGCTTTGGAAGATTTCAGACTTAGGGAACAATTAAGAAGATTTGGAAGTACCCCTAGAATTGTTGAAGCAAAGAAAGCAGATCAACCCCAAGGTAATTCTCCATAAAAGATGACTACATATGTCAGAAAGCATAAAGAAACAAAGGATACACCAAAGGAGACTGAGAAACAAGGACTGGATAAGGGAACCAATCCTCAAAGTGATGAAGAGACTGTTAATGTACAAGCGATTCATGAGCAGTCAACAGTACATACTGAACAAATGATACATACTTACCATGAAGAAAATATTGAAATAGAAACAGTACCTAAGGAATGTACATATCAAAAAGGGGAAGAGAAATTACCTAAGGATGAGGAAGGAACTTCTACAGGTAGTGGTTTAAAGAGAAAGAAAATGGGTAAAGTATTTCAAGGATGATGAATACAGTGACAGTGATGATAAACACATAAAGCATTTGAAAATTGTTGAATTTGATGATCAGGTAATAGACACTGAAGTTATGGGAAGAAAGTCTCTAATAGTTTGTTGGAATAGCTCACAACACAATGGGTTAGAATCCATTGGTATCTTTAGGGTTGATGGATCATATAGGTTATTTTGATGGGTGGAAGATGCACTAAATCTCTTTGACATATAAGATATTCAAAAATTATATGAAGCTGTCAGACTTGGTTATGAAGATGGGAGGTTTTCCTTTTGCATGAGGAATTAAAGGTTATGTATGAAACTACAAACAAATATGATGCAACGCTTTAGATAGATCAGACAGAGAAGATTCCTACACTGTGGAGATACTATAGATCTTGTGGTGTTCATACTGTAGAGATTGATGATATCACATTTTATTTACTCTAAGAGAGAGAAGATATCCTTTTAAACGAATAATGTTAGAAAGAATGTTGGATCTTCAACTAGAGGTTTCAGAAGAATCAGTAGGTGCATTGGAGTTGATAAGATTGATCAAAAAACAAATCAAGGATCTTGAGAGAGAAAAAGAATCTGAAAGGGAACTTTAAGTGTTTGGCTTTCAGCCACACTTCATAAATGGTAATAAGTTCACCATGTCTAATCCAAATAAGAACTGGCAAGTCCATAGGCAAACGGTTTATGGTAAGCACTTCTCAAATCCATTGATAGCTGGTAGTTTGCTAAAAACTACATGGTTATTAACTCACCATGATTAATTGCAAAGAGTTGGCTAGTCCAAGAGCAAACGAATCTAGGAAAGGACATCTCAAATACGTTAATGGTTAATAGTTTGCCAAAAACTTGTAGGGTAATTAGTACACCTTATTCTAAGGAATAAAGTATTGACTATTCCAAGCAAACGGCTAACTGGTAAAGAATAATTAAATTCGTTGATGGCTGGTGATTTGCCAAAACTTATGATGCCAATACAGATTGGTTTATTGCTAACTGTCTTAATGCAGGTGAGTAGAATTACAAGTGTTGCAGCAAAAGATTCAAGAACTCTAAGTCTATATATCAAGAGCTCCCTACTCTGATACAAATTGTGAAGTCAAGATGTTGCAAAAAGAATCTTACTGATTCAATACACAGAAGGTCATACTTTGAAGACAAAGATGAAGTTCTAAAAAAAATGAAGTTCATTATACTAGAAGAAGGTCTACAAAGTGTTTGAATGCATTCTGTTAATATAAGATTCAAGACTGCAAGTCCTACCCAGCTAATCAAAGATAAATCTGAAGACATGAAGATACATATATTCAAGACAAAGAGAAAAAAGAAGATAACAAGTGATAATTCATGTTTAGGAGTGGATAGTTGGGAATTATTTGTATTTATACTAAGTACCGTTAGTATGTAGTCCAAGTACCGTTAGTATTAGAAAGTACTATTAGTGTTGACGCGGTACATGCAAGTACCACTAGTTGTATATAAGTATTGCTAGTATAGATAAGGACAAGTATATCTTTAGTAAAGATATGTTATAGTTATTATAGGAGTATATCGTGTGTAACATACGTATCCTAATAGAATATTCTAGTGTTGCTTGTACTATAAAAGGAACATAGGTGCGACGAGTTGTTGTTGGAAATACGTTTTTCCAAAGAAAGTCTCGGTCACATCATTGTTAGCATAGATCACGAGCTATAGACTATTTAGGACATTGTAACTTGGAGTGACCTCCCTTAGGGGGAGATTGTTGGAAATACGTTTTTACGTATTTAGAAATGATCGGTCACTCCAACAATATATACGTAGTATGGGCTCGTGATCCAATATGTAAACAATATAGCCCATCAAGCACACATGTAGGGTGGGCTATATATACCCCCTCCTAGCATGTTAGGAGGGGTTGGTTGTTAGTTGTTCATTTCACTTTAATAAAACACATACTTTCTCTCCGTCTTTCTCTCTCTAGTTTCTCTCTCTAGAAACAACAACCCTCTTGATAGGATCATATATTATCATATTTCTACAATTTGGTATCAAGAGCCATGGCATGAAATAAGGTTTTTTGTTGTGTTAGTTTTGGTTTTTATGCTCTTTTAATCAAGATATATCCGTGTTTTAAAAAAAAATTCGTGTTTTTCACCCAAAATCTTTCTTACAAATTGCCTACATAGTTGTGGTAGGGATTTGTGATATTCATATTGGTGATTTTCATGAAAATTTTGGTATTTTTGGCTTGATTATTGGGTAAAAATAAAAGGTACAAATTTTTTCTTCTTATTCGGGATATAAGGGTTTTAGAAGTCGGGATACTAGGGTTTTAACATATTCCGACTTGTGTGTAGGAGTATTCCGAATTAGCATAAGATTCATATTCCGAATTAGCATCAAGTAGATGCATTCCGAATAATATCAAGATTTGATATTCCGAATTGTGTCAAGATTCAGCATTCCGAATTAGCTTCATATTCACATTCCGGATTACCTCAAGAAATCTGTATTCCGAAATAGAAAAGTGTCAGATCCCGAATTAACTAAAGGTGCTATATTCCAAATTAGTTTAAGGTGCTATATTCTGAATTAATTTAAGGTGTTGTATTCCGGATTACATACTGGTGTTACATTCCGAATAGTGTAAAGGTTTTAGATTCCAGATTAAATATTTGTGTTGCATTCCGAATTAATTCTAGCAAAGTATTCCGAATTAGAAACTTGCTTGGTATTCTGGATTAGATACTTGATTCTGATTCCGAATTGGTTGAAGATCATACATTCCAAATTGTGTATTGGACTTGTAATTTTTGAAGAATTCTACATCAACACACAACAAATTTCACAAATTTATTTCATTGGACGATCAAAAGATAATCTTTTTCCTTCAAGTGATCAAAAATGAATCCTCATTCATTTATGCCGACAATGACATCGCTTACCGATATCTCTATCATCTCGGGTACCTATACCCACCCACCGTTGCTCATCAAAGAGCTATTTGAAGCATGGCAAGGTCGCATGAGGACTTAAATTATGGGTAAACCCAGTGGGAGACTTATGGTTCAATCCATTGAGCAAGGTCCACTCGATTGGGTGAAGTTACTGTAGATAATGTGAATTGGCCAAGGTTATTTCATGAATATACGGGTGCTAATCAAATCATTTCCGATGCGGATTACAAGGCCGTTCAGACCATACTTCAAGCTCTTCCATCTGATATTTATCGAATGGTAAGCGAACACAAGGTAGCAAAGGAACTTTGGGATCGCTTAACAATTTTGTTACAAGGGACTTCACTCACCAAGCAGAAACGAGAGTGTCAACTCTATGACTTGTTCGATAGGTTCTCATACATTCCAGGGGAAACACTTCATGACTACTATTGGCGCTTCACTACATTGATGAATGATTTGAATGTGTATAATCTAAGGATTGCTCAGTTTCAACTCAACACCAAGTTCTTGAATACGTTACCCCCAGAGTGGAGCCAATATGTCACTGATGTTAAAATGATCCGGGATTTGCACAAATAAAATTTAGATCAACTCTTTGCTTTCTTGCAGCAACACGAGAAGCACGTGATCCAGAAACGCATCTCTCAAGGATCTTATTCCGAACCATTGGCGTTAATGGCAAATCATCCAACTTTGTCATATAACAACACTCCGTATGCTATGGGACAACAATCTTCATATCAGCCCTTGTATCAAACTTCAAGCTTTCCTCAGTATTCGATTCTACCACAACCACCTACATCATATCAGCAACAATATCAACAACCAGCATTATCATCACAACGTGCTCAACAACCATACTCTCCTTATCAACCACCAACAAATCCTGCTATCACCTACCAGCAACATGAAGTTCCTCAACCTCACTACTCACAACATGTCAGTACTCCTTCCAGTATGTATGTGGCTCCACCAGCACCGGTTTTCTACTGCGATGATGAGGTTCCAATTCTCGAGTTCAGACAAAGGGATAATCCTACTGATGTACTAGCACAAATGTCTTCCTACATAACTAAAACGTTGAACACAATTTTTCAATTGTTGGAAATACGTTTTTACGTATTTAGAAAGTATCGGTCACTCCAACAATATATACGTAGTATGGGCTCGTGATCTAGTTATGTAAGTATAACCCACAAAGCCCACATGTAGGGTGGGCTATATATATACCCTTCCTAACATGTTAGGAAGGGTAGTTGTTCATTCACATTTCACTTAATCATTCCTTCTTTCTCTCATTCTCTCCTTTCTCTCTCTAACTTTTCCTCTCTAGTTCTTCATCTCCCTCCCACTCTTTAGATCATAACAACACTTGTACAATCCTTAGAAAATGTAGACCTGCAATTGGTATCAAGAGCCATGGATGATTGGTTTGTTCTTGTGTTTGTTCATCATTGATCTGTGAGTTTTGATCTAAAATCATTCGACCTAAATTTTTTTTTGTTTTTTGTTGATTAATCTTCCTAAAAATCATCTACATAGTTGTGGTAGTGATTTTGGGTATTTGTTTTGGTAAAAACACGAAAAAGTTGGAATTTTTAGATTGATTTTTGGGTAAAAATTACAAGTGTTTGAAATTTTTTGGTATTATTCGGAATAAGAGGGCTTACACATTCCGAATTGTATTTATGTTCTATATTCCGAATAGTTGTCAGGGTTCTACATTCCGGATTATATTTTTCCTTTTTTCACTCCAAAAATTTAGTCACATTCCGAATTATAATATCTACATTCCGGATTATATTTTTCTTTTTTTCCCCTCCAAAAATTTAGTCACATTCCAAATTATAATATATGTATTCCGGACTATTTTTGTTGCATATTCAGAACTAGTTATTTCTTTTCCCTCTAAAATAAATAGCATTCCGACTTATGTGAAGAAAAGGGTTTCCGACTTATAATTTTTCCCTCCAAAACGAAATCACATTCTGACTTGTGATACGAATTTATATTCCGACTTGTGATACGAATTTGTATTCTGACTTGTGATACGAATTTGTATTCCGATTTATGATTCGAATTCGATAGTCTGACTTGTGTTTCGTTTTCATAACCCGACTTATATTTGAGACTTTTTTCGATTTATTAACTTTTCATATTTCGAATAAAAACCCAGACTCGCGGACTCAACAAACCTGTCTCAGAAAACAGACTCGAAAAATCTTGACTCAACAACACTCGACTTCAACAAAAAACTAACTCAAACTGGACTCGACTCACAACAACTAATTCCACCAAGACTTCAAAACCAATACTTCAAAAACTAATTCAAAAACCAAGACTTCACAACAACTAATTCAAAAACTGGAGTCACGTCTCTTCTCATTCAAACTCGACTCAAGACCAAAACCACACCAACAACTCAAAAAAAAACCACTCGACTCAATATTACTGGACACTCAACCGAGACACCCACAAGACTCACAACCGAGACACCCACACTCATACTCAACCGAGACAAGCACAAACCTGAATCTATCTCATAACAGTCTCACAACCAAAAACAGAACCGGACTCTAAAACAGACTAGACGGTTTAACAGACTCCGACAAACCAACATCTTTCTCCACCACAACACCACGGTTTAACAACATCTTTCCCCAACAAGACTCGCACAAACACAGACACTCAAAGACACAACAAATAAAGATCTCAGTCACAACAAACTTTCATCGATCCAAACACCAAAAATAAAACAAAACAATAAATACCTACCCGAAACCCCATACAGGATCTTGAAGACTGTAATTTCGCTATTGTGCCTCTCGTAGCAGAAAGTTCGTTTCGTTGGGATTGATTCGATCAAGAAATCTAATTAATCAAAAGGTATTTGCTTTGGGGTGTAAAGGATCTGAGGATTCTGATTGTGATTTGTTCTTCTTCGATTTGGGTTTTAGCAGGGGTATTTGATTTGGGTGTACAGGATTTTGATTGTAAGGATCTTGATTGAGAAAACTTTTGATTTGGGTGTTGAGATCCAATTGAGAGGATAGTGTGTTAAATATTTGAAGTGATTTGATTTGTTTTGTGTCTGCATTGGAAAGAAAGAGACGGAGTTTTTATGATGGGATTAAAAAGGGGGCGGTATAAGAGGTGTGAACGTGGAGAAAGAGACAAAATAGGCGGAGGTTACTAGGGTGTACATATTAAGTGATAAATATAAGCGCCGAAAACAAAGTGTTGGTCCCCGATTATTTATCTAATTTAATTTGGACAGGGTGGTTTAACTTTTATTGGGCCATGGTTTTATTTGCTTAAGTCTTAGTTGGATGTACAATTAGATGTGCCAATATTATGAATTAGTGGCATTACACATCTCATGGGCCGTATATTATATTGATTTGATGGGCCGGTCATAATTTCTTCATATGGGACGTATTCATGCCATAATTTTAGCTTAGATCAATTTGAACTTAATTAAGTAGAGTTTACTAAGTTATTTAAGCTAAATTTTGGTTAATGATTATTTTGAGTTTTTTAGTTTAGATAGTGGTTAGTGTTTTGGATTGATTCCGGTATTTTGAAAGTGTCGAGACAAGTGACGAGAAAAAGAAGGACTTCAGATTTTTTACGGTTTCTTAGTGGTTTCTGAAGAAAATCTTGCGGATTAATTTTTTTCGATTCGACAACAACAAAATTACTTCATAACTCGATCGAGTATCAATCCTTATATTTATTGAACTTCAATGGAATCGTTGTATTCGATGTTTCAAGAGGAAGAATTGCATCAAATACAAGACAAAGCTAGCGAAAGTGGCATAACTTCATTTCGACTACTTCAGTCTCATATAGTCACTCTTTCATGGCTTCAAGGAGGAAACGAATTTGTGACACTCTTTGGTCAAGATCATCATATATTCATGGAATCGACATTTAACATCTTGAACCAACTAGCAGAGCAATTCCACGATGAATAATTTAATCACTCTGCATTGGCACTTGCATATAAGGCTCTCGTGACACAACTCACGCCTTTCCTCCAATTCAATATCATCAAGTCTGAAAGTTCAGTGATTTTCTATTCATTTCTTCGAGACACAAATATCGAGCTTCATGTTTTCCGTGATACACTATTGAAACTCATGACATCGGTTTCGTCTTCGATTTATGAAAGATCTCGACTTCAGCAAGCGTATGATAATGGAGTGCAAGTTTCTACGATGCAAGAGGATAATGGTCATATGATTGACGAATTGGAGGCTGCTACAGAGTGCCAAAGCATGGAATCAACAACAAAGCATGATATCAGCAGCATGTCAGGGAATGTTACAGACATCACTTTTGATGACACTTTACCCGTTTATGACGAAGAACCTACAAACATGGTATAATATAATGTTGTATATGATGTATACGCTGATGAAATGCCGCATATTGAGCATTTCGAACCTAATTATGACAAACATGGGATGGAAAAGAGTGATAGTGATACCATTTCGGATTCATCTGATGTACGTCATAATGGAGGAGAAAGTGTTCAAAATGCTTACAATCATGATAATTGCTTTATGAGTGCTTCATTAACTACTTCTAATTCCAAGATTCAAGAGCTCGAAACGATCGTAGCTCAGCAATTTAAAGATCTTGAGGATGCCAAACTTGAATTTTCGAAGAAAACGAAAAATTTGAAACATATTTTGAAAAACTTAAAAAGTCAAACGTTATTCTTGAACGAAAATTGGATCAAAAATTTCTATATTCTAAAGCTGAAAAGGATAATCTTTTGAAACAAATTAAGTTGCTAGAATCTAAGTTGGCATCCCAAGATGAATTGCTCAAAGAAAATGAGACTTTAAAAGCTCAAGTACAGGAAAAGGCTTTTGCTATAGCTGCGTTGAAAAACGAATTGAGGAAAACTAAAGGAACTAGTGTGGACACTAAGCTTGAAAAACCATCAATCTTGGGGAAATCGCCTACAAATCAGTCCGTCAGACAACCGAATGCATTTAGATCCGAGCGACCACAATCCTCGATACCGCAGTTTGCCTTCCAAGTTGATATGGTTCATGTCTCTAGACCAGTCACTCCACCAACTAGGGCCAGTGTGACTAAAACAGCTTTTGCAAGACCTAATCAAATGATTGCCTCTAGTCTCCTTAGACATAGTCCAAAGAACACGTCTCGAATTAGTTCAAATGACGTTCACCATAATTTTGGTCTGAGGGAAGCTATTCAAAAGACACATTTAAGAGATAGGAATTTCAAACCTAATCAGATGCCTTCTAGATTACGCAACACTGCTAACTGTAGCATGTTATATTATAGGAGTATCAATCAATCACCTAGGAATTCTAGATCTTACTCGGACATTAAATATGCTACTTGCAAAACATGTAGGAAATGTGTCTTTAAGGAAAATCATGACTTTTGTGTCAAGAAATACCTTTATGAGGTGAACTCCCATACTAGAATTAAATCCCAGTGGCTAGCTAAATTCAAACCCGTTGGTAAAATTTGGCGCCCCACTGGTAGAACTTCCACGCTTGTAGGAAACGAGTGCCCTTTAACTAGGATAGACTCCGATTCTACTAAGACTAATAGGGAGGAAATTGAAAAGGTTGATACATCACTTAAGCCTGAACTTAAGGTTTTCTATAAAAGGAAACATTTGCCAGTTAAGACAAGTGAACCATCCCCTCATGTCATTTCTGGCACAAGCAAAAAAATTGTGAATCCCCGCAGGGTTCTAAGATAGATATCGCTAACCCATATAAAAGCATACAAACTTCAACTGAGAATGCAGGTACCAAAGTCAAGGATCAAAAAAAACAAATCGGTTCGATCTTTGTACACCGTTCAACTAAGGACACTCTCAGAGTTTGGTTACTAAAGAAGCTGATATCAGAGAAACAAGTGTCTCCGGGGATTTGCAGTTAAGCTCGTGTATTTGGCTCATAGTCAAATCACAGTCTGTGACCCGCTCTTCAAATAAAGGGAAGTTTATAACTTACCCGCAAAACGAGAAATTAAATTTTCTCGGACATGATCTTAAATTAAAACTATTCAATGGTTTTAAGCTCGTGTATATGGTTCATCATTAAATATCAGATGATGACCCGATCTTCAAATAAAGGAAATTTTATCGCCGATGATAAGCTTATCCTCATAACGAGATTAATTTTTCTCGGAAACGAGCTTAAATTAAAACTATTCAAAGGTTTTAAGCTCGTGTATATGGCTCATCGTTAAATATCAGACGATGACCCGATCTTCAAATAAAGGAAAGTTTATCGTCGATGATAAACTTGTCCTCACAAACGAGAAATTAAATTTTCTCGGACACGAGCTTACATTAAAACTATTCAAAGGTTTTAAGCTCGTGTAAATGGCGTATATTCACATTTCAGATTATGCCCAGCACTTCAAATAAAGGAAAGTTTTCGCCAATGATAAACTTATCCTTACAACGAGAAATTAATTTTTCTCGGGCATGAGCTAATATTAAAAACATTCGAATTTTTTAAGCTCATGCACAATGACTTACAATTAAATATCAAACTGTTACTCGGAATTCATATTTAGGAAAGCCTATCTTTAATGATAACTTATCCTCGAAACGGGAAATTAATTTTTCTCGGTCATGAGCTTGTATTAAAACATTCCAAGTTTTAAGCTCATAAAGGAAAGTGTATCTTTTAAATAAGAGAACTTTTCTTCATAACGAAAAATTCACCTTTCTCGGTGATGAGCTTTACGTTAAAACATTCAAAAGTTTTTCAAGCTCATGAATACGACTTCTAAGTAAATATTAATTTAGGACTCCTTCTTCAGTTAAAAGGAAAGTTTATCGCCGATGGTAACTTATCCTTAACAACGGGAAGTTTACAACTTCTCGGACTTGAGCTTGTTTTGTAAGATATTCAACATCTTAAGCTCAAGTAATTGGTTTTCAAAACTTTGAACACAATTTTTCAAGAATTTTTCAAAAGGTTTTCTAAATCTTTTAAAATTGTGTGTTCAAATGTTTTGATAAACAGAGCATGTCTTCTGGAATCGATAATAGTTACGATCCTAGAAATGTCGTTCAATAATGACACGGGGTTGTAAATAAAATTCGAGCAGAAGTTTAAATGATTTAAAACATGCTCAAAATGGTTTGCTGTTATTTCAGAGAGTAACCCGCTTTTCATACTCAAGTCAAGCATTTCACCGAAAAGCTTTGACTCAACAACGGGAATTAATTTTCTCGGGCATGATTTACTTAATAACCATGTAAGGGATTGTGTTTACGTAATAACACAATCTAATACGAATTTATGTACGTGTCAGTGCATTTATTTGTTAAAACAAGAGAAATCTTGTTTTTATGAAGTTATCATCTCCACAACCGCAACAATTTACAATTGATATCTACATACTCGACGTTGCGACTACTCAAACGACGACTACAGCTCTTTCGATAGAACACGGGTCAACAATTGAGGGGGAGCAATTGTCAAGCGTTCAGAATCTTCGATGCCGAAAGTGCCGAGTTCACAAATTGGTGTCAAGACAATGATATCAATCGTACACATGGTGTCAAGAGATAACTTCAGACGTGACGAGGCGACCAACATTCGTGAACAAGAACCATGTGATTCTATCATATGATGTTATCCATCATTCATGTCCAACCTTGTAAATTGCTAATCTTGTGGATACATTATCATATATGATCTTTGCACGTGATAAATACCTTACACTTGTGTTTAAAAGGTACTTAATTTATGTTTCAAGTACACCCTCATTAATTTGAGGGGGAGCTTGTGAAAATCATGGAGATAATTGGATTTGCATTTTTCTTCCCAAATTTTCTTAAAATGCTATTAAATCAATTGATATTAAAAACATCGATTGGGTTAATATTTTTAATATAGGGGAGAAAATGTTATTTAATATGGGAAATGATTAATCGCAAATGGTTTGACTTAACGTGATAGCTCATCCCGACATGTGCGAAATGTTCTCGGGTATCGTGGCATATGTTAAGGGGGAGCGAAATGGATTTGGATATCAAAATAGATTTCATGGTGACATACACTTACCCAAAACATCTCTATTCACGACGGTGAAGATTGTGGCGACATAAGGATGGTAGGATATGTTAAAGTCCAGTGATTCTTCCAGAACCGGAGGAATCTTCCCAAGGACATTCCATAGCTAGAAATAGCAGTCCTTAGGAAAGATGGAGAAAGTTTGTGAACGTAGCTGAATGCCGACCAAGTACTTACGTTAGCACTGGAACAATCATAACAAGGTGCTAGATATGACGTATTGGTAAGCATTGAAGGGTTGAAGAATGAAAAAGAATTGTAAAGATAAAGGGTGTAAAGAAAGAAGCCCTCCTTACAACCTTAGGCATAAACCGGGTCAATACATATGCTATTGAGATCATTTTTTAATGATTCTTGATATTGAAGATAGACATCATGGACCCAGTGATGCAATGCACAAGCCATCCCAGCTAACTCAAATATCTCTTAAAAGATATTTGTTTTATCACACGGAGACAACGCATTATCTATTGATTTATTCACTCCGAATAAATTGGTATTGAAATGGTGGCACTCCTCTCCAGCCTCCGATCACTAAAATAAAAAATGCGCGATCGAGTCTAGAGCCATTTGAGATCATCAAATATCTCATTAGGACACACTTTCATAATTCCTTGCTTCTTCACACACTGTGAAAAGAAAGAAAAATCTTAAGAGTCCTACGCAAAATCTTCATGATCTTGCCTGAACATCTGAGTAATAGGAAAGTATTAACAATGAAGATGGAAATCCTTCTTGAGGGAATATCAAAAAGCTCATGGTAGGTGACTTGTGCGATTCTATATGAATCAAACTTGTGATAACTGGAAAGCAACAGTGGTTTAATTCTTAATTGAATTTAAACACGTTCCAGGCCTCTACGCAATATCTTAGTGATCTTGCCAGAACACTCAGAGTGACACTCTATAGTGTTCATAGTGAGAGTGGAAATCCTTCTAGTGTTAACATCAAACAGCACTTGATAGGTAACTTTCAAGATTCTATATGAATCAAGCTCGTGCCAACTGGAAAGCAACGATGGTGCGATTCTTTAATGAATCAAACTTGTTCCAGGAATCGGATTTGACGGCTTCAAATCATGGGGATATTATTATCCAAATGATACACTCTTTATGTTCGCAGTCAGCTTTGGACGGTCGAAAAAAGAGAACGGGTTTACCCGCAAAATCTTGCCAAGGAGGTTCTTAATTAAAACTACCTGCCACAAGTACGATATTTAATATCGTCCTACGGTCTTCACCGACCGGAGGTAAAATGCTACCGAATTAGAATGAAATGTTCAATGCCATTTCATCCGTGTATATGTTTTGTTGCTAACTGTCTTATGCAGCGTAGCAAGAAGGTGGTATTACGGTGTACTATCCGAGAAGAATTCGTCAACATATGCTTACAATGTATGCACTTAATACTTCAACAAATTCAAGAAAGCCTAAAAGTCAAGTCTTCCGAAGTATCAAACTCTGAAGCTTCCAAGAATTTATAAAGGTGTAAGTATGTGGAACATGAAGTCACGAGGAGGCAAATTTCACAAGTAATGAATGCACAAGGTCAAGGAAAGGAAACATGCTCAAGACTAAAGTCAAAGATCTCATCAGCATATTCACAAGAACAATATCGAAGACTCAAGCATAGTATGCTAGGTTTAAGATTTTGTAAAAATGGTATGACCTCCCTTAGGGGAAGATTGTTGGAAATACGTTTTTCCAAAGAAAGTCTCGGTCACATCATTGTTAGCATAGATCACGAGCTATAGACTATTTAGGACATTGTAACTTGGAGTGACCTCCCTTAGGGGAGATTATTGGAAATACGTTTTTACGTATTTATAAAGGATCGGTCACTCCAACAATATATACGTAGTATGGGCTCGTGATCCAATATGTAAATAATATAGCCCATCAAGCCCACATGTAGGGTGGGCTATATATACCCCCTCCTAGCATGTTAGGAGGGGTTGGTTGTTAGTTTTTTATTTCACATTTGACTAATCAATCTTTCTTTCTCTAATCCTCTCCTTTCTCTCTCTAACTTTCTCTCTCTAGTTCTTCATCTCCCTCCCTCTATTTAGATCTTAACAATACTTGCACAATCCTAAGAAAACGTGGACCTATAGTTGTAAGTACCTCAACACAAAGTTTGCGATTAACAAAAATCAAATAGTTAGTATAATCTATGTTCTTATTAAGCTTTGATAAGTTAGATTCCACATTACTTATCTAGGTTGAGCAAGAGTCTCTCTCGTGCTCTAGTTTGTTTACAAGCTATTAGTGCAATCCTTAACAGAATATCGATCTATTCATTGGTATCAACATTTAATTTTTTAAATTAATTCAACGAGGTATTTTTATAAAACGTCTCATTTAGAGTCGTTCTCTTGTACCTTGAACTTTGGTATTATGACGTAACAGCACTTGAACTTTATCGCTTTCGTTGATCAATTTTTGAGATGTTACATATTTCTGCTTGCAAAGCATCATAGATTTCCTTTTCCTTTAAATCGAACAAGGTCTAAAATTCCTTTAGAGCTTGTACATGTTGATCTTTGGGGTCCTTATAAGGTTTTTGATCTTAATGGTGCTCATTACTTTCTCACAATAGTGGATGATAATACCAGATGCACATGGACATATTTAGTTCATACAAAGGATTAAATTCATGATATTTTGTCCTAATTCTTATTCTACATTAAGAATCATTGTAATGCTAAGCTTAAGTTTATAAGGTCTGATAATAGGACAAAAATAGTCAATAAGGCAAGTTTAGCTCTTTTTAGTTTTTTTGAGAATTATACACCAAAGGTCTATGTTATATACCCCTCAATAAAATGGTGTGGTAGAAAGGAAATGCAGGCATTTTTTAGACACTACATGAGCACTTAAGTTGCATGCTAATCGGACAAATAAATTTTGGGGTGATTGTATTCTTACTACTACTTACTTAATCAATGAAATGCCTATGAAGATTTTAGATTGGAAAAATCCTTATGAGGTTTTACATAAGCATGCTCCTTATATTGAGAATCTTAAAATCATAGGATGTCTTTATTATGTTGGTGTGACTAAGCCTCATAAAGACAAATTAAGCCTATAGGCAACATATGTATTCTCATAGGATATCCTCTAGAATAAAAGGAATACATGTTATATGATTTGTGAACAAAAGAGGTGTTTTGTAGTAGAGATGTAATTTTCAGGGAGGATAAATTTCCTTTTAAAGAATCACTCTCAAAAAATGTGTCTTCTCCTCCTATCACATCTTCACAACCTTGGTCACACTTTGAAGATGAAATAATCTGGCTCTATTCACCAACTCTTATGAATTAAATACAACATACTAAAGATCATGTTCCTCAATCAAATCTTGTTGGTTATCATGAAGAACATGTCATTCATTATGCTTTACCTGCAACCGCACTTGCAGCAGCTAATCCTAGAAGATCAACTAGATACTCCAATAAGCCAACCTGGTTATAGGATTATATTGTTCCAAAGAAATCTATGAAATGTTCTGTTCCTAATACCAAACACCCTGTTTATCCATTATTTCCTCTAAAAGACTTTGATATTTATCCGCATGACTATTTATCTTCTCTAGCTCATGTTCTGAATGCTACTGAACCTACTACATATAAACAAGTTGTATCAGATACCCAGTGGGTTGCGGCAATGAAAAAGGAACTACAGGCTTTGAAGAATAACGATACTTGGGTATTAACTACTTTACCAGATAATCACACGGCTAGTTCTTTCAAATGGTTTACAAGATCAAGTATCACCCACATGGGACAACTGAAAGGTTTAAAGCAAGATTGGTGATTAAAGGCTTTGATCATAAAGAAGGAACAGACTATAAGCACACTGATGAGACTGTATTTATACATAGTCTCATCGTCCAAATCGGGCTTAAAACGCTTAAAATGTCATCAAAATACCCAATATATGCCTGTGTTTGTTTATTGTGTATTTTAGGTATGGATATCGTGAATTCACCAAATGATCACAAGAATAGAGCAAAAACGAACACGGGAAACGAAGCCGCACAAAGAACCGGGCCCAAGTTTTGAATTTCCAAAAATAGTCCTTGAAGAATTGAAGATTGGCAAGTTTGGTCCCTCATTTTTGAAGATTTGGCAAGATAAGCCCTTGAAGAAATCGTCATTTGGCAACAAGGTCCTCCATGTTTGAAGATTATACAAGTTTTACCCTTGAAGAATCCAAAAATATGCATTAAAGGCCCTTATTACAAGCTTGAAAACATTTTTTGTGCCAAAAATGACAAATACCCAAAGTTGTTATCAAAGGGATTCAAGTATTTGCTATTTAAATGAAAAGTGAAGAAGAAAAGAAACTTTGGGGGGCATTTCTGCCAGACAGCCAAACCCCACTAGCCACCCACATCTTGACACGTCACCCTAACCCACCCACTTACCCATTTACCCTACCCACGACCCAACCAAGCCCATACCCTACAACCTAAAACCGGTTTTAATTAACTGGTCAAACAATCCAGTCAAACCCCACTTAAACTTTTCAAACCGGGTTTAATATAATATAAAATGGGGGAAACACTCACTATTCACCATCTTCCCCTAATCCCTCTTAATCCCCAGTCAACAACCCTAATCTCAATCTAATACAAATCAAAGGGGTTTTGTGTGCAAGCTTCCAGAAACATGATTGATACCCATGTGAACCAAACCCACTTCACACACTTGAATCTTGTGACCCCTGGACCCCACACGGGACAACTCTGTCACCCCCAAAATGGCAAACTCAGCATCTTTGACTCCATCCACGGTTTTGATGCATCTACTTGCTCCCTAAGTGTAATCAAACGACTCAGAATCACTGGCATCCAACTGGCATCACATGTGGCCACTTTTGACCAAAAATCAAGACCAAGAAGACAAGGGCTTTTCTGGAAATTCATTTAGCTAGGGTTCACGTTTTTTAAGTTTTCTAGGACCTTCTATGACCATGAATAAAATGAGATGCTTGTATCTCATATAGATTGTTCCAGTTTTTTCTTGTAAACGTTTTTTATTAATGAATATTTAGAGGCCTTTTAAAATCCATTGCAAGAAAACTCTGAGTTCCTCACTGGTGTTTGTAGTTTAATATTTGCCATTTACTTACAAGTATTGATTTAATTTCATTTAGAAAAGAAGTTTTGGGTAGAAAGGACACTTAAGCCCCAAACTTCTTTTCTTATTGTAGTTTATAGAGGCTTATTGGCTTGTTTGGCTGACAACTAAATAAGCCAATTGAGCTTGTATAAGCTCTTGTTTTCAGAAAGATTTGGTTTCAAAAGATTTGTCCCAAAAAAAAAAAAAAGTTATTTTCAGAAAAATCTCAACTGTTTTATCTTTAGCTCTTACCCTAACTGTATTATAAGCTTGGAATAAGCTCTCTTGACAAAAGAGCTTATTTGCAGCTTATTATACTTGAATCTCTTTGCTTTGTTTGTTTGTGCTTGTGCAGGAACAAGACCATCATTCACTTATTTCTTTCTATTTTTCAGTCTCTTTTGAAGATATTTTGTCCCTTGGGTCTTGTCAAAGATTCCATCAGCAGGGTCCTCTACTGTTACATAAGCTCCCATAAGCTCAAATCATACCCCTTGGAAGGCATTCAGCTGGTTAGTGGCTTTGAACCCCATTGGTGCATTTTTTTGATGTTTTATGTTAGATTTATGTGATTATATGAGCATCTTGTTTAAAGTGTAATTTTCTTGTTGAAAAGTGGTTTCATATACTTTGTATGCTTGTTAGATCAGACCTTAATTAGTTTAGATTGATTTGGTGAGATTTTGCTGGTTAATTTGAGTTTCTGAAACTTAAGAGGGTGTTTGGATTAACTTGTATTGTGCCTTAGGTGACTCTTGGGTAGGATGTAAGTGGTTTGAGCATGCTTTAATAGAGTTGTATTAACCATTTTCCCATTTTGCTTAATGGTTGTAGTGTAAAAAAATAGAGTTGCATGATAAAATTTGGTTCATAGTGCTTAAAATCAATTATCTGCCTTGTTTTAGTTTAATATTGTTCAAAATTTTGTTGATTACTAAGAAATGTGTTAAGATAGGTTTGTAAGCTGTTTTAGGATAATTTGGGTGTGTTATGTAGGAGTTTTGGCCTGTTAAAACTCACCATTGTGCCATCTATATCAGCTACTGCCCCCACAGCCCCCTATTTGTACACAGCAACTGATCTTGGTGAATTTTTGTGAATTCCTTGTGCTTGAGTCCTTGTTTTTCTTGTTTGCATAGACTCCCTACACTCCACTGAGTGTAGGGGTGCCAATCTTGTCCAACAAAAGCAACCAAAGCTCAAGTTATCAAGCAAAAGGTCCACAGACCCGTTTTTTCTGCATAAGCAGTGGGAAAAAGGTTCCCACTGCTAGTGTAATTGTTCCCCCTGCTTAGCTAAAAGACAGAAACAAGAAAAAGGTCACTATCACAATCTCACTTTTTTGTCTTTAGTGGTGAAATTTAGGTTTTAGGGTTTAATTCTTTTTCCAGTATTTTTCTTATTTATTTTCTGATTTTTCAGTATTATTTATTTTCCAGTTACTGTTCATTAGATAATTTTTAGATTATTTAGCTAATTTAATTACTTTTTAAATATCTGTTTTTGTCTTTTAGTATAAAAAACTTATATTTTTCAGATTTAACATTTTTCCTAGGTTTAGAATATTAATTTAAGATTTTTAGTTTTAAAATTAGTCACTGTTCACTTTTTAATTATTTTTTATAATTAAATTAGTTTAACTAGGGTTTAATTAATAAACTATTTTGTCTTTTAGTGAAAAATTTTACATTTTTCAAACTTTTTCAATTTTCTACTGTTCATTAGGATAATTTAGGATTTTTAAAATTGTTAAATTAATTTTGTCATTATTTTATTATTTTTTATGATTATTTTAATTTAAAAATAGCTTTTAGTGATTAAAAAATAGAAAAATAGTTTTAAAAATTTAGGAAAAATAGTTTTTAGTCATTAAATAATATAAGTTAGTTATTAGTTCAATAAATTAATATTTTGGGCATTTTGTTAATTATATTTAATTTTTGGGCTTTAATTAGCATTAAAAATTGAATATTAAATTAATAAAAGGTTTTAAAATATATTTGTTGGATTTTTATTCTTATTTATATTATTTAAGACTTAGTTTAATATTTTAATTAATTTTTAGGTTTAATTTTTTAATTTCGTCACGTTTTACGTATTTACGTTCGCGTTTTACGTTAATTCGTCGTAGTGTAATCGTAGTCGTAGCTCGTCTTTAATTTTTCTCTTCTAAACCAAAAACGTCACTAATCCAAACTTGATTTTATATAATTGGCATATTAATCCACACACCTCCTTCGAGAACGAACTTGGAATTTATTCGTCTTCACGGTTTTCCTAAATCGTGTCGATTAATACTTGCCGCATTTATACGTTGTTTTCCTAAACGCGTATTTACTACACCTATCATTTTGGCGCCGCTGCCGGGGAGGTGTTTGTGTGGCATTATTATTAGTATCGTGTTTGTGTGAGTAGTGCGTTTTTGCTTTTCATTTTTTTGGAAAGCGTGAATATCGTACATACTCATTTTTGTTATTTTTATCTATTATATTATAGTATCCAAATAAATCGTGTTTAATTTTCCTAAGTTAAACACACAACAATCTTTACTATATTGTAGATATATTGGTTTTCGTTTTTTCTTGTGAATATATTATTACTATATTGTACTACGTAAGAACAAATAAATATACAAGTACTCCAAATACGTGAGAAATCACAACCTTGATTCGGGATTTCATCACTCGATCATTGTATTCGAATCCAAAGCAAAAGTTTAAAGGCAAAATAGATAAATACTTTCGTGAGGCTTAATTTCAATTAACACAAACTATAAGGTGGGTATAAGGCGGTTGTATTTAACGACCTAAAGGAAAAAGGCTCTTAAGTGCTTCGCGCCGCCTCGTTTCCTCCGCTTGCTTGTGCGTGTTTTGAGAAAGAAGGCTAATCGAGGGTTTGCCACCCAAGTATTATCTACGTATATTATATTTGCTTGTGTTTTCAAGATTAAACCCTCTTGAACGTTTTGGTGTTCCACCAACGTTCTAAAGTCATCGAGAACGTTCACTCCACGTGATCGTTTTCATTCTTTGAGGCTCCTTTAATCTAGAAAGTCGATTCGAGGAGAGATTTGTAGATTTGTGTCTACGTAATACATTCAAAAATCCAAAAAAATTAAAAAACCAATCAAAAACCAAAAAAATTGAAAAATCGAAAAGCCGCAAAAAGAATCTTCTTTGCTACCACCCATTCTACGCTTAGTGCATGCGCACTCGATCGAAGGATTATTCCAATTCTAGCGAAGCTTCGAATCGACGCAATCGTAATCGAAGGAATCGACGACGTAGACGAGAATTAGAAACCGACGTTCCTAATATCGTTGTTGAAGAGACCGTAGAGGAGATGGCCGACAATCGTTCTATGATGGAATTGCTCCAAGCGCCCACCGAGGGTTATGGAGACGCGATCGTAATTCCCGCTATCGAGGCGGAGAATTTTGAGATCAAGAGCGGAATGCTTTCGTTGATCCAAGCTACGAAGTTTCGAGGTCGTGAAGCCGATAATCCTCACGACCATATTCGTAATTTTGATCGTCTTTTGGCCACGAGCAAGTTTAAGAACGTCGACACCGATGTCGTCAAGCTTATGCTTTTTCCTTACTCGCTCGATGGTGCCGCCAAGGATTGGTACGAGAAAGAGCCACCTAATTCGATAACTACGTGGAAGGATCTCGTTTCCAAGTTCGTTAATTATTTCTTCCCACCGTCTAAGACAACGTTTTTCAAAAACGATATTACGAAATTTGAGAAAAAACCGAATGAATCTTTTAGAGACGCGTGGGATCGTTTTAAGGAATTGCTTAGGCAATGTCCTCACCATGGTTTTTCCGAGTTGCACCAAATCGATACGTTTTACAACGGTCTTAATTTTCACGAACAAGACTCGTTGAATTCCGCCGCCGGTGGCAACTTTTTGTGTAAGACTCCGAGAGAAGCTTTGATAATTATCGAAAACCGATCCAAGGTTTATCAACTCCGCAATGCACCAAGTGTTGCCAATGTCGCCAATGTTAGTAGTTCTAATCGCGACATTGAGAGAGTTGATGCTAAAGTCGACAAGCTTACGAATGTGTTCACATCTTATCTCATTGAGATGCAAAAGAAAGACGCTCCCGCTACGGTGAAAGCGGTTGAGGTTTCGTGTACGTTTTGTGGTGGACCTCATAATTATTACGAGTGTGCGGCTACGGATGGCCAAACGTCGAATGTGAGTGCGTTAAACAACAATTTTTCAAATCAAAATAACGCGGGTCCATCACAACAAGGAAATTATAACCAAGGCAACAATTTTCAAAATCGAAACAATTTTCAAGGAAACAATCAACAAGGAAATTTTTCAAATCAAAATCAAGGAGGTTATAATCAAGGTCGTAATATAACTTGGCAAAATAGAGATAACAATCTAGGAAACAATTTTTCAAGTGGTAATCAAGGAAATTTTCAAAGAAACAATCAAAACCAAGGGAACTTTAATTCTAATCAAAATAGTTCGTCAAACGATTTTCAAAATTACATGAAAACGAATGAGGCTAATATGAGACGATTAGAGGGAGAAATTGGTACTTTGAAAAATGACTTTTCTAATACTTTGAAATTGCAAAACACGAAGATTGAGCAAGGGCAAATTGATATTAAAAAGATGTTTTCGGCCATAATGAACAAAGCCTCGGGTTCGTCATCAAGTTCATTACCTAGTGACACCGTTGCTAATCCAAAAGAACAATGTAAAGCCGCCTCGTCTCGTGAGAAAGGTCGTGTGATTACCCCTAACCTTGAAGGATTCCGTGTTGTTTATGCTTCTCAACCCTCGACTTCTAAGACGTCCTCTTGTTCTAAAGTCGATGGGGTGAACGTGGCGACCAAGGAAAGGAGTGCACACCCTCGTGTACCTCAAATTCCATCCACGGTTCAAAAAGAGAGCTTTGTCGACCTTACCAAAGTAACCCTTGAAGAAACTTGTGCTTCGATCCATCTTAAAAAACCCAAAAGGCGTATGCCGAGAAAGGAAAAGGATCCGGGCCAATTTCTACTACCTTGTGATTTTTCCGAGATTGAGGGATGTTTGGCCCTTGCCGATTTAGGTGCTAGCATCAATCTCATGCCTCATTCTCTATGGAAATTGATGAGATTGCCTTCGCTTACCCCCACGAACATGACTATCGAGCTTGCAAATTGTACACCTTTAATACCAATTGGAATAGCCGAGGATGTCTATGTTAGGATTGGAAAGTTTGTTTTTCCCGCGGATTTCGTTATATCCGATTACGAGTGTGACCCTAAATGTCCCATTATTTTAGGCCGACCATTCTTATCGACGGCTCGAACCGTAATCGACGTTCACGAGGGGAGACTTACTATGAGATATGGGGATGAGAAAATAGACTTTTTCGCTAGAAAATCCCAAGGATTTAATGAGAATGAAAAAACCGAGGTTTCAAAACCTAATGATTCAAATTCTAATGATTTCAAAATGTTTACTTTAGCGGAAAGAATGAAGCTTGATGCATGTTTTGAAAGAATTAAGAAAAATGGTTTTAAGGATGATGATTTTAATGATAAAGAATACGTGTACCTAATTCAAAAGGGTATGTGTAAATACATGGATGAAAACTCACTTTGGGATGTTTTTAGCGAAACAAGTGAAACACCAATTCTGAAGGGTGACGTTAATGCCATCATGACAATGACCAAAATGGATTCGTCTTCACCACCTTCGAAGGACCATGACTTTGAGGCTTCAACTTCTAACTCCATCGAAGTGCCTCCTTTGCCTAGCCCAACACCCGTTGAGGCTAAAGGGTTTATCGACATCGATCCTCTCGTCTTAGAAAAGTCACCTAAGCATAGCCCTAGTGCTTGTAAGTCCATGGTTGTGAGTGCTCACATCGACTCTTTCTTTGACGATGACGATGGTGATTTTGCCGAGCTTGATCACGTACTTCGACATCCACATGCTATTTTTTATTCTCCTAAGAAGAAACATGTGAAGTACGATGATTATGAGTTTGATCCCGAGATTGAGGAAATTATTGAACGAGAGCTAGCTCTTATGCCTTCACTTCCACCTACGAGTGAGGTCGACCTTTCCAAAATCGAGGATGAACTTGATGAGTTGGAACGTCTTATTTTCGATGACGAACCAACTCATGTGACCACTAAAAATCCCATTCTCGAGGAGTTACCTAATCAACACTCCTCATTCGAGAATGACGTTTACCACATTCGTGAGGATCTAACTTATCAACGATCCCCACAAAAGAATGATGGTTTCGTGCTTGATCGTGATCTTTTCGAGAGAGTTTCTAAGATACTCAAGGAGGGGAATGACAAACCTTGGTTTGACAAGCCTATCTTTGATGAAGAAATCGATGAGATCGACGTTCATGAGGATGACGAGTATGTTGACCCCGTGGGGGCGGTGTTCTTTATTGACAAACGTTTTGAGAACTTATATAATCCGCCACCCCCTCCCGCCAAAGACTTAAATGTGAGGATTTTTAGCGCGACTAATTTTGAATTTGACACGCCAAATATTTTCGACATTATCAAATCGGGTCTTCATAAAGAGTTTTTAAACGATGAAAAAGGAAAGGATTTTAAAAATGTTTTAAATGATTTTTCTACATGTTTAACTCCGTCATCACATCGTGTTATGAGTGCTACCACCTCGTCTACTCCTTTTGACGATGGTTGGTGTGGATCTAGTGTGGGGGAAGCCCCAAATGTTCCCTCCCATTTCTCCACCGAGGACGAGATTTACGATCCCGGAATTGCTTGTAAAGGGAAATCTCGGTCTTCCACCGATGCAATAAATGGAAAATCTTTTCGTTTGCTTGGTGTGAGTCTACCTCGAGTAGCTCATTTTAGTGACTTACCCATTGCCCCACCTTTCTACTTCTTATCTCTTTTCTTCTACCCCATTGGGGTTTGTGTTGAAGTGGCGTTGTTTCGTCTTTCATCCGAAAACGAAGACGCTATCTTTGACCCCGGTATACGTTTATCGGTTTTTTAAAGTACTCCATGTACTTTTGGGCCTTGTTTATCATGTAAGTCCCACCAAAAATGACCAAACCAAGATTATCCCTAAATGATCACATTTATGGGGATTCGAGTCGAGCTTTTGACTCGGTTAACAAAAACAAGGTGCCTCGTGGGGGATTCTCATGCTTATCCTTGTAAATATTATCGCTTTCTTAGTTTAACGTAACGAGGGGGCTTGTGCTCTTCCTACCTTTGTTTCGTGGTTGTTTGTGATTGTGATTCATTAGGTTCATCGTCATCATTGAAGCCTCTCGTGTTCGTTTTACGTAGCACTCGAGCTTCGATCGTTGCCTTTGGAGATTCCGATATCCGATGATATCCTTTTATGTTCTAACGTTTATCTTAATAGCATAATTCATAAACGGCTTTCAGGTTATTCGTTTTACCCTTTCCATGCTCGAAATTAAGCATTCGACTTCGTCTCTAGTATGGGGGTGTTTACACCCCTAGACTCGAAACATTGAGGACAATGTTTAGTTTTAGTATGGGGGGTGAGTAGATACTTCACCTTGCTTACGTCAACACGCAATCCAATATTCATCGTTTTGTTGCAAATAAGGCTAAAAATGGCCAAATTTTAAAAATTTTCTTGTTTTTCATAAGTGTTTAAGACACAAATGTAGGTTTTCCGATGGTGAGAACGAGAGTAATTTTTGACTCGACCGTGCGTGTTGAGCACTTAGCTCGATTCCTTAACTTTTTAGGCTAAGTCTCTTAAATGAGGACGAGAAATGATAGAGTTATTTATAAGTCTCGTAATCGTCACGATCTTATGAGTAGTAATTATTAGCTTATTCTCCCAACGCTTTTGCATAGTAAATTGTTAATAAATATTGATTTGGCGGTTTAGTCACTATTGTTGGGTTTCTAATTTGTTTTGGTAGCTTCCATGTAATTAAATTGGGAAAACATTAAGGTATCGCCAGCGTCACGGTTTTGAAGTATTGGCACCCGAATAATCGAAAGCTTCACCTAATAATAAGATTTCAAGTGCTCACCTAAATTAAGCAAAAATTTGAAGCTCACAAGGCCGAAAAATCTATGCCCAAATTGAAAGTGAATCAAGCCTTAATCTTCGAAGCTTTAAAGATCCAAAATTCACTTTAGCATGAGGATATACGTCTTTGGCTAATAAAACCACCGATGAGGCGGATAATAAAAGGCAAGGAAAGACCGAAGTCATAATAAAAGCTTCATGGCGAAGTTGAATAAAAGATGGAGGCAAACCAAAGATAATAAGGCCCTTCCGTTAGGGGGCGTATAAAAGTCTTGGTAATAAGTCTCATGTTCAAAACCGTTATAAAACCGTGTTTATCGATCCTTCTTGTTGACTTAATTTTTTGACATCGTTGTCTATTGGGATGAATTATTGATTTGATGATTTTGGTTACACCGTTAAGTTTCTATTTTTAGACTTAATCTCTATTCACGCATAAGTCGATGATGTATCCTCGTGATCATTAAGACAAAATAAAATATAAGAGATACCAAGTAGGAATAAGGGAGTTTAGGTTCGTAATTAACACTCATGAGAAGTGATCGTGTTGCTAACTTATAATAACAATGATCTCGTTACACGCTTAACATGGAATTGGGTGAAAATCGAGGACGACGAAATTATTTCTAACGAAGCATTTACGTGTTCTTGTTCTATGATCCTAAAAGTCACATTCTCGTGATGAAAACAATACATTATGTCTAAAACACGTGTAGTAGTTTATTTAGTTTTATGTCTTCAATAAAAGTCATCATAAAATGAATTTTGGAAGTGCTATGATACTTAATTCTAGCATTGCGTGGGGACACGGCAATGGTTTAGTATGGGGGAGTGATGAGACTGTATTTATACATAGTCTCATCGTCCAAATCGGGCTTAAAACGCTTAAAATGTCATCAAAATACCCAATATATGCCTGTGTTTGTTTATTGTGTATTTTAGGTATGGATATCGTGAATTCACCAAATGATCACAAGAATAGAGCAAAAACGAACACGGGAAACGAAGCCGCACAAAGAACCGGGCCCAAGTTTTGAATTTCCAAAAATAGTCCTTGAAGAATTGAAGATTGGCAAGTTTGGTCCCTCATTTTTGAAGATTTGGCAAGATAAGCCCTTGAAGAAATCATCATTTGGCAACAAGGTCCTCCATGTTTGAAGATTATACAAGTTTTACCCTTGAAGAATCCAAAAATATGCATTAAAGGCCCTTATTACAAGCTTGAAAACATTTTTTGTGCCAAAAATGACAAATACCCAAAGTTGTTATCAAAGGGATTCAAGTATTTGCTATTTAAATGAAAAGTGAAGAAGAAAAGAAACTTTGGGGGGCATTTCTGCCAGACAGCCAAACCCCACTAGCCACCCACATCTTGACACGTCACCCTAACCCACCCACTTACCCATTTACCCTACCCACGACCCAACCAAGCCCATACCCTACAACCCAAAACCGGTTTTAATTAACTGGTCAAACAATCCAGTCAAACCCCACTTAAACTTTTCAAACCGGGTTTAATATAATATAAAATGGGGGAAACACTCACTATTCACCATCTTCCCCTAATCCCTCTTAATCCCCAGTCAACAACCCTAATCTCAATCTAATACAAATCAAAGGGGTTTTGTGTGCAAGCTTCCAGAAACATGATTGATACCCATGTGAACCAAACCCACTTCACACACTTGAATCTTGTGACCCCTGGACCCCACACGGGACAACTCTGTCACCCCCAAAATGGCAAACTCAGCATCTTTGACTCCATCCACGGTTTTGATGCATCTACTTGCTCCCTAAGTGTAATCAAACGACTCAGAATCACTGGCATCCAACTGGCATCACATGTGGCCACTTTTGACCAAAAATCAAGACCAAGAAGACAAGGGCTTTTCTGGAAATTCATTTAGCTAGGGTTCACGTTTTTTAAGTTTTCTAGGACCTTCTATGACCATGAATAAAATGAGATGCTTGTATCTCATATAGATTGTTCCAGTTTTTTCTTGTAAACGTTTTTTATTAATGAATATTTAGAGGCCTTTTAAAATCCATTGCAAGAAAACTCTGAGTTCCTCACTGGTGTTTGTAGTTTAATATTTGCCATTTACTTACAAGTATTGATTTAATTTCATTTAGAAAAGAAGTTTTGGGTAGAAAGGACATTTAAGCCCCAAACTTCTTTTCTTATTGTAGTTTATAGAGGCTTATTAGCTTGTTTGGCTGACAACCAAATAAGCCAATTGAGCTTGTATAAGCTCTTGTTTTCAGAAAGATTTGGTTTCAAAAGATTTGTCCCAAAAAAACAAAAAAAAAAAAGTTATTTTCAGAAAAATCTCAACTGTTTTATCTTTAGCTCTTACCCTAACTGTATTATAAGCTTGGAATAAGCTCTCTTGACAAAAGAGCTTATTTGCAGCTTATTATACTTGAATCTCTTTGCTTTGTTTGTTTGTGCTTGTGCAGGAACAAGACCATCATTCACTCATTTCTTTCTATTTTTCAGTCTCTTTTGAAGATATTTTGTCCCTTGGGTCTTGTCAAAGATTCCATCAGTGGGGTCCTCTACTGTTACATAAGCTCCCATAAGCTCAAATCATACCCTTTGGAAGGCATTCAGCTGGTTAGTGGCTTTGAACCCCATTGGTGCATTTTTTTGATGTTTTATGTTAGATTTATGTGATTATATGAGCATCTTGTTTAAAGTGTAATTTTCTTGTTGAAAAGTGGTTTCATATACTTTGTATGCTTGTTAGATCAGACCTTAATTAGTTTAGATTGATTTGGTGAGATTTTGCTGGTTAATTTGAGTTTCTGAAACTTAAGAGGGTGTTTGGATTAACTTGTATTGTGCCTTAGGTGACTCTTGGGTAGGATGTAAGTGGTTTGAGCATGCTTTAATAGAGTTGTATTAACCATTTTCCCATTTTGCTTAATGGTTGTAGTGTAAAAAAATAGAGTTGCATGATAAAATTTGGTTCATAGTGCTTAAAATCAATTATCTGCCTTGTTTTAGTTTAATATTGTTCAAAATTTTGTTGATTACTAAGAAATGTGTTAAGATAGGTTTGTAAGTTGTTTTAGGATAATTTGGGTGTGTTATGTAGGAGTTTTGGCCTGTTAAAACTCACCATTGTGCCATCTATATCAGCTACTGCCCCCACAGCCCCCTATTTGTACACAGCAACTGATCTTGGTGAATTTTTGTGAATTCCTTGTGCTTGAGTCCTTGTTTTTCTTGTTTGTATAGACTCCCTACACTCCACTGAGTGTAGGGGTGCCAATCTTGTCCAACAAAAGCAACCAAAGCTCAAGTTATCAAGCAAAAGGTCCACAGACCCGTTTTTTCTGCATAAGCAGTGGGAAAAAGGTTCCCACTCTTAGTGTAATTGTTCCCCCTGCTTAGCTAAAAGACAGAAACAAGAAAAAGGTCACTATCACAATCTCACTTTTTTGTCTTTAGTGGTGAAATTTAGGTTTTAGGGTTTAATTCTTTTTCCAGTATTTTTCTTATTTATTTTCTGATTTTTCAGTATTATTTATTTTCCAGTTACTGTTCATTAGATAATTTTTAGATTATTTAGCTAATTTAATTACTTTTTAAATATCTGTTTTTGTCTTTTAGTATAAAAAACTTATATTTTTCAGATTTAACATTAGTCACTGTTCACTTTTTAATTAATTTTTATAATTAAATTAGTTTAATTAGGGTTTAATTAATAAACTGTTTTGTCTTTTAGTGAAAAATTTTACATTTTTCAAACTTTTTCAATTTTCTACTGTTCATTAGGATAATTTAGGATTTTTAAAATTGTTAAATTAATTTTGTCATTATTTTATTATTTTTTATGATTATTTTAATTTAAAAATAGCTTTTAGTGATTAAAAAATAGAAAAATAGTTTTAAAAATTTAGGAAAAATAGTTTTTAGTCATTAAATAATATAAGTTAGTTATTAGTTCAATAAATTAATATTTTAGGCATTTTGTTAATTATATTTAATTTTTGGGCTTTAATTAGCATTAAAAATTGAATATTAAATTAATAAAAGGTTTTAAAATATATTTGTTGGATTTTTATTCTTATTTATATTATTTAAGACTTAGTTTAATATTTTAATTAATTTTTAGGTTTAATTTTTTAATTTCGTCACGTTTTACTTATTTACGTTCGCGTTTTACGTTAATTCGTCGTAGTGTAATCGTAGTCGTAGCTCGTCTTTAATTTTTCTCTTCTAAACCAAAAACGTCACTAATCCAAACTTGATTTTATATAATTGGCACATTAATCTACACACCTCCTTCGAGAACGAACTTGGAATTTATTCGTCTTCACGGTTTTCCTAAATCGTGTCGATTAATACTTGCCGTATTTATACGTTGTTTTCCTAAACGCGTATTTACTACACCTATCACACACTTTCTCACCTGTTGCCAAGGCTGCAACAGTCAGAGTTCTTATAGCCATTTCTACAGCTAAGGATTGACCTTTACATCAGTTATATGTGAAAATGCCTTCTTACATGGTTATGTAGAAGAAAAATTTTACATGAAGCCACTAGAATGATACACAAAGGCTTTGCATGGTCAAGTTTGCAAGCTGAAAAAGTCCTTATATGGTTTGAAACAAGCTTCAAGACAGTGGAATAAGGATTTGACTAAATTTATCATAGGTTTCGATTTTGAACAATGTAATCATGATTATTCATTGTTTGTCAAGATCAAAGGTGATTCATTTACAACTACTTTAGTCTACGTAGATGATATTTTATTAACCGGTAATTGTGATGAAGAAAATAAGCAAGTGAAGAAAGCTTTGGATGAAAAGTTCACAATCAAAGACTTGGAACTTGCTAGATATTTCATGGGAATTGAACTTTGTAGAACCAAAAATGGGACTTATTTGCATCAAATAAAGTATGTGCTTGATTTATTAAAGGATGCAGGTTTGACTGCTTGCAAACCTACTACTTTCCCCATGCCTCATAACCTAAATTTGTCATTAGATAAAGGATCTCCTTTGAAGCAACCTCATTCTTATAGAAGACATGTTGGTAGGCTACTTTATTTATCTATGACAAGGCCTGGTATTTCCTATTCAATTCAACATCTTAGTCAATTCATTTTAGCACCAAAAGAATTTCATATGCAAGCTGTTGTACATCTTTTGAGATACTAGAAAGGCACCAATTTATAAGGCTTATTCTACCCAATCCAACCTCAATTGAAGATTACAGGATTTGTTTATGAAGATTGGGCTTCCTGCTTTATCACTTAAAGATCTTTAACTGGATATTGCATCTTATTAGGTCATGCCTTAGTTTCCTAGAAAACTAAGAAACAAGTCACAGTTTCAAGATCATCCACTACGGCTGAGTATAGGAGCATGACCACTACTATTTGTCAGCTGGTCAGGTTAGCTTTCCCGTTCAAGTTCCTATAACACATTTTTGTGACAATAAGGCAGTTCAACAGATAGCTGCAAATCCATGCTTTCGTGAGAGAACCAAGCACTTAGATATTGATTGACAGTTCACTAGAGATAAAGTTCAGGAAAAGGCTCCTTCAGACTGCTTAAATTTCAACAAATTTGTAACCTGTGAACATTATGACAAAGGCTTTGGGAAATTCTTAACATTCTTTTTTGAGTTCCAAGTTTGGCTTCATACAAGTTCCAAATTGAGGGGAGGATATAGAAATATCTACTTTGTAAATATGCTAGCTCATTTTATATAGTATGTAACCATAGGGTACAAAATATAATTTTCCTTTATTTCTTTCATTTTGGCGAGTAAATCAGTTAGTAACTAACTTTCCTTTTTCTTCTTGTATAAAAGGAGTTGTATGCTCCTTCTTTTAATGATTGAAAATCATTTTCATTCCAAATAATCAATTTATTTGTCCACTTTTTATTTTTAAAGGAATTTTTCTTCAACTTTGACTTTAAATTAAATCTTTTGTGTTATATAATATTTGATGTAAATTATACGAATGAATTGAGTTTTACATATATTTTCATTGTTATTAGATAAATGTTTTGTATTCTTGCATTCATTGTAAATGTTTTGTATTCTTGCATTCATCGTAAAGGGTGTTTCTTGTATCTTGTTACATTATATAATGAAAGCTATACCCACATCATTTTGGGTGGTTCATCATATAACTCCTATCACGGTATCATTGCCTACATCATTCCCTTCCTCTCCCTCACCTTAAATTAGATTACCTTTCACTTTCTCTTTTCTTCTTCTAACGACATGGCTGCCTCATCTTCCACAGAAACAACCATGTCAATGAGCACTCTACTCCATCTAGTTACTAATCGTTTGAACTCTACAAACTACCTTCTATGGCGTAACCAAATACGTCCGGTCCTCTCTTATCAAAATCTTCTTCTACATGTTGAAGATCTCCCGGACATTCCCGCATCAGAAATCATTGTTAATGACAAACCGGCTCCAAATCCCGCTTATCTCACGTGGGTTCAAAATTACCAACATACTGTTATTATTATTCAAGCCTCCTTATCTGAAGAAGCGGCTGCCGAGATTGTAGGTTTGTCCACTGCTAAACAAATATGGGATACTCTTGAATCGGTTTATAGCGGAGCCTCCATTGAGCGTGTCCAAAATTTACTTGATAAACTCCGGTTATTAAACAAAGGTTCGACTACGGTTACGGAGTTTGGACGTAACTTCAAATCGTTGTTTGAACAGCTAGCTGTTATTGGTCATCCCATCACCGAAGCTGACAAAATTCATTACTTTCTTTGTGGCCGTGGACCTGCTTTCGAGAATTTCTCCACTGCTGAACGTGCTGCCCAAAACAATCGGTGTTTCTGTGATCTAATTGCTCAGGCGGAGAGTCATGAATTGTTCTTAGAATCGCTACATGGGTCAACTTCTCCTACTGTTGCGTTTTCAGCCTCCACTCGTCCTCCTTCATCCAACCTTGGTCGTAGACAGCGGTCAAACCGTGGCAATAACAGCAATAATGGACGAAACAGTGGTGGATGTGGTGGTCGTGGTAGAGGGAGACGACCCCCTCATTGTCAGCTCTGTAGAATAAATGGCCACTTTGCCTCCGGTTGCCCACAATTACCTTCATTTGCATCGCAAGCCAGTGGCAGTGATAGGCAAATTCTAGCCGCTTTCAACGCTCAATTTTCTGATACTCCGGATTGGTTTATGGATTTGGGAGGAACCGATCATATGTCCTCATCTACCTCAGCGGTCTCTCAACCGATGGCGTATTTAGGTCACTCTAAAGTTTCCTTTTGCAACGGTGGCACACTCCCGATATCCCTTATTGGCAATTCTGCTATTCAAAATATCCGTCTCAATGACATTTTAATTGTGCTAAAGCTTACTAAAAATCTACTATCTATTAGTAAACTGACTCGTGATAATGATGTGGATGTATTGTTCTCCCATCCATTCTTTCATATTCAGGATCGAAGCACGAAACGGATAATAGCTCAAGAACGATGTGAAAACGGGCTCTATATCCTTCAACATTCCCATCATGCCCTTATGGCATTCAAAGAAGCAAAGTCTCGAGTATCGTTGAATTATGGCACTCTCGTTTGGGCCATGCCGCCTGTGATACTATTATGTTATTAAATAATAATGGACGTTTGTTGGTTACCTCTATATTACCTAAGCCATCTATATGTCAACCGTGTCAAATGGCCAAGTCACATAAGTTTCTATTTCATAATAATAATAATAAAAGATCTTCACATGTTTTAGACTTAATTCATTGTGACCTCTAGGGACCATCACCTATTACTTCTCATGATGGTTACAGGTATTACGTATTATTCATGGACGATCACTCTCGGTTTGTATGGTTCTATCCACTCAAAACAAAGTCTGAATTTCGTGTGGTGTTTGCTAAATTTCTCAAGTTTGTTCAAAATCAATTCATGCGCAAAGTTGAAGTCTTCCAAAGTGATGGCGGCACGGAATTTCTGAATCATAATGTTCGTTCAGTTTTAGATAATAATGGCTCGTTTCATCGGCTCTCTTGTCCTTACACGCCACAACAAAATTGACGAATTGAACGAAAACATTGACACATTGTCAAGACGGGTCTCTCAATGCTCTTCACGAGTCATGTCCCGGCAACATATTGGGTTCATGCTTTTAGCACCGCCGTTTACATAATTAATCGGATACCAACAAAAGTACTTCACAATGTCTCTCCATTCGAGATTGCATACGGACAAGTTCCCATCTACAACAACTTTCGATCGTTTGGTTGTCGAGTGTTCCCCTACTTTCGTGATCATTCGGCTAATAAGTTGGCACCAAGAAGTCTTCAATGCATCTTTCTCGGTTATTGTACTCAATACAAAGGATACCGTTGTCTTGAACCATCGTCCATGCGCATATATGTTACTCGTCATGCCATATTTGATGGATCTTTGTATCCGTTACATGATAATCATGGGGCTAAAGACATTTGCGAACTAGCTTATCACTTTTTCATAGATGATCATCCCACTGCTACTCATGAGTCTATTGATACGCCTTTAACACCACACCAACCGCCATATACTCCAACACCTCCATGCCGCTTATGTGATGAGCATTTTCTCACAAATAACCCAACACAACAGCTCTCACATCACTCTTCCTCGCAACCTCTTGAACAACATACGCCAGATGTTTCATTAAATCAGTTCGAGCAAACAAACACACCTGTAGAGATTACTACATCTTCTGATTCTTTGGTGGAACAACCAAACACTACTATTCGGACAGGTCATCACATGACCACTCGTGCAAAGGATGGGATTTTCAAAACAAAGCATCGAGCAGATTTTGCTTTTGTTCAAAATAATGGACAATTAAATGCTCTCTATGCCTCGTCGAATCCTCGTGGTTTCAAAACCACCACCAAAAATACGGTTTGGGTTACCGCAATGAAACACGAGATCGATGCTCTCTATCGCAATCGTACTTAGTGCCTTGTTCCTCATCCCAACAACCGCAATGTTGTTGGATGTCACAGGCTTTATCGCACTAAGTATCTTGCTGATGGATCTATTGATCGACACAAAGCTCGATTGGTTGCTCAAGGATTTAGTCAAGTACCGGGATTGGATTTTTCTCACACATTCAGTCATGTTGTTAAAGCATCCACCGTTCGTGTTGTCGTGTCATTAGCCATGCTTCATAACTGGCCACTTCACTAGTTAGATGTCAATAACCCTTTCTTGCATGAAAAATTGAACGATTGTGTTTACATGGAGCAACCGCCTGGATTTGTAGACACTCAACACCCGACATATGTCTGCAAAATCCAAAAAGCAATCTATGGCCTTAAGAAAGCTCCTCGTGCTTGGTTTCACCGATTAACTACGTTCCTTGTGAAATTTGGCTTCTCGTGCAGCCGTGCTGATCCATCATTGTTTGTTTACAAGAAAGGAAGCACCATGCTATATCTTCTGGTATATGTTGATGATTTAATTCTCACCGGAAACAGCTCAACGCTCATTCGATCCTTCATCAACATACTACATTCTAAATTTTCAATCAAAGACTTGGGTCACCTAAGCTATTTTCTTGGACTTGAGGTCAAATACACCTCCAAAGGGCTCTTTTTGGGACAATCTGTCTATGCCAAAGAAATTCTTAAACGGGCTAACCTTATTGATGCTAAACTCGTCTACACACCTTTGTCTCCTAACACGATGTTTGTGACGGATGGTGATCCTTATTCAGATGTCACTCATAATCGCTCTATTGTTGGTGCTCTAGAATATCTCACCATTACTTTCCCGGATATTTCTTATGCTGTCAATCAAGTGAGCCAATTTTTGCAAAAACCAACAATTGAACATTATGCGCAAGTAAAGAGGATTCTTAGATATGTCAAAGGCACAATCTCACTTGGTCTCAATTTTACTAGGTCCACAAAAACATTACTCATTGGTTATTCTGATGCCGATTGGGCTCGGTGCATTGAGACAAGACGCTCCACCTACATTTATTCCATCTTTCTTGGTGGCAATCTTGTTTCGTGGAGTGCAAAGAAAGAACCCACTATTTCTCGGTCCAGTTGCGAGTCTGAATACCGTGCCATGGCCAACACGGCTACTGAGATTCATCAAGTATTATATAACTCAAAAATAATAATTTAAGGTTAAAGTTGACGGAGAAAGACTTAAAAAGTTAAAAGTGGACAGTAAATTGAGACAGATGGATATTCCTATTTCTTGGATAAAAAAAGTAACACCCAATATAGTTTTCCACGGATTATGAGTTCTAATACCATCTAAGATACTGTATATGGAAATAGAAAACATGTCGTTATGGATAAACGAATGATACTTTCACTATCATTCAGGTTACTTAGGTGGTTAAATCTTTCAATCACGTATACGTGGACTAGGGAAAAGTTCATTAATATACCCATAAAAGAGTAAAGATTAGTAGGACCTGCGTATTGCGACTGCGGGTACATTAAAATTAAAATTTTGTGAGCGTTATGTTTTACTATTATACATATTTTTAATAATAACTTTACGAATAATAATGATAATTTTAAGTTGGAATAAATTTAAGCAATAATAAATCGTTTCTTATAAAAATAATAATACGAGATTGTGATGATTGATAGTGCAAGGTATTTTTGCTAATCTGCGTACCATTTGTCACAATATTATATAACGTGTAAATATATAAAATTTTCATAATTGATATGGGTTGTAAAATGTATCATGTTTGTTGCAAAAGAGGGATGTGATGTATTAATTGCGCTGATTATTGAGTTTGTACAATATGTTATATTTGCTGTAAAATGAGAGATGAGGTATTGAGGTGTATTTAATATATATTATTAATTTTGTTTATACATTATGTATTAATACATGTAAAAATTATAATTTATATTTTTAAATTTATTTAGTTTGTACATTATATATTACAACGTGTAAATTGAATTTTTATTATTTTTATAATGAGTAAATTTATTTTTTAATAAGTAATATAGATTAATTCATCTTAGTTATTTTATCAAATTAAAAAAGAATATATATATTTTCATGTCTTTTTTTAACTAATATATTTTCATGTCACCTATTACATTGTTAATTGTTTAGCTTGATCTACGTGGCAAGTACTCGTGTGAACATGTTCCTAATTTTTAGTGTTGTATCAATCAAACAAAACATTTACGAATTAACGGGAAAATTTAAAGATTTTGAAATGTGTTGTTAGTCTTTAGAAGGAGGCCACTTAGAAAAATAGCTTAAAAATAACTATGGTGGTCTCTTATAGCATTACAGTTTTATTGTCATACTTTGTAATCATTTTAGTTAAAGTTACATGGAACATGGTACGATTTGGTTCGAGAACGAAAAAAAAACGTGATTCACGGGGTCTTTAAAATTCGGTACAAAAAGGAGTAGACTCATTTTGGTACGCTTCGGTTCGATGTACCGTATAATTTGATACGATGTACCTAATTTAGTACAATGTATCATATTATACTTATGCATATATAAGTTGTACAATGTTTTGAAACCTGAGTCTCAAATTGACCCGGTCGGGTTACGGGTCCGGATCAACCCGGGTTTATAAATTTTTTTTTTTTTTTTTAATAATTAACAGAAATTATAGATACAAACTATAAAATTTTCGTATATTAAAGATATATATTATTTACCAACCAATATAATATGTAAAAATAAAATTTCGTCGCAAATACGTAAAATTTACATATATTTTTTTTTAAATCCAAAAAAATCGAAACCCGGCCGGGTCTCGAGAACCGGGTTGACCCGAGTCACCCCAAACCCGGCGGGTCGAGCCAGGTTTCGAAAATGTGAAACCCGGGTCAATATGACCCGTTTTTTTTTACGAAACTAGGTCAACCGGTTAACTCGGCCGGGTTGACCCGGATTTCAAAACATTGGTAATAGGTGCATGGACATATATTTTACACATATATATTTTCAAATTTTTAATAATTTATATTTAATTATTATAGTTATATAAATTATACATTTTATTAAAGCCCACTAATATCTATCCTCATAATAATATGAGTTAAATAGAATAGGTCTAGTTGACCCATGTAAATAAGTTATTAGTTGAACCCATAAAATAATAAAAATAAACCAATTAGCTATTAAAAGCTTTAGAGCAACATATCTCTCTTTCTTTCAGTCGCTTTTCATTCCTCAACACAAATTTCATCGGAAAACTTCATCACCATTAAAACTCAACACCGTAAATTAATTGTTGACCGTCGTTGAATGTCAAACCTATCGCTTTTGGTACGATAAATCTAATGATTTTTGGTACTGAATGAAACTGTTAGGAACGTGAAAAGTTGCGAACTAGATCGCGATCCCGATCGATCTGGATCGATTTCGACCATGTTTTGGATCGAACGAACTGGATCCCAATTCCCGGGTACTCTAACGAATTATGTGACCATGAGTTAAATCTTCATTTGTTAAGGCTCTAACATGTGAGATATTTTCAGAGTTTATCGAACGATGATATTTTCAGAGTTTATCGAACGATGGTGTCATGACTCAAGTCATGACTTAAATCCAAAAAAACTATGGTGCATCACTTCTCATCATAGTGTCAAGATGTGACGTTGTAGCAATCAGTCGAACAATTCTTGCGTTATGATATATTTTTAATTATTAAAATGAAGTATATATGAATTTATTATATTAATTTTAGTCCTTTGGCACTATTTTTTTATGGCTTCACTACCCACAAAATATAGTATCATACTTATTCTTGTGCCATAACTTACGAAGAAATACTTCTTGACTACGACATCATGTTTTGGCTATAACACGAACCTACCGTTGTTTATGCTAAAGCAATACAAACAAACGATTGAAATAATTGTATTTTTTTTAATGACAGATTGATATTGAATGAAAAACTAGCAAGAAGTTTAGAATAATTGCATCAAGGAGTATTTTTGTTCAACAACGATTAATATTTTATTAATAAACGTTTTATTATGTGTCGCGTTTGGTCGAAGGATATTCAAAATTGTGTTTGGTATGATCAACGAAAGAATTTAAAATTCTCCGAATTGCCAAAATAAAAAATATTAGAATTATTTCAAAAAGTGAGAAATTTTAATTTACTTAAAAATTAATTTTTATAAACTTTTTTTTAATCGTTTTTATTCGAGTTTTAATATTTATATAAAAAATTATAAAATATAAAAATTTTATATATAAATTATGTTTTCGGTTTTTACTATTTTAAATAAAAATAAAAAATTTATATAAAAAATATATATATAATCTATAAAAAGTTTTTTTATGAAATTTATATAAAAGGTGAAAATTTTGATTTTTACTCATTTAAATAAAAAAACTTAAATTTATATAAAATTTGTAGAAATTTTTTATAATAAATTTATAGAATTTTTTAATAAAATTTATCTAAATTTTTTATAAAGTTTATTGAATTTTTTAAAAATGTTATATAAATTTTTTATAAAATTAATAATTTTTTAATGAAATTTATATAAAAAAGTGAAAATTCGTTTTTTATTCTTATAGATAAAAAATTTATATAAAAAAAATTTATTCGTAAATTGGTTCAACTCAAATAAAGATTTCAAAATACTATGAATTTCTGTCAACCAAACATTCGTAAGCATTTTATATTCTGAAATTTTTAATTCTTAACAATTTTATTTATTAGAATTTAGAATTTCAGAATATTAAAATCTTGACCCAAACGATACCTTTAAAGGAGGTAATTTGCACATTATTTTTATTGATTGTGATACTCAAAAAATTTGTGTGTTTGGACAAATATACCCTTAAATTATGTATACTTATGTTTATGCTAAAGGGTGTATAAGTGTCTATTCATTATATTTTTTTAGTGTCACAATCTAAAAATAGTGTGCAAATCATTTTTTTTATTATAATGTTTGATGTGAATAAATGATGAATATAAATTGTGGGGTCTAACTGTCTAAGAGAGGCACAAGACACCAGATACTTTCCCGACGGCACGAGCATGATGGCTCAAAAATACCTTATGCTCTTAAGCAGGATCGCCATGTTTTAGGGTCAATGGAATCCGTAACCGACCTTACTGTGAGTATTAGTGGTTTAATAAGTTTTTCAAGAACATGGGCTCTCTTTGATGGACATAAATTCATAATTTAGGTAGTGGCCCAGATCCATGAATTTAACCTCTAAGCCAATTGTCAGACCGAAATTTGATGTTTTTTTTTTAGCAAACCGAAATGAGATGTTTAAACAATTAAACCATCTCACATTTGGTTTGTCAAAATTGTAGCTGATGTTAATAGCTTTTTGATTTCGAATCACTCTTACCTAAGTAATCCTTATCTAGGTAGTTGAACCGAGGTTTCTATATTTCAATGTAAATTAAAGGTTGATAGTTTACATAACACGACAACAATGTTACTGAAAAACTACTAAGAATGCATTGCCCGCATATATACATACATACATGTGTGTTCACAACTAAAACTTATGAGCATTATACCTTGTTATTTATCGAAAAAGGGCAAAATATGGACCATCGCTAATAATTTCTGAGTTTTTCGGATATACGTATGGCTTCATTAGGTTTTTAGTACAAAATGCAAACCACAATTAATATGTATTACACGCCTAAGCTATTGGCAGCAAGAGCCAACATCAGATTATAACACCAATCAATCCAGGAAAACACCAACCTTCTTATTAGTCAAGTACAACACTCACAAATTACCATACAAGTTACATAATTACACACACAAAGGCTAGTTGACATCAATCCAGATACATAAGACTATGTATATAAACATATAACACTCAAATATAATAATTAATGTTAGCAACATCATTGCATATCACAAAAACATCCTACCAAATAAGTCTTAAGCACTTGATTATTACATATAATTTAATGATGATTAAGAACTTACATAGATTATTAGATAGTCAAATAGCCCAACCATGATGAACATTTGTCTCACTAACCATATTCCTTTGTCCTGATGATCCCTCACCTTGCATAAACTGGTTGTACCTGTAACAATAACTCTTGTAATATTACTACTGTAGCAAGTAAGAAAAATAACATCAAGTATCTTGCATGCTAGAAATGTGAGTAGTAATACCCTATTTGTAATATGGGCTGTTGTTGTTGACAGTCCATTGGGTTGGATTGTGAAGGATGCATTGGGAATGTGTTGTTGGTACTAGAGTTCCATGGGCATGGGAGTTGATGTGGCCTGTAACCTTGTCCATCTGACTCAAACTGTAAAAAAAATGTATACATAAAAATTAGTTTCAAGATTTTCAATAAAGTATTCTATAGTAATATGTTTGGATATTTCAGAAAATAGTAAGAACTTTGTTATATCTCCCATATATAAATATAATGTCTTCAAATTATATATAAGTTGCCTTTCCAAAATTAGTTCTTTATATGATTTGCATACTTTAGACGTTTAACATTTTGATTGCGCATGGTTTGGATTTTCAGTTTGCGCATATTATAAACGTACATATACTAAAGTTTATTTAAGTTATTGTAAATTTTTTGATAAAAAAAGGTGTTCAGTCAATGTAAAACATTATAATCCATATTAAGTAAAATTAAATTCTGTTCTTGTTAATTCTCAAACCGGATTGCTTCTCTAGAAACGAAATGAAAGTACCTCTGTCGTTCATAACACCAACATTGTATTTATGGGTCATTTTTTTTTACCAAAAAGATGAAGATGGCCCAATTGCAATTTTATGTTTGTATACATTCTATTGATTGGTTGCTCAAAAGAACATTCATGATCTGTTTTCAACTATTATGTATGAGAAATTATCATGTCAATTTTTTTAGTAACAATACTGTAATGATAATTTGCTAGAGAAGTTGTGCAATCGAAGGAATAAATTATATTGTTTGGTTGAAATACATAAAGTAAACTACTATAGTCCCATGTAGCATGAAAATTTGGACAAAGTTTTTAAATGTTATCATCTTTGAAATTTTTTGTTCGCAGTCAATCATTTTGCTAAGTATACACTATGTAGGATTATGTCCATATGGCTATGTATCATAGTTAATATCACTGAAAAATATAAACCCATGCCATGTACTAAGAATGATTAATATCTGAAACATACCGTTGATAGCTCATGTGAGACCTTGATCTTTAGATGCTTGTTCATGTCTCCGAGTTCCCGTTCCTATCACGTATAGCTTTGTTAACAATAGAGCAGCCATATAGCGTTTCTTTATAAAAATGTCTTAGATGCCACAAACGGCGTGCACATTGAATACGAGTACAAAATACTTGTCATTGTCGAAGATGGTTTTATAGAACGTAAGTACACCATGTTCTATCTCAAAACATATGGTTTACTTTTTTTATGCAAATGTTTTAGATTTACCTTACAACGAAGCTCTTCCATTTGTTCTACCAAGATCTGTGTCTACAAAAATTTACCAAAATACGTGACATCATCTGATTAGGTTTATAATGGGTGATTACAAACAAATTGTGTTAAGATTACCTTTCTTTGTCTAGCTTGTGTAAGAGCCCCCTCAAGTTGTTTCTCAAGATTATGCAGTTCCTTGATACTAAGAGGTCCAAGATCTTCCCCAAGTAGATGCCTAGAAGAATTTGTAACACAAATTCACATGAAAACCACTTCTAATAACCAAAGTTACATTTTTTTGCATCACATTTTTGTTTCATTGGAAAAAATCGAAATGAAAGTATATGTGCACCTTTGGGTGCGTTGGAGGGATTCAAACTTAGCTTTTAACTTGGAAACTTCTTGATACCAACTCTACAAAAGAAGCACCCGAACTATTTTGATTAATAAAAATTGATCTCAAAGACTTGAGGGAATTCTGTTTATACTTATGCCCGTTTCTTACTTGTGTCTCACGTTCATTGTTGTTGTCTTGAGGATTAAAGCAACAACGTTGATAGCGTTCAAGGGTTTTCATAACCCTGCAGTAGCAAAGCAATTGATTAGTTAGCAAATTATTACTATTCTATATCTAGTTGGTTATTGTTAGACATTGTTTTAAAATTGATTGTGTATTTCTAATTGTTTTTTTTTTTCAATATGGCACACTTTAAACAATTAAACATAATCATAAGAACTAGTATAAATCACAGCATGGATTATTCAAGTCATAACTGGACCATCAAATAAACAACACAATGTTTAATGGGATTTAATAAATCAGGATATCATGATTTTGTTACAAACTTGTACCTACCTAGAGTATTACTATCACAATTTCTACATATTTTTGTTTTCTGACATTATTGGGTTTTACTAACTTTTAAGTACTTGCTCCGTTTCAATTTTTTTTTACTTATTTATTACTCTTTTTTATTCAAATTCGATCTTAAATATTTTTTATATATTGTTAATGCAAAACATATGAATAAATTGATTTTTAAATATATTTTTATTGGTAAAACATTAAAAATTAATGTTAAAAAAGATTGACTTTTTTCAAAAGGACAATAAACTTGTAACAGAGGTAAGTAATTAATTAAGATTAGTACTCGGTCATAAAAAAAAATTTAAACACTTGTTTGCGTAAATATACAGCTTTGACGTATCTTATATAATCAGCTTACGGACAATTTTATTATGAACAGAGGTGACTCAAAGGGTGTGCAAGCGGTGCCATCGCATCGGGCCTCCATTTGAAAGGGGGCCTCATTTTTATACGATTATATATAAATACTTTATATGCTAAACATGTATGAATCATGTAATTTAAGTTTAAATAAAATTTCTATTTAATTTAGAAGTGTAAAAAGGTCTCTTCATCATTATTGCCTAGGGCATCCGACAACAATGGACGATTATGAACCAATTTTAATGTAATAATGCTTAATTTATGCATAATTAACTGAAACTCCAAAATCAATGAAAGTCTCGTTTTACTTGACATTATAAGCACATAATGATCTAATTTAACAAGCAAAAAGAACAAAAGATATAGTATATCCTTGTACTTATTTGCTCCCTAAAAGTTAAAAAGTGTAGGGCTCAAGATACACATACATTGTGTTTACTTCTTTGCTCTAGTCGATAGGACTAAATGTCCATACATATCATTTGTCTTCTTTCATTGGATACCATCGATAAGACCAATCTTTTACTTCACATATATCATACAAAATTTTGATTCTTACCTATGGCAATATAGATTGTTTATAAACAATGTAAATAGTTTTTACTTCTTTCCTCATGTGCGCCTTTACTCTTTATCTCATACACAAGTCAATAATATTTTTTACCTCACACTTCACACAACATACTTTCATTTTTATCATACCGAATAAAGGTGTATGCTAGTACAATGTGAATTTATGATCATGAAATTAGGTATGGATACGAATCCAGGTCCATTAACTTTAATTTGAACTCTAACTCTCCAAACATGATATGCTATATCCTTTGGATAAAAACCAGAAAATAAACTATACAAGTGAGTCTTGTTGAAATCTAAAACTTTCTATATATCACCGTACTTTAAGATAAATTAAAGATCAAAGATACTCCTCCGGTTTAGCTTCTATAAGCGAAGCTATAATCAACAATTAGTAGAATGGGAATTATTCCTTTGTTTTAACCAAAAAGTGACGGTATCAAATCATTTGCTTTTCTAAGTCTTTTGTTCTAGATTTTTAAGGGAACTTTATGTTTCCACCAACATACTCCGTATATGTTTATATATTGGTGGTTAGAAATGAAAGGAAAAGGTATGACCAAAGAAGCATAAATATATAAATAAACAAATAGATAAAAACATAATAGAGCGTGTATTTCACATGCTTGTCCAAAGTTTCGGAAATGGATCAGAAATTTTAGTTCTAAATTTACAATTTTGTTTTGTATATGAAATTTCTAATTCCATTTGTGTTTTTATTGTTAAAACATGATAAATGAATCCAAGATTAACAAATAATACTTGCCCGTGATATGGAGTATCATAATTCATAGCTAGATTTTCAGTAATTTTTAACTCAAATAACTAAAAGTACTAATTTTATGAACCATCATACACAATTATGGAGTATAAAAACATGTCTTCCAAAGTAAAATACTTTGAAGGTTTAATTCCAAATTGGAGTAAATACATCTAAAATAATGCTTCACAGGTATCACCTTAATTCTTTTCACTTTGAGTCAATGTTTCAAGTTGTTCTACCATATAAAGATATAGTCACATAGACAACTTAAACTCAAGCAAACTCGTTTACGCAAAACAAAAGTTAAAGTTTCTTGCACGAAAACGGGTAAAAACCAAAGAAATTCCAACCCTTAGGAAGAAATTTGCCCTTGGAAATTGTTATTTGCATAGTAATATCAGCAAAAAGATCATAAGTTTATTATGACATTTGGACATAACCCAGAAATTTAAAGTTTAGTACCATAAGTTTATTATGTATAATCATGAAATATGCTTTTAGTAAAGCTTCAATACACACAGTAACAAGAAAATAATCATTCTTTCTTTTTCCATCAAGAAAACAAAAATTGGTAAAAGGAATCAAGAAAACAATAAAGTAAATTGTACATTTTTAAACTTTAATTATGTTAAAAAATTACAAAATTATAGTAATACCAAAGTCATGTTGCTTATGATAGAAGAAAATTAATAAATGAAAAGCATATAAGGTGTAAGTTTTACAAATGAAATAGAATCACCAATTATGGTTAAAATTTAATATATTCTTTTTTCCAGATTTATAAAGGAAAGTTTTAGAACTTCTTTTTATTTTCCCTGCTCATGTTTGTATCACCTAAGGAAAAATTAATGATACAAACAGGAAAATTTTCAACAAAATTCACTGAAGAAAACCATTAGATCCGATGAGATATCAAAAATAGAAAAGACAAAAATCCAATCCGAAAAAATATCAAAAATCAAAAATCAAAATATAAAAAAGTACTAATCATTTGCTTTTTTTACTAATAATAAAATATAGAATAAAACCCTAGATCTGTGTTTTGTCAGTTTAATGACGACTAGTACTATCATATCACTCCAAAACGTGTCAATCTCTCATTAGATCTCCAACTTAATGGAACACTTTTGAAGATCTTAGAAAATATATTACGGAGTATATATTAATTATTTCACAACAACGAATTCTTAATGTATGTCACGTGTGCAAGTATATATAATGAAGTGATAATAATGTATGTTAAACTTGCATAGATAGAATTATGAACAGTTGTTATATATGCTCACCCGACGCTGCCAAACTCATACAGCTTGTCGCGGCTAGAGAAGATGATGAGGCCGACTTCAGCGTCGCAAAGGACCGAAAGCTCGTAAGCTTTTTTAAGCAAACCATTTCTACGTTTCGAGAAGGTAACTTGTCGGTTGATTTTGTTTTCGATTCTCTTTAGTTCTACTCTTCCTCTGCCCATGACTTCTTAAGAGTTACTTTTTTTCTCTTTTTGAAAGTAGGAGATGACGATTGTATAAAAGGGGAGAAAACAATGGTGCAGAAAGATGTACAAAAAGGAGTGTCAAAGTTGTTGGAGAGAATTGAGTTTATATTGACAAAATTTGTAGAAAGATTTTATTAGATATGAAATTAACTCTCTAATAGGACATTTTGGAATTGTGCTAAGTTTATAGTGTTTGAAAGATCGAATATAAAGAGGCACGTATCCTTATAGATGGGTTTTGTAACATAATTGATTCTTGATAATGAAAAGGAATATGTGTGAGGCAAATGTCAAAAACAAATTTTGTGGAATAAGGGATGAAAGTTATCAAAACCGTCACATAAATACAGTTTGTGGAAAGCAACTTGTACACAACAATCTCTTCTAATATGCAATATATATATATATATATATATATATATATATATATATATATATATATATATATATATATATATATATATATATATATATATATATATATATATATATATATATAGGTTAATTTTAGCGCGTGAGCTTATTAGAGCTTATCATATCATGAGTTTATTATTTTATTTTTAAATAAACTATTATTAAAATGAAGTCTCGTTTGCTTGACAGAGCTTAAATGAGTTTGTTAAAAAAAATAATCTCCTAAATAACATGCTAGTTAAAGTAACATATAAAAATAAACTCAAGTTACATTCTTCAACAACCCACTCCAACGATCCACTCCAACTCCTAAAAATGCCAAACTTACCCATAGTGTACCCTATTGGTTGTGGTAAAATACGACCTTTAGGAAAAGGAGCGTAAAAGCGGTAAGTATTAAGTGATGATTTAGGAAAATCAAGCACTAATGACCCAATGAAGTTCGTTTCCCAAGGAGGTATATGTGTGTGAGTAATTCGTAATTGGTTTGAGATTAATATTAGTTTAGAAGGGGATGAAAAAAGAGGATGACGAAGACGTGAAATTAATCACTACGACGACAAAACGTAAAACCGTAAAATAAGCTAAAATAAAAATTAATTCTAAAAATTACCAAAAATTCACCAAAAATCAAAATAAATAAACTAAGAGTTTACCAATGATTAAAACCTTTTCAAACCTTTTAATTAATTAAATATTCAATTTTTAAATGCTAATTAAAGCCCTAAAAATCAAATTAATTATTAAAAAGCCCAAATAAAGATTTTTCAATTGGTAAACCTCTAAAATGACCTAAAGAGATTAAAAACTATTTTTAGAAATTTTTAAACTAACAAAAACTATTTAAAATGATTTATAAACTATTAAAACTTAAAATAATTATAAAAATTAATCTAAAAGTTGCAAAATTCATATTTTAATGTATTTAAGCTAAGAAAAATATAAAAAGTTGAAAAATGAGAAATTTGAAAAATAATAATTAAATAATATTAAAATAATATAAAAATTCTAAAAATTCTAAAAAATTCTAAAAACTTGCAAACTAGTATATTTTAACCTAAATAATCAGAAAATGAAAGTGAAATGACCAGAATACCCCTATTGGGCCTCAAAATGGGCCAAAACCTTAAACAGTCAACTCTAATGGGCTAAATGGGCCCAAAAAGTCAAACTAGGCCCAATGGACTTGGAAAAGCCCAATCTTACTCAAAATTTAATTCTAAACACAAAACTCTAAAGGCCCAAAAGCTGAAAGTGAGCTTATCACAGCTTAATAAGAAAACAGCTTATCCTTATTAGGCTTTTTAGCCCATTAAGCAATAAGCTAATGCGATTAGCTCTAATTTGACACACAACCTTCTTTTGGGATGCTTAAGAGATCTGTAAAAAGAAATTTTGAAAAAGCACACTCAATAAGCCAGAAATAAGCAAAGTACAATTTCATAAAACGACAAAATAGTCGGGTTTGAGAATTAGGGCACCTCAGGACTTGATTCAACTTGAAAAATGTCACAAATGAACTCAATAAGCCAAATCAATCAACAAAGTTCCAATAAGCAACACCAATAAGCCAGAATAAACCAATAAGCACTTATGAAAAAGTCAATTAAGTTGGTTTTCTAGTCAAACCTAAAAGTCAACACACCAAATGCTCCAGTATGAACAAATGGGTCAAATAATGAGCACCTATTACAAAATTCAAGTTGTTGCTGGTTAAAATAAGCTATTATAGCTTATTGATAAGCTGAAACCCAAAATACACTAGCAGTGGCTAGCAGCAGGGGAAAGGAGTTCCCACTGCTTTGACTATTTGACCAAGCTTTTTAGAGAGATTTAGTTGGATTCAATTGGAAACAAAGGCACTCTTGTGATCAGTGAATCACAAGGAGTCAATATCAACAAGAAAATCACAATTTGGTTCAGACAATAAGCCCAGATTAATCAAACAGTCACCAGATATTGCACAGACATGTGAAATAAGCTGTTATGTACAAATAAGCAGATATAGCATGAATAAGCCAGCCAAATTCAACAGGATGCATACACAAGCTATATAAACTATGAATAAGCACAAACAAACTTATTTCAATCACTGAATCAAAGTATAGAACAAGATCAAAGAAGATTAAAGTTACTGATATGAACTACAAGTACTCATGCACACTTTGCTGATCTAATTGACCACAGATCCAATTTCAAGCCTCAAATCCTACTTCCCTGATGTTATTAACTAGGTTTAATCACTTGTTAACACTAGTCTATGATTAGATCTAGGTGTCCCTTAAACCTAAGCCAATTTTATCAAGTAACAAAGATTTTATGGCCCTTTTATGGATTTGGGTGTTTCAAACCACAAAACCTACAAACAGATGGTCAAGTATACCAGGTAAAAAGATACCAACAGATAACAACACAAATCCAATACTTAACAAACCACAAATCATGCTTATGCAGTTAACCCAAACACCCCTTAAAAACCTGTTTTGACAAATTTTCAAATGATAATCCAGTTTTAACCCACACATCAAGCTAACAACACCTCAATAACATCAAACCAACACAAGTAAACCAGATTCAACAACAAAATCACAGATTCAAGAAAAATCAAACAAAATCACAAATATTCAGAAAATTAAAAGAGAAAATGAAAAAGGAGAAGGGTGCAAACCTCCAAGACCTACATCCAGGCCCTGGATTGTTTGAGCTGAGGTACTAGCAGAACAAGTACCAGCTTCCAATGATGCTAAGATGAACAAACAATAAAGTGAGATCAAATAACCAAGATTTTCTGATTTTTGAAACACAAGCCTTATCAATTAAAACCTTGCCTCAAAAACCTTCAAACATGAAAATGGAACTCATAATTAGGCTATTCTAACACCAAATTTTAATAAACAAGAACAAGATTTCATAAATTTCTGAAAATCAAATTTTATTAACTTAAAAAGGGATTACAAAGATTGATAGCCTAAAACTGGAACAAAAGCTCTATCACATGTTGAGGAGTCTTTTTTATAGGCAAATGCTAGGTGATAGGTGTGAAAACACCCATCCTTTTTACCACTTAATTACAATAATAACCGAGCCAAAACGTGTATTTTATGTCATTTATGTCAGAATTATGCGTGGTTTGTGTTTTTGTTGTGATTTAGGACGAAAAGGTGAAAAGTGGAGAAAACATGGCATTCACGGGATTTTTTCGAAGAAAAAGACGAAAGATGAAGTCGAAAGATCAAGAGTGGAAAAAGAACGCAAGTCCAAGATCAATTCTGAAGATTTATCGAAGAAAAAGTCAAAAGACGGAAGTTCACCAAAAGCCGAAGAACTCAAGTCTAATTTATTGAAGAATTACAAGACGAGTTCAAAGAAATCCCGAGCCAAAGTCATTAAAGTCCAAGATTTAAGAAGATTAAAGAAAGCAAGGACCTAATGACGCAATTAAGGAAAAGAAGAAAGAGGGAGGAAGCTTCCTAAGCTCCTCCCTAATCTCCATATATATAGTCTTCTATGTTTTCATTTTATAGTTGTTTGGTGGCTTGACAAACCACCTCTTCCACCATTTTCATATTGCACTTTAAACTTATGTACCTTTAATTCATTGTCTTGCACCTTTAATTCAATTAATTTCCAAGTAAGTTATTTTTTATTGTTCTTGAATCTTTACTTTTCTTGTTTAATCTATCATCTTCCTTTCTTGATTTTAGTTTACTTTTGGTGCGAAATATATTTGATCCGTGTTGATCTTGATGTTTTCGTGCTTAAAAAGTTCATCTTTTTATTCATCCATGAGTTTTTATATGGATTAAGCTTTGAGCTTGACATGCTTATTGGCTTAATTTGTGTTTAGCTTATTTACTTTTTGAAAGTTTTCTTAAAAAGTTCATCTTTTTATAGTTTGATTTAAAAGTTTGCTTATTTCAAGTTTGATAAGTTGTTATTCATGCTTATTGAGTCCATTTTACTTTAGATTCGTTCAAGTTTTAGTTTGAGCTTATTCCTATAGCTTATACTTTGCTTATTTCGAATCAATAGGAAATCGGAAAAGGTAAACCCTTTTCCGATCATAACATTCCGATCACCACCCCCTCTTTCCGATCGTTTGATCGGAAAAGGGTTTATAAACATTCTAATTGTGGTGGCTTTAAGACATTCCGATTGGTATTACTTTATTGTATTCCAATTGGGTGTTTTTCTAGACATTCCGATTGACCAGTTTGTTAGTTATTCCGATCAGCCGCAATTGCAAATATTTCGATTGGACTTTCCTTTTGCATATTCCAATTATGTTCATGTCCCATCATTCCGATCACACTTTCCGATGGGGTACATTCCGATCGGATTCCGATTGGATTCCGATCGGGTGTATTCCGATTGGTTGTTTTGTTTTATTTTATTTTAATATTTTGTTTTAGTAAAAGTGACAATTTTTCTCGTTTTGTTTTTAGTCTATTCTAATTTCGTTTTGCATTTTTATTTGATTGTCAATTTACTTTTCGTTAAGTTTTAATTTTACGTCATTTAATTTCTCGTCATTTAATTTCAAAGTTTTAAATATTGCACCGTTTACGTTTCAACTAGTTTTAGTTTTAATTACCCGTCATTTATTTCAAAGTCTTGCACATTTATTTTACCACAATAAAAAATATTATTCTTTGCCAAAAACGACTGAGTCACACTTTAAACCGGAAATCAATTCGAGAAGATACCGAGAAACGAACTTTTTAACCTAGCAAAGCCATACATTAAAATGGCGCCGCTGCCGGCTCTTTTCGTGAAGATTAACGGTTTTTTTGTGAGAGACGCGTTGGCTTTTGGGATCCGTTCAATTGTGAACGTTATTTTTCGTGTCAAATATTTTCAAAAATCCAAAAACATTTGAAAAATCATAAAAAGCATTTCTTTTTCAAAGTTTTGCACCAAAAATATTCTTCTTGCTCATGTATTTTGCTTTATGGATTCTTATGTCCATTGCGTCGGGTGTGGAAAACGATTGTACGGGAACGACTCATGTCAATGGTGTACATGTGAGCAGTGCGGAAACGATATCAACAATACACAATTCATATTCGGATTTTGTCTATTGTGCAACTCGACTAATTCGTCCTTTTTGAACCCACCTCCTCCTGTTCCCCCGTGCCTCTATTGTGGAAGCGATTCTCATTGGCATGTTTCATGCCCGGTTCAATACCCGTATGGTCACGGGCAAGAACCGGGGTACAATTATGACTATGATAATAGCTATACACAAGACGCACCCAGTCTTTCTCCTCAACCGTTTTGCAACAACTGTGGGGGTCCTCACGATACTTCTTATTGTCAACCAATGAATTATTATGAGCAAAATCCGTGTCCTCAGTTTTCTTCACCAATGGATTATTATGAACCAAACCCGGTTTCTAATTCTTCTCAACCGATGAACTACTATGAGCCACAACCATGCTATAATTCAGGTTTTCAACACTTTGAGCCCCCACATCACACCCTCAATCATCAATCCTCTCAGCCAATTAGTCTTGACCAACAACTCACTTCTTTGAATGGCATTCTAGAAAGTATAGCTCAACTCCGAGCTGACTTGCATCCGGAAAAGCAGCCTTTGCTTGATGTGGACGAAACCTTGAAAACAACCGACACCTTTTTGAGCCAATTTAGTCGTTTTCCCTTCTTTTCTACACCAAAATGTTTAATTACAGCATGGGATAGAATTGGTGAAACTGAACATACTCGGGGCGATGAACAACAAAATTTGCTGCATGAGCTTCTTAACGATATGGAGGTTATCAAGGAAGAGTTAGCCGACTACGTCACTCCTAACTGGACTCGTCCCATCTATTATGATGATGACGACGACGATGATGTCTACACTTTCAACCAATCTTCTCAAGTTGTTGCTCCTACTCTCGATGTTCCTATTGCGTCTAAGGATCTAGATTCGTTGAATGAGCTCAGTGATGTTGGTCTCGACAAATTACTGGATGATGAGGTTTGTGACTTACCTGCTATGGAGTCTGAGGACGACGTTGCTCTTACGAAAGAGGTCGATCCTAGTGATGACGATTCTTCTCTCCGCTATGAGAATTTAACTTTTGAAATTTCTCAATCTCCACCGGGAGATGCGGGTGATGACGATTTATTCTCTCCGGCTTACGAGAAGTTCACCGATGAACTTGATCTTGTGGATGAGGTGGAAGACGTGCTTCTTCGCGATAGATTACGGAAAGTGCACCTTCTTATTGCTCAAATCGAAGAGTTGACTTCTCCTTCTCTTTCCAAGTCTTTACCTCCATCTCTTCCTCCCGTTGAAGATAATGACCCATTGATGGAAGAAATCGATATCCACTCCATCCCTCCAGGTATTGATGATTATGACATGGAGGGGGACATTATTTTTGATAATTTGCTGCAGGAAGGTATTGTCCCAAGTCCCCCTCTCGAGCACCTTTCATCCACTCCGTTAGAGACCATCACGGAGGATGAGTGCTTTGACCCGGGAGGTGACATTGATTATGCTATGATTGATAACTATACGGCTTTGTCGCTTGCTCAGCATCCATTGTCTTTGGGGGAGGACAATGTGCTTACTTTACCCACCCCACCTCCCGTGGACCTTGATTTCACATACTTTTCGTATGTTGAAAGGACCTTTCTCCCATACAAGACTTATCCCCCGCCTCTCCTTTGTTGATGTCAACCAAGAACGAGGACAAGGTCTTTGATCCCGGTATCACATTCAAGACTTCCCAATGGACCATTTAATTCGGGGACGAGTCAGGCTCGTGACTCGGTTAATAAAAAAAAGCGCTTTTTGGGAGGCAACCCACTTATTTATCTATATTTATCATAAGTGTAGGGGGAGCCCCGTTGGTGTTTCTTGTTTTCTTTCTTATCATGTGCAGGGATTAGTGCTTCAAAGACACACTCTTGATGACTTTTGACGACCGTGATTCCGTGTTCCCGTTTTCCCGGTTCTATCCTAAACTCTCTTCGATTCACTATTTTATATTTCTCAATATTAAAATAGGAATCTCTTTAGTTGTCTCTTCCTTAGCGAGATTTAAACAAAGTGCACAATGTCCTAAGTGTAGGGGAGTTTACTTCCACATGCTTAAACATTGAGGATAATGTTTATATTAAGTGTAGGGGGGACTTCTATCGAAGTTAAGTGGCCTTTTCCTTGTATTTGTCCTCATTTTAACCGGAAATTTTGATTTTTCGACATTTTTCAAAATTTTTGATCTATTTTGGCCTACTAGTTTTTCCCTTTGTATAGTTATTTTCTTTCCTTGTTAGAATAAATCTTTAATAAAGTGGTTTTTATTTTCAAACGTTGTGAATCTTTTGACTCAACCCGAGTTTACTTATCTAAGTTTACTCTAGCTAGTATCCTTAACTTGTTTAAGTCAAGTTTTGCTAGGCTTTTATATAGGGAGCTATAAAACGCGAAAGTCTTAACCCTCACGGATTAAGAACAAGAACTTTTCGCAAGTTCCTATAACTGATCCTAGAGAGTCGTTTATCAAGGGAACTTTAAAACGCAAATTCTAAACTTGAAAGAGTCTAAGAAGATGCAATATCCTATAGGCGACTCGAAAACCCAAAACTTTGATTTAATAGGCTAAGCATCCACGAGTCTCATTCCTTGAGATTTTAAACTGTGGAGAACGAGAGATGATAGAGTCAATTATAAGTTTGGTATCCTTTCGTGAATTTATGTGAGTTAATTATAAGCCTATTCTCCCATCGCTTGCTAATAAATTTATCTGCAATAAATAAGGTTGTACGATTTGAAAAGTTACTTAGCTTCTAGCCCAAGATCGTTTAAAAGTTGCTCGGTATGGATTAGAGTTCATAGCCAAGGCATAACTTATTGAAGCGGGACGTGAAGATTGGCGAGTCCAAAAAGGTCCTAACAAGGCATGAGGGCTACATTTTGTTGCTAAAGATCCCAAGTGACGTGAAGAATCATTTATCGAAAATCAATATGAAGGATCGAGACACACGACGAAAAGCAAATACTCCCCAAAAGTCATGGAGAAGTCTATCCGAAAAGACCCTAGCAAGGTATGAGGATAAATAAAGCCAAGTCCCAAAAAGGAGGCGGATCGTTGTATATCAAAGTCCAAAATAAAGATTGGAGAAAAATGAAGAAGTCGTGGTCCAGATATGAATCTCTCAAAACTTCAAGTGAAGAAATTCCTATATGAAGAGAAGGCCATTATTTCATGAACGTCTCTCAAGATTTGAAGTATGAAGTCGCTGCCAAATATCGGTCCGAGAAAGGTCTCAAATCGCAAAGCGAGTTATGCCAAGATATGAACTTTATGAGGTCCCGAGAAGCAGTTTTAAAAGATTTTTTCCTTTAGCTAACTATTGATTAAATCGTTCACTTTATTTTCGGATTAAATAATTATCGAAATAAGTCAAAAATGCATCCTCGTGATCATTCAAGACAACAATAAAATATAAGAGATACACCTAGGAATAAGGGAGTCTAAGTGAATAATTGGCCCACATGAGTTCGTGTTGGTTTGCTAACTTATAATAACAATGATCTCGTTTTTAAGCTTGGTTTGGAGAAAGTGAAAACTTGAGGATGATGATCATTCACGACATTTCCAAAACCCAAAGGTATGATTTTGATTTCTTTACTTTGTATGTTTATAATTTTCTATCTCTTTAATAAAGGCCAACGTGGATTGATTGTGATGAAAAATGTAAACGTGCTTTGTAACTAATGCATTGCATGAGGACATTGCAATGGTTAAGTGTTGGGGATTTGATAGGTGTGAAAACACCCATCCTTTTTACCACTTAATTACAATAATAACCGAGCCAAAACGTGTATTTTATGTCATTTATGTCGGAATTATGCGTGGTTTGTGTTTTTGTTGTGATTTAGGACGAAAATGTGAAAAGTGGAGAAAACACGGCATTCACGGGCTTTTATCGAAAAAAAAGACGAAAGATGAAGTCGAAAGATCAAGAGTGGAAAAAGAACGGAAGTCCAAGACCAATTCTGAATATTTATCGAAGAAAAAGTCAAAAGACAGAAGTTCACCAAAAGCCGAAGAACTCAAGTCTAATTTATTGAAGAATTACAAGACGAGTTCAAAGAAATCCCGAGCCAAAGTCATTAAAGTCCAAGATTTAAGAAGATTAAAGAAATCAAGGACCTAATGACGCAATTAAGGAAAAGAAGAAAGAGGGAGGAAGCTTCCTAAGCTCCTCCCTAATCTCCCTATATTAATCTTCTATGTTTTCATTTTATAGTTGTTGGGTGGCTTGACAAACCACCTCTTTTTCATATTGCACTTTAAATTTATGTACCTTTAATTCATTGTCTTGCACCTTTAATTCAATTAATTTCCAAGTAAGTTGTTTTTTATTGTTCTTGAATCTTTACTTTTCTTGTTTAATCTCTCATCTTCCTTTCTTGATTTTAGTTTACTTTTGGTGCGAAATATATTTGATCCGTGTTGATCTTGATGTTTTCGTGCTTAAAAAGTTCATCTTTTTATTCATCCATGAGTTTTTATATGGATTAAGCTTTGAGCTTGACATACTTATTGGCTTAATTTGTATTTAGCTTATTTACTTTTTGAAAGTTTTCTTAAAAAGTTCATCTTTTTATAGTTTGATTTAAAAGTTTGCTTATTTCAAGTTTGATAAGTTGTTATTCATGCTTATTGAGTCCAGTTTACTTTAGATTCGTTCAAGTTTTAGTTTGAGCTTATTCCTATAGCTTATACTTTGCTTATTTCGAATCAATAGGAAATCGGAAAAGGTAAACCCTTTTCCGATCATAACATTCCGATCACCACCGCCTCTGATCGTTTGATCGGAAAAGGGTTTATAAACATTCCGATTGTGGTGGCTTTAAGACATTCCGATTGGTATTACTTTATTGTATTCCAATTGGGTGTTTTTCTAGACATTCCGATTGACCAGTTTGTTAGTTATTCCGATCAGCCGCAATTGCAAATATTCCGATTGGACTTTCCTTTTGCATATTCCAATTAAGTTCATGTCCCATCATTCCGATCACACTTTCCAATGGGGTACATTCCGATCGGATTCCGATTGGATTCCGATCGGGTGTATTCCGATTGGTTGTTTTGTTTTATTTTATTTTAATATTTTGTTTTAGTAAAAGTGACAATTTTTCTCGTTTTGTTTTTAGTATATTCTAATTTCGTTTTGCATTTTTATTTGATTGTCAATTTACTTTCCGTTAAGTTTTAATTTTACGTCATTTAATTTCTCGTCATTTAATTTCAAAGTTTTAAATATTGCACCGTTTACGTTTCAACTAGTTTTAGTTTTAATTACCCGTCATTTATTTCAAAGTCTTGCACATTTATTTTACCACAATCAAAAATATTATTCTTTGCCAAAAACGACTGAGTCACACTTTAAACCGGAAATCAATTCGAGAAGATACCGAGAAACGAACTTTTTAACCTAGCAAAACCATACATTAAAATGGCGCCGCTGCCGGCTCTTTTCGTGAAGATTAACGGTTTTTTGTGAGAGACGCGTTGGCTTTTGGGATCCGTTCAATTGTGAACGTTATTTTCGTGTCAAATATTTTCAAAAATCCAAAAACATTTGAAAAATCATAAAAAGCATTTCTTTTTCAAAGTTTTGCACCAAAAATATTCTTCTTGCTCACCTATTTTTCTTTATGGATTCTTATGTCCATTACGTCGGGTGTGGGAGACGATTGTACGGGAACGACTCATGTCAATGGTGTACATGTGAGCGGTGCGGAAACGATATATACAATACACAATTCATATTCGGATTTTGTCCCTTGTGGAACTCGACTAATTCGTCCTTTTTGAACCCACTTCCTCCTGTTCCCCCGTGCCTCTATTGTGGAAGCGATTCTCATTGGCATGTTTCGTGCCCGGTTCAATACCCGTATGGTCACGGGCAAGAACCGGGGTACAATTATGACTATGATAATAGCTATACACAAGACGCACCCAGTCTTTCTCCTCAACCGTTTTGCAACAACTGTGGGGGTCCTCACGATACTTCTTATTGTCAACCAATGAATTATTATGAGCAAAATCCGTGTCCTCAGTTTTCTTCACCAATGGATTATTATGAACCAAACCCGGTTTCTAATTCTTCTCAACCGATGTACTACTATGAGCCACAACCATGCTATAATTTAGGTTTTCAACACTTTGAGCCCCCACATCACACCCTCAATCATCATTCCTCTCAGCCAATTAGTCTTGACCAACAACTCACTTCTTTGAATGGCATTCTAGAAAGTATAGCTCAACTCCGAGCTGACTTGCATCCGGAAAAGCAACCTTTACTTGATGTGGACGAAACCTTGAAAACAACCGACACCTTTTTGAGCCAATTTAGTCGTTTTCCCTTCTTTTCTACACCAAAATGTTTAATTACAGCATGGGATAGAATTGGTGAAATTGAACATACTCGGGGCGATGAACAACCAAAGTTGCTGCATGAGCTTCTTAACGATATGGAGGTTATCAAGGAAGAGTTAGCCGACTACGTCACTCCTAACTGGACTCGTCCCATCTATTATGATGATGACGACGACGATGATGTCTACACTTTCAACCAATCTTCTCAAGTTGCTGCTCCTACTCTCGATGTTCCTATTGCGTCTAAGGATCTAGTTTCGTTGAATGAGCTCAGTGATGTTGGTCTCGACAAATTATTGGATGATGAGGTTTGTGACTTACCTGCTATGGAGCCTGAGGACGACGTTGCTCTTACGTAAGAGGTCGATCCTAGTGATGACGATTCTTCTCTCCCCTATGAGAATTTCACTTTTGAAATTTCTCAATCTCCACCGGGAGATGCGGGTGATGACGATTTATTCTCTCCGGCTTACGAGAAGTTCACCGATGAACTTGATCTTGTGGATGAGGTGGAATACGTGCTTCTTCGCGATAGATTACGGAAAGTGCACCTTCTTATTTCTCAAATCGAAGAGTTGACTTCTTCTTCTCTCTCCAAGTCTTTACCTCCATCTCTTCCTCCCGTTGAAGATAATGACCCATTGCTGGAAGAAATCGATATCCACTCCATCCCTCCAGGTATTGATGATTATGACACGGAGGGGGACATTATTTTTGATAATTTGCTGCAGGAAGGTATTGTCCCAAGTCCCCCTCTCGAGCACCTTTCATCCACTCCGTTAGAGACCATCACGGAGGATGAGTGCTTTGACCCGGGAGGTGACATTGATTATGCTATGATTGATAACTATACGGCTTTGTCGCTTGCTCTGCATCCATTGTCCTTGGGGGAGGACAATGTGCTTACTTTACCCACCCCACCTCCCGTGGACCTTGAATTCACATACTTTTCGTATGTTGAAAGGACCTTTCTCCCATACAAGACTTATCCCCCTGCCTCTCCTTTGTTGATGTCAACCGGGAACGAGGACAAGGTCTGTTGGGAATCTAAACTTGTTAGATTCCCTGTTCATTGATTTAAACATAATTAGGCTGATAGATAGTCCCTTGCTTGTGCCTAGGAGGCAGGCAAGTTTCACAAGACTCACAGAGATCCGAATCTCTGTGAGCAACCTCAGAGGAGTCCATGTCAGAGACATTGTCAGGGAAGTCGAAGATTACCTGAAGACATACTCCTTGGCTGTGATGGATAACAGCCAAGATGTATTAGGGACTCTGAGGGGTTGAGAGTTAACAGGGGTGGCAATACCCTGGTAACTCTCAGCACACTTTGGACATGCCATTTGTGTGTTCGAGAATATGAAGAATAAGGAAACTGTTTTGGACAACTGTTCCTTAAAGCATAATGGAAGACTACCAAGAATAGAAGGACATCATGTGACTGATGTGGGAACTTGTAAAAGTTGTGTAGTCGACATCAAGTACTATTCAAGTCAAACTCGTAACACTATAAATAGGATGTGTAACCTTGCATTAAGATTCAACACTTTGCAATATCAAGATCATTAGTGCGTGTAACTTAGTGAATCAAACAGCTACGACTGTATTCATAAGTTAAGGTTATTGTTGTTCAAAGTGTGCACAACACATTGTCATCAAACGGTGTTATCCATAACACTTGTAATTCTTTATTATACAATAATAAGATTACGTTTGAAAAGTAATACCTTGTGTTGATTAAGTTAAGATTAGGGTTTCTCGCATTAATAAGGGACTTTCAATTGGTATCAGAGCGGTGTTTGATATTAAAACCTTCAAGAAACATCGTTCTCCGTTTTATAATCAAGATCCACCATGCCGGAAACCTCTAGCCCACACTCACCTTCCAGAAACCCATCTTCACCAAGACTTACCGCCCCACCAAATGACGATGATCTACCCCAACTTCTTGACTCAAGAGGTGGATCACACGTAACCAGTGTACCAGTCTTTGATGAAGAAGACTTTGCCAGTTGGAAGAGTCAGTTTCTTGTATACCTTGATGGACTTGAACCTTTTCTCTTAGAAATTTTAGAAAATGGTCCATATATTCCCATGGCACTCACTTCTACTGAAGAAAACCCTCTTCCCAAGCCTGTCAAACAATGGACCGCTGCTGATAGGAAATTAGCAAACCAAGATAAACGTCTCAAAAGCATCATAATTTCCTGTCTTCCAAAGCATATCATGAAGTCTGTCATTCAGTGTCCCACAGCTAAACAGATGTGGACAGACCTCATTCTCGGCCATGAAGGACCATCTGAAACAAGAGAGACAAAAATTCAGGCACTCAGACTTCAGTTTAATGCCTTTAAGTCTCTAGAAGGTGAAAAAGTTCAGCAAACCTATACTAGGCTGAAGATTCTTCTAAATGACCTCGCTATGAATGATGTTACTATTGGTCAAGCTGAGATCAATGCTACTTTTGTCAACAGCCTTCCAAGAAAGTGGCTGAGCATGAATCAGACTCAGAGAGCTAACAACTCAATCAAAAATGATACCCTTGCTCAGCTTTATGGAAAGTACAATTATGAAGAAGGGCTGATCGATACTATCTACAAATCAGAGACTGAAAGATTTGTAGTCCAAGGAGCATCTTCCAAAGCTTTGATCTCTGCAACACATCCTCTTGACAGCGATTCTGATATGGAAGAAGATACCCGTAGCAGCCAAGAGTTCTTGTCTGACCTCAATGCAGAATTTCATGAAAGAGCACTGCTAGCCAACCAAAGAAGATACTACAAAAGATCTGGAAGAGTAGGATCAGCTAGCAAACCAACTGACAGGTCAAAAGAAACATGTTTTGCCTGTGGAAAGCTTGGACATTTTCAAAAAGAATGTCCTTCCACCAAAACATCCTCACCATCTTATCCATCATCTTCATCCAAACCCTACAAATTCAAACAAAATAACAACTCATCTCAATCCAATTCTTCAGACACTGAGAAGAAAGATTACAAAAATAAGTACAAGGCACTTAAAGCTGAGTTAGAACAGATGAATTTGAAGATTGAAGCTATGTCCAAAAAGAAAGGTGGTAAGAAAAAGGCTGAGAAAGGGTTGGTTGCTGAAACCTATGATTGGAATGATGAACCATTGACTTCAGATGAAGAAGACACCACAAGGGTCAGGGCTTTTATGGCAATAGCTGATGATGAACCAGCTGTTGGAAAAGGTGATGCAAGATCAGGTCAATGGGTCGACATCACAATGAAAAAGGTACACAGGCTTCTTTCTATGTCTGATTGTGATGAACGTAAGCATGTTCTTGATTACACCATTGTTGACTTGCACTTTGTTGAGGAACAAAGGAAGAACCTACTTGACAAGTTTCACTCTGTTAAAACTGAAATGATTAATGCTAAGGCTGAATGTGATACTCTCAGGCGGGTTAACTTAGAGAAAATATCCCTGCAAAATGAAGTAGCTAGATTAACCTTGAAAAACATAGCTTTAAATGACCAAGTCACTGAATTAAACAAAGTTATTGAAAAATGGCTGTGTGCTAGGTTTACTATAGATGAATTGCTTAGGGATGAAGTGCCTGCTGACTTAAACAGGGATATAACTGCAAAACATAAAAAGCTGAGGATTATCACCAAACCCAAAGACATTGTCTTTAAATCTACAGAGACTATTCATATGTCAGACACCTCTTTGACCAATGACCCTGTCTCTGAAGATGTGGCTGAGCTTCCACCCTTGCCCAAACTCTCTGGAGTTGAACCTAGCAGTTCTTCTAGATCTGCTAAGGATGAACTTAAGATAGATATTGAGAATCCTCCAGCTAAAGTTTTTCGTGTGCCTGCTAAACCAACTGGTAAACAAGTAGCTTTTAAGCCTGTCTCTACTAAGGTTGTGAATAAGGTTGACCCCACCACTGAAGATCGCCTGTTGTCTCTTATGAAAGAAGTAGAACTCTTGAAACAACACATTAAGCCTTCCGCTGAATGCTCTACTTCTCATGAACCTAAGTCAGTCCTAGGTGAACCCAAAGGGGAAAGATTAATCAAACCTTATTGCAATGTTTGTAAAAATTCTCACCACTCGACCTTAGATCATGACAGACACATGGCAGCTAAAAGAGCTAAGACACCCTCTAGGGGACAGACCACAGAGTTCCAAAAGACAACAGGGAAATTACAATTCTTATCCTCCCTGTAAATTCTGTGGGTTCACAGACCATCACTCAGACGAGTGTGGTGACTTCCCTGGGTGTGATATCTGTGGGAGTTATAACCATGAAACAATGAACTGTCCATCCCAACGCCAAAAGTTTTTCAGGAACACAAGAGTTGCTAACAAGCAATTCAGGGAACCCACTGGAAAGTGGGTTCACCATAGGAACTAATCTGTTTCTATGTATCTGTGCAGAAATATCTCAAGGAATCGGTATGGTATCTAGATAGTGGCTGTTCTAGACACATGACAGGGATTCAACAATACCTGCACAGATACTCAAAGGAGCCAGGTCCCAAAGTGGTGTTTGGAGATAACTCTTCAGGTGACACAGAAGGATATGGCTCAGTGAATTGCAACGGGATCACATTTACCAGGGTTGCATATGTGAATGGTCTTAAGCACAATCTTATTAGCATCAGCCAGTTATGTGATGCTGATTATAAGGTTTTGTTTACTAAGACTCAGGGAACCATATTCAACAAAAATAATGATGTTGTGCTAGTTGCACCTAGAAGGAGAGATGTTTATGTCATCAACATGGTTGTGTGCTCTGAAGACAGCTCAAATTGTTTTCTTGCCAAAGCCTCTGAAAGTGTCAACTGGCTGTGGCACAAAAGACTGTCTCATCTCAACTTCAAGAACATCAATAAGATAGCCACTCAAAACTTGGTTGCTGGTCTACCTTCAGTAATGTTTTCCAAAGATAAAACTTGTTCTGCCTGTGTCAAAGGAAAACATCACAGGTCTTCATTCAAGACTAGGCAATCATTCTCTATTGATAAGTGCTTACATCTCCTTCACATGGACTTGTTTGGACCTGTCAAACCTCAAACCATTAATCACAACAAATACACCTTGGTCATAGTTGATGAATTTTCAAGATATACATGGGTGTTCTTCCTCAGAAGGAAAAGTGATGCAGCTGATGCCATCATGTCCTTCATCAGACAGGTGGAAAATATGAATGATGTTAGAGTCAAAGCTCTAAGAAGTGATAATGGTACAGAATTCAAGAATCATCAACTTGAATCATTTTGTGATGAAAAAGGGATTTCACAGAACTTCTCTTCAGCTGGCACTCCTGAACAAAATGGTGTGGCTGAAAGAAGAAACAGGACTCTGATTGAAGCAGCAAGAACTATGTTAAATGGTGCAGCCTTACCAAAGCAATTTTGGGGAGAAGCTGTACACACTGCCTGCTATACTCAAAACAGATCAATCATTGTCAAAAGACATGGCAAAACCTCCTATGAAGTTTTCAGAAAAAGATCTCCAGACGTCAGCTATTTTCATGTGTTTGGATGCCCTGTGTTTATTTATAACTACAGGGATAAACTTGGAAAGTTTGATGAAAAGGCTGATGATGGATTCTTTTTGGGATACTCTCCAACAGCCAAAGCCTTCAGAGTATTCAACATCAGAAGACAAGAAGTAGAAGAAACTTTCCATGTCAGATTTAATGAAGATGATGAAGTCATACAGAGAACAGGAACAGAGGGTGATGAAGTAGATTTTAATGAAAATATTTCCTTCCCAAGTGATGAGTTCGCAGAACCCAGACCTACCAGTCATCACCACTCCAACACTCTCATTCCTTATGTTCCTGCTTTTGATCCTCTGTCTACTCACAACATAGAAGTTCCTACCTCTCAGGGACTTGATGAAGAAGAACCTCAAATCTCTGATGGTCCTTCTCATGATATTAATGACTCACCAATTCTTCAAAACTCTGAAGTTGCTCCTGCTGATAATGAAATTGCTTCCCTTGATGTGGCTGAAGAAGACTCAGACACTGAAGTAGTTTTTGAAGAAAGCCCTCCTAGTCAGCAGGATGAGATTCAAATTGTTCCAGCTGTGTCCTCAAGTACCCCTGTTCTTGAAACTCCAGCTCCTCAAAATAAGTGGTCAAGAGATCAACACATTCTTCTTGTCAACATTATTGGGGAACCAAATGCAGGGGTCACAACCAGACAGCGAATCCAAGACTCTGAGTCAGCCTCAGCCAATGAATGTCTATTTGCTGAATTTCTTTCTCAAATTGAACCTAAAAGAGTTGCTGAGGCTCTGGTAGAAGATGGATGGGTAGCTGCTATGCAAGAAGAAATCAATCAGTTCAAAAGGAACAAAGTTTGGACACTAGTGCCAGCTCCACCTGGAAAGAATATCACAGGCACTAGATGGATATATAGAAACAAGATGGATGAAATTGGAAACATCATCAGGAACAAGGCAAGATTGGTAGCACAGGGATACTCTCAGACTGAAGGAATTGATTATGATGAAACTTTTGCCCCTGTTGCTAGACTTGAAGCCATCAGAATCTTTCTTGCTTATGCTGCCTATATGAACATCACTGTCTATCAGATGGATGTAAAGAGTGCCTTCCTCAATGGTGATTTGGCTGAGGAAGTCTATGTTGCTCAACCTGAAGGATTTGAGAGCAGCGAGTTTCCCAACCATGTGTACAGACTTCACAAAGCTATGTATGGTCTGAAACAAGCTCCAAGAGCATGGTATGAAACTCTTTCAAATTTCTTATCTGAAAACAAATTTGTCAGGGGTTCTATTGATAAAACACTCTTTACCTTCAAGGACAAGAGTGATTTCATCATTGTGCAGATTTATGTGGATGATATCATCTTTGGGTCAACAAATGTCAATCTTAGTAAACGTTTTGCTAAATTAATGACCAAGAAATATGAGATGAGTATGATGGGAGAATTAACTTACTTTTTGGGTTTTCAAATTAAACAATGTCCTAAGGGAATTTCCATTTGTCAAGAAAAGTATGTTAAGGATTTACTTAAAAAATATGACTTGGCTGATTGTGCTTCAGTGAAATGCCCCATGCTTCCACCCAACAACTTGGGCCCTGATGAGTCAGGGGTCTCTGTCAATGAGACTTTATATAGAGGCATGATTGGGTCACTGATGTATTTAACAGCCAGTCGTCCAGATATCCAATTCTCCACATGTCTCTGTGCAAGGTACCAAGCTAACCCAAAAGAATCCCATCTAGTGGCTGTTAAGAGAATTTTCAGGTATCTCAAAGGAACACCATCCCTAGGACTATGGTATCCAAAGGAATCAGGCTTTGATCTCAAGGCCTATTCAGATTCAGATTATGCTGGATGCTGTATTGACAAGAAAAGTACTTCAGGCAGCTGTCAAATCCTAGGAGGAAAATTGGTTGGATGGAGTGCTAAGAAGCAAAACTCTGTGGCTATGTCTTCAGCTGAAGCTGAATATGTCGCTGCAGCCAGCTGTTGTGCTCAGGTGCTCTGGATGAAAAGTCAATTGGCTGACTATGAAATCTTGTATGACAAAGTGCCAATCTTTTGTGACAACACCAGCGCCATTGCCATATCCAACAACCCTGTTCTTCACTCTCGTACCAAACACATTGATATCAGGTATCATTTTATCAGGGATCATATTATGAAGGGAGATATTGAGCTGCATTTTGTGCCCACTGAGCTGCAACTAGCTGATATCTTTACAAAGCCTTTGGCTGAACCTACGTTCAACAGGCTAGTTGCTGAGTTAGGGATGCTCAATATCTCAAAGCCTGTGGCTTGATATTAAATGTGTTCATTAAATGATTGATTCTATATTAAATGTTTTATTAAATGTTTTTCACATGTAACTAGGTAGTTGCATTCCAAGTAAATGCGAAAAACATTCTCACATTTTTTAATCATTTAAGTTTCGGATAACGAGGAGACAAATTTTTTGAAAGGTCAATGGGACCCACTTGAGCAGTCATTTTCACTTTTTGCATTTAATACGGTTGAATAACTGTTCACTCAATTTGATTATATATTGTCTTCTTTCTCTTCTCACCCACCACCATTCTCAAAATCATTTTCTCTCTCTAAAACTCTTATCTCTCTCAACCATCCGCCATTTTCATTCACCTTCAACCTTACATCAATGGCGTTTCCCGTACCAAAAGCCTCCAATGTGAACTTCGAGATCAACGAGAGCATCATCGCCTCAAATAACGCTATTGGATGGATCAAGGCACCCAACAACACCTACTCGGATCTGGTAAATTTCATGCAGAACTGTGACCTAAACGAAGCCTTCACCAAATCTCCTTCCACCTTTTACCAAGAATACCTTAGGGAATTCTGGTATTCTGCTGAAGTTGAAGAAGACACCATTACCTTTAGCCTTTCTTGCAATGAACATCCTTTTGCCTTTTCCCTTGCTGATTTTGCCAGTGTGGCCGGACTTAAACATGGAGATGCATGCCTAAAGTCAGTTGACAAAAAGGCTGTTAAGGAAGCTTTGGCCACACTCAAACCCTGTCACGACATTAACCCTGCCCTCTCACCAGCTGATATCCTTGCTAAAGCACCTCTGAAGATCAAGTATTTCTCTCCTATGTGGCGTGTCCTCTTCACCCACATTGTGAAGTCCCTGGGAGGCATGCAGGGATCACAAGATCAAATGTCGTTCAAACATCAGACTATTGCATATGGATTAATTTGGGGAGCTGATGTTGACGTTGGAAGCCTTCTTTTCTCTAACCTGGTAGAACAACTAAAGGGAAGGAATCAGGTCAGGGAAAAGAACATCTGTTACGTGCGTTATTTGTCCCTGATCTTTGAGAGTTTGCTGGGAGAAAACTACCATAACAAGGCCTTGACAACCCTGAAGCCCTATCGCATCACAGGCGCCATTTACAAGGAGATAGGAGCTGAGGATTTCCCTGTGACCGCTCACATGCTGAACGTTGCTAACCAGGTACCCAACGCTGAGAAGCCCTTGCTCCCTTCCTCTGAGAAGGTGAATACTTCTAGTGTCACTGGCAAGTCTACGTCTTTGACCTCTGGGCAGCACACTACCAAGTCCAAGGCTTCTTCTGGCCAACAGCCAAAGAAGAAGAAAATCCCCTCTTCTTCCCAACCTAAAGCTGTTAGCAAGGCCAAGGAAAAGAAGATTGAAACCGCCTCTGGTCCAGATACTCTTGTGGATACAGAATCTTTGGCTGACAAACAACAGGCGTCTAGTGTCTCTAGGTCAGCAGAGACTACAGGAAACCAGCCAAACCAAGCTGATATCTCACAGGTAATCAGTGTACATTTTTAGAGGTTCACAAGCAACCACTCTCATTTATCTGTAGGAGAGAGTGGTGAAGTTAGGGTAATCCTCGACCCATAGAAGTCTGTCATTTCACTTAGAATTCTTTAAGACTTCTGTACACTCTGTCTTTGCACCAGGGAGTGATTCATTTGTGTTTATAAAGCACCCCGATGACCCTGAACCCTCTAGACAGTATTCAGGCTAACAACAACCTGAATACATTAATGTCTCAACCTTGATGGCTGTACTTCACACAGCCTCTTGGTTCCCTCATTAAAAGAGTCCCAAAGGATTTATCCTTTCAGGGGGAGCTGAATCATCACCCTCAGCTTTCCTAGGGGCAGCGTAACAGGTGACCTACAACAACATATGTTTCACTCTTAAAAGAGTCCCAAAGGTTTTACCTTTTGGGGGGGCTGAATAATCACACTCAGCTTTCCTAGGGGCAGCGAAATGGCGATCATTAAACAACATATGTTTCACAATCAAAAGAGTCCCAAAGGTTTTTACCTTTTGGGGGGGCTGAATAATCACACTCAGCTTTCCTAGGGGCAGCGAATGGCGACCATTAACCACACTTCATTCACACTTAAAAGAATCCCAAGGATTTATCCTTTGGAGTGGCTGAGTAATCACCCTCAGCCTCTCTGGGACAGCGAAATGGCGACCATTCACTTTCTATTTTCCCTGTTACTAATTTCAACAAACTTGCAGGCTGAAATTGTACAGCCAGTCAAAGAACCTCAGGTACATGAAAAGGAGGCTGAAACAACTACTCAGGACATTCAGATTGAAGAAGAACTTGTGCTCAATACTGATGAAGAAATGCTTTCTGTTGAAGATTATGTCGCTGAGTTTGAACCCATGCCCGAGGATGAATTCCCTGAGGGAATGTTTGATGAGGAAGAGGAAGAAGATGAGGATGACCAGCTGTCAGCCTCTCCTCCTAAAGAAGATGACAAGACTTCTCCTCTTAAGGAAGCTGTTGACACACAAAACTCTGCTACATCTGCAACAACAGTCCTTCAAAGACCAATATATGATCCAACAGCTGAATTCCTTTTATTTGATCATCCTACCCAGACTAACTTCGACTTAATTCCAAGGGAGGATGATTTTGCTCAACAAAGCCTCAATATCAAGAATCTTCAGCCGGTACACCATCAGTCTGATATTGAGTGCTTGTCAAGAAAGTTGGACGTGATCAAGTCAGAGATGCACAATTTTACTGTCACCTTTCCAGGTATAATAAAGAAGGCTGTGACTGAGGCTGTCACTGAGCCTATTCAGGAGGGTACAAGAAAAGGTGTGGCTCAAGGACTAAGTCATCTCTCGACAAGAATCAAGAATGCCATTGACTCAGTTGTCCCTGCATTGTTCTAAGAACAAGAAACCAACATTAACAGGCACTTCAATGCAGTGCGCAACAGGCAATACAACCATGCTGGTTTTATTGTCAGGCGAGTTCAGGCAAATACCAATGCCAATGCCAACTTATTGCTGAAGATTGCCAGGGCATCAAGAAAGAGACAGCGTGCCATGGCTGCCTCTGTGGAGCAGATTGCAAGAAGATTTCAGGCACGTTCATCCATGAATCTTAGAAGTAAGGATGAACGTGAGGGGGAGAAGACTACTAAACTCAGCCTTGCATCTGCTGAACAAGGCTCATCTTCAGCCAATCCTTCAACAACACCTGTTCCTCTTCAAGTCATCGAACCAGTTATAATACCTGATGATGAGGATCAGACTCAGGGGGAGCAACAATCACAACATGGGGCTGACTCATCTAAATCCATGATCCTAGTTAACATCAGCAAACCTGAGGATGAGGATGAACCAGCAGCCAAGAAGCTTAAATTCACTGTGAGCTCCCTACCAAAATCTATTCAAGATCAGGCTCAGACAGCGTTCCTCAAAAGAGCTGATGACTTGAAAAACATAAGTGTGGAGTCCTCTGTCTCAAAGAAAGGTAAAGAGATAGTTTTAGTTGATACTGACACTAAACTTAAGAAGATAGCTGCGATGCTAGAGACAGGAGGATCCACAACAGACCTTTCCCAATTTTCAACCTTTACACCTTCTGATGAGAGACCTCTAACGCCTGAAGAAATAGAGCAACAGGCTGAAGAATTCAAAAGACTGAGTGAGCTCAAGGCAGCCAAAGAATTAAATGAAGCCACTCTGAGGAAGATGACACCACCTGAAAAAGAAAAACAAAAACAAAGGTTGAGGGAAATGGAACTTAAACGCGCTGAGGCCCTAAAGAAAGTCAAAGCTGACTATGATGCCTGCGTAAACAACAGGTATGCTGCAGGCAAGATAACCAAGTTTAGATACACCATTCACAAGTCCACAAATACTCCACAGATGATCTTGTGGAGGGATAATCAAACGGGGAATATGGATGTGTTTGACAACTTCAGGTTAAAAACACTTGGGTTATCAGAACGGTTTGAACTTGAAGCCTTAGCTGCCAAAAAGTCTGGACAGGCGAATTTCCTTCTGCTTAAAACTCTTAAGGCTAAGTTTAACTGGATCAAGGAAACAGCTGCCAAACTCAAGATTGATCCCCCACCACAGCTTTTCGAACAAGGACCCCCAAAGACAGGCAACAAAAGAAGAAGAATTTCCCAAATCATTGATGAAACTTTTGTTACTGAAGATGTTCGTGTGGATGGCATGCACAGGGATCTGATCCTTCCTAATGGTATAGTTGGCCCTGTTGATGGTCAGACTTACTCAGTGCCTGAAAGAGGAATGGCGTTTATGAACAAAGCCTGCCAATATGCTTTTCAGAGGGAAGATGAGCTATGCCTGGCTTCAACTATTCAGCTGCTCTGTCACAAGAAGTGTCTCAAGATCAACTCTGAGTATTCCAAGAAGTTTGCAAAGACTTTGCAGGATGAAATTAATAACAGATTAGATGTGGCCGAAGCTGAAGAAAGAATAAAAAATGATGACTATTGAAGAAAGTATCAGCCCTTTTACCTTCATCTTTTATTTAACTTATGTAATGAACTTGTAATTTTTCTTTAAGTCTTAATAAAATCATGAGGTATGTTTGTTTAGATCTGTTATGTGTAAGAAGAAGCTGTTAAACTCACTTACCTTAACTTAGTTAGATCTAGCACTATTTATGTTTAAATAGGGGGAGATTGTTGGGAATCTAAACTTGTTAGATTCCCTGTTCATTGATTTAAACATAATTAGGCTGATAGATAGTCCCTTGCCTGTGCCTAGGAGGCAGGCAAGTTTCACAAGACTCACAGAGATCCGAATCTCTGTGAGCAACCTCAGAGGAGTCCATGTCAGAGACATTGTCAGGGAAGTCGAAGATTACCTGAAGACATACTCCTTGGCTGTGATGGATAACAGCCAAGATGTATTAGGGACTCTGAGGGGTTGAGAGTTAACAGGGGTGGCAATACCCTGGTAACTCTCAGCACACTTTGGACATGCCATTTGTGTGTTCGAGAATATGAAGAATAAGGAAACTGTTTTGGACAACTGTTCCTTAAAGCATAATGGAAGACTACCAAGAATAGAAGGACATCATGTGACTGATGTGGGAACTTGTAAAAGTTGTGTAGTCGACATCAAGTACTATTCAAGTCAAACTCGTAACACTATAAATAGGATGTGTAACCTTGCATTAAGATTCAACACTTTGCAATATCAAGATCATTAGTGCGTGTAACTTAGTGAATCAAACAGCTACGACTGTATTCATAAGTTAAGGTTATTGTTGTTCAAAGTGTGCACAACACATTGTCATCAAACGGTGTTATCCATAACACTTGTAATTCTTTATTATACAATAATAAGATTACGTTTGAAAAGTAATACCTTGTGTTGATTAAGTTAAGATTAGGGTTTCTCGCATTAATAAGGGACTTTCAAGGTCTTTGATCCCGGTATCACATTCAAGACTTCCCCATGGACCATTTAATTCGGGGACGAGTCAGGCTCGTGACTCGGTTAATAAAAAAAGCGCTTTTTGGGAGACAACCCACTTATCTATCTATCTTTATCATAAGTGTAGGGGGAGCCCCGTTGGTGTTTCTTGTTTTCTTTCTTATCATGTGCAGGGATTAGAGCTTCGAAGACACACTCTTGATGACTTTTGACGACCGTGATTCCGTGTTCCCATTTTCCCGGTTCTATCCTAAACTCTCTTCGATTCACTATTTTATATTTCTCAATATTAAAATAGGATTTAGTTGTCTCTTCCTTAGCGAGATTTAAACAAAGTGCACAATGTCCTAAGTGTAGGGGAGTTTACTTCCACATGCTTAAACATTGAGGACAATGTTTATATTAAGTGTAGTGGGACTTCTATCGAAGTTAAGTGGCCTTTTCCTTGTATTTGTCCTCATTTTAACCGGAAATTTTGATTTTTCGACATTTTTCAAAATTCTTGATCTCTTTTGGCCTACTAGTTTTTCCCTTTGTATAGTTATTTTCTTTCCTTGTTAGAATAAATCTTTAATAAAGTGGTTTTTATTTTCAAACGTTGTGAATCTTTTGACTCAACCCGAGTTTACTTATCTAAGTTTACTCTAGCTAGTATCCTTAACGTGTTTAAGTCAAGTTTTGCTAGGCTTTTATATAGGGAGCTATAAAACGCGAAAGTCTTAACCCTCACGGATTAAGAACAAGAACTTTTCGCAAGTTCCTATAATTGATACTAGAGAGTCGTTTATCAAGGGAACTTTAAAACGCAAATTCTAAACTTGAAAGAGTCTAAGAAGATGCAAGATCCTATAGGCGACTCGAAAACCCAAAACTTTGATTTAATAGGCTAAGCATCCACGAGTCTCATTCCTTGAGATTTTAAACTGTGGAGAACGAGAGATGATAGAGTCAATTATAAGTTTGGTATCCTTTCGTGAATTTATGTGAGTTAATTATAAGCCTATTCTCCCATCGCTTGCTAATAAATTTATCTGCAATAAATAAGGTTGTACGATTTGAAAAGTTACTTAGCTTCTAGCCCAAGATCGTTTAAAAGTTGCTCGGTATGGATTAGAGTTCATAGCCAATGCATAACTTATTGAAGCGGGACGCGAAGATTGGCGAGTCCGAAAAGGTCCTAACAAGGCATGAGGGCTACATTTTGTTGCTAAAGATCCCAAGTGACGTGAAGAATCATGTATCGAAAATCAATATGAAGGATCGAGACACACGACGAAAAGCAAATACTCCCCAAAAGTCATGGAGAAGTCTATCCGAAAAGACCCTAGCAAGGTATGAGGATAAATAAAGCCAAGTCCCAAAAAGGAGGCGGATCGTTGTATATCAAAGTCCAAAATAAAGATTGGAGAAAAATGAAGAAGTCGTGGTCCAAGTATGAATCTCTCAAAACTTCAAGTGAAGAAATTCTTATATGAAGAGAAGGCCATTATTTCATGAACGTCTCTCAAGATTTGAAGTATGAAGTCGCTGCAAAATATCGGTCCGAGAAAGGTCTCAAATCGCGAAGCGAGTTATGCCAAGATATGAACTTTATGAGGTCCCGAGAAGCAGTTTTAAAAGATTTTTTCCTTTAGCTAACTATTGATTAAATCGTTCACTTTATTTTCGGATTAAATAATTATCGAAATAAGTCAAAAATGCATCCTCGTGATCATTCAAGACAACAATAAAATATAAGAGATACACCTAGGAATAAGGGAGTCTAAGTGAATAATTGGCCCACATGAGTTCGTGTTGGTTTGCTAACTTATAATAACAATGATCTCGTTTTTAAGCTTGGTTTGGAGAAAGTGAAAACTTGAGGATGATGATCATTCACGACATTTCCAAAACCTAAAGGTATGATTTTGATTTCTTTACTTTGTATGTTTATAATTTTCTATCTCTTTAATAAAGGCCAACGTGGATTGATTGTGATGAAAAATGTAAACGTGCTTTGTAACTAATGCATTGCATGAGGACATTGCAATGGTTAAGTGTAGGGGATTTGATAGGTGTGAAAACACCCATCCTTTTTACCAGTTAATTACAATAATAACCGAGCCAAAACGTGTATTTTATGTCATTTATGTCGGAATTATGCGTGGTTTGTGTTTTTGTTGTGATTTAGGAAGAAAAGGTGAAAAGTGGAGAAAACACGGCATTCACGGGCTTTTATCGAAGAAAAAGACGAAAGATGAAGTCGAAAGATCAAGAGTGGAAAAAGAACGGAAGTCCAAGACCAATTCTGAATATTTATCGAAGAAAAAGTCAAAAGACGGAAGTTCACCAAAAGCCGAAGAACTCAAGTCTAATTTATTGAAGAATTACAAGACGAGTTCAAAGAAATCCCGAGCCAAAGTCATTAAAGTCCAAGATTTAAGAAGATTAAAGAAAGCAAGGACCTAATGACGCAATTAAGGAAAAGAAGAAAGAGGGAGGAAGCTTCCTAAGCTCCTCCCTAATCTCCCTATATATAGTCTTCTATGTTTTCATTCTATAGTTGTTGGGTGGCTTGACAAACCACCTCTTCCACCATTTTCATATTGCACTTTAAATTTATGTACCTTTAATTCATTGTCTTGCACCTTTAATTCAATTAATCTCCAAGTAAGTTGTTTTTTATTGTTCTTGAATATTTACTTTTCTTGTTTAATCTCTCATCTTCCTTTCTTGATTTTAGTTTACTTTTGGTGCGAAATATATTTGATCCGTGTTGATCTTGATGTTTTCGTGCTTAAAAAGTTCATCTTTTTATTCATCCATGAGTTTTTATATGGATTAAGCTTTGAGCTTGACATGCTTATTGGCTTAATTTGTGTTTAGCTTATTTACTTTTTGAAAGTTTTCTTAAAAAGTTCATCTTTTTATAGTTTGATTTAAAAGTTTGCTTATTTCAAGTTTGATAAGTTGTTATTCATGCTTATTGAGTCCATTTTACTTTAGATTCGTTCAAGTTTTATTTTGAGCTTATTCCTATAGCTTATACTTTGCTTATTTCGAATCAATAGGAAATCGGAAAAGGTAAACCCTTTTCCGATCATAACATTCTGATCACCACCCCCTCTTTCCGACCGTTTGATCGGAAAAGGGCTTATAAACATTCCGATTGTGGTGGCTTTAAGACATTCCGATTTGTATTACTTTATTGTATTCCGATTGGGTGTTTTGCTAGACATTCCGATTGACCAGTTTGTTAGTTATTCCGATCAGCCGCAATTGCAAATATTCCGATTGGACTTTCCTTTTGCATATTCCAATTATGTTCATGTCCCATCATTCCGATCACACTTTCCGATGGGGTACATTCCGATCGGATTCCGATTGGATTCCGATCGGGTGTATTCCGATTGGTTGTTTTGTTTTATTTTATTTTAATATTTTGTTTTAGTAAAAGTGACAATTTTTCTCGTTTTGTTTTTAGTCTATTTTAATTTCGTTTTGCATTTTTATTTGATTGTCAATTTACTTTTCGTTAAGTTTTAATTTTACGTCATTTACTTTCTCGTCATTTAATTTCAAAGTTTTAAATATTGCACCGTTTACGTTTCAACTAGTTTTAGTTTTAATTACCCGTCATTTATTTCAAAGTCTTGCACATTTATTTTACCACAATCAAAAATATTATTCTTTACCAAAAACGACTGAGTCACACTTTAAACCGGAAATCAATTCGAGAAGATACCGAGAAATGAACTTTTTAACCTAGCAAAACCATACATTACTAGGTATTCACTATTCACAAACCCTAGAAGTGAATTTCCCCATTTGTCCTTGCAGAATCTTCTAGGCGTGTTGCCAGCTTGTTTGGGTGAATCATGGACGTTTGTTTAGTGCTTCGTGACAAAGGAAAAGCTTTGGTTCGTTGATCTTGCCATGTCATGATCAAATGCCAGGTGTCGTCATGTGAGTGGGAGTGGGGGTATCATTCTGGTAGTGGGGATTAAGGTTTTTGGTGTGGGATGTGATTGTCTTGATGTGAATTACACGTGGGAACAACCAATTTTAATTTCCCCTTTGTTTTCCTCTTTTTAATCCTGGGTAAAAAGGGGTGTTCTTCATGGTAAAATCCAAACAGTAAGTGTTACCCGCGTTTATAGGAATTCGAACTTTCAGCTTGTCACTTTTGGTCCTTTGTTTTTGGGAAAAGTTGTATAGCAAGTATTTCAGTCCAAACAAACGCATCCCTTTGTCATAGAAGTTTCCCTTTTTACACTTTTGGCACAAAACTTTTCCAAAAGGTTTCAAAGGGTTGTTTTTGCCATTTTTCCATATTTGAGGGACTGGTTTTGGACTTTCTTGATCTTCAAAGGTCTTCAATGTATCTTTGGCTTCATAAAGGACCATAATGGATAAATTAGCATAGTTGAGGGACTAATTTTGCCATTTCTTCAAAGTTGAACGACCATTTGTGTAATTTTGACAAACTTAAGGGACCAAACTTGTAATTATGAATTCACAAGGGTTTTAAGTGTCATTTCTTCATTCATTGAGGATCAATCTTGCATATCTTCAAGTCTTCAAGGGTAAATGTTGGATAAATCATGATCTAGGGCCCGGTTCTTTGTACGGATTCGTTTCTCGTATCCGTTTTTCCTTGTTTCTTGTGATCTTTTGTCTTTTTCATGATATCCATACCTAAAATACACAAGTAAACAAACACAAGCATATATATGGTATTTTATGACATTTTTATGCATTTAAAGCCCGAAAAGAACGATGAGATCATGTATAAATGCCATCTCATCACTCCCCCATACTAAGCCATTGCCGTGCCCTCACGCAATGCTAGAATAAAGTATCTAAGCATCACCAAAGTTCAATTTTATTAACCTTTATTGAAGAGTAAAAGACTTGCAAAAATACTACGAAGATGCGTAAAGACATAATGTATGATTTTCATCACGAATGTGACTTTTAGGGTCAAAGAATAGAAACAAGTAAATGTCCCTTAGAGTAAAATTCGTCATCCTTAATTGTCATACATTCCATGCTAAGTGCAAAAACGAGATCATTGTTGGTACAAGTCACAATGCTAACACTACTCATACGTCCAGATTGTGTAATACTTTTTCTCCCCGCAATCCTAGTTATTATAAAAGGAAATGGGTTACTAGCATTTTTTAACTATTTGTCATGGATCACAAGTGATTCATATTGACTTATTTGAGTAGTTATTAGTCCGAAAGCAAAGTAGCACGATTTAATCGATAGTTAGCCGAAGGACAAAATCTTTTAAAACGGCTTCTCGTGTATCTCCTTAAGTTCATATCTTGGCATAACTCGTTTCACGATTTGAGACCTTTCTTGGACCGATATTTTGCATGTACTTCATACTTCAAATCTTGGGAAGACGTTCTTGAAATTATGGTCTTCTCTTCACATATTTGGAATTTCTTCACTTGACGTTTTTGAGAGATTCTTCATATTTGGACCACGACTTCATCATTTTTCTTCAATCTCTATTTTGGACTTTGATATACAACGATCCACCTCCTTTTCAGACTTGGATATATTTATCCTCATACCTTGTAAGGATCTTTTTGGATAGACTTTCTCCATGATCTTTAGGGGAGTAATTGCTTTTCGTCGTGTGTCTCGATCCTTCATATTGATTTAGGAATAATGATACTTCACCTCATCTTGGATCTTTAGCAAAAATAGAGCTCCTCATGCCTTGTTAGGGCCTTTTGGATGATCACCAATCTTCGCGTCCCGCTTCAATAAGTTATGCCTTGGCTATGAACTCTATTCAACCCCGAGCAACTTTTAAACGATCTTGCGCTAGAGGCTAAGTAACCTTTCAAATCGTACGACCTTAATTATTGCAATTATTTTTATTCCTAATGCATTGATCTTATGGGAAGAAAAAGCCACAATTAAAAACATATGAGTTTTTGAAAGAACATTTTCATGTTCTACGTTTAGCATGATCACTTGTCTAACTCTATCATCTCTCGTTCTTCACTATATAAAGACCTCTAATTAAAGAGACTCGTGAATACTTAGCCATGCAAGTCAAAATTGAGCCAAATTTGGATTAGCTTTCATTAAGACTATATCAAATCAAAGTTTTGGGTTTTCAAGCCACCTATAGGATCTTGCACTTTCTTGGACTTTTTTAAGTTTAGAGAATGCATTTTATAGTTCCCTTGATAAGTGACTTTCTAGGATCAATTATAGGAACTTGCGAAAAGTTCTTGTTCTTAACCCGTATGAGTTAAGACTTTCGCGTTTTAAAGCTCCCTATATAAAAGTCTAGCAAAACTTGAATTGAGCGGGTTAAGGAATGTAAATGGCTCCAAATGCCCATCAAGTCAAAAATTAGCTCTTATTCTACCCATCGGAAAATATACATTCGTGTCTTAAAAACACTTATGAAAACTAAGAAAATTTTTAAAATTTGGCCATTTTTAGCCTTATTAGCAACAAAACAAAACACTAAAAGTTGGAAAGCGTGAGGGCGTAGCAAAGCAAGTACCTATTCACCCCCCATACTAAAAGTAAACATTGTCCTCAATGTTTCAAGTCTAAATGTGGAGCACCCCCATACTAGAGACGAAGAATCGAATGCTTAGGATCTAGCATGGAAAGGGTGATTAACAATATATCTAAAGCCGTTTATGAATTATGCTAAAAGATAATTGTTAGAACAATAAAGGATATGTCATGGATATCGTGAAAAACTTCTTCAAGCAAACGATGGAGGCTCACGTAAACGAACACGAGAGTCTTCAATCGTAGATGATGATGATCAAGATAACACAATCACAAACAACCACGAGACAACGAGTTTGAAGGGTACAAGTCCCCTTATTAGTGATTAGTAAGCATAAAAGGATAAGCATGGGATCTCCCCCACGAGGCACCTCGTTTTTGATTACCGAGTCATGAGCTCGACTCGATCCCCTCAATGCTAATTATCATTGGGGAAGGTGACTTGGTCGAGGTCAACCATTGAAGGAATTTCCCCACCAAAGTAGTGCTTAAACCTATGTCCATTCACCTTGAAGTTAAGACCATCATCTTGAGCTAGCTCGATGTTCCCATAAGGAAACACTTGTGTCACGGTGAAAGGACCCGACCAACGAGATTTCAATTTCCCGGAAAATATCTTAAGTCGAGAGTTAAAAAGTAACACTTGATCACCAATGTTAAAAACCCGGTTTTTAATTTTTGCATCATGAAACTTTTTAGTCTTTTCTTTGAAAATTAATGAATTTTCATAAGCATTGTATCTTAATTCATCCAATTCATTCAATTGTATTTTCCGGTGATCTCCCGCGGTCTTTAAGTCAAAGTTTGCATGCTTAAGGGCCCAATATGCCTTATACTCCAATTCAATGGGCAAATGACAATTCTTCCCATAGACTAACTTATAAGGAGTGCAACCGATAGGTGTCTTATAAGTGGTCCTAAAGGCCCATAAAGCGTCATCGAGTTTGTCGGACCATGAAGCACGGTTTTCTCCAATCGACCTCTCTAAAATCCTCTTCAAAGCTCGGTTCGAAACCTCGACTTGACCACTCGTTTGCGGGTGATAAGCCGTAGAAAGACGATGAGTAACTCCATATTTCTTTAAAACCTTTTCGAATTGGTCATTACAAAAATGGGTTCCACGATCGCTTATAATAGCACGAGGGGTTCCGAACCGAGGGAATAGTTGCTTCAAAAACTTCACTACCACACGAGCATCATTAGTAGGTAAAGCCTTAGCTTCCACCCACTTAGAAAGGTAGTCCACCGCGACGAGGATATACTTGTTACCATGAGACGATGGGAACGGCCCCATAAATTCTATTCCTCATATGTCGAAAATCTCACACACTTGAATTATGTTTTGCGGCATTTCATCACGTTGAGACGATTTTCCTTGACGTTGGCATGAATCACACGACTTCACAAGTGCGTGTGCATCACGATAGATAGAAGGCCAAAAGAAGCCGGTATCGAACACTTTCTTAGCCGTGAGATTAGCACCATGGTGACCACCCGTGGGTCCCTCGTGACAAGCTCTAAGGATATTAGAAGCTTCGGCACCAAAAACACAACGTCGAACGAGTTGATCCGCACAAACCCGAAAGAGATAAGGGTCGTCCCAAAAATAGAACTTGACGTCACGAAAGAATTTTCGCTTTTGTTGTGTCGTCATACCCTTGATTATGAAATTCCCCGCATGGTAATTTGCAATATCGGCAAACCATGGGGTAGTGTCTTTAGAATTCACTACACCGAGAGTCTCAAGAGGAAATGTTTCGGTGATTTCCTTGTTCTCGAAAACATCTTTGTGAGGATCTTCTAGACGAGAGAGATGATCGGCCGCTAGATTCTCGACTCCTTTTTTGTCAAGCACGGTGACATCGAATTCTTGGAGGAGGAGCATCCAACAAAGCAATCTCGGCTTAGCATCTTGCTTAGCTAAGAGATACTTGATAGCCGAATGGTCGGTATACACAATGCTTTTAGTTAAGACGAGATAAGGTCGGAATTTCTCAAAAGCATAGACCACGGCAAGGAATTCCTTTTCCGTTGTGGTGTACTGTAATTGAGCCTCGGTCATCGTCTTACTAGCATAATGGATAGGACGAAAATGCTTTTCATAGCGTCGCCCTAAGACGGCCCCTATAGCATAATCACTTGCATCACACATGATTTCAAAGGGTAATTCCCAATTAGGAGCAACAAGAATGGGAGCTTCGGTAAGTTTCCTTTTGAGAGTTTCGAAAGCTCTAACACAATCCTCATGAAGTTAAAAGGATCATCCTTCTCGAGAAGGTGTGTCATAGGTCGAGAGATTTTCGAAAAGTCCTTGATGAAACGACGATAAAAGCCCGCGTGGCCTAGGAAACTTCTAACTCCCTTAACGGTTTTGGGGTGAGGTAACTTGGCGATGACGTCTACCTTAGCTTTATCGACCTCAATCCCCGCTTTCGAGACCTTATGTCCTAAGACGATTCCTTGTTTACACATAAAATGACATTTTTTCCAATTAAGCACAAGATTGGTTTCTTCACAACGTTTTAACATTTGCTCGAGATTAGATAAACACGACGTGAACGAATTGCCAAACACCGAAAAGTCATCCATAAACACTTCCATCGACTTCTCGATCATATCGTGAAAAATCGCCATCATACACCATTGAAACGTACCCGGTGCGTTACAAAGTCCGAAAGGCATCCTACGATAAGCAAACGTTCCATAAGGACACGAAAACGTAGTCTTCTCTTGATCACGAGGGTTGATAGGGATTTGAAAGTAACCGGAAAACCATCTAAAAAGAAATAGAATTCATTTCCCGCGAGTCGCTCCAACATTTGATCCATGAAGGGCAAAGGAAAGTGGTCTTTACGAGTGGCGTCATTTAACTTTCGGTAGTCAATACACACCCTCCAGCCGGTCACAACACGAGTGGGAATTAACTCATTGTTTTCATTAGGCACAACGGTCATTCCTCCCTTTTTAGGGACACAATGGATTGGGCTCACCCATGGGCTATCAGAGATAGGATAAATCATTCCCGCGTCAAGGAGTTTAAGAACCTCCTTTTTAATGACATCGTGAATTTTGGGATTCACCCTTCTTTGACTTTGAATTGCGGGTTTGTAGTCCTCCTCCATTAAAATCTTGTGAGTACAAAATTTTGGGTCAATACCCTTAATGTCGGAAATTTTCCACGCAATTGCCCCTTTATGAGCTTTTAGAACTTTCAAGAGCTCGATTTTTTCATCATTAGCAAGACCTCTTGCAATAATAACCGGCAACTTGTCATCACCTTCCAAGAATGCCTATTCAAGGTGAGAAGGAAGATCTTTCAATTCAAGGATAAGTGGTTCCTCGATTGAAGATTTTGGTTCAACACTCATAACTTCCATCGATGGAAGAAATGGTGGAATAGAAGTATCATCACTAATCAACACTTCATCTTCATTGTCTATTTCATTTGAAGTGAAATCGCCTCCTTAAAATGGAGTGAGATTTGGTGTGGAATTAGCAAGAATCGGATCCAAAATAGTGGGATTGCCACTTGACGAGCTATCAGAAAAACCTAACACTTCTTGTGAAAACTCATCGCAAAGCACATCAACTAAGTCAATGTGATTGATGGTAGCGATTGCATAAACATGAGAAGGTTTCGAGTTTTGAGTAGCGTTTATAACAAGTTCCTCTTCGTTGAATCTTAAAGTGATAGTTCTTGCATGAACGTCGATAAGCGATCTCGAGGTGTCTAAAAATGAACGACCTAAAATTAGAGGAACTTGAGGATCCGCGGGGATGTCAACTACTATAAAATCAATGGGATAGTAGAACTTCCCCACATTCACGAAAACATCTTCGGCTACTCCACATGTTAAAATCGTAGAATGATCGGCCATCTCGATAGACATGTTTGAAGGAATAAGAGCCGGAAGCGAAAGCGATTTCCAAATGGAAAATGGCATCAAATTAATGCTCGCACCAAGATCGGCCAAGGCGAGGAATTCTTTCATATCTTGTATGTCACAAGGAATGAGAAACTTTCCGGGGTCACCAACTTTTTCCGGTATGCGGTTAAGATAAACCAAAGAACAATTAGCAAGCTTTGAAAGCTTTTCCTTATCGCTCATCATACTTTTAAAAGTGGAAGCGAAACGAGGCATATACAACAACGCGTCGGCTAAACTCACATCAAAATGCACTTGTTGAAACATTTTTATAAAAAGCTCGATTTGTTGTTTGTTACGTTCTTGCAATTTCTCTTTGTTTCGTCTCGAAGGGTAAGGTAAGGGTGGTGTGGGTTGGACATTAGGCAACGGCCTTGGAATCTCGGGTTTCACAATTGGTATTGGTTCAACCGTAGATGTGGTTTGAGCGGTACTTCGTGGGATTGTAATGTGCTCCTTTTCGACCATCACCTCGGGCTCTTTCTCGATTTCCTTCTCCGTAGAAGTACTTGGACGAGAGATTGGTTCCTTGAAAGTTTTACCACTACGTGTAGTAATAAACTTCATTTCTCCCTTCGGGTTTGCAATGGTATCACTAGGAAGACCACCCGAGGAAGAGGGTTTACACATGATTGCTTCAAACATTTTAGCCATTCGGTCCTCAAATTTTGATTGCCTAGCATCCGCTTTTAACAATTCTTTCTTAATCTCATGTTTTCCTTGTTCCATCTTTTGTTGATTTTGTTGAAGACGTTGGACATTTCCTTCCATTTTATTTGCATGAGTTTTAAGTTCATTAGCAAGTTCATTTTAAGCTCGTTTTTCAACTCGTATCTTAAGCTAATCATCTCACGTTGCATGTTATCAAATTTAGCATCATTTGCTTTAGCATAATCCAAAAATTCTCCTTGAAGATTTTTAGTGTGAGCATTTTGAAAACCTTGTGTAGTGTTTTGAAACTCACGGTTTTGGTTTTGGTTAGTGACTTATCCATTCCCACTTTGATAATTCCCCTTGTTGTAGTTACGTGAATTGCCTTGGTAATTACCACCTTGGTTGTTGTTTCGATAGTTATGAGCATTTTGATTTGGTGGAGCTTGATTTGGGCGGGAACCTTGGCCGTTTTGGTTGTAAGTTCCCGTTTCTACGTAAGCACTCGAAGTGTTACCATCCGCGGTAATGCACTCGGAAAGATCATGAGCTCCACCACAAGACAAACAACTCTTAGCAACTGCTTTAACCGAAGCGGAATTTGAAGCTTCTTGAGCTTTCCAATGAGACATAAGATTAGCAAATCTATCGAAAAACCGATTTTCCTCATTAGCTTCATCATGTAAGGCATTAATGCTACGAGACGATGACGACGATGACGAACCCAAATTGGAAACACTCGGTGTGTTACGAGGGCTATAAACCTTAGATCTATTCTCGATAATCTTTAAAGCTTCATCGGTCGTTTTGCACAAAAAATTACCACCCACGGCGGCATTCAAGTAATCTCGTTCATGATCATTAAGCCCATTATAAAAAGTATCAATTTGATGCAATTCCGAAAAATCATGGTGTGGACATTCATGTAACATTTCTTTAAAGCGTTCCCATGCCATTGAAAAACTTTCATTATTTCTTTGAACAAATCTTGAAATCTCATTTTTCAAATGTGTTGTTTTAGATGGTGGAAAAAACTTGTTCACAAAATTAGAAACGAGATCACCCCATGTCAAAATCGAATTTGGCGGTTCTTTCTCAAGCCAAATTTTTGCGGGTTCATCTAACGAGTATGGAAACAACATCATCTTAATGGCGTCATGTGGAACATCCTTAAACTTGCTAGTGGCGGTGAGACGATTAAAAATCCTTATGTGGTAATGCGGGTTGTCTTTCTCATGACCTCTAAACTTATTAGCTTGCAACATCGACATTAAACCCGTCTTAATCTCGAAATTCTCCGCAAGGATAGCGGGAATCACAATGGCCTCTCCAAAACCCTCGGTGGGTGCTTGTAGCAACTCCATCATAGTACGATTAGCGATGACGACTTCTTGTTCTACAATAGGTTCAACAATTGGAGTTTGTTCTTCAATCAACGTCTCTTGATTGGCTTGTTTTTGAAGACGTTTACGAGCTCGTTTTGCTTGATTACGAGTGATCATAAACTTCACGAAGAATGGGAGGTGAGCAAAGAAGATTCTTTTTGGGTGTTTTGTGAATTTTCAATTTTTTTGTGTTTTTTATTGTTTTTAATTTTTTTGGATTTTGGTTGTATCTTCGTAGACAACAATCTACCAAATCTCTCCTCGAATCAAACTCTTGATTAAAGAAGCCTCAAAAGAATGAAAACGATCACGTGGAGTTAACGCCTTCAAATGACTTTAGAACTTTGGTGAAAACCAAATTGTTCAAGAGGGTTTAATCACAAAGAAAACCAAGCAAATATATTATATGTAATAATACTTTGGGCGGCAAAACCCTCGATTAGCCTTCAATCTCAAAATACTCACAAGCAAGCGGGGAAACGAGGCGGCGCGAAGCACTTAAGAGCCTTTTTTGGGTATATTTTATAATACCCGCCTTATACCCACCTTATAGTTCGTATTTTTTAAAATCGAGCTTCACGAAAGTATTTATCTATTTTTGCCTTTTTCTTTTTGTTTAAGATTCGAATACAATAATTAGGAGATCAAATCCCAATTAAGGTTGTGTTTTCACACTTTTGGAGATACTTTGTATTGATTGTGATACTTAATACAATACAGTAATAATTTCACAAGAAAAACAAAAAAACCGATAATACGTATTAGTAGAGTTCTACAAATACAAATACTATTTATGGTTAATATTAAAAACAACAAGACAAATTAATCACGACACACCTCCCCGGCAGCGGCGCCAAAATGGTTGTGGTAAAATACGACCTTTAGGAAAAGGAGCGTAAAAGCAGTAAGTATTAAGTGATGATTTAGGAAAATCAAGCACTAATGACCCAATGAAGTTCGTTTCCCAAGGATGTATATGTGTGTGAGTAATTCGTAATTGGTTTGAGATTAATATTGGTTTAGAAGGGGATGAGAAAAGAGGATGACGAAGACGTGAAATTAATAACTACGACGACAAAACGTAAAACTGTAAAATAAGCTAAAATAAAAATTAATTCTAAAAATTACCAAAAATTCACCAAAAATCAAAATAAATAAACTAAGAGTTTACCAATGATCAAAACTTTTTCAAACTTTTAATTAATTAAATATTCAATTTTTAAATGCTAATTAAAGCCCTAAAAATCAAATTAATTATTAAAAATCCCAAATAACGATTTTTCAATTGGTAAACCTCTAAAATGAGCTAAAAAGATTTAAAACTATTTCTAGAAAATTTTAAACTAATAAAAACTATTTAAAATGATTTAAAAACTATTAAAACTTAAAATAATTATAAAAATTAATCTAAAAGTGATAAAATTATTCTAAAAGTTGCAAAATTCCTATTTTAATGTATTTAAGCTAAGAAAAATGTAAAAAGTTGAAAAATGAGAAATTTGAAAAATAATAATAAAATAATATTAAAATAATATTAAAATAATATTAAAAATCCAAAAATTATAAAAAATTCTAAAAACTTGCAAACTAGTTTATTTTAACCTAACTAATCAGAAAATGAAAGTGAAATGACCAGAATACCCCTATTGGGCCTCAAAATGGGCCAAAACCCTAAACAGTCAACTCTAATGGGCTAAATGGGCCCAAAAAGTCAAACTAGGCCCAATGGACATGGAAAAGCCCAATCTGACTTAAAATTTAATTCTAAACACAAAACTCTAAAGGCCCAAAAGCTGAAAGTGAGCTTATCACAGCTTAATAAGCAAACAGCTTATCCTTATTGGGCTTTTTAGCCCATTAAGCAATAAGCTAATGCCATAAGCTCTAATTTGACACACAACCTTCTTTTGGGATGCTTAAGAGATCTGTAAAAAGAAATTTTGAAAAAGCACACTCAATTAGCCAGAAATAAGCAAAGTACAATTTCACAAAACGACAAAATAGTCGGGTTTGAGAATTAGGGCACCTCAGGACTTGATTCAACTTGCAAAATGTAAAAAATGAACTCAATAAGCTAAATCAATCAACAAAATTCCAATAAGCAACACCAATAAGCCAGAATGAACCAATAAGCACTTATGAAAAAGTCAATTAAGTTGGTTTTCTAGTCAAACCTAAAAGTCAACACACCAAATGCTCCAGTATGAACAAATGGGTCAAATAATGAGCACCTATTACAAAATTCAAGTTGTTGCTGGTTAAAATAAGCTATTATAGCTTATTGATAAGCTGAAACCCAAAATACACTAGCAGTGGCTAGCAGCAGGGGAAAGGAGTTCCCACTGCTTTGACTATTTGACCAAGCTTTTTAGAGAGATTTAGTTGGATTCAATTGGAAACAAGGGCACCCTTGTGATCAGTGAATCACAAGGAGTCAATATCAACAAGAAAATCACAATTTGGTTCACACAATAAGCCCAGATTAATCAAACAGTCACCAGATATTGCACAGACATGTGAAATAAGCAGTTATGCACAGATAAGCAGATATAGCATGAATAAGCCAGCCAAATTCAACAGGATGCATACACAAGCTATATAAACTATGAATACGCACAAACAAACTTATTTCAATCACTGAATCAAAGTATATAACAAGATCAAAGCAGATTAAAGTTACTGATATGAACTACAAGTACTCATGCACACTTTGCTGATCTAATTGACCACAGATCCAATTTCAAGCCTCAAATCCTACTTCCCTGATGTTATTAACTAGGTTTAATAACTTGTTAACCCTAGTCTATGATTAGATCTAGGTGTCCCTTAAACCTAAGCCAATTTTATCAAGTAACAAAGATTTTATGGCCCTTTTATGGATTTGGGTGTTTCAAACCACAAAACCTGCAAACAGATGGTCAAGTATACCAGGTAAGAAGATACCAACAGATAACAACACAAATCCAATACTTAACAAACCATAAATCCTGCTTATGCAGTTTACCCAAACACCCCTTAAAAACCTGTTTTGACAAATTTTCAAAGGATAATCCAGTTTTAACCCACAAATCAAGCTAACAACACCTCAATAACATCAAACCAACACAAGTAAACCAGATTCAACCACAAAATCACAGATTCAAGAACAATCAAACAAAATCACAAATATTCAGAAAATTAAAAGAGAAAATGAAAAAGGAGAAGGGTGCAAACCTCTAAGACCTACATCCAGGCCCTGGATTGTTTGAGCTGAGGTACTAGCAGAACAAGTACCAACTTCCAACGCTGCTAAGATGAACAAACAATAAAGTGAGATCAAATAACCAAGACTTTCTGATTTTTGAAACACAAGCCTTATCAATTAAAACCTTGCCTCAAAAACCTTCAAACATGAAAATGGAACTCAGAATTAGGCTATTCTAACAACAACTTTTAATAAACAAGAACAAGATTTCATAAATTTCTGAAAATCAAATTTTATTAACTTTAAAAGGGATTACAAAGATTGATAGCCTAAAACTGGAACAAAAGCTCTCTCACATGTTGAGGAGTCTTTTTATAGGCAAATGCTAGGTATTCACTATTCACAAACCCTAGAAGTGAATTTCCCATTTGTCCTTGCAGAATCTTCTAGGCGTGTTGCTAGCTTGTTTGGGTGAATCATGGATGTTTGTTTAGTGCTTGGTGACAAAGGAAAAGTTTTGGTTCGTTGATCTTGCCATGTCATGATCAAATGCCAGGTGTCGTCATGTGAGTGGGAGTGGGGGTATCATTCTGGTAGTGGGGATTAAGGTTTTTGGTGTGGGATGTGATTGTCTTGATGTGAATTACACGTGGGAACAACCAATTTTAATTTCCTCTTTGTTTTCCTCTTTTTAATCCTGGGTAAAAAGTGGTGTTCTTCATGGTAAAATCCAAACAGTAAGTGTTACCCGCGTTTATAGGAATTCAAACTTTCAGCTTGTCACTTTTGGTCCTTTGTTTTTGGGAAAAGTTGTATAGCAAGTATTTCAGTCCAAACAAACGCATCCCTTTGTTATAGAAGTTTCCCTTTTTACACTTTTGGCACAAAACTTTTCCAAAAGGTTTCAAAGGGTTGTTTTTGCCATTTTTCCATATTTGAGGGACTGGTTTTGGACTTTCTTGATCTTCAAAGGTCTTCAATGTATCTTTGGCTTCATAAGGGACCATAATTGACAAATTAGCATAGTTGAGGGACTAATTTTTCCATTTCTTCAAAGTTGAAGGACCATTTGTGTAATTTTGACAAACTTAAGGGACCAAACTTGTAATTATGAATTCACAAGGGTTTTAAGTGTCATTTCTTCATTCATTGAGGATCAATCTTGTATATCTTCAAGTCTTCAAGGGTAAATGTTGGATAAATCATGATCTAGGGCCCGGTTCTTTGTACGGCTTTGTTTCTCGTGTCCGTTTTTCCTTGTTTCTTGAGATCTTTTGTCTTTTTCACGATATCCATACCTAAAATACACAAGTAAACAAACACAAGCATATATACGGTATTTTATGACATTTTTATGCATTTAAAGCCCGAAAAGAACGATGAGATCATGTATAATTGACATCTCATCACCTATATAGTTTATCTCCCGTATTGTTCAAGGAAACTAGAACCAAAATACAAGTTATTAAGAACAGGGCGAAGGGCGGATGTAAGATGTTTAATAAAGTGTTGCAAAAAATAAATGTTTGCTAATTTAACTAAAGTAGAAAAAAAATTGAGGGTTGTACGTACAAACGAACGACGGTTTGAATTAATTTTGCACTTCATAACTTAAGATCGGATGTAGCCCGTTTTATACCCGATATCCATGTGAGTGTGTAAGAGTTGTATAAGCAAGAATGATTAAAATTGGTAGTTCTAATGTATTATATATCAATATTTAAGAATAGTAAACACACATCCGAATCAGATAAGGTTTTGGCCAAAATTGTGTAAGTTTTTTTGTTTGAGAAGATAGTTGACGTTCATGAAAATGGTGTTATTCTTTTTTTTTCAGTAACCATGATTTTCGATATTGTCATAACTAACCTACAGTGTTTGACCTCCTCGTCACATACATTCGAAGTGGGTAAAAGCCTTTCATATTCAAGAGTTAGGTCTGAACCGTTCAAACCTCATGGGTAGGATTTGGCAAGGTATGGGTATTTTACATGGTGGCATAAAGTGTTAACATATAAGATTCAATAGCTTGGAGTGATTCATTGGTCGGGGGGATAGAGTGAAAACTAGACATGTTATTAGAAATAGAAAGTGAGATAGGAAAGATGTGTGTGTTATAAAGAGAGAAATGAAAGCATACACACCTTCTTACAAAGTGAATACTCACCTATAAATGGAAGTATGTAAGGGGTATATATAGGTGAAGTCACGAGAAACTATACTAACTTAACAACTTTAGTCCCGACGGGTCTTGCCTAATGATAACTAGTGTAATTCCGTGATATATTTATGGCTAACAATCTTCCCCAAGTATGTAGACATACGGAATTACTTAAAATGTTCCTAACAAGTACAAATACAACAAAGTAAAGTCTTCCAAGGCCCTTTCAATGTTAAGGATGTCTTTTGAGTCTACTTAGTCTTCATAAGTTGTACCCTAGCTTGAATCCTCTTTGTTGTAAAACCCAAAAATTTGGGCTTTTGACACGTCATCGGCTTCATTATTATTACCGTTCGTCATATAATATTTTAACGAACCACCTTTACAATACATCATCACAAGACTTATTACGTACAAAAATCATGATTTTAGTATATAATAATAGTAGAGTATTTTAACTTACAAATATATAAACCCTTTTACCATAACCACACTATAATGAATATCGTCACATTTAAAATACAACTTATAACTTGATTCATAATTAAATTATATTTAATTATAGTTATAATGACTATCTAAAAGATTACACACCGAGACAAACTTGAAACTATGTAAATTAATTTTTAGACGTGAATCATTAGTACATTTAACCACGACTTGTTTAATGTCAAATAAATATCACAAATTATACGAAGTTGACACATTAAAAAGATCTTTTATTTACTTTCCATATACACTATTACAAACCATACTTAATTAAACTAACTTTAAACTCCATACTTAGTCAAATCCTTAAACTAACTTTTCTTCCCTTGAATTCATCCCCATTTCACACGTTTCATATCATTCAAACAAATCAAAACCAAATCCAAGAAAATCTTGCAAATCTAAGCCAAGATCTTGCATATCCTAAGTAAGATATGTTAGTACTATGTTAAGATTCACTCAATCTTCCATATATCTTGCTATAACCGTACGAAAACCACACACTCCACTCAAAACATACTCAAATCTCTCTCATTCTCTCTCAACTCTTGGCTAACATATCTCTTGTACCAAGATCCACCAAGATCCACATTTACTTCACCATTTACTACCTCAAATCCTTGTCTCCATCATCATGACTTCTAGCATTTACTCCTACTTGAACACCAAGCCACGAAAAGAAGCAAAGGTGACGGGTAAACCCTCTCAATTCGTGTAGATCTAGAAGAAGGAGGTTACAAGTTGCTAGTTCACTCACACGTCCATATTAAGAAACAAGTAATTCTAATGCTTCGTGATCATACTATGCCAGTTTATTCAGTGACATCATCACTACATCACTACTACTAAGGAAATTAAGTTGGATTATTTAAGCATGGACTGAGCATCATTTAGGAGCATCATAATAATTGGGGGATCTGTTTTCACTGGGATACTTGTAACAACTGATATTCAACATTTCAACTGATTGTACTAAAACGATATTTGTATCAATTATATTTCAAAAATCATGTAATTATGATCAATGCTTTGTATGCCATTTGTTCTGTGATCCGCAACGTGACACCCAATTACTATTCCGCTACAAACCTGATTTGGGGGTGTCACAGAATGGTATCAGAGCGATGGTTATAGAGAATCAGATCGAAAATAAAATTGTTTTTTATTTTATTAACTGAACTATAACCAGACAAAATTTTCAAAAACTTAGATTTCAAAAACTGGGTTTTTGACGGGGACATACTTAGAGAGCATTTATCATAGAGAGCATGCATGACTATATGATTTAAATGCAATTCGTTATCTTATGCATTTATAATTTATGATAGTACTAGATGCTAACCCTTTACGTGCTTTACTTATTACGACTGTTTAATATCTTTATGAAGATATTAAAATATTAAAATACTTAATGTATTTAATGAAACATATAAACATGTCATGTTAGTAGGGAGCTTTATACTAAAGATGTTCCATCCCGATATTACATTTTGACTGAGTGGTTGGGTTTACGATTTAAAGTGCCCTCGCTCCTCAAACGTTTATAGAATGGTTTCTGAAGTATGATGGCGCGAACAATGCATTATAACCACAAACAACCTAATACATAACAAACCATTGGAAATATCTAAATGTAAATCTAAATAAAATCGTGGAAATATTTGGAAATCTAACCGAATATTTGGAAATTTTGGAAAAATCTAACCAGATTTTTTAAATATTTGGAGAATCTTAATGTATCTTTAAAAATCTTACCATATCTTGGAAAATCGAACTAGATTTTATAAATATTAGAGAATCTAACTAGATTCTGTAAATCTTTGGAAATTTAATCAGATTTTATAAATCTTGGAAAAATCTAAAATAGATTCTTATAAATCTTAGAAAAATCAAAATGATTTTGGAAATATTTTTTGAAAGAATCGTATCTTTGAAGAATTTAATTAAATTTTGTAAAAATCAAAATTAAATTTTATAATTCTTGAGGAATCTCATTCGAACTATGGAAATCTTATTTAATCTTTGTAAACCGTAATTGATTTTTGGAGATCCAAACCAAAACATTTAGTATCTAACCACATCTCAACAGTTATCTCACTAAAGTTTTCGGCTAATATTACTAGCAAATGTTAGAGTTACTCTCTATCTTGTTTTAAACCTTGTACAATAGTTACCATTTGACGAATATACTTGATATTATAATAATATCCAAATAAGTCCTAAAGTCTTATACTAAGATTTTCGAATCCTTCATGACTGATTGTTGTATCTATTTAAGCTTATACGCTGATAATTCCTTGTACCTATTTGACAACTTTTATAATATATCATTATATTATATACAAGATCCCCGTTTGATACATATTTTAACGTACGTGATTTGAACATCTAATTACTAAACGCAACTTATTGACGACTCATACGCTTTTGTTTTTGGTACTTTATGTGATATTATTTGGATAAGTTTGCATGTTTAAATGATGCGGTGGGACCCAAATCAAGGTATGACTCTATATTTAGATGACATTTAAATATGGAACATAAGTCTCTTGATCCTAAGTTAATTATGATTCCATCTTTAGATGGAATGGGACGTCTAAATGTGAAATCATAAGCCACCGGATTAGAAGTTTATTTATAAATTCGTATTAAGGTGGAATGGGACGCCCGAAGACGAAAGTTATAAATAAAAGGGCTGTAAAGTATCTTAATAATATCTATTTTCTTAGATATTATATTGGTTTTAAACGGTAAGCCTTGCCGAGAATATTTAAGTAGGTTGGGCTATGAAATCCTTATTGAAACGAATTAGGACGCTTTTTCCTTTGAATAAAAAAATCATAGGTCACCGAACCATGAAGTTATAAATTTTTACTTTACGTGGATGAGGACGCTTATCGATGTAAATAAAAATTTATAAACAAGTGGGCTTAAATATAATCGACGTGACTCGTTATTTTATTAATCCAGCTATGGAATGTGTTCCTTTTGATTCGCGATTTTTCCAAACATATCTTATCATTATTACATCCTCATCAAGAAACCTAAGAAAGATTCATGTTCATTTCTCTTGGATCATAGCACTATGCTAAGGATTCTCAACTTATTCTTAACCCAACATAAGACTAATAGACTCACTTAAGCTTATTTAAGCTTAATAGACTTAAAATCTCTTGAAGAACTATTAAAACATTAATAAGTCATATCTATACATATCGAGGCCCAATAAGGCCCATGCAGAACATTTAAATAAAACCAAGACTTAAAAAGAGCTTGTCTTACTTTATCCAACCTTGTAAACTTAATCGAACTCGAATATGATTTAATGAACCTTTTACTAGATCTTTTGGGCTAAACTTGATTCTTAGAACTATCAGGGACGTATTTCGCCATTTGTGAAACATATTATAAGCCCTAAAATATTGAGACGAGAGTTGTAAAACTCTAAGGACTAAACGTGGAATTTAACAAACTTAAAAGAAGCCCTAGTTGATTTGATGCGGATTAAAAATCCTAGAGGTTGATTTTTCCACTTTTGAAACTTATTTTGAGCCCTAAGTCATTTTCATTGGAAACTATTCGTGCCCTAAGGGCCACATTACAAAAATGGAAGGACCAAATATGTAAATTATCAAGACATAAAAGACAAGTTACTTTGTGCATTAAAATTTACTCACCGGAGGCATACGATCAATAACTATATTTTAAATAACAACTATGAGTCTAAACTTGAGTTCACAAGATTACACATCCAAGAAAAAGTGTCCTCACTTGTTCCCTAGACAAGTAACTTCATCTTAAGCTTTGAGGACAAAGCTAAAATAACGGGCTGGTGCTGTAAACCCCCAAAATTTGGGCTTTTGACACGTCACCGGCTTCATTATTATTATCATTGGTCATATAATATTTTAACGAACCACCTTTACAATACATCATCACATGACTTATTACGTACAAAAATCATGATTTTAGTATATAAAAAGAGTAGAGTATTTTAAATTACAATTATATAAACACTTTTACCTTAGCCACACTATAATGAATATCGTCACATTTAAAATACAACTTATAACTTGATTCATAATTAAATTATATTTAATTATAGTTACAATGACTATCTAAAATATTACACACCGAGACAAACTTGAAACTATGTAAATTAATTTTTAGACGCGAATCATTAGTACATTTAACCACGACTTGTTTAATGTCAAACAAATATCATAAATTATACGAAGTTGACACGTTAAAAAGATCTTTTATTTACTTTCCATATACACTACTACAAACCATACTTAATTAAACTAAATTTAGACTCCATACTTAGCCAAATCCTTAAGCTAACTTTTCTTCCCTTGAATTCATCCCCATTTCACACGTTTCATATCATTCAAACATATCAAAACCAAATCCAAGCAAATCCTGCAAATCTAAGCCAAGATCTTGCATATCCTATGTAAGATATGTTAGTACTATGTTAAGATTCACTCAATCTTCCATATATCTTGCTATTACCGTATGAAACCCACACACTCCACTCAAAACATACTCAAATCTCTCTCATTCTCTCTCAACTCTCGGCTAACATATCTCTTGTACCAAGATCCACCAAGAAGTACATTTACTTCACCATTTACTACCTCAAATCCTTGTCTCCATCATCATGACTTCTAGCATTTACTCCTACTTGAACACCAAGCCACGAAAAGAAGCAAAGGTGACGGGTAAACCCTCTCAATTCGTGTAGATCTAGAAGAAGGAGGTTACAAGTTGCTAGTTCACTCACACGTCCATATTAAGAAACAAGTAATTCTACTGCTTCGTGATCATACTATGCCAGTTTATTCAGTGACATCATCACTACATCACTACTACTTAGGAAATTAAGCTGGATTATTTGAGCATGGACTGAGCATCATTTAGGAGCATCATAATAATTGGGAGATCTGTTTTCACTGGGATACTTGTAACAACTGATATTCAACATTTCAACTGATTGTACTAAAATGATATTTGTATCAATTGTATTTCAAAAATCATGTAATTATGAACAATGCTTTGTATGTCATTTGTTCTGTGATCCGCAACGTGACACCCAATTACTATTCCGCTACCAACCTGATTTGGGGGTGTCACATTTGTCTTTGCTTGTTCAGGAACCACTGTAATATGCATGAGTTGAAAACTTCCCCTCGGATCATGTGGCATATCTTAAAAAGCTTTCTTCGAATACTTCTTTTCGATGAAGTTTCTGTATCAGCTTCGCCCCAAACCAATATATGTATATTAAGCAGATTCTGACACTTTGATGTAGTTTGACCGATCTCCTAGCTCATAGGTTTAAGTACACAGCAGAAATTTGTAGAAGAACCATTAAGCCACACCAAATGATACTGCTTCTATACTATTTCATGTCGTTTGGTTTTGGTGATAATATGTTTGGGGGAACATGCAAGAAATAAGCAACAATTCTTCTCATGCGTGTAAAATATTTCATAAAAATCCAACAAAGTGAAGTAGATACCATTCCATGTATAGTACTTCCCCCTGGAAGTTAACCCGATTACTCCAAAGTACACGATCTTCCCCCTTGATGGTCTTAAACTCTCGAAAGCATCATTAACGTGGACTACCATATACTAGAGAAGTTCTTAGTCTTAAGCAATTGTCTTGAAAAGCTTTGAAATCATTGAGAAACTTTGAAAGTACTGTGTTAATGCAAGTAATGCCTAAAAACATTATTAGTGCTAACTAATGTTTCTTAGTTTTGATCACAACAAACTATACAAGACATTTATAGTCAAACACAATTGTAAAATGAATTATCTAACAAACACTATCATCAAGGTAATAATCATTACACTAACATATCATAATCATGTTTAGTGATCACAAAAGTGATTAGCCTTAAAACTCACTTTTGTCAAATGTAACAAAATATTTTTTAATAAACTTTCTTTTTAAGAAAATGTTTTATTAAAATGGAAAATGAAAATTTGAATATGGCATATTCCAAATGCCATAAGAACATCCGTTGAACGTCTAAACAACCTCAGATAATTCAAATCCACTAAAAGACAAAAAGGAGCGGAGTCTACCTTCGCGGTTCCTTAAGTGCCTACGCGGTTGTTTATTGATAAGGAACCGCCTAGTGCAATAAAGAACCGCGCTCAGCTAGCCGTTGAGTATTGTCTTCTATAAATAGTGGATCAAATATTCATTCTCCACAACCCTTTTTGGACATTTCTTTCAGCCTTCTTTCTCCTTTCTAATCCTAGTCATTTGTAAATGATCACTTAATGTGTTAAGTATGTTTACTTATGATTATCCTCTTGATCTCCTTCTTTACCTTGTCCAAAGAGAAGATCACTCACACACTTGTGATGTGATTAAAGATGAAGCATTGATGAAGATCATCCTCTCCCAAAGATCTAGTCATGTTCATCATTTGTTCATTTGTGTCTTATGTAGATCCAATGTATTTGTGAATACTTGGACTAGTTGTGTTCATCCAAGCTATTTGTGAATACTTGGACTAGTTGTGTTCATCCAAGCTATTTGTGAATACTTCAATTAGAGTTGTGTAAATCCATTGCATATGTGTGTGCTTGGATTTGTGTTGTGTAGATCCAAGTTACATGTGTGTACTTGGATATGTTTAGTTGAGTTGTAATATGTTGTGTAAGTTCTCACTAAATTATAAAGTGATGTGGTTGTGTCTTGTGAGTTCTCACTAAACTATAAAGTGATGTAGTTGTGTCTTGTGAGTTCTCACTTAACTATAAAGTGATGTGGTTGTGTCTTGTGAGTTCTCACTAAACTATAAAGTGATGTGTAGTTGTGTCGTGTGAAATTCTCACTTAGCTTCAAAGTGAAGAGTCGTGAAGATTGGTTCTATCTTTCGATTAGAACCCGGCATCTAGCCTTGTGTCGGAAAATGGTGAAGTAGGAAACGTTGTGAAGATTGGTTATATCTTTCGATTAGAACTCGACATCTAGCCTTGTGTTGTAAAATGGTGAAGTGGGCGACTTTGTGTAGATTGGTCTTATCTAGATTAGGTCTCGACATTTAGCTTAGTGTTAGAAAATAATGTAAGCGACGTTGTAAGGTTTTCTCTGCCAAGAAGGGAGCTTGTGGATATAGTAGAAATCTCGAGTAGGTGTACTCGAGGAGTGGAGTAGGAACGAAGATAGAGCTTCGTTGCCAAACCACTATAAATCTTGGTGTCTACCTACTAGATTGTTTCTTTCCTTACTATTTATCTACATTCATTATCAACACACTTATTACTTGCCATTGTTAATGCATTAGAACTGAACCTAATCATTATGCAACTAGCTTTCAAGTAAAAGATATTTTTGGCACTCACCTAATTGAAAGGAGTTTTAATTAGGAGATAAACCGAAGAGAAACTATTCAACCTCCCTTCTAGTTTCTATAATTGGTATCAGAGCGATGGTGACACAAGATCTTTGAAGTATATTTTACTTTAAAACTTTGATCGATCCATTGTCTCCTCAAGTTAGAAGGTTAAGCTGTACTAAAGTTTATCTTTGGTCAAAACTATTTTTTCTTTGAAAATAGGCCTTTTAATTGGTAATATAGCATTTCATTTTAATTAGTAGTATTTATGCATTTTAGATTTACTCTTGAAATGTATCTACTAGTTTGCATCTTGTTATGTGTAGGTACTCATGAAGATCAATCATTCAATTGATTGTGGATTAAGTTACTTACACTTGTAGAAGACTCATCTTCTTTGATTTCGAACATCATTGAATGATGACATCAAGATGGATGGGAGTGATACTATTCCTTGAAGACTTAGTAGTCACCTTAGTCATTGTTGGGTTTGCATTGATTCCTTGATTGCTTTGAATCCACTTTGTGGCTAAGGTACGTTTTCGTTCTTCTACAACGCCCTTTTGATCACTCTTTTGATCATTACTTGACTATGTGTTTGTTCTTGGCATCCTTGCCTTGACATTTGTTTGTGGTTTGTGATTCTCTTCTTTTACCCTCTCAAACCTTCATTGCTTGGATACTTGACTCACTATGGGGATGTAGAGTGAGTTAGTATAAGCTTAAAGTATCAAGCATGATTTCCATGGTTTTCACCTTCACGGTTAGTAGGCCCTATATCATGTGTAACTTGTGAAGTTGAGCTCATCTCTAGGATGATTGATTAATCTCTTGAGATACCAAACTACTTCATAAGTTGTAGTTGGATTTTACACATTTGGAATTGAAATAGTCCAAGGATATTGTTATTGTTAATCCTAGCAATAATTGTCCGATCATGTGGGAGAGAAAGTGAATTTATACTTTGCTCACTTTTGATGTAGAGTAAGACTAATCTTGAAAGTGATCTTATTCTATGTATCAAAATTGATTGGTATAGGTCATTACCAAAGCCGTTTAGACTTTCGTAGGAAAGGCACGTCTTAAACCACTATATATGACACAAGCTCTTTGTCTCCTCGATTTGAAGATTGTCATTTGTCTCTTGAGCATTGTTCTTGGTCTTGATTCACTCCTCTTGAGTTCTTTCATCTTTGCTTCTTTGCTACGTGTAGTTGTTTATCCGTTTCGGTCTTTTCCTATCTCGATTCAACTCGTAATCCTTCATTAAGGCATTATTACCTAGTGTTGTGGTGGTCCAATGATTTCCAAAAGTCTTAAGATATATTTTAAGGATTTTAGAAAAATTTGGTTTTGAAAAATTCTTTGATTTTCTTTGATAAAAACTCACCACTGTAGGCGATTCTTTATTTGTCGCGGCTCAAACGCGCGGTTCCTTATCGATAAAGAACCGTGGTCAGAGATCTCGACAAAAGCGCCAGTCTTTTAATAAAAATTATTTTTCAAATAAACCTTCTCCCTCTTCTCCAATAGAGCCGACAGTTTCAGCTATTTTCCACCATTGTTGATCTTTCAAAACCTTCAATCACTCAAGATAATTTGATTCCAATTTGTGGGTTTCACTCATCCTTAATCCAAGATCAGTTATCTCTAAGTCATTTCATTCCATTTCATCTAATTTGTTCTAGGGTTCATACATTCATAACTGGGGCTTTCTAAAATTGATATTGAATTAGAACCGTACTAGGAATGTGAGTTGATATAGTGATTATACTATGATTCCTTAGGTTCATATTCATTGAGATTTCACTAAAACCCACTTGTAGAACAATCCGAATTTTGGATAAATATTTTGGTTAATTGATGGAATTGATATGAACCCATGAACAAGTTGATAATGGCATCGTTAATGCTTACCTAAAAACCTTGCTTTGAAAAACCAATGTTCAAGTTCATTGTTGATTTTACATGGTCAATATGTTATTGTCAATGATGAACTAGGTACATTGTGAACATGGGAATGTTAAGGATTAATCCTTTGTTTGTCAAGAGATTGATGAAACACGTTCTCATCTTTTTTATTTTTGGTTTATATGTAACATATGAGTGATTGGGGAAATATTTTTTTGTGCTTATTTAGGTACTAATCATGCCTTCGGAATATCAACAAGATTACCAATACACTAGACAATATATGCCAAACCTATCCGCTTTTTGTCCTTCCCCTCAACTTTCCCATACCTATTCCTCACTTCAAAAATGATGCTTTCACGAGGGTAGAGTTGTCCAAGAGGATATTGAGGGCTATATATATACCAAGTCGATGTTCGAACCAATTGGGTTTGATTGCTTGTTGTACATCAAGGAAGATATATATCCCGAATTTCATTTGGAGTTCTTTAGCACATATTCTCTCGTTTCTGATAACGATAGAATATATGTTAAGTTCATCATTGATGGTCTACTCATTTCATACTCTCTCGAAGATTTTGGTCTAGCTCTTCGTTTTCCATTTCGGGGCACTTGTCGATTTACGGATAAATGAAAGCTTGATGCTCTCCTTAATCCCTTCGATTTTGCTCCAAATGACAACGAAGAGATTGATCTTGACTTCATCCTTGATGTCATTTCTAAAGCGCGTAGTGGAAACGTTGTAAGAAGCCTCTACTCAAACAAACCGTTCGGTGAAACGTTATATGGTTCTCTTAAGCGACCTTAATGATTGTATGGTCTGATGGGCCGACATCCTTAGGGAAAATGTGTTTTGTCTTGGTGGAAACCGGGATCATATTCCGGCGTGTATGGTGCATATGTTATTTTGCATCGCTACCAACACCAAGTATAATCTCGCATTTTGTATCGCTCGACGAATCAACTATGCTCTCTCCGAACCCAAAACAAATCTCCCTTATGCCATGCTCCTCACGCGCCTTTTTAAGAAGGTTGGTGAAGACTTTACCGACCTTAATCTTTCTCGCTTTCAACCGGTTCATCGGGTCATGCTACCTATTCAAGAGGAACAACCAAGAAAGCCTATAAGTGATCGAGGTTCGAGAAAGAACGATCCACAAGAGTCCGACGATGAGGACATTAATACGTCACCAAGTGATGGTGGTGGAGTAGGTACTAGTGCTCATGTTGGCTCTTCGAGTGACTCCTACCCATCCATGAACTCTTTCATGAAAGGGTTAGACGACATTTACCCTCCTCCTCACCATGCCACTAGTAGACTTCCAGATAACTTCGAACTTGAGGATGTCTATCGTGCTAATCTCAAAACCCAAGGTGAGTTGTATGAACATCGAGTGGAGTCAATAGGTTCGTTCAAGAACATAATCAAATTGATCAAGGGACTTGGCAAAAAGAAGAAATGAAGCTTTGGTTTATCATGGTTAACATGTGTGTTAACATGTTTAGATTTTTGAACATCTTCCTTTTATCCTTCTTTATTTTATAGGTTGTTATGTGTATTAACTAATACTTTGTGTTTAAACTATTTAGTATTTTAATCCTAATTGTCTATGCTTTTTGATTTTCATAGCTTTGTGCATCTTATGTGTTAGTTAGCTTCCTAGATTTTGATTAGTAGTTCACTTTGGCTTGATAAACCTTTGTGTAAAATCTGGGGTTGTAAAACTTTCAGGAAGTGCATTTTATCGAACCCACTGGGGGCGGTTCTTTATCTATGCCACGGTTCTTTATCGATAACGAACTGCGCCTGTCTATAAGGAACCGTCAGTGACTGTTCCGTGAGAATCTTTGCTTTACATTGGTTTCCCTTAATCTGTGTAAACATTGATAAAATTTTTATAAAAACCTGCACTTTCCTAAACTAGGCTACCTAATTTCATTATTCACATAAAATGATTTTAACCCATTACTAGTATGGATCATTCCTTCCTCTTCTTAAACCCCTCCTTGTTGATCTTGTTCTTCATCCATTAAACTTCTCTCTAAACCTTATCACAACCATGGTGTCCACTAGAACATCCAACTCTTCCAAAATTTCCTCATCCAAAAGAAACCTTAAGATGAGATTCAAGTTTCCTAAACTTGGTTCTCCATCTTCTCACAAACCCAAGAGTGAAACTTTCCTATTTTCATCTCTTCATCACTTTCACCACCACTTGCTCCATGCAAGACCAACTCAACTCATGGTACTAACCATTCACATGGTTCTACCTCTTCTTCATTCCAATCAAGAATGAATGAGTTATCCTCACCTTTCACTCCTATTCCTCCCTTGGATGTGAATACTCAACCTCAACCTCATCAAATAATTCCCTTTGTTTTTTAGCCTCTTCCTTTCACTCCACCAAATTCACCCATTTCACGCATATCACCCTTGGGCACTATGCCTCCACCACCTCCTCCTCCCTCAAATACTCCACTTTTGTGTGTTCCCCTTTCCCGCTTCTTGGGTGATCCATACTTGTTTGACTTTTTCATGCACAATGGAACAAATTGTCCTTGTTGCTTGAACAACTTCCCCCTCATTGATATCCTTAGGTTGGAGATGATTGGGGCTCACATCAAGTTTCAAAGCTTCTTGTTGAAATGCTAATCCTCCTCCTCCAAGGATATGAATGATGATTTTTAAAATTAAATGTTTTTAAAGAAAGTCAAGCCAAAGAAGACTATGCTATCAAGAACTAGTTTAAGCTAACTTTGTATTAGTTAGTTGTTATTTCTTTTCTTGTATTTCCTTTCCTTCATGAGTTTTTCATGAAGATGTTCTATGGATCTAGTTTTTATGTGTTTCAAACCTATGTGGTCACATTAATCAACTTCAATTTATTTAAAATTGAACCAAAATCTATCACAACCTCTAAAATATGACTAAAAATTGGTTCAAAATGTTATCTAAATATTTTGTCACCCTTTGTCAAGACATTCTTTTTGAATGTGTTGCTTTTATGCAACCTTAGCATATCCTAGTGCTAAAAGAGGTAAAAATCCAAGATTTGCAAATTTTTGAAAGAATCTTATTTTTCTCCAAAACTTTGAAAAATCATGGTTTCATGTCCACTGTATGCGGCTTAATAGCAGTCGTGCGACTCCATATCGATATGGAACCGCCGGTCCCTATAAGGAACCGCGGACAGCAAGCCTGTTTTTGGCTTATTTTTTGTCTTTCTTCTTTGACCACTGTCTTTGTCAAGATTCTTTGTTTACCCAATCTGGCTAAACATTCCTTAAAACCTTTTGTTTTCATTTCAAATCTTTGCCTTGTCTATTTTCTTTAAATTCTTCTCTTTTGGGAGTTCTCCTCTTCATCCCTCACAATGTCTAATTCTTCCATTCCTAACCTTGACATATCCTTGTCACAATCTTCTCAACCTAAAGCTTCTTCTTCTTCTAAGCTTTTAAAGAAACCAAAAATCTTGGTTCGACCCGTTTGGATCAAGAAGAACAAGAATCCTCATGATTTATCTTCTCCCAAACCTTCTAAGAATTCTTCTTTCTCTCCAATCAAATATTGGAATGAGACTTACTTTATAAATCCAATCACTGGAGAAAAGGAAATTCTTCCACCACAACCTAATACTTTCAACACTCCTCAACTCAATGACCTTTCTTCTTTCGCAAACCTCACTAGGCATTGTGAAAACATTTCCTATCCATTATCTCCCTCTCCACCAAACTCTCATCTTGATGGTCCTTCCCCATCTAACGACTTTGTTTTGCATCATGGATTCTCGTGTGCTTGTTGTCGATTTCAACAATTGAACTAGCTCATGTTTATGACAAGCTAAATTTCCCTGAATTCCTCCTCACTCTAACTCCTCTAAAAGTTTTCGTTCCCGTGAACAAAACTTCGAATGATGCCTCGTCGTCTTTCTTTTCCAACTAAGGCACATTTTGTACTTTAGTTGTTCGAGTCAATAAAACTTAAGCAATCATGGAAAATTATCACTACTAGAGTAGTTTATGCTCTGTGGTTTATTTTCCATATTTTTTGCTTTAAATATTCATATTGTGTGTATGAATATTTCTCTTGTGTGTTCTTTCATATTTAAGTAATATGAATGTTATGTGTGTTATCCTTTTCCTACTTATTCTTTTTCACACATTTATTAAAGAGTTGATCATGGTTAAAATTTACAATTGGTTATGAGTGATTCCATAAATTTTAAATTTTTAACCCCTTGATATTTTAATCATTTTATTTGGTTTGGATGTTTCTTTTCTCCCTCTATTCCACCAATTAAACTTTGATGTTGTCAACACACACTCTTTGGACATACTTTGCAAATACTTACTTCTAATTAAGATTTCTTTTCTTCCACCCTCTCAAGTTAGTTAGTAGGTAGTGCACATTTATACATTTATGTTTCTTTTCTTTCTTCTAACCTTTTTGTAGCATGTCACCCTTGCTCCTTTACTTGGTGCCCCTAGCAAGGGGGAGTAAGAACCAAGGGGGAGCTACTAGAAAAGTCGACTCTTCTCTTCTCCAAAGACTTTTGCTAACCTTTTTGCTTCGACAAAGGGGAAGAAATGATAGTGAATAAACTCGTTAATAATTTGAATAATTTTGTATTTTACGTAAATGAGTTTGTAGTTTGTCGTAATAAAAAAAGGGGAGATTGTTAATGCAAGTAATGCCTAAAATCACTATTAGTGCTAACTAATCTTTCTTAGTTTTGATCACAACAAACTATACAAGACATTTATAGTCAAACACAATTGTAAAACGAATTATCTAACAAACACTATCATCAAAGTAATAATCATTACACTAACATAACTTAAACATGTTTAGTGATCATAAAAGTGATTAGCCTAAAAACTCACTTTTGTCAAATGTGACAAAAGATTATTTTAATAAACTTTCTTTTTAAGAAAATGTTTTATTAAAATGGAAAATGAAAATTTGAATATGGAATATTCTAATGCCATAAGAATATCCTTTGAAGGTTTAAACAACCTCAGATATTTCAAATCCACTAAAAGACAAAAAGGAGCGGAGTCTACCTTCGTGGTTCCTTAAGTGCCTACGCGGTTCTTTATTGATAAGGAACCGCCTAGTGCAATAAAGAACCGTGCTCAGCTAGCCGTTGGGTTTTGTCTTCTATAAATAGTGGATCAAATCTTCATTCTCCACAACCCTTTTTAAACATTCCTTTCAGCCTTGTTTCTCCTTTCTAATCCTAGTCATTTGTAAATGATCACTTAATGTGTTAAGTATGTTTACTTATGATTATCCTCTTGATATCCTTCTTTACCTTGTCCAAAAAGAAGATCACTCACACACTTGTGATGTGATTAAAGATGAAGCATTGATGAAGATCATCCTCTCCTAAAGATCTAGTCATGTTCATCATTTGTTTATTTGTGTCTTGTATAGATGCAATGTGTGAATACTTATACTAGTTGTGTTCATCCAAGCTATTTGTGAATACTTGGACTAGTTGTGTTCATCCAAGCTATTTGTGAATACTTGAATTAGAGTTGTGTAAGTCCATTGCATATGTGTGTGCTTGGATTTGTGTTGTGTAGATCCAAGTTACATGTGTGTACTTGGATATGTTTAGTTGAGTTGTAATGTGTTTTGCAAGTTCTCAATAAACTATAAAGTGATGTGGTTGTGTCTTGTGAGTTCTCACTAAACTATAAAGTGATGTAGTTGTGTCTTGTGAGTTCTCACTAAACTATAAAAGGATGTGTTTGTTTCTTTTGAGTTCTCACTAAACAATAAAGTGATGTGTAGTTGTGTCGTGTGAAGTTCTCACTTAGCTTCAAGGTGAAGAGTCGTGAAGAATGGTTATATCTTTTGATTAGAACTCGACATCTAGACTTTAATCGGAAAATGGTGAAGTAGGCAACGTTGTGAAGATTGGTTCTATCTTTTGATTAGAACTCGACATCTAGCCTTGTGTCGTAAAATGGTGAAGTGGGCGACGTTGTGTAGATTGGTCCTCTCTAAGATTAGGTCTCGACATTTAGCTTAGTGTCGGAAAATAATGTAAGTGACGATGTAAGGTTTTCTCCACCAAGAAGGGAGCTTGTGGATATAGTGGAAATCTCGATTAGGTGTACTCGAGGAGTAGAGTTGGAACGAAGATAGAGCTTCGTTGTCGAACCACTATAAATCTTTGTTTCTTCCTACTAGGTTGTTTCTTTCCTTACTCTTTACTTACATTCATTATCATCACACTTATTACTTTTCATTGTTAATGCATTAGAACTGAACCTAATCATTATGCAAATGGCTTTCAAGTAAAATATAGTTTTGGTACTCACCTAATTGAAATGAATTTTAATTAGGAGATAAAATGAAGAGAAACTATTCAACCCCCCCCCCCCCCCCCCCCTTCTAGTTTCTACATACTACATAGAGTGTAAGGTACCATTATCGTTATTTAGCTCAAAATATCCCGTGAGAATTGATTGTTGATCGTATCTCTTTTTCTAACTTACCAATCTCAAATTCTGTCGGCTATTGGTTATGACCACATGATGAAGTAAACCCGATATTCCAAACTCGAAACTGAAGTATAATCCCTCAAATTTGTTACTTAGTGTTGCACTATTGTTTATTGAAGAACGACACATAAGAAAAAAGTATAAGAAGTAGAACACCTCTCGAAATTATCCACATCTGCAACTACATGTGACACTGAGTACTACAATGTAACTCCTTTAAGTGATAGTTATCCATGTCTTTAACCAGTGACCCTGACTACTGGAAACTAGATAATCCAAGTCTCAATCATAATTCTATGTGCTCAAGCAAGTCATCAATCGATAGAGGAGGTTTGTTAGCCCTATATTTTATATAGTCGAACAAGACTGTAATAGGTCATCTTAGTCATTGATGGTCTTGTATTGTAATAGGTTAGTCGGGTTAACCGGGCTTGGACTTTAAGCTAATATTGTATAAGTTAGGGGCGTAAGCCCAAACAAAGCCAAGCCCGACCCATGAACAAGTCCACCAAAGCCCATGTGGCGTGGCATATAAATACCCTCTTCCATGTGTGGAAGAGGGTGTTGGTTACCATTTACTTTCTCTCTCTAAATAGTAAAAACCTTCCACCATCTCTCTAGTTTCTCTCTCTACTTTTCTTCTCTTTCTCTCTCTAAATATTGTGTTATGGATTGAAGTGGGAATAACATTTGGTATCAGAGCCGAGTACCAGATAGCAGACTTGTTTACTAAAGCCCTATCACAAAATAGTTTTTAGTATCTCGATGGTCGTCTTGGTATGAAGTATATGACTCTAGAAGACTTGGAGGTTTTGTCAAATGAAGCTGCTTGATATTCTCTCATAATGACTTCTAAGCGCATCATAGCTTAGGACTCGGACCTCAACTAAGGACAGTTTATCTCGGACGATAACTTATCCTTCTCAACGAGAAATTCATATTTCTCGGTCATGAGCTTCTCATAAAAACATTCAAAGTTATTAAGTTCATGAAGAACGACTTCTAAGTAAATGTCAGCTTTGAGATCTGGCATTTTTGAGATTTGGGATATTCTAGATCTGGCATCGTCTAGATCTGGGAGTTTCTAAGATCTGACATAAGATTAATTTCTGGGTTTCTTTGTTTTTTAAATGAAGATTTGAACCCAGAAATCACAGATCTGGAAAATAATGAACAAAAGTACATTTGGATAAGATTCTCATTTTTGCGGAATCATAAGATTTGCAGTTTTGCGAAATCATATGATTTGCAATATTACGGAATCATATGATTTGCAATATTGCGGAATCATATGATTTGCAATATTTCAGAACATATGATTTGCAATATTGCGGAATCATCAGGTTTGACATTGCGGAATCATGCCAAAGTAAAAACTATTGTGGAATCACTCTTGACAGATCCAAATACACCAACCTTATGACTCCATTAAATCCATCAACACCGACTCGATCTATCTATTTCCCGTCATCATCTACACTACTCGCAACACCTATCATCTATTAGACTCAACATAAACAAATAACAGATCTCAGATTATGTTTAGTTCCATATCTTTTAAAGATAACTAAAGACCTTCATATATCTTCCGAATTTGAATCATATAATCATCATAGATCGATGTAAGGGATTATCCCTTCTATTATGTTCGAAAATAAAAGAAAGATAATTTACAAGTTTGTTATATTCCATCTTTGTTTCGATTAGTATATCACCACTAATCTCTTAAACCAACATGCAATCACAAATTAAAACATAAACTCCCTTAGTCAATCTTCGAATATTCAATAATGATTAATAACAATTTTGTTATAATCACTCTTTGATTCGTTTGATTAAAAACACATGAAATCATTTAACTCGAACCTTACCCGAGACCTTGTATAACAAGACCTTGTGAGTAGAATCAACTTCGTTGATTATATGGTTTCTGGAAGAATGAATGAATGATTATTAGGGCTTATGGTTCATTGTGTGATTTATGTTATTAGAAGGGATTGGATGGGATATGATTTACTCACTGCTTAGATGAGAGTTAAAAAAGGAGATCAACTTACTTGTTTTTAGTTGTGAGATCAGATAAGAATGAGATGAGAGATTCGATTTTGGCATATATAAAGATGGATGTGGATGAAATGAGGAAATGATATTAGGATTAGGTTAACTTACCTAATCTTGTGTTATTTATCCCACATTATTGTTGACCGGGTATATTATATGTGTTATGGGCCATGTGAGGAGTTTTTAACAAGGGATTATGTGGACTGTTAATGGGTTGCAATGCTTATTAATTCATAAGACGGTCCTTACAGTGTGATACTTGGACCGTGACAAAATTTGTATAACGAAATTTGGCTAAATGATAACAGAATTTGTTTTCTAAGTATAACAAAAATTTTCTATGTTAAATTTGGCTAAATTATTGGTATAATTATTAAAGTCGGGATTCAACGAGACAAAAAGTCATGAAAATATGACAAGATTTATTTGACGAGACCGAGAAAAAATTGGCTATATTTTTAGTGGCTACGGATTTTTTGATCGGGTATTATTATTTGAAGTTGAAGACGGATTTTTCGAAGGCGTGTACTTATTTTATCTTTCAAAGATAACTTGTTCGTGCTTAATCTTAAAATGAAGACTTGCTTATCTAGTTACCGGGTTCGGGGTGGTTGGTTGATGACCTGGATAACTATCACGTTAATGAGCTACATTGTTGTACTCAGTGTCACACGCATAGTCGAGGAATTTTTATTTAGTTTCACGTTTGAAATATCGGGTTTATTCCATCATTGGTCACTTCAAATTGCCTACAAAGGGGTTCGTAAAGATATCCATGGAGAGTTTATGCGTAGAGAATTTTGATCAACAACTTATTTTTGCCGAATATAATTAATCTTATTTATTATTCTCACGAGATTTTCAGGTACATGTGCGTATGATTTATTGCTGGTTCCGAGGTTTCAAAACCATCAAGGGGGAAGAAGAAGACATATTGAACGCACAACGAGTACACGTGATGAACTTTACACCTTCTTTTTATTTGAAGGCATTCCGAGAAGAAAAATGTCATAACTGTAGAGAAAAATCAGTGTTAACTAGTGGCGTTTAGTGCATCTTTCAACCTACATAGGGGAAAAGATGGAAGAAACAGTCTCTAATGGTTAAAAGAGGTACACTATTATTCGATGATTAATTGTTTGGTTGTTTTAATTATACATCATCATTATCCTATATGGAGAGATATGCATTTCCGGGACTTAATTGACTCTGGTGCATCTCCGGAAGAAGATATGTGCATTTCTGGGACTTAACTGACTCTGGTGTTACGATGTCAACTTCATGAATGGGATAAAGTGTCTACTTTAGTATTTGGTCTTCATACATGGGATTGGATTCCTTTCTTAAACTACGTGGGGGAAGAGATGTCTTGATTCTTTCTAGTATGCATAACTTGAACTCTCAGGGGAAAGAAAAATTCAGAAGAATTATTCAAGCATGAGAAGAGATGTTGTTGATATACTTGGTGTGCCCCAAACTTTCAATCACTCATAGAAACATTATCATTTCATATGATGGGGTTTGCTTGTTAAATTCCGTTGTGCGCTAAATCATTCTAAGCTTTATTTAAAGCTTTGAAACTGCTTATGAGGATTGTCGGTCTAGGGGGAAGCCATTAAAAGCTTCTACATCAAGATTATGTAGCATGAATTAGGGGGAAGTTAATTCAGAAACTTCTCCTTAACCAGAAGTATATGAGTTACTTAGCTCGTGCCGTCACAGTATTTCTTCTATAAGTTATTACTACAAAGATGAGTCATTTTGAAGTGAATACTTGAAGTCAAAGGCATCAGAAGAATTCATCAACATTGGACGCTTCATGGAAGATTTTGTTCTTAATCATTATGTACCTGTTAGGAAAAATATTGTAAGGAATTCTACACGTCGTCCTATGGGGGAAGATTGTTGGAAATTCACTTTATGTGACGATATTTAAGAACTCCAATTAGTTATCATAGTCACTCACGCAAAGACTAGACTAGGAAACTATGTATAGTGTAGGCGCGTAAGTGACTATAAATACCCTTCCAAGGCTTCCAATGAGGGGTTGTTGTTTGTGTTTTATCTTTTTATTATACACTTTGCCTTTCTCTCTCTAGAACACCTTCAACCTCTCTCTCTAACTCATCAATGGCTACCACCACCATCTACCACCCAACTAGACCACCAGATCATATATTATACTAAACCCACAATTGGCCTCAGAGCCGACGGTTCAATTTTTGGATCGTTCGTGCTTCTCGTTATTGATTTGGTGGTCTTTGTATTTTCTGTTTGTCCCGATCGTCTGTTATATTTCTGTTACGGTGGTTTTTATTGTCTCATCTGGTATTCTTATCAACACATGGTTTTGTGTTTCATATCCTGTCTCTATCATAGTTTCATTTTTCTGGTCCAAAATTGGCAGCCTTTATCAGATCTGATTATATTTCCATATTCTGGTTTCCTTTATTTTTGAGGATCTGGCATTTTTGAGATTTGGGATATTCAAGATCTGGCATCGTCTAGATCTGGGAGTTTCTAAGATCTGTCATAAGATTAGTTTTTGGGTTTCTTTGTTTTTTAAATGAAGATTTGAACCCATAAATCACAGATCTGGAAATAATGAACAAAAGTACATTTGGATAAGATTCTCATTTTTACGGAATCATAAGATTTGCAATTTTTCGAAATCATATGATTTGCAATATTGTGGAACATATGATTTGCAATATTTCGAAATCATCAGGTTTGACATTGCGGAATCATGCCAAAGTAAAAATTATTGTGGAATCACTCTTGACCAGATCCAAATACACCAACCTTATGACTTCATTCAACCCATCAACACCGACTCGATCTATCTATTTCCCGTCATCATCTACACTAATCGCAACACTTATCCTTTGTTAGACTCAACATAAACAAATAACAGATCTCAGATTATGTTTAGTTCCATATCTTTTAAAGATAACTAAAGACCTTCATAGATCTTCCGAATTTGAATCATATAATCATCATAGATCGATGTAAGGGATTATCCCTTCTATTATGTTCGAAAATAAAAGAAAGAATATTTACAAGTTTGTTATATTCCATCTCTGCTTCGATTAGCATATCACCACTAATCTCTTAAACCAACATGCAATCACAAATTAAAACATAAACTCTCTTAGTCAATCTTCGAATATTCAAGAATGATTAATAACAATTTTGTTATAATCACTCTTTGATTCGTTTAATTAAAATAACATGAAATCATTTAATTCGAACCTTACCCGAGACCTTGTATAACAAGACCTTGTGAGCAGAATCAACTTCGTTGATTATATGGTTTCTGGCAGAATGAATGAATGATTATTAGGGCTTTATGGTTCATTGTGTGATTTATGTTATTAGATGGGATTTGATGGGATATGATTTACTCACTGCTTAGATGAGAGTTAAAAAAAGGAGACCAGCTTACTTGTTTTTAGTTGTGAGATCACATAAGAATGAGATGAGAGATTCGATTTTGGCATATATAAAGATGGATGCGGATGAAATGAGGAAATGATATTAGGATTAGGTTAACTGACCTAATCTTGTGTTATTTATCCCACATTACTATTGACTGGGTATATTATATATGTTATGGGCCATGTGAGGAGTTTTTAACAAGGGATTATGTGGACTGTTAATGGGCTACAATGCTTATTAATTCACAAGACGGTCCTTACAGTGTGATATTTGGACCGTGACAAAATTTGTATAACAAAATTTGGCTAAATGATAACAGAATTTGGTTTTCTAAGTATAACAAAATTTGTCTATGTTAAATTTGGCTAAGTTATTGGTATAATTATTTAAGTAGGGATTCAACGAGACAAAAAGTCATGACAATGTGACAAGATTTATTTGACGAGACCGAGAAAAAATTGGCTATATTTTTAGTGGATACGGATTTTTTGATCGGGTATTATTATTTGAAGTTGAAGATGGATTTTTCGAAGGCGTGCACTTATTTTATCTTTCAAAGATAACTTGTTCGTGCTTAATCTTAAAATGAAGACTTGCTTATCTAGTTAACGGGTTCGGGGTGGTTGGTTGATGACCTGGATAACTATCACGTTAATGAGCTATATTGTTGTACTCAGTGTCACACCCATAGTCGAAGTGGATAATTTTAAAAGGTGACGTGCTTATATACTTCGTTAGTAATGTATTGGGTACTTAGAAATTTCTCTGCAATGATATTTCTACACCGTTCCTCATTCAAAAATAGTGCAAGCTTAAGTCACGAGGTCGAGGAATTTTTATTTAGTTTCATGTTTGACATATCGGGTTTACTCCATCATTGGTCACTTCAAATTGCCTACAAAGGGGTTCGTAAAGATAGCCATGGAGATTTTATGAGTAGAGAATTTTGATCAACAACTTATTCTTGCCGAATATCATTAAGCTTATTTATTATTGTCACGAGATTTTCAGGTACATGTGCGTACGATTTATTGCTGGTTCTGAGGTTTCAAAACCATCAAGGGGGAAGAAGAAGACATATTGAACCCACAACGAGTACACGTGATGAACTTTACACCTTTTTATTTGAAGGCATTCCGGGGAGACAAATGTCATAACTGTAGAGAAAAATCTGTGTTAATTCGTGGCGTTTAGTGCATCTTTCAACCTACATAGGGGTAAAGATGAAAGAAACAGTCTCTAATAGTTAAAACAGGTACATTATTATTCGATGATTAATTGTTTGGTTGTTGCAATTATACATCATCATTATCCTATATGGAGAGATATGCATTTCCGGGACTTAATTGACTCTGGTGCATCTCCGGAAGAAGATATGTGCATTTCCGGGACTTAACTGACTCTGGTGTTATGATGTCAACTTCATGAATGGGATAAAGTGTCTACTTTAGTATTTGGGCTTCATACATGGGATTGGTTTCCTTTCTTCAACTAGGTGGGGGAAGAGATGTCTTGATTCTTTCTGGTATGCATAACTTGAACTCTCAGGGGGAAGAAAAATTCAGAAAAATTATTCAAGCATGAGAAGAGATGTTGTTGATCTACTTGGTGTGCCCCAAACTTTCAATCACTCATAGAAACATTATCATTTCATATGATGGGGTTTGCTTGTTAAGTTCCGTTGTGCGCTAAATCATTCTAAGCTTTATTTAAAGCTTTGAAACTGATTATGAGGATTGTCGGTTTAGGGGGAAGCCATTAAAAGCTTCTACATCAAGATTATGTGGCATGAATTAGGGGGAAGTTAATTCAGAAACTTCTCCTTAACCAGAAGTATATGAGTTACTTAGCTCGTGCCGTTACAGTATTTATTCTACAAGTTATTACTACAAAGATGAGTCGTTTTGAAGTGAAGACTTGAAGCCAAAGGCATCATAAGAATTCATCAACATTGGACGCTTCATGGAAGCTTTTGTTCTTAATCATTATGTACTTGTTAGGAAAAATATTGTAAGGAATTCTACACGTCGTCCCATGGGGGAAGATGTTGGAAATTCACTTTATGTGACGATATATAAGAACTCCCATTAGTTATCATAGTCACTCACGCAAAGACTAGACTAGGAAACTATGTATAGTGTAGGCACGTGAGTGACTATAAATACCTTTCCAAGGATTCCAAGGAGGGGTTGTTGTTTGTGCTTTCTCTTTTTATTATACACTTTGCCTTTCTCTCTCTAGAACACCTTTAACCTCTCTCTCTAACTCATCAATGGCTACCACCACCATCTACCACCCAACTAGACCACCAGATCATATATTATAGCAAACCCACAATTGGCATCAGAGCCGACGGTTCAATTTTTGGATAGTTCGTGCTTCTCGTTATTGATTTGGTGGTCTTTGTATTTTCTGTTTGTCTCCGATCGTCTGTTATATTTCTGTCACGGTGGTTTTTATTGTCTCAGCTGGTATTCTTATCAACGCATGGTTTTTTGTTTCATATCTTGTCTCTATCATGGTTTCATTTTTCTGGTCCAAAATTGGCAGCCTTTATCAGATCTGATTATATTTCCATATTCTGGTTTCCTTTATTTTTTAGATCTGGCATTTTCGAGATTTGGGATATTCAAGATCTGGCATCATCTAGATCTGGGAGTTTCTAAGATCTGTCATAAGATTAATTTCTGGGTTTCTTTGTTTTTTAAATGATGATTTGAACCCAGAAATCACAGATCTGGAAATAATAAACAAAAGTACATTTGGATAAGATTCTCATTTTTACGGAATCATAAGATTTGCAATTTTTTGGAATCATATGATTCGTAATATTGTTGAATCATATGATTTGCAATATTGAGGAATCATATGATTTGCAATATTGTGGAACATATGATTTGTAATATTGCGGAATCATCAGGTTTGACATTGCGGAATCATGCCAAAGTAAAAATTATTGCGGAATCACTCTTGACCAGATCCAAATACACCAACCTTATGACACCATTCAATCCATCAACACCGACTCGATCTATCTATTTCCCATCATCATCTACACTACTCGCAACACCTATCATCTATTAGACTCAACATAAACAAATAATAGATCTCAGATTATGTTTAGTTCCATATCTTTTAAAGATAACTAAAGACCTTCATAGATCTTCCGAATCTGAATCATATAATCATCATAGATCGATGTAAGGGATTATCCCTTCTATTATGTTCGAAAATAAAAGAAAGAATATTTACAAGTTTGTTATATTCCATCTCTGTTTCGAATAGTATATCACCACTAATCTCTTAAACCAACATGCAATCACAAATTAAAACATAAACTCTCTTAGTATAACAAGACCTTGTGAGCAGAATCAACTTCGTTGATTATATGGTTTCTGGCATAATGAATGAATGATTATTTGGGCTTTATGGTTCATTGTGTGATTTATGTTATTTGAAGGGATTGGATGGGATATGATTTACTCACTGCTTAGATGATAGTTAAAAAAGGAGATCAGCTTACTTGTTTTTAGTTGTGAGATCAGATAAGAATGAGATGAGAGATTCGATTTTGGCAGATGTAAAGATGGAGGCGGATGAAATGAGGAAATGATATTAGGATTAGGTTAACTAACCTAATCTTGTGTTATTTATCCCACATTATTGTTGACCGGGTATATTATATGTGTTATGGGCCATGTGAGGAGTTTTTAACAAGGGAATATGTGGACTGTTAATGGGCTGCAATGCTTATTAATTCACAAGACGGGCCTTACAGTGTGATATTTGGACCGTGACAAAATTTGTATAACAAAATTTGGCTAAATGATAACAAAATTTGTTTTCTAAGTATAACAAAATTTTTCTATGTTAAATTTGGCTAAATTATTGGTATAATTACTAAAGTCGGGATTCAACGAGACAAAAAGTCATGAGAATGTGACAAGATTTATTTGACGAGACCGAGAAAAAATTGTTGGGAATTAATTTGATGAGACAAATCAATAATAATGAAACAAGAAGGACTTATATGCAATTATCAAGATTTACAAGAATATGGAGCCCTTTCATACAATAAGGAGAACTTATTAGCAAAAGATGGAGGGACTTCTACTGTAATTAGATTTATTGTAAAGAGGGTTATGTGTAGTATATAAACACACACCCTGCATAGGTTTATTCATCCATTTATTCACAATGTAGTCATAAACCCAAAGTCGTGTGTTCTAGACGTGTGTGATCTTGTAAACACGTCTAGTGTTAGTTGGTTAACGTTTAATGAGAAGTAAACGTTGGAAAAGTAACATCTTGTTTATGTATTATGTTCTAGTTCCGCTATGATTCACATCATATGAACATGATGCATATCCTAGTAAGCTTAATCGATCCGTGAATAATGGTTCCACAATTGGTATCAGAGCGGGTGGCTCTCGATACTAGGAATTAACAAGGTGTTCGAGTCAAAGAATGAAGATCAAAGCTTAAAAATTCGTCTTTGTTTTTAAGTTCGGATCTCACTGTGCCGCCATGTTCAAACAGTCATAACTCCTTCGTTAACCGTTAGATCGGTGTGAAATTCGAACTGTTGGTTTTTGGCATATATGTATTGAATCTCACTGGAGGGATCTTTAATCTGAGATCTTATAGAGGAGATATACATCGTCGAAGTTGGCTGCAGAGTATGGTATGAATTTTTTTGTTTTTGTTTTTTACTGAACAAGATTTGGGTTTCTTCCCCTAAACCCTAGATCGACATAAAAAGTAGAGAATTATGTTGTTTATGGCTATTGTAATGCGTAATGATACACGGTTTAGGGTCGATTTTCAAACCCTAAGTTAGGGTTTCAATGCATAAAATTATTTTTAGGGTTTCAAAAACCCTAGACCTGTTTATGGTGTTGCTGTTCGATGTTGTGCTCATTGTGTTCGATTCTTAAAGAGGAAAAACATCGGTAGATGATACGTGTTATGTTTTGTGGGATGCGTGAATAATGCGCGTAGCATGTTGTGATTCGTGATAGCAGCAGACATCGTGTTTAAACAAGAAAAGATGTATGCAATCCTTGGAGCTTATGTTCGATTTATGATTGCTGCTAGTTTGTTAAGATCCATAAGACGAGAAGTCGTGAAGATGCCAAGTTAAAAGAAAGTGATTGTTTTCAATAGTTGTTTAACTTGTTCACGTGTTTGTAGCATCAATAGAAAACAAGAATACCCTATGTTACCAAGTTAAGTATTCTGTGCACATTAAAGTGAAGCTACTGATATGTGGACCCCCCCCCCCTCCCCGATGGCTTTTGGATCTGTTTGGTTATAAGTGTGTATTATGATACCATAATATACTTCGTTGGTTTTTGAGAGAGAGCAAAACATGCGTTTAGTGTTATTGTGTTGAAAAACAAAGTGGTACATCACGTGGGATACAAACTAAAAAAAAGAGGTTCAATGTTTAACTTTATAAGTAATGTACTTGATCATTAATGTGTATATTAGTTTTTTATCCATCACGTGGGAAAGGGAATGGAGGATTGGGACATGGTTTTATTCAAGTTTGAAGGTCATGGAGTATACCAAGTACAGGTATATGATAGCAGCTGTGTTCGAGTTTGACGAAGATAAAGGAAAAGTGGTACAGTGGAGTATTTTTAGCCGCTGTCATTCGTAGTCACAGATGGTGTCAGTGGTTGATCGAGCTGTTGACAGGAATAAAACACACACTGATAAGGAAGACGCTGACACGTTGTAATTTACACGCTGACAGCATGTTGTCCGATATGTGGTTTTTAAGCGCTGACAAGTATTGTTCGATATCGGACAATACATACACAAGTTATATTGGATGACTCAGGATCTCGGACAGAACTGTCTGTTTAAATTTCATGGCTTGTTTTTGAAGATAGTGTTTGATACAATAAAGTTTTATTTGATTATGTGACAAGGCTAACCTTGCGGTTACGTACGGACTTGGATTAGAAGCAGAACACCGACAGAGGAAGCAGTTACATAAAAGAAGAGGATGATATTGTACTTAGATGATTTTCATTGCAAATTGGAGGTTTTGATGAAGACGATTGATTATTGCTTATTTGGTGTTGGAGTTGTTTTTAGCAGGTTTGTATTTTATCATATCTCAATAGATTCTTGCCTCTCTTTTGAGATAACTTGTTCATGCTTACATGAATGGTGACGAAGACTTGTCATATCTAGCAACTAGATACCTTGCTATCACTTGAAGGAGTTACATTATCGTGCTCAGTGTCTCATATAAAGATGAGGATTTTGACAAAGGGATCGAGGTCTACTTATATTCTTGACATCGGTATAAGTTCAACGTCACGTGGATAGTACAAGATATAAGGTACAAGCTTAGGAGATTCCACTTCTTCAACAAATAGGTTATATTCGTTTTTCTTCATTCGTAATATACAATTAGAGTCTACATGGTTCGTGATTTATTTACATGCACCACTCAATGGGAAGAGTTTATTAGTTGTTTATCTTTCGAAGACCCCTATTGGATGAGACAAAAAGGGGAAGAAGATTCAAAGAAAGGTATACAACTTATTTTATGTGGTGATATGTTTTACAAGAAATCTTACTTTAAAGGGAAGCTTGTTTCATTCGTGAAAGATCAAGATTTGAAGATTGGTTTTGTCATCATCAAATAGGGGAAGATTGTTGGGAATTAATTTGATGAGACAAATCAAGAATAATGAAACAAGAAGGACTTATATGCAATTATCAAGATTTACAAGAATATGGAGCCCTTTTCATACAATAAGGAGGACTTATTAGCAAAAGATGGAGGGACTTCTAGTGTAATTAGATTTATTGTAAAGAGGGATATGTGTAGTATATAAACACACACCCTACATAGGTTTATTCATCCATTTATTCACAATGTAGTCATAAACCCAAAGTCGTGTGTTCTAGACGTGTGTGATCTTGTAAACACGTCTAGCATTAGTTGGTTAACGTTCAATGAGAAGTAAACGTTGGAAAAGAAACATCTTGTTTATGTATTATGTTCTAGTTCCGCTATGATTCACATCATATGAACATGATGCATATCCTAGTAAGCTTAATCGATCGATGAATAATGGTTCCATAAAAATTGGATATATTTTTAGTGGCTATGTATTTTTTGATCGGGTATTATTATTTAAAGTTGAAGACGGATTTTTCGAAGGCGTGCCACTTATTTTATCTTTGAAAGATAACTTGTTCGAACTTAATCTTAGAATGAAGACTTGCTTACCTAGTTACCGGGTTCGGGGTGGTTGGTTGATGACATTGATAACTATCACGTTAATGAGCTACATTGTTGTACTCAGTGTCACACGAATAGTCGACGTGGATAATTTTAAGAGGTGATGTGCTTATATACTTCGTCAGTAATGTATTGGGTACTTAGAAATTTCTCCGCAATGATATTTCTACACCGTTCCTCATTCAAAAATAGTGCAAGCTTAAGTCACAAGGTCGAGGAATTTTTATTCAGTTTCACGTTTGACATATCGGGTTTACTCCATCAGTGGTCACTTCAAATTGACTACAAAGGGGTTCGTAAAGATATCCATGGAGAGTTTATGAGTAACTGATTCTCGCCGAATATAATTAAGCTTATTTATTATTCTCACGAGATTTTCAGGTACATGTGCGTACGATTTATTGTTGGTTCCGAGGTTTCGAAACCATCAAGGGGGAAGAAGAAGACATATTGAACGCACAACGAGTACACGTGATGAACTTTACACCTTCTTTTTATTTGAAGGAATTCCGGGGAGACAAATGTCATAACCGTAGAGAAAAATCAGTGTTAACTCGTGGCGTTTACTGCATCTTTCAACCTACATAGGGGAAGAGATGAAAGAAACAGTCTCTAATGGTTAAAAGAAGTACACTATTATTCGATGATTAATTGTTTGGTTGTTTTAATTATACATCATCATTATCCTATATGGAGAGATATGCATTTTCGGGACTTAATTGACTCTAGTGCATCTCCGGAAGAAGATATGTGCATTTTCGGGACTTAATTGACTCTCCTGTTATGATGTCAACTTCATGAATGGGATAAAGTGTCTACTTCAGTATTTGGGCTTTATACATGGGACTGGTTTCCTTTCTTCAACTATGTGGGGGAAGAGATGTCTTGATTCTTTCTAGTATGCATAACTTGAACTCTCAGGGGGAAGAAAAATTTAGAAGAATTATTCAAGCATGAAAAGAGATGTTGTTGATCTACTTGGTGTGCCCCAAACTTTCAATCACTCATAGAAACATTATCATTTCATATGATGGGGTTTGCTTGTTAAATTCCGTTGTGCGCTTAATCATTCTAAGCTTTATTGAAAGCTTTGAAACTGCTTATGAGGATTGTCGGTTTAGGGGGAAGCTATTAAAAGCTTCTACATCAAGATTATGTGGCATGAATTAGGGGGAAGTTAATTCAGAAACTACTCCTTAACCAGACGTATATGAGTTACTTAGCTCGTGCCGTTACAGTATTTCTTCTACAAGTTATAACTACAAAGATGATTCGTTTTGAAGTGAAGACTTGAAGTCAAAGGCCTTAGAGGACTTCATCAACATTGGACGCTTCATGGAAGCTTTTGTTCTTAATCATTATGTACTTGTTAGGAAAAATATTGTAAGGAATTCTACACGTCGTCCCATGGGGGAAGATTGTTGGAAATTCACTTTATGTGACGACATTTAAGAATTCCCATTACTTATCATAGTCACTCACGCAAAGACTAGACTAGGAAACTATGTATAGTGTAGGCGCGTGAGTGACTATAAATACCCCTCCAAGGCTTCCAAGAAGGTGTTGTTGTTTGTGTTTTCTCTTTTTATTATACACTTTGCCTTTCTCTCTCTAGATCACCTTCAACCTCTCTCTCTAACTCATCAATGGCTACCACCACCATCTACCACCCAACTAGACCACCAGATCATATATTATAGCAAACCCACAATTGGCATCAGAGCCGACGGTTCAATTTTTGGATCGTTCGTGTTTCTTGTTATTGATTTGGTGGTCTTTGTATTTTCCGTTTGTCCCGATCGTCTGTCATATTTTTGTCATGGTGGTTTTTATTGTCTCAGTTGGTATCCTTATCAACACATGGTTTTGTGTTTCATATCCTATCTCTATCATGGTTTCATTTTTCTGGTCCAAAATTGGCAGCCTTTATCAGATCTGATTATATTTCCTTTTTCTGGTTTCCTTTATTTTTGAGATTTGCCATTTTTGAGATTTGGGATATTCAAGATCTGGCATCGTCTAGATCTGGGAGTTTCTAAGATCTGTCATAAGATTAATTTCTGGGTTTCTTTGTTTTTTAAATGAAGATTGAACCCAGAAATCACAGATCTGGAAGTAATTAACAAAAGTACATTTGGATAAGATTCTCATTTTTGTGGAATCATAAGATTTGCAATTTTGCGGAATCATATGATTTGCAATATTGCGGAATCATATGATTTGCAATATTGCGGAATCATATGGTTTGTAATCTTGCAGAATCATATGATTTGCAATATTGTTTAATCATAAGGTTTGACATTGCGGAATCATGCCAAAGTAAACATTATTGCGGAATCACTCTTGACCAGATCCAAATACACCAACCTTATGACTCCATTCAATCCATCAAGACCGACTCGGTCTATCTATTTCCCGTCATCATCTACACTACTCGCAACACCTATCATCTATTAGACTCAACATAAACAAATAACAGATCTCATATTATGTTTAGTTCCATATCTTTTAAAGATATCTTTTTAGTTCCATAGCAAACCCACACCTTACATGTGTTAGCTAACTCTCCTCTTTTACCTCAACCTTAAAGCAAGACCTCGATATACATATATATACTTTTACCTATCCAGATTTTACTGATTTTGAACATATGAAAAGTTTGTTATGATCAGAGGGTCTTCCACTACCACAACTGATTAGCCCTTTTTCAGATATATTATATAACATATAAACTAACTCTCATATTCGTTTGAAATTATAATTGTACTCCTAAGTACCCTAACCATCTTAAAACATTAATTTAAACCCGATTGATTTCAAAACTGTTTTCACCTCCGACTGTTGTAACCTGTTTTTGACCCACTTCTTTAGTCCTCGTTTCTAGCATTCAAAATCCAACTCAAATACCTTTTCATGGGTACTTGGATCGCATAATTAATCTTCTAAGAACTCTAGATATGATCAAAACAATAGACCTAAAATTCTGCCTAGTTTTTAATTTCGAATTTAATTAATTAAACCTAATTAGTTACCCATAACATCACTAATTACAAGCCCTAATTAATCTAAACATAATTATATTAATTAAGTACAGATTTTAAATTTACCTAACCCTAAATACATCATGTATTGATTTAAAAGACATTAATAATGATTAATATAAAAAGAGTATTGAATGTTTTACCTTAAAATTGATGGAAGATGAAAAACTAATGAAAAACCCTAAAAACTCCATTGTAGTCGACGTTTATCTTTTTCTCGAGGGGATTATGATGTGTTTTTATTTAATCAAAATACTTATATACTTAAACAAGAAAATCCTAGCCCAATACAATTACCCACTTTCTTTTTTCTTTTTTTTTTCTTTTTTTTTTCTTTTTTTTCCTTTTCTTTCTTTCTTGCTTCCAATTCCACCGCCCTTTATCTGTTTTTCTTTATTGTTTATTATTATATTATTAACATTACCTTAATTTACTTTAATTTATTTCAGCCCCTAAGACCTCTCGAACCTCAAAACCGTAAAACTAGTCAGTTTTACGCGTATACCGTAAAAGACGTAAAAATATACAGTTTTATAAAAATTCTTGAAATATGAAATAAACTAAATAACTAAGTCCTAAATAACTTAAAACCATCCCGAAAATTATTCCCGTGACTAATTACCTTATCCGAGACCTCAGTATGATAAACCCTAAATCGTAAAAATACGATTTACTATAATACATATACGTACACATAAAATCTTAAAATAATGCCATATGCGATCATAGCTACATCCAAGTGAACAAATCAGCACGAACTAACCCCGTCATAAGATCATATAATGTACTATGAACTACATGTACGATGTCTAACATCCAATCAAAGGCTCAAGTATTAACTATTGCACATAAACGCACACTAAGAACAAAATTAAAGTCAAACAGTTACTAATGGCACATTCCAAAATCTAGGGTTGTCACATCACTCCCTCCTAATAGAAATCTCGTCCTCGATATTTACTCCTTTGAACCGTCCTTACCAAATAAACGAGGATACTTGTTCCTCATAGCTCCCCCTTTCCGTTCCCACGTGAACTCTAGCCCACATTCCGAATTCCATCTAACCTTACTACGGTATCTTATATCTCCTAAGCGTCTTAACTTCGCGATCCATGATCTCTACTGGCTCTTCAACAAAACGAAGGCTCGCATCTATACTAATATCTCCCAACCGTACTTGTAAGTCCGCTCTTGCTAAACGTTTACTCAAGTTACCACATGAAACATCTCATGCATACTACCTAAGTCTTCCAGTAGTTCCTCAACCTACAAGTCACTAGCTCGATCCTTTCAAAGATTTCCAATGGACTCACGATTCCAAATGTTAGCTTCTTTTTCTTTCCAATACGCCTCACTTCTTTCCATGAGGAAACCTTTAGCATACATTTTCTTCAATCTTCAATTCCCAACGACTTATGCCTTTCGTCCACACAGCTCTTGCGTCGATCCCTTTGCCATCTTCAACGTCTACTTAGGCATCGCCACCACCTTCATAGTTTCCTGATCCACATCCAGTCCAATATGTTAGCTGTTTCTAACTTTATTTCTCTGCAACGTTGATTCACCTCATCCCCTATGGATTAATTCCAGCAGTTTCTACTACACCTCCCATCTCCAAGCCTAACGACTTCTATCCTCTACGGATTTTTCATCATCCGAAAGTTCCTCCCAACCATTATCAAGTCTAATGACATATGCAAGATTGGATAGACAGAAGCTTCTCATAACAATCACATGAACCGTACCACTACCCCCTCGCCTTTTCCATGCTAGACACCAAGTAACTAACCACCCTTCATACTAACATGTGCTATACCCTTTCCTCTAAGTGAATGTCCCATCGCTCGTGAATACTAACCTCCAGCTCTAACGGTTTTCCCTTCAATATCTCTCCATCCTTTCGATAATCTTCTGCTTCCTCAAGCCATTCTTCCTCCATAATATTTTTCGATCGTCCCTTCATAAATATTAAGTCCATAACCTCACATTTGTACGAAATCTTTCCAACTTCTCAACTTCATGACTCCGCATTCTCCTAGAAAAATGGGATAAACTAGTCAGTCTATCGAGTATCACCCAACTCTTATCGTACCTACTTCTCCACTATCTAAGTCCTATATAGTTCCTCCAAACCTTCAGCTCTTCCAACGTATAAGCAATCTCCTTTCTTCGCATCCTCGCTCACATCCTAATCCTTGCTCCACGTATCGTCATGCTTTGTGAATTTTTCCAGTCCTTTTGATAATGCCAAAATCAACTCATCACCTACGCTAGTTCTTTAGCCTCCAAAAACGATTCCTCATCTTGCTTCGCTTCAACCGTGTTGGTCCCAACTAAGTAACTTCAAACCCAACTCATAATTCTTCCCACACTCTTGCTCCGACTTCGAGTAGATCAAGATGTCGTTGGTACACAAGATGACAACTTATCCATATACGGTCATGCGTTCTCATTAATAATTACCAAGGTACTTGTGTAATATACGTAATACTATGTACAGCCTACACATAACCATAAGCACCTCTAACATATACTATACACGCATGTATTAACCCTCTTTCATGTAATCATACTTAGGAATCCGTTGAAGTTGTGGTACTTGTATAACTATGTTGGCCATCATACTTATAACAGTCCCCTTTAACCAATGTACTCCCTCCTATGATAACACTTATAATAATTAATGCTACACATAACACCTCAATCTACCAATTCAAATAAGCACATTGATCCTGTAACTCATATAAGCACATAACTACAACATAAAATAAAGTACAGAATTCCATGTATTTAAAATAACATAGCCGATGCATGAAACACATTAACTCGTAGTCCAGCTGAACCAGCGTAGACAAAAATTCAAAATGTATAAGAAACATGAAAGCATGGCTAAATGAAAACCAACAATGACTTGTGTAGACGACTATGGTTCAATCCGTACTAGTCAAAATTCGAAAATAAAATAAACATGCGACTAAGTATGAACGAATATAGTTCAATCCATACTAGTCAAAATTTGAAAAGAAAATAACATGTAGCTAAGTATGAACCATAGTAGTTCATAACTTAACAAACATCGCAAAAATAACATCCAAACATATCAATTATTATAAAATGCACACATACTCCTATGATGTCTATATGCAGGGACCCTTAAGCTATAAACTAGGCTACGCGACTAGACAATCTAATTCTCTATAACCATTGGCTATGATACCATTCTGTCACACCCCACCATGGCAGAATATGGGGCGCGACGTATGGATATCATCACAACAATAGCATGTATATGAAGAGAACTAAATGAAATTGAAATATCATAAATGGTGACATAAATGTCATGACAATATCTCAAAAATGCAGGAGTCTAGGCAAGTAGGTAAAAGTCCTACCTCTTACCAAAGACGAACAAGTAAACAAACATCAAACATATAGGTATCAAAAAGTTCACTTATTAAAGATGTAAACAAAAAACTAAGAAGGAACGGGGATCTCCTTCTATATGCATTTCCTACGCGTCTCCAATTCAAGCCACTTATGTTCTCACGCTCAATACAAGAAAATGAAGTTAAAGCAACACTCATAAAGTGTTGTATTATGCATTTAAAATGTTGCATTAGGCATAATGTGACACTTTTCCAAGTGCTACGTTATGCAACGTCGCCTTAGGTATATGCAACACTTATATTGGATTATGCAACACTTTTCGAAAGTGTTGCTCACGTTTAGCAATTGTGATACTCCACCATGCAACACTTTATATACAAAGTGCAACATTTTGTACACTCAAGTGCAACACTTATACACATAGGCGCAACACTTTTATATTCAATAATAATGTAACACTTTTAACATTAATGTGCAACACTTTTATATTCAATAACAACACTTTTAACATTAACGTGCAACACTTCTTTCATTTTCAACTAGTTACATGAAACATTTTAATGTATCATATGCAACACTTTTTGGTGTTTTATCATAGTGCAACACTTTTTCTTATGATTTGTAGCACTTTCATGTTGACAGAGATTTTTTATGTTTATAATATAATTTTTTCAGCAAATTTTAAATACAAATTGATATTTTGATTCCAAAATAAAAATAACTAAATACAAAAAGAAAATATAATATTGTACTCTAACAAAATTATTCAATGTAAAGTAGCTAATAATGATACAAAAGCTATCTAATAAGAATCTCAAGAAATCTTGACATCTTCTATGAAGCCCTCTACGTGCAGTAATCAATGTCACCTGCAATACATAAACCACATACCATGATAAAAAACTATCAAATACAATATAAAAGAACTTATAGATTAAAAAAAATTATAGGTTTAACAAAGCACCGAACCGCGTGTTAAGTTCTAAACTCTGTCAAGTAGCGCACCACTAAGATGTCTTGAAATTTATTTAGGTCATTCTTAAGAATAACTTGTGTCAACTCATGATCGCTCTGTTATTCAAATTAGTGGTTAGGACCTGCACAAGGTAATTGACCAGAGAAGTGAAATGTATTTTAATTTTACCTGAAACAATTGGGAATCATATTTGAATTATTCGGCACCTGTACTGGAAAGCGGCTAGATTTATAGCTGAACAATCTGGATTTAACGTAATTTCATTGCTAGTAACTTGATTACAGAATTTTCAAACCTCAGATATTAGCAATTTAAAATTTGTCGTAGGTAACGTCCCTCTTTACCAAAAAAACCAAGAAAATCAAATGGAGTTTCTTCATCCAGAAATAGAGAAATATACAAAATGATGATTATGATTATGGAGATATGAATTTAATCCTTTGTTTGAGTGCGTACCTGATTGTGTGCTTCTACAGGCTTATAATTAATAACCATCTCCATTCGAGCATAAAAGAAATGTTGATGAACAGGTGCATAGTCCTAGTGCGATGGTAGTGCCATATTTTATAACCTCCCCTGGCTGCAAGACTCCTAAGCTCAAAATCTAGTTATGTTTAATGTTTAACTCCAGCTTCAATCTTACCAACCTGCTAAAAACAAGCAACATTTATGATGAATTTTGCTACTGTCTTATGAGAGATCTTAGTGTGCTTGTTAGCCTACCATATTAAAAGCGATAAGTTTTGAGGTTAGTTACTGTACCATAATTATTGAACTACATATTAATGTGAGACAGTTGAATTTGTGTTGCTCGTCGCACTCGTCATTCCAAAATCTGCATCAATAAAAATAGGTAAATTAACAAAATTATCAACTTTGAGACGAGTCTTAAACAACCTCTATATAAGATAAGCATTTTCACTCAGCAATCTGATTATCCCAAACATGCCATTTAAGTCTTTTACTTTCATCAAAATTTAGAAGTATATTAACCATATCTAACCTTCTCATCCATTGGCAGTATCTAGAATAGGCACTTTAGTGCTACATCTGCAGTTACACTTTGCATACCTATCTGGATTCCTATGTTATCCGCAAATCTATGAACTTATAATTAAATAAGATCTGACAAAAATGACTCTGTTCATCTTTAGTTATCAAACCATATACAAGTGTACATATAACTTTAGCTCTTGATGCTCTAGTTGAATAATTATTAGTGGTTAAGGTACCATAACAGGAATTCAGAATTACATGTATGGCAAACAAACAACTAATCTAAATTTAAGTAAAGATATCTGTAGCTAAAACATCTGGTCTAGCGGGTTAAACTAGCCTCTTCTTTCACAAGGTTATGTCTACATGTCACAATACAGTAACAATACATGATTACTATATTCAATTGGCATACAATACTACAACATGAGGTCATGATTATAAGCTTCAAATATAGAGGACAAGCCTTATGCCCCAGGATTTCTTCGATATTGGATGGTTACGGTGGAAGTATTTGCATGTATCATTTCATTTGGATATAAGAAGTGGTATCACTAAGCAATAAAATGTATAAGATAAGTACCATATCAATAGATTCTTTTGACCTATGCTACAAGTATCAACTACAAAGTTTCCAAACAAATGAATGTTTTCAATTAGGAAGAAATAATTATCTAACTCGAACCCGTCCAATTAAAGAAGTGGTCAAACATTTTACAGATTTTGAAGTTTTTTGACTAGTTTTCATACAGAAAAGAAGATTAGATGAATTTACCAAAAGTGCTTTGCCTTTAATGAGCTTATGTAGCTGTACAAGCTATTGCCAAATGGTAAAAATTAGCCCCAAGCCATAGAAGACAGGTAGTTAACCACCAATTTCCCCATCAAATTCAGAATTCTATAGCACAAGAATACATCCGGTTCCAAGAAAGCATAACATTAATGCTATATTTGAAAATTAAGAATAAATCTAGTGCAGGACACATCAACTATACGAGTCATGTTATTATTCACAAGAACTTACATCATATAGGTCATTCACTAGCTGATCTGGACTCAGAGAGAAGGCATTCACATACACGAACTGAAAACAGAATTGAGAGAGATTCTCATTTAGGCATGTGGTTGATCAGATGTGAAGCTATAAGTGTAACGTAAAGAACCTACTTATCGACATCTCCTTATGAAGCTGGCGACGAAGAAAATCAATCAACTTAGAAAACTTATCCGTTCCAACAAGGACTAAATCAAACGATTTCATATAAATTTTTCTACACTGCTAACCAAAACATGAGATATTAAAGGTTCAATAATTTAAAGAAAATGTTATAAATCAATATCCTGGTTCATAACTATAATCATACTATTACTAACATTCATAAGATCTGAGTTAGGATTCCAAAAACTTAGTGGCTGTATTTTTCGGCTTATATAGCGGGCTTATGACTTATATCATTTATAGCTTGTAATTCATAAGCCCACCTTTTGTGGATTATTATGTAACTTTTTGGCTTAAATAAGATTATTATGACATGATAAACTTATATAAGCCAAAAAGTCACAAAAAAAACATAAAAAGTGAGCTTATGAAACACAAGGCGAAAACCAAATAAGCCATAAGCCCGTTGCATAAGCCGAAAAATAAACCATAAGCCAGTTGTATAACAAAAAAACACCCCCTTAAACCAACAAATGTTATATATGTAAATCACTTCAAAAATGTTACTCATAACTTAAGGTTATCTACAAATACTCAATTGATATTTGTAAATGATCTTTGTGTAAGAGTTCATATACACTCACAATCCTACCACCCACTGTACTTACACAGTCCACTTGCTATATATTAAGTCAACTCTATTATACACAATCTACAATGATCAAAGTGCACTAAAAATTTGTTGGTTTGCATTCCCGGCAATGAAGAATAAATATTGGTACTAGAGTCAGGGTTATAACATACTTGGAACACAATGATCACTGAACAGGCTCAAAATCTTGAAACTAAAAATGTCTTGCCGCCTAGCATCAATATTATTTCAATCCCTATACAAAGGTTAAGCTGATAAAGTCAATAGGCCTTTTAAACCAGTTCTAATTGCTTAAACAAGAATACATATAACATAATTTACTTTTATACGAAAAATAGAAGATCACTTATTAGTTGTTGAACTTGAACCTATTTCAAAAATAACTACGAGCTGAGGGGATGCTTCAACTCGTTATCTCCTTATGAATGGATCTATCGTTGTTAAGTTTTTATGTTAAAACCTTACTAAAAAACTCAATTTACCTACAAATGGTCAAATAACATCAAAATAAAATTTTGGATTCAGTTTACTTAGAAAGAGTATATTCTCACTGTTATAAAATATTTTAGACTATACATCGACTAGATCATCTACCCAACTCTTCCCCATTTCACTACCTTAATTTAATAAACTTAGAAGCTGAGTTATGTAATCTTATAGTAGAGTTCTACATATGATATACGTAGTTTCACAGACTGCAGAATCGTACAAAAAAATCTCAAATTTGAAACAAATGCTAAAACTAAGATACAAACAGAACCCAAATTAAAGCCTATGAAAGATGGGAAACCAAAAATTGCAAAGTAAGTAAATCAACTCCCTCGTTCGCTTAGAAAATTAATACTTACGACAACATAATTAGGCATGATATTGTACCATACATCAATATAGTAAATTCCAGTTGTCTTGAATTGATAACTGAGATATAAGGTAAGTATGGTTTTACCTGCAATTCCGACTAAGATTATTCGAGTAAATGTCGAGGTTATCAAATGGCGGCATCATTTGAAGGTTGTAGGCCTTGACATGGCATTGAAACAACAACCTAAAACCAAAGAGATTTATATGGTTCCTTAAAGTAGAGACTCATTCAACAAGTGCAATAGTGGAAAAATACATACTAAACAACATAAAAGTCATGATAAAACCCATTACGGTAGTAAAGGTACTAGAACAAAGTACAGTAACATAACATGTATATAAGCTTATTATCAAGTACCCACCTCAATGGCGTATTATCCTGCACCTTGCTTGTCATTTTTAATATATCAAAAAAATTGATCTTGCAAAGGTTGTTGATTATTTGTTATACAAGAACCATTAAATATGAAAATTACAAACAACAAAAACCATAGCTCATATATTCTACTGTTTTAAAGAAACACTTGAATCGAATATATAAGTTGTCATTATAATTTCTATTTAAAGTTGCAACTTTTTCCATTACCAACTTCACAAAGAGTGATGAACAAACTAAAACTAAAATAATCACATCCTGTATCTTGTAGTAGTATTATATATCCTCAGTTATAAAAGCATTATGAATATTCAATACAAGTTCGATCAAGTAACAGAATTAAGGAGCCTAAACGATAAACCTCATAAGAGCATCTAGAACATATTACATAAACAGTTAGTATTAGCATCCTTGTATGTCATGATATCCCAAATTCACAATTCTTCATATAGGAATAAAGGAAAGTGATACCTCAAGAATACATAATGTCACTAGGCTATAAACCTGAACTCCATTCTATACATTTTTTTAATTATAAAAAATAATAAAAATCAAGAGTAAATAAATTAACCAAAATTAAACTTACAAACACAAATAAAAAAGTTTGTTACAATCTGTGTAACAAAAATAAATCCAAACTCAATTATTCACAATTTTCTTAATATTATATTTACCAAAGATCTATAGTAAGTACCTTCAAATTCTATAAACGCGGATCTAGCCGGGATCTTGAATTTGAAGATGTAATAGATCCTTAATTTTGGCTATTGAATAAGTCTCTATAAACACATATAACAAATTAGGCGATTGAATAAAATAAAATTAGGCGATTGAATAATTTTGGCGTACTGGTGGATGGATAAGATAGTCCAGAAGAAGGCTAAATGAAAAGGTTTTTTTAGAATATTATGTTTTGTTAAGAGAAAAAAGGAAAAAAAATTGTAGGCGGGCTAATGGGATGATGGTTTTAATTTTGGGTAAAAAGAGGCGGGGGAACAAAATAAAAAGGTAAAAAATAAGCGGGATCAATTTTCATGAATTTTTGTTTACTCCGCTTTACGCGTAATTGTAGCACTTTGTAAATGTGTTGCTTTATATATTTAAATTTGCAACAGTTTAATAAAAGTGTTGCTTTTTATATTAATATGTAACACTTATTTTATAAAATGTTGCTTTTTCGTTAATTTTATGAGAAAAGAAACATTTTTAGAAAGTGTTGCTTGTACAATGTTGCATTAGGTTCATTTTGTTGTAGTGGCTTAACCTCATTATTACCTGAAAATGACACTAAAATCTGTCAATATAAAGTTGGTGAGAACATAGGTTTAAGTTATCTAGAACCTCATCAGAAATTTGACATCCGCTGTAAATAAGTTGAAGAAAAATAAGTTAAAGCAATGGACTATAAAGTGATATTCATGTTACACACAACTACAAACATAACATACCATAGCAATTAAGTACACACAAAGTAAGAACAAATGCACCTACACCTATTCGGATCTTTTTCACATCCAGTGTGGAGATGAACCATATCCCCGTCGAGATATCTTGCCTCCGAGAAGACGATTCACAAGTAATTAGAACACCAGTACTCAGAACGCATATCAGTATATAGAATAGAAAATATAACATAACACACTAGTAAGCATATCACATAATAACACATTAAGTCCACACATTTGAAAAACATATTATCAAAACATTTTAAAGAACATAGTACTAAGACATTTAAAAACATTACAAGTGTCATCTCCATCCCATACTGGAAAAACATTTAAAAACTTAGTGAAAATGGGACTATGAACTCACTTGATTGAGCTTCTCCAAATATCCCGCGCACTAGTAAAAAGCTAAACAAATAAATGCACACTTATCAAGACATGAACCAAATACTAAAATGGCTCATCAACCTATGATGGACATCTAACATTCTCCCATATATGTACCCCATTTATATTCTCTAAGCATCTCATTACCCCTCTCTAACAAGTCTATAACTTAGTTAAGTTCAATACCTATCCCATTTATATTTTACCCAAAACAGTCCCAATTTTTAGTCCCCAAACTATTAGCCAAACTCCCACCTAACCATACCCATTCTTTTTGAAAAGAGAACCCTCTGCCCTTACATGTTTTATCTAACTCTCCTCTTTTTCCCAAACCTTAAAGCTAATGCTAAGGCTCTGATATACATTTATATACTTTTACCTATCCATATTTTATTGATTTTGATTATATGAAAAGTTTGTTATAATCATAGGGTCTTCCACTACCACAATTGATTATCCCTTTTTCAGATATCTTATATAACATATAACTCTCATATTCGTTTGAAATTCCATTTGTACTCGTAAGTATCCTAACCATCTTAAAACATTAATTTAAACCCGACTTATTTCAAAACTGTTTTGACCTCTGACTGTTGTAACCTGTTTTTTAACCCACTTCCCGACCTCCAATTTAGTCCTTGTTTCTTGAATTCAAAATCCAACTCAAATACCTTTTCAAAGGTACTTGGATCTACTCATGAATGTTCCTATAACTCTAGATATGATCAAAACAATAGACCTAAAATTCTGCCTAGTTTTTAATTTTGAATTTAATTAATTAAACCTAATTAATTACCCATAACTTCACTTATTACAAGCCCTAATTAATCTAAACATAATTATATTAATTAAATACAGATTTTCAATTTACCCTAACCCTAAATCCATCATGTATTGATTTAAAAAGCATTAATAATGATTAATATAAAAAGAGTATTGAATGTTTTACCTTAAAACTGATGGAAGATGAAAAACTAATGAAGAACCCTAAAAACTCCATTGTAGTCGATGTTTAACTTTTTCTCTGGGCGATTATAATGTGTTTTTATTAATAAAAATACTTATATACTTAAACAAGAGAATCCTAGCCTGATACAATTACCCACTTTCCTTTTCTTTCTTTCTTGCGTCCAATTCCACCACCCTTTATCTTTTTTTTCATTGTTTATGAAAATATTATTAACATTACCTTAATTTACCTTAATATATTTTAGCCCGTAAGACCTCCGGAACCTCAAAACCGTAAAACTAGTCAGTTTTACGCGTATATCGTAAAAGACGTAAAAATATACAGTTTTATAAAAATTCTTGAAATATGAAATAAACTAAATAACTAAGTCCTAAATAACTTAAAACCATCCCGTAAATTATTCCAGTGACTAATTACCTTATCCGAGACCTCAAAATGCTATACCCTAAATCGTAAAAATACGATTTACTATAATACATGTACGTACACATAAAATCTTAAAATAATGCCATATAATCTCATAGCTACGTCCAAGTGAACAAATGAGCACGAACAAACCCCATCATAAGATCATATAATGTACTATGCACTACATGTACGATGTTTAACATCCAATCAAAGGCTCAAATATTAACATATTACACATAAACGCACACTAAGAACAAAATTAAAGTCAAACAGTCACTAATGGCACATTCCAAAATCTAGGGTTGTCACATTATCGTCTTCCTTTTTCTACCTTTTCTGTTGATGTTCTCGATTATTTTGGTATTCATCCTTCTCAGCTTCATGCCATAGCTACCATCAAGATTTTTTATTGTGAGGTATGCTGCCGGTCCGGTGGTATTGTGCCCAAAGTTGATTTATTTCGTGTGTTATATGTTAATGGGTTTACTAACGGGTTGATAACTTTTAGTAATCGTTCTCCTTTCGGTCCCATTTGTTATACAAAAGAACTTGATTATGTGAAAAACTGGATGAACTGTTTCTTTTTCATAGATTCTTCTGCTTTTAGGGTTCTTGTTTCATGGTCTGTTACGAGATTTCCTAGGGATCCCGCTTCTGAAGCTCATGAGTACAATGCTCGCCAAGTTAATTATCTCATGAATCATCCGGCCCCCTTCCGGAAGTACCTGAAGGTTTTCCTTTGTGCCCTTGGCATTAGTTATCGGCACCCTTTTAAGAGGGATATGTATCCCGATTTTATTAATGGTTCCGAAGAGGGTGGTCTCTTTTTGTTTTTTTTCCTTTTACTCTTTGTCTTTTGTCTTTCTGTGTTTTTCTGACTCCCCTCTTTTTTTCAGAGATGTCTTTTTCGAGTTTATTTCTTGTTCTGATCCGAAAAAGTGAAGATTATCGAGCAGCCTCTTCGGCCTAATCAACTTCCTCTTCTTATGGCAACTGCAGGTCGAACGGAGCATTTGGCAGGTTTTGTTGATCCTGTTACGAGTAGTGCAACTACTTCAGAGGTTGTTGTTCCCAATGTTGGTAGGTTTGAGGGTGGTACTTCTATACCGGCCCCTCTTATTTCTACTGTTGTTGTTGGTAGGTCTTATGTCGGGTCTTCTTTGAGAGGGAATAGTTATAATGAGGAGGAGGCAACCATCTAGTCTTATTACGGCTTCCCATCCTCCTAAGAATTTGAGGAAGGATCATGGGGCGTCTTCTGTGCCCTCAACTGGGGGTAAATCCATAGATCTATTGCTTCATTGCTTCCTTTGGGGCAAAGTTATTCTATTTTTCACGGATTTTATCAATAGGTTCTTTATCTCCTATTTCTGATCATAATGATGTTGAGGATTCTGTGTTTTCTTTGGTTCGTACCCGGAACCCTGCATTGAGGTTTGTTGTTTCTCCTGATCTTTCTGGTGAGCCATCTAGAGGTGTGGATTTGAATAATTTTGATGTTATCTCTCCCAGGTTGGTTTTATCTATTGCTCCAGTTGTAGATTCCGTTGTTGTTTCTGTGCCTTCTTCGGGTGTGTCTACCATTCCTGCCCCCATTTATCTGATCCAGTTGGTTCTTCAGTACTTGTTACTGTAGTGCCCACTGTCCCAATTCCTAGTTCTGAAGATCCCGATAATTTGTAGACTGCAGAACATTTAGCTGGTGTTCATGTTCCTCGCTCGTCTGTTAATAATGGCTCTGTTCTTGATGACCTTGATGTATTTCAGAGTTTGGGGTTGATGGTGTTACTCCGACGGGTTTTCTTAGCCAATTGCAAGGTATGGAGTTAGATCAGCTTATTGCTGAGTTTAATGTCAGGCTTGCCCGTTATGTGAGTATGAGTTCAGAGGTGAGGACTCGTTTTGAAAATCATCTTGAGGAGTTTCATAAGTTACGTGAAGAGCGTTCTGATCTTCCTCGGTCTTTGTCTGATAGGGATGTTGAAGTCTAGTGTTTGAGGGATAAATTAGCCGAGTTTGAGGAAGACAGTTCTTTGGTTTCGGGGCTTCGCGCTAAGGTTTGCTCTCTAGAGAGCACGAATTTGACTTTGTCTTCAGATCTTTTGGCCAAGCTTGTTGAAAATGAAGCTCTTCATGGTCAGGTTAGGCAGCTTTCTGAGTCTCTTGAGGATTCAAAAGCTCAGATTTTGGACTTAGAGAGTTTGGGTGGTAGTTTGGCTGATCAATTGTCAGCTAAAGAGTCAAATACTTCTAGGCTTGGTGCTCTTCTTTCCTATCTTGATGAGGAGCTTTTACCTTGCTCTCGTGTTGTTGAAGCTGCGCGACGATGGGTCATAGGTTGTGGTTTTCGTATGGTTATTGATTTTTGTCGCACGTCTCGTGCTTACAGGGAGTCTTTCGATCTTGCTATGACTTATGCTCAAAATTCTAAATTTCAGGAAGGTTTGGAGGCTGGTATTGATCATGGGAAAAAAGGAAGGTCTTTAGCTGATGTTGAGGCTTTTGATCCTAAGGCCAAAGAGAAGTTTGAGGCGGCCATTCAAGCGTTTGCCTCCGTAGAGTTGCATTTTCCCGATCTGTTAGAGTCCCATAGGGATTTTGATGTGGATGTGCTGATGTCTGATATTCAATCTGAAAACCAGGCTCAATGTGGTGGGATTCTTCCTTCTTCCACTTTCTAGCAAACTATTCCGGTGAGTGTTTGCGCTTTTGCCAGTTCACTAGGCTGTAACCGGGAGGTCCCTGTCTGTGTCCTTATAGAGGAGACTCGTGATTGGCTTCAAGATTATGTATCTAAAGTATCTCATGGAGGTTCCGTAGAAGTTCCTATGCCTCGCTTTTTGCCTTTTTGCTTTAGCGCACGTGGTGGCTCTAACGGGGCTGATATTATGGGTATTGAAGCTACTGTGGTTACTAATTCTCCCTTGAACATCTTGGATTACAACTTTGAATCTAGTTTTGATGCTTCTCTTGATGTTCTGGAGTCTGTTACTCCTTCTAGCCAAACCTTGGAAGCTCCTATTGTTAGTTTTGGTTCTCCTGTACCCGGAAGTGTAATGGATACTAATCCAGTGGTTGCTACTGCTTCCACTGAAGATTCTTAAGTTGTTTTTTTATTTTCACCTGTCTTTTTTCTACACATTTGTAATGTGCTTGTTGTGACAATATTTATTTGTGTGGCAACGTTTGTGTTCACGCTTATGGTTATTTTATCTTTGTTTTTGCACACTGCTTGGTGGGTGTGTTTTGTATTTACAGACTTTTATTGTCTTTATTTTGCGCACTCCTTAGTGGGTACGACTTTTTTGTTATCTATCATTTTACATTTTTCCGTGATAGGCTTTTTATGAGGAAAGCTCCCCGTATTGGGCTTGCAAATGCCTTTTACATACTTGCTGTGAGTTTTCCGCTTGGAGTTACTCGATGCAATTGTTGTTTATTATCTCAGAGATAATACTGTGTGTACACGGGTTACTATGTTATCGGTTTAATAAGTAATTAAGATTATTAAAGAAAAGGAAATGTGTGTGGAGTTAGCTAGTCTCCACATTTCATTGATTTTTAAAGCGTTCGAAAGTTGGGTACATGATAAAGAGAACAAAGGTTGCCTCTGCCGGTCAGTTGGTAGCCGTCTGTGGCTTACATTTGAGGTCTTTATGCTTACTAGAATTTTTAAGGAAAGTAGTGATTAGATGTAGCACATCTTTAGTTCCTGGATGTTGTGTGTTCCCTCCAAAACATCACCTTTTTAGCTCTGAGCTTGTATGTTCCGTCTCCCAAAGCTTCTGTTACTTCGTATGGCCCGTCTTAGTTTGATGATGGTTTATTTCTTTCTATAGGGTTGTCCCCATTGCTGTTCTTTTTGTTGACTAAGTCTTTGGGTCTAAATTTTCTTTTGTTTGTCCTTAGGTTGTAGTACTTTACTACTTTGTTTTTGTTCTTTCCTTTTTGTAGTAGCGCTTGTTTTTTCTTATCTTCTTGTAAGCTGGTGCTTGTTTTTTGTGTCGTTTTGTTGTCAACTATAGTTGTTTGGTTGGAGAGTCTATCCGCATCTGTTGGTATGGCAACTTTCGTTCCATATGCAAGAGAGAATGGTGTTTCTCCGTTTTCTTCATTTGGTGTTGTTTTGTGTAACCATAGAGTGTGCGGGATTTCTGCCAACTAATCTTTGTTTCCTTCCAGCTTTGTTTTGATTAGTTTTATGAGGATAGTCTTTTTGATATCGTCCTCCTGGAGTTTTCTGGTTGGTACAAGCTTTGCTTTATGCTTAATTTTTGGCACCAATCCTTTAATTGGTTGTTACTAAAGTATCCTTCATCCATCGACCTGATTTCTCCTGGTAGGCCAAACCTACATACGATATTTTCCCAAACAAAGTTTTTTTATCTTGTTTCCTGTTATTGTTGATGTTGGCTTTACCTCTAACCAATTTGTGAAATGGTCAATGGCGATAATTAAGAATTTTCCTTTTCTGTTTCCCTCCTCGAAGGGGTCGGTTATGTCTATGATCCATTTATGAAATGGCCATGGGGATACTTCTTGTATGAAGTCTGTTTGCAGATATTTGTCTGTTGGTTTGTGTTCTTGGCATTGCCGATATTCTCTTATAGCTTCTCTCGCATCTTTGTGCATTTTTGGCCAGTAGTGTCCTGTCCGTATCATTTTTTCTACTACCGATGTGGTTCCATAATGTTTGTTGCATGTTCCGTCATAAACTTCTTTTGTTATGTTTTTTGCATGCGTTGGGCCGACGCAGCGTAGCCACAGTTTGAGGATGGACTTTTTGTATAGGTTTCCTTCCATAAATGCGTACTATCTTGCCCTGATCTTAATCTTTCTTGTAGTTGCCTCGTCTGATGGGATCATGCATGCGGATAAGAAACTGTGTATCGGAGTTATCCAACTTTCTTTTTCTTCCTTGGCTACTGACATGATTTCATTTTCCTCTGTTGATCTTTTTGTTATTGTTGCTGTTAGTACTTGCTTGGCAAGGTGCAGGTAGCTTGTTGAATTGATTTTGTTGAGAGCGTCCTCTTTTCTATTTTCCACCCTTGGTACTTGTTGTATCGAGAGGTTTTGGAAATTCTCGGTCGCTTCTCTTATTTTTTGTAGGTACTTTGTCATGTTTTTTCCTTTGGTTGTGTAGAAGTCGTTTATTTGGTTTGTTACCAGTTTTGAGTCTACATTTTCTTGTAGGTTTTTTACTCCCATTTATTTTGTTATCCTTAATCCGGCCAATAGTGCTTCTTATTCTGCTTCATTATTTGATGTTTGGAACTCTAATCTCAAAGCGTATGTGAATTCCTCTCCTTCCAGGCTCGTCAGGATGAGTCCTGCTCCCGAGCCTTTGACGCATGATGACCCGTCTGTATGTAGCGTCAACATTTCTATTGGCTTGTTATGTGTTTCGTCCCTGTGTTCTTCCTCCTCTATTTTTTCTTATAGAAAGTCTATGGGGAATTGTCCTTTGATGTCTGTTCGAGGTCTATAGTGGATGTTGTGTGCACTCAGGGCGACGTTCCATTTTTGTATTCGTCCTACTGACTCAGGGCTGGACAGTATCTGTTTGATTGGTTGGTTCGTGATTACTACTGTTGTGTGTGCTTGGAAATACCTTTTTAGTCTCTTATTCACGTGGACTAAAGTTAATACTAGCTTTTCTAACTACTGTGTAGTTGATTTCCGGCCCACAGAGTGATCGGCTTACAAAGTTAACCGGCGTTTATATGTATTCCCTCCTGCTAGAAGCACAACGCTTATTGCTTCTCTAGAGGTGGACATGTATAATGTGACTTCTTCTTTTGGGATAAGAACTGTGAACATTGGTAGTTTTGCTACTTGTTCTTTTGGGATAGGAGCTGTGAGCATTGGTAGTTTTGCTACTTGTTCTTTGATTTCTTTATATGCTTTATCTGTGGCCCTTGTCCACAGGAAATCACTCTTTTTTATGCATCCCTTAAGTTTTTTGAAGAGTGGTAGTCGATTTTCTGCTGAGTTTGACATAAACCTGCTTAGGCATGCTATCTTTCCGTTTAGTTTTTGGACATCTTTGAGGCTTCGAGGTGAGGCTAGTTTTACTACCACATCCATTTCTTTTGGGCATGCTCTGATTCCTCTTGTTGTTATTATGTGGCCTAATAATTCTCCTTCTTCGACTCCGAATGTGCATTTCTTTGGGTTAATTTTCATGTTTATTTCTCTTAATGCTTTGAACATTTCTTCTATGTCTCTCAGGATTTCTTTTTCTGTGTGGCTTTTTATTACTAGGTCGTCTATATAGACCTCTAGGTTGCGGCCCACTTGCATCTCAAAAGCTTTGTCTACCAAGCGTTGGAAGGTTGCCCCGTTGTTTTTTAGTCCAAATGGTATTTTTGTGTAGCAAAAGGCGCCCTGGTTTGTGATGAACGTTGTTTGTCTTCATATTCTTCTGCCATTTGTATTTGGTGGTATCCTTTGTAGGCGTCCAGGAAGCACTTGATAGGATATCCACATAAAGATTTTCCAATCGATCTCTGGGAGTTGGTAGTAATCGTGGGGGCATGCTTTGTTGAGATCTGTGAAGTTTACTGACATTCGAAAACTTTCGTCATGTTTCTTTACCATTTCGGGGTTGGCCAACCAGCTATGGCGGATGACCTGTCGCATTATCCTAGCTTCTACCAGTTTCGTTACTTCTTCGAGTATGGCTTTGCTTTTTTTCGGTGATTGCCCCCTTCTTTTTTGTTTTACTGGTGGATATCCTTCTCTGATATTTAAGTTGTGTTCCGCTATATGTCTTGGGACTCCCGTCACATCTTTAGGCTCCCATGCGAATACATCTAGATTATTTTCTAATAGATTACGCATGTCCTTTTTCCCCTTCTCTTATAGTTTTCCCCCTATCATTACCGTTTGGTCCGGGTACTAGGGGTGTATTTCTATCTTTATTATTTCCTCTGGCATTAGGTGTGCTGGTTGATCTTCATGTATTTCGTTTACCATCGCACATTCAAGTGGTATGGTTTGTAACATCCCGCCTACTCAAACTACAATATTGTCCACCTTTCCCGCAAGCTCACGGATTTGCTTTGTGGCCCTCATGTAAGTACTTCCTGGCTGGTCACCCAACCTAGTACTACTCTGACATGAACACGCTTAACTTCCAGTTTCTAAGAACCCCACTTGCAGTAGACCACAAAACGCGTTGTGTCATGAGAAGGCGACTGTTATCTTATGAACCATTGATCTCTCCTGGCCACAGCTGATGTGGGGTTTTCCTAGGGTGTCACATGGTTACTCCGCTGTGGAGTGTGAGTATACCTCCTTCCACAAGGATCTTAATCATTCCATGTGTTGTTGATGGTAGTGCTTTTAGTTGGCGGAGGCCAGGCTTGCCGAGGATGATGTTGTATGGTGATTATGACTTTATGATCATAAAGCCCATTTTTGTCTCTTTGTAATGTTATTCATCCCCTATGAGTACCAGTAGCTATACTTACCCCAGTGGCCATATAACTTCGTCGTTAAACCCTACCAGGGAGGTTGTTGCAGGATTAATTGTTTTTCTGGTTTTGGGTTTAAGGCGGTTGAAGCAGTTTTCATACATAATTTCGAAAGTTGATCCCCCATCTACATATACTCTGTGTATATGGTACCCTCCGATTGTTGCTTCTATGACTATGGGGTTCTCTTTGGCTTCTGTCTCTTTCAGCAATGGAAAAGATATTTCTGCCTCTAGGGAGAAGTTTTGTACTACTTTTCTTCTTACAGTCCTTTGCCAGGAGCATACCATGAGTATCGCATGGGCCTTGTCTTTTGCTGGTGATTCGGCTTTTTTGACCATTTTTTGTTGATCGGTCCCGTCATTATTTTTCACCTCTTTTATCAATTGTGTCAACTTGCCACTTCTGGCCAGCTCGTCGATCTGCCGTTTCAGGTGTTGGCACTCGTCAGTATTGTGTCCAATGTCTCCATAGTGTTCACAGAATTTGCTTGGGTCTCGTTTTTCTACTAGCGTATTCATTAGGGGTGGTAGTCTGAATTTTCCTCTTTCAAAGGCTAAGATTTCTCTAGGAGTTTTAAGTAGTGTGAATTTGTTGTTCCTCCTATCTGATCTCGTACTGGTGCGGAAATATGGGCTTCTGTCAAAATGTGGCTTTCTGTTTCCCTCATGTTTCCATTGCAGGCCCCCTTTCTTCCTGGATTGATGTGTGACTGCAACCTCTCCTCTTAGGAAGGCTACGGTTTCTCTCATCGCCTTATCCATTCTTTTTAGGATATTGTCATGTAGACGTTTGATCGATCCGGGGTGTGTGATGCAGTGCATGAATCAATATATTTTCATACAATCTAGGGCTGCTTTAACGTGTCTTACTTCCATTTTGAAACGCTTCATGAAGTCCTATGTGGATTCTCCTTCCTTCTGTTTGATGTGATGTAGTTCCATAGGGTCTTTGGGGATGTATTTCTTCTCTTGGAGATAATTGGCTAGGAATGTTGCTTTTAAGTCATTGTAACTATCAATTGTTTCCGCCAACAGGTCGTCGAACCACACCCGGGCATTGCCAATCAAGGTGGAGTTAAACATGTGGCACCATGTGGGCATGGCCCATTTTTCCACTTTGGCTGAGGCTTGGAAAATTTTCACGTGATCCTCCGGGTCTCTAGACCCGTCATATGTTTTTACCTGACTTGGCATGCGAAGCGTGAATGGGTCGACATCTTCACATAGCCAGGGTTCAACAAATTTGTCATCGCACCTTTTTGGTTCTCCTCCTCTACTATTCTTTTCATCGGTTATCGAGTTCCATCGTGAGGTAGCCTCATCGTTTCGATCTTTGGAGGTGGGACTCCTCTTGCTCCGGGAGTTTTTCTCTTTTAGTCTGTCAGATATTCCTTCATCTCGTTGTCCCAACCTTGTGAAGACACCTTCCTTACCGTGGCTTCATTGGCCTGCTGAGTGATGTCTTGTTCGTGATAGCGTGTCTTGGCTTTGCCACCGGCTGTTATCTCTATCTGGGGACATTGGCCTCTTACCCCTCTTCCTTGGTCGGGTCTAGGGGTGATGGACTCTGAGTAATCGGAGGACTTATCTTCCCTCTATCTCTTCTTTGAGCTATCTCTGTAGGTTAAGCGTGCCTTCACAGACTTTACTTTCCTCTCACAATGCTCTTATTCGTGAAACTTCTCGGCTATCACTGGCAGCAATTGATTAAAATGTTTGTCGTAGAAGTCCCTTATGACGGCGTCGGACGCCAGAGAATCTAGGTTTTCCACGGTGTTTTCTGTCTTCTCAACTCTCGTATTACGTACTGCGGACATGTGGGGTGTTGGGAGATCTTGTGCATGTTCGCCCATTTTTTAAATAGATTTTTATGAAACACGGTTATGTACTGGGTCCCACAGATGGCGCCACTTGTTAGTACAGTGGTCGGTCGGGGTCGAAAGTACATCTAAGTACTCGTCGGGAGGTCCTTAGACGCCTTGTGTTATGGAAGGATCTTTTACTATCAAGAGATGTGGTTGACGATTTCCAGCACACGTAGAGCAATACCGTTAGTCATTGCCGTGGGGACAGACCCCACGATTAGACTCCGACGTGAGAGTAAGTATTCATATCGTTCGAGATATATGTATGTGTAAAGATGAGTGAGAAACTCATACCTCATTTAGAGTGCAAGTGAATACTATTTATAGGAGAAAGTACTGGGCATTTTCCTGTTTCTCGGATGGTAATTGAGACTGGGCCTTTGTGGTCCAAAAGCCCATTTGTCTGTTTGTGGTCCAATAGTTACATGCGGATTGGTTCTCTAAGATATGGCCCGCATGGTTCTCGGACGCACATCACTGGGAGCGCACGCCCGGCATTGTGAGCGGCTCCGCTTGCTAGAAGCGGATCCGTCCAAGTTTTATGCCACCGCTGGTGGGCTTTCGTGTACTTGGGTTTGAGCCTAAAGTTTGGTGTATGGTTTTAGGCCTAATAGGTCGTGTCCATGCTATACGCCATCAATTACCAAACGTAAAAAGAATCTTTTTTACTACACTTTGGGCATGGCCATGCAAACATCCAATCAACCCTACGAGGAGCCCAGTATGTTTAACACCCCCAAATTACATTGTGCAGTAGAAATACACATTTGGGTGCTAAACTCAAACCTCGTTACTAAAAACACTTGGTACGATCTCAAAATGAGACATTTAAAATATAAGATAAAATAGTACTATCTTTTAGTCTAAAATTTTCAATCCCAATAAACTGTTTTCATAAATATTATAGTAGCGTTTCGGTCCCCCAAAGATACCAACCCAATAACAAACTTTTTATCAACTATAAGATTACTCAAAAATGATTTTTATAGTTTCATGAAGTCAAAAGATAATATTTGATAACGACAAGGAAAGAAAATTGTTTCAGACTAAACAACTATAAGAAGCAAGCTCCTTGATCAACACTTCATATTACCTGAAATACATGCTTAAACAAATCAACAAATAATGCTGAGTGAATCTATAGGTTTAACAAAACACATTTGAACACATGATAAAATCAAGCATAATCGTTTAATAGCAGTGTGGCCACACAATCTATTAATCAGGTATTTCGTCTTATAGAAATAGCTAATTAATTGTATTAAGCTCATGACACCGACTCCTTAACTTAGTCACCCAGGCCAAATGCCAGCATGACTAAATGAATTCCCCTGCCCCTACTTGGGTATCCGTTGCAAGTTATACCACTAATTCTCATTCTCATAAATTATCCTTCCCAGAGGTTACTCAGCGTAAATCCCTGGTCTCAGATAGGGTTATCAGCCCAATAGTACTATCATTTGAATAAGCGGATATTCCTAACTCACAACAAAGAGTTAGAAAATAGTTAACGGTTCATGAATTTAGGGACTTTTGCAACTTAGGTACTTATACAATTCAAGGGCAACATCAGGCAACATTAGGCAACATATAGGCAACATTCGGGTCCAACAATTATTCATGACATGTGTTCATTTTATTTCAAATAGCATGTATCCCCCTCGTGGGTTTTAAAATCATAAAAACAAGTATAAAGCGAGGCTATAGACTCACCTTGAGTAATAGCAATAGTAAGACGACTTTCAACGATTGATGATGCCCGGCGAACACGAAATTCACAATCTATCAAATAAAACACACATCTTTAATAATACATTCAAGTAATATTTTATACTTAATAAAATCGAATAAATAATTCAAAACAAAAAATTAAACTCACACAATTCCCATTCAAGTGATCCCTATATATTTATATCATTTACACTTTTACTTTATTATTTATTTCTTTTATTAAAAATCTGCCGGTACACACTAAATGTCCAAACTGTTTTCCCCTACTTAAAACATCAAATGCTTACGATACTACTTGAACAAATCACTTACTATATATAGAAATTCCTCCAAAAATTTTATCAAAAGTTTTTACTTCTAAGACCTTTTGCCCGACACATCTTTAAATTATAAAATCCAGACAGTTTTACGTATTTAACTTACAACATCATTTTGACCTTTATAAACTCTTCCATTTATGAAACCGACACTTAGATTTAAAAATAGACTCAACATCCTATGTTTAGGACTCAAAAACAGCCTTTACTTATTTTCAAAAACTCATTCTATAGTCCCCGAGATTTGATCCAAATATCGACAACAACTTCGTATTGTGTCGATACTCGCCTCCCCGTACACGAATAATCAATCTATCATAACTTTTCCTAGTTTGGAGTTAGAAGCTCTAATTTATATCAAATCGAAGTTTATGAAATCCTCTACAATAATATCTAATCATCTCATCTCATATTCAAACTTAAGATTTCTAAAATTAGCATTAAATCTGCTGGTCTAAATTACCTTCTTAAAAATCATATAAGACCATATTTTTAACCCATTTTAGCACCAGTTTTACATTTAATATCATCCTAATATCATCCACTTCAATCCTTACACCCTATTTTAACTTAGATGATCAAACCAACAAAAACCCAATTCAAAATTTTTACATGCAACAAGTAAAAATCACATATAACCCCATAAACACCTATATACATTCAACAAAATAGATCAAAACATAGTATTTTTCATGAAAAATGGGTTTTTATAAAAAGTGCTTGCATGTAGCAAAATTTTATACCAAAGTGATGAGAAGAATGAGACTAAGATGGGTCTTTGCTTAGTTTTTAAAGATTCAAGCTAGAATTAAAAATCCAAGGGGTGTTTGTGTTGTGTGAGGGTGACGACAAAGAAGTACAAGAGGGAGAGAGAGAGAGAGAGAGAGAGAGAGAGAGAGAGAAATTTTGATGGTGGAAGTGTTTACTATGTGTTTTTGGTTATGATTTTGCCTTTTATATGGTGGAAGTGTAGGGTTGTTTTTGCCAATTGTTGATTCTTGTGGACCAATATACAAATACTTGTTTAAAGAGCGGGAAGTGACTATTAGTCAATTTTGAAAATATTTGCGGGTCTCGGGTTTCATGAAAATACTTATCAAAACTTAAAACGCACACAAATATGATATTATATAGTCCCTGCACGACTTAATATGCAATTAAAATAAAAAGTCAAAATATCAAACATCGACATGACTAGAAATAAAACGTATAATCTCGGACATCCGTTGATATTTCGATCACTATTAATCGTCGTAAGGTCAAAACGTAAAAATATAACCTTCGACATTCGTTCAACTCAAATCACCCAACATCATGACATCCAATCTCGTCAAAAATTTCAAAAATATACGTAAATATATAATTAAATAATGACACCGGGTTCGGGTTATCACATCCTACCCTCCTTAGAAAGGGCGACGTCCCAGCGCTCGACTCGTCTCACACTCGCAATTTCGCACTTCTAGAATCAATGAGATCTCTTTTCCTTAAGAAATCCTCACGTCTTTCTCACCAGTTCAAGTCAATTCTTATAAAATCACCATAACGATGAATACTATTATATTTCAACTTCTAAATTTCACTTTCCAATAATTCCAATCCTTCATCATTCATAATTGTGCTGCATCATTTCTTCAGTTCCGTTCCCTACCTCAATACCCTGAAAACCTAGCTTACAACCATGTAAAACCTCAAATTGTACATCCTAATTACTGATATGACGACTATCATCGTATAAAGACTCCATCATCAATTGATTTCGTTTGGATTCGTAGTAAAATAATTAAAATTAACATCATCCCAAGTTTCAATCGCATCTACACAAGTTTAATTTCCATTGTTCAAATTATCCTCTCACTCTGTCCATTGGTTTCTAAAAAATATGCGATATTCATTCTTGACTCGATTCCTCTCACTTTCTGTAAAGGTCTCTATAACTTAAAAGTGAACTTCAGTCTCTCAGTTAATATATTAGTTTAAATCTTTATTCAAGTTCTCATTTCTCCTTATGGCGATTTCCAGAAATTCAAATATACTCACACTACGACCTGGGGTTATCGATAATTTCATCACTAAATTCTTATTGATTTCTTTCTTTTCCTATTCACGGGTTGTGTCTTGTGACAGTCACCTATATAATTTCCTATGCTCATCTTCCACCTTTATCCAATCAAACAATTAATAACACATTGAACCACTGAACCATTCATGTTGCATCATTACATCTTTCTTATATCTTTTATTGTTCAGATAACTCCATTGATTTCCTATACTAAATTTGACCATTACTACATCTTTCTGATGTCGTAATACATCTTACCCCAACCAGAATGTATCAATACTATAACTTGTGAGATTCCTTTAATACTAAATATAACACTCTCAGCACTCTTTGGAAGAATTCAATTCTCTCTGATCTGAAAAATTTATTCACCACCAGCTCTCGTATTCCTAACACATCATTTTCAAATAGGTAATTACGATAATCAGTTTCGTTCCTCCAAAATATTTCATCTCAATCATCCTTATTACCAATACATTTCAAAAATTTTGACAACATGTTGATCTAATTTTCTTGACATTCCTTTTCATTAATTCATTAATTCAATCTTTAAATTTTATTCCATTCCATCCACACTCCTCGTTATTACTAAGACTCAAAAATCTCAAAACTCAAGATTCAACTCTCAAATACTTTAGAACTTTATAAGCCTTTTTCCTTCTCCTTCCTACTGAGTTCTTTAACTACCACACTCGTCCTCCAGAACTATAACACATATCATAATCACTTTCGATTATAATTACTGATTATCATCTTCCATTCAATACTAAGTAATCTTTTACTCATCTCTATTGAAATTCCCAGATGTTAAATATGAGTAAACCTTTATTATTCTTAATTACTACATACTTGATTCCATACAAGTAATATTTCACAGTTCCAAAATAGGTACCACATCGTCGAAACTCAAAATTATATAACTCCCATTATACTTCTCTAAATAAGTCAACACACCACCTATCACTTTCTCCTACCATTTGATAATGTTGAGATATCATCACCGCAAATCTATAAATTCTTCAGATTCCTTCGATACTGACAATGCGGGCACATAACTCAATCTATCCTCAGCGTTCATAAACAACTTCCTTAGATAACGAAGATAAGATCTCAAAACTACAACTTGGATACGTGAATGGGTTTCACCCATTTAGTCCTTCCTTTTCAGCTTAATCAATGGTTCAACAATCAGTGAAAACCTTTCGATAAACCTCTGATAATACTCAGCTTAAACAAAGGAATTAACAAGCTTCAGCCGGCTTTGTCGATATCGCAAATCCTTAATCGCTTCAATCTGGACAAGATTTTCACGAATACTTCAGCTATAAATTACACATTCCAGAATATACACTAACTCCAGCTAAAATTCATATTCAAAGAATTTCGCACGCCATTCCTCTTTCCTTATCAATTTCATAAATGTTATCAAATACTTTCCTTAGCTTCTTTAATATTGACCAAACAGAACATTAATCATCAGTAATGGATATCGATTCTTGGTAATCAATTTGTTCAAAGTCATAACAATCATTTATTCCCAAAACATCCATTCTCTCTTCTTGCTTTCAATACTATGTTTCTTATGACTTACCCTTCCAGCTTTATTAGATTAGCTTTGTTGTCTCATCCACCAATTATTACAATTGATCAAATAACCATCCTTAATTTCCTAACAATGTCAAATGACAAAACATACAAGCAGCTTACATAACTTCCAACTCTAAGCCAACACAAAAATTCATTTCACAAGATGACAGTGAACTCTAGATTCTGTAGGAAAATCACGAAATACTCTTGAATACGGAAACGTCTTCTCATTTTCTTTAGACTACTACTGATGAAGTGCACTGAGAATACGACATATTACAGTTTCCTCCTGCATACCTCCTCATCTTTGGCCAAATAAAATCTTTAAATAAAATTTTTCACTTATTAACTCTTGTAATCAGTACTCAATTCTCAGCAAAATTTTAAACCAATCATTTCCACCTTTACTTATCATACCCTACAACTTTCCTCCTCATTCCAACAATTTGCAACACAATCTTAGTTCGGTTAATTGTGCGATACCACCTAATTTTGTAAGTCCACAAAATATCTTTTTAATATAAAATTAATTATTAACAATCTTTCCATCAGTTAATTTCTCATTTCAATTAATTGGTAATTCTTGTTGATTCCTCATCCTTAGGTCAACTAAATCTAACAGCTTCAAATTTTATCGGATATATTATTCAAACAATAGGCTAACTCAATGATTATCAAATAAGAATATGAAAATTACAACATTTGAATCTCAAGACTTATTAGTATTTCCAAAAATATAGGCTACAGTAACAACAACATTCCTTTCCTATTGATTTCCATTATCTAAACAATTTCTTTACCGATATCCTTTTTTACCATGATGAAAACATTTTACTATTCCAGGAACACAAATCCCTATAACTACATTCCTTGTTCTTCCTTCAGCAGCTCGACATCCATCTAGTCCATACTTGCGACAAGTAGATAGACAATTACCTATATGATGTAAAATACATCGTTTACATATTATAATTCCTCTTGCTTCCATGGTTTACAGTAACAGCATAAATACCATTTTCCCTTATCTTAGACTGTTAAATTCTGAATTTATCTTCTGTTAGAGGGAATAAATTTTCATTTCCTATTGTCATTCGCAACAATACCGTCCTTTTTATCTTTTATGCTATACTTAATTTCGAGCCAGGATCAATCTTTAAATTACTCTCTATTTCGTCCATTTGTATATTTCAAAATTACTACTGATATTACGATATATCCATCAGTTACTCAAACTTATCCATATATTTGTACATTTCCAATCGCCATTAGTATCGTAAGATACTCTTCATAACATTCATTTTCATTCTTAGGAATCTGGCATACAGACATCCTTTACAATCTTGCAGAATAGCAGCAGCATCTCCAACTAGAACAGCAACATCTTCAGTTTCGGTACCTTGATTCCTTGCAGCACGACTAGCTTCAAACGTTCTAACGATTATTTCCTTAATCATATAGTCTACCCTAGAGGTTGTTAATTCTGGAGACATATTTCAAGAAACTTAGTCACGTGGGGATCCACTAATGACATAAAATGTCTCACTCAATTCTTTTCACTGTTATCACAGATGAAAGAAACATGATAAGAATACACATTGAGATAGAAAGAAGGATTTTTTTATCAAGAAATATCATGGACACTACATGTGCAAACAACACAATACTACCTAAATTCACCAATCAACTCACAAAATAAATAATAAAGACACCGTAAGTAATAAAAGGTAAAATAGATTGCATCAATAAAATCCGACAAAATCGTGACAAGATCTGTCACAACAGTCACTTCCCCTATCAACCTAAACGAAAACATGTTCCACCACAGTACTACTTCATAAAGTCTGAATAAATCCGAATACAAAACAACAAGTACATAAAGATAAAATACAAGAAAGATTCATCAATTTATCACTCCATAGGATATGGCACATCATTTTCTCCAACATGACTAGCCTCTTCTTCCTCCTCATCCCCATCTAGCTTGATGCACCTTCCTTTTGGGTCATAGCACGGCGGCTCCTCTCCTTCATACTTCAGATACGTACCTTGGCACGGCGGATACCTCATGTAGTGAGAATCAGCGTATTTCTCATTGTCCTGAAACTTCCAATTTTGTCCAAGATATGGCCTAATGTGGGCTTCATAATCACTTATCTTGTGTAGCCTATCTCTCTCCTCCTGAAACATCCTAAAATCAATACCATAGCTTCTTACCTCAGCCTTAATCTCAGTCTTCCCAATTTCGCTCTCAGTCCTCAAATTATCACTTTCAGATTCCCCAAAGTAATTCTTATCATCCTCGTCATCTATCCATCCAAAAGTATTCTTACCATTACCAAACGAAAATAGAACCCCTCGCTTGCCCACAGCATATCCATCCCTACTGCTACTAGGTGGTATATCGGCCATTTTCTGCAATCACAGAAAATTCAAAAGTACATAAGGTCATTATTCAAAAATATATATGAAATGCATGGTCATGCAAATGCAAATGTTTTACGTATGTCAATATATATGTATGCAGTGTAATGCAATGCAATGCAAATGATAATTATGCAATGCTCGCAAAAAGAAATTATGATGAAAGCACTCAACGTTCTTTCATTAATACCAATACCTTATCATAGTATTTACCTAATAAATACTCAGGGATTCAGAATAGTTTTGAGGGAGCCGTCTATAATATAAAGCATAACTAAAAAAATAATCTTAAGAAAGCCTTGTAGAGAAGTTGCGTTGCTTTTATAAAATATTTTCGACACCAAAGTTATAGTTTAGGACATTTTCAAAAATCGACCTAATTCTCTATAACTAAAAGCTCTGATTACCATTCTTTAACACCCCCAAATTACATTGCGCAGCGGAAATACACATTTGGGTGCTAAACTCAAACCTCGTTACTAAAAACACTTGGTACTATCTCAAAATGAGACATTTAAAATATAAGATAAAATAGTACTATCTTTTAGTCTAAAACTTTCAATCCTAATAAATGGTTTTCATAAATATCAGAGTAGCATTTCGGTCCCCCAAAGATACCAACCCAATAACAAACTTTTTATCAACTATAAGATTACTCAAAAATGATTTTTATAGTTTCATGAAGTCAAAATATAATATTTGATAATGACCAGGAAAGAAAACTGTTTCAGACTGAACAACTATAAAAGCGACAACGCAACCTTCCCAAGCAAGCTCCTTGATCAACACTTCATATTACCTGAAATACATGCTTAAACAAATCAACAAATAATGTTGAGTGAATCTATAGGTTTAACAAAACACATTTGAACACATGATAAAATCAATCATAATCATTTAATAGCATTGTGGCCATACAATCTATTAATCACGTATTTCGTTTTATAGCAATAGCTAATGAATTGTATTAAGCTCATGACACCGACCCCTTAACTTAGTCACCCACGCCAAATGCCAGCATGATTAAATGAATTCTACTGCCCCTACTTGGGTATCAGTTGCAAGTTATACCACTAATTCTCATTTTTATAAATTATCCTTCCCAGAGGTTACTCAGCGTAACGCCCTGGTCTCAGATAGGGTCGTCAGCCCAATAGTACTATCATTTGAATAAGCGGCTATTCCCAACTCACAACAAAGAGTTAGAACATAGTAAACGGTTCATGAATTTAGGGAATTTTGTAACTTAGGTACTTATACAATTCAAGGCAACATCAGGCAACATTAGGCAACATATAGGCAACGTTTGGGTCCAACAATTATTCATGACATGTGTTCATTTTATTTCAAATAGCATGTATCCCCCTCGTGGGTTTTAAAATCATTAAAAACAAGTATAAAGCGAGGCAATAGACTCACCTTGAGTAATAGCAATAGTAAGACGACTTTCAACGATTGACGATGCCCGGCAAACACGAAATTCACAATCTATCAAATAAAACACGCATCTTTAATAATACATTCAAGTAATATTTTATACTTAATAAAATTGAATAAATAATTCAAAACCAAAAATTAAACTCACACAATTCCCTTTCAAGTGATCCCTATTTATTTATATCCTTTAAACTTTTACTTTATTATTTATTTCTTTTATTAAAAATCTGCCGGTACATACTCAATGTCCAAACTGTTTTCCCCTACTTAAAAACATCAAATGTTTATGATACTACTTGAGCAACTCACTTACTATATATAGAGAGTCCTACAAAAATTTTATCAAAACTTTTTGTTGATCCCAAAGTCAGATCTTAAACCTTAATAGCTTGTTTAAGGGTTGTGATAGAGAGAAAGAATTCAATCTAACACTAGAGAAACTTTGCAAAGCAAAGTAACTAAACAAGATGCGGAATGTAATGTTTAGCACAAGAACAAATGAGATTCAAACGTTGAACTTTAATATATCAAAGATATACGAATACCCAAAGTGGTATTAGGGTTTACAAAACCTTAAAGTAATAATAATGAAAAACGAAATGAGAAAGACACACTTTGCATGCTAACCTAGTGAGTCCTTTTATAGATGCAAGGACCCACGTACAAGATCACTACTAACAAACTATGGAAAGTATTAAGGAATAATAACTGAAACGCGTAAAGATCTATTCCATGTTTATCTTGACGGCAGGGCCTTTGACTCCAGCAGGGGAACGGATCCCCCTGCCTTTGTTATTTAGCAGGGGGAACTTACTCTAGCAGGGGTATGAATAATCAACTAGCAGGGGAAACAAATAAGCATAGATTTATTCCCAACAATTCTCCCCTAAACTTGTGCTTTCCCCTAAAGACAAGTTTCTGAATAAATGCTAGTTGATGAGGATGCTTACAAACTCTCTGGCCAAATCTGACTATGAACCATTCTTACCAGATCATAAGCAACAGGCTTTTTGGCATCAACAATTAACTTAGCCTGTGCTAACTTCTTCAAGGTTTCCTGAGAGAAAGGATAATACCTATGATTGAGTAAATAAACACTCACACCTTCCATTACTACCTCATAAACCCCAGAATTTGTAAATAGCTTCCAATACACCAAATCTCCTTTATTCACTGCATCAAATAGAGGATCAAATAATTCATGTTCATACATTCTATGCATGCACTCCCAGATTACCCAATCCTTCTCAACACCATCCATGGTAGGAGGTTTTGCAGCAAACGTTTTCTTCAATATTTTCCACAGATCTTCTAAGTCTTCACTATCCAAAATTTGAAACATGACATCTAGACTTAGAAATGTCTGTGCTGTATTGTCAGCCCTTGTAAGCTTCCACCAAGTTCTCCCTTTGTGTTCATAAACAGCATACTCTATAATAGCAAACTTCTTCCCAAGTTCACTAGGTGAGATTTCATCATTTTCCTGCAAAATCAGCTGTTTATCAATTTCATCATTTGATGGCCCTTGAGACTCTTTAGTGATTATGCCCACTTGCTCCATTCTCTTGAGTCTCTTTGCTGCTCTTTGTGCATTAATTACAGACTTCTCAAGCACTTCTGGAAAACTTTCACCTGCTTGGTGTGATTCCTCTGCTTGAGATGATGCACCTGCTTGTGTAGTCTCTCTAGCTTTTCTTTTCTTTGTTGCTCTAGCTTTTTGTAGCACTTCACTTTGTCTCCTAAGATACTCAGCTTCCTCAGGAGTGTTGATGGTCATCCAATCCTCCACATCATACAACTTTAGAACTGGTCTGACTGCTCTCTTTATGGCTTCAAAGCTCATATCTGTGAAGTCACCATCCTTCCACTTTCTATGCCTTTTAAGCAGAACTTTGTAGTGATCAAGTTGCCCTTTCTCTGATGTTCTATACTTCTCACTCTGAATTTGCATTGCCCTTCTTTCCAGATATTCAGTTTGCAATTTGTAAACAAGGCAAGTCAACTCATACCTGTCTTCCAAAGGAGCATTTTTCAACTCCTTCTCCCATTGATCAAGAAATTCTCCAACATGAGGTACCCTATCATCTAGTTCCCTATGCATAATTTCAACCTGTTTTAGCATATCTTTGGGCCTCATCTTCTCCATCCTTTGATCCTGCATATCCATTTCCTCTTGTTGTAGCCTGAGAGCTACTTGTGCATCATGTGCTTCTTGGATCTTCTGCTGTTCAGGAGTCAGATGCTTGTATTTTCTCTTGGGCTGTTGCACCATGATTCCTTTTCCTTTGTCTTTTAGATCCACTGCTGGTGCTGGTTTTGCTTTAGATGCAGGTTCTTTGATTGTTATCCCCTTCTGAGCTGGTTGCTTTCTGTTCTTCCTAACAAATGTTTGAGTAATGTTCTTAGCAGGGGATAAACTTACAGCAGTGGGATCAGCAATGGCAGGGGAAACTTTTGAAGCAGGGGCTTCTTCTTGATTGCCCATGGTGAGCAATGTTTGAGCAATATCTTTGGTTGCACTCCCCTTGTCACTTCCTTTATCAGTACTTTCTCTCTCCATTCCTTCCTTAGCACCTGTTATCTTTCCATGCTCCCTACCAGGATATGAATAATACTTAGTAGATCCTTCTTTGGTTGGAATTTCCTCCCCTTTGGAAGCATCCTCATCTGTGGAAAGAATCAGTCTGGGCTTTCTCCTCCCCTCAAGAGTAGCAAGTCTGGTTTCCAGATGAGAGATAACTAGACCTTGCTTTTTGACATCTTGTACTAGTTGTGCATTCTGTCTTTTCAGACTCATGCACATTTTCGTCAATTCCAGATTTGTCAAAGGTTGCATACTGCTCTCAATCCTAGAAGGGAATTTCTCCCCTTGTTGGATATCATGGAGTGGGGGAGAGGACTTATTGATGGTGTCACTATCCTGCTCACCCCTGAGGATGAGACAGTAATGGCAGCCAAACCCCCAGGTTGCTCCAAACTCTTGGAGACTCTCCTCTCTGCTGCTTGTGAAGATTCACCAGGCAAGGGAGACCTGGCAAACCTGGATTTTGAACGCCTTTCTTGGTGTGGATCAGCAGGTGGTAGGGTCTTGGCAGGGGATTCAGCAGGTGGATTTATGGCTGTTTGATGTTTGGCTTCTCCCCGTCTGATTTGGTCTAGCATGATTGAAGTGAATGGAATGTTTCTGCCAGAGAACAAAGGTGATGGTGCAAGTAATGTGGTGAAAAGTTTGGTTGTGTGTTTGGTTGCTGAAAAATAGTTTATGTGTGTAATGGGACCATGATCACTCATATCAGCAAAACTTCTATGAACCTTGGATACATACAAAACTTTGAGGTGCTTGAAACATTTTTAACCATGCCTTTAAAAATCATTTGAGAAAAACAATACTTCCTTCCTGTTGCAAAGCAGATCAGGGCAGAAGCAATCTCACTACCAACTTCATTAAAAGCAGTGGTTTTGGGTGACAAACATTGCATAATAGTATGAATCAAAAGTTTCTAATGAGGGGCAAACTGGCCTTTAGCAAACTTTAATTTTTGATTTTCAGAAAGTTTATACCCCAATTTTTCAAGACCTTCAAAAATTTCAGCCTCAGAAAAGTTGGTTATTCCATCCTCATCATCAAGGAGGAGATTCTCCCTGATGGAGGCAAGTGTGATTACCTTGGAATGACCATCAACTGTGCTTTGAATTATGACCTCTCCATTCACTGTTTTGGTCATGGCTTTAGACCAGAACTGTTGAATGTGTGAGGTATAAATGCGAGGATTGATGAGAAGGGCCACTTTGAAGTACGAAGACTTTAGAAAGGCCACAGCCTCAGCAAACTCGGCTGGTTCATCATGAAGCAAAGCGATTTGGTTATGATTAGGAGCAATTTTAAGGGTCATGATGAATTTGGAAAAAAAAATTTAGAGGTTTATAGAGATGGGAGGTAAGTGGGATTAGGTCGAGAGAGATTTATGGACCTGCTGGTAAAGGGAATTAAGTTTATATAGACAAATTGAAGGGCTGTGATTGGACCAAAATTTTCAAATTGCAAAAATATCAAGAATAAATCTTGATAAAAAATTAATATATTTGAAATAGAAGGAAAAGATTACCAATCAGCTAAGAAAGCGCCTTAAATATCTTTTAAAAAGAATAAAAAATTCCCTAACCAAAATATAAGCAAGCAGGCCCAACGGCTATGAACAGGGTAACGGTATTGTCGGTCAACGGTCAAACAGTGGAATGTTGTGAAGGCAGGGGAATAAAAGATAAAAGCAGGGGAAACTTTCCTAGGGGTATTAAACTAGTCATGGAAGGACTAATGCTAACTAGCTCTGCTTTAATGCACACACTTGTATACACAAGATAGATACATAGAATCTCAAGAGTCCTCTATTCAGCAAAGGTCCCAATACAAAAAGTTAATACATAAGTCCCCCTACACCAGGTAATCCCAAGAAATCATGCATACCCCAGTCACCATCCCAACCTTGTCCCTTACCTATGGTCAGTTAGTCTTGGCAATGTGTGCCACACATCTGTATTTTGAACAACAAGCTGCTTGAATAAAGAAATGTAAACACACACCACAGTGCCTCAAGGTTTCAGAATTCTGACAAGCTTTGCAGCAAGTCATCATTATCCTGAACCCTCACTCACCAGTGGATATGATCTAAGACCATATATGAGCATTCTAAGAATACCCTGAATCCTAAAGGTTTGACCTAACCTCCCCTGAAACATAGATTATATACCTGATCCACCAAGGAGAATAGTATGCACCATATGAACCTCTGCATTGTTAGTCTAAAACCACATAAAACCACTTTTGTAAAAAGAACACACCCAGCCTAAGAGAAAAATTCTCTTGGCAGGGGAATGAACCCCAGGCAGAGGAATCAGTGTTAAAAAGCAGTGGAATGAAAGAAATGGTAAAATTGACTAACAATAATACAACAACAGCAGTGAAGCAACCCTGATTACACATGACAAAAATAGACATCAGATTTTAAGGAGTAACCATTCCAATACCTGCAACCAGATACTGAAACCTCCCTACCTCAAAAGCTTTTGTTAAAAGATCAGAAACATTAAGTTCTGTATCAATTTTCTCAGGGACAATCAGTCCTTTTTCAAAACAATCTTTGATAAAGTGATGTCTAATTTCAATGTGTTTGGTTTTGCTATGAAAAACAGGGTTCTTTATGATGCAAATAGTGCTGTTGTTGTCAATAAATATCTTGGTTTTAAGAAAGTTGTACCCATAATCAAGCAATTGATTTTGCACCCAAAGAACTTGACCACAGCATGCAGCAGCTGCTACATACTCAGCTTCAGTTGTGGATGTTGCCATGATAGTCTGCTTCTTACATTGCCAAGATATAAGCCTGCTCCCCAAAAATTGGCATCCCCCTATTGTAGACTTCCTATCATTGTTGTCACCAGCATAATCACTATCTGAATAAGCTATCAGCTCAAATGGTGACTCCTTTGGATACCAGAGTCCTAGGGTGGGATGACATTTTAGATACCTAAAGATCCTTTTCACAGCAAATAAGTGACACTCTGTTGGTGACACCTGGTATCTTGCACATAAGCAGGCTGCAAACATGATGTCAGGTCTTGAAGCAGTGAGATACATAAGAGACCCAATCATAGACCTGTAATTCCTGACATCTATAGGCTTTCCAGGACCATCCTTGCCCCATGGATGATCCTTGTCCATGGGAGTGGACACCTTCTTCCCATCAGACATGCCAAACTTCTTTACAATCTCAGCTACATATTTGTCTTGTGAGATAAATATCCCATCTTTCCGCTGCTGAACTTGTAACCCCAAAAAGAAGTTTAGTTCTCCCATAGCACTCATTTGAAATTTATCCTGCATCAATTTGGCAAACTCTTTGCTAAGCATGGAGTTAGTTGATCCAAAAATGATGTCATCCACATAGACTTGTACTAGCAGGAGGTCACCCTTTTGTTTCTTTGTAAACAGGGTCTGATCAATCTTCCCCCTGCTGAATCCATTGTCTAGGAGATATTTGGAAAGAGTACCATACCAGGCTCTGGGAGCTTGGTGAAGGCCATACATGCCCTTTTTCACTTTGTATACTTTGTCAGGATGTTCTGGATCTTCAAACCCTGGTGGTTGCATGACATAGACTTCTTCATCAATGGTTCCATATAAGAAGGCACTTTTCACATCCATCTGAAAAACAGTGAAGTCCATGAATGAGGCATAGGCAAGGAATAATCTAATAGCTTCAATCCTTGCTACTGGAGCAAACACCTCTTCATAATCAATCCCTTCTTCCTGAGTATACCCTTGTGCTACTAACCTTGCCTTGTTCCTGACAACTATTCCCCTTTCATCCTTTTTGTTCCTTAGTACCCACTTGGTCCCAATAGGCCTTGCCCATTTGGGACAATCAACCAGAATCCAAACCTCTTGTATGTCAAATTGTAAGAGCTCCTCTTGCATAGCTTCAACCCAGCTTGGGTCATTTAAAGCCTGAAAAATCTTCTTTGGCTCTTCTTGTGACAAAAATGCAGTAAACAGACAACATTGCATGTTGCCATGATTGAACTTCATGGTGATGTTAGCAATGAAGCTGTGCTCCTTTGCTGTATACCTTGTATGTCTTAGAGCTTCAGGATCACCAATGATCTGAGAGATAGGATGATCCTTATTGATTCTATAGGTAGGCTGCATGATGACTTCTGTTTCATCTTCTTCCAAATCAGAATTGATGGGGCTATTTTGATTAGGAAAGAAGTCCTCAAAGGAACTTCCAAATGAGACAGCATGACCTAAAGATGGGTGCTTGTGAGCAGAATGAAGCTCTGAATAACTAGGACCTCCACTCCTGATGATTCTGCTTCCACTGCTGGATATGATAGGACCATCATTTATGGGTGTAGATGATGAGATGAGTGGGGATTCTCTTTCTGCATCAGTAGTCTCATGATCCTTTGTGAAAGAGGAATCAATTCCTCTAGCAGGGGAATCCAGGATTCCACTGCTTTCAGCCATTCCACTGCTTTCAGACATAGCAGGGGATGAGTTTGGCTGTTCTTTTCCTGAAGCAAAATTATCTTCTTGTTTATCAGCTTCACTAGGAAACAATGAGGGTACATTCATGTACCTCAGAGGTGACTTCTCAGCATCAATTGTTTCTTGAGTACCTGAAATGTTAGTGTTCTGCAAGACAACAGGTACATAATTCATGGACTTGGAAAGTACATCTATATCAAAGAACCAGTCCGGACCTGTTTGAACATCTTCAGGTTTGTCTTCAAGGAAGTTCACATGAAGATTTTCTGTGATTTTGCTTGTCTTCTTGTTGAAGACCCTATATCCCTTGCTGTTTAAGGAATAACCCACAAAGTATCCATCATCACCCTTTTCACTAAACTTACCAAGATTGTCAATAGTGTTCAAGATGATAACATGACACCCAAAAGGTCTGAAAAAGTCAATTAAGGGAGGTCTTCCATTAAACAGCTGATAAGGGGTCTTGTTGTGTGCCTTGACAACCAAGGCCCTGTTTTGCACATAGCAAGCAGTGGATACAGCTTCAGCCCAAAAGATAACTGGAAGTTTGGAATCAGACAGCATAGTTCTTGCAGCTTCAATGAGTGTCCTATTCCTTCTTTCTGCCACTCCATTCTGTTGAGGTGTTCTAGCAATGCTAAATTTCCTCTTGATGCCTTTGTTTGTGCAGAAAGAATCCAGTTTCTGATTTCTGAATTCACCACCATTGTCTGATCTTATGGTAACTACCTTCATGCTTTTTGACAGTTCAATTTGATTGATAAACCCAATGAGTATTTCAGCAGTGTCACTCTTTTCAAATAAAAGAATGTCCATGTAAATCTTGAAAAATCATCAGTAATCACTAAGCAGTACCATTTCTTCATTATACTTGCCACAGAAGTAGGACCAAAAAGGTCTATATGCAGTAGTTCCAATGGCTTGGTGGTGGACATACTTGTTTTTGACTTGCAAGATGCTCTGTGTTGCTTCCCTTTCAGACATGCTGCACAAGTATGTTCAGTGGCAAAAGACTTGGAAGGAAGACCATGAACCAGATTATGCTTTACTAGTTTGTTCATGTTCTTGAAATTAAGTTGACCAAGTCTTCTATGCCATTTCTTACATTCATCTGCTGAAGCTTTGGCAATGAAACATGTTTCATTGTCTTGGAGAGAGATGTCCTTGAGATCAATTGTGTACATGTTCTTCTGTCTTGGTGTTCTGAGAACAATTGGAGTGTCTTGTGGTAAGACAAATTCCTTTCCTAATACCAAGCATTCAGTGTCAGTAAACAAGACAAAATTCTTGTTATCAGTCATCTGTGACACACTGAAGAGATTATACTTGAGTTCCTTCACCAAGTACACATTATCAAAAGTCATTCCATTTGTGACAATAGTTCCTTTTCCTGTTATAGTTCCATGCCCATCTCCAAAAGAAACACCATCATTGTAATGCAGGGGTACAAAGTTAGATAAGTAAGCTTTGTGTCCAGTCATACTTCTTGAGCATCCACTATCCCAGTATGCTCTGTCATCCCTTGTCTTCTTTGTCACCTGCAAAAGGAAAAACAAATTAGTTTTTCTTGGGGACCCAAGCCATTACAGACTTGGATCTACCTCGTGTATCAATGTAAGATAGCTTATCAAAAACTAGAGATACACCATTAGATTGAGTACCCCTTTTGGGTGCCCAAACCCAACAAGCTGAGGCTTTCACAGCTTTTCCCCATCTTCCCATGTTCCTAGAATGCACACCTCTTCTAGCAGGGGATACCCCAGTTTTAGCAGGGGAATCCTTATGCTTAGCAGAGGGAACCCACCTTTTGTTTTGGCCTCTATTCATGTGTTGGTAAGGTCTTGGGCCAGATCTATATGCAGTATAAGGTGTTGGGGTGGTCACAGAAGTGTTGGGCTTTGGGTGAACATCATTTTCCTTTCTAAGGGCTGGAGCAACATATTTCTCAGCTACTCTATTTCTCAAGGCAGGGGCAACATACTTGGCAGGGGAAAAAGATTTTGCCCCTGCATTTAGAAGAATGGCTCTAGGTTGCATATCCTTTAAGGGATTTGCAGCCACCATCTCCATTGGTGCCTTACACTCTTGATAAGTGTGTTCAAAACTGCCACATGTGAAGCAGGGCTTGGTATTGATCACAAAGTCTTTTCCTAATTGATGAGACTTTTGGTCATTCCAATTTCTTTGATTACCTCTGACATTCCTGTACATACCAGCATATTTAATGGTAGGTTTAGGAGACTGTGGCCTAGCCTTAGATTTGGAAGAGATGCTCTTAGAGTTTGGATTGCTGCTAGAAGTTCCTTCTTTTGAAAATCTAACAGGGTTGTCAATTTGCTTTAATCCAACCTGTTCCTGTTTAACATCCCTAATGACACTAGTTTTAACTAGAGACTCTTCTGTATCAAGATTATTAGGTATATAAGCACTCAAGTCAAACTCAATGTCATCCTGTTTTTCAAAACAAGGGAGACCAGTCCATGACAAATCTTTTCTAGGATAGGCAGCATGGATGTTAGCAGGGGGTGGAGGTATAGTGGCATTCATATTCTTAATTCCAAACCCTGTTTTGTCCTTAGGAGATTGACCAATTTCAAATGCTTTGGTTAAATCTTTTGAAGCTTTTCCAAATTTTTCAACAGTTTCCTCATCAATCTTTTGGTTAGCTTTGAAAATTTCAAGTTCAGCAGTTAAAACATTTATAGATTGGTTATTCTCCTTGGCATCTCTTTCTAGAATCACAATGTGATCCCTATACTCACTTTCTCTTTGCCTATACTCTCTTATGGTGGACTCTAGTTGTTCTAAAGCACGTTTGTAATTATCAAGATCATTATCACAATTGATATAGTCAGCTTTTACCTTTCTGATTTGATCATTTAAAGATTCAGTATTTTTCCTACAAGCTTTAGTACAGTATGAGTCATCATATACCTCATTGTCAGAGCTGGAACTTGACATGGCCATAAGTGCAAAGTCTTCTTCCTTTTCCTCAGCCATCAAAGCTTGATTTCTTTCCACACTTTCTGTCATAGCACTCCAGTCCCATCCATTAGCTCCATTTATCCCCTGCATTGCTACCATGGCTTTAGCACCAGAATCCTCATCCTTTCTATGGCTATTTCCAGACTTAGGTCCTCTGCATTCTCTGGCAAAATGACCCTTCTTGCCACAATTGTAGCATTCAACTTTTGCTTTATCAAACCCAGCCACATCAGATGGATTAATTGTGATCTTCTTCCCATACTTCTTGTGGAACCTGTTTGCTCTCATGCTGAGCAAAGCCATATTCCACTTGATATCCAATTCTTCTAGCGCTTGCTTACTGATTTGATTCAGATCTTCATGTAACACTGTAGATCCTTGTGGCCCTTGAGATGCTATAAAGGCACATGCAGTGTCAAGGCTGAAGGTGGCTGGTCTTTCTTCATCATATGAAGGTCCAGACTTGGTAGCAGGGGAATAAGTAGCAGGGGCTACTTCTATTCCACTGTTCTTGGAGATTCCACTGCTTTGTGATATGAACGCCATGTTAGCAGGGGAATCAACGATTCCATTTGAGTTGGTGGGAATTGTCCCTTTTGACTTCATTTCATTGACAATAGGTTCAAAAACTTTTAAGTTATTGTATATAACATCAATATCTTTTGCATCCAAATCATCCTTATTCTGCCAAATAGCCTTATAGACAAACCACTCTTTCTGAAGGCTGTTAAGAAATCTGGTGTTCACCTGCTCTTTTGACACCTGAATATCAAAGAATTCCAAGTGGGCCACCATGTCTTGAAGCCTATTGTAAATAGCTCCAATTGATTCATCACCAATTGCTTTGAAAGAAGCAAAATCATCCAGCATTTGGTTCTTCTTCTTCTTCTTTGTGGCTTCATTTCCTCCAAAGGTTGTGCCTATGGCTTCCCATAGTTCCTTAGCTGTTTTGTATTTCCTGAATCTGAGTTGATGTCTATCAGGTAGGGCCAACAGCAATGAGCTATGAGCCCTGACATCATGCCTTCTAGCCAGTATTTCCTTATCACATAGAGCAGCAAATTTCTTCTTGTCCTTACCTTTGGAACTTTCACCTTCATCCTTGCCTTCTTCAACTGCCACCATTTTGTTGAATTGATCACCAAACTCTATGATCTCCCAGAGAACATAGTGTTCCATTTTCAGGTATTGTTGGATTCTGAATTCCCATAATTCAAAGTTTTCAGGATCCAACATCGGTAACTTGAGGGTATTGTGGTTGTTGCTGTTTGTGGATGAATCTGAAGACATGATTGCTATGAGGGTTTTGTTCTTGATTTAGACAAAGTTTCTCAACAATCTCTGATACCACTTGATGATCCCAAAGTCAGATCTTAAACCTTAATAGCTTGTTTAAGGGTTGTGATAGAGAGAAAGAATTCAATCTAACACTAGAGAAACTTTGCAAAGCAAAGTAACTAAACAAGATGCGGAATGTAATGTTTAGCACAAGAACAAATGAGATTCAAACGTTGAACTTTAATATATCAAAGATATACGAATACCCAAAGTGGTATTAGGGTTTACAAAACCTTAAAGTAATAATAATGAAAAACGAAATGAGAAAGACACACTTTGCATGCTAACCTAGTGAGTCCTTTTATAGATGCAAGGACCCACGTACAAGATCACTACTAACAAACTATGGAAAGTATTAAGGAATAATAACTGAAACGCGTAAAGATCTATTCCATGTTTATCTTGACGGCAGGGCCTTTGACTCCAGCAGGGGAACGGATCCCCCTGCCTTTGTTATTTAGCAGGGGGAACTTACTCTAGAAGGGGTATGAATAATCAACTAGCAGGGGAAACAAATAAGCATAGATTTATTCCCAACACTTTTTACTTCTAAGCCCTTTTGCCCGACACATCTTTAAATGATAAAATCCGGACAGTTTTACGTATTTAACTTACAACATCATTTTGACCTTTATAAACTATTCCATTTATGAAACCGACACTTAGATTTAAAAATAGACTCAACATCCTATGTTTAGGACTCAAAAACAGCTTTTAGTTATTTTCAAAAACTCATTCTATAATCCCCGAGATTTGATCCAAATATCGCCAACAACTTTGTATTGTGTCGATACTCGCCTCCCGGTACACGAATAATCAATCTATCATAACTTCTTCCTCGTTTGGAGTTAGAAGCTCTAATTTATATCAAATCAAAACTTACGAAATCCTCTACAACAATATATAATCATCTCATCTCATATTCAAACTTAAGATTTCTAAAATTAGCATTAAAGCTGCTGGTCTAAATTACTTTCTTAAAAATCATATAAGACCATTTTAACCTATTTTATCACCATTTTTACATCTAATATCATCCTCATATTATCCCTTTCAATCCTTACACCCTATTTTCACTTAGATGATCAAATCAATAAAAACCCAATTCCAAAATTTTACATGCAACAAGTAAAAATCACATATAACCCCATAAACACCTATATACATTTAACAAAATAGATCAAAACATAGTATTTTCCATGAAAAATAGGTTTTTAGAAAAAGTTCTTGCATGTAGAAAAATTTCATACCAAAGTGATGAGAAGAATGAAACTAAGATGGGTCTTTGCTTATTTTTTAAAGATTCAAGCTAGAATTAAAAATCCAAGGGGTGTTTGTGTTGTGTGAGGGTGACGACAAAGAAGAACAAGAGGGAGAGAGAGAGAAATTTTGATAGTGGAAGTGTTTATTATGTGTTTTTGGTTATGATTTTGCCTTTTATATGGTGGAAGTATAGGGTAGTTTTTGCCAATTGTTGATTCTTGTGGACCAAAATACAAATACTTGTTTAAAGAGCGGGAAATGACTATTAGTCAATTTTGAAAATATGTACGGGTCTCAGGTTTCATGAAAATACTTCTCAAAACTTAAAACGCACACAAAATATGATATTATATAGTCCCGGCATGACTTAATACGCAATTAAAATAAAAACATCAAAATATCAAACATCGACATGACTAGAAATAAAATGTAAAATTTCGGGCATCCGTTGATATCGTGATCACTATTAATCCCCGTAACTCGTCAAAACGTAAAAATATAACTTTCGACATTCGTTCAACTCAAATCACCCAACATCATGACATCCAATCTCGTCAAAAATTTCAAAAATATACGTAAAAATATAATTAAATAATGACATCGGGTTCGGGTTATCTCAATATGTATCATACTCCATTCATGGATGAACAAAATCCCATTTTGACTACAAGTACCTTTACACATGTAAATGAAATCTCTGAAATAGGTTTTATAGCTGGCCATTTTACTGACACGGCGTTTACGCTAAATCAAGAGATGAATATCCATCCATGCAAAGATTCACTCACATTTTAATTCTAAGGACTAGCAACACTATACCATTAGTGTAGTTTATTAATGACGTTGATCCATAAATAAAATTTAAATGGTTAGGTTAATCCAATTATTCAACCATATTGAATAACATATGAGTCTAGAAGAATCATCTATATGTATCTTCCAAAGATACAACCAACCCTCATAGTTGTCTTAGTTCATCAACACTCCCATATTGATGATTGAAAATATAAATTTAGAATATATATAATACAAAAAGTGTGTAGATATTATATTCAATGATTAATATGAAAATATAAGATACAATTATTAAGAAATAAAAACAATATTTCCAAAAAAAATTAATTCATTTATTGATAACAATTGCTTAAACATCCCTTGTCCAAATACTAACATATTAAATAAATTATCACAAATTTACATGAGACTAGCAGAACGAACAAGACCAATAGACATGACATGCTCAAAATGCTTAATCAAAGGCTTTGGTTGTGTCAAGTATCTACTACATTGTCATTTGTGTGAACTTTGTTAATGACAATTTTACCATCTTCGATAACCTCTCGAATATAGTGAAATATACTTAGATAATGTCTAGCACCCCGCATGATACTGGGATCATCGGTGATGTAAATTGTAGCAGAATTGTTCCATAACATTTCCATAGGTTCATTATTAGTCGGCATGACTCTAGCAAGACCACTAATAAACTTTCATATCCAGACAGCTTCTATTGCAGCATCAACAGTAGCAACATATTTAGCTTCTGTAGAGGACATTGCAGTTACGCTTTGCTTAATACTCTTCAGTCCACGACTCCACCATTTTTGAACGAACACATACCCAGTTTAGGATTTAGTATCTTTGATAAGATGACATTTATACATGATCTCATCGTTCTTTTCGGGCTTTAAATGCATTAAGATGTCATAAATTACCATATATATGCTTGTATTTGTTTACTTGTGTGTTTTAGGTATGGATATCGTGAAAAAGACAAAAGATCACAAGAAACAAGGAAAAACAGACACGAGAAACGAAGCCATACAAAGAACCGGGCCCTAGTTCATGATTTATCCAAGATTAACCCTTGAAGACTTGAAGATATACAAGATTGATCCTCAAAATATGAAGAAATGACACTTAAAACCCTTATAAATTCATAATTACAAGTTTGGTCCCTTAAGTTTGTCAAAATTACAAAATGGTCCTTCAACTTTGAAGAAATGGCAAGTTTAGTCCCTCAACAATTCTAAAGTGTCAAATATGGTCTCTCATGAAGCCAAATATGGATTGAAGACCTTTGAAGATCAAGAATGTCCAAAATCAGTCCTTCAAATATTCAAACATGGCAAAAATTACCCTTGAAACACTTTTGCCAACATTTTGGGGCAAAAGTGTGAAAATCAGAACTTGGATAACAAAGGAAAATGTGTTTGATGGCTTAAATACTTGTTTTATCCATTTCACCAAAACACAAGGGGCAAAGATGTGCAAATGAGACATTCAAAAAAGAAATGCGCCAAACAACTTACCACTCCTACAAAAATGGATCAAAAGGTGTTACTGTTCACCTTTCACCCCCAGTTACTATCTCACTTAAACCAAAGGGTAAATCCTAATTACCCATACCCACGTGTGATTCACACATGCAGAAACCCATCCCACACACAAAACCCTCATCTCCACTCACCAAAGGGACCCACCCATTCACACGTCAACCAATCAACATCCAACTTAGCCTCCAAGGAATGCCAGGTGTCAAAATCAACAGCCCACACTCCTTGCTTGGTTACAAAGCTAAAATGAACGATTTGGATGAATTTGGACAGCTCAAACAACAAATGCGTCTAGAAGATTCAAGGGCATTTTAGGGACTTCATACCTAGGGTTTTCTCATTGTAATCTCAGCCTTTGTGGCCTATATAAGGACTCCTCAACTTGTGAGAGAGCCTTGTTCCAGTTTTACCTTTTAAACATTGTAATTCCTTTTTGAAATTTATAAAAGTTGGTATTTTGAGAAAATTGTAATTCCTTTTTATGTTTTTGAAAGTTGGTGTTGTTTAAGGGTAATTATGAGTTCCATTTGTTGTTATAAGTGTGCTTGAATCATTTGGTTCAAGGACGTTTATTTTTGGTAAGGTTTTCAAGTTTGAAAAAGCTTGAAAACTGGTTTTTGAATTTGCTTATTTTGTTGTACTGATCCTTAACCAAAAGATATAAGCTCTTACAAGATTGTTGACACCAAGCTTGTGAAGGGATTATGGCCTTTGGTTGGGCTGTTTGTTCATTGTGTTGAAGAAATCAAGCCCTTGAGTTTCTGCTTTGAAACATAACCCAAGGCAGTCATCCATCTTTCTTATTGAAGTACCTTGGTCTTGTTCTAGTTATTGAACAAGGTCCAAGGAGCATTGCTGGTCCTCCTAGGATGTTGTGGAGGACAGGTATAAGCTCTTGTTAAGATACCTCTAAAAATCACATGATATTGTCTGTTTTATGATTTGGTATGTGATTTGGTGATTTTGTGTTTGTGCTTTGTGTTTTATGGTTGCAATCTGTTAGTTGTCACCTAGTGTAGCTATTTGATCTATAAAATCAGTAGGTTGTTTGAAGGATTAAGAACTTCGTTTGAAAAGTGCTTATTAAAGGACTGTTTGGGATTACTGGTTCATAAGGCCTTGTGGCCTTGTGCCCTTGGTTCTTAGGGTTTGGGAAGTCTAAACAAGTCATAATATACAAGTTTTAGCCATTGGTTAAGTTTCTGAAAGTTTGGAAAAAGGATTTCAAGTTTTGCAAAAATCTGATAAAAGTGTTTTTGGAATTGGTCAAACTCATCAGATCCAATAACTTATTTGTTTGTTGGATCTAAGGGATGAAGTCAGGTTTGGGAATAGTTTGGGTGATAAGCTATCTATTGGTTATCTGGTTGTTGAATTTGGTGGCTTATTGAGTGTGCTATAGTTTATCAAAGTTGGCTGAAGTGGTCATTTGCATCAACAAAGTGACCACCTCATTTGGTGCTTGCATTTGTATTTCTAGTGTAAGGCTTGTTGTTTTGTTGCTTGGATCCTGTTTATGTGCTGCTTGTGAGGATATTTGGCTATTTGGATTGCTTTGTTGATAGCTTATAAGCTTACTGGCTTATTGGCTTATTTGTGCCCAAAATTCATCAAGTCTACTCAACTGGTAGACCTTGATTCACAAGGTTTGTACTCAAGCCTTGACCAGCAGGGTGAAAACAAAGTCTCAACACTTCATTAAGTCTGTCAACGTGCAAAATTGTGCTTGTCAGCGTTTGATTTTGTCTTGTCAGCGTTTGACTTTTGGTCAAACTTGGTCATATAGCTTATTGAATCTGTTTTGCTTATTGGTACATGCAACAACTTGGTTTTTGTAATAAAACTCATTTTTCTCAACTTAATAACAAGTCTGGAAGGTTACAAGTCTTTTGGTTAAGCTTTTGCTAGAAAACTAGCTTATTTGGCTTTTTCAGCCAGCTTATTGGTTCTTACAGCTTATTCTACTTGGCTTTTTGTGATTTTCTTGATTGATTATTCTTAGTTAAGCTATTTGTGAGCTTTTGCAACAAACCAGAGCTTCTGAGGTGCCCTAGAACTAAAACCCGACTATTTTGTCGTTTTATAGATTTGTACTTGGCTTATTTCTGGCTTATTGAGTGTGCTTTTTCAAAATTTCTTTTTACAGATCTCTTTAGTATCCCAAAAGAAGGTTGAGTGTCAAATTAGAGCTTATGCCATTGGCTTATTGCTTAATGGGCTTAAGGGCCTAATAAGGATAAGTTGTTTGTTCATTAAGCTGTGATAAGCTCATTTTCAGCTTTTGGGCCTTCAGAGTTTTGTGTTTAGAATTGAATTTTGAGTCAGATTGGTCTTTTCCAAGTCAATTGAGCCAAGTTTGACTTTTGGGCTAAAAAGCCCATTTGTGTTGACTGTTTTGGGTTTTGGCCCATTTGAGGGCCCAATAGGGGTATTCTGGTCATTTCACTTTCATTTTTTGATTGTTTAGGTTAAAATAAACTAGTTTGCAAGTTTTTAGAATTTTTTAGAATTTTTGGATTTTTAATATTATTTTAATATTATTTTAATATTATTTTATTATTATTATTCAAATTTCACATTTTTGCACTTTTTATATTTTTCTTAGCTTAAATACATTAAAATATTAATTTTTCAACTCTTAGATTAATTTTATCATCTTTAGATTAATTTTTATAATTATTTTAAGTTTTAATAGTTTTTAAATCATTTTAAATAGTTTTTATTAGTTTGAAATTTTATAAAAATAGTTTTTAATATTTTTAGGTCATTTTAGAGGTTTACCAACTAAAAAATCTTTATTGGGCTTTTTGATAATTAATTTGATTTTTAGGGCTTTAATTAGCATTTAAAAATTAATATTTAATTAATTAAAAGGTTTGAAAAAGTTTTGATCATTGGTAAACTCCTAGTTTATTTAATTTGATTTTTGGTAATTTTTAGAATTAATTTTTATTTTAGCCATTTTTACGGTTTTACGTTTAGTCGTAGTAGTAATTAATTTCACGTCTTCGTCATTCTCTTTTCTCATCTCCTTCTAACCAATATTAATCTCAAACCAATTACGCATTATTCACACACATATACCTCCTTGGGAAACGAACTTCATTGGGTCGTTATTGTTTGATTTTCCTAAATCATCACTTAATACTTACCGCTAATACGCCTTTTTTCTAAAAGGTCGTATTTTACTGCAATCATTTTGGTGCCGCTGCCGGGGAGGTGTGTCGTGATTAATTTGTCTTGTTGTTTTTAATATTAACCATAAATAGTATTTGTATTAGTAGAAATCTACTAATACGTTTTATCGGTTTTTTTGGTTTTTCTTGTGAAATTATTATTACTATATTATATTAAGTATCACAATCAATACAAAATATCTCCAAAAGTGTGAAAACACAACTTTAATTCGGATTTGATCTCCTAATTATTGTATTCGAATCTCAAACAAAAGAAAAAGGCAAAAATAGATAAATACTTTCGTGAAGCTCGATTTTAAAAAATACGAACTATAAGGTGGGTATAAGGCGGGTATTATAAAATATACCCTAAGGAAAAAGGCTCTTAAGTGCTTCGCGCCGCCTCGTTTCCCCGCTTGCTTGTGAGTATTTTGAGATTGAAGGCTAATCGAGGGTTTTGCCGCCCAAAGTATTATTACGTATAATATATTTGCTTGGTTTTCTTTGTGATTAAACCCTCTTGAACAATTTGGTTTTCACCAAAGTTCTAAAGTCATTCGAAGGCGTTCACTCCACGTGATCGTTTTTATTCTTTTGTGGCTTCTTTAATCAAGAGTTTGATTCGAGGAGAGATTTGGTAGATTGTTGTCTACGAAGATACACCAAAATCCAAAAATAAAATAAAATTAAAAACAATCAAAAACACAAAAAAAAATTAAAAAAAATTTTGAAAATTCACAAAACACCCAAAAAGAATCTTCTTTGCTCACCTCCCATTCTTCGTGAAGTTTATGATCACTCGTAATCAAGCAAAACGAGCTCGTAAACGTCTTCAAAAGCAAGCAAATCAAGAGACGTTGATTGAAGAGCAAACTCCAATTGTTGAACCTATTGTAACAAGAAGTCGTAATGGCTAATCGTACTATGATGGAGTTGCTACAAGCACCCACCGAGGGTTTTGGAGAGGCCATTGTGATTCCCGCTATCCTTGCGGAGAATTTCGAGATTAAGACGGGTTTAATGTCAATGTTGCAAGCTAATAAGTTTAGAGGTCATGAGAAAGACAACCCGCATTACCACATAAGGAATTTTAATCGTCTCACCGCTACTAGCAAGTTTAAGGATGTTCCACATGAACCCATTAAGATGATGTTGTTTCCATACTCGTTAGATGGACCCGCTAAAATTTGGCTCGAGAAAGAACCGCCAAATTCAATTTTGACATGGGGTGATCTCGTTTCTAAGTTTGTGAACAAATTTTTTCCACCATCTAAAACAACACATTTGAAAAATGAGATTTCAAGATTTGTACAACGAAATAATGAAAGTTTTTCAATGGCATGGGAACAATTTAAAAAAATGTTACATGAATGTCCACACCATGATTTTTCGGAATTACATCAAGTTGATACTTTTTATAATGGGCTTAATGATCATGAACGAGATTACTTGAATGCCGCCGCGGGTGGTAATTTTTTGTGCAAAACGACCGATGAAGCTTTAAAGATTATCGAGAATAGATCTAAGGTTTATAGCCCTCGTAACACACCGAGTGTTGCCAATATGGGTTCGTCATCATCGTCATCGTCTCATAGCATTAATGCCTTACATGATGAAGCTAATGAGGAAAATCGGTTTTTCGATAGATTTGCTAATCTTGTGACTCATTGGAAAGCACAAGAGGCTTTGAATTATACTTCGGTTAAAGCGGTTGATAAGAGTTGTTTGTCTTGTGGTGGAGCTCATGATCTTTCCGAGTGCATTACCGCCGGTGGTAACACTTCGAGTGCTTACGTAGCAACGGGAACTTATAACCAAAACGACCAAGGTTCCCGCCCAAATCAAGCTCCACCAAATCAAAATGCTAATAACTATCGAAACAACAACCAAAGTGGTAATTATCAAGGCAATTCACGTAACTACAACAAAGGAAATTATCAAAGTGGGAATGGACAAGTTGCAAATCAAAACCAAAACCGTGATTTTCAAAACACTACACAAGGTTTTCAAAATGCTCACACTAAAAATCTTCAAGGAGAATTTTTGGATTATGCTAAAGAAAATGATGCTAAATTTGATAACATGCAACGTGAGATGATTAGCTTAAGATCCGAGTTGAAAAACGAGCTTAAAAACGAACTTGCTAATGAACTTAAAACTCATGCTAATAAAATGGAAGAAAATGTCCAACGTCTTCAACAAAACCAACAAAAAATGGAACAAGGACAACATGAGATTAAGCAAGAATTGTTAAAAGCGGATTTAAGGCAATCAAAATTTGAAGACCGAATGGCAAAAATGTTTGAAGCAATCATGTGTAAACCCTCTTCCTCGGGTAGTCTTCCTAGTGATACCATTGCAAACCCGAAGGGAGAAATGAAGGTTATTACTACACGAAGTGGTAAAACTTTCAAGGAACCAATCTCTCGTCCAAGTACTTCTACAGAGAAGGAAATCGAGAAAGAGCCAGAGGTGATGGTCGAAAAGGAGCACATTACAATCCCACGAAGTACCGCTCATACCACACCTACGGTTGAACCAATACCAATCATGGAACCCGAGATTCCAAGGCCGTTGCCTAATGTCCAACCCACATCACCCTTACCTTACCCTTCGAGACGTAATAAAGAAAAGGCACAAGAACGGAATAATTATCAATTTGAGATATTTATTAAAATGTTTCGTGACATACATTTTAACATAAGTTTTGCTGATGCTTTAATCATGATGCCTCGATTCGCCGCAAACTTCAAAAGTATGCTAAACAACAAAGAGAAGTTACAACAATCGTCTAGTTGTTCATCGATTTTTCTTAGCCGCATACCATAAAAAGTCGGTGATCCCGGTAAATTTTGATTCCGTGTGCAATTCAAGATATGGAGGAATGCCACGCCTTGGCCGATCTTGTGCTAGTATTAATTTAATGCCTCTTGAGATTTTCAAATCGCTTTCGCTTCCGGCTCTTACTCCTTCGAACATGTCTATCGAGATGGCCGATCATTCTACGATTTTAGCATGTGGAGTAGCCGAGGACGTTTTCGTTAAAGTCGGAAAGTTTTACTATCCCGTTGACTTTATCGTTGTAGACATTCCTATCGATCGAAAAGTTCCTCTCATTTTGGTTCATTCATTTTTGGATACATCAAGAGCACTTATTGATGTTCATGCTCGAAAAATCACCCTTCGTTTCAATAAGGAAGAACTTGTCATCAATGCAACACAAAACTCCAATCTTTCTCATGTCTATTCCATTGCAACTTTAAACCATGGTGATTCAACCAATGTCGTTTACAAAGAATTTTCACCAAGAGTTTTAGGAAATGTCGCCAAAAACAAATTACCATTTCCTCCGCCGGTGGAGGTTATGAGTGTAAAGCCTACAAAGAATAAACCGTCAATACTTGAATCGAAAAATCCTTCGCCTCACCTCGAACATTCATTCTTGAAAAGTGTTGATAAGTTGTCGGTTTCTACGGAAGATCTTTCGGATGACGAATATGTTGACCCCGATGAAGAGGTTTTCTTTGTCGACAAACGTTTTGAGAACTTACCACCACCCAAACCAAAACGGTTTTCAAATGTGAGAATTTTTAGTGTGACTAACATCGTCTTAGAAACACCAAATATTTTCGACATAATCAAAAAGGGTTTTCATAACGAGAGTTTAAAAGGAAAAGATTTTAAATGTGATTTAAAAGATTTTTCTACAAATCTAACTCCGTCATCACCACGTGTTTTGAGTGCTACAAGCTCGTCTACTCCTTTTGACGATGCTTTGTGTGGTTTTAGTATGGGGAAGCCCCTTATGTTCCCTCATCCTTGTCCACCGAGGACGAGATATTCGATCCTGGAATCTATTATAAAGGGAAATCTCGGTCTTCCACCGATGCAATAAATGGAAACTATATCTATTTGCTTGGTGCGAGTCTACCTCGAGTAGCTCAAAAGTTTGTCTTACCAATTGTCCCACCCTTCTACTTCTCATCTCTTTTCTTCGAACTCTTTGAGTTTATGGCACGTGTTGAAGTGGCGTTGATTTGTTTATCCAATGAAAACGAAGACGCCATCTTCGATCCCGGTATTTTGCATCATTAAATGTCTTAGTCCTTAATACCGGTTGCTTTTTGGGCCTTGTTTATCATGTAAGCCCCATCAAAAATTGACCATACCATCATTTTCCCTAAATGTTCACATTTTGAGGGGATCGAGTGGAGCTCATGACTCGGTAATCAAAAACGAGGTGCCTCGTGGGGGAGATCCCATGCTTATCTTTTTATGCTTTCTAATAAATAATGAGAGGGGATTTGTGCCCTTCCAACTCGTTGTCTCGTGGTTGTTTGTGATTGTGTTATCTAGATCATCATCATCATCTACGATTGAAGACTCTCGTGTTCGTTTACGTGAGCCTCCATCGTTTGCTTGAAGAAATTTTCACGAATCCATTGACATATCCTTTATTGTTCTAACAATTATCTTTTAGCATAATTCATAAACGGCTTTAGATATATTGTTGAACACCCTTTCCATGCTAGATCCCAAGCATTCGATTCTTCGTCTCTAGTATGGGGGTGTTCCACCTTTAGACTCGAAACATTGAGGACAATGTTTACTTTTAGTATGGGGGGGTGAATAGATACTTGCTTTGCTACGCCCTCACGTTTTCCAACTTTCAATATTTTTGTTACTAATAAGGCTAAAAATGGCCAAATTTTAAAATTTTTCTTAGTTTTCATAAGTGTTTTTAAGACACGAATGTATGTTTTCCGATGGGTAGAATAAGAGCTAATTTTTGACTTGATGGGCATTTGGAGCCCTTTACATTCCTTAACCCGCTCAATTCAAGTTTTGCTAGACTTTTATATAGGGAACTTTAAAACGCGAAAGTCTTAGCTCTTCGGGTTAAGAACAAGAACTTTTCGCAAGTTCCTATAATTGATCCTAGAAAGTCACTTATCAAGGGAACTATAAAATGCATTCTCTAAACTTGAAAAGGTCCAAGAAAGTGCAAGATCCTATAGGTGGTTTGAAAACCCAAAACTTTGATTTGATATAGTCTTAATGAAAGCTAATCCAAATTTGGCTTAATTTTGACTTGCATGGCTAAGTATTCACGAGTCTCTTTTATTAGAGGTCTTTAAATAGTGAAGAACGAGAGATGATAGAGTTAGACAAGTGATCATGCTAAACGTAGAACATAAAAATGTTCTTTCAAAAACTCATATGTTTTTAATTGTGGCTTTTTCTTCCCATAAGATCAATGCATTAGGAATAAAAATAATTGCAATAAGTAAGGTCGTACGATTTGAAAGGTTACTTAGCTTCTAGCACAAGATCGTTTAAAAGTTGCTCGGGGTTGAATAGAGTTCATAGCCAAGGCATAACTTATTGAAGCGGGACGCGAAGATTGGTGAAGATCCAGAAAGGCCCTATCAAGGCATGAGGAGCTATATTTTGTTGCTAAAGATCCAAGATGATGTGAAGTATCATTATTCCTAAATCAATATGAAGGATCGAGACACACGACGAAAAGCAATTACTCCCCTAAAGATCATGGAGAAAGTCTATCCAAAAAGACCCTAACAAGGTATGAGGATAAATATATCCAAATCCGAAAAGGAGGCGGATCGTTGTATATCAAAGTCCAAAATAAAGATTGAAGAAAAATGATGAAGTCGTGGTCCAAATATGAAGAATCTCTCAAAAAAAACGTCAAGTGAAGAAATTCCAAATATATGAAGAGAAGACCATAATTTCAAGAACGTCTTCCCAAGATTTGAAGTATGAAGTACATGCCAAATATCGGTCCGAGAAAGGTCTCAAATCGTGAAACGAGTTATGCCAAGATATGAACTTAAGGAGACACACGAGAAGCCGTTTTAAAAGATTTTGTCATTCGGCTAACTAACGATTAAATCGTGCTACTTTACTTTCGGACTAATAAATACTCAAATAAGTCAATATGAATCACTTGTGATCCATGACAAGTAGTTAAAAAATGCTAGTAACCCATTTCCTTTTATAATAACTAGGATTGCGGGGAGAAAAAGTATTACACAATTTGGACGTATGATGTAAAACCCGCATACTTTTACCATGAATAGTACCCTTAAGATCGTACGTACTAGATTAAAACTTTCCTAATATAGCATGTTTACGATTACGTGTTAGGATTTTACCGTATTACGTACGTGTTAGAACACGATAAGTATTTACTACGCACGAGCACGTAATAATTATTTGACAATAATTAATCATGAACATGCGATCATGAAATCATGAACGTAATTAAAACACGAACTATTATTAATTACGTATATATATATATATTTATTACGAGCGTAATTAAATATATTAGATCACGGTATTTACGTAATGAGGACACTTAAAACACGAAAACAAATAATCACAAACGTTTAACTTAACAACGAGACACGGAAAAAGGTACGGGTACCCCAAGTGGGGCCCCTACCCGCGGCTACAAGGACAAATGGGCCAAGCCCATTTGTCAAATTTAACTAAAAGGGAAAAAGGGATTTTTCACTACTCATTTAGTTTTTACAGAAGATTTTTAGAAAAACCTAAAACCCTCCTCCCTAGTCTTCTTTGTGCCGCCACCCTAAAACACCACAAGGAGGTGGTTTGTGATCTTGGATCTTGGAATTTTGCTTGGTGATCGTGTTTGTTCTTCATCCTTTTGATCAACGAATTCGGTAAATCCTTTTTAAACCTTTTCTTTTGATTTAATCTTTTTATAAATCAAGAACATGTTATGTTTTTACAAAAACCTAATAATTAAACATGGATCTAACATGATTTGGGGTTTAATAAAATCAAACGTATGTTTTAAGGGGTGTTTGTTTTTGGCCGCAGGCTGCACCGAACCCGAAGGGGTTTTGGTTTGGCCAAACCGACCACCACCAAGACCATACGGTCTTGGTTGGTGTGTGTGGGTCCCACGGCAGAAGTAAGGCACGGGGTACCCCGAGTTGGTTCGGGGTATGGTGTCGATTTCATGTCCGGTTCTTTGTTTTTAGTTTAGATCCGGTTCATGGTGTATGTTTAGTTTTTTATGTTTTTTATCTTATGTTAAAAATTAAATTAATAAAAGGATATGATTAATTTAATAACATGACTTAGGTTATTTTAATTATTAATAATCAGGAAATTAATTAACCTAAGTATATGTATATTTAAGACTTATAATTAATTAATTATTTTAAAACCATGGATATAATTAATTAATTCACATGACTTAGGTTATATTATTAATATATAATAATACAAGTTTTAATCTAAGTATTTAACTTTATTTAATTAAAAACATGTTATATTTTAATTAAATATTTTAACCTATAGTTTAATTTAATTACATGAAATAATTATTAAACTATACATTATATCATATGACATAGAAAATAATCATGAAAACACTTAGGCTTTTATACTTAGCTTATTTAACCAGCTTATTTCTAATTATGGAAACCTTCTATTTTCAGGAACTTAATTAAATAAAGCAGTAATTCTATTTTTGGAAACTTTCTATTTTTGGAAACTTTCTATTTTTGGAAACTTTCTATTTTTGGAAACTTGCTATTTTTGGAAACTTTCTATTTTTGGAAACTTTCTATTTTTGGTAACTTTCTATTTTTGGAAACTTTCTATTTTAGGAAACCTGCTATTTTTGGAAAGTTACTTATTGTTACACAGTAAGTATAATAACACATGAAATACCAGAAATACTTAATCAGATTAAACAGAATATAAGATACAACACAGTTTAAGGCTTTAAAATAGTAAAACATGGTAAGAACACATAAAATAAGTTAAGACATGACATAAAACTAGCTACGTATTTAGTAAGCAGATACTTATTCATGTATATATTTATGTAGCACTAGTGATTCGGAAGTAGGATTCCTCTCAGTTCATCTTCTTTGTTCACTGGACATAAGGTACAGGTTCCCGTCCTTTCAGTATGGACATTCTTTCCTTATTAGGATTCCCCGTATGCAGCCAACTGTTTTCCTGTAGTATAAGTTATGTGTTTGATTGCTTATGTTTAATTAAGATTACCTATAGTCATATACATGCATGACCAGTTTCACCTAGTTATGGAGGTACCATAACCATAACATTAGAGGCACTGATGTTATGACTTCACCACGGTGGAGTGATTGCTCGTGGCGTCCCTTCAGCTTTTGGTCATTTATTTATATTTATCATGTGGGGCGTATGGGTGCATCCTAGTTACATGTTTTATTCAGGATTTCATGGTGAATGTGGTGTGTGCCTTGCATCCTTCACAAGGAGCTGATCCCTCCTACCCAAAAACCAGTATATTAAATTAGAGGCAGCCCCTCTAATTTGCATGATGAGGTCACCCCTCCAAGTATTCATGCACGGTGGATTTTCATGACCTATATTGGCTAATGGTAAAATATGACAAACAGTTTTATAAGATAAACGTAAGACTTTTCAAACTATTAAACCAGTTTTATCAAGACTTAACCAGGTTACTCGGGACTTAGTTTTTCTTCCGCTGTTATATGTTATATGCTTATCCTATTCATGCTTTATTGTACATCCGTGCACTGAGCGTATTGCTCAGCCGTTTTCCTTTTCTATGTTCCCAAAACGGCAGGTACTCAGGGACGCTCGTAGACACTAAGAGTACGTGCATATGGACTGGAAGCTTCCTAGCCTTCTTTACATTATGCATTTCCTTTCTTATGATACTTATGCTTTGGACATTTTTTAGTCATATCCTTTATTATACTATGTTTGTGTGTGATGAGCTTTACTTTTAGACAACCGATGTTTGATTCTGGTATTTTCCTTTTATGGTCAAGTAATGTTTAGACATTTTTCCTTGTATTCTTTGATGACACGCCATAATTGTTGTGACATTTCCATTTCCAAAATGGGGTGTTACATATGAGTAGTGTTAGCATTGTGACTTTTACCAACAATGATCCCGTTTTTGCACTTAGCATGGAATGTATGACAATCAAGGATGACAAAGTTTACTCTATGGGACATTTACTTGTTTTTATTCATTGACCCTAAAAGTCACATTCGTGATGAAAATCATACATTATGTCTTTACACATTTTCGTAAGTATTATTTCAAGTCTTTTACTTTTCAATAAATGTTAATAAAATTGAATCTTGGTGATGCTTAGATACTTTATTCTAGCATTGCGTGAGGGCACGGCAATGGCTTAGTATGGGGGAGTGATGAGATGGAATTTATACATGATCTCATCGTTCTTTTCGGGCTTTAAATGCGTTAAAATGTCATAAATTACCATATATATGCTTGTATTTGTTTACTTGTGTGTTTTAGGTATGGATATCGTGAAAAAGACAAAAGATCACAAGAAACAAGGAAAAACGGACACGAGAAACGAAGCCATACAAAGAACCGGGCCCTAGTTCATGATTTATCCAAGATTAACCCTTGAATACTTGAAGATGTACAAGATTGATCCTCAAAATATGAAGAAATGACACTTAAAACTCTTGTAAATTCATAATTACAAGTTTGGTCCCTTAAGTTTGTCAAAATTACAAAATGGTCCTTCAACTTTGAAGAAATGGCAAGTTTAGTCCCTTAACAATTCTAAAGTGTCAAATATGGTCCCTCATGAAGCCAAAGATGCATTGAAGACCTTTGAAGATCAAGAATGTCCAAAATCAGTCCTTCAAATATTCAAACATGGCAAAAATTACCCTTGAAACACTTTTGCCAAAGTTTTAGGGCAAAAGTGTGAAAATCAGAACTTGGATAACAAAGGAAAATGTGTTTGATGGCTTAAATACTTGTTTTATCCATTTCACCAAAACACAAGGGGCAAAGATGTGCAAATGAAACATTCAAAAAAGAAATGCGCCAAACAACTTACCACTCCTACAAAAACGGATCAAAAGGTGTTACTGTTCACCTTTCACCCCAATTACTATCTCACTTAAACGAAAGGGTAAATCCCAATTACCCATACCCACGTGTGATTCACACATGCAGAAACCCATCCCACACACAAAACCTCATCTCCACTCACTAAAGGGACCCACCCATTCACACGTCAACCAATCAACATCCAACTTAGCCTCCAAGGAATGTCAGGTGTCAAAATCAACAGCCCACACTCCTTGCTTGGTTACAAAGCTAAAATGAATGATTTGGATTAATTTGGACAGCTCAAACAACAAATGCGTCTAGAAGATTCAAGGGCATTTTAGGGACTTCATACCTAGGGTTTTCTCATTGTAATCTCAGCCTTTGTGGCCTATATAAGGACTCCTCAACTTGTGAGAGAGCCTTGTTCCAGTTTTACCTTTTAAACATTGTAATTCCTTTTTGAAATTTATAAAAGTTGGTATTTTGAGAAAACTGTAATTCCTTTTTATTTTTTTGAAAGTTGGTGTTGTTTAAGGGTAATCTGAGTTCCATTTGTTGTTATAAGTGTGCTTGAATCATTTGGTTCAAGGACGTTTATGTTTGGTAAGGTTTTCAAGTTTGAAAAAGCTTGAAAAGTGGTTTCTGAATTTGCTTATTTTGTTGTACTAATACTTAACCAAAAGCTATAAGCTCTTACAAGCTTGTTGACACCAAGCTTGTAAAGGTATTAGGGCCTTTGGTTGGGCTATTTGTTCATTGTGTTGAAGAAATCAAGCCCTTGAGTTTCTGCTTTGAAACATCAACCAAGGCAGTCATCCATCTTTCTTGTTGAAGTACCTTGGTCTTGTTCTAGTTGTTGAACAAGGTCCAAGGAGCATTACTGGTCCTCCTAGGATGTTGTGGAGGACAGGTATAAGCTCTTGTTAAGATTCCTCTAAAAATCACATGATATTGTCTGTTTTATGATTTGGTATGTGATTTGGTGATTTTGTGTTTGTGCTTTATGTTTTATGGTTTCAATCTGTTAGTTGTCACCTAGTGTAGCTATTTGATCTATAAAATCAGTAGGTTGTTTGAAGGATTAAGAACTTTGTTTGAAAAGTGCTTATTAAAGGACTGTTTGGGATTACTGGTTCATAAGGCCTTGTGGCCTTGTGCCCTTGGTTCTTAGGGTTTGGGAAGTCTAAACAAGTCATAATATACAAGTTTTAGCCATTGGTTAAGTTTCTGAAAGTTTGGAAAAAGGATTTCAAGTTTTGCAAAAATCTGATAAAAGTGTTTTTGGAATTGGTCAAACACATCAGATCCAATAACTTCTTTGTTTGTTGGATCTAAGGGCTGAAATCAGGTTTGGGAATAGTTTGGGTGATAAGCTATCTATTGGTTATCTGGTTGTTGAATTTGGTGGCTTATTCAGTGTGTTATAGTTTATCAAAGTTGGCTGAAGTGGTCATTTGCATCAGCAAAGTGACCACCTCATTTGGTGCTTGCATTTGTATTTCTAGTGTAAGGCTTGTTGTTTTGTTGCTTGGATCCTGTTTATGTGCTGCTTGTGAGGATATTTGGCTATTTGGATTGCTTTGTTGATAGCTTATATGCTTATTGGCTTATTGGCTTATTTGTGCCCAAAATTCATCAAGTCTACTCAACTGGTAGATCTTGATTCACAAGGTTTGTACTCAAGCCTTGACCAGCAGGGTGAAAACAAAGTCTCAACACTTCATTAAGTCTGTCAACGTCCAAAATTGTGCTTGTCAGCGTTTGATTTTCTCTTGTCAGCGTTTGGCTTTTGGTCAAACTTGGTCATATAGCTTATTGAATCTGTTTTGCTTATTGGTACATGCAACAACTTGGTTTTTGTAATAAAACTCATTTTTCTCAGCTTAATAACAAGTCTGGAAGGTTACAAGTCTCTTGGTTAAGCTTTTGCTAGAAAACTAGCTTATTTGGCTTTTTCAGCCAGCTTATTGTTCTTACAGCTTATTTGGCTTTTTCAGCCAGCTTATTGGTTCTTACAGCTTATTTGGCTTTTTCAGCCAGCTTATTGTCGTTTTGTGGATTTGTACTTGGCTTATTTATGGCTTATTGAGTGTGCTTTTTCAAAATTTCTTTTTACAGATCTCTTTAGTAACCCAAAAGAAGGTTGTGTGTCAAATTAGAGCTTATGGCATTGGCTTATTGCTTAATGGGCTTAATGGCCCAATAAGGATAAGTTGTTTGTTCATTAAGCTATGATAAGCTCACTTTCAGCTTTTGGGCCTTCAGAGTTTTGTGTTTAGAATTGAATTTTGAGTCAAATTGGGCTTTTCCAAGTCAATTGGGCCAAGTTTGACTTTTTGGGCTAAAAAGCCCATTTGTGTTGACTGTTTTGGGTTTTGGCCCATTTGAGGGCCCAATAGGGGTATTCTGGTCATTTCACTTTTATTTTCTGATTATTTAGGTTAAAATAAACTAGTTTGCAAGTTTTTTGAATTTTTTAGAATTTTTGGATTTTTAATATTATTTTATTTTTATTTATCAAATTTCATATTTTTGCACTTTTTATATTTTTCTTAGCTTAAATACACTAAAATAGGAATTTTGCAACTCTTAGATTAATTTTATCATCTTTAGATTAATTTTTATAATTATTTTAAGTTTTAATAGTTTTTAAATCATTTTAAATAGTTTTTATTAGTTTAAAAATTTATAAAAATAGTTTTTAATCTTTTTAGGTCAACTTAGAGGTTTACCAACTGAAAAATCTTTATTTGGGCTTTTTAATAATTAATTTGATTTTTAGGGCTTTAATTAGCATTTAAAAATTAATATTTAATTAATTAAAAGGTTTGAAAAAGTTTTGATCATTGGTAAACTCTTAGTTTATTTAATTTGATTTTTGGTTAATTTTTTGTAATTTTTAGAATTAATTTTTATTTTAGCCATTTTTACGGTTTTACGTTTAGTCGTAGTAGTAATTAATTTCACGTCTTCGTCATTCTCTTTAATTTTTAGAATTAATTTTTATTTTAGCCATTTTTACGGTTTTACGTTTAGTCGTAGTAGTAATTAATTTCACGTCTTCGTCATTCTCTTTTCTCGTCCCCTTCTAACCAATATTAATCTCAAACCAATTACGAATTATTCACACACATATACCTCCTTGGGAAACGAACTTCATTGGGTCATTAGTGTTTGATTTTCCTAAATCATCACTTAATACTTACCGCTAATACGCCTTTTTCCTAAAAGGTCGTATTTTACTGCAATCAATCTTCCTTTTCGGTTTGAAAACTAGCATCAATATAACATTTAACTCTCAACTTGTTTCCGTCTTAGCCCCATAAACACGTTCGATATCTTTAGTATTCCTAAGATACCTAAGAATGGTCTTAACAGCAGTCCAGTGTTTCGCACTAGGATTCTGTTGGAATCGACTACACAAATTTTATGCAAATGCTACATCAGGTCTAGTGCATCTTACCGCATACATGATAGAACCAATTATCGAAGCATACGAGAATTTTTGCATGCGTTTCACCTGACTCGGTGTGATCGCACCTTGCTTTTTACTTAAGTCAGGATTTTCTTACATTGAAACAAATCCTTTCTTGGATTTATCCATCCTATTCTTCTTTAGGACTGATGAATGTAAAGTATAAGGGTATAAATATAATACGTAAAAGACGTAAAACAAAAACGTATAATATTTAACAACGGGATCGTCGTTTGAAAAGGAAGTGAATTTGAGACTTCATGAGGCAGATTTGGATTATTGATCGAAGAATAATAAGAGATGTGAAAAGATGATTCTAAATCCTACAAAAGACGTAAAATAAAAAACTTGAATTACGCAAATCGAGGTAAAATAATAAAATATTGAAAAAACTGGTATTTTAAAACTATTTAATTTTATGATAAATAAAACAAAAAAATGAAAATAAAAATTAAATTTGAAAACCCTAACGGGCTTAAATTGCCCAAACCAAAATTAACAAAAAGCTTAATGAGCTTTTAGGCCCAAAAACTAAGAATAAGAAAAATGAAAAAGCGAAAGTGAAACTAGGCTTAAAAAGTGATTCTAAGCAATTTTAACAAAGCAACTTATACCTGAAATCGTTCAAAATAAGCTCAAATAAGTAATAAGCTATCTTAATGGGTTTATTAGGCACAATAAACAAAACTTAAGCTTATTGTGAAACTTAAATTACTGAACTCAACTAATTTCAGTTACAAACAAATTGTACTTTGACCAACTTACACCTTAGCTCATTAAAATAAGCTATGAGCTTATTCAAAAAGCCACTATGTTCAATAAGCCACCAAATGCAATAAAATTTGACAAGGACTCCAAAAAAATGTGTTTAATAACAGTTTGCAAAAAATATAGATAAGCACAAATGAGCTTATTTCAAAACTCACTAGAAGACAAAATAATCAGATTTTTTAAGAATCCAACTATATAACTTGAAAATTTCAAGTCTTACTAAAATATGATCTAAAGAATACTTTAAAAAATGGAAACAACTGAACAAAAAAGTTGTTAATATGCAAAAACAAAAAAAAGTGTTTTAACCACAAAACGACAAAACAGTCATTTTTAGTTTGCGCAAGTCATTCAAATTCCTTGTTGAGAGAGTTCAAAATAAAACTCACAGCAAGTTCTTGTGGCATGGAATAGCCTAGGTGTTCTGGAGTGTCCAAGTAGCAATTCATTTTTAGAAAATGAGAGCTCACGGATTGTCCCTCTTCATGTGTGAAAGCATGAAATGCCTTTGTAGTGTCATACATTTCAATCATGCCTTGTTCCTGAAAAATAGTCTTAAGTTCTTGTATCATGTTGCATGCTCCGAAGTTCTCAAATGGAATTTGCAACTCCGGTATCATCGCACCAAGCATATGACATGTTACATCTTTCTCTTTGCTCACATCATCGTAATACTCATTAACTTGAGCCTCGGTGGCATTTTTAAGGTTAGGGACCTCTCCAAGAGGTTGTTTATTGAATTTCATCTTATCATCATAAATGAGACATATTCTCAAGTTTTGATACCAGTTACTGGAATTTGACCCAAGTAATTTCTCATCAGTGAGAATTGACCTTATTGTTGGTTCCTTGTTTTGGGCAGCAACCATCTATAAAACTAAATTTAGAAAATATTAGTATTTTCAACAATAAATCTCTTATAAATTTAACTACCCAAATAGAAAATATAATTTTATCAAGACCTAAGACCCAACTTGAACTTATACCATCAATGTAGTTGATCAAACAGAGATGAAATAATTCAAAAGGTAATCATCGAATGATAATTTCCACCGTTGCAACTCTTAGCCTTAATGAGGTCGTGACTACAATATCTAGTATAAACGTAGTCACGTCATGTTTTGCCTCATCTAGTACTTCGTGCAAACTGGCCAAACATACACGACGTAAGTCGTCCAATACTTAGTCAACAATTCTATAGCCTAAGGTCTGATCATACAAATTATATTTCCTTGTCTTGGTTAAGACTTAAGATTGTCTTTGATGAATTAACGAAGCTCAAGTGATATAGTACATTGAATAGTACAAAACTTACTTTAGTGGGTATTAAATAGATTTTTGAAATTCATGACAAAATTTTATATAAAATAAAACATGTAAAACTAACTTTTATATCGAGTTTATAAAACAATGAATGTTCAATATTTTTAAACTTTTCATAAATAAAACATATGCCTCGCTTTCATGAACTCACCGGTAATCCAAAACCGAGATACCCCTTGTTTTAAAAACGTTGTACAAGTTTCATAAATTTCATCGGATTTTCCTCACACCTCTTACGAATACCAACGAAAAACTCAATGGAATCTTGCTACGGCTCGAGTTGACTCTATGTCATCATGGAAGACACACAAAAAGGACCCGGAGAAGTTGATCAATAGTTAAGAACCTCCTTCTTTAGTACGCACCACCTATACCTTTCTAGTGTAGTCTAACTACAAAAATATATATATCAAATAGAACCATGTTTTATATATTGTTATAAGATATTAGGTCAAAAGACATAAGATTTATTTACCCTAATTAGCCTGACTTAATATTTGAAAATCTTTAAAATTTATTCGAATTAAACAATTTAATGCAATAAATCAAATCAAATAAACAATAATATATGAAGACTAAAATATCACATACTAATTATAAATAACTAAGATATTTACCACATAAATAACTTATTTAAGCACTAAATTTAGAAAATCTTTCAAATCCAATGTTAAGATTTAGATCTGATTCTGTTTTGCAAGGCAAAAATCGGAAGAAAGAAGTCTTCTCCAGCTTTTGGCTAAAACTAAAAAGTTGTGCAGAATCGAGTTTTTACTGATCAGTAGGAATTGGGATCGGAATCCTTATATATTATTTTATAAAAAATATTTATTGTTCGGGTGTTACAATATCAACCCTAAAAAAAATTTATAAAACACCTCTCTAGCATGCATACACCAATCCAATTAGCGTTTTTAGATTCAATTGCATTCCAAAGCATGTTAAGAAACTAAAACATGGATCTTAACAATCACTCAATTAGTAATCATAGTTTAATGATTTAAACAATTTAAACATGCATAACATACCGGAAAATACGTAAATCGCACAAGTAGTTGTAATTAACATTTTGCTATCAACTAAAATACATGCAAACTCATTTTTTTAGAAAATTATGGATCTAATTGCATCTAATTATACAATTTAAAGATCTCAAATTAAATCATAATTAACTATTCAAGAAAAAAATTGTTTTTGCACCGTTTTTTGTCGTTTTTTATGTAATTACATGGCATAGATTTGGCTCGTGATGCCACTGTTGGAATTTAACAACCAAATATCTAACATAAATGTATCATGAGTAAAACGCGATGTGTTGATCCCAAACTTAGATCGATTTAGCTTTATGTATACGAGATTAGATCAAGTAATACACTTAGAAAAACATTTGTATATGTTTATAATAATCTAAGTGTTATGCGGAATTAACACTTAAACAAGAACACACAAGATATAAACAAACTTTCACTTTGATTAATAATATCAAACTTGCTTACAATGAAAGTAGTTTACGAATGAAAACTTATATCAAACATTAACCTAAAGGTCTTCTTATATAGACATAAGAAGCCTTGTACAATAATCTACGTATCAGCTATTCTAGGTAAAGATAAATATAGAAAATACATTGTTGTTCCTATCTTTACTAGAAGTAATCTAGAATACAATAAACGCGTAGAGTATATCTTCCCATCAGTGCTTGTCTTCAATGTATCAACGCTTGACTTTATATTGTCAACGCTTGAGCTGTCAGCGTTTGTTTTACTCCTGTCAACGCTTGATTTACTCTTGTCAACGCTCAAGTGATCTGGCCATAATTTATTCCCAACAATCCTCCCCTAAACTTGATATCTACTCTTATGATCAAGTTTCTGAATAAACATTAAGGACTAGGAGGAATCTTACAAACCTTTTCATATTGGTAATAAATAAATCTGATTAAGTCTTTTGCCACATCACTTGAATAATCAATTTCTAGCTGAGTGTTCTTCATCTTTTCCAAGATATCCTTGGATATGAAATACTGACCATCCACAAGTAGATACTCAACAAACTTTGTAGAACTCAAATGGTAAACACCAGCAGCTGAATATAATCTCCATTGAAGACCACTGAGGTCATCTTCAAGATCCTTCCAAATAGCAGGATCCTCATCTTTTGGTCCACACATTCTCTTGAATGTGGACCACAGATTTATTCCATTAGCTGAAGTTGGTGCTTCAGCCTCATACTTGGTCTCTAGCAACCTCCATAGGTCTACCAAGTCTTCTCTATCACAACTTGCAAACAAAGATATAAGAGTGGTAAAAGTGTGTACCTCTTTGCCATACCTGCCAATTTTCCAAAACCCACATTCATCTTCTTCATAGCTCACAATTGGGTTTCTGGAATCTAATGGTAACACTTGCACCATATCTGAAGCTTCTAATGGTGAGAGCTTGAGGCTCTTTCTTATAACAGCTTCACTTGGATATAGTGGATCCATATCTTTGGGAAACTCAAGAGAAACTCCCTTTTTCACTGGTCTAGGAACAAACATTGCTTTCTTGAGCTCCATTTCTTCTGCAAGTTCTTCTTTCCTTTCATCAGAAAGAAGTCTTAGAGTGTTTGCTTCCTACACTCTAACCCAGATGGGATAAGCTTTGCATTCCAACTCATCAAATGTCAATGCCCTCAATTTCTGATATGTCCATCCTACTCCATGACATCTGAGCAACATGCAGTATAGCTCCCTTCTATCCCTTTTCAACTCTGAGAGAATGTTGCTTGCCTTGTGTTTCAAAATAACCTGGCAGTCTTTTTGTACTCTGAGGAGAATCTCCAAACCCCATATCTGATCTAAAATGGTCAAGTGTGTATTCTCCATACATCTTTCTTCCCAAGCATGATACATTTGAACCACCTCTGGCATATCAAAGTCAACCTGCAATTTCAACTCTCTCAACTTCTCCTTGGCTAACTCATCACCATACTCAAGTCTCTCTGGCTGTTCTATGATCATAACACTTGAGTCTGAGCTAGCTTCATCACTTCCTTCTTTCTCTTCTGAAGTGACAACAAATGGTTACTCTTTCACCTCCTTTCTATCTTGTTCCATGATTTGTGCAGCCAACCTTCTATCAAACTCAACTTGAGCTGCATTCTTTGGAACAACCTCTTCTACCATCTTACCCTTACCCTTATCTAATGGATCAATTGTTGGTAAGGTAGATGGTGATACCTGTGAATAAACCTCCTTGATGATGGATGATGACTGGGGTGCATCACCCTCATGTGCAGGTCTGTCAACGCCCAATTTTGTGCTATCAGCGCCCAAAATATTTCTGTCAGCGTCCAAATTCTCCTTGTCAACGCCCAAATTTCCTGCCTCAGTGCCTTTTGCAATCTCCTCCAACATGGCTGTAAATGATAAATTTAAGTTTGTAGGAGAGACTAAGGACGTATCAAAACCTGTCTGTTTCTTCAAACTTGTAAGGGCCTCAGCAACATCCAAAGATTGACCATCATGGCTGCCCTTATCACTAACATTTATTGGATCTTCCTCCCCTTTGGAAGATTCCTCCATCCCTCTCCTTGCACTTGCAGTCTCCAAAACAACAATCCTCTCCCTCAATTGCTTGAGTTCAAAGCCTTGTAAGTTGACAACTTGTACCAAGTCTGCATTTTGCTTTTGCAAGCTCATGTAGACTGCCGTCAATTCAATTAGGGTCATTGGTTCCAATCTGCCCTCCTCTAAAATGGGGATTTGACCTCCCAAGTCAGATTCATTGGGCATGGATGAGGACTTAATGATGGTGGGACTGCCTTGGCCAGCTTCTAAGCCAAAACCAATAGTCCCAGCCTCATCCATGTCACCAGCCACACTTGTGGTGGTGGTTCTCTCTGCTACATGGCTAGGACCACCAGAGGAGAACACTCCAGTAGTCCTTTGGCGTTTCATCAACCTATATTTAGGGGGTGTAGAAGATGATGTGGATTGGGTGGATGTTGGTTGGTTAAGGGGTGTTTGGGATTGTGAAGGTTGTGTGTCAACGTTGGAAATAGGCACATCAACGCCAACATTTAACGTGTCAGCGTTGACGGGTTCTTGGTCAATTTGCATATGTTTAGGTGAAGGTAATGGTTTAGGTATTGGGTCAATTTGGGGTTGGGGGTCTGGTTGGGGTTGAGCTGCTGCAATGACAACAAGCATAGCTTGGGTTAGGGGTAGGTCACGATGGGGGGGTGAGTTCATCTTCAAAGTTCCTTCATCAGGAAAAGGATATGATACTTGTTTAAAGTTCCTTCATCAGGAAAAGGATAACCCAAAGCCCTTAGTCCCTGTTCTATTTCTCTAATGGGAAGGGTGGCTATACCATCAGCATCATCAAGATGCAAGGCTTGGCGTATGTGACAATCTAACATTTTCAGGTAATGAAATATTTTCTCGTATAATATTTTGAAACTTATTTTTGTGTTGGTTGACGAACTCACAATTTACGGATTTAAATTTGGGCTTACGTGCATAATTTGGCGTCTTTTACGACTAAACCGGAAACCTTAGGATTACGTATTTACGTTTTTGAACTCCGTTTTTGATGAGACAATTTTTATTGGATTCGTTTTGTGACGATGATTCATAAATTATAAAAACGTTTTTCGTAAAACGACCTGAGGGCACGCAAATCGAGAAAACTAGAATCGAGGAATACCCGTAAACTAGTGAGATGGGACAAAATACATTGTCCCACCCCACTAGCTAGCTTGGACGGCACACACATGACACCACATCTTAGGATGTGGCATCATGTTAGCTAGTTTATTACAAGTGTAATACAAAGCTTACACTTTAAGCTTTGTTTAGTCAAAACCACTAGCAACTCTGATACCACCATTTACTTACATGCAAACCAACATCAAAACTCTCTCAAAACCCTCCCCTTGCCGTCCACTTTCAAGCTACAAACACCCCTTTTGATCTTTTCTAGCCATGAAATACATGTTTACTAGCTCTATCATGGAGTTATCTTGAAGCCTTGATCATTTGGTGGCCATATTAACAACATTGGAGGTGATTTGCTTGTGTCCTAGGGCTGATTTCCCAACTTATGTTCTTGGTGTTTGATGATCTTGGAGTTACTTGTGGTGTTCATCAAGTTCTTGTCTTCCAAAAACAAGAAATACACTTGGTTGGTAAAGAAGATCATCCTCTCCATTTTCTCTTGTTATTTTTGTAAAGAACAAATGTATTTTCTTTCATTTTGTATATGTATATGATGTATATATGATGATAAAAATTTTGTGTGGGGATCAAGTGTTGATAGATATGCTTAAAAAGGTTAATAACTATAAGAAATGAGGCTAAAATCATGACTATTTAGTTGGCTGTATAAAAACAGTATATAACTAAAACTTGAACTGATAAACTTGCATGGTATGATCCATTTACAGTAAGTACAAGATGTTATACACATGTGAGAGTTGGCCATGCAATGGAATCAATATAATGAGTGAGATATGATCAAAACAAGTTAGGTGTTCTAATCTGAATAAGCAGTTTTGTAGGGACTGTTAAGGCAAGATGAACTTAAAATGAGCAGTATCTATAACTAAGTTAAATGTAGCACATAATATGAAGAATATGTCACCCAAAAATGAGCTTCTAATTCATTATAGAACTCTAGATATGATAAAATTGGTGAACATGAAGATAAAAATCAGATTTTGAGAATTAATGTTTATTATTATTATATAAGCACTCAAATTTTATTGTATAAAATGTAAAATAAAAACCCACTAACTTATGAAACTTATTTATATAAATATATAAAAGGTTAATTATATGGATAAATTATATAAATGGTAGTGGAATAATATTTATAAGTAATAAAAACTATAAACTTGATTTTTACGACTTTTTCGGCTATTACCGTAAAATTAACGTTTTTCGCCAAATAAAACTTAGACGATCAAACCCGTCTAATGTAAAGTTTTTAAAAGTAATATACTGATATATAAGTAACCAATACAAGTAAAAACCGATAAAACCCGAACTATAAGAAATACGGACATTAACGAGCTAACTAAACATATTGGACTAATAATTGGACTAAATAAAATAAATACTTGTAAAAAGAACTTATTGGGCTTAACCCATTTGGGCCCAACATGGAAAGTATATATACTGATAATATAGGTATAAAATGGATTAAAACAAGTTAAAGAACTTATAATAGGCTTACTGGACTTAAAACGTGTAAATAGTTAAAACTAGTAAACTAGTAAAAAGTTACTAATACGTAAACACTAAAATGAGTAAACAAGGATGTATAAACCCACTTGATCATCATCATATGTACAAAATCATCGTATGTATATTGTTATTTTGATAAAAGTCATTGGACAAGAGTCTAAGACCGATTATTATTTATATAGGTTTCCGTGACCGAAGCACGCCCGTAGCCGATAATCCGCCTTTCATTATCAACGTGAGTTCATAGCCTCGCACTCTTTTAAATGTTTTTATGAAATGTTTTATAAACCCGCGAGGGAGATAACATGTTAGTTTTTATAAAATAGGACACCATTTGTCCCGACTGTTTGTTTATTGATTTGGACCCGAATGATTGAATGACCCGATTGTATGACCCGATAAATGATTAAAGGACCCGATAGATGAAATAAAATGGATTATTAAAGTTAGGTTATGTCACTAAAAGTCCCATTAGCATGAATTGTGAACTACCGGGATTTGGTAGATGCTTGTGCATATGATAGTACTATTTGGGGACGATCACCCCAGTTCGCGCCTTGACGGTTGATCCCCGTCGTGCCACATTGATTGGTAAGCGAATTTATGTATGAGAAGATTCCATACCGTGATTTTTGTGACGACACGCTAACTTCGATGGGCAAATTGTTTGTCGGGTTCGCGGCCCGCTGTTTTCATAGTAAGGTAACAATGTCATGCGGCTAATAATAATCCTAACCCAAATAAAAATGTATCCTATACATAATAACGACGCTATTAACGATGAATATATTACCTATCATGGTAATATAGAGGCTACGGTCTCATGGACGGTTTAAGATGTATGCTTGATTTATATATTGCCTGACTAGCAATACGTGGACTTACTTCCGATATTATACTTGTGTTCTGATTTTAAATGATTGTTTTATATAACGGTTTTTATTAAACTCTATGAATTCACTCGGCATTCGCTGATATGATTTTTACATGTTTTTATCTCAGGTGCTTGAAGGTAATCCGGATGGAGATCGACTCTGATAGCCCACTTAATATTAAAAATGTTCATTCGATCTATGTTTTGTAAACTTAATGACCTGTATAATTTGGGATCTGTTGTACACTTTAAAACTTTTTATCGAATGAATGTATGTTGAACCTTGTACAACCATTTTTATGTGTTGTCTATGATTGGAGTTATTGTGCTATCCCGTAACACTCTGAAAGACCCTTCCGCTGTACCGATACGAAAATTGAGAGTGTTACAGCGTACCAAAGCCTCAGTAACCACCCAAGGTCTCCCATGAACAATAGAAGTTAATGTAGTCACTCTATTAACTGTTGAGGAACTAACAGTGTTCCAAAACTGTTTAATATGTGTGACTGGAATGAGTGGTGCATGAGAAAGAGAATACCTAAGAGGAGATGCGTTCAAATACGCCACCATTTGTGTGTATTGAGGAAACAGAGTATCATCAGCTTCAAGATACGCGATCATGTTGTGTTGAGTTCTGAACCCCAGTTCCAATTCGGATGGTTTAAACTTTGGTGCCATTGTTGAAAGCTGTTAAAATTGTTTGATGAAGATGAAGTTGATAAGAGAAAATTGTGTTTAGACAAGAAATATAGATACCCTGTTTAAAAATAGGAGCCAAATTTATAGGAGAAGAAAATGCATGTGATTGGCCCAAAAATAGGCAAGTATTTTCAAAAACACAATCATGAAAATATTGAAAAAGAATAATTTTATCTCGTGCATTAAATGAAGTCTATCAACTCCCAAAATTACGGCCTAAAAATATGTCAAAAAGTAACAACTGGGTAGGACCCATTGAGTGTCAACGGTCAAAAATAACCTATCAACGCCCAACGGCTATAATCTTGTCAACGTTTTCCTATAGCCATGTCAGCGTCTAAATTGGTCACAACAACGCTTGGAAAAATACTTGTCAGCGTCCAAAAATAAAAATGTTTAAAAATGAAAAATGACCTTAACAAAGTAATTTATCCTAGAGAAGATAACCAAAAAGCTGATAATTATTATAGGGCGGCAAGCACTGTCCAGTTATGCACACTTGCTTAAGCAAGATAGACATAACAGTCCTCTAGTGTCCCTTGCTAACCAAAACTCTTAACAACCAAGTTACCTGATAGGTGTGTAAACACCCATCTTTTCTACCACTTAATTACAATAATAACCGGACCAAAACGTGTATTTTATGTCTTTTATGTCGGAATTATGCGTGGTTTGTGTTTTTGTTGTGATTTAGGACGAAAAGGTAAAAAGTGGAGAAAACACGGGAATTCACGGGCATTTACGGACTTTTATTGAAGAAAAGGATGAAAGACGAAGTCAAGAAGTCAAAAGTGGATAAAGAACGGAAGTCCAAGACCAATTCTGAAGATTTATCGAAGAAAAAGTCAAAAGACGAAAGTTTACTTAAAGCCGAGGAACTCAAGTCTTATTTATCGAAGAATTAAAAGACGAGTCCAAAGAAATCCCGAGCCAAAAGTCATCACATTCCAAGATTAACAAAAAGATTAAGAAGGAAGGACTTGATGGTGCAATTAACAAGAAAGGAAGGAGAGAGGAAGCTTCCCCTAACCACTCCCTAATCACCTATATAAACCCTCATTTTCATTCATTTACTCTTGTTGGTGGCTTGACAAACCATTCTTCCACTTAATTTTATGCACCTTTAATTACTTGCACATTTAAATACATGTTTTGCACCTTTAATTACCTTTAATTTCAAGTAAGTGTTTCTTTAATTTCTTGCACCTTTCCTTTATCTTGTTAATCTTCTTCTTCTACCTTTCTTTGATTTGCACGATTTTTAACTTGTTAAGTTGTTTAAAGATTTGATTTTTATGCTTTGGATTGTTTTAATTCTCTTATTTTCATAGCTTATTCGATTTATTTTCAAGTTTATATAGTTTTTACAAAAGTTATTTTTATATAAAAAGTTGTTTTTCTTAAAGTTGATCTTTTTCATGTCTTAAAAGTTTTTAACTTTCAGTTTCGTAGCTTATTTTTTACACGGTTTACCTTAAGTTTTTCGTCTAGAGCTTATTTAGGATTTTAGCTTAATTGTTAAGCTTATTTTTGGTACATTTCCCCGTATTCCGATTGGTTCAAATCTGAAAAGGGTTTTACATTCCGATTGGGGGTGTTTCTTGGTATTCCGATCAGGATTAGTTGGGTATTCCGATTGTGTGCTAGTGACAAGTATTCCGATCGGTGTTCTATACTATATTCCGATTGAGGTGTTTATTGGATATTCCGATCGTGTGTAGTGACAGTATTCCGATTATAGGGGTTCCGATTAAGCATTCCGACCAAGATTAGTAACATTCCAATTGGAGGTAAGTTTGGGTATTCCGATTGGTGAGGTGACAGCTTTCCGATTGGCATTTTCCGATCCATATTCCGATCAGAGTGGTAAGAGTATTCCGATTGGTGAACCGATCGGAATATATTCCGATTGGAGGGTATTTTTCATGTTTTGTCTTGTTTTATTTTTAGTTTACGTTTTTAATACTTGTCTAACTTTAATTTCCGTCACACTTTAATTTCCAGTCATTTAATTATTTTACTGTCCGTCAAGCTTTTAAATATTGCACACTTTCTTTTAATTAGACTTAGATTTAATTTCACGCTCTTTTATATACTTGCCCTTTACTTTAACGACATTTACTTTTAAGTCTTGCACATTTAAATTTAAAAACAACCAAAATTATTTGTTTCCACCAAAATAAAACTGAGTCACACAGAGAACCTAGATCAATTCGATTAGACCAACACATCGAACTTAAACGAATTTAATTTTCTTACTAGGCCAAAAGCCATGTATTAAATGGCGCCGCTGCCGGCTCTTTTCGTAAAGATCAACAGTTTTCTGTGAGAGACACGTTGCTTTTTGGGATCCGTTCACTTGTGAACGTTACTTTTCTTGCATAAAAAATTCCAAAAACTCATAAAAATTAAAAATTGATAAAAAAACCATAAAAATTAAAAATTTCAAAAATCCAAAAAGATTTTATCTTTCTTGTGTATATATATTGTCTTTGTGTTTGGTTTTGTTTTCTTTTGCATTTTCAGGTGTATGCGTACTAGATCTTCTAATTATCAAGAGCCCGAGCCTCAAGAAGATTTAGATATGGCAGGTGTCAACAACAACAACATGCCACCGCACCTCAATAATAATAATAATAACAACAATGCTCTTCCACAGCCCGATCTTCGGACCATGGAGGAACTTTGTCAACCAACCATGTTTGGACGAGGAGGACCGATTGCACCGATGCAAATCAACGCTCCTGAGTTTTCGTTGAAGCACCACATGATTCAGCAAGTGCAAACAAACCCATTTAGAGGATTGCCTGATGATGATGCCAACAAACACCTCGACAAATTCATTACAATCACCCAAAGCATGAAGTTGGCCGGTGCCACAATGGATGAACTTCGCCTACAACTCTTTCCACACACTCTATTACATCATGCCGAGAAATGGTTTGATCGTCTCCCGAAGAATTCTATTCACACTTGGGATGATATGACTCAACGCTTTTTGTCGCGCTACTTTCCACCATCCATGGTCACGAGCCTTCGCAATCAGATCAGCGGTTTCATGCAAGATCCCGATGAATCTCTTTTCGATGCATGGGAGCGATATAATGTCTTGATCGACCGTTGTCCAAACCACAATATGCTTCCCGTCACTTTGATAGATACTTTCTACAACGGATTGACTTTTCGAGATCGTGATACGATCAATGCAGCCGCCGGTGGCACATTCATGAAAAGGAGACCCGAGGAGTGTAGAGAGTTAATTGAGAACATGACTACTCACCACAAGAACTGGGATTCCTCTGCATCTTCAAGGAACAACCCGAGAGTCAATGTTTCCTCAACCTCAGCAAACCCTGAGATGACCGAACTCACCCGCATGATGACTGAAATGAGCAAAAGTATTACGCTTCTTGCTTCAAATCAACAACAACAACAAGTTAAAGCGGTTGCTACTCTTTGTGAAACATGTGGCGGTCCTCACTCATACACCGATTGTCCTTCGACACAAGGAAATCCGGAAAATGTGTATACAGCTTACGGTAATTATTCACCGGAAAATTACCAAGCTAGACAACAAGGGGATAGAAATCTGCTGAGCTACCGTTCCAACAATTACCTTTCACCCGGTTTTTCTCCTCAAAACCAAAACCTCGCCAACAACTACACTAGAAGCAACCAAATCCCACCAAGAGCTTCTAATCCTTATCACCCACCCGCCCAACAAAACCCACCCAGTAATCCGGATGTTGAGGCCATCATGAGAACCCAAGGTGAGCAAATCAAGAATCTGCAAAGCCAAATTATCAATCTTAAAGGAGATATCACAAAGCAAGGAAATGAGATAAGATCCGAGCTTCGAAATGATATTCAATCATCCTTCAGCAATCAAACCAATGATTTGAAGAATATGCTTGCTAGTTTCTTGTCAGCCGCTCAACCTTCTTCTTCAAGTTCTCTACCTTCAAACACCGTCACTAATCCGCGAGCCAATGTGAGTGCTATTACTACCCGTAGTGGAGTCACCATCGTAGGACCACCAATCCCACCACCATCATCTACTCCTCCTACACCTAGTATTAGTGCACCATTACCGTCTCCGCCTCGACGTGATGAAGTTTCCACAAATGACCCTTCAACATCTCAACCTTTACCTACACCTGCACCTTCACAACCCAAACCCAATATCCCATATCCTTCTCGTTTAGGCAAGTCCAAAATGCTAACCAAGGAGGACTCTGACGTGACACGCTATGTGAAGATGATTTCTCAGATGAACTTCAACATTAGCTTTCTTGAAGCACTTGTCCACATGCCCAAATTTGTCAAAGCATTTAAGGAATTGCTTAACAAGAAGGAGAAGCTGATTGAACTCGCCAACACTCGATTAAACGAAAACTGCTCTGCAGTTATTCTTAAAGAACTTCCGGAAAAGCTTGGAGATCCCGGTCGTTTTTTGTTGCCTTGCGTGTTCAACAAAACTGAAGAATTTACTGCCCTTGCTGATCTCGGGGCTAGTATTAATTTGATGCCTTTGAGTGTTTGGAAAACACTATTATTGCCCGACCTCACTCCAACAAAGATGACTCTTGAACTTGCAAATCGCACTCTCGCTTACCCTGTTGGTATAGCCGAAGACGTGTTCATCAAAGTTGACACATTTACTTTCCCGGTCGATTTTGTTGTCGTTGATTATGAAATGGACCCTCGTATCCCTTTAATACTTGGTCGGCCATTTTTGAGAACCGGACGAGCTTTAGTTGATGTGGCCGAAGGTGAGTTAATCTTAAGAGTCGGGGATGATGCAAAAGTTTTCAAAATGGGGAAGCTTACTAGTACAACTTTTGGAGGCCGAGAATCAGTGAATATGATTAATGTGCTCGATGACTTTACCGTCTACGACAATCCTCTATTCGACTCTTGCATCGATAATCCACTTTTTCATGATGATGTGGATGATTCTCTCCCTACTTTCGAAGCTTCTCCTATTTACGATTCGTCACCGGTCTTTGATGCTTATGATGATGATGATTCTAGCTCAGATTCGGATGATTTTGATTGTACTTCTGAGTATCCCGAGCTGCCCACTTTCGATGATTTTGATGAGGCCGATACTCTCTCGAGCAATTCTTCACATGATGAAGATCCTCCGCCATCACTCGATCCTACCTTGGACGATTATTCATTTGAGGAAGATTTCTCTGAATTTCTCAATACATACTTCCCTCATGAGAGTGATGCTCCTCCTTTTGACTTTGAAGATTATCGCCTTGATCCTACTTTGGATTTGAAGCGCATTTTGTCAAAGGAAAAGAAACCGGTCGGCACCGAAATCCGTTGCACGTATGATTTGACACCTCTTTGTCCCACTTCTGAGGACGAGGTTGTGCTTCTTTGCGGATCTTCTTCACACTCGGCTGAGCCTGAGTGTTATTTTCCCTTAAAGGAAAAGGTGTTCGATCCCGGTATTGAAGTCTTTAAGCCATCTCAGTATCCACCTGATGAAATAAAAGGAAAAATCTTTGGAAATCTTGAAGACATGCTTGCACCACTTCATCCTTGCTTCCACCGTGCTCCATCGCTGCATAAGGGAACCCTGCCACTTTTTCTTTGGCTTGCCTTGTTCGCCTTAAGCTCTTGCTTATTGATGGATGAAAACTATGTCTTTGATCCTGGGGGATTTGTTTCATGCTACTTCCGTTGATGATCAAGGTCGAGTCAGGCTCACGACTCGGTTAACAAAAATCAAGCGCTTCTTGGGAGGCAACCCATGCATCTATCCTTTCGCTTTCTTTACCATAAGTGTAGGGGGGACCCTTTGGATTGCTATTTCCTCTCCTCACTTCTTAATCAGGGATTCGAGCTTCAATGATCCACTCTTGATGATTCTTGACGACCCGTGATTCCGTGTTCCACTTCTTCCCGGTTCTATCCTAAACTCTTTTTGATTCACTATTTTATATTTTCTCAATATTACAATAGGAATCTCTTTAGTTGTCTTTTCCTTAACGAGATTTAAACAACGTGCACAATGTCCTAAGTGTAGGGGCGCTTACTCCCACATGCTTAAACATTGAGGACAATGTTTATCTTAAGTGTAGGGGGGACTCCTATCGAAGTTAAGTGGTCTTTTCCTTGTTTTTGTCCTCATTTTAACCGGAAAATCAATTTTTCGACATTTTTCAAAATTTTTGATCTATTTTGGCCTATTAGTCTATCCCTTTGTATAGTTATTTTCTTTCCTTGCTAGAATAAATGTTTAATAAGTGGTTTTAATTTTCAAACGTTGTGAATCTTTTGACTCAATCCGAGTTTACTCTAGCTAGTATCCTTAACGTGTTTAAGTCAAGTTTTGCTAGGCTTTTATATAGGGAGCTATAAAACGCGGAAGTCTTAACTCTCACGGGTTAAGAACAAGAACTTTTCGCAAGTTCCTATAATTGATCCTAGAGAGTCGTTTATCAAGGGAACTTTAAAATGCGATTTCTAAACTTGAAAGAGTCTAAGAATTTGCAAGATCCTATAGGCGAATCGAAAACCCAAAACTTTGATTTAATAGGCTAAGCATCCACGAGTCTCATTACTTGAGATTTTAAACTGTGGAGAACGAGAGATGATAGAGCCAATTATAAGTTCGGTATTCTTTCGTGAATTTATGTGAGTTAATTATGAGCCTATTCTCCCATCGCTTGCTAATAATTTATTTGCTAATAAATAAGGTTGTACGATTTGAAAAGTTACTTAGCTTCTAGCCCCAGATCGTTTAAAAGTTGCTCGGTAATGACGAGAGTTCATAGCCAAGGCATAACTTATGAAGCGGGGCGCGAAGATTGGCGAGTCCGAAAAGGCCCTAACAAGGCATGAGGGCTATGTTTTGTTGCTAAAGATCCAAAAGTGATGTGAAGAATCATTTATCGAAAATCTTTATGAAGGATCGAGACACACGACGAAAAGCAAAAACTCCCAAAAAGTCATGGAGAAGTGTATCCGAAAAGACCCTAACAAGGTATGAGGATAAATAGATCCAAGTCAATAAATGAGGCGGATCGTTGTATATCAAAATCCCAAAATAAAGATTGGAGAAAAATAAAGAAGTCGTGGTCCATATATGAAGAATCTCTCAAAAATTCCAAGTGAAGAAATTCCAATTATGAAGAGAAGACCATTATTTCATGAACGTCTCTCAAGATTTGAAGTATGAAGTCGCTGCCAAACATCGGCCCGAGAAAGGTCTCAAATCGCGAACCAAGTTATGCCAAGATATGAACTTTCTGATATCCCGAGAAGCAGTTTTAAAAGATTTGGTCCTTTAGCTAACTATTGATTAAATCGTGCACTTTATTTTCAGACTAAATAACTATCGAAATAAGTCAAACAATGCATCTTCGTGATCATTCAAGACAAATAATAAAATATAAGAGATACCCATAGGAATAAGGGAGTCTAAGTGAATAATTGGCCCACATGAGTTCGTGTTAGTCTACTAACTTATAATAACAATGATCTCGTTTTTAAGCTTGGTTTGGAGAAAGTGAAAAGTTGAGGATGATGATTATTCATGACATTTTCAAAACCCAAGGTATGCTTTTTTCTTTGCTTTGCATTTTTATAATTTTCTATCTCTTTAATAAAGGCCAATATGGATTGATTATGATGAAAAGTGTAAACATGCTTCGTAACTAATGCATTGCATGAGGACATTGCAATGGTCAAGTGTAGGGGATTTGATAGGTGTGTAAATACCCATCTTTTCTACCATTTAATTACAATAATAACCGGACCAAAACGTGTATTTTATGTCTTTTATGTCGGAATTATGCGTGGTTTGTGTTTTTGTTGTGATTTAGGACGAAAAGGTGAAAAGTGGAGAAAACACGGGAATTCACGGGCATTTACGGACTTTTATTGAAGAAAAGGATGAAAGACGAAGTCAAGAAGTCAAAAGTGGATAAAGAACGGAAGTCCAAGACCAATTCTGAAGATTTATCGAAGAAAAAGTCAAAAGACGAAAGTTTACTTAAAGCCGAGGAACTCAAGTCTTATTTATCGAAGAATTAAAAGACGAGTTCAAAGAAATCCCGAGCCAAAAGTCATCACATTCCAAGATTAACAAAAAGATTAAGAAGGAAGGACTTGATGGTGCAATTAACAAGAAAGGAAGGAGAGAGGAAGCTTCCCCTAACCACTCCCTAATCACCTATATAAACCCTCATTTTCATTCATTTACTCTTGTTGGTGGCTTGACAAACCATTCTTCCACTTAATTTTATGCACCTTTAATTACTTGCACATTTAAATACATGTTTTGCACCTTTAATTACCTTTAATTTCAAGTAAGTGTTTCTTTAATTTCTTGCACCTTTCCTTTATCTTGTTAATCTTCTTCTTCTACCTTTCTTTGATTTGCACGATTTTTAACTTGTTAAGTTGTTTAAAGATTTGATTTTTATGCTTTGGATTGTTTTAATTCTCTTATTTTCATAGCTTATTCGATTTATTTTCAAGTTTATATAGTTTTTACAAAAGTTATTTTTATATAAAAAGTTGTTTTTCTTAAAGTTGATCTTTTTCATGTCTTAAAAGTTTCTAACTTTCAGTTTTATAGCTTATTTTTACACGGTTTACCTTTGGATTACGTCTAGAGCTTATTTAGGATTTTAGCTTAATTGTTAAGCTTATTTTTGGTACATTTCCCCGTATTCCGATTGGTTCAAATCTGAAAAGGGTTTTACATTCCGATTGGGGGTGTTTCTTGGTATTCCGATCAGGATTAGTTGGGTATTCCGATTGTGTGCTAGTGACAAGTATTCCGATCGGTGTTCTATACTATATTCCGATTGAGGTGTTTATTGGATATTCCGATCGTGTGTAGTGACAGTATTCCGATTATAGGGGTTCCGATTAAGCATTCCGACCAAGATTAGTAACATTCCAATTGGAGGTAAGTTTGGGTATTCCGATTGGTGAGGTGACAGCTTTCCGATTGGCATTTTCCGATCCATATTCTGATCAGAGTGGTAAGAGTATTCCGATTGGTGAACCGATCGGAATATATTCCGATTGGAGGGTATTTTTCATGTTTTGTCTTGTTTTATTTTTAGTTTACGTTTTTAATACTTGTCTAACTTTAATTTCCGTCACACTTTAATTTCCAGTCATTTAATTATTTTACTGTCCGTCAAGCTTTTAAATATTGCACACTTTCTTTTAATTAGACTTAGATTTAATTTCACGCTCTTTTATATACTTGCCCTTTACTTTAACGACATTTACTTTTAAGTCTTGCACATTTAAATTTAAAAACAACCAAAATTATTTGTTTCCACCAAAATAAAACTGAGTCACACAGAGAACCTAGATCAATTCGATTAGACCAACACATCGAACTTAAACGAATTTAATTTTCTTACTAGGCCAAAAGCCATGTATTATTACCTTATAAAATTCCTTGTTACTCCCAGGTTAATTCCATAACAAAATTATTCCCAAGTCTCCCAACAGACCACAACCAATTCTAGGCCAAAAATGTCTTGGCAGCATGCATAGTGTGTCAACTTTGCATGCTACAGTGCCTCATGATTTAGTAAAACTAACTCATACTCACCTGTGGACACAATCTAGAATTGTGATAAGAGTATCATATGGATACCCAAACATCTTAAAGGTTCCTAAAACCTCCCCTTAAACTATGATACATAAGTTGCTAAAAACATGCATGAACATAAAAATTTATGTCAAGATAGGAATTAAAAATCCCAACCATCATCCATAAATAAAAACTTGTCCAAATTGATTCATTCCTAGTAGATTCAAAGATCCATAAGCAACTCAATATCCAATGGTATACTGCTAACACCATCTGCATATTTAGATTGAAAACCACAAAACTAACATTGTTGCTGACAACGCCCCGATAACACATGACAGTGTTGAGGGAAGCTTTGTCAGCGTTAGACAATTATATTGCTGACAACGTTACAAAAACACTTATCAGTGTTCAAGCAACCTTTGTCAGTGTTAGAAAAATACAGTGGAAAATCTAAATCATCAATAAGACTAATAACAATGCATCATCCTGTACATACTTTTACAAAAAGACTCCAAAACACATATTATGTGAGATTAATCATTCCAGTACTTGTTACCAAGTATTGAAACCTCCCAGCATCAAAAGGTTTAGTTAGTAAATCTGACACATTTTCCTCAGTGTCAACCCTATCTGGTTGTATTAAACCTTTTTCAAAACAATATCTTATAAAATGATGTCTAATCTCTATGTGTTTAGTTTTAGAATGATGTACAGGATTCTTAATGATGCATAAAGTGCTGTTATTGTCAACAAATATCTTGGTATGCATGAAATTATACCCATAGTCCAACAGCTGGTTCTGAATCCACAAAACTTGTCCACAACAAGCAGCTGCAGCAACATACTCAGCTTCAGTTGTAGAATTAGCCACCACTATTTGTTTCTTGCATTGCCAAGATATCAACCTGCTCCCAAGAAACTGACATCCACCAGTTGTGGATTTCCTAAAGATCCTCTTCACAGCATAGAGGTGACATTCTTTGGGAGTCACTTGATGGCGTGCACAAGCACACACAGCAAACATGATGTCAGGTCTGGAGGCTGTAAGATACATCAAGGATCCAATCATGGATCTATAGTGCCTGACATCAACATCTTTCCCATCTCCAATCTTTCCCCAAGGATGTTCTCTATCCATAGGAGTAGTAGCTCTCTTTTCATGTGGAGAAAAGCCAAACTTCTTCAAGATCTCAGCCACATATTTATCCTGGGAGATGAAGATACCATCTTCTTTCTGCTGAACTTGTAAACCCAGAAAGAAGTTCATCTCCCCCATAGCACTCATCTTGAATTTGTCTGTCATAAGCTTGGAGAAGTCCTCACTCATCTTTGGATCAGTAGACCTAAAAATGATGTCATCAACATAGACCTGGACAAGTAACACATCCTTGCCTTTCTTCTTTGTAAATAGTGTCTGATCTATGGTGCCCCTTTTGAATCCATTGTCTACCAAGTAGGTAGACAAAGTACCATACCATGCTCTAGGGGCTTGATGAAGTCCATACATAGCCTTTTTGACTCTATACACCTTGTCTGGATTCTCTGGATCCTCAAAACCAGGAGGCTGCATCACATATACCTCCTCAACAATAGTTTCATAGAGGAAGGCACTCTTGACATCCATTTGATAGACAGTGAAGCCCATGCAGGATGCATAGGCTAAAAAGATCCTTATAGCTTCAATCCTTGCAACTGGTGCAAAGACTTCCTCATAGTCTATCCCCTCCTCTTGTGTATATCCCTGAGTCACTAAACTTGCCTTGTTTCTGACCACAATTCCTCTTTCATCTCTCTTGTTCCTTAAAACCCATCTTGTCCCTATAGGTCTGGCATATCTGGGACAATCAACCAGCTCCCAAACATCCTGAATTGCAAATTGGTGAAGCTCATCATGCATTGCTTCCACCCAACTTGGTTCTTTGAGAGCATCAAATATTTTCTTGGGTTCCTGTTGTGACAAAAAACAGGCAAACAAACATGCTTGCACGAGAGGGGTATCAACCTTCTTGTGTATATTGGCAATAAACCCACCAAGACCTTGATGAGATCTTCTAGTCTGAACTGGAGTCATAATATCACCAATGATTTGAGAAGTGGGGTGATTCTTCATAGTGGAAGTGAGAACTCCTCCTTCAAAAAGTCTGGTGTCCTCAACCTCATTCTCCATGTTGCCAATATCTTCTTCATCAGACTCTCTTACATCAACATAGGGATGACCTTCTTCATATAAAATGGAAGGTTCACCTTGTTCAAAAGTGGAAGAGAAAAGATGTGCAAAAGTTTTGTCAACGCCTGAACCTTGTTTGTCAGCGTTTGGGCTAACAACGCTTGAACTGTTGTTGTCAACGTCTGAGCCATCAACGTCTGAATTGGTCTTGTCAGCGCTAGATTTGCCTTTGCCAGCGCCTGAAGGACCATGCATGTTTGTATCTGGTGGTACTTGGAGACCACCATTATCTTTACCAGCAGCAGCAGTAGCAGCAAAAGCATCGGTCCAAATGGGAATTGTAACATATTCTTGTATAGGAGATGTCTTTTCTGCTTGTGATCCAACCTTTTCATGAACCTGTGTATCACTTGTTGATCCCAAACTTAGATCGATTTAGCTTTATGTATACGAGATTAGATACATTAACAAGGTGTTTAGGCACAATAACATGAATTAAAACAAAAGGATTGTTAACTATATTAATAATTAACAACCACTAGACGTGTATACATTGAATCCCACGTCTAGTGCACACACGCTTTTAGGTTTACATTGTGAATGAATTGATGAATAAAACCTAAGACCCTTGGTTCCTTTTATAGTATAAGGATTAGGGTTTTACAAGAGATAATAACAAATAAACAAGTAAATCTTCTATTTAAATAAACTTATGCAGAATATATCTTGCATGTTTATCTAAATAGAAGCTTCCATAAGCTTCTTGTCTACGTTTCTATCAACTCTTGAATTGCATGTAACAATGCTTAGATTGTACATGACAACTCTTGAGCCAACAACGCTGGATTTGTTCTTGTCAACGCCTAAATTGCTCTTGACAACGCTTAGACAATATCTTCATGTTTTCTTCGTTTTTGAGTTTCTGCCACATCAACTTTTTGACCCAACAATCTTCCCCTAGTTGATGATGGCGAAACTCTATGTGTATCTCTTGTAAGTTGTACATGATCTTCAAATTGCTTCCCCTCAAGTGTAGCATGTATTTCTTCCCCTTTTTGTCACATCAACAAGGAAAGTAAACAATGTATGCAATGTTGAAGATTCTCCAAATGTAGGCTCTGTGTAATGATCTTGAAGAAAAATAGATAAAGTAATCTTGATGTAGAAGTAGAATAACCCAACCTTATGTTCCATGTCTTGTACTATCCATGTGACTAAGAACTTATACTCATGGTACAAAGTATAAGTAGACCTCGATCCCTTGTCAATATTCTCATCCTTTGTGAGACACTGAGCACGATAATGTAACTCCTTCAAGTGTTATGACAAGTCTTTGTCACCAAACATTTAAAGCACGAACAAGTTATCTTTAAAGTCTATGACTGGGAGTGCACGACTTTAAGATATGATAGAACGCAAACTCACGAAAATCTTCTTCAAGCATCAAACTTACCATAAGTATTCTTCCCCTTAAGCTAACACCTCTTCATGACAAGTCAATATCTTCATATGTAAAAGCTGTTAGCGAATAACTCTTTCACAAGGCTATCCCGATTACATAATCCAATAAAATTCTTCATGAATTGTTGCTAACTTACTTAAAAATCATTAATCCCTTTCAAAAATATCCGAGCCATAAATATCAACATGATATTCTATATTAAAACGGAGATTCCATGTACCTTCGTGTGTATAATCCTCCTTTTTGTGTGCTAAAAACGTACCAATTTTCTCAAACAGCAGCAATCATTGTGTGGTCCAACATCCTCTTTTATCCAAGATCCTCATCAGATGTATTGTCCGATATCGGACAATACCTATCAGCGTTTGAATAATCATATATCAGACAACACTGTCAACCTGTCAGCGTTGACTTATTTCTTGTCAGCGTCAAGCATAAACATGTCAGCGTCTATCCTTCCTGTCAGCGTCTTACTAAGAAACAACAACTTCCATATGAAGCCATGATCTATTCCAATACGATGCACATAATGTAATTAACGTTAAGATAAATAATGCATACCTTTTCTTCCAACAACACCAAATAACCAAACTAAGAAAACTTTTATAAAACCCCGAACCAATTCACCGATTAAAGCCCAAAGATCAAGTTAGATCTTCTCTAAAATATTACACACGACACTTAAATCAATCACCTTTGATTGCTAGATCTTGAACAACTAGATTACTTAACAACAAACAAAGAATGAAATCGTTGTGTGTGTTTAGGGTGGTCGTCGACTACAAGAGACAAAGGAGAGAGGATTTTTTACTTTCAAAGTTATGAAAAAGTGAATCGCATCCCGTTATTTATATACTAGAAAACATTAGCTAATTACAGTAAATATCTAATCTTTATCTCCTAGGAATTAAGCTTCTAGAATATCCTCTTCCTTCCTTTCCTTGTTGGTTGGCCGAATACACCCCAAAACACCCCTTTGGGTTGACTTTTTGACTTTCTAGATTATTCTATTAGTAATTACATTAATCACTTTATAGTTTTAAGTCTTATTATTTAATCTTTTTTAAACCTTTTAAGATATTAATTAATTACCGTTAAGTAAACACTTTTATCAAACTAAGACTGTATAATAAATATAGCCATATTATATCGTAAATCTTAATAAAAGATGATCTCGATGTCTAAGTGTTTGATCCCTTAGGCCCACGTACTCTCGACTGTATAAAATACTAACTATGACTTACGCACAACCCAATAGTTACGGTGAAGTATGAATGGGAACCACCTAGATGTGATGCTTGAACGGCATTTGGTAATGATAACCTGACGTCCATATTGGTTTGTTGAAGATTTATGAAGACGGCTTTCAAGAACCTCTGAACGGAAATTCGTGGTTCAAATACAAAACAAGTGTATTACTTGTTCTTCAAGAAGAATGGTGTTATTTCAAGTGGCGCGAATAGCGACTGATGGCATCAAATATTTAAATGTTTTTAGCATCATTATCCCTTCGGTTTTACTCGTTTATGTTACTATATGTACAAAAAGTGCAAAAATTTGTGTGTTATGTGTTTTGCAAGTAAAACCGAGTATATTGCAGGAAAATGAGAATTATGATGAAAAAGGAGCCAAACGTGAATTTTTTAAAAGTCTCTACAACGTAGAGGATTTTGTGTAAAAAATAGAAAATTGACTATCGAAAGCCTACGCCGTAGACGGATTCAATGTCTACAACGTAAATGTCAAATTTGGCTAATTATGAAGTGTCACGTATAGATTTGGATTAAGATGAATATTAAAGAGCCTACGACATAGATGGATATTGGTTTATGTCGTAGACGTCGTGTAAAGTTAAATATGGTAAAGAAAAGTTGGTCGAGTTGTATAAATGCAAATATTCGAAGACCTATGGTGTAGTGAGATTTTGGCCTACACCGATGACATATATTCTATTAAAGAAAATTTATTAGAATAATTATGAAATATAGGTTGGTCTAGTATTCACCGTAGATGAATACGATTTTTGGAAATTATTTAATATTAACGAAGGACTTATTGCGTAAATTGGTTTGGACTTACGCCATATCATATGGGCTAAAGTTGCAAAGGGTTTTATACGGATGAAGTACTAAAAGTGACGAATGAATAAAAAGTTTCAAGGACTACTATTAATATAAAAAATAATAAAGGGCCATACACGTACATTCGAGATATTTGGAATCAATCGATAATAAGAATAACTCGTCATATGGTCACAAGAAATAAGTCTTCATATGCTTACGGGGTAGATCACTTTTATACTTTTATATACGGCTTAATCACTTTCATATATGGCGTATAAATTATATTTACGACATAGATGATTTTTCGTCTAAGCCGTAAATTCTTCGAAACCTATAAAAGAAGCAAAAGTTAGCCATTTGAAGCATTACTTCTTCTTCCACCTCTATGGGTGACTCTATCACAATCTCAAAAAATATTCAGAACTTACCAAGCACTATTGAAGGAAGAATTCGGTTGGGTCAATCGTCATCAATTTGATTTGATTATCATTATTTATGTTATGTGATTCTTTCATTATTTGACCATAATTATGACTGAATGAACATGATATTTAGTTAACTTTTCATCTATTTACAAATTAATTATCATGATATTTGGTTAAGTTTTCACCTGATTCTTTCATTATTTGACCATAATTATGACTGAATGAACATGATATTTGGTTAATTTTCACTTGTTTACAAATTAATTGTCATTGTGATTTATTTATTTAGTGTGACTAGTATGGTACCCGCGTAATGCAGCGGCGGGTACCTGATAACGAGTTTTGAGACGGACAAATATTACATTCTTAATATCAAATTTACATTCAAATTAATATTAAAATTATAAAATATAAGAATCAAAATAAACAAAAAAATACATAAAATAAATGTTGAATTGAAAAACACAAAATTTTACAAGATTTAATAAAATTAAATTATAAAAAAATACATTGATAAAAGAATATTTCAGTTTGAAATAAAAAATAATTTTAAAATAATTTGTTAGAAAAATTTGTTAAAAAATATTATTCTAAAAACATAATGTAAGAGTTATCAACAATTTATATTATTTATTTATTAAATAAAAATATTTGAAATTTTAACAATTAATACATTTGATAGTTGTAAACAAAATAATAAAATTTGTGATTTATCAACAATTTATATTATTTATTTATTAAATAAAAATATTTGAAATTTTAACAATTAATACATTTGATAGTTGTAAACAAAATAATAAAATTTGTGATTTTGGCCTCTACAACGGTACCAGTCGAGGTATGTACGTCCGATTTCGAAATCGGTCGATCTTGTTGCAGTGATCGAGTCGAGTCGGTCGTGTACTCGAAGTCGTTCGCACCCCTGACTTATATGGGCAACTGGTCGTCTCTTTCTTTTTTATTTTTTGGATTACATTAGGTTAGTTTTAATTATGTTTTAATTTGATAAATTTTGTAATAAATTTCTACTTTTTAATATATTGAGCTTTGTTTAATTATTTACAACATATATTAATTTGATCATTTTTAGAGTTAGTTTGAGTTAATATATTTTTTTTTCTCTAATTAAGCTTTTTTAATATATTTTTAAACAATATTTTACTAATAATAATATTACTGTAATGTAATGTTTTTATTTATTAAATAAAAAGAATTAAACCTAGTCGTCTTTTGTGGAAAACAGTCGTTTGTAAGTCACCGGAGAGATAAAACAAATGTCACAGTAAAAATATAAGTAACTGGTGATGGCTGTTGTGGGTGATTTTTTTTTTTTTTTTTTTTTGCCATGTTTGTGTGTTAAAATTTTGTACAATATATTTAGAATCCATATAATATAAAGCATGAGATCAGTTAACATATTACAATAATGTAACGACACTTTTAAAAAATCAGTCATTATAAAATAAGTGATAATTGCTAAAAGAAAAATCATACTAAAATTTTGAAAAAATTAAAACATAACGATGCGTAATACTACTACACGACAATATAATTGTAGGAGGAAAATGAAGACACCAACACCAATCTTTCTATAACAGGTAGGCGGAAATGTCTGAAAATTCAGACTTTCTAATTAAAGAAAAGTCTCAAATGCTTTATAATATAGTATGATTTAATTCGTATCTCAATGTTTATCTAACCGTCTTACTTTGACCATAAGTGTAATGAGACACAACCTCCGTTAGTGCGTTGTCGGTAGATCAAGTTTTAAAATTTTAAAACTTGATAAAAATATATTTAAAATAAATACGCATCAGCAGTCTGAAAAGATTACTATAGAGAAAAATACTTCTAACCCGTTCCACACGCTTAAAACATGGTTCGTAATGATGATGAGCTTGGAGCAAATTAGGGGTCGTCCAATTTGGGTAACAATGTGGTTAATGATGGGGTAGATTCTTTAAATGGTTCGAACAAGGTTGGGGCTGATTTGAAATCCAGTTTTGTTTCAAGTAATTTTACCATGGTTAATTATATTGATAATGAACTGAATAACTCTCAAACCTATTAAGGTTAAAAAAAAAATCAATGTTAGATTGAGAGACATGACTTCTAAAAAGGTGGATAATCTGGTTATTGTAGATAGCGATGATGAAGTGTGTGATACTTAAAACGAAATTGCAAGCTTCATAGCTTCTACGAGTTCCAAGGCTGGAAAATGTTTAAAAAGTGGCAACGAAGTAAGTAATACGAGCTCATATGAACAATGGAAAGAGACTTATGACCCGTACGTTAATGATCACTTTGCGAGTTGCAGTTTAACTCATGTTCAGCAACCGTTTGCAAATGATTTTGACATTAGTTTTCAAGGATAACTTAGATTGAGTTTGTATTACCTATTTTTTATAATTTAAATATCTTTTAAACCGTTAAATGTTAAACAAAAATAATAATACTATCGCGACGAGCGTTTAATTATCTTTCTATCAATATGCAATATGATATACTTTGGAAGAAATGTTTCTTTTTTGTTTTTTTTCTTCTTATTAAAATTTACGTGAAATATCATATATAATAATACTGTTTCATCATATATGATAACAACGTTAAATCATACTATATGATACTGGTTTCTATCATATATGATAGGGCATATCATATATGATACTGGTGTTACATCATATATGATATTAGTATCATATATAATAATTTTTGAAAACGTGAAAAAAATAAAGAAATTTTTTTGTCGAAAACGTATCATATAACATATCTATAGAAAGATAATTAAATGCTCTTCGTAACGGTATGTTTTTTTTTTGCATAACGATTAACGGTTTAAGAGATATTAATATTTAAAAAAAAGAGGGTGAAAATATATTTTGTGTTTAATTTTATCCATTAGATTAAAATAAGATAAATGATGAAAATTGAATTAAACTACTCATATCTAAGAAAAAACATGCTATCCAAATGAATTTAAATCATTCTTATGATATGTTGGGTTTGATGTTCATTTAGTATGTTTGTTTTGCCAAAATATACGAAAAAAACCTTTTAACAAAAAAGTTGAAAAGTTAAAAGAATAACTGGAGGTTGAAGAAAAGCTGAAAAGGTGAGTAAAACACGATTATAATTCTCTCATGTGACTTGCACATGAGTTCGACGGTCAGTTTTTATGTTTAAGTTAACATAAAAAGCTATTGGTATTATTATTTAAAAAAATATGGATAAAAAATGCAATTTTAAACTTTACAATAGAGTCAGTTTTCACTCAACCCCAAAGACCATTTAAAAAGCTATTGGTATTATTTTTATTTTGCATGGCCGCTAAAATAAATCCATAGAAATCTATATTTATTTATACTAGTTTATAAAGTATTTGAGACCTTCTTAAAATAATAAGGCTAAAAATTCAGACTTTTTTTTCTTACTAAATAAAGCAAGTTGTTGATATCTTTATTAACACTATATACTATAACCCTTTCTAACAACCTTTTAACAAACTTTTATAACAACCTATTTAAATAACAATTTTCTTTTAAATTAAAAAATCTTTTTATTTATTTATTATTTATTATTGTTAATGTTAGTATCGAGTCTAGTTAACACATACGGTTTGTAGATGGTACCTTAGTGTAGAATGTGTGTAAGTCGGCTAAGGTTGGGCTTGGCCCGAGTTTGTAACCGACCCCCTCACCCTATAAAAAGAGGTGAGGGGGTGATGCACAAAACACACCGTAACTTTTATTCTTTCTAGTTAATCGTTCGATTACCTTTGTAGTGTGCGTATTCTGGGTTTAGTTTGTCGTTGCAACTCTGCGATCTTCTTTAAGGGATCTAGGTTCCGCATATCGATCTTCTGGTTGTTGGTGGTGTCGATTCCAACAAGTGGTATCAGAGCTGCGGTTAGTCGTTGCTCTCGAAGATCGGTGCTAGATCAAGAAGGATCATGAAGAAAAAGGGTTTCGATTTTGGTCGAATTATTTTTTCTTGAGTTGCAGGTTTCGGCGGAGAAGACGAATTAGTACTGGCGTGGTTGGTTGTTGTCTTTCCAAGACAATAAAGAAGATAAGATAAACATTGATTTGTTTTCTTTATCATCACGTGAGGCTTAAAAAAATAAAACATACGTGTGGTTATATTAAATCAATTTTTTTGCCATTATTTGTTTATTTTAAAAACGGATTGTGGTGGTGGATGGTTTTTGTTCATAAAATTGATTTTTTTGTAAAATTACACAAAATCGATTAAAACGAAGGTACTTGTTGCGGGTTCTTGTGGTTCAAGTTTGATCGTGGTTTGCTTGAGTTTTTAAGTTTACGATCGGGTTACTTGTACGTGATCGAGGTTTAGGGTTATTCTAATTAAATCGATTTGCAAGAAGGTATTTTTTACGCAACAAGGGAAAAAGAATATGTCGTCGATAGCGAAGTTTGACGTCGAAAAATTTGACGGGTCTAATGACTTCGGGTTGTGGCGTGTGAAGATGCGATGTCTATTAATTCAACATGGTTGGGAGGCTGCGTTAGATCCATTCCCGGATACCATGACGGACGCTGACAAGACTGCGGCGTTGAAGACGGATGTCTATAAAAAAACACACAGTGCCTTACTCTTATGCTTGGATAACAAGGTGTTGAGGGAAGTTAACAAAGAAAATTATGTTGCGGGTGTTTGGTTAAAGTTAGAAACTTTGTATATGACAAAGTCTTTAGCCAACAAGTTGTACTTGAAGAAGAAGCTGTTCACTTTCTACATGCATTCAGGTAAGAAATTATCTGAACATATAGATGAGTTTAATAAGTTGATCGGTGAATTGGCGAACATAGACGTTGAAATTGATGACGAAGATCAGGCACTCATGTTACTTACATCATTACCGTCCTCGTATGATAACTTTGTGGAGACATTACTTTATGGAAGGGAGTCGCTCTCTTTGGAAGATGTCTTGTCTACCCTCAATTCACGGGAGTTGAAGAAGAGGACAGATGCAAAGGATGATGGTGATGGGTTATTTGTCAGGGGAAGGCCGGAGCATTGGGGTAATCAAGGACGTGGTAGTTCGCGATCAAAGTCAAAAGGTAAAGGAACTTATAAACAGAAGTGTTACATATGCTATTCTGAGGATCACCTTAAGAAAGACTGTCCAAAATGGAACAAGAAGAAATCAACTGGCGTTGTCAACAAGAATGCAAAACAGGACGCTGGAACGTATTCTAAGGGTTATGACAATGGTGATTTGCTGATGGCGGTGAGTGAGGAAAGGTTCTTAGAGTGGATCATGGACTCTGGTGGTTCCTATCACATGACGCCTAGGAGGGACTTCTTGTTTGATTTTAAGGAGCTTCATGGTGGTATGGTTTTGCTCGGTGATAATAGAGCATGTGTCATCAAGGGGATAGGGAAGGTGAGAGTACAAATGAAAGATGGTTCAAGTTTTGTGCTTGAGAATGTACGTTACATTCCCGAGTTGAAAAGAAATTTGTTATATTTGGGTACTCTGGATCGAGAGGGCTATACCGTGAAGTTGCAGAATGGAAGAGTAAAGGTGATCAAGGGTTCTTTGATGGTTTTGTCAGGAACTTTGAAGGAAAATTGTGTGTACTCCTTGGATGATTGGGCTGAATCAAGTGAAGCTAGTGTCGGTATACAAGAAAAGGAAAGTCTTGCGCAGGTGTGGCATAAACGCCTGGGTCACATTAGTGAAGCAGGCTTGAATGAACTCAAAAGAAGAGAGGTGCTGGGGAAGGAAGGTCTAGGTAAGCTCGAATTCTGTGAAAATTGTGTTCTTGGAAAATCGACCAGGGTGAGTTTTGGTCGAGGTCAGCACACAACAGAGGGAGTTATAGACTATGTCCAAGCGGATCTCTAGGGTCCTTCTCGGGTGGAATCGATGAGTGGTTGTCGTTACTTCTTATCGATTGTTGATGATTATTCGAGGAGGGTTTGGGTTTATTTTCTTAGACACAAGAGTGAGGCGTTCAGCAAGTTCAAGGAGTGGAAGCAGTTGGTAGAAAACCAGACAGGTAGAAGACTGAAGAAACTTCGAACGGATAATGGTTTGGAGTTTTGTAATCAGGAGTTTAATAACTTGTGCAAGGAGAGCTGGGTAGCAAGACATTTGACGGTTGCTGGTACTCCGCAACAGAATGGTCTAGCTGAACGAATGAACAGGACGCTCTTGGACAAGGTTAGGTGTTTACTGATTCAGTCTGGTTTGCCATAATCATTCTGGGCTGAAGCAACGGTGACGGCAGCATATCTGATCAATAGGTCTCCATCTAAAGCATTGGAGAAGAAGACACCTATGGATTTATGGTCAGGACATCCGGCGAATTACGAGATGTTGAGGATATTTGGTTGCGTTGCTTATTCACACGTGAATCAGGGGAAGCTCAAGCCTAGAGCTATAAAATGCATATTCCTGGGGTATCCTGAGGGTGTGAAGGGATACAGATTATGGAGGTTGGATAATGTTAAACCGAAGATAATCATAAGAAGGGATGTGGTCTTTAATGAGAGCCTTATGTATACGGATACTCTCAAGGGTGCTGGTGCTGCAGATTCTGGGAAGGAAATTGAGTTTGAGGTGGAACTTCAAGGCAGTCGGGTCGAACCAACTGTGGATCCTCATACTGGGGTAAATCCGGGGAATGAATATGAGGATCAAGTTGAAGATGCAGTAGATGCAATGCCTCAACAACAGAATCTGGACAACTATGTTCTGGTGCGTGATAGAGCTAAGAGAACAACTACTAAACCTGCAAGGTATAGGAATAAAGGTAATGTATCATTGTCTAGATCATCATGGTCTAGGGAAGAAGATGATATTACGGCTTATGCGTTTTCTATTGCTGAGGAAGAAGATACACATGAACCAATCACATTCCAAGAGGCGATTAATTCATCTGAAAGGGATGAGTGGGTTCGTGCTATGGAGGAAGAGATGAGTTCTTTAAAGAAGAATCATACTTGGGAGCTGGTCGATCAACCACGTGGTCAGAAGATGGTAAGCAGCAAGTGGTTGTATAAGATTAAAGAAGGGATTGAAGGCATTCAGAAACCAAAGTATAAAGCAAGGTTGGTAGCTCGGGGGTTCACACAACGAGCAGGGATTGACTATAATGAGGTATTCTCACCCGTGGTTCGACATACATCTATTAGGGTGATTCTCTCATTAACTGCTTGTGAAGATTACGAGTTGGAACAACTTGATGTGAAGACGACGTTTTTGCATGGTAATCTTGAAGAAACCATTTATATGAGACAACCGCTTGGTTTTGAAGAAGGAACGGGCAACAAGGTATGTTTGTTGAAGAAACCCCTTTATGGTCATAAGCAGTCTCCAAGGCAGTGGTACAAACGGTTTGATGTGTATATGGTCAGCAATGGGTTTAGCCGTAGCAACTATGATAGTTGTGTTTACTTCAAGGATTTTGCACCAGGTATGTACATATATCTACTGCTGTATGTAGATGATATGTTGATTTCTTGTAAAAGCAAGTCTGAGATCGAATATACCAAGGGACTGTTGCGGAAAGAGTTTGATATGAAGGAACTTGGTCCAGCTAGGAAGATACTTGGTATGGAGATTATCAGGGATAGGGGTAACCGAACCCTGAAGGTATCTCAGTTGGGATATGTGCGGAAAATTCTGAATAACTACAGAGTGGATAATGGCAAGTCGGTCTATGTGCCATTGGGAGCACACTTCAAGGTATCTTTGAAGGATTGTCCGTCGAGTGACTGGGATGTGGAAAGAATGAGTAAGGCCCAATATGCGAATGTTGTAGGTAGTTTAATGTACTTGATGGTTTGCACTAGACCATATATTGCGTACGCTGTTAGCATTGTGAGCAGGTATTTGGCAAATCCAGGTAAAAATCACTGGGAAGCGGTGAAGTGGATTTTGAAGTACTTGAAGGGCACTGCTGATGTAGGTCTAGTGTATGGTAGAGATCAAGGGAAGCACGTAGATGTTGACGGTTTCGTGGATAGCAGTTATGCTAAAGACCCTGACAAGGGTAGGTCGATAACCGGGTACGTGTTTATGGTACATGGTTGTGTTGTGAGTTGGAAAGCAACTCTGCAGCATGTTGTTGCATTATCTACTACAGAGGCGGAGTATATGGCGCTTACAGAAGCTGTTAAGGAAAGCATTTGGCTTAAAGGTCTACTAATCGAGCTGGGAATAAACCTAAGGTCAGTGGTTGTGAATTGTGATAATCAAGGAGCAATTCATCTCTCAAGAAATGCAATGTTTCATGAGAGGACGAAGCATATCAACGTGAGGTATCACTTCATCAGGGAGATCGTGGATTCTAAAGAGATTGAAGTAGCAGAGATAGGCACGGAAGATAATGCAGCTGACGCTTTCACAAAGGTGGTTCCAGGTCCGAAGTTCAAGTATTGCATGGAGATACTTGGAGTCGGGGCTAACTAGTCTCGTCACTAAGGTGGAAATTGTTAATGTTAGTATCGAGTCTAGTTAACACATACGGTTAGTAGATGGTACCTTAGTGTAGAATGTGTGTAAGTCGGCTAAGGTTGGGCTTGGCCCGAGTTTGTAACCGACCCCCTCACCCTATAAAAAGAGGTGAGGGGGTGATGCACAAAACACACCGTAGCTTTTATTCTTTCTAGTTAATCGTTCGGTTACCTTTGTAGTGTGCGTCTTCTGGGTTTAGTTTGTCGTTGCAACTCTGCGATCTTCTTTAAGGGATCTAGGTTCCGCATATCGATCTTCGGGTTGTTGGTGGTGTCGATTCCAACAAATTCGATATCTATTTTCCTATATTTTTATTAACTAATTATTTTTTTTTAATTTAGAAGTTTTTTTTATAACTTTAACAATACAAACTTAATAGATAAAAGATTTATATTTATTAGCTTAAAAAATGATTATAAGTATTCGTCGCCGCATTGTACGGATCCATACTAGTGTTTTAAAATGTAGATTAGGTTAAACTAGTTAAACTGTGATCCGATTCGATCAAATCAATTAATAAACCGGCTTGTAATTAACATTTGCTCAATAGAGCTCGATGATTTGCCAACTAACAATGTGTTTTGTTTAGTATATTTAGTACGATGACTACTTTTATTTTACTCGACAAGTGTGCAACCTATAATGCAACCGAACCTATATGGTACTACAATTCAATGGCGAACAAAAGATAATACTTATATGCATGTATGTGGAATGGTATAGGTTGCTATAGCAATTTGTGAACCCACTAGTAGAGGTTTTATTTCAATGGAAATGACAACACCCCTTTCGTGTTTTTCCTATCATGCTTCCCATCACATAAATCCGTAGATAAGATAAGAGAGACATATGATTGAAAAATATGTTCGATAATATATGTTGAACTATTATTTCCATGTACCTATTGGTAGCATAATTGCATGCAAAAATCGACTCCCAAACAATACTCGACTCATATCAATGGTAAGGGCAAGTGATTATAGATGGAAACATGCAATCATTAGGTGGCTAATTCATATCAACGGGTTATGCTTTGCTCCCCAAATCACCAACAAGTGATAATAATAACTCTTCAAGAGTCAAATACGATTGGATCTTATATATAAGGTAGGTTGTGTGGCATATCAATAATAATAAACCCTAATCATGCATCTAATAGCTCATAATGATAACAAAACAAACAATTATATTGATTATAAATTCTGTATGATTGCTAAAAAAATAGATACAGAACTATATACCAGAGAGATTGTTACACGTTTAGGAATCGAATAACAATGATCATGTTAACCATAAAGATGTGACCATATTACTATGCGCACGTCGTTAAACGAACGGGTTATCTTATGGATTTCTCGTGTACTGACTGGATAGTCGCGTCTGGTTCCCAAACATTATGTCGCATTTCTCGCGTCACGAGTATGTATTCTCATCAAGCTTCGGTTGGGACCGGGAGGATTCACACATCACGACTAGCGGTGTCAATCGGGTTATCGGGTCGGGTTTAGCACTTATCACGTCGGGTCTTATCGGATTTTGAGAAATAAAAAACTAACCCGCAACTCGACCCTATAAGGTATCGGGTTGCGGGTTATCGGGTTTTGTATATTGAGTTATCAGGTTGCTTGTTAAGAAATATAGGAAAATATATGTTATATATTCGTTAGGTACATAATTTGTGGCATGAAGGTTTGTATGTTTCTTTGATTCTTTCAATTTTGAGTATGGATTGTAATGATCTTTTATTTGATTAAAACGTTGATACTAATGAATCATTCTGAAGCAAATGTTTGCAAGAAATCACGAAAATATAGCATTTAGTTCTATATATTGATTTTCTAGTATAACTAAATTGCCCAACCAAACTCCTATGTGTTTAGTCATTCATGTTAGTAACATTTTTCAACAAATTAAAGAATACATCTGCAACTAGAACGAGTCCATATATATGTATAACATAAAGATTGCACAACTTGGTTTCTTAGCAACTAATGAATACCACCAATCATTAAAAGATCATCTAATTTGGGACAAAACATAATGTCTTTTGATCTACCAGGAGTAGAAAATGAACATGATCATATATTTTTTAGACAACGATTCATATGTTATCGGGTTTATCGGGTTGACCTGATAACCCGATTAAAAATTAAATGCAACCCAAACCCGACCTTATTAGCTTATCGGGTCTATCGAGTTGACCCAATAAACTCGATAAGCAAAGTTGGACCCGATAAGACCCGACCCTATAAGGTCTTTGTTCGCGTATGTCTCCGGCACATGGTCGAAGGCACGTCACTGGCGTCGAGGCAATTGCCACGTAGGAGAGAGAGAACAGACAAGATCCCCCAAATCTTGGGAGACCTCGTTTTACCCAACAAGGCAGGGCTTTACCCAACGGATCCAGTCATGGTCCGCCGCCTGCTTTTACACTGTACCTGACATTAGGGTACTGTTCAATAGGCGCACATCTCAATGACGTGACTACACGTCCAGGTATGCCCTAAGCTTTGGGTATAAATACCCCAAGGCATTTACTACACACAACAACACACAGTACACATCATTTACTCCTGCTTAATAACATATCTCCGGTATTCCGCGCCGGATACCACTCCAGTGATAGTTACTTACTTTCACGCCGGAGCTTGGTCTCGGGTTCACACCTGGGGCGAGTTAACGTGCGTTCTATTATTGCAGGGTAGGCCGATCCTACAAGCATACCTTACACGAGACCGAAGCTAAATATCCTAGGACCTTGTTCCTGCGGAAATTTGTTTCAACATTTGGCGCCATCCGTGGGACCCTAAACTCGAATCTCCAATTAGCTAGCAATGGCAGGGGCTTCGGGGAACGGGTCTCCTTTAACCATTTCACCAGAGCGTGACAACACCACCGGTGGAGGAGAGACAGAAACACCTTCCTCTTTGCAACAAAAAATCCTCGACAGCGTGAGTGAGCTGCGGAGTTTGATCGGACGGTATAACGCCGTCGGGCAAGAACCTCTCATGCCTATGAAATTGGTCTTCGATGACGAGACGCGAGATACACAAAAGGGAGAGGCCAACAATAACGCAGACTCACAGGTCTACAGACATGTCAGCCGAAGAGCTACAGAAACCGTTCAAGGATGTTGTCTCCTCACCGTTCACCAGGAAAATCATTCAATTTTCATCACCGAAGCACATCCTACCAGCGATACTGAAGTTTTATATTTGAGCTACAGATCCCAATGATCATATCACGCGCTTCGCCAGTGCAGCTAACTTGGGAGAGTGGCCTATGCCGGTATGGTGCAGATTTTTCCAGCAGACGTTGGACGGGGCAGCTGGAGGATGGTTCGAAAGGTTGCCGCCGGGCGGTATAGGACATTGGGACGACCTGAGGGATCAATTCCTAGAAAGGTTTGCCTTGAGGAGAAAGAGCCATAGAAGCCCCATGGAAATCACTAGTATCGTGAGGGGGCTAATGAATCACTCTTGGTATTTAAAGAAAGGTGGACTGATGAAGCCAGTTATATACAAGGCGTTCCGGAACTCATGAAAATCTCTTCCTTTACTGCCGGGGCTAAGTGTCTAGAGTTGTCTCGGCGTTTCTCCGATGACGAACCAAAGACGATAGCTGAAATGTTTAGAAGGGTGGATGATTTTGCCAAATCCGAAGAGGCTTATAGAAACACAGAGCTACCACAGGGGGAAGGAAGTGATAGAGGAGGAAAGGGCATAAAGGATAACAAGTACTTCTCGGGGAAGAATTTCAACCGCAACAAAAACAAAAATGACTACAGGCCAAAACCTGCATATTCACCATATCTTCCACCAACCAACCCTAAAAAAAATCAATATCAACGGTCCGGTCTAGAGACGTTGACAAAGTTTCCCAAGGAAATTTTGGCCACTGAGTTACAACTTCAGTTACCTCAACCCCCTCCCACAAAGGGCATGGTGCGCCCAGAAAACATGGATAAGTATTGTGACTACCATAGGGAAAAGGGTCACCTCACAAATGATTGTCATCAGCTAAGAAAGCAGTTAGAGGTTGCGCTCGAATCTGGAAAGCTGAATCATTTTATCAAAGATTTGAGGGGAAAAGTAAACAAGGGCAATCAAGGAAGAGGAAATGGAGGAGGTGAATACAAAGATAAAACAATAAACATGATGAGCTGCAAGTACTGTGGCGAGAAAAGAAAATAAGTATGTCAAGTTGAAGTTGATTGGATGAATGTCCCAATATACTTCCCTCCGTTAACTGAAGCCGAGGCTTCGGATGATCCCTTGATATTCGAAGCAGAAGTAGAAGGGTATTGGGTGAAGAGCGTGTTTGTCGATGAAGGAGCGGCCATGGAAGTAATGTTTGAGCATTGCTTCATGAATTTGGATCCGGATATAAGACGAAGGTTAACTCCTGATCCTGTCAAGGTCCTAAGTTTCTCAGGAGAAGAAACTCAGCCAATGGGAAAAAATGGAATTGGAGGTTACGTTTGGAGCACATGGTATGGAGAGGAACACAATAATGACCTTTTGTGTGATCAAAGCACCATCCCCGTACAACATCATCCTTGGCTGAACTGGGATCAAGAAGTTAAGAGCCGTCCCTTCAACGATACACTATGCAATGAAGTTTCCCACCCCTGGTGGCATCGGCACGTTGAAGACCAGAGCCAGATCAGTCTTTGAATGTAGGGTAATTGAAGATGGTCAAAAAATAGCAAAGGAAAAGGCTACGGCCGTGGGCAAGGAGTTAGACAAATGGATCGCTTTTGAAAAGTTCAATGAGCAAGAAAGAGTTGAGGGAGGAATGACGGAACAAGTCATCATCCATCCCGGTTATCCGGAGCAATTGGTAACCATTGGGAGACTCTTCACAAAGAAATGTAGGTTAAAACTCATAGATCTGCTGAAGAATAACATAAATGTGTTTGCTTGGGAGCCGTCAGATATGACGGGGGTCCCTAAAAGGATCATCAAACACTCGTTGAATGTGGATCCGTCCAGAACACCTGTGGCCCAAAAGAGGAGAACGTTGGGTGAGGAAAAAAGCCGAGCAGTCCAAAAGGATGTCACGGATCTTTTAAAAGTCGGTATAGTAAGACCAGTCCGATACCCAACATGGATCTCTAACCCTGTCCTCGTAAAGAAGCCGGATGGTGACTGGCGAATGTGTGTAGATTTCAAAAACCTTAACTCAGCTTGTCCCAAGGACTATTATCCACTACCCGACATCGATGTGAAGATTGGCTCGGTCATGGGCTTCAAATTCAAGTGTTTTCTTGATGCATACAATGGATATCATCAAGTGCTCATGGACAATGAGTACGAGGAAAAGACAGCCTTCTATACAGATGAGGGCACATATTGTTATACCAAAATGCCTTTTGGACTTAAGAATGCTGGAGCCACATACCAACGGTTGGTAGACTCATCATTCCGGTCACAAATAGGGACAAATCTGGAAGCATACGTTGATGACTTGATGATCAAGAGCAAGACTAAAGAAAAGATGATTGAAGACATCAAGGAAACATTTGATAACCTAAGGAAAATCAACATGAAGCTTAACCCGAAGAAATGTTCTTTTGGAGTCGAAGAAGGAAAGTTCCTGGGATACATGGTGACTTCGGAAGGAATCCGGGCGAATCCTAAAAAGACGAAAGCCATCTCGGAGATGCGGTCGCCTAGGACGTGGAAAGAAATGCAATCCCTCAGTGGAAAGCTGGCAGCCTTAAATCGCTTCTTGTCCAGGTCAGCTGAACGTTCGCTTCCGTTCTTTGAAACTCTGAAGAACATAACAAAAGAAAATAAGGAAGAGTACCAGTGGACGGAGCAGGCAGAAAAGACTTTTCAGGAACTGAAGAAGGTGATCATGGAACTTCCTTCATTAGCATCTCCATTGAAGAACGAGGTGTTATATGTATACTTAGCTGCGTCTAAAGAAGCAGTAAGTGGAGTTCTTCTGGTAGAGAGGGAAGGCGTTCAGAAACCAGTCCGGTACGTAAGCAGGACGTTGCATGATGCCGAGACGAGATACTCGACATTAGAGAAGCTGGCTTTCGCCTTACTCCACCTTTCAAGAAGGCTCCGTAGATACTTCGAGGCACATGACATCCATGTCATAACCGACCAACCACTGAAACAAATATTGGGAAAATCCAAATCGTCCGGAAGGTTGGCGAAGTACTCTGTGGAGTTGGTAATGTATGAGATATTCTATGTGTTACGGAATTCAGTCAAGGGCCAAGTATTGGCATATTTTCTTAATGAAGCACCTCTAGGACAGGAGGGAAAAATGGAGATATATGAAATCGGTGAGCAAGTGGAGCCAGAGGTAGCTTGGACGCTGTACACTGACGGGGCATCCAGCTCAAAAGGGGCCGGGGCTGGTTTGGTATTGACTAACCCAGAAGAGATGGAGTTCACATATGCTCTAAGATTCAATTTCAATTGCTCCAATAACGAAGCAGAATACTAGGCATTATTGGCTGGGCTTCGGCTAGCAAGGAAAATGGGAGTGAAGGTGTTAGAAGCCAAAGTAGATTCCAAACTTGTAGCTTGCCAGTTAAGTGGAGAATTTTTTGCCAGTGATGACAGAATGATGAAGTACTTGTCCAAGGCCAAAGAGATCATCACATGCTTCACAAAGTTCAACATCACTCATGTAGCTAGAACAAAAAATCAGAAGGCGGATGTTCTCAGCAAGCTTGCATCGGTGGCATTCAACCACCTCACCAAGGAAATCCTAGTGGAAATCCTAGAGTCTCGGTCCATAGACGCTCAGGAAGTAAATGACATAGTGCAAGAGGAAGGGGATAATTGGATGACACCAATCCGGAAGTGCTTAGAAGAGGGCGTGTGGCCGCAAGACCCTAACGAAGCCAGGGCAATGAGAATGAAAATAAACCAATATGTCATAGAAGATGGTGTGTTGTTCAAGAAATCCTATTTGTCTCCCATGCTAAGGTGTGTAGGTCCAACTCAAGCCAATTACATCATCAGAGAAGTCCATTAGGGATCATGTGGAATGCACTCCGGCACAAGGTTGGTGGTGGCAAAAATTATGAGACAAGGGTATTATTGGCCCACTATGCACCAAGATACATGGGAAGAAGTCTCAAAGTGTGAAGCATGTCAAATACATGGACCGGTCCCAAGGCTCCCAAAGACAAAGCTAACCTCCATCATGTCACCGTGGCCTTTCTATCAATGGGGAATGGACATCCTAGGACCAATTGACGGATCCCCAGGGAATGTGAAGTTTGTGATTGTGGCAATCGATTACTTCACGAAGTGGATAGAAGCTAAGCCTCTAGCACGGGTCACCGGGAAGGAGGTGAAAAATTTTGCTTGGCAGAATATTGTGTGCAGGTTCGGACTACCCAGGGTCATTGTGACAGATAATGGAAAGCAACTAGTGGAGGGAACGTTAAGAAAATGGTGTGAGAAATGGGGAATTAAGCAAATGAACACTGCCGTCGCTCATCCGCAAGCCAATGGTTTGGTCGAAAGGGCCAACAAGTCTCTAATGCATGGACTCAAAGCCCGGCTAGGGAGGAACCTAACAGGATGGGTCGATGAGCTCCCTCATGTGCTATAGGCTCATAGGACAATGCTAAAGACAAGTAATGGTGAAACGCCATTCAGCTTAACCTATGGAAGTGAAGCAGTGATCCCGGCCGAGATGGGAGTCTCATCCGCAAGAACCCTCCTATTCAACGAAGACAATAATGAGGAAGAGCTTCGGCTAAATCTGGATTTGTTGCAGGAGCGGCGAGAGACCGCAGCCATTAAGGAAGCAAAGTACAAAAAGAAAGTTGAACAATATTACAACAAAAGAGTGAAACTTTGCAACTTCAAAGTAGGTGATTTTGTCTACCGACGGAATGAGGCTAGCAGGGTCGAGAAGGTTGGCAAACTTGGCCCCAATTGGGAAGGCCCTTACAGGGTCAAAGAAGCATACCAAAATGGTTCGTACAAGCTCGAGACTATGAATGAACGAGAGGTACCAAGAACCTGGCATGCAATCAACCTTCAGAAACGTTTTATGTAAGAAAACAATGTAACAAAGAAATGGTTGAATGAATGAATGAAATTTTCATGTTGTTTTGGTAACACGATTGTCATTACATTTGCAAATCCTAGGAGTAGCTAACCGAAGGATTGTAAACTTGTAAAACTCTAAGTGTTGGATGCGCCCGAGAGGCAATCCGGAGGACAAATCAAAAGCGGCTACGTGCCGATGTCCTCCCATATATAAATTATAAAAGTAAAACACTCTAAGTGTTGGATGCGCCCGAAAGGCAATCCGGAGGATAAATCAAAAGCGGCTACGTGTCGATGTCCTCCCATATATAAATTATAAAAGTAAAACACTCTAAGTGTTGGATGCGCCCAAAAGGCAATCCGGAGGACAAATCAAAAGCGTCCATGTACCGATGTCCTCCCATGAATAATGATAAACGCTCCTAAGTGTCTAAATGTTTCATAAAAAGGTAAACATTGTCATGTGACTTAACCTTTCGGTCCAACATCGAAAGATAATATATAAAATTTGTATAAAACACAAGGATACTAAACACATGAGCATAAAGGAATACATGTGATATATTTCAAAAGTAAGAAGTTATGAGTACATATTGTTTGCTGCATGTTCAAGTTACCAAATACCTAGGATACGAATAATGTTATGCAAAGGATGAAATAAGGAAATTATTACAAGACTTAAAAGTAATTATTCAGTTACAAGCCCATGCCGGCATTCCGGAGGCGAAGTAATGATTCAAAGGGTGGTCGTATCGACTTCATAGTCTGCCTTCTTCTCTTCTAGGTTATGGGACGAAGGCTCAGACTGTTCAACGTCTTTCTCTGTAATGTCAGAAGTTGCACCGGAAGGGAGTCCACTTGTCACAGACGAAGATGGTCCACATTCTGGTTCTAGCTGCAGCAAATCTCCGACAGACAAGGAGTGAGAAGAAGAAATCTTATCAATAAAAGGATAAGAGGTATCAAACAAGGCATCACAAGCAGGAACCCAAGTCTTCAAAGCATCTCTTTTGATATTCTTGACTTTGGACAAGACTTGCTGCACTTGGGTCGTAGTCCTTCCGAGGCCGGTGGACTTCATGAAACCCGAAGAGAAGGCTACACTGTCCGCCGAGAGCCTTGCGATACTCATAGCTCCTTATCAACTTCTTGAACAAGCAAGGAATCCCATCTCGAACCAGCATCTGTTTATCATGTTCGGCCTGGCTGAGAAGAACTATGAGATGTTTGTTATTTGTCTCGGCTGCGGAAAGTTTCCCCGAAACATCCACAAGTTCATGACTCTTTAAAGAAAGTTGTTCGGTAGCCTCGGTGGCGGTCTTCTTGAGAACCTCGTTCTCCTCTTCAAGCGCCTGAATGCGAAGGTTCAACTCTTCCTCTCTTGTAGCACTGGTAGAATGGGAATCTTTAAGTTTCTGATGAGAGACCTTCAACCGACTCAACAACTCTTGCCCTTGGGTAAAAGACTCCTTTTCAACAAAATGGGAATTGGCCATATCAACATATTCGCTGTTCAACTTCTCATAGCGTTTCATCAGCTCTGCCGCAGCAATTGTGCTCTGGGCGACGGACCGGCAGCTATGACGAAGGATGTCATAGTTGGACATCGCTTTCAAGTGTTGATCATCAGCAGGAGTAGCAAGGTTGTACAAGAACTCTTTAGCAGCATAGTTAGAGTTGACCCTAACATCCTCGTTCAACCTCCAGTTCGGAACATGCTTGGGGGGATCAAACTCTTCACCTGCTACAAACGAAAGGATTATTACAAGTATACGTGTATATGCAAATAAGGAGCTATAGGCAAGCGACAGAAAGAGGTAAAAGGGAGAAAAACAAAAAAAAAAGGGAAACTAACCAGCAAGTTGTGAATCTTGTTCGGCATGAGGTGAAAAATGGTCACTCACTTGAACAATAGAAGGTGACTTTTCCCTTAGACCGGAACCACCAGCTGAAGCTTGGGAGTTAGGCTTAGCAACGCTTATGGGTTGAGTAGAGTGGGTCTTTTGGGAGTCTGCTTTGGATTCGGAAGGAACTAGTTTACGACCTTTTCTCTTCACTCTCTTGTTAAAAGTACTACCTTCAGCAACCGAAGGAGCTTTTCTCACTTTGGTGTTCTTTTCTTGTTTCTTCTTAGCCTCCAAGATACGAGACGATGGCTTCTCAACCAATTGTTTGACGGGTGTTAGCTTAGGAATTTCCTTACCAACAGGTAAGGGTTCGGTCACACGAGAAATGGGCTTCTCATTCTCTGCATAGGGCTCACCAATATCAACCAAGCCTTCGTCAAAGGAAGGAAGATCCAAAAAATCCATGAAGCTCATTTCTGCGAAAAGGGGGAAACAAAAGCAAGGCAAGCATAAGCAAGCCCGCGTGAGTAATAAGTAAGCAAGAACAAACAAAAATAAAGTATACCTTTTTTATCAGCGTCTAAAAGTAACCGGCGCAGCTCCGGATGACTATAGGGGAAAGAAAGACCAGCGAGAAAAAGTAGAACTTCAGGAGGAGGACGACATAAAACGAGTTTCTTCCCAAGAGCTTTGGCATGTGCAACATTATACGAAGCAGACATATCATCAGTAACAACAGACTCGCGATGTCTCCAAGGCATAGCAAAAGGTATCGCCCGTCGATCTATTAAGAAGAACTCGGTTTTCCATTTCTTAAGGCTAGAAGTAGTTTCGATCAAACACTTACCATACTCTCCCTCTCCTCGAATCTCGAAGGAAAACCAATGTCCTTGTTTACTTAGCCTATAGAACACTCTAAACAATGTCACAGATACGGGAATCTTTGAACCGAAGCAATGCAACTCGAACATCACTACTCTATTCATACCTATGGGCACAAGCTAGGATATATGCACTTTGAAATACTGAATCACATTTAAAACAAAGGTGGAAAAGGGGATCCGAAGGCCAGAATGGTCGAGGAATTGGTAATAGATTCCAATCTTAGAATCAGGCAAGCGGTCCATCGTCAAATCCGGATCCGGAAGGCAAGGCCTTAAAAGAGAAGGGATGTTATACTTACATATCACTATCTTCAAGTCATCCTCGGTCATACCAGATAAGCGTATATGCATGTCACACTTAGGATCACGCTTCACCGGCGGGTCCACTCTCGATTTTGCGATCTCTTTCCTAGTCATCCGGAACAAGCAGATTTACAAGTATAAAAGATAACGAAAGAATGGAAAGTTTACCTACGAATGGTGAGAAGGAAGCAAGGATGAAGAAATGACAATGGCGAAAACGGTATGAGATGAAAATGAATAACACATATATATATAGGGGTCATGGGCGAAGTAACCGAGGAGACACTGTTCACTCACGAATCACGAGGATAAAGATCTGTCGTTAAATTCAAAACGGCTAGACACGTGTCGTAATCCCATCCTCCACTAAAGGAAAACGGAGTCCAAAATAAGAAATATATTCGAACCGGTTCAGAAGATGGAAAAGTTCAAAAAACCAGCCCCAGACGAGGAGCAAGATTTGTTTTAAGTATCAGTCCATTATAAGAATAATGAACTAATACTTGGGGGGACATGTTCGCGTATGTCTCCGGCACATGGCCGAAGGCACGTCACTGGCGCCGAGGCAACTGCCACGTAGGAGAGAGAGAACAGACAAGATCCCCCAAATCTTGGGAGACCTCGTTTTACCCAACAAGGCAGGGCTTTACCCAACGGATCCAGTCATGGTCCGCCGCCTGCTTTTACACTGTACCTGACATTAGGGTACTGTTCAATAGGCGCACATCTCAATGACGTGACTACACGTCCAGGTATGCTCTAAGCTTTGGGTATAAATACCCCAAGGCATTTACTACACACAACAACACACAGTACACAACATTTACTCCTACTTAATAACATATCTCCGGTATTCCGCGCTGGATACCACTCCAGTGATAGTTACTTACTTTCACGCCGGAGCTTGGTCTCGGGTTCACACCTGGGGCGAGTTAACGTGCGTTCTATTATTGCAGGGTAGACCCATCCTACAAGCATACCTTACACGAGACCGAAGCTAAATATCCTAGGACCTTGTTCCTGCGGAAATTTGTTTCAACAGTCTTATAGGGTTCGGGTCGAGTCGGGTCATCCCAATTGACACCCCTAATCACGACCAGGATACTCTCGTCGTGGGCAATGCGTATTCAGTTTTTTTTTTCATAGTTTTCTTTATTCCTATTTGGTTACATTGGATTTCCGACTCAATTGTGGCTTGTACTTATCGTTTGTAAGTTGTAACTGTCTTGTTTCTTTTTTTTGCCCGGTAGACTTTTGCTAGTCAGTTTTTATTAATAATGTCATTCCAAAAAACAGAAATCTAGATGCATGATAAATTTCACTAGATCAGAGATATAGTATATTGATTTGGACGTTGGGGGGACTATCGTCCAACCATCGTGTTCTTCTTTTTATCAAAGCCTTAAGTAGATGAAATCGATTATTGTTGATATTTAGAGATAGGTCTGTTTGTTAAGAATTGTTTTAAAAAAAATTTAAAACTGTTAGTTTTTTGTTAAAAAATAATCTAGCACAGTAACTCTATAACAATTTTTTTTGGAGATATTAACTTTTTATTTTTAACAAGTAGCTTTAAAAAAAAAATCAAATTATAAAGTTTTTCAAATTATCAAAAGTTATTAAAACTGTAAATTACTGATATATCTTTCAATCATATTTTAATTCATTTAAATATGTACTTAAAAATTATTTTATATTTTAATTTTACAGTTAACAGTTAATAAACCAAACATTTTAATTAGACTATACAGCTTATAACTCATATTTACAATTTTTTAGTTAACAACTGGAGCTTACAGTTAACAGCTTATGGCTGTGTTTGGTAGAAAGCTTTTTCAAGCATTTTGGAGCGGTAAGCGACAAACGGTTAGTAGTTTGACTTAAAAGCTTGTTTGGTAAGGAGTGACTAGAGTTTAGATATCATACAAATGCTTCTATTTGAAATGCTTGATAGGAGAAGCATTTCAAAGATTCCGCTAGCAGTTTGCTTTAAAATTACAAATTTATCCTTCTTTAATTTTTTAATAAGTTTGTTATTCCTTTAATCATTGTATGCCCTTTTTCGTAATTTTATAGTTAATATTTACTGCTAGTGCTCTGTTTACCAAACACTTTTTTTAATAAACAGCTACTGCTTACCGCTCCTACTAACTACTACTGCTTACTGCTTCTGCTTCTACAACTGCTTACTGCTACGTGTCGCCAGACATACCCTATGGCTTACGACTAACAACTAATTTTTTCAAACCTAGCCAAAATCGTCCAATGGAAGATTAGTCGTCAAAAGTAAATCTTTCGATCCGGGGAATTAATATGTGTTAAGAAAAAAGTTAGCAAAATGTTTATATGTTTTACTATCTAAAATGGGAAAGAGTTTTAACTACAACCTATAATACCAAAATGAACAAGCATATTAAATTTGTTCAAATTATAATAAACGTTAGATCATTTTCCTCACATTCTGCAAGCTTGATGTAGGATGTTTTTATCTGTTTGACATACAACGACGATAATATTCGACATTTACACCCCAAACAACCACAAAGATAATTTGTTTGTACATGGGTTTGGAGAAAAAAATTAAATAAAAGTGGTCACAACACATTCAATTAAAGAATGCCAAGAGAGTTATGAATGCTTAGCTTAATATAGTTGCTACATGAGAAATTCAAATTGCGAGTTTTCCTATTGTATAACTCTGGTCCCCTTTTCAATAACTTCTTTTAAAAGAAGAAGAATACTTGATGACAGTATTTAGAAATTAGAACAGTCAGTAGTTAAAATTATCAAATCATTAGCAAAATTAAGAAAGAACAAATTTAACAATAGTACATTTGAACGAAAATAAATTATGTTTACGTAGACATGCATAGTGTGAGTTTTGTTTGTCATATTATGGAAGCTTTAGTAGTAATATTTTTCAGTTTGCATTAGTACATATGCGTCTTTAAATTTTATGAGACACGCCTTTATCATACTGTATCACGTAAGCTAAGAAACGGATAATATAAATGTAGAGATAATAAAAGGCATTTTATTCTTTTTGCAGGCCTTAATTGCGAAGTTTGCAAACCCAGGTTTGGTTTATCCTATCTTTCTTTCTAGAGCGTTAATACAAGCAAACGCATGGAAGCTTTAATACAAGTTGTTATGCCATATGTCGGATCCTTCGCAAATTAGGTAGCATGGTGTAATTAAATTCCAAACATTAACAGTACAGAAATTAGGTGATATTTGACTCCGGTAGAATCTTCAAACGTGATCTAGTAATAATATTAAGTTGTACTTGTTTTCTTGTTAAAACGTTAAAACTGAGTAAGATCAAAAAAACGTTAAAACTGAGTAAAATCTTTGGGCCGAATGGCTTAAACATCCTTTGTAATTGTTCTTTAATTTAGCGATTTACTAGACTTTTCACTCGTTATAATGTTGTTAAAAAAAATACAAGCAAACGCATAAAAACATTATTTTTATCTATCGATGTTTTACGTTTTACTAATACTAGCATGGACCCGCGCAATGCGGCGGCGAGTACTCATAATCATTTTTTAGGCTAACAAATATTAATCTCTTATCCATTAAGTTTGTATTGTTAAAATTGTAAAAAAAAAAAAAAAAACCTCTAAATTTTAAAAAATTATCAGTTAATAAAAATATAGCAAAATGGATATTGAATTAAAGAGCATAAAATTTTAAAAAATATGGTGAAATTATAAAAATAACAAATTAATAAAAGGATTTTTCAGTTTAAAAGAAAAAAAGTTATTTAAGTAGGTTGTTACAAAAGTTTGTTAAAAAATGTTGTTAAAAAAAGTTATAGTATATAATGTTGATGAAAATATCAACAACTTGTTTTATTTATTAGAAAAAAGGCTGAATTTTCAGCTTTTCTATTTTAAAAAGGCCTCAAATACTTTATATAGTAGTATAGATGATAACACTATAAAATAAAAAATGTTTATTTATTAAAAATTTTGTTTAGTAATAAAATATAAAATTATTTAAGTTATTACGAACTATAACTTTTCCTTATAAAACACATTTAATATAAAAGTAAACAAAAAAGACTTACCTATTTTGTCTACTAAAAATAAAGTCAAAAAAAATTTATTCTTTTCTTTACTAAATATTGAGTAAAAATAGACTTTTAATGCTTATTTTATTATTTACTTTTCTTTAGTAAAAGTTGATAAAAATAGCTTTTAATATTTTTTTAATAAAAATGAATAAAAATATACTTTTAGTGACCCTTTTTATTACTTATTTTTTCACATTTAAATTTAACTAATAAATATCATGAATTTCGTAATGCAAGTACAATTTAAATTTAAAAATATATTAAGTAAAAGCTTTGATGATTTTTTTTTTGCTCTATCTCTATTATAGATTCCAAAAATGTAAGTGAATCATTAAAATATGAGAGTCGCATGGTATCTATGCAAAAAGAAATAAAAAAAAATCTTTTGTGAAATGTTCTTATGTTAATTTATTAATTTTAAAAACAATTTAATATAATAAATGTTGTTCACTTTACGTTTCAGCTCGTTACATATATAAAATATTTTCACAAGAAAAATACAATTATGATTAGATTACAAGACGTAATATAAAATCAAAAAATATATTTCTTCTCTCGACCATGTATCTTAATATCTAAATTAACACATATAGTTTGTGTGTTTTAAGAACTTTCTCATCTTCATAAATATCATCATCCTACGAGTTATAATTATCATCAACTTCATTTTCTTTCCATTGTTAAACAAGTTATTCGGACCATATCTAACACCATAATATTTGAAGCCAAAAAGTTTATTTTTTCATTACCAACCATTCAACTTTAGCCGTCGTTACCTAAATTATTTGGATAATCAACATTTTACAGTGGTTTCCCATCATCATCCACAAACACAAGTTTCTCCTCAAGTATCTCTACTTCTTTCAACTAGAAGAGTAAAATATTACCCTCTCCTCTTGTGTATTAGAAGTAGTATCCTTCTACCCGTTGTTATTTTATCAGCTATCAAAATTTCGTCATTTAAAGCCACAAATGAGTTACTAAGAGAAAAAAAAACCATTACCTTTATTGCTCGGTGACTCTTTAATGTAACTTGATGTCGAGGCCTTATTCGTACTAAAAAAGGAGTCGCCTTTGGAGAGTTACTCGTCCCATAATTCAGTTGCTTTTCTTTAGGGCGATAATGAGATTTTGGCTTCACCAAAACTGGTTTAAAGTTTATGTTGCGCTCATTAGTACCACCTGATTTCTTCTTTTTCTCTTTAATAAAACCTTCATCATCAACCCTCGATGTCTGGTCATTTTCTTTATCCATTCGATTCGCCACTCGTTCAAGAACGACTTTTAGACAATCAGCAAGTCAGTTACCATATATCAAGCATGTACTACAACGAGGAGGTTCCTACTCGTATTCAATACAAATAGTTTCTTTGCTATAGCCATTTTCATCAAGGTTTAGAACAACAATTACTAAATTATCACTAAATAAAGGTTTATATATGTCACACCCCACCATGGCGGAATATAGGGCGCGACGTATAGATATCATCACAACAATAGCGTGTCTATACAGATAACGAAATGAAACGGAAATATCAAAAATGGGTGACACAATGTCATGACAATATGTCAAACAATGCATGCGTCTAGGTAAGTAGGTAACATGTCTACCTCTTACCAAAGACATTCAAATAACACACAACAAACATATAGGTGTCTAAAAAGTATCACTTAATCAAACATTAAATAAAGACTAAGAGGAAAGGGGGTTCCTCCAAATGCAATCCTAAGCCTCCCAGCTAGCCACTCCTATTCTCACGCTTAACCACATTCTCACCTAAAAGAGACACTAAAACACGTCAACAATAAAGTTGGTGAGAGTCATAGGTTTAGACTCCAACGCCAAATCAGTTATAAGCTGTGAATAACAACCATCAACAAAAGAACATATGGAAAAGGTGCTACAATTATTGATACATGCATTTTGCTATGGGTTCTAATTTATGTCTCGATATCCTCTCGAATTGATGTCGGCCTTAAGTGGAATGATTGTTCTTGGTTACTAAATTAAAGGGTTTAGTTATCTAATCTACTAAAAAGTTTAAATGTACTAAAATGAAAACTTATATCAAAGACAATTAATTTAATGACAATTAATAAAAACTTGAATTAAAATTAAAAGTAAAATTGAAAGTAAAGTGTGAAATAAAAATGAAGAAACAGAAACAGTAACAATTAATAATGCTCAAAAGAAGACTGATTCGGAAGTTTTAACCTTGATTCGGAACTTTGTTCATCCGGAACTTTTCATTCGGAACACCTTGATTCGGAACTTTAATCGGAAGTTCACCCGGAACTTTCACCCGGAACTTCGTTCGAAACTTACTTCGGAAGTTGCGTTCATTCGGAACTTGTACTCATTCGGAAGTTTTTGGAAAAGAAACTCATTAGGAACTTTTTACTCATCCGGAACTTCAGTTCATTCGGAAGATTATATTCATCCGGAACTTTTTAGTTCATTCGGAACTTTCTAAAAGAGAACTTATTCGGAACTTAAAAACTCACTCGGAACTTTTTTAAATAACATTCATTCGGAACTTTCTAGTTCATCCGGAACTTAGAGTTCATCCGGAAGTTTTATGCTCATCCGGAACTTTGAGTTCACCCGGAACTTTTTGGTTCACTCGGAAGATTTGATTCGTCCGGAACTTTTCAGTTCATTCGGAACCTGGGAATCTCAGATACAGTAACTTAACCGAAGAACAAGGAAAAATGTTTTTAATCCAAAAATCACCAAGTTTTTCACCAAAAACTTAAATAAACTAATCACTAAGCATCTACTAACCATAAACTACAAATCCCATCAACAAAAACACAAATCCCAACAACTTTTAAAGATCAAATCAATAAAATAAGAACTTAAGAATTTGAAGATAAAGATGATGATGAACAAGATGAAATGGAAAGATTAAACAAGAACTTGTATTGATGATTTAATGTATTCAACAATAACAAAACAAGGATTAAAATTACAAGATTTCAAGATCAAAGATTAAAATCACCGAACACCCTAGTGGTGATGGTGATCCTACGAAACAGAAAGGAGAGAAAAGTGGGGAGAAAGAAAACTAAAAACTAACTGGCTAAAATGTGTGAGGGTGGACTATTTATATGCTTTTCTTTTGGTTGGTGAGTGGGCTTTCTCCCGTTCTTCTTGTCTTCTCGTCTTTTCAGAAAAGTTGACGTTTTCGATTCTGATTCGGGATTTGTCGTCGATTAAATTCAACTCGTCTTTTAATTTCTTCGCTTAATAGACTTGAGTTTCTTCGACTTATATAAATCTTCCATCTTTGGTCCTTTTCTTCGATAAATCTTCGAATAGGCCCAGTGACTTCAATTCTTTTGCATCTCTTGGACAATAGACTTCATCTTGAGTCTTTTTCTTCGATAAATCCCGTGCAATCCCATGTTTTCTCCAATATCCATCCGGTTGGCTCTGAAAACACAATAAACACAAAAACCACGCATAATTCCAAACAAAATATATATTAAATACGTGTTTTGGTCTCGTTTAAGCCAGAATTAAGTGGTAAAAGGATGGGTGTTTACACACCTATCAAATCCCCTACACTTAACCATTGCCATGCCCTCATGCAATGCTTAGTGATAAAGCAATTTTACACTTTTCTCATAATTAATCAACCTTGGCCTTATTAAAATACTACTAAACAAAAATTAACATACTAAGAGAAATTAAAACTTTAAAGTAAACAAAAGGATAGAAAACCATTTTCACTTGAAAATAGCTACATGGGAATAACTTGCAAAGAAATCAATGACTTACATTAGGGCTTTGGTGCTGCGAAGATTTATCACCCTCAAGTTTCACGTTCCCCAAACTAAGCTTGAAAACGAGATCATTGTTATTATAAGTTAGCAATTCAGACACTTACGCACATGGCATAATTAAATGCTTAAACTCCCTTATTCCTAGATGTATCTCTTATATTTTATTTTTGTCTTAGAATGATCATGAAGATGCATTTTTGGACTTATTTCGATAATTTATTTAGGCTGAAAGCAAAGTAGGACGATTTGATCAATAGTTAGCTAAAGGACAAAATCTCTTAAGACTGCTTCTCGGGATATCAAAAAGTTCATATCTTGGCATAACTCGGTTCACGATTTGAGACCTTTCTCGGGCCGATATTTGGCATGTACTTCATACTTCATATCTTGAGAGACGTGCTTGAGATAATGGTCTTCTCATCGTTTATAGAGTTTCTTCACTTGGAGACTTTTGAGAGGTACTCCAACTTTGTTGACCACGACTTCATGATTATTTCTTCAATCTCTATTTGGGATTTTGAGATACAACGATCCGCCTCCTTTTCGGACTTGGATCTATTTATCCTCATACCTTGTTAGGGTCTTTTCGGATAGACTTCTCTATGATCTTTATGGGAGTTGATTGCTTTTCGTCGTGAGTCTTGATCCTTCATATTGACTTTGGGAATAATGCTTTTCACATCACCTTGGATCTTTAGCAATAAAATTGAATCCTCATGCCTTGTTAGGGCCTTTTCGGACTCGCCAATCTTCGCGCCCCGCTTCATAAGTTATGCCTTGGCTATGAACTCTTATCATTACCGAGCAACTTTTAAACGATCTTGGGCTAGAAGCTAAGTAACCTTTCAAATCGTACGACCTTACTTATTGCAGATAATTTATTAGCAAGTGATGGGAGAATAGGCAAATAATTACACCAAGTGAGCTTGTGCAAGAATACCGACTTATAATTGACTCTATCATTTCTCGTCCTCCATAATTTAAAATCTCAAGTAATGAGACTCGTGGATACTTAGCCTAATAAACCAATTAAGGTCTACATGATTAAGGATACTAGCTAGAATAAACTTGGATAAGTCTATTCGGGTTGAGTCAAAATAAACGCAACGGGCCTAATATGTCAAAGACTTCTAAACTAGCTACACCACTTTATTAATATTTTTGACTTTATTGCGGGATATATACATATGAAAGCAACGATAAAAATTTAAAAATTACGACTAAATGGCCAAAGTTAATTAAAAATTTGAAAAATGTTGAAAAATAGGATTTTCTGGTTAAATGAAGGCATTTTCATGGAAAAGTCCACTTAAAACTTCGATAGAAGTCCCCCTACACTTAAGATAAACATTGTCCTCAATGTTTAAGCATGTGGGAAAAGTCTCCCCTACACTTATGACATTGTGCACGTTGGTTAACTCAAGTTAAGGAAGAGACGACTAAAGTGATCAATTTCAAATGTGAGTATGAAGAAAATTGAATCACGATAGTTGAGAGATAGAACCGGATTTCGGATAACACGGGAGCACGGTTCTTCAAAGTTTCCAAGAGTGCACTTATCCCTGTAATCACATCACCACACAAAGACAAACACCCTATAGAGGTCCCCCTACACTTAGGAGGTTAAAACATAAAAGGATAGATACTCGGGCTGCCTCCCGAGGAGCGTTTGTTTTTGATAACCGAGTCACGAGCCTAACTCGACCCAAAATTAGTTCATGGGGAACGTGGTGAGGGATGGAATCACCTCCTGAGAGGTGTCCTCACCAAAGTACAACTTCACTCGTTGGCCATTCACCTTAAAATTCGGTCCATTAGGTTGAGCGAGCTCGAGAGTACCATATGGAAAAATTTGGGCAATGGTGAATGGGCCGGACCAACGAGATTTGAGCTTGCCCGAAAAGATTTTCAACCGAGAGTTAAAAAGTAAGACTTTGTCTCCAACATGGAACTCTCGGTTCTTAATCTTAGAATCGTGAATGAGCTTAGTCCTCTCCTTATAGATTAAAGAGTTTTCATAAGCCTCATTACGGAGTTCATTGAGCTCATTGAGTTGGATCTTGCATAGGTCACCGGCTTTGTTAATGTCAAAATTAGCCCACTTCAAGGCCCAATAAGCCTTGTGCTCCAACTCAATGGGGAGGTGGCACGCTTTCTCGTACACGAGACGATATGGTGTACAACCAATCGGAGTCTTGCATGCGGTACGAAAAGCCCACAAAGCATCATCAAGTTTATCAGCCCATGAGGCACGATGCTCTCCCACGGTCCTTTCAAGAATTCGCTTAAGTCCTCGGTTGGATATTTCAGCCTGGCCATTAGTTTGTGGGTGGTAGGCTGTGGAAAGACGATGATTTACACCATACTTATCCATGACTCTTGCAAATTGGTCATTGCAAAAATGAGTCCCACGGTCACTAATAATGGCGCGAGGCACACCGAATCTAGCGAATAGAGCTTTCAAAAAGTTACAAACCACCCTTGCGTCATTAGTAGGTAAAGCTTTGGCTTCAACCCACTTTGAAACGTAGTCAACGGCTACAAGGATGTATTTGTTTCCTTTAGAAGAAGGGAATGGCCCCATAAAGTCGATACCCCAAACATCAAAGATTTCACATTCTTGTATGAAATTCTGAGGCATCTCGTCTTTATGTATGATTGTGCCTTGTTTTTGGCAAACATCACATTTTTTAACCATATCGTGAGCGTCACGATATATGAAGGGCCAATAAAATCCCGAATCAAACACTTTTTTGGCGGTGTAGTTGGGACCAAAGTGACCACCGGTGGGTCCTTTGTGGCAAGCATCAAGGATTTCCGAAGCTGCCGGTCCATCAACACATCGGCGGATAATTAGGTCGGCACATTGTTTGAATAGGTAAGGGTCGTCCCAAAAGTAAGTCTTGATGTCGGTGAAGAACTTTTTCTTTTGTTGAGACGTCAACCCTTCCTTGAGAATTCCACCCGCCAAGTAGTTTGCAAAGTCCGCAAACCACGGGGTTTCATTAGAATTCGAATTTATAGACATTAAGGTCTCCAAGGGAAAAGAATCATTGATTTATTTATTCGGATGATCCCCTTGGTAAGGATCCTCAAGTCTGCTGAGATGATCCGCGGCTAGGTTTTCAGCTCCTTTTTTATCAAGAATTTCAATTTTAAATTCTTGGAGCAGCAAAACCCAGCGAAGAAGTCTTGGTTTGGAATCTTGCTTTGTCAACAAGTACTTCAGCGCGGAATGATCGGTATACACGATTGTGGTGGAAAGGACAAGATAGGGGCAAAATTTTTCAAAGGCATAGACAATAGCTAAAAGCTCTTTTTCGGTTGTCGTATAATGCAATTGTGCCCCAGTCATTGTCTTGCTAGCATAATGGATTGGTTGGAAGTGTTTGTTCACTCTTTGTCCCAGAACCGCTCCAATAGCAAAATCACTAGCATCGCACATCAACTCAAAGGGAAGCTCCCAATTAGGGGTAACCAAGACGGGTGCCTTAGTTAGCTTATCCTTAAGCGAGTTGAAGGCTTCAAGACACTCTTTGGAAAAGATAAAAGGAGTATCTTTTTCCAAGAGGTGGGTCATCGGGCGAGCGATTTGAGAAAAATCTTTGATGAATCGACGGTAGAAGCCCGCATGACCCAGAAAACTTCTCACACCCTTCACGGTTGAAGGTGGAGGCAACTTGGCGATAACATTGACTTTAGCACGGTCTACTTCAAGACCGGCTTTGGAAATTTTGTGTCCCAGCACGATGCCTTCTTTTACCATGAAATGGCATTTTTCCCAATTTAGAACAAGGCGAGTGTCTTCGCACCGCTTAAGCATACGTTCCAAATTGGCAAGGCAAGAAGAGAAAGAATCCCCGAAGACCGAGAAATCATCCATGAAGACTTCCATGGTTTGTTCAACCATGTCATGGAAGATAGCTAACATGCACCTTTGGAAAGTCCCGGGGGCATTGCATAAGCCAAAAGGCATTCTTTTGTAAGCAAAAGTGCCATAGGGACAAGTGAATGTTGTCTTCTCTTGATCTTGGGGATCGATGGGTATTTGAAAATAACCCGAGAAACCATCAAGAAAGCAGTAATATTCATTACCCGCTAAACGTTCAAGCATTTGGTCCATAAAAGGTAGAGGGAAATGATCCTTTCTCGTGGCATCATTGAGTTTGCGGTAGTCTATACAAACTCTCCACCCAGTAATGAGACGAGTGGAAATTAAATCGTTGTGTTCATTGGGAACAACGGTTATTCCGCCCTTCTTGGGCTCACAATGGATTGGACTAACCCATGGCGAATCCGAAATAGGGTAAATCATACCCGCATTAAGAAGTTTGATAACCTCTGTTTTGATGACTTCATGTATTTTTGGATTCACCCTTCGTTGGCTTTGAATTGTGGGCTTAAAGTCGTCCTCCATGAGAATTTTGTGTGTGCAGAAGTGAGGATCAATTCCACGAATGTCAGAAATCTTCCAAGCAATAGCCTTCTTGTGATCTTTCAACACGGTGATAAGTCGGGCTTTTTCTTCTTCCTTTAGGTCCTTAGCAATGATGACTGGCGACTTCTTCTCTTCTTCAAGGAATACATACTCGAGATGGGGCGGCAACTCCTTAAGCTCTAAATCCGGAGGATTTTCGACGGGAGGCGTATTCGAAGTCGGAGTATCGATAGCAATGACCGTGGGAGATGGAGGAGAAGGATTGTCTTCGTTGAGAAGATTGTCAAAGAAATTCATGTCTTCATCCCCATCGATAGGAGAATCATTAGTAGCTAAATTCACATCTCCCATGGTGTCTTCAAGATTGTTCCAAAATAAATCACTATCTCCAAATAGAGACAACGATGAATCAATAGAGGACACGGTCTCAACATTGGGAAGAGAGGTAGGAATACTTTTGCAAGCATCATTAAAGTGTTCTTCACATGCCTCATCAAGAACGTCAATACAATTAACACTCTCATATGAATAAGGCTGTTTAGACAACTTTCCCATGTTGAAGACTACTTTATCGTCACCCACTCTCATGATAAGCTCACCGGCTTCAACATCAATGAGAGTGCGACCGGTCCTCAAGAATGGACGACCAACAATTAGTGGCACACGAGGGTCAATCTCGTAGTCGACGACAACAAAATCAGCAGGAAAGGTGAATTTGTCGACTCCTACAATGACGTCTTCGGCTATCCCCACTGGATAAGCAACCGTACGGTTAGCTAATTCCAAAGTCATTTTGGTGGGGACTAGCTCTGGGAGAGATAATTGCTTCCAAACACTTAGAGGCATGAGATTAATACTGGCACCTAGATCGGCTAGGGCCATGCAATTCTCTACTCCCGGGAAATTGCAAGGAATTAAGAAACGACCCGGATCACCAAGCTTGGTTGGCAATTTCCTTAAGAGCACTGCAGAGCAATTCTCATTAAGTTGGGTGTTGGTAATATCGAGGAGCTTTTCCTTGTCGCTCAGAAGATCTTTAAACATTTTCGCATATTTAGGCATGTGAGCGAGAGCCTCAGCGAAGGAGATATTGAAATTCAGTTGTTTAAACATTTAAAGAAAGTTTGAAACCTGAATATCGTCCTTGCTCTTTTTCTTCTCTTTCCTCAACCTAGATGGATAAGGTATATTGGAAGAAGAGGAAGGCTTTGGAAGAATAGGATCACTCACATCCTTGGGTGGTGGAGGGGTAGAAGGAAGAGGTGGAGAAATTGGGAAAGGAGAAGGATGAGGAATAGGAGCAGGTGACTCGTTCTCCTTAGTCACAACCCCCGGTGGAGGTATAGGAAGCTCGGGTTCCTTGGTACCTTTGCCACTTCGAGTAGTGATTGCTTTCATCTCCCCTCTTGGGTTTGCAACGGTGTTACTCGGAATAGTACCCGAAGAAGAGGGTTGATTAACTTGGAAGAAACTAGCCATCATGTTCCTCAAGTCATTTGTTTGGCTATCCAACGTATTTCTCATGTCGGCTCTCAAATCGTTTCCTTGCTTGACCAAGTCTGCTTTCAAATTGATCACTTCACGTTGAAGATTTTCCACGATCACATCATTTGTCCTCATGTAGGTCTGCACTTCTTGGTGTAGAGCGGTGGATTGGTTGGGAGGAGCATTGTATGCGGGTGGTTGATAAGCAGGTTGTTGGTAAACAAGGTTGTTACGTTGAGGTGGTTGTTGTTGCTTATGAGGAGGTCTGTATGGTTGTCGAGGTTGTTGTTGTTGTTGAGGAGGGCGATTGAGGTTTTGTTGTTGGTTTGGGTTGGTAGGAGGAAAGCCAGGTGGGGAAAGATAATTATTAGAGCGGTAGCTAAGCAAATTACGGTCACCTTGAGGTCTAGCTTGATAAGCAGGTTGAGGATAGGTGCCATAAGCTGCATTAACATTCTCAGCAGGGTAGTCTTGGGTGGCGGTACAAGTGGTGTAAGAGTGAGGACCACCGCATATCTCACAAGGTTGGCTGACAGCGTTAACTTGAGCGTTTTTAGCGTTGTTGCTGTTGTTGTTGCTGACGGTGTGGGTGACAAGCGATTCAAGAAGCGTAGTGATTTTGTCCAATCGCTTGTCGCTGTCACTAGTGCTAGCACTAGCGACATTGGTCCTAACACTCATGGTTTGCACACGAGACTTATTCTCAATGATGTCCCAAGCAGCATTGGAAGTCTTAGCCAATAGATTACCCCCCGAGGCACTGTTCAGTGAATCTTGGTCACTCATGCTTAAACCATTGTAAAAAGTATTAATTTGATGTACTTTGGTAAAACCATGTTGTGGGCATTTTCTTAAAAGATCTTTGAAACGATCCCAAGATTCACTGAACGACTCATCGTACTTTTGTTCAGAATTTATGATTTCATTCCGCAATGCGGTAGTACGAGAGGGTGGAAAAAAGTAATTGATAAACTTAGTTTCCAAATCCGTCCACGAGAGAATACTCTGTGGCGGTTCCTTAGCAAGCCAATGCCGGGCTTGTCCCTCTAAAGAAAAGGGAAAAAGTTGTAATCTAATAACCTCTTGTGGAACACCATTGAATTTGACCGTGTTGGTGAGTTGCAAGAATCTCTTGATATGGTCGTGTGGATCATCAATGGTTCGTCCCAAGAATGGTTAAGCGGAGACCATCTGGATAAAGCCTGATTTTAGCTCAAAGTTGTTGGCGGCAATTGGAGGTATGACAATTGGGTCCGTGTTGCCATCTACATGAGCTTGCAGCAATTCAATCATCGGGCGATTATCCGGAAGGGGCTCATTGTTGTTGTTATTGTTCATGTTGTTGAAAGGTGGGTTGTTGTTGTTATTATTGTTTGGAGGTGGTACACCGACCATGTCTAAGTGATCGAGAGGCTCGGGCTCTTGATAAGACGTGGATCGAGTGCGCATACACCTGCAAAAGAACTAACAAGGCAAAAACAAACAAAGCAAAAATATTTTTGGTTTTTATGTTTTTTAATTAATTAATTTTTTTTTTTTTGTATTTTTGAAAATTTTATATTTTTTAGTTGTTTTTGAAAATTTTAGTTGTTTTTGAAAATTTTCGTGAAAAAGTAACGTTCACGGGGAACGGATCCCAAAATCGAAGTTCTCACAAAAAACTTTTGATCTTAACGAGAAGAGCTGGTAGCGGCGCCATTTGATACATGCATTTTGCTATGGGTTCTAATTTATGTCTCGATATCCTCTCGAATTGATCTCGGCCTTAAGTGGAATGATTGTTCTTGATTACTAAATTAAAGGGTTTAGTTATCTAATCTACTAAAAAGTTTAAATGTACTAAAATGAAAACTTGTATCAAAGACAATTAATTTAATGACAATTAATAAAAACTTGAATTAAAATTAAAAGTAAAATTGAAAGTAAAGTATGAAATAAATATGAAGAAACAGAAACAGTAACAATTAATAATGCTCAAAAGAAGACTGATTCGGAAGTTTTAACCTTGATTCGGAACTTTGTTCATCCGGAACTTTTCATTCGGAACACCTTGATTCGGAACTTTAATCGGAAGTTCACCCGGAACTTTCACCCGGAACTTCGTTCGGAACTTACTTCGGAAGTTGCGTTCATTCGGAACTTGTACTCATTCGGAAGTTTTTGGAAAAGAAACTCATTCGGAACTTTTTACTCATCCGGAACTTCAGTTCATTCAGAAGATTATATTCATCCGGAACTTTTTAGTTCATTCGGAACTTTCTAAAAGAAAACTTATTCGGAACTTAAAAACTCACTCGGAAATTTTTTAAATAACATTCATTCGGAACTTTCTAGTTCATCCGGAACTTAGAGTTCATCCGGAAGTTTTATGCTCATCCGGAACTTTGAGTTCACCCGGAACTTTTTGGTTCACTCGGAAGATTTGATTCGTCCGGAACTTTTCAGTTCATTCGGAACCTGGGAATCTCAGATACAGTAACTTAACCGAAGAACAAGGAAAAATGTTTTTAATCCAAAAATCACCAAGTTTTTCACCAAAAACTTAAATAAACTAATCACTAAGCATCTACTAACCATAAACTACAAATCCCATCAACAAAAACACAAATCCCAACAACTTTTAAAGATCAAATCAATAAAATAAGAACTTAAGAAATTGAAGATAAAGATGATGATGAACAAGATGAAATGGAAAGACTAAACAAGAACTTGTATTGATGATTTAATGTATTCAACAATAACAAAACAAGGATTAAAGTTACAAGATTTCAAGATCAAAGATTAAAATCACCAAACACCCTAGTGGTGATGGTGATCCTACGAAACAGAAAGGAGAGAAAAGTGGGGAGAAAGAAAACTAAAAACTAACTGGCTAAAATGTGTGAGGGTGGACTATTTATATGCTTTTCTTTTGGTTGGTGAGTGGGCTTTCTCCCGTTCTTCTTGTCTTCTCGTCTTTTCAGAAAAGTTGACGTTTTCGATTTTGATTCGGGATTTGTCGTCGATTAAATTCAACTCGTCTTTTAATTTCTTCGTTTAATAGACTTGAGTTTCTTCGACTTATATAAATCTTCCATCTTTGGTCCTTTTCTTTGATAAATCTTCGAATAGTCCCAGTGACTTCAATTCTTTTGTATCTCTTGGACAATAGACTTCATCTTGAGTCTTTTTCTTCGATAAATCCCGTGCAATCCCATGTTTTCTCCAATATCCATCCGGTTGGCTCTGAAAACACAATAAACACAAAAACCACGCATAATTCCAAACAAATGATATTAAATACGTGTTTTGGTCTCGTTTAAGCCAGAATTAAGTGGTAAAAGGATGGGTGTTTACACACCTATCAATTATGCATTAACAACTAACATTCAAGATTTAACCATTAACCACAATTCCAAGGCTCCAAGCCTTACCAATCACCATGGTCCCATAGGCGCCCATACACCAATGAACCAATCCCAAGGCCCCGCCTTGTCAACATCCCCTTGGTACCAAGTCAAACCATAATAACTGAGATGGTACGTGTCCCCCGATCCAAATCATAAATACAATCAAGAATCACATAGCAGTTAATTACATAAGTGTACACAGAAGTCCATCACAAACCATAAAAACATTCACAACATTATTTACAAAACCATACAATGTTTCTTCCATCCCATCTGGAAGTCAAAACAGTTATACTCATAAAAACATAGTGTTGGAAATACGTTTTACGTATATAGAAAGTCTCGGTCACTCCAACAATGTAGTTATAGGCTCGTAGTAATGTTAAGTTTCATTTATCAAATAGCCCGACCCATGAGCATGTTCATGGGCCGGAATCCCAAGTCCATTAAGGACTTGGGGTATTTAAACCTCTTTCCACCATGGAAAGAGGTGTTGGTTGTTTCATTTATTGTTTTCAATATATAAGTTTCTTTCACTTCTCTCTCTAACTTTCTCTCTCTAGAAAAACATCAACCCCCTTGTTTCACAAAGATTATCATTGTTCTACAATTGGTATCAAGAGCATGGGATGAGATATAGGTTTGTTTTTGTGTTGCGTATTATTTTCTAAACATATCGTAGAGTGTTGGTTTGTTTTTGCCGAATCTTCAAATTTTTTATGTTTTGATCGTAGTTTAAAGTAGTGTAACATAGGGATTCGTGTTAAAGTGTTCTTGGTATCTTGGTTTTCGTTAAAACATCATCTTTCTTGGATCAAAAGTGTAAAAAGGTCTTGTGTTCTTCATCCCGAAATTCAAGCAGAAATCTCCATCGGAAAGTACAAGTGAAAAGGGGGCTTCCATCGCAATAACCATCACCATCGGAAAGGGTTTGGTTCTACATTGCGATACTTGAATTTCATTACTTATTCCGATCTGGACATTCCGATCGTACTTTGCGATCTGGGATTCCGACGGCTATAAGGAAGTTTTTTAAGTCGTTACTCTTCTTAAATTTTGTCAGCTACATTGCGATCTGAGCATTCCGATCTGAATTATTCCGATAGGCTTTGCGATCTGAGCATTCCGATAGTAAGATATTCCGATCTGGGTATTCCGACAGAAAGAACATTTCGATAGAACTTGTTTTTAGACACTTAGTGGATTTTCTTCTATTTGGCGTTTAATTTGGTAATTTGGAAAATTTCAAAAGCAAACACAACAACAAGATAACAACATATTTTAGTTAACAACACAAAAAACTCATAAACTTATTTCATTGTTCGATCATCTTTGATAATCTTTTTTCAAGGGATCACAAAATGAATTCACATTCATTTATGCCAACTATGTCTTCACTCACCGATATATCGATCATTTCGGGTACTGATACTCGCCCGTCTTTGCTCATCAAAGATCTATTTGAAGCATGGCAAGGCCGTATGAGAACGTACATCATGGGCAAACAAAATGGTCGACTTATGCTTCAATCGATTGATAAAGGACCATTAGATTGGGGAGAGGCTACCGTCAACAACGTGACAAGGCCAAGGGAGTATCATGAGTTAACCGATGCCAATAAAATCATTGCCGATGCTGATGAAAGGGCTGTTCAGACAATTCTTCAAGCCCTTCCACCCGATATCTTTCGAATGGTAAGTGAACATACAGTAGCAAAGAATCTTTGGGATCGACTTGCGGTTTTGCTACAAGGGACATCTCTCACTAAGCAAGAACGAGAGTGTCAACTGTATGATTTGTTTAATAGGTTCAAATACATTCCAGGGGAGACTCTTCATGATTTTTACTGGCGTTTTACCACTCTGATGAATGACATGAATGTCTATAATCTTAGGATTGAACAGTTTCAGTTAAACACCAAGTTTTTGAATACATTACCCCCTGAATGGAGTCAATATGTCACAGATGTCAAAATGATTCGTGATCTACACAAGTCCAATTTAGATCAACTTTATGCTTTCTTACAACAACATGAGAAGCATGTGATCCAAAACCGAATTTCTCAAGGACCTTATCATGAACCAATGGCATTATTGGCAAACCATCCTACACTGTCATACCACAACTCTCAGCTTGCTTTAGGACACAAATCTTCATATCAACCTGTGTATCAAACACCAAGCTTCCCACAGTACTCGATTCTGCCACCGCCGCCAACATCTTATCACCAACCAGCAACATCATCATCACAAGGAGATTCACACCCATTACCTTATGCTTCACACCAGTATTCACCGTATCAACCTCCCACCAACCTTGTTAGTACCTATCCACAACTGGAGGCTCCTCAATCTCATTACTCACAACAAGTCAGTGCTCCAACCAATCAGACTGTAGCTCAAGCAGCACTAGCTTTCTACTATGAAGATGACATCCCTGTCCCTGAATTTAGACAAGGAGATAGCCCTACTGAAATCCTTGCTCTGATGTCTGCTTATTTAAGTCAAACATTGAACAAACGAGGTTACCGAGCTCCAGCAACAACTAACAATCAGTTAAGGAACTCGTCTAACTCTCGACAACAGGCAACAATTCAGGACGGAAGAGTCATGGTGAAACCACTTCAAGGGAGATCGAATTCGTCTACCGCTGGTGCACGTTCATCCACTACTACTGCTACAAGGTAAAACAGCACAGGTAAAATGAAGGTGGTTATTTGCTACAACTGCAAAGGAGAAGGGCACATGGCCCGAGAATGCAAGCAGCCTAAGAGGAAAAGGGACGACACATGGTTTAAGGAGAAGATTTACCTGGTGAACGCTCAAGCCCAAGGCCGTGAGCTTGATGCAGAAGAATTGGCATTCCTTGCAGATCTGGGAGTAGCGGAAACTGATGGTCTCACAACAGTCATCACCAACAATGCTGCATATCAATGCGATGATTTGGATGCATATGACTCTGATTGTGATGATCTTAACACTGCCAAAGCAGCTCTTATGGCAAACCTTTTACTATATGGAGCTGATACCATTTCTGAGGTACCAAATACTGCTACAAATACTAGTATTGTACCTTATCAAGTTGAGCAAATGTCTGAGTATTCGGAACAGCCTCCGGTGGTTAGTAACTCAATTGACGAGACAAACAATGATAGCAATATCAGTGAAAGTCCTCAGACTTTGAATGAACCACAACCGGGAGCTATTACGACTACCAATCCGTCTGCTCAACCTGATTTGGTTATGGTCCTTGCATCTTTGCTTAGCCAAATGAATAATGCGGTCCTTGAAACCCTTAATGCTAATCAGACTTTATCTGCCGAGCTTGCTTTGCATAAGGACAAGGTTAAAACCTTGGAAATGACTCCTGTGTCCACTACCTTAACCAGTCCTGAATTTGATAGGTTTAGGAAAGTTCAAATGGACAATCTGCTAGAAATTGAAAGTTTAAGAGCAAATCTTTCGAATGAGCTTAAAGAAAAAGAGTCAGTCGTTACTAATTTTCAACAACTTCAAACGGATTTTGAAATTCTTGAGTCCAAACAGCTTGAAATGGAAATTAAGACGTCTGAAAGAATAAAAGAAACGGAAATTAAGCTTTTAAAACAATATGCTGCTTCACATCTAGTACACTTGTTTCATGCATCATTTAAAGAGTTCAACCTATCGCGTCTCAAAGACTTACCACCTAACCCGGGTTATGCAAAGCAAGCACTTAACCACAACCCACGACTTTATGATGCAACAAAGTTAGGATTGGTATTAGATCCGATTGTGTTCTCTAATGATTCTGAGAGTATGACACCATATGATGAAAAGCAGTTAAAATTACTTTCTACATATCCTAAATATGATTATGCTCAAATGAATGCAAAAAATGCCACAATAGATCTTAGAATTCGTTTTAATATGAAAAAGAGAACTCTCCAAACATCCACTTTCATGCCGACTAGAGAATACCTTAGTATAATTCCTACACTCGTCAACTCGGACAAACCAAAGGAAATTCCTAAGAATCTTCCACCGGTTAGTACGGTAAAGCTCAGCTTGGAAGAGATTGGGCAATACCTTACCGATTTTGACAAGGTCATTTTGGAATGTACGACTTCAACGGCTCAAACCGCTGGAGAATGGGCGTTCGAACACATGAAAATGGTGTTTGAGAAAGAGATCGTTCCGTTTGTGGACCATATTAAAAAAGGAGTCTATGATCTAGCGTGTAATTTAAGTTTTGAAATTGGTGAAGTTCAAAAAGTTTTCAATAAAATAGATGATGCTTATGAACAACACTTAATTGAAAAGGAAAACATTTTATCAGAATATGACCGGTTTTTAGAACATATGGTGTCTCTCGAAGTGATGCAAGTTGTTACTGTTAAATATACTCATGAAATTTTATCTACTGTGAATATTTGTGATGATGTGCATGAATCTGTGAATACTGTTGAACATGTGAATACTGTAGAAAATCACTCTTGTCATGAATCCAACGCTGAATTTTTAAAGCTTCAAGATTCGTATAATACACTCTCAAAAAGTTTTAATGAGCTTCAACAACATTCTATATCTCTTGAAATTGAGAATCAATCTAAAAATGAAACTCTTTCAAAACTAACTGATGGTGGAAACTCCGTTGAGACAAGTGACAAGATGATTCAGATGGTTCAGAATTTAGAAGAAGAGATGATGAGAATTAAGAGAGAAATACTAGAAACAAAAACGGAACTAGAGGCTGCAGAGACTAAGAATCATGTCCTAGAAAATAGAATTAATTCTACACTAGGAGAGCGTGAACAAGTAAGGCAGGGAGACTCACAAATTTCTGGTTCAATAGAAGAACACCTCGCGTTTAATGCGACAGAGCAAAAGTCTTTAATTGACAAACTGAACAAGAAATGTGAGGAAACCTCTGACCTAAAAATTCAGCTCATAGACAAAAATATGGTTCTAGCAGAATTAAAGGAGACACTTCAACTCAAAGGACGAGAAAGTGTTGATAATCCAGCTACGGTCTCTGCCTCGACCTCTAGTGCTCCCAAACCCAACCCACGTGTGCTATATCGGGATCCAATATTTAAGAAAAGTCCTACTAAGTTTGCCACATATATGAAAAATGCCTTAGAACATGCTGATCTAGATAGAGAGATTGTTGATAAAATACGTGAACGTGATCCCACAAGTCATAGTGTATATGAGCTTTTATTATATGTGGATCGCGTTCAGGATTGTTTAGCAAACTTAGAGTACATTGGGCAACCGATATCTATACCATCTAAACAACAAACCACCATTGCCATTACTCCATTCAATAAGACCCCAGGAGCTAAGCCTGTTTTAAACACACCCATCAAGGCTAAGTCAAAATCTGTAACTAATGTTCCCTTGACTTCTACAGGAGTAACTGTGTCCACTAAGGCTAAAGGATCTCAAGACAAGAAAGATAGGATCAAGCCTTCCACTAATAGGACTGAGAAGAAGAAAGTAGAAGTGAACCCTAGGAATGTTATTTTAGTTTTAAATAAAAAGAATCATGTAGCTAAGACAAAAGGTTCTCTTTATGAGTGGAAACCTAAGCAAAATGTGAATTCTAATGCAAAATGTTGGAATTGTAATGAATGCATGTTTTCTCAGCATCATGATTTATGCCTTGTTGATCACGTGAATGAAATGTATGCTATTAAGAACAATCTTGAATGGATTCCAACAGGGAAGAAATTCACCCAAGTTGGGTGGCAATGGAAACCCACTGGTAGGACCTCTACTGCTAATGGAACTAAGTGCCCTTTAACTAGGATAACATCCACGGAAGTTAGGTCTAAGCGTCCTTTAAATAGGAACACTAGCACTAAGAACTGGAAAAAGCGCCCTTTAACTAGGTCTGCCCCCACTATTGTGCCTACCAGTGGTAATGTCCCCAGTCAAAAAGTACCTCAGAATACTAGACAACTAGAATCTAAGCCAACCACTAGTAAGAAAATCTGGAAGCCTAAAGTTTCGTCTGATAGCAAATCTAAGATAATTGTATCTGTACCTGCTAACTCAGTAGAACAATTAGAATCCGATACATCGTCTGTGTTTGGTAATATTTTCAGGTCGTCCAAATTATTCTTTGGTATTTGGACTCGGGGTGCTCCAAACATATGACTAGAGACCGCTCGACGCTTAGAAATTTCGTCAGCAAGTTTCTAGGAACGGTTAAATTCGGCAACGACCATATTGCAAAGATTATGGGTTATGGTGAATATCAAATTGGGAATGTCACGATTTCAAGGGTTTATTATGTAGAGGGACTTGGTCACAATCTATTCTTAGTAGGACAATTTTGCGATTCAAACCTTGAAGTGGCCTTTCGACAACATACTTGCTTCATTCGCGATCTTGTAGGAAATGATTTGTTAAAGGGTTCTCGAGGGGATAATCTCTATACTTTGTCTATTCAAAACATGATGGCCGCCTCTCCTGTTTGCCTACTCTCCAAAGCATCTAAGACCAAGTCATGGTTGTGGCATCGACGGTTATCTCATCTTAACTTTGATGCTATTAACCATTTGGCTAGAAACGAACTTGTTCGTGGTCTTCCAAAACTTAAGTTCGACAAGGATCACTTATGTTCCGCGTGTTCATTGGGGAAAAGCACCAAGAAACCTTACAAACCTAAAGCAGAAGACACCAACCAAGAACCACTGTATCCTTTGCACATGGATCTTTACGGGCCAATGCGTACGGCTAGTGTGAGTGGTAGGAAATACATCCTCGTCATAGTGGATGATTTCTCAAGGTTTACATGGGTAAAGTTCTTAGCATCCAAGGATCAAGCACCAGAGTATATCATTACTTTCTTAAAGATGATCCAAGTACGTCGTAATGCTACTGTTCGCCGCATTCGGACTGATAACGGCCCTGAGTTCGTTAATCAGACTCTTCGAAATTATTATGAAAAGGTTGGTATTTCTCATGAAACATCTGTGGCTCGCACTCCACAACAAAATGGTGTCGTTGAAAGACGTAACCGTAAACTTATGGAAGCTGCTCGAACTATGTTGATTTATGCGAATGCTCCGTTATTCTTATGGGCTGAAGCAGTGGCAACCGCATGTTATACCCAAAATCGCTCCATCATTCGCAAACGTCATGGTAAAACTCCATATGAGCTACTTCATGGACACAAACCCGATATTTCATATCTTCATGCGTTTGGTGCACTTTGCTATCCAAACAAATAGTGAGAATCTGGGAAAACTTCACCCGAAGGCTGATATTGGAATTTTCATTGGTTACTCGCCTGTAAAGAAAGCTTACCGAATTTATAACCGTCGTCTTGGCAAGATAGTAGAAACTTTGGATGTCTATTTTGATGAGCTGACAGCGATGGCTTCTGAGCAACGCAACTCTGAACCCGCATTACACGAGATGGGAACCGGTACAATCAGTTCCGGACTAATTCCCAACAATCCTACTTCTCCATCATTCATACCACCAACAAGGTCCGAGTGGGATAAGTTATTTCAACCTATGTTTGATGAATTCTTCGATCCACAGAGTAATGATTCTCCAGCACCTGTAGCAGTAGCTCCGATTCCCGTAGTTGTTGCTCAAGATAATGGAAATCTATCCGAGGCATCTACTGTTACTCTTGAACAAGATGTCCCATCCCCCACCAATTCTCAAACAAGAGTATCCTAATCACGTGTACAAGCTCAAGAAGGCTCTTTACGGGTTGAAACAAGCTCCACGCGCATGGTACGATCTCTTATCGTCGTATCTCATCTCCAAAGGCTTCTCCAAAGGCAAAGTGGACCCCACATTATTCATTCTCAAGGAGGACAACGACATGATACTGGTACAAATTTATGTTGATGATATAATATTTGCTGCTACTAATCAACGTTTGTCTGACCGTTTTGAGAAAATTATGTCCACTCGTTTTAAGATGTCGATGATGGGAAAAATTTCATTTTTCTTAGGGTTGCAAATTTCTCAAAATCCCAGAGGCATCTTTATTAATCAATCCAAATTTGCTCTTGAATCCTTAAAGAAATATCACTTTGAAAACTGTGATCCCCGTGGATACTCCAATGGTGGAGAGATCCAAGTTAGATAAAGATAAGGAAGGGATAGTTGTCGATCCTAAACTTTACCGTGGAATGATCGGCACCCTTCTCTATCTGACTGTTAGCAGGCCTGATTTGCAATTTGCTATAGGCATGTGTGCCCGGTATCAGGCTCGGCCTACCGAAAAGCACTTACATGTTGTGAAAAGGATCTTTCGGTATCTAAAAGAAACACTTCATCGTGGTCTGTGGTATCCGAAGGATTCCTCTATTGCACTAATTTCATATGCAGATGCAGATTATGCCGGGTGTCAAGATACCAGACGTAGCACTTCTGGCAGTGTGCAACTTCTTGGAGATAGACTTGTTAGTTGGGCATCAAAAAGGCAGAAAAGCGCTGCAATATCAAGTACCGAGGCTGAATACATCGCTATGTCCGGCTGTTGTGCTCAAGTTCTTTGGATGAGGTCACAATTGACTGACTACGGTCTTGGATTCAACAAAATCCCGATGTACTGTGATAACAAAAGTGTAATCGCTCTATGCTGCAACTACGTTCAACACTCTCGAGCAAAGCACATTGACATCCGCTACCACTTCATCAAGGAGCAAGTGGAAAATGGAGTGATCGAACTGTACTTCGTCAACACTGAGTATCAGCTGGCAGACATATTCACAAAGGCCTTAGATCGAGGACGTATCGAGTTTTTGATCGAAAAGCTAGGCATGAAATCATTTTCACCAGCGACACTTAAGGAGTTGGCAGAAGAATCTGAAGAATAGTAATGGTAAACTATTCTCGAGTATCCTTTGATCGTGATCTTGTATATTATCGTACATATTTAAACCATCAAAAGCAAAATACAAAAATAGAAAACATAGAAATCCATAAAAAATATAAAACATAGAAAATCCATAAAAAATATAAAATCAAGAAAATCCAAAAATATTTTTCGTTTTCAAATCGGGCATGTCTTTTCGTACGGTAATATTTACGGCTTTAGAAATGTCGATTAATATTGACACGGCGCCATAAATAGAGTCCGTATAAAAGTTGTACAAGTTTTAAAACATGCCCATTATGGCTTGTAGTTATTTCAGACTGCAACCCGTTTTTCGCATTAAAGTCACGTATTTCTTTTGAAAACGTTGGCTCACAACGGGAATTAATTTTCTCGGGCAAGGTTTACTTTAAAACCTTGTAAGGGACTAAGTTTACTTTATAACTTGGTCTAACACAAATTTGTGTACGTTTCAGTGCACTTATTTTGTAAAAATAAGAGAAATCTTATTGCCACCAGAATCGTTCTATAAAAGCACTTAACCGGCAAATGTCCTCATTAATAGTTGTGTCCTTAAAATCATTGACTACAGCTCTTTAAATAGAAAACGGGCCAGGGATTAAGGGGGGGCAAATATTAATTCTTCGTAGAAACAAATTTGGTCGTTAAAAAGGGTTGTCAGAAAATATTAGCTATTCTTCATCATCAGTTATGCTATGTGTGCCTTGTGTGATATAGAATCTCATGTATAGGTCATTAAATTTTTGGCGTTAAGTATTTGTGGTCGTGTTTGTGAACGGTTTTATTTTTTATTGTTGATTCAATTAACTTTAACAATACATTATCAAACAGGGGGACCATTATTGCACTTTTTGCAAAATGGTGGGTGCTTGACCAAACTTTGACCAAGTCAAAACCTGTCACCCCCTCTTCCCCGTATCTATTGCAAATACACACACATTTCTTTTATCCGCCATTGTTGCGACCTTGAAGCTCCAGTTGATTTTTGATTCGTGACCTATCACTTGCTGCATAAAATCTAGGTATTCTATTGATAGGTGTGTAAACACCCATCTTTTCTACCACTTAATTACAATAATAACCGGACCAAAACGTGTATTTTATGTCTTTTATGTCGGAATTATGCGTGGTTTGTGTTTTTGTTGTGATTTAGGATGAAAAGGTGAAAAGTGGAGAAAACACGGACATTCACGGGCATTTACGGACTTTTATTGAAGAAAAGGATGAAAGACGAAGTCAAGAAGTCAAGAGTGCAAAAAGAACGGAAGTCCACGACCAATTCTTAAGAGTTATCGAAGAAAAAGTCAAAAGACGGAAGTTTATCAAAAGCCGAAGAATTCAAGTCTATTTTATTGAAGAATTTAAAGACGAGTTCGAAGAAATCCCAAAGCCAAAAGTCCCTTAAGTCCAAGTTTAAAGAAGATTAGAAGAAAAGGACTAATGACGCAATTAATGAAGATTAATAAAAGGAGGGACTTAAGCTTGTAATTAAGAAGAAATTAAAGAGGGGAGGAAGCTTCCTAATCCTCCCCTATAAATAGCCATTAGTTGTTAACTTTTCATTTTGTTGGCTAAGTGTGACAATTAGTCTTCCACCATTTAATTACTTTGCACCTTTAATTACCTTGTCAATTTAAATACTTGTCAAATTTAATTACCTTGTCTTGCACTTAATTACCATTTAATTCCAAGTAAGTTTTTCTTTTAATTCTTGTTAAACTTTATCTTTATCTTGTTAATCTCATTCTACCTTTCTTTAATCTTTGTGTTGATTTGTTTATGTTCAAGTTCTTAATTTTTGTTGATTTGATTAAAGTGGTTTTGATTATCTTGTTAATTTTATTGTTTTGGATTGATTGTTTATCATTTATAGTTGTTTATTTACTTGCTTGATTTAATCTTTTGGTTGATTTGTTCTAGATTCTATTAGATCCGAGCTTATATCTTATCCTTTGTTCTTTGGATCTAGATTTCTATTCTTCCCCTGGACAGCCCTAATTATTCCGAACCAAGGTTTTGAAAGTCTGCTTATTCGGAATATTGAGTTATTCCCTATAAGGGAAGTATTCCGAGTAGGCTAAACTTTCCGAATAGGGGGCATCTTTCCGAATAGAAGCTATATTCCGAATAGGGGCAACTTTCCGAATAGGGGGCATCTTTCCGAATAGAAGCTATATTCCGAATAGGGGCAACATTCCGAATAGGGACTATATTCCGAGTAGGCTGGACATTCTGAATAGGGGTTATATTCCGAGTAAGAGCATTATTCCGCATAAGACTTTATTCCGAATAGGGACAGATATTCCGGATAGAGGTATTATTCCGAATAGGCTTATATTCCGGGTAAGACCATTTATTCCGAGTAGACCAATATTCCGAATTGAGGTATATTCCGGATAGGTGACATATTCCGAGTAGACCATATATTTCGAATAGGGTTTATTCCGGATAGGGGTGATTTTCAGTTTCTTTAATTTTAAGTTTCTGCCTTTTTATTTTAAGCTTTATTTTTCCCGCCTTTTTCCTTGCTCGCACTTTAAGTTTATTTGCCTTAGATTTATTTTAGCTTTGTCTTAGTTTAAGATTTAGTTTTAGTTGCGTTTTAAGTTTGCCTTAGTTAGATTTAAGTTTGCGTTATTTACTGTATTGCTCTTTAGTTTAGTCGCGCTCTTAAATACTCGCACTTTACTTTAATTAGACTTAGATTTACTTTAAATTGCACTTTTACTTTATTTGTTCTGCACCTTTTATTTTAAACACTACAACGACACATCTTTGTTTCACCAAAGAACAGCTGAGTCGCACATTAAACACAAGTAGTTTTTCAATTCGAAGAGACACACGACAAAGAACTTTAATTTTTATACGGGCCAAAAGCCTAGTATCAAATGGCGCCGCTGCCGGCTCTTTTCGTAAAGATTAACGGTTTTCTGTGAGAGACACGTTGCTTTTTGGGATCCGTTCACTTGTGAGCGTTATTTTTCTTGCATAAAAAATTCAAAAAATCATAAAAATAAAAAAATTGATAAAAAATCCATAAAAATTAAAAATTTCAAAAATCCAAAAAGATTTTAGCTTTATTGTATATATATATTGTCTTTGTGTTTGGTTTTGTTTTCTTTTGCATTTTCAGGTGTATGCGTACTAGATCTTCTAATTATCAAGAGCCCGAGCCTCAAGAAGATTCAGATATGGCAGGTGTTAACAACAACAACATTCCACCGCACCTCAATAATAATAATAATAACAACAATGCTCTTCCACAACCCGATCTTCGGACCATGGAGGAACTTTGTCAACCAACAATGTTTGGACGAGGAGGACCGATTGCGCCGATGCAAATCAACGCTCCTGAGTTTTCGTTGAAGCACCACATGATTCAGCAAGTGCAAACAAACCCATTTAGAGGATTGCCTGATGATGATGCCAACAAACACCTCGACAAGTTCATTACAATCACCCAAAGCATGAAGTTGCCTGGGGCCACAATGGATGTTCTCCGCTTACAACTCTTCCCACATACTCTATCACATCATGCCGAGAAATGGTTTGATCGTCTCCCGAAGAATTCTATTCACACATGGGATGACATGACTCAACGCTTTTTGTCGCGCTACTTTCCACCATCCATGGTCACAAGCCTTCGCAATCAGATCAGCGGTTTCATGCAAGACCCTGATGAATCTCTTTTTGACGCTTGGGAGAGATATAATGTCTTGATCGACCGTTGTCCAAACCACAACATGCTTCTCGTCACATTAATTGATACTTTCTACAACGGATTGACTTTTCGAGATCGTGATACGATCAATGCAGCCGTCGGTGGCACATTCATGAAAAGGAGACCTGAGGAGTGTAGAGAGTTAATTGAGAACATGACTACTCATCACAAAAACTGGGATTCCTCTGCTTCTTCTAGGAACAACCCGAGAGTCAATGTTTCCTCAACCTCAGCAAACCCTGAGATGACCGAACTCACCCGCATGATGGCTGAAATGAGCAAAAGTATTATGCTTCTCGCTTCAAACCAACAACAACAACAAGTTAAAGCGGTTGCTAATCCTTGTGAAACATGTGGCGGTCCTCACTCATACACCGATTGTCCTTCGACACAAGGAAATCCGGAAAATGTGTATGCTGCTTACGGTAATTATTCACCGGAAAATTACCAAGCTAGACAACAAGGGGATAGAAATCTGCTGAGTTACCGTTCCAATAATTACCTTTCACCCGGTTTTTCTCCTCAAAACCAAAACCCCGCCAACAACTACAATAGAAGCAACCAAATCCCACCAAGAGCTTCTAACCCTTATCAACCACCCACCCAACAACACCTACCCATAAACACCGATGTTGATGCCATCATGAGAACTCAAGGTGAGTAAATCAAGAATCTACAGAGCCAAATAATCAATTTGAAAGGAGATATCTTGAAGCAAGGAAATGACATCAGAACCGAGGTTCGTGATAATATTCAATCTTCCTTCAGCACTCAAACGACTGAATTCAAGAATCTATTGGCTAGTTTCTTGCCCGAAGCTCAACCTTCTTCTTCGGGTTCTCTACCTTCAAACACCGTCACTAATCCGCGAGCTAATGTGAGTGCTATAACTACGCGTAGTAGAATTACCATTGTCAATCCGCCTACCCCACCACCATCATCTACACCTCCTCCACCACCATGTATCCCTACTCCCCCTATACCTAGTAGTAGTACACCATTACCGTCTCCGCCTCCTCATGACGATGTATCTCGGAAGGACCCTTCAACATCACAACCCTCACCAACTACACCTTCACCGTCTCCCTATCAACCCAGAATCCCATACCCTTCTCGCATAGGCAAGACCAATGAGCTAACCAAGAATGACTGTCAAGTATCGAAATATGTGGATATGCTATCTAAAATGACCATCAACATTAGCCTTGTTGAAGCACTTTGCCACATGCCGAAATTTGTCAAAGCATTCAAGGAATTGCTTAGCAAGAAAGAGAAGCTGATTGAACTCGCCAACACACGATTAAATGAAAACTGCTCTGCAGTCCTTCTTAGAGAACTTCCGGAAAAGCTTGGAGATCCCGGTCGTTTTGTGTTGCCTTGCGTGTTCAACAAAACTGAAGAATTTACTGCCCTTGCTGATCTCGGGGCTAGTATTAATTTGATGCCACTAAGTGTTTGGAAAACACTATCATTACCCGACCTCATTCCAACAAAGATGACTCTCGAACTTGCAAATCGCACTCTCGCTTACCCCGTTGGTATAGCCGAAGACGTGTTTATCAAAGTTGGCACATTTACTTTTCCGGTCGATTTTGTTGTAGTTGATTATGAAATGGACCCTCGTATTCCTTTAATACTTGGTCGGCCATTCTTGAGAACCGGACGAGCTTTAGTAGATGTGGCCGAAGGTGAGTTAATCTTACGAGTCGGGGATGATTCAAAAGTTTTTAAAATGGGGAAGCTTACAGGAAAATCCTTTGGAGGACGAGAATCAGTGAATATGATAAATGTGCTCGATGACTTTACCGTCTATGACAAGCCTCTATTCGAGTCTTCCACTGATAATCCACTCTTTGAAGCTAATGTGGATGATTCTCACTCTACTTTGGACGCTTCTCCCATTTATGATTCTCCACCGGTCTTTGATGCTTATGATGATTATTCTAGCTCAGATTCGGATGATTTTGATTGTACTTCTGAGTATCCCGAGCTGCCCACTTTCGATGATTTTGATGAGGCTGATACTCTCTCGAGCGATTCTTCACATAATGAAGATCCTCCGCCATCACTCGATCCTACTTTGGACGATTATTCATTTGAGGAAGACTTCTCTGAATTTCTCAACACTTACTTCCCTCATGAGAGTGATGCCCCTCCTTATGACTTTGAAGATTATCGTCTTGATCCTACTTTGGATTTTAAGAGCATTCTGTCAAAGGAAAAGAAACCGGTCGACACCGAAGTCCGTTGCACATATGATTTGACACCTCTTTGTCCCCCTTCTGAGGACGAGGTTGTGCTTCCTTGCGGATCTTCTTCACACTCGGCTGAGCCTGAGTGCTATTTTCCCTTAAAGGAAAAGGTGTTCGACCCTGGTATTGAAGTCTTTAAGCCATCTCAGTATCCACCTGAAGAAATAAAAGGAAAAATCTTTGGAAATCTTGAAGACATGCTTGCACCACCTCACCCTTGCTCCCACCGTGCTCCATCACTGCTTAAGGGAACCTTGCCTACTCTTCTTTGGCTTGCCTTGTTCGCCTTAAGCTTGTGTTATTTGCTCGATGAAAACTATGTCTTTGATCCTGGTGGATATGTTTCATGCTTCTTCCGTTGATGATCAAGGTCGAGTCAGGCTCACGACTCGGTTAACAAAAACCAAGCGCTTCTTGGGAGGCAACCCATGCATCTATCTTTTTGCTTTCTTTACCCTAAGTGTAGGGGGGAACCTTTGGTTTGCTTTCCTCTCCTCACTTCTTACTCAGGGATTCGAGCTTCAACGATCCACTCTTGATGATTCTTGACGCCCCGTGATTCCGTGTTCTACTTCTTCCCGGTCCTATCTTAAACTCTTTTCGATTCACTATTTTATATATTTTCTCAATATTAAAATAGGAATCTCTTTAGTTGTCTTTTCCTTAGCGAGATTTAAACAAAGTGCACAATGTCCTAAGTGTAGGGGAGTTTACTCCCACATGCTTAAACATTGAGGACAATGTTTATATTAAGTGTAGGGGGGAATTCTATCGAAGTTAAGTGGTCTTTTCCTTGTAATTGTCTTCATTTTAACCGGAAAATCAATTTTTCGACATTTTTCAAAATTTTTGATCTATTTTGGCCTATTAGTTTTTACCTTTGTATAGTTATTTTCTTTCTTTGCTAGAATAAATGTTTAATAAGCGGTTTTAATTTTCAAACGTTGTGTATCTTTTGACTCAACCCGAGTTTACTCTAGCTAGTATCCTTAACGTGTTTAAGTCAAATTTTGCTAGGCTTTTATATAGGGAGCTATAAAACGCGAAAGTCTTAACTCTCACGGGTTAAGAACATGAACTTTTCGCAAGTTCCTATAATTGATCCTAGAGATTCGTTTATCAAGGGAACTTTAAAATGCGATTTCTAAACTTGAAAAAGTCTAAGAATTTGCAAGATCCTATAGGCGACTCGAAAACCAAAAACTTTGATTTAATAGGCTAAGCATCCACGAGTCTCATTACTTGAGATTTTAAACTGTGGAGAACGAGAGATGATAGAGCCAATTATAAGTCCGGTATTCTTTCGTGAATTTATGTGAATTAATTATAAGCCTATTCTCCCATCGCTTGCTAATAAATTTATCTGCTAATAAATAAGGTTGTACGATTTGAAAAGTTACTTAGCTTCTAGCCCCAGATCGTTTAAAAGTTGCTCGGTATGGATTAGAGTTCATAGCCAAGGCATAACTTATTGAAGCGAGACGCGAAGATTGGCGAGTCCGAAAAGGCCCTAACAAGGCATGAGGGCTATATTTTGTTACTAAAGATCCAAAGTGATGTGAAGAATCATTTATCGAAAATCAATATGAAGGATCGAGACACACGACGTAAAGCAAAACTCCCCAAAAGTCATGGAGAAGTGTATCCGAAAAGACCCTAACAAGGTATGAGGATAAATAGATCCAAGTCATAAAAGGAGGCGGATCGTTGTATATCAAAGTCCAAAATAAAGATTGGAGAAAAATGAAGAAGTCGTGGTCCAAGTATGAATCTCTCAAAACTTCAAGTGAAGAAATTCCTATATGAAGAGAAGACCATTATTTCATGAACGTCTCTCAAGATTTGAAGTATGAAGTCGCTGCCAAATATCGGTCCGAGAAAGGTCTCAAATCGCGAAGCGAGTTATGCCAAGATATGAACTTTATGAGGTCCCGAGAAGCAGTTTTAAAAGATTTGGTCCTTTAGCTAACTATTGATTAAATCGTTCACTTTATTTCAGACTAAATAACTATCGAAATAAGTCAAACAATGCATCCTCGTGATCATTCAAGACAACAATAAAATATAAGAGATACCCCTAGGAATAAGGGAGTCTAAGTGAGTAATTGGCCCACATGAGTTCGTGATAGTTTACTAACTTATAATAACAATGATCCCGTTTTTAAGCTTGGTTTGGAGAAAGTGAAAACTTGAGGATGATGATTATTCATAACATTTTCAAAACCCAAGGTATGCTTTTGATTTCTTTATTTTGAATGTTTATAGTTTCTATCTCTTTAATAAAGGCCAACGTGGATTGATTGTGATGAAAAATGTAAACGTGCTTTGTAACTAATGCATTGCATGAGGACATTGCAATGGTCAAGTGTAGGGGATTTGATAGGTGTGTAAACACCCATCTTTTCTACCACTTAATTACAATAATAACCGGACCAAAACGTGTATTTTATGTCTTTTATGTCGGAATTATGCGTGGTTTGTGTTTTTGTTGTGATTTAGGATGAAAAGGTGAAAAGTGGAGAAAACACGGACATTCACGGGCATTTACGGACTTTTATTGAAGAAAAGGATGAAAGACGAAGTCAAGAAGTCAAGAGTGCAAAAAGAACGGAAGTCCACGACCAATTCTGAAGAGTTATCGAAGAAAAAGTCAAAAGACGGAAGTTTATCAAAAGCCGAAGAATTCAAGTCTATTTTATTGAAGAATTTAAAGACGAGTTCGAAGAAATCCCAAAGCCAAAAGTCCCTTAAGTCCAAGTTTAAAGAAGATTAGAAGAAAAGGACTAATGACGCAATTAATGAAGATTAATAAAAGGAGGGACTTAAGCTTGTAATTAAGAAGAAATGAAAGAGGGGAGGAAGCTTCCTAATCCTCCCCTATAAATAGCCATTAGTTGTTAACTTTTCATTTTGTTGGCTAAGTGTGACAATTAGTCTTCCACCATTTAATTACTTTGCACCTTTAATTACCTTATCAATTTAAATACTTGTCAAATTTAATTACCTTGTCTTGCACTTAATTACCTTTTAATTCCAAGTAAGTTTTTCTTTTAATTCTTGTTAAACTTTACCTTTATCTTGTTAATCTCATTCTACCTTTCTTTAATCTTTGTGTTGATTTGTTTATGTTCAAGTTCTTAATTTTTGTTGATTTGATTAAAGTGGTTTTGATTATCTTGTTAATTTTATTGTTTTGGATTGATTGTTTATCATTTATAGTTGTTTATTTACTTGCTTGATTTAATCTTTTGGTTGATTTGTTCTAGATTCTATTAGATCCGAGCTTATATCTTATCCCTTGTTCTTCAGATCTAGATTTCTGTTCTTCCCCTGGACGCAGCCCTAATTATTCCGAACCAAGGTTTTGAAAGGCTGCTTATTCAGAATATTGAGTTATTTTGTATAAGGGAAGTATTCCGAGTAGGCTAAACTTTCCGAATAGGGGGCATCTTTCCGAATAGAAGCTATATTCCGAATAGGGGCAACCTTCCGAATAGGGGGCATCTTTCCGAATAGAAGCTATATTCCGAATAGGGGCAACATTCCGAATAGGGACTATATTCTGAGTAGGTTGGACATTCCGAATAGGGGTTATATTCCGAGTAAGAGCATTATTCCGCATAAGACTTTATTCCGAATAGGGACAGATATTCCGGATAGAGGTATTATTCCGAATAGGCTTATATTCCGGGTAAGACCATTTATTCCGAGTAGACCAATATTCCGAATTGAGGTATATTCCGGATAGGTGACATATTCCGAGTAGACCATATATTCCGAATATGGTTTATTCCGGATAGGGGTGATTTTCAGTTTCTTTAATTTTAAGTTTCTGCCTTTTTATTTTAAGCTTTATTTTTCCCGCCTTTTTCCTTGCTCGCACTTTAAGTTTATTTGCCTTAGATTTATTTTAGCTTTGCCTTAGTTTAAGATTTAGTTTTAGTTGCGTTTTAAGTTTGCCTTAGTTAGATTTAAGTTTGCGTTATTTACTGTATTGCTCTTTAATTTTAGTCGCGCTCTTAAATACTCGCACTTTACTTTAATTAGACTTAGATTTACTTTAAATTGCACTTTTACTTTATTTGTTCTGCACCTTTTATTTTAAACACTACAACGACACATCTTTGTTTCACCAAAGAACAGCTGAGTCGCACATTAAACACAAGTAGTTTTTCAATTCGAAGAGACACACGACAAAGAACTTTAATTTTTATACGGGGTGTCAAAAGCCTTGTATCATCTATCTCGTTTAAGTTGCTCTCATTTAATCCGTTTCATCTAAACACATCTAAACAGTACCGTTAGATCATCTCCAAGATTTAGGGTCTCGTATTTTTGCTATGGATATGGTATTTAGGTTGTGGGATTTGTTCTATAGGATTAGATGATCATTGGGTTTGCCCAGAATCACTTAAAACATTGCCTAAGTTCCAGATCGAGAAGTCAACGTTTGAGATCGAATCCCTGTCACGGATTTCGATGCACATTACGATACCATCATTGCGATGCCCGTCATTACGATGAGTCATTCCGATGACTCATTACGATGGGCTATTGCGATGAGTCATTTCGATGGCTCATTGCGATAGCTCATTGCGATGTGTCATTGCGATGGTTCATTGCGATGGGCCGTTGCGATGGGTCATTCCGATGGCTCGTTGCGATGGCTCATTGCGATGGTCATTTCGATGGCTCATTGCGATGGCGTATTGCGATGACACATTCCGATGCGTTATTGCGATGGCTTCGCACTAGGTATTGCGATGGGTAATATTGCGATGAATTCTCATTTATTCCGATGGAAATGTACTGATTGCGATGGACATAAATATTGCGATAGGCATTTAAATCATTAGGATTACGATGCTTGATTCATTGCGATGGTTTGGATAGGATTCCGATGGATTGATACATTGCGATAGACTTAGGTTTTTTATGATTATGCACTTGCCTTAGAATATCTAATGAGTTCGGCCTAGCTTGCACTATTTCCTCCTTAGGTTTAAGTACTTTAGGGCCACTTAAACGAAACCAAGTGTTATTGAAACAAGTTAATTTTTATCTCATAAGAATACTTGAACGGTTTCTTATTACAGAAGTTCATCTTATTTTATAAGTTGATTCTTATCTAAACAAAAGAGATACAAATTACTTAGTCAATGTCTTGTGTTTTGTTTCCAGGCCATGGAAGACAAAGCTTCATCTGTGTTCAAGCCCACTATCTTTTGGGTTGAGGATAATCCTACAATTCCTGACGTAGTATTTGAAACTAAACCAAAACCCACTGAAGTTTTGGTTGAAATTAAACCAAGACCTACTGAGGTGTTAGTAGAAATCAAACCTAAACCTACTGAGGTTTTGGTCATGACCACCAAGAAATCCAAATATTTTAAGAACTAATGCTAGGTCGGTATCTCTTTAGAATAAAAATGTCTTTGGCAGTTATTTCATTATCCTAAGATTATTGCTAAATGTAAGGACCTTGTTCATCTGATGTATGTGTGAATGTTGTGGTAATAATTGTAATGATATTTTCCCGATGTTTCAACTTGGCATAGACTTAAGACATCTACATATATTGTGTATATCATTTGTGATTATGTCATCAAAGCAGGAAAATGTCAATCACCGAGGAACAACATCGACTTCGTGATCTTGAACTTGTTTCGCTCAGTAATAGGCTTCCATATGCTGAGAACAACTCTCGATTACAAGATGATTTTGATCCGGCTTTACCAGCTTTCAAAATAGCCACGGATATCCTAGACATATCACCCATCAGAGACACACTCAGACGTACTGCATCTATTCCCGAAGTCTACATGCATGAATTCTGGAACACTACATCTTTCTCCAAAAAGACTATCTCTTTTGAACTGAACAAAACACCAAGGGTACTCAACTTGAGCATTTTTCGGAAATTGTTTAAACTTCCTAGGTTGGCACAAGGAGAACAATTTGTGGCTAACCCAAATAATGATGAAATGCTTCGAGTCATTTGTGCCATGAATTATGAGGGTGAAATCAACAACCTATCACAATTTAACACCTCACACATAGGGCAACCCTGGAAAGCACTTATCACCATCATCGTCAAGTGTCTTACTGGAAAAACTAGGGGCACCGATGCAATGAGACCACCACAGGCTCACTTATTTTGGGGATTGTATACTGCATCCAAAGTCGACTATGCACTTCTTCTCTGGCAAGAATTTTGTTATCAGTTCACTGGAACGAAGAAGAAATCCGTGCATCTTCCATTCCCGAGATTCACCAAGCTCATTATCCACCATTTTATGAAGAATGACCCAACCATCAACACTCGCGGGAATTTCTTCTATCACACCAAAGATGATGATTATGTGATTCTCTCAATGAATACAAACACTAATTCCACAAAGTATGCATTACTCCCTGCACTAGTACCCGACACAATGCTTAATGATGGAATCAAGGAGAGTGATAAATACCAAGAGATGCTTAATGATATTGACGCACAGTTTAAGCGTGCAAATTTACATCCTTCAGAGAAGCAAAAAGGTAAACGCAAGAAACGAGTTTCAAAGCATCAATCAGCTGCTTCTAAAGATAAAGGCCCAAGAAAAATGCAAATTGTTGATGAAGATGATGAAGATGAGCTGATCCATACTGAAGAAGAACAGGAAGAAGTACCACTCCGCAAGCCTAAGAAAGCAAGAAAAGCTAAAGGCAAAGAGGCAAGTGTTGCTCCAAATGAACCTGCTCAACAACAAATCTCTGAAGCCAAAAGACTTCGTATTGTTCTTCAACAAAGCCGACAGGAAGCTTTTGGCGGATCAGGCTCAAGAGTATTTAAAGACTTAGCAGATTTTGGTAATCCTGATGGTGATACGGAATTTTTTGACGATCCTACTGAGGAAGATACTTATGAAGATGCGTATGAAGATGCTGCTAACTATCATCTTGAAAGTCGGGAACCAAGTGAAGAACGTGAGAGAGTGCTGACACTGATACAAGTATGATGTATCGAGATGCCAATATCACCACATCTTTGCCAGAACCGACTCACATGGTGCTAAATGAAGATGCTCATGCAACTTTCATACCAGAAACGCAACTTCAAAGTAAGTCTACTTCAAACTCTGATAATGTCATGAAATATCGCAATCAAGAAGGGGAGGGTGTTGAGGTCACAAACACTGATCCGTCAACAAATGAACAAATGGTGGATGTTCCTATAACCACTATTACATCGACCACCACTCCACTACTATCAACCCCTGTCATCAGTGAGGTCACAACCACCACTATCACACCCGCAATTGTTGAGCAACCAGTATCAACCACCACCATCACCACTGAATCTACACCGTCATCCACAGCTGAACAACCTGTATCAACCACCGTCCTAACCACTGTATCTACATCAATACCTATCCCGGTACAACCAGTATCATCCACGACCACCTTAACGGTTATGGTTACACCTCCACCAACAGAACCACAAGTATCATCCACATCAAATCCTTTCCTCACAGTCAATGATCCGTTGATCCAGTCTCTTCAACAACAGCTAGAGGCTCAAGCTACACAAATAGCTACGTTGACTGAAAGGTTTGCCGCTCCTCCCAAGGAACCGCAACCTGATGAGCCTACTCTTCAAAAACTAACAGACAGAGTGTCAAAGCTTAAAGAACAACATAAATCATTTCTTAAAGAGAAGAAAACTCGGGATAAAGAAAATGCTGCTTTTCTCGGGTCAATTGACGAGCAGATGACCGCGATCATTCAACGCGAAGTCAAGTCTTATGTTGATCAACAACTACCACATCTTGTCGGTAATGGTTTATCTACTCTTCAATTAATGACATTGCTACAGACACGTCTGCTAGATTTGGGAGCTCATAAATCGATATACAAACGCAAAGTTCTGCAATATCTCAACAAAGCAATTCTTTAAGAGAAACCTGCAGACACTACCGACTCTGAGTCTGACAATGAAAATGAGTTAGAAGAGGAAGATGACGAGGAAAACGGTGAAGAGGATGATGAGGATAAGGATAAGGAAGGAGATGAGGAGGAAGAAGAGGATGAACAAGGAAAGGATAAGAATGAAGATGACGATGAGGACGAGGACAATGATACAGATGATGATCAGGATGACGATGATGATAATGAAAATGGTAATGAAGTCAACAAGGGTGATAAGAATGACGACACCGGTACAAATGCCAAAGAGACTAACAAGGATGACAATGTTACGGCCACCGAGAAAGGTTTAGAGGAAACTGCAGAAAAGATTGCTGACAGCGCAGAAAAGACACTGGAGTCAACAGTCCCAGAAACTCAGCAGGTTGCTACAGGTATATCTACTGCACCAGAATTCACTATTGATTCTCACATTGAATCTGTAGAATACATGCAAGCAGAAGAACCGACAGAGACAATGCTTGAAGAAGAACCTCACGATGATATACCGGTGATGCAAACTCAACCTTCAACATCATCTGCAGTTCAGCATGATGATGACACGGAAGTTGAAGATTTAAATGTTCCAGAACTGACATTTGCTGAATCCCTTATCATTGATGATACTGTACAAGAGCAACTTTGGCTAACAGATGCAGCACCACAGCATCCATTTGACACTGCAACTAAAATGGAGCTGACTCAATTCCTCAACAACCCTATTGACTTCTCTGCTTTTCTAAGGTATTCTCATGGGAAACCGACGATGACCCCGGATCTGATCAAGATGGCAGCTGCTAATGTGGACTTCTTTGACACGTTAAAGATCAGCCATAATGAAGCAGAATATCACCTGAATGAGCTTACAAAAGCAATGAGAGCGACAACTACAGGAATTCAGACTCCCGTGTTGCAACCTCTTACACCAACGGTCATCACCGGTTCTGCCACTATCCCAATAGAGCATTTTGTCTCTCACGATCTTGAATACCTTGAAAATGGAGCAAAGAAATATGCCACGTCACTAACAATGCTCAAGGCCGTTAACTTGGAGAACGTTCCATGGATAGAGGATAAAGTGCCTGTTTCAATATGGAGAAAGAAGCTACTCAAGTTTTATGATACCTATGCTTTACTTGGCATCTCTCACTGGACCGCAAAGAAAAGGTTAGCCTACAATCATTTTCATCGTCCTAAGAGAGGTTCATCTATTGTATCAGCTCACAGAATCAAAAGTATCCAAGGAGTAACTACTCAGACCATCTTCGGTTATGATTACTTGAATGTAATCATATTCAAACGTACCGATGAGAAAGAGTACCGCATTGACGAAAGTGATCTCCAGTACCTTCAACTTGAAGACATCGAAGATCTTTTGTTGCTATTGGCTCAAGAAAAAGTTGACCATCTATCACCTGAGATTGTCATAGCTTTGAGTTCAAACTTTCGATAATATGCCAGGAAAATCGTCATTCAAAACCGGGTGGAAGACTTTCAACTTGGAGTAGAAAGTTATCAGAAGAAGCTAAACCTGGAACGTCCCCATACGACTCCACTCAGTAACTTCCATAAGAACAAGAAGGTCTACATGGGGACAACAACGCCGGAAGCAGGGATCTTCTATCCTAATGAGACTGGGGTCATGCAATACATGCGCTTCTCAGAACTGCACAAATTTAGTGATGGAACGCTAAAGAATGTTCGCGATGATCTGTCGGTTCTCAATGCCAAATTACCTCTTCCGGCAGTCAATTACACCTGGACAACCCAGTGCAGAAAGGGAGCATCGTACGTAATCAGGAAGATTGAGGAACTTCTAAGGAAGCGCCGGTTGCTACGAAGTATAGAACGATTCGTCGGTGGACGACCATATGGAGCTCACCATCGGTTCACGGAACGAACCAATTAAGTTTGGTTCGTCTTATATCAGGTCAACTCCATATGTCTATAATTGTGAATATGTTATCTTTTTGCTTTATCAGCTTTTGTGGCTTGTTGTAGTGTAAAAGTATGATATTTTTCAAGAATTTCTCTCGAGATTCTAAATCTTTCAAACAAATCATACTCAAGCACTACAACTTACCCTCATTAATTTGAGGGGGAGCATTAATATGTTCTTTGGCCAACATCTAATTTCATTTTATTACCCAAAGACCGGTTAATCCATTCATATCCAAAATATTGATGGTTAACATTTTGGAAAGGGGAGAAAATGGGATTAAGGAGACTTAATGATATTTGGCTAAAACAATGAAAAAGACTTACAAGATAAACCAACTTAACATGTGTAATGCACAAGTTAAGGGGGAGCGTTTTTGATGATCAAAACACTTAAGGCACAAAATCTTTGATTTTAATATCACAAGTATTTTAAGTGATTTTCAAGGATTTTTCATGGTGACTATATCAACCCAAAACACACTTAACTCACGACGGATGTGGTGACAAAAGGGTGGTAGGTATAGGTATTAGTCCAATGATTCATCAGAACCGATGGAATCTTCCCAAGGACAACTCCCTAGATAGAACTAGAAGTCCTAGGAAAGATGGAGAATCAATGTGAACGTAGCTGAATGCCGACCAAGTACTTAAGCTAGCACTGGAACAATCACAACAAGGTGCTAGTGATGACGTATTGGTAAGCATTGAAGGGGTTGAAGAATGAAAAAAGAATTGTAAAGATAAAGGGTGTAAAGAAAGAAGCCCTCTTTACAACTTTAGGCAGAAACCAGGTCAATACATATGCTATTGAGATCATTAGTTAATGATTCTCGATATTGAAGAAAGCCATCATGGACCCAGTGATGCAATGCACAACCCTCCCCAGCTAACTCAAATATCTCTCAAAAGGTATTTGTTTTAATCACACGGAGATCAACACATTATCTATTGGTCTATTCACTCCGAATAAACTGATATTGAATAGGTGGCACTCCTCTCCAGCCATCGATCACTAAATCAAAACGTACTATCGAGTCTAGAGCCACGAGATCATCAAAAGTCTCATTAGGACACTTTCCATTTATTCCTTGCTTCTTCACACACTATAAAAAGTAAGAGATCTTTTGAGTTCTACGCAGTATTCTTGTAATATTTGCCAGAACATCCAAGTGATACGCAAGTATTACAGTGAAGATGGAAATCCTGCTTGAGCCAACATCAAACAAGCTCATGGTAGGTGACACGTGCGGTTCTTTAAGAACTAATCTTGTGACAACTGGAAAGAAATAGTAGTTTAATTCTTAATTGAACTTAAACTCGTTCCAGGCCTCTACGCATTATCATATGATCTTGCCAGAACACTTAGAGTGACACTCTTTAGTGTTCACAGTGACGAGTGGAAATCCTTCTAGTGTTAACATCAAACAACACTTGGTAGGTGATAAGCAAGATTCAATTTGAATCAAGTTTGTGACAACTGGAAAGCAACGATGGTGAATATCTTAATTGAAATTCACTTGTTCCAGGTTTCATGATTTGACGGCTTCAATCATAAGGATTTTTAATCCAAATGATTCACTCTTTATGTTCGCAGTCAGCTTTAGACGGTCGAATAAAGAGAACGGGTTTACCCGCGAAATCCTGTCAGGAAGTTACGTAATTGAAACTATCCGTCACGGGTACGATATCTAATATCGTCCAACGGTCTTCACCGACCGGAGGTAAAATGCTACCGAATTAGAATAAAATGTCAAAGCCATTTTATTCGTGTCTTATTATGTTGTTGACGGTGGCATTGCTGTGTACCTGATGAAGATGGTGGCATTGCTGTGTACCTGTTGAAGACGGTGGCGTTGCGGTGTACCTGTTGAAGACGTCCTCACATGCTTATTCCTTCTGCATCAAATTCAAGAAAGTATGACCTGAAAGTCTTCCGCTGTATCGACTCTGAAACTTTCAAGAATTCAACAAAGGATAAGTGTGTGGGACATGAAGTCACAAAGAGGCGAAAATCACAAGAAAATAAAGACTGCACGTGAAAGGCCAAAAGAACGTGTTCCAAGCAAAAGGCTGATATCATTCAACACATATTCACAAAAGGAAGAAAAAGAAAGAAAAGAAGACTACGAGCTCAAGAACAAGATCTAACATGCTAGATTAGGACTTTGTAAATTTGGAGTGACCTCCCTTTGGGGGAGATTGTTGGAAATACGTTTTACGTATATAGAAAGTCTCGGTCACTCCAACAATGTAGTTATAGGCTCGTAGTAATGTTAAGTTTCATTTATCAAATAGCCCGACCCATGAGCATGTTCATGGGCCGGAAGCCCAAGTCCATTAAGGACTTGGGGTATTTAAACCTCTTTCCACCATGGAAAGAGGTGTTGGTTGTTTCATTTCTTGTTTTCAATATATAAGTTTCTTTCACTTCTCTCTCTAACTTTCTCTCTCTAGAAAAACATCAACCCCCTTGTTTCACAAAGATTATCATTGTTCTACACATAGGACTATGAAACTCACCTGATCAAACTTCTCCAAATATCCACGCTCTAGCATATTCTAAACACACAAACATATAAAATCAAGACATGTACCACATACCAAAATGGCTCATCAATCTATGATGGATATCTAACATTCTCCTACAACTTAACCCCATTTATAATCCATAAGAATCTCATTACACCCCTTTATAAAGCCCTTAACTTATTTTGGTTCATAACTCGTCCCGTTAACATTTAACCCAAAACAGTCCCGTTTTCACACTTCGTATTATGAGCCAAACGTCCACCAAACCTAAACCACGTTCCTTGAAATGAAAACCCCATAAACTTATATGTGTTAGCTAAAATCTCAGCCCTTTCCCCAACATCAAAGCTAATCTTAAGTCCCCGATATACAACTTATACTTTCGCCTATCCAGATTTTACCGATTTTGAACATATGAAATGTTTGTTATGATCAGAGGGTATTACCCTATCCCATTTTCTTAGCCCTTCTCTGGATCTTTTATTTATATATAATCTAAGTCTCATGTTTATTTTAAGCTCCAATTATAACCCTAAGTACCCCAAACAATTCAAAACATAAAATGAAAACACGCTGATCCAAAAACTATTTTGACACCCGACTAATGTAACCTATTTTTTACCCACTTCCTGACCTTAAATTTAGTTCTTCTTTCTTGCATTTGAAAGCTAATTCATTTACCTTTCCAGGAACATAAGATTCGAAAATTAAAAGTTTGTAGAACTCTAGATATGATCAAAACAATTGACCTAAAATTCTGCCTAGTTTTAAATGACGAATTTAATACAATTAACCTAATTAATCATACATTAACCCTAATTAAAACTGTAGAAACTATAAGGGAGGTTGAATAGTTTCTAGTTCATTTTCAAAACATTTCGGGTAAAACCCATTGACCGCGGTCCGTTAAACATACTCGCGGTTCGTTATCACTAAGGCGCGTGTCCATTTAAGGAACCGCCGACAGTGGACTTAACCTTTTGTTACATGTTAAACTTTGACAATCCTTGGTATCAAATTCTCGATCAAGACTGACTAGATATGAGATGTGTTTGATTGAAAGATAAATACTACAAGTAAGAAAACAAACAAACACATCAAATCAAGAGTACATCAAGCAATAGTCTAAACCTAAGCACATATGTACTAAGCATAAGCTTTTCCGCAACTAAGATGTTTAGACTAAGTGATGTACACTTGACCATAATCTAAACATGAAGCACACACATAATAAGCCTTAAATTTTTCGCAACTTAGATGTTTATATTATGAGATGCACACAACACACAACAACATATAAAAGCAACAATAAGAGTAAAGACATAAATGTAAAGGAAAGTACTGACACGATGATTTATAGTGGTTCGGTCACGAAGCTCCTCTTCACCCTACTCCACTCCTCGAGTACACCTTACTCGAGAGTTACTTCACTAGTCAACAAACTCCTTAAGGTGGAGAAACCATACATAACGTCGCTTATCCAATTTCCGACTCTAAGCTAAAAGTCGAGTCCTAATCTTAGGTAAGACCAATCTACACAACGTCGCCCACTTCACCATTTTCTGACACAAGGCTATATGTCGAGTCCTAATCTTAGGTAGGACCAATCTACACCCATCTACACCGATCTTCACACTAGTTATGTTTTATGGCCCAACATAACAAACCTTGTGTTTTATGGCCTAAACACATAAACCATATAGATCTAAGCACACAACACTTAGATCTATGACTCTAACACTATATTCAAGTATTAACAAACTTGGATCTACACAACTAACACTTAATCCAAGGATACCCATCACTTGGATCTTCTACCCTTACAAACACATCCAAGTCAACCCAACACTTGGATCTTCTACATATACATAGTAGGAAAATAATGACTTGATCTAGAAGGAGAGATCTTCATCATGTTGTGAACCCAACACTTCATGGTAATGAAAGTGTTCTTTTCTTTGCACTTGAGATGATAAGAGGATTGAAGGAGAGAATCACATCTTAAACAAGATTAGTCTAAACTAACTAATCCAAGAGTTTAAAGATGTTTTAGAAGAAACTGTGCAAAAAGGGTTGAAAGAAAAGCTGGAAATGATCCACTATTTATAGGACAACAATGAAGGACAACAATGAAACGGCTATAAAGACCCTCGGTTCCTTAAATGCCCACGCGGTTCCTTATCAATAAGGAACCGCGGGTTCCTTTAAGGAACCTTCGGCTTGGAGACCGTGCATTTTTGTCCTTTAGTGGAGAAATACCATCTGGGGTAGTTTATACCCTCAAAGGATATTCCTTTGGCATATGGAATATGCCAAATTTAAATTAAAGAATATTCTTTGGAATATGCCTTAGGGAATATTCTTTGGAATATTCCAAATTCCAATTTCTATTTTCTTTTTATTAAAACATTTTCTTAAAAATAATGTTTATTAAAATCTTTTGTCACATTTGATTAAATGTGAGTTTTAGGAAAATATTAATCCTTGATCACTTGGTTACGTTAATGACATGTTTATTCATACCTTGAGTGATTCATGCCGAATGCGATCTAGGAGATGTCGAGAGAAGTATACAAAAGTATTCTTGAGTGATTACGAGTACCTTAACATTTTATATAATGTATTGCGAATTATACGTTTGTCATCAACAAAACACAAAGAGATTATATCGACAAAACATCGTTATTTTTGCACTAACAATCTACCCCTTTTTGATGATGACAAACAAGTAAACCGCAACGCATATTAAAATGTAAGTTACTCGTTTACACTTACTTCTCCCCCTTTTGTCGAATCAAAAAGGTAGTCAACGTCTTTGAAGAAGAGAAGAATCAACGTCGAGAGAGCACACATCCAAAGTGGTAATCATCGATAACACGTCATTTGAAGAGGAGAAGAATTGACGTCACGAGAGCTTGCATCCGAAAGGTAGTCTTCATTTGTAGAATAGGAGGATCGACTTCGAGAGAACATGCATCCAAAAAGCTAATCATCCATTGTGGTTGTCGGTTGAGAAGCGAGAATCCAAACCGTAGACCCATCATATAAAAATAATGAGCTTGCGTCATCCTAGTGAAGTCTTCAATCAACATAGGTTAACCAACTCCATGCATAATAAAATGCTTATTTTCGAGATTCCAAAATTCATTACTTGCAAGAAGTCCGATGAATGCGATTTAAGTTAGTCAACGATCGCAAATGTAATGACTAGAAATCTTGTAAATGCTCCCCCTTGAAATGAGCTCCCCCTTGCTTGAGGAACCAATAAAGCAAGGATAGTAACAAGCTACAAGAAGGGTTAGAAAAGTCCTACAAAACAAAGTTAATGGACAAGATCATATATGTATAGCAATGTCACCCAAGAGGAATTAGCTTTAAACATCTCGAGTACAAAGAGAGGGACTCAAGAGAAAGCTAAAACAATCTTAACTTTTAGAAGTGTCAAAAGGTTGACAAGTTAAGAAAAATAAGTAGGCTTTTAGATAGAAAAGAGAACCCAACTTATTTTGGTGACACCAAAAATAAAAATAAAAAAAGGACTATAGAGAGAAAAGAAATGTCCAATTTATAAAAAGAGAAAATATTATCGAGAGGACATACTCCACTTTAATATCATGGTAGAAATACCAAACTAAAGAGAGTATGACATGGACAATAAAAACAAGACAAGTCGAAGGAGAGGATCTTGACAATATCAATTCACGATTGTTGGAATAGAGGTAGAGAAGAAACATCCATACCAATTGTAATGATAATATGTCAAAGGGTAAAAAGCTAAGAATTTTTGGAATCACCCAAGAAAATTCAAGATTTAGCCAAAATCCTCTCAAAAGGTTAAAAACTTAGAATTGTTGGAATCACTCAATCCAGTTATAAATTTTAACCACAATCACTCTCAACAATGATAAACAAAAAAACTCAACTCGAAGACATTTTTTACCTTAAAAATAATTCCTTTAGAAAGCTCCAAAAGCTTTAAGTCAGGAATCAAGGTACAAAAATAAAGAAAAACCAAAAGCGAGGATAAATCGACGCTTAGGAAAAATACTAAATATAAGACATTATGGGCAAGGATGCTTATGAATGTCGACACCAAAAAGATGACTCAATGATATACAGAAAGAGATCAAATAAGTCAAAAAAATAGAAAAACCAAGATGGATGGTGTTTAGCATACGATAAACTACATGCTCAAAGTTTCGTAGCTCTTCTCAATCATTGTGAATGTTCAAAAAACAATTACATGACGAGGAAACGGTGAGGCTCGACTTGACTTAGTTTAGAAAGGATAGAAGATAGAGAGTTAACTTAGAGAGGCATGATTAAAATAATTCGAAAGAGACTCAACAAAGAAGTTAAGGATAACTTCACAAAATAATTCAAGAATACTAACCTTATTAGGTGATAGTGAAGTCTTGAAAGAAAACGAGAGAAGAGACTCAAAAGAGAAGAAAAGAAGGAATCTTCAAGAAAACTGGACAAAAGAGAAAAAGACCAAAACGAACAAAAGGGACTCACTAGTCGCGGTTCGTTAAATAGATCCACAGTTCATTATCAATAATGAGCCGCTAGGTTATTTGAGGAACCGTGGACAGTGGGTGTCCAAAAACGATTATCGACTCAAAAGAAAATCACTTGGTCAAATAATTTAACATAATATGCTAAATGGCTTGAAAGTCAATGCTTCGGATATGACTTTTAACAACTACACTTGCAAGTTAAAATTACTTGAATATTTCAAAAGAAATATTTAAGTTGTCAATATTAATATGAGAGGAATTAGATTTAAATCTAACCTTCCTTGACAACCAAATGAGAACATAAAGAAGAAAAGAAAGATCAAAAGGAAAACGAGATCCAAGACCCAAAGACAAATCATGTTGAAAAACATGAAAAGGAATACAAGGGAATAAAGATAATACAAAGATGTATGAAACACAAGCAAAAAACTTAAGCATAATTTTAATCTTAGTTACACTAGAATTTTAAGATTTGCTTAAATTGGATGTCTTAGCAATAAGCAATCCACATGCTTAAATGAAAGACAAGGTGGTGGCGAAATTTGGTGGAGAAGGCTTGGTGATAATCTTGTAATTCAACTCATCATAGATATAAGACATGACAAGATGTTGATATTGACAACAATGACAATATGTTCCATGATGCATGTCATAATCATGTGATGGAGTAGGAACACAAAAGGGAAGTGGTGGAAAAAGAGAGTTTCCAAAATCAATATCCTTAGAAGGAGAAAAGATTTAATTTGGTGTGTTCTTTGGTGAATGTGAATTGAAAGAGATTTTAGAAAATATTGGATAATCAAGGCTTTCCTTTGTGAAAAATACATTTTGCTTTGGGGAAGAGATTTCAAAATGCTTTGGTATAAGAAGAGAAAGCACAAGATATTTTGGGAGTGACCAAAGGGTTGAAACAAGGATTCCAAAGGGTGATGGAACAATTGGGAAATTTTGGAAAATCCGTTTTTAAAGGTGTCTTCCCGCGGTTCCTTTTCTCCACCGGCGGTTCCATATCGATATGGAGCCGCGGTCTCTATAAAGAACCGCCCACAGAGGGTGTGTTTTGGAGGATAAGGGAATTTTTCCAATTCAGCAAATCCTAATGTTTTAGTCTAACTTATCATAAAGTTGTGGTAAAGAGCAATAATAACTAGAACACACACAAAAGAAAAACACATAGGTTTAATTAGCACGTAGGAAGAAGGCTAAGAAAAACCTAATGGCTATAAAAGAAAAAGACTCCTAATGACATACAAAGTTCATCAAAGTAAACTATCATTAGTCATATTTAGGAAGAGCCATTTAGCCAATTTAGAGAATGAGTATCAGACTATCACTAGAGGTGCTCAATTAAGGCTAAGCACGACCGTTTTTACGAGTTATAAAATAACCCATCTTCCCACATGGAAGTAATTCAACTGTTAGGTCAAATTAAGATTCTAGTGCATAAATTCTCTAGTAGTCATTCTTAAGTTAGACAAAATGTAATTCCTACATTTGTCTAATAAAGTGTAGCAAGGATGAAAGTGTATGACGACATAATGCACAACCTAATGAGGGTAAAGAATGCACCATTGCATATCTTGTCAAACAAGTCTAGTTAAGGTTATTTACCTTAGTAGAACTTGAGGCCAAGCACTTTGAAGTGTATAATACACAAAACAAAGGAACACTCTTGATAGGTCTTTCAGAGATGACACATTTACAAATTGCATTGCAATGTAAATTACTTGAGTATTTCGGATGAAACATCCAAGTTGTCAAACCGACTCTATTGTGCATTATAAGCAATTATTAAACAAAATATGTCTAATAATTTGAACAAGTAGATTCAATAATTCATCATCAACACATGTGTGAGATATGACCCGATGTATATTATTAATAAACCACATTTATGTCGACACTAAAAAACATGTCAATTAGATTAGATAATGATACCAATCATAGTTGAATAATGAATTGATATTTAATCGAAATCTTTCTTGATTCCCACAAACACTCCTTTAGAGAAAAAAGCTAAGATTTTTAAAGGGTGTTTTATGTTTTATAGTGAGACATTAATCTACTTGAACTAATAACACAATGATCGAGTAAGACGACCCACATCAATAGATTTAACAAGCTCCCAAAGCTTTCAAACCTATAGGTGTTATGCCAAGGTGTACAAAATATTTATGTAACATTTGTAAACCAAGAGATGTTAATCCTATATGCAATGCACACATAAATAGACAACTAAGTAATACTACTACCAATAGTAATGATCACATAAGAATGTCCAAAGACAAAAGAAAAAGCACAAAAGCATTCGTCTTCGTTTTGAGTGTTAGATACACCAAAGTATGCATAGCTTGATTTTATTTGAAAATAGGTTTCTACCCATTTCAAAATTTAATTAAGTTCAACACTTTATAAATATATCAATTTTCAAATATATATCACAAGAGATGTCCAACTTAATAGAAAAGAGTAAAACACAAGTTTTACGACAAACCGACGCTCAATACTTTGGAAAAAGTAAGGAACTTAGAAATCATCCAAATTTTAAAGTTTGAATAAAGGTTTGGAAGCATTTTTAATAGAAATTAAATTCAATTACGCTCAAAATGACGGGTGGCACGACTTCTACGGACTTACGGTTGATTTTATATGATTTTTCAAAGTTTGCAAAAATCTGTGTCGGACTGACTGCGGTTCCTTATTGATAAGGAACCGCGGGAAACAGATAAAGAACCGCGGTCAGTAGGCAAAAATTGAGTTTTTGGCCAAAATCATTTGATAACATTTTGGAAGGACTTAGGACTCTAAAAAATCATTTTTGAAACACATAACTCGTATTTTAGATTTAATTATAACACAAAAGATTTTTATACTTCCAAACATGAAAAGATTTAATTCAAGCTATTATACAACGTTTATTTAACATAAACTTGTACGAATGAAACAACAAAACACATTTCATAAGTAATCACTCTTCATGAACAATTTGATACAAAGATCGTCTATATTTTTAAAAACCGTTTGTTTTGAAAAGAGAGCAAAGATCGATCCAAGCTTTAAAGTACAATATACTTCAAAGATCTTGAGTAACCACGCTCTGATGCCAATTGTAGAAACTAGAAAGGGGGTTAAATAGTTTCTAGTTCATTCAAAGCATTTCGGTAAAACCCACTGACCGCGGTTCGTTAAACATACCCGCGGTTCGTTATCACTAAGAAACCGCGTGTCCATTTAAGGAAACGCTGACAGTGGACTTAACCTTTTGTTACATGTTAAACTTTGACAATCCTTGGTATCAAATTCTCGATCAAGCTTGACTAGATATGATATGTATTTGATTGAAAGATAAATACTACAAGTAAGAAAACTCACAAACACATCAAATCAAGAGTACATCAAGCAATAGTCTAAACACTAAGCACACACGTACTAAGCATAAGCTTTTCCGCAACTAAGATGTTTAGACTAAGTGATGTACACTTGACCATAATCTAAATATAAAGCACACACATACTAAGCCTTAACTTTTCCGAAACTTAGATGTTTAGATTATGAGATGCACACAACACGCAACAACATATAAAAGCAACAATAAGAGTAAAGACATAAATGTAAAGGAAGGTACCGAAACGATGATTTATAGTGGTTCGGTCACGAAGCTCCTCTTCGCCCTACTCCACTCCTCGAGTACACCTTACTCGAGAGTTACTTCACTAGTCAACAAACTCCTTAAGGTGGAGAAACCATACACAACGTCGCTTATCCAATTTCCGACTCTAAGCTAAAAGTCGAGTCCTAATCTTAGGTAGGACCAATCTACACAACGTCGCCCACTTCACCATTTTCAAACACAAGGCTATATGTCGAGTCCTAATCTTAGGTAGGACCAATCTACACCCATCTATACCGATCTTCACACTAGTTATGTTTTATGGCCCAACATAACAAACCTTGTGTTTTATGATCTAAACACATAAACTATATAGATTTAAGCACATAACACTTAGATCTATGACTCTAACACTATATCTAAGTATTAACAAACTTGGATCTACACAACTAACACCTAATCCAAGTATACCCATCACTTGGATCTTCTACCCTTACAAACACATCCAAGTGAACCCAACACTTGGATCTTCTACATATACATAGTAGGAAAACAATGACTTGATCTAGAAGGAGAGATCTTCATCATGTTATGAACCCAACACTTCATGGTAATGAAAGTGTTCTTCTCTTTGCACTTGAGAGGATGAGAGGATTGAAGGAGAGAATCACATCTTAAACAAGATTAACCTAAACTAACTAATCAAGGAGTTTAAAGATGTTTTTGAAGAAACTGTGCAAAAAGGGTTGAAAGAAAAGATGGAAATGATCCACTATCTATAGGACAACAATGCAACGGCTATAAAGACCCGCGGTTCCTTAAATGCCCCCGCGGTTCCTTATCAATAAGGAACCGCGGGTTCCTTTAAGGAACCTCCGGCTTGGAGACCGTGCATTTTTGTCCTTTAGTGGGGAAATACCATCTGGGGTAGTTTATACCCTCAAAGGATATTCCTCTGGCATATGGAATATGCCAAATTCAAATTAAAGAATATTCTTTGGAATATGCCTTAGGGAATATTCTTTGGAATATTCCAAATTCAAATTTCCATTTTCTTAAAACATTTTCTTAAAAATAAAGTTTATTAAAATCTTTATTCACATTTGATTAAATGTGAGTTTTAGGATAATATTAATCCTTGATCACTTAGTTAGGTTAATGACATGTTTATTCATACCTTGAGTGATCCATGCCGAATGCGATCTTGGAGATGTCGAGAGAAGTAAACAAAAGTATTCTTGAGTGATTACGAGTACCTTAACATTTTATATAATGTATTGTGAATTATACGTTTCTCATCAACAAAACACAAAGAGATTATATCGACAAAATATTGTAATGTTTGCACTAACAAAAACCTAAAAACAATTTCTAATGATAAAAACCCATTAATTACACCACTAATTACAGATCATTAACAAAGCCTAATAAAATATTTATGAATTCCTAAACCCTAATCCATCATATTAGGTTACATATACGTAAATTAAACGTTAATTGAACATAGTAAGTATTTTTACCTTAAACCCTAATTGAATTATTTGGTTTCTTAATCCTCCATTGATGAATTCGACTGAGATAGAGTTAGGGAAAGGATAAATTCGTTCTTTGGGGCTAAAGGGAGTAATATGGGTAATTAAAACTAACCAGGAAGCCTAATAGTACTCAAACTTGGCTCCCCTTCCCTTCCTTAAGACGACATTTCTTAATGGTGAAATCAAGGAAGAGGTTTATGTTCAACAACCAAATGGTTTTATGGATCCAAAATATCCTAATCACGTGTACAATCTTATCTTACAATTCCCGACTCGGAATGCTTCAACAAAGGCAAAGTGGCTCTTACGTTGTTTATTCAGAAATAAGGGAACGACATGATTCTGGTACAAATATATGTTGATGATATTATATTTGCTGCCTCACCCCAAACTTTGTCTGGCCAATTTGGGAAACTCATGTCTTCAAAATTTAAGATGTCGATGATGGGAAAATTTTCATGATTCTTAGGACTTCAGGTTTCTTAAAGTTCCAGAGGCATCTTTATTAACCAATCCAAATATGCCCTTGAATTACTTAAAAAGTATAAGTTTAAATCTTGCGACCCCGTGGATACTCCAATGGTGGAGAAATCCAAACTAGATGAAGATCCAGCTAGGATTCCTATTAATCCTTCACTTTATCGTAGAATGATCGGCACCCTTCTGTGTCTTACAACTAGTAGACCTGACCTACAATTTTCTATATGTATGTGTGATCGGTACCAGGCTAGACCTATTAAATTGCACTTAGCAGCTGTTAAAAGGATCTTTCGGTATCTCAAAGGAACCGTTAATCAGGGACTATGGTATCCGAAAAACCCCTCTATTAAAATAATGACATATGCAGATGCGGATCACGCAAGATACAAGGCGAAGCACAATTGGAAGTTTGCAACTACTTGGAGACCGAATTATTAGATGGGCATCGAAAAGGCAGAAAAGCACCGCCATTTCAAGTATAGAGGCAGAATAAATAGCCATGTCTGGTTGTTGTGATCAAATCCTTTGGATGAGACCGTAATTAACCGACTATGTTCTAGGTTTCAACAAAATCCCGATGTACTGTGACAATCAAAGTTTCATTGCCCTATGCTTCAATAATGTCCAACACTCCCGGTCGAAGTACATTAACATTCGCTACCACTTTATCAAAGAGCAAGTGAAAAATGGAGTGATCGAGCTTTACTTTGTCAAATCAGAGTATCAGCTGGCAGACATATTCATGAAGGCTTTAGACCGCGAAACCTGAATCAGCACCCCAACTTATTCCTAATGATGATCAAGAGGATGACGATGATCACGATCTAGATTTTGCTCATATGCAAGAACTTCCATTCTTTGGTGTACCTTTTCCAAAATTAATGTCGGGTCGTCCACTTCTGAGGAAGCTCCTGCTACGGTTACTTCAATCCTAAGATTCATGTACATGACATCAAATAGACTAAGGATCATCCTATGGATACCATTATTGGTGACCTTAATCGACCGATATCCACACGAAGTCAGCTACAAGAACATGCATTGTTTATACTTTGATGCCTTTCTCACCGTTGTTGAACCTAAAATGTGGCAAGAAGCTTTCACACAATCGTGTTAGATAGAAGCTATGCAAGAAGAACTTAATTCATTCCAACATCTTGATGTATGGGAACTTGTTCCTCCCCCAGACAAAGTACATTTACTTACTTTGAAATGGGTTTACAAGGTGAAAATCGATGAGTTAGGCGGTATATTGAAGAACAGGGCTCGATTGGTAGCTCCTGGGTATAAACAATTAATGCGTATCGATTGTATGGAATCATTTGCACCCGTTGCCCGTTTGGAAGAAATTAGACTATTCCTCGTATATGCTGCCCATATGAATATGCTCGTCAATCAAATGGATGTTAAAACGACATTTCTTAATGGTGAAATCAAGGAAGAAGTTTATGTTCAACAACCAAATGGTTTTATGGATCCAAAATATCCTAATCACGTGTACAATCTTCTCTTACAATTCCTGACTCGGAATGCTTCAAAAAATGCAAAGTGGATCTTACGTTGTTTATTCAGAAACAAGGGAACGACCTGATTTTGGTACTAATATATGTTGATGATATTATATTTCTTCCTCACCCCAAACTTTGTCTGACCAATTTTGGAAACTCATGTCTTCAAAATTTAAGATGTCGATGATGGAAAAATTTTCATGATTCTTAGGACTTCAGATTTCTCAAAGTTCTAGAGGCATCTTTATTAACCAATCCAAATATGCCCTTTAATTACTTAAAAGTATAAGTTTGAATCTTTCGACCCCGTGAATACTTCAATGGTGGAGAAATCCAAACTAGATGAAGATCCAGCTAGGATTCCTATTGATCCTTCACTTTATCGTGGAATGATCGGTACCCTTCTATATCTTACAACTAGTAGACCTGACCAACAATTTGCTATATGTATGTGTGCTCGGTACCAGGCTAGACCAATTGCACTTAGCTGCTGTTAAAAGGATCTTTCGATATCTCAAAGGAACCGTTAATCAGGGACTATGGTATCCGAAAGACTCCTCTATTGAAATAATGACATATGCAGATGCGGATCACATAAGATACAAGGCGAAGCACAATTGAAAGTTTGCAACTACTTAGAGATCGACTTATTAGATGGGCATCGAAAAGGCAGAAAGCGCTGCAATTTCAAGTATGGAGGCAGAATAAATAGCCATGTCTGGTTGTTGTGCTCAAATCCTTTAGATGAGGTCGTAATTAACCGACTATGGTCTAGGTTTCAACAAAATCCCAATGTACTGTGACAATCAAAGTTTCATTGCCCTATGCTACAATAATGTCCAACACTCCCGGTCGAAGCACATTAACATTCGCCACCACTTTATCAAAGAGCAAGTGGAAAATGGAGTGATCGAGCTTTACTTTGTCAAATCAGAGTATGAGCTGGCAGACATTTTCATGAAGGCTTTAGATCGCGAAACCTGAATTAGCACCCCAACTTATTCCTAATGATGATGAAGATGATGACGATGATAACGATCTGGATTTCGCTCATATAAAAGAACTTCCATTCTTTGGTGTACCTTTCCCAAAATTAATGTCGGGTCGTCCACTCCAGAGGAAGATCCTGCTACGGTTACTCTAATCCTAAGATTCATGTACATGACATCAAATGGACTAAGGATCATCCTATGGATACCATTATTGGTGACCCTAATCGACCGATATCCACACGAAGTCAGATACAAGAACATGCATTTTTTATACTTTGATGCTTTTCTCACCATTGTTGAACCTAAAACATGGCAAGAAGCTTTCACACAATCGTGTTAGATAGAAGCTATGCAAGAAGAACTTAATTAATTCCAACGTCTTGATGTATAGGAACTTGTTCCTCTCCCAAACAAAGTACATTTACTTACTTTGAAATGGGTTTACAAGGTGAAACTCGATGAGTTAGGCGGTATATTGAAGAACAGGGCTCGATTGGTAGCTCGTGGGTATAAAAATTAATGTGTATCGACTGTATGGAATCCTTTGCACCCGTTGCCCGTTTGAAAGAAATTAGACTATTCCTCGTATATGCTGCCCATATGAATATGTTCGTCAATCAAATGGATGTTAAGATGACATTTCTTAATGGTGAAATCAAGGAAGAGGTTTATGTTCAACAACCAAATGGTTTTATGGATCCAAAATATCCTAATCACGTGTACAATCTTCTCTTACATTTCCTGACTCGGAATGCTTCAACAAAGGCAAAGTGGATCTTACGTTGTTTATTCAGAAACAAGGGAACGACATGATTCTGGTACAAATATATGTTGATGATATTATATTTGCTGCCTCACCCCAAACTTTGTCTGACTAATTTAGGAAACTCATGTCTTCAAAATTTAAGATGTCGATGATGGGAAAATTTTCATGATTCTTAGGACTTCAGATTTCTCAAAGTTCTAGAGGCATCTTAATTAACCAATCCAAATATGCCCTTTAATTACTTAAAAAGTATAAGTTTGAATCTTGCGACCCCGTGGATACTCCAATGGTGGAGAAATCCGAACTACCTGAAGATCTAGCTAGGATTCCTATTGATCCTTCACTTTATTGTGGAATGATCGGTACCCTTCTGTATCTTACAACTAGTAGACCTGACCTACAATTTGCTATATGTATGTGTGCTCGGTACCAGGCTAGACCTATCGAATTGCACTTAGTTGCTGTTAAAAGGATCTTTCGGTATCTCAAAGGAACCGTTAATCAGGGACTATGGTATTCGAAAGACTCCTCTTTTGAAATAATGACATATGTAGATGCGGATCACCCAAGATACAAGGTGAAGCACAATTTGAAGTTTACAACTACTTGGAGACCGACTTATTAGATGGGCATCAAAAAGTCAGAAAAGAGCTGCAATTTCAAGTATGGAGGCAGAATAAATAGCCATGTCTGGTTGTTGTGCTCAAATCCTTTGGATGAGATCGTAATTAACCGACTATGGTCTAGGTTTCAACAAAATCCCGATGTACTGTGACTATCAAAGTTTCATTGCCCTATGCTGTAATAATGTCCAACACTCCCAGTCAAAGCACATTAACATTCGCTACCACTTTATCAAAGAGCAAGTGTAAAATGGATTGATCGAGCTTTACTTTGTCAAATCAGAGTATCAGCTGGCAGACATTTTCACGAAGGCTTTAGATCGCTCTCGAATTGAATTTTTGGCTGACAAGCTACGAATGAGAACCTTCTCCCTAAGACTCTCAAGGAATTGACAAATGAAGCGGAAGAATAGTGGTGGTAATCTATTCTTAAGTATCGTATTGTGATCTTGTATATTTTATATTTATTTTAAACATCAAAAGTAAAATACAAAAATATAAAACCTTATAAAAACCCTAAAAATCGAAAATTTCAGAAAATCCAAAAATATTTTTTTTTTACTTTTTTCAAAGGCATGTCTTTTGGGATGATAATATTTATGGCCTTAGAAATCCTGATTAATATTGACATGGGCGCCATAAATATAGTTCGTACAAAAGTTGTAAATATTTAAACATGCCTACATGGCTTATTGTTTTTTTAGACTATAACCCGCTTGTCACATTCAAGTCAAGTATTTCTTATGAAAGCTTTGGCTCAATAACGAGAATTAACTTTCTCGGGCATGGTTTAATGTATATCCATGCAAGGGATTGTGTTTACGTAAAAACACGATATAACACGAATCTACTTACGCATCAGTGCATTTATTTCCTAAAACGAGAGAAATCTTGTTTTTTGGAAGTTATCCTCTATATAAATTGGTGTCTACATACTCGACAACATGACTACTCAAACAACGACTGCAGCTCTTTAGATAGAAAACGGGTCAACAATTAAGGGGGAGCAATTGTCAAGAATTCAGATTATTCGATGCCGCTGATTCCATATACATTCCGGTATCAAGAAAAGATTATCGATCTTCAGATAGAGAAGATAACTTCAGGCACGACGTTACGGGGCAGACCAACATTTACCGACAAGAACAACATGGTTCTATCATATGATGTTCTCATCAATCAGGTCTAACCTCGTATGTTTTTATAAAGAGTGAATATGTTATCAAACATGATCTTTCATGTGCTATTTCTTTAAAAATGAGTATCAAGTGGTTGATTACAAATAAGTATCAAGGGTTTGAGTATGATATTTTTCTAGAACTTTTTATTAAATTCAAAATCTTTCAAAATCACATACTCAAATCCTCACACAATTGTGTATCAAGTGTGTTCACTGATATTTGATTTTACATGTGTATCATGAAGATAATCGGACTTCCATTGTTCTTCCCCAAACTTTGTTAAAACTTCATTAAATCAATTGATATAAAAAATATCGATTGTTTTAATATTTTTAATATGAGTGAAAAATGTGATTTAATATGATATTAAGCCTATTACAATGATGTTTAATGTAATGGTTTAACTTAACATGTTGGTCATCCCAACATATGCAAAATATTTTCGAATATCGAGGCATATGTGTTGTCCCATATAATATGTGATTATTAAACAAGAAAAATATATAGAAGATAGATGAATTCTAGAGAGAGAAATTAGAGAGAGAAAAAAGATCGAATGGTTGGAAACTTTGGTAGGATTAGATTAAGAGTGAGAAAATACAAATGACCAACACCCTTCCTAACATGCTAGGAAGGGTATTTAAAGTCCCCCTACATGTGGGCTTGTTTATGGAATATTGTTTGGGCCGGGCTTTCCTTTTAGGCTTTAGTTAATTATGAATGAACTTTAGCTTAAAGTTAATCCCGTAAAACACGACTAACCTACTACCAATTACAACGTTATTATATACGATACATAATAAACGTATGACCGAACATTCTTGTTTGACTCAATATTTTGAGGCTAACAATCTCCCCCAATGAGAGGTCGTTACCCTTTGTCATTTGGAGATTTGTAGAGATTACTAATCTCGCCATAAATGAGTCTTGAACGTGTAATAGTAGTCTTGTTCCTTCATGCTGTGATCTTTGAGCCTTTGTCGTTGTCTTTCGACTTTGTCTTTTGATCTTGAGATCTTCAAATCATCTTTGACTTGTCTTTGCCATCTTGCGATCTTGTGTCTTCATCCACATAATTTCTCTAGGCATGAGTATGTGGTTTTGAATTTTTGACTTTGCTGAGTACACCGTAATGCCACCTTCTCGAGACAAAACATAGACACGGACTGAATGGCTTTGACATTCGTCCTAAATCGGTAGCGTTTTACCTCCGGTCGGTGAAGACCGTTATACGATATGAAATACTGTACCTGTGATTAGGTAGATTCAATTAAGAATCTCCTTGACAGGGTTTCGCGGCTGTACTAGCCGTTCTCTTTACTCGATCGTCTCAAAGCAAGACTGCGAACATAAAGAGTGAATCAATTGGAAAAATATCCGCTTGATTAAAGTCGTTAATTCAAATTCCTAGAACAATTTTTATTCTTGAAGAATCTTACCATTGTTGCTTTCCAGTTGACACAAGCTTGATTCATAAGAATCTCGCAAGTCACTTACCGTAGCGCTGTTTGAGGTTGACGCTAGAATGATTTTCATTCGTCACTGTGAATATTAATGAATATCACTCTGAATGTTCTGGCAAGATCATAAAGATATTGCGTAGAAACCTGAAATGAGTTTGAATCAATTCAGAATTAAACCACTGTTTCTTTTCAGTTTCACATATGTTTAGTTCATAAAGAATCTTACATATGACCTACCGCAGTGCTATTTGATGTTAACACTGGAAGGATTTCCACTCATCATTATGAATACTAAGTAGTATCACTCTGAGTGTTCTAGCAATATCGCAAGGATATAGCGTAGGACTCTCCTGTTCGTCATCCGTGTGTCCTATCGAGATTTGATTGATCTCTAGGCTCTCGACTCGATTTGTGCACTTTTAGTGGTCGGAGGCTGGAGCAGATTTCCACCTATTCAATATCAACTATCTCAGAGTGAGAAAGCTAATAGAAGTCATGTTGTTCTCCGTGACAATAAAACAAACTTATTTTGAGAGAAGCCTGAGTAGCTAGGTAAGGGTTGTGCTTTACATCACTGGGTCCATGATGAGTTGTCTTCGTGATGTGTTGACCCTATTTCTGCCTAAGTTGTATGGAGGGCTAATTTCTTTACACCCTTTATCCTTACATTACTTTTTCATTCTTCAACCCCTTCAATGCTTACCAAGACATCATTACTAGCACCTTGTTGTGATTGTTCCAGTGCTAGCATCAGTACTTAGTCGGCATTCAACTACGTTCACATTCTACTCCGTCTTTCCTAAGGACTTCTAATAATCTATTGGATTGTCCCTGGGAAGATCCCTCCGGTTCTGGTTGGATCACAGGACTTAAATCTAACCACCCTTTGACACCAATAACGTCGTGAATTAAAGATGTTGTGGGTATTTGATCGTAACCATAAACCACTTTAAAGTTTAACAAAGTGTTTGAAAAACATTTAACACCTTGCTAGTTTTGTCGTTTCAGAAATGCTCCCCCTTCACATGTGCATCCATAAACCACTTTAAATTTTAACAAAGTGTTTGAAAAACATTTAACACCTTGCTAGTTTTGTCGTTTCAGAAATGCTCCCCCTTCACATGTGCATCGATAAACGAAAGTGTTTCGCACATGTGGGTAAGAGTTAAAGTGCTCGAGTCTTGCAAAACAGATCACATTTTAATCACATTTTCTCCCCTATCTCTAATATATAAAATCTTTTGATATTAGAGATACCAAATTTGATTAAAATATATCGCGAAAAATAGTCTTGAAAAACTTTGGGAGAAAAATGTGTCTAACATAGCATGAATTTTGAAAGCTCCCCCTCAAATATTTATCCAATTGAATTGTCATTATGAGGTTATGATCCACATTAAACTTTTGAGGATAGGAGTTGTTGAACACACAATTTTAGAAGATTTTGAATAATCATTGAAAAACTCTTGAAAAAATTGTGTTCAACGCTTTTTGAAAAAAATCCATTTCTTTTTGGCGATATGGTTTTTCTAAAGCATAAACTTGATTCATAGACTTTGAATGTCTTGACGAATCCACTCAAGTGTAAGAAGATTTATCTTCTTTTTCTGAGGGTAAGCGCACTAAATCGTACACTCCCCCGTGAATATAGATCCGGGTTGCAATCTGAAAGTGATTACAAGCCATTGTGTTGAGCTCAAACGTTGAATATTTTGTGACAAACTCAACCCAAGATAGAACCCGTTTTTGGAAAGATTGTCCAAAATATACATTTTCCTTTATTAAAGATAGAAATGACATGTTTTGAAAAAATATATACAACTTTCATTCGAGCTTTATGTACACACCCGTGTCGTTATTGAGCGACATTTCTAGGTACGTCCATATTATCGATATTGAAAGACATGTCAAGAAGAATATTTTTGGATTTTAAAAGATTTTTATTTTGTGTTTTGCTTTTATATGTTCTAAATTTTTGTATTTTTCTTTTTCAATGATATTTAAAAGTAGATGTTTGATAGACGAATCAAGCAGGCACCTTTGCCAGAATCTACAGGTCTGTTGGAGTCAAATATCTCATACCAATTTGCCTAACGAGGTACTCAAACCTATCCTTCGACAGAGCTTTCGTAAACAAGTCGTATAATTGGTAATCTGTTCCAACAAAGTATAATTCAACTATACCTCATTCAACTTGTTCTTTTATGAAGCGGTATCTGACATCAATGTGCTTCGTGCGGGAATGCTGTATCGGATTGCAGGAGATGGCTATGGCCGACTTTGAGTCACAGTACATAGGTACTTTATCAAAGTGGAAGCCATAATCCGTGAGTTGTGTTCTCATCTAAAGAACTTGAGCACAACACGTAGATAGAGACACATACTCCGCTTCGGCTGATGAAAGTGACGTGCAATCTTGCTTCTTGGAAGACCATCCCACGAGCTTATCTTGACCTAGAAACTGTGCACCACCAGAAGTAATTTTTCGTGTATCTAGACACCCTGCATGATCAGAATCTGAATAGGCCGTTAGAAAGAAACCAGTTTCCCTCGAATACCAGAGTCCCAAATGAATGGTATTCTTGAGGTACCTAAAGATCCGTTTAACCTCCTTGAGGTGATTTTCAGTGGGTCATGCTTGATATCGTACACAATAACACGTAGCATGTGATATATCGGGTCTGCTAGCTGTCAAGTACATGATGGATCCGATCATGGAACGATATCTCATTTGATCTATGACATTTCCCTCCAAGTCAGCATCTAGCGATGTGGTTGATAATGGTGTCCCAACAGGGTCACATGAGGTCATACCATGCTTTTTGATTATCTCTTGACAATACTTAGCTTGGTTAATAAAGATACCACTTGGGGATTGGTGAAATTGAATTCCAAGAAAGAATTTTAGTTAGCCCATCATTGACATTTCAAATTTGTTGTGCATTACTTTTTCAAACCATTTTGAAAGTTTTGGGTTTGTAGACCCGAAAATAATGTCATCAACATAAATTTGCACAAGAAAAATGTCATCCCCATATTTATAAGTGAACAGAGTTAGATCAGTGGAACCTTTTGAGAAACCTTTGGATACCGGAAATTTCGAGAGCTCATCGTACCACGCCCTTGGAGCTTGCTTGTGGAGACGATACACCTTGTCAGGATAATGATGATTAACGAATCCTTCCGGCTGCGTGACATAGACTTCTTCCTTCAAAGGACCGCTAAGAAATGTTGTCTTCACGTCCATTTGATAAACAGTGAATCCTTTATGTGCAGTATAAGCAAGGAAAATCCTCACCTCTTCCATACGAGCAACTGGTGAAAATGATTCGTCAAAATCAATTCCCTCTTTCTGGCCATACCCTTTAGCCACTAGCCTAGCTTTGTTCTTGATGATCGTGTTTTCTTCATCCATCTTGTTTTTCCAGATCCATCAAAGGTTTAACGGTGTTACATCGTATGGTCTGTCAACAAGTTCCCAGACCTTAAGTATTTCAAACTGTTGAAGTTCATCTGACATCGACTCAATCCAAGCATGATCAGCCATGGCTTCTTTGATGTTTTTTGGTTCAGCTGTACTCACGGCAAGTGCGAACATACAAACATCGCCATCGATTTCTAGTTGTCATCTTTTACGAACAGGCTGTGAAAGGTTTCCAATTACTTGAACCAAAGGATGATCTCGGGTCCAATGATGTGTTGAAGGGTGTAGTTGGTAGAACGTATGCATATTTGAGGGATCAACATGGCGACTAGAAGATTCTCCATTTTCATGTACCGATGTACCGAATGGGTTGTGAAAATCATCATCGTCAGATAATGCATCGTCTGCTTGATTTGTGTTCGCTGGAGCAATGACAGTAGTTGTGGATGTTGTAGGATCGAGTGTTGAAGTGATATTATGAGGAGGTAAATCTGCAGCAACCCATGTTGAAGTAGACGAAGTTGTATCTTTTTGTTGATGATGATCGGTATCATCATTCTTATCATGAGTGACAGTGGAAGACTTCGATACAACATGTTTCTCCTCCGTGAAATATTCATCAAACATTGGTCCATATAACATTTCCAACTCTTCAATGGTCGTGTCCATTGTCATATCTACTCTTGGAACATTTCCTTGAACCAGCTTTGAACTTGACGGTTCATTGCTGTGGTCTTGAGTTCCGAGTTCCGTGTGGTTGTACACAGAAGTGTTTTGTCGTTGTGGATCGGGACTTAAACTGCCTTGTTCAAGTGCCATTTCTTGCAATTCATCGAATCGGACATGAATAGTCCCGACTATCAATTTTGTTCTCTTGTTGTAAACTCTATATCCCTTAGACTGAGTTGCATATCCCACTAGAATACATGCATCACCTTTCTCTTTCATATTGTCCAGATTTTCACCATCTCGAATTATGTAACACGTACATCCAAAAACATGAAGGTGTTTGAGTGAAGGTTTGCGATCATGAATTATGTGATATGGTGTCTTTTCGTGTCTTGAGATAATTAAGGAACGGTTTTGTGTGTAACATGCGGTTGACACGGCTTCGGCCCAAAAGAATAGTGGAAGTTTTGAAGTGGATAATAATGTTCGAGCAGCCTCAACTAAAGTACGATTTCGTCTTTCAACAACGTCATTTTGTTCAAGTGTTCTAGAAATAGACGTTTCATGTTCAATCCCTTCGGCTTCAAAATAATTCTTCAGAGTTGTGCCTCTGTGATAGGTGTGAAAACACCCATCCTTTTACCACTTATTTCTTACTAAAACAAGACCGAAACGCGTGTTTAATATCATTTGTTTGGAATTATGCGTGGTTTTTGTGTTTATTGTGTTTTCAGAGTCAACCGGATGAATATTGAAGAAAACATGGGATTTCACGGGTTTTATCGAGGAAAAATACTCAAGACGAAGTCTATTGTCCAAGAGATGCAAAAAGATTTGAAGTCAATGGGCCTATTTGAAGATTTATCGAAGAAAAGGACCAAAGATGGAAGATTTGCATATGTCGAAGAAACTCAAGTCTATTAAACGAAGAAATTAAAAGACGAGTTGAATTTAATCGTCGACAAATCCCGAATCAGAATCGAAAACGTCAACTTTTCTGAAAAGACGAGAAGACAAGAAGCAAGGGAGAAAGCCCACTCACCAACCAAATGGAAGACCTATATAAAGGATTCCCTTCACACTTTTCAGGGAGTTTTTTTAGTTTTCTCTTCTCTTTCCTTTCTGTTCGTAGGCTTCACCAACACCATTAGGGTGTTTGGTGATTTGATTTTTGTTTGTTCACAAATCTTGTAGTTTTAATCTTTTCTTTTATTGTTTAAAACCTTAATCATTAATATAATCTTTTCATTCATCTTGTTCATTTTCATCTTTTTATTCGAAGTTCTTAAAGTTCTTATTTAGTTGGTTTGATCTTCTAAAGTTGTTGATTTTGTGTTTTTATGATTAGGATTTTATGTTTATGGTTGGTAGATGATTTGCTATTAGTTTTGGTTAAGATTTGGTTAAAACCTTGGTTGATTTTTATTAAATTCGCTTCCCCCTGTTTTCCACTGTTTCTGTTCTTCGTAACAAATTATTCCGAGTAAGCTTGGTTCAATTTTTATTCCGCATAGCCTTGTTTTTATTCCGCATAGGATTAGTATTCCGGATAGCCTTTATATTCCGCATGGTCTCATTATTCCGGGTAATACTTTATTCCACATAGCCTTGTTTTTCCGCATAGACTATTGTTCCGCATGGCAAACTTTATTCCGCATAGAGCTTTATTCCGAGTAACAGTTTATTCCGTATAGAGTCAGTTATTCCGCATAGATTATTTATTCCGAGTAAGACTTTTTGTTCCGAATAGCCTAGATATTCCGCATGGCTTCATTATTCCGTATGGCATGATTATTCCGGGTAGGGTCATTTATTCCGCATAAAGATTATTATTCCGCATAGCCAACTATTCCGAGTAGCCGTACATTCCGAATAAGAATTTATTCCGCATGGTCAGACATTCCGGATAGAGCAGTTTAAGGTTATTTTTCAGTTACTGTTTTATTTATATTTTAATTCAAGTTTTACTTTTTATTGATTAACTACCTCCAGTTTACCTTTTAGTTACTTCACTCATTTATCTTTTTAATAGAATAGAAAACCAATCCCCCTATTTGTCACCAAGAACAAATCATTCCACTTTTAGCTGTGATCAATTCGAGGAGATACCGAGATTAATCTTGAACCATACAAAATCCCTAGTATCAAATGGCGTCGCTGCCGGCTCTTCTCGTTAAGATCAACAGTTTTTTGTGAGAACTTGGATTTTGGGATCCGTTCACCGTGAGCGTTACTTTTTCACAAAAATTTTCAAAAACACAAAAAAAAATATAAAATTTTCAAAAAATCCTAAAAATTAAAAAAAAAGCATAAAAACCAAAAATATTGCTGCTTTGTTTTTGCCTTGTTAGTTCTTTTGCAGGTGCATGCGTACACGATCGACGTCTTATCAAGAGCCTGAGCCTCTCGAAGACTTAGACATGGCCGGTGTACAAAACAACAACAATAATCCACCTCTCAACAACAATAATAACAACAACAATAACAATCCACCTCTCAACAACAATAATAACAACAACAACAATGAACCTCTACCGGACAAGCGCCCTATGATTGAACTGTTGCAAGCACATGTGGAGGGAAACAATGATCCCATTGTCATACCCGCGATTGCAGCAAACAACTTTGAGCTCAAATCCGGTTTTATCCAGATGGTCTCTGCTCAACCATTCTTGGGGCGTACCATTGATGATCCACATGACCACATCAAGAGATTCCTACAACTTACAAATACGGTCAAATTCAATGGTGTTCCACAAGAGGTAATCCGTTTACAACTTTTTCCCTTTTCTTTAGAGGGACAAGCCCGGCATTGGCTTGCAAAGGAACCGCCACAAAGTATTCTTATGTGGACGGATTTGGAAACCAAATTTATCAACTACTTTTTCCCACCCTCTCGTACTACCGCTTTACGGAATGAAATCATTAATTTTGAATAAAAGTACGATGAGTCTTTTAGTGAATCTTGGGATCGTTTCAAAGATCTTTTAAGAAAATGCCCACAACATGGTTTTACCAAAGTGCACCAAATTAATACTTTTTATAATGGTTTAAGCATGAATGACCAAGATTCACTAAACAGTGCCTCGGGGGGTAATATTTTGGTTAAGACTTCCAATGCCGCTTGGGATATCATTGAGAATAAGTCTCGTGTGCAAACCAAGAGTGTTCGGACCAATGTCGCTAGTGCTAGTACTAGTGACAACGACAAGTGACTTGACAAAATTACTACGCTTCTTGAATCGCTTGCCGCCCAAACCGCCAGCAACACCAACAACATCAATGCTAAAAACGCTCACGACGCTCAAGTCAATGCTGTTAGCCAACCATGTGAGATATGCGGGGGTCCTCACTCTTACACCACTTGTACCGCCACCCAAGACTATCCATCTGAGAATGTTAATGCAGCATACGGTACCTATCCTCCGGCCGCTTATCAAGCTCGTCCACAAGGAGACCACAATTTGCTTAGCTACCGCTCTAACAACTATCTCTCACCTCCCGGTTTTCCTCCTAACAACCCAAACCAACAACAAAACCTCAATCGCCCTCCTCAACAACAACAACAACCTCGTACACCATACATACCACCTCACAAACAACCATATCCACCTCAAAGAAACAACCAAGTTTACCAACAACCTGCTTATCAACTACCCGCCTACAATGCTCCTCCCAACCAACCCACCGCATTACCTCAAGATATTGGAACCTACATGAGGACTAATGATGTGATCGTGGACAATCTACAGCGGGAAGTGCTCAACTTGAAAGCAGACATGGTGAAACAAGGGAACGATCTGCGAGCTGATATGAGAAACACTTTGGCAAGTCAAACGAATGACTTAAGGAACATGATGGCTGGTTTCTTCCAAGGTAATCAATCCTCTTCTTCGGGTACTCTTCCGAGTAACACCGTTGCAAATCCAAGAGGGGAGATGAAAGCAATCACCACTCGCAGTGGCAAAGGTACCAAGGAACCCGAGCTTCCTATACCTCCACCGGTGATTGTGACTAAGGAGAACGAGTCACCTGCTCCTATTCCTCATCCTTCTCCTTCCCCAATTTCTCCACCTCTTACTCCTACCCCTCCTCCACCCAAGGATGTGAGTGATCCTTCGATCCCAAAGACTTCCTCTTCTTCCGATATACCTTATCCCTCAAGGTTGAGGAAAGAGAAGCTCAAAAGCAAGGATGATATTCAAGTTTCAAACTTTCTTAAAATGTTTAAACAATTGAATTTCAACATCTCCTTCGCTGAGGCTCTCGCTCACATGCCCAAGTATGTGAAAATGTTCAAAGATCTTCTTAGCGACAAGGAGAAGCTTCTTGATATTGCTAACACCCAACTTAATAAGAATTGCTCTGCAGTGCTCTTAAGGAAATTGCCAACCAAGCTTGGTGATCCGGGTCGTTTCTTAATCCCTTGCAATTTCCCGGGAGTAGAGAATTGCATGGCCCTAGCCGATCTAGGTACCAGTATTAATTTAATGCCTCTAAGCGTTTGGAAGTAATTATCTCTCCCTGAGCTAGTCCCCACCAAAATGACTTTGGAATTAGCTAACCGTACGGTTGCTTATCCAGTGGGGATAGCCGAAGACGTCTTTGTAGGAGTCGACAAATTTACTTTTCCTGCCGATTTCATTGTCGTTGACTACGACATGGACCCTCGTGTGCCATTGATCGTTGGTCGTCCATTCTTGAGGACCGGTCGCACTCTCATCGATGTTGAAGCTGGTGAGCTTATCATGAGAGTGGGTGACGATAAAATCGTCTTCAACATGGGAAAGCTTTCTAAACAGCCTTATTCATACGAGAATGTTAATTGTATTGACGTTCTTGATGAGGCTTGTGAAGAACACTTCAAAGATGCTTGTAAAAGTATTCCTACCTCTCTTCCCAATGTTGAGACCGTTTCCTCTATTGACTCATCACTATCTCTATTTGGAGAAAGTGATTTCCTTTGGAAAGATTTGGAAGCCACCATGGGAGATGTGAACTTAGACCATGACGATTCTCCCACCGATTGGGATGAAGATCTTCGTCTCATTGAGAACCTTCTTAAAGAAGACAATCTTTCTCCACCATCTCCCACGGTTATTGCTATCGATGCTCCGACTTTGACTACGCCTCCCATCGAAAATCCTCCGGATTTAGAACTTAAGGAGTTGCCACCCCATCTCGAGTACGTGTTCCTTGAAGATAAGAAGAAGTCACCCGTCATTATAGCGAAGGACTTGAAAGAAGAAGAGAAATCTCGCCTCATCGCCGTGCTTAAAGATCATAAGAAGGCAATTGCTTAGAAAATTTCTGATATCCGCGGAATTGATCCGAACTTTTGTACTCACAAGATTCTCATGGAAGATGACTTTAAACCCGCAATCCAGAGCCAAAGAAGGGTTAATCCTCGCATTCATGACGTCATCAAACAAGAGGTTATCAAACTTCTAGATGCTGGCTTGATTTACCCTATCTCGGATTCGCCATGGGTAAGTCCCGTCCATTGTGTGCCCAAGAAGGGCGGAATAACCGTTGTTCCCAATGAACACAACGAGTTGCTTCCCACTCGTCTCGTTACTGGGTGGAGAGTTTGTATTGATTATCGCAAGCTCAATGATGCCACGAGAAAAGACCACTTTCCTCTTCCTTTCATGGATCAAATGCTCGAGCGTCTTACGGGTCATGACTATTACTGCTTTTTAGACAGTTTCTCCGGGTATTTTCAAATTCCCATCGATCCCAAAGACCAAGAAAAGACCACATTCACTTGTCCCTACGGAACATGTGCTTACAAACGCATGCCTTTTGGTTTATGTAATGCTCCTGGGACGTTCTAAAGGTGTATGATGGCTATCTTCCATGACATGGTGGAAGACACTATGGAAGTATTCATGGATGATTTCTCGGTTTATGGCGATTCTTTCTCTGCTTCCCTTGCCAATTTATAACGTATGCTTAAGCGGTGTGAAGACACTCGCCTTGTTCTTAATTGGGAAAAATGCCATTTCATGGTAAAAGAGGGCATCGTGCTAGGACACAAGATCTCCAAAGCCGGTCTTGAAGTAGACCGTGCTAAAGTCGATGTTATTGCTAAGTTGCCTCCACCTTCAACTGTGAAGGGTGTGAGAAGTTTACTTGGTCATGCGGGCTTCTACCGTCGCTTTATCAAAGATTTTTCTAAAATCGCTCGCCCGATGACCCACCTCTTGGAGAAAGATACTCCTTTTATCTTTTCCAACGAGTGTCTTGAAGCCTTCAACTTGCTTAAGGATAAGCTAACTAAGGCACCCGTCTTGGTTACCCCTAATTGGGAGCTTCCCTTTGAGTTGATGTGCGATGCTAGCGATTTTGCTATTGGAGCGGTTATGGGCCAAAGAGTGAACAAACACTTCCAACCGATCCACTACGCTAGCAAGACAATGACTGGGGCTCAATTGCATTACACGACAACCGAAAAAGAGCTTTTAGCTGTTGTCTATGCTTTTGAAAAGTTTCGCCCCTATCTTGTCCTTTCCACCACAATCGTTTACACCAATCATTCCGCGTTGAAGTACTTGTTGACTAAACGAGATTCTAAACCAAGACTTCTTTGCTGGGTTTTGCTACTCCAAGAATTTAAAATCGAAATTCGCGATAAAAAAGGAGCTGAAAACCTAGCCGCGGATCATCTTAGTATACTTGAGGATCCTTACCAAGGGGAACATCCGACCAAAGAGATCAATGATTCTTTTCCCCTGGAGACCTTAATGTCTATCAACTCGACTTCTGATGAAACCCCGTGGTTTGCGGACATTGCAAACTACTTGGCGGGTGGAATTCTCGTTGACGGGTTAACATCCCAGCAAAAGAAAAAGTTCTTCAAAGACATTAAGACTTACTTTTGGGATGACCCGTATCTATTCAAACAATGTGCTGATTTGATCATTCGCCGATGTGTTGATGGACCGGCAGCTTTAGAAATCCTTGACGCTTGTCACAAAGGACCCACCGGTGGTCACTTTGGTCCCAACTACACCGCCAAAAAAGTGTTTGACTCGGGATTTTATTGGCCCACCATTTACCGTGATGCTCACGAGATGGTTAAACGATGTGATGCTTGCCAGAAACAAGGCAAGATCACACATAAAGACGAGATGCCTCAGAATTTCATTCAAGAATGTGAAATCTTTGATGTTTGGGGTATCGAATTTATGGGGCCATTCCCTTCCTCTAAAGGAAACAAATACATCCTTGTAGCCGTTGACTACGTTTCAAAGTGGGTTGAAGCCAAAGCTTTACCTACTAATGACGCAAGGGTGGTTTGTAACTTTTTGAAATCGCTATTCGCTAGATTCGGTGTGCCTCGTGCCATTATTAGTGATCACGGGACTCATTTTTGCAATGACCAATTCGCAAGAGTCATGGTTAAGTATGGTGTCAATCATCGTCTTTCTACCGCATACCACCCACAAACTAATGGCTAAGCTGAAATATCCAACCGAGGATTAAAGCGAATTCTTGAAAGAACCATGGGAGAGCATCGTGCCTCATGGGCTGATAAACTTGCTGATGCTTTGTGGGCTTTCCGTACCGCATACAAGACTCCGATTGGTTGTACACCATATCGTCTCGTATACGGGAAATCATGCCACCTCCCCCATTGAGTTGGAGCACAAGGCTTACTGGGCCCTGAAGTGGGCTAATTTCGATATCAACAAAGCTGGTGACCTACGCAAGATCCAACTCAATAAGCTGAATGAACTCCGTAATGAGGCTTATGAAAATTCTTTGATCTATAAGGAAAAGACTAAGCTCATTCACGATTCCAAGATTAAAAACCGAGAGATCCAAGTTGGAGACAAAGTTTTACTTTTTAACTCTCGGTTGAAACTCTTTTCGGGCAAGCTGAAATCTCGTTGGTCCGGCCCATTCACCATTGCCCAAATTTTTCCATATGGTACTCTCGAGCTCGCTCAACCTAATGGACCTAATTTTAAGGTGAATGGCCAACGAGTGAAGTTGTACTTTGGTGAGGACATCTCTCATGAGATGATTCCATCCCTCACCACGTTTCCCATGAACTAATTTTTGGGTCGAGTCAGGCTCGTGACTCGGTTATCAAAAACAAGCGCTCCTCGGGAGGCAACCTGAGTATCTATCCCTTTTCGTTTTAACCTCCTAAGTGTAGGGGGCCTATATAGGTTGTTTGTCTTTGTGTGGTGATGTGATTACAGGGATGAATGCACTTTTGGAACCTTTGAAGAACCCTGCTCCCGTGTTATCCGAAATCCGGTTCTATCTCTCAACTATCGTGATTCAATTTTCTTCATACTCACATTTTAAATTGATCACTTTAGTCGTCTCTCCCTTAACTTGAGTTAACCAACGTACACAATGTCATAAGTGTAGGGGAGACTTTTCCCACATGCTTAAACATTGAGGACAATGTTTATCTTAAGTGTAGGGGGACTTCTATCGAAGTTTTAAGTGGACTTTTCCATGAAAATGCCTTCATTTAACCGGAAAATCATCTTTTTCAACATTTTTCAAATTTTTAATTAACTTTGGCCATTTAGTCGTAATTTTTAAATTTTTCTCGTTGCTTTCATATGTATATATCCCGCAATAAAGTCAAAAATAATTAATAAAGTGGTGTGGCTAGTTTTGAAGTCTTTGACATATTAGGCCCGTTGCGATTATTTTGACTCAACCCGAATAGACTTATCCAAGTTTATTCTAGCTAGTATCCTTAACCATGTAGACCTTAATAGGTTTATTAGGCTAAGCATCCACGAGTCTCATTACTTGAGATTTTAAATTGTGGAGAATGAGAAATGATAGAGTCAATTATAAGTCGGTATTCTTGCACAAGCTCACTTGGTGTAATTATCTGCCTATTCTCCCATCACTTGCTAATAACTTATCTGCAATAAGTAAGGTCGTACGATTTGAAAAGTTACTTATCTTCTAGCCCAAGATCGTTTAAAAGTTGCTCGGTAATGATAAGAGTTCATAGCCAAGGCATAACTTATGAAGCGGGGCGCGAAGATTGGCGAGTCCGAAAAGGCCCTAACAAGGCATGAGGATTCAATCTTATTGCTAAAGATCCAAGGTGATGTGAAAAGCATTATTCCCAAAATCAATATGAAGGATAAAGACTCACGACAAAAAGCAATCAACTCCCATAAAGATCATGAAGAAGTCTATCCGAAAAGACCCTAACAAGGTATGAGGATAAATAGATCCAAGTCCGAAAAGGAGGCGGATCGTTGTATCTCAAAATCCCAATTAGAGATTGAAGAAATAATCATGAAGTCATGGTCAACAAAGTTGGAGTACCCCTCAAAAGTCTCCAAGTGAAGAAACTCTATTAACGAAGAGAAGACCATTATCTCAAGAACGTCTCTTGAAGATATGAAGTATGAAGTACATGCCAAATATCGGCCCGAGAAAGGTCTCAAATCGTGAACCGAGTTATGCCAAGATATGAACTTTTTGATATCCCGAGAAGCAGTTTTAAGAGATTTTGTCCTTTAGCTAACTATTGACCAAATCGTCCTACTTTGCTTTCAGCCTTAATAAACTATCGAAATAAGTCCAAAAATGCATCTTCATGATCATTCTAAGACAAAAATAAAATATAAGAGATACCTCTAGGAATAAGGGAGTTTAATCATTTAGTTAAGCCATGTGTGTAAGTGTTTGATATACTGACTTATAATAACAATGATCTCGTTTTTAAGCTTAGTTTGGGGAACGTGAAACTTGAGGGTGATAAATCTTCGCAGCACCAAAGCCCTAATGTAAGTCCTTGATCTCTTTGCAAGTTATTTCTATATAGCTATTTTCAAGTGAAAATGGTTTTCTACCCTTTTGTTTGCTTTAAAGTTTTAATTTCTCTTAGTACTTTAATTTTTGTTTAGTAGTATTTTAATAAGGCCAAGGTTGATAGATTATGAGAAAAATGTAAAATTGCTTTATCACTAAGCATTGCATGAGGGCATGGCAATGGTTAAGTGTAGGGGATTTGATAGGTGAGAAAACACTCATCCTTTTACCACTTATTTCTTACTAAAACAAGACCAAAACGCGTGTTTAATATCATTTGTTTGGAAATATGCGTGGTTTTTGTGTTTATTGTGTTTTCAGAGTCAACCGGATGAATATTGAAGAAAACATGGGATTGCACGGGTTTTATCGAGGAAAAAGACTCAAGACGAAGTCTATTGTCCAAGAGATGCAAAAAGATTTGAAGTCAATGGGCCTATTTGAAGATTTATCGAAGAAAAGGACCAAAGATGGAAGATTTGCATATGTCGAAGAAACTCAAGTCTATTAAACGAAGAAATTAAAAGAAGAGTTGAATTTAATCGTCGACAAATCCCGAATCAGAATCGAAAACGTCAACTTTTCTGAAAAGACGAGAAGACAAGAAGCAAGGGAGAAAGCCCACTCACCAACCAAATGGAAGACCTATATAAAGGATTCCCTTCACACTTTTCAGGGAGTTTTTTTAGTTTTCTCTTCTCCTTCCTTTATGTTCGTAGGCTTCACCAACACCATTAGGGTGTTTGGTGATTTGATTTTTGTTTGTTCACAAATCTTGTAGTTTTAATCCTTTCTTTTATTGTTTAAAACCTTAATCATTAATATAATCTTTTCATTCATCTTGTTCATTTTCATCTTTTTATTCGAAGTTCTTAAAGTTCTTATTTAGTTGGTTTTGATCTTCTAAAGTTGTTGATTTTGTGTTTTTATGATTGGGATTTGATGTTTATGGTTGGTAGATGATTTGCTATTAGTTTTGGTTAAGATTTGGTTAAAACCTTGGTTGATTTTTATTAAATTCGCTTCCCCCTATTTTCCACTGTTTCTGTTCTTCGTAACCAATTATTCCGAGTAAGCTTGGTTCAATTTTTATTCCGCATAGCCTTGTTTTTATTCCGCATAGGATTAGTATTCCGGATAGCCTTTATATTCCGCATGGTCTCATTATTCCGGGTAATACTTTATTCCGCATAGCCTTGTTTTTCCGCATAGACTATTGTTCCGCATGGCAAACTTTATTCCGCATAGAGCTTTATTCCGAGTAACAGTTTATTCCGTATAGAGTCAGTTATTCCGCATAGATTATTTATTCCGAGTAAGAGTTTTTGTTCCGAATAGCCTAGATATTCCGCATGGCTTCATTATTCCGCATGGCATGATTATTCCGGGTAGGGTCATTTATTCCGCATAAAGATTATTATTCCGCATAGCCAACTATTCCGAGTAGCCGTACATTCCGAATAGGAATTTATTCCGCATGGTCAGACATTCCGGATAGAGCAGTTTAAGGTTATTTTTCAGTTACTGTTTTATTTATATTTTAATTCAAGTTTTACTTTTTATTGATTAACTACCTCCAGTTTACCTTTTAGTTACTTCACTCATTTATCTTTTTAATAGAATAGAAAACCAATCCCCCTATTTGTCACCAAGAACAAATCATTCCACTTTTAGCTGTGATCAATTCGAGGAGATACCGAGATTAATCTTGAACCATACAAAATCCCTATTATCACTCTGTCAGTACGCATCACTTTTACTTGAGCTTGAAGACCACGTTGTATCAGTTTAAGGAAGTTAATGAGAACCTCAGGTGTTTCATCCTTGGACCTCAAGAAGTGAGTCCACGTGTACCTTGAGTAGTCATCGACAATTACCATAACGTATTTCTTCTCATTGATGCTTTGAACACGCATAGGGCCACACAAATCTATATGAAGAAGATCTAACGGTCCTTTAGGGCTTCGTGTAGTCTTTATCTTGAAACTACTCCGTTTAGCTTTACAAAGCTCACAAGAAGAACAAAGATGATCTTTGATGAATTTAAAGTTTGGAAGGCCTCGCATAATATCTTTCTTGGAAAGCAAGTTGATGGTATCAAAGTTAAGATGAGATAATCGTTGATGCCATAACCAAGCTTGAGTCTTGAAGTGAAATAGTGTAGAGATCAGTACCCCGTGAACCGGTAAGTAAGTCATTCCCATCATAATCACGAACAAAACATGTCTTCTTTCTAAAATTAACCCCCAAATCCGCATCAGAGAATTGACCAACCGAGAAAAGATTATGATTGAGTCCTTTGACGTAGTAAACCCTTTTGATTGTGATATTCCCTTGAACCAAATCTCCATATCCTAGGATCGGTGCAAATTGATCAATTTCGAATCGGACCGTACCCAGGAACTTCTCCACAAAGTTAATTAGAAGCTTGAGATTCCCTGTCATGTGCTTCGTGCATGCGGAGTCCAGTATGAAGAGAATTATTTCGATCACCTGCAGAAGAATTAAAACACGATGGAGCATTTTCGAAATTGGATTCCATGTTAGTTGTGATATCTGAATCATAGTTTCCATAGTTTCATCACTTAAAGGCACACTAACGCTAGTTGTCACATTTTCTGTCCTAACCTTAGGCATCCATTTATATTATGGAGGACATTGATTAGCAAACCACGATTTCTAAGACTTGCTAGCAGACTCAAATAATTCCGTGATTCTGCTTCTAGGGTTCTTAGTGGTGGAGTCTGTTGCAATACTTTTCTTAGGGAGGGTTGCACCAGAATGGTTCACTTTGCGTTTGGGTTTTCTAGCATTAATAGGCAACGTAATTTGATTATTAGTTCTAGTATCTACGCCTTTGACATTATTCGAAACACACATATCATGATTAGCATTGACACATTTTCCCATTTCACACAAACAAACTTAACATTCAAAGCATTCAAAGTCGAATCATTCAAATCGTCATTACACGCGATTACAGACGTTTTATTTTTAGAAACATTGAAATTCCTAGGGTGGTCTTCTACTTCCTTCATCTTCCCTTGACTTTTGTTTTGCCAAACCTTTTCATTCATTCGAGTGCTCTTAAGCTGAGGTCGGCTAACACTAGCAGTGGCGACTACTCTTGTAGTAAAAGACACACGTCTATTAGTGAATCTAGAAGTCTGAGGTGATTGACTTTCTTTGTTGTGTGTGGGTTTAGTGGCCAATCTATACATCCCTGGTTTAATCACATATGTGTTCTTAATTCTTTGTGATCGAATATGTTTTTAGGAGTAATTTGTGGAAACCTATCCTTCCCAACCGTCTTGGGGGCAAACCTAGGTTTTGCAAATGCAGAATTAGAGAAACAGATGGTTTTCCCAAGACAGAGGGTTTAGTCACTTTGTACGCATTGGGTTGTCTTACAATAGGTTTCTTAACACTAGGTTCCGCAATTTTCCCACCCATCTTAGCAACGAGTTTCTTCAACTCTGCTATCGCTATGTCCCTGTCTTGTAACTGAGCTTTCAAGTCTTTAATTTCCAAACTCTTTTCATTCATTTCTCGACACATTTGGGAAATTTTTTCTTGTAATTTATTATCATGTTGAAAACTTTCGATGTCTTTTTGCAAAGCAAGTTCAAGATAATGACAATGTTTTGAAGGAAATCAGTTTTGTGTTGAAGTAACTCAAAAGCCTTTTATCAACATTTTCTTTACGTTTCGAAAGTTCAGTTTCAAGCCGTTCACACTCTTTGATCTTATCAAGATATTTGCATGCAACATCAGAATATTCATCGATATCATCACAAGATTGAAGAGTAACACACAAAATATATTTGGAGAGACATTCTTCTAAGATTAGATCATATTCGTTTGAAAACTCTGATTTGTCATTTTGAAGTTCCTTAATTAATTTTTCAAGAGACTCAACATATTTCAAATCATCAAACATTTCAGACCGAATTAATTTTTCAAACTCAAGAACATTTTCTTTTATTATCTTCGTATTTGGTATTAAAAGTTCTTTCACAAGCACAGTTATATCGTGAGGAATCTCTGTTTTCCACTTATCATTTTGACGTTTTTGCCAATCGCTTTCAAAAATTGATTGAACATTATCAATGTGATGTTTAAGAATACCAGGTGTTTTTCTACTTTTGCGTTTAGAAACATCAAGAGGAAAATAGTTAATATATTTAGAAACATTTGATTTCTTAGTGGCAAAAATTTTCTTCCATTGAATTCTTCGTTGTTTGCTTTCAAGAAACAATTCCTCACGAGACTTCTATTTTTGTGGAGTGAAAAGACCATAAAGACTATTTTCATAAGCATAATTATATGGTTTCACAAAATCTTTATTGACCGATGATCTACTCTCCTCATCCCAAAGGGACGTCTCTTCACTATCGAGCCTAACTACTGGGCAATCATGATCGATCCATTCAGACTCATCAGGATATAAGTGGGGGTTCGCAGCTTGAGTTTTTTCGAGGTACTTGGGACTTTCAAAACTAGCTTGACCCTTAAAAACGACCGAGGTCCTATCATTCTAACGGTTTGAATAGAGTCATGCGTTTTATAAACAACTTTTTTCAAAAAATTGACTTGTTCTTCGAGATCCTTTACTTTTTCAGTATCTTTGCCTTGTCTATTTTTGAAATCTTGTTTTAATTTTTTCAACCTCTTGTTTCTTTTCGTCAAGAATTTTAACAGAATCGGTGGTATTCATAGAAAGCCTCTGTTCAAGTTCGTTTACTTTTGTTGTGGCAAGGTACGTTTTTGACGTTCATCACTTAATAAAACATTAAATTGATGTTTTTATTTAGTTACAAAGCAAAAGCTTCGTTGTATTTATTTTCAAAATCGTCCTTTTTAGCGTTAATTAAACGACTTTTGTACCCCTCAAGCTCTTTGTCTCTTTGAAGAAGCTGAGCCCTATAACTATAAATAGTCTCACTAGATTTTATAAGAGCGGCTTTGCTTTCTTCAAAGTTTTGAGTAAGCGCTGCGTTTACCTTCTTTAATTGCTTTTGACTCTTTCTATTTTCATTGACATCTTTTTGTAAACTAGCAATTAAATTAGCAAGTGCGACACGCTCCTCGTCATCATACTCATTTGCATGTTGATCATCCTCAAACTCATTATTGCACATGTCTGATGAATCGGGTGTGGTATTGCTATCGACCATTTCCATCATACATGTGTCAGTAATTGTTGTTGGTAGATCACTATGCTCATGTGTATCACCAAACACATTATATTCATCATCATGTTGTACCTTATCAATTGGATCAGTATCAAAGATAGGACCATTATCATCTTTAGCGACGTTAAGGACTTCATGAATCTTTACCATGTATGAATAATATGCCTCGAGTTCTTGGTCCCAGAGTTCATCGTCTGTGTCATCAAGCATTTCTCCTTCCTCAGCTAATAATTTGATCACAGCTTCCATCTTCTTGCATAGCAGCATCTTTTCCTTATGATAACCATAATCTTTAACCCTCTTTGGCTGCCTGCATTCCCTAGCCAAATGCCCAAAACCTCGACAGTTAAAACACTGAATCCCACTTTGTTACACAACTTGAGTACCAAGGGTTTCCTTATTTCCAACAACAGTAGCAACCCAGATTATCATACTTCGCGAACTGTCGATCATACTTTGAAGGACTCTCAGCACGCCTTCGTGTGTCATTCCTTGGAGGACTCTGAGCATAGTTGTTCCTTGTGTTTGATGTTGTTCTGAGGTTGTTGTTGGTGGGTTTGTATATTTTCCTGTATTGCTTCTTAATGAAAGCCATTTGTTTCTTGAATTCCCTATCTTTTTAAGCTAGTTCTTCATCACTGTCTTCTTCGGATGATTGCTCAGGTGTGGGTGATGGTTCTCTTGCAACTTCTTTGCCTCGGGATCTTGTTGGATCATGTGACTATGAGACAGTGGATGACCGTGGTGATGATGATTGAGTAGAGTAGGTATTTGGAGCACGAGAATGATAATCTGGGTAATGTTGAGTGGTATACACCAAAGCAAGTGGACTTGAAGCCTTTGCAACTGGTTCAGCTTGAAGTTTGTTTGCCTCATTCTAAAAATGTTTCAAAATGTCAAAGAGCGTGTGATATGAAACTTGTCTTACTTTTATTGTTGTTTCACCAAGGTGACAAAACGTGTCCACTCTGGTTGAAGTTGCTGTAGAAATTGGACATTGACTTGCATGGTGGAAACTTGCAAGTTGTTTTGGGTCATGTCATTCATCATTTTATAGAATCGCGAGTAATAACAATCAATTGATTCCCCATCCTTTTAAGTAAACTTGCCAAAGTTCTAAAACATCTTAATTTTCATATCTTGTTTGTTAAGTGATTCACCTTGTTGCAATCTTTCAATAGCCGTCCACATTTCTTTAGCAGTAGGGCATGCATCAACCATGAAATAAATGTCATCTCCAAGCCACTTAGAATTAAATAAATTGCTTCCTTATCTGCATCAAGCCAAGCACGGTTCTCTGGTGTGAGGTCGTTTCTTTTTTTAGTACGTTCATATGCGGGTTGTTCATCACTTGTGTCTATGGCTGGTACTGCAGGAACTTGTATCCTTGAGAATTTATAAGGTCCATAAAAAATGCATTGCCTTAAAGCATTACCGTTAGGTTTTGTGTCAAGATAACGTAGAAAACGGGATTGCCATTGATCATATCGACCTGACACAAGCATTGGTGGTCTCTCTTTGTTACCCGCCACCATGATGTTGTTGTTCGTCACACGATATTCTACAGTAGAATCCATCTCAATATTCTCAGAAATGATGAAGTGAATACGGATCTTAAGTAGATGTTATAGTGATTGTTGTTGAAGAGAAAAAGTGTTGAAATCCCTTACAAAATGTTCTCGAAAAACCAAAAAATTCTCCAAGACCAAAAAACACACAAAATTTTTTTAAGTGTATTTTCGGAATTTTCAAAAAAATCCTCCAATCTGTCGCAGTACCAAACCTATCGCAATACCAAACCTATCGCAATACCAAACCTGTCGCAATATCAACCCTGTCGCAATACCTATCTGTCGCAATAACTATCACCTGTCGCAATACCAAAAAAATATCTGTCGCAATACCCAAACAAGTATTATGTCGCAATACCAAAGAATCTGTCGCAATGACACAAAGTGAGCTGTCTCAATACCAAAGAATATGTCGCAATGACACAAAGTGAGCTGTCGCAATGTGTATCGCAATAAGAAACGCTATCGAAATAGTGGTCGCAATAAGTTTCGCAATCAGAAACCCTAGGCCTTTGTGATGGAGAGTGATGAGACTGTAATTATACATAGTCTCATTGTCCAAATCGGGCTTAAAACGGTTAAAATGTCATAAAATACCCAAATATATGCTTGTGTTTGTTCATTGTGTATTTTAGGTACGGATATCGTAAATTCACCAAAAGATTACAAGAATCAAGAACACGGGAAACGAAGCCGCACAAGGAACCGGACCCAAATCATGATTTTCCTATCAAGTCCTTGAAGTTTGAAGAATTGGCAAGATTGGTCCCTCTACTTTTGAAGACTTGTCATTTTAAACCCTTGTAAAACTCAAAATTACATTAAGGGTCCCTTAAATGACAAGAAAATACCATTATAGCCCTTGAAGTATGCATTAAATGCATAAAATGCCCTTGGAACATGTTTACTAAAAATATTGTGGCCAAAATGGAATAATCAAAACTTTATTACAAAGGAAGTTGAGTTATGGGCTGTATAAATCAAAAAGACAAGTTGAAGGAAAGTTGGGGACCAAAAGTGGGCAGACAACACAAACTTTCCCCACCAATCATCCCACCACCTCATCACCACCAGCCAATAACATCCCACCACCTCACCACTCCCTCACACGTCACCCTCCACTACTCAGTTTATTTAATAAACTGAGTCAACCCCAGTCAAACCCTTTATTTCCCTCCTTAACACCTATTTTAAATTAATCCACTCCCAAATCCAGATTAAAACAACCCTCATAAACACCATAAACCCTAATTTGGTTTATCTTCATTACCAACAATTAGCCAATCAAATCATCTAGAAACTTGATTCATCCCACCCTAAACTAATCCCACTTACCTTGTCCCTTTTTCGTGACCCCCATGTGGACCCCCCGTATGTCCCCTCTTCACTTATTTGGGCAAAGAACGAATCTTGCATACCATTCAACAGTTAAGATGATTTTCGTGTTCCCAAAGCTTGAATGAACGCCCCTGATCAGTCCAAGACAGCTGCACATCACATGGAACCAATTTGACCAAATCATCCAAGGGCAGAAAAGGAATTTTAGATGCTAGGGTTTCATATTTCATTGTAATTCTAGAATCTTCAGCTTTGTAGTATAAATATGGACGTTTTGTGTCCATATTTCCTTGTTCGAACATTCGTATTTTTTAAATTTATGAATATTTAAAGTTTATTTTTATTAAATTGCAAGTGTTGAGTTCCAATTTAAATTATAAGTTTTAGTGTAATATCATTTCTTTCCTGCAAGTTTAGAGTGATCTTCATCAAAAGTTTTAGTTTTTCAAAAAGGTCTTCAAGAATCTGTTTTTTTTTTATTTTTCTGAAATCCCTATCACATTGAAGTGATAGTGGATGTGTGATGAGATTTCAGAGTTTCTATGTTAATTTGTTACCATTTTTCAAGTGATTTCAAGATAGGACGTTTTTCAAAAAGTGTGGAATTTTTCAAAGGATTTATTTAAAATCTTATTTCCATTTATTATTTAACATTTACTGTAGCATAAGCTCATCACAAGCCTGACAAGCTTGTGATAAGCCTATCTACTTGTTTCTTTTTTCTTTGTTAGCTGTTACGTGCAGGAAGCAAGGTAACAAGACCATATCTCCATTGCATTTCATCACTGTTTTCTTTCAAGATATTTGTGCCTTGGGTCCCACTTGGATTCCAACAGCAGACAGTCCTCTACATCTCATAAACTCCTATAAACCCCCAACAAGCCCTTTTGGAAGGCTGATGAAAAAATGATAGTTGTGAAATTACCCCTTTAGGAAAAGGAAGGTAAAAGCGGTAAGTATTAAGCGTACGTTTAGGAAAACGTAAACACTTATGACCCTTAATGGGTATCGTTCTCTCGAGGAGGCACGTGTGTTGTGTAATGAATGATTGATTAATGTTTTTGATTATTAATAAGAAAAGAGATGAGAAAATGACGAAGACGAAAAAATAAAAAAAATTAACAAAAACACTACTAGAAAGTTAAGACGTAGAAACGTAAAAACGACAAAAATTAAAATTTTAACCTAAAAATTCCTAAAAATTACTAAAAATCCACAATAAAATTCTAAGAGTCTACAAAAAATCCCAACTTGCTAAAACCTTTTAATTAGTTTAATAATGACTTTTTAATGCTAATCAAAGCCCTAAAAATCACAATTAATTATTAAAAAGCCCCAAACAAGATTTTATAGTTTGTAAACCTAAAAAATGACCTAATTAAGCTAAAAACTATTTTTAAAAATTTTAAAACAAAATTAAACTATTTTTAAACTCCTAAAAACTATTAAAATCTATTAAATCTTAAATTAATTCTAGAAAATAAATGAAAAGCCTAAAAATTAATTGGAAAGTGACAAAGTTCCTAATTTAATGTCTATAACCTAGGAAAAATGAAAAAAAGTTAAAAATTAAACTTTGAATTTTTGGGAATAAAATAATATTAAAATATTATAAAAAATAAAAAGTTTAAAAATTAATTCTAAAAAATTATCAAAAATCCTAAATATTCTAACTAAGATAAAAATGCAATTTAAAGTTCCTAAAACCTTTTTATTAATTTTATATTAATTTTTAAAGTTGTTTAAAAACCCTAAAATCAAATAAAATTAAAAATAAGACTTTTTGAAAAGTCAACTAAATGTAAACCTCAAAATATTAAAATAAAACTTAAAAAATATTTTTCCTAAAATTTAAACTACTTTTTTCTATTTTTTAACTAATTATTAAAAACCGGCTAAATAAAAATGAATAAAAAAAATAATAAAATAAAGAGAAAAATAAAACTTTTGCCTAGAAAAATCCTAAGTGCAATGCTGGTCCTATGAAAAATAAAACTGGCTCAATAAGCTGGGTAAATAAGCTGAATGAAGGAAAATAAGCTACGGCTTATATTTATTAAGCCCACACAAAAATGGGTTAAGTATCTTGCAGACTCACCCTTGGTCAGTAAAAGACCCAAGGGCGAGACGGTGACGTGTGTGTGTGTTGAGTGTGGTGGCGAGGGTTCGAGGTTGGATGAACCCCTTTTTGCTATTTTATTTTTTTTTTCTTTTTTAAACTTCAAATCACAACCTGTTAACCTTTTTTACTTCCAAAAACACAAACCAATGTCCAATTTACACAAGATTAAGACCAGATTGAGTCCAAAAACGTGACCAGTTTCCACTTTACTTGAACACAAGCAAAATTGGTAATCTTCACAGATGCAATTTACACCAAGAGGGCTTGGTTTACTTTCTTGTTGATGATTTTGTTGGTAGATCAGGCACCCCTACACTCAATTGGAGTGTAGGGAGTCAATAATATGCTAAACAAGCAAAAACAACACAATCCAAGCACAAAATCATAATCCAAGAAGCAAAAACAAGTTGTTGATGTAAGATAGGGGGTCTGGTGGGTGCTTATGCCAATCTAGATGCACAATACTGAGTTTCAAATCCACAAATCTTGCACACACTCACTCCAAACAGCATACAATCAAACTCAAGTCCTATATAATCCTCACTTCTAACAGAGAACAAGATTTGATGCTTAAAATTCCCAAAAAGCAGTCACTATGGCAGATTACTGAATATTAAGCTATTTTTCACTTTTTAAAACACACAACTAGCTTCAAACTTACACTAATCTGTCAAATGAGCTAGCAAACAACTTATCATAACCCTATGAAGTGAACCTAAGCAGATTACAAGCATACTTAATGATTTTTAAACCTACTTAAACCATTATCCAAACATACCTTTAAAATACTTTCCTCAACTTTTCTCAAACCAAACCTAATCTAATCAACTCAAAACTGATCTAAAACAGTTCTAGCATGCATATAAGAACCTAATGACTCAAATCAACCAGCTTAAACAACATTTTGCATACAATCCATGTAAATCACATAAAACTCCAATAAAACTGAGAATGAAAAGGGTAAAAACTTTTTACCTCAGGGACTTACATCCAAGTCCCTTGTGGTTGAAAAACCACCTCCCATATACTCGGGTATATGCAGAACCTTTGGACAACAACAATCTCTTAATCCTGCTAAGAAGAAAAAGAAGAAAAACAAGAACAATAATACTATATATCCTGTTTTTTCTTTTACTTTCTTAAAAATTTTCTCCACAAACCTTTAAATCTTGAAAACACGTTTTTAAAAACACTTCAATCTTAGAAAATCAAAAACAAAATCCACTTTCACTTTTCTTGATTTAGACTTTCTGAAATCAAAATTTTTTTTTTTAAACCTTAAACACTCCAAGTGTTTCGCAATATCAATGGAACACAGCCTTAGCAATTCAAACACATACCAACTTTTTTAAAATAACTAAAAGGAATTACACTTGTATTAAACAAACACCAACTTTAATTTTATAAAAAAAGAATTACAAATGCGAATTGCTAAAAAACTGGAACAAGGGTCATCACAAGTCGATGCCTCTATTTATACAAGTCTAAAGAAGAACCTAGAATACTAAAACCCTAATGAGAAAAGCCCTAATTTGCCCTTTGGTCTTTTGTCTTCAAAATGGTCAAAAATCGCCCATGTGATGCCAGGCTGTTGGTTGTGATGTTTGAATGAATCACAGTCGTCCATTTAAGCTTGGGGACCAAGGGGAGTATCTGGATGGTTGGTTTGGTCGAGTTATAGGGTTTGGGGGAAAGTGACTTATGCAAGGGAGGTACAGGGTGGGTCCTACAGGTCGTGTTATGATGTTTGGTGAGGTGGGATCAAGTGAGGATGAGGGTAATTAAGGATCTGGAGATAATCAGGGAAAAACCCTTTGGTTTAGGGTTTAATTAATCTGGGTGGGTTTTAGGGTTTATAGGTCGTTTAATCCAAAAGAGGTAAAAAGGGATTTTAAAAAGTGTGTTTAGGTGGGAAAAAAAAGGATTAATGGGGGGGTTTGACTTATTTGACTGGGATTAATAAATTAAAACCGGGTTGGGTTAATGGGCTACGGGTTTGGGTAGGGTAGTGGGTATTGCTGAGGTGTCACAATGGACTGGATGTAAGGGTTTGGTTAGTTGGCAGGATAGGTCCCCAAGCATTCTTGTTCTTTCCACTTTGTAAAAATATGCTATCAACGCCTATTTTGCCTTTGACAACTTTTGGCAAGTTGTCAAAAGTGGCACAAAAACTTTATAAACTTTTCCAAGGGCCTTTAATGTATATTCTTCAAATTTCAGGGACTGGTCTTGTAATATCTTCAAACATCAAGGACCATACTTGTGCAATTGACATTTGGAGGGTCAATTGTGACAAGTTCTTCAAAGATGAGGGACCAAAATTGCCAATCTTCAATTCTTCAAGGGTCTTTTTGCAAAATTCCAAAATTGGGCTTGGTTCATTGTGCGTCTTCGTTTCCGTGTTCGTTTTTGAATGATTCTTGTGATCTTTTACCATTTCCTCAATATCTGTACCTAAAAATACACAAGTAACAAACACAAGCATATATTTGGCATATTTGATGATATTTAATGCATTTTAAGCCCGATTTGGACGATGAGACCATGTATAAAAGCAGTCTCATCACTCCCCCATACTAAACCATTGTCGTGCCCTCACGCAATGCTAGAATAAAGTATCATAGCATCTCCAAAATTCAATTTTATTCACTTTTATTGAAATGATAAACTAGCTACATTACTACTATTACTACTACTTGCGTTTTAGACATAATGTATGATTTTCATCGCAAAATGGGACGTTTAGGTTCATAGAACAAGAACACGTGAATGCTTCGTTAGAAATAATTTCGTCGTCCTCGATTTTCACCTTAATTCCAAGCTAAGCGTGCAACGAGATCATTGTCCTTATAAGTTAGTAATGCTAACACTACTCATATGCCCTAATCACGTACTTATTCTCCCATTATTCCTAAGTTGTATCTCTTATATTTTATTTTGTCTTAATGTTCACGAGGATACATCATTGACTTATGCGATAATAGAGATTTAGGTCTAAAAATAGAGTCCTAACGGTGTAACTAAGACCATCAAATCAATAACCCCTCCTAATAGACAACGATGTTAAAAAATTAAGTTGACAAGAAGAATCGATAAACACGGTTTTATAACGGTTTTGAACATGAGACTTATTACCAAGACTTTTATACGCCCCTAACGGAAGGACCTTATTATCTTTGGTTTACCTCCATCTTTTATTCAACTTCGCCATGAAGCTTTTATTATGACTTCGGTCTTGCCTTGCCTTTTATTATCCGCCATCATTGGTGGTTTTATTAGCCAAAGACGTATATCCTCACGCTAAAGCGAATTTTGGATCTTTAAAGCTTCGAAGATTAAGGCTTGATTCACTTTCAATTTTGCATAGATTTTAGGCCTTGTGGGGCTTCAAATTGTTTGCTTGATTTAGGTGAGCACTTGAAATCTTATTATTCGGTGAAGCTTTCGATTATTGGGGTGCCAATACTTCAAAACCGTGATGCTGGCGATACCTTAATGTCTTCCCAATTTAATTACACGGAAGCTACTAGAAAAGACTAGAAACCCAACAATCAAAACTAAACCGCTAAATCAATATTTATTAAGCAAAAATATTTACAAGCGAAGGGAGAATAAGCAAACAACGAGAACACATGAGTTTTTGAAAGAATACGAGTACTCTACGTTTAGCATAGTAACTTATAATTAACTCTATCATTTCTCGTCCTCATTTAAGAGACTTAGCCTAATGTGTAGTTAAGGAATCAAAGCTAATTGCTCAACACGCACGGTCGAGTCAAAAATTACTCTTATTCTCGCCATCGGAAAACCTACATTCGTGTCTTCAAACACTTATAAAACATGAGAAAAATTTTAAAATTTGGCCATTTTTAGCCTTATTTTGCAATAAAAACGATAAACAAAAAGATAAACTTTGGAAAGCGTGAAGGTTTGGCAAGGCAAGTATCTATTCACCCCCCATACTAAAGTTAAACATTGTCCTCAATGTTTCGAGTCTAGGGGTGAAAACACCCCCATACTAGAGACGTAGTCGAATGCCTAATCTAGCATGGAAAGGGTGTAACCAATAAATTAATAGCCGTTTATAAAGTGTGCTAAAAACCTAAGGTTAGAACATTAAAGGATATATCATATGGATATTGGGAAAGGCCTCCAAAGCAAACGATCGAGTGCTCCCATAAAACGAACACGAGAGGCTCCAATCGTGAAGATCATGATCTAAAAACCACAATGCACAAACAACCACGGAACAAAGGTTAGAAGGGCACAAATCCCCTCACATTAACTACATTAGAAAGCAATAATATGTACATGGATAAGCATGGGTCTCCCCCACGAGGCACCTTGTTTTTGATAACCGAGTCAAAAGCTCGACTCGAATCCCCATAAATGTGATCATTTAGGGATAATCATGGTATGGTCAATTTTTGGTGGGGCTTACATGATAAACAAGGCCCAAAAGCACGTGGAGTACTTTAAAAACCCGATAAACGTATACCGGGGTGAAAGATAGCGTCCTCGTTTTCGGATGAAAGACGAAACAACACTACTCCAACACAAACCCCAATGGGGTAGAAGAAAATAGGAGAGAAGAAATAGAAGGGTGGGACAATGGGTAAGTCAAAACATTGAGCTACTCGAGGTAGACTCGCACCAATCAAATGAAAAGATTTTCCATTTATTGCATCGGTGGAAGACCGAGATTTTCCTATATAAGCAATTCCAGGATCAAATATCTCGTCCTCGGTGGAGAAAGGGGAGGGAATATAAGGGGATTCCCCCACACTAAGTCCACACAAAGCATCGTCAAAAGGAGAAGACGAGCTTGTAGTACTCAATAAACGCGGTGATGACGGAGTTAGAATTGTAGAAAAATCTTTTATATTAAATTCAAAATCTTTTCCTTTTTCATCTTTTAAACTCTCCTTGTGAAAACCCGATTTAATTATGTCAAAAATATTTGGTGTATCTAAAACAATGTTAGTCACACTAAAATTCTCACATTTTGAAATCTTTTTGGTTTGGGTGGTAGCAAGTTTTCAAATCTTTTGTCAACAAAGAAAACCTCCCCATCGGGATCAACGTATTCATCATCCGAAGAATCACTCGAGATTGGAATCATAGGCTTAACACTCTTAACCTCCACCGGCGGAGGGGACGGAACTTCATTTTTATCAACAACTCCTAAAACTCTATTGGAAATCTTTTTGCAAATGTTTTTGATGGGATTGACATTGTACAAAGATGTGATGGAATACACATGAGAAAGAGTGGAGTTTTGGGTTGCATTAATGACGAGTTCTTCCTCATTGAAACGAAGAGTGATTTTTCTTGCATGCACATCGATAAGTGCTCTCGAGGTATCCAAAAAAGATCGACCTAAAATTAACGGAACTTTAGGATCGATAGGAATATCAACAACAATGAAGTCTACAGGGTAGTAGAACTTTCCAACTTTCACGAAGACGTCCTCGGCAACTCCACAAGCTAGAATCGTAGAATGATCGGCCATTTCGATTGACATTCTTGAAGGAGTGAGATTGGGAAGATTGAGCGATTTAAAAATCTCAAGAGGCCTCAAATTAATACTAGCACCAAGATCGGCCAAGGCGTAGCATTCTTCCATGTCTTGGATAGCACATGGGATTAAAAACTTTCCAGGATCACCGACTTTCTGAGGTATGCGGCTTAGAAAAACCGAAGAACAACTAGACGATTTTTGCAATTTCTCTTTGTTATTCAACATACTTTTGAAGTTCGCGGCAAATCGAGGCATCATGACTAAGGCGTCGGCAAAACTTATATTGAAATGCAAGTCACGAAACATTTTAATGAAAAGTTCAAATTGATAATTATTTCGTTCTTGTGCCTTTTCCTTGTCTCGTCTTGAAGGGTAGGGTAAAGGTGGTGTGGGTTGGGGCAAAGTAGGCATAGGCAACGGCCTTGGAATCTCGGGTTCCATGATTGGTATTGGTTCAACCGTAGGTGTGGTTTGAGCGGTACTTCGTGGGCTTGTAATTTGCTCCTTTTCAACCACAACCTCGGGTTCTTTCTCTTTTTCCTTCTCCATAGAAGTACTTGGACGAGAAATGGGTTCTTTGAAAGTTTTACCACTACGTGTAGCAATAACCTTCAATTCTCCTTTCGGGTTCACGATGGTATCACTAGGAAGACCACCCGAAGAAGAGGGTTTACACATGATAGCTTCAAACATTTTAGCCATACGGTCTTCAAACTTAGATTGCCTAGCATCCGCTTTTAACAATTCTTGCTTAATCTCATGTTGACCTTGCTCCATTTTTTGTTGATTTTGTTGGAGACGTGTGACATTTCCTTCCATTTTATTAGCATGAGTTTTAAGTTCATTAGCAAGTTCGTTTTTAAGCTCGTTTTTCAACTCGGACCTTAAGCTAACCATCTCACGTTGCATATTGTCAAATTTAGCATCATTAGCCTTTGCATAATTCAAAAACTCTCCTTGAAGATTTTTGGTGTGATCGTTTTGAAAACCTTGGGCATTGTTTTGAAAATCACGGTTTTGGTTTTGATTAGAAATTTGCCCATTTCCAATTTGGTAATTACCTTTGTTATAATTCCTTTGATTTCCTTGGTAATTTCCACCTTGGTTGTTGTTGCGATAATTATTAGCATTTTGATTTGGTGGAGCTTGATTTGAACGAGAACCTTGACCGATTTGGTTGTAAGTTCCCGTGGCTACAAAAGCATTCGAAGTGTTACCATCCGCGGTAATGCACTCGGAAAGATCATGAGCTCCCCCACACGACAAACAACTCTTAGACACCGCTTTAACCGAAGCGGAATTGGAAGCTTCTTGAGCCTTCCAATGGGACATTAGAGTCGAAAACCTATCGAAAAACTGATTTTCTTCATTTGCTTCATCATGTAAGGCATTAATGGAACGAGACGATGATGAGCCAATTTTGGCAACACTCGGTGTGTGACGAGGGCTATAAACTTTAGACCTATTCTCAATTATGACCAAAGCTTCTTCAACCGTTTTACACAAAAAATTACCACCCGCGGCGGCATTTAAATAATCTCTTTCATGATCGTTAAGTCCATTGTAAAACGTGTCGATTTGGTGTAAGTCGGAAAAACCGTGATGAGGACATTCATGTAACATCTCCTTAAACCTATTCCAAGCCGTAGAAAAACTTTCATTTGATTCTTGTGAAAATTTAGAAATCTCATTTTTCAAATGCATAGTCTTAGAGGGCGGAAAAAATTGGTTCACAAACTTTGAAACGAGATCCTTCCACGTCAATATAGAATTGGGTGGCTCTTTCTCTAACCAAATTTTAGCGGGCCCCGCTAAGGAATACGGAAAAAGCATCATCTTAATCGAGTCATTCGAGACATCCTTAAATTTGCACGTGGCGGTAAGACGATTAAATTGGCGGATATGGTTGTGGGGATTGTCCTTCTCATCACCACGGAATTTGTTGTTTTGGATCATTGACAACAAACCCGTTTTCACCTCAAAATTCTCCGCAAGGATTGCGGGAATCACAATAGCTTCTCCATAACCCTCGGTGGGTGCTTGAAGTAACTCCATCATAGTTCGATTCGCCATGGTAGGTGTTTCTCGTACAATGGGTTCGTCAATAGGAGACTCCTCAATAGAATGAGTTGGAGTGGGAGTTTTGTTTTACGTGCACGTTTTGCTTTGTTACGAGTGAGCATAAACGTCACGTACAACGTGGAGACGAGCAAAGAAGATTCTTTTTGGTATTTTGTGTTTTTCAATTTTTTTTGTGGTTTTTGATTGTATTAACTTTTTTTGGAAATTGGTGAAATGTATTAAGTAGACAATAAGGTCGACAAATCTCCTCCTCAATCAAATCTCTTGATTAAAAAGGCCTCAAGGAATGAAAACGATCACGTGGAGTGAACGCCTTCGATGACTTTAGAACGATGGTGGAACACCAAATCGTTCAAGAGGGTTTAATCAAATGAAACCAAGAAAATATATATGATATGTAATAATACTTTGGGCGGCAAAACCCTCGATTCACTCTCAAAATCAAATACGCACAAGCAAGCGGAGGAAACGAGGCGGCGTGAAGCACTTAAGAGCCTTTCTCCTTTAGGTCGTGAAATACAACCGCCTTATACCCACCTTATAGTTTGTATTTTTCAAAATCGAGCTTCACGAAAGTATTTATCTATTTTTGCCTTTTTTCTTTGGTTTGAGATTCGAATACAATGATCGAGTGATGAAATCCCGAATCAAGGTTGTGATTGCTCACGTATTTGGAGTACTTGTGTATTTATTGTTCTACGTATACTATATAGTAATAATATTCACACAAAAACCGAAAAACGATAATACGTATTAGTAGAGTGCTACTAATACAAATACTATTATGGCTAATATAGAAACAACAATGGTTCAATCAAAACACAACACGCCTCCCCGGCAGCGGCGCTAAAATGATAGTTGTGAAATTACCCCTTTAGGAAAAGGAAGGTAAAAGCGGTAATTATTAAGCGTACGTTTAGGAAAACGTAAACACTTATGACCCTTAATGGGGATCGTTCTCTAGAGGAGGCACGTGTGTTGTGTAATGAATGATTGATTAATGTTTTTGATTATTAATAAGAAAAGAGATGAGAAAATGACGAAGACGAAAAAATAAAAAAAATTAACAAAAACACTACTAGAAAGTTAAGACGTAGAAACGTAAAAACGACAAAAATTAAAATTTTAACCTAAAAATTCCTAAAAATTACTAAAAATCCACAATAAAATTCTAAGAGTTTACAAAAAATCCCAACTTGCTAAAACCTTTTAATTAATTTAATAATGACTTTTTAATGCTAATTAAAGCCCTAAAAATCACAATTAATTATTAAAAAGCCCCAAACAAGATTTTATAGTTTGTAAACCTCAAAAATGACCTAATTAAGCTAAAAACTATTTTTAAAAATTTTAAAACCAAATTAAACTATTTTTAAACTCCTAAAAACTATTAAAATCTATTAAATCTTAAATTAATTCTAGAAAATAAATGAAAAGCCTAAAAATTAATTGGAAAGTGACAAAGTTCCTAATTTAATGTCTATAACCTAGGAAAAATTAAAAAAAGTTAAAAATTAAACTTTGAATTTTTGGGAATAAAATAATATTAAAATATTATAAAAAATAAAAAGTTTAAAAATTAATTCTAAAAAATTATCAAAAATCCTAAATATTCTAACTAAGATAAAAATGCAATTTAAAGTTCCTAAAACCTTTTTATTAATTTTATATTAATTTTTAAAGTTGTTTAAAAACCCTAAAATCAAATAAAATTAAAAATAAGACTTTTTGAAAAGTCAACTAAATGTAAACCTCAAAATATTAAAATAAAACTTAAAAATTATTTTTCCTAAAATTTAAACTACTTTTTTCTATTTTTTAACTAATTATTAAAAACCGGCTAAATAAAAATGAATAAAAAAAATAATAAAATAAAGAGAAAAATAAAACTTTTGCCTAGAAAAATCCTAAGTGCAATGTTGGTCCTATGAAAAATAAAACTGGCTCAATAAGCTGGGTAAATAAGCTGAATGAAGGAAAATAAGCTACGGCTTATATTTATTAAGCCCACACAAAAATGGGTTAAGTATCTTGCAGACTCACCCTTGGTCAGTAAGACCCAAGGGCGAGACGGTAACGTGTGTGTGTGTTGAGTGTGGTGGCGAGGGTTCGAGGTTGGATGAACCCCTTTTTGCTATTTTATTTTTTTTTTCTTTTTTAAACTTCAAATCACAACCTGTTAACCTTTTTTACTTCCAAAAACACAAACCAATGTCCAATTTACACAAGATTAAGACCAGATTGAGTCCAAAAACGTGACCAGTTTCCACTTTACTTGAACACAAGCAAAATTGGTAATCTTCACAGATGCAATTTACACCAAGAGGGCTTGGTTTGCTTTCTTGTTGATGATTTTGTTGGTAGATCAGGCACCCCTACACTCAATTGGAGTGTAGGGAGTCAATAATATGCTAAACAAGCAAAAACAACACAATCCAAGCACAAAATCATAATCCAAGAAGCAAAAACAAGTTGCTGATGTAAGATAGGGGGTCTGGTGGGTGCTTATGCCAATCTAGATGCACAATACTGAGTTTCAAATCCACAAATCTTGCACACACTCACTCCAAACAGCATACAATCAAACTCAAGTCCTATATAATCCTCACTTCTAACAGAGAACAAGATTTGATGCTTAAAATTCCCAAAAAGCAGTCACTATGGGAGATTACTGAATATTAAGCTATTTTTCACTTTTTAAAACACACAACTAGCTTCAAACTTACACTAATCTGTCAAATGAGCTAGCAAACAACTTATCATAACCCTATGAAGTGAACCTACGTAGATTACAAGCATACTTAATGATTTTTAAACCTACTTAAACCATTATCCAAACATACCTTTAAAATACTTTCCTCAACTTTTCTCAAACCAAACCTAATCTAATCAAATCAAAACTGATCTAAAACAGTTCTAGCATGCATATAAGAACCTAATGACTCAAATCAACCAGCTTAAACAACATTTTGCATACAATCCATGTAAATCACATAAAACTCCAATAAAACTGAGAATGAAAAGGGTAAAAACTTTTTACCTCAGGGACTTACATCCAAGTCCCTTGTGGTTGAAAAACCACCTCCCATATACTCGGGTATATGCAGAACATTTGGACAACAACAATCTCTTAATCCTGCTAAGAAGAAAAAGAAGAAAAACAAGAACAATAATACTATATATCCTGTTTTTTTTTTTTTTACTTTCTTAAAAATTTTCTCCACAAACCTTTAAATCTTGAAAACACGTTTTTAAAAACACTTCAATCTTAGAAAATCAAAAACAAAATCCACTTTCACTTTTCTTGATTTAGACTTTCTGAAATCAAAAATCTTTTTTTTTAAAAAAAACCTTAAACACTCCAAGTGTTTCACAATATCAATGGAACACAGCCTTAGCAATTCAAACACATACCAACTTTTTTAAAATAACTAAAAGGAATTACACTTGTATTAAACAAACACCAACTTTAATTTTATAAAAAAAGAATTACAAATGCGAATTGCTAAAAAACTGGAACAAGGGTCATCACAAGTCGATGCCTCTATTTATACAAGTCTAAAGAAGAACCTAGAATACTAAAACCCTAATGAGAAAAGCCCTAATTTGCCCTTTGGTCTTTTGTCTTCAAAATGGTCAAATATCGCCCATGTGATGCCACGCTGTTGGTTGTGATGTTTGAATGAATCACAGTCGTCCATTTGAGCTTGGGGACCAAGGGGAGTATCTGGATGGTTGGTTTGGTCGGGTTATAGAGTTTGGGGGAAAGTGACTTATGCAGGGGAGGTACGGGGTGGGTCCTACAGGTCATGTGATGATGTTTGGTGAGGTGGGATCAAGTGAGGATGAGGGTAATTAAGGATCTGGAGATAATCAGGGAAAAACCCTTTGGTTTAGGGTTTAATTAATCTGGGTGGGTTTTAGGGTTTATAGGTCGTTTAATCCAAAATAGGTAAAAAGGGATTTTAAAAAGTGTGTTTAGGTGGGAAAAAAAAGGATTAATGGGGGGGTTTGACTTATTTGACTGGGATTAATAAATTAAAACCGGGTTGGGTTAATGGGCTACGGGTTTGGGTAGGGTAGTGGGTAAATGGGTGGGTATTGCTGAGGTGTCACAATGTGACTGGATGTAAGGGTTTGGTTAGTTGGCAGGATAGGTCCCCAAGCATTCTTGTTCTTTCCACTTTGTAAAAATATGCTATCAACGCCTATTTTGCCTTTGACAACTTTTGGCAAGTTGTCAAAAGTGGCACAAAAACTTTATAAACTTTTCCAAGGGCCTTTAATGTATATTCTTCAAATTTCAGGGACTGGTCTTGTAATATCTTCAAACATCAAGGACCATACTTGTGCAATTGACATTTGGAGGGTCAATTATGACAAGTTCTTCAAAGATGAGGGACCAAAATTGCCAATCTTCAATTCTTCAAGGGTCTTTTTGCAAAATTCCAAACTTGGGCTTGGTTCATTGTGCGTCTTCGTTTCCGTGTTCGTTTTTGAATGATTCTTGTGATCTTTTACCATTTCCTCAATATCCGTACCTAAAAATACACAAGTAACAAACACAAGCATATATTTGGCATATTTGATGATATTTAATGCATTTTAAGCCCGATTTGGATGATGAGACCATGTATAAAAGCAGTCTCATCAAAGGCAGTCAGCCAGGTATGGGCTTGAACCCCATTTGGCCTTGTTTTTGAGTATCATTAGGAGATTTATGTGATTTTGAGCATCACCTGTTAATTTGCTTTTTTGCTGGTTTGATTAGGATTGTTTAAGCTTTATATGCATGTTAGGGTATATATTAATTAGTTTTGTTAGGATTTGTAAGCTTTTGATTTGATAAAGTTGGATTTTCAGATATTAAGGGGTGTTTGGATTTGGGTTTTAACTGGAATTGGTGACAATATTTGGGTTAAAAACTAGTCTAACACACTCTCTTAGGTTGAGTTAGGATAAGTAAATGGTTGTTCTCATTTTGGTTTAGCTTTGAAGGAAGTTTGCTTGATAAACATTGGGTAAAATAGCTACAAAATCAGTAAGCATCCTAACTGCCTTGTTGTAGCAATCTTTGTCTACCAAATTTTGGAATATGTTAAGGTAAGGTGTAATATAGGGTTTCTAATTAGTTGATAGTGATTTGGTTGGTTATGTGTGTAGTTATGATGGTTTAAAATTCGTTTTTGTGTCATTTAAATTAGATTCCAGTTCATCAGAACACCATAGCCATATCAGTAACTGTTCTTGGCCATTTTTGTGCATTAGTTGACACTTGACTTGTTGTTTTTATAATTTATTTGACTCCCCACAGCCCAACTGGTTGTGGGGGTGCCTTTGGATTCAATCAAAACCAAGCAAAACTCAAGATTTAGCCATAAAAGTGCCCAAATCAAATTTTTAGTGAAAGTAGTGGGAACCAAGTTCCCACTGATAGTGTTAAAGTTCCCCCTGCTGAGCTAGCTAACAAAAGTATCTCACATGTCACTTTTAGTTCTTTAAAGTTTTGTCTTTAGTGGTCAAATTTAGGAATTATAACTTGATTTCAATTTTGAAATTTTTCTTATTTTAATTCTGATTTTTCCATTTAGTTTATTTTTATTTTACTGTTCATTTCCTATTTTTTAGATTAAATTGCATTTTAAATTACTTTTTAATTCACTTTTTTGTCTTATAGTGTAAAAACTTAATATTTTTCAGTTTCAAAAAATTTCTTAGACTTAGAAAAAGATTTTAAGACTTTTAGTTTAAAAATATTCTACTATTTACTTTTTTAACTAATTTTTAGATTTTATTTAATTTTAATTAGGGTTTTATTATTTCTGTTTTGTCTTTTAGGGAAAAAATTTACTGTTTTCAAACTTTTTCATTTTTCTACTGTTCATTAGTATAATTTAGGATTTTTAAAATTGTCAAATTATTTTTAGCGTTATTTTAGTATTTTTAATCATTATTTTAGTTTAAAAATAGTTTTTAGTGTTTTAAAAATAGAAAAATAGTTTTTAAAATTTAGGAAAAATACTCTTTAGTCTTTAAATAATATAAGTGAGTTATTTGTTCAATAAAATAATATTTTGGGCTTTTTCTTAATTATATTTAATTTTAGGGCTTTAATTAGCATTTAAAATTGAATATTTAATTAATAAAAGGTTTTAAAATATATTTATTGGATTTTTATTCTTATTTATATAATTTTAGACTTATTTTTAATTTAATTAATTTTTAGGTTTAATTTTTAATTTTGTCACATTTTACGTATTTACGTTCGCGTTTTACGTTAATTCGTCGGAGTGTAATCGTAGTTGTAGCTCTTCTTTAATTTTTCTCTTCTAAACCAAAAACGTCACTAATCCAAACTTTGATTTTATATATTGTCACACCTAATCCACACACCTCCTTCGAGAACGAACTTGGACTTTATTCGTCTTTACGGTTTTCTTAAATCGTATTGATTAATACTTACCACATACGCGTTTTTTCTAAAACGTGCACGAAAACCCTACATCAAATTTTTGGCGCCGCTGCCGGGGAGGTGTTTTGTGTGCCATTATTATCGTGTTTGTGTGAGTAGTGCGTTTTTGCTTTTAATTTTTGGAAAGCGTAAATACATACATACTCATTTTTGTTATTTTTCCTATATATATTATAGTATCCAAATAAATCGTGTTTAATTTTCCTAAATTAAACACACAACAATCTTTTACTATATTGTAGATATCCCATTATCGTTTTCGTTTTTCTTGTGAATATATTACTATATTTTACTTACGTAGAACAATAAATAATTAAATATACACGTACTCCAAAAGCGTGAAAACGCAACCTTGATTCGGAATTTCATCACTCGATCATTGTATTCGAATCCAAAGCAAAAGTTAAAAGTCAAAATAGATAAATACTTTCGTGAGGCTTAATTTCAATTAACACAAACTATAAGGTGGGTATAAGGCGGTTGTATTTCACGACCTAAGGGAAAAAGGCTCTTAAGTGCTTAGCGCCGCCTCGTTTCCCCCGCTTGCTTGTGCGTGTTTTGAGAAAGAGGGCTAATCGAGGGTTTGCCGCCCAAGTATTATCTACGTATATTATATTTGCTTGTTTTCAAGATTAAACCCTCTTGAACGTTTTGGTGTTCCACCAACGTTCTAAAGTCATCGAAAGCGTTCACTCCACGTGATCGTTTTCATTATTTGAGGCTCCTTTAATCGAGAAATCGATTTGAGGAGATATTTGTAGATTTCTGTCTACGTAATACATCAAAAATCCAAAAAAATAAAAAATCAAAAACCAAAAAAATTGAAAAATCGAAAAACCGCAAAAAGAATCTTCTTTGCTACCACCCATTCTACGCTTAGTGCATGCGCACTCGATCGAAGGATTATTCTAATTCTAGCGACGCTTCGAATCGACGCAATCGTAATCGAAGGAGTCGACGACGTAGACGAGATTTGGAAACCAACGTTCCTAATATCATTGTTGAAGAAACCTTAGACGAGATGGCCGACAATCGTTCGATGATGGAATTGCTCCAAGCGCCCACCGAGGGTTATGGAGACGCGATCGTAATTCCCGCTATCGAAGCGGAGAATTTTGAGATTAAGAGCGGAATGCTTTCGTTAATCCAAGCTACGAAGTTTCGAGGTCGTGAAGCCGATAATCCTCACAACCATATTCGGAATTTTGATCGTCTTTTAGCCACGAGCAAGTTTAAGAACGTCGACGCCAATGTCGTCAAGCTTATGCTTTTTCCGTACTCGCTCGATGGTGCCGCCAAGGAGGTACGAGAAAGAGCCACCTAATTCGATAATTACGTGGAAGGATCTCGTCTCCAAATTCGTTAATCATTTTTTCCCACCGTCTAAGACGACGTTTTTCAAAAATGAAATTACGAGATTTGAGCAAAAACCGAATGAATCTTTTAGAGACGCGTGGGATCGTTTTAAGGAATTGCTTAAGCAATGTCCTCACCATGGTTTTTCCGAGTTGCACCACATCTATACGTTTTACAACGATCTTAATTTTCAAGAACAAGATTCGTTGAATTCCGCCGCCGGTGGCAACTTTTTGTGTAAGACTCCGAAAGACGCTTTAATGATTATCGAGAATCGATCCAAGGTTTACCAACTCTGAAACACACCGAATGTTGCCAATGCCAATGTTAGTATTTCTAATCGCGACATTGAGAGAGTTGATGCGAAAGTCGAGAAGTTGACGAATGTGTTTACGTCTTTTCTCGTTGAGATGCAAAAGAAAGACGCTCCCGCTACGGTGAAAGCGGTTGAGACATCGTGTACGTTTTATGGTGGACCTCATAATTATTACGAGTGTGCGGCTACGGATGGACAAACGTCGAATGTGAGTGCGTTAAATGGAAACAACAATTTTCAAAATCAAAATAACGCGGTTCTATCACAACAAGGAACTTATAACCAAGGCAACAATTTTTCGAATCAAAATCGTAACAATTTTCAAGGAAATAATCAACAAGGAAATTTTTCAAATCGAAATCAAGGTTATAATCAAGGTCGTAATTTGAATTGGCAAAATCGAGACAATAATCAAAACTCGAATTTTTCAAACAACAACAATCAAGGAAACAATTTTTCAAGTGGTAATCAAGGAAATTTTCAAAGAAACAATCAAAACCAAGGGAACTTTAATTCAAATCAAAATAGTTCGTCAAACGATTTTCAAAATTACATGAAAACGAATGAGGCTAATATGAGACGATTAGAGGGAGAAATTAGTACTTTGAAAAACGACTTTACTAATACTTTGAAATTGCAAAAAACGAAGATTGAGCAAGGACAAATTGACATTAGAAAGATGTTTTCGGCTATTATGAACAAAGCCTCGGGTGCTTCATCGAGTTCGTTACCTAGTGACACCATTGCAAATCCGAAGGAACACTGTAAAGCCGCCTCGTCTCGTGAGAAAGGTCATGTGATTACCCCTAACCTTGAAGGATTTCGAGTTGTTCCTTCTTCTCAATCCTCGACTTCTAAGACGTCTTATTGTTCTAAAGTCGATGGGGTGAACGTGACAACCAAGGAAAAGAGTGCACACCCTCGTGTACCTCAAATTCCATCCACGGTTCAAAAAGAGAGCTTTATTGACCTTACCAAAGTAACCCTTGAAGAAACTTGTGCATCGATCCTTCTTAAAAAACCCAAAAGGCATATGCCGAGAAAGGAAGAGGATCCGGGCCAATTTCTATTACCTTGTGATTTTTCCGAGATTGAGGGATGTTTAGCCCTTGCCGATTTAGGTGCTAGCATCAATCTCATGCCTCATTCTCTTTGGAAATTGATGAGATTGCCTAATCTTACCCTCACGAACATGACTATCGAGCTTGAAAATTGTACTCCACTTATACCAATTGGAATAGCCGAGGATGTCTATGTCAAAGTTGGAAAATTTGTTTTTCCCGCGGATTTCGTCATATCCGATTACGAGTGTGACCCTAAATGTCCCATTATTTTAGACCGACCATTTTTATCGACGGCTCGAACCGTAATCGACGTTCACGAGGGGAGACTTACTATGAGATATGGAGAGGATAAAATGGACTTTTTCACGAGTAAATCCCAAGTGTTTAATGACAATGAAAAAACCGAGGTTTCAAAATCTAATGTTTCTAAACCTAATGATTTCAAAATATACACTTTAGCGGAAAGAATGAGGCTTAATGCATGTTTTGAAAAAAAATTAAGAAGAACGGTTTTAAAGATGAGGATTTTAATGATAAAGAATACGTGTACCTAATTCAAAAGGGTATGTGTAAATTTATGAATGAAAATTCGCTTTGGGATGAATTTAAACAAGTGAAACACCAATTCCGAAGGGCGATGATAGGTGTGAAAACACCCATCGTTTCTACCACTTAATTACAATAATAACCGAGCCAAAACGTGTATTTTATGTCTTTTATGTCTTTTATGTCGGAATTATGCGTGGTTTGTGTTTTTGTTGTGATTTAGGACGAAACTGTGAAAAGTGGAGAAAACACGGCATTTACGGGCTTTTATTGAAGAAAAAGATTAAAGACGAAGCCAAGAAGTCAAGAGTGCAAAAAGAACGGAAGTCCAAGACAAATTCTGAAGATTTATCGAAGAAAAAGTCAAAAGACGGAAGTTTACCAAAAGCCGAAGAACTCGAGTCTTATTTATTGAAGAATTAAAAGACGAGTTTAAAGAAATCCCGAGCCCAAAAGTCCTTAAAGTCCAAGATTAACAAAAGACTAAGAAGGAAGGACTTAATGGTGCAATTAACAAGAAAGGAAGGAGAGGAGGAAGCTTCCTCTAACCACTCTCCTAATCTCCTATAAATAGACCATTAGTATCTCATTTTCATTTTTGTTGGCTAACTTGACAAATTAGCTCTTCCACTTTTATTTTATGCACCTTTAATTACTTGTCATTTTTAATACATGTTTTGCACCTTAATTATCTTTTAATTCCAAGTAAGTGTCCTTTAATTTTCCTGCTTTAATCCTCATTTATCTTTGATCAAGTTTACTTTTGTCAACTCATTCTTCTCTTCTCATTTTTGTTTCGGTTTAAATTTCGGATTAAGCAAAGTTTTGCTTAATCCATTTGCTTATTTAACTAAAAGTTTCGTCCTTTCTTTTTCTTTAAGTTACATACGAAATAAGCCATAAGTTTGACAATCTTATGTGCTTATTTGGTATTTTGCTTAATTGTTTTGAAAGTTTTCTTAAAAGTTTTACTTTTTAAACTCCATCTTAATTAGTTTCGTCTTTTAAATTTTGAAAGGTTTTAACTTTTTAGCTTATTGTTTCGTTTCTCTTCATTTCATTTAAGTCTTTATTATTGCTTATTAGTTATAGCTTATTTGGATTTGTGCTTATTACGAATTTGGTACTCCATCGGAAAGTAAGGTAAACACACATTGCGACGGCTTGCTTCTCCACATTCCGATAGTGACAGTTTTGGACAAGGGTTTTGCATTCCGATCCGGGATTGCGATAGGAGTAACATCACCCTCATTCCGATCTGGGGTTGCGATCGCACATTCCGACGGCTCTTGAGGTTTACTTAGTCGAAGTGCTGCCCAATTTTTCTTAGTAACATTCCGAACTGGGATACATTCCGATAGGTTACATTCCGACAGATTGCACCTTTGTATTCCGATAGTTCATTCCGATCAGGATTTCGATCTGAAACTTTGCGATCTGAACATTATTCCGATCTGGGTTGTTTGGTTATTCCGATCTGAAAAGGTGACATATTCCGATCTGGTGTTTTCAATCAACATTCCGATAGGGGGGTGTGTGTTCATTCCGATGGTGAGTCTGATCGGAATATATTCCGATTGGGTGTTTGTTTTATGTTTTCGTCTTGTTTAATTTTTAAGTTATCATTTTAATTCTAGTCTAATTTTAATTCTCGTCACGCTTAATTTTAAGTCATTTAAATTAATTTACTTTAAAAAGTTTTAAATATTGTGCCATTTACATTTAATTAGTTTAGATTTAATTAAGTGCCATTTACTTTTAGTCTCGCTCTAAAATTTCCGTCATTAATTGTTAAGTTAGATTGTAAATTTACATTTAAGTCTTTGCACATTTAATATACTACAACGACAAACATTTGTTTCACCAAAGAACGACTGAGTCGCACACTAAACTCCTTTTTCAATTCGAAGAGACATACTTAAACGAACTAATTTTTATACGGGGTGTCAAAAGCCTTGTATCAAATGGCGCCGTTGCCGGCTCTTTTCGTAAAGATTAACGGTTTTCTGTGAGAGACGCGTTGCTTTTTTGGGATCCGTTCACTTGTGAGCGTTATTTTTCTTGCATAAAAAATTAAAAAAACCATAAAAATTAAAAATTGATAAAACTCCATAAAAATTAGAAATTTCAAAAATCCAAAAAGATTTTATCTTTATTGTGTATATATATTGTCTTTGTGTTTGGTTTCTTTTTCTTTTACATTTTCAGGTGTATGCGTACTAGATCTTCTAATTATCAAGAGCCCGAGACTCAAGAAGATTTAAGTATGTCAGGTGTCAACAACAATATTTCACCGCACCTCAACAATAACAACAATGTTCTTCCACAGCCCGATCTTCGGACCATGGAGGAACTTTGTCAACCTACCATGTTGGACGAGGAGTACCGATTGCGCCGATGCAAATCAACGCTCCTGAGTTTTCGTTGAAGCACCACATGATTCAGCAAGTGCAAACTAACCCATTCCGTGGATTGCCTGATGATGATGCCAACAAACACCTCGACAAGTTCATTATAATCACCCAAAGCATGAAGTTGCCCGGTGCCACAATGGATGTTCTACGCCTACAACTCTTTCCACATACTTTATCGCATCATGCCGAGAAATGGTTTGATCGTCTCCTGAAGAATTCTATTCACACTTGGGATGACATGACTCAACGCTTTTTGTCGCGCTACTTTCCACCATCCATGGTCACGAGCCTTCGCAATCAAATCAGCGGTTTCATGCAAGACCCTGATGAATCTCTTTTTGATGCTTGGGAGCGATATAATGTCTTGATTGATCGTTGTCCAAACCACAACATGCTCCCTGTGACCTTAATAGACACTTTCTACAACGGTTTGACTTTTCGAGATCATGATACGATTAATGCAGCCGCCAGTGGCACATTCATGAAAAGGAGACCCGAGGAGTGTAGAGAGCTAATTGAGAACATGACTACTCACCACAAAAACTGGGATTCCTCTGCTTATTCAAGGAACAACCCGAGAGTCAATGTTTCTTCTACTTCAGCAAACCCTGATATGACCGAACTCACCCGCATGATGACTGAAATGAGCAAAAGTATCACGCTTCTCGCTTCAAACCAACAACAACAACAAGTGAAAGCGGTTGCTAATCCTTGTGAAACATGTGGCGGTCCTCACTCATACACCGATTGTCCTTCTACTCAAGGAAATCCGGAAAATGTGTATGCAGCTTATGGTAATTATTCACCGGAAAATTACCAAGCTCGACCTCAAGGGGATAGAAATTTGCTGAGCTACCGATCAAACAACTACCTTTCACCCGGTTTTTCTCCTCAAAACCAAAACCCCGCCAACAACTACAATAGAAGCAACCAAATCCCACCTCGTGCTTCTAATCCTTATCACCCACCCGCCCAACAAACCCCACCCATTAATCCCGATGTTGAAGCCATCATGAGAACCCAAGGTGAGCAAATCAAGAATTTGCAGAGCCAAATTATCAATCTTAAAGGAGATATTACCAAGCAAGGAAATGAGATTAGATCCGAGCTTCGAGATAATATCCAATCCTCCTTCAGCAATCAAACAAATGATTTGAAGAATATGCTTGCTAGTTTCTTGCCCACAGCTCAACCTTCTACTTCAAGTTCTCTACCTTCAAACACCGTCACCAATCCGAGAGCAAATGTGAGTGCTATTACTACGCGTAGTGGAATTACCATTGTCGATCCACCTATCCCACCACCATCATCTACACCTCCTCCGCCACCATTTATCCCTACTCCTCCTACACCTAGTATTAGTGCACCATTACCGTCTCCGCCTCATCATGACGATGTACCTAGGAAGGACCCTTCAACATCTCAACCTTTACCTACCACACCTGCACCTTCACCACCCAAACCCAATATCCCTTATCCTTCTCGTTTAGGCAAGACCAAACTGCTAACCAAGGAGGACTCTGAAGTGACACGCTATGTGAAGATGATCTCTCAGATGAAATTCAACATTAGCTTTCTTGAAGCCCTTGTCCACATGCCCAACTTTGTCAAAGCATTTAAGGAATTGCTTAACAAGAAGGAAAAGCTGATTGAACTCGCCAACACACGCTTAAATGAAAACTGCTCTGCAGTTATTCTTAAAGAACTTCCGGAAAAGCTTGGAGATCTCGGTCGTTTTGTGTTGCCTTGCGTGTTCAACAAAACTTAAGAATTTACTGCCCTTGCTGATCTCGGGGCTAGTATTAATCTTATGCCTTTGAGTGTTTGGAAAACACTATCATTACCCGACCTCACTCCAACGAAGATGACTCTCGAGCTTGCTAATCGCACTCTCGCTTACCCTGTTGGTATAGCCGAAGACGTGTTTATCAAAGTTGGCACATTTACTTTCCCGGTCGACTTTGTCGTTGTTGATTATGAAATGGACCCTCGTATTCCTTTAATACTTGGTCGGCCATTCTTGAGAACCGGACGAGCTTTAGTTGATGTGGCAGAAGGCGAGTTAATCTTACGAGTCGGGGATGATGCACAAGTTTTCAAAATGGGGAAGCTTACAGGTAAATCCTATGGACGAGAATCAGTGAATATGATTAATGTGCTTGATGATTTTGTCGTCTACAACAATCCTCTATTCGACTATTGCATTGATAATCCACTTTTTCAAGATGATGTGGATGATTCTCTATTCAATTTGGACGCTTCTCCCATTTATGATTCTCCACCGGTCTTTGATGCTTATGATGATGAGTCTAGCTCAGATTCGGATGATTATGATGACCCTACTTCTGAGTATCCCGACCTGCCCACGTATGATGATTTCGATGAGGCCGATACTCTTTCGAGCGATTCTTCACATGATGAAGATCCTTCGCCATCACTCGATCCTACTTTGGACGATTACTCATTTGAGGAAGATTTCTCTGCTTTTCTTAACACTTACTTCCCTCATGAGAGTGATGCTCCTCCTTTGGACTTTGAAGATTATCGTCTTGATCCTACTTTGGATTTGAAGCACATTCTTTCTAAGGAGAAGAAACCGGTCGACACCAATATCCGCAGCACATATGATTTAACACATCTTTGTCCACCTTCTGAGGACGAGGTTGTGCTTCTTCGCGGATCTTCTTCACACTCTGCTGAGCCTGAATGCTATTTTCCCATATAGGAAAAGGTGTTCAACCCCGGTATTGACATTCTGCAGCCATCTCAGTATCCACCTGATGAAATAAAAGGAAATATCTTTGGAACTTATGGAAATCTGCTTGCACCACTTCAACCTTGCTTCCACCATGCTCCATCGCTGCTTAAGGGAACCTTGCCTACTCTTCTTTGGCTTGCCTTGTTCGCCTTAAGCTTGTGCTATTTGATGGACGAAAACTATGTCTTTGATACCGGTGGATATGTTTCATGTTTCTTCCTATGATGATCAAGGTCGAGTCAGGCTCACGACTCGGTAATCAAAAACCAAGCGCTTCTTGGGAGGCAACCCATGCATCTATCTTTTCGTTTTCTTTATCCTAAGTGTAGGGGAGACCCTTTGGTTTGCTATTTCCTCTCCTCTCTTAATCAGGGATTCGAGCGCTCAATGATCCACTCTTGATGATTCTTGACGACCCGTGATTCCATGTCTCCATTATCCCGATTCTATCCTAAACTCTTTTCGATTCACTATTTTATATTTTCTCAATATTAAAATAGGAATCTTCTTAGTTGTCTCTTCCTTAGCAAGATTTAAACAAAGTGCACAATGTCCTAAGTGTAGGGGAGTTTACTCCCACATGCTTAAACATTGAGGACAATGTTTATGTTAAGTGTAGGGGGGACTTCTATCGAAGTTAAGTGGCCTTTTCCTTGTATTTGTCCTCATTTTAACCGAAAAATCAATTTTTCGACATTTTTCAAAATTTTTGATCTATTTTGGCCTATTAGTTTTTCCCTTTGTATAGTTATTTTTCTTCCTTTTTAGAATAAATTTTAATAAAGTGGTTTTAATTTTCAAACGTTGTGAATCTTTTGACTCAACCCGAGTTTACTTATCTAAGTTACTCTAGCTAGTATCCTTAACATGTTTAAGTCAAGTTTTGCCAGGCTTTTATATAGGCAGCTATAAAACGCGAAAGTCTTAACTCTCAGTTTAAGAACAAGAACTTTTCGCAAGTTCCTATAATTGATCCTAGAGAGTCGTTTATCAACGGAACTTTAAAATGCGATTTCTAAACTTAAAAAAGTCTAAGAGTTTGCAAGATCCTATAGGCGACTCGAAAACCCAAAACTTTGATTTAATAGGCTAAGCATCCACGAGTCTCATTCCTTGAGATTTTAAACTGTGGAGAACGAGAGATGATAGAGCCAATTATAAGTTTGGTATTCTTTCGTGAATTTATGTGAGTTAATTATGAGCCTATTCTCCCATCGCTTGCTAATAAATTTATCTGCAATAAATAAGGTTGTACGATTTGAAAAGTTACTTAGCTTCTAGCCCAAGATCGTTTAAAAGTTGCTCGGTATGGATTAGAGTTCATAGCCAAGGCATAACTTATTGAAGCGGGATGCGAAGATTGGCGAGTCCGAAAAGGCCCTAACAAGGCATGAGGGCTATATTTTGTTGCTGAAGATCCAAAGTGATGTGAAGAATCATTTATCGAAAATCAATATGAAGGATCGAGACACATGACGAAAAGCAAAAACTCCCCAAAAGTCATGGAGAAATGTATCCGAAAAGACCCTAGCAAGGTATGAGGATAAATAGATCCAAGTCATAAAAGGAGACGGATCGTTGTATATCAAAGTCCAAAACTTCAAGTGAAGAAATTCCTATATGAAGAGAAACCATTATTTCATGAACGTCTCTCAAGTTTGAAGTATGAAGTCGCTGCCAAATATCGGTTCGAGAAAGGTCTCAAATCGCGAAGCGAGTTATGCCAAGATATGAACTTTATGAGGTCCCGAGAAGCAGTTTTAAAAGATTTTGTCCTTTAGCTAACTATTGATTAAATCGTTCACTTTATTTTTGGACTAAATAACTATCGAAATAAGTCAACAATGCATCCTCGTGATCATTCAAGACAAAAATAAAATATAAGAGATACACCTAGGAATAAGGGAGTCTAAGTGAATAATTGGCCCACATGAGTTCGTGTTAGTTTGCTAACTTATAATAACAATGATCTCGTTTTTAAGCTTGGTTTGGAGAAAGTGAAAACTTGAGGATGATGATTATTCATAACATTTCCAAAACCCAAGGTATGCTTTTGATTTCTTTACTTTGAATGTTTATAGTTTTCTATCTCTTTAATAAAGGCCAATGTGGATTGATTATGATGAAAAATGTAAACTTGCTTTGTAACTAATGCATTGCATGAGGAAATTGCAATGGTCAAGTGTATGGGATTTGATAGGTGTGAAAACACCCATCTTTTCTACCACTTGATTACAATAATAACCGAGCCAAAACGTGTATTTTATGTCTTTTATGTCGGAATTATGCGTGGTTTGTGTTTTTGTTGTGATTTATGACGAAACTGTGAAAAGTGGAGAAAACACGGCATTTACAGGCTTTTATTGAAGAAAAAGATGAAAGCCGAAGCCAAGAAGTCAAGAGTGCAAAAAGAACGGAAGTCCAAGACCAATTCTGAAGATTTATCAAAGAAAAAGTCAAAAGACGGAAGTTTACCAAAAGCCGAAGAACTCGAGTCTTATTTATTGAAGAATTAAAAGACGAGTTTAAAGAAATCTCGAGCCCAAAAGTCCTTAAAGTCCAAGATTAACAAAAGACTAAGAAGGAAGGACTTAATGGTGCAATTAACAAGAAAGGAAGGAAAGGAGGAAGCTTCCTCTAACCACTCTCCTAATCTCCTATAAATAGACCATTAGTATCTCATTTTCATTTTTGTTGGCTAACTTGACAAATTAGCTCTTCCACTTTTATTTTATGCACCTTTAATTACTTGTCATTTTTAATACATGTTTTGCACCTAAATTATCTTTTAATTCCAAGTAAGTGTCCTTTAATTTTCCTGCTTTAATCTTCATTTATCTTTGATCAAGTTTACTTTTGTCAATCTCATTCTTCTCTTCTCATTTTTGTTTCGGTTTAAATTTCGGATTAAGCAAAGTTTTGCTTAATCTATTTGCTTATTTAACTAAAAGTGTCGTCCTTTCTTTTTCTTTAAGTTACATATGAAATAAGCCATAAGTTTGACAATCTTATGTGCTTATTTGGTATTTTGGTTAATTGTTTTGAAAGTTTTCTTAAAAGTTTTACTTTTTAAACTCCATCTTAATTAGTTTCGTCTTTTAAATTTTGAAAGGTTTTAACTTTTTAGCTTATTGTTTCGTTTCTCTTCATTTCATTTAAGTCTTTATTATTGCTTATTAGTTATAGCTTATTTGGATTTGTGCTTATTACGAATTTAGTACTCCATCGGAAAGTAAGGTAAACACACATTGCGACGGCTTGCTTCTCCACATTCCAATAGTGACAGTTTTAGACAAGGGTTTTGCATTCCGATCCGGGATTGCGATAGGAGTAACATCACCCTCATTCTGATCTGGGGTTGCGATCGCACATTGAGATCGCACATTCCGACGGCTCTTGAGGTTTACTTAGTCAAAGTGCTGCCCAATTTTTCTTAGTAACATTCCGATCTGGGATACATTCCGATAGGTTACATTCCGACAGATTGCACCTTTGTATTCCGATAGTTCATTCCGATCAGGCTTTCGATCTGAAACTTTACGATCTGAACATTATTCTGATCTGGGTTGTTTGGTTATTCCGATCTGAAAAGGTGACATATTCCGATCTGGTGTTTTCAATCAACATTCCGATAGGGGGTGTGTGTTCATTCCGATGGTGAGTCTGATCGGAATATATTCCGATTGGGTGTTTGTTTTATGTTTTCGTCTTGTTTAATTTTTAAGTTATCATTTTAATTCTTGTCTAATTTTAATTCTCGTCACGCTTTAATTTTAAATCATTTAATTAATTTACTTTAAAAAGTTTTAAATATTGCACAAGTTAAATTCTAGTTAGTCTTAGATTTAATTTTAACGCCATTTTACTTTAAGTGCCCATTTACTCTAAAGTTTTGCATTTTTAATACTACAACGACACACTTTTGTTTCACCAAAGAACAGCTGAGTCACACATAGAACCTAGATCAATTCGATTAGAACACGAGAACGATAATTTTTATACGGGCCAAAAGCCTTGTATCAGGCGACGTTAGTGCCATCACGACAATGACCAAAATGGGCTCGTCTTCACCACCTTCGAAGGACCACGTCTTTGAGGCTTCAACTTCTAACTCCATCGAAGTGCCTCCATTTCCTAGCCCAACACCCGTTGAGGCAAAAGGTTTTATCGACATCGATCCTCTCGTCTTAGAAAAGTCACCTAAGCATAGTCATTCGACTTGTAAGACCATGGTTGTGAGTGCTCACATCGACTCTTTCTTTGATGATGACGATGGCGATTTTGCCGAGATTGATCACGTACTTCGAAATCCACGTGCAATTTTTGATTCTCCTAAAAAGAAACATGTGAAGTACGATGATTACGAGTTTGATCCCGAGATTGAGGAAATCATTGAACGAGAGCTAGCTCTTTTGCCTCCACTCCCACCTACGAGTGAGGTCGATCTTTCTAAAATCGAGGATGAACTAAATGAGTTGGAACGTCTTATTTTCAATGACGAACCAACTCATGTGACCCAAAATCCAATTCTCGAGGAGTTACCTAATCAACACTCCTCAAATGAGAATTACGTTTACCACATCCGCGAGGATTTAACTTATCAACAATCCCCACAAATGGATGATGGTTTCGTGCTTGATCGTAATCTTTTCGAGAGAGTTTCTAAGATACTCAAGGAGGGGAATGACAAACCTTGGTTTGACAAGCCTATCTTTGATGAAGAAATCGATGAGATTGACGTTCATGAGGATGACGAGTATGTTGACCCCGAGGGGGCGGTGTTCTTTATTGATAAACGTTTTGAGAACGTATATAATCCGCCACCCCCTCCCACCAATGATTTAAATGTGATGATTTTTAGCGCGACTAATTTTGAGTTTGACACGCCAAATATTTTCGACATTATTCAATCGGGTTTTCATAAAGAGTTTTTAAACGATGAAAAAGGAAAAGATTTTAAAAATGTTTTAAAAGATTCTTCTACATGTTTAACTCCGTCATCACCGCGTTTTATGAGTGCTACCACCTCGTCTACTCCTTTTGACGACGGTTGGTGTGGATCTAGTATGGGGGAAGCCCCTTATGTTCCCTCACATTTCTCCACCGAGGACGAGATTTACGATCCCGGAATTGCTTGTAAAGGGAAATCTCGGTCTTCCACCGATGCAATAAATGGAAATCATATCTATTTGCTTGGTGTGAGTCTACCTCTAGTAGCTCATAAGTTTGACTTACCAATTGCCCCACCCTTATACTTCTCATCTCTTTTCTTCTACCCCTTTGGGGTTTATGCAATGGTTGAAGTAGCGTTGTTTCGTCTTTCATCCGAAAACGAAGACACTATCTTTGACCCCGGTATACGTGTATCGGGTTTTTAAAGTACTCCATGTACTTTTGGGCATTGTTCATCATGTAAGCCCCACCAAAAATGACCAACCATGATTATCCCTAAATGATCACATTTATGGGGATTCGAGTCTAGCTTTTGACTCGGTTATCAAAAACAAGGTGCCTCATGGGGGATTCTCATGCTTATCCTTGTAAATATTATCGCTTTCTTAGTTTAATGTAACGAGGGGACTTGTGCTCTTCCAACCTTTGTTTCGTGGTTGTTTGTGATTGTGATTCATTAGGTTCATCGTCATCATTGAAGCCTCTCGTGTTCGTTTTACGGATCACTCGAGCTTCGATCGTTGCCTTTGGAGATTCCGATATCCGATGATATCCTTTTATGTTCTAACGTTTATCTTATTAGCATAATTCATAAACGGCTTTTAGGTTATTCGTTTTAACCTTTCCATGCTCGAGATTAAGCATTCGACTTCGTCTCTAGTATGGGGGTGTTTTCACCCCTAGACTCGAAACATTGAGGACAATGTTTAGTTTTAGTATGGGGGGTGAGTAGATACTTCACCTTGCTTACGTCATCACGCAATCTAATATTCATCTTTTTGTTATCGTTTTGTTGCAAAATAAGGCTAAAAATGGCCAAATTTTAAAAATTTTCTTGTTTTTCATAAGTGTTTAAGACACGAATGTAGGTTTTCCGATGGTGATAATAAGAGTAATTTTTGACTCGACCGTGCGTGTTGAGCACTCAGCTTCGATTCCTTAACTTTTTAGGCTAAGTCTCTTAAATGAAGACAAGAAAATGATAGAGTTATTTATAAGTCCCGTAATCGTCATGATCTCATGTGTAGTAATTATTAGCTTATTCTCCCCACGCTTTTGATAATAAATTGTTAATAAATATTGATTTAGCGGTTTAGTCACTATTTTTGGTTTCTAATTTGTTTTAGTAGCTTCCATGTAATTAAATTGCGAAAACATTAAGGTATCGTCAGCGTCACGGTTTTGAAGTATTGGCACCCGAATAATAGAAAGTTTCACCTAATAATAATATTTCAAGTGCTCACCTAAATTAAGCAAAAATTTGAAGCTCACAAGGCCGAAAAATCTATGCCCAAATTGAAAGTGAATCAAGCCTAAATCTTTGAAGCTTTAAAGATCCAAAATTCGCTTTAGCGTGAGGATATACGTCTTTGGCTAATAAAACCACCGATGAGGAGGATAATAAAAGGCAAGGCAAGACCGAAGTCATAATAAAAGCTTCATGGCGAAGTTGAATAAAAGATGGAGGTAAACCTATGATAATAAGGCCCTTCCGTTAGGGGGCGTATAAAAGTCTTGGTAATAAGTCTCATGTTCAAAACCGTTATAAAACTGTGTTTATCGATCCTTCTTGTTGACTTAATTTTTTGACATCGTTGTCTATTAGGATGAATTATTAATTTAATGATTTTGGTTACACCGTTAAGACTCTATTTTTAGACTTAATCTCTATTCACGCATAAGTCAATGATGTATCCTCGTGATCACTAAGACAAAATAAAATAGAAGAGATACCAAGTAGGAATAAGAGAGTTTAGGTTCGTAATTAACACGTATGAGATATGATCGTGTTGCTAACTTATAATAACAATGATCTCGTTACATGCTTAGCATGGAATTGGGTGAAAATCGAGGACGACGAAATTATTTCTAACGAAGCATTCACGTGTTCTTGTTCTATGATCCCAAAAGTCACTTTATCGTGATGAAAACAATACATTATGTCTAAAACACATGTAGTAGTTTATTTAAATTTATGTCTTCAATAAATGTCATCATAAAATGAATTTTGGAGGTGCTATAATACTTAATTCTAGCATTGCGTGGGGACACAGCAATGGTTTAGTATGGGGGAGTGATGAGACTGTAATTATATATAGTCTCATCGTCCAAATCGGGCTTAAAACGGTTAAAAATGTCATAAAATACCCAAATATATGCTTGTGTTTGTTCATTGTGTATTTTAGGTACGGATATCGTGAATTCACCAAAAGATTACAAGAATCAAGAACACGGGAAACGAAGCCGCACAAGGAACCGGACCCGAATCATGATTTTCCTATCAAGTCCTTGAAGTTTGAAGAATTAGCAAGATTGGTCCCTCTACTTTTGAAGACTTGTCATTTTAAACCCTTGTAAAACTCAAAATTACATTAAGGGTCCCTTAAATGACAAGAAAATACCATTATAGCCCTTGAAGTATGCATTAAATGCATAAAATGCCCTTGGAACATGTTTACCAAAAATATTGTGGCCAAAATGGAATAATCAAAACTTTATTACAAAGGAAGTTTGAGTTATGGGCTGTCTAAATCAAAAAGACAAGTTGAAGGAAAGTTGGAGACCAAGACAACACAAACTTTCCCCACCAATCATCCCACCACCTCATCACCACCAGCCAATAACATCCCACCACCTCACCACTCCCTCACGCGTCACCCTCCACTACTCAGTTTATTTAATAAACTGAGTCAACCCCAGTCAAACCCTTTATTTCCCTCCTTAACACCTATTTTAAATTAATCCACTCCCAAATCCAGATTAAAACAACCCCCATAAACACCATAAACCCTAAGTTGGTTTATCTTCATTACCAAAAATTAGCAAATCAAATCATCCAAAAACTTGATTCATCCCACCCTAAACTAATCCCACTTACCTTGTCCTTTTCCCGTGACCCCCATGTGGACCCCCCGTATGTCCCCTCTTCACTTATTTGGGCAAAGAACGAATCTTGCATACCATTCAACAGCTAAGATGATTTTCGTGTTCCCAAAGCTTGAATGAACGCCCCTGATCAGTGCAAGACAGCTGCACATCACATGGAACCAATTTGACCAAATCATCCAAGGGCAGGAAAGGAATTTTAGATGCTAGGGTTTCATATTTCATTGTAATTCTAGAATCTTCAGCTTTGTAGTATAAATATGGACGTTTTGTGTCCATATTTCCTTGTTCCAACATTTGTATTTTTTAAATTTATGAATATTTAAAGTTTATTTTTATTAAATTGCAAGTGTTGAGTTCCAATTTAAATTATAAGTTTTAGTGTAATATCATTTCTTTCCTGCAAGTTTAGAGTAATCTTTATCAAAAGTTTCAGTTTTTCAAAAAGGTCTTCAAGAATCTGTTTTTTTTTTTATTTTTCTGAAATCCCTATCAAATTGAAGTGATAGTGGATGTGTGATGAGATTTCAGAGTTTCTATGTTAATTTGTTACCATTTTTCAAGTGATTTCAAGATACGACGTTTTTCAAAAAGTGTGGAATTTTTCAAAGGATTTATTTAAAATCTTATTTCCATTTATTATTTAACATTTACTGTAGCATAAGCTCATCACAAGCCTGACAAGCTTGTGATAAGCCTATCTACTTGTTTCTCTTTTCTTTGTTGGCTGTTATGTGCAGGAAGCAAGGTAACAAGACCATATCTCCATTGCATTTCATCACTGTTTTCTTTGAAGATATTTGTGCCTTGGGTCCCACTTGGATTCCAACAGCAGGCAGTCCTCTACATCTCATAAGCTCCTATAAGCCCCCAACAAGCCCTTTTGGAAGGCAGTCAGCCAGGTATGGGCTTGAACCCCAATTGGCCTTGTTTTTTAGTATCATTAGGAGATTTATGTGATTTTTATCATCACCTGTTAATTTGCTTTTTTGCTGGTTAGATTAGGATTGTTTAAGCTTTATATGCATGTTAGGGTATATATTAATTAGTTTTGATAGGATTTGTAAGCTTTTGATTTGATAAAGTTGGATTTTCAGATATTAAGGGGTGTTTGGATTTGGGTTTTAACTAAAATTGGTGACAATATTTGGGTTAAAAACTAGTCTAACACACTCTCTTAGGTTGAGTTAGGAAAAGTAAATGGTTGTTCTCAGTTTGGTTTAGCTTTAAAGGAAGTTTGCTTGATAAACATTGGGTTAAATAGCTACAAAATCAGTAAGCATCCTAACTCCCTTGTTGTAGCAATCTTTGTCTACCAAATTTTGGAATATGTTAAGGTAAGGTGTAATATAGGGTTTCTAATTAGTTGATAGTGATTTGGTTGGTTATGTGTGTAGTTATGATGGTTTAAAATTCGTTTTTATGTCATTTAAATCAGATTAATGTTCATCAGAACATCATAGCTATATCAGTAACTGTTCTTGGCCATTTGTGTGCATTAGTTGACACTTGACTTGTTGTTTTTATAATTTATTTGACTCCCCAAAACCCAATTGGTTGTGGGGTGCCTTTGGATTCAATCAAAACCAAGCAAAACTCAAGATTTAGCCATAAAAGTGCCCAGATCAAATTTTTAGTGAAAGCAGTGGGAACCAAGTTCCCACTGATAGTGTTAAAGTTCCCCCTGGTGAGCTAGCTGACAAAAGTATCTCACATGTCACTTTCAGTTCTTTAAAGTTTTGTCTTTAGTGGTCAAATTTAGGAATTATAACTTGATTTCAATTTCAAAAATTTTCTTATTTTAATTCTGTTTTTTCCATTTAGTTTATTTTTATTTTACTGTTCATTTCCTATTTTTTAGATTAAATTGCATTTTAAATTACTTTTTAATTCACTTTTTTGTCTTTTAGTGTAAAAACTTAATATTTTTAAGTTTCAAAAATTTTCTTAGACTTAGAAAAAGATTTTAAGACTTTTAGTTTAAAAATATTCTACTGTTCACTTTTTTAACTAATTTTTAGATTTTATTTAATTTTAATTAGGGTTTTATTATTTCTATTTTATCTTTTAGTGAAAAAATTTACTGTTTTCAAACTTTTTCATTTTTCTACTGTTCATTAGTATAATTTAGGATTTTTAAAATTTTCAAATTATTTTTAGCATTATTTTAATATTTTTAATCATTATTTTAGTTTAAAAATAGTTTTTAGAGTTTTAAAAATAGAAAAATAGTTTTTAACATTTAGGAAAAATAATTTTTAGTCTTTAAATAATATAAGTGAGTTATTTGTTCAATAAAATAATATTTTGGGCTTTTTCTTAAGTATATTTAATTTTAGGGCTTTAATTAGCATTTAAAATTGAATATTTAATTAATAAAAGGTTTTAAAATATATTTATTGGATTTTTACTCTTATTTATATCATTTTAGACTTAGTTTTAATTTTAATTAATTTTTAGGTTTAATTTTTAATTTTGTCACGTTTTACGTATTTACGTTCGCGTTTTACGTTAATTCGTCGTAGTGTAATCGTAGTGGTAGCTCGTCTTTAATTTTTCTCTTCTAAACCAAAAACGTCACTAATCCAAACTTTGATTTTATATATTGGCACACTTAATCCACACACCTCCTTCGAGAACGAACTTGGAATTTATTCGTCTTTACGGTTTTCTTAAATCGTATTGATTAATACTTACAACATACGCGTTTTTCCTAAAACGTGTACGAAAACCCTACATCAGAAATCAAACTAATCTGTCGCAATGTGGGTACTGTTCCCAAAAATTGAGTAAAAATGATATTTTTTCTTAGAAATCCGTGATTTTAACCAATCCAAAGCACCCAAATCCCTACCACAACTATGTAGGAGATTTATATCAAGATTTAGAGCACGGAAAACACAAAAAAAATTGAATCCGAGACGATTTATGGATTAAATCATACGAATCAAATGAAATAACAACAACCAATCACAAATCTACCCCATGGTGATTTGTATCAATTGTTGTCCCATATAATATGTGATGATTAAACTAGAAAAATAGATAGAAAATAGATGAATTCTAGAGAGAGAAAGTAGAAAGAGAAAAGAGAGAGAATGGTTGGAAACTTTGGGAGGATTAGATTAAGAGTGAGAAAATACAAATGACCAGTACCCTTCCTAACATGCTAGGAAGGGTATTTATAGTCCCCCTACATGTGGGCTTGTTTATGGACTATATTGTTTGAGCCGGGCTTTCCTTTTAGGCTTTAGTTACTTATGAATAAACTTTAGCTTAAAGTTAAGCCTTTAAAACACGACTAACCTACTACCTATTACAATGTTCTTAAATACGATACATAATAAACATACGACCGAACATTCTTTTTTGACTCAATATTTTGAGGCTAACAATATGTTAAGGGGGTGCAAATGGATTTCATGGTGACGAATACTTACACACAACACCTTTATTCACGACGATGTCGATTGTGGTGATATAAGGATGGTAAGACAGGTTAAAGTCCAATGATTCGTTCAAAACCGGAGGAATCTTCCAAAGGACATTCCATAGCTAGAAATAGTAGTCCTTAGGAAAGATGGAGAAAGATTGTAAACATAGTTGAATGTTGACCAAGTACTTAAGCTAGTCGTGGAACAATCACAACAAAATGCTATTTATGACGTATAATTAAGCATTGAAGGGGTTGAAGAACGAAAAAGAAATGTAAAGATAAAGGGTGAAAAGAAAGCAACCCTCCTTACAACTTAGGCAGAAACCGGGTCAATACATATGCTATCGAGATCATTTTAACGACTCTCGATATTGAAGATAGACATCATGGACCCAGTGATGCAATGCATAACCCATCCCAACTAACTCAGATATCTCTTAAAACTTATTTGTTTTAATCACATAGAGATCAACCTGTTATATCGATTTATTCACTCCGAATAAGTTGGTATTGAAAAGGTGGAACTCCTCTCCAGCCTCTGATCACTAAAAACCCAAAATGCACGATAGAGTCTAGATCCATTTGAGATCATCATTAATCTCATTAGGACACTATTCCATATTTCTTTGCTTCTACATACACTGTGAAAAGTAAGAAAGATCTTAAGAGTCCTATGCAAAATCTTCATGATCTTGCCTGACATCTTAGTAACACGAAAGTATTTATAATGAAGATGGAAATCTTTCTTGAGTGAACATCAACAAGCTCATGGTAGGTGACTTGTGTGATTCTTTATGAATCAAACTTGTGATAACTGGAAAGCAATGGTTGTTTAATTCTTAACTGAATTCAAACTCGTTCAAGGCCTCTACGCAATATCCTTGTGATCTTGTAAGAACATTTAGAGTGACACTCTTCAGTGTTCACAAGGACGAACAAAAATCCTTCTAGTGTTAACATCAAATAGCACTTGGTAGGTAACTTGCAAGATTCTACATGAATCAAGCTCGTGACAATTGGAAAGCAACGATGGTGAGATTCTTCAATGAATCAAACTTGTTCCACGAATCTGAATTTATGGCTTCAATCATGCGGATAATTTTATCCAAATGATTCACTCTATACGCTCGCATTCAGATTTGAGACGGTCGAGTAAACAGAACGGGTTTACCCGCGAAACCCTGTAAAGGAGGTTCTTAATTGAAACTACCTGATACAGGTACGATGTTTAATATCATCCAACGGTCTTCACCGACCGAATGTAAAATGCTACCGAATTAGAATGAAATGTCAACCCATTTCGTTCATGTCTATTTATGTTGCTGCATTTGAAGACGGTGGTGTTGCGGTGTCCTAGAAGAAGTCATCCCCGGATGTTTATACTTTCTGCACGTAAGACTTCAGCAAATTCTAGAAATTTCAACATAAAGTCTTCCGCTGTATCAAACTCTGAAGCTTTCAAGAATTCATTAAGGTATAAGTTTGTGGAACATGAAGTCACGAGGAGGCGAATATCACAAGTGATGAAGGCACAAGTTCAAGGCAAAGAAACATGCTCAAGACTAAAGCCAAAGATCACATCAGCATACTCACAAAGAAAAATAAAAAGAAAGAAAGAAGAAGACTACGAGCTCAAAACAAGCATAGTATGTTAGGTTTAAAATCATTGTAACTTAGGTGACCCCCTTGTACTTGGAGTGACCTCCCATAGAGGGAGATTTTTGGAAATACTTTTTAACGTATTTAGGAAAGATCGGTCACTCCGACAATATATTAATGTAACGGGCTCCTAGTTAGGAAAGAGTTAGCTTAGCATTAAGTTAACAAGGCAAGCCCGGTCCATATAACACTATATGGCCGACGGTCCATATCTTATGTAAGCCCATGACGATTGGTCATGAGTATATAAACTCTCTCATTTGATGAAGAATGTTGGTTGTCACTCATACTTTACACATAGTTCTTCTATTTCTCTCTCTACGTTCTCTATCTATAGGTGTGTATGTTCGACCCTCTCTCTACTCTTTCTCTCTCTAGATAATTCAAAGTTTACATAATTTTACAAAACGTAAAGTCGATCGAAAAGTGAAACAATAAAATGACGAATAGACTTAATTGTTTGGTAAGAAAATCAAGCAACCAACCTTGACCTAATAATCCACGTCCAATTCATAGGAATTTAGATATGAAATTTACGATTTAAGGCTAGAAGCCGAGTTGCCAAAATATTCTCCAAATGACGTCGAGAAAGGTTTTTTTTCTTTTTCTTTCTTTTTTTTCCTTTCTTACATTTTTAAACAAAGCATTACGTATCTCAGAATTTTTATCAGATTCTTTTATTAAAAAAGGTGTCAATCAAAGCACGATTAATCATTGCATTTTTCGTATGCTTTTCTTATATTGTCTTGAGCGATGCATTGTCAAATTGCACAGCTAACTAATAATCGCTTTTTGGTGAACGCTATCTTCGTTAGTTTTCAACAAAGTTTTGATTACATCGATGATATGTGAGAGTGAACAAGGCAAACAAACTAATGTGCGGTTATTTTTTTGTTTCGGTTAATTATATGTGATGCGTATAAAATGATAAAATGAATTGGGTGTTTATATTATAAAAGTGTTTAAATTTTAAAATTATAAGAAAAAATCAAATAAGAGGATTGCTTCTGCAGTTCTTTGAAACTAGGTCGTCTGCTCGATCATCACACTCTTAGCGACTGATGACCATGGTCGTAACCACAAGGCGACCGACATAAACCAAGATTACCAAATTGGTCGACCATCATCGTAGTAGTATCTAACATAGGCAGTACCATATTGCTTTCACCACAGCAAGTCATTCGACTTAGGCCCTTATCTACGAGTTCCTTTTTTTGTCGTAAATGAAATACGTACGAAGTTTGACGTATATTACCCATCAAACGTGGTTTTCATTACAACCTTTTGTATACTAATTGATATAGACAACGCAAATCAGTCTTCTTCAAGAATAATATTTTCAGATATAATTTTAACAAAAAGATGTTAGGTAAGCTACGAGTTCCAAATGTCCTTGTAAGCTTTTAATTTGCGTCTTTCAGTACATACTCGTGCATATACAATAGGGTTAAATCAATTTTAAATGTATCTTACTTGTGATCGAAGAGAATTTTGGGTAGAGAGTAACTTTTTTTTCCTCATCCATGTACTAAACCTTTCAAATTCAAGCTTCTTGTGATAATTTTTTTAAACATTTTTGCCCCTCTCAGCAAATAGGAGTTTTAGTAATTTGAAGAGTAAAAATGTCACAAATATTTTAATAAGACTGAATTTGAATGATTACCGGGTGTGATTCGGGTTTACCCGGTTGGGTTCGGGTCAACTCGGGTCGGGTCAAGTCGGGTTGAGAGCAAAAAAATCATACCCGAACCCGAGTCTAACTAAAACTCGGGTCACTCGGGTTCGGGTCAATTCGGGTTGGGTCGATTCGGGTCGGGTCAACTCGGGTTCGGGTCAACCCGAGTTTAAGGAAAATTTGTAAAAATTGGCTCAATTAAGTACTAATAAAATGTAAAAAGTGTAATTTTAGTCGGGTCAAGTCAGGTTTGGGTCAAGTCAAGTCGGGTCAAGGGTAAAAAATATATAACCCGAACCCGAGCCTAATTAGAACTCGGGTCAATTCGAGTCAACCCGAATTGACCCGAATACACTTTTAGACCCGAATGACCCGACCCGAATATGATTATTCGGGTTCAGGGTCAGGTCGGGTCACATTTTTCGACACCCCTAATTACCACTATAAAACGTTAAATATTTTCTTGCTAATTTTTTTGTCTATTGTAATATAAAAAAACGTTAAATCATTTCATTTTATAAAAAATACATCATTTTATCACAAAAGGTTTACCCATTAAAAAAACTTAAGTGTAAAAAAAATTGACACTTATCTTTACATAAAAGAATAGTAGGCAAAAATTTTGATTTTTTAATAAATAAAAATTAAGTAAGAATAAACTTTTAGTACCTTTTATTATATTTACTATTTTTTTTAGGAGTTGATAAAAATAATGAGATAGCATTAAAATCCTATTCTTGCTTAATTTTCGGTCATCAAAAAATTTGCTTACTTTTTTTAGTAGGCATGTGTTATAATTTCTTACTCAATTTATTTTTTAATAGGTAAAAGTTTTATAATAAAACGATATTTTTTTATAGTAAAAAAAGTTTTAGTAAAAAAATTGTCGTAAATTTTTGTAGTATACCCGGATAAGGAAGGAAAAAATTCGCTGGCTAGAATGAAATAAGCTTTACAATGGACTTTACCCGTAGTGATTTGTATAGTAAAGACATACTGTACATCAAAACAAATATACTGATACAAACACAAACAAAACAAGAATATCATTCACATTAATTTGGCCCATATGGACCCGTCGTTATTTTTTAGCCATACATGATTGATTTGTATAACACGAGGACATTGTGAGTGCAAAAAAGTGTTTGGTACATTAAGAAAAGATAATCCAAGTTTGTGATAGAATTTAGTTTTGGAAAATTGAAAAGAGTGAAAACTACTATTGAAATTTGCATGAGATTACCTATCTGCTTTATAAGCACGAATGAAACTCATGTTGTTGTCTTTATACAACAAATGTCATGTAAATCATAGGTTTTCTGGTTTCGTTTTTGAGAACATGTTTGTTTTAAATGCATGCATTTTCATACTGGTTAATTACTACTCTAGGAGCAAATTGCAATAAAGAATTTTGGAAACTCATACGTACGTACTAATGTAAGCTAAGCATGTAGAGAAAGTTCTCATTGAAATCCATGGTTATTTAATCCAAAGTAGTGCGTTGCGATAGTAGTACTTCACGTAACAAGCGTTGTGCATGCATTACTTGGGATAATTGGCATCCTTAAGTGATTTCTTGAAAACTCGAAGGCAAAAACCTTAAAATGTACAGTAATATATATTTTTCAAATTATTGATTTAGACATGAAAGGGGTATTAACTATATGATCTCTTTATGGGTACCACCTAGGAAAATTGTAAAGTGATATATATGTAATTTTTTATTTGTTTCATCACTGAAAGGACGTTATATTTGGTGTTGGTATTCTGAACTTGAAAGAGTTACCATTCCAATACATTATTGTACCTTCTCTAGTAAAAGTTAATGCATTACTTTTTAAACACATGGAGGGGAATTATAGTTTTTTTCCCGTAAATTGACAAGATGTTAGTAACTAGAGGTAATCTAACTGATCCTAGGAGTTTTGCATTCAGGGTCTAACTGATTGGATTATGTTTTAAATACTTTTTTGCAAAGTGCGCGGGATTTTTACATCATTTCCTAGTGTGTCTTCTCTTGGAGGTTTTAAGCGAAACAAAGTTGAGTTGAGTCGTATATAAGGCCAAAGAAACAAATGAGTTGTGTGCACAACATGTATGTGCTTTTATTCTAGCCAACGAAGCTCTGTCTAAAGGAAAGCGAGGGCGAAAGGAAGGCTTTGACTCTGATAATGCACTTGTGAACAAGACCAGGTTATTTAGGATACCAAGGACAAAGGAGAATGGGAAAGTCTGGAATAAGGCTTTCGGAGCTAGTCTACATATATTTATTGGAATCATTTTTGAAATAAATTATCTTCGTGGGCATTGATTTTACGGGCAATAAGCAATAACATTATACTCCATGGTACGTTATCGTTAAACATGTAAATTGCTTCAAACTTATTCAAAGAAAAATTTAAAATTTACCCAGAGCTTCTAAATTTGTAGCTGACTGACCCATGAGACTCGAGCGCACTGTTACAGTCTCAAATCACGTAAAATACTCTTTTTCAGAGTGATTAGTATGGCTACTCTCGAGTTATTATTTTCTTAAACGAAACCTCACATTTTAATATTTGAATTTTGTAAAAGTTAATTAACTATCTCACAAAATATATATAAAAAAACTGATAGGATCCAGCAGATAGATGACATTAATTTAAGTGTGTGCCTGCTCTTTGAGAACTAGAAAAAATAGGAATTAGAGATATTTAGTGACCCGTTTGACGCAACTCGCATCAAAGCTTAGTGTAACATTCCTCACTCCTTCAAAACCACATTACCCTTAAGGTGATGTCTTAAAAACACTCTTATTTCGAGATCCAAAATTTTATATCGATACCTAAACATTTGCATTCTCTCTTTCAACTTGTTCTCCGGCTTGAATAGTAACAATAGTTGAATACTTGAATTCCTATTCTACACTCCTTCCATTCAAATGAAGGAAACCATAAACCACTGACTCGTTTATTCTTCTTTTCCGGATTCATGTCTCTTTTTCTTCTAATTCTGGAATGTAATTTAATATTTTATTCAACATGCCGCGATTCACCAACAACGGGTTACGAATCACCAAAACATGTGATGATTCACCAACAACGGTTTTCGATCAACCAACAACATGCTGTGATTGACCAACCACACGTTACGATTCACTGACAACAGTCAATGATTCACCCATAGATTTCGATTCACCAACAGACTGAACATTTGATGTTACTAAAGAATCAGATGTTTTTTTTAATGGCCTAATCTTTTCTAAAATTGACTAAAAAATGATCCTAAATGATACGGGCTAAATAGAAGGCTTCCCCTAAAGTTGTAGGCTTTAACCCAGTTCCGTTGTAACGATAATTTAAGATAAGAGATATAGAATGATTTAAGTAAGTTTGTAGAGATCCTCGTTACTTGATTTGCAAGCCTGAAAAACTTACTTTAATACTCGGACACCGTATCCATTTGCAAGAGCTTAGATAGTGTGTATTCCTCGTCCCGATCGCAGTCACCCGATACCATGAATAGTAACTCGAAAACATGATTTTTTTTGTGAACAATACTCCATCTTGAACATTACTCCGCCATGAACACTAATTTCGACGTGAACATTATCCTTTTTTTAAGCCCTCAACGAGGATTCTCAATGAAAGCACCAATTGATATGACCAGTTAAGGTTCTACCGGGATAGATAACACCATTTTAAGCATGTGTTTGCTCCTTAAGAATTAGAAAAGAAGAACTAGAGATATTTTATTGTTTAACTTGATTGACTGATTACATTCATAACCATGACACATTATTTATGAAACTTAATAATGAAACCCTAATCCTAAGATAGATAATAGTGGCCTGTTCCCAACCCGCATCAAATCCTGTCGTAACATTCCGCTCTCATTTGAAACCACCTTACCCTCAAGGTAATGTCTTGAAAAACACTCTTGATTCTGAGATACCAAATTTTCTATCTATACCTAAACCTTTGCATTCTCTATTTCAACTTGTTCTCGGGTTTGAGTAGTAACAATGGTTGAATTCATGTTTTACACTCCTTCCATTTAATGAAGAAAACCATAACCTACTGACTCGTTTATTCTTTTTTTTCGGCTTCATTCGAGTGTCTTTTTCTTTTGACTTTCGAATGTTAAACTTAATATTCTCTTCAACAATGATCGATTCACCAATAACAGGCTGCGATTCACAAACCACAAGTTGCAATTCACCAAAAGATTGAACTTCTGGTGTTACTAAAGAATCAAATTGTTTATTTTTAATGGCCTCATCTTTTTCTACAATTGTCTCAAAATGAGCCTTAGCAATACGAGCAAAATAGGCGGCCTCTCCTAAAGTAGTAAGCCTTGCCTCAATAGTTCTTGTTGTAATGGTAATTTAAGGCCACAGATGTAAAATGATTTAAGTAAGTCTCTATAGATCTCCGTCACTTCATTTGCAAACATGACAAACTTACTATGATATTCTGTCACTGTACCTATTTGAAAGAGCTTAGATAGTGTATATTCCTCTTCCCGAACGTTGTCACCCGGTGCCATGGATAGTAACTCGAAAAACAAGATTTTTTTGTGAAAAGAACTCTGTCGTGAACAATACTCCGTCCTGAACAGTACTATTTTTTTATTGGAACCGTTGATTGAAAGCTTTCAACGAGTACTCTTAATGAAAGCACCAATTGATACGACCCGGTTAGGGTTGTACCGGGATATATTACACCAATTTAAACGTGTGGTTGCTCTTTAAGAACTAGAAAAAAAAAGTTTTATTTATCAACTCGATTGACTGATTACATTCATAATAATCACACATTTTTATTAAACCTACCTAGCAATGAAACACTAATATTAAGATATGACTCTAACCCACAATCATCTAATGATCATTCACGCACACCCACAGTCATCTAATGATCATTCTCACACAAAATGTGTATTACCTTCGTTCCAAATAAGTTTTCAGTTTGTCTTGTGAGAGTCAAATTGACTTAAATTTGACCTTAATTATTTGTGTGTGTCTTAAACTAGTTTGATTTTAAAAAGTTAAAGTAAAGCCTTATTTTGAAACTAAAGAAGTATCATTTTACTACAAGCATATTTGTCCATTTCATTAAGAATGCTACAAGCTTTTACCAACGTCAGTAGTAGTTACTTGTCCACCCTTGAATGAAAACTTGTCAATTTTAGACATGACTTATGGTTTTATAGAATATCTTTTAAGGTACTACCGCAAAAAACGGGAAGTGATGAGATGATCATGATGTAACTTTAGGGAGTGATTTTTACAGCATCAATCACAGCTTTCATCTCAATTTTTATCTTTGAAAAGTGAGGTCTTAAAAACGTGTCTTCCTACCATCAAGAGCAATGACACCACACTTTGTTGTTATGCAATAAAAGTTGTGCATGATTCGAATATATGATATTTTACACAAAGGGATATTTTAGTAAATGTGAAATCGTTTCGTGGGTACCACCCAGGAAAATTGGGAAGTGATAGGGCAGTACTAGAAACAATCTGTTGTGGGCTTATGCTAGGCTGTGGTGATGTTAAGAGGTTACTAGTTTAAGAAGGTTGAGATAGTGGGGCATATCTTGTTCAAAGACATATTTTCTATTTATAGAAAGACTTTCTTTTTCATCTGTTGAAAATGGGGCATGCCTTATTTGTACCTATTGCAACCATGGTGGGGGACCTAATGGCCACAGTCAATTATATTTAGGACTACTTTCTTGGAATTTCCTATGTATTCAATGTAAAGATAGTGATTTCTGTTGCAACGTTAGATATGGAATATGTAACTTTAATTACTCCGTAATAGATTTTGGTTGGTTAGTTAATATGGGTCAGTCAAACACACTACTACTAGGATGAGCTCGGAACTAATCCTATATTAAACTTGTCTTGATTTAGTTCTCTCAATTTTTTTCTGATCTAGAAATTTATGTACCGATCCTATTATCGAACGGAATTCGGGTATCGGTACCGATACGGTTATCGGTACCGGTATCGAGAAAACCGGATTTTCCCGTTTTTACGGAAATTTCTCGATTTGATACCGGTCCCGTACCGAATTAGTGGTCCCGAATTTCTTTTTTACCTTACTTCATAGTCTCGGCCATGTATCAAACGAGATTCAGGTGCCGAGAATCGGTACGGTTTCAGATACGACTCAAGTTTGTAATCACAATTAGAGTCAAAATGCTCATCCGTATATCACTACGGAGTTTTTGCTTTTTGGCGACCAATCAAGTCATTGCGAAAAGTCGAATATGTCATCACAAATTTTAACAATAACATGTGATTGCCAAAATGTCATCGGCGTAGAATGAGTCGTGAAAAGTTTTGGCGACGTAAGTCAAAAGGTTTTAGCGACTACTTGGGTGTCAAAAAATTGTCATTCAAATATCAAAGGAGTGAGCCTCGTATATCGTTTATTTGATCCGTTAATTAAGCTGTCAAAACATATACGTTTAAAGTTGAAGAGGTGTAAAACTGAAAACGTGTCGCCCTTACTATTTTTATATGTTTATGATTAAACTTTAAAGCATGCACGCAAGTTATTGTATCGGCTGGGCGGAGTGAGATTGTGAGTTGACAATTCACGCGTGAATCACTATCTCGATTTGATAATTTGCACGTGAGTTTGTTAAAAAAAAAAGTTTCTCACATTACTTAGACTTTTAATGAAGTGGGCCCAAGGTTTAATAAAAAGATAAATTACACTATTGTATTTTTTTTATAAATGTCAGTTAACTCATTATTTTTAAACAAAAATCTCTATTATATAAATTCTATCTAAAAAAACTTCACTTCTAATTTTTACTTTGAAACAGTGTCGTAACAAGATACTCCCCAACCCACTAAACGTTGTCAAGAAAACATGTAAACTCTCCGGCGATACATGACGGGACGTTTAATCTCAAAACCTTATTACCGAACGTACACCTATTACGACCATAAGCATTCTATGTTCAACATCCTTGCCCAGACGAACCATACCAAAATCTGACAACGGATCCTTACTAAAACACGAAACCAAACCCATACAATTTTTCCCATTCAAAAAACGCGTTTCACGAACTAGCCTCACAACCAAACGCGTTCCCCTTTTGTCACACCGACAAGAACTCGCAAACCCAAATTGGTTTCATCATCGCAACCATCTACAAACCAAACATGTCTCTTGTTCACCCATTTCGAAACGAAAATTTACGAACCAACTCTCTTCAAAATCCGGGCTCTTTCCAAGAAAACGATTATGAAGATACGTCACCACCACTAAAGTCGAAAACAAACGCGACTAGGAACGGCTAAAAAAGGTTGCATGTTAATGTTGATGCACCTCGACAGTTACCATGGACCGTTGAGGAAGAAATTGTGTTGTGTAAAACGTAGGTATTTGTTTCCTAAAGTAGGGAATCCATAAATGACATGAACGACGAAGGACTTTGTGGTGCATTTTTGTCGTACTTTTAGCGCAAAACAAAGGAGTTGGGTAAGCTAACATGTGATTTCAATTATACTACCTAAAGTAAAAAAAAAAACCTAGCAATGGCGGCGGCTACCTCCAGATCCTCATTCTCATTTATTGATCTACTACTGTTCGTTAATTTGTACGTCTAAAGATCCTGTAGTCCTTTGAGTGTCAACCTTGTGTTTGATCTCAGGGAATGAGCTCCTTTATTCGTTTGTAATTCGAAGCCATAAGGATTAATTATGTTTTTAGGGTTCCCATGTCCGTTGTTCCTTCGCATGTTCATGCTTGTCCGTCCATCATTCTTTGAATAACGATCCATTATTGATTTGAATCTTTGTTCTATTCTTTCATACACTGTTAGGAGTGTGATTCGATATAGTCATGTGATCTTGATTGCTCACTATTTCGGTGTGATCGTCTTCAGTGTGTGGGATAATAATTACAAATGTCTTTCATTCTCCAATTGATTTTATCCGAATCGACATAGCGTTAAGCTTTTAAATTTGTGTCTTTTTTTCTAGGGTTTTCCTTTTACTTTTTAGGGTTTTTGTTGTTCTTTCTGTCGGCCTGGGCACGTTTCGATCCAAGGAAGATGATGTGTCCAGTATTTCCACATCAATTTTTGTCAAAGATTTTCCCAATTACTTTGTTGCAAAAGATTTGTTTCATTCATGCAAGATTTACGAGCACGTTGTGGATTCCTTTATTCCTTTAAAGAAATCAAATGCGGGAAAGAGGTTCGGGTTTGTTCGATTCATTAATGTGCCAAACGTGGAGAGACTAGTTAAAAACCTATGTACAATTTGGGTGGGACGCCTCAGATTCCATGTATATATTGCTAGATTTCAAAGAGCACCTATGAAGGTGCATAACCATCACCCTTTTCATGATGCTGGAAGCCGCACCAACATAAATACTAGGGCCTCCAAGATGGAAGGTAAATCATATGCCCATGCAGTTAATGTTGATCCCAAACTTAGATCGATTAACTTTTTGTTAACGAGATTGAATCAAGTTTAACACGTAGAGAAACTTTGTTGTTATGAACAATCCAAGTGTTATGCGGAATTAACACTTAGAATAAAGAACAAGTAAACAGTTGAACCAAACTTTCACTTTAGATTCGTAATCGAACTTGCTTACAATGAAAGTTATGAAAACTGAATAATGTATATAAACTACAAACCCTACGACCTCCTTTTATAACATAAGGAGTCGTGTACAAAGGATAACCTATCAACTATTCTAGGTAAAGATAAATATAGAAAATACAATATTGAGTATATCTTTACTTCAAATATTAAACGTGTTGACTAAGTATTCCTATCAGTGGTTGGACTTCTTCTGGTCAGTGATTGGATATCTCTTGTCAATGCTTGATCTGTCAGCGCTTCATTTCCTCTTGTCAGCGTCCAATTTTCTCTTGTCAGCGTCTGAGTGACTTAGCTCATTTTATTCCCAACAATCCTCCCATAAACTTGATATCTACTCTAGTAATTAAGTTTCTGAATAAAAACTAAGTACAAGGAGGATTCTTACAAATACAAATTACTTGTTAATAAGAAAATAAATAAATCTAGTTAAATCTTTGCCAACATCACTAGTATAATCCATCTCTAGCTGTGTAGACACCATCTTCTACAAAACATCCTTGGACATAGGATATTGAGCATCCACAAGAAGATACTCTGAAAACTTTGTAGTGCTTAGATGGTAAACACCAGCTGCTGAATGTTGACGCCATTGTAACCCACTAATATCATCCAGATCCAACCATATTGGATCCGCTTCATCTGGTGTAATCATCCTTTTGAAGGATGTCCAAATCTTTATTCCATTGACTGAAGTAGGTGCTTTAGCCTCATACTTGGTCTTCATCAAATTCCAAATATCTACCAAGTCTTCTCTATCCATGCTTGCAAATAAGGAGATCAAGGAAGTGAAAGTATGTACCTTCTTGCCATATCTGGTGACCATCCAGAACCCACTTGCATCTTCTTCATAGTTAACTATTGGGTTTCTGAAATCCAAGGGTAATACCTCTGCAACATCTGAAGCCTCCAATGGTGAAAGCTTAATGCTCTTTCTGATGATTTCTTCACTAGGATTCAATTGATCAAGAACTGGGAATTCAATGGGAACTCCCTTCTTCAGTGGTCTTGGTGAAATAGAAGCCCTCTGGATCTGCATATTCTCCTCAATCTCTTCTCTCCTTTCAAGTGAGAGAAGCCTCGTAGTATTCTCCTCACAAACTCTTACCCAAATTGGATAAGCGTGATGTTCCAATTTGTCAAAAGAGAGCCTCCTCAATCTATCATAGGTCTATCCACCTTGATGACACCTAAGTAACATAAATTACAACTCCCTTCTATCCCTCATGAGTTCAGAAAGCACCTTGCTAGCCTTGTGCTTCAAAATTACCTTGCAATCTTCCTGAACTCTCAGCAATATCTCCAAACCCTAAATTTGTCCAGTAATAGACATATATAGATTCTCTTCAACCTTAGACTCTAATAAGTGTGAAAACACTTATCCTTTTACCACTTATTTCCAATAATAACAAGACCAAAACGTGTATATTATGTCCTAAAAGTCAGAATTATGCGTGGTTTGTGTTTTTATTGTGTTTCAGGATAAAAATATGAAAAAGGAAGAAAACAGGGCTATCACGGGCTTTTATCGAAGAAAACGAGAAAAGACGAAGTCAAATGATCAAGAGTGTAAAAAGAACGGAAGTCCAAGGCCTATTCTAAAGATTTATCGAAGAAAAAGTCTAAATACGGAAGTTTAATGAAGTCGAAGAACTCAAGTCTAATAAAAGAAGAAAATAATAAGACAAGTTCAATTCCCGAGACGACGTCGAGAAAGACAAAGAATTTAAATCGAGTCGAGACGTGAAGAAAGAAAAAGGAAGCAACACATGCACCTACCCACCTCCTATATATACCCTCCTAATGACACATTAGGAGGGTGTTAGTTAATTAGTTTTTAGTCACTTTTCGTTTTTGTAGTTTTATCTTTAGAGAGAGAAAGTGTTTAAATTTCTCTCACTAAAACTTCATCTTTTCTTTCTTTCATGTTTAAGCTTTAATTCAATCTTGTATTTTTGAATCTTTAATCTACAAGTTCAAGTTAAGCTTTTCATCTTTAATCTTCTTCTACCTTTCTTTATTTTTGAGTTGTTTTTAATCCGCTATAATCTTTGATTTTGCTTAATCTTGTTGTTTGATTGATTAAAAAGTTTATCTTTTTGTTCATCTATAAGTTTCTATACGATTTGAGCTTTGAGCTTATCATGCTTATTGGCTTATTTTGTATTTAGCTTATTTGGTTTAAAGTTTTCTAAAAGGTTTTGTCTTTTTAAAAGTTTGATTTAAAAAGTCGCTTATTTAAGGTTTTGATAAGTTCTTATTTATGCTTAATTAGTTATTTTCTTTAAATTCGGTTAAGTTTTGGTTTAAGCTTATTAAAAAGTAGCTTTTAAACTTAGCTTATTACGAATCTTAAAGTCATCGGAAAAGGGTAAACCCCTTTCCGATTGTGTATTCCTATTAGACCATACATTCCGACAAGCTCCCCTATTTTTCCGATCTTAGGATCGGAAAAGGGTTTTGTATTCCTTTTACTTTCCGATCTGGATTCCGACAAAGGTACTTTTGTGATATTCCGATTGGACTTGTTATCCAGTATTCACATAGCTTTGTGCTTATTCCGACAGAATTCGTTTAATACATTCCGACGGGAACATTCCGATAGGATTTCATTTTATGTATTCCGACTGGTGCATATTCCGATCACATTCCGACAGGCCGCATTCCGATCTTATTCCGACAAGCATTCCGATGGGATTCCGATTAGGATTATTTCAATGGGTTTGAGTTTTTGTTTTTACCAAGTTTTTATTTGTTTAGTTTTAAATTCACTTTAAAGTTTTCAAGTTTTAAATTCATTACGTTTTAATTTCCAAAAATTGCACGCTTCCCGAAATCTCTATTTTTACCAAGTGTTTTTCTAGTAATTTTTAATATTTTTAAAGCTTTTATTTTACTCAACGACATTTTCATATTTGCTTTTAGTTTAAAAATAGATAACCCAACCATTTTATTTTCCACCAAGAACGACTGAGTCGCACTCTTAACTAGTAATCAATTCGAAAAGATCGGACGATAACTTTTTACATACAAAATCTCTTGTATTAAATGGCACCGCTGCCGGCTCTTTTCGTTAAGATTAACGGTTTTTAGTGAGAGACGCGTTGGATTTTGGGATCCGTTCATTCATGAACGTTATTTTCCTTACTTAAAAATTTTCAAAAAATCCATAATAATTTTAAAAAAATTCAAAAAAACAAAAACATTAAAAAAATCATAAAAAGCATTTCTTTTCCAAAGTTTTGCACCAAAAAGATTTTATTTTTACAAGTACATATATATTCTCTGTTTCTTTGGTATCTTTCTCTTTTGCAGGTGTATGCGTACTAGATCTTCATCTTATTCTGAGCCCGAGACTCGCGAAGATTTAGATATGGCTGGTGTGCACAACAATAATAACAACCCACCTCATCCCAATTTGAATAACAATAACAACAACAACAATGTTCCCCCACCCGACTTACGAACAATGGAGGAGATTTGTCAACCAACCATGAATGGACGTGGAGGACCGATTGCGCCGATGAAAATCACGGCTCCTGAGTTTTCGTTGAAGCATCACATGATCCAGCAAGTTCAAAACGCTTGTCCTTTTCGCGGATTACCCGATGATGATGCCAACAAACACCTCGACAAATTCATTACCGTCACCCAAAGCATGAAACTTCCCGGTGTTACTATGGATTTCCTTCGCCTACATCTCTTCCCACACACTTTATCCCACCATGCCGAGAAATGGTTTGATCATCTTCCCAAAAACTCAATTCAAACATGGAATGACATGACTCAAAAATTTTTGTCGCGCTACTTTCCACCATCCATGGTCACTAGTCTTCGCAACCAAATCAGTGGATTAACTCAAGAACCTGATGAGTCGCTTTTCGATGTTTGGGAATGCTATAATGTCTTGATCGACCGTTGTCCCAACCATAACATGCTCCCCGTTACTTTGATTGATACTTTCTATAATGGTTTAACTTTTCGTGATCGTGATACGATTAATGCTGCCGCCGGTGGTACATTCATGAAGAGAAGACCTGAGGAGTGTAGAGAGCTTATAGAGAACATGACCACTCACCACAAAAATTGGGATTCATCTGCATCTTCAAGGAATAACCAGAGGGCCAATGTTTCTTCTACATCATCCAACTCGGAGATAACCGAACTTAATCGCCAAGTAGCTGAGATGAACAAAAACTTCTTAACCATGGCTACGAACCAATTTTAACAAGCTAAAGTTGTAGCAACTTCTTGTGAGATTTGCGGGGGTTCTCATTCATACACCGATTGTCCTTCTACTCTTGACAATCTGGAAAATGCGTATGCCGCTAACGGTAACTTTTCTACGGGAGGCTATCAAGCACGTCCTCAAGGAGACCGTAACTTGCTAAGTTATCTTTCCAACAAATTTCTATCTCCACCCGGTTTTTCTCCTCAAAACCAAAACCAAAACAATTTCAGCCGCAACAATCAAAGCCAACCTCGAGCTGCTAATCAATATCAATCCCAAAGAAACCCATATCCACCTAAAGGAAATAATCAAGCTTACCAAGCCCCACCTCTCAATCAACCCACAACATTGAACCAAGACCTTGAAGCTTACATGAGGACCAATAGGGAGATGGTGACGAATCTTCAAAGCTAATTCATTAACTTGAAGGGTGACATGGCGAAACAAGGGAACGATATTCGAGCCGAGCTAAGGAATGACATGGCGAAACAAGGGAATGATCTTCGAGCCGATATGAGAAACTCTATGAGCAGTCAAACGAATAACTTAAGGGATATGATGGCTAGTTTTTTCCCAAGTAATCAAGCCTCTGGTTCGGGTTCTCTTCCGAGTAACACCGTTTCTAATCCAAGAGGGGAGATGAAAGCAATCACCACCCGAAGTGGCAAAGGTTTAAAGGAACCCGAGATTCCTACACCTACACCGGTGATTGTGACAAAGGAAAACGAGTCCCCTTCTCCAATTCCTCCACCTTTTACTTCCACCCCTCCACCACCCAAGGATGTGAGTGAGAATTCCATTCTGAAGCCTTCATCTCAACCCAATATAACTTATCCCTCAAGGTTGAGGAAAGACAAGTTGAAGAACAAGGATGATATTCAGGTTTCTAACTTTCTTAAAATGTTTAAACAACTGAATTTCAACATCTCCTTTGCCGAGGCTCTCACTCACATGCCGAAATATGCTAAAATATTTAAAGATCTTCTCAGTGATAAGGAGAAACTTCTTGATATCGCTCAGACCCAACTTAACGAGAATTGCTCCGCAATGCTCTTAAGGAAATTACCCACCAAACTTGGTGATCTGGGTCGTTTTCTCATTCCTTGCAACTTCCCCGGGGTAGAGAATTGTATGGCCCTAGCCGATCTAGGTGATAGTATAAACTTAATGCCATTAAGTGTTTGGAAACAATTATCTCTACCCGAGCTAGTCCCCACACGAATGACCTTGGAATTAGCTAACCGTACGATTGCTTATCCAGTGGGGATAGCCGAAGATGTCTTCGTCGGCGTCGACAAATTCACCTTTCCGGCGGATTTTGTTGTCGTTGACTACGAGATGGACCCCCGTGTTCCATTAATCGTTGGACGTCCATTCTTGAGGACCGGTCGCACTCTCATTGATGTAGCCGCGGGCAAATTAATCATGAGAGTTGGTGACTATAAAATCGTCTTCAAAATGGGTAAACTTTCTAAACATCCTTCTGAAAACGAGAGCGTTAATTTCATTGACGTTCTTGATGAGGCTTGTGAAGAACATTTCAAATACGCTTGTAAAAGTGGTTCTTCTTCTCTACCCATTGTTGAGACCGTTGCCTCTATCGCTCCATCACTAACTCCATTTGGAGAAAGTGATTTCCTTTTGAAAGAATTTGAAGCAATCCTAAGGAATGTGGACTTAAAATATGACGATTCTCCCTCCAATTGGGATGAAGACATTCGTTCCATTGAGAAACTTCTCAATGAGGACCATATTTCTCCACCATCTCCTAAGGAAATCTCTATCGATGATCCGAATTTGACTATGCCTTCTATCGAAAATCCTCCGGATTAAGAGCTTAAGGATTTACCGTCTCATCTCGAGTACGTTTTCCTTGAAGACAATAAGAAGTTACCCGTCATCATCGCTAAGGACTTGAAAGAAGAAGAAAAATCTCGACTTATCGACGTGCTGAAGAATCATAAGAAGGCATATGCTTGGAAAATTTCTGATATTCACGGAATTGATCCGAACTTTTGTACTCATAACTTTAAACCCGCAATCCAAAGCCAAAGAAGGGTTAATCCAAAAATTCATGACGTCATCAAGAAAGAAGTTATCAAACTTCTAGATGCCGGAATGATTTACCCTATTTCGGATTCGCCATGGGTTAGTCCCGTCCATTGTGTGCCTAAGAAAGGCGGAATAACCGTTGTTCCCAATGAAAACAACGAGTTGATTCCTACTCGCCTTGTCACGGGTTGGCGAGTTTGCATAGACTACCGCAAGCTCAATGATGCCACTCGCAAGAATCATTTTCCTCTCCCTTTCATGGATCAAATGCTCGAGCGTTTAGCGGGTAATGACTATTATTGCTTCTTAGACGGTTTCTCCGGGTATTTTCAAATTCCCATCGATCCTAAAGACCAAGAGAAAACCACATTCACTTATACTTACGGAACATTTGCTTACAAAAGAATGCCTTTCGACTTATGCAATGCTCATGGGACTTTCCAAAGGTGTATGATGGCTATCTTCCATGACATGGTTGAAGAAACTATGGAAGTCTTCATGGATGATTTCTCGGTCTATGGTGACTCCTTCTCTTCTTGCCTTGCCAATTTGGAACGCATGCTTAAGCGGTGTGAAGACACTCGCCTTGTTCTAAATTGGGAAAAATGCCATTTCATGGTATAAGAAGGCATTGTGATTGGACATAAAATCTCAAAAGTCGGTCTTGAAGTGAACCGTGCTAAAGTTGATGTCATAGCCAAATTACCTCCACCTTCAACCGTGAAGGGTGTGAGAAGTTTCCTTGGTCATGCGGGCTTCTATCGTCGATTCATTCAAGATTTTTATAAAATAGCTCGCCCGATGACCCACCTCTTGGAAAAAGATACTCCCTTTATCTTTTCTAAAGAGTGTATTGAATCCTTTAATCTTCTTAAGGACAAGCTAACTAAGGCACCGATCTTGGTTACCCCTAATTGGGAGCTCCCTTTTGAATTGATGTGCGATGCTAGCGACTTTGCCATTGGAGCGGTTTTGGGCCAAAGAGTGAACAAACACTTCCAACAAACCCATTACGCTAACAAGACAATGACGGGGGCTCAATTGCATTATACCACTACCGAAAAAGAGCTTTTAGCTGTAGTGTATGCCTTTGAAAAATTCCGCCCCTATCTTGTCCTTTCAACCACCATTGTCTATACCGAACATTCCGCGTTGAAGTACTTGTTGACTAAGCAAGATTCTAAGCCAAGACTTCTTCGTTGGGTTTTACTCCTTCAAGAATTTAAAATCGAAATTCGTGACAAGAAGGGAGCCGAAAACCTAGTCGCGGATCATCTAAGTATACTTGAGGATCCTTATCAAGGGGATCATCCGACTCAAGAGATTAATGACTCTTTTCCCCTTAAGGCCTTAATGTCTATCAATTCCAATCTTGATGACAACCCGTGGTTTGCGGACATTGCAAACTACTTGGCGGGTGGAATTCTCAAGGAAGGGTTATGTAAAATCCATGATTTTACCATGATTATATGTAATGAAGTTTCACCCATTAATCCTAGAACACATACTCATATGTGTATTCCTATAGGTTGAATGTGAACTTGTTCATTTAGGTACTTATACCTTTACCTTCATACTTATTGTAAATAAGTTATATAGCTCAAACCTTGTACTTAAGACTAGGAGGACAAATGATAAAAATGTATAATAAATACTTGGCTATACACACAACACCATATCAAAGTTGGAAAAACATGCTACATAGTGTATGTAGCCGTGTATGTGTGCCAGAGTGTATACCACAAACATGTTCTTAACCTCCTTGGACTAGCCCAGGACCTTACTCTTTATGTACTAGCCCAACATGAGCCCAAGCCAAAGCCCATTACCCTCCTTTTTGGCTAGCTAGACACGGCACCCCATATGTGGAAGAAGAGGGGTTGTCTTGGTTTTGGAAAAGCCAACACATGGCACAATGGTTCTTACCAAGGCAATTATGCCTTTTTGCCTTCACCCTTCTCTCTCCCTTTAAGCCGAAACACACACACATACATTCTCTCAACTTATCATGCAACCAAATCTCATTCTCTCTTCATCTCTCTCTCTCAAATCATTCGGCATTAAGCCACAATAATCCAAAGTTGTTCATTAAATCCACCAAGATCCTTGTCTCATCTTTACTACAAATCATTAGTTGTATCATTCCCTTGGATTCACTATAAACAAGCCCTAGCTAAGCCATCTAGGCCACGACTTGATTTATACATAGGGTTATCATTTTGAGTAGATCTCAAACCACCTTGTTCACCTAGATCATTTGTGGTACTTTTAGGCAAGAAAGGTATACACTACTTGTTCTTTCATTTCTTCATGCATGCATCTTCATACATCTATAAACACAAGTGAATAACATGTTAAAAATCAAGATTTGTTAAGGCTATGGCCCTTATGGGTCACGGCATATTTATACAACCTATGATCTTGATTCAAAATCTTTTTAATAAGAAACCTATGACTTATGTGTTATGTGTTAAACTAGATTTATAAACCATATGAAACCTTTTATAAATCTAGATATGGCATGGGTTACAAATCTTGTTTATGGGACTTTGGTTAACCAATAACCATAGATCTCATGAAAAGAACTTATGAAACCTAGAAATCATGAAAGCCATGACCTTAAAGGTCACGGCTAGAATGAGTAAAGGTCATATGATATGTCTACTAAGTTTTGAATAGTGGAACATGAAATGTTACATGATAAAAGAGCTATTAAAAACCATCAAAGTAACTTATGTGAATAAATAGCCGTGGGTTACATATGACCCTAAAATGGGTTAGATGTACATGCATGCTTATAAAAACCTAGATCTAATGATAAGTGTTAACTTAACATGCTATACATGAAATAAGCTAGTAGATCTAATGGGAATATTGGGAGGGAACAATATAGCCGTGGGCTATACATTGTTTCTTGGAATGATGGTAGCCTTGGAAACATGCATGTAACCTAGATAATCATAATGTGTTTTGTAAATGACTACAAAACTTTAAAAACTAGTTAAAGGGATATCTTGGAAATACCAAGATCTACAAATATAGCCGTGAGCTATATATGTGGATACATGGATCTATGTTTTATTTCTAGGCCTAAACATAGTTTAGATCTTATTTTGAACTTGTGATTTATTTTTTTGATGTGTACCTAGTTAGATCTAATTTTGTAACACATATAAACTACATGCAACCTTAAAATGGGACTTGGCCTATCTTAATATGCTATAACAAATATAGGTTGTGGGTTATAAGCTCCTACTAGGGCATATGACCTACTTATAACCTTATAACACACCTAGATCTAAATTGGTATAACACATAAAACAAAATGAAATTTTTAATCATTAAGATTGGAAAACTAAATAATAATAAGCTCACGATAAGCTTATAAGAATATTCTAAGTAAAAATATACATAAAATGTAAATTAATGTTAATGGACTAATTAAGTCCATGAAATGTTAATTCAAAACTAAAATGGACCTAATAAGCCCATTTCAAAAATTATAGAAATTTAAATGGACTTAAGATCACAATTAGGCCCATTTAACAAATTAAAGGACTTAAAAATGTATTAAGCCCAATAGATGATTTAAAGACTCATATAAATAAATTAGTGAACATGGAATATATTTAAGCCCAGTAAAATAGCCCAATAGATGTTTAACCCATTTAATGAGCCCATATAAAGTTTAAATGTTAAAATGGAAGCTTTTATAATAAAATATAACTTATAAAAACTTTTTGGATGAAAATGACAATTTATAAAACTTAAGGACAAAAATCGTAACTTATGAAACTTGTTTTAATAAACTAGTAGGCACAAGGACTAAAAATGTAAATATCCAAAAGTCTAGGGTTTAATAATTATTTTCCATGGTCATTTAAACCCTAGGGACCATTTTGGGAAGTTATTAAAAGTTATTTTGTTATTCTAAAACCCTAAGGACCATTTTGGCAATAATCCGAAACTTAAAGAAGCCCTAGGGGCTGTTTTGTCATTTTAGTGAAGTTACAAAACCTAGATAATACTAGAGGGCCTAAATCTGCCATAAGCCGAAACTATAACAAGCCCTAGGTGCTAAATATGTAAAAACCCGAAAGTTATACTTGTTTAAAAATATGAAGGGACTAGTTTTGCCATATCTCGAAACATTTCCAAGCCCTAATTCTAAAATCTATTTTAATTATAATAAAACATAATTAAAATACTTAGACCACAAGAATTGAGGTATAAATTCTTAAGTTAAATTATTTTAAAATAATTCATGGGAACTTTAAAGTTAAACAAAATATTTTGTATATAAAATATCTATATTTACTTTAGGAAATAATTGTATAAACAATTATGAAAATGTATTGTTAATACATGTACTTATATACTTTTAGGAAATAAAATTATGAGAACGTAAATTAAATTAATATTGCTACGTAAATATGTTATAAGTAAAACTCCTTATGTTTACTTAAATATAGAACATGGTTATGAAATTTAACGGGATGTTATTGATACAAGTACTATAAACACAGATTAATATTTTTAAGTAAAACATTTTCTTTTATGTTTACTTAGATGTAGAACTTAATTGTAAAATTGGATGATTACTATAAATACATGTATGCTAACTAATAGTAATAGTTAAACATGCGATGTGAGCTTAGAAATGAAACTTATATAAATAAGTTAAATGGATATTGATGCTACTTGAACTATGGTCATTTAGATAAATACCATAGTATGAATGAACTGAATAAAATCCGTATAAGCATACCTATATGTTCTTTGTACTATCTATTAAGACTGTACTATCTGATTAGGCATAACTTTGGTGTGAGCTTTATTTGGATACCCGTGTTAAACAAGCAATTGCCTACTCCCAGGTGAGTTTACAACCCCATTTAAACTTTGGTAAAAATTTCCCTTTTGGGAAAGAAAATATGCACACATATATTGGACATGTCTGGATTGTATAAACTAGATTATGATTGCTTACTATTGAAACTGTTAAATTGTTGTAAATTGCCCGAATTTATAAATAGATCTATTAGGGATTGACCATCCCCGTCTGGGTGAGTCATGCTCAATGTGCCTTGGCCGGGACAACAGACGTATACCATGTTGGAACATGAATGGGTGTATTTTTGTAAGACACTACGTCCTCATCTATTGAGGACTATGGGGTTAAGCTTTAGTTTCTAATAATAAACAAATGTTATTTACATTTTAGTAAGAATACTCTGTGCATTATTACTTCTATGATTATTGTATGTCCAAACTAATTAATTGTTAAAAACTGTAAATTCACCAACTTTATGTTGACCCCGTTAGTATGTTTTGCACAGGAATATGAAGTTAGTACGAGGTGTGTGCATGGTCTCCAGCATCTTAGAAGTCTGCATCATAGGACTCGTCAGGGGTTCTATTTGGAAAACAAAAACAATCACCTACTGTCTTGTTTAAAACAATTTTTATTTATTTGTTTGAATAAACATGTAATCTGATTTTACTAACTTTTATCTTATACTCTATGGACTATATGCTATCGATCCACCCTTGTGACCTCTTCGGGGATATTTTCCGCATATTTTGACCCTACCCGGGGTGTCACAGAGAATGGTATCAGAACATTAGTTATAGAGAACCTGATAAATTATTAAATAAAGTAAAAATAAAATGATTTTTCTTTTATTTAAAACTGGACTATAACTTATAAAACTCTTTATGGGATTTTATTTTGGGACCGTCTTAGTTAAGCACATAGATCTTAGGGCATTTTATGCTATGTGAACTAATTGTATATATATATATATATATATATATATATATATATATATATATATATATATATATATATATATATATATATATATATATATATATATATATATATATATATATATATATATATATATATATATATATATATATATATATATATATATATATATATATATATACTAGCGTCGTAACCCGCCCAATGGGCGGGGTCGTTTCTTTTGTTGTTCCGGAGGATTTATGGTTTGTGTGTTTTTAGTTTATTAAATTTGTAATTTAACTTTTAGTTATAGTTTACGCTTAAGTGGTGTTAAATTTATGTAAAATAAATACTTTTAAAAAAAAATTTAAAATATGAAATATTTCATAACTTTTTACACTTTCAATTGTGAACCTCATTTGTTACACATTCAATATCCTCACATTATCCAAAAAATAAAAAGTGTGAGGTATTTCATATTTGGATGTAATAAAATGGGTCCGCATAGTGTGAAAAAGTTATAAAATTTTCACACTTCTTTTATTTGCAACATATATAAATGTAGTGTTTAAAAATTTGTTTACGTTTATCTATATAATTATCTTTTTACATATTTATATTTATCGATAAAATCAAAATAGTTCTCACATTATTTAACAACGTGTAAAAGGTGTAATGAAATGAATTTTTACTGTACACTATTTAATCAAAATATCAAATAGATCATTACCAAAATAACGCATAATGTCTTGATGTCACGAATTAATTAATAATATATGGATACTCGATTTTTATTCTTACATATATGAAAACTTTATTTTATTGTCCATCTATACTATATTTATTATCTGTTTAAATTAAGGCTGTAAACGAACCGGGCGAACATGAACGGAGCCTTGTTAATGTTCGTTCATTTAATTTTGACTCGAAAAATAAATGAACACCAATGCTTAAACGGGCGTATTTTCTTGTTCATGTTCGTTTATTAAGAAAATGAGTTGTTGATGTTCGCTTATGTTCGTTTATTAAGAAATTAAACGAACCTTAGAAGAACATAAACGATCAGACATAAATTAATGTAGAAAAAGATATAAAATTAATAAACTTATACATACTATTTTGTTTTATATGTATTGTTTTGTTTAAACATGTCAATTTTAAAAGTATATAATTAATAGATATAATCTACGAAATAAACAAATAAACGAACGTTCACGAACATAAACGAATGAATATGACTTTTGTTCATGTTCGTTCATTTAATTAAACGAACGTAAAATAGTGTTCATGATCGTTCATTTTAAAAAATAAACGAACATAAACGAACTTTTCGTCAAACGATCTATGAAATGTTTAGTGAACTTATTGTTCACCTGATTATTGACAATATTACTGTTTACGCACAATTTCACATATTAATCGAATGAATGGGAGAAAATGAACGTTACTCATAGATACATACATGCACTGACATTGATAAAGTGCCATAATTTGCTTTATCGCTTTGCTACAACATATAAAACAATGCTTACGCATGATCATATACGCAAATTAAATTCCACAAACTACTACACAAAACAGTTAGATACCGATTGTCATTTAATGGTTTATTTTGTATTAATGGTTTATTTCACTCTAATTTCACAACTTTTTTGTATTAATGGTTTATTTTGTGGGCTTATAATAAGGTTTTTTTTGTTGTCCAAATATCGATACAATAAATCATATGACTGCAGTTCTATTCGTATGAAAAGTGTATAAATGGGTCTGCATTGGCTAGGTCAGGAAGTTTTATGCATATTCTTGAGAACGCTTTAATACTAACTAAAATTAACAGGGTAAAACAATTTAATGATTAAACGATTGCAACATTTATACATACCAGTCATAGCGTGCACTGTTATCATGAGATCCTCAACGATGCCAAACTTGTCATTGATAACCTTGTCCAAAGGAGCAAGGCAGTTGGTTGTACAATTAGCGTTTGAATCAACGTTAAGCTCAAGGGTGGCAATCTACAAAAATAGATCTAATCAGACCTTCAAATTGACAGCAACCTTATCTTTGGCGGTGAAGACACCAGTCAACTCAACTACCAAGTCACCTCCAGCCTCACCCCACGATGTTCTGCCGCAATAGCCTCATTGTTATTGCAAAACCCCCACCAGTCCATTAAAGTAACTCTCACATTAGGCGGCTTATTCTCATCTATGGCCTTAACACCATCACCCTCGTATTTCTTATGCTTTGGAATCATACGCACAAACGGAGTCTTAGTCCATCCTGCCAACAGAAACCTGCCCAAACTCGTCGTTGTCCTTTTGCCATTTGATATTGTATATAGGTGAACTTCCCACTTGTAACTTTATCAAATTATCAAAAATGGCCTTAACCGAGCTTAGCACATTCAACCCAAGCACAAATTGGGTCATGCTGATGGGGCTGACATGGAACCCAGAAGGCAAATGCTAATGACAACCTAAAGACATATCTAGGGGTGTTTGGATGTGCACTTAAGAAGTCATTATTTTTTTAACTAACTCACTGAAATAAATAATACAATAGATTACTACTTTAACCAGCATAAGCACATTTAAACGCTCTCTCCTCAATTACAGCAGATATGGCTTGGGAGATTATTAAACCTATTTACCCGCTCTACATAGATGCTTTATCAGATACTAAACATTACCCAATTCAACCCATCTATAGATAAATGGGTCAAAATTGAAACCTTTATTCTTACTTACATAATTTCATATTTATCTTTTGAAAATAAAGTTAACCTACTTTATTAGGCTGGAAGTATATCCTCATCAACAGCCGGAACGGATCCATGAGGAATGTAGACATCACATGATAATCTTGCAATAGTCTTCAAAGTCCTACAAATACATAAGGACATCAGTTAGTAGATTTCAATAAAATTAAAAGAATTTGGGGTATATAATCTTTTTATAGCACTCCAACTCCACTGTTTGAAATGTCTTCTGTTTACAGGGGTGTTTGTTTTAGCTACTTCAATAAGCTTAAGAGGTTACTGGAAAACTAAAAGGTAATAGTGAAGCTGAATCAAAAGATGACATTATGCTTACCGAAAAGAAAAATGAAACAGGGCATGGACCCGATCCAACAATCAAAAAACGTCACCTCTTGATCCAGTGACTGCATAGCTTCAAAATAACTACTTGTAAATAGTTAATCATGTCAAAACAACAAAATAAACAATTCTACGTTAAGAGTTTCAACTTATACCTACGCTGTTTGTTAAACATTAGGCTATGTAACTGCTACGTCGTAACCCGCGCAACGTTGGGCGTTTTGAATAATGAAAAGTGATACTAACAAAAAAGAAAAAATGAGAAGATGTTTTTAGGTGATCTCAACCTATTCACCCTGCAAGGATGTTGAATATATTTCCCGTTATAAAGGAAACCTTACAACTACGTAAACTCCAAACTGTCATAGCTAAGCCTTTGAAGGATGAGGAATGTTGTACCCACGACCGTAAGCAATGGCATCAACTGTTGGCTCATTAATGATATGCATAACATTGAGACCAGATATGACTATGGCAGCCTTGGTAGCTTGACGCCGTGAGTCGTCAAATTATGTAGGGACGGTAATAACATTTTTCCTTAATGTTCAAATTATGTAGGGACGATAATAACAGTTTCAAAATATACTTTGATTATTTTGCCTACCCAAGTAGTGGCTGAATCATATCAGTAGCAGTGCTAAAGTACATCAACTTCTAGATTACTGAAAGGCGCTTGTAATAAGGTGCATTTACGCATGAGCCTGCAAGACAAAATATGGTCATTTGTTTTCATGAGTAATTGCAGACAAGGAGCTGATATTGTGTCTACTACTCTATTCATAGGAAACCTGGATCAAAAAAGAAAGAGGGTCCATTCCAATTGATACAAAAGTTCAAGCTCATCAGTTAACAATTTCTCACGGGCTGAGATTTCAGGGGCATTTTTCAAAAGAGAAACTTTGAAAAATTATAATAACAATAAATTTTAAGAAAGAGATTTTCATCTTGAAGGCTGGTTGTACCCTTTTAAATTCAAATGGCAGTTCAAGTTTCGTAAACTTTGGCGCTACTCTAAACGATAAAAAGAAAAAGCTTTAAGCTCCATAGGTTACTACAATTATACAAATAGATTAACCTGCTTGATCAAATAAGCACATGTTTAAATTTACGGTGTGCATACGATCTGCCACCTCTCAAACACAGCCTATACCTGCAAATCAAAACCTTAATTAATATTACTGTTATTTCAAAGTAGAAAGTTCATACTAAGTTGTTTGTTAAAGTATAATAAATGTAATATAAGGTCAGGATTGCAACCATTACACATTACAGTACCACCAGACACAATCAGATTATATCCAAGCCGTAAATTATCTGCTTATATAAGTTGCTTGTATCAATTAGTGCCTCTTTAGAAGAATGACTTATGTTACCAGTTTCTTTATATTCTCTTGATCGCTACTTACTCTGAATACAAAAACGATAAGTACGAACTTCCAGATTAATAGATTATGCTATAAAGAACTACAATATACAGTTAAAGAACTACATGGTATAGAACAAAAAATACAATACCCCCTTTGTCATCAATCCAACCTCATACCTGCAAAAAAACAATAGAAATCATTATAAAACGTGTTATTAGGGTTTTAAGTCTTTGAGACGAGAGAGATGAATTAAGGCCTCATTTTTAGATACGTATGAATATATTTACACCCTAGCGTGAAAGACGATATCTAACACCCTAATCATTACTGAACATGCTTTTGAATTCAAGGACATATGATACATCACTTACAACTTTGTATGTGCTTTATAACAACAGAACACGAACTGAATAGATCACTGGTGGCATAACTGAATAAAAAAACAGAAGAAATAGTATTCAGACCGTTTTTCACATGCAGCTTTCCGATCATATGCTTTCTGCGTTTTTCTGAGAGGGATACGATTCATTAGGGTTTCTTAGGGAGACGTATTATGTACAGATATGTCATATATATCTTTGATATATTTTTAAAATTTTAAAAGATATTTGTATGATATATTATATGGATAATTATTTGGATAAATATAACATATTAGTAATTAAATAACCGGACAATAAATATATAGGTTTAACACACTAAACAAAAACAATATAATAGCTCAATTGGAAAACACCAAAACCAATAACCCGAAGGTCATGAGGTCGAATCTTACAAACCCCTTTCAAAAAAATATTTTTTAAACCCTATGATTCAAAAACTCAGTTACCAAACAGAAATTTCAAAGCTGCGTTTTCAAAACGTGATTTTCAAACAAAGTGCGTTTTCAAATCACGTCAAAAACTGTGGCCCGCCCAAAATGAGTTAAAAAAGGAAAAAAGTGAGATTTTCTAGCAAATACTCAAATCCTATTGGTTAAAAGATGTGACTGGATTATAAAGTGTGGTTTCAAATCATAATTATACCTATATATAATATAGAGATATATGTTTACTGCACTTGATTATTAATATTGTTTAGTAAGGTATTGCTATATGTCAAACGTGCTAAACTTGAAAATTTTACACTATATAGTAAAATACTGAAATGCGAATATGAGTAATATTAAACTAAATTTCACACTTACTAACTGATAAATGAACTACTTACATGATAGTACATATATATGTATAAGTATAAATATTTGTAACCTTAAAACATTCTAATAATTGTTTAAAAAAGGGATATATCTCATAAAGCATGTAATCTAAATAATATTGTTCTTTGTTTGTAAGCTTATACTCACTTCAAACTTAAAATGATATTATTTCAGAGCATCATGACTCCGCCTACCGCATCTACGACTCTTCTACCCAGAGTAGCTCGTGCTCCAGTTGTTTGTTCATCCCTACGATCGACGCAGTGTGGTTGGTTGTCAGCCTCAGATTCAGAGGATGACCCAGCCACCGAAGCTGTACTCCCAGAGGACCCATTTTCTGTCTCAGCATCAGCCACACTGGCCCCAACCTCTATGGAAGAGGACCGGGTCCCTTCTAGCATACCATCTTCCATGCCTCTGTCCTTCTCATCAGGTTATTTCTCCGGACCCGCACCCGACTCCACTTATGAGACCGGGGAAGGCTCCGGGGGAGGACATGTCGATCCCATCCAGGCCCAGATCTCCGCATTGGCTGCACGCCATGAGCGAGAGATATCCGACCTCCGCAGCCAGTTGACAGTCAGTCAACAGAGCCATGTCGTTATCTATGAGCGTATCGACACTCTTTTCCACACTAGGAGAGAAGACTTCTATACTGCCAAGGGCATCCAGGCTAGGACGGACGAGGCACTGAAATGGTTATTGGATGAGAACTACCGCCTCCACCAGCGCATCCAGGTCATAGAAGGTCTACAACATCAGACCCATGCTGCCCTTGCTACTCAGGAGCAATCCTTGTCCATCTTCTTTGATCTCGCCACTGTCCGGCATGATGGGGTTACTGGGGAGATGGCTTATCTCCGAGGGGTCGTCGATAGGCTCCGGAACCAGCTACTGTCTGCACTCCGTACGCTCAAGGACACCTGAACGACAGTTCGGACTTTGTGGAACACCAGGAGGAATTATGCAGCCCTACCAGCTCCATCTGCACCATCAGCCCTGGCATCATCTAGTGGACCATCCAGGCAGGATTAGCATAGACGTACTAGACTTCTTGTACGTCATGATAAGCTCACGGGTTGCATCACGGCTATCATGACATAGGGCCTTTGTACTTTTATCTCGTGTTCAGCTTTTGTGATGTAATCCCGTACTTTATCTTTTCTTTCTTTTGGGACATGTAACTTTGGGATATGATGTTTTTAAAGACTGTGTGTATCATTACTTTGGATTAGGCTCGACCGGCCTATGACTTAGATTGTGTTATGCTAAGATGACTGTTAAATTTCTCATGGAAATAACATGTAATTACTCTCTTTATTATATCTGATGTGCAATGTATTATATTATGAGATCTTAACAGGTTGTCCAAATTTGTTATGAAATCAGTGCATAAGTTTCTTTGTGCAAATAATATAAAAACTGTACTAATGTTTGAACTAATAATCTCATTTTGTATATGATTATAGACAAATTGTGATTACGAGGTCAAATCCCAATAATGCAACCACTTCCAATGCCGACAATGCTGAATCCCCAGAAGCTACACGAAATGTCACTGCAGCGCAACTGCGGGAAATGATAAGTGAAGGCATCACAACAGCTATGGCAGCCAGAGGAGCTAACCCAAATACAAACAATGATCCAAACTCCGACGCCCGCAGAAACAACACCAACAGGGGTTGCTCTTACCCCGACTTCTTGAAATGTAAACCCTCATACTACCGAGGTAAAGAAGGAGTTGTTGAATTGATGCAGTGGTTTGAAAGACTAGAGACAGTCTTCTGCATCAGTGGTTGTCCTGAAGAGAACAAAGTTAAGTTTGCCACGTGCACCCTACTTGAGAGTGCCCTTACCTGGTGGAACTCTATGGTCGCTATCCTCGGACATGACACCGCTTATGCTCTCACTTGGGCCAACCTCAAGGAAAGAATGACTGAAAAGTACTGTCCCAGAGGAGAAATGAAGAAGTTGGAAGTCGAGTTGTGGGACCTCAAGTGTAAGAACAATGATATCATTTGGTACAACCAAAGATTTCAAGAGTTAAGCTTGATGTGCACCAGAATGTTTCCTCTAAAGAGTGACAAGATTGAAAAGTATGTCAGCGGACTTCCTGACAACATTCATGACAGTGTGCTAGCTTCACGACCCACCACTGTTGAAGGTGCCATGGAATTTGCGACTGAGCTGATCAACAAACGAGCTCGCAATCTGTCCGAGAGGCAAACGGACAATGATGGTTGAGTTTTTGTATACCCTTTAGGAAAAGAGCAACAAATAGGGTAAGCACGACGATTTAGGAAAACCGTGTGTAAATGACCCTAAAATGAGTTCGTTCTCAAGGAGGCTTAGTGTGTTATGTGTGTAATGACTTGGATTATCTTTGTGATTATATTTTTGAGAAAGAAAAATAGAAAGGGGATTAGAAGAGAAAGACGGTTACGAAGACGGATTAAACTAAGTCGAAAAAGGTATACACGTAAAGTCGTAAAAAGTACCAAAATTAAAAATTTAACCTAAAAATTCTTAAAAATTACCAAAAATCCACAATAATATTCTAAGAGTTTACAAAAAATCCAAACTTGCCAAAACCTTTTAATTAATTAGATAGTGACTTTTTAATGCTAATTAAAGCCCTAAAAATCAAAATTAATTATTAAAAATCCCTAAACAAGATTTTAAAGTTTGTAAACCTCAAAAATAACCTAATTAAACTAAAAAGTATTTTTCAACAATTTAAAATTACTTAAAACTATTTTTAGACAATTAAAAACTAATAAAATCAATTAAAACTTAAATTAATTCTAGAAAATAATTAAAAGACCTAAAAAATATTTAGAAAGTTTCAAAAATCCTAATTAAGTGTTTAGAACCTAGGAAAAATATAAAAACTTAGAAAATCAGACTTTTAATTTTTAATAATAAAATAATATTAAAATAATATTAAAAATCCAAAAATCATAAAAAATTCTAAAAACTTGCAAACTAGCTTAATTTAACCTAAATAACTCAGAAATGAAAGTAAAATTACCTAAATACCCCTATTGGGCCTAGAAAATGGGCTAATCCCAAAACAGTAGCTTATTGGGCCAAATTTGGGCCCAATAACAAAAAGTGTTCAAAATAAGCCCAAAAAGCACAGGTTGACTCAAAATTTGATTTTAAACAACTTTTTCCAAAGGCCCAAAAGCTGAAAGTGTGAAATAAGCTAGCTTATAACAAGCAGCTTATTCTTAATGGACTTTTTGGCCCATTAAGCTATAAGCCAATGCCATAAGCTAAAATTTGACACACAAGCTTCTTTTGACCTAATAAAGACTTCTGCAAAAAGAAATTTGAAATAATCCCAAGGAATAAGCCTGAAAATGCAATAAGCAATCTACAGAAAACGACAAAATAGCCGTTTTTGAGTTCTAGGCCACCCCAAGTGCTGATTCAAGTTCCAAAAGCTTTGAAATGACTTAATTAAGCAAAATCAACAAAGAGTTTTCAAATAAGCTGACTCAATAAGCTGGAAAAAGCAAATAAGCACTTATGTAAAAGTAAAATAAGTTGGTTTTCTAGTAAAAAGTCAAAGTCAAAGTCCAATAAGCTCCAGTCTACTTAAATGGGTCAAATAATGAAGACCTATCACAAAAAATAAGTTGTTGCAAGTCTGGATAAGCTAGAATAGCTTATTGATAAGCTGAGTTCAAAATTACACTAGCAGGGGCTAGTTTTGGGTGTTGAGCAGTGGGAACTTTTCCCACTGCTTGACTTGTTTGACTTTTTGTCTTTAGTGGCTGTTTTGGAGATTCAGATTACACAAAGGCACCCAAATGATCTTTGGATCATAAGGAGTCAAGAACAATCAACAAATCACAACAAGAAACAGCCAAATGATACAGTTAATTCAAACAAGTACCAGATCTGGGCAAGATAAGAACAAGTATAGCAGTTTAGACCAATAAGCTGTTTTAGCAAGAATAAGCTATCCAAATTGTACCAAAAGCATACACAGGCTAAAATCAACTTAAATGAGCAAGTCTAAACAAGTTTCATGCAAAACTTACAAGATTTGAACAAGATCTAAGCAGTTTAAAGTTACTGAGGAACAAGTTTTGACCAAATGATGTTCTTGCTGATATACTTGACCCAAAGCTCAGATTCAAACACTCAAATCTTTCAAGTATGTTATATTAATGAGGTTTAAACATCTTTTACACCTAAGCATGCATAAACTCTAGGTTTTCCCAAAATCTTAGGCAAAAATCAGTAAAACGCAACAAGATATAGCAGATTGAACAATTCAAGGTTTCAAGTCCAAATATTTGCAGGTTTGTGGTCTATTATGAGCATACAACATATAACAAGCACAAATACCAACTTCCCTTAACACAATAATAAAAAATCAACACAAACAGGTAGACCCAAACACCCCTTTAACTTTTCAAAATCAAATTTTTCAAAGAAAAAGTAAGATTCAAGACCACCCAAGCATCAATTAACACAAAAACAAGTAAGATAAACAGATTCAAGCAAGATCAAGCCACAAAACACACAAGAACAAAGGTAACACTCAAATATCACAAATATCCAAAATTATATCAGATTTTGGGATTAAGGGTGTGTACCTCATGGATGTACATCCACACCCACGAATTTTGAGCTTATGTGCTAGCAAGAACAAGCACAAGCTTCCACAACAAAGCCTGCTAAGATTGAACAAGGTTAAAGCACAAGAGTATAAAAAACAGAAACTTCAAAAATCTTGATTGATGCAACCTTGTTACCCCACACTTGATTATCCCCAAGTTATAAGCCTCACAACACCTTAATTAACACAATTAGGATGCTATGATCAGCCCTATAACCCAAAAATTCCAAGGTTGGAACAAGTACTTAGCAAAATATCAAGAATGAGGAAAATTGCAAACTTTTGCAACCTCCAAGTGAAAACAGGTTTTTAACTTCTAAACTAACAATCATATAACAATAATAAGCAGTAATAAAGATTGGCCAATGACTTTTCTTCAATGCTTCAAACACAATTTCATTAAACTGAAATGGGATTTACAGAAACTTGAACAAGGAAAAAATCAAAAGCAAACGTCTCAATGAGACCCTATGGCTTTATATATAGCCTTACATGTGAACTAAGAACAGCTAAAAACTTTAAACCCTAATGCTTGATCTTCCAAATTTGCCCTTGAGAACTTTTGGCATCTTCTTGAATCATGTGACTGAATTGGAGTTTTGTGGGAGCTGGCATGTTTAAATTGCATCCAATGGTCCATATAATGCTTAAGGAGTAAGCTAGAATCCTGAGTGTTGATTTCTTGGCAAGCTTTGGCATTTTCCCCAAAAACGCCAAAAGAGGGTTTATCATGTGAGCACATGAGTGACGTGGCAAGGGTTTTAGAAGTTGGGTTATGTTTAGGGATACCCTAATCTTAATTCTGGAGAAGATTAGGGTTTAATTGTTGGTATTTAACAAATGCCTAATTTGCACCAAGAACACCAAGAACAAGTGTTTAATCCGTTTGGTTTTCTAAATGGGTGTTTAGCGCCTTAATTGAACTTAATAAATTAAGTTTGTTAAGTCTGGTGTGAGTGGATGGTGAGGTGGAAGCAGGGAGCCATGTGATTGGTTGATTCAAGTGAGTGGGCTACGTGTCAAGCCAAGAGTGGTTGTTGGAGGTTTGGTTGTCTGCCCATTTTAGTCCCTTGTGTCTCCTTTCTTTGTCATTTGCTGATTAAATAACCAAAACCGTATATCCTTTGTTATATAAGTTTCCTTTTTCACACTTTTGCCCCAAAGACTTTTGTCAAATGATTTCAGGGGTATTTCTTGCCATTTTTGAATTCTTGAAGGACTGGTTTGGTATTTTCTTCAAAGGTAATGGTATTGACTTGTATGATTGGCCTTTTGGAGGGCTGAAATTGCCAAGTCATAATGATTGAGGGACCATTCTTGCCAAATGTTGAAAGTCAAGGGTCCTTTTTGTAATTTTAGGATTTTCAAAGGACCAAACTTATAATTTCTTGCACTTTGAAGGACTTTATGATATATTTGACTTTGTGGAGGATGATGGTTGACAATTTAGCTTTGTTGAGGGGCTAAACTTGCCAAATCTTCAAAGTGGAGGGCCCTTTTTGTAATTTTGACAAACTTTAGGGACCAAACTTGTAATTATGAAGATACAAGGGTATAAAGTGTCAATTCATCCATATTGGAGGACCCTTCTTCATAATTCTTCAAATCTTCAAGGGTTGATCTTGGGAAAGTCTTCATTAGGGCTTGGTTCCTTGTGCAGCTTCATTTCCCGTGTTCGTTTTTGCATGATTCTTGTGATCTTTTGTCATTTTCTCAATATCCGTACCTAAAATACACAAGCAACAAACACAAGCATATATATGGGTATTTTGATGATATTTAATGCATTTTAAGCCCTATTTGGAAGATGAGACTATGTATAAAAGCAGTCTCATCACTCCCCCATACTAAACCATTGCCGTGCCCTCACGAAATGCTAGAATAAAGTATCGTAGCATCTCCAAAATTCATTTTTATTCACTTTATTGAACGATAAACTAGCTACACTACTACTATTTCTATTACTACTTGTGTTTTAGACATAATGTATGATTTTCATCGCAAAATGGGACGTTTAGGTTCATAGAATAAGAACACGTAAATGCTTCGTTAGAAATAATTTCATCATCCTCGATTTTCACCCCAATTCCATGCTAAGCGTGCAACGAGATCATTGTCATTATAAGTTAGTAATGCTAACACTACTCATATGCCCTAATCACGTACTTATCCTCCCATTATTCCTAAGTTGTATCTCTTATATTTTATATTGTCTTGAATATCTCACGAGGATACATTGTTTGACTTATGCGATAATAGAGATTTAGGTCTAAAAATAGAGTCCTAACGGTGTAACTAAGACCATTAAATCAATAACCCCTCCTAATAGACAACGATGTTAAAAAATTAAGTTGACAAGAAGAATCGATAAACACGGTTTTATAACGGTTTTGAACATGAGACTTATTACCAAGACTTTTATACGCCCCCTAACGGAAGGGCCTTATTATCTTTGGTTTACCTCCATCTTTTATTCAACTTCGCCATGAAGCTTTTATTATGACTTCAGTCTTGCCTTGCCTTTTATTATCCACCTCATCGGTAGTTTTATTAGCCAAAGACGTATATCCTCACGCTAAGGCGAATTTTGGATCTTTAAAGCTTCGAAGATTAAGGCTTGATTCACTTTCAATTTTGCATAGATTCTTCGGCCTTGTGGGGCTTCAAATTGTTTGCTTGATTTAGGTGAGCACTTGAAATCTTATTATTGGGTGAAGCTTTTGATTATTCGGGTGCCAGTACTTCAAAACCGTGACGCTGGCGATACCTTAATGTCTTCCCAATTTAATTACACAGAAGCTACTAGAAAAGACTAGAAACCCAACAATCCTAACTAAACCGCTAAGTCAATATTTATTAAGCAAAAAATATTTACAAGCGAAGGGAGGATAGGCAAACAACGAGAACACATGAGTTTTTGAAAGAATACGAGTACTCTACGTTTAGCATAGTAACTTATAATTAACCCTATCATTTCTCGTCCTCATTTAAGAGACTTAGCCTAATATGTAGTTAAGGAACCAAAGCTAAGTGCTCAACACGCACGGTCGAGTCAAAAATTACTCTTATTCTCGCCATCGGAAAACCTACATTCGTATCTTAAACACTTATAAAATATGAGAAAATTGTTAAAATTTGGCCATTTTTAGCCTTATTTTGCAACAAAATGATAGACAAAAATATAAACTTTGGAAAGCGTGAAGGTTTGGCCAGGCAAGTATCTATTCACCCCCCCCCCCCCCCCATACTAAAGTTAAACATTGTCCTCAATGTTTCGAGTCTAGGGGTGCAAACACCCCCATACTAGAAACGTAGTCGAATGCCTAATCTAGCATGGAAAGGGTGTAACCAATAAATTAATAGCCGTTTATGAAGTGTGCTAATAACCTAAGGTTAGAACATCAAAAGGATATATCATGGATATTGAGAAAGTCTTCAAAGCAAACGATCGAGTGCTCCCATAAACGAACACGAGAGGCTCCAATCGTGAAGATCATGATCATCTAAAGTCCACAATTCACAAACAACCACGGAACAAAGGTTGGAAGGGCACAAATCCCCACACGTTAACTACATTAGAAAGCGATAATATGTACATAGGATAAGTATGGGACTCCCCCACGAGGCACCTCGTTTTTTATTACCGAGTCATGAGCTCGACTCGATCCCCTCAATACTAATTATCATTGGGGAAGGTGACTTGGTCGAGGTAGTTCAAGGATGGAAGTTCCCCGCCAAAGTAGTGCTTCAACCTATGTCCATTCACCTTGAAGTTAGGACCATCATCTTGAGCTAGCTCGATGGTCCCTACGGAAACACTTGAATCACGGTGAATGGACCGGACCAACGGGATTTCAACTTACCGGAAAAGATTTTTAATCTTGAATTAAAAAGCAAAACTTGATCCCCAATGTTAAAAACCCGGTTTTTAATTTTAGAATCATGCAACTTTTTAGTCTTTTCTTTGTAAATCAATGAATTTTCATAAGCAATGTCCCTCAATTCATCTAATTCATTCAATTGCATTTTCCGGTGTTCTCCCGTGGTCTCCATATCATCATTACAATGATTTAGGGCCCAATAAGCCTTGTGTTCTAACTCGATAGGAAAATGACAATTCTTTCCATACACAAGCTTATAGGGAGTGCACCCAATGGGTGTCTTATAAGCGGTCCTAAAGGCCCATAAAGCATCGTCCAACTTATCCGACCATAATTGTCGGTTTTCCCCAACGTATCTCTCCAAGATCCTCTTCAAAGCTCGGTTTGAAACCTCGACTTGCCCACTCGTTTGTGGGTGATAAGCCGTAGAAAGCCGATGTGTAACCCCATATTTCCTTAGGACCCTTTCGAATTGGTCGTTACAAAAATGGGTTCCACGATCGCTTATGATCGCACGAGGGGTTCCAAACCAAGAAAACAAGCTTTCAAAAACTTGACTACCACACGAGCATCATTGGTGGGTAAGGCTTTGGCCTCCACCCACTTAGATAGGTAGTCAACCGCAACGAGAATATACTTATTACCACGAGATGATGGGAACGACCCCATAAAGTCTATACCCCAAACGTCAAAGATCTCACACACTTGGATGATGTTTTGTGGCATTTCATCTTTTTGTGAGGCTTTTCCTTGTCGTTGGCATGAATCACATGACTTCAAAAGATCTTGTGCATCTCGGTAAATAGTAGGCCAAAAGAAGCCGGCATCAAACACCTTCTTAGCCGTGAGATTAGCACCGTGGTGACCACCCGTGGGTCCCTCATGGCAAGCTCTAAGGATTTTAGAAGCTTCGGTACCAAATACATAACGTCGGATGATTTGATCCGCACAAGTTCGAAACAAGTAAGGGTCGTTCCAAAAGTAGAACTTGACGTCACGAAAGAATTTTCGTTTTTCTTGAGTCGTCATACCCTTAATGATGAAGTTACCCGCATGGTAATTTGCAAAATCCGCAAACCATGGGGTGGAATGATCAAGCTTAGAATTCACTACACCAAGTGTCTCGAGCGGAAATGTTTCGGTAATTTCCTTAGTCTTGTTAACACTTTGGTGAGGATCTTCCAAACGAGAAAGATGATCGGCCGCTAGATTCTCGGCTCTTTTTTTGTCAACGATGGTGTGATCAAATTCTTGAAGGAGGAGAATCCAACTAAGTAATCTAGGCTTAGCATCTTGCTTTGCCATGAGATACTTAATAGCCGAATGGTCCGTATACACTATGCATTTAGCCAAGACGAGATAAGGTCGGAAATTCTCAAATGCATACACCACGGCAAGGAACTCGTTCTCCGTTGTAGTGTATCTTAGTTGAGCCTCGGTCATCATCTTGCTAGCATAATGAATAGGCAAGAAGTGCTTATCATGACGTTTCCCCAAAACGGCCCCAATAGCATAGTCACTAGCATCACACATGAGCTCAAAGGGGAGGTTCCAATTGGGAGCAACAAGAATGGGAGCTTTGGTAAGTTTCCTCTTAAGGATCTCAAAGGCTCGTACACAATCTTCGTCAAAGACAAAACGTGCCTCTTTTTCAAGAAGATGTGTAATGGGTCGAGAAATCTTCGAAAAATCCTTGATGAATCGACGATAAAAGCCCGCGTGGCCTAGGAAACTCCTAACTCCCTTGACGGTTTTGGGATGAGGTAATTTGGCGATGACGTCTACCTTAGCTTGATCTACCTCAATCCTCGCTTTCGAGACCTTGTGCCCTAGGACGATTCCACTCTTAACCATAAAATGACATTTTTTCTAATTGAGCACAAGGTTGGTTTCCTCACAACGTTTCAACATTCTCTCGAGATTCGACAAACACGAAGTGAAAGAATCACCAAACACGGAAAAGTCATCCATGAAGACTTCCATCGTCTTCTCGATCATGTCATGAAAAATAGCCATCATGCACCTTTGAAAGGTTCCCGGTGCATTACAAAGTCCGAATGGCATTCTACGATAGGCAAACGTTCCATATGGACACGTAAACGTAGTTTTTTCTTGATCACGAGGATCGATGGGAATTTGGAAGTAACCGGAAAAACCATCTAAAAAGCAATAGAAATCGTTTCCCGCAAGACGCTCCAACATTTGGTTCATGAAGGGCAAGGGAAAATGGTCTATTCGAGTGGCTTCATTTAACTTACGATAGTCAATGCACACTCTCCATCCGGTCACGAGTCTAGTGGGAACTAACTCGTTGGCATCGTTTGGCACAACGGTCATTCCTTCCTTTTTAGGGACACAATGAATAGGACTCACCCAAGGGCTATCGGAAATAGGGTAAATCATTCCCGCGTCAAGGAGTTTAAGGACCTCCTTTTTGATGACGTCGTGAATTTTGGGGTTCAACCTCCTTTGACTTTAGATTGCGGGCTTGTAATCCTCCTCCATTAATATTTTGTGAGTACAAAACTTGGGATCGTTTCCTTAATGTCGGATAACTTCCATGCAATTGCCCCTTTGTGATCCTTTAGAACATCGACAAGTGCGGTTTTTTCATCATTCGAAAGTTCCTTCGCAATAATAACCGGCAACTTGTCGTCCTCCTCCAAATAGACATATTCGAGATGAGGAGGTAAATCTTTCAACTCAAGGATAGGTGGTTCCTCAAGTGAAGATTTGGGCTCAATACTCATAACCTCCTCGGGTGGAGGAAATGGGAAATCGTTAAGAAAATCCTTGATAATTGAGAAGTCCTCATCGTTGTCGAGGTCTTCGTCACAAGTACGTTAAACATAGCATTCTTCCAACATAAAACCACCACCTTCAAATGGAGTGAAGGTTGGTGTCGAATTATCAAGAATTGGATCTAACATAGTGGGATTGCCACTAGTTTCTTCATCACCAAAACCTAGAACTTCTTGTGAAAATTCCTCGCATACCACGTCAATCATATCAACGAGGTTTATGGTTGCAACGGAATAAACATGAGAAATTTGAGAGTTTTGAGTTGCGTTTATAACAAGTTCCTCGTCGTTGAAACGTAAGGTGATCTTTCTAGCATGAACATCGATCAAAGCCATAGACGTATCTAAAAACGAACGACCTAAAATGAGAGGAACTTGAGGATCCGTGGGGATATCAACAACGATAAAGTCTACGGGATAGTAGAACTTCCCCACTTTCACAAAAACGTCTTCCGCCAAACCACATGCGGGAATCGTGGAATGGTCGGCCAACTCGATAGACATTAGTGAAGGAGTAAGATTAGGAAGATTGAGCGACTTGAAGATTGCAAGTGGCATCAAGTTAATGCTAGCACCAAGATCGGCCAAGGCGAAGCATTCCTCCATATCTTGGATTGCACATGGAATCAAGAATTTACCGGGATCATCGACTTTTTGAGGTATGCGATTAAGATAAACCGACGAACAACTAGACAATTGGTGCAATTTCTCCTTGTTGTTCAACATACTCTTAAAGTTAGCGGAAAATCGAGGCATCATGACCAAAGCATCGGCGAAACTCACATTAAGGTGAAAATCACGAAACATTTTCATAAAAAGCTCAAATTGATAATTGTCGCGCTCTTGACGTTTCTCCTTCCTAAGTCTCGATGGATAGGGCAAAGGTGGTGTGGTTTGAGGCATAGTAGGCATAGCCTTTGGAATCTCGGGTTCCAATGATGGTAATGGGTCAACCGTAGGTGTGGCATGAGCGGTACTTCGTGGGATTGGGAAATGCTCCTTTTGGACCACCACCTCGGGTTCTTCCTCAATTGCTTCCTCCGTAGGAGCAATTGGTTGAGGAGTCGGTTCCTTAAGTGTCTTACCACTACGTGTGTTAATCACTTTCATCTCACCCTTAGGGTTGGATACGGTGTTGCTAGGAAGACTACTCGAAGACGGTTTACACATTATTGCCTCAAACATAGACGAGATTTTATCTTCAAACACGGATTGCCTCTTCTCGGCTTTAATCATTTCTTGTTTAATCTCATGTTGCCCTTGTTCCATTTTTTGTTGGTTTTGTTGCAACCTAGTCACATTCCCTTCCATCTTGTTGGTGTGGATTTTAAGTTCATTAGCTAACTCATTTTTCAACTCTTTCTTCAAGTCGTTCTTAAACTCGGATCTTAGGCTAATGATTTCTCTTTGAATATTGTCAAACCTAGCATCATTCCCACTAGCGTATTCAACAAACTCACTTGGAAGATCTTTCAATGTTTGCAAACCTTTGTTGTTGTTTTGAAAATCATTTTGATTCTTGTTTGAAACTTGATTATTAGCCCTTTGATTCCCATAGTTTCCCTTGTTGTAATTGTTTTTGAAACCAACTTGATTGTTGCGATAGTTGTTGTTAGCATTTTGATTTGAACTAAAACCCGGTGGAGTCATTTGATTAGAGCGGGAAACTTGACCGTTTTGGTTGTAATTTCCCGTGGCCGCGAAGGCACTCAAAGTGTTACCACCGTTGGTAATGCACTCGGAGAAATCATGACCTCCACCACAATACATGCAAGAAACCTCAACCGCTTTAGCCGTAGCGGGAGCACTTTGTTCACCAACTTTAAACTCAATCAAAAGTCCTTTTAGCTTATCAAAAATCTTGTTTTCCAAGTTCGCCTCAATTTGGCAAGCATCGATGGTAGTAGACAAAGAAGGTGAAGCCGAAGACGAAGCCTTACGAACACTAGACGTGCTACGAGGACTATACACCTTAGATCTATTTTCAATTATCACCAAAGCTTCCTCAACCGTTTTACACAAAAGTTTACCACCCGCGGCGGCATTCAAATAATCTCTTTCATGATCGTTAAGTCCATTGTAAAACGTGTCAATTTGATGCAAGTCGGAAAAACCGTGATGAGGACATTCACGTAACATCTCCTTAAACCTATTCCAAGCCGTTGAAAAACTTTCATTAAATTATTGTGAAAATTTTGAAATCTCGTTTTTCAAATGCGTAGTCTTAGAGGGCGGAAAAAATTGGTTCACAAATTTAGACACGAGATCCTTCCACGTCAATATAGAATTGGGTGGCTCTTTCTCTAACCAAATTTTAGCGGGCCCCGCTAAGGAATACGGAAAAAGCATCATCTTAATTGAGTCATTCGAGACATCCTTAAACTTGCAAGTGGCGGTAAGACGATTGAATTGGCGGATATGGTTGTGTGGATTGTCCTTCTCATCACCACAGAATTTGTTGTTTTGGATCATCGACAACAAACCCGTTTTCACCTCAAAATTCTCCGCAAGGATAGCGGGAATCACAATAGCCTCTCCATAACCCTCGGTGGGTGCTTGAAGTAACTCCATCATAGTTCGATTCGCCATACTTGGTGCTTCTTTTACAATGGGTTCGTCAATAGGAGACTCCTCACTAGAATGATTTGGAGTGGGAGTTTTATTCTTTCGCTTACGTGCACGTCTTGCTTGATTACGAGTTAGCATAAATGTCACGTACAACGAGGGGACGAGCAAAGAAGATTCTTTTTAGTGTTTTGTATTTTTTCAATTTTTTTGTGGTTTTTGATTGTATTAACCTTTTTGGATTTTGGTGAATGTATTAAGTAGACAAAAATCTACAAATCTCCTCCTTAATCAAATCTCTTGATTAAAGAAGCCTCAAGGAATGAAAACGATCACGTGAAGTGAACGCCTTCGATGACTTTAGAACGTTGGTGGAACACCAAAACGTTCAAGAGGGTTTAATCAATAGAAACCAAGAAAATATATATGATACTTAATAATACTTTGGGCGGCAAAACCCTCGATTAGCTCTCAAAATCAAATACTCACAAGCAAGCGGGGAAACGAGGCGGCGCGAAGCACTTAAGAGCCTTTTTCCTTAGGATATATTTTATAATATCCGCCTTATACCCACCTTATAGTTTGTATTTTTCAAGATTGAGCTTCACGAAAGTATTTATCTATTTTTGCCTTTTTCTTTGGTTTGAGATTCGAATACAATGATTGGGTAATGACCTCCCAAGTCAAGGTTGTGATTTCTCACGCATTTGGAGTACTTGTGAATTTATTGTTCTATGTATACAATATAGTAATAGTATTCACACAAAAACCGAAAACCGATAATACGTATTAGTAGAGTGCTACTAATACAAATACTAATTATGGTTAGTATATAAAAACAACAATTCCAATCAAAACACAACACGCCTCCCCGGCAGCGGCGCCAAAATGATGGTTGAATTTTTGTATACCCTTTAGGAAAAGAGCAACAAATAGGGTAAGCACGACGATTTAGGAAAACCGTGTGTAAATGACCCTAAAATGAGTTCGTTCTCAAGGAGGCTTAGTGTGTTATGTGTGTAATGACTTGGATTATCTTTGTGATTATATTTTTGAGAAAGAAAAATAGAAAGGGGATTAGAAGAGAAAGACGGTTACGAAGACGGATTAAACTAAGTCGAAAAAGGTATACACGTAAAGTCGTAAAAAGTACCAAAATTAAAATTTTAACCTAAAAATTCCTAAAAATTACCAAAAATCCACAATAATATTCTAAGAGTTTACAAAAAATCCAAACTTGCCAAAACCTTTTAATTAATTAGATAATGACTTTTTAATGCTAATTAAAGCCCTAAAAATCAAAATAATTATTAAAAAGCCCTAAACAAGATTTTAAAGTTTGTAAACCTCAAAAATAACCTAATTAAACTAAAAAGTATTTTTCAAAAATTTAAAACCAATTAAAACTATTTTTAGACAATTAAAAACTAATAAAATCAATTAAAACTTAAATTAATTCTAGAAAATAATTAAAAGACCTAAAAAATATTTAGAAAGTTTCAAAATTCCTAATTAAGTGATTAGAACCTAGGAAAAATATAAATACTTAGAAAATCAGACTTTTAATTTTTAATAATAAATTAATATTAAAATAATATTAAAAATCCAAAAATCATAAAAAATTCTAAAAACTTGCAAACTAGCTTAATTTAACCTAAATAACTCAGAAATGAAAGTGAAATTACCTAAATACCCCTATTGGGCTTAGAAAATGGGCTAAACCCAAAACAGTAGCTTATTGGGCCAAATTTGGGCCCAATAACAAAAAGTGTTCAAAATAAGCCCAAAAAGCACAGGTTGACTCAAAATTTGATTTTAAACAACATTTTCCAAAGGCCCAAAAGCTGAAAGTGTGAAATAAGCTAGCTTATAACAAGCAGTTTATTCTTAATGGGCTTTTTGGCCCATTAAGCTATAAGCTAATGCCATAAGCTAAAATTTGACACACAAGCTTCTTTTGACCTAATAAAGACTTCTGCAAAAAGAAATTTGAAATAAGCCCAAGGAATAAGCCTGAAAATGCAATAAGCAATCTACAGAAAACGACAAAACAGTCGTTTTTGAGTTCTAGGCCACCCCATGTGCTGATTCAAGTTCCAAAAGCTTTGAAATGACTTAATTAAGCAAAATCAACAAAGAGTTTCCAAATAAGCTGACTCAATAAGCTAGAAAAAGCAAATAAGCACTTATGTAAAAGTCAAATAAGTTGGTTTTCTAGTAAAAAGTCAAAGTCAAAGTCCAATAAGCTCCAGTCTACTTAAATGGGACAAAGAATGAAGACCTGTCACAAAAAATAAGTTGTTGCAAGTCTGGATAAGCTAGAATATCTTATTGATAAGCTGAGTTCAAAATTACACTAGCAGGGGCTAGTTTTGGGTGTTGAGCAGTGGGAACTTTTCCCACTGCTTGACTTATATGACTTTTTGTCTTTAGTGGCTGTTTTGGAGATTCAGATTACACAAAGGCACCCAAATGATCTTTGGATCATAAGGAGTCAAGAACAATCAACAAATCACAACAAGAAACAGCCAAATGATACAGTTAATTCAAACAAGTACCAGATCTGGGCAAGATAAGAACAAGTATAGCAGTTTAGACCAATAAGCTGTTTTAGCAAGAATAAGCTAACCAAATTGCACCAAAAGCATACACATGCTAAAATCAACTTAAATGAGCAAGTCTAAACAAGTTTCATGCAAAACTTATAAGATTTGAACAAGATCTAAGCAGTTTAAAGTTACTGATGAACAAGTTTTGACCAAATGATGTTCTTGCTGATATACTTGACCCAAAGCTCAGATTCAAACACTCAAATCTTTCAAGTATGTTATATTAATGAGGTTTAAACAGCTTTTACACCTAAGCATGCATAAACTCTAGGTTTTCCCAAAATCTTAGGCAAAAATCAGTAAAACACAACAAGATATAGCAGATTGAACAATTCAAGGTTTCAAGTCCAAATATTTGCAGGTTTGTGGTCTATTATGAGCATACAACAGATAACAAGCAAAAATACCAACTTCCCTTAACACAATAACACAAAGTCAACATAAACTAGTAGACCCAAACACCCCTTTAACTTTTCAAAATCAAATTTTTCAAAGAAAAAGTAAGATTCAAGACCACCCAAGCATCAATTAACACAAAAACAAGTAAGATAAACAGATTCAAGCAAGATCAAGCCACAAAACACACAAGAACAAAGGTAACACTCAAATATCACAAATATCCAAAATTATATCAGATTTTGGGATTAAGGGTGTGTACCTCATGGATGTACATCCACACCCACGAATTTTAAGCTTATGTGCTAGCAAGAACAAGCACAAGCTTCCAAAACAAAGCCTGCTAAGATTGAACAAGGTTAAAGCACAAGAGTATAAAAAATAGAAACTTCAAAAATCTTGATTGATGCAACCTTGTTACCCCACACTTGATTATCCCCAAGTTATAAGCCTCACAACACCTTAATTAACACAATTAGGATGCTATGATCAGCCCTATAACCCAAAAATTCCAAGGTTGGAACAAGTACTTAGCAAAATATCAAGAATGAGGAAAATTGCAAACTTTTGCAACCTCCAAGTGAAAACAGGTTTTTAACTTCTAAACTAACAATCATATAACAATAATAAGCAGTAATAAAGATTGGCCAATGACTTTTCTTCAATGCTTCAAACACAATTTCATTAAACTTAAATGGGATTTACAGAAACTTGAACAAGGAAAAAATCAAAAGCAAACGTCTCAATGAGACCCTATGGCTTTATATATAGCCTTACATGTGAACTAAGAACAGCTAAAAACTTTAAACCCTAATGCTTGATCTTCCAAATTTGCCCTTGAGAACTTTTGGCATCTTCTTGAATCATGTGACTGAATTGGAGTTTTGTGGGAGCTAGCATGTTTAAATTGCATCCAATGGTCCATATAATGCTTAAGGAGTAAGCTAGAATCCTGAGTGTTGATTTCCTGGCAAGCTTTGGCATTTTCCCCAAAAACGCCAAAAGAGGGTTTATCATGTGAGCACATGAGTGACGTGGAAAGGGTTTTAGAAGTTGGGTTATGTTTAGGGATACCCTAATCTTAATTCTGGAGAAGATTAGGGTTTAATTGTTGGTATTTAACAAATGCCTAATTTGCACCAAGAACACCAAGAACAAGTGTATAATCCGTTTGGTTTTTTCAATGGGTGTTTAGCGCCTTAATTAAACTTAATAAATTAAGTTTGTTAAGTCTGGTGTGAGTGGATGGTTAGGTGGAAGCAGGGAGCCATGTGATTGGTTGATTCAAGTGAGTGGGCTACGTGTCAAGCCAAGAGTGGTTGTTGGAGGTTTGGTTGTCTGCCCATTTTAGTCCCTTGTGTCTCCTTTCTTTGTCATTTGCTGATTAAATAACCAAAACCGTATATCCTTTGTTATATAAGTTTCCTTTTTCACACTTTTGCCCCAAAGACTTTTGTCAAATGATTTCAGGGGTATTTCTTGCCATTTTTGAATTCTTGAAGGACTGGTTTGGTATTTTCTTCAAAGGTAATGTTCTTGACTTGTATGATTGGCCTTTTGGAGGGCTGAAATTGCCAAGTCATAATGATTGAGGGACCATTCTTGCCAAATGTTGAAAGTCAAGGGTCCTTTTTGTAATTTTAGGATTTTAATAGGACCAAACTTGTAATTTCTTGCACTTTGAAGGACTTTATGATATATTTGACTTTGTGGAGGATGATGGTTGACAATTTAGCTTTGTTGCGGGGCTAAACTTACCAAATCTTCAAAGTGGAGGGCCCTTTTTTGTAATTTTGACAAACTTTAGGGACCAAACTTGTAATTATGAAGATACAAGGGTATTGTCACACCCCACCATGGCGGAATATGGGGCGCGACGTATGGATATCATCACAACATGGCGTGTCTATAGAGATAACTATATGAAATAAGAAATGTCATAAAATGGTGACACAAAAGTCATGACAATATCTCATCAAATGCAGATGTCTAGGTAAGTAGGTAACAGTCCTACCTCTTACCCAAGACAAACAAATAACACAACAAATCAAACATATAGGTGCCAACAGTATCACCTATAAAACAAGCAAAAGAATCTAAGAAGGAACGGGGATCTCCTTCTAAATGCATATCCTAAGCTCTCCAAATCCTATCCACTTATGTTCTCAAGCTTAACCATAACATCACCTGAAAGAGACACTAAAACACGTCAACATAATGTTGGTGAGAGTCATAGGTTTAGACTCCAACGCTAAATCAGTTACAAGCTGTGAATAACAACCATCAACATAATAACATATGGACAATGTGCAACAATTATGTATTAACAACTAGCATTCAAGATCAATCATTCCAAACCAAAATCTAAGGCTCCTACCTTGCCAAACAACATGGTACCATAGATGATCACACTATGTACCTATCCCAAGGCCACTACCTTGGCAAACCACAAGGCCACTACCTTGTCAAACCACAAGGCCACTACCTTGTCAAACCACAAGGCCACTACCTTTTCAAACCACAAGGCCACTACCTTGTCAAACCACAATAACTGAGACGGCACGTGTCCCCCAATCCAAATCATACACAATCAAAAATCACATAGCAGTTAATCACATAATGTACACACAAGTCCATCTCAAATCACAAACACATTCACAGCATCAATTTAGAAAATAACTCAACACAGTGTCTCTTCCATCCCATCTGGAAGTCAAAATCAATAGTAAACATGGGACTATGAAACTCACCTGATTGAGCTTCTCCAAATGTCCTCGCACTAGCAAAAAGCTAACAAACCAAAAACACATAATCAAAACATGAACCAATCACTAAAACGGCTCATCAAAATATGATGGACATCTAGCCTCCTCCTATATAAATACCTCATTTATATGCTCTAAGCATCTCATTACACCCCTCTATAAAGCCCTTAACTCCTTTTACTTCATAACCCGTCCCGTTAACATTTTACCCAAAACAGTCTCGTTTTTCATACCTTAAACTATGGGTCGATATCCCCCTTAAACATACCCATGATCTCTGTAAAAGTAATATTCATACTTTTACTTATGTTAGTTAAAACCTCCCACTTTCCCTAACCTTAAAGCTACTATTAAGGCCCCGATATATGTGTATATATTGCTACCTATCCAGAATTCACTGATTTTAAACGTATGAAACCTTCATTACCATTAGAGGGTCTTACCCTAAACCACAATCTTAGCCCAAGTGCAGATACTTACTACAATATATAAACCATCTCTCATGTCCGTGAGAAGATCCCAATGCAACCCTAAGTACCCCAAACAACCCAAAACTTAAAAAGAAAACAGGCTGACTTCAAAACTGTATTGACCTCCGACTGTTGTAACCTGTTTTTGACCCACTTCCCGACCTCCAATTTAGTTCTAAATTCTTGCATTAGAAATCCACTTTAATTACCTTTTCAGGGATACTTGGATCGCATCTTGAATGTTCCTAGAACTCCCGATATGATCAAAACAATTGACTCAAAATTATGCCCAGTTTTTAAAAACGGGTTTAACAAAATCAACCACATTAATTAACCCTAATCCCTCTAATTACAAGCCCTAATTTATTTAATCATTATGAACTCATTATTATAACATTAATTTACTGTTCTTAATTTAAACCCTAACCTAAATCCATCATAAGATGATTAAAGAAAACATTAAACAATTTAATTGAAAAGAGTATTAAAGATTTTACCTTAGAATTTTTGAAAGAAGAAAAATTAATGAAGAACCCTAAAACCACCATTTATGCCGACCAAACCTTGATCTCCAGGGATTTTATGAGTGTTTTGATTAATAAAAAGACTTTATATACTTTCTTAACAAGTCCTTGGCCCATGTACAAAAGCCCGGTTCCCTTTTTCCCTTTTTTCCCCTTTTCTTTTCTTTTTTTCACATAACCGACCTATACCCATTTAAATTCATTTTTTTTTCCTTTTTATTATTAATATTTGTATTAATAATATTACCTTAATTTTCGTTAATTTATTTCAGCTCCTAAAGCCTCCAAAACCTCAAAACCGTAAAACTAGTCAAATTTACGCGTTTTACCGTAAAAGACGTAAAATATACACTTTTAAAAAAAATCTCAAATTTTGTAATAAACTTTATAACTAAGTCCTAAATGACTTAAAACCATCCCGAAAAATATCCATATGACCAATTTCCTCATCCGAGACCTCTAAACGCTAAACCGTAAATCGTAAAAATACGATTTTCTATAATACATATACGTATACGTAAAACCACCAAATAACAGCATCTCACTTCATAGTCACTACCATGTGAACTCATGAACATGAAATCATCACACATCGTTTCACTCACAAGGTACCCCGTACCGGAAACGATATCCAAACCACAATCTATACACACCAATAAGCACATAAACACGTAAAGACACGTAACTAGCACAAAATAAAACTAAGTGACGAACCTCAAAATCAGGGTTGTCACATCACTCCCTCCTAATAGAAATCTCGTCCCGAGATTTACTCCGTAGGATCAACACACAACCAACAAATCACACGAGGATACTTGTTCTAAACGAACTCCCCTCATTTCCACGTGAACTTTAGTTCATGTTTCAAAATACCACATATACAAACCAAAAATAATTAAACTCATTGCCAAACTCTTGACCTCACAGTCAATAAATCTCACAGATGACTCTTTGATAAAACAAAGACTCTTATTAACACAAGTCCCGAATAACCGTACATGCAAAATGCATTCTCAAACAACCTTTACCAATCTCAATACATGAAATGTATCATGTATACAACTCATTTCCCCCAGGTAATTCTATGCTCATAAGCTAATGGTCCGATCTTTCCAAAGATCATAAATGGACCTACAAAACTCTACATCAACTCTTCCATTTTACCAAATCATACCACCCGTTACTATGGGTGAAACTCCCTACACAACTTTGTCACTAAATCTAGTGGTTTCCTCCTTTTCTACATAGCATCCCTTGTTGCTCTCATTCTGTCCACAAACACCATTACCACATTAGTAGCCTCTTTTACCAATTTTAGTCCACAATGGGGACAACTCACCCTATCCTTTCATATCGTGCCTCAAATGGCATTTATCGACTTCTAGTACGATAACTATCATTATATGAAAACTCAGCCATCGCTAACGAGTTTCCGAACTAACTCTAAATCAATGACCCATGTCCAATTATGTTCATCAACTCCCTTCAGTCCGTATCCCAAACTACTTAAAAATTCCAATTTCCTTACAAAGTGACCTATGACGGTCTTTCACATATCCATTAATTCTTCCAACTTCCCAATAACTCCAAACCAACTCATAATTTGCCTCACTCTCTTTCTAAGATTTGAGTAGATCAAGATGTCGTCGATGCTCCCGATGACAACTTGTTTATACCCGTTCATGCACACTCGGTTCATTGACTCCATGAAAACCGCTAGTGCTTTGGCGAAGCCAAATGCATAACCGTAAACCCAAGGCGTTCATACAACATCCTTAGCAGTTTCAATTACGTCCTCATTGCATCCTCTCTCAGCGGCAATACGAATGAATTTCTACCTCGTTCTACTTGCGAAAATCTACACGTATTCTATAAGGCCAATACTTCCTCTTATCAGACCACTCAACCGCTTCCACATCACATTTACTACCAGGCAACTCAATCTTTATCCGGCATTCCTTGCAATTTCTAACAGCTCTTGTTTTTAAATCACTCCATCAACGATTTGCCTTGGAAAGGCACTAACTACAACTCCTCTCACCTCCCCTACTTGCTCTATTTATGGTTCTACCTCACAGTAATAGGCAAACCTACTAAATTTTAGGAAATTTTTGGAAAACTTACATGCCCTACGAACAATCATAAATACCTTTGAGGTATTATATCCCCTTCCAACACTCTCTATGGCGCGTTACTTGTGCTAGTATCCCACAAATCTCTATTCATCTCCTTAGTACTCCTAAGAGACCTCATGACCACACTAGTTCGTCTACGAACTTCTTTCCTCCCCACTAAGGGTATTCCGACCGTTCTCTCATGGTCACCTACTTAAGCTTGTAGGCGCGACCAAGTCTTTCATATGACTACCCCAACGCTCCCGAACAATACGAAACCAAAACTACATCCTGAATCCACCAGATACAATCAACGAATCAAACCAACGGATAACTAACGACATTTCACGTGCACCAGTTAAAACAAGTCAAAAACCATGAGACTCAAAAGAAAACTCAAACCCAAAACGTGTATCAATTCAAAATGACGCATCACAACGAAAAATAATCCAAGAAACACCCAATGGCAACCAAACGTATTACGCCCCGTGACATATTATTTAAACCGTGCAAAAGATCGAATTTTCCAAAAGAATTTATATCTTATCTTTTTTACTTATTATTACCTCCCACATCTATGTGACTCAAACAATCTACAAACAACCCTCTTGACGAACTCAAAACTCAACTCAAAAACTAGGTATCCCGTGCATCCCAAATTATAAAAAATAAACTACTATTCAAACTCAACCTTTAACACGAAACTTGTACAATAATTTCGACCAGGATACTGACCTCCCATGACTATACATTCTGAATATTTGAAAATTACGTTCCGAGTAAATAATTTTAGTCTTTTGAATCATCCAAAAAGCTATAAAAACGAACAAGTTATGACCAAAACAATTTTATACTAGTTGTTTTAAAATTAAAGAATAAACTTAGTGATTAATGCAATCCTTTTAAATGAAAGATATAATTGTATATGTAACCTTCATAAACTCAATTTAACCTCGTATTAATAACTTGTCTCTGATACCATTCTGTCACACCCCACCATGGCGGAATATGGGGCGCGACGTATGGATATCATCACAACATGGCGTGAATCGGTTAAACCCAATTATATAAACTATGTAAGTAGAAAGAAATTTTACTTCACTTTATTTTAAAGAAAGTCTTTTAGAATTTGAAATAAATAAGTGTTGATTAAAAAAAATCTTATGTTGCACCTTGTTTCAAACACGACTCCAACACCTTACCCTTATTTTACCGAATACAACCAATTATCTAACCCTATAATAGATTTCCAAGTCCCCCTTTTTCTCAATATATACCGACCAAAAGAAATGTAAGACCCAACACAAAAGATTCCATTATCTCAAAAGAAATCCCAAGTTATTTCAATAGGCTTGAAACCAAAAACACCATTTTAAAACGTACACGTGAAATACGAAACTCAAAGAATACGCTACAAGACACACTTCAAAAGACTCAAAACGTCGTTGGAACTCCATTAAACTCCAGCACCATAAAACACGAACAAACACAAGGTAAGTTCAAGTTATAATAACTGGTGAACGACCATATACCATAACTTAACACATCGTAGTATACATACATCCGCATATATATACCTATTAAATCTCCCAAAACATACTCGTTATCATACACGTAAGTCAATCAATCGCTTTATACGCTCGTTTTTTCATACGAGTAATCACCATCTCACCGTGCCACAACAAGGCATAAAGCCCACCTCCAAAACCAAACCATATCGTGTGACCGCAAAATCACACAACACTACTATAATCCTAAAACATATAACACACTAATAAAAATAGCCATATCGTAGGCAGCCGTTACATAAACCCATATATTATACGTATACCCAATATCTACATCTCACCATATACAAGCATGTACTAATCCTCTTTCATGCAATCATACTTGAGAACCCATTGAAGTTGTGGTACTTGTATAACTATGTTGGCCACCATACTTATACAATTACCCTTTCCCCAATGCACTCCCTCCTATGATGACACTTATAAGAATCAATACAACATATAACACATAAATCCATCTACTCACATAAGCTCATAACCACATAACCAAATAGGTCCAAAACCCCATCTATTAAAATAACATAGTAAAACTCTTGGAATACCGAAATCCATAGTCTAGCTAAAACAACATAGACTAAATCCAAAACGAAAACATAATCAGTTATAAGTCATGTCGCCCGTAAGAGTGGAAACAACTTAAAACCCTTCCTATCCACCTACTCCTAGTAACTCGAACAACCACATGATTCTTAGGGAACATGACTTAAACATCAAAAGAAAAATAACATACCTCAGGTATGTAAAATAACTCGATAAAAGATAGAAACTACCTTGTACTAAATTATGTACTATAATGTACAATTTAAGCAAAATACAACAGTGACTAGAGTGGACGATTATGGTTCAACCCGCACTAGTCACAAACCCGAAAAGAAAATAACATGTGACTAAGTATGAACATACTACGGTTCAACCCATACTAGTCAAAACATCGCAATAAATAACATCCAAACACATCAATTAATATAAAATGCACACGTACTCCTATGACGCCTATATGCAGGGACCCTTAAGCTATAGAATAGGCTACGCGACTAGGCAACCTAATTCTCTATAACCTGTCTCTGATACCATTCTGTCACATCCCACCATGGCGGAATATGGGGCGCGACGTATGGATATCATCACAACATGGCGTGTCTATAGAGATAACTATATGAAATAAGAAATGTCATAAAATGGTGTCACAAAAGTCATGACAATATCTCATCAAATGCAGGTGTCTAGGTAAGTAGGTAACAGTCCTACCTCTTACCCAAGACAAACAAATAACACAACAAATCAAACATATAGGTGCCAACAGTATCACCTATAAAACAAGCAAAAGAATCTAAGAAGGAATGGGGATCTCCTTCTAAATGCATATCCTACGCTCTCCAAATCCTAGCCACTTATGTTCTCAAGCTTAACCATGACATCACCTGAAAGAGACACTAAAACACCTCAACATAATGTTGGTGAAAGTCATAGGTTTAGACTCCAACGCTAAATCAGTTACAAGCTGTGAATAACAACCATCAACACAATAACATATGGACAATGTGCTACAATTATGTATTAACAACTAGCATTCAAGATCAATCATTCCAAACCAAAATCCAAGGCTCCTACCTTGCCAAACAACATGGTACCATAGATGATCACACTATGTACCTATCCCAAGGCCACTACCTTGGCAAACCACAAGGCCACTACCTTGTCAAACCACAAGGCCACTACCTTGTCAAACCACAAGGCCACTACCTTGTCAAACCACAAGGCCACTACCTTGTCAAACCACAAGTCCACTACCTTGTCAAACAACAATAACTGAGACGGCACGTGTCCCCCGATCCAAATCATACACAATCAAAAATCACATAGCAGTTAATCACATAATGTACACACAAGTCCATCTCAAATCACAAACACATTCACAGCATCAATTTAGAAAATAACTCAACACAGTGTCTCTTCCATCCCATCTGGAAGTCAAAATCAATAGTAAACATGGGACTATGAAACTCACCTGATTGAGCTTCTCCAAATGTCCTCGCACTAGCAAAAAGCTAACAAACCAAAAACACATAATCAAAACATGAACCAATCACTAAAATGGCTCATCAAACTATGATGGACATCTAGCCTCCTCCTATATAAATACCTCATTTATATGCTCTAAGCATCTCATTACACCCCTCTATAAAGCCCTTAACTCCTTTTACTTCATAACCCGTCCCGTTAACATTTTACCCAAAACAGTCCCGTTTTTCATACCTTAACTATGGGTCGATCTCCCCCTTAAACATACCCATGATCTCTGTAAAAGGAATATTCATACTTTTACTTATGTTAGTTAAAACCTCCCACTTGCCCTAACCTTAAAGCTACTGTTAAGGCCCCGATATATGTGTATATATTGCTACCTATCCAGAATTCACTGATTTTAAACGTCTGAAACGTTCATTACCATTAGAGGGTCTTACCCTAAACCACAATCTTAGCCCAAGTGCAGATACTTACTATATATAAACCATCTCTCATGTCCGTGAGAAGATCCCAATGCAACCCTAAGTACCCCAAACAACCCAAAACTTAAAAAGAAAACAGGCTGACTTCAAAACTGTATTGACCTCCGACTGTTGTAACCTGTTTTTGACCCACTTTCCTACCTCCAATTTAGTTTTAGTTTCTTGCATTAGAAAGCCACTTCAATTACCTTTTCAGGGATACTTGGATCGCATCTTGAATGTTCCTAGAACTCCCGATATGATCAAAACAATTGACTCAAAATTCTGCCCAGTTTTTAAAAACGGGTTTAACAAAATCAACCACATTAATTAACCCTAATCCCTCTAATTACAAGCCCTAATTTATTTAATCATTATGAACTCATTATTATAACATTAATTTACTGTTCTTAAATTAAACTCTAACCTAAATCCATCATAAGATGATTAAAGAAAACATTAAACAATTTAATTGAAAAGAGTATTAAAGATTTTACCTTAGAATTTTTGAAAGAAGAAAAATTAATGAAGAACCCTAAAACCACCATTTATGCCGACCAAACCTTGATCTCCAGGGATTTTATGAGTGTTTTGATTAATAAAAAGACTTTATATACTTTCTTAACAAGTCATTGGCCCATGTACAAAAGCCCGGTTCCCTTTTTCCCTTTTTTCCCCTTTTCTTTTCTTTTTTTCACATAACCGACCTATACCCATTTAATTTCGTTTTTTTTTCCTTTTTATTATTAATATTTGTATTAGTAATATTACCTTAATTTTCCTTAATTTATTTCAGCTCCTAAAGCCTCCAAAACCTCAAAACCGTAAAACTAGTCAAATTTACGCGTTTTACCGTAAAAGACGTAAAATATACACTTTTAAAAAAATCTCAAATTTTGAAATAAACTTTATAACTAAGTCCTAAATGACTTAAAACCATCCCGAAAAATATCCATATGACCAATTTCCTCATCCGAGACATCTAAACGCTAAACCGTAAATCGTAAAAATACGATTTTCTATAATACATATACGTATACGTAAAACCACCAAATAACACCATCTCACTTCATAGTCACTACCATGTGAACTCATGAACATGAAATCATCACACATCGTTTCACTCACAAGGTACCCCGTACCGGAAACGATATCCAAACCACAATCTATACACACCAATAAGCACATAAACACGTAAAGACACGTAACTAGCACAAAATAAAACTAAGTGACGAACCTCAAAACCAGGGTTGTCACAGGTATAAAGTGTCAAGTCTTCCATATTGGAGGACCCTTCTTCATAATTCTTCAAATCTTCAAGGGTTGATCTTGGGAAAGTCTTCATTAGGGCTTGGTTCATTGTGCGGCTTCATTTCCCGTGTTCGTTTTTGCATGATTCTTGTGATCTTTTGTCATTTTCTCAATATCCGTACCTAAAATACACAAGCAACAAACACAAGCATATATATGGGTATTTTGATGATATTTAATGCATTTTAAGCCCTATTTGGAAGATGAGACTATGTATAAAAGCAGTCTCATCAGATAACAAGAGGAAATCCGATGAAAACTCTTGTAGCCAGCACCAACAGCCTTCCAAAAAGCAAAACGTTGGGCAAGTAGATGACACTACCTCCACAACCCGCACCAAGAGCTACATAGGGACAAAACCTAAGTGTCCAAAATGCAACTACCATCATGTTGCTGGAGGACAATGTCAAGGATGCTACAAATGCGGCCAACAAGGCCACTTTGCTCGCGAGTGTCCAACCAATGTTGCTACCCCAGGTCGACCCAACACCACTCCTGGAAACAGCAACAGGGGCAAGTCCAACGCACAAGGGAGTGGAAGTGGGCAACAAGGAAACCGAAACCCCACTGGCGGGAGCGGTGGCGGGCCAAAGAAAGCTTTGGTATGTTACGAATGTGGGACCCCTGGGCACGTGAGACCTGATTGTCCCAAGAGGGCCAACTAGAAGAAGGATGACAAGGGAGCTCCTTCGCAAGTGTATATGGCTGGCAATGCCCCAACAAACCCAGGCTCCAACATCGCACCTGGTACGTTTTTACTAAACCAATGATGTACATCTATCTTGTCTGATACATGTGTAGACCAAAGCACTACAATTGCTAAATTTAGTAAGGTAATGGGAATCCCTCCGAAAGTTCTAGGCTCCTATTATATTATGGAATGGTCGACGAGAAAGTTATGATGGTTAAACACCCTCATCCGAGGTTGTTCCTTAGAAACTTTCCGAATCAGCCGTCTTACACCAATCAGATCCTGGAAAGCCTTGATAACTTTAATGTCGTTCTTAGCACAAATTGACTGGCAAGTAACATGCGATTATCCCTTATAGCCAAAAATGGGTTTGTGCACCTTGGTGAGATGAAACCTTGATTATACTAGGGAGCCATAACCCCGGTATAGTTAACACTAGATAACACTAGATTTAGTGTCATCTCTAGCACCAACGGGCTAAAGAATATTTGGTCCGAGTGTGACCTATTTCCCTAAATTGTTTCTTCCCTGCCTAACCCTGAAGGACACACCCAACCCACAATGGGTGTATTTTGAAGGGTTACTTCCGCCACCTAGACAACCCTAAACCCGAAAGGCACATCCAACTCACAATGGGTGTACTTTGTAGGGCTACGTTAGGCATCCCTCATAAGGAGATGATGAATGTCCTATGTTTTTGAACATTCCTCCTTCCTCTTCGGGTTCAATTAGTTCGACAATACCATCACCCACTAGACGCTGGGAGATTAGAATTCCACTCTATAGAAGTCAAAATTTATACAAAATTTTGAACCGGAAATAATGAATGCATGACCCTTGTTGCAACACCCTGCAAGGCGCACACTTCTTTATTCATGGTATCTTCTTTTATTTCCACCATTTGAGGTACTTCTTTTCTGCGCCCCTCTCACTCAGCCTCACGGCAAAGGAAACAGATTCCTTGCAACCTCTTACGCAAACGCCATCGACAACAGTCTTAACCTCTTTCTTGGGTAGAAACTTTAGTACCATTAACTTATGTTTGTACTTCGCTGCTTGAGGTAAAGATCATGAGTCTTTTCTTAAAACTGCTAATATGGGAAGGGTTAGAGATAAACATGTTTGTTCTACCTTCAACCCCCAATTTTACATCCATGGGTATGAAGATATAACTTGTATCTCATCCATGAATAGGATGTAGAATTAGTGTGTCCCCGGATTCCCCAGCGGATAAAACAAGCTGGCACGTCCTCCTCATATCAGAAACCATTTGTGATGGATTTTCCCTCCTAACCAAATCCACAACGTTAATGGTCCTCTCCCAGATCCGGGAAAAGTACGACTACAACCCCCATTGAGAAGCCCCTCGCCTACCCATCCACAGCAGCAGTCTCCTTTACTGCTCAATCGGATGTATAGTGCGATCCGGATAAAGATCTCTTTGCATTACTCGCCTACCCATCCACAGTAGCAGTCTCCTTTACTGCTCAATCGGATGTATAGTGCGATCCGGATAAAGATCTATTTGCATTCCTCGCCTACCCATCTACAGCAGCAGCCTCCTTTACTGCTCAATCGGATGTATAGTGCAATCTGGGTAAAGACCTCTTTACATTCTCTTCTGTTCACCTATAATGACGGAAGCTTCCATAAATGCCAGATTAGGCATATAAGAATAACCTAGGTGTGGACCACTTCGCGTTGTGCCGCCATCCATACCTGAGAGAGAACCTGAAACAAATCATTTACTTAGAACATCTCTTACTTAGAAGATAAATAGGTTTTTAGTAGCTTTGATGACAAAGCTAAGATAACGGGATGGTGCTGTAAAATCCATGATTTTACCATGATTATATGTAATGAAGTTTCACCCATTAATCCTAGAACAGATACTCATATGTGTATTCCTATAGGTTGAATGTGAACTTGTTCATTTAGGTACTTATACCTTTACCTTCATACGTATTGTAAATAAGTTACATAGCTCAAACCGTGTACTTAAGACTAGGAGGACAAATGATAAAAATGTATAATCAATACTTGGCTATACACACAACACTATATCAAAGTTGGAAAAACATGCTACATAGTGTATGTAGCCGTGTATGTGTGCAAGAGTGTATACCACAAACATGTTCTTAACCTCCTTGGACTAGCCCAAGACCTTACTCTTTATGTACTAGCCCAACATGAGCCCAAGCCAAAGCCCATTACCCTCCTTTTTGGCTAGCTAGACACGGCACCCCATATGTGGAAGAAGAGGGGTTGTCTTGGTTTTGGAAAAGCCAACACATGGCACAATGGTTCTTACCAAGGCAATCATGCCTTTTTGCCTTCACCCATCTCTCTCCCTTTAAGCCGAAACACACACACATACATTCTCTCAACTTCTCATGCAACCAAATCTCATTCTCTCTTCATCTCTCTCTCTCAAATCATTTGGCATTAAGCCACAATAATCCAAAGTTGTTAATTAAATCCACCAAGATCCTTGTCTCATCTTTACTACAAATCATTAGTAGTACCATTCCCTTGGATTCCTACTAGGACACGGCTTGATTTATACATAGGGTTTTCTTCATTATTTTGAGTAGATCTCAAACCACCTTGTTCACCTAGATCATTTGTGGTACTTTTAGGCAAGAAAGGTATACACTACTTGTTCTTTCATTTCTTCATGCATGCATCTTCATACATCTATAAACATAAGTGAATAACATGTTAAAAATCAAGATTTGTTAAGGCTATGGCCCTTATGCGTCACGACATATTTATACAACCTATGATCTTGATTCAAAATCTTTTTAATAAGAAAACTATGACTTATGTGTTATGTGTTAAACTAGATTTAAAAACCATATGAAACCTTTTATAAATCTAGATATGGCATGGGTTACAAATCTTGTTTATGGGACTTTGGTTAACCAATAACCATATATCTCATGAAAAGAACTTATGAAACCTAGAAATCATGAAAGCCATGACCTTAAAGGTCACAACTAGAATGAGTAAAGGCCATGTAGGATATGTAAATCTTGCTTATGTTTTAGAGAGAGAAAGAGATAGAGAGATGGTGAGAACACACACACTTAGAGAGAGAAAGTGAAAGAAAAACACTTTTCAACTATGTGTAAAATGAAGAACCACACACCCTCTCCACCTAAGGAGAGGGTTTATGTGACAATCTAACATTTTAAGGTAGTGAAATATTTTCTCGTATAATATTTTGAAACTTATTTTTATGTTGGTTGACGAACTCACAATTTACGGATTTAAATTTGGGCTTACATGCATAATTTGGCGTCTTTTACGACTAAACCGGAAACCTTAGGATTACGTATTTACGTTTTTGAACTCCGTTTTTGATGAGACAATTTTTATTGGATTCGTTTTGTGACGTTGATTCATAATTTATAAAAACGTTTTTCGTAAAACGACCCGAGGGCACGCAAATCGAGAAAACTAGAATCGAGAAATACCCGTAAACTAGTGAGATGGGACAAAATACATTGTCCCACCCCACTAGCAATGTTGGACGGCACAACATGACACCACACACTAAGGTGGCATCATGTTAGCTAACTTACACCAAGTGTAAGCTTAGCTTACCCTTTAAGCCATTTTTCCCTTTTACCACTAACTCAAAACTAGCAACTTCATTATACCATTTTACTTACATGCAAATTCTCTCAAAACTCTCTCAAAACACTCCTCCTTGCCGTCCAAAATAAAGCAACAAACACCCCTCTTGATCTTTTCTAGCCATAAAACACATGTTTACTAGCTCTATTAAGGAGCTATCTTGAAGCCTTGATCATTTGGTGGCCATATTAACAACTTTGGAGGTGATTTGCTTGTGTCCTAGAGCTGATTTTCCAACATATGTTCTTGATATTTGATGGTCTTGGAGTTACTTGTTGTGTTCATCAAGTTCTTGTCTTCCAAAAACAAGAAATCCACTTGGTTGGTAAAGAAGATCATCCTCTCCATTTTTCTCTTGTTATTTTGTTAAGAACAAATGTATTTTCTTTCATTTTGTATATTTATATGATGTATATATGACGATAAAAATGTTGTGTGGGGATCAAGTGTTGATAAATATGCTTAAAAAGGTTAATAACTATAAGAAATGAGGCTAAAATCTTGATTATTTAGTTGGCTGTATAAAAACAGTATATAACTAAAACATGAACTGATAAAATTGCATTTTATGATCTATTTACAGTAAGTACAAGATGTTATACACATGTGAGAGTTGGCCATGCAATGGAATCAAAATAATGAGTGAGATATGATCAAAACAAGTTAGGTGGTCTAATCTGAATAAGCAGTTTTGTAGGGGCTGTTAAGGCATGATAAACTTAAAATGGGCAGTAGCTATAGCTAAGTTAAATGTAGCACATAATATGAAGAACATGTCACCCAAAAATGAGCTTCTAATTCATTATAGAACTCTAGATATGGTAAAAATGGTGAACATGAAGATAAAAATCAGATTTTTGGAATTAATGTTTATTATTATTATATAAGCACTCACATTTTAATGTATAAAATGTAAAAATAAAAACCCACTAACTTATAAAACTTATTTATATAAATATATAAAAGGTTAATTAAATGGATAAATTATATAAATGGTCGTGAAATAATATTTATAAGTAATAAAAACTATAAACTTGATTTTTACGACTTTTTCGGCTATCGCCGTAAAATTAACGTTTTCGCCAAATAAAACTTAGACGATCAAACCCGTCTAATGTAAAGTTTATAAAAGTCATATACTGATGTATAAGTAACTAATACAAGTAAAAACCGATAAAACCCGAACTATAAGAAATACGGATATTTACGAGCTAACTAAACATATTGGACTAATAATTGGACTAAATAAGATAAATACTTGTAAAAAGAACTTATTGGGCTTAACCCATTTGGGCCCAACATGGAAAGTATACATACTGATAATATAGGTATAAAAGGGATAAAAACAAGTTAAAGAACTTATACTAAGCTTAATGGACTTAAAATAGGTAAATAGGTTAAGACTAGTAAACTAGTAAAACGTTACCAAAACGTAAACACTAAAATGAGTAAACAAGGATGTATAAACCCACTTGATCATCATCATATGTACAAAAATCATCATATGTATATTGTTATTTTGATAAAAGTCATTGGACCGAGTCTAAGACCAATTATTATTTATATAGGTTTCCGTGACCGAAGCACGCCCGTAGCCGATAATCCGCCTTTCATTAACAACGTGAGTTCATAGCCTCGCACTCTTTTAAATGTTTTATAAAATGATTTGTAAATCCGCGAGGGAGATAACATGCTAGATTTTATAAAAATAGAACACAAGTAGTCCTGATTGTATGCTTAATGATATGGACCCGAATGATGCTATGACCCTATAAACGAGACTAAAAGGATTATTAGTAGTTAGGTTATGTCACTTAAAGTCCCATTAGCATGAATTGTGAACTACCGGGATTTGGTAGACGCTTATGCATTTGATAGTACTATTTGGGGACGATCACCCTAGTTCGCGCCTTGACGGTTGATCCCCGTCGTACCACATTCATTGGTAAGCGAATTTATGTATGAGAAGATTTCCATAGCGTGATTTTTGTGACGACACGCTAACTTAGATGGGCAAATTGTTTGTCAGGTTCGCGGCCCGCTGTTTTCATAGTAAGGTAACAATGTCATGCGGCTAATAATAATCCTACTTCAAATAAAATGTATCCTACAATGTATCCTATACATAATAACGACGCTATTAACGATGAATATATTACCTATCATGGTAATATAGAGACTACAGTCTCATGGACGATTTAAGATGTATGCTTGATTTATATATTGCCTGACTAGCAATATGAGGACTTACTTCCGATATTATACTTGTGTTCTGATTTTAAATGATTGTTTTATATAACGGTTTTCATTAAACTCTATGAATTCACTCGGCATTCGCTGATATGATTTTTGCATGTTTTTATCTTAGGTGCTTGAAGGTAATCCGGATGGAGATCGACTCTGATGACCCACATAATATTAAAAATGTTCATTCGATCTATGTTTTGTAAACTTAATGACCTGTATAATTTGGGACCTGTTGTACGCTTTTAAAACTTTTATCGAATGAATGTATGTTATACCTTGTACAACCATTTTTATGTGTTGTCTATGATTGGAGTTATTGTGCTATCCCGTAACACTCTAAAAGACCCTTCCGCTGTACCGATACGAAAAATGAGAGTGTTACAGTTTGGTACCAGAGCTCTCGTTATAGAGAACAAAAGATTTTAAAAACCAAGGTTTTGAACAAAACTTTTCAAAATCTTTTGACAATGAACATTTAAGAAAATATTTGAAAAATCTTTTGACTATAACGGTGCCAGAGATCTCCGACGTTACCAACAAGCCCTATTGAGAAGATATATATCTTGATATATATAATTTAATTTATATATATGTATATATCGTGATTTCATTATGTAATTGTTTAACTAGTATGTTATCCTAATACGAGATATATATATAAATGCAGATTGTCATGGCTGACCCTAATATTCCTGTAGAAAACCATGCTATTCCCGAACCTAATGTAGAAGATGATCCTTATTTAGACTTAGTAGATTATGATATGGATGATGAGGAGGAACCATTTGAGGATCCCGAGCCCGAGTTAGGACTAGGAGATCAGATTGCCCCTCAGGTTGACTTGGTAGAGAATGAGATTGAGAATGTTGATATAGAGAATGATGAGGAGATTGGGTTAGATAATTTAGATGATGAGATTGACGACGAGGATGTCGAGGAGGATGTAGGTATAGATGTTGAGGTCGATGATGATGAGGAAGCTGAGCTTATTTATCCTTATGATGTTCCAGAGGGCGAGCCTTTGCCCCCACAAGTTTATTTGTCTGATTCTGAGGTTGAGTTACCTAGGGATGAAATGTCTGAATCATTTGAATCTGATTCTGAATCAGAGGAGGATGAGGATGACGATGTACCTGACGGTACTGATGGTATTGCTACTCGTAGATGTGAGATAGGAGAGTCGTCTAGTGCTCGAGAGGCTACTCATATTGATGGTCTTGCACTATGGGCCTTGAAACGTGATCTAGATCCTTCCCGTGTTAAGAGTTGTGTGACAGAGGTTGGATTAGGTGTTGTTCAGACTCAGGTTGCTTATTTGGAGTCGAAGACTAAGGTTGGCGAGAAAGAGCGGGAATTGCTTAGTTTGGATTTGAGTAATGTAGAGCGTGGATTGAATGAGGCTTTTAGGAGGTTATCGGTGTTAGAAAGTGGTGAGTATGCTGCTATGAAGAAAAAGGTGAATTCTATGGAGATTCAGTTGAGTGTAGCTTGTGCGATGCGTGAGAAAGCTGAGAAGGAGTTGAATATATCCGTGGGTTGGAATAGTAGGTTTTATGCCGACATGGTTGAAAGAGGAGTAATCCGTAAGTGCCCAGCTGAAGATGTGTCTAGTGATCGTCCGACGAAGATTCAAAAGACGATGGATGATGGATCATCTGGCGGTTCTCAGTAGACCAGTCTATATTTAGTAGTGACCTTTGTATCTTTTGTGCTTTTGTAGCTTTGACTGAACCGACTTGTTAGTAATAGACTTGGCACGAATTTTGAGTGTATATAGTGCTAGAACTTTGATATGGGATGTACTAAGACAATACTTTTGTTTCAGATCGAATGAAATATGTATCTTGTCTTGAATTCCATATTGTGCCTTATTTGTATCTTGATTATGAATTCAATCCATATTGTATGAATCCTTGTTGGATGAATGCTTAATACTTTGAAATTGTTAAATTATAGAACTATGTCGCCCAAGAAGGCTGTGACTGAGGATGATGTACGTAGGATTATTACGGAGCAAGTTACCGCATCTATGACTGAATTTATGGCAAATGCTAGAAATGAAGCTGGCGGTAATGAAGCTGGTGGTAGTGGAGCTGGCGGTAGTGGAGCTGGCGGTAGTGGAGCTGGCGGTAGTGGAGCTGGCGATAGTGGAATTGGCGGTACTAATGTGAATGTGAATGCTAATAATGTGAATGCTAATGCTGGAGGAAATGTAGGAGGACTTGGAACTAATGCACCTGAAGTTGGTGGCTGTACTTATGTGACGTTCATGAAGTGTGAACCTCTACCTTTTAATGGAACTGAAGGTGCTGTAGGATTAAGCCAGTGGATTGAGAAGATTGAATCGGTGTTTCGGATTAGTAAGTGTAAGGAGGAAGATAAGGTGACTTTTGCTATGGCTACTCTTAAAGGTCGTGCGTTGACTTGGTGGAACGGGAGAATTGCTTTCATGGGTCTTGATGCTGCTAATGCTACTCCTTGGGCTGAAATTAAGAAGTGGATGACTTTGGAGTTTTGTCCTCGTAGTGTGATTATTAGGTTAGAACAAGAGTTGATTCATCTGAGAATGAAAGGTGTGGACATTGATAGTTACACAAACCGATTTCATGAGTTGGCCTTGCTATGTCCTCGATTGGTGGAACCCGAAGAAATCCGAATTGAGCAATATGTTAAAGGGTTGACCAGGAATATCCGGGGGGACGTGACATCATCGAAACCACTGACCATTGATGATGCTGTTCGAATGGCTTACTAACTCATTGGACAAATAATTCAGGATAGGGAAGATGAAGCTCGTGTTGGTGAGAAAAGAAAGGGTGACGGTGAGCGTGTAGATAGAGGTGATAATAGGAAGAATTTCAATCGCCGTCAGAACAAGAGAAAGGGAAATGCAAATGCTCTTACCAACAATGCACCGCGCAACGATGATAGATGTCCTAAGTGTGGCAACAAGAGGCATGCTGGCGACTGCGGGAGGTGCCGAAATTGCGGAAAGCTTGGACACAAGGTTGAAAGGTGTAAGAAGGGAACCATTTGCTTCAACTGTAATGAAGAAGGTCATAGGAAATCGGAATGCCCCAAGTTGAAAGCGATTGTACCTGGAAGAAACCCCCAGGGTGGTATCTACCAACTTGGAAGAATTGAGGTGAAGAAAGAGGATCTGAATGTCGTTACCGGTACGTTTTTACTCAACAATCATTATGCTGTTGCTTTATTTGATTCGGGTGCTGATAGGAGCTTTGTATCCACTAAATTTAGTGCCCTTATTGATATTGAACCTGTTGAGATAAGTACCAGTTACGAGGTGGAATTGGCTAATGGTAAATTAGTGAAAACTAATAAGCTGTTAGAAGGATGCTCTCTAAATCTCTTGAACCATTCCTTTCTGATTGATTTGATGTTGATAGAATTAGGTAGTTTTGATATTATTATTGGTATGGATTGGTTGTCTTTGAATAATGCTACTATTTTATGTGGAGAGAAGAAGGTTAAGATTCCTCTTAGGAATAGGACGTTAGTAATTGATGGTAGTCGAGGTGAATCCCGTTTGAAAATCGTTTCATGTATTAAAGTCCAAAAGTACATCAGGAACGGTTGTGAGTTATTCTTAGCTCAAGTGACCGGGAATGAGTCTAGGGAGAAACGATTGGAAGATGTACCTATTATTTGTGAATTTCCTGAGGTATTTCCTAAAGATTTACCCGGACTTCCACCGATAAGGCAAGTAGAGTTTCGAATCGATTTAATTCCTGGTGCTGCACCGGTGGCACGTGCGCCTTACCGATTAGCCCCTTCTGAATTGAAGGAGTTATCTGAGCAACTTAAGGAGTTGTCTGATAAAGGTTTTATTCGACCGAGCTCGTCGCCTTGGGGAGCTCCAGTCTTGTTCGTTAAGAAGAAGGATGGATCTTTTCATATGTGCATTGATTATAGGGAACTGAATAAGTTGACAATTAAAAATGGATATCCTTTACCTAGGATTGATGATTTGTTTGATCAACTGCAAGGATCTAGTGTGTATTCTAAGATAGATTTGCGGTCAGGATATCACCAACTTCGCGTCCGTGAAGAAGATATTCCTATAACTGCATTTAGAACTCGTTATGGACACTATGAATTTCAAGTAATTCCATTTGGGTTAACTAACGCACCTGCGGTTTTCATGGATTTAATGAATCGAGTGTGCAAGTCCTACTTGGATAAATTTGTGATTGTGTTTATTGACGATATTCTGATCTATTCTAAGAATGAAGAGGAACATAGAGAACATTTGAGGATTGTTTTGAAATTGTTGAAGGATGAAAGGTTGTATGCTAAGTTTTCGAAATGTGATTTCTGGTTAGATTCTGTGCAATTTCTTAGTCATGTGATTAACAAAGATGGAATTCATGTTGATCCTGCAAAGGTTGAAGCTATTAAGAATTGGTCTGCACCGACAACGCCAACGGAAGTGCGACAGTTCTTAGGATTGGCTGGCTATTATAGGCGATTCATTAAAGAATTTTCTTTGATAGCTAAACCCTTGACTAAGCTTACCCAGAAGAATAAACCTTTCGTTTGGGGAAGTGATGAAGATGGAGCATTTCAGACATTGAAGCAAAAATTATGTAGTGCGCCAATCTTATCATTACCCGACGGGAGTGAAGATTTTGTAGTGTATTGTGATGAATCTCTTAGAGGTTATGGAGCTGTTTTGATGCAGCGAGAGAAAGTGATAGCTTATGCTTCTAGGCAATTAAGGAAGAGTGAGGAGAATTATACTACTCATGATCTGGAGTTAGGAGCTGTAGTCTTTGCTCTTAGGTTGTGGAGACATTATCTGTATGGCACCAAGTGTACGGTATTCACCGATCACAAAAGCCTACAGTATATTCTCGACCAGAAGGAATTGAACATGAGGCAACGAAGATGGGTAGAGTTTTTAAGTGATTATGATTGTGATATAAAATATCACCCAGGAAAAGCCAATGTTGTTGCCGATGCGTTAAGTAGGAAAGATAGAGAGCCTATCAGGGTGCGTTCTCTAGTCTTGATCGTGCACAATAATTTGCCCGAGCAAATTAGAAATGCGCAAATAGAAGCTTGTAAGAAGGAGAATTTTGTTAATGAAGGGTTCTGAGGAGAAGGAGATCCTTTAGAGGTTAGAGCTGATGGAGTGAAATGCTTAAGAGGTCGTATGTGAATACCTAAGTTTGGAGGCTTAAGAGACTTGATTATGTTAGAATCCCATAAATCTAAGTATTCCATTCATCCGGGATCTGATAAGATGTTCCATGATTTGAAGAAGTTGTACTGGTGGCCGAATATGAAAGCTGACATAGCTATGTATGTTCTTCAATGCTTGACTTGTGCTAGAGTTAAAGCTAAACATCAAAAGCCCTCAGGACTACTTCAACAGCCTAAGATTCCTGAATGGAAGTGGGAGCGAATTACGATGGACTTTATCACCAAGCTTCCTAGAACATCATCTGGAAACAATTCGATTTGGGTTATTGTCGACAGACTGACCAAATCAGCATACTTCATTCCGGTTAAAGAGCAGTTCTCACTAGAGAAGCTGACCCGAATATACCTCGATAATGTTGTATGCAAGCATGGAGTGCCTGTATCGATCATTTCAGATCGAGATCCTAGATTCGCATTGAATTTTTGGAAATCTCTCCAAAGATCTTTGGGAACGAATCTCGATATGAGCACTGCTTATCACCCCCAGAATGATGGGCAGAGTGAAAGGACGATACAAACACTTGAAGATATGTTGAGAGCTTGTGTGTTAGACTTTGGTAAGAATTGGGATAAACATTTGTCGTTAGCAGAGTTTTTGTATAACAATAGTTACCATTCTAGTATTAAGGCTGCACCGTTTGAAGCTTTGTATGGTAGGAAGTGTAGATCTCTTGTATGTTGGAGTGAAGTTGGGGATACCCAGCTCACGGGACCGGAATTGATCCGGGAGACTACGGAGATGATAGTTCAGATTAAGAATAGGTTGTTGACTGCCCGTAGTAGACAGAAAAGTTACGCGGATGTGCGGCGGAAGCCAATGGAGTTTGAAGTGGGTGACCGAGTAATGTTGAAAGTATCACCATGGAAAGGCGTTATAAGATTTGGAAAGCGGGGAAAATTGAATCCCCGTTATATTGGACCCTTTAAGATTTTATCTAGAGTAGGTCCGGTGGCTTACAAACTAGAGTTACCCCCAGAACTTCATGGTGTTCACAACACATTCCATGTATCTAATCTGAAGAAATGTCTAGCAGTGAGTGATGAGAAAATTCCGTTAGGTAAGGTTCGAATAGATGGGAAGTTGCATTTTATCGAAGAGCCCGTAGAAGTTATGGACCGTGAGGTAAAGCAACTGAAACAAAGTCGGATACCTATTGTCAAGATCCGATGGAATTCAAAGCATGGACCGGAGTATACTTGGGAACGAGAGGATGAAATGTGGAAGAAATATCCGCACCTCTTCGATTTCAATAAGAAACGGACATCCAAATGAAATGGATCACGAGGACGTTGATCCCTTTTAGGAGGAAAAGCTGTGACAATCTAACATTTTCAGGTAGTGAAATATTTTCTCGTATAATATTTTGAAACTTATTTTTATGTTGGTTGACGAGCTCACAATTTACGGATTTAAATTTGGGCTTACGTGCATAATTTGGCGTCTTTTACGACTAAACCGGAAACCTTAGGATTACGTATTTACGTTTTTGAACTCCGTTTTTGATGAGACAATTTTTATTGGATTCGTTTTGTGACGTTGATTCATAATTTATAAAAACGTTTTTCGTAAAACGACCCGAGGGCACGCAAATCGAGAAAACTAGAATCGAGAAATACCCGTAAACTAGTGAGATGGGACAAAATACATTGTCCCACCCCACTAGCAATGGTGGACGGCACAACATGACACCACACACTAAGGTGGCATCATGTTAGCTAACTTACACCAAGTGTAAGCTTAGCTTACCCTTTAAGCCATTTTTCCCTTTTACCACTAACTCAAAACTAGCAACTTCATTATACCATTTTACTTACATGCAAATTATCTCAAAACTCTCTCAAAACACTCCTCCTTGCCGTCCAAAATAAAGCAACAAACACCCCTCTTGATCTTTTCTAGCCATAAAACACATGTTTACTAGCTCTATTAAGGAGTTATCTTGAAGCCTTGATCATTTGGTGGCCATATTAACAACTTTGGAGGTGATTTGCTTGTGTCCTAGGGCTGATTTTCCAACATATGTTCTTGATATTTGATGGTCTTGGAGTTACTTGTTGTGTTCATCAAGTTCTTGTCTTCCAAAAACAAGAAATCCACTTGGTTGGTAAAGAAGATCATCCTATCCATTTTTCTCTTGTTATTTTGTAAAGAACAAATGTATTTTCTTTCATTTTGTATATGTATATGATGTATATATGATGATAAAAATGTTGTGTGGGGATCAAGTGTTGATAAATATGCTTAAAAAGGTTAATAACTATAAGAAATGAGGCTAAAATCTTGATTATTTAGTTGGCTGTATAAAAACAGTATATAACTAAAACATGAACTGACAAAATTATATGGTATGATCCATTTACAGTAATTAGAAGATGTTATACACATGTGAGAGTTGGCCATGCAACGGAATCAAAATAATGAGTAAGATATGATCAAAACAAGTTAGGTGGTCTAATCTGAATAAGCAGTTTTGTAGGGACTGTTAAGGCATGATAAACTTAAAATGGGCAGTAGCTATAACTAAGTTAAATGTAGCACATAATATGAAGAACATGTCACCCAAAAATGAGCTTCTAATTCATTATAAAACTCTAGATATGGTAAAAATGGTGAACATGAAGATAAAAATCAGATTTTTGGAATTAATGTTTATTATTATTATATAAGCACTCACATTTTAATGTATAAAATGTAAAAATAAAAACCCACTAACTTATAAAACTTATTTATATAAATATATAAAAGTTTAATTAAATGGATAAATTATATAAATGGTCGTGAAATAATATTTATAAGTAATAAAAACTATAAACTTGATTTTTACGACTTTTTCGGCTATCGCCGTAAAATTAACGTTTTCGCCAAATAAAACTTAGACGATCAAACCCGTCTAATGTAAAGGTTATAAAAGTCATATACTGATGTATAAGTAACTAATACAAGTAAAAACCGATAAAACCCGAACTATAAGAAATACGGACATTTACGAGCTAACTAAACATATTGGACTAATAATTGGACTAAATAAGATAAATACTTGTAAAAAGAACTTATTGGGCTTAACCCATTTGGGCCCAACAACCCATTTGGGCCCAACATGGAAAGTATACATACTGATAATATAGGTATAAAAGGGATAAAAACAAGTTAAAGAACTTATACTAAGCTTAATGGACTTAAAATAGGTAAATATGTTAAGACTAGTAAACTAGTAAAACGTTACCAAAACGTAAACACTAAAATGAGTAAACAAGGATGTATAAACCCACTTGATCATCATCATATGTACAAAAATCATCATATGTATATTGTTATTTTGATAAAAGTCATTGGACCGAGTCTAAGACCAATTATTATTTATATAGGTTTCCGTGACCGAAGCACGCCCGTAGCCGATAATCCGCCTTTCATTATCAACGTGAGTTCATAGCCTCGCACTCTTTTAAATGTTTTATAAAATGATTTGTAAACTCGCGAGGGAGATAACATGCTAGATTTTATAAAAATAGAACACAAGTAGTCCCGATTGTATGCTTAATGATATGGACCCGAATGATGCTATGACCCTATAAACGAGACTAAAAGGATTATTAGTAGTTAGGTTATGTCACTTAAAGTCCCATTAGCATGAATTGTGAACTACCGGGATTTGGTAGACGCTTATGCATTTGATAGTACTATTTGGGGACGATCACCCCAGTTCGCGCCTTGACGGTTGATCCCCGTCGTACCACATTGATTGGTAAGCGAATTTATGTATGAGAAGATTTCCATAGCGTGATTTTTGTGACGACACGCTAACTTAGATGGGCAAATTGTTTGTCGGGTTCGCGGCCCGCTGTTTTCATAGTAAGGTAACAATGTCATGCGGCTAATAATAATCCTACTTCAAATAAAATGTATCCTACAATGTATCCTATACATAATAACGACGCTATTAACGATGAATATATTACCTATCATGGTAATATAGAGACTACGGTCTCATGGACGGTTTAAGATGTATGCTTGATTTATATATTGCCTGACTAGCAATATGAGGACTTACTTCCGATATTATACTTGTGTTCTGATTTTAAATGATTGTTTTATATAACGGTTTTCATTAAACTCTATGAATTCACTCGGCATTCGCTGATATGATTTTTGCATGTTTTTATCTCAGGTGTTTGAAGGTAATCCGGATGGAGATCGACTCTGATGGCCCACATAATATTAAAAATGTTCATTCGATCTATGTTTTATAAACTTAATGACTTGTATAATTTGGGACCTGTTGTACGCTTTTAAAACTTTTATCGAATGAATGTATGTTAAACCTTGTACAACCATTTTTATGTGTTGTCTATGATTAGAGTTATTGTGCTATCCCGTAACACTCTAAAAGACCCTTCCGCTGTACCGATACGAAAAATGAGAGTGTTACAGTTTATATACCCAAGCCTTGTAATGGGCTTGGGCTTACATGTTTGGGCCGGCCTACACATGTTGTAGGCTAAGCTTGGGCTTGTTTGTTAAATAACGATGTCTAGACTACGAGCTACTACTTAGTATATTGTCGGAGTGACCGAATCTTCCTATATATGTAAAAACGTATTTCCAACAATCTCCCCCTAAGGGAGGTCACTCCAAACAAGGGTGTTACCCTAGTTACAATAATAAAATAAACCTAACATACTATGCTTTTCTTGAGCTCGTAGTCTTCGTCTTTCTTTTTCTTTTTCTTTTCTGGTGAACATGCTGATGTGATCTTTGATATTAGTCTTGAGCATTAATCACTTGCCTTGATCTCGTGCATCCATCACTTGTGATCTCCGCCTCTTCGTGACACCATGTCCCACATACTTATAACTTTTGTAATTCTTGAAAGCTTCAGAGTTCAATACAGCGGAAGACTTAACTTTTAGGCTTTCTTGAATTAGATGAGGTATTAAGTGTATAAAGTATAAGCATACGGGGACGACTTCTTCTCGGATTCTGCAACGCCACCGTCTTCAAATGCCGCAACATAAGTAGACACGAACGAAATGGATTTGAACATTTCATTCTAATTCGGTAGCATTTTACCTCCGGCCGGTGAAGACCGTTGGACGATATAAAATATCGTACTTGTGGAAGGTAGATTTAATTAAAAATCTCCTTGACAAGATTTCGCGGGTAAACCCGTTCTCTTTACTCGACCGTCCAAAGCTAACTGCGAACGTAAAGAGTGAATCATTTGGATAAAATTATCCGCATGATTGAAGCCGTCTATTCTGATTCCTGGAACAAGTTTGATTCATTAAAGAATCGCACCATCGTTGCTTTCCAGTTGTCACGAGCCTGATTCACATTGAATCTTGCAAGTTACCTACCAAGTGCTGTTTAAGGTTAACACTAGAAGGATTTCCACTCATCACTGTGAACACTAAGGTATCACTCTGAGTGTTCTGGCAAGATCACTAAGATATAGCGTAGAGGCATGGAACGTGTTTACGTTCAGCTAAGAATTAAACCGCTGTTGCTTTCCAGTTATCACAAGTTTGATTCATAAAGAATCGCACAAGTCACCTACCATGAGCTTTTTGATATTCGCTCAAGAAGGATTTCCATCTTCATTGTAAATACTTTTGTATTACTCGGATGTTCAGGCAAGATCATGAAGATTTTGCGTAGGACTCTTAAGATCTTTCTTACTTTTCACAGTGTGTGAAGAAGCAAGGAAATATGAAAGTGTGTCCTAATGAGATATTTGATGATCTCAAATGGCTCTAGACTCGATCGTGCATTTTGGATTTTAGTTATCGGAGGCTGGAGAGGAGTGCCACCTTTTCAATACCAATTTATTCGGAGTGAATAAATCAATAGATAATGTGTTGTCTCCGTGTGATTAAAACAAATACCTTTTGAGAGATACCTGAGTTAGCTGGGATAGGTTGTGCATTGCATCACTGGGTCCATGATGTCTATCTTCAATATCGAGCATCATTAAAAATGATCTCAATAGCATATGTATTGACCCGGTTTCTGCCTAAGGTTGTAAGGAGGGCTTCTTTCTTTACACCATTTATCTTTACAATTCTTTTTCATTCTTCAACCCCTTCAATGCTTACCAATACGTCATAACTAGCACCTTGTTGTGATTGTTCCAGTGCTAACTTAAGTACTTGGTCGGCATTCAGCTACGTTCACAATCTTTTCTCCAACTTTCCTAAGGACTACTATTTCTAGCTATGGAATGTCCTTGGGAAGATTCCTCCGGTTCTAGAAGAATCATTGGACTTAACCTATCCTACCATCCTTATGTCACCACAATCTTCATCGTCGTGAAATAAATAGGTTTTGGGTAAGTATAAATTACCATGAAATCCATTTTTGATATGCAAATCCATTTTGCTCCCCCTTAACATATGCCACGATATTCGAAAACATTTCGCATATGTCGGGATGAGCCAGCACATTAAGTCAAACCATTTGTGATAATATCCCATATTAAATCACATTTTCTCCCCCATATTAAAAATATTAACCCAATCGATGTTTTTAATATCAATTGATTTAATGAAGGTTTGATAGGTGTGTAAACACCCATCCTTTTACCACTTAATTCTGGCTAAAACGAGACCAAAACACGTATTTAATATCATTTGTTTGGAATTATGCGTGGTTTTTGTGTTTATTGCGTTTTCAGAGTCAACCCGATGAATATTGAAGAAAACATGGGATTGCACGGGTTTTATCGAGGAAAAAGACTCAAGACGAAGTCTATTGTCCAAGAGATGCAAAAGATTTGAAGTCATTGTGCTTATTTGAAGATTTATCGAAGAATAGAGCCAAAGATGGAAGATTCATATATGTCGAAGAACTCGAGTTTATTAAACAAAAGATTATAAGTCGAGTTGGAATTATTCACCGACACTTCTCAAAATCCAAAGTCGGAAACGTTTATTTAAAGAAACGTGAAGACTAAAGAAGAAAGAAGAAAAGAAGCCCAAACCAAATCCCATTCACAAGCCCAACATCACACGCCTATAAATAGGACTTTACTTCACAAAATTTACACTTAGTTAGTTCTTTAGTTTTTCATTTTTCTAGTTTTAGAGAGAGAAAGTTCCAAACTTTCTCTCACTAAACTTTTTCTTTGTTTTCATCTTTTGAATTTAAGCTTTCTTTAATCTTTGTACTTTGGATTTCATTAATCTTATTCAAGTTAAGCTTTTAAGTTCTTTAAACTTCTTCTACTTTTCTTAGTTTACCTAAATCCTTGATCCGATTGTCTCATTTCATACTGTTTGGATTTGTGGATGAGTTCGCGATAAAAGTTTAATCTTTCTTGTTTCTTTTTAAGCTCTCACACGTATAAGCTATAGGCCTTCTATGCTTATTGGCTTATTGCTTGTTTTAGCTTATTGGTTTTCGGATTTCATATATGATTTAGTCATTCAAAAGTTTCGTTTATAAAGTTTATGATTTTACGTTTTCAAAAGTTGTCAAATTTAATCTTTTTGAAGTGTTTAAGTCTCGGTTAAAATAGCTTATTGTTCATGCTTATTGAAGTTTTAGCTTTTCACCAATTTCGGAACAACATTGCTCCCATCGCAATCCAAGGGTTTTTACACATTCCGACTGGTTCTCTGGTTTAGATCGCAATAACCCTTAAGGGTTTTACTTTGCGATCGGTTGGAAATTCCCCCTTATTCCGATCTGGATTGCGATCGCTTATTGCGATCGCATATTCCGACGGGACCAAGGTTCCTTTTTAAGTCGAAACTCTGCCCATTTTCAGTTTGTAACTTTCCGATAGTAGTGCATTGCGACAGCAGCATTTATGCCATTCTGATCTGACTTTCCGATCTAGACTATTCCGATCGTGATCTTTGCGATTGACCTTATTTCGACAGCTTTTATTTTTAGTATTCCGATGGTGACTAACATGGACATTCCGATGGACCTTTCCTTGACATTCGGATCATTTTAGTTATATTCCGATGCTTATGTCTTTGATGCATTCCGATAGAAATAATTTTCAATATTCCGATAGAACAAGTTTTAAGTATTAGTTCAATTAAGTTTTCAAAGTATTCGTCTAATCTTTTCTTTACGTTTTCAAGCATTCAGTTTTAACTTGTCAATCTAGTTTAATCTTTCAAAGCTTATTATTTACTCAACGCCACTTACCCTTATTTGTCATTAGTCCAAAGTAGATAAACAAACCAACACCTTTTTATTAACCAAGAACAAATCATTCCACTTAGAGCCGTGATCAATTCGAGGAGATACCGAGAGACAAATCTAGAACCCAATGCAAAAGCAAAGTATCAAATGGCGCCGCTGCCGGCTCTTCTCGTTAAGATCAACAGTTTTTTGTGAGAACTTGGATTTTGGGATCCGTTCACCGTGAACGTTACTTTTTCATAAAATTTTCAAACACCCTAAAAAATATAAAATTTTCAAAAATACTAAAAATTAAAAAACATAAAAACCAAAAATACTTTTCCTTTGTTTTTGCCTTGTTAGTTCTTTTGCAGGTGCATGCGTACACGATCAACGTCTTATCAAGAGCCCGAGCCTCTCGAAGACTTAGACATGGCCGGTGTACAAAACAACAACAATAACCTACCTCAAAACAATAATAACAATAACAACCCACCTTTCAACAACAATAATAACAACAACAATGAGCCTCTACCGGATAATCGCCCGATGATTGAACTTCTGCAAGCACATGTAGATGGCAACAACGATCAGATTTTCATACCCGCGTTTGCAGCCAACAACTTTGAGCTCAAATCCGGTTTTATCCAGATGGTCTCTGCTCAACCATTCTTGGGGCGTACCATTGATGATCCACATGACCACATCAAGAGATTCTTGTAACTCACTAATACGGTCAAATTCAATGGTGTTCCACAAGAGGTAATCCGTTTACAACTTTTTCCCTTTTCTTTAGAGGGACAAGCCCGGCATTGGCTTGCTAAGGAACCGCCACAAAGTATTCTTACGTGGACGGATTTGGAGACCAAGTTTATCAACTACTTTTTCCCACCCTCTCGTACTACCGCTTTGCGGAATGAAATTATAAATTTTGAACAAAAGTACGATGAATCTTTTAGTGAATCTTGGGACCGTTTCAAAGATCTTTTTATGAAAATGCCCACAACATGGTTTTACCAAAGTGCACCAAATTAACACTTTTTATAATGGTTTAAGCATGAATGACCAAGATTCACTAAACAGTGCCTCGGGGGGTAATATTTTGGCTAAGACTTCCAATGCTGCTTGGGATGTCATTGAGAATAAGTCTCGTGTGCAAACCAAGAGTGTTCGGACCAATGTCGCTAGTGCTAGTACTAGTGATAGCGATAAGCGACTTGACAAAATCACTGCGCTTCTTGAATCGCTTGCTACCCAAACCGCCAGCAACACCAACAGCATCAATGCTAAAAACGCTCAAGTTAATGATGTTAGCCAACCATGTGAAATCTGCGGGGGTCCTCACTCTTACACCACTTGTACCGCCACCCAAGACTACCCTTCTGAGAATGTGAATGCAGCATACCGTACTGTCACACCCCACCATGGCGGAATATGGGGCGCGACGTGTGGATATCATCACAACATGGCATGTCTATAGAGATAACTATATGAAATAAGAAATGTCATAAAATGGTGACACAAAAGTCATGACAATATCTCATCAAAAGCAGGAGTCTAGGTAAGTAGGTAACAGTCCTACCTCTTACCTAAGACAAACAAGTAACACAAACAAAACAAACATATAGGTGCCAACAGTATCACTTATTCAAAAAAAACATAAAGGTAAACTAAGAAGGAAACGGGGATATCCTTCTATATGCATTCCTACGCTCTCCAAATCCTAGCCACTTAAGTTCTCACGCCTAACCAAAGCATCACCTGAAAGATACACTAAAACACGTCAACATAAAGTTGGTGAGAGTCATAGGTTTAGACTCCAACGCTAAATCAATTACAAGCTGTGAATAACAACCATCAACAAAAGAACATATGGACAATGTGTTACAAATATGCAATAACAACTATCAATCAAGATTAATCATACCAAACCAACCCAAGGCTCCTACCTTGCCAAACAACATCATGGTACCATAGATGATCACACTATGTACCTATCCCAAGGCCACTACCTTGGAAAACCACAAGGCCACTACCTTGTCAAACCACAAGGCCACTACCTTGTCAAACCACAATAACTGAGATGGCACGTGTCCCCCGATCCAAATCATACACAATCAAGAATCACATAGCAGTTAATCACATAAGTGCACACACAAGTCCATCACAAAACCATAAAAACATTCACAGCATCAATTTAGAAAATAACTCAACACAGTGTCTCTTCCATCCCATATGGAAGTCAAAATCAATATTAAACATGGGACTATGAAACTCACCTGATTGAGCTTCTCCAAATTGTCCTCGCACTAGCAAAATGCTAACAAACCAAAAACACATAATCAAAACATGAACCAATCACTAAAACGGCTCATCAACCTATGATGGACATCTAGCCTCCTCCTATATAAATACCTCATTTATATGCTCTAAGCATCTAATTACACCCCTCTATAAAGCCCTTAACTCCTTTTACTTCATAACCCGTCCCGTTAACATTTTACCCAAAACAGTCCCGTTTTTCATACCTTAAACTATGGGTCGATCTCCCCCTTAAACATACCCATGATCTCTGTAAATGGAATATTCATACTTTTACATATGTTAGCAAAAACCTCCCACTTGCCCTAACCTTAAAGCTACTGTTAAGGCCCCGATATATGTGTATATATTGCTACCTATCCAGAATTCATTGATTTTAAACGTATGAAAAGTTCATTACCATTTGAGGGTCTTACCCTAAATCACCATCTTAGCCCAAGTGCAGATACTTAATACAATATATAAAACATCTCTCATGTTCGTGAGAAGATCCCAATGCAACCCTAAGTATCCCAAACAACCCAAAACTTAAAAAGAAAACAGGCTGACTTCAAAACTATTTTGACCTCCGACTGTTGTAACCTGTTTTTGACCCACTTTCCCACCTCCAATTTAGTTCTCGTTTCTTGCATTGGAAAACCACTTCAAATACCTTTCCAGGGATATGTGGATCGCAAAATAAGAGTTTGTAGAACTCCCTATATGATCAAAACAATGACCCAAAATTCTGCCCAGTTTAAAAACGGGTTTAACAAAATCAACCTCATTAATTAACCCTAATCCCTCTAATTACAAGCCCTAATCTATGTAATCATCATATTATGATTAATATAACATAAATTTACTGTTTATAAAATTAAACCTAACCTAAATCCATCATAAGATGATTAAAGAAAACATTAAACAATTTAATTGAAAAGAGTATTAAAGATTTTACCTTAGAATTTTTGAAAGGAGAAAAATTAATGAAGAACCCTAAAACCACCATTTATGCCGACCAAACCTTGATCTCCAGGGATTTTGTGAGTGTTTTGATTAATAAAAATACTTTATATACTTTCCTAACAAGTCCTTGGCCCATATACAAAAGCCCGGTTCCCTTTTTCTCTTTTTTCCCCTTTTCTTTTCTTTCTTGTGTCCAAACCAAACCGACTATATACTCATTATTTTCGTTTTTTTTCTTTTTATTATTAATTATTAAGTTATTAATATTACCTTAATTTACCTTAATTTATTTCGGCTCCTAAAGCCTCCAAAACCTCAAAACCGTAAAACTAGTCAGATTTACGCGTTTTACCGTAAAAGACGTAAAATATACACTTTTATAAAAAATCTTAAATTTTGAAATAAACTTTATAATTAAGTCCTAAATGACTTAAAACCATCCCGAAAAATATCCATATGATTAATTACCTCATCCGAGACCTCTAAATGCTAAACCGTAAATCATAAAAATACGATTTTCTATAATACATATACGTATACGTAAAACCACTAAATAACACCATCTCACTTCATAGCCACTACCATGTGAACTCATGAACATGAAATCATCACACATCGTTTCACTCACAAGATACCCCGTACCGGAAACGATATCCAAACCACAATCTATACACACCAATAAGCACATAAACACGTAAAGACACGCAACTAGCACAAAATAAAACTAAGTGACGAACCTCAAAACCAGGGTTGTCACATCACTCCTTCCTAATAGAAATCTCGTCCCGAGATTTACTCCTTAGGATCAACACACAAATAATAAATCACACGAGGATACTTGTTCTAAATGAACTCCCCTCATTTCCACGTGAACTTCAGTTCAAGTTTCAAAATACCACATATACAAACCAAAAATAATTAAACTCATTGCCAACTCTTGGCCTCACAGTCAATAAATCTCACAAATGACTCTTTGATAAAACAAAGACTCTTATTAATACAAGTCCCGAATAATCGTACATGCAAAACGCATTCTCAAACAACCCTTACCAATCTCAATACATGAAATATATCATGTATACCACTCATTTTCCCCTAGGTAATTCTATGCTCATAAGCTACTGGTCCGATCTTTCCAAAGATCATAAATGGACCTACAAAACTCTACATCAACTCTTCCATTTTACCAAAACATACCACCCGTAACTATGGGTGAAACTCCCTACATAACTTTGTCACTAATTCTAGTGGTTTCCTCCTTTTCTACATAGCATCCCTTGTTGCCCTCATCATTTCTACAAACATCACTACCACATTAGTAGCCTCTTTTACCAATTCCAGTCCACAATGAGGACAACTCACCCTATCCTTTCATATAGTGCCTCAAATGGCATTTATCGAATTCTAGTATGATAACTATCATTATATGAAAACTCAGCCATCGCTAATGAGTTTCCTAACTCTCTCTAAATTAATCACTCATGCCCTCGGGGTAACTCCTAAGATTGTATAAATATCTCACTTGTCCCTCCTTTTCCAGTCAGCTGGATATGCTCATATCCAATCATGTTCATCAACCCCCTTTAGTCTGTACCATTCTATCACATCCGTACGCAATCCTTCCAACTTCTCAACTACTTGACTTCTCATTCCTCTTGAAATATGAGATGAATTAGTCAGTCTATCGACTATCACCCAACTCTCGTCTTACTTAATCCTCCACCGCATTATCTATCCCTTCCACCAATTTCGTCCTTACATCGCCCTCTCTAAGCTACTCCTATCTATGTAGGAAGTATAGTCTACGTCCCTTTCTCCATATGGTTGTCCAAGCCACACAACATACATGTTGACGCGTTCTCTGCTTTAGACAACTCACCTCGTGCAACCTACATCCTTCATCCAAACAACCCAAATACGTCATCCTTATAGTTCAAGTTCGTCTCAGCTTCACTTCATTCTTCTTATTCAATTCTCATCAACCATGCTTGCCCTTCCCAGATGGTACTTGGCCTTGCAATTTTCTTTCATCAATCAACTCCACCCATCACCTTTGCCAAATGTTCAATCAAGATGATTAAATATGTGTTGGAGACGTTCATGATCCGTATAGATCATTCTCCACGTCTCGTACACCAAATTCCTCTAGCATTCTAGGCAGATATAACAATCCAGCTCCACAAACTAAGTCTATCCAGTTCTTCCAAATCTTCCGTTCCTGCAACGTATAGTGATCGCCTTTCTTTGTCGTCCTCATACGCGTCCAATTCTTTGCTCCACGTATCGTCATGCTTCGCGAATTCATCCAGTCCTTCTGATAATGCCAAGATCGGCTCATTATCCCATACACCTCTTCAGCCTCCAAAATGCTTCCTCATCCTTCTTCACTTCGCCCCTCGCTGGTTCCATGATATGCCATCATCTCTAACTACTCATCATGGTAGACTTAATACTAAAACTCACACTTTGAAAATCTCACGTATACTTCCACTCCAAAACCAACACATACTTCGCCTCACTCTCCTTCTTAGACTTTGAGTAGATCAAGATGTCGTCGATACTCCCGATGACAACTTGTTTATACCCGTTCATGCACACTCGGTTCATTGACTCCATGAAATCCGCTAGTTCTTGGAAAAGGCAAATGCATAACCGTAAACCCAAAGCGTTCATACAACATCCTTAGCAGTTTCAACTATGTCCTCCTTGCACCCTCTCTTAGCGGCAAACGAATAAATTCCTACCTCGTTTTACTTGCAAAATTCTACACGCATTTTAAAAGACCAATGCTTCCTCTCATCAGACCACTCAACCACTTTCCACATCCAATCTACTACTAAGCAACTCAACTTTTATCCGGCATTCCCTGCAATTTCTAACAGCTCTTGTTTTTAAATCACTCCATCAACGATTTGCCTTGGAAAGGCACTAACTACAACTCCTCTCACCTCCCCTACTTGCTCTATTTATGGTTCTACCTCACCGTAATAGGCAAACCTACTAAATTTCAGGAAATTTTCGGAAAACTTACATACCCTACGAACAATCATAAATACCTTTGAGGTATTGTATCCCCTTCCAACACTCTCTATGGCGCGTTACTTGTGCTAGTATCCCACAAATCTCTATTTATCTCCTTGGTACTCCTAAGAGACCTCATGACAACCTTAGTTCGTCTACGAACTCCTTTCCTCCCCACTAAGGGAATTCCGACCATTCTCTCATGGTCACCTACTTAAGTGTGTAGGCGCGACCAAGTCTTTCATATGACTACCTCAACGCTCCCGAACAATACGAAACCAAATCTACATCCTGAATCCATCAGATACGATCAACAAATCAAACCAACGGATAACTAACGACATTTCACGTGCACCAGTTAAAACAAGTCAAAACCATGAGACTCGAAAGAAAACTCAAACCCAATACGTGTATCAATTCAAAATGACCCATGACAACGAAAAATAATCCAAGAAACACCCAATGGCAACCAAACAGATTACGCCCCGCGACATATTATTTAAACCGTAAAAAAGATCGACTTTTCCAAAAGAATGTATATCTTTTTTTTTATTATTACCTCCCACATCCATGTGACTCAAACAATATGCCAACAACCTTCTAGGCGATCTCAAAACTCAACCCAAATACTAGGTATCCCGTGCACCCCAAATAAAAATAAACTACTATTCAAAACTCAAACTTGAACCCGACACTTGTACAACAATTCCGACCAGTCCATTGACCTCCCATGACTATACTTTCTGAATATTTGAAAAGTACGTTCCGAGTACATAATTTTTGGCTTTTGAATCACTCAAAAAACTCTAAAAAAATGAACAAGTTATGACCAAAACAGTTTTATACTAGTTGTTTTAAAAAAACTAAAGATTAAACTTAGTGATTAATGTAATCCTTTTAAATGACAGATATAATTGTATGTGTAACCTTCATAAACTCAATTTAACCTTGTATTAATAATTACAAATGACGTGAATCGGTTAAACCCAATTATATAAACTATGTAAGTAGAAAGAAATTTTACTTCGCTTTATTTTAAAGAAAGTCCTTTAGAATTTGAAATATATAAGTGTTGATTACAAAGAAATCTTATGTTACATCTTGTTTCAAACACGACTCCATCACCTTACCCTTATTTTACCGAATACAACCAACCATCTAACTTAATATATACCGACCAAAAGAAATGCAAGACCCAACACAAAAGATTTCATTATCTCAAAAGAAATCCCAAGTTATTTCAGTAGACTTGAAACCAAAAACACCATTTTAAAACGTACACGTGAAATACGAGACTCAAAGAATACGCTACAAGACACACTTCAAAAGATTTAAAACGTCGGTGGAACTCCAACAAACTCCAGCACCATAAAACACGACAAACACGAGGTACGTTCAAGTTATAATAACTAGTGAACGACCATATACCATAACCAAACACGTAGTAGTATATATACATCCGCATATATATACCTATCGAATCTCCCAAACATACTCGTTATCATACATGTCAAGTCAATCAATCGCTTTATACGCTTGTTTTTCCATACGAGTAATCACCATCTAACCGTGCCACAACAAGGCATAAAGCCCACCTCTAAAACGAAACCATATCGTGTGACCCCAATATCACACAACACAACTATAACCCAAAACATATAACACCAAAAAGAATAATAGCCATATCATAGGCAGCCATTACATAAATCCATATATTATACGTATCCCCATATTCTACATCTCATCATATACAAGCATGTACTAACCCTCTTTCATGCAATCATACTTGAGAACCCATTGAAGTTGTGGTACTTGTATAACTATGTTGGCCACCATACTTATACAATTACCCTTTCCCCAATGCACTCCCTCCTATGATGACACTTATAAGAATCAATACAACATATAACACATAAATCCATCTACTCACATAAGCTCATAACCACATAAACAATAAAGTCCAAAACTCCATCTATTAAAATAACATAATAGTACTCTTGAAATACGTAAATCCATAGTCTAGCTAAAACAACATAGACTAAATCCAAAACGTAAACATAATCAGTTATAAGTCATGTCGCCCGTAAGAGTGGAAACATCTTAAAATCCTTCCTATCCACCTACTCCTAGTAACTCGAACCACCACATGATTCTTAGGGAACATGACTTAAATATCAAAAGAAAAATAACATACCTCAGATATGTAAAATAACTCGATAAAAGATAGAAACTACCGTGTACTAAATTATGTACTATAATGTACAATTTAAGCAAAATACTACAGTGACTAGCATGGACGATTATGGTTCAACCCGCACTAGTCACAAACCCGAAAAGAAAATAACATGTGACTAAGTATGAACATACTACGGTTCAATTCATACTAGTCAAAACATCGCAATAAATAACATCCAAACACATAAACTATTATAAAATGCACACATACTCCTATGACGCCTATATGTAGGGACCCTTAAGCTATAGACTAGGCTACACGACTAGGCAACCTAATTCTCTATAACCATTGGCTCTGATACCATTCTGTCACACCCCACCATGGCGGAATATGGGCGCGACGTGTGGATATCATCACAACATGGCATGTCTATAGAGATAACTATATGAAATAAGAAATGTCATAAAATGGTGACACAAAAGTCATGACGATATCTCATCAAAAGCAGGAGTCTAGGTAAGTAGGTAACAGTCCTACCTCTTACCCAAGACAAACAAGTAACACAAACAAAACAAACATATAGGTGCCAACAGTATCACTTATTCAAAAAAAACATAAAGGTAAACTAAGAAGGAAACGGGGATATCCTTCTATATGCATTCCTACGCTCTCCAAATCCTAGCCACTTAAGTTCTCACGCCTAACCAAAGCATCACCTGAAAGATACACTAAAACACGTCAACATAAAGTTGGTGAGAGTCATAGGTTTAGACTCCAACGCTAAATCAATTACAAGCTGTGAATAACAACCATCAACAAAAGAACATATGGACAATGTGTTACAAATATGCAATAACAACTATCAATCAAGATTAATCATACCAAACCAACCCAAGGCTCCTACCTTGCCAAACAACATCATGGTACCATAGATGATCACACTATGTACCTATCCCAAGGCCACTACCTTGGAAAACCACAAGGCCACTACCTTGTCAAACCACAAGGCCACTACCTTGTCAAACCACAATAACTGAGACGGCACGTGTCCCCCGATCCAAATCATACACAATCAAGAATCACATAGCAGTTAATCACATAAGTGCACACACAAGTCCATCACAAAACCATAAAAACATTCACAGCATCAATTTAGAAAATAACTCAACACAGTGTCTCTTCCATCCCATCTGGAAGTCAAAATCAATATTAAACATGGGACTATGAAACTCACCTGATTGAGCTTCTCCAAATGTCCTCGCACTAGCAAAATGCTAACAAACCAAAAACACATAATCAAAACATGAACCAACCACTAAAACGGCTCATCAACCTATGATGGACATCTAGCCTCCTCCTATATAAATACCTCATTTATATGCTCTAAGCATCTCATTACACCCCTCTATAAAGCCCTTAACTCCTTTTACTTCATAACCCGTCCCGTTAACATTTTACCCAAAACAGTCCTGTTTTTCATACCTTAAACTATGGGTCGATCTCCCCCTTAAACATACCCATGATCTCTGTAAATGGAATATTCATACTTTTACATATGTTAGCAAAAACCTCCCACTTGCCCTAACCTTAAAGCTACTGTTAAGGCCCCGATATATGTGTATATATTGCTAGCTATCCAGAATTCATTGATTTTAAACGTATGAAAAGTTCATTACGATTAGAGGGTCTTACCCTAAATCAAAAACTTAGCCCAAGTGCAGATACTTAATACAATATATAAACCATCTCTCATGTTCGTGAGAAGATCCCAATGCAACCCTAAGTATTCCAAACAACCCAAAACTTAAAAAGAAAACAGGCTGACTTCAAAACTGTTTTGACCTCTGACTGTTGTAACCTGCTTTTGACCCACTTCCCTACCTCCAATTTAGTTCTCGTTTCTTGCATTGGAAAGCCACTTCAAATACCTTTCTAGGGATATGTGGATCGCAAAATAAGAGTTTGTAGAACTCCCTATATGATCAAAACAATGACCCAAAATTCTGCCCAGTTTTTAAAAACGGGTTTAACAAAATCAACCTCATTAATTAACCCTAATCCCTCTAATTACAAGCCCTAATCTATGTAATCATCATATTATGATTAATATAACATAAATTTACTGTTTTTAAAATTAAACCTGACCTAAATCCATCATAAGATGATTAAAGAAAACATTAAACAATTTAATTGAAAAGAGTATTAAAGATTTTACCTTAGAATTTTTGAAAGAAGAAAAATTAATGAAGAACCATAAAACCACCATTTATGCCGACCAAACCTTGATCTCCAGGGATTTTTTGAGTGTTTTGATTAATAAAAATACTTTATATACTTTCCTAACAAGTCCTTGGCCCATATACAAAAGCCCGGTTCCCTTTTTCCCTTTTTTCCCCTTTTCTTTTCTTTCTTGTGTCCAAACCAAACCGACTATATACTCATTATTTTCGTTTTTTTTTTCTTTTTATTATTAATTATTAAGTTATTAATATTACCTTAATTTACCTTAATTTATTTCGGCTCCTAAAGCCTCCAAAACCTCAAAACCGTAAAACTAGTCAGATTTACGCGTTTTACCGTAAAAGACGTAAAATATACACTTTTATAAAAAATCTTAAATTTTGAAATAAACTTTATAATTAAGTCCTAAATGACTTAAAACCATCCCGAAAAATATCCATATGATAATTTACCTCATCCGAGACCTCTAAATGCTAAACCGTAAATCGTAAAAATACGATTTTCTATAATACATATACGTATACGTAAAACCACTAAATAACACCATCTCACTTCATAGCCACTACCATGTGAACTCATGAACATGAAATCATCACACATCGTTTCACTCACAAGATACCCCGTACCGGAAACGATATCCAAACCACAATCTATACACACCAATAAGCACATAAACACGTAAAGACACGCAACTAGCACAAAATAAAACTAAGTGACGAACCTCAAAACCAGGGTTGTCACAGGTACCTATCCTCAACCCGCTTATCAAGATCGTCCTCAAGGTGACCGCAACCTGCTTAGCTACCGCTCCAACAATTATCTCTCACCACCCGGTTTTACTCCTAACAGCCCAAACCAACAACAAAACCTCAACCGCCCTCCTCAACAACAACAACAATCTCGTGGACCATACATACCACCTCACAAACAACAACATCCACCTCAAAGAAACAACCAAGTTTACCAGCAACCTGCTTATCAACCACCCGCATACAATGCTCCTTCCAACCATCCCACCGCATTACACCAAGACATTGGAACCTACATGAGGACTAATGATGTGATCGTGGACAATCTCCAACAGGAAGTGCGCAACTTGAAAGCAGACCTGGTAAAACAAGGGAACGATCTGAGAGCTGACATGAGAAACACTTTGGATAGTCAAACGAATGACTTAAAAAACATGATGGCTAGTTTCTTCCAAGGTAATCAACCCTCTTCTTCGGGTAATCTTCCGAGTAACACCGTTGCGAATCCAAGAGGGGAGATGAAAGCAATCACCACTCGCAGTGGCAAAGGTACCAAGGAACCCGAGCTTCCTATACCTCCATCGGTGATTGTGACTAAGGAGAACGAGTCACCTGCTCCTATTCCTTATCCTTCTACTTCCCCAATTTCTCCACCTCTTACTTCTACCCCTCCTCCACCCAAGGATGTGAGTGATCCTATTCTCCCAAAGCCTTCCTCTTCTTCCAATATACCTTATCCATCTAGGTTGAGGAAAGAGAAGCTCAAAAGCAAGGATGATATTCAGGTTTCGAAATTTCTTAAAATGTTCAAACAATTGAATTTCAACATCTCCTTCGCTGAGGCTCTCGCTCACATGCCTAAGTACGCGAAAATGTTCAAAGATCTTCTTAGCGACAAGGAGAAGCTTCTTGATATTGCTAACACCCAACTTAATGAGAATTGCTCTGCAGTGCTCTTAAGGAAATTGCCAACCAAGCTTGGTGATCCGGGTCGTTTCTTAATCCCTTGTAACTTCCCGGGAGTAGAGAATTGCATGGCCCTAGCCGATTTAGGTGCCAGTATTAATCTAATGCCTCTAAGCGTTTGGAAGCAATTATCTCTCCCTGAGCTAGTCCCCACCAAAATGACTTTGGAATTAGCTAACCGTACGGTTGCTTATCCAGTGGGGTTAGCCGAAGACGTCTTTGTAGGAGTCGACAAATTCACTTTTCCTGCCGATTTCGTTGTCGTTGACTACGACATGGACCCTCGTGTGCCATTGATCGTTGGTCGTCCATTCTTGAGGACCGGTCGCACTCTCATCGATGATGAAGCCGGTGAGCTTATCATGAGAGCGGGCGACGATAAAATCGTCTTCAACATGGGAAAGTTGTCTAAACAACCTTATTCATACGAGAGTGTTAATTGTATTGACGTTCTGGATGAGGCTTGTGAAGAACACTTTATTGATGCTTGTAAAAATATTCCTACCTCTCTTCCCAATGTTGAGACCGCTTCCTCTATTGATTCATCACTGTCTCTATTTGGAGAAAGTGATTTCTTTTGGAAAGATCTTGAAGCCACCATGGGAGATGTGAACTTAGCTAATGACGATTCTCCCACCGATTGGGATGAAGACATGCATTTCTTTGAAAACCTTCTCAAAGAAGACAATCTTTCTCCACCATCTCCCACGGTTATTGCTATCGATGCTCCGACTTTGAAAACACCTCCTATCGAAAATCCTCCAGATTTAGAACTTAAGGAGTTCTCGCCCCATCTCGAGTACGTGTTCCTTGAAGAAAACAAGAAGTCGCCTGTCATCATCACGAAGGACTTGAAAGATGAAGAGAAATCTCGCCTCATCGCCGTGCTTAAAGATCATAAGAAGGCAATTTCTTGGAAAATTTCCGACATCCGCGGAATTGATCTGAACTTTTGTACTCACAAAATTCTCATGGAAGATGACTTTAAACCCGCAATCCAGAGCCAAAGAAGGGTTAATCCTCGAATTCATGACGTCATCAAACAAGAGGTTATCAAACTTCTTGATGCCGGCTTGATTTACCCTATTTCGGATTCGCCGTGGGTAAGTCCCGTCCATTGTGTGCCCAAGAAGGGCGGAATAACCGTTGTTTCCAATGAACACAACGAGTTGATTCCCACTCGTCTCGTTACTGGGTGGAGAGTTTGTATTGATTATCGCAAGCTCAATGATGCCACGAGAAAAGACCACTTTCCTCTTCCCTTCATGGATCAAATGCTCGAGCGTCTAGCTGGTAATGACTATTACTGCTTCTTAGACGGTTTCTCCGGGTATTTTCAAATTCCCATCGATCCCAAGGACCAAGAAAAGACCACATTCACTTGTCCCTATGGAACATTTGCTTACAAACGCATGCCTTTTGGTTTATGTAATGCTCCTGGGACGTTCCAAAGGTGTATGATGGCTATCTTCTATGACATGGTGGAAGAGACTATGGAAGTATTCATGGATGATTTCTCGGTTTATGGCGATTCTTTCTCTACTTGCCTTGCCAATTTAGAACGTATGCTTAAGCGGTGTGAAGACACTCGCCTTGTTCTTAATTGGGAAAAATGCCATTTCATGGTAAAAGAGGGCATCGTGCTAGGACACAAAATCTCCAAAGCCGGACTCGAAGTAGACCGTGCTAAAGTCGATGTTATCGCTAAGTTGCCTCCACCTTCAACAGTGAAGGGTGTGAGAAGTTTCCTTGGTCATGCGGGCTTCTACCGTCGATTCATCAAAGATTTTTCTCAAATCGCTCGCCCGATGACCCACCTCTTGGAAAAAGATACTCCTTTTATCTTTTCCAAAGAGTGTATCGAAGCCTTCAACTCGCTTAAGGATAAGCTAACTAAGGCACCCGTCTTGGTTACCCCTAATTGGGAGCTGCCTTTTGAGTTGATGTGCGATGCTAGTGACTTTGCTATTGGAGCGGTTTTGGGCCAAAGAGTGAACAAACACTTCCAACCAATCCATTACGCTAGCAAGACAATGACTGGGGCTCAATTGCATTACACGACAACCGAAAAAGAGCTTTTAGTTGTTGTCTATGCCTTTGAAAAGTTCCGCCCCTATCTTGTCCTTTCCACCACAATCGTTTACACCGATCATTTCGCATTGAAGTACTTGTTGACTAAGCAAGATTCCAAACCAAGACTTCTTCGCTGGGTTTTGCTACTCCAAGAATTTAAAATCGAAATTCGCGATAAAAAAGGAGCTGAAAACCTAGCCGCGGATCATCTCAGTAGACTTGAGGATCCTTACCAAGGGGATCATCTGAACAAAGAAATCAATGATTCTTTTCCCTTGGAGACCTTAATGTCTATCAACTCGACTGCTGATGAAACCCCGTGGTTTGCGGACATTGCAAACTACTTGGCGGGTGGAATTCTCGTTGACGGGTTAACATCCCAGAAAAAGAAGAAGTTCTTTAACGACATTAAGACTTACTTTTGGGATGACCCGTATCTATTCAAGCAATGTGCTGACTTGATTATTCGCCGATGTGTTGATGGACCGGCAGCTTTAGAAATCCTTGACGCTTGCCACAAAGGACCCACCGGTGGTCACTTTGGTCCCAACTACACCGCCAAAAAAGTGTTTGAATCGGGATTTTATTGGCCCACCATCTATCGTGACGCTCACGAGATGGTTAAACATTGTGATGCTTGCCAAAAACAAGGCAAGATCACACATAAAGACGAGATGCCTCAGAATTTCATTCAAGAATGTGAAATCTTTGATGTTTGGGGTATCGACTTTATGGGGCCATTCCCTTCATCTAAAGGAAACAAATACATCCTTCTAGCCGTTGACTACGTCTCCAAATGGGTTGAAGCCAAAGCTTTACCCACTAATGACGCAAGGGTGGTTTGTAACTTTTTGAAATCGCTATTCGCTAGATTCGGTGTGCCTCGTGCCATTATTAGTGATCGCGGGACTCATTTTTGCAACGACCAATTTGCTAGAGTCATGGCTAAGTATGGTGTAAATCATCGTCTTTCCACCGCTTACCACCCACAAACTAATGGCCAGGCTGAAATATCCAACCGAGGATTAAAGCGAATTCTCGAAAGAACCGTGGGAGAGCATCGTGCCTCATGGGCTGATAAACTTGATGATGCTTTGTGGGCTTTTCGTACCGCATACAAGACTCCGATTGGTTGTACACCATATCGTCTCGTGTACGGGAAAGCATGACACCTCCCCATTGAGTTGGAGCACCAGGCTTACTGGGCCTTGAAGTGGGCTAATTTTGACATCAACAAAGCCGGTGACCTACGCAAGATCCAACTCAATGAGCTGAATGAACTCCGTAATGAGGCTTATGAAAATTCTTTGATCTATAAGGAGAAGACTAAGCTCATTCACGACTCTAAGATTAAGAACCGAGAATTCCAAGTTGGAGACAAAGTTTTACTCTTTAACTCTCGGTTGAAAATCTTTTCGGGCAAGCTAAAATCTCGTTGGTCCAGCCCATTCACCATTGCCCAAATTTTTCCATATGGTACTCTCGAGCTCGCTCAACCTAATGGGCCAAATTTTAAGGTGAATGGCCAACGAGTGAATTTGTACTTTGGTGAGGACATCTCTCAGGAGATGATCCCATCCCTCACCACGTTCCCCATGAACTAATTTTGGGTCGAGTCAGGCTCGTGACTCGGTTATAAAAAACAAGCGCTCCTCAGGAGGCAACCCGAGTATCTATCCTTTTCTGTTTTAACCTCCTAAGTGTAGGGGGACCTATATAGGTGTTTCTATTTGTGTGGTGATGTGATTACAGGGATAAGTGCACTCTTGGAATCTCTGAAGAACCGTGCTCCCGTGTTATCCGAAATCCGGTTCTATCTCTCAACTATCGTGATTCAATTTTCTTCATACTCACATTTGAAATTGATCACTTTAGTCGTCTCTTCCTTAACTTGAGTTAACCAACGTGCACAATGTCATAAGTGTAGGGGAAACTTTTCCCACATGCTTAAACATTGAGGACAATGTTTATCTTAAGTGTAGGGGGGGACTTCTATCGAAGTTTTAAGTGGACTTTTCCATGAAAATGCCTTCATTTAACCGGAAAATCATATTTTTCAACATTTTTCAAATTTTTTATTAACTTTGGCCATTTAGTCGTAATTTTTAAATTTTTATCATTGCTTGCATATGTATATACCCTTAAAGTCAAAAATATTAAAAAAAGTGGTGTAGCTAGTTTAGAAGTCTTTGACATATTAGGCCCGTTGCGATTATTTTGACTCAACCCGAATAGACTTATTCAAGTTTATTCGAGCTAGTATCCTTAACCATGTAGACCTTAATTGGTTTATTAGGCTAAGCATCCACGAGTCTCATTACTTGAGATTTTAAATTGTGGAGAACGAGAAATGATAGAGTTAATTATAAGTTGGTATTCTTGCGCAAGCTCACTTGGTGTAATTATTTGCCTATTCTCCCATCACTTGCTAATAATTTGTCTGCAATAAGTAAGGTCGTACGATTTGAAAAGTTACTTAGCTTCTAGCCCAAGATCGTTTAAAAGTTGCTCAGTAATGATAAGAGTTCATAGCCAAGGCATAACTTATGAAGCGGGGCGCGAAGATTGGCGAGTCCGAAAAGGCCCTAACAAGGCATGAGGATTTAATTTTATTGCTGAAGATCCAAAGTGATGTGAAAAGCATTATTCCCAAAATCAATATGAAGGATCAAGACTCACGACGAAAAGCAATCAACTCCCATAAAGATCATGGAGAAGTCTATCCGAAAAGACCCTAACAAGGTATGAGGAGAAATAGATCCAAGTCCGAAAAGGAGGCGGATCGTTGTATCTCAAAATCCCAATTAGAGATTGAAGAAATAATCATGAAGTCGTGGTCAACAAAGTTGGAGTACCCCTCAAAAGTCTCCAAGTGAAGAAACTCTATAACGAAGAGAAGACCATTATCTCAAGAACGTCTCTCAAGATATGAAGTATGAAGTACATGCCAAATATCGGCCCGAGAAAGGTCTCAAATCGTGAACCGAGTTATGCCAAGATATGAACTTTTTGATATCCCGAGAAGCAGTTTTAAGAGATTTTGTCCTTTAGCTAACTATTGATCAAATCGTCCTACTTTGCTTTCAGCCTAAATAACTATCGAAATAAGTCCAAAAATGCATCTTCATGATCATTCTAAGACAAAAATAAAATATAAGAGATACACCTAGGAATAAGGGAGTTTAAGCATAAAATTAAGCCATGTGAGTAAGTGTTTGATTTGCTAACTTATAACAACAATGATCTCATTTTTAAGCTTAGTTTGGGGAACGTGAAACTTGAGGGTGATGAATCGTCGCAGCACCGAAGCCCTAATGTAAGTCTTAGATCCCTTCGCAAGTTATTTCCACATAGCTATCTTCTATCCTTTTGTTTACTTTAAAGTTTTAATTTCTCTTAGTACTTTAATTTTTGTTTAGTAGTATTTTAATAAGCCCAAGGTTGATTGATTATGAGAAAAGTGTAAACTTGCTTTATCGCTAAGCATTGCATGAGGGCATGGCAATGGTTAAGTGTAGGGTATTTGATAGGTGTGTAAACACCCATCCTTTTACCACTTAATTCTGGCTAAAACGAGACCAAAACACGTATTTAATATCATTTGTTTGGAATTATGCGTGGTTTTTGTCTTTATTGCGTTTTCAGAGTCAACCGGATGAATATTGAAGAAAACATGGGATTGCACAGGTTTTATCGAGGAAAAAGACTCAAGACGAAGTCTATTGTCCAAGAGATGCAAAAGATTTGAAGTCATTGTGCTTATTTGAAGATTTATCGAAGAATAGAGCCAAAGATGGAAGATTCATATATGTCGAAGAACTCGAGTTTATTAAACAAAAGATTATAAGTCGAGTTGGAATTATTCACCGACACTTCTCAAAATCCAAAGTCGGAAACGTTTATTTAAAGAAACGTGAAGACTAAAGAAGAAAGAAGAAAAGAAGCCCAAACCAAATCCCATTCACAAGCCCAACATCACACGCCTATAAATAGGACTTTACTTCACAAAATTTACACTTAGTTAGTTCTTTAGTTTTTCATTTTTCTAGTTTTAGTGAGAGAAAGTTCCAAACTTTCTCTCACTAAACTTTTTCTTTGTTTTCATCTTTTGAATTTAAGCTTTCTTTAATCTTTGTACTTTGGATTTCATTAATCTTATTCAAGTTAAGCTTTTAAGTTCTTTAAACTTCTTCTACTTTTCTTAGTTTACCTAAATCCTTGATCCGATTGTCTCATTTCATACGGTTTGGATTTGTGGATGAGTTCGCGATAAAAGTTTAATCTTTCTTGTTTCTTTTTAAGCTCTCACACGTATAAGCTATAGGCCTTCTATGCTTATTGGCTTATTGCTTGTTTTAGCTTATTGGTTTTCGGATTTCATATATGATTTAGTCATTCAAAAGTTTCGTTTATAAAGTTTATGATTTTACGTTTTCAAAAGTTGTCAAATTTAATCTTTTTGAAGTGTTTAAGTCTCGGTTAAAATAGCTTATTGTTCATGCTTATTGAAGTTTTAGCTTTTCACCAATTTCGGAACAACATTACTCCCATCGTAATCCAAGGGTTTTTACACATTCCGACGGGTTCTCTGGTTTAGATCGCAATAACCCTTAAGGGTTTTACTTTGCGATCGGTTGGAAATTCCCCCTTATTCCGATCTGGATTGCGATCGCTTATTGCGATCGCATATTCCAACGGGACCAAGCTTCCTTTTTAAGTCGAAACTCTGCCCATTTTCAGTTTGTAACTTTTCGATAGTAGTGCATTGCGACAGCAGCATTTATGCCATTCCGATCTGACTTTCCGATCTAGACTATTCCGATCGTGATCTTTGCGATTGACCTTATTTCGACAGCTTTTATTTTTAGTATTCCGATGGTGACTAACATGGACATTCCGATGGACCTTTCCTTGACATTCCGATGGATCATTTTAGTTATATTCCGATGCTTATGTCTTTGATGCATTCCGATAGAAATAATTTTCAATATTCCGATAGAACAAGTTTTAAGTATTAGTTCAATTAAGTTTTCAAAGTATTCGTCTAATCTTTTCTTTACGTTTTCAAGCATTCAGTTTTAACTTGTCAATCTAGTTTAATCTTTCAAAGCTTATTATTTACTCAACGCTACTTACCCTTATTTGTCATTAGTCCAAAGTAGATAAACAAACCAACACCTTTTTATTAACCAAGAACAAATCATTCCACTTAGAGCCGTGATCAATTCGAGGAGATACCGAGAGACAAATCTAGAACCCAATGCAAAAGCAAAGTATCAAGGTTTAACAAAGGTTTTGGGAAGAAAAATGCATGTCCGTTTAATCTTCATGATACCAAATTTATATGATATGATACCGATTTGTAACATGATCACATATTCACCATATTAGAAAAGAACTGACAAGGTTGGACCTGATAGATGAGAACATCATATGATAAGATCAAATGGTTCTTGTCAGCATATGTTGGTCGCCTCGTCACGTCTGAAGTCATCTCTTGACACCATATGTACGATTGGTATTGTTGTCTTGACACCAACTTGTGGACTTGGCACTTTCGGCATCGAAGAATCTGAATGCTTGACAATTTCTCCCCCTCAATTGTTGACCTGTGTTCTATTGAAAAGCTGTAGTCGTCGGTTGAGTAGTCGCATCGTCGAGTATGTAGATACCAATTGTAGATTGCTATGGTTGTAGAGATGATAGCTTCATAAAAACAAGACTTCTCTTGTTTTAACAAATAAATGCACTGAAACGTACCTCGATTTGTGTTAGACCAAGTTATAAAGTAAACTTGATCCCTTACAAGGTTTTAAATTAAACCTTGCCCGAGAAAATTAATTCCCGTTGTGAGCCAAAGCTTTCATAAGAAATACTTGACTTTAATATGAAAACCGGGTTGCAGTCTGAAATAACTACAAGCCATTTAGGCATGTTTTATGAAATATTTACAACTTTTGTACGAACTCTATTTATGGCGCCGTGTCGATATTAATCAACATTTCTAAAGCCGTAAATATTATCGTACCAAAAGACATGCCTTTGAAAAATAAAGTAAAAATATTTTTGGATTTTTATGAATTTTTCAATTTTTATTGTTTTGTATGGTTTTATATTTTTGTATTTTGCTTTTGTGGATAAAAATATAAACAATATATACAAATGATCACCAAGGATACGGAGAATAGTTTACCACCACTATTCTTTCGCTTCATCTGCTAGTTCCTTAAGAGTCTCAGGCGAGAAGGTTCTCATTCCTAGCTTGTCGGCCAAAAATTCAATTCGAGCGCGATCTAAAGCCTTCGTGAAAATATTCGCCAATTGATACTCAGATCGGACAAAGTAAAGCTCTATTACTCCATTTTCCACTTGCTCCTTGATGAAGTGGTAGCGAATGTCAATGTGCTTCGACCGAGAGAATTGAACGTTGTTGCAGCATAAAGCAATTGCACTCTTGTTGTCACAGTACATCGGAATCTTGTTGAAACCTAGACCATAGTCTGTTAATTGCGATCTCATCCAAAGAATTTGAGCACAGCAACCGGACATAGCTATGTATTCTGCTTCCGTACTTGAAATTGCAGCGCTTTTCTGCCTTTTCGATGCCCAACTGATTAATCGATCTCTTAGTAGTTACAATGTTCCACTCGTGCTACGCCTTGTATCTTGACAACCCGCGTGATCCACATCTGCTTATGCCATTTGTGCAATAGAAGAGTCCTTCGAATACTAAAGTCCCCGATTAATGGTTCCTTTAAGATATCGAAAGATCCGTTTCACTATGGCCAAGTGTAACTCAGTAGGTCGAGTTTGATACCGAGCACACATACATATAGCAAACTGAAGATCAGGTCGACTGGCTGTGATATACAGAAGAGTACCGATCATTCCAAGATAAAGTGTCGGATCAACGGCAACTCCATGTGGATCTGCATCAATCTTATCTTTTTCCACCATTGGAGTATCCAGAGGGTCGCAAGATTCCATCTTATATTTCTTTAGTGATTCAAGGGCATACTTGGATTGATTGATAAAGATGCCTCTGGGATTCTGAGATATCTGAAGACCTAAGAAGAATGATACCTTTCCCATCATTGACATCTTAAACTTGGAAGACATGAGTGTCCCAAACTCATCCGATAAGGTTTGGGTCGAGGCCGCAAATATAATATCGTCAACATATATTTGTACCATAATCATATCATTACCTCGTTTCTGAATGAACAGCGTGGGATCCACCTTGCCTTTAGCGAAGCCTTGCGTAATGAGGAATTGTGATAATAGATCATACCATGCGCGTGGAGCTTGCTTCAACCCATAGAGAGCCTTTTTAAGCTTGTACACATGATTAGGATATTTAGGATTCACAAAACCATCCGGCTGTTGAACATAGACCTCTTCCTTGATTTCACCATTAAGAAATGCCGTCTTCACATCCATCTGATAGACGATAATATTCATATGGGCTGCATAAGTGAGGAATAGTCGAATAGCTTCCAAACGGGCAACAGGTGCAAAGGATTTCATAAAGTCGATGCCCAATAATTGCTTGTATCCACGAGCTACTAGTCAAGCTTTGTTCTTCAATATTCCGCCTAACTCATCGAGTTTCACCTTGTAAACCCATTTCAAAGTGAGTAACTACACTTGATCCGGGCATGGGACAAGTTCCCATACTTCAAGACGTATAAATTCATAAAGTTCTTCTTGCATAGCTTCTATCCAACATGATTGAGTGAAAGCTTGTTGCCATGTCTTAGGTTCAACTTCAGTGAGAAAAGCATCAAAGTGACAAAACATTGCACTTTCTTGTAACTGACTTCGTGTGGATACCGGACGATTAGGGTCACCAATAATAGAATCTATAGGATGATCCTTTGTCCACTTGCTGTCATGTTCACGAATCTGTGGATTGGAGTAAACCGTAGTAGGAGCTTCCTCTGAGGTGGACGACCCGGCTTGATTAGGGTCGGGAATTGGTACACCAAAGAATGGAAGTTCACGCATTTGAGCGAATTCCAAATCGTGATCATCATCGTCCTCTTCATCATCAATAGGCATGACATGGGTAATTGAAACAGGTGTTGGTTGATAATTACTTGTTGATGGTATATCTTGACCAATTGTAGGTTCAGATGTGTCTGATTGTGCTTCGGTTGCTGGAGCGACAACTTCGGTGACCGAAGCTATTACCTCAGGTTCTGGAGCAACAATACTGGGAGGAGTAAAGAATTCATCAAAGAACGGTTGAAACAACATATCCCATTCGGTCCTAGAAGGTGGTGTAAATGATGATGAAGTAGGGTTGTTTGGGACAAGACCAGAACAAATGTTACTGGGTCCCATTTCATGAAGTGCGGGTTCAGAGCTGCTTTGCTCAGAAGCCATTGCTGTCAGCTCATCAAAATCAACATTCATAGTTTCGAGGATCTTGCGAGAGTTACGGTCGTAGATTCGGTATGCCTTCTTTGCGGGTGCGTAACCAATGAAAATACCAATATCAGCCTATGGTTGAAGTTTTCCCAAATTGTCACCATCATTATTTGGATAGCAAAGAGAACCAAATACATGAAGATATGATAAATCTGGTACTTTTCCATGGAGAAGCTCATAAGGTGTTTTACCATGGCGTTTACGAATTAGTGACCGGTTTTGGGTGTACACTGCTGTAGATACTGCTTCTGCCCATAAAAACAATGGAGCCTTTGCATAAATTAACATCATTCGAGCAGCTTCCATAAGTGTGCGATTTCGCCTTTCAACGACACCGTTTTGTTGTGGAGTGCGTGCAACGGATGTTTCATGAGATATGCCAACTTCTTCATAATAATCACGCAAGATTTGATTCACAAATTCGGTTCCATTATCTGTACGAATGCGTCGGACAGTAGTGTTGAGATGCACTTGAATCATCTTGAGAAATCCGATGATGAATTTAGGTGCCTCATTTTTTGTTTTAAGAAATTTCACCCATGTAAACCGAGAGTAATCATCGACAATGACGAGGATGTACTTTTTACCACTAAGACTTTCAACACGCATTGGCCCACAAAGATCCATATGCAACAGATAAAGTTTCTCTTGGTGGTGTCTTCCGTCTTGGGTTTGTAAGATTTCTTAGTGCTTTTCCCCATTGTACAAGCGGAACACAAATGATCCTTGTGAAATGATAGTTTAGGAAGACCACGAACAAGTTTGTTTTTCGCCAAGTGATTAATAGCGTCAAAGTTAAGATGAGATAACCGTCGATGCCATAACCATGACTTAGTCTTCGATGCTTTGGAGAGAAGACATACGGGAGAAGCGGCCATCATGTCTTGTAGAGACAAAGTATACAAATTATTCCCTCGAGTACCTTTCAATAAATCAACCCCTTCCAAATTACGAATGAAGCAGGTATGCTCTCGAAAAGCGACTTCTAGGTTTGCATCACAAAATTGTCCCACAGAAAATAAGTTGTGCCCGAGACCTTCCACGTAATACACTCTTGAAATAATAACATTCCCAATATGATATTCACCATAACCCATTATCTTTGCAATATGATCATTTCCAAATCTAACCGTACCAAGAAACTTGCTGATGAAATTTCTGAGCTGAGAGCGATCTCCGGTCATATGCTTGGAGAAACCAGAGTCCAAATACCAGATAACAATTTGGACCACCTGTTTTCAACAACAACAGTAGACAATGCATTGGAAACTATTGGTTCCTGAGTGTTAGCAGATACAGATAAAATATTATCAGAATTGCTAACAGGTTTGTGACCCTTAGATTTCCTGCGTTTTCTAATGTGAGTTTTAGCACTAACAGGTTTTACTGTTCCAACTTTCTTAGGTTTTGGATTATTCGCGGGCACTAAAGTTGGAGTAGACCTATTTAAAGGGCACTTGGTTCCTATAGTAGTGTCGGTGTTCCTAGTTAAAGGACACGCTTGTGTTTTGGTAGCCTTGGTACTCCTAGTTAAAGGGCACGCTTTCTTCGCTTTAGTGGGAGTGATCCTAGTCAAAGGGCACGTATTTCCTACTATAGTGAAAATTCTACCAGTGGGGCGCCACATCCAACCAACTTGGGTTAACACTTTCTCAGTCGGTTTCCATTCTAATCCATTTTTCCGGGCATACATCTCATTCACATGGTCAATAAGGCAAGAATCATGACGACTAGAAAACATACATTGATTGCAATTCCAACATTTCAAATTAGAATTCACACTAGGCTTAGAACGCTGCACAACCGCAGAGCCTTTAGGTTTAGCTACATGATTCTTTTTATTCAAAACAGAAATAACATTCCTAGGATGGGCTTCTACTTTCTTCTTCACTTGACTACTAGATGGGGGCAAGATCCTATCTTTCTTCTTGTTTCTTTTAAGCTTAGATCTTTGAGTCTTAGTAGTGGTGCTTACTCCTGTAGAAGGCAACACGGGAATATTAGAAGCTGGTTTTGATTCCGCCTTATCCTTAGTGACCAAAGTTTGAGATGGTTTAGTCCTAGGGCCCTTATTAAATGGTGTGACGGCTATAAGGTTCCTTTTGATTGCACTAGAGGACGATGCTGAGATAGTGGCTGCATTATCCACAATATTCTTACCTTTTAGAGTACGAAGTGTTTCCTTTAACTCAGCCAAGACCAGATTTTTATCACAAATTTGTTCCCTCAAATCAGATATGTCCACCGACTTTTGATTCAATTGTTCAATCAAGGATTGATTCTGTGCAGTGGTATTAGCACATGCGGACTTTACTGAATCGAAGAGTCGTGTATCTTTCTGTTTTAAGTTATCAACTTTGGACAAAATCTTGGAAACTCGATTATCTAGATCAAGTTTAAAATTCTCAGTGGCCTCAAGTACGTTCACACAGTTAAGCTCCTTAGATTTCTCTATGTCTATCGACAAAGATTTAGTAACTTTGTCACTTGGCTGACGCTGTTTTGATTGTAAATTCAATCGAAAGTTCTTTTCAAAGTTTGCATCATCGATATTAACACCTTCGAATGATGTTTTAAAGATTTCGTGAATAAATTGTTGCTTGCTTTCAAGCGAAATACAATGTGTTTGAATCTCATCAAAACGTTTTGAAAGCGAAGAATATGAATCTTGAAACTTTAAAAATTCAGCCTCAAATTCGTGACAAGTACTATCTACCACATTATCCACAGATTCAACATTATGCACAATAGAATCACTATCAACACTTTTATTCACACAGATAGAAACTATATCATGAGACATCACTTGCTTCAGAAGCTGATCATTTTGGCGTGAAACTCTTTCTATTTCAAGTAAACTGTTTTCATAAGCATCATCCATTTCATTGAAAACACGTCTAACTTCTTCTATTTCCAAAAGCAAATCTTGATCAAGAGTACTAAGACAAGCTTTAACATTCTTTACAAACGGAATAATTTCGTCTCGGAACGCAGCTCTAGTGTGCTCAAAGTTCCATTCACCTTCCGTTATGGCCGAAGCCGTCGTACGTTCCAAAATGACCTTATCAAAATCGGCTAAGTGTTGGTGTACCGCGTTTAAGTTAACGGACGTCTTACTTACCGGTGGAATTAACTTCTTTAAATCCGTTTTCACAAGTGTAGGAGGCGTACTAGGAGGGTTTTCATTTGACAAACTTTGGGGCACAAGAACTGTCAATTCAGCTAGTTCCTTTTGTAAGCGAATGCGGGTCATTTTAGACAATTGATCTTTGTTATACTGATCATAATCAATCGTATGGAATTTTGAAAGCATTTTAGAATGAGTTTCATCCGCAAGTGACTGTGTCTCCTCAGAACTACGAACAAAAGGTGCTTCTTTCGATTTGCCAATTAGGGTCATATCATAAAGACACGGAATATATTCCTGAGCTTGTTTTGCATAACCGGGATTGTCACACCCCCAATTTATCAGAGTAAGATAACGCAATGGGGTGCGACGGTCATGACTATCACAAGATGTAGGTACAAAGAACGACTATTTGAAAGTCGTTTTCATTTAATAAAAACATAAACTTGTTCGGAAGCGTATTACACAAGATCAAATAAAGCGTAGTTTTCAAAGACTTCAACATTGTTTTAGACATCCAAAATACAAGTCACGACCATTTATTTAAATCTCCCAAGCATAACCACGTCACTCCTCCGTCTTGATACCTGAGAAAAACATTGCTAAAACGTCAACACAAAGGTCGGTGAGTTCATAGGTTTAAGATTAAATAGTGTGATGAACCATAAGATTTTCAAGGCAACCGACATATAATCTTATAACAAATACAAGATTATATTCAAAAGTATACGTTTTCATAACCTACGCCTAAGCTCATGACACCGAAGCGTTAACCTAAACCAACAAGATATAACAAGAGCCCAAGCAAATGCCCATCCTTTAGCATTTGTAACAACTCAAATGTAAGTGTATCTAACTTTGGTCACACAACCAAATTAGATAGGGAGGTTAATCCCAATAGATCTATCCATAACATTCGCGCTTACACAAAGTAATTAACGGTTCATGATAGTGGGCTAAAAGCAACATAGGATGGCGGGACTTAGACATCATGTAGGCAAACGTATGAGTTTTTAAGGCACTTATGTTCATCCGTTAAAACAAGCAATGTTCTCACCCCAAAATAGTTAAACACTTTAAAAGTGGGGGCTATGAAACTCACCTTGATGAAGGAGTAAATATGATCAAGAAGATAGCTCGATAAATCAAGGCACGCAAACCAATGCGCAAACAATCTACTCGCAACCTAAGTAAAATATCCGTACTTAGGCTAAATACAAATAATAATAACGTACAAGCACTTGGTTGATGATTTATACTTGCTCTTGTTTAAATAAAATGTTTTCATACATTTTTCTCGTTCAACAAAATTAGTCACAGGGTCAAGTTCGGGTCTCGATAACTTATTGAATAATAGTCCGAAAAATAAACGGACTCTCACTATAAAAACTAGGCCGCGAGGTCGTCGATATTTGATAAATATCATATTTTTATGAAGTCTCTAAGTCAAGTATTTAATTACATGAAGTAGGGCACTCACACATAAAGTATAAAAAGTAACGTTTAATATTACACAAGTGTAAATCGGCCAACTTTGGGAATTTATTGTGAACTCGTTTCTCGACCTTATGACAAACCGAAAGTTGTTTTGGAAACTAGACCGTGTCAAGTTTTACAAGATATTTTTAGACCTTTGGGCGAAAGTCATTTGATGGGTTAAAAATAGGCGTGAATTGGTGGACTCGTCCACACTTTACTTCCACTACTATAATTTCCCTTCGTTCCACAAATTGGAAAAGAAATATGGCACTGTTTTGGGTTTCATGTTCCCCTGTACACGCACCCTTAAAGATTTTCTTTATTCCCACTTGACATATACCTCCACATACACTTATAGCAATTATTCCTAGCAAGTCTAAAGGACAAAAGTGGCTTTTGCCACATATGGCTTTCTGCTTAGAGCAGGCTGTCAGCGAACAAAAGAAAAAGGGGATGGTCCCCATGATTGACTATTTACACACACCTTACATACAACACACAACAATAGACTAGCAATATTTCCAAATACCATAAGTTTGAGCACAAACCATTCGCAACTTACAAGAATGGGGGTACCTATGCAGTTTTGGGTTTTTCTCTCTGTCTGAGTACACACCCACGAGACACATATGCACACACCATGCCAAATAAGAATCATATAAACCATGGCTGTCACAAACATGTATACTCATTCACTAACATGCATTTATCATTTAATTACAGCAGGTCCAAAAGAAGAATGGCATAGGCACTTATTCACTTGTTGTTTTGGCTTTCTAGTTTACGCAGGTGGCATCAAGGAAAGGGACGAGCATTTTCTAAACATATGCATACATGTGAACATACACATGAAATCATAAGTTAAATTGGCCAGGCTTTTTGTTGTGGTCTGCTGTTCACAAAGCATATCAAGATGATCACGCACACACACTGCGTACACAGTAACTTGTACTAGTCCTACCCTTATTGTTTAACATTGGAAAATATATTTTTAGAATTTCTTGTTCTTGGTTGCTTTACATACTAGCTTTATCAACTTAAGGTCTCTTGTACATTCTTTCTGCTTACGGGCACACACACAAATTATTTTTGGAGAGTTTCAAGTCATGTTCATTTTTTGTATTCACTGCTTGTCTGAGTCACTGTTTTCACGCAGGAAGCACACACCTATCTTTCTATTTTTGCTACTCACCTACACTTCCTGTTTTAAGCACATACTTATACACGCCATGTTCATATGTATACACATTCACATAATATCTATAACTTGGAAGTTTGGCACTTAACAGTTACTTGCATGCATGCACATACACTTATGAGTACTCTAATTCCGTTTGAGTATCTTGGTGATGGACTTTACACGTCAAAACACAAGACATGGCTAAATGATCTCAAGGCTCGTTATACATTTATTCATTGTCTTAAAATCTTAGTTTTCATGCATAGGCAACTCATAGTATAATACTGCTCATACAAACCCATGCACATATGTATAGTAGTTCCCTGTTGTTTATTATGCAGCCTTGGGTTTTCTGTTTGGTTTGAGCCCACGTATGACAACATAGGGCACACAAACTTTATACAATAAGCTCAAGGAAGGAAATCATTGTTTGCTATTTGTTTTATACATGGCACATGAGATCCACATTCAAGCAAACACATTACATGCAACAAAACTTTATACTCATGCAGCAATACACACATGCACCTCCCAAAATCAGAAATAAAAGAATGAAACTACTCTAGTTACTGTTTTCACGCAGAGAGTATATACTTATTTCTAGCATCCAGGCACGTAACATAAGGCTCATGTCATAACACATCCTTTGTTCACATACAAAACACGTAAGGGTTTCTAAAGACCTGGGGTTGCACATACAGACTTTTGGCTTTCTGTTTCCTTTGAGTACACGCATGCTTACACTAGTTACATGGTTACATTAAGAGGTTACACGCATGTATGCACAAGCAAGAGGTCTACATAAAATCATATAACAATTTTTGGATACGTATGGTTTGTAAAAGTTATTCATGCTTTCTTTCATAAGTTTTTGGATCTTCATACAATCGTATTAGTTTACCATTGGTTTCATACTAGTTCAAAAATAACTCACTTAATCCATGATTCAATCGTCTAGTTTGTTCATGGGTCTCATCTTTAGATGGTTTTGGTCATCAAACGTTTATCACATCAACCCTAGTCATGACATTAGTCCATCGTGAGGTCTTACAAACCTCATACCTTTGATCCCCCGTGACTTAGTTTTATCATTTTATACAAAGTATTTTAGCAAGTATAATTACCAACCAAAGTATAGTTTTAGAGATGGTTAGGATAGACTTACGAAAGGTCCTAAGTACTTTGGTGAAGGCGGTGAACAAGAACTAGTGAACTACGTCAACAACTTGAAGATTTTCTCTAGCTTACGAATACCAACCCGAACCCTTTCTTAATGCTTCATTTCCAGTGGCCTTATAGCTTTCTTTGAGTGAAATATTTGTTAAGTTGTGTGTGTGAGTTTATGAAGAATATGGGTTGTATTTATAGGCAAGGGGTGGGGTGTGTTAGGGTTAAGAACCTAGTTAGTCTTTAGTTAGGGTTTGGTTAAGACTTTGTTAGGACTTAGTTAGAGTATTTAGGGTTTGGTTCGTGTTCTAGTCCCATTTCAATTGTTCCTGGGAACTAGCAACTACTTGGGGAAGTGGAATGTGTTGGGACTTCGGTGGTGGCAGCAGAAGGGGGTTTCAATGGTACCTTCCTTTGACTATAAGTTGATATCCGGTGGGTAGTGAGGGCAAGAGGGGAGACAAAAGTACTTCCCATTTAATGGGAGGGTGATGTACAAGGGTGAGTTTGAATTTGTGAATTTGTACAGGAAGAAAAAAAACGTGTGTGGGATGCAAGTGGGGAAAAAGGATCCGATTTTTGCAAGTATAAGAAAAGAAAACTTTTGTTTTTTTTTTTAATTTATTTTTTTTATATTTTGTTTAATTGTATGTAGTAGATAATTTGTTTGGAGTAGTGGTAATAAAGAAGTTTTGCCAAATGTAAACTTTCTTAAGTGTGTCGAAATATAAACGTAACAAAACGATTATTTGTTTTGTGTCGCGACTATTTAATTTGATTACGTTAAAGAAATTAAATGTCATTTTCTTAAATAAAGATCCTAGCAAGGAACGACATAAATAATAGACGTTCACTTAAAAGTTATGATTGTCGTCAATAAATATTCAAATTCGTACAAAAATTCGCGTAACCAAATCGGGACATCAATAGACACGCAAGTCTAACCCGAATTAATGCGTTTCACATAAATTAAATAGACCCTAAATTCTCGGTTGTGACATCCGACAACCCTTAAGTTTGAGCTTCGACCCGAAGCTCATATCTCGACAAAACATATCTAATTAAATAGATGAGGGTATTTAAGCTTAAATTGATCTTCACGTTCCCAAGTAAACTCGGGTCCTCGTTGTGCATTCCAACGCACTTTCACAATCGGTATACGACTTTGTCTAAGTCGTTTAATTTCACGGTCTACAATCCCAACGGGTTCTTCAACAAATACGAGCTTGTCGTCAAGTTGAATTTCTTCTAATGGTATAACAAGCGTCTCATCGGATAGACATTTCTTCAAATTGCAAATGTGGAACACATTATGCACGCGACTAAGTTCTTGGGGTAAATCCAAACAGTAAGCGACTTCACCAATTCGTTGAGTGATCTTGAACGGTCCAATATATCGTGGGTTTAGCTTCCCTCGTTTTCCAAAACGAATGACACCTTTCCACGGTGCGACTTTTAGCATGACGAGGTCTCCAACTTAAAATTCCAATGGCTTACGTCTTTTGTTGGCGTAACATTTTTGACGATCACGGGCCGCTTGCATACGGCTCTTGATTTGGACAATTTTCTCCGTCGTTTCATGAATTATTTCCGGGCCGGTGAGTTGTGCATCACCAACTTCCGCCCAACAAACGGGTGAACGACACTTTCGACCATAAAGTGCTTCAAACGGTGCCGCTTTAATACTCGTATGGTAACTATTGTTGTACGAAAATTCCACGAGCGGTAAATGACGATCCCATCCGTTTCCAAAATCGATCACACATGCTCGGAGCATGTCTTCTAAAGTTTGGATGGTTCTTTCGCTTTGGCCATCCGTTTGAGGATGGTAAGCCGTGCTCATATCTAGTTGTGTTCCTAGAGCTTCTTGAAGTGATTGCCAAAATCTTGAGCAATATCGACCGTCTCGATCCGAAATTATGGATATCGGCACTCCATGCTTAGCAACGATTTCTTTCACATATATTCGTGCTAAATGATCCATTTGGTCTTTCTCTTTCATAGGAAGAAAATGTGCGGACTTCGTAAGACGATCCACAATGACCCAAATCGTGTCATATCCGGCGGATGTCTTGGGTAATTTAGTGATAAAGTCCATAGTAATTCTTTCCCATTTCCACTCCGGGATTCTAGGTTGGACTAGTAATCCGGATGGCTTTTGATGCTCGACCTTAACTTTCGCGCAAGTTAAGCATTTTCCCACATAAGTAGCTATATCGGCTTTCATGTTCGGCCACCAATAAAACATCTTCATGTCATGGTACATTTTATCCGATCCGGGGTGAACCGAATATTTAGATTTATGTGACTCATGCATAATTATGTTTCTCATGTTTCCATATCGTGGTAGCCAACTTCTACCTTCAAGACATAACGTTTCATCGGTACGTGCAACGAGTTTCTTCGTGATCATACCTCCGGCATCCTCCTTATGAATGTTATCCGCCTTAATGGCTTCACGTTGAGCTTCTAAGATCTTTTTGGGTATGTTCAAGCCAATAGTCATCACTAAAGCTCGAACTCTAAGAGGTTTATCACGAGGTTTCCTACTTAAAGCGTCGGCTACAACATTGCCTTTTCCCGGTGTATAACGAATTTCACAATCGTAATCACCAAGCAATTCCAACCATCGTCTTTGTCTCATGTTAAGTTCTTTTTGATTCAAGATGTGTTGTAAACTTTTGTGGTCGGTGAACACAACACATTTGGTACCGTAAAGGTAATGTCTCCAAATCTTGAGAGCAAAAACGACCGCGCCTAATTCCAAATCGTGAGTGGTATAGTTTTCTTCGTTCGGCTTCAATTGTCGAGAGGCATAAGCGATAACTTTCTTTCTTTGCATAAGAACCGCGCCTAAGCCTTTAATTGACGCGTCACAATAGACTTCAAAGTCTTCACTACCCTCAGGTAGTGCGAGAATAGGTGCATCACAAAGCTTTTGTTTGAGGGTTTGGAAAGACAATTCTTGATCGTCTCCCCATTCAAACTTTTTGTTCTTTTGAGTCAAAGTTGTCATAGATTTTGCGATCTTCGAAAATCCTTCGATAAATCTTCTATAATAACCGGCGAGTCCAAGGAATTGTCGAATCTCCGTGGGTGTAGTAGGAGTCGCCCAATCCTTGACCGCTTCAATTTTTGCGGGATCAACGTGAATTCCACTACTATCAATCACGTGACCAAGAAATTGAACCGTATGAATCCAAAATTCACCCTTTAAGAACTTAGCATACAAATGCTCTTGCCTCAATAATTCCAAAATCTTTTTCAAGTGTTCCTCGTGTTCTTCCTTATTACGAGAGTAAATAAGGATATCGTCGATGAACACGATAACAAACTTGTCCAAGTAGGGTTTACATACACGGTTCATAAGATCCATGAAAACCGCGGGTGCATTAGTCAAACCGAAAGGCATGACTTGGAATTCAAAATGACCGTATCGGGTTCGGAACGCCGTCTTGGAAATGTCTTCTTCTCGAACTCTAAGTTGATGATAACCCGATCTTAAGTCAATTTTTGAATATATGCTCGAACCTTGAAGTTGATCAAACAAATCGTCGATCCTTGGGAGAGGATAACGATTTTTGATGGTAAGCTTGTTCAATTCGCGATAATCGATGCACATTCGAAAAGTTCCGTCTTTCTTCTTTACAAATAGAACCGGAGCTCCCCAAGGCGAGGAACTCGGCCTAATAAATCCTTTGTCGGTAAGCTCCTTCAATTGGTCGGCTAATTCCTTCATCTCGGCGGGTGCTAAACGATAAGGTGCTCTTGCGACGGGTGCGGCTCCGGGTGTTAACTCGATATGGAATTCTACTTGACGGAGTGGTGGCAATCCGGGTAAATCTTCGGGGAAAACATCGGGAAAGTCTTTAACAATCGGAACATCTTCAATCTTCTTCTCTTTCGGCTCGACTTCTTTCTTGTTAGTAACTTGGATGAGAAAAATCGGACGACCTTCCTCGATGTACTTTTTGGTTTTAGTACATGAGATGACATCTAATTGAGTTTGGCTTTTCGCGCCATTTCTTTCTCCAAATATAGTTAGAATTTGCCTTCCATAAGGAACGCGAACTTGTTTTTCGTGACAAAGCAACTCCGCATGGTATTTAGACAACCAATCCATACCAACAATAACGTCGAAGCTTCCAAGTTCAATTGGTAAGAGGTCGATAAGAAACGGGATATTTTGCAAATTCAAAATGCAATCCTTAAGGACGGTATTAGTGGAGATGGACTTGCCATCGGCTAACTCCACATCATATCTTACTTCTAAGGCTACGGGATTCACATTAAGTAGTTCGCTAAAGGTAGTAGATACAAAGCTCCTATCCGCACCGGAATCAAATAATACGGAAGCATAAAGATTATTGAGGAGGAACGTACCGGTGACGACGTTGTTGTCTTGGATAGCCGCCTCGGCTCCCAAAGCATATACGCGACCAATCGCTCCCGCTTGATTCCCATTTCCCCTTGTTCCACTACCCGAAGCTCCTTGGTTTTGTTTCGGATTCTTACGAGCTTGGTTGTTGTTGTTGTTGCCACGGATTTGATTTCCGCGACCCACGGTGATAGCCTTAGGACACTTATTTTTAAAGTGGCCCTTTTCTCCACAACCATAACAAGTAACATCCGCATATCGCTCATTTGGAGCCGTTGGGGCTCTTTGGTTCAATGGTCTTGGAGCACTACGGCAATCTTTGGCAAAATGGCCGGCTTTACCATAATTGTGGCAAGTTTTACCACAAGCTCCTGGATGATGTTTACCACACTTTGCACAATACGGTTGCTTTCCTTGGTAATTTGAGCCACCATTGAGATTGAAAGCCTTGGCCACATTATCTTGGCGCTTGTTGGGGTAGTTGCCATGATTAGGGCCATGGTTTCCTTCCCACTTTCTCTTGTGATCACTCGAGTCCAAGATAATAGCTTCCATTAAGCCATTCGCCATTTCAATGGCTTCATTGAGATCGGTTGGCTTCGAAGAGATGACATCACCACGGATTGACGAAGGCAATCCCACCATATATCTTTCCACGGCACGAGTCTCCGTGGGAAGCATCTCAGGACACATCAACCTAAGCTCTTGGAACCTTTGAGTATATGGCATCAAGTTCGTACCATTCACACGAAGGTTCCACAATTCCGTTTCCAACCTTTGCATCTCATTCCTTGGACAATACTTTTTGTAGAGCATGTTCTTGAAATGAGCCCAAGGTGTTGCATTAGCGGCTTCCAAGCTAACGGCACGAACATGGATATTCCACCATGTTAGCGCGCCATCAATCAAAGTACTAGATCCGTACTTCACTTTGTCGCCTTCCGCTACGTTGCTCACACTAAATTGAGCTTCCAATCGTTCGATCCACCTAGCAAGACCTACGGCCCCTTCGGTTCCATTGAAAGAACCGGTGAAGCAAGACTTAAACTCCTTGTACGTGCATGTACGAGTAGTTGTTGCCGTGGTGTTAGTGGTATTGTTCCCTTCTTGAGTACTTTCGGCGGCGGCGAGAGCGGCGGCCACACCGTCCGCTATCATTTGATTTAGAACGGCCGGGTCGATAGCAATTGGAGCGACGGGGTTTGCGTTTGCGTTTGCATTTGCTCTTGTTCTACGTCTAACGGGTGCCATTGATCTAAATAAAGATTACATTGAGCGTTAGAAATAACAATTCATAAGATCACATTTTCGCATGGCATATATATATAGTTCATGATATCACAACAAATATCATAAGTTTCACAAGTGATAAACATAACCCAAACATTCGATTCATCATCGTGAATTAGTTTTACAAAAAGAGAGCATAGTGTTTTGGGAATTGTTTTCAAAAGATTACACAAAAGAAAAGGAAATAGAAACACAACAAGACAACTAGTCGGAATGGCCCTCGATGCGCTCAATCCTAGCGGTCACCATAGTCAATCCTCTATTGAGGAGGTCGCGCAATCCATTGACTTGGAAGCGCAAGTCATCAATCCTCCTTGATAGGACGGTCACACGATTTGGCTCAGGGGGATTGGCAACCCCCAAATAGGTGAGAATATCACTACTACACTCCTCAAGCCTACACATCAAGTCATTAGGGAGCATGCTCATATTGCGGAGGATGTAGGCCATCTCCTCTCGTCGTGACTCAAGTCTAGCAAAGGGATGACGAGGGTGCCTACGGACTCCTGCGGCCGTAGAACTCTCGGGTATATCCGCTCCAGGGGGTGGAGGAATGGGTGTCATCCTCGGCCAAATCGAAGCATCCTCCATTGGGGGGGTAGGTCCTAAGGAGAGGTAGGTGGAGCAAACCGGTGCCGTATCCTTGTCTCTAGAAGCAAGCTTTTCCCCACATAGGTGTGCTTCACTGATATTCGAGCTGTGCGTTTCATAGGAGACCCTTTCGGTGCAAGAGATGATGAGCAAGGGGAAGCAGTCTTCTTGGCCTTCCCTCGTCTTTGATAGCAGATGATCGGCTTTGGGAGTGGGAGTGGGAGTGGCTCTCTTACAGGTGAATTTTCCGGCGATTCTCCAATCCTCATTGGTCTCAATCCGTTGGGCGATTCCACCATGTAAATCGTCTCGTCACTAGTTGTCGCCATAGCACTGCCAAAACAAGGCATGTATTAGTATTAGATCGAAAATAATATCTTTTAAATTCGTAAATACTTGTAAAAATAAATATATCCCAAAACTCTCTCTCGTATAAAAATTTTCAAATAATCATGTCGTGTTTCAAAATTAGTTTTCCATTGCGATAAGTTATTAGCACTCCAAATTTGGATGTTACGTACATACATCCTATTAATTGTCGTTCTAGCGCATATCTCTAAAGGATATCAAAATTTTTGTATATCGACGTGCAAAAATATATTAGATCACAAATAATTCATATCAAATAGCATAGCAAATAAATTAAACTAACTTGCAACTTACTTGTATCGAAGACGCGGAGTGAAGTGGTTCTTGGAGATTTTGAGTTAGTTATAGTCTAGAATTATTTTCCAAAATTAGATTTTTGACTCAAGTTTATAAAAATCATTTTGTAAAAAGATAACCTAGTTCTCTATAACTACATATCTGATACCAATCTGTCACACCCCCAATTTATCAGAGTAAGATAACGCAATGGGGTGCGACGGTCATGACTATCACAAGATGTAGGTACAAAGAACGACTATTTAAAAGTCGTTTTCATTTAATAAAAACATAAACTTGTTCGGAAGCGTATTACACAAGATCAAATAAAGCGTAGTTTTCAAAGACTTCAACATTGTTTTAGACATCCAAAATACAAGTCACGACCATTTATTTAAATCTCCCAAGCATAACCACGTCACTCCTCCGTCTTGATACCTGAGAAAAACATTGCTAAAACGTCAACACAAAGGTCGGTGAGTTCATAGGTTTAAGATTAAATAGTGTGATGAACCATAAGATTTTCAAGGCAACCGGCATATAATCTTATAACAAATACAAGATTATATTCAAAAGTATACGTTTTCATAACCTACGCCTAAGCTCATGACACCGAAGCGTTAACCTAAACCAACAAGATATAACAAGAGCCCAAGCAAATGCCCATCCTTTAGCATTTGTAACAACTCAAATGTAAGTGTATCTAACTTTGGTCACACAACCAAATTAGATAGGGAGGTTAATCCCAATAGATCTATCCATAACATTCGCGCTTACACAAAGTAATTAACGGTTCATGATAGTGGGCTAAAAGCAACATAGGATGGCGGGACTTAGACATCATGTAGGCAAACGTATGAGTTTTTAAGGCACTTATGTTCATCCGTTAAAACAAGCAATGTTCTCACCCCAAAATAGTTAAACACTTTAAAAGTGGGGGCTATGAAACTCACCTTGATGAAGGAGTAAATATGATCAAGAAGATAGCTCGATAAATCAAGGCACGCAAACCAATGCGCAAACAATCTACTCGCAACCTAAGTAAAATATCCGTACTTAGGCTAAATACAAATAATAATAACGTACAAGCACTTGGTTGATGATTTATACTTGCTCTTGTTTAAATAAAATGTTTTCATACATTTTTCTCGTTCAACAAAATTAGTCACGGGGTCAAGTTCGGGTCTCGATAACTTATTGAATAATAGTCTGAAAAATAAACGGACTCTCACTATAAAAACTAGGCCGCGAGGTCGTCGATATTTGATAAATATCATATTTTTATGAAGTCTCTAAGTCAAGTATTTAATTACATGAAGTAGGGCACTCACACATAAAATATAAAAAGTAACGTTTAATATTACACAAGTGTAAATCGGCCAACTTTGGGAATTTATTGTGAACTCGTTTCTCGACCTTATGACAAACCGAAAGTTGTTTTGGAAACTAGACCGTGTCAAGTTTTACAAGATATTTTTAGACCTTTGGGCGAAAGTCATTTGATGGGTTAAAAATAGGCGTGAATTGGTGGACTCGTCCACACTTTACTTCCACTACTATAATTTCCCTTCGTTCCACAAATTGGAAAAGAAATATGGCACTGTTTTGGGTTTCATGTTCCCCTGTACACGCACCCTTAAAGATTTTATTTATTCCCACTTGACATATACCTCCACATACACTTATAGCAATTATTCCTAGCAAGTCTAAAGGACAAAAGTGGCTTTTGCCACATATGGCTTTCTGCTTAGAGCAGGCTGTCAGCGAACAAAAGAAAAAGGGGATGGTCCCCATGATTGACTATTTACACACACCTTACATACAACACACAACAATAGACTAGCAATATTTCCAAAGACCATAAGTTTGAGCACAAACCATTCGCAACTTACAAGAATGGGGGTACCTATGCAGTTTTGGGTTTTTCTCTCTGTCTGAGTACACACCCACGAGACACATATGCACACACCATGCCAAATAAGAATCATATAAACCATGGTTGTCACAAACATGTATACTCATTCACTAACATGCATTTATCATTTAATTACAGCAGGTCCAAAAGAAGAATGGCATAGGCACTTATTCACTTGTTGTTTTGGCTTTCTAGTTTACGCAGGTGGCATCAAGGAAAGGGACGAGCATTTTCTAAACATATGCATACATGTGAACATACACATGAAATCATAAGTTAAATTGGCCAGGCTTTTTGTTGTGGTCTGCTGTTCACAAAGCATATCAAGATGATCACGCACACACACTGCGTACACAGTAACTTGTACTAGTCCTACCCTTATTGTTTAACATTGGAAAATATATTTTTAGAATTTCTTGTTCTTGGTTGCTTTACATACAACGCATAGCTTTATCAACTTAAGGTCTCTTGTACACTCTTTCTGCTTACGGGCACACACACAAATTATTTTTGGAGAGTTTCAAGTCATGTTCATTTTTTGTATTCACTGCTTGTCTGAGTCACTGTTTTCACGCAGGAAGCACACACCTATCTTTCTATTTTTGCTACTCACCTACACTTCCTGTTTTAAGCACATACTTATACACGCCATGTTCATATGTATACACATTCACATAATATCTATAACTTGGAAGTTTGGCACTTAACAGTTACTTGCATGCATGCATATACACTTATGAGTACTCTAATTCCGTTTGAGTATCTTGGTGATGGACTTTACACGTCAAAACACAAGACATGGCTAAATGATCTCAAGGCTCGTTATACATTTATTCATTGTCTTAAAATCTTAGTTTTCATGCATAGGCAACTCATAGTATAATACTGCTCATACAAACCCATGCACATATGTATAGTAGTTCCCTGTTGTTTATTATGCAGCCTTGGGTTTTCTGTTTGGTTTGAGCCCACGTATGACAACATAGGGCACACAAACTTTATACAATAAGCTCAAGGAAGGAAATCATTGTTTGCTATTTGTTTTATACATGGCACATGAGATCCACGTTCAAGCAAACACATTACATGCAACAAAACTTTATATTCATGCAGCAATACACACATGCACCTCCCAAAATCAGAAATAAAAGAATGAAACTACTCTAGTTACTGTTTTCACGCAGAGAGTATATACTTATTTCTAGCATCCAGGCACGTAACATAAGGCTCATGTCATAACACATCCTTTGTTCACATACAAAACACGTAAGGGTTTCTAAAGACCTGGGGTTGCACATACAGACTTTTGGCTTTCTGTTTCCTTTGAGTACACGCATGCTTACACTAGTTACATGGTTACATTAAGAGGTTACACGCATGTATGCACAAGCAAGAGGTCTACATAAAATCATATAACAATTTTTGGATACGTATGGTTTGTAAAAGTTATTCATGCTTTCTTTCATAAGTTTTTGGATCTTCATACAATCGTATTAGTTTACCATTGGTTTCATACTAGTTCAAAAATAACTCACTTAATCCATGATTCAATCGTCTAGTTTGTTCATGGGTCTCATCTTTAGATGGTTTTGGTCATCAAACGTTTATCACATCAACCCTAGTCATGACATTAGTCCATCGTGAGGTCTTACAAACCTCATACCCTTGATCCCCCGTGACTTAGTTTTATCATTTTATACAAAGTATTTTAGCAAGTATAATTACCAACCAAAGTATAGTTTTAGAGATGGTTAGGATAGACTTACGAAAGGTCCTAAGTACTTTGGTGAAGGCGGTGAACAAGAACTAGTGAACTACGTCAACAACTTGAAGATTTTCTCTAGCTTACGAATACCAACCCGAACCCTTTCTTAATGCTTCATTTCCAGTGGCCTTATAGCTTTCTTTGAGTGAAATATTTGTTAAGTTGTGTGTGTGAGTTTATGAAGAATATGGGTTGTATTTATAGGCAAGGGGTGGGGTGTGTTAGGGTTAAGAACCTAGTTAGTCTTTAGTTAGGGTTTGGTTAAGACTTTGTTAGGACTTAGTTAGAGTATTTAGGGTTTGGTTCGTGTTCTAGTCCCATTTCAATTGTTCCTGGGAACTAGCAACTACTTGGGGAAGTGGAATGTGTTGGGACTTCGGTGGTGGCAGCAGAAGGGGGTTTCAATGGTACCTTCCTTTGACTATAAGTTGATATCCGGTGGGTAGTGAGGGCAAGAGGGGAGACAAAAGTACTTCCCATTTAATGGGAGGGTGATGTACAAGGGTGAGTTTGAATTTGTGAATTTGTACAGGAAGAAAAAAAAACGTGTGTGGGATGCAAGTGGGGAAAAAGGATCTGATTTTTGCAAGTATAAGAAAAGAAAACTTTTGTTTTTTCTTTTTATTTGTTTTTTTTTATATTTTGTTTAATTGTATGTAGTAGATAATTTGTTTGGAGTAGTGGTAATAAAGAAGTTTTGCCAAATGTAAACTTTCTTAAGTGTGTCGAAATATAAACGTAACAAAATGATTATTTGTTTTGTGTCGCGACTATTTAATTTGATTACGTTAAAGAAATTAAATGTCATTTTCTTAAATAAAGATCCTAGCAAGGAACGACATAAATAATAGACGTTCACTTAAAAGTTATGATTGTCGTCAATAAATATTCAAATTCGTACAAAAATTCGCGTAACCAAATCGGGACATCAATAGACACGCAAGTCTAACCCAAATTAATGCGTTTCACATAAATTAAATAGACCCTAAATTCTCGGTTGTGACAGGGATTAGGTGGTAAATCTTGAAGACGTTTAAGTTCGAGTTCTTTAAATGATTTAGTTAAAAGATGAACCTTTTCTGTGGAAGCGTATTGTTTTAAAAGCTGTTGTTCCTTGAATTTAAGAAGTTTGGTAGCATTAATTTCTGATTCAACTTTTTTATACTCGAGAGTTTCGAAATCCATTTTAAGTTTCTGAAAATCATTGACAACCGACTCTTTTGCTTTTAATTCATTGGAAAGATTATCTTTTAATGATTCTATTTCTTTCAAGTGTTCAATCTCTTCAAAACGAAATTGGTCAAATTCAGAACATGTTATTTTCTCTGCTTGAGGGACCATTTCAAAAGTTTTGACCTTTTCTTTATGCAACGCAAGCTCAGCAGTTAGGGTGGAACTCGTATCTACGGATTGTCTGTGAGCCATATGCATTTGATCAATAATATGTTTAGGCACCATGACCAAATCATGTTGAGCATAAGATTCCATACACGTCGTAGCATTTGGTTGAGGTTCACTCAAATGTGTAGGATTGGGTACCACATCATTTGAGTTACTAGTTCCCGAGTGTTGTTTGAGGTTGTCAATTTCATGCCCAACTTGATGTTGGTTATCATCATTACTAGATGTGGTTGGTACCTTACTGACGACATCAGAACCGTAGTGAGAGAGATTAGCAACGAGAGCAGCCTGGACAGAGTGAATGTCATCCCAATCCGAATCATATGCGTCAAGATCATCTGCTTGATAAGCTGCATTAGAAGTAGAAACGACTGCAATGCCTTCAGTATCTGCTGCCCCTGGGTCTGCAAGAAATGCTAACTCCTCTGAATCCAAAATCTTCCCCTTAGACCAAGCATCAACCAAATACATCTTCTCACAAAACCATGCATCATCCCTCCTCCTTTTCGACTGAGTGCATTCCCTAGCCATATGACCTTGTCCTCGGTGTAGCAAGTCACAACCTTTTTAGGACCAATGGGACTTCCATTTCCATTAGCTTGTGAATTCACAGCTTGAGCATTCACAGTCCTTGTAGGAGGTCCATAAGAATTTTACCTTCCCTGAATAGGTTGCACTGTTACTTGACCATCTTGAAAAGTAGCTTGTTGTCGAGTATTTGAAGAGGTGCGGAGTTGATTGTTTGTTGGTGGAAATCCCCTAGTTGCAACAAGTTTTGACAAGTAAGCAGTGAGATGGTTTAGAACATAAGCTGGCGTATCATTTGGAGTAAAGACCGGTGCTTGGATTGGTGGAAGTTCATTAGAGTATAAGGCTTGTGCTGGTTGTGCTTCAATAGGTAAGTATCCTTGCTGAGGGGTATAGCCCATTGAAGAAGTGTTCGCTTGTGATGGTGATGTATGATATGGTGGTTGCTGTGGAAAAGATTGTTGATGAACACTTTGTTAAAATGCTTGTTGTGGCATCATTGGTGGTTGATAAGATGGTTGTTGATAGGTGTGTGGTGGTGGTTGCTGCAAGTATGATGGTTATTGATAAGTATAAGCCATGTTTTGTTGAGAAGCATACACTGCAAGTGGATCATGAACTTGAGCTGTAGACAACCGAGCCTCGATCACATGGCATTCGTGTTGTTGAAGAAAAGCTTGAAGTTGATCCACATTGGTGTTATGCAAGTCCTTAGCCAATTTAACATCTGTCACGTATTTTTTCCATTCTGAAGGAAGAGTGTTCAAATACTTGGTGTTCAATTTGAACGTAGGAATTGCCATGCCATAGATATTGAGCTCATTCAACAATAGGGTAAATCTCAGATAGTAATCATTGAGAGTCTCCCCTGGCACATAGGCAAACTTATCAAAAGTATCATAAAGCTTACACTCTCGTTCTTGTTTAGTTAACGAGGTGCCTTGCATGAGAACACGAATTCTATCCCATAACTCTTTGGCAACTTTATGTTTGCTGACGAGTTTGTAGACATCTGGAGGAAGGGCTTGGAGAATGATGTTTGTAGCATACTTATCACATTTGTCTTGAATCTTCATATCTCCAATCAATTCACCTGTTGTGTGAGGACGGGTAGTTGTACCTTCCGTCATTGTACCATAATCTAATGGTCCATTGAGCACCGATGCCCAAATGAGATGTCCATTCTCCTTGTTCAACATATAAAGTTCCATTCGGGAAGCCCATTCCTCATACATAGTCTTCACCAACATTGGTGGACGATTATCCGTACCCGGGAGGATGGACTTATCCGTAAGAGATGTGTGTCCATTTTAATAAGTGAAGATTTACAAACGTTGATCGATCAATGAAAGAAATTAGATGTGTTTCTTGTTGTGAGTTGAAGTCGAGAAACAATGTTAAAATCCCCTAAAATATGTTCTCAATAAACCAAAAATTCCAAGTAAAAATTTTTTGTTATCAGAATGCTGATCGGAATAATGATCGGAAAGTTGTCGGAAAAAGGCTATCGGAATACCCTAATCGGAATACCCTTGTTGGAATAAACACTATCGGAATACCCTTGTCGGAATAAACACTATCGGAATACCCTAATCGAAATACATTTGATCGGAATATCCTATCCTAATCGGAATACCTTATCGGAATGTACCAAATCGGAATGCCTAAACCCTATTCCGATTACACTGATCGGAATGTCCTATAAACCCTTTTCTGATGACCTGATCGGAATAAACCCCACTTTTCTCGGAGAAAACTCAACCAATTCGTGATTTTAAGCCAAAAAATGATCAAAACACCCAAAAAATTTGTGTTTTTATCCAAAGTAACAATACCAAATCACTACCACAACTATGTAGATGATTTGTATCAAGAAAAATACCATAAAAAACACAAAAAAAAAATTGGACGTGTGTTTATATAGATCAAAAGGCTACATAAATCAAGAACACGAACACATAAACAATACACTCATCCCATGGCTCTTGATACCATTTGTAGGATATGTAAATCTTGCTTATGTTTTAGAGAGAGAAAGAGATAGAGAGATGGTGAGAACACACACACTTAGAGAGAGAAAGTGAAAGAAAAACACTTTTCAACTATGTGTAAAATGAAGAACCACACACCCTCTCCACCTAAGGAGAGGGTTTATATACCCAAGCCTTGTAATGGGCTTGGGCTTACATGTTTGGGCCGGCCTACACATGTTGTAGGCTAGGCTTGGGCTTGTTTGTTAAATAACGATGTCTAGACTACGAGCTACTACTTAGTATATTGTCGGAGTGACCGAATCTTCCTATATACGTAAAAACGTATTTCCAACAGGCCATATGATATGTCTACTAAGTTTTGAATAGTGGAACATGAAATGTTACATGATAAAAGATCTATTAAAAACCATCAAAGTAACTTATGTGAATAAATGGTCGTGGGTTACATATGACCCTAAAATGGGTTAGATGTACATGCATGCTTATAAAAACCTAGATCTAATGATAAGTGTTAACTTAACATGATATACATGAAATAAGCTAGTAGATCTAATGGGAATATTGGGAGGGAACAATATAGCCGTGGGCTATACATTGTTTCTTGGAATGATGGTAGCCTTGGAAACATGCATGTAACCTAGATAATCATAATGTGTTTTGTAAATGATTACAAAACTTTAAAAACTAGTTAAAGGGATATCTTGGAAATACCAAGATCTACAAATATAGCCGTGAGCTATATATGTGGATACATGGATCTATGTTTGATTTCTAGACCTAAACATAGTTTAGATCTTATTTTGAACTTGTGATTTATTTTCTTGATGTGTACCTAGTTAGATCTAATTTTTTAACACATATAAACTACATGCAACCTTAAAATGGGACTTGGCCTATCTTAATATGCTATAACAAATATAGGCTGTGGGTTATAAGCTCCTACTAGGGCTTATGACCTACTTATGACCTTATAACACACCTAGATCTAAATTGGTATAACACATAAAACAAAATGAAAGTTTTAATCATTTAGATTAGAAAACTAAATAATAATAAGCTCACGATAATCTTATAAGCATATCCTAAGTAAAAATATACATAAAATGTAAATTAATGTTAATGGACTAATTAAGTCCATGAAATGTTAATTCAAAACTTAAATGGACCTAATAAGCCCATTTCATAATTTATAGAAATTTAAATGGACTTAAGATCACAATTAGGCCCATTTAACAATGTATTAAGCCCAATAGATGATTTAAAGACTCATATAAATAAATTAGTGAACATGGAATATATTTAAGCCCACTAAAATAGCCCAATAGATGTTTAACCCATTTAATGAGCCCATATAAAGTTTAAATGTTAAAATGAAAGTTTTTATAATAAAATATAACTTATAAAAACTTTTTGGATGAAAATGACAATTTATAAAACTTAAGGACAAAAACCGTAACTTATGAAACTTGTTTTAATAAACTAGTAGGCACAAGGACTAAAAATGTAAATATCCAAAAGTCTAGGGTTTAATAATTATTTTCCGTGGCCATTTAAACCCTAGGGACCATTTTGGGAAGTTATTAAAAGTTATTTTGTTATTCTAAAACCCTAAGGACCATTTTGGCAATAATCCGAAACTTAAAGAAGCCCTAGGGGCTGTTTTGTCATTTTAGTGAAGTTACAAAACCTAGATAATACTAGAGGGACTAAATCTGCCATAAGCCGAAACTATAACAAGCCCTAGGTGCTAAATATGTAAAAACCCGAAAGTTATACTTGTTTAAAAATATGAAGGGACTAGTTTTGCCATATCTCGAAACATTTCCAAGCCCTAATTCTAAAATCTATTTTAATTATAATAAAATATAATTAAAATACTTAGACCACAAGAATTAAGGTATAAATTCTTAAGTTAAATTATTTTAAAATAATTCATGGGAACTTTAAAGTTAAACAAAATATTTTGTATATAAAATATTTATATTTACTGTAGGAAATAATTGTATAAACAATTATGAAAATGTGTTGTTAATACATGTACTTATATACTTTTAGGAAATAAAATTATGAGAGCGTAAATTAAATTAAATATTGCTACGTAAATATGTTATAAGTAAAACTCCTTATGTTTACTTAAATATAGAACATGGTTATGAAATTTAACGGGATGTTATTGATACAAGTACTATAAACACAGATTAATATTTATAAGTAAAACATTTTCTTTTATGTTTACTTAGATGTAGAACTTAATTGTAAAATTGGATAATTACTATAAATACATGTATGCTAACTAATAGTAATAGTTAAACATGCGATGTGAGCTTAGAAATGAAACTTATATAAATAAGTTAAATGGATATTGATGCTACTTGAACTATGGTCATTTAGATAAATACCATAGTATGAATTAACTGAATAAAATCCGTATAAGCATACCTATATGTTCTTTGTACTATCTATTAAGACTGTACTATCTGATTAGGCATAACTTTGGTGTGAGCTTTATTTGGATACCCGTGTTAAACAAGCAATTGCCTACTCCCAGGTGAGTTTACAGCCCCATTTAAACTTTGGTAAAAATTTCCCTTTTGGGAAGGAAAATATGCACACATATATTGGACATGTCTGGATTGTATAAACTGGATTATGACTGCTTACTATTGAAACTGTTAAATTGTTGTAAATCGCCCGAATGTTATAAATAGATCTATTAGGGATTGATCATCCCCGTCTGGGTGAGTCATTCTCACTGTGCCTTGGTCGGGACAACAGACGTATACCATGTTCGAACAGGAATGGGTGTCTTTTTGTAAGACACTACGTCCTCATCTGTTGAGGACTATGGGGTTAAGCTTCAGTTTCTAATAATAAACAAATGTTATTTACATTTTAGTAAGAATGCTTTGTGCATTATTACTTCTATGATTATTGTATGTCTAAACTAATTAATTGTTAAAAACTGTAAATTCATCAACTTTATGTTGACCCCGTTAGTATGTTTTGCACAGGAATATGAAGTTAGTACGAGGTGTGTGCATGGTCTCCAGCATCTTAGAAGTCTGCATCATAGGACTCGTCAGGGGTTCTATTTGGGAAACAAAAACAATCACCTATTGTCTTGTTTAAAACAATTTTTATTTATTTGTTTGAATAAACATGTAATCTGATTTGACTAACTTTTATCTTATGCTCTATGGACTATATGCTATCGATCCACCCTTGTGACGTCTCCGGGTATATTTTCCGCATATTTTGACCCTACCCGGGGTGTCACAGGTTAACGTCCCAACAAAAGAAAAAGTTCTTTAAAGACATTGAACAATATTTTTGGGACGACCCTTACCTTTTCAAACAACGTGTTGATCTGATTATTCGTCGGTGTGTTGATGGACCTGCAGCTTTAGACATTCTCGAAGCTTGCCATAAAGGACCCACCGGTGGTCACTTTGGTCCCAACTACACCGCGAAGAAAGTGTTTGACTCTGGACTTTATTTGCCCACCATTTATCGTGACGCTCACGAAATGGTTAAGCATTATGGTGCTTGCCAACGACAAGGCAAGATCACACATAAAGATGAGATGCCTCAAAATTTCATACAAGAATGTGAAATCTTTGATGTATGGGGAATCGACTTTATGGGGCCATTTCCATCATCTAAAGGGAACAAGTACATCCTCGTAGCCGTTGACTACTTATCTAAATGGGTTGAAGCAAAGGCTCTCCCTACAAACGATGCGAGGGTGGTTGTGAACTTTATGAAGAAATTTTTATCTCGATTCGGTGTTCCTCGTGCTATCATCAGTGACCGCGGGACTCATTTTTGCAATAATCAATTCGCAAGAGTCATGGCTAAGTATGGTGTCAATCACCGTCTTTCCACCGCCTATCATCCCCAAACAAATGGTCAAGCCGAGATATCTAACCATGGACTGAAGAGAATTTTAGAGTGAACTGTGGGAGAGCATCGTGCCTCGTGGGCCGATAAGTTAGACGATGCTTTGTGGGCTTTCCGTACCGCTTATAAGACCCCGATTGGTTGTACACCTTATTGTCTTGTATACGGGAAAGCATGCCACCTCCCTATTGAGCTGGAACATAAGGCGTACTGGGCCTTGAAGTGGGCTAACTTCGACATCAACAAAGCAGGCGATCTTCGGAAGATTCAACTCAACGAGCTCAACGAACTGAGGAATGAAGCCTACGAGAATTCTTTGATGTACAAAGAGAAGACCAAAATCATTCATGATGCAAGGATTAAGAACCGAGAGTTCCACGTTGGTGATCAAGTTTTACTCTTTAACTCTCGGTTGAAGATCTTCTCGGGCAAGCTGAAGAGCCGTTGGTCTGGTCCATTCACCGTCGCCAAAGTCTTCCCTTATGGCACCATTGAGCTTTCTCAACCTAATGGGCCTAGTTTTAAAGTGAATGGTCAGCGCGTGAAGCTGTATTTTGGTGAGGACATCTCTTATGAGATGATTCCATCCCTCACCACGTTTCCCTTGAATTAGTTCTGGGTCGAGTCAGGCTCGTGACTCGGTTATCAAAAACAAGCACTTCACGGGAGGCAACCCGTTGATCTATCCTTTACCGTTTTCATAATAAGTGTAGGGAGAGCCCCGTATGTGTTTGTTGTTTTGTTTCTTTTGATGTGCAGGGATTAAAGCTTCAAAGATCCACTCTCGATGACTTTTGACGAACCGTGATCCCGTGTACCCGTCTTCCTGGTTCTATCCTAAACTCTTTTGATTCTCTATTTTATATTCTTCAATATTAAAATAGGAATCACTATAGTTGTCCTTCCCTTAGCAAGCTTTAAACAAAGTGCACAATGTCCTAAGTGTAGGGGAGTTTACTCCCACATGCTTAAACATTGAGGAAAATGTTTATATCAAGTGTAGGGGGACTTCTATCGAAGTAAGTGGGCTTTTCCATAAATTTGTCCTCATTTTAACCGAAAAATATAATTTTTCGACATTTTTCAAAATTTTTGATCTATTTTGGCCTAGTTGTATAGTAGTATTTTCCTTTGTTATTTTTATTTACTTTCTTTGCTAAAAATAAAGTTTAATAAAGTGGTTTTAAATTTTTCAAAGTTGTGAATCTTCTGACTCAACCCGAGTTTACTTATCCAAGTTTACTCTAGCTAGTATCCATAACGTGTTTAAGTCAAGTTTTGCTAGGCTTTTATATAGGGAATTTTAAAACACAAAAGTCTTAACTCTCACGGGTTAAGAACAATAACTTTTCGCAAGTTCCTATAATTGATCCTAGATAGTCGTTTATCAAGGGAACTTTAAAATGCGAATTCTAAACTTGAAAAAGTCTAAGAAGTTGCAAGATCCTATAGATGACTTGAAACCCCAAAACTTTGATTTAATTGGCTAAGCATCCACGAGTCTCATTCCTTGAGATTTTAAATTATGGAGAACGAGAGATGATAGAGTTAATTATAAGTTTGGTATTCTTTCATGAATTTATGTGAGTTGATTATAAGCTTTTTCTCCCATCGCTTGCTAACAAATTTATTTATAATAAGTAAGGTTGTACGATTTTAAAAGTTACTTAGCTTCTAGCCAAAGATCGTTTAAAAGTTGCTCGGTATTAATTAGAGTTCATAGCCAAGGCATAACTTACTAAAGCGGGATACGAAGATTGGCGAGTCCGAAAAGGTCCCAACAAGACATGAGGGCTACATTTTGTTGCTAAAGATCCAAAGTGATGTGAAGAATCATCTATCAAAAATCAACATGAAGGATCGAGAAACACGGCGAAAAGCAAATACTCCCCTAAAGATCATGGAGAAGTCTATCCAAAAAGGCCCTAACAAGGTATGAGGATAAATAGATCCAAGTCCTAAAAGGAGGCGGATCGTTGTACATCAAAGTCCAAAATAAAGATTGGAGAAAAATGAAGAAGTCGTGGTCCAAGTATGAAGAATCTCTCAAAAACTTCAAGTGAAGAAATTCCTATTATGAAGAGAAGACCATAATTTCAAGAACGTCTCTTAAGATTCGAAGTATGAAGTCACTACCAAATATCGGTCCGAGAAAGGTCTCAAATCGTGAAGCGACTTATGCCAAAATATGAACTTTAAGAGGTCCCGAGAAGTAGTTTTAAAAGATTTTATCCTTTAGCTAACTATTGCTTAAATCGTCCCACTTTATTTTCGGCCTAAATAAACTATCAAAATAAGTCAAACAATGTATCCTCGTGATCATTCAAGACAATCATAAAATATAAGAGATACACCTAGGAATAAGGGAGTCTAAGTAAATAATTGGGCCACATGAGTTCGTGTTAGTTTGCTAACTTATAATAACAATGATCTCGTTTTTAAGCTTGGTATGGGGAACGTGAAACTTAAGGGTGATAAACATTCATGACATTCCAAAACCCTAAGGTAAGTCTTTGATTTCTTTACTTATTTTTCTTTCTTTGAATATTTTTTAAATTTTCTATCTCTTTAATAAAGGCCAATGTGGATTGATTATGATGGATAATGTTAAACTTGTTTTGTAATTAATGCATTGCATGAGGGCATTGAAATGGTCAAGTGTAGGGGATTTAATAAGTGTGAAAACACTTATCCTTTTACCATTTATTTCCAATAATAACAAGACCAAAACGTGTATTCTATGTCGTAAAAGTCGGAATTATGTGTGGTTTGTGTTTTTATTGTGTTTCAGGATAAAAATATGAAAAAGGAAGAAAACACGGGCTATCACGGGCCTTTATCGAAGAAAACGAGAAAAGACGAAGTCATATGATCAAGAGTGTAAAAAGAACGGAAGTCCAAGGCCTATTTTGAAGATTTATCGAAGAAAAAGTCTAAAGACGGAAGTTTAATGAAGTCGAAGAACTCAAGTCTAATAAAAGAAGAAAATTATAAGACAAGTTCAATTCCCGAGACGACGTCGAGAAATACAAAGAATTTAAATCGAGTCGAGACGTGAAGAAAGAAAAAGGAAGCAACACATGCACCTCCCCACCTCCTATATATACCCTCCTAATGACACATTAGGAGGGTGTTAGTTAATTAGTTTTTAGTCACTTTTCATTTTTGTAGTTTTATCTTTAGAGAGAGAAAGTGTTTAACTTTCTCTCACTAAAACTTATCTTTTCTTTCTTTCATGTTTAAGCTTTAATTCAATCTTGTATTTTTGAATCTTTAATCTACAAGTTCAAGTTAAGCTTTTCATCTTTAATCTTCTTCTACCTTTCTTTATTTTTGAGTTGTTTTTTATCCGTTATAATCTTTGATTTTGCTTAATCTTGTTGTTTGATTGATTAAAAAGTTTATCTTTTTGTTCATCTATAAGTTTCTATACGACTTGAGCTTTGAGCTTATCATGCTTATTGGCTTATTTTGTGTTTAGGTTATTTGGTTTAAAGTTTTCTACAAGGTTTTGTCGTTTTAAAAGTTTGATTTAAAAAGTCGCTTATTTAAGGTTTTGATAAGTTCTTATTTGTGCTTAATTAGTTATTTTCTTTAAATTCGGTTAAGTTTTGGTTTAAGCTTATTAAAAAGTAGCTTTTAAACTTAGCTTATTACGAATCTTAAAGTCATCGGAAAAGGGTAAACCCCTTTCCGATTTTGTATTCCGATTAGACCATACATTCCGACAAGCTCCCCTATTATTCCGATCTTAGGATCGGAAAAGGGTTTTGTATTCCTTTTACTTTCCGATCTGGATTCCGACAAAGGTACTTGTGTGATATTCCGATTGGACTTGTTGTCCAGTATTCCGATAGCTTTGTGCTTATTCCGACAGAATTCGTTTAATACATTCCGACGAGAACATTTCGATAGGATTTCATTTTATGTATTCTGACTGGTGCATATTCCGATCACATTCCGACAGACCACATTCCTATCTTATTCCGACAAGCATTCCGATGGGATTCCGATTAGGATTATTCTGATGGATTTGAGTTTTTGTTTTAGCCAAGTTTTTATTTGTTTAGATTTAAATTCACTTTAAAGTTTTCAAGTTTTAAATTCATTACGTTTTAATTTCCAAAAATTGCACGCTTCCCGAAATCTCTGTTTTTACCAAGTGTTTTTCTAGTAATTTTTAATTTTATTAAAGCTTTTATTTTACTCAACGACATTTTCATATTTGCTTTTAGTATAAAAATAGATAACCAAAATCACTTGTATTAAATGGCGCCGCTGCCGGCTCTTTTCGTTAAGATTAACGGTTTTTAGTGAGAGACGCGTTGGATTTTGGGATCCGTTCATTCATGAACGTTATTTTCCTTGCTTAAAAATTTTCAAAAAATCCATAAAAATTTAAAAAAATTTCAAAAATGCAAAAACATTAAAAAAATCATAAAAAGCATTTCTTTTCCAAAGTTTTGCACCAAAAAGATTTTTTTTTACAAGTACATATATATATTCTCTGTTTCTTTGGTATCCTTCTCTTTTGCAGGTGTATGCGTACTAGATCTTCATCTTATTATGAGCCCGAGACTCGTGAAGATTTAGATATGGCTGGTGTGCACAACAATAATAACAACCCACCTCATCCCAATTTGAATAACAATAACAACAACAACAATGTTCCCTCACCCGAGTTACGAACAATGGAGGAGCTTTGTCAACCAACCATGAACGGACGTGGAGGACCGATTGCGCCGATGCAAATCACGGCTCTTGAGTTTTCGTTGAAGCATCACATGATCTGACTGGTGCATATTCCGATCACATTCCGACAGGCCACATTCCTATCTTATTCCGACAAGCATTCCGATGGGATTCCGATTAGGATTATTCCGATGGGTTTGAGTTTTTGTTTTTACCAAGTTTTTATTTGTTTAGTTTTAAATTCACTTTAAAGTTTTCAAGTTTTAAATTCATTTCGTTTTAATTTCCAAAAATTGCACGCTTCCCGAAATCTTTGTTTTTACCAAGTGTTTTTCTAGTAATTTTTAGTTTTTTTAAAGCTTTTATTTTACTCAACTACATTTTCATATTTGCTTTTAGTTTAAAAATAGATAACCAAACCATTTTATTTTCCACCAAGAACGACTGAGTCACACTCTTAACTAGTAATCAATTCGAAAAGATCGGACGATAACTTTTTACATACAAAATCTCTTGTATTAGACTCCCATGCAAAATACATTTCTCTAACTTCAGGCATGTCAAAGTCTACTTTCATCTTCAATTCTCTTAGCCTTTCCTTGGCTAAGTCATCTTCCCCATACTCCAATTTCTATGGCTCTTCTAAGATCATCACACTAGAATCAGAGCTCTCATCACCATCACTACCATCTTTAGCCTTTTCTGTGGTAGTCCAATCCTGTTCTTGCAATTGTGCAGCCAAAACCTGATCAAAATGTACCTGGGCTGCATTCTTTGGCACCTCAACTTCTTCCAAAATCGCTTTACCTTGTCTTTTGCACCAATAGCTGGTAAAGTTATTGTTGGCACTTGTGTAGTAACATCCCTAATAATAACTAGTGGTTGGGATACACCAATCATACCTGTGGGTCTGTCAGCGCTTGCTTTATCAGCGCTCAAACTCTGAATGTCAGCGGCTGACTTTGTAGCTTGTTCCATCATCTCTAAAAATGACAACTTCTTTGGAGTGATCAATGAAACATCAAGAACAGGCTTCTCCTTTAAACTGGTTAAAGCTTCAACAATTTCCACCTGTTTACTTCCGAAAGAACCACCTTTTTCTTCTTGTGAGCCCTTGTCACTCAAATTGAATGGCTCTGTTGGTGCATCCCCCTCCCCTTTGTAAGAATCCTCCCCAGATGAAAGGACTCTTGCCTACCTTCTCCTAGCATTGGCAGCCTCCAAAACAACAAGCATCTCCCTCAACTGCTTGAGTTTACGGCCTTGACCTGTGACAACTTGTACAAGGTTTGCATTTTGCTTTTGCAAGCTAATATAAACCGCCGTCAATTCCAAAAGCGTATAAGGTTCCAATCTACCCTCCTCTATGATGGGAATTTGACCTCCTAAAATAGATTCATTGGGCATGGATGGGGTCTTAATGATGTTGGGACTGCCTTGACTTGCTACTAAGCCAGAGTCAATAGTCCTAGCCCCACCCATGTCACCAGCCACACTTGTGGTGGTGGTTCTCTCTGCTACATGGCTAGGACCACTAAAGAAGAACACTCCACTAGTCCTGTGGTATTTTCCAACCAAAAATTGGGTTGTACAAAAGAAGAAGTGGATTGAGGGTCTGTTTGAGTGTAAAGGGGTGTTTGGGTGTGTTGTAAAATAGTGTCAGCGTCTGGATTGGATGTGTCAACGCCCACATTTTGAGTGTCAGCGCCTGATGGTTGAGGGTCAATATCCATATGTTGGGGTGATGGAGGGTGTTCTGGTAAGGGGTCTGGTTGGTGTTGTGGTTGAGGTTGAGGATGTGCTACTGCCTCAATGACAGCAAGCATGGTTGGGGTGAGTGATAAGTCTCTATAAGGTGGTGAATTCATATTCCCAAAAACCGTTTTCTTTTGAACAGGGACCTCATAAAAGTGGTCATGGTCCCTGTTGCAGTATCCTTGCATATCAAAAACCATTTGTAAAAACCTAGGGTAAGCAAGAGTCATCTTGTTACCCTTGTTGTGACACGTGCCATCAAAAATCAATTTTGAAAAATTGTATCTTTGCCCAGTTGCAATACAAACAATGGCACTCCCGATTGAACGGTTGATTTTATTGTGTGAGGAGCATTGGGGACTCAAACATTGTAGGATGACATGCATAAGGAACTTCCAAGCAGGGGGAAATTGTTGTTTGGTATATTTATTTAAATAACCCACTAGGGGCAAAGCATAACCCAAAGCTTGGAGGCCTAACTCTAGCTCTGTGAGGGGAAAGGTGGTTATACCATCAGCATCATCAAGATGCAAAGCTTGGTGAACCAAAGCTTCAGTAACCACCCATGGAACCCCATGAACAGTAGCAGTCAATGTAATCACTCCATTAACAGTTGAGGAACTAACAGTGTTCCAAAACTGTTTAATGTGTGTGATAGGGACAAGAGGAGTTTGGCTCTCAAATGAGAGGTCAAGGGTTCAAACCTCTATAGGTGTGTACACTTGGGGGTGGCCACGGAGGTTCATCTGCGACGACTCCGGGCTATCCAAAAGGGTAGCCGCCCTGGGATTAGTCGGCTCGCAATGTCGAGTCGAAAACCTAGGTATACCAAAAAAACAAAAAAAAGGGACAAGAGGGGTATGTGAAAGTGCATACCTTCAAGGAGACGCATTCAAATACCCAATCATCTGAGTGTATCGGGGAATCAGAGTATTATCAGCCTCTAAGTAATCCACCATGTTGTGTTGGCTTCGGATTCCTAATTCCACTTGAGCAGGTTTAAACTTTGGTGCCATGAAGATTGAGGAAAGAAAACTGTGATATGAAAATTATAGAGATATGAAGGTTTGAAAGATTTTAGTTAGACAAGAGATAGCAGTTACCCTGTTTGAAAGAAAATGGGCGTATTTATAGGAGAGGTAAAAACATACTATTGGTTGAAAAATGAGGCAGTTATATACAAAAAGAAATCATGACAATCTTGAAAAATATATAACTTATCTCATACATTAATTAAAAGTTACCAAATCTCTAAAATTATGGCCCATATTTTCGTAAAAAATAACAACTGGGTAGGACCCAGTGTTTTTCAACGGTCAAAAAGTAAACATCAGTGTCTAACGGCTATATTCTTGTCAGCGTTGGAAATTTGCCATGTCAGCGTTTAAATTGGTCTTATCAGCGTTTGGAAAGAAAATATGCCAGCGTCCAAAAATAAAAATAATTAAATATAAAAAGGACCTTAACAAAGAAGTTTACCCTAATGAAGATAACTCTTAGACTGAAAATGACTATAGGGTGGCAAGCACTGTCTAATCATGCACACTTGCTTAAGTAAGATAGACATAATTGTCCTCAAGTGTCCCTTGCTAACCAAAGTTCTTAACAATGAAGTTACCTCATATAAACTCTTTGTAACTTCCCAGGTAAGCCCAATAAAAACGTTCCCATGTCTCCCAACCGACCATACCCAATTCTAGGCCAACAATTCTTGGCAGCGTGCACAGTATATAAACTTTGCATGCTACAGTGCCTCACGATTTAGAAAACTAACTCGTACTCACCAGTGGACACAACCTAGAATTATGATAAGAGTATTCTAAGAATACCCAAAATCCTAAAGGTTTCCTAAACCTCCCCTTAAACCATGATATACAAAGTTGACAAATAAAAAGTATGTAATAAAAATTTATGTCAAGATAGGAATGTAAACATTCCAACCATCATCCATAAGCTTTAACTCATTCCTAGTAGCTAAAATATCCATAAGCAACTCTGTATCTATTTGTACAATGCTCATAATGCCTGCATGATTAGATCAAAAACCACAAAACTAACATATTTCTGTCAGCGGCCATTTTAACACTTGTCAGCGTTCAAATAACCTTTGTCAGCGTTAGAAAAATAAAGTGGAAAACCTAATCTTATACAAAGACTAATAACAGTACACATCCTGTACAAACTATACAATGTTCAAAAACACATTTAGGTGAAATTGATCATTCCAATACTTGTTACCAAGTACTGGAACCTCCCAACATCAAAAGGTTTAGTTAAAAGATCAGCCACATTTTCTTCTGTGTCTACCCTATCTGAATGTATTAAACCTTTTTCAAAACAATCTCTTATAAAATGGTGTCTAATTTCTATGTGTTTTGTTTTAGAGTGATGTACAGGATTCTTAATAATGCATAATCTACTGTTATTATCTACAAATATCTTGGTATGCATAAAATTATACCCATAATCTAACAGTTGGTTTTGAATCCATAGAACTTGTCCACAACAAGCAGTTGCAGCAACATATTCTGCTTCAGTTGTAGAGTTGGCCACCACTATTTGTTTCTTGCATTGCCAATATATCAATCTACTCCCAAGAAATTGTCATCCACCAGTTGTGGATTTTCTATCAAACTTATCACCTCCATAGTCACTGTCTGAATAGCCAATAAGCTCCAATGTATAATCTTTAGGATACAATAATCCCAAGGTGGGATAGCACCTAAGGTATCTAAAAATCCTTTTGACGGCATGAATATGACTCTCGTTGGGAGTCACCTGATGGTGTACACATGCACACACAGCAAACATGATGTCAGGTCTAGAAGCTGTAAGATACATGAATGAGCCAATCATTGATCTATAATGCCTGACATCCACTTCTTTTCCATCTCCAGTCTTTCCCCAAGGGTGTTCCCTATCCATGGGTGTGCTAGCCTGTTTTTCATGTGGAGAAAAACCAAACTTATTCAAGATCTCTACTACATACTTGTCTTGAGAGATAAAGATACCATCTTCTTTCTGTTGGACTTGTAAACCTAGAAAGAAGTTCATCTCTCCCATTTCACTCATCTTGAATTTGTCTGCCATGAGCTTGGAAAAGTCTTCACTCATCTTTGGATTTGATGAACCAAATATAATATCATCCACATAGACCTGAACAAGTAGAAAATCCTTACCAATCTTCTTGGTAAATAAGGTCTGGTCTTTGGTGCCCCTCTTAAATCCATTTTCCACCAGATAGGTAGACAATGTACCATACCATGCTCTTGGGGCTTTATGAAGTCCATACATTGCTTTCTTGACTCTATACACTTTGTATGGATGTTCTGAATCTTCAAAACAAGGAGGTTTCATCACATACACCTCCTCTTCAATTATGCCATATAAGAAAGCACTCTTCACATCCATCTGATAAACTGTGAAACCCCTACAAGAATCATAGGCTAGGAAAATCCTTATTGCTTCAATCCTTGCAACATGTGCAAAAACCTCTTCATAGTCTATTCCTTCTTCTTGTGTATAGCCTTGAGCAACTAAATGTGCCTTGTTTCTGAACACAATCCCTCTTTCATCCTTCTTGTTCCTAAGAACCCAACGTGTCCCAATAGGCCTAACATACCTTGGACAATCCACTAGCTCCCACACATCTTGAATGGCAAACTGGTGAAGCTCATCCTCTATTGCTTCCACCCACTTGGTTCTTTAAGAGCATAAAAAATCTTACTAGGTTCCTGTTGTGACAGAAAACAAGCAAAAAAACATGCCTGCACAAGAGGGTATCTTCCTTCTTGTGGATATTGGCAATGAAACCACCTTGAGTCTGATGAGACCTCCTTGTTTGAACATGAGACTGAACATCGCCAATGATTTGGGAAGGAGGATGATTTTTTGCCACATGTGTAAGTATTCCTCCCCCAAATAGTGGGTTGTCTTCTATATCAGATTCCATGTTGCCAATATCATCTTCATTTCTACTCCCATCTTCACTGGAATGAACCTCGTGATTGAGTATGGAAGGTTCACCATGTTCAAAAGTATTGGAAAAGAATAAATGTCCAAACAGGTTGTCAGCGTCTGAGCTGTCAGCATCTGAATTTAACCTATCATCGTCTGAATTGGTTTTGTCAGCGCTTGAAGATGCATGCATGTTTTTATCAACTAGGGTTTCTTGTGGTCTTTCTTCCTCCTTTTCAGCAGCAGCAGATGCTTGTGCAAACCCATCAGTCCATATAGTAATGGTAACATACTCAAGTATGGGGTCTGACTTGACAGCATGTGATCCTTCTTCCTTAGCAACCTGTTTACCTTCGTGTGTAAAATCTCCTTGTTTTGTGTGCCAAAACCTAACTAATTTTCAAACAGCATCATTTCCTTTGTCATCTGAAATCCTTCACTGTCCAATAACTATACCATATGTATTGTCTAAAATCAGACAATACTTGTCAGTGCTTGAGACAAAATATCTCAGACAACACATGTAAGCGCTTCTGTCAGCGCCTGACTTATTCCTTGTCAGCGTCTACTTCTGTCAGTGGCTGACCTACACTTGTCAGCGTCTAAAATACGAACGTCAGCGGCTACATCACACTCTGTTAGTAGCCTTCGTTGACCACTCTTCCTTTTCAACCTAGTTGACTTGGCCCACATCCACATCATGATTTGAAAATACACGGATCATGATGATCGTACATCATAGCAGTAACAAACATAACGTCTTTTCCCATCATCATCTTCTTGAACAGTGGTTGCATTATTCTAGGGTATCGAAACCCTAAAAACGAATTTATGCACTGAAACCCTAAATCTAAAGGGTTTAAAAATCGACCACCATAAAAACATAACAAAACTGGAGCATCTTTAATGTTTATAATCGATCTAGGGTTTGAAGAAACCCTAGTTCATGATTTTATGTAAACTAGAATTTAGAAAATCATGATTTTATGATTTTATGTAAACATGATAGGTGTGAAAACACCCATCCTTTTACCACTTAATTACAATAATAACCAGGCCAAAACGTGTATTTTATGTCGTAAATGTCAGAATTATGCGTGGTTTGTGTTTTTGTTGTAATTTAGGACGAAAATGTGAAAAGGGGAGAAAACACGAGTTTTCACGGGCTTTTATCGAAGAAAAAGACAAAAGACGAAGTCAAGAAATCAAGAGTGCAAAAAGAACGGAAGTCCAAGGCCTATTCTAAAGATTTATCGAAGAAAAATTCCAAAGACGGAAGTTTAATAAAAGCCGAAGAACTCAAGTCTAAATTAATGAAGAAATTACAAGACGAGTTTATTAATCCCGAGACAAAAGTCAAAGAATTAAGAAGAAGAGGACTAAACGAGAAATAAAGAAAGAAGAAAGAGAGGAGGAAGCTTCCACTAATCCTCTCCTCCTCCACTATAAGTAGGATCATTAAGATTTCATTTTTTTCTTGTTAGCTAATTTTGACAAGATTAGTCTCCACCATTTACATTAATTGCACATTTATTTCATTGTCATTTTCTTAATTATCTTGCACTTTAATTCCTTAAATTCAAGTAAGTTTCCTTTTATTGTTATTGAATCTTTACTTTTCTTGTTAATCTCCTATCTACCTTTCTAGTTTTGATTTGATCTTAATCTTTATGTTTATGTTCATGTTCTTAAGTTTTTATTGATTTGATTAAGTGGGTTTTGATTATTTTGATTATTATTGTTAGTGTTATTGATTTGGTTTGATTGGTATTTGTTAGTTGATCATTAGTGGTAGTTTTGGTTTAATCTTTGGGTTTAATTTGTTAGTTTTTGATTAGATTCGTACCTATTTGTTCTTCCTTGTTCTTCGCGAATCTGTTTGCCCAGGTTATTCCGAATAAAGGATCTCAGGCAGTTTATTCCGGATCAGCTTAATATTCCGGATCAACTTGTTATTCCGGATGAACAAATATTCCGAATGAAGGGTTCTTTCTAGTTTATTCCGGATCAGTGATATATTCCGAATAAAGGATTTATTCCGGATCAACTAGTTATTCCGGATGAAGTAATATTCCGGATGAGCCCTTGTTATTCCGAATGAACAGCTTTTATTCCGAGTGAAGTGATATATTCCGAACGAAGCAAATATTTCGGATCAACCATTTATTCCGGATGAAGTAAACATTCCGAATGAATATTTATTCCGGATGAGTGTTTTATCCTGATTATTCCGAACAAAGACTTTATTCCGGATGAAGGTTGTTCTTTTGATTATTCCGAATAAGCAAGTATTCCGGATGAAGCTTTTATTCCGCATGAGGTAATTATTCCGAGTAAAGAAGAATTATTCCGGGTCAAGGTGACATTACGAACGAGTAATTATTCCGAACGAAGGTTTATTCCGAATGAGCTATTTTTAGTTTATTTTAAGTTTATGTTTTTAAATTCTTAAGCTTTACTTTTCCTGCCTTTTTACATAGTCGCACTTTTAGTTTACTTACCTTAGATTTATTTTAAGCTTGCCTTTAGTTTAAGTTTAAGTTTATCTTTAGGATAATTTTAAGTTTTCGTTATTTACTTTTCGTCTCGCTTTAATTTCTCGCCATTTATTTTCAATTAGTTTAGATTTATTTTACCCACCTTTTACGTTAAAGTTTTGCACTTTTTATTTTCACTACAACGACACAACATTTGTTTCCTAGCAAAAGACAGCTGAGTCGCACGTAATCCATTTTTCAATTCGAAGAGACTGGAACTACAATATTTTCTTACTAGGTAAAAACCTTGTATTATGACACTCTAGAGGTAATTGTTTTATATTTTGATAACAGCAATCCCGTGGAACGAACTGGACTTCACCATTAAGCTATGCTATACATGAAAGGGTATACTTTCCCGTGTTTATGTTTCTAGTCATTTGTGTGGTAATATCTTGAATAAAAATTAAGACTTGCAAACGAACATCAAGTTTTTGGCGCCGTTGCCGGGGATTGATTAGTTATTTATTTTAAAACATTCTGAAATACTTGGTAAACAAAATTTCTAAATCGTCGTACAGATTTTTGGCAATCTGAAAAAGTTTTTAACAAAATAGTTAAAAAGTGCGCTGCCCATTTCCATAAGTGCGCCACACATTTGGTACGAATTTACACAATGTTGGTAGAAACAATCCCAAAACACCACCAATACCTTTTACTCTCAACACTTACTGTTGAAAACATGAGAATTGCTTTATATGTGCTTATGTTTTTTGAGCTTTTGTGTTTGTTAATATTGCATTTCAAGAAAAACCAAAAATCTTTTCTTTCAAAATTTTATTTTCTATTTGATTTACTCTTTGGTAGAATAATTTGCTTTAGTATGTCTTATTTGATATTTATCATGATTTGTGGTAATTTTTCTGGAATTTTTAACAACCTTGAGATACAAGAAAATGAGGAAACAAGCGGAAATGAAAAAATAGCTATTTCTTGCAAAATACTTGAGAACATCTTACAAAATTTGGTCACTATTTCTTATTTTGACTACTTGTTAAGGAAGTATCATGAAAAAAATCTTATAACATTGTTTGATTGGTATATAGATCATACAGTTATGAACAAAAAAATCTTTGCAGAAAGTGCGCCGCACATTCTAAATTGTGCGCCGGCTTTTTTGTATCACGCAAAAGCGCGCCACACTTCTCAAATGTACGCTGCACAACTGGGAAAGCAGAACGAAGAATTTGCTTATAACTGATATAAGCAAAAACTCATATCAATTAATCAACAAATCACCCTAAAACACATAGCAAATACCTAACTTTTGTGCTATAAAAGCAGTATTATGTGGTATGTTCTGTGTTTGTGTACAAATAGGTAAGAAGGATGCATTTTCAAGCAAACAAGGAGAAAATCAAGCTAAATTGGATGAAAAAGACAAAGAAGGATCAAGAGTGACAAGACTTTGAAGACAAAGGACCTATCTTGACAACATTTTAAAGATGAAGGACCAAAAGTGTACATTTGCTAAAGTCAAGATCAAAGTCAAACATGGTCAACCAACAAATCAACCAAGTCAAAGGGCCAAAAAAAGCAAGAATGCAAGTTGAAGGACCATTTTTGCCAAAGAAATGAAGATTCTAGCTTAAAATATCAATCTGCCAAGTCAAGGGACCTAATCTGCCAAACTTGCAAAGTATTTTGGGCTTAATCCATGTTTTGTAGCAAGGACCAATGAGAAGCGAGGAATTAAGTGGCTTGGATTGCCACATAATCCCACTCACAGCCGCCTTCATTTAATAACCCAATCACAACAGTGTGATCCACCAACTCCTCAACTGACCAATCATATTTCACTAAATGGATAATGATTCGTGTGCTTATTTCTCCACCAACCACAACCTGCCATGTGCCTTTCTTCTCCAAACAAAATTGCCAGAAAAGGGATTTAGCTAGAGGGCATTTCAGAAGTTGATATAAACATCAAAGTTACTCAAAATCCAAAGACGAATTCATCCCAACTATCCAATTAACATGAAATCAACTCAATCAAAAATCCCCAATTGAGTTCTTCACCTACAAATTTCAATTAGCAGAATTGGGACACGTGGAGCTCAATGATTGGCTTGGACACGTCATTCTCCCCAACAACTTCACTTTCTCATTCTATAAATAGGGTAGCAGGCTCTCATTTGTACATAGTTAGCTAGTGTGAAAACACACACACTAGAATTTTACTCTCTCTCTCATTTTGTTAGCAGTTAGTAGATAACAACTCTCAAGAGCCTGACAACCTCTTAAGAGTCTGTTAGTTAGTTGTAACTACCTTTGTAACTACTTTTCACATTACTTCAATAAAATTCAAATTTCCCTCCAATTTTCTCATTGCTCTTACCTACTGTTCATACGCCATTGTTCTTGCTTGTTTCTAGTGATCATACTTGATCATTAGAAGCTTTGTGGAAGTTTGTAGTTGTTCATTACATCCAGTAGCTGAGTACCAGTTTTGATCATTCATTTCAAGCATTGGTAGAAGTTTTGAAGATTTTGAGTTCATCAATGGAGTTTGAGTTGATTACAGTTGTTGATTAGTAGATTGTTGCTAGTTACTAGTGCTAAGGTGGTGGTTTAGCACTAACTAGATAGCTCAGCGCTACTCTACTCCCCAAAGGAGGCCTATGCTAAAAGGTTTTGGTTTTCTGAATTTTAGTTCCTCTCAAATGTTGCCTGCATGCTCAATATCTAGTGTAATCTTGTTTGAATGCATGATCAAGTGTGTTACTGAGTAGACGTTGATGTTTGAGTAGCTTATTTGTAGTCTAGCACTTTATCATTAGCTTAATTCTCATTACTAGTTGCTTAATAACAGTCAATTTAGCTTATTGGTACATTTAGTGTATAAGTCTGTTTCATAGCCTGAGTTTGGTCCTTATTCATCACATTGTAGTCATTAAACTTGTCCTGGTATTTGTTTTGATTCAGTTAAGCTTTTAACTCAAATCTCTTTCACAAAAGTTTAATCAGTTCAGTTAAACTAGTGTTTGGGAATAGGTATTCATATGTGTTCAAGTATTTGTAGTTTGTTAATTCTAGTACTATTTTAGTCAATAAGTCATGGCAAACTAGTTTACAAAGATTTCAGGTCAAGTTTGTAGTCAAACAGGCAATTGGCATTCTAAAAAGTTTGGGTCAGCTTTGAATAAACTTGATTTCAGAAAGTATTGATTTTCAAATCATTTCCATTTCTTTGTTTCTTGATGGATTTTCTTGAAATTAGTTTCTAGCTCTTACTCAACATATGTAGTTTAAGTCTTAAGCAGGAAATTCTACAGTATTCAGTAATAAGCTAGAAATAAGCACTTGTTTCAGCCTTTGAGCAAATGCAATTCTCTGTGATAAAAAGGCAATCTGTTTTCTCATTCCAGCTTATCTACTTCACAAACTTGCCCATTTTCTTTCATAAATCTCGTTCCTTTTTAAGATTTGAAAATTTCAGCTTTTTGGATTTTTGGTCAACAAAAGTCAACATAATCTCTTTTTAGCTTAATTTCATTTTCTGAGCTTATTAATGGATCATTTTTGTTAAGACAAAACTTCCCCTTCTTCTTTTGAGCTGATTAACAAGTTTTTACATAGAAATCAAGTTGTGGACGTTTGGCTTATTAGTTAGCTTATTTTGGGCTTATTTCAAATAGCTTATTAGAGTTTTTGGAAGTTTCAGCTTATTTCCTGTTACTGGTCTAGCTAAAATTCAATTTTAAGCCTTTTGAAACTTGTTTGAGCTTATTTGTTTAAGAAACGAGCTTATATGAGCTTATTTTTGCTTCCTAGCCCGTTTTGATTAAAAGTTGTTAGAAAATTGCACATACGTCCTTGGATTGTTAAACAGTTACATTTTTAGCTTAAATTTCCTACTAATTAGGGTTTGTTATGATTAGTCCCTATAATTTCAGATTAGTTTAAATTTGGTTAGTCTGTTTTCAAAAGTAGTTAAAGTTAGTTACTTTGTTAGTTAAATTTTCACAATTAGTCCAATTTGTTAACTGTTTTTACATAAATAGTCCTTAGACTTTTAGACTTTGTATTTTTGGCATTTCATTTTCATAGAATTTACATTTTCAGTTCTTTCATTTTATAGAATTTACATTTGTGATTTTAATTGAATAAAAATTTGGTTTGTGCAACTTGTTTTACGTATAAGTAGAATTGTATTTTTCATTTTAGCAAGGTGTTGTTTGAATTAGACGTAGAATATCCAAATACCTTTACCAACCAAAAATAATCATAAACTCGATCTTGTTAGGACTTTCAATTTGTTAAGAACTGAGAAAACGAACTTCAACTATACACATTTCAAATGGCGCCGCTGCCGGTTCTATTCGTGAAGATTAACGGTTTCGAGTGAGACGTATTGGATTTTGGGATCCGTTCATTTTGTGAACGTTATTTTTACGTATTATAAATCAAAAAGATAAAAAAAAATCAAAAAGATCAAAATATAAAAAATAAAAAATTACAAAAATCAATTCTTCTCCTAAAGAATTGAGACAAAAAAAAATCCAAAAAGTAATCTTTTTCCTAAAAGATTACACCCAAAAATATATATTATATCGGTTTTCATCGTTTTTACGTACATATAGTATTTTTCTTTAAAAAATCAAATAAATACAAAAATATTTTCTCTATATTATTATATGTAAATACGTATACGTATAAGAACAACCAATACACATATCTTCCATAAGTATTGCCAAAGCAATACACCGTGTTAGGGGGCGTTCCGGTCCTTGACACGTGTATCGATCAAATTCAATAAAGCAAGAATAGATAAATACTTCCAATAGGCAATATCTCAAAGAATACAAACTACAAAGTGAATAGAAAGGCGATGTGCTATAAAATGTCATCTAAGGGTCAATAGGTACTTAAGTGCTTCGCGCCACCTAACCCCTCGTTTACTAGTGTGTATTCTAAAAAGGAAGGCTTGATTGGGGGTCTTGCACCAAATTAGTACTTACATATATTATATTCTTGTGGATATTAATTATTGCACCTCGATGGAGATAATCTCTTTTCCTTCAAAAGTCGACCGAGAGATCATCTATCACTCCTCGAGTTTACTTACACGTGTACTCGCACACGTGTAACCATACCACCTTTGGTGTATTACTTCCTTCCCCGAGGAAGCTTTTAAACGTCATTTTACTTGTATATACATTCGGCCTCTTTGTTAACATGGATACTCGTTCCATGTTGGAGATTTTGCAACAACGATCCGCCAACGCTAATTATTCGCCTTGTTCGACTTGTGGAGGACCACACGATACTTATTTATGTGATCAAAACAATGGTTATTATGGGGAGGGATATGCTTATAATGGAACCGAGAACCCTAATTTTCAACCTAACCTTCAAACGGACTATACTTGTAAGGACTATATGGGATATTCCGGTTTTTCATCACAAAATCCACCATCATTTCATGATCAAACCTTTAATGAGCCATACCAAAATCAAGGATTTTCCAGTTATGTAGGTTTTCAAAATGATGAAAATTTTCCATGCTATAATCAAGATACTTTTCAAAATCAAGGATTTTCAAATCATGTAGATTTTCAAAATGAGAGAAATTTTCAAAACTTTAATCAAGGGGATATTTCACAATCTCAAATGGACTTAATTCTTCAAAAGATTGATGAAAATGTTAGAAAACTTAACGAAATGCAAGAGGAAACTGATAGGTAATTCTTAAATTTGGAAACACAACTCTTGCAAAACCTTTACACCTCAAGGAGCTTTACCATGTGATATTGAGCCGTCTTTGAGAGTTGATGATGAGGATGATACTATTAGTAATGAATATCGTGAATCATGTGAAGAAGAATATCTTGCTACTCGTCGGCCTTATCCATTCTTCTATGACTTTGATGACAATCCTCTGATTTGTATGACACTTAGTGATGACACACCTTCATCACCTTTACCTCACGTGGAATCCACCGACTCTTTAACCACGGGGGACGAGCTTCTTAGCACTAATACAAACACCGATTTGGATGAATTAACCTCTTCTAGTGTTGAGAACCTTATCCCAATCCAAAGAGAGCTTGAGGGTGTTTCCGATGAACCATGTGACGAGCTCCATATTGATACCTCTTCTCCTCACGATCACATTGAGATTTCATCACATGTTGACCTTCATGCTACTACTAGTGATTTTGGTGACTTTGATCTTGATGAATTGTTTAAAGAAAAGGATAATGAGATTGAGGAAGAGTTTATGCAAGACTTGTCACAAATAGAGGATGATGATTGTGATTCTAGTGAGGCATCTTATGATATATCATCTGATGACTTTTCATGTCAAGATGACCTTCCTAATTTGGATGAAGATGTTGCTCTTATAGAAGAAGTGGAAGATGTTCATATTCATGAGGTTTTATCAAACGTTTATCATCTTATCTTCTCGATTGAAGCTTTGAATGAAAACCATAATGATGATTCCATAGAAGAAGAACCTTTCATTGATATTTCTTCACCGGTTTTTGAGGTTGCACCTATTGATTTTTATAATGATATCATCCCTTTGAGTGATTCTCTCATTAATACACCTTCTTTTGAGCCTTCTATTCCCACCCTCCCACCCTTGAAGTTGGTTATTGATGAAGATCCTATACTCTTAGAGATTGATCCTTTTTCACCTAAGGCACCTTTAGAACCCAAAACCTCTGATATGGATTCTCATATGGATATTTATGCCACCATAGAGGCTTATCTTGCTAATATTGATATTGAGGTTGATGATAGTGATTCTAATTGGGAAGAGGAGATTCGTCTTATTGACAACATGCTTTTTGGGACCATAGAGATTACACCTCCTTCACAAGATACTATTACTATTGATCCTCCTTTCATTATGCCTTATATGGAAGATTACCCACCTTTTGATGATGATGACGAGCCTAACATGGACATAATAGTTATGAATGTTTTGATACCTACACCTTCATTGTCTCATGATGCTTTGATAATTAAGGGGGAATCTTATATGGTGGATACGAGTTCATCTTCTTATTTTCCCATGAAGGGAAAGGTTTTTGATACTGGGATCCGTATATTTGGGAAATATTGGTTTTCATCTACTCCACTTAAGAGTTTGATTTCTATTGATATGGGCTTCTCGTATGAGCTTACTTTGGTGATGCTACCTATTTTGGAGTTGTTCGAATGCAGAGATGGAAACTATGTATTTGATCCTGGTGTGCTTCCTACATGAGAGATTTCGTATGTTGGACAAACTTGAGACACGTTAGACCGTTCCATTATCGAGGCGAATATTGTAAATCCTATAGTAAATGGCAACGTTCTAAGTTTGAGTGTATCATGTGAGATGTGCTTCAAAGTGATATCCTTTATTCTCCATGATGGTTTCCCCAAGGACAACTTAATTCGGGGCCGAGTCGAGCTAGAGACTTAGGGTTAAAAAACTCAACCATTGAATAACTAGGTTAGAAAATGTAGAGTAGATCTAAATAGGTTAGGTTTAATTAATAGGATGTTATAGTAGAGTTGAAGTGGAGGGGTGACCTTTCTTCGTCTTTTGGCGTTTGCTTCAAGGGTTCCTCTCTCTCATTTCATGCTTGGAGCTTATGGAGGAGGCTCGTGTATCCGGTTCACTTCGATTAGTTTTTGCTATCGTGATATTCAAAACATTTGTGCTTAAAATAAATACCCTTTAGTTGTCTCTTCCTTAACTTGGGTTAAGCAAAGTAATCAATGTAATAAGTGTAGGGGAGTTTACTCCAATACTCTTAAACATTGAGGACAATGTTTATCTTAAGTGTAGGGGAGACTTCTATCGAAGTGACCTTACCTAAACCATTGCCTTTACTTCATGATAACATAGAAATTAATTTTTCAAATTTTTGATCTACTTTGGCCACCAAAAAATATGCATTCATAATTTTTGCATCAATCATTTTTCATTTGCATATCACATTTGCATTGTATATATTTCTTCTTTTAATTTTGCATAAAAAATATATAAAAAGAAAAAAAATATAATAAAAACATGGTTTAACAAGTTTAGATTTCTTTGACATATTAGGCCCGCCATGGATATTTTGACTCAACCCGAGTTTGCTATATCTTAGCACTCTCTAGCTAGTATCCTTAACCATGTAGTCCTTCATTGGTCTATTAGGCTAAGCATCCACCAATTTCATTCTTTGAGATATTAAATTTGTGGAGAATGGGAAATGATAGAGTTGAAGCAAGTATAAAAGGGCTAGATAAACTTCATGATAATTACTTGTGGCTAAACCCTTCTCTTCTTTACCTCTAATTTCTTCGCATGTATATATGTTAATAAATAATCAAGAACAGTTTTAATCATTTTGTAATCTCTTGTGCATTTTTGACTAATCATTCATGGTTGGTATAAGTACGTCTTAAGATTCTAAGTTAGAACGTTTTATGTGTACTAGACTTATGTCATGCTTAATATTTAGCGGGTGTTTTTCCTTTTATTCTTTTCAACTTTCTTTGTGAGGAATAAATAAAAATAAGAGCGGCTTACAAAAAAATGAGTGGCTACAAAAAAAAAGAAAAAAAAAAGAAAAGGAGAAAAAAAAATAATTATACAAGACTCCCAAGAGGGGCAGTGTGGTGTTAATTATAGTGACTATTGAATTCCAGTATTACCTTGATGGGTTGCGGGGATTCGATAGATTGCTCCAATCCAATATTACCTTGACGGGTTGCGGGGTTGAAGATCCAAGGTCTCAAAAAGGCGGCGGATGTAAATTATTGCGTGAGTTTTATTTTTCTTTCCTTAGCGAGTGTGTGGCTACTTATGAAAGCATGACATGAGGATTTTACACATAAGGCGAATGACTTATAACTCTTGAAACGGACTTATATTAATTGTGAGCGGTTTTTCGAGTAATGGATGAGAGGATTACTTAGGATTAAAACCGTGCTTCCTTATTTTTAGATTTTACATTTCTTATACTTCACGCTTTAAATAATGACAAATTTGCTTTCAAGCAATTTGCTCAAATAATAACCGGTTCCACATTTAATTGTCATGAATAAGTTGATGCACCTTTTTACTTGTGAATGCAATGATCCCATTTTTAAGCTTGGTATGGGGAAAGTGAAACTTGAGGGTGATAAGTGTCCATGGTACCCAAGCCCTAATCAAAGTCATTGAATTCTTTATGAGTTATTTCCATCAAAACCATTTCAAGAAAATCCAAAAAGATATAAATAAAATTGTTTCTTGTGCATTGCATTGTTAAAAATCAAAATCATGCATCATATAGTGTAGAGTAGTGTAGATGCATTCCATAATGGCCAAGGTGAATTAATTATGAGGAGAATATAAATTTATGCTTTAAAATATAGCATTGCATGAGGACATGACAATGTTCAAGTGTAGGGGATTTGATATGAGCAAAACCTCATATCAATTAATCAACAAATCACCCTAAAACACATAGCAAATACCTAACTTTTGTGCTATAAAAGCAGTATTATGTGGTATGTTCTGTGTTTGTGTACAAATAGGTAAGAAGGATGCATTTTCAGACAAACAAGGAGAAAATCAAGCTAAATTGGATGAAAAAGACAAAGAAGGATCAAGAGTGACAAGACTTTGAAGACAAAGGACCTATCTTGACAACATTTCAAAGATGAAGGACCAAAAGTGTACATTTCCTAAAGTCAAGATCAAAGTCAAACATGGTCAACCAACAAATCAACCAAGTCAAAGGGCCAAAAGAAGCAAGAATGCAAGTTGAAGGACCATTTTTGCCAAAAAATTAAGATTCTAGCTTAAAATATCAATCTTCCAAGTCAAGGGACCTAATCTGCCAAACTTGCAAAGTATTTTGGGCTTAATCCATGTTTTGTAGCAAGGACCAATGAGAAGCGAGGAATTAAGTGGCTTGGATTGCTACATAATCCCACTCACAGCCGCCTTCATTTAATAACCCAATCACAACAGTGTGATCCACCAACTCCTCAACTGGCCAATCATATTTCACTAAATGGATAATGATCCGTGTGCTTATTTCTCCACCAACCACAACCTGCCACGTGGCTTTCTTCTCCAAACAAAATTGCCAGAAATGGGATTTAGCTAGAGGGCATTTCAGAAGTTGATATAAACATCAAAGTTACTCAAAATCCAAAGACGAATTCATCCCAACTATCCAATTAACATAAAATCAACTCAATCAAAAATCCCCAATTGAGTTCTTCACCTGCAAATTTCAATTAGCAGAATTGGGACACGTGGAGCTCAATGATTGGCTTGGACACGTCATTCTCCCCAACAACTTCACTTTCTCATTCTATAAATAGGGTAGCAGGCTCTCATTTGTACATAGTTAGCTAGTGTGAAAACACACACACTAGAATTTTACTCTCTCTCTCATTTTGTTAGCAGTTAGTAGATAAAAACTCTCAAGAGCCTGACAACCTCTTGAGAGTCTGTTAGTTAGTTGTAACTACCTTTGTAACTACTTTCACATTACTTCAATAAAATTCAAATTTCCCTCCAATTCTCTCATTGCTCTTACCTAATGTTCATACGCCATTGTTCTTGCTTGTTTCTAGTGATCACACTTGATCATTAGAAGCTTTGTGGAAGTTTGTAGCTGTTCATTACATCCAGTAGCTGAGTACCAGTTTTGATCATTCATTTCAAGCATTGGTTTGAAGATTTTGAGTTCATCAATGGAGTTTGAGTTGAATACAGCTGTTGATTAGTAGATTGTTGGTAGTTACTAGTGCTAAGGTGGTGGTTTAGCACTAGCTAGATAGCTCAGCGCTACTCTACTCCCCAAAGGAGGCCTATGCTAAAAGGTTTTGGTTTTCTGAATTTTAGTTCCTCTCAAATGTTGCCTGCATGCTCAATATCTAGTGTAATCTTGTTTGAATGCATGATCAAGTGTGTTACTAAGTAGATGTTGATGTTTGAGTAGCTTATTTGTAGTCTAGCACTTTATCATTAGCTTAATTCTCATTACTAGTTGCTTAATAACAGTCAATTTAGCTTATTAGTACATTTAGAGTATAAGTCTGTTTCATAGCCTGAGTTTGGTCCTTATTCATCACATTGTAGTCATTAAACTTGGCCTGGTATTTGTTTTGATTATGTTAAGCTTTTAACTCAAATCTCTTTCACAAAAGTTTAATCAGTTCAGTTAAACTAGTGTTTGGGAATAGGTATTCATATGTGTTCAAGTATTTGTAGTTGGTAAATTCTAGTTCTATATTAGTCAGTAAGTCATGGCAAACTAGTTTACAAAGATTTCAGGTCAAGTTTGTAGTCAAACAGGCAATTGGCATTCTAAAAAGTTTGGGTCAGCTTTGAATAAACTTGATTTCAGAAAGTATTGATTTTCAAATCATTGCCATTTCTTTGTTTCTTGATGGATTTTCGTGAAATTAGTTTCTAGCTCTTACTCAACATATGTAGTTTAAGTCTTAAGCAGGAAATTCTAAAGTATTCAGTAATAAGCTAGAAATAAGCACTTGTTTCAGCCTTTGAGCAAATGCAATTCTCTGTGATAAAAAGGCAATCTGTTTTCTCATTCCAGCTTATCTACTTCACAAACTTGCCCATTTTCTTTCACAAATCTCTTTAGAAAGTGTTCCTTGTTAAGATTTGAAAATTTCAGCTTTTTTGGATTTTTTGTCAACAAAAGTCAACATAAGCTCTTTTTAGCTTAATTTCATTTTCTGAGCTTATTAATGGATCATTTTTGTTAAGACAAAAATTCCCCTTCTTCTTTTGAGCTGATTAACAAGTTTTTACATAGAAATCAAGTTGTGGACGTTTGGCTTATTAGTTAGCTTATTTTGGGCTTATTTCAAATAGCTTATTAGAGTTTTAGGAAGTTTCAGCTTATTTCCTGTTACTGGTCTAGCTAAAATTCAATTTTAAGCCTTTTGAAACTTGTTTGAGCTTATTTGGTTAAGAAACGAGCTTATATGAGCTTATTTTTGCTTCCTAGCCCGTTTTGATTAAAAGTTGTTAGAAAATTGCACATAGGTCCTTTGATTGTTAAACAGTTACGTTTTTAGCTTAAATTTCCTACTAATTAGGGTTTGTTATAATTAGTCCCTATAATTTCAGATTAGTTTAAATTTGGTTAGTCAGTTTTCAAAAGTAGTTAAAGTTAGTTACTTTGTTAGTTAAATTTTCACAATTAGTCCAATTTGTTAACTGTTTTTACATAAATAGTCCTTAGACTTTTAGACTTTGTATTTTTGGCATTTCATTTTCATAGAATTTACATTTTCAGTTCTTTCATTTTATAGAATTTACATTTGTGATTTAATTGAATAAAAATTTGGTTTGTGCAACTTGTTTTACGTATAAGTAGAATTGTACTTTTCATTTTAGCAAGGTGTTGTTTGAATTAGACGTAGAATATCCAAATACCTTTACCAACCAAAAACAATCATAAACTCGATCTTGTTAGGACTTTCAATTTGTTAAGAACTGAGAAAACGAACTTCAACTATACACATTTCAATAACACACTTAAATAGATATTTTCATCAAAACTAATAAATTGCCTTAAGACTACAGGATATGAAATGTCATTTGGATTTTATGGCACTAACATACTAATGTTTCTTTTGATGTGTTGTTGTTTTAAGATGGATCCAAACACTAGCTTGGGTAGACTATGCTTAAGAGTAGATGAGCATATTAGCCTAAATGATAAAATTGAATCGGACGAAGAATGGACATGATCTGAATATAAGGACACCGCCGACAGCGGGATTCAAAAGGTCGTAACTTTCTATCGTTTGGAAGACTTGACACCTAGTGAAGAATACTCAATGCCTTGTCATGTGGAAGGTAAATTTGCCTATGATGGGAAAGTTGACTTGGAAATCGAGAGAAGTTTTGTTAGCAATGAATTTGTAATAGAGCTTGGCTTAACCTACAAAACGCATCGTAATGGGGACAAAGAAATAGATAAGAAGATCATTGTTATGATCAAGGACGAATTGTTTTTCATCGAATTCTTTTTCAATCCGGAAGAAGATGAATGTGAACCGTGTGCAATATTTGGGAGATCTTTCCTAAAGCAAGCCAATGCACAAATTGATATCACTTGTGGCATACTCACCTTATGGCCAAAAGTGCATGAAAGCTTGGACTTAGAAGAAATTCACGAGATACTTGATAATCTCGACTTTGATGAATTAACACCTATTGAAAACGAGGGAGTTGATGCTCCTAGATTTGTTTGTAATATGGGAAAGTGAAGAGAAACAAAGGAAAACAGCCCGCTCATGCTTACAAATTAAACTATAATTGTGAAGGACCTTCTCTCACCATTAATAAACCCTTAACTAGAGAAGAACTAACAATGGAAGAGTTGAGGGAAGACGTTAAAGAAAGAGTGATGTTGTTAAACACGAATCAACCAATCATTGAAACACTAAAATATAGTGATAAGTATAAAATGATTGTCGATGGGGTCTTGCTTGATAAGTTGAAGATTGAAGATGGATTAACCTCAGAATATGAGGATGTGGCAATCCAAATGCTCCGTGAAAATAAAAGTAATGAAAGAGAAAGAAGATCCGGTTTATTTCGTCCTACCTATAAGGTTGGAAGGTAAAACTACATACAATGCTTTGGTAGACACCGGTTCGAATGTTAATATCATGCCACTTGGAATCTTCAAAATATTAGATGTTGGAAGAGTCAAACCAAGGTTTGATCGAATAAAACTGCTTGATCACTCCTACGCGGAGGGATTTGGGCGTTTTCTTGGAATTCCCTGCCAAATAGGGACAACCACAATACTAGCCGATTTTATGCTTCTCGATATTCCTATTGATCGAGACATTCAACTAGTGGTTGGAAGGAAGTTTTTGCACACCGTTGGTGCAAAGGTAGATGTTGGAAAGCCTATCATGACTAGCTTTGATGGGTTTGTCCATCAAACATATAATGTGCTAAAAGCGAAAGAACATGATGATAGTTATGATGAAGATGATAAGCATTACACGTGAAAAGATATGAAAACGGTATGCCGATTTATGGTCCACGTTTGCAACCATGGACGGAACCGAAAGAACTATTTGATGCTTCACTAAGTGAAAGGAGCTACCATAACCCTTTCTCTGATATTTGTGTGTACAAGAAAATTGTGGGGATGCTTGGAGTACTTCCCGTATCATTGAAATATAAAGATTGGCAAGTGGGGAACAAGCGAGAATTTGAGAATATTGCTAAAGATGGAGATAGTGAATGGCATGTTGCCATAGTCATTGTTGCTCCATGTGGAAAGAGGTACGAAAAAGTGTACGAGACAAAGGACACCAATAGAAAGGTCTCGGGACGTTACACGGAGAGTGATATCATGTCACCACTAAATTTTTGCTACAACTAAGAGAAAAGGAAGAAAAGAGGAGTGCATCATTGGCTCCTAGTTACTTTTATGCATTTTTATCTTTTTGTATGTAGATAATCAATAAAACGAAGTAATATCTAAGAGTCCTAGAAGTTTTAGGATGGTCTTAGAAGTAGGGAATGTTCTCCCTAGTATTTTTTTATTTCTATCGAAAGGAATTGGAGGTTTTCTTTTTAAAATTTTATGTTTTATATACTTAAAAAGTAAAATACACTGAACATGGTCTGTATGCACAGGATGTGCGCCGCACAAACTAAAAAGTACGCTGCACTTCTGGGCGGATTTTTTTGTATATATCCCGTTTTCTCATTAGAAACTAAAACAAAAACACACAAAAACAACAAAAACCACCTGACGAGTTTTAATCATCACAAAAAATATTTTCGAATCTTTGCTCCAATTTCACATTCGAGATCATGTCTAGGGTAAGTTCTTATATTTTATTCATATTTGTTTAAATTGATTAGTTTTTAATTTTTGATTAATTTTCAATTAGGGTTCTTAGTAATTGAAGAACGAATTATAATTCAGTTAGGAATTAGGAATGTAGAAATAGATTAAGAAATGATTAGATTATTAGATAAAATTGAAAAACATAAACATAAAAAAGAGGGTTTTTGAAAACCTTAGAGATGAAGCAATGTTGTGGATTTGAACGAATTAGGAATGGGTTAGTGTTCGATTCTAGCCATTGTTATTAGTTTGTAACCATTTAGTTTGTTGATTTTGGTTAGCTACTAGTGTTACCCCGACATATGTTGTAATACCCAGAATATGCGCCGCACTTTACAAATTGTGCGCCGCACTTTTATAAAATTTCCCCAGAAAGTACGCCGCACATTCCAAATTGTGCGCCACACTTTTCGTCTGGAAAACAAATAGAATGATCAAAACACAACCATAGGGACACCATTGACCCCTAACGCTTATCTGATGTTAATACATGTTTGTTATGTGATGAAATTTTGCAGAATACAGGTTCTGGAAATTATGAAGCCGGCTCGTCAAGCCGAGGAAAGAAGCGAAGGCCTACCGAATTGGCAAGTGCCGCACTCATGGGAACACCAAATCACCAATTTTTGAACTGGCCTGGATGTACTAATGATACCAAAACCATCTACAATAATGCTCTTAGTCTTTTATTGCCAAAACAAATTTTTGCACCTAGTATTGTAGATTTTGGAGTTTTGAATGAGCTTGGTTGTGAAGCTCAAATAAGGGAGATGCTTAAGATAGTAGTGATAGAGGCTGGAGGTAATGAAGTCTTATTTGAATCCAATGCTTGGATGCGTGATTTTACTTGTAGGGAGAAAATCTATGCGGAGCTTGTTCTCGAGTTTTTCTCTACTTTTCATTTTGATGAGGATGCCGAAGGAGATGAGTTGTTGACTAAGAAAATTTTGAATTTTAGACTTTGTGGGAAGGGACATTCTTTGACTTTTCTAAGAATTTGCTAAGTACTTGGAATGTATAATAGAGATGAGCGAAGGGAGGAAGGATTTGATATATATTTCCAAGGAGGGGAACGTGATCATGGAAATTTCAATGCTAATGAATTTTGGGCATCAATTTGCCCGGATGAGGATCCATTGAGCTTATCTAGGAGCTCGGCCACTAGAATTTCTAGTCCACTTTTGAGAGTACTTCAAAAGATGATTGCTTATGCCGTTTGCCAAAGAACGACGGGGTATGATAAAATACAAAAGAACGATTTGTGGTTATTGAGCATGTTTAGGGACAAGAACCGTGAGCAATATGCTAATGTGGCTTGGGTGATAGAAAAATGGATGAAAAGGAAAGGTCACGGTAGTCAAGCGGGTAGTATGATTGTGTGTGGACAATTTGTGACTAGGTTAGCTCGAAGAATTGGGCTTTTAAGTGATCAAGTTATGAGTAGTATTAGTCCACCAATTGTGTGTGATACCATTGAACGAATTACCTTGAGAGATTTTATTCGAGCGGATGGAAGGTTGATCCGAGAAGACACGCCTGTTAGAGCACCTCGTGTAGGTATAGCGCGAGCTCCTCGTGCATCACTCCAAAATGTTTGTGATAGAATGGGAAGGATGGAGGTTAGGCAAGACCAACTTGAGTTTATGATGGAGCGTCAATGCTATAGTATGGATCGATACGCTCCTGATTTTGAGAGGATGGCGAAACAATATCATGTTCCAATGAGTGAACCTTATGGACCACCCGGATATCACCACGAGCCATTCTACTATACCCAACAACCACCACCCTATCCACCACATTTTCACCCATCTCAAGCTCCAAGGAATGATGAAACCGAAGAGGATATGTGAAGCCTCGTATGTGTGTGACTTTTATGTTAGTCACATTTGAAAACATTTGAAAACAATTTATTTGGGCTTTCTAATATGCCTTTGTTGGCATTTAGGACAACTTAACACTTTGTGTGTGAATTTATATTTTTCATTTGGTATGTGAAATATGTTTGTATATATTATTTGTGTTAATTTACAGAAAATAAGCGAGTCAAGGCGAACTTAGGAGAAGATTGAAGATCTCGGCTTCGCTCACGACGTGGAATAAAAGGGGAGTATTATTTTTATTTTCCTCAATTTTTTATTTTTTCCTTATGCTTAGCATTAGGAACAATGCTCATAATAAGTATTGGGGGGGTGATTGAGTGAAAATAAGATCGAATAAAAGCTTGTTTTTAAGAAATTAAGTTTTATGAATTTTCTGTACCCAGAATTATGCCGCACATTTCAAAAAGTGCGCCGCACTTTCTGAGCGAATTTAATTTTTTTTTGTACAGTTTAAAAAAAAATTGTCGTGTTGATCCCAAACTTAGATCGATTAAGCTTTGTGTATACGAGATTAGATCAAGTAATACACGTAGAGAAACCTTTGCTTATGAATAAAGTAACTAAGCGTTATGCGGAATTAACACTTAATCTAAAACACAAAGATGTTAAACAAACTTTCACTTGTATTAGAATGATCGAACTTGATTACAATGAAAGAGGTTTAACTTGCAAAAACTTATGAAAACTGATGATTAACATTAACCTAAAAGATCTTCTTTTATAGATTAAGAAGTCTTGTACAATAAGCTACGAATCAACTATTCTAGGTAAAGATAATAATAGAAAATACAATGTCGAGCTTATCTTTACCATACACAAATAAAGAAACAAATAAACAAAAAGATTCGTATGAAGATATATTCCATCAGTGCTAATCTTCAAGGCTGTCAGCGTTGACTTCTTCAATGTCAACGCTTGGCTGTCAGCGTCCAATGTCATCCTATCAGCGCTTGAATTCTTCTTATCAGCGTTTAGTGAACTGACCCATAATTTATTCCCAACAATCCTCCCCTAAACTTGATATCCATTCCAATGATCAAGTTTCTGAATAAAAACTTAAGGCTTAGGAGGAATCTTGCAAAAACTTCTTATGTTGGTGATAAACATATCTAATCAAGTCCTTGGCCACGTCACTAGTATAATCAATTTCCAAGGGTGTCTCCTTCAGCTTCTCCAATACTTCTTTGGACAAGAAATAGTCAGCATCCACAAGTAGATACTCTGAAAACTTTGTAGAGCTCAAATGAAATACACCACAAGTAGAATAAAGCCTCCAATGAAGATTACTGAGATCATCTTCAAGATCCTTCCATATGGCAGGATCTGCTTCTCTTGGACCACACAAAGTCAAAAATGTGTTCCATAGTCTTATTCCATTTGCTGAAGTAGGTGCTTCAGCTGTATACTTGGCCTCTATCAATCTCCATAGATGCACCAAGTCTTCTCTGTCTATGCTTGCAAAAATAGAAATAATGGAAGTGAAAGTATGTACCTCCTTTCCAAACCTGCCAATCTTCCAAAATCCACACTCATCTTCATCAAAACTTATGATTGGATTTCTGTCATCTAGAGGTACTACATTAACCAAATCTGAAGCTTCCAATGGAGAAAGCTTGAGATGCTTCCTTATGACATTTTCAGTTGGATAATACACATCCATATCTTTGGGAAATTGGAGAGGATCTCCTTTCTTCACTGGTCTTTGAGCAATCCTCATCTCCTTTTGTATCTGCATTTCCTCAGCAAGCTCTTGTTTCCTTTCTTCTGAAAGAAACTGATAGACATTATTTTCTTGCACATTCCTCCAAATAGGATGTGCCCTATACTCTAGCTCCTCAAAAGATAAAGCCAGCAACTTCTTGTATGTCCATCTAGGTTGATGGCATCTAAGCAACTTGTAGTACAACTGCCTTCTATCTCTTTTGAGCCAAGTCTTGACCTCTTGTGCATTATATCTCAAAATCACCTTTATATCATCTTGTACCCTGAGAAGAACTTCCAACCCCCAAATTTGATCTGACAAACTCATCCCTGGGTTGTCCATAACCTTGTCTTCCCAAGCATGGTACATTCTGGTGATTTCTGGAAGGTCCCAATCAATCTGATTCTTCAAATCACTCAATCTTTCCTTTGCTAACTCATCCCCATATTCAAGTCTTTCTGGATCTTCAATAATTTGAACACTTGAATCTGAGTTATCTCCTTCTTTTTCATCACCACTCTCTTCCTCACTCTCAGAAGTGGCAACAAATGGTGATCTACCACTCCTCTTCAAATCTCTTTCCAAAAGTTGTGCAGCCAACTGTTCATCAAATGCAATTTGTGCTGCATCTTTCTTTGGAACATCTTCTTCAACCAGAATCCCCTTACCCTTGTCTTTTGGATCAATAATAGGTAAGGTAGAAGAAGAAACCTGTGTGGACACATCTTTGATGATTGCTGATGACTGGAATACATCAACACCACCTGCAACTTTGTCAGCGTTCAAGTTACCTCTATCAGCGCCCCGATTACCTTTGTCAGCGCTGGATGTGTCAGCGTTCAAACCTGTATCAGCGCCCATTGTTGCTGTAAAAGATCCTTCCAAGTTCAATGGAGTTACCTTGGATGTATCAATAATTGGGTGCTTCTTCAAGTTGGTGAGTACTTCTGCAACATTTAAAGTTTCACTAAATTGTGAACTCTTCTCACTGGCTGTATGAATCAGCTCATCCTCTTCATCCTCCCCTTTGGAAGATTCCTCCATCCTACTCCTGCTACTTGGATTCTCCAAAACAGTTACCCGCTCCCTCAATACTTGGAGTTCACGGCCCTGATTATTGACAATTTGTACAAGGCTGACATTTTGCTTTTGCAAGCTAATGACAGCAGCCGTCAATTCATTCAATGTCATAGGTTCCAATCTGCCCTCAGCTAGAATGGGGATTTGACCTCCCAAAATAGAATCATAGGGCATGGATGAGGTCTGAATGATGTTGGGACTGGCTTGACCAGCTTCTAAGCCTGTGTCAATAGCCCCAGCCTCATCCATGGCACCAGCCACACTTGTGGAGGTGGTTCTCTCTGCAACAAGGCTAGGACCACTAGAGGAGAACACTCCAGTAGTCCTTTGGCGTTTATTCAACCTAGATTGTAATGGGGTAGAAGATGAGGTAGATTGTGTGGGTGTTGGTTGGTTAAGGGGTGTTTGGGATTGTTCAGGGATGTCATCAGTGTTGGGATTGGCTGTGTCAGCGCCAACATTTTGAGTGTCAGCGTTGACATTTGGTTGGTCAACGTCCATGTGGTCAGGTGAAGGGAATGGTTCATGGATAGGCTCAAGTTGAGGTGCAGGGTCTGGTTGTGGTTGAGCAGCCTGAATTACTTCAAGCATGGCTTGGGTAAGAGGTATGGATCTGTTTGTGGAGCTCATTTTGGTAAAAATGGTTTTCTGTTGCTTAGGGATCTCATAAAAAGTGTCATGATCCCTAGTACAATATTCTTGTAAATCAAAGACCATTTGCAAAAATCTTGGGTAAGCCAAAGTCATTTTACTTCCCTTATTTTTACACATCCCTTCAAAAATCATTTTTGAAAAATTATACTTAAGCCCACGTGTGATACAAACCAAAGCACTTGCAATTGACCTGTTTATTTCATTAAAAGAAGTACATTTCGGACTTAAGCATTGGAGAAGGACATGTATCAAATATTTCTAGTCAGAGGGAAATTCCTGCTTATGATATTTATTTAAAGTGACATCAGCAGGAATAGGATAACCCAATTCCCTAAGACCTTGTTCTATTGTTGCAATGGCAAGGGTAGTCACACCATCAGCGTCATCAAGACGCAAAGCTTGGCGAACCAAGGCTTCAGTGACCACCCATGTTCTTCCATGAACAGTAGATGTTAATGTGGTCACTCCATTAGCTGTTGTGGAACTGACATTATTCCAAAACTGTCTAATGTGTGCGACAGGGACTAATGGTGTATGAGAAAGTGCATACCTTAATGAGGATGCATTTAAAAATGCCACCATTTGTGAATACTGAGGGAACAAATCATTATCAGCAGTCAAGTAAGCTACCATATTATGTTGGCTCTTGAACTCCAATGTTAATTTCTTTGAGTTGAACTTTGGTGCCATGGTGAAAGCTGTTTAGGTTATGTGATATGGGAAAAATCTAGGAGAAAAATGTTAGACAAGAAAATATGAATGCCCAGAATAAAAAGATTAGCCAAATTTATAGGAGAGATGCATGAGTTTGATTGGTCAAAAATGAGGCAGTTATATTCAAAAAGTAATGATGAAAATATTGAATCAAATATAACTTATCTCATGCATTAATTAAAAGTAACAACTCCCCAAAATTACGGCCAAAGATTAGTCAAAAATAACAACTGGGTAGGGCCCACTAGGTGTCAACGGTCAAAAATAGCCCATTAGCGCCCAACGGCTAAATTTCTTGTCAGCGTTTGCCTAAAGCCTTGTCAGCGTCACAATTGGACGTAACAGCGTTTGGAGAAAAACTTGTCAGCGTCTAAAAATAAAAATAAAAATATTTAAAAATAAAAAGACCTTAACAAAGTAATTTATCCTAAGGGAAATATCTTACAAGTTGATAATAATTACTGGGCGGCAAGCACTGTCCATTTATGCACACTTGCTTAAGCAAGATAGACACAAATGTCCTCTAGAGTCCCTTGCTAACCAAAATACTTACCAACAAAGTTATTTCACAAAATTCTTTGTAACTCCCAGGTAAACCCATAACAAAACTATTCCCAAGTCTCCCATCAGACCACAACCAATTCTAGGCCAAAAATGTCTTGGCAGCATGCATAGTTTATCAAATTTGCATGCTACAGTGCCTCATGGTTTAGTAAAACTAACCCATACTCACCTGTGGACACAATCTAGAATTGTGATGAGAGTATTGTAAGAATACCCAAGAGTCCTAAAGGTTCCTTAAACCTCCCCTCAAACTATGATACATGAGTTTCTCAAAATATATATGAACATTAAAAATTTATGTCAAGATAGGAATATAAATATTCCAACCATCATCCATAAACAAAAACATGTCCAAATAGCTCTTCAAAGATCCATAAGCAACTCTGTATCCAATGGCATAAAGCTACCACCACCTACACATTTAGATTGAAAACCACAAAACTAACATTTGTTGCTGACAGTGCCCCGACAACACGTATCAGCGTTGAAGAAACTCTTGTCAGCGTTAGACAATAATATCTCTAACAACGGCAAAATAACACTTATCAGCGTTACATTTACCTTTGTCAGTGTTAGAAAAATAAAGTGGAAAAATCTAAATCATCACAAAGACCAATAACAATGCATTATCCTGTACATACTTTTACAAAAAGGTTCCAAAACACATATTAAGTGAGATTAACCATTCCAATATTTGTTACCAAATATTGAAATCTTCCAGTATCAAAAGGTTTAGTTAATAAATCAGCCATATTATCCTCTGTGGCTACCCTATCTGGTTGTATTAAACCTTTCTCAAAGCAATCTCTTATAAAATGATGTCTAATTTCTATGTGTTTGGTTTTAGAATGATGTACAGGATTTTTAATAATGCATAAAGTACTGTTATTGTCTACAAAAATCTTGGTATGCATGAAATTATACCCATAATCCAACAGCTGGTTCTGAATCCATAAGACTTGTCCACAACAAGCAGCTGCAGCCACATATTCTGCTTCAGTTGTAGAGTTTGCCACCACTGTTTGTTTCTTGCATTGCCAAGATATCAATCTACTCCCAAGAAATTGACATCCACCAGTTGTGGATCTCCTATCAAACTTGTCACCACCATAGTCACTGTCTGAATATGCAATAAGCTCCAATGGAGAATCTTTTGGGTACCACAAGCCAAGATCTGGAAAACATCTTAGGTACCTAAAAATTCTTTTCACAGCAAATAGGTGACATTCTTTGGGAGTCACTTGATGGCGTGCACAAGCACACACAGCAAACATGATGTCAGGTCTTGAGGCTGTAAGATACATCAATGAACCAATCATTGATCTATAGTGCCTAACATCCACATCTTTTCCAGCTCCAATTTTTCCCCAAGGGTTTTCCCTATCCATAGGAGTGGAAGCACTCTTTTCATGTGGAGAAAAACCATATTTCTTCAAGATTTCAGCTACATACTTGTCTTGGGAGATGAAGATACCATCTTCTTTCTGCTGAACTTGTAAACCTAGAAAGAAGTTCATCTCACCCATTGCACTCATCTTGAATTTATCTGTCATGAGCTTGGAAAAGTCCTCACTCATATTTGGATCAGTAGACCCAAAAATGATGTCATCAACATAGACCTGCACAAGCAACACATGTTTTCCTTTCTTCTTTGTAAATAGTGTCTGATCTATGGTGCCCCTCTTGAATCCATTGTCCACCAAATATGTAGACAAGGTACCATACCATGCTCTAGGGGCTTGATGAAGTCCATACATAGCTTTCTTCACTCTATAAACCTTGTCTGGATTCTCAGGATCTTCAAAACCAGGAGGTTGCATTACATATACCTCCTCAACAATTGTTCCATAGAGGAAAGCACTCTTCACATCCATTTGATAAACAGTGAAGTTCATGCAAGAGGCATAAGCTAGGAAAATTCTGATAGCTTCAATTCTTGCAACTGGAGCAAAAACTTCTTCATAATCTATGCCTTCCTCTTGTGTATATCCCTGAGCTACCAAACGTGCCTTGTTTCTGACCACAATACCTCTTTCATCTTTCTTGTTCCTTAGAACCCATCTTGTCCCAATTGGTCTCACATATCTAGGACAATCAACCAGCTCCCAAACATCCTGTATAGCAAATTGGTGAAGCTCATCTTGCATTGCTTCTACCCAACTAGGTTCTTTGAGAGCATCAAAAATCTTCTTGGGTTCTTCTTGTGACAGAAAACATGCAAACAAACATGCTTGTACAAGAGGGGTATCAACCTTCTTGTGAATATTGGCAATAAATCCACCAAGATTTTGATGGGATCTTCTTGTCTGAACTGGAGCCATAACATCACCAATGATCTGAGATGAGGGGTGATCCTTTGCTGTGGAAGTGAGAACTCCTCCTTCAAAAAGTCTGGTGTCCTCAACTTCACGCTCCATGTTGCCAATATCTTCTTCATCAGACTCTCCTTGATCAACAGAAATCTCTTCATGGACATTGGAAGGTCCACCTTGTTCAAAATGGGAAGAGAAAAGATGTGCAAAGGTGTTGTCAAAGTCTGAACCTTGTTTGTCAGCGCTTGGGCTAACAGCGCTTGAACTGTTGTTGTCAGCGTCTGAGCCATCAGCGTCTGAATTGGTCTTATCAGCGCTTGATTTTCCTTTGTCAGCGCCTGAAGAACCATGCATGTTTGTACTTGGTGGTATTTGAAAACCACCATTATCTTTTCTAGCAGCAGTAGCAGCAGCATAATACTCATCTGTCCATATAGGAAGTGTAACATATTCTTGTGTGGGAGATGACTCAACTGCTGGTGGTCCATCCTTCTCAGCAACCTGTATACCTGAAACATTACCAATTCTCTTTTCCAAAACACTTGAAGTTACCTTCACAATGTCTGGATCAGTAACAGGCATATAATTTAAAGCTCTAGATAAAGGTTCCAAGTCAAACAACCAATTTGGACCACTTTCAGGATCACTAGGTTTACTCTCTAAAAACCTAACATGTACCTTTTCAAGTATACGTTTTTCCTTTTTAATGTAAACCCTATATCCTTTGCTCTACACTGAGTAACCCATGAAGTAGCCTTCATCACCTTTTGAATCAAATTTACCTAGGGCATCACTAGTTTCTAAAACAACTACATGACAGCCAAAAGGCTTGAGAAAGCCAATATTTGGCTTCCTTCCCCAAAGTAACTCATAAGGTGTCTTATTATGTATTTTGTTGACCAATGCCCTATTTTGAACATAACAAGCTGTGTTAACAGCTTCAGCCCAAAAGGCTATAGGAAAGTGGGCATCAGCCAACATGGTTCTGGCTGCTTCAATTAGGGTTCTACTCTTCCTTTCAGCAACCCCATTTTGCTGTGGGGTTCTAGCTATGCTAAACTGCCTAGTAATCCCTTTCTTGGCACAAAAATCATCTAACAACTGATTTCTAAACTCACCCCCATTGTCACTTGTAATAATTTTGACCTCATTACCATTCTTCTTCTCAATCTGGGTAATAAAATTAATCAGACTTTGGGCAGTTTCACTTTTCTTGGCTAAAAAGAAAGTCCATGTAAACCTGGAAAAATCATCAGTGATAACAAAACAATATGATTTACCCTTCAAACTTTCTATATTAGTTGGACCAAAGAGGTCCATATGCAATAAGTGAAGTGGTTTAGAACTAGAGTGCACCTGTTTAGATTTGAATGAGACCTTGTGCTGCTTGCCCTTAAGACATGCAACACAAGAGTGGTCATTGTGGAAAGCCTTTTCAGGCAAACCATCAACTAAACCAAGCCTCACAAGTCTATTGATATTCTTAAAGTTTATGTGCCCTAATCTCCTGTGCCAAAGATTACTTTCATCTACGGAGGCTTTAGCATAAAAACATGACATCATTTTATTATTTATCTTAATTCCATTAAGATTCACATTATATATGTCTTTATGCCTTGGTGTTCTAAATTCTATATATTTCTCCTCAGGGAGCTTGTAATCTTTGCTTAACACCAAGCACTCAGTATCGGTGAAAAGAACCTTATTTTTGTTATCACACACTTGTGATATACTAAACAAATTATAATCCAGTTCTTTTACCAGGAAGACATTCTCAAACCGTAGATTGTTGGTGACAAGGGTTCCTTTTCCTGTGATGGTGCCATAGCCCCCTCCAAAGTATACCTTATCACCATCTTGAATAGGAGTGAAGTTGGTCAGATAGTCTTCCTTTCCTGTCATGTGCCTTGAGCATCCACTATCCCAATATCCATAATCATTGATCTTCTTCTGAATGCCCTGCACATAAAGAAAACACATTAGTTTTCTTTGGGAACCCAAGCCTTGGAAGACTTGGATTCATTTGGTTGTTCAACAAGAACAGACTTGGTTCTCATAACAATCCCATTTTCATCCCTTTTTGAATGAAATTCCCAGTTAACCCCAACTGGTGTTGACATTGCCTTTGAAATATAATGAAACCTGTTGCATGTCATAGAAATACCAGTAGTATTAGGGTTTTGGTCCTGTTTTGGTCTCCATGTTAAGCTAGTAGAAGCTTTAGACCTATTTCCATGTGGTTGCAAATACCTAGGTTTGGCAGTGTGTTTGTCAGCGCTGAAATTGTTCTTGTCAGCGCCCCGATTGCCTTTATCAGCGTTGAACCTAGGGTTTGCTACAGGAACCCATTGCCTATTGGACCAAGTGTTTGATTTTTGGAAAGGTCTTAGGCCTTGTGTGTTAGACCCTCTAGTAAAGAATGGGGCTGGTCTAACAACTTGTGAACTTTTGTTCACAAAGGTATTGGGTCTGACAGTGTTTGACCTATGTTGACTTTTGTCAGCGCTGAAATGGTTCCTATCAGCGTTGACATTGGAAGCGTTGACACATTTGTATGCCAAATGTGAAAAGCTACCACATGAGTAACAAGCTTTTCTAGACATAGTCTTAGGTCTAGAAGCAAAGAAGCCTGTTCCCTGGTTACTAACTTGGCTTTTTGGTGACCTAGTATTCCTATACATCTCTGCATACTTAACACTAGGTTTTCTAACAGTTTGTGGGCCAAGGTCAACAGCTTTGCCAGTGGTTGGGTGTGTGATTTTAATAGGTGTAGGATCATGGCTCTTGATTGGTGTGGGCTCATTTGGACTTTCACACAACAACCCTCCCTTAACAAACAAAGTGTGGTTAGCTTTCTTCCACTCATCTAGGTCAGTCAGTTTTTGTTTGTATTCTTCAACTGGGGAAGTCACTCTAGGTGGAGGAATGAATTCCTTCTCTTGGAGTTCTGGCAAGCCAGTCCAAGATAAGTCCTTTGATTGGACACCATAGAAATCCCCAGCTGGTGGTGGAACACCAGTATAATCTTTCATCCCAATCCCACTCATGTCTTTAGAGTCTCTTTGTTTACTAACACACTCTCCTAGGGATTGTGTGGCCTTATCAAATCTCTGGATTTTAAGACTCACATTATCTTTATTTTTGTTAGCCTCATCTAACTGAGCTATCAAATCAAGATTGACCCTGTTTATGATATCTTGAATATCTTTACTTTGATGTAACTCATGTTTTAAGATATTTATTTGATCTTTTAAATCAAACTCCATTTTCTTATACTCAGCTACTGTCTTTTCTGTTTGGGTAAGAGCAATTTGATAATTAGATACTTTGCATCTTTCAGTACTTGCCTCATCTAATAATTTTACTATCTCTTGATTTAGTTTTTCAGTATTTAAACGACAGCCCTTAGAACAGAAAGCATCATCATATACCTCATTATCTGATGAAGAGGAGGAGTGTGCCATGAGAGCATATTCAACATGCTCTTCTTTAACTTCAGCAACCAAAGCTCTGTCCTCTTCCTCATCCTTAGCCATAAAGTTCCAGCTCCAGTCCCATCCTCCAATACCATCAATTTGTTGAACAGCAACCATGGCCTTGGGATCTTGACTCTTAACCATTTGGCTTGAGGGCTTACCAGCATCAGATCTTCTTGGAGATCTACATTCCCTCATAAAGTGCCCCATCCTATGACAATTGTAGCACTCAACTTTGGATTTGTCAAATCCAGCAACATCCTTAGCATTAAAGGTCATCTTCTTCTTGAACCTTTTATTAAATCTGTTTGCTCTTAAACTTACAAGAGCCATAGTCCACTTGATGTCCATCTCTTCCAATTGTTCATCACTTATCTGCTCAAGATCTTCATATGTAATCCTTGAATCACTGGGCAAAGAAGCAATGAATGCACACACAGTATCTAGACTAAACCAGCAGGTTTAATTCTATCAGCGCCAAAGTTGTGAGTGTCGGCGCTTGAGTATAAAGCGTTGACAGGATATGATCCAGCGCTGACAGGCTGTGATCCAGCGTTGACACATTGAGATCCAGTGACTGGATGTCCATAGGAGTTCATGGAATCAAATTGGCCTTCACTTTGTGAGAAGAAGGCCATGTTGCTACTGGAAGATTTATTATCACTCTCCAAAAGCCATTCATTCTCCAACAGTCTTAGTTTGTTGAAGATGTCATCAAACTTGGAGGTCTTGTGGGTGTTATTGACAAGAATGGATCTTGTCTCAATCTTCCATACATCACCAAGGCTTTTGAGAAAAGTAGCATTCAAGTCAGGGTCATCAATCTGTGTTCCCATGAAGGAAAGTTGACTTGTGATGTCAAGCAGTCTACTTCTCACACTGCTGAGATTCTCATTGGGTTGAGCCTTAAAGACAGCATACTCATGCATGAGTTGCTTCTTCTTTTCTTCTTTTGTGTCAGCATTGCCACCATGTGCTACTTCAAGAGCTTCCCAGAGCTCTTTTGCAGACTCAAAGCGTTTGTACTTGTGCTGATTCTCATGGCCTAGGGCGTGTTTCATGATGTTCAAGATTTTCATGTCCACCCTTTTCTTGGCTACATCATCAGCAGATACAGCTCTTCCATCTTCAGGCTTTTCCTTCTTATCAGCTTCAGGACAATTAGGAAGAGCTATCCTTGCGGCAATAGCATTAGCAATCTTTTGAGCTTTGTTGAATGTGTTCCCATATTCAACAATCTCCCAAAGAGTGTAGTCATGGATGGCTATATATTGCTCAAAATTAGACTTCCAAAGCTCGAAGTTCCTGGCATCAAACATGGGAATTTTGATACTAGGGTTTGTGGAGTTGTTTTGTAGCAAAGCAGAAGGCTGATTTGTGCCAGACATGATGTTTTTAGGGTTTTTAGGGTTTGGTGTTTTAGGGTTCTTGCGTTACTTAAAGATCAAAAGTTTCTCAACAAGCTCTGATACCACTTGTTGATCCCAAACTTAGATCGATTAAGCTTTGTGTATACGAGATTAGATCAAGTAATACACGTAGAGAAACCTTTGCTTATGAATAAAGTAACTAAGTGTTATGCGGAATTAACACTTAATCTAAACACAAAGATGTTAAACAAACTTTCACTTGTATTAGAATGATCGAACTTGATTACAATGAAAGAGGTTTAACTTGCAAAAACTTATGAAAACTGATGATTAACATTAACCTAAAAGATCTTCTTTTATAGATTAAGAAGTCTTGTACAATAAGCTACGAATCAACTATTCTAGGTAAAGATAATAATAGAAAATACAATGTCGAGCTTATCTTTACCATACACAAATAAAGAAACAAATAAACAAAAAGATTCGTATGAAGATATATTCCATCAGTGCTAATCTTCAAGGCTGTCAGCGTTGACTTCTTCAATGTCAACGCTTGGCTGTCAGCGTCCAATGTCATCCTATCAGCGCTTGAATTCTTCTTATCAGCGTTTAGTGAACTGACCCATAATTTATTCCCAACATGTCGAAGGATTGATAATTCTTATAATTGTAAAGCTATTTTGACTCGGAATTGATAACGTTATTTACACAATACTTTATTCATAATTGTGAGAATCTTTTCCGTAAGCATTCTTACATTTCAAATTGTGTGTGCCGATGATTAGTTTAATTCTAAAACTTGTGCTTGGTAATCTTTACGAGACCATAGTGGGATCATACTTGTATGATAAAAGGTATTTTAAATGATAAAGAGGCAAAATAAAGAAAAAGAGAAAAGATTGAAAGTTTTGCCGATGTTTTAAGATTATTATATATTGTTAGAAACCATATTGCGAAATGATAGTATATCATAAGTATGGGGGAAAGCATGTTCTCCCAAAAGATTGAAAAAAAGAAGAAGAAAAATAAAAGGAAAATGGAAGCCTAAGAAGTTTTGAGTTATGAATTCGTGAAGCAACAACATGATAAAAGATGATGTATTATTTATTCTTTAAACATGCGGTGGTAATAAAAGTTTTTGAAAAAGACCTCTTTTGATATTTTAGTTGGTGCTTACGCCAAATTTGGTTTATTTTAGTTCCTTGTACAAGCATATGATAATTTACTTTTCATGACCGTGCTATTGAGCAATAATCTACCCATAATAAGGAGAGTGTGTGAAATAAAAATATCTACTTCGTGAGGTGTTTTATGGCGTTATCTTTATTTTCGATTGTTGGCTTTATCTATTCTTTCGACACTTATTAAAAATATATGTTTACCTTACTTGAGGACAAGCAAGAAGTTAAGTATGGGGGAATGTGATAACGTCTCATTTATACATGTTTGTAATGATGCATTTGTCCTTGTTTGCTATGTAAATAAATAAATTATGTGTTGAATTAATACTAATAAAGGATATTATTTGTATTGTAGCTAAGAAAGAAACCATGAAGGAAAATAATGAAGAAATAAAGAATTAAGGGGCTAAAGATGAAATTATGCTGAAATGGAGCCAAAGTGCGGCGCACAATTGGAAAAGAGCGGCGCACATTCAAAGTACCCCGATTTTGGAGAATTAGTAGAAGTGCGGCGCACAATTTGGAAAGTACGGCGCACATTTACATCTGAAGAAGTGCGGCGCACATTTGGAAAAGCGCGACGCACATTTTGCTGCAGTTACATAATTAAGTGCAATTATGCATGGCTATTATGGGAGAACTTCTGATATACTCTCAGAACTTCTAACCTACGATTTTGTAACTTTAAATAGGACCTATGGCCAGGCATAAACATATATCATTCCTTACTTTCTCCATTGTTTAGGAGAAAATAATAATCAAGGATTTCTCCAAATCCTTGATCATAGTCACTAGAGTTGGTAAACCTTAGTTGGTTTATGTTATTTGTGCTGGAACAAGGAACTCAAAAGTGTTTCTAGCCATTTGTAATAAGTTCAAAAGCTTATAAAACCTTTAGAGCAATTACTGAATAAACCTTGTGGTATAATTCTTATTTCATTTATGTTAATCTTTTACTTTGATGTACATATTGTTGAAATGATCATGTTTAATGTTATTATGGAGTAGTGTGATGTGCACTTGGTTAAGGTTTGATAGCCTTATGATTAGATATGATTTTTAGCTTTGCTGGGGCAAAGTACGGCGCACAATTAGTTTTGTACGACACACTTTTTCCCTGGGTTATTGATTATAAGTGTGATTTAGATGCTCATGTATTGTATGTTATTATGTAAGACCATTGTTATATGTTGGATTCATCCATGATCATTGACTAGTACTCATGTGAGTGGATTAATTTCATGTCATCTAGTAAATAAATCTTGTTAATTACTATTGTCACAATTAGTGGATTAAAACATATACCAACTCTTGCATAATCTCATCTACTACCTTAGTTATCGAAATCAAGCATAAACCACTCTTAATGCTTTTGATATAACAAAGTCTTTAGTCGGATTCTTGTCATATCAATTAGATGTTGCATGCACGACTAGTAATCGGCATGTTGTCTTACATTTTTTATGTGCTTATATTCATCATTGCTATCTATCTATCATATGGTTATGACCTTAGCCAAACGCACCCTTTAATACCAATTGTTAAGTATATCTTTAGAACTTGTGACACTCTAGAGGTAATTGTTTTATATTTTGATAACAATGTTGATCCCAAACTCAGATCTTAAACCTTAGCTTGTTTAAGGGTTGTGATAGAGAGAATAGATTCAATCTAACACTTAGAGAAACTTTGCAATACAAAGTAACTAAACAAGATGCGGAATGTAATGTTTAGCACAAGAACAAATGGTTAAAGCAAACATTAAAATTTAATATATCAAAGATATACGAATACCCAATAATGGTATTAGGGTTACAAAAACCTTAAAGTATGGAATGAAAGACAATAGAGGAAGACACACTTTGCATGATAACCTAGTGAGTCCTTTTATAGTACAAGGACTCACGTACAAGATTACTACTAACAAACTTAGAAAGTATCTCAGAGTAGTAACTGAAACGCGTTATAATCTATTCCAAGTTTATCTCTAGTGGCAGGGCCTTTGACTTCAGCAGGGGAACCAATCCCCCTGCCTTTGTTATTTAGCAGGGGAAACTTACTCTAGCAGGGGAACCTTTGACCAACTAGCAGGGGTAACTAATATACTTATATTTATTCCCAACAATCCTCCCCTAAACTTGTGCTTTCACCCAAAGACAAGTTTCTGAATAAATACTAGCTGATGAGGGTGCTTACAAAGTTCCTGGCCAAAGCTGACTGAACATCATTCTTACCAGATCATAAGCAACAAGTGCTTTAGCATCTACAATCAAGTCAGTCGATGCCAATTTCTTTAAGGTCTCCTGATTGAAAGGATAGTAATGATGATTAATCAAGTAAACACTTAACCCTTTCATAACTATCTCATAGACCCCATAATTGGTGAATAGCTTCCAATACAACAAATTTCCTCCATTTACTACATCAAATATGGGATCAAACAATTCATGCTCATACATCCTATGCATGCACTCCCAGATCACCCAATCCTTCTCTACACCATCTATAGTAGGAGGATTTGCAGCAAATGTCTTCTTCAAAATCTTCCACATATCATCTAAGTCCTCACTATCCAAGGTTTAAAACATGATATCAAGACTTAGAAATGTCTGTGCTGTATTATCAGCTCTTGTAAGCTTCCACCAAGTTATCCCCCTATGTTCATAAACAGCATACTCTACTATGGCAAATTTCTTCCCAATCTCACTAGGTGAGATTTCATCATTTTCTTAGACAATAAGCTGCTTATCAATTTCTTCATTTGAGGGACGCTGAGTCTCCTTAGTAACTATACCAACTTTCTCCATCCTCTTGAGTCTTTTGGCTGCCCTTTGTGTATCGAGTACAGATCTCTCAATTGCTGGAAAACTTGCACCTGCTTGATGTGATGCACCTGCTTGTGATGATGCACCTGCTTTTGATGATGCACCTGCTTGTGATGATGCACCTGCTTGTGATGATGCACATGCTTGTGTTGATGCACCTACTTATGTAGTTTCCACTGTTGTTCCTTCAGCCTTTCTTTTTCTGGATTCCCTAGCTTTCTGTAATACTTCTTTTTGCCTCCTGAGATACTCAGCTTCTTCAGGAGAGTTGATAGCCATGAAGTCTTCCACATTTAACTCCCTTAGAACTGGTCTGACTGCTTGCTCTATCTCCTCAAAAGTCATGTTACTGAAATGACCATCAGTCCACTTCTTATGTCTTTTGAGTAAAACTCTGTAGTGTGCCAGCCTCCCCTTCTCAGATCTCAAGTACTTTTCCTTCTGAATCTAATTTGCCCTTCTTTCCAGATACTCATTTTGATATTTGTAAACTAAGCAAATCAATTCATACCTGTCTTTAAAAGGAGCATTTACTAACTCCTTTTCCCATTGATCTAGAAATTCTTGAACATGAGGCACCCTTTCATCCAACTCTCTATGCATGATTTCAATCTGCTTAAGCATCTCTTTAGGCCTCATCTATTGCATTCTCTGATCCTGCATATCAATTTCTTCTTGTTGAAGTCTGAGAGCCACATGTGCATCATATTCTTCTTGAGCCCTTTGCTGTTCAGGAGTTCTATGCTTGTATTTCCTCTTGGGATGTTCAACCATGATCCATTTTCCCTTGTCTTTTGGATCCACTGCTGGTGCTGGTTTGGCTTTAGGTGTAGGTTCTCTAATTGTAATTCCCTTCTGAGCTGGTTGCCTTCTATTCTTCCTAACAAATGTTTGAGTGATAGGCTTAGCAGGGGAACGACTTACAGCAGTGGATCAGTAATATCAGGGGGGAAATTTTGAAGCAGGGGCTTCTTCTTGATTTCCCATAGTCAACAATGTTTGAGCAATCTCTTTTGTGGCACTCCCTTTATCACTTCCTTTCTCAGCACTTCCTTTCTCAGTCCCTTTCTCAGCACTTGCTATCTTTCCTTGTTCTAGACCCTGACCACCAGGATATTCATACCACTGAGTAGATTCATCTGTATTAGGAACTTCCTCCCCTTTATAAGCATCCTCATCTGTAGATATGATAAGCTTGGGCTTTCTCCTCCCCTCAAGTGTAGTAAGTCTGGTTTCCAGATTATTGATAACTAGACCTTGCTTTTTGACAGTTTGTATAAGTTGTGCATTTTGCTTTTTCAAGCTCATGCACATATTCGTCAATTCCAAGATGGTCATTGGTTTCATTGTGCTCTCAACCCTAGAAGGGAATTTCTCCCCTTTTTGGGTATCACTGAGTGAGGGAGAGGACTTACTGATGGTGTCACTATCATGTTCACCCCTTGAGGATGAGACAGTAGCGGCAGCCAAACCCTTAGTGTGCTCCAACCTTTTGGAGGCTCTTCTCTCTGCTACTTGTGAAGATTCACCAGGCAAGGGAGACCTGGAAAACCTGGATTTGGTTCTCCTTTCATGTTTTGGATCAGCAGGGGGTAGAGTACTGGCAGGGGGTAGTTTCTTGGCAAGGGAATCAGATGGTTTGTGTGTGGCTACATTTGTTTTAGCTGCTTCTTGTCTGATTTGTTTCATCATGATGGAAGTGAGTGGAACAGCCCTGCCAGAAAATTGTGGAGATGGTGCAAGAAGTGTGATGAACAGTTTGGTAGTGTGTTTGGTTGCTAACAAATAGATTTTATGTTTGATAGGACCATGTTCACTCATATTCAACAAAAGTTGTGTAAACCTTGGGTACATACAAAATTCAGTATTGCTTGTAACGTTTTTAACCATTCCTTTGAAAATCATTTGAGAAAAACAGTACTTCCTCCTTGTTGCTAAGCAAATCAGGGCAGAAGCAACTTCACTACCAAATTCATTAAAAGCAGTGGTTTTAGGTGACAAACATTGTAGAATTGTATGAATCAAATATTTCCAATGTGGGGCAAACTGACCTTTAGCAAACTTACATTTTTGATCATCAGAAAGAGTGTACCCCAATTTAACAAGACCCTCAAAGATTTCAGCATCAGGTAGGTTGGTTACCCCATCCTCTTCATCCAAAACAAACTTGTCTCTGATGGAGGCAAGTGTAATCACCTTGGGATGACCATCTATTGTGCTTTGAATTATTACCTCCCCATCAACTGTTTTGGTCATGGATTTAGACCAAAACTGTTGGATGTGTGAGGTGTAAACCCTGGGATTGATGAGAAGAGCCACTCTAAAATACGAAGATTTTAGAAAAGCCACTACATCAACGAATTTTGCTGGTTTATCATGTAAAAGAGCAATTTGATTGTGATTAGCAGCAATTTTGAGAGACATGATAAATGTTGAAAATGTTTGAAGGTTTAAAATGGTGAGAGTTAGGTGGGATTTAGTCGAGGGAGAGAGATGGACCTGTTGGTTAAGGGAATTAAGTTTTTATAGGCGAATTGAAGAGCTGTGATTGGACCAAGAAATCAAATTGCAAAAATATCAAAGATAAATCTTGATATAAAAGTAGTTTATTTGAAATAATAAAGAAAAGATTGCCAATCAGCGAAGAAAGCGCCTTAAATATCTTTTGAAAAGAATAAAATATTCCCTAACCAAAATTATAGCAAGCAGGCCCAACGGCTATAAGCAGGGTAACGGTATTGTCGGTCAACGATCAAACAGGGGAATGTTGTTCAAGCAGGGGAATCACAAGTGAAAACATGGGAATCTTTCCTAGGGGTATTAGACATAATCATGAGGAGATCAATGCTAAATAGCTCTGCTCTAATGCACACCCTTGTAGAGACAAGATAGATACATAGAGACTCAAGAGTCCTCCATTCAACAAAGTTCTCAACAATAAAAGTTAACACATAAGTAACCCTGCACCTGGTCAACCCAAGAAAATAAGCATACCCTAGTCACCATCCCTACCTTTCCCTTACCTATGGTCAGTTAGTCTTGGCAATGTGTACTAAACATCAAAATCTAGACAGCAAGCTGTTTAATAAAGAAGTATAAGTACACATTATAGTGCCTTAAGGTTTCAGAATTCTAACAAGCTTGGCAGCAAGTCTTCATCATTCTGAACCCTTACTCACCAATGCAACCAAGTACTGAAACCTCCCCACTTTAAAGGCTTTTGTCAAAAGATCAGCAACATTAAGTTCTGTATCAATTTTCTCTGGGATAATTAACCCTTTTTCAAAATAGTCTCTAATAAAATGATGTCTTATTTCAATATGTTTAGTCTTGCTATGAAAAACAGGATTCTTAATAATGCAAATGGTGTTGTTGTTGTCAATAAATATCTTGGTTTTAAGAAAATTATACCCATAATCAAGCAACTGGTTCTGAACACAAAGAACTTGACCACAACATGTAGCAGCTGCTACATACTCAGCTTCAGTTGTGGATGTGGCCATAATAGTCTGCTTCTTACACTGCCAAGATATAAGCTTGCTTCCCAAAAATTGGCATCCACATGTTGTAGACTTCCTATCATTGTTGTCACTAGCATAATCACTATCTGAGTAGGATATCAGCTCAAATGGTGACTCCTTGGGATACCAAAGTCCTAAACTTGGATGACACTTTAGATACCTAAAAGTTCTCTTCACAGCAAATAGATGACACTCTGTGGGTGCCACTTGGTATCTTACACATAAACAGACTGAAAACATGATGTCAGGTCTTGAAGCTGTAAGGTACATGAGAGATCCAATCGTAGATCTATAGTTCCTGACATCAATAAGCTTTCCAGGACCATCTTTTCCCCAAGGATGATCCTTATCCATTGGAGTGGAAACTTTCTTTCCTTCACACATGCCAAACTTCTTCACAATTTCAGCCACATATTTGTCTTGTGAGATGAATATGCCATCTTTCCTTTGCTGAACTTGTAACCCTAAGAAGAAGTTGAGTTCACCCATGGCACTCATTTGAAATTTGTCCCGCATAAATTTGGCAAACTCTTTGCTAAGCATAGAGTTTGTGGATCCAAAGATGATGTCATCTACATATACCTGTACTAAAAGAAAGTCCCCTTTGTGTTTCTTGATAAACATGGTCTGGTCAATTTTCCCCCTGTTGAACCCATTGTCCAACAGGTACTTGGATAGTGTTCCATACCAGGCCCTAGGAGCTTGATGAAGCCCATACATAGCCTTTTTCACCTTGTAGACCTTGGCTGGGTGCTCTAGGTCTTCAAAACCTGGAGGTTGCATGACATATACTTCTTCATCAATGGTGCCATATAAGAAGGCACTCTTGACATCCATCTGATAAACCGTAAAGTCCATATAAGAAGCATAGGCCAAGAATAGTCTAATGGCCTCAATTCTGGCAACTGGAGCAAAGACTTCATCATAATCAATGCCTTCTTCCTGTGTATATCCCTGTGCCACTAGTCTTGCTTTGTTTCTGACTACAATACCCCTCTCATCCTTTTTGTTCCTGAGCACCCACTCTATCCCAATAGGCCTTGCCTATTTTGGACAATCTACCAGAATCCAAACTTCTTGAATTTCAAACTATAAGAGCTCCTCTTGCATGGCTTCAACCCAACTTGGATCATTTAAAGCCTAAAAAATCTTCTTTGGCTCTTCTTGTGATAGAAATGCAGTAAACAGACAACATTGCTTGTTGTCATGATTGAACTTCATAGTAATGTTAGCAATGAAGCTGTGCTCCTTTGCTGAATACCTTGTATGTCTAGGAGCTTCAGGATCACCTATGATTTGTGATAGGGGTGATCTTTATTGACCTTGTAGGTAGGTTGCATTCTCATGATTACTTCCGTTTCATCCTCTTACAAATTAGAAATGATGGGACTATCTTGATTGGGAAATAACTCCTCAAAAGGGCTTCCAAATGATACTGCATGCCCTAGAGATGGATGCTGATGAACTGAATGCAGCTCTGAATAACTTGGACCTCCACTCCTAATTATTTTGCTTCCACTGCTGGACATGAGTGGGCCACCAGATATAGGTGAGGATGAGGAAATGAGTGGGGATTCTCTTTCTTCATCATTAGCATCATTGACAGCTGGATCCTTGTTAGCAGAGGAAGCATTTGGGCTAGCAGGGGAATCCTGGATTCCGCTGCTTTCATCCATTCCACTGCCTTCAGAAGTTGACTTAGCAGGGGAAGAGATTGGTTGTTCTTTCCTTTGAGATGTAACATCTTCTTTACCTGTTTTTTGGAGTAGCTTCAATGGGAGACGGTGAGGGTACATTCATATACCTCAATGGTGGCTTCTCCACACCAGTTGGTTCTTTAGTACCTGAAATATTAGTATTTTACAGAGACACAGGTATATAATTCATAGATTTTGAAAGAACTTCAATATCAAAGAACCAATCAGGACCTATTTGTACATCTTTAGGCTTGTCTTCAAGAAAATCCACATGAAGATTTTATGTCACTTTGCTTGTTTTCTTGTTGAAGACTCTATATCCCTTACTGTTTAATGAATAACCAACAAAGTACCCATCATCCCCCTTTTCACTGAACTTGCCTAGATTGTCAATTGTGTTCATAATAATCACATGACATCCAAATGGTCTAAAGAAGTCAATTAAAGGAGGTCTTCCATTAAACAGTTGATAAGGGGTCTTGTTGTGTGCCTTAACCACCAAGCCCTGTTTTTAACATAACAAGCAATAGCTACAGCCTCAGCCCAAAAGATAACTGGAAGCTTGGAATCAGATAGCATAGTCCTTGCAGCTTCAATAAGTGTCTTATTCCTTCTTTCTGCAACTCCATTTTTTTAAGGTGTTCTTGCTATGCTGAATTCCCTCTTAATTCCTTTGTTTATGCAAAAGTTGTCCAGTTTCTTATTTCTGAATTCAACACCATTGTCTGATCTCATGGTCACTACCCTCATACTTTTGGAAAGTTCAATCTGATTAATGAACCCAATGAGCACATCTGCTGTGTCACTCTTTTCAAACAGAAATAATGTCCATGTGAACCTTGAGAAATCATCAGTAATCACTAGGCAGTACCATTTCTTCATTATGCTTGCCACAGAAGTAGGACCAAAAAGATCGATATGCAGTAATTCCAATGGCTTGGTAGTGGACATACTTGTTTTTGATTTGCAAGATGCTCTATGTTGCTTCCCTTTTAGACAAGCAACACAAGTATGATCATTGGCAAAGGACTTAGAAGGAAGACCATGAACCATATTATGTTTTACCAGTTTGTTCATGTTCTTAAAATTAAGATGACCAAGTCTTCTATGACATTTCTTACATTCATTAACTGAGGCTTTGGCAATGAAACAGGTTTCATTGTCTTGAAGAGAGATGTCCTTGAGAACAATTGTGTACATATTCTTTTGTCTTGGTGTTCTGAGTACAATAGGGGTGTTGGGTGGTAAGACAAACTCTTTACCTAACACCAGACATTCAGTATCGGTAAACAAGACAAAATTCTTGTTATCAATCATTTGTAACACACTGAAGAGATTGTACTTGAGTTCTTTCACCAAGTAAACATTGTCAAAAGTCATCCAATTGGTGACAATAGTTCCTTTTCCTGTGATTGTTCCATGCCCATCTCCAAAGGAAACACCATCATTGTCATGCAGGGGAACAAAGTCAGACATATAAGATTTATGTCCAGTCATGCTCCTTGAGCATCCACTATCCCAATATGCTTTATCATCCCTGGTCTTCTTTGTCACCTGCAAAAAGAAAAACAAATTAGTTTTTCTTGGGGACCCAAGCCATTACAGACTTGGATCTACCTCGTGTATCAATATAGGATAGCTTATCAAAGGCTAGAGATACACCATTGGACTGAGTACCCCTTTTGGGTACCCAAACCCAACGAGTTGAGCCTTTTACAACTTTTCCCCATCTGCCCATGTTCCTAGAGGGCAAAACTTTGCTAGCAGGGGATACCCCAAATTTAGCAGGGGAATCCCTATGCTTGGCAAAGGGAACCCATCTTTTGTTTTGGCCTCTATTAATGTGTTGGTAAGGTCTAGAGACAGATTTATATGCATTATGAGGTGCTGGGTTGGTCATGGAAGGGTTGGTCTTGGGATATACATCATTTACCTTCCTTAGAGCAGGAACAACATATTTATCAGATACCTTGTTTCTTAAAGCAGGGGCAACATACTTGGCATGGGAAAAGGATTTTGCCCCTGCATTTAGAAGAATGGCTTTTGGTTGCATGTCCTTTAAAGGATTTGCAGCCACCACTTCCATTGGTGCCTGACAGTCTTGATAAGTGTGATCAAAACTGACACATGTAAAACAAGGTTTGGTATTTATCACAAAGTCCTCTCCTAATTTATGAGACTTTTGGTCATTCCAATTTCTCTGATTACCCCTAACAGGCCTATACATGCCAGCATATTTAACAGTGTACTTAGGGGACTTTGGTCCTGTTTGTGATTTGGGTGAACTACTCTTAGAACTAGAATCGCTTCTAAAAAGTCCTTCTCTTGAAAAGAGAACAGGGTTATCAATTTTCCATTGTTTTAAAGCAATATGTTCCTTTTCAAAGTCCCTAACAATACTAGTTTTTACTAGTGGTTCTTCTGTTTCAAGACTATTAGGTATGTAAGCACTTAAGTCAAATTCAATATCTTCCTGCTTCTTGAAACAAGAGAGACCAATCTAAGACAAGTCTTTTCTAGGAAAAGCCGCATGAATATTAGCAGGAGGTGGTGGTATGGTAGCATGCTCATTTTAAACACCAAAACTTGTTTTGTCCCTAGGAGATTGTCCAATTTCAACTACTTTAGTTAAATCTTTAGAAGCTTTTCCAAAATTTTCAACAGTTTCTTCATCTATCCTTTTATTAGATCTAAAAACTTCTAGTTCAGCAGTCAATTCCTTAATGGAATCATTATTTTCTTTAGCATCTCTCTCTAAAATCACAATATGATCTCTATAATCACATCTCTTTGTTTATACTCTCTTATGGTGGACTCTAGCTGTTCTAAAGCACGTTTGTAGTTATCAAGATCATTGTCACAATTAATATAATCAAATTTTATCTTTCTTATTTGATCATTCAATGACTCAGTGTTTTTCCTACAAGCTTTAGTACAATATGAATCGTCATATACCTCATTGTCTGAGCTAGAGCTTGACATGGCCATGAGAGCAAAATCTTCCTCTTTTTCCCCAGCAACCAAGGCTTGATTTCTTTCAACACTCTCTGTCATGGCACTCCAATCCCATCCACCTGCTCCATCTATCCCCTGCATGGCTACCATAGCCTTAGCACCAGAATCATCATTCCTGGTTTCCTTCCTATAGTTGTTCCTAGTCTTAGGTCCTCTGCATTCCCTAGAAAAATGACCTTTCTTGCCACATTTGTAGCATTCAACCTTTGTTTTGTCAAATCCAGCTACATCGGAAGGATTTATGGAGATCTTCTTCCCATACTTCTTGTAAAACCTGTTGGCTCTCATACTAAGTAGAGCCATGTTCCACTTGATGTCCATCTCCTCCAGTCCTTGCTTACTGATTTGACTCAGATCGTCATGTAATACAATAGATCCTTGTGGCCCTTGGGATGCTATGAAAGCACAAGCAGTGTCAAGACTGAATGTTGAAGGCCTTTCTTCATCATAAGATGATCCAGATCTAGTAGCAGAGGAATGGGTGGCAGGGACAACTTTGATTCCGCTGCCTTTGGAGATTCTACTGTTGTGGGATATGAAAGCCATGTTAGCAGGGGAATCAGTAGATCCACTTGAATTGGTGGGGATGGTTCCTAATGACTTCATCTCATTGACCACTGGCTCAAAAACTTTCAAGTTATTGTATATGTCATCAATGCTCTTGTCATCTATATCATCCCTATTCTGCCAAATAGCTTTATAGACGAACCATTCTTATTGAAGACTGTTAAGAAACCTGGTATTCACCTATTCTCTTGTCACTTCTATTTCAAAGAACTCCAACTGAGCCACCAGATCTTGAAGCCTATTGTAGATAGCACCAATTTCTTCATCACCAATTGCTTTGAAAGAAGCAAATTGATCAAGCATTTGATTCTTCTTCTTCTTCTTTGTAGCTTCATTTCCTCTAAATGTTTTGCCTATTGCTTCCCAGAGTTCCTTAGCTGTTTTAAACATTCTGAATCTTAGCTGATGTCTATCAGGTAGAGCCAACAGTAAGGAACTATGACCTTTGACATCATGCCTTCTGACCAGTATTTCCTTGTCACAAAGAGCAGCAGATTTCTTCTTGGCTTCACCTTTGGAACTTTCACCTTTATCTTCTCCCTTACCACCATCTTCAACTACCATTGTTTTGGTGAATTGATCACCAAACTCTATGATCTCCCAGAGAACATAATGTTCCATCTTGAGGTATTGTTGGATCCTGAATTCCCATAATTCGAAGTTTTCAGGATCCAGCATGGGTAGTTTGAGGTTGTTGTGGTTGTTGTTGTTTAAGGAAGAGTCTGAAGACATGATTGCAATGAGGGTTTTGTTCTTGGTTTAGTCAAAGTTTCTCAACAAGCTCTGATACCACTTGTTGATCCCAAACTCATATCTTAAACCTTAGCTTGTTTAAGGGTTGTGATAGAGAGAATAGATTCAATCTAACACTTAGAGAAACTTTGCAATACAAAGTAACTAAACAAGATGCGGAATGTAATGTTTAGCACAAGAACAAATGGTTAAAGCAAACACTAAACTTTAATATATCAAAGATATACGAATACCCAATAATGGTATTAGGGTTACAAAAACCTTAAAGTATGAAATGAAAGACAACAGAGAAAGAGACACTTTGCATGATAACCTAGTGAGTCCTTTTATAGTACAAGGACTCACGTACAAGATTACTACTAACAAACTTGGAAAGTATCTCAGAGTAGTAACTGAAACGCGTTATAATCTATTCCAAGTTTATCTCTAGCGGCAGGGCCTTTGACTTTAGCAGGGGAACCAATCCCCCTGCCTTTGTTATTTAGTAGGGGAAACTTACTCTAGCAGGGGAACCTTTGACCAACTAGCAGGGGTAACTAATATACTTATATTTATTCCCAACAAACAACAACCCTGTGGAACGAACTGGACTTTACCATTAAGCTATGCTATACATGAAAGGGTATACTTTCCCGTGTTTATGTTTCTAGTCATTTCTGTGGTAATATCTTGAATAAAAATTAAGACTTGCAAACGAACATCACTTATCGAATCTCGGGAATGATTTAATGAATGATGGCTTTGATAACTTCAAAATTCAATACATGGGGGAAGTCTGGGTTCTCTTGGAATTCGATTTAGCAAGCTCAAAGGAATTATTTCGTAACAATACGGGGGCTCAATCATGGTTTTCTCAACTCAAAGACACTTCCATGGACTTTCACATTAACGAGAGAATTGTCTGGGTAGAAGTCGAGGGAATTCCTTTTAAACTGTGGTCGACCAATACGTTCCAAAGAATCGCATCTAAATAGGGTAAATTACTTGACGTAGATGATCCTGAAGATATAGGTTATCACTCGAAATGCCTATGTCTTCTTACTAAATGTGATCTCAACATTTTTGAAAATTTCAAAATCATCTTTCATGGTAAAGTGTATTGGATTAGAGCCAAGGAGGTTCCGGGTTAGGTCCCAGACTTTTCTGACGACTTAGAAAAAGAGGAATCTGATGTTGATTCCAATGATGATGAACCTAAACCTCGTGACTTGGGAAGCTTAGGGGATAAAGACGATATGATTGAGGTTCTTGAAACAATCTTTGAGATAGAGAGTCAAGATAAAGACGCACCGGTGGAGACTTCAACGGGCCATAAGGAGACTCATTCGGAAGACCCATTTGATATTTATCCTATGCTCAATAAGGATTCAGGAGTTAAAGAGCCCACTGCCCTACAGTTTCTACTCCTTCTTTCCCCTGGCTATACACTACCTATTGAGGCTCCAAATGCGGCGAACAATGAAGACCTTGAGGCGGATCATAATCCTGCTAATGAGGTGTATCACGAAGATCTTGAGGCTGATCATATTTCTGTCAATGAAGCGAATAATGAAGATATTTTAAGTAAGTCTGATCCCATTGTAGAAAATTTTGATACCTCTTGCTCTGGCCACTTCAAAAAATCCACTGATCCTCGTTTGGGTGAGTCAGTTTTGAATCTAATGGAAGAGCTAATAAATGTCAGACAAACCATGGGTTACAACATGGAGGGGTGCGTGAATAATCTGACACATATCATTGAATCAAAGGAGAGGCAGAGATATATCGATGAGTTTTCTTCCCTTGAACATTCAAGGCCTTGCCGAAAAGGCTAGAAATGATTGGGTTAAGGAGCTATGTTTCAAACATAAGGTGAATTTTTTGTCTTTACAAGAGACTAAAATGGAGTCCATTGATCATGCTACTGTTAAGATGTGTTGGGGAAGTTTTGGGTTTGATTTTATGCATAATAATTCGTTTGGTAACTTAGGAGGCATTATGTGTGTATGGGACCCTTATTCGTTTCGTAAAACAAGCCACACTGTCTCGGACTACTTTGTAATTATCCGTGGAGTATGGTTGAAAACAAGTAATAATCTCCTTATCACGGTGTATGCTGTTCATGACATGAAGGAGAAGTCTATGTTGTGGGATTATCTCAGTCACGCTATTCATTCTTGGAAAGGCGAAGTTGTTATTATGGGTGACTTTAACAAGGTGAGATTCAAATTAGATAGATTTGGTTCAGCTTTTAATAGCCATGGTGCTAATGCTTTTAATTCTTTCATTTCTAACGCGGGGTTGGAAGAAGTTCCTTTTGGTGGGAGTTCTTTTGCGTGGTGCCACACATCTGCCACTAAGATGATCAAACTCGCCAGGTTCCTCATTTCTGTTAGTCTACTAATTTCTTTTCCTAATATCATAGCTATTACTTTGGATAGCTTCCTTTCAGATCATATGCCGATTCTTTTAGGTGAATCTAAATTTGACTATGGGCCAACTCCATTCCGGTTTTATCATCACTGGATTGAAGTGGACGGTTTCAGTAAGTTTGTGGGAGATATGTGGTATTTAGCCCCTGGGATGTTGGAGTTAAAATTCCTTAAAACAAAGATCCGGGAGTGGAACAGTCTCAACATGAAAGATACTAAGTCAGGTAAAAGCAAGCTTAAAGATGACTTAGAGAAGCTAGATGTGATCATTGATTCTAGTGGTGGGTCCGTTTAGATAGTTGCAAAACGAGTTGTGATCATAAATTCCATCTATGATATTGATAAACTTCATAGCATGGAAATGGCCCAAAAGGCTAAGATCAAATGGTGTATTGAAGGGGATGAAAACTCAAGCTTCTTTCATAGCATGTTGAACAAGAGACGCAGCCAACAAAATATCCGAGGAACACTGATCAGTGGCAGTTGGATTGAAGACCCGATAAAGGTCAAAAGTGAATTTTATAATAACTTTAGTAACAGATTTTCCAAGCCTTTGGATCAACGAGCTATTATTAACATGGAGTTTCCGAATAATCTATCTCACAACCAACAGTTAGATCTGGAACGTGATGTGAATAAAGAAGAACTCAAACAAGCATTCTGGGGTTGTGGGACCGATAAATCTCCCAGTTTAGATGGCTTTTCATTTGGGTTTTTTCGTAAATTCTGGGCCATCATTGAAAATGACGTTTTTGAGGCAGTCAAGTATTTCTTCAGCAGTGGAATTATTCCCAATGGATGTAACTCTTCTTTCCTCGCTTTGATCACGAAGATTCCGGACGCAAATGTGGTTAAAGATTTTCGCCCTATCAGTCTAATTGGAAGTTTGTACAAGAACATTACAAAAGTTCCAGCTATTCGGCTAACTTGTGTGATCGGTGATTTAGTCAATGAGGTGCAATTTGCCTTTGTCGCGGATAGACATATATTAGACGGGCCTTTCATCCTCAATGAGGTGTTTCAATGGTGTCAGACTAAGAAGAAAAATTCCTTGATCTTCAATGTGGATTTTGAGAAGGCTTTCGACTAAATACGTTAGGATGTTTTGGATGACGTCATAAAGAAATATGGTTTTGGTCATAAATGGTGTCACCGGATACACAATTGTCTTCATTCGTTACGGGATATATTTTAATTAACGGGAGTCCAACGGAGATATTCAGCTTTCATAAAGGTTTAAAACAGGGAGATCCGTTATCTCCTTTTCTGTTCATTCTTGTTATGGAAACTTTACATCTTTCATTTCAACGTGGGGTGGATGCAGGTTTATTTAAAGGTGTTCAACTTAACTCATCGTAAAATCTCTCTCATATGATCTACGTGGATGACGTGGTCTTCATGGGACAATGGTGCGACAATAATATTAAGACGCTTACCCGGGTTCTCGACTGTTTTCATCGGGCTTCGGGATTGAAGATTAACATGATCAAAAGTAAAATCATGGGCATACGTGTGCCAGATGCTAAAGTTAATAACGCAGCTGAAATATTGAGATGTCTTATTTGCAATCCTCCTTTCTCTTATCTTGGAACGAAAGTGGGTGATGTTATGTCTCGCTCAAAATCATGGGAAGATGTCATCGACAAGGTACGCTCTCGTTTATCTAGATGGAAAATGAAATCTATATCTATAGGGGGCGTCTTACTCTTCTCAAATCCGTGCTTGGGTCTATGCTAATTTTTCATATGTCCATATTTAAAGCTCCATTAACTGTTCTTTGTACTCTTGATTCCATCCGAAATCATTTTTTCAATGGTCATGATCAAGCTAGTAGAAAAGAGTCGTGGATCAAGTGGGATAGTGTTTTAGCTTCCAAAGACAAAGTCGGGCTTAGGGTCTCTAGTCTCTATGCTCTAAATCGGGCCCTTATGCTCAAATGGGTTTGGAAATTTTACTCCCAAAATGACTCTTTATGGACTAGAGTCATGAAGGCCATACATGGTGTTAATGGTAAAATAGGTATAGATTTTAAAGTGTGCACCAAATCTGCTTGGTCTGTTGGCTGCTTCAAAGGTTGTTTAAACCAATTTGAGTGACTTTATTGGTATGTGCCAATTAGGCTTTACCCGAGACACGGTGCAAATCATTTAAAGTGGACAGTAGTTAACCTAAGCACATATTAGCTATAAAAATAAATCTACACGTCCTTTCATTGCATATGTTTATAAATCTTTTTATGTTAATTGTACATGGTTTCGTGTAGGCTTCTGTTGCAGCTATCATGCGGGTCTATGGTTGACTGTCAAGCTTATTGCATAGTAGATATCTTTCAGAGGTTGTAAAGATTCACCTTCTCTGATCTCTAGAGTAATAGAGATTCATGTTAATGGAGGTGTGGTTTTTGTAAATATGATGATAAGAGTGTTATAACATGCGTTGCTGGAAATAAAAACCAACTTGCAACCGGCCCTTCATGTTACTTTTGCTTATAATTCTTCGATGCAACACATACAATGCCCAACAGGTTTGATCAATACCATTTAGTTAAAAAAATGAGATATTTTTTTGTAGCTAGCTTTGTAGCAACTCGCTGGATAATCATATATCTTCATATGTTTTAAAAAAGCTACTGTATTAAACTTTCAATAAAAAGAAGAAGCTAATATGCTCTTTAAAGGGGTTACAAAAAGCTCATTTGAGATATTTTGAAGGTGAAAGGCTATTACACACACACGCTTCATTAAAGGGCCGCTTTGAAAATGCATAAGCTAAAGCAATTAGATCATAGCCAAACACTCCCATTGGTATCTGATCTCTAATGAAATGGCGACTTCAGGTTCAAAATGTATGCATTAATGGATAGGCAAATTGGTGCCCAAGGAAATTGGAGAGGTAAGAGAAAGAGAAAAAGAAAAGTCAAAAGATTGATTTTCTTTTTGGAGGAACCCAATCAGTAGCTTTTCTGACACAAAAAATTATGCCAATTCCAGGTAAACATTTTATGTATTGATGGAGTGATTTGAGTTGACGCCACACCCGCTCTTTTTTTAGTTTAGTTTTGGTATTCTTTTAATATTGACATATCTTCAGGTGTGCCACAATTGGCTGGTGGTGCATCAAACTCGGTTCCAGCTTCGGTTGATACTGGCACTAGCACTCGGGAGGAGAGACCAAATAAGAAATCTAAGTGGGATAAGGTATCTTGGATGAGTTGCATGTTAAATACAATATAGTAGATGATCAACTACCACAAGCGGACACGACTCTGTTGCAAGTGCTGAGATGCATAAATAAGATTATTTTATAGTAGAATCGCTTGCTGATGGTGATGTATAATTTTCTCTCATACTACGGGGGAGAAAACGCATATACTTGCTTCTTAAAATGGTTGCCAAACACAACTTTTTTTTATTTGTGTTCTAAAGTGCCAAAAACGCACAAGTCAAAACCTCGCAGTGAAGCGCGGATATAAATCCTAGTGACAAATGTTTAGTGAAAGCACTTCAACGATTCCTCCGAATAGATACGAATTGAATGAGGTAACATCTCTACTTTAATGATTTAATTAAGATTTTCTAAAGTAACACACATTGACATTAGGGATCTACTTTAATGATTTAATAAAGATTGTCTAAAGTGACACACATTGACATTAGGGTGTCATTCGGTTTGGTTCTCGGGTTGTTCATTTTATTTGGTTTGGGTTATTCGGTTTATTTTTTTTTCTAGTTCAACCCAAAAACCGATCCGAACCGAATTGAACTAGATTTAAACCGAACCAAAAACCGAATTTAAATTCAGATCAATTTTTGGGTTGACCCGAATAACCCAATTTATCTAAATTTTTATATATATATATATATATATATATATATATATATATATATATATATATATATATATATATATATATATATATAACTAGCTTTAAGGTCTGTCCGTTGGACGACTATTTTTAACAATTTATTTGAATAAACAAATTGCTTTAATTAGGAGCATAACAAACACCCTAAATTAAGCTGGTTGTCAGAGGCATAACAAAAAAAAGCTATCAATACCTTAAGTTGTCACTTTCAATTTGCTTCAAATTGAGTTACAACATACAACAAATATTTGCATAACACTATAAGACGTGGATATGACTTAAAATATACATTGCAACATTAGTGGAATCTTACACATCTAATTTACTATATCAATAACTAAGATATCAAACCCTACAAATATGCAAGTATTAATACGAAGTAATATATAGACAAATTATTAGAAACATGAACAATAATACCAATGCATCCCCGTTGGTTTCCTTAGTCCTAGTCCTTGATGATGCATTTCTAGAATTCTGGCTACAAACAACCTAAAAGAAGATGGTCGCTCCAACCCTTTAGCTAACAAAATCAGCTCAAGTACAACAGTCATAACGAACATCCATTGTGATCTCACCCATGGTCATGAAATAAGTAGCCGAAACTTGTTTTTATAAACTACTAAACCTACTAAGGGTGTGTGATTACGAAAATCGTGATGTGTTCAGGGAGTGATTTAAGTGACTAACTTGAATGTGTTGGTTCAGTGGGTGTGTTTACGGTACCTGTTTCGAGAGTGTGTTTGCAGGTTGTAAGATCTCATCTATCCCACATTGTGTATTGTTGTTATCAACATGTGTAAAAGCAATATGTTTAAATGCTTGATGAGAAAAGAAAATAAGTGATGTTAATTTTATACTGACCTACAAGATAACATCAATATAACAGTCAATAAGAATTTACTTGAGATAAAACTGACTAATAAACGATATAAAAATAAAATAGAAAATGACTTGTATAAAAAGAATATCAAAGCGAGGATTAGATTAAAACCTTGAGAGCTAGGTGAATTTGTTGAACCACATAAGCATAATCAGCCTCTATAAGCAGTTACGCAATTGAATACCATCCCATTGTATGCAAATAAGTCGTTATCGGATTTAGCTTCCACGAAGTTAGTTACTGATGGTTTTCCAAATTAATTTTTTCATGATCAACGTTCTACAAATTTTATTATCGAATATCACTCCTAATTTGCAAACTGAAAGACACGTATATACTATAATCCATATAAACTTATTTGTGTGCATTGTTTTGTCATGAAACAAAAACTATACTGTTATCAATCACTTGAACCAATTGATTAGTAATTTTATATGCACAACTCTATGTTAAGATTCCAAGTACGCCATGTAAGTGTAGATTTAAACAATATGTTTGTATAAAGAAACTGGGTTCATATCTAATGTATTGTGTTTGCCGACTTTATTTTTTCTTGACAGAAACTTGTATCACATATCCAAAACACTCAAATCAAAAGAGAATTTAACTTTTTTTACCAATTAATCTTGTAAATATGCCATCCAAACACCCTTAATCATTTTTCCTAATCTTTCCCAAAATCCTAAGCTAAAAACGATAATGCTAACAATGTGTTCAATTTCTGAAAGATTACAAAAGACATACCACTATGTCGTCTCCTTCTATGAGGTGTATGGCCATCCATACACCGAATTACAGAAACCTACAAAGAAAGCAAGTATATTAGAGGTTCTATTGGTTTTCAATATAGCAGCCAAAGGAAATGATGCTGAAAGTAGGCGCATTTCAGTGACTTCTATTGACAGAATAAATGATGAAACTCAAATAAAATTATGCAACTTGTCATCAAGATAGGGTCGAGGCCACTTCAATCTTGCGATAAAAAGGTTCCTTACAATTTGCACCAAGGACTTCTTGATAATACTCTTCGGTAACCAAGTTTTCATGTCGCTATATAGGTATTGTTCCTTTCAACGAGTACATTTAGTTATTAAAGAAATCCCTAAACACTACAAACATGCTATGGCACCTTAATGACATAAATCATTTTATTTTAGCACCATGTTCGGTAAAGTGAAAATATGTTACCCGGAAGAAAACCGCTACATCATCAACACACTTAGCAGACTAAATGGTTTTGCAGAATAGCCAACTACATTTACATATACTAATGATTATGTTTTAAGTATTGTAATAAAAACATGAAACATTTGACATACCTTTCAAAAACGATCGCTCGTCATAATGAGAAACTTTGTCTTCATCCTCAACCTCCACAACGTAGTTCTAAAATGATGCATTCCTTAAACTTTAAGAACAAAGATAAGAATTTATATGCAACTGAAAGTATCAGTACTGCCTAATGGATGAAAAATGCTTTCAATTGCTCCACCCATATTATATAGTAAAAATTTCAATCGAAAAAAAAATTAACATCGAGTTAAATTTAAAAAAAGGAATCCATATTTTCTACGCGAGTCAATTGTGTTTTATGATAGCACCAACATAGAACATCACGCATTTACTAACAAATATCTCCATTTCTAAAAATGTACATGTTTACGAATCTCTAATTTATCAAAAAATAGGATATAACATATGTCAGTTACTAATCACAAATTAATTTATTGAGTGTAAAATCATAGTAATGTCAAATACCACTAAAGACATCCAAAGTATGTCACATTTCTTATTCTTAAAAACAAAACCAGCTTTTAAGATTAGCTTTGATTTAAAAACAGTGAGTTCAGTGGTTTTAGGGTACGAACCCATGGTCTCCCAATAAACACGTCTAAAGTCTTTCAAATTTTATTTTATTCAAGAAAGTAATTATAATTATTATATTTTTATAATTTATTTAGTCATATTTATCACGACAATATTTTTGAACACGTAAGAAATTACCCATCTTAACCCACCCCGTTACTCACCCTGCTTATTTTTTCATTTCTAGTCAGTAACATAAAGTCATATATTTTTACTCACATATTTGGACAAAAACCCTGATAGATCTGGTCTTTTACAATTTACATTGTATAAAATCCAGTTGCTCCGGCAATGCCATCAATCTTAAAGGGTCCAACTTGAATCCCACCAACTGTTAGTCCGATAACAGCCTGTAACAATCATAAGTCTTACTTAGGCATAGGCCCAACATCAATGACTCATTATCATACTTAGCAAATGGTTGAAAGTTAAAACATTTACCTTGTTGTTTGACCTAGCATAGAAAATCAACTCCTTCGTATCAGATTCAGGAACACCCTCAGCTATAATCGCCACAACCTTGATGGAAAGATAGTCTGGTCAAAAGAAAGCGTTGATGTAGCATCCACATTATATACATTTTTAAAATATTACTAAGTTTTTGCTATAATAATAAGCATTAAGTGTTACAAAACTAAGGATCCACGCTTAATTACGTTTAATTGATGAGTGTTATATGTAACTTAGAAATACCTTGTAAATGATGCAAAGTTTATGCATAAGCAGTGGGGTGCACTGCATAAGCAGCCTCAATGTTGTAAGCTCCCACAATACGAAACTAAATGATAACCCAAAGAAAATGATCAAATGATATCTTGTTAATTTTCTGGCATCGTTATTAACTACCAATTGATAGTGTTCTACTTTGACTTAGAGCTTATTATTATCTCGTTTGCATATATACGAAATGATATGCAAACAAAATTTTTCTCTCTAAGTTTCAACATATCACGGTTTAAGTAGTAAACTATAGAGCTCAAGTAGACTAAACATATTATCAGTATATAGAGTTTAAACCATTTCGAGTACTTATTTCAAACCTCATATACTTTTTAGTTAGTTTTTCGTTTACCTCTTAGCGTACCTGAAATGTTGCTGTTAAACAACGGCTCGAATAGCATTTTCGCCTCCAATTCTAAATAATGCATCACTTTGTCTTTCAAGAACTCAAAACTACGTAAAAACAAACTTAATAAAACCGGATAAGGATTAATCATTTTTCTAGTAGCCAAAAATACATCCATAACTTATCATAACTCGAGAACTTGACACTATTATCTATGCATATGATCAAATAATACTAATATTTAATTTTTCTAAAAGCCAAACTCTTACAACAGATGTATAGTAGAGAAATAAATTTCAATACCTTAAATTATTTCACATCAATAAACCATCATATATTATACTACCTAGAAACAATTATATCACAAAATTTTTATTTGAATTTTTTAGTTTTTTACATGATGATCACCTGAAGAAACCCACTATATTTTTTCAATTACTAACCCTAAATCACACAACAAATAAATCACAAATCACAAATCAAACAAACATACTATAATCATACAATTGAAAAATCGCCAACTAAAGATTTGTTAAAAACGAACCTAAGAAATTGAGTGGTAACAAGAACATCGTTATTAAGCCATGTATGATAAGTTTGAACATGAAACTGCTGATTATCCGGTTTGTATTCTAATGATTGATATAATTTTCCTATGTCTTTTGTTTTGGTTTTTGTTGGTGTGTGTTTTTCTGAGGTCGAATATTTTGGTAGGGTTTTATTTACATTAAATATTGAAAGATGAGAATATTTTAGAACCGTCGATTAAACATGAATATACAAATGTTATTTTCTAAGAATTTTGACTCAAAAATCTTACTTTTAAAAATCATACTTTATATAGGTAGTAGATTATATAGATATTTAGTAAAAAAAATTATTTCAAGTAAACAAATAACTTTTTTATATTAAGATTATATATTAATAACTAACTTATACATATTAGGATTAAATTAAATTTTAGTAACTATTTAATATAAATAAATATATATAAAAATATATATATCTGTATAGGAAAAAGTTCTACATAGACCCTTTGTTTAGCATAGACCCAATCAACCAATCACAACCATCTATTTTTTTCATCTAACAACAAAAATATATTTTTTTTAAAATTCAACATCTCACAAACCGTTAATCGTTACGCAAAACGAAACATATCATCGTGACGAGAATTAAATCATCTTTCAAACGAGGGGCACATGTATATACTTTCGACAAACTTTTTTTCGACTTTTTTTCTTAAGTCACGTCTGAGAGAATCATATATGATTTGTCACGAAACATATATGATTCGTCACGAAACATATATGATTCGTCACGAAACATATATGATTTTCAGAAAATCATATATGATTCATATCACGAATCATATATGATTCTCTCAGACGTGACTTAAGAAAAAAAGTCGAAAAAAAATTCGTCGAAAGTATATACATGTGCCCCTCGATAGAAAGATGATTTAATTTTCGTTGCAATGATGTATTTTTTGTCACTTGACGATTTACCGTTTGTGAGTTATTTAACTTTTAAGAAAAAGGTAGAAAGTTAATTTGAATGAATGTGGTTGGTTGATATGGTCTATGTTAAAAAGAAGGTCTATGTTGATCTATAATTTCGGTTTTCGGTTCGGTTTTCAGGTCCGACTGTCAAACCCATATCTAACCCGAAAATCATATTTGTAGTTTGGTTCGGTTCGATTATGACCCAAAACACGAATTTTATTTTCGGTTCGGTTCTAGTTCAGGTTCGATTCGATTCAGTTTTCGATTTTTATGGGTCAAACCTAAATTAAAAACACCCCTAATCGACATAAATCAAAACAATATTTTATTTTTAAGTGTGCACCTCCATCGACGAAAAGTAGGGATGAAATAATGTATCGCATCGACATGATGTACAACGACAAATCAAAACACTTTGACTCTTTGCATTATTTGATCATTACAACAACCACTATTCTTTTGAAGTCATATCATATTTTTCGCCTTACATTTACGATGTTCCTCAAGATCGATACCGAAGCACTAAGACGAGCATTTCGCGCTGAAAGAGCCAATAAGTTGTTTTTTCGTTTCTTTTCTGTGAGTGTGTTTTTATCGTAAAAGGGGTAAAAGTGATCATGAGAATGAGCAGGGAGGGAGCTAACTAGGAGTTTTCGCTGGTGTTCAAGAAACTCATGGATTTGTTTTGTATTTTTTATTTTTTATTAAAAAAATTAACTTTTTTTTTAAATTTACGTAATACAACAGATGTAAAAAATGAATTGAAACGAAGGATAGAAACACGTTTCGATTGACTGGGTGTATTTAAGACACAGTTAGAAAAAATCGATGTTTTTTTTACAAATTAACACTAAAAGTTCATAGGGGTCACGGGCACCCGCGGGAACCCCTAGCTCCGTCCCTGAATGCATCCAGTTATCTAAAATATGTTTTTAGTATTACAGTTAAAAAATATTGTGCATCCAACGATATTTAGTTCTGCTTTCGTCCGTGAGAGTAAAATACGGGGTAGCGATGACGTGAAAATCGATGGTAATTAGGTTAATAAGTATTAACCGGCCAGCAGCACTACAGTCAGTATAAGATTCAAGGTTAAAAACGAAAACTATATTAGTGCACATATTTGAAAGCTAGATATGAGTATCTGGTAAGCTTAAATACAATCTAGCAAAACCATATAATAACATGAAGTCATGAATACAGTAGTACTTATGTGACGTTATAAAGTAATGCATAAGCTGCATAGTTGGTACCACCAATACGTGGTTACATGATCATGTATTGTCTTAGTCATTGAGTGTAACTTGTAAGATCAGTGTTGCAAAAACCATCAACCATTCATGAATAGTTGCATTTAAAGGGTACTTATTTATTTTTACAATTTATACAATATGAAAAGTGCCAGATTTGTATAGTTGAAAATCAAATTAAAATAGTTCGAAGTCCGTATCGTGAATATGACTTCACAACACATAGAGCTATAATGCTCCTGCTATAACACATGCATGTAAATATCACAAATTAGTAGCATTTAGATCGCTTATTTATGTTAAAATAAATAGAAAAGTATATAAAGTTGAAAGAATGAAAATTTACTTATTTGTCATATATAAACACGATTACTTAACAAATAAACATTTTAATAAGCAATCAGGGGTATATAAATGTGACCATATAAATGTAAGTAAAAAAATAATAGTTGAGATATAGACAAAAATATCATACTGTAACTTGTAACTAAAATTTAAATGGTACACAACTTTAGCTTTTATGTTTTACGTAACCCTTTTCAATATATTGAAATTTTTTATTCACGACCAAACTGTTTGATTCAAATTGGTCATGTAAATTTTTTATATCTTGCTGTTCATGTCTATTCAAACTCAATGTCAACCCTGTCGACATTGTTATTAATAATGTTATCATTGTTATTATAATAAAACTAGCAAAAGTTAGAAAATATTTTAAAAAAAATTATATTAGCTTTAAAATTGTGCGCCCATCCTAGCTAACTAAACTTTAGTTAAGATTAGGGTTTATAGATGAAATCCACATAAACGACTGAGAAACAACACTATTTCATATCATCGCGTTTCTTGAAGGAGTTAGAAAAAACCACCCGATTACGAAAACTCTATATTGGGTTAATTTAGCCCATTTGTATGCTCCTGTTTATAAATGGTTCATATAAGGCAGGCTTTTAGGGCCCGTTTGGTATACTTATTTTAGTCACAAAATCTGGGTTTGTATTTAAAAACAATGTTTGGAAGTAAAGTGGAGTGAAAATAGGCCCACAACAAAGCCAAAATCTTACCCTTTCAAAAAGGAGGCTGGGGAGTGGGTTTTTAACAGAATCACTGTTTGGGTTTTGACTGTATGATGTGGGTCCTTTATATTATATTAACTTTCTACAAATAATTAACTTTACAATTTTTAACAATTGTTTTAATGTGGGTCCTTTATATTATTTTAATTTTCAAAACCTAAATTAAAATACAAACTTAAACCCTATATTTTATAAACCTATATTCAAAGTAAAACTCGACTTCAAACCAAACGGACCCTTAGTGTTCTTTTAATCATGCGTTTCTTTGGGCTTCTTTCATTCTGTTTCATTTCATCTGATATTCGACCACTTTATGTTTCGTTGTTTTTTTTTTTGTTATTTAAACTACATGCAAATGCAGATTAGTTGCACGTAAGAGCAGGGGTGTCAGAAAAATTGACTCGATTCGAATTTGGTCCGAACTCGAACCCGAATAAGTCTATTCGGGTCGGGTCACTCGGGTTCAAAAATGTATTCGGGTCAATTCGGGTTGACTCGAATTGACCCGAGTTCTAATTAAGCTCGGGCTCGGGTTTATATTTTTTTAGCTTTGACCCGAATTGACCCGAGTTTTTTTAACCCATTTTACATTATAAACATACTTAAATAATCCAATTTTTAATTTTTTTACTTATACCCGGGTTAACCCGAACCCGAGTTGACCCGACCCGAATTGACCCGAACCCGACTGACCCGGTATCTAATTAGGCTCGGGTTCGGGTATGATTTTTTTTAGTCTTGACCCGACCCGAATTGACCCGACCTGATTCCCACCCTTTGTTGGAAATACGTTTTACGTATTTGTGAAGGATCGGTCGCTCCAACGACATTTATGTAATAGGCTCGTGATTCACTTTGTAAGTATATAGTCCATATAGCCCACATGTAGGGTGGGCTATATATATACCCCTCCTAGCATGTTAGGAGGGGGTTGGTCATTCATTCATTTCACTTTTCATTAATCTAATCTTACTTTCTCTCTCTACTTTCCATCCTCTCCTTTCTCTCTCTACACCTAATCTCCTTCTTCCCCATCTCTTCCACCAAATCCATAGATCTAATCCATCCATTTACCAAATCCTTAGAATTAGTAGGCCTTCAATTGGTATCAAGAGCCATGGTTGAATCTTAGGATTTGCATTTTTATCTTTTGATTTGGTGGTAAAAATCCCTTCTTTTCTAATTGTTTATCAATTTTTTTCATCATTCTATCAACTTTTTATCAATTTTTATAAATTTTATCTATTTTTATTTTTTATCAGTTCTATTTTTTTTCGTATGTTTTTACCATCAGTTTTTTGATTATCAGTTTTTTTTAGTCTCATTTTATCAAGTTTTTTAATAATCAGTTTTTTTTTGTTTTTCAATAATCAGTTTTTTATCATATTTTGTCTAATCCTTTTTTAATCAGTTCCTTTGTTTAATAATTTTTTAATCAGTATTTTTTTTCAGTCTTTTTTCTTCATGTTTTTCTTAACAGTCCATGAGTCCAATCCTGTCCAAAAATAGTCCAAACAGTCCAAAAATTGTTCATATCAGTCCATGAGTCCTATCCAATCTGTTAAAACTGTCAATCAATCTTTTTTATCCAAAGTTATCAGTTTTTTCGTTGTCAGATTGTGTCTTTCCGAATAGACCATTTTTTTCAGCATAGGAAAAACTTCCGAATAGACAACACATTCCGCATGACAACAAGTTCCGCATGACACAAAGTTCCGCATGACACAAAGTTCCGCATGACACAAAGTTCCGCATAGACCAACTGTTCCGAATAGACCAAAAGTTCCGAATAAGAAAAAACTTCCGAATAGGAACAAACTTCCGAATAGGAAAAACTTCCGAATTGAAAAACATTCCGAATAGATTTTTTTAAAAATAGACACTTCTATTCGGAATAAACTCGACTCGACTGAAGACTCATCACACCCTCGAACACCATTCCACACACCCTTCTCACACAGAAAACTCAACTCAACCTAGACTCTAGACAAACCGACAACTCTCACCCTCTCGTTACTTCTCTCGACATCAACATCAACAACTCACCAGACCCAACACCCTCCCACGACTCCTCACTCCCTCAAACTCACGAAACCTCGACACAACCACTCGTACACCCTCACAAACTCAACCACCCACCCTCAACATCTCTCGACACCTTTACTCTCGACTCCAACCCTTACCCTCTCAAACCAACACCCTCGAAACCCTCACCCCCACACTCCCTCGTCTCACAGCCCCTCACTCACCGACACCCTCGACTCCATCCCAAACCCACCCTCGTCACAAACGATTCTCACCCTAATTCTAAACCCAACTCACTCCCTCGTCTCACAGCCCCTCACTCCCTCATCGACACCCTCCTCCCTCACCAAACCGACCTCAATCCAACACCCTCGTCACAATAACACTCTCGAATCACAAACCAAAACAGACTCCATTTTTTTTAATCAAGACTCGACCAACACCAAAACCCAAGATTGACAGAAAGACACACAGATGGAGAGAGGGACTCAATTAACCAACATGCAATACGAAACACCTACCCGAGATCTTTTTAAAGATCTTGAAGTCGTTCTTTCTTGTACAGCATCATTTTTTTCATTCACTTTCTAAGGGTATTTGATTAGATTCAATGATTTCGTTGATGATAAGGATTTAGAAAATTAGAAGATTGGAATACATGATATTGGTGCTTGAGATCAGTGATTGGAGATTTTGATTCTCGATCTGTTTTTGTTTTGTTGAGATAAACTAGGAGAGAGGGGGCGGAGGTTACAACAAGATGGAGGTTTGAGATTTGGATCGTTTGGTGTAAGGAGAGAGAGAGAGATTAGATTAGTCTTCTGAGATTGGTTTTTTTTTTTTTTTTTTTTGAGTTTTATATAAAGAAAGAAGAAGAGGCGGAGATAACAAAGATTATTTGAGTGGTGTCTGCCACGTGTGTGGTCTTGGTGCGTTATTTTTTATTTTTTTTTTGGTAAACTGCCATGTTTTTGGCAACGGTTAAGTATTTTTAGAATATTTAGAATATTTGGGTGCAAAAGACGTTTTTTTTCTTTCACATATCTCAGATTTCTTTTATTTGAATTTTTGTTAAGTTATTTTTTTTTTAAAGTGTATATTTATATAGTTTAAAGTTTTTTTTTAGTTTAGTTAATTTTGTATTTTTTTTCTATCGATATATTTGGATTTGGTACATCGTGTTGAGGCGGGTATTTCGAGAGAACCAAAGTGGTAAAATATTTGACGGGTTAAAAGTTTTTGTGGCCGGATTTGAATTCAAAAGTGACGAGTCAAAGTGACGGGATTTCTTTTTAGTGGCTCCGGATTTGTGATCGGGTTTATTTTATCAACGTTTGAACTACAAAATCACGAAAACAACCACAAAAAATTCAATGGATTTTTTGAAGTCGACATTGAACGAGGGAGAATCGCATAATTTGCAAAACAAAGTTAGAGAACATGGCATTACTTCATTTCAAATGCTTCAGTCTCATCTTGTCACTCTTTCGAGGATTCAAGGAGGGAGAGAATTTGTGACCATCTTTGGAGAAGATCGTCATATATTCATCGACTCAATTTTCACCACTTTGACTCAACTCGCAGAGCAACTCAACCATGAAAACTTTCATCACTCTGCATCGGCACTTGCATATAAGGCTCTTGTGACACAACTCACGCCTTTCCTCCAATTCAATATCATCAATCCTGAAAGTTCAGTGATTTGCCAGTCATTTCTTCGCGATACACATACCGAGCTTCGAGTTTTCCGTGATACAATATTGAAACTCATGACATCAGTATCGTCTTCGATTTATGAAAGATCTCGACTTCAGCAAGGGTATGATAATGGAGTGCAAGACTCTTCGATGCAAGAGGAAACTGGTCATACGGTTGAAAACTTGGAGCCTATCAATGCCAAGAGCACGGAATCAGGAGGACAACATGATACCAGTGGCACGTCAGGGAATGTTCACGAGATCCTTCTTGATGACACCTTACCCATTTATGACGCAGAGCCTGCAAACATGGTACAATGTAATGTGGTTTATGATGTATATGCTGATGATATGCCGCATATTGAGAATTCTGAACCTAATTATGACAAACATGGGATGGAAACGAGTGATAGCAATACCACTTCTGATTCATCCGATGTAAGTCATAATGGGGGAGAGATTGTTCAGAATGCTAAACATCATGATAATTATCCTATAACTGCTTCATTGATTGCTTCTGATTTCAAGATTAGAGAGCTCGAAACAATTGTAGCTCAACAATCAAAAGATCTTGAGGATGCCAAACTTGAATTTTCTAAGAAAACGGTCAAATTTGAAACATACTTTGAAAAACTTGAAAAATCAAACGTTGTTCTTGAAAGAAAATTGGATCAAACTGTTTTAGATTCTAAAGCTGAAAAGGATAATCTTTTGAAACAAATTCAACTGCTTGAATCTAAGTTGGCATCCCAAGATAACGTGCTCAAAGAAAATGAAACATTAAAGGCTCAAGTACAGGAAAAGGTTTTTGCTATAGCTGCGTTGAAAAACGAGTTAAGGAAAAGTAAAGGACCTGGTGTGGACACTAAGCTTGAAAAACCATCAATCTTGGGGAAACCGCCTACAAATCAGTTCGTCAGACAACCGACTGTCAGACAACCTACTGCATTTGGATCCGAGCGATCACAATCCTCGAGACCGCGGTTTGCCTCCCAAGTTGATTTGGTTCATCTTATAAGACCAGTCACTCCAGCAACTAGGCCCAATGTGATCACTCCAGCTTTAGCAAGACCAAATCATATGATTGCCTCTAGTTTCCCTAAAAATATCAAGACCACGTCTAGAACTAGTTCAAATGACGTTTGCCATAAATCTGGTCAAAGGGAAGCTATTCAAAAGACACATGTAAGAGATAGCAATGTCCAACCTAGTCAGATGCCTTCTAGATTACCCAACACTGCTAACCGTAGCATGCCATCTTCTAGGAGCATCGATCAATCATTTAGGAATTATTCAGACATTAAATATGCTACTTGTAAAACATGTAGAAAATGTGTCTTTACGGCAAATCATGATGCTTGTGTCAAGAAATTACTTGATGAGGTGAACTCCCGTGCTAGAATTAAGTCCCAGTGGATAGCTAAAATCAAACCCTTTGGTAAAGTTTGGCGCCCCACTGGTAGAACTTTTACTCTTGTAGGAAACGAGTGCCCTTTAACTAGGATAGTCTCTGATTCTACGAAGTCTACTAGGGAGGAAATTGCAAAGGATGATACATCACTTAAGCCTGAACTTAAGATTTTCTATAAAAGGAAACGTTTGCCAACTAAGACAAGTGAATCATCCCCTCAGGCCACCTCTGACACAAGTAAAGCCAACTGTGAACCCCCACGTGCTTCAAAAATAGATATCTCTAACCCATGCAAAAGTATACAAACTTCTAATGAGAATGCAGGTACCAAAGTTGATGTTCCAAAAGAACGAAGCGGTCAAATCGTTGTATACCGTTCAACTAAGGACACTCTTAGAGTTTGGTTGCTGAAGAAGCAGATATCAGAGAAACAAATGTCTCAGGGGATTCATGGTTAAGCTGCAAACAAGGACTTACAGTCACATAACAGACTGTAACTCGCTCATCAAAGAAAGGAAAGTTTATCGCCGATGATAAACTTATCCTAAAAACGAGAAATTCATTTTTCTCGGGCATGAGCTTATATCAAAAACATTCCAAGTTTTTAAGCTCATGCACAATGACTTACAGTTAAATGTCAGACTGTAACTCGTACTTCAAATAAAGGAAAGTTTATCATTAATGATAAACTTATCCTCATAACGAGAAATTCAGTTTTCTCGGTCATGAGCTTGTATTAAAACATTCGAAGTTTTAAGCTCAGAAAGGAAAGTGTATCTTTTAAATAAGAGAACTTTTCCTCGTAACGAGAAATTCACCTTTCTCGGTCATGAGCTTTCCGTTAAAACAGTCAAAGTTTTCAAGCTCATGAACACGACTTCTAAGTAAATGTCAGCTTAGGACTCGTTCTTCAGATAAAAGGAAAAGTTTATCGCCGATGATAAACTTATCCTTAACAACGAGAAGTTTACAACTTCTCGGACTTGAGCTCGCTTTTAAGATATTCAACATCTTAAGCTCAAGTAATTGTTTTTCAAAACTTTGAACACAATTTTTCGAGAATTTCTCAAAAGGTTTTTCTAAATCTTTCAAAATTGTGTGTTCAAAAACGTTTTGATAAAACGAGCATGTCTTCTGGAATCGATAATATTTACGAACCTAGAAATGTCATTCAATAATGACACGGGGTTGTAAATAAAGTTCGAGCAGAAGTTCAAATGATTTTAAAACATGCTCCATATGGTTTGCTATTATTTCAGATAGCAACCCGCTTTTCATAATCAAGTCAAGCATTTCACCGGAAAGCTTTGACTCAACAACGAGAATTAATTTTCTCGGGGACGTGACGAGGAAGACCATCATTCGTGAACAAGAACCATGTGCTTCTTTCATATGCTGTTCTCCATTATTCAGGTCCAACCTCGTACATTGCTAATCTTGTGAATTCATTATTATATCTGATCTTTGCACGTAATAAATACCTTACACTTGTGTTTAAAAGGTATTTAATTTACGTTTCAAGTACACCCTCATTAATTTGAGGGGGAGCTTGTGTAATTCATGAAGATAATTGGATTTGCATTTTTCTTCCCAAATTTTCTTAAAATACTATTAAATCAATTGATATTAAAAACATCGATTGGGTTAATATTTTTAATATGGGGGAGAAAATGTGATTTAATATGGGATATGATCAATCACAAATGGTTTGACTTAACGTGTTAGCTCATCCCGACATGTGCGAAATGTTTTCGAATATCGTAGCATATGTTAAGGGGGAGCAAAATGGATTTGCACTTCAAAATGGATTTCATGGTAACATACACTTACCCAAAACATCTCTTTTCACGACGATGAAGATTGTGGTGACATAAGGATGGTAGGATAGGTTAAAGTCCAATGATTTCTCTAGAACCGGAGGAATCTTCCCAAGGACACTCCATAGCTAGAAATAGTAGTCCTTAGGAAAGATGGAGAAAGATTGTGAACGTAGCTGAATGCCGACCAAGTACTTAAGTTAGCACTGGAACAATCACAACAAGGTGCTAGTGATGACGTATTGGTAAGCATTGAAGGGGTTGAAGAATGAAAAAGAATTGTAAAGATAAAGGGTGTAAAGAAAGAAGCCCTCCTTACAACCTTAGGCAGAAACCGGGTCAATTCATATGCTATTGAGATCATTTTTGCTAATGATTCTTGGTATTGAAGAAAGACATCATGGACCCAGTGATGCAATGCACAACCCTTCCCAGCTAACTCAAATATCTCTCAAAAGGTATTTGTTTTAATCACACGGAGATCAACACATTATCTACTGGTTTATTCACTCCGAATAAATTGGTATTGAAAAGGTGGCACTCCTCTCCAGCCTCCGATCACTAAAAATCCAAAATGCACGATCGAGTCTAGAGCCATTTGAGATCATCAAATATCTCATTAGGACACACTTTCATATTTACTTGCTTCTTCACACACTGTGAAAAGTAAGAAAGATCTTAAGAGTCCTACGCAAAATCTTCATGATCTTGCCTGAACATCCGAGTAATACGAAAGTATTTACAATGAAGATGGAAATCCTTCTTGAGCGAATATCAAAAAGCTCATGGTAGGTGACTTGTGCGATTCTTTATGAATCAAACTTGTGATAACTGGAAAGCAACAGTGGTTTAATTCTTAAATGAATTTAAACACGTTCCAGGCCTCTACGCATTATCATATGATCTTGCCAGAACATTCAGAGTGACTCTTTATTGATCACAGTGACGAGTGGAAATCCTTCTAGTGTTAACATCAAACAGCACTTGGTAGGTAACTTGCAAGATTCTTTATGAATCAAGCTCGTGACAACTGGAAAGCAACGATGGTGCGGTTCTTAATTGAACTTCACTTGTTCCAGGAACATGAATTGACGGCTTCAAATCATGCGGATAATATTATCCAAATGATTCACTCTTTACGTTCGCAGTCAGCTTTGGACGGTCGAGTAAAGAGAACGGGTTTACCCGCGAAATCTTGTCAAGGAGGTTCTTTATTGAAACTACCTGTCACAAGTACGATATTTAATATCGTCCAACGGTCTTCGCCGACCGGAGGTAAAATGCTACCGAATTAGAATGAAATGTTCAAGGCCATTTCATCCGTGTATATGGTTTGTTGCTAACTGTCTTATGCAGCGTAACAAAAAGGTGGCATTGCGGTGTATAATCCAGAAGAAGTCGTCACCACATGCTTATACTACATACACTTAGTACTTCAACAAATTCAAGAAAGTCTGAAGGTCAAGTCTTCCGCTGTATCAAACTCTGAAGCTTTCAAGAATTTCAAGGTATAAGTATGTGGAACATGAAGTCACGAAGAGGCAAATTTCACAAGTGATGAATGCACAAGGTCAAGGCAAGGAAACATGCTCAAGACTAAAGTCAAAGATCATATCAAGCATATTCACAAGAACAAGATCGAAGACTCAAGCATAGATGCTAGGTTTAAGATTTTGTAAAATGGTGTGACCTCCCTTAGGGGGAGATTGTTGGAAATGTGTTTTCCCAAAGAAAGTCTCGGTCACATCATTATTAGCATAGATCACGAGCCATAGTATATTTAGAACTTTGTAACTTGGAGCGACCTCCCTTAGGGGGAGATTGTTGGAAATACGTTTTACGTATTTGTGAAGGATCGGTCGCTCCAACGACATTTATGTAATAGGCTCGTGATTCACTTTGTAAGTATATAGTCCATATAGCCCACATGTAGGGTGGGCTATATATATACCCCTCCTAGCATGTTAGGAGGGGGTTGGTCATTCATTCATTTCACTTTTCATTAATCTAATCTTACTTTCTCTCTCTACTTTCCATCCTCTCCTTTCTCTCTCTACACCTAATCTCCTTCTTCCCCATCTCTTCCACCAAATCCATAGATCTAATCCATCCATTTACCAAATCCTTAGAATTAGTAGGCCTTCACCCTTACATAGGGGTGTAATCGAGTGAAGCCGAGCTCATGCTTTATAGGGCTTGAGCTTGGTTTGATAATACAATTGTAGGCTTGAGCTTGCTTTGATAGCTTGTCAAGCTTTAATAATCAAGGACTAGATTGAGTTTGGCTTGATAATGTTTGATAAAAGTTTGAGCTTAGCTTGAAAAGTTTAAATGTGTATAAATATATTATTTTTATAATAGAAAACTCATCAATAAAAAATATGTATAAAGTAAAACAAGCATAAACAATAACTCGAAACTAAATTCGATTTATTTAGCATTAATAAAACAAAAAATAGCATAAGCGTACAATCTGGTTTGAAAATACGTTTTACATTCCAATGCGACTAAAGTTTCAAAGGACATTGCGTGATGTGATTGCTAACGTAATTACGGCACCCTCGTATTAAAAAGTGTATAAATAATATTTATACATATTATATTTCACCAAGTCCAAGTACATGTAATAAAATTATAAAATTAAATAAATTATTTAAAATACGATTATTTAAATTATAAATTTAATCAAAGAATATATTATTTATAAGATAAGATTTTATAATTAAGTTAATACTCAAATTAAGCATAATTTGCTTATATGAATTAATCATAAAAACACATATTAATAAAGTTTGATAAAAGTTCGAGCCGAACTATTAAAAGCTTGAGCTTGAACTTGAGCTTGATATATATTTCAAGTTATTTTTTGGGCTTGAACTTGATAAAAGTTTGACTTTATCAAGCCAAACTAAAGGTTAAATTCGAGTTGCTTGATAAAAACTTGGTTTAGTAACAACCTAATTGCACGGTCTTCAATATGCAATAAAACCTGTCACTAATAATACACACAATATAAAAACATACGTTAACTATGAACATCTTTAAATGTACGATATAAATTAAAAATAAAAATAAAGAAAGCAATACAAATTAAAGACACAAAGGTGACAAAACCACCGACTTAAATATGAATATATTTAATAAAGTAAGTATTCGAAATAAAAAATAAACAAATTGATGTATCGTGGATAGTATATGTGATAATTTGATATACGTTATAAGGTAAATTAGAAAATTACCTTTAGAAAAAAGTAATAAACTAATAATACCAATAACGAATTCAATTAAACACGTGAGTGAGTCGAGTTCGTTGTATACGAAGATCTTATGAATTTGAGACGTTTTGCTTTGATTTGGACAATCGATTTGAATTGGTTTCGGTTTTTAAACTACAATTAAATTCTACCAATTTTAAGCTATTTAAAATAAACCTAAAGTGCATGAATCGTAAACCCCGCCTATTTTTAAAATAAATCTAAACAATTACTTAAAATTAAAACACTATTTAAAAAATAAACTAATTAAAAATCTTAAAAATTTAATCTGTTTAAATATCTATTAAAAATAAATCTATTTAATTAAAACAACTTTTAAACTAATTTACTTTATTATTAAGAATTACTTTAAACAAATTATTTAAAAACTATATTTATTTAAATCTAAAGTTATAAAAATTAAACTAATTAAAATTTAAACTAATCAAACTATTTAAATAAAAACATTTTTATTTTTTTTTAATTTTTTTTTTAATCTACTTTTTTTTATAAAGAATTTACTCTAATTAAAATTTTAATTAAAAGTTAAATTAAAAATAAAAACGTGACAAAAAGAATAAGACTAAAACAAAAACTGCCAGATTAATTAACACTATATTAATGAATTTGGGAAGAGATAAATCAAAAAGGGCCTCAGCCCAAGTGGGTAACACGCTGGTCTATTAATCAACAGGTCTCGAGGTCGAAACCTGTGATGGACATTTTTTTGCGAATTAAATCTTTTTATGACAGAATAACAAAAGAAAGTCTCAGGAGAAACTTTGTGACAGCTTAATAGCTTTAAGCTAGTGAGGACACATCTTATTTGAGCTTATCAGTTAGTTGAACTGATAAGCTATTGAACATGAACAATTTAGCATAATATCCATAACCAAACAATTTAAAACTATAATCAGTAAACAAAATAACAACCAGTTATGCATAAAAATCAGCAAACAAATCAGTAAGTTAAGAGCAAACAGATCAAAGCAGTAACAAGATCTATTCAAGCAGCGTTCAGATTATTCATACCAATTATTCATATTATTCATACCAAATTAATCCAGATTCAAATTATTCAGAATCTATAAAATCACAGTTCAGTTAAGGCAACTTAACAAATTTTAACAACCAAATTAATCATACCAGTTCAAATCAAACAGATCTGTTTTACAAGAAGTTAAAATTAATAGAACACATGAATATTCTAATATCACTTCATACAGATTTAACCGAAACGTGATTTATAACAGTTAAGCTAATGCTACAAATCCGATTAACTAAAATAAGCTAAAACTATATCAGACTCACAGTTATATATCTGGCAAACAAGTCTTTAAAGCAATACTAAATCAGTCTAACCTAAACATCAACTTAAAACTGAACAATCAAGACAAATCATATGATTCTAACATAGCAAAAAGTCCTAAATTATCAATCCTAAAATTATATCAGATAGAACTAACTAAACAACTCTCAGTAACTAAAAAGCTTAAACTAACAAATTCCCCTTAACTAAAAATGATTCATAACATCTATCAAACTAACAATTATCAGATTCATTAACTAAACAAGCATAAAAATCATTATCATACAAACATAAACTCAAAAATGAATTACACAAAAATTAAAAATGAGACTCACCTTTTGTAGAACCCATTGGGAAGAAGGTTTGCGCTGAGCAACCTTCTTAACCGGTAAACATCATCATTCGAACCTCCTAAGAACCACCATACTCGAACTAACTCCATCAAAGTACATTGATCCAAACATTTTCATTATATTTTTCCAGTGGGGAAAAACTATAAATATCCTTTTCACTTTTTATGTTAAAAATCAAGCTATTAATTAGCTTGATTCCAACATAACTTATATTATTTTGTTAAACAGTGATTAGATTGAACCCGTATATCAAATGGAAGCAGTAAAGAAAAGATTAAAGTAAGACACGATATAAAATTAAAGCAACTGAACTTTTATTAATTTCTAGCAAGTATTACAAAGCTTTTTAAATGAAATACAAAATTAAATCCTACGACTAATTTAACAGCATAATATTAAAGAAAAAGTAAAGGATGAAATTACACAAGAAATTGGGGGTTTTTATAGCCTCCCCAATGGCTTGTTGGTGCGAAGATTCGGATCTTCAATGGATATTCCTTATTATTCTCAGCCTTTGATCTTGATTTCCTTATTCTCTCTCCTGTTGGATGGCTGTGATGATACAAAATAGCACACGGATCGCCAACGTGGCATCCGTGTGCTAGTTGTGTTTCTTCTTTAGCTTTTGATTGGCTGGATTGGAGATGTGAGGTGTTGCATCCACTAAGATTAGGCCACGTAGCTCTCTTATTCCAATCCTTCTCTTCCTTAAACCATGGGGGTTTTATTCCCCTTGGTTTGAATTACTTGAAATAATAAAAAGCCCTATGTAAAAAGAACTTTTTACCAACTAGGGTTTTTGAACAGTGGGTTTATTCACTGGTTTTGGGAGAAAAAGTTTGGGGAAGAAGAAACACATAGTTTCTAACGAAAGGATTTTTAATGAGAGAAATAAATGAAAACGTGAGGTGGGGGCGGTTTTATTTAAGTGAGTGGATAATGACGTGTTTGTGGACAACGAATGGATGGGAGTGTGCGAATAAAAAGAATTGTAAGATTTACGTTTTATATCAAACGTATAAACATGTTAAACCCTAGGCCTATCATGATCCATTTCATTCTATTTTTTTTCAATCTTGGACAGTTGGGCCTTTAGCCCAATATCATTCATCCGAACAATAGTTCTCCATTTTTGGGCCAATGTCTTGGGCTTTTTCAACTTATCACGAACCAACTTGAAAATTAAATGGGCTTTTGAGCCCATTTACCTCATTGTGGGCCCCACTTGGCCATAAACTCGATAAATGATATAATCCTCTAAAGTCGAGTTCGGTTTTGGCTTCCTCGATCTTTTTCTTCAAACTCGTGCCGGTTATTGCCGGTTTTCGCGAACTTGGTACCTACACACATGAAAACAAGTAACAAGCATATCCAAGGCATATTTGATATAAATCATGCAATATCTTAATGTTTTAAGCTACAAATGATATGAGTAATTAAGCTCATATCAAATTCCCCCATGCTAAGCAATTGCCGTGTCCTCACGCAGATAAAATAAAAATATATCTACACCATTATTCAACTTTTGACATTTTATTTTGCAAAGACATAAAATAACTTTAAGGATCATAAAAACTCAAATAGATTCATCTTCCTCGACTTTTCACTTTTCCATGCCAAGTGCAAAAACAAGATCATTGTTATTATAAGTTGGTAGACTAACACGAACTCATGTGGGCCAATTATTCACTTAGACTCCCTTATTCCTAGGTGTATCTCTTATATTTTATTGTTGTCTTGAATGATCACGAGGATGCATTGTTGACTTATTTCGATAATTTATTAGGCCGAAAATAAAGTGAACGATTTAATCAATAGTTAGCTAAAGGACAAAATCTTTTAAAACTGCTTCGCGGGACTTCAGAAAGTTCATATCTTGGCATAACTTGTTTCGCGATTTGAGACCTTTCTCGGACCGATATTTGGCAATGACTTTATACTTCCAACCTTGAGAGACGTTCACGAAATAATGGTCTTCTCTTCATAATATTTCTTCACTCGAATTTTTGAGAGATTCATACTTGGACCACGACTTCTTCATTTTTCTCCAATCTTTATTTGGGATTTTGATTTACAACGATTCGCCTCCTTTTTGGACTTGGCTTCATTTATCCTCATACCTTATTTTTGGACTTTTTGGATAGACTTCTCCATGACTTTTTGGGAGTATTTTGCTTTTCGTCGTGTGTCTCGATCCTTCATATTGATTTTTGATAAATGAGTCTTCACATCACTTGAGATCTTTAGCAATAAAACATAGCCCTCATGTCTTGTTAGGACCTTTTTGGACTCGCCAATCTTCGCATCCCGCTTCAATAAGTTATGCCTTGGCTATGAACTCTAATCCATACCGAGCAACTTTTAAACGATCTTGGGCTAGAAGCTAAGTAACTTTTCAAATCGTTCAACATTATTTATTGCAATTAAATTTATTAACAAGCGATGGGAGAATAGGCTCATAATTAACTCACATAAATTCCCGAAAGAATACCGAACTTATAATTAGCTCTATCATCTCTTGTTCTCCATAAATGGATACTTAGCCTATTAAATCAAAGTTTTGGGTTTTCAAGTCATCTATAGGATCTTGCAACTTCTTATACTTTTGTAAGTTTTAGAATTCGTGTTTTAAAGTTCCCTTGATAAACGACTTTCTAGGATCAATTATAGGAGCTTGCGAAAAGTTCTTGTCCTTAACTCGTATGAATTAAGACCTTCGCGTTTTAAAGCTCCCTATATAATAGCCTAGCAAAACTTAATTCAAATATGTTAAGGAAAAGCTAAGGTTAAAAACCGAGTCGATTCAAAAACTATTCTTATTGAAAGCCTACATTCGTGTCAAAAGCACTGATTTTATTTATTAAAACTTAAAAATAACACAAAAAATTTAAAATTTTATTGAAAAATGAGAAAAACTACGTTTGGACACGACAAAAGCAATTGCAAGCGATTATATCGATTGACTCCCCCATACTAAAACCAAACATTGTCCTCAATGTTTCTTAGCTCAAGAGTAACACCCCCTTGCTAAAACACGAAGAGTCTAATGCAAACTCCTAGCATGGAAAGAGTACGCCAATCTATAAGCCGTTTATTAATTATGCCTCAAGATAAAACGTTAGTCGATAAAAATCAAGGGTAAGAAAGTGTGCCCCTTTTTTGCATTCAAAGAAAGGAAGATCAAGTGGACCGGCAAAAACCGAACACGAGAGTCTTCAAATAATAGGGTCATACCTAAGATCTCAACACAACAAATCACGAACACGAGCTTGAAAGATCAAGCCTTATTAGGTGTTAGAAAATAGAAAGAAGATAGAATTACTCGTTTTTGTTCATCGAGTCATGAGCTCGACTCGATCCCCGCATTCATTGGTCCTTAGGGAAAGTAGTGAAAACCGGCATAATGGAATAGAAACCAACATAAAGCGCGATGCCGGGGTCAAAGATCTCATCCTCGTTGTCGGATGACAAACGAAAGGATAAAACTCCAACACAAATCTCTAATAAGAGATGGTAGTCACAAACAAAAGTATGGATATAGCATGCTCCACGAGATAAACTCGCACCAAGATGATCGAAAAGTCTTTCAATTATTGCATCGGTGAAAGGCCGAGATTTCCCTAAATCAACGATTCCGGGATCGAATACCTCGTCCTCGGTGGAGAAAGGAATAGACAACAAGGTGTCGTCCCCCCATGCTAATCCTAAGTCATATGAAGCACATGGTAATGGTGGAACAAAAGTCTCAACCATAGTGGTTTCAACTTGCATGACTTTGTTGACCTTTTCACTCTTTTGAATGTGAATAAAGGGGTCATGGTACTCAAAACGAGTCGCATGAAAAACCCGCACATTAAGATCAAAGCGAGTGGGAAAGATAATAGGAGCAAAAGTAATTTCTCCCTCCGGGTCAACATTGTCCTCATCATAAATCGGGTGATCAAACCAAGAGTCTTCATCACCGTCATTAGACTCTTCCTCAAATTCCGAAGGAATGTCTATATAAAGAAACTCATCAACCTCCTTAAAGAAATGCTCATCATCACAAAGGTTGTGAGATGTAGGAGGTGTGATGCTCTCAAAATCCTCTTGAAACAACAGATTATTGTTCAATGAAACTTCAAAGAGAGGATTTGAGTAAGTCACGAAAGTGTCGTCATCCTTGTCATCACAAGACATATCCGACAAAGTATCGAGTGTGTCACACTCGGATACTAGATCATCATTCTCATTTGAAGGCAATTCATCGGCGAATTCCTCGAGAATGGTAGGTAAAACACAAGAATCACGTTCGATCTCGAGATCGGAAACGTCTTCACTTCCCCGTGGAAGTGGATCAAGGATAGCAAAAAGTTCATCGATGAACTTATCACATGAATAGTCACTAACCTCACTCGGTGTGAAGCTAGGAATCAAAGGCTCTTCAAATGAAGATTGTGCCTTAGGAACATCAACATGATCCATAGAAGAGAGTGAAAATGAGTCCATTTTCAAAGATTGTTCAATTAAAGCAATGTCACTCTCGGGATCAAAATTCTCATTAACAAACTCACTAGCATCGAATGGCTCACTCAAGTAATTATCTATTTGTTTTTCAATCTTAGCATCCTCGTGTGGAGTGAGTGTAGATGAGGAAAGGTTACAACATGTTTCAACAAAGCAAGCTTCTTCATTTGATTTTAACTTTCCTTTATCACAGTTAGAAGTTTCCAAAATTGGAAAAACACCTTTATCGAAAAGAGCTTTCTTATCATTTTCAATTGTTTCAACAAGCTTAACACTTTCAACTTTCTTAGGAGCAAATCTTGGAATCTTTTCCGGTTTAAAAACAATGCTTTTATCTCCATAAAACAATTTAATTTCCTCTTTCCTCATATCAACTAAAACATTGGCCGTGCACAAAAATGGTCGTCCTAAAATAATTGGCACACGAGGATTGGTCTCATAATCGACTATAGCAAAATCGGCTAAGTACAAGAAGTTTCCCACTTTTATAATGACATTTTCCGCTATACCAACCGGTCGAGTGGTGGTTCCATTAGCAAGCCCAATGATCATACGAGTGGAACTAAGAGGTGCATAATCAATGGTCTTCCAAAGGGCTAGGGGCATGATGTTTATGCTAGCTCCTAGATCGGCTAGGCCTTTGCAAACCCCAAGCTCATTGAAAACACAAGGTATCAAGAATTGACCCGGATCTTTATACTTCTCGGGAAAGAAATCAAAGAAAACCGAGGTACTAATCACATTCAAAGTAGCCTTAGTAACTTCAAGGAAAGTTTCCTTAGGTGGAGGCTTAAACTCAATCACTTCAACTTCATCTAAATTCTCACAATCATCATAAACGGTTATGGCCTTAAGCTCTCCCTTCGGGTTTGGAATAGTATTACTAGGTAAGCAACCCGAAGAAGATGGCGGTTTAGACATGAATCCCTCAAACATAGAAAGCAATTTATTTTGACCTTGTTCCAAACTTTGTTGCATACGATTATGACTTTGCTCTAATCTTTGCTCAAAACGGGTTTGGTTTTGTTCTAGCCTTTGTTGATTAAGCTCAATCTTATTGTTTTGCCCTTTAATCGTATTTTGAAACTCATTTTTCAAAGTTGCCATTTGTCCTTGAAGATTATTTTGAAAAGCTTTCAAATTTGCCTCATTTGACTTGATATAGCTTGACAAATCATTTTGATTATTCCCTTGAAAAACTTGATTGTTTTGATTAGCATTAAACCCATTTCCTTGATTAAAATTCCCTTGGTTACCACGGTTAAAATTATTCCCATTATTACCATTGTTGTACCTATTTTGAACCGGTGGAAAACCCGGTGGAGCAACATGATTTTGACGAGGAACTTGACCGTTGGAGCCATAAGTTCCCGTCGCGGCAAAAGCACTAGCTTGATCAGAACCCGTGTTCAAACAAGCATAATTAGGATGTGCTCCACCACACGATACACAAACATTCTCAACCATATTAATCGATCCATGAGGATTCTTCCTAATCTCACTCAACAAAGTCGCAAATCCACTATCAATCTTAGAGTCCAATCTAGAAATCTCGTGATTAGATGAATTCACATTGGAAACAACCGGTGTGTTTCGTGAATATTGTGCTCTAGACTTATCCTCAATTATTCTCCACGCGTCTCTCAGTGTTTTGCTTAAAAGATTACCACCCGCGGCGGCATTTAAAGAATCTTGTTCAATCATATTAAGCCCATTATAAAAAGTATTTATTTGATGCAATTCCGAGAAACCGTGGTGTGGACATTGTCTTAACAAATCTTTAAATCTTTCCCAAGCAACCCCAAACGATTCATGCACTTTTTGTTCAAATCTAGTGATCTCATTTTTAAAGTGTGTTGTCTTGGACGATGGAAAGAAATAATTCATAAACTTTGACACTAAATCATCCCAAGTTAAAATCGAACCCGGTGGTTCTTTCTCATACCAAAGCTTAGCATTACCCTCGAGCGAGTACGGAAAAAGCATGAGCTTAATCACATCATTCGGCATATCTCTAAACTTGAGAGTCGAGGTAATTTGATTAAAATTCCGAATGTGAGAATGCGGGCTATCGGTCTCATTGCCACGAAATTGGTCGGCACGAATGAGCGATAAAAGACCCGTCTTAATCTCAAAATGATCTGCCAAAATAGCCGGCACAACGATTGCTTCCCCATACCCTTCGGTGGATGCACGGAGCAATTCCTCCATTGTTCGGTTATCGGCCATCTCTACAACAATAGGTGGAATCTCGGGTTCCACTATTCGTTGTTGACGATTTCTATTTCTACGAGGAATATTTTCAAGCCTATTAAAATCAATCACAAGACGAGAAGAACGTAATTGCATACACTACAAAGTCGAGAATTTAGAGGATTGAAGAAAAGAAATTAGGCAAGAAGAAGATTATTTTTGGTATTTGTTTTTTTGGTATTGCTCAATAAAAAATGATCGATAAAAACAAGGAATAAGGATAACTACTATGGAAGTAAATTACCCTCGGTCAACTTTGAAACGATAGGTGAAAACTTAAACGTCTCGAGGTTCAATAAGTAAACAACAAAAAAATAAGATTTATTACTACTTGAGTCGGCAAACCAATAATAGGTTGTCCCTCTCAATATACGCACAAGCAAGCGGGGAAACGAGGTGGCACAAAGCACTTAAAAACCTTTTTCCTTAGACGGCCTTTTATAGCACTTCGCCTTATACCCACCTTATAGTTTGTATAAATCGAGTTCAAACTTCTTATTAGTATTTATCTATTTTGCCTTTTATTTTTGTTTTGGGTTCGAATACAATAGCTAGGTGATGAAATCCCAACTAAGGCTTATTTGAAAAGTATTTAAAATTATTGTTCTACGTAATACAATATATTATTCACAAAAAACGAGAAAACCGATACATACTATATAATAGAAAAATAACAAAACTTTCCGAGGACGGAAAGGGTCTTCAAATCCACGATCAACAAATCTCCACAAAAGCGAATCGTACACAAGATCCCCGGCGGCGGCGCCAAAATTTTTGATGTATCGTGGATAGTATATGTGATAATTTGATATACGTTATAGGGTAAATTAGAAAATTACCTTTAGGAAAAAGTAATAGACTAATAATACCAATGACGAATTCAATTAAACACGTGAGTGAGTCGAGTTCGTTGTACACGAAGATCTTATGAATTTGAGATGTTTTGCTTTGATTTGGACAATCGATTTGAATTGGTTTTCGGTTTTTAAACTACAATTAAATTCTACCAATTTTAAGCTATTTAAAATAAACCTAAAGTGCATGAATCGTAAACCCCGCCTATTTTTAAAATAAATCTAAACAATTACTTAAAATTAAAACACTATTTAAAAAATAAACTAATTAAAAATCTTAAAAATTTAATCTATTTAAATATCTATTAAAAATAAATCTATTTAATTAAAACAACTTTTAAACTAATTTACTTTATTATTAAGAATTACTTTAAACAAATTATTTAAAAACTATATTTATTTAAATCTAAAGTTATAAAAATTAAACTAATTAAAATTTAAACTAATCAAACTATTTAAATAAAAACATTTTTATTATTTTTTTTTTATTTTTTTTTAATCTACTTTTTTTATATAAAGAATTTACTCTAATTAAAATTTTAATTAAAAGTTAAATTAAAAATAAAAACGTGACAAAAAGAATACGACTAAAACAAAAACTGCCAGATTAATTAACACTGTATTAATGAATTTGGGAAGAGATAAATCAAAAAGGGCCTTAGCCCAAGTGGGTAACACGCTGGTCTATTAATCAACAGGTCTCGAGGTCGAAACCTGTGATGGACATTTTTTTGCGAATTAAATCTTTTTTATGACAGAATAACAAAAGAAAGTCTCAGGAGAAACTTTGTGACAGCTTAATAGCTTTAAGCTAGTGAGGACACAACTTATTTGAGCTTATCAGTTAGTTGAACTGATAAGCTGTTGAACATGAACAATTTAGCATAATATCCATAACCAAACAATTTAAAACTATAATCAGTAAACAAAATAACAACCAATTATGCATAAAAATCAGCAAACAAATCAGTAAGTTAAGAGCAAACAGATCAAAGCAGTAACAAGATCTATTCAAGCAGCGTTTAGATTATTCATACCAATTATTCATATTATTCATACCAAATTAATCCAGATTCAAATTATTCAGAATCTATAAAATCACAGTTCAGTTAAGGCAACTTAACAAATTTTAACAACCAAATAATCATACCAGTTCAAATCAAACAGATCTGTTTTACAAGAAGTTAAAATTAATAGAACACATGAATATTCTAATATCACTTCATACAGATTTAACCGAAACGTGATTTATAACAGTTAAGCTAATGCTACAAATCCGATTAACTAAAATAAGCTAAAACTATATCAGACTCACAGTTATATATCTGGCAAACAAGTCTTTAAAGCAATACTAAATCAGTCTAACCTAAACATCAACTTAAAACTGAACAATCAAGACAAATCATAAGATTCTAACATAGCAAAAAGTCCTAAATTATCAATCCTAAAATTATATCAGATCGAACTAACTAAACAACTCTCAGTAAGTAAAAAGCTTAAACTAACAAATTCCCCTTAACTAAAAATGATTCATAACATATATCAAACTAACAATTATCAGATTCATTAACTAAACAAGCATAAAAATCATTATCATACAAACATAAACTCAAAAATGAATTACACAAAAATTAAAAATGAGATTCGCCTTTTGTAGAACCCATTGGGAAGAAGGTTTGCGCTGAGCAACCTTTTTAACCGGTAAACATCATCATTCGAACCTCCTAAGAACCACCATACTCGAACTAACTCCATCAAAGTACATTGATCCGAACATTTTCATTATATTTTTCCAGTGGGGAAAAACTATAAATATCCTTTTCACTTTTTATGTTAAAAATCAAGCTATTATTTAGCTTGATTCCAACATAACTTATATTATTTTGTTAAATAGTGATTAGATTTAACCCGTATATCAAATGGAAGCAGTAAAGAAAAGATTAAAGTAAGACACGATATAAATATAAAGCAACTGAACTTTTATTAATTTCCAGCAAGTATTACAAAGCTTTTTAAATGAAATACAAAATTAAATCCTACGACTAATTTAACAGCATAATATTAAAGAAAAAGTAAAGGATGAAATTACACAAGAAATTGAGGGTTTTTATAGCCTCCCCAATGGCTTGTTGGTGCGAATATTCGGATCTTCAATGGATATTGCTTATTATTCTCAGCCTTTGATCTTGATTTCCTTATTCTCTCTCCTGTTGGATGGCTGTGATGATACAAAATAGCACACGGATCGCCAACGTGGCATCCGTGTGCTAGTTGTGTTTCTTCTTTGGCTTTTGATTGGCTGGATTGGAGATGTGAGGTGTTGCATCCACTAAGATTAGGCCACGTAGCTCTCTTATTCCAATCCTTCTCTTCCTTAAACCATGGGGGTTTTATTCCCCTTGGTTTGAATTACTTGAAATAATAAAAAGCCCTATGTAAAAAGAACTTTTTACCAACTAGGGTTTTTGAACAGTGGGTTTATTCACTGGTTTTGGGAGAAAAAGTTTGGGGAAGAAGAAACACATAGTTTCTAATGAAAGGATTTTTAATGAGAGAAATAAATGAAAACGTGAGGTGGGGGCGGTTTTATTTAAGTGAGTGGATAATGACATGTTTGTGGACAACGAATGGATGGGAGTGTGTGAATAAAAAGAATTGTAAGATTTACGTTTTATATCAAACGTATAAACATGTTAAACCCTAGGCCCATCATGATCCGTTTCATTCTATTTCTTTTCAATCTTGGACAGTTGGGCCTTTAGCCCAATATCATTCATCCGAACAATAGTTCTCCATTTTTGGGCCAATGTCTTGGGCTTTTTCAACTTATCACAAACCAACTTGAAAATTAAATGGGCTTTTGAGCCCATTTACCCCATTGTGGGCCCCACTTGGCCATAAACTCGATAAATGATATAATCCTCTAAAGTCGAGTTCGGTTTTGGCTTCCTCGATCTTTTTCTTAAAACTCGTGCCGGTTATTACCGGTTTTCGCGAACTTGGTACCTACACACATGAAAACAAGAAACAAGCATATCCAAGGCATATTTGATATAAATCATGCAATATCTCAATGTTTTAAGCTACAAATGATATGAGTAATTAAGTTCATATCACAAAGCATATTTCAATATATTAACCTGTAAAAAAAATCGTACATAAATGTCCATAACAAATTACTCTTGTCGCGTAGATGTCTTAGAACCTAAGTAAAAGCTTATTTGAGACACATACTGCTCTTGAATCAATCCAATTGAACAACCCAATTCGAGATCCATGGTATTGAAATCCCACAAATTTCTTGCCCGTTTTATAGTGGAAACGTAGAATCACATCAACATATTTTCTTCGGATGAAATCACTTATGTGAGAGAGAAGTGGGGTCGCTTCGAAGGAAATTGTGGGGGCGCAATTTCTAAGAGCTCTTGTAGAACTAGGCGAGTGTTCATGACCGTAACGAACACGACTATGAGGACTTGACAAGGTCAGGGAGAGTCTTGTGTGAGTGTGTATTGTCGTCTACGTAAACAGAGGCTGAGTTTAAGGACATCGCGTCTACTCAGATCTAGGAGACTAAGGGATTAGTGTCATTGAAACAGTCGTGCCATTTTGTGCGATGAAGTATCGCGTCTTTTTGCGGACTAGCCACTCTACGCGATCAAACTTTCACGTCTATTCATTTAATTTGTGGATTAGTCAATAGTTATGGCTTGAGTGCCATCATATGTATGATCTTTTTAACATCTCATATGTATGATGGATCATATGGCTCACGCACATGAAAAAAATAACAAGTCGTACACATCATCACACTTTCTTTGCAATAGAACAACATCTTACAAATGTTAGACTAAAAAAATGCTTGGAGCGCGAATTTCCAAAATCTTGTTCTTCTACATTTGAAGTTTTAACAAAATAATGTTTAAACTATAAGTCTAGCCATAAACACGTTTACACAGTATAGCCCAACAAGGTATAAACAAACTTTCACTCATTGCAATTTTCATATTCTTTATCTTAAAATCCCCTTAAATTTTTTTCTACACACCAAGTGTTTGTGAAAATGTCTCAACCACAAAACATACATAAAATACACCATCCTTTTTTTTCCAAACCGATTTCATATATATTAATCATTCTATTTTCATGACATCATCATCTACCTCTTCGGACGGAACTTGGCCATGTCCATTTCGAGGTTTTCATTGTTGCCCGGATGGTCAAGTGGGCAATAAAGGGTTTTCTCGTTTGTTTTCTCATATTAAAAGGCATCATTTTTCGACCGATGAACGTAAAGATGCATTACATGAGGCTATTTCTACGGACCATGGATTATATATGGCAGTTGAGGAAACTTTGAAGGCATTTGAAAAATGGTTATGTGGGGATTGTATGACTTTCCATGCTGTGAGTCGGTCATGTCATCACCAAGATGGTCTTGTTCGTCCTTCGAACGAGCCAGGCGACATGAATGATTACATTGTTGGAATTTCCAAGCCTTCTTATTATGAATACGAGATAGAAGTAACTGAAGGGTTGGCTTTGGATGTTGAGCTTCTTGATCGTGTTTTTAAATTGCCTATCACAACTGTCAAGAGTATTCCCCATGGATGTCGTCTCGCTTTCTCTCAGGCGTTAAAAACAGTTCTTTACCAAGTTGTCGCCCAACCCGATTCCGTTGGTGCGTGGGTCAAGTTGTTACTTCTTCCACGATGTACGTTGCAGGTATGTAGGCCCAAGACTAGACAAGAGCCTAGGTCCGACAATAGAAAATCTTTGCAACAATGTTCTATCTTGAAGTCACTAGCTACATGGGGAAAGATGATGGTATCGCAACGTTAGTTCAAAACATGTTGGATGTTGCTAGGTCGGGATCCTTTGGTGAGGGTCGAGGTGATTGGATGGAGGATAGAACAACGGGCAATACCAACATCAGACAATGTCTTCGCAAGGTTGCGGATGGGCACTTTATAACTATAGTAAAAGTACTATCCTCTTCTGGTGTAGCTCCATACTCGGGTGATACTATTAAAGCCTTGGAGGCTAAGCATCCTTACAAGCCACCCCCATCCATGCCGAGCAACACTTTTTATGAGTCTCCTCTTGTAGCAGAGATTGATTGTGTCTTTGGTTGCATTAAATACTTTCCTAAAGGTACTTCATGCGGGAGAGATGGTTTGAGGGCACAACATATATTAGATGCTCTGTGTGGAGAGGGTTCTGCTACTGCCACAGATCTCTTAATGGCCATCACATCGGTCGTTAATTTATGGCTGGCAGGGAGGTGTCCGTCTATTTTGGCAGAGTTTGTTTCATCTGCTCCTCTCACGCCTCTACTTAAACCTGATAACGAGATTCGACCTATTGCAGTGGGCACTATATGGAGACGTTTGGTTTCCAAGGTTGCTATGAAAGGTGTGGGTAAGGAAATGTCCAAGTACCTTGGTGATTTCCAGTTTGGAGTCGGAGTGTCGGGTGGTGCTGAGGCTGTTTTACATAGCGCCAATAGGGTGTTGACTGAATACCATAATGATGGGTCTCTTGCACTGCTCACTGTGGACTTCTCAAATGCATTTAACCTTGTGGATAGATCGACACTACTTCATGAAGTTAGGGTGAGGTGTCCTTCTATTTCTTTGTGGGTAAATTTCTTATATGGTCAAGCAGCGAGGTTGTATATAGGAGACACACATATTTGGTCTGCCACGGGAGTGTAGTAAGGCGACCCATTGGGACCTCTTCTTTTTGCTCTTGTCTTGCACCCGCTTGTACATAAGATCAGAGACAGTTGCAAGCTTCTTCTTCATGCTTGGTATCTTGATGATGGAACCATTATTGGAGATTCAGAAGAGGTATCCAAGGTGTTAGACATTATAAAGACGACTGGTCCAGGTTTGGGTCTTGAACTTAACATTAAGAAAACAGAGATTTTTTGGCCCTCTTGTAATGGTACGAAGCTTCGGGAGGGTTTATTTCCGGTTGATATTCGTAGGCCGTCTTTGGGTGTGAAGCTTCTTGGGGGAGCTGTTAGTAGAGATGCAGATTTTATTAGTGGGTTGGCTATGAATAGAGCCGTAAATGCTGTTGACTTGATGGGTCTTCTTCCACAACTTCATGACCCGCAATGTGAGCTCCTTTTGCTTTGTCTATGTATGGGTATTGCTAAACATTATTTTGGTTTAAGGACATGTCAACCTATACACATGGAGGAGGCGACTTTGTTTTTTGACAAAGGGTTGCGTGGTTCAATCGAAAATATAGTGGTTTATGGAGGACCTTTTTTTGGTGACTTGCAGTGGAGACTTGCTTCTTTACCCATTCGTCTTGGTGGGTTGGGCTTGTACTCAGCAAAAGTGGTCTCCTCCTATGCTTTTGTGGCCTCGAGGGCCCAATCTTGGGTGCTACAAGACCACATCTTACGTGACAGTGGTATATGTGGTATGAACGATGATTACGTTTCTGCTTTGGCTTGTCTTCGTGATACGATTCCAAGTTTTGATTTTAGCGTTTTCGCTAATAAGGACACCGCCCCGTCTAAAGCCCAAGAAACATTGGCGAGTGCCCTTTTTAGTGAGATGGTCAAAGATATGGAAGCCCACTTTGACATGACGATTAAACAGAAAGCAGTTTTCGAGTGTTTGCGCGCATCACATGCTCAAGATTTCCTACAAGCTATCCCCATAGACGGGCCCGGTCAACATATGTCTCCGGTGGAATACCGCACTATCCTTAAGTATCGCCTTATGATTCCATTATTTCTGGTTGATGCTATATGTCCTATTTGTCGCAAGGCATGTTTGAATTCTTTTGGGGAACATACGGTTCATTGTAAAGAACTTCGGGGCTTCAAGTATCGACATGATTTTGTTAGGGACGTTCTTTACGACATATGTAGGCGTGCCGGGATCTCCGCCAAGAAAGAGGCACCTGTGAATTTCTTGACCGACCCGTCAGATGGAAGATCCACACTGAGACCCGCTGATGTTTTGGTTTTTTGGATGGGTTGGAGGTAAACATGCGTGCGTTGATTTTATAGGGGTTTCTCCTCTCGTGGGGCTAGGTAGTCGAGATTTTACAGCAGGTCAGACTGCTATAAAAGCCGCCTCGTGCAAAGTGACTAAACACGAGAAAGCATGTGTTGAAAATCAACACGTGTTTATTCCTTTCGCGTTTGATACATTTGGTTTCCTTGCACCTGAGGCGGTGGAGCTACTTACGAGAATATAACGTGTTATGAATAGTAATGTTTTGACTCCTAAATCCACAAACGTTGTATTTAATAGACTTGGTTTTACTATACAAAAAGGGATAACGACTCAGCTTGTTGCCGTTTGCATTCTCCTAATATGTAAATTATAATTATTAATAAAAGGTCATTCTATATGGTACCTGATTTTAACGTTTTCAAAAAAAAAAATGTTTAAACTTAATTAATTATGAATCACTTCTGCCGTTCAAAAATAAATAAATAATTATGAATCACTATTACAAAATAGGCCTTTTTGGACCTCTACATAAGACACTTTTCAAGACAACGTATGTTTCGTTGATATGCACGTGTCTATAAAAGAAAAAAAAAAATACTTATAGACCGGTACATGTTTAAGGCTGGTTGTGTGCCCTATCATACCCGGTCGATCAAGTTTGCAAATCAGTCGTCTCGATACAGGAACTGATTGCACTCGGTCGTCGATTTTAATGAGTCGGGGTTGCGATCGACTTGGGGGAGCCATATGAGGACAAAAAAACCCGCCAAATTAACATTTATATCATTTTTTTTAATTTAATTACTTTATCTTTATAAACTATTATATAATGTTTTTTTTTACTTTATGAATAGAATTTTTAATTATATAAAAAAAATAATCGTTTTGGTATAGATATAAAAGAAAAAAAATTGAAGTGATACGGGATTTAAAAGACCACTTGGCAGCCTAAAAGATGTACTTATTTAAACCTCTAGTATTTAAACAGGCTTGTTAAAAAAAAACCCGGTCCAAAAACAAACTTTTTCACATTTGTTTTAGGCGGTTATATTGAAATTCAAATTTTCACATACCCACAAAAAACATAGAAAAAAATAAACAAAACCAAAACCACCCAATCTCATTCCTAAGGGCAAGAAGATCCTAACTACGAATCAGGTATGTAACATCAATTGATTTTGTTTCTAGGACAATTTTGAATGTTTAGATCGTGGTTCAACCTTAAATTGCTTCAGTTTCTAATTGTTTTATGGGTTGATTAGGAATTAGGGCTCTTTACAATCTGAACCATAAACTTTGATTTTTGTTTAATGTGTTCTTAGATCTGTATATGAGATAATGGTACAAACCGCTCAAGTTGATGAAGAAGTGACAAAAAGCAAGAGGAAGAGAAAGCACAAGAAATTCAAGATGGTCAAAGGGTTATGTGTCGACTTCGCAAACAAGCTGATTGCTCAACAAGAAGATATGCACAAAAGGTTACTTGAAGATATAGCTACTCGAGACGAAGATAAGATTAAGAGGGCAGAAGCTTGGAGAAAGGGAGAAATGGAAAGGGGAATTCACATAAGGGAACGCTTGCAAGAGATGGCACGAGATAGGCAATCTGCTATCACCGAGTTCCTAAACAAGATCACATCTTCTGATCAGGAGATTCAACTCCCTTTCGAGATGAACTTGGAAAACCTTCAAACTAATGTAAGCACTATCCAAAAGCCCATAACTCCAAATCCCATTTCAGAAAATCAAGATCCGCCAGCAACAAAAGATGGCGTTGGTAAGAGATGGCCAAGGGATGAAGTTTTGGCGTTGGTAAATATAAGGAGCAATGTGTACAATGCTATCTATGGTAATAGTGAGGAACACCAAATTGGAAGCAACAAAGTTGGTTCAAGCATCGTAGGTGGTTCAGTATGGGAGAGGATTTCACAAGGGATGTTAGAGCTGGGATACAACCGAAGTGCAAAGAGGTGTAAACAGAAATGGGAGAATATGAACAAGTACTTTAGGAAAACCAAAGATACAAACAAGAAGAGGTATTTGGATTCCAAAACTTGTCCTTATTATCATGAATTAAGCAAATTGTATAACCAAGAGAAGCAAGCTTATTCTTCCAACTCTCCGGGACTATACTCCGTGGAGCAAGAAAACAGCATGGTCGCCAAAATTATGCTAGAAAACTGAGAGCAATGCTGTATGTAATTTGTCCAATCAACTCATTATGTTTCAAGGTGAAGCCTTATAACTAGACTCCTACATATTGGCTTTAAGATATTTTATATATTATCTAGATTATGTTGCATCGTTATTTTTTCATATCGTATAACTAAGTAGAACAATTTTGCTTTAAGATGTTCTATATATTATCTAGATTATGTTTGTATCATTGTATGTCATCTTTTTATTTGTTGCCATTAGTTATTATAGGTTTAGTGTCAAGCCTTGCAAAAGTATCGATTATAATATGTAATAATAACAAGGTTTAGGGTTCATATAATTTGTTCTTTAAGAAATTTCCGATATAAAGGATAACAAAGGATATGGGTATGTGCGTAGAGAAATCCCCGGTGAATACTTATAATTTTGAAAATTTGAATGTATTTGTGAAGCAGATTATATCAAAATTTTCTTTTGAACATACTTAGAGCATTAGGAGTGGTTGGGCCCAAAGTTGGTGCCAAAGGTGTCACGTAGGATAAAATGCCTTTGACACCATATTTTATGCGGGGACTGTTGGGCCCAAAATGTGGTGCCAAAGTACAGGAAAAAGTGGTATAATGGCTAACAAATACCCACTTTATTAAGAAAAAAAAAGAGAAAACTTACCTGCCCGGCTGCCGGCTGGTAGTCTTGGTGCCAGGCTCTTTGGCACGAAACATGGTGCCAGGCTCTTTGGCACGAAACAGGGAGTGGTGCGCCATTCCAAAAACTGGGCTGGTGGTAGCAGCCGTAGCTACCAGCCATCCGTTCCCCGCTCTTATAATTATATATGTTGAACATTGAATGACAAGAATAGTAATAGTACGAATGATGAGGAAATGAACAAGTAAGCTTACACATCAAGAAAAGTAAACCTTTCATAGTAAGCAGGATCATTATAATGTTAATGCATATATGTATAGTACTGTTGTCAAAAGCCAAAAGAGCCATTGTTATTGCAAAGCCCACACTTCATTCATACATGCCTAATTTTACCCGGTCGAGCGACATATGAGCTGTGGTTCAAATTGTGTAGTTGGTGTACTTAGAAATCTAAGAATGTTTTATATTTGTACAAATTGAAGAAAAAGCACAAATTTATAAGTTGCTATTTTAAACCACTGCAACTCTAGCAATGGAATAGTGACCGGCAACTTGGAGTTTTAGTTTTAGAGTTGCCACGGGTTTGGCAAAGCACTCACTCCATTTTGCGACCATTGTCACAAATTTATCAGCAATCACAGTTTTTGACGTAGCAAAAGGCCCATTCAGAGTGTCCTTATACCCGAGCAGCAGTGACCACTTGCACATTATGGGAGTACACAAGCGGTATCAATTATGGGTCACAAAACACAGGTAACTCAAACAATGATATCCACAAGCTAAAAGGGAAGGTTATCATTCACAAAATTTAGCTAACTCAAACCTTTATATTCAAAATGTAAACAAAACTGTAAACAGAAATGATGGTATGATGACTTTTACTTTGTGCATCATTGGATCAGTTTTCAACTGAGGACTGGAAATTTTCTTCCCGTCTTTTCCTTTGTATATAGTTTCTGATGAAAAAAATTCACGATGGCCTTTTGTACACAACAATGAAATCATAATCTACAAAACATTGGATCAGCTACCATGATTGCATGGGCTACTAGTTGACTGGATCCACATCCATTGACTTATTTCCTGAACCTGCAGCGGCCGCGGGTGCCTCATCTCCTGAGTCATTTTCATCTTCACTCGGCTCTTCATCATTTGATTCCTCTTCAGGAACAAGACCCACATCTTCCGGCTTAGCTAATTCTGCACAGAGTTCTTTTCAATTCGAACGATACAATCATGCAAGAATATGAAAAAGATTAGTGTCCATATGTTATAAATAACCAACGCAAAAAACTTTGTTTAGTGATACTTAATTTGTTCAAATTTAACAGTAAATACTTTGAAAATACTATATAACAGTAATTATTTAAAGTCATCTAATGATAAAGAAGATGGGATCAGGCTACTAGAAAAAAGTAGTTTACTTTGACTTTTGAGGTTAAACAGACTATTCTTCAAGTTCAAGGACTGCTTTCGAATACGTAATAAAGTCTTATGATGTTGTGATTTAATATCATTTTCCTATAACAAATAATTAAATCTAATCTCAATACAGGTTTTAGTGTGATGGAATGCATCTCAGTATAAAAAATGTGAAAACTGAACATGACCTAAAAAGTCAACTTATACCTTTTGTTCTTGTTGAAAATAAGCAATGACTTATGAGTTCAGTTTCTGGCATTACCTTTTACTTTTGCTTCATAAGCTGGTCTATCACCCATTAAAAGAGCTGCAGCATCTGCGTTCAAGGGATCTTCGGCATTTGGTTCATTCAAAAGCATTGGAAGGTAGAGTTCAAAAACACTGACCAAAAGAGAAAACGAGTTCATATCAATTTTCTGTGTGGAAAAGTTAATAACAAATTTTCTGGGTATGATTCTTAATTTCAGCATTTTAGTGAAATTCATATCAAATTTCGTTACTTAACAAGTTTATTTGTAATCTTAGAACTTTAATGGGCCAAAAGGAATGTGATCAGATTAACACTTTTACCAGTCAGGGGGCTCCACGTTTGAATGAGCACATTTACGCACACTGCACCAGTTCTGGAAGGAGTATAAATGTGCACAATATGTCAGACTTACAAATAGGGCAATCTTTTAAAAAAATAATAATATTAAGGAACTCCTATAGTGACAAAAGAGAACACTTGCTCGAAATGAATATTTGGATGGTAAATTTTGTTCAAGAAAGCAATGGATGGAGAAGAAAAAGGTTATTCTTACCTTCCAAACACCTCCTGCGTAAAGACCTGAATATCCACGAAATATATAAAGTTAGTAACATGAAAAAAGTGATGACGCTCTACAAATATGTCGAATTAAACGTGATTCTAGTAAAGTGTATACAAAGTGGCTCAGCTGCATAAGGCTAAAGGATGTGTCTTTACAATGATTATTGCAACTTCAGGTATTGCCTTTCTGTTTTAAGGTTGGGTAAAAGCAACTACGATTTTGAATCTTGGACTGATTTGACGAATTTGCAATATACACACCTATCTCTAGATTTTGATAAACTGATTATCAGGTTTCTATTATACAAGTTTCAAGAATCACTTTCAGAACATTCTTTCAACACTAGTATAGGAACATTTTTCCGCACTAAGACCCACGTTTTGACTTTCTTCAGTCAAATAGATCATTCTCAAGTCCATAATTTATTGAAGATGAAAGACATAGATATATAGTCATTCTTATATGGTTTTAACACTGCATCATTAAAACTCAATAACAAAAGTGAAAGCTAAAACAGACTTTATATAAGGAAGCAAATAAATGCAGAAGATTTGAAAAACTAGCTCAAACCCCGTGGATTAATCGGCCAATGAGTCGGAAATCACGGTTACCAAAAAAAAAAGTGTGCTAAGTATTTGTTTAAAGCAACATTCCTATATGAGATACACATTTCTACGTTTAAGGTCAACCAACTCATCTTTAAATCAAACATCAGCTTCATCTTATTATAAATTGAAGATTAAAATAACACCAGTTTTATCTTATCTAGTGTTTGGCTACAGTTTATCACTTAACCTAAGGCCTTAAGTGATAAGCATTTGCCAAACCCTGAAACAAACTGTTACCGCAAACCCCTATCTCATTACATTATGTTACATCTACTTATGTATGTTTTTAGAAACCTCTTAATGTAAACCTAATAATAACAATTAGAACACAATTCCAAACACACCTTAGTGTAAAAATCACATTTAGAACACAATGCCAAACACCCGATAATTCCAACAAATACTCAAATTCAACAAACAAATCCACATTAAAAAATAAATCAAGAAAAAGAACAAGTTCACAGTAAGAATCATTCAACAAACATAAAAAGCTAATTTTCAGTCATTAATAAAAACATAACTATCAGCCATTAATTCAAAAACAATAACCCCTTTCAAAACAAAATGACAAACACCCGCATAACAAGAACAAATTCACATTAGCTTTTTTAAAGCTTTTTTAGAGCTGTTAGCTTTTTTGTTAAAAAAATAATCTAATAGCTCTGTTTGGTACAACAATTTTTAAGAGCTGTTAGCTTTTTATTTTCACCAAGTAGCTCTTAAATAAAAAGCTGTCTGATACAGCTTTTTAAATTGTAAAGAGCTGTTAAAGCTGTAGATTACTGATATACCCTCCAACTATATTATAATTTATTTAAATATGTCCTTTTAAGTCATTTTACATTATAATTTTTACAGTTAACAGCTAATATACTAAACACTTCTATTAAAAATAGAGCTTTTTAGTAAACAGCTTACAGCTAACAGCTTACAGTTAACAGCTTTCAGTTAACAGCTTACAGCTTACAGCTAATTTTACCAAACATAGCCTAAGAGTTTAAAGAAAGCACTAAGTACAGAAGGTCCATTATAAAACAGAAAAAACTGGAGAACAATTTCGATAATCTAACAACAAAGTAAGAAACGCCCTTTAGTCAAGAAGATTAAAACACAATGCCAAACACCCTTTTAATCCAAAATCGACAAACAATACCCAAATTTAACTCACATTCAAACAGAAAATCAAGATTAATGTAGCATCATAACATAAAAAATATAACACATAAAAGGTTTTCAAAGAAATGACTTACTATCATAGACTCAAGAACAAATTGACATTCAAAACGATTCAAGAAACATTAAAAATAACTAAAGGTTTAACGAAATGACTTACTATCCGCAGGTCCATGAAAAAAGACAATGACTTGGTGGTTACTTTCATTAATCAATTCCACTCTGTAATCTTTCATCATCCTGAAGTAAAAAATAACAACACTTTAAACAAAAACAGAGTATGGGAAATACACCCTTTCTAGATAACTTGTTGACCAAGGGTCAACGTTTAGCTTGCTCATTGTAATGTCTTTTTTTTAAGTTCAGAAAATATAGATCATAGATTTTTTTTAGAACGGCATCACACTTGAAATACGAACCCTGAGTTATACCATCCATACGGGCAAGAACAATGCATGGAGTAATAAAGTCAAATGCAGAGAACAATGCATGGAGTAATAAAGTCAATGGCTCAATGCTATGAAGTCAACAGTCTCATTCCAGCAACCTCAAGAGCTTCGTCATAATGCTCAAAGTTCAAAACAACACAAGAAATTGTTGGATATCTTGTTGGTCACCCACTACATGGGAAAGTGCATCCTGTAAATAGTTCAAAACTATAGTTGGATAACAGAGAGAATATGGTGGAAGAATCTTCCAGGTTTTATTGTATATTTACCACACAAATTGTATATGAATTTATAAAGGGGAATTGATAACAACTATTCTATCATGGGCCTTAATTTACGGCCATTATTCTATCACCTCCTTAAATTAGGGATCTAATAATATCTGTACTATAATTAACACAAATCATATCTATTTACTGATATTGCTCTCTGTTAACACTCCCCCTCAAGGTGGAGAATGTATATCCAACATTCCCAGCTTGACAAGAGAGCACTCGAATACTCTCCCACACACTGCCTTCCTTAACATATCAGCCAATTGATCTTCTGAGCTTACATGTGGTAATTCTATTGTCTTTCGCTCCAGGTGGTCCTTCAAGAAATGCCTGTCAATCTCAACATGCTTAGTCCTGTCATGTTGAACAGGATTATTGGCTATCTTCACAACGGATTCGTTATCACAATAAAGTTTAATAGGGGTCATTAGAGATACACCAATGTCTCGAAGAATTGGCTTTATCCAAAGTAGTTCGCATACATCATTCACCATTCCTCTATACTCAACTTCTGCACTTCATCTTGAGACTACCTTTTGTTTCTTACTTCTCCAGGTAACCAAATTTCCTCCAACAAAAGTGAAATACCCTGAAGTAGATTTACCATCTGTTCGATCGCCTGCCCAATCTGCATCACTGTATCCCTTCAAACTACGGTCATGATTCTTCCCAAAAAATAACCCTTTCCCAGGAGTAGCTTTAAGATATCTAAGTATTCCATATACTGCCTTCATTTTGTTCTTTACTAGGAGCATGCATGAATCTGCTGACAACACTCACAACATATGCAATGTCGGGCCTCGTGTGAGACAAGTAAATAAGTTTTCCAACAAGCTTTTGGCATCTCTCTTTATTAGTTGGGACTTGATCTGGTAATATGGCTAGACGATGATTTGTTTCAATCGGTGTGTCTATAGGCTTACAATCAAGCATCCCTAACAAGTCTAGTATATATTTTCGCTAGCACATATTGATTCCAGTTGTTGATCTTGATACTTCAATACCCAAGAAATACTTAAGTTCACCCAAGTCTTTTAACTCGAATTCAGTAGCAAGTCTTGCTTGAAGTTTAGCTATTTCTTCATCATCATTACCTGTTACCACCATATCATCTACGTATACTACAAGCGCTGTAATTTTCTTGTTTTCATTTTTAACAAACAAGGTATGGTCTGCATCACTTTGCTTGTATCCGATCTTCTTCATAAACGCCGGAAACCTACCAAACCAAACTCGAGGTGATTGCTTCAGCCCATACAATGCCTTTTTTAGCTTACAAACTTTTCCATTGAAATTCATACCCGATGGAGCCTCCATGTAGACTTCTTCTTCTAGATACCCGTTTAGAAACACGTTTTGTACATCAAGTTGTCTCAAGGGCCAGTTTTCGTTAGCCGCTATGGAAAATAGCACTCTTATTGTATTCTTCTTTGCCACCGGGGCAAAGGTATCCCCGTAATTAATCCCGTATTTTTGTGTATACCCTTTATCCACGAGTATTGCCTTGAACCGATCGATATTTCCACTTGAATCTAACTTAACTGTGAATATCCATATGTACCCTACTACTTTATTTCCTTAAGGCAATGTTACAAGTTCCCATGTATGATTTTTAATTAGGGCGTCTATTTCTTCCATGATTGCCTTCTTCCATCTTTTATCTTTCATAGCTTCATAGACATCTCGTGGTATCAAAACGGTGGACAACTCGTTAATTGTTGCCATATGGGAGCTAGCTAAGCAATGTTGTGAGACATAATTACCGATAGGGTACTTAGATTTTGCCTTCAAGTCAGCTTGGTATTGCGTTTTCGGAATTCCTCGAGTACTTATTACTGGAAACCGCGACTCCAAGTTACCGCCAGTGGGTACCTGATGTTGTTGATGTTGGGCTGCATGTTCTTGGATTTGTGATTCGTTTTCCTGCATAACATCAGACATAACACCTTCATTTAGATTGTTAGTTCGATCTAGCCCATGAATGGTATCATTATCATCAGATTCCGTTTCAGGTTCTACTACGGGATCCGGTTTGTCTTGATAATTCGTATTCTGATCACGAATTTGAATTTCAACCACCTCAGTGTCAAGAGCGTTCACTTCTTCGTTTCTCCCCCCAAGAAAGGTAAGGTTTCATGAAACGACACATCACGGGATACATATATCTTATTTTCGATTGGATCGTAGCACCGATACCCCTTTTTATGAGTAGCATATCCTATGAACACGCATCTAACAGACCTTGGTTCAAGTTTTCCTATATTTTGATGTACATATGCCCTACATCCAAATATTCGTGGCTCAAGTCCAAGGTTAATAGGTTGTTGCACAAGCTCTTGAATTTTTGCAAAGGTGTGGAAAACCAATAACACGAGAAGGCATTCTATTCATGAGATACGTCGCGGATCGAACTGCCTCACCCTATAAATTTCGTGGTACGTTCATGTCAAACAAGGAGGCACGTATGACTTCAAGAATTTGTCTATTTCTTCGTTCTGCCAGCCCATTTTGCTGGGGAGTTCGGGCACAAGACGTTTGATGTCGGATAGAGTTTTCTGGGCAAAAACACGTCATGGCATGATTTATGTACTCACATCCGTTATCAGACTGTAATATTTGGATATCGCTCCTATATTCAGTTTTGATAAGGTGATGTAGTTCTTTAAATGCAAAAAATACATCCCCTTTATTTTTCAACAAAGAAATCCAGATCATCCTAGTACACTCATCAACAAAAGTCACAAAATAACGAGCTCCACTCGGAGTGGAGATTGGGGCAGGCCCCCATACATCTGAATGTATTTTTAAAAAAGGAACAGAGACTTTTTTTTATCACCAGGAGTATACGAAATTCTTGTGTTCTTTGCCGATTCACAAATACCACATTTAAAGTCACTCTCATGAAAACTCAAAAACAAATTCGGTTTCAACTTTTTCAAATAACTAAAAGATAAATGTCCTAAACGATGGTGCCATAACATCGCCATAGACTTATTCGCCTCCTTTATTTTGGTATGAAATGCCTGACTCTTATGATTCTCTTCGAGATAATACAACCGCCCCTTCTAGTACCATAGCCAAGAATCTTATGTGTCTCTATGTCCTGAGACACACAGTTATTTGGCTAGAAAATTACATAACAATTCAATGCTTCTATGATTTGACTAACTGAGAGTAGGTTAGAAGACAAAGATGGAACTACAAGAACTGAGTCCGGATTCATAGAACTTGACACCTGTACAGCCCCTTCACATGTCACCTTTTCAAGTTCCCCACTTGCAGTTTGTACTATACTTTGTTTAGGTGCATGTAAAGTTTTCAAAAGGTTTTTATCATCGATCATGTGGTCTGTAGCACCTGGGTCAATTATCCAGTTACTAGTTTTTGTTTGGCTTTGAAGAGGCATACCTAAATCAGTCGTACGGGTGTGTGCGGCCATCGGAGTTTCTTGAGTCGAGGTTACAATTGTGGCTTGACTGAGCTTCTTTCTAGGCTTTTTCGTGAAGTCCCACCACTCCGGATAACCTATGATCTTGTAACATCTTTGCTTTGAGTGCCCTTCTTCTCCGCAGTGAGTACACGTAAACGAGTTTTTCTTTCCATTAGAGTTCTTTCCCTTCTGAGGGCCATTGCGTGAGACCATATGTACCATGCTATCGGGTTCAACTTTTGGTTCCTCCATGGGTTGTCTTTGGCTGGAGTCTCTCCGAATGTAAGCATAGCTAGACTCCAAACTCAAGGGTGGGTCTTTCCTTAGGATTTCACTTATGGCTAGGTTAAACTCGGAGTCCAATCCAGCCAAATAAATGTGTACACGGAGACGAGTCATTGTCTTATTTTCCAACACAGTGCCAACGACAGTCTCCTCTTGCGTGGTAATTCGAGTATCAATTTCTTGGAAGATGCCCACCAGTTCGTTGTAGTATGTCGGTAGAGCATGCCCATTCTGCCGTGTGTTGAAAGACCGGCGGTTCAATTCGAATAACTAAGTTTCATCACTTCCGTCGTAGAATGTTTTTCCCACTGCATCCCAGATTTCTGCCGCTGTTTGAAGCCGGATAAAACGGTGGATTAGGGACGGGTTCATGGAATCAATTAGCCAGCTATTGACACGATTGTTTTCGATCAGCCAAGATTCGAGTTGTTTCTCATCGCCGTTGGTGGGCTTCGGGGTTTTTCCGGTGATAAAGCCGGATTTGTTACATGCCCCGATGCACATCTCCATTAGTTGACACCACAACGGGTGGTTCGTATCGTCGAGGGTAATTCCGGTAGGGAATGGTGCGTCATGGACATTCTGGACGATCACCGAGTTTGAGGTTTCTTTGTCGCCCATTCGTAGTTTTCGGATTCGAGGGATTCAGATCACGTTCAACGATCTTTGGTAGGCTCTGATACCATATAGTTCGATAACAAAGAGAATATGGTGGAAGAATCTTCCAGGTTTTGTTGTATATTTACCACACAAATTGTACATGAACTTATACAAGGGGAATTGAAAACAACTATTCTATCATGGGCCTTAATTCACGGCCATTATTCTATCACCTCCTTAATTTAGGGATCTAATAATATATATACTATAATTTACACAAATCATATCTATTTACTGATATTGCTATTTGTTAACAAAAACAACACAAGAAAATACTACAAGAAGGACAATGAAATGGTAATGGCACAGGAAGAAGCAAATAAGCTAAGCACTTCAGGATCACAAGCCTCAGAATATCACTAGTATGGATCAGTTTAGCATGAAAAATTAATACGGGACAATTATAGGTTTATACTAAAAGTGACCCATATCATGTTATTAGTTTTAACGGGACAGTTTAGTACGGGTCATTTTGAGTTTAGGTCGCGTTTAGTTTTAACGGGTCAGTTCCATCGCTGATATAAAAGGTATCCCGTGGCCTATATTAACAAGAAAAACATGAAATAATCTGATGATAAGACAAGAATGATCTCCATGTTTCGTATAGTTAACAATGTCATTGTATCATAGTAATCAAGTCCAAGAGAAACATCAAGTCTCCAACTTTATCATAAAGTCATAATTCCAATACATAAACCAATAATTGTTATTTATGTCGTATTTGTTTGTTTAATCGATTTGAAGTTGGTTAAGAGTAATACTTTTCCGATTTTACTTTTGCTGTTATTTCGATGAGTAAGAAGAGGACGACAAACGAGTCATGTCTTTTCATGTTAATCATAACCGACAACAGATCTGTTTGTCCGTGTGTCTTTATCCAAATGTAAATGATCTATATGCCGAGGAATGAGATCACCGTGTTTAGAATATGGAAAACTTAAAAAATATTTTGGTTGCATTTAGTTGGATGGAAAACACCCTGTTTTCTACAAAATGTTTTCTAGAAAGAAAAATAGAAAACGCGTTCAAATCATCGGTTTTCAAAAATATTTTCTAGAAAATGCAAAATCCCTGTTTTACCCTTTTGCACAAAGAAAATGAAAAACACAAACACATATTTCTCCAACTAAACGCGTTTTTCAAAATTTTAAGTGTTTTGTGGAAAAAGAAATCATTTTTCTTTTTTTACAAAACTAAAAATAAAAATAATGGAAAATGTTTTCCAACTAAACACACCCTTTATATTTTAAATCTGATTTTAATATAAGGGTTTTGCTAATAACCACCTATAAGGTGTTTTTTTAACTTTCTATAATTATAAATATTTCCAAATATTAACTAATCATTTCTTTAAATACACGAGTTTAGAAAATATAATTAAGGTAAGTAAGTTTAAATAAGGTATGTATTTATATTAATTAAGTTTATTTTTGGAAATATTTATAATTATGAAAAGTTAAAAAACTATGGATGTCCCTTAGCAAAACCATTGATATAATATAGAGTCTGGAAACCCGAGTTTGGAATAGGAAAATATTTATATTTTGAATCTAATTTTGATATTGAATGAGATTTGTAAAACTAGAAAGTAGCTAAAACATTTATAAATAGTCTTACTCACCTTGGCTTACTCTTACTTAGGTTTTGATATAATGCAACTTGATACAATTTGCATACTAAAAAGTTATTAAAGTTTGTTTACTCAATATATCTATATCTTATAATAAAGGAGGACTTAAAAAGACTTTAAATACCCTTTGAAAAATAATTATCTGAATTTTAAGAATGTCTATGTTGGTAATTTTACATATAATCAAGCTATTTTTAGTAACCATTTAATAATTTACAAAGCTTGCATAGAAAGAATCCAAATTTTTAGGTAAATTTATAACAACAAAAGTAACAAGAACGACCTAATCTATAAATTGGCCAAACACATTATACCAATCTGTGAACATGATTTGGGAGAAAACACAAAATGATTATCCGATTTGGGGGAAACCTTATAGAAACACCAAAATGATAAGACGGCGAAGCATTTAAGCATAAAAAAATTGGGGAAAATACAAATCGTGTATAATTGATCTATGATCCATGTTCTTAACAGGTATGTTAATCCGATTTATTTTGTTTATTTATATATTTATTTTTTACGCCTAGATGTTTTAATTATTTTCCTTTTTAATTAAAGTTTTCGTATGTTTTAATTTAACGATTGTATATGTTAATGTGTTTTTATTTTAGAAGGTAATATGTATATTCATCAATTTTTGAAAAGATTTGTTTTAATCCTATCTATTTAATAATTTTTTTTTTAAAATTGAACAAGATATTGCTATTTTTTTAAAATATAAGGTTCGATCTTATCCTTTACATTCTTTTAACAATTTCCGTCTTTGTTCAATGAACCATTCATTTGAAAATGATAAGATGTCTAAGAAACCGTGATTTTTGTAACAGGTTTTAGGGTTAATTCGGTTTGATTTTTTTTATGATTCATGTATAAATAGAGCCGTCTATTGGAGTCATTTTCATCATTCAACGCAATTGCATTTCTATTCATTCTTCCCTTGTAGTCTATGATGGCAAGTCCTAACTCAGCTGTTCTGATCAAGGATTTGGCAGTAAAAAAAGAAACCCAAACAATATCGGTGAAGGTTGATAGAAGCTTGAAATAGAATGTATACGGAAAACCTATCGGAGTGGAGAACCTTGAGATGGTTTAAATTGACAAAGATGTATGTATTTGTTGTTAAATTTTCATACAAATTTTGTTATACATAACTTTATTTTTTTTGTTTTTTTGTGCTTTATAGGGTTCTAGGATTCATACGTCCGTAAAAAGTCAGTTTCTGACTGTCTTTGAAAAGCAATTATTGGAAGGTACCTCAATGTATCTGTCCAATTTTGGTGTTGCTGAGTACCAAGGCAAAACGAAGTATACTGGCAATCGGTATAAGATTAATTTTTACCGAAACAGTATTATCAAGCATACTTCAACTTTTGAAGGTCCTGAAAATGTTTTTCACTTTGTGGACTTTGATAAGCTGCTAAAGAATCATGTTGTGGATAACGGATGTGTTGGTAAGTGTTTTCCTTTTATCAAATTTTTTAAACTGCTGTTACTGATATATTTTTAAAACAAACCATTTATCTGTATAAAATTAATTCAGTTTTTATTTTTCATGCAGATGTAATAGGTTACCTGACTATGTTGGTGACCTTAAAATCTTGAAATCAATGGCAAACCTGGACATAAGATCCAGTGTCAAATAGCTGATTTGAAGTAAGTATTTTTTTAAATATATACTTTTAATAATAATTTATAAAATATGAAAGTAAAAAATAAATGTTTTATGCAGATCAAATGAATTGCAATACACCTTCTGGGGTGACTATGCAAAACAGATCAATGACTATGTGAATACACATAGCTCAGGTTCAAGTTCTAAAATTGTTATAGTTGTCCAGTATGGACGGTATAAGTTATAGAGAGGTATTCATTATTATAGCATTCATATGTTTAATGTACCAAATAAAATTGTTATATCTTTTTAATTGTTTAATTTTTTTTCATGTAACAGAAAAAAAATCCATCGAAAATGGTTACTTTGGAACTAGGATCTTCATGAATAGTTCTTTGCCTGAGATAAAGGACTTCCAACACAAGTATGTTACTCATTTTGTTATAATTTACTTTAATGTTATTTGTTATTATATTGTGTAAAGTTAAGTAATAAAAAACTACTTTAATTTCAGGCTGATGTTGGAAAATGCTAAAACAAAAAATGTTTCTAAGATATCTCTGTCGACAGGGACAACTCTACCCACGATGAGTTTCTTACCAAGTTCCCAATTAGAAACATCGAGGAAGTCCGTGATGTGGAAGAGTGTTGTCCCACAAAATAAGATGATTAAATAAGAAAGAAAGGTAGAAGATAGATGAATTCTAGAGAGAGGAAGTAGAGAGAGAAAAGAGAGAGAAGTGTATGTGAAACTATGGGAAGATTAGATTAAGAAAATAAACAACCAACACCCTTCCTAACATGCTAGGAAGGGTATTTATAGCCTAACCTACATGTGGCATATTGGGCTATATGTTTGATTGGGCTGGGCTTGAATAAAATGCTTAGTACCTTGAAAGAGTCCTTTTAAGCTAGCCATCAAGCCCGTAATGTCACGACTATTTTAACTAACTATTACAACGTTCTAATAAATGATACAATATAAACATATGACCGAACATTCTTGTTTGAGTCAATATTTTGAGGCTAACAATCTCCCCCAATGTGAGGTCATTCCTCTTCGATAATTTAGAGATCAATGAAGATTATGAATTTCGTCATAAATGAGTCTTGAATGTGCAATAGTAGTCTTGTTCCTTCATGCTGTGATCTTTGAGCCTTTGTCATTGTCTTTCGACTTTGTCTTTTATCTTGAGATCTTCATATCATTCTTGACTTGTCTTTGCCATCTTACGATCTTGTGTCTTCATCCACATGCTCATACTTTGTACTATCTTGAAAGCTTGCTAACAATCTCCTTTGAATAGAGGTCATTCCTCTACATTAATTGTTAAGGAAGATTTTTATCATCAGAATTGCGGAAGTCTTTAGCTTTCTTTATTGTTGGATGTCTTTAGGCATGAGTATGTGGTTAAAATTCGTCCTACATCGGTAGCGTTTTACCTCCGGTCGGTGAAGACCGTTAGACGATATTAAATATCGTACCTATGATTAGGTAGATTCAATTAAGAATCTCCTTGACAGGGTTCCGCGGCAGTACTCGCCGTTCTCTTTACTCGACCGTCTCAAAGCAAGACTGCGAACATAAAGAGTGAATCAATTGGATTGACATCCGCTTGATTAAATTCGTCAATTCTGTAGAAACTAGAGGGGGGGGGGGGGGTTGAATAGTTTCTTATATTTACTTGTTAAAATGTGGTTTCCAAAAAATCCTTTTTCAAAAATTAGGCTTGAGGAAATATGTGAAATCTTCTTATGCACAATATGAACAATGATAGTGTAACTAAACTAATACTAACAAAAATATATCCACAAAGAATAAAGAATGATAGTGTAACTAATCTAATACTAACACATGTATATGCATAAAGAATAAAGAATGTAAAGAGTTAAGGGTAAAGAAAGATCAAACCGAACACCAAGGATTTATAGTGGTTCGGCAACGAAGCTCACTCCTCGTTCCTACTCCACTCCTCGAGTACTCCTTACTCGAGAGTTCACTACACAACAAGCGCCTTATGGTGGAGAAAACCGCACACGTCGCTTAACCAATTTCTGACTCTAAGCTAAAAGTCGAGCCCTAATCGTAGATAGGACCAATCTACACAACTATACTTAGTACATACACAACTTCCAAGTAGACACAACTACTTGGATCTTCACAACTATGACACAACTACAAATGTATAAAATTAGATCTTCAATGGATCTTTGGTGGTGAACTCAACACTTCACAAGGATAGTGTTCTTCTCTTTGCACTTGGAGAGGAAGGGATTGAAGAACAAGATTCACTTCTTAAACAAGTAATAATCAAACAAATGATCAAAGATTTGAGTGATTAAAGAAGGGGTTTGAATCTAGAAATAAATATGCAAAAGAGGTGAGATGAAAAGCTGAGAATGGTCCACTATTTATAGGACAAAGGAGCCAACGGCTAGTTCTGCCCGCGGTACCTTATCTTAGCCCGCGGTACCTTATCGATAAGGTACCGCCTAGGTGCTAAGGTACCGCCAGACTAGACTTCGCTCCTTTTTGTCCTTTAGTGGTGGAGGTCTTATCTAGATATAAAAAATATCCTGAAAGGATATTCTTATCCAAATAAGAATATGATATTTTCAAATTTCAAATAATTAATGAAAGTCCCTAATCAATGCAAGAAACCCTAATCTTAACTTAATCAACACAAGGTATTACTTTTCAAACGTAATCTTATTATTGTATAATAAAGAATTATATGTGTTATGGATAACACAGTTTGATGACAATGTGTTGTGCACACTTTGAACAACAATAAACACTAACTTATGAATACAGTCGTAGCTGTTTGATTCACTAAGTTATATGCACTAATGTTCTTTATATCTCAAAGTGTTAAGCATTAATGCATGGATACACATCCTATTTATAGTGTTACGAGTTTGACTTAAACAGTACTTGATGTCGACTACACAAGCTTTTACAAGTTCCCACATCAGTCACATGATGTCCTTCTATTCTTGGTAGTCTTCCATTATGCTTTAAGGAACAGTTGTCAAAAAAAGTTTCCTTATTCTTCATAGTCTCGAACACACAAATGGCATGTCCAAAGTGTGCTGAGAGTTATCAGGGTATTGCCACCCCTGTTAACTCTCAACCCCTCAGAGTCCCTGATAAATCTTGGCTGTTATCCATCACAGCTAATGAGTATGTCTTCAGGTAATTCTTCGACTTCCCTGACAATGTCTCTGACATGGACTCCTCTGAGGTTGCTCACAGGGACTTGGATCTTTGTGAGTCTTGCGAAACTTGCCTGCCTCCTAGGCACAGGCAAGGGACTATCTATCAGCCTAATTATGTTTAAATCAATGATCAGGGAATCTAATAAGTTTAGATTCCGAACAATCTCCCCCTATTTAAACATAAATAATGCTAGATCTAACTAAGTTAAGGTAAGTGAGTTTAACAACTTCTTCTTACACATAACAGATCTAAACAAACATACCTCATGATTTTATTAAGACTTAAAGAAAATTACAAGTTCATTACATAAGTAAAATAAAAGATGAAGGTAAAAAGGGCTGAGACCATCTTCAATAGTCATCATTTTAGATTCTTTCTTCAGCTTCGGCCACGTCTAATCTGTTATCAATTTCATCCTGCAAAGTCTTTGCAAACTTCTTGGAATACTCTGTGTTGATCTTGAGACATTTCTTGTGACAGAGTAGCTGAATAGTTGAAGCCAAGCACAACTCATCTTCCCTCTGAAAAGCATACTGGCAAGCCTTGTTCATGAATGCCATTCCTCTTTCAGGCTCTGAGTATGTCTGACCATCAACAGGGCCAACAATACCATTTGGAAGGATCAAATCCCTGTGCATACCATCCACATGAACATCTTCAGTAACAAAAGTTTCATTAACAATTTGTGAAATTCTTCTTCTTTTGTTGCCTGTCTTTGGGGGTTCTTGTTCAAAAAGCTGTGGTGGGGGATCAATCTTAAGTTTGGCTGCTGTTTCCTTGATCCAGTTAAACTTGGCCTTAAGAGTCTTCAGCAGAAGAAAATTAGCCTGTCCAGACTTTTTGGCAGCTAAGGCTTCAAGTTCGAACCATTCTGATAACCCAAGTGTCTTTAACCTGAAGTTGTCAAACACATCCATATTCCTCTGTTGGTTTTCCCTCCATAAGATCATCTGTGGGGTGTTTGTGGATTTATGAATGGTGTATTTGAACTTGGTTATCTTGCCAGCAACATATCTATTGTTCACGCAGGCATCATAGTCAGCTTTGACTTTCCTTAAAGCCTCAGCGCGTTTAGTTTCCATTTCTCTCAACCTTTGTTTTTGTTTTTCCCTTTCAGGTGGTGTCATCTTCCTAAGAGTAGCTTCATTTAATTCTTTGGCTGTCTTGAGCTCATTTAGTCTTTTGAATTCTTCAGCCTGTTGCTCTATTTCTTCAGGGGTCAAAGGAATCTCATCGGAAGGTGTAAAGGTTGAAAAATGGGAAAGGTCTGTGGTGGATCCTCCTGTCTCTAGCATCGCAGCTATCTTCTTAAGTTTGGTGTCAGTATCAACCAAAACTATCTCCTTTCCTTTCTTCGAGACAGAGGACTCCACACTTATGTTTTTCAAAACATCAGCTCTATTGATGAACGCTGTCTGAGCCTGAGTTTGAATAGCTTTGGGGAGAGAGCTAACAGTGAATTTTAATTTCTTGGCCGCTGGCTCATCATCATCTTCAGGCTTGCTGATGTTGACTAAGATCAGAGATTTAGATGAGTCAGCTCCATCTTGAGTTTGTTGCTCCCCCTGAGTATCATCCTCATCATCAGGTATTATAACTGGTGTGATGACTTGGAGAGGAACAGGTGTAGTTGAGGGATTAGCTGATGATGAGCCTTGTTCAGCAGATGCAAGGCTGAGTGTAGTATTCTTCTCCCCCTCACGTTTATCCTTGCTTCACAGATGCTTGGATGAACGTGCCTGAAAACGTCTTGCAATCTGCTCCACAGATGCAGCCATAGCACGTTGCCTTTTTCTTGAGGCCCTGGCAATCTTTAGCAGGAGGTTGGCATTTGCATTAGTATTCGACTGAACACGCTTGACAATAAAGTTAGCATGATTGTATTGCCTGTTGCGAACCGCATTAAAGTGCCTGTTCATGGTGTTTTCATGTGCATGGAACATAGCAGGGACAACTGAGTCAATGGCATCCTTTATCCTTGTTGAAGATGACCGAGTCCCTGGGTACACCTCGTCTTGCACCATCCTGAATTGGCTCAGTGACAGCCTCAGTCACAGCCTTTTTGATGATGCCTGGAAATGTCACAGTGAAGTTGTGCATTTCAGACTTGATCACATCCAGCTTTCTTGATAAGCGCTCAATATCAGATTGATGATGGACGGGCTGAAGATTCTTGATATTGAGGCTTTGCTGAGCAAAATCATCCCCCCTTGGAATTAAGTCAAAGTTGGTCTGGGCAGGATGATCAAACATGAGAAATTCGGCTGTTGGATCATATGTTGGTCTGTGGAAGACTGTTGTTGCGGATGTAGCAGAGTTTGGAGTGTCAACAGCTTCCTTGAGAGGAGAAGTCTTGTCATCAGCTGGTGTGGACACAGCTATATCTTTAGGAGGAGAGGCAGACAGCTGGTCGTCCTCATCTTCTTCATCCTCGTCATCAAACATTCCCTCAGGGAATTCATCTTTAGGCATTTGCTCAATATCAGAGACATAATACTCTAATGAGAGCATTTCTTCATCAGCATTTATCACAGGCTCTTCATCATTTGGTTTGTCCTGAGTCATTGTATCAGCCTCCGTTTCTTGTTGTACCTGAGGCTCTATGACTGGCTGTACAATTTCAGCCTGCAAGTTTGTTGTAATTAGTAATAGGGAAAAATATAAGGGGAATGGTCGCCATTTCGCTGTCCCAGAGAGGCTGAGGGTGATTACTCAGCCACTCCAAAGGATAAATCCTTGGGATTCTTTTAAGTGTGAATAAAGTGTGGTTAATGATCGCCATTCGCTGCCCCTAGGAAAGCTGAGTGTGATTATTCAGCCCCCCCAAAAGGTAAAAAACCTTTGGGACTCTTTTGATTGTGAAACATATGTTGTTTATGGATCGCCAGTCGCTGCCCCTAGGAAAGCTGAGTGTGATTATTCAGCCCCCCCAAAAGGTTAAAACCTTTGGGACTCTTTTAAGAGTGAAACATATGCTGTTGTGGGTCGCCTGTTACGCTGCCCCTAGGAAAGCTGAGGGTGATGATTCAGCTCCCCCTGAAAGGATAAATCCTTTGGGACTCTTTTAAGGAGGGAACCAAGAGGCTGTGTGAAGTACAGCTGATCAAGGTTGAGACATTAGTATATTCAGGTTGTTGTTAGCCTGAATACTGTCTAGAGGGTTCAGGGTCATCGGGGTGCTTTATAAACACAAATGAATCATTCCCTGGTGCAAAGACAGGGTGTACAGAAGTCTTAAAGTATTCTAAGTGTAATGACAGACTTCTATGGGTCGAGGATTACCCTAACTTCACCACTCTCTCCTACAGACAAATGAGAGTGGCTGCTTGTGAACCTCTAAAAATGTACACTGATTACCTGTGAGATATCAGCTTGAGATGGCTGGTTTCCTGTTGTCTCAGCTGACTTAGAGACACTAGACGGCTGTTGTTTGTCAGCCAAAGAGTCTGAATCCACAAGAGTATCTGGACCAGAGGCGGTGTCAGTCTTCTTTTCCTTGGCCTTGATAACAGCTTTGGAGTGGGAAGAAGAGGGGATTTTCTTCTTCTTAGGCTGTTGGCCAGATGAAGCCTTGGACTTAGTAGTGTGCTGCCCAAAGGTCAAAGACATAGACTTGCCAGCAACACTAGAAGTATTCACCTTCTCAGAGGAAGGGAGCAAGGGCTTCTCAGCGTTTGGTACCTGGTTGGCCACGTTCAGCATGTGGGCGGTGACAGGGATATCCTCAGCTCCTATTTCCTTGTAGATGGCGCCTGTGATGCGATAGGGCTTAAGAGCAGTCAAGGCCTTTTTGTGGTAATTATCTCCCAGCAAACTTTCAAAGATCAGGGACATGAAGCGCACATAACAGATGTTCTTTTCCCTGACCTGATTCCTTCCCTTCAGTTGTTCTACCAGGTTTGAGAATAGGATGCTTCCAACGTCAACATCAGCTCCCCAGATTAATCCATACGCAATAGCCTGATGATTGGACGACATCTGATCCTATGATCCCTGCATTCCTCCCAGGGACTTCACAATGTGGGTGAAGAGGACACGCCACATAGGAGTGAAATACTTAATCTTCAGAGGGGATTTGGCGAGGACCTCAGCTGGTGTAAGGGCAGGGTTAACGTCATGGCAAGGGTTGAGTGTGGCCAGGGCTTCCTTGACAGCCTTTTTGTCAACTGCCTTTAGGCATTCATCTCCATGTTTTAGTCCGGCCACACTAGAAAAGTCTTTAAGGGAGAAGGCAAAAGGATGTTCATTGCATGAAAGGCTAAATGTAATGGTGTCTTCTACTACTTCAGCAGAATACCAGAATTCCCTAAGGTATTCTTGGTAAAAAGTGGATGGAGATTTGGTGAAGGCTTCATTTAGGTCACAATTCTGCATGAAATTTACCAGATCTGAATAGGTGCTGTTTGGTGCCTTAATCCATCCAATGGTGTTGTTGGAGGCAAGGATGCTCTCGTTGATCTCGAAGTTAACATTGGAGGCTTTTGGGACTGAAAACGCCATGGATTTGAGGTTGAAGGTGAATGAAAATGGCGGATGGTTGAGAGAGATAAGAACTTAGAGAGAGAAGAAGATTTCAGAATGGTGGTGGGTGAGAAGAGAAAGAAGACAATATATATTCAAACTTGAGTGAACAGTTATTCAACCGTATTAAATGCAAGGGCGAAAATGACTGCTCAAGTGGGTCCCCTTGACCTTTCAAAAAGTTTGTCTCCTCGTTATCCGAAAAATAAATGATTAAATATTTGAGAATGTTTTTTGCATTTACTTGGAAAGTAACTACCTAGTTTCATGTGAAAAACATTTAATATAGAATCAATCATTTAATGAACACATTTAATATCAAGCCACATGCTTTGAGATATTGAGCATTCCTAGCTCAACAACTAGCCTGTTGAACGAAGGTTCAACCAAAGGCTTTGTAAAGATATCAGCTAGTTGCAGCTCTGTGGGAACAAAATGCAGCTCAATATCTCCCTTCATTATATGATCCCTGATAAAATGATACCTGATATCAATGTGTTTGGTACGAGAGTGAAGAACAGGGTTGTTGGATATGGCAATGGCGCTGGCGTTGTCACAAAAGATTGGTACTTTGTCATACAAGATTTCATAGTCAGCCAATTGACTTTTCATCCAGAGCACCTGAGCACAACAGCTGGCTGCAGCGACATATTCTGCTTCAGCTGAAGACATGGCCACAGAGTTTTGCTTCTTAGCACTCCATCCAACCAATTTTCCTCCTAGGATTTGACAGCTGCCTGAAGTGCTTTTCCTGTCAATACAGCATCCAGCATAATCTGAATCTGAATAGGCCTTGAGATCAAAGCCTGATTCCTTTGGATACCATAGACCTAGGGATGGTGTTCCTTTGAGATACCTGAAAATTCTCTTAACAGCCACTAGATGGGATTCTTTTGGGTTAGCTTGGTACCTTGCACAGAGACATGTGGAGAATTGGATATCTGGACGACTGGCTGTTAGATACATCAGTGACCCAATCATGCCTCTATATAACGTCTCATTGACAGAGACCCCTGACTCATCAGGGCCCAAGTTGTTGGGTGGAGGCATGGGGCATTTCACTGATGCACAATCAGCTAAGTCATATTTTTTAAGTAAATCCTTAACATACTTTTCTTGACAAATAGAAATTCCCTTAGGACATTGTTTAATTTGAAAACCCAAAAAGTAAGTTAATTCACCCATCATACTCATCTCATATTTCTTGGTCATTAATTTAGCAAAACGTTTACTAAGATTGACATTTGTTGACCCAAAGATGATATCATCCACATAAATCTGCACAATGATGAAATCACTCTTGTCCTTGAAGGTAAAGAGTGTTTTATCAATAGAACCCCTGATAAACTTATTTTCAGTTAAGAAATTTGAAAGAGTTTCATACCATGCTCTTGGAGCTTGTTTCAGACCATACATTGCCTTGTGAAGTCTGTACACATGGTTGGGAAACTCGCTGTTCTCAAATCCTTCAGGTTGTGCAACATACACTTCCTCAGCCAAATCACCATTGAGGAAGGCACTCTTAACATCCATCTGATACACAGTGATGTTCATATAGGCAGCATAAGCAAGGAAGATTCTGATGGCCTCAAGTCTAGCAACAGGTGCAAATGTTTCATCATAATCAATTCCTTCAGTCTGAGAGAACCCCTGTGCTACCAGTCTTGCCTTGTTCCTGATGATGTTCCCAATTTCATCCATCTTATTTCTATTGATCCATCTAGTGCCTGTGATATTCTTTCCAGGTGGAGCTGGCACTAGTGTCCATACTTTGTTCCTTTTGAACTGATTGATTTCTTCTTGCATAGCAGCTACCCATCCCTCCTCTACCAGAGCCCCAGCTACTCTTTTAGGTTCAATTTGTGAAAGAAATTCAGAAAATAGACATTTATTGGCTGAGGCTGACTCTGAGTCTTGGATTCGCTGTCTGGTTGTGACCCCTGCATTTGGTTCCCCAATAATGTTGACAAGAAGAATGTGTTGATCTCTTGACCACTTATTTTGAGGAGTTGGGGATTCAAGAACAGGGGTACTTGTGGGCACAGCTGACACAATTTGAGTCTCATCCTGCTGACTAGGAGGGCTTTCTTCAAAGACTACTTCAGTGTCAGAGTCTTCTTCAGCCATATCAAGGGAAGCTATTTCATTATCAGCAGGAGAATCTTCAGAGATTTGAAGAATTTGTGAGTCATCAATATCATGAGAAGGACCATCAGAGATTTGAGGTTCTTCTTCATCAAGTTCCTGAGAGGTAGAAACTTCTATGTTGTGAGTAGACAGAGGGTCAAACGCAGGGACATAAGGAGTGAGAGTGTTGGAGTGATGATGACTGGTAGGTCTGGGTTTTGTGAACTCATCACTTGGGAAAGAAATATTTTCATTAAAATCTACTTCATCACCCTCTGTTCCTGTTCTCTGTATGACTTCATCATCTTCATTGAATCTGACATGGAATGTTTCTTCTTGTCTTCTGATGTTAAATACTCTGAAGGCTTTGGCTGTTGGAGAGTATCCCAAAAAGAAACCATCATCAGCTTTTTCATCAAACTTTCCAAGTTTATCCCTGTAGTTATAAATAAACACAGGGCATCCAAACACATGAAAATAGCTGACGTCTGGAGATCTTTTTCTGAAAACTTCATAGGAGGTTTTACCATGTCTTTTGACAATGATTGATCTGTTTTGTGTGTAGCAGGCAGTGTGAACAGCTTCTCCCCAAAATTGCTTTGGTAAGGCTGCACCATTTAACATAGTTCTTGCTGCTTCAATCAAAGTCCTGTTTCTTCTTTCAGCCACACCATTTTGTTCAGGAGTGCCAGCTGAAGAGAAGTTCTGAGAAATCCCTTTTTCATCACAAAATGATTCAAGTTGATGATTCTTGAATTATGTACCTTTATCACTTCTTAGAGCTTTGACTCTAACATCATTCATATTTTCAACCTGTCTGATGAAGGACATGATGGTTTCAGCTGCATCACTTTTCCTTTTGAGGAAGAACACCCATGTATATCTTGAAAATTCATCAACTATGACCAAGGTGTATTTGTTGTGATTAATGGTTTGAGGTTTGACAGGCCCAAACAAGTCCATGTGAAGGAGATGTAAGCACTTGTCAATAGAGAATGATTGCCTAGTATTGAATGAAGACCTGTGATGTTTTCCTTTGACACAGGCAGAACGCGTTTTGTCTTTGGAAAACATTACTGAAGGTAGACCAGCAACCAAGTTTTGAGTGGCTATCTTATTGATGTTCTTGAAGTTGAGATGAGACAGTCTTTTGTGCCACAGCCAGTTGACACTTTCAGAGGCTTTGGCAAGAAAACAATTTGAAATGTCTTCAGAGCACACAGCCATGTTGATGACATAAACATCTCTCCTTCTAGGTGCAATCAGCACAACATCATTGTTTTTGTTGAATATGGTTCCCTGAGTCTTAGTAAACAAAACCTTATAGTCAGCATCACATAATTGGTTGATGCTAATAAGATTGTGTTTAAGACCATTCACATATGCAACCCTGGTAAATGTGATCCCATTGCAGTTCACTGAGCCATATCCTTCTGTGTCACCTAAAGAGTTATCTCCGAACACCACTTTGGGACCTGGCTCCTTTGAGTATCTGTGCAGGTATTGTTGAATCCCTGTCATGTGTCTAGAACAGCCACTATCTAGATACCATACCGATTCCTTGAGATATTTCTGCACAGATACATAGAAACAGATTAGTTCCTATGGTGAACCCACTTTCCAGTGGGTTCCCTGAATTGCTTGTTAGCAACTCTTGTGTTCCTGAAAAACTTTTGGCGTTGGGATGGACAGTTCATTGTTTCATGGTTATAACTCCCACAGATATCACACCCAGGGAAATCACCACACTCGTCTGAGTGATGGTCTGTGAACCCACAGAATTTACAGGGAGGATAAGATTTGTAATTTCCCTGTTGCCTTTTGGAACTCTGTGGTCTGTCCCTAGAGGGTGTCTGAGCTCTTTTAGCTGCCATGTGTCTGTCATGATCTAAGGTCGAATGGTGAGAATTTTTACATACATTGCAATAAGGTTTGATTAACCTTTCCCCTTTGGGTTCACCTAGGACTGACTTAGGTTCATGAGAAGTAGAGCATTCAGCGGAAGGCTTAATGTGTTGTTTCAAGAGTTCTACTTCTTTCATAAGAGACAACAGGCGATCTTCAGTGGTGGTGTCAACCTTATTCACAGTTTTAGAAGTGACAGGCTTAAAAGCTACTTGTTTACCAGTTTGTTTAGCAGGCACACGAAAAACTTTGGCTGGAGGATTCTCAATATCAGTCCTAAGTTCGTCCTTAGCAGATCTAGAAGAGCTGCTAGGTTCAAATCCAGAGAGTTTGGGCAAAGGTGGTAGCTCAGCCACATCTTCAGAGACAGGGTCATTAGTCAAAGAGGTATCTGACATATGAATAGTCTCTGTAGATTTAAAGACAATGTCTTTGGGTTTGGTGAGAATCCTCAGCTTTTTATTCTTAGCAGTTATATCCCTGTTTAAGTCAGCAGGCACTTCATCCCTAAGCAATTCATCAATAGTAAACCTAGCACACAGCCATTTTTCAATAATCTTGTTCAATTCAGAGACTTGATCATTTAAAGCTATGTTTTTCAAGGTTAATCTAGCTACTTCATTTTGCAGGGATATTTTCTCTAAATTAACCCGCCTGAGAGTTTCACATTCAGCCTTAGCATTTATCATTTCAGATTTAATAGAGTGAAACTTATCAAGTAGGTTCTTTCTTTGTTCCTCAACAAAGTGCAAATCAACAATGGTGTAATCAAGGACATGTTTACGTTCATCACTATCAGACATAGATAAAAGCCTATGTACCTTTTTCATTGTGATGTCAACCCATTGTCCTGATCTAGCATCACCTTTTCCAACAGTTGGTTCATCCTCAGCTATTGCCATAAAAGCCCTGACTCTTGTGGTGTCTTCTTCATCTGAAGTCAGTGGTTCATCATTCCAATCATAAGTTTCAGCAACCAACCCTTTCTCTGTCTTTTTCTCACCACCTTTCTTTTTGGACAGAGCTTCAATCTTCAAGTTCATTTGTTCTAACTCAACTTTAAGTGCCTTATACTTATTTTTGTAATCTTTCTTCTCAGTGTCTGAAGAATTGGATTGAGATGAGTTGTTATGTTGTTTGAACTTGTAGGGTTTGGATGAAGATGATGGATAAGAGGGTGAGGATGTCTTGGTAGAAGGACAATCTTTTTGATAATGTCCAAGCTTTCCACAGGCAAAACATGTTTCTTTTGACCTGTCAGTTGGTTTACTAGCTGATCCTACTCTTCCAGATCTTTTGTAGTATCTTCTTTGGTTGGCTAGCAACGCTCTTTCATGGAACTCTGCATTGAGGTCTGACAAGAACTCTTGGCTGCTACGGGTATCTTCTTCAATATTAGAATCGCTGTCATGAGGATGTGTTGCAGATATCAAAGCTTTGGAAGATGCTCCTTGGACTACAAATCTTTCAGTCTCTGATTTATAGATAGTATCGATCAGCCCTTCTTCATAATTATACTTACCATAGAGCTGAGCAAGGGTATCATTTTTGATTGAGTTGTTAGCTCTCTGAGTCTGATTCATGCTCAGCCACTTTCTTGGAAGGCTGTTGACAAAAGTAGCATTGATCTCAGCTTGACCAATAGTGACATCATTCATAGCCAGGTCATTTAGAAGAATCTTCACCCTAGTATAGGTTTGCTGAACCTTTTCACCTTCAAGTGACTTAAAGGCATTAAACTGAAGTCTGAGTGCCTGAATCTTTGTCTCTCTTGTTTCAGAGGGTCCTTCATGGCCAAGAATGAGGTCTGTCCACATTTGTTTAGCTGTGGGACACTGAATGACAGACTTCATGATATGCTTGGGAAGACAGGAAATTATGATGCTTTTGAGACGTTTATCTTGGTTTGCTAATTTCCTATCAACTGAAGTCCATTGTTTGATAGGTTTGGGAAGAGGGTTTTCTTCAGTGGATGTAAGCGCCATGGGAATATATGGACCATTTACTAAAATTTCTAAGAGAAAAGGTTCAAGTCCATCAAGGTATACAAGAAATTGACTCTTCCAACTGGCAAAGTCTTCTTCATCAAAGACTGGTACACTGGTTACGTGTGATCCACCTCTTGAGTCAAGAAGTTGGGGTAGATCATCGTCATTGGCTGGAGGGTTAAGTCTTGGTGAAGATGGGTTTGTGGAAGGTGATTGTGGGCTAGAAGTTTCCGGCATGGTGGATCTTGATTATAAAACTAAGAACGATGTTTCTTGAAGGTTTTAATATCAAACACCACTCTGATACCAATTGAAAGTCCCTAATCAATGCAAGAAACCCTAATCTTAACTTAATCAACACAAGGTATTACTTTTCAAATGTAATCTTATTATTGTATAATAAAGAATTACATGTGTTATGGATAACACAGTTTGATGACAATGTGTTGTGCGCACTTTGAACAACAATAAACCCTAACTTATGAATACAGTCGTAGCTGTTTGATTCACTAAGTTATATGCACTAATGTTCTTTATATCTCAAAGTGTTAAGCATTAATGCATGGATACACATCCTATTTATAGTGTTACGAGTTTGACTTAAACAGTACTTGATGTCGACTACACAAGCTTTTACAAGTTCCCACATTAGTCACATGATGTCCTTCTATTCTTGGTAGTCTTCCATTATGCTTTAAGGAACAGTTGTCAAAAACAGTTTCCTTATTCTTCATAGTCTCGAACACACAAATGGCATGTCCAAAGTGTGCTGAGAGTTATCAGGGTATTGCCACCCCTGTTAACTCTCAACCCCTCAGAGTCCCTGATACATCTTGGCTGTTATCCATCACAGCCAATGAGTATGTCTTCAGGTAATTCTTCGACTTCCCTGACAATGTCTCTGACATGGACTCCTCTGAGGTTGCTCACAGGGACTTGGATCTCTGTGAGTCTTACGAAACTTGCCTGCCTCCTAGGCACAGGCAAGGGACTATCTATCAGCCTAATTATGTTTAAATCAATGATCAGGGAATCTAATAAGTTTAGATTCCCAACAATTAATTTAATAAAACATTTAATTAAAAAGAAAGTTTAATAAAAACTTGTCACACTTAATAAAAAGTGAGTTTTAAGAAAAGATTAAATCACTTGATCACTTGATTAAGGTTAGTACTTGTTTATCCATACCTTAAGTGAAAATAGGTAAAATGAAAAATACTTGAACTCAAGAATTCGTTTTTCGTTGTTTTCGTAAATGCTTGTTTTTACATATTGTCGTAATCAAAACAAGGCGAGACCGAAAAATGCAAGTAACGTTTTTAGGCATTAATTGCATTAACAATCTCCCCCTTTTTGATTCCGACAATACATAAACTCAATCACACAAAAACAAGATTTTCGAAGACGAGTTTATTCATTTCTCCCCCTTTGTCGAAGCAAAAAGGTTGCACAAGTTGGTGTTTGAAGAAACGGACTTCGCAAAGACTCCCCCTTGGTGCTTACTCCCCCTAGCTTGGGGCACCGAGGAATCGAGATATGGTGACAAGCTACACAGAAGGGTTAGTTGAACAAAATAAACAACCAACAATATATAGCAATAGGTCACATAAAAAAAATAAAAGAGAAGAAAACACAAAGACAAAGATCCAAGATAGGTTACTAAAAGGACATCATACAAAGAAGTATGGAAAAAGGAACAAGCCAAAAGCATAAATCTTATCCTAGTTATTCTAGAATTCTAAGATTTGCTTGAATTTGGTGTCTTGTGGATAAGCAACCAATGCTTATATGAAAGACAAGGTAATAGCGGAGGGTGGTGGTGGTGGCTTGTTGGAGATCTCATAATCAAAGTGAAGAGAAGGCTTGATTAAGAGACTCTTGATGTAGCTCAACTCCTCATAGATGTGTGCCATAGCAAGGTGTTAATATTGACAACATTGACAATATGTTCCATGATGCATGACATTATCATGAGAAGGAGGAAGAACACTAAAGGGTGGTGGTTGAAGCAAAGAAGTTCCACAATCAACATTCTTGGAAGGAGAGATGTGATTAAGAGTGTTCTTGGGTGAATTTGGGTTGAAAGCAATTGGAGAGAATGGTGGGGATTCAAGGCTTTCATTGGGAGAATAAGACATTTTGGATATGAAGTAATGCAAAATGCTTATGGTTTAAATAGGGAAGGCTTAGGGTATTTTTGGGGTGGTCAAAGGGTTTGAAACAATGATTCTCAAAAATGTTGGAGCAAATCTGGAGTTTCAGACAAAAACCCAAAAAAGGAAGGCACTGTAGGCGGTTCCTTATCTAGGGTGGCGGTACCTTATCAATAAGGTACCGCGGTTCACATATGGAACCGCCTGTAGAGGCAGGGTTTGGTGTTTGGAGGAAGATTTTTCAGCAAATCTTATTTTTCTAGTCTAACTTATCATAGGGATATGCTTAAAAGCAAAGATAGACAAAGAAAACATATGCAAACTTACCAAATAGAGATTTGACCAAAATACATGGATTGAAAAATAGATGTAGGAGGTGTTTAAGACAAGACCTTAAGTCATGACACAATGATCCTCCATGATTCTATCTTGTTCTTGCTATGTTTGAAAGAATCATACATATGAATTATGTAAGCTCTAAATTAATAGCGAGAATCTATGAAAAATCATTTTTAGATTGAATTAACAATGTCAAACGAATTTCTCAACCATTTTCGAAAGAGACTTTGAGAGTTTTGAAAAGAAGAAGAGAGGGTTTTTCAAAAAGAGTTTGGAAGACTCAATGACTCAAAGTGGCAAAAGAAAACACACAAGAAGAGAAGAATTTAAGGAAGATGTTCCATTAATCCTAGACCTAGACGCAAGTAATTAAAAGGTTCCATCTTAAGTGGCTTAGTGAAGATATCGGCTAAGTTGTCCTCGGAGGGCACCTTTTCAATAGAAATGTTCCCCTTTTGAACATTATCCCTAAGGAAATGGTGTCTAATTTCTATGTGTTTGGTTCGCGAATGTTGCACGGGATTATTGCTTAGGTCTATAGCGCCTTTATTATCGCACATGATGGGAACATCATCAAGAGAAATCCCGTAATCAACAAGTGCTTGCTTCATCCATAGAGCTTGTTGGCATGCTTTTCCGGCACTCACATACTCGGCTTCCGTGGTGGATATTGAAAGAGCGGTTTGTTTCTTGGAGAACCAAGAAGTTAAACAACAACCCATGAAGGTACAAACTCCACTAGTGCTTTTCCGGTCCACATAGTCTCCCGCATGATCCGAGTCCGCGTAGACAATGGTTTCTACGCCGGTCCCTTTAGGATACCATAATCCTAAATGTATGGTGCCTTTAATGTATCGGAAGATACGCTTAACCGCTTCAAGGTGAGAGGTTTTGGGATCCTCTTGGAAGCGAGCACAAAGGCAAACACTAAACATGATATCCGGTCGACTTGCCGTTAGGTACAACAAACTACCAATCATACCTCTATATTTGGTGTTGTCTACCGACTCAAAATCATCATCTACGGTGAGTTTAGTATCCGAGGCCATAGGGGTCTTCATTGGTCTAGATTCTTCTAATCCAAATTTCTTTAGCATTTCTTTAGCGTACTTAGATTGACTAAAGAAAATACCATCGTCCATTTGTTTAATTTGGAGTCCTAAAAAGAAGTTAAGTTCTCCCATCATACTCATTTCAAACTCATCATGCATGATTTTGGCAAAGTCATCACACAATTCTTGACAAGTTGAGCCAAATATAATGTCATCAACATATATTTGTACGATTATGAGGTGAGGACATTTCTTCTTTGTAAAGAGTGTATTGTCTACCATTCCCATGGTATACTCATGTTTAACAAGAAACGCTTTAAGTCTATCATACCAAGCTTTGGGTGCTTGTTTGAGTCCATAAAGTGCTTTCTTAAGCTTGTAAACATGGTCCGGTTTCTCAAAATCAATGAAGCCGGGAGGTTGAGCCACATATACCTCCTCATTGATAAAACCGTTAAGAAATGCACTCTTTACATCCATTTGTTGAAGCTTAAAATCTAAGGCACAAGCGTAGGCTAAAAGGATTATAATTGATTCTAATCTAGCTACCGGTGCATATGTCTCGTCATAATCAATCCCTTCTTGTTGATTATAGCCTTGTGCTACAAGTCTAGCTTTGTTACGAGACACAACACCATTCTCATCTAACTTATTCCTATATACCCATTTGGTTCCTATAATGGTAGAACTTCTAGGTGGAGGAACAAGTTCCCAAACATCATTGGCAACAAATTGGTTCAATTCTTCTTGCATCGCAATGACCCAACTCTCGTCCGACAAAGCTTCTTTAACATTCTTTGGTTCAATCAAGGAGACGAAACAAAAGAAGTTGCTTTGGTTTTGAACTTGAGATCTTAGGGTCCTTTGATTTAAGTCACCAATGACATTATTGAGAGTATGATCCCTAGACTCCTTAATGTTTACTTCCTTTTCAACACTAAGGTCTTCAACTCCTATTTTTCTAACCTCTTTGGCTTTAACTACTTCTAATTCATCCAAGTCATCATCAACCAATGGTGGTGTCTTGGGCGAAGGAGGGGTTTCATCAAAGGTTACGTTGAGTGATTCTTCAATAACCCCCGTGGTTCTATTTAGGACTATGTAGGCTTTACTAGTTTAGGAATAACCTAAAAGGATACCTTCGTAAGACTTTGGGTCAAACTTGGTAAGGTAGTCTTTGGTGTTGAGGATAAAGCACTTGCTTCCAAACACCCTAAAGTATTCTAATGAGGGTTTCTTACCTTTAAGAATCTCATAGGGGGTCTTTCCTAGGAAAGGTTGAATAAGAACTCGGTTGAGAATATAAGTCGAGTGTCCACGGCATTGCACCAAAACTTTTGAGGCAAAGATTGCTCGTTTAACATCATCCTACTCATCTCTTGGAGAGTCCTATTCTTCCTTTCAACTACCCCATTTGATTGTGGAGTGCGAGGAGCCGAGAAGTTATGGGTAATACCATGAGCTTCACAAAAGGCACCAAATTGCACTTCATTATCAAATTCCCTACCATGATCCGTCCTAATAGAAACAATTGAACATCCTAGTTGATTTTGAATTCTTCGACTAAAGATTTCGAAGTGATCGAAAGCTTCATTCTTAGATGCCAAAAATCTAGTCCAAGTGAATCTAGAATAGTCATCAACTATAACTAGGGTATAAAGGTTACCTCCATAACTCCGTATGGCGGAAGGTCCAAAAAGATCCATATGTAGGAGCTCTAAGCACCGAGAGGTCGAAACCAAATTCTTGGCTTTGTGACTTGAGTGAACTTGCTTTCCAACTTTGCAAGCATCACAAAAGTGACTATCAAACTTAATCTTGGGGAGGTGTCTTACCAACTCCTTAGAGACTAAAGATTGAATTAAACGCATATTAGCGTGACCTAATCTCCTATGCCAAAGAGTAGAACTATCATCTATATTCGCAAGACATATGTTGTCTTTTGACTTCTTATTAACCTTCATGACATAAAGCCCATGCTTTCTAACACCTTTTCCAATGACTTTTCCATCTTTTACGATTTCACTGTCATGTTCCAAAAAGATGACCTTACACTTATTATCACAAATTTGACCTATACTTAAAAGGTTTGATGAGGCTGCTTTTATACATGGTCTCATCGTCCAAATCGGGCTTAAAATGCATAAAATATCATTAATTATACCAAATATATGCTCGTGTTTGTTACTTGTGTATTTTTAGGTACGGATATTGAGGAAATGGCAAATTATCACAAGAATCATTCAAAAACGAACACGGGAAACGAATTCGCACAATGAACCGGGCCCAAGTTTGGATTTTGCAAAAAGACCCTTGAAGAATTGAAGATTGGCAACTTTAGTCCCTCATCTTTGAAGAACTTGTCACAAATGACCCTCCAAATGTTATTTGTACAAGAATGTTCCTCCATGTTTGAAGATTGTACAAGAAAAGCCCTTGGAGAATGAAGAATGTGCACTTATGGTCCTTGATACAAGTTTTTAAAGTAATTGTGCCATTTTTGACAACTTGCCAAAAGTTGTTAAAAGGGAAATAGGCGTTGATAGCCTTTTATTACAAAGTGAAGACAAGAGAGAACTTTAGGGACCAATACTGCCAACCAACCAAACTTTCCCACCCAACCAGCTCCTTACACGTCAGCATTACCCACCCAAATACCCAAAACCCTTACCCGACCTGCCCATAACCCAATACCCACCCAAGTTTATTTATTAAACTTGGTCAAAGACCAGTCAACACCCACTCATTTCCCACCAAAACACATTTTTTAAACTTAACCCCACCCAAAACGGATTAAACCCTCCCTAAACACCCCCATAAACCCTAATCCACCCAGACCTAATCACCTTTAATACAAAGGGCTTTTCCCTTAATCACTCCAGATCCCTAATTAATCATCACCCAAACCCTATAACCCGACCAAACCAACGTCCCATGTTACTCCTTGGCCCCCAAGTTCAAATGGACGACTAGGATGCATTCAAACATCACCAACAACAACTGGCATCACATGGACGATTTTTGACCAAGCTTGAAGACAAAAGACCAAGGGCTTTATTGGCAATTCAAGAACTAGGGTTTAGTGGTTCTAGATAGTTCTGTTAAGTAGTATAACTATGAGTGGCCTATCACTCATACACTTTGTTCCAGTTTTAGATTTTCAACTCTTGTAATTCCTTTTTTAAAGAAATAAAGTTGGTATTTTTAAATTAAACTGTAATTCCTTTTATTAAATTTAAAAAGTTGGTATGTGTTGATAGCTAGACCGAGTTCCAAAAAAAAAGTATTTGTGGAGAGTTTTTGAGTTTTCAAAAGTAAGGTTTCAAAGTTTCTGAAATTGGTAATTTCTTGGTGAAATTTGATTCAAGTGTTTGTTTTCCAGATTGTAAGTTTGTTTAGGTTAAGGTTGTTGCAAGAAAAACGTTTTTGAGAAGTTTTACAAAGGTTAAAAAAAGGAAAGATAAAAAACAGAATAGTATATTATTTGTGCTTGTGTTTTTTTCAACTTTTCTTCTTAGCAGGGTTGTCTTATTGGTTGTCCAAGGTTCAGCATCAGGCCCCAACCTGATTGGAGGTGGTTTATCAACCACTGAGGGACTTGGATGTAAGTCCCTCAAGGTAGAATCTTGTTTTCCTTTTTCAGTTTTTTTTATAAATTTGGTGACTAGTTTGATTTGCATGAGAAGTGGTTTGAATGTTTGTTAAATGATTTGTTTATGCATGATAAGGGGTTATATGCATGATAGAAGCAACATAAGTCAGTTTGGATTAAGTTTGGTGTGATTTGGTTTGTAAAAAAATTGCATAACAGAACTTTAAGGGGTGTTTGGATCAAGGTTTTAATTGGTTTAATTGGTTTAGATTTTGCCTGCAATCTTGTTTTAATCATTCCATAGGGTAGAATAGGGTGTATGCCAGTTGTTATTTCAAGTTTGGTAAGATTTAGAAGCATTTGCATGTGGAAAATAGTGAAAACAATGCATAAAACTGAATCTGCCATATTTTGAATGCATTTGTGTGATTTTTGCCATCCAAATTGATAAGTTGTTATATTTAAGGTAGCTTAAGGACTGTTAATTGGTTAAATGGTTTGTGTTTAGCTTGTGTGTGATATCTTGGCCTTTGAATCTCATAATTGTGCAAGTATCAAGCATAAACACCCACATACCCTTTGTTTTACATCAGCAACTTGAGATTGCCTTTGTGTGCATTTTTTGTGAATTTTAGCTAAGTTCTCTTTCTTGTTTTCATGTTTTCTTGACTCCTTGTACTCCAAAGAGTACAAGGGTGCCCCTGTGTCCATCAAAACAACACCAAAATCCATAAGTCAAGTCCTCTTGACCAAATCTTCATTAGTGAAGAAATTGATTTTCCTTTGTGTTCTTAAAAGCTCAACTGAGCACGAATTTGGCATTGGATTGGTTTTAATCTTGATAAACTTGGATTGTTATTGTGTTTTGTGGATTAAAAGGGTCACAGCTTTGTTTTTAAAAGTTAAAAAAGTAAAAAAAAAAAGTTGCAAAAAGGATTGGCCAGGACTCGAACCTGCGCCATCCTCCTCACAACACACACACACGTTACCGTCGCGCCCTTGGGTCTTTTACTGACCAAGGGTGCAACACAAATCTACTTAACATCTTTTTGTGTGGGCTTATATAAATATAAGCCGTAGCTTATTTTGGGATTTTGGGCTTATTCATTTAGCTTATTAACCAGTGCTTATTTTTCCTAGGATTAGGTTTTCACTAGGGACTTTTCTAGCTAAGTTTGGTATTTTTCCTTTCTTTTATTTATTTTTTTATCTTTTTTTTATTAGCCGGTTTTTATTAAATAGATAAAAAATAGAAAAAAGTCTTTTTAATTTTTAGAAAAATAATTTTTAGTTTTTAATTAATATATTTGAGGTTTACATCCACTTAGGTTTTCAAAAACGTTTATTTTTAATTTTATTTTATTTTAGGGTTTTTTTTTTTTAAATTTAAAATTTAATATAAAACTATAAAAAAGGTTTTAGGAAATTTTAGAAATTTTTTAGATTTTATTTTATAAACTTTTTATTTTTTTGATTATTTTAATATTATTTTATTAGTAAAAATAGAAAGTTGGTTTTTTATACTTTTTTCATTTTTCCTAGATTATAGACATTAAATTAGGAACTTTGTAACTTTCCAAATATTTTTTAGGCTTTTCATTTAATTTTTAGAATTAATTTAAGTTTTAATAGATTTTAATAGTTTTTAAGTAATTAAAAATAGTTTAATTTGGTTTTAAAATTTTTAAAAATAGTTTTTAGCTTAATTAGGTCATTTTTGAGGTTTACAAACTATAAGATCTTGTTTAGGGCTTTTTAATAATTAATTGTGATTTTTAGGGCTTTAATTAGCATTAAAAAGTCATTATTTAATTAATTAAAAGGTTTTAGCAAGTTTTGATTTTTTGTAAACTCTTGGAATTTTATTGTGGATTTTTAGTAATTTTTAGGAATTTTTAGGTTAAAATTTTAATTTTTGTGGTTTTTAAGGTTCTACGTCTTAACTTTCTAGTAGTGATTTTTTCGTTAATTTTTATTTTTTTCGTCTTCGTCATTTTCTCTTCTCTTTTCTTCTTAATAAAATCATCAATCAAAATCAATTCAATTCACAACACACGTGCCTCCTCGAGAACGAACTCACTTACTTTTAGGGTCATTTACACACGGTTTTCCTAAACCGTCGTGCACGCTTGCCCTATATTTTAGTTGCTTGTTTTTCCTAAAGCAAGTATCTAATTTTACAAACATCATTTTTGGCGCCGCTGCCGGGGAGGCGTGTTGTGTTTTGAATTGAACCATTGTTGTTTTTTTATATTAGCCATAATAGTATTTGTATTAGTAGCACTCTACTAATACGTATTATCGTTTTTCGGTTTTTGTGTGAATATTATTACTATATTATATACGTAGAACAATAAATTCACAAGTACTCCAAATACGTGAGCAATCACAACCTTGACTTGGGAGGTCATTACCCAATCATTGTATTCGAATCTCAAACCAAAGAAAAAAAGGCAAAAATAGATAAATACTTTCGTGAAGCTTAATTTTGATAATACAAACTATAAGGTGGGTATAAGGCGGTTGTATTTCACGACCTAAAGGAAAAAGGCTCTTAAGTGCTTCGCGCCGCCTCGTTTCCTCCGCTTGCTTGTGCGTATTTGATTTTGAGAGTGAATCGAGGGTTTTGCCGCCCAAAGTATTATTACATATCATATATATATTTTCTTGGTTTCTATTGATTAAACCCTCTTGAACGATTTGGTGTTCCACCATCGTTCTAAAGTCATCAAAGGCGTTCACTCCACGTGATCGTTTTCATTCCTTGAGGCTTCTTTAATCAACAGATTTGATTAAGGAGGAGATTTGTGGACTTTTGTCTACTTAATACATTCACCAATTTCCAAAAAAGGTTAATACCATCAAAAACCACAAAAAATTGAAAATACAAAATACCAAAAAGAATCTTCTTTGCTCGCCTTCTCGTTGTACGTGACGTTTATGCAAACTCGCTCTAAAGCAAGACGTGCACGTAAACGAAGAAACAAATCGACCACTCCTTCTAGTGAGGAGTCTCCTATTGAGGAACCTATTGTAGAACAAGAAGCTACCATGGCTAATCGAACTATGATGGAGTTACTTCAAGCACCCACCGAGGGTTATGGAGAAGCTATTGTAATTCCCGCTATCCTTGCGGAGAATTTTGAGGTGAAAACGGGTTTGTTGTCGATGATCCAAAACAACAAATTCCGTGGTGATGAGAAGGACAATCCCCACAACCATATCCGCCAATTCAATCGTCTTACCGCCACTTGCAAATTCAAGGATGTCTCGAATGACTCGATTAAGATGATGCTTTTTCCGTATTCCTTAGCGGGGCCCGCTAAAATTTGGTTAGAGAAAGAGCCACCCAATTCTATATTGACGTGGAAGGATCTCGTTTCAAAGTTCGTGAACCAATTTTTTCCGCCCTCTAAGACTACGCATTTGAAAAATGAGATTTCTAAATTTTCACAAGAATCAAATGAAAGTTTTTCTACGGCTTGGAATAGGTTTAAGGAGATGTTACACGAATGTCCTCATCACGGTTTTTCCGATTTGCATCAAATCGACACGTTTTACAATGGACTTAACGATCATGAAAGAGATTATTTGAATGCCGCCGCGGGTGGTAATTTTTTGTGTAAAACGGTTGAAGAAGCTTTGGTCATAATTGATAATAGGTCTAAGGTTTATAGCCCTCGTAACACACCGAGTGTTGCCAAATTGGGCTCCTCATCATCGTCTCGTAGTATCAATGCTTTGCATGATGAAGCAAATGAGGAGAATCAGTTTTTCGATAGGTTTTCGACTCTTATGTCCCATTGGAAAGCTCAAGAAGCTTCAAATTCCGCTTCGGTTAAAGCGGTTTCTAAGAGTTTGTTTGTCGTGTGGGGGAGCTCATGATCTTTCCGAGTGCATTACCGCGGATGGTAACACTTCGAATGCTTTTGTAGCCACGGGAACTTATAACCAAATCGGTCAAGGTTCCCGCCAAAATCAAGCTCCATCAAATCAAAATGCTAATAACTATCGCAACAACCAAGGTGGAAATTACCAAGGAAATCAAAGGAATTATAACAAGGGTAATTATCAAAGTGGAAATGGGCAAATTTCAAACCAAAACCAAAACCGTGATTTTCAAAACAATGCCCAAGGTTTTCAAAACGATCACACCAAAAATCTTCAAGGAGAATTTTTGAATTATGCAAAGGCTAATGATGCTAAGTTTGACAATATGCAACGTGAAATGTGCAAGACATTGAATAAGTTTTATTGATTGAATGAGAATTACATAAGATAGCATATGTATTTATACTAAATACATAGCTTTAACACTAAGCAACCCTAACCCTAATGAACCCAAGCCCATAATCGGGTTGGGCCCTAATCTAGCCGTCTAATACTCCCCCGCAGTTTGAACGGCAGCCTTACGAACGGACAAACTGGAATGAAAATTAAAAGCAGCTTCTTTTCCTCATCTTCTTTTTTGTTTGTTGTAGCTGAAGTATAATTGTTTTGGCGGCATAGTTGCTTATTTCTTGCGGCATCCTCCTTTTGCGTGGCTTGCTTTGCCTTTTAGAAGGGAGCGGCAATTTGATTATCAACTTTTTGTTGTCAACGACAATGATCTTCGACAACGAACACAATAGATGATGAAGAAAAAAATGACTAACATAATTTTTTTTGACGGCTAGGGTTTAGGGTTACGAATTGAAAGCAAGAAAAAGAAAATTCAAAAACACAATAAAGCAAGAAATAACGAAGATCCCTCCGGATCATCGGTATGTAAACCGGTGACCGGAGGATAACAAATTTGGTTGGTGGATCTAACCTGCTCTTGATACCATGCAAGACATTGAATAAGTTTTATTGATTGAATGAGAATTACATAAGATAGCATATGTATTTATACTAAATACATAGCTTTAACACTAAGCAACCCTAACCCTAATGAACCCAAGCCCATAATCGGGTTGGGCCCTAATCTAGCCGTCTAATAAAATGGTTAGCTTAAGGTCCGAGTTGAAAAACGAGCTTAAAAACGAACTTGCTAATGAACTTAAAACTCATGCTAATAAAATGGAAGGAAATGTCACACGACTCCAACAAAATCAACAAAAAATGGAGCAAGGTCAACATGAGATTAAGCAAGAATTGTTAAAAGCGGATGCTAGGCAATCTAAGTTTGAAGACCGTATGGCTAAAATGTTTGAAGCTATCATGTGTAAGCCCTCTTCTTCGGGTGGTCTTCCTAGTGATACCATCGTGAACCCGAAAGGAGAATTGAAGGTTATTACTACTCGTAGTGGTAAAACTTTCAAAGAACCCATTTCTCGTCCAAGTACTTCTATGGAGAAGGAAAAAGAGAAAGAACCCGAGGTTGTGGTTGAAAAGGAGCAAATTACAAGCCCACGAAGTACCGCTCAAACCACACCTACGGTTGAACCAATACCAATCATGGAACCCGAGATTCCAAGGCCGTTGCCTATGCCTACTTTGCCCCAACCCACACCACCTTTACCCTACCCTTCAAGACGAGACAAGGAAAAGGCACAAGAACGAAATAATTATCAATTTGAACTCTTTATGAAAATGTTTCGTGACTTGCATTTTAATATAAGTTTTGCCGATGCCTTAGTCATGATGCCTCGATTTGCCGCGAACTTCAAAAGTATGTTGAATAACAAAGAAAAATTGCAAAAATCGTCTAGTTGTTCATCGGTTTTTCTAAGCCGCATACCTCAAAAAGTCGGTGATCCTGGAAAGTTTTTAATCCCATGTGCTATCCAAGACATGGAAGAATGCTACGCCTTGGCCGATCTTGGTGCTAGTATTAATTTGATGCCTCTTGAGATTTTTAAATCGCTCAATCTTCCAAATCTCACTCCTTCAAGAATGTCAATCGAAATGGCCGATCATTCTACGATTCTAGCTTGTGGAGTTGCCGAGGACGTCTTTGTGAAAGTTGGAAATTTCTACTATCCTGTAGACTTCATTGTTGTTGATATTCCCATCGATCCTAAAGTTCCGTTAATTTTAGGTCGATCTTTTTTGGATACCTCGAGAGCACTTATCGATGTGCATGCAAGAAAAATCACTCTTCGTTTCAATGAGGAAGAACTCGTCATTAATGCAACCCAAAACTCCACTCTTTCTCATGTGTATTCTATCACATCTTTGTACAATGTCAATCCCATCAAAAACATTTGCAAAAAGATTTCAAATAGAGTTTTAGGAGTTGTTGAGAAAAATGAAGTTCCGTCCCCTCCGCCGGTGGAGGTTAAGAGTGTTAAGCCTACAATTCCAATCTCGAGTGATTCTTCGGATGATGAATACGTTGATCCCGATGGGGAGGTTTTCTTTGTTGACAAACGTTTTGAAAACTTACCACCACCTAAACCAAAAATATTTCAAAATGTGAGACTTTTTAGTGTGACTAACATTTCTTTAGATACACCGAATATTTTCGACATAATTAAATCGGGTTTTCACAAGGAGAGTTTAAAAGATGAAAAAGGAAAAGATTTTGAATTAAATTTAAAAGATTTTTCTACAACTCTAACTCCGTCATCACTACGTGATTTGAGTACTACAAGCTCGTCTTCTCCTTTTGACGATGCTTTGTGTGGACTTAGTGAGGGGGAATCCCCTTATGTTCCCTCCCCTTTCTCCACCGAGGACGAGATATTTGATCCTGGAATTGCTTATATAGGGAAATCTCGGTCTTCCACCGATGCAATAAATGGAAAATCTTTTCATTTGATTGGTGCGAGTCTACCTCGAGTACCTCATGTTTTTAGAGACTTACCCATTGTCCCACCCTTCTATTTCTTCTCTCCTATTTTCTTGAAACTCTTTGAGTTTTTGTTGACCATTGATGAAGTGGCGTTGATTTGTTTTTCCAATGAAAATGAGAACGCCATCTTCGACCCCGGTATTTTACACCATCAAAGGACTTAGTCCTTTATACCGGTTGTTTTTGGGCCTTGTTTATCATGTAAGCCCCACCAAAAATTGACCATACCATGATTATCCCTAAATGATCACATTTATGGGGATTCGAGTCGAGCTTTTGACTCGGTTATCAAAAACAAGGTGCCTCGTGGGGGAGACCCATGCTTATCCATGTACATATTATTGCTTTCTAATGTAGTTTAATGTAAGGGGATTTGTGCCCTTCCAACCTTTGTTCCGTGGTTGTTTGTGAATTGTGGTTTTTAGATCATGATCTTCACGATTGGAGCCTCTCATGTTCGTTTTATGAGAGCACTTGATCGTTTGCTTTGGAGACATTTCTCAATATCCAAATGATATATCCTTTGATGTTCTAACCTTAGGTTTTTAGCACACTTCATAAACGGATATTAATTTATTGGTTACACCCTTTCCATGCTAGATTAAGCATTCGACTACGTCTCTAGTATGGGGGTGTTTGCACCCCTAGACTCGAAACATTGAGGACAATGTTTAACTTTATTATGGGGGGGTGAATAGATACTTGCCTTGCCAAACCTTCACGCTTTCCAAAGTTTACCATTTTGTTTATCGTTTTGTTGCAAAATAAGGCTAAAAATGGTCAAATTTTAAAATTTTTCATGTTTTATAAGTGTTTGAAGACACGAATGTAGATTTTCCGATGGCGAGAATAAGAGTAATTTTTGACTCGACCGTGCGTGTTGAGCACTTAGCTTTGATTCCTTAACTACACATTAGGCTAAGTCTCTTAAATGAGGACGAGAAATGATAGAGTTAATTATAAGTTACTATGCTAAACGTAGAGTACTCGTATTCTTTCAAAAACTCATGTGTTCTCGTTGTTTGCTTATTCTCCCTTCGCATGTAAATATTTTTTGCTTAATAAATATTGACTTAGCGGTTTAGTTAGGATTGTTGGATTTCTAGTCTTTTCTAGTAGCTTCCGTGTAATTAAATTGGGAAGACATTAAGGTATCGCCAGCGTCACGGTTTTGAAGTATTGGCCACCCGAATAATCGAAAGCTTCACCCAATAATAAGATTTCAAGTGCTCACCAAAATCTAGCAAACAATTTGAAGCCCCACAAGGCCTAAAATCTATGCAAAATTGAAAGTGAATCAAGCCTTAATCTTCGAAGCTTTAAAGATCCAAAATTCGCTTTAGTGTGAGGATATACGTCTTTGGCTAATAAAACCACCGATGAGGCGGATAATAAAAGGCAAGGCAAGACCGAAGTCATAATAAAAGCTTCATGGCGAAGTTGAATAAAAGATGGAGGTAAACCAAAGATAATAAGGTCCTTCCGTTAGGGGGCGTATAAAAGTCTTGGTAATAAGTCTCATGTTCAAAACCGTTATAAAACCGTGTTTATCGATTCTTCTTGTCAACTTAATTTTTTGACATCGTTGTCTATTAGGAGGGGTTATTGATTTAATGGTCTTAGTTACACCGTTAGGACTCTATTTTTAGACCTAAAATCTCTATTATCGCATAAGTCAACAATGTATCCTCATGAAACATTCAAGACAAAATAAAATATAAGAGATACAACTTAGGAATAATGGGAGGATAAGTACGTGATTAGGGCATATGAGTAGTGTTAGCATTACTAACTTATAATGACAATGATCTCGTTGCACGCTTGGCATGGAATTGGGGTGAAAATCGAGGACGATGAAATTATTTCTAACGAAGCATTCACGTGTTCTTGTTCTATGAACCTAAACGTCCCATTTTGCGATGAAAATCATACATTATGTCTAAAACGCAAGTAGTAGCAATAGTAGTAGTGTAGCTAGTTTATCATTCCAATAAAAATCATAAAAATGAATTTTGGAGATGCTATGATACTTTATTCTAGCATTGCGTGAGGGCACGACAATGGTTTAGTATGGCGGAGTGATGAGACTGCTTTTATACATGGTCTCATCGTCCAAATCGGGCTTAAAATGCATAAAATATCATTAATTATACCAAATATATGCTCGTGTTTGTTACTTGTGTATTTTTAGGTACGGATATTGAGGAAATGGCAAATTATCACAAGAATCATTCAAAAACGAACACGGGAAACGAAGTCGCACAATGAACCGGGCCCAAGTTTGGATTTTGCAAAAAGACCCTTGAAGAATTGAAGATTGGCAACTTTAGTCCCTCATCTTTGAAGAACTTGTCACAAATGACCCTCCAAATGTTATTTGTACAAGAATGGTCCTCCATGTTTGAAGATTGTACAAGAAAAGCCCTTGGAGAACGAAGAATGTGCACTTATGGTCCTTGATACAAGTTTTTAAAGTAATTGTGCCATTTTTGACAACTTGCCAAAAGTTGTTAAAAGGGAAATAGGCGTTGATAGCCTTTTGTTACAAAGTGAAGACAAGAGAGAACTTTGGGGACCAATACTGCCAACCAACCAAACTTTCCCACCCAACCAGCTCCTTACACGTCAGCATTACCCACCCAAATACCCAAAACCCTTACCCGACCTGCCCATAACCCAATACCCACCCAAGTTTATTTATTAAACTTGGTCAAAGACCAGTCAACACCCACTCATTTCCCACCAAAACACATTTTTTAAACTTAACCCCACCCAAAACAGATTAAACCCTCCCTAAACACCCCCATAAACCCTAATCCACCCAGACCTAATCACCTTTAATACAAAGGGCTTTTCCCTTAATCACTCCAGATCCCTAATTAATCATCACCCAAACCCAACCCACAACCCAGATTCCATCCACAACACACCCATGTGGTTGTGGACCCCTCCCCTGCACACGTCTCTTTCCCCTAAACCCTATAACCCGACCAAACCAACGTCCCATGTTACTCCTTGGCCCCCAAGTTCAAATGGACGACTAGGATGCATTCAAACATCACCAACAACTACTGGCATCACATGGACGATTTTTGACCAAGCTTGAAGACAAAAGACCAAGGGCTTTATTGGCAATTCAAGAACTAGGGTTTAGTAGTTCTAGATAGTTCTGTTAAGTAGTATAAGTATGAGTGGCCTGTCACTCATACACTTTGTTCCAGTTTTAGCTTTTCAACTCTTGTAATTCCTTTTTTAAAGAAATAAAGTTGGTATTTTTAAATTAAACTGTAATTCCTTTTATTAAATTTAAAAAGTTGGTATGTGTTGATAGCTAGACTGAGTTCCAAAAAAAAGTATTTGTGGAGAGTTTTTGAGTTTTCAAAAGTAAGGTTTCAAAGTTTCTGAAATTGGTAATTTCTTGGTGAAATTTGATTCAAGTGTTTGTTTTCCAGATTGTAAGTTTGTTTAGGTTAAGGTTGTTGCAAGAAAAACGTTTTTGAGAAGTTTTACAAAGGTTAAAAAAAGGAAAGATAAAAAACAGAATAGTATATTATTTGTGCTTGTGTTTTTTTTCAACTTTTCTTCTTAGAAGGGTTGTCTTATTGGTTGTCCAAGGTTCAGCATCAGGCCCCAACCTGATTGGAGGTGGTTTATCAACCACTGAGGGACTTGGATGTAAGTCCCTCAAGGTAGAATCTTGTTTTCCTTTTTCAGTTTTCTTTATAAATTTGGTGACTAGTTTGATTTGCATGAGAAGTGGTTTGAATGTTTGTTAAATGATTTTTTATGCATGATAAGGGGTTATATGCATGATAGAAGCAACATAAGTCAGTTTGGATTAAGTTTGGTGTGATTTGGTTTGTAAAAAATTGCATAACAGAACTTTAAGGGGTGTTTGGATCAAGGTTTTAATTGGTTTAATTGGTTTAGATTTTGCCTGCAATCTTGTTTTAATCATTCCATAGGGTAGAATAGGGTGTATGCCAGTTGTTATTTCAAGTTTGGTAAGATTTAGAAGCATTTGCATGTGGAAAATAGTGAAAACAATGCATAAAACTGAATCTGCCATATTTTGAATGCATTTGTGTGATTTTTGCCATCCAAATTGATAAGTTGTTAGATTTAAGGTAGCTTAAGGACTGTTAATTGGTTAAATGGTTTGTGTTTAGCTTGTGTGTGATATCTTGGCCTTTGAATCTCATAATTGTGCAAGTATCAAGCATAAACACCCACAGACCCTTTGTTTTACATCAGCAACTTGAGATTGCCTTTGTGTGCATTTTTTGTGAATTTTAGCTAAGTGCTCTTTCTTGTTTTCATGTTTTCTTGACTCCTTGTACTCCAAAGAGTACAAGGGTGCCCCTGTGTCCATCAAAACAACACCAAAATCCATAAGTCAAGTCCTCTTGACCAAATCTTCATCAGTGAAGAAATTGATTTTCCTTTGTGTTCTTAAAAGCTCAACTGAGCACGAATTTGGCATTAGATTGGTTTTAATCTTGATAAACTTGGATTGTTATTGTGTTTTGTGGATTAAAAGGGTCATAGCTTTGTTTTTAAAAGTTAAAAAAGTAAAAAAAAAAAAAAAGTTGCAAAAAGGATTGGCCAGGACTCGAACCTGCGCCATCCTCCTCACAACACACACACGTTACCGTCGCGCCCTTGGGTCTTTTACTGACCAAGGGTGCAACACAAATCTACTTAACATCTTTTTGTGTGGGCTTATATAAATATAAGCCGTAGCTTATTTTGGGATTTTGGGCTTATTCATTTAGCTTATTAACCAGTGCTTATTTTTCCTAGGATTAGGTTGTCACTAGGGACTTTTCTAGCTAAGTTTGGTATTTTTCCTTTCTTTTATTTATTTTTTATCTTTTTTTATTAGCCGGTTTTTATTAAATAGATAAAAAATAGAAAAAAGTCTTTTTAATTTTTAGAAAAATAATTTTTAGTTTTTAATTAATATATCTGAGGTTTACATCCACTTAGGTTTTCAAAAACGTTTATTTTTAATTTTATTTTATTTTAGGGTTTTTTGTTAACTTTAAAATTTAATATAAAATTATAAAAAAGGTTTTAGGAACTTTAATTTGCATTTTTCTCTTAGTTATATTATTCTAGGATTTTAGAAATTTTTTAGAATTTATTTTATAAACTTTTTATTTTTTTGATTATTTTAATATTATTTTATTAGTAAAAATAGAAAGTTGGTTTTTTCTACTTTTTTCATTTTTCCTAGATTATAGACATTAAATTAGGAACTTTTTAACTTTCCAAATAATTTTTAGGCTTTTCATTTAATTTTTAGAATTAATTTAAGTTTTAATAGATTTTAATAGTTTTTAAGTAATTAAAAATAGTTTAATTTGGTTTTAAAATTTTTAAAAATAGTTTTTAGCTTAATTAGGTCATTTTTGAGGTTTACAAACTATATGATCTTGTTTAGGGCTTTTTAATAATTAATTGTGATTTTTAGGGCTTTAATTAGCATTAAAAAGTCATTATTTAATTAATTAAAAGGTTTTAGCAAGTTTTGATTTTTTTGTAAACTCTTGGAATTTTATTGTGGATATTTAGTAATTTTTAGGAATTTTTAGGTTAAAATTTTAATTTTTGTGGTTTTTAAGGTTCTACGTCTTAACTTTCTAGTAGTGATTTTTTCGTTAATTTTTATTTTTTTCGTCTTCGTCATTTTCTCTTCTCTTTTCTTCTTAATAAAATCATCAATCAAAATCAATTCAATTCACAACACACGTGCCTCCTCGAGAACGAACTCACTTACTTTTAGGGTCATTTACACACGGTTTTCCTAAACCGTCGTGCACGCTTGCCCTATATTTTAGTTGCTTGTTTTTCCTAAAGCAAGTATCTAATTTTACAACTATCAAGGTTAAATCCTAAGTTATCTACGTGCTCAACATTTTCAATGGTCATGGAGTCAAGAGAAACCGTACCTTTGCCAATGATATTACCACGTAGACTACTAGCGAATGTGACGTTACCTCCATCATATGCTTTGTAATGCGAGAATAATCTTCGATTACCCGTCATGTGTTTAGAACATCCACTATCCTTAATCCACTCATCGGGCTCCAAATCAATTCCCAAGCATATCTAGGTAACAACACACAAGATCAAACATTTGGTCCCCAATATCTCATGGGTCCAAAATTGTTAGTTCCAAACATCCCTTGCATTTGGTTGGGATGCATGAATGAAGAAGGGGTTCCCCATGGAGAACAAAATGGAGGAGGGTAGTAATTCATGTAACCATTTTGTTGTTCATTATTTCTCCTAGTGTATTTGATCTAGGTTTAGAGTTATGATTATTCCTTCTAGGTGTTGGAGTTTTACTTCTAGATCGTGAATTGTTTTGATTATCTCTTCTAGGCGTTGTCGTTATACTTCTAGGCTTAGACTCATTCCGTACTGTAGGTGGAGTAGAGGATAGTCTAGATAAACTTCTATTTCCCATGAGAGGTTTACTTAATGGCTTGTAGAACTTACCAATAGCATTGTCGTCAAGTATGGGTAATTTTACCTTATTAACAGTAAGATGCTTTAGTTTTTCATCTAACTTAGACTTTTCAGAAAGTTCAGGATTTTCACCAAAATCATCCTCTGCCCGCGGTACCTTATCTATGGCGGCGGTTCCATAGTGATAAGGAACCGCGCCATACAATTTGGAACCGCGTACAGTGGGCGTTTTTTGTGAAAACCTGACTTGTTTTGGTTCACTAGTTGAGGCTTAATTTGAGTTAAAACCTAGGCCAAGTCTTTCCTTAGAATGAACTTGTTTGTTTAACATATCATCAAGAGCACTAGTTCCTTTCATGAACTTTTCCAATTTAATGGAGGTGCTCTTGAGATCTTCATTCTCTAATCTAAGTTTCTCACAACTTAAGCAACTTAAACCAACCTCTTTATTTTTCTCAAGTTTAGCCAATTTCTCCCTAAGTTCATTGATCTCATTTTCAAGCTTAGTTTTGGTTGTTTTTAAGGTTTTATTCTTTTCTATGAATTTAAGACTAAGTTTGTGTAAACTATCATATTTGCCTTCAAATTCAATATCATCACAAGTGGAACTATCATTGCTATAATATTCGGTTTCGGAATGTACCTCTTTAGAAGTGTGAGCCATTAGACATTTCTCCTCTTTGGGGTTGTCATCATCATCTTCACCGCTATCGCTCCAAGCGCCACTAACGAACGCCGTGTGGTTCTTATCACGAGCGGGCTTTGGACAATCACCAATGAAGTGATTTGGATCACCACATCTAAAGCAATTCCTATCACCTTTTTCGTTCTTGACAAACCGATTCTTTGACGATGGTTTCTTGTCATAGTTGGGTCGCCTAACGTGTTGACCTCGTCTCTTGAAGAACTTCTTGAAATCTCTCACCGCCAATGCATACTCCTCGTCATCGCTTTCCGAGGAACTATCATGGTCACTTTGTGCCTTCTTAGCTTTAAGTGCAAGAGATTTCCTTTCACTCTTGGTTTTCACTAATTCCGAGTCCTTCAAAATTATCATCTCATGAACCTTCATGTTTCCTATGAGTTCATCGAGTGATAAAGTTGAGAGATCTTTCGACTCTTCAATCGCCGTGACTTTTGCTCTCCACTTTGGATGTAAGGCCCTTAGAAACTTCCTAACATTGTTCTTGCTAGAAAAACCTTCATCAAGTGCTTTTAGACTAGTAATAATGGTGTTAAACCTAGCAAATGCACTATCAATAGTTTCATCTTCTAAGATGACAAATTGTTCATATTGTTGGACAAGAAGATCGATTTTGCTTTCTTTGACTTGGCTATTACCTTGGTGGGTTACTAAAAGAGTGTTCCAAATATCTTTAGCGGTTTCACACATAAAAATTCTTTCATACTCTTTCTTAGGCAAAGCATTATAAATCACCATTTTAGCCTCATTATTTTTTGAAAGTTTCTTTTTAGTATCGTCATTAGCTTTGTCAAAAGTGACCAATTCTTTTGTTTTAGAAACTTCATTAAATTAAAAGGGTAAAAAATCACCATTGGTAATAACATGCCAAAGATCTAAATCTTTTGATTTCACATAAGTTTCAAATCTATTTTTCCAATAAATAAAACTATCAGTTTCAAAAAGTGGTGGTCTTTGCATAGATTGCCCTTCTAGGTATTTGTTGAAATCCATAGATCGATTCAAGTTTTAAAATACAATATACTTTAAAAACTCTTGAGCAACCCGCTCTGATACCAATTGTAGAAACTAGAAGGGGGGGGGGGGGGTTGAATAATTTCTTATATTTACTTGTTAAAATGTGGTTTCCAAAAAATCCTTTTTCAAAAACTTAGGCTTGAGGAAATATGTGAAATCTTCTTATGCACAATATGAACAATGATAGTGTAACTAAACTAATACTAACAAAACTATATCCACAAAGAATAAAGAATGATATTGTAACTAATCTAATACTAACACATGTATATGCATAAAGAATAAAGAATGTAAAGAGTTAAGGGTAAAGAAAGATCAAACCAAACACCAAGGATTTATAGTGGTTCGGCAACGAAGCTCACTCCTCGTTCCTACTCCACTCCTCGAGTACTCCTTACTCGAGTGTTCACTACACAACAAGCTCCTTATGGTGGAGAAAACCTTACACGTCGCTTAACCAATTTCCGACTCTAAGCTAAAAGTCGAGCCCTAATCGTAGATAGGACCAATCTACACAACTATACTTAGTACATACACAACTTCCAAATAGACACAACTACTTGGATCTTCACAACTATGACACAACTACAAATGTATAAAATTAGATCTTCAATGGATCTTTGGTGGTGGACTCAACACTTCACAAGGATAGTGTTCTTCTCTTTGCACTTGGAGAGGAAGGTATGGAAGAACAAGATTCACTTCTTAAACAAGTAATAATCAAACAAATGATCAAAGATTTGAGTGATTAAAGAAGGGGTTTGAATCTGGAAATAAATGTGCAAAAGAGGTGAGATGAAAAGCTGAGAATGGTCCACTATTTATAGGACAAAGGAGCCAACGGCTAGTTCTGCCCGCGGTACCTTATCTTAGCCCGCGGTACCTTATCGATAAGGTACCGCCTAGGTGCTAAGGTACCACCGGACTAGACTCCGCTCCTTTTTGTCCTTTAGTGGTGGAGGTCTTATCTGGATATAAAAAATATCCTGAAAGGATATTCTTAACCAAATAAGAATATGCCATTTTCAAATTTCAAATAATTAATTTAATAAAACATTTTCTTAAAAAGAAAGTTTAATAAAAACTTGTCACACTTAATAAAAAGTGAGTTTTAAGAAAAGATTAAATCACTTGATCACTTGATTAAGGTTAGTACTTGTTTATCCATACCTTAAGTGAAAATGGATAAAATGAAAAATACTTGAACTCAAGAATTCGTTTTTCGTTGTTTTCGTAAATGCTTGTTTTTACATATTGTCGTAATCAAAACAAGGCGAGACCGAAAAATGCAAGTAACGTTTTTAGGCATTTATTGCATTAACAAATTCAAATTCCTGGAACAAGTTTGATTCATTAAGAATCTTACCATTGTTGCTTTCCAGTTGACACAAGCTTGATTCAACAGAATCTCGCAAGTTACCTACCGTAGCGCTGTTTGATTTTGACACTAGAAGGATTTCCATTCATCACTGTGAATATTAATAAATATCACTCTGAATGTTCTGGCAAGACCATAAAGATATTGCGTAGAAACCTGAAACGAGTTTGAATCGATAAAGAAACAAACCACTGTTGCTTTTCAGTTTTACATATGTTCAATTCATAAAGAATCTTACACATGACCTACCGCAGTGTTGTTTGATGTTAACACTGTAAGGATTTCCACTCATCATTGTGAATACTGGGTATTATCACTCTAAGTGTTCTAGCAATATTGCAAGGATATAGCGTAGGACTCTCTTGATCATCATCCGTGTGTCCTAACAAGATTTGATTGATCTCTTGGCTCTAGACTCGATTTGTGCACTTTTAGTGGTCAGAGGCTGGAGCAGATGCCACATATTCAATATCAACTATCTCGGAGTGAGAAATTCAATAGAAGTCGTGTTGATCTCCATGACAATAAAACAAACTTCTTTTGAGAGAAGCCTGAGTTAGCTGGGGAAGGGCTGTGCATTACATCACTGGGTCTATGATGCGTTGTCTTCATGATGTGTTGACCTGGTTTCTGCCTTAGTTGTATGGAGGGCTATTTTCTTTTCACCCTTTATCCTTACATTTCTTTTTTATTCTTCAACCCCTTCAATTCATACCAAGACATCATTACTAGCACCTTGTTGTGATTGTTCCAGTGCTAGCATCAGTACTTAGTCGGCATTCGACTACGTTCACATTATACTCCATCTTTCCTAAGGACTTCTAATAATCTATTGGATTGTCCCTGGGAAGATCCCTCCGGTTCTGGTTGGATCATAGGACTTAAACCTAACCACCCTTTTGACACCAATAACGTCGTGAATTAAAGATGTTATGGGGGTATTTGATCGTAACCATAACTGCTTGAGTCTTTAGATCACATTTAAGTCACATTTTCTCCCCTATCTCTAATATATAAAATCGTTTGATATTAGAGATACCAAATTTTATTAAAATATATCGCGAAAAATAGTCTTGAAAACTTTCGGGAGAAAAATGTGTCTAACTTAGCATGAATTATAGGAACATTTATGTAGTGTCGAGCACACAATTTTTGAAAGATTTTGAATAATAATTGAAAAACTCTTGAAAAAATTGTACTCGCACACTACGTGTTCATGAACACATAAAATATTGTCATTGAAGAATGTGCTCACGAACATCAAAACTTTTTATATGAATAATACCAAAGGATACTTACACACAATGTGTTGGATACATAAAATCGTTTTGACATAACATATCCAACAACATTAAAAACTTTGATTTTGGAAAGCTCCCCCTCAAAAATTAATCCAATTGAATTATCATTGTGAGGATGTGATCCACATTTCGCTTTTTGAGGATGGGAGTTGTTGAACACACAATTTTTGAAGGATTTTAAATAATCATTGAAAAACTCTTGAAAAAATTGTGTTCAACGCTTTTTGAAAAACTCAATTTCTTTTTGGCGAAAAGGTTTTTCTAAGGCATAAACTTGATTTCATAGACTTTGAATGTCTTGACAAGTCCACTCAAGTGTAAGAAGATTTAACTTTTTTTGCTGAGGGTAAGCGCACTAAATCGTACACTCCCTCGTGAATATAGATCCGGGTTGCAATCTGAAAGTGATTACAAGCCATAGTGTTGAGCTCAAAACGTTGAATGTTTTGTGACAAGCTCAACCCAAGATAGATTGCTCTACCCGTTGTTAGAAATTTGTCCAAAATAGACATTTTCCTATAAAAAATAGAAATGACATGTTTTGAAAAATATTTACAACTTTCATTCGAGATTTATGTACACACCCGTGTCGTTATTGAGCGACATTTCTAGGTACGTCCATATTATCGATACTAAAAGACATGTCGAGAAGAATATTTTTGGGTTTTCAAAGTTTTCTAATTTCGTATTTTGCTTTTTCAAAGTTTGATAGATGAATCAAGCAGGCTTCTTTGCCAGAATCTCTAGTTCTGCTGGAGTTAAACATTTCATACCAATTTGCCTAACTAGATACGCAAACCTCTCTTTATAAAGAGCTTTTGTAAACAAGTCAGCTAACTGGTAATCAGTTCCAACAAAGTATAATTCAACAATTCCCCTTTCAACTTGTTCCTTAATGAAGTGATACCTGACATCAATGTGCTTCGTGCGGGAATGTTGTACCGCATTGCAGGAGATGGATATGGCGGACTTTGAGTCACAGTACATTGGTACTTTATCAAAGTGGAAGCCATAATCCGTGAGTTGTGTTCTCATCCAAAGAACTTGAGCGCAACACGCAGATAGAGACACATACTCTGCTTCGACTGATGACAATGACGTGCAATCCTGCTTCTTGGAAGACTATCCCACGAGCTTATCTTAACCTAGAAATTGTGCACCACCAGAAGTACTTTTGCGTGTATCAAGACACCCTGCATGATCAGAATCTGAATAGACCGTTAGAAAGAAACCAGTTTCCCTTAGATACCAGAGTCCCATGTGAATGGTATTCTTAAGGTACCGAAAGATCTGTTTAACCTCCTTGAGGTGCTTTTCAGTGGGTCGTGCTTGATATCGTGTACAATAACATGTAGCATGTGATATATCTGGTCGGCTTGCTGTTAAGTACATGAGGGAGCCGATCATGGAACGATATATCGTTTGATCTATGGCAACTCCCTCCAAATCAGCATCTAGGGATGTGGTTGATAATGGTGTCCCAACGGGATCACATGAGGTCATACCATGCTTTTTTATTATCTCTTGACAATACTTAGCTTGGTTAATGAAGATACCACTTGGGGATTGGTGAACTGGAATTCCTAGAAAGAATTTTAGTTTGCCCATCATTGACATTTCAAATTTGCTGTGCATTACTTTTTCAAACCATTTTGAAATTTTTGGGTTTGTAGACCCGAAAATAATGTCATCAACATAAATCTACACAAGCAAAATGTCATCCCCATATTTATAAGTGAACAAAGTTAGATCAATGGAACCTTTTGAGAAACCTTTGGATACCAGAAATTTTAAGAGCTCGTCATACCACGCCCTTGGAGCTTGCTTGAGTCTATAAAGTGCTTTGTGGAGACGATACACCTTGTCAGGATAATGAGGATTGGCGAATCCTTCCAGCTGTGTGACATAGGATTCTTCCTTCAAAGGAACGTTAAGAAACGCCGTCTTTACGTCCATCTGATAAACGATGAATCCCTTATGTGCAGCATAAGCAAGGAAAATCCTGACCGCTTCCAAACGAGCTACTGGTGCAAATGATTCTTCAAAATCAATACCCTCTTTCTGGCCATACCCTTTAGCCACTAGCCTAGATTTATTTTTGATGATCGTGTTTTCTTCATCTATCTTGTTTTTCCAGATCCATCGAAGATTTAATGGTGTTACATCGTATGGTCTGTCAACAAGTTCCCAGACTTTAAGTCTTTCAAACTGTTGAAGTTCATCCGTCATCGATTCAATCCAAGCGTGATCTGCCAAGGATTGTTTGATATTTGTTGGTTCAGCTGTACTCACGGCGAGTGCGAACATACAAACATCACCATCGGTTTCAAGTTGTCGTCTAGTACGAACGGGCTGTGAAGGGTTTCCAATTACTTGAACCAAAGGATGATCTCGGGTCCAATGATGTGTTGAAGGATGTCGTTGGTAAAAGGTATGCATATTTGACGGATCAACATGGCGAGTAGAAGACTCTCCAGTTTTATGTACCGATGTACCAAATGGGTTGATAAATTCGTGTAACACCCCCAAATTTACACAATTCAATACGGCGGAAGACTTGTTGGTGTTACGGGATAACACATTACTCACATCATAGACAACGCTTAAAAATCTCGTCGTTTAATAATAAAGCATTTCCCTTCATAAATATCAAATTTACATAGGTCCTAAGTCATAGTATTTCATACAATTTTACAAAGCATTTGAATGGAAATTTGTTATTTAAGTGCAGGCCATGAATTCTTGTTGTCTTCCCGAGAATTACCTTCAAGTACCTGAGATAAAACATGTTAAAAGAAAAGGGTAGCGAAAACGCCGAGTGAATTCATAGAGTTTAATGAAATCCATCAATATAACATCGGTATAAAATTATTACCGAAAATAATTTTGTACAAATCTTTGTAATAGGCCATAAAATAGCCAAAGTCATTTAATACAAATCCTTATCAAAAATTATAATATAGGCGTTTGCCTTCAAAATCATTATACGAACCATTGTCGTAAAAACATCATACAATACGTTTTATAACGTTGTATAGAGTTAAATAAAAACCGTTATATGAATATGGTTAATATCAATAATATGACCCCGTATTGCTAGCCAGGCAATATATCGTAATTCAGTGCGTATAGCAGTATTTCGTTATTTTTATTATTGTAAGTCGCATGACATTGTTACCTTACTACAACAAACAACGGGTAGCTAACCCGAAACTCAATTTGCCCATATAAGTTAGCGTGTCGTCACAAAGATCACGCTATGGAAATCTTCTCATACATAAATTCGCTTACCAATCAATGTGGCACGACGGGGATCAACCGTCAAGGCGCGAACTGGGGTGATCGTCCCCAAATAGTACTATTATATGCATAAGCGTCTACCAAATCCCGGTAGTTCACAATTCATGCTAATGGGACTTTTAGTGACATAACCTAACTTTAATAATCCATTTTAATTCATACATCGGGTCATATAATCATTCATCGGGTCATACAATCATTTGGGTCCAAATCAATAAACAAACAATCGGGACAAATGGTGTCCTATTTTATAAAAAATAACATGTTATCTCCCTCGCGGGTTTATAAAACATTTCATAAAAACATTTAAAAGAGTACGAGGCTATGAACTCACGTTGATTGGGAAAGGCGGTTATCGGCAATTCGGATGTACGGTACGTGCTTCAATCACGGAAACCTAGACAAATAATACTCGTCTTAGACTCTTTTCCAATGACTTTATAAAAATAACAATTATGTATACATATGATGATTTTATATATATGATGATCAAGTGGGTTTATACATTCTCATTTACTCATTTTTGTGTTATGTATTGGTAACTTTTATACTAGTTTCCTAGTTTTATTTATTTACATGTTTTAGGCCCAATAAGCCTATTACAAGCCCAATACTTTTCATTAGCCCAATTATACTTTTAATATCAGTATTATACTTTACATGTTGGGCCCAAATGGGTTAAGCCCAATAAGTTAGTTTATAAGTGTTTTACCAACTAGTTGGATTTATAGTCCAATAAGGCTACTTTGGCCCGTTAACGTTTACATGTTATATAGTTCGGGTTTTATCGGTTTTTACTTGTATTAAGTACTTATATATCAGCATATGACTTTTAAAAAGTTTACATTAGACGGGTCCGACCGTCTAAGTTTTAATTGACGAAAAACGTTAATTTTACAGTATTAGCCGAAAAGACGTAAAAATCATGTTTATAGTTTTTATAACTTATAAAATTTACCAAACTACCATTTTTATATAATGTCCATTTATTTATCCTTATACATATTTATATAAATGAAATATATAAGTTAGTGGGTTTTAATTTCACATTTTATCCTATATTATTTTGAGTGCTTATATAATATTAATAAACTTTAATTTCACAAAATCTGATTTTTAGTTTCACTTTCACTATTTTTATCATATCTTGAGTTCTATAAGGAGATATAAGCTCATTTTTGGATGAAATAAACTTCATATTATGTGCTACAAATAAGTTAGATATAGATACTGCTCAATCCATGTCTAATTATCCTTAACAGTCCCTACAAAACAGACTATTTAGATTGGTATACTAATTTTGTTTTGATCATATCTCACTCATTTTGATGATTCCATTGCATGGCCAACTCTACATGTGTATGACATCTAATACTTACTGTAAATTTATTCCACTATGCCATTTTAACAGTTTATCATTTGGTTACTTACTCTTTTTATACAGCCATCATATTTAGCAAGATTTTTAACCATTTTACATGTGGTTTTCCATCTTTCTGCCCATGTTTATCAACACCAAATCCCCATATAATATTTTTATCATCTTTCATCATCATATACATATACATAAATAAATAAAATACAAGATTACATAATCAAAATAACAAGAGGATAGAAAGAACAATCTTTATACCACCATTAGTGATGTAAAGATGAGGTTTTTGATGAACAAGACTTGGTTCTTGTTATCAAATCTTCAACTTTAGCAAGGAAACTTCTTAGGTCCTTTGGATAGATGAACAACTCCATGAATTCAGCCCTTTAACCTCATGAAAACTCCTTTTCATAGGTTAAGATCACCTCCAATCTTCATATCTTCAAAGGTTCTTCAACATATGTGTGAATAACACATGATATTGTGGTTAAATTGATCAAATGAGGGTGTTTGGTGGTTGAATATGGACGGCAAAGAGAGAGTGGGATGAGAGAGTTGTGTGTGTTTCATGAGTTGAATAATGAAGCTAATGGTTTAACTTTTGGTGGTTTTGTTGTGCATGCATTTTGTGTAAGTAACTAGGACAAGTGTCCTAGCTTACTTAGTAAGCTTTGACACCTCACAAGGGTGTTTGGCTAAGGCTTAGCCGTCCATGGTGTGGTGGTGGGGCAAGTTTATCTTGTCTCATCCCCATTTAATTACGGGTACTCCTCAATTCTAGTTTCCTCGATTTGCGTGCCCTCAGGTCGTTTTACGAAAAACATTTTTATAAATTATGAATCAACGAAACAAAACGAATCTAATAAAAATTGTCTCATCAAAAACGGAGTTCAAAAACGTAAATACGTAATCCCAAGGTTTCCGGTTTAGTCGTAAAGGACGTTAGATTATTCACGTAAGTCCTAATCTCTTCTCATAAATTTGTGAGTTTATGAACCAACACATATTTAAAATCCCAAAATAATATTCACGGATAAATTTATTTCCTGAAATGTCGGACTGTCACCAAAAACTGTAGGTAAACGTAAGCACGTAACGTAGAATCCTCCGGTTTAGACGTAGTCGATGCTACTTCAAGACGTAAACCCAAATTTATTCCCAGAAATGTGTGAGTTCATAATATAACATCAAAATAATGTTTTTAAATTATACTTGAGAATAAAATATCAACCATAAATTGACGGATTGTCACAGCATTTACCCCTAAACAGGATCTTTGTCCTCAAAGATCAATTTATCTTACTACTCGTTTCTTATAGAGTTAAAGCCGTGTGGGTATTTCCTCCACATTCGATCTTTTCTCACAAGTGTAATTCATTACAATACGCGAGTTTCATCACTCATAACTATGGGAGTAAGACCAGGCTTAATGTTGACTTACTTTCTCTATCCATGATGTTCACGGGTTTTTGATGAATGCAACTTTTCGCCGATCTAAACTTCATTAAGGAATAGTTAGATTTTCACTTGATAGACATTTTATCAAGTTAGATATACGAATCATAATTCACGCAGCCCTTGAAGTCCTAGGATAGATCCAACTTATATGCCTTTCAAACCAATTTTTACATCATCTCGATGGTCCCATTCAACGGGGACTTATTTCCCATGATCTTTCAGATCATCTACTCATTTTTTTTTCCAAGGTGAAATTTTTGGCATAACTTCGCTACCCATCCTGCACTTCAAGATCTACATTTCATATTCACATAACCTCCTACTCACTACTAGCAGTCAATAATCAGATCCTAATTTACACAATCATTTCAGGTCTCGCGGGTCGGGTATTTTGCAAGGTTAGGTTTGTTATCATAGAAAACCTTAAACCTAAAAGACATGTCCAACTCACAGTGGGTGCATGTCGGGTGTCTTCATGCTCTCATATTTAGATCCTATCAAGATTCGATCTCGATCCTAATACGATAATTATCAAAGATAATCTCTCCAAAGGAAAACGATTATAAGGTTCATTACCAAAGGTCAATCGTTCAAACATAAAACAAGACTTCTAGTGTTTTGTATCGTTACTTTACCTCGTCCCTTCGATTGGGGTGGTAAACAGTACTCTCATCAAGGTTCGTTCCTAATGACTTCTGAGCAAATCTCTAGAAATTCGATGTGAAGCGAGGATCTTGATAGAGATGATCGATACGGGCACACTATGTTTACACAACTCCTTTATATACAAAAGAGTCAATTTCTTCATCAAGAATCTATCATTAACAAGAATGATATTAGCTGATTTGGTCAGTCTGTCGACGATGACCCAAATCAAATCAAATTCAGATGATGACCTTTGCAATAGTTAAATGTTTACTAATGTATGAGGCGATGTATGCCTTCATAATTTGCCATCAGTACTACTTCTTCAGATAAAGATACATTAAATCAGAAATGGCATGAATAGAATACTTAATCTTATGAGATTCCAACATGACTAAATCTCAAAAAATCCTCAATATTTAGGCAATCACAAGCGGCCTTTTATACATTTAACGCCATCGGCTTCTCAATTCTAATGGTTCACATTAGCCGCGAACCCCTTTTATTATCTATATTATCCTTTTTACAAGCATCTGCTAGTTTTAAATTGCTCGGCAATTTAATTTGCACAGTCATTACTAAGGAACACATCCTAATTGATTCTTTATCCTTTCTATATAATGTGTCAGTAATTACGTTCACCTTCCTTGATGGAATAAATATCATGCCCGTATTTATTCGAAAATTCTTTCTTCATATTTTCTAAGTTTTAGTTTCTTCTCAACTATCATTTTTATCCGTTTTACTCAATCCGACGTTTTAAAAGCGTCGATAATTATCACAAGTAAATTAATAATAATTATTAAATTTTATGAAATATAAACGTAAAATTTTTAAATTTTCTTAGTTCGACCAATTATATAAAAATGTTCGAAATAAATTTGAATTTAATCAACACGATTTTTGTTGATTTATCGAAAATAATTAACAAGATTTGTAAATGTTTGAAAAAAAATCTTTGTTTATACTTTGGTCAAAATTTTCTTAGTTGAAAAGCAAAAGTTGTCGTTTAAAATTCCAAGTCATAAGTTATATAATTTCCTCAATTCTTCTTAAGTTGTCTAGAAGTACACACAAATATTTACCCCTAAACAGGAGTTTAGTTAAATGTTCTGGGTATAAGGGAATAATCCCTTAAAAATTCCTTTAATAAAACATTTGTCAAAACATATTTGCACTTTCTTTTTGGTATAACCCAAAGCCTTAATGGATCTAATCATTGAAAAGTCAATATAGATCCCATTATCTTATTAATCACACGGTCAATTCAAGTAAAGGATTAAGTCTTAAATCACATGTTAAATATTCAAGGTACAGGTTTTCATTGTTCGGCCAATTTAGGGCAGTCTATAAATAATTATAAAATCTTTCTTATTCTTATAAACAAACAGATGGTTCTTAATGATCACAAGCATGAATTTATCAAATTACAGCCTACACACGTGATTCACCAAATTTATGAATGCTACATGTGCATTAGTCAATCCAAACGGCATACATTTAACTCATAATGTTCATTACAAGTTCTGGATGTAGTGATTGGAATGGATAATATTTTTCGCGGATGTGAAGTTGATGATAACCATGCCGTGGATCAAATCTTTCGAATGTACGCTAGAACCTTGTACATGATCGAACAAATCTATCATCTTGGGTAGTGGATATCGATTTCGATCGTCAATTTACTTAGTTCATGGTAATCAATAAATATAAGGAATAATAACACCATGGCTCTTCATGATGACGAGCTCGGTAGAATAAAAGCCTTCTCCGACAACTCTCTCAGTTGTATGGTAATTCTTTTAATTCAGATGGTGCTGACATACAGTGCACACGCCACGGGTGCAACACAAGGAATATAATCAATACCAATTCAACTTGCCTTAATGGCGAAAGTCTAGGTAAGTCACCAGCAATACCTCTTAAAGTTTCAGATAACATAATCATCTTTTAATAAATTTAGTTTAAGTTCTTTCTAGATTACAAAATCTTATGTCTAGTTCATAACCATTCACGGTATAATTTCAAGTCTAAAGGCAGGATATGGTCATCCATCAAGAATTATTTAGATCACTTTTGATAATCAACATCTTATCTTTTAGGGGATTTCTACACGGGTTCCCATCAATTAAGACAATGTCGTCATGTCATAATCAATCAATCCATTCTACTGGCACTATCAACTTCACAGTTTCATTACCGTTGATAAGATGTGAACTTCTCAAAGGACTACTAATAACTCATAATCCTTCACAAATTCAAGGATATATGGAGACCTAACTAATATTAAAAGAGTAAGGTCAACGCATAATCTACGCGAGAGAATTTCAAATAAGATATAGACGAAAACATTAACGAATATGAATATATCCCATGTTTTCATAATTTGAGTACGCATTCGAAAGCTCCTCGGATCGTTACCCAGTTCATTAAAATGGAATCAAATCAAAAGAAATGATTGGAACATCGATACATCCAGTCGGGTATCAACATTCGGTAATCAGATATTTTTCCTAAGAATCTCACCACGGGAGAATTGGACAAGGAGGGGATATCAATTGTCAATTAAGACAATTTCCACAGATGAGTAAATTCGACTCAGAAGAATAAATAGTACGGGCACATATGTAGGTGTCCCTAACAATATGTCCCTATTTTGCAGATCTCATAAATTTTTAATCTTTCATAACTTCAAAGAAAATGTAGTGTTTATTAACAATTTCATGGTGACTACTAATCAGCCTTGCATGGTCCCTTCCAAATTGTATGTAGGCGCGCAACTATATACAATTTCAAGATTAACGATGCAATACTCAGTTCGTCAAAACTTTGTCATCATGTTTAAAATATATATTCATGCTTAATTCAAAATGAATTTACAGATATGTTCTTTATCATGCAAACAATTAAGTTTTCCAAGATGTTTATAAACAACTTTACTTCGATAACGATTATTTATAAGTCTCACTTTAAATAATCCATATAGTGATGAAAATCCAATTTTCTCAAGGAATAGTGTTTTAACTTATAAAAACAATGAGTGATCTGCAAAAGAGTGATGAAGACTTGTTCACCAAGAATTAACTACAATATAATAGGAAATGAGCTTAGCCAAATAATCATGAGGTTCATGACCTCGATGGCACTAAAAAAAAATAATCCACAGCGTAACTCAATTCGAGATGAGTACTTGTTCAATGGTTGCATCACTAATGCGAACATTAGGAAGAAGCAAGAAAAGATAGATAACATTGATACATGTAGAATTTAGCAATCAAAGGTAGTCTTTTCATTAATCACAAACAAGTCAAAATTGTACCGTAACACATTACGTGTCACTATGTTATACAATTACAAGAACTCATCCTACCAACTAATGTCTCAGTTAAGTTAGGGATTATTTTTAAAAGATACCACAATGAATACTAATCTACAAGAGTCATTAGGTGTCCCACCTGTCCCGGAAGATCCATCGGTCCCAATTTAGATGAAGATTTCTTCAATTTATTTATTGGACACTTGGCATCCTCGTCATTGGACAATGGCCTAGGAACAACCCTTAACACGAACCAACAATCATTTAAAACCTTATAATTCAATCACAGGACTTAACGGATTCCTCTTAACAATCTCATATTCCATATAAGTTAAATTTTACTTTTATTCAAGTTTCAGCCAAATCATACTCAATTCGGTATCCTACCTCATTCTCCAATACTTTCAACCTTATTCTTAGACCTTAATAGGGCAATAAAAGCTCGATATGATCAACACTTAATTTCCAATCCTATAGCTCCTTACAACAATAGTTCTCAAATGAGTCACTAGTATGAAATGACTCACACATTCAATTAGACTTCTCGGAAAGGTACTAGTGGCATGAGGCTTTTGGGTAATGGTTCCAATGACAGCCTCAAGTGCAACATTCACCCTTTCGATTTCAATTTAAGAATTGGGTGACACCGAATCAGATGACATCTTTCTAGGTGGTAAGGTTTTGTCAAACTTCACTCTATAAGGAAAGATCGTCATGACATCGACATCAGATTTAATCTCGTTAATTCTTATTTAATATGATAATCAACTAATATCAACATTTCTACGAATATCAACCATTTTGTTGGGATCATAAATATCCACAACTTGGTTTAGATCTAGAATAGTTAGAATTCCTACAGGAATAGATTAGATTGACTTGCTAGGGGAGTTAGGCTTCCTTGTGACAATCTACGTCGTATAAATACCTCGTATAAATATAAAATAATCATCAAACCATCAGTGTAATCAAATTACATCATATATATATAATCTAAGTTATATATATATATATATATATTAAAATAACACTTTTCAGTCTGGCCTTGTCGGTAACTCGGGAATTCTTCGGCACCGTTATAGTCAAAAGATTTTTAGACATTTTGAGAAAAATGTTTATAGTTAAAAGATTTTGAAATGTTTTATTCAAAACCTTGGTTTTAAAAATCTTTCGTTCTCTATAACAAGAGCTCTGATACCAAATTGTAACACCCCCAAATTTACACAATTCAATACAGCGGAAGACTTGTTGGTGTTACGGGATATCACATTACTCACATCATAGACAATGCTTAAAAATCGCGTCGTTTAATAATAAAGCATCTCCATTCATAAATATCAAATTTACATAGGTCCCAAGTCATAGTATTTCATACAATTTTACAAAGCATTTGAATGGACATTTGTTATTTAAGTGCGGGCCATGAATTCTTATTGTCTTCCCGAGAATTACCTTCAAGTACCTGAGATAAAACATGTTAAAAGAAAAGGTCAGTGAAAACGCCGAGTGAATTCATAGAACTTAATGAAATCCATCAATATAACATCGGTATAAAATTATTACCGAAAATCATTTTGTACAAATCTTTGTAATAGGCCATAAAATAGCAAAAGTCATTTTATACAAATCCTTATCAAAAATCATAATATAGGCGTGTGCCTTCAAAATCATTATACGAACCGTTGTCGTAAAAACATCATACAATACGTTTTATAACGTTGTATAGAGTTAAATAAAAAACCGTTATATGAATATGGTTATATAAAACCAAAACACGAACATAATATCAAGAATATGACCCTGTATTGCTAGTCAGGCAATATATCGTAATTCAGTGCGTATAGCAGTATTTCGTTATTTGGATTATTATAAGTCGCATGACATTGTTACCTTACTACAACAAACAACGGGTAGCTAACCCGAAACTCAATTTGCCCATCTAAGTTAGCGTTTTGTCACAAAGATCACGCTATGGAAATCTTCTCATACATAAATTCGCTTACCAATCAATGTGGCACGACGGGGATCAACCGTCAAGGCGCGAACTGGGGTGATCGTCCCCAAATAGTACTATTATATGCATAAGCGTCTATCAAATCCCGGTAGTTCACAATTCATGCTAATGGGACTTTTAGTGACATAACCTAACTTTAATAATCCATTTTAATTCATACATCGGGTCATATAATCATTCATCGGGTCATACAATCATTCGGGTCCAAATCAATAAACAAACAATCGGGACAAATGGTGTCCTATTTTATCAAAACTAACATGTTATCTCCCTCGCGGGTTTATAAAACATTTCATAAAAACATTTAAAAGAGTGCGAGGCTATGAACTCACGTTGATTGGGAAAGGCGGTTATCTGCAATTCGGATGTACGGTACGTGCTTCAATCACGGAAACCTAGACAAATAATACTCGTCTTAGACTCTTGTCCAATGACTTTATAAAAATAACAATTATGTATACATATGATGATTTTATATATATGATGATCAAGTGGGTTTATACATTCTAATTTACTCATTTTTGTGTTATGTATTGGTAACTTTTATACTAGTTTACTAGTTTTACTTATTTACATGTTTTAGGCCCAATAAGCCTATTACAAGCCCAATACTTTTCATTTGACCAATTATACTTTTAATATCAGTATTATACTTTACATGTTGGGCCCAATGGGTTAAGCCCAATAAGTTAGTTTATAAGTGTTTTACCAACTAGTTGGATTTATAGTCCAATAAGGCTACTTTGGCCCGTTAACGTTTAAATGTTGTATTGTTCGGGTTTTATCGGTTTTTACTTGTATTAAGTACTTATATATCAGTATATGACTTTTAAAAAGTTTACATTAGACGGGTCCGACCGTCTAAGTTTTAATTGACGAAAAACGTTAATTTTACGGTATTAGCCGAAAAGACGTAAAAATCATGTTTATAGTTTTTATAACTTATAAAACTTACCAAATACTACCATTTTTATATAATGTACATTTATTTATACTTATACATACTTATATAAATGAAATATATAAGTTAGTAGGTTTTAATTTCACATTTTATACTATATTATTTTGAGTGCTTATATAATACTAATAAACTTTAATTTCACAAAATCTGATTTTTAGTTTCACTTTCACCATTTTTATCATATCTTGAGTTCCATAAGGAGATAGAATCTCATTTTTGGATGACATAAACTTCATATTATGTGCTACAAATAAGGTAGTTATAGCTACTGCTCAATCCATGTCTAAGTATCCTTAACAGTCCCTACAAAACAGACTATTTAGATTGGTATACTAATTTTGTTTTGATCATATCTCACTCATTTTGATGATTCCATTGCATGGCCAACTCTCACATGTGTATGCCATCTAATAATTACTGTAAATTCATTCCACTATTCCATTTTATCAGTTTATCATTTGATTACTTACTATTTTTATATAGCCATCATATTTAGTAAGATTTTTAACCATTTTACATGTGGTTTTCCATCTTTTTACCCATGTTTATCAAGACCAAATCCCCACATAATATTTTTATCATCATTCATCATCATATACATATACATAAATAAAGAAAATACAAGATTACATAATCAAAATAACAAGAGGATAGGAAGAACAATCTTTATACCACCATTAGTGATGAAAAGATGAGGTTTTTGATGAACAAGACTTGGTTCTTGTTATCAAATCTTCAACTTTAGCAAGAAAACTTCTTGGGTCCTTTGGATAGACAAACACCTCCATGAATTCAGCCCTTTAACCTCATGAAAACTCCTTTTCATAGGTTAAGATCACCTCTAATCTTCATATCTTTAAAGGTTCTTCAACATATGTGTGACTAACACATGATATTGTGGTTAAATTGATCAAATGAGGGTGTTTGGTGGTTAAATATGGACGGCAAAGAGAGAGTAGGATGAGAGAGTTGTGTGTGTTTCATGAGTTAAATAATGAAGCTAATGGTTTAGCTTTTGGTGGTTTTGTTGTGCATGAATTTTGTGTAAGTAACTAGGACAAGTGTCCTAGCTTACTTAGTAAGCTTTGACACCTCACAAGGGTGTGTGGCTAAGGCTTAGCCGTCCATGGTGTGGGGGTGGGGCAAGTTTATCTTGTCTCATCCCCATTTAATTACGGGTACTCCTCGATTCTAGTTTCCTCGATTTGCGTGCCCTCGGGTCGTTTTACGAAAAACATTTTTATAAATTATGAATCAACGGCACAAAACGAATCTAATAAAAATTGTCTCATCAAAAACGGAGTTCAAAAACATAAATACGTAATCCCAAGGTTTCCGGTTTAGTCGTAAAGGACGTTAGATTATTCACGTAAGTCCTAATCTCTTCTCGTAAATTTGTGAGTTTATGAACCAACACAAATTTAAAATCCCAAAATAATATTCACGGATAAATTTATTTCCTGAAATGTCGGACTGTCACCAAAATAGGTGTAGGTAAATGATGTAGTGATTTTACTACTCTTTAGGAAAAGAGAGCAAATAGGGCAAGTAATGAATACGACGATTTAGGAAAACCGTGTATTAATGACCCTAAAATGAGTTCGTTCTCAAGGAGGCTTAGTGTGTGTGTAATGAATTGATTATCTTTGTGATTATATTGTTGAGAAAGAAAAATATAAATGAGATTAGAAGAGAATGACGGTTACGAAGACGGATTAAACTAAGACGAAAAAGGTGTACACGTAAAATCGTAAAAAGTACCAAAATTAATTTTTTAACCTAAAAATTCCTAAAAATTACCAAAAATCCACAATAATATTCTAAGAGTTTACAAAAAATCCAAACTTGCTAAAACCTTTTAATTAATTAAATAATGACTTTTTAATGCTAATTAAAGCCCTAAAAATCAAAATTAATTATTAAAAAGTCCCAAACAAGATTTTAAAGTTTGTAAACCTCAAAAATACCCTAATTAAGCTAAAAAGTATTTTTCAAAATTTTAAAATCACTAAAAACTATTTTTAAACACTTAAAAACTACTAAAATCAATTAAAACTTAAATTAATTCTAGAAAATAATTAAAAGACTCTAAAAATATTTGGAAAGTTGCAAAATTCCTAATTAAGTGTTTAGAACCTAGGAAAAATATAAAAACTTAGAAAATCAGACTTTTAATTTTTAATAATAAAATAATATTAAAATAATATTAAAAATCCAAAAATCATAAAAAATTCTAAAAACTTGAAAACTAGCTTAATTTAACCTAAATAACTCAGAAATGAAAGTGAAATTACCTAAATACCCCTAATGGGCCTAGACAATGGGCTAAACCCAAAACAGTAGGTTATTAGGCCAAAATTGGGCCCAATAACAAAAAGTGTTCAAAATAAGCCCAAAAAGCACAGGTTGACTCAAAATTTGATTGTAAACAACTTTTTCCAAAGACCCAAAAGCTGAAAGTGTGAAATAAGCTAGCTTATAACAAGCAGCTTATTCTTAATGGGCTTTTTGGCCCATTAAGCTATAAGCCAATGCCATAAGCTAAATTTTGACACACAAGCTTCTTTTGACCTAAATAAGACTTCTGCAAAAATAAATCTGAAATAAGCCCAAGGAATAAGCCTGAAAATGCAATAAGCAATCTATAGAAAACGACAAAATAGTCGTTTTTGAGTTCTAGGCCACCCCAAGTGCTGATTCAAGTTCCAAAAGCTTTGAAATGACTTAATTAAGCAAAATCAACAAAGAGTTTTCAAATAAGCTGACTCAATAAGCTGGAAAAAGCAAATAAGCACTTATGTAAAAGTCAAATAAGTTGGTTTTCTAGTAAAAAGTCAAAGTCAAAGTCCAATAAGCTCTAGTCTACTTAAATGGGTCAAATAATGAAGACCTATCACAAAAAATAAGTTGTTGCAAGTCTGGATAAGCTAGAATAGCTTATTGATAAGCTGAGTTCAAAATTACACTATGAGGGGCTAGTTTTGGGTGTTGAGCAGTGGGAACTTTTTCCACTGCTTGACTTGTTTGACTTTTTGTCTTTAGTGACTTTTTTGGAGATTCAGATTTCACAAAGGCACCCAAATGATCTTTGGATCAAAAGGAGTCAATAACAATCAAAATATCACAATCACAAACACCCAATTGATACAGTTTAATAAATCAATCACCAGATATGATACAGACATGAACACTTAAGTAGTTGAGCACTTATAAGCAGTTTTAGCACAAATCAGCCAGCCAAATTCAACCAAATGCATACACAAGCTATTATAAACTCCAATAAGCAAGTCTAAACAGGTTTCTTGCAATGGTTCAAAGAAGCAAGATTCAAGCCAATGAATGTTACTGATGAACACTAACACATGCAGTTTTCTACTTTGCTGATGTATTTGACACTTAAGCCAGATTCAACACCTCAAATCTTTCAAACAGGTTACAATAACTTTGTTTAAACCACTTTTAGCCCTAAGCATGCATACACACTAAGTGTTCCCAAAATCCTAGGTCAAAACAGGCAGTAACAAAGTTTATATAGCAGATTGTTTGATTCAAGGCTTCAAACCCAAAAACTTGTAGTAAAACACTCTCAACCAAGCATATATCAGATTCCAAGCATAAACAACACAATCCAACAACACAATATCAAGTTACAATCACAAACAGGTAGACCCAAACACCCCTTAATCTTTTCAAAATCAAATTTTTCAAAGGCAAAGTGAGATTTAAGACTACCCAAGCATCAATTAACACAATAACAAGTAAGATTAACAGATTAAAGCAGATTTAAGCCACAAAATTCACAAGAACACAAGCCACACTCAAATATCACAAAAATCCAAAGTATTATCAGATTTTGGGATAAAGGGTGTGTACCTCATGGATGTACATCCACACCCACGGATTTTGAGCTTATGTACTAGCAAGAACAAGCACAAGCTTCCACAACAAAGCCTGCTAAGAATCAACAAAGTTAGAAGCACACGTATAAAAATCAGAAACTTGAAAAATCTTGATTAATGCAACCTTGTTACCCCACACTTGATTATCCCCAAGTTATAAGCCTCACCACACCTTAATCAACTCAATTAGGATGCTATGATCAGCCCTATAACCCAAGAATTCCAAGATAGAAACAAGAAGTTAGCAAAATATCAAGAAAATGAGAAAATGTGCAAACTTTGGCACACTCCTCTTTTGAAAACAGGTTTTAAACTTCATATTCAGTAAGCAATAAACATAAACAAGCAGAAATAAGGTGGCACTTGGTCTTTCTTCAAAACACTTAACTCAAATTCATTAAACTGAAAAGGGATTTACAAGTGCTTGAACAAAGGAAAAACCAAAAGCAAAGCACAAATGTGAGGTCCTAAGCCTTTATATAGGCATACATGTTGTCTAGGAAAGCTGAGAAAAACGTAACCCTAGCTACTGAAGTCCCATTTTTGCCCTTGTAGAATTTGAATTTCTTGGAGTCTTGTGAAGAATCTTTTGGCCTTTTGTTGAAGCTGGCAAAGGGGAAATGCCTCCAAGGGTGTAGATGAAGTTTGAAAAGTAAGCCAAGTTCTTGAGCGTTGGATTTGCTGGCCTGTTTTGTTTGGACATGAAGAGTGGGGCAGGGGAGGGTTGGCATTGTCACATGTATGAGAGTGATGGGAGTTTAGGGGTTGGGTTTTGATTAAGAGGCCATTAATCAAGATTCTGGAGGTTATTAGGGCTTAATTACAAGAAATTAAGAAATCCCTAATTTTATCAAGAACATGAAGAATAGGTTGTTTGATCTTGTTTGGGATTTAAATATGTGTTTAGGCGCGAGTTAAAATTAATTATTAATTAAGTTTAAACCGGTGGTGAGTGGATTGGTGAGATGGCAAAATGGAGAGAGGGGATTGGTGGAAATTGTGAGTGGGGTGAGGTGGCAGTTTATGATTGGTTAAGGTTACTAGGTTGTCTGGCCAGCTTTGAACCTCCATCTTTTGACAACTTGTCATTTCCATTCCAAACCTTGTCAACGCCCCATTTTAGTTAAAACACCTTTTGTAACTTTGCATTTTTGCCCCAAAAACTTTTACAAAGTGAATTCAGGGGTATTTCTTGCCATTTTTGAATTCTTCAAGGACTGATTTTGCATTTTGATGATGGATAATGGTCTTGACTTGTATAATTGATGTTTTGGAGGACTGAATTTGCCAAGTCTTGTTTGTTGAGGGACCATTTTTGCCAAATGTTGAAAGTCAAGGGTCCTTTTTGTAATTTTGGGATTTTCAAAGGACCAAACTTGTAATTTCTTGTACTTTGAAGGACTTCATGATATTTGACTTTGTGGAGGATATTGGTTGACAATTTAGCTTTGTTGAGGGGCTAAACTTGCCAATTTTTCAAAGTGGAGGGCCCTTTTTGTAATTTTGACAAACTTTAGGGACCAAACTTGTAATTATGAGGATACAAGGGTATAAAGTGTCAATTCTTCCATATTGGAGGACCCTTCTTCATAATTCTTCAAATCTTTAAGGGTTGATTTTGGGAAAGTCTTCATTAGGGCTTGGTTCATTGTGCGGCTTCGTTTCCCGTGTTCGTTTTTGAATGCTTCTTGTGATCTTTTGTCAATTTCTCAATATCCGTACCTAAATTACACAAGTAACAAACAAAAGCATCTATATAGGTATTTTGATGATATTTAATGCATTTTAAGCCCTATTTGGAAGATGATACTATGTATAAAAGCAGTCTCATCACTCCCCCATACTAAACCATTGCCGTGCCCTCACGCAATGCTAGAATAGAGTATCGTAGCATCTCCAAAATTCATTTTTATTTACTTTATTGAACGATAAACTAGCTATACTACTATTATTTATACTACTACTTGCGTTTTAGACATAATGTATGATTTTCATCGCAAAATGGGACGCTTAGGTTCATAGAATAAGAACACGTGAATGCTTCGTTAGAAATAATTTCATCGTCCTCGATTTTCACCCCAATTCCATGCCAAGCGTGCAACGAGATCATTGTCATTATAAGTTAGTAATGCTAACACTACTCATATGCCCTAATCACGTACTTATCCTCCCATTATTCCTAAGTTGTATCTCTTATATTTTATATTGTCTTGAATGTTTCACGAGGACACATTGTTTGTCTTATGCGATAATAGAGATTTAGGTCTAAAAATAGAGTCCTAACGGTGTAACTAAGACCATCAAATCAATAACCCCTCCCAATAGACAACGATGTTAAAAAATTAAGTTGACAAGAAGAATCGATAAACACGGTTTTATAACGGTTTTGAACATGAGACTTATTACCAAGACTTTTATACGCCCCCTAACGGAAGGGCCTTATTATCTTTGGTTTACCTCCATCTTTTATTCAACTTCGCCATGAAGCTTTTATTATGACTTTGGTCTTGCCTTGCCTTTTATTATCCACCTCATCGGTAGTTTTATTAGCCAAAGACGTATATCCTCACGCTAAGGCGAATTTTGGATCTTTTAAAGCTTCGAAGATTAAGGCTTGATTCACTTTCAATTTTGCATAGATTTTTCGGCCTTGTGGGGCTTCAAATTGTTTGCTTGATTTAGGTGAGCACTTGAAATCTTATTATTGGGTGAAGCTTTTGATTATTCGGGTGCCAATACTTCAAAACCGTGACGCTGGCGATACCTTAATGTCTTCCCAATTTAATTACACGGAAGCTACTAGAAAAGACTAGAAACCCAACAATCCCAACTAAACCGCTAAGTCAATATTTATTAAGCAAAAAATATTTACATGCGAAGGGAGAATAAGCAAACAACGAGAACACATGAGTTTTTGAAAGAATACGAGTACTCTACGTTTAGCATAGTAACTTATAATTAACCCTATCATTTCTCGTCCTCATTTAAGAGACTTAGCCTAATGTGTAGTTAAGGAATCAAAGCTAAGTGCTCAACACGCACGGTCGAGTCAAAAATTACTCTTATTCCCGCCATCGGAAAAACTACATTCGTGTCTTCAAACACTTATAAAACATGAGAAAATTTTTAAAATTTGGCCATTTTTAGCCTTATTTTGCAACAAAACGATAAACAAAAAGATAAACTTTGGAAAGAGTGAAGGTTTGGCAAGGCAAGTATCTATTCACCCCCCATACTAAAGTTAAACATTGTCCTCAATGTTTCGAGTCTAGGGGTGCAAACACCCCCATACTAGAAACGTAGTCGAATGCCTAATCTAGCATGGAAAGGGTGTAACCAATAAATTAATAGCCGTTTATGAAGTGTGCTAAAAACCTAAGGTTAGAACATAAAAGGATATATCATGTGGATGTCGAGAAATTCTTCAAAGCAAACGAGCGAGTGCTCCCATAAAACGAACACGAGGGGATCCAATCGTGAAGATCATGATCATCTAAAGTCCACAATTCACAAACAACCACGGAACAAAGGTTGGAAGGGCACAAATCCCCACACGTTAACTACATTAGAAAGCGATAATATATAGGATAAGCATGGGACTCCCCCACGAGGCTCCTCGTTTTTGATTACCGAGTCATGAGCTCGACTCGATCCCCTCAATACTAATTATCATTGGGGAAGGTGACTTGGTCGAGGTAGTTCAAGGATGGAACTTCCCCGCCAAAGTAGTGCTTCAACCTATGTCCATTCACCTTGAAGTTAGGACCATCATCTTGAGCTAGCTCGATGGTCCCATACGGAAACACTTGAGTCACGGTGAATGGACCGGACCAACGAGATTTCAACTTACCGAAAAAGATTTTCAAGCGAGAATTAAAAAGCAAAACTTGATCCCCAATGTTAAAAACCCGGTTTTTAATTTTAGAATCATGCAACTTTTTAGTTTTTTCTTTGTAAATCAATGAATTTTCATAAGCAATATCCCTCAATTCATCTAATTCATTCGATTGCATTTTCCGGTGTTTTCCCGCGGTCTCCATATCATCATTACAATGCTTTAGGGCCCAATAAGCCTTGTGTTCTAACTCGATAGGCAAATGACAATTCTTTCCATACACAAGCTTATAGGGAGTGCACCCAATGGGCGTCTTATGAGCGGTCCTAAAGGCCCATAAAGCAACATCTAACTTATCTGACCAAGATTGTCGGTTTTCCCCAACGGATCTCTCCAAGATCCTCTTCAACGCTCGGTTTGAAACCTCGACTTGCCCACTCGTTTGTGGGTGATAAGCCGTAGAAAGCCGATGTGTAACCCCATATTTCCTTAGGACCCTTTCGAATTGGTCGTTACAAAAATGGGTTCCACGATCGCTTATGATCGCACGAGGGGTTCCAAACCGAGAAAACAAGCTTTTCAAAAACTTGACTACCACACGAGCATCATTGGTGGGCAAAGCCTTAGCTTCCACCCACTTAGATAGGTAGTCAACCGCAACAAGGATGTACTTATTACCACGAGATGATGGGAACGGCCCCATAAAGTCTATACCTCAAACGACAAAGATCTCACACACTTGGATGATATTTTGTGGCATTTCATCTTTTTGTGAGGCTTTTCCTTGTCGTTGGCATGCATCACATGACTTCACAAGATCTTGTGCATCTCGGTAAATAGTAGGCCAAAAGAAGCCGACATCAAACACCTTTTTAGCCGTGAGATTAGCATCGTGGTGACCACCCGTGGGTCCCTCATGGCAAGCTCTAAGGATGTTAGAAGCTTCGGTGCCAAATACACAACGTCGGATGATTTGATCCGCACAAGTTCGAAACAAATAAGGGTCGTTCCAAAAGTAGAACTTGACGTCACGAAAGAATTTTTGTTTTTCTTGAGTCGTCATACCCTTAACGATGAAGTTACCCGCATGGTAATTTGCAAAATCCGCAAACCATGGGGTGGAAGAATCAAGCTTAGAATTCACTACACCAAGTGTCTCGAGCGGAAATGTTTCGGTGATTTCTTTGGGCTCGTAAACACTTTGGTGAGGATCTTCCAAACAAGAAAGATGATCGGCCGCTAGATTCTCGGCTCCTTTTTTGTCAACGATGGTGTGATCAAATTCTTGAAGGAGGAGAATCCAACGAAGTAATCTAGGCTTAGCATCTTGCTTTGCCATGAGATACTTGGTAGCCGAATGGTCCGTATACACTATGCATTTAGCTAAGACGAGATAAGGTCGGAACTTCTCAAATGCATACACCACGGCAAGGAACTCCTTTTCTGTTATAGTGTATATTAGTTGAGCCTCGGTCATCGTCTTGCTAGCATAGTGAATAGGCAAGAAGTGCTTTTCATGACGTTGCCCCAAAACGGCCCCAATAGCGTAATCACTAGCATCACACATGAGCTCAAAGGGGAGGTTCCAATTGGGAGCAACAAGAATGGGAGCTTCGGTAAGTTTCCTCTTAAGGATTTCAAAGGCTCGTACACAATCTTCGTCAAAGACAAAACATGCCTCTTTTTCAAGAACATGTGTAATGGGTCGAGAGATCTTTGAAAAATCCTTGATGAATCGACGATAAAAGCCCGCGTGCCCTAGGAAACTCCTAACTCCCTTAACGGTTTTGGGATGAGGTAATTTGGCGATGACGTCTACCCTAGCTTGATCTACCTCAATCCCCGCTTTCGAGACCTTGTGCCCTAAGACGATTCCACTCTTAACCATAAAATGACACTTTTCCCAATTGAGCACAAGGTTGGTTTCCTCACAATGTTTCAACATTCTCTCAAGGTTCGACAAACACGAAGTGAACGAATTACCAAACACGGAAAAGTCATCCATGAAGATTTCCATCGTCTTCTCGATCATGTCATGAAAAATAGCCATCATGCACCTTTGAAAGGTTCCCGGTGCATTGCAAAGTCCGAATGGCATTCTACAATAGGCAAACGTTCCATATGGACACGTAAACGTAGTTTTTTCTTGATCACGAGGATCGATGGGAATTTGGAAGTAACCGGAAAAACCATCTAAAAAGCAATAGAAATCGTTTCCCGCAAGACGCTCCAACATTTGGTCCATGAAGGGCAAGGGAAAATGGTCTTTTTGAGTGGCTTCATTCAACTTTCGATAGTCAATGCACACTCTCCATCCGGTCAGAGTCTAGTGGGAATCAACTCGTTGGCATCGTTTGGCACAACGGTCATCCCTCCCTTTTTAGGGACACAATGAATAGGACTCACCCAAGGGCTATCGAAAATAGGGTAAATCATTCCTGCGTCAAGGAGTTTAAGGACCTCCTTTTTGATGACGTCGTGAATTTTGGGGTTCACCCTCCTTTGACTTTGGATTGCGGGCTTGTAATCCTCCTCCATTAAGATTTTGTGGGTACAAAACTTGGGATCGATTCCCTTAATGTCGGATAACTTCCACGCAATTTCCCCTTTGTGATCCTTTAGAACATTGACAAGTGCGGTTTTTTCATCATTCGAAAGTTCCTTCGTAATAATAACCGGCAACTTGTCGTCCTCCTCCAAATAGAGATATTCGAGATGAGGAGGTAAATCTTTCAACTCAAGGATAGGTGGTTCCTCAAGTGAAGATTTGGGCTCGATACTCATAACCTCCTCGGATGGAGGTAATGGGAAATCGTTAAGAAAATCCTTGATAATCGAGAAGTCCTCATCGTTGTCGAGGTCTTCGTCAAAAGTACGTGGAACATCGAATTCTTCCAACGTAAAACCACCACCTTCAAATGGAGTGAAGGTTGGTGTCGAATTATCAAGAATTGGATCCAACATAGTGGGATTGCCACTAGTTTCTTCATCACCAAAACCTAGAACTTCTTGTGAAAATTCCTCGCAAACCACGTCAATCATATCAACGAGGTTTATGGTTTCAACGGAATAAACATGAGAAATTTGAGAGTTTTGAGTTACGTTTATAACAAGTTCCTCGTCGTTGAAACGTAAGGTGATCTTTCTAGCATGAACACCGATCAAAGCCATAGACGTATCTAAAAACGAACGACCTAAAATGAGAGGAACTTGAGGATCCGTGGGGATATCAACAACGATAAAGTCTACGGGATAGTAGAATTTCCCCACTTTCACAAAAACGTCTTCCGCCAAACCACATGCGGGAATTATGGAATGGTCGGCCAACTCGATAGACATTAGTGAAGGAGTAAGATTAGGAAGATTGAGCGACTTGAAGATTGCAAGTGACATCAAGTTAATGCTAGCACCAAGATCGGCCAAGGCGAAGCATTCCTCCATATCTTGGATTGCACAAGGGATCAAAAATTTACCGGGATCACCGACTTTTTGAGGTATGCGATTTAGATAAACCGATGAACAACTAGACAATTGGTGCAATTTCTCCTTGTTGTTCAACATACTCTTAAAGTTAGCGGCAAATCGAGGCATCATGACCAAAGCATCGGCGAAACTCACATTAAAGTGCAAATCACGAAACATTTTCATAAAAAGCTCAAATTGATAATTGTCGCGCTCTTGACGTTTCTCCTTCCTAAGTCTCGATGGATAGGGCAAAGGTACTGTGGGTTGAGGCATAGTAGGCATAGCCTTTGTAATCTCGGGTTCCAATGATGGTAATGGGTCAACCGTAGGTGTGGCATGAGCGGTACTTCGTGGGATTGGGACATGCTCCTTTTGGACCACCACCTCGGGTTCTTCCTCAATTGCTTCCTCCATAGGAGCAATTGGGTGAGGAGTCGGTTCCTTAAGTGTCTTACCACTACGTATGGTAATCACTTTCATCTCACCCTTAGGGTTGGATATGGTGTTGCTAGGAAGACCACTCGAAGATGGTTTACACATTATTGCCTCAAACATAGATGAGATTTTATCTTCAAAATTAGATTGCCTCAATACGACCTCGGTTTGCCTTTTCTCGGCCTTAATCATCTCTTGTTTAATCTCATGTTGCCCTTGTTCCATTTTTTGTTGGTTTTGTTGCAACCTAGTGACATTTCCTTCCATCTTGTTGGTGTGGATTTTAAGTTCATTAGCTAACTCATTTTTCAACTCTTTCTTCAAGTCGTTCTTAAACTCGGATCTTAGGCTAATGATTTCTCTTTGAATATTGTCAAACCTAGCATCATTCCCACTAGCGTATTCAACAAACTCACTTGGAAGATCTTTCAATGTTTGCAAACCTTTGTTGTTTTGAAAATCATTTTGATTCTTGTTTGAAACTTGATTATTAGCCCCTTGATTCCCATAGTTTCCCTTGTTGTAATTGTTTTTGAAACCAACTTGATTGTTGCGATAGTTGTTGTTAGCATTTTGATTTGAACCAAAACCCGGTGGAGTCATTTGATTAGAGCGGGAAACTTGACCGTTTTGGTTGTAATTTCCCGTGGCCGCGAAGGCACTCGAAGTGTTACCACCGTTGGTAATGCACTCGGAGAAATCATGACCTCCACCACAATACATGCAAGAAACCTCAATCGCTTTAGCCGTAGCGGGAGCACTTTGTTCACCAACTTTAAACTCAACCAAAAGTCCTTTTAGCTTATCAAAAATCTTGTTTTCCAAGTTTGCCTCAATTTGGCAAGCATCGATGGTATTAGACAAAGAAGGTGAAGCCGAAGACGAAGCCTTACGAACACTAGACGTGCTACGAGGACTATACACCTTAGATCTATTTTCAATTATCACCAAAGCTTCCACAACCGTTTTACACAAAAAATTACCACCCGCGGCGGCATTCAAATAATCCCTTTCATGATCATTAAGTCCATTGTAAAACGTGCCAATTTGATGCAAGTCGGAAAAACCGTGATGACGACATTCATGTAACATTTCCTTAAACCTATTCCAAGCCGTTGAAAAACTTTCATTAAATTCTTGTGAAAACTTTGAAATCTCGTTTTTCAAGTGCGTAGTCTTAGAGGGCGGAAAAAATTGGTTCACAAACTTAGACACGAGATCCTTCCACGTCAATATAGAATTGGGTGGCTCTTTCTCTAACCAAATTTTAGCGGGCCCCGCTAAGGAATACAGAAAAAGCATCATCTTAATCGAGTCATTCGAGACATCCTTAAACTTGTAAGTGGCGGTAAGTCGATTGAATTGGCGGATATGGTTGTGTGGATTGTCCTTCTCATCACCACGGAATTTGTTGTTTTGGATCATCGACAACAAACCCGTTTTCACCTCAAAATTCTCCGCAAGGATAGCGGGAATCACAATAGCCTCTCCATAACCCTCGGTGGGTGCTTGAAGTAACTCCATCATAGTTCGATTTGCCATGGTTGGTGCTTCTCTTACAATGGGTTCGTCAATAGGAGACTCCTCACTAGAAAGATTTGGAGTGGGAGTTTTGTTCTTTCGTTTACGTGCACGTCTTGCTTGATTACGAGTTAGCATAAACGTCACGTACAACGAGGGGACGAGCAAAGAAGATTCTTTTTGGTGTTTTGTATTTTCCAATTTTTTTGTGGTTTTTGATTGTATTAACCTTTTTGGATCTTGGTGAATGTATTAAGTAGACACTAATCTACAAATCTCCTCCTTAATCAAATCTCTCGATTAAAGAAGCCTCAAGGAATGAAAACGATCACGTGAAGTGAACGCCTTCGATGACTTTAGAACGTTGGTGGAACACCAAAACGTTCAAGAGGGTTTAATCAATGGAAACCAAGAAAATATATATGATACTTAGTAATACTTTGGGCGGCAAAACCCTCGATTAGCTCTCAAAATCAAATACTCACAAGCAAGCGGGGAAACGAGGCGGCGCGAAGCACTTAAGAGCCTTTTTCCTTAGGATATATTTTATAATATCCGCCTTATACCCACCTTATAGTTTGTATTTTTCAAGATTAAGCTTCACGAAAGTATTTATCTATTATTGCCTTTTTCTTTGGTTTGAGATTTGAATACAATGATTGGGTAATGACTTCCCAAGTCAAGGTTGTGATTTCTCACGTATTTGGAGTACTTGTGAATTTATTGTTCTACGTATACACTATAGTAATAGTATTCACACAAAAACCGAAAACCGATAATACGTATTAGTAGAGTGCTACTAATACAAATACTATTTATGGTTAGTATATAAAAACAACAATTCCAATCAAAACACAACACGCCTCCCCGGCAGCGACGCCAAAATTGATGTAGTGATTTTACTACTCTTTAGGAAAAGAGAGCAAATAGGGCAAGTAATGAATACGCCGATTTAGGAAAACCGTGTATTAATGACCCTAAAATGAGTTCGTTCTCAAGGAGGCTTAGTGTGTGTGTAATGAATTGATTATCTTTGTGATTATATTGTTGAGAAAGAAAAATAGAAATGAGATTAGAAGAGAATGACGGTTATGAAGACGGATTAAACTAAGACGAAAAAGGTGTACACGTAAAATCGTAAAAAGTACCAAAATTAAAATTTTAACCTAAAAATTCCTAAAAATTACCAAAAATCCACAATAATATTCTAAGAGTTTACAAAAAATCCAAACTTGCTAAAACCTTTTAATTAATTAAATAATGACTTTTTAATGCTAATTAAAGTCTTAAAAATCAAAATTAATTATTAAAAAGTCCCAAACAAGATTTTAAAGTTTGTAAACCTCAAAAATACCCTAATTAAGCTAAAAAGTATTTTTCAAAATTTTAAAATCACTAAAAACTATTTTTAAACAATTAAAAACTACTAAAATCAATTAAAACTTAAATTAATTCTAGAAAATAATTAAAAGACTCTAAAAATATTTGGAAAGTTGCAAAATTCCTAATTAAGTGTTTAGAACCTAGGAAAAATATAAAAATTTAGAAAATCAGACTTTTAATTTTTAATAATAAAATAATATTAAAATAATATTAAAAACCTAAAAATCATAAAAAATTCTAAAAACTTGCAAACTAGCTTAATTTAACCTAAATAACTCAGAAATGAAAGTGAAATTACCTAAATACCCCTAATGGGCCTAGAAAATGGGCTAAACCCAAAGCAGTAGCTTATTGGGCCAAAATTGGGCCCAATAACAAAAAGTGTTCAAAATAAGCCCAAAAAGCACAGGTTGACTCAAAATTTGATTTTAAACAACTTTTTCCAAAGACCCAAAAGCTGAAAGTGTGAAATAAGCTAGCTTATAACAAGCAGCTTATTCTTAATGGGCTTTTTGGCCCATTAAGCTATAAGCCAATGCCATAAGCTAAAATTTGACACACAAGCTTCTTTTGACCTAAATAAGACTTCTGCAAAAAGAAATTTGAAATAAGCCCAAGGAATAAGCCTGAAAATGCAATAAGCAATCTACAGAAAACGACAAAATAGTCGTTTTTGAGTTCTAGGCCACCCCAAGTGCTGATTCAAGTTCCAAAAGCTTTGAAATGACTTAATTAAGCAAAATCAACAAAGAGTTTTCAAATAAGCTGACTCAATAAGCTGGAAAAAGCAAATAAGCACTTATGTAAAAGTTAAATAAGTTGGTTTTCTAGTAAAAAGTCAAAGTCAAAGTCCAATAAGCTCCAGTCTACTTAAATGGGTCAAATAATGAAGACCTATCACAAACAATAAGTTGTTGCAAGTCTGGATAAGCTAGAATAGCTTATTGACAAGCTGAGTTCAAAATTACACTAGCAGGGGCTAGTTTTAGGTGTTGAGCAGTGGGAACTTTTCCACTGCTTGACTTGTTTGACTTTTTGTCTTTACTGACTTTTTTGGAGATTCAGATTTCACAAAGGCACCCAAATGATCATTGGATCAAAAGGAGTCAATAACAATCAAAATATCACAATCACAAACACCCAATTGATACAGTTTAATCAATCAATTACCAGATATGATACAAACATGAACACTTAAGCAGTTGAGCACTTATAAGCAGTTTTAGCACAAATCAGCCAGCCAAATTCAACCAAATGCATACACAAGCTATTATAAACTCCAATAAGCAAGTCTAAACAGGTTTCATGCAATGGTTCAAAGAATTAAGCAAGATTCAAGCCAATGAATGTTACTGATGAACACTAACACATGCAGTTAAGCCAGATTCAACACCTCAAATCTTTGCTGATGTATTTGACACTTAAGCCAGATTCTATTTTCTACTTTGCTGATGTATTTGACACTTAAGCCAGATTCAACACCTCAAATCTTTCAAACAGGTTACAATAACTTTGTTTAAACCACTTTTAGCCCTAAGCATGCATACACACTAAGTGTTCCCAAAATCCTAGGTCAAAATAGGCAGTAACAAAGTTTATATAGCAGATTGTTTGATTCAAGGCTTCAAACCCAAAAACTTGCAGTAAAACACTCTCAACCAAGCATATATCAGATTCCAAGCATAAACAACACAATCTAACAACACAATATCAAGTTACAATCACAAACAGGTAGACCCAAACACCCCTTAATCTTTTCAAAATCAAATTTTTCAAAGGCAAAGTGAGATTTAAGACTACCCAAGCATCAATTAACACAATAACAAGTAAGATTAATAGATTAAAGCAGATTTAAGCCACAAAATTCCCAAGAACACAAGCCACACTCAAATATCACAAAAATCCAAAGTATTATCAGATTTTGGGATTAAGGGTGTGTACCTCATGGATGTACATCCACACCCACGGATTTTGAGCTTATGTGCTAGCAAGAACAAGCACAAGCTTCCACAACAAAGCCTGCTAAGAATCAACAAAGTTAGAAGCACAAGTATAAAAATCAGAAACTTGAAAAATCTTGATTAATGCAACCTTGTTACCCCACACTTGATTATCCCCAAGTTATAAGCCTCACCACACCTTAATCAACTCAATTAGGATGCTATGATCAGCCCTATAACTCAATAATTCCAAGATAGAAACAAGAACTTAGCAAAATATCAAGAAAATGAGAAAATGTGCAAACTTTTGCACACTCCTCTTTTGTAAATAGGTTTTAAACTTCAAATTCAGTAAGCAATAAACATAAACAAGCAGAAATAAGGTGGCACTTGGTCTTTCTTCAAAACACTTAACTCAAATTCATTAAACTGAAAAGGGATTTACAAGTGCTTGAACAAAGGAAAAACCAAAAGCAAAGCAAAAATGTGAGGTCCTAAGCCTTTATATAGGCATACATGTTGTCTAGGAAAGCTGAGAAAAACGTAACCCTAGCTACTGAAGTCCCATTTTTGCCCTTTTAGAATTTGAATTTCTTGGAGTCTTGTGAAGAATCTTTTGGCCTTTTGTTGAAGCTAGCAAAGGGGAAATGCATCCAAGGGTGTAGATGAAGCTTGAAAAGTAAGCCAAGTTCTTGAGCGTTGGATTTGCTGTCCTGTTTTGTTTGGACGTGAAGAGTGGGGCAGGGGAGGGTTGGCATTGTCACATGTATGAGAGTGATGGGAGTTTAGGGGTTGGGTTTTGATTAAGAGGCCATTAATCAAGATTCTGGAGGTTATTAGGGCTTAATTACAAGAAATTAAGAAATCCCTAATTTTATCAAGAACATGAAGAATAGGTTGTTTGATCTTGTTTGGGATTTAAATATGTGTTTAGGCGCGAGTTAAACTTAATTATTAATTAAGTTTAAACCGGTGGTGAGTGGATTGGTGAGATGGCAAAATGGAGAAAGGGGATTGGTGGAAATTGTGAGTGGGGTGAGGTGGCATTTTATGATTGGTTAAGGTTACTAGGTTGTCTGGCCAGCTTTGAACCTCCATTTTTTGACAACTTGTCATTTCCATTCCAAACCTTGTCAACGCCCCATTTTAGTTAAAACAACTTTTGCAACTTTGCATTTTTGCCCCAAAAACTTTTACAAAGTGAATTCAGGGGTATTTCTTGCCATTTTTGAATTCTTCAAGGACTGATTTGACATTTTGATGATGGATAATGGTCTTGACTTGTATAATTGATGTTTTGGAGGACTGAATTTGCCAAGTCTTGTTTGTTGAGGGACCATTTTTGCCAAATGTTGAAAGTCAAGGGTCCTTTTTGTAATTTTGGGATTTTCAAAGGACCAAACTTGTAATTTCTTGTACTTTGAAGGACTTCATGATATATTTGACTTTGTGGAGGATATTGGTTGACAATTTAGCTTTGTTGAGCGGCTAAACTTGCCAATTCTTCAAAGTGGAGGGCCCTTTTTGTAATTTTGACAAACTTTAGGGACCAAACTTGTAATTATGAGGATACAAGGGTATAAAGTGTCAATTATTCCATATTGGAGGACCCTTCTTCATAATTCTTCAAATCTTCAAGGGATGATTTTGGGAAAGTCTTCATTAGGGATTGGTTCATTGTGCGGCTTCGTTTCCCGTGTTCGTTTTTGAATGATTCTTGTGATCTTTTGTCAATTTCTCAATATCCGTACCTAAAATACACAAGTAACAAACACAAGCATCTATATGGGTATTTTGATGATATTTAATGCATTTTAAGCCCTATTTGGAAGATGAGACTATGTATAAAAGCAGTCTCATCAGTAAACGTAAGCACGTAACGTAGAATCCTCCGGTTTAGACGTAGTCGATGCTACTTCAAGACGTAAACCCAAATTTATTCCCAGAAATGTGTGAGTTCATAATATAACATTAAAATAATGTTTTTAAATTATACTTGCGAATAAAATATCAACCATAAATTGACAGATTGTCACAATTCGTATTTCATTTAATGCATTGTCTGCTTGATTTGTGTTCTCTGGAGCAATGACAGTAGTTGTTGATGTTGTAGGAGCGGTTGTTGATGTGATATTCTAAGGAGGTAAATCTACAGCAACCCGAGTTAAAGTAGATGAAGTTGTATCCTTTTGTTGACGATGATCGATATCATCATTCTTATCATGAGTGACAGCGGAAAACTCCGATACAACATGTTTCTCCCCCGTGAAATATTCATCATAAGTTGGTCCATATAACATTTCCAACTCTTCAATTGTCGTGCTGACTGTCATATCTGCTCTTGGAACATTTCCTTGAACCAGCTTTGAACTTGACGGTTTATTGCTGTGGTCTTGAGTTCCGAGTTTCGTGCGGTTGTGAACAGAAGTCGTTTGTCTTTGTGGATCGAGACTTAAACTGTTTTGTTCAAGGGCCATTTCTTGTAATTCATCAAATCGGATATCAATAATCTCGACGATCAGTTTTGTTCTCTTGTTATAAACTCTATTCCCTTAGACTGAGTTGCATATCCCACAAGAGGAAAAAGATCCGGCGGGATGATGATGAGTATATAAATCAATAAAGAAGAAATGGCAAAAGAAATTGAATATCGATGGAGGTGCGGATAATGAAGAAGCATACGACTGAATTACCTGGGATGCCTGTGCCCATAAGAAATCGTGGAGCCACCCATTAATAGTAATAGAACTCTGCGCAAAGAATGTCTGAGTCCCTCTTCCTTTTAGCCAGTCTTTACTTCACTCGACCCAAGCAATGCCCAAAGAGTCCCATGCCTTTCTTGGTCGGACCAAGCACAAGCAGATTCAATCGGACGACGAATTCTTACGTGGAAAAAGGAAATAAAAGGTCCGCTTCCATTAGTTTAGCATAGACTCAACCAACCAATCACAACCATCCATTTTTATCATGTAGCAAAAAAACTCATTTTTTAAAAATTAAATATCTCACAAACCGTTCATCATTACGTAAAACAAAACATATCATCGCGACGAGAATTAAATCATCTATCTATCGAGGGGCACATTTATATACTTTCGCCGAACTTTTTTTTTCGAATTTTTTTCTTAACTCACGTCTGGAGAGAATCATATATGATTCGTCACGAAACATATATGATTCTCAGAAAATCATATATGATTCATATCACGAATCATATATGGTTTACTAAAAATCATATATGATTCGTGACGAATCATATATGATTCGTGACGAATCATATATGATTCGTGACGAATCATATATGATTCGTGACGAATCATATATGATTCTCTCCAGACGTGACTTAAGAAAAAAAAAGTCGAAAAAAAGTTCATCGAAAGTATATACATGTACCCCTCGATAGATAGATGATTTAATTCTCGTCACAATTGTGTATTTTTTTTCGTTTGACGATTTACCGTTTGTGAGATATTTAATTTTTAAAAAAGTGGTGGGAAGTGAGTTTTTTTAAAAAGTGGGTGATTATGATTGGTTGGATAGGTCTATGTTAATTTAAGTGTCTATATAGATCTTAACTCTCCCACAAGAATACATGCATCACATTTCTCTTTCATCTTGTCCAGATTTTCACCATCTCGAATAATGTAACACGTACATCCAAAAACATGAAAGTGTTTGAGTGAAGGTTTTCGATCATGAATTATATGATATGGTGTCTTTTCATGTCTTGGGATAATTAAGGATCGGTTTTGTGTGTAGCATGCGGTTGACACGGCTTCGGCCCAAAAGTGTAGTGGAAGTTTTGAAGCGGATAATAATGTTCGAGCAACCTCAACTAAAGTACGGTTTCGTCTTTCAACAACGCCGTTTTGTTCGGGTGTTCGAGCAATAGATGTTTCATGTTCAATCCCTTTGGCTTCAAAATAGTTCTTTAGAGTTGAATTCCAAAATTCTGTTCCTCTGTCAGTACGTACCACTTTTACTTGAGCTTGAAGACCACGTTGTATCAATTTAAGGAAATTAATGAGAACTTCCGGTGTTTCATCCTTGGACCTTAAGAAGTGAGTCCACGTGTACCTTAAGTAGTCATCGACAATTACATAACGTATTTCTTCCCATTGATGCTTTGAACACGCATGGGTCCACACAAATCAATATGAAGAAGATCTAACCGTCCTTTAGAGCTTGGTGTAGTCTTCGTCTTGAAGCTACTTCGTTTAGCTTTACAAAGTTCACAAGAAGAACAAATATGATCTTTGATGAATTTCAAGCTTGGAAGGCCTCTCACAATATCTTACTTGGAAAGCAAGTTAATGGTATCAAAATTGAGGTGAGATAAACGTTGATGCCATAACCATGCCTGAGTCGTTGAAGCTTTTGCCATGAAGCAAATTGGAGTTGAGGAAGTTGTGTCTTGAAGTGAAATTGTGTAAAGATCGGTACCCCGTGAACCGGTGAGTAAATCATTCCCAGCATAATCACAAACAAAACATGTCTTCTTTCTAAAAGCAACCTCCAAGTCTGCATCACAGAATTGACCAACCGAGAAGAGATTGTGATTGAGCCCTTCGACGTAGTATACTAATGTAGGAATTTTGCAATTCTTTTTATCTCGATTTATCGTTCCCCGACTCACTCGAATTGATATCCAATTTAAACGTGGATTAATTGTTCTTGGTAAAAATACTTTGTTTGATATTTTAAAACTAAAACTATTTAATTAAAAACTATTAAAAACTATTTAATCTAATTGAAAAGAAAATATTTAATAAAAAAAACTTAATTAAAACTAATTAAACTATTTTAAAACTATTTAAAATCGTAGTCTAATTTAATTAACTAAAACTTAACTATTTAAAAATTATAACTAATTTAGACTTTATAAAACTATTTAAACAAATTTAAAAACTATTTTTAATTTAAACAAAACTTAAAACTAATTAATTAAAAACTAATTTAATAAAAACAATTTAAATTTCTAAAAGTCATAAAAATATTTTTTTTTTTTTTTTATACTTCGAGACTATTTATTTATTTTAAAAAGTAAATTTAATTGAAATTTATTAAAATAAAACTAGTATTATTAAATCAACTACATCTGACAGCTAACTAGGCACACTATATTAAAATTAAAAGTTGTAATTATAATCAATAGAAGAACTAGAACAGATGGTTAAGACGTATGGCTATTAACCGTGAGGTCACGGGTTCGAGTCCAGCGATGGACACTTTTTTGATTATATTTTTTTGGAATTATTAGGACAAACAGAGCAATTGAGTCTGTTGCTAAAACAATTCAGGAGATAAAAATAACAGTAAATCAAATAATAGACTTAGCAAATAATAAGCACAAGAACTTAATAAAATCAAATAAGCAATTAAAACCTAAACTGAAAATAAGCAAATCAAATCTTAAACTGAAAATAAGCAAATAATACCCAAACAAATTAGAACAGATAAGTAAATAAACCTAGTAAATCAAACTTATATCAGCAAAATGCAAAACCAAAAGAAACTGAAATCAAATAAAGCTTAATATAGAGACCAGTAGACTTAAACGAAACTAAATAAACATCAGAAATATCCAAACAGCTTAAATCTAAAACTGTTAACTCCAAACTTATCAATATCTGATTAAGCAGAAAATAACTAAGTACCAAAACTCAGCAAAGAACCCTACGAATCAAAATAGACTAACAGACTTAAACATACATCAATCCTTAAACATAAAACTTATAAAAACAGATAAATCAAAATACTCAAATCAATTTTAAACAGTAAAATCAACTAACAGTTCTAAAAACATAACCAGATTATAATAGATAAATTAAATAATCTAAAACTTATAAATAAAAAAAGAACTAACACCTGGTGAAGAAATCCGTTGAGCAGAAGAGCGGCGCTGAGCCGTCTTATTTAACCGAGACCACCATTAAACATCAACACCATTCGCGAACCACAATCATCAACTATCGAACCACGAACCACGAACCAGTACTACTATTCGAACCAGATTTAATAAACTTCCAGTGGGGAAGTTTTTCTATCCACTTTTATTTAATTTATTTAACACAAATTATTAATTAATTTGATTAAATTAACTTTACCATTATTATAACTAACAGTTTAAAGATAAATTTGCAATTATAATAAATTTTAACAGAAAAGTAAATAGACACAATTTAAATGAAAATTAACTTTATTAAAATTAAAAAAAGATTACAATACTGGAAAAGAAAATTACAAATTCCTAAAAACTATTTTGCATAATAAAATTAAAAATAAGAATGGCACCTAAAAATTACAGAATATGGGAGTATTTATAGCCAACCCCCATGGCTTGCTGGTGAAGCTTGGTGAGCAAGATCTTCAATCGTAGCCGTTTAATTCATCTTTTCTCATTCTTTTTCTTCATCTACGGCTGATAAGCGTGTATCTATCACACGGATCACCAGCCTGTCGATTATTGTGTTTCTTATGTTTCTTTAAAGCTGAGTTGGCCTAATTTGATTGGAGGATGGGTTGTGGTGAGGTGTTTAGACCAATCAGGAGAGGGGAATGGGGCCACGTCACTGGATACTCCTCCATCATCTTCATCCCGAAAAGATTGGGAATTAATTTCCAGCCGTGTGTAACACGCGCTTTGAATCAATCAAAAGCCCCCAATATTGATTTTGATCTAGGGTTAAAGAAGGTGGCTGCGTTTTTTTTTGAGAGAGAGATAGGGTAAAACTTTGGAATTAACGAAAATAATGTGTGTGGGTGGGGTGGGTGAACGTTTAATGGGTAAGTTATGGATAGACAAAAAACGTATGGGATGTTTGACCAAGACATCACAAAGTTTTAGAAACTTTGTTTACACCGTTACTTCTTTTTATTTTGTAAATGGGCTTGGGCCCAAAATGCCAAATACTCCCATCCGTCTCATAATTTTGTCAAATGGGCATTTGATGGGCTTTTGGGTAAAAAGTAAGTAACTTGTTTTCATTATTGGGCTTTTGGGCCCATTAACAAAATGTGGGACCCACTAAGCCCAAATTACTTCATTAAGATTAAATCCACTAAACCGAACTCAATTTTGGCTTCGTTGATCTTTTCTTCAAAACCCGTGTTGATTTTGCCGGTTTTCGTGATCTTCGGTACACTTTTGATTCTTTGACTTTGACTTTGTCTCTTTCTTTGACTTTTCTTCAACAATTGACCGTGAAATCCCGTGTTTTCTTTCCTTTTGATCTTTTGTACCTATTTAACACAAAAACACAAAACCACGTGTAATTCCGAATTTTACGATATTAAACACATGATTAGGTCTTGTTTTTCCTTGATTTTAGTGGCAAAAGGATAAGTGTTTACAAACTTATTAAATCCCTAACACTTGACCATTGCAATGACCCCATGCAATGCATAATTTTAAAGCATAAAGTTACATTTTCCTCATAATTAACCCATCTTGGCCTTTATTAAGATATATTATTAAAGAACGATGAAAAGATAAAAACTTTATTCAAGGAAACAAAAGTTATAATTTCCATTAACTTATTCACTTTGAAATTGTTTGATGGAAGAAACTCGTAAAGAAATCTAAGACTTTAAATTATGGCTTTGGTGTCATGAATATTAATCACCCTCAAGTTTCACGTTCCCCATACCAAGCTATAAAACAAGATCATTGTTTACCATAAGTTCTTAGGTTAAAACCACTTATATAAGACAATTGTGTAATACTCTTTCTCCAATTCCTAAGTTGTATCTCTAGATTTTAAAGATTGTCATTCACCCGTAGGCTCATTTGACTTATTTAATAATTATTAGTCCAAAAATGAAGGCCAAACGGTGCAAACCTGACACTCAAAACCTAACCCCGTCCTCAAAAACGTTGTCACTAAAGTAAGCACACATCAAGGATAATTTAACACGATTTGGGGAATAAATTCCCGGATCCGAAATTTGGCCAATAGTACTACTTATTAATTATTCCACCAAAGTCATGTAGACTTTATGTGGAGTTTAGCAAATTCTCATCATATACCCTTAGGCTCTTTAAGATGTAAAAATGCTCCTCATCTATTGTCCACACCCTAAGGCTCCTTGAACGATAAACGAGGTAATTGATTTTTGATCAATTTTTATTCAACACTTACCATGCCATACACCCTAAGGCTCTAATGACAAGGTTCGTGCTACATGCCCCACACCCTAAGGCTCATTGAGGTCATGTTTTAATCTTATTCTTTCTTATTTATGATATATATAGTAGGCCAAATTCCGCGGTCCCATGGTCTGAATACTTCCTACTTAGTGGTTATGAGCCACCTTAGTCGGAAGTCCACAACGCTGGCACCCTTAATGTGTTCATGCTTTAATTATAAGGAGATAAAAGATTTGGCTAAGAGTTAAGATATCGAATCTACACCGCAAAAATCCTCATTTATTAAGAAATTAAATATACAAGCGGGAAGAAAGGTCCACAAAAACTCATATAAGCAAGAATTAACCCTTGAACTTATTATCAACTCTATCATCTCTCGTTCTCCACAATTTAAAATCTCAAGGAACGAGACTCGTGGATGCTTAGCCTAATAAACCAATTAAGGTCCATATGGTTAAGGATACTACCTAGAGTATACTTTGGATAAGTAAACTCGGGTTGAGTCAAAATATTCACGACGGGCCTAATATATCAAAGATATCTAAACTTGTTAAAACCATTTTATTTTATTATTTTTATTTTTGACTTTATTCTTGAAATAGAATTTATTCATATGATGTGATGACAAAAGGAAAAATAAAAGGAAATACTATTAGGCCAAAATAGATCAAAAATTTGAAACATGTTGAAATTTTTTTAATTTTCCGGTTAAATGAGGTCAAATTCATGGAAAAGCCCACTAAAACTCGATAGAAGCCCCCCTACACTTAATATAAACATTGTCCTCAATGTTTAAGCATGTGGGAGAATAAACTCCCCTACACTTAGGACATTGAGTACGTTGTTTAAATTGAGCTAAGGAAGAGACAACTAAAGTGATTACATTTATTCATCTTATTTATATAAATGTATGAATCACAATAGTTTTGATAGAACCGGGTACATGGGAACACAGGATCATGGGTCACGTCAAAAACACCAAAAGTAGATCATTAAAGCACATGTCCCTGCACAACATCACAACACAAACAACCTACTTGGCTCCCCCTACACTTATTAGTGGAAATGGGTGAAGGTGAAAAAGGGTGGAAAGGATGGAAAAGGTAAAATCTAACCTAGTTATACGATGCTTGATTTATTTATCACGAGTCTCTAGCTTGACTCGATTTCCCGAATTAATTAAAGGGAAACGTGGAGAGGGATAGAATCATCTCGTCAGAGATGTCCTCTCTAATGTACAATTTAACCCGTTGGCCATTCACCTTAAAGTTGGGACCATTTGGTTGGGATAACTCAATGGTGCCATAAGGGAAGATTTGGGCAACGGTGAATGGACTGGACCAACGGCTCTTAAGTTTATCCGAAAAGATTTTCAACCGAGAGTTAAAGAGAAAAACTTGATCACCAACGTGGAACTCTCGGTTCTTAATCTTGGAATCATGAATGAGCTTAGTCTTCTCCTTGTAGATTAATGAATTCTCATAAGCCTCATTCCTAAGTTCATTGAGTTCATTGAGTTTGATTTTCCTAAGATCACTGGCTTTGTTTATGTCAAAATTAGCCCATTTTAAGGCCCAATAAGCCTTATGCTCTGATGAGACTGCTTTTATACATAGTCTCATCGTCCAAAAAGGGCTTAAAATGCATTAAATATCATGAAATTACCCAAATATATGCTTGTGTTTGTTGCTTGTGTATTTTAGGTACGGATATTGAGGAAATGACAAAAGATCACAAGAATCATGCAAAAACGAACACGGGAAACGAAGCCGCACAATGAACCAAGCACAAGTAATGATTTTCCAAGAATGGTCCTTGTTGTTTTGAAGATTGGCTAGATTGGTCCCTCACTTTTTGAAGACTTGTCACTTTAGACCCTTGCAAACCTCAATTATTACAAGTTTGGTCCTAAAGTTTCAAGACATGACATTATTAGCCCTTAAAGAATGCAAATATTGCATGAATAGTCCTTATTCAAAGTTTGAAAGTATATTGGGCCATTTCAGCAAGTTGATGAAATTTGTTGTGAAGAAGTAGGGCGTTGACTAGTTTCTAAACTGAAGAGACAAGAAGAAGAAAGATTGGGGGTCATTTCTGGCAGAAATCCAAACCTCCACCATCCACTCCCAGGCCGCCACGTCACCCCACTTAAACAATCCACCAATCACTAAACTCTCCCCCTCCACGTCACCTTCCACCCACTAGTTTATTTAATAAACTGGTTAACACAAGTCAAACCCTCCACTTAAATTTTAAACCCGTTTTTAAATTAACAAAACTAGAGGTAAACATGTACTATTCACCATCCCTCCCATAATCAGCCCTAATCTATCCTATAAACCCTAATCCCCCATTAACCCAAATCAAAGGGTTTTTGTCTAATCACTTCTAGATGGCTAATTTGGGTCATTATCACCATAACCCACTTCTTTAAACCCATCCCAACACTCCCATGTGACTACATCAGAGCACCCCTGCACCCATCACTTTCCCTCAAACCCCAAAATCGACAAAACCTACGGTTGGATGCCATTTCTTGTCCCCAAAGGAGTTTTAAACGCTCAGGATCATCACAAATAGTTGTCAATCACGTGAAGCATCTTTTGACCAAGATTCTAAGTTCAAACAAAAGGCAAATCTAGAATTTAATCTTCTAGGGTTTTCACATTTGAATTTCATTCTAGATAGTTCTATTAAGTACTATATAAGCTATGTCGCCTGTGACATTTAGCTTTCTTCCAGAATTTACATTTCTTTTGTAATTCCTTTTTGTTTTAAATAAAAGTTGGTATTTTTATGAAAATTGTAATTCCTTTTTATTTTCAAAAGTTGGTGTCTATTAATGCAAAATTCTGAGTTCCTTAATTCACTGGTTGATTTTTAGGTAAAGTTTTTAAAAGAGTTATAATCCGTTTTTCATTTTGTTGAAAAGGGGTGTCTTTTATAAAAATTTGTATCTTTAATCTGGTTTCAAGAAGTGTTTGAGTTTCACATATCAAAAGGTTTTTGATATCCTAAGTTTGTATAAGGTTCTGTTTGTCAAGATTTGGTGAAAAATCTTTGGTCATTTCCTTTTACTAACCACTTAAGGTCATAAACTAATCAATAAGCTCATTGACACTGAGCTTATTGACTAACCTTTTGGGCTAGTTTTTCTTTTGGGTTGTTGTGTTGTGCATGGAAGAAGTGAGCTCATCACGTTTTACCTAGTTTGTGGTGTTTTTACTCAATCAGCAACCTCCACTTACCATTTTTTCTTCAAGATCCTCATGGCTTGACCTAGTTGTTGGTCAAGCTCAGGAGAGCATAGCTGACCCTCACTAGGAAGCAAAGTGAGGGAGGTGATAATATTCTTCCCTTTCTCCTTTTTCTTTTCAAAGTTTCTGAAAATCTATTTGGTACACGATATGCATGAATTTGGTGCTTATTTGAGTGTTTTCTGTTTGGTTAAGTCTATTTAGGTTTTTCATGCATGATTAGATAGGTTAGAGTTAATTTGGATTGAGTTTATAAACATTTGGTGTGTTAAAGTTTGAAATCAGAAAGTTAAGGGGGTGTTTGGATCTGCATATTAAGCTAAGGTTGTGGAAACCTTTTGGTTTAAGGTTAGTCTAGACATACTTATCACATTGGTTTTGAGTCATTTCAGTCTTATGCTTCATGTTTTGTTAAGTAGAATTTGGTTTGTATGCTCAAAAATGGTAAAACCTGCCTAAGTTATTCTACTGCTAGATTAAGCCTTTATATAGCAAGATTTTAGCCCAAATCTTTGGAACTTGTTTGCATATCTGTTTAACTAGGGTTTGGTAATATCTTGTTATAGTTTGAGTTTGATTTGAGTAAGATTTTGGGAGCCAAAACTCACCCTAAGTGCTAAGTACATCAGCAAAAAAAAAACTATCACAGACCTCTAGTCTAATACAGTGACTTGATTTGGCCCTCTTGTGTGATTTTTGTGAGCTTACTTGTGGTTTTCTTGTTAATTGTGACTCCCTACACTCAATTGAGTGTAGGGGTGCCCTTCTTGTCCAAAAACAAGCACAACTCATCATCAAACGACCTCAATTGGTTCATCTATTCATCTGTGAAGAAACAAGTCACTTCTTGTTTTGATTTCTTTGTTACTGTAGCAATTGTCCTAAATTTCTCCTCATGTTTTTGGTTCAATAAGCTTTTATCTTGTTAATTTCAAGTTAAAATTGTGTTTTTGGTTATTGTAATACTGGATTAGTTGAGTTAAAAAAAAGAAAAAAGATAAAAAAGTATTAGCAAAAAGGGGTTACGCAGCCTCGAACCCTCGACCTCACGTTCAACACACCAACACCTTAACCAACTGCCCTTGGGTCTTTTACTGGTTATACTCTCCCCAGTATTATACTTAAGGGTTAGTTGGTTGGGCTTATTAAATTAAAGCCGTAGCTAAATAAGCCCATAACAGCTTATCCAATAAGCTCATTGCCAAGTTTGCATTTTTCTTAGGTTCGTACTTTAGTTTAGGATTTTTCTGGCAAAAGTTTCAATTTTTCCTTTTATTTAATTATTTTCTAGCAATATTTTTATTACCCGTTTTTATTAATCAGCTTAAAAATAGTTAAAACAGTTTTAAAATTTTATAAAAAATATTTTTAGGTTTTAAATTAATATTTTGAGGTTTACAACAATTTAACTTTTCATTTTAGCTAATTTTTGATTTCATTTAATTTTTAGGTTTTTCTTTTAGTTTAAAATTAATATTAAATTATTAAATAGTTTTTAAACATTTTGGTTTTCAAATTAGTGATTCTTGTATTTTTCTTTAGTTAGGATAAAAATTTGGTAATTTTTGGGATACTTTTTCGTTTTGTCGAATTTTACGTTTTTACGTTTTTTACGTCTTAGGGTAACTTTTAGTGCAATTCGTCTTTTTCTTTCTCTTTTCTCACAAATATAATCACAAAATCATTAAACATCTCTCAACACAACGCACTTGCCTTCTTGAGAACGATCCCACACTTTGGGTCATAAGTGTTTACGTTTTCCTAAACGTACGCTTAATACTTACCGCTTTTACATCGTTTTCCCTAAACGAGTGTGAATTTACAACCATCATTTTGGCGCCGCTGCCGGGGAGGCGTGTTGTGTTTTGATTTGGAATTTTTGTTTTTATATACTAACCATAATAGTATTTGTATTAGTAGCACTCTACTAATACGTATTATCGATTTTTGTTTTTTGTGTGAATACTATTACTATATTGTATACGTAGAACAATAAATCCACAAGTACTCCAAATACGTGAGAAATCACAACCTTGACTTGGGAGGCCATTACCCAGTCATTGTATTCGAATCTCAAACCAAAGAAAAAGGCAAAAATAGATAAATACTTTCGAGAAGCTCAATTTTGAAAAATACAAACTATAAGGTGGGTATAAGGCGGATATTATAAAATATATCCTAAGGAAAAAGGCTCTTAAGTGCTTCGCGCCGCCTCTTTTCCCCGCTTGCTTGTGAGTATTTGATTTTGAGAGCTAATTGAGGGTTTTGCCGCCTAAAGTATTATTAAGTATCATATATACTTTCTTGGTTTCATTTGATTAAACCCTCTTGAACGTTTTGGTGTTCCACCAACGTTCTAAAGTCATCGAAGTCGTTCACTTCACGTGATCGTTTTCATTCCTTGAGGCTTATTTAATCAAGAGATTTGATTAAGGAGGATATTTGTAGATTTTTGTCTACTTAATACAATTCCAAAATCCAAAAAAAAGTAAAAACAATCAAAAATCCAAAAAATTTGAAAAAGTTAAAAACACCAAAAAGAATCTTCTTTGCTCATCCCCACGTTGTACGTGACGTTTATGCTTACTCGTAGTCAAGTTAAACGTGCACGTAAACGAAAAAACAAAACGGAGTCAACACCTACTCCTAAACTTTCTAGTGAAGATACTCCAAGTGAAGGACCTATTTTAGAACAAGAAGCTATCATGGCTAATCGTACTATGATGGAGTTGCTTCAAGCACCCACCGAGGGTTTTGGAGAGGCCATTGTGATTCCCGCCATCCTTGCGGAGAACTTCGAGATCAAGACGGGTTTAATGTCTATGCTTCAAGCCAACAAGTTTCGCGGACACGAAAAAGACAACCCACATTATCACATTAGGCAATTTAATCGTCTCACCGCGACAAGCAAGTTTAAGGATGTACCACACGATGCCATTAAGATGATGTTGTTTCCATACTCGTTAGATGGACCCGCCAAGATATGGCTCAAGAAAGAACACCCAAATTCTATTTTGACGTGGGGTGATCTCGTTTCTAAATTTGTGAATCAATTTTTTCCACCATCTAAAACAACACATTTGAAAAACGAGATTTCACGATTTACACAAAGATCTAATGAAAGTTTTTGAATGGCTTGGGAAATGTTTAAAGAAATGTTACATGAATGTCCACACCATGATTTCTACGAATTGCATCAAATTGACACTTTTTATAATGGGCTTAATGATCATGAACGAGATTACTTAAATGCCGCCACGGGTGGTATTTTTTTGTGCAAAACGACCGATGAGGCTTTTAAAATCATTGAGAATATGTCTAAGGTTTATAGCCCTCGTAACACACCGAGTGTTGCAACTATGGGTTCATCGTCGTCTCGTAACATGAGTGCCTTGCAAGATGAAGCAAATGAGGAGAATCGGTTTTTCGATAGGTTTTCAACTCTTATGACTCATTGGAAAGCACAAGATGCTTTGAATTCCGCATCGGTTAAGGCGGTTGCCAAGAGTTGTATTTCGTGTGGTGGAGCTCATGATTTTTCCGAGTGCATTACCGCGGATGGTAACACTTCAAATGCTTATGTAGCCACGGGAACTTATAACCAAAACGGTCAAGGTTCCCGCCAAAATCAAGCTCCACAAAATCAAAATGCTAACAACTATCGAAACAACAATCAAAGTGGTGCTTATCAAGGAAATCAACGTAACTACAACAAGGGTAATTATCAAAGTGGAAACGGGCAAATTTCAAACCAAAACCAAAACCGTGATTTTCAAACTACCACACAAGGTTTTCAAAGTGATCACACCAAAAATCTTCAAGGAGAATTTTTGAATCATGCTAAAGCAAACGATGCTAAGTTTGATAATATGAAACGTGAAATGGTTAGCTTAAGATCCGAGTTGAAAAACGAGCTTAAAAATGAACTTGCTAATGAACTTAAGACTCATGCTAATAAAATGGAAGGAAATGTGCAACGTCTCCAACAAATTCAACAAAAAATGGAGCAAGGTCAACATGAGATTAAGCAAGAATTGTTAAAAGCGGATGCTAGGCAATCTAAGTTTGAACATCGAATGGGAAAAATGTTTGAAGCTATCATGTGTAAACCTTCTTCTTCGGGTGGTCTTCCTAGTGATACCATCGTAAACCCGAAAGGAGAATTGAAGGTTATTACTACTCGTAGTGGTAAAACTTTCAAAGAACCCATTTCTCGTCCAAGTACTTCTACGGAGAAGGAAAAAGAGAAAGAACCCGAGGTGGTGGTAGAAAAGGAGCAAATTCCAAGCACACGAAGTACCGCTCAAACCGCACCTACGGTTGAACCAATACCAATAGTGGAACCCGAGATTCCAAGGCCGTTGCCTATGCCCCAACCCATACCACCCTTACCCTACCCTTCAAGACGAAACAAGGAAAAGGCACAAGAACGAAATAATTATCAATTTGAACTTTTTATGAAAATGTTTCATGACTTGCATTTTAATATAAGTTTTGCCAACGCCTTGGTCACGATGCCTCGATTTGCCGCAAACTTTAAAAGTATGTTGAATAACAAAGAGAAATTGCAAAAGTCGTCTAGTTGTTCTTTGGTTTTTCTTAGCCGCATACCTTAAAAAGTCAGTGATCCCGGTAAATTTTTAATCCCATGTGCAATACAAGATATGGAGGAATTCTACGCCTTGGCCGATCTTGGTGCTAATATAAATTTGACGCCTCTTGAGATTTTTAAGTCGCTCAATCTTCCTAATCTCACTCCTTCAAGAATGTCAATCGAGATGGCCGATCATTCTACGATTCTAGCTTGTGGAGTAGCCGAGGACGTCTTCGTGAAAGTTGGAAAGTTCTACTATCCCGTAGACTTTATTGTTGTTGACATTCCCATCGATCCTAAAGTTCCTCTAATTTTAGGTCGATCATTTTTGGATACTTCGAGAGCACTTATTGATGTGCATGCTAGGAAAATCACTCTTCGTTTCAATGAGGAGGAACTCGTCATAAATGCAACTCAAAACTCCACACTTTCTCATGTGTATTCTATCACGTCTTTGAACAATGTTAATCCCATCAAAAACATTTGTAAAAGAATTTCAAAAAGAGTTTTAGGAGTTGATGATAAAAACGATTTTCCGTCCCCTCTGCCGGTGGAGGTTAAGAGTGTTAAGCCTACGATTCCAATCACGAATGATTCTTCGGATGATGAATATGTTGATCCCGATGGGGAAGTTTTCTTTGTTGACAAACGTTTTGAGAACTTACCACCACCAAAACCAAAACGGTCTTCAAATGTGAGAATTTTTAGTGTGACTAACATTCCTTTAGAAACACCAAATATGTTTGACATAATCAAGTCGGGTTTTCATAAGGAGAGTTTAAAAGATGAAAAAGGGAAAGATTTCAAATTGGATTTAAATGATTTTTCTACAATGCTAACTCCGTCATCACCTCGTGTTTTGAGTGCTACAAGCTCGTCTTCTCCTTTTGACGATGCTTTGCGTGGACTTAGTGTGGGGGAAGCCACTTATGTTCCCTCCCCTTTCTCCACCGAGGACGAGATATTTGATCCCGGAATTGCTTATAAAGGGAAATCTCGGTCTTCCACCGATGCAATAAATGAGTCTACCTCGCGTAGCTCATGGTTTTTGTGACTTACCCATTGTCCCACCCTTCTATTTCTTCTCATCTATTTTCTTTAAACCCTTTGGGTTTGTGTTGACACATGATGAAGTGGCGTTGATTTGTTTTTCCAATGAAAACGAGAACGCCATCTTCTATCCCGGTATTTTGCACCATCAAAGAACTTAGTCCTTAATACCGGTTGTTTTTGGGCCTTGTTTATCATGTAAGCCCCACCAAAAATTGACCATACCATGATTATCCCGAAATGATCACATTTATGGGGGATTTGAGTCGAGATTTTGACTCGGTTATCAAAAACTAGGTGCCTCGTGGGGGAAACCCATGCTTATCCATGTACATATTATTGCTTTCTAATTAGTTTAATGTGAGGGGATTTGTGCCCTTCCAACCTTTGTTCTGTGGTTGTTTGTGAATTGTGGTTTTTAGATCACGATCTTCATGATTGGAGCCTCTCGTGTTCGTTTTATGGGAAGCACTCGATCGTTTGCTTTGAAGACTTTCTCAATATCCAAATGATATATCCTTTGATGTTCTAACCTTAGGTTTTTAGCACACTTTATAAACGGCTTTAAATTTAACGGTTACACCCTTTTCATGCTAGATTAGGCATTCGACTACGTCTCTAGTATGGGGTTGTCTGCACCCCTAGACTCAAAACATTGAGGACAATGTTTAACTTTAGTATGGGGGGTGAATAGATACTTGCCTTGCCAAACCTTCACGCTTTCCAAAGTTCATCTTTTTGTTTATCGTTTTTGTTGCAAAATAAGGCTAAAAATGGCCAAATTTTAAATTTTTTCTCATGTTTTATAAGTGTTGAAGACACGAATGTAGGTTTTCCGATGGCGAGAATAAGAGTAATTTTTGACTCGACCGTGCGTGTTGAGAACTTAGCTTTGATTCCTTAACTTCAAATTAGGCTAAGTCTCTTAAATGAGGACGAGAAATGATAGGGTTAATTATAAGTTACTATGCTAAACTTAGAGTACTCGTATTCTTTCAAAAACTCATGTGTTCTCGTTGTTTGCTTATTCTCCCTTCGCATGTAAATATTTTTTGCTTAATAAATATTGACTTAGCGCTTTAGTTGGGATTGTTGGGTTTCTAGTCTTTTCTAGTAGTTTCCGTGTAATTAAATTGGGAAGACATCAAGGTATCACCAGCGTCGCGGTTTTGAAGTATTGGCACCCGAATAATCAAAAGCTTCACCCAATAATAAGATTTCAAGTGCTCACCTAAATCAAGCAAACAATTTGAAGCCCCACAAGGCCGAAAAATCTATGCAAATTTGAAAGTGAATCAAGCCTTAATCTTTAAAGCTTTAAAGATCCAAAATGCGCCTTAGCGTGAGGATATACGTCTTTGGCTAATAAAACCACCGATGAGGAGGATAATAAAAGGCAAGGCAAGACCGAAGTCATAATAAAAGCTTCATGGAGTTGAATAAAAGATGGAGGTAAACCAAAGATAATAAGGCCCTTCCGTTAGGGGACGTATAAAAGTCTTGGTAATAAGTCTCATGTTCAAAACCGTTATAAAACCGTGTTTATCGATCCTTCTTGTTGACTTAATTTTTTGACATCTTTGTCTATTCAGAGGGGTTATTGATTTGATGGTCTTGGTTACACCGTTAGGACTTTATTTTTAGACCTAAATCTCTATTATCGCATAAGTCAAACAATGTATCCTCGTGAAACATTCAAGACAAAATAAAATATAAGAGATATAACTTAGGAAAATGGGAGGATAAGTACGTGATTAGGGCATATGAGTAGTGTTAGCATTACTAACTTATAATGACAATGATCTCGTTGCACGCTTGGCATGGAATTAGGGTGAAAATCGAGGACGATGAAATTATTTATAACAAAGCATTCACGTGTTCTTATTCTATGAACCTAAACGTCCCATTTTGCGATGAAAATCATACATTATGTCTAAAACGCAAGTAGTAGTAATAGTAGTAGTGTAGCTAGTTTATCGTTCAATAAAAGTGAATAAAAATAAATTTTGGAGGTGCTACGATACTTTATTCTAGCATTGCGTGAGGGCACGACAATGGTTTAGTATGGGGGAGTGATGAGACTGCTTTTATACATAGTCTCATCGTCCAAAAAGGGCTTAAAATACATTAAATATCATGAAAATACCCAAATATATGCTTGTGTTTGTTGCTTGTGTATTTTAGGTACGCATATTGAGGAAATGACAAAAGATCACAAGAATCATGCAAAAACGAACACGAGAAACGAAGCCGCACAATGAACCAAGCACAAGTAATGATTTTCCAAGAATGGTCCTTGAAGTTTTGAAGATTGGCAAGATTGGTCCCTCACTTTTTGAAGACTTGTCACTTTAGACCCTTGTAAACCTAAATTATTACAAGTTTGGTCCTAAAGTTTCAAGACATGACATTATTAGCCCTTGAAGAATGAAAATATTGCATGAATAGTCCTTATTCAAAGTTTGAAAGTATATTGGGCCATTTTCAGCAAGTTGATGAAAGTTGTTGTGAAGAAATAGGGCGTTGACAAGTTTCTAAACTGAAGAGACAAGAAGAAGAAAGATTGGGGGTCATTTCTGGAAGACATCCAAACCCCCACCATCCACTCCCAGGCCACCACGTCACCCCACTTAAACAACCCACCAATCACCACACTCTCCCCCTCCACGTCACCTTCCACCCAACAGTTTATTTAATAAACTGGTCAACACAAGTCAAACCCTCCACTTAAATTTTAAACCCGTTTTTAAATTAACAAAACTGGAGGTAAACATGTACTATTCACCATCCCTTCCATAATCACCCCTAATCTATCCTATAAACCCTAATCCCCCATTAACCCAAATCAAAGGGTTTTTGTCTAATCACTTCCAAATGGCTAATCTAGGTCATTGTCACCATAACCCACTTCTTTAAACCCATCCCAACACTCCCATGTGACTACATCTGAGCACCCCTGCACCCATAACTTTTTCTCAAACCCCAAAATCGACAAAACCTACGGTTAGATGCAATTTCTTGTCCCCAAAGGAGTTTTAAACGCTCGGGATCATCACAAATAGCTGTCAATCACGTGAAGCATCTTTTGACCAAGATTCCAAGTTCAATCAAAGGGCAAATCTGGAATTTAATCTTCTAGGGTTTTCACATTTGAATTTCATTCTAGATTGTTCTATTAAGTACTATATAAGCTATGTCGCCTGTGACATTTAGCTTTGTTCCAGAATTTGCATTTCTTTTGTAATTCCTTTTTGTTTTAAATAAAAGTTGGTATTTTTATCAAAATTGTAATCCCTTTTTATTTTCAAAAGTTGGTGTCTATTAATGCAAAATTCTGAGTTCCTTAATTCATTGGTTGATTTTTAGGTTCAAGTTTTTAAAAGAGTTATAATCCGTTTTTCATTTTGTTGAAAAGGGGTGTCTTTTATAAAGATTTGTATCTTTAATCTGGTTTCAAGAAGTGTTTGAGTTTCACATATCAAAAGGTTTTTGATATCCTAAGTTTGTATAAGGTTCTGTTTGTCAAGATTTGGTGAAAAATCTTTGGTCATTTCCTTTTACTAACCACTTAAGGTCATAAGCTAAACAATAAGCTCATTGACACTAAGCTTATTGACTAACCTTTTGGCCTAGTTTTTCTTTTGGGTTGTTATGTTGTGCAGGGAAGAAGTGAGCTCATCACGTTTTACCTAGTTTGTGGTGTTTTTACTCTATCAGCAACCTCCACTTACCATTTTTTCTTCAAGATCCTCTTGGCTTGACCTAGTTGTTGGTCAAGCTCAGGAGAGCATAGCTGACCCTCACTAGGAAGCAAAGTGAGGGAGGTGATAATATTCTTCCCTTTCTCCTTTTTCTTTTCAAAGTTTCTGAAAATCTTTTTGGTACATGATATGCATGAATTTGGTGCTTATTTGAGTGTTTTCTGTTTGGTTAAGTCTATTTAGGTTTGTCATGCATGATTAGATAGGTTAGACTTAATTTGGATTGAGTTTATAAACATTTGGTGTGTTAAAGTTTGAAATCAGAAAGTTAAGGGGTGTTTGGATCTGCATATTAAGCTAAGGTTGTGGAAACCTTTTGGTTTAAGGTTAGTCTAGACATACTTATCACATTGGTTTTGAGTCATTTTAGTCTTATGCTTCATGTTTTGTTAAGTAGAATTTGGTTTGTATGCTCAAAAATGGTAAAACCTACCTAAGTTATTCTACTGCTAGATTAAGCCTTTATATAGCAAGATTTTAGCCCAAATCTTTGGAACTTGTTTGCATATCTGTTTAACTAGGGTTTGGTAATATCTTGTTGTAGTTTGAGTTTGATTTGAGTAAGATTTTGGGAGCCAAAACTCACCCTAAGTGCTAAGTACATCAACAAAAAAAAACTGTCATAGACCTCTAGTCCAATACATTGACTTGATTTGGCCCTCTTGTGTGATTTTTGTGAGCTTACTTGTGGTTTTCTTGTTAATTGTGACTCCCTACACTCAACTGAGTGTAGGGGTGCCCTTCTTGTCCAAAAACAAGCACAACTCATCATCAAACGACCTCAATTGGTTCATCTATTCATCTGTGAAGAAACAAGTCACTTCTTGTTTTGATTTCTTTGTTAATGTAGCAACTGTCCTAAATTTCTCCTCCCGTTTTTGGTTCAATAAGCTTTTATCTTGTTAATTTCAAGTTAAAATTGTGTTTTTCGTTATTGTAATACTGGATTAGTTGAGTTAAAAAAAAGAAAAAAAGAAAAAAAAAGTATTAGCAAAAAGGGGTTACGCAGCCTCGAACCCTCGACCTCACGTTCAACACACCAACACCTTAACCAACTGCCCTTGGGTCTTTTACTGGTTATACTCTCCCCAGTATTATACTTAAGGGTTAGTTGGTTGGTCTTATTAAATTAAAGCCGTAGCTAAATAAGCCCATAACAGCTTATTCAGTAAGCTCATTGCCAAGTTTGCATTTTTCTTAGGTTCGTACTTTAGTTTAGGATTTTTGGCACAAGTTTCAATTTTTCCTTTTATTTAATTATTTTCTAGCAATATTTTTATTACCCGTTTTTATTAATTAGCTTAAAATAGTTAAAACAGTTTTAAAATTTTATAAAAAATATTTTTAGGTTTTAAATCAATATTTTGAGGTTTACATCTATTTAACTTTTCATTTTAGCTAATTTTTGATTTTATTTAATTTTTAGGTTTTTCTTTTATTTTAAAAATTAATATTAAATTATTAAATAGTTTTTAAACATTTTGGTTTTCAAATTAGTGATTCTTGTATTTTACTTTAGTTAAAATAAAAATTTGGTAATTTTTGGGATACTTTTTCGTTTTGTCAAATTTTACGTTTTTACGTTTTTTACGTCTTAGGGTAATTTTTAGTGCAATTCGTCTTTTTCTTTTTCTTTCTCACAAATATAATCACAAAATCATTAATCATCTCTCGACACAACGCACTTGCCTCCTTGAGAACGATCCCACACTTTGGGTCATAAGTGTTTACGTTTTCCTAAACGTACGCTTAATACTTACCGCTTTTACCTCGTTTTCCCTAAACGAGTGTGAATTTACAACCATCATGCTCCAACTCAATGGGGGAGGTGGCACGCCTTTCCGTACAAAAGGCGATAAGGAGTACAACCTATAGGTGTCTTATAAGCGGTACGAAAAGCCCACAAAGCATCATCTAATTTATCGGCCCATGAGGCACTATGCTCTCCCACGGTACGCTCTAAGATTCGCTTAAGTCCACAGTTGGAAACCTCGGCTTGACCATTACTTTGTGGATGATACGCGGTGGAAAGTCGGTGATTGACACCATACTTAGCCATGACTCATGAAAATTGATCATTGCAAAAATGAGTCCCGCGATCACTAATAATAGCATGAGGCATACCGAATCGAGCAAACAATTGTTTCAAGAAGTTAACAACCTGTTAGCCTCAAAATATTGAGTCAAACAAGAATGTTCGGTCATATGTTTATATTGTAATATTTATTAGAACTTTGTAATAGTTAGTTAAATAGTCGTGGTTCACGGGCTTGGATTTAAGCTATTTCAAGCCCAAAAGACAAGCCCGGTCCAAACAATATAGCCCATTATGGTTACATGTAAGCCCAGCTATATAAAGCCCTTCCTAGCATGTTAGGAAGGGTGGATGATCATTTGTAACTAATTAGTCTAATCTAATATTCACCAAGTTAATCATCTCTCTCTCTACTTTCTCTTACTACTTTCTCTCTCTAGGAATCCATCTCTTTTCATATATTTTCTATCATTAATCATCATAATAATATGGGACAACAATTGGTATCAATATCCATGGGGTAGATTGTGTTTGGTTGTTTGGTTTGAGTTTGATTCAGTTGATTTTTCTATCTAAATCATCCCGAATTAAATTTCTTTTTAGTATTTCGGGCTAGAAATCTTGATATAAATCATTTATATCGATTTGATAGGGATTTGTTTTGGTTTTTGTAGTAAAAATCGCAAGATTTTGAGGTGTTTAGATTCATTGTTGTGTTACGGTTCGTTACTGCCTCAACATCATTCAGAAATAAGTTTTTCGGGAAAGGGTTAATTATTCCGAAAAAACAGATTTTCGGATAAGAGTTTACTATTCCGAAGAAGTGATTTCTCTTAAAAAGTGGCTTATTCCGAAGATTTCAGTATTCTGAAAAAGCCTCTATTTCGAAGAAAATTCCGAAGAAGTGAAAATTCCGAAGAAGGTAAGTTTTTCTGAAATCTTTCCTTTATCTGAAAAAGTGATTATTCCGAAAAAGTGGTTTTTCCGAAATTTTCTCTGAAATAATCAACATTCCGAAAAAGCCTCTATTCCGAAGAAGATTCCGAAGAAGTGATTATTCCGAAGAAGTATCTATTCCGAAGAAGATTCCGAAAAAGTGATTATTCCGAAGAAGCTTGTTTTTCTGAAAACATCAATATTCCGAAGAAGTTGTTTTTCCTGAAAACATCAATATTCCGAAGAAGTTGTTTTTATGAAAACATCAAATATTCCGAAGAAAGACATTTCTCTGAAAACCTCCTTATTCCGAAGAAAGACCTTTTTTACTCTGAAAATGTCAGTTATTCCGAAATACCCCAATTTCTCTGAAAATGTTAGTTATTCCGAAAAAACCCAAATTCTCTGAAAAAGTCAGTTATTCCGAAATTATTCGCCTTCGATTTTTTGGTTTCTTGTGAAGACAATTTTTAGGGGATTTTAACATTTTTCATCGACAACAACAATCAAAACACATCTACTTAAGATCCATTTTCAATTCATCGATTTCAAGTCTCTAGATATGGATTCTACTCAAGAGTATAGTGTCACAAACACCAATATCATGGTGGCGGGTAATTAAGAGAGACCACCAATGCTTGTGTCTGGTCGGTATGCTCAATGGCAATCACGTTTCATACGATATCTTGATACAAGACCCAATGGTGATGCCTTGAGGAAATGTATTACTCATGGACCATATGTATTCAAGAAAATCTCATTTCCTCCAAGAGCAGCCACATATACTACTGATCCAATACCTACAAGTGAACGTGATGAAACAAGAGCCGATCTCACACCTGAAAATTGTGCTTGGCATGATGCGCAAAAGGAAGCCATCTATATGGTTTTAAGTGGGATTGGAGATGATATTTACTCCATGGTTGATGCATGTCCTACAACACATGAAATGTGGACTGCTATTGAACGCTTGCAACAAGGAGAATCACTCAACAAACAAGATGTCAAAACAAACTTGTTTTGGAATTTTGACAAGTTTACTTCAAGGGATGGAGAATCAATTGACTCTTACTACTCCAGGTTTTATAAGATGATGAATGACATGACAAGAAATAATCTGCAAGTCTCCACCATGCAAGTCAATGTTCAATTTCTTCAACAACTTCAACCTGAGTGGACACGGTTCATCACTTTGGTGAAACAACAAGAAAAGTTAGACGAGGTCTCATATCATCGACCTTTTGACATCTTGAGCAATTTCAGAATGAAGCAAATGAGATTCGAGCTGAACGTGTTGCAAAGACTGCTAATCCACTTGCTTTAATGACTACAACTTAACATGTTCAAGGTCATCACTCTCGTGCTCCTAAGTCATATTCCACTACATCATCTTCACCACGATCTTTTACATCATCTAAGTCTTCATCATCCACAATATCTCGAGGTAAAGTGCCAAGAGCACCATCACCACCATCTGAAACATCATCTGAAGAAGATAGTGATGAAGACCAAGCTCAAAAGAATCGAGAGATGAAACAACAAATTGCTTTCATAATGAAGACTTACAAGAAAATCTACAAACCCACCAACAACAATCTTCGCACATCATCTAACACCAAGAACCGATATGTAGAGTCCTCCAAGGTATGACACACGTCGACGTGGTGAAAGTCCTTCTAGGTATGATCGACATAATCCAACACATGTTGAGGGTTCTGCAAGGTATGATCGACAAACTGCCAAGTATGATACTCAGAGGATTGCTGCTGCTACTGGGAATAGGGAAACTGTTGGAAGTCAAATGGTTTAGCAGAGTGGGATTCAATGTTTTAATTGCCAAGGTTATGGGCATATGGCAAAGGAATACAGAAAAGCCGAAAAGGGTTAGAGACTCCAGCTATCACAAGGAAAAGATGCTGCTATGCAAGAAGATGGAAGCAGGGGTTAAATTGTCAGCTGAGGAAGGAGCAATGCTTGATGACACTGATGATGAAGATTCTGATCAAGAACTCGATGCACATTACTCGTACATGGCAAAGGTTGAAGAAGTTCTCAAAGTCACTGAAGATGACAATGGCCCAATCTTTGACACTGAGCCAATCGATAAGGTACACACTACTGATGAATATAATGTGTTTGGTGATATTCATGAGCATAGTGATCTACCCAATGCCATTAATGACACGTGTATGATGGAAACGGTTGATAACAATACCACACCCAATTCATCAGACATGTGCAATAATGAGTTTGAGGATGATCAACATGCAAATGAATATGATGAAGAGGAACGTATTGCGCTTGCTAATTTAATTGCTACTTTACAAAAAGATGTCAATAAAAATAAAAAGAGTCAAAAGCAATTAAAGAAGGAAAACTCTACGCTCACTCAAAATTTTGAAGAGTGCAAAGCTGCTCTTATCAAATCTACTGAGATGACTGAAAGCTATAGAGATGAGCTCCTTCAGAAAACCAAAGAGCTTGAGGGGTACAAGGGAAGTGCGTTAAAAAGTCAAAAGGACGATTTTGAAAACAAATATAATACAACTCTTGAATTATTAGCCAAAGAGAAGCGTCAACATAATGTTTTCTTAATGGATGAACGTCAAAAAACGTACCTTGCCAATACCAAAGTTAATGAACTTGAACAAAAGCTCTCTATGACCACTATAGATTCTGCTAAAATTCTAGAGGATAAGAAACAAGAGGTAGATGCGTTAAAACAAGACTTCAAAAGTAGATATGATAAAGAAACAGAAAAAGTAACGAAACCAGAAGAACAAGTCGAATTTTGAAGAAAGTTGTTTATAAAACGCATGATTCTATTCAATCCGTATGAATGCTAGCACCTCCGTCGATGTTTAAGGGTCAAGCTAGCTTTGCAAGTCCTGAGTACCTTGACAAAGCTCAAGCTGCGAACCCGCATCTTTATCTTGATGAGATTGAAAGGACCGATCTTGATTGCATGCCTGTTAGTGCCGATAGTGAAGAGACTGCCCTTTGGGATGATGATAGTCGACCCCTTGTTAATAACGAGTATTTAAAACCATATAATTATGCTTATGAGAATAATCTTTATGGTCTTTTCAACAAACAAAATCAGAAAACTCGCGAGGAAGTGTTTCTAGAATGCAAACAAAAGAGAATTCAATGGAAGAAAGCATTTGCCCCTAAGAAATCTAATGTTTACAAATACATAAACTACCTCCCTCTAGATGAATCTAAAAGCAAGAGTAGGAAAACATTAGGTATTCTTAAACACCACATAGATAATGTTAAATCTATTGTTGAAAGAGATTGGTCAAAACGTGAAAATGCTGAGTGGCAACGCCCGATTCCTCAAGATATTACCTTGCTTGTGAAAGAACTCTTAATTCCAAACACGGCGTTGATTAAAGAAACTGTTCTTCAACTTGAGGAGTTCATTTGGACTGAAATGTATGATGATTTAAAATATGTTGAATCTCTTGAGAAACACATTGATGATCTTCAAATGGAGAAGTCGGATTTTTCAGATGAATATGATTTACTATTGCAAGAATGCGTTTCTAAAGATGTTATGTGTGCATATTTTACATCTTGTGCTGATATTGATGAATATTCTGATGTTGCATGCAAATATCTTGATAGGATCAAAGAATGTGAACGTCTTGAAATTGAGCTTTCGAAACGTAAAGAAAATGTTGATAAAAAGGCTTTTGAGTTACTTTAACACAAAACTAATTTCCTTCAAAAACATTGTCATTCTCTTGAACTTTCTTTGCAAAAAGACGTTTGTAGTTTTCCACATGACAATAAATTGCAAGAAAAACTTTCCCAAACGTTTCGAGAAATGAATGAACAGAATTTGGAAATTAAAGGGTTGAAAGCTCAGTTACAAGACAGGGACAGAGCGATAGCAGAGTTGCAGAAACTCGTTGCTAAAATGGGTGGGAAAGTTATGGAACCTAGCATTAAGAAACATGTTGTTAGACAACCCAATGCCTATAAAGAGAATAGATCCTCTATCTTGGGAAAACCATCTACTTTATCAAATTCCTCGTTTGCAAAACCAGTGTTTGCCCCCAAGATGGATGGAAAGGAAAGGTTACCACAGAATCAACCCGTAAGGAATGTCATAGCACCAAGCGTTAAGCACAATAATGTGATTAAAACAGGGATGTATAGAATGACCACTAAGCCCACAAACAAAGTTACTCAATCGCCTCAGACTTCTAGGAACACTAATATTCGTGTGTCTTCTACTACAGGAATAGTCTCCACTACTAGTGTTAGCCGGCCTCAGCTTAAGAGCACTCAAGTGAATGATAAGGTCTGGAAACACAAGAATCAAGGGAAGATGAAGGAAGTAGAAGAACACCCTAGGAATTTGAATGTTTTTAAGAATAAAAAGTTTGTAATCGCATGTAATGAAGATTTGAATGATGTGAATGATTTGAATGATATGAATGTGAAATTTGTTTGTGTCAAATGTGGAAAGTGTGCTAATGCTAATCATTCTATGTGTGCTATGAATAAAGTCAAAGGCGTATATACTAGAACTAAGAAGCAAGTTGCGATGCCTATTAGAGCTAGTAAACCCAAACGCAAAGTGAACGTTTCTGGTGCTACCCCCACTAACAAAAGTAATGCATCAGACTCCACCACTAAGTACCCTAGAAGCAAAATTAAGAAATTATATGAGTCTGCTAGCAAGTCTTGGAAATGGTGGTTTGCTAATCAATGTCCTCCAGGATATAAATGGATGCCGAAAGCTAGGACAAAAAATATGAAAACGAGTGTTAGTTTGCCTTTAAATGTTGATAAGGACACTAATGATTCTACTATCACAACTACTGTGGTATCTAATTTAGCAAATGCTCCATCGTGTTCTAACTCTTCTGCAGGTGATACAAATAATTCTCTTCATACTGGACTCCGGATGCACGAAGCACATGACGGGGAATCTCAAGCTTCTAATTAACTTCGTGGAGAAGTTCCTGGGTACGGTCCGATTCGGAATTGATCAATTTGCACCGATCCTAGGATATGGAGATTTGGTTCATGGGAATATTACGATCAAAAGGGTATACTACGTCGAAGGGATCAATCACAATCTTTTCTCGGTTGGTCAATTCTGTGATGCGGATTTGGAGGTTGCTTTCAGAAAGAATACATGTTTCGTTCGTGATTATGATGTGAATGACTTACTTACCGGTACACGGGGTACTGATCTTTACACTATTTCACTACAAGACACAACTTCATCAACTCCAATTTGCTTCATGGCTAAAGCTTCAATGACACAGGCATGGTTATGGCATCAACGTCTTTCTCATCTCAACTTTGATACCATCAACTTGCTTTCCAAGAAAGATATTGTGAGAGGCCTTCCAAGTTTGAAATTCATCAAAGATCATCTTTGTTCTTCTTGTGAGCTTTGTAAAGCTAAACGAAGTAGCTTCAAAACAAAGACTACACCAAGCTCTAAAGGATAGTTAGATCTTCTTCATATGGATCTGTGTGCTCCCATGCGTGTTCATAGTATCAATGGAAAGAAATATATTCTGGTAATTGTCGATGATTACTCAAGGTACACATGGACTCACTTCTTGAGGTCCAAGGATGAAACACCCGAAGTTCTCATCAGCTTTCTTAAACTGATACAACGTGGTCTTCAAGCTCAAGTTAAAGTGGTCCGTACTGACAAAGGTACGTAATTTTTGAATTCAAATCTGCGAAAGTATTTTGAAGCCGAACGGATTGAACATGAAACATCTATTGCTCGAACACCCGAACAAAACGGCGTTGTTGAAAGACGAAACTGTACTTTGGTTGAAGCTGCTCGAACATTATTATCCACTTCAAAACTTCCACTATACTTTTGGGCCAAAGCCGTGTCAACCACATGCTACACACAAAACCGATCCTTAATTATCCCAAGACACGAAAAGACACCATATCACATAATTCATGATCGAAAACCTTCACTCAAACACCTTCATGTTTTTGGATGTACGTGTTACATTATTCGAGATGGTGAAAATCTGGACAAGATGAAAGAGAAAGGTGATGCATGTATTCTTGTGGGATATGCAACTCAGTCTAAGGGATATAGAGTGTATAACAAGAGAACAAAATTGATATTCAAGACTATTCACATCAGATTTGATGAATTAAAAGAAGTGGCACTTGAACAAAACAGTTAAAGTCCCGATCCACAACGACAAACGACTTCCGTTCACAACCGCATGGAACTCGGAACTCACGAACACAACAATGAACCGTCAAGTTCAACGCTGGTTCCAAAAAATGTTCCTAGAGCTGATATGACAGTCGACACGACAATTGAAGAGTTAGAAATGTTATATGGACCAATGTATGATGAATATTTCACGGGGGAGAAACAAGTTGTATCGAATTCTTCCGCTGTCACTCATGATAAGAATGATGATACCGATCAACGTCAACAACCGGATACAACTTCATCTACTTCAACAGCGGTTGCTGCAGATTTACCTCCTCAGAATATCACTTCAACAATCGATCCTACAACATCCACAACTACTGTCATTGCTCCAGAGAACACAAATCAAGCAGACAATGCATTATCTGACGAAGACGAATTTATCAACCCATTCGGTACAGCGGTACACGAAACTGGAGAGTCTTCTACTCGCCATGTTGATCCATCAAATATGCACACGTTCTACCAACGACATCCTTCAACACATCATTGGACCCGAGATCATCCTTTGGTTCATGTAATTGGAAACCCTTCACAGCCCGTTCGCACAAGACGACAGCTTAACACCGATGGCGATGTTTGTATGTTCGCACTCGCCGTGAGTTCAGCTGAACCGAAAAACATCAAGGAAGCCTTGGCTGATCACGCTTGGATTGAATCGATGACGGATGAACTTCAACAATTTGAAAGACTTAAAGTCTGGGAACTTGTTGACAGACCATACGATCTAATACCATTAAATCTTCGATGGATCTGGAAAAACAAGATGGATGAAGAGAACACGATCATAGAGAATAAATCTAGGCTAGTGGCTAAAGGGTATGACATAAAAAGGGTATTGATTTTGAAGAATCACTTGCACCAGTAGCTCGAATGGAAGCGGTCATGATTTTTCTTGCTTATGCTGCACATAAGGGATTCATTGTCTATCAAATGGACGTAAAGACGGCGTTTCTTAACGGTCCTTTGAAGGAAGAAGTCTATGTCACATAGCCGAAAGGATTCGTCAATCCTCATTATCCTGACAAGGTGTATCGTCTCCACAAAGCTCTATATGGACTCAAGCAAGCTCCAAGGGCGTGGTACGACGAGCTCTCGAAATTTCTGGTCTCCAAAGGTTTCTCAAAAGGTTCCATTGATCTAACTTTGTTCACTTATAAATGTGGGGATGACATTTTACTTGTGCAGATTTATGTTGATGACATTATTTTCGGGTCTATAAACCCAAAACTTTCAAAATGGTTTGAAAAAGTAATGCATAACAGATTTGAAACGTCTATGATGGGTGAACTAAAATTCTTTCTAGGAATTCAAGTTCACCAATCCCCAAATGGTATCTTCATTAACCAAGCTAAGTATTGTCAAGAGATAATAACAAAGCATGGTATGACATCATGTGACCCCGTTGGGACACCATTATCAACCACATTCCTAGATGCTGACTTGGAGGGTTTACCCATAGATCAAACGAGATATCGTTCCATGATCGGGTCCCTCATGTACTTGACAACCAGCAGACCTGATATTCATCATGCTACATGCTATTGTGCACAATATCAAGCAGGACCCACTGAAAAGCACCTCAAGGAGGTTAAAAGGATCTTTTGGTACCTTAAGAATACCATTCACATGGGACTCTGGTATCCGAGGGAAACCGGTTTATTTCTAACGGCCTATTCAGATTCTGATCATGCAGGGTGTCTTGATACACGTAAAAGTACTTCTGGTGGTGCACAATTTCTAGGTCAAGATAAGCTTGTGGGATGGTCTTCCAAGAAGCAGGATTGCACATCATTGTCATCAGACGAAGCGGAGTATGTGTCTCTATCTACGTGTTGTGCTCAAGTTCTTTGGATGAGAACACAACTCACGGATTATGGCTTTCACTTTGATAAAGTACCTATGTACTGTGACTCAAAGTCCGCCATAGCCATCTCCTGCAATCCAGTACAGCATTCTCGCATGAAGCACATTGATGTCAGATATCACTTCATTAAGGAACAAGTTGAAAAGGTTATTGTTGAATTATAATTTGTTGGAACTGGTTACCAATTAGCTGACTTGTTTACAAAAGCTCTTTCAAAAGAGAGGTATGCGTATCTAGTTAGGCAAATTGGTATGAGATGTTTGACTCCAGCAGAACTGGAGATTCTGGCAAAGAAGCCTGCTTGATTCGTCTATCAAACATCTACCTATAAATATTAATGAAAAAGAAAAATACAAAATTAAAAAATCTTTGATAATCCAAAAATATTCTTCTCGACATGTCTTTCAGTATCGATAATATGGACGTACCTATAAATGTCGCTCAATAACGACACGGGTGTGTACATAAAGCTCAAATGAAAGTTGTAAATATTCTTCAAAACATGTCATTTCTATCTTTTTTAAAGGAAATTGTCTATTTTGGACAATATTCCCAACAACGGGTAGAGCAATCTATCTAGGGTTGAGCTTGTCACAAAACATTCAACGTTTTGAGCTCAACACAATGGCTTGTAATCACTTTCAGATTGCAACCCGGAACTATATTCACGGGGGAGTGTACGATTTCGTGCCCTTACCCTTAGCAAAAGAAGTTAAATCTTCTTATACTTGAGTGGATTCGTCAAGACATTCAAAGTCTATGAACTCAAGTTTATGCTTTATAAAAACCTTTTTAACAAAAAGAATTGATTTTTCAAAAAGCGATGAACACAATTTTTTCAAGAATTTCTCAATGATATTCAAAATCTTTCAAAAATTATGTGTTCAACAACTCCTATCCTCAAAAGTTTAATGTGGATCAAATCCTCGTAATGACAATTCCATTGGATCAAATTTTGAGGGGGAGCGTTCCAAAATTCATGCTAAGTTTGACACATCTTTCTCCCGAAAGTTTTCAAGACTATTTTTCAAAATATATTTTAATCAAATTTGGTATCTCTAATATCAAAAGATTTTATATATTAGAGATAGGGGGAGAAAATGTGATTAAAATGTAATATTATATAAGACTCAAGCACTTTAACTCTTACGTACATGCGCGAAACACTTTCGATTATCGATGCACATGTGAAGGGGGGGCATTTCTGAATCGACAAAACTAGCAAGGTGTTTAATGTTTTTCAAACACTTTGTTAGAATTTAAAGTGGTTTTCATGGTTACGATAAAATACCCACAACATCTTTAATTCACGACGTTATTGGTGTCAAAAGGGTGGTTAGGTTAAGTCCTATGATCCAACTAGAACCGGAGGGATCTTCCGAGGGACAATCCAATAGATTATTAAAAGTACTTAGGAAAGATGGAGTAGAATGTGGATGTAGCTGAATGCCAACTAAGTACTGATGATATCACTAGAACAATCACAACAAGGTGCTATTAATGATGTCTTGGTAAGCATTGAATGGGTTGAAGAATGAAAAAGAAATGTAAGGATAAAGGGTCTAAAGAAAGAAGCCCTCCATACAACTTAGGCAGAAACCGGGTCAACTCATCATGAAGACAAACTCATCATAGACCCAGTGATGTGAAGCACAACCCTTTCCTAGCTACTCAGACTTCTATCAAAAGAAGTTTGTTTTATTGTCACGGAGAACAACATGACTTCTATTGACTGTCTCACTCCGAGATAGTTGATACTGAATAGGTGGCATCTGCTCCAGCCTCCTACCACTAAAAGTGCACAAATCGAGTCTAGAGCCAAGAGATCAATCAAATCTCGTTAGGACACACGGATGAAGATCAAGAGAGTCCTACGCTATATCCTTGTGATATTGCTAGAAAACTCAGAGTGATACTACTTAGTATTCACAATGATGAGTGGAAATCCTTCCAGTGTTAACATCAAACAGCACTGTGGTAGGTCATATGCAAGATTCTTTATGAATTGAACATATGTAAAACTGAAAAGCAACAGTGGTTTGATTATGAATTGATTCAAACTCGTTTCAGGTTTCTACGTAATATCTTTATGGTCTTGCCAGAACATTCAGAGTGATATTCATTAATAGTCACAGTGACGAATGGAAATCCTTCTAGCATCAACATCAAACAGCGCTACGGTAGGTGACTTGTGAGATTCTTATGAATCAAACTTGTGTCAACTGGAAAGCAACAATGGTAAGATTCTTAATGAATCAAACTTGTTCCAGTAATTTGAATTTACGACTTTAATTAAGCGGATATTTATCCAATTGATTCACTCTTTATGTTCGCAGTCTTGCTTTGAGACGGTCGAGTAAAGAGAACGGCTAGTACAGCCGCGAAACCCTGTCAAGGAGATTCTTAATTGAATCTACCTAATCACAGGTACGGTATTTAATATCGTATAACGGTCTTCACCGACCGGAGGTAAAACGCTACCAATTTAGGACGAATGTCAAAGCCATTCAGTCCGTGTCTATGTTTTGTCTCGAGAAGGTGGTGTCACGGTGTACTCAGCAAAGTCAAAGATTCAAAACCACATGTTCATGCCCAAAGACTTATTCAACAATTAATAGTGTAAGCATGTGGATAAAGACACAAGATCGCAAGATGGCAAAGACAAGTCAAGAATGATTTGAAGATCTCAAGATAAAAGACTAAGTCGAAAGACAATGACAAAGGCTCAAAGCTCACAGCATGAAGAAACAAAACTACTGTTACACGTTCAAGACTCACTTATGATGAAATTCATAAATCTCCATTGGAATCCAAATATCAAAGAGGAATGACCTCACATTGGGGGAGATTGTTAGCCTCAAAATATTGAGTCAAACAAGAATGTTTGGTCATAGGTTTTTATTGTAATATTTATTAGAACGTTGTAATAGTTAGTTAAATAGTCGTGGTTCACGAGCTTGGATTTAAGCTATTTAAAGCCCAAAAGACAAGCCCGGTCCAAACAATATAGCCCATTATGGTTACATGTAAGCCCATCAATATAAAGCCCTTCCTAGCATGTTAGGAAGGGTGGATGATCATTTGTAACTAATTAATCTAATCTAATATTCACCAAGTTAATCATCTCTCTCTCTACTTTCTCTTACTACTTTCTCTCTCTAGGAATCCATCTCTTTTCATATATTTTCTATCATTAATCATCATAATAATATGGGACAACACAACCACCCTCGCATCATTAGTAGGTAAAGCCTTTGCTTCAACCCATTTTGATACGTAGTCAACGGCTACGAGGATGTACTTGTTCCCTTTGGATGATGGAAATGGCCCCATAAAGTCGATGCCCCATACGTAAAAGATTTCACACTCTTGGATGAAATTTTGAGGCATCTCATCTTTATGTGTGATCTTGCCTTGTCGTTGGCAAGCATCACAATGCTTAACCATTTCATGAGCGTCATGATAAATGGTGGGCCAATAGAATCCGGAGTCGAAAACTTTTTTAGCGGTGTAGTTAGGACCAAAGTGACCACCGGTGGGTCCTTTGTGGCAAGCTTCAAGGATTTGTAAAGCTGCCGGCCCATCAACACATCTACGAATGATTAAGTCCGCACATTTATTGAAAAGATAAGGGTCGTCCCAATAGTACGTTTTTACGTCTTTAAAGAATTTTTTCTTTTGTTGAGACGTTAACCCTTTTATAAGAACACCACCCGCCAAATAGTTTACAATGTCCGCAAACCATGGGGTATCATCAAGATTGGAATTAACAGACATTAAGGTCTCAAGGGGAAAAGATTCATTAATCTCTTGATTCGGAAGTTCCCCTTGATAAGGATCCTCGAGTCTACTAAGATGATCCGCGGCTAGGTTTTCCGCTCCCTTTTTATCACGAATTTCGATTTTAAATGCTTGTAGGAGCAAAACCCAACGAAGGAGTCTTGGTTTAGCATCTTACTTGGTCAACAAGTATTTCAAGGCGGAATGGTCGGTGTAAACGATGGTGGTGGAAAGCACAAGATAGGGGCGGAATTTCTCAAAAGCATACACTACAGCTAAAAGCTTTTTTTCGGTAGTGGTATATTGCAATTGAGCCCCCGTCATTGTCTTACTAGCATAATTAATGGGTTGGAAATATTTATTAACTCGTTGACCTAAAACCGCTCCTACCGCGAAATCACTAGCATCACACATGAGCTCGAAAGGTAACTCCCAATTTGGAGAGACTAAGACCGGTGCCTTAGTCAATTTACCTTTAAGAAGTTCGAAAGAGTCGAGACATTCTTGAGAAAAGATGAAAGGAGCATCTTTCTCTAAGAGATGAGTCATTGGTCGAGCTATCTTAGAAAAATCTTTGATGAAACATCGATAAAATCCCGCATGACCTAAAAAACTTCTAACTCCTTTGACGGTGGTAGGTGGAGGTAACTTAGCAATGACGTCAACTTTAGCATGGTCGACTTCGATACCGGCTTTTGAAACTTTATGACCGAGGACGATGCCTTCTATTACCATGAAATGGCATTTTTCCCAATTAAGAACGAGACGAGTTTCTTCACACGGTTTAAGCATACGTTCTAAATTGGCAAGGCAAGAAGAGAAAGAATCACCATAGAACCGAGAAATCGTCCATAAAGAATTCCATAGTTTCTTCAACCATGTCATGAAATATTGCCATCATACACCTTTGGAAAGTCCCGGGAGCATTGCATAAGCCGAAAGGCATTCTTTTGTAAGCAAATGTTCCATAAGGACAAGTGAATGTGGTTTTCTCTTGGTCTTTTGGATCGATAGGGATTTGAAAATATCCGTAAAAACCATCTAAGAAGCAATAGTAATGATTACCCGCTAAACGCTCGAGCATTTGATCCATGAAAGGAAGAGGAAAATGATCCTTACGAGTGGCATCATTGAGCTTACGATAGTCTATGCAAACTCGCCAACCCGTTACGAGTCGAGTAGGAATCAACTCGTTGTTTTCATTGGGAACAACGTTTATTCCGCCTTTCTTAGGCACACAATGGACGGGACTAACCTATGGCGAATCCGAAATAGGGTAAATCATTCCGGCATCTAGAAGTTTGATAACTTCGTTCTTAATGACTTCGTGAATTTTTGGATTGACCCTTCTTTGGTTTTAGATTGCGGGTTTAAAGTCATCTTCCATGAGAATTTTATGAGTGCAAAAATTAGGATCAATTCCGCATATGTCGGAGATTTTCCAAGTAATTGCTTTCTTATGATTCTTAAGCACTTCGATAAGTCGAGATTTTTCATCTTCTTTTAAGTCTTTAGCAATTATGACGGGTAACTTATCATTCTCTTCTAAGAAAACGTATTCTAAATGAGACGGTAAATCCTTAAGCTCTAAATCCGGTGGATTGTCAATGGAAGGCTTAGTTAAATTTGGATCATCATTTGTAACTTCCTTAGGAGTCGGTGGAGAAATATGGTCCTCATTGAGAAGTCTCTCAATGGTACGAATGTCTTCTTCCCAATCGGTGGGAGAATCGTCATATTTTAAATCCACGTCCCCTAAACTTGCTTCAAATTCTTGTAAAAGAAAATCACTTTCTCCAAATGGAGTCAATGATGGAGCAATAGAAGATACGGTCTCAACATGAGGTAAATGAGAAATACCGCTCTTACAAGCCTCGTGAAAATGTTCTTCACATGCTTCGTCGAGCACATGGATGTAATTCACGGATTCGGGCTCATCAGGAAGTTTGGAAAGTTTACCCATGTTAAAGACGATTTTATCATCCCCTACCCTCATGATAAGCTCACTCGCGGCTACATCAATCAATGTACGCCCGGTTCTCAAGAAGGGTCGTCCCACAATTAAGGGAACACGGGGATCCATTTCATAGTCAACTACAACAAAATCGGCGGGAAAAGTGAATTTGTCGACTCCTACGAAAACATCCTCGGCTATCAACACCGGATAAGCAACCGTACGGTTAGCTAATTCCAAGGTCATATGAGTGGGGACTAGCTCGGGTAAAGATAATTGTTTCCACACGGACAATGGCATAAGATTGATACTCGCTCCGAGATCCGCCAAGGCCATACAATTCTGAACACCCGGAAAATGGCAAGGAATAAGGAATCACCCGGGATCTCCTAACTTAACCGGTAATTTTCTCAAAAGAACCGCGAAACAGTTCTCATTCAATTGGGTGTTGGCAATATCGAGCAACTTTTCTTTATCACTTAAAAGGTCCTTAAACATCTTAGCATACTTAGGCATGTGAGCGAGAGCCTCGGCAAAGGTGATATTAAAATTCAATTGTTTGAACATTTTTAGGAAGTTCGAAACTTGAATATCATCCTTATTCTTCAATTTCTCTTTCCTCAACCTTAAGGGATAAGGTATATTGGGTTGAGATGAAGGCTTTGGAGTGGATTGCTCACTCACATCCTTTGGTGGAGGAGGGGTAGAAATGGAAGGTGAAGGAACCAGTTTGGGAACCAAAGCTGTGGTATAAGATTTAGGTAAAGGTTGAACATAAGGTAAAGGCATAACGGGTGGTATGTCACAAGTAGAAGGTGAGGAAGGGTGGGTAGAAGAAGAAGGAATCTCGGGTCCTTGTTTAGGTGGGGAATAAGAAGGTTCTACGGTGGTCTTACCGCTCCTAGTAGTGATGGCATTAACGTTAGCCCTAGGATTGGTCACGGTGTTAGAAGGGAGGGCACCTTGGGGACGAAGGGTTTGAATCATTTGCAAAAATTTCTTATCGGTCGATTCTTGCATTTCTCTCATAATTCGCTCATGTTCAGTTAATTTTTGTAGAACCAAGTCCATTTGAGGATTATGCATATTTATTTGATTATACCCTTGATTAGGAAAACCTTGATTAGGAAAACCTTGGTTTTGATATTGATTATAACCTTGATTAAATCTTTGATTTTGAAAACCTTGGTTATTAAATCGTTGATTTTGATTATTAAACCCTTGGTTTTGCCCTTGAAAATTCCCTTGATTTTGATTAAACCCCTTGTATTAGAATTTCCTTGAAAATTATCCCGTTGATGACCTTGGTTCCTATTTTGGGCGGGTGGGGGTGGTCTTTGTGGAGCTACAAAACCCGGGGGAGCCAAATAGTTATTAGACTTATAAGACAAATGGTTAACATCAACATTTGGTTTGAAATGAACCCGCACATTTTCATTGTTGCATAAACTTCTTGTTGTTGATTGTAAACCTTGTCACAATTATAGTACGAATGTGGTCCACCACAAGTCTCACACGTTTCACAAGTCTATTTTAAGGCATTTACTTGCACATTGATGGCTTTGGTATTGTTAGCGGTTTGTAGAGCAATTGATTCAACAAGAGAAGTAAGCTTATCAATTCTCTTGTCGCTCTCACTAGTACTAGCACTTTCCATAGTAGCCTTAACACTCTCGGTTTGTACTTTTGCCTTGTTTTCAATTATTGCCCAAGCCTCGTTCATGGACTTCACAAGAATATTACCCCCCGCGGCACTATTAAGTGAGTCTTGATCATTAAGAGTTAAACCATTGTAAAACGTATTGATTTGATGCACTTTAGTGAAACCATGTTGTGGACATTTTCGTAAAAGCTCCTTAAAACGATCCCAAGAATCACTAAACGTTTCCCCATATTGTTGTTCAAAGGTAATGATGTCATTCCTTAAAGAGGTGGTCCGTGATGGTGGGAAAAAGTAGTTAATGAACTTGGTCTCTAAATAAATCCATGTGGTAATACTTTGGGGTGGTTCCTTGTCAAGCCAAATCCGGGTTTGTCCCTCGAGGAAAAAAGGAAAGAGTTGTAAACGAATGGCCTCTTGTGGCACCCCATTGTATTTGATGGTGTTTACCAATTGTATAAAACATTTTATATGAGCGTGTGGGTCATCATTAGTACGGTCTAAAAATGGTGTAGCGGAAACCATTTGAATAAAACCCATTTTTAGTTCAAAATTATTCGCTCTAATATCCGGCACCACAACCGCGTCATCATTTCCTTCAACGTGAGATTTTAAAATCTCAATCATTGGTCGATTATTCGTTGCCATCGTATTGTTCAAAGCTGGATTATCGGGATCGGCTTGATTGACGGTCTTTTTGTTCTTCTTCTTATTTTTGGAAGAATTAGAAGTATTTGGTACACCACTCGGTATGTGTGAACGCACGCGACTGCGCATACAACTAAACTCAAGGAATGAGGTAGGAGACCTCGGTCGACTTTGAGAGGAAAGGGATTATCCCTCTCGAGGTTCAATATTAAAAAGCTACAAAAATATACACGTAATACTACTTGAGTTGGCAAACCAATAATCGGTCGTCCCTCTTAATATACACACAAGCAAGCGGGGAAACGAGGTGGCACAAAGCACTTAAAAACCTTTTTCCTTAGACGGCCTTTTATAGCGCGTCGCCTTATACCCACCTTATAGTTTGTATAAATCGAGTTCAAACTTTTTATTAGTATTTATCTATTTTGCATTTTTTTTTGTTTTGGATTCGAATACAATAGCTAGGTGATGAAATCCCAACTAAGGTCTTATTTGAAAGTAGGTAAATTAATTGTTCTACGTAATATAATATAGTAAAAGAAAAATCTTTTTGTATTTTTTAAGAAAAAATATATATTCACAATAAAAAGCGAAAGAAATCGAAATAAGAAAAATAATAATAATACGTAATACTTTTGGTGTAATACTTTAGGAAAAGTATTACTTTCGGATTTTTAGTTTTTTTTTGGTGCAAATCTTAGGAAAGAGTTTGCTTTTGATGATTTTTTAATTTTTTTTGGTTTTTTACTTTTTGATTTTTTTATGTTTTTGATTTTTGTTAACAAGAAAAGTAACATTCAAAATTGAACGGATCCCAAAATCCAAATCGTCTCACGAAATCGTCAATCGTAACGAGCGAAACGGCAGCGTCACCAATTTAATGTAGGAATTTTGCAATTCTTTTTATCTCTATTCATCGTTCCTCGACTCACTCGAATTGTTATCCAATTAAAACGTGGATTAATTGTTCTTGGTAAAAATACTTTGTTTGGTATTTTAAAACTAAAAACTATTAAAAACTATTTAATATAATTGAAAAGAAAATATTTAATAAAAAAAACTTAATTAAAACTAGTTAAACTATTTTAAAACTATTTAAAATTGTAGTCTAATTTAATTAACTAAAACTTAACTATTTAAAAATTGTAACTAATTTAGACTTTATAAAACTATTTAAACAAATTTAAAAACTATTTTTAATTTAAACAAAATTTAAAACTAATTTTATATAAAACTAATTAATTAAAAACTAATTTAATAAAAACAATTTAAATTTCTAAAAGTCATAAAAATATTTTTAGTTTATTTTTTTACACTTTGAGACTATTTATTAATTTTAAAAAGTAAATTTAATTGAAATTTATTATAATAAAACTAGTATTATTAAATCAACTAAATCTGACAGCTAACTAGGCAGACTATATTAAAATTAAAAGCTGTAATTAAAATCAATAGAAGAACTAGAACAGATGGTTACGACGTATGGCTATTAACCGTGAGGTCACGGGTTCGAGTCCAGTGATGGACACTTTTTTGATTACATTTTTTTGGAATTATTAGGACAAACAGACCAATTGAGTCTGTTGCTAAAACAATTCAGCAAATCAAAAATAACAGTAAATCAAATAATAGACTTAGCAAATAATAAGCACAAGAACTTAATAAAATCAAATAAGCAATTAAAACCTAAACTGAAAATAAACAAATCAAATCTTAAACTGAAATAAGCAAATAATGCCCAAACAAATTAGAACACATAAGCAAATAAACCTAGTAAATCAAACTTATATCAGCAAAATGCAAAACCAAAAGAAACTGGAATCAAATAAAGCTTAATATAGAGACCAGTAGACTTAAACGAAACTAAATAAACATCACAAATATCCAAACAACTTAAATCTAAAACTGTTAACTCCAAACTTATCAATATCTGATTAAGCATAAAATAACTAAGTACCAAAACTCAGCAAAGAACCCTACAAATCAAAATAGACTAGCAGACTTAAACATACATCAATCCTTAAACATAAAACTTATAAAAGAAGATAAATCAAAATACTCAAATCAATTTTAAACAGTAAAATCAACTAACAGTTCTAAAAACATAACCAGATTATAATAGATAAATTAAATAATCTAAAACTTATAAATAAAAAAAGAACTAAAACCTGGTGAAGAAATCCGTTGAGCAGAAGAGCGGCGTTGAGCCGTCTTATTTAACCGAGACCACCATTAAACATCAACACCATTCGTGAACCACAATCATCAACTATCGAACCACGAACCAGTACTACTATTCGAACCAGATTTAATAAACTTCCAGTGGGGAAGTTTTTCTATCCACTTTTATTTAATTTATTTAACATAAATTATTAATTAATTTGATGAAATAAATTTTATCATTATTATAACTAACAGTTTAAAGATAAATTTGCAATTATAATAAATTTTAACAGAAAGTAAATAGACATAATTTAAATGAAAATAAACTTTATTAATATTAAAAAAAAGATTACAATATTGGAAAAGAAAATTACAAATTCCTAAAAACTATTTTGCATAATAAAATTAAAATAAAAATGGCACCTAAAAATTACAGAATATGGGGGTATTTATAGCCAACCCCCATGGCTTGCTGGTGAAGCTTGGTGAGCAAGATCTTCAATCGTAGCCGTTTAATTCATCTTTTCTCATTCTCTTTCTTCATCTACGGCTTATAGCGTGTATCCATCACACGGATCGTCAGCCTGTCGATTATTATGTTTCTTGTGTTTCTTTGAAGCTGAGTTGGCCTAATTTGATTGGAGGATGGGTTGTGGTGAGGTGTTTAGACCAATCAGGAGAGGGGAATGGGGCCACGTCACTGCATACTCCTCCATCATCTTCATCCAGGAAAGATTGGGAACTAATTTCCAGTCGTGTGTAACACGCGCTTTGAATCAATCAAAAGCCCCAATATTGATTTTGATCTAGGGTTAAAAAAGGTGGCTGCGTTTTGTTTGTTGAGAGAGAGATAGGGTAAAACTTTGGAAGTAACGAAAATAATGTGTGTGGGTGGGGTGGGTGAATGTTTAATTGGTAACTTATGGATAGATAAAAAACGTGTGGGAAGTTTGAGCAAGACATCACAAAGTTTTAGAAACTTTGTTTACACCGTTACTTCTTTTTATTTTGTAAATGGGCTTGGGCCCAAAATGCCAAATACTCCTATCCGTCACATAAGTTTGTCAAATGGGCCTTTGATGGGCTTTTGGGTAAAAAGTAAGTAACTTGTTTTCATTATTAGGCTTTTGGGCCCATTAAAAAAATGTGGGACCCACTAAGCCCAAATTACTTCATTAAGATTAAATCCACTAAACCGAACTCAATTTTGGCTTCGTTGATCTTTTCTTCAAAACCCGTGTTGATTTTGCATGCTTTCGTGATCTTCGGTACACTTTTGATTCTTTGACTTTGACTTTGTCTCTTTCTTTGACTTTTCTTCAACAATTGACCGTGAAATCCCGTGTTTTCTTTCCTTTTGATCTTTTGTACCTATTTAACACAAAAACACAAAACCACGCGTAACTCCGACTTTTACGATATTAAACACATGATTAGGTCTTGTTTTTCCTTGATTTTAGTGGCAAAAGGATAAGTGTTTACACACTTATTATATACCCTTTTGATCGTAATATTTCCCTGAACCAAATCTCCATATCCTAGGATCGGTGTAAATTAATCATTTCCGAATCGTACCGTACCCAGGAACTTCTCCACGAAGTTAATTAGAAGCTTGATATTCCCCGTCATGTGCTTCGTGCATCCGGAGTCCAGTATGAAGAGAATTATTTGTATCACATGTAGAAGAATTAGAACACGATGGAGCATTTGCTAAATTGGATACCACGTTAGTTGTGATTTTAGAATCATTAGTGTCCTTAGCAACATTTAAAGGCATACTAACACTCGTGGTCACATTTTCTGTCCTAACATTAGGCATCCATTTATATCCTGGAGGACATTGATTAGCAAACCACCATTTCCACGACTTGCTAGCAGACTAATATAATTCCCTAATTCTGCTTCTAGGGTTCTTAGTGGTAAAGTTTGATGCAATACTTTTCTTAGTGGGGGTTGCACCAGAATGGTTCACTATGCATTTGGGTTTACTAGCACTAATAGGCATCACAACTTGCTTCTTAGTTCTAGTATCTACGCCTTTCACATTATTCATAGCACACATAGAATGATTAGCATTAGCACATTTTCCACATTTGACACAAACAAATTTAACATTCAAGGCCTTCAAATAATTCAAAGCATTCAAATCGTCATTACACGCGATTACAAACTTTTTATTCATAAAAACATTCAAATTCCTAGGGTGTTCTTCTACTTCCTTCATCTTCCCTTGACTCTTGTGTTTCCAGACCTTACCATTCATTTGAGTGCTCTTAAGCTATGGCCGACTAACACTAGCAGTGGAGACTACTCCTGTAGTAGAAGACACACGAGTATTAGTGTTTCTAGAAGTCTGAGGCGATTGACTAACTTTGTTTGTGGGTTTAGTGGCCATTTTATACATCCCTGGTTTAATCACATTATTGAGCCTAATGCTTGGTGCTTGAGTATTCCTTATGCGTTGAGTATGTGGTAACCTTTCCTTTCCATCCATCTTGGGGGCAAACACAGGTTTTGCAAACGAGGAATTTGAGAAAGCGGATGGTTTTCCCAAGATAGAGGATCTATTCACTTTATAGGCATTGGGTTTTCTAACAACAGGTTTCTTAACACTAGGTTCCACAACTTTCCCTCCCATCTTAGCAATGAGTTTCTTCAACTATGCTATTGCTATGTGTTTTTCTTGTAACTGAGCTTTCAAATCCGAAATATCAAGACTTTTTTCGTTTAGCAATCGACATGATTCAGATAATTTTACTTCCAAGGGTGTATCATTTGAAAAACTGCCAACTTTGTTTTGCAAAGCAAGTTCAAGTGAATGACAGTGTTTTTGAAGATAATCATATCTATGTTGAAGTAACGAAAACTCTTTTTGTCCATTTTATTCGAAAGCTCGGTTTCAAGACGTTTATACTCTTTGACTTGATCAAGATATTTGTATGCAACATCAAAAACTTCATCGATATCAGCACAAGATGTAACATAGACACACATAATATCTTTTGAGAGGCATTCTTGCAAGAGCAGATCATATGCTATAGAAAAGTCGTCTCTTTCAGGTTGATGGTCGTCAATTTCTTTTTCAAGAGATTCCACATATTTCAAATCGTCAAACATTTCTTGCTCTATTAGCTTTTCAAATTCCAAAGCATGTTTCTTTGTTCTCTCCGCAAGAGGAATCAAAATAGCTTTCACAAGAATAGTTATATCGTGAGGATTTCTTTATCACCTTTCAAAAGTTCTCATTTTCTCTAGTCATCATCAACAACCTTTTTGAAATTTTCAATGTTACTTTTGAGAATACTAAGTGCTTGCTTACTCTTGCTTATAGAAGCTTGATGCGGCAAGTACCCAATATATTTTGAAACATTAGTTTTCTTAGTGGAAAAAACTTGTCTCCATTTAATTCTTATTTGCACACATTCGTAAATTAATTGCTCACGAGACTTCTGTTTTGTGGTTTGAAAATTTCATAAAGACTATTTTCATAAGCGTAATTATATGGTTCCACAAAGTCGTTATTCACAAGTGATCTTGTGACAGTCGGACATTTTCAGGTAGTAAATTTATTCTCGTATATTATTTTTATATTTTATTTTTGTGTTGGTTCATGAACTCACATAATTACGGGAAGAAATTAGGGCTTACGTTCATAAATTAACGTCTTTTACGTTTAAACTGGAAACCTTAGGTTTATGTAATTACGCTTTTGTGCTCCGTTTTTGATGAGACAATTTTTATTAGAATCGTTTTTGTCGTAGTTTCATATTTTGCAAAAACGTTTTTCGTAAATCGACCCGAGGGCACGTAAATCAAGGAAACTAGAATCAAGGAGTACCCGTTAAATATTAGGGATGAGACAAGTATAATAATTGTCCCACCCCTAATAGGGGCAGACACACCAAGGGTGCACCACTCTTTGGTGTCAAGTTTCTAGCTAAAACATGAGACACTTGTCTCATGAATGGTTTAGGTACTTAAGCCTCAAAACTTCACACACACACTTCATTTGCATGTGTTGACTAGAAAAAATTATCAATCTCTCCCTCTCTCCCTCTTGTAGCCGTCCACCATCACCAACCATACCACCATTTTTATAAAACTTCAACCTACAACTTAAACTATATACAACTTCTGATGAAAACCACATGAAAGGAGGATGATTTGAGGTGATTTCAACTTGTGAAAGGAAGTTTCCATGAAGTTCTTGGAATGATTTATCTAGAGAAGTTTATATATTTGAAGATTACAAAAAGTTGTTTTGAAAGGTTAATGATTTGGGTACAAAGATCAAGCCTTGTTCATCCAAATCTCATTATTTTCCATCATTTGGTTGGTATAAAGATTGTTTTCTTTCTATCATCCTATTATTTTTGTAAATGTACTTGTCTATTTACTTCCAAATGTATATGTATGATATTTATGAATGATGATCAAAGTTTTGTATGGGGACTTTGTGTCATTAGAATAAGTTAATAAGGCTAAATCTATAAGTAAAAGATGATAAAATCTTAGCTAGATAAGTAGGCTGTGAAAAACAGTAAGTTTCAACATTTTTAGTTGATTAAATGAATTAGATTATTTGATATAATGATAGATAAATGATTTTTACACTAGTGGTTAATTGGCCACACAATGGAATGTTAAAAATGAGCAAGATATGGGTAAATACTTTTGATGTACTAATCTGACTGGTCTGTTTTGGACGAATTAAACTTATATTCAGAGGCTGTTTGAGAAGGAGCCTTAGAAGAGTAAATTGTAGAGCATATTATGTAGTTTCTGCAGCAAAAATTTGGGGTTCTAACTCATTATAGAACTCAAGATATGCTAAAAATGGTAAACATGAGATTTTACATCAGATTTCACAATAAGATATTTAATGTTAAAAGACAACATGAGGTAAAATGATATATAAATAAATATGTAAAAATGAATAATTAATAATAACTATTATAAAAATATGTTTATATAATAGAAAAAAATAAATATCACATTTTATAAAACTAAAACTTAACTAGTTTTCTAACTACAAACTATATATATGACTTTTACGTCTTTTCGGCTAAAACCGAAAAGATTACGTTTTCGCCAAATAAAACTTAGATGGTCGGACCCATCTAATTTAATATTTCTATAGAACATCTACTGATATATAAACACATTTAACAAGCAAAACAGACAAACCCGATCTTTGTAACTTATGGACCCGTAATGGACCAAATTAGCCTTGTTGGACCACTAGGCCCAACTAGTTTGGTTTAGCACTATTGGACTTGCTCATGGGCTCAACCCACTTGGGCCCAACATATGAGTAGAGGCCTGGTCCTAAATAGATAAATGGGCTAATAGAATGTATTGGACTCTTAATGGCCTATTGGACCTTAATATACGAATGGGCTAAAATTAGTGTAATTGGACTAAGTTAACTAGATACTTAACAACTAATAGAGTTGTGTAAAGTGATAAATCCCACTTGATCATCAGGTTTATGACTTGATTACATACACATAACAACTTTTTATAAATATTATTCGACATAGTCTAAGATCGAGTATTATTTGTTTAGGTATCTTGTGATCGCGACGCACGTCGTACACTTTAATTGCCGATAACCCGCCTTCCCAAACCAATGTGAGTTCATAGCCTCACACTCTTTTAAATGCTTTATGAAATGTTTTATAAACCCGCGAGGGAGATAACATTCTAGTTTTAATAAAGATAGAACACAAGTAGTCTCGATTGTATGCTTATTGATATGGAGCCGATTGATATGATGACCCAATGAATGATTGATATGGATTATTATTAGTTAGGTTATGTCACTATAAGTCCCATTAGCATGAATTGTGAACTACCGGGAGTTGGTATACGCTTATGCATATAATAGTACTATTTGGGGAAGATCACCCCAGTTCGCGTCTTGACGGTTGATCCCCGTCGTGTCATATTGATTGGCAAGCGAATTTATGTATGAAAGGATTTATATGGCGTGATTTTAGTGACAACACGCTGATTTAAATGGGCAAATAATTGTCGGGATCGCGACCCGTTGTATATTATAGAAAGGTAACAATGTCATGCGGCTTATAATAATCCGATAATAATACCGATAATGGTGATTCTGAGGTTGCGGTCTCAGGAATAGGGTATGATATATGATTTGAATTATAATATATTGCTTGACTAGCAATATGGGGTCTTATTACTGATATTATGCTTGTGTTCTGCTTTACATAACTGTTTTATATAACGGTTTTTACTAAACTCTATGAATTCACTCGGCATTCGCTGATTTATTTTTCGCATGTTTTATCTCAGGTGCTTGAAGGTAACTTGGACGGATATCGACTCTAATGGCCCACTTGATAATAATATTCATTCGAAAGATGTTTTGTAACTTTATGACTGTAAAACTGGGGGACCTTGTGTAAAATTTAAACTTTTATTCGGATGAATGTATGTTTGGCTTTGTACGACCCTTTTTTTGCTTGTCTATGATTTGAGTTATTGTGCTAACCCGTAAAACTGTATTGACCCTTCCGCTGATCCGATACGAAATTTGAGAGTGTTACAGTTTGGTACCAGAGCTCCCGTTATAGAGAACGAAAGATTTTTAAAACCAAGGTTTTGAATAAAACATTTCAAAAATCTTTTAACTATAAATATTTTTAAATAAATATTTTGAGTAAAATGTTTAAAAATCTTTTGACTATTACGGTGCCAAAGATCTCCGATGTTACCAACAAGCCTTATTGAGAATATATATATTTTGATATATAATATAATTTATATATGTCGTGATTTCAGTATATAACTGTTTAATAATTATTTTTACGCTAATACGAGGTATATTATATAATGCAGATTTGTCATGGCAGACCCTAACATTCCCGTACAGAACCCTACTATTCCTAAACCTAACCTAGATGATAACCCTTACCTAGACTTAGTGGATTATAATGTAGAAGAAGATATGAAGGAAGAAGAGGAGGAACCATTCAAGGATCCTAAGCCCCAAATAGGACTAGGAGATCAGATTGCCCCACATGTTGATATAGTAGTGGATGGTAATGTTGGTTTTGAGGAAGATGAATAGGATGATATAGATGTTGTAGGTAATGAGGATGACGATGAGGATGTCGAGGAGGAGGTAGATATAGGTGATGGGATGGATGATGATGAGGCGGAGCTTATTTTTCCTTATGATGTAGGGGATGGTGAGCTTTTACCCCCTCTAGTTGAGTGGTCTGATTCTGATTCTGAGTTACCTAGTGATGAATCGTCCGAGTCTGAGTTGAGTCAGAGGATGATAAGGATGACGATGCACCCGATGACACTAATGGGACTGCTACCCGTAGGCCGATTGATAGTGATGACTTTCAAAGGAGTGTGCATGTGATAGGAGAGTCGTCGAGGGTTCGAGAGGCGACTCATATTGATGGACTTGCACCTTGGGCCGTAAGACGTGATTTAGATGCTTCCCGAGTCCAAGGTAGTATGACAGAGATTGGTTTTGGTGTTGTTCAGACTCATGTTGCTTTATTAGAGTAGAAGACAAAGATTGGTGAGAAAGAGCAAGAGTTGCTTGATTTGGGTTTGAGTGATGTGGAGCGTAGTTTGAATGAAGTGTTTAGGAGATTGTCTTTGTTGGAAAGTGGTGAATATGCAGAAATGAAGAAAAAGGTGAACTCGATGGAGATTCAGTTGAATGTGGCTCGCGCAATGCGCGAGAAGGCAGAAAGAGAGTTACATGTGTCTGTTGGTTGGAACAGTAGGTTTTATGCTGATATGGTTGAGAGAGGAGTGATTCCTAGGCGCCCAACTGATGATGATGAGTCTTGTGATCGTACGAGGAAGATACCAAAGAAGAAAGATGATGGACCCTCTAGTAGTTCTCAGTAGACTAGTTTATCCTTAGTAGTATCTTTGTATCTTTTGTAAAACCTTAACTAAACCGGTATGTCGGTTAGTAGATCTAGCACAAATTTTGGGCTTGTATAGTGCTAAGATTATGATGTGAAAAGTTAACTAAGACGATGTAGTTGTTTATGATCTAATGAAATATGTATCTTTTGGCTTAAATTTCATGTCGTGCCTTATTTGTATCCTGCTTCCTTGATTATCAACTCAATCCTTTTATTTAACTCCATCATTGAGTGAATGCTTATCATACTTTGAATTGTGTGATAATAGAATCATGCTGCCCAAGAAAACCATGACTGAGGCAGAAATGCGCAAGATCATTACGGAACAAGTTGTCGCATCTTTGGCTGAGTGTATGGCAAATGCTAGAATTAGAGCTGGCGGTAGTGGAGCTGGCGGTAGTGGAGCTGGCGGTAGTGGAGCTGGCGGTAGTGGAGCTGGCGGTAGTAGAGCTGGCGGTAGTGGAGCTGGCGGTAATAATGTGAATGTTAATAATGTGAATTTTAATGGTGCGAATGGAAATTGTGCAAATGATAATGTTATGAACGTTGGAGGAAATGTTGAAGACTTGGAATGAATGCACCCAAAGTCGGTGGCTGTACTTATGTGACGTTCATGAAATGTGACCCGCTCCCTTTTAATGGAACTGAAGGTGCGGTAAGATTAAGTCAGTGGATCGAAAAAATTTAGTCTGTGTTTCGCATCAGTAAGTGTAAGGATGAAGATAAGGTGATTTTTGCTATGGCTAATCTTAGAGGCCGTGCATTGACTTGGTGGAATGGGAGGATTGCTTTTATGGGCATCGATGTTGCTAATGCTACTCCTTGGGCTGAAATTAAAAAGGTGGATGACTCAAGAGTTTTTTCCTCGTAGTGTGATTATAAGGTTGGAACGAGATTTGACTCATTTGAAAATGAAAGGAGTAGACATTGATGGATACATAAATCGATTCCATGAGTTGGCTTTGTTGTGTCCTCGGTTGGCTGAACCTGAGGAGATAAGAATTGAACAATACATTAAGGGGTTGACCAAAAATATCCGAGGGGATGTGACATCGTCAAAGCCATTGACTACTGATGATGTGGTTCGAATGGCTTATTAGCTCATTGGACAAATCATTCAGGATAAGGAGGATGAAGCACACGTTGGTGAAAAGAGAAAGGGTGAAGGCGATCGTGGAGGTCGAGGTGACAATAGGCAAAGTTTCAATCGTCGTCAAAATCAAAGAAGGGGGAATGCAAATGCTCTGACCAACAACGCACCGCGTAATGATGAAAAGTGTCCAAAGTGTGGTAATAAGAGGCATGTTGGTGATTGCTGGAAGTGTAGAAATTGTGGAAAGCTAGGTCACAAAGTGGAAAAGTGTAAGAGCGGAGTCGTTTGTTACAATTGTGGAAAAGAGGGCCATAAGAAACCAGATTGCCCAAAGTTAAAGTAGAATGGTGAAGGAAGAAACAATCAGGGTGGTGCTTATCAACTTGGGACGGTTGATGTTAAGAAGGATCCAAATGTCGTTACTGGTATGTTTTTACTCAACAATCATTATGCTGTTGCTCTATTTGATTCGGGTGCTGATAGGAGCTTTGTATCTACCAAATTTAGTGCCCTTATTGATATTGAACTTGTTGAGATAGATACCAATTATGAAGTATTTTAATGCAATGATGCCTAAAAACATTACTTGTATTTTTCGGTCTCGCTTTGTTTTGATTACAACAATATGTAAAAACAATCATTTACAAAAACAATGAAAAACGAATTCTTGAGTTCAAGTATTTTTCATTTCAACCATTATCACATAAGGTATGAACAAACAAGTAATTATACTAACTAAGTGATCAAGGATTTAATCTTTTCTTAAAACTCACTTTTTATTAAGTGTGACAAAGTTTTATTATTAAACTTTCTTTTTAAGAAAATGTTTTATTAGATTAATTATTTGAAAAATTTGAAATTTGAAAATGGCATATTCTATCTTGGTTTGGAATATCCTTTTAGGATATTTTAATCCCAGATTTGATCCAACCCACTAAAAGACAAAAGGGAGCGGACTCTACGTCGGCGGTTCCTTAGCGCCTATGGCGGTTCCTTATCGATAAGGAACCATGGGCTGCAATAAAGAACCGCGGGCAAATATAGCCGTTGGACATTTGTCTTATAAATATTGGACCATTCTCAGACTTTCAATCCACCTCTTTTACACATAAACTTTCAGATTCTTTCATACTTCTTAAATCACTCAAGTACTTGATCATTTGTTTGATTACTACTTGTTTAGAAGTGAATCTTTCTCCTCCCATCCTTTCCTCTCAAAGTGCAAAGAGAAGAACACTATCATTGTTGAAGTGTTGTGTCTACCTCAAAGATCCATTGAAGATCAAAACTTATTTATCATTGTTGTGTCATTGTTGTGAAGATCCAAGTAGTTGTGTCTATTTGGAAGTTGTGTATGTATTAGGGTTAATACTTAGTCCTCAAAGTATATTGGTGTAGATTGGTCCTATCTAAGATTAGGGCTCGACTTTTAGCTTAGAGTCGGAAATTGGTTAAGTGACACTATGTACGATTTCGCCACCTTAAGGAGCTTGTTGATTAGTGAACTCTCGAGTAAGGAGTACTCGAGGAGTGGAGTAGGAACGAGGAGTGAGCTTCGTTGCCGAACCACTATAAATCCTTGGTGTTTGGTTTGATCTTTCCTTCCCTTATCTCTTTACATTCTTTATTTTTTATACTTGTGATTATTAGTTTAGTTACATTCATTATTCTTTATACTTGTGATTATTAGTTAGTTGCACTATACCTTGTTCATATTGTGTATAAGAAGGTTTCACATAAATACTCAAGCTTAAGTTTTTGAAAAAGGATTTTTAAAACCAAACTTTAACAAGCAAATTTAAGAAACTATTCACCCCCCCTTTTCTAGTTTCTACAATTGGTATCAGAGCGTGGTTGCTCAAGGCTTTTTAAAATATATTGTATTTTACAACTTTAATCGATATATGGATTCCAACAAGTATCTAGAAGGGCAATCCACGCAAAGACCACCTCTTTTTGAAACCGATAGTTTCATTTATTAGAAAAATAGGTTTGAGACTTATGTGAAATCAAAAGATTTAGATCTTTGGCATGTTATTACCAATGGTGACTTTTTACCATTTCAATATAATGAAGTTTCTAAAAGTAAGGAGATAGTTACTTTTGATAAAGCTAATGATGATACTAAAAGAAAACTAGCTAAAAATAATGAGGCTAAAATGGTGATTTATAATGCTTTACCAAAGAAATAGTACGAAAGGGTTTTTATGTGTGAAACCGCTAAAGACATTTGGAATACTCTTTTAGTAACCCACCAAGGTAATAGCCAAGTCAAAGAAAGTAAAATCGATTTTCTTGTTCAACAATATGAACAATTTTTCATCTTAGAAGATGCAACCATAGATAGTGCATTTGCTAGATTTAACACTATTATTACTAGTCTAAAAGCACTTGATGAAGGTTTTTCTAGCAAGAACAATGTTAGGAAGTTTCTTAGAGTGTTGCATCCAAAATGGAGAGCTAAAGTCACGGCGATTGAAGAATCAAAGGATCTCGCCAAATTATCACTCGATGAACTCATTGGTAACTTGAAGGTTCATGAGATGATAATTTTAAAGGACTCGGAAATGGTGAAAACTAAGAGTGAAAGAAAGTCTCTTGCACTTAAAGCCTAGAAGGCACAAAGTGATCATGAAAGTTCCTCGGATAGTGATGATGAGGAATATGCATTGGCGGTTAGAGACTTTAAGAAGTTCTTCAAAAGACGAGGTCAATACGTGAGGCAACCAAACAACGACAAGAAACCCTTCTCCAAAAATCGATTTGCCAAAGACGATAAAGGTGATAGGAAATGATTTAGATGTGGTGATCCAAATCATTTCATTGGTGATTGTCCTAAGCCTTCACGCGACAAGAACCATACGGCGTTCGTTGGAGGTTCATGGAGCGATAGTGGTGAAGATGTTGATGACAACCCCAAAGATGAGAAGTGTCTCATGGCTCACACTTCTAAAGAGGTACTTTTCGAAACCGAGTATTATAGTAATAATTTTTCTTCTCAAGATGATAGTGAATTAGAAGACCAATACAATAACTTGCATGTGCTTAGTCAAAAATTTATTGAAAAGAACAAAGTGCTAAAATCTATTAGAACTAAGCTTGAAAGCGAGATTAGTGAGCTAAAAGAAAAATTAGCTAAGCTTGAGAAAAATAAAGAAATAGACCTAGGATGCTTAAAATGTGAAAAACTTAGGCAAGAAAATGAAAACCTTAACAGCACCTCCATTAGACTTGAAAAGTTCATGATAGGTACTAATGCTCTTGATGATATGTTAAATAAACAAATTAATTCTAAGGAAAAATTCGGGTTAGGATATAACATTAATGAAGCATCAACTAGTGAACCAAAACAAGTTAGGTTTTCAGAAAAAACAGTCCCCTGTACGCGGTGCTCCAATATATGGGTCGGTTCCTTTTCGCTATGGAACCGCCGATGGAGATATAGAACCGCGGCCAGAAGATGATTTTTGTGAAAATCCTGAACTTTCTGAAAAGTCAATTTTAGGTGAAGGACCAAAACATATTCTTATTAAGAAGGTCAAAGTACCTATAATGCAAAAGCCTACTCCAGATAAATTATACAAGCCCTTGAGTAAACCTCTAATAGGAACTAGAAACTTATCTAGACAAACATCTATTCCTCCAAGAGTACGAAATGAATCTAAACCTAGAAGTAGAACACCTACGCCAAAAAGAGTTGATCATGCTAAACCACGACCTAGGAGTAAAACCCCAACACCTAGAAAGAATAATAATAAGACTAGATCAAGATCAAAGACACCTAGGAGAAACTATGGTAAACAAAATGGTCATATGAATTGGAATAATTTTCAACAACAATACTTTTCCCCAAGGGGAATGTCTCCTTCATTCATGCATCCCAACCAAATGCAAGGGATGTTTGGAACTAACAATTTTGGACCCATGAGATATTGGGGACCAAATGTTTGATCTTGTGTGTTGTTACCTAGATATGCTTGGGAATCGATCTAGAGCCCGACGAGTGGATTAAGGATAGTGGTAGTTCTAAACACATGACGGGTAATCGAAGTTTGTTCTCACACTACAAAGCATATGATGGAGGTAACGTTACATTCGCTAGTAATAGACGTGGTAATATCTTTGGCAAAGGTACGATCTCTCTTGACTCTATGACTATAGAAAACGTAGAACATGTAGATAACTTAGGTTTTAACCTTCTAAGTATAGGTCAAATTTGTGACAATAAGTGTAAGGTCATCTTTTCGGAATATGACAGTGAAATCGTAAAAGCTGGAAAAGTCATTGGAAAAGGTGTTAGAAAGCATGGGCTTTATGTCATGAAGGTTAATAGGAAGTCAAAGGACAACTTATGTCTAGCGACTTTAGATGATAGTTCTACTCTTTGGCATAGGAGATTAGGTCACACCAATATGCGTTTAATTCAATCTTTAGTCTCTAAGGAGTTGGTAAGACACCTACCCAAGATGAAGTTTGATAGTCACTTTTGTGATGCTTGAAAATTTGGGAAGCAAGTTCACTCAAGTAAAAAAGCCAAGAATTTGGTTTCGACCTCTCGGTGTTTAGAGATCCTACATATGGATCTCTTTGGACCTTTCGCCATACGGAGTTATGGAGGTAACCTTTATACCCTTGTTATAGTTGACGATATTCACTTGGATTAGATTTTTGGGATCTAAGAATGAAGCTTTCGATCACTTCGAAACCTTTAGTCGAAGAATTCAAAATCAAATAGGATGTTCAATTGTCTAAATTAGGACGGATCAGGGTAGGGAATTTGATAATGTAGTGCAATTTGGTGCCTTTTGTGAAGCTCATGGTATTACCCATAACTTCTCGACTCCTCGCACTCCACTATCAAATAGGGTAGTTTAAAGGAAGAATAGGACCATCCAAGAGATGAGTAGGACGATGTTAAATGAGCAATCCTTGCCTCAAAAATTTTGGTGCAATGCCGTGGACACATCGACTTACATTCTCAACCGAATTCTTATTCGACTTTTTCTAGGAATGACCCCCTATGAGATTCTTAAAGGTAAGAAGCCCTCATTGGAATACTTTAGGTTGTTTGGAAGCAAGTGCTTCATTCTCAACACCAAAGACTACCTTACTAAGTTTGACCCAAAGTCTTACGAAGGTATCTTTTTAGGTTATTCTCAAACTAGCAAAGCCTACATAGTCCTCAACAGAACCTCGGGTGTAATTGAAGAATCACTTAACGTGACATTTGATGAAACCCCACCTTCATCTAAGGCACCACCTTTGGTAGATGATGACTTAAATGAAATAGACATAGTTAATGCCAAAGATGTTAGAAACATAGGAGTTGAAGACCTTAGTGTTAAAAAGGGAGTAAACATTAAGGAGTCTAAGGATCATGCTCTTGATAACGTCATAGGCGAATTAAATCAAAGGACCCTAAGATCTCAAGTCAAAAATAAAAGTAACTTCTTTTGTTTCATCTCCTTGATTGAACCAAAAAAATGTTAAAGAATCTTTGATGGATTAGAGTTGAGTCATCGCTATGTAAGAAGAATTGAATCAATTCATTGCTAATGACGTTTGGGAACTTGTTCCTTCGCCTAGAAGTTCGATCATCATAGGAACCAAATGGGTTTATAGGAATAAGTTAGATGAGAATGGTGTTGTGTCTCGTAACAAGGCTAGACTTGTAGCTCAAGGCTATAATCAACAAGAAGGTATTGATTATGACGAGACATACACACCCGTACCTAGATTAAAATCCATTAGAATCCTCTTAGCTTACGCTTGTGCTTCTGACTTTAAGCTTCAACAAATGGATGTAAAGATTGTATTTCTTAACGGTTTGATCAATGAGGAGGTATATGTGGCTCAACCTCCCGGCTTCATAGATTTTGAGAAACCGGATCATGTCTACAAGCTTAAGAAAGCTCTTTATGGTCTTAAACAAGCACCCTAAGCTTGGTATGATAGACTTAAAGCGTTTCTTATAAAACATGAGTATACCATGGGGATGGTAGACAATACATTCTTTACAAAGAAGAAAGGTTCTCACCTCATTATCGTACAAATATATGTTGATGACATTATATTTGGTTCAACTTGTCAATCATTATGTGATGACTTTGCCAAAATCATGCATGACGAGTTTGAAATAAGTATGATGGGAGAACTTAACTTCTTTTTAGGACTCCAAATTAAACAAATGGACGATGGTATTTTCTTTAATCAATCCAAGTATGTTAAAGAAATGCTAAAGAAATTTTGATTAGAAGACTCTAGACCTATAAAGACCCCGAAGGCCTCGGATACTAAACTCACCATAGATGATGATTGTGAGTGGGTAGACAACACCAAATATAGAGGTATGATTGGTAGTTTGTTGTACCTAACGGCAAGTCGACCTGATATCATGTGTAGTGTTTGCCTTTGTGCTCGCTTCCAAGAGGCTCCCAAAACCTCTCACCTTGAAGCGGTTAAGCGTATCTTCCGATTCATATAGGGCACAATACATTTAGGATTATGGTATCCTAAAGGGACCGACGTAGATACCATTGTATACGCGGACTCGGATCATGCGGGAGACTATGTGGACCGAAAAAGCACTAGTGGAGTTTGTACCTTCATGGGTTGTTCTTTAACTTCTTGGTTCTCCAAGAAACAAACCGCTCTTGATATATCCACCACGAAAGCCGAGTATGTGAGTGCCGGTAAATCTTGTCAACAAGATCTATCGATGAAGCAAGCGCTTGTTGATTACAGGATTTCTCTTGATGATGTTCTCATCATGTGCGATAACAAGGGTGCAATATACCTTAGCAAGAATCCCGTGCAAAATTCGCGAACTAAGCACATAGAGATTCGCCACCATTTTCTTAGGGATAATGTTCAAAAGGGGAACATTTCGATAAAGAAGGTACCATCGGTAGAAAAACTAGCCGATATCCTCACTAAGCCACTTAAGATGGAACCTTTTAATTACATGCGTCTAGGTCTACGCTTAATGGAACATATTCCTTAATAGTGCATTCTTATTATCATTTATATTATGAGTCTTTTCTTTCTTTGAGTTTTTAAGTTTAATAAACTCTTTTTGGAAAATTTCTCTTCTTTTTCAATTTTTTTTTCAAAATTCTCAAAGCTTCTTGCTATTCATAATGAGCTTACATAATTCATATGCACGGGTTTCTCAAATATAGCAAGAACAAAAGAGAACTATGGAGGATCATTGTGTCATGACCTTGTGTCTAGTTCTACACACCTCCTACATTGATTTTATTAAAAATCTATGTATTTTGGTCAAAACCTTGTTTGGTGAGCTCTTGTGTGTTTTCTTTGTCTATCTTTGCTTCTTAGCATATCCCCATGATTAGTTAGACTAGAAAAATAGGATTTGCTGAATTGGAAAATCCTCCCTCATCACCAAAATCAACCCACTGTGGGCGGTTCTTTATTGACTTCGCGGTTCCCCAGTGTTAAGGAACCGCTGGTTGAGCTAAAGAACCGCGCCCAGTACCTCAATTTTTGTGTATTCCTGAAACTCTAAATCTGTTCAAACACTTTTTGGAATCTTTGTTTCAACCCTTTGACCACCCCCAAATTATCTTGGACTTTCTCTATATAACCCTAAGCATTTTGCATTCTTTCTCAAATCAAAATGTCTTATTCCCCAAATGAAAGCTTTGATTCTCTTCCATTCTCTCGAATTGATTTCAAACCTAATTCAACCAAGAACACTCAAAATCCCATCTCTTCTCCTTCTAAGAATGGTGATTGTGGAATTTCTTATCTTACACCTCTAGCCTTTAGTGTTTTACCTCCTTCACATGATAATGTCATGCATCATGGAACATATTGTCAATGTTGTCAATATCAACATCTTGCTATGGCTCATATCTATGAGGAGTTGAATTACATCAAGAGTCTCTTAGTTAAACCTCCTCTTTACTACAACTATGAGATCTCTACCAAGCCACCACCACCTCCTTCCGCCACTACCTTGTCTTTTATCTAAGCATTTGTTGCTTATCTTCAAGACATCTAGTTCAAGCAAATCTTAGATTTCTAGCTTAACTATTATTAGATTTATGCTTTTTATTTTGGCTTGTGGTTGTGTTTCATACATCTTTGTATGATTTATTTCCTTGTATCTTTTATCATGTTTTCTTTTAACATGACTTATCTTAGATCTTTTGTCTCTTATTTTTTTGTGATCTTTGCTATATCTTGTTGGGTGTCTCTTCTCTTCTACTAACCATTCTATGTAGCTTGTCACCATATTTCGATTCCTTGGTGCCCCAAGCAACGGGGAGTAAGAACTAAGGGGGAGCATTTGCAGATTCCGATTCTTTTCTTCTTCAAAGACTTTTGCAACCTTTTTGCTTCGACAAAGGAGGAGAAATGATAAACTCGTCTTCGAAAATCTTGTTTTCCTTGATGATTGAGTTTATGTATTGTCAGAATCAAAAAGGGGGAGATTGTAAATGCAATAATGCCTAAAAACGTTACTTGCATTTTTTGGTCTCGCTTTGTTTTGATTACGAAAATATGTAAAAACAAGCATTTACGAAAACAATGAAAAAAGAATTCTTGAGTTCAAGTATTTTTCATTTCAACCATTATCAATTAAGGTATGAACAAACAAGTAATTATACTAATTAAGTGATCAAGGATTTAATCTTTTCTTAAAACTCACTTTTTATTCAGTGTGACAAAGTTTTATTATTAAACTTTCTTTTTAATAAAATGTTTTATTAAATTAATTATTTGAAAATTTGAAATTTGAAAATGGCATATTCTATCTTGGTTTGGAATATTCTTTTAGGATATTTTAATCCCCATATTCAATCCAACCCACTAAAAGACAAAAGGGAGCGGACTCTACGCCGGCGGTTCCTTAGCGCCTATGGCGGTTCCTTATCGATAAGGAACCGCGGGCTGCAATAAAGAACCACGGGCAGATATAGCTGTTGGACATTTGTCTTATAAATAGTGGACCATTCTCAGACTTTCAATCCACCTCTTTTACACATAAACTTTCAGATTCTTTCATACTTCTTAAATCACTCAAATCCTTGATCATTTGTTTGATTACTACTTGTTTAGAAGTGAATCTTTCTCCTCCCATCTTTTCCTCTCAAAGTGCAAAGAGAAGAACACTATCATTGTTGAAATGTTGTGTCTACCTCAAAGATCCATTGAAGATCAAAACTTATTTATTCATTGTTGTGTCATTGTTGTGAAGATCCAAGTAGTTGTGTCTATTTGGAAGTTGTGTATGTATTAGGGTTAATACTTAGTCCTCAAAGTATATTGGTGTAGATTGGTCCTATCTAAGATTAGGGCTCGACTTTATCTTTGAGTCGAAAACTGGTTAAGCGACGTTGTGTATGGTTTCTCAACCTTAAGGAGCTTGTTGATTAGTGAACTCTCGAGTAAGGAGTACTCGAGGAGTGGAGTAGGAATGAGGAGTGAGCTTCGTTGCCGAACCACTATAAATCCTTGGTGTTTGGTTTGATCTTTCCTTCCCTTATCTCTTTACATTCTTTATTCTTTATACTTGTGATTATTAGTTTAGTTACATTCATTATTCTTTATACTTGTGATTGTTAGTTAGTTGCACTATACCTTGTTCGTATTGTGTATAAGAAGGTTTCACATAAATACTCAAGCTTAAGTTTTTGAAAAAGGATTTTTAAAACCAAACTTTAACAAGCAAATTTAAGAAAATATTCACCCCCCCCCCTCTTTCTAGTTTCTACAAAGTAGAATTGGCTGATGGTAAATTGGTAAGAACTAATAAGTTATTGTAAGTATGCTCTTTAAATCTCTTGAACCATTCCTTCCCGATTGATTTGATGTTAATCGAACTAGGTAGTTTTGACTTTATCATTGGGATGGATTGGTTATCCTTGAATGATACTGCAATTTTATGTGGAGAAAAGAAGGTTAAAATTCCCCTTAAGAATAGAACGTTGGTAATTGATGGTAATCGAGGTGAATCCCGTCTGAAAATCGTTTCATGTATTAAAGTCCAAAAGTACACCAGGAACGGTTGCGAGCTATTCTTAGCTCAAGTGACCGGGAATGAGTCTAAGGAGAAACGATTGGAAGACGTTCCTATTATCCGTGATTTTATTTAGGTATTTCCCGATGATTTACCCAGACTCTGCCGATAAGGAAAGTTGAGTTTCGAATCGATCTAGTTCCTGGTGCTGCACCAGTGGCGCGTGCGCCTTACCGACTAGCACCATCCGAATTGAAAGAATTATCCGAACAACTCAAGGAGTTGTCTGATAAGGGTTTTATTCGACCGAGCTCGTCACCCTGGGGAGCTCCCGTCTTGTTCGTTAAAAAGAAAGATGGATCTTTCCGTATGTGCATCGATTACCGTAAGCTAAACAAGTTGACGATTAAGAATCGATATCCTTTACCAAGGACTGATGATCTATTTGATCAACTACAAGGCTCTAGTGTATATTCTAAGATTGATCTACGGTCTGGATATCATCAACTTCGCGTCCGCGAAGAAGATATTCCTGTCACTGCATTTAGAACTTGTTATGGACACTACGAATTCCAAGTAATGCCATTTGGGTTAACTAACGCACCAGCAGTATTCATGGATCTAATGAATCGAGTGTGAAAACCTAATTTGGATAAATTCGTGATCATGTTCATTGACGACATTCTAATCTATTCTAAGAATAAAGAAGAGCATAGAGAACACTTAAGGACTATCTTGAATTTGTTAAAGGATGAAAAGTTGTAGGCAAAATTTTCGAAATGTGATTTTTGGTTGGACTCTGTTCAATTTCTTGGTCATGTGATTGACAAAGATGGAATTCATGTTGATCCGGCAAAGATTGAAGCCATTAAGAGTTGGTCTGCACCGACAACGCCAACGGAGGATTCATTAAAGAATTTTCTTTAATAGCTGATAGGTGTGTAAACACCCATCCTTTTACCACTTAATTCTGGCTAAAACAAGACCAAAACACGTATTTAATATCATTTGTTTGGAATTATGCGTGGTTTTTGTGTTTATTGTGTTTTCAGAGCTTACCGGATGAATATTAAAGAAAACATGGGATTGCACGGGTTTTATCAAGGAAAAAGACTAAAGTCGAAGTCTATTGTCCAAGAGATGCAAAAGATTTGAAGTCAATGGGCCTATTTGAAGATTTATCGAAGAAAAGGACCAAAGACGGAAGATTTACATAAGTCGAAGAAACTCAAGTCTATTAAACGAAGAAATTAAAAGACGAGTTGAATTTAATCGACGACAAATTCCGAATCAGAATCGAAAACGTCAACTTTTCTGAAAAGACGAGAAGACGAAAGAGAGAGAAGAAAGCCCACTCACCAACCAATCACTAAGGACTATAAAAGGATCTCCTACACACACAATTAGGGAGTTAGCTTTTATTTTTCTCCTTCCCAGTGTTTGCTTCGTTTCATCACCAACACCATTAGGGTGTTTGGTGATTTTTCATTTTTTCTTAAATCTTGTAAGTGTTTGATCATTACTATTGTTAACTTTTACATTAATCCTTCAATTCCAATCTTTCTATTCATCTTGTTCATCTACTTTTCTATTCAAAGTTCTTAAGTTCTTGGTTGATTAATTTTAATCTTTTAAACGTGGTTGATTTTGTATTTTTATTGTTGGGATTTGTTACTTATGATGTTTAAAGGATTATTGGTTAATTTGGCTAAACCTTTTTGAGTAATTTGGTGATTAGATAGAAAAAACGATTTGCTGTTCCTGTTACTGTTCGTTCTATTCGGAATATTCCGAATAGACCATTCTTTCCGAATAGAGCTCATGTACTTTCCTTCATTCGGAATCTTTCATTTATTCCGAATTGCCTGTTTAGATTTTTCCTTACTCGGAATGTTTTGACATTCCGAATAGAGCTGTTATTCCGAGTTGGACCTTCTTTCCGAATAGCATATGTTTTTCCGAATAGGACATCTTTTCCGCATAGGCCATTTTTCCGAATTGAGCATTTTATTCCGCATAGGGAATTTATTCCGAGTAGGGTAATATTCCGAATAGCTTGTTTTTCCGCATAGGACTTACTTTCCGCATAGAGACATTTTTTCGAGTAGGATATTTTTCAGTAAGGGTATTTTCCAGTTTTAATTCAAGTGTTGCTTTTTAATTGTTGATTGTTTCCAGTTTATCTCATTATCATTTTATTCATTTCCCTGTTTAGTAGATTAGAAAACCAAACCCATTTTTGGACACCAATAACAAATCATTCCACTTAAAACTGAGATCAATTCGAGAGGATTCCGAGAATCGAACTTTCAATCTAGTAAAAACCGTGTATCAAATGGCGCCGCTGCCGGCTCTTCTCGTTAAGATCAAAAGTTTTTTGTGAGAACTTGGATTTTGGGATCCGTTCCCCGTGAACGTTACTTTTTCACAAAAATTTTCAAAAAATCCTAAAAAATATAAAATTTTCAAAAATACAAAAAAATTAAAAAACATAAATACCAAAAATATTTTTGCCTTGTTTTTCTTTGTTCGTTCTTTTGCAGGTGTATGCGCACTCGATCCACGTCTTATCAAGAGCCCGAGCCTCTCGATAACTTAGACATGGCTGGTGTACAAAACAACAATAACATACCACCTCCGAACAACAATAATAACAACAACAACCCGCCTTTCAACAACATGAACAATAACAACAACAATGAGCCCCTTCAGGATAATCGCTCGATGATTGAATTGCTGCAAGCTCATGTAGATGGCAACACGGATCCAATTGTCATACCTCCAATTGCCGCCAACAACTTTGAGCTAAAATCAGGCTTTATCCAGATGGTCTCCGCTCAACCATTCTTGGGACGTACCATTGATGACCCACACGACCACATCAAGAGATTCTTGCAACTCACTAACACGGTCAAGTTCAATGGTGTTCCACAAGAGGTTATCAGGTTACAACTTTTTCCCTTTTCTTTAGAGGGACAAGCCCGGCATTGGCTTGCTAAAGAACCGCCACAGAGTATTCTCTCGTGGACGGATTTGGAAACAAAGTTTATTAATTACTTTTTCCCACCCTCTCATACTACCGCTTTGCGGAATGAAATCATAAATTTTGAACAAAAGTACGATGAGTCGTTCAGTGAATCTTGGGATCGCTTTAAAGATCTTTTAAGAAAATGCCCACAACATGGTTTTACCAAAGTACATCAAATTAATACTTTTTACAATGGTTTAAGCATGAGTGACCAAGATTCACTAAACAGTGCCTCGGGGGGTAATCTATTGGCTAAGACTTCCAATGCTGCTTGGGACATCATTGAGAATAAATCTCGTGTGCAAACCAAGAGTGTTCGGACCAATGTCGCTAGTGCTAGCACAAGTGACAGCGACAAGCGATTGGACAAAATCACTACGCTTCTTGAATCGCTTATCACCCACACCGTCAGCAACAACAACAGCAACAACGCTAAAAACGCTCAAGTTAACGCTGTCAGCCAACCTTGTGAGATATGCGGTGGTCCTCACTCTTACACAACTTGTACCGCCACCCAAGATTACCCTGCAGAGAATGTGAATGCGGCTTATGGCACCTATCCTCAACCTGCTTATCAAGCTCGACCTCAAGGTGACCGTAATTTGCTTAGCTACCGTAGCAACAACTATCTTTCACCACCTGGTTTTCCCCCAAACAACCCAAACCAACAACCAAACCTCAATCGCCCTCCTCAACAACAACAACAACCTCGACAACCATACATCCCACCTCACAAGCAGCAACAACCACCTCAACGAAACAACCAAGTCTACCAATAACCTGCTTACCAACCACCCGCATACAATGCTCCTCCCAACCAACCCACCGCTCTTCACCAAGAAGTGGAAACTTATATGAGGACTAACGATGTGATTGTGGGAAATCTTCAGAGAGAAGTGCTCAACCTGAAAGCAAACTTGGTCAAACAAGGGAACGATTTGAGAGCCGACATGAGAAATACGTTGGATAGCCAAACGAATGACTTGAAGAACATGATGGCTAGTTTCTTCCAAAGTAATCAACCCTCTTCCTCGGGTACTCTTCCGAGTAACACCGTTGCGAATCCAAGAGGGGAGATGAAAGCAATCACCACTCGAAGTGGCAAAGGTACCAAGGAACCCGAGCTTCCTATACCTCCACCGGTGGTTGTGACTAAGGAGAACAAGTCACCTGCTCCTGCTCCTATTCCTCCTCCTTCTCCTTCCCCAATTTCTCCACCTCTTCCTTCTACCCCTCCTCCACCCAAGGATGTGAGTGATCCTATTGTTCCAAAGCCTTCCTCTTCTTCCAATATACCTTATCCATCTAGGTTGAGGAAAGAGAAGCTCAAAAGCAAGGATGATATTCAGGTTTCGAATTTTCTTAAGATGTTCAAACAACTGAATTTCAATATCTCCTTCGCTGAGGCTCTCGGTCACATGCCTAAATATGCAAAAATGTTTAAACATCTTCTGAGCGACAAGGAAAAGCTCCTCGATATTGCCAACACCCAACTTAATGAGAATTGCTCTGCAGTGCTCTTAAGGAAATTGCCAACCAAGCTTGGTGATCCGGGTCGTTACTTAATTCCTTGCAATTTCCCGAGAGTAGAGAATTGCATGGCCCTAGCCGATCTAGGTGCCAGTATTAATCTCATGCCTCTAAGTGTTTGGAAGCAATTATCTCTCCCAGAGCTAGTCCCCACCAAAATGACTTTGGAATTAGCAAACCGTACGGTTGCTTATCCAGTGGGGATAGCCGAAGACGTCATTGTAGGAGTCGACAAATTCACCTTTCCTGCTGATTTTGTTGTCGTCGACTACGAGATGGACCCTCGTGTGCCACTAATTGTTGGTCGTCCATTCTTGAGGACCGGTCACACTCTCATTGATGTTGAAGTCGGTGAGCTTATCATGAGAGTGGGTGACGATAAAGTAGTCTTCAACATGGGAAAGTTGTCTAAACAGCCTTATTCATATGAGAGTGTTAATTGTATTGACGTTCTTGATGAGGCTTGTGAAGAACAATTTAATGATGCTTGCAAAAGTATTCCTACCTCTCTTCCCAATGTTGAGACCGTGTCCTCTATTGATTCATCATTGTCTCTATTTGGAGATAGTGATTTATTTTGGAACAATCTTGAAGATACCATGGGAGATGTGAATTTAGCTACTAATGATTCTCCCACCGATGGGGATGAAGACATGAATTTCTTTGACAATCTTCTCACCGAAGACAATCCTTCGCCTTCATCTCCCACGGTCATTGCTATCGATACTCCGAATTTAAATACGCCTCCCGTCGAAAATCCTCCGGATTTAGAACTTAAGGAGTTGCCGCCCCATCTCGAGTATGTATTTCTTGAAGAAGAGAAGAAGTCGCCAGTCATCATCGCTAAGGACCTAAAAGAAGAAGAAAAAGCCCGACTTATCACCGTGTTGAAAGATCATAAGAAGGCTATTGCTTGGAAAATCTCGGATATTCGTGGAATTGATCCTCACTTCTGCACACACAAAATTCTCATGGAGGACGACTTTAAGCCCACAATTCAAAGCCAACGAAGGGTGAATCCAAAAATCCATGAAGTCATCAAAACAGAGGGTATCAAACTTCTTGATGCGTGTATGATTTACCCTATTTCGGATTCACCATGGGTTAGTCCAATCCATTGTGTGCCCAAGAAGGGCGGAATAACCGTTGTTCCCAATGAACACAACGAGTTGATTTCCACTCGTCTCGTTACTGGGTGGAGAGTTTGTATAGACTACCGCAAACTCAAAGATGCCACGAGAAAGGATCATTTCCCTCTACCTTTTATGGACCAAATGCTTGAACGTTTAGCGGGTAATGAATATTACTGCTTTCTTGATGGTTTCTCGGGTTATTTCCAAATACCCATCAATCCCCAAGATCAAGAGAAGACAACATTCACTTGTCCCTATGGCACATTTGCTTATAAACGAATGCCTTTTGGCTTATGTAATGCGCCCGGGACTTTTCAAAGGTGCATGTTAGCTATCTTCCATGACATGGTTGAACAAACCATGGAAGTCTTCATGGATGATTTCTCGGTCTTCGGGGATTCCTTCTCTTCTTGCCTTGCCAATTTGGAACGTATGCTTAAGCGGTGCGAAGACACTCGCCTTGTTCTGAATTGGGAAAAATGCCATTTTATGGTAAAAGAAGGCATCGTGCTGGGACACAAGATTTCCAAAGCCGGTCTTGAAGTAGACCGTGCTAAAGTCGATGTTATCGCCAAGTTGCCTCCACCTTCAACCGTGAAGGGTGTGAGAAGTTTTCTAGGTCATGCAGGCTTCTACCGTCGATTCATCAAAGATTTTTCTCAAATCGCTCACCCGATGACCCACCTCTTGGAAAAAGATACTCCTTTTATCTTTTCCAAAGAGTGCCTTGAAGCCTTCAACTCGCTTAAGGATAAGCTTACTAAGGCACCCGTCTTGGTTACCCCTAATTGGGAGCTTCCCTTTGAGTTGATGTGCGATGCTAGTGATTTTGCAATTGGAGCGGTTCTGGGCCAAAGAATGAATAAACACTTCCAACCAATCCATTACGCTAGCAAGACAATGACTGGGGCACAATTGCATTATACGACAACAGAAAAAGAACTTTTAGCTGTTGTCTATGCCTTTGAAAAATTTCGCCCCTATCTTGTCCTTTCCACCACAATCGTGTATACCGATCATTCTACGTTGAAGTACTTGTTGACAAAGCAAGATTCCAAACCAAGACTTCTTCGTTGGGTTTTGCTGCTCCAGGAATTTAAAATCGTAATTCGCGATAAAAAAGGAGCAGAAAACCTAGCCGCGGATCATCTCAGCAGACTTGAGGATCCTTACCAAGGGGATCATCCAAATAAAGAAATCAATGATTCTTTTCCCTTGGAGACCTTAATGTCTATAAATTCGAATTCTGATGCTACCCCGTGGTTTGCGGACTTTGCAAACTACTTGGCTGGTGGAATTCTCAAGGAAGGGTTGACGTCCCAACAAAAGAAAAAGTTCTTCACCGACATTAAGACTTAATTTTGGGACGACCCTTACCTATTCAAACAATGTGCCGACCTGATTATCCACCGATGTGTTGATGGACCGGCAGCTTCAGAAATCCTTAATGCTTGCCACAAAGGACCCACCGGTGGTCACTTTGGTCCCAACTACACCGCCAAAAAAGTGTTTGACTCGGGATTTTATTGGCCCTCCATATATCGTGACGCTCACGATATGGTTAAACGATGTGATGCTTGCCAAAAACAAGGCAAGATCACACATAAAGACGAGATGCCTCAGAATTTCATTCAAGAGTGTGAAATCTTTGATGTTTGGGGTATCGACTTTATGGGGCCATTCCCTTCCTCTAAAGGAAACAAATACATCCTTGTAGCCGTTGACTACGTTTCAAAGTGGGTCGAAGCCAAAGCTTTACCCACTAATGACGCAAGGGTGGTTTGTAACTTTTTGAAAGCTCTATTTGCTAGATTCGGTGTGCCTCGTGCAATTATTAGTGATCGTGGGACTCATTTTTGCAATGACCAATTTGCTATTGTCATGGCTAAGTACGGTGTAAATCATCGTCTTTCCACAGCCTACCACCCACAAACTAATGGCCAGGCTGAAATATCCAACCGAGGACTTAAGCGAATTCTGGAAAGAACCGTGGGAGAGCATCGTGCCTCATGGGCTGATAAACTTGATGATGCTTTGTGGGCTTTCCGTACTGCTTACAAGACCCCGATCGGCTGTACGCCTTATCGTCTTGTGTACAAGAAAGCGTGCCACCTCCCCATTGAGTTGGAGCACAAGGCTTACTGGGCCTTGAAGTGGGCCAATTTTGATATCAACAAAGCCGGTGACCTACGCAAGATCCAACTCAATGAGCTGAATGAACTCCGTAATGAGGCTTATGAAAATTCTTTAATCTATAAGGAAAGGACTAAGCTCATTCACGACTCTAAGATTAAGAACCGAGAGTTCCATGTTGGAGAAAAAGTCTTACTTTTTAACTCTCGGTTGAAAATCTTCTCGGGAAAGCTCAAATCTCGTTGGTTCAGCCCATTCACCATTGCCCAAATTTTTCCATATGGTACTCTCGAGCTCGCTCAACCTAATGGACCTAATTTTAAGGTGAATGGCCAACGAGTGAAGTTGTACTTTGGTGAGGACACCTCTCAGGAGGTGATTCCATCCCTCACCACGTTCCCCATGAACTAATTTTGGGTCGAGTCAGGCTCGTGACTCGGTTATCAAAAACAAGCGCTCCTCGGGAGGCAGCCCGAGTATCTATCCTTTTATGTTTAACCCCTAAGTGTAGGGGGGACCTCTATAGGTTCTTTGTTTTTGTGTGGTGATGTGACTACAGGGATAAGTGCACTCTTGGAATATTTGAAGAACCGTGCTCCCGTGTTATCCGAAATCCGGTTCTATCTCTCAACTATCGTGATTCAATTTTCTTCATATTCACATTTAAAATTGATCACGTTAGTCGTTCTTCCTTAACTTGAGTTAACCAACGTGCACAATGTCATAAGTGTAGGGGAGATTTTTCCCACATGCTTAAACATTGAGGACAATGTTTATCTTAAGTGTAGGGGGGATTTCTATCGAAGTTTTAAGTGGACTTTTCCATGAAAATGCCTTCATTTAACCGGAAAATCATATTTTTCACCATTTTTCAAATTTTTTTTATTAACTTTGGCCTTTTAGTCGTAATTTTTAAATTTTTATCGTTGCTTTCGTATGTATATATCTCGCAATAAAGTCAAATTTTAATAAAGTGGTGTAGCTAGTTTAGAAATCTTTGACATATTAGGCCCGTTGCGTTTATTTTGACTCAACCCGAATAGACTTATCCAAGTTTATTCTAGCTAGTATCCTTAACCATGTAGACCTTAATTGGTTTATTAGGCTAAGCATCCACGAGTCTCATTACTTGAGATTTTAAATTGTGGAGAACGAGAAATGATAGAGTCAATTATAAGTCGGTATTCTTGCGCAAGATCACTTGGTGTAATTATTTGCCTATTCTCCTATCACTTGCTAATAATTTATCTGCAATAAGTAAGGTCTTACGATTTGAAAAGTTACTTAGCTTCTAGCCCAAGATCATTTAAAAGTTGCTCGGTAATGATAAGAGTTCATAGCCAAGGCATAACTTATGAAGCGGGGCGCGAAGATTGGCGAGTCCGAAAAGGCCCTAACAAGGCATGAGGATTCACTTTTATTGCTGAAGATCCAAAGTGATGTGAATAGCATTATTCCCAAAGTCAATATGAAGGATCTAGACTCACGACGAAAAGCAATCAACTCCCATAAAGATCATGGAGAAGTCTATCCGAAAAGACCCTAACAAGGTATGAGGATAAATAGATCCAAGTCCGAAAAGGAGGCGGATCGCTGTATCTCAAAATCCCAAATAGAGATTGAAGAAATAATCATGAAGTCGTGGTCAACAAAGCTGGAGTACCTCTCAAAAGTCTCCAAGTGAAGAAACTCTATGAACGATGAGAAGACCATTATCTCAAGCACGTCTCTCAAGATATGAAGTATGAAGTACATGCCAAATATCGGCCCGAGAAAGGTCTCAAATCGTGAACCAAGTTATGCCAAGATATGAACTTTTTGATATCCCGAGAAGCAGTTTTAAGAGATTTTTTCCTTTAGCTAACTATTGATTAAATCGTCCTACTTTGCTTTCAGCCTAAATAAACTATCGAAACAAGTCCAAAAATGCATCTTCATGATCACTCTAAGACAAAAATAAAATATAAGAGATACACTTAGGAATAAGGGAGTTTAAGCATATAATTAAGCCATGTGTGTAAGTGTTTGATTTGCTAATTTATAATAACAATGATCTCGTTTTCAAGCTTAGTTTGGGGAAAGTGAAACTTGAGGGTGATAAATCTTCGCAGCACCAAAGCCCTATTGTAAGTCCTTGATCTCTTTTTAAGTTATTTCCATGCAGCTATTTTCAAGTGAAAATGGTTTTCTATCCTTTTGTTTCCGTTTAAGTTTTAATTTCTTTTAGTACTTTAAATTTTTGTTTAGTAGTATGTAAATAAGGCCAAGGTTGATTAATTATGAGAAAAATGTAAAATTGCTTCATCACTAAGCATTGCATGAGGGCATGGCAATGGTTAAGTGTAGGGGATTTGATAGGTGTGTAAACACCCATCCTTTTACCACTTAATTCTGGCTAAAACAAGACCAAAACACGTATTTAATATCATTTGTTTGGAATTATGCGTGGTTTTTGTGTTTATTGTGTTTTCAGAGCTTACCGGATGAATATTAAAGAAAACATGGGATTGCACGGGTTTTATCAAGGAAAAAGACTAAAGTCGAAGTCTATTGTCCAAGAGATGCAAAAGATTTGAAGTCAATGGGCCTACTTGAAGATTTATCGAAGAAAAGGACCAAACACGGAAGATTTACATAAGTCGAAGAAACTCAAGTCTATTAAACGAAGAAATTAAAAGACGAGTTGAATTTAATCGACGACAAATTCCGAATCAGAATCGAAAACGTCAACTTTTCTGAAAAGACGAGAAGACGAAAGAGAGAGAAGAAAGCCCACTCACCAACCAATCACTAAGGACTATAAAAGGATCTCCTACATACACAATTAGGGAGTTAGCTTTTATTTTTCTCCTTCCCAGTGTTTGCTTCGTTTCATCACCAACACCATTAGGGTGTTTTGTGATTTTTCATTTTTTCTTAAATATTGCAAGTGTTTGATCATTACTATTGTTAACTTTTACATTAATCCTTCAATTCCAATCTTTCTATTCATCTTGTTCATCTACTTTTCTATTCAAAGTTCTTAAGTTCTTGGTTGATTAATTTTAATCTTTTAAACGTGGTTGATTTTGTATTTTTATTGTTGGGATTTGTTACTTATGATGTTTAAAGGATTATTGGTTAATTTGGCTAAACCTTTTTGAGTAATTTGGTGATTAGATAGAAAAAACGATTTGATGTTCCTGTTACTGTTCGTTCTATTCGGAATATTCCGAATAGACCATTCTTTCCGAATAGAGCTCATGTACTTTCCTTCATTCAGAATCTTTCATTTATTCCGAATTGCCTGTTTAGATTTTTCCTTACTCGGAATGTTTTGACATTCCGAATAGAGCTGTTATTCCGAGTTGGACCTTCTTTCCGAATAGCATATGTTTTTCCGAATAGGACATCTTTTCCGCATAGGCCATTTTTCCGAATTGAGCATTTTATTCCGCATAGGGAATTTATTCCGAGTAGGGTAATATTCCGAATAGCTTGTTTTTCCGCATAGGACTTACTTTCCGCATAGAGGCATTTTTCCGAGTAGGATATTTTTCAGTAAGGGTATTTTCCAGTTTTAATTCAAGTGTTGCTTTTTAATTGTTGATTGTTTCCAGTTTATCTCATTATCATTTATTTTATTTCCCTGTTTAGTAGATTAGAAAACCAAACCCATTTTTGGAAACCAAGAACAAATCATTCCACTTAAAACTGAGATCAATTTGAGAGGATTCCGAGAATCGAACTTTCAATCTAGTAAAAACCGTGTATCAATAGCTAAACCCCTGACCAAGCTTACTCAAAAAATAAACCTTTTGTATGGGGAAGTGAGGAAGATGGAGCATTTCAGGTATTGAAGCAAAAATTATGTAGTGCACCTATTTTATCATTACCCGAAGGTAGTGAAGATTTTGTGGTATTTTGTGATGCGTCTCTTAGAGGTTTTGGAGCTGTCTTAATGCAGTGAGAAAAGGTGTTAGCTTATGCTTCTATACAATTAAGGAAAAATGAGGAAAATTATACTACTCATGATCTAGAGTTAGGAGCGGTATCCTTTGCTCTTAGGTTGTGGAGACATTATATATATGGCACCAAATGTACGGTATTCATCAATCATAAAATCCTACAGTATATCCTCGATCAAAAGGAACTAAACATGAGGCAACATAGATGGATAGACTGTTAAGTGATTATGATTGTGAGGTAAAATATCACCCAGGAAAAGCAAATGTGGTTGCCGATGCATTAAGTAGAAAGGATAGAGAACCGATCAGGGTACGTTCTCTAGTCATGACTGTGTACAATAATTTGCCTGATCAAGTTAGAAATGCACAAAAGCTTGCAAGAAAGAAAAATTTGATAATGAAGGGTTTCGAGGTGAAGGAGATCATTTAGAGGTTAGAGCAGACGGAGTGAAATGCTTAAGAGGTCGTATGTGGTTACCTACGTATGGAGATTTAAGAGACTTAATCATGTTCGAATCCCATAAATCTAAATATTACATTCATCCTGGTTCTGACAAAATGTATCTTGACCTGAAGAAGTTATATTGGTGGCCGAATATGAAAGCCGATATTGCAATGTATGTTCGTCAATGCTTGACTTGTGCAAAAGTCAAAGCTGAACATCAAAAGCCATCAGGACTACTTCAACAACCCGAAATTCCTGAATGGAAGTGGGAGCGAATCACGATGGATTTCATCACTAAGCTCCCTAGAACATCTTCAAGAAATAACTCGATTTAGGTCATTGTCGACAGACTAACCAAATCGGCTCATTTCATTCCTATTAAAGAGCAGTTCTCACTGGAGAAGCTGACTCGTCTTTATCTTAAGGAGATTGTATGTAAGCACGGAGTGCCTGTCTCGATAATTTTTGATCGAGACTCTCAATTCACATCTATTTTTTGGAGATCCCTCCAAAGATCTTTGGGAACGAATCTTGATATGAGCACTGCTTATCACCCCCAAACTGATGGGCAGAGTGAAAGGACGATACATACACTAGAAGATATGTTAAGAGCATGTGTGATTGATTTTGGTAAGGACTGGGATAAACATTTGCCATTGGCAGAATTTTCATATAATAACAGTTATCATGCTAGTATTAAGGCTGCACCGTTCGAAGCTCTATATGGTAGAAAGTGTAGATCTCCTGTATGTTGGAGTGAAGTTGGAGATACCCAGCTCACCGGACCAGAATTGATTCGAGAGACTACGGATATGATAGTTCAGATTAAGAACAGTTGTTGACAGCCCGAAGTAGACAGAAACGTTACGCGGATGTGCGGCGGAAATCGATGGAGTTCAAAGTGTGGGACCGTGTGATGTTGAAAGTGTCGCCATGGAAAAGCTTCATAAGATTTGGAAAGCGTGCGAAGTTGAATCCCCGCTATATCGTACCATTCAAGATTTTATCTAGAGTTGGTCCAGTGGCTTATAAATTAGAGTTACCTCAAGAACTTCATGGTGTCCACAATACATTCCATGTATCTAATCTGAAGAAGTGTTTAGCTAAGTGTGATGAGAAAATTTCGTTGGATGAGATCAGAATTGATGAGAAGTTGCATTTTATAGAATAACCCGTAAAGGTTATGGATCGTGAAGTAAAGCAACTTAAGCAAAGTCGAATACTTATCGTTAAGGTTCGGTGGAATTCAAAGCATGGACCAGAATTTACTTGGGATCGAGAGGATGAAATGTGGAAGAAATACCCACACCTCTTCGACTTCAATAAGAAACGAGCATCGAAATAAAATGGATCTACGAGGGCGTAGATCCCTTTTTAGGAGGAAATGCTGTGACAGTCTGACATTTTCAGGTAGTAAGTTTATTCTCGTATATTATTTTTATATTTTATTTTTGTGTTGGTTCATGAACTCACATAATTACGGGAAGAAATTAGGGCTTACGTGCATAATTTAACGTCTTTTACGTTTAAACCGGAAACCCTAGGTTTACGTAATTACGCTTTTGTGCTCCGTTTTTTATGAGACAATTTTTATTAGAATCATTTTGTTTCGTAGTTTCATATTTTGTAAAAACGTTGTTCGTAAATCGACACGAGGGCACGTAAATCGAGGAAACTAGAATCAAGGAGTACCTGTAAAATATTAGGGATGAGACAAGTATAACACTTGTCCCACCCCTAATAGGGGCGGACACACCAAGGGTGCACCACTCTTTGGTGTCAAGTTTCTAGCTAAAACATGAGACACTTGTCTCATGAATGGTTTAGGTACTTAAGCCTCAAAACTTCACACACACACACTTCATTTGTATGTGTTGACTAGAAAAATGTATCAATCTCTCCCTCTCTCCCTCTTTTAGCTATCCACCATCACCAACCATACCACCATTTTTATAAAACTTCAACCTACAACTTAAACTATATACAACTTATGATGAAAACCACATGAAAGGAGGATGATTTGAGGTGATTTCAACTTGTGAAAGGAAGTTTCCATGGAGTTCTTGGGCTGATTTATCTAGAGAAGTTTATATATTTGAAGATTACAAAAAGTTGTTTTGAAAGGTTAAAGATTTGGGTACAAAGATCAAGCCTTGTTCATCCAAATCTCATCATTTTCCATCATTTGGTTGGTATAAAGATTGTTTTCTTTCTATCATCCTATTATTTTTGTAAATTTACTTGTCTATTTACTTCCAAATGTATATGTATGATAGTTATGAATGATGATCAAAGTGTTGTATGGGGATTTTGTGTCATTAGAATAAGTTAATAAGGCTAAATCTACAAGTAAAAGATGATAAAATCTTAGCTAGATAAGTAGGCTGTGAAAAACATTAAGTTTCAACTTTTTTAGTTGATTAAATGAATTAGATTATTTGATATAATGATAGATAAATGATTTTTACCCAAGTGGTTAATTGGCCACACAATAGAATGTTAAAAATGATGGCCAAAATAATTTTGATGTACTAATCTGACTGGTCTGTTTTGGACGAATTAAAACTTATATTTAGAGGTTGTTTGAGAAGGAGCCAAGAGTAAATTGTAGAGCATATTATGTAGTTTCTGCAGCAAAAATTTGGGGTTCTAACTCATTATATAACTCAAGATATGCTAAAAATGGTGAACATGAGATTTTACATCAGATTTCACAATAAGATATTAAATGTTAGAAGACAACATGAGGTAATATGATATATAAATAAATATGTAAAAATGAATAATTGATAATAACTATTATAAAAATATGTTTATATACTATAATAAATAAATATCACATTTTATAAAAGTAAAACTCAAAAAGTTTTCTAACTACAAACTATATATATGACTTTTACCTCTTTTCGGCTAAAACCAAAAAGATGGTGTTTTCGCCAAATAAAACTTAGATGGTCGGACCCATCTAATGAAATATTTCTATAGAACATCTACTGATATATAAACACATTTAACAAGCAAAAACCGACAAACCCGAGCTTTGTAACTTATGGACCCGTAATGGACCAAATTAGCCTTGTTGGACCACTAGGCCCAACTAGTTTGGTTTAGCACTATTGGACTTGCTCATGGGCTCAACTCACTTGGGACCAACATATGAGTAGAGACCTGGTCCAAAATAGATAAATGGGCTAATAGAATGTATTGGACTCTTAATGGGCCTATTGGACTTTAATATATAAATGGGCTAAAATTAGTGTAATTGGACTAAGTTAACTAGATACTTAACAACTAATAGAGTTGTGTAAAGTGATAAAATCCCGCTTGATCATCATGTTTATGACTTGATTACATATACATAAAAACTTTTTATAAATATTATTCGACATAGTCTAAGATCGAGTATTATTTGTTTAGGTATCCCGTGATCGCGATGCACGCCGTAGACTTTAATTGCCGATAACCCGCCTTCACAAACCAATGTGAGTACATAGCCTCGCACTCTTTTAAATGCTTTATGAAATGTTTTATAAACCCGCGAGGGAGATAACATGCTAGTTTTAATAGAGATTGAACACAAGTAGTCTCGATTGTATGCTTATTGATATGGACCCGATTCATATGATGATCCAATGAATGATTGACATGAATGATTGTTAGTTAGGTTATGTTAGTATAAGTCCCATTAGCATGAATTTTGAGCTACCGGGAGTTGGTAGACACTTATGCATATAATAGTACTATTTGGGGAAGATCACCCCAGTTCGCGTCTTGACGGTTGATCCCCGTCGTGTCACATTGATTGGCAAGCGAATTTATGTATGAGAGGATTTATATGGCATGATTTTAGTGACGACACGCTGATTTAAATGGGCAAATAATTGTCGGGCTCGCGACCCGTTGTATATTATAGAAAGGTAACAATGTCATGCGGCTTATAATAATCCGATAATATTACCGATAATGGTAATACTGAGGCTGCGGTCTCAGGAATAGGGTATGATATATGATTTGAATTATAATATATTGCCTGACTAGCAGTATGGGCTCTTATTACTGATATTATGCTTGTGTTCTGCTTTCATAACTGTTTTATATAACGGTTTTTACTTAACTCTATGAATTCACTCGGCATTCGCTGATTTAGTTTTCGCATGTTTTATCTCAGGTGTTTGAAGGTAACTTGGACGGAGATCGACTCTGATGGCCCACTTAATAATAATATTCATTCGAAAGATGTTTTGTAACTTTATGACTGTAAAATTGGCGGACCTTGTGTAAACTTTAAACTTTTATTCGGATGAATGTATGTTTGGATTTGTACGACCCTTTTTTTGCGTTGTCTATTGATAGGTGTGTAAACACCCATCCTTTTTACCACTTAATTACAATAATAACTGAGCCAAAACGTGTATTTTATATCTTTTATGTCGGAATTATGCGTGGTTTGTGTTTTTGTTGTGATTTAGGACGAAAAGGTGAAAAGTGGAGAAAACACGGGCATTCATGGGCTTTTATTGAAGAAAAAGACGAAAGATGAAGTCAAGAAGTCAAGAGTGCAAAAAGAACGGAAGGCCAAGACCAATTCTGAAGATTTATCGAAGAAAAAGTCGAAAGACGGAAGTTTACTTAAAGCCGAAGAACTCAAGTCTAATTTATTGAAGAATTAAAAGACGAGTTCAAAGAAATCCCGAGCCAAAAGTCATTAAAGTCCAAGATTAAAGAAGATTTAAAGGCTTAAGGACTAATGGTGCAATTAAGAAAGAGATTAAGAATGAATGACCTAATGATGCAATTAAGGAGAAAGGAAAGAGGGGAGGAAGCTTCCTAAGCATTCCTTAATCCTCCCCTATATATAGATTAGTTCTTAATCGTTTTCATTTTGTTGGCTAATAGTGACAATTAGTTCTTCCACTTTTAATTACCTTGTCATTTAAATACTTGTCAAATTTAAATACTTGTCTTGCACCTTAATTACCATTTAATTTCAAGTAAGTTTCCATTTAATTCTTGTCAATCTTTACTTTATCTTGTTAATCTCCTATCTACCTTTCTTAATCTTTGATTTTTATGTTTATGTTTATGTTCATGTTCATGTTCTTATTTTGATCAAAGTGGGTTTTGATTATTGTGGTTAGTTTTGTTAGTTTTATTGATTTGGATAGTTTGTTTATGATTATTGGATGTTTTGTTATTAGTTTGATTTAATCTTGTGTTTGATTTTGCTTAAGTTTGGATTAGATTCGTGTATATTGTGTTCCCTATTCTTCGGGGTGTTTGTTTCTGTTACTTATCTTTTCTAAGGTAAGTTCCGGATCAACACCAAGAAGTTCCGATCCAACTACTTGTTCAGTCGGAAATTCTTCCGAACCAAGAAGTTCCGAACCAAGAAGTTCCGAACCAAGGAGTTTAATTCGGAAGATTTCATTGTTCCGGATCAACACCTTCATTCGGAACATTCAAAGTTCCGAATCAAGGCTTGCTCATTCGGAAGAGTTCCGGACCAGAAAGTTGTGTTTCATTCGGAACATTCTAAGTTCCGAACCAAGCTTTTTCATTCGGAACATCCAAAGTTCCGAACTAAAAAGTTCCGAACCAGAAAACTTCCGGATCGAGGAGTTCCGAACCAGCAAGGCTAAGTGCTTCATCCGGAACATTCAAAAGTTCCGAATCAAGAACTTCCGAACCAGGGAAGTTCCGAACCAAGGCTTTGTTTAGGAAGTTCCGAACCAAGGGTTTTGAATCAGCAAAAGTTCCGAACGAAAGATTTATTCTGGGTAAGTGACATATTCAGATTAGAGAATTTGTTCCGGATCAAGGATTTTGGTAATATTCCGAGCGAAGAAGAATCATTCCGAACGAAGGTGACATTCCGGATGAGTGATTGTTCCGGACGAAGGATTGTTCCGAATGAGCTGTATTCAGGTTCTTTTTAGTTTTTGTCTTTGATTTTTAATTTCAAGCTTTATTTTTCCCGCCTTTTTCATTAGTCGCACTTTTAGTTCATTTCGCCTTAGATTTATTTTAGCCTTGCCTTAGTTTTAAGTTTTAGTTGCGTTTTAAGTTTGACTGAGATAGATTTAAGTTTGCGTCATTACTTTAGTGCCTTTTAATTTTTGTCACGCTTTTAAATACTTGCGCTTTTAATTTAAGTTAGAATTAGATTTACTTTAAATTCATTTACTTTAATTGTTCTGCACATTTTTAATATACTACAACGACACACTTTTGTTCCACCAAAGAACAGCTGAGTCGCACATAAACTCCTTTTTCAATTCGAAGAGACATACTTAAACGAACTTAATTTTTATACAGGGTGTCAAAAGCCTTATATCAAATGGCGCCGCTGCCGGCTCTTTTCGTAAAGATTAACGGTTTTCTGTGAGAGACGCGTTGCTTTTTGGGATCTGTTCACTTGTGAGCGTTATTTTTCTTGCATAAAAAATTCAAAAAAATCATAAAAATTAAAAATTGTTAAAAATACATAAAAATTAAAAATTTCAAAAATCCAAAAAGATTTTATTTTTATTGTGTATATATATTGTCTTTGTGTTTGGTTTCTTTTTCTTTTGCATTTTCAGGTGTATGCGTACTAGATTTTCTAATTTTCGAGAGCCCGAGACTCGAGAAGATTTAAGTATGTCCGGTGTTAACAACAATAATAATCCACCGCACCTCAACAATAACAACAATGCTCTTCCACAGCCCGATCTTCGGACAATGGAGGAGCTTTGTCAACCTACCATGTTTGGACGAGGAGGACCGATTGCGTCGATGAAAATCAACGCTCCTGAGTTTTCGTTGAAGCACCACATGATTCAGCAAGTGCAAACTAACCCATTCCGTGGATTGCCCGATGATGATGCCAACAAACACCTCGACAAGTTCATTACAATCACCCAAAGCATGAAGTTGCCTGGTGCCACAATGGATGTTCTTCGCCTACAACTCTTCCCACATACTTTATCACATCATGCCGAGAAATGGTTTGATCGTCTTCCAAAGAATTCAATTCATACTTGGGATGACATGACTCAACGCTTTTTGTCGCGCTACTTTCCACCATCCATGGTCACGAGCCTTCGCAATCAAATCAGCGGTTTTATGCAAGAACCCGATGAATCTCTTTTTGATGCTTGGGAAAGATATAATGTCTTGATTGATCGTTGTCTAAACCACAACATGCTCCCTGTGACCTTAATAGATACTTTCTACAACGGATTGACTTTTCGTGATCGTGATACGATTAATGCAGTCGCCGGTGGCACATTTATGAAAAGGAGACCCGAGGAGTGTAGAGAGCTAATTGAGAACATGACTACTCACCACAAAAACTAGGATTCCTCCGCTTCTTCAAGGAACAACCCGAGAGTTAATGTCTCTTCCACTTCAGCAAACCCTGATATGACCGAACTCACCCGCATGATGACTGAAATGAGCAAAAGTATCACGTTTCTCGCTTCAAACCAACAACAACAACAAGTTAAAGCGGTTGCTAATCCTTGTGAAACATGCGGCGGTCCTCACTCATACACCAATTGTCCTTCGACTCAAGGAAATCCGGAAAATGTGTATGCAGCTTATGGTAATTATTCACCGGAAAATTACCAAGCTCGACCTCAAGGGGATAGAAATTTGCTAAGTTACCGGTCCAACAATTACCTTTCACCCGGTTTTTCTACTCAAAACCAAAACCCCGCCAACAACTACACTAGAAGCAACCAAATCCCACCAAGAGCTTCTAATCCTTATCACCAACCCGCTCAACAAACCCCACCCATTAACCCGGATGTTGAAGCCATAATAAGAACCCAAGGTGAGCAAATCAAGAATCTGCAAAGCCAAATTATCAATCTTAAAGGGGATATTACCAAGCAAGGAAATGAGATAAGATCCGAGCTTCGCGATAATATTCAATCATCCTTCAGCAATCAAACGACTGATTTGAAGAATATGCTTGCTAGTTTCTTGCCTGCAGCTCAACCTTCTTCTTCGAGTTCTTTACCTTCTAACACCGTCACCAATCCGCGAGCAAATATGAGTGCTATTACTACTCGTAGTGGAATTACAATTGTCGATCCACCGATCCCACCCCCATCATCTACACCTTCTCCACCACCATTTATCCCTACTCCTCCTACACCTAGTATTAGTGCACCATTACCGTCTCCGCCTCGCCATGACGATGTCTCTAGGAAGGAACCTTCAACATCTCAACCTTTACCTGCTACGCCTTCACCTTCACCACCCAAACCTAATATCCCTTATCCCTCTCGTTTAGGCAAGACCAAAATGCTAACCAAGGATGACGCTGAAGTGTCGAGATATGTGAAGATGATCTCTCAAATGAACTTCAACATTAGCTTTCTCGAAGCACTTGTCCACATGCCGAAATTTGTCAAAGCATTCAAGGAATTGCTTAACAAGAAGGAAAAGTTGATTGAGCTCGCCAACACACACTTAAATGAAAACTGCTCTGCAGTTATTCTCAAAGAACTTCTGGAAAAGCTTGGAGATCCCGGTCGTTTTGTGTTGCCTTGCGTTTTCCACAAAACTGAAGAATTTACTGCCATTGCTGATCTCGGGGCCAGTATTAATTTGATGCCTTTGAGTGTTTGGAAAACACTATCATTACCCGATCTTACTCCAACAAAGATGACTCTTGAGCTTGCTAATCGCACTCTCGCTTACCCCGTTGGTATAGTCGAAGATGTGTTCATTAAAGTTGGCACATTTACTTTCCTGGTCGATTTTGTCGTTGTTGATTATGAAATGGACCCTCGTATTCCTTTAATACTTGGTTGGCCATTCTTGAGAACCGGACGAGCTTTAGTTGATGTGGCCGAAGGTGAGTTAATCTTAAGAGTCGGGGATGATGCACAAGTTTTTAAAATGGGGAAGCTTACAAGCAAATCCTTTGGACGAGAATCAGTGAATATGATTAATGTGCTTGATGTCTTTGTTGTGTACAACAATCCTCTATTCGACTCTTGCATTGATAATCCATTTTTTCAAGATGATGTGGATGATTCTCTCCCCAATTTGGACGCTTCTCCCATCTATGATTCTCCAGCGATCTTTGATGCTTATGATGATGAGTCTAGCTCAGATTCGGATGATTATGATGACCTCACTTCTGAGTATCCCGATCTGCCCACATACGATGATTTTGATGAGGCCGATACTCTTTCGAGCGATTCTTCACATGATGAAGATCCTCCGCCATCACTCGATCCTACTTTGGACGATTACTCATTTGAGGAAGATTTCTCTGCTTTTCTCAATACTTACTTCCCTCATGAGAGTGATGCTCCTCCTTATGATTTTGAAGATTATCGTCTTGATCCTAATTTGGATTTGAAGAACATTCTTTCAAAGGAGAAGAAACCGGTCGACACCAATATCTACAGCACATATGATTTAACACCTCTTTGTCCCCCTTCTGAGGACGAGGTTGTGCTTCTTCGCGGATCTTCTTCACACTCTGCTGAGCCTGAGTGATATTTTCCCCTAAAGGAAAAGGTGTTCGACCCCGGTATTGATATTCTGCAGCCATCTCAGTATCCACCTGATGAAATAAAAGGAAATATCTTTGGAACTTATGGAAATCTGCTTGCACCACTTCACCCTTGCTTCCACCGTGCTCCATCGCTGCTTAAGGGAACCTTGCCTACTCTTCTTTGGCTTGCCTTGTTCGCCTTAAGCTTGTGCTATTTCATGGACGAAAACTATGTCTTTGATCCTGGTGGACATATTTCATGCTTCTTCCTCTGCTAATCTAGGTCGAGTCAGGCTCACGACTCAGTAATCAAAAATCAAGCGCTTCTTAGGAGGAAACCCATGCATCTATCTTTTAGTTTTCTTTATCCTAAGTGTAGGGGAGACCCGTTGGTTTGCTATTTCCTCTACTCTCCTCTCTTAATCAGGGATTCGAGCGCTCAATGATCCACTCTTGATGATTCTTGACGACCCGTGATTCCGTGTTCCCATTTTCCCGGTTCTATCCTAAACTCTTTTCGATTCACTATTTTATATTTTCTCAATATTAAAATAGGAATCTCTTTAGTTGTCCTTTCCTTAGCGAGATTTAAACAAAGTGCACAATGTCCTAAGTGTAGGGGAGTTTACTCCCACATGCTTAAACATTGAGGACAATGTTTATGTTAAGTGTAGGGGGACTTCTATCGAAGTTAAGTGGCCTTTTCCTTGTATTCGTCCTCATTTTCACCGGAAAATCAATTTTTCGACATTTTTCAAAAATTTTGATCTATTTTGGCCTATTTGTTTTTCATTTTGTATAGTTATTTTCTTTCCTTATTAGAATAAATGTTTAATAAAGTGGTTTTAATTTTCAAACGTTGTGAATCTTTTGACTCATCCCGAGTTTACTTATCTAAGTTACTTTAGCTAGTATCCTTAACGTGTTTAAGTCAAGTTTTGCTAGGCTTTTATATAGGGAGCTATAAAACGCGAAAGTCTTAACTCTCACGGGTTAAGAACAAGAACTTTTCGCAAGTTCCTATAATTGATCCTAGAGAGTCGTTTATCAAGGGAACTTTAAAATGCGATTTCTAAAACTTGAAAGAGTCTAAGAGTTTGCAAGATCCTATAGGCGACTCGAAAACCCAAAACTTTGATTTAATAGGCTAAGTATCCACGAGTCTCATTCTTTGAGATTTTAAACTGTGGAGAACGAGAGATGATAGAGCCAATTATAAGTTTGATATTCTTTCGTGAATTTATGTGAGTTAATTATAAGCCTATTCTCCCATCGCTTGCTAATAAATTTATCTGCAATAAATAAGGTTGTACGATTTGAAAAGTTACTTAGCTTCTAGCCCAAGATCGTTTAAAAGTTGCTCGGTATGGATTAGAGTTCATAGCCAAGGCATAACTTATTGAAGCGGGATGTGAAGATTGGCGAGTCCAAAAAGGTCCTAACAAGGCATGAGGGCTATATTTTGTTGCTAAAAATCCAAAGTGATGTGAAGAATCATTTATCAAAAATCAATATGAAGGATCGAGACACACGACGAAAAGCAAAAACTCCCCAAAAGTCATGGAGAAGTGTATCCGAAAAGACCCTAGCAAGGTATGAGGATAAATAGATCCAAGTCATAAAAGGAGGCGGATCGTTGTATATCAAAGTCCAAGATAAAGATTGGAGAAAAATGAAGAAGTCGTGGTCCAACTATGAAGAATCTCTCAAAACTCCAAGTGAAGAAATTCCTATATGAAGAGAAGACCATTATTTCATGAACGTATCTCAAGATTTGAAGTATGAAGTCGCTGCCAAATATCGGTCCGAGAAAGGTCTCAAATCGCAAAGCGAGTTATGCCAAGATATGAACTTTATGAGGGCCCGAGAAGCAGTTTTAAAAGATTTTGTTCTTTAGCTAACTATTGATTAAATCGTTCACTTTATTTTCGGCCTAATAAACTATCGAAATAAGTCAAACAATGCATCCTCGTGATCATTCAAGACAACAATAAAATATAAGAGATACACCTAGGAATAAGGGAGTCTAAGTGAGTAATTGGCCCACATGAGTTCGTGTTAGTTTGCTAACTTATAATAACAATGATCTCGTTTTTAAGCTTGATTTGGAGAAAGTGAAAACTTGAGGGATGATGATTATTCATGACATGTCCAAAACCCAAGGTATGCTTTTGATTTCTTTACTTTGCATATTTGTAATTTTCTATCTCTTTAATAAAGGCCAAGGTGGATTGATTATGATGAAAAATGTAAACTTGCTTTGTAACTAATGCATTGCATGAGGACATTGCAATGGTCAAGTGTAGGGGATTTGATAGGTGTGTAAACACCCATCCTTTTTACCACTTAATTACAATAATAACCGAGCTAAAACGTGTATTTTATATCTTTTATGTCGGAATTATGCGTGGTTTGTGTTTTTGTTGTGATTTAGGACGAAAAGGTGAAAAGTGGAGAAAACACGGGCATTCATGGGCTTTTATTGAAGAAAAAGACGAAAGATGAAGTCAAGAAGTCAAGAGTGCAAAAAGAACGGAAATCCAAGACCAATTCTGAAGATTTATCGAAGAAAAAGTCGAAAGACGGAAGTTTACTTAAAGCCGAAGAACTCAAGTCTAATTTATTGAAGAATTAAAAGACGAGTTCAAATAAATCCTGAGCCAAAAGTCATTAAAGTCCAAGATTAAAGAAGATTTAAAGGCTTAAGGACTAATGGTGCAATTAACAAAGAGATTAAGAAGGAAGGACCTAATGATGCAATTAACGAGAAAGGAAAGATGGGAGGAAGCTTCCTAAGCATTCCTTAATCCTCCCCTATATATAGATTAGTTCTTAATCATTTTCATTTTGTTGGCTAATAGTGACAATTAGTTCTTCCACTTTTAATTACCTTGTCATTTAAATACTTGTCAAATTTAAATACTTGTCTTGCACCTTAATTACCATTTAATTTCAAGTAAGTTTCCATTTAATTCTTGTCAATCTTTACTTTATCTTGTTAATCTCCTATCTACCTTTCTTAATCTTTGATTTTTATGTTTATGTTTATGTTCATGTTCATGTTCTTATTTTGATCAAAGTGGGTTTTGATTATTGTGGTTAGTTTTGTTAGTTTTATTGATTTGGATAGTTTGTTTATGATTATTGGATGTTTTGTTATTAGTTTGATTTAATCTTGTGTTTGATTTTGGTTAAGTTTGGATTAGATTCATGTATATTGTGTTCCCTGTTCTTCGGGGTGTTTGTTTTTGTTACTGATCTTTTCCCAGGTAAGTTCCGGATCAACACCAAGAAGTTCCGATCCAACTACTTGTTCAGTCGGAAATTCTTCCGAACCAAGAGGTTCCGAACCAAGAAGTTCCGAACCAAGGAGTTTAATTCGGAAGATTTCATTGTTCCGGATCAACACCTTCATTCGGAACATTCAAAGTTCCGAATCATGGCTTGCTCATTCGGAAGAGTTCCGGACCAGAAAGTTGTGTTTCATTCGGAACATTATAAGTTCCGAACCAAGGGTTTCTTTCCAGAAGTTCCGAACCAAGCTTTTTCATTCGGAACATCCAAAGTTCCGAACTAAAAAGTTCCGAACCAGAAAACTTCCGGATCGAGGAGTTCCGAACCAGCAAGGCTAAGTGCTTCATCCGGAACATTCAAAAGTTCCGAATTAAGAACTTCCGAACCAGGGAAGTTCCGAACCAAGGCTTTGTTTAGGAAGTTCCGAACCAAGGGTTTTGAATCAGCAAAAAGTTCCGAACGAAAGATTTATTCTGGGTAAGTGACATATTCAGATTAGAGAATTTGTTCCGGATCAAGGATTTTGGTAATATTCCGAGCGAAGAAGAATCATTCTGAACGAAGGTGACATTCCGGATGAGTGATTGTTCCGGACGAAGGATTGTTCTGAATGAGCTATATTCAGGTTCTTTTTAGTTTTTGTCTTTGATTTTTAATTTCAAGCTTTATTTTTCCCGCCTTTTTCATTAGTCGCACTTTTAGTTCATTTCGCCTTAGATTTATTTTAGCCTTGCCTTAGTTTTAAGTTTTAGTTGCGTTTTAAGTTTGCCTGAGATAGATTTAAGTTTGCGTCATTACTTTAGTGCCTTTTAATTTTTGTCACGCTTTTAAATACTTGCGCTTTTACTTTAAGTTAGAATTAGATTTACTTTAAAGTCATTTACTTTAATTGTTCTGCACATTTTTAATATACTACAACTACACACTTTTGTTCCACCAAAGAACAGCTGAGTCGCACATAAACTCCTTTTTCAATTCGAAGAGACATACTTAAACGAACTTAATTTTTATACAGGGTGTCAAAAGCCCTGTATCATCTATGATTTGAGTTATTGTGCTAACCCGTAACACTCTATTGACCCTTCCGCTGATCAGATACAAAATTTGAGAGTGTTACAGATCTACTCTCCTCTTCAAAATATAGTGACTCATCACTATCAGGCCTAACAAGGAGACAATCAAGGTCGGTCCATTGGGACTCCTCAAGATAGAGTCGCGGGTTCTCAGATTGAGCTTGCTCAAGGTACTTAGGACCAACAAAACTAGCTTTTACCTTGAAAAACGAACGAGGTGCCAACATTCTCATGGTTTGAATAGATTGATTTGTTTTATAAACAATTTTCTAATAAAAATCAATTTGAACTTCAAGTTCCACGACTTTGTCAATGTCTTTTGCTTGCTTAATTTTAAAATATTTTTGCAAGTTAGGAACCTCTTTCGTCTTCGCAATGACTAGTTTAGTTTTATCCTCTTGAAGAAAACCAATCTTTTGAGTTAACTCATTCACTTTGGTGGTAGCAAGATACGTTTTGTGTCGTTCCGTACTTAAAGAGGTGTTATAATTACGTTTCTCTTGTTCTAAAAGCTTAAGTGTTTCATTGTATTTAGTTTCAAAAACATCCTATACATTAGTAACAACAGCCCCTTTGTACCTAGCAAGATCTTTGTCTTTTGAATAAGCTCCGCTCTGCATCTTGCAAGAAGCTCACTAGATTTTATAACTGCAGCTTTGCTTTCTTCAAAATTTTGAGTGAGCGTAGCGTTTGCCTTCTTTAATTGCTTTTGACTCTTTCTAGTTTCTTTGACATCTTTCTGTAAAGAAGCAATTAAGTTAGCAAGCGCAATACGCTCCTCATCATCATCATACTCATTTGCATGTTGATCATCCTCAGACTCATTATTGCACATGTCTGATGAATCGGGTGTGGTATTGCTATCAACGTTTTCCATCTTACATGTGTCATTAATGGCTTTGGGTAGCTCACTATGCTCATGAGGATTACCAAACATATTATATTCCTCTTAAGTATGTACCTTATCGATTGGCTCAGTATCAAAGATAGGACCATTGTCATCTTCAGTGACGTTGAGAACTTCTTCAACCTTTTCCATGTACGAGTAATGTGCTTCAAGTTCTTGGTCGGAGGCTTCATCATCATTATCATCAAGCATTGCTCCTTCCTCAGCCGACAGTTTAACCCCAACTTCCATCTTCTTACATAGCAACATCTTTTCCTTATGATAACCAGAGTCCCTACCCTGTTTCAGCTTTATGCATTCCTTTGCCATATGCCCATAACCTTGGCAATTATAACACTAAATTCCACTTTGCTTTACCACTTGAGTTCCAACAGTATGCCTATTCCCAGCAACAGTAGCAATCCTCTGAGTATCATACTTAGCAGTTTGTCGATCATACCGTGCAGAACCCTGAACATGTGTTGGATTACGTCGATCATACCTAGGAGGACTTTCATCACTTTGACGTGTGTCATACCTTCGAGGACTCTCAACATATTGGTTCCTTGTGTTAGATGATGTTCGAAGATTGTTGTTGGTGGGTTTGAAGATTTTCTTGTAGGTCTTCATAATGAAAGCAATTTGTTGTTTCATTTCGCTATCCTTCTGAGCTAGTTCCTCATCACTGTCCTCTTCAGATGATGGCTCAGATGATGATGACTGTGCTCTTGGTTCTTTGTCTCGTGATCTTATGGGAGCTGAAGACTTGGATGAAGTGGAGTATCTTGGTGAGGAGGATGTAGTGGAGTATCTTGGTGAAGAGGATGTAGTGGAGTATGATTTTGGAGCACGAGAGCGATGATCTTGGACATGGTGAGTAGTCGACACCAAAGCAAGTGGATTAGCAGTTTTTGCTACCCGTTCAGCTCGAAGTTCATTTGCCTCATTCTGAAATTGTTTCAAAATGTCAAAGAGCGAATGATAGTTGACCTCGTCTAACTTATTTTGTTGTTTCACCAATGTTACAAATCGTGTCCACTCGGATTGAAGTTGTTGTAGAAATTACACATTGACTTGCATGGTGGAGACTTGCAGATTGTTTCTTGTCATGTCATTCATCATCGTGTAGAACCTTGAGTAATATGAATCAATTGATTCCCCATCCAATGAAGTAAACTTACTAAAGTTCCAGAACAAGTTAGTTTTGACATCTTGCTTGTTAAGTGATTCTCCTTGTTGCAAGCGTTCAATGGCAAACCACATTTCTTTTGTAGTAGAGCACACATCAACCGTTGAGTAAATATCATCCCCAATCCCACTTAGAATCAAATAGATTGCTTCTTTCTCTACATCAATCCAAGCACGTTTCTCTTTCCAAGTGTTCTCATATGTTTCCTCAATTGTTTGCTCATCAGAACCGGACATCGAGTCGGTTGCTGGAACTGCCAGAATGGTTATTGTAGTGAGATTATAAGGTCCTTCTTTAATGCAACATCGGAGAAGATCACCATTTGTTTTAGTGTCAAGATATCGAATAAAACGTGATTGCCATTGTGCATATCGACCTGACACTAGCATTGGTGGTCTCTCTTTGGTGCCCGCTACTATGCTGTTGTTGTTAGTGACACGATACTCTGTAGTAGAATCCATCTTGATATGTTTTTAAATTTTGAAATGAATATGGATCTTAAGTATATGTTATAGTGATTGTTGTTGAAGCGAAAAAGTGTTGAAATCCCTTATAAATTTGTTCTTTAAAAACCAAAAAATTCTCCTAGACCAAAAAACACACAAAAAATTTTCAAAATGTCATCGAAATAGTCATCGGAATAGTCATCGGAATAGTCATCGAAATAGTCATCAGAATGTCATCGGAATGTGTGATCGCAATGTGATCACAATAAGTGATCGCAATGTGATCGCAATATGCAGTGATCACAATGTGATCACAATGTGCAATGATCGGAATATGAGTGATCGCAATATCAGTGATCGCAATATCAGTGATCGCAATGCGTGATCGCAAGATTAGTGATCGCAATATTAGTGATCGCAATATTAGTGATCTCAATATTAGTGATCGCAATATTAATGATCGCAATATTAATGATCGCAATTTTGGTGATCGTAATATTAGTGATCGCAATATGCACTATCCGAAAAAGTGATCGCAATGTAAAAACCCTTAGGTTTTTGCGATACAGATCTTAATACTGAAGCCCTTGTCGCAATGTAGAAACCCTTATCGCAATATGAGTGCACTTCCGGGACTTAAAGTAAACACTTGATATTTTTGTAAGAAATTCGTGATAATAAGCAAACTACAACAACCAAATCCTTACCACACGAATGAAGAATTTAGAGAAGTATAGCAAGATATAGAGTACATGAAGCACAAGAAAAAAACTTGAATCCGATATGATTTTAAGTGTAAATCATACGAACTAAGTAGACTATCAACAACGAATCACAAAACTACCCCATGGCGATTGATACCAATTGTTGTCCCATAAAATAAGACGAGTAAACAAGAAAGAAAGGTAGAAGATAGATGAATTCTAGAGAGAGGAAGTAGAGAGAGAAAATAGAGAGAAGTGTGTGTGAAACTATGGGAAGATTAGATTAAGAAAATGAACAACCAACACCCGGCCTAACATTCTAGGAAGGGTATTTGTAGCCTAGCCTACATGTGGCATATTGGGCTATATGTTTGATTGGGCCGGGCTTGAATAAAATGCTTAGTACATTGAAAGAGGCCTTTTAAGCTAGCCATCAAGCCTGTAATGTCACGACTATTTTAACTAACTATTACAACGTTCTAATAAATGTTACAATATAAACATATGATCAAAGAGGTATAGGTTTGAAGGTTTATAAGTATCATAACAGTTATATAAAACCCTAAACGAGATCAAAGCACATATAGCGGAAGCGATTTAACAAGATCATAATAATAACACGATTATAGTTAATCGAATTAGGGTTACATACCTTTACGCTAAAGCAATTCCACAAGACGAAGAACAAATCACCGATTCGGGTTTAAACCGTGTATACCAAGATATAGTCTAAAGTAACACTATATTACGTTCTTGTACATACATAATACAACGAGCTAACCGTGATTCTAGCACGTGAAAACCGAGCTACAACTCTTGTAATTAATCTACCCAACAACCCTAGAGAGGGGCTAGGACTAGATTAAGTATACAATCGATCAACCAAGAAAAACCAACCGAACCCCTTTGTGGTGTAGAATTGCGATCGGCCCAAAAGAAAGAGAGTGATAAGATTTATGATGTTGTGAATTATGAGAGATTAGGAGGTGTATTTATAGGCCTAAACTCCTTATAGCCCAAAATAAATAAAAGGCAACTTTTGCCCCCCCCCTTGGAGCCCATAACCGACCAACCAAAACACCCCTTAGGGGTGTTCCGGAATCTTCCAAACTTCTTTCCTTTTGTTAACATATATTATATATTTATTTAACGCTTTTTATAACTTAACTATTAATTAATTAACGATCGTTAAAGTTATATAGTTACTTGCTCGGTTAAATTAATAAATACATAAATATATTTATTAAATAAATTAATAAATACGATATATATATTTATTAATTATATTAACTCTTTACGTACTGTGTGTAATCCCGTAATATCGAGTTCGATCCTATCACACGACTATTAAATATAAGTCCATAAACTTATAGCTCCTACTTTGACATATTTCAAATATCGTGATTACATTGACTAGTGTCCAGTTACACTAGTAATGTCTCTAGTATAACTCGAGTCAGGTTTCCTGGACAAAACCTTTTAACGATTCTGCATTGTTATTATTATCCTTTTATTTCTAATACAACATTAATAAGGATATGGGTCTCAGTCATTCCTTTCATTAACCATTCTGTTTCTCGTTCACATATTAAGCAAGATTACCAAAACAAATTTGGGTGTGGCCACACAAACATCTTACTAATCCCACGAGAGGCCTAGCTGTATTAAACTCCAAACGAAATTGGAGGAAATAAATTCCATATTGACTACGAGCAAAACTTATGAATTTTGCAACACTTCCGAAAATAATCCTTATAGCTACCAGTTACGTTTAGCGTTAGATTATTCTATAGAGATGCACTAGACTCATAACAGTTTCCTGGTATGTCAAGTCTAAGGATAACTATTTATGTTTTACTTAATGACAAAGATCCATAAAGTAATAACATATAGTTGGGATAAGTCCTATATTCCATTCATCGAATATCATCCAAAATTGACCAATATACTTTCAAGTATACTCTGTCACTATTTTGATTTGTCTTAATTTAATAATATTCTCATATTATTAATCGACCACGGACGTTTAGCATAACTTTTATTCATGGATTAAAACATGTAAAATAGGATACACTTATTAAATAATAGAAATAAGCGAAACCCAATCTTTATTTCATTATATAATAATGTTATAACATCCATTATCCAAATACTAATCACAGATTTATTGCATGAGTTCGTTATCTAGTTGCAGCGCAATCGTGTTGGCATGCTTAACTACCTTTGGAATAGGCAATGCCTTAGTCAAAGGATATGCTACGTTATCATCTGTGTGAACTTTTATCAATTTGATTTCCCGAGCTTCAACTTGTTCTCGGACGTAGTGATGTCTATGCATAAAGTGTCTGGCGCCTTTCATGACTCCAAGGTCATTGGCAAATGTTGGAAATACGTTTTTCCCGATAAAGTCTCGGTCACATCTTAGTTAGCATAGATCACGAGATATAGAATATTTAGAACTTTGTAACTTGGAGCGACCTCCCTTAGGGGGAGATTTTTGGAAATACGTTTTTACGTATTTTTGAAGGATCGGTCGCTCCAACGATATATTAATGTATTAGGCTCGTGATCCAGTTGTAAACAGTATAGCCCATATAGCCCACATGTAGGGTGGGCTATATATACCCCCTCCTAGCATGTTAGGAGGGGTTCCTCATTCATTTTCTACTTTTCATTTTTATAAAATTCACTTTCTCTCTCTATCTTTCTTTCCTCTCCTCTTTCTCTCTCTAGTTCTTCATCTTCTTCCTCCTCCTCCTCAATTCAATCAATAGGTAAATCATAGTTTGTCAAATCCCAAGAAAACGTAGACCTTCAATTGGTATCAAGAGCCATCGTTAAATCTTAGGATTTGCGTTTTTTTATCTATTGATTTTCATGTCATAATCTTTTTATTTTTTTGATAATCTTTTCGTCTCATTTTTTTTAAATCTGTCCAAATAGTTTTTATCATTTTTCTAAATCATCAATTTCTAAATCATCAATTTTTATTAAAATTTTTAAATAATCAATTTTTTTTCTCAAATATCTGTATCAAATCTGTCCATCATGTTTCCACAATCATCAGTGTTTTAATATTTTATATATTTTTTATTATTTTATTTTATTTTATTTTTTGTTTTGTTTTATCAGTTTTTTATTTCTTGTTTCTATCAATTTTTGTCCAATCAGTCCTTTTTGTCCAATCAGTTTGTCCAACTGTCATCCAATTTCTGTTTTCTTTTTATATAATCAGTTTTTGTCTCAAATTTTGGGAGTTTCTGGTAATACGTCTTCTTGTCCAACAATTTTTCATCAACTTTTGATCCATTTCCATCAATCTTCAATTTCTGTTTTTGGAGATCTGGTATAAAACTTTTTCCGAACGAACACATTCATCCGGAATAAAAGTTTCATCTGGAATAAAACTTTCATCCGGAATAAAAGTTTCATCCGGAATAAAAGTTTCATCCGGAATAAAAGTTTTATCCGGAATAAAAGTTTCATCCGGAATAACAGTTTCATCCGGAATAAAAGTTTCATCCGGAATAAACGTTCATCCGGAATAAAAGTTTCATCCGGAATAAACGTTCATCCGGAATATTTCAAAAAAAAAAAGAAGGAAATTCAAGCATAACGGGAAACAATACACAATCTCGACAACCCAAACACTCTTCTCATTCACACCTAAACAACACCCTCGACTCTCGTCAGACTCACTCTCTCACCCATACCAGACTCATCACCCTCGACTCTCTCGACCAACAACCCTCGAACAAACCCACACCCGACTCGACTAAACCATTCTCAATGAGCCGAGACTCACACATCAACTACAACTCGCCTCGACTCAACACCAAACTGGCAAACCAACTCGACTGCACATCTAGACTCGATTCACCCACAAAACTCAGACAACACTCAGACAACACTCTCATCCATAAAACTTCGACCAAAACCCACAAATCATCACACCAATCGAACACACCCTCAAAACTGACCCTCGTCTCACAATTATTGACTCGTAACCAAAACCAAAACAAAAAGATCTCCGATTCAATTTTCTCGTGTTTACACATGCATGTCAAAGATCTATAAAGATCTAAACACACGAAATTTAAATCATCAAAGATCAGGATTTACAAGCACTCACTATTTTTTGTTTTAAAAAAACACAATTAAACGAAAGTTAGTACCTACCCGAGACCTTTATAATAAAAGATCTTGAAGCCATAAAACCCTTGTGTTCTTCATGATTTTGATCCGAAGTTTATAACTAACTTGAGATGATTGATCAAAAGCTGTGGATTGGTTTATAGATGAGTGATTGGTTTTGAGATTGGGTTTGAGATTGGTTTATAGATCAGTTATTGTCTTTGAGATTGGCTGCTGCAAGTGGATGGTGAGATATGGTTCAAAGAAGGTGAGGAGACGGAGGAGTTGAAACAGAGTTGGTTTTGGTTATCTGTGAGAGAGAGATAGGCAGTGCTTGAGAGAGAGAGAGAGATTAGGTTGAGAGTTGTGTTAACTGTGTTTGAGAGAGAGTTTTATTAAGTATAGGTAAAGTTAGGCGGAGGTAACAAGAAAACAGCCACCATTCACTCTTTCATTTACACGTGTTTTGTTTCTCGTTACAAGTGGAAGAGTGTGTTGGGTCTGTATATTCCATATTTTTTCATCATTTTATTTTATTCCAATTTTCTTTATTTTAATTTTAACTTGGAAAATTTTTATTTTGGATATTAATTTTATTTTAATAATCAATTGTTATTTTTATTTTTATTCAAATTTTTATTTTGGAAAATTTTGGGATATTAAGTTATAGTCGGGACAAAGTGACGTGACAAAAGTGTCGTGACAACGTGATAAAGTGCCAAGGTTTATTTTGCTAATGGTTTCTTGATCGGGTTTGTTTTATCTACGTTTGAGCCGACAAGAAACTCACGGATCTTTCGTTGGTTTTGTCATATTCCGTGAATTTTCTGTTTCTAAATTTATTCACGAACTGCAAAATCACGAAAACAACCACAGAATTCAATGGATTTTTTGAAGTCGACATCAAACGAGGGAGAATCGCATAATTTGCAAAACAAAGTTAGAGAACGTGGCATTACTTCATTTCGAATGCTTCAGTCTCATCTTGTCACTCTTTCATCGATTCAAGGAGGGAGCGAATTTGCGACAATCTTTGGTCAAGATCGTCATATATTCATCGACTCAATATTCACCACTTTGACCCAACTCGCCGGGCAACTCAACCATGACAACTTTAATCACTCTGCATTGGCACTTGCATATAAGAATCTTGTGACACAACTCACACCTTTCCTCCAATTCAATATCATCAAGTCTGAAAGTTCAGTGATTTGCCAATCATTTCTTCGAGATACACATACCGAGCTTCGAGTTTTCCGTGATATAATTTTGAAACTCATGACATCGGTCTCGTCTTCGATTTATGAAAGATCTCGACTTCAGCAAATGTATGATAATGGAGTGCAAGAATCTATGATTAAGATGCAAGAGGAGAATGGTCATACGGTTGACAACTTGGAGCCTAACGATGGCAAGATCACGGAATCAGGAGGACAACATGATACCAGTGGCACGTCGAGGAATGTTCACGAGATCCCTCTTGATGACACCTTACCCGTTTATGACGAAGAGCCTACAAACATGGTACATTGTAATGCTGTATATGATGTGTATACCAATGAAAATGCTGATGCACTGTCGCATGTTGAGCATTTTGAACCTAATTATGACAAACATGGGATGGAGAAGAGTGATATCAATACCACTTCTAATTCATTCGATGTGAGTCATAATGGGGGACAAAGTGTTCAAAATGCTAAACATCATTATAATTGTTTAATAACTGCCTCATTGACTGCTTCTGATTCCAAAGTTAGAGAGCTCGAAACGATTGTAGCTCAACAATCAAAAGATCTTGAGGATGCCAAACTTAAATTTTCTAAGAAAACAGACAAATTTGAAACATACTTTGAAAAACTTGAAAAGTCAAACGTTGTTCTTGAAAGAAAATTGGATCAAAAAGTTTTAGATTCTAAAGCTGAAAAGGAAAATCTTTTGAAACAAATTCAGTTACTAGAGTCTAAATTGGCATCTCAAGATAGATTGCTCAAAGAAAATGATACTTTAAAAGCTCAAGTCCAAGAAAAGGTTTTTGCTATAGCTGCGTTGAAAAACGAGTTAAGGAAAAATAGAGGACCTAGTATGGACACTAAGCATGAAAAACCATCAATCTTGGGGAAACCGCCTACAAATCAGTTCGTTAGACAACCGATTGTCACACAACCTACTGCATTTAGATCCGAGCGACCACAATCCTCGAGACCGCGGTTTGCCTCCGAAGTTGATTTGGTTCATCTTTCTAGACCAGTCACTCCAGCAACTAGGCCCTATGTGATCAAAACAGCGTTAGCAAGACCTAATCAGATGATTGCCTCTAGTTTCTCTAAGAATAGTTCAAAGAACACGTCTAGAACTAGTTCAACTGATGTGCGCCATGATTTTGGTCAAAGGGAAGCTATTCAAAAGACACATGTAAGAGATAGCAATGTCCAACCTAGTCAGATGCCTTCTAGATTACCCAACACTGCTAACCGTAGCATGACGTCTCCTAGGAGCATCGATCAATCATTTAGGAATTACTCGGACATTAAATATGCTACTTGTAAAACATGTAGAAAATGTGTCTTTACGGCAAATCATGACTCTTGTGTCAAGAAATTACTTGATGAGGTGAAGTCCCGTGCTAGAATTAAGTCCCAGTGGATATCTAAAATCAAACCCTTTGGTAAACTTTGGCGCCCCACTGGTAGAACTTTCACTCTTGTAGGAAACGAATGCCCTTTAACTAGGATAGTCTCCGATTCTACTAAGTCTACTAGGGAGGAAACTGATAAAGATGATACTTCACTTAAGCCTAAACTTAAGGTGTTCTATAAAAGGAAACGTTTGCCAGCCAAGACTAGTGAATCATCTACTCAGGTCGCTTCTGACACAAGTAAAGCCAACTGTGAACCCCCACATGCTTCTAAAATTGATATCGCCAACCCATGTCAGAGCATGCAAATTCCTAATGAGAATGCAGGTACCAAAGTTGATGTTCCAAAGGAACGAAGCGGTCCAATCTCTGTGTACCGTTCAACAAAGGATACTCTCAGAGTTTGGTTGCTGAAGAAGCAGATATCAGAGAAACAAGTGTCTCAGGGGGTTCATGGTTAAGCTCAACTATAAGGCTCACATTCAAATCACAGTCTGTGCCCCGTGCTTCAATTAAAAGGGAAGTTTATCACCGATGATAAACTTATCCTAAAAACGAGAAATTCATTTTTCTCGGGCATGAGCTTATATAAAAAAAACATTCCAAGTTTTAAGCTCATGCATAATGGTTTATAGACAAATAACAGTCTGTAACCCGTTCTTCAAAGAAAGGGAAGTTTATCTCGCAACGATAACTTACCCTCAAAACGAGAAATTAAATTTTCTCGGGCACGAGCTTCTGTTAAAACTATTCAAAGGTTTTAAGCTCGTGTATAGGACTTATAGTCACATCACAGACTATAACTCGATCTTCAAAGAAAGGAAAGTTTATCGCCGATGATAAACTTATCCTAACAACGAGAAATTAAGTTTTCTCGGGCATGAGCTAATATTAAAAACATTCGAAGTTTTTAAGCTCATGCACAAAGGCTTATCGTTAAATGTCAGACGGTGACCCGATCTTCAAATATAGGAAAGTTTATCGCTGATGATAAACTTATCCTCATTAACGAGAAATTGATTTTTCTCGGACACGAGCTATCATTTAAAATTATTCAACGGTTTTAAGCTCGTGTATATGACTTACAGTTAAATGTCAGACCGTAACTCTAACTTCAAATAAAGGAAAGATTCTTTTTTTAAGATAACTTATCCTCCTAACGAGAAATTAACCCTTCTCGGTCATGAGCTTGTATTAAAACATTCAATGTTTTAAGCTCAGAAAGGAAAGTGTATCTTTTAAATAAGAGAACTTTTCCTCATAACGAGAAATTAACCTTTCTCGTTCATGAGCTTTCCGTTAAAACAGTCAAAGTTTTCAAGCTCATGAAAACGACTTCTAAGTAAATGTCAGCTTAGAACTCGTCCTTCAGATAAAAGGAAAGTTTATCGCCGATGGTAAGTTATCCCTAACAACGAGAAGTTTACAACTTCTCGGAATTGAGCTTTCCTAAGATATTCCAAATCTTAAGCTCAAGTAATTGGTTTTCAAAATGTTGAACACAATTTTTCAAGAATTTTTCAAAAGGTTTTTCTAAATCTTTCAAAATTGTATGTTCAAATATGTTTTGATAAAAAGAGCATGTCTTCTGGAATCGATAATATTTACGATCCTAGAAATGTCGTTAAATAATGACACGGGGTTGTTAATAAAGTACGAGCAGAAGTTTAAATGATTTAAAACATGCTCAAAATGGTTTGCTATTATTTCCGATAGTAACCCGCTTTTCTCATTGAAGTCAAGCATTTCACCGGAAAGCTTTGACTTCAATCCGAAGTTATCAACTCCACAATCCGAAGTTCGTTGCAATTGATATCTACATACTAGACGATGCGACTACTCAAACGACGACTACAACTCTTTAAGTAGAACACGGGTCAACAATTGAGGGGGAACAATTGTCAAGCGTTCAGACTATTCGATGCCGAAAGTGCCAATGTTCACAAGTTGGTATCAAGACAATGATATCAATTGTCCATGTGATGTAAAGGAGAAGATAATTTAAGAAGATACGAGGAAGACCAACGTTCGCAGACAAGAACCACGTGATCTTATCACATGATGTTCTCATCATTTCAGGTCCTAACTCGTATACTATAATCTTGTGAATTCATTATTATATATGATCTTTACTCGCAAATATTATTATTTACGTTTCAAGTACACCCTCATTAATTTGAGGGGGAGCTTGTTAAATTCATGAAGATAAACGGATTTAATCGGATTTGCATTTTTCTTCCCAAATATTTTTTTAAAACATCATTAAATCAATTGATATTAAAAACATCGATTGGGTTATTATTTTTAATTTGGGGGAGAAATGTGATTTAATATGACTCAATGGTTTGACTTAATGTGCTGGCTCATCCCGACATTTGCGAAATGTTTTCGAATATCGTGGCTTATTTTAAGGGGGAGCAAAATGGATTTGGATATCAAAATGGATTTCATGGTGACATACACTTAGCCAAAACATCTTAATTCATGACGGTGACGATTGTGGTGACATAAGGATGGTAGGATAGGTTAAAGTCCAATGATTCTTCTAGAACTGGAGGAATCTTCCCAAGGACATTCCATAGCTAGAAATAGAAGTCCTTAGGAAAGATGGAGAAAGATTGTGAACGTAGCTGAATGCCGACCAAGTACTTAAGTTAGCACTGGAACAATCACAACAAGGTGCTATTTATGACGTATTGGTAAGCATTGAAGGGGTTGAATAATGAAAAATAATTGTAAAGATAAAGGGTGTAAAGAAAGTAGCCCTCCTTACAACTTAGGAAGAAACCGGGTCAATTCATATGCTATTGAGATCATTTATGATTCTCGATATTAAAGATAGACATCATGGACCCAGTGATGCAAGGCACAACCCATCCCAGCTAACTCAGATATCTCTCAAAAGATATTTGTTTTAATCACATGGAGACAACACATTATCTATTGATTTATTCACTCCGAATAAATTGGTATTGAAAAGGTGGCACTCCTCTCCAGCCTCCGATCACTAAAATCCAAAATGCACGATCGAGTCTAGAGCCATTTGAGATCATCATATATCTCATTAGGACACACTTTCATAATTCCTTGCTTCTTCACACACTGTGAAAAGTAAGAAAGTTCTTAAGAGTCCTACGCAAAATCTTCATGATCTTGCCTGAACATCCGAGTAATACGAAAGTATTTACAATGAAGATGGAAATCCTTCTTGAGCGAACGTCAAGAAGCTCATGGTAGACTCTTGTGTGATTCTTTATGAATCAAACTTGTAATAACTGGAAAGCAACAGTGGTTTAAACTCTTAAATGAATTTAAACACGTTCCAGGCCTCTACGTAATATCTTAGTGATCTTGCCAGAACATTCAGAGTAATACTATTAAGCATTTACAGTGACGAATGGAAATCCTTCTAGTGTTAACATCAAACACCACTTGGTAGGTAACTTGCAAGATTCTATATGAATCAAGCTCGTGACAACTGGAAAGCAACGATAACTTCACTTGTTCCAGGAACATGAATTGACGGCTTCAAATCATGCGGATAATATTATCCAAATGATTCACTCTTTTCGTTCGCGGTCAGCTTTGGACGGTCGAGTAAAGAGAACAGGTTTACCCGCGAAATCTTGTCAAGGAGGTTCTTTATTGAAACTACCTGCCACAAGTACGATATTTAATATCGTCCAATGGTCTTCGCCGACCGGAGGTAAAATGCTACCGAATTATAATGAAATGTTCAAGGCCATTTCATCCGTGTATATGGTTTGTTGCTAACTGTCTTATGCAGCGTAACAAGAAGGTGGCATTGCGGTGAATAATCCAGAAGAAGTCGTCACCACATGCTTATACTACATACACTTAGTACTTCAACAAATTCAAGAAAGTCTGAAGGTCAAGTCTTCCGCTGTATCAAACTCTGAAGCTTTCAAGAATTTACAGATATAAGTATGTGGAACATGAAGTCACGAAGAGGCGAATATCACAAGTGATGAATGCACAAGGTCAAGGCAAGGAAACACGATCAAGACTTAAGTCAAAGATCACATCAAGCATATTCACAAGAACAAGATCGAAGACTCAAGCATAGATGCTATTTTTAAGATTTTGTAAAAAGATGTGACCTCCCTTAGGGGGAGATTGTTGGAAATACGTTTTTCCCAATAAAGTCTCGGTCACATCTTAGTTAGCATAGATCACGAGATATAGAATATTTAGAACTTTGTAACTTGGAGCGACCTCCCTTAGGGGGAGATTGTTGGAAATATGTTTTTACGTATTTATGAAGGATCGGTCGCTCCAACGATATATTAATGTATTAGGCTCGTGATCTAGTTGTAAACAGTATATCCCATATAGCCCACATGTAGGGTGGGCTATATATACCCCCTCCTAGCATGTTAGGAGGGGTTGCTCATTCATTTTCTACTTTTCATTTTTATAAAATTCACTTTCTCTCTCTATCTTTCTTTCCTCTCCTCTTTCTCTCTCTAGTTCTTCATCTTCTTCCTCCTCCTCCTCAATTCAATTAATAGGTAAATCATAGTTTATCAAATCCTAAGAAAACGTAGATCTTCAGCAAATATTATTGCGGCACAATTGTCCCAATACATATCTATTAGGTTTTTATTGCAAGCATCATTCCAAGATCTCCAATAAAACTTCCTAATCCAAACTATATTTAGTTATCTGTATGGCTATCCTTCGAATACCAAAACATTTCATTTCGTATTCCTCAAATACTGTAGAAAATGTTTAACAGCAGTCTAGTGGAGCTACCCTGGATTCTGTTGGTATCTACTGACCAATGTTCTGAGCAAACGCCACATCAGGCCTTATGCATCTAACAACATACATTATAGATCCTACAACCGAAGCGTAAGGCACCTTCTGCATGTATGCCTCCTCTTCAGGAGTTGATGCATCCATCTCATGACTCAGATTATGCTTAACTTCCATAGTTTGAAAACCTTTCTTGGAATTATGCATATTATACTTATTTAAAATCTTATCTATATAAGCATCTTGACATAGACCAATTCACCGTCTTTTCCTATCCCAATAGATCTTAATTCTCAGAATGTATGCAGCTTCTCCTAAATCCTTCATAGAAAAACATTTACCAAGATAATCCTTAACAGCTTTAAGTCTTGGAGTGTTACTTCGCATGATTAATATGTCATCAACATATAGGACTAGGAATAATACATTACTCCACTAGCTTTGCGATATACACATGGCTCATCATGATTCTAAACAAATCCAAACTTTTTGATTTCTTCTTCAAATATTTTATTCCACTGACGTGATGCTTACTTCAAACCATAAATGGACCTTTGAAGTTTGCACACATGTCCTAGATTTTCAGGATCAACATACCCTTCTAGTTGCTGCATATAGATGTCTTCATCTAAGCGACCGTTCATGAAGGCAGTTTTAACATCCATTTGCCATATCTCATATTCATAGTATGCTGCTATAGCTATGAGAACCCTAATAGCTCTTAAGTATGCTACAGGAGAAAATGTCTCCTCGTAGTCTATGCTAAAAGTTTAAGTAAAACCTTTAGCTACTAAACGAGCTTTATAGGATTGTACTTTTCTGTCCATGTCGGTTTTCTTCTTGTATAACTACTTATGTCTCACTACTTTAGCATTCAGTGGTGGTTCTACAAGAATTCAAACATCATTTACTTTAATGGATTTCATTTCCTCATCCAGAGCAACCATCCACTTATCCTTCTCAGGATCAAGTATGGCGGATTTATAATTAGCGGGTTCACCAAGATCCCCTAACTCATCATCATCCTCTATGTTAAGACATATATTGCTATTTGCGTTTTTAATCCTTTTGGATCTACGCAGAGGAACTAATTCCGGTGGAACCACCAGACTTTCTGGTTGTAAAGGAATTACATCGCTAGTGTTTTCAGAAGGTAATGTATCTATATGACTCTCCTCAAGATCATTATTTCTCCCACTGAATTCTTGGTTTACAAGATCAGATTCAAGGAAGTCTCCATACCTAGCAACAATAACTTTGTTCTCAGGTGGATAATAAAAGTAGTAACCCATAGTTTCCTTAGGGTATCCTACAAAGATACATTTTACAGATCGTTGGTGGAGTTTGTCACTCGAGTCACGTTCTACATACGCCTCGCAACCCCAAACCTTTAAATAAGACAATATGGCTTTTTGCCATGCCATAGTTCATATGGTGTCTTATCGACCTTCTTTGTGGGAACCATATTTAATATACGAACATCAGATTCTAGATCATAATCCCAAAAGGATAAAGGTAAAGTTGTAAGATTAAACATAGATCGTACCATATCCAATAATGTACGATTTCTCCTTTCAGATACACCATTTTGTTGTGGAGTATAGGGATAAGTAAGATGCTGAACAATTCCATTCTCACTTAGATAATCTATAAACTCTTAGACTTAAATATTCACCACCTCTATCAAAATGAAGAGCTTTAATCTTCTTCCCTAATTGCAGTTCTACTTATGCTTTAAACACTTTGAATGTTTCAAATACCTCATGTTTATGCTTAAGTAAATAAACATAAACATAACGACTATAATCATCTGTAAATGTTAAGAAGTAGCTAGCACCTTTCCTTGACGTATGTCTAGGTGGTCCACACACGTTAGTATGTATAAGTCCAAGTAGATCAGTAGCCCTTTCAATATTGCTAGTTAAAGGTTTCTTGGCCATCTTTCCAGAGATACAAGACTCACATGTATCAAATGATTCATCATTGATATTTTCTAAAAGACCTTCACGTTGAAGCTTTTGAATACGAGTCTTTCCAATATGGTAAAGTCTACAATGCCAAAGATAAGAAGAGTTCTTGATAAAATTTCTCTTCTTACGCATGCTAATACAGATTTATCGTTCTTGGATTAATTATCATGCATGTCTATTTCAAATACACCATTCACAGAAATTGCATTAAAATAGAAAATGCCATTTTTCCAAACAGAAATTCCATTATTCTCAATCGTGTGAACGAATCCATTATTTAACAAACAAGAAAAGGAAATAACACCTCTAATAGTTGTAGGTGCATAATGACAATCATTTAATCTCAGTACTAAACCCGAAGGTAAAACTAGATCAAAAGTTCCTATAGCTTCAACCGCTGCTTGTGCGCCATTGCCCACTTGCAGATATTGTTCCCCATAGGAAAGTTTCCTTTTCAGATTAAATCCCTGCAGCGTATTACAAATGTTAATACCGCATCCCGTATCATATACCCAGGAATTTAATTTGTATGTTAAATTGAACAATTCAACCATAAGTAAAGTACCTGAAGCTGCAGCGCTCTGCTCAGACTTCTTCTTTATTTCTCGCAATTCTTCGAGGTAAAGAGGGCAATTCCTCTTCTAGTGACCACTTGCCTTGCAATGGTGACAAGTCTCATCCTTTTGAGATTGACACCTCTTAGCAAAGTTCTGCTTGGGTTTCAAATAAGTCGCAACTAATTTGCCCTTATTACCCTTGCCTTTGCCTTTCTTCTTGTTCGCTTGCGGTTTTGGCTTACTCACTCTACCCTTTTGTATGGTTAGTACAGAAGGCGCAGCGGTAGATGCCTTGTCTTTCAACCCCTTTTCATAGTCAATGAGCATTGCATACAAATCATTAACTGTCTTCCCCGTCCAATGCATATTATAGTTTCTAACGAAATCATTGAAGTCCTTGTTAAGGGACCTATTGATCAAGTTGATAGCCATATTATGATTATAGGGTTGTCCTAGTGCAATGAGCTATTCCATATAACCCCTCATCTCCAAATAATGGGCACTTACAGACTTTCTTGGAGCGCTCTTACAGCTATGCAAAGCGTCTACCAAATTGTAGATCTCCACAGCTTGCGGCTTTTCGAACATAGCCTTGAGCTCATCAAGCATTCGCTTTGGAGAAAATAGCACATACTTCTATTGAAGTGCAGGAGCCATTTTTCCTAGCATTAAGCAAGCCACCTCAGAGTGCTTTTTGATATTAGCAGCGTGTTCAAGCCTTTGTGCATCAGATGCTCCTTTAGCAAGATCCTCCGGATAGGGGTAGTCAAGATATCTATAGTACCCGCTGCTCTTAATACAATTATTAGCGAGCGATACCAATCATTGAAGTTTAGGCCAGTAAGTTCAGGTCGTTCAAAGAAAGCTTTGAACTCATAACTTATTGTGTTATTGGTGGTTTGAGCCATTTCTACAGAAATAAGTTCAAATATTATTATTTTCGAAAACAAAATACTTTCAAGAAAATAAATTACCCCGGTATCAAAACCATATTATTTTCCTTGAATTCTAGAACTACATTGACATAGATCCATTACATCAGTTGATCTGCTAGTAATGAATGTACTCAACATAGCGACTCGTCGAATAATTCAATTGACAAACAATTTTCAATTTCTAGATATTTAAGGGATTTACATTGCCAAAAACGTTTTGCATTGTAAACATGTTTCATCCCTTCTGATTGCATTAAGTTTCAAGATCTCATTGTGTAACTTAATTAAGTCATCTAATCTAAGTAATGTAAAACCATCATACGAATTCTCATTCTACAAACGGTTTTCTCTCCATCACAACATCATCCAAAAATCTCATTTGATGACGAAGTAATTTCAAGTGTTCGTCAATTTGGAGCATTCGACTTAAATTTTAAGGGTATAAATTTTGATGTCGAAATCTACGTATGGAGAAGCATGCATACAGTCTCCATAACATAAGTTTAATAAAAAATTTAGTAAACTTATTCATGAGATTAAATTTCTTCATAAATTATGTTGCTGTATTGGTTAAACCAATTAAAGAATTTACCCACAACTCATCACATCGTACTTTGCTAGAACTCGGCTACGCACAAAGCAATACCCTTATTCATTGTGGTTCGGATGTGAATATGTGGTAAATCACCCTTAATGGAACAATTCAATTAATAACCATAGGTAATTCCAATTTGACGCACAGGCGAGCCGAGAATTCGGTCAGCGACTAATGGCATAACACCTCATTCCTTAACCAGGTACATGACCAGTGGTGCGTTAAACCCACTTTATAGTTTGTCTAAATTGAGTAGGCCGTTAGATTATTGTTGCAATTCACCAATCAAAGTAATCTTATGTAATTTAAAATCTCTTAACAAATCATTATTTTTAATACGATTTAGTCCATATTATTTCTTTTCAAAAAACCCTTGTTTACAACAATTTTATATATAAACAAGTAAAAAAAACTAAATCATAAACACATAATAACAATTTGTATGTGCAACAAATAAATCAAATAGCCACATGCATACGATTTATTCAATAATCATCAAATCTAGGTCTTTATATCTCTATATAAAAGTCTTCTCTAATTCTAGATTCATCGAATCAAATAATGGCGTAGCACATAAAATCATATAAACATATAATTTTACGATCCATGAAAACATGCACGTAATCATGGAATCCCCACAAATCTTAACAATTAAATCTCTACGGATCGTAACCATACATGACATAACAATTAATCATGCAATTTAATCGAAAATTCACCTAAATGTAATTTAGGGTTTCAAAACAATTCACTTTTTTTTATTAAAAATAGAGTAAAACCCTAATTTTAAAAAAACAAAACCCTAATTTTATGAATAACCTAAAAACATGTAGTTTTAACTCAAAACAATTATAGTTAAAAAAACTTTCGATTTTCGATAATTATAACATGTTAAAACGGCTCTCGATGCCACTGAAGGTTTATAAGTATCATAACAATTATATAAAAACTCTAAACGAGATCAAAGCATGTATAGCGGAAGCGATTTAACAAGATCATAATAATAACACAATTATAATTAATCGAATTAGGGTTACATACCTTTACGCTAAAGCAATTCCACAAGACGAAGAACAAATCACCGATTCGGGTTTAAACCGTATATACCAAGATATAGTCTAAAGTAAGACTATATTACGTTCTTGTAGACACGTAATACAACGAGCTAACCGTGATTCTAGCACGTGAAAACCGAGCTACAACGCTTGTAATTAATCTACCCAAAAACCCGAGAGACGGGCTAGGACTAGATTAAGTATACAATCGATCAACCAAGAAAAACCAACTGAACCCCTTCGTGGTGTAGTATTGCGATCGACCCAAAAGAAAGAGAGTGAGAAGATTTATGATGTTGTGAATTATGAGGGATTAGGAGGTGTATTTATAGGCCTAAACTCCTTATAGCCCAAGATAAATAAAAGGCAACTTTTGCCGCCCCCCCTTTGGAGCCCATAACCGACCGACCAAAACACCCCTTAGGGGTGTCCCGGAATCTTCCAAACCTCTTTCCTTATGTTTACATATACTATATATTTATTTAACGCTCGTTATAACTTAACTATTAATTAATTAACGATCGTTAAATTTATATAGTTACTTGCTCGGTTAAATTAATAAATACTTAAATATATTTATTAAATAAATTAATAAATACGATATATATATTTATTAATTATATTAACTCTTTACGTATTTTGTGCAATCCCGTAATCTCGAGTTTGATCCTATCAGACAACTATTAAATATAAGTCCATAAACTTACAAGGTCTTGCATTATTTTGACAGATTATTCATCATAAATTTAGAATATAGTTCCTAATAATTTTTTTCTTGTGGTTACTCAGCCTGGTTTTGCTGTTATACTTGCATCAATATTGTGCATCAAAATGGATAATTCATGGTATTACTTAGCTGTAGAAAGTGCAACAAAAAAGTCATAACAAGGAGCGAGGTGATTGACCTTGAAGCTTTTGAGGATGAAAAAGTTCCAAAATCAAAACCTGATGACCTTTGGTGTAAAACGTGTAAAATCGTGCCACCATTTGTTATCCCAAGGTATTTTCGTTACATATAAACAATAACTGTTATTTAATTGGTAATATCTTAATTTGTTCTATGTTTATACCAGGTACAAGGTTCAGATCCGAGTTATCGATGGTAGTTGTAGCACTTCATTTATCATGTTTGACAGGGAAGTGACAAAACTGATAAACAAAACTGCTAGGGAATTAGTAAAGATACAAGAACAGGTTTGAACATATGACATTTTGTGAATCATAATAATCTAAATATTATTATTATGGTTTTTAACATTATTTATTGTTATGTAGTCTGGTGATGTTGATGCATTCCCACAAATTTTAGAGAAACTTGTGGGTAGGAAGTTTGCGTTCGAAATTGAGGTGACATAGTATAATATTGAACGTGAATGGTATGTATATACCATTGTGAAAATGACTGATGACAAGCATGTAACTTCAGAACTTCTTAAAAAGGTTCTGCGCACTAAGGTATACATATACTATTAGATAATATATAACTTTTCATAATATGATCTTATAATAAGAATAAGCAAATGATGATTTGTTTTGTTTTTTAATTTATATAGGATTCTGTGAGTGAACAATCTCTGAGTGTCAATGCTGAGTCCTCAGTTTGTTTTGGAGGAGTGAACGTATGCCTAAAAATTTATTTGCTTTTACCAAATTCATTTATATATTAAAATAAAATTGCAGCTTTTTTTCTTAAAATTTATTTTAGGATGCTTTTTCTGGTACAAGGAAGAAGTCACCATCAACTGTCGAGAAAGACACTGCCACAAGTCCGAAGAAAAGGAATGTGGAGGCTATTCGGAACCCGGATTTTGATTATGAAGATTCCCCAGCTAACAAGAAGCTGAAATTCGATTTGCTGAAAGACATTAAAATTGAAAAGCCATGAACTTTGAGTTTGGACAGTTGATGCCAGAATAAATTTGTGTTGAACACTATAAACTTTGTTTTTTATGTTTTGCCATTGGTACTCAGAGATTTTTATTCTGCTAGAATGTTTATTTGGTTATAGTGTGTTTTACACACTAAAACATTTGAACCTTTTGTTTTAGTCTTTAACACTGCTACTTTTGAAATGGTATTTTCATTATTGTTTATTGTGTTTTTTTGGGTTTTGATTACAGTTAAAATTGATGATGTATGTAGGCATAATTTTTTGTGTATTCAATTTTGTATGCAGGTTAGATACTGAACTTCAATATTCCAGGATTGGTGCATCAGCCTGCCATTAAACAAGAAGTTTATAGATGAAGAACATAGAAAACAATTAGCTTATTAATTATTTACATTAATGTAATATTCAGTTTTAAATTTTATCAAAAGCAAAGTTTCTAATTATGAATAAAAGTTCTAAATTTAGTAAAGTTTGTTGGGTTTCTGTTATGTTTATATATATTTGTTTTACATTAGATGTACTTCATTATAACTTTAATTTATGATAGAACAGATTAAAAACAATGTAGCAGGTATGAAGCTATATTTATAGTTCATAAACTTTTATGAAATACGTTTTACACATTTGTAACATGCACTGTTTTTTATTTTTAGGTCATGCAGTATTGGATAGTTTACCTCTACCAGGTAATTGTTCTTTTGTTTTTTTTATACATTTCCTTCAGCAAAACTATTCAAAACAATTAAGTATGTGTTAGAATAAAAAGATATACAAACATTTGAAAATTTTGAATTTGATATAACATCTTTTTAAATCCCTTAATTATCTCAACTAATTTGAAATATTTACCAAAAAACAAAATATAAAATATGTGTTAAATTATAAAAATCTTTTACCTAAATAAGAGTTGTATTCTTTATTTATGAAAACTCTGAACAAACATTTTATATACTCTTTTTGGCTTTTTACAATTTCCATGGATCCTAACAAAAAGTTGAATAGAGATAATCGTATAGATATTCTTAGATCAAAAAATTGAAATGCTTAGATGGATCAGGTTCTTCATCTGTTGAAGGTGTTTAAAATTTTGGAGGCAGTGTTGGACATATAACTTCTGCTAGAAGAACTACTAGAATTCAACAAAAATTATCTCTCAAAGGTCATTACAATTTTTTTTATGGTTATTATAAATCTGTTATATGGTAAATATGTTATTCATTGATATGCATTATGTTGTAACACTTTATTTTCATAAGGTAGAAATGAAGAACAAACCCACAGAATTGTCAATCCAACAGTGGTTTCACAAGGTATAGGTGAAGTTCCTGGTTATTCGCCTTCAGTTTTTTACACACCAACGGATTCAAACAGAAAATATTTTTTGCAATGTTCAAGGACTCCATTATCGGACATTACAAAAGGTAATTTATTTTACAATAAACTATTGATTATGCTATTACAGTAGAATAAGACATTTATATAGTTACTGTTATATTTGCAGGTCATAGTCGAATGACTGTAAAACTGATCAATATCCATTCAATGGTTCAAAACACATATAATGTTGAATCTACACAACATATAAGCTCAATGCAATTAAAAGATGCAAGCTTCCCATTGTCTGATATCACAAATTGTAAGTGTTTATGTAATTGATAAATTATTTTTGGACGTGTTTCAAAGCTAACTTTTAAAAATTATGTAATTGGATACTTATTACAGGCTTTACTGATGTATCACTAAAAAACCAAACGTTAGGCAGTGCTACTTCATTTGCACAACAAATAAGAACAAACTTTAGTCAAAATACAAATCTGTATGTTATTCATCATCCATTAAAAAGATTGTAAATAACACAACTCAACCTACAATTGCTACTAAACGTGTTTACAAACCAAGAGCAAAGGCAAGAGCCAGAAATGTAAAACCATATGAGGTGCATTCTAGAAATCGTTCTATGAACAATATTCCATCAATCCAGAAGCATGTTGGTCTTTCTAAAGGTGAGTAATAATAATTTTTTTATTATCATCAAAAAATTAACCATGAATTTAAAAAATCTACTCTTAAATAATATTTCGTATTGTTGTTCATCAGATTACATTGATTTTGGGAATATTATTTACACCTGTTCTTTCTGCCATGAAAAGCTATGTGATGAGGAAGCACGTGTTGGCAAACAAAATCTAATTATGAATGCTTACTCACTATGTTGTGGTCGTGGAAAGGTTATGTTGCCGAGCCCTCCGCATCCGCCGTAATTGTTTATGGATTTGCTTACAAATAACCATGAGCACAGTAGAAACTTCATTGAAAATAGTAGGTCATATTATCAGATGTTCGCATTCACATCAATGGGGGTCGTGTGGATAGAGCGATAAACAATAAAGGTCTTGATCCTTATGTGTTTAGGTTAAATGGACAAAATCATCATTTGATTGGTACTCTTCTGCCTAAAGAAGGAGATCCTCCTAAATTTTGTCACCTATACATAGTTGACACACAAAATGAAGTGGAAAACAGAAAGATGGCCATGAGGTATGTGAATTATTATATTCAGTTAACATTTATATAGATTGTTTATCTAAATTTTTTAATTTTTCTTTTAAAGTTTTATTTGTTATCAGATCGGGTGAAGGAAGAGCCGAGACTAAGTTAAATAGTGTTATCCCTGAAATAATATTAGACGTGAAGCAAGCTTTGAATATTTTGAATCAGTAGGTCCAAAATTTCAGGGCTGCTAGAGATCAGTACAATGACGGAGAAAAAAAGGAATTCAAGATCCAACTACTAGCTAAAAGAGATAAAGACGGTAGGGAATATAACATGCCTACCATGTTGGAAGTAGCTGGTTTCTTGCAGATACGATCGAGATATTTTGGTAGACATTAAAGAAGGTGGTATACAAAGAATAATATATTTCACCCTTCTTACCTTGCTCTACAATATCCAATGATTATGCCTAGAGGTCAAGACGGGTACAGGCTAAAAATTCCTCATAGGGGTGTTGATCCGGAAAATATAGGACCACACGACAGTCTTACAATTAGAGAATATTTTGCATAAACTATGATGAATTGAGACAGCTACAAAGATTTGGTTCTATATGACAGAAAATTGTTCCAACAATTTCTTGTGGATGGTTATACAATGATGGAGACGGAAAGGTTATATTTTGGTAAAGCTAAACAAAAAAACCTTAGATGCGATACATACGGTAACGTAGTAGTGGCTATTGAAGAAGGTGTTACTGATGCATCTTCACTTGGAAAATGTCTTTATCTACCATCTACTTTTGTTGGTGGTGCGCGTTATATGATGTAAAATTATTTAGATGTGATGGCTTTGGGTAAATGTTTCGGATACCCGGATTTGTTTACAACCTTTACATGTAATTCTAAATGGCCGGAAATTACATGTGAAGTAGACCGAGAAGGGGTTCGTCCAGAAGAAAGACCAGATTTGGTGTCTAGAGTCTTTAAACATAAGTTATATTATTTTATAAAGGACATTACAGACACAAAGATGTTTGGTCGAGTTCAAGCACATAAGTTATTATTGAATAGTTAATTTTCCTATTATCATTTAATTCGAATATATACTTGCTGAAATTATACATTAATTTATTGTAGTGGTTTACACGGTTGAGTTTCATAAACGTGGTCTTCCTCATGCTCACATTTGCATTTTCCTTCATGCGGATGATAAGCTTCCCAGCCTAGCTATGATTGACAATCTCATATCAGCTGAAGTTCGAGAATTGATGAAGATCCAGAAATATATGTTCTTGTGCGTGAACATATGATGCATGGACCGTGTGGCATTGAACATATGACTTCACCATGCATGGTTGGGGAAAAATGTTCGGAACATTTTCCCAAACAATACTGTGAACAAACAATGGTAGACGAAGAAGGGTATCCAAGCTACATGCGGCGTAACAATGGACGTACAATTGAATAAAGCAAAGTTCCGCTTGATAACGGGTATGTTGTTCCTTATAACGAAACACTGTTAAAACAATATCAAGCACACATAAATGTAGAATGGTGCAATCAATCTGGTTCCGTGAAGTATCATTTCAAGTATATCAATAAGGGTGCGGATAGGATTTCAACGAGAATATATGTTAATAACAAACAAACTGGTGATGATGTAGTTGAAAAACCGAAAAAATGAGATCAAGGAATATTTAGATTGTAGATATGTATCTGCATGCGAAGCTGCTTGGAGACTTTTAAAGTTTGAAATTCATCATAGACACCATCTGTTCAAAGGCTTTCTGTAGAAATGCTAAAATGGATCCGGTGGTCTAATGTGGTGGTAAATGGTGGTGGAAGCCATTGATGGCTTAGAGAGAGAGAAAGAGAGGTTGAGAGTAAAAATGTGTGTGTTCCCAAATGAACAAAATACAATCAACACCCCTCCTTGGAAGCTAAGGAGGGGTATATATAGTCACGCACACAACCTAAACTATACAAAGAGCCTAGTCTAGTCTAAATGTGCGTGACTATGATAACTAACGGGAATTCTTAAATGTCGTCACATAAAGTGAGTTTCCAACAATCTTCCCCAATGGGACGACGTGTAGAATTCCTTACAATATTCTTCCTAACAAGTACAAAATAATTAAGAATAAGAGCTTTCTTGAAGCATCCAGTGCTGATGAAGTCTTCTGAGGCCTTCGTCTTCAAAAAATGACTCATCTTTAAAGTAACTTGTAGAAGAAATACTGTAACGGCACGAGCTAAGTAACCCATACACTTCTGGTTAAGGAGAAGCTTCTGAATTAGCTTCCCCCTAATTCATGCCACGTAAACTTGATGTAGAAGCATTTTAAATAGCTTCCCCCAAGTAGATCAACAACTTTTCATCTCACGCTTGAATAATTCTTCTGAATTTTTCTTCCCCCTGAGAATTCAAGTTATGCATACCAGAAAGAATCAAGACACTTCTTCCCCCACATAGTTGAAGAAGGTAAATCAATCCCAATTATGAAGCTCAAATACTGAAGTGGACACTTTATCCCATTCATGAAGTTGACATCGTAACACCAGAGTCAATTAAGTCCCGGAAATGCACACGTCTTCTTCCGGAGATGCACCAGAGTCAATTAAGTCCCGGGAATGCATATAGGATAATGATGATGTTTACTTGCAACAATCAAACAATTAAACCTCGAATTAGTAGTGTACCGTTTGGAGATTGATAACGACACGAGTTAAAACACTGATTTTCTCTACGGCTATGACAAATGTCATCCCGGAATATATTCAAATCAAAAGAAGGTATGAAGTTCATCACGTGTACTCGTTGTGCGTTCAATGTGTCTTCTTCTTCCCCCTTGATGGTTTCGAAACTCGGAACCATCAATAAATTGTACGCACATGAACCTGAAATCTCGTGAGAATAATAAATAAGCTGAATTATATATTTTGTGAGAATCAGCTGTTGATCGAAAATCTCTTCTCATAAACTCTCCATGGCCACCTTTACCATCCCATGTGAAAGCAATTTGAAGTGACCACTGAAAGAATGAACCGGATACATCAAACGTGAAGCTGAATAAAAATCCTTCGATCTTGTGACTTAAGCTTGCACTATTGTTGAATGAAGAACGGTGGAGAAATCTCTAAGTACTCAATGCATCACTGAAGAAGTCTATAAGTACAACACCTCTTGAAATTATCCACGTCGACTAAGCGCGTGACACTGAGTACAACAATGTAGCCCCTTTAAGTGATAGTTATCCGAGTCATCAACCATCCACCCCGAACCCGGAAACCAGATAACCAAGTCTTCATTCTAGGATTAAGCACGAGCAAGTTATCTAGTAAAAGATAAAATAAATACACGCCTTCGAAAAATCTGTCTTCAACGTCACGTAATTAATACCCGATCAAACAAAATCTGTAGCCACTAAAAAATCGCCCATTTTTCTTGGTCTCGTCTCAAATAAATCCTCGTCACATTTGTCACTTCATTTTGTCGCGTCACATTTCTCGTCACCCCATCAGTGTCAAGAAAAAATTAAAGAACCACAAATGTAACAAAAAAACTACAAATTCAAAAAAGGAACTTGTTTGTTTGAGCATCCATTCTCCTTAACAATTTCTCGTCACTTTTTGTCTCGAAAATGACCAAAGCTTAATACACACCAAATTTAGTTAAAATTTGTATTATTTTAAAAAAATTTGTGTGTATAAAATACTAAATCACACGGCTTAAACATTGTTTTGAAAAAAAAATTGTGAGTCCATCACATATTTTCAGCCCGTGTGAGTTCATGGCCCAAATCTCAAGTCTGGCCCAAAGTGACATGATAACCAAAAAGAAATTGAAGCCCAAGTGTGTTGAAACCCGGTCAATCAATAACTGAGATATAACTCTTACCCAACCCTAAATACATGCACTTAGTCAACCCCCCTTTTCCCATCTCTCACACTTCCACTTTGTTTAATCCGCCTCCCCATTTTCACTCCCACCAAACTTCATCTTCTCCCAATAACTCACCTTGTTTAATCCATCCCCTAAAAAATCCTCTAATCTCATATCAACAACAATCCCATCTAATCATCTCAATGAACGAATAAATCAATCCCTCCTACACCCAATATCACATCAATCAAGTCACAAATCAATCTCGACCGATCTGTAGACGCGAAGCTTTAGCGGGTAGGTATGATTTATTTCGTGCATGTTAGATTTTATATCGAATATAAGAGATGAACCAAACGAAATTGTTATGTTCATTCTTTAAATTCGTATATCAACAAGATGGGTTACTTTGTGGTGTTCATCAAAAGATCTACGATTATTATTTGGTAATGAATCGAAACAAAGTTGAGGTCTCACAGAAATTGTTAAGGCCTTTGCTTCATATTCGAATATTAATTGGAATGCACCTACAGATCGATGATGAAGTGGTCGTTTTCATGTTAGATTTAAACTGATCTACACATGCATAACAAGACAATTCTGAGATCAGTTTTTCTGTTTTAAGTCGAGTCTAGATGATGGGATTAGGTGTCGATGGGATAGGATAGATTGTGGTGTTGTGGAGGTATAAGGATGGATGGGATTGGATTTCATTTTTGGGTCGACTCGGTGAGTTAAACTCAGTTGGGTTGACTGAGTCAACTCGGTAATTACCGAGTTTACTCGGATAGGTTTATTTTGGTTTTGGTCACATATTTGTTTCACAAGTTTTTAACAAAAACAGTCCAATCGGAATGAAAAAAAACAATCCAATCGGAATGTTTAAGTGAGTGGTCTCATCGGAGTATTTATTAAATTGGTCTCATCGGAAAGTTTGTTTTATGAGTCAAAAATTATGTCCTACAAGTGAATCCCATCGGAAAGTCAATCGGAAAGTCATCGGAATTAAGCATACATCCCCATCGGAATGACCAATCCGAAAGTACAATCTGAATATTCAAACAGAAAGACCAATCTGAAAGTCCAATCGGAAAGGCAATCTGAAACCCAATCTGAATGTGCAATATGAATATCCAATCTGAAAACCCAATCTGAAAAGGGTTTTGAAGGACCCTAAAATAGTGGATCTGCATATTTGTCCTTATCTATTTGCATAGACAAGAAAAAATTTAGAAACCCAGAAACATTAACCAGATGAGTATTATTTTGACCATGAGAAAGATGATGAAACCGAGACTCATAAATAGGATAAGACCCCAAAACGTGTGACTGAATGGACAGATGGACACAAAAAACATGACGTGACAAAAAAAATTTGTGTTAAAGTGGACAGAAATAATATAAAACAAGACACAAGAATAAAATAGACCACCAAATCGCATATGTAAACACGATCCAAGGATAGAACCGAGGCTCTGGTACCAAATGTAGAAATTCTAAAATAGATCCGGTGGTCTAATGTGGTGGAAGATGGTGGTGGAAGCCATTGATGGCTTAGAGAGAGAGAAAGAGAGGTTGAGAGTAAAAGTGTGTGTGTTCCCAAATGAACAAAATACAATCAACACCCCTCCTTGGAAGCTAAGGAGGGGTATATATAGTCACGCACTTTACAACGAGCCTAGTCTAGTCTAAATGTGCGTGACTATGATAACTAACAGGAATTCTTAAATGTCGTCACATAAAGTGAGTTTCCAACACTTTCTTTTCATATGCCTGGTCAACAACAAGTTGTGTATCAAGATGTTGCAAACCTTGAAGACGTGATTGAAAAACCTACTGTTGGTTCTTCGATGTTCACTGCTTGGATGGAAATCAACAAGACGGACCCTATTGCTCAAAATCTAACTTACGCTGAATTTCCCACAAAGTTTGTGTTCAATGTAAATGAAAGAAAATGGTATCTGTAAGAAACGTTTTGCCGTTGGAAGAGTACATTATGTACCGTAGAGAATTGGTGAATGTTATTATCTTAGGATGCTTCTAAACTACGTAAAGGGGTGCAACTGGATGAGAATCATTTAAAGAATGGGATAAGGTGATGTAAAAAACTTTCAAAGAGGCTTGCATGGCGCGTGGTATGCTAGAAAATGATAAGGACTACATCACTGGAATAAAAGATGCAAGTGCTTGGGGATTGGCTCACCGCGTACGAAAAGTGTTTGTTATGTTACTCATATTCAATAGTTTAACAGATCCGGTAAATGTCTGGGAACAAACATGGTAGTATCTTATGGAAGATGTAGAGTATAGGCAAAGGCGAATATACAAGAATCCAGGTATGAAGGTTAAACATATTCTTTTATGTACACAATTACATAACCGTTCTTTGAAATTAAATTTAACACAAAATACTGCTAACTGTTTCAGGTTTGGTACTCAATGATGAGCAAAAGAAAAACTTTTGTTTGTTTCAAATCGAACTACTTTTAAGAAGTAACAACAATAGTTTATGAAACTTTGATGGTATGCCATATCCAAACGATGCATCTGTCATTTCGTCCAATAACCGCCTCATACATGACGAACTATCATACAATATGGATGAGTTAAAATAAGAACATGCTCGTTGAAGTCTTCAATGACTGATGAGCAAAAGGAAGTGTATGATACTATATTGGCATCAGCTTATAGTGGGTCCGGACGCACATTTTTTCTCTATGGTTATGATGGTACGCGTAAAACATTCATTTGGAAAACATTGGCAGTTGCTATAAGTCTAAAGGTGATATTGTTCTAAATGTCGCGTCAATTAGCATTGCTTCTCTTCTTATGAGTGGTGGCAGAACAACTCACTCTAGGTTTGATATCCCTATTAACCTTAACGAGGATTCACTATGTTATATTTTCCAATTAGTGACGTTGGTGCTTTACTAAGACAAACACAACTTATTATATGGGACGAAGCCCTAATGACACATATGAATGCGTTTGAGGCTTTGGACAGGAGTTTGAGAGACATAATGAAAGTAGATAATTCGGCTAATGAGCATTTACAGTTTGGCGGGATGACTATAGTATTCGGCGGAGATTTTAGACAGATATTGCCAGTTATACCAAAAGGATCAAGGGATGACGTTGTAAATGCTTCAATAAGTAGATCATAGATATTTTATAACTGTACTGTCCTGAAACTCACCACTAACATGAGACTTAAATCTGATGGTTCGCTTGAAGTAGTGTTAGAAACACGAGACTTTGCTGAATGGATTCTTAAGATCGGAAACGAAACACTGTCTGAACCTAATGATGGCGAGGCTACAATTCAAATACATGAATACATTTGTATCAAAGAATCTGCTGATCTAATTAAAGCTATTGTTGACTTCTCTTTCAGTATCTGATGAACAATTTGGATACACCAGGTTATTTTCAAGGTAAAGGAGTTGTTAAACCAACGAATGAGGTTGTTGATATTATTGACGATAAGTTACTTGATAATATGCCTGGTGACACTGTTGAGTATTATACCTATGACTCTTTATGCAAATCAGAGCCTACATCCGCTATAAACCAAGCAGTTTTTAGCCCAAAAATATGAACGGTATGAATTTTTCAGGTGTGCCCAACCACAAATTTGTTTTGAAGGTCGGTACACCTATAATGTTGTTATGGAATATTGACCCGTCTAACGGTTTGTGCAACGGTACAAGCAGGTTATGAAGGTGGCACCTACTGTTATCCACGCAAAAATAATAGGTGCCACCAGACCAGATGCTATTACATTGATCCCAAGAATGCACCTCACACCGCCAGACAAGCGTATGCTAGTGAAGATGGTTAGAAATCAATTCCCTATTTTTGTTTCCTTTGTAATGATCATTAATAAGAGCCAAGGTCAGTCTCATTCACAAGTTGATCTTTATCTACCACGTCCTGTATTCTCCCATGGACTGTTGTACGTTGCTGTTTCACGTGTTACTTCAAAAAAGGGATCAAAGTATTGATATGTGATAGAGAAGGCAAAATCTCCACAACGACAACTAACATGGTCTACAAAGAAGTTGTTCAACATTTTATAGTTGTCTATTTTTTTAAGTTTCAATTTAAAAGAATGTTTACACAACATTTCTATATGTTTGTTAAATAAAGAATCTGGGAATTTTATTGCTTTTTATTTTGGTTTTTGTTAATGTAAAACGTTTATTTAATGTTATTAGTATTTAATAAAAGTTTCTACATTATAAGATATAGATTTGATACTTTTTATAAATGAAAGTTATAATTGAATAGCCTAATTATAGTAAAAAATGTACATTTAGTTTTCATTGTTAATCCTGTGGCACTTTTATTTTAGATAATATTTTAGATAGAAATTGTAAATCATTCAAATGTTCAAAAAAAATGTACAAGTTAATGCGGGAAAGTAAAATTAAACTTTCAAATTCAATTAAAATACAAATTTCACTCCAAAATATTCGAATTTGGAATTGAACATTTTTAAAAATTTAAATTTCAAAACAAGTTTACTAATATAAAGCATCATTATCTCTTTAGAAACCTAAGAATCAACAACCTGGTCTTCAGATTCACAACCTATTTTCAATATGCCTATCCTTCTAAATTCTTCACAAAAATGTCAAAGAATTAGGGCTTTCAATTAAGTATAATTGTGATTTATCTTTTATACACTATTTATTTAATAATATTTCGATTAAATGTTTATTTTGTTTTCACAATTGTCGTGATAGTGCTCCTCCTACGATAGACATATGTGTTCATCACGGAGGTAGAACTATAACGACAAACAAACTTTATGATTATTCGGGTGGTGATGAACATATGATATGCAACGTTAAAGCCCGCCATGTATGCCTACGCGGAATATTTTTTTGGTAAGAAAACACCTTAGTCAATACACGGACGTGATAAGATATTATTTTCGAGTTCCACAAGTTGATAAGTCTGAAGATTGGAGTCTTCGAACGATAGAAAATGATATGGTTCTACCTTTATTTTCGGAGAATATTAATATCGGACATGCTTTGGATATTTATTTGGTCCACAGTCGATACCTTATACTTATCGACCTAAACAATGAAAGATGGTTACGAAGAAATTGGAAAGAAAGTGGTTTTATTAGAGGTCATATAGAAGCAATGCGTCGCAAGAGTAATAAACTAAAGGGGTGACTTATAGTTTATAATGCTTTTAATTTGGTTTTTGTTTGGTATTGATGTTCTTCAAGTATTTTTAGGCCTTTCATTTTATGTTATTAATAAAGATTCTTGTGTTAAATTAATAAAAAGTTTGATGTTTGTGTTGAATTACATTAATTTTCCAATAAGTTTCGTGTTTGTATAAACATTGTATGAGTTTGCTTATTCAACTGTTTTGGTGATTCTTATATCTTAAATCACTAAGTAGATAGATTGGTCAAACAATTCATTTATGTTTGTGTGATTATGTAAAAATTGAAAGAATAGAAACATTGAATTATTTTTATCATAGTTGTTTTTTGTAAGTTGATTTCTTTTAAATCAAAACTTGAAGCAGCTATGGCGAGTACATATTGCAATTTGTTATTGTTAAAAGTTTTTATTTTACACAACAAATAGTAAACATATATAATAAGGGAAATAACTTAATACAATATATTCATAAACATAGAATATTAAAGTTATTACATTTCATAACTGTTACTACAACCATTACAGAAACACAAATGACCAAAACTCTAAAATCTGATTGTAGTTTGACAGTGTCATAGTCATTGTACTTCAGGATTGAACATAGATAATAAAATCAGATAAGTTACTTACAAACATACTAATCAAATAAATACATACTTGATGATTTAAGAACATAGAACCGACAATTCAAAACTAAAGTACTTCAACTCAAGTACTATCTTAGTGACCAAAAGAACATCTAATCCATTTACCTTAATAGGTTTAACATATATGGAAGGATGGATAAGCATCAGGTTCACCTTCTTCCGCAGGTCGTCAACATTCTACATGAACTTTAATCTAAGCATCTTTGAATGAGTGAACCTATGTTCATCCGCAAACAAACGCCATTCCCCAAACACTTGGATATGATTATTCTTTCAGGTTTCTCAGCATGGTAGACCATTTTAACTTTCATGATTTCTTGATACGACGCATGGTTCATCAGGACCTTATTGTACATGTGCATTGGGTGACTTTTAAGGAAATCGGCAGGAATTGTCTACAATTAATTAAACAATACACATATAAAAAAATAACCGCAATAAGATTAATGCAATATCGAAAAGTTTAAGAATATGTAACTTCATTTATCACATACCAGTCGTTGCATGACTTCGATCTCATCATAGCTTTTGTGGAAAGTGTCGAATTCTTCTCCAAATTGATCATGTGAAAATCCAAAGAACAAATATGTTTCATTCTATCATTGTCTACAATACATTTTATAACAAAAGGTTAGAAAAAAATAAATGTTTATTACACTCATAAATTTGTACTTTGAATGTTAATAAATAAAAAAACAGAAACTTACTTTGTTCCTAAAACGTCAGCTTATCTTGCAACGGGATCAAACTTGTGGTACCTTTCAACTTCACATCTGTCACCAAACTTCCATCAATACCAAATGGGTCTAACCATAGCTTATTTTTTTGTCAATACGACAAACATGCCCGGTTCCAAGCTAAGTTTGTTTACAAGACTCTGCCAATTAACTAGCTGTAGTGGATATTCGAACTTTGTGTTACTACCTTCAACACGGACACGATTTACATTAAATTTGAACTTCCTACCATTTGACTTCACAATTATGTTACCACGCTGCCCTAAGCCCTGTAGAAATTCAGCAGCAATTTTCTGCATATTTAACATATAACGAAACTATTTAGTGTTGCATAAAATTTATTCATTTTACTTAATGTACTGAATATAAGGAAAAAATGTAACAAATATTATACTGAAATAATAATTAACATAGCCTGTTCAATCAGCGGGTACAACAACACAACAAACTTAAACCGAGTGAATCTTCTGTGTACTCCATCGTAACCACCAGCTTCAGTTCCATCTTAATAATACCTGGTAATATAAAAACTGTTATCTCCTTCTTCGACAAAATGTAAAAGTTCTACTTTTTCATCCAGGTTCCTTAGTGCATAATCTCTCCACCTTTTGCTAGTTAAATACCAATTTCTGGTCTTTGGTTTAACTAAATCCACTTTATAGCGTTTCCTATCTTGACCAGTGACATACACATTTATAGACCCTCTATAAGCATAGTCGTTATACATATACGGGAGGTCCTACAAGGTTCATAAAAGTGTCCTATGCATAAGTTATTGATTTATTTATAAACCAATCTAAAAATGTGTATACTTTTTAAATAGACTATTACCTGTGCATCTGGAAACGTCTTATGATCCAACCACCAAACAAATTCAGTAGGCATTTCACCTTTAAATTATTTAAAACCCTACATAAAAAAATTTAAAAATAAGACAGACCTTATTTTAGCAAGACAACGGTAACAAACTCTGTAGAAATGAAATATTACTTCATACATTTTGAGTTATCCAGTTTGGTAATCGTAAGACTTATAGTATCATAACACTATTACATTGGTTAAGTTGTGCATATGAAAAAGTACAATAATTATAGAATTTACTTAAAACCTTAACCAATATGCAGTAAGTTGTACATTATGTTGAGTTTTTTTACCAAATGATGGTTTTTTTTTGAACGGCGACTTTTATTAAAAGACTAGCAAGAAGCAAGAGAAATACAAAGAGAAATTAGAAAGAAATATTACAAGGATTTTTCTGCCAATCTAACCATGTAACATGAGTGTGACCTCGCCATTTGCACCAATTAAAAGAACGAAGAATGATCTCACCAAAAATCTCCGAGCGCCTGGGGTTACCATCTTCAAAAACAGTACGATTCCGAAAATTCCAAATGGACCACCAAGTGACAGCAAAAACACCCTCGAGAATCAATTTAAGCTTCGAAGAAAGACGAACACTGGTGAACCAAGCTTGCCAATCCAGAAAACACATCCAATCATGGTACCTTAGCTCCCACCATCTACAAATTTTCTTAAGAATATCGTGGGACACCTCACATCGAAAAAAAATATGGACCACATCTTCAATCTCCCTGTTACATAATGGACACATCATAGATTGTGAATGAATGTTCCTAAGCGCCAAATTCGTCCTCGTCGGCAAACAATTTTTCTAGGCTCGCCATAAGAAAATATTCACCTTAGAAGGAATCGTCTTAATCCATGTAGTAGGAGTGTCATGAGGAAGAAACACATCATCTAGGTACTCCCGGACCTCCTTAACTTTGAAGCAACCATCCCCTGATAATTTACAAACCCATCTATCGTTATTACCTGAGAAAGTAAGCTGCCTCAGCATTGTTTGAAGCTCGTCCAATTGCGACTGTTCGACTCCTCCACGAGGTTGCCTGCGAAAAGAGCTACACATTTGATCGTTCATTTTGGCCATGATAGAGACATTAGTATCCAACTCCAAGGCAAAAAGTCTAGGGAATTTGGTAAACAAAGGCATGTCCCCAGTCCAACTCTCTAACCAAAACCTGGTAGCAGCTCCATCTCCGATCCGTCGATCACAATGATCCCAAAAATCAAAACCCTTATTTTTTAAAGAGTTTACTTCACGTAATATGGAGCACCAGTTAGAGGAGTAATATGAATTGTGCACATCAATATACTTACCGTACAAGGAGCATATAACCTTCCTCCACAGAGACTTATCATCAGAAATATAGCGCCAAATCCATTTAAGAAGTAATGCCCGGTTGAGAGCAAAAAAACTAGAGACACCTAGACCACCGTTCTTCTTAGATGCTAAAACTTTGTTCCATGCACACCACGTAATTTTCTTCTCTGATTGGTCCATACCATTGAAAAAAACGACTTCGCATGCTCTCCATAAGTTTAAGAGCACCATAAGGCACCTTGAACAGTGACATATTATATATAGGAGCGGATCCTAAGACAGATTTTAAAAGGGTGAGGCGACCCCCTATAGACAACGTTTTCAATTTCCATTTGGATAAGCGAGCACGCAGTTTAGATATAATGTCCTCCCAAGCCACGATCCGAGAAGGAATATGACCGATCATAACACCTAGGTATTTAAACTGACTGTTCATCATAGTACACCCTATAGAATCAGCAGCTTGTTTAACCTCAAAACGATGAACCCCTACTCCAAGCAACTGACTTTTGTGAACGTTAATTTTTAACCCCGATGCAAAAAAGAAACACTTCAAAATATTGTGAATACCTTGTAAGTCTTCATGCGACCTGATGAGATGGCATTTATACATGATCTCATCGTTCTTTTCGGGCTTTAAATGCATAAAAATGTCATAAAATACCATATATATGCTTGTGTTTGTTTACTTGTGTGTTTTAGGTATGGATATCGTGAAAAAGACAAAAGATCACAAGATACAAGGAAAAACGGACACGAGAAACGAAGCCGTACAAAGAACCGGGCCCTAATCATGGAAATTTCATCAAAATACCCTTGAAGACTTGAAGACAAAACAAGATTGATCCTCATTCAATGAAGAAATGACACTTAAAACCCTTGTATATTAATAATTACAAGTTTGGTCCCTTAAGTTTGTCAAAATTACAAAAAGGTCCTTCAACTTTGAAGAAATGGCAAGAATAGTCCCTCAACAAATTCAAATTGCCAATTATGGTCCCTCATGAAGATTAAGAAGCATTGAAGACCTTTGAAGATCATCAAAGTCCAAGAGCAGCCCTTGAAAAATCAAAACATAGCAAAATCAACCCTTGATAAGCTTTTTACAAAGTCTTGTGCCAAAATTGTAAAAGGTCCAAACTTATTTACAAAGGAAAGGCGTATTTAGGGCTTGAAACTTTGTTTGCCAGAAGTTACAAAAGATAAGGACCATTTGTGCCAAGTTCAAACATTTAAACCTCAAATTGCGCCAAACAAGTACTTTTCCCCTAAAAACGGATCAAAGGGAGTACTGTATATCTTTTTTACAGCCCAGAATTCACCCCAACTTAAACTTGGGTAAAATCCAATTCACCTCTCCCACGTTTGATTCACACATGAGAAAACCCTTCCCACACACAAACACACCAATCCCACGCGTGTGTTCCAAAACCCCAATTCCCTCTCAACCAATCAGCATTCACCTTAGGCCCCAAGTCTTGTGACGTGTCCCAAATCAAAGGCTAAGGATAAATGCTTACTCTCAAAGCAAAAATGAACGAAGGAGATCAAAAAGGACAGCTCACCACTCAAAACCGTTCAAGGGCACATTTGGGATTTTCTATTCATTAGGGTTTTGTTATTTGCATTCTAGATAGTTCTTAGAGCTCTATAAAAGGAGACACCAGCCTGTGGTGATCCCTTTGTTCCAGTTTCAAATCTCTCACTTGTAATTCCTTTTTAAAGAAATAAAAAGTTTGGTTTTTGAATAATTCAAGTATAATTCCTTTTTTATTGTTTTTAAAAGATTGTGTGTTGTGAGGGAGATTGATTCTGAGTTCCATTGTTATTTTGGTGATGTAAGTTTGAGTTTCAAAGTTGTTTCAAGGTTTTCTGAAAATTGAAAGAAATTTTGGGAAGCTTTTGATTCAAGGTTTGTGGTGTTAAGAGTTTAATTGTTAGGTGTTATAGAGTTTAAAAAACGTGTTTAGAAGGTTTGGAAAGTTTTTGGAAGTTTTTAAAAAGGAAAGAAAAAAAAAATCAGTTATATATAATATTTGCTTGTGTTTGTTCTTCTTTTGTGTTTGATTTCAACAGGTCAAGAGGTGTTGATATTGTGTCTGCACCAACCCGGGTTGGTTTGGAGGTGGATTCAACATCCACTAGGACCCTTGGATGTAAGGGTCCTAAGGTAATCCTCTTTTTCTTTGTTAAAATTTCAGAAATTGAAGTTGAGTGTGATTTGTGGGTTAGTTGTTCATGGTTGCTATTGAGTTGTTGATTTGTGCTCTAGTGGTGTCATATGCATGTTTTGAAGTGTTAGAATCAGATTGCATAGGTTCTACACTGATTTGGTTTGTTTAAAAATCGTTTTTCAAATATAACAGGGTGTTTGGCATTAGGTTTTAGCAGGGCAATAGTTGTTGAATCAATTTTTAAAAGGTGTTAGTATAATAGAAATAGGTTGAAAAAGGTTTGTTGATAATTGTGTTATCATTTGGATCAAGTTTGAGCTAAGTTGTGGCATTAAAAAGGAAAAAGTGAGTAGCAAAACCTGCATAGTCATATTCTGCATGTTTTTCATAGATTTTGGAACTTGATTTTTAAAATCTGTTTAGATTTAGGGAGATTTAGGTTTGCAGTTGGATTGTGTACCATTTGGTAAAGTTGTGTGCTAAATCTGAAGCTTTGAGAGTCACTTGGGTGCTAAATATAAACTGATTAGTCCTCAGACTTGCTCTCTAGACCTCAGAAACTGCATATGCCTGTTTATGCTTGGATTGTGATTAATTTGTGCTAAGTGTGTTTAAGTCTTGCTACTTGCTGACTCCTTGAGCTTCAATAAGCTCAAGGGTGCCCCAATTGTTCCAAAATACCATCAAACAAGCTCATTGCCAAGCTCCTCTTGGCATCAAAAGTGCACAAGAGTGCACTTGATTGGTTCATCAGAAACCTTGAAAGACCTGGCAACATTTTGATCTTCATTTGTGCTTAAATCCAGCTAAAAAAGGAAAGTGGAATTGGTTTATAAGCTTGCTGAGTGTCACAAATTGATTGGAAAAAGAAAAAATAAAAAAAAAATAAATAGCAAAAAAAAATCCACTAGCTTGGCTTCGAACCCCTGACCTCTCGTTGGAGGGTTCAAGGCTCTTACCAGTGTGCTAGCATTTATCTTGTGTATAAACGTGAAAGGTTTATTACTTAAAGTCTATTGGTTTCTAGCTTATTTAATAAAGCCGTAGCTTAACTGCTTACTTTCAGCTTATTTGATAAGTTAAACTTATTCTTTTCATTTTTCCTAGGAACTTAATAGGTTTGTTGATTTTTCTATCTTGGTTTCATAATTTTCTCTTTATTTAAATAATTATTAGAATTTATTTAATAGACGTTTTTTAGAAAATCATTAAAAAATACCAAAAAGATTTTTAATTTTTAGAAAAAATAATTTTTAATTTTTAAAATATATTTTTGAGGTTTACATCTTATTTTGGTTTCAAAAACATTTATTTTTAATTTTATAATATTTTAAGGTTTTTTATAAACTTTAAATATTTTTATAAAATTATTAAAAAAGGTTTAGGAGCTTAAATTTGTGTTTTTCTCTTAATTATATTATTTAGGATTTTTAGAAATTTTTTATTTCAAATTTTAGTAACTTTTTATTTTTAGCATTATTTTAATATTATTTTAATATTAAAATTTCAAAATTTTATTTTTCTTTCTTTTTAATTTTTCTTAGGTTCTTTATCATAAATTAGGACTATTTCCATTTTTAGAATATTTTTATAACTTTTAGATTTATTTTTATAATTATTTTAAGTTTAATTAGGTTTTAATCAATTTTAATCATTTTTAGGGTTTTAAAAATAGTTTTTATAGGGTTTAATTTTTAGAAAATTACTTTTTAGTCTTCTAATAATATAAGTTAAGTAATTATTCAATAAAATCATATTTTAGACATTTGAATTAGTTAAATTTAATTTTAAGGCTTTAATTAGCATTTAAAATTAATTATTTAATTAATAAAAGGTTTTAAAATATCTTTGTTGGATTTTTATCTTTGTTTATATTATTTGAGACTTGTTTTTAGCCTTTTTGATATTTTGTTTTTGGTTTTAATAATTTTTAATTTGGGTAATTTTTCACGGCTTTACGTTTTCGTCTTTTTCGTCGTAGTTTAATCGTAACCGTCTTTCGTCTTCTCATCCCCATTCTCTTAATATTAATCTCAAATACATACAAGTTAGAACACACACATATACCTCCTTGGGAAACGAACTTCTTCTCTCATTTTATTTGATTGTGGGTCATTAGTGTTGATTTTTCCTAAAATCATCACTCGATACTTACCGCTCATATACGTTCTTTTGTTTTCCTAAACAAGAGTCGTATTTTACCACAATCAATTTTGGCGCCGCTGCCGGGGAGGTGTGTTGTGCTTTAATTTGGAAAATTTTGTTTTTGATATTATCCATAAATAGTATTTGTGTTAAGTGGAACTCCCTTAACACGTATTATCGGTTTTGTTGGTTTTTCTTTGTGAATATTATTAATATATTGTATTAAGTATCACAATCAATATACAATATCTCCAAAAGTGTGAAAACACAACCTTAATTGGGATTTGATCTCCTAATTATTGTATTCGAATCTCAAACAAAAAGAAAAGGCAAAAATAGATAAATACTTTCGTGAAGCTCGATTTTGAAAAATACGAACTATAAGGTGGGTATAAGGCGGGTATTATAAAATATACCCTAAGGAAAAAGGCTCTTAAGTGCTTCGCGCCGCCTCGTTTCCCCGCTTGCTTGTGAGTATTTTGAGATTGAAGGCTAATCGAGGGTTTTGCCGCCCAAAGTATTAATACGTATACTATATTTGCTTGGTTTTCTTTGTGATTAAACCCTCGTGAACAATTTGGTTTTCACCAAAGTTCTAAAGTCATTAGAAGACGTTCACTCCACGTGATCGCTTTCATTCCTTTGAGGCTTCTTTAATCAAGAGTTTGATTCGAGGAGAGATTTTGTAGATTGTTGTCTACGAAGATACACCAAAATCCAAAAAATTAAATATTATCAAAAACACAAAAAAATTGAAAATCCACAAAACAACCAAAAAGAATCTTCTTTGCTCACCTCCCATTCTTCGTGAAGTTTATGATCACTCGTAATCAAGCTAAACGAGCTCGTAAACGTCTCCAAAAGCAAGCAAATCAAGGATCGTTGATTGTTGAAGAACCTCCAATTGTTGAACCTATTATAGAACAAGAAGTCGTAATGGCTAATCGTACTATGATGGAGTTGCTACAAGCACCCACCGAGGGTTTTGGAGAGGCCATTGTTATTCCCGCCATCCTTGCGGAGAATTTCGAGATTAAGACGGGTTTAATGTCGATGCTACAAGCAAACAAATTTCGAGGTCACGAGAAAGACAACCCGCATTACCACATTAGGAATTTCAACCGTCTCACCGCCACTAGCAAATTTAAGGATGTTCCGCATGACGCCATTAAGATGATGTTGTTTCCATACTCGTTGGATGGACCCGCAAAAATTTGGCTCGAGAAAGAACCGCCAAATTCAATTTTGACATGGGCCGATCTCGTTTCTAAGTTTGTGAACAAATTTTTTCCACCATCGAAAACAACACACTTAAAAAATGAGATTTCACGATTTGTGCAACGTAATAATGAAAGTTTTTCAATGGCATGGGAACGATTTAAGGAGATGTTACATGAATGTCCTCACCATGATTTTTCGGAATTACATCAAATTGATACCTTTTATAATGGGCTTAATGATCATGAACGAGATTATTTGAATGCCGCCGCGGGTGGTAATTTTTTGTGCAAGACGACAAATGAGGCTTTACAAATCATTGAAAATCGATCTAAGGTTTATAGCCCTCGTAACACACCGAGTGTTGCCAATATGGGTTCGTCATCTTCGTCACAATCGTCTCGTAGCATTAACGCCTTACATGATGAAGCTAATGAGGAAAATCGGTTTTTTGATAGATTTGCTAATCTAATGTCCCATTGGAAGGCTCAAGAAGCTTCCAATTCCGCTTCGGTTAAAGCGGTTGCTAAGAGTTGTTTATCGTGTGGAGGAGCTCATGATTTATCCGAGTGCATTACCGCGGATGGTAACACTTCGAGTGCTTATGTAGCAACGGGAACTTACAACCAAAACGGCCAAGGTTCCCGCCAAAATCAAGCTCCACCAAATCAAAATGTTAATAATTATCGAAACAAAAACCAAGGTAACTACCAAGGCAACACACGCAATTACAACAAAGGGAATTATCAAAGTGGGAATGGACAAATCTCTAATCAAAACCAAAACCGTGATTTTCAAAATACTACACAAGGTTTTCAAAATGCTCACACGAAAAATTTGCAAGGAGAATTTTTAGATTATGCAAAAGCAAATGATGCTAAATTTGATAATATGCAACGTGAGATGATTAGCTTAAGGTCCGAGTTGAAAAACGAGCTTAAAAATGAACTTGCTAATGAACTTAAAACTCATGCTAATAAAATGGAAGGAAATGTCCAACGTCTTCAACAAAACCAACAAAAGATGGAATTAGGACAACATGAGATTAAGCAAGAGTTATTGAAAGCGGATGCTAGGCAATCAAAATTTGAGGACCGAATGGCTAAAATGTTTGAAGCTATCATGTGTAAGCCCTCTTCCTCGGGTGGTCTTCCTAGTGATACCATTGCAAACCCGAAGGGAGAAATGAAGGTTATTACTACACGAAGTGGTAAAACTTTCAAAGAACCAATCTCTCGTCCAAGTACTTCTACGGAGAAGGAAATCGAGAAAGAACCCGAGGTGATGGTCGAAAAGGAGCACATTACAATCCCACGAAGTACCGCTCAAACCACACCTACGGTTACACCAATACCAATTGTGGAACCCGAGTTTCCAAGGCCGTTGCTTAATGACCAACCCACACCACCTTTACCTTACCCTTCGAGACGAAACAAAGAGAAAGCACAAGAACGGAACAATTATCAATTTGAGCTATTCATGAAAATGTTTCGTGATTTGCATTTTAACATAAGTTTTGCCGATGCTTTAATCATGATGCCTCGATTCGCCGCAAACTTCAAAAGTATGCTTAACAACAAAGAAAAGTTACAACAATCGTCTAGTTGTTCATCGGTTTTTCTAAGCCGCATACCACAAAAAGTCGGTGATCCCGGTAAATTTTTGATTCCGTGTGCTATTCAAGATATGGAGGAATGCTACGCCTTGGCCGATCTTGGCGCTAGTATTAATTTAATGCCTCTCGAGATTTTCAAATCGCTTTCGCTTCCGGCTCTTACTCCTTCGAACATGTCCATCGAGATGGCCGATCATTCTACGATCATGGCATGTGGAGTAGCCGAGGACGTTTTCGTTAAAGTCGGAAAGTTTTACTATCCCGTTGACTTTATCGTTGTAGACATTCCCATCGATCGAAAAGTTCCTCTCATTTTGGGTCGTTCATTTTTGGATACATCAAGAGCACTTATCGATGTTCATGCTCGAAAAATCACCCTTCGTTTCAATGAGGAAGAACTTGTCATCAATGCAACACAAAACTCCAATCTTTCTCATGTTTATTCTATTGCAACTTTAAACCATGGTGACTCGACCAATGTCATTTGCAAAGAATTTTCACCAAGAGTTTTAGGGAATGTCGCCAAAAACAATTTACCATTTCCTCCGCCGGTGGAGGTTATGAGTGCTAAGCCTATAAAGAAGAAACCATCAATACTTGAATCGAAAAATCCTTCATTTTTGAAAAGTGTTGATAAGTTACCGGTTTCTACGGAAGATCTTTCGGATGATGAATATATGGACCCTAATGGGGAGGTTTTCTTCGTCGATAAACGTTTTGAGAACTTGCCACCACCAAAACCAAAACGGTTTCAAAATGTGAGAATTTTTAGTGTGACTAACATCGTCTTAGAAACACCGAATATTTTCGACATAATCAACAAGGGTTTTCATAAGGAGAGTTTAAAAGATAAAAAAAGAAATGATCTTAAATGTGATTTAATTGATTTTTCTACAAATCTAACTCCGTCATCACCGCGTGTTTTGAGTGCTACAAACTCGTCTACTCCTTTTGAAGATGTTTTGTGTGGTTCTAGTATGGGGGAAGCCCCTTATGTTCCCTCATCCTTGTCCACCGAGGACGAGATATTCGATCCCGGAATTTCATGTAAAGGGAAATCTCGGTCTTCCACCGATGCAATAAATGGAAAATCTTTCTATTTGCTTGGTGCGAGTCTACCTCGAGTAGCTCAAACGTTTGTCTTACCAATTGTCTCACCCTTCTACTTCTCATCTATTTTCTTCAAACTCTTTGAGTTTATGGCACATGTTGGAGTGGTGTTAATTTGTTTTTCCAATGGAAACGAGAACGCCATCTTTGACCCCGGTATTTTGCATCATCTAAGGACTTAGTCCTTTATACCGGTTGCTTTTTGGGCCTTGTTTATCATGTAAGCCCCATCAAAAATTGACCACACCATGATTTTCCCTAAATGTTCACATTTTAAGGGGATCGAGTCGAGCTCATGACTCGGTAATCAAAAACGAGGTGCCTCGTGGGGGAGATCCCATGCTTATCTTTTATTATTCACTATTAAGGGGACTTGTACCCTTCCAACTCGTTGTCTCGTGGTTGTTTGTGATTGTGTTATCTAGATCATCATCATCATCTACGATTGAAGACTCTCGTGTTCGTTTACGTGAGCCTCCATCGTTCGTTTGAAGAAGTTTTTCACGAATCCATGACATATCCTTTATTGTTCTAACAATTATCTTTTAGCATAATTAAAAAACGGCTTTAGATATATTGTTGATCACCCTTTCCATGCTAGATCCTAAGCATTCGATTCTTCGTCTCTAGTATGGGGGTGCTCCACCTTTAGACTCGAAACATTGAGGACAATGTTTACTTTTAGTATGGGGGGTGAATAGGTACTTGCTTTGCTACGCCCTCACGTTTTCCAACTTTCAATGTTTTGTTTTGCTAATAAGGCTAAAAATGGCCAAATTTTAAAATTTTTCTTAGTTTTCATAAGTGTTTTTAAGACACGAATGTATATTTTCCGATGGGTAGAATAAGAGTTAATTTTTGACTTGATGGGCATTTGGAGCCCTTTACATTCCTTAACCCGCTCAATTCAAGTTTTGCTAGACTTTTATATAGGGAGCTTTAAAACGCGAAAGTCTTAATTCATTCGGGTTAAGAACAAGAACTTTTCGCAAGTTCCTATAATTGATTCTAGAAAGTCACTTATCAAGGGAACTTTAAAACGCATTCTCTAAACTTGAAAAAGTCCAAGAAAGTGCAAGATCCTATAGGTGGCTTGAAAACCCAAAACTTTGATTTGATATAGTCTTAATGAAAGCTAATCCAAATTTGGCTTAAGTTTGACTTGCACGGCTAAGTATTCACGAGTCTCTTTAATTAGAGGTCTTTAAATAGTGAAGAACGAGAAATGATAGAGTTAGACAAGTGATCATGCTAAACGTAGAACATGAAAATGTTCTTTCAAAAACTCATATGTTTTTAATTGTGGTTTTTTTCTTCCCATAAGATCAATGCATTAGGAATAAAACATAATTGCAATAAGTAAGGTCGTACGATTTGAAAGGTTACTTAGCCTCTAGCGCAAGATCGTTTAAAAGTTGCTCGGGGTTGAATAGAGTTCATAGCCAAGGCATAACTTATTGAAGCGGGACGCGAAGATTGGCGATTATCCAAAAAGGCCCTAACAAGGCATGAGGAGCTCTATTTTTGCTAAAGATCCAAAGATGATGTGAAGTATCATTGTTCCAAAATCAATATGAAGGATCGAGACACACGACGAGAAGCAATTACTCCCCTAAAGAATGGAGAAAGTCTATCCAAAAAGACCCTAACAAGGTATGAGGATTATATCCAAGTCCGAAAAGGAGGCGGATCGTTGTATATCAAAATCCAAAGTAAAGATTGAAGAAAAATGATGAAGTCGTGGTCCTATATGAAGAATCTCTCAAAAACGTCAAGTGAAGAAATTCCAAATATATGAAGAGAAGACCATAATTTCGAGAACGTCTTCCCAAGATTTGAAGTATGAAGTACATGCCAAATATCGGTCCGAGAAAGGTCTCAAATCGTGAAACGAGTTATGCCAAGATATGAACTTAAGGAGATACACGAGAAGCCGTTTTAAAAGATTTTGTCCTTCGGCTAACTATTGATCAAATCGTGCTACTTTGCTTTCGGACTAATAACTACTCAAATAAGTCAATATGAATCACTTGTGATCCATGACAAATAGATAAAAAATGCTAGTAACCCATTTCTTTTATAATAACTAGGATTGCGGGGAGAAAAAGTATTACACAATTTGAACGTATGAGTAGTGTTAGCATTGTGACTTGTACCAACAATGATCTTGTTTTTGCACTTGGCATGGAATGTATGACAATCAAGGATGACGAAGTTTACTCTAAGGGACATTAACTTGTTTCTATTCTTAGACCCTAAAAGTCACATTTTGGTGATGAAAATCATACATTATGTCTTTACACAATCTCGTAATATGTTGCAAGTCTTTTACTCTTCAATAAAGGTTAATAAAATTGAACTTTGGTGATGCTTAGATACTTTATTCTAGCATTGCGTGAGGGCACGGCAATGGCTTAGTATGGGGGAGTGATGAGATGGCATTTATACATGATCTCATCGTTCTTTTCGGGCTTTAAATGCATAAAAATGTCATAAAATACCATATATATATGCTTGTGTTTGTTTACTTGTGTGTTTTAGGTATGGATATCGTGAAAAAGACAAAAGATCACAAGATACAAGGAAAAACGGACACGAGAAACGAAGCCGTACAAAGAACCGGGCCCTAATCATGGAAATTTCATCAAAATACCCTTGAAGACTTGAAGACAAAACAAGATTGATCCTCATTCAATGAAGAAATGACACTTAAAACCCTTGTATATTAATAATTACAAGTTTGGTCCCTTAAGTTTGTCAAAATTACAAAAAGGTCCTTCAACTTTGAAGAAATGGCAAGAATAGTCCCTCAACAAATTCAAATTGCCAATTATGGTCCCTCATGAAGATTAAGAAGCATTGAAGACCTTTGAAGATCATCAAAGTCCAAGAGCAGCCCTTGAAAAATCAAAACATGGCAAAATCAACCCTTGATAAGCTTTTTACAAAGTCTTGTGCCAAAATTGTAAAAGGTCCAAACTTATTTACAAAGGAAAGGCGTATTTAGGGCTTGAAACTTTGTTTGCCAGAAATTACAAAAGATAAGGACCATTTGTGCCAAGTTCAAACATTTAAACCTCAAATTGCGCCAAACAAGTACTTTTCCCCTAAAAACGGATCAAAGGGAGTACTGTATATCTTTTTTACAGCCCAGAATTCACCCCAACTTAAACTTGGGTAAAATCCAATTCACCTCTCCCACGTTTGATTCACACATGAGAAAACCCTTCCCACACACAAACACACCAATCCCACGCGTGTGTTCCAAAACCCCAATTCCCTCTCAACCAATCAGCATTCACCTTAGGCCCCAAGTCTTGTGACGTGTCCCAAATCAAAGGCTAAGGATAAATGCTTACTCTCAAAGCAAAAATGAACGAAGGAGATCAAAAAGTACAGCTCACCACTCAAAACCGTTCAAGGGCACATTTGGGATTTTCTATTCATTAGGGTTTTGTTATTTGCATTCTAGATAGTTCTTAGAGCTCTATAAAAGGAGACACCAGCCTGTGGTGATCCCTTTGTTCCAGTTTCAAATCTCTCACTTGTAATTCCTTTTTAAAGAAATAAAAAGTTTGGTTTTTGAATAATTCAAGTATAATTCCTTTTTTATTGTTTTTAAAAGATTGTGTGTTGTGAGGGAGATTGATTCTGAGTTCCATTGTTATTTTGGTGAAGTAAGTTTGAGTTTCAAAGTTGTTTCAAGGTTTTCTGAAAATTGAAAGAAATTTTGGGAAGCTTTTGATTCAAGGTTTGTGGTGTTAAGAGTTTAATTGTTAGGTGTTATAGAGTTTAAAAAACGTGTTTAGAAGGTTTAGAAAGTTTTTGGAAGTTTTTAAAAAGGAAAGAAAAAAAAATCAGTTATATATAATATTTGCTTGTGTTTGTTCTTCTTTTGTGTTTGATTTCAACAGGTCAAGAGGTGTTGATATTGTGTCTGCACCAACCCGGGTTGGTTTGGAGGTGGATTCAACATCCACTAGGACCCTTGGATGTAAGGGTCCTAAGGTAATCCTCTTTTTCTTTGTTAAAATTTCAGAAATTGAAGTTGAGTGTGATTTGTGGGTTAGTTGTTCATGGTTGCTATTGAGTTGTTGATTTGTGCTCTAGTGGTGTCATATGCATGTTTTGAAGTGTTAGAATCAGATTGCATAGGTTCTACACTGATTTGGTTTGTTTAAAAATCGTTTTTCAAATATAACAGGGTGTTTGGCATTAGGTTTTAGCAGGGCAATAGTTGTTGAATCAATTTTTAAAAGGTGTTAGTATAATAGAAATAGGTTGAAAAAGGTTTGTTGATAATTGTGTTATCATTTGGATCAAGTTTGAGCTAAGTTGTGGCATTAAAAAGGAAAAAGTGAGTAGCAAAACCTGCATAGTCATATTCTGCATGTTTTTCATAGATTTTGGAACTTGATTTTTAAAATCTGTTTAGATTTAGGGAGATTTAGGTTTGCAGTTGGATTGTGTACCATTTGGTAAAGTTGTGTGCTAAATCTGAAGCTTTGAGAGTCACTTGGGTGCTAAATATAAACTGATTAGTCCTCAGACTTGCTCTCTAGACCTCAGAAACTGCATATGCCTGTTTATGCTTGGATTGTGATTAATTTGTGCTAAGTGTGTTTAAGTCTTGCTACTTGCTGACTCCTTGAGCTTCAATAAGCTCAAGGGTGCCCCAATTGTTCCAAAATACCATCAAACAAGCTCATTGCCAAGCTCCTCTTGGCATCAAAAGTGCACAAGAGTGCACTTGATTGGTTCATCAGAAACCTTGAAAGACCTGGCAACATTTTGATCTTCATTTGTGCTTAAATCCAGCTAAAAAAGGAAAGTGGAATTGGTTTATAAGCTTGCTGAGTGTCACAAATTGATTGGAAAAAGAAAAAATAAAAAAAAAAAAAAATAGCAAAAAAAAATCCACTAGCTTGGCTTCGAACCCCTGACCTCTCGTTGGAGGGTTCAAGGCTCTTACCAGTGTGCTAGCATTTATCTTGTGTATAAACGTGAAAGGTTTATTACTTAAAGTCTATTGGTTTCTAGCTTATTTAATAAAGCCGTAGCTTAACTGCTTATTTTCAGCTTATTTGATAAGTTAAACTTATTCTTTTCATTTTTCCTAGGAACTTAATAGGTTTGTTGATTTTTCTATCTTGGTTTCATAATTTTCTCTTTATTTAAATAATTATTAGAATTTATTTAATAGACGTTTTTTAGAAAATCATTAAAAAATACCAAAAAGATTTTTAATTTTTAGAAAAAATAATTTTTTATTTTTAAAATATATTTTTGAGGTTTACATCTTATTTTGGTTTCAAAAACATTTATTTTTAATTTTATAATATTTTAAGGTTTTTTATAAACTTTAAATATTTTTATAAAATTATTAAAAAAGGTTTAGGAGCTTAAATTTGTGTTTTTCTCTTAATTATATTATTTAGGATTTTTAGAAATTTTTTATTTCAAATTTTAGTAACTTTTTATTTTTAGCATTATTTTAATATTATTTTAATATTAAAATTTCAAAATTTTATTTTTCTTTCTTTTTAATTTTTCTTAGGTTCTTTATCATAAATTAGGACTATTTCCATTTTTAGAATATTTTTATAACTTTTAGATTTATTTTTATAATTATTTTAAGTTTAATTAGGTTTTAATCAATTTTAATCATTTTTAGGGTTTTAAAAATAGTTTTTATAGGGTTTAATTTTTAGAAAATTACTTTTTAGTCTTCTAATAATATAAGTTAAGTAATTATTCAATAAAATCATATTTTAGACATTTGAATTAGTTAAATTTAATTTTAAGGCTTTAATTAGCATTTAAAATTAATTATTTAATTAATAAAAGGTTTTAAAATATCTTTGTTGGATTTTTATCTTTGTTTATATTATTTGAGACTTGTTTTTAGCCTTTTTGATATTTTGTTTTTGGTTTTAATAATTTTTAATTTGGGTAATTTTTCACGGCTTTACGTTTTCGTCTTTTTCGTCGTAGTTTAATCGTAACCGTCTTTCGTCTTCTCATCCCCATTCTCTTAATATTAATCTCAAATACATACAAGTTAGAACACACACATATACCTCCTTGGGAAACGAACTTCTTCTCTCATTTTATTTGATTGTGGGTCATTAGTGTTGATTTTTCCTAAAATCATCACTCAATACTTACCGCTCATATACGTTCTTTTGTTTTCCTAAACAAGAGTCGTATTTTACCACAATCACGACCACTCTCCTATAAACATTGCGTCGTCAGCGTAAAAAAGATGTGATATGGATAGAGAACCCGGCAATATTATTCCTTTGAAGAGCCCATCATTGACAACCCGATTGAGAGATAAATGAAATGATTCCATCACCAGTATAAAAAGATACGGCGCCAAAGGATCCCCTTTTTTTAACCCTTGATAACAAGAGAACTCTTTAGTAGGGCTCCCGTTTACGAGAATAGACGATCTAGATGTATTAAGTGTACCACGAATCCAGTTACACCACTTCGTACCAAAACCAAAAGCACCTAGAACATCAAGCAGGAAGTCCCAACGAACTGAGTCGTAAGCCGTGGCAAAATCGACCTTAAAAAACATTGCTGTCGACTTTTTCCTATTACACCAATGGAGGATCTCATCCAAAATGAACGGACCATCCAATATTTGTCTACCCGATAGAAAAGCTGTTTGGGTGTCGGATACAAGATCAGAAATAACCGTACTCAATCTGTTGGCAAGAATCTTAGTAATGACCTTGTAAATACAGCCAATTAGACTTATAGGACGAAAATCTGAAACAAATTTAGCATCAATGATTTTGGGAATTAACGCTACAAAAGATGGATTGCAACCTTTCGCAAAGGCACCTTTAGCGAAGAAGTACTTAACAGCAGCAGAAAAGTCAACACCTATAACCTCCCAAAACTTTTTAAAGAACTCAAACGTGAATCCATCCGGTCCCGGGGACTTATTATCACCACAGCCCCAAACCGCACTCTTGATTTCAGCATCAGACACATTTCTCTCCAAATCATCCGCTTGACTTAAGAGTAACTTCTTAGGGAAAGTGAAGTTAATTTTAAATCTAGAGTCCAAAGGCTTTTTGAATCTATTGGTAAAGTGAGATAGAAAAGCATTCTTAACATCATTCGGATTAGTTCTCCAAATTCTATCCACAAAAATGCCACGAATAGCGAGTTGTGATCTCCTCTTGTTAATCATACCATGAAAGAACTTGGAATTTTCATCTCCCTCAACCGCCCATTTGATCTTTGATTTCTGATAGAGGTCATTATATACCGAATTATTAATGCCCTGAAGTTTCTGTTTTAATTCCAAACGACGTACTCCAGGACTGTCATCAATAATCCCGTTATCCAGCGCCTTATCAATTTTCCCCAGCTCCTCAATAATATTGTTTTTGTCAGAAACAGCGTCATTCTTCTTATTACGGATCCAAAAACGAATGGTAGATTTAGGCTCCTTCAGTTTCTTCATGAATCTAATCATATCATTACTATCCGCATGATCAAACGAAAACCAAGTTGTTTTAATCATATCTTCGAATCCAGCATATTCAAACCAAGAATGAAAAAATCTAAAGGGAGTAGGACCAAAATCCACTTTGACTTCACGAAGAAGGATAGGCCGATGATCAGACAGGTGACGATCAAGACAAATGGCTGACAGTGTAGGGAATAAAGAAAAAATACCGTCGGATAAAAGGAAGCGATCCAGCTTACTCATCTTCGAGGCTGAAGAATGGGACCACGTAAAAGAATACCCTTCCAATTGTATATCAACCAAACCAGCATTGTTAATGAAGTTATTGAATTGTGCCGCGCTATAAGGGTTAAAAACAGTTCCACGTCTTTCATGATTGATTCGAACCTCGTTAAAATCACCCATAATAATAACTTCATCGTTCCATCTACTCAGAATGAGCGACAGATAATCCCAAAGCTGCTTCTTTTGAGAAGGTTGTTGTGGGGCATAAACAGCGATGAAGAGAATTTTGGAATGATTGGATAGCCACGTACCATAAATCGCTATGAAATTATCAGAAATAGTAACATTATCCTTCTGAAAGACAGAAGCTTCCCAAATACATAAAATACCGCCAGATTCTCCAAGTGAATCACTGGTCGCAAAGTCATAATTTGAGTTACCCCAAAGAAATCTAACTACCATATGAGAAACAGATGACATCTTGGTTTCTTGAATTGCTAAAAAATTCAGTTTGTATAAATTAGACATCGCCTTGATCCACTCCTTCTTGGTCTTGTGGCCAATACCCTGAATGTTTATAGAAAGAGCATTCATCTAATACCGTTAAGATCTCCTTGTTGTCCAATAATATTCTCTAAGTCTTTAGAACATCCTTCCATTGTATAGCCCATAGCGTTACCTAATCGAATGAGGTTTTCCATGGCTTCCAAAACTGAACCTCCATTAGTTTTATCACGGTTTAGCTCCTGATCAGTAGTGTTATCGGGTGTCGATACAGTGTGTTCAGTAGCAACGTGACTGATAGGAAGCTCAACAGTATGACCAGTTGGTGCAACAGACTCCACCTCACTATGAACGGGATTCTGATCATTATGTGTTGGGGGGATGATACAGCAGGCTCCTCGACATTATTGGGTTGATTCTGATCCTTTGGTGGTGAAGGTGGAGTGTAGCCTAGTGGATGTGGTATTGACGAGGACTCCATTTGTTCAACAGGTTTCTTATTGGCTTTCTCCAAGATTTCGTATATCCCGAATATGTCCTCAGATTGAACATCTTCATTGCCAACGTTGTTATGATTCTGGTTAAGGTTGTTTGGGCCAAACACTGTTTCAGAGACTCCTTCGCTATCATTATCAGAGATATCCTCCATGCCTTCCATTTTGTCACTGTTAAGATTCTTAGAAGATACATCATCGTCTGGTGAACCATCATTATCATTACACTCCAAAAACGTGGGAGACCAAGTGAATAGTTCCTTAGCACGAACCATAATAACTTTACCTTTAATAATTACCTTGAATGATTCTAAAATAGAGACCGAGTGTTTGGTAAGGATGCACACCCTTTTGCGCCCAAATGAGTTGTCATAGCAGTCGTCAAGCTCCAATGCCCTACCCCATTTTTTGCAAATCCTAGAAAACGTTTCAATAGACCAAGCCACGGGAGGAATGCCTTCTATGTCGATCCACACTATTCGTTCAGTACTAACAAAATCGATAGACGCATACTTGATCTCATTGAACCATGATTGTATCCCAGTATGATTAAGCATGTTTTCCATGACGACCACCTTGTCACATTCGCTCAAAACCCATAAACCTCCCAAATATGACAGCTTTATACCCATAAAACCCTCATCTTTTAGTATGGATACTAGGTTAGGTATGGATGTAAAGTTCTTAACTTTCCCCATTAGGTGTCTATAGAAGTCTCTCTTCACAAGACATGATTCATCTAAAACAAGGGCTGGAGATGAGGGGGTCTGAGAACCCGCCTGATTGGAGACCACATTAGCATAGGTGCTTGGTTTAAATACCTTTTGGGGAGCTGTTGGGTTCAAACTGGTGGGAGTATGATTAACATTTTTAGGGGGACGAGCAAACTTTACCGGGGACGCGAAGAGATGATATTTATCAATCAACAACGTACATAGGTTTTCAACAAGTCGGGTGAGATTGAAAACCTTGATGAACCGAACAAAGGCAAAACGCTTGCCCGCCATGGACTTCTTAGCAGGAATGAAAACGTCTACTACCTTCCCATATGTGCTACAGGTATTCCACAGATCTCGTGAACTAACATGATTAGGGAAATTAGTCAGAAAAATCGATTGTGAGACTTGCCTTGTAAGGTCCTCGTTGGAGGAGACTCCTTTTTGAAACGAACGTGCCGTGGAACACAGACCAGAAGAATGAAAATGAGAGAAAAACAAACCCTAAAATGAGAAAACCTAAGAATCAAAAGACCCAAACCAATAACACAGATGATCAATAAATAAAAGGGGATCTAAACCGACTCTTAAATGAAACCCTAGAATTGGGCAACAAAGAGAATCAAGGCAAAGAACCACCGTTATTCGAGATGATACAGATCATTAGAAATGGATCAATGAAAAGAGGAACAAAACATGATCGACCTAACAATACACAAAATCTCTATGGCTTCGAATTACCAACATAAAAATAAGCTCGTTCCTAGATAATCACAAAGGATTAATAATAAGACGACAAGTTCTTTTTATGTACGAATTAACGAAGGGTAGTGGATTTGTGTTTGAAAAGGGGATCGAAGGAGGCCGCCATTTTTATGGTTTTTTAAGTTATTTGTATGTATTTTAATTATCTTTTCGTTGTATAATATGAAAACAAATATCAAAAATATTTAACAAAGTATTGTTGTTTTGAAAATATTAACTAAATCATGGCAGTACATTAAATAAACCATATCATTCTCTTTTGCCCCGTCTTATTTCATGTTTAAATTGTGATTTCATATATTTTTAACAAAACAAATTATTTTTAACAAAAAAAAATTTTTTTACAAAAAAAAATGAGTTTTTTTACCAAATGATGGTATTTTAAAAAAATATTTACCAAAGTATTGTTGTTTTGAAAATATTAACTAAATCATGGCAGTACATTAAATAAACCATATCATTCTCTTTTGCCCCATCTTATTTCATGTTTAAATTGTGATTTTATATATTTTTAACAAAACAAATTATTTTTAACAAAAAAAATATTTTTAACAAAAAAAATGAGTTTTTTACCAAATGATGGTATTTTAAAAAAATATTGACCAAAGTATTGTTGTTTTGAAAATATTAACTAAATCATGGCAGTACATTAAATAAACCATATCATTCTCTTTTGCCCCGTCTTATTTCATGCTTAAATTGTGATTTCATATATTTTTAACAAAACAAATTATTTTTAACAAAAACAATTCATCAAATTATATTATATCACTTGCATCTTTTTAGGACCGAAACCAAATCTAATTATCTAATTAGTGTTTAGTGAAAACGTTTTTATTTTTGTTTTTCTAGTAGTTTGCTTTGTTCGGTTCGCGAGCTTTTAAAAAAAAGTGTGAGCCGAATTTAAGAACAAAATGAATAAAAGGATTCCATTAGGATTGCGTATTACGAACATGAATTGGCTTACTATTTGAGTTCGAACATGAAATGATAGTCGAGCAATCAACTTTACTATTTAGGTACGTATACGGGTAAACGGGGCAGGTATTACTAAAACCCGAACCCGTACCCGTGAATAATAAAATATCCTAACTCGAACCCGCATCCAAACCGGCCAACCCGAATCCAAACCCGACCCAATCAGTTCGAGTTTCAATTTTCTCCATCGGTTTCGGGTGCTTTTGCTATCCACAATCAGTAAACAATATGTGTTTTACTAGTAATATTAGCCGAGTATGTGAGTGTTTCATCGGCGTGTACCCTATGGATTATGGGAAGTTATGTGCGTGTGATAAATCAGATCATAATGATATCGACGTATAATGCCATGCATGTGAATAGTTTTGGTAAAAACAAAGTTTCTTCCTTCAGTTTACTAGTAAATGTCATACCTTAAAATGATTTACCATTATTTGGAAAATATTATCAAAATTGTTATATTTTGGTAAATACTTTTTGAAAACACCATGAGTTAGTAAAAAACTCCATTATGTTGGGATATGTAGAAATTCAATGTTTTAGCAAGCCAACGTTGACCACCTAAAAAATTGAAACATAGTTGTCATATATCATTTGGTTCATATGTTATCTTAAACAGGTTAAAATAAAAAAACCCTAATAATCTCTTAAACCTTGCTGTTTTTGAATTTTCTATATGGTAAATCAAACGTACTAAACTAAATGTGTAGGCATGAAAACTGCTTTATAGTATAACAAGTTTGAAGGTTTTTTTTTTGCATATTGCAAGTTCAGTTTCATTCAATAGAAAGAAATTGCTCACGGTCAAACAAATAAATACAATAACCTAAACATTCAGTACGATGTTCGTGTTCTAAAGTCGGCTAAGCTAATGTAAGTTCTCTTTTACCTTAACTTTTAAAGTGAATTAATTTGTTAAAAATAATTTGAAAATTTGAATACCAATTGGTATAATTTTAGATCTAACACTGTTTACGAGCAAATAAATTCAGGAAAACCTACCAGGGTGTCATATTAGCATTCTAGTCAATCCACATACAAGACTAATGGTGAATATGTCATCTGTCTTTTGAAACCAGATTCACTTACCCTAATATTTGGGAATTTATTCAATAAATAATTTTATAAACATGATTTACTTGACATCCATAATCCATACAGAATACTTATTAAATAAAACATAAACCTAAAATTTGGGGATTTATTCAATTAGCAATTTATAAACATGCAATAATAATAACAATCGATTAAACATGCATTCATATGATTTATGAATACTAATCATAAATATTTTCATGGATTAAGCATTGAACATATATTTTACAATATCACGGTTATAATAAGGTTTTCCTATTATAAATCATCGGTATAAATTATAAAAATGATAATCAAATATGTTATCAATTAATATAACTCAAAATCTAAAAAAGATTTACCTGAATCACAGAGGAAATAGTTGATCGTATTATAAAGTGTGTTTGTGTGTGTTTTTTTGGGTAGTTAGGGAAACCGGATGGATAACATATGGTAGAAAAGGGAAGTGGATTCCCCTAAATGCATCCTAGTAGGGCACCCACAAGCGTAAAAATTCTTGTTATGGGCAATTTTAAACCCCTCATCGGCTTTAATCGGATCTGCTAATCCTATCAATCATCAAATCGGTGCTAATTAACATTTCTTGATTCTGTTTTCATCTCATCAAATAATTTGTGATAAGAAATAGGTAGTGATCTTGATCCCTCTATTCTCTTTGTGATCATGAATCTCGTGGGATGTTGGCATTTTAGGGTTTGTTTCATTCGTTCCTTATTTGATTCTATGTAGATTAGAGATTCGTGAACAAATTTCGTTTGTGGGAAAAACAATGGCGACACACAAAATTCTTCACAAATCAACAATCGAATTACACTTTTCCCTGGTGTTTGAATCGCAGTAACCGCCTGAAATTGGGATTGATCATCATCTTGATTAATTTCATATCGAGCGTGTTAGGTGTTTTCTTATCTTGGTTTTTTTGTTTTTTAGATCTGTTCTCACTCTCAATTCAAACCCATTTCCGTTTTCTTTTTCTTTGTCCCCATTAAACCCTATTACTAGATCTCCCTTCAATCCAACAGAATATCTACGCGACATAGGAGTTTTTCATCAAATGAGGATCTCACCAAGAAGCTTTCTCATTCCATTTTTGTTACTAATTTCCCAGATGCCACAACATCTCGTGATCTTTGGAATACATGCAACACCTATGGTACGGTTGTCAATGTGTTCATCCTATTCAAAAAATCAAAGGTTGGTAGACATTTCGCTTTTGTGCGTTTTATTAAGTGTTTAACGTTGATCGACTTGTGGAAAACTTATGTACTATCTGGATGGGGCGTCATCACCTATATGCGAACAAGGTTCGATTTGAAAGGCCCAATATTTATTGTCCTAACCCTAACACTAATAATGAGGCTACTTACAAACCTCGTTATAAGGTGAATCCTCAGGTAAATGGTGTTAATACGAAATCATACGCTGGTCAATATTCGGGTCATAGATCATTTGCTAATGTTGTTCAAGGTGTTAAAGATTCAGAGGCTGTAGACATCCCCACAATTGTTTTGGAGGATGAATGTTTAAACACTAAGGAGATGACTCTTTCGCTTATTGGCAAGGTTAAGGAATTTTCTGTGTTATCTATAATTAGCAATGCTTTCTCATGTGAAGGTTTTGTCGATATATCTATAAGGTATTTGGGTGGTCTATGGGTTTTATTGGATTTTGCTAATATTAATGTTAGGGATGATTTTAAAGGCAGTTTAGCCATTACTTCCTGGTTTTCGGTGCTAAAACAAGCTTCAAGGGATTTTGTTGTAGATGAATGAATTATGTGGGTTGAAATTGAAGGAGTTCCTTTGAATTTATGGTCCCATAACACTTTTAAGAAATCGCTAGCAGGTAGGGTATCCTTTTGGAGAATATAGACAATGATGACAATCATTTGCATTCTAAACGGTTATGCATCTCCACGAGAACTTAATATAATGTTTCTAAAACATTCAAAATAGTCTATTAGGGGAGAGTCTTTTAGGTTAGAGATATAGAGGCTTCGGGTTGGATTCTTGATTTTGTTAACGATTTGGATGATGATATCATTTTAGAGGAGGAGATATCAGACTATGTTGGTGATTCACATGTGGATAAGGGTGTAGGAGAACCTAGTGATTATGAATTGGTTCCTGACACGGTTTTTTTAGATAACAAGGAACATCGTGATGATCACTCAGAGGACCCTTTTAGTCTGTATGATTAGTGAAACAAAAAGGAGACACAGAACTTGGTAGTGAAAAGGATGAAAGTGTTATCAGAGAGATCCCTCTGGGATATACACCTAAGGACAATGAGGAGCAACAGGATAAGGTGGATAGTGGAGAACAACAAAATAAGGTGGATGATAATATAATCCACAATAGGAGGACATACAAGCTGAGAATTATAAACACAATACCCAGTGTAATAGTAAAGCAAGTAGTGGTAACGCGAGTTGTTCAGGCCATTTTAGAACTCCCACTGTCCCAAAAAAAGGTGAGTCCGTATTAAATTGTATGGAGGAATTGATTAAAGTTGGGCAAACTATGGGTTATGATGTGGAGGAGTTGAAAAGACATTATGAAAATCATCGAACAAAAAGGAGAAGAAGAGATTTTTAAATGAATATGTTATCATTAAACGTTCAATGCCTTGGCCAAAAGGCCAAGAAAAATTGGGTTAGGGAGTTGTGCGATAAACACAAAATTAATTTTTTGGCTTTACAAGAGACGAAAATGATTCAAATGGAGGAGATCACTGTTAAATCATGTTGGGGTAACCTTTCTTTTTATTTCGTTCATAGTGATTCAATTGGTAAATCGGGCGGTATTTTATGCACTTGGGATATGAATTTTTTTCTTAAAAGTAGTCATACAATTTTGGATTACTTTGTTATTCTTCGTGGTGTTTGGCGGAAATCGAATGCTAAGATGCTTCTAGTGGTAGTTTATGCTCTGCATGATAAGAGAGACAAAATAATGTTGTGGGATTATTTATCTTTGGTGGTGAATAAATGGGATGGAGTAGTCATTATGATGGGAGATTTTAACGAAGTTCGTACTCAGTTGGAGAGATTTGGTTCGACATTCCACGTTAGAGACGCTGAGGTATTTAACTCCTTTATACAGAATTCCAGTTTGGTTGAAGTCCCTTTAGGCGGTAGCACGTTTACGTGGTGCCATAAATCTGCTATGAAGATGAGTAAATTAGATCGATTTTTGATTTTCGATAATTTGTGGAATTCACATTCTAGTATTAATGTTGTTACTTTGGACCGATTTTTATCGGACCATCGTCCCATTCTTCTTCGAGAATCTGGTATTGATTATGGGCCGAGCCCATTTTGTTTTTATAATTCTTGGACAAAAATTGTTGGGTTTAAAGAGTTGGTTGAGAACAGTTGGAGAAATGCCCCTGTTGTGAATCATAATAACATGAGGACTTTCATGTACAAGATGAAATTTATGAAAAGTAGAATAAAAGAGTGGAACTCTCATTACTTAAAGAATTCGAAAGCGGACCTTTCTAGGTTACAGGAGGAGTTGAAACAGATTGACACAGAGATAGATAGTGGGAAGGGTAATGACTCCATTGTTGCTCAACGTTTGGACGTCATGAATTCTATCAATGATATTGTTAAGTTTTATGATAGTCAAGCGATACAAAAGGCGAAGATCAAATAGGCCATCGAAGGAGACGAATACTCGCGTTTTTTCCACGGCATTATTAATAAAACAAGGAAACACAAGAATATCGGGGTGTCATGAAGAACGGTGCATGGCTCGATAAACCAGAAGAAGTTAGAAGTGAATTTCTGTCTCATTTTCGGGATAGATTCAAGAAATCAGAAGGTAACCGGGTGCCTATTAGTATGGAGTTTCCTAATTCGATTAGTAATTCTCAACAGTTAAAATTAGAATATGAAGTTACGACAATGGAGATTAAAATGGCTGTTTGGGAGTGTGGGATCGACAAATCATCGGGTCCGGATGGTTTCACATTTCATTTTTATCGTCGGTTTTGGGAAACGATCGAGAAGGATGTAGTTGCGGTTGTTAAGCAATTTTTTATGGATGGGGCCTTCTCAAGTGGTTGCAACTCGTCATTCATTGCCCTTATCCCTAAAACTCCTAACGCTAATATGGTAAAAGACTTTCGTCCAATCAGTCTCATAGGTAGCCTTTACAAAATTATTACGAAGATTTTAGCCAATCGTCTCGTCACTATGCTTGGTGACCTAGTTCATGATGTGTAATCTGATTTTGTAGAAGGGAGACAAATCATGGACGGCCCTTTTATTTTAACGAAGTCATGCAATGGTGTCCTCGTAAAAAGATGAAAACTCTCATTTTCATAGTAGACTTTGAAAAAGCCTATGATTCGGTGAGGTGGGATTTCCTAGACGACATTCTTAGGAAATATGGCTTTGGGGACAAATGGTGTCGTTGGATTAGAGTTGCCTCAGTTCTTCAAGAGGGTCTATTCTCATTAATAGAAGTCCTACCTCAGAATTCCAATTTTTTAGAGGCTTGAAACAAGGTGATTCTCTTTCTCCATTTTTATTTATCTTAGTTATGGAGACATTACATATTTCCTTCCAACGAGTGATAGATGCAGGCATGATCAAAGGGATTAATCTTAATAATGAGGTAAGCATTTCCCATACGATTTTTGCGGACGATGCGATGTTCATAGGTAAATGGTGTGATACCAATATCTCAAATCTCACCAACGTGTTAGATTGTTTTCATCGGGCTTCTGGTCTTAAAATTAACATGTGTAAAAGCAATATCCTTAGGATTCAGGTGGAGAATAATCAAACTCAGGAGGCTGCGGAAAAGCTTGGGTGCCTTATTCTCTGTACTCCTTTCACGTATTTGGGAACTAAGGTGGGTGATAATATGCATAGGGTCGCGGCTTGGCAAGAAGTTATTGACAAGGTTAAGAACCGCTTGTCAAACTGGAAGATTAAAACATTGTCAATAGGTGGTAGATTTACTCTATTAAAATATGTTCTTGGCTCCATCCCGTTATTTTACATGTCCATATACAAAGTTCCTATGGGGGTGCTCAAGGAATTAGAAGCTATTAGAAGACGTTTCTTCAATGGGCATGAACCGAACAAAAAACAAGTTAATTGGATCAAATGGGATACGATTATGACTGCAAACAAAACAGGAGGTCTCGATATAGCCAGTTTTTACGCTCTGAATCGTGGTCTTATGTTCAAGTGGTTGCGGAAATTTTTTGTTGATAAGAAGTCGTTATGGACCAGGGTTATAAAAGCTATTCACGGGGAGGAAGGGACGATTGACAAAGAGGTAAGCATCGGCTCTCGATCTAGTTGGACATCCATTGTTAAATAAAATTTGTTACTTAAGAGTCAAGGAGTCGATTTTTTTGAATACCTTAATCTGGTCGAACTATAAAGTTCTGGAACGACAAATGGTATCATGGAGGTGTCCTTAAAGTTCTTTTCCCACGGATTTTTTCCCTCGAGACGCAGAAAGATATTACCATTTATGATAAAATGGAGACCCCTAGTTTGGAATACACGTTACGTCGAGCTGTGAGAGGAGGGGTAGAACAAACTCAGTTTATAGTCTTAATTCAGGCTATGGAGACTATTAAACTTGTTCCTCAATTAGATAGGTACAAGTGGACGCTAGCTAATGATGGGGAGTATACAGTAGCTTCGTTCAAGAAACAAGTCGACCGTTGCAAACTCTCGTCAGGTACGAATAGGACTAGATGGGCAAACTGCTTTCCTATCAAGATTAACATTGTAGCGTGGAAGATCAAAATGGATGCGCTACCCACTCGTTTTAACTTCTCTTGCAAAGGCATTCATATTGAATCACTTGCGTGTCCTACTTGTGATGGTGCTATTGAAATCTCGTCTCACCTATTTTTTAGATGCCAAGTGGCGGATCAACTCTTGTAAAGATAGCTCGGTGGTGGAACATTTCTTATGCAGGTTTCAACTCCTATACATCGTGGCTTGAGTGGTTTACGAATATTCGGCTCCCTAGTAAACTAAAGGAGTTGTTGGAGGGTGTTTTTTATTCTACGTGGTGGTTCTTATAGGGCTTCCGCAACAACATTTTATTTGACAGCACACATCCTTCTAAGGTGGTTTTATTCGATAATAATTTGTCTAGTACTTTTATTTGGTGTAGTTCTAGGTGCAAAGCCTCATTCACACGGGATGGTTGGCTAAAGAACCCGTATCTTATTGTTTTGTAATCTAGCCTCTTGCTAGTTTTTAATATAATTGCCGTTCAAAAAAACATATGGTAGATAACCTAATATCTTAAATATTTTTTATTTTAACATAAATTTATTTTATATTTTTTATTAGTACAAACAATTCTACATAAAATAACTAATGTGTCTTTGAATTTTTTAATAAATATTAACATTTATTTCAAAACATAAACTATTTTGATCTACTTCTATATATTAAATTTTTTTAATATATAGATATTATTGATATGTGTTACAAAAAAATTATTAACATCTATTTCAAAACATAAATTGTTTTATACTAAAAATTATTACCGTAAAATATCAAAATACTACTTCCTCCGTAGTTTAACGAGACAATATTACTACTTTTATCCGTGACACTATATGTTCATATTCAATCGTTTTTGTATACCATAAGTTTTAACACGCAAAAATCGGCTCTTATAAAAATCTCAATGATCTGTTTCTTAAGGCTTCGTGTTTACGCGGGTCAATAAACTAGCTACATAGATATTTAATGATCAACCTATTACTTACACTTTCCTTTTACGGAGTTTCCTAAATAGCTTTTAGCAACTATTTTCTTATTTTTTTTTTTACACTTGTTTTAGTGAGTAAATGTCACAATTTTGTTCGGATTAGATTAAAATGTGTTCAAATTACAAAATTAAGATGGATATGCAAAGAAAGAATTTGAAAAAAAATATTACTATTCTACAGGAAGATTGTTACATTCTAATTATGAGGGGGCGTTTTTATTAGTAAGATTTATTCGAACCTTCCACCATTATCTTCATTTTTCTAAAGATTTATTTATGAATTGAAAAGAGTATTTTTTTAAATTATGTTTCAAAACGTGCATTGTACACTATTATAGTTTTAGCGATTCATCATTAATAAATAATTAAGAATTAAATAATACAAGAATGTAACTAATACTCTAGCTGTTTTAATATACTGTTCACTTTTTTTTCTGAGATGTTCTAATTTAATTATTCATTACTAATAATACTTAAAAAAATTTGGTCAAATCTACTATATTACTCTTGTTTGAAATCATAATTACAAAATTAAAAAATTTTAAATTAATTAGCTAAAATTAAACTACAAATCTGTCAAAAAGTACTATATAAATATTGTAATAAATGTGTTTTTTATTAAAAATAATAATTTTTAGACACATATAATATTTTACCCTTCATAACCATGTTGATCACATCACATGTGTATGATTAATCAAGTTAACAATTGTATTAGATGATATGTATGAATTTATGCTATGAATTAGATAATTATTGTATTTATTTGATGTTTAACGCATTTACTTCTATTGTATACCTAAATGAAAGTGGCCATGGTGCAAACTCGTGTATCTATCCACATTGACTAAGAAGCGATAACACATTTATGAGTGTTATGTTAGTCAATTTAGTTTTTTTCGTGCTCTTTTTTGTATGTATTTGGAAAAACTGAATTGGCTGAGCGTACTAAGGTTAATTAAAATTTTGTAATGTGACTTCAATATTAAGGGTTACTAAACATGATGCTAAATTAGTAAATTGGTATTGCTTACTTTCAGTAGTGTTGTTTTAGAAGCATTGACTCACTAAACAACTATAATATTGTTATGTTTATGGTCCTTATGTTTGATATCCTAGATTGTTTCGTAAGATCAAAGCAACTATATCAGATTACTTTGTTTCAATTCAAAGTGATCGGATACCTAAGGGGAAGAATATAACTATTATCTCAGTTTATGCTCTACAAGAACTTTGAGAAAAAAGAATCCTATAGAATTATGTGTGTTTAGTAATTAATAATTGGAATGGCAATGCAATTTTAATTGGTGATTTCAACGAAGTTCGCACAATAAAAGAGAGGCATGATTCACTGTTTAACATCCTAGTTGCCGACATTTTTAATTCATTTATTTATCGTAATGTCTTGAAAGAGATTCATTTAGGAGGTTGCAAGTTCACTTGGTGCCACAAATCTGCCGCGAAGCTGAGTAAGCCAGATCACTTTCTTATTTATGAAGGTTTAATAAATTCTTGTCATAACCTTGCAACTATCACATTAGAGCGATTTTTATCAGATCATAGACCTTTCTTGATGCGCGAATCCCGTTTTAAATACAGTCTTGTTCTGTTTTGATTTTCAATTACTGGTTTGAGTTGGAAGGTTTAGATAATCTCATTAAACGCACATGGAACAAAGATAACGTATACAATTCTAATGCTATGCTGAAACTTATGATTACGGTGAAGTCCCTAAAGAGAAGATACTTACGTGGGTAAAAGTCCATAAGGATTCTATCAAGAAACATAAGCAGGACTTGAAAGAACTTGTCAATATAGATACACTGGCATATATTGGGGATGGAAAGAAGGACCTCATTAATAAACGCACTGAGATTTCTAACTTGTTACCAGAGTTAAACAAGCTGGAGTCTTTAGAGTTGACTCAAAAATTCAAGATTAAATAAGTAAATAGAGAACAGATGAAGAAAGAAAAAATTAAGATGGATATGCAAAGAAAGAATTTGAAAAAAATATTACTATTCTACATGAAGATTTTTACATTCTAATTATGAGGGGGGGGGGGGGGGTTATTAGTATGATTTATTCAAACCTTCCACCATTTTCTTCATTTTTCTAAATATTTGATCTTTTATTTATGAACTGAAAAGAGTATTTAAAAAAAAGTTATGTTTCAAAACGTGCATTGTACACTATTATAGTTTTAGTGATTCATCATTAATAAATAATTAAGAATTAAAGAATACACGAATGTAACTAATACTCTAGCTGTTTTAATATATTGTTCACGTTTATTTTCTGAGATGTTCTAATTTAATTATTTATTACTAATAAATAGACGATTACCCGCGGATAGCTGCAGAAACTGCCTATCGGCAAATAGTTGAAGATGTGTTAGTTGACCTGGCGGTCGAATCGGTAATTCGGTGACTATACTAGTCGAGTTGACTTGGTGGTCGAATAGTAAACCGGTTAGTCGACTAGGTTGATGCACTGTTTGAACATGTGACTCGGTGATTTTATCGGGTTGATCCAATAGTTGATCCCGTGACTTAGTGAGTAGTGATATAATTCGTGATCTGATAATATAGTGGTAGAGACGGAATAAAGAATAGCTATCACATGTACATGGTTCAGTTTTACAAATTGAGTCTTCCAGGCCAATAAGATAAAGTATACTTGAAAAATAATCCCTATGAGACCAATTATCTAAATATGTGGAATACACTTACACCATCACGACACTCATTGATTGTGACTCTTGATCATAAATCAAGAATCAAATTGCAGCATCTTAAATGTACAAACACATGATTTTGAAATGATCATGACCTTAACTCTACGAACACGCTTTGAAATAATCATAATCCTATATAGGTTGCAACAAATTTGTAAAGTCAAATAACTCATCTGAAATGTACTTCATGGCCTTTACATGCATAAAACACAAGTCACCCGTACATAACAAACTCACTATGACATACTAACATAACGTAACATTATCGATTACAACATTAAGATGAAGGTCCAAAAGACTTGACCTATGACCAATAACGACACTCAAATAGGTAGTATCTGCAGCGCACTAATAAGTGTGAAAACACTTATCCTTTTACCACTTATTTCCAATAATTACAAGACCAAAACGTGTAATTTATGTCGTAAAAGTCATAATTATGCGTGGTTTGTGTTTTTATTGTGTCTTAGGACCAAAATATGAAAAAGGAAGAAAACACGGGCCTTCACGGGCTTTTATCGAAGAAAACGAGAAAAGACGAAGTCAAAAGATCAAGAGTGAAAAAAGAACGGAAGTCCAAGGCCTATTCTGAAGATTTATCGAAGAAAAAGTCTAAAGACGGAAGTTTAATGAAGTCGAAGAACTCAAGTCTAATTATAGAAGAAAATTTAAAAGACGGGTTCAGATCCCGAGACGACATCGAGAAAGACAAAGAATTTAGATCGAGTCGAAAAGAAAAGAAAGTAAAAAGAAAGCATACATGCATTCCCCACTCCCTATATATACCTCCTAATGACACATTAGGAGGGTGGTTAGTCATTAGCTAGTTTTAATTTTCTTTGTTTTTAGTTTTCATTTAAGAGAGAGAAAGTGTTTAACTTTCTCTCACTAAAACTTCATCTTTTCTTTCAAAATTAAGCTTTGTTTAATCTTTGTATTAGATTCTCATTAATCAAAAGTTCTAGTTTAAGCTTTTAATCTTTTATCTATTTCCACCTTTCTTGATTTACTTTAACTATTTGATCCGAATATTACACTTCACACGTTTGATTTGATGATTTCGGGGTTAAAATGTTAATCTTTCTTGTTCCTACATAAGCTCATATACGTATAGGCTATAAGCTCTTTGTGCTTATTGGCTTATTTCATATTTATAGCTTATTTCATTTTCGGATTATTTAAAAAGTCTAGTGTTTTTAAATGATTCGATTTATTAAGTTTGCCTATTTTAAGCTTTGAAAGTTGCCAAATTTATGCTTATAGAGTTGTTTAAGGTTCGGTTAAAATAGCTTATTGTATGTGCTTATTGAGTTTTAAGCTTACCACCAATTTCCAATTAAGTTTGTTTTCATCGCAATATTGGGGATTTGCACATTCCGATCGATTGCTTGTGTCTATCGCAATAACCCATCAAGGGTTCTACTTTGCGATAATTTGGTTTTTAACCCTTATTCCGATCTGGGATTGCGATCGCTCATTGCGATCGCATATTCCGTCGGAACTTAAGGTTTCTATTAAGTCAAAACGCTAACCAATTTTTGTTTGATACATTCTGATAGAAATCATTGCATTCCGATCTGACTTTGCGATCTAGGACATTCCGACAAGACATCATTGCGACAGATTTGATTTTGTTATTCCGATGGGTATTCAGATGAACATTCCGATGGACTTTCACCTTTATTATTCCGATAGCTTTGCATTTAATTATTCCGATGGTTTTGATTTTGGTGCATTCCGATAGAAAGGACTTGTTGAATTCCGATAGATTGAGCTTTTAAGTTTTAAAGTTTTACAAGTTTTATTTAGTTTACTCAACGACAATCATTTGATTTTAGTTTAGAATTAGATAATCAAAACAAACCATCCTCTTGTTCACCAAAAGACAATTGAGTCGCACTCTTAACTGGTAATCAATTCGAAAATATTTGGAACAACGAACTTTGATACTTAGTGAAAAGCTTTGTATTAATTGGCGCGGCTGCCGGCTCTTTTCGTTAAGATTAACGGTTTTTAGTGAGAGACGCATTGAATTTTGGGATCCGTTCTTTTAGGAACGTTATTTTCCTTGCTAAAAATTTTCAAAAATCCATAAAAATTATAAAATTTTCAAAAATACAAAAACATTAAAAAATCATAAAAAGCATTTCTTTTCCAAAGGTTTTGCACCAAAAAGATATATATATATATATATATATATATATATATATATATATATATATATATATATATATATATATATATATATATATATATATATATATATATATATATATATATATATTCTCTGTTTCTTTAGTATCTTTCTCTTCTGCAGGTGTATGCGTACTAGATCTTCAAATTATTCTGAGCCCGAGACTCGTGAAGATTTAGATATGGCTGGTGTGCATAACAACAATAACAACCCACCTCCCCCAGTTTGAATAACAATAACAACAACAACAACAATGTTCCCTTACCTGATTTACGAACAATGGAGGAACTTTGTCAACCAACCATGAACGGACGCGGAGGACCGATTGCGCCGATGCAAATCACGGCTCCTGAGTTTTCGTTGAAGCATCACATGATCCAGCAAGTTCAAAACGCTTGCCCGTTTAGCGGATTACCGGGTGATGATGCCAACAAACATCTTGACAAGTTCATTACCGTCACCCAAAGCATGAAACTTCCCGGTGCTTCCATGGATTTTCTTCGCCTTCACCTTTTTCCACACACTTTATCCGATCATGTTGAGAAATGGTTTGATCGTCTTCCCAAAAACTCAATTCATACATGGAATGACATGACTCAACGCTTTTTGTCGCGCTACTTTCCACCATCCATGGTCACTAGTCTTCGCAACCAAATCAGTGGATTTACTCAAGAACTTGATGAGTCGCTTTTCGATGCTTGGGAACGTTATAATGTCTTGATAGACCGTTGTCCGACCCACAACATGCTCCCCGTTACATTGATTGATACCTTCTACAATGGGTTAACCTTTCGTGATCGTGATACGATTAATGCTGCCACCGGTGGTACATTCATGAAGAGAAGACCTGAGGAGTGTAGAGAGCTGATTGAGAACATGACCACTCACCACAAAAATTGGGATTCATCCACATCCTCAAGATCAAATCAGAGAGTCAATGTTTCTTCTACTTCTTCAAACCCTGGTATTACCGAAATGTCCCGCGCAATCGTCGAAATGAGCAAAAAGATTGAATTTTTAGCCACTAACCAATTTCCACAAGCTAAAGCTGTAGCCACGTCTTGTGAGATTTGCGGGGATTCTCATTCATACACCGATTGTCCTTATACTCAAGACAATCCGGAAAATGTGTATGCCGCTAACGGTAACTTTTCTATGGGAGGCTATCAAGTACGTCCTCAAGGTGACCGCAATCTGCTTAGTTATCGTTCCAATAACTTTCTTTCACCACCCGGTTTTCAATCCCATAATAGACCACCACCACCTCAATTGAACAACACACAATACCCACCAAGGAACCAAGGCCAAAGAAGTAACTACCAAGGGAATTCTTCTAATAATCAAAGGAATTATAACTCAAATCAAGGAAATTTTAATAGTCAAAATCAAGGGGCTTTTAATGGGCAACACCAAGGGTTTCAAAATAACAACTTCAACCAAGGTTTTAATAATAACAATGCTTCTCAACAACAATATCCAAACCAAGGTTTTAAAAATCAAGGGCAAAACACGAATTCCCCTTCAGTGGACTTGGCTCTTCAAAAATTGACTGATAAGTTGAGTGAACATGAGAAAATCATGACTGTTATGCAAGAATCGAGTGATAAGAAATTTATGCTAATGTTTCAAGCTATTAATCCCCAAGGCCCAACCCAAGGTACTCTCCCTTCTAACACCGTGACCAATCCTAGGGCCAACGTTAATGCCATCACTACTAGGAGCGGTAAGATCATCGTTGAACCTTCTTCTTCTTCACCAACTAGCCAAGGACCCGAGATTCCTTCTACTTGTGATATACCACCCATTATGCCGTCATCTGCACCTTATGTCCCACTGATACCTCAAGTATATACCACACCTTCGGTTCCAAAACCGGTTCCCCCACCTTCCACTTCTACCCCTCCACCACCCAAGGATGTGAGTGAGAATTCCATTCCCAAGCCTTCATCTCAACTCAATATACCTTATCCCTCAAGGTTGAGAAAAGAGAAGTTGAAGAACAAGGATGATATTCAGGTTTCTAACTTTCTCAAAATGTTTAAACAACTGAATTTTCAATATCTCCTTTGCTGAGGCTCTCGCTCACATGCCTAAATATGCTAAGATGTTTAAGGATCTTTTAAGTGATAAGGAAAAATTGCTCGACATCGCCAATACCCAATTAAATGAGAATTGTTTTGCCGTTCTTTTGAGAAAACTTCCAATTAAGTTAGGAGATCCGGTTCGTTTCTTGATTCCTTGCAACTTCTCTGGGGTAGAGAATTGTATGGCCCTAGCCGATCTAGGTTGTAAAACCCGCATGCTTTTACCATGCATAGTACCTTAAGTTCGTTCGTACTAGTTAAAAAATTTCCTAATATAGCATGATTACGATTACGTATTAGGAGTTTATGTATTACGTACGTGTTAGAACACGATAAGTATTTTATATGAATGATCACGTAATAATTATTTAGCAATAATTAATCACGAACATACGATCACGAGATCACGAGCGTAATTAAAACACGAGTTATTATTAATTACGTATATATATTTAATACGAGCGTAATTAAATATATAGGTGTAGGATATTTACGTAACGAGAACATTTAAAACACGAACATAATTAAACGTAAACGTGTACGAAATTACAAGACACGAAACGAGGTACGGGACCCCCACAAGGGAGTCCCTACCCGCGGCCAACACAAGGTAATGGGCCAAGCCCATTACCAATGTTACTAAGAGGGGGATAAAAAGAGTTTTACTACTCAAATTACGTTTACAGAAGAATTTCAAGAAAACCTAGAATCCCTTCCTCCTCCTCCTTTTTGTGCCGCCACATACAACCACCATCAAGGTGATTTCTTTGATCTTGGATCTTGTTAAATTAGTGTTTGTTCGTGTTTGTTCTTCACCCTCTTGATCCACGAATACGGTAAAACCTTTTTAACTTGTTTTTCTTTTTAATTAATCTTTTATTAATTAAGAACACGTGATGTTTTTCATAAAAACACATTAATTAAACCTAGATCTAACATGTTTTGGTCATTAATTAATCAAAGGGATCGATCTAAGGGGCGTTTTTTTACCGCAGGTACAACCGACCCCAAAGGGGGCTCGGTTTATTTTTAGCCGACCACCACCAAGACCTTTTTGGTCTTGGTTGGTGCGTGTGAGTCCCACGGCAGCAAGGGGGTACCCCGATTTGGTTCGGGGTACGGTGTTTGTTCATATCCGGTGCATGTTTTTAAGCTTAGATCCGGATCATGATTATGTTAGTTGTTTATGTTATAAACTTATGTTAAGAATTAAATTAATAAAGATGTAATTAATTTAATAACATGACTTAGGTTAACTAATTATTAATAAACATGAATTATTTTAACCTAAGTATTTATATTATTAAGACTTATGATTAATTAATTATTTTAAAAACCATGGATATAACTAATTAATTAAACATGACTTAGGTTATATTATTAGTATTTAATAATACATATTTTAACCTAAGTATTTAATATATTTAATTAAAACATGACATACTTTAATTAAATATTATAACCTATAGTTTAATTAAATTACATGAAATAATTATTAAACTATATAATATGTCATATGACTTAGGAAATAATCATGAAAATACTTAGGCTTATTTACTTAGCTTATTTAACCAGCTTATTTCTAATTATGGAAACTTTCTATTTTAGAAACTTAATTAAATAAGGCAGCTATTTTAATTATGGAAACCAGCTATTTTTAGAAACTTATTTAATTAAGGCAGCTAATCTATTTATGGAAACTTTCTATTTTTAGAAACTTATCTATTTTAAGCAGTAAATCTATTTTTGGAAACTTTCTATTTTTGGAAACTTTCTATATTTGGAAACTTTCTATTTTTGAAACTTTCTATTTTTGGAAACTTTCTATTTTTGGAAACTTTCTATTTTTGGTAACTTTCTATTTTTGGAAACTTTCTAATTTTGGAAACTTTCTATTTAAGGAAACCTGCTATTTTTGGAAAGTTACTTATTATTACACAGTAAGTATAATAACACATGAAATATCAGAAATACTTAATCAGAATGAACAGAATATAGGATTTAACATAGTTTAAGGCTTTAAACAGTGTAAATAGTAAGAAAACATAAAATAAGCTAAGACATGATATAAAACCAGCTATGTATGTAGTAAGCAGATACTTATTTCATGTACGTATTTATGTAGCACTAGTGTTTCGGAAGTAGGATTCTCGCAGTTCATCGTTCTCGTTCACTGGACATAAGGTACGGATTCCCGTCCTTTCAGTATGGACATTCTTTCCTTATTAGGATTTCCCCGTATGCAGCCAACTGTTTTCCCGTAGTATAAGTAGGAGTTTGATTGCTTATGTTTAAATATGATTACCTATAGCCATATACATGCATGACCAGTTTCACCTAGTTATGGAGGTACCATAACCATAACATTAGAGGCACTGATGTTATGACTTCACCACGGCGGAGTGATTGCTCGTGGCGTCCCTTCAGCTTTTGGCCATTTATTTATATTTATCATGTGGGGCGTATGGGTGCATCCTAGTTACACGTTTTATTCAGGATTACATGGTGAATGTGGTGTGTCCCTTGCATCCTTCACAAGGAGCTGATCCCTCCTACCCATAAAACCAGTATATTAAATTAGAGGCAGCCCCTCTAATTTGCATGATGAGGTCACCCCTCCAATTATTCATGCACGGTGGATATTCATGACCTATATTGGCTAAATGGTAAAATATGACAAACAGTTTTTATAAGATAAACATAAGACTTTCAAACTATAAAAACCAGTTTTATTAAGACTTAACCAGGTTACTCGGGACTTAGATTCTTCCGATGTTATTATGTTATATGCTTATCCTATTCATGCTTTATTGTACATCCGTGCATTGAGCGTATTGCTCAGCCGTTTTCCTTTTCTATGTTCCCAAAACGGCAGGTACTCAGGGACGCTCGTAGACACTAAGAGTACGTGCATATGGACTGGAAGCTGTCTAGCCTTCTTTACATTATGCATTTCTTTTCTTTATGATACTTATGTTTTGGACATTGTTTCGTCCTTATTCCTTATTATACTATGTTTGTGTGTGATGAGCTTTACTTTTGGACTACCGATGTTTGATTCCGGTATTTTCCTTTATATGGTCAAGTAATGTTTAGAAATTTTACCTTGTATGCTTTGATGACACGCCATAATTGCTGTGATATTTCCATTTCCAAAATGGGGTGTTACAATTATGGTATCAGAGCCAAGGCTTTGACTTGTAGGCTCTCAAATATGACCTTTGATTAGTGGGTAGTCACAACGGTCTTCCTAGAACTGACAGTTGTTTTCATGCATTCATCATTTTTAAGCATACATATATATGTCATTGTTACAGGGTTTTTGACTAAGTAATGGTTGGTACAGGACTGACCCTATTTAGTCGCATGTGTTTTATCGAAACTTTTAGATTTGGGACCGACCCATAGGCGTCCCCTCGATATGTCTTTTGTTTTGAGTGAACTGACCAGAGGCGTTCACTCTCGAGCATCCAAAGTTTTCATAAAACTGCATCATGCATTCATACAAAAATTTTCTTGCATAAAATTTTTCTCGTGAAATTTTTAGTAGAAATTTTTTTTTCATGTATATATATTTTATATTTTATGTTTTGAACTGTTAATCATATGTTTTATTGTTATACTGTCAGATGGTTCTCACACGCGAACAGGAGCAGCTCAATGCTGCAATTCAGGCTGCCATGCAAGCCTTGCTTCCTCAACTGAGGAATGACATCCGGGCTGAAGTTCAAGCTGCCAACAATCAGCAGCAGCACAATCAGCCGCCTCCTCCTCCTCCTCCAGTGACATTAGCAGTATGGCTGGAGAGATTCAACAAGCTCCGCCCTCAAGCGTTTGAGAAGACAGATAGCCCCAGCGATGCTGAAAGCTGGTTGGCTCACATTGAGAAGATTTTCAACGCTATGGGCTGTGACCCTGCATACAAGGCGAGGTTGGCATGCTATCGGTTCGAAGGCGATGTACTTAACTGGTGGTTAGCTTTGATGCAATCTGAAGGTGGTGATGAGTGGGTTGCTGGTTTGACTTGGGCTCAGTTCAAGGACAGGGTGATGGAGCAGTTCTTTCCCAAGGCTGAGCAAGACAAACTCAAGAGAGAGTACCATGGGATCCGTCAGATAGCTGGGGAGAATAGCAACGAGTTTATGCAGCGCTTTCTTCGCTTGGCTGGTTTCCTTGGTGCGGCAGCAGGTACTCCAGAAGAGCAGGCACATCACTTCAGATGGGCTCTTCGCACATCGGTCGCAAACAATCTGGTGTGTGCTACGTTCAATACTGTAGCACAAGTGGCCGATGCAACACGAAAACTGAAGATGCTGCAGGAGAGGGATGAGTTCGGGGAAGCTGAAAGACCCGACAAGAGGTAAAACCTTCATATTCAAGCGGTGATCAATCCGTATATCTTCCATACGTCAATTATTCATCTCTTTAAATGTATCTTCCAGGCAGAAAACTAGGGACCGGTCTCAGCCGGCTACTCAGCAAAAGCCTCATCAGCCCAAGGGAAACGGTCAGACTAATGACCGATCTGCTACGGATAGGCGTGGCGGTAATGACAATTACCGTAACAACGCCGGGTAATCCAGCAACAGCAGGTCTTAATACTTATGAAATTTCTTATGTTTTATGTCATAACTCATATTCTGACACTCTAGCAAAATTCTACCAGGAACCATGGAAACGGTAGGGACCAGAACCAGAGAGGTTCGCAGCCTAGCCGTCCAGCTATCACTGGTACTCAATCTTACGATTATCCGCTTCGTTCATTGTACCCAACTATTATGTCTCATGTAAAATGTTTTATCAGGTCCTCAGCCAGCCAGAGCACCTACTGGAGGATACACTCATCCTCTTTGCTCTACTTGCCACCGTAGGCACCCAGGACCATGTCGCCGTAATACTGATGCGTGCTTCAAGTGTGGTCTTCCTGGCCATATTATGAAGGATTGCCGTAAGGGCGAGATGGAGGGTACATCGGGACATGCTGATACCAAGCCGCCTCCTACTGTCGGGCGTGTCTACACGACATCTCGAGACCAGGCCAACAAGTCTACAGGTACCATCACTGCAATCTTGTATATGTATGGTCGCGCTACATGTGTTCTTTTCGATACGGGTGCTACTCACTCGGTTATTTCTACTGCTTATGCTAAGAACATTAGGATGCCTCCCTTGCCACTAGAAAATAGGCTTACTATTTCCACGCCTTTGAGGGACTCTGTATTAATCACCCATGAATACAAGAGTCTTCCCCTAGAATTTGATGATAAGGTTCGACCTGTCGACGCACTTCCGCTGGACATGAATGACTTCGACATGATTTTGGGCATGGATTGGCTATCCAAATATCATGCTACTATAGACTGCCATTCATATCGAGTTATCTTCGGCGATGTCAATGCACCAGAGTACATTCATAATGGGTTCATACCCAGACGGTCTGTACAAATCATATCCACCCTACAAGCGCGTGCACTACTGTCACATGGCTGCGAGGGTTACCTAGCTACGGTTCACGACTTGGATGCTGAGTCTGCATCGATTCAGGATCAACCAATAGTGTCGGAATTCCAAGACGTGTTTACAGCAGAACTTCCGGGCATACCACCTGCACGAGAAGTGGAATTCAGTATCGAGCTGGTTCCAGGAGCTGACCCAATCTCCAAGGCTCCTTATCGCATGGCTCCCATAGAGCTGAAGGAGCTGAAGGATCAACTGCAGGAACTTCTCGAACGAGGTTTCATTCGACCGAGCGCATCTCCATGGGGCGCACCGGTTTTGTTTGTTAAGAAGAAGGACGGCAGTATGCGTCTTTTTATAGACTATCACGAGCTCAACAAGATTACCATTCGGAATAGATATCCACTGCCACGCATTGACGATATATTTGACCAACTCCAAGGGGCCAAACACTTCTCCAAGATCGATCTTAGGTTAGGCTATCATCAGTTACGAGTCAAGGAGCAGGATATTGCTAAGACTGCCTTTCGTACTCGTTATGGCCACTACGAGTTTGTAGTTATGCCATTTAGCCTGACAAATGCTCCAGCAGTGTTCATGGATCTGATGAACAGAATCTTCTATGAATTTCTGGACAAATTCGTCATTGTTTTCATCGATGACATCCTGATTTTCTCTAAGTCCAAGGAGGAACACGAAGACCATCTTCGTACAGTACTACAGATTCTTCGCCAGAAGCAGCTGTATGCTAAATTCTCCAAGTGTGAGTTCTTGTTAGACAAGGTGGCATTCTTAGGTCACATTGTATCAGCAGAAGGAATCACTATGGATCCAGCGAAGGTTGAGGCCATCACTAAGTGGCCAAGGCCGACATCAGCGACGGAAGTCCGCAGTTTCTTAGGCTTAGCTGGCTATTACCGTAGGTTCGTGGAGAACTTTTCCCGCTTAGCACTACCATTGACCAAACTGATGCGAAAAGGGGAGAAATTCGTCTGGACTGAAGATCGAGAGAAGAGCTTTGAAGACCTGAAGCAGAAGCTAGTATCTGCACCTATTCTTACTCTACCATCTGGTACGGGTGGATTTCAAATCTACAGCGATGCATCGGGGAAGGGACTTGGCTGTGTTCTCATGCAACATGGGAAAGTGATCGCGTACGCTTCACGGCAGCTTAAGCCTTATGAAGAGAATTACCCCACGCACGATCTGGAACTTGCTGCAGTCGTGTTTGCATTGAAGATATGGAGACACTGCTTATATGGAGAATCATGTAACATTTTCACGGACCACAAGAGCTTGAAGTATATCTTCACTCAACGTGAATTGAACATGAGGCAGAGAAGATGGTTAGAGCTATTGAAGGATTATGACATTAATCTTCAGTATCATCCCGGAAAGGCAAATGTAGTAGCAGATGCCCTTAGCAGGAAGTCCGGAATGATCAACAACATTAGAATCGAAGAGGAAATCATAAGAGACTTGGAGCGACTAGACATCGAAATCATGGTACGTGGACAGCACGGTTACTGGGCTAATCTTAGAGTAGAACCCGAGTTACTATCTAAGATCAAGGAAGCTCAGAAGGATGACGGAGAAATATGGGCGATAATACAGAATTTGGAGAAGCAGACAGAATTCAGAGTAGATGCAGATGGTATCGTATGGCAGGGCACTAGACTTTGTGTTCCTGATGACCAAGAACTCCGGGAAGCTTTGCTAGCAGAAGCTCATAGCTCCCCATTCTTGATACATCCTGGTTCAACTAAAATGTACCATGACATCAAGCAGTACTTTTGGTGGAGTGGTATGAAGCAGGATGTGGCCACCTACGTCTTCAAATGTCTTACCTGCCAGCAGGTTAAGATCGAGCATCAGCGATCTGGCGGTCTCCTTCAACCGTTAGATATTCCAGAGTGGAAGTGGGACAAAATCACCATGGATTTTGTTACCGGTCTTCCGCCTACCAAAAGGAAGCACGATGCAATTTGGGTTATCGTTGATCGACTTACCAAATCAGCTCATTTCTTACCGATCTGCAAGGAAGATCCGGAAGTAAACTCGCAGATACGTACAGACGAGAGATCATGAGACTACACGGTGCACCATCCAGCATCGTCTCAGACAGAGATCCTCGTTTCACTTCGCGCTTTTGGAAAAGTCTACAGAAAGCTTGGGGTACACAACTTAAGCTTAGAACGGCCTTTCATCCTCAAACGGACAGACAGTCGGAGCGAACCATTCAGACATGGGAAGATATGTTGAGGTCATGTGCGTTGGAATGGACGGGTGATTGGGACGAATATATCTGTTTGGTGGAGTTTGCGTACAACAACAGCTGGCACGCGAGCATCAAGTGTGCTCCATTTGAGATGTTGTATGGCAGGAAGTGTCGCGCCCCAATCTGCTGGGATCAGGTTGGCGAGCGAACACTCGAAGGACCAGAAATCATAGAGATGACAAACGAGAAGATCGCAGTAGCTAGACAAAAGATTCAGGAGGCACGGTCACGTCAAAAGAGTTACGCCGACAAGCATCGTAGGGATTTATACTTTAACGTAGGAGATCACGTCTTCCTTAAGGTTTCGCCGGCACGTGGTGTTAGACGATTCGGGATTAAAGGGAAGCTCAGTCCTCGTTTCCTCGGACCGTTTGATATCATTGAACGAGTCGGTGAAGTATCTTACCGATTGGCGTTACCTCCGCAACTTTCGCATGTGCACAATGTGTTTCATGTGTCCTTACTCAGAGGGTATCAATATCATCCCCTTTACATGGTTCAGTATCCACTGGAACAGATTCGTGAAGATCTCACTTTTATAGAAGAACCCGAACGAGTTCTTGACAGGCAAGAACGAGTCATGAGAAAGAAGACGATTCCATTCGTCAAAATTCTATGGAGGGATCATACCGAGCGGGAAGCCACTTGGGAAACAGAGGAGTCTATCCGGACTTCTTACCCTCATTTCATATTTTGAATTCGGGTATGTTCTTCTTTTCAAGTTTACTTTATCTATAATTCGGGGACGAATTATTCTTTTTAGGGGGGAAGAGTTGTAAAACCCGCATGCTTTTCCCATGCATAGTACCTTAAGTTCGTTCGTACTAGTTAAAAACTTTCCTAATATAGCATGATTACGATTACGTATTAGGAGTTTATGTATTACGTACGTGTTAGAACACGATAAGTATTTTATATGAACGATCACGTAATAATTAATTAGCAATAATTAATCACGAACATACGATCACGAGATCACGAGCGTAATTAAAACACGAGTTATTATTAATTACGTATATATATTTAATACGAGCGTAATTAAATATATAGGTGTAGCATATTTACGTAACGAGAACATTTAGAACATGAACATAATTAAACGTAAACATGTACGAAATTACAAGACACGAAACGAGGTACGGGACCCCCACAAGGGAGTCCCTACCCGCGGCCAACACAAGGTAATGGGCCAAGCCCATTACCAGTTTTACTAAGAGGGGGATAAAAAGAGTTTTACTACTCAAATTACTTTTACAGAAGAATTTCAAGAAAACCTAAAATCCCTTCCTCCTTCTCCTTTTTGTGCCGCCACATACAACCACCATCAAGGTGATTTCTTTGATCTTGGATCTTGTTAAATTAGTGTTTGTTCGTGTTTGTTCTTCACCCTCTTAATCCACGAATATGGTAAAACCTTTTTAATTTGTTTTTCTTTTTAATTAATCTTTTATTAATTAAGAACACGTGATGTTTTTCATAAAAACACATTAATTAAACATAGATCTAACATGTTTTGGTCATTAATTAATCAAAGGGATCGATCTAAGGGGTGTTTGTTTTGGGCCGCAGGTACAACCGACCCCAAAGGGGGCTCGGTTTGTTTTTAGCCGACCACCACCAAGACCTTTTTGGTCTTGGTTGGTGCGTGTGGGTCCCACGGCAGCAAGGGGGTACCCCCATTTGGTTCGGGGTACGGTGTTTGTTCATATCCGGTGCATGTTTTTAAGCTTAGATCCGGATCATGATTATGTTAGTTGTTTATGTTATAAACTTATGTTAAGAATTAAATTAATAAAGATGTAATTAATTTAATAACATGACTTAGGTTAACTAATTATTAATAAACATGAATTATTTTAACCTAAGTATTTATATTATTAAGACTTATGATTAATTAATTATTTTAAAAACTATGGATATAATTAATTAATTAAACATGACTTAGGTTATATTAATAGTATTTAATAATACATATTTTAACCTAAGTATTTAATATATTTAATTAAAACATGTCATACTTTAATTAAATATTATAACCTATAGTTTAATTAAATTACATGAAATAATTATTAAACTATATAATTGTCATATGACTTAGGAAATAATCATGAAAATACTTAGGCTTATTTACTTAGCTTATTTAACCAGCTTATTTCTAATTATAGAAACTTTCTATTTTTAGAAACTTATCTATTTTAAGCAGTAAATCTATTTTTGGAAACTTTCTATTTTTGGAAACTTTCTATTTTTGGAAACTTTCTATTTTTGGAAACTTTCTATTTTTGGAAACTTTCTATTTTTGGTAACTTTCTATTTTTGGAAACTTTCTATTTTTGGAAACTTTCTATTTAAGGAAACCTGCTACTTTTGGAAAGTTACTTATTATTACACAGTAAGTATAATAACATATGAAATATCATAAATACTTAATCGGAATGAACAGAATATAGGATTTAACACAGTTTAAGGCTTTAAACAGTGTAAATAGTAAGAACACATAAAATAAGCTAAGACATGATATAAAACCAGCTATGTATGTAGTAAGCAGATACTTATTTCATGTACGTATTTATGTAGCACTAGTGTTTCGGAAGTAGGATTCTCGCAGTTCATCGTTCTCGTTCACTGGACATAAGGTACGGATTCCCGTCCTTTCAGTATGGACATTCTTTCCTTATTAGGATTTCGCCGTATGCAGCCAACTGTTTTCCCGTAGTATAAGTAGGAGTTTGATTGCTTATGTTTAAATATGATTACCTATAGCCATATACATGCATGACCAGTTTCACCTAGTTATGGAGGTACCATAACCATAACATTAGAGGCACTGATGTTATGACTTCACCACGGCGGAGTGATTACTCGTGGCGCCCCTTCAGCTTTTGGCCATTTATTTATATTTATCATGTGGGGCGTATGGGTGCATCCTAGTTACACGTTTTATTCAGGATTACATGGTGAATGTGGTGTGTGCCTTGCATCCTTCACAAGGAGCTGATCCCTCCTACCCATAAAACTAGTATATTAAATTAGAGGCAGCCCCTCTAATTTGCATGATGAGGTCACCCCTCCAATTATTCATGCACGGTGGATATTCATGACCTATATTGGCTAAATGGTAAAATATGACAAACAGTTTTTATAAGATAAACATAAGACTTTCAAACAATAAAAACCAGTTTTATTAAGACTTAACCAGGTTACTCGGGACTTAGTTTCTTCCGCTGTTATTATGTTATATGCTTATCCTATTCATGCTTTATTGTACATCCGTGCACTGAGCGTATTGCTCAGCCGTTTTCCTTTTCTATGTTCCCAAAACGGCAGGTACTCAGGGACGCTCGTAGACACTAAGAGTACGTGCATATGGACTGGAAGCTGTCTAGCCTTCTTTACATTATGCATTTCTTTTCTTTATGATACTTATGTTTTGGACATTGTTTCGTCCTTATTCCTTACTATACTATGTTTGTGTGTGATGAGCTTTACTTTTGGACTACCGATGTTTGATTCCGGTATTTTCCTTTATATGGTCAAGTAATGTTTAGACATTTTACCTTGTATGCTTTGATGACACGCCATAATTGGTGTGATATTTCCATTTCCAAAATGGGGTGTTACATAGGTGCTAGTATCAACTTAATGCCTCTAAGCGTTTGGAAACAATTGTCTCTACCCGAGCTAGTCCCCACACAAATGAATTTGGAATTAGCTAACCGTACGGTTGCTTATCCAGTGGGGATAGCCGAAGACGTCTTTGTTGGCGTCGATAAATTCACCTTTCCGGCGGAGTTTGTTGTCGTTGACTACGAGATGGACCCCCGTGTTCCATTAATCGTTGGACGTCCATTCCTGAGGACCGGTCGCACTCTCATTTATGTAGCCGCTGGCGAATTAATCATGAGAGTCGGTGACGATAAAATTGTCTTCAACATGGGTAAACTTTCTAAGCAGCCTTCTGAAAATGAGAGCGTTAATTACATTGACGTTCTTGATGAGGCTTGTGAAGAACATTTCAAAGACGCTTTTAAAAGTGGTTCTTCTTCTCTACCCACTGTTGAGACCGTTGCTTCTATTGCTCCATCACTAACTCCATTTGGAGAAAGTGATTTCCTCTTGAAAGAATTTGAAGCGACTCTGGGAGATGTGGATTTGCAATATGACGATTCTCCCTCCAATTGGGATGAAGACATTCGTACCATTGAGAAACTTCTCAATGAGGACCATATTTCTCCACAGTCTCCTAAGGAAATCTCCATCGATGATCCGACTTTGACTACGCCGTCCATCGAAAATCCTCCGGATTTAGAACTTAAGGATCTGTTGTCTCATCTTGAATATGTGTTCCTTGACGACAACAAAAAATCACCCGTCATCATCGCAAAGGACCTGAAAGAAGAAGAAAAATCCCGACTTATCGCCGTGCTGAAGAATCACAAGAAAGCGATTGCTTGGAAAATCTCCGATATTCGTGGAATTGATCCTCACTTTTGCGCACATAAAATTCTCATGGAGGACGACTTTAAACCCACTATTCAAAGCCAAAGAAGAGTGAATCCTAAGATCCATGACGTAATCAAAAAAGAGGTTATCAAACTTCTTGATGCGGGAACGATCTACCCTATCTCGGATTCATCATGGGTTAGTCCCGTCCATTGTGTGCCTAAGAAAGGCGGAATCACCATTGTGCCCAATGAAAACAACGAGTCGATTCCTACTCGTCTCGTTACAGGGTGGAGAGTTTGTATAGACTATCGCAAACTCAATGATGCTACGAGAAAGGATCATTTTCCACTTCCTTTCATGGACCAAATGCTTGAACGTCTAGCGGGTAATGATTATTACTGCTTCTTAGACGGTTTCTCGAGTTATTTTCAAATACCCATCGATCCCCAAGACCAAGAGAAAACCACATTCACTTGTCCCTACGGCACATTTTCTTACAAAAGAATGCCTTTCGGCTGCTCTTGGGACATTCCAAAGGTGTATGATGGCTATCTTCTATGACATGGTTGAAGAAACCATGGAAGTCTTCATGGATGATTTCTCGGTCTATGGTGATTCCTTTTCTACTTGCCTTGCCAATTTGGAACGCATGCTTAAGCGGTGTGAAGACACTCGCCTTGTTCTGAATTGGGAAAAATGCCATTTCTTGGTAAAAGAAGGCATTGTGATGGGACATAAAATCTCTAAAAGCCGGTCTTGAAGTGGACCGTGCTAAAGTGGATGTCATAGCCGAATTACCTCCAGCTTCAACCGTGAAGGGTGTGAGAAGTTTTCTGGGTCATGCGGGCTTCTATCGTCGATTCATTCAAGATTTCTCTAAAATCGCTCGCCCGATGACCCACCTCTTCGAAAAAGATACTCCTTTCATATTTTCCAAAGAGTGTCTTGAATCCTTCAATCTTCTTAAGGACAAGATGACTAAGGCACCGGTCTTGGTTACCCCTAATTGGGAGCTACCTTTTGAGTTGATGTGTGATGCTAGCGACTTTGCTATTGGAGCAGTTTTGGGCCAAAGAGTGAACAAAAACATCCAACCAATCCACTACGCTAGCAAGACAATGATGGGGGCTCAATTGCATTATACCACTACCAAAAAAGAGCTTTTAGCTGTAGTGTATGCTTTTGAAAAATTCCGCCCCTATCTTGTCCTTTACACCACAATCGTGTACACCGACCACTCCGCGTTGAAGTACTTGTTGACTAAGCAAGATGCTAAGCCAAGACTTCTTCGTTGGGTTTTGCTCCTTCAAGAATTTAACATTGAAATTCGTGACAAAAAGGGAGCCGAAAACCTCGCCGTGGATCATCTAAGTAGACTTGAGGATCCTTATCAAGGGGATCATCCGAATAAAGAGATCAATGACTCTTTTCCCCTTGAGGCCTTAATGTCTATTCACTCCAATCTTGATGACACCCCGTGGTTTGCAGATATTACAAACTACTTAGCGGGTGGAATTCTCATCGAAGGGTTAACATCCCAACAAAAGAAGAAGTTCTTTAAAGATGTTAAGACTTACTTCTGGGATGACCCTTACCTCTTCAAACAATGTGCGGATTTTGTTATTCGTCGATGTGTTGATGGGCCGGAAGCTTTACAAATCCTTGATGCTTGCCATAAAGGACCCATCGGTGGTCACTTTGGTCCCAACTACACCGCAAAGAAAGTGTTTGACTCTGGATTCTATTGGCCTACCATTTATCGTGACGCTCACGAAATGGTTAAGAATTGTGATGCTTGCCAACGACAAGGCAAGATCACACATAAAGATGAGATGCCTTAAAATTTCATACAAGAATGTGAAATCTTTGACGTATGGGGCATCGACTTTATGGGGCCATTTCCATCATCCAAAGGGAACAAGTACATCCTCGTAGCCATTGACTACGTTTCTAAATGGGTTGAAGCTAAGGCTCTTCCTACGAACGATGCGAGGGTGGTTGTGAACTTTTTGAAGCAATTATTTGCTCGATTCGGTGTTCCTCGTGCTATCATCAGTGACCGCGAGACTCATTTTTGCAATGATCAATTTGCAAGAGTCATGGCTAAGTATGGTGTCAATCACCGTCTTTCCACTGCCTATCATCCCCAAACCAATGGGCAAGCCGAGATATCCAACCGGTATTAAAGCGAATTCTAGAACGTACTGTGGGAGAGCATCGTGCCGCGTGGGCTGATAAGTTAGATGATGCTTTGTGGGCTTTCCGTACCGCATATAAGACCCCGATTGGTTGTACACCTTATCGTCTTGTGTACGGGAAATCATGCCACCTCCCTATCGAACTGGAACATAAGGCATACTGGGCCTTGAAGTGGGCTAACTTCGACATCAACAAAGCCGGTGATCTTCGGAAGATTCAAATCAACGAGCTTAATGAACTGAGGAATGAAGCTTACGAGAACTCACTGATCTACAAAGAGAAGAACAAGATCATCCATGACGCAAGGATTAAGAACCGAGAGTTCCATGTTGGTGATCAAGTGTTACTTTTTAACTCTCGGTTGAAGATCTTCTCTAGCAAGTTGAAGAGCCGTTGGTCTGGTCCATTCACCGTCGCCAAAGTCTTCCCATATGGCACCATTGAGCTTTCTCAGCCAAATGGGCCCAATTTTATGGTGAATGGCCAGCGCGTGGAGTTGTACTTTGGTGAGGACATCTCTCATGAGATGATTCCATCCCTCACCACGTTCCCCATGAACTAGTTTTGGGTCGATTCAGGATCGTGACTCGGTTATCAAAAACAAGCGCTTATCGGGAGGCAACTCGTGATCTATCCTTTACCGTTTTCATAATAAGTGTAGGGGGAGCCCCATATGTGTTTGTTGTCTTGTTTCTTATTCTCTGCAGGGATTCAAGCTTCATAGAGCACCTCGATGACTTTTGATGAACCATGATCCCGTGTTCCCATCCTCCCGGTTCTATCCTAAACTCTTGTGATTCAATATTTCATATCTTATATGTTCACATTGAAATCACTATAGTTGTCCTTTCCTTAGCAAGATTTAAACAAAGTGCACAATGTCATAAGTGTAGGGGAGTTTACTCCCACATGCTCAAACATTGAGGACAATGTTTATATCAAGTGTAGGGGGACTTTTATCGAAGTAAGTGGTCTTTTCCATGAATTTGCCCTCATTTTAACCGGAAAATGTGATTTTTCGACATTTTTCAAAATTTTTAATCTATTTTGGCCTAGTAGTATAGTAGTATTCTCCTTTGTTATCGTTATTTACTTTCCTTGCTTAAATAAAGTTTAATAAAGTGGTTTTAAAGTTTTCAAAGTCGTGAATATTTTGACTCAACCCGAGTTTACTTATCTAAGTTTACTCTAGCTAGTATCCTTAACGTGTTTAAGTCAAGTTTTGCTAGGCTTTTATATAAGGAACTTTAAAACGCGAAAGTCTTAACTCTCACGGGTTAAGAACAAGAACTTTTCGCAAGTTCCTATAATTGATCCTATAGAGTCGTTTATCAAGGGAACTTTAAAATGCGAATTCTAAACTTGAAAAATTCTAAGAGTTTACAAGATCCTGTAGATGACTCGAAAACCCAAAACTTTGATTTAATTGGCTAAGCATCCACGAGTCTCATTCCTTGAGATTTTAAACTGTGGAGGACGAGAGATGATAGAGTCAATTATAAGTCTGGTATTCTTTCGTGAATTTATGTGAGTTGATTATAAGCCTATTCTCCCGTCGCTTGTTAATAAATATATCTGCAATAAATAAGGTCGTACGATTTGAAAAGTTACTTAGCTTCTAGCCAAAGATCGTTTAAAAGTTGCTCGGTATTAATTAGAGTTCATAGCCAAGGCATAACTTATTGAAGCGGGATGCGAAGATTGGCGAGTCCGAAAAGGCCCTAACAAGGAATGAGGGCTACATTTTCTTGCTAAAGATCCAAAGGTGATGTGAAGAATCATTTATCAAAAATCAATATGAAGGATCGAGACACACGACGAAAAGCAAAAACTCCCCAAAAGATCATGGAGAAGTCTATCCAAAAAGGCCCTAACAAGGTATGAGGATAAATAGATCCAAGTCCTAAAAGGAGGCGGATCGTTGTATATCAAAATCTCAAATAAAGATTGGAGAAAAATGAAGAAGTCGTGGTCCAAATATGAAGAATCGCACAGAAAGTTCAAGTGAAGAAATTCCTATTATGAAGAGAAGACCATAATTTCAAGAACGTCTCTCAAAGTATGAAGTTGCTGCCAAATATCGGTCCGAGAAAGGTCTCGAATCATGAAGCACGTTATGCCAGAATATGAACTTTAAGAGGTCCCGAGAAGCAGTTTTAAAAGATTTTTTCCTTTAGCTAACTATTGATTAAATCGTCCCACTTTATTTTCTGCCTAAATAACTATCGAAATAAGTCAAACAATGCATCCTCGTGATCATTCAAGACAAAATTAAAATATAAGAGATACACCTAGGAATAAGGGAGTCTAAGTGAATAATTGGCCCACATGAATTCGTGTTAGTCTGCTAACTTATTATAACAATGATCTCGTTTTTTAAGCTTGGTATGGGGAACGTGAAACTTCGGGATGATAAACGTTCATGGCAGCCAAAACCCAATGTAAGTCTTTGATTTCTTTACTTGTTTCTATCTTTTTATTTTACTTAAATGTTTAGTATTTAATAAAGGCCAAGGTGGGTTATTTATGATGGAAAATGTAAACCATGCTTTAAAATTAATGCATTGCATGAGGGCATTGCAATGGTCAAGTGTAGGGGATTTAATAAGTGTGAAAACACTTATCCTTTTACCACTTATTTCCAATAATTACAAGACCAAAACGTGTAATTTATGTCGTAAAAGTCGGAATTATGCGTGGTTTGTGTTTTTATTGTGTCTTAGGACCAAAAGATGAAAAAGGAAGAAAACACGGGCTTTCACGGGCTTTTACGAAGAAAACGAGAAAAGACGAAGTCGAAAGATCAAGAGTGCAAAAAGAACGGAAGTCCAAGGCCTATTCTGAAGATTTATCGAAGAAAAAGTCTAAAGACGGAAGTTTAATGAAGTCGAAGAACTCAAATCTAATTATAGAAGAAATTTTAAAAGACGAGTTCAAATCCCGAGACGACATCGAGAAAGACAAAGAATTTAGATCGAGTCAAGAAGAAAAGAAAGAAAGAAGAAAGCATACATGTATTCCCCACTCCCTATATATACCCTCCTAATGACACATTAGGAGGGTGGTTAGTCATTAGCTAGTTTTAATTTTCTTTGTTTTTAGTTTTCATTTTAGAGAGAGAAAGTATTTAACTTTCTCTCACTAAAACTTCATCTTTTCTTTCAAAATTAAGCTTTGTTTAATCTTTGTATTAGATTCTCATTAATCAAAAGTTCTAGTTTAAGCTTTTAATCTTTTATCTCTTTCTACCTTTCTTGATTTACTTTAACTTTTTGATCCGAATATTACACTTCACACATTTGATTTGATGATTTCGGGGTTAAAAGGTTAATCTTTCTTGTCCCTACATAAGCTCATATACGTATAGGCTATAAGCTCTTTGTGCTTATTGGCTTATTTCATATTTATAGCTTATTGCATTTTCGGATTATTTAAAAAGTCTAGTGTTTTTAAAAGATTCGATTTATTAAGTTTGCCTATTTTGAGTTTTGAAAGTTGCCAAATTTATGCTTATAGAGTTGTTTAAGGTTCGGTTATAATAGCTTATTGTATGTGACTATTGAGTTTTAAGCTTACCACCAATTTTGGATTAAGTTTGTTTTCATCGCAATATTGGGGATTTGCACATTCCGATCGATTGCTTGTGTCTATCGTAATAACCAATCAAGGGTTCTACTTTGCGATAATTTGGTTTTTAACCTTTATTCCGATCTGGGATTGCGATCGCTCATTGCGATCGCATATTCCAACGGAACTTAAGGTTTCTATTAAGTCAAAACGCTGCCCAATTTTTGTTTGATACATTTCGATAGAAATCACTGCATTCCGATCTGACTTTGCGATCTAGGACATTCCGACAAGACATCATTACGACAGATTTGATTTTGTTATTCCGATGGGTATTCAGATGAACATTCCGATGGACTTTCACCTTTATTATTCCGATAGCTTTGCATTTAATTATTCCGATGGTTTTGATTTTGGTGCATTCCGATAGAAAGGACCTGTTGAATTCCGATAGATTGAGCTTTTAAGTTTTAAAGTTTTACAAGTTTTATTTACTTTACTCAATGACATTCATTTGCTTTTAGTTTAGAATTAGATAATCAAAACAAACCATCCTCTTGTTCACCAAAAGACAACTGAGTCGCACTCTTAACCGGTAATCAATTCAAAAAGATTTGGAACAACGAACTTTGATACTTAGTGAAAGCTTTGTATTACGCACTCTCGCTCTTGTTTTTGTAATATTCTTTTAACCGCAATCTGCACAATAGAACCACAAGAATGGTTAGCAACACAAAAAAACGCGTCGAAATAAAAATGAAACATTTTTTTATTCTTATAAGTATCCACTTTGAATCATTCATGGTCAACAATCAAACATTTCTCAAGGTTAACATAAACTATCAACCATATGATAGGAACACCATCGTTTGTAATTATTGTTTTGGCAATTTCCTCCAGCATTTTCTGTTTCATACTTTCTCCTATAGATTCAAAAGCGTAACACATCAAATGATAAAAAAAAATGAGTTGATATCTTTCAAACAAACAATTGCACACACCTATACATACCTTATTTTCTGTATCAAAAAGTTTGTTCCTAGCTTACTTTTTCTTCTCATCAAACAGAACACATAGGATATAGAACACTTGAAAAACATTTATAACATTATTGTTTTCGGGACATGATTATCGATCCTAATAGTCATAAACACATTACTTATCAACATTAAGACTACATAGAGCAAATCACATAGTATAAAGAAAAGTTACCTTTCAATATAGTCTCGGCATTAATCTCCTCTTGTGATGACGTGTCATATAAGAAAAAAATCATCAGCTCATCGAAGCGTATTAAGATCGACGAATACAAAATTATTCGAAGCACGCATAAAACCCAGATAAAATATGAAACCTTAATTTATTGAAACGGTTAATTGAAAAAATAGATAACACAAAACTAACCTTTCAATCCTAAAAAACACGCTTCACATATGAAGATGAATTAAGATGGTTAAGTTTAAAGATACATAAAAACACAAAAAAAAGTTCAACTCACAAAAATTCAAAAACAAAATCATAAAGAGAATTACAGAATCATAGATGAATATGATGAAATTAAAAATAAAGATACTTACTCTTTTGAATCTGAACGAATCAAAACATACTACTGCTGCAAAACTATATGTTTTTCTAATGATGGTGCTTAGAAAAGTTTCCTTGAACAGTATTGGGTTTGAATAACATGTTATAATTCGTACTTTTGTAGCAAGCATGAATTAAAATAGTTGGGTTAGAACTGGTGTAGAGTTACCCGGAAAAACAGAGGCTTCCATGAGAAGCCATTGAAAAAGTCTCAGTTTCTTAATAAATGGCACAATGTAAACAATTCAACTTTCTATGTATTCTCGAATATATATCCTTTCTATGAAAAAGTTTCGTTTCACAATAAATCCTTTCCAACATTTCTATAAATATATACCACTTTCTATGTATTTTACACATTAACAATTCAACTTTCAGTTTCCATGTTTTTCTAGCTCAATGTAAACAATTCGACCTTCCCAGATTAAATAGTAAGGTATGCAGGCATTTTTTAATTTGAAGAAGGCAATTGAAACTTATCGGTGTGTTGTTAATGTCTTGTTAATGAGTACTTAAATACTCCCTCCGTTCCAAAATTATAGTCCCGTATAACATTTTGGGACGTCCCAAAATTATAGTCCCATTCTAAAAATAGATGTAAGTGGAGTAACAAGTCTACCAACTATTGCACGTAGTGGTACTAGAAATTACAAAAGATATGTTAAGTTTTAATTAATTGCATAAGGGTAAGAATGTCATTTTACCAAAAAGTAAGAGAGATAATGCAGTGATAGTGATGTTTTCTAAAAGAATGTGTTTTTTGTCGGGTGACTATTAATTTGGGACAGAGGGAGTAGCAAATACCCGCGGAGTTAATATTTTAGTACATAAGAAGCCATGATGGTTTTATAATGTCTGATTTGATCTCTTTTTAAACTTTTGATCTCTTTCCAAACTTGTTGTAACACTTTCCTATAATATTTTAAATTTATAAACCTTGATGATCTGTTCTCGTAAAGCTTTATTGTTTTCAAACATGCTGTAATTAAAATTGTTGAGAATTTAATATTTTCAAAATCAACATGGGCCTTTTATGATTTAGTAAAGATAGAAACCATGTTCCAGCTATCACGCAAGAACTTTCAACATTGCTATATTTATAAAGGTTTTCAACATGTCCATGAATAAGGGTTTTTTCAACATTCAAGGAATTGAGAAATTCTCTTTATAAGTAATAGAGATAGAGATATTTAAAAAAGTTTGGTCAAATCTACTATATTACTCTTGTTTGAAATCATAATTACAAAATTAAAAAAATTTAAATTAATTAGCTAAAATTAAAGGGCAAATGACTTAAAAAGCATCTAACCTCACACTTTTTTGCGTTTTGTGTAACCATTTTTTTCTTAATATGGTCATCAAACTTTAAAAAATCGTTCATTTTGTGTATTTTGTGACCATTTTACCCTTATTTTTTCGAAATTTTAAAGAGTAAATTGGTCATTTTACATGGTAAAATAATGACAAAATACATACAATGACCGACTTTTGAAAGTTTAATGAGTATAATGGGAAATAAAAAAGATGGGTACACATAACGCAAAAAAGTGTCAAGTTAGATACATTTTAAAGTTATTAGCCCAAAATTAAACTACAAATCTGTCAAAAAGTACTATAATGTGTTTTTTATTATAAATAATAATTTTTAGACACAGATAATATTTTACCCTTCATAACTATGTTGATCACATCACATGTGTATGATTAAACATGTTGCAAATCATGGATGATCATAATGTTGCACAACATTATAAGAATGTTCCGTAACCATAAAATCATGCATGAGCATTACAAAAAAATATTCGTAGATAACATATGCAACAAAAATAACATACCATCTACAAACATAATATATATTTAAATCCGCCGTTGTGCAAAACTCATTTTTTTTCAAACGAATCAACGTGTCTACATTATCTTGTTATTTAGTCTTTGTTACTTACTAGCATGGTATCCGCGCGTTGGTGCTATGGGTACCATGTATATAACGTTCAAGCGCAAACAAAAAAACATGACAAATCGAGCGATTTTTATCGGCTAATCGAACCTAAGGCGACTCTAGTTTCTGGATGAACTTGTTGGTTCGATCCAAAACCATTTGAACCATCAACTTAGCATATAAATTCTATAAATGTTTATTTTTTTATTAGTTTGTACAATATGTATAATAATATTTATGTTTTTTAAAAGTGTTTTAAATATAAATTAATGAATGTATTTATTTAGTTTGTATTTGTACCTTATGCTTTATCATGTGTATAACTTAAATTAAAAGATTTAAGAGACATTTAATGTATGAATGGTTTGTAACATAAGTTTTAAAAGTTGTATTACTTAAATTTATGTTTTGTACATTTTAGAAATGTACCATAAGTTTTAAAAATTGTATTACTTAATATTAAATGAGGAAAAAGATACTAATCTCTTTTATATGTAGTATAGATGACAAGTTAGTATCATATTCAGTACAAAGAATTCAATCAATCAATTAACGAATAGATGACTTATTTATGGCGACTTAATTATCGTTACTAAAATTTAATAAAATTGAATTTGAATTTCAACTTTGATAAGTGCAAACAGATATGCATTGACCAACCAACATTCTGGATATAGAAGAAAGCTTTTACCATAATTATATCCTTGTTTTTAGTATTGACAAGGAGTTTTTTTAGGCTTATTTTGTGGGATTATGAGCGTGTTTGTCAACTAAACAGTTTTATAATTACCCCACCAAAAAGTCATGAAGTATCACAGTAAGTTAAAACCTAAAAAACCCTATTTCAGTTTTCACTATCTCGCCAAAACTGCCTATAAATAAACCCTATTCAGACTCTCCCACATTCATCGAAAAACATCTCTTTCAATTTTTCCAAATAGCCTTTAGCAAACTTTTTCCATTATACAAAACAGTGGCTTTAAATATTGAAGCCACGGTTTTATAATTGTTTTACTAATACTAGGCTTCATTTGTAGAAATTTCCCCGATACCCGTTAATGGCCCACAAAATGGTTAACGTGTGAACATCTCCTTTAGAATTTGAGTCGCACGTTCTCCCTAATAGTTAGCACTCTGTCTTGTTCAGGATGTAGAAGCCCTAATAGTCAGCACTCTGTTTGTTTTCTATCTAAGCGCTTATACATCCTGAACAAAACAGAGTGGTGACTATTAGGGAGAACACGCGACTCTAAGGTTTTCCTGATTATTAAGCTTCTTGGTTCAATCAAAGAAAGGTAAGGAATGAGTTTATAAATTTGTTTCATTGATAGTTTAGTATTTGCATATCGGCCTCATATAATCACTTGGAATTTGCGATACACATCTGATACCATCACAAAATGGCTGAAGGATTGTTTTTCTTTCTAAAGTATAAATAATTTTTTGTTTGATTTTTATAGCTTTCTATCAATAACTAGTTTTACTGGTTAATGTATTAAAAGATTTTTTGTTTGATTTTTACAGCGTTCTATCAATAACTAGTTTTACTGACCATGGTTAATGTATTAACTAGTACATCATTTCTGCTGCTAGCAGCCACAGTGTTTTTTAATCCCTTAACTTTTATTAATTTACAAATTGTAGTAGTTCATCTTTTAGGCCACCATTCCAATAATCAACCAGGCTTGGAAATGTTTTTTCTCTACAATTACTTCAATTTTTGAAGTTGCTATTTCTTTGTTTACTGTACTCTATGGAAATATTTTTATATTGTTGTTTCAACTTATGTTTTGAATTCAGTTGCTGATATTTGTACGCAGTAAAGGATTATGATAAATGACCCTTAATTTGCATAAAACTTTTGCAGGTATATACTAGTTGAGAATGCAGTTCCTGTTCCATTGTAGGATTTCTTGGCTACTCACGTTAACTTTGCCTCCAAACTTCCAGATTATGTAACCCTCGGCTTCATCACCTTCTCCTATAGAACCCGTTGACTTTTTATGACGCAGAGGTATTAATTAGGTTATGAAGATGGCCTGTTTCTGTGCAAACACGTTCTACTTCATGCAACATTAATATTAAAACATTGTCATTGTTTGTGTTATGTATGGTCTGATATTGGGTCAAAACCTGTCACGATGAACCAGCTAGATATATGGCTTGTCATTGATTTGATATTGGTATGGTTTTATATTCTGTTAGGATAATTTTGGAATTGAGTCATTAATTTTGAGAATCAACCTACTAATATTTCATGTATTTAATTGAGCCACTTTTGTGTTTGGTTTGTATTTTGTCCACGTCTATCTAGTCTTTCATTTGTATGTGGTTTCGTTAGTGCAGAGATTGTGAAAGCCAGCTACTTATGAGATTACAAAACCAATCAGTCTTAAGACAAAGACAACCAAAAGTTTTGTGCCAAAGCCCACAATCTAACAAAAAAGGCGAAAGCTTGGACACTGAATAAACTATGAACAATCACATAAAATGAAATGATTTTGGCTATGTGCACCTAAAAACACTTCTTTGATTCTTTCATTGAACTTAAACAAAACACTAAGCATCTTACAAGTTTATATATCTTCTTACAAATCATATAAAATGGTCAGCCTCAAGAACCTAGTTTCAATGGCAAGAAAGTGGCAGAATCAGCAGCACTAGGACGTAACTTACAAAATACATGATCAAAAATTTCTTTACCTAAAATCAGCAGTGTCGTAACTCAGACTAAATATCTGAAGGTCCTTTCAAAATCACTTAACTCTTTTCACCTCACAAACTCTTAACTGATCATTTTACTTACCTGTTTTACGTGATCATAATTGTAAGTATCAAGTAAAACTACCAAGACCTTCAAATTAGTAAGTGTAAATCTAAGTTATATTCTACAAAGTCTTTACGGTAAAATATTCCTAAAATGTTGATAAACAACAATGTCTTTAAGTGTAAATCTAAGTTATATTCTACAAAGTCTTTATGGCTGAGTGTTTGCAAATTTTAAACACAGCTTTCATGTTAAAAGGAAAGATAGAATTATCTGATACATGTTTATTAATTAATGTGCGTGTTACAGTAGTTAAATCGAGAGTGCTATTTAGGCTGCTCATTTTAGATTTTGATGTATTTTAACTGAGTTTAGAAAATTAGGAAGTAGCTATTGTAATTTCATGTTGAAACATGTTTAGGACTTGTTTTGGATTAAAAAAAAGTTACTTCATTTAGGACTTGATCTTAATAGTTCGACTGATAGAAGCAAATTAAGCTATGTCGTGTTTTCACAATTGAACAAAGATCATCTAAGTTTCAAGTACATGTGGGATACAAAGTAATTTTCTAGCCAAATTAAAAGCTCTGATGTAGAAGAGGTGACATCTCCTTATACACATTGCATGTGAAATATGACATCTTCTTACACACCTCCATCTAGAGATGCACAGAGCCGGTTAACCGAACCGGTTCGGTTTGGGTTTTAAAAAAACCGGTTTTTGGTCAAAGACCAAAAAACCGGTTTGGCCGGTTAACCGGTTCGGTTACAAACCGGTATAATAGCTAAAACAACTCTAACCGGTATAACCGGTTCCTAACCGGTTAACCGGTTTGCCGGTTTTTTTTTTTTTCTTTTTTCGTTTTTAGAGCGAATGGTGAACCGTAAAGAAGCCGTAAGACTACAATTATTAAAACATCACTTTTATTTAATAGAACATTACAAATACATTGAAAAGGAAATACAATTGAAAGGAAATACATCACACTCACACATAATACATAAACATAATTAAAACGGATAACCTAATCGGATTCGGAACAATCTAGGTTGACTTCGTTGTCGGACTTGGACCTAGCTTCTGCATTAGCTTCATCTTGTGACAGTTCTTCATCGGTTAGTGATATCGCTTCACCCGATTCCACCTCATTCTCAAATACCTCTTCTTCAAAGTCTAAGGTGTGTTCAAGACTTGTCTTGTGTTGTACCCGCTCTTGTGCATCTAAGTGATCTTTCAAGCATATGCACATCTCCAAAGACGCCAGAATGAGTCTTGTTCTTCGATTAGATAAAACTCTTCCACTTGTTGAAAAAGCCGATTCCGAAGCTACCGAAGTAGCTTGTACACTTAGCAAGTCACGAGCCATTCGGGATAAAACGGGCCACATTTGTTCCTTTGCTTTCCACCAAGCCAATATATCAAAGTCTATAAACTGATCGGTGGAAAGTTCGATCCATTTTCCCGAGACATACATATTAAATTCGTTGGATCCTTGTTCTTCAAGCCTTGCCCTTTTTTTTGCTTTCTTGTAAAGCGTTTATCATTTTTGTTATCGGATTCCTTGCACTCGTACCCGATGAAGATGAAGAACCAATATTTAATGAAGAAGGTATGTTACCATATGTTTCAAAGTAAACTTGCCATAAACCCTCAAAGGCATCATTGAAAGATTTTTTTGCATCATATGCAAAGTTCACGTTTTTTTTGAAAACACCCCAAATCATTAGTAATTGAATCAATGAACATCTCTACCCCGTTTACATTGAAAAATGGGTTTAACGCGGCGGAACTAGTAATTACTGATGGCAATTTTTCAAAGTATTTTCTTAGCTTTGATTTCATTGGTATGACCATTTCTGCAAATATACCACCTTCAAATTCAAATTCGCTTAACCTTTGACACATCAAATAAAGTTGTTGCAAAACCAAATGAGACGTTGGATAATAGACTCCCGACAGTGTTTTGGTTGAGGTGTTAAAGATTTCAAGTAATCGGGTTAGTTTTTCAATAATATCCCATTGTTCAACCGAAAACCCATACTCAACATAACCATTACAATGCAACTCGTCATGAAAATTTTGTAAAGTCGCTTTCTGTTTTAAACCACACAAGAACATATGATATGTGGAATTCCATCTTGTAGGAACGTCCCAATTAGGTGCCCAAAAAGGTTTTTTCGAATCTTTACACCATTTAATATATTGTGCATACCTTCGGTTGCCCGCTTTGAAAATATCTTTTAAAATTTGTCGAAAACAAGCTCTAATTGCACTTATAGAGTCAACATTTAGGCCATCTTGCACAACCAAGTTAATGATGTGTGCAACACATCGACTATGAAAAAATTTCCCGTTCATAATTGGTTCGTATCTCGATTTTAATCTACACATGGCTTTGGTATTGTTACTAGCATTATCTAACGTAATTGAAAATATTTTGTTTTCCAAATGAAACATTTGTAACACGGTACACAACACAAAGGATAACTCAAGTGCCCCGTGAGGATATGGAAAGTCTTCGAATGCAATGACCCGCTTCATCATGAGCCAATTGCTCGGATCGATCCAATGTGCGGTAACACATATGTACGAACCGACCAACCCATGAGGAGCAGACCACACATCCGTAGTTAAGTTAACATTAGCATTTAAGTTTAAAAAGTCATCTTTAAGTTCCCGTTTAGCCGCTCTCCACATTTTCATAGCATCACGTTTAAGGGTAGAACGACTTACATTGTTGTATTTCGGTTGTAGAGTCTTATGAAACACCCTAGTGATACGAGGGTTGTCGAAATGGTTGAATGGCAGCCCCTCTTGAATAACCAACCCGACAAATTATTCTCGAACAACTTCCGGGTTATACAAAAATATGCCCCCTTCTCGAGTCACCGAGGGTTGACCCGCTTCCGCCGTGTTCTTGAGTGATTTACAATACCTTTGTTCAATATGAGACCTCAACGACGAGGTGGAACCAGGCTGCATGGTTTTAAAGCAATGCAAGCATTGAGCCTTATAAGCACCGTCCGTCATCCTCACGTATTGATACTCTTGCCAAATTGCAGCGGTGTGATTGTGACTTGACATCACTTCTGCAACCGTTGCTTCTTCCTTTTCTGGTTTGGAAGATGTGGAACCAACATCGGTGTTACTTGAAGAAGCTTTGCCTTTACCTCGTCCTCCTGTCATTTGTTATTAACCGGTTAGACAAAATCAAAGTAAAATGTGTTACTTGTGAATATTGTGTGATACAAAACTAGTGTACTTATATCCAAAATGAAAGTAAAAAGATTCCAAAGTTAAAAAAAAGCTCTACCTACCCGGTCCTACTAGTACTAGCAATAAAAACAAATATCAAAATTTGAAAAAAAAAGTTAGATTCCAAACCGGTTAGACAAACCGGTTGGGAAAAAACCCGGTACAAACCGGGTCCTAGGCTTGAAAATACAAACCGGTTAATAACTGCCGGTTTGGGAAAAACCGTAACCGGTTAGGAAAAAACCGGCTGGACCGGTTCTGGTTTTCGGTTCTAAGCCAGTTAACCGGTTCCAAACCGGTTTGTATGCCCATCTCTACCTCCATCCTCCCTGATTCATAATGAGCTAGTGATCAAACCTGTTCAAAAAATTAATTGTGCATGACATGTAAAACCCTCTTAAAAGCTCTAGTAGGTATGACTTAAATTAAAAGCTGTGATGTAGAAGAGGAGTGACATCTCCTTGCATAATGAGATGGTGACCAAAGCTATAAAATGAATTGTGCATGACTTGTAAAAGTTGTGAAAAATAAAGTATGCATAGCCTGTCAATAAGAAGAAAGATAAACTTTGCATGCCATATAAAACCCAAACCCTCTTAAATGTGTTTACCACTTCGGATGTTTGAAGTAATTCGGCAGACTTGTTTCACATTCTGACTTATATGTGTCTTTTGTAGGTTGTATTATTTTGATACTTTTGTTTTTGTCTGTATAGATGATAAGGAGCTGGTTATCAAGTGCTTACAGTCTCCTAATTGTCAATGTTTAAAATATTACTACATCATTAGTGTAATCATGGTTTAAGCGATTCTACTTTATAAACACAACAAGTAGCTAGTTTTGAGTGCCCAAACATCTTACGGCTTACTACATTGTTTTGAAAAGCCAATGACTATTTTTTACAAGTCATATACATGATATTTCAAAACAGGTGGAGCGGGGATGCACGGGAACCCGATGGAATTTTATCGCATATTGTATATATTTGCTAAAAAATTCTATTTTTTTAAAATGTACCCGGTCCCAAAATTATATACTACATAGATACTTGTATTAAAATTTTTATGCACCCGATGACTTTATACTTTGGTTCCGCCCGTGTTTCAAAAGCTCTAAGAGAGGTAGGTACCGTGAACTAGGTTTTGCTCCTCACTTGAGCCCCACGGCATGTCACGTCATTTGACACTCAAAACTCATATTATCGGGGTGTGTAGCTGTGGGCAATAGCTGTCATAGCTCACCACTTATTTGTTCACCGCTCATTTGTCACCGCTCTTTAAAGAAAGTATTGAAAAACTAGTATTCCTAAAAAAAATAAAACCGCTCACCGCTCATTTGCCAAACGACTCAAAGAAATCATAACACTCACCGCTCATTTTACCAAACAAGCATTAAAAATCAAAATATTTTTCTTCACCGCTCACCGCTCCAAAAAGCTTCACCACCGCTCCTTTCCAAACACAGCCATCATGACATACCACCCCTCCTCACTTTGGCCCGACTACTATCCATTTTATTTTCTTTTTTATTATTTCTAACCAAAATAAAATTATTATTCAAAAATAAAATCAAAACACAAGAAATAAAAATACAAAAAAAAAATTAAAAACGCAATGATAAATAAAAAAACAAAATATCAAAACACAACTCTTTTATCACCTTATCTTCTCTTTTCTTTCCCACCCAACCAAAATACTTTATCATTTTTTCTCTTTTCTTCCCCAGCCACACCACCTGCAAATAAAAAAAACTTATAAAAAATCAAACAAGAAAGAAAAAAGAAAATAAAAAATAAATATAAAAAAGAAAAAAGAAAGAGAGAGAAGGAAAAAGTTTATCGTTTACTTCCTCATTTAAGTGGCAAAACACCCTATGGTGAGGCTATGGCGAAGGGGGGCGGTGTGGTGGCGAGTTATGGCGAGCTGCCACATTGGATTGGCGAAGGTCCCTCGCCAGGGTACCTAGTGCTCTAAGCAATGTAAAAAGAGAAGTTGACAATGTAAAAGAGAAGTTGACATCACTTTACACAGTACCTCTAGATTCCTAATTAATGGATAACCTCTATTATCGAGATTTGCAGAATTCAAGGTGACATTTCATCGGTTTTAGATGCTATCAAAAGTATGTTCAAGAAAATTATCTGCTACTTTGTTGGTTGTAGACAAGTATGACTTTAATAGTGTGGTAACTATTCTCACCAACCCTATTTCTAGTCATGGTTATATAATTTGCACCCTTACCTTGAAATTATTATCAATGGAGGTTTATATGAGCTTTTGAACAAAAACCCTAATATAATCTGTTGAATCCATTGTCTAAAAGCAACAAGGTATCCGTATTATACCAAGTTACAGTAATATAACTATGTTATCTTTAACTCCACGACAATAAAATGACCAAACTTGTTAATGTCTCCTAAATTGTTTTGTTCAAAGTACTATTACACCATTTATCAAACTTTATGGGTACGAGTAATTACTAATTAGTATTGTAAAACATCTTAACGAACATATAGCAAGGCAACAAACTAGATTCACTTCGTGAATAACCCTGGAACCAAAAACATGGCAAAGAACATACAACATGGTGATTGTTTTTGCCAAAAAAATAGAAGGGGCTTTTTAGCAATTTTAAAAGATTGTCACACAATATAAATATGAGGGGCTAGCTAGACTTTCAAATTGCAATTGATATGTCTCTCTTTCTCTTTGCCACCATCACCCCTACCAGCACCATCTCTGTCGCCCCATTCGGGATTGTCGACAACTCCATTCCACCTGTTGTTGACCATGTCAACTACTTAAATCAACGTGTATTTCATTCGCCTCACCGACCCTTTCCAACCCTTAATCAAGTCGTTTTCAGAGAGTGTTATTGTTTTGTATCATATCTTGTTATTCCATTTCATAAGCTAGAAAACTTGCAAAAGATGATAATGCATTGGTTTGGGAGCAGAAACATATACTTTCATTGTATAAAGATGTCAATATCAGCGGGTAGTCATACATCACGACATAAAGATAAGAGGTACTACTCGTTATAAGTTGTTGAAAATTGAAATTTGACATATCCTAGTTTTGACAACCTTTCTAACGGGTTAAAATTTTTCTCCAACATCACATAACGTAACAATCGACGATTCTTCTTATGAGCTAACGTTTGCTATCTTGACCAACATCTCGTAAATTAACGATTCTTCTTTTTGCATCTTCCAGGACTTCATCTACGGGTTAGCAATGGCTATGGGGATACATATTTTCTTGGTGTTTCCCATGAATAGTATGGTCCTACTGTTCATGTAAGTTCTTGTTTATTGTTTTATCAAGTTGTTCTTAAATAGGTGTTTTCTTGTCATTACAAGGGCTAGGTTGAGTTAGTTATCTCATGTTTTATCTAGATCAGACCCTAAAATTTTAAAATATAGAAGTCCATCTTTAGTAGTATATACAATGACGAGTAAACCGAATGAATAAATATAACGCGTTGACATTGTATGTAAAAACCCAGTATAGTCGTATCGTTAATTCGGGGACGAATTATTATTTTTAGAGGGGAAGAATTGTAAAACCTGTATTTAAATATTAAATACGCAGAAACTATACGTTCAGAAAACTAAACATGCGGAAAAAATATACAAGCGTACGATTAAGTTTTAAAAAAAATGAAAAGTTAGTTTTAAACTAAAAGGGGCCGGTTAAAAAAAATAAAAAAAAGGAAATAAAAGGCCCATGGCCGGTTTTGGTTTAAAAGAAAGGAAAGAAAAGAAAGTCTTGGGCCAAGCCCATTAGAAAAAAAATATAGGGGGACTTAAACCCCTTTGTCTCACAACAGTTGAACAAAAAAAAGAACGGGAACTAGGTTCTATTGGGGGCCGCCGGCTAGAAAAGCAAATAGAAGAAAGAAAGGTCGGTTTTGATCTTAGTCTTGTTGATGGGTCCTGGTTGTCCTTCGTTTGATCACAGGCTATAGGTATAGATCAATCTTATTTTATTTCTTTTATTTATTTGGTCATGATATGGAAATTTATTTATTGTTAAACACATGTAACAAGCTAATTAAAACAAGAAGTCAGATTCGTTGTGGGGTTGTGCACAAAATCCGAGATCACAGGGGGCTCGGTGATGACGGGTGGGTGACAATCGTAGCCATAAAGGCTCTTGTAGCTGTTTGTTTTGTTGTCTGGGTCAATCGCAGCACCAACAGCCAAACATGGGGGCGTTTGTTTTGTTATAACAGTGGGTAAAAACCACTCAGCAGGGCTGTTTGGCTTTTCGAACAGCAGCAAGATCTGCAGGGGTGTTTGGTTATAAACAGTGGGATAAAGGGGCTGTTAAGGGGGCGTTTGGTTACTTTAAAAACAGTGGGAACTTTACCAAAACAATGGGAACATCATAGCAAATATGTGGGTACCTTAGGACAAAAAATGAAAAGATAAAATCTGGAACTAGCGACAGTTTAGCGACAATATTTCTGTCGCAGTTTTATATAGCAGATTTGGGACAGATTTGTTCACAGTTTTAGCGACAGTTAGTGACGGTTAGCGACAGAAAATTCTGTCGCTAATCCAGTATAGATTTATGTAATATTGTTGGCTTGTTTTTGTGCGACCGAGAAAGGGGTATCTTGGTAGGCTTGGGATATAGTTTAAACATTAAAAATGAAGATTTTAAATTATACCTTTTATTACTATATTTTATAAATGTTTTAATTGTATATTTAAATGAATTTAATTAAATAGTTTTATAATATTTAAAAGGGTATAATTTTATTATAGAAATTATAAACGATTTTGAAAACTTTCTAATTTAAGAAACTTTCTATTTTTAGCAGGGTTACCTATTATAGTATCAATTAATGTCAGAATACGTTTGTATCGTAATAATAGTAGGTCGTTAATATATTAGAATGAATTATAATTAAAGAGCATATTTATCAGTAAAATACGTGCTGAACTTCAGAAATAAAATAAGTAGATGAGAAAAATAAGAACAGTAAATTAAATAATAATTAGGTAACTTATTCACGTCTATTATTATTGTAGCTTCCGTGAAAGCCCGAGTAGTATTCGTTCAGTCTTCCATTCAGTCAGTTACTGGACTAGAGGTACGAATTTTCCGTCCTTCAGTAAGGACTTCTTTTCTATGCATGATTAGGATTTCCCCGTCTACAGCCAAATATTTTCCCCAGTATATGTTTTAAGCTTATCCTTAATCATGTTAATAACTAACTAAATTGCCTGAGCATTATATCAAGCATGACCAGTTTATGTACTAGTTACGGAGGTACTGTAACCATGGCACTAGAGGCACCGGTGTCGTGACTCACATGCAGAAGAGTGATATCCTGCATCGTCCCACTCAGCTCAATTTGGCAATTTTATCAGTATTTTTAGTAGGGCGTATGGATGCATCCTAGGCTTATCAGTTTACAGTTATCAGGGTGAATGTGGTGTGTGCTCTACATCCTTCACATTGGAGCTGATCCCTCCACCCAACACAGTATTTAGAGGTCACCCCTCTACAGTTATTTAGAGGTCACCCCTCTACAGCATGATGAGGTCACCCCTCCAGTTGTTCATGCACCGTTGTTACAGCACATGACCTATATAAGCTCTGGCAATTAAAATACAGTAAATGCACGTTTTTCAGATTTAACAGATAATAGTTCAGCTTTAATATTTATAAATCGGACTTTACAGATTATACACAGATTTTCGCTGCAACTTTACTTATCAGTCTTACAGCTCCAGTATTTTATCATCTGCTTCATTTCAGTAATTCCTTATCATGCTTTATATCCGTTCACTGAGTGTTATGCTCAGCCGTAGTTCTTTCATGTTCTAACGGCAGGTACACCAGGACGCTCTTAGGATTCTGAGAGCATGTGCATTGAATGGAAGCTATCCGGACTTCTTACTATATGTACTTCTTATATTATTCTGCTTATTTGGTCATTATTTAATCCTTTCCTTCTGTAAATTACTTTTCATGTTTTGAGCTTATGTTGGATTACCGATGTTTGATTCTGGTATTTCCTTTATGGTCGGTTAATGTTTTAGGACATTTACCTTATGCTTTGATGACACGCCATAAATATACGTAACGGTCCACTTATCCAGGTAGGGTGTTACATTATACACATGTGGATTATTATAAGCTTATTGGTCCAATCAAAGAAAGGAAGATAATGAATTTATAAATTTGTTTCATTGATAGTTCAGTTTTTGCATATTGGACTCAAATAATCACTTGAAATTTTATGATACACATCTGATACCATCACAAAGTGGCTTGAAAGCTATGGCGGCAGTGTTTAAAAGATAATTTCTTAACACAAAGTAGTAAGTTCATCTTTTAGGCAGTGTTAAAAAATCATTTTATGCTAAATTATGTTTGTTCGGGTTATAGTCTATTTGTTACTTCTCCATCTTAAAATTATAGTATAGTATTTTCAAACATACTTAAGAAATGTAAGTTAATTTATTATATCACCCTTGAAGGTATTATTAAAAATAATAAAAAAAGTTTTAAGTTAATTGGTTAAGGGTAAATTTTCATTGTGTAAAAAGTAAGAGAGAAAGCTGAAAAGTAGTGTTTTTATTAAACTGCGTGTTTTTTGTCGTTAGACTGTAATTATAGGACAGAAGGAATATATCTTAACCAAGATGTTGAATTTTTAAAATTCAAAGTATTAGGAAAAATAGACAGTATAATAAAGAGGACGAAAGCCTTAGTTTTTCTAAAGTTAAAAGGTTTTTTGTTTGCTTTATTATATCATTTCTATCAATAACTAGTTCTAATGATCATAGTTAATGTATTCACTAGTATATAATTTTTGCTGCTAGCGACAAGGGTGTTATTTTAACCCTTTAACGTTTATTACTTTACAAAGTAGTAGTTCATCTTTTAGGCCACCATCCCAACAATGAACCTTATCCAGCCTTTAAAATGTTTTTTCTTTACAATTGCGTCTTTTTGAAGTTGTTATTTCTTTGTTTATTGTTCTCCATGGAAATATTTGGATATTTAGTTTTTAACTTATGTTTTGAATTCAGTTGTTGCTGTATAGTTGTACGTAGTAAAAGGTTATGCATAAACGACCCTTGATTTGCATAAAACTTTTGAAGGTATATCCTAGTTGAGAATGTAGTTGCGGTTTCAGTTGCAAGAGCTCTTGGTTACTCTCGGATATGTCATGTAAAAGGATCACTCACTACTAGAGAATGTGAAATAAAACTTCCTTAATACGGCCCACTTTTAGTGAAAACGGGCTCTAAAAAGAGTTCCCACTCTAAAAAATGGTATAAAACCATGTTTTCTTTACAATACTGGCTTTATTGTCAAAAAAACTTTAATGCCAAGTTTTCTTTCATAGAACAGGGCTCTGTTGCTTGAAAAAAATAAAACTTTTAGTTGGCTTTTTTCTCTCCTCAATTTTCATTCCCTAATTTTAAGCACATCAAATAACCCTAAAATTCCCCCCGTTCACTTTTAGTAACACTAACCCTCTAATTTTATTATTGCCACTAATACCTCCCATTTAGCCACCGTCACACACCAAAACATCGAACACCATTAGTGTTACACAAGCCACCTTCACACGTAATTAAGCTAGTAACATACTAATCCAATTAGGAGGTATCAAACTATTACAATTGATGTTGTTGTTATTGTTGTTCAGTTAACTCTTTAATATCATTGATGTTACTTTTAAGTTTATTATGTAATAAGTTGTGTTTATTTATACCCTTTTTCTATTGTAGGGTGTTAAAATTATTTAATAAATGGACATTTGTTGTCAAAATTAGGGGTGTTAGGAGTAGCCTTTTGTCACAAAAATAGTTTAATTATAAATTTTAACCATTTATCTCTATATGTACTTTAAGGATTGATTGATGATTCAAAGCGAGGGGATTATGTGATTTATTAGATTTATGTTTTAGTTATTGTTTTTATGTACACTGACGTCGAAAATAAAAGTTCCCGCTTGTTTATTCAAGTTAACAATTGTATTAGATGATATATATGAATTTATGCTATGAATTAGATAAATATTGTATTTATTTGATGTCTAAGGCATTTACTTCTATTGTATACCTAAATGAAAGTGGCCATGGTGCAAACTCGTGTATCCATCCACATTGACTAAGAAGCGATAACACATTTATGAGTGTTATGTTAGTCAATTTAGTTTTCTTCGTGCTCTTTTTTGTATGTATTTGGAAAAATTGAATCGGCTGAGCATACTAAGGTTAATTAAAATTTTGTAATGTGACTTCAATATCAAAGGTTACTAAACATGATGCTAAATTAGTAAATTAGTATTTCTTACTTTCAGTAGTGTTGTTTTAGAAGCATTGACTCCACTAAACAACTATAATATTGTTATGTTTATGGTCCTTATGTTTGATATCCTAGATTGTTTCGTAAGATCAAAGCTACTATATCAGATTACTTTGATTCAATTCAAAGTGAATGGATACCTAAGGGGAAGAATATAACTATTACCTCAGTTTATGCTCTACAAGAACTTCGAGAAAAAAAATTCTATAGAATTATGTGTGTTTAGTAATTAGTAATTGGAATGGCAATCTAATTTTAATGGGTGATTTCAACGAAGTTCGCACAATAAAAGAGAGGCATGATTCACTGTTTAACATCCCAGTTGCCGACATTTTTAATTCATTTATTTATCGTAATGTCTTGAAAGAGATTCATTTAGGAGGTTGCAAGTTCACTTGGTGCCACAAATCTGCCGCGAAGCTGAGTAAGCCGGATCACTTTCTTATTTATGAAGGTTTAATAAATTCGTGTCATAACCTTGCAGCTATCACATTAGAGCGATTTTTTATCAGATCATACACCTTTCTTGATGCGCGAATCCCATTTTGATTACAGTCTTGTTCCATTTTGATTTTCAATTACTGGTTTGAGTTGGAAGGTTTAGATAATCTCATTAAACGCACATGGAACAAAGCTAACGTATACAATTCTAATGCTATGCTGAAACTTATGATTAAGATGAAGTCCCTAAAGAGAAGATAGTTACGTGGGTAAAAGTCCATAAAGATTCTATCAAGAAACATAAGCAGGACTTGAAAGAAGAGCTTGTCAATAAGACACACTGACAGATATTAGGGATGGAAAAAAGGACCTCATTAATAAACGCACTGAGATTTCTAACTTGTTACAAGAGTTAAACAAGCTGGAGTCTTTAGAGTTGACTCAAAAATTCAAGATTAAATTAGTAAATGGAGAACATATGAAGAAAGAAAAAAATTAAGATGGATATGCAAAAAAATAATTTGAAAAAAATATTACTATTCTACATGAAGATTTTTACATTATAATTATGAGGGGGAATTTTTATTAGTAAGATTTATTCAAACCTTCCACCATTATCTTCATTTTTCTAAATATTTGATCTTTTATTTATGAACTGAAAAGAGTATTTTTTTAAAAAATTATGTTTCAAAACGTGCATTGTACACTATTATAGTTTTAGCGATTCATCATTAATAAATAATTAAGAATTAAAGAATACACGAATGTAACTAATACTCAAGCTGTTTTAATATATTGTTCACGTTTATTTTCTGAGATGTTCTAATTTAATAATTTATTACTAATAACTAGACGATTATCCGCGCATATCTGCGGAAACTGCCTATCGGCAAATAGTTGACGATGTGTTAATTGACCTGGCGGTCGAATCGGTAATTCGGTGACTATACTGGTCGAGTTGACCTGGTGGTCGAATAGTAAACCGGTAAGTCGACTAGGTTGATGCACTGTTTGAACATGTGACTCGGTGATTTTATCGGGTTGATCCGATAGTTGATCCCGTGACTTGGTGAGTAGTGATTTAATCCGTGATTTGATAATATAGTGGTAGAGACGGAAATAAAGAATAGCTATCACATGTACATGGTTTAGTTTTACAAATTGAGTCTTCAAGGCCAATAAGATAAAGTATACTTCAAAAATATTCCCTATGATACCAATATCTAAATATGTGGAATACACTTACACCATCAAGGCACTCATTGATTGTGACTCTTGATCGTAAATCAAGAATCAAATTGCAGCATCTTAAATGTACAAACACATGATTTTGAAATGATCATGACCTTAACTGTACGAACACGATTTGAAATAATTATGGTCCTATATAGGTTGCAACAAATTTGTAAAGTCAAATAACTCATCTGAAATGTACTTCATTGCCTTTACATGCATAAGACACAAGTGACCCGAACTTAACAAACTCACTATGACATACTAACATAAAATAACATTGTCGATTAAAACATTAAGTTGAAGGTCCAAAAGACTTGAGCTATGACCAATAACGACACTCAAATAGGTAGTATCTGCAGCGCACTCTCGCTCTTGTTTTTGTAATATTCTTTTAACCGCAATGTGCACAATAGAACCACAACAATGGTTAGCAACACAAAAAAACACGTCGAAATAAAAATGAAACTTTTTATATTCTTTTAAGTATCCACTTTGAATCATTCATGGTCAACAATCAAGCATTTCTCAAGGTTAACATAAACTATCAACCATATGATAGGAACACCATCGTTTGTAATTATTGTTTTGGCAATTTCCTCTGGCATTTTCTTCTTCAAAGTTTTCTCCTATAGATTCAAAAGCGTAACACATCAAATGATAAAAAAATGAGTTGATATCTTTCAAACAAACAATTGCACACACCTATTCATACCTTATTTTTTGCATCAAAAAGTTTTTTCCTAGCTTTCCTTTTTCTTTTCATCAAACAGAACACATAGGATATAGAACACTTGAAAAACATTTATAACATTATTGTTTTCAAGACATGATTATCGATCCTAATAGTCATAAACACATTACTACACATTACTTGCCCGGTGTTACTATGGATGTCCTTCACCTACAGCTCTTTCCACATACTTTATCCCACCACGCCAAAAAATGGTTTGATCGTCTCCCGAGGAATTCCGTTCATACTTGGGACGACATGACTCGACGATTTTTGTCGCGCTACTTTCCACCATCCATGGTCACGAGCCTTCGAAATCAAATCAGCGGTTTCATGCAAGAACCCGATGAATCTCTCTTTGATGCTTGGGAAAGATATAATGTTTTGATCGATCGATGTCCAAACCACAACATGCTCCCCGTTACGTTGATTGATACTTTCTACAATGGTTTAACTTTTCGTGACCGTGATACTATTAATGCAGCCGCTGGTGGCACATTTATGAAAAGAAGACCCAAGGAGTGTAGAGAGCTTATTGAGAACATGACTACTCATCACAAAAATTGGGATTCCTCCGCATCTTCAAGGAACAACCCGAGAGTCAATGTTTCTTCTACTTCAGCAAACCCCGACATGACCGAATTCACCCGCATGATGGCCGAAATGAACAAAATATCTTGCTCATCGCTACAAACCAACAACAACAAGTTAAAGCTGTAGCAATTTCTTATGAGACTTGCGGTGGTCCTCATTCATACACTGATTCTCCTTCTACTCAAGGCAATCCAGAAAACGTGTATGCGGCTTATGGTAACTATTCACCGGAACATTACCAAGCCCGACCTCAAGGTGATCGGAATTTGCTAAGTTACCGTTCTAACAACTATCTTTCACCTGGTTTGTCTCCTCAAAACCACAACCCCAACAACAACTACAATAGAAGCAACCAAATCCCACCTAGAGCTTCTAATCCTTATCACCCACCCGCTCAACAAGCCCCACCCATTAATCAAGATGTTGAAGCTTTAATGAGAACCCAAGGAGAGCAAATTAAGAATCTGCAAAGCAAAATTATCAATTTGAAAGGGGATATCACTAAGCAAGGTAATGACATTAGATCCGAGCTTCGACATGATATACAAACCTCCTTCAGCACTCAAACTAATGGTTTGAAGAATATGTTGGCTAGTTTCTTACCAACTACTCAACCTTCTACTTTGGGCTCTCTACCTTCAAACACCGTCACCAACCCAAGAGCGAATGTGAGTGCTATTACTACACGCAGTGGAGCAACCGTAGTAGGACCATCTACCCCTCCCCCAGTTACTCCATCCACACCTCCTCCACCACCATTTATCCCTCTTACTCCCACGCCTAGTATTAGTTCTCCATTACCGTCTCCACCTCTTACTGACGTACCCAAGAAGAAGAACCCTTCACCAACCCCACCTTCCGCCTTTAAACCTTCAACATCTCAACCTTTACCTGCTACACCTACACCTTCCACCTATAAACCAAATATTCCTTATCCTTCTCGCTTGGACAAGCCTAACTTGCTAACCAAGGATGACATTCAAGTGTCAAACTATTTGAAGATGATCTCTCAAATGAATTTCAACATTAGCCTTGTTGAAGCACTTGTCCACATGCCGAAATTCGTCAAAGCATTCAAGGAATTGCTTAACAAGAAGGAAAAGCTGGTTGAGCTTGTCAACACACGCTTATATGAAAACTGTTATGCAGTCATTCTTAAAGAACTTCCGGAAAAACTTGGAGATCCCGGTCGTTTTGTGTTGCCTTGCATTTTTAACAAAACCGAATAATTTACTGCCCTAGCTGATCTCGGGGCAAGTATTAATTTGATGCCTTTAAGTGTTTGGACAGCACTATCATTACCAGACCTTACACCAACAAAGATGACTCTTGAGCTTGCAAATCGCACTCTCGCTTACCCCGTTGGTATTGCCGAAGATGTGTTTATTAAAGTGGGCACCTTCACTTTTTCGGTCGACTTTGTTGTTGTTGACTATGAAATGGACCCTCGTATTCCGTTAATACTCGGTCGACCATTCTTGAGAACCGGAAAAGCTTTAGTTGATGTTGCTGAAGGTGAGTTAATCTTAAGGGTCGGGAATGATGCACAAGTGTTAAAAATGGGGAAGATCACAAACAAATCCTATCGAAGAGAATCAACGAATATGATTAATGTGCTTGATGATTTTGTCGTCTACAACAATCCTCTATTCGATTCTTGCTATGATAATCCCCTGTTCCAAGATAATGTGGATGATTCTCTATCCAATTCCGATCCTCCACCAATTTATGATTCTCCACCAATCTTTGATGCTTATGATGACGATTCTAGTTCCAATGGAGAAGATTATGATGATTTTACATCTGATTATCCAGACATGCCCACTTATGATGATTTTGATGAGGCTGATACTCTCTCGAGTGATTCTTCACATGATGAAGATCCTCCGCCAACCATGATTGATCCTACTTTGGATGACTACTCATTTGAGGAAGACTTTGCTACTTTTCTCAACACATACTTCCCAAATGAGAGTGATGCTCCTCCTTTGGACTTTGATGATTATGGTATTTATCCTACTTTGGATATGAAGAAACCCGCTTCAAAGGAGAAAAAGCCGACCGACACCGATATCTGCAGCACTTATGTCTTGACACCTCTATATCCACCTTCTGAGGATGAGATTGCGAGAATTATGATCGGATCTTCTTCAAGATCTGCTGAGCCTGAGTGATATTTTCCCCTAAAGGAAAAGGTGTTCGATCCCAGTATTGCACTTTTTAAGCTATCTCAGTATCCATCTGATGAAATAAAAGGAAAGATCTTTGGAACTTATGGAGATATGCTTGCACTTCACCCTTGCTACCACCGTGCTCAATCGCTGCTTAAGTGAACCTTGCCTACTCTTCTTTGGCTTGCCTTGTTCGCCTTAAGCTTGTGCTATTTGATGGACGAAAACCATGTATTTGATCCCGGTGGATGTTTTTCAAGCTTCTTCCTATGCTAATCAAGGTCGAGTCAGGCTCACGACTCGGATAACAAAAACAAGCGCTTCTCGGGAGGCAACCCGCAGTATCTATCCTTTTTCTTTGTTTTTATAATAAGTGTAGGGGGAGACCCTAGTATGTTGTTTGTTGTCCTTTTTCTAATCATGTACAGGGATTTGAGCTTTCAAAGATCCATTCTTGATGACTTTTGACGACCCGTGATTACATGTACCCGTCTTCCCAGTTCTATCCTAAACTCTTTTGATTCTCTATTTTATATTCTTCAATATTAAAATAGGAATCACTTTAGTTGTCCTTTTCTTAGCAAGATTTAAACAACGTGCACAATGTCCTAAGTGTAGGGGAGTTTACTCCCACATGCTTAAACATTGAGGACAATGTTTATATTAAGTGTAGGGGGATTTCTATCGAAGTTAAGTGGGTTTTTCCTTGTATTTGTCCTTATTTTAACCGGAAAATCTAATTTTTCGACATTTTTCAAAAATTTTGATCTATTTTGGCCTTGTAGTTTTTCCTTTCTTTGCTAGAATAAATTTTTAATAAAGTGGTTTTAGTTTTTCAACGTTGTGAATCTTTTGACTCAACCCGAGTTTACTTATCTAAGTTTACTCTAGCTAGTATCCTTAACGTGTTTAAGTCAAGTTTTGCTAGGCTTTTATATAGGGAACTTTAAAACGCGAAAGTCTTAACTCTCACGGGTTAAGAACAAGAAATTTTCGCAAGTTCCTATAATTGTGTTGTCTTATGTTCCTATATTTATCATGAGTCTTTTAGCATAAGTCAAGCGAACTTATTCTCGCCTCTATCAGCAGGACACATGAGAAACAGCAACGGGTAGGACCGTCATCAGTGTTCTATCAAGTAACAACAATCATATGCCCAAACAATAAATCATGTTGCAGCAAGGAAACCCTGTATGCAGCCTATTTTTAGCTCCGCGTCTATATCATAAATGCTTCTGGAAACAATATTGGTATAACACAACTATAGACAATCATTTGCGGAACAAACTTTGGGAAAAGGTCAAAAGCTACTTGTTTCAACTCCTACTAATCAAAAAGAAAACCCAAAAATAAAACAAAATAGAGATTTAAGGCATTGGTCAATATGGGTGCAATCCAAGATATTGATGAATCTTAAACTCTATACAATATTTAAAAAGAAATCATTGTTGACTTTAAGTACATCCAATCAAATTCCTTTAATAATGGTCTTACAAAAAGCAGGATACGTTCTTGTAATTAGTCAATCTCACCAACCTTCTTAAAATCACCAGTTTTTTTTAGCTTGGATGCTATGGGGTTTGCATCTGGGTTCACAGTTTTGATTTTTTTTTTCAAAAATCATCATTTAAATAATAGAAAATAGAAATTAAATAAAAGTAAACTGTACCAATTTACGGTTCAAACCGATCAACCAAAAGTTTGATCAACCACATGCAATCCTTTGCGGAAAAATATTGTTAACAGTTTCATTTGCTGGCACTGCAATCACAAAAACCAAAAGTTAATGAAGACCCATATAATAAAATCAAATCAATTACAAAAAAACGCATAAAATCATAGGTTCTTGTTGTTTAGGCGTACCTGTATTTAATATCTTGTTGGTCCCTTCTTATCCATAGATGATGTAAACATAGGTCCCGCAAACAAAACAACCACGTAACCCTCGCCTACGTCACCTACCGACCATCAACGCCGCACACCATGAACGGCGGCAACGATGAAGCCAGCGGCAACGAAGTAGGTTGTGGTGGCAGATGAGATGAGATATCCGTGGTGGTAGATGTGGCGGCGGCTGCCACTTTTAGAGAGAGAAAGATGAAGCCGTGTATTTCATTTTTAGGGTTTATAGAGAGATGAAAGATGAGGTTGCTTTTGTGTGTTTTGTGTGTGTTTCTTTAGTTATATCATTCTAAGTTTAAAAAAAGTCAGAACATAAAAATGGAAATATAGGAAAAAAATTCCTATACTTTTCTTTATAAATTCCTAGTTTCTTTGGATAAGTGTACTTAAAAAAAAGTCTTATATCCTTTTTAAGTAGTAGGGATAGAGATAGAGATATTTAGAAAAGTTTGGTCAAATCTAATATATTACTCTTGTTTGAAATCATAATTACAAAATTAAAAAAATTTAAATTAATTAGCTAAAATTAAAGGGCAAATGACTTAAAAAGGCATCTAACCTACACTTATTTGCGTTTTGTGTAACCATTTTTTTTCTTAATATGGTCATCAAACTTTAAAAAATCGTTCATTTTGTTTATTTTGTGACCATTTTACCCTTATTTTTTCGAAATTTTAAAGAGTAAATTGGTCATTTTACATGGTAAAATAATGACAAAATACACACAATGACCGACTTTTGAAAGTTTAATGAGCATAATGGGAAATAAAAAAGATGGGTACACATAACGCAAAAAAGTGTCAAGTTAGATACATTTTAAAGTTATTAGCCCAAAATTAAACTACAATTCTGTCAAAAAGTACTGTAGAAATATGGTAATAAATGTATTTTTTTATTAAAAATAATAATTTTTAGATAAGATAATATTTTACCCTTCATAACCATGTTGATCACATCACATGTGTATGATTAAACATGTTGCAAATCATGGATGATCATAATGTTGCACAACATTATAAGAATGTTCCGTAACCATAAAATCATGCATGAGCATTATAAAAAAATATTCGTAGATAACATATGCAACAAAAATAACATACCATCTACAAACATAATAAATATTTAAATCCGCCGTTGTGCAAAACTCATTTTTTTTCAAACGAATCAACGTGTCTACATTATCTTGTTATTTAGTCTTTGTTACTTACTAGCATGGTACCCGCGCGTTGGTGCTATGGGTACCATGTATATAATGTTTAAGCGCAAACAAAATAACATGACAAATCGAGCGATTTTTATCGGCTAATCGAACCTAAGGCGACTCTAGTTTCTGGATGAACTTGTTGGTTCGATCCAAAACCATTTGAACCATCAACTTAGCATACAAATTCTATAAATGTTTATTTGTTTTATTAGTTTGTACAATATGTATAATAACATTTATGTTTTTTAAAAGTGTTTTAAATATAAATTAATAAATGTATTTATTTAGTTTGTATTTGTACCTTATATTTTATCATGTGTATAACTTAAATTAAAAAATTTAAGAGACATTTAATGTATCAATGGTTTGTAACATAAGTTTTAAAAGTTGTATTACTTAAAGTTATGTTTTGTACATTTTAGGATTGTATCATAAGTTTTAAAAATTGTATTACTTAATATTAAATGAAGAGAGAGATACTAATCTCGTTTATATGTAGTATAGATGACAAGTTAGTACCATATTAAGTACAAAGAATTCAATCAATCAATTAACGAATAGATGACTTATTTATGGCGACTTAATTATCGTTACTAAAATATAATAAAATTGAATTTGAATTTCAACTTTGATAAGTGCAAACAGATATGCATTGACCAACCAACATTCTGGATATAGAAGAAAGCTTTTACCATAATTATATCCTTGTTTTTAGTATTCACAAGGAGTTTTTTTAGGCTTATTTTGTGGGATTATGAGCGTGTTTGTCAACTAAACAGTTTTATAATTACCCCACCAAAAAGTCATGAAGTATCACAGTAAGTTAAAACCTAAAAAACCCTATTTCAGTTTTCACTATCTCGCCAAAACTGCCTATAAATAAACCCTATTCAGACTCTCCCACATTCATCGAAAAACATCTCTTTCAATTTTTCCAAATAGCCTTTAGCAAACTTTTTCCATTATACAAAACAGTGGCTTTAAATATTGAAGCCACAGATACCCGTGAATGGCCTACAAAATGGTTAACGTGTGAACATCTCCTTTAGAATTTGAGTCGCACGTTCTCCCTAATAGTCAGCACTCTGTCTTGTTCAGGATGTAAAAGCCCTAATAGTCAGCACTCTGTCTAAGCGCTTATACATCCTGAACAAGACAGAGTGCTAACTATTAGGGAGAACACGCGACTCAAAGGTTTTCCTGATTATTATAAGCTTCTTGGTTCAATCAAAGAAAGGTAAGGAATGAGTTTATAAATTTGTTTCATTGATAGTTCAGTTTTTACATATCGGCCTAATATAATCACTTAGAATTTGCGATACACATCTGATACCATCACAAAATGGCTAAAGGATTTTTTAAGTATAAAAGATTTTTTGTTTGATTTTTACAGCGTTCTATCAATAACTAGTTTTACTGACAATGGTTAATGTATTAACTAGTATATCATTTCTACTGCTAGCAGCCACACACTACTAGAAAAAAGAGCAATAGCGACGGTCTTTTCCGTCGGAAATCCGTCAGTGTAGGTCCTTTCCGACGGATTTGCGACGAAATTGGTGTGTCGCTAAATGCTTCCTAGCTAATCCCTATCAGCCGGAACTCTGTCGGAAATACCGACGAAAAAAGCGTGTCAGAATTCTGTTGGTATTAATTTCTCTCAGAAATCTGTCGGTAAAAATAAATACTATACCTGTCGGAAATTCGTCGTTAAAATGTCCCTCGGAAATCTGTCAGAAAATTTCTATCGGTAAACAGTCACAAATCTGTCGCAGATATAAAAATTAATTTGCAGCTTAATGCTCAATTTTATGTAATCCGGTTTCTAAAATGGTTACAAAAAATGGGCAATTCACAACCAAATAGTTCAATAGAAATGGATTCACTAGAAATGGATATTCAGTATTAAACAATCGTTTATGATTCAAATAACAAGTTATGGTCGAATTGAACGAGTCAAATAAAACATTCAAAGTGAAACTAGTAATCCGAGTCTTAAACTTAGTTGCATTTTCCGACTACTTTGTGATGGATAAACATAGTTGTCGATATTCCGTCGGAAACTCGTCGCAATATAAACAAAACACCGACAGATTTCCGAGGACAATATTTCCCCTCGGAAATTTGTCACAAATCTGTCGGAATATCTTCGCAAAATATTGACCAAAGTATCAGTCGCTAAAGTGCTAAAACTCCGTCGATAATTAGCGACAGAAATCTCTCCGTCGGAAAATCCGTCGCTGAAAGTCCATTTTCTAGTAGTGACAGTGTTTTTTAATCCCTTAACTTTTATTAGTTTAAAAATTGTAGTAGTTCATCTTTTATGCCACCATCACAATAATCAACCAGGCTCGGAAATGTTTTTTCTCTACAATTACTTCAATTTTTGAAGTTGCTATTTCTTTATTTACGGTACTTTATGGAAATATTTTTATATCGTTGTTTTAACTTATGTTTTGAATTCAGTTGTTGATATTTGTACGCAGTAAAGGATTATGATAAACGACCCTTAATTTGCATAAAACTTTTGCAGGTATATCCAAGTTGAGAATGCAGTTTCGGTTCCGTTGTAGGATTTCTTGGCTACTCACGTTAACTTTGCCTCCAAACTTCTAGATTATGTAACCCTCGGCTGCATCACCTTCTCCTGTATAACCCGTTGACTTTTTATGAAGCAGAGGTATTAATTAGGTTATGAAGATGGCCTGTTTCTGTGCAAACATGTTCTATTTCATGCAACATTAATATTAAAACATTGCCATTGTTTTTGTTATGTATTACTGTTGGATAATTTTGGAATTGAGTCATTAATTTTGAGAATCAACCTACTAATATTACATGTATTTAGTTGAGCCACTTTTGTGTTTGGTTTGTATTTTGTCCACGTCTATCTAGTCTTTCATTTGTATGTGGTTTCCTTAGTGCAAACATTGTGAAAGCCAGCTACTTATGAGATTACAAAACCAATTAGTCTTAAGACAAAGACAATCAAAAGTTTTGTGCCAAAGCCCACAATCTAACAAAAAGGGCGAAAGCTTGGACACTTAATAAACTATGAACAATCACATAAAATGAAATGATTTTGGCTATGCGCACCTAAAAATTCATTTCTGACCAATGTTCTCATCTTCCTTTTTGCCATTATATATATTTCACTTCTTTGATTCTTTCATTGAACTTAAACAAAACACTAAGCATCTTACAAGTTTATATATCTTCTTACAAATCATATAAAATGGTCAGCCTCAAGAACCTAGTTTCAATGGCAAGAAAGTGGCAGAATCAGCAGCACTAGGACGTAACTTATAAAATACATGATCAAAAATTTCTTTACCTAAAATCAGCAGCGCCGTAACTCAGACTAAAGATCTGAAGGTCCTTTTACAAAATCACTTAACTCTTTTCACCTCACAAACTCTTAACTGATCATTTTATTTACCTGTTTTACGTGATCATAACCAACAATGTTGAACAACACTATATTTTTTTTTTCATTTGTCTTCTGACACTATATTAGGCCGGGATGGATACATAAGAATAAAAATACACTTTTCGGTGACTCGGAAATTTGCTTCGATATATACATTCCACAAATGGAGAAATTCATAACCAACATGAGGAATTTTACATAAAAGCAACTTTACAGATTATAGTGGCGTACATCTAGACATCTGGTTTCAAATGATCCAATGTTTTTATCCTATCCAAACAACATATTCAACCCGCTGACTGTGTCGCCATCTTCTTGATGCCTTGACGCTATCTTCCAATTTGACTCAGCGACTCGATCGACATCTTTTAACATTCTTGTCATATTGACTCAGGTCTTATGCCCCACATCAATAATCTATAAATGCTACAAGAATTAACGACACCTTATGCCACCACTATCTCAAGTATCAACTTTAGGGCACTTTTGTCTTCTTTATGGCTGAGTGTTTGCAAATTTTAAACACAGCTTTCATGTTAAAAGGGAAGATGAATTATCTGATACCTGTTTATTAATTATGTGCGTGTTATAGTAGTTAAATCGAGAGTGCTAGTTAGGCTGCTCATTTTAGATTTTGATGTATTTTAACTGAGTTTAGAAAATTAGGAAGTAGCTATTGTAATTTCATGTTGAAACATGTTTAGGATACTTCATTTAGGACTTGATCTTAATAGTTCAACTGATAGAAGCTAATTAAGCTATGTCGTGTTTTCACAATTGAAAAAAGATCATCTAAGTTTCAAGTACATGTGGGATACAAAGTAATTTTCTAGCCAAATTAAAAGCTCTGATGTAGAAGAGGTGTCATCTCCTTATAAACATTGCATGTGAAATATGACATCTTCTTACACACCTCCATCCTCCCTGATTCATAATGAGCTAGTGATCAAAGCTGTTCAAAAAATTAATTGTGCATGATATGTAAAACCCTCTTAAAAGCTCTAGTAGGTATGACTTAAATTAAAAGCTGTGATGTAGAAGAGGAGGTGACATCTCCTTGCATAATGAGATGGTGACCAAAGCTATAAAATGAATTGTGCATGACATGTAAAAGTTGTGAAAAATAAACTATGCATAGCCTGTCAATAAGAAGAAAGATAAACTTTGCATGCCATATAAAACCTAAACCCTCTTAAATGTGTTTACCACTTCAGATGTTTGAAGTAATTCGGCAGACTTGTTTCACATTCTGACTTATATGTGTTTTTTGTAGGTTGTATTATTTTGATACTTTTGTTTTTGTCTGTATAGATGATAAGGAACTGGTTATCAAGTGTAAAACCCGCATAAAAATTCCTACAACTACGTACATGAAATTACGTATAAATTTAAAACTTATGATTTACGTATATATGATACGTTTCGAGAACGTTTAATATAATTATTACGTATATTATTTTTAGTACGACAAATAAATACGTATATTATTATTATTATTTACGTACGACATGAATTTACGAATAATAAGTAAAACCACCAAAATAATAATACACGACGTTTAAATCGCGCTACACGAGTAATTAACACGATTAGTATAATTACGTATATTAAATTAAGTACGACAAGTGACTACGTATATTATATGTACGTTTAAACGTATAAAGATAACTATGGAAATTTACAAGTTTTAAACACGACTACGCGTAACATTATTAGTCGCGAATTTAATTAAAAGGTTTCGGGCTGTTTGGACAAGAAAGGAAGGGGAAGGCAGATGGGCCGCAACCCAATAACCAAGTACAAACCAAACCGACCCAAAAATAAAAGATAAAAGACGGGGGTGCTTGTTTATTTGTTAAGTCGAAAAAAAAAACAAACAGAAACCCTAAATAACATTGCACAGCCGTTTTTAGATCTCTTCTGCCGTCGAATACATCACCCCAAGGAAACAAGGCAGGTCGTGAGTTTTAATCCCAGGTTTAAGGGTGACTGTGATTCATGTTTTATACTCCTAAACCCTAAACGAGTTTAAGGTATTGCTTAATCCTTTTTCCTTTGTTTGTTTGTATGTTTAAGTATCAAGAACAATTAGAAACGAATTATGAACAGTTGTTACACGTGGGATTAAATAAGATTAAGGGGTGACGATGTTATAACCGGTTTACACTCAAACCGAGACCATCCAAGGTCTTGGTGGTAGTTTTCTTCCACCAGCCGCAAGGGCTGGGTGGTTTTGTTTCTTTCGGTGGCAATCCAAACACCCCAGCAGGGGTTTTGTTCTAACAGTGGGAACCGAGGCCTGCTGTGGGTCTCGGTGGTTAATTATACACAAACAGGGGCGTTTGGTTGGTTAACAGTGGGTAGTAATTAGGGTTAAGCAAAACAGCATGAACAAACATGGTTCCCAGGTTTCTCGGACAACACAGGAATATATATATCGGGTAGAACTGGCATTAAGATATCGGACGACACAGAATTTTGTATCTTGGATATAACAGGAATTAGTATATATTGGACAGCATGGAATTTTTAAGGTATTTATTCTGTTAGTGTGTTTGTTTCGTGCGACCAAGACACGGGTGTCTCGGTAGGCTTAGGTACGATAGTATACGTTATTAAACATAATTAACTTTAGTATTATTTATACGTTAAGATTAAATATTTAACGCGACATAGGTTATATTTAATTAACGATATTTTGCCAAGTATTTTATTCACTTAATTAAATTAATAAACGTGACTTATATTAATTATTTAATTATCTAGTTAAATTTAGTTTTATTAAATTATCATGTTATGATATGAATTATGATTTCAAGTAATACCATGCACGTTAATATTAACTAACAATTATTATTATTTTAGCGTAAGTATTTATTAAGTAGAGTTTACTACACGATCATGAAATAAATATATTTTATGCTAATTAAAACATTTGAACATAAAATACAATAAGCATGATACATGGGTTATAAAATAAGTCAAGAACGTTAAGGCAATACAAGAACAAGTTAAGATTACATCAAGTAATTAAAAATTACTAAGTATAAGTTAACCAAGCGACTCATACATGTCCATCTTTATTATGTAGCATTTATGGAGTGTGATCTTCTTCACGTTTTCATCCTCTACGTTGTTCTTCATTTGCGTTACTGGACGTGAGGTACGGATTTCCGTCCTTTCAGTAAGGACTTCCTTTCCTATGCATGTTTAGGTTTCCCCGTCTACAGCCAAATGTTTTTCCCCAGTATATGTTTAAGCTTCTCAGTAATCATGTTAATAACTAAATAAATTGCCAGAGCATTATATACAAGTATGACCAGTTTATGTACTAGTTACAGAGGTACCGTAACCACGGCACTAGAGGCACCGGTGTCGTGACTCACATGCAGGAGAGTGATATCCTGCATCGTCCCACTTATGTTCAGGTTGGCCATTTTTATATGTATGTTTAGTGGGGCATATGGATGCATCCTAGGCTTATAAGTGTTACAAGTTATCAGGGTGAATGTGGTGTGTGCTCTACATCCTTCACATTGGAGTTGATCCCTCCACCCAGCACAGTATTTAGAGGTCACCCCTCTATAGCATGACGAGGTCACCCCTCTATGTATTCATGCACGTTGATATATTTCATGACCTATATGAGCTCTTTGGCAGTTAAATTACAGTTTCATAATTAAACAGCTGACTTTCAGTATTTACATGAACATGATACTTTAAGAATAAACCAGTTTATTTCAAGTTACAAGTTTACTACATGTCACCAGGTTTTCTAGGACTTACATTATTCCGTTGCATTTTCATTTTTATGTTTTCATTTCAGCCTTCACTTATGTTATGATATTCCATGTTACTATTTTATATCCGCGCACTGAGCGTCTCGCTCAGCCGATTTTTTTATGTCCCCAAACGGCAGGTACACAAGGTCAGGAGCATGGAAAGGTTATGCATAGGATGGGAGCTATTTTATGTTCTGTTATTTCTGCATTACTTTTACTTTATGCTATGTTTATGAGTTTATGTTGGGGACCGATGTTTGATTCCGGTTATCCCTTATGGTCATGTAATGTTCTAGGACATTTACCTTATGTTTTGATGTTACACCATGATTATCCTGTGATATTCCATTTATCCAAATGGGGTGATACAATTATGGTATCAGAGCGCAAGGTTTCGACCTGTAGGCTCTAAAACTTGACCTGTGACTAGTGGGTAGTCACCAAGACCTTCCTAAGCCAACGCTTGTTATTCCATGTATCGATATTTTCAGCACCTTGACGTTTTAACCATGATGTTTCTCAGAATTGTTTTACTAATATGGATTGAACAACCGTCATCCATACTTAGTTACATGTCTTTGTTTTACATGATGTTCCTTGAGAACTTTGGCTAATACGGACTGAACCACCGTAGTTCATACTTGGTCATACGTTTTCTGTTAGGTTTAGACAGTTGGTTTTCACGCATTCATTTTATTTACATTTCATGCATTCATTCATGCATGCATCTCATTGTCGCAGGAATTTTGACTAAATAATGGTTGGTACATGACTGGCTCTATTTAGTCGCATATGCTTTTATCGAAACTTTTGTTTGATTAGTGGACCGACCCATAGGCGTCCGCACTTGCCTTTTTGTTTTGTGAACCGACCCATAGGCGTTCACTCATGTACATATCATCATATTTCTTAACCAAGCATTTAAACCGTTTCATGCATTATAAACTGTTTCATGCTTTATAAAGTACTTCATGCATCTTTTATGTTTAGGTCATGTTATATTGTGTCAGACTTACCATTTATGTTGCATTAAATTGCATTGTGAAACGACTCATAGTCGTCCACACTATCGTCATAACTTTTCATGTCCTCTCATTTATTTGTTATGTTCCTTTATGTCAAGTATGTTTTCATACTATCATGGTTAACTTGGTTTTCATGCTGATTATGTTTTATGCTCCTTCATGTTAATTTTGTCCCATGTTTCTTCATGATAATTTCATCTTTATGATGATTATGTTCCATGCCTCTTTATGTAAATTATGTTTTCATCATGTTGATCATGCCCTCATGCTAGACATTGATGTATTTCATTTAATCTTGCTTTTATGATAGTCATGGTTGGTTTTCATTAACAATGCTTTCATATAAATCATCGTTGAATTTTGTTTAACCATCCTTTTGGTGTTTCCTCTATGCAACCAGAATGGTGTCTACGCTGATATTGCTAGGCTATCATGTCCCTCACTTCAGTTCCATTTCTTGACCGTTTAAATCAGTTTTCCCTTTTAAATCATGTAAGATGATTGACACCACATCGATCATCTCATATGCATTTCACATGAACTCCAGGTATAGTATTTCATGTGTATTACACGTACTATCATCCATGTGTATTTCATCTACAAATACTACACGAGTATTTGCTAGTCGATTCCAAATCATCTCAGGCGTATTCCACTTGTTGATATTCTACAAGATGCTGATGTCGCTCATAGCTTGGGAATGTTACTAAATGTTGATGTTGCTGATTATTTGGAGACGCTAGGAGATGCTGATGCTGTTTACAACCTGGAGATCTTACAAGACGAAGACAAAGGCGTTAGACTAAGCGATCGAACGAGAAGATGCTTCACCACTATACGATTTCCATCCCAATTCATGTCCTTACCTTTTAGTTATATGTCACACATCATTCAGTTATCTTTTCAGTCATATGAGTGGGAACCGGTACCAGCCGGCCACTCAGCTGAATAGTTACATGAATCACCGTCATGAGAATGACCATCATGGGACTGACAGACAAGACAATAGTAACCACTACTGTGACAACAAGTATTCTAGCAATCACAACAGACCACCGGTCATAGACTTAACCAGAATTACAAGGGTCAGCAGTCCAGTAGATCCGCCAACTCTAGCATTTTAACCACCATTTCCATTATGATTTCTTTTCATATGTCAGGGCATCCTTCAAGACACATCCTCTCATGTATATGTACTAAAGACACATGTCAAGACACCAGTCAAGACACATGTCACACGAATACTTCTTAGCACATGAGTCAAGACACACAATTCATGCATAACTTTTGAACCCAGCCTCAGTGATTCAAGGTACCTTTCCAAGGGTGTACTTATTCTGTTTTGACATGTACAAATCAAGCCACTAAAATCTCAGTACCATCTCCGACTTATTGTTCATAGTTGGTCACGTAGTGTTCGTTCCGTGTGAGACAACGAAACATATTCAGTAAAATCTGCCACGTTTATTTCGTGTGCTGTCATGACACTTTTATTTCACGTTTTCATATTCGGATATTCATGTCCATCTTAGAAGCCATTATATCATCCATGTATATATAGACTTTCAATTCAGGTTGATGAAAATATCCTCATTATATTCAGGAATGTTCAAATTCCTGAATACACTCAGCATGGGTTTTCCACCAGGAAAATCGGTGAATTTTTTTTTCTCATGTCTGACAAGCATGTCTAGCTATCATTTATGACCCGACTTTTGGTATTCTTACCCATAAATCAGTCGATTACTTCAGATTTTCTCAGACATATTACCCGAAGGAACTACAACTTTTACCACCATTCATGACAATATTTTCAATCCAAGTATTATTGGTCTATCCGACCAACTACCAGACTCTAAACACTTTCCAAGATCAAGTTACGATTAGGCTATCAGAAGTTGTGAGTGAAAGAGCTAGGCACTTCCGTGAGTGTTCTTCACACATGTTATGTTCAGTATGAATCCATGTTGGTGCCTTTTAGTTCACGAATGCCCAGAAGTAATTGAGGATTTGAGAAATCAAATTTTCATGAATTCTGGACAAGTTTATGATTCTGTTCATTGTTAACATTCAGACTTTCTTTAAGTCTATAGAAGAGCACGAAGGCCATCTTCACTCTATGTTACAAGGTTTACAGCAAGAGAATTTCACACTGAAATTTTTCCTGTACGTATGTAGTTGATCACAGTGACACGCTGATTCACATGGTCTTCATGGTAAATTTTTTTTTACCATGACTATGCCTACGCGTAAAGAAGAAAATCCTACGCTAAGAGATGTTTAAGTTTTACTCAAACTCATAGCTTCCCAATTGCTATATATTCACGATCCTAAACACATTTGGTGGTGAGGTATGAAACAGGATGTAGTTACGTTCATATCTAAATGCCTGACTTTCAACAGGTTAAGATAGAACACTAACACGCTTATAGTCATTTCAACCTTTAGAAATATCTAAATCGTCATTCGACAATTTAACCAATCCTACATGTCCTTCTTTCATCTGAAAGGAGTGCACATTAGCAGACTATCAGCTATTTTCCAGCCAATGATCGTACGATTACACGGCACTCTTTTAGCTATCAGATCAGATAAAGGTTTATGTTATCATTTGTTATTTGCGTTCACGTCTGTATGATTATTTCAGCTCTCAAGTTATGTCTCACATTAGCATTCACGAATTTATCCACGTCTTTATTTTTTTTCCCATTTGCATGATTGGATTACACTTCCACGTTCATGACATCATTCACCTTCATGACATCATTCACGTTCATGATCATATCCTATCTTACGGTTTACGTTTCACTTTTCACTATGGAAGAATTGTAGGAAGCTTGAGAGACTATACTCAAGTTTAGTATGACTTTCATCCTCAGACAGATGTTTCACGTCACATTTCACGTTTTATCTAGTATCATTGACTTTACCTCCTTATTTATTGCACGTTCATGATATGCTTACATGTCATGTTTATCCTACGTTCTAATATCACGTTCACGATATGTTTTGCACGTATTATCATTCACCATATGTCTCATAATTCATGTACCATATCTCCAAGTATCACGTTCACAATTGTTCACGTATCACGTTCACAATTGCTCACGCACTACGCCTCAATATGTCTCGTACACCAAATTTTTTTTTGTATGTACTTACACCAGTAAGTATGATACTTAGTATCATATCGTTTCATGTATCTTCTCATGTTATAATTTTTTTTCCAAAAGTTTAGATATGTTCCTTTCAGTCACTTCATGTTCCATGTTCTCTACAATCATGCCACGTTCATGTCCCTCCCAGAATATCGTATCTCTAATTCGAGGACGAATTATTCTTTTAGAGGGGAAGAGTTGTAAAACCCGCATAAAAATTCCTAGAACTACGTACATGAAATTACGTATAAATTTAAAACTTATGATTTACGTATATATGATACGTTTCGAGAACGTTTAATATAATTATTACGTATATTATTTTTAGTACGACAAATAAATACGTATATTATTATTATTATTTACGTACGACATGAATTTACGAATAATAAGTAAAACCACCAAAATAATAATACACGACGTTTAAATCGCGCTACACGAGTAATTAACACGATTAGTATAATTACGTATATTAAATTAAGTACGACAAGTGACTACGTATATTATATGTACGTTTAAACGTATAAAGATAACTATGGAAATTTACAAGTTTTAAACATGACTACGCGTAACATTATTAGTCGCAAATTTAATTAAATGGTTTCGGGCTGTTTGGACAAGAAAGGAAGGGGAAGGCAGATGGGCCGCAGCCCAATAACCAAGTACAAACCAAACCGACCCAAAAATAAAAGATAAAAGACGGGGGTGCTTGTTTATTTGTTAAGTCGAAAAAAAAACAAACAGAAACCCTAAATAACATTGCACGACCGTTTTTGGATCTCTTCTACCGTCGAATACATCACCCCAAGGAAACAAGGCAGGTCGTGAGTTTTAATCCCAGGTTTAAGGGTGACTGTGATTCATGTTTTTATTTTATACTCCTAAACCCTAAACGAGTTTAAGGTATTGCTTAATCCTTTTTCCTTTGTTTGTTTGTACGTTTAAGTAATCAAGAACAATTAGAAACGAATTATGAACAGTTGTTACACGTGGGTTTAAATAAGATTAAGGGGTGACGATGTTATAACCGGTTTACACTCAAACCGAGACCATCCAAGGTCTCGGTGGTAGTTTTCTTCCACCAGCCGCAAGGGCTGGGTGGTTTTGTTTCTGTCGGTGGCAATCCAAACACCCCAGCAGGGGTTTTGTTCTAACAGTAGGAACCGAGGCCTGCTGTGGGTCTCGGTGGTTAATTATACACAAACAGGGGCGTTTGGTTGGTTAACAGTGGGTAGTAATTAGGGTTAAGCAAAACAGCATGAACAAACATGGTTCCCAGGTTTCTCGGACAACACAGGAATATATATATCGGGTAGAACTGGCATTAAGATATCGGACGACACAAAATTTTGTATCTTGGATAGAACAGGAATTAGTATATATTGGACAGCATGGAATTTTTAAGGTATTTATTATGTTAGTGTGTTTGTTTCGTGCGACCAAGACACGGGTGTCTCGGTAGGCTTAGGTACGATAGTATACGTTATTAAACATAATTAACTTTAGTATTATTTATACGTTAAGATTAAATATTTAACGCGACATAGGTTATATTTAATTAACGATATTTTGCCAAGTATTTTATTCACTTAATTAAATTAATAAACGTGACTTATATTAATTATTTAATTATCTAGTTAAATTTAGTTTTATTAAATTATCATGTTATGATATGAATTATGATTTCAAGTAATACCATGCACGTTAATATTAACTAATAATTATTATTATTTTAGCGTAAGTATTTATTAAGTAGAGTTTACTATACGATCATGAAATAAATATATTTTATGCTAATTAAAACATTTGAACATAAAATACAATAAGCATGATACATGGGTTATAAAATAAGTCAAGAACGTTAAGGCAATACAAGAACAAGTTAAGATTACATCAAGTAATTAAAAATTACTACGTATAAGTTAACCAAGCGACTCATACATGTCCATCTTTATTATGTAGCATTTATGGAGTGTGATCTTCTTCACGTTTTCATCCTCTACGTTGTTCTTCATTTGCGTTACTGGACATGAGGTACGGATTTCCGTCCTTTCAGTAAAGACTTCCTTTCCTATGCATGTTTAGGTTTCCCCGTCTGCAGCCAAATGTTTTTCCCCAGTATATGTTTAAGCTTCTCAGTAATCATGTTAATAACTAAATAAATTGCCAGAGCATTATATACAAGCATGACCAGTTTATGTACTAGTTACGGAGGTACCGTAACCACGGCACTAGAGGCACCGATGTCGTGACTCACATGCAGGAGAGTGATATCCTGCATCGTCCCACTCATGTTCAGGTTGGCCATTTTTATATGTATATTTAGTGGGGCGTATGGATGCATCCTAGGCTTATAAGTGTTACAAGTTATCAGGGTGAATGTGGTGTGTGCTCTACATCCTTCACATTGGAGCTGATCCCTCCACCCAGCACAGTATTTAGAGGTCACCCCTCTATAGCATGACGAGGTCACCCCTCCATGTATTCATGTACGTTGATATATTTCATGACCTATATGAGCTCTTTGGCAGTTAAATTACAGTTTCATAATTAAACAGCAGACTTTCAGTATTTACATGAACATGATACTTTAAGAATAAACCAGTTTATTTCAAGTTACAAGTTTACTACATGTCACCAGGTTTTCCAGGACTTACATTATTCCGCTGCATTTTCATTTTTATGTTTTCATTTCAGCCTTCACTTATGTTATGATATTCCATGTTACTATTTTATATCCGCACACTGAGCGTCTCGCTCAGCCGTTTTTTTTATGTCCCCAAACGGCAGGTACACAAGGTCAGGAGCATGGAAAGGTTATGCATAGGATGGGAGCTATTTTATGTTCTGTTATTTCTGCAATACTTTTACTTTATGCTATGTTTATGAGTTTATGTTGGGGACCGATGTTTGATTCCGGTTATCCCTTATGGTCATGTAATGTTCTAGGACATTTACCTTATGTTTTGATGTTACGCCATGATTATCCTGTGATATTCCATTTATCCAAATGGGGTGTTACATCAAGTGTTTACAGTCTCCTAATTGTCAATGTTTAAAATATTACTACATCATTAGTGTAATCATGGTTTAAGCGATTCTATTTTATAAACACAACAAGTAGCTGGATTTGAGTGCCCAAACATCTTACGGCTTACTACATTGTTTTGAAAAGCCAATGACTACTTTTTACAAGTCATATACATGATATTTCAAAAGCTCCAAGCAATGTAACAAGAGAAGTTGACAATGTAAAAGAGAAGTTGACATCTCTTTTCCAGATTTGCAGAATTGAAGGTGACATTTCATTGGTTTGAGATACCGGGTGTTGGTCAACTCAAGTTGGTCCGTTGTTACACCAATAACCTGAGTTGGGGTTTTTTTTTCTTTATATGTTCATTTAACCCCCACGGTTTGGGTTTGTCATTTGCCTTGGTGAGTCTTGAATGGGTTGTACTTATTTAGAACATTTTCTAAAACATACTGACGCTATGGAATCAGGGGGAAAATAGTGATTTTCTCTGAGTATAAGTTTTCTTGTTTGCCTTTTTTTAGATAGATATGTGTATATGTGCATCTATGAACCTGAAAAAATGTATTTTTTCTTAGTTTTCTTTAAATATGCAACCAAAGTACAGATGTACTCTATCAGGAAAGCTTAACGGCTAAATTACTTGATGTGGTGGAATCGTATGTTTAATGACGCAGTTTTCGTAAATCATAAGAGAGTAAACTATATGATGTAAATATGAATTAACATGTAACATAGTTGTCGAAACAAACCTCAGTTCTTCAAGAGGCATAAACTTGAGCTGCATTTTGACAAGCAAGCGAAGTGTGATATAGTTTAATCATCTCATTTTGTATTAATCAAGAAAATTAAGGAATATGACATACTCACATCATGGTGGAAGTAAATGAGATTAATTACTCTAAAAATTACTAGTATTAACAAAACAGATCTATTACTAGTATAGTTTTTAGAAGGGAGATGTCTTTAACATGCTCGAGTTTAATTTCACCACTGCTCTTGCCACCACTACTTTATCCGACTTTAGGTACACTTTTCTCCTCTTCTTTATAGCTTGTGAAGTGATCTTTGCGGGTATTATTTGCCAAACATTTGCAATATTTAAACACAGCTTTCGTGTTAAAAGGAAACATGAATTATGTGATACATATTTATTAATTAATGTGCACGTTCTAGCTGTTAAATTGAAAGTGCTAGTTAAGCTTCTCATTTTAGATTTTGATGCATTTTAATTTCGCTATTAAATTAGCATGTAGTCATTGTAATTTCATGTTGATAGATGTTCAGGACTTGTTTTAGAAAATGAAATAAAAAGTGAATAATTTTAGGACCTGGTCTTAATTTTTAATAGTTCAATCAAAATAAACTGTGTGGTGCTTTCACAATTGCATGACTCATATAATTGTGTATAGCAAATTAAAAGCTCTGGTAGTACGTATGGCCTAAATTTTAAAGCTGTGATATAAAACAGGAGGTGACATCTCCTAATACAAACTGCATGTGAAATATGACATCACACACCTCCATCCTCCCTAATGCGTAATGAGATGTGACCAAAGTTGTTGAAAAAATTAATTGTGCATATTCTGACTTCTATATAAGACCCTCTTAAATGTGTTTACCACTTCGGATGTTTAAAGTAATTCGGCAGACTTGTTTGACATATTCTAACTTCTGATATATATAGATGATAAGGAATTGATTATCTATGTGGTTTTGATTATGTAGCTGTTATAATACTAACTGAAACAAATCACAGAAACCCAAATTGATGGATGTTAAGTTGTCCGGTTAGAAACTTGAAACAGTGAACACTCCAAAGAACTAGCCACGGTTATCAAGTGCTTACAGTATCCTAAATGCCGATGATATGTTTAAAATATTACTACATCATTAGTGTAATCATGGTTTAAGCGATTCTATTTTAGAAACACAATAAGTAGCTAGATTTGAGTGCCCAACATCTTACGGCTTACTACATTGTTTTGAAAAGCCAATGATTACATTTTACAAGTCATATACATGATATTTCGAAACCTCTAAACAATGTAAAAGAAAAGTAGAAATCTCCTTACACCTCCAGCTTCCTAATTAATGGATAGCCTCTCTTTTCCAAATGAGCAATTGAAGGTGACATTTCCTTGGTTTGAGATGCTGGCTAAAGTACGTTCAAGAAAGTTATCTGCTACTTTGTTGGTTTTAGACAAGTATGACTTTAATGGTGTGTGGTAACTATTCTCACCAAACCTATTTTCACCTTGAAATTATTATGAACGAAGGTTTGAATAAGCCTTTGAACAAAGAAGTTCAATACAACTTGTTAAAAAATTTTCTAAAAGCAAGATGGTGTGCCTATTATACTAAGTTAAAGTAACTATGTTATCTTTAAAGTTACTAAAAGTTGTTACGGTCTGCTAGATTGTTTTGTTATGGGTAGGAGTAATTAGTATTGGTAAAACATGTCACCGAGCATATAGCAGGGTAAAAAACTGGATTCACTAATACAACATCCAAACCTGTCAATAACACTGGAACCAAACCCAGCTATCGTGGGTTCGACGTTACCAGCTCTCTTATGAGTGCACGTAATTGAGTATCGTCAAATCATGTCACCAAACATATAACAGAACAACTAGATTCACTCCTACCAGTGTGTCACCCCAAGTATGTTACTACTTTTTTTTCCGAAAAAGAAGAAAACTATATATATTGGAGGAGGTTTTGAGCAATTCTAAAAGATTGCCACACAATATAAAATCATCTTAAGGTAGTTCCCAATATTTTTCCAAAGTAGTCCTAAAAACTTCCATGCATCATCTCTATATAATTCGGAGAGGAGGTGAAGGATGAAAATGAGGAGGATAGTTTTTTACCATACTGACACCAAAATGTCATGAAGTAACACAGTAAAGTTAAAATCTAAAAAACCCTATTTCAATTTTCACTTTTCCGCCAAAACCGCCTTTTTAATAAACCCTATTCAGACTCTCCCACATCCATCGAAAAACATCATTTTCTCACCTAAACCCTAGAAAAATAATGGCTGAAAAGCCAAAAAGAAAAACGTCTTAATCATCACCTTCTTCTTCTTCCAAAATCCCCAAGAACCACAAGGAGTCAAAGAAGAAGAGGCTGTATGTTTTTTATAAACGTTAAGTGTTATGATAAAGTCTTTTTACATATATTGTTGTATGATTTTACGGTTTGGAATTTTGATTCTTGTTTGTGAATTTTGTTTGATTTAAATTCATTTGAATATAAAAGTTTATTTAAATACAAAGACTAATTCTCACAATTCATCTTCATCCTAATCCAATAATGGATAAGATTAATTTTTTTTTCCAAACATTAAACATCTTTTAAACCGTTAATCGTTAGACGAAAAAAAATATACCGTTACGACGGCCATTTAATTATCTTTCTAAATATAAGCTATATGATATACTTTCGACAAAAATTTTTTTGATTTTTTTCACGTTTTTTTTTATTGTCGAAAATTATCATATATGATATTAAATATCATATATATGATAGTAACACTAATATCATATATGATATAACTTATCATATATGATATAAACCAATATCATTTATGATTCAATAATAATTTGTAACTTAGGACTAATATCATATATGATAAACACTATTATCATATATGCTATTTTATACAAATTTTAAAAAACGAAAAAAAAGACGAAATTTTTTTTCTTCAAATATATATCATAATGCATATTCGTGGAAAGCTTATTAAATGCTCGCCGCGTTGATATATTTTTTCCGTTTAACGATTAATGATTTAAAAGATATTAAAATTATAAAAATAAGTAAAATAATAAAATACTTTTAATTTTATCCATTAGATGAGATGGAGATGGAGATGGAGATGGATGGTAGAGATGAGTCCCTTAGTATCCAAATATTAATATGGTATCCAAAATAACTCTACTCATTACGTTTCTGAATAATTTTTTTTCTCCTTTTCTTTTATAAAATTTGTTTTGATAATTTTGGTTTTTAGGGGGTGTTTGGTTAAATTTATGAGTTTTACTTAGACTTATGTTATATTAATCATTTATATTTATCTCTTATATATTAGAAGCTTATAAGTTCATATTTAGTGTTTGGTTTACCTTATCAAAATTAATAAGGTAAAATGACAAAAAAAAAAAAATTAAATTATGTAGTTATTAAATATTGGTATAAATTTTTTATTATTTATTATTGCTATATAAGCCATCGTTTCTTACCATATATAAGCTTATAAGCCTACTTATATAGTTTAAACAGACATTTGATTTCGGCTTATAAAATTATATAAACTAATAAGCTTATAAGCTCATTATATAAGCTAAAACAAACACCCCGAGGAAATAAGTATAAACTTTGGGGTCACAAAGTAGTGAAATAAGTACGTAAGAATTGTAAACATGCTCAATAGTTCAACGTTTGATGCAAAAATTTGTGTGTTTTGATTTTGTTAAAGTTTTTTATATTTAGATTATGTGTAACGCTAATGTATTTGGACTTTTTTCATAAACTATAAAGTCATTCAGCTTTATAGAGTTTTGATTTATTGTTTTCATATAATTTTGGGTAATTATAACTCTTTGGGTAATTATAACTCTTATAAAGTTTGGGTATTTTGAATTTTTTTTTCTTTGTAAGAACGTTGGTAAAGTTTTTTTAAGTTTGAGTACGTAATTTGGATATTCTGTAAAGTATGGTATTTTGAATGTATACATAAATTTTGCACATTTGCTTTCTAATAAGATAAATAAATTATTTAAATCATTATAACTTTTGTTTACTAAAACTCAAGGTGTTAAAAAAACTGAGAAATCAACGAACCGAGCCGAACCGCTCAACCCGAAACCGAAAAACCCGCTTACCACGGTTAGGTTTCGGTTTTTATTTTTAGATTTCCGCGATTAACGGAACCGTACCACACATACTATACATGAAATTTTCTAACTAAATATTCGAATAACAATACTTGCATTAATTATATTAGTACATTACTTTTATTGTACATCGACCTTTTTTTACTCATAGTGTGATTGTAATCTACGAAAACTGAATAAATATTTTTTAATATGTTCGTTATGAATATTTGACTGCGTTTTTTTTATAATGAGATCACTTTTCTATGATTTTTATTTATTTGATGTCATTTAATTATACGAAAACGGCATCCTATGTTCTAAACAATGCTTTTATTAATAAACGTAAACTTAATTAAACTTATAAAATGGTTGACCGTAACCTGAAATGACAGACACTAACATTCAATGGGTAAATATTTCATGATTCAGTTTTTTGTTATTTAGCATAGTTGCATGATTTTAGTGTATTTTCTTGTAAATTTGTGACTCTTTTTCGTACTTGTAATTAAAATATAGGGTTGATTATATGAAATTAGTATAGAAACATTTTAGGGAGAGTATTTTCATTTGCAATTAAATTATAACTGTAAATCTTCTTATTTTTGAATATTTTATGTTTTTTTAGAAATTTGTTTGTTTTACGTATCTAAATCAATCAATAAGTGCTAATAAAGAATGCTTCCAAGTCTGTATTACCAAGATTGTGGCCTTGTTTATTACATACTTCTTTTACTAGAAGAACTTAATTCATGAACTTATAGACCGATGTTAATCTTATCTTCTACTAGGTCTAATGGAAAGAGTATGCGCTCAAAGAGGACATTGAGCCTATGGATACCTTGGGGTATGCAAATTAATCTTTGTACTTATATTGTATATAAGTCTAAATGGAAGGGTTATGGGCCCGAAGAGGACACTTGGGAGCCTATTGAAGCTTAAAGAGTTTGTGGTTAATTGATATAAGTCTAAGCTTTTGCTTTTGCGTGTAAGTTAACAACTACCTTTTACATTTGACACATTTGCTTCTTGCCTAAATATAGAGAACTGCAAGTTTAATTTTGACACATAAAAAAGGGGATGTATATGCCTAATGATTACCTCAACACTGTTAAGTAAAATGAGTTTGTAAATAGATTTTTTTAACAAACGAGAAGTCCTCAATCTGACATTTATTTTGTTAGTAAGTTTCTTGTTGTAGGGCGATTCTGATGTTATCTATGATGGGCATCCATGTCAAGGGATAGGCGGTTTCAAAAGATTTAGGCAAAAAAAAATCCCGTCAAATGACGAAAAGAACAAACAAATTGTATTGGACATGGATATTGTGGAGTATTTAAAGCCACGGTTTTGTATAATGGAAAACGAAGTAGATATTGTAAAGTATGTCAAATGCTATTTGGGTAGGTATGTTTTGGGGAGATTAGTTGCTAAAATTTATTAAGCCTGTTTGGGTTTAACGGTTGCGAGATTCCACGGTCTTTCACACGTATGAGGACGTTCATGTGGGGCGCGACACCAATGAGGTAGATTTTAAAGCTTTTTTTTATGTAACAAGTTAAATGAAGTTGTGGTATGTTGTTTTACTAACACTAGGCTTCATTTATAGAAATTGACCCAATACCCGATAGTAAAACAACTATACATTTAACTTGTTACATAAATGAAGCTTAAAAATCGCCTCACTGGGTGTCGCGCCCCACATGAACATTCTCATACGAAACTACGGAAGGCCATAGAATCCCGAAACCATTAAACCCACCCGGGCTAGATAACTATTAATAACTAATTGCCTTAAAGCATACCTACCCAAATAGCCTTAGGAAAACTTTACAATATGTACTTCGTTTTGCATTATACAAAACCGTGGCTTCAAATACTCCATAATATCCATGTAAAATACAAGTTGTTTGATGTTTTCATCATTTAGCGGGTTTTTTCTAATATAGGAACATCTCATTAGAATTTGAGGTACTAATTTGATACATTTAATAAATTTGAGGTACTAACACTAGGGGCATGGACTTATAATTGAAGTTTTCTATCTAGGCGATTAAACATCTTGAACAAGACATAGTGTTGAGTATTAGGGAGAACGCCCGAGTCCAAAGTTTTCCTAATTATTATAAGCTTCTTGGTCGATTCTTTGTCCAATCAAAGGAAGGTAAGGAATGCGTTTATAAATTTGTTTCACTTATAGTTCAGTTTTTGCATATTGTCCTCATATAATCACTTGTAATTCTACGTTAAACATCTCATACCATCATAAAATGGTTGGAAAGGTATGATGCAGTACTCAAAATATAATTTTATATCAAAAACATCGAGTTCTTAGTTTAATTTAATGGGTCATTCTCTTTTTATGCTACATTGTATTTGCTCGGGATATAGTCTATTTGTTATAGCTAAACCTAGATGTTGAATTATTAAAACTCAAAGGTTTACAAAAAATAAAGATATATCAAAGAGGCTGAAAGATTTTTTTCTAATGTAAAACAGATTTTTTGTTTGCTTTATTATAATGTTTCTATCAATAACTAGTTTTAATGATCATAGTTAATGTATTAACTGGTATATCATTTGTGCTTCAGTAGCCACTGTTTTTTAGTCATTCTAACTTTTATTAGTTTATAAAGTAGTAGTTCATCCTTTAGGCCTTGCATCATACAAGTATATAACCATCCCAACAATGAACCTTATCCTCATTCAGGCTTGGAAATATTTTTGAAGTTGCTATTTCTTTGTTTACTGTACCTTATGGAAATATTTTGATCGTTGTTTCAACTTATGTTTTAAGTTCGGTTATTGTTGTATAGTTGTACGTAGTAAAAGATTATGCCAAAATGACCCTTGATTTGCATAAAAATTTTGCAAGCATATCCAAGTTATGAATGCAATTGCGATTCTAGTTGCGAGGGCCCTTGGCAACACGTTGGCTATGCAATGTAAAAGGATCACTAATATTTTTTTTTGGTAAAAGGGTAACAATGACCCCGGTGAATAGAACCAAAAAAAACATTGAAGTACAAGGAATGTGGCTGAAATACCACATTAACCGCAAGCTACAGGCAGCTTGTTAAACAAAATGTTGTACAACCCAAGTTTACTTTTTTATGTAGCAGTGGTATTAATTAGGTTGTGATAGCGGACTCTTTCTATGCAAACCTGTTCTATTTCATGCAATATTGATGTTAACACATTGCTTTCTTTTTGTTATGTATGATATTGGGTCAAAACCTGTCAAGATAAACCAACTAAATATCTGACCTATCTGTCATTTGATATTGGTATGGTTTTGAATTATGTTAGGTCCTCAACAATATTGTTGAATTATGTTGGATAATTTTGGAAGGGTTAGGTTATCAAGACCACATACTTTCACCATCTAAATCCCCTTTAATTTTTTAATATTTTTGATTTTTTTAATTTTATAATTTAGTATTTGTTACAAAACTGTGAAACTGAAAATACGAAAAACAAATATTAAGTTTCTACGAGTCAAAAGTATCAAACAGATAAAAAAACACGGAACAAATGCTAATAAAAACATGCACTAGACTGAAGAGTGACAAAAAAACAAGTAGGGCGTACTTTTTTGTACTTTATTGTGGGCTAAGGGGATATTAATAATGTTGAACCCTTCGAATAGATCGAGATCCTGTTAAGGATTATACAATAGTCTGTAAACAAACTAGAGCACGTGAGATACTGATAACGCTCAAATCCAACGTGTTTTCTTGAGCATTATCCGTTTATTTGCATGGCTTTTGGTAAAACTAACGAGCGTTTAAGCTCATATATGTCTGAAGTTGTGTTTTGTGTTGTTAGTTAGCCAAGATCATGAGAAGTGAAGAAAAGAAGTGTAAACTAAGAATAAACGATGTTTCATGCATATACGAAGAATCCCAACCAAGTTCAATACTCGTGTACGAGTTACAAGCCTTTGAAGATCAATTCTGGGTACAAGAACAAGTGTTTTTAAGAGTATACAAGCTTTACAAGTGATCCCTATTTGGGAAATGCAAGAGAAATTAAGAAGCTACTTGTAGTATACAGTGTGCATATAACTCAACATGAAAGTAGTGGCCGGTCGTGTGAGCAGATGGTAACCGTGCTCAGCTGCTACCATCTCCTTTTCATTCAGCTTCCATCATCTCCTTTTCCTTCAGCTTCCACCAGCAAGTAAGTAGATTGCCAGTCAACTTCAGCTGCCACCATCTCCTTTTCCTTGGATAGATTTTACTACAAGTCATTTGCATACATTCTTGAAGCATATATGGAATACACATGAAGATTCTATTGAAGAGTTCTAGAATCACTTTCGCATCAAGTAAAAGTATTTGGCTCCAAGTATTTTGCTTTGGATCCAAGTTCATTCAATGATGAGGAGGCCTTAATTTGAAGCATAAATAAGACAATTGGGATCATGTAACAAACACAATTCATGACCACCATCCTTATTCCCAAGGGAGCTCTTCCAACCTTGGTGAAGATCCCAATTCCCGTATTTGATCTTGGTGTGCCAAAAAGTGACAGTTTTGAAACTCCAATCATCAAAATAATCTTGTCAAACTCTAAGGGATCATTACCATTATCATTGGTAGTGTTTCTTGATACATAAATCACCACCAATCTTCACCAAACCTCTCCAAAGTACACCTCAATTCTCAAATACGAATTTCCAAATACATAACCCGAAAGACAAGAAACTCCTACAATTGGTTCGAAACTTGTAGCCAATTGAAGAAACTTGTAGCCAATTGAAGGCCTAAAGATTGCTCTAATTCCTTCCATTTACCTATTGTAATCATAATTAGGGTAAACTTTTGTTACTTTCATGATGTTGAACTCTATGACATATGTTGAATGTTGGTTGTTGATTAATATGATCATAGAGTAGTGTTCTTATACTTGTTCGGAATAATGTAAACATGGATATGTAGTGTTTGTTATTTTGCAATATTGAATTATGATTTGGTTTATAAGTTTGTTTAAATCAATATGAGTCTTGATAACTTGTTGGTAAACCATAACTGGGTCTAAAGGTCGAAAGGATTTCTAGTTGTGTTTTGTTTCAAATGTTAATGCGCATATATGTTTGGTGTATCATGATTGACAACCATGAGTAAACAAGTTAAATGGACTAATAAAGGTTTAATATAGAGTATATGTCAAAAGGGATCTAATGAACAAGTTAGCTAAAATCATAATATGCACATATGAATTTAACTAGCGGTTTCTAATATTGATCATAGGTCGAAAGGGTTCTTTATTCTAAACGATGTCATGTACAATTCCATGATATTACCCATTAACTTAGAATTTTATACTTATAATTTGTGTGTTATTTTGTAGTGTGAAATTTCCGTATGGACAACCTGACAAAGTGCAAACAGTCAATACATCGAGCGACGCAATCTTCTGAGTCAGAAGTGACCCGTAGGTTCCGCCCGACTGTTCACTTGCCACTTACCTCCCTAACCCCACGATCTAGGTTAGTGGAAGACACGTGGCATGAATCCAATGAATCATCACCGAAGAGGTAACCCTATAAATAGGTTGTCCATACGGCTGTGTGTTACACATATTCTTTTGCTGTTTTTCCGCCATTAACGTTTTCTTCCTTACCACCACCTTCTTTCGCACGGATCTTCCCCCACACAGGTTATAATCACACACCTTTCATCATTTTTTAATAATTATGGCTCATAGGAACAACCCGACCATCGGATCCGTGCTGAATGTGATGACGGAAGTAAAACAGGGAGAGTTTTGCTCCATCTTCTACATCCCTAGCAACCTTCACCCCTCTCTTCCTGGTGCCGAGGATCTTATAACTGAAGCCCCCAGGGAAAGATTGGTCTGTATACTCGTCTTTTTGATGCGGCCAACTACCACATCCCTTTCACTAGGTTCCTTATAGATTTACTAGGTTACTATGATGTACATATCACCCAGTTACACTGCATAGGCGCATGTAAGATTAGCAAATTTGAAATCCTATGCCGCGCCCGAAGCATCCCCCCAACCTTAGAGTTATTCAGGTTGTTTTACATTCCCATCTTAGTGAATGGTTGGCTTTCCTTTAATAAACGATCCCCAAACAGCTTCATGAGTCACAATAAAGTCATTGACTCACTGAAAAACTGGTAAGACCACTACTTTTTTATTGACGCAATAGTATGGCCGACTGAGTTTGTATATAAGCATAGGTTACTCCCTGACTTTCCTCCCCGGGCTGGTACATACAACGCCCAGCACGCTCAAGAAATAGATAGAAATAGGACAGGGTTTCATAGGAACCTACCCGAGTCATTCCTTTGCCTGCTAGGAATTAGTCGTAACTAATTTGGCCCATCGAACAGATACCCCGTATTTTGGAGAAGCCGAGCCGAAGGTAGGTATAGTATGTGTGTCCTCAAAGATATATAAATGCATGGTCCGTATCTAACATAATTCTTGCTTCGCAGAAATGAATTTCTTTGGAGTCCTACGCCAGGGAGACCCTAGGGCCATTCCGGAGGGAATGCGCCCCAGACGAGAAAACGAGCTACCACTGCTTGAACAAACCAGACACGTGACAGTCGCCCTGGCAGCCGTACCCGACCCCCAATCCGACGAGGAAGATACAACTCTTTTGAAGACCCCCCCATAGATTTCGATAACGAAGACGGGGACGCAATGATGTTGGAAAATGAGGTTGGGCCCTCCTCACCGCCGAAGACTACCACCCATGCCCATGACAGGAGCAGGGTGATAACATTGAGAGAACCACCTATAGCCTCTGCAAAATGCTAGGTGATGATGATGAAGAATTACAACAAGTCGACGAAGAAGAGGAGGAAGAAGCTTAACCCATCCTAAGGCGTACCTGTAGAAAGAATAAGAGGGTAAGGAGAACCACCGAGGCCGTGATAGGAGAACACGATGCCCCAGTCAAGAGAATGCGTGAAGACCACCCCCTCTATCAATTTGGGGAAAGCATAAATCAGGTTTCGGGAACGGCGCAGGATGCCCACATAGCCCAGAACGTGTCACCCTAGCTGTTGAGCCGGTCTCTCAGGTTCCTCCCACTGCGTCAGAGCTGGAGAAGACCAAAATGTAAGTCGCCCGCACATGCCTGTCATTATTTCTCTATTCTAAGTAAAAGGTATGTGCTTTCGTAATAATACTTATGTGCATGACAATATTTGTTGCAGGGATAACCAGGCTGGTGCCGCACCTGTCCAAGGGACGAGGAAGGGGAAGGATCCTGTCCTTCACTCCACGGCGTCCAAACCTGGCCCGACCTTCGAGGAAGGTACTCCCACGGCCTCACAGGAAATTCCTGTATCCGGCTCCCCCACACACTTTATTCCTGAGTGGAAGACAATAACCACTGATAGGATGAGGGACGCAGAAGAATGTCAGGACTACCTTAACCACTGCATTCCGCCTGGCCTGGTAAAGGATATAAATGCGCTCAGCCATCCAGATTGGTAGATAAATACAATGGGGCCTTGGTGCATCAGATGGCTATGGGTACCTCCATGCGGGTGAGATTTGAGGGCGCCCTGGATCATGTCGAATCTTTAAAGAGGAAGAACGGCCGTAGGGAGAAAATGATTGAAGAAAAAGAATCCATGATTGCAACCCTCCAGTCCCAACTCGCCGCCGTTGAGGCAACCATCAAGGAACAAGCCGCGCATGCCCATGCCTACGACAATCGTGTAGCCGAGCTTGAAGCCTAACTTGAGGCTTCAAAAGCTAAGATACGTATCTGTACGGTATCATACCCACATCCATATTATGCATGATTTATTCTAACCTTAGTATATCACAAGTAGATGGTCGCCGTAGAAGCTTTGGCGAAGACCACAACTGATCAGGCATCTGCCATCTCAAAGGAGCTTGAAGATGTATGGACATTGGTCCAGGGCGAGGAGACCTTGAAAGATGAGCTTGCGAAGGAAAGAGCCTTGCTAGAACATGTGATGGAAGTTTCTACGAAAAAGGATGTGGAGCTGGACGCGCTCACCACAGACCGTGATGAGGTGCTGTGCCCCCAACTCATATAATTGTGTATAGCAAATTAAAAGCTCTGGTAGTACGTATGGCCTAAATTTTAAAGCTGTGATATAAAACAGGAGGTGACATCTCCTAATACAAACTGCATGTGAAATATGACATCACACACCTCCATCCTCCCTAATGCGTAATGAGATGTGACCAAAGTTGTTGAAAAAATTAATTGTGCATATTCTGACTTCTATATAAGACCCTCTTAAATGTGTTTACCACTTCGGATGTTTAAAGTAATTCGGCAGACTTGTTTGACATATTCTAACTTCTGATATATATAGATGATAAGGAATTGATTATCTATGTGGTTTTGATTATGTAGCTGTTATAATACTAACTGAAACAAATCACAGAAACCCAAATTGATGGATGTTAAGTTGTCCGGTTAGAAACTTGAAACAGTGAACACTCCAAAGAACTAGCCACGGTTATCAAGTGCTTACAGTATCCTAAATGCCGATGATATGTTTAAAATATTACTACATCATTAGTGTAATCATGGTTTAAGCGATTCTATTTTAGAAACACAATAAGTAGCTAGATTTGAGTGCCCAACATCTTACGGCTTACTACATTGTTTTGAAAAGCCAATGATTACATTTTACAAGTCATATACATGATATTTCGAAACCTCTAAACAATGTAAAAGAAAAGTAGAAATCTCCTTACACCTCCAGCTTCCTAATTAATGGATAGCCTCTCTTTTCCAAATGAGCAATTGAAGGTGACATTTCCTTGGTTTGAGATGCTGGCTAAAGTACGTTCAAGAAAGTTATCTGCTACTTTGTTGGTTTTAGACAAGTATGACTTTAATGGTGTGTGGTAACTATTCTCACCAAACCTATTTTCACCTTGAAATTATTATGAACGAAGGTTTGAATAAGCCTTTGAACAAAGAAGTTCAATACAACTTGTTAAAAAATTTTCTAAAAGCAAGATGGTGTGCCTATTATACTAAGTTAAAGTAACTATGTTATCTTTAAAGTTACTAAAAGTTGTTACGGTCTGCTAGATTGTTTTGTTATGGGTAGGAGTAATTAGTATTGGTAAAACATGTCACCGAGCATATAGCAGGGTAAAAAACTGGATTCACTAATACAACATCCAAACCTGTCAATAACACTGGAACCAAACCCAGCTATCGTGGGTTCGACGTTACCAGCTCTCTTATGAGTGCACGTAATTGAGTATCGTCAAATCATGTCACCAAACATATAACAGAACAACTAGATTCACTCCTACCAGTGTGTCACCCCAAGTATGTTACTACTTTTTTTTCCGAAAAAGAAGAAAACTATATATATTGGAGGAGGTTTTGAGCAATTCTAAAAGATTGCCACACAATATAAAATCATCTTAAGGTAGTTCCCAATATTTTTCCAAAGTAGTCCTAAAAACTTCCATGCATCATCTCTATATAATTCGGAGAGGAGGTGAAGGATGAAAATGAGGAGGATAGTTTTTTACCATACTGACACCAAAATGTCATGAAGTAACACAGTAAAGTTAAAATCTAAAAAACCCTATTTCAATTTTCACTTTTCCGCCAAAACCGCCTTTTTAATAAACCCTATTCAGACTCTCCCACATCCATCGAAAAACATCATTTTCTCACCTAAACCCTAGAAAAATAATGGCTGAAAAGCCAAAAAGAAAAACGTCTTAATCATCACCTTCTTCTTCTTCCAAAATCCCCAAGAACCACAAGGAGTCAAAGAAGAAGAGGCTGTATGTTTTTTATAAACGTTAAGTGTTATGATAAAGTCTTTTTACATATATTGTTGTATGATTTTACGGTTTGGAATTTTGATTCTTGTTTGTGAATTTTGTTTGATTTAAATTCATTTGAATATAAAAGTTTATTTAAATACAAAGACTAATTCTCACAATTCATCTTCATCCTAATCCAATAATGGATAAGATTAATTTTTTTTTCCAAACATTAAACATCTTTTAAACCGTTAATCGTTAGACGAAAAAAAATATACCGTTACGACGGCCATTTAATTATCTTTCTAAATATAAGCTATATGATATACTTTCGACAAAAATTTTTTTGATTTTTTTCACGTTTTTTTTTATTGTCGAAAATTATCATATATGATATTAAATATCATATATATGATAGTAACACTAATATCATATATGATATAACTTATCATATATGATATAAACCAATATCATTTATGATTCAATAATAATTTGTAACTTAGGACTAATATCATATATGATAAACACTATTATCATATATGCTATTTTATACAAATTTTAAAAAACGAAAAAAAAGACGAAATTTTTTTTCTTCAAATATATATCATAATGCATATTCGTGGAAAGCTTATTAAATGCTCGCCGCGTTGATATATTTTTTCCGTTTAACGATTAATGATTTAAAAGATATTAAAATTATAAAAATAAGTAAAATAATAAAATACTTTTAATTTTATCCATTAGATGAGATGGAGATGGAGATGGAGATGGATGGTAGAGATGAGTCCCTTAGTATCCAAATATTAATATGGTATCCAAAATAACTCTACTCATTACGTTTCTGAATAATTTTTTTTCTCCTTTTCTTTTATAAAATTTGTTTTGATAATTTTGGTTTTTAGGGGGTGTTTGGTTAAATTTATGAGTTTTACTTAGACTTATGTTATATTAATCATTTATATTTATCTCTTATATATTAGAAGCTTATAAGTTCATATTTAGTGTTTGGTTTACCTTATCAAAATTAATAAGGTAAAATGACAAAAAAAAAAAATTAAATTATGTAGTTATTAAATATTGGTATAAATTTTTTATTATTTATTATTGCTATATAAGCCATCGTTTCTTACCATATATAAGCTTATAAGCCTACTTATATAGTTTAAACAGACATTTGATTTCGGCTTATAAAATTATATAAACTAATAAGCTTATAAGCTCATTATATAAGCTAAAACAAACACCCCGAGGAAATAAGTATAAACTTTGGGGTCACAAAGTAGTGAAATAAGTACGTAAGAATTGTAAACATGCTCAATAGTTCAACGTTTGATGCAAAAATTTGTGTGTTTTGATTTTGTTAAAGTTTTTTATATTTAGATTATGTGTAACGCTAATGTATTTGGACTTTTTTCATAAACTATAAAGTCATTCAGCTTTATAGAGTTTTGATTTATTGTTTTCATATAATTTTGGGTAATTATAACTCTTTGGGTAATTATAACTCTTATAAAGTTTGGGTATTTTGAATTTTTTTTTCTTTGTAAGAACGTTGGTAAAGTTTTTTTAAGTTTGAGTACGTAATTTGGATATTCTGTAAAGTATGGTATTTTGAATGTATACATAAATTTTGCACATTTGCTTTCTAATAAGATAAATAAATTATTTAAATCATTATAACTTTTGTTTACTAAAACTCAAGGTGTTAAAAAAACTGAGAAATCAACGAACCGAGCCGAACCGCTCAACCCGAAACCGAAAAACCCGCTTACCACGGTTAGGTTTCGGTTTTTATTTTTAGATTTCCGCGATTAACGGAACCGTACCACACATACTATACATGAAATTTTCTAACTAAATATTCGAATAACAATACTTGCATTAATTATATTAGTACATTACTTTTATTGTACATCGACCTTTTTTTACTCATAGTGTGATTGTAATCTACGAAAACTGAATAAATATTTTTTAATATGTTCGTTATGAATATTTGACTGCGTTTTTTTTTATAATGAGATCACTTTTCTATGATTTTTATTTATTTGATGTCATTTAATTATACGAAAACGGCATCCTATGTTCTAAACAATGCTTTTATTAATAAACGTAAACTTAATTAAACTTATAAAATGGTTGACCGTAACCTGAAATGACAGACACTAACATTCAATGGGTAAATATTTCATGATTCAGTTTTTTGTTATTTAGCATAGTTGCATGATTTTAGTGTATTTTCTTGTAAATTTGTGACTCTTTTTCGTACTTGTAATTAAAATATAGGGTTGATTATATGAAATTAGTATAGAAACATTTTAGGGAGAGTATTTTCATTTGCAATTAAATTATAACTGTAAATCTTCTTATTTTTGAATATTTTATGTTTTTTTAGAAATTTGTTTGTTTTACGTATCTAAATCAATCAATAAGTGCTAATAAAGAATGCTTCCAAGTCTGTATTACCAAGATTGTGGCCTTGTTTATTACATACTTCTTTTACTAGAAGAACTTAATTCATGAACTTATAGACCGATGTTAATCTTATCTTCTACTAGGTCTAATGGAAAGAGTATGCGCTCAAAGAGGACATTGAGCCTATGGATACCTTGGGGTATGCAAATTAATCTTTGTACTTATATTGTATATAAGTCTAAATGGAAGGGTTATGGGCCCGAAGAGGACACTTGGGAGCCTATTGAAGCTTAAAGAGTTTGTGGTTAATTGATATAAGTCTAAGCTTTTGCTTTTGCGTGTAAGTTAACAACTACCTTTTACATTTGACACATTTGCTTCTTGCCTAAATATAGAGAACTGCAAGTTTAATTTTGACACATAAAAAAGGGGATGTATATGCCTAATGATTACCTCAACACTGTTAAGTAAAATGAGTTTGTAAATAGATTTTTTTAACAAACGAGAAGTCCTCAATCTGACATTTATTTTGTTAGTAAGTTTCTTGTTGTAGGGCGATTCTGATGTTATCTATGATGGGCATCCATGTCAAGGGATAGGCGGTTTCAAAAGATTTAGGCAAAAAAAAATCCCGTCAAATGACGAAAAGAACAAACAAATTGTATTGGACATGGATATTGTGGAGTATTTAAAGCCACGGTTTTGTATAATGGAAAACGAAGTAGATATTGTAAAGTATGTCAAATGCTATTTGGGTAGGTATGTTTTGGGGAGATTAGTTGCTAAAATTTATTAAGCCTGTTTGGGTTTAACGGTTGCGAGATTCCACGGTCTTTCACACGTATGAGGACGTTCATGTGGGGCGCGACACCAATGAGGTAGATTTTAAAGCTTTTTTTTATGTAACAAGTTAAATGAAGTTGTGGTATGTTGTTTTACTAACACTAGGCTTCATTTATAGAAATTGACCCAATACCCGATAGTAAAACAACTATACATTTAACTTGTTACATAAATGAAGCTTAAAAATCGCCTCACTGGGTGTCGCGCCCCACATGAACATTCTCATACGAAACTACGGAAGGCCATAGAATCCCGAAACCATTAAACCCACCCGGGCTAGATAACTATTAATAACTAATTGCCTTAAAGCATACCTACCCAAATAGCCTTAGGAAAACTTTACAATATGTACTTCGTTTTGCATTATACAAAACCGTGGCTTCAAATACTCCATAATATCCATGTAAAATACAAGTTGTTTGATGTTTTCATCATTTAGCGGGTTTTTTCTAATATAGGAACATCTCATTAGAATTTGAGGTACTAATTTGATACATTTAATAAATTTGAGGTACTAACACTAGGGGCATGGACTTATAATTGAAGTTTTCTATCTAGGCGATTAAACATCTTGAACAAGACATAGTGTTGAGTATTAGGGAGAACGCCCGAGTCCAAAGTTTTCCTAATTATTATAAGCTTCTTGGTCGATTCTTTGTCCAATCAAAGGAAGGTAAGGAATGCGTTTATAAATTTGTTTCACTTATAGTTCAGTTTTTGCATATTGTCCTCATATAATCACTTGTAATTCTACGTTAAACATCTCATACCATCATAAAATGGTTGGAAAGGTATGATGCAGTACTCAAAATATAATTTTATATCAAAAACATCGAGTTCTTAGTTTAATTTAATGGGTCATTCTCTTTTTATGCTACATTGTATTTGCTCGGGATATAGTCTATTTGTTATAGCTAAACCTAGATGTTGAATTATTAAAACTCAAAGGTTTACAAAAAATAAAGATATATCAAAGAGGCTGAAAGATTTTTTTCTAATGTAAAACAGATTTTTTGTTTGCTTTATTATAATGTTTCTATCAATAACTAGTTTTAATGATCATAGTTAATGTATTAACTGGTATATCATTTGTGCTTCAGTAGCCACTGTTTTTTAGTCATTCTAACTTTTATTAGTTTATAAAGTAGTAGTTCATCCTTTAGGCCTTGCATCATACAAGTATATAACCATCCCAACAATGAACCTTATCCTCATTCAGGCTTGGAAATATTTTTGAAGTTGCTATTTCTTTGTTTACTGTACCTTATGGAAATATTTTGATCGTTGTTTCAACTTATGTTTTAAGTTCGGTTATTGTTGTATAGTTGTACGTAGTAAAAGATTATGCCAAAATGACCCTTGATTTGCATAAAAATTTTGCAAGCATATCCAAGTTATGAATGCAATTGCGATTCTAGTTGCGAGGGCCCTTGGCAACACGTTGGCTATGCAATGTAAAAGGATCACTAATATTTTTTTTTGGTAAAAGGGTAACAATGACCCCGGTGAATAGAACCAAAAAAAACATTGAAGTACAAGGAATGTGGCTGAAATACCACATTAACCGCAAGCTACAGGCAGCTTGTTAAACAAAATGTTGTACAACCCAAGTTTACTTTTTTATGTAGCAGTGGTATTAATTAGGTTGTGATAGCGGACTCTTTCTATGCAAACCTGTTCTATTTCATGCAATATTGATGTTAACACATTGCTTTCTTTTTGTTATGTATGATATTGGGTCAAAACCTGTCAAGATAAACCAACTAAATATCTGACCTATCTGTCATTTGATATTGGTATGGTTTTGAATTATGTTAGGTCCTCAACAATATTGTTGAATTATGTTGGATAATTTTGGAAGGGTTAGGTTATCAAGACCACATACTTTCACCATCTAAATCCCCTTTAATTTTTTAATATTTTTGATTTTTTTAATTTTATAATTTAGTATTTGTTACAAAACTGTGAAACTGAAAATACGAAAAACAAATATTAAGTTTCTACGAGTCAAAAGTATCAAACAGATAAAAAAACACGGAACAAATGCTAATAAAAACATGCACTAGACTGAAGAGGACAAAAAAACAAGTAGGGCGTACTTTTTTGTACTTTATTGTGGGCTAAGGGGATATTAATAATGTTGAACCCTTCGAATAGATCGAGATCCTGTTAAGGATTATACAATAGTCTGTAAACAAACTAGAGCACGTGAGATACTGATAACGCTCAAATCCAACGTGTTTTCTTGAGCATTATCCGTTTATTTGCATGGCTTTTGGTAAAACTAACGAGCGTTTAAGCTCATATATGTCTGAAGTTGTGTTTTGTGTTGTTAGTTAGCCAAGATCATGAGAAGTGAAGAAAAGAAGTGTAAACTAAGAATAAACGATGTTTCATGCATATACGAAGAATCCCAACCAAGTTCAATACTCGTGTACGAGTTACAAGCCTTTGAAGATCAATTCTGGGTACAAGAACAAGTGTTTTTAAGAGTATACAAGCTTTACAAGTGATCCCTATTTGGGAAATGCAAGAGAAATTAAGAAGCTACTTGTAGTATACAGTGTGCATATAACTCAACATGAAAGTAGTGGCCGGTCGTGTGAGCAGATGGTAACCGTGCTCAGCTGCTACCATCTCCTTTTCATTCAGCTTCCATCATCTCCTTTTCCTTCAGCTTCCACCAGCAAGTAAGTAGATTGCCAGTCAACTTCAGCTGCCACCATCTCCTTTTCCTTGGATAGATTTTACTACAAGTCATTTGCATACATTCTTGAAGCATATATGGAATACACATGAAGATTCTATTGAAGAGTTCTAGAATCACTTTCGCATCAAGTAAAAGTATTTGGCTCCAAGTATTTTGCTTTGGATCCAAGTTCATTCAATGATGAGGAGGCCTTAATTTGAAGCATAAATAAGACAATTGGGATCATGTAACAAACACAATTCATGACCACCATCCTTATTCCCAAGGGAGCTCTTCCAACCTTGGTGAAGATCCCAATTCCCGTATTTGATCTTGGTGTGCCAAAAAGTGACAGTTTTGAAACTCCAATCATCAAAATAATCTTGTCAAACTCTAAGGGATCATTACCATTATCATTGGTAGTGTTTCTTGATACATAAATCACCACCAATCTTCACCAAACCTCTCCAAAGTACACCTCAATTCTCAAATACGAATTTCCAAATACATAACCCGAAAGACAAGAAACTCCTACAATTGGTTCGAAACTTGTAGCCAATTGAAGAAACTTGTAGCCAATTGAAGGCCTAAAGATTGCTCTAATTCCTTCCATTTACCTATTGTAATCATAATTAGGGTAAACTTTTGTTACTTTCATGATGTTGAACTCTATGACATATGTTGAATGTTGGTTGTTGATTAATATGATCATAGAGTAGTGTTCTTATACTTGTTCGGAATAATGTAAACATGGATATGTAGTGTTTGTTATTTTGCAATATTGAATTATGATTTGGTTTATAAGTTTGTTTAAATCAATATGAGTCTTGATAACTTGTTGGTAAACCATAACTGGGTCTAAAGGTCGAAAGGATTTCTAGTTGTGTTTTGTTTCAAATGTTAATGCGCATATATGTTTGGTGTATCATGATTGACAACCATGAGTAAACAAGTTAAATGGACTAATAAAGGTTTAATATAGAGTATATGTCAAAAGGGATCTAATGAACAAGTTAGCTAAAATCATAATATGCACATATGAATTTAACTAGCGGTTTCTAATATTGATCATAGGTCGAAAGGGTTCTTTATTCTAAACGATGTCATGTACAATTCCATGATATTACCCATTAACTTAGAATTTTATACTTATAATTTGTGTGTTATTTTGTAGTGTGAAATTTCCGTATGGACAACCTGACAAAGTGCAAACAGTCAATACATCGAGCGACGCAATCTTCTGAGTCAGAAGTGACCCGTAGGTTCCGCCCGACTGTTCACTTGCCACTTACCTCCCTAACCCCACGATCTAGGTTAGTGGAAGACACGTGGCATGAATCCAATGAATCATCACCGAAGAGGTAACCCTATAAATAGGTTGTCCATACGGCTGTGTGTTACACATATTCTTTTGCTGTTTTTCCGCCATTAACGTTTTCTTCCTTACCACCACCTTCTTTCGCACGGATCTTCCCCCACACAGGTTATAATCACACACCTTTCATCATTTTTTAATAATTATGGCTCATAGGAACAACCCGACCATCGGATCCGTGCTGAATGTGATGACGGAAGTAAAACAGGGAGAGTTTTGCTCCATCTTCTACATCCCTAGCAACCTTCACCCCTCTCTTCCTGGTGCCGAGGATCTTATAACTGAAGCCCCCAGGGAAAGATTGGTCTGTATACTCGTCTTTTTGATGCGGCCAACTACCACATCCCTTTCACTAGGTTCCTTATAGATTTACTAGGTTACTATGATGTACATATCACCCAGTTACACTGCATAGGCGCATGTAAGATTAGCAAATTTGAAATCCTATGCCGCGCCCGAAGCATCCCCCCAACCTTAGAGTTATTCAGGTTGTTTTACATTCCCATCTTAGTGAATGGTTGGCTTTCCTTTAATAAACGATCCCCAAACAGCTTCATGAGTCACAATAAAGTCATTGACTCACTGAAAAACTGGTAAGACCACTACTTTTTTATTGACGCAATAGTATGGCCGACTGAGTTTGTATATAAGCATAGGTTACTCCCTGACTTTCCTCCCCGGGCTGGTACATACAACGCCCAGCACGCTCAAGAAATAGATAGAAATAGGACAGGGTTTCATAGGAACCTACCCGAGTCATTCCTTTGCCTGCTAGGAATTAGTCGTAACTAATTTGGCCCATCGAACAGATACCCCGTATTTTGGAGAAACCGAGCCGAAGGTAGGTATAGTATGTGTGTCCTCAAAGATATATAAATGCATGGTCCGTATCTAACATAATTCTTGCTTCGCAGAAATGAATTTCTTTGGAGTCCTACGCCAGGGAGACCCTAGGGCCATTCCGGAGGGAATGCGCCCCAGACGAGAAAACGAGCTACCACTGCTTGAACAAACCAGACACGTGACAGTCGCCCTGGCAGCCGTACCCGACCCCCAATCCGACGAGGAAGATACAACTCTTTTGAAGACCCCCCCCATAGATTTCGATAACGAAGACGGGGACGCAATGATGTTGGAAAATGAGGTTGGGCCCTCCTCACCGCCGAAGACTACCACCCATGCCCATGACAGGAGCAGGGTGATAACATTGAGAGAACCACCTATAGCCTCTGCAAAATGCTAGGTGATGATGATGAAGAATTACAACAAGTCGACGAAGAAGAGGAGGAAGAAGCTTAACCCATCCTAAGGCGTACCTGTAGAAAGAATAAGAGGGTAAGGAGAACCACCGAGGCCGTGATAGGAGAACACGATGCCCCAGTCAAGAGAATGCGTGAAGACCACCCCCTCTATCAATTTGGGGAAAGCATAAATCAGGTTTCGGGAACGGCGCAGGATGCCCACATAGCCCAGAACGTGTCACCCTAGCTGTTGAGCCGGTCTCTCAGGTTCCTCCCACTGCGTCAGAGCTGGAGAAGACCAAAATGTAAGTCGCCCGCACATGCCTGTCATTATTTCTCTATTCTAAGTAAAAGGTATGTGCTTTCGTAATAATACTTATGTGCATGACAATATTTGTTGCAGGGATAACCAGGCTGGTGCCGCACCTGTCCAAGGGACGAGGAAGGGGAAGGATCCTGTCCTTCACTCCACGGCGTCCAAACCTGGCCCGACCTTCGAGGAAGGTACTCCCACGGCCTCACAGGAAATTCCTGTATCCGGCTCCCCCACACACTTTATTCCTGAGTGGAAGACAATAACCACTGATAGGATGAGGGACGCAGAAGAATGTCAGGACTACCTTAACCACTGCATTCCGCCTGGCCTGGTAAAGGATATAAATGCGCTCAGCCATCCAGATTGGTAGATAAATACAATGGGGCCTTGGTGCATCAGATGGCTATGGGTACCTCCATGCGGGTGAGATTTGAGGGCGCCCTGGATCATGTCGAATCTTTAAAGAGGAAGAACGGCCGTAGGGAGAAAATGATTGAAGAAAAAGAATCCATGATTGCAACCCTCCAGTCCCAACTCGCCGCCGTTGAGGCAACCATCAAGGAACAAGCCGCGCATGCCCATGCCTACGACAATCGTGTAGCCGAGCTTGAAGCCTAACTTGAGGCTTCAAAAGCTAAGATACGTATCTGTACGGTATCATACCCACATCCATATTATGCATGATTTATTCTAACCTTAGTATATCACAAGTAGATGGTCGCCGTAGAAGCTTTGGCGAAGACCACAACTGATCAGGCATCTGCCATCTCAAAGGAGCTTGAAGATGTATGGACATTGGTCCAGGGCGAGGAGACCTTGAAAGATGAGCTTGCGAAGGAAAGAGCCTTGCTAGAACATATGATGGAAGTTTCTACGAAAAAGGATGTGGAGCTGGACGCGCTCACCACAGACCGTGATGAGGTGCTGTGCCCCCAACTACTAGCAGCCATTGCTGGCCGTAGGTGGATGGTGGGCCATGGGGCACGTCGAGATGTTATGAAAGTATTGGAGGCTCCTCAATTTGTGTAGCAGTTTGCAGATCTTCTATCGGATGGCATCGACCATGGTCGTCAAGAAGGTATGGTCATAGCCGCAGAGCTGATAAGAAAGAAGCAAAATTTTACGAAGCATGTCTACTTCAACCCTGGGGGCGCAGAGAAGATGACTGCTTCCATGGCTGCTATGAGGGATTTGGAGTACCCTTTCGTGGCCGAGCTTGAGTCTACAAAGGATGTGTCCAATAGGGAGATCATGGAAAAACTAAGTCTAGGCGCATTCTCGCAAGGTGAGGGAGACTCCCGGAATCATTTCACACCTTCCCCCAACCAACTTACTCTTCCCATTTATGAGGATGTCACCAGGATCGTGGTTCGTGAGCAGACATTACGTGAGGCGTTGGAGGCGAACGCGGATCGGGCTCTCGATAAGAAAAACCATGGTGAAGCATCATCTCGAATAGCTGAAGAGCAGAGAAAGATAGGTAAGTTTCTCCCCCAATGTAGGGCGTTCCTTCATTGCTGAAATTTATGAACATTTTAATTTGTAACAAATATTCGTCCGTGGATGTTGTGACAACCGTGGTTTTGAGGTTCTTCACTTAGTCGTATTTTTAGGATGTTCTGTGTGACTATGTGTTTTATGTGTCTACGTGTTTATTTGGTGTGAATGAGGATGGTTTGGACATCGTTTATGAGTACGAAGTGCTCTTAAGTAAATCGATAAATGGTTAATTCATGAATCATAAGCTCACATTATAGTGACTATGAAGTGAAATGAAATGAAATGAAGTGAAATGAAATGAAATGAAGTGAAATGAAATGAGATCACGCGAAAATTCCGTGAAAGTTGAATTATCGTTTTCGTAGGATTTTATGTATGTATCATAAGCGATATATGTACATTAGATACATATTTTCTATATTCTATGTATTATAGGATTTTTCTATTTTAGGAAAGTTTTGAAAATAAGTTAAGATCGAAAATTACGTAGAAAGTCGAAAAATTAACGAAAGGGTGTCCGGTTTCGACCTGGAAGTGTATAGAAGTATAGGTAAACATAAAATAGACGGGGGAGAGTGTAAATAACCTAAATTTAAGGGGGTAGGTCGTGGATGGGCTGTTATGGCCGACTAAAGGAAGGAAACGGGTAGGAAAGGCCCAAGTAGAGTCCCTTTTGGGCTCAAACTTGTTAAGGAGGTTACCAAAGCTTATATAAACACCCCTAGACCCCTAAAAACGACCCATAACCCTACAATATACCTAATATCAGTTTAAACATCCATGGGGAAGATCAAAACCGAAATCTTGCATAAGGGTTAAAGGTACGTAATTAAACTAGCTCGATTAACGTTAAATTTACGTATGTAACCTAGTATGGTGGATTAGGGTTTAGGATTTTTAATTTTTGATTAGGGTTTCATACTAGGAATGATGATAACTGTAATATGATGATTAAAGGGTTTAAACATGTTTAAATTCGTTTTTAAAAACTGGGCAGAATTTTTGGTCCACTGTTTTGATCATATCTAGAGTTTTTATAACTCTAGATATGATGATTAAAGGGTTTAATCATGTTTAAATTCGTTTTTAAAAACTGGGCAGAATTTTTGGTCCACTATTTTGATCATATCTAGAGTTATAAAAACTTCTAATTTTCGAATCTTATGTCCCTGGAAAGGTAATTGAGTTGTCTTTCAAATGTAAGAAACTAGAACTAAATTGGAGGTCGGAAATTAGGTCAAAAACATGTTACAACAGTCAAAGGTCAAAGCAGTTTGGAAATCAGTCGGGTTTAAATTAATGTTTTAAGATGGTTAGGGTACTTAGGAGTATAATTGGACCTTCAAACGAAAATGAGACTTAGATTATATATTAAGTAAAAGATCTGGAGGAGGGCTAAACAATTGGGTTAGGGTAAGACCCTCTGATCATAACGAACTTTTCATATGTTCAAAATCAGTAAATTTTGGATAGGTAAAAGTATATATATATATATATATATATATATATATATATATATATATATATATATATATATATATATATATATATATATATATATATATATATATATATATATATATATATATATATATATATATATATATATATATATATATATATATATATATATATATATATATATATATATATATATATATATATATATATATATATATATATATATATATATATATAGGCCTTAACAGTAGCTTTAAGGTTGCAGCCAAATGGGAAAGTTAGCTAACACATGTAAGGGAATAGGGTTTCCTTTACAGGGTATGTTATTTTGGTTAAGGGGGTGTTCAACCCATAGTTTGAAGTATGAAAAACGGGACTGTTTTGGGTTAAATGTTAACGGGGCGAGTTATGAACTAAACTAAGTTAAGGGCTTTATAGAGGGATGTAATGAGATGCATATGGCATATAAATGGGGTTAAGTGGTAGGATAAGGTTATATATCTATCATAGATTGATGAGCCATTTTGGTATGTGGTTCATGTCTGGATTGTATACGTTTATGTGTTTAGATTTTTGCTAGAGCTTGGATATTTGGAGAAGCTTGTTCAGGTGAGTTTCATAGTCCCATGTCTTTTTATGATTTGAATTCCATATGGGATGGAAGAGACACTCTATGGTTTTGTAACTAATGTTGTGAATGTTTTTATGGTTTGTGATGGACTAGTGTGTGCACTTATGTGATTAACTGCTATGTGATTCTTGATTTGTGTTTATGATTTGGATCGGGGACACGTACCATCTTAGTTATTATGGTTTGACTTGGTACCAATGGGATGTTGACAAGGCGGGGCCTTGGGATTGGTTCATAGGTGTATGGGCGCCTATGGGACCATGGTTATTGGTAAGGCTTGAAGCCTTAGAATTGTGGTGATTGGTTAATCTTGAATGCTAGTTGTTAATACATAATTGTAGCACATTGTCCATATGTTCTTTTGTTAATGGTTGTTATTCACAGCTTATAATTTTTTTGGAGTTGGAGTCTAAACCTATGACTCTCACCAACTTTATGTTGACGTGTTTTAGTGTCTCTTTCAGGTGAGAATGTGGTTAAGCGTGAGAATAGGAGTGGCTAGCTGGGAGGCTTAGGATTGCATTGGAGGAACCCCCTTTCCTCTTATTCTTTACTTATGTTTGAATAAGTGATACTTTGTAGACACCTATATGTTTGTATTTGTTAATTGTATGTCTTTGGTAAGAGGTAGACCTGTTACCTACTTACCTAGACGCCTGCATTATTTGTGATATATTCATGACATTATGTCACCATTTATGATATTTCCATTTCATTTAGTTATCTCTATAGACACGCTATTGTTGTGATGATATCCATACGTCGCGCCCCATATATTCCGCCATGGTGGGGTGTGACAGATGTCCACGACACTTTTTTGTAACTCTTTATCTGAACACTTAGAATATTATGTGTATGAGTCCGTGGTAATCACGGCGATTTTGATTGTTGGAAACTTGTTTATATTCCTTAGATATTGTGTATCTATGTTTCATGACATGTCACGGCTTATCGAGAATAAAACTAAGTCTATATTTTACTAGACGTGCAGCGTGTGTCTTTATCATGTCCGGCACTATGTAAGTACGGCATGCGGAAACTTATTACAACGTCTTGTAAATAAGGTGTCTAGTAAGGATACATGATCCGTGTCACTGGGGTTGCATCCCTCTTATACGACAAGTTGAATTATTAGGTTCACTTAATCCGCCTACCCCGCCTGGGAGCCAATAGTACATGTACGGTTTGAATGAATGCATATGAATAAGAAATAGCACAGTATGGAAATAATAAATAAATCTAAAAGACATAAGAAAATAACTTGCACAAGAACAGACCGTGGAGCTAGCTAGGCACCACGACATTTTATTAGAACGTTTACGATTTTTTGACAGAATTAAAATCCTAAGACAAATAGAACCTAGAAAGCATGAAAACAAAAAATACATGGATCTTCACTGAAGTTGACCACGGCGAAGTGTCCATGCGGAGGCCGTAGCCCATTCAGAGGTAGCATCTTTTAAGGTTGCAAATATTCCATGTACGATCCAAGTCACGGCCATCCATATCACGTAACTTGTACGCGCCTAGTCCCAAAGCTTCCCTGACCTCATACGGCCCTTCCTACTTTGCACCTAGCTTCCCTGTGTTCTCCACGCGACTTGCCTCGTTAGCACGATAAACAAAATCCCCTGGTCGGAAGGAAACACCCTTGACTTTGTATTCGTAATAAGCTTTCATACGTGCCTTAGACTTGGCCTCATTGATGGCTGCTACCTCTCTTTCTCCTCTAACAAGTCTAGATTGACCCGGAGTTGCTAATCGTTCGTGATGACGTTAACCTCCGCAGTGCGGATTGTTGGCATCCCAATTTCTGCTGGGATAAATAAAAATTAGTTCACTATTGTTATATTGAACCACTAGGCTTAGCTCACTATTCTGTTTAAATCTTCATTCATAGATTTATATAGCTTAATTTCTAGCTGTTAATTTTTCTATTAAACGTTTTTTTAGTATAAAGATTTTTATTCCTTTTGTTTAAAAGTTGATTTAAATTTGGCAAATAAATTATTTAGATTAAATAAAAATTTAGATAAAACATATATAAAAAAAATGTATAATTGATAGGTGTGAAAACACCCATCCTTTTACCACTTAATTCTTACTAAAACAAGACCAAAACGCGTGTTTAATATCATTTGTTTGGAATTATGCGTGGTTTTTGTGTTTAATGTGTTTTCAGAGTCAACCGGATGAATATTGAAGAAAACATGAGATTGCACGGGTTTTATCAAGGAAAAAGACTAAAGACGAAGTCTATTGTCCAAGAGATGCAAAAGATTTGAAGTCAATGGGCCTATTTGAAGATTTATCGAAGAAAAGGACCAAAGATGGAAGATTTACATATGTCGAAGAAACTCAAGTCTATTAAACGAAGAAATTAAAAGACGAGTTGAATTTAATCGTCGACAAATCCCGAATCAGAATCGAAAACGTCAACTTTTCTGAAAAGACGAGAAGACAAGAAGAAAGGGAGAAAGCCCACTCACCAACCAACCACTTAGCCTATATAAGGGAATCACACTCACAATTTTTGGCATCTAGTTTTTCTTTCAGTTACACTCTTCCTAGTTCGTAGGAAACCATCTCCCTTAAGGAGTGGTTTTTCATCTTCTTTGATTTCTTCTTTAATCTTGTAAGTTTGATCCTTTCCTTTTGTTAACTGAATCTTAATCATCTATACAAGTTTTCCTTTAATCCTTTCATTCATCTTGTTCTTCATCATCTTTTTATTTAAAGTTCTTAAGTGTTTATTTAGTTGAGTTTTGATCTTAAAAAGTTGTTGATTTTGTGCTTTTATGATTGGGATTTAATCCTTATGGATAGTAAATGATTATGGGTTAGTTTGGTTAAAACGTTTTTGTTCATTTGGTTCGATTTGGTTAAAAAAAGTCGCGTTCCCCTGTTCTTTTTGCTGCTACTGTTCTTCCTTCCAGATATTCCGAAATGCCCATTTACGTTGTCCCTTGTTCGGAATATTGAGTTATTCCGAGTAGTCTATTTCTTTCGTCCCTTATTCGGAACATTTTATATTCCGAATAGTCTGTTGGTTTTGCCCTCTATTCGGAATATTCATTTATTCCGGATAGCCTTCTAATTTGCTCCTTATTCGGAATATTTCATTATTCCGAGTAGTCTTGATTTTTCCGCATAGAGGAATTTATTCCGCATAGTTTCGATATTCCGAGTAGGGGTAATTTTTCCGAATGGTCCATTATTCAGCATAATCATTTATTTCCGAATAGAGTTAAAATTCCGCACAGTCAAACATTCCGAATAGCTTTCTTTATTCCGTGTAGTATTATTCCGAATAGCCTTTGTTTATTCCGCATGACCATTATTCCGAGTAACATCAATATTCCGCATCATCATCATTCCGAGTAGCACTATTTTGTCAGAAAGGTTATTGTTTATTCAGTAGGTAGTTTAATTTTAATTCAGTTTTGATTTTAATTCAGTTTTGACTTTTTTTTAACTGTTTTGTGGTTTAAATCTTTACTTACTTCATTGCTTTATCTTTTTAATAGATTAGAAAACCAAACCACTATTTGTCATCAAAAACAAATCTTTCCACTTTTAGCTGTGATCAATTCGAGGGGATTCCGAGAAACGAACTTTCAACTAGTAAAATCTCGTGTATCAAATGGCGCCGCTGCCGGCTCTTCTCGTTAAGATCAACAGTTTTTTGTGAGAACTTGGATTTTGGGATCCGTTCCCCGTGAACGTTACTTTTTCATAAAAAATTTCAAAAACCCAAAAAAATATAAAATTTTCAAAAATCCTAAAAATTAAAAAAACATAAAAACCAAAAATATTTTTGCTTTGTTTTTTCCTTGTTAGTTCTTTTGCAGGTGCATGCGTACACGATCAACGTCGTATCAAGAGCCCGAGCCTCTCGAAGACTTAGACATGGCCGGTGTACAAAACAACAACAATAACCCACCTCAAAACAATAATAATAACAATAACAATCCACCTTTCAACAACAATAATAACAACAACAATGAGCCTCTACCGGATAATCGGCCGATGATTGAACTTCTGCAAGCACATGTCGACGGCAACAATGATCCAATTGTCATACCCGCGATTGCAGCCAACAACTTTGAGCTCAAATCCGGCTTTATCCAAATGATCTCTGCTCAACCATTCTTGGGGCGTACCATTGATGATCCACATGAACACATCAAGAGATTCTTGCAACTCACCAATACGGTCAAATTCAGTGGTGTTCCACAAGAGGTAATCCGTTTACAACTCTTTCCCTTTTCTTTAGAGGGACAAGCCCGTCATTGGCTTGCTAAGGAACCGCCACAGAGTATTCTTACATGGACGGATTTGGAGACTAAGTTTATCAACTACTTTTTCCCACCCTCTCGTACTACCGCTTTGCGGAATGAAATTATCAATTTTGAAAAAAAGTACGATGAGTCGTTTAGTGAATCTTGGGACCGTTTCAAAGAACTTTTGAGAAAATGCCCACAACATGGTTTTACCAAAGTGCATCAAATTAACACTTTTTATAATGGTTTACACATGAATGACCAAGATTCACTAAACAGTGCCTCGGGGGGTAATCATTTGGCTAAGACTTCCAATGCTGCTTGGGATATCATTGAGAATAAGTCTCGTGTGCAAACCAAGAGTGCTCGGACCAATGTCGCTAGTGCTAGCACTAGTGACAGCGACAAGCGACTTGACAAAATCACTGCGCTTCTTGAATCGCTTGCTACCCAAACCGCCAGCAACACCAACAGCATCAACGCTAGAAACGCTAAAGACGCTCAAGTCAATGCTGTTAGCCAACCATGTGAGATATGCGGGGGTCCTCACTCTTACACCACTTGTACCGCCACCCAAGACTACCCTTCTGAGAATGTGAATGCAGCATACGGCACATATCCTCAACCCGCTTATCAAGCTCGACCTAAAGGTGACCGCAACTTGCTTAGCTACCGCTCTAACAACTATCTTTCCCCACCCGGTTTTCCTTCTAGCAACCCGAACCAACAACAAAACCTCAACCGCCCTCCTCAACAACAACAACAACCTCGTACACCATACATACCACCTCACAAACAACAACAACCACCTCAAAGAAACAACCAAGTTTAACAGCAACCTGCTTATCAACCACCCGCATATAATGCTCCTTCCAACCAACCCACCGCTTTACACCAAGAAGTGGAAACCTACATGAGGACTAACGATGTGATCGTGGGAAATCTTCAGCGCGAAGTGCTCAACTTGAAAGCAGACCTGGTGAAACAAGGGAACGATCTGAGAGCTGATATGCGAAACACTTTGGATAGTCAAACGAATGACTTAAAGAACATGATGGCTAGTTTCTTCCAAGGTAATCAACCCTCTTCTTCGGGTACTCTTCCGAGTAACACCGTTGCGAATCCAAGAGGGGAGATGAAAGCAATCACCACTCGCAGTGGCAAAGGTACCAAGGAACCCGAGCTTCCTATACCTCCACCGGTGATTGTGACTAAGGAGAACGAGTCACCTGCTCCTATTCCTCACCCTTCTCCTTCCCCAATTTCTCCGCCTCTTACTTCTACCCCTCCTCCACCCAAGGATGTGAGTGATCCTTCGATCCCAAAGCATTCCTCTTCTTCCGATATACCTTATCCCTCAAGGTTGAGGAAAGAGAAGCTCAAAAGCAAGGATGATATTCAAGTTTCAAACTTTCTAAAAATGTTTAAAAAATTGAATTTCAACATCTCCTTCGTTGAGGCTCTCGCTCACATGCCTAAGTACGCGAAAATGTTCAAAGATCTTCTTAGTAACAAGGAGAAGCTTCTTGATATTGCTAACACCCAACTTAATGAGAATTGCTCTGTAGTGCTCTTAAGGAAATTGCCAACCAAGCTTGGTGATCTGGGTCGTTTCTTAATCCCTTGTAACTTCCCGGGAGTAGAGAATTGCATGGCCCTAGCCGATCTAGGTGTCAGCATTAACTTAATGCCCTTAAGCGTTTGGAAGCAATTATCTCTCCCTGAGCTAGTCCCCACCAAAATGACTTTGGAATTAGCTAACCGTACGGTTGCTTATCCAGTGGGGATAGCCGAAGACGTCTTTGTAGGAGTCGACAAATTCACTTTTCCTGCCGATTTCGTCGTTGTGGACTATGACATGGACCCTCGTGTGCCATTGATCGTTGGTCGTCCATTCTTGAGGACCGGTTGCACTCTCATCGATGTTGAAGCTGGTGAGCTTATCATGAGAGTGGGTGACAATAAAATTGTTTTCAACATGGGAAAGTTGTCTAAACAGCCTTATTCTAATGAGAGTGTTAATTGTATTGACGTTCTTGATGAGGCTTGTGAAGAACACTTCAAAGATGCTTGCAAAAGTATTCCTACCTCTCTTTCCAATGTTGAGACCGTTTCCTCTATCGATTCATCACTATCTCTATTTGGAGAAAGTGATTTCCTTTGGAAAGATTTGGAAGCCACCATGGGAGATGTGAACTTAGCTAATGACGATTCTACCACCAATTGGGATGAAGATCTCCGCCTCATTGAGAACCTTCTTAAAGAAGACAATCCTTCTCCACCATCTCCCACGGTTATTGCTATCGATGTGCCGATTTTGAAAACGCCTCCCATCGAATATCCACCGGATTTAGAACTTAAGGAGTTGCCGCCCCATCTCGAATATGTGTTCCTTGAAGAAGAGAAGAAGTCGCCCGTCATCATCGCGAAGGACTTAAAAGAAGACGAAAAATCTCGCCTCATCGCCGTGCTTAAAGATCATAAGAAGGCAATTGCTTGGAAAATTTCCGATATCCGCGGAATTGATCCAAACTTTTGTACTCATAAGATTCTCATGGAAGATGACTTTAAACCCGCAATCCAGAGCCAAAGAAGGGTTAATCCTCGAATTCATGACGTCATCAAACAAGAGGTTATCAAACTTCTTGATGCCGGCTTGATCTACCCTATTTCGGATTCGCCGTGGGTAAGTCCCGTCCATTGTGTGCCCAAGAAGGGCGGAATAACCGTTGTTTCCAATGAACACAACGAGTTGATTCCCACTCGTCTCGTTACTGGGTGGAGAGTTTGTATTGATTATCGCAAGCTCAATGATGCCACGAGAAAAGACCACTTTCCTCTCCCCTTCATGGATCAAATGCTCGAGCGTCTAGCTGGTAATGACTATTACTGCTTCTTAGACGGTTTCTCCGGCTATTTTCAAATTCCCATCGATCCCAAAGACCAAGAAAATACCACATTCACTTGTCCCTACGGAACATTTGTTTACAAACGCATGCCTTTTGGTTTATGTAATGCTCCTGGGACGTTCCAAAGGTGTATGATGGCTATATTCCATGACATGGTGGAAGACACTATGGAAGTCTTCATGGATGATTTCTCGGTTTATGGCGATTCTTTCTCTGCTTGCCTTGCCAATTTAGAACGTATGCTGAAGCGGTGTGAAGACACTCACCTTGTTCTTAATTGGGAAAAATGCCATTTAATGGTAAAAGAGGGCATCGTGCTAGGACACAAGATCTCCAAAGCCGGTCTTGAAGTAGACCGTGTTAAAGTCGATGTTATCGCTAAGTTGCCTCCACCTTCAACCGTGAAGGGTGTGAGAAGTTTCCTCGGTCATGCGGGCTTCTACCGACGTTTCATCAAAGATTTTTCTAAAATCGCTCGCCCGATGACCCACCTCTTGGAAAAAGATATTCCTTTTATCTTTTCCAACGAGTGTATTGAAGCCTTCAACTTGCTTAAGGATAAGCTAACTAAGGCACCCGTCTTGGTTACCCCTAATTGGGAGCTTCCCTTTGAGTTGATGTGCGATGCTAGCGACTTTGCTATTGGTGCGGTTTTGGGCCAAAGAGTGAACAAACACTTCCAACCGATCCACTATGCTAGCAAGACAATGACGGGGGCTCAATTGCATTACACGACAACTGTAAAACCTGAGAATTTCAGGTTTTGACTTGTGAACATTATGTACGTCACTTCATGATATCTAAATATTTTATACCACTTTTTCTTTGCATGAATCATTTGAACCATCCCATGCATTTCATAAGCATGCATCATCTTAACATTACAGCAATCATATCACAATTATATTGTGACTATGCATTTTTATCACAAAAGTGTGACTACATTCATATGAATATATTTCAGTAATCATACAATGACCTAATATAAAGGACTTTGAGTCTTTTGAAACATATGATCACTTGCATACATCCCACTGATTTTTCTCTAAGAACAACGTTATGATCACAGTTATGACTGATTACCTATTTATAAATATATAAACAATGGTGAATTTAAATTTATATATATATATATATATTTACAGTAAATGATTTCAGATAACCCTAACTATCACTTTTACATATGATTATTTAATAAATCATACTATGAATATATTTTATACGTAAACGTACTAATATAACTACCTAGGGACCATTCTTTCACCAAAGGCACTAAACGTAACTTGAACACTTAAAACCCAGGCTTACTCACATTACTATAACTTAAAATCATTTGACATATATTTAACCCGACTAATGAGCAAAACGAACCCAAACCCATTCATACCCGTATATAAATATATAACAACAAACATTTTTCACTAAAACATTTCAATTCACTCAAACTTTTATAACTTAACATTACATTTCACTTAAACCTTACAAACTTTATAACTTAACATTTATTTTTAAAACTTAAAACACAAAACTTGATTTTCCCTCCCTAGCAATTACCAAAACCGCCGGTTTTGGTTTTACACTCCTAAAACAATGGGAAAAATGTACAAAATTAGCATTTATGAATGTACTAAGGGATGATTAAGAAGCTAATACACATCCCTCTTGTTTCCTTGCCTTGAGCCGTGTGACCATCCCACACCATACACACATTTTGTACAATCTTAAAAACATTATTACTTGCACATCTTTTCCCTTCTTGGAACCCCAAATGCCACGGTAGACACTACCAACCTTGTACATCTTTGGGACATTTAAGGTTTAGTACTTTCTTGGTACAAATCAAGCTAGCAAAATCTTTGCTAATCCTTCTCTCTTGCCGTGTATCACTCCCACACCACTCCTCACTTGCTTCATTTTGAATAAGTATCACCTAGACACTCATTACTCTCCCTCACCACAAAACACTCGGATCAACTCTCACAAAACACCTAGACTAAACAAAACTCAAGCTATCACATTTACTACCCAAATCAAGCATTGAAGACTCCTAGGACTCGTGTGTTATATAAGCCGCCTCATTCTCATCTCTTTTCGTCTACATTTTGCCAAAACAAGTAAGCATGAACTTCTCATCTACTTTCCTTATTCACTTTCACGTTTCATGCATTTTTATGATAAACATAATAAGGAATGTGTACATGCACACGTAAAAAGCTCATGCTCACACTCTAGGTAACTTATAAACACACGGTATATAAATAAAATTGGGAAGCCTTACGTTTTAAATCCTTGAAAACACGTATATATGAACCTATAGGTGCGTTAGCTTATCCCTTTGCCTTAAAACCTATATAAGCCGCGTACTAATGAAAGCTTTAAGCTAGTTTTCTAATCTATAAATCATTTTTAGCCGAGTATCCCTTTAGAAAAATGAGCTAACTTGAAAACATAATGAAAATTAAAATAAGCCGAATCTTAAAGGCCTTAAAATAAGCCCACAAGCCTTCAAAGCTATATAAGCTTAAAAGTAAGATAAATATAAGCCGAATAAATATAAGCCCATGTGTAATTTTAATATAAGCCAAAACTATATAAGCTAGGGGAATAAAAATATAAGCTAACTTGATAACATGAGGACATAAATATAAGCCGAATACTTAAAGCCTAGTGGTAATAAAATTAATATAAGCCGGATTTAAATAAGCCCATATAGAAATTCATAAGCCCATTAGTGAGAAAACTAATTTTTACTAAGTTACCACCAAGTTTTAACCAAGCCCAAACCTTTTACCCTAGCCGAATGTTAAATGGGCCGTGTAGCCCATTAAAGGAAATAAGTGATTAACTTTTTGTGCCGGTTTTGTAAATATGGTGAAAGATTGGACCCAAAGTGGAAGTATTAAAATTGCAACCTTATTTACTATTTTACCACTCGGTAACATTTATTAACTTTGGTAAAACCTAAATAAAATGAACCGTGACCCTTGTTGGGCCATTTAAGCCCATTAAGCTTAAACTTACACAAACCGAGACCTTATGGGCCATTTTAGCCCATTTGATTTTAACAAGTGACTTTTTGGGCCATTTATGACAAGTTCTAAAAGATATGGCAAGTTTTGAGAAACAATAGAAATCTTAAATCATTTTCGTGACTTATATAAAATACAAGGGCCGGTTATGGTGTTTTTGAAACTAAAGGGTACCAAAAACCAAACCGTGTGTAATAATAAAATACAAGGACCATTTGTGTCATTTTTGAAACTTTAACCAAACCCTAATCCCATTTATTTTTATACCGTGGGATTGGAGGGGGGTATTTTGCCATTCCCAAAAGTTTATCAAGCCCTAGGGGCGTTTTTATTAAACGGGATAACCAACAAGGACTAACGAGGTGATAACTTTAACAGATAAAAATATAACAAGATTTCTAAACTATATATTATTTACAAAGTGTAATCCCAATCTAATTATTTACAAAGGGTTATCATAAAACGGATTATTTATATTAAATTACAACTATACGATATTAACAAAATCGTTTAACCATCTCTTTTGTGAAACCTTAAAATCATAATAAGGTATAAAGTTTATTCTTCATTTTAAATTAAATAAAACATGTAGATTTATTTAATTACTATACCTTTTTCCTTAAACATAAGCTCGTACATTAATATATATTATTTCCTTGAAAACAATATATATAAACACATCCTTAATTTATTATGAATAAATTAAGCCAACGTATCAAACTATAAACTGTGATCATGCATTTTTCATATGCACCCATTGTCATGCATAATTATTTCTACATTCACTGAGACATTCAAATTACTTAGGTAATTTCTCCAGTACGTGACTATACTGTGACATCCTCCTCATTACCACATTATCACTAAGGTGAGTTCATGGCCCCATCTTTACTGTTTTATAACTGGGGGAGAAAACATGCCAACTTTTATTTTTATGCAAGCATGCACAGACAACAACAATTTATTGCCTACTGTTACCCCATTCCCGTGGACTGTAATAGTTAATAGTGTAGCGCGAAATGTATGGATAGTACTATTCGGGTGTTGACAACACCCGGCATGTCGTGATCAGCTGTCACGTGATGCTTAGGCCGAGCAGCAGGTTTATGTCATTGTCGGATTAAGGGAAACAAACATCAGGATAGACCCAATGGGCGTACTGAAAATCATGTCTAGCTTCTATTACAGGGCAGTAGGAACTACTGTAGTATTGGGCTGTGATGTCCTGCTACCTTCGTGATGCTTTGCATATTAATACTTTATTTAATTAAACCTGTGAATTCACCAACCTCGTGTTGACCCCCACATTTTTACTTTCATGTTTTCTCAGGAAAGTAAGCAGGTTCATGCATTGGATTCCAGCATTATAGGAAAGCATCATGTTGACCATTGGGCTAGGATATTTAATTCTGTTTTTCAATAAATGTGGTTTTCTTTTGAACAAGATACAATGTGTACGATTAATTCATGTAATATGTATTTGAATGACTTTATGATCATCGCTCTATATGCTATGTGCTATCGATCCACCCAAGTAACACCCCAACTATTATTCCGCTGCATTTGACCAATCTGGGGGTGTTACAGAGAATGGTATCAGAGCGCATAGTTATAGAGAACCAGATCAAAGACTTAAAAATTTTAAGAAATGAAATTTTAAAAACTGGACTATAACTGAACATAAAAATCAGTTTGAAAAAGAAAAATTGATTTTCGGGAACCTATAAGTTAGGCATATGGCATTATAGAGCATGCATATTATATGAGCTAACTTCACATTGATTTATTTCCTCATGGTAAATAAATCACATAAGTATCTATATTATACTTTCTACCTCATGGTTAAAAGTTTTTAAACCACATCTCATATGCATCATGAAAACATTTTATGTTGTGTAAGTTGAAAACTTGCTCAAAACTATAAAATATTACTTTCAGATATCATGACGACGCCTACGGTTGTTACTACTTTCGAGGAGCTTATGGTTCCTACCATCACACCCTTATCACCGACATCAGTGTTAGTTGGACCTACATCTGATACGGAGTCCCGAGATGACCAGCAGGACGGGGTCATCATGCTCACAGATTCACCTACTCCTTCACCACCCACTGCACCTCCTACTACACCTCTACTTGTAGTACCTGCATCCCCTCCCAGAGAGGCGGACCAGGTCGTACCTTTCCTGCCACCACCACCTTCTGTACCTCGCACTCACCCCACCAGCGTCTTGCCACCTCGTAAGAGGAGGCATGACCCTATCACCGATTCGACCTATGAGGTCGGAGAGGGTTCGGGAGCCGGGCAGGCTAGACTTAGTGCCCTTCAGGCACAGGTCGATGCACTTACAGCCCGACAGGCACAGGACACCACTCTCATTCACTCTCTACTACAGGCGGACCAGCAGGGTCGCGCCGTGCTCCAGGAGAGACTAGACTCTCTCTATTGGGCCATGGCCGGAGAGTCATATACCACCAGAGAGACCATACATTGGCTATTGGACGAGGTAGCTTACCTTCGTTGCTGTTTAGCTATGTTGGAGAGTCATTCCTACGAGACTCGAGCCGCCATCTACTCACAGGAGGACACCTTCAGGACCTTCGTGGACCTAGCAGATCTCCGTCACCAGGGGATTACTACAGAGACTGAGCAGCTACGCAGTGCCGACACTACCCGCCAGCAGCAGCTACTAGAGGCTTTGAGATACACCAGAGAGACCCGGAGTGCTGTGATCCGTATGCAGGACAGGCATGCACCACCAGTTGGACCATCTGCACCTGCAGGCAGCCACACTAGTGTAGGGTAGATGTTTAGTTGTACATCATGACAAGCACTGAGTTGCATCTCAGCTCTCATGATTTATCTCTTTTGTATTGTATTTCCTTTTCTGATGTATTTGTAGTACCTAACCTTAGTAGGTAGGATATCTTTTGGTTGTATCACAAACATATGTACCACTATTTCAGACAGGTTGCTATAACCCTGTCTTAGATCGGTTGTACTTGTACTATATTATTGTTCACAGGAATGATATGCTACTGTTCATTTGTTTGGTTACATTTATATTATTATGAACTCTTAACGGATTATCAAATTTGTTGTGAATTCTATGCATAGACATTTCCCATGCAGTTTAATATAACCATCTTTTATCAACTAACGAATCTCGGAATTTTCTTATAGAAAATGCCACCAAGACGCGCACGCCCAAACGCCGCTGAAACACCTGCAACAACCATATCTGATGCACAACTCAGAGTACTGATTGAGCAAGGCATTACTGACGCCTTAGCTGCCAGGGAAAACCGCCCCAGCGGAACCCATGGAGACAGTGAAAACTCTAATAACAGCAACCGCGAAGCTCGAGGATGTACTTACCCTGACTTCCTAAAATGCAAACCCTGCTATTTCAAGGGCAAGGAAGGGGTAGTCGAGCTCATGCAATGGTTTGAAAGGACCGAGACGGTATTTCGTATTAGTGACTGCACCGAAGAGAACAAAGTGAAGTTCGCCACTTGTACTCTTTTGGAACATGCACTCACATGGTGGAACTCACAAGTTGCTACCCTCGGACACGATGGAGCCTATGGAATGACATGGACTGCATTAAAGGAAAAACTCACCATGAAATACTGTCCTCGTAGCGAGATCAAAAAGCTGGAGATTGAATTGTGGAATCTCAAGTGCATCAACTTCAATATCACAAGCTACAACCAGAAATTCCAAGAGCTAACCTTGATGTGTACCCGCATGTACCCGAAAACGGCGGATAAGATAGAGAAGTACGTCAGTGGACTTCCCGACTCTGTTCATGACAGTGTGCTTGCATCTCGACCTACTACCATCGAGAGTGCTATCGAGTTTGCCACAGAACTAGTGGACAAACGTGGTCGTGATCATATGACTAGGCAGGCAGAACACAAGAGGAAAGTCGATGATAACTACCGTCATCATCCTCAGACTCAACAGCCCAAGAGGCAAGGCTTAAGTCAAATCTGCAGTGCTATCTCCTCAGGACCACCGCTATACGTGGGAAACAAACCCAGATGCCCCAAGTGCAATTTCCATCACTACTCCACTAATGGATGTAGAAGACCCGAGCAGAGCAATGCACATGTCCCGACCAACAGAAACAATTTCAGTGCCAACAACAAGCCCCATAATGGCAACAGGCAGAATTCCCGTGGAAGTGGATACCAAGGAAACCGCCAGCTCACAGGCAGTGGAAACATGGCTCGCAAGGAAATTCATTGCTTTGGTTGTGGAGAAATTGGACACATCAGACCTGACTGTCCAAAGCGTAAGAATGAAAGTCAAGGCGGAGCACCTGCCAGGGTTTATGTCATAGGAGAGAACAGGACCAACCCCGACTCCAATGTAGTTACTGGTACGTTCCTTCTAAATAATCGCTATGCAAATATTTTATTCGATACGGGAGCCGATAGGAGTTTCGTATCCACTGAATTTGGTAGCTTGCTAGGTATTTTACCAACCCCACTAGATAATTGCTACAGAGTTGAACTAGCAGACGGAAAAATCATAGAAACAAACACCATCATAAGAGGCTGTACTCTAAACCTTCAGAACCACCCATTTGATATCCAATTGATACCCATACAACTCAGTAGTTTCGACGTCATCATTGGTATGGACTGGTTAGCCAAGTACCATGCAACCATTGTGTGTGACAAGAAACTAGTCCGCATCCCATGGGGAAGCACATACCTAATTATCCGAGGAGACGGAAATACGGATAAAACAGACACTAGGTTGAGTGTAATCTCGTGCATCCAAGCCCAGAAATATCTACTAAAAGGATGCCCTATCTTTTTAGCACATATTTCTAAAACAGATCAGGAAGAGAAACCTAAGGAGAAACAGATCAAGGATGTACCCATCGTCCGCGATTATCCCGAAGTCTTTCCAGACGACTTGCCAGGATTACCTCCGACTCGTCAAGTGGAATTCCAAATAGACTTGGTGCCAGGAGCTGCACCTGTAGCTAAAGCACCTTACCGTTTAGCACCCACCGAGATGAAAGAACTCGCGGAACAACTCAAAGAACTGTCAGATAAAGGCTTCATAAGACCCAGTTCCTCACCTTGGGGAGCCCCAGTGTTATTTGTCAAAAAGAAAGACGGTTCATTCCGAATGTGTATCGATTACAGAGAACTGAATAAGTTAACTGTGAAGAACCGCTACCCGTTACCACGAATCGATGACCTATTTGATCAACTTCAAGGATCAAGTATATACTCCAAGATCGACTTACGATCTGGGTATCACCAATTGAGGGTCAGAGAAGAAGACATACCAAAAACAGCTTTCAGGACACGATATGGTCATTATGAGTTCCAAGTTATGCCATTTGGACTGACCAATGCACCAGCCATATTCATGGATCTTATGAACCGAGTATGCAGACCCTACCTGGATAAGTTCGTAATAGTGTTTATTGACGACATCCTCATCTATTCCAAGAATGAGCAAGAACACGGAGAACATCTGGCTCAAGTGCTAAAGTTGCTCAAGGAAGAAAAGTTGTATGCAAAATTCTCAAAGTGCGATTTTTGGATCCCAAAAGTACACTTTCTTGGTCATGTAATTGACGACAAGGGAATCCAAGTTGATCCGGCGAAAGTCGAAATCCGTGAAAGATTGGACATCTCCCACATCTCCAAAGGAGATTCGTCAATTCTTAGGACTTGCCGGTTACTACCGACGTTTTATCGAAGACTTCTCCAAGATCGCTAAACCAATGACCAAACTAACTCAGAAAGGCATAAAGTTTGTATGGGGAGAAAAGGAAGAAGCTGCATTCCAGACCATCAAGCAGAAACTATGCAGTGCACCCATTCTATCTTTACCAGAAGGTAACGAAGACTTCGTTGTCTACTGTGACGCATCACACAGAGGGTTGGGAGCTGTGTTGATGCAGAGACAGAAAGTGATTGCTTACGCTTCAAGGCAACTGAAGAAGCACGAGCAAAATTACTCCACCCATGATCTAGAGCTTGGATCCGTGGTTTTTGCCTTAAAAATCTGGAGGCACTATCTGTACGGTACCAAATGCACAGTCCACACCGATCACAAGAGTTTGCAACATATTCTAGACCAGAAGGAATTAAATATGAGGCAACGTCGTTGGATAGAACTACTCAGCGACTACGACTGTGACATCAAATACCACCCAGGCAAAGCAAATGTAGTTGCCGATGCACTAAGCCGAAAGGGAACTGATCCTCCCATGAGAGTTCGAGCCCTAGTCATGACCATTAGTTTGGACCTACCCAAACAGATATTAGAGGCTCAACTTCAAGCACAAAAGCCCGAGAACATCGGAAAAGAAGACATAGGAGGAATGCTTAGGACGGACCTAAGCAAGGAAAAGTTGGAAGCGAGAGCAGATGGAACATTATGCCTACATGGAAGAAGTTGGCTACCCTGTTATGGAGACTTAAGAAACGTAATCATGCACGAATCCCATAAATCCAAATACTCCATACACCCCGGATCCGAAAAGATGTATCAAGATGTGAAAAGGTTATACTGGTGGCCGAACATGAAAGCCGACATTGCCACCTATGTGAAGAAATGTCTGACTTGTGCTAAAGTAAAAATCGAACATCAACGACCATCAGGGTTACTTGTTCAACCCGACATACCAAAATGGAAATGGGATAATATCACCATGGATTTTATCACCAAACTTCCCACATCATCTCACGGATACGATACAATCTGGGTAATCGTAGACCGCCTCACAAAATCCGCCCATTTCCTACCCATCAGGGAAAATGATTCTCTAAGCAGATTAGCCAGGATATACTTGAAGGAAGTCGTGACAAGACATGGAATACCAGTCTCAATCATCTGTGATAGAGATGGCAGGTTTACATCAAACTTTTGGAAAGCTTTTCAAAGAGCGTTGGGAACAAACCTGGATATGAGTACCGCATATCATCCACAGACAGACGGGCAGAGTGAACGAACAATCCAAACACTAGAAGACATGCTGAGGGCATGTGTGATCGACTTTGGAAAAGGATGGGTCGAGCACATCCCATTGGTAGAATTCTCCTACAACAACAGTTACCATGCCAGTATTAAGGCAGCCCCATTTGAGGCCCTCTATGGCCGCAAATGTCGCTCACCAGTATGCTGGGCAGAAGTGGGAGAATTTCAGCTAACAGGACCCGAGCTAATTCAAGAGACCACTGAGAAGATCACCCTCATCAAACAACGAATTCAGGCTGCCCAGGATAGACAGAAGAGTTATGCTGATAGGAAACATAAACCTATGGAATTTGCCGTAGGTGACCGTGTTATGCTAAAGGTGTCACCTTGGAAGGGTGTTGTACGGTTTGGGAAACGAGGAAAGCTAAATCCACGATACGTAGGACCCTTCAAAGTGATTGCCAAAATTGGAGAGGTTGCCTACCGTTTAGAACTGCCTCAGCAGTTAAGCCGAGTACACCCTACATTTCATGTCTCAAACTTGAAGAAGTGCTACTCAGATGAACCTTTAGCAATGCCATTGGACGGAGTCCATTTCGATGACAAGCTTCAATTTGTAGAAGAACCAGTGGAAGTTGTGGAGAGAGAAGTCAAGAGGTTGAAGAGAAGCCAAATCCCGTTAGTTAAAATACGATGGAACTCTAGGAAAGGACCTGAGTTTACTTGGGAACACGAAGATTCATTCAAAGCCAAGTATCCACACCTTTTTACCTAAGCAGTGACGTCACCTTAAGCTTTGAGGACAAAGCTAAAATAACGGGTTTATGCTGTAAAACCTGAGAATTTCAGGTTTTGACTTGTGAACATTATGTACGTCACTTCATGATATCTAAATATTTTATACCACTTTTTCTTTGCATGAATCATTTGAACCATCCCATGCATTTCATAAGCATGCATCATCTTAACATTACAGCAATCATATCACAATTATATTGTGACTATGCATTTTTATCACAAAAGTGTGACTACATTCATATGATTATATTTCAGTAATCATACAATGACCTAATATAAAGGACTTTGAGTCTTTTGAAACATATGATCACTTGCATACATCCCACTGATTTTTCTCCAAGAACAACGTTATGATCACAGTTATGACTGATTACCTATTTATAAATATATAAACAATGGTGAATTTAAATTTATATATATATATATATATATATATATATATATTTACAGTAAATGATTTCAGATAACCCTAACTATCACTTTTACATATGATTATTTAATAAATCATACTATGAATATATTTTATACGTAAACGTACTAATATAACTACCTAGGGACCATTCTTTCACCAAAGGCACTAAACGTAACTTGAACACTTAAAACCCAGGCTTACTCACATTACTATAACTTAAAATCATTTGACATATATTTAACCCGACTAATGAGCAAAACGAACCCAAACCCATTCATACCCGTATATAAATATATAACAACAAACATTTTTCACTAAAACATTTCAATTCACTCAAACTTTTATAACTTAACATTACATTTCACTTAAACCTTACAAACTTTATAACTTAACATTTATTTTTAAAACTTAAAACACAAAACTTGATTTTCCCTCCCTAGCAATTACCAAAACCGCCGGTTTTGGTTTTACACTCCTAAAACAATGGGAAAAATGTACAAAATTAGCATTTATGAATGTACTAAGGGATGATTAAGAAGCTAATACACATCCCTCTTGTTTCCTTGCCTTGAGCCGTGTGACCATCCCACACCATACACACATTTTGTACAATCTTAAAAACATTATTACTTGCACATCTTTTCCCTTCTTGGAACCCCAAATGCCACGGTAGACACTACCAACCTTGTACATCTTTGGGACATTTAAGGTTTAGTACTTTCTTGGTACAAATCAAGCTAGCAAAATCTTTGCTAATCCTTCTCTCTTGCCGTGTATCACTCCCACACCACTCCTCACTTGCTTCATTTTGAATAAGTATCACCTAGACACTCATTACTCTCCCTCACCACAAAACACTCGGATCAACTCTCACAAAACACCTAGACTAAACAAAACTCAAGCTATCACATTTACTACCCAAATCAAGCATTGAAGACTCCTAGGACTCGTGTGTTATATAAGCCGCCTCATTCTCATCTCTTTTCGTCTACATTTTGCCAAAACAAGTAAGCATGAACTTCTCATCTACTTTCCTTATTCACTTTCACGTTTCATGCATTTTTATGATAAACATAATAAGGAATGTGTACATGCACACGTAAAAAGCTCATGCTCACACTCTAGGTAACTTATAAACACACGGTATATAAATAAAATTGGGAAGCCTTACGTTTTAAATCCTTGAAAACACGTATATATGAACCTATAGGTGCGTTAGCTTATCCTTTTGCCTTAAAACCTATATAAGCCGCGTACTAATGAAAGCTTTAAGCTAGTTTTCTAATCTATAAATCATTTTTAGCCGAGTATCCCTTTAGAAAAATGAGCTAACTTGAAAACATAATGAAAATTAAAATAAGCCGAATCTTAAAGGCCTTAAAATAAGCCCACAAGCCTTCAAAGCTATATAAGCTTAAAAGTAAGATAAATATAAGCCGAATAAATATAAGCCCATGTGTAACTTTAATATAAGCCAAAACTATATAAGCTAGGGGAATAAAAATATAAGCTAACTTGATAACATGAGGACATAAATATAAGCCGAATACTTAAAGCCTAGTGGTAATAAAATTAATATAAGCCGGATTTAAATAAGCCCATATAGAAATTCATAAGCCCATTAGTGAGAAAACTAATTTTTACTAAGTTACCACCAAGTTTTAACCAAGCCCAAACCTTTTACCCTAGCCGAATGTTAAATGGGCCGTGTAGCCCATTAAAGGAAACAAGTGATTAACTTTTTGTGCCGGTTTTGTAAATATAGTGAAAGATTGGACCCAAAGTGGAAGTATTAAAATTGCAACCTTATTTACTATTTTACCACTCGGTAACATTTATTAACTTTGGTAAAACCTAAATAAAATGAACCGTGACCCTTGTTGGGCCATTTAAGCCCATTAAGCTTAAACTTACACAAACCGAGACCTTATGGGCCATTTTAGCCCATTTGATTTTAACAAGTGACTTTTTGGGCCATTTATGACAAGTTCTAAAAGATATGGCAAGTTTTGAGAAACAATAGAAATCTTAAATCATTTTCGTGACTTATATAAAATACAAGGGCCGGTTATGGTGTTTTTGAAACTAAAGGGTACCAAAAACCAAACCGTGTGTAATAATAAAATACAAGGACCATTTGTGTCATTTTTGAAACTTTAACCAAACCCTAATCCCATTTATTTTTATACCGTGGGATTGGAGGGGGTATTTTGCCATTCCCAAAAGTTTATCAAGCCCTAGGGGCGTTTTTATTAAACGGGATAACCAACAAGGACTAACGAGGTGATAACTTTAACGGATAAAAATATAACAAGATTTCTAAACTATATATTATTTACAAAGTGTAATCCCAATCTAATTATTTACAAAGGGTTATCATAAAACGGATTATTTATATTAAATTACAACTATACGATATTAACAAAATCGTTTAACCATCTCTTTTGTGAAACCTTAAAATCATAATAAGGTATAAAGTTTATTCTTCATTTTAAATTAAATAAAACATGTAGATTTATTTAATTACTATACCTTTTTCCTTAAACATAAGCTCGTACATTAATATATATTATTTCCTTGAAAACAATATATATAAACACATCCTTAATTTATTATGAATAAATTAAGCCAACGTATCAAACTATAAACTGTGATCATGCATTTTTCATATGCACCCATTGTCATGCATAATTATTTCTACATTCACTGAGACATTCAAATTACTTAGGTAATTTCTCCAGTACGTGACTATACTGTGACATCATCCTCATTACCACATTATCACTAAGGTGAGTTCATGGCCCCATCTTTACTGTTTTATAACTGGGGGAGAAAACATGCCAACTTTTATTTTTATGCAAGCATGCACAGACAACAACAATTTATTGCCTACTGTTACCCCATTCCCGTGGACTGTAATAGTTAATAGTGTAGCGCGAAATGTATGGATAGTACTATTCGGGTGTTGACAACACCCGGCCTGTCGTGATCAGCTGTCACGTGATGCTTAGGCCGAGCAGCAGGTTTATGTCATTGTCGGATTAAGGGAAACAAACATCAGGATAGACCCAATGGGCGTACTGAAAATCATGTCTAGCTTCTATTACAGGGCAGTAGGAACTACTGTAGTATTGGGCTGTGATGTCCTGCTACCTTCGTGATGCTTTGCATATTAATACTTTATTTAATTAAACATGTGAATTCACCAACCTCGTGTTGACCCCCACATTTTTACTTTCATGTTTTCTCAGGAAAGTAAGCAGGTTCATGCATTGGATTCCAGCATTATAGGAAAGCATCATGTTGACCATTGGGCTGGGATATTTAATTCTGTATTTCAATAAATGTGGTTTTCTTTTGAACAAGATACAATGTGTACGATTAATTCATGTAATATGTATTTGAATGACTTTATGATCATCGCTCTATATGCTATGTGCTATCGATCCACCCAAGTAACACCCCAACTATTATTCCGCTGCATTTGACCAATCTGGGGGTGTTACAACACCCGAAAAAGAGCTTTTAGCTGTTGTCTATGCCTTTGAAAAGTTCCGCCCCTATCTTGTCCTTTCCACCACAATCGTTTACACCGATCATTCCGCGTTGAAGTACTTGTTGACTAAACAAGATTCTAAACCAAGACTTCTTCGCTGGGTTTTGCTACTCCAAGAATTTAAAATCGAAATTCGCGATAAAAAGGAGCTGAAAACCTAGCCGCAGATCATCTCAGTAGACTTGAGGATCCTTACCATGGGGATCATCCGAACAAAGAAATCAATGATTCTTTCCCCTTGGAGACCTTAATGTCTATCAATTCGCATTCTGATGAAACCCCGTGGTTTGCAGACATTGCAAACTACTTGGCGGGTGGAATTCTCAAGGAAGGGTTAACATCCCAACAAAAGAAAAAGTTCTTTAAAGATGTTGAACATTATTTCTGGGACGACCCTTACCTATTCAAACAATGTGCCGACTTGATTATTCGCCGATGTGTTGATGGACAGGCAGCTTTAGAAATCCTTGACGCTTGCCACAAAGGACCCACCGGTGGTCACTTTGGTCCCAACTACACCGCCAAAAAAGTGTTTGACTCGGGATTTTATTGGCCCACCATCTATCGTGATGCTCACGAGATGGTTAAACATTGTGATGCTTGCCAAAAACAAGGCAAGATCACACATAAAGACGAGATGCCTCAGAATTTCATTCAGGAATGTGAAATCTTTGATGTTTGGGGTATCGACTTTATGGGGCCATTCCCTTCTTCTAAAGGAAACAAATACATCCTTGTAGCCGTTGACTACGTCTCCAAATGGGTTGAAGCCAAAGCTTTACCCACTAATGACGCAAGGGTGGTTTGTAACTTTTTGAAATCGCTATTCGCTAGATTCGGTGTGCCTCGTGCCATTATTAGTGATCGTGGGACTCATTTTTGCAATGACCAATTCGCAAGAGTCATGGCTAAGTATGGTGTAAATCATCGTCTTTCCACAGCTTACCACCCACAAACTAATGGCCAGGCTGAAATTTCCAACCGAGGATTAAAGCGAATTCTAGAAAGAACCGTGGGAGAGCATCGTGCCTCATGGGCTGATAAACTTGATGATGCTTTGTGGGCTTTCCGTACCGCATACAAGACTCCGATTGGTTGTACACCATATCGTCTCGTGTACGGGAAAGCGTGCCACCTCCCCATTGAGTTGGAGCACAAGGCTTACTGGGCCTTGAAGTGGGTTAATTTTGATATCAACAAAGCTGGTAACCTACGTAAGATCCAACTCAATGAGCTGAATGAACTCCGTAATGAGGCTTATGAAAATTCTTTAATCTATAAGGAGAAGACTAAGCTCATTCACGACTCTAAGATTAAGAACCGAGAGTTCCAAGTTGGAGACAAAGTTTTACTCTTTCACTCTCGGTTGAAAATCTTTTCAGGCAAGCTGAAATCTCGTTGGTCCGGCCCATTCACCATTGCCCAAATTTTTCCATATGGTACTCTCAAGCTCGCTCAACCTAATGGACCTAATTTTAAGGTGAATGACCAACGAGTGAAGTTGTACTTTGGTGAGGACATCTCTCAGGAGATGATTCCATCCCTCACCACGTTCCCCATGAACTAATTTTGGGTCGAGTCAGGCTCGTGACTCGGTTATCAAAAACAAGCGCTTCTCGGGAGGCAGCCCGAGTATCTATCCCTTTTCGTTTTAACCTCCTAAGTGTAGGGGGACCTATATAGGTGTTTGTCTTTGTGTGGTGATGTGATTACAGGGATGAATGCACTTTTGGAACCTTCGAAGAACCGTGCCCCCGTGTTATCCGAAATCCGGTTCTATCTCTCAACTATCATGATTCAATTTTCTTCATACTCAAATTTAAAATTGACCACTTTAGTCGTCTCTTCCTTAACTTGAGTTAACCAACGTGCACAATGTCATAAGTGTAGGGGAGATTTTTCCCACATGCTTAAACATTGAGGACAATGTTTATCTTAAGTGTAGGGGGACTTCTATCGAAGTTTTAAGTGGACTTTTCCATGAAAATGCCTTCATTTAACCGGAAAATCATCTTTTTCAACATTTTTCAAAAATTTTTATTAACTTTGGCCATTAGTCGTAATTTTTAAAGTTTTATCGTTGCTTTCATATGTATATATTCCGCAATAAAGTCAAAATTATTAATAAAGTGGTGTAGCTAGTTTTGAAATCCTTGACATATTAGGCCCGTTGCGTTTATTTTGACTCAACCCGAATAGACTTATCCAAGTTTATTCTAGCTAGTATCCTTAACCAGGTAGACCTTAATTGGTTTATTAGGCTAAGCATCCACGAGTCTCATTACTTGAGATTTTAAATTGTGGAGGACGAGAAATGATAGAGTCAATTATAAGTCGGTATTCTTGCACAAGCTCACTTGGTGTAATTATTTGCCTATTCTCCCATCACTTGCTAATAATTTATCTGCAATAAGTAAGGTCGTACGATTTGAAAAGTTACTTAGCTTCTAGCCCAAGATCGTTTAAAAGTTGCTCGGTAATGATAAGAGTTCATAGCCAAGGCATAACTTATGAAGCGGGGCGCGAAGATTGGCGAGTCCGAAAAGGCCCTAACAAGGCATGAGGATTCCATTTTATTGCTGAAGATCCAAAAGTGATGTGAAAAGCATTATTCCCAAAATCAAAATGAAGGATCAAGACTCACGACGAAAAGCAATCAACTCCCATAAAGATCATGGAGAAGTCTATCCGAAAAAACCCTAACAAGGTATGAGGATAAATAGATCCAAGTCCGAAAAGGAGGCGGATCGTTGTATCTCAAAATCCCAATTAGAGATTAAAGAAATAATCATGAAGTCGTGGTCAACAAAGTTGGAGTACCCCTCAAAAGTCTCCAAGTGAAGAAACTCCATTAACGATGAGAAGACCATTATCTCAAGAACATCTCTCAAGATATGAAGTATGAAGTACATGCCAAATATCGGCCCGAGAAAGGACTCAAATCGTGAACCAAGTTATGCCAAGATATGAACTTTTTGATATCCCGAGAAGCAGTTTTAAGAGATTTTGTCCTTTAGCTAACTATTGATCAAATCGTCCTACTTTGCTTTCAGCCTAAATAAACAATCGAAATAAGTCCAAAAATGCATCTTTATGATCATTCTAAGACAAAAATAAAATATAAGAAATACACCTAGGAATAAGGGAGTTTAAGCATTTAATTAAGCCATGTGTGTAAGTGTTTGATATGCTAACTTATAATAACAATGATCTCGTTTTTAAGCTTAGTTTGGTGAACGTGAAACTTGAGGGTGATGAATCTTCGCAGCACCAAAGCCCTAATGTAAGTCCTTGATCTCTTTGCAAGTTATTTCCATCCTTTTGTTTACTTTAAAGTTTTGATTTCTCTTAGTATTTAAATTTTTGTTTAGTAGTATGTTAATAAGGCCAAGGTTGATTGATAATTAGAAAAGTGTAAATTTGCTTTATCACTAAGCATTGCATGAGGGCATGGCAATGGTTAAGTGTAGGGGATTTGATAGGTGTGAAAACACCCATCCTTTTACCACTTAATTCTTACTAAAACAAGACCAAAACGCGTGTTTAATATCATTTGTTTGGAATTATGCGTGGTTTTTGTGTTTAATGTGTTTTCATAGTCAACCGGATGAATATTGAAGAAAACATGGGATTGCACGGGTTTTATCAAGGAAAAAGACTAAAGACGAAGTCTATTGTCCAAGAGATGCAAAAGATTTGAAGTCAATGGGCCTATTTGAAGATTTATCGAAGAAAAGGACCAAAGATGGAAGATTTACATATGTCGAAGAAACTCAAGTCTATTAAACGAAGAAATTAAAAGGCGAGTTGAATTTAATCGTCGAAAAATCCCGAATCAAAATCGAAAACGTCAACTTTTCTGAAAAGACGAGAAGACAAGAAGAAAGGGAGAAAGCCCACTCACCAACCAACCACTTAGCATATATAAGGGAATCACCCTCACAATTTTTGGCATCTAGTTTTTCTTTCAGTTACACCCTTCCTAGTTCGTAGGAAACCATCTCCCTTAAGGAGTGGTTTTTCATCTTCTTTGATTTCTTCTTTAATCTTGTAAGTTTGATCCTTTCCTTTTGTTAACTGAATCTTAATCATCTATACAAGTTTTCCTTTAATCCTTTCATTCATCTTGTTCTTCATCATCTTTTTATTTAAAGTTCTTAAGTGTTTATTTAGTTGAGTTTTGATCTTAAAAAGTTGTTGATTTTGTTCTTTTATGATTGGGATTTAATCCTTATGGATAGTAAATGATTATGGGTTAGTTTGGTTAAAACGTTTTTGTTCATTTGGTTCGATTTGGTTAAAAAAAGTCGCGTTCCCCTGTTCTTTTTGCTGCTACTGTTCTTCCTTCCAGATATTCCGAACTGCCCATTTACGTTGTCCCTTGTTCGAAATATTGAGTTCTTCCGAGTAGTCTATTTCTTTCGTCCCTTATTCGGAACATTTTATATTCCGAATAGTCTGTTGGTTTTGCCCTCTATTCGGAATATTCATTTATTCCGGATAGCCTTCTAATTTGCTCCTTATTCGGAATATTTCATTATTCCGAGTAGTCTTGATTTTTCCGCATAGTTTCGATATTCCGAGTAGGGGTAATTTTTCCGAATGGTCCATTATTCAGCATAATCATTTATTCCGAATAGAGTTAAAATTCTGCACAGTCAAACATTCCGAATAGCTTTCTTTATTCCGTGTAGTATTATTCTGAATAGCCTTTGTTTATTCCGCATGACCATTATTCCGAGTAACATCAATATTCCGCATCATCATCATTCCGAGTAGCACTATTTTGTAAGAAAGGTTATTGTTTATTCAGTAGGTAGTTTAATTTTAATTCAGTTTTGATTTTAATTCAGTTTTGACTTTTTTTAACTGTTTTGTGGTTTAAATCTTTACTTACTTCATTGCTTTATCTTTTTAATAGATTAGAAAACCAAATCACTATTTGTCACCAAAAACAAATCTTTCCACTTTTAGCTGTGATCAATTCGAGGGGATTCCGAGAAACGAACTTTCAACTAGTAAAATCTCGTGTATCAATAATATAAAAAAAATATAAAAAGAAAATATAAAAAGTATAAAAAATTAGTTTCTACATTTTTAGAATAAATCCGGAATTTACATTTTTTAGCATTTTAATATTTTTGCATTTAAACTTTTATTCTCGTTTGGCATTTTAGTAATTCTCGTTTGCATTTTAATTGTGCATTTTAATTTGGTTCTTTGTGCTTTAATTGCGGTAATTGCACTTTGTTTTAGATTAGTAAGTATTTAGTTATTAATAGTATTATTTTTATCTTTTTATGTGCATTCAAGTAACATAGAAACCAAAAATATATCTTAACCAAAAACGAATAAATCTTGTGAATTATTTGAGATCAATTCGAGACGATTTGAGGAACGATAGATAGACTTTAAAAAAAGAATGCAAAAATTCATATATTAAATTGGCGCCGCTGCCGCTTCGCTCGTTACAATTGACGATTTTTCGTGAGAAGATTTGGATTTTGTGATCCGTTCATTTTTAACGTTATTTTTCTTGTTAAAAAATCAAAAACATTAAAAAATCAAAAGGATAAAAATACAACAAAAAATTTAAACATCATCAAAAGCAAATTCTTTCCTAAGATTTGCATCAAAAAAATTAAAAAAATCCAAAAGTAATACTTTTCCTAAAGTATTACACCAAAAATATTAAGTATTATTGTTATTTTTCTTATTTAGATTTCTTTCGCTTTTTATTGTGAATATATATTTTTCTTAAAAAATACAAAAATATTTTTCTTTTACTATAAGATATTACGTATAAGAACCTTAATACACAATATTTCCATAAATATTGGTTGCAATACCCCGTATTTGGAGGCGTTCCGGTTCCATCTACGTGTATCGATCAAAGAAAAATAAGGCAAAAATAGATAAATACTTTCGTTAAGCAAGAATTCGAAAAAATACGAACTTTAAGGTGAATAGATAGGCGACACGCTATAAAAGACCGTCTAAGGGAAGTGAGGTACTTAAGTGCTTCGCGCCACCTCATTCCCCCCGTTCACTTGCGAGTATTTTGAGAACGAAGGCTAATCGAGGGTTTTGCCATCCAAGTAGTATTATGTATATATATTTTGTAGCTTTTTAATATTGAACCTCGAGAGGAATAATCCCTTTCCTCTCAAAGTCGACCGAGGTCTCCTACCTCATTCCTCGAGTTTAATTGTATGCGCTGTTGGAAATACGTTTTTACATATTCAGGAAGATTCGGTCACTCCGACAATATATTAAGTAGTAGCTCGTAGTTTAGTTATTTTATATTATGTAAACATAGAAAGGCCTAGACCATGTTATGTATGAATGGCCCAATATGTAAGCCCAAGCCCATCTTTATGGGCTTGGTATATAAACCCTCTCCTTAGATGGAGAGTGTGTGGTTCACTCATTTTACACATAGTGATTAAGGTGTTTTATTACTATTCTCTCTCAAGTGTGTGTGTGATTCTACCAACTCTCTATCTCTTTCACTCTCTAAGTTATACATAGATTTACATATCCTACAAATGGTATCAAGAGCCATGGGATGAGTGTATTGTTTATGTGTTTGTTTTCATAGAGATTTGTGTGTTTTTGATCCCTATATCCCACGTCCAAAAATTTTTTGGTGTCTTTTTGTGGTTTGATCTTCACCAATATCATCTACATATATACGTGTTAGTGATTTGGGTTACTTGGATCGCTCAAAAACGCAAAATTTTTGAGTGTTTGGATTCATTTTTTGCATCAAGATTCGTCTTTTTTTAAGTACAATACGAATTCCTTGTTTTCTCAAATTTTCGCAATTTCTGGTATAAATTCGCAATAGTTTGTTTTATTGCGAAATCTTGCACCTTCTGCTGATTGCGAAATCTTGGATCTCTAAGTATTGCGAAATCTTGCACCTTCTGTTGATTGCGAAATCTTGGATCTCTAAGCATTGCGAAATCTTGTGTATTGTAAAATCTTGTGTATTGCGAAATCTTGTGTAATGCAAAATCTTATGTTTTGAGTGAATTGCGAATTTGAATCCTCCAAGGTATTGCGAAATCTTCCAACGAATTGCGAAATCTTCAAAAGTTGCCGAATTTCCTTTAATTGCGAAATCTTTCAACGAATTGCGAAATCTTCAAGAGTTGCGGAATCTCCTCATTATTGCGAAATCTTCCAAGGAATTGCGGATTTGTATCCATTTTATGATTGCGAATTTGAATCAACTCTAGGATTGCGAAATCATTGAACATAATTGAGGAATCTTCACACATTGCAGTGGAATTTTTGGTTTCTCAAGAAGACAATTTTAGGGGATTTTAACATAGTTTCTCGACTTCAACACACAACAACAAGCACATTTACGTTCTCTTATTGTTCGATCATCGTTTGTAAATCTTAACTTATCGAAATGGAGTACACATCTCTTACGGATAAGTCCATCCTCTCGGGTACGGATAATCGTCCACCAATGTTGCAAAAATCTATGTACGAGGATTGGATTTCCCGAATGGAACTTTACATGTTGAACAAAGAGAATGGACATCTCATTTGGGGATCGGTGCTCAATGGACCATTAGATTATGGTACAGTGACGGAAGGTACAGCTACTCGTCCTCGCACAACAGGTGAATTGACTAGAGATATGAAGATTCAAGACAAATGTGATAAGTATGCTACAAACATCATTCTCCAAGCCCTTCCTCCAGATGTCTACAAACTCGTCAGCAAACATAAAGTTTCCAAAGAGTTATGGGATAGAATTCGTGTTCTAATGCAAGGCACCTCGTTAACTAAACAAGAACGAGAGTGTAAGCTTTATGATACTTTTGATAAGTTTGCCTATGTTCCCGAGGAAACTCTCAATGACTACTATTTGACATTTACCCTATTGTTGAATGAACTTAATATCTATGGCATGGAAATTCCTACGTTTCAATTGAACACCAAGTATTTGAACACTTTTCCTTCAGAATAGAAAAAGTACGTGACGGATGTTAAATTGGCTAAGGACTTGCATAACACCAATGTGGATTAACTTCAAGCTTTTCTTCAACAACACGAATGCCATGTGATCGAGGCTCGGTTGTCTAAACCTCAAGTTCATGATCCACTTGCCATGTATGCTTCTCAACAAAACATGGCTTATACTTATCAACAACCATCATACTTGCAGCAGCCACCACCACACACCTATCAGCAACCACAACAACCATCTTATCAACCACCAATGATGCCACAACAAGCATTTCAACAAAGTGTTCATCAACAATATTTTCCACAGCAACCACCATATCAGACATCACCATCACAAGCCAACACTTCTCCAATGAGCTATACTCCTCAGCAAGGATACTTTCCAATTGAAGCACAACCAGCACAAGCCTTCTACTCTAATGAACTTCCACCAATCCAAGCATCGATCTTTACTCCAAATGATACGCCAGCTGATGTTCTAAACCATCTCACTGCCTACTTGTCAAAACTTGTTTCAACTAGAGGATTTCCACCAACAAACAATCAGCTCCGCACCTCTTCAAATCCTTGACAACAAGCTACTGTTCAAGATGGTCAAGTAACAGTGCAACCTATTCAGGGAAGGCAAAATTCATATGGACCTCCTACAAGGACTGTGAATGCTCAAGCTGTGAATTCTCAAGCTAATGGTAATGGAAGCCCCATTGGTCCTCAAAAGGTTGTAACTTGCCAATTGCCGAGGACAAGGTCATATGGCTAGGCAATGCACTCAGCCAAAAAGGAGAAGGGATGAAGCGTAGTTTCGTGAGAAAATGTATTTGGTTGATGCTCAGTCTAAAGGAAAGATTTTGGATTCAGAGGAGTAAGCATTTCTTGCAGACCCAGGAGAAGCAGATACTGAAGGCATTGCAGTCGTTTCCACTTCTAATGCAGCTTATCAAGCAGATGATCTTGACGCATATGATTCGGATTGTGATGACATTCACTCTGCCCAAGCTGCTCTCATTGCTAATCTCTCTCACTACGGTTCTGATGTCGTCAGTGAGGTACCCACCACAACCAATCTTGGTAATGATGATAACCCACATCAAGTTGGGCATGAAAATGACAACCTCGAACAGCATTCGGGAACTAGTAACTCAAATGATGTGGTACCCAATCCTACACATTTGAGTGAACCTCAACCAAATGCTACGACGGGTATAGAATCTTATGCTCAACATGATTTGGTCATGGTGCCTAAACATATTATTGATCAAATGTATATGGCTCTCAGACAATCCGTAGATACGAATTACACCCTAACTACTGAGCTTGCGTTGCATAAAGAAAAGGTCAAAACTTTTGAAATGGTCCCTCAAGCAGAGAAAATAACATGTTCTGAATTTGACCAATTTTGTTTTGAAAAGATTGAAAACTTGAAAGAAATAGAATCATTAAAAGCTAATCTTTCCAATGAATTAAAAGCAAAAGAGTCGATTGTCAATGATTTTCAGAAACTTAAAATAGATTTCGAAACTCTCGAGTCTAAAAAGTTTGAATCAGAAATTAATGCTACCAAACTTCTTAAATTCAAAGAACTACAGCTTTTAAAACAATACGCTTCCACAGAAAAGGTTCATCTTTTAACTAAATCATTTAAAGAACTTGAACTTAAGCGTCTTCAAAATTTACCACCTAATCTCGGTTATGCAAAACAAGCTCAGGAATATATTCCCTGTCTTTATGATATGACCATAATTGGCAAATCGAAAGAAGCACCTTATGTTCGTAGTTCTAAGGAGACACAATCACTTATGGAAGAAACTCATTCTAAAATGTTTTCAAAACTCCATACGATTGATTATGATAAGCATAATAAAGATCAACTTTCTAAAAAGACACCTATTCGCTTACAAAAGGAATTAGCTGAACTAACAGTCCTTGTGCCCCAAAGATTGTCAAATGAAAACCCTCCTAGTACGTCTCCTACACTTGTCAAAACGGATTTAACAAAGTTAATTCCACCGGTAATTAAGGAATCCGTTAACTTAAAAGCGGTACACTAACACTTAGCCGATTTTGATAAGGTCATTTTGGAACGTACGACGGCCACGACCATAACGAAGGTGAATGGAACTTTGAGCACACTAGAGCTGCGTTCTAAGACGAAATTGTTCCGTTTGTAAAGAATGTTAAAGCTTGTCTTAGTAATCTTGATCAAGATTTGCATTTGGAAATAGAAGAAGTTAAACGTGTTTTCAATGAAATGGATGATGCTTATGAAAACAGTTTACTTGAAATAGAACGGGTTTCACGCCAAAATGATCAGCTTCTGAAGCAAGTGATGTCTCATGATATAGTTTCTGTCTATGTGAATAAAAGTGTTGATAATGATTCTATTGTGCATAATGTTGAATCTGTAGATAATGTGGTAGATAGTACTTGTCACGAATCTGACGTTGAATTTTTAAAGCTTTAAGATTCATATTCTTCGCTTTCAAAACGTTTTAACGAGATTCAAACACATTGTATTTCGCTTGAATGCAAGCAACAATTTATTCAAGAAATCTTTGAAACGTCATTCGAAGGTGTTAATATCGATGACGCAAACTTTGAAAAGAATTTTCGATTAAATTTACAATCAAAACAGCGTCAGCCAAGTGACAAAGTTGCTAAATCTTTGTCGAAAGACATAGAGAAATCTAAGGAGCTTAACTGTGTGAACGTACTTGAGGCCGCTGAGAATTTAAAACTTGATCTAGATAATCGAGTTTCCAAGATTTTGTCCAAAGTTGATAACTTAAAACAGAAAAATACACAACTCTTCGATTTAGTAAAGCCCGCATGTGCTAATACCACTACACAAAATCAATCTTTGATTGAACAATTGAATCGAAAGTCGGTGGAAATATCTGATTTGAGGGAACAAATTTGTGATAAGAATCTGGTCCTGGCTGAGATAAAGGAAACACTTCGTACTCTAAAAGGTAAGAATGTTATGGATAACGCAGCCAATGTCTCATCATCGTCCTCTAGTGTAATCAAAAGGACCCTTATAGCTGTCACACCATTTAATAAGGGCCCTAGGTCTATACCATCTCAAACTTTGGTCACTAAAGATAAGGCAGAATCAAAACCAGCTTCTAATATTCCCGTATTGCCTTCTACAGGAGTAATCACAACTAATAAGGCTCAAAGATCTAAGCTTAAAAGAAACAAGAAGAATGATAGGATCTTGCCCCCATCTAGTAGTCAAGAGAAGAAGAAAGTAGAAGCCCATCCTAGGAATGTTATTTCTGTTTTAAATAAAAAGAATCATGTAGCTAAACATAAAGGCTCTGCAGTTGTGCAACGTTCTAAGCCTACTGTGAATTCTAATTTGAAATGTTGGAATTGCAATGAATGTATGTTTTCTAGTCGTCATGATTATTGCCTTATTGACCATGTGAATGAGATGAATGCCCGGAAAAACGGATTAGAATGGAAACCGACTGGGAAAGTGTTAACCCAAGTTGGTTGGTTGTGGCGCCCCACTGGTAGAACTTTCACTATAGTAGGAAATATGTGCCCTTTAACTAGGATCACTCCCACTAAAGCGAAGAAAGCGTGCCCTTTAACTAGGAGTACCAAGGCTACCAAAACACAAACGTGTCCTTTAACTAGGAACACCGACACTACTGAAGGAACCAAGTGCCCTTTAAATAGGTCTACTCCTACTGTAGTGCCCGCGAATAATCAAAAACCTAAGAAAGTTGGAATAGTAAAACCTGTTAGTGCTAAAACTCGCATTAGAAAACGCAGGAAATCTAAGGGTCACAAACATGTTAGCAATTCTGATAATATTTTATCTGTATCTACTAACACTCTGGAACCAATAGTTTCCAATGCATTGCCTACTGTTGTTGTTGAAAACAGGTGGTTCAAAGTGTTCTCTGGTATTTGGACTCTGGTTGCTCCAAGCATATGATCGGAGATCGCTCTCAGCTCAGAAATTTCGTCAGCAAGTTTCTTGGTATGGTTCGATTTGGAAATGATCATATTGCAAAGATAATGGGTTATGGTGAATATCATATTGGGAATGTTATAATTTCAAGAGTGTATTATGTGGAAGGTCTCGGTCACAACTTATTTTCTGTGGGACAATTTTGTGATGCAAACCTAGAAGTTGCTTTTCGAGAGCATAACTGCTTCATTCGTAATTTGGAAGGGGGTTGATTTATTGAAAGGTACTCGAGGGAATAATTTGTATACTTTGGCTCTACAAGACATGATGGCCGCTTCTCCCGTATGTCTTCTCTCCAAAGCATCGAAGACTAAGTCATGGTTATGGCATCGACGGTTATCTCATCTTAACTTTGACGCTATTAATCATTTGGCAAAAAACGAACTCGTTCGTGGTCTTCCTAAACTTTCATTTCACAAGGATCATTTGTGTTTCGCGTGTACAATGGGGAAAAGCACTAAGAAATCATACAAACCCAAGACTGAAGACACCAACCAAGAGAAACTTTATCTGTTGCATATGGATCTTTGTAGGCCAATGCGTGTTGAAAGTATTAGTGGTAAAAGGTACATCCTCGTCATTGTGGATGATTACTCTCGGTTTACATGGATGAAATTTCTTACAACAAAAAATGAGGCACCGAAATTCATCATCGGATTTCTCAAGATGATTCAAGTGCGTCTCAACACTACTGTCCGACGCATTTGTACAGATAATGGAACCGAATTTGTGAATCAAATCTTGCGTGATTATTATGAAGAAGTTGGAATATCTCATGAAACATCCGTTGCACGCACTCCACAACAAAACGGTGTCGTTGAAAGGCGAAATCGCACACTTATGGAAGCTGCTCGAACGATGTTAATTTACGCAAAGGCTCCATTGTTTTTATGGGCAGAAGCAGTATCTACAGCAGTGTACACCCAAAACCTGTCACTAATTCGAAAACGCCATGGTAAAACACCTTATGAGCTTCTCCATGGAAAAGTACCAGATTTATCATATCTTCATGTATTTGGTTCTCTTTGCTATCCAAATAATGATGGTGACAATTTGGGAAAACTTCAACCAAAGGCTGATATTGGTATTTTCATTGGTTATGCACCCGCAAAGAAAGCATACCGAATCTACAACCGTAAATCTCGCAAGATCCTCGAAACTATGAATGTTGATTTTGATGAGCTGACAGCAATGGCTTCTGAGCAAAGCCGCTCTGAACCCGCACTTCATGAAATGGGACCCAGTAACATTAGTTCTGGTCTTGTCCCAAACAACCCACCTCATCATCATTTATACCACCCACTAGGAATGAATGGGATACGTTGTTTCAATCGTTCTTTGATGAAATCTTTACTTCTCCAAGTATAGTTGCTCCAGAACATAAGGTAATAGCTCCGGTAACCGAAGTTGTCGCTCCAGCAACCGAAGCACAATCTGATACGTCGGCACCTACAATTGGTCAAGATATACCATCAACTAGTAATTCATAACCAACACCCGAATCAACTACCCATGTCATGCCTATTGATGATGAAGAGGATGATGATGACCACGATTTGTAATTCGCTCAAATGCGTGAACTTCCATTCTTTGGTGTACCTATTCCCAAACCTAATCAAGTCGGGTCGTCCACCTCATAGGAAACTCCTACTACGGTTTACTCCAATCCATGGATTCATGAACATGACAGCAAGTGGACAAAGGATCACCCTATAGATTCTATTATTGGTGATTCTAATCATCCGGTATCCACACGAAGTCAACTACAAGAAAATGAAATGTTTTGTCATTTTGATGCTTTTCTCACTGAAGTTGAACCTAAGACATGGCAAGAAGCTTTTACTCAATCCTGTTGGATAGAAGCTATGCAAGAACTTAATGAATTTATACGTCTTGAAGTATGGGAACTTGTCCCATACCTGGATCAAGTGCAGTTACTTACTTTGAAATGGGTTTACAAGGTGAAACTCGATGAGTTAGGCGGAATATTGAAGAACAAAGCTCGACTAGTAGCTCGTGGATACAAGCAGTTATTGGGTATCGACTTTATGGAATCCTTTGCACATGTTGCCCGTTTGGAAGCTATTAGATTATTCCTTGCTTATGCAGCCCACATGAGTATGATCGTCTATCAGATGGATGTGAAGACGACATTTCTTAATGGTGAAATCAAGGAAGAGGTCTATGTTCAACAGCCGGATGGTTTTGTGAATCCTAATTATCCTAATCATGTGTACAAGCATAAGAAGGCTCTCTATGGGTTGAAGCAAGCTCCACGCGCATAATATGATCTATTGTCACAATTCCTCCTTACGTAAGGCTTCGCTAAAGGCAAGGTGGATCCCACGCTGTTCATTCAGAAACGAGGTAAACATATGATTATGGTACAAATATATGTTGATGATATTATATTTGCAGCCTCAACCCAAACCTTATCCGGCGAGTTTGGGAAACTCATGTCTTCCAAGTTTAAGATGTCAATGATGGGCAAGGTATCATTCTTCTTAGGACTTCAGATATCTCAGAGTCCCAGAGGCATCTTTATCAATTAATCCAAGTATACCCTTGAATCTCTTAAGAAATATAAGATGGAATCTTGCGACCCCGTGGATACTCCAATGGTGGAACGAACCAAGCTTGATGCAGATCCACATGGAGTTGCCGTTGATCCAACACTTTATCGTGGAATGATCGGTACCCTTCTGTATATCACAGCTAGTCGACCTGATCTTCAGTTCGCTATATGTATGTGTGCTCGGTATCAAACTCAACCTACTGAGTTACACTTGGCTACTGTGAAACGGATCTTTCGGTATCTTAAAGGAACCATTAATCAGGGACTTTGGTATTCGAAGGACTCCTCAATTGCACTAATGGCATATGCAGATGCGGATTACCCGGGTTGTCAAGATACAAGGCGTAGCACGAGTGGAACTTTGCAACTACTAGGAGATCGACTAATCAGTTGGGCATCAAAAAGGCAGAAAAGTGCTGCAATTTCAAGTATGGAAGCAGAATACATAGCTATGTCCGGTTGCTGTGCTCAAATTCTTTGGATGAGATCTCAATTAACCGACTATGGTCTAGGTTTCAATAAAATTCTGATGTACTGTGACAACAAGAGTGCAATTGCCTTATGCTGCAACAACGTTCAATTCTCCTGGTCGAAGCACATTGACATTCGCTACCACTTCATCATGGAGCAAGTGGAAAATGGAGTGATAGAGCTTTACTTTGTCCGATCTGAGTATCAATTGGCGGATATTTTCACGAAGGCTTTAGATCGCGCTCGAATTGAATTTTTGGCCGACAAGCTAGGAATGAGAACCTTCTCGCCTGAAACTCTTAAGGAACTTGCAGATGAAGCGAAAGAATAGTGATGGTAAACTATTCTCTGTATCCTCGGTGATTATCTGTATATATTGTTCATATTTTTATCCACAAAAGCAAAATACAAAAATATAAAACCATATAAAAACCATAAAAATTGAAAAATTCAGAAAAATCCAAAAATAATTTTACTTTATTTTTCAAAGTCATGTCTTTTGGTACGATAATATTTACGGCCTTAGAAATGTTGATTAATATTGACACGGCGCCATAAATAGAGTTCGTACAAAAGTTGTAAATATTTCATAAAACATGCCTATATGGCTTGTAGTTATTTCAGACTGCAACCCGGTTTTCACTTTAAAGTCAAGTATTTCTTATGAAAGCTTTGGCTCTCAACGGGAATTAATTTTCTCGGGCAAGGTTTACTTTAAAACCTTGTAAGGGATCAAGTTTACTTTATAACTTGGTCTAACACAAATCTATGTACGCTTCAGTGCATTTATTTGTTAAAACAAGAGAAGTCTTGTTTTTATGTAGCTATCGTCTCTACAACCATAGCAATCTACAATTGGTATTTACATACTCGACGATGAGACTACTCAAACGACGACTACAGCTCTTTCAATAGAACACGGGTCAACAATTGAGGGGGAGCAATTGTCAAGCATTCAGAATCTTCGATGCCGAAAGAGCCAAGCTCACAAGTTGGTGTCAAGACAACAATACCAATCGTACATGTGGTGTCAAGAGATGACTTCAGACGTGACGAGGCGACCAACATTTGCAAACAGAACCATTTGATCCTATCATATGATGTTCTCATCAATCAGGTCCAACCTTGTCAATTATTTTTAATATGGTGAATATGTGATAGTTGTTACAAATCGGTATCATATCTCATACTTTTGGTATCATGAAGATAAAACGGACTTGCAATTTTCTTCCCAAAACCTTTGTTAAAACTTCATTAAACCAATTGATATTAAAAACATCGATTGGGTTAATATTTTTAATATGGGGGAGAAAATGTGATTTAATAAGGGAAATTATCACAAATGATTTGACTTAATGAGCTGGCTCATCCCGACATATGCGAAATGTTTTCGAATATCGTGGCATATGTTAAGGGGGAGCAAAACGGATTTGCACATCAAAATGGATTTCATGGTGACGTATACTTACCCAAAACCTATTTATTTCACGACGATGAAGATTGTGGTGACATAAGGATGGTAGGATAGGTTGAGTCCAATGATTCTTCCAAAACCGGAGGAATATTCCCAAGGACATTCCATAGCTAGAAATAGTAGTCCTTAGGAAGGATGGGGAAGATTGTGAACGTAGCTGAATGCCGAACAAGTACTTAAGTTAGCACTGGAACAATCACAACAAGGTGCTAGTTATGACGTATTGGTAAGCATTGAAGGGGTTGAAGAATGAAAAATAATTGTAAAGATAAAGGGTGTAAAGAAAGAAGCCCTCCTTTCAACCTTAGGCAGAAAACGGGTCAACACATACGCTATTGAGATCATTTTAATGATGCTCGATATTGAAGATAGACATCATGGACCCAGTGATGCAATGCACAACCCATCCCAGCTAACTCAAATTTCTCTCAAAAGGTATTTGTTTTAATCACACGGAGATCAACACGTTATCTATCGATTCATTCACTCCGAGTAAATTGGTATTGAAAAGGTGGCACTCCTCTCCAGCCTCCGATCACTAAAATCCAAAATGCACGATCGAGTCTAGAGCCATTTGATATCATCAAATATCTCATTAGGACACACTTTCATAATTCATTGCTTCTAAAGTAAGAAAGATTTCAAGAGTCCTAGGCAAAATCTTCATGATCTTGCCTGAACATCCGAGTAATACGAAAGTATTTACAATGAAGATGGAAATCCTTTTTGAGCGAACATCAAAAAGCTCATGGTAGGTGACTTGTGCGATTCTTTATGAATCAAGCTTGTGATAACTGGAAAGCAACAGTGGTTTAATTCTTAACTGAATTTAAACACTTTCCAGGTCTCTACGCAATATCTTAGTGATCTTGCCAGAACACTCAGAGTGACACTCTAGTGTTCACAGTGATGAGTGAAAATCCTTCTAGTGTTAACCTTCAACAGCACTTGGTAGGTGACTTGCAAGATTCGATATGAATCAAGCTCGTGACAACTGGAGAGCAACGATGGTGCGATTCTTTAATTGAATTTCACTTGTTCCAGGAATCAGAATTGACGGCTTCAATCATGCGGATAAATTTTATCTAAATGATTCACTCTTTACGTTCGCAGTCAGCTTTGGACGGTCGAGTAAAGAGAACGGGTTTACCCGCGAAATCTTGTCAAGGAGATTTTTAAATTAATCTACCTGCCACAAGTACGATATTTAATATCGTCCAACGGTCTTCACCGACCGGAGGTAAAATGCTACAAAAATAGAATGAAATGTTCAAATCCATTTCGTTCGTGTCTACTTATGTTGCGGCATTTGAAGACGGTGGCGTTGCGGAATCCGAGAAGAAGTCGTCCCCGCATGCTTATACTTTATGCACTTAATACCTCAACTAATTCAAGAAAGCCTAAAAGTTAAGTCTTCCGCTGTATCAAACTCTGAAGCTTTCAAGAATTACGAAGGTATAAGTATGTGGGACATGAAGTCACGAAGAGGCGAAGATCACAAGTGAAGGATGCACAAGATCAAGGCAAGAGATTAATGCTAAAGATTGATATCAAAGATCACATCAGCATGTTCACTAAAAAGAAAAAGAAAAGAAAGACGAAGACTACGAGCTCAAGACAAGCATAGTATGCTAGGTTTATTTTATTATTGTAACTCGGGTAACGCCCTTGTTTGGAGTGACCTCCCTTAGGGGGAGATTGTTGGAAATACGTTTTTACGTATTTAGGAAGATTCGGTCACTCCGACAATATATTAAGTAGTAGCTCGTAGTTTAGTTATTTTATATTATGTAAACATAGAAAGGCCTAGTCCATGTTATGTATGGATGGCCCAATATGTAAGCCCAAGCCCATCTTTATGGGCTTGGTATATAAACCCTCTCCTTAGGTGGAGAGGGTGTGGTTCACTCATTTTACACATACTGATTAAGGTGTTTTATTACTATTCTCTCTCAAGTGTGTGTGTGATTCTACCAACTCTCTATCTCTTTCACTCTCTAAGTTATACATAGATTTACATATCCTACATGCGCACTCGCGCACGTGCACATATACCGAGTGGTGTACAAAATACTTCTGATTCTTCCAAAAAGAAGAAGAAGAACAAAAAGACCATCAATCAAGCCGATCCCAAGAATCGAGCTTTGAACAACCCGATGGCAACGGATAATCGACCAATGATTGAGATTTTACAATCTCACGTTGAGGGAAATGATGACGCGATTGTGGTGCCGGATATTGGAGCGAATAATTTTGAACTAAAAACGGGTTTATTCAAATGGTTTCCGCTACACCATTTTTAGGCCGTACTCATGATGACCCACCCGCTCATATAAAACGTTTCATACAATTGGAAAACACCGTTAAATACAATGGGGTGCCACAAGAGGCCATTCACTTACTCCTCTTTCCTTTTTCCCTCGAGGGACAAGCCCGGATTTGGCTTGATAAGGAACCACCCCAAAGTATTCTTACATGGGCGGATTTAGAGACCAAGTTCATTAACTACTTTTCCCCACCATCACGGACCACCTCTTTAAGGAATGGCATCATTACCGTTGAACAAAAATATGGGGAAACGTTTAGTGAGTCTTGGGACCATTTTAAGGAGCTTTTACGAAAATGTCCACAACATGGTTTTACAGAAGTGCATCAAATCAATGCGTTTTACAATGGTTTAACTATTAATGACCAAGACTCACTTAATAGTGCCCCGGGGGGGTAATATTCTTGTAAAATCCATGAACGAGGCTTGGGCAATCATTGAAAACAAGGCCAAAGTGCAAACCAAGAGTGTAAGGGCTACTATGGCTAGTGCTAGTACTAGTGAGACCGACAAGAAAATTGACGTGCTTACTTCAATCATGACCGACCTTGCTTTACATGTTAAGAACAATGTGCAAGTAAATGCCTTAAAAGAGACTTGTGAAACGTGTGAAACTTGTGGTGGACCACATTCATACTATAATTGTGACAAGGTTTACAATCAACAACAAGAAGTTTATGCTTATAACAACAATGACAATGAACGGGTTCATTTCAAACCCAATGTTGATGTTAACCATTTTTCTTATAAGTCTAATAACTATTTGGCTCCCCCGGGTTTTGTAGCTCCACAAAGACCACCCCCACCCGCCCAAAATAGGAACCAAGGTCCTCAACAGGGTAATTTTCAAGGGAATTCAAATACAAGGGGTTTTAATCAAAATCAAGAGAATTTTCAAGGGCAAAACCAAGGGTTTAATAATCAAAATCAAGGATTTAATAACCAAGGTTTTCAAAATCAAGGTTTTAATCAAGGTTTTCAAAGTTATAATCCAAACCAAGGTTTTCCTAATCAAGGGGTTAACAATCAACGGTATAATCAAATGAACATGCATAATCCTCAAATGGACTTGGTTCTAAAAAAATTAACCGAACATGAGCGAACCATGAAAGAGATACAAGAATCGACCGATAGGAAATTTATGCAAATGCTTTAATCCCTTCGTCCCCAAGGTGTCCTCCCTTCTAACAACGTGACCAATCCTAGGGCTAACGTTAATGCCATCACTACTAGGAGTGGTAAGACCACCGAAGAACCTTCTTATTCCCCACCTAACCAAGGACACGAGATTCCTTCTACTTCTACCCACCTCCCTTCACCTTCTACTTGTGAGATACCACCCTTAATGCCTACGTCTACGCCTTATGTTCTACCTTTACCTCAATCTTATACAAAACCTTTGGTTCCCAAATCGGTTCCATCACCTTCCATTTCTACCCCTCCTCCACCAAAGGATGTGAGTGAGCAATCCACTCCAAAGCCTTCATCTCAACCCAATATACCTTATCCCTCAAGGTTGAGGAAAGAGAAATTGAAGAATAAGGATGATATTCAAGTTTGGAACTTTCTAAAAATGTTCAAACAATTGAATTTTAATATCGCCTTTGCCGAGGCTCTCGCTCACATGCCTAAGTATGCTAAAATGTTTAAGGACCTTTTAAGTGATAAGGAAAAATAGCTCGATATTGCCAATACCCAATTGAATGAGAATTGTTCCGCGGTTCTTTTGAGAAAATTACCGGTTAAGTTAGGAGATGACGGTCGATTCCTTATTCCTTCCAATTTTCCAGGTATTAAGAATTGTATGGCCTTGACGGATCTCGGAGCGAGTATCAATCATATGCCATTGTCCGTGTAGAAACTATTATCTTTACCCGAGCTAGTCCCCACTCGTATGACTTTGGAATTAGCTAACCGTTCGGTTGCTTATCCGGTGGGGATAGCCGAGGATGTTTTTGTAGGAGTCGACAAATTCACTTTTCCCGCCGATTTCGTTGTAGTCGACTATGAGATGGATCCCCGTGTTCCCTTAATTGTGGGACGACCCTTCTTGAGGACCGGGCGTAAATTGATTGATGTAGCCGCGGGTGAACTTATTTTGAGGGTAGGGGATGATAAAATCGTCTTTAACATGGGTAAACTTTCCAAACTTCCCAATGAGCCCGAATCCGTAAATTTAATTGATGGGCTCGACAAAGCATGTGAAGAACATTTTCACGAGGCTTGTAAGAGTGAGATTTCTCATTTACCTCATGTTGAGACCGTAGCTTCTATTGCTCCATCATTGACTCCATTTGGAAAAAGTAACTTTCTTCTACAAGAATTTGAAGCAAGTTTAGGGGATGTGGATTTAAAATATGACAATTCTCCCACCGATTGGGAAGAAGACATTCATACCATTGAGAGACTTCTCAATGAGGACCATATTTCTCCACATACTTGTTGGGAATAAAATTAGCTAAGTCACTGGAACGCTGACAAGAGGAAATTGGACGCTGACAAGAGTAAACGAGACGCTGACAGATGAGACGCTGATAAGAATTATCAAGGCATTGACAAGAAGAATCTTAAGACAAAGACAAGGACTAAATCTGCCAATGATGAATTCTTCAAGCTGGTGGACAAAATATGAAGATAAGAATTCAGAATATATTCTTAATGTTTAAAAAGATGTAGTCAATAAGTTATGTTTATCTTATGTCTCTTCCTAAAATAGTTTATTGATGAGTGATGAGACTACTTTTATACATGGTCTCATCGTCCAAAACGGGCTTAAATTGCATTAAATATCATAAAATATACCAAATATATGCTCGTGTTTGTTACTTGTGTATTTTTAGGTACGGATATTGAGGAATTGGCAAAAGAACACAAGAATCATTCAAAAACGAACACGGGAAACGAAGACGCACAATGAACCAAGCTCAAATATGGAATTTTGCAAAAAGACCCCTCAAGTTTGAAGAATTGGCAACTTTGGTCCCTCATCTTTGAAGAACTTGTCACATTTGACCCTCCAAATGTCAAATGTACAAGTATGGTCCCATAAGTTTGAAGATATGACAAGACAAGCCCTTGGAAATTGATCAATAGTGCAAATTTTAACCCTAAATCATCAAAGGACTTAGCTTGCAAATTGATTTGGACTGCCCATGAAATAGACTTAACTTTTTGGACTTGGCTTGCAACCAAAAACAAACGGGGTTAACTTTATGGACGGGTAATGAAAATTTTCACCAATGGCCCAATATCCCCAACAGCCCAACAACCCTTACCCACGTTTTAATACCAGGTTAATTTAATTAACCCAGGGTCAACAAGTCAACCCCCCATACTATTTCCCACTAAAACACGTTTTTAAAAATCCACTTTACCCAAAACAGATTGAAACCTCACTAATCACCCCTTAAACCCTAATCCCCACCCAGTTCCAATTTCACCCAAAACAAGGGGTTATCACCCAAATCCCTCCAGTTCCTTAATTAACCCTCATCTCACCTTTTCCCACTCCACAAAACAACACCACATGGGCTGTGGACCCCACCCCAGACCTCCCCTGCTCAAGTCATTTTCCCCCAAACCCAAGAACCCGACCAATTGAGCGACTGAGCTCAATTCCTTTGTCTCCAAGGACAATCCAACGTCCAAGATCGTTTCTACAAGCTGGCACATCACATGTATCCACTTTGACCAAGAATCAAAAGCAAGACCAAAGGGCAGACTTGGCATTTCCATCCTTTAGGGTTTAGGGTTACATTTTCCTTGTAATTTTTAATTCAGTATTCTAGAATCATCCTTAGCTAGTATAAATACATTCGGCCTGTGAATGTATTTCTTGTTCCAGATTTTTGCTCAAAAGTTGTAATCCTTTTTTAATTGAAATAAAGTTGGTATTTGAAATTGTCAAGTGTAATTCCTTTTATTGTTAGTTAAAAGTTGGTGTCTTTTGTGGGTAAAAAAATCTGTGTTCCATTTGATATTGCAAACACTTGTGTGTTTTGAGTTTTTTTTTTCAAAAGTTTTTCAAAGGTTTTAAATTTGGTTCTATTTTCAGAAAAGCCAAGAGTTGTGAAGTGAAAGTGGATCATACTCTTGGACTTTCTGTTGTTGTTCTTGTTTTAAAAACGAGTTTTAAAGTTTTAAAAGTTTGTGGAAAAGTTTTTAAGAAAGTAAAAATAAAACAGGTTTGTATTTTGCTTGTGCTTTCTTTTTTTCTTCTTAGCAGGTTTGAAGGCTGATTTGCCCAAGGGTTCTGCATATACCCGAGTATATGGGAGGTGGTTTTTCAACCACAAGGGACTTGGACGTAAGTCCCTTAGGTAAAAATCCTTTTCCCTTTTAATTTTTCAATTTTGTTGGTGATTTAAGTGATCTTGGTGAAAACTGCATGAAAAGTGTTTTTATGTGTTTGAATGAAGTTTATTTGGTAGTTTATGCATGTTTAGAGCTTTTTGAATTAGTTTGGTGAAGTTTGAAACAGATTTGGTTTGAAAAAAAAAAACGTTTTCAAAGTATTTTAAGGGGTGTTTGGATTTAAGTTTTATAGAGAGTTTGTGACAAGTTTGAGTATTGTAAACCTGTTAGAAGTAGTTAATAGGGTAGGATTAGGAGTGTGTTAGTTTTGTTTTCAGTATGGAAAAGTTTTGAAGCAAGTTAAGTGTTAAAATTGGAAAAATATAGCTTAAAATCTGTGAGTCACATTTTCTGCTTGTTTTTTTTTATAAAAACTTGCTCACAGATTTTGCTAGATTGCTAGAGCTAGGGTTGATTGAGGGATTATGATTGCTTATTAATACACCTGTATGCTAGATTTTGTGGTTTTAATTTCATCTTTGTGCATTCAAATTAGCTATACTTACCATCAGATAGCATATAGCATATCAGCAACTTGTTTTGGCCTGCTTTGTTTGATTTTGTGCAAGTGACTTATTTGTTTCCTGCTTGTTTGTGACTCCCTATACTCCAAAGAGTATAGGGGTGCCCTGCTTATCCAAGAAACATTCACCACAACCACAATCCAAGTCCTCTTGGACTGTTTGCACAAGTGAAGAAAGTAAAATCTGCTTGTGTTCAAAAAGATAAGAACTGGTCACGTTTTTGGTTTATGAATTGCTTAATCTTTGATAAAAAGTGAATTGGATTTGTGTTAAAAGGTTATAAGTGTCACTGGATTGGATTGCAAGGTTTAAAAATTAAAAAAAAAAGAAAAAAAAATAAAAAGAACAAAAAGGGGTTCATCCAGCCTCGAACCCTCGCCTTCACACTCACAACACACATCACTCACCGCCGTGCCCTAGGGTCTTTGACTGCTAGGGTACCATTTCAAATATTACTTAAGCACTTTTTGATTTTGAGCTTATATTAAAAGCCGTAGCCTTTTGGCTTATTTTTGGCTTATTCATTAAGTGTTTTCGGCTTATTTGATTTTTCCTAGGATAGTTATAGGCTTTAGGATTTTTCTGGCTTAAAAGTAGATTTTTTCCTTTATTTAATTATTTATTAGGATTATTTTTAGATTTAATTTTTGAAAGTGTATTAAAAATAGTAAAAAGTATTTTAAAAATCCAAAAAATAGTTTCTAGGTTTTAATTTATATTTTTGAGGTTTACATTCAAAAAAGTTTTCAAAAACTTTAATTTTTAATTTTATTTGATTTTAGGTTTTTTATTAAAATTTTAAAAATTAATATAAAATTAATTAAGAGGTTTTAGGAACTTTAATTTACATTTTTGTCTTAGTTAGAATATTTAGGATTTTTGGTAATTTTTTAGAATTTATTTTTTAACTTTTCATTTTTTGATTATTTTAATATTATTTTATTAGAAAAAATTCAAAGTTTAATTTTTAACTTTTTTCATTTTTCCTAGGTTATAGATATTAAATTAAGAACTTTGTCACTTTCCAATTAATTTTTAGGCTTTTCATTTATTTTCTAGAATTAATTTAAGATTTAATAGATTTTAATAGTTTTTAGGAGTTTAAAAATAGTTTAATTTGGTTTTAAAATTTTTAAAAATAGTTTTTAGCTTAATTAGGTCTATTTTGAGGTTTACAAACTATAAAATCTTGTTTGGGGCTTTTTAATAATTAATTGTGATTTTTAGGGCTTTAATTAGCATTAAAAAGTCATTATTGAATTAATTCAAAGGTTTTAGCAAGTTTAGATTTTTTGTAAACTCTTAGAATTTTATTGTGGATTTTTAGTAATTTTTAGGAATTTTGAGGTTAAAATTTTAAATTTTGTGTTTTTTTTGCGTTTCTACGTCTTAACTTTCTAGTAGTGTTTTTGTTAATTTTTATTTTTTCGTCTTCATCATTTTCTCTTCTCTTTTCTTCTTGTTAATAATCAAAAACATTAATCAATCATTCATTACACAACGCACTAGCCTCCTCGAGAGAACGATCCCCATTAAGGGTCATAAGTGTTTACGTTTTCCTAAACGTACACTTAATACTTACCGCTTTTACCTTGTTTTCCTAAACAAGTGTAATTTTACTCCAATCATTTATCTTAGCTTTTCGTACAAGGCTCCTTAAACCTATAAAAAGGAGGCCTTAGGGTTAGACATAAAACACATCCCTTTCACACACCTCTTCCACATATCTCATAACACTTTCATTGTAATCATTCATTGATATTATTAATCAAAGTGAAAGTTTGGTTTACTTTGTTTTGTTCTTTGTTCTAAGTGTTAAATTCTGCATAACACTTAGATTGTTCAATACAACAAAGTTTCTCTACGTGTTAAACTTGATTTAATATCATTAACACAAAGCTGAATCGATCTAAGTTTGGGATCAATAAGTGGTATTAGAGCTTGTTGAGAAACTTTGATTTGAAGAACGAGATCCAATATAGTGAGGTGAACCAGGCTAAGGAAGAAGGTGAAGAATAATCTGATGATGTTTTCAGTTAAGGCAACGTCTACTTCAAGTTCCACAAGTTCCAATTCTTCTTCATGTTCTGATAATGAGGTATGTGATGACTCTTCTTGTAGGTTAAATACTGAAAGACTTAATAAAGAAGATTTAAAATTGAAATCAGATGTTTTAGACGTAAAAGCTAGACTTTCAAATTATCAAGTGGCACTTATTCAAACTGAAAAGACTGTATAAGAATACAAGAAAATGGAGTTTGACCTAAAAGATCAAATCAATATTTTAACTCATGATTTGAATGCTAGTGTTGAGGTTAGAAACATCATAGATTTTAATAGTTTTTAGGAGTTTAAAAATAGTTTAATTTGGTTTTAAAATTTTTAAAAATAGTTTTTAGCTTAATTAGGTCTATTTTGAGGTTTACAAACTATAAAATCTTGTTTGGGGCTTTTTAATAATTAATTGTGATTTTTAGGGCTTTAATTAGCATTAAAAAGTCATTATTGAATTAATTAAAAGGTTTTAGCAAGTTTGGATTTTTTGTAAACTCTTAAAATTTTATTGTGGATTTTTAGTAATTTTTAGGAATTTTGAGGTTAAAATTTTAAATTTTGTGTTTTTTTGCGTTTCTACGTCTTAACTTTCTAGTAGTGTTTTTGTTAATTTTTATTTTTTCGTCTTCGTCATTTTCTCTTCTCTTTTCTTCTTGTTAATAATCAAAAACATTAATCAATCATTCATTACACAACGCACTAGCCTCCTCGAGAGAACGATCCCCATTAAGGGTCATAAGTGTTTACGTTTTCCTAAACGTACACTTAATACTTACCGCTTTTACCTTGTTTTCCTAAACAAGTGTAATTTTACTCCAATCATTTTTGGCGCCGCTGCCGGGGAGGCGTGTTGTGTTTTGATTGAACCATTGTGTTTTTTATATTAGCCATAATAGTAATTGTATTAGTAGCACTCTACTAATACGTATTATCGTTTTTCGGTTTTTGTGTGAATACTATTATTATATTGTATACATAGAACAATAAATACACAAGTACTCCAAATACGTGAGAAATCACAACCTTGATTTGGGATTTCATCACTCGATCATTGTATTCGAATCTCAAACCAAAGAAAAAAGGCAAAAATAGATAAATACTTTCGTGAAGCTTAATCTTGATAATACAAACTATAAGGTGGGTATAAGGCGGTTGTATTTCACAACCTAAAGGAAAAAGGCTCTTAAGTGCTTCGCGCCGCCTCGTTTCCTCCGCTTTCTTGTGCGTATTTGATTTTGAGAGTGAATCGAGGGTTTTGTCGCCCAAAGTATTATTACATATCATATATATTTTCTTGGTTTCATTTGATTAAACCCTCTTGAACGATTTGGTGTTCCACCATCGTTCTAAAGTCATCGAAGGCGTTCACTCCACGTGATCGTTTTCATTCCTTGAGGCCTTTTTAATCAAGATATTTGATTAAGGAGGAGATTTGTGGACTTTTTGTCTACTTAATACATTCACCAATTTCCAAAAAAAGTTAATACAATCAAAAACCACAAAAAAAATTGAAAAACACAAAAATACCAAAAATAATCTTCTTTGCTCGTCTCCACGTTGTACATGACGTTTATGCTCACTCGTAATCAAGCAAAACGTGCACGTAGACGAAAGAACAAAACTCCCACTCCAACTCATTCTAGTGAGGAGTCTCCTATTGACGAACCCATTGTACGAGAAGAACCAACCATGGCGAATCGAACTATGATGGAGTTACTTCAAGCACCCACCGAGGGTTATGGAGAAGCTATTGTGATTCCCGCTATCCTTGCGGAGAATTTTGAGGTGAAAACGGGTTTGTTGTCGATGATCCAAAACAAAAAATTCCGTGGTGATGAGAAGGACAATCCCCACAACCATATCCGCCAATTTAATCGACTTACCGCCACGTGCAAATTTAAGGATGTCTCGAATGACTCGATTAAGATGATGCTTTTTCCGTATTCCTTAGCGGGGCCCGCTAAAATTTGGTTAGAGAAAGAGCCACCCAATTCTATATTGACGTAGAAGGATCTCGTTTCAAAGTTTGTGAACCAATTTTTTCCGCCCTCTAAGACTACGCATTTGAAAAATGAGATTTCTAAATTTTCACAAGAATCAAATGAAAGTTTTTCTACGGCTTGGAATAGGTTTAAGGAGATGTTACATGAATGTCCTCATCACGGTTTTTCCGACTTGCATCAAATAGACACGTTTTACAATGGACTTAATGATCATGAAAGAGATTATTTAAATGCCGCCGCGGGCGGTAATTTTTTGTGTAAAACGGTTGAAGAAGCTTTGGTCATAATCGAGAATAGGTCTAAGGTTTATAGCCCTCGTCACACACCGAGTGTTGCCAAAATGGGCTCATCATCGTCTCGTAGTATCAATGCTTTGCAAGATGAGGCTAATGAGGAAAATCGGTTTTTCGATAGGTTTTCTACTCTTATGTCCCATTGGAAAGCTCAAGAAGCTTCCAATTCTGCTTCGGTCAAAACGGTTTCTAAGAGTTGTTTGTCATGTGGGGGAGCTCATGATCTTTCCGAGTGCATTACCGCGGATGGTAACACTTCGAATGCTTTTGTAGCCACGGGAACTTATAACCAAATCGGTCAAGGTTCTCGTTCAAATCAAGCTCCACCAAATCAAAATGCTAATAACTATCGCAACAACAACCAAGGTGGAAATTACCAAGGAAATCAAAGAAACTATAACAAAGGTAATTACCAAAGTGGAAATGGGCAAATTTCTAATCAAACCAAAACCGTGATTTTCAAAACAATGCCCAAGGTTTTCAAAACGATCACACCAAAAATCTTCAAGGAGAATTTTTGAATTATGCTAAGGCTAATGATGCTAAGTTTGACAATATGCAACGTGAAATGGTTAGCTTAAGATCCGAGTTGAAAAACGAGCTTAAAAACGAACTTGCTAATGAACTTAAAACTCATGCTAATAAAATGGAAGGAAATGTCACACGACTCCAACAAAATCAACAAAAAATGGAGCAAGGACAACATGAGATTAAGCAAGAGTTGTTAAAAGCGGATGCTAGGCAATCTAAGTTTGAAGACCGTATGGCTAAAATGTTTGAAGCTATCATGTGTAAGCCTTCTTCTTCGGGTGGTCTTCCTAGTGATACCATCGTGAACCCGAAAGGAGAATTGAAGGTTATTACTACACGAAGTGGTAAAACTTTCAAAGAACCCATTTCTCGTCCAAGTACTTCTATGGAGAAGGAAAAAGAGAAAGAACCCGAGGTTGTGGTTGAAAAGGAGCAAATTACAAGCCCACGAAGTACCGCTCAAACCACACCTACGGTTGAACCCACACCAATCATGGAACCCGAGATTCCAAGGCCGATGCCTTTGCCTACTATGCCCCAACCCACACCACCTTTACCCTACCCTTCAAGACGAGACAAGGAAAAGGCACAAGAACGAAATAATTATCAATTTGAACTTTTTATGAAAATGTTTCGTGACTTGCATTTTAATATAAGTTTTGCCGACGCCTTAGTCATGATGCCTCGATTTTCCGCGAACTTCAAAAGTATGTTGAATAACAAAGAGAAATTACAAAAATCGTCTAGTTGTTCTTCGGTTTTTCTAAGCCGCATACCTCAAAAAGTCGGTGATCCTGGAAAGTTTTTAATCCCATGTGCTATCCAAGACATGGAAGAATGCTACGCCTTGGCCGATCTTGGTGCTAGTATTAATTTGATGCCTCTTGAGATTTTTAAATCGCTCAATCTTCCCAATCTCACTCCTTCAAGAATGTCAATCGAAATGGCTGATCATTCTACGATTCTAGCTTGTGGAGTTGCCGAGGACGTCTTTGTGAAAGTTGGAAAGTTCTACTATCCTGTAGACTTTATTGTTGTTGATATTCCCATCGATCCTAAAGTTCCGTTAATTTTAGGTCGATCTTTTTTGGATACCTCGAGAGCACTTATCGATGTGCATGCAAGAAAAATCACTCTTCGTTTCAATGAGGAAGAACTCGTCATTAATGCAACCCAAAACTCCACTCTTTCTCATGTGTATTCTATCACATCTTTGTACAATGTCAATCCCATCAAAAACATTTGCAAAAAGATTTCCAATAGAGTTTTAGGAGTTGTTGAGAAAAATGAAGTTCCGTCCCCTCCGCCGGTGGAGGTTAAGAGTGTTAAGCCTACGATTCCAATCTCGAGTGATTCTTCGGATGATGAATACGTTGATCCCGATGGGGAAGTGTTCTTTGTTGACAAAAGATTTGAAAACTTACCACCACCTAAACCAAAAAGATTTCAAAATGTGAGAATTTTTAGTGTGACTAACATTGCTTTAGATACACCAAATATTTTCGACATAATCAAATCGGGTTTTCACAAGGAGAGTGTAAAAGATGAAAAAGGAAAAGATTTTAACTTGAATTTAAAAGATTTTTCTACAATTCTAACTCCGTCATCACCGCGTTTATTGAGTACTACAAGCTCGTCTTCTCCTTTTGACGATGCTTTGTGTGGACTTAGTGTGGGGGAATCCCCTTATGTTCCATCCCCTTTCTCCACCGAGGACGAGATATTTGATCCTGGAATTGCTTATATAGGGAAATCTCGGTCTTCCATTGATGCAATAAATGGAAAATCTTTTCATTTGATTGGTGCGAGTCTACCTCGAGTAGCTCAATGTTTTGACTTACCCATTGTCCCACCCTTCTATTTCTTCTCTCCTATTTTCTTCTACCCTATTGGGGTTTGTGTTGGAGTGGCGTTGTTTCGTCTTTCATCCGAAAACGAGGATGCTATCTTTGACCCCGGTATACGTTTATCGGGTTTTTAAAGTACTCCACGTGCTTTTGGGCCTTGTTTATCATGTAAGCCCCACCAAAAATTGACCATACCATGATATCCCTAAATGATCACATTTATGGGGATTCGAGTCGAGCTTTTGACTCGGTTATCAAAAACAAGGTGCCTCGTGGGGGAGACCCATGCTTATCCATGTACATATTATTGCTTTCTAATTAGTTTAATGTGAGGGGATTTGTGCCCTTCCAACCTTTGTTTTGTGGTTGTTTGTGAATTGTGGTTTTTAGATCATGATCTTCACGATTGGAGCCTCTCGTGTTCATTTTATGGGAGCACTCGATCGTTTGCTTTGGAGGCCTTTCCCAATATCCATATGATATATCCTTTTATGTTCTAACCTTAGGTTTTTAGCACACTTCATAAACGGCTATTAATTTATTGGTTACACCCTTTCCATGCTAGATTAGGCATTCGACTACGTCTCTAGTATGGGGGTGTTTGCACCCCTAGACTCGAAACATTGAGGACAATGTTTAACTTTAGTATGGGGGGGTGAATAGATACTTGCCTTGCCAAACCTTCACGCTTTCCAAAGTTTATCGTTTTGTTATCGTTTTGTTGCAAAATAAGGCTAAAAATGGCCAAATTTTAAAATTTCTCTCATGTTTTATAAGTGTTGAAGACACGAATGTAGATTTTCCGTTGGCGAGAATAAGAGTAATTTTTGACTCGACCGTGCGTGTTGAGCACTTAGCTTTGATTCCTTAACTACACATTAGGCTAAGTCTCTTAAATGAGGACGAGAAATGATAGAGTTAATTATAAGTTACTATGCTAAACGTAGAGTACTCGTATTCTTTCAAAAACTCATGTGTTCTCGTTGTTTGCTTATTCTCCCTTCGCTTGTAAATATTTTTTGCTTAATAAATATTGACTTAGCGGCTTAGTTAGGATTGTTGGGTTTCTAGTCTTTTCTAGTAGCTTCCGTGTAATTAAATTGGGAAGACATTAAGGTATCGCCAGCGTCACGGTTTTGAAGTATTGGCACCCGAATAATCGAAAGCTTCACCCAATAATAAGATTTCAAGTGCTCACCTAAATCTAGCAAACAATTTGAAGCCCCACAAGGCCTAAAATCTATGCAAAATTGAAAGTGAATCAAGCCTTAATCTTCGAAGCTTTAAAGATCCAAAATTCGCTTTAGCGTGAGGATATACGTCTTTGGCTAATAAAACCACCGATGATGGCGGATAATAAAAGGCAAGGCAAGACCGAAGTCATAATAAAAGCTTCATGGCGAAGTTGAATAAAAGATGGAGGTAAACCAAAGATAATAAGGTCCTTCCGTTAGGGGGCGTATAAAAGTCTTGGTAATAAGTATCATGTTCAAAACCGTTATAAAACCGTGTTTATCGATTCTTCTTGTCAACTTAATTTTTTAACATCATTGTCTATTAGGAGGGGTTATTGACTTGATGGTCTTAGTTACACCGTTAGGACTCTATTTTTAGACCTAAATCTCTATTATCGCATAAGTCAACAATGTATCCTCGTGATCATTAAGACATAATAAAATATAAGAGATACAACTTAGGAATAATGGGAGAATAAGTACGTGATTAGGGCATATGAGTAGTGTTAGCATTACTAACTTATAATGACAATGATCTCGTTGCACGCTTGGCATGGAATTAAGGTGAAAATCGAGGACGACGAAATTATTTCTAACGAAGCATTCACGTGTTCTTATTCTATGAACCTAAACGTCCCATTTTGCGATGAAAATCATACATTATGTCTAAAACGCAAGTAGTAGCAATAGTGTAGTGTAGCTAGTTTATCATTTCAATAAAGTGAATAAAATGAATTTTAGAGATGCTACGATACTTTATTCTAGCATTGCGTGAGGGCACGGCAATGGTTTAGTATGGGGGAGTGATGAGACTACTTTTATACATGGTCTCATCGTCCAAAACGGGCTTAAATTGCATTAAATATCATAAAATATACCAAATATATGCTCGTGTTTGTTACTTGTATATTTTTAGGTACGGATATTGAGGAATTGGCAAAAGAACACAAGAATCATTCAAAAACGAACACGGGAAACGAAGACGCACAATGAACCAAGCTCAAATATGGAATTTTGCAAAAAGACCCCTCAAGTTTGAAGAATTGGCAACTTTGGTCCCTCATCTTTGAAGAACTTGACACATTTGACCCTCCAAATGTCAAATGTACAAGTATGGTCCCACAAGTTTGAAGATATGACAAGACAAGCCCTTGGAAATAGATCAATAGTGCAAATTTTAACCCTAAATCATCAAAGGACTTAGCTTGCAAATTGATTTGGACTGCCCATGAAATAGACTTAACTTTTTGGACTTGGCTTGCAACCAAAAACAAACGGGGTTAACTTTATGGACGGGTAATGTAAATTTCACCAATGGCCCAATATCCCCAACAGCCCAACAACCCTTACCCACGTTTTAATACCAGGTTAATTTAATTAACCCAGGGTCAACAAGTCAACCCCCCCATACTATTTCCCACTAAAACACGTTTTTAAAAATCCACTTTACCCAAAACAGATTGAAACCTCACTAATCACCCCTTAAACCCTAATCCCCACCCAGTTCCAATTTCACCCAAAACAAGGGGTTATCACCCAAATCCCTCCAGTTCCTTAATTAACCCTCATCTCACCTTTTCCCACTCCACAAAACAACACCACATGGGCTGTGGACCCCACCCCAGACCTCCCCTGCTCAAGTCATTTTCCCCCAAACCCAAGAACCCGACCAATTGAGCGACTGAGCTCAATTCCTTTGTCTCCAAGGACAATCCAACGTCCAAGATCGTTTCTACAAGCTGGCACATCACATGTATCCACTTTGACCAAGAATCAAAAGCAAGACCAAAGGGCAGACTTGGCATTTCCATCCTTTAGGGTTTAGGGTTGCATTTTCCTTGTAATTTTTAATTCAGTATTCTAGAATCATCCTTAGCTAGTATAAATACATTCGGCCTGTGAATGTATTTCTTGTTCCAGATTTTTGCTCAAAAGTTGTAATCCTTTTTTAATTGAAATAAAGTTGGTATTTGAAATTGTCAAGTGTAATTCCTTTTATTGTTAGTTAAAAGTTGGTGTCTTTTGTGAGTAAAAAAATCTGTGTTCCATTTGATATTGCAAACACTTGTGTGTTTTGAGTTTTTTTTTCAAAAGTTTTTCAAAGGTTTTAAATTTGGTTCTATTTTCAGAAAAGCCAAGAGTTGTGAAGTGAAAGTGGATCATACTCTTGGACTTTCTGTTGTTGTTCTTGTTTTAAAAACGAGTTTTAAAGTTTTAAAAGTTTGTGGAAAAGTTTTTAAGAAAGTAAAAAGAAAACAGGTTTGTATTTTGCTTGTGCTTTCTTTTTTCTTCTTAGCAGGTTTGAAGGCTGATTTGCCCAAGGGTTCTGCATATACCCGAGTATATGGGAGGTGGTTTTTCAACCACAAGGGACTTGGACGTAAGTCCCTTAGGTAAAAATCCTTTTCCCTTTTAATTTTTCAGTTTTGTTGGTGATTTAAGTGATCTTGGTGAAAACTGCATGAAAAGTGTTTTTATGTGTTTGAATGAAGTTTATTTGGTAGTTTATGCATGTTTAGAGCTTTTTGAATTAGTTTGGTGAATTTTGAAACAGATTTGGTTTGAAAAAAATCGTTTTCAAAGTATTTTAAGGGGTGTTTGGATTTAAGTTTTATAGAGAGTTTGTGACAAGTTTGAGTATTGTAAACCTGTTTGAAGTAGTTAATAGGGTAGGATTAGGAGTGTGTTAGTTTTGTTTTCAGTATGGAAAAGTTTTGAAGCAAGTTAAGTGTTAAAATTGGAAAAATATAGCTTAAAATCTGTGAGTCACATTTTCTGCTTGTTTTTTTTTGTAAAAACTTGCTCACAGATTTTGCTAGATTGATAGAGCTAGGGTTGATTGAGGGATTATGATTTCTTATTAATACACCTGTATGCAAGATTTTGTGGTTTTAATTTCATCTTTGTGCATTCAAATTAGCTATACTTACCATCAGATAGCATATAGCATATCAGCAACTTGTTTTGGCCTGCTTTGTTTGATTTTGTGCAAGTGACTTATTTGTTTCCTGCTTGTTTGTGACTCCCTATACTCCAAAGAGTATAGGGGTGCCCTGCTTATCCAAGAAACATTCACCACAACCACAATCCAAGTCCTCTTGGACTGTTTGCACAAGTAAAGAAAGTAAAATCTGCTTGTGTTCAAAAAGATAAGAACTGGTCACGTTTTTGGTTTATGAATTGCTTAATCTTTGATAAAAAGTGAATTGGATTTGTGTTAAAAGATTATAAGTGTCACTGGATTGGATTGCAAGGTTTAAAAATTAAAAAAAAAGAAAAAAAAAAGAAAAAGAACAAAAAGGGGTTCATCCAGCCTCGAGCCCTCGCCTTCACACTCACAACACACATCACTCACCGCCGTGCCCTAGGGTCTTTGACTGCTAGGGTACCATTTCAAATATTACTTAAGCACTTTTTGATTTTGAGCTTATATTAAAAGCCGTAGCCTTTTGGCTTATTTTTGGCTTATTCATTAAGTGTTTTCGGCTTATTTGATTTTTCCTAGGATAGTTATAGGCTTTAGGATTTTTCTGGCTTAAAAGTAGATTTTTCCATTTATTTAATTATTTATTAGGATTATTTTTAGATTTAATTTTAGAAAGTGTATTAAAAATAGTAAATAGTATTTTAAAAATCCAAAAAATAGTTTCTAGGTTTTAATTTATATTTTTGAGATTTACATTCAAAAAAGTTTTCAAAAACTTTAATTTTTAATTTTATTTGATTTTAGGTTTTTTATTAAACTTTAAAAATTAATATAAAATTAATTAAGAGGTTTTAGGAACTTTAATTTACATTTTTGTCTTAGTTAGAATATTTAGGATTTTTGGTAATTTTTTAGAATTTATTTTTTAACTTTTCATTTTTTTGATTATTTTGATATTATTTTATTAGAAAAAATTCAAAGTTTAATTTTTAACTTTTTTTCATTTTTCCTAGGTTATAGATATTAAATTAAGAACTTTGTCACTTTCCAATTAATTTTTATGCTTTTCATTTATTTTCTAGAATTAATTTAAGATTTAATAGATTTTAATAGTTTTTAGGAGTTTAAAAATAGTTTAATTTGGTTTTAAAATTTTTAAAAATAGTTTTTAGCTTAATTAGGTCTATTTTGAGGTTTACAAACTATAAAATCTTGTTTGGGACTTTATAATAATTAATTGTGATTTTTAGGGTTTTAATTAGCATTAAAAAGTCATTATTGAATTAATTAAAAGGTTTTAGCAAGTTTGGATTTTTTGTAAACTCTTAGAATTTTATTGTGGATTTTTAGTAATTTTTAGGAATTTTGAGGTTAAAATTTTAAATTTTGTGTTTTTTTGCGTTTCTACGTCTTAACTTTCTAGTAGTGTTTTTGTTAATTTTTATTTTTTCGTCTTTGTCATTTTCTCTTCTCTTTTCTTCTTGTTAATAATCAAAAACATTAATCAATCATTCATTACACAACGCACTAGCCTCCTCGAGAGAACGATCCCCATTAAGGGTCATAAGTGTTTACGTTTTCCTAAACGTACACTTAATACTTACCGCTTTTACCTTGTTTTCCTAAACAAGTGTAATTTTACTCCAATCATTTATCTTAGCTTTTTGTACAAGGCTCCTTAAACCTATAAAAGGAGGCCTTAGGGTTAGACATAAAACACATCCCTTTCACACACCTCTTCCACATATCTCATAACACTTTCATTGTAATCATTCATTGATATTATTAATCAAAGTGAAAGTTTGGTTTACTTTGTTTTGTTCTTTGTTCTAAGTGTTAAATTCTGCATAACACTTAGATTGTTCAATACAACAAAGTTTCTCTACGTGTTAAACTTGATTTAATATCGTTAACACAAAGCTGAATCGATCTAAGTTTGGGATCAACAAGTGGTATTAGAGCTTGTTGAGAAACTTTAATTTGAAGAACGAGATCCAATATAGTGAGGTGAACCAGGCTAAGGAAGAAGGTGAAGAATAATCTGATGATGTTTTCAGTTAAGGCAACGTCTACTTCAAGTTCCACAAGTTCCAATTCTTCTTCATGTTCTGATAATGAGGTATGTGATGACTCTTCTTGTAGGTTAAATACTGAAAGACTTAATAAAGAAGTTTTAAAATTGAAATCAGATGTTTTAGACGTAAAAGCTAGACTTTCAAATTATCAAGTGGCACTTATTCAAACTGAAAAGACTGTATAAGAGTACAAGAAAATGGAGTTTGACCTAAAAGATCAAATCAATATTTTAACTCATGATTTGAATGCTAGTGTTGAGGTTAGAAACATCATGGAGAGAGCCAATGGTGTTTTACAAGTTAAGTTAGATGAGGCCATTAAAGATAAAGAGAATGTAGGGCTTAAGATTCAATAGTTTGATAAAGCTAGCCAAACCCTAGAAAAGTGTGTAAGTGAACAAAGAGACTATAGGGATATGTCTGGGATTGGGTTGAAAGAATATGTTGCCGTTCCACCACCTGCTGGGAACTTCTATGGTGTACATAGAAAGGATCTCTCTTAGACTGGTATTCCATAACTCCAAGAAGAGGAATTTATTCCTCCACCTAGAGTCCTTTCTCTAGTTGAGGAATATCAACAAAAGGTTATTGACCTAAAAGAGTGGAAGAAGGCTAATCCCACTTTGTTTGTTAAGGGTGGGATGCTTAGTGAGAGTCCATTTGTGCCTACACCCATTAAGAGTCCAGTAGTATCTACACCTATCACTGTGACCAATCCTATCACTGGAAAAGCTGTTAATCTTGGCTCCCCAATTAAGAAACAACCTAGTGTTAAATATGCTGAAATGTATAGAAAACCTAGGTTACTCAAAAGCCAAGCAAGTGTTAATGGGACAGGGTTTTATCAATCTAAGCCTAAGTTTGTGTCCAAAAAGGCTTGTTACTCATGTGGGAGCTTTTCACATTTGGCCTATAGTTGTGTCAGTGGATACAATTCATTCGCTGACAATAGGTCATCCAATGTCAACCATAGACCTTTTGTCCACACTAGACCACAAGCTACTAGACCAGCTCCTTTCTTCTCTAAGGCAACTAATACCCATGGACAAAGGCCCCTTCAAAAGACCAACACTTGGTCAAACAGACAGTATGTTCATGTAGCAAACCCTAATTTGGGCACTGACAAGAACAAATTCAGCGCTGACAAGAAAAAATTCAACGCTGACAGGAACAAGTTCAACACTGACAGAAACAAATGCAACACTGACAGCTCCAAGTTTGGTATGGGACCTAATTTTAGACCATATAAACAAAGATACTTGGTTAATAAGGGTCAAGGGTCTAAAGCATCATCCCACTTCACTTGGAAACCTAAACAAGAGCAAAACTCCAATTTTAATGGTATTTCAATGAGTTGCAATAGATTTAAATATCTTGAGAAGGTCATTACTAGACTCATTGGAACAAATTGGGTGATTAGATCCCAAAGGGATGAACAGGGATTTGTGGTAAAGAATAAGTCCACTCTAGTTGAACAACTAGACAGATCCAAGTCTGACAAGGCTTGGATCTCCAAAGAAAACTAATTTGTTTTCTTTTTGAGCAGACTATCCAAAAGCAGGTTAATGATAAAGGATATTGGGATAGTGGATGCTCAAGGAACATGCATTGTTGGTCTTTCCAATGTTATTATTTTTATCCACTGACATGTTATCTCTACTCATTATTGTGGGAACGGGTAGCCTTTGTTGGTGTGTTTTTGTGGTTTTTGTCTAACTATGCAGGAATGTGAAGCTAGATTTGGATGGATAAAGAGTTGCAAGATTTTATTTATGATGGTTGGAATGTTTACATTCCTATCTTGAAATAAAATTTTGCTTATGCACATATAATGAAGTATATGCTTTTGTTAAGGGGAGGTAAACCTTTATGATTTTTGGTACTCTTAGAGCACTCTTACACAATTCTAGACTGTGTCCACTAGTGAGTGGGGGTTAGAAATAATGAAGGCTCTTTCCTTATGAAATTGTTAGAATTTCTAAACCTTGAGGCACTGTAGCATGCACGTAGTTTATTTTGCATGCATGCTGCAAAGACATTTGACCTAGATTTGGGTTTGGTCGGTTGGGAGACTTTGGGTATATGTTTGGGTTACTTGGGGAGTTGCAAAGGTTTTATATGAGTTAACTTTCTATTTGTGGCATTTGTGAACAAAGGACTCTAGAGTTCATGTGTGTCTATCATGCTTTTGCATAAGTGTATGCATGAACAGTGTTTGTCACTCTTGCTTATTAGAGACTAGTTAATTTCCTTAGGATTACTACCTTTGTTTGTGTTTTAACTAAGGTTTTATGCATTCTCAAGTAAATTTTATGCTATGGCATCTTAGCTGGTGTCATTTATAAACTTTTTATAGTCCCAAAATATTTCATCACCCTTTTCATTTTTCAAATTTTTGGATATCTGTAAGCCTAATGATCATTGAGATGTTTTTCCTTGTGATTGACATCTAGTAGGAGCAGATATCACTTTCACAAGGGTGTATAGTGTTATGGAGATGGCTTAGTCTATTGGCACTAGCTTTAATGCAGGTTAAGTCAATATTATCATTAGTAAGTCCATCCCCATGTCCTATGAATCAACATTGAGGATTCATTTCTCGAATGTGGATGAGGACAGTATGAAACCTTTGACATTAATGGAATTAAAGAAAATCTGTATTAGCTTGTAAAAGCATAATACAGAAATGGTACAAATTGTCAAGGATCACTATTTTGAACTGATAAACTTGTTGTTTTGGAAGCTGATGCAAGGAGGACGTTCTTGGTTCCGTCCTTGTATATTGATCTTGGAGATGAGTCTTAAAAAGGGGAGGAGCAATCGAATTTGAGTGACAAAAGTAATAAAGAAAGCTCCAAAGACTCTACAGGTATTGAAGATGATTAAGACCAAGTGAAGGCTGACTATACAAGGGATTTGAGTGATTGACTTTTCGAGATTTATTATTACTCAAATTCTGGGATAAGTATGTTTGTAAGAATCCTCTCTGTATTTTTATTTTATTCAGAAACTTGATTACTAGAGTAGATATCAAGTTTAGGGGAGGATTGTTGGGAATAAAATTAGCTAAGTCACAAGAACGCTGACAAGAGGAAATTGGACGCTGACAAGAGTAAACGAGGCGCTGACAAATGAGATGCTGATAAGAATTATCAAGGCGTTGACAAGAAGAATCTTAAGACAAAGACAAGGACTAAATCTGCCAATGATGAATTCTTCAAGCTGGTGGACAAAATATGAAGATAAGAATTCAGAATATATTCTTAATGTTTAAAAAGATTTAGTCAATAAGTTATGTTTATCTTATGTCTCTTCCTAAAATAGTTTATCTTAGCTTTTTGTACAAGGCTCCTTAAACCTATAAAAGGAGGCCTTAGGGTTAGACATAAAACACATCCCTTTCACACACCTCTTCCACATATCTCATAACACTTTTATTGTAATCATTCATTGATATTATTAATCAAAGTGAAAGTTTGGTTTACTTTGTTTTGTTCTTTGTTCTAAGTATTAAATTCCGCCACTTAGATTGTTCAATACAACAAAGTTTCTCTACGTGTTAAACTTGATTTAATCTCTTTAACACAAAGCTGAATCGATCTAAGTTTGGGATCAACACTACTCCTAAGGAAGTTACAAACGATGATCCAAATTTGACTAAGCCTTCCACCGATAATCCACCGGATTTAGAGCTTAAGGATTTACCGTCTCATTTAGAATACGTTTTCTTAGAAGAGGATAACAAGTTACCCGTCATAATTGCTAAGGACTTAAAAGAGGATGAAAAATCTCGACTTATCGATGTGCTTAAAAATCATAAGAAAGCAATTGCTTGGAAAATCTCCGACATCCGCGGAATTGATCCTAACTTTTGCACTCATAAAATTCTCATGGAAGATGACTTTAAACCCGCAATCCACAGTCAAAGAAGGGCAAATCCAAAAATTCATGAAGTCATTAAGAAAGAAGTTATCAAACTTCTAAACGCCGGCATGATTTACCCTATTTCAGATTCGCCATGGGTTAGTCCCGTCCATTGTGTGCCTAAGAAAGGCGGAATAACCGTTGTTCCCAATGAAAACAACGAGTTGATTCCAACTCGACTCGTAACGGGTTGGCGAGTTTGCATAGACTATCGTAAGCTAAATGATGCCACTCGGAAGGATCATTTTCCTCTTCCTTTCATGGATCAAATGCTCGAGCGTTTAGCGGGTAATGACTACTATTGCTTCTTAGATGGTCTCTCCGGATATTTTCAAATCCCTATCGATCCAAAAGACCAAGAGAACACTAGATTCACTTGTCCTTATGGAACATTTGCTTACAAAAGAATGCCTTTCGGCTTATGCAATGCTCCCGGGACTTTTCAAAGGTGTATGATGGCTATATTCCATGACATGGTTGAAGAAACTATAGAAGTCTTTATGGAAGATTTCTCGATCTATGGTGATTCTTTCTCTTCTTGCCTTGCCAATTTAGAACGTATGCTTAAACGGTGTGAATACACTCGTCTCGTTCTTAATTGGGAAAATGCTATTTCATGGTAAAAGAAGGCATCGTCCTTGGTCATAAAATTTCTAAAGCCGGTATCGAAGTCGACCGTGCTAAAGTTGACGTCATTGCTAAGTTGCCTCCACCTACCACCGTCAAAGGAGTTAGAAGGTTTTTAGGTCATGCCGGATTTTATCGACGTTTCATCCAAGATTTCTCTAAAATAGCTCGTCCAATGACTCATCTCTTAGAGAAAGATGCTCCTTTCATATTTTCTCAAGATTGTCTTGACTCTTTCGAACTTCTTAAAGGTAAATTAACTAAGGCACCGGTCTTAGTCTCTCCAAATTGGGAGTTACCTTTCGAGCTCATGTGCGATGCTAGTGATTTCGCGGTAGGAGCGGTTTTAGGTCAATGAGTTAACAAACACTTCCAACCAATCCATTATGCTAGTAAGACAATGACGGGGGCTCAATTGCATTATACCACTACCGAAAAGAGCTTTTAACCGTAGTGTATGCTTTTGAGAAATTCCGCCCCTATCTTGTGCTTTCCACCACCATCGTTTACACCGACCATTCCGCCTTGAAATACTTGTTGACCAAGCAAGATGATAAACCGAGACTCCTTCGTTGGCTTTTGCTCCTACAAGAATTTAAAATCGAAATTCGTGATAAAAAGGGAGCGGAAAACCTAGCCGTGGATCATCTTAGTAGACTCGAGGATCCTTAGCAAGGGGAACTTCCAAATCAAGAGATTAATGAATCTTTTCCCCTTGAGACCTTAATGTCTATTAATTCCAATCTTGATGATACCCCATGGTTTGCGGACATTTCCAACTATTTGGCGGGTGGTGTTCTTATCGAAGGGTTATCGTCCTAACAAAAGAAAAAATTCTTTAAGGATGTTAAGCACTATTATTGGGACGACCCTTATCTTTTCAAGCAATGTGCGGATCTTATCATCCGTGGATGTGTTGAGGGACCGGCGGCTTTACAAATCCTTGAAGCTTGCCACAAAGGACCCACCGGTGGTCACTTTGGTCCTAACTACACCGCTAAGAAAGTTTTCAACTCCGGATTCTAATGGCCCACCATTTATCATGACGCTCATGAAATGGTTAAGCATTGTGATGCTTGCCAACGACAAGGCAAGATCACACATAAAGACGAGATGCCTCAAAATTTCATTCAAGAATGTGAAATCTTTGACGTATGGGGCATCGACTTTATGGGGACAGTTCCATCATCCAAAGGGAACAAGTACATCCTTGTAGCCGTTGACTACGTATCAAAATGTGTTGCAGCAAAGGCTTTACCTACTAACAATGCGAGGGTGGTTGTGAACTTCTTGAAACAATTTTTTGCTCGATTCGGTGTGCCTTGTGCTATTATTAGTGATCGCGGGACTCATTTTTGCAATGATCAATTCGCACGAGTCATGGCTAAGTATGGTGTCAATCACTGACTTTCCACCGCGTATCATCCACAAACTAATGGTCAAGCTGAGGTTTCCAACCGTGGACTTAAGCGAATCTTAGAGCGTACCGTGGGAGAGCATCGTGCTTCTTGGTCCGATAAATTAGATGATGCTTTGTGGGCTTTCCGTACCTCTTTTAAGACGCCTATGGGTTGTACTCCTTATCGCCTTGTGTACGGAAAGGCATGCCACCTCCCGATTGAGTTCGAGCATAAGGCTTATTGGGCCTTGAAATGGGCTAATTTTGACATAAAAAAAGCCGGTGATCTTAGGAAAATCCAACTCAATGAACTTAATGAACTTAGGAATGAGGCTTATGAGAATTCATCGATCTACAAGGAGAAGACTAAGCTCATTCATGACTCCAAGATTAAGAACCGAGAGTTCCACGTTGGTGATCAACTTTTACTCTTTAACTCTCGGTTGAAAATCTTTTCGGGTAAACTTAAAGCCGTTGGTCTGGTCCATTGACCGTGGCCCAAATCTTCCCTTATGGCACCAATGAGTTATCTCAACCAAATGGGCCCAATTTTAAGGTGAATAGCCAACGGGCTAAGTTTTACTTTGGAGAGGACATCTCTCACGAGATGATTCCATCCCTCCCCACAATTCCCTTGAAATAATTCGGGAAATCGAGTCGAGCTAGAAACTCGTGATAAATAAATCAAGCATCGTTTAACTAGGTTAGATTTTTACCTTTTCCACCCTTTTTCACCATCACCCATTTCCACCAATAAGTGTAGGGGAGCCAAGTAGGTTGTGTTTTCTGATGTTGTGCAGGGATGTGTGCTTTAATGATCTATTTTTGGTGCTTTTGACGTGACCCGTGATCCCGTGTTCCCGTGTACCCGGTTTCTTCGATTCGTTTTTGCTATTGTGATTCAATTTGTTATATGAATAAAACGCGAAAAATTGATCACTTTAGTTGTCTATTCCTTAGCAAGATTTAAACAACGTAGTCAATGTCCTAAGTGTAGGGGAGTTTATTCTTCCACATGCTTAAACATTGAGGGCAATGTTTATATTAAGTGTAGGGGAACTTCTATCGAATTTTAGTGGGCTTTTCCATGAATTTGACCTTATTTAACCAGAAAATTTAATTTTTCAACGTTTTTCAAATTTTTGATCTATTTTGGCCTAGTAGTATTTTCTATTTATTTTCTTTTATTTTCTTTCCTTTTGTCATCGCATCGTATGTATATATTCCATTTCAAGAATAAATTCAAAATAAATAAATAAACAAAATGTATTTAACAAGTTTAGATATCTCTGATATATTAGGCCCGTCGTGAATATTTTGACTCAACCCGAGTTTACTTATCCAAGTTTACTCTAGCTAGTATCCTTAACCATATGGACCTTAATTGGTTTATTAGGCTAAGCATCCACGAGTCTCATTCCTTGAGATTTTAAATTGTGGAGAACGAGAGATGATAGAGTTGATAATAAGTTTAAGGGTTAATTCTTGCTTATATGAGTTTTTGTGGCTCTTTCTTCCCGCTTGTATATTTAATTGCTTAATGAATGTGGATTTTTGCGGTGTAGATTCGATATCTTAGCTCTTAGCCAAATATTTTATCTCCTTGTAATTAAATCATGAACACATTAAGGATGCAAGCGTTGTGGACTTCCGTCTAAGGTGGCTCATAACCACTAAGTAGGAGGTATTCAGACCATGGGACCGCTGAATTTGGCCTAATATATATATATATATATATATATATATATATATATATATATATATATATATATATATATATATATATATATATATATATATATATATATATATATATATATATATATATATATATATATATATATATATATATATATATATATATATATATATATATATATATATATATATATATATATATATATATATATATATATATATATATATATATATATATATATATATATATATATATATATATATATATATGTATCATAAATAAAGAAAGAATAAGATTAAAACATGATCTCGAGGAGCCTTAGGGTGTGGGGCATGTAGCACGAACCTTGTCATTAGAGCCTTAGGGTGTATGGCATGGTAAGTGATGAATAAAAATTGATCAATAAACAATTCCCTTGTTTATGGTTCAAGGGGCCTTAAGGTGTGGACCATAGATGAGGAGCATTTTTACATCTTAAAGAGCCTAAAGGGTATATGATGTGAACTTGCTAAACTCCACATAAACTCAACATGACTTTGGAGGAAATAATAAGTAGTACTATTGGCCAAATTTCGGATCCGGGAATTTATTCCCCAAATCGTGTTAAATTATCCTTGATGTGGGCTTACTTTAGTGACAACGTTTTTTAGGACGAGGTTAGGTTCTGAGTGTCGGGTTTGCACCGTTTTGCCTTCATTTTTGGACTAAAAATTATTAAATAATTCAAATGAGCCTACGGGTGAATGACAATCTTTAAAATCTAGAGATACAACTTAGGAATTGAAGAAGGAGTATTACACAATTGTCTTATATAAATGGTTTTAACTTAAGAACTTATGGTAAACAATGATCTTGTTTTTAAGCTTGGTATGGGGAACGTGAAACTTGAGGGTGATTAGGTCCCAAAGGGATGAACAGGGATTTGTGGTAAAGAATAAGTCCACTCTAGTTGAACAACTAGACAGATCCAAGTCTGACAAGGCTTGGATCTCCAAAGAAAACTAATTTATTTTCTTTTTGAGCAGACTATCCAAAAGCAGGTTAATGATAAAAGGATATTGCGATAGTGGATGCTCAAGGAACATACATTGTTGGTCTTTCCAGTGTTATTATTTTTATCCACTGACATGTTATCTCTACTCATTATTATGGGAACGGGTAGCCTTTGTTGGTGTGTTTTTGTGGTTTTTGTCTAACTATGCAGGAATGTGAAGCTAGATTTGGATGGATAAAGAGTTGCAAGCTTTTATTTATGATGGTTGGAATGTTTACATTCCTATCTTGAAATAAAATTTTGCTTCTGCACATATAATGAAGTATATGCTTTTGTTAAGGGGAGGTAAACCTTTATGATTTTTGGTACTCTTAGAGCACTCTTGCACAATTCTAGATTGTGTCCACTGGTGAGTGGGGGTTAGAAATAATTAAGGCTCTTTCCTTATGAAATTGTTGGAATTTCTAAACCTCGAGGCACTGTAGCATGCACGTAGTTTATTTTGCATGCATGCTGCCAAGACATTTGACCTAGATTTGGGTTTGGTCGGTTGGGAGACTTTGGGTATATGTTTGGGTTACTTGGGGAGTTGCAAAGGTTTTATATGAGTTAACTTTCTATTTGGGGCATTTGTGAACAAAGGACTCTAGAGTTCATGTGTGTCTATCATGCTTTTGCATAAGTGTATGCATGAACAGTGTTTGTCACTCTTGCTTATTAGAGACTAGTTAATTTCCTTAGGATTACTACCTTTGTTTGTGTTTTAACTAAGGTTTTATGCATTCTCAAGTAAATTTTATGCTATGGCATCTTAGCTGGTGTCAATATTTCATCACCCTTTTCATTTTTCAAATTTTTGGATATCTGGAAGCCTAATGATCATTGAGATGTTTTTCCTAGTGATTGACATCTAGTAGGAGCAGATATCACTTTCACAAGGGTGTATAGTGTTATGGAGATGGCTGAGTCTATTGGCACTAGCTTTAATGCAGGTTAAGTCAGTCTTACCATTCACTAAGTCCATCCCCATGTCCTATGAATCAACATTGAGGATTCATTTCTCGAATGTGGATGAGGACAGTATGAAACCTTTGACATTAATGGAATTGAAGAAAATCTGTATTAGCTTGTAAAAGCATAATACATAAATGGTACAAATTGTCAAGGATCACTGTTTTGAACTTATAAACTTGTTGTTTTGGAAGCTGATGCAAGGAGGACGTTCTTGGTTCCGTCCTTGTATATTGATCTTGGAGATGAGTCTTAAAAAGGGGAGGAGCAATCGAATTTGAGTGACAAAAGTAATAAAGAAAGCTCCAAAGACTCTACAGGTACTGAAGATGATTAAGACCAAGTGAAGGCTGACTATACAAGGGATTTGAGTGATTGACTTTTCGAGATTTATTATTACTCAAATTCTGGGATAAGTATGTTTGTAAGAATCCTCTCTGTATTTTTATTTTATTCAGAAACTTGATTACTAGAGTAGATATCAAGTTTAGGGGAGGATTGTTGGGAATAAAATTTGCTAAGTCACTGGAACGCTGACAAGAGGAAACTGGATGCTGACAAGAGTAAACGATGCGCTGACAGATGAGACGCTGATAAGAATTATCAAGGCGTTGACAAGAAGAATCTTAAGACAAAGACAAGGACTAAATCTGCCAATGATGAATTCTTCAAGCTGGTGGACAAAATATGAAGATAAGAATTCAGAATATATTCCTAATGTTTAAAAAGATTTAGTCAGTAAGTTATGTTTATCTTATGTCTCTTCCTAAAATAGTTTATCTTAGCTTTTTATACAAGGCTCCTTAAACCTATAAAAGGAGGTCTTAGGGTTAGACATAAAACACATCCCTTTCACACACCTCTTCCACATATCTCATAACACTTTCATTGTAATCATTCATTGATATTATTAATCAAAGTGAAAGTTTGGTTTACTCTGTTTTGTTCTTTGTTCTAAGTGTTAAATTCCGCCACTTAGATTGTTCAATACAACAAAGTTTCTCTACGTGTTAAACTTGATTTAATCACTTTAACACAAAGCTGAATCGATCTAAGTTTGGGATCAACACTACTCCTAAGGAAGTTACAAACGATGATCCAAATTTGACTAAGCCTTCCACCGATAATCCACCAGATTTAGAGCTTAAGGATTTACCGTCTCATTTAGAATACATTTTCTTAGAAGAGGATAACAAGTTACCCGTCATAATTGCTAAGGACTTAAAAGAGGATGAAAAATCTCGACTTATCGATGTGCTTAAAAATCATAAGAAATCAATTGCTTGGAAAATCTCCGACATCCGCGGAATTGATCCTAACTTTTGCACTGATAAAATTCTCATGGAAGATGACTTTAAACCCGTAATCCACAGTCAAAGAAGGGTAAACCCAAAAATTCATGAAGTCATTAAGAAAGAAGTTATCAAACTTCTAAACGCCGGCATGATTTACCCTATTTCAGATTCGCCATGGGTTAGTCCCGTCCATGTGCCTAAGAAAGGCGGAATAACCGTTGTTCCCAATGAAAACAACGAGTTGATTCCAACTCGACTCGTAACGGGTTGGCGAGTTTGCATAGACTATCGTAAGCTCAATGATGCCACTCGGAAGGATCATTTTCCTCTTCCTTTCATGGATCAAATGCTCGAGCGTTTAGCGGGTAATGACTACTATTGCTTCTTAGATGGTCTCTCCGGATATTTTCAAATCCCTATCGATCCAAAAGACCAAGATAAAACTAGATTCACTTGTCCTTATGGAACATTTGCTTACAAAAGAATGCCTTTCGGCTTATGCAATGCTCCCGGGACTTTTCAAAGGTGTATGATGGCTATATTCCATGACATGGTTGAAGAAACTATAGAAGTCTTTATGGACAATTTCTCGATCTATGGTGATTCTTTCTCTTCTTGCCTTGCCAATTTAGAACGTATGCTTAAACGGTGTGAATACACTCGTCTCGTTCTTAATTGGGAAAATGCTATTTCATGGTAAAAGAAGGCATCGTCCTTGGTCATAAAATTTCTAAAGCCGGTATCGAAGTCGCCGTGCTAAAGTTGACGTCATTGCTAAGTTGCCTCCACCTACCACCGTCAAAGGAGTTAGAAGATTTTTAGGTCATGCCGGATTTTATCGACGTTTCATCCAAGATTTCTCTAAAATAGCTCGTCCAATGACTCATCTCTTAGAGAAAGATGCTCCTTTCATCTTTTCTCAAGATTGTCTCGACTCTTTCGAACTTCTTAAAGGTAAATTAACTAAGGCACCGGTCTTAGTCTCTCCAAATTGGGAGTTACCTTTCGAGCTCATGTGCGATGCTAGTGATTTCGCGGTAGGAGCGGTTTTAGGTCAATGAGTTAACAAACACTTCCAACCAATCCATTATGCTAGTAAGACAATAACGGGGGCTCAATTGCATTATACCACTACCAAAAAGAGCTTTTAACCGTAGTGTATGCTTTTGAGAAATTCCGCCCCTATCTTGTGCTTTCCACCACCATCGTTTACACCGACCATTCCGCCTTGAAATACTTGTCGACCAAGCAAGATGATAAACCGAGACTCCTTCGTTGGATTTTGCTCCTACAAGAATTTAAAATCGAAATTCGTGATAAAAAGGGAGCGGAAAACCTAGCCGTGGATCATTTTAGTAGACTCGAGGATCCTTAGCAAGGGGAACTTCCAAATCAAGAGATTAATGAATCTTTTCCCCTTGAGACCTTAATGTCTATTAATTCCAATCTTGATGATACCTCATGGTTTGCGGACATTTCAAACTATTTGGCGGGTGGTGTTCTTATCGAAGGGTTATCGTCCTAACAAAAGAAAATATTCTTTAAGGATGTTAAGCACTATTATTGGGACGACCCTTATCTTTTCAAGCAATGTGCGGATCTTATCATTCGTGGGTGTGTTGAGGGACCGGCGGCTTTACAAATCCTTGAAGCTTGCCACAAAGGACCCACCGATGGTCACTTTGATCCTAACTACACCGCTAAGAAAGTTTTCGACTCCGGATTCTAATGTCCCACCATTTATCATGACGCTCATGAAATGGTTAAGCATTGTGATGCTTGCCAACGACAAGGCAAGATCACACATAAAGACGAGATGCCTCCAAATTTCATTCAAGAATGTGAAATCTTTGACGTATAGGGCATCGACTTTATGGGGACAGTTCCATCATCCAAAGGGAACAAGTACATCCTTGTAGTCGTTGACTACGTATCAAAATGTGTTGCAGCAAAGGCTTTACCTACTAACAATGCGAGGATGGTTGTGAACTTCTTGAAACAATTTTTTGCTCGATTCGGTGTGCCTTGTGCTATTATTAGTGATCGCGGGACTCATTTTTGCAATGATCAATTCGCACGAGTCATGGCTAAGTATGGTGTCAATCACCGACTTTCCACCGCGTATCATCCACAAACTAATGGTCAAGCCGAGGTTTCCAACCGTGTACTTAAGCGAATCTTAGAGTGTACCGTGGGAGAGCATCGTGCTTCTTGGTCCGATAAATTAGATGATGCTTTGTGGGCTTTCCGTACCTCTTTTAAGACGCCTACAGGTTGTACTCCTTATCACCTTGTGTACGGAAAGGCATGCCACCTCCCGATTGAGTTCGAGCATAAGGCTTATTGGGCCTTGAAATGGGCTAATTTTGACATAAACAAAGCCGGTGATCTTAGGAAAATCTAACTCAATGAACTTAATGAACTTAGGAATGAGGCTTATGAGAATTCATTGATCTACAAGGAGGATACTAAGCTCATTCATGACTCCAAGATTAAGAACCGAGAGTTACACGTTGGTGATCAATTTTTACTCTTTAACTCTCGGTTGAAAATATTTTCGGGTAAACTTAAGAGCCGTTGGTCCGGTCCATTCACCGTGGCCCAAATCTTCCCTTATGGCACCAATGAGTTAACCCAGCCAAATGGGCCCAATTTTAAGGTGAATAGCCAACGGGTTAAGTTTTACTTTGGAGAGGACATCTCTCACGAGATGATTCCATCCCTCTCCACAATTCCCTTGAATTAATTCGGGAAATCGAGTCATGCTAGAAACTCGTGATAAATAAATCAAGCATCGTTTAACTAGGTTAGATTTTTACCTTTTCCACCTTTTCCACCTTTTTTCACCAAAACCCATTTCCATCAATAAGTGTAGGGGAGCCAAGTAGGTTGTGTTTTCTGATGTTGTGCAGGGATGTGTGCTTTAATGATCTATTTTTGGTGCTTTTGACGCGACCCGTGATCCCGTGTTCCCGTGTACCCGGTTTCTTCGATTCGTTTTTGCTATTGTGATTCAATTTGGTATATGAATAAAACGCGAAAAATTGATCACTTTAGTTGTCTATTCCTTAGCAAGATTTAAACAACGTAGTCAATGTCCTAAGCGTAGGGGAGTTTATTCTTCCACATGCTTAAACATTAAGGGCAATGTTTATATTAAGTGTAGGGGGGACTTCTATCGAATTATAGTGGGCTTTTCTATGAATTTGACCTTATTTAACCGGAAAATTTAATTTTTCAACGTTTTTCAAATTTTTGATCTATTTTGGCCTAGTAGTATTTTCTATTTATTTTCTTTTATTTTCTTTCCTTTTGTCATCGCATCGTATGTATATATTCCATTTCAAGAATAAATTCAAAATAAATAAATAAACAAAATGTATTTAACAAGTTTAGATATCTCTGATATATTAGGCCCGTCGTGAATATTTTGACTCAACCCGAGTTTACTTATCCAAGTTTACTCTAGCTAGTATCCTTAACCATATGGACCTTAATTGGTTTATTAGGCTAAGCATCCACGAGTCTCATTCCTTGAGATTTTAAATTGTGGAGAACGAGAGATGATAGAGTTGATAATAAGTTTAAGGGTTAATTCTTGCTTATATGAGTTTTGTGGCTCTTTCTTCCCGCTTGTATATTTAATTGCTTAATGAATGTGGATTTTTGCGATGTAGATTCGATATCTTAGCTCTTAGCCAAATCTTTTATCTCCTTGTAATTAAATCATGAACACATTAAGGATGCCAGTGTTGTGGACTTCCGTCTAAGGTGGCTCATAACCACTAAGTAGGAGGTATTCAGACCATGGGACCGCGGAATTTGGCCAAATATATATATCATAAATAAAGAAAGAATAAGATTAAAACATGATCTCGAGGAGCCTTAGGGTGTGGGGCATGTAGCATGAACCTTGTCATTAGAGCCTTAGGGTGTATGGCATGGTAAGTGTTGAATAAAAATTGATCAATAAACAATTCCCTTGTTTATGGTTCAAGGGGCCTTAAGGTGTGGACCATAGATAAGGAGCATTTTTACATCTTAAAGAGCCTAAAGGGTATATGATGTGAACTTGCTAAACTCCACATAAACTCAACATGACTTTGGAGGAAATAATAAGTAATACTATTGGCCAAATTTCGGATCCAGGAATTTATTCCCCAAATCGTGTAAAATTATCCTTGATGTGGGCTTACTTTAGTGACAACATTTTTTAGGACGAGGTTAGGTTCTGAGTGTCGGGTTTGCACCGTTTTGCCTTCATTTTTAGACTAAAAATTATTAAATAAGTCAAATGAGCCTACGGGTGAATGACAATCTTTAAAATATAGAGATACAACTTAGGAATTGAAGAAGGAGTATTACACAATTGTCTTATATAAGTGGTTTTAACTTAAGAACTTATGGTAAACAATGATCTTGTTTTTAAGCTTGGTATGGGGAACGTGAAACTTGAGGGTGATGAACATTCATGACACCAAAGCCCTAATGTAAGTCTTAGATTTTTTTACAAGTTTCTTCCATAAAACGATTTCAAGTAAAGTGGAAATTGTTATAACTTTTGTTTCCTTTAATAAAGTTTTTATCTTTTCATCATTCTTTAGTTTCTTTTTATCGTAATAGTAATAGTATATCGTAATAAAGTCCAAGATGGGTTAATTATAAGGAAAATGTAACCTTATGCTTTAAAATTATGCATTGCATGGGGTCATTGCAATGATCAAGTGTAGGGGATTTAATAAGTGTGTAAACACTTATCCTTTTACCACTAAAATCAATGAAAAACAAGACCTAATCATGTGTTTAATATCGTAAAAGTCGGAATTACGCGTGGTTTTGTGTTTTTATGTGAAATAGGTACAAAAGATCAAAGGAAAAGAAAACACGGGATTTCACGATCAATTGTTGAAGAAAAGTCAAAGAAAGAGACAAAGTCAAAGTCAAAGAACCAAATGTGCAAAAATTCCAAAGAAACCAAGATCACGAAAACCGGCAAAATCGACACGGGTTTTGAAGAAAAGATCAAGAAAGCCAAAATCGAGTTTGTTTTTAGTGGATTTAAATTAATGAAGGTTATTTGGGCCTTGTGGGTCCCACTTTTGGTTAATGGGCCCAAAAGCCCAATAAGGGATTTAAGTTACTACCTTGGTGAATAAAGCCCAAACCAAAAGCCCAACTCCTTTACATATGTGGACGGATGAACTGTTTATAACTAAGGGCCAAAAGCCCAAAATGACAATTAACTTGAAACATGGGAGTAGACTGGGTCAGCCAAAAGCCCATTAGGGTATTATTTTGTTATGAAATTATGGGTCGGTTAAAAAGTCATACTTATTCACTTTGACAAACGTGTAAAACTCACACACCACATAATTCATTTCGATACATCCAAGATAACTCTTTCTCTCTCCTAAAAATTACCAGTTTCACCCAAACCCTAATTAACCTAAATATTGGGGGTTCTTGATTCATGGCGCGTGTAGATACACACTTGGAATTAATCCCCAAGTTTTTCGGAGCTAGAAGATGCTCTTACTCATAGTGACGTGGCAGTTTTCTCTCCTGTGATTGCTCTAAACACATCATTCCCTTCAATCCTCCAATCAAGATAGGCCAAGTCAGCTTCAAAGAAGCACAACTAGCACACATGATTGCCATGTTGGCGATCCGTGTGCTAGTGTGCGAACATCAGCCGCAAGATCAAGAAAAGAAAGAGAAAATGAAGAATGGATGGCTGAGGATCCCCAATTATTGTGTAAACATCATCCCATTATTACTTTATAGTTATTATGCAAAATAGTTTTAAGTTAAATTGTAATTTCTTTTTAATAGTATTATAATCAGTTTTGATTATTAATAAAAAGTTTGTTTGGGTCAATTTAATTTCGATTTACTTTCTGTTGAAGTTTATATTGCAATCTTAATTTTTTCATCTATTTTGTTATGATAATGTTCATGTTATTTAATTAAGCTTAAATAATAGCTCAAATTAAATAATAGAAATAAATTTGGGAAAAACTTTCCCCACTAGAAAGTTTTATATAAAAAGTAATTTGGTTCGAGTAATAGTGTTGGTTCGATGGTGTTATGGTGGTGTTCGAGAAGGATATGATTGGTTCGGGTGGTGAGTTTGATTTGGGTCATTAGTCCGCTCAGCGCGCGACTACTGCATCGAAGGACTCTCAAAAAGGGTAAGCTCGGTCTTACTGTTATTTTTTTAGAGTTAATTAATTTTAAAGGAAGTGTGATTGTTTAAGTTTGTTTATCTGTTACTGTTTAGATATCTGAACTTATGAGTTTGTTTCTGAATAATCTATGTTTTAATATTTGCTACGTAAGGTTTTGTATTGCTAAACTTTGGTCTGTTTAGTTTGTTTGATTTAAATCTAATATATTTGGTCTGCTTTATTTACGTTTGTTCAAATCGGATATTTATCTGTTTATTTGTTAATTGTGGCTGTGTTACTGTTTCGTGAGTATAGGATTTTTGGTTGTTAAATAAAAATCTGAGATCCAAAATTAAATATCAAAAAGTACCACTCCAGTGATTCGAACACGAGACCTCTCAGTTATATGTCCAACGCCCATCCACTAGGCTTAGCTCACTATTCTGTTTAAATCTTCATTCATAGATTTATATAGCTTAATTTCTAGCTGTTAATTTTTCTATTAAACGTTTTTTTAGTATAAAGAGTTTTATTTCTTTTGTTTAAAAGTTGATTTAAATTTGGCAAATAAGTTATTTAGATTAAATAAAAATTTAGATAAAACATATACAAAAAATATATATATAATATAAAAAAAATATAAAAAGTATAAAACATTAGTTTCTATATTTTAAGAATAAATTCGGCATTTACATTTTTTAGCATTTTAATATTTTTGCATTTTTACTTTTATTCTCGTTTGGCATTTTAGTTATTCTCGTTTGCATTTTAATTGTGCATTTTAATTTTGTTCTTTGTGCTTTAATTGCGGTAATTGCACTTTGTTTTAGATTAGTAAGTATTTACTTATTAATAGTATTATTTTTATCTTTTTACGTGCATTCAAGTAACATAAAAACCAAAAATATATCTTAACCAAAAACGAATAAATCTTGTGAATTATTTGAGATCAATTCGAGACGATTTGAGGAACGATAAATAGACTTTAAAAAAGAATGCAAAAATTCATATATTAGATAACGTCCTCGGTTCAATAGGCCAGCGTGAATGGAGTGTCCCCATTGGCTGTTTTGATCATAGTCCTATGTGCCCATAGGACATGCAGCAGTTCATCTACCCACTTAGCATTTCGTTCATCCAGGCGTGCTTTGATACCTTCACCTAGGCTTCTGTTTGCCCGCTCCACGAGACCATTAGTCTGTGGGTGCTTAACTGATGTGAAACGTCGTGTAATGTTCAACGTCGCACACCAATCCTTGAATGGATTATCCGCGAACTGTTTTCCGTTATCCGAGATAATCTCGCCTGGCAAACCAAAACGACATACAATATTTTCCCAAACAAACTTTTTTACCTACTTGCCCGTAATCGTTTTAACCGCCTTAGCTTCTATCCAGCGTGTAAAATAGTCCATTGCGACGATCAAGAACTTACGCCTCCTGCGGCAACAGCAAAAGGCCCTGCGATATTGATCCCTCACTTATAGAATGGTCATGGGGATGTGATGGGTGTTAGTTCTTGCTGCGGATGTCGCGGTACTGGTCTGAGCACTTGGCAATCGCTGCATTTACGAATCATATCTCGTGCATCCCGATGCATAGTCAGCCAATAGTACCCTATGCGTAAAGCTCGTGCTACAACGGATTTGGGGCCTGCGTGCATGCCGCATGACCCTTCATGTATTTCACTAATCAAATAGCTAGCCTGGCGCGACTCGACACATCACAACCACGGCTGTAGGAAGGAACGCTTGTATAGAATACCTTCTCGAACTTCGAAATGCTGCGACTTTCTTTTGATACGCTGTGCCGCCTTTTCATCCTCCGGAAGGGTTTCATCAGTTAAATAGCTGATGATCGGGGTCATCAATGTAGGTCTCTCTTCTTCAACTATAGTTGCGATTTCCCCTCCTGTAATAGATTTTTTCTTGAGTATTTCCACCAATACTTGTTTGGATAAATGGGCGAAGCTTGTAGACGCAATCTTGCTAAGAGCATCTGCCTTCTTGTTTTCACATCTTGGTACCTGTTTGATGGAAAACTTCCCAAAAGTGGCGATGAGTGACTTGACTTTCTCCAAGTATTAGATCATGTTATCCTCCTTAGCTATGTATCATCCTAGGATGTGATTCGCGACAAGCCGTGAGTCCACGTAGGCCTCAAGGTTGTGGACTCCCATCCTAGCGGCGATTTTTAAACCCGGAATCAATGCTTCATATTCCGCCTCATTATTCGTGGCTGTGAACTCAAAACGCAAGGCGTAGGTAAACTTCATTCCTTCCGGATTTGTGAGAATGTGGCCGGCTCCTGATCCGTCCGTGCACGAGAACCCGTCAGTAAACAAAACCCATGGTTCCGCTGGAATTTCCTCTTTTTGCACCATTGGTTCGTCATCCTCAGGTTTCTCAATTAGGAAGTCTGCCAAAATTTGGCCTTTAACAGTTGTCCTTGGTCTATAGGAGATGTTATGTTCTCCTAGCAAGACGCTCTATTTCTGTAGCCTCCCGGCCACGTCCGGTTTAGAGATGATCTGTTTTATTGGTTGATCAGTGATGACCACAATTGGGTGCGCCTGAATATCACGGAGAAGTGCCTCCTCCGTATGACTCTTGATGACCAGATCGTCAACATAGACCTCGAGCTTGCGACCTATCTGGGAGTCGAAGGCTTTATCAACAAGTCGCTGATATGTCGCTCCGGCGTTCTTTAGTCCGAACGACATTTTCGTGTAACAATACACGCCCTGACTAGTGTGAAACGACCGTGTTCTCCTCGTCTTCCTCCGCCATCTGGATCTGATGGTATCCTTTGTACGCATCTAAAAAACACTTGAAAGGGTATCAACATAAGGATTCTAGCTTCCAATCAATTTCTGGTAACAGATAACAGTCTTGCGGACAAGCTTTGTTCAAGTCCGTGAAGTCCACACACATGCGCCAGCTCCCATCATGCTTCTTGACCATGACCGTGTTAGATAACCATTCGTGGTAGTATACCTCGCGCATAATTCCTGTGTCTACTAATTTTCGTACCTCATCCAGTATTACCTGGTTACGTTCTGGTGCTTGACCACGCTTCTTTTGCTTAATAGGGGGATATCCCTGGCAGATTTGAAGTTTATGTTCTGCTATCGAACGCGGCACACCGGCCATATGCTTAGGCTCCCATGCGAATATATCAAGGTTTGATTTTAGGAGAGAACACATGGCCTTCTTCCCGTTATCCGATAGTGTTCCCCCTATGGCCACCTCTTGCTCCGGGTAGTCGGGATAGATTACCACCTTCCAATTAGGGGATGGTGATCCTTCCTTAATGGGAACAGACTGGACTGGTATTGTCACGGCGTGGCATTCGGATGCCAGCACGATCGAGTTGTAAATTGTAACAATTCCCCCTTCGACTGGGAATTTAATCATACCATGAGCCGTGGACGGGACAGCCCGTATGGCTAGGATCCCTGGTCTTCCGATAATACCATTATATGAAGAGTGTGAACGTATCACCATAAAAGTCATCCATGCCATAGTGGAATGCTGTTTGTCCCTAATGGTTACCAGTAGACGCAGTTGTCCTATTGGCCAGATAGTATCTCCACTAAAGCCAATGAGCGGCAACGTGACCGGTACTAATTGGCTTTTTATCTCTGGTCTTAGCTGTACGAAGAAGTGTTCGTAGAGTACTTCCGCCGATTATTCTCCGTCCACATACATAGGACGAACGTTGTGTGTTCCAATTCTTACCTCAATCGTGAGAGGTGCATCAGCCACGTTGCTTGCCATAATGGGAGGGAATGAGATTTCTCTGCCGCGCGAATTTTTTTGACTAACTTTCTGTTTTGTGCGGCGCTGCCAAGATTGGATCATATATATGATTGAAGGCTTGTCTTTTTGGGAGTCCTTCTTGTCGTACTTTTTGTTATCCGTCCCATCCTTCCAATCCTTGACCAGGTGTTTGAGTTTGCCTGACTTGATCAGTGACTCTATATGCTTTTTGAGCTGGATGCACTCCTCCGTGCCGTGGACCTTGTCATTGTGGAATTCGTAGAAGCGATTTCCTTTACGGCGGTCCACTAGAGTTGTCATTTGGGAAGGCCTTGGGAAATTCGCCCCTTCCGTCAACAAGATATCCCGGTAAGTCATCTTTAGAAGGGTGAATTTGTCCTCCGATCGCCCTCCTTTATTCTGGCTCTTGTAATCCGAGCTCCTTCCACTGCCTTGGGCACTTTGACCCCCTAATTGCCTCTTAGGCTGGTCGTTCGATCAATAGTTATGATTTCCCTTTGTAGGATACGCGCGCAGCTACCGTGGTTTCTCCTTCTACAAAGTTTCTAACCCTTACCATGAGGTCGTCGTACCTCTCTGATCGTTTGTCATTGAGACGCCTAATTAGTTCTCTGTACGTTATGGCGTGCATAAAGTCAGAAATTTTTAGGAGCTCAGGGCACGTTTTTGTGCGCGTGCACTCGTCATTGAAACGTTCCGTGAAGTCCTCTGTAGACTCTCCGGGCAGTTGCTTGACGGTTTCTAATGAGACCGGATCCCTATTATACTTCTTTCGCTGAGTATAATTGTTTTTGAACGCAGTGCGCAGCTCGCCGAAGCTATCAATACTTCGGGGAGGGAGCCTTTCAAACCAATCACGGGCATTGCCAATCAAGGTCGAATTGAACATCTGGCACCATATAGGCATCGGCCATCGTTCAATTTTCGCCTGCGTATCAAATATCTTTAGGTGATCATCAGGATCACCAGACCCATCATAGGTTTTGACGTGTGCCGGCATACGATGCTTCTTATCCTCAGAGTAGTTACGTATACGGAGAGTGAAGGAATCTTCTCTATCGTCGCACCATGGACAGGAGAGATCCTCCTCTTCGTTCTGATAGTAGGCATCATAATAGTATCCCTCATCGTCCGATGGTGGCGGGGGGTATACCTAGGTCGGCGATGCTTAAGAGGATGATCATCCGAATCCGACCCCGAAGGGCCGGGAGGAGGAGGCGGTGCCCCACTTCTCGGCTGATGACCACTTCTATGAGAAGAGCTAGGAGCTTTCTTCCCACCATTCACCCTATCCACACACTGGTGCAGTGATTGTTCCCGGTCTTTTCCAACACCAGGCGTTCGGTAGAACCGTTGGACCTATCCCCTTCCTCACGGGATTGTAGTAATTCCTGCATAATGCGATCCCCTATGCGCTTGAACACTTTCTGAGGTTGAGGGTTTTCCTCAAGGGGAGTTCGTTCTTGCGGGCGCGCCCTCCTCCTCCTCTTTTGAGTTTGAGGAGAGGTACCAAGCGCGGTACTGCCAAAGTTGAGCCTAGATTGGAGGTTCCTTCCTAGGTTTAGCCTTGACGCGATACCCGGGACGATCCTGTCAATGTTCTGCGTGAGAAAATGCTCGAGGCCTTCGTCACCGAGTGATTCCACTTCTAATTCTGTCTTGATTGGTGGCCTCTGCGGCTCCTTGTTAGGGGCCTTTGGCGCACTCCCCGGATCAGGATTATACATGGTGGTGGTTGGTGGTGGGGTATTGCCGGACATGCCTGCCCCACCAAAAGGCTGAAAAATGTTTCGGTTATTCAGTCCGCTTGTTTGGCTGCCAGGGGACTGGGTGGAGATGAGTATCCCATCCCCCGTGGACTTTCGGTTCCCAAGATTCGTGTTCCTCGGATTCCCTTGCGGATGTCCTTTCGCCATTAGAAGAGATCGGGATTAGGATTATAGCTTAGTGTTTAGGTCCCACGGATAGCGCCAACTTGTTGATACAAAAATTAGATGATCCTTGCTTGACCCGAATTAGGCTTGATTCTGATAGGCTGGGCTCTGGCTCTTGCACCAAGTGAATAACATGTTGAGATCCTGCACACTAAAGCAACACGCGTTAGACTTACCGTGGGAGCGTATCCCACGATTAGACTCTGGCGTGAGATTAAGTAATCGGTTAGGGTTATGAATCGGATGTAGGTTGAGAGTATATAGAATGTAATACCTTGTAGAATCCTTGGGGGTTCCTTATATAGGCAGTGAAACCCTAATGGGCTGTCACTGTTACTTCGGCCCCAAACATAAGATAATCACCATAATTAGGTTGATTGTTATCTTCTAATTATGGTTAGTGTATATCCTATACTTGAAGGTAAATCCCAATCCTAATAAGATTGTGATTCTGTCTAACCCTATCCCGGCTGTGTCGGGCCGTGGGCCGCACACACTTTACGCGGCCACTGTTTATTTAAGCCCACAAGCTTAACTGACATTAATCCAACCCATTCGTGATGGGCCGGATGCGGGTAGTACCCATAGGCCGGGTTCATGACCCGGTTAGAGACTATACGTCATCAACAGATGTATATTTCCTTTTTACAAATATGATCACGTTTTAGGAATATCATTAGGTATGGATCGAGATGAAAATTAGTGTATTGATCATGGTGTAATAAAGGGTAGAAGGAGATGGAACGATATTTATCTACTACTTCTTGTACCCTCAAACCATTAAGAACACATTCTTTTGTGAGTGAGTATTGACAAAGAGATCACACATTATCATACTCTCGCTTGCTATAGTTATCCTTCTAACTTATTTCCCCAACGATACCACAAAAAGTGGTACATTAGCAAGGAAAAACTGATCTTCATCTAGACCCGTACCTAATGATATTGGTGAAATGTAAAAGTATTTATAAAAGGAAAAGCATACATCTCTCAACCCACATCCTTGTAGCTTCCACACTATTTGCAACGTCAATAATCTTATTAGGCTGGTGGGAGTGGGGATGATCCCACGAGCAGCAAGGCTTAAGCCACGCGCTGCCTCCATCCCCCCCTTACAAGCCGCGTGCGACTAGTTCCCCAACCACCAAAAAACCTTAGCAAACTCGCTCAGGTGAGTTTTATACATGTGGGGCCATATGTTTTTTATTTTTTTGGTTAGGTTTAATTGTGGGTTATTTTTGTGAGTGGGTGTATTTAAATAATAAAAAAATAGGTATGAAAAGTGAGTGTGAGTGAGTGTCATTACCCTCGTGGGTGAGTTTGGTGAGTTTGTTAAAAAGCTGACGTGGCGCTGAGGTGGCGGTGAGTGGGTTTCACCCCACTCCCACCAGTCTTATAGAATATTTTAATAAACAAATAAATACCACTACTCGTGAATGATTTGATTAGAGATGGTGTTGGGTCAATGATTTTATGTACTTCACACATAATTTTAGATAATTGACATGGTTAATGCCATTTAAAATGGGTAAATACCCCAAATGAAGATCATGTAGGGGAGACGGTTGTGGTGGTGGTAGCGATAGGGCAACGGAAGTGGTGGTAGTGATGAGGGTGGGATTGTGGTATCAATGAGGTAGTTTCGGTGTAGGTGGTGATTGTTCGATGGTGTTTGTGGTAAGGTGGCGATGTTTGGCGGTTCTGTTGGTCTTCGTGGTGGTTCCGGTAGGGGTGGTGATGGTTTTGTGGTGATAGGGTAGGGGTTGGTAGTGATGGTTTGGTGGTCGTAGCGATAGGGGTGGTGATGTTGGTTCGTTGTTCGTAGTGAGGGGGTTAGTGGTGGTGGTTTCGATGGGGTTGTGATAATTCCATGGTCGTAGAAATGGGAGTTGGTGATAATGGTTCCGAAGGTGGTTTCGGTGGTTTTCGTAGTGGCATCAGTGAGTAATTTTTGCTAAGCAAAAACAAGGGCTTTACTAAACGGACACTACATTTCCACTAAATGGACACTAATTAATTAGTAATATTATTGTTTTTTTAACTAAATCATAAATAACAACTTAATCAATATACTATTAATTAATATCTTTTACCTTTTTATTAATTTTCTCAATCATTGTTATTATAGTAGTTAATCTTTTACACATTTCCAAATATATAAAAGTGTACATGTATTTTATTAAGGGTGAGCATTTGGTATGTCGAATCGGACCAGACTGGAAAACCGAACCGAACCGACTTGGACCGGACCAATCAAATTTAGTCCGGTCTTCGGTCCGTGATTTTTGACCATTTCGTTCTTAGGTCTGGTCCAGTCCGGTTCGATTATACCAAAAATTCGTTTATTTTGCTTAATTGGAACCGCACCCAGACCTGACCGCACTAGACCAAAGACCGGACAAAATCAGATCAGACTATTTCGGTACGGTCTCGGTCCGAGATTTTGGACCAAATCGATCCTCGATCCGAAACAATTTTAATCGGTACGCGCCCTACATCTTATTACAACATACATACAATCATAATTTATATTAGGGTTTTGCTAATGACAGCCCTTAGGGTTGTCGTTAAAAAAAATATTTTTGTTACAAGTTATCTTTGAATTATTATGATTGGATGTCAATTTTGAAAAATATGGATACAAGCCCTAAAAATTCGGATGCACAACAAACAATTGATTCTGATTGGAAGATTTCATTTTTTACATTAAATTGTAATAAAATAATTTCTCTTAACGACAACCCTAAGGACAGTGGCGGATCTTGAGCATTTATTTTGGGAGGGCCGGGTTAGTTTTTAAATACCAAAATAAAAAAACAAACAATAACTTTTAAATAGAATATATAACATTTACATTACTCGTTAAAAATTTTGGGAGGGCTGGAGCCCTCCTCAATCTCCACAGAGATTCGCCATTGCCTAAGGGCTGTCATTAGCAAAATCCTTTATTAATATACTCCGTATTTAACGTAAAAAATGTCTGAGTTTTGTTATCTATATTTCGCATCGCTTAATCTTACATACTCCCTCCGTCCTATAGTAATAGTCCACCTTACTATTTTTGGACGTCCCATATTAATAGTCCAGTCCAAAAATAGATAAGAAATATAGATTAAGTTTACAATATTACTCTTACTTTAATGTATTATTACAAATAATAAAGAAGTTATAAATTAATTGGTTAAGGGTATAATTGTAATTATGTAAAAAGTAAGAGAGAGAAACTTGAAAAAGTGATGTTTTTATTAAACTGCGTGTTTTTGGTCGGTGACGGAGAGAGTACAATTTTTATTGCCTATGAACTTACGTTACATATGTCGTACATGTTTTTGATCACTTTTGCCATGTAAAATAATTATTAATCATTGCTGTCTTATTAGTGTGGATTAACTTAGCAACACTTATTCATATTCTACAAATTAAGAAAAAAAAAATAATACTTTAAACACTCATAAATATTCCACAAACAAATTTAGTTTTCAAGTAAAACTAACATGTCATGTTGTGGAGTATAAAATCAATTTAAGAAAAATTTACATATATATACAACTGATATCACTTATTAATAATATTTTTTATATTTTCAATGTTAAAAGTTTACAAAAATCACATAATACCTTTTTTATTTTTTCAAGATTGTGACTTCACAGTTTTACATAAAAAAAAGTTTGACTAATGTTTTAATTAGTGTATTTGGGGTCTCATGTGCATCTCATCTAAGTTGAGAAAAGAAAACTTCATTTTGGTAGTCTGGAGCCACTGAGTTAAAATGAGAAGGAAAATGAGAAGGCAAAGGTCCAGTGAAAATGTTTTTTTTCATACAAATATATTTAGTGAACCTTAACCTTTATGGGTATGTGTCTATTTTAATTGATATATGCAACTTTATTAATTACATTGTGACATCTAATAATGTTGCATATATTGTAGGTTGGAGCCAAAGTTAACATCAAAACCATTTTCAACTTTAATGAGATTGTAGCAAATTAAAGTATTAAGAGGTTAAATCATTTGATTGTTGGAGGTGAAGTGATAGGAAAAATTTGGTGTGATGTTAATATTCAAGTGTCTATCAAAAGAGATGAATACTTCATGAGACGATATGGTTTGTTTGTCACAATTTATGATGTTGTTACTGCAACTGTCGCATGATCATGCCCTTTTGTTTTGGTATGTGATTGTAGTAAAATAGTACATGTTTTAGGAAAAACGCGTATAATCGGCAAGTATTAAGTTCTACGATTTAGGAAAACCGTAAAACCGAATAAATGCAAGTTCGTTCTCGAAGGAGGTGTGTGTTGTGTGCCAATACGTATAAAACAATGTTTGGATTAGTGATCGTTTTTGTTTTTGAGAAGAAAGAAAATTAAAAGACGAGTTATACTACGATTAAACTACGACGAAAATTAAAAACGTATACGTAAAGACGTAAAACGCGACGAAAATAAAAATTTAATCTAAAAACAAATTAAAAATTAAAATTAAGTCTAAAATAATATAAATAAGAATAAAAATTTAATAAATAAATTGTAAAACTTATTATTAATTACATATTTAATTTTAAATGCTAATTAAAGCCATAAAATTAAATATGACTAACAAAAAGTCCAAAATTATATTTTATCAAACTAATATCTTAATTATATTAAATAAAATCTAAAAATTATTTTTCCTAAATTTTTAAAACTATTTTCTATTTTTAAAAGGCTAAAAACTGATTTTTAACTAAAATAATGATAAAAAATAATAAAATAATGAGAAAAATAAATTTACTTTACTTAAAATTCTAAAATACTTAACTAAACTTGAGAAAAATGAAAAAAGTTGAAAAAAGTAATTTTAGTCCTAATAAGACAAAAACAGATTTGTTAAAAACTTAATTTAAATTAAATTAATGCTAAAAAATAATAAAATAATAAGAAAAATAAAATTTTCTTTTCTAAAAATTCTAAATTAATTAAAACAACAAAGGAAAATTGAAAAAACAAGAAAAAGTTGGATTTTACTCAGTAAAGACAAAAAACCTCAAAACTGATAGTGACACTTGGTGTGGTTTTGTCTGTATGCTAAGCAGTAGCAAGAATAGCACTAACAATGGGAACTTGGTTCCCACTGCCTAGTCACAGAAAATGTAATTGAGCCTTTTGGCTTTGTTTGTTGATTGTTTTGGATATCAAAGGCACCCCCACACTCAGTGAAGTGTGGGGAGTCAATAACAAGATAAAAACAAGCAGATTCAAGCAACAAAAAGCACAAAATAAAGCAATTACACTCACTGACCACAAAAAGGGGGTCTGGTGGTTTCAAGCTTATACAGTGGGCTAGTTTTAGCTATATGAGCAACCCTAAACTAACCAACATTCCAATACCAGATTATGCAAGAGTTTAATTCCCCTAGATTTATCTAATGGACCAAAATCTCACCACCAAGTCACAATAACTAGACCTACAACAACCCAAATGACCTGCTGATGTGTATGGCAGGTTGTGAGAGAGTTTTTGCTGATAAACGTGGCATAATGATGGGTTTTAGACTACAAAAATTTGAACGAAAAAAAGTTAATCAAACTCTAAAATACTAGTATGCAATCCTAAAGAATCCCTAACACTAACAATGAACAAGATTTTAACTTCCCAAATCAGATAAATCAAACCTTAAGTGACCTACTGGTTCTTATGTAAAGTTTTTTATGAAAACAAGCAAGAATGAAACTTTATCCTACAATCCTAGAGTAAAATGCTAAAACAAGTGAACCTATCCTAATAGAGTGTGTTGAGGCTATAGTCAAACTTAGATAATGTCACTTACCTAGCATAACATGCATATCCAAACACCCTCTAATTTCTGTTGGTGAAAAATTTTCAAACAACTATCAAATACACCTAATCAAAATCTAAATAAGCCACACCAAACATATGTCACATAACCAAAGAACCACAAATAAGCAGAAAACTTCTTATAATCAAAAGTGAAGCACAAGTCAACAAGAATGATAAAAAATAAAGAAGAAGAAAACTCAAAATATCACAAGTTGTCACAACAAATAGGGTTCAAGCCTCAATACCTGGTGTGACTTACTTCCAAGCCACACTAAGGCAATCTGATGCCTTCTCCTTGTTAGCAAGTAACCTATGGCTTATGAATTTTCTATTTTGAGCAAGTGAGAAGAAGAGAGGCTACAATAGCCAATCCCTCAATATGTCTTCAAACCTGAAAATGAAACCCACACAAGAAATCTAACAAGTTCCAGAAACCACACCTAAAAGCTATGTGTCACGTAGCTTATGGGTGAGCTTATGGTACAGTAAGCTATAAGTTAAAAACCAACAGATTTTGGTTTACTACTTTGAAACCAAAAATTTTAGAACCAACAAAAAGATAACACTATAGAGGCAGCTTATAGCTTATTTGTCAAGTAAGCTATAAGCTAGCTTATCTATAATGGATCTTCAAAAACAGATAGCTTTTGAAAAAAAAACTTTGGAAAATAAAATCTTACAAGTAAATTAAATGAACTGGAATTTAAAGTGCATGAAAGTAAAAGACAAGTTGAAAATTAAATGGAACACAATATTTATCATTCATCAAATTCGTATTACAATTACAAACTGGGAATCATAAAAATTGGAACAAATCTGAAAACTATAACTGGAACTACTTATATACAAGAGTAAGGAAGAGTCCCTAATCCCTAAATTGTCACTGAAATGCCAATCATGCCCTTGAAAGATTCTTGAGAATATCCAATATTTAAAATTCAGCTTCTAGATCAATCTTGGTGTACATGTGATGCACAGCTATTGTAAACGATCTTGACCATGTATTGAGTTGTGGAGAGCACGCAAAACATTCTTAGACGTTAGATGAATCAAAGTGGCAGGGTTGAAGGTGAACCCGTGAAAAAGTTAAGTTGGATAGGGGACAATAGGTATCAAATGTCTCTTTCTGGCATGTGGGTTTGTTGGTTGTGGGGGTGATATTGAATAACCCTAAACTTAATTAGGCTTTTATTGAAAGGTTTAGGTAATTGGATCTGGGTGAGTTAGGGTTGTTAACATGGTATTAGGGAGGGGATGATAAATAGTAAGTGTTTCCCCCCGTATTTTATTATATTAAACCGATTTTTAAAACGATTAATAAATAAAACGTGGGTAGAGTATGGGCTTGGGTAAAGTTTCAGGTGTAGGTTTTAGTTGTGGGTTAGGGAGGTGGGCTGGTCGGGTAGAGAACGTTATGGGTTTATTTTTGCCAAGACAAGTCCCCAACCTTCTAAGTTTTGTTCATATAGTTTCCAACAGCAAGTTCTTCACACCCCTTTGTTAATAATTTGACATGGTTGTCAAATTTGGCACCAACAACTATTCAAAGTTTAACCAAGGACTAAGCATGTAATTTGTCCATTCTCCAAGGGCTCATAATGTAAATTCTTGAAAATTAAGGGACCACTTGTAATATTAGAGACTTATAAGGGCCAAAAGTGACAAATCTTCAATTCTTGAGGGACCAATCTTGTACATTCTTCAATCTTCAAGGGTTTCTTTGGAAAATCATGATTCGGGTCCGGTTCTTTGTGCGGTTTCGTTTCCCGTGTTCGTTTTTGCTTGATTCTTGTAGTCTTTTGGTGAACTCACGATATCCGTACCTAAAAGACACAATGAACAAACACAAGCATATTTTGGGGTATTTTATGATATTTTTAAGCGTTTTAAGCCCGATTTGGACGATGAGACTATGTATAAATGCAGTCTTATCACTCCCCATACTAAACCATTTCCGTGTCCTCACGCAATGCTAGAATTGAGTATCGTAGCACTTCTAAAATTTATTTTTATATGACATTTATTGAAAACGTAAATTTAATTAAACTACTACATGCGTTTTAGACATAATGTATTGTTTTCATCGCAAAATGGGACGTTTAGGATCATAGAAGAAGAACACGTGACTGCCTCGTTAGAAATAATTTTGTCATTCTCGATTTTCACCCAATTCCATGCTAAGCGTGAAACAAGATCATTCTCATTATAAATTAGTAATGCTAACACTACTCATATGCTCTAATTACGTACCTAGACTCATTTATTCCTAAGGTGTATCTCTTATATTTTTTTTGTCTTAATGATCACGAGGATACATCATTGACTTATGCGTGAATAGAGATTAAGTCCAAAAATAGAGCCTTAACGGTGTAACCAAAATCATCGAATTAATAATTCATCCTAATTGACAACGATGTCAAAAAATTAAGTCAACAAAAAGGATTGATAAACACGGTTTTAGAACGGTTTTGAACATGAGACTTACTACCAATATGGAATTGGTTTACCGCCACCTTTTATTTAACTTCGCCATGAAGTGTTTATTATAGCTTTGGTCTTGCCCTTGTCTTTTATTTAACCTCGCCATGAGGTGTTTATTATGACTTGGCGTATATCCTCACGCTAAGGCGAATTTTGGATCTTTAAGGCTTCGAGATTTAAGACATTCACTTTCAATTTTCGCATAGATTTTTCGGCCTTGTGAGCTTCGAATTTTTGCTTGATTTAGGTGAAGAGGAACTTAAAATTATTATTGGGGGAAGCCTTTGATTATTCGGATTGCCAATACTTCAAAACTGTGACGCTGGCGATACCTTAATGTTTCCCCAATTTAATTACATGGAAGCTACTAAAACAAATTTGACACCAACGATAGAGATTAGACCGCTAAATGAATATTTATTAACAATTAATTATAAAAGCGTGGGGAGAATAAGCAAATAATTAGGACACATGAGTTTTTGAAAGAATACAAGTATTCTACGTTTAACATAGTAACTTATAATTAACGCTATCATTTCTGGTCTTCAATTTAATGAGACTTAGCCTAATATACTTAAGGAATCGAAGCTAAATGCTCAACACGCACGGTTGAGTAAAAAATTACTCTTATTCTCACCATCGGAAAACCTACATTCGTGTCTTAAACACTTATGACAAATAAGAATTTTTTTTAAAATTTGGCCATATTTAGCTTTATTTTGCATAAAATGATAACAAAAAGATGAATATTGGATTGCGTGATGACGTAAGCAAGGTGAAGTATCTACTCACCCCCATACTAAAACTAAACATTGTCCTCAATGTTTCAAGTCTAGGAGTGAAACACCCCCATACTAGAGACGAAAGTCAAATTCTTAATCTCGAGCATGGAAAGGGTAAAACGAATAATCTATATCCATTTAGGAATTATGCTAATAAGATAAACGTTAGAACATATAAGGATATCATCGGATATCAGAATCTTCAAAGGCAATGATCGAAGCTCGAGTGATACGTAAAAAAAACACGAGAGGCTTCAATGATGACGATGAACCTAATAAATCACAATCACAACAACCACAAAACAAAGGTCGGAAGAGCACAAGTCCCCTCACATTAAACTAATTAGAAAGAAATAATATTTACAAGGATAAGCATGAGAATCCCCCACGAGGCACCTTGTTTTTGATAACCGAGTCAAAAGCTCGACTCGAATCCCCATAAATGTGATCATTTAAGGATTATCATGGTTTGGACATTTTTGGCGGGGCTTACATGATAAACAATGCCCAAAGTACGTGGTGTACTTTAAAAACCCGATAAACGTATACCGGGGTCAAAGATAGCGTCCTCGTTTTCGGATGAAAGACGAAACAACGCTACTTCAACCGATAGTGGAACCTCAAAGAGGTAAAAGAAAAGAGGTGAGAAATAGAAGGGTGGGACAATGGGTGGGGCACTAAAACAATGAGCTACTCGAGGTAGACTCACACCAAGCAAACGAAAATATTGTCCATTTATTGCATCGGTGGAAGACCGATATTTCCCTATAAATGTGATTCTAGGATCAAATATCTCGTCCTCGGTGGAGAAATGTGAGGGAACATAAGGGGCTTCCCCCAGACTAAAACCGCATACACCATCGTCAAAAGGAGTAGAGGAGGTGGTAGTACTCAAATAACGATGTGATGACAGAGTTAGACTTACAAAAAAATCATTTAAATCAATTTTAAAATCCTTTCCTTTTTCATTGTTTAAAAACCCTTTATGAAAACCCGATTTAATTTTGTCGAAAATATTTGCTGTTTCTAAGAAGATGTTAGACACACTAAAAATTCTCACATTTAAGTCGCGGTTAGGGGGTGGTGGATTGTATAAGTTCTCAACACGTTGATCAACAAAGAACACCACCACCTCGGGGTCAACATATTCTTCATCCTCATGAACGTTAATCTCTTAGATTTCTTCATCATAGATAGGCTCATCAAACCAAGGTTTGTCGTTCCCCTCATTGAGTATTTTAGAAACTCTCTCGAAAAGAACACGATCAAGCACAAAACCATCATTCTTTTGTGGGAATTGTTGATAAGTTAGATCCTCATGAATGTGGTAAATGTCATTCTCATTTGAGGAGTGTAGATTATGTAACTCCTCGAGAATGGGATTTTGGGTCACGTGAGTTGGTTCGTCATTAAAAATAAGACATTCCAACTCATCAAGTTTTTCCTCGAGATTGGTAAAATTGACCTCACTTGTAGGTGGAAGTGGAGGCAAAAGAGCTAGCTCTCGTTCGATAATTTCCTTAATCTCGGGATAAAACTCATAATCATCGTACTTCCCATGTAAATAGGTCTTTTTAGGAGAATCCTCAAAAATGGCATCTGGATTTTGAAGCTCGTGATCAATTTCAGCAAAATCGTCCTCATCGTCATTATCAAAGAAAGTGTCGATGTGAGAACTCACAACCATGGTCTTACAAGTCGAATGACTATGCTTAGGTGACATTTCAATGACGAGAGGATCGATATCGGTAAAACCTTTAGCCTCAATGGATATTGGGCTAGGAAATGGAGCCACTTCAAAGGATTTAGAAGTTGAAGCCTCAAAGACGTGGTCCTTCGAAGGTGGTGAAGACGAGTCCATATGAGTCATTGTCGTGATGGCACTAACGTCTCCCTTCGGAATTGGTTGTTCACTTGTTTCGTCGAATATACCCCAAAATGATTTTTCATCCATAAATTTACGAATACCCTTTTGAATTAAGTAAACGTATTCTTTATCGTTAAAATCGTCATCTTTAAAACCGTTTATTTTCATTCTTTCAAAACATGCATCTAGCCTCATTTTTTCCGCTAAAGTATGAGCTTTGACATTATCAAATTTTGAAAAATCGGTTTTAGAAACCTCGGTCTTATCATGATCATTTGAAACTTGGGATCTACTCACGAAAAATTCCATTTTATCCTCCCTAGATTTCATAGTTAATTTCCCACCGTGGATGTCGATTACGGCTCGAGCCGCCGATAAAAAGGTTCGACATAAAATAATGGGACATTTAGGATCACACTCATAATCAGAAATGACGAAGTCCGCAGGAAAAACAAACTTTCCAATTCTAACATGAACATCCTCGGCTATTCTAGTTGGTTTTAATGGTGTACAATTTGCTAGCTCGATTGTCATGTTTGTAGGGTAAGTCTAGGCAATTTCATCAATTTCCAAAGAGAATAAGGCATGAGACTGATGTTAGAACCTAAATCAGAAAGGGCTAAACATCCCTCAATCTCGGAAAAATCACAAGCTAAAAGAAATTGGCTCGGATCCTCTTCCTTTCTAGGCATATGCCTTTTGGGTTTTTTAAGAAGGATCGAAGCACAAGTTTCTTCAAGGGTCACTTGGGTAAGGTCGATAAAGCTCTCTTTTTTAACTGTGGATGGAATTTGAGGTACACGAGAGTGTGCACTCTTTTCCTTGGTCACCATGTTCGCCCCCTCGACTTTAGAACATGAAGGCGTTTTAGAAGTCGAGGGTTGAGAAGAAGGAACAACTCTAACATTATCAAGGGTAGGGGTAATCATACGACCTTTTCCTTGAGACGATGCGGCTTTAACATATTCCTTCAGATTTGGTACGGTGTCACTAGGTAACGAACTCAATGACGTACCTGAATACTTGTTCATAATGGCCGAAAACATCATTTCAATGTCGATTTTTCCTTGCTCAGTTTTAGTGTTTTGATTTTTCAATGTATTGGAAAAGTCGTTTTTCAAAGTACCAATTTGTCCCTCTAATCGTCTCATATTATCCTCATTTGTTTTCTATTCTTGAAACTCGTTTGACGAACTATTTTGATTAGAATTAAAGTTCCCTTGGTTTTGATTATTTCTTTGAAAATTTCCTTGATTACCACTTGAAAAATTGTTTCCTTGATTAGCGTTGTTCGAAAAATTCGAGTTTTGATTGTTGTCTCGATTTTGCCAACCTAAAATACGACCTTGATTATAACCTCCTTGGTTCGAAAAATCCCCTTGTTGATTATTTCCTTGAAAATTGTTACGATTTTGATTAAAATTATTGCATTGATAAGTTCCTGGTGACGGACCCGCGTTATTTTGATTTTAAAAATTGTTGTTTAACGCGTTAACACTCGATGTTTGGCCATCCGTAGTCGCACTCATAATATTTATGAGGTCCACCACACAACGTACACGATGCCTCAACCGCTTTCACCGTAGCGTGAGCGTCTCTCTTTTGCATCTCGATTAAGAACGACGTAAAGACATTCGTCAACTTGTCGACTTTCGCATCAACCCTCTCAATATCGCGATTAGAATTACTAACATTAGCGGCATTGGCAACACTTGGTGTGTTACGGAGTTGGTAAACCTTGGATCTATTCTCCATAATCATTAAAGCGTCTTTCAGAGTTTTACACAAAAAATTGCCACCGGCGGCGGAACTCAACGAATCTTGTTCTTGAAAACTAAGACCGTTATAAAACGTGTCGATTTGGTGTAACTCGTAAAATCCGTGGTGAGGACATTGCCTAAGCAATTCCTTAAAGCGATCCCACGCGTCTCTAAGCAATTCCTTAAAGAAATTCCTTAAAGCACTTAAGAGCCTTTTTCCTTTAGGTCGTGAAATACAACCGCCTTATACCCACCTTATAGTTTGTGTTAATCAAAATTAAGCCTTTCGAAAGTAATTATCTATTTTGCCTTTTTCTTTTTGCTTTGGATTCCAATAAAATAATTGAGTGATAAAATCCCAATTAAGGTTGCGTTTTCACGCTTTTGGAGATATTCTAAATTTATTGTGATACGTAATACAATATATTAATAATATTCACAAAAACGAAAACAAATAATATGATATCTACAATATAGTAAAATATTGTTGTGTGTTTATGTGAGGACAACTAAACACTATTTATTTGGATATTTATAATATATTAGAAAAATAACAAACGAGTATGTACGATATTTACGCTTTCCAAAAATGAAAAGCAAAAACGCACTACTCAAACAAACACGATATATATATGGCTATACACACCTTCCCAGCATCGGCGTCAAAATGATTGTAGTAAAATCGTATACGTTTTAGGAAAAACGCGTATCATCGGCAAGTATTAAGTTCTAAGATTCAGGAAAACTGTAAAACCGTATAAATGCGAGTTCGTTCTCGAAGGAGGTGTGTGTTGTGTGCCAATACGTATAAAACAATGTTTGGATTAGTGATCGTTTTTGTTTTTGAGAAGAAAGAAAACTAAAAGACGAGTTATACTAAGATTAAACTACGACGAAAACTAAAAATGTATACGTAAAGACGTAAAACGCTAAAAAAAAAAATTTAATAAAAAACAAATTAAAAATTAAAATAAGTCCAAAATAATATAAATAAGAATAAAATTTTAATAAATAAATTTTAAAACTTATTATTAATTAAATATTTAATTTTAAATACTAATTAAAGCCTTAAAACTAAATATGACTAACAAAAATTCCAAAATTATATTTTTTTCAAACTAATATCTTACTTATATTAAATAAAAGCTAAAAAAATATTTTTCCTAAATTTTAAAAACTATTTTTCTATTTTTAAAATGCTAAAAACTAATTTTTAACTAAAATAATGATAAAAAATAATAAAATAATGAGAAAAATAATTTTACTTTACTAAAAATTCTAAAATACTTCAATAAACTTGAAAAAAATGAAAAAAGTTGAAAAAACTAAATTTAGTCCTAATAAGACAATAAAAGAATTGTTAAAAACTTAATTTAAATTAAATTGCTAAAAATAATAAAATAATCAGAAAAATAAAATTTTCTTTTCTAAAAATCCTATAGTAACTAAATGAACAAAGGAAAATTGAAAAACAAGAAAAAGTTCGATTTTACTCACTAAAGACAAAAAACCTCAAAACTGATAGTGACACTTGGTTTGGTTTTGTCTGTATGCTAAGCAGTGACAAGAATAGCACTAACAGTGGGAACTTAGTTCCCACTCTCTAGTCACAGAAAACGTAATTGAGCCTTTTTGGCTTTGTTTATTGATTGTTTTAAATAGCAAAGGCACCCCCACACTCAGTGAAGTGTGGGGAGTTAATAACAAGCTAAAAACAAGCAGATTCAAGCAACAAAAAGCACAAAATCAAGCAATTACACTCACTGACCACAGAAAATGGGGGGGGGAGGGGGTCTGGTGGTTTCAAGTTTATACAGTGGGCTAGTTTTAGCTATATGAGCAACCCTAAGCTAACCAACATTCCATTACCATATTATGCAAGAGTTTAATTCCCCTAGATCTATCTCATAGACCAAAATCTCACCACCAAGTCACAATAACTAGACCTACAACAACCCAATGACCTGCTGATGTGTATGGAAGGTTGTGAGAGAGTTTTTGCTGATAAACTTTGCACAATGATGGGTTTTAGACTACAAAAATTTGAACAAAAAGTTAATCAAACTCTAAAATACTAGTATGCAATCCTAAAGAATCCCTAGCACTAACAGTAAACAAGACTTTAACTTCCCAAATCACATAAACCAAACCTTAAGTGACCTACTGGTTCATATGTAAAGTTTTTTTATGAAAACAGGCAAGAATGAAATTTTATCCTACAATCCTAGAGTAAAATGCTAAAACAAGTACACCTATGCTAATAGAGTGTGTTTTGGTTATAGTCAAACTTAGATAGTGTCACCCAGGGGCGGATTTACCTTAGGGACAGGGTATGCACGTGCATACCCAGTGTAGATTTTAAGTAGTGTAAAAAAATTAGTTTTTCCCCACAGTTAGTTTAAAATACATTAAAAACATATGAGTGCATACCCTCTAAAATATTAGAAATTTTTAAGTGCATACCCATAGATACTAAACGAATTAAATAAAGAAGAAAGAAAAATGGCGCCTGCAACTTATCAGTAGCAGTTATCCTAAGAAAGAAGAAGTACAGTTGAAGGGTTAATGAAATAATGGGTTTTACATGTTTTCTTGGCCTGTTACTCATTTTCTTAAAGAAAAAAGCCCAACCCGTTTAAAGTTACAGTTTAGACATATTAATTTGTTATTGGGCCTTTATGTTTATTAGTTCCGTCCTTTAAATTTTTGTTAGTTCGGCGCTCAATAAGTTTTGGTCCTTTGTTAGTTTAATGACTTTAATCTATTTGAAAGAATTTCCTTTTTTCCGCATGTAATTACTCGATGAACATTTATGTAATTACTCGATGAACATTTGTGTAAAGCGACGTTCGGCAAACAGTTGAGTTGTACTTGGGAAATCTTGATTTCGATTTGACCTTTATACTAAACGTATGGTTCGATTTTGTTACTGTATGAAAAAAATTAGTCATAAAACAGAAATGATAAGAATTCAAAGATGTGACAATATTTACAATATTATTTTATTAGTGGTGACTGTGCTATTATTATAGATCAACACCGAAACACGCCGCCACCGCTGAAACCCGAGAAAAACCGATCCGGAAAAGCCCAACCATGAAAAACCGAATTTATTGATACGTCTATTATAATTGTGCATACCCTATTGCAAATTCCTAGATCCGCCACTGGTGTCACCTACCTAGCATAACATGCAGATCCAAACACCCTCTAATTTCTGTTGGTGAAATTTTTTCCAAAAACTATCAAATATACCTAATCAAAATCTGAATAAGCCACACCAAACATGTGTCACATAACCAAAGAACCACAAATAAGCATAAAACTTCCAATAATCGAAAGTGAAGCACAAGTCAACAAGAATGATAAACAATAAAGAAGAAGAAAACTCAAAATATCACAAGTTGTCACAACAAAGAGGGTTCAATCCTCAATACCTGGTGTGACTTACTTCCAAGCCACACTAAGGCAAGCTGATACCTTCTCCTTTTTAGCAAGTAACATATGGCTTATGAATTTTCTATTTTGAGCAAGAGAGAAGAAGAAAGGCTACAACAACCAATCCCTCAATATGTCTTCAAACCTGAAAATGAAACCCACACAAGAAATATAACAAGTTCTAGAAACCACACCCAAAAGCTATGTGTCAAGTAGCTTATGGGTGATTTTATGGTACAGTAAGCTATAAGTTAAAAACCAACAGATTTTGGTTTACTACTTTGGAACCAGAAATTTCAGAACCAGCAAAAAGATAACACTATAGAGGCAGCTTATAGCTTATTTGTCAAGTAAGCTATAAGCTAGCTTATCTATAACGGATCTTCAAAAACAGATAGTTTTTGAAAAAAAAAAACTTTGGAAAATAAAATCTTGCAAGTAAATTAAAGGAACTGGAATTTAAAGTGCATGAAAGTAAAAGACAAGTTAAAAATTAAATGGAACACAATGTTTATCATTCATCAAATCCGTATTACAATTACAAATTGAGAATCATAAAAATTGGAACAAATCTGAAAACTATAATTGGAACTACATATATACAAGAGTGAGGAAGAGTCCCTAAACCCTAAATCTTCACTGAAATGCCAATCATGCCCTTGAAAGATTATTGAGAATATCCAATATTTGAAATTCAGCTTCTAGATCAATCTTGGTGTACATGTGATGCACAACTATTGTAAACGATCTTGACCATGTATTGATTTGTGGAGAGCACGCAAAACATTCTTAGACGTTGGATGAGTCAAAGTGGAAGGGTTGAAGGTAAACTCATGAAAGAGTTGAGCTTGATAGGGGACAATAGGTATCAAATGTCGCTTTCTGGCATGTGGGTTTGTTGGTTGTGGGGGTGATACTGAATAACCCTAAACTTAATTAGGTTTTTCTTGAAACGTTTAGGTAATTGGATCTGGGTGAGTTATGGTTCTTAACAGGGTATTAGGGAGGGGATGATAAATAGTAAGTGTTTCCCTCGTATTTTATTATATTAAACCGGTTTTTAAAACTATTAATAAATAAAACGTGGGTAGAGTATGGGCTTGGGTAAAGTTTCGGGTGTAGGTTTTAGTTGTGGGTTAGGGAGGTGGGCTGGTCGGGTAGAGAACAGGTATGGGTTTATTTTTGTCAATACAATTCCCCAACCTTCTAAGTTTTGTTCATATAGTTTCCAACAGCAAGTTCTTCACACCCCTTTGTTAATAATTTGACATGGTTGTCAAATTTGGCATCAACAAGTATTCAAAGCTTAACCAATGACTAAGTATGCAATTTGTCCATTCTCCAAGGGCTTATAATGTAAATTCTTGAAACTTAAGGGACCCACTTATAATATTAGAGATTTACAAGGGCCAAAAGTGACAAGTCTTCAATTCTTGAGGGACCAATCTTGTACATTCTTCAATCTTCAAGGGTTTCTTTAGAAAATCATGATTCGAGTCCGGTTCTTTGTGCGGCTTCGTTTCCCGTGTTCGTTTTTGCTTGATTCTTGTAGTCTTTTGGTGAATTCACGATATCCGTACCTAAAATACACAATGAACAAAGACAAACATATTTTGGGATATTTTATGATATTTTTAAGCGTTTTAAGCCCGATTTGGACGATGAGACTATGTATAAATGCATTCTCATCAGTATGTCAACTTTTTTTTTACCAACAAAAATGGACCTAAAAGGATAGAGCAACGACAATGCCAACACCCTAACCCAAAGGCCACACAAAATATATTCCAACCAAAAACTAGCTAGAAACTAGCAAGACAACAAGAAACATCAGTCCAAAGCTACTATAGGATCAGATAAGAAACCTATCCAACTAACACTATACTTCTTTTCTACTAATGAGCCATAAGTAAGAACGAGAAACAATTGAGTCAAACAAGAGGGACTTCTTCGGTTTATCATCACCTAAAATGGACTTGTTACGAAATTTCCATAAACTCCATGCCACAGTAAAGAACACTACCCTAAACGCCTTCTTGCTTCTTGAAGGGATAGCAAGGTTATCATTCCATATGTTGACATCAACTATGGTACTCCAAATGGGTATGTCAATCTTCCACCATCTCCCCACCAATCTCCACACGTCCTTCTCAACCGGGCATTCAATCATCACGTGATCAATGCTTTCAATTCCGAGCTCACAAGTACCACAATTGATAGACTGAATTTCAATGCCTCTATGCGACAGACTTCCCAGGGTAGGAAGTTTGTCGCGCACCATACACCACATGAAGATGTTAACCTTGATAAGGACATCCTTTTGCCATCTAATTGGGGGGCCACCATTAATCAAAGTCAATTTATAATAATCGTTCTAGCGGAAGCAACCGAGTATACACGCAAATCATCTCCGGTCCAAACCCATCTATCAACTTGCTGGTTGTATAATAGTAGGTGGTACGTGAAGATAATACATGGAGGTGAGAATGATGTATGAAGGTGATCCACGATGACTCATATTATCGACTTTAGTTTTTATTGTTCAATTTACATGTAACAAATATTGAAAGATTATTTTGGATGATATTAACTGTAATTAATTAAAATGTTTGTTATCTATATGAAATATCTTAATGCTTTTATTTGTTACATTATAGTCATTAGTTTCTTATATGTTGTGTTTTATATAGTATTCAATTAGAATTGTTTTAAATACCTACTAACTCTTTCATGAAAGCATTTGCGAGGACACTAAATTTGGTCTGGACCGGTGCATGTGTATTAAGACAATTTTTCTTGCACTCAAATAAGAGTTTATGTAAAGAAAACACGTTTTAACAGGCATATACCGGTCTCAATAAGTGATAATACGTGATTAAAGGTTAGCATATTCTAAAACACTTTAAATCCTCCTTTTAACTTGTTTACTATAACGTGTGTGAAAAACGTTTTATAAGGTGATTTTTCTTCTTCATAATATTGGCATTTGTTACTATGCTTATAAGTGTGGTAATAACTTTTACATTTAATACAACGTTTTTGTATATGACATTTATTTCATTGGTCCTATTATGCTGAAGGTCATATAAAATAACTTGATACGACACTATTCCGTATTCTAGAAAACTTGATTTAATGAGTAGCATATACCTATAGGGGAAAAAGATCATCATAGACCTTTAGTTTAGCATATACTCAACCAACCAATCACAACCATCCATTTTTATCATGTAACAAAAAACTCATTTTTTTAAAATTAAATATCTCACAAACCTTTCATCGTTACGTAAAACAAAACATATCATCGCGACGAGAATTAAATCATCTATCTATCGAGGGGCACATGTATATACTTTCGACGAACTTTTTTTTCGACTTTTTTTCTTAAGTCACGTCTGGAGAGAATCATATATGATTCGTCACGAAACATATATGATTCTCAGAAAATCATACATGATTCATATCACGAATCATATATGATTTTCTAAAAATCATATATGATTTGTGACGAATCATATATGATTCGTGACGAATCATATATGATTCTCTCCAGACGTGACTTAAGAAAAAAAAGGTCGAAAAAAAAGTTCGTCGAAAGTATATACATGTGCCATTCGATAGATAGATGATTTAATTCTCGTCACAATTGTGTATTTTTTTTCGTTTGACGATTTACCATTTGTGAGATATTTAATTTTTAAAAAGTGGTGGAAAGTGAATTTTTTAAAAAATAGAAGATTATGATTAGTTGGATAGATTTATACTAATTTAAATGTATATATATATCTTAATTCTACCTATATGTGAGTAACAGTTTTTGTGTTAATTAATAAAATACCATATTGTAAATACTTCTTTGATCAATTGTTATAAAATTGACTTGTTTAAGACTTCTTCTTACATAATAAATTATTTTAGCAAAAAAATAACTAAGTCACTAACTTTATACCCGACACCTTTATATAAACAGTTTAAAAGATTTTATAACTAAATTTGTGTAGGAGTTTAAAAGAGAAAATTTTATAACTAACAAGGTTTTTTCAGTTGCTGGTTTGAAAAATGGTCCGGTTTTCTGCTGCCCACAAGAACCCGATGAGTCTCTCAGCATGCGTCGTATCACATTTCACAAAATCATAAATGCAAATATCAGTTGCTTTAACAGAGCCTCATGTGGGATATTAAATATCGTTTGATCAAAGGCCTCATGCAAAGTTGACCATTCATGGAAGGGGTAACCTGATTCACCAAACGCTTTACCAAAGCATTAAATTGTTTCCATCTATTGATAAGGTGTAAAAAGTCTTGGTAAATAGTTTGGATCACTCGGTAACTTAAATATGACTTGACAACAAATAAAGCTATAACATGCAAATAAAACTTAAATAAGCAAACACCAAATTAGTGATATGCATAGGTGAGTAAAACTTAAGTGTCGATATAAAAGAGTAAAATTCCATATTGTAAAAGCTATATTTGTTTCATCATATGTCGTATCCTATCGGGAAAGATAACCGATTGTTAGCTGCTTATTATGTTTAGGAAGGTGATTTCTTGTTAAAAACTAGCTGTTTAAAGGATTTTTAAGGAATTTAATTATATGACGGACATGTTTTTTTGCATCAGTATATGTACTTTTTTTTTTAACTTGGTGTATTTGTGATACTTTTAGTTTATCTGAAATTTTAGGAAGGGCATTTGATGATCTATGTGGTTTTGATTATCTAGTTGTTACAATACTAACTCAATAGTGAACACAACAAAATATTAGCCTAAGTTATGAAAGTTCTTATAGTCTCTTAGATTGTTATGATCAAACCATTAGATCATTTATCAAAACAAGTCACCGAATATATAACACTGAAAAATTAGATTCACTCCTACGAACATCGAAGTTCGTCGATAACCCCAGTATGTTACTACTTTTTCCGGAGAAAAATATATATATAAATAACAAACACGAGGGGCATTTGAGCAATTCTAAAAGTTGTCCCACAATATAAATATGAGAGGCTCCCTCGACTTTCTCATAGAAATTAATATGCCTCTCCTTCTCTTTGCCACCATCACCCCCACCGACATCATCTGCGCCATTCCACATGTTGTTAAACAAGTCAACTATTAAAATCACCGACTTTTCCATGCTCTAATCGGTTCTTTTTCCGAGAGTGGTACTGATTTGTTTCTTGTTATACTCAACTCAAAAATTAATCTTCTTGCAAAAAATGATAATGCATTAGTTTGGATACAAAATGATGCACTTCCTTTTTATAAGTTGGTTAACATATCATTTGGTCGTATTCATACATCGCGACATAAAGATAAAGTACTACATCTTATAATAAATGTTCATTTAAATTTTTTTAGTCTTCTTTTTATCTAATTTTAATTAATAAATATTTTTATTTGTATTATATAATATTTGATGAAAAGTATATCAATAAAAATATATTTAAAAACCAAATCTATTTATATAAATTTCATCAATTATTATATAACAAAAATACCAATATATATGATCAAAGTTCACTAATAAACACTATAAATTTTTCAAATTAATATTTATTATGAGACGAAGGTGATATATAATAGATGGTTTGTAGGCTCAAACTAGGATTTTACCATTATTTATAATGGTTTTCTCACTTGCAAGATTTGATAACTAACTAGTTTAATGCTAATTGAAAAATGAACTATTATGATAATTTATTTGTTTTCTCTTTATCAATTAGCTAATATGAAAAAATTCTTTTATTATAATGTCTAAAAATATGGAATCACATAAGTATATTATATTAGAATGTTGATGCTTTAGAATTTGGGCAAATAACTTAAAATTGTATCTAATTTGACATTTTTTTACGTTTTGTGTAGCCATTTTTTTTGTTTCCCACTATGGTTATCAAACTTTCAAAAGTCGATCATTCTACGTATTTTGTGACTATTTTACCCTTAATTTTTCGAAAATTTGAAGGTAAAATAGTCATTTTGCATGGTAAAATGGTGACAAAATACACATAATGACCGACTTTTAAAAGTTTAAAAACCATGATGGAAAAGAAAAAAGTTGAGTACACAAAACGCAAAAAAATGTTAAATTAAATACATTTTTAAGTCGTTAGCCTTCAGAACTTCTCATAGAAATGGATTCCATACCTGATGTTGTCTTCTCATAGAAATGGATTCCATACCTGATGTTGTCACTTACAATTCTATCGTTTTTTGCATTTGTAGGAACAACTTGGCGAAGAGTAAACGAGGTAGATGCACCACTAATAGCTAGTGGAGACATTTTACTTTTTTTTTGAACGGTAATTTTATTAAAAGAAACCTAGCAAAAAGCTAGCAAAATTTTATGCCTCTTAATGATAAATTCAAAGTTAATATCTCTCTCTATATTAGATTCTTAATTAGCCTTTTAGTGTGAAGAGAGAGATATTTGTGTGAGTGTAAAATAAGATGTTCAAAAAGAGCCCATAACTTTTCCCACTAAGAGGCATAAAAAGAAAAAGAAACACACTTACACTATGTTTATTCACAATCCCATCCAAACTAACTTATTATTAAAATATTATTTTCTCACTCATCCACCTATAGAACCAAAACATACAACCATTCTTAACATTTTTAACATTTATCAACAATCCAACCCAACGCAACCTAACATATAATATCATTTCTGTGAGAACTCATATTTTTCCCAGTAATTACATTATTCTGTTATTCGTACTTCTCGATTTTACAATGTTTTACTTGTTCCTCTTTACTTTTTCATACGTAAATCCTGAGATCTCGAGAATTTTAATTAAATTATATTTTAATTATTTTTCTGATTATTGATAATATTTTATTCAGAATATTATAAAACTTTTATTTTTATTTATTTTTCTAACTTTATTTACTATAGTAACCCGAACTTTAAAATTAGTATTTAGACCGAGTTCTAATACTATTTCAAATATTCGAACCAATATTAATTAATCGACTTCTATTTATCATCTTTGTTTTTTTTTTAAAAATAATAATATAGAATTCCCGGTTAACCGACAAGGTTATGGCATTAACATTCAAGAATCTGTCAAATATTATTTAATAGCAAGGTTTACATCCGTTATCGATTGTAAATATCCACGTTATGACGTAGAAATATTTTTCTTGTCATTATTTAATTGTTCGTTTTATGGACATTTTTCGTAAATTTATAAATCTATAAGTGTCATTCGTTTATATGACGCGTTAACGTTTATTAAATAATAAGCCCTCATTTATATATCTAAATATAAATGTTCTCCGAATTTCGATGTTTTTATTTTATATGAGACGTTTATTTTTCGTGTTTTACATGTAACTTTTAAAACACGTAACTTTTAAAATATCAGAATTCGCTAATACCCGCTTTTATATTAAAAAGATAATTGTAATAAAAAAATTAAACAATACCTTACGTGTATAATGAAGAATTCAAATGTCCATTCTTATTCTAACGTGTCACAAACATGAGCCATATGCCTTTGATTTATCTAATGGATACATATGCAATTTTTATGCATATCTTCGTTTCCCATTTTTATACTAGAAAAAAAAAACATTGTCCTCCTTCTTCCTTGTTTTAGCCGAACACTCAAACACCCCTCAACACCATGATTAATCGATTATATCAAGTTCTCGATAAGCTAGTGTCAAGACTTCGATGTTCTAGGTTCATTCTTGGTATATTATCGTCATGAACATCATCTTTTTTTGGGTTGTTGATTTTGGGAGTCTTTTCATGTGGTTATAAACTTGGTTGCTATTTTTGATCAAAGGCTTGGTTCAAGTCGGTATTGTTCGAAACTTGGTTTCCTGGTCATTCCTATTCGGTTCATTAGCTGCGGGTTGGAGCTAGTGTTTTGGTTCGAGTGTCGGCACATTTAACTTTGTTAGTATCCATGCTCGTTTCGGTTTTCAAATGACGACGGGTTCGTTAAGAATTCAAGTTGTTTTTAGGAGTTTGGTTTTGAGTCCGTTGTGGCTCGTTGAGGAGCAGGAACGCAACAAGGGCTTCGTTGTGATCATGTCATGCTCGCCCGCGTTCTAGTTCCATGTGAGTATATGATTTCTTGATCTTTCTTCTCTTCTAACTAATAGTGGTATATGTGACTCCCTAGTGTTGTGCTTGATTAATCTTGCAATTTAAAGTTTATGTATAAAACAGGAATACAAAAAAAAAAAAAAAAACCAATCGTCCTTTTTGATTGTGTTTACGTAGGACTAAATTTTGAAATATGTGAATTGAAATTAAGCTCGACTCGACCAAATTCGAACCCATTTTAGATCAGGCCTGACCGCGGGTGCAAGTCGGGTACGAGATAGGTTTTATAGACGGGCTAGTCGAGAGTCCATAGCCCCTGAAAACACGTTGTTTGGAAAATCGAGCAATTAGTTATGATAGTTTGAATATCTATCTAAACCATTTTTTTCCTGTAACGAGTTACAATAACAATAAATGCATTTTTCATGTTTAAACTAGTCACAACGCGGCCTTTTTACGACCCTTTTTAACCATCGAAACGACCTTTTCCCGAGACGGTAATATGACGAAAGTTGTAGATGGCCATGCCATCTACACTAGACTACTTTCGGTCCGACGCGAAGGTCACAATCGAGTACCGTAGACGAGGTCGAAACTGACCCGGTAGACCTCGTAACACTCGAAATAGTTGTACGACCCTTACTTCGAGCTAGCTTTCCAAAGGTACTTTCAGTTTACACCGCGATCCACTAACTAGCTCGCTATTTTCTTCCTAAGAATCGAGAAAACAACACTATACCGAAAACTCACAGTGGCTACGTTTTAATACAACAGGATGCGTTTGAATTTGCATATCATTTGTTTAATTTGATTCATGTCTCATGTCACCCGACATGAGAAATCTATATTTTATGTTATTTTTCTTAAATAAAATTAATAATTAATATATTTATTAATTTTATTTATTTAAGATATTTATAATAAAATCTATTTAGGATATTTGGCCCAACTAACACTGGCCCGATAACGAAATGTTTGGTATTGCTAATTATATCCCGATTAAATGATTATTATTTTTAGACGTTAAACGTTCACAAGTGTTAAAATCTTTTATTTCTTTTTTAAAAAAAACTCAAGCACATACTAGGGGACTAAATGCTACGTTATTTCCGTGTTGCATGTATAGTAATACATATCTCATTTAACTTAGGTTACGAATTGTTTCGAGCTATTATTTCTCCACGTTTACATTGTGCTATTTTACCGTTGCTATTGCTTCGAGGTGAGTTCATAGCCCCTTTTTACTACTTATACATTGTTTCTAAACGCGGGGTGAGATTTTACATGTTGGAACACATTCATTTAAAACTGTATGCTATCCAGAACTTGTATGCTATCCAGAACTTGTATGCTATCCAGAACTTGTATGCTTTCCAGAACTTGATGATTTTCAACAGATTTTCATTATTATTATTGCTTTTAGTTATAGCCCTTAAGTTTCCTCTCCTGATCATGAACCGTTAATTTACTTGTGTTGCTAAGCGCGAATGTTGTGGGTGGATCCATCAGGATTGACAATCCCCGTCCCATGTTGCGGTTGTTTAACCATGACGCATTTCATTTGTTTATACTTGAGTATTTAGGCTGAATACTCACTAGAGGAACTTACATTGAGTTAAGCTTCGGTTCATGAACTAAATAGCAATAATAATGGTTTCGGACTATGGTTATCGTACGTAACCATTTTCCCTATTTATTGTTTTACAAATAAATGCTTGTGTTCCACACCTTTACTGCTAAACCTATGAATATCACTCAACTTTATGTTGACGATTTTACATGTTTAATCTCAGGTATTATTACTTACCTTTGCTTGGATGGGAGCCCGCAGGATATTATCGCAGCTTGGAGATTTCTGTGTTACTTTTTAAAGTTTGGTTTTGCTAAAGCTGTCAGAAGTTTATCCTATATTTTTGGTAACAACATGTTACGAAACCATGTTTAAATAATATATTTTCCGCTTATAAAACTTTGGGACCTTTGTTTAAAAACTCTGATCTTTTGTGATATAATGTATAAGTTTTTATTACGTCAACTTTATGTCAACAGTATTTCATTGTTTCTTGTACCATGACGTGGAACCCCTTGTTGCCTACGTGTTTCCTTGCCTGATTTTGGGGGTCTCACAGATTGGTATCAGAGCGATGGTTATAGGGAATTAAGTCGTTTTTCAAAACTTAGTCTATAACCGAAAGTTCAAATATTTCATGTTTAAAGTGTCAAACACAGAATCTGCCATTGTTGTACGATATCTGCGCGGGTAACTCTCTAATACTTATTATTTATATTTAATTATCATCATAGTATTTCTTCTCCTGATTACATGTTAAAATATTACATTACCCTAATGACGATAATTACTATGTCTTTTCAAAACCTTTGTGATTCATGAATTATCATTGGATATTACTTGATTACATATGCTCTTGTTACATATCTTGGATTCTTGTTTTTGTGAACTCATCTTGTTACAATGATTTTATATTGTTATGACGTTACATACTTGGATTCGGAGCGAGTATGCTGCCGACTTTTCATACTCACTTTACTGAGTACTATTTCTATCTTGTTTATGCGTGATACGACTGACCTCATATACTCGTTTGTTTTGAACCGCTTATTTTTCTTGACTCACTGTTACATGTTATGTGTATTCTCGCGATACCATTGTTTGGGATTAATTAAGTGTTGATTTCAATGAAACTTCTGATTTTCATTCTACTACCGTGCGTGTTACTTTCATTGTTAAACCTCTTAAAGCTATCTATTTAGATATCCAAATTATTTTCCGACCATTCGTAATTGAATGTTTAGTCTATAGACCATTGTGTAGCTCAATGTGTCTCCGAAAAAGACTAAAGGACATCGTGTGAGTCACACATCTCTAAGCATTCGCTGAATCTATGTTAAATAATATCAAGGGTTTTCATAACCTTGATTTACCTTTACGTCGTCGTTTTACACGACACTCATATAACAATTAAATATTGTTTCATTGACCATTCTACGTTTCGATTTCGAATTACAACATTCGTTTGTATCTTGAAAGCATCATCGCTATCTTGTAATTCATCCTCTATTATGAGACGATTGTTTGGAACACGATTGTACTTCTATAAACTTGTATCCTCCCTTTTCATTTAACCTCCTCGCTCCAGGAGTGTGACCCGTTAATCTTCCAATTCTTTCTCGATATGTCTTGTGATTTTGGAAAAAAATTACACTACCAAGAGACCTTCTTGCATTGCATCTCGAAATCTAAGACACGGATGTCATGCGTCGTTTTTGAATTCTTAGTTTATCGTTGGCATTCTTGAACCATTTCTATACTGTGTTTTCTTTACATGATTAATTACGCAATTTATTCTTTTTCGTCTTTATGGAATCCACAAGTCTTGTGTGTACATTAATTCTGGGATATTATGAAATTTGGATTTAATTTCAAACTGTGTCAAAAAATATACTTTGTACAGAAACTTTACAGGAAATTTATCAGTGTCGAGAAATATTTTTATAACTTTAGACATAAAAATATATATTTCTACTTGTTGAGACGTCCATTTAGGACATAATATTTTACCAGTAAACATTTAAAAAAAAAACAAGCAAGTTATGCTCATTTGGGATTGTAAAATTTAAGAACTTATTTCTACATAGTTCTAAAATATCATTTTGTTGACAGATTTAAATGCAAGGGCGTTTTCGTCCATTTTTTATCCGTTTCAAGTCTCTTGTAAAACTAGAAAGTTGTTCAAAACATCGTTTTACATCGAATTGCATTAGACTTCGAGTCTTAGAATATCATTTAGTGAATCAATTGGTTTGGTCAATCCCAAAAGGTAAAAGTTTACTAAAAAGTCAAAGCTGGTAAAATTTTGAAATAGGGTTTTTAGGCGTTTTTGAGTTCGTGTGAGCTCGTAAAACTTTAACTAATGATATTTTACAACCATGAAACAATGATTGCGATTGAAAACGTTAAAATAATGCATATTTATGTCAAATAAATAACGATGTGCACACATATGGATTCCTCTATCTTTCTTTTATAAATGACTTAATTGTCATTCTAAGTTGTCTTTCTTTGCTTCTATCGTACCATTGATTTGCACCGAGGTTGAAGTTCTTATTTTCATCATTCGTTATCCTTCTTGACACAGGACTTTTGACGATTCCGGCTAAACCTCTCGAAACCCTATTACTTTGTAACCCTTTCATTGATTGTATTGAACTACTCCTTATTTCCCTCTTGTAACCCACTCGCTACTTTGTAAACTATTATCATGTTACCATATAAACTCAAACTTGTCTTGTTTGCGAATCATTTCACAAAAGGTTTCATTTGGGCTTTCTTAAATAATTGAATGTTATCTTATAAAATTAATTTATATTAATTTTACGATGTAATTTCTCAAATTTCTCAACAACTGGTCTTATAAAGAACCTTGTAACTAAAAAAAAAATTAAAGAAAAAAAATTTGTTGAATTAAATATCTAGCCAGTAACTTATTGGCGAAAAGTTTCATAAAATATTTTGATTCATGTTTTTACAAATGGCATTATATACATATTATAAATAATATGACCTGTAATACTGATTTGACGAAGCTGAGCATCGCATTGCTAGTCCTAAATTATGCATGGCCTGATCACCTATGCTTAATTTAGAAGAAGCCATGCAACGCCAAATAGTAGTCACCTTAAATATTTGGCCAAGAACCAACTTTTTCCTTGTGTTTCTTAAAAAGCTAGATAAAATAAAGTTTAAAAACTTTTACATATTATGCGAGTAACACCAGTTCGCGACATACACATATGAATCCTTATCTTTTCTTGAACAAAGTACATGCCTCAAGAACATATTTCTTTACTTAACGATCTTTGTTTTACTTGTTACCTCATCTTCCTTCGTGACATAATTCTCGTTATCACTTGTCTAATTTCTTACCATTGATACCAGGCTTGAAAGTTTCAATGTTGTTATGCTTCTACACCGATCGACCTTCTCTACCTATTTTGGTAGACCTTCGAAACATCACCGGACACGAATAATGATTTATTACTAGATATGGATAATAATTTCCTATATCTGTCATGATGTGTGTCAGACCTTATTGTTTAGAAGTTCATTCGTTTGAACCACGTATTGATTTCGTCTCTCATTGCTAATGTTGTTCATACTACTGGAATTACTCCCAAGTGACTCCGTAAGAATTTTCTGTGGTTCGAAAATTTATTGTGTGGCTTTTCTCTTTCGATCATGTATCGAACACCGAGAACTTAATAAGCCGTTGTTGGTGACGCCAACCACACTCTTGAATTAACCATTTGCTAAATCTTTTGTTTCTTATTGTCCTTAACATCAAAGCATCTATTCTATCATGCTCATTAAGAAATTGGTACAAATTTTATTTTACTCCCTTATGCTATTGCTTGTACACTAATTATGGGTTATTATTAGTTTCATACTCAAATGCTATTTTGTCACCTTTTTAAAATCCGAACATGTCACATGTTTATCGTTTGATACCTTAATCACCTACTTGGATTTTTAAAAATTGTTACAAATTCTTAAGAACGTTTTATCAAATGTTTAAATTACCAAAATAACAGTTTCAAGTTTAATGTTGGATCTACACATCCTCTTTGGTAGATTTATAACTAGTGTTTAAAAGGATGTCAAGTTTTATCTTTTAAAGTATTTGATTGTATCATACTTTATTTTTAATCTAATGAAATTATCGATTTAAATTTCAATTTCTAACAACGATTCTAAATAATTTAGAATTTGATTTTTTTCTAATGGTAACGATAAACCTGGGTTTTTTATTTTAATAAATTCATACTGTCATCCAAAAGCTCTTAAGCTGATTGAGATGATTATTTGAACTGAGTTACTTTTACTTTGAAATTCTTATCAAGAAAATACTTAAGCTAAATTTGAAAGTAATACCAAATCCTAGACAAATAATTGTGACAACTTGTAATCCAAATGTCTATATGTAATTCATTTTTCCCGTCTATTTCGCTTGTAACTAGATTCTTACATTTTAAGATTATCATGTTTTATAGTTTTCGCTATTTGTGATTCCTTGTTGATTAACAATCTTGATTCATTTTAGCGCACTTTGTCCGTTTAAGCGTTTCATGTGTTCATTCTATCTTCTGATATTTCTCTGTACTGAAAGGTCATTATTCAAATCCGAGTTTGAAAATTTATTCGAAAAAGAGTTAAGCAACTGAAGCATAGTGAATTCCAATTGTTAAGGTACGCCGTGGTGCAGAAATTACCTGGGAAGCAATGAATCAATTCTAAACTTTGTATCTCCATTTGTTTGCATTTTCTTCCGTCTCCAGTGGAACTCTGGGGACCAGAGTTCCTTTAGGGGGGCCGACTGTGAGAACTCATATTTTTCCCAGTAATTACATTATTCTGTTATTCGTACTTCTCGATTTTACAATGTTTTACTTGTTCCTCTTTACTTTTTCATACGTAAATCCTGAGATCTCGAGAATTTTAATTAAATTATATTTTAATTATTTTCTGATTATTGATAATATTTTATTCAGAATATTATAAAACTTTTATTTTTATTTATTTTTCTAACTTTATTTACTATAGTAACCCGAACTTTAAAATTAGTATTTAGACCGAGTTCTAATACTATTTCAAATATTCGAACCAATATTAATTAATCGACTTCTATTTATCATCTTTGTTTTTTTTAAAAAAATAATAATATTGAATTCCCTGTTAACCGACAAGGTTATGGCATTAACATTCAAGAATCTGTCAAATATTATTTAATAGCAAGGTTTACATCCGTTATCGATTGTAAATATCCACGTTATGACGTAGAAATATTTTTCTTGTCATTATTTAATTGTTCGTTTTATGGACATTTTTCGTAAATTTATAAATCTATAAGTGTCATTCGTTTATATGACGCGTTAACGTTTATTAAATAATAAGCCCTCATTTATATATCTAAATATAAATGTTCTCCGAATTTCGATGTTTTTATTTTATATGAGACGTTTATTTTTCGTGTTTTACATGTAACTTTTAAAACGCGTAACTTTTAAAATATCAGAATTCGCTAATACCCGCTTTTATATTAAAAAGATAATTGTAATAAAAAAATTAAACAATACCTTACGTGTATAATGAAGAATTCAAATGTCCATTCTTATTCTAACGTGTCACAAACATGAGCCATATGCCTTTGATTTATCTAATGGATACATATGCAATTTTTATGCATATCTTCGTTTCCCATTTTTATACTAGAAAAAAAAACATTGTCCTCCTTCTTCCTTGTTTTAGCCGAACACTCAAACACCCCTCAACACCATGATTAATCGATTATATCAAGTTCTCGATAAGCTAGTGTCAAGACTTCGATGTTCTAGGTTCATTCTTGGTATATTATCGTCATGAACATCATCTTTTTTTGGGTTGTTGATTTTGGGAGTCTTTTCATGTGGTTATAAACTTGGTTGCTATTTTTGATCAAAGGCTTGGTTCAAGTCGGTATTGTTCGAAACTTGGTTTCCTGGTCATTCCTATTCGGTTCATTAGCTGCGGGTTGGAGCTAGTGTTTTGGTTCGAGTGTCGGCACATTTAACTTTGTTAGTATCCATGCTCGTTTCGGTTTTCAAATGACGACGGGTTCGTTAAGAATTCAAGTTGTTTTTAGGAGTTTGGTTTTGAGTCCGTTGTGGCTCGTTGAGGAGCAGGAACGCAACAAGGGCTTCGTTGTGATCATGTCATGCTCGCCCGCGTTCTAGTTCCATGTGAGTATATGATTTCTTGATCTTTCTTCTCTTCTAACTAATAGTGGTATATGTGACTCCCTAGTGTTGTGCTTGATTAATCTTGCAATTTAAAGTTTATGTATAAAACAGGAATACAAAAAAAAAAACAATCGTCCTTTTTGATTGTGTTTACGTAGGACTAAATTTTGAAATATGTGAATTGAAATTAAGCTCGACTCGACCAAATTCTAACCTATTTTAGATCAGGCCTGACCGCGGGTGCAAGTCGGGTACGAGATAGGTTTTATAGACGGGCTAGTCGAGAGTCCATAGCCCCTGAAAACACGTTGTTTGGAAAATCGAGCAATTAGTTATAATAGTTTGAATATCTATCTAAACCATTTTTTTCCTGTAACGAGTTACAATAACAATAAATGCATTTTTCATGTTTAAACTAGTCACAACGCGGCCTTTTTACGACCCTTTTTAACCATCGAAACGACCTTTTCCCGAGACGGTAATATGACGAAAGTTGTAGATGGCCATGCCATCTACACTAGACTACTTTCGGTCCGACGCGAAGGTCACAATCGAGTACCGTAGACGAGGTCGAAACTGACCCGGTAGACCTCGTAACACTCGAAATAGTTGTACGACCCTTACTTCGAGCTAGCTTTCCAAAGGTACTTTCAGTTTACACCGCGATCCACTAACTAGCTCGCTATTTTCTTCCTAAGAATCGAGAAAACAACACTATACCGAAAACTCACAGTGGCTACGTTTTAATACAACAGGATGCGTTTGAATTTGCATATCATTTGTTTAATTTGATTCATGTCTCATGTCACCCGACATGAGACATCTATATTTTATGTTATTTTTCTTAAATAAAATTAATAATTAATATATTTATTAATTTTATTTATTTAAGATATTTATAATAAAATCTATTTAGGATATTTGGCCCAACTAACACTGGCCCGATAACGAAATGTTTGGTATTGCTAATTATATCCCGATTAAATGATTATTATTTTTAGACGTTAAACGTTCACAAGTGTTAAAATCTTTTATTTCTTTTTTAAAAAAAACTCAAGCACATACTAGGGGACTAAATGCTACGTTATTTCCGAGTTGCATGTATAGTAATACATATCTTATTTAACTTAGGTTACGAATTGTTTCGAGCTATTATTTCTCCACGTTTACATTGTGCTATTTTACCGTTGCTATTGCTTCGAGGTGAGTTCATAGCCCCTTTTTACTACTTATACATTGTTTCTAAACGCGGGGTGAGATTTTACATGTTGGAACACATTCATTTAAAACTGTATGCTATCCAGAACTTGTATGCTATCCAGAACTTGTATGCTATCCAGAACCTGTATGCTTTCCAGAACTTGATGATTTTCAACAGATTTTCATTATTATTATTGCTTTTAGTTATAGCCCTTAAGTTTCCTCTCCTGATCATGAACCGTTAATTTACTTGTGTTGCTAAGCGCGAATGTTGTGGGTGGATCCATCGGGATTGACAATCCCCGTCCCATGTTGCGGTTGTTTAACCATGACGCATTTCATTTGTTTATACTTGAGTATTTAGGCTGAATACTCACTAGAGGAACTTACATTGAGTTAAGCTTCGGTTCATGAACTAAATAGTAATAATAATGGTTTCGGACTATGGTTATCGTACGTAACCATTTTCCCTATTTATTGTTTTACAAATAAATGCTTGTGTTCCACACCTTTACTGCTAAACCTATGAATATCACTCAACTTTATGTTGACGATTTTACATGTTTAATCTCAGGTATTATTACTTACCTTTGCTTGGATGGGAGCCCGCAGGATATTATCGCAGCTTGGAGATTTCTGTATTACTTTTTAAAGTTTGGTTTTGCTAAAGCTGTCAGAAGTTTATCCTATATTTTTGGTAACAACATGTTACGAAACCATGTTTAAATAATATATTTTCCGCTTATAAAACTTTGGGACCTTTGTTTAAAAACTCTGATCTTTTGTGATATAATGTATAAGTTTTTATTACGTCAACTTTATGTCAACAGTATTTCATTGTTTCTTTTACCATGACGTGGAACCCCTTTGTTGCCTACATGTTTCCTTGCCCGATTTTGGGGGTCTCACAATTTCTTTTATATTGAATTTAAGTACTTAAATTTTCATACAAAATTATATATGACTATTAGCCATAATCAGCTTCAAATAATATTTGGATAACATACACAAATGCACTAACAAAAAAACCCGACTTCTTTGTACATATAAACTAAGCTATCAGTATTTTTAGTCAAACCCACCCTAATACCACAGCCGTATATCCCCTTCATTTTCACTTTTTCTTATGTTCAAAAAAAAAAAATTCACGTTTCTTAACACTGCACCTACCAAAAGATCACCTCCATATTTTTTAATCCCAACCACATACTCTTCCAGTTCTTCTCATCTTCTTCAAGAATGCTACCCAAGCATTGTTTTCTCTTCTTTTTCTTTTCGTTTATTTTTATTTCCAACAATGGTGTTGTATTTTAGAACATACTCTTCCAGTTCTTCTCATCTTCTTCAAGAATGCTACCCAAGCATTGTTTTCTCTTCTTTTTCTTTTCGTTTATTTTTATTTCCAACAATGGTGTTGTATTTTAGAAGGGTATGAGCAGATTCAATTTTAATGTGAATAATAGTTTGAAATCACCCATAAATCAGTTGGTCATTCTGAACATGACATGTGGCAAAATTGGACAGAGCATCTGAGAATCACCAAACGAACTGGTCGTGACCAATTCTTTCTCTCATCCATGTATTTTCAATATTGTATTATTTTGTTTGTCATTTAACATTTCAACCGGTCGGATCCGGTTGTTGATAAACGTAGTCTTATGTCATACATCTTTGGTGTAGCTAGCGCGTGCTTATTCAACTTGCCCATGAGCAAAGATGCCGCCTGGCCCTTTAAATATGAAATCTATTTAAAAAAATCATTTTTGGAATCATGTACAAAGTAACAACTAAAAAGAACATTTACATACATCTTTCTTCTAGTTTTACATTTGAACATAAGCTGTAACTCTCTTGGTTGACTGGCATTTCCCATTATCTATGTAATGACTAATCTTTGTTATGAACGAATTAGTGTTGGTTGCGATGAAGTCAACCACTACTCAATTCACGATTTTTGTGCCCATGTTCATTACTCGTGTTTGTCCTTATTTAACATTATCATCTTATGATGTGTTGATTAAGAAATCTTTTTAGGTTAATTCATGCATGTGAGATATTAAATTTCTTTTCAAGTATCAGATTGCTATATGAATTGACCTAAACAGATTTCTTAATCAACATAAGGTAAGATGATAATGCTAGATAAGGACATACCAAAGAAGAACGACCATCGACACTGAAAGACTAAATGGAGTAGTGGATGACTTATTGCAACCAACACTCATCCGTCTATAACAAACGTTACTGATTACATAGATGAGGGGAAATTCCAGCCAACGAAGGAGACGTTAGAGCTTATGTTACAGATCCATAATGAGAGGAAAGATGTACGCAAATGTTATTTTTAGTTGTTACGTTGTAAATGATTCCTAAAATGAAATACTAGTAAATTTTAATGAATTTCATATCTAAATGGCGAGGTAGCATCTCTACTCATAGGGAAGTCTAATGGGCACGCGCTGGCTACATCAAAGATGTATGATCTAACAACAGATCTATTCTTTAAAGGGGTAATATATTTTGTCAATAAGTTTTAGTATACCACCCATATTTATTTTAAATGGCATGTGAGTGCTTTTTCACTAATTTTTTCTTCTTTCTTATAGAATGAGGCCGAGAAAGGGAAGGACTAAGGTGTACAATTACAAAATGAGACACATTGACCCAAAGTGTACCCGCCAAACCTAGAGCCTTCTACTGCATGCCAAGGAAACTGAAAGTAAAGTCGATAATGTAAGTAATACTAACAAAATTATAATCCCATTGCATAACTAAAAACAACCTTCATAAATCTGAAGTTCGAAATATCATGGAGTTGCTAAATGAGATGAAATTGGAGAGTGTTCAACCGCCCGTGTCAGATATGTGATGGAGGCATATACGAGGTTTGGCTCACTAAAAAAAGGCTAGAATGAATGTTGATTGTCATGGGTTGTTTTCTCAAACATATTGAATTTGGAATGGTTGGTAGGGTAAAAAAAATCATATGAATTGTCAATTCTCTGTAAATATGATAGTCTTTCACTAAATAAAAGGGGTGTTGAATGTATTTTGTATTGTGTTATGTGTGATACGGAAAAAGTTCAACATATACCCTTAATTTAACATAAACTCAATCAACTAATCACAACTACCCATTTCTATAATGTAACAAAAAACTCATTTTTTAAAAATTAAATATCTCACAAACCATTTGTAGGGTTTAATCCCTACAACCCTGATTACTAGATGCGGAATATTGATCGAAGAACACACACAACACAAGAATCGACAGAAAAGTAATTGACGCCCACAAGGTAAACCCTAACCGAATCTCGATTAGTTTATTGAAAGAATGACGTTATTGGTTTGTTCCCCCTCACCTCCTTTTATAGAGATGAGGGGGAACCGACTATACAAGTCCTACGGGTCGGGTTGGGCTTAGACATTGCCAACCGACCTTTATTCATAGCTATTAGGAAACTAGGCTACTTGACTCTTGATTACCCTAGACACGACTTAGGCGAAAATATAAGACTAGATATAACAATTTCCACCTTAGGCTTATATTAGCCTATCCCAACACTCAGCAATTCCAAGCAGTGTTGTAACTTGCGTCCAGGTACCACCTTCGTCAAGGCATCCGCAGCATTGTGTTCAGTACCCACCTTCAGAACTTCAACCGTCTTTCCTTCCAAGACTTCTCTGATAAAGTGATAACGCACATTGATGTGCTTAGTCCTTTCATGAAAAACATGATTCCGCGATAAGTGAATCGCGCCCTGATTATCACAATTAACTGCAACATTGTTGAGCTTCACGCCCAACTCTTCCAAGAGTCCCCTTAGCCAAATAGCTTCCTTCACAGCCTCCGTAAGGGCCATATACTCCGCCTCTGTAGTTGAAAGAGCCACCACGTGTTGTAGCGTTGCCTTCCAGCTTACAATACATCCATGTACTAAAAATGCGTAACCAGTGAGAGACCTACCCTTATCCGGATCCTTGGCGTAGTCTGAATCAACAAAACCTGTTACGTCCACATGGTTGCCACGATTTGTCCCATACACCAAACCCACGTTTACAGTACCCTGCAAATATTTCATAATCCACTTCACTGCTTCCCAATGGAGTTTACCCGGATTCGCCAAATATCTGCTAACTACACTTACTGCATACGCTATGTCTGGCCTCGTGCATACCATCAAGTACATTAAGCTCCCAACCGCATTAGCATACAGCACCTTACTCATTCTTTCAACATCACAATCCCTAACTGGGCAATCTTTCAACGACAACTTGAATTGCCCGTCCAATGGTGTCTGAACCGACTCCCCATTGTCCATTCTAAACCTTTTTAAAACTTTAGAAACGTACCCGGATTGTGACACCCTCAGAATCTTGCGACTCCGATCTCTGAAGATCTCCATACCAAGAATCTTCTTTGCTTCCCCGAGCTCTTTCATGTCGAACTCCCTTTTAAGCAAAGACTTGGTAGCCGCGATCTCAACCTTGCTTTTACAAGCAATCAGCATATCATCTACATATAACAATAGATAGATATACTCCCCTGGTGCATAACTCCTGTAATATACGCAGCTGTCGTAACTGCTACGCTTAAACCCATTGCTCAGCGTATACTCATCGAACCTCTTGTACCATTGCCTAGGTGACTGCTTCAAACCATAAAGAGATTTCTTTAACAAACATACCTTGTTACCTTGTTCAAATCCCGGTGGTTGCCTCATGTAGATTACTTCTTCAAGATTTCCATGTAAAAACGCCGTCTTTACATCAAGCTGCTCCAGCTCATAATCTTTACACGCAGTCAATGCAAGTATAACCCGAATAGATGTGTGTCGAACTACCGGCGAAAATACTTCATTGTAATCAATACATGCCCTTTGTGTGAATCCACGAGCTACCAACCTTGCCTTGTACCTAGGCTTTTGAACACCTTCAATCCCTTCCTTTATTTTGTACAGCCATTTGCAGCTCACCAGCTTTTGCCCAGCTGGATGATCTACTAACACCCAGGTCTTGTTCTTCTTCAGAGAATCCATCTCTTCTTTCATAGCAGCTTTCACTTAGAACTATCTTCACAAGCAACTGCTTCATGGTATGTCAATGGTTCATGAGTATCTTCTTCCTCTGCTGCAGCGAACGCGTAAGCAACCATATTACTCTCATCCCGAAACCTTGCCGGTTTCGTTCTTGTCCTTGGTTCTCTATCCCGAACCAATTGATAATTTGTGAGATCCGGTGGATGATCAATCTCTTGAACCCCTGCATCTTCATCATCGCCATCTTCCTGATCTGTCTGGTCTTCCTGATCTGACTGATCTTCATGACCTGTTTGATCTTCCTGACCTGGATGGTCTTCCTCAGGCGTATGATTATTTAACCTCTGCAGTTCCACCTCAACTTGTAATTCCTCAACAGACTTATCTTTTCCTGCACCAGAATCCTTCAACGTGTCTTTGTACATGACACTTTCATTGAAGACCACGTTCCTGCTTGTGACTATTTTAGGCGATTCATTATCAAGCCTATATAGTCTGTACCCCTTCACACCTTCAGGATACCCCAAAAGAACGCATTTTACCGCTCTCGGCTCGAGCTTACCTTGTTTAACGTGTGAATACGCGACACAGCCGAAAACCCTCAACATCCCATAATCACTAGGATGTCCCGACCACATCTCCAGTGGTTCGATTTACGATGATTCTGAGGTGATGATGGTGATGAGTGCAGAAAGACTGCAAGACTGGATCATGGATTCAGGAGGTTCATATCACATGTCACCCAGGTTAGATGTATTTTTTGATTTTCTGGAATACGATGGGGGCAGCGTACTGTTGGGCGACAACAGGGAGTGCAAGATCAGGGGTATTGGCAAGGTAAAGGTACAACTGAAAGATGGGTCAAGTTTCGTGTTAAACAATGTCAGGTACATTCCTGAATTGAAAAGAAACTTGATATCGCTGGGAACTCTTGAAAAAGAGGGATATACCGTAAAATTGCAGTCGGGAAAAATCAAGGTGATTAATGGTTCTAGGGTTATTATATCTGGAACCCGAAGGGAGAACTGCGTGTACTCTTTGGATGGAAGCTGAAGAGAAATCTAAGCTTGACAAGAATTCTCACAGTGCCATGATTTTGTGTTTAGGTAACAAGGTCCTGAGAGAGGTTACCAAGGGTTTGCTGGTTAAAGCAAAGGGAAATATACTTGGTATTAAGAGTGGTATCAGAGCTTGGTTGATCATCTTTCTTGACGTAATCTTTTGACTTCTTGCGATTATTCTTCGGACAGTCTCTTCTCAAGTGCTCCTCAGATTGGCAAATAAAGCATTTGAGTCTTCCACCTCGAGACTTCGATCTTGACTTTCCCTTTGACTGATGCGAATTCCTGCAATAAGTTCTTCCCCTCACATGTAACCCTTCACCATCATCCCCCTTCGCCTTGGATCTTTCTTTGATTTCCCTTGAATTTAGTGTGGCCATCACGTCCTCCAAAGTCAAATCTTCCCGTCCATAAAGCAAGGTATCCACAAAGTGTTCGTATGATGCTGGTAAAGACGTGAGTAACAATAAAGCAAGATCTTCATCTTCGAATTTTACCTCAATATTTGCTAAATCAAGAACGATTTTTTTGAACTCATCTATATGCTCAGAAATCTTTCGTCCTGACGGCATGTACTCCATGGACTCCTGTTTTAACACCAGGACCAAGTTGTTTGAACCCAACTTGTTTTGAACCTCCATGCTTATTTACATTAAATCCATCAAATTTCTCGATGTTAAACCTAGTTATAAAACTAGCCATTTTTTCTTTATCCCTTTGTTGTTTGCTAAACCTTGTGAATAACCTCACAATCACAAACCGACAAAGTGCCTTCGAAAATTCGCTAAACCTTGTGATATATTAAACCTCACAATCACGAATACGAAGTCCTCGTTTATAAAGAAAAACCCTTGCTTTATCGATATAACCCTAAGAGAAACCTTCTTAGAAATCGATCAAACCAAGTAACCCTTCAAAAGAACACCCTTTCTTACTCAAATATCGATTGAGCCTTGGAAATTAACCTATCCAACAAATCGACAACCCTTGAATCAAGAAAGTACCCGACTCCTTTTGAAGTAACCCTTGTCGTACTTTTAATTTTACAAAACCGATTTCTAATATCATAAGAAATCTTGCAACCTCGACAAGTCTTGAATCTTCTTTAACCTTGCTATAAACCTTGTCAAGTTGTTTCTTAACCAACTTTACCGACAAGCCTCACAAGCCGCGTGCAATATCCCCGTTGTTGCTAAAACCCTTTCTTGCAAATCCAATTAACTAGGATAACCCTAAACCCTCGATCAGAACAAGCAACCCGATCGCTAACTTGAAAACCCAAGCAAACCACGATCAAACTTGAACCACAAGAAAATACCCTTCTTTGCAATCTAATTTATTAGAGAATCCTAAGCCCTCGATTACAAACAAGCAACCCGATCGTAAACTTGAATACCCAAGCGAACCACGATCAAACTTGAACCACAAAAAGATTAAACCGCAACCACGGAACCTTCAATGAATCGAATTTTAAAACAATAAAAATTCGATCACCAAAGTCTTGAGTATTTACCAATACTCGATTTGACAAATAAAGTATCTTTGTTTGTCACCTTGTCAAACTTTGTAGTATTATTGAAACAAACCAATCCAATGAAAGGTTAATGTTTCCTTACGTGAGCATGCAAAAGAAGAATTATCACTTTTTGCATGAGAAAACCTCACGACACCTTTATTCCTCTCGTCGGTTAATTGCGATCGCTAACTTGATAAATCGATTTAAAACAAATCGATTCTTGTACCCTCGAACGGCAACTTCGAGGAACTTCGAAACCCACAAAACTTCGACACTCGTACAAACTCGGACCCGACCTAGCACTCGATCTTCAGAGACCTTGAGACCCAAGCTCTGATACCACTTGTAGGGTTTAATCCCTACAACCCTGATTACTAGATGCGGAATATTGATCGAAGAACACACACAACACAAGAATCGACAGAAAAGTAATTGACGCCCACAAGGTAAACCCTAACCGAATCTCGATTAGTTTATTGAAAGAATGACGTTATTGGTTTGTTCCCCCTCACCTCCTTTTATAGAGATGAGGGGGAACCGACTATACAAGTCCTACGGGTCGGGTTGGGCTTAGACATTGCCAACCGACCTTTATTCATAGCTATTAGGAAACTAGGCTACTTGACTCTTGATTACCCTAGACACGACTTAGGCGAAAATATAAGACTAGATATAACACCATTCATCGTGACGTAAAACAAAACATATCATCACGACGAGAATTAAATCACCTATCTATCGAGGGTACATGTATATACTTTCGAGGAACTTTTTTTTCGATTTTTTTTCTTAAGTCACGTCTGAGAGAATCATATATGATTTTTCACGAATCATATATGATTTTCATAAAATCATATATGATTCGTGATACGAATCATATATGATCTTCTGAAAATCATATATGATTCGTGATACGAATCATATATGATCTTCTGAAAATCATATATGATTCGTGACGAATCATATATGATTCTCTCACACGTTACTTAAGAAAAAAAGTCGAAAAAAAGTTCGTCGAAAGTATATACATGTGCCCCTCAATAGAAAGATGATTTAACTCTCGTTGCAATGGTGTATTTTTTCGTTTGATGATTTAACGTTTGTGAGATATTTAATTTTAAAAAAAGTGGTGGCAATTGGGTTTTTAAAAAGTTTGATGATTATGATTGGTTGAATAGGTATATGCTAATTTAAGGGTCTACATAGATCTTAACTCTGTGTGATACACCTAGGGGTGTAAACGATCCGAGCCGAGTCGAGTTTTGGCCTAAACGAGCCATCCTTGTTTATTAACTGCCTGACTCGAGCTCGAATAAAATTTTATAATCTGGCTCGAGCTCGAACTCGAATGTTTTTTTGTTGGTCGAGCTCGCGTTCGAAGCTCGTTTACGACTTTTAACTTTGGTTTAGACTAACTTCTATTATAACAGATATAGTTTGATAGACTCGTTTATTATCTCAAGCTCGAGCTCCAAAGCTCGTGATTATCAAAATGATACTAGGTGTATGTAACTTATATACTTATAGATTTATCATTAAGCTCGAATAGCTCGTTCGGCTCGTTAAGCTCGAATAGCTTTTTCGGCTCGTTAAGCTCGGTCGGCTCGAGACACCTAAACGAGTTTTCGAACAAGCCGACCCTTATATTAGTTTTGAAAGCTCGACTCGTTTACCTCAAGATACACCTACATGGGTTTTAAAGGAAAACGATAAAAATTAGCACTAAAATTTCGATTCAACTTGTGTCTCAATTGGTAGTGTACTATGTTTAAGCAAAATCTACTCAAATATCTTTTTTTTACTAAACATTATCTTCCATTAAGAAATAAAACTAAAAATACAAATCACTCCTCGCAAGCGAGGTCAGTTCGTAAGGAAAAGAAACGTCCCACATTATACATTGATTTGAACAAAGAGAAAATTGAGCAATCCAATGGGCCACTTGATTGTTTTCTCGATTAACCTAGGAGAAACAAAGTTGCAAATTCTTCGACCACTGACAGATGTCATCAATAAGAGCACCCAACGTCCAAGGTGGGACAACTTCCGAAGACGACAAATAAATCGCCATTTGAGAGTCTGATTCAATGATAGCACCATGCCACCCTTGAGTGAAGGTTGGATAACACGCACAAGGAATAACAATAACTTCAACATGAAGGAGAGATGTGGCAAAACATGACTTACCACAAACTCGAATGAGGGTGCCCATAGAATCTCGAACAACAATACCATATGCAGCTTTAGAGTCTTTAAAATCAGCATCACAAATTAACTTCACCAACGGTTCTTGGGGGAAATCCACTTCGGAGAAGACTGTGGTGCGGTATTAGGACCATCTAATATCATACTGGAGGGCGCCGTATTGTTATGTGAAACGACAAGATCTTCATAATCTGAAAGCTGAGCATATAAAGAAGCTAACGTGGCGGTCGGAGAAAGCTTTACATTTTCATAAATATACTTGTTTCTCGCCAACCAAATAGACCAACAAACAGAAGCCACAATCGAAAGGACCCTAGAAGCTTCAAGGGTTGAATGGCTATTTTCAACAAAGCTTTGTATACGATGTGAAATGTTAGTTCCAGAAGAAGTAGAAGAATCAGACCTGAATGATAATGGAGAACCAAACCAGATAGGGCGAGTCCAAGGACACTAGAAAAATAGATGTTCAATTGATTCCGCGTTTTCGTTGAAAATTAGACATGTTGGAGAAGGAGAACAGTTTATGTTAAATAAATTCTCCATTGTTGCAATAGAATTTGAAACAACCTTCCATAGAAATAGCTTCACTTTCGGTTGCTACTCAAATATCTTGTTTAGAAAATATTCATATCAAAATGTCACTAACAGGTACGATAGACATCTGATAGATAGGGGACATTGATACTCTGTATTTAAGAGAGTTTAGGTGAGAAATTAAATTTCTTTTCAAGAACCAGATTGCTAGTAGAAAACTAGTATTAGGTCGGAGTATGTGATGGAATTAAGGAGTGTCTCACAGTGTAACTATACCCCGATTGTATTACCTTTATTGTTTATAAATTAAATATTGATCATTGTAGCGTTGTTCATCAACATCCCTTTAAAAGAGAAAAAATAATATCTCAGAAGTTTTAAATTCAACCAAAAAAACAGTGAATTCATTTAGGACTTGATCTTAATAGTTCAAGCAATATATAGAAGTTGGTCTTTACAGAATTACAAAAGGATCATATAAGTTTCGAGTACATGTGGGATACTAAGAGCGAAAGTAAAGGTCACGGTGTGGGGCGCCGTGGGGCTGCGTGAGGCCGCGTTACCACACCGTGATATTTGGCGTGGAGGACGGCGTGACCACGGCCACATGCTTGGAAGTGGTGTTGGTGCCCAAAATATTTTCATTTCACCCCCCCCCCCCCCCCCTTACACACTATAACTTTTACCCCTTTGTTTTCATTATTATCGAAACACACCCCACCCCCTAACGGCTATATTTACAATTTAAACATTTTAGAATTTTTTTTATTTAAAAAAATTTGTAGCCAACGGCTACTTTTTTGAATTATTTTTTTAAAAAGAAAGAATTAGGCAACGGCTAAATTTTTGAATTTTTTATATTTAAAAAATTTGTAGCCAACTGCTACTTTTTTGAATAAAAATTTTTTTAAAAAAAGAAACAATTAGGCAACGGCTACTTTTTTGTATAATTTTTAAAAAAAATAGGCAACGGCTAAACTTTTGAATTATTTTTTAAAAAAAAATTGTAGCCAACGACTACTTTTTTGACAGACAACTTTATAAATACCACATTTTGATAGACAACTTTCAATACTTTCACACACACTTTCAGAAATAAAAAATGGCATGATCTTTCCCACACAACGATGACGAGATTAAGGCTATGATTCAGAAACAAATAAGTCAACAACAATGTCGTTACGATAAGCTTACGTGGTTAACTAAAGATTTCGAAGCCACGTCCGAAGAAAATTCGAAATTGCGCACAACATGTTCCAATTGCCATGATCTTTCTGCACAGGACGTCATTTAATCAACACGTATCTATGTATTCAATTTGATGTCGATTTCAGCATTCAAAGATCTTTCTTTAGAAAGGCGATAAAACTGGAGGCTAAAATTGAAAAGAATACTGAATGGCTGAATAACTTGGGTTCTTCATCCCAAAATTATATTTGTTCTTCATCAAAACAACAACGAAGCCGAAATGTGTCTCCCGATCTAACCTTTCCAATTCCAAACGACTCAAACAGCTTACTTACTGACAATAAGGTGTATCAACTATACCTAGATCAAAAAGCGTTGAGAGAAAGTCTGGAAGAAGAAAGGGAACGAAGGGAGATGGAGCCCCAAATTATGGCCGAAGAAGATGAAGAAGAAACAAGGCATTGGGATTTACCTGTTCAGTTTTCAGATTCAGATCCGGGAACTGACTAATCGTATTATTTATTTTTATGTTATCTATTTAGTAGTGTATTTTCTTTCATATTATATTCGAATTTTAGTATTTTCATGTTTTAAGTATGGAATAAATGTTCTAATTTTGGAATAAAAGTGTTTACCTTTACGTTTTTATTTACGTTTTTAATTACGAAGTTAAATAATTAAAATGAAAATAAATTAAGGTTCAAATTTTAAATTATATGTAATGTTTTTTTTATGTATAAAAAAAGTTAGGTTTTAAATAAATTAATTGTTGAGGGTAGTTTTTGTAAAAAAGTGGAAAAATAGGTAAACTGGTGTGGAAATGGTGTGATGATAAGATGGTTTTTTTTGTGTGAATGTAGAAGTGTAAAAGCTGACGTGGCGGAGTGTTTTTTGGTGTGAGAGTGTGACCACTCCATTTACTCTAAGTAAATGTCTAGCCAAATTTCAAACTTTGATGGTATTAAATTAAAAGTTGTGTTGTAAAAGAGGAGGTAACGTCTTCTTATGACATCTTGTTACATATCTCCATCCTCCCTGATGCGTAATGAGATGGTGACCAAAGCTGTTCAAAAAATTAAGCGAAAAATTAATTGTGCATAGCCTGTAAAAGTGGTAAAAAAAATAACTGTGCATAGCCTGTCAATATGGAGAAAGATAAACTGTGCATGCCATGTAAAACCCTCTTAAATATGTTTTACTACTTCGGACGTTAAAATGAATTGGACATACTTGTTTCACATTATGACTTCTTCTGATTCATGATATATATTACTGCAAATTACCAATATGCCACAGGTTTGTAACAATATATATACGGTTCACTTTCACTCACAATCCAATGGCATCCTTTCTAGTCCCCCCCTACTTTCTCACATTATATATCTTTGTCTACAACCCCATCTCACATGTTGTTAACCAAGTCAACTACTTAAAATCAATCAGTGTGTATTACATTCAAATCATCCATCCTTTCCTAACCCTAATCGAGTCATTTTCTAAGTGTACGTAGTACTGATTTGGTTCTTGTTATAACCCAACTCAAAATTTAATCAACTTACAAATGACGATAATGTATAGGTTTGGATACAAAATTATGTACATCCATTTTACAAGTTGGTTAAACAGTTAGTAGTCATACATCACGGCATAAAGATTAGGATCACCGACCTAACCCCTTCTTTTGTCGAATCATTTACCATGGTTAATTATATGGTCTTACCTTGATCCCGATTAAGCACATGTCTGGTGCAAATGGTATGTTAGAGGACTTACAAATACTTCACGCAACGAGAACTTATGGGCATACGAGTTTTTCAAACCAAACACCACCAACACTTTTTCACCACTTCATTTCCCCCCTAAATTCTCTCCTTAGCACTCGTACTAATCTCTTTGAGAATCACATAGGGGCTACTTACATCATAAACCTTATGATGAGCTAGCGGACTTCAAGTTAGATTTACTAGGAAATGATTGAGTTGTGAACATTTTAAGGAGCTGGTTTTTGAATCATAAATTTATCTAATTGCATTTTACGCCTTAGATCGTCTTACAGTTCAGTCGGTTTTACTTGGTTTAATATGTAATTGCATTTTAATTGCAGCTGATCATTGCATTTTAAGGAGATGGTTTTTGTATCGTATTTATGGCGGCTTGCATGCCCCAGTGACCTAAAATACCAACATAAGGGGGTGTGGTAACCACGGGAGGCGTTATTTCCACACGTTGCCGGCGTTATCACACCAATACGGGGCGTTGGTCAACTCAAGTTGGTCCGGTTACCAACAATAACTTGATTTAGACTGTTTCTTTTTAAAAAATAATTCATTTAACCCTCCACGGTTTATGTTCGTCATTTGTCTCATTGAGTCTTGAATAGGATTGTACTTATTTAGAACATTTCCTAAAACATACCGAATCTATAGAATCAGGGGAAAAATAGTGGTTTTCTCTGAGTATTAGTTTTCTTGTTTGCCTTTTTAAGATAAATATGTGTATATGTGGGCATCTATGAACCTACAAAATGTATTTTTCTTAGTTTTCTGTAAATATGCAAGCAATACACATATGGTACTCTATCAGGAAAGCTTAACGGCTAAATTACTAGATGTGGTGGGATTGTTTTAATGACGCGGTTTTCATAAATCATAAGAGAATAAACTATAGAGTAAAATGTAGATATCGTCGTGGTATATCATTTTTCAAATATCGTACATGGTATTTTTCATATGTGCATGCAACCTCCCTGGTCTATATACTTTGAGCTCGTTTTAGTTCTTTGACCTAACGAGTGTAACAGTTGACAGTTAACTCTAATTAATAGAAAGACAAAAATATCTTTTCGCCTTTTTCGTTAAACCCAAATCGGTTTACCAAATGTAATTCGATTCAATTACTATCCGACTAATGAAAAGCCCTAAATCTCATTCCATATCCATCTTTTAACAAGTTTTATCATTTCACACAATCTCATGCCAAATAGGTTTACCTCGTTAGTTTTAGTTGTGGAACGAGCATTGGGGATTGATTCTTTGTGTCACATTGTTCAGAAAGAAGTTGCTTGGCTCATAAGGTGCACGTGTGGGTTTTACTCCCTCACGTGAGGTGCATGTGTATTATCTCTATAGCTTCTTCCTAACAACTTTTCCCGCCTAAAAGACTTTCCCCTCTCCTTATAAATACTGAATTTCCTTTCATTTGTCATTTGTCTAGAAATGTGTTGATAAACATTCTCTCTCCCCAATTCAGTTTTCCTTTCACTTGTAACAAATTACCACTATCTTTAACAGATTGTAACAGAATTATGTTACAATCCACAATTGATAATATAGTTTGACCTTCGTCGTTCTATATCTTATTTCCTTGAATCACTAGGTAGCTATAACTAGTATCGATATCCATTGATCCTACTAAGTGTGTATCAATTGGTATCAAAGAATGTTTCTATGAAAGATCTCGTTGTCATTGTTCGTGATTCAGTTTTTTGGGGGTTTGTTTTTCAAACCGATTTTGGCGGGAATTTCTGTTAGAAGTCTGTTATAACCATCGCACCAACAACAAGGCTTACAAGTACAAGCACTAATGAAGAAATCAATTGTGATGATCGCTGGGAGGCCATGAATAACCGAATTGTACAACTAACGGATCAATTGGCAGGGTTGATTTTGTAAAATGCTGGTGGTGCAAGGAATAACAACCAATTTACAAGAATGACTAAACTTGGTTCCAACGCTTCACCAGTGAGGATGTTAATGGATGGATCTACAAGTGTGGGCAATTCTTTCTTCTTGATAACATTACGGAAAATCAGAAGGTTAGATTAGTTACTGTTCATTTGACTGATACACCATTACTATGACATAGGCAATATATTAGACTATATAGAGATAATGTGGGGTGGGTGGTGTACAGGTCTGCAATTTTGCAATGATTTGGTACAACTTTTTGAACACCCCATAAGTCAGATAAGAAACATTAAGTATGAGTCTAGTGTAAGGGAATGCCAAGACCGTTTTGATACATTGTTGAGTAGGTGTGATATTATGGAAGAATATGCTGTGAGTTTTTTATTTAGGGGGCTTACCAACCGAGCTTGAAATGGGGGTTAGGATGTTTGACCCTAAGTCATTAGCCGAGGCTTATAAGTTTACTAACTTCCAAGAAGCTACATTTTAAGCCATTAAGAAAAATCATAAGCCAAGTGGGGGAAATTTTGCTAGTGGATCAAAATAAGGTAATTCTGTAGCTACCAATAGTGCAAATAAAACACCTTTACTAGCTTTGCCTGCTCCAAATGGTGCTTGGAAGAATAGGTTCATTTCTTCAATCAGTTCACCTGTGAGAAAACAATCGACAAAAAAGGAATATGAGGACAAAAGGGCTAAGAATTTGTGTTTTACTGTGATCAAAAGTATGCGCATGGACATAAGTGTACATGACAATTATATTATTTGGTAGTCCTTGCTGAGGAAGAGGATTAGTATTTGGATGCACATGACTCTGAGGAAGATTTAATTATGGAAGAGGGTCAGGCTCAATTATCCTTGCATGCTTTGTCAGGATTTAGTTCTTTCCAATCCATGAGAGTCCTTGGGTTGGTCAACAAGGGTCACAGATTGCACATCTTAGTTGATTCAGGATCAACACACAACTTTTTGGATGTTAATTTGGCGAAAAGGTTGGGGTGTCAAATTTGGAAAACTTGTTCTTTAACTGTTACCGTGGCAGGGGTAAACAATTGGTGACAATTAGTGAATGTAAAGATTTTCAATGGAAATTGTATGGACAGACTTTTACAACTGATGTTATGCTTTTACCATTGGGAGGCTCAAATATGGTGTTAGGCATCCAGTGGTTGTCTACATTGGGAGATATTAAGTGGAATTTCCAAGATTTAAGAATGGAATTTCACTATAATAACACCAGGGTTTGCTTAAGGGGTACTAATAAATATTCTACTCATTGGATGGATAATAGGAAGCAAATAGAAAAACTTGAGGCTAGTGCCAAAGCTGAGTTGATGCTTATGAGTGTTTATCTAAGCACTGGTCTAGCTTTGATGTTTGTGGATTCTATACATCAAGATAGACAGCAGTTGCATCCAATTTTGGGAAGGGTCATAGAGAAGTATGCAAGGGTCTTTGATATTCCTAACAAGCTTCCACATGTGAGATCTCATGACCACAAGATTCCATTAGTCCCTGGTACTCCACCTATGAACATTGGACCATATAGGCATCCTCCTGTGCAAAAGGATACCATAGAAGCAATGGTGAGGGAATTGGTTGAATGAGGGGTTATCAAGCATAGTCAAAGTTCTTTTGCTTCTCTTGTGGTGATGGTGAAAAAGAAGGATAATTCCTGGAGGATGTGTATAGATTACAGGAAGCTCAATAAGCAGACTATCAAAGATAAGTTCCCAATTCCCATAATTGAAGAACTTATTGATGATTTATGTAAAATCACAGCATTATCGCGTCCCTAATTCGAGGACGAATTATTTTTTTAGAGGGGAAGAATTGTAAAACCCGTATTTAAAATCCGAGAATATTAAATACGCCTAGTCTCAGCTTTAACTTTAGTTAAACGTTAACAGTAAGTACGTAGTCTCAGTTCTATTTAAATATTACAAAAAAATAAAATAATAATTATTCATAAAATAATTATTAAGTTTCAGGAAACATGACGTAGGTATTATTTATTACAGAAAAGAGTATTATGTTTCAGAAAAATTAAAAAACGAGAAATATCAATACGTATTACGTGATAATTCATAGGTGTCGAGAATCAAACAAAAAACTCAGTATAATAAAAAGGGTGGCGATTTGGGTTATTAAACAATGAAGAAGTGTGGGCCTTGAGCTCGGCCCATGGTAAATACAAAAACAGTAAACAAACCAAGTAAATCCCACTTCCATTTTTACATTACAGTAAACGAAAAAAAAAGAAACGAGTTAGGGTTGTCCCTTATGAGTGACACAGCAAAAAAAAACAAAAATAGAGAAATGAAACTTTTTTCTTGGGATCAAGAATTCTTGTATTGTCATAAGCTTTCTTATTCACGACTATTGGTAAATCCTTTTCTCCCTTTTCTTTATGTTAATCACGAACTCGGAACTACAAATCAAGATTTATATGATTTCTGATTTTTCAACATGTTGGTTAATGGGGACTTGTTGAATCACGAAGAACCGAGAGCCCAAGGCTCTCGGTGTGTTGTTGTTCGAACCAGCCGAGACCACAACAAGGTCTCGGTGGTGTTTGTCTAACCGGCGCAGCCCTGGAACAAACATGGGGTGTTTGGTTTTCTTGGTGTAATCGAGACCTAACGTCTCGTGGAACCTTTGTTGACCAACCGTAGCCAAAACATAAACAGAAAGGGGTATTTGCGTATAAGGGGGAGGGGGGTTGTTTAGGCTTATATGCAGTGAGAAAACATTAGAGGGGTGTTTGGGACTGCACTAACAGTGGGAAATATATACTAACAATGGGAAATATATACTAGCAGTAGGAACCACTGCACTAGCAGTGGGAACCAGTGCACAAACAGTGAGAACTTTAAATATAAAAGCAGTGGGAACTAAATTAACAACAGGGGGACCACGTAGTGGGCCCGGTTTGGTTAACCCGGGACGTGGGTGTCTCGGGAAAATATTGTAGCACGGATTTTTCGGGATAAGTAATAATTATAAGCGCGAGGAAATTAATCATATTAATTAAATCCTTTTATAAGGCGTTTCATAAAAGATTCATTAAACGGTTGATTTTATTAATTATTTCGTAAAAATTTAATTGATATTATTTTACCTTGTTAACTATTTTTAAACGTGTGATTTATATAATATTTTCAAAGGAATGAATTTAGAAATCCGTCTAATGTCTGCAACTTTCTTATTATAGCCTGTTACTATTTATAGTAATGCCAGAGTATATTTTACACAGTAACCAGGAAATTCTATAAATACGTTAATCAGTAATATTATCGAACAGTCAGATATTATCAGTTTATATACAAACATTAATACTAGAAGAAATAAATTTAAGTAAAAACAATAAAAATCGGTAACAGTAAACAATAATCAGACAACTCATTCACGTGCCTTATTTATGTAGTATCCGTGAAGTCGGAGTAGATCCTTCAGCTTTCATTCTTATTTTATTACTGGACACGAGGTACGGATTTCTCGTCCTTCAGTAAGGACTTCCTTTCTATGCATGATTAGGATTCCCCGTCTACAGCCAAATGTTTTTCCCAGTATATGTTAAAAAATTATCAGAAGTTATTTTAATAACTAAGATATTTCCTGAGCCTTATATACAAGCATGACCAGTTAGTTGTACTAGTTACGGAGGTACCGTAACCATGACACTTAAGGCACCGGTGTCATGACTCACCTGTAGGAGAGTGATATCCTGCAGCGTCCCATTCAGCTCAGCTTGGCCATTTTTATTAGTATTATTATTGGGGCGTATGGATGCATCCTATGCTATCAGTTTACAGTTTATCAGGTGAATGTGGTGTGTGCTATACATCCTTCACATTGGAGCTGATCCCTCCACCCAACACATTATTTAGAGGTCACCCCTCTACAGCATGACAAGGTCACCCCTCCATTTATTCATGCAGTAGTTGTTACAGCACATGACCTATATAAGCTCTTGGCAATTAAAATACAGTAAATGCATGTTATCAGATTTAACAGATAACAGTTCAGCTTTATTATTTATAATTCAGACTTTACAGATTATACATAGATTCCCGGTGCAACTTTACTTATTAGTCTTACAACTTCAGTATTTTATCATCTGATTCATTTCAGTATTTCTTATCATGCTTTATATCCATTAACTGGGCGTTGTGCTCAGCCGTAGTTCCTTTCATGTTCTAACGGCTTGTACACTAGGACGCTCTTAGGATTTTGAGAGCATGTGCATTGGATGGAAGCTATCCAGACTTCTTACTTTATGCCCTTCTTACACTATTCTGCTTATTTGGACATTGTTTAGTCCTTTCCTTCAGTATTTTACTTTTCATGTTTTGAGCTTATGTTTGGATTACTGATGTTTGTTTCCGGTATTTCCTTTTTGGTCAGTTAATGTTTTAGGACATTTACCTTATGCTTTGATGAAACGCCATAAATACACGTAGCGATCCATTTATCCAAGTGGGATGTTACAAGTTATGTGGAGCATTGATTTTCTCTAAGTTGGATTTAAGGTCTGGTTATCACCAAATCAGGATGTACGAGGATGACATAGCTAAGACAACATTTAAAACTCATGAAGGTCACTATGAGTTCCTGGTTATGCCATTTGGCCTTACCAATGCCCCTTCAACCTTCCAAGCTCTCATGAATGAGGTTTTTAGGGAATTCTTAAGAAAATTCACTTTTGTCTTCTTTGATGATATCTTGGTCTATAGCAAGAGTTTGGAAGAGCATGTGCAACACTTGACAGCTGTTTTAGCCAAAATGCCGGCTCACAGTCTCTTTGCTAAGGAGTCTAAATGTATGTTTAGCACAACACATGTAGAATATTTGGGCAATGTTATATCAGCTGAAGGAATGGATACATATTCTTCCAAGATGGAAGCTATGCAATATTGGCCAACTCCAACGACTCTTAAACAACTTAGGGGGTTCCTTGGGTTAACTGGCTACTATAGGAGGCTCATCAAAGACTTTGCTACCATCAATAGACCTTTAGCTCAGTTGTTGAAGAAAAATTCTTTAAAGTGGTGTCTAGAAGCACAACAAGCCTTTGATTTTTTGAAGCAAGCTATGACACAAGCACCTGTCCTTTCACTTTGTAATTTCCCTAAACCCTTTGTTGTAGAGACAGATGCTTCTAGAGTTAGGTTAGAGGAAGTTTTGCAGCAAGATGGACACCCTATAGCTTATATTAGTAAGGCCTTGACATCAAAACATCAAGCCCTTTCTACCTATGAAAAGGAGTTCTTAGCTTTGTTGATGGCACTTGATAAATGGAGAGGCTATCTTTTGGACATACACTTTATCATCAAAACTGATCATTATAGTCTTAAGTACTTGCTGGATCAAAGAATTACTACGCCAGTACATATGAACTGGCTTCCTAAGCTAATGGGATTTGATTATGAGGTGCAATACAAGAAAGGATCAGATAATTTTGCAGCTGATGCTCTATCTAGAGGAGGAGATGTAGAAGAATTATTGGATTTGAGTGCTACTTCAATAGACACTCACTTACACCAAAGAATTGTGTCCAGTTGGTCTCATGATAAGTAAGTACAGAACATTCTACAGGACCTGCAAAATGGCACTCCTAGAAAACACTACACCTTACACAATGCTCAATTGTTCAAGAAGGGGAAACTAGTGGTGGGAAAAGATGATGCTTTAAGAAAAGATTTGTTGTATTCCTTTCATTCTGGGGCTATTGGAGGTCACTCGGGAGTAAGAACCACTTCCCACAAGATATGCTCAGTCTTTTATTGGAAAGGGTTAAGAAAAGAAGTCAAGCAGTTTGTTAAGGAATGTTTGGTTTGCCATAAGTGCAAACCTGATTTAGCTTCTTATCCTAGGTTGCTACAGCCACTTCCTATCCCACAAACAGTTTGGTCTAGTATTTCCATGGATTTCATTAAGGTCTTGCCTAATTCCCATGGGTGTACTGTCATTTTGGTGGTGGTGGATAGACTCAAAAGTATGGCCATTTCTTTCCACTGTCGTTTTACAGCCTTGCAAGTAGCACAAGTCTTCCTAGACCAGGTGTGTAAGCTACATGGAGTACCTGAATGGATTATATCAGATAAGGAGAAGATGTTCTTGAGCAATTTTTGGAAATAACTCTTCAAATTGTTGCATGTTAAGTTGTTTTTTTTCCACTTCTTATCACCCACAAACAGATGGACAAACAGAGGTGTTAGATAGGTGTTTGGAAGGCTACCTTAGATGCATGACTGGTAAGGAGTGGTATAAATGGATTCCTTTGGCTGAGTTGTGGTACAATTCAAATTTTCATTCAGCTATTGGGACTACTCCTTTTGAAGCTTTATATGGTCAAGCTCCTCTAGTATACATTCGTTATGTTGAGGGATTGAGCAAGGTAGATGTTGTGGATAGGTCACTAGTTGCTAGGGAACAAGCTTTAGCTATGCCTAAGTTTCACTTGGCTAGAGCTCAGAATCGCATGAAACAACAATCTGATAAACATAGGACTGAAAGGTCATTTGAGGTTTCGGAATTTGTGTTCCTTAAGCTACAACCTCATAAGCAAGTTTCTATTAGACAAGGCAAGCAGAATAAGTTTTCTCTTAAGTAATTTGGTCCATATGGAGTCCTTTCCAAGATTGGTCAGGTTGCTTACAAGCTTAAGTTGCCACCTCAAGCTCAAATCCATGATGTATTTCATGTTTGTCAACTTAAGAAGCTCAAAGGCACACACTCCTCCGCTACTCCTATTGTGTTACCTTAACTGAACAAAGACGGATTGCTAGCTGTGGAGCCTCTCAAGCTGTTGGATAGGATTATCTTTAAGAAGAATAATGTTGTTGTTGTGTATGGATTTATTTAGTAGATCAATGGAGAAGCACAAGATGCTACTTGAGAGCCCCTGGAGGACTTATGCCGACAGTTTCCACACTTTGATCCTTGAGGACAAGGATCATTTAAGGAGGGTGGATTAGGAAGGAAGCTGCTTGGCTCATGAGGTGCACATGTGGGTTTTACTCCCTCACGTTAGTTGCATGTGTATTCTCTCCACAGCTTCTTGCTAACAACTTTTCTCGCCTAAAAGACTTTCCCCTCTCTTTATAAATACTGAATTTCCTTTCATTGTCATTTATCTAGAAATGTGTTGAATAAAAATTCTCTCTCCCCAATTCAGTTTTCCTTTCACTTGTAACAAACTACCACTGTCTGTAACAGATTGTAACGGAATTCGGTTACAATCCACCATTGATAATATAGTTTGACCTTCATCGTTCTGTTTTTTATTTCCTTGAATGACCAGGTAGCTATAACTAGTATCGATCTCCATTGATCATACTAAGTGTGTATCACACATATATATAAGTGTAGTATAACACCCCCAATTTACATTGCGCAGCGGAAATACACAATTGGGTGTTATTCACAACCTTCATTTCACAATCACTTTAGACGACCTAAAAACATTATATTTAGGAATAAATGAGGAAATAATTTAAATCAGCGTCTAAAACCTTCAATTCCAAGTAAAATCAGTTTAAAAATATATCAGAGTTGCGTTCAGGTTCCCCTAAGATCTTAACAAAACAACAAACCTTTTACCAAATTACTGGACCATATACTATAATTTATGACAAATGGGAAAGAAATCCGTGTTAGACCAAATTACTACAAAAGCAATCCCACAATTCTTCTCCAGCAAGCTCCGCAACTCAACAACTTCAAGTACCTGAAATACATGCTTAAAATCATCAACACAAAGGTTGAGCAAGTCTATAGGTTTAACAAAACATAATTTGAACACATCGTAAAAATCATTCACAATTGTTTAATAGCATTGTGGCCATACAATCTATTAATCAGGCATTCCATCTTATAACAGTAGCTAATGAATTGTATTAAGCTCATGACACTGACCCCTTAACTTAGTCACCCACGCCAAATGCCAGCATGACTATAAGAATTCTAGTGCCCCTACTAGGGTATCAATTGCAAGAATACCAATTCTCATTCTCGTAAAATTATCCTTCCCAGAGGTTACTCAGCGTAATGCCCTGGTCTCAGATAGGGTTGTCAGCCCAATAGTACTATCATTAGAATAAGCGACTATTCCCAACTCACGACATCAAATCAGAAGATAGTTAACGGCTCATGAATTTAGGGACTTTTGCAATTTAGGTACTTATATAATTCAAAACAACAAAGGCAACATTCGGGTCCAACAATTACTCATGGCATGTGTTCATTTTACTTCAAATATCATGTATCCCCCTCGCGGGTTTTAAAATCATTAATACAAGTAGAAAGCGAGGCTATAGACTCACCTGAAGTATTAACAGTAGTATGACGACTTTCAACGATCAATGATGCCCGGCGAACACGAAATTCACAATCTATCAAAACAAAACGCGTGCCTTTAATAATACATCCAAGTAATATTTCATACTTAATAAAATGAAATAAATATCTCAACGTCAAAATCAAACTCACACATACTCAATTTAATACATTCTTCTTACGTACACTTTTACACTTTTATTCTTTCAAAAACTGTCGATATATATATGTTAATCGTCCAAACTGTTTTTCTTACTTAAACACGTCAATAGCTTACGATACTAATCAGAAACTTCACTTACTATATATAGAACGACCTCCCAAAAGTTGGTTAAAAGATTTTACTTTTAAAGTTCCCTGCCCGACTCGTCTTCGAACTACAAAAACCGGACAGTTTTACGTCAACGACTCATATAGTCTTTTTAACTTATTTATTTTACTCCGATTACAAAACCGACACTCGTCTTTGAAAATAGACTCAACATCCCCATGTTTAGCACTTAACATCAGTCCATGACTCCTTTCAAAATCCTTTTTATAGTCCCCGAGATTCGATCCAAATATTAACAACATTTATATATTGTGCCGATACTCGTCTCCCGGTACACAAATAATAAGACTAACGTAAATTTTCGCTCGTTTGGAGCTAGAAGCTCTACCTTATACCAAATCGAAGCTTAAGACATCCTCTACAACAATATCTAGTTAGTTCATACCAACTCAAACTCATATTTTCTGAAAATTAACTTTAATAATCTGTTTAAAAACACATCTTTAAAAATCATTCAAAATCAATTTTCACTACATTTTAACATCATTTTTACCACTATAAACATCCAAATACTACTACTTTCAATCCTAACATGCTAAATCATCCTAGATGATCAAATCAAATAAAACCCAACTAAAAATTTCAACATGCAATAACTTAAAATAATATATAACAACAATAACACCTACATACAACACATATTTAAGATCAAAACACATGATTTTCATCAAGAAATGGGTTTTACAAAAATGTTCATGCATGTAGCCAAATTTCATACCAATGTGTAGAGAATCAAAATATAGGAATGGGTCTTTGATTAGTTTTAAGAGATTCAAGTTAGATTTTTAAATGTCTATGGTTTTGTATGGTGGGGGGGTGACGGATTGTAGAGAGGGGAGAGAGGGAAGAGAAAAATCTTGGTGGAAGTAGTGTTGTGTGTGTGTAAATGTGTTTAAATTTCCTTTTATATGGAAAAAGTTTAGGGGAGTTTTTGCCAATTGTGATTCTTGTGTACCAAAATGCAAATACTTTGTTAAAAAGCAAGAAATGACTATTAGTCACTTTTGAAAATCTTAACGGGTCTCGGGTTTCATAAAAATACTTCTCAAAACTTAAAACGCACACAAAATATGATATTATATAGTCCCGACACGACTTAATACGACATTAGAAATAAAAACGTCAAAATATTAAACATCGACATGTCTAAAATAAAACGTAAATTTTTGGGCATCCGTTGATATCGTCATCACTAATAATCCTCGCCAACTCGTCAAAACGTAAAAATATAACTTCCAACATTCATCCAAATCAAATCACCAATCATTATGATAATCAATCTCGTCAAAAATTTCAAAAATATATGTAAAAATATAATTAAATAATGACCACGGTTTTTGGTTGTTACATCCTACCCTCCTAAAAGAGAGCGACGTCCCGGTGCTCAACCTGCCTCACACTCGCACTTCCTCACTTCTAGAGTCAACGTGAACTCTTATCCTCAAGAGATACTCATGTCTTTCACACCAGTTCAACTCAATTCTTATGATATCACCATATCCACAAATATTACTACACTTCAACTTCCAAATTTCACCTTTTAATATGATAATATTCCTTCATCATTCTTACTCCTTCTGCATCACTTTCTCAGTTTCATTCTTGCTTAATACTCTTATAACTTGACCCACTACTATGTAAGTCCTCAAATCAAGATGTGCAATTATCATTGCATAAAGATTTCATCTTCACTAGGTTCCATTTGTCCTCATAGTGAAATATTAAAGATATCATCATCCCAAGTTCAATCATATCAACACAAATTTAATTTCCATCGTTCAATTCATCTTTTCACTCTGTCCGTTACTTTCTGAAAATACGCAATATTCCTTCTTGACTAAATTCTTCTCACTTTCTGTAAAGATCTCTAATACTCAAAAGTCAATCTCAGTCTCTGGTCTACATATAATATGTTCAAACCTTAATCAATACTCATACCTTATCGCATCGATTTCCAATATTCAAAAATGACTCTGTCTCTATTTCCCGGGGTTACACTCAAACTAAACACAATGAGTTTATCAATAATTCTGACCAGTCACTTATATACTTCATATATTCATCTTCCACTTTCATTCAATCTAGCAATCACTACACTAAATTATTGTACCTTCCATAGTACATTATTACATCTTCCTCATATCATGTATTGTTTAAACAACTCCGTTAGTCTCGTATTTTCAAATCTGAAATGTATAATGGCCAGATCACTTCTTGATATCGTAATACATCTTGCTCCAACCAGACTGTATCAATACTTCAACTTGTGAAATTCCTTCAATACTATATGCGACACTCTCAACACTCTAAGAATAATTAAATTCTCCTTGATCCAAAAAATTCATTCACCGCTGGTCCTTGCATTCTTAATACGTCCTCTGATCTAATAGAAGAAAATTTAGATAATCACAATAACCGTTTTTGTTTCACAAAAACATACATCTCAACTCTCTCATTTCTATTACCATTCTATTTTAAAATTCCCAACACTCTATTGATCTTCTTTCTTTGGCATTCCTTTTCTATTAGTTTATCAATTCAATTCTAAATTTCTTTCCATTCCATCCATTCTTCTTATTGCTACCAATATTCCAAATATCTCAAGACTCAAGAGTCAATTCTCAATTACTTTAGAAATTTTACAGGCCCTTTTTCCTTCTACTCCTTACTAACTACTCACTAGTCGATAGTGAAAGTATCCACACTCATTCTTCATAATCTGAAACACACTTCGTATTACAGAACTATAACATATCTCATCTATAGTTTACTGATTATTATTTCCCAGTCATCATTAGGTAATCCTTAACTCCTTCATTTTTAAAATTCCCAAATGTCATTTATAAATAAGTCCTCATTATCCTTATTTTCTTCATACTTGATTCTATACAAGTAATACTTTACAATCCCAAAATAAATACCACATCGTCGAAACTCCTGATCATATAAATCCCATTTTACTTCTTTATTCAAGTCAACACACTACTATTACTTCCCTTTCCATTTGATATTATCCAAATATCATCATCGCAGCTCTATAATTCCTTCAGATTCCTCCAATACTAACTATACAGCACAGAACTTCAATCTATCCTCAGCGTTCATAAACAATTTCCTCAACTACAAAAATCAGATCTCAAAACAACAACTTAGATATATTTTCCATTAAAGCTATAACGTGGATCCATGAATGGATTTCACACATTTAGTTCTTCTTTGTCAGCTTTATCCTTGGTTCAACAATCAGTGAAAACCTCCTGTAAACCTCCGATATTACTCAGCCACAAAGGAATTGACAAGCTTCAGTCGGTTTCGTCGGTATCGACAAAGCCTCAATCGTTCAATCTAGTCAGATTTTTACGATCACTTCAGCCATAGATCGCACATTCTAAAACGTCTATATTACTCCAACTAAAATTCATATATAAAGAATTTCACACACCATTCCTCCTTCCCTAACAATTTTCCAATTGTTATCAAATACTTTCCTTTCCTTCAATCATCTATTCATCACACCAAACATTCACAATCAGTAATGGATACCGATTTCTGGTGCTTAGTTTGTTCGACCTCACAACAATCATCTTATTCACAAATCATCCAGCTTCTTTACTTACTTCCATTATTACTTCTCTGATGACTTACCCTTCCAGTCAAATCAGATTATCCTTATTGTCTCATCTGCCAATCCTTACAATCAATCTTATTACCATCCTCAACTTCCTGACAATGCCATACAACAAAACATACAATCATATTAAATAACTTCCATCACTAAGCTAACACAAAGCTTCTTTTTCCCAAGACGACAGTGAACTCTACAATTCCGCAGAATAATCACAAAATACCATTAAATACTAACTCATCTTCTCATTCCCTTCTGACTACTACTGGTAACGCGCACATAAAATTCGATCTATTACAATTTCCTCCTACATACCTTCTCATCATTGACCAAATGAACTCTTCAAATATAAATTCCACTAATTACTTCCTGAAATCAGTACTCAATGCTCAACAACATTCCAATTTAATTCTTTCCACCTTTATTTATCATATCCTATGACATTCATCCTTATCCCAGTTAACTTTCTCACAACCAATCACAAAGTCTTGTTGATTTCTCGTTCTCAGGTTAACTAAAATCTAACATCTTTAAATCTCAATATAAATCCTCAATAAAACCTTCAGAATTTCAATACACCATCAATAACACCTTCAGAATTTCAATTAAATCCTAACTCAATGATTATCAAATCAGAGTATGCAATTTACAACACCTAAATCTCAAATCTTATCAGCATTTCCCAAAACATTGGTTGTGATAACAGCAACATTCCTTTCATATTGATTTTCCATTATCTAAATAATTCCTTTATTCAATCTCCTTTACCGAAATGAAAACATTTCATTACCACAGAAATACTAATTCCTATACCACACTCCTTGTTATTCCTTCAGCAGCCTGACCTCCAGCTAGTCCGTACTTACATCAAGTAATAAATAATTACCTAAGTGGTATAGAATATATGTGATCTACACATCATACTTCCTCCTGCTTACCTGATTTATAGTAACCGCTTGAATACCATCTCTTCTTATCTTAGACTGTTAAATTCCGAGTTTACCTTCTATTAAAGGAAATAAATTTCCTATCCCTTACTGTCATTCGTAACAATACCGTTCTTTTACACTTTTCTGCCACACTTAATATCAAATCACGATCGATCTTTAAATTACTATCTCTTTTCGTCTAGTTGAACATTCCCAAATGACAATAGATATACCAAACATCCATCAGCTTGAACTTATCCATATAGTTGCACCTTTCCAATTACCATTAGTATTCATACGACATCCTTCACCGCATCTCTTCTAACACACATACATCCTTTAAAAATCTTGCAGAATAGCAGCAGCATCTCCAACTAGAACAACAACATCTTCAATCTCAGAAGCATCTTCAACTAGAACAACAGCACTATCTATTTCGAACAATCTAACAACTATTCCCACGATCATATAATCTACCCTAAAGTTAACAACCTGTGGAGACATATTTCAAGATACTCAGTCACGTAGGAATCCCTACTAATGACAGAAACATATCTCACTCAAATCTTTCTATGTGATAACAGTAGAAAGAAACATAATAAGTATACACATCGAGATAGAAAGAATAGGATCTTTTCATCAAGATATATCATGAATACTACGTGCGCCAACAACACAATACTACCTCAATTCCACAATCATCTCACAAAAAGAGAATAACAAAGACACATCAAAATACTAAAGGGTAGTAGTAGATTTCATCCATAAATACGAGAAAATCACAACAAAATCTTGTCACTACAGTCACTTACCCTTATCATCCTAAACAACAACAATAATCGATCACAATACTACCTCACAACATCTAAACAATCCAAATACAACACAACAATACATAAACTGAAATACAGGAAAGATCCATCACTACATCACTCTATAGGATGTGGTCCATCATTTTCTACAACTTGGCTCGTCCCTGCTTCATCTTCATCTGGTCCTAACTTGCAGCACCTCCATTTTGGATCAAAACACGACGGATTCTCAAATCCATACCTCAAATGCGCTCCTTGACACGACAGATCTATCATATAATGCGAATCAGCATACACTTCACTATCCTGAAACTTCCAACTCGGTCCAAGATACGGCCCAAGATGAGCTACATATTCACTTAACCTACGAAGCCTATCTCTCTCTTTCTGATACTTCTCAAAATCAGTTCCATAACTTCTCACTTCAGCTCTAACCTCAGTTCTTCCAACTTCACTCTCAGTCCTATAATTATCACTTTCAGATTCTACAACATTTTTCTTAACATCCATATCATCCTCATAATCTAACCATCCACCTGAATTCTTATGATCACCTACTCGCTGATACTGCAAACTCCGTTGACCTACAACAAATCCCCCTTATTGGTATAAAGTGGTATGTCGGACATTTTCTGAAATCAAAGAAAATTCAAAGGTTCATAAGGTCATTATTCAAAAATATATATGCAATGCATAATTATGCAAATGCAAATAATTTACGTATGCCAAATATATATGTATGCGATGCAATGCAATGCAATGCAATGCAAATGATAATTATACAATACTCATAAAAATGAAATTATGATGAAAGCACTCCACGTCCTTTCATTTATACCAATACCTTATCGTAGTATTTACTTAATAAATACTCAGGAATTCAGAACAATTTTAAGGGATACATCCATAATAACAAAGCATAACTAAAAATAAATAATCTTACCGGAGCCTTGCAGAGAAGTTACGTTGCTTTTATAAAATACTTTTGACACCAAAGTTATAGTTTAGGACATTTTCAAAAATCGACCAAATTCGCTATAACTAAAAAGCTCTGGTTACCAATCTATAACACCCCGAATTTATATTGCGCAACGGAAATACACAATTGGGTGTTATTCACAACCACTTTAGACGACCTAAAAACAGTATATTTAGGAATAAATGAGGAAATAATTTAAATCAGTGTCTAAAACCTTCAATCCCAAGTAAAATCAGTTTAAAAATATATCAGAGTAGCGTTCAGGTTCCCCTAGGATCTTAACAAAACGACAAACCTTTTACCAAATTACTGGACCATATACTATAAATTTATGACAAATGGGAAAGAAATCCGTTTAAGACCAAATTACTACAAAAGCAATCCCGCAATCCTTCTCCAGCAAGTTCCGCAACTCAACAACTTCAAGTACCTGAAATACATGCTTAAAATCATCAACACAAAGGTTGAGCAAGTCTATAGGTTTAACAAAACATAATTTGAACACATCGTAAAAATCATTCACAATTGTTTAATAGCATTGTGGCCATACAATCTATTAATCAGGCATTCCATCTTATAGCAGTAGCTAATGAATTGTATTAAGCTCATGACACCGGCCCCTTAACTTAGTCACCCACGCCAAATGTCAGCATGACTATAAGAATTCCAGTGCCTCTACTAGGGTATCAATTGCAAGAATACCAATTCTCATTCTCGTAAAATTATCCTTCCAAGAGGTTACTCAACGTAATGCCCTGGTCTTAGATAGGGTTGTCAGCCCAATAGTACTATCATTAGAATAAGCGGCTATTCCCAACTCACAACAACAAGTCAGAAGATAGTTAACGGCTCATGAATTTAGGGACTTTTACAATTTAGGTACTTATACAATTCAAAACAACAAAGGCATCAAAAGCAACATTAGGGTCCAACAATTACTCATGACATGTGTTCATTTTACTTCAAATAGCATGTATCCCCCTCGCGGGTTTTAAAATCATTAAAACAAGTAGAAAGCGAGGCTATAGACTCACCTGAAGTATTAACAGTAGTATGACGACTTTCAACAATCAATGATGCCCGACGAACATGAAATTCACAATCTATCAAAACAAAACGCGTGTTGGAAATACGTTTTACGTATTTATGAAGGATCGGTCGCTCCAACGATAATCATGTAATGGGCTCGTGATCTATTTACTTTATGTATGGTCCATATAGCCCACATGTAGGGTGGGCTATATATAACCCCTCCTAGCATGTTAGGAGGGGGTTGTTGATTCCATTTTCACTTAATCATTATTCATCTTACTTTCTCTCTCTACAATTCTCTCCCTTCTCTCCTTTCTCTCTCTAATCCCTCATCTAATTCCTTCATTTCTTCTTTAATTATCAATCAATCAACCAACCTAATCCACCAAATCCATGATATAGAATAGGCCATTAATTACGTAGACCTTCAATTGGTATCAAGAGCCATGGTTAGTTTGGTTTATTCTTGTTTTATTTCTTCTTGATTTTGGTGGGTTTTGATTTAATCATGCTTAAACTTTAAAAAGTTTGTATTTTTTATAAAAAGTTTGTGTTTTTATGTGTTAAATCATATCAAATCTTCAAATTTATTTACTTTTTAGATAAAAAATCACAAATTTTTATATAAAAATCAAAATTTTCTTATATAAAACCTTAAAAAGTTTGTGTTTATAAAAAAAGTTGGTGTTTTTTTATAAAAGTTTTTGTTTTTCTCTTTTTAATTTTGTATTTTTTTTTATTAAATTCTTTCTATTTCGTTTGTTTTTTTTTTGTTTGAATATCTTAAATTCAACTTTTAATTTTGTTTTTTTATTTTTTAATCCATTTTACTACTTTAATTTTTGTTTTTATTAGTTTTTTTTTAAGTTTTTATAATCAATTTTTTTTTATATCAGTTTTTTTTTATATAATTTTCCTTATTATATCTGGGTTTCAAGTCTATTGGGTCTCAGTCCTTCAGTCCTGCTGTCCAAAATCAAGGTTTTTGTCCAGTTGTCCAGTTGTCCTACAGTCCTACAGTCCTTCAATATCCAGGTTTTTCGTTTTCAAGGTTTTTGGGTCTCAGTTTCAGTCAGTCTGTTATTGTCCAGTTCCGGGTGAAGCCTTTTTTCGAGTGAACCAAAAGTTCCGAATCAAACCCAAAAACATCCGAATGAACAAACATCCGAATGAACAAAAAACATCCGAATGAACAAAAAACATCCGAATGAACAAAAAACATCCGAATGAACAAAAAACATCCGAATGAACAAAAAAACATCCGAATGAACAAACATCCGAATGAACAAAAATCTTCCGAATGAACAACATCCGAATGAACAACATCCGAATCAAAACATCCGAATCAAGACTCTTCCGAATGAAGAACTCTTCCGAATGAAGCCCATTCAAACACAACGGGAACATTTGTTTTTGACTCGACTCCAATTTTAAAACACTCAGAGACCCTCACCCTAACCAGACTCGGACACCACTCGAATCTCTCGATTCCTCACCCTCGACACAAAAACAAAACCTTCGTCTCACCCCGACACCCTCTCACCCATCAGACCCACATCATCAGACCCAACAAACCATCGACTCGAAAACACTTGCAACATAAACTCCCACCTCTCAAACCCTCACGACTCATACTCCTCTCGTCTCTCCCTCAACTCTTAAAACTAAACACAAACTCAAACTAACACCCTCGTCCCCTCAACCTTAACATATTCAAACGGCTGGAAACTCAACCCTCAACCAAAAACACTCACACTCTCTTTCTTTTTCCCTCACCCAAGACTCACACCCACCAACAAACACAACCTCACTCTCGTTACATCTCACACTCTCGGACACCCATTCTCACAAACAACCTCACAGACCCTCGATAAGACCCACAAACAACTCTCGAACCGACTCTAAACAAAACTCACCCTCGACTCGATCTCACAACCCTCACACCCCCTCAAGACACGACCACCAAAGACACAAGAAAGACGCTACAGAAGAGAGGGACTCAACCAACATGCAATCAAAGTAAGATAAAACCTACCCGAGATCCATACAAGACCTTGAAGTCAACATCTTGTTCTTCGATCGCTCCTTGTATTATAGGAGGTTATATGTCTTCCATTCAAAAGGATTGAAATAAATCAAATCCAGGATTCGGTGGAGCTAGTTTCTTTATTGATTCTCTTGATCATTTTCGCTTTGTTGTTGAGAGCTTTGGTGTTAACGAGATTGGAGTGTTTAGATTTTTGGGATTGCGACGGATTTAACAAGGTGCTACTGTGGGTTAGATTAGCATCCATTGTTTTGTGGCCTCAAAATAAAAGGTGTGGAGGATAAGCAAAGTGTTGAGAGTTTCAAGGAGGAGTGTATCTGGATAGAGGCGATGATTACTATGTGATACATAGTGGCATTTGATTTCCATTTTATAGTAGTTTATATCCCACGTGTTTGGGTATTACATTTACTAGGACAAAGGCCAACATATATTTGTGACAATCCAAAAGTTGGGTTCACGTGTAGGATCAATAACAAAAGATAGCATGTACAAGTTGATTGCTATCCACGTGAATGAGCCCAAAAAATGGATTTGTGCACATCCGTTTGTTTATATGGGCCCAACATCAATTTAAGCCATGTCAAATTGATTTTCTTTTCAAAAGTATAGATGTGTGGCAATTAGCTTTTCATCTTGGCATAATTTGACGATCGCTAGTGTTTTGGATTTCGCCCGATATTTTTAAAGTGTCGTGTTTTAAAACAGTGTGACGTGTCAAAGACATTTGACAAAGTAACGAGAAAAGGTGACCAGAAAGATATTTTGTTGGTTTGTAAAATCCCGAGAAATCAATTTCTCGTCGAATTTTACTCTGCCGTGTTGATTCTTTCGACAACAATCCCAATTACTTTCGTTCATTGCTCGATCATAAGTAATCATTACCTGATTATTCATCGAACTTCAATGGATTCGTTGACTTCGACATGTCAAAAGGGAGAAGTACATAAAATGCAAGACAAAGTTAGTGATAATGGCATCACTTCATTTCAACTACTTCAGTCTCATCTTGTGACTCTTTCATGGATTCAAGGAGGGAGCGAATTTGTGACAATCTTTGGACAAGATCGTCATATATTCATCGACTCAATGTTCACCACTTTGACCGAACTCGCCGAGCAACTCAACCGTGACAACTTTAATCAATCTGCATCGGCACTTGCTTATAAGGCTCTTGTGACACAACTCACGCCTTTCCTCCAATTTAATATCATCAAGTCTGAAAGTTCGATGCTTTGCCAATCTTTTCTTCGAGATACACATACCGAGCTTCGAGTTTTTCGTGATACAATATTGAAACTCATGACCTCGGTCTCGTCTTCGATATATCAAAGATCACAACTTCAGCAAGTGTATGTTAATGGAGTGCAAGAATCAATGACGCAGATGCAAGAGGATAATGGTCATACGGTTGACAACTTGGAGCCTAACGATGGTACGAGCACAGAATCAGGAGGACAACATGATGCCAGTGGCACGTCAGGGACTGTTCACGAGATTTCTCTTGATGACACCTTACCCATTTATGACGCAGAGCCTGCAAACATGGTACAATGTAATGTGGTTTATGATGTATATGCTGATGATATACCGCATATTGAGGATTCTGAACCTAATTATGACAAACATGGGATGGAAACGAGTGATAGCAATACCACTTCTGATTCATCCGATGTAAGTCATAATGGGGGAGAGATTGTTCAGAATGCTAAACATCATGATAATTATCCTATAACTGATTCATTGACTGCTTCTGATTCCAAGATTAAAGAGCTCGAAACAATCGTAGCTCGGCAATCAAAAGATCTTGAGGATGCCAAACTTGAATTTTCTAAGAAAACGGACAAATTTGAAACATACTTTGAAAAACTTGAAAAATCAAACGTTGTTCTTGAAAGAAAATTGGATCAAACTGTTTTAGATTCTAAAGCTGAAAAGGATAATCTTTTGAAACAAATTCAACTGCTTGAATCTAAGTTGGCATCCCAAGATAACTTGCTCAAAGAAAATGAAACGTTAAAAGCCCAAGTTCAGGAAAAGGTATTTGCTATAGCTGCGTTGAAAAACGAGTTAAGGAAAAATAAAGGAACTAGTGTGGATACTAAGCTTGAAAAACCATCAATCTTGGGGAAACCGCCTACAAATCAGTTCGTCAGACAACCTACTGCATTTAGATCCGAGCGACCACAATCCTCGAGACCGCGGTTTGCCTCCCAAGTTGATTTGGTTCATCTTATTAGACCAGTTACTCCAGCAACTAGGCCCAATGTGATCACTCCAGCTTTAGCAAAACCAAATCATATGATTGCCTCTAGTTTCCCTAAAAATACCAAGACCACGTCTAGAACTAGTTCAAATGACGTTTGCCATGAATCTGATCTTAGGGAAGCTAAGCAAAAGACACATGTAAGAGATAGGAATTCCAAACCTAGTCAGATGCCTTCTAGTTTACCCAACACTGCTAACCGTAGCATGTCCAATCCTAGGAGCATCAATCAATCGTCTAGGGATTCTAGATCTTACTCGGACATTAAATATGCTACTTGTAAAACATGTAGAAAATGTGTCTTTACGGCAAATCATGATGCTTGTATCAAAAAATTGCTTAATGAGGTGAACTCCCGTGCTAGACTTAAATCCCAGTGGGTCGCTAAAATCAAACCCGTTGGTAAAATGTGGCGCCCCACTGGTAGATCTTTCACTCTTGTAGGAAACGAGTGCCCTTTAACTAGGATAGTCTCTGATTCTACGAAGACTACTAGGGAGGAAATTGCAAAGGATGATACATCACTTAAGCCTGAACTTAAGATTTTCTATAAAAGGAAACGTTTGCCAACTAAGACAAGTGAATCATCTCCTCAGGCCACCTCTGACACAAGAAAAGCCAACTGTGAACCCCCACGTGCTTCAAAAATAGATATCTCTAACCAATGCAAAAGTATACAAACTTCTAATGAGAATGCAGGTACCAAAGTTGATGTTCCAAAAGAACGAAGCGGTCCAATCGTTGTGTACCGTTCAACTAAGGACACTCTTAGAGTTTGGTTGCTGAAGAAGCAGATATCAGAGAAACAAGTGTCTCAGGGGATTCATGGTTAAGCTGCAAACAAGGACTTATAGTCACATCACAGACTATAACTCGCTCTTCAAAGAAAGGAAAGTTTATCGCCGATGGTAAACTTATCCTAAAAACGAGAAATTCATTTTTCTCGGGCATGAGCTTATATCAAAAACATTCCAAGTTTTTAAGCTCATGCACAATGGCTCCTCGTTAAATGACAGACGACGACCCGGACTTCAGAGACAGGGAAGTTTATCTACGCAACGATAACTTACCCTCTTAACAAGAAATTAATTTTTCTTGGACACGAGCTTATCCTAAAACCATTCAAAGGTTTTAAGCTCGTGTATATGGTTTATCATTAAATATCAGATGGTAACCCGTGCTTCAAATAAAGGAAAGTTTATCGCCGATGATAAACTTATCCTTACAACGAGAAATTAAATTTTCTCGGACACGAGCTTACATTTAAACCATTCAAAGGTTTAGGCTCGTGTACATGACTTACAGTTAAATGTCAGACTGTAACTCGAACTTAAAATAAAGGAAAGATTATCTTTTATGATAACTTATCCTCTTAACGAGAAATTCACCTTTCTCGGTCATGAGCTTGTATTAAAACATTCGAAGTTTTAAGCTCAGAAAGGAAAGTGTATCTTTTAAATAAGAGAACTGTTCCTCGTAACGAGAAATTAACCTTTCTCGGTCATGAGCTTTCCGTTAAAACAGTCAAAGTTTTCAAGCTCATGAAAAACGACTTCTAAGTAAATGTCAGCTTAGGACTCGTTCTTCAGATAAAAGGAAAGTTTATCGCCGATGGTAACTTATCCTTAACAACGGGAAGTTCACAACTTCTCGGACTTGAGCTCGCTTTTCAGATATTCAACATCTTAAGCTCAAGTAATTGTTTTTCAAAACTTTGAACACAATTTTTCGAGAATTTCTCAAAAGGTTTTTCTAAATCTTTCAAAATTGTGTGTTCAAAAACGTTTTGATAAAACGAGCATGTCTTCTGGAATCGATAATATTTACGAACCTAGAAATGTCATTCAATAATGACACGGGGTTGTAAATAAAGTTCGAGCAGAAGTTTAAAAGATTTAAAACATGCTCCAAATGGTTTGCTATTATTTCAGATAGCAACCCGCTTTTCATATTTAAGTCAAGCATTTCACCGGAAAGCTTTGACTCTACAACGAGAATTAATTTTCTCGGGGACGTGACGAGGTGACCAACATTCGTGAACAAGAACCATGTGCTTCTTTCATATGCTGTTCTCCATTATTCAGGTCCAACCTCGTACATTGCTAATCTTGTGAATTCATTATTATATATGATCTTTGCACGTAATAAATACCTTACACTTGTGTTTAAAAGGTATTTAATTTACGTTTCAAGTACACCCTCATTAATTTGAGGGGGAGCTTGTTAAATTCATGAAGATAATTGGACTTGCATTTTTCTTCCCAAATTTTCTTAAAATGTTATTAAATCAATTGATATTAAAAACATCGATTGGGTTAATATTTTTAATATGGGGGAGAAAATGTGATTTAATATGGGATATGATCAATCATAAATGGTTTGACTTAACGTGATAGCTCATCCCGACATGTGCAAAATGTTTTCGGATATCGTAGCATATGTTAAGGGGGAGCAAAATGGATTTGCACTTCAAAGTGGATTTCATGGTGACATACACTTACCCAAAAACATCTCTATTCACGACGGTGACGATTGTGGTGACATAAGGATGGTAGGATAGGTTAAAGTCCAATGATTTCTCTAGAACCGGAGGAATCTTCCCAAGGACATTCCATAGCTAGAAATAGTAGTCCTTAGGAAAGATGGAGAAAGATTGTGAACGTAGCTGAATGCCGACCAAGTACTTAAGTTAGCACTGGAACAATCACAACAAGGTGCTAGTGATGACGTATTGGTAAGCATTGAAGGGGTTGAAGAATGAAAAAGAATTGTAAAGATAAAGGGTGTAAAGAAAGAAGCCCTCCTTACAACTTTAGGCAGAAACCGGGTCAATACATATGCTATTGAGATCATTTTTGTTAATGATTCTCGATATTGAAGAAAGACGTCATGGACCCAGTGATGCAATGCACAACCCTTCCCAGCTAACTCAAATATCTCTCAAAAGGTATTTGTTTTAATCACACGGAGATCAACACATTATCTATTGGTTTATTCACTCCGAATAGACTGATATTGAAAAGGTGGCACTCCTCTCCAGCCTCCGATCACTAAAAATCCAAAATGCACGATCGAGTCTAGAGCCATTTGAGATCATCAAATATCTCATTAGGACACACTTTCATATTTCCTTGCTTCTTCACACACTGTGAAAAGTAAGAAAGATCTTAAGAGTCCTACGCAAAATCTTCATGATCTTGCCTGAACATCCGAGTAATACGTAAGTATTACAATGAGGATGGAAATCCTTCTTGAGCGAACATCAAAAAGCTCATGGTAGGTGACTTGTGCGATTCTTTATGAATCAAACTTGTGATAACTGGAAAGCAACAGTGGTTTAATTCTTAAATGAATTTAAACACGTTCCAGGCCTCTACGCAATATCTTAATGATCTTGCCAGAACATTCAGAGTAATACTATTAAGTATTTACAGTGACGAGTGGAAATCCTTCTAGTGTTAACATCAAACAGCACTTGGTAGGTAACTTGCAAGATTCTATATGAATCAAGCTAGTGACAACTGGAAAGCAACGATGGTGCGGTTCTTAATTGAACTTCACTTGTTCCAGGAACATGAATTGACGGCTTCAAATCATGCGGATAATATTATCCAAATGATTCACTCTTTATGTTCGCAGTCTGCTTTGGACGGTCGAGTAAAGAGAACGGGTTTACCCGCGAAATCTTGTCAAGGAGGTTCTTTATTGAAACTACCTGCCACAAGTACGATATTTAATATCGTCCAACGGTCTTCACCGACCGGAGGTAAAATGCTACCGAATTAGAATGAAATGTTCAAGGCCATTTCATCCGTGTATATTGTTTTGTTGCTAACTGTCTTATGCAGCGTAACAAGAAGGTGGCATTGCGGTGTACAATCCAGAAGAAGTCGTCACCACATGCTTATACTACATACAATTAGTACTTCAACAAATTCAAGAAAGCCTGAAGGTCAAGTCTTCCGCTGTATCAAACTCTGAAGCTTTCAAGAATTTAAAAGTATAAGTATGTGGAACATGAAGTCACAAAGAGGCAAATATCACAAGTGACGAATGCACAAGGTCAAGGCAAGGAAACATGCTCAAGACTAAAGTCAAAGATCACATCAAGCATATTCACAAGAGCAAGATCGAAGACTCAAGCATAGATGCTAGGTTTAAGATTTTGTAAAAAGATGTGACCTCCCTTAGGGGGAGATTGTTGGAAATACATTTTTCCCAATAAAGTCTCGGTCACATCTTAGTTAGCATAGATCACGAGATATAGACTATTTAGAACTTTGTAACTTGGAGCGACCTCCCTTAGGGGGAGATTGTTGGAAATACGTTTTACGTATTTATGAAGGATCGGTCGCTCCAACGATAATCATGTAATGGGCTCGTGATCTATTTACTTTATGTATGGTCCATATAGCCCACATGTAGGGTGGGCTATATATAACCCCTCCTAGCATGTTAGGAGGGGGTTGTTGATTCCATTTTCACTTAATCATTATTCATCTTACTTTCTCTCTCTACAATTCTCTCCCTTCTCTCCTTTCTCTCTCTAATCCCTCATCTAATTCCTTCATTTCTTCTTTAATTATCAATCAATCAACCAACCTAATCCACCAAATCCATGATATAGAATAGGCCATTAATTACGTAGACCTTCAACGCGTGCCTTTAATAATACATCCAAGTAATATTTCATACTTAATAAAATGAAATAAATATCTCAACGTCAAAATCAAACTCACACCATACTCAATTTAATAAATTCTTCTTACGTACACTTTTATACTTTTATTCTTTCAAAAACTGTCGATATATATATGTTACTCGTCCAAACTGTTTTCCATACTTAAAAACGTCAATAGCTTACGATACTAATCAGAAACTTCACCTACTATATATAAAACGACCTCCCAAAAGTTGGTTAAAAGATTTTACTTTTAAAGTTCCCTGCCCGCCTCGTCTTCGAACTACAAAAACCGGACAGTTTTACGTCAACGAGTCATATAGTCTTTTTAACTTATTTATTTTACTCCGTTTACAAAACCGACCCTCGTCTTTGAAAATAGACTCAACATCCTCATGTTTATCACTTAACATCAGTCCGTGACTCCTTTCAAAATCCTTTTTATAGTCCCCGAGATTCGATCCAAATATCGACAACAATTATATATTGTGCCGATACTCGTCTCTCGGTACACGAATAATCAAACTAACGTAACTTTTCGCTCATTTGGAGCTAGAAGCTCTACCTTATACCAAATCGAAGCTTAAGACATCCTCTACAACAATATCTAGTTAGTTCATACCAAACTCTAATTCATATTTTCTGAAAATTAACTTTAATAATCTGTTTAAAAATACATCTTTAAAAATCATTCAAAATCAATTTTTCACCACATTTTAGCATCATTTTTACCACTATAAACATCCAAATACTACTACTTTGAATCCTAACATGCTAAATCATCCTAGATGATCAAATCAACATAAACCCAACTAAAATTTCAACATGCAATAACTTAAAATAATATATAACAACAATAACACCTACACACAACACATATTTAAGATCAAAACACATGATTTTCATCAAGAAATGGGTTTTACAAAAATGTTCATGCATGTTGCCAAATTTCATACCAATGTGTAGAGAATCAAAAGATAGGAATGCGTCTTTCATTTGTTTTAAGAGATTCAAGTTAGATTTTTAAAAATATATGGTTTTGTATGGTGGAGGGGTGACGGATTGTAGAGAGGAGAGAGAGGGAAGAGAAAAATCTTGGTGGAAGTGGTGTTGTGTGTGTGTAAATGTGTTTAAATTTCCTTTTATATGGAAAAAGTTTAGGGTAGTTTTTGCCAATTGTGATTCTTGTGGACCAAAATGCAAATACTTTGTTAAAAAGCAAGAAATGACTATTAGTCACTTTTGAAAATACTTACGGGTCTCGGATTTCATAAAAATACTTCTCAAAACTTAAAACACACACAAAATATGATATTATATAGTCCCGGCACGACTTAATACGACATTAAAAATAAAAACGTCAAAATATTAAACATCGACTTGTCTAAAATAAAACGTAAAATTTTGGGCATCCGTTGATATCGTTATCACTAATAATCCTCGCAACTCATCAAAACGTAAAAATATTACTTCCAACATTCATCCAAATCAAATCACCAATCATTATGATAATCAATCTCGTCAAAAATTTCAAAAATATACGTAAAAATATAATTAAATAATGACCACGGTTTTGGGTTGTTACATGTAGGCTTATTGTCAAAGAAGCAAGTGTTGAAAATATCCATGTTATAATCGGTTTACAAGTTTTGTACTCAAGTAGTCATGGAGACAACAATGAAGAACATGGGTTTACTTATTGGAGTATCCAACTGAAGGGTATCAAACTGAAGGGTTAGAACATGGGTTTACATATGAAGGGTATCCGGTTGAAGGGTTGTCGATAGCAGGGAACGAGACTTGTGTAATTATTTCCTGTCTCGACTCGTATTTCGACATAGCAAAGTGCCCACAACGAGCCATCTCTTTGTAATTCCTCTTCATCTCTCACGGTCACATGGATCACATTGTATAACCCTTTTTATCTCCCTCCTTATTATGTTTAAGATGTCCTAAATTGTCTTATGTTAATAATTACTTTTTTCAGAGAACGATCTTATGTTGATAATTAGTGTTTTTATTGGGTGGGACTAGGGTTTATGTATTTGATGTTATATGACTTGCGTGTTCTCAAACGGTAAAAGAAAAATAAAAAAAAGACTATTTTGTCCTTCTATTAAAAAGATGTAACAGACTAAAAAGAGCATAAAGTATATATACCAGGGAGCCCAAAGTATAAATACCGGGGATGCCCACATACGGTGTAAAATGTGACAATCCGTCAATTTATGGTTGATATTTTATTCTCAAATATTATTTAAAAACATTATTTTAATGTTATATTATGAACTCACTTATTTTTGGGAAGAAATTTGGATTTACGTCTTGAAGTAGCATCGACTACGTCTAAACCGGAGGATTCTACGTTACGTGCTTACGTTTACATACACCGTTTTGGTGACTGTCCGACATTCCAGGAAATAAATTTATCCGTGAATATTATTTTGGAATTTTAAATTTGTGTTGGTTCATAAACTCACAAATTTACAAGAAGATATTAGGACTTACGATTATAATTTACCGTCCTTTACGACTAAACCGGAAACCTTAGGATTACGTATTTACGTTTTCAAACTCCGTTTTTTATGAGACAATTTTTATTAGATTTGTTTGTGCCGTTGATTCATAATTTATAAAAACCTTTTTCGTAAAATAACCCGAGGGCACGCAAATCGAGGAAACTAGAATCGAGGAGTACCCGTAAATTAATAGGGATGGGACAAGTTTACACTTGCCCACCCCTATACAAATGGGCTCCAACACATCTCATGATGTGTCAATTTTTAACTATTAAGCTAACACTTGTTAGCTAATGCTTAACAAGTAAGCTATCACACCACCAAAACCATCCAACACCTAAACCACTTCTCCAAAACTCATACATGCAAACCACTCTCTCTTTCTCTCCCTAATTTCGTCCACTCTCTCTCAAAAATACCATTTTGATCAAATTTTGATCAATTCTAGCCATAAACTATGTGTTATCTACACATATAATCAAGAAACCTTGAAGCCTTAAAGATTGGAGGTGATCCTAACATCCAAGATGGTGATTTGGTGATATCCAAGGGCTGATTTCTACAAGGAGTGTACAAATATTGGTGGTCTTGAAGATTGTTGTTGATTTATCACAAGTTTTTCCATCAAAAATCCAAGCCTTGATCATAACCTACACAACCTTGGTGGTATAGAGATTGTTCTTCCTATCCTCTTGTTATTTTGATTATATAATCTTGTATTTTCTTTATTTATGTATATGTATATGATGATGAATGATGACTAAAAATATTATGTGGGGATTTGGTGTTGATAGATTTGATAAACATGGGTAAAAAGATGGAAAAACCACATGTAAAAATGGTTAAATCTTGCTTAATAAGATGACTGTATAAAAAAACAGTAAGTAACCAAATGATAAACTGATAAAATGGTAAAGTGGAATCATTATACAGTAAGTATTAGGTGTTATACACATGTGAGAGTTGGCCATGCAATGGAATCATAAAAATGAGTGAGATATGATCAAAACAAGTTTAGAGTGCAAATCTGCCTATACTGTTTTAGACGAATTTATTAAACTATTTAGAGGTTGATTCATCAGTAGCTATAAAGAAATAAAATGAAGCACATATTATGTAGTTTATGTGATAAAAATTTGAGGTTCTATCTCCTTATAGAACTCAATATATGATAAAATGGTGAAGATGAAACTAAAAATAAGATTTTGAAGAATTAATGTTTAATATTATTATATAAGCACTCAAACTAATATATTATAAAATGTGAATTAAAACCCACTAACTTATAAATTTCATTTATATAAATATGTATAAGGTTAAATAAATGGACACTTTATAAAAATGGTAGTTGAATAAGATTTATAAGTTATAAAAACTATAAACATGATTTTTACGACTTTTTCAGCTATTACCGTAAAATTAACGTTTTTCGCCAATTAAAACTTAGACGATTAAACCCGTCTAATGTAAATTTTTTAAAAGTCATATACTGATATATAAGTACCTAATACAAGTAAAAACCGATAAAACCCGAACTATAGGACATACGGACATTAACGAGCTAAGTTAGCATATTCGACTAATAATTTAACTAAATAAGTTAAACACTTATAAAAATTACTTATTGGGCTTAACCCATTTGGGCCCAACATGTAAAGTATAAATACTGATAATAAAAGTATAATTGGGCTAATGAATATTATTGGGCTTGTAATAGGCCCATTGGGCTTTAAAATGTAAACAAGTTGAACTAGTGTAACTAGTCTTGAAAATTACCAACATGTAAACACTATAATGAATGAGTAAAGATGTATAAACCCACTTGATCATCATCATATATATAAAATCATCATATGTATACATGATTATTATTTTTATAAAGTCATTGGACAAGAGTCTAAGACGAGTATTATTTGTCTAGGTTTCCGTGATTGAAGCACGTACCGTACATCTGAATTGCCGATAACCCGCTTTCCCACATCAACGTGAGTTCATAGCCTCGCACTCTTTTAAATGCTTTTATGAAATGTTTTATAAACCCGCGAGGGAGATAACATGTTATTTTTTACAAAATAGGACACCATTTATCCCGATTGTTTGTTTATTGATTTGGACCCAAATGATTGTATTACCCGATGAATGATTATATGACCCGATGTATGAAATGAAATGGATTATTAAAGTTAGGTTATGTCACTAAAAGTCCCATTAGCATGAAGTATGAACTACCGGGATTTGGTAGACGCTTATGCATATAATAGTACTATTTGGGGACGATCACCCCAGTTCGCGCCTTGACGGTTGATCCCCGTCGTGCCACATTGATTGGTAAGCAAATTTATGTATGAGAAGATTTACACAAGCGTGATTATTGTGACGACACGCTAATTTAGATGGGCAAATGAGTTTCGGGTTAGCTACCCGTTGTTTGTTGTAGTAAGGTAACAATGTCATGCGGCTTATAATAATCCAATTAACGAAATAGTGCTTTAAGCATTAAATTTCGATATATAGCCTGACTAGCAATACAGGGTCTTATCATTGATATTATGTTCGTGTTTTGGTTTTATATAACCATATTCATATAATGGTTTTTATTTAACTTTACACGACGTTATAAAACGTATTGTATGATATTTTTACGATATTGGTTCGTATAATGGTTTTGAAGGCGAAAGCCTATATTGTGATTTTGACAAGGATTTGTATAAAATGTTTTTGGCCTATTTCATGGTCTACTATAAAGATTTGTACAAAAATGATTTTCGGTAATAATTATATACCGATGATACATTGATGGTTTTATTAAACTCTATGAATTCACTCGGCGTTATCGCTGACCTTTTCTTTTAACATGTCTTATCTCAGGTACTTGAAGGTAATTCTCGGGAAGACAACAAGAATTCATGGCCCGCACTTAAATAATAATTTCCATTCAAATGCTTTGTAAAACCTGTATGAAATACAATGACTTGGGACCTATGTAAATTTGATATTTATGAATGGAAATGCTTTATTATTAAACGACGCGATTTTTAAGCGTTGTCTATGATGTGAGTAATGTGCTATCCCGTAACACCAACGAGTCGTCCGCTGTATTGAATTGTGTAAATTTGGGGGTGTTACAGTTTGGTACCAGTGCTCTCGTTATAGAGAACGAAAGATTTTTAAAACCAAGGTTTTGAATAAAACATTTCAAAATCTTTTAACTATAAACATTTTTCTCAAAATGTCTAAAAATCTTTTGACTATAACGGTGCCGAAGAATTCCCGAGTTACCGACAAGGCCAGACTGAGAAGTGTTATTTTAATATATATATAACTTGGATTATATATATATATATATATGTTGTAATTTGATTACATGATTGTTTGATGATTATTTTGATATTTATACGAGGTATTTATACGACGTAGATTGTCACAAGGAACCCTAAATCCCCTAGTAAATTAATTGAAGCTATTCTCGTAGGAATTCTAACTATCCTAGATCTAAACCAAGTTGTGGATATTTATGATCCCAACAAATGGTTGATATTCGTAGAAATGTTGATATTAGTTGATTGTGATATTAAAGAAGAATTGGCAAGATTAAACTGATATCGATGTCATGACGATCTTTCCTTATAGAGTGGAGTTTGACAAAACGTTACCACCTGGAAAGGTGTCATCTGATTCGTTGTCACCCAATTCTTAGATTTGAAATCGAAAGGGTGAATCTTGCACTTGAGGCTTTCATTGGAACCTTTACCCAAAAGCCTCATGCCACTAGTACCTTTCCGAGAAGTCTAATTGAATGATCGAGTCATTTCATACTAGTGACTCATTTGATACCTATTGTTGTAAGAGATATAGGATTGGAAATTAAGTGTTGTTCATATAGAGCTTTTATTGCCCTTTTAAGGTCTAAGAATAAGGTTGAAAGTATTGAAGAATGAGGTAGGATATCGCATTGAGTATAAGTTGGTTGAAACCTGAATAAAGTAAAATTTAACCCGTATGGAATATGAGATTGTTAAGAGGAAGTCGTTAAGTTTTGTGATTGAATTATAAGGTTTTAATGGATTTTTGATTCGTGTTAAGGGTTGTTCCTAGGCCATTTTCCACGAATGAGGATGCCCAGTGTCCAAAGAAATAAATTGATGAAATCTTCTTCTGAATTGAGACCGATGGATCTTCTGGGACAGGTGGAACACCTAATGACTATTGTAGATTAGTATTCATTGTGGTATCTTTTAAAAACCCCTAACTTAACTGAGACATCAGTTGGTAGGATGAGTTATGGGAATTGTATGACATAGTGACACGTAATGTGTTACGGTACAATTTGACTTGTTTGTGATTAATGAAAAGACTAACTTTGATTGCTAAATCCTACATGTATTGATGTTATACATCTTTTCTTGATTCTTCCTAATGTTCGCATTAGTGATGCAACCATTGAACAAGTACTCATCTCGATTTGAGTTACATTGTGGATCATTCTTTTCGAGCGCCAGCAAGGTCATGAACCTCATGATTAATTAGCTAAGCTCATTTCCTATGATATCATAGTTAGTTCTTGGTGAACAACTTTTCATCACTGTTTTGCAGATCACTCATTGTTTTTATAAGATAAAACAATATCCCTTGAGAAAAAAAAATAATAAATTTTTTTTTTGAATTTTCATCACTATAAGGATTATTCAAAGTGAGATTTATAAGTGATCGTTATCGAAATGAAGTTGTTTATAAAACACCTTGGAAAACTTAATTGTTTTCATAACAAAGAAAATCTTTGTAAATTTATTTTTGATTCTTATTTATGAATTAAGCATGAAAATGTTTTTATTATAAATATGATGATAAAAAATTTTGACGAACTGAGTATTGCATCGTTAATCTTGAAATTGTATATAGTTGCGCGCCTACATACAATTTGGAATGGACCATGCAAGGCTGATTAGTAGTCACCATAAAACTAATGAATAACACTATATTTTCTTTGAAGATTGTGAAAGAATAAATTTTATGAGATCTGCAAGAAGTGAAAAATAGGGACATAATGGTAGGGACACCTACATATGTGCCTGTAGCATCTATTCTTCTGAGTCGAATTTACTCATCTGTGGAAATTGTCTTATTTGACAATTGACAATTCTTTCTTGTCCAATTCTCCCGTAGTGAGATTCTTAGGAAAAGTATCTAATTACCGAGTGTTGATACCTGAATGGATGTATCAACGTTCCTATAATTTCTTTTGATTTGATTTCATTTGAATGACCTGGGTAACGATCCGAGGAGCTTTCGAATGCGTACTCAAAATTATGAAAACACGGGATATATTCATATTCGTTAAATGTTTCGTCTGTATCTGATTTGAAATTCTCTCCCGTAGATTATGCGTTGAACTTACTCTTTTAAGGTTAGTTATGTCTCCATATATCCTTGAACTTGTGAAGGATTATGAGTTATTATTAGTCTTTTGAGAAATTCACATCTTATTGAAGACAATGAAACTGGAAATTTAATAGTGCCAGTAGAATGGATTGATTGATTATGACATGACGACATTGTCTTAATTGATGGGAACTCGAGTAGAATTCCCCTAAATGATAAGATGTTGATTATCAAAAGTGATCTAAATAATTCTTAATGGATGACCATATCCTGCATTTAGACTTGAAATTATACAATGAATGGTTGTGAATCAGTCATGGATATTATAATCTAGAAAGAACTTAAAATAAATGTATTAAAAGATGTTTCCGTTATCTGAAACTTTAGGAGGTATTTGCTGGTGAATTACCTAGACTTTCGCCATTAAGGCAAGTTGAATTTGGTATTGATTATATTCCTGGTGCTGCACCTGTGGTATGTGCACTATACGTCAGCACCATCTAAATTAAAAGAATTACCGTACAACTGAGAGAGTTGTCGGAGAAAGCTTTTATTCTACCAAGCTCGTCATCATGAAGAGCTATGGTGTTATTATTTCTTATATTTATTGATTACCGTGAACTAGGTAAATTGACGATTAAAAATCTATATCCACTACCCAAGATGATAGATTGTTCGATCATTTACAAGGTTCTAGCGTATATTCGAAGATTTGATCCACGGCATGGTTATCATCAATTTCGTGTCCGCGAAAAAGATTACCTATTCAAATCACTACATCCAGAACTTGTAATAAACATTATGAGTTTCATGTGATGTCGTTTGGATTGACCAATGCACATGTAGCATCTATAAATTTGATGAATCACGTGTGTAGGCTGTAAACTGATAAATTCATGCTTGTGATCATTAAGGACCATCTGTTTGTTTATAAGAATAAGAATGAGTTAATAATTAGTTATATACTGCCCTAAATCGGCCGAACAATGAAAACTTGTACCTTGAGTATTTAACATGTGATTAAAGACTTAATCCTTTACATTATTTGGCCGTGTGATTAATAAGATAATGGAATCTATATTGACTCTTCAAAAATTAAGAGCCCTTTTAATAATTTGGGTTTTACCAAAAAGAAAGTGCAAATATGTTTTGACAAATGTTTTATCAAAAGAACTTTTGAGGGATTATTCCCTTATACCCAGAACATTTGACTAAACTCCTGTTTAGGGGTAAATGTTTGTGTGTACTGCTAGACAACCTAAGAGGGATTGAGGAAACCGTTAAACCATGACTTCAAATTTTGAAACGACAATTTTTCCTTTTCAACTAAGAAAATTTTTACCAAAGAATAAACGAAGGTTTTTCGAACATTTACGGATCTTACTAATTATTTCCGATAAATCAACAAAAATTGTGTTAATTAAATTCAAATTTATTTTGAACATTTTTATATAATTGGACAAACTGAGAAAATTTAAAAACTTTTTGCGTTTACGTTTCATAAAAATTAAATATTTATTATTTAATTACTTGTAGTAATTATCGACGCTTTAAACGTCGGATTGAGCAAAACTGATAAAAATAATAGTTGAGATAGAACTAAGACTTAGAAAATGTAAAGAAAGAATTTTCGAATAAATACGATCATGATAATTATTTCATCAGGAAAGGTGAATATAATTATTGACACATTATGTAGAAAAGATAAAGAACCAATTAGGACATGTTCCTTAATAATGAAGGTGCAAAATAAATTGCCGAACAATTTAAAAATAACTGATGCTTGTAAGAAGGATAATATAGATAATAAAAAGGGGTTCGCGGCTAATGTGAACCATTAGAGTTGAGAAGCCGATGGCGTTAAATGTATAAAAGGTCGCTTGTGGTTGCCTAAATATGGAGATTTAGAGATGTAGTCATATTGAAATCTCGTAAGTATAAGTATTTCATTCATGTCATTTCTGACTAAATGTATCTTTATCTGAAGAAGTTGTACTAATGGCAAATTAAGAAGTCAGACATTGCCTCATACATTAGTAAACGTCTAACTATTGCAAAGGTCATCATCTGAATTTGATTCGATTTGGGTCATCGTCGACAGACTGACCAAATCTGCTAATATCATTTCTGTTAATGATAGATTCTCGATGAAGAAATTGACTCTTTGTATTTAAGGGAGTTGTGTAAACATAGTGTGCCTATATCGATCATCTCTATCAAGATCCTCGCTTCGCATCGAATTTCTAGTGATTTGCTCAGAAGTCATTAAGAACGAATCTTGATGAGAGTGCTGTGTACCACCCCCAATCGAAGGGACGAGGTAAAGTAACGATACAAAATACTATAAGTGTTGTTTTATGTTTGAATGATTGACCTTTGCTAATAAACTGTAAAATCGTTTCCTTTGGAGAGATTATCATTGATAATTATCGTGTTAGGATCGAGATCGAATCTGGTTAGGATCTATATGAGAGCATCTGTAATCAGGAGTTGGGATGAAGACACCCGAGATACACCCATTGTGAGTTGGACATGTCTTTTAGGTTTAAGGTTGCCTACGATGACAAACCTAACTTTACAAAATACTCGACCCGCGAGACCTGAAATGATTGTTGAAATTAGGATCTGATTATTGACTGTCGGTAGTGGGCAGGAGGTTATGTGAATATGAAATGTAGATCTTGAAGTGCCAGATGGGTAGCGACGTTATGCCAAAAAATTTAACCATGGAAAAATGAATTGGTGATCTGAAAGATCATGGGATATAAGTCCCCGTTGTATGGGACCATTGAGATGATGTAAAAGATTGGTTTGAAAGGCATATAAGTTGGATCTACCCTAGGACTTCAAGAGCTGCGTGAATTATGTTTCGTATATCGAACTTGATAAAATGTCTATCAAGTGAAAATCTGATTGTTTCTTAGTAAAGTTTAGATCGGCAAAAAGTTGCATTCATCAGAAACCCATGACCATCATGGATAGAGAAAGTAAGTCAACATTTAGCCTGATCTTATTCCCGTAGTTACGTTTAATGAAACTCGCGTATTGTAATGAATTACACTTGTGAGAAAAGACCGAGTGTGGAGGAAATACCCACATGGCTTTAACTCTATAAGAAGCGAGAAGTAAGATAAGATGATCTTTGAGGACAAAGATCCTGTTTAGGGGTAAATGTTGTGACAATCCGTCAATTTATGGTTGATATTTTATTCTCAAATATTATTTAAAAACATTATTTTAATGTTATATTATGAACTCACTTATTTTTGGGAAGTAATTTGGATTTACATCTTGAAGTAGCATCGACTACGTCTAAACCGGAGGATTCTACGTTATGTGCTTACGTTTACATACACCGTTTTGGTGACAGTCCGACATTCCAGGAAATAAATTTATCCGTGAATATTATTTTGGAATTTTAAATTTGTGTTGGTTCATAAACTCACAAATTTACGAGAAGAGATTAGGACTTACGATTATAATTTACCGTCCTTTACGACTAAACCGGAAACCTTAGGATTACGTATTTACGTTTTCAAACTCCATTTTTATGAGACAATTTTTATTAGATTCGTTTTGTGCCGTTGATTCATAATTTATAAAAACGTTTTTCGTAAAATAACCCGAGGGCACGCAAATCAAGGAAACTAGAATCGAGGAGTACCCGTAAATTAATAGGGATGGGACAAGTTTACACTTGCCCACCCCTATACAAATGGGCTCCAACACATCTCATGATGTGTCAATTTTTAACTATTAAGCTAACACTTGTTAGCTAATGCTTAACAAGTAAGCTATCACACCACCAAAACCATCCAACACCTAAACCACTTCTCCAAAACTCATACATGCAAACCACACTCTCCTTCTCTCCCTAATTTCGTCCACTCTCTCTCAAAAATACCATTTTGATCAAATTTTGATCAATTCTAGCCATAAACTATGTGTTATCTACACATATAATGAAGAAACCTTGAAGCCTTGAAGATTGGAGGTGATCCTAACATCCAAGATGGTGATTTGGTGATATTAAAGGGCTGATTTCTACAAGGAGTGTACAAATATTGGTGGTCTTGAAGATTGTTGTTGATTTATCACAAGTTTTTCCATCAAAAATCCAAGCCTTGATCATAACCTACACAACCTTCGTGGTATAGAGATTGTTCTTCCTATCCTCTTGTTATTTTGATTATGTAATCTTGTATTTTCTTTATTTATGTATATGTATATGATGATGAATGATGATTAAAAATATTATGTGGGTATTTGGTGTTTATAGATTTGATAAACATGGGTAAAAAGATGGAAAAACCACATGTAAAAATGGTTAAATCTTGCTTAATAAGATGGCTGTATAAAAAAAGTAAGTAACCAAATGATAAACTGATAAAATGGTAAAGTGGAATCAATATACAGTAATTATTAGGTGTTATACACATGTGAGAGTTGGCCATGCAATGGAATCATAAAAATGAGTGAGATATGATCAAAACAAGTTTAGAGTGCAAATCTGCCTATACTGTTTTGGACGAATTTATTAAACTATTTAGAGGTTGATTCATCAGTAGCTATAAAGAAATAAAATTAAGCACATATCATGTAGTTTATGTGATAAAAATTTGAGGTACTATCTCTTTATAGAACTCAATATATGATAAAAATGGTGAAGATGAAACTAGAAATCAGATTTTGAAGAATTAATGTTTAATAGTATTATATAAGCACTCAAACTAATATAGTATAAAATGTGAATTAAAACCCACTAACTTATAAATTTCATTTATATAAATATGTATAAGGTTAAATAAATGGACACTTTATATAAATGGTAGTTGAATAAGATTTATAAGTTATAAAAACTATAAACATGATTTTTACGACTTTTTCGACTATTACCGTAAAATTAACGTTTTTCGCCAATTAAAACTTAGACGATTAAACCCGTCTAATGTAAAGTTTTTAAAATTTATATACTGATATATAAGTACCTAATACAAGTAAAAATCGATAAAACCCGAACTATAGGACATACGTACATTAACGAGCTAAGTTAGCATATTCGACTAATAATTTAACTAAATAAGTTAAACACTTATAAAAATTACTTATTGGGCTTAACCCATTTGGGCCAACATGTAAAGTATAAATACTGATAATAAAAGTATAATTGGGCTAATGAATATTATTGGGCTTGTAATAGGCCCATTGGGCTTTAAAATGTAAACAAGTTGAACTTGTGTAACTAGTCTTGAAAATTACCAACATGTAAACACTATAATGAATGAGTAAAGATGTATAAACCCACTTGATCATCATCATATATATAAAATCATCATATGTATACATGATTGTTATTTTTATAAAGTCATTGGACAAGAGTCTAAGACGAGTATTATTTGTCTAGGTTTCCGTGATTGAAGCACGTACCGTACATCCGAATTGCCGATAACCCGCTTTCCCACATCAAGGTGAGTTCATAGCCTCAAACTCTTTTAAATGCTTTTATGAAATGTTTTATAAACCCGCAAGGGAGATAAAATGTTAGTTTTGATAAAATAGGACACCATTTGTCCCGATTGTTTGTTTATTTATTTGGACCCGAATGATTGTATGACCCGATGAATGATTATATGACCCGATGTATGAAATGAAATGGATTATTAAAGTTAGGTTATGTCACTAAAAGTCCCATTAGCATGAATTGTGAACTACCGGGATTTGGTAGATGCTTATGCATATAATAGTACTATTTGGAGACGATCACCCCTGTTCGCGCCTTGACGGTTGATCCCCGTCGTGCCACATTGATTGGTAAGCGAATTTATGTATGAGAAGATTTACACAAGCGTGATTATTGTGACGACACGCTAATTTAGATGGGCAAATGAGTTTCGTGTTAGCTACCCGTTGTTTGTTGTAGTAAGGTAACAATGTCATGCGGCTTATAATAATCCAATTAACGAAATACTGCTTTAAGCATTGAATTTCGATATATTGCCTGACTAGCAATACATGGTCTTATCATTGATATTATGTTCGTGTTTTGGTTTTATATAACCATATTCGTATAACGGTTTTTTATTTAACTTTACACGACGTTATAAAACGTATTGTATGATATTTTTACGATATTGGTTCGTATAATGGTTTTGAAGGCGAAAGCCTATATTGTGATTTTGACAAGGATTTGTATAAAATGTTTTTGGCCTATTTCATGGTCTACTATAAAGATTTGTACAAAAATGATTTTCGGTAATAATTATATACCGATGATACATTGATGGTTTTATTAAACTCTATGAATTCACTCGGCGTTATCGCTGACATTTTCTTTTAACATGTCTTATCTCAGGTACTTGAAGGTAATTCTCGGGAAGACAACAAGAATTCATGGCCCGCACTTAAATAATAATTTCCATTCAAATGCTTTGTAAAACCTGTATGAAATACAATGACTTGGGACCTATGTAAATTTGATATTTATGAATGGAAATGCTTTATTATTAAACGACGCGATTTTTAAGCGTTGTCTATGATGTGAGTAATGTGCTATCCCGCAACACCAACGAGTCCTCCGCTGTATTGAATTGTGTAAATTTGGGAGTGTTACATAAAACCCGCATGAAAAATCCAGAACATATTAATTACATGAAATGACAAATTAATTAAAATGTTTAATTAATCAAATCATGACATGCACTCAGGAATATTTAATAAACACGACAGTATTCGTGTTAAATATATAAATCATGTCGAAAATAAATCATGAACCAAGTCACTAGAATTAAACACGAACCTGCACGATATTGAATTAAAACACAAAAATTGAAAACACTATATATGTGTGTGTTTTGGGCCGGTGTGTAAAACAAAAAGGAAAGAAAGAAATGGGCTTTGAGCATGGCCCATAGCCATTTCAAACCATCAGGAAAGCTAGGGGTGTGTTCATGCTCATTTTTTACTTTTAATAAAAGACACACGACCCTAAACATCCCCTCCTCTAGCCGCCGGTAAGAATCAAGAAAAAGGAGGCCACATTTTCATTTTTATTTAGGTCCGGGTTCGTGTTTATTCGCCATTCATCATATCACAAGCGGTACCACCATTTTAAACCTTGCTTTTATTTCTTGATTTTCCTACTAATCATGAATTTATTATATATTTAATACTAAACATGGGAGTTATACACAAATCCTGAAATTATATTGTGTCGGTGTCAGATTGTTGGTTGTGACTCAAATCGAGACCACAAGGGGGTCTCAGTGGCCTTTTTATTCAACCAGCCACACCCTTGTAAGGGGCGGTGGTGGTTTTGTTCTAACGGCCGCACCCCATAAGGGGTCGGTGTTGGTGTTCCTTGGCCAGCCGCAAGCTACAGACCCCTAACAGTGGGGAATAAGTGAAAACAGTGGGAACCCGAGAGCCATGGGGCTCTCGGTGGGTATTCAGACTGATCAGGGGGTGTATCAAACACATAGCAGTGGATCGTTTGGTTTGTTTTTCAGATTTGCGACAAATTCTGTGACAGAATTTTTGTCACAAATTCCCCTTTGGCAGATTCGCAACAAAACAACGATAGGAATTTCTGTCGCTAATCAGGTTGTGGTGTTTGGTTTAGTGTTTTAGTTGATTTGTTAAGTGCGACCGAGACACGGGTTCTCGGTAGGCTCGGGTTAAGGTTTTAGTACACAACGACTTGTTTGGGTAAACCCTTTTAGTAGATTAATTAATTTTAATTACATGTTATTATAATTACTTAATCATGGAACTTAGGCTATAATAATTAGATGTAATAATTCATGAAATTAGCCTCAATATTTTATATGAGCTTAATTAAATTCAAACCATACTTTAATTTAATTATATAGAAAAGGTAAAGTTTTACTGAATAAATCCTGTCATTTTATTAATTAATAATCCATATTAAAACCATGCACTATATTGTTAATTAATAATCATCTTTTTAGCCTAATGTATTTATTTTATAAACTTTACTTTTATGACACCATGACGTATAAAATATGCTTATTAAGCTCTAGCTTATTTTGGACTTATTAATCAAGCTTATTACTATTTTTGGAAACTTTCTATTTTTGGAAACTTTCTATTTTTAGAATGTTACTTATTATGATACAACAGTATAATAATACAAGAATACATGAAATACACTAATGACAAATACATGGAAACAGTCAGAATTACAAGATTATACACGAAACAGTAAAACAAGACAAGAACATGTAAATCAAGTTAAGAACACTAAGAAACCAGTTAAGTATACAGTAATCAGACAACTCATTCACGTCCCTTATTTATGTAGCATCCGTGAAGTCGGAGTAGAACTTTCATGTTTCATTCTTCATTTCATTACTGTACATAAGGTACGGATATTCCGTCCTTCAGTATGGACTTTCCTTTCTATGCATGATTAGGATTCCCCATTTGCAGCCATCTGTTTTCCCCAGTTATACGTTATAAAACCTTACATGATTTGCCATGATTACCATGTTTAATTGCATGATTTTTATATACATGCATGACCAGTTTCATCTAGTTATGGAGGTACCGTAACCATGACACTTGAGGCACTAGTGTCATGACTCCTCTGTGAGGGAGTGATTTCTCATGGCGTCCCTTTATTTCAGTTGGCCATTTATCAATATTTATCAGTGGGGTGTATGGGTGCATCCTATTTTATTAGTTTATCAGTTTATAGTTATCAGGTGAATGTGGTGTGTGCTCTACATCTTTCACATTGGAGCTGATCCCTCCACCCAGATTATTATTTAGAGGTCACCCCTCTAACAACATGATGAGGTCACCCCTATATGTATTCATGCACACGTTGTTATATTACATGACCTATATAAGTTCTTGGCACTTAAAATACAGTAAATGCATGTTTTCAGCTTTATTAGTTATCAGCTCAGTTTTACATGTTAGAAACCAAGTTTTCCAGGACATACACAATTTTCTGATGCATGTCATTTATCAGTCTTTTAGCTTCAGTACTTTTATCTCTTCATATTAGTATTCCAGATCTCTATTATATTCTAGATATTCTTATCATGTCATTATATCCGTTCACTGAGCGTATTGCTCAGCCGTATTTTCTTTTCATGACTCATACGGCAGGTACCCAAGGACGAACTTGAGCATTTAGGGAACGTGCATAGGATGGGAGCTACCATATACTTCTATTCCTTTTGCATTTCATTTAATTTATCTAGATTCTTGAGTTTATGTTTGGGATTCGATGTTTGATTCCGATTTTCCTTTATGGTCATGTATGTTTTATTACATATTACCTTGCATGCTTTGATGACGCCATAATTATCATGTAATGGTATACTTATCAAAGCGAAGTGTTACATACGGAATACCAGGTACGATATGTGCAAAAATAGAATGAGACAAGGATGAAATCTGATGTTTATTCCAAATATATGATGTAAATATGAATTAAAATGTAACATAGTTGCTGAAACAACCCTAAACATTATCAAGGTAGTAGTGTTTCTAAATGGAAGAGGCATAAACTTGAGCTGCATTTTGACAAGCAACGTGTCAAATAGTTTAAACATCTCATTTTGGTTTAAAAATTATCGGCTTATGTTATATGAGACTCGTGGACATAAAAACTTACTAATCCTAAATCGTTACCGTGAGGTTGATTAGGAAAAAAACTGGCATTTGAATATTACATCTGGAAAAAATTTTCGCATTCATAAAATAAATTGGAATTGATACAACGAATATATATGTATTTATCAAGAAATTAAAGTTAACGAATATGACATACACATCATGATGGAAGTATATGAGATTACTCTATAAATTACTGTTAACAACATAAATCTATTGTAGTTTTTAGAAGGGAAGGATTAGACTAAGGGACATCACTAAAGTTAACATGCTCGAGTTTAATTTTACCACCGCTCTTTCTACCACTACTTCAACTAACTTTAGGTACAATTCTGTCTTCTTCTTTATGGCTTGTGGACTGGTCGTTGCAGACGTAGTATTTGCCAAGCATTTGCAATATTTAAACACAACTTTTGTGTTAAAAGGAAACATAAATTTTGATACTTGTTTATTAATTAATGTGCGCGTTCAAGCTGTTAAATTGAAAGTACTAGTTAGGCTGCTCATTTTAGATTTTGATGTATTTTAATTTTGTTATTAACTTAGCAAGTAGTCCTTGTAATTTCACGTTGATAGATGTTTAGGACTTTTTTAAAAAAGAAAAAAAAGTGAATTCATTTAGAACATGATCTTAATAGTTCAATCAAATAGAACCTAAGCAGTGTGGTGTTTTCACAATTGCATGAATAAAATTAAAAGCTCTGATAGTACGTATGGCCTAAATTTAAAGCTGTAATGTAGAAGAGGAGGTGACATATCCAAATAGACATTGCATGTGAAATATGCCATCTTTTTACACGCCTCCATCCTCCCTGATACATAATGAGATGGTGACCAAAGTTGTTCAAAAAATGAATTGGCATAGCCTGTAAATATGTGGAGAAAGATAGCCTCTTAATTGTGTTTACCACTTCGGATGTTTAAAGTAATTAGACAGACTTGGTTGACATTCTGACTTCTGATATATGTGTTTTTTAGGTTGTTTTATTATGATACTTTTTTTAATCTGTATAGATGATAAGGAATTGATGATCTATGTGGTTTTGATTATGTAGTTGTTACAGTACTAATTAGAACTAATCACAGAGACCTAAATTAATAGAAGTTAAGTTATCTTCTTAGAAACTTGAAACAGTGAACACCCCAAAAGAACTAGCTAGGGTTATCAAGTGCTTACGGTATCATACATGTCAATGTTTAAAATATTACTACATTGTTTTGAAAAGCCAATGACTACATTTTACTAGTCATATACATGATATTTCAAAAGCTCTAAGCCATGTTAAAAGAAGTTGAAATCTCCTTACATGCCTCCAACTTCCTAATTAATGGATAGCCTCTTTTTTCCAAATGAGCATAATTAAAGGTGACATTTTATTGTTTTGAGATGCTGGCCAAAGGACTTGGTTCAAGAAAGTTATCTGCTACTTTGTTGGTTTTAGACAAGTATGACTTTAATGGTGTGGTAACTATTCTCAACATACAAAGCTATTTTCAGTTATGGTTCATATAATTTGCACCCTCACCTTGAAATTATTGCTCAAACTTAAATGAGCCTTGGAACAAAAAGGTTCAATATAACTTGTTAAAAACATTGTCTAAAAGCAAGATGGTGTTCGTATTATTATACCAAGTTAGTAATATCAGTATATAACTATCTTTTTTAGACCACCGTATTAAAGTTACCAAAGCTCTTGCGGTCTCTTGGATTGTTTTGTTCAAAGTACTATTACATCATTTATCAAACTTGTTATGCGTACGAGACTACAAGTAATTCAGTTCTGAAAAAACATGTCAACGAACATATAGCATGGCGATTGTTTTTGCCACAATAAAAATAGGAGGGGCTTTTTTGCAATTCTAAAAGATTGTCACACATAATAAATATGAGGAGGGGCTTGCTCTACTTTCCAATAGTAATTGCTATGTCTCTCTTTCTCTTTGCCACCATCACCCCCACCGACACCATCTCCGCCGCCCCATTCGGGGTTGTTGACAACTCCATTCCACATATTCTTGACAATGTCAACTACTTGTCCGGCCTTAATCAAGTAATTTTCCAAGAGTGGTATTACTTTGTATCATATCTTGTTATTCCATTTCAAAAGCTAGAAAACTTGCAAAAGATGATAAAGCATTGGTTTCGGAACACAAGCATATACTTTCATCTTATAAAGCTGTCAATATCAGTGGGTTATTCATACATCGTGACATAAAGATAAGGTATTACTCGTTATAAGTTGTTGAAAATTGAAATTTGACATATTTAACCTTTCTTGTTTGCTATCTTGACCAACATCTCGTAATTAATGATACTTCTCTTTCCATCTTCTAAGACTTCATCTACGGTTTAGCGGTGGCTATGAGGATACATTTTTTCTTGGTGGTGCCCATGTATTGAATGGTCCTATTTTTCGACTACTCAAACATTTCTTAAGGTACATTTTTTATTGTTTTATCAAGTTGTCCTTAAATAGCTATTTTCTTGTCATTACAAGCGTTAGTTTGAGTTGGTGATCGTATTGTGTTACTGAGTTAACTTGATAAGACCCTAAATATTAAAAATAGAGAAATCCATCTTTAGAAGTATATACAATGATGAGTATACACAATATAACACATTGACATGTATGTAGATTACACAATTATAACTTTGTAAACATGTAGATTATTGTGGATTATTATAAAAGCTTTTTGATTCAATCAAAGAAAGGTAAGGAATGAGTTTACAAATTTGTTTCATTGAGAGTTTAGTTTTTGCATATTGCCCTCATATAATCACTTGGAATTTTGTGATACACATTTGGTACCATCACAAAATGGCTGGAAAGCTATGATGGCAATGTTAAAAAAGTATAATTTTATATCACAAACCTCGGGGTCTTAGTTTATTTTAATGGGCCACTTTAATTTTTATGCTAAATTGTGTTTTTTCGGGTTATAGTCTACTTGTTACGGAGTATATCTTAACACATATATTAGCCTTAAAATGTGAGCGCCATTTACGGAATTACATTAGTTAAATATAGTCACACACGCAGGGACTAGTTTTTTTAAGTTAGAATAGTTCGTGTGTGTCTAGGCTAGAAATACCCCCTACATACTTCCATATAGGGGTGAGGATTCCCATTTGTTTATTTTCATTTCTCTCTCTAAAATAATCACACTTCTTTCATCTTCCTACTTTCTCTCTCTAAAATGTCTAACCATCACTTTTATCCTCCCCGACCTCCAGATCTATACCTTGTTAGTATGAATTTTATATGTTAACAACAGATGTTGAGTTATTAAAATCCAAAGTATTAGAAAAAATAAACGTATATCAAGTAGGGTGAAAGATTAAAAAAAATCTAAAGTATAAAATATTTTTTGTTTTCTTTGTTATAACGAATCTATTAATAACTAGTTCTAATGATCATCGTTAATGTATTAACTCGTATATTTCTCCTCATAGCAGTGATATGAGCGTAATTACTCATATCATTTATATGACAAAACGGACATAAAATGCATATTTAATATGAATTTAGTATTGTATATTTTTGTTTTGTTGTCTCGTGTGTAGGTACCAAGATCACAAGAACCGGCAAAAACACACATGAGATTTAAGATGTTATCAAAGCCAAAAGACAAGATCGTTTTTATTCACAGATTTATCAAGATTATTGGGCCAAGTGGGGTCCACTTGAGCTTAATGGGCCTGAAAGCCCATATATGGAGTTATGAAGTTTGCAAGCCCAAGAAAATTAAGGGACGGATGTAGTATATAATATTGGGTCCAAAAGCCCAAAAGTATCGAAGTTAAAGACGGTGGAGTTTTATAAACTTGGTCAAGGTCCGTCAAAAGCCGAAAAGAGACCAAATAAGCAACGAATGGAAGTTATATACTTCTTGGGTCAACATCTTCTGTCAAAGAAACACAAAAGAAATAAAAGAAATAAAAGTCGAGAGACTTGGGGAAGAACAAAAGGAGCAGCTATGAACCCTAGAAATTAAGGCTTTCCAATTCAGTGAGCAATTGAAGCCACGCGTTGTGTTTCAGAGAAAAAAGGAAGACAAGCAGCGTGTATAAGCCGAAGATTCTAAATACCAAGTGCCAACGTGGCACTTGGATGCGTCATAGCCTCAATCTCATTGGTTGATGACTGTCATTCTGACAAGAGGCCAATCACACCCTGACACATCAGCCTAATAGAAGCACACTTATTGCCAAGCTGGCAATCCGTGTGAAGGGTAAGTGACTATCAGCCGTTGGATCAAAACTGACAAGAAAGAGAAAGAATGATACCTAATCTACGGTTAGAAATTGTTCATCATCAGCACCCCTCACCTCTTATCCAACTATAAATACCCCCACCATTTTACTATAATCTCATCCCTTTTCTTTCTAAGTGCTATAATGTTAGTTTATATTTAGAATTGTAATTTTCTTTAGTACTGTTACTTTGATTTAATAAAAAATCTTCTTTCAGTTTCATTTATTTTTTATCTCGAGTCTTGTTTATTTTATTGGAATATATGCAATCTAAAATCTATAAACTGAATATTATAATAAAGTATTGTTTGTTTAAGCTCAAACCATAGCTTATTTGAACAATTAAGATCGAATTCGGGATAGATGTTCATTCCCACTGAATGAGCATAAAATCTGTTATATTGGTTCGATGGTTCGATATTTAGTTGATGGTTCAATGGCGTTAGATTGAAGATAGTTCTAAGTCGGCTCAGCGCCTGACTTCATCATCAACGGGTTTTCTTCAACGAATGGTTAAACACTTTGTTATTTTTGAATATACTTGTAGTTTGCATAGTGATTGGATATCTGAATACTTTAATATGCTCGCAATATGTTTTGTTTACTGAGATAATACTTTGTTGATGTTTGGATATTTCTGCATTAATATCCTTTAATGTCTACATTTTCTTTTTGAACTGTGATTGGAATTAAAGTTTGTCTGACTGCCGTTGAACTGATTCTTGCTGATTTACAGTGTGTTACTTTTCATATTGAGCTAGTCAAATAATGCTTATTGTTACTACCAAAACGTGTTAGCCATTCATCGCTAGTAGTTATTTGTAGCATCAATCTTGTTTTTATGCTGCTGATAATATGTTAGAGCTTATGTTTGTTTTTGGTTGTTCATATGGTAAGGTGTATTGAATCGACTCATAACTGAATAATTGTAATCTGAAATTGAAGTTAAACGATGGATCACTGAGCATATTTTATCTAATATTGTAATTGTAGAGATTTATAATTGAATTAATAACTTTGCTTGTTTCGTTGCTGAAAAGGATTTTGAGTAGGAGAATATAATTGAATTACTTGTCTGTTATATATTCACTGTTATAGCAAGGTTTTTCGTAATCATCAGACTTTAGTGTAAAATTGAAAAAGATCTCAAGTTGATAAAATGAGGTTTTATAATAGGCTGTAGGTAGGATTATAACGAGCATTGATTCTGAAGCTGTAGTCTAACCTGTGAGTTTCATACTGTTATCAAAATTGTGAACAATGCAATTATCTGCTCATCTAATTTTGTTGGTATTGTGCGTTCAGTTATAGATTTAGCGTTTATGTTATAGCTTGATTTATGACTGCTGAAGACATGATAGCCACCCTGCATTTCTATTAATTTTATCTCTTGCTGAATTGGTGGAAAACTAGCTTATTGTTATTGATTTCATTCTAGTTATTGTTTTAACTGATTTTTGTCATCATTGATTGATCTTTGCTTTGTGATAGTTGAAGTTACTGATTAAATAATATTGAGTTGTTGATTTTAGTTTAAATTGCTTTGATTTATAGTTGCTGTATCATAGCTTTCGTGTTCTCTATTGTATTCTTGCTGATGTCAATTTGTTATTGCTGTTTGATTGAATATGCTTATAGAATCTTGTTACCTTTGAATTGCTTGTTACCATATTTTTCTCAAATTTCCTTGTTGTCAATTTGTTAGTATGATTTTAGATATAGGTTCTGCTAGTTGTGACTGATTTTGCTTTGGTTTTATTTTTATTAGTGACTGATTTTTTATTTTATATGAACCTTGTTTGGATTCAAGTGATATTTAAATATCGAATCTGCCTTTAAAAAAATATATAATAAAAATTATGTCTAAGCCAGGTTCGATCCTTCGACCTACACTTCATAAGTCCATTGACTTAACCAACTGAGCTAGCCTATCTTTGAGTATTATATTTCGTTTAGATATTAATATACATTATTAGATACTGTCATTATATACCTTGAACATTTTTTTATCAAATGTTAGTTTTAAAGTTAAATGTAAAAAAATAATATTACTTTTAATAAATAATTGTTTATATAAATTTTGCACAACTTATTAGTTTTTAAATTAAATAATAAAATTAAAAAATTAAAATTAAAAAATAAATTAAGTTTTTATTTTATTTTGTCTTTTAGATTTATTTTGGGTAACGGTTCATGCACTTTTAATTAAAACGTAGGATTTTAGATAAAAACCGAAACCATTCAAATTAATTGTCCAAATTAAAAAGTCTCAAAATCATAATTTCTTCGTGTACAATGAACCGGGATCACTCTCGTGTTTAATTAATCCGTCTTAAGCGAATTATAGACTATTACTTTTTCCTAAAGGTAATTTTCTTAATTTGTTCTATAACGTATTACATTAAAATACACCGACACGTTTCCCACACATCAAAAATTTTGGCGCCGCTGCCGGGGAAATTGTGTACGATTCTTTCGTGGCGATTTGTTGATCATTTATTTGAAAACCCGTTCCATCCTTGGAAAGTTTTGTTATATATATATATATATATATATATATATATATGTATATATATATATATATATATATATATATATATATATATATATATATATATATATATATATATATATATATATATATATATATATATATATATATATATATATATATATATATATATATATATATATATATATATATCTATATATATATATATATATATATATATATATATATATATCGTTTTTTTCTTGTTTTTTGTTGCTAATATACTATATTACATAGAACAATAAATTTACCTACCTCCAAAAGCGTGAAAACGCAAACCTTATTTGGGATTTCATCACCTAACTATTGTATTCGAATCCAAAACAAAGAATAAAGGCAAAATAGATAAATACTAATAAAAAGTTTGAACTCGATTTATACAAACTATAAGGTGAGTATAAGGCGACGAGCGATAAAATACCATCTAAGGAAAAAGGTTTTTACGTGCTTTGTGCCACCTCGTTTCCCCGCTTGCTTGTGCGTATATTGAGAGGGACGACCGATTATTGGTTTGCCAGTAATAAACTTTATTTTTGTCGTTTTTTACTTATTGAACCTCGAGACGTTTAGGTTTTCACCTACGTTTCAAAGTCGAACGAGGGTAGTTTAACTCTATAGTAATTATTCTTACTCCTTGATTTTATCAATCTTTGATTGATTTGAAAAATAAAAATACCAAAAATAATCTTCTTATAATCTAATTTCTTTTCTTCAACCCTCTAAATTCTCGTCATTTTAGTGTATGCAACTTCATTCTAATCGACTTTTGATTAATCACGGTAGACTTGTAAACATTCCTCGTAGAAATAGAAATCGTCAACAACGAGTAGTGGAACCCAAGCTTCCAACTATTGTTGTAGAGATGGCCGATAACCGAACAATGGAGGAATTGCTCCGTGCACCCACCGTAGGGTACGGGGAAGCAATCGTTGTGCCGGCTATTTTGGCGGATCATTATGAGGTTAAGACGGGTCTTTTATCACTCATTCTTGCAGATCAATTTCGAGGCAATGAGACTGATAACCCGCATTCTCACATTCGGAATTTTCTTCGTATCACCTCGACTCTCAAGTTTAGAGATGTGCTGAATGACGCGATTAAGCTCATGCTTTTTCCGTACTCGCTCGAGGGAAACGCTAAGCGTTGGTATGAAAAGGAACCACCGAGTTCGATTTTAACATGGGACGATCTAGTGTCTAAGTTCATGAATTACTTCTTTCCACCATCTAAAACAACTCACTTTAAGAATGAAATAACTAGATTTGAACAAAAAGTGCATGAATCGTTTGGAGATGCTTGGGAAAGGTTTAAGGACTTGTTGAGACAATGTCCACACCACTGTTTCACGGAGTTACACCAAATAAATACTTTTTATAATGGACTTAATATGGTTGAACAAGATTCTTTAAATGTCGCCGCGGGTGGTAAGCTTTTAAGAAAAACTCCGAGAGACGCGTGGGGTATCATTGAGAATAAATCTAGAGTTCAATATTCACATAACACACCGGTTGTTTCTCATGTGAATTCATCTAATCTCGAGATTGCTAGATTAGACTCTAAGATTGACACAATTTTGAATGAGATTAGGAAGAGTCCTCATTGATCGATTAATGCGGTTGAGAATTTTTGTGTATTGTGTGGTGGAGCACATCCGAATTATGCTTGTTCAACCACGAGGTTTGATCAAGCTAGTGCTTTTGCGATGACGGGAACTTATGGCCCTAACGTTCAAGCTCCGTCAAAACCATGTTGCTCCACCGGTTCACAATAGATATAATAATGGAAACAATGGGAATAATTTTAACCGTGGTAACCAAGGGAATTTTAATCAAGGAAATGGATTTCATGGTAATCAAAACAATCAAGGTTTTCAAAATAATAACCAAAATGATATGTCAAGCTATATCAAAACAAATGAGGCAAATTTGAAAGCTTTTCAAAATAATCTTCAAGGACAAATGAACACTTTGAAACTCGATTTTCAAAATATGATCAAGGGGCAAAATAACAAGATTTGATCTTAATCAAACAAGATTAGAGCAAAACCAAAACCGTATTGAGAGAAATCATGCTAAACAAAATACTTTCGATGTTTGAAGCAATAATGAACAAACCTTCCTCTTCTTCGGGTGGCTTACCTAGCAACACCATTCCAAAACCGAAGGGTGAGATGAAAGCTATTACCACACGTAGTGGGAAGGCTTTAGACGGACCTTTGCTTCCACATGTTAGTACCTCACTAGTGAGGGAAGTGAGCAAGAACAATAGTTGGTTAAGGAAAAGGAAATTCCTAATCCACCAAAGGTAGAACATGTGCCTATTCCGGAACCCGAACTTCCGAAGACTAAACCCACACTACCCTACCCTTCGAGACTTAACCAGAGAAGCTCCACGACAGATCTAATGCTCAAATGTCAACATTTCTTAAAATGTTTAAGCAACTTTACTTTAATGTTAGTTTCGCTGATGCATTGCTTTATATGCCTAAGTTTGCTTCGACTTTCAAGAAATTGATTAGTGATAAAGGGAATCTTGAAGAGTTTAATCATTCTCTTGATGCCAATTGTTCGGCGGTTCCCACCAAAAAGCTACCCGAAAAGCTTGGAGACCCCGGAAGATTTCTTATCCCTTGTGAATTTCTGGAAATGAAGGAATGTTTAGCATTAGCCGATCTTGGCACTAGCATTAATTTGATGCCTCTTTCCGTTTGGAAAAGGATATCACTTCCCGAGCTCACACCTACTAGAATGACTCCCGATCTTACGGATTGATCGACCGCCCTTCCGGTAGGTATAGCCGAGGATGTCTTTGTTAAGGTAGGGAATCTTCATTTTCCGGCGGATTTTGTAGTTGTGGATTACCCCGAAGATGCACGTGTGCCGTTGATTTTAGGAAGACCATTTTTGAGTACGGCTAGTGCCTTAATTATCATGAAAAGTGGAAAAATGTGTGACAATCCGTCAATTTATGGTTGATATTTTATTCTCAATATTTATTTGAAAATATTATTTTAATGTTACAATATGAACTCACTTATTTTTGGGAAGTAATTTGGATTTACCTCTTGAAGTAGCATCAACTAAGTTTAAACCGGAGGATTCTACGTTACGTGCTTACGTTTACATACACCATTTTTGGTGACAGTCCGACATTTCAGAAAATAAATTTATCCGTGAATATTATTTTGGAGTTTTAAATTTGTGTTGGTTCATAAACTCACAAATTTACGAGAAGAGATTAGGACTTACGATTTTATTTTAACGTCCTTTACGACTAAACCGGAAACCCTAGGATTACGTATTTACGATTTCGAACTCCGTTTTTGACGAGACAATTTTTATTGGATTCGTTTTGTGACGTTGATTCATAATTTATAAAAACGTTTTTCGTAAAAAGACCCGAGGGCACGCAAATCGAGGAAACTAGAATCGAGGAGTACCCGTAAATAAATGGGGATGAGACAAGTTACACTTGTCCCACCCCCCACTATAAACCGTCCATAACTTAGCCACACAAACCATTTGGTGTCAAGTTTTGAAAGAAAGTGGAAGACACATGTCCTCCTAGCCTTTCAAACTTACAAAACCACTACCTAAAACAACTTTCTCTCATTCACAACATGCAAAACAAGAAAACAACTTCATTTTTCTCTCTATCTCTCCCCTTGGCCGTCTATACTTCATAACCACCACCACCATTCATCAAATTTTCCACCATGAATCTTATGTTTAACTTGCATAAGATGGAAACCTATATAAGACTTGAAGATTGGAGGTGATTCTAACATCCAAGGAGGTGATTTGATGGTGTCATAGGGCTGATTTCTACATGAAGTTTACAAGTATTTGTGGTCTTGAAGATGGTCTTGGTTCATCACAAGTTTCTCCATCAAAATCCATGTTTTGATCACAACCTACATCATCATGGTGGTATAAAGATTGTTCTCCTCATCTTCTTGTTATTTTTGATTATTTAATCTTGTATTTCTATTACTTATGTATATGTATATGATGATGAATGATGATTAAAAATATTGTGTGGGGATTTGGTGTTGATAAACATGTTTAAAAAGATGAAAAACTATAATAAATAAGGTTAAAATCTTGCTTAATTTAGATGGTTGTATAAAACAGTAAAGAACATATGGTAAACTGGTAAAATGACTTGAATAAATTCATATACAGTAAGCTATGGGTCTTGTACACATGTGAGAATTGGCCATGCAATGTAATCATTGTAATGAGTGAGATATGATCAAAACAAGTTTAAAGTACAAATCTGAGTTCACTGTTTTGGACGAATTTTAGAAAATACTTAGAAGATGATTCAACAGTAGCTATAGAAGAGTTAAATGGAGCACATATCATGTAGTTTATGTGATAAAAATTTGAGCTTCTATCTCTATATAGAACTCTAGATATGGCAGTTTTGGTGAAGATGAAAATAAAAATCAGATTTTGAGAATTAATGTTTATTATTATTATATAAGCACTCTAAATTATATTGTATAAAATGTAAAATAAAAACACACTAACTTATGGATTTTAACTATATAAATATTTAAAAGGTTAAATAAGGGTATAAATTACAAAAATGGTAGTGGAATAACACTTATAAGTAATAAAAACTATAAACTTGATTTTTACGACTTTTTCGGCTATTACCGTAAAATTAACGTTTTTCGCCAATTAAAACTTAGACGATCAAACCCGGCTAATGTAAACTTTTTAAAAGTCATATACTGATATATAAGTATCTAATACAAGTAAAAACCGATAAAACCCGAACTATAGGACATACGGACATTAACGAGCTAAGTAAACATATTGGACTAATAATTGGACTAAATAAGTTAAACTCCTATAAAAAGAACTTATTGGGCTTAACCCATTTGGGCCCAACTTGTAAAGTGTAGATACTGATAATATAAGTATAAAGTGGAATAAGACAAGTTAAAGAACTTATAATAAGTTTATTGAACCTAAAACACTTAAATAGGTAAAACTAGTAAACTAGCATAAAAGTTATCGACACATAACACTAAAACGAGTAAATGAGAATATGTAAACCCACTTGATCATCATATATATAAAATCATCATATGTATACATAATTGTTATTTTTATAAAGTCATTGGACATGAGTCTAAGACGAGTATTGTTTGTCTAGGTTTCCGTGATTGAAGCACGTACCGCACGTCCGAATTGCCGATAACCCGCCTTCCCACATCAACGTGAGTTCATAGCCTCGCACTCTTTTAAATGTTTTTAGGAAATGTTTTATAAACCTGCGAGGGAGATAACATGTTAATTTTTATAAAATAGGACACCATTTGTCCCGATTGTTTGTTTATTGATTTGGACCCGAATGATTGTATGACCCGATTGTATGACCCGATAAATGATTAAAGGACCCGATAGATGAAATCAAATGGATTATTAAAGTTAGGTTATGTCACTAAAAGTCCCATTAGCATGAATTGTGAACTACAGGGATTTGGTAGACGCTTGTGCATATAATAGTACTATTTGGGGACGATCACCCCAGTTCGCGCCTTGACGGTTGATCCCCGTCGTACCACATTGATTGGTAAGCGAATTTATGTATGAGAAGATTTCCATAGTGTGACCTTTGTGACGACACGCTACTTTAGATGGGAAAATTGAGTATCGGGTTAGCTACCCGTTGTTGGTTTAGTAAGGTAACAATGTCATGCGGCTTATAATGATCCGATTAACGAAATACTGCTATACGCTCCGAATTACGATGTATTGCCTGACTAGCAATACAGGGTCATACTATTGATATTATGTTCGTGTTTTGGTTTTCATAACCATATTCATATAACGGTTTTTATTTTCATACAACGTCATAAGACGTATTGTATGATGTCTTTACGACATTGGCTCGTATAATGATTTTTAAGGCAAACGCCTATATTATGACTTCGATAAAGATTTGTATAAAATGATTTTGGCTATTTTATGGCCTATTACAATGATTTGTACGAAATGATTTTTGGTACTAATTTTATACCAAAGTTATATTGATGGAATTTATTAAACTCTATGAATTCACTCGGCGTTATCGCTGACCTTTTCTTTTAACATGTTTTATCTCAGGTACTTGAAGGTAATTCTCGGGAAGACGACAAGAATTCATGGCCCGCACTTAAACAATATTTTCCATTCAAATACTTTGTAAAACTTTGTATGAAATAATATGACTTGGGACCTATGTAACCTTGATATTTATGAATGGAAATGCTTTATTATTAAAACAACGCGACTTTTAAGCGTTGTCTATGATGTGAGTAATGTGCTATCCCGTAACACCAACTACTCTTCCGCTGTACTGAGTTGTATAAATTTGGGGGTGTTACAGTTTGGTATCAGAGCTCTCGTTATAGAGAACGAAAGATTTTTAAAACCAAGGTTTTGAATAAAACATTTCAAAATCTTTTAACTATAACCATTTTTCTAAAAATATCTAAAAAAATCTTTTGACTATAACGGTGCCAAAGAATTCCCGAGTTACCGACAAGGCCAAACTGAGAAGTGTTATTTTAATATATATATATATATATATATATATATATATATATATATATATATATATATATATATATATAACTTGGATTATATAAATATATATATATATATATATATATATATATATATATATATATATATATATATATATATATTTATGTAATTTGATTACATGATTGTTTGATGATTATTTTGATATTTATACGAGGTATTTATACGACGTAGATTGTCACAAGAAACCCTAAATCCCCTAGTAAATTAATCGAAGCTATTCTCGTAGGAATTCTAGCTATCCTAGATCTAAACCAAGTTGTGGATATTTATGATCCCAACAAATGGTTAATATTCGTAGAAATGTAGATATTAGTTGATTGTGATTTTTAAGAAGAATTGGCGAGATTAAATCTGATATCGATACCATGATGATCTTTCCTTATAGAGTGGAGTTTGACAAAACGTTACCACCTAGAAAGATGTCATCTGATTCGTTGTCACCCAATTCTTAAATTTGAAATCGAAAGGGTGAATGTTGCACTTGAGGCTGTCATTGGAAACATTACCCAAAAGCCTCATGCCACTAATACCTTTCCGAGAAATCTGATTGAATGTGTGAGTCATCTCATACTAGTGACTCATTTGATAATTGTTGTTGTAAGAGCTATAGGATTGGAATTAAGTGTTGATCATATCGAGCTTTTATTGCCCTATTAAGGTGTAAGAATAAGGATGAAAGTATTGGAAAAAGAGGTAGGATATTGCATTGAGTATAAGTTGATTAAAACTTGAATAAAGTTAAATTTAACCTGTATGGAATATGAGATTATTAATAGAAGTCGTTAAGTTCTGTGATTGAATTATAAGGTTATGAATGATAGTTTGTGTTAAAGGTTGTTCCTAGGCCATTGTCCAATGACGAGGATGCCCAGTGCCCAACAAATAAATTGAAGAAATCTTCTTCTGAATAGGGACCGATGGATCTTCCGGGACATGTGGAACACCTAATGACTGTTGTAGATTAGTATTCATTGTGGTATCTTTTAAGAATCCCTAACTTAACTGAGATATCAGTGGGTAGGATGAGTTCTGAGAATTGTATGACATAGTGACACATAATGTGTTACGGTACAATTTTGACTTGTTTGTGATTAATAAAAAGACTACCTTTGATTGCTAAATTCTACATGTATCGATGTTATCTATCTTTTCTTGCTTGTCTCTAATGCTCGCATTAGTGATGCAACCATTGAACAAGTAGTCATCTTGAATCGAGTTATGTTGTGAATTATTCTTTTGAGTGCCATCGAGATCATGAACCTCATGATTAATTGGCTAAGCTCATTTCCTATTGTATTGTAGTTAAGTTCTTGGTGAACAACTCTTCATCACTCTTTTGCAGATCACACATTGTTTTTACAAAGTTGAAACAGTATCCTTTGAGAAAAATTTATTTTCATCACAATAAGGATTATTCAAAGTGAGATTTATAAGTGATTGATATCAAAATGAAGTTGTTTATGAGACGCTTTGGAAACTTAATTACTTCCATAACAAAGAAAACCTTTGTAAATATATTTTTAATCCTTATTTAAGAATTAAGCATGAAAATGTTTTTATTATAAACATGATGATAAAATTTTGACGAACTGAGTATTGCATCGTTAATCTTGAAATTGTATATAGTTGCGCGCCTACATACAATTTGGAATGGACCATGCAAGGCTGATTAGTAGTCACCATAAAACTAATGAATAAACACTACATTTTCTTTGAAGATTGTGAAAGATTAAATTTTATGAGATCTGCAAGAAGTGAAAACAAGGGCATACTGTTAGGGACACCTACATATGTGCCTGTAACATCTATTCTTCTGAGTCGAATTTACTCATCTGTGGAAATTGTCTTATTTGATAATTGACAATTCTTTCTTGTCCAATTCTCCCGTAGTGAGATTCTCAGGAAAAGTATTTGATTACCGAGTGTTGATACCCGACTGGATGTATCGACGTTCCTATCATTTCTTTTGATTTGATTTCATTTGAATGACCTGGTTAACGATCCGAGGAGCTTTCGAATGCGTACTCAAATTATGAAAACATGGGATATATTCATATTCATTAAATGTTTTCGTTTGTATCTGATTTGAAATTCTCCCACGTAGATTATGCATTGACCTTACTCTTTTAAGGTTAGTTATGTATCCATATATCCTTGAATTTGTGAAGGGTTATGAATTATTATTAGTCTTTTGAGAAGTTCACATCTTATCGACGGCAATAAAACTGAAAAGTTGGTAATGCCAGTAGAATGGATTGATTGATTATGACATGACGACATTGTCTTAATTGATGGGAACTCGAGTAGAATTCCCCTAAATGATAAGATGTTGACTATCAAAAGTGATCTAAATAATTCTTGAAGAATGACCATATCCTGCATTTAGACTTAACATTATACCGTGAATTGTTGTGAACTAGTTATAGATATTGTAATCTAGAAGAACTTAATACGAATTTATTAAAAGACGTTTATGTTATCTGAAATTTAAGGAGGTATTTGTTGATGAATTACCTAGACTTTCGCCATTAAGGCAGATTGAAATTTGGTATTGATTATATTCCCGATGCTGCACCTGTGGCTTATGCATTTTACGTCAGCACCATCTGAATTAAAGGAATTATCGTACAACTGAGAGAGTTGTCGGAGAAAGATTTTATTCTACCAAGCCTGTCATCATGAAGAGCTATGGTGTTATCATTCCTTATATTTATAAATTACTGTGAACTGAGTAAATTGACAATCGAAAACGATATCCATAACTCGAAATGGAAGATTTGTTCGATCATTTACAAGGTTCTAGCGTATGTTTTAAAGACTTGATCCACGGCATGGTTATCATCAATTTCGCGTCCGCGAAAAGGATTATCTATTCCAATCACTACATCCGGTACTTGTAATGAACATTATGAGTTTCACGTGATGTCGCTTGGATTGACCAATGCACATGTAGCATTCATAAATTTGGTGAATCACGTGTGTAGGCTGTAATTTGATAAATTCATGCTCGTGATCATTAAGGACTATTTGTTTGTTTATAAGAATAAGAATGGGTTAATAATTATTTATAGATTGACCTGAATTGTCCGAACAATAAAAACCTGTACCTTGAATAATTAACATGTGATTAAAGACTTAATCCTTTACATTATTGGACTATGTGATTAAAAAAAGATAATGGAATCTATACTAACTCTTCAAATTTAGAAGTCATTTAAGACTTTGAGTTATACTAAAAAAAGTGCAAATATATTTTGACAAATGTTTTAACAAAGGATTTTAAGGGATTATTCCCTTATACACAAACCATTTAACTAAACTCCTGTTTAGAGGTAAATGTTTTTGCATACCTTAGGACAACTTAAGAAGGATTGAGGAAAACCATTTAAACCATAACTTGAAATTTGAAACAACAATTTTTGCTTTTCAACTAAGAAAATTTTGACCAAAGTATAACCAAAAGATTTTTCAAACATTTACGAATCTTATTAATTATTTTCGATAAATCAGCAAAAATCGTGGTTAATTAAATTCAAATTTGTTTTGAACATTTTATTATAATTGGTCGAACTAAGAAATTTAAAACTTTTAACGTTTATGTTTCATAAAAATTGAATATTTAATATTTAATTAGTTATAATAATTATCGATGCTTTAGAACATCAGATTGAGTAAAACGGATAGAAATAATAGTTAAAACGAAACTAAAACTTAGAAAATGTGAAGAAAGAATTTCTGAGTAAATTGAAGACATGATAATTACATCCTCAGAAAAAGTGAATGTAGATACTGACACATTATGTAGAAAGTATAAAGAACCAATTAGAACGTATTCCTTAAAAATGAAGGTGCAAAATAAATTGCCGAACAATATAAAAATAAATGATGTTTGTAAAAAGGATAATATAGATAATAAATGGAGTTCACGTCTAAAGTGAACCATTAGAATTAAGAAGCCGATGGCGTTAAATGTATAAAAGGCCACTTGTGATTGTCTAAATATGGAGATTGTGAGATATAGTTATGTTGGAATTTGTAAGTATAAGTATTCTATTTATGTCATTTATGACTAAAAGTATCTTTGTCTGAAGAAGTTGTACTAATGACAAATTATGAAGGCATACATCGCCTCATACATTAGTAAATGTCTAGCTATTGCAAAGGTCATCATCTGAATTTGATTCGATTTGGGTCATCATCGACAGACTGACCAAATCTGCTAATATCATTCCCGTTAATGATAAATGCAAAAGAGTTATGTAAACATAGCGTGCCTGTATCGAACATCTTTATCAAGATCCTCGCTTCGCATCGAATTTCTAGAGATTTGCTCAGAAGTCATTGAGAACGAATCTTGATGAGAGTACTATGTACCATCCCAATCGAAGGGACGAGGTAAAGTAACGATACAAAATACTATAAGCGTTGTTCTATGTTTGAATGATTGACCTTTGGTAATAGACCGTATAATCGTTTTCCTTTGGAGAAATTATCATTGATAATTATCGTATTAGGATCGAGATCTAATCTTGTTAGGATCTATATTAGAGCATCTGTAAGCAGGAGTTGAGATGAAGACACCCGACATACACCCACTGTGAGTTGGACATGTCTTTTAGGTTTAAAGTTTCCTATGATGGCGAACCTAACCTTACAAAATACTCGACCCGCGAGACCTGAATTGATTGATGAAATTAGGATTTGATTATTGACTGCCGATAGTGGACAGGAGGTTATGTGAATATGAAATGTAGATCTTGAAGTGCCAGATGGGTAGCAAAGTTATGCCAACAATTTTTAACCTTGGAAAAATGAATTCATGATCTGACAAATCATGGGATATAAGTCCCCATTATATGGGACCATTGAGATGATGTAAAAGATTTGGTTTGAAAGGCATATAAGCTGGATCTACCCAAGGACTTCAAGAGATGCGTGAATTATGTTTTATATATCGAACTTGATAAATATCTATCAAGTTAAAATCTGAATTCTTCTTGATAAAGCTTAGATCGGCGAAAAGTTGCATTCATCAGAAACCCGTGAACATCATGGATAGAGAAAGTAAGTCAACATTTAGCCTGATCTTATTCCCGTAGTTATGTTTGATGAAACTCGCGTATTGTAATGAATTACACTTGTGAGAAAAGACCGAATGTGGAGGAAATACCCACATGGCTTTAACTCTATAAGAAGCGAGTAGTAAGGTAAGATGATCTTTGAGGACAAAGATCCTGTTTAGGGGTAAATGTTGTGACAATCCGTCAATTTATGGTTGATATTTTATTCTCAATATTTATTTGAAAACATTATTTTAATGTTACAATATGAACTCACTTATTTTTGGGAAGTAATTTGGATTTACGTCTTGAAGTAGCATTAACTACGTTTAAACCGGAGGATTCTACGTTACGTGCTTACGTTTACATACATCGTTTTTGGTGACAGTCCGACATTTCAGAAAATAAATTTATCCGTGAATATTATTTTGGAGTTTTAAATTTGTGTTGGTTAATAAACTCACAAATTTACGAGAAGAGATTAGGACTTACGATTTTATTTTAACGTCCTTTACGACTAAACCGGAAACCCTAGGATTACGTATTTACGATTTCGAACTCCGTTTTTGATGAGACAATTTTTATTGGATTCGTTTTGTGATGTTGATTCATAATTTATAAAAACGTTTTTCGTAAAACGACCCGAGGGCACGCAAATCGAGGAAACTAGAATCGAGGAGTACCCGTAAATAAATGGGGATGAGACAAGTTACACTTGTCCCACCCCCCACTACAAACCGGCCATAACTTAGCCACACAAACTATTTGGTGTCAATTTTTGAAAGAAAGTGGAAGACACATGTCCTCCTAGCCTTTCAAACTTACAAAACCACTACCTAAAACAACTTTCTCACATTCACAACATGCAAAACAAGAAAACAACTTCACTTTTCTCTCTATCTCTCCCCTTGGCCATCTATACTTCATAACCACCACCACCATTCATCAAATTTTCCACCATGAATCTTATGTTTAACTTGCATAAGATGGAAACCTATATAAGACTTGAAGATTGGAGGTGATTCTAACATCCAAGGAGGTGATTTGATGGTGTCATAGGGCTGATTTCTACATGAAGTTTACAAGTATTGGTGGTCTTGAAGATGGTCTTGGTTCATCACAAGTTTCTCCATCAAAATCCATGTTTTGATCACAACCTACATCATCATGGTGGTATAAAGATTGTTCTCCTCATCTTCTTGTTATTTTTGATTATGTAATCTTGTATTTCTATTACTTATGTATATGTATATGATGATGAATGATGATTAAAAATATTGTGCGGAGATTTGGTGTTGATAAACATGCTTAAAAAGATGAAAAACTATAAGAAACAAGGTTAAAATCTTGCTTAATTTAGATGGCTGTATAAAACAGTAAAGAACCATATGGTAAACTGGTAAAATGACTTGAATAAATTGATATACAGTAAGCTATGGGTCTTGTACACATGTGAGAGTTGGCCATGCAATGGAATTATTGTAATGTGTGAGATATGATCAAAACAAGTTTAAAGTACAAATCTGAGTTCACTCATTTGGACGAATTTTAGAAAATACTTAGAGGATGATTCAACAGTAGCTATAAAAGAGTTAAATGGAGAACATATCATGTAGTTTATGTGATAAACATTTGAGCTTCTATCTCCATATAGAACTCTAGATATGGCAATTTTGGTGAAAATGAAAATAAAAATCAGATTTTGAGAATTAATGTTTATTATTATTATATAAGCACTCAAAATTATATTGTATAAAATGTAAAATAAAAACCCACTAACTTATGGATTTTAATTATATAAATATTTAAAAGGTTAAATAAGGGTATAAATTATAAAAATGGTAGTGGAATAACACTTATAAATAATAAAAACTATAAACTTGATTTTTACGACTTTTTCGGCTATTACCGTAAAATTAACGTTTTTCGCCAATTAAAACATAGACGATCAAACCCGTCTAATGTAAACTTTTTAAAAGTAATATACTGATATATAAGTATCTAATACAAGTAAAAACCGATAAAACCCGAACTATAGGACATACGGACATTAACGAGCTAAGTAAACATATTGGACTAATAATTGGACTAAATAAGTTAAACTCTTATAAAAAGAACTTATTGGGCTTAACCCATTTGGGCCCAACTTGTAAAGTGTAGATACTGATAATATAAGTATAAAGTGGAATAAGACAAGTTGAAGAACTTATAATAAGTTTATTGAACCTAAAACACTTAAATAGGTAAAACTAGTAAACTAGCATAAAAGTTATCGACACATAACACTAAAACGAGTAAATGAGAATATGTAAACCCACTTGATCATCATATATATAAAATCATCATATGTATACATAATTGTTATTTTTATAAAGTCATTGGACATGAGTCTAAGACGAGTATTGTTTGTCTAGGTTTCTGTGATTGAAGCACGTACCGTACGTCCGAATTGCCGATAACCCGCCTTCCCACATCAACGTGAGTTCATAGCCTCACACTCTTTTAAATGTTTTTAGGAAATGTTTTATAAACCCGCGAGGGAGATAACATGTTAATTTTTATAAAATAGGACACCATTTGTCCCGATTGTTTGTTTATTGATTTGGACCCGAATGATTGTATGACCCGATTGTATGACCCGATAAATGATTAAAGGACCCGATAGATGAAATCAAATGGATTATTAAAGTTAGGTTATGTCACTAAAAGTCCCATTAGCATGAATTGTGAACTACCGGGATTTGGTAGAAGCTTGTGCATATAATAGTACTATTTGGGGACGATCACCCCAGTTCGCGCCTTGACGGTTGATCCCCGTCGTGCCACATTGATTGGTAAGCGAATTTATGTATGAGAAGATTTCCATAGCTTGACCTTTGTGACGACACGCTACTTTAGATGGGCAAATTGAGTATCGGGTTAGCTACCCGTTGTTGGTTTAGTAAGGTAACAATGTCATGCGGCTTATAATAATCCGATTAACGAAATACTGCTATACGCTCCGAATTACGATGTATTGCCTGACTAGCAATACAGGGTCATACTATTAATATTATGTTCGTGTTTTGGTTTTCATAACCATATTCATATAACGGTTTTTATTTTCATACAACGTCATAAGACGTATTGTATGATGTTTTTACGACATTGGCTCGTATAATGATTTTTAAGGCAAACGCCTATATTATGACTTTGATAAAGATTTGTATAAAATGATTTTGGCTATTTTATGGCCTATTACAATGATTTGTACGAAATGATTTTTGGTACTAATTTTATACCAAAGTTATATTGATGGAATTTATTAAACTCTATGAATTCACTCGGCGTTATCGCTGACCTTTTCTTTTAACATGTTTTATCTCAGGTACTTGAAGGTAATTATCGGGAAGATGACAAGAATTCATGGCCCGCACTTAAACAATATTTTCAATTCAAATACTTTGTAAAACTTTGTATGAAATAATATGACTTGGGACCTATGTAACCTTGATATTTATGAATGGAAATGCTTTATTATTAAAACGATGCGACTTTTAAGCGTTGTCTATGATGTGAGTAATGTGCTATCCCGTAACACCAACTAGTCTTCCGCTGTACTGAGTTGTATAAATTTGGGGGTGTTACAAAATGACCTTAAGTTTTGATGATGAGACCGTTACCTTTGATATCGGACACGTTTCTAAGTATTCTTATAAGCATTTAGGGGAGTCAATCAATCGAGTTGATAGATTGATGTTGCTTGTAAGGAATATTCTCAAGAAGTGCTTGGATTCTCGGCTAATTCCGAAAGTGGCAATCCTTCTTTATCGGATCCTATTATTGCCCTTTCTTCTCCATACCTTACTCCATTTAGGGCTAGTGAATTTATCTTGGAGGAGGTTGATGCTTTTCTTAGCACACTCGATTTGCCATCGACGTATAATGAGGATTATCATGATACGGATGGAGATATCGACTTGCTTGAAATATTTTTGAATGACGATACTTTTCAATCACCACCTATTGAAATTAAAGTTGTGAACGAAAATGAAACAAAAGTGAACACCTCTCTTGAAGAAGCACCCGAACATGAACATAAGTAACTTCCTACTCATTTAGAGTATGCTTTTCTTGAGGGAACGGATAAATTACTGGTGATTATTGCAAAAGGATTAAAAGATAATGAAAAGGAGGAAGTTATTAAGGTTTTAAAGAAACATAAACGAGCCATTGCATGGAAAATCTCTGACATCAAGGGTACTGACCCAAAATTTTGTACTCATAAAATTTTAATGGAGGAAGATTATAAACCTGCTATCTAAAATCAAAGAAGGGTTAATCCAAAGATTCATGAGGTAATCAAAAAGGAAGTTATGAAACTTCTAGACGCTGGAATGATCTACCCTATCTCCGATAGCCCATGGGTTAGCCCCTTCCATTGTGTTCCAAAGACAGGAGGAATGACAGTTGTTACTAATGAGGATAATGAATTGATTCCTACTAGACTTGTGACCGGATGGTGTGTTTGTATTGACTATAGAAAGCTTAATGATGCCACTAGGAAGGATCATTTTTCATTACCTTTTATGGATCAAATGTTAGAGATACTAGCGGGAAATGAATTTTTTTGCTTTTTAGATGGATTTTCCGCCTATTTCCAAATTCCTATAGAACCTCGTGATCAAGAAAAGACCACATTCACTTATCCTTATGGAAAATTTGCTTATCGTAGAATGCTTTTTGGGTTATGCAATGCTCTGGGGACGTTCCAAAGGTGTATGATGGCCATTTTTCATGATATGATTGAGAAAACCATGGAAGTCTTCATGGATGATTTCTTGGTTTTTGAGGAGTCTTTCACTTCATGTCTCTCTAACTTGGAACGAATGTTACAACGTTGTGAGGAAACAAATCTCGTGCTTAACTATGAAAAATACCATTTCATGTGCAAAGAAGGCATTGTTTTAGGACATAAGATCTCTAAGGCCGGTATTGAGGTAGATAGGGCCAAAATCGACGTGATTGCCAAATCACCTCCACCCACCACCGTTAAGGGAGTTAGGAGTTTTCTCGGCCATGCGGAATTCTATAGATGTTTCATCCAAGACTTCTATAAGATAGCTCGGCCTGTGACCCATCTTTTGGAAAAAGAGACTCCATTCTTCTTTTCAGATGAGTGTATCAAAGCCTTTGAGATGCTTAAAAATAAATTAACCGAATCACCAATTTTAGTTTCCCCGTATTGGGATCTACCTTTTAAAATAATGTGTGATGCTAGTGACTACGCGGTAGGTGCGGTTTTGGGGCAATGTAAGACCAAACATTTCTTGCCTATACACTATGCAAGTAAAACTATGACGGATGCTAAAAGTAAGTATAATACAACGGAAAAGGAGTTACTTGCCGTTGTATATGCTTTCGAAAAATTTAGACCATACCTCGTCTTGTCTGGAACCATATTGTATACGGACCACTCGACTATCATATATCTTCTTAATAATCAAGATGCAAAGCCGAGGTTGTCACACCCCACCATGGCGGAATATGGGGCGCGACGTATGGATATCATCACAACAAACGGTGTCTCTATAGAGAAAACTAAAATGCAACTGTAATGTCATAAATGGCGACACAAAGGTCATGACAATATCTCAACATAGAAGGAGTCTAGGTAAGTAGGTAACAGTCCTACCTCTTACCCATGACAAACAAATAACACTAACAATCAACATATAGGTTCATAGTATCACTATTCAATACACATAAAAATAAACTAAGAAGGAACGGTGATCTCCTTCTAAATGCAATCCTAATGCATCCAAATCTAGCCACTTCTATCCGCAAGCTTAATGTAAAACCCGCATGCTTTTACCATGAATAGTACCCTTTAGATCATACGTACAAGATTTAAACTTTCCTATTATAGCATAATTACGATTACGTGTTAGGATTTTACGTATTACGTACGTGTTAGAACACGATAAGTATTTACTACGCACGAACATGCAATAATTATTTGACAATAATTAATCACGAACATGCGATCATGAAATCATGAACGTAATTAAATCACGAACTATTATTAATTACGTATATATATTTATTACGAGCGTAAATAAATATATTAGGTCACGGTAATTATTTAACGAGAACACACTAAACGTGAACACAAATAATCACGAACGAGTAATTAAATAACGAGACACGGAAAACGGTACGGGTACCCCATGTGGGGCCCCCTACCCGCGGCAACAAGGGAGAGATGGGCCAAGCCCATCTCAAACTTTACTAAAGAAGGGTAAAAGGAAAAGATCACTACTCATTTTCACTTTTACAGAAGATTTTTACAAAACCTAAAAAAGTTCTTCCTTCTCCTTTTTTCTTTCTTTTGGCCGCCACCCATAAACACACCAAGGGGGTGTTTATTTGATCTTTGATCTTGGTTTTGGTGCAAGTGTTCGTGTTTGTTCATCCTTGTTTAGATCCACGCATTCGGTAATTCTTTTAACCCTTTTCTTTTGATTTGATCTATTAAATAATTAAGAACATGATGTGTTTTTTTAAAAACCTAATTAAAACATAGATCTATCATGGAATTGGTTTTAGAATAAATCAAAAAGGGTGATTTAGGGGTGTTTGTTTTTGGCCGGCGCCTAAACCGAACCCGAGGGGGTCTCGGTTTGGCTACTCGACCACCACCGAGACCATATGGTCCCGGTTGGTTGGTGTGGGTCCCACGGAAGCAACAAGACTAGGGGAACCCCGAAGTGGTTCGGGGTATGGTGTCGATTTCATGTCCGGTTCATGGTCCTTAGTCAAGATCCGGTTCGCGGTGTATGTTAAGATTATTATTTTTTTATAATCTTATGTTAAAATTAAATTAATAAACATGACATGATTAATTTAATAACATGACTTAGGTTATTTTAATTATTAAAATCATGAAATTATTAAGTATTTTAAATTTTTAGACTTATAAATTAATTAATTATTTAAAAACCATGGTTATAATTAATTAATTAACATGACTTAGGTTATATTATTAATAAATAATAATACATGTTTTAACCTAAGCATTTAACTTCATTTAATTAAAAACATGATATACTTTAATTAAATATTTTAACCTATAGTTTATTTTAATTACATGAAATAATTATTAAACTATACATTATATCATATGACTTAGAAAATAATCATGAAAACACTTAGGCTTATATACTTAGCTTATTTAACCAGCTTATATCTAATTATGGAAACGTTTTATTTTTAGAAACTTATTTAAATAAGGCAGCTAATCTATTTATGGAAACTTTCTACTTTTAGAAACTTATTTATTTCAGGCAGCTAATCTATTTATGGAAACTTATTTAAATAAGGCATCCAATCTATTTATGGAAACTTTCTATTTTTAGAAACTTATCTATTTTAAGCCGTAATTCTAATTTTGGAAACTTTCTATTTTTGGAAACTTTCTATTTTTGGAAACTTTCTATTTTTTGAAACTTTCTATTTTTGGTAACTTTCTATTTTTGGAAACTTTCTATTTTTGGAAACTATCTATTTTAGGAAACCTGCTATTTTTGGAAAGTTACTTATTATTACACAGTAAGTATAATAATACATGAAATACCAGAAATACTTAATCAGAGTAAACAGAATATAAGATAAACACAGTTTAAGGCGTAAAAACAGTAAAACATGATAAGAACATATAAAATAAGCTAAGACATGACATAAAATCACGTATTAGTAAGCAGATACTTATTCATGTATGTATTTATGTAGCATTAGTGATACGGAAGTAGGATTCCTCTCAGATCATCTTCTTCGTTCACTGGACATAAGGTACGGATTCCCGTCCTTTCAGTATGGACATTCTTTCCTTATTAGGATATCCCGTATGCAGCCAAATGTTTTCCCGTAGTATAAGTTTATATGTTTGACTTGCTTATGTTTAAATTAGAATACCTATAGCCATATACATGCATGACCAGTTTCACCTAGTTATGGAGGTACCATAACCATAACATTAGAGGCACTGATGTTATGACTTCACCACGGCGGAGTGATTGCTCGTGGCGTCCCTTCAGCTTTTGGCTATTTATATTATATTTATCATGTGCGACGTATGGGTGCATCTTAGTTACATGTTTTCAGTCAGGATTTCATGGTGAATGTGGTGTGTGCCTTGCATCCTTCACAAGGAGCTGATCCCTCCTACCCAAAAACCAGTATATTAAATTAGAGGCAGCCCCTCTAATTTGCATGATGAGGTCACCCCTCCAAGTATTCATGCACGGTGGATTTTCATGACCTATATTGGCTAATGGTAAAACATGTTAAACAGTTTTTACAAGATAAACATAAGGCTTTTCAAACTATAAAACCAGTTTTATCAAGACTTAACCAGGTTACTCGGGACTTAGTTTCTTCCGCTGTTATATGTTATATGCTTATTCTATTCATGCTTTATTGTACATCCGTGCACTGAGCGTATTGCTCAGCCGTTTTCCTTTTCTATGTTCCCAAAACGGCAGGTACTCAGGGACGGTCGTAGACTTTAAGAGTACGTGCATATGGACTGGAAGCTTTCAAGCCTTTCTTTACTTTATGCATTACTTTTCTTTTGATACACTTGCTATGGACATTGTTTAGTCATTTCCTTTACTATACTATGTTTGTGTGTGATGAGCTTTACATTTGGACTACCGATGTTTGATTCCGGTATTTTCCTTTTATGGTTATGTAATGTTTAGGCATTTTTCCTTGTATGCTTTGATGACACGCCTTAATTACGTGTGACATTTCCATTATCAAAATGGGGTGTTACAAACTCCCGCGGGAGATTAGTCCACTCGTCCTAAGGGCGGTGGGAACTCCTCGTAGTAGACTTAAAAAAATGGGGTGTTACAATTATGGTATCAGAGCCAAGGCTTCGACCTGTAGGCTCTAAAACTCGACCTGTGACTAGTGGGTAGTCACCAGGAGCTTCCTAAGCCAACGTTTGTTATTCCACGTATTGATGTGTTCAGCGCAACCATGATGTTTTCAGCACCTTGAGGTTTTAACCTTGATGTTTTTCATCGATATTGTTTTACTAATATGGATGGACAACCATCATTCATATTTAGTTATGTGTCATTGATTCATGCATAATGTTCCCCGTGAACTGTGGCTATGTGGACTGAACCCCGGTAGTTCATAATTAGTCACATAAAAAAAATTTTCTGATAAGTTTGACAGATGAGTTTCATTTATTTATGTTTCATGTATCATTGTCGTAGGGATTATGACTAAGTAATGGTTGGTACAGGACTGACCCTATTTAGTCGCATGTGCTTTTTCCGAAACTTTTAACTTTGGGACCGACCCATAGGCGTCCCCTCGCCATGTCTTTTGTTTTGGGACCGACCCATAGGCGTCCCCTCGCTCATATAAAGGTTTTTATAAACTACATTACGCATACATGCACTGTTTTTCATGCATAAAATTTTTCTCATGATTTATTGGCATAAAGTTTTTTCATGTCCCCTCATAAGTTACTATGTTTTTATGTCAAGTATGTTTTCATACTGTCATGGTTAACTTCAGTTTCATGCTGATTATGTTATACACTCCTTCATGATAGATTCTTTCATGTATCTTCATGATAATTCCGTCTTCATGTTGATTACGTCTTACGCCTCTTTTGTTATTTATGCTTTCATGTAAGACACTGTTGGATTTCATTGAATCTTGCTTTCATGATAGTCATGGTTGGTTTTCATTGATCATGTTGTCAGGAAAATCATCGTTGAATTTTGTGTAAACCACACTTTAACGTTTCTTGATATAACCAAAATGATGTCTATGCTAATACTGCCAGGTTATCATGATGGTTTTCCTAACCGTTTAGCCGATATACCTTCCTTAAATCATGATAAATGATCGACCCCATACCGATCATTTCATATGCATTCCACGTGTACTCCACGTACCGCATTTCATGTGTATTACACGTACCTTAATCTATATGTATTCCACTTGCAATACTTCACGAGTATTTGCTAGTCGATTCTGAATCATCTCAGGCGTATTTTCAATTGCTGATATTCTACAAGATTGCTGATGCCGCTCATAACTTGGAGATGTTACTAAAGGTTGATGCTGTTGACGTTTGGAGACGCTACGAGATGCGGATGCTGTTCACAACCTGGAGATCCTACAAGACGAAGACAAAGGCGTCAGAACAAAGCAACTGGACGAGAAGATGCTTCACCAACATACGATTTCCATAAATCATTGTCCCTAATTCTTAGTTACATGTCACACGTCATTCAGTTGTCATTCCAGCCATATGAGTGCAAACCGGTACCAGCCGGCCACTCAGCTGAATAGTTACGTGAATCACGGTCATGAGAATGACCGTCATGGAACTGACAGACAGGACGATAGTAAGCACTACTATGACAGAAACTATCCTAGAAATCGCAACCGAGGGTCCGGCCACGGACGTGACCAGACATACAAAGGATCAGTAATCCAACCGATCTGCCAAGTCTGGCATAGTAACCTAATATTGTAGTTCTATTGTTTTACGACTCGAGACACATGTCAAGACATTAGTTAAGACACATGTCTCACGTATACTTTCTAAAAACACATGTCAAGACACCAGTCAAGACATATTTCATGCTTATAGTTCCAAGACACGAGTCAAGACACATGACTCACGTCCAACTATGAAACATTTCTAAGAAATTCAGGGTACCCTCCAAGGGTATATCCATTTTGTTGTGCCATGTATTAATCAGGCCACAAAAATTTCAATACCATTACCGGTGCATCAGTGAGAACTGTCACGTTGCCGATGTAACTTTCAATTCTTTCACCATATTTCATATATTCATGACCATGAAGGACGCCTTTCGTATTCCCACGTATACAAAGGTTTTCCTTCAGCTTAATGATGAGATCCAAGTTGCTAACGCATTTTCTCGGACAGAAACAAGATGAATTTTATCCTAATTATGGACTATGAATAGCACACCATGCTACGATTCATAATTATGTATAGTAATGTTCAGGCTTCTGAATACATTCAGCTTGATTTTCCATTAGAAAAATCTGTACGAATTATCTATGCTTACAAGCATGTGCGTTGTTAGCCATGGTCGCAAAAAAATTTTAGCTGTCAGTTAAGACATGACCACCGAAGTCCTTTTACGCATAGCCAGTTGATTATTTCAAAATCTTCCTATACATTCCAGAAGAACCTACAAGGAGAAGGATGGTACCATGAGATTATGTGTCGACTACTGTCGATTTTAACAAATCACCATTCATGACCGTTATTCTCCTCCACGTATTGAAAACATGTCCAATCGACCTTATAGTGTTAATCACTTTTCCAAGATCGAACTCATGATCATGCTGCCAACAATGACGAGTGAAAGAGCAGGACATGTCCATGACTGCTATTCGTACACGACTCGGTCATGCTAGATTTATGATTTTGAATTTGTCCCATCAATGCTCCAGCAGCAGATGAGTTTCCATGAACTCGTAAGCAAATTCATCAGTGTTTTCATTGAGGATAACCTGATTTCCCTCTAAGCCTAGAGAAGAACAAGAAGACCATATTTGCACCATGTTACAAATTCTATGACAGGAGAAATTCCACCCTGGAAATTTCCAAAATCAATTCTGGTTGATTATAGTGACACGCTGGATCACATGGATTTGCATGGTTAATCTTACCATGACTCAGCTTATGCGAAAAGATGAGAACCCTACACTACATTAGGAGTTCTAGAAAATCCTATGCTAGGAAAAGTCTAGAGTCAGAGACTCAGAGTTTCGCAAACTCCTATGTATCAAGTTCTACGAAGCAAGATACAGTTACGTTCATATCTTGGTACCTGACATACCAACAGGTTAAGATAGGACACCAACAGACTGGGATGTTTTCATCATCTGAAATTGTGAATTGAAATGGGACAAGATCTCCACGGATTTTGGTTACCAGATTAACGCAAACTCAGAAGAAGCAAGATGCTATTTGTGTTATTGCCAACAGTTTAATCAAGTCTGTAGAATCCTTACATCTGTACGGATTTCAGAACCAACAGATTGATCGGACACATTCCACGCCAAGGCTCATCTGATCACTTGGTAATCCCTCAGTTATAGGGACAGACAAAGGTTCACATTTGTGCTCCTTGTTTACGTCCACGTCCTTGTTCTAATTTCACGACTTATTTTCGCGCTCACGTTCATGACACCATTCACATTCATGATGGTATCTTGGCTTACGATTTTACGTTCATTTTTCTCATTCTGGGAAGTTTTGCAAGAACTTGAGAGACCAGACCCACGTTTAGTATAACTCCCTATCCTCAGATAGACGTTTCTCGTCATATTCTATGTCTCACATTGTAGCGTTTGGCGTTACCGCCATTATATTCTATGTTCACAATATGTTTCACATATCATGTTCATTCAACGTTCCTCATATCATGATCAAGATATGTTACACGTATCATGGATCACGATATGTTTACTCATACTACACTCACCATATTTCCACGTATCACGTTTAAAATTTTTCACATATCACGTTCAAAATTTTTCACGCACTACGTTTCTATATGTCTCGCGCATCGTTGCTAGTTATCAGTTAAGTTGGATTGTTTTGCACCAAAATGTTTCAGTTACTCTTACATGTTAATTCTTATTCCCTCGATCGAATTTAGGGGATCTACCTTACGTTGATAACCAATAACTTCTTCGTATTCCAAGTCAAGGTCAGGAGGACCAAGACTTATCATTTGTGTCAAGATCTTATGAAGGAACCGTTCCAAGAGGGAAGCCACTTGGAAACGGACAAGTTCATCCGGACTTCTTATCCGTTTTTCTCTTATCAATTAGATATGTCCTTTCAGTCACGTCACGTTCCATGTCCTTTCAAGACATGTCATGTTCCGCGTTCTTTCTGCCAGGTCACCTGTACGTTCATTTATCTTACATACCCTCTCAGTTTGATTCGGGTATGTTTCTCTTTCAGTTACGTTATCTATAATTCGGGGACGAATTATTCTTTTTAGGGGGGAAGAGTTGTAAAACCCGCATGCTTTTACCATGAATAGTACCCTTTAGATCGTACGTACAAGATTTAAACTTTCCTATTATAGCATAATTACGATTACGTGTTAGGATTTTACGTATTACGTACGTGTTAGAACACGATAAGTATTTACTACGCACGAACATGCAATAATTATTTGACAATAATTAATCACGAACATGCGATCATGAAATCATGAACGTAATTAAATCACGAACTATTATTAATTACGTATATATATTTATTACGAGCGTAAATAAATATATTAGGTCACGGTAATTATTTAACGAGAACACACTAAACGTGAACACAAATAATCACGAATGAGTAATTAAATAACGAGACACGGAAAACGGTGCGGGTGCCCCATGTGGGGCCCCCTACCCGCGGAAACAAGGGAGATATGGGCCAAGCCCATCTCAAAATTTACTAAAGAAGGGTAAAAGGAAAAGATCACTACTCATTTTCACTTTTACAGAAGATTTTTACAAAACCTAAAAAAGTTCTTCCTTCTCCTTTTTTCTTTCTTTTGGCCGCCACCCATAAACACACCAAGGGGGTGTTTATTTGATCTTTGATCTTGGTTTTGGTGCAAGTGTTCGTGTTTGTTCATCCTTGTTTAGATCCACGCATTCGGTAATTCTTTTAACCCTTTTCTTTTAATTTGATCTATTAAATAATTAAGAACATGATGTGTTTTTTTAAAAACCTAATTAAAACATAGATCTAACATGGAATTGGTTTTAGAATAAATCAAAAAGGGTGATTTAGGGGTGTTTGTTTTTGGCCGGCGCCTAAACCGAACCCGAGGGGGTCTCGGTTTGGCTACTCGACCACCACCAAGACCATATGGTCCCGGTTGGTTGGTGTGGGTCCCACAACAGCAACAAGACAAGGGGAACCCCGAAGTGGTTCGGGGTATGGTGTCGATTTCATGTCCGGTTCATGGTTCTTAGTCAAAATCCGGTTCACGGTGTATGTTAAGATTATTATTTTTTTATAATCTTATGTTAAAACTAAATTAATAAACATGACATGATTAATTTAATAACACGACTTAGGTTATTTTAATTATTAAAATCATGAAATTATTAACCTAAGTATTTTAAATGTTTAGACTTATAAATTAATTAATTATTTAAAAACCATGGTTATAATTAATTAATTAACATGACTTAGGTTATATTATTAATAAATAATAATACATGTTTTAACCTAAGTATTTAACTTCATTTAATTAAAAACATGATATACTTTAATTAAACATTTTAACCTATAGTTTATTTTAATTACATGAAATAATTATTAAACTATACATTATATCATATGACTAGAAAATAATCATGAAAACACTTAGGCTTATATACTTAGCTTATTTAACCAGCTTATATCTAATTATGGAAACGTTCTATTTTTAGAAACTTATTTAAATAAGGCAGCTAATCTATTTATGAAAACTTTCTACTTTTAGAAACTTATTTATTTCAGGCAGCTAATCTGTTTATGGAAACTTATTTAAATAAGGCAGCTAATCTATTTATGGAAACTTTCTATTTTTAGAAACATATCTATTTTAAGCAGTAATTCTATTTTTGGAAACTTTCTATTTTTGGAAACTTTCTATTTTTGGAAACTTTCTATTTTTGGTAACTTTCTATTTTTGGAAACTTTCTATTTTTGGAAACTTTCTATTTTAGGAAACCTGCTATTTTTGGAAAGTTACTTATTATTACACAGTAAGTATAATAATACATGAAATACCAGAAATACTTAATCAGAGTAAACAGAATATAAGATAAACACAGTTTAAGGCGTAAAAACAGTAAAACATGATAAGAACATATAAAATAAGCTAAGACATGACATAAAATCAGCTACGTATTAGTAAGCAGATACTTATTCATGTATGTATTTATGTAGCATTAGTGATACGGAAGTAGGATTCCTCTCAGATCATCTTCTTTGTTCACTGGACATAAGGTACGGATTCCCGTCCTTTCAGTATGGACATTCTTTCCTTATTAGGATATCCCGTATGCAGCCAAATGTTTTCCCGTAGTATAAGTTTATATGTTTGACTTGCTTATGTTTAAATTAGAATACCTATAGCCATATACATGCATGACCAGTTTCACCTAGTTATGGAGGTACCATAACCATAACATTAGAGGCACTGATGTTATGACTTCACCACGGCGGAGTGATTGCTCGTGGCGTCCCTTCAGCTTTTGGCCATTTATATTATATTTATCATGTGGGGCGTATGGGTGCATCCTAGTTACATGTTTTCAATCAGGATTTCGTGGTGAATGTGGTGTGTGCCTTGCATCCTTCACAAGGAGCTGATCCCTCCTACCTAAAAACCAGTATATTAAATTAGAGGCAGCCCCTCTAAATTGCATGATGAGGTCACCCCTCCAAGTATTCATGCACGGTGGATTTTCATGACCTATATTGGCTAATGGTAAAATATGTTAAACAGTTTTTACAAGATAAACATCAAGCTTTTCAAACTATAAAACCAGTTTTATCAAGACTTAACCAGGTTACTCGGGACTTAGTTTCTTTCACTGTTATATGTTATATGCTTATTCTATTCATGCTTTATTATACATCCGTGCACTGAGCGTATTGCTCAGCCGTTTTCCTTTTTTATGTTCCCAAAACGGCAGGTACTCAGGGACGCTCGTAGACTTTAAGAGTACGTGCATATGGACTGGAAGCTTTCTAGCCTTTCTTTACTTTAAGCATTACTTTTCTTTTGATACACTTGCTATGGACATTGTTTAGTCCTTTTCTTTACTATACTATGTTTGTGTGTGATGAGCTTTACATTTGGACTACCGATGTTTGATTCCGGTATTTTCCTTTTATGGTCATGTAATGTTTAGGCATTTTTCCTTGTATGCTTTGATGACAGGCCATAATTACGTGTGACATTTCCATTATCAAAATGGGGTGTTACACTTAACCACATTCTCACCTGAAAGAGACACTAAAACACGTCAATATAAAGTTGGTGAGAGTCATAGGTTTAGACTCAAACGCCAAAATCATACCATAAGCTGTGAGTACAACCAAAAGTTAAAAACGTATGGACAGTGCGATTTTAACATGCATTAACAAACTAATATTCAAGATTTAACTCATCAAACCAAAACCAAGGCTCCCAGCCTTACCAAACACCATACTCCCATAGGCATCCAAACACCTATGAACCAAATCCCAAGGCCCCGCCTTATCAACATCCCCTTGGTACCAAGTCAAAACATAAACAATCAAGAATTATCTAGCAGTTAATCACATAAGTATGCACACATAAGTCCATTACCAACGCCAAACCATTCACAACATAATTTATATATAACAAACAAAACAGTGTCTCTTCCATCCCAATTGGAAGTCATAAACATTAGAAAACATGGGACTATGAAACTCACCTGATTGAGCTTCCCCAAACATCCGCGCACTAGCAAAAAGCTAACAACCAAAAACACATAATCAAAACATGAACCAACAATAAAATGGCTCATCAACCTATGATGGACATCTAACCTTCTCCCATATATATACCTCATATATATGCTCTAAGCATCCCATTACACCCCTCTATAAAGCCCTTAACTCGTTTTACTTCATAACACATCACGTTAACATTTTATCAAAAACAATCCCAGTTTTAGGTCTCCAAACTATAAACCAAACACCCACCTAAACACACCCATGATCTCTGTAAAGGGAATATTTATGCCCTTATATATGTTAGCTAACACCTCCCACTTGCCCCAACCTTGAAGCTACTGTTAAGGCCCTGATATATATATATATATATATATATATATATATATATATATATATATATATATATATATATATATATATATATATATATATATATATATATATATATATATATATATATATATATATATATATATATATATATATATATATACTTTCGTCATTCCAGATTTACTGATTTTAAACATACAAAAAGTTTGTTATGATTAGGAGGTCTTACCCTAAACCACAACCTTAGCCCAAGTGCAGATACTTACTACAATATATAAACCATCTCTCATGTTCGTTAGAAGATCCCAATGCAACCCTAAGTACCCCAAACAACCCAAAACTTAAAAAGAAAACAGGCTGACTTCAAAATTGTTTTGACCTCCGACTGTTGTAACCTGTTTTTGACCCACTTCCCGACCTCCAATTTAGTCTCGTTTCTTGCATTGGAAAGCCACTTCAATTACCTTTTCATGGATACTTGGATCGCAAAATAATAGTTTGTAGAACTCCCGATACGATCAAAACAATCGACTCAAAATTCTGCCCAGTTTTTAAAAACGGGTTTAATCAAATTAAACTAATTAATTACTCATAACCCCATTAAATACAAGCCCTAGTTTATGTAATCATCATATTATGATTAATATAACATTAATTTACTGTTTTTAAATTAAACCCTAACCTAAATCCATCATAAGATGATTAAAGAAAACATAAAAACAATTAAATTAAAAAGGGTTAAGAAGATTTTACCTTTAGATTAATGGAAGATGTAAAAACCCAAATTTTTATGAAGAACCTTAATTCTTCTCTTATGTGACCGTCGGTTTTTACTTTCCTCCAGGGATTTATGTTTTTTTCCTCTTTAAAATCCTTATATAATTGTGTATAAAGTCATAGCCCAAGTATAATTGCCATATATAATTCCCTACTATTTCTCCTTTTTTTTCTTCCTTTTTTTTAAACCGACCTAAACCCCTTAAAATTCGTTTTTTTTTCTTTTTATTATTAATATTTGTATTAATAACATTACCTTAATTTTCCTTAATTTATTTCAGCTCCTAAAGCCTCCAAAACCTCAAAACCGTAAAACTAGTCAGTTTTTACGCGTTTTACCGTAAAAGACGTAAAATATACACTTTTATAAAAAAATCTCAAATTTTGAAATAAACTTTATAACTAAGTCCTAAATGACTTAAAAACATCTCGAAAAATATCTATATGACTACTTACCTCATCCGAGACCTCTAAACGCTAAACCGTAAATCGTAAAAATACGATTTTCTATAATACATATACGTATACGTAAAACCACTAAATATCACCATCTCATTTCATAGTCACTACCATGTGAGCTCATGAACATGAAATCATCTCACATCGTTTCACTCACAAGGTACCCCGTACCGGAAACGATATCCAAACCACAATCTATACACACCACTTAGCACATAAACACGTAAAGACACGTAACTAGCACAAAATAAAACTAAGTGACGAACCTCAAAAGAAATCTTATGTTACATCTTGTTTCAAACACGACTCCAACACCTTACCCTTATTTTACCGAATACAACCAACTATCTAACCTTATAATATATTTCCAAGTCCCCCTTTTTCTCAATATATATCGACCAAAAGAAATGTAAGACCCAACACAAAAGATTTCATTATTTCAAAAGAAATCCCAAGTTATTTCAATAGACTTAAAACCAAGAACACCATTTTAAAAAGTACACGTGAAATACGAAACTCAAAGAATACGCTACAAGACACACTTCAAAAGATTCAAAACGTCGTTGAAACTCCACTAAACTCGAGCACTAATAAATTGTTTAAACACAAGAGAGCACTAGGTACGTTCAAGTTATAATAACTACTGAACGACCGTAAATCATAACATAACATCTATTAGTATATATACATCCGCATATGTATACCTATCGAATCTCCCAAACATACTCGTTATCATACATGTCAAGTCAATCAATCGCTTTATACGCTCGTTTTTTCATACGAGTAATCACCATTCACCGTGCCACAACAAGGCATAAATCCCACCTCCAAAACCAAACCATATCGTGTGACCCCATAATCACACAACATGACTATAACCCAAAACATATAACACGAAAAAATAGCCATATCATAGGCAGCCATTACATAAACCCATATATTATACATATACCCAAATTCTACATCTCATCATATACAAGCATGTACTAACCCTCTTTCATGCAATCATACTTGAGAACCCATTGAAGTTGTGGTACTTGTATAACTATGTTGGCCACCATACTTATACAATTACCCTTTCCCCAATGCACTCCCTCCTATGATGAAACTTATAAGAATCAATACAACATATAACACATAAATCCATCTACTCACATAAGCTCATAACCACATAACCAATAAGGTCCAAAACTCCATCTATAAAAATAACATAATAAAACTCTTGGAATACAGAAATCCATTGTCTAGCTAAAATAGCCTAGACTAAATCCAAAATGAAAACATAATCAATTATAAGTCATGTCGCCCATAAGAGTGGAAACAGCATAAAATCCTTCATGCCCACCTACTCCTAATAACTCGAACCACCACATGATTCTTAGGGAACATGACTTAAACATCAAAAGAAAAATACCATACCTCAGGTACATAAAATAACCCAATCAAAAGATAGAAACTACCATGTACGAAATTATGTACTATAATGTACAGTTTAAGCAAAATACGACAATGACTAGCGTGGACGATTATGGTTCAACCCGCACTAGTCACACCCGAAAAGAAAATAACATGTGGCTAAGTATGAACTTACTATGGTTCAATTCATACTAGTCAAAACATCGCAATAAATAACATCCCAACACATCATTTTATGTAAAATGCACACATACTCCTATGACGCCTATATGCAGGGACCCTTAAGCTATAGACTAGGCTACGCGACTAGGAAACCTAATTCTCTATAACCATTGTCTCTGATACCATTTTGTCACACCCCACCATGGCGGAATATGGAGCGCGACGTATGGATATCATCACAACAAATGGTGTCTTTATAGAGAAAACTAAAATGCAACTATAATGTCATAAATGGCGACACAAAGGTCATGACAATATCTCAACATAGCAGGAGTCTAGGTAAGTAGGTAACAGTCCTACCTCTTACCCATGACAAACAAATAACACTAACAATCAGCATATAGGTTCATAGTATCACTATTCAATACACATAAAAATAAACTAAGAAGGAACGGGGATCTCCTTCTAAATGCAATCCTAATGCATCCAAATCTAGCCACTTCTATCCTTAAGCTTAACCACATTCTCACCTAAAAGAGACACTAAAACACGTCAACATAAAGTTGGTGAGAGTCATAGGTTTAGACTCAAACGCCAAAATCATACCATAAGCAGTGAGTACAACCAAAAGTTAAAAACGTATGGACAGTGCGATACTAACATGCATTAACAAACTAATATTCAAGATTTAACTCATCAAACCAAAACCAAGGCTCCCAGCCTTACCAAACACCATACTCCCATAGGCATCCAAATACCTATGAACCAAATCCCAAGGCCCCGCCTTGTCAACATCCCCTTGGTACCAAGTCAAAACATAAACAATCAAGAATTATCTAGCAGTTAATCACATAAGTATGCACACATAAGTCCATTACCAACGCCAAAACATTCACAGCATAATTTATAAATAACAAACAAAATAGTGTCTCTTCCATCCCATCTGGAAGTGATAAATATTAGAAAACATGGGACTATGAAACTCACCTGATTGAGCTTCCCCAAACATCCGTGCACTAGCAAAAAGCTAAAAACCAAAAACACATAATCAAAACATGAACCAACACTAAAATGGCTCATCAACCTATGATGGACATCTAAACTTCTCCCATATATATACCTCATATATATGATCTAAGCATCCAATTACACCCCTCTATAAAGCCCTTAACTCGTTTTACTTCATAACACATCCCGTTAACATTTTATCAAAAACAATCCCAGTTTTAGGTCTCCAAACTATAAGCCAAACACCCACCTAAACACACCCATGATCTCTGTAAATGGAATATTTATGCCCTTACATATGTTATCTAACACCTCCCACTTGCCCCAACCTTAAAGCTACTGTTAAGGCCCTGATATATATATATATATATATATATATATATATATATATATATATATATATATATATATATATATATATATATATATATATATATATATATATATATATATATATATATATATATATATATATATATATATATATATATATATACTTTCGTCATTCTAGATTTACTGATTTTAAACATACAAAAAGTTTGTTATGATTAGGGGGTCTTACCCTCAACCACAACCTTAGCCCCAGTGCAGATACTTACTATAATATATAAACCATGTCTCATGTTCGTTAGAAGATCCCAATGCAACCCTAAGTACCCCAAACAACCCAAAACTTAAAAAGAAAACAGGCTGATTTCAAAACTGTTTTGACCTCTGACTGTTGTAACCTGTTTTTTGACCCACTTCCCGACCTCCAATTTAGTTCTAGTTTCTTGCATTGGAAAGCCACTTCAATTACCTTTTTAGGGATACTTGGATCGCAAAATAAGCGTTTGTAGAACTCCCGATACGATCAAAACAATTGACTCGAAATTCTGCCCAGTTTTTAAAAACGGGTTTAATCAAATTAATCTAATTAATTACTCATAACCCCATTAAATACAAGCCTTAGTTTATGTAATCATCATATTATGATTAATTTAACATTAATTTACTGTTTTTAAATTAAACCCTAACCTAAATCCATCGTAAGATGATTAAAGAAAACATAAAAACAATTTAATTAAAAAGGGTTAAGAAGATTTTACCTTTAGATTAATGGAAGATGTAAAAACCCATTTTTTTATGAAGAACCCTAATTCTTCTCTTATGTGACCGTCGGTTTTTACTTTCCTCCAGGGATTTATGTTTTTTTTCCTCTTTAAATACCTTATATAATTATGTATAAAGTCCTAGCCCAAGTATAATTGTCATATATAATTCCCTACTATTTCTCCTTTTTTTCTTCCTTTTTTTTTAAACCGACCTAAACCCCTTAAAATTCATTTTTTTATTAATATTTGTATTAATAAAATTACCTTAATTTTCCTTAATTTATTTCAGCTCCTAAAGCCTCCAAAACCTCAAAACCGTAAAACTAGTCAGTTTTTACGCGTTTTACCGTAAAAGACGTAAAATATACACTTTTATAAAAAATCTCAAATTTTGAAATAAACTTTTATAAAAAATCTCAAATTTTGAAATAAACTTTATAACTAAGTCCTAAATGACTTAAAACCATCCCGAAAAATATCCATATGACTAATTACCTCATCCGAGACCTCTAAACGCTAAACCGTAAATCGTAAAAATATGATTTTCTATAATACATATACGTATACGTAAAACCACTAAATATCACTATCTCATTTCATAGTCACTACCATGTGAGCTCATGAACAAGAAATCATCTCACATCGTTTCACTCACAAGGTACCCCGTACCAGAAACGATATCCAAACCACAATCTATACACACCACTTAGCACATAAACACGTAAAGACACGTAACTAGCACAAAATAAAACTAAGTGACGAACCTCAAAACCAGGGTTTTCATAGAGGTTTCTCCGGTAGATTCTCCTCCTTCAAGAATTTAATGTCAAAATTCTAGACAAAAAAGGAGTCGAGAATCTCGCGGCCAATCATTTATCTAGACTTGAGAATCTTCACCAAAGCGATCGAGAGAACAAGGAAATTAATGAAACATTTCCTCTCGAGACACTTGGTATGATTTCTTTACGTGGTGATGATAGTACGCCATGGTTTGCGGACATCGCAAATTACCATGCGGGGAAGTTCGTGATCAAGGGTATGTCGTCCCAACAAAAATGGAAATTCTTCAAGGACATATCCTATTATTTTTGGGACGACCCCTATTTGTTTCGAGTATGCGCGGATCAAGTGATTCGTAGGTGTGTGTTTGGAAAATAAGCTAAAGAAATTCTTAAAGCTTGTCATGAAGGACCCACCAGGGGACATCGTGGTGCCAACTCCACCGCGAAAAAAGTCTTTGATGCCGGTTTCTTTTGGCCTTCCTATATAGAGATGCCCAAGACTTGCTCAAGACTTGTGATGCTTGTCAACGTCAAGGAAAGATTTCACAAAGGGATGAAATGACCCAAAACATTATACAAGTTTATTAAATCTTTGACGTATGGGGGATCGATTTTATGGGGTCATTTCCATCATTAAAAGGAAATAAGTATATTCTCGTTGCCGTGGACTATTTGTCGAAATGGGTTGAAGCTAAGGCTTTGCCTACTAATGATGCTCGAGTTGTGGTGAAATTTTTGAAACAACTCTTTTCTAGATTTGGAACTCCGCGGGCTATAATAAGTGATCGAGGGACCCATTTTTGTAATGAACAATTTGAAAAAGTTATAAAGAAATATGGTGTCACTCATCGACTTTCGACGGCTTATCACCCTCAAACGAGTGGTCAAGTAGAGGTTTCAAACCGAGCTCTTAAGCGGATTTTGGAGCGTTCTATTGGAGAAAATCGCACGTCATGGATAAATTGGATGATGCATTGTGGGCCTTCCGTACGGCCTATAAGACTCCTATTGGTTGTACATCATTTAGGTTGGTCTACGGAAAGGCATGCCACTTGCCAATTGAACTCGAACATAAGGCGTATTGGGCTCTAAAACATTGTAACTTTGATTTAAGGACCGCGGGTGATCATCGCATCGTTCAATTGAATGAACTAAGTGAATTAAGGGATCATGCTTATGAGAACTCTTTGATCTATAAAGAGAAGACTAAGAGGATTCATGACTCTAAGATCAAAAACCGCATTTTCAATGTTGGTGATCAAGTCCTCTTATTCAACTCTAGACTTAAGATTTTCTCGGGCAAGCTTAAGTCCCGTTGGTCCGAACCATTCACCATTTCACAAGTATTCCCTTATGGCACTGTTGAGAGAGCTCAAAAAGACGGGCCTAAATTTAAGGTGAATGGTCATCGAGTGAAGCACTACTTTGGAGGGGACATACCTACGGAGGTTGTTCCGAATCTCCAAACTTTCCCTAAGGACCAATGAATGCGGAGATTGAGTCGAGCTCATGACTCGGTTACCAAAAATGAGGTGCCTTGTGGGGAGTCCCATACATTTTATATTCTTTCTATTTTCTAACAATAATTAGGCTTGATCTTTTCAAGCTCATGCTCGTGTTTTGTTGTGTTGTGAATCTTAGGTATGACCCTAATCATTGAAGACTCTCGTGTTTGGTTTTTTCCCGGTCCACTCGAGCTTCCATACTTTGATTGTCAAATGGGGAATTTGTTATCCTTTGATTTTTATCGACTAACGTTTTATCTTGAGCATAATTAATAAACCGCTTATAGATTTGCGTACTCTTACCATGTTAGGACTTTTGCATTCGACTCTTCGTGTTCTAGCAAGAGGGTGTTACTCTTGAGCTAGGAAACATTAAGGACAATGTTTGGTTTTAGAATGGGGGAGTCAATCGATATAATCGCTTGCACTTGCTTTTGTCGTGTTCAAACGTAATAGTGTCATTTTTCATTAGAATTTTTAATTTTTAGTGTAATTTTGTGTTTAATAATGAAGAAAATAAGTGTTTTTGACACGAATGTAGGCTTTCTGTTGGTGAAAATAAGAATAGTTTTTGACTCGACCGGTTTTTACTTTAGCTCATTCCTTAACTTTCTTAAATCAAGTTTTGCTAGAATTTTATGTAGGGAACTTTAAAACGCGAAAGTCTTAACTCATACGGGTTTAAGAACAAGAACTTTTCGCAAGTTCTTATAATTTATCCTAGAAAGTCATTTATCAAGGGAACTTTAAAACGCAAATTCTAAACTTGAAAAAGTCTAAGAAGATGCAAGATCCTATAGATGACTTGAAAACCCAAAACTTCTATTTAATATGGTCTTAATTTAGACTTGCAAGGCTAAGTATCCATTAGTCTCACATCTTTGAGATTTTACAATATGGAGAACAAGAGATGATAGAGTTGATCATAAGTTTTGAGGTCAAGTCTTCCTTATATAAGTTTTTTTGTGTGGCTATTTCTCCTCGTATTTATTTTTCATGCTTGAATATTTAATTGTTTAATAAATGAAGTTTTTAGCGGTTTGGGTTCAATATCTTAGATCTTAACTCCTTCTTTTTCTTCCCTTGTAATTAAAGTAAGAACACATTGAGGGTGTCAGGGTCATGGATTTTTTGATCATGGGATTGCGGAATTTGGCTTACTATATGTATCATAAATAAAGAAAAATAAATAAAAACATGTTCTCTATGAGCCTTCGGGTGGGAGTCATGTAGCACTAGCCTTGTCATTAGAGCCTTAGGGTGTATGGCATGGTGAAGTATTTAATAAAAATGTCTTCATCATTATTTCAATGAGTCTTAGGGTGTGAAGTGATGGTGAATGTCAATTCCCTTGTTTATGATTCAAGGAGCCTTAGGGTATGGATCATAGATAATGAGCACTTTTAAATCTTAAAGAGCCTAAAGGTATATGATGTAAATGTTGCTAACTCTATTAATAAAGTCAAATCGACTTTGGAGGAATAATTGTTGCTTTAAGTAGTCATATTAGCCAATTTTCGGATCCGGGAATTCATTCCTAAAATCATGTTAAGTTATCCTTGATGTGGGCTTTCTTTAGTGACAACGGTTTTTGAGTATGAGGTTAGGTTTTGAGTGTTGGGTTTACACCGTTTTTTCCTTCATTTTTGGATTAATAATTATTAAATAAGTCAAATGATCCTTTGGGTGAATGACAAAATTTAAAATCTAGAGATACAACTAGGAATAAAGGAGATTGAGTTTAACAAAAATTACTTGTATAAGTGGTCTTAACATTGGAACTTATGATTGACAATGATCTTGTTTTTAAACTTGGCATGGAAAGAGTGAAAAGTCGAGGAAGATGAATCTATTCGAGTTTTATGATCCTAAAAGTTATTTTTCAATAATGAAAGCAATACATTATGTCTTTGTGCAAAATAAAGTGTCAAAAGTTAAATAAAAGTTGTAGTTAGTAACTTTATTTTATCATTGCGTGAGGACACGGCAATTGCTTAACAAGGGGGAGTTTGATATGAGTGTAATTACGCATATCATTTATATCACAAAATGGACATAAAATGCATATTTAATATGAATGCTGTATTGTATATTTTTGTTTTGTTGTCTCGTATGTGTAGGTACCAAGATCACAAGAACCGGAAAAAACCTACATGAGATTGAAGAAGTTATCAAAGCCAAAAGACAAGATCATTTTTATTCACGGAATTATCAAGATTATTGGGGCAAGTGGGGTCCAGTTGAGCTTAATTGGCCTGAAAGCCCATATATCGAGTTATGAAATTTGCAAGCCCAAATTCAAGCCCAAGAAAATTAAGGGACGGATGTAATATATAACATTGGGTCCAAAAGCCCAAAAGTATCAAAGTTAAAGATGGTGCAGTTTCATAAACTTGGCCAAGGTCCATCAAAAGCCCAAAAGAGACCCGATAAGCAACGAATGGAAGTTATATACTTCTTGGGTCAACATCTTCGGTCAAAGCAACACAAAATAAATTAAAGAAATAAAAGTCGAGAGAATTGGGGAAGAACAAAAGGAGCAGCTATGAACCCTAGAAATTAGGGCTTTCCAATTCAGCCAGCAGTTGAAGCCACGCACTGTGTTTCAGAGAAAAAAGGAAGGCAATGAGCGTGTATAAGCCAAAGGTTCTAAATACAAAGTGCCAACGTGGCACTTGGATGCGTCACAGCCTCAATATCATTGGTTGATGAATGCTATTCTGACAAGAGGCCAATCAGACCCTGACACATCAGCCTAAAAGAAGCACACTTATTGCCAAGCTGGCAATCCGTGTGAAGGGTAAGTGACTATCAGCCGTTGGATGAAACTGACAAGAAAGACAAAGAATGATACCTAATCTACGGTTAGAAATTGTTCACCATTAGCACCCCTCACCTCTTCTCCAACTATAAATACCCCCACCATTTTACTGTAATCTAATCTCTTTTCTTTCTTAGTGTTATAATGTTAGTTTTGTTTTAGAATTGTAATTTTCTTTTTATAAAATTTGTATTGTTACTTTGATTTGATAAAAGATCTTCTTTCAGTTTCATTTATTTTTGATCTCCAGTCTTGTTTATTTTATTGGAATATATGCAATCTAAAATCTATAAACTGAGTATTATAATAAAGTATTTTTTGTTTATGCTCAAACCATAGTTTATTTGAACAATTAAGATCGAATTAGGGATAGATGTTCATTCCCACTGAATGAGCATAAAATCTGTTATATTGGTTCGATGGTCCGAGATTTATTTGATGGCTCAATGGCGTTAGATTGAAGATAGTTCTAAGCTGGATCAGCGCCTGACTTCATCGTTAACGGGTTTTCTTCAACGAATGGTTAAGCACTTTGTTATTTTTTAATATACTTGTAGTTTGAATAGTGATTGGATATCAGAATGCTTTAATATGCTCGCAATGTGTTTTATTTACTGAGATAATACTTTGTTGCTGTTATGATATTTCTACATTAATCTCCTTTAATTTCTACATTTTCTTTTTTAACTGTGATTGGAATTAAAGTTTGTCTGACTGCTGTTAAACTAATTCTCATTGATTTACAGTGTGTTACTTTTCATATTGAGCTGGTTAAATAATGCTTATTGTTACTGCCAAAACGTGTTAGCCATTCATCGCTAGTAGTTGTTTGTAACTTCGATCTTGTTTTTATGTTGCTTATAATATGTAAGAGCTTATGTTTGTTTTTGGTTGTTTATATGGTAAGGTGTATTGAATCGACTCATAACTAAATAATTGTAATCTGAAATTGAAGTTAAACGATGGATCACTGAGCATTTTTTATCTGATATTGTAATTGTAGAGATTTAGAATTGAATTAATAACTTTGCTTGTTTCGTTGCTGAAAAGGATTTTGAGTAGGAGAATATAATTGAATTAAGTGTCTGTTAGTTATTCACTGTTATAGCAAGGTTTTTCGTAATCATCAGACTTTAGTGTTAAATTGGTAAAGATGTCAAGTTGATAAAATGAGGTTTTATAATAGGCTGTAGGTAGGATTATAACAAGCATTGATTCTGAAGCTGTTGTCTAACCTATGAGTTTCATACTGTTATCATATTGTGAACAATGCAATTATTTGCTCGTTTAATTCTTTGTTACTGTGCGTTCAATTATAGCTTTAGAGTTTATGTTATAGCTTGATTTATGACTTTTGAAGACATGATAGCCACCCTACATTTTTGTTAATTTTATCTCTTGCTGAATTGGTGGAAAACTAGTTGGTTGTTATTGATTTCATTCTAGTTATTGTTGTAACTGATTTTTGTCATCATTGATTGATCTTTGCTTTGTGATAGTTGAAGTTACTGATTCAATAATATTGAGTTGTTGATTTCAGTTTAAATTGCTTTGATTTATAGTTGTTGTATCATAGCTTTCGTGTTCTCTATTGTATTCTTGCTTATATCAATTTGTTATTGCTGTTTGATTGAATCTGCTTATAGAATATTGTTACCTTTGAATTGCTTGTTACCTTATTTTTATCAAATTTCCTTGTTGTCAATTTGTTAGTATGATTTTAGATATTGGGTCTGCCAGTTGTGACTGATTTTGCTTTGGTTTTATTTTTATTAGTGACTGATTTTTTATTTTATATGAACCTTGTTTGTATTCGAGTGATATTTAAATATCGAATATGTCTTTAAAAAAATATAATAAAATTTATGTCTACAGCCAGGTTCGATCCTTCGACCTGCACTTCATAAGTCCATTGACTTAACCAACTGAGCTAGCCTATCTTTGAGTATTATATTTCGTTTAGATATTAATATACATTATTAGATACTGTCATTATATACTTTGAACGTTTTTTTATCAAATGTTAGTTTTAAAGTTAAATGTAAAAAAGTATTATTACTTTTAATAAATAATTGTTTATTTAAATTTTGCACAACTTATTAGTTTTTTTTAAATAATAAAATAATAAAAAATAATAAATAAATTAAGTTTTAAAAAAATAATATAGTTTTAATTCGTCTTTTAGATTTATTTTGGGTAACGGTTCATGCACTTTTAATTAAAACGTAGGATTTTAGATAGAAAAACCGAAACCATTCAAACTAATTGTCGAAATTAAAACGAAAGTCTCAAATTCAGAATTTCTTCGTGTACAACGAACCGGGATCACTCTCGTGTTTAATTAATCCGTCTTAAGCGAATTTTAGACTGTTACTTTTTCCTAAAGGTAATTTTCTTAATCTGCTCTATAACGTATCACATTTAAATACACCATCATGTTTCCCACACATCAGCCATGGTGTTTTTTAGTCCTTTACTTTTATTAGTTTACAAAGTATATTTTAGGCTACCATCCCAACAATGAACCTTATCCAGGCTTGGAAATGCTTTTTTCACAATTACGTCAATTTTTGAAGTTGTTATTTCTTTGTTTACTATACCCTATGGAAATATTTTTATCGTGGTTTAAACTTATTTTTGAATTCACTTGTTGTATAGTTGTACGTAGTAAAAGATTATGCATAAACGACCCTTGATTTGCATAAAAAATTTAGAGGTTTATCTAAGTTGATAACGAGTCGCGGTTTCTGTTGCAAGATCTATTGGCTACTCTTTGTCTATGTCATGTAAAAGGATCACTGATGTTGTACGACCCACGTTCAGTTTGCCTCCAAACTTCCCGAATATGCAACCCTCGGCTGCATTACCTTCTACTATACAACCCACGTTCAATTTTTTATGAAGCATAGGTAATAATTAGGTTATGAAGGTGGGCTGCTTTTGTGCAAACACGATTTATATTTCATGCAACATTGATATTAAAACATTGCCTTCTTTTTGTTATGTATGGTCTAATATTGGGTCAAAACATGTCATGATAAATTAACTAGATATCCGAGCTATTACTGATTTGATATTGGTATGATTTTGAATTATGTTAGGTCCTAAACAGAATTCAACAGTATTGTTCAGGAGTTAACATATTCAAACTCATACCAATATCAAATCAGTAATAGGTTGGATATCTAGCTGGCTTATCATGCCAGGTTTTGACCCAATATTAGACCATACATAACAAAAAGAAGACAATGTTTTAATATCAATATTATATGAAATAGATTTTTGTTTTGCACAAAAAAAGCCGCCTTCATAACCTAATTAATATATATGCTTCACAAAAAAGTGAAGGTGGGTTATACAGTAGAAGGTGATGTAGCCGAGGGTTGCATATTCGGGAATTTTGGAGGAAAATTGAACGTGGGTTTTACAGCATCAGTAATCTTTTTACATGACATGGCAAAAGAGTAGCCAAGAGCTCTTGCAACTGGAATCGCAACTTCATTCTCAATTTGGATATACATACAAAAGTTTTATGCAAATCAAGGGTTGTTTATGCATAATCTTTTACTACATACAACTATACAACAACAACTGAATTCAGACATAAGTTTGAACAACGATCAAAATGGGTATAGTAAACAAAGAAATAGCAACTTCAAAAATTGACGCAATTGTAAACAAAAAACATTTCTATGTCTGGATAAGTTTCATTGTTGGGATGGTGGCCATAAAGATGAACTACCACTTTGTAAACTAATAAAAGTTAAAGGATTAAAAACATTGTGGCTGCTAGCAACAGAAATGATATACCAGTTAATACATTAACTATGATTACTGGAACTAGTTTCTATTAATATAAACGTTATAATAAAGCAAACAAAAAAGCTTCTATCCTGTAGATTTTTTTAATCTTTCAGCCTCACTGATACACGTTTATTTTTGCTAATACTTTGAATTTTGATAATTCAAACATCTAGGTTAAGATATTCTCCGTAACAACTAGACAATAACCTAAACAAACACAATATAGCATAAAAAATTAGAATGATCCATTAAAATAAACTAAGATCCCGAGGTTTGTGATATAAAACTATACTTTGAACACTACTGTCATAGCTTTCCAGCCATTTTGTGATGGTATCAGATGTGTATCATAAAATTCCAAGTGATTATATGAGGCCAATATTCAAAGACTGAACTATCAATGAAATAAATTTATAACTCATTCCTTACCTTCCTTTGATAAGACCAAGAAGCTTATATTAATCCACATGTTTACAAACTTATTATTATGTAATCTACGGACATGTTAACGGGTTATAATCGATTTACTCATCATAGTATATACTAATGACTATTGATTTCTATATTTTTAAAATTTAGGGTCTTATCAAGTTAACTCGGTAACACAATAAGATCACTAAGTCAACCTAACCCTTGTAATGACAAGAAAACAGCTATTTAAGGACAACTAGACAAAACAATAAAAAAAGTACCTTGAGAAATGCTTGACTAGTCTAACAGCAGGACCATACAACACATGGGCACCAGTGATGAGACCTCAATTATAATGGTCTCATTGCCATACGCTTGAGTAGTCTAACAGTTGGACCATACAACATACCGAAGCTATGAACATAGTGATTTTCTGTGAGTATGAGTTTTCTTGTTTGCCTTTTATAAATAGAGTAAAATATATACAATACCATCATACTTATCAAAATATACCGACTTTAAAAACTTACAATTTAGTCGTTAGACATTACCAACGAACTTGTTTGTTTTGTAACAAAATCACCATTATGACCGTTTACATTTACACGTCATTAATATATTTATAAACCCTGGATAGTCTAGTATACTTTTTGCCCGATCTATTTGTGTAATACCCGGTCCAATAACAATAACCAATGTCATTTTTAACCTAATCCTAATATACCTCGTACCCTTTCTTCATCTTCATACCTATCTAACTAAAAAACCTCTATTGGCTTTTCCAGTTTATAACGTTTCACTAACCTAAACAAATCCAAATATTTCTCGACTTTTCCAACATGAATACAAACGGATAAAATGCAGTTTATCTCGTTGCATCCACTCAATCATATTAAATGCAGCTTCACTCTCCCCATTTCACCCATACCCAGATATCATACCATTCCATATCACATGATCTCTTAGTTTTATCTCATACTAGTCGAAAACTGAAAGTGCCAACAAAGATCACCCACATTTCATGTACATATTAATAAGTGCACTGGCAACAAGTTCATCTTGATCGATAGTCGTTCGAATAACATGTCCGTGGATTTTTTTCTAGTCATCAATGCCGAAATTGTTGCACATGCTGATAATAAACTAGTGGCACATTTCTTGCTGGGTGTTCCCCAACAGACTGGATTTTCTTAAGGAACAAGATCGCTTCATCGTTTTTTCCAAGCTGTGAGAGCCCGTTTATCATAAAGCTGTAATTAAATCGTGGGTTGTCAACCGTGAATTAATATAAGGTTCATGGAAGTTGATGATGATGATTTGGGATAAAAAGTGTGATGAAAATCAATCTAAGAATACTTTTTCGTCCTTATATATTAGTCAACAAGTCTTGGTCTTACCTATTAAGTGGAAATCATACGTGGAAAAAAAATTCATTACGTGAATATTATTGTGCCAGTGTATCGATAACAAGTAACCAAATTGGTAAACACGAAACAATTTTATAAGTTCACTGGTAATGTCTAACAATTAAATTGTAAGTGTTTAAACATGGTTCATTCGGATAAGTACGATGATATTGTATAGATTATACCTTTATAAATAATAGACAATATGGAGTATTATGTTTATATGTTCTATTCATTAAATATATGTGGGCACGAATGAAGCTGCAAAATGCACTTCTCATTGTTTTCTTTATATATGCAACAAAAACACACATGGTATCCGATAAGGAAATAAAAGAAAGCTAAACGGCGAATATTGCTTAATGTAGTTGGATCTTGTGTTTAGAACATAGTTTTCGTAATCTATAAGAGAATAAACTATATGATGTAAATATACATTGAAATGTAACATAGTTGTCAAAACAGACCTCGGTTCTTGTACTTGGATAAACATTATCAAGGTAGTTATAGTGTTTCTAAGTTAAAGAGGCATAAACTTGAGCTGCATTTTGACAAGCAAATTATAGTATGAAAGGGTTTGAACATCTATTTTTAGTCTAGTGATTGGCTTAGAGGTGAGACTCTTGGACATGGAAACTTAATATATCCCAAATCAGGGTATGAGGTTGATTAGGAATAAAAATTGCATTAGAATATTACATCTCAATGATAAAATGTCGCCTAAAATATCCCACCAATAAAGGTAAACTGTCTGATGCGTAATCTACAATCTGTAATAATGGGCTATCGAATGGGGAACGTCTTTTTATTGATTGCTTGATTAGCAAACTGATACGATCCAAGAGTTATTTGGTTTATTATTATTATAAGTTAATTATTTAGTTTATTTACTTTACTTTTATTGTATTTTCTTATAGAACAAGTTATCCTTCTATACATATATATATATATATATATATATATATATATATATATATATATATATATATATATATATATATATATATATATATATATATATATATATATATATATATATATATATATATATATATATATATATATGGGATATTAGGGTTGTAGTTGGCTATGGAGATTAATATGAATTATTGATTTGGCTATCAATATCAAGGAGTCGGTTTATCTCACTAATATAAACCATTGGGGGGGTCGGTTTATCCCATCAACATAAATCATCTATCCTTTATTTTCTTATCTTTATTCTATTATCGATCCTGTTCGTATCAATTGGTATAATAGCTGTTTCGATTCTAGGGTTAAAAAAAAGTTCACTGTTCATCAAGTTAATGTTCACCGACGACTGGTCCTGTCGGATTTTACTATTAATCACCTAAAGTTGTTGTTCTTGTTCCATATTACCATTCATAAGAAGGAATGGAAACAAAGAGCTATGAAGAAGGGTTACTTGAGGTCGTAGAGATGTTAAACGGTTAATATCGATTTGTGAAGATTTCAAACAAGAATTAGGACAGGCGCGTCAAGATTTCTCATAGGCGCGTCAAGATTTCTCATTGGCGCGTCAAGATTGCTCATTGTGGTTTGAGAAGTGTCAAGGATGTATAGAGGCAGTAAAGGAAGAGATTAACCATGAAGAACAAGTTCATTCATTGGAGGTCCAACTAAATCAACGAAGTCCTAACAGGAAGGTCAAGGCAAGGCTCTTTGGGCATAAGTTCGTGACTGCATGTGTCCAAACTAGAAAACTTATAGTGCTATTTACCTTGCTTGGTAATGAACTTGAAGGATTGGATTCACATGAACAATTACAAGCCTGCATGAGAGAACTTAAAAAGATATATCAAGACTGCTACTTGCTTTTGAAGCTTTTGAAGTACACAAAGGACGGGATACAACGAAAAACATGGGATCCCGGAATCACGTGTGGCACGATTTTGGAGCAACACCTTGAGGATAAGGTGTTTTTACGTGGTGGAGTAATGATATGTTCCTGGAGTTATTTAGTTTATTATTATTATAATTCAATTATTTAGTTTATTTACTTTTCTTTTATTGTATTTTCTTATAGAACAAGTTATCCTTCTATATATGAAGATTAATATGAATTATCAATTTGGTTATCACTATCGGGAAGTCGGTTTATCTCACTAATATAAACCATTGGGGGGTCAGTTTATCCCATCAACATAAATCATCTATTATTTAGTTTCTTATCTTTATTCTATTATCGATCAGGTTCGTATCACAAACATGATACCGTCAAAATTTTGTTAATAGTTAAAGTAATAATGAAGAAAAATATAAAAAATTCCTTGAAAAAGAAATTTAATTTTTTCAAAATTAATGAAATGAAGCATACACCTTTAATGTTTATAAATTAGATATTTTCATCAAGATCTCTTTATAAAAAAGAAAATAATATCTGAGAGAAGTTTCAAACTCAACAAAAAAAGAGTGACTTCATTTAGGACTTGATCTTAATAGTTCAATCAGTTGAAGCTAAGCTGTGTGGTGTTTTCACAATTGCATGACTCAAATAATTTTGTATAGCCAAATTAAAAGCTCTGGTAATATGACTCAAGTTAAAAGATCCGAACTAGAAGATGATGTGACATCTCCTTATACACATTGCATATGAAATATGAAATCATATTACACACCTCCATCCTCCCTGATGCATAATGAGATTGTGGCCAAAGCTGTCAAATATGAAGAAAGATAAACTTTGCATGCCATATAAAACTCTCTTAAATATGTTTACCACTTCGGATGTTAAAAGCAAGTGGACAGACTTGTTTGACATTATGAATTCTTCTAATTCATGATACATTCTTAATATGTTACTACAAATTACCAATATGCCATTGAAAGGTTTTTTTATGTGTGCTGCTATATGTTTTTAAGGTTGTTTTATTGTTATACTTTTTTTATCTGTATATCAATAATTAAATTTACGTGGTTTTGATTATCTAGTTGTTACTGTAGGGAAACATGTACACTTTTATTTAAAATATCAAAATAATATTATTAAAATAACAAAAAATATATAACAAGCATATATAATTATAAGAGATAATTAAGAAACCAATAAAATGATAAAAGACTTACTAGATCGCCAGCAAGGATGCTCACGCGAGCGGAACCACATATTTGACATGATTAGCAATAAAGAGTCGAGGCACTTGTTTGACACACTTTCCTTAAAACAAATTCCTCGTCTGTTTCCTAGGGTACAACAGACGAAACAGTAAGTTGTACTGCTGGATTTAACAAAACTGCCTGAAAGATCACGGAAAACTTGCATGTTTTTTATCGAAGAGACTGCTGGAATTTGGTTGCTATGAAGCTATATTTTTCTATGTCTAAAACTGAATGAGAATGAGTTTAATTTATAGTAAAAACTTGTCTTGGTCACCAAGACATAATATCACATAAGAATTTAACTGATTTCGATATATCTTATTTATTTAAACATATTATGTCAATATTTACAAACAAATGATATATTTTTTTATTTAATATCGATCCTGTAAACTTATTCCCAAAGTTTAAAGCAGCTATTAAAATAGATAAAATCCCATGATATCTCATTCATATTATACAATATTCCAACAATCTCCCACATGAATGGAGATCGGTCGAAAACACACGAAAGTTTCTGCGAAATTTCTGTGGTTAAGTCCTTCATAGGATAGGTAGGTGTAACCCTTTGAACCTTCCCTTGTGAGATGCACTTAGCCTCCTAGATCTGAGTAGACGTGATGTCCTTGAACTCAATATCTATTTACGTAGACGACAATACACACTCACATAAGACTCTCGTTGGCCTTGTCAAGTCCTCGTAGTCTTGTTTGTTATGGTCATGAACACTAGCCTGGTTCTACAAGAGCTCTTAGGAATTGCGCCCCCATATTTCCTTTCGAAGCGACCCCACTTCTCTCTCACATAGGTGATTTCATCTTGAGTCACTAAAAACATATGTTTTGTGATTTCATCTTGAATCATTATGTTTTATGATTTCATCTTAAATCATTAAGCCATATGTTTAACCTTTCACCACGTCACATTGTTATTGGAATGGACTAGGAAAGTTGCTGCATTAAGTAACTCCCCCACATTGACATGACTTCTCTCACATTTGTATGATTAGGTTGTCCTATTGAACCCAGATCTTGGGATCTCCAGTCAACTGGGTTAGGTTTTCCTTCATAAAAACACATCCTTTCAAGGGCTTTAGTCTCATTCCTTTAGACGACTCACTAACCAACTCTCTGTTTAAGCCTTTCGTAAGCGGATTTGTGATGTTATCCTTTGACTTTACGTAGTCAATCGTGATAACTCTAGTTGAGAGTAGTTGTCGCAACAATCACAATCTATGATGGATATGTCTCGACTTATCGTTTTACATTGTGATATGAGCTCTGTCAAATTCTATTGACTATCACACTTTATATACATGGTCGTTAAAGGGTATACTCCATCTTGGTATGTCCTTTACGACTTTGCGTAAACTTTCCCGCATATTCTATAAATTTATCTCAAATAATAAATTCATATTTCATCATAAATTTAGATATAATCTTCTTTTTGAAGTACTTTCAAGATTTCTAAGACATAGCTTTCCACTTAGCATAAATACATCCGCTCTTGTGGATCTAGATTTTTATATGTAAGTATTCATATTCGCATTACTTTATCACTTGATAGTATTCAGATATCTTACATAATGCAATATTATTAGTATCATAGTACTAAAGTAATCCTTATTCAAATGGTCCACACTTGAATTACTAATATATATATGTTTAATCAGGTTATTAGACACATAAGATGCCCAATATTTTTTGAGTATTCAAAATGGGCAACACTTTTACCTCTATTTTAAATATATTTAAAAAGATGCATTGAACTCTAGCTAAGCAGGAATCCCCTACATTGAACCTCTCAAAAATATTGTTTTTCTTAATGTTTGACTTTAAAACAAATCCATATGGGTTCAAAACAAACCCAAAAACTAATGAAGTACATGTCAAATCTTGACTCCAACATATCATTAGTGGATTTATTCATCTTGTTATCACTTTTAGTGATAAGTATACTATTCCTGTATAAACACAAGAGTACATATTTACTATTGATCACAAATATATACATTAATTTTGAATCCACATTCTAACATGATATGGTCAAAATGTTTGATGCCATTGTTTGGGAGCTTGCCTTAAGCCATATAATGACTTAATAAGCCTACAAACTTTTCTCTCTAGTCTAGGAACCATAAACCCCCATGCTGGTTCATGTGTAGTTCTTTTTCTAAATCTCCGTTTAGAAATATCGTTTTCACATCCACATAAGGAACTTCTAAAAATTCTTAATGCATAAATAATTCAACATCCTAATTGAAGTTATTCATGTAACATGTGAATAAGTATCAAAGGAAGCTAGACCTTCTTGTTGTCTAAATTCTTTGATTAAGAATCTTTCTTTGCACATGTCAATGGTGCCATCGACTCTCATCTTCTTTTTGATGATCCATTTATAGCCTAGTGGTTTGCAAACTCGAAGTAAATCCACGAGCTTCTAAGTTTACTATTATAAAATAGAATCTATTTCACTTTTAATGGCGTCTTTCCATTGATACCCTTTTAAAGAAGTTACGCTTCTCAATAAGAAGTAGGCTCATTTTCTACCATAAAAGAAGCAAAAACTGAATCCAACCAGTCTCTCGGTTCATGCCATTTGTTTCTTCGAGGTTCAACCTCTCTCCGGGTCAATCTTGTCTCTCATCTAAGATATCAATATCATCTCGTTGTCTCTGCCCTTGGACAAACTCGTCATCTATTCTAGATGATCTTGCAATTTCCTTAGTAAACAAGGAATATATTTCAAAAGAAGGAATCATTCCTTAATTCCATTGCTATGTCTATTTTCGATTCATGTACAATGAAACGATAAGGACTACTATTCATAGCATATCATGTGAACATACAATCCATGAGTTTAGGTCCAATCTTTTGAACCATGAATTTCATACGGATATCTTCGCTAAATATCCCCACATTTGTAAGTACTTATAAGATACTTTTCTTCTCACCCATAGTTCATAAGAAGTATCTTATTTTATTTACAAGGGATATTATCTAAAAGATAAGTACTTGAAGTAATCTCTTTCCCCCACATGCCATGGCTTAAACAAGTGTTTAAGAACATGGCATTAACCATATATTCCAAGGCACAATTCTTTCCCCTCAACAATTCTTGTTGTTAGAGTATCAAGAATTATACATTTGTGTCTTATTCCAAGTTTAGCACATAAACTTGGAAATAGAAACACATATTCACCTCCGATATTACTTAGAACCACCTTTTTTTACATAATAATTCGATTCTCAACTATTGTGTATAGAACAATCTTGTCTATATCCTTACTCCCAAGTAAGTACAAAAAGCAACGTTTTGTACAACCATCACCAACTATGATGAAGTACTCACTATTTTTTACTTTATTAGGTATCAAGATCAAATCACATAAAACCTATGTGAATCATATCAAGGTGTTCGGTTATTTTTCATTCAATCGAATCAAACGACAACCTTATCAATTTGGCTTCAACACAAGTTTTATTTTGTAATCCGTGTAAATACAAAACATGGGTATCTAACTTAATTTAAAAAACAAAATGAGTGAATAATAACATGCCCGAGTCAGTCATGCCATACATTTAGAGAATAAAATAAGGTGAATTTATACTTATTTTACTAAAAGAACCATAAGAAAATTATATTCAGCTTAAACATATTTGAAAAATGTAACCCATACAGACTCTCACTTTATTCTCTGTATTTGATTTAAACATAAGAAGAAAGCCAAATTTATTAAGCAACCATCCGGAAACAAGATTCCTAAAAATCTACGGCATGTACAACGCATTGGTTAACTTAAACTCTTTTCTAGATGTGAATTTTAGTATCACATCTGTTTCCCCATAATATTAGCAGCATGAGAGTTGACAAAACAATCGATCTCCCCAATCTTTACTGTGTTATAAGAGTTAATCAAACCCTTATCAACATATGTATGACCTGATGCCCAAGTGCTAATCCACCATTATCAAAATTCAGATTCTCCATGCCTCAATTTCCATGTCATTTTAGCCATTTAACCATAGCTATGTCACAAAAGGTTTCTGAATACTTTAAAGCATCTACCGTACACATAACTCGAGTATTAGTCTCCCTTTTAACAAGTACGGGAGCATATGTTTTAGATGTCACTCGTGACATTCTAAATAATTTGTTAATATGAAGTCCAATAATTAGTTTGGAACTAATGTTTTGTTACTATTAATAACATTCTAAATCACATAGTGTTTCTTATCCAAAACTAAATTAAATTGACTTTTAGGTTTGAACCACTAATGTTTTGTAAGATCCGTTATACAAAACCACTTTAAAGAAAGTCTTCCGACTAAACAATTAAAGAATGTCTCATATACAGATCTTAATAGACCAATTTCACATGATTAATTTCTACAATTAAACTCAACAAGGCTTTAGTAGATCCACTCTTGAAAAAAAACTCAACATGGTTTCTTTAGATGCACTTTTAAACTGTACAAATATCGAATAGTTTATAATTAAACTCAATCAGTTTAAAATAAAATAGACAAGTCAACCAAATACTTCAATAATCTAGTAAAAATGTGTATTTAATTTGATAAACAATAACCTGTACTATTAGAGCACACGGTACAGTGGGCTGGCCACGACGGCGCGAGGCCATGGCGGCGCCAACCACACCGTGGCTCGCGTCGTCGAGTTTGGGCTGGCTACAACCAGCCGACGCTATGGCCACGGCGCGACCCCATGGCGCAGCGAACCACACCGTGGATCGCGCCATGGGTGGCGTTATGGGTTTTTTTTTAATTTTTTAATTTTTTAATTTTTTTTTTGAAAATTTGAAAAATACGACCGTTGGGTAACGGCTTTTTTTTCTTCATGTTTTTGACCGTTTTATAGGGTTAAATACCCATTTTTTCATATAATTTCACTATATATCACACAAACACATACTATTTTTTAAAATTCACACACTATTTTATCAATAAGAATGAAATGTGTTTTTAGTTTAAAATAAATTGTTCAAAAAAATAAATTTGTTGGGTGACGACGACACGAGAATTCTCGTGTTAACCAGGGAGGGGGGGTTGAGCCATCGTGGGGAGTTTTGGTGTCGTGGGAGTAAAAAGTGATGTGGCATCACTTTCTGCCCACGACACGAGCACGACGACTCGACTACACCGTGTGCTCTTATAAATATCTTGGTTCAAAGAAATGCATCTTGATTTCATTGAACACACTCCAACAATCTAATAAAATAAGAACTTGTATTTTATGAGATTTGTTTTAAAAAGAACTCCACTTGGTTTCAATAAATACTTTTTAATAATCCCATCATGTAACAACACGATATTGGTCTCAAAAATTCACGTGGTTTAAATGAATCTAAATTCACCATGATTTGCAATCATGTCATAAACTGGCTCACCAATTACATTTACAAAATTCACGAAGGTCACAATTGTGTTACCATTAGTAATCTGTCAACTTGATAACACTACTTGGTGTCTAATAAACTCGGCTTAGTTTATATAAACTTGTACCAAATCTAATTAAAAAAAACTCAATCCTGGTTTCTATAAACCTAGATTTAAACAATAACATAGGTAACAAACAAATAATAAACCAGTTTGGTATGAGACTGATCATGGTTTCAACATAAACTGATTCAACAAACTAATTTAAATATCGTTTATAGATCTGTTATATAAAAGTATGTTTACTTGAAACTGATTTTCTAAAGAAACACAATCTTGGTTTCGATAAAAAACAGTTTATAAAAAACTGTTAATTAATCTAATTTTAACAAAAAAGTGTTTTTAATTTTGTTACACAAAATCTGTTTTAAAGTTGTACGGAAACATGCACACTTTGATTTATATTATCGTAATAATATTATTAAAATAACAGAAAATATACAACAAACATATATAATTATAAACGATAATTAAAGAAACCAATAAAATGATAAAAGAGTTACTAGATCGCCAGCAAGGATGTTGACGCGAGCGGAACCACGTGTTTTACATGATTAGCAATAAAGAGCCGAGGCACGTGTTTGACCCGCTTCCTTTAAGACAGATTCGTCGTCTGTTTCCCAGGGTACAACAGCCGAAACAGTAAGTTGTATTGTCGGACATAACAAAACTGCCTGAAAGATCATAGAAAACTTGCATCTTTCTGATCGAAGAGACTGCTGGAATTTGGTTGCTATGAAGCTGTATTTTTCTCTGGCTAAAACTGAATGAAAATGAATTTAATTTATAGTGAAAAGTTGTCTTGATCACTAAGATAAAATATCACATAAGATATATCTTATTTATTTAAACATATTATGTCAATGTTTACAAACAAATGATATATTTTATTTATTTAAAATCGATTTCGTAAACTTATTCTCAATGTTTAAAGCACCTATTAAAATATATTTATACAAAATCTCACGATATCTCATTCACATTATACAATATTATTCCAAGAGTTACTTGTTACGATACTAAGTGAAACTAATCACATAACGATAATGAAATTTTAGTTTAAACCCAAATCGATTGAAATTAAGTTGTTTGCTTAAAATTTGAACTAGTGAACACCTCACAGAATTATTAAGTGCGTAGTATCTCCTAGATGTTATACATCCCTAGTGTTATCATGGTTTTTATGATTCAATCCTCAAAACAAAATTAGTTAGATTTGAGTACCCAAACATCTTATGACTTTACTACATTGTTTTGAAAAGCTAATGATTATAAGCCTTTCTAAAAAATCTTATCTTGCCGATACGCTAATAAAGTACTCTGTAATAAGTTAACATGTGATTACGTTGTTTAAGTACGCTTAACCAAACACCCTAAGGTGTTGGGGTTGAACACAACCATTTTAACATGTCTAAAAAAGTCGCTTCATTTTGCTTCCTATAGTGTAAACATGTACTTCACTAGCACTTGGCTTGGTAGTGTTTTTTGAGATAAAAATTAGCAATGAAATTTGGTTTTGTGATATGCATGTCCAAAATGCTTACTTTTGGTGATGATAACTGATACGTGACACTCATAGTAATGCTAGACCAGGTGCAAGATATTTTAGTCTACGTTCAATTAATACTGATATATCAGTTGCGTGCTAAGATCAAAACATAACCTAGTCGAGTATTTCTACCAGTGTAAATTTTAACTGATATACCACTTGCTACTTCCTAGAAAATTGCAAGTGATACCAGTTGCCTAGAACATTGCAAGTGATAAACCAGTTGCTAGTTCAAAAATTAACTATCTCTTCAATCCGGTGGCGGACGCAGGAAATTCTATTATGGGGGGCAAATTTTTTTTTTTGACAATAGCAAGATGAAAAAAGTTAAAATTCGAATAGAAATTCGAGTATTATAACTTAAAAATGGAGATTTTTAGGTTTTAGAGTGTTAAATAGTGGATTTTAATGCGTGAGTGGGGGGCAATTTGAGTTTCGAGTGGGGGGCACTTTATAAAAACGCTCAAAATTAACGAAAAAATACACTATAATTTCGTATTTTTGGTCTAACCATGGGGGGCGCCGCCACCCCGTACCCAAAGGGTATGTCCGCAATCGGTCTCTTAACAAAAACATGATCTTAGCAACTTTTAAGAGGTTATGTTTTGATCCCTCGCTTAGCTAAAGGATGGTAACTAAGGTTGCAGTGTATTGGAGTCCTTTTGAGTCATTAAAGTTCCACCTCCGCCAGCCAGGCTTGTACCTTTGCTAAAACACATTGAAAGACATGTGAGTCTCTGAACTCGTAAGACCTGATTCAGTATCGTAATGACTGATTCAAACATCATAGGAAATAGGGTGAAAGCATTGTGCGTATCATGATTGCAAGAAAAGTTATACATAAATAGCGTGAAAATTACGTACATGGCTATATTTTACAATGGTTATCTTGCAGAGGCTAGCTTTTTGTGGGGTTTCGAAAATAGCCAACATAATCAGGAAATCCTACACCCGAGTACCAGTTTTACACGTGTCAAACATTGAGTGGATAAAATAAAATAAAATGTATTAACTTTACCTGTTGAATGCAGAGATGGGGTCCACCCAATAGCAAGTACCAATGCACAGACAGGAGATATATGTCGAATGCATAGTTTTGTTTTTGAACATTTGAGTTCAATGCCATAATTATTTGACATTTGATATCAGAAAACTAAGTGACAAACTAAATCAAAGGAGATATATGTTGAACATTGAAAACCCGTGAGTTATAATGTTTTTTCTTGAACCATTTATAAGGCTATCCGCAACGCACCGGATTTTTGTAGGTCGCCAGTCGGTCGTGACCGAGTCGCTGCGTTGCGGCGATTCGGTCGCCGGACTCGGTCGGACACAATTCGACCTTAGGCACGATCGATTTTCATATTCGGTCTCATGTGTTTGTGTATTGTGTTTATGTGTTTTATTAAAAAAAGAAAATTTTTTTTTAAAATTTAATATGTTTTAATCGTGTTTTAATTATATAAACTTTATAAAAAAATTCCAAATTTTAATATATTGAGCTTTGTTTAATTCCTCACAAGTCACAACATATATTAATTTGACAATTTTTGGAGTTAGTTTTAGCTAATGCATTATACCCTCTTTACTTCTAATGTTTCGTATTTTAGTTTATGTAATGTTTTTTTTAGTGTAATGCGTGTTGTATGGAATAAAATGTTTTTTTTGTAATAAAATGTTATTTTTGTTAAATATAAAATGTTATTTTTATTAAATATAAAAATAAAAAAAATTGAACTAGGTCGCACTAGGTCGTCGGGTTGTGGCAAATAGGTCGTACTAGGTCGCCGGCCGAAAAAACTAAGTCGCGACCTAATAGCGTTGTGGGTAGACTAAAACAAACTACATAAAACTATAATGGACCCTAAATCCTTTACATGCATATAAATTATCATTTGAATGTAATTATTTTACGTGTGTAACATTATTCTATTTTTATATTTTTGCCATTGTAGATAGTATAACACACAAACACACTTTCTCTGTCTATGTATCTGCAAATTTCACATTCCTCCTGTCTGTGCATTGGTACTTGCTATTGGGTGGACCCCATCTCTGCATTCAACAGGTAAAGTTAATACATTTTATTTTATTTTATCCACTCAATGTTTGACACGTGTAAAACTGGTACTCGGGTGTAGGATTTCCCGATTATGTTGGCTATTTTCGAAACCCCACAAAAAGCTAGCCTCTGCAAGATAACCATTGTAAAATATAGCCATGTACGTAATTTTCACTAAATAGCCCACGGATGGTATGTGTAATGAGTGTTGCATATGCTTCTATAATCGTTGTTAGCTACAAAATTAAGCATATTGAGGATGACAATGAGTCGGGTTACGGACATGTATTAATGTGCTCATAACGCAAACGTGTTTCTGATATATATATATATATATATATATATATATATATATATATATATATATATATATATATATATATATATATATATATATATGGGAGAGTTAAAATAAAAAGACTTTTTTGGTGAGAAGGATAAGAAGGATTCTCAGCCATTGATTTAAAATCAATGGATGAGATCACTTCATACTTCTAACTAACTAACTAACCAACTAACTAACCATATAAACATGATTTTAAAAAAGTTTTCAAAAAAATCTGAAAAAATTCCACCATGTCGGTTATGTTGGTGCAAAAAAAAGTTGTGAAGAAAGTTTTTTTAATTTTGATTTTTTTACGCTTTTTTAATGCACAAAAAATGAAATTTGATGCACAAAAAGGTGAAATTTGGTACACAAATTTTTTTCATGCACAAAAATTTCAAGTTGTTTTAGTTTGATGGGGCATTAAATTTTAAAGAAAAAAGTCAAAAGAAGTTGGGCATAAAAATGAATTCTTGATGTACAAAAAACGTATAAAGCTTAAAAAATATCGTTTTTGTGCATCAAAATTTCGTTTTTGTGCATTAAAAAAACATAAAAACCTTCGAATTAAAAAAACTTTTTTTACAAAAGTTTTTTGCACCAAAATACCTGATCTACTGGATTTTTTTCAGAATTTTTAAAAAACTTTTTAAAAATCATGTTTAGATGGTTAGTTAGTTAGTTAGTTAGGATTATGGTTTGATCTCATCCATTGATTTTAAATCAATGGATGAAAATTCTTCTTATCCTTCTCACCAAAAAAAGTCTTTTTATTTGATCTCTCCCCTATATAGGGGAGAGTTAAAATATATATATAGGGGAGAGATCAAATAAAAAGATTTTTTTTTGTGAGAAGGATAAGAAGAATTTTCAGCTATTGATTTAAAATAAATGGATGAGATTAAATCACAATCCTAACAAACTAACTAACTAACTAACCATCTAAACGTGTTTTTTTTAAAGTTCTTCAAAAATTATGAAAAAATTCCAATAGATCGGGTATGTTGGTTCAAAAAAGTTTTGTGAAAAAAGTTTTTTTAATTTGAAGTTTTTTACGCTTTTTTAATGCAAAAAACGGAATTTTGATGCACAAAAACGTTATCTTTTACGTTTTTTAGGTTTTTTGTGAATCAAGAATTCATTTTTATGTCCAACTTCTTTTGATTTTTTTCTTTAAAATATGATTCTGCATCAAACTATAATAAATTGAAAAATTTTTGAATGAAAAAAATTTTGTACACCAAAATTCACGTGTTTGTGCATCAAATTTTGTTTTTTGTGCATCAGAAAAACGTAAAAAACTCAAAATTAAAAAACGTTTATTCACAACTTTTTTATGCACCAACAAATCCGACCATTTGAAATTTTTTCAGAATTTTTTGAAGACTTTTTTAAAATCGTGTTTTGGTGGTTAGTTAGTTAGTTAGTTAGTTAGTTAGGAATATGAATTGATCTTATCCATTGATTTTAAATGATTGGCTAAAAATCCTTCTTATCCTTCTCACCAAAAAAAGTCATTTTATTTTAACTCTCCCCTATATATATATATATATATATATATATATATATATATATATACCTATCCAATGAAATACCCAAGCTAACGAGTGCCTGGTTAGTATTACCTCACCGGTTTTCGGGTTTACAAGTTGGTTTAGGGTATCCTTTTCTAAATGTTCAACATAGAAGAAATCGGAATTTCATTTTGGAGATGTTAAAGGAATCAAAATCAAGCTTAATAAGCACAGAAAGAAGTTAATGTCATGCAATCTTTGATAATAACTATCCGGCGAAAATTACGAAAGTTATAGACGATACAAAAAACTTATAAGAAAATATATTGATGTAGCATACACGAAACGAGTAATGATAGTTTAGGCTAGTGCTGTCAAAACAGTCGCCGAACAAATACAGACAAAAAAATAAGTTAGATTTACTTGCACCCGTCCTGACGTTGTCAAGCCTAACAAAACTATAACGGGTTTTGGTTTTACCCATCGATTTCTGATTTTAATTTCTTTTGCCATCAGGTATGTCACTACTCATTCACTAAGATAAAATTAAAAAATTATACTGTATACTTCAGGGGCTTTTGAGCAATTTGAAAAATTGTAACAATATACGATAGAAACTCTATAAAATAATACATTTAGGACCATCAAAATTTATTAATTAAAAGAGTTATTAATTAATCGATGAATTAATAATTATTAAAGTATATATTAATTAATATTTTATTAATTTATAGTAGAATACTTAATTTACAAACACCTTTCAAGTTTCCACTTAATTATTGTATACAATGCATGAACGTATATCAAATGAACGGCCCAATTTGAAAGAAACCTTCAATCTCCCACATTATTATGCTTCTTTTGTTCAATGTATCACTTTATGGACATTAGAAATATTTTTTATATAAATACAAGATCAAAATAGGTTAACACAAACAAATCATACACACAACATGGCTTCTCATCTTAAAGGTGTAAAAAAAACAATGACAGACGAGATTCGAAGAGTATTATGCAAGCACAACAAGGATAATCCAAGTCTCACTCAAAAGAAATTGCAAGAATGAGTTCATAGTAACTATGGTTTGCAGGTGAATCAAGCGACAATATCGAATACAGTTAAGCGGTCTTTAGAGTATCTCTCACTTGCTCCCGAAAGAGGCGATGTTAAGCGACACAAACCCGCAAAATTTCCTGACGTAGAAAAATCTCTCTATGAATGGATTCTTCAATATCAAGGACATGTGAATATGACAGGTGAACTAATCATCGAGAAGGCGGAAAAGTTCATAAAAGATATGTATCCAGTGGATACTCCAGACTTTACTTTTTCTATTGGTTGGCTTGGAAAGTTCAAAGCAAGATATGGAATTAAAAATTTCTGGCGTTTTGGAGAAAGTGGATCTGTTGAAATGGAGGGCATGGAGGACAAATTAAAATCAATGAAAGACAAAGTTGATCATTTTGAAATGAAAGACATCTTTAATATGGATGAAACATGTTTGATTTTTTTTTTATTTTTTTTTATATTTTGTACTTTAGTGATGTAATTATTTACATGTTTTGATCTTAAACATGTTTGTTTTTTAGACTTCAACCGGATCATTCCCTTGTAACAATGCAGCTTGAAGGGAAAAAACAAGACAAGGAAATACTAACTGTTGCTATTTGGTGTAATGAGGACGGTTCAGAAGAACTTCCTTTATGGACTATTGGGAAATATGTTAAACCACGGTGCTTCAAGAATGTAAACTTGAACAGTGTGAACTGTGAGTACCGTGCTAACAAACGAGCTTGGATGACTGGTGTGTTATTTGAAGAATATGTTCGCCAACTTGATAAAAAATGGTTAGAAGAAAAATTCTCTTGATTGTGGATAATTTCCCTGCTCATCCAAAAATTATTGAAGGATTACGGAATGTTGAATTATTTTTTTGCCACCAAACACAACTTCAAAAATTCAACCTTGTGACGCGAGGATCATACGATCTTTTAAGATGCATTATCGTTGTCGATTTTATAGAAGTCTTTTGGAGGGTTATGAATTAGGGGTTGCAAATCCAACAAAAATAAATGTATTAGATGCAATGAATCTTCCAATTTCAGCATGGACTATGGATGATAGTGAAAATACAATTGCGAACTGCTTTCGTCATTGTAAGCTTCGATCAACAGATAACATGACTTTTGAGAACTCAGATGAAGGTGGTGAAAGCACTCAAGAACTCTAGAATTTGTAGAAAGAGTTGGGTTATCGCAATTCAACTGATGTCAAAGATGTTCTGACTCACCCAGATGAATATGTACTTGCACAGTTGTTGACTGATGAAGAAATTATTGAAAGCGTTATTGGAATTAATAAAGATGGTATCAATGAAGAAGATGATGAAAGTTCTACAATGGAGCCCCCTTCGCGAAACGAAGCTAATAAAGCGGCAATCACATTGAACAATTTCTTGTTGAGCTATGAGAAAACAACACCAGAAGTTCTTACCATGCTAAGGAAAATTAGAGACGGAAGGGGAAATTGATTTAAAAAAAAAAGACAATTGAGTTATTTTTCAAGAAACCTTCATAAATCATTCATGTAATATGCTATATATAAGGAATTAATAGTTTATATTTTATATGGGGTCTAAAGAAATTATCAAAAATGTATTATCTTATAATTTTAGCGAATTATTAATTTAGCACCCTATCCCCGAGTCGGAACAGGCAAAAAATATTATCTTAGAGAGTTTATTAAATAATCGAGTATTAATTTATCGAGTTTCTACTGTATACGGTGCACTTTCATTCACGTACAATCCCAATGGCATCATCCTTTTTAGTTCACTACTTCCTCACATTCTATATCTTCGTCTACAACTACAACCCCATTTCACATGTTGTTAACCAGTCAACAACTTATAATCAATCGGTGTGTATCACATTTACATCACCCATCCTTTCCTAACCTTAATTGAGTCATTTTTTAAGTTTGGTATTGATATGTTTCATGTTATAACCCAACTCAAAAATTGATCAACTTACAAATGACGAAAATGTATTGGTTTGGGTACAAAATTATGTACATCCTTTTTACAAGTTGGTTAAAACATCAACATCAGTTAGTAGTCATACATCACGGCATAAAGATAAGGATCACTGGTTCTACACCTTCTTTCGTGAAATCATTTACCGTGATGGGTGGTGTGATCCTCCTTTTGGTCCCAAGCATCCGAAAATCAGGTGTGAATGGTATGTTAAGGGACATGCAAATACTTCGCGTATCGAGAACCGATTGGCTTACTAGTTTTTCGATATGTAAACTAACTAAACACCACCAACACTTCTTCGGGACGACTTTATTTACCCCCTAAATACTCTCCTTGGCACTTGTGTACTAATCTCTTTGAGAATCACATAGGCGCTACCAACATCATCCTAAAACCGTATGATGAGCGAACTTGAAGTTAGATTTGTTAGGAAATAATTGAGTTGTGAGCATTTTAAGGAGCTGGTTTGTGTATCGTAAATTTTTCTAATTGCATTTTGTGTGTTAGATCATCTTATAGTTGAGTCGGCTTTACTTGCCTAAATATGTAATTGCATTTTAATTGCACATGATCATTACATTTTATTGAGCTGGTTTTTGTTTGCACTACAAAATAAATAACATTTATTTAATAAAAGTTTTGCTTATTAATAAGATTTACAATTATTTAAGTTGTTATAACTTTTCCTTACTAAAACACAATGAATAAAAAAGTAAACAAAAGTAACCCCATAACATTTGCTTTTTCTTACTAAAAAAAAGAGTTATTAAAAGTTTTACACTTTTACTTACACAATATTGAGTAACTAATGACTTTTAATGCTCCTCTCAATTACTTACTCTTTTTCTTATGAGTAGGAGTTGATAAAAATAAATTTTGATGACTCTTTTTTAGTAGAAATTGATAGAAAATACTTTTGCTTACTCTTTTTGAGTAAGTATAAACTTTTAGTGCCCCCTCTATTACTTACTCTTTCACATTTAATTTAGTAATCAAATGTCATAAATTTTGCAGTGATAGTATTTATGGCGGCTTGCATGCCCCAGTGACCTATAATACCCACATAAGATAAGAGGGGGTGCGGTAACCCCGGGTGGCGTTCTTTCCGAGCATCACTGGCACCAACACCAGGCGTTGGTCAACTCAAGTTGGTCCGCTGTTACAACAATAACTTGAGTTGGGTTGTTTCCTTTTAAAAACAAAATTCATTTAACCCCCCATGGTTTGGGTTTGCCATTTGGCTCGACGAGTCTTCAATTGGTTTGTACTTATTTAGAACATTTTCTAAAACATACTGAAGAATCAGGGTGAAAATAGTGATTTTCTCTGAGTGTAAGTTTTATTGTTTGCTTTTATTCAGATAAAAAATGACAATGTTATGCTTAAAAGTTCTAGTCATTAAAACACAGTGTATATGTTGGCATCTATGAACCTAGAAAATGTATTTTTCTTAGTTTTCTTTACATATGCAACCAAAACAAAGATGGTACTCTATCAGGAAAGCTTAATGGCTAAATTACTTGATGAGGTGGGATCGTATATGTTTAACGACGCAGTTTTCGTAATTCCTAAGAGAGTAAACTATATGACGTAAATATGAATTAAAGTGTAACATAGGTGTCGAAGCAAACAGTTCTTGTACGTGGATAAACATTTTCAAGGTAGTAGTGTTTCTAAATGGAAGAGGCATAAACTTGAGATGCATTTTGACAAGCGAAGTGTGCAGTGGGTTAAAGAACTCATTTTGTATTAATCAAGAAAATTAACGAATATGACATACTCACATCATGATAGAAGTATATGAGATTAATTACTCAAAAAATTACTAGTATTAACAAAATAAATCTATTATAGTTTTTAGAAGGGAAATATTAGATTAAGGGACATCTCTTCAGTTAACATGCTCGAGTTTAGTTTCACCACCGCTCTTGCCACCATTACTTCATCCGAGTTTAGGTACACTTTTGTCTTCTTCTTTATAGTTTGCGGAGTGGTCGTTGCGGGTACTATTTTCCAAGTATTTGCAATATTAAAACATGAGTTTCGTGTTAAAAGGAAACATGAATTATGTGATACCTGTTTATTATTCAATGTGTGCTTTCTAGCTGTTAAAATGAATGTGCTAGCTAGTTAGGCTGCTCAATTCAGATTTTGATGTATTTTAATTTCATTATTAAGTTAGCAAGTAATCATTGTAATTTCATGTTGATAGATGTTTAGGACTTGTTTTAGAAAAAAAATCGTGAATTCATTTAGGACGTGATCTTAATAGTACAATCAATAGAAGCTAAGATGTGTCACATTTTCACAATTGCATTACTCAAAGAATTGTCTATAGCCAAATTAAAAGCTCCGATAGTATGACTCAAATTAAAAGCTCCGATAGTATGACACAAATAAAAAGCTCTAATAGTACATATGGCCTAATGTAAGAGCTGTGATGTAGAAGAGGAGGTGACATCTCCTTATACACATTGCATGTGACCAAAGCTATTCAAAAGATTAATTGTGCATGACATGTAAAACCCTCTTAAAAGTAATTCGACAAACTTGTTTGACATTCTAACTACTGATATACTCCGTATGTGTTTTTTTTGTTGTTTTATGTTGATACTTTTTTTATCTCTATAGATGATAAGGAATTAATGATCTACATGGCTTTGATTATGAGCTATTACAATACTAACTGAAACTAATCACAGAAACCTAAATTGATGGATGTTAAGTTTTCCGGTTAGAAACTTGAAATAGTGAACACTCCAAAGAATTAGCTAGGGTTATCAGTGCTTACAGTATCCTAATTGTCAATGTTTAAAACATTACTACATCATTAGTGTAATCATGTTTTAAGTGATTCTATTTTAGGAACACATTAAGTAGCTAGATTTGAGTGCCCAAACATCTTACGGCTTACTACATTGTTTTGAAAAGCCAATGATTACATTTTACAAGTCATATACATGATATTTCAAAATCTCTAAACAATGTAAAAGAGAAGTTGAAATCTTCTTACATGCCTCCAGCTTCCTAATTAATGGATAGCCTCTCTTTTCCAGATTTGCAGAATTGAAGGTGACATTTCCTTGGTTTGAGATACTGGCTAAAGTACGTTCAAGAAAGTTATCTGCCACTTTGATGGTTTTTGTTATATCTAGTCTTATATTTTTGTCTATGTCATGTCTAGGGTAATAAGAGTCGTGTAGCCTAATAGCTAAGAATAAAGGCCGGTTGGCAATGTCTAAGCCCAACCCGACCCGTAGGACTTGTAATAGTCGGTTTCCCCTCATCTCTATAAAAGGAGGTGAAGGGGAACAAACCAATTACGTCATTATTTCAATAAACTAATCGTAATCGATTAGGTATATTACCTAGTGTGGGCAACGATTACTTTTCTGTCGATTCTGCTGGTGTGTGTTCTTCGATCATATTATTCCGCATCTAGTTAACCGGGATTGTAGGATTGAACTCTACAAGTAGTATCAAGAGCTTCAGGTTCGTGGATCTCGCTGGTTTACTAGGGTCTATCAAAGAAGGTTTTGGTGTTCGGGTTTCGTGGACATCATCGAAGTAGCAACAACAAAGATCGAAGAGTGTTTTTTTGGTGGTTGTTTTTTCCTGTTCTTGTTTCTGTCGCATGAAGGAAGAAGAAGGAGTGGCGACTTTTTTTTATTAAAGTCAAACCATCATAAAATCGTAGGTTTACGAGGGCCTAATGTTGTGTTTTTTTATATACTAGGCTTTTCTAAAAAGTCTTTTATCTTACACATATTGGGCCATTAAATTCAAATTATAATTCTTACATTTTGTTTTTTTTTAAAACAAAAGGTATTATATAGTTTGAAGGGTATTACACAAGGGGACTTCGTAACTGGTGATTGTGAGGTTTAACGTATCACAAGTTTTAGCGAGTTATCCGAGGGATTTTGTCGGTTTGTGATTGTGAGGTTTTCACAAGGTTTAGCAAATCAACAAAAGGATAAAGAATGACGGGAGCCAAGTTTGACATCGAGAAATTCGATGGAACTGGTGATTTCGGGTTATGGAGAATCAAGATGCGTGCTTTATTAATCTAGAACGGATGTGAAGCAGCTCTGGAGGTTTTACCCGCGAATATGGAAGCTGAAGAGAAATCTAAGCTTGATAAGAAAGCTCACAGTGCCATGATTTTGTGTTTAGGTAACAAGGTCCTGAGAGAGGTTAGCGGGGAGATGACTGCAGCGGGGGTTTGGTCAAAGCTCGAGTCTTTGTACATGACAAAGTCGTTGGCCAACAAGTTGTACCTGAAGAAGAAGTTGTATACATTCTACATGCCGACTGGACGAAAGATTTCCGAGCATATAGATGAGTTCAACAAAATCGTTATTGATTTAGCAAATATTGAGGTAAAATTCGAATATGAAGTTCTTGCTTTATTGTTACTCACGTCTTTACCAGCATCATACGAACACTTTATGGATACCTTGCTTTCTGGACGGTAAGATTTGACTTTGGAGGACGTGATGGCCACACTAAATTCAAAGGAAATCAAAGAAAGGTTCAAGGCGAAGGGGGATGATGGTGAAGGGTTATATGTGAGGGGAAGAACTGATCGCAGGAATTCGCATCAGTCAAAAGAAAAGTCAAGATCGAAGTCTCGAGGTGGAAGACTCAAATGCTTTATTTGCCAATCTGAGGAGCACTTGATAAGAAACTGTCCGAAGAATAATCGCAATAAGTCAAAAGGTTACGTCAAGAAAGATGATCAACCAAGCTCCATTGGTATGATTTACGACGATTCTGAGGTGATGATGGTGATGAGTGCAGAAAGACTACAAGATTGGATCATGTATTCAGGAGGTTCATATCACATGTCACCCAGGTTAGATGTATTTTTTGATTTTCTGGAATGCGATGGGGGCATCGTACTGTTGGGAGACAACAGGGAGTGCAAGATCAGGGGTATTGGCAAGGTAAAGGTACAACTGAAAGATGGGTCAAGTTTTGTGTTACACAATGTCAGGTACATTCTGTAACACCCCCAAGTTGGTCAAATACAGCGGAATAGTAATTGGGGTGTTACTTAGGTAGATCGATAGCACATAGCATATAGAGCAATGATCATAAATATCATTTTGGAACATATTACATGAATTAATCGTACACATTTAGTATCTTGTCTGAAAAACCACATTTATTATAAAACAGCAGTAAATATCCCAGCCTAGTGGTAAACATGATGCTTCCTAAGATGCTGGAATCCAATGCATGAACCTGCTTACTTTCCTGAGACAACATAAAAGTAAAATGTGGGGGTCAACACAAAGTTGGTGAATTCACAGGTTTAATTAAATAAATAAAGTATCAATATGCAAAGCACCACGATGATAGCAGGACATCACAGCCCAACGCTATAGTAGTTCCTACTGCCCTGTAATAGAAGCTAGACATGATTCTCAGTAAGCCCATTTGGGTCTATCCTGATGAGGTTTCTCTTAATCCGACAATGACATAAACCTGCTGCTTGGCCTAAGCATCACGTGACAGCTGATCACGACAGGCCGGGTGTTGTCAATACCCGAATAGATCTATCCATACATTTCGCGCTACACTATTAACTAATACAGTCCACGGGAATGGGGCAAACAGCAGGCAAATAAATTGTTGTTGTCTGTGCATGCTTGCATATAAATAGTTTTGTATGTTTTCTCCCCCAGTTATAAAACAGTAAAGATGGGGCCATGAACTCACCTTAGTGATAATGAGGTAGTGAGGATGATGTCACTGAATGACTGGCACAGTATAGTCACGGACTGGAGAAATTACCTAAGTAATTTAAATGCCTCAGTGAATGCAACAATAATAATGCATGATGAATGGTACATATGAAAATGCATGATCACAAATTTATGAGTTGTTACGTTGGTTCAAGTGTTTGTTCTTATAGTGAAATGAAAGCATATACATATTTTTAGTTCTAAATATATATATATATATATATATATATATATATATATATATATATATATATATATATATATATATATATATATATATATATTAATTTGTTTAGGGAAAGAGGGGTCGTAAATTAAACAAATACATTTTATCTTATTTAATTTATTATTAGGAAATAAATTACAATTTATTAAGATTTAAGGTTTCGAAAGAAATGGTTAACGGGGTTTGTCAAATTACGTAGAGTTTGTAAATAACTATAGTGATTTATTTAATAATTGAAGTGTTTTATTACTTCTTTTAGTTAAATAAAAATACAAATAAGTCCTTGTAAGTATAATAATTTACAAAAGTAACTTTAAGTTTTCGCCCGTTAAGTGTATTACATCGTTAGTCCTTGTTGGTTAATTTTATTTATGAAAACGCCCCTAGGGCTTGGAAAACTTTAGAGAAATGACCAAACACCCCCCCCCATATACCACGGAAATTATATAGTATGTGTTAGGGCTTGATATAAGTTTCAAAACTGACACAATTGGTCCTTGTAGTTTATTTTAGCTCACGGTTTGAATTTAACACACCTTATAGTTTTGAAAACGACACAAATGACCCTTGCACTATATCATAGTCACGAATATATTTATACAAGGTTTACTAGTTTATGATTTTGGACTAAACTTTCACCAGTTGTCAATTTAGGCACGAAAAGTCTCTAAGTTTTCTAGTTGGGCTCATACGGCCCATTTGGGTCCGGTTAGGGTAAAAAGGGTTATGGGCTTGATTTTTGGCTTAGTAAAAACTTAAGGTAACTTAGTAAGTTCTAAAAATTACTATTGGGCCTACGATAATTTTATTAAAGGGGCTTATATGTGAAGTGGGCTTATACCATGTTCCATTTCCAATTTAACCTAGTGGGAGCTTATATATACTCGGCTTATTTTTATGGCTTATGTTGGCTTATAGGATTTGACTAAATCTTATATTTTTTCTAAGAGCTTTACTGTTTAAGGGCTTATGGGCTTATTCTAAAGCTTTTGGGGTTCGGCTTATGTTTTCATGGGCTTATGGAGGCCCATAATATTCGGCTTATTTTTATGGCTTATTTTCAAGAGGGATTTATATACAAGAGTACACGCGTCTTATTAATAAGCCGAGCCTACTAGTCCATCTATTGGGCTTATTGTTTGTTTTCAAGGCACTAAATTACTACTAGCTTATTTCTAGGAACTTTAAGCAAGGTATTCAATATTTTTAAGGTACAACTAAGGATTTGGGGCACGAAAGCCTACCCACCATATGAGCCGTGGGCTCATAAGCTATATGAGAGGCATTTCATGGAGGTTTTACGTATGCATGGCAACCTAGGCTCGTTTCCTAAGTTCCTACATGCATGCCATGAGATGAAAAGTAAAGATGATTGAAATAGGTCTAAGGTAGACTACACTTACTTGTTTGATCAAGAAGGTGACAAATAAGGTGACTTTGGCGTCAGTTTGCCTTAGACGAGACCTAGGGGCTTGAATGCTAGCCTTCAATGCTTAGAGTACAAATATATGGTGTAGTAAATGAGATGGAGGAGTTTGTTAGCTCAAGGTGCTATGTGGGAGTATCTTTGATCCGAAAATATTAAGTGTGGGGATAAATGTGTGTAAGTTAGTTTTATAAATATCTAAGGAAGAGATGGGAGTTGTGGCTTGGAGTATGACACGGCAAGCAAGAGGGAAATGCATATATTTGGTGGATTTAGGAAGTACTATGAAGTACTTAGCTTTAATGAGGCTTTGATGTACACATGTCCCTTATGGTCATTCATGTCGTCGCATACTAGGTTTCCAAGGGGCAAGAATAGTTGCATAGTGTTTTCATTTAAGGTAGTGTTGTACAAGGTGGGAAAATGTGTGTGGTGATGTTTGTATACACGGCTAGGAGTAATGATGGGGTAGAGTTTGTAGATTTTTTTTTGAATTTTGTCTTAAGTATAAGTTAGTTAAGTGTATAATACATTGTAGTGTCTAGGATTGGTTTTGGTTTGAATATTGAGGTCTTGGTATAATTATTAGGGTTCTAGGTATGATGTAGTAGAAATAGGTTTGAGCCTAATTCATTTGGTTAGGTCTTTGGGATTCCTTGGTGAAAGTATGGTCGTTTAGGTGATTTTTTTATTATATCAAAAGTATATTAAAAGAATAAAATGATTTAATGTAGTGTTCATGTATAAAAGTAATTGTCATCGTAGCTTAAAGTCAATTATTGTGTAAGAAAACACATACATAAATACTCAAAACTTATGAATTTATATATTTAAGTAGTCATTTATTAATTGTGATCATGACGTTGGATTTTTAGAAATCAATGGGATGAATGCAAGTGATCATATGTTCAGGTGACTTAAAAGTCCCTAAGAAAAAAGATTGTTTGTTGTCCAGTATGCTTTTGAAATGTAGGCATACAAATAGGGCCATGCCTTTATGATTAAGTACTCATAATCATAATAAAAGGTTGTGATATAGTTGTTTCCATGTTCAGATGATTAAAATGATGTATGCTCATGTGATGCATATGATTGTTCAAGGATTTCATGCAAAGGTGATAGAATAAATATATAGATATCATGAGGTGACGTATACAATGTTGACATAGTCAAAACCTGAAATTTACAGGTTTTACACATTCCTAAATTGAAAAGAAACTTGATATCGCTGGGAACTCTTGAAAAAGAGGGATATACCGTAAAATTGCAGTCGGGCAAAGTCAAGGTGATTAATGGTTCTAGGGTTATTATATCTAGAACCCGAAGGGAGAACAGTGTGTACTCTTTGGATGGCCATGCATTGGTCGGTGAGCTTAATGCTAGTGTTGAAGAAAAAGACAGTCTTGTGCAAGTTTGGCATAAAAGACTTGGACATATCAGTGAGGCGGGACTACACGTGCTGGAAAAGCAGGGTTTGTTTGGCAAGAAGAGTCTAGGTAAGATCGATTTTTATGAGATTTGTGTTCTGGGAAAGACACATCGAGTCCGTTTCGGTGTAGGAAGGCACACTACTCAGGGAGTGATAGACTATGTTCATTCAGACTTATGGGGTCCGTCTCAAGTGGAATCATTGGGAGGTAAGAGGTATTTCTTATCTATTGTCGATGATTATTCCAGAAGGGTATGGGTTTATGTTCTCAGGGTCAAACACGAAGCATTTGGGAAGTTCAAAGAGTGGAAGCAGTTAGTAGAAAATCAGACTGGGAGGACGGTTAAGAAGCTTAGGACAGATAATGGTCTTGAGTTCTGTAACCGGGAATTTAATTAGCTATGCACTGAGAGTGGGATTGCTAGACATTCGAAAGTTGTCGGGACGCCGTAGCAGAATGGGTTAGCATAACGGATAAACAGAACTCTCATGGACAAGGTACGCTGTTTATTAATACAGTCTGGATTGCCCAAGACCTTCTGGGCGGAAGCGACATGTACGGCCGCATATCTTACAAATAGGTCACCATCGACAACGATTGAGAAGAAGACACCTATGGAGATGTGGTCGGGACATCCTAGTGATTATGTGATGTTGAGGGTTTTCGGTTGTGTCGCGTATTCACACGTTAAACAAGGTAAGCTCAAGCCGAGAGCGGTAAAATGCGTTCTTTTGGGGTATCCTGAGGGTGTGAAGGGATACAGACTATATAGGCTTGATAATGAATCACCTAAAATAGTCACAATTAGGAACGTAGTGTTCAATGAAAGTGTCATGTACAAAGACACGTTGAAGGATACTGGTGCAGGTAAAGATAAGTCTGTTGAGGAATTACAGGTTGAGGTGGAACTACAGAGGTTAAATAATCATACGCCTGAGAAAGACCAGACGGATAAGGAAGATGGCTATGATGAAGGTGCAGGGGTTCAAGAAATTGATCATCCACCAGATCTCACAGATTATCAATTGGTTCGAGATAGAGAGCCAAGGACAAGAACGAAACCGGCAAGGTTTTGAGATGAGAGTAATATGGTTGCTTACGCGTTTATTGCAGCAGAGGAAGAAGATACTCATGAACCATTGACATACCAGGAAGCAGTTACTTGTGAAGAAAGTTCTAAGTGGAAAGATGCTATGAAAGAAGAGATGGATTCTCTGAGGAAGAACAAGACCTGGGTGTTAGTAGATCATTCAGCTGGGAAAAAGCTGGTGAGTTGAAAATGGTTGTTCAAAATAAAGGAAGAGATTGAAGGTGTTCAAAAGCCTCGGTACAAGGCAAGGTTGGTGGCTCGTGGATTCACACAAAGGGCAGGTATTGATTACAATGAAGTATTTTCGCCGGTAGTTCGACACACATATATTCGGGTTATACTTGCATGGACTGCGTGTAAAGATTATGAGCTAGAGCAGCTTGATGTAAAGACGGCGTTTTTACATGGAAATCTTGAAGAAATGGTCTACATGAGGCAACCACCGGGATTTGAACAAGGTAAAAGGTATGTTTGCTAAAGAAATCTCTTTATGGTTTGAAGCAGTCACCTAGGCAATGGTACAAGAGGTTCGATGAGTATATGCTAGGCAACAGGTTTAAGCGTATCAGTTACGATAGCTGCGTATATTACAAGAGTTATGCACCAGGGGAGTGTATCTATATATTGTTATATGTAGACGATAAGTTGATTTCTTGTAAAAGCAAGACTGAGATCGCTGCTAGCAAGTCTTTGCTTAAAAGGGAGTTCGACATGAAAGAGCTCGGGGAAGCAAAGAAGATTCTTGGTATGGATATCGTCAGGGATCAGAGTCGCAAGATTCCGAGGGTGTCACAATCCGGGTATGTTTCTAAAGTGTTAAACAGGTTTAGAATGGACAATGGGAAGTCGGTTCAGACACCATTGGGTGGGCACTTCAAGCTGTCGTTGAAGAATTGCCCGGTTAGGGATTGTGATGTTGAAAGAATGAGTAGGGTGTCGTATGCAAATGCGGTTGGGAGCTTAATGTACTTGATGGTGTGCACAAGGCCAGACATAGCGTATGCAGTAAGTGTAGTTAGCAGATATTTGGCGAATCTGGGTAAACTCCATTGGAAAGCAGTGAAGTGGATTATGAAGTATTTGCAGGGCACTGTAAACGTGGGTTTGGTGTATGGGAAAAATCGTGGCAACCATGTGGACGTAACAGGTTTTGTTGATTCAGACTACGCTAAGGATCCGGATAAGGGTAGGTCTCTTACTGGTTATGCATTTTTAGTACAGGGATGTGTTGTAAGCTGGAAGGCAACGCTACAACACGTGGTGGCTCTTTCAACTACAGAGGAAGAGTATATGGCCCTTACGGAGGCTGTGAATGAAGCTATTTGGCTAAGAGGACTCTTGGAAGAGTTGGGCGTGAAGCTCAACACTGTTGTAGTTAATTGTGATAATCAGGGCGCGGTTCATTTATCGCGGAATCATGTTTTTCATGAAAGGACTAAGCACATTAATGTGCGTTATCACTTTATCAGAGAAGTCTTGGAAGCAAAGACGGTTGAAGTTCTGAAGGTGGGTACTGAACACAATGTTGCGAATGCCTTGACGAAGGTGGTACTTGGGCGCAAGTTACAACACTGCCTGGAATTGCTGAGTGTTGGGATAGGCTAATATAAGCCTAAGGTGGAAATTGTTATATCTAGTCTTATATTTTTGCCTAAGTCGTGTCTAGGGTAATAAGAATCGTGTAGCCTAATAGTTAAGAATAAAGGTCGGTTGGCAATGTCTAAGCTCAAACCGACCCGTAGGACTTGTAATAGTCGGTTCCCCCTCATCTCTATAAAAGGAGGTGGGGGGGAACAAACCAATTACGTCATTCTTTCAATAAAGTAATCGTAATCGACTAGGGATATTACCTTGTATGGGCGTCGATTACTTTTCTGTCGATTCTGCTGGTGTGTGTACTTCGATCATATTATTCCGCATCTAGTTAACTAGGATTGTAGGGATTGAACTCTACAGTTTTAAACAAAGTTACTATCAAGGCATGTTTAAATGAGCCTTTGAACAAAAACTCTAATATAATTTGTTGAAAACATTGTCTAAAAGCAAGACGGTGTCCTTGTTATACCAAGTTACAGTAACAGAACTATGTTATCTTTAACTCCACCGTAATAAAGTGACCAAAGTTATTACAGTCTCCTTAATTGTTTTGTTCAAAGTACTATTGCATCATTTATCAAACTTGTTATAGGTACGAGTAATTAGTATTGTAAAAACATCTTAAAGAACATATATTAAGGCAAAAAAATAGATTCACTCTGTCAAAAACCCTAGAACCAAAAACATGGCAAAGAACATGTAGCATGGTGATTGTTTTTGCCACAATAAAATTAGAGGGGCTTTGTATTGAAATTTTAAAAGATTGTCACATAATATAAATATGAGGGGCTCGCTAGACTTTCCAGTGACAACTGATATGTCTCTCTTTCTCTTTGCCACCATCACCCCTATCGGCACCATCTCCGTCGCGCCATTCGGGATTGTCGACAACTCCATTCCACGTGTTGTTGACGATGTCAACTACTTAAATCAGCGTGTATTTCATTCGCCTCACCGACCCTTCCCAGTCCTTAATCAAGTCATTTTCAAAAAGTGACATTGCTTTGTATCATATCTTCATATTCCAACTCAAAAGCTTGAAAACTTGCAAAAGATGATAATCTATTGGTTTGGGTACACAAGAATATACTTTCATTTTATAAACCAGTCAATCTCAATCTCAGCTGGTATTCATTAATTCATACATCGCCACGTAAAGATAAGGTATTACTCTTTATAATATGTTGAAAATTGAAATTTGACATATCCGAGTTTTGATTACCTTTCTTACGGGTTAAAAATTTTCTCCAACATCTCATAACAACCGATTCTTCTTATGAGATAACTTTTGCTATCTTGATCAACATCTCGTAAAGTTAAAACCTAAAAAACCCGACACCAAAAAGTCATGAAGTATCACAGTAAAGTTAACACCTAAAAAACCCTATTTCAATTTTCACTATCTCGCAAAAAATCTTTATATACACCTTATTCAAACTCTCCCACATCCATCAAAAAGCATCCCTTTCAATTTTTTAGGGTAGGTATAGGATCCCGCAACCTTTAAACCAACACGTGCTTGATAATTATTAGCAACTAATCTGTGCAAAGCATACCTACCCAAATTTCCTTTGGCAAACCTTACAATATCTACTACGTTTTCCATTATACAAAACCGTGGCTTCAATTTTGAAGCCACGGTTTTGTATAATGGAAAACGAAATGGATATTGTAAAGTTTACGAAAAGCTATTTGGGTAGGTATCTTTGGGGGAATTAGTTGCTGATATTTATCAAGCCCGTGCTGCTTTAATGGTTGTGGGATCCTATAGCCTTCCACAATTCCGTATGAGGATCTTCATGTGGGTCGCGACGCCCAATGAAGTGATTTTTAAGCGTTTTTATGTAACAAGTTAAATGCAGTTGTGTTATAATTGTTTTACAAACACTTTCCTTTAGAATTTGAGGTACTAATTGGATACAATTAATAAATTTGAGGTACTAACACTAGGGTCATAAATTTATAATTGATGTTTTGTATCTAGGCGCTTACAAAGTAGTAGTTCAACTTTTAGGCCTTACTAACCATCCCAACAAGGCAACAATGAACCTTATGTAGGCTTGGAAATGTTTTTTCTTTACAATTGAGTCAAGTTTGAAGTTGTTATTTATTTGTTTACGGTACCCTATGGAAATATATGATCGTTGTTTTAACTTATGTCTTGAATTCAGTTGCTGCTGTATAGTTGTACTTAGTAAACGATTATGCATAAACAACCCTTGATTTGCATAAAACTTTTGCAGGTATATCCAAGAGTTGCGGTTCCAGTTGCAAGAGCTCTTGGCTACTCTTTGGCTATGTCATGTAAAAGGATCACTGATGTTGTACAACCAATGTTCACTTCGCCTCTAAACTTCCCCCGCGTTCACTTTTTTATGAAGCAGATGTATTAATTAGGTTATGAAGGCGGCCTGTTTCTGTGCAAACACGTTCTATGTCACGCAACATTGATATTAAACATTGTGTCCTTTTGTTATATATGGTCTAATATTGGGTCAAAACCTATCATGATAAACCAGCTAGATATCCGACCTATCACTGATTTTATATTGAATGGTTTCTGTTGGATAATTTTAGAATTCAGTCATTTACTTTTGAGAATCAACCTACATACATGTATTTAATTGAGCCACTTTTGTGTTTGGCTCGTATTTTGTACAGGTTTATCCAATCTTTGTTTTGTATCAATGTATGTGCTAAAATGTTTGGTTGAGCCACTTAATGGGTCACGTTTTGAAGGTATTTTGACTTATTAAATCTCTTGTGAATTATTGCCAGCTACTTATGAGATTACAAAACCAATTAAGACTCCAAAAGTTTTGTGCCAAAGCCCACAATCTAAGAAAAAGGGCGAAGCTCGGACACTGAATAAACTATGAACAATCACATAAAATGAAATGATATGATCTTACCACTAAATGTTTTTTTTTGCAACGTTTTTTATCAGTTGCAAGCACAAGAAAGTGAAGAGCAATGAATTTGGCTATGCGCATTCCAAAAATTCATTTCTGACCAATGTTCTCGTCTTCCTTTTTGCTATTATATATAGTTCACTTATTTGATTCTTTCATCAAACTTAAACCAAACACTAAGCATCTTACAAGTTTATCTATCTTCTTACAAATCATTTGACAAAATGGTCAGCCTCAAGAACCTAGTTGCAACAAGAAAGTGGCAAAAGAGCTAGGACTAAAGATCTGAAGGTCCTTTTACAAAATCACTCGACTCTATTCGCCTCGCAAACTCTTAACTGATCATTTTACTTGTTTTACGTGATGACAATGTTGAACAACACTATATATTTTTTTCATTTGTGTCTTCTGACACTATGTTAGGCCGGAATTGATACATTAGAATACAAATACACATCTCGGTGACTCGGAAATTTGCTTCGATATATACATTCGACAATTGGAGAAAGTCATAACCAACATGAGAAATTTTACATAATAGCAACTTTACAGATTACAGTGGAGTACATCTAAACATCTAGTTTCAAATGATCCAATATTTTTATCCTATCCAAACAACAGTCTCAACCCGCTGACTGTGTCACCATCTTCTTGATGCCTTGACACTCTCTTCCAATTTGACTCAGTGACTCGATCAACATCTTTTTGAAGCTACCTTCCGAGCAACCATTGTGACGTAAAAGTTTTCCTTTAACATTCTTGTCATATTGATTCAGGTCTTATGCCCCGCACCAATCATTTATAAATGCTACAAGAATTAACGACACCTTCTCAATCCTTTGCACAAAATAATTACAAGATCCGATCACTGAAACACATCAAACTATATATATGGCATACTCACATCATCATGGAAGTATATATGACATAACTAAATAAGTTATTATTGACAAAATAAGTCTATTATAGTTTTTCAGAGGAAAGATTAGATTAAGGGACATCTGCTCAATTTGAATTTCACCACACCTGCTGCCACCACTATCTCAAGTATCAACTTTAGGGCACTTTTGTCTTCTTTATGGCTTAGTGTTTGCAATATTTAAACACAGCTTTCATGTTAAAAGGAACGATGAATTATGTGAGTGGGTGTCCCGTGCACACATAAGATTACAAATAAATCAAATTTAATTTATAGTTAAGTTATTTTGGATACTATATTTATCATGAATACTAAGGACTTATCCTCACTATCCATCCTCGCCAAATTTAATGGATGAGATTAAAAGTATTTAATTATGTCACTTATTTTTAAAATTTAAATATCTTTTAAGCCGTTAAGTGTTAAACGGAAAAAAAAATATATCATCGCGACGAGAATTAAATTAGATTTCTACAGATACGCAATATGATATACTTTAAAAAAAAACGTTTTTTTTAATTTGCGTAAAATATCATATATGATAATTGTGTTTTATAATATATGATATTAGTGATATGTTACAAATTATTACAGAATGATATATAATATTGATTTATATCATGTATGATAAGTATATCATATATGATACTAGCGTATATTTAGTATCATATATGATAGTTTTCGGCAACGAAAAAAAATTCACCGAAAGTATATCATATAGCATATCTGTAGAAAGATAACTAAATGACCATCGTAATTGTATATTTTTTTCGCATAACGATTAACGGTTTAAAAAGTATTAATGTTTAAAGAAAAAAGTGGAAAATAAGTTTTTGGTTTAATCTTATCCATTAGATTAAGATGGAGATGAAGGATGAAGATTAGTCCCTTGGTATCCAAAATAAAGTTTGGTATCCAAATGAAATTAAATATTTAATTTAATATAATGATATATAAAAAAGAATATGTTTAATATTTTGTAACTATGATAGTATTAGGTTATAAAGTATAAAGGATATTTATTAACTTTTTAAACTTATCGAAAAATATTAAAATTTATAATTTTCACTTAACACTATTTAATTAATTTAGAATTTAATAATTAAAGTGTTATTTATTACATCCTCTTTTTTTAGTTTTTTTTTCACAAACTTGATAAATGTAATTTTATATCTTTTATTTCTCCATCAAAAATTCTCTATCTATTTTTTAAAAAACTTTACCAAATAAGGAAATTTTTAGATTTTTTTAAAATACATAAAAATAAAAAAGAAAAAATCAAAAGAAATATTCTTTTGAAAAAGTTACTATTTTGCTTTACATAGAAAAATATTAATTAATGTGCGTGTCCTAGTTATTAAACCGAAAGTGCTAGTTAGGCTGCTGATTTTAGATTTGTGTGTATTTTAACGGAGTTATGAAATTAGCAAGTAGCTATTGTAATTTCTTGTTGAAACATGTTTAGGACATTTTTCGGATAAAAAAAAGTGACTCATTTAGGACTTTGCAAAAAGATCATCTAAGCTTCAAGTACATGTGGGATACAAAGTTATTGTCTAGCCAAATTAAAAGCTATGATAGTATGACTTATATTAAAAAGCTATGATAGTATGACTTAAATTAAAAGCTGTAAAGGAGGTGACATCTTCTTACACACCTCCACCCTCCTGATGCATAATGATATGGTGACCAAAGTTGTGAAAAATAAACTATGCATATATATGTGTTTTTTAGGTTGTTTTATTTTGATACTTTTTTTTTATCTGTATAGATCATAAGGAATTGATGATCAGCAGTTACAATAGAAACCCAAATTGATGGTAGTAATTAGTTGTCCGGTTAGAAACTTGTAACAGTGAACACCCCAAAGAACTAGCCAATGTTATCAAGTGCTTATAGTATCCTAAATGTGGATGTTTAAAATATTACTACATCTTACGGCTTACTACATTGATTACATTTTACAAGTCTTATACATGATATTTCTAAAGCTCTAAGCAATGTAAAAATGAAGTTCAAATCTCCTTACTTGCCTCCAGCTTCCCTGGTTTGAGATGCTGGCAAAAGAAAGTGGTTCAAGAAAATTATCTCCTACTTTGTTTTAGACGAGTATGACTTTATGGTGTTGTAACCATTCTGAACAAAGATATTTTCAGTCATGGGTGACATATTTGCACCCTCAACTTGAAACTATTATGATCGAAGGTTTACATGAGCCTTTGAACAAATATAATTTGTTAAAAACATTGTGTAAACGCAAGATGCTGTGCCTATCATACCAATTAGTATAACCATGTTATCTTTAAAGTTACCAAAGTTGTTACGGTATCCTAGATTGTTTTGTTATGGGTACGAGTAATTCAGTATTGGCAAAAGATGTCACGGAACATATAGCATTGTAAAAAACTAGATTCACTCGTACAACATCCAAGCCTGTCAATACCCCTGCTAGAACAAAGCCCAGCTATCTTGGGTTCGGCGTTACCACACACCCAGCTTTCTTATGAGTGCGTGAAATTAGTATCGTCAATACATATGTCACCGAACAGGCGAACATATAACAGAAGAACTAGATTCACTCTTATCACCCAAGTTTGTCAATACCCCTGTATGTTACTACTTTTTCCGAAAAAGAAAACTATATAAATTGGAGGGGCTTTCGTGTATTTGCAATATTTAAACACAACTTTCGTTTTAAAAGGAAACATGAATTATGTGATACCTATTTATTAATGTGCGTGTTCTAGTTGTTAAATCGAGAGTGCTGGTTAGGTTATTCATTTTAGATTTTGATGTATTTTAACTGAGTTATGAAATTAGCAAGTAGCTATTGTAATTTCATATTGAAACATTTAGGACTTGTTTCGGATAAAAAAGAGTGAATTCATTTAGGACTTGATATCAATAGATCGAAGCTGAGCTGTGTGGTGCTTTCACAATTGCATGCCTTATATAATTGTGTATAGCCAAATTAAAAACTCTGGTAGTAGGTATGGCCTCAATTTTAAAGGTATGATGTAAAAGAGGAGGTGACATCTCTTTGTACACATTAAATGTGAAAATATGACATCTTCTTACACACCTCCATCCTCCTTGATGCCTAATGAGATGGTGACCAAAGTTGTTCAAAAAATTAATTGTGCATATTCTGAATTCTGATAAGACCCTCTTAAATGTGTTTACCACTTTGGATGTTAAAAGTAATTTGGCAGATCACTTGTTTGACATTCTGACTTCTGATACATGTGTTTTTTAGGTTGTTTTATATTTTGATACTTTTCTTTAATTTGTATAGATGATAAGGAATTGACGATCTATGTGGTTTTGATTATGTAGTTGTTACAGTACTAACTAAAACTAATCACCGAGACCCAAATTGATGGAAGTTAAGTTATCCGGTTAGAAACTTAAAACAGTGAACACCCCAAAGAACTAGCCAGGGTTATCAAGTGCTTACAGTATCATAAATGTCAATGTTTAAAATACTATTGTTTTGAAAAGCAGTGACTACATTTTACTAGTCATATACATGATATTTCAAAAGCTCTAAACAATGTTAAAAGAGAAGTTGAAATCTCCTTACATGCCTCCACCTTCCTAATTAATGGATAGCCTCTCTTTTCCAAATGAGCAGAATTGAAGGTGACATTTCATTGGTTTGAGATGCTGGCCAAAGGACTTGGTTCAAGAAAGTTATCTGCTACTTTGCTGGTTTTAGACAAGTATGACTTTAATGGTATGGTAACTATTCTCAACATACAAAGCTATTTTCAGTCATGGGTCATATAATTTGCAACCTCACCTTGAAATTATTACTCAAACTTAAATGAGCCATTGAACAAAAAGGTTCAATATAACTTGTTAAAAACATTGTCTAAAAGCAAGACGGTGTTCTTATTATTATACCAAGTTAGTAATATCAGTATATAACTATCTTTTTTAGAGCACCATATTAAAGTTACCAAAGCTCTTGCGGTCTCCTGGATTGTTTTATTCAAAGTACTATTACATCATTTATCAAACTTGTTATGGGTACGAGACTACGAGTAATTTAGTATTGCAAAAACATGTCAACGAACATATAGCATGGCGATTGTTTTTGCCACAATAAAAATAGGAGGGGCTTTTTTGCAATTCTAAAATATTGTCACACATTATAAATATGAGGAGGGGCTTGCTCGACTTTTCAGTGACAATTGATATATGTCTCTCTTTCTCTTTGCCACCATCACCCCCACCGGCACCATCTCCGCCGCCTCATTCAGGGTTGTCGACAATTCCATTCCACATATTCTTGACAATGTCAACTACTTGCCCGGCCTTAATCAAGTCATTTTCCAAGAGTGGTATTGCTTTGTATCATATCTTGTTATTCCATTTCAAAAGCTAGAAAACTTGAAAAAAAGATAATGCATTTGTTTCTGAACACAAGCTTATACTTTAATCTTATAAAGGTGTCAATATCAGCGGGTTAGTCATACATCGTGACATAAAGATAAGTTATTACTCGTTATAAGTTGTTGAAAATTGAAATTTGACATATTTAACCTTTCTTGTTTGCTATCTTGACCAACATCTCGTAAGTAACGATTCTTCTCTTTGCATCTTCTAGGACTTCATCTACGGTTTAGCGGTGGCTATCAGGATACATTTTTTCTTGGTGGTGCCCATGTATTGCATGGTCCTGTTGTTCGACTACTCAAGCGTTACTTAAGGTATGTTTTTTTATTGTTTTATCAACTTGTCCTTAAATAGATGTTTTCTTGTCATTACAAGCGTTAGGTTGAGTTGGTGATCGTACTGTGTTACCGAGTTAACTTGATAAGATCCTAAATTATAAAAATATAGAAATCCATCTTTAGTAGTATATACAATGATGAGTAAAACGAGTATAACACATTGACGTGTCTGTAGGTTACATAATTATAACTTTGTAAACATGTGGATTATTATAAGCTTCTTGGTCCGATCAAAGAAATGTAACGTATGAGTTTATAAATTTGTTTCATTGAGAGTTTAGTTTTTGCATAATGGCCTCATATAATCACTTGGAATTTTGTGATACACGTCTGATACCATCACAAGATGGCTGGAAAGCTATGACAACAGTATTAAAAAAGTATAATTTTATATCACAAACTTCAGGGTCTTCGTTTATTTTAATGGGCCACTCTAATTTTTATGCGAAATTGTGTTTGTCCGGGTTATAGTCTACTTGTTACGGAGTATATCTTAACATAGAAGTTGAGTTATTAAAATTCAAAGTATTAGAAAAAATAAACGTATATCAAGGAGGCTGAAAGATTAAAAAAAATTCTAAAGTATAAAAGATTTTTTGTTTGCTTTGTTATAACGTTTCTATTAGTAACAAGTTCTAATGATCGTCGTTAATGTATTAACTCGTATTATATTTCTCCTCCTAGCAGCCATGGTGCTTTTTAATCCTTTAACTTTTATTAGTTTACAAAGTAGTAGTTCATATTTTAGGCTACCATCCAACAATGAACCTTACCAAGTTGATAGTCAGTCACGATTCTAGTTGCAAGAGCTCTTGGCTACTCTTTGGCTATGTCATGTAAAAGGATGACTGATGTTGTACAACCCACGTTCAGTTTGCCTCCAAACTTCCCGAATATGCAACCCTCGGCTGCATTACCTTCTACTATACAACCCACGTTCACTTTTTTGTGAAGCATAGGTATTAATTAGGTTATGAAGACGGGCTGCTTCTGTGCAAACACGAGTTATATTTCATGCAACATTGATATTAAAACATTGTCTTCTTTTTGTTATGTATGGTCTAATATTAGGTCAAAACCTGTCATGATAAATTAACTAGATATCCAAGCTATTACTGATTTGATATTGGTATGATTTTGAATTATGTTAGGTCCTCAACAGAATTCAACAGTATTGTTCAGGACCTAACATATTCAAACTCATACCAATATCAAATCAATACTAGGTTGGATATCTAGCTGGTTTTATCATGACAGATTTTGACCCAATATTAGACCATACATAACAAAAAGAAGGCAATGTTTTAATATCAATGTTGCATGAAATAGATTTCAGTTTTGCACAAAAAGGCCGCCTTCATAACCTAATTAATATACATACTTCATAAAAAGTGAACGTGGTTTATACACTAGAAGTTGATGCAGCCGAGGGTTGCATATTTGGGAAGTTTGGAGGAAAAGTGAAGGTGGGTTTTACAACATTAGTTATCTTTTTACATGAAATAGCAAAAGAATAGCCAAGAGCTCTTGCAACTAGAACAGCAACTGCATTCTCAATTTGGATATACATGCAAAAGTTTTATGCAAATCAAGGACCGTTTATGCATAATCTTTCACTACGTACAACTATACAACAACAACTGAATTCAAACATAAGTTTGAACAACGATCAAAATGGGTATACTAAACAAAGAAATAGAAACTTCAAAAATTGACGCAATTGTAAAGAAAAAACATTTCCAAGTCTGGATAAGGTTCATTGTTGGGATGGTGGCCAAAAAGATGAACTACCACTTTTTAAACTAATAAAAGTTAAAGGATTAAAAACATTGTGGCTGCTAGCAGCAAAAAGATATACCGGTTAATACATTAACCATGATCATTGGAACTAGTTATTAATAGAAACGTTATAATAAAGCAAATAAAAAAGCTTCTATACTTTAGATTTTTTTAATCTTTCAGCCTCTTTGATATACGTTTATTTTTGCAAATACTTTGGATTTTAATAATTCAATCATCTAGGTTAAGATATACTCCGTAACAAGTAGACTATAACCTAAGCAAACACAATTTAGCATAAAAAATTAGAATGACCCATAAAATATACTAAGATCCTGAGGTTTGTGATATAAAATTATACTTTGAAACACTACCGTGATAGCTTTCCGGTCATTTTGTGATGATATCAAATGTGTATCACAAAATTCCAAGTGATTATATAAGGCCAATATTCAAAAACTGACCTATCAATGAAATAAATTTATAAACTCATTCATTACCTTTCTTTTATAAGAACAAGATGCTTATATTAATCCACATGTTTACAAACTTATAATTATGTAATCTACGGACATGTTAACGGGTTATAATCGGTTTACTCATCATAGTATATACTAATGAATATTGATTTCTATATTTTTAAAATTTAGGGTCTTATCAAGTTAACCCGGTAACACAATAAGATCACTAACTCAACCTAGCCCTTGTAATGACAAGAAAACACCTATTTAAGGACAACCAGATAAAACAATAAAAAATGTACCTTAAGAAACGCTTGAGTAGTCTAACAGCAGGACCATACAACACATAGGCACCACTGATGAAACCTCAATTATACGTGGTCTTACTGCCATACGCTTGAGTAGTCTAAGAGCGGGACCATACAACATACCGAAGCTATGAAATTAGTGAATTTCTCTGAGTATGAGTTTTCTTGTTTGCCTTTTATAAATAGAGTGAAAGATTTACAATATCATCGTACTTATCAAAATGTACCGACTTTAAACACTTACAGTTTAATATCTAGACATTACCAAGGAACTTGTTTGTTTTGTAACAATATCACCATTATGACCGTTTATATTTACACGTCATTAATATATTTATTAAAAAATTCAGTAATTCCATCCTGGATAGTCTAGTAGAATTTTTGCCCGATCTATTTTGTAATACCTGATCCAATAACAATATCCAATATCATTTTTAACCTAATCCTAATATAACTCGTACCCTTTTCTCATTTTCATACCTATCTAAATAAAAAAACCTCTCTTGACTTTTCTAGTTTATAACGTTTCATCAACCTAAACAAATCCTAACCTTTCTTGACTTTTCCAACATGACTACAAATGGATAAAATGCAACTTCTCTCGTTGCATCCACTCAAACATATTAAATTCAGCTTCACTCTCCCCGTTTCACCCATACCCAAATATCATACCATTCCATATCACAGGATCTCTTGGTTTTATCTCATACTAGTCAAAAACCGAAAGTGCCAACAAAGATCACCCACATTTCATGTACACATTAATAAGTGCACTAACAACAAGTTCATCTTGATCGATAGTTGTTCGAATGACATGTCCTTGGATTTCTTCTCCTGTCATCATTGCCTATATAGTTGCACAAACTGATAATAAACTAGTGGCACATTTCATGCTGGTTGTTCCCCAACAGACTGCATTTTCTTAAAGAAGATCGTTTCATCGTTTTTTCCAAGTTGTGAGAGCCCGTTTATCATAGAGCTATAATTGAATCGTGGATTGTCAACCGTGAATTAATCTAAGTTTCATGGAAGTTGATGATGAGGATTTAGGATAAAAAGTGTGATGAAAATAAAACTGAGAATATTTCTTCCTCCTTATATATTAGTCATACGTGGAAAAAAAATAATTACGTGGATATTATCGTGCCAGTGTATCAGTAACAAGTGACCAAATTGGTAAAGAAGAAACAATTTTGAAAGTTCACTGGTAATGTCTAACAATTAAATTGTAAGTGTTTAAACTTGGTTCATTTTGATAAGTACGATGACACACTACTACAAAAAAGCACATAAACACCCTCAAATAGAAACAGGTTATATAATAACCAGTCTTTATTGCGGATAAAGAACCGGTTCGTATAGAATAACCAGTCCCTAGAAGATAAAAATGAACAAAAACCGGTACCTTAAAAATAATCAGTCTCAAAACATATGTAAAGATTTTGGTTTTTTAAAAAGGCCCGGTTCTATTTTATTTCGGAGTATTATGTTTATATGTTTTAATCATTAAATATATTTGGGCATGAATGAAGCTGCAAAATACACTTCTCATAGTTTTCTTTATATATGCAACAAAAACACACATGGTATCCGATAAGGAAATAAAAGAAAGCTAAACGAAGAAAATTGCTTGATGTAGTTGGATCTTGTGTTTAGAACATAGTTTTCGTAATCCATAAGAGAATAAACTATATGATGTAAATAATATGCATTGAAATGTAACATAGTTTTCGAAACAGACGTGGGTTCTTGTACTTGGATAAGCATTATCAATGTACAGGCATAAACTTGAGATGCATTTTCACAAGAAAATTATAGTATGAAATGGTTTGAACATCTCTTTTTAGTCTATTGATTGGCTTAGAAGTGGGACTCTTGGACATGGAAACTTAATATGTCCCAAATCTTGACTGTGAAGTTGATTAGGAATTAAACTGGCATTAGAATATTATACTTCTCAATGATAAAATGTCACCTGAAATATTCCACCAATAAAGGTAAACTGTCCCTTGCGCGATGTGTAATAATGGGCTATAGAATGGGGAACGTCTTTTTATTGATTGCTTGATTAGCAAACACTAGCAGGGTACCCGCGCAATGCGCCGGCGGGTACTCTGTGACTATATTTGTGGCAAGCAAATGTTAAACGGCTAACATTTTCTAACTATAACTTTACAAATGAATGATAATATGAATTAAAATAACTTTAAGCAATAAAAATGCTTGTGAAGGATTTCAATTTTAAGACTTCCAACTTCTGGCACGACGCATCCAAATAAACACGATACTGATAATATTTATCATACATGACTGATATCATTCACGTTGCTCGTCATCGTCACACACCATAAATATCAGCATCAAAGGGCCGGTGACACAAAGGAGAACATCAACATGTATGGGTGGAAGTGAGGGTTGTGTGTTGGTGGATTAGTTTTATAGATACTTTGTCAGAATTTAGAATTTAAATAGTGAGGTTTTGGCTAAGTTTTGAATTTTGGTCAAAGATAATTATGTTTTATAAATAGGGTTGTTACAAATTTTTTAATGAGATGTTATAAGTTTTGTGTATGTTAGATTCAAGTGAAAACACATAATGTGGTGCGGCCACTGTAACGTGGTCGGGGTTGTTGGAAGAGTATGCTGTGATGGTTTTGTTTGAGATGGGTTTTCAGAGTATGATTGATCTGAGTGAGTATGATTGATCCAGGTATGATGTGAACAAAGTCGAGAAAAAATCAACAAAATTCAACGACACGTGGGCAAAAAAAATGACGTGGAATATAACAATTTTACGTTACTAATAATAGCCGGTTCCAACAAGTTTCAATGGCGATATTATAAATAAACATAAAGTTAAATAGCTAGATAAATATTTTATGTTCATTATTTGTAATATCGAGAAAAAAAGTAAAGTGCATTGGTAATTTATGTCTTTAACCCATAATTTAAATAGGATGTATTAATATTAGAGGTTGTTACAAGTTTGTATATGATTCAAATAGGTTGTATATAACTTTCTCAATTAAGAAATATTTGAGGTTTAATATTTTAAGACTTCCAATTATAGAAATGAGGTAATTGTTTTATAAAGTAGTAAGATATTAGATTATCAAAATTTTGTTCATAGTTAAAGTAATACTAAAGAAAAACAAAAAAAATTCCATGATTAGACCTTTAATGTTTTTAAATTAAATATTTTTCATTGTAGATGTTCATCAACATCCCTTTACAAAGAAGAAAAATAATATGTGAGAAGTTTTAAACTCAACCAAAAAAAGAGTGACTTCATTTAGGACTTGATCTTAATTAGTTCAATCAGTAGAAGCTAAGCTGTGTGGTGTTTTCACAATTGCATGAGTCAAATAATTTTGAGTAGCCAAAATTAAAAGCTTCGACAGTATGACTCAAATTAAATGCTCTGATAATATGACTCAAATTAAATTAAAAGCTGTTATGTAAAAGAGGAGGCAGGTGACATCTCCTTATAAACACTGCATGTGAAATATGACATCTTCTTACACAAAGTTGTTCAAAAAGTAATTGTGTATAGCATGTAAAAGTTGTGAAAAATAAACTATGCCTAGCTAAGTCATATAAACGAGTCGAGCTCGAGCCGAGCCCGAGCTTATCTACATTACCACGAACTGAGATTGAGCCTAAATAATAAGACTTGAAATGAGCCGAGCTCGAGCTTTGTAAAACATAAACGAGCCGAGCTCTAACGAGCTCGAGCTCGAGCTCGGCTCGTTTCCACCGACAGTAAAACCCTCTTAAATGTGTTTACCACTTCGGATGTTAAAAGCAATTGCGCAGACTTGTTTGACATTGAGCCTCCTGATTCATGATACTCTAATATTACTATTGCAAATTACCAATATTCCATTGGAAGGGTTTTTTTTTGTGTGCTGCTATATGTGTTTTTTTAGGTTGTTTTATTGTTTACTTTTTTTATCTGTATATCGATAATCAAATTTACGTGGTTTTGATTATCTAGTTGTTACTAATTGAAACTAATCATAGAACGATAATGAAAATTTGGTTTAAACCCAATTTATAGAAATTAAGTTGTTTGCTTAACACCTTGAAATGGTGAACACCCAATAGAAGTTTATCGAGTGCTTAGTCTCTCCTAGATGTTATCATGGTTTTTATGACTCTATTCTCAAAACACAACAAGTAGCTAGATTTTAGTACCCAAACATCTTATGACTTACTACATTGTTTTGAAAAGCTAATGATTATAAGCCTTTCTAAGGCTAGGCACAACGCATGGGGGTCGCGACCTAGTTTTTTCGGCCGGCGACCTAGTGCGACCTATTTGCCACAACCCGGCGACCTAGTGCGACCTATTTTAAAATTTATTTTTTTATTTTTAATAAAAATAACATTTTATATTCAATAAAAATAACATTTTATTCTAAAAAAAACATTTTATTCCATACAACACGCGTTATACTAAAAAAAAAAAAACATTACATAAACTAAAAAACATTAGGAAACTTAAAAGTAAAGAGGGTATAATGCATTAGCTAAAACTAATGCCAAAAATTGTCAAATTAATATATGTTGTGAGGAATTAAAAAAAAACTCAATATATTAAAATTTGGATTTTTTTTATAAAATTTATATAATTAAAACATGTTAAATTTAAAAAAAAAAATTCTTTTTATAAAACACACAGACACAAACACAAACACAAACACAAACACAAACACAAAAGAGGTCGTGGGTAGGATCGAATTGTGCTCGACCTGCACCGGCGACCGAATCGCCGCAACGCGACGACCCGGTCGCGACTGAGACCCGATCGAGTTATTTCAGGCGCGTTGTGCCCAGCCTAAAAGATCTTATCTAGCCGATAAGCTATTAAAGTAATAAGCTAACATGTAGTTAAGTTGTTTAAATAAGTCTAACCGAACACCTTAAGGTTTTGGGATTGAACACAACCTTTTTAACATGTCTAAAACTCGCTTAATTTTGCTTTGTATGGCTGTAAACATGTACTTAACAAGCATTTGGCTTGGTAGTGTTTTCTGAGATAAAAATTAGCATTGAAATTTGGTTTTGTAATATGCATGCCAAAAGTACTTACTTTTAGTGATGATAAATACGTGACACTCGTAGTAATGACCATTGGGAGCAGCTTTTTTTTTTTAACGGCGATTTGTATTAAAACTAGCAAGAAGCTAGAACAAGGATACAACAAAAGAAGAAAAATATAATTAACTAGAGCAAGCCACTCTAGGGGTGGTGATCCATTCGAGCCAATTCAACCGAATGTTATGTATCTTTATCTTTTTCGAGTCTTGACCGCTCAAAGGGATTTATCAAATTTGTCTCTTATCTAGTTAATGTTTCTACAATTGGTATCTTAAATCTTAAGAACTTTTAACAGGTTATGTTTTGATCTCTTGCTGATCCTCTTGTTCTAATGAAAGGATGGTAATTAAGGTTGAAAGACATGTGAATATCTGAAGTCGTAAGACTTGATTCATTAATTATCGTAATGACTGATTCAAACATCATAGGAAATAGGGTGAAAAGAACTATGCGTATCATGATTGAAAGAAAAGTTATACATAAATAGTCCACTTACATATGCTTCAAAAATCATTGTTAGCTACAAAATTAAGCATACTAAAGGATGACAATTAGTCACGTTAAGGACATGTATTAATAATGTGCGCATACCCAAACATGTTTCTAATAAATGTGTCTATCCAACCGAATACCCTAGCTGACGAGTGTCTGGTTAGAATTACCTATTGGGGTTTTTGTGTTTACAAGCCCGTTCACGTACTTTTATTTAATAATTATAGTTTACATAGTTGGAGAAAACAAACGGGCAAAAAACTGCGCCGCTAGCCCTTTTGTATAGCAAATCAAGCTATGAATACAAAATGAAGTTAATGTCATGCAATCTTTTATAATAACGATCAGATGAAAATTATAAAAGTTATGGATGATAAAAAAACTTTTAAGAAAATATATTGATGCGTTATACATGAAACGAGTAATAGTATATTGGCTAGTACTTTTAAAACACTAGGACTGGTGCCCGCGCTCCGCTACGGGTGCTTTTGAGAACATTTTTAGACGGCGTTGAGGGCTAGTGTTTATTTCAGCAGTTGTACTAACATTATGTGCACCTGCACATTTGTATATAAGTGGCAACACACGGTATAGCAGTCCGACGATGAACATTGCTATTTTTTATGCATTATTAATACCCAAACTTTCGGGTGACTTCAACCGATACTTTTTCGAACCGAACCCCTACTTGAACCCACGACCCAGACATGTATATCAGAATATTAATCTATTAATAATAGTATATTTGAATGGAAAAAATAAGAGTCCTTTGAAATTTAATACTACAAAATACAGACTTATAACTAAACTGTTATACAAAGTTGCTGACTCAAATACTATCAAGGAATGTGTGAAAATCAATAGTTGGAACTTAGAAGCTGCTAACGATTTATTCAACATGACCCACAACCTAATATGTATATTAGAGTGTCCTACTGAACTTCGTTTGGTATAGTGAGAGTAATGCAGAAAACTTAAATAGCAAAAGTAGCAGAGGCTTAAAGATAAGCCAGTATGCAGAAGAACAATCTGAAGCAAACCTTGATGATAAGAAACGTATGCAAAATCCAAGGACACCATGCTGAGGTTTAACGCAACCCGAATACCCTTCTTAATATGTACATCTGCAATTCACAATTAGCTATTATCAAATAGTATAATTCAACCCGCCAACAATTTTAGATGATGATAGACAATGTAAAAGAACAAATTTCCAAACACTTCATGTATCTATATGACGATAGACTAACCATTGTTGTGATCAAAACCACCCCAATATCGTCCTGGTCAGAAGCGTCAAACCCCTTAAGAAGCTGCATAACATCAAAGCCGCTGCTCATTCTTTGGGCCAGAATGCACTTGGGGTATATTCCATTTGGCCCTGCTGCAACTTAAACAATATAAGACACATACATTCTTTTTATGCATTCCGATATCATGATCTCCCCTGAATTGTCGCTTTTTCATAATGCAAAAGGTTTCTGCCAAGAAAAAAAAGGCAAATACTTTAATAGCCATGACATCTAGTTCAGTGGCATATAGCAAAACATATTTTAACAACCATGGCATCTAGTTCAGTTACATATATCACCTTAGATACATACTAATACGACACTTTGTTGCTTACCTTAAAAACTGAGTTTCAGTCCTAAAAAGAGATCTATTCACAGTTTTGCACATAAATTATAACAGTTGATCTAGCAAAAGTAAGTTGTCTCATGATAAATGGAGTAATCATTAATCATATACACAACTTAACAAACACATTCTCAAAAAATGTGAAAGATTCCTAGTTATGTTATGGATCTTTCTAGAAATGGTTTTGTATATGTTTTAAGTTATTTAACTCATAGATCCTATTATACGTATCAAAAAAATGATGTTTCACTACAATATCACATTATTAGATACTACTTTCGTCCCGTATTAAGTGTCCACTATTGACTATGCAAAGTCTTTGTTACTAAACTTTGACCATAAATATTTGTATTGGTGTTATACAATACTTGGCGAAATTCATATAAAGAGATTCGGTTTTAAAAATATTTTCATTAGTATAATTTTCATCGAGTATTATATAACACAAATACAAATATATATGGTCAAAGTTTAGTAACAAAGACTTGAAATATTCCATAGTGGATACTTATTATAGAACGGATGGAGTACAAAATTGGCATATGCTAGGAAAACATTATACCGGATGCATCTCCCTGAAGTCGATCTGCAGCCCACGTCACTATTTCTCGAATACAATCCATTGACCCCCTTTTGCAGCCACATGTGTGCTACCAACAAAGCTGTAAATGATATTCGTATTACAAACAACACATAATAATTGTAGATAAATAATATACTCCTTAGTATAGTTGAAAGGAAAAGTGGACTGATTAATATGCAAGTATGATCACAAAACCTATAGAATACATATTCAACAGACAACGTAAAAACTTGTTTTGCTTTAATCATAACTTTTGCCTTAATTGTTTCTTTTAATAAAACGTCATTTTGTAATAAGAACTACAGAAGTGAGGCCTTTTTGCTGATATAACTTTAATCTGAAATTTCAGACTAACAATAGGATATATGTTTTAATGCAGCTTGTTTGTAACAACAGTTCGTCCTATTAGTGATTCTCACTGCGATCTCATTCGACTATTTTCCCTATAACCCATTTCTACCTTTCATGTGTTCGACTCAAATAACACGCAACAAATAACCTCGTCATAGGAAATTTTTAAGAATAGCGATAAAAGTTATATATACAAAGCACTTTTTTAATAATATTGAATCACGACGAACCTGCATTGAGCGGTCATTCTTGCTTCTGCTTTAAAAAATGTGATTGAAGTTGACTCCTGGATAACAAAAAAAGTTATATATCACATCCTTCAGCTGGTCCGGCAAGAACTGTGTATACATCAACACCACTGCAATGATTAACCAAACGCAGCACGATACTGATAATACGATTCTAATTATGCAAATAGCAGGTTAAGAAATCTGTAATTCGCTGCACCTTTCCGTAACATAAAGCCGAATCAAAATCATTTGCATTTATTTGGTCCTTTTAATGATATTACAGTCGCTATTAACATTCCTAATACCTTATTTCGTGCATTCTGGTCATAAGCTAATATATGGATTTAAAAAAATACATAAGAAACTAATAAAAGAACCTCGTGGTCGGAGGAATCCACGGATAACAACCAATATCGTCAAATTTGGCATGTCATACTGTTTTGTAACAGAGCCACACGTTGGTTCCACCACAATTGATGCAATAACTTTAACTATTGTTGCCTTATCTATACCCAACCTCTTTGACACCTTCGTAATCAACTTCCAAATGTTAATGTCGTGCAAAGTCATTCAACCTTAAAAAAAGTTTTTAAAAAAATGTACCTCTTTAGCATTAGAATTTGCGGGTACAATAAACCGCTCTCCTTAACCGTTGATGGTTCGATTTACACTCCCTCTGGTTGCATACGTCTAAAACCTTCAATCAATCCATCACTTCATATATGGTAAAGCACTTCATATATAGTAAAGTGAAAAGCAGGTGGCAGCCAAAGAAAAACGACAAAACAATGCACAGAACAAAGAAATATAGAGTAACAAACCTATATTGAGCTTTTGCCCCTTTTCACTCGAACTCTTCAACCTGCAAAAAACAAATAAAAAACCAAAAAAATTGACTAAAAAAACATAATTCTTATAAAGATCAAACAAATACCCAGAAAAACCCACATATAATCATTAATAAATTACCACATAAAAAAACTTAAATTAACTAAAAATTAAAAAAAAAACATTATTTCAAATCCAACATTATATTTTGATCTTTGGAAAAAAGCATTCTTCAAATCAGCGACAACTGATTTTGGATATTAAATAAGCCACCCCATAGTTACCTAATTATGCAAACGCAGCAATGATTAACCAAACGCAGCACGATATTTTGATCTTTAGAGACGGTAAAAAACTAAACAACATACCTGCAAGTTATACTCCAGATAGTCACAAATTCGAATCCCAATTTTTCACCCATTTATGTTCATATATTGATTATGACCTGGGAAAAAATGTCATATTGTAGCAAAATAAATAAGCAATCAATAATCATACATAAATATAAAAATTGTAAAAAAGAAATGTTGAATACATCAAAGCAGTAGATAGATACCACCGCCGGAAAACCCAAAGAGACAACCGTCTACGGCGAAAAGAATGGTTTTAATGTGTGAAAACTAAACAGATATAGAAAGTGCGAGACACCAGATCTATGGCTGGGATAAACATAGGGGGTGGGTGGGAGATTTCATGAATCAAAAGGTATTTTTTTTTTTGGTAAAGTTAGATCAAAGAAAGATCTAGATCTCCACCCTGTAATTTTTTATTGGGAGTGTGTGTGTGAATGTAGAGACCAAACGTAGATCTGAGAGAGAGAGAGAGAAAGGTATTATTTGAGAGAGAGAAGAAACACTCACACCACAAAAGGGGGGTATGGCCTAACTTAAATCTACGGTTACAAAAGAGTTTCTCAAAGTATTTTGAACGGTAGATTGAATTTATGGTTCTCCTGATTTAATAAGAGGGTAATGTCACAAAACAAATATCGGCAAAAAAATAAATTAGACTTACTTCTACCCGTCAACACGCCCTCAAGCCTAACGAAGCTATATCGGGTTTTGGTGTTATCTATCGATTTCAAGTGTTTTTGCCATCCAATATGTCACTGCTTATTCGGTAAGATAAAAAGAAATATATATATATATATATATATATATATATATATATATATATATATATATATATATATATATATAATTTAGGGACTTTTGAGCAATGTTGAAAATTTGTAACAATATATATATAAGAGGAGGATTCTCTCAAGTTAGAGTTAACTTGATAGGTAAAGTTAACAAATCACAATGAAGATAAATACAAGTGAGCTCGCCTTGAATTTCACTAAAAAAAAAACTTTTAAAGATGAGACTCATGGACATGAAAACTTACTAAATCCCAAATGTTTACCGTGGGGTTAACCTGGAACTAATACATCTCAATGGAAAAATTGGCATTAGAAAAAAGTGGAAAAAATATGAACTAATACATCTCTTGATTAGGAATAAAACTGGCATTAGAATATTACATCTCAATGGAAAAAAATGTCGCATGCATGAAATAACTTGGAACTAATACTACGAATATATATATGTACTAATCAAGAAAGTTAATGAATATGCCATACTCACGTATATGAGATTAATTACTCTAAAAATTACTATTAATAAAATAAGTCTATTATAGTTTTTAGAAGGGAAAGATTAGATTAAGGGACATATCTTAAGTTAACATGATCGAGTTTAATTTCACCGCACTTGCCACCACTACTTCATGAAAGTTTATGGACTTAAAATTAAATAGTCGTGAGATAGGATCGAACTCGGGATCACGGGACTGCACACATAATGTAAAGGGTTAATTTATTTATTAAATATATTTTATATATATTTATTAAATCAAACCAAAGCTTAACTAACGATCGTTAATAAATAATAGTTAAGTTATAACTACCGTTATGGAATTAAATAGAAGCTAAAAGAAGAAGGAAAAATTACACAAACACCCCTTGGGTGGGTGTTGATTGGCGGCAACAAGAGGGGGGCAAAGGGAAACTTTGTTTCCTAATTTGTTTATAACTTGAAGTCCAAGGTTTGCCAAGCCTATATAAACAAACCCCAAGCCTCATAATTTTTCATCCCTCTTTCTTTTGTCTCTCTTAATCGCCGGCCAAACACCCCTATACTTAGGGTTTTGGTTTTCGACTTTTCTGTTTAAAATATATCTAGTCCTAGCCCCTCTCTAGGGTTGTTGGGTAGATATTCCATAAGCGTTGAAGCTCGGTTTGTTCGTGCTAGACTCACGGTTAACTCGTCGTATTACGTGTGTACAAGAGCGTGATATAGTCTTGCTTTAGACTATATTCTTGGTGGTGTTCGTGATAAACCCTAGTTGCCGTTTGTTCCGTCGTCTTGTGGATCTTGCTGAGATAAAGGTATGTAACCCTAATCTTGATTAATATAATTGTGTTAAATTAATGATCTTGTTAATTGCTTCTGCTATGCGTTCTTTGATCCATATTAGGGTTTTAAATAATTGTTATGAACTATATAAACCATCAGTGGCATCGAGAGCCGTTTTAACATGATTATAATTATCAAGATCTAAAGTTTTTTTTTAACTAATATTGATTTGTGTTAAAAATTACATGTTGTTTTTTAGGTTTTATAAAAATTAGGGTTTTGTTTTTTAAAATCGGCTATGCCGAATTTTTATAATTTTTTTTTTTTTGTAAACCCTAAAATTACATGGTAATTAACTTTAGATGTTTTGCATGAATTAATTGTTATGTCATGTATGGTTACGATCCGTAGCTTTTTAATTGTTAAGAGAATGTGGGAGATCCGTAATAAACATGCATGTTCTTACGGATCATATAATTTTGATTGTTATTTGCTTTATTTGATTCAAAGTTTTAAAATTTGGGAAGACTTTTTATGTTCATGAAAACCCTAGATTTGATGTTCTTTGAATAAATTGTTATGCATGTGGCTATTGATTTATTTTTTTTGTACTACTTGTATTCATGCATTTTATATTGTATGTTGTAAACAAGGGTAATTTTTTCCAAGAAAAATAATATGGACTAAATCTTATCAAAATTAATGAATTTTTTTAGATGTAAATTACATATGATTTGCGTTGATTAGAATTGCAATAGCAACTTAACGGCCTACTCAATTTCGGCAAACTATAAAGTGGGTATAACGCACCGCTGGTCATGTACCCGGTTAAGGAAGGAGGTGTTATGCTTCAGCGCTGACCAAATTCCCGGCTCGCCTGTGCGTCAAAATTGGAATTACCTACGGTTGTTATTGGTACAATTCTTTAAGGTTGATTTAACTACATTAATTCACATCCGAAACACAATGAATAAGGTTATTGCTTTGTGCTATAACTAAGTTCTAGAAAAACTACGGTGTGAATTGAGTTGTGTGTAAAATCTTTAATTGGTTTAAACCAATACCTCAACTTGCAAGTATATGATGAACTTTTAGTCTCACCAATAAGTTTACTAAACGTTTTTTATTAAACTTATGTTATCGAGATGTATGCATGCTTCTCCATACATGATTTTGACACCAAAATCTATACCCTAAAATTTAAGTCATATGCCCTCTAATTGACGAACACTTGAAGTTACAATTGTCGTCATATAAGATATCGGACGATGTTGTAATGGAGAGAAAACTTCATGACTAAATAAGATTGCACATGAAGGTTTTACGTTCTTTAGATTAGTCGACTTAATTGAGTTACTCAGTGAGAACTGGAAACTTAAGGCATAAAGTAGGGATAAAATATGTTTACAATACAAATGAGTTTGGCTATGTAAATCCCTAACATATCTAGAAATTGCAAATTTGTTTGTCAGTTATTGTTCGACAAGTTACTGTGTTGAATACATTTGTCACTAGCAGATCAACTGATGTGATAAATCTATGTCAATATGGATTCTAGTTTTCAAGGGAAATACTATGGTTTTATTACCGGGGTAATTTTATTTTCTTGAATTGTATTATCAAAAATACTAATGTTTGAACTTATTTATGTAGAAATGGCTCAACCTGAAAGCAATCTGACAATAAGCTCGGTGCTCAAATCTTTCTTTGAACGGCCTGAACTTACCGGCCCTAACTTCAATGACTGGTACCGCTCACTAAGAATTGTTCTGAGAGCAGCGGGTACTATCAATATCTAGGAAACTCCTTTTCCGGAGGATCTTGCTGAAGGAGCATCTGATGCGGAAAGGCTTCAACACGCTGCTAACATTAAGAAGCACCATGAGGTGGCTGCTGTAATGTTAGGGAGAATGGCTCCATCACTTCAAAGGAAGTATGAGCTATATCCACCTCAGCCAATGCTTGAAGAACTCAAGGCTGTGTATGAAACGCCGCAAGCTGTAGAGATCTATGATCTAGTTGATGCTCTACATAGTTGCAAGCAAGCTCCTGTAAAGTACGTAAGTGCTCATTATATGGAGATGAGGGGTTATATGGAACAGCTCATCGCACTAGGACAACCCTTTGATCATGCAATGGCTATTAACTTGATCAATAGGTCCCTTAATAAGGACTTCAATGATTTCGTTCGTAACTATAATATGCATTGCATGGGGAAGACAATTAATGATTTGCATGCAATGCTCATTGACTTCGAAAAAGGGTTTGAAAGATAAGGCATCCACTGCTACTCCTCCAGTACTTTATGTGCAAAAGGGTAGAGTGACTAAACCTAACCCGCAAGTGAATAAGAAGCAGAAAGGCAAAGGCAAGGTTGAATAAGAAGCAAGTTGCGACTACATCGCACTAGGACAACCCTTTGATCATGCAATGGCTATTAACTTGATCAATAGGTCCCTTAATAAGGACTTCAATGATTTTATTCGTAACTATAATATGCATTTCACGGGGAAGACAGTTAATGATTTGCATGCAATGCTCATTGACTTCATCAAAACCGAAGCAGAACTTTGCTAAGAAATCTCAGAAAGATGAGACTTGTCACTACTGCAAGATGACTGGACACTGGAAGAGGAATTGCTCTCTCTATCTCCATGAAATGGCAGAACATAAGAAGAAGGCTGAGCTAGCTGCTGCAGCATCATCTTCAGGTAACTTATTTATGATAGAGTTATTTAATCTTTCATACAAATCAAACTCCTGGGTATATGATACGGGATGTGGTATTAATATTTGTAATACCCTGCAGGGATTTGAGTTGAAGAGGAGGCTTACCTATGGGGAACAATTTCTGCAAGTGGGCAATGGCGCACAAGCAGCGGTTGAAGCCATAGGAATATTTAAATTAGTTTTACCTTCGGGTTTAGTACTGTTTTTAAATAATTGTCATTATGCACCTACAATTGTTAGGGGTGTCATTTCCTTTTCTTGTATGTTGGATCTTGGATTTAATCACACGATTGATAATAATAGAATTTCTGTTTTCAAAGATGGTTTATTCTATTTTGATGCAATTTCTGTGAATGGTGTTTTTGAAATTAACATGCATGATAAAAATTCCAAGAGGAAAAATAATTCTGTTTTTAGCATGAATAAGAAGAGTAAGTTAGACAAGAACTCTTCTTATCTTTGGCATTGTAGGCTTGCCCATATTGGGAAGATTCGTATACAAAAGCTTCAACGTGATGGTCTTTTGGAAAATATCAATGATGAATCATTTGATAAATGCGAATCTTGTATCTCTGGAAAGATGACCAAGAAACCTTTTAATAGCAATATTGAAAGGGCTACTGAACTACTTGGTTTGATACATACTGATGTGTGTGGACCACTTAGACATGTGTCAAGAAAAGGTGCTAGCTACTTCTTAACGTTTACGGATGATTATAGCCGTTATGGTTATGTTTATTTACTTAAGCATAAACATGAGGTATTTGAAACATTCAAAACGTCTAAAGCAGAAGTAGAGTTACAACTAGGAAAGAAGATTAAAGCTCTTCGTTCTGATCGTGGTGGTGAATATTTAAGTCAAGAGTTTAAAGATTATTTAAGTGAGAATGGAATTGTTCAGAAACTTACTTCTCCGTATACTCCACAACAAAATGGTGTATCTGAAAGGAGAAATCGTACATTATTAGATATGGTGCGATCTATGTTTAATCTTACAACTTTACCATTATCTTTTTGGGATTATGCTCTTGAATCTGTTGTTCGTATTCTGAATATGGTTCCTACAAAGAAGGTTGATAAGACAGCATATGAACTATGGCATGGCAAGAAGCCATATTTGTCTTATTTAAAAGTCTGGGGTTGTGAGGCGTATGTGAAACGTGACTCTGGAGATAAACTCCAACAACGCTCAGTAAAATGTATCTTTGTAGGTTACCCCTAAGGAAACTATGGGTTACTACTTTTATTATCCGGCTGAGAACAAAATAGTTTTGGCTCGGTATGGAAACTTCCTTGAAAATGATCTTGTAAATCAAGAATTCAGTGGGAGAGATTATGATCTTGAAGAAATTCAAGAAGATACATTGCCTTCTAAAAATACTAGCGAAGAAATTCCTGTAGAACCAAAAAGTCTGAGTGTTCCACCGGAATTAATTCCTCCACGTAGGTCTCAAAGGACTATACGTGCGCCGGATAAACTATGTCTTTACATAGAGGATGATGAGGAGGAAGTAGGGGATCTTGGTGAACCTGCTAACTATCGGTCCGCAATGTCTGATCCAGAAAAATCAAAATGGATAGTTGCGATGAATGAGGAAATGAAATCCATGGAAATCAATGATGTTTGGATTCTTGTAGACGCACCTAAAAATGCTAAAGTAGTGAAAAATAGGTGGATCTATAAGAAGAAAACCGACATGGATGGGGATGTACAATCCTATAAAGCACGTTTAGTAGCTAAAGGTTTTACTCAAACTTTCGACATAGACTACGAGTAGACATTTTCTCCTGTAGCAGACTTACGAGCTATTAGGATTCTTATAGCTATAGCAGCATACTATGACTATGAGATATGGAAAATTGATGTTAAAACTGCCTTCTTGAACGGTCGCTTAGATGAAGACATCTATATGCAACAACCGGAAGGGTACGTTGATCCTAAATATCCAAAGCGCGTGTGCAAACTTCAAAGATCTATTTATGGTTTGAAGCAAGCATCGCGTCAATGGAATAAGCGATTTGATAAAGAAATCAAAAAGTTCGGATTTATTCAAAATCGGGATAAGCCATGTGTATATCGCAAAGCTAGTGGGATTAATGTAATGTTCCTAATTCTATATGTCGATGACATATTAATCATGGGAAGTAACATTCCAAGACTTAAGGAAGTTAAGGATTATCTTGGTAAATATTTTTCTATGAAAGATTTGGGAGATGCTGCATATATTCTGGGAATTAAAATCTATCGAGATAGGAGTAGACGGTTGATTGGTCTTAGCCAAGATGCTTATATTGATAAGATATTGAAGAAGTATAACATGCATAACTCTAAGAAAGGTTTTTTACCGATGGACGTTAAGCATGAGTTAAGTCATGAGAAAGATGCATCATCACCTGAAGAGGTGGCTTACATGAAGAGGGTGCCTTATGCTTCGACAGTAGGATCTATTATGTATGTTGTAAGATGCACAAGGCCTGATGTAGCGTTTGCTCAGAACTTGGTCAGTAGATACCAACAGAATCCAGGAAAGTTCCACTGGACTGCTGTTAAGCATATTCTAAAGTATTTGAGGAGTACGAAAGATATGTTTTTGGTATTCGGGGGTAAACCAGACACAGAACTGAATGTAACAGGGTTCTGTGATGCGTCCTGGCAATGTGATAAAGACGATACGAAGTCTCAGACGGGTTACGTGTTTGTCATCAATGGAGGAGCAGTTGACTGGAAGAGCAGTAAGCAGAAAACCATTGCTATGCGTGCGACTCAATCCGAGTACATGGCTGCTTCAGAAGCTGCAATGGAAGCTGTTTGGATTAGGAAGTTTATTGGAGATCTTGGAGTGATGCCTTCAATCAAAGAACCTATTGATATATATTACGACAATTCTGCTGCAATAATATTCGCCAATGACCCTGTAGATATCACTACGTTCGAGAACAAGTGAAAGCTCGAGAATTAAAATTAATAAAAGTTCACACAGATGATAACGTAGCTGATCCTTTTACTAAGGCTTTGTCTAGGCCAAAGGTAGTTAAGCATGCCAAGGCAATTGGGCTGCAACTAGCTAGCGAATTCATGCAATAAATCTGTTGATTAGTATTTGGATAAAGGATGTATGACATTATTGAATTGATGAAATAAAGATTGGTTTTCGTTTATTTTTCTGTTATTTGATTTTGTATCCTATTTTACATGTTTTAATCCATGAGCATTATGATGTTTCTAAATGTCCGTTGTCGATTAATAATATGGGAGTATTATTAAACTAAGGCAATTCAAAATAGTGACAGTGTATACTTGAAAGTATATTGGTCAATTTTGGATGATATTTGATGGATCAAATATTGGACTTATCCCAACTATATGATTTTACTTTATGGATCTTTGTCATTAAGTAAATCATAAATAGTTATCCTTAGACCTGAGATATCAGAAAACTGCATTGAATGTAGTGCAATTCTGTAAGGTAACCTAACGCTAAACGTAACTGGTAGTTATAAGGGTTATTTTCAAAAGTGTTGCAAAGTTCATGTGTTTTGCTTGTAGTCAAAATGGGATTCGTTTCCTTCAAATTATTTTTTGAAGTATAAATACAGCTGGGCCCCTCGGGGGAGTAGTAAGATGTTTGTGTGGCCACACCCAAATGTGTTTTGGTAATCTTGCTATATCCGTAAACGAGAAACAAAATAGTTAATGAAGGAATGACTAAGATCCATATCTTTATTAACGATGTATTTGAAATGAAAGGTTAATAATAATGATATAATCACTAAAAGGTTCTTGTCCAAGAGACATTACCCGGTTTGTACTAGTGACATTGCTAGTGTAACTAGACGCTAGTCAATGTGATCACGATATCAGAATTTTGTCCAAGTGGGAGCTGAAAGTTTATGGACTTAAAATTAAATAGTCGTGATATAGGATCGAACTCGGGATCACGGGATTGCACACATAACGTAAAGGGTTAATTTATTTATTAAATATATTATATATATATTTATTAAATCAAACCAAAGCTTAACTAACGATCATTAATAAATAATAGTTAAGTTATAATGACCGTTATGGAATTAAATAGAAGCTAAAAGAAGAAGGAAAAATTACACAAACACCCCTTGGGTGGGTGTTGGTCGGCGGCAACAAGAGGGGGGCAAAGGGAAACTTTTGTTTCCTAATTTGTTTATAACTTGGAGCCCAAGGTTTGCCAAGCCTATATAAACAAACCCCAAGCCTCATAATTTTTCATCCCTCTTTCTTTTGTCTCTCTTAATCGCTGGCCAAACACCCCTATACTTAGGGTTTTGGTTTTCGACTTTTCTATTTAAAATATATCTAGTCCTAGCCCCTCTCTAGGATTGTTGGGTAGATATTCCATAAGCGTTGAAGCTCGGTTTGTTCGTGCTAGACTCACGGTTAACTCGTCGTATTACGTGTGTACAAGAGCGTGATATAGTCTTGCTTTAGACTATATTCTTGGTGGTGTTCGTGATAAACCCTAGTTGCCATTTGTTTCGTCGTCTTGTGGATCTTGCTGGGATAAAGGTATGTAACCCTAATCTTTATTAATATAATTGTGTTAAATTAATGATCTTGTTAATTGCTTCCGCTATGCGTTCTTTGATCCATATTAGGGTTTTAAATAATTGTTATGAACTTTATAAACCATCACTTCATCCGAGTTTAGGTACACTTTTCTCTTCTTCTTTATAGCTTGTGTAGTGGTCGTTGCAGGTATTATTTTCCAAGCATTTGCAATACTTAAACACATGTTTCGCGTTGAAAGGAAACCAGAATGACATGATAGGTGTTTATTATTTAATGTGCGCATTCTAGCTATTAAAATGAAAGTGCTAGTTAGGCTGCTCAATTTAGATTATGATGTATTTTAATATCATTATTATATTAGCAAGTAGTCATTGTAATTTCATGTTGATAGATGTTTAGGACTTGTTTTAGAAAAAAAAGTGAATTCATTTAGGACTTGGATCTTAATAGTACAATCAATAGAAGCTAAGATGTGTGGCGTTTTCATAATTGCCTGACTCAAATAACCGTCTATAGCCAAATTAAAAGCTATGAGTACTCAAATTAAAAGCTCTGATAGTATGACACAAATTAAAAGCTGATAGTATGACACAAATTAAAAGCTGTGATAGTACGTATGGCCTAAATTAAAAGCTGTGATGTAGAAGAGGAGGTGACATCTCCTTATACACAATATTGTGCATGACATGTAAAACCCTCTTAAATGTGTTTATTACATCGGATGATAAAAGTAATTCCACAGACTTGTTTAACATTCTGACTTCTGATATACGTGTTTTTTAGGTTGTTTTATGTTGATACTTTTTTTATCTATATAGATGATAAGGAATTAATGATCAACGTGGTTTTGATTATGAGCTGTTACAATACTAACTGAAACTAATCACATAAATAATTGTGCATAACCTTTAACAGTTGTGAAAAAAAAACTATGTGTTTACCACTTTGGATGTTAAAAGTAGTTCGGCAGACTTGTTTGACATTCTGATATATGTGTTTGTAGGTTGTTCTATTTTTATTCTTTTTATTGATCTGTATAGATGATAAGGAATTGATGATCTTTGTGGTTTTGATTCAGTATTTGTTACAATACTAACTCAAACTAATCACAGAAACCCAAATTGATGGAAGTTAAGTTGTCTGTTAGAAACTTATATCCTAAATGTCAATGTTTAAAATATTATTATATCGTTAGTTTTTTAACAGCAGTTTGGTGCAGCGGAGTATCTTGCGTGCCACCGAGGCACCAAGTCTCTCGACCTGAGTTTGAATCATCTCATAAAGAGAATAACAACCCCCATGCTAGCCATCCATTTACCCATTAAGAGGATTCAAGGCATTACGCTGAGATTCAAACCTGGTTGCCAATTCTGGGAAAATCCCCCACATGGGGAATGGCAGGAGTCGAACCCCTGACCTCCCACACATGGAGACTATAATTGGATGCATCAATCCAACTGAGCTTATTATTTAGTTTTCTTAGTTTGTGGTATCTTTTATTTATTTTTCTTATTTTGTGTTTCTTAAGAATAATATTGTTATCTTTTTCTCCAACTTCAGTTTTGTATAAAATTAGGACTTAGGTTTATTGTATTATTATTGAGATATGAATAAAAATAGTAACTTTTTAGTCTCCTGTTAATTGACTTAAATCTGGGTTAGGACTTATTGTTCGATTTTCAACCTAATAACCGGTATTCGTGTGAATCAACGATTGTTGGAAGAGTTGTTTATGGTATTTTTGGAATCAACATATTCAATTATTTATCTTGATTCTAGTCTGCATCAGTTGGTGATAAGAGCCGAAGTTCCTGATCAAGATGCTTCCAAGGAGAAGTGAAGGTGAAGAGTTAGAATACCCGTTCTTTTAGGGTGATGGTTCACGTTCTGATGAATGGACAGATTATTGCATGGAGAGTGATGATTATGAAGGACCTTATATATTTGATGATTATCAATATGAAGAAGAAAAATGCTAGTTTATGATATCGATCTTGAAGATGTCATGGAGGAAACGAAAGATTTTTTTGGAAGGAAAATTTGGTGGCAAAGAAGACAAAATCGAATACGTTGTAGTTGTAGCTAATGATCTTTGTTCTTCAATGAACCAAACTACATTAAGTGTTTCTTATTCAAAACTCGCTATTTCAAACCCTCATGAGTTAATATGGTTGCACAAAGGTATATGGGTGGATGTTAGTATAAAAACATATATCAAGAAGCCGCACCCATGGTCGGTAAGTTTGGTTTTAAGACGATCAAACTTCGAGGTCGATTCATTAAAAATAAAAGGAATTTGATGCAAGGGATACAAATTTTGGATGCTACGAGTACAAGGGACGAGTGAGACAAACTCGAGGACGAGTTTTTTGAAGTGACGGAGATGATGGAGGAGCATAAGAATAAAATTATTATTTAGTTTCCTTAGTTTGTGGCATCTTTTATTTAGTTTTCTTATTTTGTGTTTCCTAAGAATAATATTGTTATCTTTTTCTCCATGTTTAGTTAATCTATAAAATTAGAACTTGGGTTTATTGTATTATTAATAAGTGTGAAAACACTTATCCTTTTACCACTTATTTCCAATAATAACAAGACCAAAACGTGTGATTTATGTCGTAAAAGTCGGAATTATGCGTGGTTTGTGTTTTTATTGTGTTTTAGGACCAAAATATGAAAAAGGAAGAAAACACGGGTTTTCACGGGCTTTTATCGAAGAAAACGAGAAAAGACGAAGTCAAAAGATCAAGAGTGCAAAAAGAACGGAAGTCCAAGACCTATTCTGAAGATTTATCGAAGAAAAAGTCTTAAGACGGAAGTTTAATAAAGTCGAAGAACTTAAGTCTAATAGAAGAAGAAAATTAAAAGACAAGTTCAAATCCCGAGACGACATCGAGTAAAGACAAAGAATTAAAGTCGAATCGAGAAAACGTGAAGAAAGAAAGAAAGAAAGAAGATGCAACACATGCACTCCTTCCACCTTCCCTATAAATACCCTCCTAATACACATTAGGAGGGAGTTAGTCTTTAATTTTTAGTTTTTCATTTTTGCACTTTTTCTAGTTTTAGAGAGAGAAAGTCTTAAACTTTCTCTCACTAAGTTTCATCTTTTCTTTTAATCTTTCAAGATTAAACATTTGTGTATTGCTTATTTCATTAATCAAGTTAAGTTTAAGCTTTTAATTTTTATCTCATTCTACCTTTCTTTGATTTTTAGATTGATTTTGGTGCGAATTTCAATAGATCCGTGTTGTTCTTAGTGATTTCGTGCTTAAAAAGTTAATCTTTTGATCATTACTTAAGTTTTCATACGAATAAGCTTTGAGATTCTTGTGCTTATTGGCTTATTTTTATGATTAGCTTATTTACTTATAAAAAGTTTTCTTAAAAAGTTTATATTTTTATGGTTTGATTCAAAAGTTTGTTTATTTTTGAGTTGGATAAGTTGTGATAAGTGCTTATTTGATCCATTTCATCATTGATTCGTTTAGTTTTGGGTATTAGCTTATTAATAATAGCTTACTACCTAGCTTATAACCGAATCCCATTTAAATCGGAAAGGGTACAAACCCCTTTCCGATCGCAGCCTATTCCGAGCAGACACACCCCCTCTTTCCGATTAGCAAATCGAAAAGGGTTTTGAACATTCCAATCTGCCCCCTTTCTGAACATTCCGATTTGTACCTCAGGTATTCCGATCAAAGTGATCGGATTAGGGTTACCATATTCCGACGACAAGTACTTGGTTATATTCCGATTGGTAGGTTTTGCCATTATTCCGATTTGGCAGTTTTTAGACATTCCGATTAACCCTAATTTTTCTATATTCCGATTAGACTTGTGTTTCACATTCCGATTTGGCCCCTTATTTGAGTATTCCGATTGATGTTTCTTCCTATTATTCCGATCACCCACATTGCAAACATTCCGACCAATTGATCGGAATACATTCCGATCTGAACCATTTTTGGCATATTCCGATTGCATCATTTCTCCTATATTCCGATCAGGGCTTGTTTAGTTTATTGTTTTTATAAAATTTCCAAGTGTTAGTTTTATTAAGTGATCTAGTAATTTTCCTAATCTTGTCTTTAAGTTTTTCAAGCATTTAATTTTAACTCGTCATTTTATTTTTAATCTTTAAACTTCTACTTTACTCAACGACACTTACTTATTTTCTATTAGTTAAAAATAGATAACAATCCAAACCATTCTCTTGTTACCAAAAGACGATTGAGTCGCACTATAGACCAATAGTCAATTCGAAGAGACTTGGGATTACAATATTTTATGCTTGGGGTAAAAGCCGAGTATTAAATGGCGCCGCTACCGGCTCTTTTCGTTACGATTAAAGGTTTCTAGTGAGAGACGCATTGAATTTTAGGATCCGTTCTTTGAACGTTATTTTCCTTGCTTTAAAAATTTTCAAAAATCCTAAAAAATATAAAATTCTTAAAAAATACAAAAACATTATAAATTCATAAAAAGCAATTCTTTTCCAAAAAGTTTGCACCAAAAAGATTATATAGATATTCTCTCTGTGTATATTTTTCTTCTGCAGGTGTATGCGTACTAGATCTTCGAACTATTCTGAGCCCGAGACTCGTGAAGATTTAGATATGGCTGGTGTTAATAACAACAATAATAACCCACCTCTACCCAATCTCAACAACAACAATAACAACAACAACAACAACAATGTCCACCTACCTGATTTACGAACAATGGAGGAATTGTGCCAACCCACCATGAACGGACGCGGAGGCCCGATTGCGCCAATGCACGTCACGGCTCAGGAGTTTTCGTTGAAGCATCACATGATCCAACAAGTACAAACTAACCCATTTCGTGGAATTCCGGATGATGATGCCAACAAACACCTCGACAAATTCATTACCATCACCCAAAGTATGAAGTGCCCCGGTGTTTCTATGGATGACCTTCGCCTTCAACTTTTTCCCCACTCGCTTTCTCACCATGCCGAAAAATGGTTTGACCGTCTTCCTAAGAATTCTATTCATACGTGGAATGACATGACTCAACGCTTTTTGTCGCGCTATTTACCACCATCCATGGTCACAAGCCTTCGTAACCAAATCAGTGGATTCATGCAAGACAATGATGAATCGCTCTTCGATGCTTGGGAACGATATAATGATTTGATCGACCGCTGTCCAAATCACAATATGCTCCCCGTCACTCTCATTGATACCTTCTACAATGGTCTCACTTTTCGTGATCGTGACACGATCAATGCCGCCGCCGGTGGTACTTTTATGAAAAGGAGACCGGAGGAGTGTTTCGAGAGTTGATTGAAAACATGACTACTCACCACAAGAACTGGGATTCATCTGCATCCTCAAGATCTAACTCGAGAGTCAATGTTTCTTCTACTACCTCCAATCCTGAAATGACTGAAATTTCTCGACAACTCGCTGAGATGAACAAGAATTTCATGGCCATGGCCACAAACCACTTTCAACAAGCTAAAGCTGTTGCTATTTCTTGTGACACATGTGGTGGCCCTCATTTTTATAATGATTGTCCTTCTACCCAAGGCAATTTTTCTAAAAACGTTAACGCAGCATACGGTACTTATCCTACGGGAGGCTATCAAGCTCGCCCTCAAGGAGACCGTAGCTTGCTAAGTTATCGTTCCAACAATTATCTTGCTCCACCCGGTTTCCCTCATGCAAACCAAAACCAACAACAAAGCTATAACCGAAACAACCAATCCCAACCTCGTGCTAACAATCAATATCAATCCCAAAGAAACCCATACCCACCTCAAGGAAATTCTCAAGCTTACCAAGCTCCACCTCTCAATCAACCGATGGCAGTGAATCCAGACGTCGAGACGTTCATGAAGACTAATCGGGAGCTGGTGACGAATCTTCAGAGTCAAGTCATCAACTTGAATGGCGAAATGGAGAAACAAGGGAGCGATATTCGAGCCGAGCTAAGGAATGATATGGCAAAACAAAGCAATGAAATTCGTGCAGACATCAGAGATTCTTTCAGCACTCAAGCGCTTAACATTCGTGATATGATTGGTTCGCTCATCCAAGGTAATCAACCCTCTTCTTCTGGTACTCTTCCGAGTAATACCGTTGCGAATCCAAGAGGGGATATGAAAGCAATCACCACTCGTAGTGGAAAAGGTTATACGGAACCCGAGCTTCCTACACCTCCACCCGTGATTGTGAACACGGAAAAAGAGCAACTTTCCTCACCTCCTTCACCTTCTACCCCCATTTCCCCACCACCCGTGGTTATGAGTGATCCTATTTCCCTAAAGCCTTCTTCTTCATCCAATATACCTTATCCTTCAAGGTTGAGGAAAGAGAAGCAAAAGAGCAAGGATGATATTCAGGTTTCAAACTTTCTCAAAATGTTTAAACAATTGAATTTTAACATCTCCTTGGCCGAGGCTCTCGCTCACATGCCTAAATACGCTAAGATGTTTAAAGATCTTCTAAGTGACAAGGAGAAGCTTCTTGAAATTGCTCAGACCCAACTTAATGAGAACTGCTCCGCAGTGCTCTTAAGGAAATTGCCCACCAAACTTGGTGATCCGGGTCGCTTCTTAATTCCTTGCAACTTCCCGGGAGTAGAGAATTGCATGGCCCTAGCCGATCTAGGAGCCAGTATAAACTTAATGCCTTTAAGTGTTTGGAAGCAATTATCTCTCCCCGAGCTAGTCCCCACCAAAATGACTTTGGAATTAGCCAACCGTACAGTTGCTTATCCAGTGGGGATAGCCGAAGATGTCTTTGTTGGCGTTGACAAATTCACGTTCCTGGCGGATTTTGTTGTCGTTGACTACGAGATGGATCCTCGTATTCCATTAATCGTTGGACGTCCATTCTTGAGGACCGGTCGCACTCTCATTGATGTAGCCGCGGGCGAAATAATCATGAGAGTTGGTGACGATAAAATTGTCTTCAACATGGGTAAGATTTCTAAGCAACCTTATTCATATGAGAGTGTTAATGCTATTGATGTTCTCGATGAGGCTTGTGAAGAACATTTTCATGATGCTTGCAAAAGTACTCTTTCTTCTCTACCCAATGTTGAGACCGTTGCCTCAATTGCTCCGGCATTGACTCCTTTTGGAGAAAGTGACTTGGATGATTTTGAAGCTAGCTTGGGTCCTCTCGATATTAAGTATGATAATTCGTCCACCGATTGGGATGAAGACATTCGTACTATTGAGAGACTTCTCAATGAAGACCCGTTTTCTCCTCCTTCTCCCAAAGAGGTGACTAATGATGATCCATCGTTAGTTACACCATCTATTGAGGATCCTCCTACTCTTGAGCTTAAGGACCTACCTCCTCATCTAGAGTACGTTTTTCTGGAAGACGACAAGAAGTTACCGGTCATCATCGCAAAGGACCTGAAAGAAGAAGAAAAATACCGACTCATCGCCGTGTTGAAGAAGCATAAAAGAGCTATCGCTTGGAAAATCTCCGACATCCGCGGAATTGATCCTCACTTTTGCACACATAAAATTCTCATGGAGGACGACTTTAAGCCCACAATTCAAAGCCAACGAAGGGTGAATCCTAAAATCCATGAAGTCATCAAAAAAGAGGTTATCAAACTTCTTGATGCGGGTATGATTTACCCTATTTCGGATTCACCATGGGTTAGTCCAGTCCATTGTGTGCCTAAGAAAGGCGGAATCACCGTTGTGCCCAATCAAAACAACGAGTTGATTCCTACCCGTCTCGTTACTGGTGGAGAGTTTGTATAGACTACCGCAAACTCAATGATGCCACGAGAAAGGATCATTTCCCTCTACCTTTTATGGACCAAATGCTTGAACGATTAGCGGGTAATGAATATTACTGCTTTCTTGATGGTTTCTCGGGTTATTTCCAAATACCCATCGATCCCCAAGATCAAGAGAAGACAACATTCACTTGTCCATATGGCACATTTGCTTACAAAAGAATGCCTTTTGGCTTATGCAATTCCCCCGAGACTTTCCAAAGGTGCATGTTGGCTATCTTCCATGACATGGTTGAGCAAACCATGGAAGTCTTCATGGATGATTTCTCGGTCTTCGGGGACTCCTTCTCCTCTTGCCTTGCCAATTTGGAACGTATGCTTAAGCTGTGCGAAGACACTCGCCTTGTTCTAAATTGGGAAAAATGCCATTTTATGGTAAAAGAAGACATTGTGCTAGGACACAAAATCTCTAAAGCCGGTCTTGAAGTCGACCGTGCTAAAGTAGATGTCATAGCCAAATTACCTCCACCTTCAACCGTGAAGGGTGTGAGAAGTTATATGGGTCATGCGGGCTTCTATCGTCGATTCATTCAGGATTTCTCTAAAATCGCTCGCCCGATGACCCACCTCTTGGAAAAAGATACTCCTTTTATCTTCTCTAAAGAGTGTATCGAAGCTTTCAATCTTCTTAAGGATAAGCTAACTAAGGCACCAGTCTTGGTTACCCCTAATTGGGAGCTGCCTTTTGAATTGATGTGCGATGCTAGCGACTTTGCTATTGGTGCGGTTTTGGGCCAACGAGTGAATAAAAACTTCCAACCAATCCACTATGCTAGCAAAACAATGACGGGGGCTCAATTGCATTATACGACAACCGAAAAAGAGCTTTTAGCTGTTGTCTATGCTTTTGAAAAATTTCGCCCCTATCTTGTTTTATCCACCACCATCGTATACACGGACCATTCCGCGTTGATGTACTTGATGACTAAACACGACTCTAAGCCAAGACATCTCCGCTGGGTTTTACTCCTTCAAGAATTCAACATTGAAATTCGTGACAAGAAGGGTGCCGAAAACCTAGCCGCGGATCATCTGAGTAGACTTGAGGATCCGTATCAAGGGGATCATCTGAACAAAGAGATCAATGACTCTTTCCCCTTTGAGACCTTAATGTCTATAAATCTCAATCTTGATGACACCCCGTGGTTTACCGACATTGCAAACTACTTAGCGGGTGGTGTTCTCATCAAAGGGTTAACATCCCAACAAAAGAAGAAGTTCTTGAATGATGTTAAGACTTACTTTTGGGATGACCCTTTTCTATTCAAACAATATGCTGATCTGATCATTCGTCGATGTGTTGACGGACCGGCAGCTTTTGACATTCTCCAGGCTTGCCACAAAGGACCCACCGGTGGTCACTTTGGTCCCAACTACACCGCTAAGAAAGTGTTTGACTCTGGATTCTATTGGCCCATCATTTATCGTGACGCTCACGAAATGGTTAAGCATTGTGATGCTTGCCAACTCCAAGGCAAGATCACACATAAAGATGAGATGCCTCAAATTTTCATACAAGAATGTGAAATCTTTGACGTATGGGGCATCGACTTTATGGGGCCATTTCCATCCTCCAAAGGGAACAAGTACATCCTCGTCGCAGTTGATTACGTTTCTAAATGGGTTGAAGCTAAGTCTCTCCCAACAAACGATGCGAGGGTGGTTGTGAACTTTTTGAAGCAGCTTTTCGCTCGATTCGGCGTTCCTCGTGCTATCATCAGTGACCGCGGGACTCATTTTTGCAATGATCAATTTGCAAGAGTCATGGCTAAGTATGGTGTTAATCATCGTCTTTCCACCGCCTATCATCCCCAAACCAATGGGCAAGCCGAGATTTCCAACCGCGGATTGAAGCGAATTTTGGAGCGTACTGTGGGAGAGCATCGCGCCGCGTGGGCCGATAAGTTAGATGATGCTCTGTGGGCTTTCCGTACTGCTTATAAGACCCCGATCGGCTGTACGCCTTATCGTCTTGTGTACGGGAAAGCATGCCACCTCCCCATCGAGCTGGAACATAAGGCGCACTGGGCCTTGAAGTGGGCTAACTTCGACATCAACAAAGCCGGTGATCATCGCAAGATTCAACTCAACAAGCTCAACGAACTGAGGAATGAAGCTTACGAGAACTCACTGATCTACAAGGAGAAGACGAAGATCATTCATGACGCAAAAATCAAGAACCGAGAGTTCCACGTTGGGGATCAAGTCTTACTTTTTAACTCTCGGTTGAAGATCTTCTCTGGCAAGTTGAAGAGTCGCTGGTCTGGTCCATTCACCGTCGCCAAAGTCTTTCCATATGGGACCATTGAGCTTTCTCAGCCAAATGGGCCCAATTTCAAGGTGAATGGCCAGCGTTTGAAGCTGTACTTTGGTGAGGACATCTCTCATGAGATGATTCCATCCCTCACCACGTTCCCCATGAACTAAATTTGGGTCGAGTCAGGCTCGTGACTCGGTGAACAAAAACAAGCGCTTCTCGGGAGGCAACCCGTGATCTATCATTTACTGCTTTCATAATAAGTGTAGGGGGAGCCCCGTATGTGTTTGTTGTCTTGTTTCTTGTGCTGTGCAGGGATTAAAGCTTCAAAGATCCACCTTGATGATTTTTGATGAACCGTGATACCGTGTTCTCATCTTCCCGGTTCTATCCTAAACTCTTGTGATTCAATATTTCATATTTTATATGTTCACATTGAATTTACTTTAGTTGTTCTTTCCTTAGCAAGATTTAAGCAACGTGCACAATGTTCTAAGTGTTGGGGAGTGATAGGTGTGTAAACACCCATCCTTTCACCACTTAATTCTGGCTAAAACAAGACCAAAACACGTATTTAATATCATTTGTTTGGAATTATGCGTGGTTTTTGTGTTTATTGTGTTTTCAGAGCTAACCGGATGAATATTAAAGAAAACATGGGATTGCACGGGTTTTATCAAGGAAAAAGACTAAAGTCGAAGTCTATTGTCCAAGAGATGCAAAAGATTTGAAGTCAATGGGCCTATTTGAAGATTTATCGAAGAAAAGGACCAAAGATGGAAGATTTACATATGTCGAAGAAACTCAAGTCTATTAAACGAAGAAATTAAAAGACGAGTTGAATTTAATCGACGACAAATCCCGAATCAGAATCGAAAACGTCAACTTTTCTGAAAAGACGAGAAGACGAAAGAGAGAGAAGAAAGCCCACTCACCAACCAACCACTAAGGACTATAAAAGGATCTCCTACACACACAATGAGGGAGTTTAGTTAGCTTTTCTTCTTTCCCCAGTTTTCTCTTTGGTTCGTTTCATCACCAACACCATTAGGGTGTTTGGTGATTTTTAATTTTTCCTTCAATCTTGTAAGTTTTAATCATTACTCTTGTTACCTTTACATTAATCTTTCAATCCAATCTTTCTATTCATCTTGTTCTTCATCATCTTTTTATTGCAAGTTCTTAAGTTTTTATTGGTTCAAGTTTGATCTTAAAAAGTTGTTGAATTTGTGTTCTTATGATTGGGATTTGATCCTTGTAGTTAGTAGATGATTTGTGTTTAGTTTGGTAAAACCTTTTTGAGTATTTGGGTCGATTTGATTAAAAACGTTTTTCCAGGTACTGTTACTGTTCTTCAGTTCTAAACATTCCGAATAGAGCCTTCTTTCCGAATAAGCCTGTTTGCTTTGCCTCCTATTCGGAATATTAGTTATTCCGAATAGCCGTTTTACTACTTCCTTATTCGGAATTTTCCGAATAGGGCTAGCTTTCCGCATAGGGTCTATATTCCGCATAGGTCATTTTTTCCGAATAGTACTATTTTTCCGCATAGAACAATTTTTCCGCATAGAACAATTTTTCCGCATAGCCTGGTATTCCGAATAATGATATTCCGCATAGATTATTTTCCGAGTAGGGATTTATTCCGAGTAAGGAAACATTCCGCATAGAGCTAGTTTATTCCGTATCTTCATTTATTCCGAACAGAGCAAGTTTTCAGTAAGGACATTTTTTGTCTGTTTATTCATTTATCGAAGTTTCAATTCAGGGCTTATTTCATTTACTGTTTTTGGTTTGAATGTTGATTTACTTTACTCATTTACCTTTTTAAGTAGAATAGATAAGCAACCCCCACTTTTTGTCACCAAGAACAAATCATTTCACTTTTAACCGAGATCAATTCGAGAGGATATCGAGAGAAAAATTGAACCCATACAAAATCATTGTATCAAATGGCGCCGCTGCCGGCTCTTCTCGTTAAGATCAAAAAAATTTTGTGAGAACTTGGATTTTGGGATCCGTTCCCCGTGAACGTTACTTTTTCACAAAAATTTTCAAAAAATCCTAAAAAATATAAAATTTTCAAAAATACAAAAAAAAAATTAAAAAACATAAAAACCAAAAATATTTTTGCCTTGTTAGTTCTTTTGCGGGTGTATGCGCACCCGATCCACGTCTTATCAAGAGCCCGAGCCTCTCGATAACTTAGACATGGCTGGTGTACAAAACAACAACCCACCTTTCAACAACATGAACAATAACAACAACAATGAGCCCCTTCCGGATAATCGCCCGATGATTGAATTGCTGCAAGCTCATGTAGATGGCAACACGGATCCAATTGTTATACCACCAATTGCCGCCAACAATTTCGAGCTAAAATCAGGCTTTATCCAGATGGTCTCCGCTCAACCATTCTTGGGACGAACCATTGATGATCCACACGACCACATCAAGAGATTCTTGTAACTCACCAACACGGTCAAATTCAATGGTGTTCCACAAGAGGTTATAAGGTTACAACTTTTTCCCTTTTCTTTAGAGGGACAAGCCCGACATTGGCTTGCTAAGGAACCGCCACAGAGTATTCTCTCGTGGAAGGATTTGGAAACTAAGTTCATCAATTACTTTTTCCCACCCTCTCGTACTACCGCATTGCGGAATGAAATCATAAATATTGAACAAAAGTACGATCAGTCGTTCAGTGAATCTTGGGATCGTTTCAAAGATCTTTTACGAAAATGCCCACAACATGGTTTTACCAAAGTACATCAAATTAATACTTGTTACAATGGTTTAAGCATGAGTGACCAAGATTCACTGAACAGTGCCTCGGGGGGTAATCTATTGGCTAAGACTTCCAATGCTGCTTGGGACATCATTGAGAATAAATCTCGTGTGCAAACCAAGAGTGTTCGGACCAATGTCGCTAGTGCTAGCACAAGTGACAGCGACAAGCGATTGGACAAAATCACTATGCTTCTTGAATCGCTTGTCACCCACACCGTCAGCAACAACAACAGCAACAACGCCAAAAACGCTCAAGTGAACGCTGTCAGCCAACCTTGTGAGATATGCGGTGGTCCTCACTCTTACACAACTTGTACCGCCACCCAAGACTACCCTGCTGAGAATGTGAATGCGGCATATGGCACCTATCCTCAACCTGCTTATCAAGCCCGTCCTCAAGGTGACCGTAACTTGCTGAGCTACCGTTCTAACAATTATCTTTCCCCACCTGGTTTTCCTCCTACCAACCCAAACCAACAACAAAACCTCAACCGCCCTCCTCAACAACAACAACAACCTCGTACACCATACATCCCACCTCATAAACAACAACAACCACCTCAACGAAACAACCAAGTCTACCAGCCACCTGATTATCAACCACCCGCATACAATGCTCCTCCCAACCAACCCACCGCTCTTCACCAAGAAGTGGAAACTTATATGAGGACTAACGATGTGATAGTGGGAAATCTTCAGCAGGAAGTGCGTAACTTGAAAGCAGACTTGGTCAAGCAAGGAAACGATTTGAGAGCCGACATGAGAAATACGTTGGATAGCCATACAAATGACTTGAGGAACATGATGGCTAGTTTCTTCCAAGGTAATCAACCCTCTTCTTCGGGTACTCTTCCGAGTAATACCATTGCGAATCCAAGAGGGGAGATGAAAGCAATCACCACTCGAAGTGGCAAAGGTACCAAGGAACCCGAGCTTCCTATACCTCCACCGGTGGTTGTGACTAAGGAGAACGAGTCACCTGCTCCTATTCCTCATCCTTCTCCTTCCCCAATTTCTCCACCTCTTCCTTCTACCCCACCTCCACCCAAGGATGTGAGTGATCCTATTCTTCCATAGCCTTCCTCTTCTTCCAATATACCTTATCCATCTAGGTTGAGGAAAGAGAAGCTCAAAAGCAAGGACGATATTCAAGTTTCGAACTTTCTTAAGATGTTCAAACAACTGAATTTCAATATCTCCTTCGCTGAGGCTCTCGCTCACATGCCTAAATATGCGAAAATGTTTAAAGATCTTCTGAGCGACAAGGAAAAGCTCCTCGATATTGCCAACACCCAACTTAATGAGAATTGCTCTGCAGTGCTCTTAAGGAAATTGCCAACCAAGCTTGGTGATCCGGGTCGTTTTCTTATCCCTTGCAAGTTCCCGGGAGTAGAGAATTGCATGGCCCTAGCCGATCTAGGTGCCAGTATTAATCTTATGCCTCTAAGTGTTTGGAAGCAATTATCTCTCCCAGAGCTAGTCCCCACCAAAATGACTTTGGAATTAGCTAACCGTACGGTTGCTTATCCAGTGGGGATAGCCGAAGATGTCATTGTAGGAGTCGACAAATTCACCTTTCCTGCTGATTTTGTTGTCGTCGACTACGAGATGGACCCCCGTGTACCGCTGATTGTTGGTCGTCCATTCTTGAGGACCGGTCGCACTCTCATTGATGTTGAAGCCGGTGAGCTTATCATGAGAGTGGGTGACGATAAAGTAGTCTTCAACATGGGAAAGTTGTCTAAACAACCTTATTCATATGAGAGTGTTAATTGTATTGACGTTCTCGATGAGGCTTGTGAAGAACACTTTAATGATGCTTGCAAAAGTATTCCTACCTCTCTTCCCACTGTTGAGACCGTGTCCTCTATTGATTCATCATTGTCTCTATTTGGAGATAGTGATTTATTCTGGAACAATCTTGAAGATACCATGGGAGATGTGAATTTAGCTACTAATGAATCTCCTATCGATGGGGATGAAGACATGAATTTATTTGACAATCTTCTCAACGAAGACAATCCTTCGCCTCCATCTCCCACAGTTATTGCTATCGATACTCCGACTTTGAAAACGCCTCCCGTCGAAAATCCTCCGGATTTAGAGCTTAAGGAGTTGCCGCCCCATCTCGAGTATGTATTCCTTGAAGAAGAGAAGAAGTCGCCCGTTATCATCGCAAAAGACCTAAAAGAAGAAGAAAAAGCCCGACTTGTCGCCGTATTGAAAGATCATAAAAAGGCTATTGCTTGGAAGATTTCTGATATTCGTGGAATTGATCCTCACTTCTGCACACACAAAATTCTCATGGAGGACGACTTTAAGCCCACAATTCAAAGCCAACGAAGGGTGAATCCAAAAATCCATGAAGTCATCAAAACAGAGGTTATCAAACTTCTTGACGCGGGTATGATTTACCCTATTTCGGATTCACCCTGGGTTAGTCCAATCCATTGTGTGCCTAAGAAGGGCGGAATAACCGTTGTTCCCAATGAACATAACGAGTTGATTCCCACTCGTCTCGTTACTGGGTGGAGAGTTTGTATAGACTACCGCAAACTCAATGATGCCACAAGAAAGGATCATTTCCCTCTACCTTTTATGGACCAAATGCTTGAACTTTTAGCGGGTAATGAATATTACTGCTTTCTTGATGGTTTCTCGGGTTATTTTCAAATACCCATCGATCCCCAAGATCAAGAAAAGACTACATTCACTTGTCCCTATGGCACATTTGCTTACAAAAGAATGCCTTTTGGCCTATGCAATGCCCCCGGGACTTTCCAAAGGTGCATGTTAGCTATCTTCCATGACATGGTTGAACAAACCATGGAAGTATTCATGGATGATTTCTTGGTCTTCGGGGATTCCTTCTCTTCTTGCCTTGCCAAATTGGAACGTATGCTCAAGCGGTGCGAAGACACTCGCCTTGTTCTAAATTGGGAAAAATGCCATTTTATGGTAAAAGAAGGCATCGTGCTGGGACACAAGATTTCCAAAGCCGGTCTTGAAGTAGACCGTGCTAAAGTCGATGTTATCGCAAAGTTGCATCCACCTTCAATCGTGAAGGGTGTGAGAAGTTTTTTGGGTCATGCGGGCTTCTATCGTCGATTCATCAAAGATTTTTCTCAAATCGCTCGTCCGATGACCCACCTCTTGGAAAAAGATACTCCTTTTATCTTTTCTAAAGAGTGCCTTGAAGCCTTCAACTCGCTTAAGGATAAGCTAACTAAGGCACCCGTCTTGGTTACCCTTAATTGGGAGCTGCCCTTTGAGTTGATGTGCGATGCTAGTGATTTTGCTATTGGAGCGGTTCTTGGACAAAGAGTGAACAAACACTTCCAACCAATCCATTACGCTAGCAAGACAATGACAGGGGCCCAATTGCATTATACGACAACCGAAAAAGAGCTTTTAGCTGTTGTCTATGCCTTTGAAAAATTTCGCCCCTATCTTGTCCTTTCTACCACTATTGTGTATACCGATCATTCCGCGCTGAAGTACTTGTTGACAAAGCAAGATTCCAAACCAAGACTTCTTCGCTGGGTTTTGCTGCTCCAGGAATTTAAAATCGAAATTCGCGATAAAAAAGGAGCAGAAAACTTAGCCGCGGACCATCTCAGCAGACTTGAGGATCCTTACCAAGGGGATCATCCGAACAAAGAAATCAATGATTCTTTTCCCTTGGAGACCTTAATGTCTATAAACTCGAAGTCGAATGAAACCCCGTGGTTTGCGGACTTTGCAAACTACTTGGCGGGTGGAATTCTTAAGGAAGGGTTGACGTCCCAACAAAAGAAAAAGTTCTTCACCGACATTAAGACTTACTTTTGGGACGACCCTTACCTATTCAAACAATGTGCCGGCCTGATTATTCGCCGATGTGTTGATGGACCGGCAGCTTCAGAAATCCTTGATGCTTGCCACAAAGGACCCACCGGTGGTCACTTTGGTCCCAACTACACCGCCAAAAAAGTGTTTGATTCGGGATTTTATTGGCCCTCCATATATCGTGACGCTCACAATATGGTTAAACAATGTGATGTTTGCCAAAAACAAGGCACGATCACACATAAAGACGAGATGCCTCAGAATTTCGTTCAAGAGTGTGAAATCTTTGATGTTTGGGGTATCGACTTTATGGGGCCATTCCCTTCTTCTAAAGGAAACAAATACATCCTTGTAGCCGTTGACTACGTTTCAAAGTGGGTTGAAGCCAAAGCTTTACCCACTAATGACGCAAGGGTGGTTTGTAACTTTTTGAAAGCCCTATTCGCTAGATTCGGTGTGCCTCGTGCCATTATTAGTGATCGTGGGACTCATTTTTGCAATGACCAATTCGCAAGAGTCATGGCTAAGTATGGTGTAAATCATCGTCTTTCCACAGCCTACCACCCACAAACTAATGGCCAGGCTGAAATATCCAACCGAGGACTGAAGCGAATTCTTGAAAGAACCGTGGGAGAGCATCGTGCCTCATGGGCTGATAAACTTGATGATGCTTTGTGGGCTTTCCGTACTGCTTACAAGACCCCAATCGGCTGTACGCCTTATCGTTTTGTGTACGGGAAAGCGTGCCACCTCCCCATTGAGTTGGAGCACAAGGCTTATTGGGCCTTGAAGTGGGCTAATTTTGATATCAACAAAGCCGGTGACCTACGCAAGATCCAACTCAATGAGCTCAATGAACTCCGTAACGAGGCTTATGAAAATTCTTTAATCTATAAGGAAAGAACTAAGCTCATTCACGACTCCAAGATCAAAAACCGAGAGTTCCATGTTGGAGACAAAGTCTTACTTTTTAACTCTCGGTTGAAAATATTTTCGGGCAAGCTCAAATCTCGTTGGTCCGGCCCATTCACCATCGCCCAAATTTTTCCATATGGTACTCTCGAGCTCGCTCAACCTGATGGACCGAATTTTAAGGTGAATGGCCAACGAGTGAAGTTGTACTTTGGTGAGGACACCTCTCAGGAGGTGATTGCATCCCTCACCACGTTCCCCATGAACTAATTTTTGGGTCGAGTCAGGCTCGTGACTCGGTTATCAAAAACAAGCGCTCCTCGGGAGGCAGCCCGAGTATCTATCTTTTTATGTGTTAACCTCCTAAGTGTAGGGGGCCTCTATAGGTTCTTTGTGTTTGTGTGGTGATGTGATTACAGGGATAAGTGCACTCTTGGAATCTCTGAAGAACCGTGCTCCCGTGTTATCCGAAATCCGGTTCTATCTCTCAACTATCGTGATTCAATTTTCTTCATATTCATATTTGAAATTGATCACGTTAGTCGTCTCTTCCTTAATTTGAGTTAACCAACGTGCACAATGTCATAAGTATAGGGGAGGCTTTTCCCACATGCTTAAACATTGAGGACAATGTTTATCTTAAGTGTAGGGGGGACTTCTATCGAAGTTTTAAGTGGACTTTTCCATGAAAATGCCTTCATTTAACCGGAAAATCCTATTTTTCAACATTTTTCAAAATTTTTTATTAACTTTGGCCATTTAGTCGTAATTTTTAAATTTTTATCGTTGCTTTCATATGTATATATCCCGCAATAAAGTCAAAAATATTAATAAAGTGGTGTAGCTAGTTTAGAAATCTTTGACATATTAGGCTCGTTGCGTTTATTTTGACTCAACCCGAATAGACTTATCCAAGTTTATTCTAGCTAGTATCCTTAACCATGTAGACCTTAATTGGTTTATTAGGCTAAGTGTCCACGAGTCTCATTACTTGAGATTTTAAATTGTGGAGGACGAGAAATGATAGAGTCAATTATAAGTCAGTATTCTTGCACAAGCTCACTTGGTGTAATTATTTGCCTATTCTCTCATCACTTGCTAATAATTTATCTGCAATAAGTAAGGTCGTACGATTTGAAAGGTTATTTATCTTCTAGCCCAAGATCGTTTAAAAGTTGCTCGGTAATGATAAGAGTTCTAGCCAAGGCATAACTTATGAAGCGGGGCGCGAAGATTGGCGAGTCCGAAAAGGCCCTAACAAGGCATGAGGATTCCATTTTATTGCTAAAGATCCAAGGTGATGTGAAAAGCATTATTCCCAAAGTCTATATGAAGGATCAAGACTCACGACGAAAAGCAATCAAATCCCATAAAGATCATGGAGAAGTCTATCCGAAAAGACCCTAACAAGGTATGAAGATAAATAGATCCAAGTCCGAAAAGGAGGCGAATCGTTGTATCTCAAAATCCCAAATAGAGATTGAATAAATAATCATGAAGTCGTGGTCAACAAAGTTGGAGTACCCCTCAAAAGTCTCCAAGTGAAGAAACTCTATGAACGATGAGAAGACCATTATCTCAAGCCCGTCTCTCAAGATATGAAGTATGAAGTACATGCCAAATATCGGCCCGAGAAAGGTCTCAAATCGTGAACCGAGTTATGCCAAGATATGAACTTTTGATATCCCGAGAAGCAGTTTTAATAGATTTTTTCCTTTAGCTAACTATTGATCAAATCGTCCTACTTTGCTTTCAGCCTAAATAAACTATCGAAATAAGTCGAAAAATGCATCTTCATGATCATTCTAAGACAAAAATAAAATATAAGAGATACACCTAGGAATAAGGGAGTTTAAGCATTTAATTAAGCCATGTGTGTAAGTGTTTGATTTGCTAACTTATAATAACAATGATCTCGTTTTTAAGCTTAGTTTGGGGAACGTGAAACTTGAGGGTGATAAATCTTCGCAGCACCAAAGCCCTAATGTAAGTCCTTGATTTCTTTGCAAGTTATTTTCTATCCTTTTGTTTACTTTAAGGTTTTAATTTCTCTTAGTACTTTAATTTTTGTTTAGTAGTATGTTAATAAGGCCAAGGTTGATTGATTATGAGAAAAGTGTAAATTTGCTTTATCACTAAGCATTGCATGAGGGCATGGCAATGGTTAAGTGTAGGGGATTTGATAGGTGTGTAAACACCCATCCTTTCACCACTTAATTCTGGCTAAAACAAGACCAAAACACGTATTTAATATCATTTGTTTGGAATTATGCGTGGTTTTTGTGTTTATTGTGTTTTCAGAGCTAACCGGATGAATATTAAAGAAAACATGGGATTGCACGGGTTTTATCAAGGAAAAAGACTAAAGTCGAAGTCTATTGTCTAAGAGATGCAAAAGATTTGAAGTCAATGGGCCTATTTGAAGATTTATTGAAGAAAAGGACCAAAGATGGAAGATTTACATATGTCGAAGAAACTCAAGTCTATTAAACGAAGAAATTAAAAGACGAGTTGAATTTAATCAATGACAAATCCCGAATCAGAATCGAAAACGTCAACTTTTCTGAAAAGACGAGAAGACGAAAGAGAGAGAAGAAAGCCCACTCACCAACCAACCACTAAGGACTATAAAAGGATCTCCTACACACACAATGAGGGAGTTTAGTTAGCTTTTCTTCTTTCCCCAGTTTTCTCTTTGGTTCGTTTCATCACCAACACCATTAGGGTGTTTGGTGATTTTTAATTTTTCCTTCAATCTTGTAAGTTTTAATCATTACTCTTGTTACCTTTACATTAATCTTTCAATCCAATCTTTCTATTCATCTTGTTCTTCATCATCTTTTTATTGCAAGTTCTTAAGTTTTTATTTGGTTCAAGTTTGATCTTAAAAAGTTGTTGAATTTGTGTTCTTATGATTGGGATTTGATCCTTGTAGTTAGTAGATGATTTGTGTTTAGTTTGGTAAAACCTTTTTGAGTATTTGGGTCGATTTGATTAAAAACATTTTTCCAGGTACTGTTACTGTTCTTCAGTTCTAAACATTCCGAATAGAGCCTTCTTTCCGAATAAGCCTGTTTGCTTTGCCTCCTATTCGGAATATTAGTTATTCCGAATAGCCGTTTTACTACTTCCTTATTCGGAGTTTTCCGAATAGGGCCAGCTTTCCGCATAGGGTCTATATTCCACATAGGTCATTTTTTCCGAATAGTACTATTTTTCCGCATAGAACAATTTTTCCGCATAGAACAATTTTTCCGCATAGCCTGGTATTCCGAATAATGATATTCCGCATAGATTATTTTCCGAGTAGGGATTTATTCCGAGTAAGGAAACATTCCGCATAGAGCTAGTTTATTCCGTATCTTCATTTATTCCAAACAGAGCAAGTTTTCAGTAAGGACATTTTTTGTCTGTTTATTCATTTATCGAAGTTTCAATTCAGGGCTTATTTCATTTACTGTTTTTGGTTTGAATGTTGATTTACTTTACTCATTTACCTTTTTAAGTAGAATAGATAAGCAACCCCCACTTTTTGTCACCAAGAACAAATCATTTCACTTTAAACCGAGATCAATTCGAGAGGATATCGAGAGAAAAATTTAACCCATACAAAATCATTGTATCAGGGAGTTTACTCCCACATGCTTAAACATTGAGGACAATGTTTATATCAAGTGTAGGGGGGACTTCTATCCAAGTAAGTGGTCTATTCCATGAATTTGCTCTCATTTTAACCGGAAAATTTGATTTTTCGACATTTTTCAAAATTTTTAATCTATGTTGGCCTAGTTGTATAGTTGTATTTTCCTTTATTATGTTTATTTTCTTTCCTTGCTAGAATAAATTTTCAATAAAGTTGTTTTAAATTTTTCTTAGTCATGAATATTTTGACTCAACCCGAGTTTACTTTTCTAAGTTTATCTAGCTAGTATCCTTACATGTTTAAGTCAAGTTTTGCTAGGCTTTTATATAGGGAGCTATAAAACGCGAAAGTCTTAATTCTCACGGGTTAAGAACAAGAACTTTTCGCAAGTTCCTATAATTGATCCTAGAGAGTTGTTTATCAAGGGAACTTTAAAATGCGAATTCTAAACTTGAAAAAGTCTAAGAATTTGCAAGATCCTATAGGCGACTCGAAAACCCAAAACTTTTATTTAATAGGCTAAGCATCCACGAGTCTCATTCCTTGAGATTTTAAACTGTGGAGAACGAGAGATGATAGAGTCAATTATAAGTTTGGTATTCTTTCGTGAATTTATGTGAGTTGATTATAAGCCTATTCTCCCTTCGCTTGTTAATAAATTTATCTGCAATAAATAAGGTTGAACGATTTAAAAGGTTACTTAGCTTCTAGCCCCAGATCGTTTAAAAGTTGCTCGGTACGGATTAGAGTTCATAGCCAAGGCATAACTTATTGAAGCGGGATGCGAAGATTGGCGAGTCCGAAAAGGCCCTAACAAGGCATGAGGGCTACATTTTGTTGCTAAAGATCCAAAAGTGATGTGAAGAATCATTTATCGAAAATCAATATGAAGGATCGAGACACACGACGAAAAGCAAATACTCCCCTAAAGATCATGGAGAAGTCTATCCAAAAAGACCCTAACAATGTATGAGGATAAATAGATCCAAGTCCTAAAAGGAGGCGGATCGTTGTATATCAAAGTCCAAAATAAAGATTGGAGAAAAATGAAGAAGTCGTGGTCCAAAGATGAAGAATCTCTCAAAACTCCAAGTGAAGAAATTCCTATTATGAAGAGAAGACCATAGTTTCAAGAACGTCTCTCAAAGATTCGAAGTATGAAGTCGCTGCCAAATATCGGTCCGAGAAAGGTCTCAAGTCGTGAAGCGAGTTATGCCAAGATATGAACTTTATGAGGTCCCGAGAAGCAGTTTTAAAAGATTTGGTCCTTTAGCTAACTATTGATTAAATCGTTCACTTTATTTTCGGCCTAAATAACTATCGAAATAAGTCAAACAATGCATCCTCGTGATCATTCAAGACAAAAATAAAATATAAGAGCTACACCTAGGAATAAGGGAGTCTAAGTGAATAATTGGCCCACATGAATTCGTGTTAGTTTGCTAACTTATAATAACAATGATCTCGTTTTTAAGCTTGGTATGGGGAACGTGAAACTTGAGGATGATAAACGTTCATGGCTGCCAAAACCAATGTAAGTGTTTGATTTCTTTACTTGTTCTATCTTTTTATGTTTAGTATTTAATAAAGGCCAAGGTGGGTTATTTATGATGGAAAATGTAAACCGTGCTTTAAAATTAATGCATTGCATGAGGGCATTGCAATGGTCAAGTGTAGGGGATTTAATAAGTGTGAAAACACTTATCCTTTTACCACTTATTTCCAATAATAACAAGACCAAAACGTGTGATTTATGTCGTAAAAGTCGGAATTATGCGTGGTTTGTGTTTTTATTGTGTTTTAGGACCAAAATATGAAAAAGGAAAAACACGGGTTTTCACGGGCTTTTATCAAAGAAAACGGGAAAAGACGAAGTCAAAAGATCAAGAGTGCAAAAAGAACGGAAGTCCAAGACCTATTCTGAAGATTTATCGAAGAAAAAGTCTTAAGACGGAAGTTTAATGAAGTCGAAGAACTTAAGTCTAATAGAAGAAGAAAATTAAAAGACAAGTTCAAATCCCGAGACGACATCGAGTAAAGACAAAGAATTAAAGTCGAATCGAGAAGACGTGAAGAAAGAAAGAAAGAAAGAAAGAAGATGCAACACATGCACTCCTTCCACCTTCCCTATAAATACCCTCCTAATACACATTAGGAGGGAGTTAGTCTTTAATTTTTATTTTTTCATTTTTGCACTTTTTCTAGTTTTAGAGAGAGAAAGTCTTAAACTTTCTCTCACTAAGTTTCATCTTTTCTTTTAATCTTTCAAGATTAAATATTTGTGTATTGCTTATTTCATTAATCAAGTTAAGTTTAAGCTTTTAATTTTTCATCTCATTCTACCTTTCTTTGATTTTTAGATTGATTTTGGTGCAAATTTCAATAGATCCGTGTTGTTCTTAGTGATTTCGTGCTTAAAAAGTTAATCTTTTGATCATTACTTAAGTTTTCATACGAATAAGCTTTGAGATTCTTGTGCTTATTGGCTTATTTTTATGATTAGCTTATTTACTTATAAAAAGTTTTCTTAAAAAGTTTATATTTTTATGGTTTTATTCAAAAGTTTGTTTATTTTTGAGTTGGATAAGTTGTGATAAGTGCTTATTTGATCCATTCATCATTGATTCGTTTAGTTTTGGGTATTAGCTTATTAATAATAGCTTACTGCCTAGCTTATAACCGAATCCCATTTAAATCGGAAAGGGTACAAACCCCTTCCGATCGCAGCCTATTCCGAGCAGACACACCCCCTCTTTCCGATTAGCAAATCGGAAAAGGGTTTTGAACATTCCAATCTGCCCCCTTTCTGAACATTCCGATTTGTACCTCAGGTATTCGGATCAAAGTGATCGGATTAGGGTTACCATATTCCGACGACAAGTACTTGGTTATATTCCGATTGGTAGGTTTTGCCATTATTCCGATTTGGCAGTTTTTAGACATTCCGATTAACCCTAATTTTTCTATATTCCGATTAGACTTGTGTTTCACATTCCGATCTGGCCCCTTATTTGAGTATTCCGATTGATGTTTCTTCCTATTATTCCGATCACCCACATTGCAAACATTCCGACCAATTGATCGGAATACATTCCGATCTGAACCATTTTTGGCATATTCCGATTGCACCATTTCTCCTATATTCCGATCAGGGCTTGTTTAGTTTATTGTTTTTATAAAATTTCCAAGTGTTAGTTTTATTAAGTGATCTAGTAATTTTCCTAATCTTGTCTTTAAGTTTTTCAAGCATTTAGTTTTAACTCGTCATTTTATTTTTAATCTTTAAACTTCTACTTTACTCAACGACACTTACTTGTTTGCTATTAGTTAATAATAGATAACAATCCAAACTATTCTCTTGTTACCAAAAGACGATTGAGTCGCACTATAGACCAATAGTAAATTCGAAGAGACTTGGGATTACAATATTTTATGCTTGGGGTAAAAGCCGAGTATTAAATATTATTGAGATATGAATAAACATAAGACTTTTTAGTCTTCCGATGATTGACTTAATTCGGGGTTAGATATATTGTTTGATTTTCAACCTAATAATCGGTATTCGTATGAATCAACGGTTGTTGGAATTGTTGTTTTTGGTATTCTTTGGAATCAACAGATTCAATTATTTATCTTGTTTCTAGTATACATCAGAAACACAATAAGTAGCTAGATTTGAGTGCCCAAACATCTTCCGGCTTGATTACATTTTACAAGTCATATACATGACATTTCAAACACTCTAAGCTATGTAAATAAGAAGTTGAATCCGACAACCCGTTTAAGTTTTTTTTTTCTTATATTAAAAAATGATTAATATTTTATCATATATGATAACTAGGTTAAACGGGTCGAACCTAATCCCATTTAACATGTTAACACATGTAATCTGCCTACTTTTGTATATAAAACTTGTTGCCAGTTTAACCTATAGCTCATATAACCTATTTAACACCAACCCAAATATATATATATACATATATGTATGGGTTAAATGAGTTAGGTTCGGGTTATGTATAAACGGGTTAAGGCTAACATAGCTGACCCGATTATTTAAATGGGTCAGGTTTGGGTTGGGGTTTTCTGACCCTGATAGGTGTGAAAACACCCATCCTTTTACCACTTATTTCTGAATAAAACAAGACCAAAACACGTATTTAATATCATTTGTTTGGAATTATGCGTGGTTTTTGTGTTTATTGTGTTTTCAGAGTCAACCGGATGAATATTGAAGAAAACATGGGATTGCACGGGTTTTATCGAAGAAAAAGACTCAAGACGAAGTCTATTGTCCAAGAGATGCAAAAGATTTGAAGTCATTGTGCCTATTTGAAGATTTATCGAAGAATAGAGCCAAAGATGGAAGATTCATATATGTCAAAGAACTCGAGTCTATTAAACCAAAGATCATAAGACGAGTTGGAATTATTCACCGACACTTCTCAAATTCCAAAGTCGGAAACGTTTATTTAAAGAAACGTAAAGACTAAAGAAGAAAGAAGAAAAGAAGCCCGATACCAAAGCCCATTAACAAGCCCATACCACACGCCTATATAAAGATTCCACTTCACATTTTTAGATAGCCTTAGTCTTTAGTTTGGTTTTTAGTTTTCATTTTCTCTCTAGTTTTAGAGAGAGAAAGTTCCCAACTTTCTCTCACTAAATTTTTCCTTGTTTTCATCTTTCAAATTTTAAGCTTTTCATGAATCTTTGTATTCTAAGTTTCTTAATTAAAAGTTAAAGTTTAAGTTTGTGTTCTTTAATCTCTTCCTGCTTTTCTTGGTTTCACTTTGCTTTTGATCCAAACCAAGACTTCTTCGCTGGGTTTTGCTACTCCAAGAATTTAAAATCGAAATTCGCGATAAAAAAGGAGCTGAAAACCTAGCCACGGATCATCTCAGTAGACTTGAGGATCCTTACCAAGGGGATCATCCGAACAAAGAAATCAATGATTCTTTTCCCTTGGAGACCTTAATGTCTATCAACTCGACTGCTAATGAAACCCTATGGTTTGCGGACATTGCAAACTACTTGGCGGGTGGAATTCTCGTTGACGGGTTAACATCCCAGAAAAAGAAGAAGTTTTTTAACGACATTAAGACTTACTTTTGGGATGACCTGTATCTATTCAAGCAATGTACTGACTTGATTATTCGCCGATGTGTTGATGGACCGACAGCTTTAGAAATCCTTGACGCTTGCCACAAAGGACCCACCGGTGGTCACTTTGGTCCCAACTACACCGCCAAAAAAGTGTTTGAATCGGGATTTTATTGGCCCACCATTTACCGTGATGCTCACGAGATGGTTAAACATTGTGATGCTTGCCAAAAACATGGCAAGATCACACATAAAGACGAGATGCCTCAGAACTTCATACAAGAATGTGAAATCTTTGATGTTTGGGGTATCGACTTTATGGGGCCATTCCCTTCATCTAAAGGAAACAAATACATCCTTGTAGCCGTTGACTACGTCTCCAAATGGGTTGAAGCCAAAGCTTTACCCACTAATGACGCAAGGGTGGTTTGTAACTTTTTGAAATCGCTATTCGCTAGATTCGGTGTGCCTCGTGCCATTATTAGTGATCGCGGGACTCATTTTTGCAACGACCAATTTGCTAGAGTCATGGCTAAGTATGGTGTAAATCATCGTCTTTCGAGCGCTTACCATCCACAAACTAATGGCCAGGCTGAAATATCCAACCGAGGATTAAAGCGAATTCTCGAAAGGACCGTGGGAGAGCATCGTGCCTCATGGGCTGATAAACTTGATGATGCTTTGTGGGCTTTTCGTACCGCATACAAGACTCTGATTGGTTGTACACCATATCGTCTCGTGTACGGGAAAGCATGCCACCTCCCCATTGAGTTGGAGCACAAGGCTTACTGGGCCTTGAAGTGGGCTAATTTTGATATCAACAAAGCCGGTGACCTACACAAGATCCAACTCAATGAGCTAAATGAACTCCGTAATGAGGCTTATGAAAATTCTTTGATCTATAAAGAGAAGACTAAGCTCATTCACGACTTTAAGATTAAGAACCGAGAGTTCCAAGTTGGAGACAAAGTTTTACTCTTTAACTCTCGGTTGAAAATCTTTTCGGGCAAGCTGAAATCTCGTTGGTCCGGCCCATTCACCATGCCCAAATTTTTTCATATTGTACTCTCGAGCTCGCTCAACCTAATGGACCCAATTTTAAGGTGAATGGCCAACGAGTGAAGTTGTACTTTGGTGAGGACATCTCTCACGAGATGATTCCATCCCTCACCACGTTCCCCATGAACTAATTTTGGGTCGAGTCAGGCTCGTGACTCGGTTATCAAAAACAAGCGCTCCTCGGGAGGCAGCCCGAGTATCTATCCTTTTCCGTTTTAACCTCCTAAGTGTAGGGGGACCTATATAGGTGTTTGTATTTGTGTGGTGATGTGATTACAGGGATAAGTGCACTTTTGGAATCTCCAAAGAACCGTGCTCCCGTGTTATCCGAAATCCGGTTCTATCTCTCAACTATCATGATTCAATATTCTTCATACTCACATTTGAAATTGATCACGTTAGTCGTCTCTTCCTTAACTTGATTTAACCAACGTGCACAATGTCATAAGTGTAGGGGAGACTTTTCCCACATGCTTAAACATTGAGGACAATGTTTATCTTAAGTGTAGGGGGGGACTTCTATCAAAGTTTTAAGTGGACTTTTCCATGAAAATGCCTTCATTTAACCGGAAAATCATCTTTTTCAAAATTTTTCAAATTTTTAATTAACTTTGGCCATGTAGTCGTAATTTTTAAATTTTTATCGTTGCTTTCATATGTATATATCCCGCAATAAAGTCAAAAATATTAATAAAGTGGTGTAGCTAGTTTAGAAGTCTTTGACATATTAGGCCCGTTGCGATTATTTTGACTCAACCCGAATAGACTTATCCAAGTTTATTCTAGCTAGTATCCTTAACCATGTAGACCTTAATTGGTTTATTAGGCTAAGCATCCACGAGTCTCATTACTTGAGATTTTAAATTGTGGAGAATGAGAAATGATAGAGTCAATTATAAGTCGGTATTCTTGCGCAAGCTCACTTGGTGTAATTATCTGCCTATTCTCCCATCACTTGCTAATAATTTATCTGCAATAAGTAAGGTCGTACGATTTGAAAAGTTACTTAGCTTCTAGCCCAAGATCGTTTAAAAGTTGCTCGGTAATGATAAGATTTCATAGCCAAGGCATAACTTATGAAGCGGGGCGCGAAGATTGGCGAGTCCGAAAAGGCCCTAACAAGGCATGAGGATTCAATCTTATTGCTAAAGATCCAAGGTGATGTGAAAAGCATTATTCCCAAAATCAATATGAAGGATCAAGACTCACGACGAAAAGCAATCTACTCCCATAAAGATCATGGAGAAGTCTATCCGAAAATACCCTAACAAGGTATGAGGATAAATAGATCCAAGTCCGAAAAGGAGGCGGGTCGTTGTATCTCAAAATCCCAATTAGAGATAGAAGAAATAATCATGAAGTCGTGGTCAACAAAGTTGGAGTACCCCTCAAAAGTCTCCAAGTGAAGAAACTCTATAATGAAGAGAAGACCATTATCTCAAGAACGTCTCTCAAGATATGAAGTATGAAGTACATGCCAAATATCGGCCCGATAAAGGTCTCAAATCATGAACCGAGTTATGCCAAGATATGAACTTTTTGATATCCCGAGAAGCAGTTTTAAGAGATTTTGTCCTTTAGCTAACTATTGATCAAATCGTCCTACTTTGCTTTCAGCCTAAATAACTATCAAAATAAGTCCAAAAATGCATCTTCATGATCATTCTAAGACAAAGATAAAATATAAGAGATACACCTAGGAATAAGGGAGTTTAAGCATATAATTAAGCCATGTGAGTAAGTGTTTGATTTGCTAACTTATAATAACAATGATCTCGTTTTTAAGCTTAGTTTGGGGAACGTGAAACTTGAGGGTGATGAATCGTCGCAGCACCGAAGCCCTAATGTAAGTCTTAGATCCCTTTGCAAGTTATTTCCACATAGCTATCTTCTATCCTTTTGTTTACTTTAAAGTTTTAATTTCTCTCAGTATTTTAATTTTTGTTTAGTAGTATTTTAATAAGGCTAAGGTTGATTGATTATGAGAAAAGTGTAAACTTGCTTTATCGCTAAGCATTGCATGAGGGCATGGCAATGGTTAAGTGTAGGGGATTTGATAGGTGTGAAAACACCCCTCCTTTTACCACTTATTTCTGGCTAAAACAAGACCAAAACACGTATTTAATATCATTTGTTTGGATTATGTGTGGTTTTTGTGTTTATTGTGTTTTCAGAGTCAACCGGATGAATATTCAAGAAAATATGGGATTGCACGGGTTTTATCGAAGAAAAAGACTCAAGACGAAGTCTATTGTCCAAGAGATGCAAAAGATTTGAAGTCATTGTGCCTATTTGAAGATTTATCGAAGAATAGAGCCAAAGATGGAAGATTCATATATGTCAAAGAACTTGAGTCTATTAAACAAAAGATCATAAGACGAGTTGGAATTATTCACCGACACTTCTCAAATACCAAAGTGGGAAACGTTTATTTAAAGAAACGTAAAGACTAAAGAAGAAAGAAGAAAAGAAGCCCGATACCAAAGCCCATTCACAAGCCCATACCACACGCCTATATAAAGATTCCACTTCACAATTTTAGATAGCCTTAGTCTTTAGTTTGGTTTTTAGTTTTCATTTTCTCTCTAGTTTTGGAGAGAGAAAGTTTCCAACTTTCTCTCACTAAATTTTTCCTTGTTTTCATCTTTCAAATTTTAAGCTTTTCATGAATCTTTGTATTCTAAGTTTCTTAGTTAAAAGTTAAAGTTTAAGTTTGTGTTCTTTAATCTCTTCCTACTTTTCTTGGTTTCACTTTGCTTTTGAACCGAAAACCATAATCCATACGGATTGATTTCGTTTGGTGTTTAAAGGTTGAAAGGGTAGTCTTTTTACTCCTTGTTAAGCTCTTACGTGTATAGGCTATAAGCTCTTAATGCTTAGTAGCTTATTTCAAGTTTAGCTTATTACTTTTTGGATTTCACAAGGGTTTTAATCATCTTTAAGTTCGTTTCATACGGCTTATAATTGTTTACGTTTCACAAGTTGTCGAATTTAAGCTTTTTAAGTCATTTAAGTTTCGGATTACTTAGCTTATTGATTTTGCTTATTGAGTTTTTTTAAGTTGCCACCAATTTCGGAACAACATTCCTTCCATCGCAATATCAGGGTTTACACACATTCCGACGGGTACTTATTTTGATCGCAATAACCCTCAAGGGTTCTACTTTGCGATCGGGTGTCATTCCCCCTTATTTCGATCTGGATTGCGATCGCTTATTGCGATCGCACATTCCGACGGGGCTAAGGTTCCTTTTTAGACGAAACTCTGCCCAATTCTCGACAGCAACATTGCGATCTGGTACAACATTCCGATCTGAACAATATTGCGATAAGTGTGCTTATATTTCACACATTCCGATCTAGATCTTTCCGATAGATGCACATTGCGACAGAACTGACTTTAACATTCCGACAGTTTTACATTTATGTATTCCGATGGTTATGATTTTGTCATTCCGATGGACCTTCATTTGCAATATTCCGATGAACTGAGTTTTTATATTTCAAAGTTCTACAAAGTTTTAAGTTTTAAGTATTTGTCTAATCTTTTCTTTACGTTTTCAAGCATTTACTTTTAACTTGTCAATCTAGTTTAATCTTTCAAAGCTTTAATTTTACTCTTCGACACTTACTTATTTGTCATTAGTTTAAAATAGATAAACAAACCAACACCTTTTTATTAACCAAGAACAAATCATTCCACTTAGAGCCGTGATCAATTCGAGGAGATACCGAGAACTAAATCCGAACCATAGCAAAATCTCTAGTATCAAATGGCACCGCTGCCGGCTCTTCTCGTTAAGATCAACAGTTTTTTGTGAGAACTTGGATTTTGGGATCCGTTCACCGTGAACGTTACTTTTTCATAAAAATTTTCAAAAACACAAAAAAATATAAAATTTTCAAAAATCCTAAAAATTAAAAAACATAAAAACCAAAAATATTTTTCCTTTGTTTTTGCCTTGTTAGTTCTTTTGCAGGTGCATGCGTACACGATCAACGTCTTATCAAGAGCCCGAGCCTCTCGAAGACTTAGACATGGTCGGTGTACAAAACAACAACAATAACCCACCTCTCAACAATAATAACAACAACAGTAACAATCCTCCTCTTAACCACAATGAGCCTCTACCGGACAATCGCCCAATGATTGAACTTCTGCAAGCACATGTAGATGGCAACAATGATCAAATTGTCATACCCGCGTTTGCAGCCAACAACTTTGAGCTCAAATCCGGCTTTATCCAGATGGTCTCTGCTCAACCATTCTTGGGGCGTACCATTGATGATCCACATGACCACATCAAGAGATTCCTACAACTCACGAATACGGTCAACTTCAATGGTGTTCCACAAGAGGTAATCCGTTTACAACTTTTTCCTTTTTCTTTAGAGGGACAAGCTCGGCATTGGCTTGCTAAGGAACCGCCACAGAGTATTCTTACGTGGACGGATTTGGAGACCAAATTTATCAACTACTTTTTCCCACCCTCTCGTACTACCGCTTTGCGGAATGAAATCATTAATTTTGAACAAAAGTACGATGAGTCTTTTAGTGAATCTTGGGACCGTTTTAAAGAGCTTTTAAGAAAATGCCCACAATATGGTTTTACCAAAGTGCACCAAATTAACACTTTTTATAATGGTTCAAGCATGAATGACCAAGATTCATTAAACAGTGCCTCAGGGGGTAATCTTTTGGCTAAGACTTCCAATGCTGCTTGGGATGTCATTGAGAATAAGTCTCGTGTGCAAACCAAGAGTGTGCGGACCAATGTCGCTAGTGCTAGTACTAGTGACAGCGATAAGCGACTTGACAAAATCACTGCGCTTCTTGAATCGCTTGCTACCCAAACCGCTAGCAACACCAACAGCATAAATGCTAAAAACGCTCAAGTCAATGTTGTCAGCCAACCATGTGAAATCTGCGGGGGTCCTCACTCTTACACCACTTGTACCGCCACCCAAGACTACCCTTCTAAGAATGTGAATGCAGCATACGGTACCTATCCTCAACCCGCTTATCAAGCTCGTCCTCAAGGTGACCGCAACCTGCTTAGCTACCACTCCAACAACTATCTCTCACCACCCGGTTTTACTCCTAACAACCCAAACCAACAACAAAACCTCAACCGCCTCCTCAACAACAACAACAATCTCGTGGACCATACATACCACCTCACAAACAACAACATCCACCTCAAAGAAACAACCAAGTTTACCAGCAACCTGCTTATCAACCAACCGCATACAATGCTCCTTCCAACCAACCCACCGCTTTACACCAAGAAGTGGAAACCTACATGAGGACTAACGATGTGATCATGGGAAATCTTCAGCGGGAAGTGCTCAACTTGAAAGCAGACCTGGTGAAACAAGGGAACAATCTGAGAGCTGATATGCGAAACACTTTGGATAGTCAAACGAATGACTTAAAAACATGATGGCTAGTTTCTTCCAAGGTAATCAACCCTCTTCTTTGGGTACTCTTCCGAGTAACACCGTTGTGAATCCAAGAGGGGAGATGAAAGCAATCACCACTCGTAGTGGCAAAGGTACCAAGGAACCCGAGCTTCCTATACCTCCACCGGTGATTGTGACTAAGGAAAACGAGTCACCTACTCCTATTCCCCAAACTTCGACTTCCCCAATTTCTCCACCTCTTACTTCTACCCCTCCTCCACCCAAGGATGTGAGTGATCCTTCGATCCCAAAGACTTCCTCTTCTACCGATATACCTTATCCATCTAGGTTGAGGAAAGAGAAGCTCAAAAGCAAGGATGATATTCAGGTTTCGAACTTTCTCAAAATGTTTAAACAATTGAATTTCAACATCTCCTTCGCTGAGGCTCTCGCTCACATGCCCAAGTATGCGAAGATGTTCAAAGATCTTCTTAGCGACAAGGAGAAGCTTCTTGATATTGCTAACACCCAACTTAATGAGAATTGCTCTGCAGTACTCTTAAGGAAATTGCCAACCAAGCTTGGTGATCTGGGTCGTTTCTTAATCCCTTGCAACTTCCCGGGAGTAGAGAATTTAATAAGTGTGAAAACACTTATCCTTTTACCACTTATTTCCAATAATAACAAGACCAAAACGTGTGATTTATGTCGTAAAAGTCGGAGTTATGCGTGGTGTGTGTTTTTATTGTGTTTTAGGACCAAAATATGAAAAAGGAAGAAAACACGGGCTTTCACGGGCTTTTATCGAAGAAAACGGGAAAAGACGAAGTCAAAAGATCAAGAGTGCTTAAAGAACGGATGTCCAAGACCTATTCTGGAGATTTATCGAAGAACAAGTCTAAAGACGGAAGTTTAATGAAGTCAAAGAACTTAAGTCTAATAGAAGAAGAAAATTAAAAGACAAGTTCAAATCCCGAGACTACAAAGACGAAGAATTAAAATCGAGTCGAGAAGAAAAAGAAAGAAGAAAGCACCACACATGCCTCCCACTTCCCTATAAATACCCTCCTAATCACATTAGGAGGGGGTTAGCTAGTTTTTATTTCTTTAGTTTCTTTCTAGTTTTAGAGAGAGAAAGTCTTAAACTTTCTCTCACTAGTTCATCTTTTCCTTTTAATCTTTCAAGATTAAACACTTTTTTGTATTGCTTATTTCATTAATCAAAGTTCTATTTTAAGCTTTTGATCCTTATTCTCATTCTACACTTCTTGATTTACTTCACCTTTGATCCGAATTTCACATCTCACTCGTATGATTTGATGCTTTTCGCGAATAAAGGTTTGATCTTTTGGTTTACAAACAAGCTTTTACACGTTTAGGTCATAAGCTCATAATGCTTATTGGCTTATTCGAATCTTAGCTTATTGAGTTTCGGATTTCTTCAAGGTTTTAATGGTTTAAAGTTCATTTCATAAAGTCCTTGGTTTTAAGTTTTGAAAAGTCATCGAATTTGAGCTTTTTGGGATCGTTTAAGATTCGTTTAGAATTGCTTATTGCATTTGTTTTTCGAGATTCACTTTTCCACCAATTTCGGAACTGTTGCCTTCCATCGCAAAGCTAGGGTTTTGTTCTCTTTCCGACGGTTTACTCCACTTTCCGATAGCTTTGGTTTTCGATCGCAATAACCCATTAGGGTTTTACTTTGCGATCAGTTGGTTAACCCCCTTATTCCGATCTGGGTTGCGATCGCACATTGCGATCGCATATTCCGACGGTTCTTAAGGTCTTGGTTAAGACGAAGTGCTGCCCATTTTTCGATAACATCATTCCGATAGATAGACATTGCGACAGTAGCATTTTACATCATTCCGATTTGGATCATTGCGATAGTGGCTTTCCGATAGATGGTCATTGCGATAGAATTGATCTTGACTATTCCGATGGTTAATGTTAGTTATATTCCGATGGTTGCTGTTTGGTGTATTCCGATGAACATGAATTGTTTTCTTACAATTGATTAAGTTTTTAAGTTTTTAAAGCTTTAAGTTTTAAGAATTTTCATCAATTAACTTTAAGTTTAATTTTGTCAAAACTTTAATTTACTCAACGACACTTTAATTATTTGCTAATAGTTTAAATTTAGATAAACAAACCAAACCATTCTCTTGATTCACCAAAAGACGATTGAGTCGCACTTAAGACCGGTTTTCAATTCGAAAAGATTCGGAACTATAACGAACTTGAACTTTGACACTTTTGGTTGCAAAACCTCAAGTATTAAATGGCGCCGCTGCCGGCTCTTTTCGTTAAGATAAACGGTTTCTAGTGAGAGACGCATTGAATTTTGGGATCCGTTCTTTGAACGTTATTTTCATTGCTATAAGAATTTCCAAAAATCCATAAAAAAAAATATATAAAACTCTTCAAAAATACAAAAACATTAAAAAACCTATAAAAACCAAAAAGATTATATAGATATTCTTTGTGTATATTTTTCTTCTGCAGGTGTATGCGTACTAGATCTTCCAACTATTCTGAGCCCGAGACTCTTGAAGATTTAGATATGGCTGGTGTTAACAACAACAATAATCACCCACCTCAAAATAATTTGAATAACAACAACAACAACAACAATGTCCTTCTACCTGATTTACGAACCATGGAGGAATTGTGCCAACCCACCATGAATGGACGCGGAGGCCCGATTGCGCCAATGCATGTCACGGCTCAGGAGTTTTCGTTGAAGCATCATATGATACAACAAGTGCAAACGAACCCGTTTCGTGGAATTCCGGATGATGATGCCAACAAACACCTCGACAAATTCATTACCATTACCCAAAGCATGAAGTGCCCCGGTGTTTCTATGGATGACCTTCGACTTCAACTTTTTCCACACTCGCTTTCTCACCATGCCGAAAAATGGTTTGACCGTCTTCCTAAGAATTCTATTCATACGTGGAACGACATGACTCAACGCTTTTTATCGCGCTACTTTCCCCCATCCATGGTCACTAGCCTTCGTAACCAAATCAGTGGATTTATGCAAGAGAATGATGAATCGCTTTTCGATGCTTGGGAACGCTACAATGATTTGATCGACCGCTGTCCTAATCACAATATGCTCCCCGTCACTCTCATTGACACCTTCTACAATGGTCTCACCTTTCGTGATCGTGACACGATCAATGCCGCCGCCGGTGGTACTTTTATGAAAAGGAGACCGGAGGAGTGTCGAGAGTTGATCGAAAACATGACTACTCACCACAAGAATTGGGATTCATCCGCATCCTCAAGATCTAACTCGAGAGTAAATGTTTCTTCTACTACCTCCAATCCTGAAATGTCTGAAATTTCTCGACAACTCGCTGAAATGAACAAGAATTTCATGGCCATGGCCACAAACCACTTTCAACAAGCTAAAGCTGTTGCTATTTCTTGTGACACATGTGGTGGCCCTCACTCTTATAATGATTGTCCTTCTACCCAAGGCAATTATTCTGAAAACGTTAACGCAGCTTACGGCACTTATTCCACGGGAGGCTATCAAGCTCGACCTCAAGGAGACCGTGGCTTGCTAAGTTATCGATCCAACAATTATCTTGCTCCTCCCGGTTTTCCTCCTGCAAACCAAAACCAACAACAAAGCTACAACCGCAACAACCAATCCCAACCTCGTGCTCCAAATCAGTATCAATCCCAAAGAAACCCATACCCAACTCAAGGAAATTCTCAAGCTTACCAAGCTCCACCTCTCAATCAACCGATGGCAGTAAGTTCAGACGTCGAGACATTCATGAAGACCAATCGTGAGTTGGTAACGAATCTTCAGAGTCAATTTGTCAACTTGAAGAATGACATGGTGAAACAAGGGAGCGATATACGAGCCGAGCTAAGGAATGACATGACCAAACACAGCAATGATATTAATGCCAACATGCAAAACTCTTTTAACAATCAAGCTCTTCACCTTCGTGATATGATTGGTTCGCTCATCCAAAGTAATCAACCCTCTTCTTCGGGTACTCTTCCGAGTAATACCGTTGCGAATCCAAGAGGGGAGATGAAAGCAATCACCACTCGCAGTGGAAAAGGTTATATGGAACCCGAGCTTCCTACACCTCCACCCGTGATTGTGAACAAGGAACACGAGCAACTTTCTTCACCTCCTTCACCTTCTATCCCCATTTCCCCACCACCCGTGGTTGTGAGTGGTCCTATTCCCTTAAAGCCTTCTTCTTCATCCAATATACCTTATCCTTCAAGGTTGAGGAAAGAGAAGCAAAAGAGCAAGGATGATATTCAGGTTTCGAACTTCCTTAAAATGTTCAAACAATTGAATTTTAACATCTCCTTTGCCGAGGCTCTCGCTCACATGCCCAAATACGCTAAAATGTTTAAAGACCTTCTGAGCGACAAGGAAAAGCTCCTCGACATTGCCAACACCCAACTTAATGAGAACTGCTCTGCAGTGCTCTTAAGGAAATTGCCAATCAAGCTTGGTGATCCGGGTCGTTTTCTTATCCCTTGCAATTTCCCGGGAGTAGAGAATTGCATGGCCCTAGCCGATCTAGGTGCCAGTATTAATCTCATGCCTCTAAGTGTTTGGAAGCAATTATCTCTCCCAGAGCTAGCCCCCACTAAGATGACTTTGGAATTGGCCAACCGTACGGTTGCTTATCCAGTGGGGATAGCCGAAGACGTTATTGTAGGAGTCGACAAATTCACCTTCCCTGCTGATTTTGTTGTCGTCGACTACGAGATGGACCCCCGTGTGCCACTTATTGTTGGTCGTCCATTCCTTCGGACCGGTCGCACTCTTATTGATGTTGAAGCCGGAGAGCTTATCATGAGAGTGGGTGACGACAAAGTAGTCTTCAACATGGGAAAGTTGTCTAAACAGCCTTATTCATATGAGAGCGTTAATTGTATTGACGTTCTTGATGAGGCTTGTGAAGAACACTTTAATGATGCTTGCAAAAGTATTCCTACCTCTCTTCCCACTATTGAGACCGTGTCCTCCATTGATTCATCGTTGTCTCTATTTGGAGATGGTGATTTATTCTGGAACAATCTTGAAGATACCATGGGAGATGTGAATTTAGCTACTCATGATTCTCCCACCGAGGGGGATGAAGATATGAGTTTCTTTGACAATCTGCTCACCGAAGCCAATCCTTCGCCTCCATCTCCCATGGTCATTGCTATCGATACTCCGACTTTGAAAACACCTCCCGTCGAAAATCCTCCGGATTTGGAACTTAAGGAGTTGCCGCCACATCTCGAGTACGTGTTCCTTGACGACAACAGGAAGTCGCCCGTCATTATTGCAACGGATTTGAAAGATGAAGAGAAGACTCGCCTCGTTGCTGTGTTGAAAGCTCACAAGAAGGCTATTGCGTGGAAAATCTCGGATATTCGTGGAATTGATCCTCACTTCTGCACACACAAAATTCTCATGGAGGACGACTTCAAGCCCACTATTCAAAGCCAACGAAGGGTGAATCCAAAAATACATGAAGTCATCAAAACAGAGGTTATCAAACTTCTTGATGCGGGTATGATTTACCCTATTTCAGATTCACCGTGGGTTAGTCCAATCCATTGTGTGCCCAAGAAGGGCGGAATAACCGTTGTTCCCAATGAACACAACGAGTTGATTCCCACCCGTCTCGTTACTGGGTGGAGAGTTTGTATAGACTACCGCAAACTCAATGATGCCACGAGAAAGGATCATTTCCCTCTACCTTTCATGGACCAAATGCTTGAACGATTAGCCGGTAATGAATATTACTGCTTTCTTGATGGTTTCTCGGGTTATTTTCAAATACCCATCGATCCCCAAGATCAAGAGAAGACAACATTCACTTGTCCCTACGGCACATTTGCTTATAAACGAATGCCTTTTGGCTTATGCAATGCCCCCGGGACTTTCCAAAGGTGCATGTTGGCTATCTTCCATGACATGGTTGAGCACACCATGGAAGTCTTCATGGATGATTTCTCGGTCTTCGGGGATTCTTTCTCTGCTTGCCTTGCCAATTTGGAACGTATGCTTAAGCGGTGCGAAGACACTCGCCTTGTTCTGAATTGGGAAAAATGCCATTTTATGGTGAAAGAAGGCATTGTGCTAGGACACAAAATCTCTAAAGCCGGTCTTGAAGTTGACCGTGCTAAAGTAGATGTCATAGCCAAATTACCTCCACCTTCAACCGTGAAGGGTGTGAGAAGCTTTCTGGGTCATGCGGGCTTCTATCGTAGATTCATTCAGGATTTCTCTAAAATCGCTCGCCCGATGACCCACCTCTTAGAAAAAGATACTCCTTTTATCTTTTCTAAAGAGTGTCTCGAAGCCTTCAATCTTCTCAAGGATAAGCTCACTAAGACACCGGTCTTGGTTACCCCCAATTGGGAGCTACCTTTTGAATTGATGTGCGATGCTAGCGACTTTGCTATTGGTGCGGTTCTGGGCCAAAGAGTGAATAAACACTTCCAACCAATCCACTATGCTAGCAAAACAATGACAGGGGCTCAATTGCATTATACGACAACCGAAAAAGAACTTTTAGCTGTTGTCTATGCTTTTGAGAAATTTCGCCCCTATCTTGTTTTATCCACCACCATCGTATACACGGACCATTCCGCGTTGAAGTACTTGATGACAAAGAACGATTCTAAGCCAAGACTTCTTCGCTGGGTTTTGCTCCTTCAAGAATTCAACATTGAAATTCGTGACAAGAAGGGAGCCGAAAACCTGGCCGCGGATCATCTGAGTCGACTTGAGGATCCATATCAGGGGGATCATCCAAACAAAGAGATCAATGACTCTTTCCCCTTGGAGACTCTAATGTCTATAAATCTCCATCTTGATGGCACCCCGTGGTTTGCAGACATTGCAAACTACTTGGCGGGTGGTATTCTCATCCAAGGGTTAACATCCCAACAAAAGAAGAAGTTCTTGAACGATGTTAAGACTTACTTTTGGGATGACCCTTATCTATTCAAACAGTGTGCTGATCTGATTATTCGTCGATGTGTTGACGGACCGGCAGCTTTTGACATCCTCCAAGCTTGCCACAAAGGACCCACCGGTGGTCACTTTGGTCCCAACTACACCGCTAAGAAAGTGTTTGATTCTGGATTCTACTGGCCCACCATTTATCGTGACGCTCACGAAATGGTTAAGCATTGTGATGCTTGCCAACGTCAAGGCAAGATCACACATAAGGATGAGATGCCTCAAAATTTCATACAGGAATGTGAAATCTTTGATGTATGGGGCATCGACTTTATGGGGCCATTTCTATCATCCAAAGGGAACAAGTACATCCTCGTCGCCGTCGACTACGTCTCTAAATGGGTTGAAGCTAAGGCTCTTCCTACGAATGATGCGAGGGTGGTTGTGAACTTTTTGAAGCAGCTTTTCGCTCGATTTGGCGTTCCTCGTGCTATCATCAGTGACCGCGGGACTCATTTTTGCAACGACCAATTTGCACGAGTCATGGCAAAGTATGGTGTCAATCACCGTCTTTCCACCGCCTATCATCCCCAAACCAATGGGCAAGCCGAAATTTCCAATCGTGGCTTGAAGAGAATATTGGAGCGTACTGTGGGAGAGCATCGTGCCGCGTGGGCCGATAAGTTAGATGATGCTCTGTGGGCTTTCTGTACTGCTTACAAGACCCCGATCGGTTGTACACCCTATCGTCTTGTGTACGGGAAAGCTTGCCACCTACCCATCGAGCTGGAACACAAGGCGCACTGGGCCTTGAAATGGGCTAACTTCGACATCATCAAAGCCGGTGATCATCGCAAGGTTCAACTCAACGAGCTAAATGAACTAAGGAATGAAGCTTATGAGAACTCGCTGATCTACAAGGAGAAGACGAAGATGATCCACGATGCTAACATCAAGAACCGAGAGTTCCACGTTGGTGATCAAGTCTTACTCTTTAACTCTCGGTTGAAGATCTTCTCTGGCAAGTTGAAGAGCCGCTGGTCTGGCCCATTCACCGTCGCCAAAGTCTTTCCGTATGGGACCATTGAGCTTTCTCAGCCAAATGGGCCCAATTTCAAGGTGAATGGCCAGCGTTTAAAGCTGTACTTTGGTGAGGACATCTCTCAAGAGATGATTCCATCCCTCACCACGTTCCCCATGAACTAAAATTGGGTCGAGTCAGGCTCATGACTCGGTGAACAAAAACAAGCGCTTCTCGGGAGGCAACCCGTGTTCTATCCTTTACTGCTTTCATAATAAGTGTAGGGGGAGCCCCGCATATGTTTGTTGTCTTGTTTCTTGTGCTGTGCAGGGATTAAAGCTTCAGAGAGCATCTTGATGACTTTTGACGAACCGTGATACCGTGTTTCCTATCTTCCCGGTTCTATCCTAAACTCTTGTGATTCAATATTTCATATTCTATATGTTCACATTGAATTCACTTTAGTTGTCCTTTCCTTAGCAAGATTTAAACAAAGTGCACAATGTCCTAAGTATAGGGGAGTTTACGCCCACATGCTTAAACATTGAGGACAATGTTTATCTCAAGTGTAGGGGGGACTTCTATCGAAGTAAGTGGTCTTTTCCATGAATTTGCCCTCATTTTAACCGGAAAATTTGATTTTTCGACATTTTTCAAAATTTTTAATCTATTTTGGCCTAGTTGTATAGTTGCATTTTCCTTTATTATGTTTATTTTCTTCCTTTGCTAGAATAAGTTTTTAATAAAGTGGTTTTAGATTTTTCTTAGTCGTGAACATTTTGACTCAACCCGAGTTTACTTGCCTAAGTTTACTCTAGCTAGTATCCTTAACGTGTTTAAGTCAAGTTTTGCTAGGCTTTTATATAGGGAGCTATAAAACGCGAAAGTCTTAACTCTCACGGGTTAAGAACAAGAACTTTTCGCAAGTTCCTATAATTGATCCTAGAGAGTCGTTTATCAAGGGAACTTTAAAATGCGATTTCTAAACTTGAAAAAGTCTAAGAATTTGCAAGATCCTATAGGCGACTCAAAAACCCAAAACTTTGATTTAATAGGCTAAGCATCCACGAGTCTCATTCCTTGAGATTTTAAACTGTGGAGAACGAGAGATGATAGAGTCAATTATAAGTTCGGTATTCTTTCGTGAAATTATGTGAGTTAATTATGAGCCTATTCTCCCTCCGCTTGTTAATAAATTAATCTGCTAATAAGTAAGGTTGTACGATTTGAAAAGTTACTTAGCTTCTAGCCCCAGATCGTTTAAAAGTTGCTCGGTAATGACGAGAGTTCATAGCCAAGGCATAACTTATGAAGCGGGGCGCGAAGATTGGCGAGTCCGAAAAGGCCCTAACAAGGCATGAGGGCTACATTTTGTTGCTAAAGATCCAAAAGTGATGTGAAGAATCATTTATCAAAAATCAATATGAAGGATCGAGACACACGACGAAAAGCAAAAACTCCCCAAAAGTCATGGAGAAGTCTATCCGAAAAGACCCTAACAAGGTATGAGGATAAATAGATCCAAGTCCTAAAAGGAGGCGGATCGTTGTATATCAAAGTCCAAAATAAAGATTGGAGAAAAATGAAGAAGTTGTGGTCCAAAGATGAAGAATCTCTCAACAATTTCAAGTGAAGAAATTCCTATTATGAAGAGAAGACCATAATTTCAAGAACGTCTCTCGAAGATTCGAAGTATGAAGTCGCTGCCAAATATCGGCCCGAGAAAGGTCTCAAATCGCGAACCAAGTTATGCCAAGATATGAACTTTCTGATATCCCGAGAAGCAGTTTTAAAAGATTTGGTCCTTTAGCTAACTATTGATTAAATCGTTCACCTTATGTTCGGACTAAATAACTATCGAAATAAGTCAAACAATGCATCCTTGTGATCATTCAAGACAAAGATAAAACATAAGAGATACACCTAGGAATAAGGGAGTCTAAGTGAATAATTGGCCCACATGAGTTCGTGAAAGTTTGCCAACTTATAATAACAATGATCTCGTTTCTAAGCTTGGTATGGGGAACGTGAAACTTGAGGATGATAAACGTTCATGGCCGCCAAAACCCAATGTAAGTTTTTAATTTCTTTATTTATTTCTATCTTTTATGTTTAGTATCTAATAAAGGCCAAGATGGGTTATTTATGATGGAGAATGTAAACCGTGCTTAAAATTAATGCATTGCATGAGGGCATTGCAATGGTCAAGTGTAGGGGATTTAATAAGTGTGAAAACACTTATCCTTTTACCACTTATTTCCAATAATAACAAGACCAAAACGTGTGATTTATGTCGTAAAAGTCGGAGTTATGCGTGGTGTGTGTTTTTATTGTGTTTTAGGACCAAAATATGAAAAAGGAAGAAAACACGGGCTTTCACGGGCTTTTATCGAAGAAAACGGGAAAAGACGAAGTCAAAAGATCAAGAGTGCTTAAAGAACGGATGTCCAAGACCTATTCTGGAGATTTATCGAAGAACAAGTCTAAAGACGGAAGTTTAATGAAGTCAAAGAACTTAAGTCTAATAGAAGAAGAAAATTAAAAGACAAGTTCAAATCCCGAGACTACAAAGACGAAGAATTAAAATCGAGTCGAGAAGAAAAAGAAAGAAGAAAGCACCACACATGCCTCCCACTTCCCTATAAATACCCTCCTAATCACATTAGGAGGGGGTTAGCTAGTTTTTATTTCTTTAGTTTCTTTCTAGTTTTAGAGAGAGAAAGTCTTAAACTTTCTCTCACTAGTTCATCTTTTCCTTTTAATCTTTCAAGATTAAACACTTTTTTGTATTGCTTATTTCATTAATCAAAGTTCTATTTTAAGCTTTTGATCCTTATTCTCATTCTACACTTCTTGATTTACTTCACCTTTGATCCGAATTTCACATCTCACTCGTATGATTTGATGCTTTTCGCGAATAAAGGTTTGATCTTTTGGTTTACAAACAAGCTTTTACACGTTTAGGTCATAAGCTCATAATGCTTATTGGCTTATTCGAATCTTAGCTTATTGAGTTTCGGATTTCTTCAAGGTTTTAATGGTTTAAAGTTCATTTCATAAAGTCCTTGGTTTTAAGTTTTGAAAAGTCATCGAATTTGAGCTTTTTGGGATCGTTTAAGATTCGTTTAGAATTGCTTATTGCATTTGTTTTTCGAGATTCACTTTTCCACCAATTTCAGAACTGTTGCCTTCCATCGCAAAGCTAGGGTTTTGTTCTCTTTCCGACGGTTTACTCCACTTTCCGATAGCTTTGGTTTTCGATCGCAATAACCCATTAGGGTTTTACTTTGCGATCAGTTGGTTAACCCCCTTATTCCGATCTGGGTTGCGATCGCACATTGCGATCGCATATTCCGACGGTTCTTAAGGTCTTGGTTAAGACGAAGTGCTGCCCATTTTTCGATAACATCATTCCGATAGATAGACATTGCGACAGTAGCATTTTACATCATTCCGATTTGGATCATTGCGATAGTGGCTTTCCGATAGATGGTCATTGCGATAGAATTGATCTTGACTATTCCGATGGTTAATGTTAGTTATATTCCGATGGTTGCTGTTTGGTGTATTCCGATGAACATGAATTGTTTTCTTACAATTGATTAAGTTTTTAAGTTTTTAAAGCTTTAAGTTTTAAGAATTTTCATCAATTAACTTTAAGTTTAATTTTGTCAAAACTTTAATTTACTCAACGACACTTTAATTATTTGCTAATAGTTTAAATTTAGATAAACAAACCAAACCATTCTCTTGATTCACCAAAAGACGATTGAGTCGCACTTAAGACCGGTTTTCAATTCGAAAAGATTCAGAACTATAACGAACTTGAACTTTGACACTTTTGGTTGCAAAACCTCAAGTATTAGAATTGCATGGCCCTAGCCGATCTAGGTGCCAGTATTAACTTAATGCCCTTAAGCGTTTGGAAGCAATTATCTCTCCTTGAGCTAGTCCCCACCAAAATGACTTTGGAATTGGCTAACCGTACGGTTGCTTATCCAGTGGGGATAGCCGAAGACGTCTTTGTAGGAGTCGAAAAATTCACTTTTCCTACCGATTTCGTCGTGGTCGACTACGATATGGATCCTCGTGTGCCATTAATCGTTGGACGTCCATTCCTGAGGACCGGTCGCACTCTCATCGATGTTGAAGTCGGTGAGCTTATCATGAGAGTGGGCGACGATAAAATCGTCTTCAACATGGGAAAGTTGTCTAAACAACCTTATTCATACGAGAGTGTTAATTGTATTTACGTTCTGGATGAGGCTTGTGAAGAACACTTTATTAATGCTTGTAAAAATATTCCTACCTCTCTTCCCAATGTTGAGACCGTTTCCTCTATTGATTCATCACTGTCTCTATTTGGAGAAAGTGATTTCTTTTGGAAAGATCTTGAAGCCACCATGGGAGATGTGAACTTAGCAAATGACGATTCTCCCACCGAGTGGGATGAAGACATGCATTTCTTTGAAAACCTTCTCAAAGAAGACAATCTTTCTCCACCATCTCCCACGGTTATTGCTATCGATGCTCCGACTTTGAAAACGCCTCCCATCGAAAATCCTCCTGATTTAGAACTTAAGGAGTTGCCGCCCCATCTCGAGTACGTGTTCCTTGAAGAAAACAAGAAGTCGCCTGTCATCATCGCGAAGGACTTGAAAGATGAAGAGAAATCTCGCCTCATCGCCGTGCTTAAAGATCATAAGAAGGCAATTGCTTGGAAATTTTCCGATATCCGTGGAATTGATCCGAACTTTTGTACTCACAAGATTCTCATGGAAGATGACTTTAAACCCGCAATCCAGAGCCAAAGGATGGGTTAATCCTAAAATTCATGACGTCATCAAACAAGAGGTTATCAAACTTCTTGATGTCGGCTTGATTTACCCTATTTCGGATTCGCCGTGGGTAAGTCCCGTCCATTGTGTGCCCAAGAAGGGCGGAATAACCGTTGTTTCCAATTCACACAACGAGTTGATTCCCACTCGTCTTGTTACTGGGTGGAGAGTTTGTACTGATTATCGCAAGCTCAATGATGCCACGAGAAAAGATCACTTTCCTCTTCCTTTCAAGGATCAAATGCTCGAGCGTCTTGCGGGTAATGACTATTATTGCTTCTTAGACGGTTTCTCCGGGTATTTTCAAATTCCCATCGATCCAAAGGACCAAGAAAAAACCACATTCACTTGTCCCTACGGAACATTTGCTTACAAACGCATGCCTTTTGGTTTATGTAATGCTCCTGGGACGTTCCAAAGGTGTATGATGGCTATCTTCCATGACATGGTGGAAGACACTATGGAAGTATTCATGGATGATTTCTCGGTTTATGGCGATTCTTTCTCTGCTTGCCTTGCCAATTTAGAACGTATGCTTAAGCGGTGTGAAGACACTCGCCTTGTTCTTAATTGGGAAAAATGCCATTTCATGGTAAAAGAGGGCATCGTGCTAGGACACAAAATCTCCAAAGCCGGTCTCGAAGTAGACCGTGCTAAAGTCGATGTTATCGCTAAGTTGCCTCCACCTTCAGTAGTGAAGGGTGTGAGAAGTTTCCTTGGTCATGCGGGCTTTTACCGTCGATTCATCAAAGATTTTCTAAAATCGCTCGCCCGATGACCCACCTCTTGGAAAAAGATACTCCTTTTATCTTTTCCAACGAGTGTATTGAAGCCTTCAACTTGCTTAAGGATAAGCTAACTAAAGCACCCGTCTTGGTTACCCCTAATTGGGAGCTACCATTCGAGTTGATGTGCGATGCTAGCGACTTTGCTATTGGTGCGGTTTTGGGCCAAAGAGTGAACAAACACTTCCAACCAATCCACTATGCTAGCAAGACAATGACGGGGGCTCAATTGCATTACACGACAACCGAAAAAGAGCTTTTAGCTGTTGTCTATGCCTTTGAAAAGTTCCGTCCCTATCTTGTCCTTTCCACCACAATCGTTTACACTGATCATTCCGCGTTGAAGTACTTGTTGACTAAGTAAGATTCAAAACCAAGACTTCTTCGCTGGGTTTTGCTACTCCAAGAATTTAAAATCGAAATTCGCGATAAAAAAGGAGCTGAAAACCTAGCCGTGGATCATCTCAGTAGACTTGAGGATCCTTACCAAGGGGATCATCCGAACAAAGAAATCAATGATTCTTTTCCCTTGGAGACCTTAATGTCTATCAACTCGACTGCTGATGAAACCCCGTGGTTTGCGGACATTGCAAACTACTTGGCGGGTGGAATTCTCGTTGACGGGTTAACATCCCAGAAAAAGAAGAAGTTCTTTAACGACATTAAGACTTACTTTTGGGATGACCCGTATCTATTCAAGCAATGTGCTGACTTGATTATTCGTCGATGTGTTGATGGACCGACAGCTTTAGAAATCCTTGACGCTTGCTACAAAGGACCCACCGGTGGTCACTTTGGTCCCAACTACACCGCCAAAAAAGTGTTTGAATCGGGATTTTATTGGCCCACCATTTACCGTGATGCTCACGAGATGGTTAAACATTGTGATGCTTGCCAAAAACAAGGCAAGATCAAACATAAAGACGAGATGCCTCAGAATTTCATACAAGAATGTGAAATCTTTGATGTTTGGGGTATCGACTTTATGGGGCCATTCCCTTCATCTAAAGGAAACAAATACATCCTTGTAGCCGTTGACTACGTCTCCAAATGGGTTGAAGCTAAAGCTTTACCCACTAATGACGCAAGGGTGGTTTGTAACTTTTTGAAACCGCTATTCGCTAGATTCGTAGTGCCTCGTGCCATTATTAGTGATCGCGGGACTCATTTTTGCAACGGCCAATTTGCTAGAGTCATGGCTAAGTATGGTGTAAATCATCGTCTTTCCACCGCTTACCACCCACAAACTAATGGCCAGGCTGAAATATCCAACCGAGGATTAAAGCGAATTCTCGAAAGGACCGTGGGAGAGCATCGTGCCTCATGGGCTGATAAACTTGATGATGCTTTGTGGGATTTTCGTACCGCATACAAGACTCCGATTGGTTGTACACCATATCGTCTCGTGTACGGGAAAGCATGCCACCTCCCCATTGAGTTGGAGCACAAGGCTTACTGGGCCTTGAAATGGGCTAATTTTGATATCAACAAAGCCGGTGACCTACGCAATCAATGAGCTGAATGAACTCCGTAATGAGGATTATGAAAATTCTTTGATCTATAAGGAGAAGACTAAGCTCATTCACGACTCTAAGATTAAACCGAGAGTTCCAAGTTGGAGACAAAGTTTTACTCTTTAACTCTCGGTTGAAAATCTTTTCGGGCAAGCTGAAATCTCGTTGGTCTGGCCCATTCACCATTGCCCAAATTTTTCCATATGGTACTCTCGAGCTCGCTCAACCTAATGGACCCAATTTTAAGGTGAATGGCCAACGAGTGAAGTTGTACTTTGGTGAGGACATCTCTCACGAGATGATTCCATCCCTCACCACGTTCCCCATGAACTAATTTTGGGTCGAGTCAGGCTCGTGACTCGGTTATAAAAAACAAGCGCTCCTCGGGAGGCAGCCCGAGTATCTATCCTTTTCCGTTTTAACCTCCTAAGTGTAGGGGGACCTATATAGGTGTTTGTATTTGTGTGGTGATGTGATTACAGGGATAAGTGTACTTTTGGAATCTCCGAAGAACCGTGCTCCGGTGTTATCTAAAATGTGGTTCTATCTCTCAACTATCGTGATTCAATTTTCTTCATACTCACATTTGAAATTGATCACGTTAGTCGTCTCTTCCTTAACTTGATTTAACCAACGTGCACAATGTCATAAGTGTAGGGGAGACTTTTCCCACATGCTTAAACATTGAGGACAATGTTTATCGTAAGTGTAGGGGGGACTTCTATCGAAGTTTTAAGTGGACTTTTCCATGAAAATGCCTTCATTTAACCGGAAAATCATCTTTTTCAAAATTTTTCAAATTTTTAATTAACTTTGGCCATGTAGTCGTAATTTTTAAATTTTTATCGTTGCTTTCATATGTATATATCCCGCAATAAAGTCAAAAATATTAATAAAGTGGTGTAGCTAGTTTAGAAGTCTTTGACATATTAGGCCCGTTGCGATTATTTTGACTCAACCCGAATAGACTTATCCAAGTTTATTCTAGCTAGTATCCTTAACCATGTAGACCTTAATTGGTTTATTAGGCTAAGCATCCACGAGTCTCATTACTTGAGATTTTAAATTGTGGAGAATGAGAAATGATAGAGTCAATTATAAGTCGGTATTCTTGCGCAAGCTCACTTGGTGTAATTATCTGCCTATTCTCCCATCACTTGCTAATAATTTATCTGCAATAAGTAAGGTCGTACGATTTGAAAAGTTACTTAGCTTCTAGCCCAAGGTCGTTTAAAAGTTGCTCGGTAATGATAAGAGTTCATAGCCAAGGCATAACTTATGAAGCGGGGCGCGAAGATTGGCGAGTCCGAAAAGGCCCTAACAAGGCATGAGGATTCAATCTTATTGCTAAAGATCCAAGGTGATGTGAAAAGCATTATTCCCAAAATCAATATGAAGGATCAAGACTCACGACGAAAAGCAATCTACTCCCATAAAGATCATGGAGAAGTCTATCCGAAAATACCCTAACAAGGTATGAGGATAAATAGATCCAAGTCCGAAAAGGAGGCGGATCGTTGTATCTCAAAATCCCAATTAGAGATTGAAGAAATAATCATGAAGTCGTGGTCAACAAAGTTGGAGTACCGCTCAAAAGTCTCCAAGTGAAGAAACTCTATAACGAAGAGAAGACCATTATCTTAAGAACGTCTCTCAAGATATGAAGTATGAAGTACATGCCAAATATCAGCCCGAGAAAGGTCTCAAATCGTGAACCGAGTTATGCCAAGATATGAACTTTTTGATATCCCGAGAAGCAGTTTTAAGAGATTTTGTCCTTTATCTAACTATTGATCAAATCGTCCTACTTTGCTTTCAGCCTAAATAACTATCGAAATAAGTCCAAAAATGCATCTTCATGATCATTCTAAGACAAAGATAAAATATAAGAGATACACCTAGGAATAAGGGAGTTTAAGCATATAATTAAGCCATGTGAGTAAGTGTTTGATTTGCTAACTTATAATAACAATGATCTCGTTTTTAAGCTTAGTTTGGGGAACGTGAAACTTGAGGGTGATGAATCGTCGCAGCACCGAAGCCCTAATGTAAGTCTTAGATCCCTTTGCAAGTTATTTCCACATAGCTATCTTCTATCCTTTTGTTTACTTTAAAGTTTTAATTTCTCTCAGTATTTTAATTTTTGTTTAGTAGTATTTTAATAAGGCTAAGGTTGATTGATTATGAGAAAAGTGTAAACTTGCTTTATCGCTAAGCATTGCATAAGGGCATGGCAATGGTTAAGTGTAGAGGATTTGATAGGTGTGAAAACACCCATCCTTTTACCACTTATTTCTGGCTAAAACAAGACCAAAACACGTATTTAATATCATTTGTTTGGAATTATGCGTGGTTTTTGTGTTTATTGTGTTTTCAGAGTCAACCGGATGAATATTGAAGAAAACATGGGATTGCACGGGTTTTATCGAAGAAAAAGACTCAAGACGAAGTCTATTGTCCAAGAGATGCAAAAGATTTGAAGTCATTGTGCCTATTTGAAGATTTATCGAAGAATAGAGCCAAAGATGGAAGATTCATATATGTCAAAGAACTCGAGTCTATTAAACAAAAGATCATAAGACGAGTTGGAATTATTCACCGACACTTCTCAAATTCCAAAGTCGAAAACGTTTATTTAAAGAAACGTAAAGACTAAAGAAGAAAGAAGAAAAGAAGCCCGATACCAAAGCCCATTCACAAGCCCATACCACATGCCTATATAAAGATTCCACTTCACAATTTTAGATAGCCTTAGTCTTTAGTTTGGTTTTTAGTTTTCATTTTCTCTCTAGTTTTAGAGAGAGAAAGTTCCCAACTTTATCTCACTAAATTTTTCCTTGTTTTCATCTTTCAAATTTTAAGCTTTTCATGAATCTTTGTATTCTAAGTTTCTTAATTAAAAGTTAAAGTTTAAGTTTGTGTTCTTTAATCTCTTCCTACTTTTCTTGGTTTCACTTTGCTTTTGATCCGAAAACCATAATCCATACGGATTGATTTCGTTTGGTGTTTAAAGGTTGAAAGGGTAGTCTTTTTACTCCTTGTTAAGCTCTTACGTGTATAGGCTATAAGCTCTTAATGCTTAGTAGCTTATTTCAAGTTTAGCTTATTACTTTTCGGATTTCACAAGGGTTTTAATCATCTTTAAGTTCGTTTCATACGGCTTATAATTGTTTACGTTTTACAAGTTGTCGAATTTAAGCTTTTTAAGTCATTTAAGTTTCGGATTACTTAGCTTATTGATTTTTCTTATTGAGTTTTTTTAAGTTGCCACCAATTTCGGAACAACATTCATTCCATCGCAATATCAGGGTTTACACACATTCCGACGGGTACTTATTTTGATCGCAATAACCCTCAAGGGTTCTACTTTGCGATCGGGTGTCATTCCCCCTTATTCCGATCTGGATTGCGATCGCTTATTGCGATCGCACATTCCGACGGGGCTAAGGTTCCTTTTTAGACGAAACTCTGCCCAATTCTCGACAGCAACATTGCGATCTGGTACAACAATCCGATCTGAACAATATTGCGATAAGTGTGCTTAGATTTCATACATTCCGATCTAGATCTTTCCGATAGATGCACATTGCGACAGAACTGACTTTAACATTCCGACAGTTTTACATTTATGTATTCCGATGGTTATGATTTTGTCATTCCGATGGACCTTCATTTGCAATATTCCGATGAACTGAGTTTTTAGATTTCAAAGTTCTACAAAGTTTTAAGTTTTAAGTATTTGTCTAATCTTTTCTTTACGTTTTCAAGCATTTACTTTTAACTTGTCAATCTAGTTTAATCTTTCAAAGCTTTAATTTTACTCTTCGACACTTACTTATTTGTCATTAGTTTAAAATAGATAAACAAACCAACACCTTTTTATTAACCAAGAACAAATCATCCCACTTAGAGCCGTGATCAATTCGAGGAGATACCGAGAACTAAATCCGAACCATAGCAAAATCTCTAGTATCAGACCCGGTAACCTGAAAACTCGAACTCGCTAACCCGAACCGGACCCGAATTGCCATACTTACGCAGAAATAAGAGCACAGTCCTAAAGAGATATGCAGATTGAGGTACAACGCCAAGTGGAGAATCAAACCTTGTTTTATCTTGGATACCTGGGTTACTAGTTTCATCTTGGATACTTGGGTTGCTAGTTTCATCTTAAATGTTTTATTTGACTCATTCAATTCGACTATAACTTGTAATTTATATTCTAAACGAATGTTTAATATTGAATTATCAATTTTTAATTAATTTGTAATCTTCATTATTTGTAGATTGAGATTTGGCAATTAATTAACTATTTAGTCGTGAATTATCAATTTCTTTCAAGGCATTTTAGATACCGGATTACATAAATTTAAGCGTTAAGCTGCAAATTACTTTTTATCTCTGCAACAGATTTGTGACTGTTTACCGACAAAAAATTTCTGACAGAATTCCCAAGCACATTTTACCATGAGTTTCCGACAAATATATTATATTTTTTACCATCGAAATTCAATTTCTCTTGCCATTTACAAATTTCTGTGAGAAATACCTACAGAATTACGACGCCTGTTTTTTCGGTATTTCCGACAGTGGTCCGACTAATCCAAGGGCCGACATATCATTTTCGGCGCAATTCTGTCGGAATAGACCTATAGTGACGGATTTCCGACGGAAACCGTCGTCACTGTTGCTCTATCATTTCACAATGAGCAGAATTGAAAGTGACATTTCATTGGTTTGAGATGCTGGCTAAAGTACGTTCAAGAAAGTTATCTACTACTTTGATGGATTTAAACAAGTATTACTTTGATGGCGTGGTAACTATTTTGACCAAAGCTATCTCAGTTATGGGTGATATAATTTTCACCCTCATTTTGAAATTATATTAATCTAACAATAGAGGTTTAAATGAGCCTTTGAAGAGAAATGTTCAATATAACTTGTTAAAAACATTGTCTAAAAGCAAGACGGTGTTCCTATTATTATGCCAAGTTAGTAATATTAGTCTATAACTATGTGTCTATGCATGTTATCTTTTTTAGACCACCGTATTAAAGTTACCAAAGCTACTACGGTATCTTGGATTGTTTTGTTCAAAGTACTTCATTTATGAAACTTGTTATTGGTACGAGTAATTCAGTATTGCAAAAACATGTCAAAGAACATATAGCATGGTGATTCTTTCTGCCACAATAACAATAAGAGAGGATTTTTAGCTATTCTAAAAGATTGTCACACAGTATTAATATGAGGGGCTTGCTCGACATTCCAATGACAATTGATCTCTCTCTCTCTCTCTCTCTCTCTCTCTCCAACTCGATTCCACTGGTTGACCATGTTAACTACTTAAATCACATTCGCCTCATCGACCATTCCCCGACCTTAATCAAACCATTTTACAAGAGCGGCATTGCTTTGCATTATATCTTGTTATTCCAACTCAAAATATAGAAAACTTGCAACTAATGATAATGTATTGGTGTGGGTACAGAAGCATATACTTTCATTTTATAAAGTTGTCAATCTCAACCAGGTATTCATACATCGCGACATAAAGATAAGAAATTGCTCATTATAATCTGTTAAAAATTGAAATTTGACATATCCTAGTTTTGATTACCTTTCTTACTAGTTAAAAATTTTCTCCAATATCTCAAAACAACGTTTCAACCAATTCTTCTTATGACCTAACGTTCGCTATCTTGATCAACATCTCGTAAATTAACGGTTCTTCTTTTAGCATCTTCTAGTACTTCATCTACGGTTTGGCAGTGGCTATCTGAATACATGTTTTCTTGGTGGTTCCATGTATTGTATAGTCATGTTGTTCGACTTTTGAGGCATTTCTTAAAGTACCTTTTTATTGTTTTATCAAGTTGTCCTTATATAGATACTTTCTTGACATTACAATGGCTAGCTTGAGTTATTGATCTTATTGTGTTATCGAGTCAACCCGATAACACTCGAAATTTTAAAAATCAAAAAGTCCATCTTTTGTACTATATACAATGATGAGAAAAATGAATGAATACATACAACTAACTGACATGTCCGTAAACATGTGGATCTTTATTCAACTGTATCATAATTTGTATCTTGTTTTACTTTTTTTTATCATATTTGCAGACGAAAAAAGGTAATTCACAAGCGTATAAAACTCTTAGTCGGTGACAAAACAAACATTGTGGTGGAAGGTTGTATAAAAACGGTGGGGATTCGGCAAGTGCACCAAACTTGCTGATAATCCTTCGAGATTAGATATATACTTGATTGTGCTAGCAGGTATTGAAATAATGTCTTACTATCTTGGTTGTGTGCGGAGTAAATGCTATATCTTTGATTCTTAATTATACTTACATCATGCAACATCTTAAGAATGGTTATTTCATCTCTTCACACTTCACTCGCCTAATATCTACTAATGCCATTGTGTATCGGGTCAGCATTGTAGATGCTATTTGTGGTATACATAAGGTTTTGTCTAATCGATGGTGTGAGTTTATTGAATCAACAAACAACGTCCACCAATGGTGGGGTTGTTTGTTGATTATTGATGGCGAATTGTTATGTCCGAGAAGATCCATTGGTGGGGTTGTTTGTTGATTATATACACTCACACAATCGACTAGACAAGCCTTTATGTATATCATTAATAACATACACAATGCTGACAAGATACACAATGGAACCGGGTAGATATGGGGAGAGTACAAAGTGAAGCGATGAAATTGCCATTACTGAGACGTTGCATAATGTAAAGTATAATTAAGACATCAAAAATATAGTTTTTACTCCGCACAGGACCAAAAAAGCACGACATTATTTTGATACTTGCTAGGACAATCAAGTATATATAAGCTCTCGAAGGATTATCAACCAGTTTGTTGCCCTTATCTAATCCCACCACTGTTACACAACCTACGACTATAATTTTTTTTTGTCACCGACTAAGGGTTGTATACGCTTGTGAATTACCTCTTGAGGGCCGTGAATATGATAAAAAGTAAAACCAGATACAAATTATGATACAGTTGAATAATGATCCACATGTTTACGGACATGTCAATCAGTTATATTTATTCATTCAGTTTACTCATCATTGAATATAGTACAAACGATGGACTTTTAGATATTTAAAATTTCGAGTGTTATCGGATTGACTCGGTGTGACAATAAGATCAATAACTCAACCTATCCCTTGTAATGACAAGAAAAAACCTATATAAGGCCAACTTGATAAAACAATAAGAAAGAACATACCTTAAGAATCGCCTCAGAACTCGAACTGCATTATTACACAATACATGGGCACCACCAAGAAAACATGTATTCCGAACAACAGGACTAAACAATGACTGACAAAAATGTAAAATATGGGACAAAAACGTAAATAAAAATAGTAAAACGTAAAAAATCGGACGAAAACGTAAAAAACTAACGAGAAACGGGTGAAAACTTAAAAAAAACAATCGCAAATGTAAAAAACGTGTTAAAAATAAAAAAAAACAGACGAAAATATAAAATATTGACAAACTAAACCAAGTTTAACTAATAGGTCTCAAATTGACATGTCTTCTATTTTTCTTGATTGCCTTGTGTCTGTTTGGCCCCCGCCCGTTGGACGCCGTCCGTATAACTTAAATTTAAAAAGTCGCCCATTTAACCTGTTCTTGTTTTGGCCCGTGCCCGTGCATGTCCGTCCGTCCGTTTCTCCACCACTAATTCTATGGATGCGAGGACACATTTTTATCGTGATAGGTATAAAACAATGGCTGCACATGTATGTCATTCCATTCTAGTAGAACAAACGGGCCCTTTGTTCTTTTAATTTATACTAGGCGAGTACTCGCGCATAGCGGCGGAAATTTCTAGTAACAGATAATTCACGATATGCCCATATTGTGTTAAGTGTTTTGTGTAACATAAAAATATCAAAATGTAATTGCAAAAAATTATAACATGCGATCATTCAACATAAAAAAATTATGTACGAAGAGATACAATTATTTAGTGATAATAAAAATGATACATTACATTAGTCATGAGATACTAACTAACCATGTAGTTGTACAAAAAAATATTCTCAATATTCAGGGTTTAAATAGTTTCGTCAATAAGCGATACATGGTTATAATAATTTCTTAAAATTTGATCTAACCAAAATGGGTAACAAGTTAGTATTTTTATAGATTAAAGTGTTAATACTTTCTTATACGATAATACTTAATTTTTAGTCGACAAATATGTTTATTAAGTTTGAATACTTTTTTTTGGTAGTTAGAATATTATTTTATACCAATTTACATGTAACAAGAATAACACCAAAATAATAATAACACAAAATTATCATCTAAAAACATGTTTAACCGTGGAAAAAAATTCAAAATTTTTTGTTTCCAAATTTCTAAAAGGGGGAACGATTTCCTTTTCTAAGAAAGTATTAAAAACTTGTTTAGATAGAGTTTCATTTTTTAAAAAAGAAAAAGAGTGTAGGTGGTATGGGGAGAAAATAGAAATGTGTAAAATGATATCTTCTAGTAGTTTTTTATATAAAAGTGAAGAAATAAAATTTCCTATTTTTTAAAAATTGTTAAAAAAAATACAATTAAACGAGTTTTCTATTTTTCTATTCCCATTTAAATTTTTTTCTAGAAAAATATAATATTTTTTCCTAACTAAACACACCCTTATTCCAACCTCTAACATGAAGCATCTGAACTTTTTTTTTCTGTAATGGAAGTGGTAGTACATACCGATATAAAAATTATACACACAAAAAAGGAAACTAAATTATAACATTTCTTGCCTTTACATATTTTCATCTAAAATTTTAATTTATGGCTTTCTTTTTCTTTTCCTACCCCTACATCTAGTAACGGATCACCAATTTTGGAAAAAAAAAACCACGACAAAAGCAACAAACAAATAAAGGAACGTGCACAGTTAGAAAGACCGGGGCTTTCAACCACTCAGCCATCTCTCCGAAAGACATTTTTATTTTATTCCTCCGAATATTGTGAAATAATTTTCTTATTAGGAGGTCAAACCTATAATTCAATTTGTTACTTACAAAACGCTATTCTTACCATTTACAAAACCATATTTCTATCATTTATTACAAAACAAAAATGTATCCAAAATATCGATATATAGATACAAACATCATCTATCTATATATCTAAGATTCAACTACATAGAGAGAAATATATGTAACCAAACATAACAGGAAATCATCATGGTTTAGACTTAAAAGCTACATAATATATAATTCAACATAGTATCTTGTCTTTTATAGAAATTTGGTTCATTGAATTATTGAATGATCACAAACGTCCTCCTCTATGGAAAAGGAACGTTGAGAGTTATGTACTGACAATAGTTGTTGCAGCACTCTAACTCTTTATGACACATTCGATTTGATCTTTGACCGCCTTTGAAGCAATCGATGAGGCGCATAGCTTTTCTTTCCAATTGATTGAGCTACTGGCAACATGTTTAGAAGATATACTAAACGAAATGACAAAATCTGAAGTAGATTGAGAAATCTCTGTTTTTTGGCAGAAGACTAATGAGATTGGGTGTAGAAACAACTTCACCAACTATATGGACTTTAAAGACATTACATTTACACCATAAGAAAGAGCTTCACATTCTGAACTACCTTATGTTCAAATAAGTATTGTAAAAAAACCAATCACACTAAAATCTTCTGTTAAACATTTTTTTTCAAAAGGACACAAGTATGCACACATGCAATAAGTTTATCACATGTTGTAAGCTCTTATATAACTAATAAACACTGTTCCATTTTCATTCAGATATATCTCGTGAATTCAATATCTTGTCGGCTTTCATCCACGATGGCCAACGTTAACATTATGAGTAGAAATTCATATCGGTTGATCCATAATGCATGGTCAAACAAAACCAGTTACTTACACATACTAACATAAATGCCGCATATATGATACTATAACATTCGTTCTTAAAGAAGACATTGTTAAGCTGTGATAGCATAATGAGAAAAAAAATAGAAAATTTTAGCTTATATTAGCTTGTTGATGGTGGAAAGTTTATACCTTTACAAGTATATTTCCCATATTTCAATTAAATGCAACAATTAGCAAGTCATTAGCACCAATCCGCCTTCAACACTAAGTCACCATCATGAGTAAGCCCCATGAACACCAATATGCCATTAGGAGTAAACAACGATCATCACGAAGGCACGACCGTCAGCAAGCTGCCATCACCAGCGACCTGCAATACCTTTCAAAATTAAACAATAAACATAGTTTATGTTTGTGGTGTGTGAAAACTTAATCTAATCAACTCATAATGAGATTCTAGTAAGATTTACAATTGAGTTCAAACATGTCATGGAAATATATATCTTGAGATATTTGTCATTTAGAAAGGTATGATATTTGTTGTTTTCAAAAACCAACCAACGCCACACGAGCCACCATTCCATTTAAAAGGCTCCCCCCATCCGGGATTCTAGCATTGCCATTTTGCTGAAATAAGATCTAAAGTCATCGAAAAATAGCGGTATCAGTTTTTAGACAAAAGGTACACATTTCAAATTAAAACCAAGCTACACTTATTAATCTTTACCAATGTGACTCATAAAAATTCTTCAAAAGAAGCTCGTCAAATACGAGCCAATCTGTATAAAAGGTTCAACCTAAATGAACTAAGATTTTATCAGCAAAAACTTCAATTTAGAAATTTAAGTCCACCAACCTCAATATTGTTTTCGACATCAAGTCATTGTAGAACATGGTCAGCTGTCTTGTGAACCATACACTTTACAGTGAAAGAACGGAAAATAATTATGACGTGTATGATCTCGCTACAAAGGTACAATTCTGATTAGAAATCGCAAGTAGGAATAAATATTGTGACAGAAATGTATACCTAGCTTATGAGCGTGTTCAGCAGAGCCTTAAAATTGGTCTTCATGCATCTCAGAAGTTATCCAAACATGGGTTTCACCTATAGAGCATACAAGAAACATTAAGTTTGGAGTTACAAACTTTGAGAATAAAGTTGTAAAGAACCATGAGTCCTATAAATCAAATTGATATTCAATGAATATGACGTTTTGTGGTTTTGAATGGATGATATTAATGGGGAATTGAAACTGAATTTGAAAACGGATTAATGAAGCGTGTAGGAGAAGAATGAGGTGGAGTAATGTAGTGTATAGAAGAAGATTTAATCAAATACAGTTATGAGCAACTAATAACCATTAGACAACATTGCCTTTCTTATAGCTCAATGTATTGAAGTATTCCATTTATTTCCTTTCTTACAGCTCAATTTATTTCCATACGCATTATTTATTTATCTAATTCAATAACTCTATATATGGAATTGTAGAAAATATAAGTGGAGTTGAAATTCTAAATTTAAGTTCTGGTGACATACACTTATTTTATATTTCTTATGCTTTGACAAATTCCACAGTATTAGTGGGTTTCTTTTTTTAGATATGTTATAATGTAATTTAGACAATGTTGAGAAAAACTTCTATTAAAAGGAATGAAGAGATTTTTGAAAAAATAAGATAGAGCCTTTATAAATAGTAGAGATATTTTAGTTAAAGTTGTTGTTTTCATTTCTTTTAGTTACTTTATTGCCAATAATAACCCGCAATACCAAAACTAGTAGTTACTGCTAACTCGATATCAACAACAATCAAAGTACTAGCTAGGTAACTACAAGTTTCATGTTTCTACTAGAGACTACCTAGTGAGACCAACACGTAAAATGTAATTTTGTAATCAAGGCGGGAAAATTCCAAGATCGCGTAGGATTCTTTGTCTTCATTTTGGTAAATCATAAAAGGAAAAGTGACTGAGATTAGGAAAAGACAATCATACCTTAAAACTACGTTTATTTCAAGCTTAGGGCTTGTTTTTTTTACTTTCATATTAAACTCTTAATTAGCCTCTTAGTGGGAAGAGGGATATTTGTATAAGTGTGGAACAAGATATTCAAAAGGATTTGGGCCCACAATATTTCCCACTAAGAGTCATAAAAAAGAAAAAGAAACACCCCTTACTAGATAAAAAAACAAAATGTAGTATTATGGATAAAATGTCATTATACTCTCTCATGGTTAGTTTATAATTAAAGGTGGGTAATTGATGCAACTTTCTAATTATTAAGGTAACGAACCAAACAAAGTATGATGGTTGTACGTTGTTTTTTTGAACGACATTTAGTGTAGCGGAGTATCTTGCGTGCCACCGAGGCACCAAGTCTCTCAACCTGAGTTCGAATCATCTCACGAAGAGAATATCAACCCCCATGCTAGCCATCCAGTTTCCCATTAAGGGGTTGTACGTTGTTGAAATGAAGGTTCCGGTTTAACTGTTCTTATTAAAATTATCAAGATAATAATTGAACTTCCGGTTTACTTGTTAATATGGTACCTCAAACTTTTTTCTACTTATACTATCCTTCAGCCCAATGTCAAATTTTACATCGTTTGTCCTTTAACTAACGATCGTTTTTGTTTTCCAAAAAAAAAGTTTTAACTTATAAAAAAGTTATAATTTTTCCAAACATATTTAAAATATAAAAAAATTGTGTTAAAATTTTTTTTGAAGTTACAAAAACCTTTTTTACTTAAAAAAAATGTCAAATTGTTTTAAATCTTGTTTTTACAAAAAAAGTTTATATTTTCAGAAAAAATAATTTTTTTCTTAATATTTTTTAAAAGCTAAAAATAACTAAATGATTTTCTTCCATAAAAATTTAAAAATTTTTAAATTTTTTTTTGTATTTTCGAAATAAATAAACCTTTTTAAAAGTAAATTAATATAAGAGAAAAACGTAGATTTTTAATTTAAAATTAAGTTTCTTATAAAGAAAATCATTAAAGGAATAATTTAAAATGTTTTAATATTTTTTGAAATTGTTTTAAAATTTTTTGGAATTATTAATTTAGGAAAATATAAATATGTTTTAAATAATTTAAATTTTTTTATTTTTTAAGAAAAACATCATGTGAGATATTTATAACTTTAAAAAAAATTAAGAGAAAAACGTAAAAAAAAAGTTAAGTTTTCGAAAAAAATAAACATTTTTTTTTCAAAAAAAATCGAAACTAATATAAACAATTTAATTAAAAGCGTAAAAAGCAAAAAAAGGTTTTTTTTAACTCTAAATGGTTTTGGAAAAAGTATAATTTATTTAGTTAAATATTTTTTTTCTGAAAAAACGATCGTTAGTTAAAGGATTAACGATACAAAATTTGACATTGGACTGAAAGGCAAAATAGATAGAAAGAAGTTTAAAATACCATATTAACAGGTAAACTGAAAATTTAAGTATTATTTTGACAATTTTATAAATACATGTATAATATAGATTTATTTGAGAAATTACCTAAGTACTAAATGCCTTAAATCTTAAAAGCATTCAACTCAAATATGCATTAAGTGCTTCGGGATAACCAACCCAAAGTCCAAACTGTTTATTATTCTAGTCATTGAATAATACTACTATGTAGTGCTTTTGCTTCTAGTTTTATGTGTTACATCGTACGTGCACTGTTTGACTATGGATTCCTAAATCCTAATGACTAAGTGGGCGTTTGGTATACGGTGTTTGGTGGGTTTAGGTTGAATTTATGTTTGAAATTATTGTTTGGTACTAATCTAACTTCTTAACATAAGACTTGAAGTTCTAAATTCCAATCCCCACTATATTGGTGGGGTTTTTAAAAGTGTGGACCCATCTTAACTTTTTTTTATTTGAGGTGTTTTTTCAGCCACAAAATAATTATTTTTTTTTTACTTTTTATTTTTTTATTTTAAAATAAATATATATAATAAACTTTATTAGTATTTTATTTCCTCACTCTTCATTTAATTCAAAACCTACATTAACTCAATCCTAAACCACCTACTTTCTAAACCTACACCTAAAGTAAAACCTGACTTCAAACCAAACGGGCCCTAAGCTTTAGCTTTAGTTTGGGCAAATTTATTCAATACAAAGACTTGTGTTCTATAGGATTTTTGCTAGTATTCTAGTAACGACGATTATTTGGAAGATTATTTGTGAGTTTTGAAATTGTATCTTTTGGTCTGAGATTCTATAATTGCATGATCATTGATCAAGTATTAGACGACTTAAAACGTGTATGTTTGATCATGTTTTTTACTGGTGGTATTTGATGAGGTAAAACATGACAACATGACTACGATTATATAATGAATAACGTTTGCCATAACCTTTTAAAAAGTAAGGGTTACACTTGTGGCAATTATAATTCGACTATGTAAATACTATTAATACTATTATATCAAGAGCATTAATACATGTTTAAATTGAATCTTATGCTCTTAATAAAATTAATTATCTGTCTTTTATAAAAATGGGTAATAAGTTTTATAAGAGATTTATTATTAAAAATATTATCACTTTTTTTATTTTGTATTGTACAAGATGTTGCCTAAAAGACAAAGACTCAACTCAAGCCAATTCTTAATAGAGGTGGCAATTTCAGTTGGGTCTAATTTTATAATTTTATGAGTTGAAATGGGTTGGGTAAAAATAAAGTGATGAGTCAAATGGGTAATCTCTTTCTTTGTGTAAAATGTAGTTTTTGGTCAAATAGGTTTAAGAATGGGTCAGATGGTTCATATTATTGGACCAAAACCCTAATAATCTAAAATTTACGTTTTCGTCAGTAAATTTACGTTGTCGTCAGTAAATTTATGTTTTCGTCAGTAAATCTACGTTTTCGTTAGTTTTTACCGTTTTTATCTTTAAATTTACGTTTTCGTCTGTAAATTTACGTTTTTGTCAATAATTTTACATTTTCGCCAGTCAATTACGTTTTTGTCTGTAAATTTACGTTTTCGTCGGTATTTTTACGTTTCCATCAGAAAATTTACGTTTTCGTCAGTATTTTACCGTTTTTGTCAGAAAATTTACGTTTTCGTCAGTAGATTTACGTTTTCGTCAGTAAATTTACGTTTTCTTTAGTAAATTTACGTTTTCGTCTATAAATGTATCTTTCGTCTGTAAATTTAAGTTTTCGTCAGAAAATTTACGTTTTCGTTGGAAAATTTATTTTTTGGTCTGTAAATTTACGTTTTAGTTAGAAAATTTAGGATTTCATCTGAAAATTTACGTTTCGTCAGTAAATTTACGTTTTTGTCTATAAAATTACGTTTTCGATAGAAAGTTTACGTTCTCATCAGTAAATTTACGTTTTCGTTAGAAACTTTACGCTTTCGTCCGAAAATTTACGCTTTCGTCAGTAAATTTACGTTTTCGTCAGTAAATTTACGTTTTCGTCTGTAAATTTACGTTTTCATCTCTAAATATACGTTTTCGTCAGTAAATTTACGCTTTCGTCGGAAAATTTAGGTTTTGGTCAATAAATTTACGTTTTTCGTTAGAAAGTTTACGTTTTATTCAGAAAATTTACGTTTTCGTGTGTAAATTTAGGTTTTCGTCTGTAAATATACAATTTTGTCAATAAATTTACGTTTTCGTCAAAAAATTTACGTTTTCGTTAATAAATTTACGATTTCGTCCGAATATTTTGCGGTTTTCGTCAGAAAATTTACGTTTTCGTCAGTAAATTTACGTTCGTCTGTATATATACGTTTTCGTCTGTAAAATTATGTTTTCGTCTGTAAATATACATTTTCGTCAGTAAATTTACGTTTTCGTCAGTAAATTTACGATTTCGGCAGAATATTTATGTTTTTGTCTGTAAATTTAAGCTTTCGTCAGTAAATTTACGTTTTCGTCAGTAATTTTACGCTTTTGTTGGTAAATTTACGTTATCGTCAAAAAATTTACGTTTGGTCAGAAATTTTATGTTCGTAAAATTACTGACGAAAACGTAAATTTACGTTTTTGTTAGTAAATTTACATTTTCATCAATAAATTTACGTTTTTGACAGTAAATTTACGTTTTCATTAGTCAATTTACGTTTTTGTCAGTAAATTTACGATTTCTTCAATAGATTTTCATTTTCGTCAGTATATTTACTTTATCGGCTCTATGTTACCGTTTTCGTCTGTAAATTTACATTTTCATCAGTATTTTTACGTGTTCTTCTGTAAATTTATGTTTTCGTCAGTATATTTATGTTTTCGTCAGTAAATTTACGTTTTTCAGTAATTTACGAACGTAAATTTCCTGACGAAAACTTAAATTTACTGACGAAAACGTAAATTTATAGACGAAAACGTAAATTTTCATAAGAAAACGTAAATTCTCTTACGAGAACGTAAATTTACAGACGAGAACGTAAATTTACTAACCGTCTGTAAATTTACGTTTTTGTCAATAATTTTACATTTTCGTCATTCAATTTACGTTTTCGTCTGTAAATTTACGTATTCGTCGGTATTTTTACGTTTTCATCAAAAAATTTACGTTTTCGTCAGTATTTTACCGTTTTTGTCAGAAAATTTACGTTTTCGTCAGTAAATTTACGTTTTCGTCAGAAAGTTTACGCTTTCAGTAAATTTACGTTTTCGTCTGTAAATTTACGTTTTCGTCTGTAAATTTACGTTTTCGTCAGTAAACTTACGTTTTCGTCAGAGAATTTACTTTTCTGTCTGTAAATTTAAATTTTCGTCAGTAAATTTACGTTTTCGTCAGTAATTTTACGTTTTCGTTGGTAAATTTACGTTTTCGTCAAAAAATTTACGTTTTCGTCAGAAAATTTATGTTCGTAAAATTACTGACGAAAACGTTAATTTATGTTTTTGTCAGTAAATTTATGTTTTCATCAATAAATTTACATTTTTGACAGTAAATTTACGTTTTCATCAGTCAATTTATGTTTTATCAGTAAATTTAAGTTTTCGTCAGTAGATTTTCATTTTCGTCAATATCTTTACGTTATCGGAAGTATGTTACCGTTTTGGTCTGTAAATTTACATTTCCATCGGTATTTTTATGTTTTCGTCTGTAAATTTATGTTTTCGTCAGTATTTACATTTTTGTCAGTAAATTTACGTTTTCCAGTAATTTACGAACGTAAATTTCCTGACGAAAACTTAAATTTACTGATGAAAACGTAAATTTACAGACGAAAACGTAAATTTTCATAAGAAAACGTAAATTATCTGACGAGAACGTAAATTTACAGACGAAAATGTAAATTTACTAACTGAAAACGTAATTTTTTGACGAAAACGTAAATTTACTGACGAAAACGTAATTTTTCTGACAAAAACGTAAATTTACAGACGAAAACGTAAATTTACTGACGAAAACGTAAATTTTCTGGCGAAAACGTAAATTTACAGAGTAAAACGTAAATTTACTGACGAAAACGTAAATTTACAGACGAAAACGTAAATTTTCTAAAAAAACGTTAATTTTCTGACGAAAAGGTAAATTTACTTACGAAAACGTAAATTGTCTGACGAAAACGTAAATTTACTGACTTAAACGTAAATTTTCTGACGAAAACGTAAATTTACAGACGAAAACGTAAATTTACAGACGGACACGTAAATTTACGAACGTAAACTTTCAGACGAAAACGTAAATTTACTGACGAAAACGTAAATTTACAGACGTAAGCGTAAATATAAAGGCGAAAACGTAAATTTACAGACGTAAACGTAAATTTATTTACGGAAATGTAAATTTAATGACGAAAACGTAAATTTTCTGACGAAACAGTAAATTTTCTGACGTAACAGTAAATTTTCTGACGAAACAGTAAATTTTATGTTGAAAACGTAAATTTACTGACGAAAGGCGCAAACATAAATTTACTGACGGAAACGTAAAAATACTAACGAAAACATAAAAAAATTGATGAAAACGTAATAATCGATGAACAACTTAAAACATTTGACCAAAACGTAAAAATCGAACGAATAAAGATAAAAACTTTGAACATGTTAAAAGATAGGAAATATTGTAACTTAGTGGGTTGACCCGACCCAAACCATTTGACCAATAACCCGTTAGACCCATTATTACATGATGACCCATTTGACCCATGACCAAAACCAAAACAAACCAACCCATTTGCCACCTCTAACTTTTATATATAGTACATTTGTTTCACGATTTTGGTTAATTTTCTAGTAACCATGATTCGTTTGGACGTGCTAAAAAACGTTCCTTTTCGGCAACTAGTTCCATTTAGGAACTAGGATAGTATGCCTTCTAGTCAAAAGCTGTAGGTTCGTTACCAACTTACAATTAGCAAGTAGCTATTGTAAGATCACTTTGGATGATTTCAAAACTTTTGTTCTTATATGTTCAATCCATAGAAGCTACATATGCGGCGTTCTCTCAAATTGCAAAAATGGTTTAAATGTCATGTAGATGTAGAATATGTAGTTACCTTTGTGCGTAAGTTTAAGGTAATAACTAATAAGACTTCACAACTATGTATTTGTCTGAATTTGATCAATCAATATCACAATTAAACCGGTATCAAGTGCCGTTTTATGGGAAACTTCAGAACGGAAACCATCACATTTCTCATAAGATTGGTTACATTTCATATATACATGATTGTATTTAAAAAAAAAAAAACCGCTTCTTTTCAGCAAGTAGTTTATTTAGGAACTAGGATAGTATATGACTCAATAAAAAACTGTATGTAAACAACGTAAAAGAGAAGTTGACATCTCCTTACACACCTCCAGATTCCTAATTAAAATGAGCAGAATTGAATTGAAGATGACATTTCCTTGGTTTCGGATGCTGTCAAAAGTACGTGGTTTAAGAAATTTATCTGCTACTTTGTTAGTTTTAGACATGTATGACTTTAATGGTGTGGTAACTATTCTGAACAAAGATATTTTCAGTCATGGGTGACATATTTGCACCCTCAACTTGAAACTATTATGATCGAAGGTTTACATGAGCCTTTGAACAAATATAATTTGTTAAAAACATTGTGTAAACGCAAGACGTTGTGCCTATCATACCAAGTTAGTATAACCATGTTATCTTAAAAGTTACCAAAGTTGTTACGGTCTCCTAGATTGTTTTTTGTATGAGTAAGTCGGTATTAGCAAAACATGTCACGGAACATATAGCATTGTAAAAAACTAGATTCACTTATCCAAGCCTGTCAATACCCCTGCTGGAACCAAGCCCAGCTATCTTGGGTTCGGCGTTACCACACACCCAGATTTCTTATGAGTGCGTGAAATTAGTATCGTCAATACATGTCACCGAACATATAACAGAAGAATTAGATTCACTCTTACCAACACCCAAGTTTGTCATTACCCCAGTATGTTACTCCTTTTTCGGAAATAGAAAACTATATAGTGGCTTTCGTTTATTTGCAATATTTAAACACAACTTTCGTGTTCAAAGGAAACATGAATTATATGATACCTGTTTAATTATGTGTCTGTTCTAGTTGTTAAATCGAGAGTGCTGGTTAGGCTGCTCATTTTAGATTTTGATGTATTTTTAATGTGTTATGAAATTAGCAAGTAGCTATTGTAATTTCATATTGAAACATGTTTAGGACTTGTTTCGGATAAAAAAGAGTGACTTCATTTAGGACTTGATCTTAATAGTTCAATTAATAGAAGCTAAGCTGTGTGGTGCTTTCACAATTGCATGACTCATATTGTGTATAGCAAATTAAAAGCTCTGGTAGTACGTATGGCCTAAATTTTAAAGCTGTGATGTAAAAGAGGAGGTGACATCTCCTAATACAAACAGCATGTGAAAGGGTCAGGTTATAAACACCCCCCCAAAACTCTCATCTATACCCCCCCTGATTTTTTATTTTTTTTTATTTTTTTTTTATTTTTTTTTATTTTTATAATTTTGATTTTGTTATAAAACTATGAATCGGAAAATACGGAATCAAAAAAATAAAGTTTAACAGGTCAAAACTGTTAAACTGATAAAAATACGGAACAGAAACTGATAAAAATCCTGTCCAGAAAAAACCTGGAAGACAAAAAGTACACAATTAGTGTACTTTTTGTACTTTTTTTTGGGTAGGGGGGGTACCAATAGGGGTACCCCATGTGAAATATGACATCGTCTTACACACCTCCCTGATGCGTAATGAGATGTGACCAAAGTTGTTGAAAAAATTAATTGTGCATATTCTGACTTCTGATATAAGACCCTCTTAAATGTGTTTACCACTTCGGATGTATAAAGTAATTCGGCAGACTTGTTTGACATATTCATAAATGTGTTTTTTAGGTTGTTTTATTTTTGATATTCTGACTTCTGATATATATAGATGATAAGGAATTGATGATCTATGTGGTTTTGATTATGTAGTTGTTACAATACTAACTGAAACAAATCACAGAAACCCAAATTGATGGATGTTAAGTTGTCCGGTTGGAAACTTGAAACAATGAACACCCCAAAGAACTAGCCAGTTATCAAGTGCTTACAGCCTAAATGTCAATGTTTAAAATATTACTACATTATTAGTGTAATCATGTTTTAATGATTCTATTTTAGAAACACAATAAGTAGGTAGATTTGAGTGCCCAAACATCTTACGGCGTACTACATTGTTTTGAAAAGCCAATGATTACATTTTACAAGTCATATACATGATATTTCAAGAGGGGTGATATGATTTGCACCCTCACCTTGAAATTATTATCAATCAAGGTTTAAATGAGCCTTTGAACAAAAAGTTTAATATAATTTGTTGAAAACATTGTCTAAAAGCATGCTCAAGTTAATATAAATATGATATGTTTAAAGTTACCAGAGTTGTTACGGATTGTTGACAAGAGCATGATTTATGGATTGATTGAATCAGTGGTCTATGGATTGATTGACTCAATCCTTTCCAAAAATATTGTTGTATATTTCTCTTCCTTAGTCATAGGCCAATTAGCTGTGATCCTCTTTTATTAGTTCCCATATTTCCTGTTGTAACTCTAGTATATATAGCTTTCTTATTGGGAGAATGAAATACACTGAAATTAGCCAATCAAGAGTCTCTGATTAACATGGTATCAGAGCTGTACCAAACATAAACCACCAAATTTACCATCGTATATTCACCGTATTTTTTTCATCACCATGCCTGACAAAGAGACCTCGTCTCACGAATCTCGGGTCATTGTTCACAATGTACAAGATGCTCTCTTTCCCACGGGGATCATCCTAGATGATACCAACTACCCACTATGGTCGCAACTTATGGAGATGCGTATCGGGGCAAGAAACAAATCCGGGTTCATCACCGGCACTACCCCGAAACCGTCTACAGATGACAAGCAACTTGAAACGTGGTTGATTGATAATAATCGTGTCAAAAGTTGGCTTATCGATTCGATGAGTCCACCGCTAATTCGAAGATTTATTCGACTCAAGACGGCAAAGGAAATATGGGAGGCTGTGTCAAAAACCTTCTATGATGGCTCTGACGAAACGCAATTGTTTGAACTAAACCGGAGGTCGTTTACCACTCGCCAAAACGGTAGATCGTTGCCCACGTATTACAATGAACTTGTGAGTATATTCCAAGAGATTGATACTCGTCTTACGGCTCAAGAAGAAAGTGCTGACAAGGTTGTATCCCTTCATAAAACACTTTCCCGTTTACGGGTTCACATATTCCTTGCTGGTCTCGATCAAGAATTCAATCAAGCTAGGAGTGAAATCTTGAGAAAAGACCCGCCCCTTGATCTGGAATCTTGTTATGCCTATGTTCGTAAGGACCAAAATCAACGAAGCTCTATGGAGGAGCCTAAGGCAGAATCTGACAGTATTGTTCACCTTGCTGCTCGAAACCGAATTCAGAAAGGAAAAAATTCCAACAGTAAGGTTGGCTCGTATAGCTGCACTCATTGTGGGGAAGACGGGCACTCAAAGCAGCGGTGTTATGAAATCATAGGGTATCCAGAATGGTGGGACTTCTCGAAAAAGCCGCGAAAGAAAATAGGCCAAGCCACGGTGGCTACCACAGCGAGCGAAGAACCATCATCCTCTATTGCTGCGCACGCTAAAAGACTTGGAGACTCTGGTATGTCTAGTACTAACCACGCTGTTAATAAGACTTGGATTATTGACACAGGAGCAACCGATCATATGACGAATGATCCTTCTAAACTCACATCTAAGTGCCCTCCTAAACAATCGAACATTCTTACCGCTAACGGGGGGGTGGCACGTGTAACATGTGAAGGACCATGTGAAGTGTCTAGTACCATGAACCTAGATAATGTTCTTGTCGTTCCATCATTGTCATCAAATCTCTTATCTGTTAGCCAAATTACAAAAACCTTGAATTGTTTTGCAACTTTTTGGCCTGATGAATGTGTGTTTCAGGACATGACAACGAATCGGATTCTTGGTTGTGGTACTAGACGAGGGCAGTTGTACTATCTTAAAGAACAAGGTCATGGTGAAGCTCATCACACCGGAATCAATCGAGGGAATAAAACCTTAGCATGGTTATGGCATCGTCGGTTAGGACACTTGTCATTTAGTTATCTTCGAAAATTAAAGCCAAGTTTATTTTTAAATGAAAAAGGAAGCGAGTTTAAGTGTGGTATTTGTGAGATCGCAAAAAGCCATAAAACCTCGTATGCTCCAAGTGATAATAAAAGTTTAATTCCTTTTATGACTATTCATTCCGATGTTTGGGGTCCTGCAAAAATTTCTACACCCAATGGGGCTCGTTATTTTGTGACATTTATTGATGAATGTACTCGAATGGTATGGATATCACTTCTCAAACACAAAGGGGAAGTTAGTTTTGTGTTTCAGGAGCTTTATAAAATGGTGAAATCACAATACAAGTGTGAGATACAAGTACTTCAATCTGATAATGGAACTGAGTACATTAATCATGAAATGAAAATTTTTTGTAAAGAGAATTCCATTAGACACAAAACATCATGTGTTGGGACACCCCAACAAAACGGGTTAGCTGAGAGAAGAAACCGACAAATACTAGAGATTGTCCGCGCCTCTTTGTTTGATATGAATGTTCCACGCGAATACTGGGGTGAAGCGGTTCGATCAGCAGCATATATCATGAATAGAACCCCATCTCGCGTGATCGAGTTTAAAACCCCGATTCAGAAACTACATGAACTCGTAAATACTCCATCGAGTATGAATCTCGAACCAAAGGTGTTTGGTTGTACATCCTATGTACACAAAAACATAGGAAAACTAGAACCCCGGGCTGTTCGATGTGTTTTTCTGGGGTACGCAGACCTAAAAAAGGGTTATCGGTGTTACGACCCTAAGGAGAATAAAATGTATGTTACCCGAGATGTTGAATTCCACGAAAATATTCCCTTCTTCGGTCACGAGTGTTCTCTTCAGGGGGAGAAATCATCAAACCTGAAGGAAGAGAACATGCATAACTACCAAGTTGGAAATACGACCGAACCAATGAGTGAGGCTGGCGGATCAACAGTTGAAGGAAATGATAATGGAGAACCAGATTCTGAAGTCGGAGAAAATAATGATATGGAGTCGGAGGTTGAAGAGGATGATAGTACAAATTCCGAAATTGTTACCACTACCGAGAATTCGCAAGAGTCACATCCGGTAAACACCACTCCCACTACTCCTATTCCTAATGATTCTCTTTTACAGGACACTCCTGATGTATCAGAAGTACATGACACTATTAACGAACCCAGGTACCCGACAAGAAAAAACCGAGGTGTTCCGAAGAGACAATATCAGCCCGATATTAATTCAAAGGCGAAATATCCCATTAATAACTACGTGTCTTCCCATCGATTAGCTAAGTCTCATGCACTACTGGTTGAACAATTATTCTCTGTTAATATCCCGAATAATGTGCAAGAAGCATTGAAAGATAAAAAATGGAAGAATGCTATGAATGTTGAAATGGAAGCATTGCAAAAAAACCAGACATGGGAATTAGTATATCTTCCGCCGGGAAAAAAGACAGTTGGTTGCAGATGGATATTTACGGTTAAACTAGATTCGGAAGGTAATATCGAAAGATATAAAGCAAGACTCGTCGCGAAGGGTTATACTCAGAAATATGGGATCGACTATGGAGATACCTTTGCTCCTGTAGCAAAAATAAACACTATCCGTATCCTTGTATCGATGGCAGCAAACCAAGACTGGCCATTACGACAGTTTGACGTAAAAAATGCCTTCTTGAATGGGCATTTGGAAGAGGAAGTATACATGGATGCCCCTCCTGGCATCGAGTGCAATGATAAAGTGTGTAAGTTAAAAAGGGCCTTATACGGGTTAAAACAATCTCCTCGTGCATGGTTTGGAAGATTTTCTAACTTTATGAAGAGGATTGGATATAAACAAAGTGATGCTGATCACACCCTCTTTGTCAAGAACCAAGAAAATAAAGTAACAGCTTTAATTGTGTACGTTGATGATATGGTAGTCACAGGGAATGATCCACAAGAGATGGATAACCTCCAGAAAGTTCTTGCAAAAGAATTCGAATTGAAAGACCTTGGAAACTTAAAGTATTTCCTAGGCATCGAAGTTGCTCGATCGAAGAAAGGTATCTCTATGTGTCAACGTAAGTATGTGCTAGATCTATTGGCAGAAACAAGTATGCTCAATTGTCGTCCTGTGGATACCCCAATTGAAATGAATCATGGTTTGGAGATTCACCCGAATCAAGTTCCAACAAATAAAGAAAGGTATCAACGACTAGTTGGAAAGTTGATCTACCTATCACACACACGACCAGATATAGCATATGCTGTGAGTGTGGTAAGTCGTTTTATGCATGATCCTAGTAAAGATCACATGAAGGCTGTGTATAGAATACTAAGGTATTTGAAGTCCTCACCAGGGAAGGGGTTATTCTTTGCGAAAACTCAAAGTCGAGAAGTGAGTGGATATACAGATGCAGACTGGGCCGGAAATAGAACGGATGGCAAATCCACTTCAGGATACTTTACATTCGTGGGAGGAAATCTAGTCACATGGAGAAGCAAAAAGCAAAAGGTTGTTGCAAGATCAAGTGCAGAATCTGAGTACCGTGGGATGGTTCATGGTGTTTGTGAACTATTGTGGATAAAACGAATTTTACGTGACCTTGGAATTGATTATACTGATCCGATGAAACTCTACTGTGATAATCAAGCAGCAGTGAAGATATGTAACAACCCGGTTCAACACGACAGGACAAAACATGTAGAGGTTGATCGTCACTTTATCAAAGACCATCTCGAAAAAAGGACAGTTGAACTTCCATTTGTTGCTTCAAAGGACCAACTCGCAGATATTTTGACAAAAGCAGTATGTGGAAGTATTTTCCGTAGCTCTCTTTGCAAGCTGGGAATGATCGACATCCATTCTCCACCTTGAGGGGGAGTGTTGACAAGAGCATGATTTATGGATTGATTGAATCAGTGGTCTATGGATTGATTGACTCAATCCTTTCCAAAAATATTGTTGTATATTTCTCTTCCTTAGTCATAGGCCAATTAGCTGTGATCCTCTTTTATTAGTTCCCATATTTCCTGTTGTAACTCTAGTATATATAGCTTTCTTATTGGGAGAATGAAATACACTGAAATTAGCCAATCAAGAGTCTCTGATTAACACGGATCTTCTAGATTGTCACCGAACATATAGCACGGTTAAAAACTAGATTCACACAATATTCAAGCCCGTCAATACCCCTGGAACCAAATCCAGCTATCTTGTGTTCGGCGTTACCACACCCACCGAGCTCTCTTATGAGTGCGTGTAATTGAATATCGTCAAAACATGTCACCAAACTTATAACGGAAGAACTAGATTCACTCCTACCAACACACAAGTTGGTCAATACCCCATTACTACTTTTTTCGAAAAAAAAGAAAACTATATAAATTCACACGATATAAATATGAGGGGCTAGCTCGACCTTTCCAATGGGAGTTAATATGTCTCTCTTTCTCTTTGCCACCATCTTCATTCCACATGTTGTTGACAATATCAACTACTAACACTTCCCAGGCTTTATCAAGTCATTTTCCAAGAGTGGTATTGCTTTGTATCATGTCTTGTTTTTCAACTCAAAAGCTAGAAAACTTGCAAAAGATGATATATAATTTCATTTTGTAAAGCTGTCAATATCAGTGGTATTCATACATCACGGCATAAAGAAAAGGTATTACTCGTTATAAGTTGTTGAAATTTGACATAAAATTTGACATATCCTAGTTTGACCACCTTTCTTACGGGTTAAAAAATTTCTCCAACAAGTTTTGTTAATAAGTTTCTTGTTGTAGAGTGATTCTGATGGTATCTGTGGGCCTCCATCCATGTCAAGGGATAAGCGGTTTCAACAGATTTAGGAAAAAAAAAACACGCCAAATGACGAATAGAACAAACAACTTGTATTGGATATGGATATTTTGGAGTATTTAAAGCTATGGTTTTGTATAATGGACGACGAAGTAAATATTGTAAAGTTTGCCAAAGGCTATTTGTGTAGGTATGCTTTCGGGCGATTAGTCGCTAATAATTATTAGGTTTTTTCTAACATGTGCCCTCATGCACATGTTAAGCCACATTCATCAAACACAAACTTTCTTTTTATATCTAAAAATACATTTAATTCATATTAAATATACTCAAAATTTATCATAAATAAATAATAATTTGAGTTTAATAATCTCAAACTTTACATTTATATAAATTCAAACATGTACACTAGGGGCGCATGTTAGAAATTCCCTAATTATTAAGCACGTCTGGTTTTAAGGGTTGCGAGATCCTATGATCTTCCACAGTTCCGTATGAGGATGTTTATGTGGGGCGGGACACTAGTTAGGTAATTTTTAAGCTCTTTTTATGCAACAAGTTAAATGCAGTTGTGGTATATTTGTTTTACTAACACAAGGCTTCATTTGTAGAAATTGCCCCACTGCCCGTTAGTAAAACAACTATATCACAACTGCATTTAACTTGTTACATAAATGAAGCTTAAAAATTACCTCATTGGGTGTCGCGCCCCACATGAACATCCTCATACGAAACTATGAAAGGCCATAGGATCCCGCAACCACTAAACCCGCACGGGCTAGATAATTATTAGCAACTAATCGCCCAAAGCATACCTACCCAAATAGCTTTTGACAAACTTTACAGTATCTACTTGTTTTTCCATTATACAAAACCGTGGCTTTAAATACTCAACAATATCCATGTACAATAGAAGCTGTTTGATCTTTTGGTCATTTGGCGTTTTTTTTTTGTTCCTAACATGGGACCATCTCATTAGAATTTGAGGTACTAGTTTGATACACGAGTAAAATGCAAAAATCATACATGTGGTATGCCATTTTTGCAGATTTAGTAACCGGTGTTTTGAAAGTTCAAGCGTCCTACCTGTTTATGTTTTGTATCATTTTCATATTTTGACTTAATAATTGTTAAAAGTTGACCGTTACTAAAAGGACTATTTTGTCTTTTTATTGTCTTCTTCCCCAGAACACCACAAAGACCACTTATAACCGCCGACACCGCCATCGTCATTAAAAGACTTAAATGCCATATTTCTTCTTTACTGCCATCGCCACGACTTCCAGCCGCCAACACCACCATCATTTAATCACCGCCACTTACAGCACGATAACAACATCACCATCTATTGAATCAAACTAGTATTCTTTCTTTCTAACCTCATTTTCGATCTGGAAATTATCAAGGGCCTGAAATAATAAGGTATATCACAACCTTCAATGAAATTTAGTTCACGGTTAATACAAGTATAAAAAAACTATATCATCTAAAAAGTTAGACAAGGTTAAGTTCTGCTAGTTATATGCATGGTGTTCAAAAATCTTAAATCCACGAATGTAAGTTAGTCCACTTATCAAACTTAATGTGACAAGAATGCAATAATAAAACATTTGGATCAAGGAATAATGAATATAACAACATACTGCAAACAGGCTTGCACGAAACACAATCCAATGTAGCAAGTTTGTGAGCACTATATGGGACAATAAAGCCAATGATTGTAACACGTTGGAAACAAAGGAGAACGACAACTCACTTCCTTTGGTATCATTACATTTACACGAGGAACTCACTTCCCGGTTGCAGCTGGTATTGCTAGTGCAAGTTGTTGCGCAGTTACCCGGGACTCAATAGTCCATATGAAGATCAATAATGGAAGCCATGGAAGCAACGAACTTATTGTTTCATGGATGTGATTGGTGGTGCTCTTGGCTTATGATTTGGGCACACATTTATAATCATTAGTTAAAGTGTAAAAAGGCTACAAAAATGGGGTTTTCTACCATGTTTTAGATACGAAAAGTGAAACTAAAAGAATATCCAAGGTTCGTTGTGTTTTATGGTTGTCTATAGATCACCACACTATTAACTAGATATGGTTTTTACATGTGCTTTGGTAACTATTTAGAATTTCAACTGATCACTGTATAATAAAAGAGCAAAGTTAACAAAAACAGTTCATTTCCATGTGTTAGCTAGGTATCAAGAGTAACACCTTAAAGAACATTTCGAATTCATAACAGTTCTTGATCATCTAACAGTTAATTTTACGTGTTCTACTATTTCTTTAAGCGACGTGCTTATCTTTACATATGGTATGTAAATCGGGATTAAGAGTGTTTATTGGCGGCCGACAGTGGTGTTGGAGAAGAAGGCAAAGAAAAAGACAAAATAGTCTCTTTGGTAACGGTCAACTTTTAACAATTATTAAATCAAATTATGAATGTGATACAAAACATAAATACCAGGTAGGATGTAACACCCCCAAATATTCATACTTTAGTTCAGCGGAAGAGTCGTTGGTGTTACGGGATAGCACATTACTCAAATCATAGACAACGTTTAAAAATCGCGTCGTTTAATAATAAAACATTTTTCCATTCATGAATATCAAATTTACATAGGTCCCAAGTCATAGTATTTCATACAATTTTTACAAAACATTTGAATGGAAATTGTCATTTAAGTGCGGGCCATAAATTCTTTTCGTCTTCCCGAGAATTACCTTCAAGTACCTGAGATAAAACATGTTAAAAGAAAAGGTCAGCGAAAATGCCGAGTGAATTCATAGAGTTTAATAAACTATTAATATATCACCGGTATATATAATCGTTACCGAAAATCATTTTATACAATTCCTTGTCGTAGGCCATAAAATAGGCCAAAAACATTTGATACAAATCCTTGTCAAAATCATAATATAGGCTTTTGCCTTCAAAACCATTATACGAACCAATGTCGTAAAAACATCATACAATACGTTTTATAATGTTGTATAGAGTTAGATAAAAATCTTTATATGAATATGGTTTATGAAAAACCAAAACACGAACATAATATCAATAATAAGACCCCGTATTGCTAGTCAGGCAATATATCGTAATTTAATGCGTATAGCAGTATTTTCGTTATTGGATTATTATAAGCCGCATGACATTGCTACCTTACTATAACAAATAATGGGTAGCTAACCCGAAACTCATTTTCCCATCTAAAACAGCGTGTCGTCACAATAATCACGCTTATATAAATCTTCTCATACATAAATTCGCTTACCAATCAATGTGGCACGACGGGGATCAACCGTCAAGGCGCGAACTGGGGTGATCTTCCCCAAGTAGTACTATTATATGCATAAGTGATAGGTGTGAAAACACCCATCCTTTTACCACTTATTTCTTGCTAAAACGAGACCAAAACGCGTATTTAATATCATTTGTTTGGAATTATGCGTGGTTTTTGTGTTTATTGTGTTTTCAGAGCCAACCAGATTAATATTGGAGAAAACATGGGATTGCACGGGTTTTATCAAAGAAAAAGACTCAAGACGAAGTCTATTGTCCAAGAGATGCAAAAGATTTGAAGTCAATGGGCCTATTTGAAGATTTATCGAAGAAAAGGACCAAAGATGGAAGATTTACATATGTCGAAGAAACTCAAGTCTATTAAACGAAGAAATTAAAAGACGAGTTGAATTTAATCGTCGACAAATCCCGAATCAGAATCGAAAACGTCAACTTTACTGAAAAGACGAGAAGACGAAAAGAGAGAAGAAAGCCCACTCACCAACCAACCACTAGGCCTATATAAGGAACTCACCTTCACACTTTTTGAGCTAGTTTTAATTTCCCAGTCATTTTCTTTTCTTTCGTAGGAAGCCAACACCATTAAGGTGTTGGTGAGTTTTCATTTTTGTTGAATCCTTAATCTTGTAAGTTTTTAATCTTTCCCTTTGATTGTATAACATTAATCTTTCAATACAGTCTTCCATTTATTCTTGTTCATCTTCATCTTTTTTATTCAAAGTCTTAAGTTCTTGTTTGGTTGATTTTAATCTTTAAAAGTAAGTGGGTTTTGTGTTTTTAGTGTTTTGGTATGATGTTTATGGTTGATATATGATTAGTGTTTAGTTTGGTTTAAATCTTTTGGTTAAATTTGGCTTGTTTGGATTAAAATCGTCTTCCCCTGTTTTTCTGAGTTCTTCATCATTCCCAGATTCCGCATCAAGTATTTTTTCCCAAACATTCCGGATCAGCATTTTTATTCCGTATCAATATCGTTCATCCGGAATATTTTATATTCCGGATCAGTGTCTTCCATCCGGAATAACTATTATTCCGAATCAAAACCTTTCATCCGGAATATTTTATATTCCGGATCAACTCCTTTCATCCGGAATAATTAATTATTCCGGATCAACCCTCTTATTCCGAATCAACCTATATTCCGGATCAACGTTATTATTCCGCATCAACAGTTTATTCCGCATGAGCCTATTATTCCGCATGAGCTTATATTCCGAGTGAACCTATTATTCCGCATGAACCTTCATTATTCCGCATGAACAAATATTTCTCTTTTTATTCCGCATGAGTAAGATATTCCGCATGAAGGATTTTTGTCTGATATATTCCGAATAAAGGGTACATTCCGAATCAAGCATTTTTCAGGGTATTTACAGTTACTGTTTTATTTTAATTTTAATTCAAGTTTTATTTTTATTAATTGATTGCTTCTAGTTTACTTTTATTTACTTCACGCATTTACCTTTTTAGTAGAATAGAAAACCAAACCCCCTATTTGTCACCAAGAAAAACTATTCCACTTTGAGCTGTGATCAATTCGAGAAGATTCCGAGAGATAATCTGAACCCCAAAGCAAAACACAAGTATCAAATGGCGCCGCTGCCGGCTCTTCTCGTAAACATTAACAGTTTTTTGTGAGAACTTGGATTTTGGGATCCGTTCGCCGTGAACGTTACTTTTTCATAAAATTTTCAAAAACACTAAAAAATATAAAATTTTCAAAATACAAAAAAAAATTAAAAAACCATAAAAACCAAAAATATTTCTGCTTTGTCTTTTCTTTGTTAGTTCTTTTGCAGGTGTATGCGCACTCGATCAACGTCTTATCAAGAGCCCGAGCCTCTCGAAGACTTAGACATGGCCGGTGTACACAACAACAATAACAATCCACCTCAAAACAACAATAATAACAACAACAATAAACCTCTACCGGACAATCGCCCTATGATTGAACTTTTGTAAGCACATGTAGAGGGCAACAATGATCCAATTGTCATACCCCCGATTGCAGCCAACAACTTTGAGCTCAAATCCGGCTTTATTCAGATGGTCTCTGCTCAACCATTCTTGGGGCGTACCATTGATGATCCTCATGACCACATCAAAAGATTCCTGCAACTCACAAATGCGGTCAAATTCAATGGTGTTCCACAAGAGGTAATCCGTTTACAACTTTTTCCTTTCTCCTTAGAGGGACAAGCCCAGCATTGGCTTACAAAGGAACCGCCACAAAGTATTCTGACGTGGACGGATTTGGAGACCAAATTCATAAACTACTTTTTCCCACCCTCTCGTACTACCGCTTTGCGGAATGAAATCATTAATTTTGAACAAAAGTACGATGAGACTTTTAGTGAATCTTGGGACCGTTTTAAAGATCTTTTAAGAAAATGCCCACAACATGGTTTTACCAAAGTGCACCAAATTAATACTTTTTATAATGGTTTAAGCATGAATGACCAAGATTCACTAAATAGTGCCTCGGGGGGGGGGGGGGGGGGGGGGGGGGGGGGTAATATCTTGGTTAAAAGCTCTAATGCCGCTTGGGATATTATTGAGAATAAGTCTAGAGTGCAAACCAAGAGTGTTCGAACCAATGCCGCTAGTGCTAGTACTAGTGACAACGACAAGAGACTTGACAAAATTACGTCGCTTCTTGAATCACTTGCTACCCAAACCGCTAGCAACACCAACAGCATCAACGCTAAAAATGCTCAAGTCAATGCTGTAAGCCAACCATGTGAAATATGTGGGGGTCCTCACTCTTACACCACTTGTACCTCCACCCAAGACTATCCTTCTGAGAATGTTAACGCAGCATACGGTACCTATCCTCCGGCCGCTTATCAAGCTCGTCCTCAAGGAGACCGCAACTTGCTTAGCTACCGCTCAAACAACTTTCTTTCCCCGCCCGGTTTTCCTCCTAAACACCCAAACCAACAACAAAACCTCAATCGCCCTCCTCAACAACAACCTTGTGCACCATACCAACCACCTCAAAGACAACCATATCCACCTCAAAGAAACAACCAAGTTTACCAACAACCTGCTTATCAACCACCCGCCTACAATGCTCCTCCTAACCAACCCACCGCATTACACCAAGATATTGGAACCTTCATGAGGACTAATGATGTGATCGTGGACAATCTCCAGCGGGAAGTGCTCAACTTGAAAGCAGACATGGTGAAACAAGGGAACGATCTTCGAGCTGATATGCGAAACACTTTGGCAAGTCAAACGAATGACTTAAGGAACATGATGGCTGGTTTCTTCCAAGGTAATCAATCCTCTTCTTCGGGTACTCTTCCGAGTAACACCGTTGCGAATCCAAGAGGGGAGATGAAAGCAATCACCACTCGCAGTGGCAAAGGTACCAAGGAACCCGAGCTTCCTATACCTCCACCGGTGATTGTGACTAAGGAAAACGAGTCACCTACTCATATTCCTCATCCTTCTACTTCCCAAATTCCTCCACGTCTTACTTCTACCCCTTATCCACCCAAGGATGTGAGTGATCCTTCGATCCCAAAGCCTTCCTCTTCTTCCGATATACCTTATCCCTCAAGGTTGAGGAAAGAGAAGCTCAAAAGCAAGGATGATATTCAAGTTTCGAACTTTCTCAAAATGTTTAAACAATTGAATTTCAACATCTCCTTCACTGAGGCTCTCGCTCACATGCCCAAATATGCGAAAATGTTCAAAGATCTTCTTAGCGACAAGGAGAAGCTTTTTGATATTGCTAATACCCAACTTAACGAGAATTGCTCTGCAGTGCTCTTAAGGAAATTGCCAACCAAACTTGGTGATCCGGGTCGCTTCTTAATCCCTTGCAACTTCCTGGGAGTAGAGAATTGCATGGCCCTCGCCGATCTAGGTGCCAGTATTAACTTAATGTCTTTAAGTGTTTGGAAGCAATTATCTCTCCCTGAGCTAGTCCCCACCAAAATGACTTTGGAATTAGCTAACCGCACGGTTGCTTATCCAGTGGGGATAGCCGAAGACGTTTTTGTAGGAGTCGACAAATTCACTTTTCCTTACGATTTCGTCGTGGTCGACTACGATATGGACCCTCGTGTTCCATTGATCGTGGGACGTCCATTCTCGAGGACCGGTCGCACTCTCATCGATGTTGAAGCGGGTGAGCTTATCATGAGAGTTGGTGACGATAAAATCGTCTTCAACATGGGAAAGCTTTCTAAACAGCCTTATTCATACGAGAGTGTTAATTGTATCGACGTTCTTGATGAGGCTTGTGAAGAACACTTCAAAGATGCTTGTAAAAGTATCCCTACCTCTCCTCCCAATGTTGAGACCGTTTCCTCTATTGATTCATCACTATCTCTATTTGGAGAAAGTGATTTTCTTTGGAAAGATTTTGAAGCAACCATGGGAGATGTGAACTTAGAAAATGAAGATTCTCCCGCCGATTGGGATGAAGACATTCGTCTCATTGAGAAACTTCTCAAAGAGGACCATATTTCTCCACCATCTCCCAAGGCTATTGCTATTGATGAACCGAATTTGAATACGCCTCCCATCGAAAATCCTCCGGATTTAGATCTTAAGGAGTTGCCGTCCCATCTCGAGTACGTATTCCTTGAAGATAAGAAGAAGTCGCCCGTCATCATTGCTAAAGACTTGAAAGAAGAAGAGAAATCTCGCCTCATCGCCGTGCTTAAAGATCATAAGAAGGCAATTGCTTGGAAAATTTCCGATATTCGCGGAATTGATCCAAACTTTTGTACTTACAAGATTATCATGGAAGATGACTTTAAACCCGCAATCCAAAGCCAAAGAAGGGTTAATCCTTGAATTCACGACGTCATCAAACAAGAGGTTATCAAACTTCTTGATGCTGGCTTGATTTACCCTATTTCGGATTCGCCATGGGTAAGTCCCGTCCATTGTGTGCCCAAGAAGGGCGGAATAACCGTTGTTCCCAATGAACACAACGAGTTGATTTCCATTCGTCTCGTTACTGGGTGGAGAGTTTGTATCGACTATCGCAAACTCAATGATGCCACGAGAAAAGATCACTTTCCTCTCCTTTTCATGGATCAAATGCTCGAGCGTCTAGCGGGTAATGATTATTACTGCTTTTTAGACGGTTTCTCTGGGTATTTTCAAATTCCCATCGATCCCAAAGACCAAGAGAATACCACATTCACTTGTCCCTACGGAACATTTGCTTACAAACGCATGCCTTTCGGTTTATGCAATGCCCCGGGGACGTTCCAAAGGTGTATGATGGCTATCTTCCATGACATGGTTGAAGAAACTATGGAAGTCTTCATGGATGATTTCTCGGTTTATGGCGATTCTTTCTATGCTTGCCTTGCCAATTTAGAACGTATGCTTCAGCGGTGTGAAGACACTCGCCTTGTTCTTAATTGGGAAAAATTCCATTTCATGGTAAAAGAGGGCATCGTGCTAGGACACAAAACCCCAAAGCCGGTCTTGAAGTGGACCGTGCTAAAGTCGATGTTATTGCTAAATTGCCTCCACCTTCAACCGTGAAGGGTGTGAGAAGTTTCCTTGGTCATGCGGGCTTCTACCGTCGATTCATCAAAGATTTTTCTAAAATCGCTCGCCCGATGACCCACCTCTTGGAAAAAGATACTCCTTTTATCTTTTCCAACGAGTGTATTGACGCCTTCAACTTGCTTAAGGATAAGCTAACTAAGGCACCGGTCTTGGTTACCCCTAATTGGGAGCTTCCCTTTGAGTTGATGTGCGATGCTAGCGACTATGCTATTGGAGCGGTTTTGGGCCAAAGAGTGAACAAACACTTCCAACCGATCCATTACGCTAGCACGACAATGACAGGGGCTCAATTGCATTACACGACAACCGAAAAAGAGCTTTTAGCTGTTGTCTATGCCTTTGAAAAGTTCCGCCCCTATCTTGTCCTTTCCACCACAATCGTTTATACCGATCATTCCGCGTTGAAGTACTTGTTAACTAAACAAGATTCCAAACCAAGACTTCTTCGCTGGGTTTTGCTACTTCAAGAATTTAAAATCGAAATTCGTGATAAGAAGGGAGCTGAAAACCTAGCCGCGGATCATCTCAGTAGACTTGAGGATCCTTATCAAGGGGATCATCCGAACAAAGAGATCAATGACTCTTTTCCCCTGGAGACCTTAATGTCTATCAATTCGAATCAAGATGAGACCCCGTGGTTGGCGGACATTGCAAACTACTTGGCGGGTGGAATTCTCATTGACGGGTTAACATCCCAACAAAAGAAAAAGTTCTTCAAAGACATTAAGACTTACTTTTGGGATGACCCGTATCTATTCAAACAATGTGCTGATTTGATTATTCGCTGATGTGTTGATGGACCGGTAACTTTAGACATTCTCGAAGCTTGCCACAAAGGACCCACCGGTGGTCACTTTGGTCCTAACTACACCGCCAAAAAAGTGTTTGACTCGGGATTTTATTGGCCCACCATTTATCGTGATGCTCACGAGATGGTTAAACATTGTGATGCTTGCCAAAAACAAGGCAAGATCACACATAAAGATGAGATGCCTCAAAATTTCAAACAAGAATGTGAAATCTTTGATGTTTGGGGTATCGACTTTATGGGGCCATTCCCTTCATCTAAAGGAAACAAATACATCCTTGTAGCCGTTGACTACGTTTCTAAATGGGTTGAAGCCAAAGCTTTACCCACTAATGACGCAAGGGTGGTTTGTAACTTTTTGAAATCGTTGTTCGCTAGATTCGGTGTGCCTCGTGCCATTATTAGTGATCGCGGGACTCATTTTTGCAATGATCAATTCGCAAGAGTCATGGCTAAGTATGGTGTCAATCATAGTCTTTCCACCGCCTACCACCCACAAACTAATGGCCAGGCTGAAATCTCTAACCGAGGGTTAAAGCAAATTCTTGAACGAACCGTGGGAGAGCATCGTGCCTCATGGGCCGATAAACTTGATGATGCTCTGTGGGCTTTTCGTACCGCTTACAAGACTCCGATTGGTTGTACACCATATCGTCTCGTGTACGGGAAAGCATGCCACCTCCCCATTGAGTTGGAGCACAAGGCTTACTGGGCCTTGAAGTGGGCTAATTTCGATATCAACAAAGCCGGTGACCTACGCAAGATCCAACTCAATGAGCTGAATGAACTCCGGAATGAGGCTTATGAAAATACTTTGATCTATAAGGAAAGGACTAAGCTCATTCACGACTCTAAGATTAAAAAACGAGAGTTCCAAGTTGGAGACAAAGTTTTACTCTTTAACTCTCGGTTGAAAATCTTTTCGGGCAAGCTGAAATCTCGTTGGTCCGGCCCATTCACCATTGCCCAAATTTTTCCATATGGTACTCTCGAGCTCGCTCAACCTAATGGACCTAATTTTAAGGTGAATGGCCAACGAGTGAAGTTGTACTTTGGTGAGGACATCTCTCTTGAGATGATTCCTCCCTCACCACGTTTCCCATGAACTAATTTTGGGTCGAGTCAGGCTCGTGACTCGGTTATCAAAAACAAGCGCTCCTCGGGAGGCAACCCGAGTATCTATCCTTTTCCGTTTTAACCTCCTAAGTGTAGGGGGACCTCTATAGGTTGTTTGTGTTTGTGTGGTGATGTGATTACAGGGATGAATGCACTTTTGGAACCTTTGAAGAACCATGCTCCCGTGTTATCCGAAATCCGGTTCTATCTATCAACTATCGTGATTCAATTTTCTTCATACTCACATTTGAAATTGATCACTTTAGTCGTCTCTTCCTTAGCTTGATTTAACCAACGTGCACAATGTCATAAGTGTAGGGGAGACTTTTCCCACATGCTTAACCATTGAGGACAATGTTTATCTTAAGTGTAGGGGGGACTTCTATTGAAGTTTTAAGTGGACTTTTCCATTAAAATGCCTTCATTTAACCGGAAAATCATCTTTTTCAGCATTTTTCAAATTTTTAATTAACTATGGCCATTTATTCGTAATTTTTAAATTTTTATCATTGCTTTCATATGTATATATCCCGCAATAAAGTCAAAAATATTAATAAAGTGGTGTAGCTATTTTTGAAGTCTTTGACATATTAGGCCCGTTGTGATTATTTTGACTCAACCCGAATAGACTTATCCAAGTTTATTCTAGCTAGTATCCTTAACCATGTAGACCTTAATTGGTTTATTAGGCTAAGCATCCACGAGTCTCATTACTTGAGATTTTAAATTGTGGAGAACGAGAAATGATAGAGTCAATTATAAGTCGGTATTCTTGCACAAGCTCACTTGGTGTGATTATTTGCCTATTCTCCCATCACTTGCTAATAATTTATTTGCAATAAGTAAGGTCGTACGATTTGAAAAGTTACTTAGCTTCTAGCCCAAGATCGTTTAAAAGTTGCTCGGTAATGATAAGAGTTCATAGCCAAGGCATAACTTATGAAGCGGGGCGCGAATATTGGCGAGTCCGAAAAGGCCCAAACAAGGCATGAGGATTCAATCTTATTGCTAAAGATCCAAGGTGATATGAAACACATTATTCCCAAAATCAATATGAAGGATCAAGACTCACGACGAAAAGCAATCAACTCCCATAAAGATCATGGAGAAGTCTATCCGAAAAGACCCTAACAAGGTATGAGGATAAATAGATCTGTTGGGTCAAAAAGTTGATGTGGCAGAAACTCAAAAACGAAGAAAACATGAAGATATTGTCTAAGTGTTGTCAAGAGCAATTTAAGCGTTGACAAGAACAAACTAAGCGTTGTTGGCTCAAGAGTTGTCGTGTGCAATCCAAGCATTGTCACATGCAATTTAAGAGTTGATAGAAATGTAGATAAGAAGCTTATGGAAGCTTCTATTTAGATAAACATGCAAGATATATTCTGCATAAGTTTATTTAAATAGAAGATTTACTTGTTTATTTGTTATTATCTCTTGTAAACCCTGATCCTTACACTATAAAAGGAACCAAGGGTCTTAGGTTTTATTCATAAGTTCATTCACAATGTAAACCTAAAGCGTGTGTTGCACTAGACGTGGGATTAATGTATACACGTCTAGTGGTTCTTGATTATCAATATAATTAGCAACCCAATTGTTTTAATTCATGTTCTTGTGCCCTAAACACCTTGTTAATGTGTTATGTTCTAATTCCGCTTTGATTGTATAATCATATGAACATGATGTATTCCTAGTAGCTTCAAAGATTCGGAAACCAAGGTTTCCACAATTGGTATCAGAGCCTCGTGGCTCGTGATGCTAGGACCAACAAGGTGTTCGTATATGGTGAAGAAAAGAAAAATCCGTCTAGGGTTTTTCTGGACGTTTTTGTGTGCGCAGCAGTATTCAGAAGGTCATAACTTTCGATTGAACCGTTGGATCGTCAAGAAAATTTTTATGTGTGTTATACATACATATATCTAAACATCCACCGGAGGGATTGTCCTGATTAGTCCTCAATCAAAAGTTATTAGGCGTCAAAGTTGGCAGCAGAGGTGATTTTCAGATTTTTGTATTCACATGAAATCATGATTTAGGGTTTCTGAAAACCCTAGATCGTTGCATATAACGGAAAATCTGATGTTTTATGGCGAATTGGGAGTGATAAATTATTAGGGTTTCATTCAAAACCCTAGATCTAGGCTGTTTGATCGTTTGTTTCTAGGGTTTATTTTATAAACTCTTGGTTCGTCATGGTATAGCATGGTAAAGCAGCAGCTCGCTAATGTTATGAATCCTATTAGAGGTATCAGATTCATAACTTCACATGTTCACGAATTCATGGAGTCTACTGTTCATCAGATGGTTAAAGACTTGGTGTTATCTGCTATTCTTCACGTTTTGATATTACAGGAACATCAAAAGGAATTATTGGGCTGCGATGGTCCAAGCAATTATAGAAGTGAAAAGCAGATGTGACGTGTGCTTTGTTTTCAGTGAAACATAAAAGTTCACGTGTTGGACTTTGGAATTATTCAAAACGTGAATTGACTTTTATGAGGACAAGAGATGTTTGCTTGCTGTTACGTGAATTAAGGAAAAGAAAAGTCACTAACGTGATTGATATGCAGTTTCAAGGACAGTTATGATTACTGTGAATCACAATTAACTTTCCTAAAGTTTAGGAGACTTTCAAACGTATGGATTGGTAATATTGTGAGGATATTATTTTATTTCCTATTTTGTGGGAAAGAAAACACGTGATAATAGGAATGAAAGTTTTTGGACGTGATTTATTGCCCTAGATGACGTCAGCAGAAATAGGCGCTGACAAGAGTGGAGGTGACGCTGACATGTTGGAACTTGACGCTGACAGAATAAGTCAATGCTGACAGCGTTGACAGTGTTGTCCGATATATGAGAATCCAAACGCTGATAGGTATTGTCCGATATCGGACAATACATCTTATAAAGATCTTGGATAAGAGAGGATGTCGGATAACACAAGGATAGTTGCTGTTTGAGAAAATTGGTACGTTTTAAGCACACAAAAAGGAGTTATTTACACACGAAGGTACATGGAATCTCTGTTTTCATATAGAATATCAAGTTGATATTTATGGCTTGGATATTTATAAAAGGGATTAATGATTTTAATGCGAGTTAGCAACAATTCGTGAGGTAATTTATTGGATTTGATTATGTAATCGGGGTAGCCTTGTAAAAGAGTTATCCATCTAATGGATTTTATGATATGAAGATTAAGAATTGTCATGAAGAGGTGTTAGCTTAAGGGGAAGAATTCTTATGGTATGTTTGATGATTGAAGAAGATTTTCACGAGTTTGTGTTCTATCATATCTTAAAGTCATGCACTCCCAGCCACTGACTTTTAAGGTAACTTGTTCGTGCTTTACATGGTTGGTGACGAAGACTTGTCATAACACTTGAAGGAGTTACATTATCGTGCTCAGTGTCTCACAAAGGATGAGAATATTGACAAGGGATCGAGGTCTACTTATATCTCTTCTATAAGTTCTTCATCACGTGGATAGTACAAGACATGGAACATATGGTTGGGTTATTCTACTTCTACATCAAGAATACTTTATTTATTTTACTTCAAGATCATTACTTAGAGCTACATTTGGAGAATCTTCAAAGATTGCATACATTTTTACTTCCCTGTTGATGTGACAAAAAGGGAAAGACATACATGCTACACTTGAGGGGAAGCAATTTGAAGATCATGTACAACTTACAAGAGATACACATAGAGTTTTGCCGACATCAACTAGGGGAAGATTGTTGGGTCAAAATTATAGCCAACCTACTTGAGCGCTGATAAGAGTAAAACAAGCGTTGACAGGAGCAAATCAAACGCTGACAGCTCAAGCGTTGACAAGATAAAGTCAAGCGTTGATACATTGAAGACAAGTACTGATGGGAAGATATACTCTACGCGTTTGTTGTATTCTCGATTACTTCTAGTAAAGATAGGAACAACAATGTATTTTCTATATTTATCTTTACCTAGAATAGCTGATACGTAGATTATTGTACAAGGCTTCTTATGTCTATAAAAGAAGACCTTTAGGTTAATGTTCAATATAAGTTTTCATTCGTAAACTACTTTCATTGTAAGCAAGTTTGATATCATTAATCAAAGTGAAAGTTTGTTTATACCTTGTGTGTTCTTGTTTAAGTGTTAATTCCGCATAACACTTAGATTATCATACACATATACAAAGGTTTCTCTAAGTGTATTACTTGATCTAATCTCGTATACATAAAGCTAAATCGATCTAAGTTTGGGATCAACAAGTGGTATCAGAGCTTATCCCATTTGGGAAATGGAGCTCAAGAAAGCAATGTTTGTTCCCAGACCAGTGAAAAAGAGAAGACATACATGCTACACTTGAGGGGAAGCAATTTGAAGATCATGTACAACTTACAAGAGATACACATAGAGTTTTGCCGACATCAACTAGGAGAAGATTGTTGGGTCAAAAAGTTGATGTGGCAGAAACTCAAAAACAAAGAAAACATGAAGATATTGTCTAAGCTTTGTCAAGAGCAATTTAGGCGTTGACAAGAACAAACTAAGCGTTGTTGGCTCAAGAGTTGTCGTGTGCAATCCAAGCATTGTCACATGCAATTTAAGAGTTGATAGAAATGTAGACAAGAATCTTATTGTAAAACCCGCATGCTTTTACCATGATTAGTACCCTTAAGATCGTACGTACTAGATTAAAACTTTCCTTTTATAGTACGATTACGTTTACGTGTTAGGATTTTACGTATTACGTACGTGTTAGAACACGATAAGTATTTATTACGCACGGACACGCAATAGTTATTTAAACAATAATTAATCACGAACATGCGATCATGAAATCATGAACGTAATTAAATCACGGGCTAATATTAATTACGTATATATATTTATTACGAACACGAATAAATATATTAAGTCACGATCGATAACTAATTAAAACACGTAAAACACAAACACGAGAACACACGAGAACACACCAATATTTTAGACACGGAAAAACATTCGGGTTACCCCTTGTGGGCCCCATTACCACGAAAATTAGGAGGGAGGATGGGCTTAGCCCATCAATTTTTACTAAAAGGGAATTAGGAGGTTTTCACTACTCAAATAAACTTTACAGAAGATTTTTAAGAAAACCTAAAAAGCCTCCTTCCTCCTTCTCCTTTGTGCCGCCACCCTACAACCACCATAAGGAGTGGTTTTTGATCTTGGATCTCGGAATTCTAGTGTTTGATCGTGTTTGTTCTTCTCCCTCTTGATCCACGAATTCGGTAAAACCTTTTTAAACCTTTTCTTTTGATTTAATCTTTTTATAAATTATGAACATGTGATGTTTTTGCAAAAACATAATAATTAAACATGGATCTAACATGATTTGGTGTTAAATAAAATCAAAAGGGTGTTTTTAAGGGGTGTTTGTTTTGGCCGCAGACTGCAACCGAACCCGAATGGGTTTCGGTTTGCCAAGCCGACCACCACCAAGACCATATGGTCTTGGTTGGTGCGTGTGGGTCCCATGGCAGCAAGGAAACAAGGGGTACCCCGAGTTGGTTCGGGGTACGGTGTCGATTTCATGTCCGGTTCAAGGTTTTGATTCTAGATCCGGTTCATGGTGTATGTTTAGTTTTTTTTTATGTTTATGATCTTATGTTAAAGATTAAATTAATAAAATGATATGATTAATTTAATAACATGACTTAGGTTATTTTAATTATTATAATCATGAAATTAATTAATTAATTAACATGACTTAGGTTATATTATTAATATATAATAATACATGTTTTAACCTAAGTATTTAACTTTATTTAATTAAAAACATGTTATACTTTAATTAAATATTTTAACCTATAGTTTAATTTAATTACATGAAATAATTATTAAACTATACCTTATATCATATGACTTAGAAAATAATCATGAAAACACTTAGGCTTATATGCTTAGCTTATTTAACCAGCTTATTTCTAATTATGGAAACTTTCTATTTTTAGAAACTTAATTAAATAAGGCAGCTAATCTATTTATGGAAACCTTCTATTTTTATAAACTTATTTATTTCAGGCAGCTAATCTATTTATGGAAACTTATTTAATTAAGGCAGCTGATCTATTTATGGAAACTTTCTATTTTTAGAAACTTATCTATTTTAAACAGTAAGTATATTTTTGGAAACTTTCTATTTTTGGAAACTTTCTATTTTTGGAAACTTTCTATTTTTGGAAACTTTATATTTTTGGAAACTTACTATTTTTGGTAACTTTCTATTTTTGGAAACTTTCTATTTTTGGAAACTTTCTAATTTTTGAAACTTTCTATTTTAGGAAACCTGCTATTTTTGGAAAGTTACTTATTATTACACAGTAAGTATAATAACACATGAAATACCAGAAATACTTAATCAGATTAATCAGAATATAAGATAAAACACGGTTTAAGGCTTAGAAACAGTAAAACATGGTAAGAACACATAAAATAAGCTAAGACATGATATAAAACCAGCTACGTATTTAGTAAGCAGATACTTATTCATGTACATATTTACGTAGCACTAGTGATTCGGAAGTAGGATTCCTCGCAGTTCGTCTTTCTCGTTCACTGGACATAAGGTACGGATTCCCGTCCTTTCAGTATGGACATTCTTTCCTTATTAGGATTCCCCGTATGCAGCCAACTGTTTTCCCGTAGTATAAGTTATGAGTTTGATTGCTTATGTTTAATTAAGATTACCTATAGCCATATACATGCATGACCAGTTTCACCTAGTTATGGAGGTACCATAACCATAACATTAGAGACACTGATGTTATGACTTCACCACGGCGGAGTGATTGCTCGTGGCGTCCCTTCAGCTTTTGGCCATTTATTTATATTTATCATGTGGGGCGTATGGGTGCATCCTAGTTACATGTTTTCAGTCAGGATTTCATGGTGAATGTGGTTTGTGCCTTGCATCCTTCACAATGAGCTGATCCCTCCTACCCAAAAACTAATATATTAAATTAAAGGCAACCCCTCTAATTTGCATGATGAGGTCACCCTCTAAGTATTCATGCACGATGGATTTTCATGACCTATATTGGCAAATGGTAAAATATGTTAAACAGTTTTCATAAGATAAACATAAGGCTTTTCAAACTATAAAACCAGTTTTATGAACATGTTCCAGGTTTTCCAGGACTTATACATTTCCGCTGCTATTAAGTCTCTATTGTGTTTTAGTCACTTATACTATGTCTATATCCGTACACTGAGCGTTTTGCTCAGCTGTTACTTTCCTTTCCATGTCCCAAAACGGCAGGTACCCTAGGAAAGACTCGAGCATTTGGAGGACGTGCATAGGGTGGAAGCTGCTAGAGACTTCTTTTTCTTTTTGCCTTCATATACTTATGCTTGTTTAGTCTTTCATTCATTTCTTTTGCTTTATTATGTTTTGGGCTTATGTTTGGGAACCGATGTTTGATTCCGGTTATCCCTATGGTCATGTAATGTTTTATACATTTATCCTTGTATGCTTTGATGACATGCCACAATTACGCGTGACATTCCATTATCTAAATGGGGTGTTACAATTATGGTATCAGAGCCAAGGGTTCGACCTATAGGCTCTAAAACTCGACCTGTGACTAGTGGGTAGTCACCAGAAGCTTCCAAAGCCAACGTTTGTTATTCCAGGTATTGATGTTTTCAGCGCATTGTTGTTTTAACCATGACGTTTTTAGCACCTTGAGGTTTTAACCTTGATGTTTTCATCGATATTGTTTTACTAATATGGATGGACAACCGTCATTCGTATTTAGTTATGTGTCATTGTTTCATGCATAATGTTCCTCGCGAACTGTGGCTATGTGGACTGAACCCCAGTAGTTCATAATTAGTCACATAATTTTTTTTGATAAGTTTTGACATATGAGTTTCATTTATTTATTTTTCATGTATCATTGTTGCAGGGATTATGACTAAGTAATGGTTGGTACAGGACTGGCCCTATTTAGTCGCATGTGCTTTTATCGAAACTTTTAACTTTGGGACCGACCCATAGGCGTCCCCTCGCCATGTCTTTTGTTTTGGAACCGACCCATAGGCGTTCCCTCGCACATATAAAGGTTTTATAAACTACATTACGCATTCATGCACTATTTTTCATGCATAAAATTTTCTCATGATTTAAATTGGCATAAATTTTTTTCATGACCCCTCATAAGTTATTATGTTTTTTTATGTCAGGTATGTTTTCATACTGTCATGGTTAACTTCAGTTTCATGCTGATTATGTTATACACTTCTTTGTGATAGATGGTTTCATGTTTCTTCATGATAATTCCGTCTTCATGTTGATTATGTTTTACGCCTCTTTTGTTATTTACGTTTTCCTGCAAGACATTGTTAGATTTCATTGAATCATGCTTTCATGATAGTCATGGTTGGTTTTCATTGATCATGCTGTCCGGCAAATCATCGTGGAATTTTGTGTAACCACACTTTAACGTTTCCGTTATAACCAGAATGATGTCTATGCTAATATTGCCAGGTTATCATAATGGTTTTCCTAACCGTTTCACCGATATACTTTCCTAAAATCATGACAAATGATCGACCCCATACCGATCATTTCATGTGCATTCCACGTGTACTCCACGTACCGTATTTCATGTGTATTACACGTACCTTAATCTATGTATATTCCACTTGCAATACTTCACGAGTATTCGCTAGTCGATTTTGAATCACCTCAGGCGTATTTTCTGTTGCTAATATTCTGATGCCGCTCATAACTTGGAGATGTTACTAAAGGTTGATGCTGCTGACGTTCGGAGATGCTACGAGATGCGGATGCTGTTCACAACCTGGAGATCCTACTAGACGAAGACAAAGGCGTCGGAGCAAAGCAATTGGACGAGAAGATGCTTCACTATCAGACGACTCCCATCAATCATTGTCCCTAATTCTTAGTTACACGTCACACGTCATTCGGCTGTCATTTCAGCCATATGAGTGCAAACCGGTACCAGCCGGCCACTCAGCTGAAGAGTTACATGAATCACGGTCATGAGAATGACCATCATGGAACTGACAGACAGGACGATAGTAACCACTACTATGACAACAACTATCCTAGAAATCGCAACTGAAACTCCAGCCACGGACGTGGTCAGAAATACAAGGATTAGTAGTCCAACCGATCCGCCAATTCTGGCATAATAACCTTATATTGTGGTTATATTTGTTTCACATCTCGAGACACATATCAAGACATCAGTCAAGACACATGTCTCACGTATACTTTCTGAAGACACATGTCAAGACATCAGTCAAGACACATGTCTCACGTATACCTCCTGAAGACACATGTCAAGGCACAAGTCAAGACATATGTCATGCTTATAGTTCCAAGAAACGAGTCAAGACACATGACTCACGTCCAACTATGGAACATTTCTAAGAAATTTAGGGTACCCTCCAAGGGTATATCCATTTTGTTGTGCCATGTATTAATCAGGCCACAAGAATTTCTATACCATTACCGGCGCATCAGTGAGAACTGTCACGTTACCGATGTCACTTTCATTTTCTTTCACCATACTTCATATATCCATGACCATGAAGGACGCCTTTCGTATTCCCACGTATACGAAGGTTTTCCTTCAGCTTGATGATGAGATCCAAGCTGCTAACGCATTTCCTCGGACAGACACGAGATGAAATTTATCCTAATCATGGACTAGGAACAGCACACCATGCTACGATTCATAATTATGTACAGTAATGTTCAGGCTCCTGAATACATTCTATAGAATCTTGATAACCTATGAATCTATGAAGTGGGTTGATGATTTCTAGAGAGAGAAACTAGAGAGAGAAAGTGAGAGAGAAACTATGTGTATTTTTATTCCAATGAAAAGTGTAATGATCAACAACCAACCCCTTTCCATGGTGGAAAGGGGTATTTATATCCAAGGCCCTTATTTGGGCTTGGGCCGACCCATGACAAGCCCATGGGTCGGTTTCTTACTTAACTTAATAAGTAACACTAACTACGAGCTATTACAACATTAATAATATTGTGGAGTGACCGATACTTCTAAGATACGTAAAAACGTATTTCTAACAATCTCCCCCTAAGGGAGGTCACTCCACGTTTACAAAGTTCTAAACCTAGCATACTATACTAAGTCTTTGTTCTTCAGCTCGTAGTCTTTTCTTCTTTCTTTTTGTTGTGAATATTTTGATTTGATCTTTTAGGCTTTAGCTTGAGAGCATTGTTCTTTTGGCCTTTCACGTGCGATCTTTGCCTTCTTGTGAAACTTGCCTCCTCGTGAATCCATGGTCCACACACTTATGTCTTTTTGTTGAATTCTCGAAAGCTTCAGAGTTTGGTACAGCGGAAGACTTCATTTTGCACTTTCTTGAATTTTGCTGAACTTTGATGCAGAAAAACATAAGCATGTGGGAACGACTTCTACAGGTACACCGCAACACCACCGTCTTCAACTGGTACACAACAACGCCACCGTCTTCAACAGGTACACAACAACGCCACCATCTTTAACAGGTACACAGCAACGACACGAATAAAATGGCTTTGACATTTTATTCTAATTCGGTAGCATTTTACCTCCGGTCGGTGAAGACCGTTGGACGATATTAGATATCGTACCCGTGACGGATAGTTTCAATTAAGTAACTTCCTGACAGGATTTCGCGGGTAAACCCGTTCTCTTTATTCGACCGTCCAAAGCTGACTGCGAACATAAAGAGTGAATCACTTGGATAAATTATCCTTGTGATTTGAAGCCGTCAATTCATAAAACCTGGAACAAGTGAATTTCAATTAAGATTTTCACCATCGTTGCTTTCCAGTTATCACGAGCTCAATTCATAAAGAATCTTGCACGTCACCTACCAAGTGCTGTTTGATGTTAACACTAGAAGGATTTCCACTCGTCACTGTGATCAATAAAGAGTCACTCTGAGTGTTCTGGCAAGATCATATGATAATGCGTAGAGGCCTGGAACGAGTTTAAGTTCAGTTAAGAATTAAACCACTGTTTCTTTCCAGTTTTTCACAAGATTGGTTCTAAAAGAACCGCACGTGTAACCTACCATGAGCTTGTTTGATGTTGGCTCAATCAGGATTTCCATCTTCATTGTAATACTTACGTATTACTCAGATGTTCTGACAATATTACAGGAATACTGCGTAGGACTCATGAAAATCTCTTACTTTTCATAGTGTGTGAGAAAGCAAGGAATAAATGGAAAGTGTCCTAATGAGACTTTTGATGATCTCGTGGCTCTAGACTCGATAGTGCGTTTTGATTTAGTGAGCGATGGCTGGAGAGGAGTGCCACCTTTTCAATATCAGTCTATTCGGAGTGAATAAACCAATAGATAACGTGTTGATCTCCGTGTGATTAAAACAAATACCTTTTGAGAGATATTTGAGTTAGCTGGGAAGGGTTGTGCATTGCATCACTGGGTCCATGACGTCTTTCTTCAATATCGAGAATCATTAACAAAAATGATCTCAATAGCATATGTATTGACCCGGTTTCTGCCTAAAGTTGTAAGGAGGGCTTCTTTCTTTACACCCTTTATCTTTACAATTCTTTTTCATTCTTCAACCCCTTCAATGCTTACCAATACGTCATAACTAGCACCTTGTTGTGATTGTTCTAGTGCTAGCTTAAGTACTTGGTCGGCATTCAGCTACGTTCACAATCTTTCTCCAACTTTCCTAGGACTTCTAATTCTATCTAGGGAATTGTCCTTGGGAAGATTCCATCGGCTCTGATGAATCATTGGACTAAAACCTATTCCTACCACCCTTTTGTCACCACATCCGTCGTGAAATAAGCGTGTTTTGGGAAAGTATAGCCACCATGAAAAATCATTGAAAATCACTTAAGGTACTTGTGATATTGAAATCAAAAGTTTTGTACCTTAGGTGTTTTGTTCATCAAAAATGCTCCCCCTTAACACGTGCTTTACACATATTAAGTTGGATAATCGTTAAGTCTTTTTCATCTTTTAGCCAAGTATCATTTAAGTCTCCTTAATCCCATTTTCTCCCCTTATCCAAAATGTTAACCATTAATATTTGGGATATTGAATGGATTAACCGGTCTTTGGGTAAAAAATGAAATCGATGTTTGGCCATAGAACATGTTAATGCTCCCCCTTAAATTAATAAGGGATAGTTGTAGTGCTTTAGTATGATATATTTTGAAAGATTTAGAATCTCGTGAGAAATTCTTGAAAAATTATCATACCGTAACACTACATCAAGCCGTAAAAGTACAATATTCACAAATTTACATATTCACAATTAAAAACCAATATAAAGTGGACCTAAAATATACGACCCATTAGATGGATCGTTGCAGTAACTTGTGGTGCACTCCATATGGTCTACCACCAACGAATCTTTCTAAACTCCTCATCAATCTACGTTCACGGAGCTTTTGATCAATCTTCTTGATCACATACTTCGCCATTTGCCGATAACCCTGATGCCAATCCTCAGTCATCTCTGGTAAAGTCCCACCCGAATTAAGATGCTCCAACTTTCCTCTGACGTATAGGAGAGTCCCATCACTATACTTATAAAGCTCACCCACCCTCATAAACTTCATTAACCCTCGACTGTTCAAGTAGAAAATGTCGTAATTTGGGACAGAAATGCCGGTATAGGGACATCTATCTACATGTTGAGGTAGAACTTGATTCATTGGACGGGTGAGGTTAAGCTTCCTTTGGTAGCTTTCAACTCCCAATTGAAGATCTTCAACTCGTTTCTTGATAACAACGCTTCGTATGAACATACGAAGTGTTGTATGCAAGGCAATAATGTCTTCACGAGCAATATGGGTGAGTTGATCACGGGTCATCATAAGTAACATGTCTTCGATATCCTCAAGGCGAATGATAGAAAAATCTCCCTGCTGGATTTTGTATTCTCTGTCATCCTCCCTTTTTAGACGAATCTCCGTCACATGATAATAGCCATTCTTGGCTTCAGTTTTTAGCCCTAAAATACTGGAGATGCGGATATCAGATCTAACGTTACTTCTTGAATTAGCTAAGCAGCAACCCCTGTACGCCCTTCGAACTCGTTCGTCCCAATGAGATGGACCTATAACAGCATACATATCATAATTACGAGTTACCCTTGGGACCCAGAGTCGGTTTACCTTTTCCTCGATCCAGGGTATTGTCCCCCAGTTGGCAGCTTTTAGCAAGGTCAAGGAGGTTGCGTACTTTGATGAACCCTTCAGAAGATACTCAAGATCATAGGTGACGAAGAAGTCGAGAGCAATTTGATTATCTTGAGAAGGATCAAGTGGAGGTGGGGCTCTTTCTGATTCATGGAGGCCTGGCCTTTGAACGGTGTTAAAAGCTTTCAGGACCTCGTCAGCATAATACTCGAACTCCATTCGGGTCAACCTGGTTTTGGCGCGAATTCTCTTATCCTTTAGCGCTCTCTTCACCAAAGACGGAGTAACCGAAGTCTTATACTCATGAGCCAGAAATGCACACAAGTCTATCGGACTACGGATACGGAGATATAGAACATCTCTGTCAGCGTCTGTGATTGGATCATATTGAGCCGCTGCCGTGATCCAAGCTTGTGGTGGTGCAGTCTCGTCAATCTCCAAAGTGTCTGCCCAGTCCCGTGTGCTTGACTCAGGAACAGTAGATTGTGGTTCTTGTTGTAGAGGAGTAGAGACATGAACACGTGCTGGTTCTGATTCAGGCATCTCGGCAGTGTCATGAACAGGCGAGTGTTGTGCAGCTTCAGGTTCAGTTATTGACTCTGCAATCACAGGAGCAACAACAACAGAACTAACAGGGTTAGTGGTAACAGGTATAGACACAGCAATAGATGTACCAGGAATCGATGACGCCGTAGTAGCATTCACATCATGGCGCCACTTGGATCGTCTTGATTCCGTTGAGGTTGATTTTTCCTTTTCTGCAGCATCTTTCTTAGACTTGGTTCCAGACTTAGAAGGTTTCTTTGTACTGGCAACCTTATCCCCTGTTTCAGGCTGTTTACCATCATCATCCTCATCGCTATCCTTATTGCTTCCCTTAGCACTCTCCTCGTTTCCATCACCACCATCATCACCATCATCATCATCATCATCATCATCATCACCACCATCATCGTCACCATCATCATCCTCTTCTTCTTCTTCTTCTTCACCTTCTTCTTCCCCGTCACCCTCTTCTTGTTCGCTTTCTTCCCTTTCTTCCTCAGGCAGAATGTGGTAAGGTACCACACTTCCAAACATCTTGAACAACCGATCATCCTCCATGATAGCGTCATTCAGGGATTTGTAGAGTGTCCGTTGAATCTTAGATTTATCAAAAGATCCAAGTTCCCTCATGCGAGCTTTGAGGATCTTCTTTAATTCAAAATCCGTTAACTCATAGGCAATTTTATAGGCGGATTCAGAAGGATTGGATGACTTGATCATCAAGTTATCAGCCGCGAGTGTCTTCAACTCATCACGCAGTTTTGGCATAATGGATTCAACGGATTCTTTCACTCTCTCTTCAACAGAAGCTTCAAGTGCTTCTTTCTGCTCCTTGTATTTATCCCTCATAGCCTGAAGTCTCGTGATTCGTGCTGCATGCTTATCAACTTCAGCCTGCTTAACCTGAGCTAGTTCTTCTGCATGAGCTTTACGTGTCAACTCCATTTCTGCAGCAAACTTAGCAAGCATCTCTTCTTGGGCTTTCTTAGATGCTTCTTCACTTTGAACTCGTCTAAGTAGCTCTTGGCGAAGTTCATTCATCTCTCTTTTTTGATTATCCGTATGTTTATCCAACATCTCTGCCATTACAAATGCAGCCATTGAAGACGATGCAGAGCTACTCTGGGTTGGTTGAAGAGGCTTGGTTGTAACCACAGTACTGAGAATGGGAGTTATTGAAGGTGGAAGGAATGGTGTTGAAACCGGTCGGGTTGGTAAGGGCTGTATTGGTGGAGGTTGAGTTACTAAAGGCTGAGTAGGTACCATGATTGTAGGAGCACCGGACTCCTTTTCAACACTTGCTGAAACCGGGATTGATGTCTCCTTCGAAGTAGAATACCGTTCAGGTGATCCAAACTCATAAATATCCTCTGGCTCCTCGTACTCTTCTTCAATATTCATCTGTGCACCAGATGCACTACCTCCCGTGTCTTTCCTACTCCTTTCAATAGCTATCTTCATTAATTTTCTCTCAGCCTTGTCAAGAGTAGGATCATCAACATTTTCTTCGTCTCGTAGAACAAACTCATCAGCAGTGCCTTTTCCCTACTTAGCCTCAGTCTTCTTCTTCTTGGTTTCGGTTGCAGGTAAAGCAGCTGGTTGCTTGCGTTTACCTTTACTCTTGACCGTATTAGACGAGTCTTCTATTGTCTGAAGGCTTGCTTTTAGCTTCTTGATTTCTAGCAGCAGTAGCTTGTAATCAGCAGAACCTTTAATTTTATCCGTCAGAAGATAATCGGGAATAGGACCAGGAATCACACCACCAGATGGTCCTTCATGCCTTAGATCCACAGTATGATCAGCCTCTTCAGTGTGATGACGACTTGCTGCACGCCTATCAATAGTAACATCATTCTTCATAAAATAGTTAATGATAAGCTTGATAAACCGAGGGTATGGAAAGAAATTAGTCTTCAGCTTCTTGTTTTGGAAGAGTTGAAAGGTGAATTCTTCCCACAACAATAATGCATAATCTGCATTTGCGCCTTTGTACATTCCATGGAAGATTTTCATAATAGGACCACGCAAAGCATCATGCCCACTTGTTTTCGGTGTAAGACATCTACTGAGAATACCCAACATTGCTCTCCAAGGTTGACCTACTTTAGCAGTGGTAAACTCTGACACAACTCGTATGTCAGGACATCCAAGAGCATCGAACATCTCCATGAGTTCGTCTTTAGTAGGATCCCTCGAAAATGCCATACCTTTGGGTGTATCCCTTATTCCAAATATCTTGCAGAAGTCTGAAACAGTAAGTGTCTGCTGCTTGTTGTCGAGAGTGAAGGTGATCTTGTTTGAAGTACTTTCCTTGGTAGCCCAGAACTCATACATGTACTCATATGGCACCGAGGCAGTACTCCTCAAAGCATTCTTAAAGTGAGAGTGATCAAGGATTGCTATGGCTACTTTGAAACCATGGTGAGTGGATTTTGAGACTTGCTTCAGCCGGTAATTTTTTGGTATGAACTTGAGTGGTCGTGCTTCAGCAATTGCGGCTGCTCTAGAGTCTTGGATTGCTTGTACTGTTGGATTAGTCATTGTATCTGCTTAAGATAAGACATGAAAGGTTGATGCACAAAAATATATAGATATGTATCATTTTTACTTCTAAGCATAACACATTTCATCAAGTAAATATAACAAGCAAACAACTATCAATCAAACAACCCTTCATCCGGAACTTTTCATCCGGAACTCTTCATTCGGAAGTCCTTCATTCGGAACTCTTCATTCGGAACTCTTCATCCGGAACTCTTGATACGGAAGTCCTTCATTCGGAACTCTTCATTCGGAACTCTTCATCCGGAACTCTTCATACGGAAGTCCTTCATTCGGAACTCTTCATTCGGAAGTACTTCATTCAGAACTCTTCATTCGGAAGTTCGTCCGGAACTTCTTCACTCGGAAGTTCGTCCGGAACTTCTTCATTCGAAAGTTCACTCGGAACTTCTTCATTCGGAAGTTCACTCGGAACTTCTTCATTCGGAAGTTCATTCGGAACTTCTTCATTCGGAAGTTCACTCAGAACTTCTTCATTCGGAAGTTCATTCGGAACATCTTCATTCGGAAGTTCATCCGGAACTTCTTCATTCGGAAGTTCATCCGTAACTTCTTCATTTGGAAGTTCACTCGGAACTTCTTCATTCGGAAGTTCATCCGGAACTTCCTTCATTCGGAAGTTCATTCGGAACTTCTTTCATTCGGAAGTTCATCCGGAACTTCTTCATTCGGAAGTTCACTCGGAACTTCCTTCATTCGGAAGTTCATCCGGAACTTCCTTCATTCGGAAGTTCATTCAGAACTTCTTTCATTTGGAAGTTCATTCGGAACTTCTTTCATTCGGAAGTTCATTCGGAACTTCCTTCATTTGGAAGTTTGTTCAGAACTTCCTTCATTCGGAAGATTGCAAGCTATGTTCATCCGGAACTTCACAAACGCACCTATGAAAGATTATTCTAAGCGCGATTTGGGAGTTTTAAGGCAATCTAAGGCAACTTAACATATTCTAATGATATTCCGAGCAAAACCCATCAAAAACCCTAATCAATTAACCCTAAATTAAGGCAAACGAACCCTAATTAGATTAACTTTAATTCAAACGAATTAACTAAGTGGATTTGAATGAGTTAGGCGAATTAGAGATCAAAGATATGATGTTAGTACCTTGTTGATCGAATGAGATGGATTGAGAGATGAAAACGAGAGTTTGAAAGCTTGTATGTGTGTTTTTGTGTTTGTCAATGGCGGCAATAATACAGTGAAGAAGATAGAACAAAAGGGACGGGGGTTATGGTTTTGACTTAGGTCAATTTTTTTTAACAACTTTCTCAAATATCACTTAAGTCCCTACAGTTTTCACTCCTTTTCCCTTTTTATTCCTTATCTCATCATTTTTCCTAACCATTGTTAAATTTTGCCAACTTAACTTAAGCATCGCAACCTATTAGCAAATCTCAAGATCTTAAAGCAATTCCTATCACATTGAACGAGCACAAGTTGTATTCTAAAGCAAGACCACTCATAAACCATTTAGCCAATTAAATTTCCACAATCACTTTTGAAAATCGTTTTGATGACGAAGATGAATTAATATTTTCTCCCCCTTAAACGATGACCCGTTTTCTATTTAAAGAGCTGTAGTCATTGTTTAAAGAGTCAAATATTGATGAAAAACATTTCCAATTAATGTCTTGAAAAAGATTGATTCGTGGTGGCAATAAGATTTCTCTTATTTTGACAAATTAATGCACTGAGACGTACACTAACTCGTGTTAGACCAAGTTGTAAAGTAAACTTGATCCCTTTTCATGATTTGGCTTGTAAATCATGCCCGAGAAAATTAATTCCCGTTGGTGAGCCAACGTTTTCCAAGGAAATACGTGACTTTAATGCGAAAACCGGGTTGCAGTCAGAAATAACTACAAGCCATAATGGGCATGTTTTAAAAATGTACAACTTTTATACGGACTCTATTTATGGCGCCGTGTCAATATTGATCGACATTTCTAAAGCCGTAAATATTACCGTACTAAAAGACATGCCCGATTTAAAAAACGAAAAATATTTTTGGTTTTTCTTGATTTTATATTTTTTATGGTTTTTCTTGGTTTTATATTTTTTATGGTTTTTGTAGATTTTATATTTTTGTATTTTTCTTTTTGTGGTTTATATATATACGATAATATACATGATCACCAACAAAGGATACGCCTGAATAGTTTACCACTACTATTCAGCTGATTCTTCTGCCAATTCTTTGAGAGTCGCTGGAGTGAATGATTTCATGCCAAGCTTGTCGATCAAAAACTCGATTCGTCCTCGATCTAAGGCTTTGGTGAACATGTCTGCCAGCTGATACTCAGTAGTGACAAAATACAGCTCGATCACTCCGTTCTCCACCTGCTCTTTAATGAAATGGTAGCGAATGTCTATGTGCTTGGCCCGGGAGTGTTGAACGTAGTTGCAGCAAAGGGAAATGGCGCTCTTGTTGTCACAATACATCGGGATTTTGTTAAATCCCAAACCGTAGTCAGTTAATTGTGATCTTATCCAAAGGACTTGAGCACAACAACCGGACATGGCGATGTATTCAGCCTCCGTGCTAGAAATTGCAGTGCTTTTCTGCCTTTTTGAAGACCAACTGATCAATCTATCTCCAAGGAGTTGCACAGATCCAGAAGTGCTACGTCTCGTGTCTTGACACCCAACATGATCAGCATCTGCGTATGAAATTAAAGCAATAGAGGAATCTTTCGGATACCATAGACCATGATGAAGTGTTCCTTTGAGATACCGAAAGATCCTTTTAACAACATGTAGGTGCTTTTCGGTAGGCCGAGCCTGATACCGGGCACACATGCATACGACAAATTGCAAATCAGGCCTGCTAGCAGTCAGATAGAGAAGGGTGCCGATCATCCCACGGTAAAGTTTTGGATCGACAATAGTCCCATTCCTATCTTCATCTAACTTGGATTTCTCCACCATTGGAGTGTCCACGGGGTCACAATTATCAAAGTTATATTTCTTTAAAGATTCTAGAGCATATTTGGATTGATTAATAAAGATGCCTCTGGGATTCTGAGAAATTTGTAATCCTAAGAAAAATGAAATTTTTCCCATCATTGACATCTGAAAGCGTGTGGACATTATCTTCTCAAAGCGTTTTGACAATTCTATGTTAGAGGCAGCAAATATTATATCATCAACATAAATTTGTACCAGAAGCATGTCGTTGTTCTCCTTGAGAGTGAATAGAGTGGGGTCCACTTTGCCTTTGGAGAAGCCTTCCGAGATGAGATATGTTGAAAGGAGATCATACCACGCGCGTGGAGCTTGTTTCAACCCATAGAGAGCCTTCTTAAGCTTGTACACATGATTAGGAAACTCCGTGCTAACGAACCCATCCGGCTGACTAACATAGACTTCTTCCCTTAGTTCACCATTCAAAAATACCGTCTTCACATCCATTTGATAGACGATCATGTTCATATGAGCAGCATACGCAAGGAATAGTCTAATAGCCTCCAATCTTGCAACAGGAGCAAAAGATTCTTCAAAGTCTATACCCAAGGCTTGTTTATATCCTCTAGCAACAAATCTAGCCTTATTCTTCAATACTGCACCCATCTCATCGAGTTTAACCTTATAAACCCATAACAAAGTAAGGATGTTAACCTTGTCAGGGAGAGGAACTAATTCCCATACTTCAAGTCTTTGGAATTCATTTAGTTCCTCCTGCATGGCTTCAATCCAAGATGATTCAGTCATAGCCGGTTGCCAATTTTTAGGTTCAACTTCGGAGAGAAATGCATCAAAGTAGCAATAGAGTGCACTCTCTTGTAATTGATGGCGTGTAGAGACTGGTCGATCTAGATCTCCAATGACATTCCTAATTGGGTGATCTTTTGTCCATTTGGTGCTATGATTTTCAATCCTAGGTGGTCTGGAGTGAACAATAGAAGGAGCTTCTTCTGAGGTAGACGCGTTTAGTCTTAACATGATTCTTTTTATTTAAAACTGAACTAACATTCCTATGGTGAGCTTCTACTTTCTTCTTGTTGGTACTACTAGTGGAGGGCTTGATCTTATCTTTCTTGAGTGGCGATCCTTTAGCCTTAGTAGACTCTTTTACTCCTGTAGAAGGCAAAGTGGGAATATTAGCAACAGATTTTAAAGGTGCCTTACTTGATGGTGCCAATGACGGTTTTGCTCCTGGGGTCTTATTGAATGGAGTTACAGCAATGGGTCTATTAGTGAGTAGTGCAGAACCTGGTTTACCTATGTATTGCAAATATGCTAAGCAATATTGAACTCGCTTAATATATTCATGAGCCGAATAATAGTAGTTACTTGAGGGATCTAAGGCATAAAGATCGTCTAAAATATCCCTAACAAGATCTACATGCTTAATGGCATTCCTCATATAATCATCGTAGGTAACTGGGTTTCTCTTATGGAGCGGGTTCTTATAAAACACTACTGACTTGGTTGTTGGAGCACTAGAGGACGGTGCAGAGTTGGTAGCTAAGTTATTAACAGCTTCTTGTCGGGTGAGAAGAAGTGTCTCCTTTAACTCGGCCAAAACCATGTTTTTGTCAATGAGCAGGATGTTTAAGTCAGAGATTTCCTCACATTTTTGGTTTAATTGTTCAACATAAGATTGTTGCTGTGCCGCATTAAAAGCGAAGCGTTCTTCTAGTGAACCATAAAGTTTGGACATTCCCTGTCTTGCACGATCCATCTCCCCTAGAATAGACGAAAGTCTAATTTCTAAGTCCTGGTTTTTAGACTCTGCAGCCTCTAGTTCCAATTTTAGTGTTTCATTTGATGACACATCTCTCTTCAATCTCATAATTTCTTCCTCTAATGCCTTAACTATTGCAATCATCTTGTCACTCGTCTCAACACCGTTTTCACAACCATTTGTTATCAAAAGATCCTCATTTTGAGTTTGTTGTTTTAATTCTAAAGATATACAGTGTTGTTCTAGTTGATTAAAGCGTTTTGAAAGTAATTTGTAAGAATCTTGTAGCTTTAAAAACTCAGCGTTAGATTCGTGACAAGAATGATTATCTACCTCATTTACAGTATCAACAACATTTACAGAGAGATCACACACATCATCACATATATTCATAGCATCACAGTTAATCATAGCGGATGTAAGCTCATTCGAATAATTAACATTCACAGTAGTAAGCACATCACACGAAATTACTTGGGACAAGAATCGGTCATATTCGGATAAAATCTTTTCCTTTTCAATTAATTGTAGTTCGTAAGCGGTGTCAATTTCATAAAACACTTTTTGAACTTCTGCAATTTCAAACTCAAGATTTTCCGAAAGAGATGCAAAACTTCCTTTTAGACTTTCGATAAACGGATTGATCTCATTTTTAAACACCTCGTTCATGTGTTCGAAAGCCCATTCTCCGGCGTTTAAGCCATTTGAAGTCGTACATTCCAAAATGACCTTGTCAAAACTAACAAAGTATTGATTAATCTCTTGCAAGTTTAACCATACAGTGCTAACAGGTGGAAGATCCTTTGGAATTTCCTTAGGTCCTTCCATTTTGACAAGTGTAGGAAGTGTACTAGGGTTTTCTTCATTTAACATGTAGGTTGGTCCTGTAATGAGATCTTTGTCCATATGGAAGCGAATTCTAAAATCCGTTTTAGCAAGCTCCTGATTCATTTTAAAATAATCACAATCGGGATATTTTGCAAAATTATATGACCGGTTCTCATCAACCAGATCCTTATTGATGCGATCATCGAAAATAACAATCGGGTCTAAGACCAATCCTAATTGGGTTGCATTATAAAGTCTTGGACTATGGTTAAAAGCTTGTTTTGCATACCGTGGGTTAGGGGGAAGGCATTTTTGACGTGATAAGTTAAATTCTCTAAACGAAGCATCAAATAAGTGCACTAGTTGAGAGGCAGCGTATTGTCTTAAAAGCAAATAATCTAGACTTCTAATCTTATTAGCCGCATTAATTTCCATTTCATTCTTCTTAGACTCGAGTAATTCAAAATCCGTTTGAAGTTTTTGAAAATTAGTGACTACTAACTCTTTTTCTTTAAGTTCATTAGAAAGATCTGCTCTTAAGGTTTCAATTTCTTGCAAATTACCCATTTGTTTGTTTTGAAAATGATCATACTCGGGATTTGTTAGAACACTAGACGAAGGCACTAATTCCAAAGTTTGAACTTTCTCGTTGCATAAGGCAAGCTCATCAGACAAATTCTTATTCTTAGCTATGGTTTCTAAGAGTGCAACATTCATTTGGCTAAGTAATGTAGCAGGAACCATGACCAAATCTTGTTGAGCAGGAGTATGCGTATGCGAAATGGCTCCCGGTTGTGATTCACTCAAGGTCTGGGGACTCACATTGATATTACTATCATTGATTGTCTCCTCATTTGAAAGACTCACCACCGAAGATTCATTCGAATCAGCACGCTCTTGCACAACTTGATGTGGTTGAATACTAGCATCAGTGGTATTATCAGTGGTATTAATAAGTACCTCAGATATCTTTTCTGGCCCTAGGCTAGAGATAGTTGCCATAAGAGCTGCCTGTGCAGATTGAAGTTCATCGCAGTCTGAATCATAAGCATCAAGATCATCTGCTTGGTATGCTGCATTCTGTGTAGTGACAACGTCTTGTTCAGCAATCCCTGGATCAGCAAGAAATGCAAGCTCCTCTTCATCAAGTTCCCTTCCTTGTGCCTGAGCATTCACCAGATAAATCTTCTTTGCAAACCATTGACCATCCCTTCTCCTTTTGGGTTTCTTGCAATCCCTGGACATGTGACCTTCTTCCTTGCAGTTGTAGCATGTAATCATTCTCAACTTGCCTGTGGAATTAGCCCGTGGAGGAGTGTTGACCATTGGAGCAGGATTGACCGTGCGTGCATTGGTGGTTGATGTAGTAGGTCTCCCCTGATAAGGTTGAATAGGTTGAACCATTACCCTGCCATTCTCAATAGTAGCTTGTTGGCGAGAATTGGATGAATTCCTCAACTGATTGTTAGTTGGAGCTGATCCTCTAAATCCTCGTTTGCTTAATGTCCTTGTGAGATAAGCAGACATAGTGGTTAACACTTCAACTGGGTCAGTTCCTTGTTTGAATACAGGAATGGGGACTTCCTCATCATCACAATACATTGCTTGGTCTTGTTGAGCTACATAATCACTAGAAGGAATACTCATGTGATCAGAATAGCTTGATGGATATGCTGCATTCTCTTGATAAGAAGAATATGAAGGCTGAGCATAAGGTGCAATGCTTGCTGGGTGAGGTTGTGAAGCATATTGTGATGAAGGTGCATTAAACCGATATTGTTGCTGATGTGAGGTGGGTGGTTGCGGTAGAATCGAATATTGGGGGAAGCTTGGTGTCATGTAAGGTGATGGATGATAGGCTTGGTGTCACAAAATATAAGGAGTGTTGTTGTGTGACAAGCTTGGTTGATTCGCCATTAAAGCTAAAGAATCAGGGTACATACCTCGAGGCGAACGGTGCATGATCACATGTTTCTCATGCTGCTGAAGAAAAGCATAGAGTTGATCAAAATTGCACTTATGCAAATCCCTGGTAAACTTAACATCGGTAATATACTCACCCCATTCAGCTTGAGGTAAAGTATTCAAAAATTTGGTGTTAACCTGGAATGGAGCAATCACGAGATTGTATACATTCAGATCATTCATGAGAGTACTGAATCCGAAGTAATAGTCGTGAAGCGTTTCCCCTGGGCTGTACGTGAATCTATCAAACAGATCATACAACTGACATTCCCTTTCCTGTTTGGTAAGAGACGTACCTTGTAGCAACACCTTTAGACGTTCCCATAAATCCTTTGCCACCGTATACTGACTTACCATTCGATAGATGTCATGTGGAAGAGCTTGGAGAATGGTTTGAAGAGCCTTTTCGTCTGCATCTGCAACAAGTTGTTGAGCTGGTGTAAGTTCTTCAAATTCTCGTGGTCGAGTCACATTGTTAACCACGATGGTACCATAGTCAAGTGGACCATTTAGAATTGACTTGACCATAAGCCTCCCATATGTCGGGTTTCCCTTAATGTAAGACATCATCCGGCCTTGCCATGCTTCAAAAACTTCTTTGATGAGCATTGGAGGGCGATTATCCGTTCCCGTAATGACGGAAATGTCCGTAAGTGATGTCATCTGAGGCATTAAAGAATTTGGATTCATTTTGTTCACTTCAAAGAGACAAAGATTATCGGTTGATCGAGCAGTGAAATAAAGCTTGTGAATTGTGTTGAGTTTTTGTTGTAAGAAACCAAGATTAAATCCTCTAAAAAATCGATGAAAAAACAAGTAAAATATCCCTTGATTCGGAACTTTTGTTGATTCGGAAGATTTTGACTCGGAAATCCTTGATTCGGAACTTTTGGTTCGGAAGATTTGATCCGGAACTTTCCTTGATCCGGAACTTTCCCTTGATCCGGAACTTTCCCTTGATCCGGAACTTTCCTTGATCCGGAACTTTCCTTGATCCGGAACTTTTGGTTCGGAACTTTTGATCCGGAACTTTCCTTGATCCGGAACTTTACTTGATCCGGAACTTTCCTTGATCCGGAACTTTTGGTTCGGAACTTTTTGATCCGGAACTTTCCTTGATCCGGAACTTTTGGTTCGGAACTTTTTGATCCGGTACTTTGGTTGATCCGGAACTTTTGGTTCGGAACTTTTGCTGGGAATCAGAAACCTTGTTCGAGTATACAGTCGATCAAACAAATGAAGATTAAACCCAGATTTTTACCAAATAACCCAAAAAGTTTTGTGATTTCTACAATAATAAGTAAAAACTAATACTTATCTACTAATCCCAATCACAAAAACACCAAAAACTCCAAGAATCAAGATGGATCTTCTTAAAGAACACTAATACAATCAAAAACTAAATAACAACACAAACCATTACCTTAAATCACCCCATAGCTTTGATACCAAATGTAGAATCTTGATAACCTATGAATCTATGAAGTGGGTTGATGATTTCTAGAGAGAGAAAGTAGAGAGAGAAAGTGAGAGAGAAACTATGTGTATTTTTATTCCAATGAAAAGTGTAATGATCAACAACCAACCCCTTTCCATGGTGGAAAGGGGTATTTATATCCAAGGCCCTTATTTGGGCTTGGGCTGACCCATGACAAGCCCATGGGTCGGTTTCTTACTTAACTTAATAAGTAACACTAACTACGAGCTATTACAACATTAATAATATTGTGGAGTGACCGATACTTCTAAGATACGTAAAAACGTATTTCTAACACATTCAGCTTGATTTTCCATCGGGAAAATCTGTACAAATTATCTATGCTTACAAGCATGTGCGTTGTTAGCCATGGTCGCTAAAATTTTCTAGCTGTCAGTAAGACACGACCACTTAAGTCTTTTACGCATAGCCAGTTGATTATTCCAAAATCTTCCCATACATTCCAGAAGAACTTACAAGGAGAAGGACGGTACCATGAGATTATGTGTCGATTACCGTCGGCGTAAACAAATCACCATTCATGACCGTTATTCTCCTTCACGTATTGAAAACATGTCCAATCGACCTTATAGTGTTAATCACTTTTCCAAGATTGAACTCATGATCATGCTGCCAACAGTGACGGGTGAAAGAGCAGGACATGTCCATGACTGCTATTCGTACACGACTCGGTCATGCTAGATTTAAAATTTTGATTTAGTCTCATCAATGCTCCAACGGCATTATAAGAATGAGTTTCCATGAACTCATAGCAAATTCATCAGTGTTTTCATTGAGGATAACCTGATTTCCTTTAAGCCTTGAGAAGAACAGGAAGACCATATCTGCACTATGTTGCAAATTCTATGACAAGAGAAATTTTACCCTAGAAAATTTTTTCCTATATCAGTTCTGGTTGATTACAGTGACACGCTGGATCACATGGAATTGCATGGTTAATCTTACCATGACTGAACTTATGCGTAAAGGAGGGAACCCTACATTACATTAGGTGTTCTAGAAAATCCTACGCTAAGAGAAGTTTGGATTCATAGACTCAGAGTTTTGTAAACTCCTATGTATCAAGTTCTATGAAGCAAGATACAGTTACATTCATATCTAAGTACGTGACATACCAACAGGTTATGATAGGACACCAACGGACTAGGATGTTTCATCATCTGAATTTGTGAACTAAAATGGGACAAGATCTCCATGGATTTTGGTTACCAGATTAACGCAAACTCAGAAGAAGCATGATGCTATCTGGGTTATTGCAAACAGTTTGATCAAGTCTGTAGAATCCTTACATCCGCAAGTATTGCAGAACCAACAGATTGATCGGACATGTTCCAGCTAAGGCTCATCCGACCACTTGGTAATCCCTCAGCTATAGGGTCAGACAAAGATTCGCAATTGTACTCCTAAATTACTTCACGTCTTCATTCTAATTCCACGCCTTGCTTTCGCGCTCGCGTTCATGACACTGTTCACGTTCATGATCGTATTTTGGCTTACGATTTTACGTTCATTTCTTTTCTCATTCTGGGTAGTTTGCAAGAACTTGAGAGACCAGAACCAAGTTTAGTATAACTCTCCATCATCAGATAGACGTTTCACGTCATATTCCACGTCTCACCTTGTAGCGTTTAACGTTACCGCCATTGTATTCTATGATCACGATATGTTTCACATGTCATGTTCATTCCACGTTCCTCATATCATGATCAAGATATGTTACACGTATCATGGATCACGATATGTTTACTCATACTACACTCGCCATATCTCCACGTAGCACGTTCAAAATTTTTCACGTATCACGTTCAAAATTTTTCACGTACTACGTTTCTTTATGTCTCGCGCATCGTTTTTGGTTAACAGTTAAGTCAAATTGTCTTTCATCGTAACGTTTCAGTTACCCTTGCACGTTAACTCTTATTTTCCTCGATCGAATTTAGAGGATCTACCTTTCGTTGCTAACCAAGAATTTCTTCGGATTCCAAGTCAAGGTCAGGAGGACCAAGATTTATCTTTAGTGTCAAGATCTTCTGAAGGAACCGTTCCAAGAGGGAGGCCACTTGGAAACGGACAAGTTCATCCGAACTTTTATCCGTTTTTCTCTTATCAACTAGATATGTCCTTTCAGTCACGTCACGTTTCATGTCCTTTCAAGACATGTCACGTTCCGCGTTCCTTCTGCCAGGTCACCTGTACGTTCATTTACCTTACATACCCTCTCAGTTTGATTCGGGTATGTTTCTATTTCAGTTACGTTATCTATAATTTGGGGACGAATTATTCTTTTTAGGGGGGAAGAGTTGTAAAACCCGCATGCTTTTACCATGATTAGTACCTGATATGAGCTTAAACTCATATCCTTTTAACAACAAATAACCCTAAAACATGAAGCAAAATACCAATTTATCTTGCAAAAATAGTGTTATGTGGTATGTTTGTGTTTGTGTATACTTGTGTAGGTAAAAAGATACATTTCCAAGCAAACAAGGAATAATCAAGCTCAAATTGATGAAAAAGACAAGGAAGGATCAAAAGTGACAAGACTTTGAAGTACAAGGACCTATCTTGACAAGTTGTCAAAGTTGAAGGACTAAAGTGCAAATATTGTGAAAGTCAAGATTCAAGTCAAACTTGGTCAACTCTCAAGTCAACTCAGTCAAAGGACCATTTTGTTCAAGAATGAAAGTTGAAGGACCAAATATGTCAAAAGAATGAAGCTGCTAGCTCAAAAATGCAATCTACCAAAGTATAGGGACTAATTCTGCCAAGTTTGGAAGATTTTTACTAGCTTGATCCATGTGAAACCATTTCAACCAATGAGAGAAGAGAAAAATGAGCACACGGATCACCAAGCCATGCAATTAATTTCCACTCACAGCCGCTTTGCAATTAATACCCAATCACAACAGTTGGATCCGTGTGATAAATTTTTAACCATTCATGTGATGACACGTGGCATCTTCTTCATCAAAAATATTTTCCAGGATCGCGTTTGAGCTACAATCCATTTCATGAAAAGATGTTAACACCAAAATTGATCATTTTGAAGAGACGAACACAATGGTACAAGTCAATTAACATGAAATCAACTATTGAAGAAAGGCCCAATTTGTGTTCATACTTGGAAGAGGAAATTTGCAGAATTGTCCACGTGGAGAGCTGGGATTGGTCCCAACACGTCACCAACCCCAACAACTCCACCTTCATGCCTATAAATAGATTGATTAGCCTTCATTTGTAATAGTTAGCAATTTGTAGAAAAACACATAGTTTTTTAATTCCTTTCCCTTTCCTCCATTTTTACCCTAGCTACTCAAGAGTCTGACAAACTCTTGAGTTAGTTAGTTAGTTACTTACCTTCTAACAACTTTGTAACCGTTTTCCATTAATAAAATTTGAATTCATCCTTTCCCGCCAAATCTGTTCTTCATATTACTGCTCATTTCCTGCTGCTATTGGATACTTGTGTTACTGCATTGTGTTTGTTATGATCATTCCTTGATCATAACTTACTTTGAAGAAGTTTGTTAGCTGTTTGAGAAGAATTCAGTTCAATCCATAGTTCTTTGAAGATTTCAAGCATGTTGATGATTTCTGTTGATTTGTAGCTGAATTTGATTGATTGATTGTTGTCCTAGTGATAAGGTGGTGGTTATCACTAGGCTAAGAGAGCACAGCGCTCCTCTTCTTCCCAATGGTTTACTACAATAGGTTTTAAAATTCTTATTTTTGTTCCACTCAATAAGTCAAATGCATGCTATTTTTCATAGAGTAATCTTGATGTTTGCCTGATAAAAGTTGTTTAGACTTGCTCATTGCTTGATCTTTGATTGTTTGCAGCTTGAATCTGTTTACTTGTTCTTAGATTTGGAATAAGTTCTAGCTTATTGCTTAATTCAGTCATTTTTAGCCTTGTACTTTGATTGAAGCTCTAGTAGTGATAATTACTTGCTTACTTCTTTTAAACCTTTCATTTTGATCACTGAGTCTGGTTTGCTATAGATTTTCATTCAGTTTAATTTCAAAATCAAATAGTCTTCACAAATTTTCATAAAAATCAGATAAAGGAGTGTTTGGCAATAGTTAATCAAGAGTTTTCAAGAATTGAGCTTTGGCTTGTTAAAGTTCATTTGCAGTTAAAAGGTGGTTATAAAGTGTTTCAAGTCATTTACAAGTCAATTTGAGAGTCAAACAGGCAAATGGCATTAAAAAGGTTTGGGTTGATTTCATTCAGTTTTGTCATTTAGAACTTGTCATTTTCTTTTGGCTAGAATTCATTCATTACTAGATGAAATTGCACCAAATTTGTTCTCAGTTGTAGCTTATATCATATAGATTCAGATTCCAAGAGCATTTTATATAGTTTTCAATAAGCAAATAGGAATAAGCAAAATTCAGATAAGCAAAGTTGAAGCAAGTTTCTGTAAATTGAAACTGAAAATTTGTATCTCCTAATCCTTTTCATAAACATGGCAATTTTTCTTCACAAATCCACTTAAAACATAGAGTTACTTGATTTTTGAAAGTTTCAGCAAAATGAAAAATAAGTTGGTCAACGCTTGGTCAACGATAAGCTCTTTTCAGCTTAATTCATTTTTCTAGCTTATTTCTGGATGAAAATTGTTCTAGTTTGATTTCCCGTTCATTACTTGAGTAGCTTAATCAGTTTCAACAAGAAAATCAAGTTGTGATTGTCTAGATTTTGCTGTAGCTTATTTTGGGCTTATTGATAAGTTCTCATTTGCTTATTTCACAACTTAAGCCAAAATCCTTGTTCACACGTAGCTTATTTTGGATTTTAAGAATTTTGCAACTTGTTTCATTGAATTTGGTTCAGTAATAAGCTCAAACGAGCTTATTTTCATCCTAATCCCGTTTTTGGCTTAACAAGTTCTTGAAATTACACTTAGGTCCTTTATGTTTTAAACAGTTTATAGACTTGGCTAAACTTCATTGTTTTTAGGGTTTGCAATTTGTAAGTCCTTGTAGTTTTGAGATTGGATATTTTCAGTTAGCAAGTTGTTAAGTTTGTTACATTTTGATTAGTTGGTTATAAGTTTTGCATATTTGATCCTTTCAGTTAACTGATTTACACTTTTAGTCCCTAGACTTGATAGAATTTACATTTCAAGCATTTATCTTTCCTAGAATTTACAATTTCAGTCCTTTAAGTTTCATATTTTACATTTTGAATTTTGCTTGAATAAAAATTTGGTATTTGCAAGATGTTTTACATATAAGTAGGTAATATTTTTCCGTTTTGCAAGGCTTTGTTGAATTAGCAAATAGAATATCCAAACAAGTTTAACAACCAAAAACAGTTAAAAACCCGATATTGGTTGGACTTTCCATTAGCAAGAACTGAGAAAAAACGAACTGCATTATACTCAATTTCAAATGGCGCCGCTGCCGGTTCTTTGACTACACGAGAGACTATCGATTGACGGTTTTCATTGGCTTTTGGGATCCGTTCACTTTGTGAACGTTATTTTTACGTATCATAAATAAAAAACAAATAAAAAATCAAAAAATATAAAAATATATAAAAACTAAAAAATTAACAAAACAATTCTTTTCCTAAAGAATTGACAAAAAAAATAAAAAATCCAAAAAGCAATCTTTTTTCTAAGAGATTGCACCCAAAAATATATATTATTGGATTCTCTCGGTTTTTATGTACATATAGTATTTTCTCTTAAAAAACTCATAAATACAAAAATATTTTCCATATATTATTATAAGTAAATACGTATACGTATAAGAACAACCAATCTACATATTCTCCATAAGTATTGCCGAGGCAATACACCGTGTTGAGGGGCGTTCCGGTCCTTGACACGTGTATCGATCAAACAAAATAAAGCAAGAATAGATAAATACTCTCAATAAGCAATAATTCGAAGAATACGAACATTTAAGTGAATAGAAAGGCGATGTGCTATAAAATGCCATCTAAGGGTCAATAGGTACTTAAGTGCTTCGCGCCACCTAACCCCCCGTTCACTTGTAAGTATTCTAAGAAGGAAGGCTTCATTGGGGGTCTTGCACCCAAGTAGTACATACGTATATTGTTATTTTCTTGTGGATATTTAATATTGAAACTCGAAGAGGATAATCCATTTCTCTTCAAAGTCACACGAGAGCTTCTCTCTCATTCCTCGTATTGAGTTGCATGCTCACTCGCGGGCGTGCACAAATACCGATTGGTGTACAACCTCTTCCTCCGAAAAGGAAGAATAAGAGAAAGAGTAAGACCACCATCGTCCACCAAGCCGATCACGAGAATCGTGCTTTGACTCCACCACAAGAAGCCATGGCTATTGATAATCGCTCTTTGTATGAACGTATGCAATCCAACATTCATGGATATTCTAGTGCTATTAAGATTCCCGACTTTCCCGCAAACACATTTGAGCTACATACATCTATGATCAATATGGTTTCGCAATCACCTTTCTTTGGTAACAAGAATGAGGATCCTCATGCTCACCTTAAGAGATTCCTTTCTCTTTGCAATACCATTAAGCATAATGGGGTTCCACATGAGGTGATTAGGTTGATGTTAGTGTCATTTTCTTTAGAGGGAACCGCTAAGCATTGGTTAGACACCCAACCACCCGATAGTATCACCACATGGGATGGTTTCACCACTAAGTTTTTGAACAATTTCTTTCCTCCACATAAGACTATGGCTTTGAGGTCTTTAATTATGGGCTTTCAACAAAAACCTAGTCAATCCTTTAGTGATGCTTGGGAAGAGTATAGTGAGTTATTGAGGCGATGCCCTAATCATGGATTGGATCAAGTTCACCAAATCAACCTCTTCTATGATGGCCTTAAATCTCACCACCAAGATTCACTCAATGCTTCCGCGGGAGGGAATATTCTTCTTAAAACATATCAAGAGGCTTTGGACATCATTGAGACTAAAGCAATGGTTCAAACAAACAATCCATTTGAAGAAAAGGTTCATGTTATCCAAAACAATTCTCAAACTCCTTGTGACAAGAAATGACTCATGAGATAGTTCAAGCCTTTAAGACCGTTTCATTGAACAATTCTTCAAATAATGTGAATGCCATTGCCATTTCTTGTGTTACTTGTGGAGGTCCCCATTCTTATGAACAATGTGATAAGGTGCAAGGGTATCAAGGGGAATGCTATGCTTACCAAGAGGAACATCGTGAACACTACAAGCCTAATATCAATCCAAATAACCTTTCTTACAAATCCCAAAACTACCTTACTCCACCCGGATTCCCACCCCAATCACCCACCCAAATTCAACAAAATCCTCCTCAAATTTTACCAAGGAATCAAGGCCAAAGACCACTTTACCAAGGAAATAACTACAAGGCACCCAACAATGTTCAACATCAAGGAAATACCTTTTATCCACCACAACAAGGATTTAATCAACCACTTCCATTTATCCCCAATCAAGCATATGCTCCAATACCAAATCAAGCTTACCCTCAATTTCAAAATCAAGGATATGGGATGCAAGAGACTCAAGAGTATGTTGACAAGAAAATGCGTGAAATTGAGAAGAGAATGAATGACCAAATCAATAGGGTTTTAGTGGCAATAAATCAAAGACCACAAGGGGCTTTACCTTCTAACACACAAACAAACCCTAGGGCCAATGTCAATGCTATTACAACAAGGAGTGGAACAACAACAAAGGATCCTCCACCTCCTATACCTCCTATTGTTCAACCCACTTGTGCTCCTACTTGTGACAAACCTTCTACTTCTACTTGCCTCCTCAAAATGTTCCTATTCACTGAAACACACCTTCTCAACCACCTCATACTTCTCCTTTACCTTCCACACTTCCCAATGAAGAAGCTAACAAAGACAAATCTTCCACTACTACACCTATTCCACCTACACCAAAACCTACTCTTCCATATCCTTCAAGGTTGAAAAAGGACAAGTTAAAGAACAAGGATGACATCCAAGTCTCCAATTTCTTAAGAATGTTCAAGCAACTCAACATCAATATATCCTTTGCGGAAGCTCTTGATTATATGCCAAAGTTTGCTAAGATGTTCAAGGATTTGCTCTCAAACAAAGAAAAATTGGTTGATTTGCCCAACACATCCCTTAATGAAAATTGTTCCGCGGTGTTACTTAAAACCTTACCAACAAAACTTGGAGATCCGGGGCGCTTCTTGATACCTTGTAATTTTCCCGGTGTTGAAAATTGCATGGCTTTGGCGGATCTAGGGGCGAGCATAAACCTCATGCCTTTATCGGTTTGGAAACAACTATCTCTTCCCGAGCTCACTCCCACTAGGATGACTCTTGAACTAGCCAAGTGAACCATAGCTCACCCCGTAGATATAGCGGAAGATGTGTTTGTAGGTGTGGATAAGTTTACCTTTCCGGCCGACTTTGTAGTGGTTGATTATGACATGGATCCTAGAGTGCCTTTGATTGTTGGTAGACCGTTTTTGAGAACGGGTCGTACCTTGATAGATGTGGCGGAAGGAGAATTAATTATGAGAGTAGAAGATGAGAGAGTGGTGTTTAAGCTAGGGAAAATTTGTGATAGAAAAGAGGTTAAGGAGTCTAGACCTTGTGAGACTATTAACATTGGGGATGTGCTAGATGAAGTGTGTAATGAACACTTTCATGATGCTTGTAAGAGTGCTAGTGATGAGATGCCTCATGTTGAAACCGTGGCCTCAATTGCTCCCTCTTTAACACCTTTTGGAGAGAGTGATTTCCTCTTGGAGGAATTTGAGTCCAACTTTCTTGGTGATGATGATTCTCCCATTAATTGGGAAGAAGATATTCTTACAATCCAAAAGTTGCTCAATGAGGACCCTATTCCTTCTCCTATTCCACAAGAGATTACCATTGAGGAACCTTATATAGTTAAACCTTCCATAGAGAGTCCACCTCCCATTGAACTTAAGGACCTTCCATCCCACTTAGAATATGCTTTCTTAGAGGGAAAAGACCACTTACCGGTGATCATTGCTAAAGAGTTGAAAGAGGATGAGAAAGAGCAACTTATTGAAGTTCTTAAGAAACATAAGAAAGCTTTAGCATGGAAAATATCCGACATAAGGGGAATTGATCCACATTTTTGTACTCATAAAATCCTTATGGAGGATGACTATAAACCCGCCATTCAAAACCAAAGGAGAGTTAACCCAAAAATCCATGAGGTTATTAAGAAGGAAGTGATTAAACTCTTAGATGCGGGTATGATTTACCCCATTTCCGACTCTCCATGGGTTAGCCCGGTTCATTGTGTTCCAAAGAAGGGTGGAATCACCGTGGTGCCTAATGAGAACAATGAGCTTATTCCCACGAGACTTGTGACCGGTTGGAGAGTTTGCATTGATTATAGAAAACTCAATGAGGCAACTAGGAAAGACCATTTTCCGCTTCCCTTTATGGATCAAATGCTTGAACGCTTAGCGGGAAATGAGTACTATTGTTTTCTTGATGGCTTTTCGGGTTATTTCCAAATACCCATTGACCCTAAGGATCAAGAAAAGACCACATTCACTTGTCCTTACGGTACATTTGCTTACAAGAGGATGCCTTTTGGCTTATGTAATGCACCGGGGACGTTTCAAAGGTGCATGATGGCGATTTTCCATGACATGATAGAGCAAACCATGGAGGTTTTTATGGATGATTTTTCCGTATTTGGAAATTCATTTAGCTCATGTCTCACCAATCTTGAAAGAATGCTTAAGCGTTGTGAGGAAACACGTTTGGTGCTTAATTAGGAGAAATGTCACTTTATGGTGAAAGAGGGGATTGTTTTAGGACACAAGATATCCAATAAGGGATTAGAAGTTGATCGAGCTAAAATTGATGTGATTGCTAAGCTTCCCCCACCCACCTCGGTTAAAGGTGTGAGGAGTTTCTTAGGTCATGCGGGATTTTATAGGCGCTTTATACAAGATTTTTCTAAGATAGCTAGACCGATGACTCACCTCTTGGAGAAAGAGGCTCCTTTCATTTTTAACCAAGATTGTTTAGACTCTTTTGAGACTCTTAAGGAAAAATTGACTAAGGCTCCCGTTTTGGTTTCTCCAAATTGGGAATTACCTTTTGAGCTTATGTGTGACGCTAGTGATTATGCGGTGGGGGCCGTCTTAGGACAAAGAGTTAATAAGCATTTTCAACCTATACACTATGCAAGTAAAACCATGACCGGTGCACAACTTCATTACACTACCACGGAAAAAGAGTTGCTTGCTATAGTATATGCTTTTGAGAAGTTTAGACCATATCTTGTGCTTTCCAAAACCATAGTGTATACGGATCATTCCGCTCTCAAGTATCTTATGACAAAACAAGATGCTAAGCCTAGGCTTTTGAGATGGGTTTTGTTGCTTCAAGAATTTAAGATAGAGATTCGTGATAAGAAAGGGGCCGAGAATTTAGCGGCGGATCATTTGAGTAGACTTGAGCATCCTTTTCAAGGAGATTTCCCACACCAAGAAATCAATGAATCCTTTCCATTAGAGGAGCTCATGTCTATATCTTCCCAAGAGGATGCCACACCTTGGTTTGCGGATATTGCAAACTATCTTGTGGGCAATGTGCTTATTGAGGGTCTTACTTATCAACAAAAGAAAAAGTTTCTTAAGGAAGTTAAGTATTACTTTTGGGATGATCCATATCTTTTTAGGCAATGTGCGGACCAAATCATTAGACGGTGTGTAGATGGGCCCGAGGCATTTAAGACTTTAGAGGCGTGTCATAAAGGACCTACGGGTGGACATTTTGGGCCTAACTACACCGCCAAGAAATTCTTTGATTCGGGTTACTATTGGCCTTCCATTTACAAAGATGCCCATGAAATGGTGAAATTTTGTGATGTTTGTCAAAGACAAGGAAAAATTACACCACGTGATGAGATGCCACAAAATTTTATCCAAGAGTGTGAGATATTTGATGTGTGGGGAATTGATTTCATGGGACCTTTTCCATCCTCTAAGGGAAACAAGTATATACTTGTGGCGGTGGATTATGTGTCCAAATGGGTGGAGGCTAAAGCCTTACCTACCAATGATGCTAGAGTGGTTGTAAAGTTTTTGAAACAATTGTTTGCTAGATTTGGTGTACCTCGGGCCATCATAAGTGATCGTGGTACGCACTTTTGTAATGATCAATTCACGAGAGTTATGAAGAAATATGAAGTGAATCATAGACTTTCTACCGCGTATCACCCTCAAACAAATGGTCAAACTGAGGTCACAAATCGTGGTTTAAAGAGAATTTTAGAGAGAACGGTGGGAGAGCATCGAGCTTCTTGGTCGGATAAGCTTGATGATGCTTTGTGGGCGTTTAGGACGACTTTTAAAACACCAATTGGTTGTACGCCTTATAGGCTTGTCTATGGAAAAGCGTGCCACCTCCCATTTGAGTTAGAACATAAGGCATCTTGGGCTCTCAAGTGGGCTAATTTTGATTTAAACCAAGCCGGTTCACATAGGAAAGATCAACTCAATGAGATAGATGAGTTGAGAGCCAATGCCTATGAGAATTCTTTGCTTTACAAGGAAAAGACTAAGAAATTGCATGATGCTAAGATCAAGAATCGTGAGTTCAAAGTTGGAGAGCCGGTTCTCCTCTTTAACTCAAGATTGAAGCTTTTTGCGGGCAAGCTTAAGTCGAGATGGTCCGGTCCATTCACTATTGCTCAAGTATTTCCATATGGAACTCTTGAGTTGTCCCAACCCGATGGTCAAAATTTTAAAGTGAATGGTCACCGTGTCAAACATTACTTTGGGGAGGACATTTCCGTTGAAATGGTCCAAGAGGTCCCCATTTTCCCCATGAATTAATTCATTGAGGGACGAGTCGAGCTAGAGACTCATTAACTCAAGCATCGTATAACTAGGTTTAGAGTGTTGTAGGTTAGAAATAAAGGTATAGACTTGGAGATAAGTGTAGGGGAGACCTTCTTTTGTCTTCATGATTGTTTGTAGGGTTGCTCACTCATCTCATGCTCTGGAGCTTATGGAGGAGGCCCTTGTATCCGGTTCACTTCGTTACTATAGTGATTTTTCATTGACACCTTGTGCTTAAACATGATTTCACTAATAGTTGTCCTTTCCTTAACTTGGGTTAAGCAAAGTCTATTCATTGTCATAAGTGTAGGGGAAGTTTTTATACTTCCATGCTCTTAAACATTGAGGACAATGTTTAGCTTAAGTGTAGGGGGGTCTTCTATCGAAGTGACCTTACCTAGAACTTGTCATTGTCTTGCATGATAACATGGAAAATTAAATTTTCAACATTTTTCAAATTTTTGATCTACTTTGGCCAACAAAAATATGCATTCATAATTTTTGCATCTATTATTTTTCATTTGCATAACACATTTGCATTGTATATATTTCTTCTTTATGTTTCATAAAAAATGTATAAAAAGGAAAAAAATATAATAAAACATGGTTTTAACAAGTTTATACTACTTTGACATATTAGGCCCGCCATGGATATTTTGACTCAACCCGAGTTTGCTAATTTTAGCATTCTCTAGCTAGTATCCTTAACCATGTAGTCCTTCATTGGTCTATTAGGCTAAGCATTCACCAATCTCATTATTTGAGATTTTAAATTTGTGGAGAATGGGAAATGATAGAGTTGAAGCAAGTATAAAAGGGCTAGATAGACTTCATGGCAATTACTTGTGGCTAAACCCTTCTCTTCTTTACCTCTATTTCTTCGCATGTATATAATTGTTAATAAATAATCAAGAACGGTTTTAATTGGTTTGTAATCTCTTATGCATTTTTGGCTAATCATTTATGGTTGATATGAGTACGTCTTAAGATTCTAAGTTAGCACGTTTTATGTGTACTAGACTTATGTCATGCTCCATATTTAGCGGGTGTTTTTCCTTTTCTTCTTTTCAAATTTCTTTGTGAGGAATAAAGAAAAATAAGAGCGGCTTATGAAAAAATGAGTGGCTAGAAAAAAAAAGAAAAGAAAAAGAAAGAAAAAGAAAAAAAAATAATGCAAGACTCCCAAGAGGGGCAGTGTGGTGTTAATTATAGTGACTATTGAGTTCCAATATTGCCTTGACGGGTTGCGGGGATTCAATTGATTGCTCCAATCCAATATTGCCTTGACGGGTTGCGGGGTTGAAGATCCAAAGTCTCAAAAAGATGGCGGATGTAAATTATTGCGTGAGTTTTATTTTCCTTTCCTTAGCGAGTGTGTAGCTACTTATGAAAGCATGACATGAGGATTTTACACATAAGGCGAATGACTTATTACTCTTAAAACGGACTTATATTAATTGTGAGCGGTTTTTCAAGTAATGGATGAGAGGATTACTTAGGATTAAAACCGTGCTTCCTTATTTTTGGATTTTACATTTCTTATACTTCCCACTTGAATAATGACAATTTGCCCACAAGCAATTTGCTCAAATAATAACCGGTTCCACATTTAATTGTCATGAATAAGTTGATGCACTTTTTACTTGTGAATGCAATGATCCCATTTTTAAACTTGGTATGGGGAAAGTGAAACTTGAGGGTGATAAATGTCCATGGTACCCAAGCCCTAATCTAAGCCATTGAATTCTTTATGAGTTATTTCCATCAAAACCATTTCAAGAAAAATAAAAAAGAAATAGATAGAATTGTATTTTGTTCATTGCATTATTAAAAGTCAAAATCATGCATCATTTAGTTTAGAGTAGTGTAGATGCATCTCATATGGCCAAGGTGGATTAATTATGAGGGAAATGTAAATTTGAGCTTTAATATATAATATTGCATGAGGACATGACAATGTTCAAGTGTAGGGGATTTTGATATGAGCTTAAACTCATATCCTTTTAACAACAAATAACGCTAAAACATGAAGCAAAATACCAATTTATCTTGCAAAAACAGTGTTATGTGGTATGTTTGTGTTTGTGTATACTTGTGTAGGTAAAAAGATACATTTCCAAGCAAACAAGGAATAATCAAGCTCAAATTGATGAAAAAGACAAGGAAGGATCAAAAGTGACAAGACTTTGAAGTACAAGGACCTATCTTGACAAGTTGTCAAAGTTGAAGGACTAAAGTGCAATATTGTGAAAGTCAAGATTCAAGTAAAACTTTGTCAACTCTCAAGTCAACTCAGTCAAAGGACCATTTTGTTCAAGAATGAAAGTTGAAGGACCAAATATGTCAAAAGAATGAAGCTGCTAGCTCAAAAATGCAATCTGCCAAAGTATAGGGACTAATTCTGCCAAGTTTGGAAGATTTTTACTAGCTTGATCCATGTGAAACCATTTCAACCAATGAGAGAAGAGAAAAATGAGCACACGGATCACCAAGCCATGCAATTAATTTCCACTCACAGCCGCTTTGCAATTAATACCCAATCACAACAGTTGGATCCGTGTGATAAATTTTTAACCATTCATGTGATGACACGTGGCATCTTCTTCATCAAAAATATTTTCCAGGATCACGTTTGAGCTACAATCCATTTCATGAAAAGATGTCAACACCAAAATTGATCATTTTGAAGAGACGAACACAATGGTACAAGTCAATTAACATGAAATCAACTATTGAAGAAAGGCCCAATTTGTGTTCATACTTGGAAGAGGAAATTTGCAGAATTGTCCACGTGGAGAGCTGGGATTGGTCCCAACACGTCACCAACCCCAACAAACTCCTCCTTCATGCCTATAAATAGATTGATTAGCCTTCATTTGTAACAGTTAGCAATTTGTAGAAAAACACATAGTTTTTTAATTCCTTTCCCTTTCCTCCATTTTTACCCTAGCTACTCAAGAGTCTGACAAACTCTTGAGTTAGTTAGTTAGTTACTTACCTTCTAACAACTTTGTAACCGTTTTCCATTAATAAAATTTGAATTCATCCTTTCCCGCCAAATCTGTTCTTCATATTACTGCTCATTTCCTGCTGCTATTGGATACTTGTGTTACTGCATTGTGTTTGTTATGATCATTCCTTGATCATAACTTACTTTGAAGAAGTTTGTTAGCTGTTTGAGAAGAATTCAGTTCAATCCATAGTTCTTTGAAGATTTCAAGCATGTTGATGATTTCTGTTGATTTGTAGCTGAATTTGATTGATTGATTGTTGTCCTAGTGATAAGGTGGTGGTTATCACTAGGCTAAGAGAGCACAGCGCTCCTCTTCTTCCCAATGGTTTACTACAATAGGTTTTAAAATTCTTATTTTTGTTCCACTCAATAAGTCAAATGCATGCTATTTTTCATAGAGTAATCTTGATGTTTGCCTGATAAAAGTTGTTTAGACTTGCTCATTGCTTGATCTTTGATTGTTTGCAGCTTGAATCTGTTTACTTGTTCTTAGATTTGGAATAAGTTCTAGCTTATTGCTTAATTCAGTCATTTTTAGCCTTGTACATTGATTGAAGCTCTAGTAGTGATAATTACTTGCTTACTTCTTTTAAACCTTTCATTTTGATCACTGAGTCTGGTTTGCTATAGATTTTCATTCAGTTCAATTTCAAAATCAAATAGTCTTCACAAATTTTCATAAAAATCAGATAAAGGAGTGTTTGGCAATAGTTAATCAAGAGTTTTCAAGAATTGAGCTTTGGCTTGTTAAAGTTCATTTGCAGTTAAAAGGTGGTTATAAAGTGTTTCAAGTCATTTACAAGTCAATTTGAGAGTCAAACAGGCAAATGGCATTAAAAAGGTTTGGGTTGATTTCATTCAGTTTTGTCATTTAGAACTTGTCATTTTCTTTTGGCTAGAATTCATTCATTACTAGATGAAATTGCACCAAATTTGTTCTCAGTTGTAGCTTATATCATATAGATTCAGATTCCAAGAGCATTTTATACAGTTTTCAATAAGCAAATAGGAATAAGCAAAATTCAGATAAGCAAAGTTGAAGCAAGTTTTTGTAAATTGAAACTGAAAATTTGTATCCCTAATCCTTTTCATAAACATGGCCATTTTTCTTCATAAATCCACTTAAAACATAGAGTTACTTGATTTTTGAAAGTTTCAGCAAAATGAAAAATAAGTTGGTCAACGCTTGGTCAACGATAAGCTCTTTTCAGCTTAATTCATTTTTCTAGCTTATTTCTGGATGAAAATTGTTCTAGTTTGATTTCCCGTTCATTACTTGAGTAGCTTAATCAGTTTCAACAAGAAAATCAAGTTGTGATTGTCTAGATTTTGCTGTAGCTTATTTTGGGCTTATTGATAAGTTCTCATTTGCTTATTTCACAACTTAAGCCAAAATCCTTGTTCACACGTAGCTTATTTTGGATTTTAAGAGTTTTGCAACTTGTTTCATTGAATTTGGTTCAGTAATAAGCTCAAACGAGCTTATTTTCATCCTAATCCCGTTTTTGGCTTAACAAGTTCTTGAAATTGCACTTAGGTCCTTTATGTTTTAAACAGTTTATAAACTTGGCTTAACTTCATTGTTTTTAGGGTTTGCAATTTGTAAGTCCTTGTAGTTTTGAGATTGGATATTTTCAGTTAGCAAGTTGTTAAGTTTGTTACATTTTGATTAGTTGGTTATAAGTTTTGCATATTTGATCCTTTCAGTTAACTGATTTACACTTTTAGTCCCTAGACTTGATAGAATTTACATTTCAAGCATTTATCTTTCCTAGAATTTACAATTTCAGTCCTTTAAGTTTCATATTTTACATTTTGAATTTTGCTTGAATAAAAATTTGGTATTTGCAAGATGTTTTACATATAAGTAGGTAATATTTTTCCGTTTTGCAAGGCTTTGTTGAATTAGCAAATAGAATATCCAAACAAGTTTAACAACCAAAAACAGTTAAAAACCCGATATTGGTTGGACTTTCCATTAGCAAGAACTGAGAAAAAACGAACTGCATTATACTCAATTATAGTACCCTTAAGATCGTACGTACTAGATTAAAACTTTCCTTTTATAGTACGATTACCTTTACGTGTTAGGATTTTACGTATTACGTACGTGTTAGAACACGATAAGTATTTATTATGCACAAACACGCAATAATTATTTAAACAATAATTAATCACGAACATGCGATCATGAAATCATGAACGTAATTAAATCACGGGCTAATATTAATTACGTATATATATTTATTACGAACACGAATAAATATATTAAGTCACGATCGATAACTAATTAAAACACGTAAAACACGAACACGAGAACACACGAGAACACACCAATATTTTAGACACGGAAAAACATTTGGGTTACCCCTTGTGGGCCCCATTACCACGAAAATTAGGAGGGAGGATGGGCTTAGCCCATCAATTTTTACTAAAAGGAAATTAGGAGGTTTTCACTACTCAAATAAACTTTACAGAAGATTTTTAAGAAAACCTAAAAAGCCTCCTCCCTCCTTCTCCTTTGTGCCGCCACCCTACAACCACCATAAGGAGTGGTTTTTGATCTTTGATCTCGGAATTCTAGTGTTTGATCGTGTTTGTTCTTCGCCCTCTTGATCCACGAATTCGGTAAAACCTTTTTAAACCTTTTCTTTTGATTTAATCTTTTTATAAATTATGAACATGTGATGTTTTTACAAAAACATAATAATTAAACATGGATCTAACATGATTTGGTGTTAAATAAAATCAAAATGGTGTTTTTAAGGGGTGTTTGTTTTGGCCGCAGGCTGCAACCGAACCCGAATGGGTTTCGGTTTGCCAAGCCGACCACCACCAAGACCATATGGTCTTGGTTGGCAGCAAGGAAACAAGGGGTACCCCGAGTTGGTTCGGGGTACGGTGTCGATTTCATGTCCGGTTCAAGGTTTTGATTCTAGATCCGGTTCATGGTGTATGTTTAGTTTTTTTTATGTTTATGATCTTATGTTTATGATCTTATGTTAAAGATTAAATTAATAAAATGATATGATTAATTTAATAACATGACTTAGGTTATTTTAATTATTATAATCATGAAATTAATTAACCTAAGTATTTTATATTTTAGACTTATAATTAATTAATTATTTAAAAACCATGACTATAATTAATTAATTAACATGACTTAGATTATATTATTAATATATAATAATATATGTTTTAACCTAAGTATTTAACTTTATTTAATTAAAAACATGTTATACTTTAATTAAATATTTTAACCTATAGTTTAATTTAATTACATGAAATAATTATTAAACTATACCTTATATCATATGACTTAGAAAATAATCATGAAAACACTTAGGCTTATATACTTAGCTTATTTAACCAGCTTATTTCTAATTATGGAAACTTTCTTTTTTTAGAAACTTAATTAAATAAGGCAGCTAATCTATTTATGGAAACCTTCTATTTTTAGAAACTTATTTATTTCAGGCGCTAATCTATTTATGGAAACTTATTTAATTAAGGCAGCTGATCTATTTATGGAAAATTTCTATTTTTAGAAACTTATCTATTTTAAGCAGTAAGTCTATTTTTGGAAACTTTCTAATTTTGGAAACTTTCTATTTTTGGAAACTTTCTATTTTTGGAAACTTTCTATTTTTGGTAACTTTCTATTTTTGAAAACTTTCTATTTTTGGAAACTTTCTATTTTTAGAAACTTTCTATTTTAGGAAACCTGCTATTTTTGGAAAGTTACTTATTATTACACAGTAAGTATAATAACACATGAAATACCAGAAATACTTAATCAGATTAAACAGAATGTAAGATAAAACACAGTTTAAGGCTTAGAAACAGTAAAACATGGTAAGAACACATAAAATAAGCTAAGACATGACATAAAACCAGCTACGTATTTAGTAAGCAGATACTTATTCATGTACGTATTTATGTAGCACTAGTGATTCGGAAGTAGGATTCCTCGCAGTTCGTCTTTCTCGTTCACTGGACATAAGGTACGGATTCCCGTCCTTTCAGTATGGACATTCTTTCCTTATTAGGATTCCCCGTATGCAGCCAACTGTTTTCCCGTAGTATAAGTTATGAGTTTGATTGCTTATGTTTAATTAAGATTACCTATAGCCATATACATGCATGACCAGTTTCACCTAGTTATGGAGGTACCATAACCATTACATTAGAGGCACTGATGTTATGACTTCACCACGACGGAGTGATTGCTCGTGGCGTCCCTTCAGCTTTTGGCCATTTATTTATATTTATCATGTGGGGCGTATGGGTGCATCCTAGTTACATGTTTTCAGTCAGGATTTCATGGTGAATGTGGTGTGTGCCTTGCATCCTTCACAAGGAGCTGATCCCTCCTACCCAAAAACCAATATATTAAATTAGAGGCAGCCCCTCTAATTTGCATGATGAGGTCACCCCTCCAAGTATTCATGCACGGTGGATTTTCATGACCTATATTGGCTAATGGTAAAATATGTTAAACAGTTTTCATAAGATAAACATAAGGCTTTTCAAACTATAAAACCAGTTTTATGAACATGTTCCAGGTTTTCTAGGACTTATACATTTCCGCTGCTATTAAGTCTCTATTGTGTTTTAGTCACTTATACTATGTCTATATCCGTGCACTGAGCGTTTTGCTCAGCAGTTACTTTCCTTTCCATGTCCCAAAACGGCAGGTACCCTAGGAAATACTCGAGCATTTGGAGGACGTGCATAGGGTGGAAGCTGCTAGAGACTTCTTTTCCTTTTTGCCTTCATATACTTATGCTTGTTTAGTCTTTCATTCATTTCTTTTGCTTTATTATGTTTTGGGCTTATGTTTGGGAACCGATGTTTGATTCCGGTTATCCCTATGGTCATGTAATGTTTTATACATTTATCCTTGTATGCTTTGATGACACGCCATAATTACGCGTGACATTCCATTATCAAAATGGGGTGTTACACTTATGGAAGCTTCTATTTAGATAAACATGCAAGATATATTCTGCATAAGTTTATTTAAATAGAAGATTTACTTGTTTATTTGTTATTATCTCTTGTAAACCCTAATCCTTACACTATAAAAGGAACCAAGGGTCTTAGGTTTTATTCATAAGTTCATTCACAATGTAAACCTAAAGCGTGTGTTGCACTAGACGTGGGATTAATGTATACACGTCTAGTGGTTCTTGATTATCAATATAATTAGCAACCCAATTGTTTTAATTCATGTTCTTGTGCCCTAAACACCTTGTTAATGTGTTATGTTCTAATTCCGCTTTGATTGTATAATCATATGAACATGATGCATTCCTAGTAGCTTCAAAGATCCGGAAATCAAGGTTTCCACAAGATCCAAGTCCGAAAAGGAGGAGGATCGTTGTATCTCAAAATCCTAAATAACGATTGAAGAAATAATGATGAAGTCGTGGTCAACAAAGTTGGAGTACCCCTCAAAAGTCTCCAAGTGAAGAAACTCTATTAACGAAGAGAAGACCATTATCTCAAGAACGTCTCTCAAGATATGAAGTATGAAGTACATGCCAAATATCGGCCCGAGAAAGGTCTCAAATCGTGAAGCGAGTTATGCCAAGATATGAACTTTTTGATATCCCGAGAAGCAGTTTTAAGAGATTTTGTCCTTTAGCTAACTATTAATCAAATCGTCCTACTTTGCTTTCAGCCTTAATAAACTATCGAAATAAGTCCAAAAATGAATCTTCATGATCATTCTAAGACAAAAATAAAATATAAGAGATACACCTAGGAATAAGGGAGTTTAAGCATATAATTAAGCCATGTGTGTAAGTGTTTGATTTGCTAACTTATAATAACAATGATCTCGTTTTAAGCTTAGTTTGGGGAACGTGAAACTTGAGGGTGATAAATCTTCGCAGCACCAAAGCCCTAATGTAAGTCTTAGATCTCTTTGCAAGTTATTTCCATATAGCTATTTTCAAGTGAAAATGGTTTTCTATCCTTTTGTTTACTTTAAAGTTTTAATTTCTCTTAGTACTTTAATTTTTGTTTAGTATGTTAATAAGGCCAAGGTTGATTGATTATGAGAAAAGTGTAAATTTGCTTTATCACTAAGCATTGTATGAGGGCATGGCAATGGTTAAGTGTAGGGGATTTGATAGGTGTGAAAACACCCATCCTTTTACCACTTATTTCTTGATAAAACGAGACCAAAACGCGTAGTTAATATCATTTGCTTGGAATTATGCGTGGTTTTTGTGTTTATTGTGTTTTCAGAGCCAACCGGATTAATATTGGAGAAAACATGGGATTACACGGGTTTTATCGAATAAAAAGACTCAAGACAAAGTCTATTGTCCAAGAGATGCAAAAGATTTGAAGTCAATGGGCCTATTTGAAGATTTATCGAAGAAAAGGACCAAAGATGGAAGATTTACATATGTCGAAGGAACTCAAGTTTATTAAACGAAGAAATTAAAAGACGAGTTGAATTTAATCGTCGACAAGTCCCGAATCATAATCAAAAACGTCAACTTTACTGAAAAGACGAGAAGACGAAAAGAGAGAAGAAAGCCCACTCACCAACCAACCACTAGGCCTATATAAGGAACTCACCTTCACACTTTTTGAGCTAGTTTTAATTTCCCAGTCATTTTCTTTTCTTTCGTAGGAAGCCAACACCATTAAGGTGTTGGTAATTTTTCATTTTTGTTGAATCCTTAATCTTGTAAGTTTTTAATCTTTCCCTTTGATTGTTTAACATTAATATTTCAATACAATCTTCCATTTAATCTTTTTCATCTTCATCTTTTTGATTCAAAGTCTGAAGTTCTTGTTTGGTTGATTTTAATCTTTAAAAGTAAGTGGGTTTTGTGTTTTTAGTGTTTTGGTATGATGTTTATGGTTGATATATGATTAGTGTTTAGTTTGGTTTAAATATTTTGGTTAAATTTGGCTTGTTTGGATTAAAATCGTCTTCCCCTGTTTTTCTGAGTTCTTCATCATTCCCAGATTCCGCATCAAGTATTTTTCCCAAACATTCCGGATCAACATTTTTATTCCGTATCAATATCGTTCATCCGGAATATTTTATATTCCAGATCAGTGTCTTCCATCCGGAATAACTATTATTCCGAATCAAAACCTTTCATCCGGAATATTTTATATTCCGGATCAACTCCTTTCATCCGGAATAATTAATTATTCCGGATCAACCCTCTTATTCCGAATCAACCTATATTCCGGATCAACGTTATTATTCCGCATCAACAGTTTATTCCGCATGAGCCTATTATTCCGCATGAGCTTATATTCCGAATGAACCTATTATTCCGCATGAACCTTCATTATTCCGCATGAACAAATATTTCCCTTTTTATTCTGCATGAGTAAGATATTCCGCATGAAGGATTTTTGTCTGATATATTCCGAATAAAGGGTACATTCCGAATCAAGCATTTTTCAGGGTATTTACAGTTACTGTTTTATTTTAATTTTAATTCAAGTTTTATTTTTATTAATTGATTGCTTCTAGTTTACTTTTATTTACTTCACGCATTTACCTTTTTAGTAGAATAGAAAACCAAACCCCCTATTTGTCACCAAGAACAACTATTCCACTTTGAGCTGTGATCAATTCGAGAAGATTCCGAGAGATAATCTGAACCCCAAAGCAAAACACAAGTATCAATAAGCGTCTACCGAATCCCGGTAGTTCACAATTCATGCTAATGGGAATTTTAGTGACATAACCTAACTTTAATAATCCATTTCATTTTATTTATCGGGTCATATAATCATTCATCGGGTCATACAATCATTCGGGTCCAAATCAATAGACAAACAATCGGGACAACTGGTGTCCTATTTTATTAAAACTAACATGTTATCTCCCTCGCGGGTTAATAAAATATTTCATAAAAACATTTAAAAGAGTGTGAGGCTATGAACTCACGTTGATTTGGAAAGGCTGGTTATCGGCGATTTGGATGTACGATACGTGCTTCAATCACGGAAACCTAGACAAATAATACTTGTCTTAGACTCTTGTCCAATGACTTTATAAAAATAATGGCTATGTATATATGATGAGAATATAAGTATGATGATTATCAAGTGGGTTTTTATATCTTCATTCAACATTATAGTGTTATGTGTTAGTCAAATTTTTGACTAGTTGCACTAGTTTCAATCCAATTTCATATCAAGGCCCAATAAGCCCATTAAAGTCCAATACTTTATATTAGCCCATTTATACTTTTTATACCAGGCCTATACTCATATGTTGGGCCCAAGTGGGTTAAGCTTAATGAGTAAGTCCATTAGTGTTTATCCAAACTAGTTGGGCCAATAGTCCAATAAGGCTACTTTGGCCCGTTAATGTCCATAAGTTATAAAGCTCGGGTTTTATTGGTTTTTACTTGTCAAATGTACTTATACATCAGTATATGAGTTATAAAAAGTTTACATTAGACGGGTCTGACCGTCTAAGTTTTAATTGACGAAAACGTTAATCTTTCGGTTTTAGCCGAAAAGACGTAAAACTTATGTATATAGTTTTATAACTTATAAAACTTATCAAATTGCCATTTTTATAAAGTGACCCTTTTATTTATTAAAGTACATACTTATTTATATGTAATATATAAGTTAGTGGGTTTTAGGTATACATTTTATATTATACTAACTTGAGTGCTAATATTATACTATATACTTTTATTTTACAAATCTGATTATTATTTTCACTTTCACAATTTTCACCATATCTTGAGTTCTACAAGGAGATAGAAGCTCATTTTTGGACACCATAAACATGATATGTGCTACAATTAACTCAGTTTTAGCTACTGCTCAATCTATCTCTAAATGTCCCTAACAGTCCGTCTAAAACAGACTACTCAAATTTGTACTTCAATATTGTTTTGATTATATCTCACTCATTTTAAGGATTCCATTGTATGACCAACTCTCACATGTGTACAAGTCTTAGAACTTACTGTATATTAGTTCATACATGCCATTTTAATAATTTAACATAAGGTTCTTTACTGTTTTATACAGCCGACTAATTTAAGCAAGATTTTACCACTTTTACATGTAATTTTCAATCTTTTTAACCAAGTTTATCAACACATGATCCCCACATAATATTTTTGATCATCATTCATCATCATATACATATACATAAATAAAAAAATACAAGATTACATATTCAAAATAACAAGAGGATAGGAAGAAACAATCTCTATACCACCAAAGTGATGAATTGATGAGTTTTTGGATGAACAAGACTTGGTTTTGGGTAACTAATCTTATGAGATATCAACACCACTTATAGGATCACCAAGTATTTGTAGACTCCTCCAAAAATCAGCCCTTAATCTCCATATAAACTCCTTTTTAGTTGTTAAAATCACCTCCAATCTTCATAACTTCAATGGGTTTTCATCATATGTAAATTATACATATGATTTATGGTTGAATTTTTTATCTAATGGGGTGTTTTTGGATGATATGGGACGTTCATAGGGAGCCAAGAGAGTTTGTATGTGATTTGCATGTATGAAATCAGAGTAGATGGTTTAACTTGGCTAGTTTTGTTAGTTTAGTGGTTTGTGCATGCACTAAGGACAAGTGTCCTTAGTGTGTGTGTATACTTGACACATTTTGGTGTGTTGGTTAAGCTTTGGCCACCACATATATGGGGGTGGGCAAGTGTAAACTTGTCTCATCCCCATTAATTAACGGGTACTCCTCGATTCTAGTTTCCTCGATTTACGTGCCCTCAGGTCGTTTTACGAAAAAACTTTTTATAAATTAGGAATCAACGACACAAAACGAATCTAATAAAAATTGTCTCATAAAAAACGGAGTTCAAAAACGTAAATACGTAAACCTAGGGTTTCCGGTTTAGTCGTAAAGGACGTTAATCATGAATGTAAGTCCTAATCTCTTCTCATAAATTTGTAAGTTTATGAACCAACACAAATTTAAAATCCTAAAATAATATTCACGGATAAATTTATTTCCTAAAATGTCGGACTGTCACCACCAACGGTGTATGTAAACGTAAGCAAGTAACGTAGAGTCCTCCGATTTAGACGTAGTCGATGCTACTTCAAGACGTAAACCCAAATTTCTTCCCAAAAATGAGTGAGTTCATAATATAACATTAAAATAATGTTTTTAAATAGTACTTGAGAATAAAATATCAACCATAAATTGACGGATCGTCACAGCATTTACCCCTAAACAAGATCTTTGTCCTCAAAGATCGATTTATCTTACTACTCGCTTCTTATAGAGTTAAAGCCAGTGGGTATTTCCTCCACATTCGGTCTTTTCTCACAATGTAATTCATTACAATACGCGAGTTTCATCAAACATAACTACGGGAATACGATCAGGCTTAATGTTGACTTACTTTCTCTATCCATGATGTTCACGGGTTTTTTATGAATGCAACTTTTCACCGATCTAAACTTCATCAAGAAGTAATCAGATTTTCACTTGATAGACATTTTATCAAGTTCTACATACGACACATAATTCACGCAGCCCTTGAAGTCCTAGGCTAGATCCAACTTATATGCCTTTCAATCCAATCTTTCACATTATCTCGATGGTCCCATACAACAGGGACTTATTTCCCATGATCTTTCAGATCATCAATTCATTTTTCCAAGGTGAAATTTTTTTGCATAACTTCGTTACCCATCCGACACTTCAAGATCTACACTTCATATTCACATAACCTCTTGCCCACTACCGGCAGTCAATAATCAGATCCTAATTTCAACAATCATTTTAGGTCTCGTGGGTCGGGTAGTTTGTAAGGTTAGGTTTGTCATCATAGGCAACCTTAAACCTAAAAGACATGTCCAAATTACAATGGGTGTATGTCGGATGTCTTCATCCCAACTCCTGCTTACAGATGCTCTTATATTTAGATCCTAACAAGATTCGATCTCGATCCTAATACGATAATTATCAATGATAATCTTTCTAAAGGAAAACAATTATCCCGTTCATTACCAAAGGTCAATCATTCAATCATAAAACAAGACTTCTAGTGTTTTGTATCGTTACTTTACCTCGTCCCTTCGATTTGGGGTGGTAAATAGTACTCTCATCAAGGTTCGTTCCTAATGACTTCTGAGGAAATCTCTAGAAATTCGATGCGAAGCGAGGATCTTGATAGAGATGATCGATATAGGCACACTATGTTTACACAACTCCTTTAAATACAAAAGAGTCAATTTCTTCATCGAGAATCTATCATTAAAAGGAATGATATTAGCAGATTTGGTCAGTCTATCGACGATGACCCAAATCGAATCAAATTCAGATGATAACCTTTGCAATAGTTAGACGTTTACTAATGTATGAGGCGATGTCTGCCTTCATAATTTGCCATCAGTACAACTTCTTCAGATAAAGATACACTTAATCAGAAATGGCATGAATAAAACACTTAAACTTATAAGATTCCAACATGACTAAATCTCAAAATCTCCATATTTAGGCAACCACAAGTGGCCTTTTATACATTTAACGCCATCGGCTTCTCAATTCTAATGGTTCACATTAGCCGCGAACCCCTTTTATTATTTATATTATCCTTTTTACAAGCATCAGTTGTTTCTAAAATGTTCGGCAATTTATTTTGCACAGTCATTATTAAGGAACACATCCTAATTGATTCTTTATCTTTTCTACATAATGTGTCGGTATCTACATTCACCTTCCCTGATGAAATAATTATCATGACCACAATTCACTTAGAAATTATTTCTTTATATTTTCTAAGTTTTAGTTTCGTCTCAACTATTATTTTTATCAGTTTTGCTCAATCGGACATTTAAAGCGTCGATAAATATTACAAGTAATTAAATAATAAACATTCAATTTTTATGAGACGTAAACGTAAAAATTTTAAATTTCTTAGTTCGACCAATTATATAAAAATGTTCAAAATAAATTTGAATTTAATTAAAACGATTTTTGTTGATTTATCGAAAAAAATTAATAAGATTTGTAAATGTTTGAAAAATCTTTGTTTATACTTTGGTCAAAATTTTCTTAGTTGACAAGCAAAAATTTTCGTTTCAAATTTCAAGTCATGGTTTAAATGGTTTTTCTCAATCCCTCTTAGGTTGTCTTGAGGTATGCACAAACATTTACTCCTAAAGGAGTTTAGTTAAATGTTCTGGGTATAAGGGAATAATTCCTTAAAAATCATTTGATAAATATTTGTCAAAACATTTTTGCACTTTCTTTTTTGTATAACCCAAAGTTTTAAATGGATCTAATCTTTGAAGAGTCAATATATATTCCGTTATCTATTAATCACACGGTCCAATAATGTAAAGGATCAAACCTTAAATCATATGTTAAATACTCATGGTACAGGTTTCATTGCTCGGCCAATTCAGGGCAGTCTATAAATGATTATTAACTCCTTCCTATTCTTATAAACAAACAGATGGTCCTTAATGATCACAAGCATGAATTTACCAAATTACAGCCTACACACGTGACTCACAAAATTTATGAATGCTACATGTGCATTGGTCAATCCAAACGACATAACATAAAACTCATAATGTTCATTACAAGTTCTGAATGTAGTTATTGGAATAGATAATCTTTTTTGCGGACGCAAAGTCGATGATAACCATGCCGTGGATCAAATCTTTAGAAAATACGCTAAAACCTTGTAAATGATCGAACAAATCTATCATCTTGGGTAGTGGATATATATTTTGATCATCAATTTACCTAGTTCACGGTAATTCAACAAATATAAGGAATAATAACACCATAGCTCTTCATAATGACGAGCTCGGTAAAATAAAAGATTTCTCTGACAACTCTCTCAGTTGTACGGTAATTCTTTTAATTCAGATGGTGCTGACGTACAGTGCACATGCCACAGGTGCAGCACCGGGAATATAATCAATACTAAATTCAACTTGCCTTAATGGCAAAAGTCTAGGTAATTCACCAGCAAATATCTCCTAAAATTTAAGATAATAGAAACATCTTTTAATAAATTTACTTTAAGTTCTTTCTAGATTACAAGATCTATGATCAGTTTATAACCATTTATGGTAAAATTTCAAGTCTAAATGCAGGATATGGTCATCCATCAAGAATTATTTAGATCACTTTTGATAATCAACATCTTATATTTTAGGGGAATTCCACTCGAGTTCCCATCAATTTAGATAATGACATCATGTCATAATCAACCATTCCATTCTAATGGCACTACCAACTTTTCAGTTTTATTTCCGTTGATAAGTTGTGAACTTCTCAAAAGACTAATAATAACACATAACCCTTCACAGATTCAAGGGTATTTAGAGACATAACTAACAACAATAGAGTAAGGTCAACGCATAATCTACGGGAGAGAATTTCAAATCAGATACAGACGAAAACATTAACGAGTATGAATATATCCCATGTTTTCATAATTTTGAGTACGCATTCGAAAGCTCCTCGGATCGTTACCCAGGTCATTCAAATGAAATCTAATCAAAAGAAATGATAGGAACGTCGATACACCCAGTCGGGTATTAATATCGATAATTAGATATTTTTCCAAAGAATCTCACCACGAGAGAATTGGACAAGAAAGGGATATCAATTGTAAATGAAGACAATATTTACAGATGAGTAAATTCGACTCAGAAGAATAAATGGTACGGGCACATATGTAGGTGTCTCTAACAATATGTCCCTATTTTTGCACTTCTTGTAGATCTCATAAAATTTAATCTTTCACAATCTTCAAAAAAAATTTAGTGTTTATTAATATTTCATGGTGACTACTAATCAGCCTTTCATGGTCCCTTCCAAATTGTATGTGGGCGCGCAACTATATACAATTTTAGGATTAACGATGCAATACTCAGTTCGTCAAAAATTTGTCATCATGTTTAAAATATATACACTCATGCTTAATCATGAAATAAAAATCAAATGAATTTACAAAGATGTTCTTCGTTATGGAAACAATTAAGTTTTCTAAGGTGTTTCATAAACAACTTCATTTTGATAACGATTACTTATAAATCTCACTTTGAATAATCCTTATAGTGATGAAAATTCAATTTTTTCTGAAGGTATACTGTTTTAACTTATGAAAACAATGAGTGATCTGCAAAAGAGTGATGAAGAGTTGTTCACCAAGAACTAACTACAATATGATAGGAAATGATCTTAGCCAATTAATCATGAGATTCATGACCTCGATGGCACTCAAAACAATAATCCACAACGTAACTCAAATCGAGATGAGTACTTGTTCAATGGTTGCATCACTAATGCGAACATTAGGAAGAATCAAGAAAAGATAGATAACATCGATACATGTAGGATTTAACAATCAAAGGTAGTCTTTTCATTAATCACAAACAAGTCAAAATTGTACCGTAACACATTACGTGTCACTATTTCATACAATTCCAAGAACTCATCCTACCAACTGATGTCTCAGTTAAGTTAGGGATTTTTAAAAGATACCACAATGGATACTAATCTACAAGAGTCATTAGGTGTTCCACATGTCCCGGAAGATCCATCGGTCCCAATTCAGAAGAATATTTCTTTAATTTATTTCTTGGACACTGGGCATCCTCGTTAGTAGACAATGGCCTAGGAACAATACTTAACACGAATCAACAATCAATTAAAACCTTATAATTCAATCACAGGACTCAACAACTTCCTCTTAACAATTTCATATTCCATACAGGTTAAATTTTACTTTATTCAAGTTTCAGTCAACTTATACTCAATGCGACATCCTACGTCATTATCCAATACTTTCAACCTTATTCTTTAACCTTGAAAGGGCAATAAAAGTTTGAAAGGAACAACACTTAATTTCCAATCCTATAGCTCTTACAACAATAATTATCAAATGAGTCACTAGTATGAAATGACTCACACATTTAATTAGACTTCTCGGAAAGGTACTAGTGGCATGAGGCTTTTGGGTAACGGTTCCAATGACAGCCTCAAGTGCAACATTCACCCTTTAGATTTCAATTTATGAATTGGGTGACAACGAATCAGATGACACCTTTCCAGGTGGTAACGTTTTGTCAAACTCCACTCTGTAAGGAAAGATCGTCATGACATCGATATCAGATTTAATCTCGCCAATTCTTCATTAATATCACAATCAACTAATATCAACATTCCTACGAATATCAACCATTTTGGTGGGATCATAAATATCCACAACTTGGTTTAGATCTAGAATAGCTAGAATTCCTACGGGAATAGCTTCGATTGAATTACTAGGGGAGCTAGGGTTCCTTGTGACAATCTACGTCGTATAAATACCTCGTATAAGTATTAAAATAATCATCAAACAATCATTTAACCAAATTACAACATATATATATATATATATATATATATATATATATATATATATATATATATATATATATATATATATATATATACTAGCGTCGTAACCCGCCCAACGGGCGGGGTCACTTTTTTCTTGTTTCGGAGGGTTTTTTGTTGTGCGCTTTTAGTTTCTTGAATTTGTAATTTAACCTTTACTATATTTTAGTTATAGTTTACGCTTAAGTAACGTTTATTTGTGGTCAAAAGGCAGGACTGTTTTTTTCTTAATATGAAAGAACCATTGACGATGAACCCGTGAACCGGTGACTCGACCGGGTTGACCCAATGATCGATCTCGTTACCCAGTGACTTGATCGGGTTGACCCGGTGGTAAAATCGTAACTTGATATCTTGCTATAATATGATTCTTAAATTTATATTAAAAATATATATTTGTAAAAGATTAAAATTTAATCCGAATTTAAAAAAAAAAATACTTCGAATAATTAGTAAAAAAATTCCATGTCTAAACCTCACAAACACGCATTAATGAAAACAAAAACCTTTACACTTGGATAAACCTTAAAAAGAATACCAAATTTCACAAAATTAGCGTTATGTTATTTTCCAATACTGGAATGACGCAAGTTTAATAGTAGCAATTGTTATTTTGGGTCTTTAAATATATTTTTATCCGACGCAAGTTTTTGTGTTTAGTTTTATTATTCCATGGCAATTTTTACACGTCTAACCCTTTACACTCGGATAATTATTGAGCTGCAAAAATTAATCCGAAATTTAGAAAATAAAAATGTTTGAAACATAAAAAGAAAGTTAATAAAAATATTTCGAAAATTAAAATAAAAAAATAAAGGGGCTGTTTAGTTGTGGAAAACTTTTCATAATTTTCTGCGTCTAAATTTCTAGAGAAGGAAAGAGTTCTCTTTTCTAGATTAGAGTTGAAAATATTAAACACCTGTTTAGATGGTATTTTTCATTTTCTAAAAAAATGAACAATGTTTAGGTGAAATCAGATTCAATCGTTTTTTTTCATGATCCATTTTTTTTCATGTTTTTGCTAGATTTTTTTTACATTTTCCTCTCTTTTTTCACGTTTCATATGTTCTTTTCCGTGTTCATAAGCTTTTTTTATGTTTTTATCAGTTTTTCTATGTATTCATCAGTCTTATTACGTTTTCGGCCGATTTATTTGGGTTTCATCAAGTTTTTTACGTTTGCGCCTAATTTTTTACGTTTTCATCCGATTTTTAGGGTTTCGTCAGCGTTTTTACGTTTTCACCAGCATTTTTATGTTTTCATCAATAATTTTATGTCTTCGTCAGTAATTTTATGTTTTGGTCAGTATCTTTACGTTTCCTTGGTATTTATACGTTTTTGTCAGTATTTTTACGTTTTCGTCCAAATTTTTACGTTTTCGTTAGTTTTTCTGTATTTTATACGTTTTTGTCTGTATTTTATACGTTTTCGTCCAAATTTTATACTTTTTCGTCAGTATTTTATACATTTTCGTCAGTATTTTTGTATGTATATTTACGTTTTCGTCCGTTTTTACGTTTTCATCAGCGTTTTTACGTTTTGCTTAGATTTATTTGCACATTTCGAACGAAAACGTAAAAATAGTGGCGAAAATTTAAATTACAAATGAAAACATAAAATTACAGACTAAAACGTAAAAATACTGATAAAAACGTAAAAACGCTGATGAAAACGTAAAAAGTTAGAATAAAACATAAAAAAAATAGGATGAAACGTAAAAAAATCAGACAAAAACGTAAAAAAACCTAACTTAAACGTAAAAAAAATCGGATGAAGACATAAAAAAGTTGAAGAAAGGACAAAAATGTAAAAAAATCGGACAATAACGTAAAAATTTAGACAAAAACATAAAAACTCAGAAAAAAACGTAAAAATACTGACGAAAACGTAAAAAATCGGAAGAAAAAGTAAAAGATCGGACGAAAACGTAATAATTCGGTCGAAAACATAAATATTTTGACGAAAGCGTAAAAAATCTGACAAAAACGTAAGAAAACGTAAAAATACTGACGACAACGTAAAATTACTGATGAGAACGTAAAAATGCTAACGAAAACGGACTAAATCGAAGAAAAAAATTAAAAATACTGACGAAAACGTAAATTACTGACGAAAACGTAAACATAATGACGAAAACGTAAAGAAGAAGAAAAGTAAAAAATGGCAAAAACGTGAAAAATGAAGAAACGTAAAGAAAACTGACAAAAACATGAGAAACTATCGAAACGTATAAATTTGAAAAAAAAAACGATAAAAATTATGAATACTTAAAATAGTGTTAGAAATATATATATGTGAACATGATTTATTTGTATTTGGGAAAAGAAATAAAAAAGGGTAATATGGGGTTTTCTAGTTTCTATATAAAATTAGAATATGAAATTTCCTGATTTTTGGAAAATATTAAAAAAAAAGTTGAAATAAACATGTTTTTAATCCGAAATTTATAAAATAAAAAAAATTTGAAACTTAAAAGAAACTAATAAAAAATTTTCAAAAATTAAAAAGAAAAACTAAAGGTATTCAATTTTAGTGAGTTTAAGTATATTGGTTGGTAACATTTAAACAAAAAACATACCATAGCAAGTTGGTAAGTTTGATTACCCCTAAACGAAAGGTCCCATGTTCAATTCTTGCAAATGGCATACTTTTTCCAAAGAAAACATAAATAATCAAAAACTGCATTTCCAAAACGCAATTTTCAAAATTGCGTTTCAAATAAAAACAGCGTTTCAGAAACGCTTTTTTCAAAACTACGTTTTGAAAATGCAGGTTTCAAAACTGCGTTGTTTCGAAAACGCAATTTCTAAAACAGCGTTTCGAAAACGCAGCTTCAGAAAAGTTCCAAAACAACGTTTCAAAAACGCAGTTTCAGAAAAGTGTGATTTCAAATCACAAAAAACGTTGTAAATGGAGATCTTCTAGGAATTTCTCAAATCCTATTGGTTTAAAGATGTGACTGGGTTATGACTGGATTAAAAAGTGTGGTTTCAAATCATAATTATACCTATATATATATATATATATATATATATATATATATATATATATATATATATATATATATATATATATATATATATATATATATATATATATATATATATATATATATATATATATATATATATATATATATATATATATATATATATATATATATATATATATATATATATATATATATATATATATATATATATATATATATATATATATATATATATATATATATATATATATATATATATATATATATATATATATATATATATATATATATATATATATATATATATATATATATATATATATATATATATATATATATATATATATATATATATATATATATATATATATATATATATATATATATATATATATATATATATATATATATATATATATATATATATATAATCAAAGTTATATATATATATATATATATATATATATATATATATATATATATTAAAATAACACTTCTCAGTCTGGCCTTTTCGGTAACTCAAGAATTCTTCGGCACCGTTATAGTCAAAAGATTTTTAGACATTTTTAGAAAAATGTTTATAGTTAAAAGATTTTGAAATGTTTTATTCAAAACCTTGGTTTTAAAAATCTTTCGTTCTCTATAACGAGAGCTCTGGTACCAAACTGTAACACCCCAAAATATTCATACTTTAGTTCAGCGGAAGAGTCGTTGGTGTTACGGGATAGCACATTACTCAAATCATAGACAATGCTTAAAAATCGCGTCATGTAATAATAAAACATTTTTCTATTCATGAATATCAAATTTACATAGGTCCCAAGTCATAGTATTTCATACAATTATTACAAAACATTTGAATGAAAATTGTCATTTAAGTGCGGGCCATAAATTCTTGCCGTCTTCCCGAGAATTACCTTCAAGTACCTGAGATAAAACATGTTAAAAGAAAAGGTCAGCGAAAATGCCGAGTGAATTCATAGAGTTTAATAAACCATTAATATATCACCGGTATATATAATCGTTACCGAAAATCATTTTATACAATTCCTTGTCGTAGGCCATAAAATAGGCCAAAAACATTTTATACAAATCCTTGTCAAAATCATAATATAGGCTTTTGCCTTCAAAACCATTATACGAACCAATGTCGTAAAAACATCATACAATACGTTTTATAACGTTGTATAGAGTTAGATAAGAACCGTTATATGAATATGGTTTATGGAAAACCAAAACACGAACATAATATCAATATTAAGACCCCGTATTGCTAGTCAGACAATATATCGTAATTCAATGCGTATAGCAGTATTTTCGTTATTGGATTATTATAAGCCGTATGACATTGCTGCCTTACTATAACAAACAACTGGTAGCTAACCTGAAACTCATTTGCCCATCTAAAACAGCGTGTCGTCACAATAATCACGCTTATATAAATCTTCTCATACATAAATTCGCTTACCAATCAATGTGGCACGACGGGGATCAACCGTCAAGGCGCGAATTGGGGTGATCTTCCCCAAATAGTACTATTATATGCATAAGCGTCTACCAAATCCCGGTAGTTCACAATTCATGCTAATGGGACTTTTAGTGACATAACCTAACATTAATAATTCATTTCATTTTATTTATCGGGTCATATAATCATTCATCGGGTCATACAATCATTCGGGTCCAAATCAATAAACAAACAATCTGGACAACTGGTGTCCTATTTTATTAAAACTAACATGTTATCTCCCTCGCGGGTTAATAAAACATTTCATAAAAACATTTAAAAGAGTGCGAGGCTATGAACTCACGTTGATTTGGAAAGGCGGGTTATCGACGATTTGGATGTACGGTACGTGCTTCAATCACGGAAACCTAGATAAATAATACTTGTCTTAGACTCTTGTCCAATGACTTTATAAAAACAATGGCTATGTATATATTATGACAATGTAAGTATGATGATGATCAAGTGGGTTTTTATATCTTCATTCAACATTATAGTGCTATGTGTTAGTCAAATTTTTGACTTGTTGCACTAGTTTCAATCCAGATTCATATCAAGGCCCAATAAGCCCATTAAAGTCCAATACTTTATATTAGCCCATTTATACTTTTTATACTAGGCCTATACTCATATGTTGGGCCCAAGTGGGTTAAGCTCAATAAGTAAGTCCATTAGTGTTTATCCAAACTAGTTAGGTCAATAGTCCAATAGGCTACTTTGGCCCGTTAATGTCCATAAGTTATAAAGCTCGAGTTTTATCGGTTTTTACTTGTCAAATGTACTTATACATCAGTATATGAGTTATAAAAAGTTAACATTAGACAGGTCCGACCGTCTAAGTTTTAATTGACGAAAACGTTAATCTTTCGGTTTTAGCCGAAAAGACGTAAAACTTATGTATATAGTTTTATAACTTATAAAACTTATCAAATTGCCATTTTTATAAAATGTCCCTTTTATTAATTAAAGTACATACTTATTTATATGTAATATATAAGTTAGTGGGTTTTAGGTATACATTTTATATTATATTAACTTGAGTGCTAAAATTATACTATATACTTTTATTTTACAAATCTGATTATTATTTTCACTTTCACCATTTTCACCATATCTTGAGTTCTACAAGGAGATAGAAGCTCATTTTTGGACACCATAAACTAAATGATATGTGATACAATTAACTCAGCTTTAGCTACTCACTCAATCTATCTCTAAATGTCCCTAACAGTCCGTCCAAAACAGACTACTCAGATTTGTACTTTAATATTGTTTTGATCATATCTCACTCATTTTAAGGATTCCATTGTATGACCAACTCTCACATGTGTACAAGTCTTATAAATTACTGTATATTAATTCATCCATGCCATTTTAACAGTTTAACATAAGGTTCTTTACTGTTTTATACAGCCTACTAATTTAAGCAAGATTTTACCACTTTTACATGTAGTTTTCAATCTTTTAACCAAGTTTATCAAGACATGATCCCCACATAATATTTTTGATCATCATTCATCATCATATACATATACATAAATAAAGAAAATACAAGATTATATATTCAAAATAACAAGAGGATAGGAAGAAACAATCTCTATACCACCAAAGTGATGAAATGATGAGCTTTTGGATGAACAAGACTTGGTTTTGGGTAACCAATCTTATGAGATATCAAAAACACTTCTAGGATCACCAATTATTTGTAGACTCCTCCAAAAATCAGCCCTTGATCTCCATATAAACTCCTTTTTAGTTTTTAAAATCACCTCCAATCTTCATAACTTCAATGGGTTTTCATCATATGTAAATTATATATATGATTTATGGTTGAATTTTTTTATCTAATGGCTGTTTTTGGGTGATATGGGACGTTCATAGGGAGCCAAGAGAGTTTGTGTGTGATTTGCATGTACGAAATGAGAGTAGATGGTTTAACTTGGCTAGTTTTGTTAGTTTAGTGGTTTGTGCATGCACCAAGGACAAGTGTCCTTAGTGTGTGTATATACTTGACACATTTTGGTGTGTTGGTTAAGCTTTGGCCACCACATGTATGGGGGTGGGCAAGTGTAAACTTGGCTCATCCCCATTAATTTACGGGTACTCCTCGATTCTAGTTTCCTCGATGTGCGTGTCCTCGGGTCGTTTTACGAAAAACGTTTTTATAAATTATGAATTAACGGCACAAAACGAATCTAATAAAAATTGTCTCATCAAAAACGGAGTTCAAAAACGTAAATACGTAAACCTAGGGTTTACGGTTTAGTCGTAAAGGACGTTAAATCATGAACGTAAGTCCTAATCTCTTCTCGTAAATTTGTAAGTTTATGAACCAACACAAATTTAAAATCACAAAATAATATTCATGGATAAATTTATTTCCTGAAATGTCGGACTGTCACCACAAACGGTGTATGTAAACGTAAGCACGTAACGTAGAGTCCTCCGATTTAGACGTAGTCGATGCTACTTCAAGACGTAAACCCAAATTTCTTCCCAAAAATGAGTGAGTTCATAATATAACATTAAAATAATGTTTTTAAATAGTACTTGAGAATAAAATATCAACCATAAATTGACGTATTATCACATAGGACGCCTGCACTTTCGGAACACCAGTTATTAAATCTGCAAAAATGGCATACCAGAGGTATGATTTTTGCATTTTACTCTTTGATACACTTAATGAATTTGAGGTACTAACACTAAGGCATGAATTTATATTTGATGTTTTCTATCTAGGCGATTAAACATCCTGAACAAGACAAAGTGCTGACTAAGGAGATGCCCGACTCCAAAGTTTTCTTGATTATTATAGGCTTCTTGGTCCAATCAAAGAAGTATAAGGAATGAGTTTATAAATTTGTTTAATTGATAGTTCAGTTTTTCACATTATCCTCATATAATCACTTGGAATTTTGTGTTACACATCTGATACCATCACAAAATGGCTGGAAAGCTACGACGGCAGTGCTCAAAATTAAATTTTATCTCAAAAACCTAAAGGTCTTAGTTTAATTTAATGGGCCATTCTAATTTTTTAATGCTAAATTGTGTTTGTTAGGGTTATAGTCTATTTGTTATATCTTCATCTAGATGTTTAATTATTAAAATTCAAAGGTTTAGCAAAAATAAACATCTATCAAAGAGGCAAAAGATTTAATTTTTTTTTCTAAAGTATTAAAGATTTTGTTTGCTTTATTATAACGTTTCTGTAATAACTAGTTTTAATGATCATAGTCAATGTATTAACTGGTATATCATTTCTGCTACTAGCAGCCACGATGTTTTTAATCCTTTAACTTTTAATAGATTACAAAGTAGTATTTCATCTTTTAGGCCTTACTTCATACAAGTATATAACCATCCAAACAATGAACCTTATCCAGGCTTGGAAATATTTTTCTATCCTAACTAAGAGATAATCTACATCTAGCAGAACACCATAAAAGTGAACTGTAAGATGTGATTCTTACAACCCTTATTACTAGACGCGGATAAATCGATCGTGAAAAACACCCAACAATGATAATCGACAGAAAATAAGCACAAGATAATATATCGCTAATAGTTATAGTAGTTTATTGATAAAGAGGCATTGTGAATCATATCCCCCTCACCTCCTTTTCTAGAGATGAGGGAGGAACCGACTATTACATCCACTACGGGTCGGGTTGGGTTCGACACAACCAACCGACCTTTATTGCTAAAAGATATTTAGGAAACTCGGAGACTATCCCCTAGACATGACTTAGGCTAATAAAGACTACTACATAAAAATTTCCACCTTAGGCTTATATTAGCCTATCCAAACACTCAACAACTCCAAGTAAGTTGTAAACTACGTTCATGTACCAACTTCGTTAAGGCATCCGCAACATTGTGTTTAGTACCCACCTTCAGAACTTCAACCGTATTCGCTACCAAGACTTCTCTTGATTAATGGAAAACGCACATTGATGTGCTTAGTCCTTTCATAAAAAACATGATTCTGCGATAAATGAATCGCATCCTGATAATCACAATTAACTGCAACAGTGTTAAGCTTCACAACCAACTCTTCCAAGGGTCCCATTAGCCAAATAGCTCCTTTCACAACCTTTGTAAGTGTCATATACTCTGCTTTAGTTATACACAAAGCCTCCGCGTGATGAACTTAGCTTCCCAACTCCTCGCACATCCATGTATCAGCAACCTGTATCCTGTTCTATCCAACACAGTGATCGATCTTATCATGGCATAGTCAAAAACCTGTACGTATGTCTATAATCCATGATCAAACCCATCCAACATACCCACATCTGCAGATGTTATGTCAGTTCTCGTGCAGACCACCTGATACTCATGGACTCCAACCGTATATATATATATATATATATATAAATATATATATATATATATATATATATATATATATATATATATATATATATATATATATATATATATATATATATATATATAGGGATGGGTTCTAGAGAAAACCTTACATTCGTGGAAAACTTGGAAAACAAACTTTCAGGGTAGGTTTTACAAAATATCATAATGGAAGGTAGAAGATGAAATTAACAAAAAAGCGGAAGGGTGAGAACTGAAAATTTGATTCTTAATCTTAAACACCACCCACTCATCATTTCCCGATCAAAAAGTCAATCCACATTTATCTTCTTATTCGACAATCCCACCGGTGTATTCTTCTCCGGTTGCGGTTACTGGCAGCCAAGCCACCATCACGACCACACCGTTGCTATCCCAACTTCCCCTAAACTAAACCCTAATTGATATCATATCAAATAATCTTAATCACACACACATATACGACGAAGAAGAATATCGTAAGTGCCCTAATTTTTCTTGTTAATCGTTTGTAATTGGTTCTGAAATGATGGCTGATCTTGTTGGAAAAATCGAGAGGAAAGTGCTGCATTTTTAATTTCAAATGGTTAATTGATTCAAAGTCTAATAAGGCTTACAATGAAGAAATTTTTTAGGATGGGTATCTTGCTGCTATTGTGGTGGAGGAAGGCTCTACAGCTCATGTCGGGTCCGCTATCGCACTTTTAGTTGAGAACGAGGACGATATTGCTTTTGCTGTTTCTCAAGCTAAGAAACAGGGGGTGGGGGCGTCTGGTGAGGAAGTTGCAGCTATGGCGAGGGCTGGGACAAGGGAGACAATGTTCACACACCTGGCTTCTGAAGGAAGGAAAAAGGTGGTGGCGTCTCCTTACGCTAAGAAGCTGGAAAAGGAGTTGAATATGGATTTGAGTTTTGTGGTTGGGACTGGGATGTTAGGGAGGGTTCTAGCAAAAGGATGTTGAAGCTGCGATTGGTGGTGGAGAGAAGAGTAAGGAGAGTGGTGTGATGGGCGGGGTGGATTTGGGTTCGGTTGTTCTTTTTATTACAATGTAGGATGCGGTTAGTAAGAATATGGTGGGAGAGTCTTGGTGTACCTACTTTTAGAGTCGGGTATTCTATTACTACTGATGCGCTTGATGGTCTTTACAAAAAGGTATAATTTTTGTTAAACTTTGTTATTCGACTGAATTTTACGTTTACTTAATTGTTTGTTTCAGTTAGTTAGTGGTTATGTGTTTGGTTTTACATCGAGTGAATATTGTTATGGCTTTGGAGTTTATATGAATCAACATGAAACACTAATTTTGGTGCTTATTGCTTTTCGAATAAATGATTTTGTTGTTGGGAGAATAGTAGAGTAGACTTGGATTGGCAAACTTCTTTCACATGTTAAATAATCATATGTCGATACCAGGCCTTTTTTACCATATAAAATGATCTGGCAAACTTCTTTCACATGCTAAATCGGAATGATTTGTAGTAAAGATGTTATTTTCTATTAGGCTTGATTATCCAAGACTAGATTTTGCAGAGGCTTTGTTTGTGAGTCCTAGTCTAAATAGTAAATTGTAACATTTAACAAGTGTAGTTAGTGTGTTCTGGTTTTAATGATGTAGCCCATAATTTTGAGAACATGAGAATATTAATACTACCTACTTCTTTTTTCTAATCGATTCGAGATTAAATGCGTCTGATTGAGGTACTTGTTTAATACTCATTTGCATAAATTGGTCCATTCGTTTGTATAATTTTACGGCACCCATATGTATATTTCAGGGAAAAACACGCAGTGTATTGCATTAATATTGAACACTTGCTGCTCTACAAAGATCAGGAATAAAAACTCCATGAAAATAATACATTGTGGTAAGAAAAGATGCACAACTAAAAATAGCTTAGTGTTTTATGTTGGAATTTCTTTATAAAGAATCTAGAGGTAGCATGTACACATGCTAAGAAACTGTCTTTATTATCCTAAGCGGGTGAAATATGTTTACTCTTAAGCTTGGTCACCTGAGCTCATTTCTTAACGACCTAGCTTCTATCAATCTGTAAAGTTCTTTTTTTTGGATCAACATTTTCAGTATAATGTAAATTAGATGGAATCGAGGTAATGGGTAGACCTTAGTAAGCCTTACCCGAAACATTTTTTTGTACATTTATATGTTAATTTTTTAATAATAAGTAAAAATTATTTTCAACACAACACTAGGACCGTTTACTATAAGGAATAAAGCGATTTAGTAGGCCAAATGCATTGAGGTAATTATTTAGCAAATCTGTTTGTATATTTAGTCTATCTGTTTGTATATTTGATTATTATCGTATTGCTTGCAGCTACTACACTTCCAGCCATAAAATAAGCTGTCAATATGAAAATAGTAGCATTTGTTTGAGAATAGTTCAAGGCATTTTTTTGTTATATAAAGGCCATTTCTTTGTTATATAAAATCCATTTCTTTGTTATATAAAGGGAATATGTCTGTTATATATAGGGAATCTGCCTGTTTTATAAACGGCATCTGCCTCTTATATAATGGGCATCTGTTTGATATTATATTATGATTGAACCTCTTTGTATGTGCACTGAAAAGAAAATAATTTTCAGGTTGGCGGACTGTTGAAAGCTGTCATCAGACATTTGTGGACATGCAGTTCATAATGACCGACTCCTATTACGTGTTGTATTTCGGGTATGCATGCTTTATCATCTTTACCATTTTATGTGCACATGTTCTTCAATAATGCAACGTACATTGACCTTTTTCTACCCCTTTGAGTTCTTATTATATGTTAAAAAGGGTTCTCATGTATCCATAATAACAACTAATACATTATGATAAATTTTGGCCAGTGATATGTGTGGGTAGAGTTATTCTAATACCAAAATTAGGATCCTCAGTTATAAATGTTAAGTTCGTAATTACTGAAAATTCCTATCAAATTTCAATGTATGTTCATCTATCTAGTCGAGTCTTGTGATCCGTTTATAATCTGTCCCGTTTAAGCAACTAGCATAACTCCATATGCCAAAGGATATGAAAGTAAAGCTCAATCATGTGTATTTTTTTTGCGATACTATGCTTCATTCCTTTGCCATTTTTATTGTATCCATATGTATAATAGATCGACTTATACATGTATAATAGTTATGTCAGTCTTCCATAATATTGTGAATTAATTGCTTGTTCTTCTTTTATGGTTAATGGCTCTTTGGATGTGCACAGGTCCGTAAATTTATTGTTCAAATGATATTGCTTTGCAACAAGAGGCAACTACATTGTCTTGTAAATTGCTCTATAGGTATAGACAAGCCCCTTTAGAAATTGGGCATCCGTTTGAGAATAGTAGGGCATATGTTTGAATAATATTGTGAATTAATTGCTTGTTCTTCTTTTATGGTTAATGGCTCTTTGACTTTTCACAGTTTCGTAAATTGATTGTTCAAATGATAATGCTTTACAACAAGAGGCAACTACACTGTCTTGTAAATTGCTATCTATAGGTATAGACAAGCCCCTTTAGAAATTGGGCATCCGTTTGAGAATAGTAGGGCATCTGTTTGAATACAATTGGTCGGATTTTAGAGAAAGTATCCATTTGATAATATTAGTTCATCCGTTTGTATAATAGTTGGGCATCCATATGAGAAGTGGATCCGTTTTGTATAACAGTAGGTGATGCAGAAATATGTTTTGAATACAACTGGTTGGAATTGTCACATCAGTGAGTTGGATAATTTCAATTTCAGTATGTATATGTTCAGGTTTCAAAAATTGTTATCTACAGAGTTCGGGTTAAAGTGATCTAAGATTCATGGTATAGTAGTGGTTTGGATGTCTCAAAATGCTCATATCAGCTTGAAGTTTTAAGGCTTCAGTATCCAACAACTCTTAGATTGAGGTTTGTTTTTACAAGGGTATAATTCAGATGGTTAGAGATTTAACATGGACTATTTAATTCTACAATGTTACTACCTGGTCTTTGATCTAACTTGGACTCCTTGATGTATTATTAGCATTGCTGGTGGATGCTTAGATTGGTTGTAATCATGTTGCTGCTTATGGAATGGGCCTGTCCATATCTGAGACGAGCGACACTTCAGCTAATGCAGATCTAGAGCAGAGTAGGTTAGGATCTTAAGAAAATTTTACTCTAGCATCATCTAATCCTTCAAATTTTGCATTGAATAGGAAACCATCAAAAACACGATCAAGGTAAAGGTACATGAATATGTGAGAATATTAATACATCTATTTAGCATATTAGTGTGTCCATCTGGTATGTTTAGTTCATCCGTTTGGTATGTTTAGTGCATCCGTTTGAAAATATTCGTGCACCCCTTTGGTATGTTTAATTCATCTGTTTGGTATGTTGTTTTAGTTTTTTTGTTAATCTCATACTACATATTGTCCCACTTTGGCATCATAGAAACTAAGTTAGATGCTCATAGTTGTAGTCTATTCTAAAGCCTATACGTCTTCTGTTGTTGAAGAGTTAAAGCTTGCACCTTAGGCATCTTTACGATCACGACCAGGTAATTTCTATTCGTTTGTGTTACATGGTAGTGAATTGTGATAGCTTAAGGGAATGTTTAGGATTGACTATTAAAACTACATACTCAATTCTGATATGTAATAGAGTAGAAGATTTGAGGTTGTTTAGGGTTGATTATCCAAACTGCTTTTATGTTGTTTAGGATTTCTTATCCAAACTGATTTTTTGCGCATTGATGAACACAATAGTAGGGCATATGTGTTTGTCCGTGAAGTTTCAATAACATATAATGTTGTCAAGTAAGTTTCTTTATACACTCCACCAAACACTCTATTAACTAGCTTAATGTGCATTATTAGTGCATCATTAATAAAGCATATGTTTGCTTTCATTCAGGGAATCAATTAGTATTATAGGGAATCGATTAGTATTATTCGGGCATTTGTTTGATAAAGAATGTTTCAGGCTCTTTTAGTTAGGCTAATTCTTATGGTATATATGCTTGGATTGATTATTGGGATTGCAATAGAGTCTATATAATTGATAAATGTTACATATTCTATTTGTATTAGTGGCACCAGTATAAGCATTTGTTCTTGCTCATTTGATATTGATATTAGTATAGGTTTAGGTTATATCAGATATTTAGGATTAGTTATAGTTATAAGTTTGTTTGGTAATAATAATGAGAGTAGTACTTGTCTTTGGAGCTGCATTATTTTATCTTCTCTGATGATTCAAGTGTTACTAGTTCTCATATATATGTTGGTTGTGAGTCGTGTATGCTGGTCATGTTTCATGTTAAATTGGCCATCATGGTTCAGATTTGTGGTTGTTAATTATACTCTCTCAAGTAAAGGCCAAAATCTGGAGCATCAATTAATAATGTTGTAAAGATACAATTGTCGTCTACTGAAAGGAAACTTCCTATCATTGTATTGCATTGGGCGCCAACTAGTAAATCTCAAAATGATTAGAAGGCCAACTGTTTGTTTATGGGATGAAATATGGTAAGAGGAAGTATTGATGAGGTCACCTAGGTTGTGTTTTGGCTTAAACTGGTAAATGTTTATGGATTTTTCAGGTTTTGATTCTTGAATGGAACACTAGAATGAAGACTTTAAGATGTGTCGGTCAGGTAGAGCTGACTCTTAGTGGCTCCTTCGCTGATATGACACTATTACCAAGTACACGAAATAATCACGGTGCTAAGAATATTTGTCAAAAATGGATGTAACTCATGGCGTTGCGGTTGTATCCTTAATATTTGGTAATCACTTAATTTTTGTCTCATATATACATACAATTTTGAATATGGGCATTTCAACTGATATTAAGTTTTATAGTAGTGAAACAACAAAGAGGAATGCATGTTTTTCGAGTTTATCGATGAAGAAACCTAAAAGTTAATGAGAAATTCAAGTTATTTGGATGCAGTATGAAGGTAGGAGTGTGGAGAATTGTTGTTATCTACAACCTGACATACACCGACCATAGGCGAAACAAGAAGGTAATATAGTTGTTTTTTTTATAAATTCTTATTATCACTAATATTATCTTATAAGAATGGTTTACTGAAGAAAATTAGCGCATAATTGAAATCATCCATGTGTTTACCCCTCATGGACCTCAAGCTGGTCATTATGTTGCTACTCAAATTCGTGATGGACTTCTTTTAGGCTATGCCACCACTGACTGATCGTCGAATTTGTAATCTAGATGCAGATAAATTTAAGTCTAATAGAACGTTGCTAGTACACTTATATGTTATGTTAGAGATTTTATTTTCAAAGATTTATTATGATCATTGAAATTTTATTGTTTTGTTGAGTTTAATACTACTCCGTATTAGAATGTTGTGTGGTCATGGGAATTGCCCATGGTAAAATTCATATTTCAATAAAGTAAAAAGAATAAAAGATTTACCGAATGATATGCTAAAATAAGGAGAAAAAAATGAAAAAAAGGTTAGGTCCATGGAACCGATCGTGGAAAATTAGAGAAAGAACAAAAGAACTGTAATGAGAAATACGGTTAAGAAAAAAAAAAGAAATTGGGTTAAAAGTTACATAAATGACCCCTGAAAAAAGAATGTTACGAGGAGGCTCCTGGACTTGGGAGGAAAAAAAAGGAGGGGAATGAGTTTTGATCCAACGGTTGTGAGAAGGTTTTCTAGGTTTTCTTTTGAGATTAAGTTTTCTATTGATCCCATCTCTCTCTCTCTCTCTCTCTCTCTCTATATATATATATATATATATATATATATATATATATATATATATATATATATATATATATATATATATATATATATACTAGTTTCGTAACCCGCCCAACGGGCGGGTTCGTTTAGTAAATCTATTTTTGAAAGAACGTTGTTCGATCTGTTATACTGGTTGACAATGGGACATATATTTGTTCGTGTGAGAATATTGTCATTGTTAAAAGGATACAAACTTTGATAGCCTTTGGCCTTGGATCTTCTAACGGGTGTGTTAGTTCATAAAACTTTAATTGAAAGAACGTTTATCGCCCAATTATAACAGTTTTCGTGTTTGTGCAAACATAGAAACTTCATTCCTTTCTTGCTTTTGACAATCTGAACATATAAATGGCCACGTGAAAATATCTCGTCTAACTATTGGGCATTCAAAAATCCATTTTTTATAATATACAAAAGAGGATGCGCAGGTAAAATCATTATTCTAAAGTGATTTATGAAAATGATGTAAAGAGCGCATATAACAATCTGAGTTGAGCCAATATCATTTACGACCTAAATGATACTTATAGTTCGATTAAGATAAAAGTTGAACTACAAACTCAACATGATATCAACAATTAAAATTTAAAACATGTAAAAACAATCTACTGCCATGAAACCCAACACTAAACTGGTGGAGTAGCTTCCTTCTTCTACCAAAGCATGTAAATTGTCAAGTGCACTATGAGCATCTTCCTACAAAATCACATATTAATAATCGATTTTGATTTTATGTCCAGATTTCACTAAGATAACAAATTAATTGCCGGGTTTGAGTAAAGACAACAAAAGTAAAATATGATTGATAATTATGAGTATTTTTAGGAAAAACGGCTAGGGTTTTGTATTAGAATACGACATAAGTAACTTAGATTGGACATCTAGCTCGTCAAGCAAGACGTATAATAGTACTTGTGATTTTCAAAAAGGTATTTTAACAAAAAGCTAATGCAATATGATTATCACGAGAAAAATACAATTTAAAAAATACTAATGTTTTTCAAAAAGCTTATCACGTTGCAGTTTACATTAAAATTCCATGCTTTAGTACTATAAAACTTTTAAACTTTGTATCACATCCTTAGTACACACAATTTAAGGCTAACCACAACGGTGATAGGTCACGACCTTGATTTTTTAGTTTTCTCTCTCCTGCGACCTAGTGCGACCTATTTGTCCCAACAAGGCGACCTAGTTTAATTTTTAATTTTTTTTTCAAATAATTTTTTAAATAAAATAAAAAACATTACAATAATATTTATACTTAAATATCGTTAAAAAATGATTAAAAAAAGACTTAGTTAGAAGTAAAGGGGATAAAATGCATTAGCTAAAACTAACTCAAAAAATTGTTAAATTAATATATGGTGTGAGGAATTAAACAAAGCTCAATATATTAAACTTTAGAATTTTTTATAAATTTTATATACTTAAAATATAATTAAATCTAATATAATTTTATCAAAAAAATATAAAACCGAAAAAGACCAGAAAGAAGAAACCACGACTTGTTTTGTGAATTAGATCGTACCTAAGGTCGTTTTGTGGGAGTCAATTTCAGTGATCGGGTGGCCGCAATGGTGCGACCGACCCACGACTCGGTCGCGACCGAGACAATATGCAACCGTTGCGGGTAGCCAAAAATAACAAATTTTAAGAACATCTTCAAACGTAACCTCTTTCACATTCTATACAAGTTCAAGCATGTCGCATGTCATATAAAATTATGGTCACAATCTTTTCCAAACCCTCTAATTTAACCAAAATATGATACATAAGAGACATGAGTAATAAAAAACATTAATTATGAAAGTAAAAAGATAGACTTAATAAAATATGCAAACTTACATGAAGTGTTACAACAGCACTTAGTTCTAGTGCAAAGATGGCAAAAAAAATGAACGACTCCTTCTACAAACAGAAAATAAAGACTTCACATCCATAAATGACTCATTTGAAGAAATGTTACCTGTACGTGGGTTCCTATAATAGCAATATAATAATATTAATATACATCATCACAAGGAATGTTTAATAACAATATAATAATCTTAATATACATTCCTTTTCCCCTTTTTAGCTTTTTTTAACACGATATCTGAATAGTTTCTACTCCGTATTTATATACGTCACTATCTTTGATCTCTATGTATCGAACATTTCTTGGAATTCACAAGTGATGGCAGTAGAGTCATGTTCAAGAGTTGATCTCCCCCATATAGCCAGCCAATGTAATTTTCGCGTCAGCAATCACCCTAGCAAATGTACCTGCCTCTATTGATAGTAGACCCCCGTTGAATGTCCCATGAGAGAGCCTTGATGACATCACACGTGACGGAATCGAAAAGTTCATACATGGTACATGAATAAATAATAACATAATGCGTCCTCCAAGAGCTGCATCCAGTTGAACCATCTTCAGGGCTACCACAACAGCTTCGTCTTGTATAAAAAAAGCGAAGAGAGAAAGAATTTGAATAAAAGAGTAGGACTAAATTTCGGAGAAGGTATATGAGATTTAGATAAAGTATAGTATTTCAAAGTGGAAAAGCACCTGAATTGTGTCTTTAGGTAGCCAATAATGGATGTCACGACCTAATACACCACAATTGATCCGTTTGAGCCCATTCATAAGCGAAAGAGTTGAATTCACTATCTGTGTCCACTTACCAATAGTAGCTATATCATACTTCTATCATGGTAAGTATCTTTGATATGCTGAACGACCTCGAATGCTTTAGCCCTCTCTTGAATGCATAAATTGGAACCATTGAGCTAGAATATCTTATTAGCAGTATTCAAAATAAATATGTCGTCGTGACTACTTGAAGATCGAGAAAATGAAATCTGACACCGATCAGTCACAATTTACTTAACTGAATAATCCAAATCGTACGAATGTAACAATGAAGCAGTGAGAACACAAACTTCTTTTGCATGAAGTACATGTTCTCCTAATTTATTACTTGGTAAAGTCGTATTCCTGCTTTATTTAGCACTTTGCTAAGCGTTTCAGATGTTTTCATTACTTTCTGTGCACCAGTTAAAGGGCTCTCCGGCGTAAGTAGGTAATTTATAACAACTAAAATAAAGAATCAATGTCATTAAACATTATCTAAATTAAGTCCGTTCCTATAAGCTATTAAGAAATACTCATCAATCACTAACCAGAAACAAAATTTATCCTCTTGTGAATCCTCTTGCGACATGTTCGTCGATTTTTAACTGCACCACGCACGACCTTTGTAAGAAACTTCACATCTCGTGTCTACAAAATATTTCTCGGCCAACAAATTTACTTAAATCATTTTCTAAAAAATAAAGGCAACATCTAATTACCCATTAAAATTCTCACACGTATTAAAGTTATTGTGAGGATCACAAATAAATGAGCTTTAACCACGAGATGATTATTTAATCAATTAATAAATTCTTCCCCTTCACAAGCTTGCAAGATCCAACAAATAACCAACCCGCCAACATCATATCACGACATAAGTCATGTTTATATCTGGTTGTTCCGTAAACAGAGATGCACTTCATAAGATCACAATACTTAAAATAAAAAATTGCTTTTTGTTTACCTGTACGAATGTCCTACATTGAGAAAAGATCAGAACAGACTAATTCTCCCTTAGCGCCCTGGTGGTGTGGTATCTAAATATAATCAGAAAGAGTGCGGATTTTCACAATCTATTTTTTATGTATAAGCCACAGATAAGCAAACATCAGAAAAAAGAGAATAGAGTATTCGTGGCTGCAAGCTTAGTAAGCTTGTCCCGCCACGACGGGATTCATCCGAAACACACCAAATATAAACATACCAGAAACACAACCAAATTATATAGTCAGCAGGATGGAATTCTTCTTAATGTTTGTAGAAGCTTCTTGGGGTCAAACAGGAACTGGATTCCAGATTCTCAATTCTAAGATGTGTGTTGTGTTAGTTCGAGATGAGTGCCATCTGCCTTTCGTTGATAGGAGAAGAAAATCAACTCATAGCCATAAACGAAGTCTAACTGCAATTACATTCAAATTGAAAAAATTGGCAGGTCCGAACAGGTTTCCTTTTGGTACGGGTCTGTTGGCTTGACATGGAATTGCATGAACACATTTTGTTCAAATTATCAAACTTGCTAATATAACTCTATTTATGATTGTCCTTAAATAAGCAACAAATAATGAGTTTATGAAACATAACCTGAAAACGCATAAGCCATAAGCCGACTATATTTTTGAATCCTGTAAATAAAATAAGCTGACTATATTAGATCAAACAACACAATATTAAATAAGCACATATTAATACAAAACTGACATGTAAGGTGTGAAGATAATAATAAAATAACAAAACTGAGATATAATCAATATCTGCTACATGGTCAACCTGTGAAATCTCGGAGTGGATGTATTCTGGTGGTGAACCTGTGTAAATAGAAAAAAGGTTAAAGAAAATTTGCATATACATTTAACAGTCTTATGGCGTGCAACAGCTAACAGCTTCCCAAATACCTATAATAACCTGAATCCTCGCCAAATTAAAAAATTACAGAACCATATTCCCGTGGAAGTAATATTGAGCGCAATGAACATCTTAAGGCCAATATTAGTTAAAAATTAGGAACCATAAAGATAAAACCAGGAAATTATAGAAAGAACAAAATCATTAGACAATACACCCAACATTTACGAAAGCAACTACTACAAAAGAAGGGTATTTATCAGTTTTAGCACATCTAAATGGAGTCGCCACACTAACATTGTTACCTGCTTACAAAAATATTAGCCTGTCCACGTAACCTGCTTCTCGACTACAACTGATAGCCAGCCTTCCATCAGCCAAATATCTTCTGTACCACACAATATCCAGATCTTTACATACTGCATTTTGCCTAAAATATTCGACCATTAAAACAAAAATGGGAATGAAAATAAAAGATGTAAAATGGTTATTAAGGGTTGTTTGGGTAGCTTATTGAGTCACTGAACCTCACACTCTTGCACACCACCTGTAACAATCTGTAACAATCGCAAGAAGGTTGTTGCAACTGAACAGTTCATTTTTGGAGTAAATCATTATAACATACTTTTGGGCAATTTGTGGTGGAAGTAATATAGTGAAACTGGTGGGTGGGCATTTAGTAATGGGCCAAACCAGGTTATTTGTTGTAGACCCTGTTGAACACGACCACTTATTTTTTTCCGTATTTTACTTTTTATATTAATTAGTTTTTAGGTTCTGAATAGAGTAATGTATTAGTAGCAGTAAAAACCATAGCTCCGGGGCCATGAACTCATGAGTTCCTGCAATTAAATGTTTGATCTGGGGGTGCCCTTTAGTGAATGGTTCATGCTTAAACACTTTTCTTGAAAAGTGTAATTTGAGGCAGCCGAGTACCAGAAGCTTCTCGCCTCACGATTGAAAGGATCAGAGGCCGAACAGTAGCGATATCTTAGTCAAGAAAAAAAACCAAAAAAAATCAATTGCAATAAATTTATTCCAATACTCTTTATTATCTTTAACTAAATAAAAAATAATTTGAGAGTACTCACGTGATTAGAGTACTTACCCATGATGTGTTATGCGCCAAATGATGGTTTTAAACCAACAAAACCACAAAGACCAGCAGGCATCCTTATAGATCCTGCACAAGAAACCAGATCATCTTAGCAACTAATAAAAAATAGGAATTCAAGGGGTCAAACATATAGATGCAACCTGGCCCAGTATACGAACCATAAACTTCAAGGAAAACCTTTTTACGGGTAAGTGAAACCCGACCTATTCTTTTTCCATATCATTAAAAACACGCACATTCATTCAATATAGACTACAAAATACATCACATAAAGTTCAGCAACACTCACTGAATGTGAAAAGAAGGAATCAAAACAAAAAAAGGAATCAAAGAAGGAATAAAAAAATAACATGAGTACTCCAAACAATAACGCAAAAAAAATCCAATTACAATACAGAGATGAAATCTTAAGTAAAGATAATTTTTCTGTATCTCCAAAGCGTATCACAACTATGGTGAACAGATTATTGTCACATGTGAAAGATTTTCATAAGTATTCAGGCAGAAAGTACGAAAGTTAACCTAAAGGAAATAAAGTCAGAAAAAGCGTCTTTTAGCTTTTCGTTTACCTTGACAGAACTCCCACCTATTTTTTGCACAATATTCTAATCAGAAACTTTGTCAGCAACTCTTGTTTAGCAGCTCGTTGCATATAGATTTTAACAGGTTAGTACGACTCATTTACTTATGAATATGGTCGATTAGGATTAAGCATTATCTCAGATTCTCAGCATGTCAAGCAAGTGAAGTTAAAGCGAATAACAAAAATAGGAATGCTTCTATTTGCAACCCATCTATCTAGCAGCAAGTTGCAAAGCCATCAGCAAGAGCAAGCTCCTAAAGTATTTATGAGCCTTGTTCATTACCAATGTTAGTTGTAAATACAAAAGCAAAAACTAACAATTATAGATACATAATTGATTGCTTTAAAGAAGAAATTTGACTTTATTTGCTAATTTGGTAAGACGGTATTAATATAGTATCCTTACAAGTGATTGATGACTAATCAGACGTTGGTAATCATAAATACATATCTTAAAAAAAAGACTTTAAGAACTGCAAATACCATATACAATAAGCATAAAAGAGTGCAGGATGCACCAAACTTGCAGGTAGCTAGCGTGCCCAATTGTGTCATTCAGGCTCAAATAAACTAATGTGACTCTAATATAGAAATCAATATGTGCAAACCTTGTTAATCAGTAGCCGTCGATCCTTCACTATCTGCATAATCTTTTCTGCTAAAAAAGGGAATCCAACCTACAAAATTATTAGGGTTTTGAGAAAGAGACACCAGCATAAAATCAATAGGGCCCCGATCCTTCACTATATGCATAATCTTTTCTGCTAAAAAAAGAGAATCCAACCAACAAAATTATTAAGGCTCTGTTCTCGAGTTATTTTTTAAAAGAATGTAAAGGGAGGGGACAAGAAGGGGAAGGGAAAGGATCATATTAGGAAAGGAACATGTGCATTAGTTTATGTTCTCCAGTTTAATTTTTAAGTTGAGAGGAAAAGAAAAGGAACCCAAGATAATTACTACTTTACCCCTATTTTCTATCTCCATATATTGGCAACACTACATGCATCGCCTTCTGCCATGGTGAGAACTTCTATGCGTATAGAATAAATATTACTATGATAATAATCGACTTTATTTTTTGCCATTACGGGTAAATGTTAAAGCTCAATAAAGTTTACCAAAGTGATGCTCCACACACGTTTCTTTGTGTATAATAATTCAAGATATTTAATTGGGACCACTTAATGGAATCTTCATCTCGTTCTACTACATTAGATGAACCAAATAACACATGTATGATTAGGTACAAGTCATAGGTAATTTCCATTTTTGTGACTCAAACATAGTATAATTTGAAAAGCACTAGTGAAAAGAAGCATAAGGAAACAAAAGTGTACATATCACTGTATCCTATTTAACTTGCAGTCATAGGAAACAAAAGGTATACATGATTAGGTACAAGTCATAGGTAATTGCCATTTTTGTGACTCAAACATAGTATAATTTGAAAAGCACTAGTGAAAAGAGGAAACCTTAGTAGAATTGTAGAGCTCCTTCAACATGTCTTTTTTAGCATTTTCCACTTGCCAAATAACAACTTCTACACATAAGTGAAGCTGCGATGCCCATGAACACATGCCATGCTTTTTCCTGCTGATTAACCTTACGCAAAGCACATGAACACAGCCTTGAACATGATTTGCAACAAAAGGTATCCAAATTTATTAATCAAAAGATGCAACACTTCAAGTCTTTGCATAGAAAGATAGAAAATGCTTGAGTTCTAAAAACATTCAGGAACTTGCTCAAAAATAAGAGTACTTATAAAATAAATAACAAAAAGTGAACATTGTCAGCCACGAGTATCAAAGTCTCTAGAGCGGGCTTGTCGCATGGTTGCTTTCAGGTAAGACGATCTTTGTGCAAAGGGGCAACCAAACATTCCACGTGTTTTAACCGGATTTTCTAGCAAATAATTATACGCATTGTGCAGTTCTTCATCTTCAAAATCCATGACCAACAATTGTTGGTAAATTTCTTCTTCAGTATACACGTGTGGAGGAGAGTTTTCGAGTACCTTATAACAAGTAAATAACGACAATATTAATACAATATATATGAACAACAAACTATTACAAATAAATATTCTAAATAACTTGAATACCTTTGAATTTCTGTCTAGAGCATGAACAATGTTATCAAGAGAACTAGCAATCTTATCGTTGTTGGATGGATCCTCTTCAACAATCTTTCTTCTTTTACTCTTTGATTTAGTGGGAAGCTTGCCATCTGATTGTGGTGTAGGTGATGTAAAAAAGATATCATCGCTAGTCTCGATAATATCTAGGTTGATCACGTTGTTTTCAATCAAATGATCAACTTCTTCGATTGTTTCCGCCTGCTGGTCACTGATTAGTTTGTTCTTTTTCTCTTTAGCAGTATTAGAACAAGTACCTGTAGCTCTATCTTTTGCCCACAGAGCATACATCTCATCATAACAGTTAACGGGTGTTGTCTTCAACTTGTAAACATCGGGTTTTACCTATACATTAAAAATAAGTAACAAAACAATCAAAATTATTAGTTTGACAAAAAATATAATGTGCATACCGTCTTTAGGTCTTCCCACACTTCATCTTCAGCCTCAATTAACTTGGTACTTGAGTTCTGATGAGACTGCTTTTATACATAGTCTCATTTTCCAAATAGGACTTAAAATGCATTAAATATCATCAAAATACCCATATATATGCTTGTGTTTGCTACTTGTGTATTTTAGGTACGGATATTGAGAAAATGACAAAAGATCACAAGAATCATGCAAAAACGAACACGGGAAAGGAAGCCGCACAATGAACCAAGCCCTAATGAAGACTTTCCCAAGATCAACCCTTGAAGATTTGAAGCATTATGAAGAAGGGTCCTCCAATATGGATGAATTGACACTTTATACCCTTGTATCCTCATAATTACAAGTTTGGTCCCTAAAGTTTGTCAAAATTACAAAAAATCCCTCAACTTTGAAGATTTGGCAAGTTTAGCCCCTCAACAAAGCTAAATTGTCAACTAATATCATCCACAAAGTCGAATACATCATGAAGTCCTTCAAAGTACAAGAAATGACAAGTTTGATCCTTTGAAAATCCCAAAATTACAAAAAGGACCCTCAACTTTGAAGATTTGGCAAAAATGGTCCCTCAATCATTATGACTTGGCAATTTCAGCCCTCCAAAATACCAATCAAACAAGTCAAGACCATTACCATTGAAGAAATTACCAAATCAGCCCTTGAAGAATGCAAAAATGGCAAGAAATACCCCTGAATTTACTTTACAAAATATTTTGGGGCAAAAGTGTGAAAATAAAAAGTTGGATAACAAAGGAAATGAAGTTTGGACGGTTTTATATGCAAGTGAAAGGGTTTAGAAAGTTGAGGGGTGAAACTTGGCCAGACAACATTGTAACCTAGGCCAGTGATATCATGCCACGTGCCCCACTCACTCCCTTCCTCCAATCACAACTCACCATCCCTCCATGTCACACCCCACTCACCCGGTTTAAGATTAAATTAATCTTGGCGCCATTAACAAGTATTTAAATATAATCCAAACCAAAAACGGATTAAACCAGGCACTATTCACCTCAACAACACAATTAGGTATTCTTAATTGTGTTGTAATTAGGCCTTAGTATTATCCAGAACCATGATTAAGCATCCTTTAATCATAACCCAACACCCAAAACACATGCTACACCTTTGAGATGCCCCACATGAGATTCCCCTGCTACACAAAAAGGGGATACTGCCAAAAACCTCCAGCCATCCAACGTATGAGATTGATGCTTACTTTCTAAGCTCAATGTGAGCCTTTAGATGCAAAATCCACTCTTGCCAGCTCCACAAACAGCCAAGAAAACATCACATGATCCTCAAGGCATTCAAACTTCAAGAGGGCATTTTGGGGACTTCAGCAACATTAGGGCAACGTTTTTATGCTTTCTAGTAGCTCATGTATGCCTATATAAAGGCTTAGGGTTCCAACATTTAGGCTTTGCTTTTGATTTTTCCTTGTTCAAGTTTCTGTAAATCCTATTTCTAAGTTTAATGAAATTGGGTTTGAAACATTTAAGAAAAGTCATTGGCCAATCTTTGTTACTGCTTTCTATTGTTATATGCTTGTTAGTTCTTAAAGTTTAAAACCTGTTTTTTCAAAAGAGGTGATAGGTGTGTAAACACCCATCCTTTTTACCACTTAATTACAATAATAACCGGACCAAAACGTGCATTTTATGTCTTTTATGTCGGAATTATGCGTGGTTTGTGTTTTTGTTGTGATTTAGGACGAAATTGTGAAAAGTGGGGGAAACACGACATTTACGGGCTTTGATTGAAGAAAAAGATGAAAAGACGAAGTCAAGAAGTCAAGAGTGTAAAAAGAACGGAAGTCCAAGACCAATTCTGAAGATTTATCGAAGAAAAAGTCAAAAGACGGAAGTTTACTAAAAGCCGAGGAACTCAAGTCTATTTTATTGAAGAATTAAAAGACGAGTTCAAAAGAAATCCCGAGCCACAAGTCATTAGAGTCCAAGTTTAAAGAGATTAACAAAAGATTAAAAAGATCAAGGACTTAAGTGTGCAATTAAGAGAAAGAAGAAAGAGGGAGGAAGCTTCCTAAGTTCCTCCCTAATCTCCCTATAAATAGAATAGGCTAGATTCATTTGTAGTTGTTGGAGGCCTGACAAGCCTCTCTTCCCCATTTTCATTTTTCTTGTTCCTTAATTTTATGCACTTTAATTCTCATGTAACACACCTTTAATTTTCTTTTAATTCCAAGTAAGTTTACCTTTAATTGTTGTTAATCTTTATCTTATTGCTAATCTCCTTCTACCTTTCTTGTTTGATTTGTTCTTTATCTTCATTGTTCATGTTCTTGAGTTTTTATGATTTTGATCAAGTGGGTTTTGATTAATTTGGTTATGTTTGTTGATTTAGATTGTTTGTTTACGATTATTGAATGATTTGTTATTAATTTGGTTAAATCTTTTGTTTAGATTTTGATTAATCTGTTTTAGATTGGATGATTATTGTGATCCCTTGTTCTTCGGGTATGTTTGTTTCTGCTTCTGTGTCCCCAGATAAGTTCCGAGCCCAAGAGAAGGAGTCCTTTCATTCGGAAGTCTAAAAGTTCCGACTCAAGAGTGTTCATTCGGAAGTCTGAAAGTTCCGGATCAAGGGTGTTTCATTCGGAACATTAAAAGTTCCGGATCAAGGGTGCTTCATTCGGAAGTCTTAAAGTTCCGGGTCAACATTGCTTCATTCGGAAGTCTTAAAGTTCCGGATCAACATTGCTTCATTCGGAAGTCTTAAAGATCCGGATCAACATTGCTTCATTCGGAAGTCTTAAAGTTCCGGGTCAACATCTTTTTGTTCACTCGGAACTCAAGAAGTTCCGAATCAAGGGAAAATCAGAAACTTCCGAATCAAGGATTTTCTGTCAGGTTCTTTTTAGTTTATCCTTTTTAAGATTTATTTTTCCTGCCTTTTATTTAGTTGCACTTTAGATTTGCCTTAGCTTTATTTTAAACTTGCCTTAGTTTAAGTTTTAGTTGCGATTTAATTTTGCCTTAGATAGATTTAAATTTGCGTCATTTACTTCTAGTTCCTTTTTAATTTCAGTCACGTTTTAAATACTTGCACTATTATTTTAATTAGACTAGATTTACTTTAATTGCACTTTTACTTTAAAGTTTCACACTTTTATTTTAAAAACAACAAAAATATTCTTTTTCACCAGAAACAACAGAGTCATACTTAAAGCCGGAAATCAATTCGAGAAGATACCGATAACGATAATTGAACCTAGTAAAAATCCTGTTATTAAAATGGCGCCGCTGCCGGCTCTTTTCGTGAAGATTAACGGTTTTTTGTGAGAGACGCGTTGGCTTTTGGGATCCGTTCACTCGTGAACGTTATTTTTCGTGTCAAAATATTTTTCAAAAATCCCAAAAACATTTGAAAAATCATAAAAAGCATTTCTTTTTCAAAGTTTTGCACCAAAAATATTCTTCTTGCTTATCTATCTTTCTTTATGGATTTTTATGTCCATTGCGTCCGGTGTGGGAAACAATTATCTGGGAACAACTCTTGTCAATGGTGTACATGTGAGCAGTGCGGAAACGATATCGACAACACACAATTTGGATTTTGTCCCTTGTGCAACTCGACTAATTCATTCTTTTTGAACCCACCTCCTGTTTCCCCGTGCATCTATTGTGGAAACGATTCTCATTGGCATGTTTCGTGCCCGGTTCGATACCCGTATGGTCACGGGCAAGAACTGGGGTACAATTATGACAATGATAATAGCTATCCACAAGACGCACCTGATTTTTCTCCACACCCGGTTTTCAACAACTGTGGGGGTCCTCACGATACTTATTATTGTCAACCAATGAATTATTATGAGCAAACTCCGGGTCCTCAGTTTTCTTCACCTATGGATTATTATGAACCAAACCCGGTTTCTAATTATTCTCAACCGATGAATAACTATGAGCCACAACCTTGCTATAATTCAGGTTTTCAACACTTTGAGCCCCCACATCACACCCTCAATCATCAATCCTCTCAGCAAATTAATCTTGACCCACAACGCACTACTTTGAATGACGAACTACACTCCATCATTCTACAACTTCAAGAAGCCGTTGTTCTTACAAAAGAAGCATGGGCGGAGGAAAAGCGACTGCAACAAGAGCAAGTATCTAATCTTAGTGATTATACCCCTCCGCTTATGCGTCAATACTATTATGATGTTGATGACGATGATGCTGTATACACTTTCAACACATCTTCTGAAGTTACTGCTCCTACTGTCGATGTTCCTACTACATCTAAGGATCTAGATTCGTTGAATGAGCTTAGTGATGTTGGTCTCGACAAAGTATTGGATGATGAGGTTTGTGACTTACCTGCTATGGAGCCTGAGGACGACGTTGCTCTTACGGACGAGGTCGATCCTAGTGATGACGATTCTTCTCTCTGCTATGAGAATTTCACTTTTGAAATTTCTCAATCTCCACCGGGAGATGCAGACGATGACGATTTATTCTCTCCGATTTACGAGAAGTTCACCGATGAACATGATCTTGTGGATAAGGTGGAAGACGTGCTTCTTCGCGATAGATTACGGAAAGTTCATCTTCTTATTGCTCAAATCGAAGAGTTGACTTCTCCTTCTCTTTCCAAGTTTTTACCTCCATCTATCCCTCCCATTGAAGATAATGACCCATTGCTGGAAGAAATCGATATCCACTCCATCCCTCCAGGTATTGATGATTCTGACACGGAGGGGGACATTATTTTTGATAATTTGCTGCAGGAAGATATTGTCCCAAGTCCCCCTCCCGAGCACCTTTCATCCTCCCCTTTAGCCACTATCACGGAGGATGAGTGCTTTGACCCGGGAGGTGACATTGATTATGCTATGCTTGATAACAATACGGCTTTGCCGCTTGCTCAACATCCATTGTCTTTGGGGGAGGACAATGTGCTTACTTTACCCAACCCACCTCCCGTGGATCTTGATTTCACATACTTCTCGTATGTTGAAAGGACCTTTCTCCCATTCAAGACTTATCCCCCCGCCTCTCCTTTGTTGATGTCAACCGGGAACAAGGACAAGGTCTTTGATCCCGGTATCAAATTCGAGGCTTCCCCATGGACTATTTAATTCGTGGACGAGTCAGGCTCGTGACTCGGTTAATACAAACAAGCGCTTTTTGGGAGGCAACCCAATTATCTATCTATTTTCACCATAAGTGTAGGGGGAGCGCCGTGGTGTTTCTTGCTTTCTTTCTTATCATGTGCAGGGATTAGAGCTTCAAAGACACACTCTTGATGACTTTTGACGAACCGTGATTCCGTGTTCCAGATTTCCCGGTTCTATCCTAAACTCTTTTCGATTCACTATTTTATATTTTCTCAATATTAAAATAGGAATCTCTTTGGTTGTCTTTTCCTTAGCAAAATTTAAACAAAGTGGACAATGTCCTAAGTGTAGGGGAGTTTACTCCCACATGCTTAAACATTGAGGACAATGTTTATCTTAAGTGTAGGGGGGACTTCTATCGAAGTTAAGTGGTCTTTTCCTTGTAATGGTCTTCATTTTAACCGGAAAATCAAATTTTCGACATTTTTCAAAATTTTTGATCTATTTTGGCCTATTAGTTTTTCCCTTTGTATAGTTATTTTCTTTCTTTACTAGAATAAATCTTTAATAAAGTGGTTTTAATTTTCAAAACGTTGTGAATCTTTTGACTCAATCCGAGTTTACTTATCTAAGTTTGCTCTAGCTAGTATCCTTAACGTATTTAAGTCAAGTTTTGCTAGGCTTTTATATAGGGAGCTATAAAACGCGAAGGTCTTAACTCTCACGGGTTAAGAACAAGAAATTTTCGCAAGTTCCTATAATTGATCCTAGAGAGTTGTTTATCAAGGGAACTTTAAAATGTGATTTCTAAACTTGAAAAAGTCTAAGAATTTGCAAGATCCTATAGGCGACTCGAAAACCCAAAGCTTTGATTTAATAGGCTAAGCATCCACGAGTCTCATTACTTGAGATTTAAAACTGTGGAGAACGAGAGATGATAGCGCCAATTATAAGTTTGGTATTCTTTCATGAATTTATGTGAGTTAATTATGAGCCTATTCTCCCATGGCTTGCTTAATAATTTATCTGCTAATAAATAAGGTTGTACGATTTGAAAAGTTACTTAGCTTCTAGCCCAAGATCCTTTAAAAGTTGCTCGGTATGGATTAGAGTTCATAGCCAAGGCATAACTTATTGAAGCGGGATGCAAAGATTGGCGAGTCCGAAAAGGCCCTAGCAAGGCATGAGGGCTATATTTTGTTGCTAAAGATCCCACGTAATGTGAAGAATCATTTATCAAAAATCAATATGAAGGATCGAGACACACGACGTAGAGCAAAAACTCCCCAAAAGTCATAGAGAAGTGTATCCGAAAAGACCCTAACAAGGTATGAGGATAAATAGATCCAAGTCATAAAAGGAGGCGGATCGTTGTATATCAAAGTCCAAAATAAAGATTGGAGAAAAATGAAGAAGTCGTGGTCCAAGTATGAATCTCTCAAAACTTCAAGTGAAGAAATTCCATTATGAAGAGAAGACCATAATTTCATGAACGTCTCTCAAGGTTTGAAGCATGAAGTCGCTGCCAAATATCGGTCCGAGAAAGGTCTCAAATCGCGAAGCGAGTTATGCCAAGATATGAACTTTATGAGGGCCCAAGAAGCAGTTTTAAAAGATTTTGTCCTTTAGCTAACTATTGATTAAATCGTTCACTTTATTTTCAGACTAAATAACTATCAAAATAAGTCAAACAATGCATCCTCGTGATCATTCAAGACAACAATAAAATATAATAGCTACACCTAGGAATAAGGGAGTCTAAGTGAGTAATTGGCCCACATGAGTTCGTGTTAGTTTACTAACTTATAATAACAATGATCTCGTTTTTGAGCTTGGTTTGAAGAAAGTGAAAACTTGAGGATGATGATTATTCATGACATTTTCAAAACCCAAGGTATGTCTTTGATTTCTTTACTTTGTATGTTTTTAATTTTCTATCTCTTTAATAAAGGCCATTATGGATTGATTGTGATGAAAAATGTAAACGTGCTTTGTGACTAATGCATTGCATGAGGACATTTCAATAGTAAAGTGTAGGGGATTTGATAGGTGTGTAAACACCCATCCTTTTTACCACTTAATTACAATAATAACCGGACCAAAACGTGCATTTTATGTCTTTTATGTCGGAATTATGCGTGGTTTGTGTTTTTGTTGTGATTTAGGACGAAATTGTGAAAAGTGGGGAAAACACGGCATTTACGGGCTTTGATTGAAGAAAAAGATGAAAAGACGGAGTCAAGAAGTCAAGAGTGTAAAAAGAACGGAAGTCCAAGACCAATTCTGAAGATTTATCGAAGAAAAAGTCAAAAGACGGAAGTTTACTAAAAATCGAGGAACTCAAGTCTATTTTATTGAAGAATTAAAAGACGAGTTCAAAAGAAATCCCGAGCCACAAGTCATTAGAGTCCAAGTTTAAAGAGATTAACAAAAGATTAAAAAGATCAAGGACTTAAGTGTGCAATTAAGAGAAAGAAGAAAGAGGGAGGAAGCTTCCTAAGTTCCTCCCTAATCTCCCTATAAATAGAATAGGCTAGATTCATTTGTAGTTGTTGGAGGCCTGACAAGCCTCTCTTCCCCATTTTCATTTTTCTTGTTCCTTAATTTTATGCACTTTAATTCTCATGTAACACACTTTTAATTTTCTTTTAATTCCAAGTAAGTTTACCTTTAATTGTTGTTAATCTTTATCTTATTGCTAATCTCCTTCTACCTTTCTTGTTTGATTTGTTCTTTATCTTCATTGTTCATGTTCTTGAGTTTTTATGATTTTGATCAAGTGGGTTTTGATTAATTTGGTTATGTTTGTTGATTTAGATTGTTTGTTTACGATTATTGAAAGATTTGTTATTAATTTGGTTAAATCTTTTGTTTAGATTTTGATTAATCTGTTTTAGATTGGATGATTACAGTGTTCCCTTGTTCTTCGGGTATGTTTGTTTCTGCTTCTGTGTCCCCAGATAAGTTCCGAGCCCAAGAGAAGGAGTCCTTTCATTCGGAAGTCTAAAAGTTCCGACTCAAGAGTGTTCATTCGGAAGTCTGAAAGTTCCGGATCAAGGGTATTTCATTCGGAACATTAAAAGTTCCGGATCAAGGGTGCTTCATTCGGAAGTGTTAAAGTTCCGGGTCAACATTGCTTCATTCGGAAGTCTTAAAGTTCCGGATCAACATTGCTTCATTCGGAAGTCTTAAAGTTCCGGATCAACATTGCTTCATTCGGAAGTCTTAAAGTTCCGGGTCAACATCTTTTTGTTCACTCGGAACTCAAGAAGTTCCGAATCAAGGGAAAATCAGAAACTTCCGAATCAAGGATTTTCTGTCAGGTTCTTTTTAGTTTATCCTTTTTAAGATTTATTTTTCCTGCCTTTTATTTAGTTGCACTTTAGATTTACCTTAGCTTTATTTTAAACTTGCCTTAGTTTAAGTTTTAGTTGCGATTTAATTTTGCCTTAGATAGATTTAAATTTGCGTCATTTACTTCTAGTTCCTTTTTAATTTCAGTCACGTTTTAAATACTTGCACTATTATTTTAATTAGACTAGATTTACTTTAATTGCACTTTTACTTTAAAGTTTCACACTTTTATTTTAAAAACAACCAAAATATTCTTTTTCACCAGAAACAACAGAGTCATACTTTAAGCCGGAAATCAATTCGAGAAGATACCGAGAACGATAATTGAACCTAGTAAAAATCCTGTTATTAAGAGGAGTGTGCAAAAGTTTGCACATTTTCTCATTTTCTTGATATTTTGCTAAGTCTTGTTCCAATCTTGGAAATCTTGGGCTATAGAGCTGATCATAGCATCCTAACTGAGTTGGTTAAGGTGTGGTGAGGCTTATAACTTGGGGATAATCAAGTGTGGGGTAACAAGTTTGCATCAATCAAGATTTTTGAAGTTTCTGATTTTTATGATATTGTACTTTAACCTTGTTCAATCTTAGCAGACTTATTGTGGAAGCTTGTGCTTGTTCTTGCTAGCACATAAGCTCAAAATTCGTGGGTGTGGATGTACATCCATGAGGTTTGCATACTCAATCTCAAAATCTGCTTAAATTGTGATTTTTGGTGATATTTGTATGAAACTTGTGTTCTTGTGAATTTTGTGGCTTAAATCTGCTTGAATCTGTTTATCTTACTTGTTTTAGTGTTAATTGATGCTTGGTTTGACTGAAATCTCACTTTCCCTTTGAAAATTTTGATTTGGAAAAGATAAAGGGGTGTTTGGGTCTACTGGTTTGTACTTGCAACTTGTTATTGTGTTGTTAGTTTGTGTTGTTTATGCTTGATATCTGTTATACCTTTGTTTGAGAGTGTTTTGCTGCAAGTTTCTGAGTTTGAACCTTGAATTAAACAAGTTGCTATATCTTGTTGAGTTGACTGTTTTTTGACCTAAAATTTTGGCAAAACCTAGAGTTTATGCATGTTTAGGGATAAAAGCTGTTAAATCATCATCAATATAACCTATTTGATAGATTTGAGGTGTTGAATCTGGCTTAAGTGTCAAATACATCAGCAAAAGTAAAAACTGCATGTGTTAGTGTTCATCAGTAACTTTCATTGCTTGAATCTTACTTAATTCTTTGAACCAGTGCATGAAACCTGTTTAGACTTGCTTATTGGAGTTTATAATAGCTTGAGTGTGCATTTGGTTGAATTTGGTTGGCTGATTATTGCTAAAACTGCTTATTTGTGCTCAACTGCTTATTGTTCATGTCTGTATCATGTCTGATGATTAATTGATTAAACTGTATCAATTGGGTATTAGTGATTGTGTTATTTTGATTGGGATTGACTCCTTTTGATCCAAAGATCATTTGGGTTCCTTTATGTAATCTGAATCTCCAAAAAAGTTACTAAAGACAAAAAGTCAAAATAGTCAAGCAGTGGAAAAAGTTTCCATTGCTCAACATCCAAAACTAGCCCCTGCTAGTGCAATTTTGTCATCAGCTTATCAAAAGCTATTCTAGCTTATTCTGACTTGCAACAACTTAATTTTTGTAATAGGTCTTCATTATTTGACCCATTTAAGTAAACTGGAGCTTATGAGACTTTGACTTTGACTTTTTACTAGAAAACCAACTACTTTGACTTTTAACATAAGTGCTTATTTGACTTTCCAGCTTATTGAGTGTGCTTATTGAGTAGGTTTTTGATTATTAAGCTTAGTTTTGTCATAAGAAACATTTTGCAACTTGAATCAGCTTCTGAGGTGGTCTAGATCACAAACACGACTATTTTGTCGTTTTGTGAATAAGTTTGTGAACTTTTTCTGGCTTATTGAGTGGACTTATTTGAAATTTCTTTTTGCAAAACGTTTTCTTACCTCAAAAGAATGATGTGTGTCAAATTTCAGCTTATGGCTTAATGGGCCAGAAAGCCCATTAAGAATAAGCTTTGTGCTTATTAAGCTGTGATAAGCTACATTTAAGCTTTTGGGCCTTTGAAACTTTTTACTCAGAATCAAATTTTAAGCTAAACTGAAAGTTTTGGGCTTATTTGGTGGACCCTAGATTTTTGGGCCTCTTTTAGCCCATTAAGTGGACTGTTTTGGGTTTAGCCCATTTTCTAGGCCCAATAAGGGTATTTAGGTAATTTCACTTTCATTTCTGAGTTAGTTAGGTTAAATTAAACTAGTTTGCAAGTTTTTAGAATTTTTTATAATTTTTGGATTTTTAATATTATTTTAATATTATTTTATTATTAAAAATTAAAAGTCTGATTTTCTAGGTTTTTATATTTTACCTAGGTTCTAAACACTTAATTAGGATTTTTGCAACTTTCCAAATAATTTTTAGGTCTTTTAATTATTTTCTATAATTAGTTTAAGTCTTAATTGATTTTAGGAGTTTTTAATTGTTTAAAAATAGTTTTAATTGGTTTTAAAATTTTGAAAAATAGTTTTTAGCTTAATTAGAGTATTTTTGAGGTTTACAAACTTTAAAATCTTGTTTAGGGCTTTTTAATAATTAATTTTGATTTTTAGGGCTTTAATTAGCATTAAAAAGTCATTATCTAATTAATTAAAAGGTTTTAGCAAGTTTTGATTTTTTTGTAAACTCTTAGAATATTATTAGGGATTTTTGGTAATTTTTGGGAATTTTAAGGTTAAAATTTTAATTTTGGTACTTTTTACGACTTTACGTGTACGCCTTTTTAGACTTAGTTTAATCCGTCTTCATAACCGTCATTCTCTTCTAATCCCTTTTCTATTTTTCTTTCTCAAATATAATAACAAATTAATCCATATCATTACACACATAACACACTAGCCTCCTTGAGAACGAACACATTGTAGGGTCATTTACACACGGTTTTCCTAAATCGTCGTGCTCACTTTTATGGTCATTAGTTCTCGGTTTTCCTAAACCGACACTTAATACTTGCCAGTTTTGCCTTCCTTTTCCTAAAGGGGTAAAAACTCAACTATCAAGTTCCATGAATAGCCACTCAATGAAACTCCTTTAAAAACATCATGAAACTGATTAAAGTACTTTTTTAAAGTCTTTATTCGATTCATCAATTTTTTTTTCTCAATAGGCATATTAAACTTATCACTTAATTCCCTCACGATATTATTATATGCACGAGACGTGAACGTCCCATTAGGCCTATTCCCATCACTTTGTTCTTTAAGCAAGGACGCGACAAATGCAGCATCCATCTTGTCATTCCACGAAACCGCCTCCTTTTTAATAGTATCTTCCTCAATTTCTTTTTTGGTAGCTTCATCATTTGGTATTTTTGCCATTGGTTCCTATATTAAAAACATAAAAACATTATCGAGTGCGATTTAAGAAATGTCACAAAACAATATATAATAAAATTTGAAACATCAATAAGTAATCATACACAACAATTATTGATAAGTTCTATTCCAACAATGATAAGTATAATAAAGAAAAAGTTCTAGACACATTATGCATCAAACGACAAAAGACAATAGTTACTCAAAAACTAAACAGACATATTAATTTCATTGTTTGGATTCAATATATAATCATTCCACATGTCATGTGCTATTGAGTTTCGTATTTGTTCTCCTCTATCATCTGCGTCTCCTTGTCCTTGGGGTTCGTCATCATGTGATGCATCCAACGTGTCGTGTATCACTTCATCTTCAAGTTCTTTGTCACGATCTACCTCAAGTAAAAAGTTATGCAAGATACAACATGCCAAGAATATGTTTGATTGTGTATCGCATGAGTAGAATGGTTCTGTTGCACTTCTAATTATAGGAAACCTTTTCTTCAATACACCAAATGCTCGTTCGATAGAGTTCCACAATGATGAATGTCGAAGGTTAAACAATTCTCGTGGATTATGAGGTGCACGAGATGAGTACTCCTTGAGATGATATCTAACACCCCTATATGGTGCAATAAGCGTACTTTTATGGGGTAGACCACCGTCAACTGGATAGTACTTACCATCAGGAATAATTAGCTTATCATCTCTAGTGAGTGTGGTTGTAGTAAAATACGACCTTTAGGAAAAGGAAGTACAAATAGTGGTAAGCGTTAAGTGTCGGTTTAGGAAAACCGAGCACCAATGACCAAGCAAGTTCGTTTCCCAAGGAGGCAAGTGCGTTGTGTTGAGAGTTGATTTTTGTTTGAGATTATATTGATTGAAAAATAAATGAGAAAGGAAAGAAAAGACGGTTACGAAAACTAATTAAACTACGACGAAAAAGGCGTAAACGTAAAACCGTAAAAAACGACAAAAATAAAAATTTTCAACCTAAAAATTAATTATAAGCTAAAACAAGTCTAAAATAATATAAATAAGGAATAAAATCCAATAAAAATATTTTAAAACCTTTTATTAATTAAATATTCAATTTTAAATGCTAATTAAAGCCCTAAAATTAAATATAATTAATCAAAATGTCCAAAATATGATTTTGTTGAACAAATAACTTACTTATATTATTTAAAAACTAAAAAGTATTTTTTATGATTTTTAAATACTATTTGTCTATTTTTAAATTGCTAAAAACTATTTTAAAATTAAAATAATTATAAAAAATAATTAAATAATGCTAAAAATAATCTACCAATTTTAAAAATCCTATTTTACTCTAATGAACAGTAGAAAAATGAAAAATCTTGAAAAATATTAAATTTTCCACTAAATGACAAAACTAGTTTAATTAAAACCCTAATTAACTTAAATTAATTCTAAAAATTAATAAAAAGATGAACAGTAAAATATTTTTTAACCAAAAACCTTAAAATATTATTCTAAGTCTAGGAAAATTGATTAAACTGAAAAATATTAATTTTTGGCACTAAAAGACAAAAACAGAAACTTTAAAGTTAATTAAAAATAGCTAAATAACCTAAAAATTACTAAATGAACAGTAAATAAAAATTTAATTAATCAGAAAAATCCTAAATTAAATAAGAAAAATAATGGCACTGGTTTCAAGGTCTAATTCCACTTTTTGAGCACTAAAGACAAAAAAGAAAGAAAACTGATAATGACTTGTTGACTGGATTTGTCTTTTAGCTAAGCGGTGGGAACAGCAAAGCTATCAGTGGGAAAGGAGTTCCTACTGACAATGAAAAAAACGGGTCTGTGGATTTAATTGATTGGATCTTGCTTGTTTCTTGGTTTCTCTTGGATACAAGGGCACCCCCACACTCATGGAAGTGTGGGGAGTCAATATGAACAGAAAAGCAAGCAGGCACAATGCAAGTATCACACAAAAAAGAGGCAAATCAGTTACTGTATTAATGCTATGGGTCTGATGGACTTTTGCTGGTTCAGTTTGCACACAAATGAGTTTCAATCTCCCTTATTATGCATACAATAGCACCAAATGATAGACAAGCAAACTCACACCCTAGAATGATCTATCACTTAACAGATTATGGAATTTGAAGCACAAAAATCATCAAAATAAGCAGAAATAGACATATGCAGATTTTAGCTAATGCTATTTCACTTTTTCTTTCCCAAACTTGCCTCAAATCTTTTCCAATCTTACTACAACTAGCTAATAACCTAACTCAACCTTTTTGAAGCTTTCTAACACCTTGTTTTAAGCACAATTAAAAATCCTATCCTGCTAATACCCTTATCCAAACACCACTTTAACTTCTGTTTTCTCACTTTTATCAAACCAAATTAGTTTAAAACTCAATCAATTTGATCCAAATAGCATCAAACATGCATACACACTCAAATGAACTCAAATCAAACAGCTTTATCAAACAAATAGCACTTAAACCAACAAGATCATACAACTGCAATATTTCTGAAATTTCAAAAAGGGAACAAGAAAATTACCTTAGAACCCTACATCCAGGGTTCTAGTGGATGATAATCCACCTCCAAATACACCCGGGTGTATGCAGACAATGATCAACTCTCTTAACAAACCTGTTTAAGAAAATCAAAAGAGGAAAGAACACAAATGCTATAAACTGTTTACTTTTCTTTCTTTCTTAAAATCTTTCCACAACTTTACCAATGTTTAAAAACACCTAATAACACTTGATTAATCCAGATTAAACAGACTTGAAACAAAATCTTAACAAGAACCTCAATTTTCAGAAACTCTTGCAAAGATTTGAAAATTTAAAGAAAGGACAAACTTGAAGAAAAATGAACTCAGGAAAACAAACTTTAAAATGTAAATGCTGGAAAGGTAAATGGTTCTCAGTTTCATGTAGCTTAAAAAGACTCTTTCATTAATTTCATAAAAAGAAGGTTTTACATCAAAAACTGGAACAAGAGAGATGCTAACAGGCTAGCATTCTTTTTATACTCGTCTAAAGAGTATTCTAGAACTAAGAAACCCTAATAAGCTAATTCCCCAATCTGCCCTTGAAGATTTGACTGGAATCTTGGTCAAAAATTGGTATCATGTGATGATGTTGAAACGCCAGCTGTGAAGGATGATCAGGACCCTTAAACGAACATTGGAGGCCAAGGAATGATTTTTGGTTCGTTGATTTACTGTCTTCCTTTGTTTTCTTCTTCCTTGTGGGGCAGGGGGCACATGGGATGGTCTATTGGTGAAAGTGATGGACGTTTTGGGTTGTGGGTTTCACTTAGGGGAGGGTAAATTACCCATCTGGAAAATATCAGGGTAAACCCCTTTGATTTTAAGAAGTAATTAGGGTGGGTTTTTTTAGGGTTTAAGGGAAGAGGATAATTAAACAGTAGGATTAAATCCAGTTTGGGGTAATTTGTTTTCAAAAAACGTGTTTCCCACTTAATTAATTAATTAATTAACCGGTTTAAATAAAAAGTGGTGGTGGGAAGTGACGTGGATGGATGGAAGGTTTTGATTGGAGGATGGAGTTGAGTGGGGTGATGTGGCAGTTGATGGTTGGCTGGGACAAGTTATGATGTCTGGCCCAATTGCCCCCCCCAAGGTTCTTTCTTTCTCCACATTGTATAAATTAGCCAAAACTTCCATTTCCTTTGTATTTAACTTTCAGCACTTGTCATTTTTGGCACAATGTTTTTGTAAACTTGAAACAAGGACCATTTATGCAATTTCTTCATTTTCCAAGGACTGAATTTTCCATATCTTCAAACTTCAAGGCTTTGACTTGTTGGTTGACTTCTTGGAGGACCATATTTGACAATTTAGATTTGATGAGGGACTAAATTTGCCAATTCTTAAAGTTAAGGGTCCTTTTTGTAATTTTGACAAACTTTAGGGACCAAACTTGTAATTATGAAGATACAAGGGTATAAAGTGTCAATTCTTCAAACTTGGAGGACCAATCTTCAATATTCTTCAAATCTTCTAGGGTTTTCTTTGGAAAATTCCTCACTAGGGCTTGGTTCATCGTGCGGCTTCGTTTCCCGTGTTCGTTTTTGCGTGATTCTTGTGATCTTTTGTCATTTTCTCAATATCCGTACCTAAAATACACAAGCAACAAACACAAGCATATATTTGGGTATTTTGATGATATTTAATGCATTTTAAGTCCAAAAAGAACGATGAGACCATGTATAAAAGCCGTCTCATCACTCCCCCATACTAAACCATTGCCGTGCCCTCACGCAATGCTAGAATAAAGTATCGTAGCATCTCCAAAATTCATTTTTATGGACTTTATTGGAATGATAAACTAGCTATACTACTACTATTACTACTACTTGTGTTATAGACATAATGTATGATTTTCATCGCAAAATGGGACGTTTAGGTTCATAGAATAAGAACACGTGAATGCTTCGTTAGAAATAATTTCATCGTCCTCGATTTTCACTTCAATTCCATGCTAAGCGTGCAACGAGATCATTGTCATTATAAGTTAGTAATGCTAACACTACTCATATGCCCTAATCACGTACTTATTCTCCCATTATTCCTAAGTTGTATCTCTTATATTTTATGATGTCTTGAATGTTTCACGAGGATACATTGTTTGACTTATGCGATAATAGAGATTTAGGTCTAAAAATAGAGTCCTAACGGTGCAACTAAGACCATCAAATCAATAACCCCTCCTAATAGACGACGATGTTAAAAAATTAAGTTGACAAGAAGAATCGATAAACACGGTTTTATAACGGTTTTGAACATGAGACTTATTACCAAGACTTTTATACGCCCCCTAACGGAAGGGCCTTATTATCTTTGGTTTACCTCCATCTTTTATTCAACTTCGCCATGAAGCTTTTATTATGACTTCGGTCTTGCCTTGCCTTTTATTATCCGCCTCATCGGTGGTTTTATTAGCCAAAGACGTATATCCTCACGCTAAAGCGAATTTTGGATCTTTAAAGCTTCGAAGATTAAGGCTTGATTCACTTTCAATTTTGCATAGATTTTAGGCCTTGTGGGGCTTCAAATTGTTTGCTTGATTTAGGTGAGCACTTGAAATCTTATTATTGGGTGAAGCTTTCGATTATTAGGGTGCCAATACTTCAAAACCGTGACGCTGGCGATATCTTAATGTCTTCCCAATTTAATTACACGGAAGCTACTAGAAAAGACTAGAAACCCAACAATCCTAACTAAACCGCTAAATCAATATTTATTAAGCAAAAAATATTTACATGCGAAGGGAGAATAAGCAAACAACGAGAACACATGAGTTTTTGAAAGAATACGAGTACTCTACGTTTAGCATAGTAACTTATAATTAACTCTATCATTTCTCGTCCTCATTTAAGAGACTTAGCCTAATGTGTAGTTAAGGAATCAAAGCTAAGTGCTCAACACGCACGGTCGAGTCAAAAATTACTCTTATTCTCGCCATCGGAAAACCTACATTCGTGTCTTCAAACACTTATAAAACATGAGAAAAATTTTAAAATTTGGCCATTTTTAGCCTTATTTTGCAACAAAACGATAAACAAAACTATAAACTTTGGAAAGCGTGAAGGTTTGGCAAGGCAAGTATCTATTCACCCCCCCATACTAAAGTTAAACATTGTCCTCAATGTTTCGAGTCTAGGGGTGCAAACACCCCCATACTAGAGACGTAGTCGAATGCTTAATCTAGCATGGAAAGGGTGTAACCATTAAATTTAAAGCCGTTTATGAAGTGTGCTAAAAACCTAAGGTTAGAACAATAAAGGATATATCATGGATATTGAGAAATGTCTCCAAAGCAAACGATCGAGTGCTCCCATAAAACGAACACGAGAGGCTCCAATCGTGAAGATCATGATCTAAAAACCACATATCACAAACAACCACGGAACAAAGGTTGGAAGGGCACGAATCCCCTTACGTAAGCTACATTAGACTAAGAAAGCGATAATATGTACATAGGATAAGCATGGGACTCCCCCACGAGGCACCTCGTTTTTGATTACCGAGTCATGAGCTCGACTCGATCCCCTCAATACTAATTATCATTGGGGAAGGTGACTTGGTCGAGGTAGTTCAAGGATGGAACTTCCCCGCCAAAGTAGTGCTTCAACCTATGTCCATTCACCTTGAAGTTAGGACCATCATCTTGAGCTAGCTTGATGGTCCCATACGGAAATACTTGAGTCACGGTGAATGGACCGGACCAACGGGATTTCAATTTACCGGAAAATATTTTCAATCTTGAATTAAAAAGTAAAACTTGATCCCCAATGTTAAAAACCCGGTTTTTAATTTTTGAATCATGCAACTTTTTAGTTTTCTCTTTATAAATCAATGAATTTTCATAAGCAATGTCTCTCAATTCATCTAATTCATTTAATTGCATTTTCCGGTGTTTTCCCGCGGTCTCCATGTCATCATTACAATGCTTTAGGGCCCAATAAGCCTTGTGTTCTAACTCGATAGGCAAATGACAATTCTTTCCATACACAAGCTTATAGGGAGTGCACCCAATGGGCGTCTTATGAGCGGTCCTAAAGGCCCATAAAGCATCGTCTAACTTATCCGACCAAGTTTGTCGGTTTTCCCCCACGGATCTCTCCAAAATCCTCTTTAAAGCTCGGTTTGAAACCTCGACTTGCCCACTCGTTTGTGGGTGATAAGCCGTAGAAAGACGATGTGTAACCCCATATTTCCTTAGAACCCTTTCAAATTGGTCATTACAAAAATGGGTTCCACGATCGCTTATGATAGCACGAGGGGTTCCAAACCTAGCAAACAAGCTTTTCAAGAACTTAACTACCACACGAGCATCATTAGTGGGCAAGGCCTTCGCCTCTACCCACTTAGAAAGGTAGTCAACCGCAACGAGAATGTACTTATTACCACGAGATGATGGGAACGGCCCCATAAAGTCTATGCCCCAAACGTCAAAGATCTCACATACTTGAATGATATTTTGTGGCATCTCATCTTTTTGTGAGGCTTTTCCTTGTCGTTGGCATGAATCACAAGACTTCACAAGATCTTGTGCATCTCGGTAAATAGTAGGCCAAAAGAAGCCGGCATCAAACACCTTTTTAGCCGTGAGATTAGCACCGTGGTGACCACCCGTGGGTCCCTCATGGCAAGCTCTAAGGATGTTAGAAGCTTCGGTGCCAAATACACAACGGCGGATGATTTGATCCGCACACGTTCGAAACAAGTAAGGGTCGTTCCAAAAATAGAACTTGACATCACGAAATAATTTTCGTTTTTCTTGAGTTGTCATACCCTTAATGATGAAGTTACCCGCATGGTAATTTGCAAAATCCGCAAACCATGGGGTAGAATAATCAAGCTTAGAATTCACTACACCAAGTGTCTCGAGCGGAAATGTTTCGGTGATTTCCTTAGGCTCGTAAACACTTTGGTGAGGATCTTCCAAACGAGAGAGATGATCGGCCGCTAGATTCTCGGCTCCTTTTTTGTCAACGATTTTGTGATCAAATTATTGAAGGAGGAGAATCCAACGAAGTAATCTCGGCTTTGCATCTTGTTTAGCCATGAGATACTTGATAGCCGAATGGTCCGTATACACTATGCATTTCGTCAAGACGAGGTAAGGTCGGAATTTCTCAAATGCATACACCACGGCAAGGAACTCCTTTTCCGTTGTAGTGTATTTAAGTTGAGCCTCGGTCATCGTCTTGCTAGCATAGTGAATAGGCAAGAAATGCTTATCATGACGTTGCCCCAAAACGGCCCCAATAGCGTAATCACTTGCATCACACATAAGTTCAAAGGGGAGGTTCCAATTTGGAGCAACAAGAATGGGAGCTTCGGTAAGTTTCCTCTTAAGGATCTCAAAGGCTCGTACACAATCTTCGTCAAAGACAAAACGTGCCTCTTTTTCAAGAAGATGTGTAATGGGTCGAGAAATCTTCGAGAAATCCTTGATGAATCGTCGATAAAAGCCCGCGTGGCCTAGGAAACTCCTAACTCCCTTGACGGTTTTGGGATGAGGTAATTTGGCGATGACGTCTACCTTAGCTTGATCTACCTCAATCCCCGCTTTCGAGACCTTGTGCCCTAAGACGATTCCACTTCTAACCATAAAATGACACTTTTCCCAATTGAGCACAAGGTTGGTTTCCTCACAACGTTTTAACATTCTCTTAAGGTTCGACAAACACGAAGTAAAGGAATCACCAAACACGGAAAAGTCATCCATGAAGACTTCCATCGTCTTCTCGATCATATCATGAAAAATAGCCATCATGCATCGTTGAAAAGTTCCCGGTGCATTGCAAAGTCCGAATGGCATTCTACGATAAGCAAACGTTCCATATGGACACGTAAACGTAGTTTTTTCTTGATCACGAGGATCGATGGGAATTTGGAAGTAACCGGAAAAACCATCTAAAAAGCAATAGAAATCGTTTCCCGCAAGACGCTCCAACATTTGGTCCATGAAGGGCAAGGGAAAATGGTCTTTTCGAGTGGCTTCATTCAACTTTCGATAGTCAATGCACACTCTCCATCCGGTCACGAGTCTTGTGGGAATCAACTCGTTGGCATCGTTTGGCACAACGGTCATCCCTCCCTTTTTAGGGACACAATGAATAGGACTCACCCAAGGGCTATCGGAAATAGGGTAAATCATTCCCGCGTCAAGGAGTTTAAGGACCTCCTTTTTGATGACGTCGTGAATTTTGGGGTTTACCCTCCTTTGACTTTGGATTGTTGGCTTGAAATCCTCCTCCATTAATATTTTGTGTGTACAAAATTTGGGATCGATTCCCTTAATGTCGGATAACTTCCACGCAATCGCCCCTTTGTGAGCCTTAAGAACATCGACAAGTGCGGTTTTTTCATCATTCAAAAGTTCCTTCGCAATAATAACCGGCAACTTGTCGTCCTCCCCCAAATAGACATACTCGAGGTGAGGAGGTAAATCTTTCAACTCGAGGATAGGTGGTTCCTCAAGTGAAGATTTGGGCTCGATACTCATAACCTCCTCGGGTGGAGGAAATGGGAAATCGTTGAGAAAATCCTTGATAATCGAGAAGTCCTCATAGTTGTCGAGGTCTTCGTCACAAGTACGTGGAACATCGAATTCTTCCAACGTAAAACCACCACCTTCGAAAGGAGTGAAGGTTGGTGTCGAATTATCAAGAATTGGATCTAACATAGTGGGATTGCCACTAGTTTCTTCATCACCAAACCCTAAAACTTCTTGTGAAAATTCCTCGCAAACCACGTCGATCATATCAACGAGGTTTATGGTAGCAACGGAATAAACATGAGAAAGTTGAGAATTTTGAGTCGCGTTTATAACAAGTTCCTCGTCGTTGAAACGTAAGGTGATCTTTCTAGCATGCACATCAATCAAAGCCATAGACGTATCTAAAAACGAACGACCTAAAATAAGAGGAACTTGAGGATCCGTGGGGATGTCAACAACAATAAAGTCTACGGGATAGTAGAACTTCCCCACTTTCACAAAAACGTCTTCCGCCAATCCACATGCAAGAATCGTGGAATGGTCGGCCAACTCAATAGACATTCGTGAAGGAGTAAGATTAGGAAGATTGAGCGACTTGTAGATTGCAAGTGGCATCAAGTTAATGCTAGCACCAAGATCGGCCAAGGCATAGCATTCCTCCATATCTTGAATTGCACAAGGGATCAAAAATTTACCGGGATCACCGACTTTTTGAGGTATGCGATTAAGATAAACCGATGAACAACTAGACATTTGGTGTAATTTTTCCTTGTTGTTCGACATACTCTTAAAGTTAGCGGCAAATCGAGGCATCATGACCAAGGCATCGGCGAAACTCACATTAAAGTGCAAATCACGAAACATTTTCATAAAAAGCTCAAATTGATAGTTGTCGCGCTCTTGTCGTTTCTCCTTCCTAAGTCTCGATGGGTAAGGAAAGGGTGGTGTGGGTTGGGGCATAGGCATAGCCTTTGGAATCTCGGGTTCCAATATGGGTGATGGGTCAACCGTAGGTGTGGCATGAGCGGTACTTTGTGGGCTTGAAATATGCTCCTTTTCGACCACCACCTCGGGTTCTTCCTCAATTTCCTCCACCGTTGGAGTAATTGGTTGAGGAGTCGGTTCTTTAAGTGCCTTACCACTACGTGTGGTAATCACTTTCATCTCTCCCTTCGGGTTTGAAACGGTGTTACTAGGCAAACTACCCGAAGTAGAGGCTTTGTTCCCCATTACGGCTTCTAAAATTGCATTAAGCTTAACATCAAAATTATTAAACTTCACATCTTGGCTAGCGGCTTTTTGGTCAATTCTTTGTTCAAGCCTAGCATGACTTTGCTCTATCTTGTTGTTTTGACCTCGAATTTGGTTAGCAAAATCATTTTTCAATTCATTCCTCATGGCTAGATTTTCCTTAATGAAATTAGCTAACTCCTTTGCATTCTTAGCCGTTTCCTTAGCTTGATTAGCCATTTGCTCTTGAATGTTTTCCATAATCTTATCATTTGAAGTAGTGTAATTCAAAAAGTCCAATGGAAGTTCTTTGTTATTTTGAAGACCTTGACTTGCATTTTGAAAATTACGGTTTTGATTTTGATTTTGCAATTGGCTATTACTACTACTCCCTTGATTCCCATAGTTGTTATTACCCTTATAATTGTTCCTTTGATTTCTTTGGTAACCAACTTGATTGTTTCGATAATTGTTAGCATTTTGATTTGGTGAAAAACCCGGTGGAGTCAATTGATTAGTGCGAGGAACTTGACCGTTTTGGTTATAAGTTCCCGCGGCCGCGAAGGCACTCGAAGTGTTACCACCGTTGGTAATGCACTCGGAATAATCGTGAGCTCCACCACAATACATACAAGAAACCTCAACCGCTTTAATCGTAGCGGGAGCGGGTTGTTCACCAACTTTAAACTCAATTAACAATCCTTTAAGCTTATCAAAAATCTTGTTCTCCAAATTAGCCTCGATTTGGCAAGCATCAACGTTGTGTGACAAACTAGGTGAAGGTGAAGACGAAGCCTTACGAACACTCGACGTGCTACGAGGACTATACACCTTAGACCTATTCTCAATAATTACCAATGCTTCCTCGACCGTCTTACACAAGAAATTACCACCCGCGGCGGCATTAAGATAATCACGCTCATGATCGTTCAAGCCATTGTAAAACGTGTCTATTTGATGCAAGTCGGAAAAACCATGATGAGGACATTCGTGCAACATTTCCTTAAACCTATTCCAAGCCGTTGAAAAACTCTCATTAAACTCTTGCGAAAACTTTGAAATCTCGTTTTTCAAGTGCGTAGTCTTAGAGGGCGGAAAAAATTGGTTCACGAATTTTGAAACGAGATCCTTCCACGTCAATATAGAATTGGGTGGCTCTTTCTCTAACCAAATTTTTGCGGGCCCCGCTAAGGAATACGGAAAAAGCATCATCTTAATCGAGTCGTTTGAAACATCCTTAAACTTGCATGTGGCGGTGAGACGATTGAATTGGCGAATGTGGTTATGCGGGTTGTCCTTTTCGTCCTCTCGAAACTTGTTGTTTTGAATCATGGACAACAAACCCGTCTTAACCTCAAAATTCTCCGCAAGGATAGCGGGAATCACAATCGCTTCTCCATAACCCTCGGTGGGTGCTTGAAGCAACTCCATCATAGTTCGATTAGCCATGGGTGCTTCTTTCACTACAATGGGTTCGTCAATAGGAGAGTCCTCACTAGTAGGAGTGAGTGATTTGTTTCTTCGTTTACGAGCACGTCTAGCTTTAGAGCGAGTTTGCATAAACGTCACGTACAACGAGAAGGCGAGCAAAGAAGATTCTTTTTGGTATTTTTACTTTTTCAATTTTTTTTGGTTTTTGATTGTTTTTAACTTTTTTGGATTTTTTTGGAATGTATTAAGTAGACCAAAATCTACAAATCTCCTCACTAATCAAATCTCTTGATTAACGAAGCCTCAAGGAATGAAAACGAACACGTGAAGTGAACGCCTTCGATGACTTTAGAACGATGGTGGAACACCAAATCGTTCAAGAGGGTTTAATCAAATGAAACCAAGAAAATATATATGATACTTAGTAATACTTTGGGCGGCAAAACCCTCGATTCACTTTCAAAATCAAATACGCACAAGCAAGCGGAGGAAACGAGGCGGCGCGAAGCACTTAAGAGCCTTTTTCCTTTAGGTCGTGAAATACAACCGCCTTATACCCACCTTATAGTTTGTATTATCAAAATCAAGCTTCACGAAAGTATTTATCTATTTTTGCCTTTTTTCTTTGGTTTGAGATTCGAATACAATGATCGAGTGATGAAATCCCGAGTCAAGGTTGTGATTGCTCACGTATTTGGAGTACTTGTAAATTTATTGTTCTACGTATACAATATAGTAATAATATTCACACAAAAATCGAAAAACGATTATACGTATTAATAGAGTGCTATTAATACAAATACTTTTATGGCTATATATAAAAACAACAATGGTTCAACCAAAACACAACACGCCTCCCCGGCAGCGGCGCCAAAATGGTTGTAGTAAAATACGACCTTTAGGAAAAGGAAGTACAAATAGTGGTAAGCGTTAAGTGTCGGTTTAGGAAAACCGAGCACCAATGACCAAGCAAGTTCGTTTCCCAAGGAGGCAAGTGCGTTGTGTTGAGAGTTGATTTTTGTTTGAGATTATATTGATTGAAAAAGAAATGAGAAAGGAAAGAAAAGACGGTTACGAAAACTAATTAAACTACGACGAAAAAGGCGTAAACGTAAAACCGTAAAAAACGACAAAAATAAAAATTTTCAACCTAAAAATTAATTATAAGCTAAAACAAGTCTAAAATAATATAAATAAGGAATAAAATCCAATAAAAATATTTTAAAACCTTTTATTAATTAAATATTCAATTTTAAATGCTAATTAAAGCCCTAAAATTAAATATAATTAATCAAAATGTCCAAAATATGATTTTGTTGAACAAATAACTTACTTATATTATTTAAAAACTAAAAAGTATTTTTTATGATTTTTAAATACTATTTGTCTATTTTTAAATTGCTAAAAACTATTTTAAAATTAAAATAATTATAAAAAATAATTAAATAATGCTAAAAATAATCTACCAATTTTAAAAATCCTATTTTACTCTAATGAACAGTAGAAAAATGAAAAATCTTGAAAAATATTAAATTTTCCACTAAATGACAAAACTAGTTTAATTAAAACCCTAATTAACTTAAATTAATTCTAAAAATTAATAAAAAGATGAACAGTAAAATATTTTTTAACCAAAAACCTTAAAATATTATTCTAAGTCTAGGAAAATTGATTAAACTGAAAAATATTAATTTTTGGCACTAAAAGACAAAAATAGAAACTTTAAAGTTAATTAAAAATAGCTAAATAACCTAAAAATTACTAAATGAACAGTAAATAAAAATTTAATTAATCAGAAAAATCCTAAATTAAATAAGAAAAATAATGGCACTGGTTTCAAGGTCTAATTCCACTTTTTGAGCACTAAAGACAAAAAAGAAAGAAAACTGATAATGACTTGTTGACTGGATTTGTCTTTTAGCTAAGCAGTGGGAACAGCAAAGCTATCAGTGGGAAAGGAGTTCCCACTGACAATGAAAAAAATGGGTCTGTGGATTTAATTGATTGGATCTTGCTTGTTTCTTGGTTTCTCTTGGATACAAGGGCACCCCCACACTCATGGAAGTGTGGGGAGTCAATATGAACAGAAAAGCAAGCAGGCACAATGCAAGTATCACACAAAAAAGAGGCAAATCAGTTACTGTATTAATGCTATGGGTCTGATGGACTTTTGCTGGTTCAGTTTGCACACAAATGAGTTTCAATCTCCCTTATTATGCATACAATAGCACCAAATGATACACAAGCAAACTCACACCCTAGAATGATCTATCACTTAACAGATTATGGAATTTGAAGCACAAAAATCATCAAAATAAGCAGAAATAGACATATGCAGATTTTAGCTAATGCTATTTCACTTTTTCTTTCCCAAACTTGCCTCAAATCTTTTCCAATCTTACTACAACTAGCTAATAACCTAACTCAACCTTTTTGAAGCTTTCTAACACCTTGTTTTAAGCACAATTAAAAATCCTATCCTGCTAATACCCTTATCCAAACACCACTTTAACTTCTGTTTTCTCACTTTTATCAAACCAAATTAGTTTAAAACTCAATCAATTTGATCCAAATAGCATCAAACATGCATACACACTCAAATGAACTCAAATCAAACAGCTTTATCAAACAAATAGCACTTAAACCAACAAGATCATACAACTGCAATATTTCTGAAATTTCAAAAAGGGAACAAGAAAATTACCTTAGAACCCTACATCCAGGGTTCTAGTGGATGATAATCCACCTCCAAATACACCCGGGTGTATGCAGACAATGATCAACTCTCTTAACAAACCTGTTTAAGAAAATCAAAAGAGGAAAGAACACAAATGCTATAAACTGTTTACTTTTCTTTCTTTCTTAAAATCTTTCCACAACTTTACCAATGTTTAAAAACACTTAATAACACTTGATTAATCCAGATTAAACAGACTTGAAACAAAATCTTAACAAGAACCTCAATTTTCAGAAACTCTTGCAAAGATTTGAAAATTTAAAGAAAGGACAAACTTGAAGAAAAATGAACTCAGGAAAACAAACTTTAAAATGTAAATGCTGGAAAGGTAAATGGTTCTCAGTTTCATGTAGCTTAAAAAGACTCTTTCATTAATTTCATAAAAAGAAGGTTTTACATCAAAAACTGGAACAAGAGAGATGCTAACAGGCTAGCATTCTTTTTATACTCGTCTAAAGAGTATTCTAGAACTAAGAAACCCTAATAAGCTAATTCCCCAATCTGCCCTTGAAGATTTGACTGGAATCTTGTTCAAAAATTGGTATCATGTGATGATGTTGAAACGCCAGCTGTGAAGGATGATCAGGACCCTTAAACGAACATTGGAGGCCAAGGAATGATTTTTGGTTCGTTGATTTACTGTCTTCCTTTGTTTTCTTCTTCCTTGTGGGGCAGGGGGCACATGGGATGGTCTATTGGTGAAAGTGATGGACGTTTTGGGTTGTGGGTTTCACTTAGGGGAGGGTAAATTACCCATCTGGAAAATATCAGGGTAAACCCCTTTGATTTTAAGAAGTAATTAGGGTGGGTTTTTTTAGGGTTTAAGGGAAGAGGATAATTAAACAGTAGGATTAAATCCAGTTTGGGGTAATTTGTTTTCAAAAAACGTGTTTCCCACTTAATTAATTAATTAATTAACCGGTTTAAATAAAAAGTGGTGGTGGGAAGTGACGTGGATGGATGGAAGGTTTTGATTGGAGGATGGAGTTGAGTGGGGTGATGTGGCAGTTGATGGTTGGCTGGGACAAGTTATGATGTCTGGCCCAATTGCCCCCCCAAGGTTCTTTCTTTCTCCACATTGTATAAATTAGCCAAAACTTCCATTTCCTTTGTATTTAACTTTCAGCACTTGTCATTTTTGGCACAATGTTTTTGTAAACTTGAAACAAGGACCATTTATGCAATTTCTTCATTTTCCAAGGACTGAATTTGCCATATCTTCAAACTTCAAGGCTTTGACTTGTTGGTTGACTTCTTGGAGGACCATATTTGACAATTTAGATTTGATGAGGGACTAAATTTGCCAATTCTTTAAAGTTAAGGGTCCTTTTTGTAATTTTGACAAACTTTAGGGACCAAACTTGTAATTATGAAGATACAAGGGTATAAAGTGTCAATTCTTCAAACTTGGAGGACCAATCTTCAATATTCTTCAAATCTTCTAGGGTTTTCTTTGGAAAATTCCTCACTAGGGCTTGGTTCATCGTGCGGCTTCGTTTCCCGTGTTCGTTTTTGCGTGATTCTTGTGATCTTTTGTCATTTTCTCAATATCCGTACCTAAAATACACAAGCAACAAACACAAGCATATATTTGGGTATTTTGATGATATTTAATGCATTTTAAGTCCAAAAAGAACGATGAGACCATGTATAAAAGCCGTCTCATCAGAGTGCATCTTTTATTATTCTCGAGTCTGATGCTGTGCCTTCCCAACCACTTAAAACATAAGTGAACTTTAAATCAAAGGTACACGCTACTAATACATTGATTGTTGGATATCCCTTACGCCCATGATATCTAGGGGCATCTCTATTAGGCACTCTCACTCGAACATGTGTTCCATCAATCGCCCCTATGCAATCTTTGAAAAAAGGATAAAATCTTGGTTTATCTTGAATTTCCTTCTGAACTATATCACCAGTGGGTTGCTTAAAATATTGGTCTTCTAAGATATTTTTGCATTGAGAACTCTACGAAAATGTCTACTAGTAGCTGATATAGATCGACGATATAACCAAGAGACAAAACGAGTTCTAAAATCGTTTCCTACAATATGCAAAAATCTAACAACTTGTTCCTCAACAGACATACGTTGGGTTGGACGAATGCCACATTCATTTTCTAACTTTTGACACAGTAGATTAAAAGCGTCCAAACTCATACGAATGATTTTACGACAATTGGTATTTGTTGCCAGGTCATGCAACATCTCTTCCCGTACTGCTTGTCAATGCAACATTAATTCTCGGTCAGGTAAATTAACACGTTGTCTTTTTCGAGATCGCCTACGTGCGAGGTAAGCGACAACTAAACAAACCACGCGAATTACGGCTAAATGTTGAATTCTCACCATACGATATAAGTCATCCGCATCCATGATGTAAAAGTGTAATCACTACATAAAATATATTATAACTTAGCATGATGTGTTACATTATTTGTAATAATAGAGGTGTTGGCAATTAGAAGAATACTCCGTACTACACTACTAAGTCATGGATTTTGATCAACGATCATACTCATAGATGCATACTAGTTCTTAACCTTTATATAAGCATAATACTAGATTACTTCTATTAAAAATTCGAGAAGTGGTAAACAAAAAAAACTAATAGATACTACACTAGAGTACTATTGCTCATATGGTCTGCATTACATCACTTTTTATATGTCTAAATAACTTTATCAAACTAAAATTGTAGTAATAGACTAGATAAAGCTAAGGGCATTTAACTGTTATAAGATATTAAACAAACTTAGACTAAAAATTGATCCATTTGACTGTGAAAGCCATATGTGGACTGTAATTGTGCAAAGGTGAAAGCCATATCTGCATTTCCTTTTGAGTTTATATTGGAATATTACTTTTGTGGATTACTGCTACTGACCCATACTTCTTGATAGCCAATATACATCTCTTACTAATATTTTTAACTTGTAAAGTCCAATAGGAAGTATATGCTTGCCTCACAATTATGTGGTGTATAGCATTACATCTGGTTGTTTGGGGATCACATGCCACATGTGTATTCACTGATGGAACTGGGGCTAAAAGTGACCGGGGTTACAAATCTCTTTTAATTAGAAAAATACGAAGTTCACTTTGCGCTTAGCGATTGACTGATTGAGCAATAACTAGAAAGACTATGTATTAAGACCAGGTGTATTTTAAAGAATTAGGTATTTTCATGAAAATTAGTTAGCGTTACGAAGCAAAAATTAAGAATGTATATTGACTAATCATGGACATCATATAATGGTATTACAATTTTTTTTCTTGTGCTAAAAGTTGCAGCCTGTTGAGGTACTCGTGTTCTTCTACAGTTTACTATTGTAATTATTATATTTGCAATAGTTTGCTAACAAATTCGATGAGTATAATCTCATAATAAGTAATAATAATTAACAAGATATACATGTATAATGGTTAACAGGAATCTAGTTGAGCTTAGTAATAATAAGTAATAATAGTTAACATGAATCTAATTCGAGCTTAATATGTAGAATACATATATGACATCCCAGAAGGTTGGAAAGACATACACCAAGAATATATAGTACCATGATAACTTCTTCAACATTGCAATTCATAATCCAATCCAAAGTTACAAAATACGTTATATACTAGTGGCTAGAGACAAAATAAACAAGTAACAAAAATGTTAAGCTAACCATATTGACCTGTTGATAGTTGATGATCGTTCAAAACTGCTGCTTTTTTATGCCGTCACTTTTGGAACTAGGGTTATGAGAATGATGAAGTACGTACATATAAAAATAGGGATACAAATGTAATTTAGCAAAAGCCTATGTTGTAATCACATGCTTTCCTTCCTGATCATCCCAAAATTGGACGGATTAACTTTACACGTAAAAAGCCCATGCCTCCCATTCCTTTCCCCTTCCCGTCCTCTACCCTCCCTTCCTAAAAAAACTTGATAACACAAAAATATTATGATTTCCATTCCTTTCCCTTTCCATTCTTTAAAAAAAAAACTCGAGAACAGAGTGTAAGGGTCTTGAGAAAGAGACACCAACATGAAATCATTAAGGTTTTGAGGAAAACAAACGTACATCATTAAGGTTTACATAGAATATACGGATGTATGTTTATTTGGTAATTATATGTTTTATTCCAAATATTCACCTTCACAAATATCTACTTTCCAAAATAAATTAGATATAACCCAATAGCCAATAAGAAAAAGCCATGTAAGATATGACATGACGCCATATTATTTTCCTATGTCAAACTTAGCCCCATATATATATTATAGATATGACCACCTACTATTCTTTTCCACATCACAATCCCCTGATAGACTATCCTCCAACGATAGTATAGAGAGCCCCTTCAAAAAAGTCTGTACCAACTTTTCGTTGTAAAACCTGGACTGTTACACCCTCATAGTATTACCACACTGATTCATGATGATCTTAATACCAAGTATATATCCCTTTGCTTTAACAAGCAAATCCTTGTTAACCAAGAATTTCAACCTTGCATCTGAAAGAAAATACCATACAATCTATATAGAGAAATAGATGTATGAACATACCTGGTGTATACTCCCAGTAATAACCGTATATGTCGTCACTGCTTTTCCTGCAACCGTTGTTGAGAAAATAAACATCTGACCGAGTATCTATTTCTTCTTTCAATCCAGCCATCCACTTGGAAGGAAACTCACAAGCAACTTTATCATTGAAAGTCAATGTATCATGTGCATATATCTTCTCCACTACAGCAACTGCAAAAGCAGCCTCATTAGTGTCTTCTCTATACTTGAATAGTTCTCGTGCTAAATTTTGCTCCCAAACACGTGCTAGATGATATTATATCAAATCTCAAGTTTGTACTTTCTTTGGAACATCTACATGAGCAACATTCTCCCGAGGTTCCACCTCAAATGCATGATCCTCCCGAGGTTCCACCTCAAACTCAACTCCTTGCAACACGTGCACTGAACTTGTACATACACCAAAACCAATGAAAGTTTTCTTGTATTGCCCACTTTTATTGAAACCCATATTCCTATAAAGCACTCCTTTTGAAGTAACGCCATCTAACCTCCAAAGTTGATAAACATTAATACCTTTACGGTATCCCAAGAATATGTACTTGACCATAACCGGTTCAAGCATCCCTTGCTCAATACTAGCAAGCCAACCAAAATTCTCAAACATATCTATTATCTTCTTGAATACAATCGCTGCTGATGCTGACCTATTATCTAGATATGTAGACATGGTTGCATCATCTGTCCAAAAAACCTTGAACATACCAGACAGAATCAAAAAACAATGTACCTTATCCAAGAGTGTCACGTTCGTCTTCTCAACCAACTAGGTCTGTTGTTGTAACCCTACAACATCCAAATGTTTGGTGACCCACTCTTCATACATTGTTGTGTAGACTTCTGATTACAAGAATCAATAACATTACCCGTCTTGATCTTCCACCCAGTCTGAAATTTTCCTAATTGCTTCCTACCCTTCATTGTCTTCCTAGTCATAGCCTGACCATTCAGGGTATATACGCAGTTAGCCTTTCTTGTTCCTGAGTACCACCAGTGAACCCTTTATAACCTTGATCTTGCGCGACTGCATCATCAAGGTAAAACCCTCTTTTTCAAGAGTGCCCAGTGATATAAATTTTCGTCTTAATTCCGGAACAAACTAGACGTTGTCCAACATGAAACTTGATCCATCCCTCATTCGTACTCGAACCTTACGTGTCCCCCGTACACGGCATTCCCTGCCATCACCTAGCAGTACATTACCACCGTCATACTCCTTAAAATCAACCAAGTAATCTCTCTTGTGTGTCATATGGTATAAGCCCACTGAATCCATGATCCAGTATAAAAGTTCATCAACACATTGCAATCATAACATCAGCATTGTCATACCCATAAGCTCCAGAACTGGATACATGATCTTTATTCCTGACAAAACCTTGAGATTTCTTGTGATTATACCTGGGACAATCCCGCTTCAAATTATCCTCATACTGACATATATAACACCTAAGTTTGTCGCTCATTCCTTGTGACTTTGATCACGAACTATTTGTACCTTGCTCTATATCTCTAAGACTAGATCTCTCCCTCACATACAACCCTTCACCATCATCACCCTTTGCTTTCATCATCTTCTAAAGTTCCGTAGAATTAAGTGCCGCGAGCACGTCTTCTAGCTTCAAAGTATCCTGACCATATAGCAAAGTCTCCACGAAATTAGCGTAAGACGATGGCAAAGATGTGAGTAATAATAATGCCTCATCCTCATCTGATATAGTAGTATCTATAGTCGCTAAATCACTTACAAGCTTGTAAAACTCAAAAATATGTTCAGACTGACTTCTACCTTGATGGATTTGAAAAGTTTATAAATTTTTCTTCTAGTAAAAACGATTAGCTAAAGACTTCTTCATGTATAAAGTCTCTAACTTTTTCCAAATCCCCGTTGCGGTCGTCTCCTTCGTGATCTCCCATAGTACCCGATCACCTAAACACAAGATCAATACGCTATAAGCCTTATTCTGAATGACGTTATCATACGCCACTATTCTCGTAGCGGGTAACTCCTCTAATGTTGCATGTAATCCCAGATGTTCCAGCAAAGCCTTCATCCTTACCTGCCATAACGAGTCATTCTTCCCATCGAATTTTTCGATGTCAAACTTGGTCAGTGTCATCTTATTTTAACCCTTTACTAATCTCTTAACCTTTTTTGAATTTACATACACAAAAACACGATCTAGCAAAGTATCCCGTGTATAAAACACCCTTGCTTTACCGATATAACCCTAAGATAAAAATCTTAGAAATCGATCAAACCAAGTAAACTTTCAAAAGAAAACCCATTTCTTACTCAAATATCGACTGAACCTTGGAAATTAACCTATCCAACAAATCGACAACCCTTGAATCAATAAAATACCCGTATCCTTTTAAAGTAACCCTTGTCGTACTTTTAACTTTGCAAAACCGATCTCTAATAACCTAAGAAATCTTGAAACCTTGACAAGTCTTGAACGCTCTTTATTCCTTTATTAGTTTGTTAAACCTTGTAATAAACCCTCACAATCACAAATTAACAAAGTCCCTTTGATAATTCGCTAAACCTTGTGATATATTAACCCTCACAATCACGAATTATGAAGTCACCTTGTGTAAATACCCTTCAAGGTAATAACCGTTTGTTTTACAAAAACAAAACTAAAAATAACTTAGTAGTCCACTAATAAAAATATTAGCCCACTAATAAGCCCAATATACAATGTTGGAAACCCCTCTGAAGTATTATTATTTGTGTCTTTGACTTTTAATAAAGAAAACAAACCAACAGTAGTTGTCTTCTCCACCTTGTTTATTTAGCCGTCAAAGAAAACACACCAAATGTCGATCTTTAAAAAATCAACAAATTCCTTTTTCTTTTTAAACCGATTGTTTCTTCCCCTTTGTCGACCAAGATCCGATCAACAAAGAAACCCTCAAGATCGATCCTAGTAACTAGATAGACTTCCGAACCAATCGGTTTAAAAATGTGATTCTTACAACCCTAATTACTAGACACGAATAACTCGATAGTGAAGAACACCCAACAATGATAATCGACAGAAAATAAGCACAAGTAATATATCCCTAATCATTAGATTAGTTTATTGATAAAGAAGCGTTGTGAATCATATCCCCCCTTACCTCCTTTAATAGAGATAAAGGGAAACCGACTATTACATCGACTACGGGTCGGGTTGGGCTTCGACACAACCAATCGACCTTTATTGCTATAAGCTATTTAGGAAACTCGGAAACTATCCCCTAGAAACGACTTAGGATAATAAAGACTATTACATAACATGAACGTTCAACAATGTCATCAAAGATCACCGCTTTTCGAGGCTTGGAGATAGCAAAGATTTCTTGGTAATGTCTAGCAATTAAATTGTAAGTGTTTAAACTTTGTTCATTTTGATAAGTACGATGATATCGTATATCTTTTACCTTTATAAATAATACACAATACGGAGTATTATGTTTACATGTTCTAATCATTAAATACATGTGGGCATTAGTGAAGATGCAAAATGCACTTCTCATAGTTTTCTTTATATATGCAACAAAAACACATGGTATCCGATAAGGAAATAAAAGAAAGCTAAACGGCCAAAATTGCTTGATGTAGTTGGATCTTGTGTTTAGAACATAGTTTTCGTAATCCATACAAGAATAAACTATATGATGTAAATATACATTTAAATGTAACATAGTTATGGAAACAAACCTCGGTTCTTGTACATGGATAAAAAACATTATCAAGGTACTTATAGTTATTCTAAATCAAAGAGGCATGAACTTGAGCTGTAATTTGATAATAAAATTATAGTATGAAATGGTTTGAACATCTCTTTTTGGTGTTGTGATTGGCTTAGAGGTGAGACTCTTGGACATGGAAACTTAATATATCCCAAATCATGGCTGTGAGGTTGATTAAGAATAAAATGACATTAGAATATTATACATCTCAATGATAAAATGTCGCCTGAAATATCCCACCAATAAAGGTAAATTGTCCGATGCGCAATCTATAATAATGGGGAACGTTTTTTTATTGATTGCTTGATTAGTAAACATGAGATCGTCAAACTTTTGTTCATAGTTAAAGTAATACTGAAGAAAAACAAAAAAAAATTTCCCTGAAAAAGAACTTTTATTTTTTCAAAATTAATGAAAGGAAGCATACACCTTTAATGTTCATAAATTAGATATTTTCATCAAGATCCCTTTACAAAAAAGAAAATAACATCTAAGAGAAGTTTTAAACTCAACCAAAAAAGAATGACTTTATTTGGGACTTGATCTTAATAGTTCAGTCAGTTGAAGCTAAGTTGTGTGGTGTTTTCACAATTGCATGACTCGAATAATTTTATATGGCGAAAATAAAAGATCCAATAGTATGACTCAAATTAAAAGCTCTGAACTAGAAGAGGAGGTGACATCTCCTTATACACATTGCATGTGAAATATGACATCTTCTTACACATCTCCATTCTACCTAATGCATAATGAGATGGTGACCAAATCTGTCAATATGAACAAAGATAAACTATGCATGCCATATAAAACCCTCTTAAATGGGTTTACCACTCCGGATTTTAAAAGAAACTGGGCAGACTTGTTTGACATTATGACTTCCGCTGCTATATGTGTTTTTTAGGTTGTTTTATTGTTGCACTTTTTTTAATCTTTATATCGATAATAAAATTAAGTGGTTTTGATTATCTACTTGTTACTTGTTTCAATACTTAGTGAAACTAATCACATAACGATAATGTAATTTTAGTTTAAACGCAAATCTATTTAAGTTGTTTACGAGAGGTCTTAAATGTGTGTGTGTGAGAGAGAGAGAGTAACATGAGGAAAAATAAAAGGTGAAGTAGGTGTGAAAAGTGAGAGGGATTCAAGGGAAGTAAATGGTGATGTGGCGATTATTATTAGTGGATAAATATAGCCTGACCTGGCTTGTGGGTTCAGGTCCATTAGAGTTTCCAAGATTTATAATTTATAAATACCTGATGAATAAATTGGAGATTGCATAAGATTTTACCAATTCTAATATGGTAATTAGAGCCTTAAATCACCACCACTAAAACCTATAACACTTCCGGTAAAAAAAAACAATCGTATATCTCTTAATTGATTTATGCTTTCAATTGTTCATCGCCGCTTATTATAATTATTGTCGCATCATCATCGCTGCATATCAATTCTTTTTTATATTGAGTTACTGTATTTGTTTTTTTTCTATATTGTTTGATGGTCCACACTTGCTAGTTCTTTTTTTAAGATTTAATTGGAAAGATGTTACCGGTGTATAATTACTTTCCAATATCTATGAGTCCAAGTACCCAACTGTTCATTCAGAGAGAGGCCCGATTTTTCCACAGCATAACTATCAGCTAGTCGGATCGAATGCACTTCAGATCAGGCAACCATATTTCCGCAGACATATCAAACTATGACATCACAAGATCATTCTTGGAACATGGTGTAAAACTCGAGATTTTTTGTTCATTAAATAATAATGGAGTATGTTTCAAAAACCCTTTTTGAACCATACAAAAATCATCATATTTGAAAATTTGACAAAAGTCATACAAACCGCGTACCGATAATTCAATAATTTAACTACATAAATTATTGTCAAGAAATACTTGATAAACAATTTAATTGAATTGTTTAATATTACATTTATCTACGGAATGATTAAATGAGAAGTATTTCTAATAAAATGATACTTACGTTATACAAAAGATAAATGACAAATACTTGTCATTTAAATAAACGAACACGTTTTTCGTATTTATACGTTATATGAATACTCCATTTTATTTGAAAAATGATTTTTGGAGCAATTACGAAATTCACGTAAGATGAATCAAAAATTCATAAATCCAGAACGTGCCCTGAATCATGTAATAACGGAAGTTATAATACAAGATACACTTTAGGCCCATTTGTGGCCTTATAAGCCCAACTATTTAAGTCTTGGATAGTAATGGGCTTAATAAGCCCAATAAGAGGGTTAAGAAGCCCAACAACTCTTTTGGCCCACTAGACAAGCCACCAACACACCTCACTTCCCCATTGGGCCAACTCTAGGTTGGTGACACATGTCCATCATGTCCCCCCACCTTCTTGCTTCTCATTGGACAAAGTTAAGTAGGTGACACTTGTCACACTTCCTCCCACCCTATATAAGGGCTATGTCTCCTCATACACTTCATTTTTCTCACACAAAACACACACACATACCAAAAACTCTCTCTCCCTTCTCTTTTTCTTCTTTGAGCCGTGAACCCCAACTCACAAGGATCATCAAATTTTTGATTTTCTTGTTTGAATCTTCAAAAACAAATCAAAGACCCATCTTGGAAATCTCAAGATCTACACGTTGGTATGAAAATCTCCTCCATGCATCAACTTTCAAGATTTTCTTTTATTTCCATGGTGGATCTATATATACATAAAGTAAAACGTATAGATCTACCCCGGATCTATACATGCATGATAGTAACATTAAGTAAAATATGTAGATCTAGTCCGGATCTATATATGCATCAAGTAAAACGTACAGATCTACCCCGGATCTATACATGCTTGATGGTTACACCAAGTGAAACTTATAGATCTAGTCCGGATCTATCCATGCATGGTGGTCACATCAAGTGTTGTCAATATCTTGGATGGTTAATTGCTTACTCACTAGTACAACGACTTTGATAAAGCCTCGTCTCGTATGATCATGTATCGATTGTTGACATTTATTATTGATTGACGTTCGTTCTCTATTAACTAATATGACGATTGTATCAGGTTATTTAGCAAGATTATTTGAGCATGGATTGAGCATCATTTAGGAGCATAAAAATGACGGGGGATTATCTTTTACTGGGATATTCATAACAAATGTTATTCAACGATTTAAATGATTTACCAATTCAATGTTTACATCAATTGTATTTCAAAAATCATATAATTATGATATGTGCTTTGTAAGCTATTTGCTCATCGATCCACCACTGTGATACCCGCTTTATGGGGGTGTTACAGAGAATGATATCAGAGCTTTAGTTATAGCGAACCAGATTGATTTTTAAATAAAATAAGAATAAAAGTATTTTTCTTTTATTTAAAACTGGACTATAACTTTATAAAAATCTTTTGGGGATTTCTTTTTAGGACATACTTAGAGAGCATATAGCATAGAGAGCATGCATAACTATATGATTTAAGTGCGCATTCCTTATTCTATGCATTTGTAATTGTTGATTGTATTATATGCTAACTTGTACGTATTTACGTATTATAACTATTTAATATTTATTATAGAAATATTAAATACTCAAGATACTTAATAAAACAAATAAACATGCCATGATAGTAGGGAGCTTTATACTAAAGATGTTCCATCTCGATATTACATTTTGACTGAGTGGTTGGGTTTACGATTTAAAGTGCCCTCGCTCTCAAACGTTTATAGAATGGCTTCTGAAGTATGATGGCCCGAGCAATGCATTATAACCACGAACAATCTAATACATAACAGACACATGGAAATATTTAAATGGAAATTTAAATAAAAACTTTGGGAACATTAGAAATCTAACAGAATCTCTAGAACCCGTTAGAAAATCTAAGAAGATTTTTTTAGTCTCTAAAAGCCTAAATAGATCTATCTATTTTACCCAATCTTGGAAAATCTAAATTGATTTTTATAAAAATCTAACTGAATAATATGCATCTTGCGAAATCTTGGGGGAAATCTTAACTAATTGTTTTTTTAGTAAACCTAATTAGATTTTATAAATATTGAAAAATCTAATAAAATGTTCGAGAAAATCTAAAATTTGATTTTATAAAATTTTCTTTGGAGATCTTGAATTAACCTTTAAGAACTAATGAGCTTGTAAGGTTTCATAAACTTTCACACCTAGATAAATGGTTAAGTATTACTAATGGACTAGTTAAGCACAAGTAACAGTAACCCAAAACTTGAATAGGCCCTATAGGCCCAATACAATATAGCCGAACCATTAACTAAGCCCATTCGGCTATCCAATGCCTAGTAAGCCCACTTAGCAAACCTTGAATTATTAATGGACTAAAATATGTTTAGGCCCATTAGGAAGACCATTAGGCCCATTTGTTGTCTTATGGACCTATGTAGTAAAACTCTAACATTGATGGATCTAAAACTGTAATTAGGCCCATTAAGAAATCCTTAGCTCATAAGAATTGTTAATGGATCTTGTAAGCTCAATAAGGGTTTGGGAAGCCCATTAGATCTTTTGGTGCACTTAATAAGCTCACTTAGTGATTTTACACTTAAGTAAAGTTTTTATACCGATGATATAACTATAAAAACTTTTAGGCTAAGAACGTTAGTTTATAAGACTTATGGATTAAAACCATGACATTTGAAACTTGTTTTGATAAAACAGAAATTACAAGGACTAATATTGTAAATATTTGAAAGTGTGGGGATTAATAAATGTCATTCGTAACTTATTAGACCTTAAGGACCACTTTGTAAATTCTTGGAAGTTAAACTGTCATTTTAGGACTCTAAGGACTAATGATGTAATTAGCCGAAACAATTAGAAGCCCTAAGGATTAGTTCGCCACTTATTGGAAAATTATAAAACCTAAGGTTAAATTGAGAGATTATTTTCACCATCTCCCGAAAGTACTAGAAACCCCAAGGACTAAGGCTGTTAAGAGTCGGAAAATGTTCATTTGGTAAAATATAGAGGGACTTGTTTTGCCAATAGCCGAAACATAAGCAAACCCTAGAACCTTTATTTCGTTTAATGCATTAAAACTTGAGCATGCTATCTTTACATAGTTATTCGATGAATAGGAACTGGTTAGTCTATTCTAACCACTAGGATAACTGACAGGCCACTTAATGAAAACGAATTTAAAACAAACATACATATTGGAATATTTAAAAATAGACTAGGAAGCATTACCTAGCGTGCTACATTTTTTTAATGTTTGAATTTGTTGTTATGTGTATATATACATATATATACCTTATTAGAAGGAACTATATGATATAATGCCTATACTTATGATTGTAATATATTATTATATTATATTATACATATGAACTCCTTGTTTGATGCATATTCTTGCGCACGTTGTCACGCATTAACATGTATTTTCTCTCGCTTATGATTTTGTACGTATATCTACGGAATACGATTTATTAATGACTCATATACGCGTGCTTTTTATAATATCATGTGGTATTATTTGGATAAATTTGCATCTTTAAATGATGCGGTGGGACCCAAAATCAAGGTACTTATGATCCTATATTTTACATATGGAACCTGAGACTCTTGATCCTAAGTTAATTATGATTACGTCTTTAGACGGAATGGGACGTCTAAGGGTGAACTCATGAGCCACCGGACCAGAAGTTTACTTATAAAATTCGTATCACGGTGGAATGGGACGCCCGAAGACGAAAATTATAACTAAACGTGCTGCAAAGTATCTTAATAATATCTATTATCTTAGATGTTATATTTATCCTAAATAATAAGACTTGCCGGGAATATTTAGGTAAGGTGGGATATGAAATCGTTATTGAAACGAGTAAGGACGCTTGTTCGTTTGAATAAAGAAATCATAGGTCACCGAATGGAGTTGTAAGTTTCACCTTACATGGATAAGGACGCTTATCGATGTAAATAGAAATTTATAATCACATAAGCTTAAATGTATTCGACATGACTCATTATTGATATTATTTTATGTATCCGACTATGTACGTATCCCTTTTGAATCGCGATTTCCTCCAGTAGTATCATATCATTAAGATAACTCATAATTAATGTTATTACATCACCATCTAGAAACATAAGAAGACCCGTATTCATCTCTTTTGGATCATAGCATTGTGCTCTTGATTTTTTGCTTATCCTTAACCCAAATATTATTTCTGCTGCATTCGACCGCGTTAGGGGATGTCTATTTTCCGATGCCTTTGAATCTTTTGAGGGTGCCTACTTTCCGCTGCATCTGACCCCTTTCAGGGAGAGTTCTTTTCTGCTGCATTTTGAACCCTTTTCAGGAGTTCCTACTTCCGTTTCATTTGACCCCTTTGGGGTGTCACAGAAAAGAAAGCTGGTTCATCTACCACGGAGAAATGAAACTTCGATCATTCGAGGTGATGGTAACACAGACTGTTTGACACTAGACATAGTGTCATCTGTTGTCCCTTATATTTGTGATGATTAAGCAAGAAAGAAAGAAAGGTAGATAAAAGATGGAAGGTTTCTAGAGAGAGAAAGTAGTGAGAGAAAGCAGAGAGAAAATGGTTGGAGAAACTAGGTGATATTAGATTGAGAGAAAATGAAATGACCAACACCCTTCCTAACATGCTAGGAAGGGTATATATAGTCCACCCACATGCGGGCTTCTTTATGGACTATATGGTTTGGGTCGGGCTTTCCTTTTGGGCTTTAGTTACTTATTAATGAACTTTAGCCTAAAGTTAAGCCCGTATAACACGACTAATATACTACCTATTACAACGTTCTAAAATACGATACATAATAACCATATGACCGAGCATTCTTGTTTGACTCAATATTTTGAGGTTAACAATCTCCCTTGAGAGGTCATAAACCTTGGTCATTTAGGAAATTTGTAGAGATTACTAATCTCGCCATAAATGAGCCTTGAACGTGTAATCGTAGTCTTGTTCCTTCATGCTGTGATCTTTGAGCCTTTGTTGTTGTCTTTCAACCGTGTCTTTAAGCTTGAGATCTTCAAATCATCCTTGACTTGTCTTTGCCATCTTGCGATCTTGTGTCTTCATCCACATGCTCACACTATTAATTGTTGAATATGTCTTTAAGCATGAGTATGTGGTTTCTAAATCATTTACTTTGCTGAGTACACCGTGATGCCACCTTCTTGAGACAAGACATAGACACGGACTGAATGGCTTTGACATTCGTCCTAAATCGGTAGCGTTTTACCTCCGGTCGGTGAAGACCGTTATACGATATTAAATACCGTACCTGTGATAGGTAGATTCAATTAAGAATCTCCTTGATAGGGTTTCGCGGCTGTACTAGCCGTTCTCTTTACTCGACCGTCTCAAAGCAAGACTGCGAACATAAAGAGTGAATCAATTGGATAAATATCCGCTTGATTAAAGTCGTCAATTCAAATTCCTGGAACAAGTGTGATTCATAAAGAATCTTACCATTGTTGCTTTCCAGTTGACACAAGTTTAATTCAAAAGAATCTCACAAGTCACCTACCATAGCGCTGTTTGAGGTTCACGCTAGAAGGATTTCCATTCGTCACTGTGAATATTAATGAATATCACTCTGAATGTTCTGGCAAGACCATAAAGATATTGCGTAGAAACCTGAAACGAGTTTGAATCAATTCAGAATCAAACCACTGTTGCTTTTCAGTTTTACACATGTTCAATTCATAAAGAATCTTACATATGACCTACCACAGTGCTGTTTGATGTTAACACTGGAAGGATTTCCACTCATCATTGTGAATACTAAGTAGTATTACTCTGAGTGTTCTACCAATATCACAAGGATATGGCGTAGGACTCTCTTGTTCATCATCCGTGTGTCCTAACGAGATTTGATTGATCTCTTGGCTCTAGACTCGATTTGTGCACTTTTAGTGGTCAGAGGCTGGAGCAGATGCCACCTATTCAATATCAACTATCTCGAAGTGAGAAAGTCAATAGAAGTCATGTTGTTCTCCGTGACAATAAAACAAACTTCTTTTGAGAGAGGCCTGAGTAGCTAGGAAAGGGTTGTGCATACATCACTGGGTCCATGATGAGTTGTCTTCATGATGTGTTTACCCGGTTTCTACCTAAATTGTATGGGGGGCTTCTTTCTTTACACCCTTTATCCTTACATTTCATTTTCATTCTTCAACCCCTTCAATGCTTACCAAGACATCATTACTAGCACCTCGTTGTGATTGTTCCAGTGCTAGCATCAGTACTTAGTCGGCATTCAGCTATGTTCACATTCTACTCCATCTTTCCTAAGGACTTCTAATAATCTATTGCATTGTCCCTGGGAAGATCCCTCCGGTTCTGGTTGGATCATAGGACTTAAACCTAACCACCCTTTTGACACCAATAACATCGTAAATTAAAGATGTTGTGGGTATTTGATCGTAACCATGAAAACCACTTTAAATTCTAACACAGTGTTTGAAAAACATTTAACACGTTGCTAGTTTTGTCGTTTCAGAAGTGCTCCCCCTTCACACGTGCCTCGATAATCGAAAGTGTTTCGCACATGTAGGTAAGAGTTAAAGTGCTTGAGTCTTATATAAGATCACATTTTAATCACATTTTCTCCCCCTATCTCTAATATATAAAATCTTTTGATATTAGAGATACCAAATTTGATTAAAATATATTTTGGAAAATAGTCTTGAAAATCTCCACGAGAAAGATTTGTTAATCTTTTGCATGAAGTTAAAATGCCCCCCCTCAAAAATTGATCCAATTGAATTATCATTGTGAGGATATGATCCACATTTCGCTTTTTGAGGATGGGAGTTGTTGAACACACAATTTTTGAAAGATTTTGAATATCCTTGAGAAATTCTTGAAAAAATTGTGTTCAACGCTTTTTGAAAAATCAATTCTTTTTGTCGAAAAGGTTTTTCTAAAGCATAAACTTGAGTTCATAGACTTTGAATGTCTTGACGAATCCACTCAAGTGTAAGAAGATTTAACTTCTTTTGCTAAGGGTAAGAGTACAAAAGCGTACACTCCCCCGTGAATTTAGATCCGGGTTGCAATCTGAAAGTGATTACAAGACATTGTGTTGAGCTCAAAACGTTGAATGTTTTGTGACAAGCTCAACCGGTGATAGATTGCTCTACCCGTTGTTTGGAAATATTGTCCAAAATAGACAATTTCCTTTATTAAAAGAAGAAATGACATGTTTTGAAAAATATTTACAACTTTCATTCGAGCTTTATGTACACACCCGTGTCGTTATTGAGCGACATTTCTAGGCACGTCCATATTATAGATAATGAAAGACATGTCGAGAAGAATATTTTTGGATTTTGAAAGATTTTTTAATTTTGTGTTTTGTTTTTATATGTTTTATATTTTGTATTTTGCTTTTTCAAAGATATTTACAGGTTGATGTTTGATAGATAAATCAAGCAGGCACCTTTGCCAGAATCTCCAGATCCGCTGGAATCAAACATCTCATACCAATTTGCCTAACAAGGTACTCAAACCTATCTTTCGACAGAGCTTTCGTAAACAAGTCGACTAATTGGTAATCCGTCCAACAAAGTATAATTCAACGATACCTTTTTCAACTTGTTCCTTTATGAAGTGATATCGGACATCAATGTGCTTCGTGCGGGAATGCTGTACCGGATTGCAGGAGATGGCTATGGCCGACTTTGAGTCACAGTACATAGGTACTTTATCAAAGTAAAATCCATAATCCGTGAGTTGTGTTCTCATCCATAGAACTTGAGCACAACATGCAGATAGGGACACATACTATGCTTCGGCTGATGAAAGTGACGTGCAATCCTGTTTCTTGGAAGACCATCCCACAAGCTTATCTTGACCTAGAAATTGTGCACCACCAGAAGTACTTTTTCGTGTATCAAGACACCCTGCATGATCAGAATCTGAATAGGCCGTTAGAAAGAAACCGGTTTCCCTCGGATACCAGAGTCCCAGATGAATGGTATTCTTGAGGTACCGAAAGATACGTTTAACCTCCTTGAGGTGCTTCTTAGTGGGTCGAGCTTGATATCGTGCACAATAACACGTAGCATGTGAAATATCAGGTCTGCTTGCTGTTAAGTACATGAGGGAACCAATCATGGAACGATATCTCGTTTGATCGATGGCATTTCCCTCCAAGTCAGCATCTAGCGATGTGGTTGATAATGGTGTCCCAATGGGGTCACATGAAGTCATACCATGCTTTTTGATTATCTCTTGACAATACTTAGCTTGGTTTATAAAGATACCACTTGGGGTTGGTGAACTTGAATTCCAAGAAAGAATTTTAGTTCGCCCATCATTGACATTTCAAATTTGCTGTGCATTACTTTTTCAAACCATTTTGAAAGTTTTGGGTTTGTAAACCCGAAAATAATGTCATCAACATAAATTTGCACAAGCAAAATGTCATCCCCATATTTATAAGTGAACAAAGTTAGATCAATGGAACCTTTTGAGAAACCTTTGGATACCAGAAATTTTGAGAGCTCGTCGTACCACGCCCTTGGAGCTTGCTTGAGTCCATATAGTGCCTTGTGGAGACGATACACCTTGTCAGGATAATGAGGATTGACGAATCCTTCTGGCTGTGTGACATATACTTCTTCCTTCAAAGGACCGTTAAGAAACGCCGTCTTTACGTCCATTTGATAGACAGTGAATCCCTTATGTGCAGCTTAAGCAAGAAAAATCCTGACCGCTTCCATACGAGCTACTGGTGCAAATGATTCGTCAAAATCAATTCCCTCTTTCTGGACATACCCCTTAGCCACTAGCCTAGCTTTGTTCTTGATGATCGTGTTTTCTTCATCCATCTTGTTTTTCTAGATCCAACGAAGATTTAGAGGAATCACATCGTATGGTCTGTCAACAAGTTCCCAGACTTTAAGACTTTCAAATTGTTGAAGTTCATCCGTCATCGATTCAATAAAAGCATGATCAACCATGGCTTCTTTGATGTTTTTTGGTTCAGCTGTACTCACGGCGAGTGCGAACATACAAACATCTCCATCGGTTTCTAGTTGTCGTCTTGTACGAACATGCTGTGAAGGGTTTCCAATTACGTGAAACAAAGGATGATCTCGGGTCCAATGATGTGTTGAAGGATGTCGTTGATAAAACGTATGCATATTTGACGGATCAACATGGCGAGTAGAAGACTCTCTAGTTTCGTGTACCGGTGTACCGAATGGGTTGTGAAAATTGTCATCGTCAGATAATGCACCGTCTTCTTGATGAGTGTTCGCTGGGGCAATGACAGTAGTTGTGGATGTTGTAGGATCGATTGTTGAAGTGATATTCTAAGGAGGTAAATCTACAACAACCCGTGTTGAAGTAGATGAAGTTGTATCCGATTGTTGACGATGATCGGTATCATCCTTCTTATCATGAGTGACAGCGGAAGACTTCGATACAACCTGTTTCTCCCCTGTGAAATATTCATCATACATTGGTCCATATAACATTTCCAACTCTTCAATTGTCGTGTCGACTGTCATATCAGCTCTAGGAACATTTTCTGGAACCATCGTTGAACTTGACGGTTCATTGATGTGGTCTTGAGTTCCGAGTTCCGTGCGGTTGTGAACGGAAGTCGTTTGTCGTTGTGGATCGGGACTTAAACTGCTTTGTTCAAGTGCCATTTCTTGTAATTCATCAAATCTGATATGAATAGTCTCGACTATCAATTTTGTTCTCTTGTTGTATACTCTGTATCCCTTAAACTGAGTTGCATATCCCACTAAAATGCATGCATCACCTTTCTCTTTCATCTTGTCCAGATTTTCACCATCTCGAATAATATAACACGTACATCCAAAAACATGAAGGTGTTTGAGTGAAGGTTTGCGATCATTAATTACGTGATATGGTGTCTTTTTGTGTCTTGGGATAATTAAGGAGCGGTTTTGTGTGTAGCATTCGGTTGACACGGCTTCGGCCCAAAAGTATAGTGGAAGTTTTGAAGCGGATAATAATGTTCGAGCAGCCTCAACTAAAGTACGGTTTTGTCTTTCAACAACGCCGTTTTGTTCGGGTGTTCGAGCAATAGATGTTTCATGTTCAATTCCTTCGTCTTCAATATAGTTTCTCAGTTTTGAATTCAAAAATTTTGTACCTCTGTCAGTACCAACCACTTTAACTTGAGCTTGAAGACCACGTTGTATCACTTTAAGGAAGCTGATGAGAACATCGGGTGTTTCATCCTTGGACCTCAAGAAGTGAGTCCATGTGTACCTTGAGTAGTCATCGACAATTACCATAATGTATTTCTTCCCATTGATATTTTGAACACACATGGGACCACACAAATCTATATGAAGAAGATCTAACCGTCCTTTAGAGCTTGGTGTAGTCTTTGTCTTGAAACTACTCCGTTTAGCTTTACAAAGCTCACAAGAAGAACAAAGATGATCTTTGATGAATTTCAAGTTAGGAAGGCCTCGCACAATATCTTTCTTGGAAAGCAAGTTGATGGTATCAAATTTAAGATGAGATAAACGTTGATGCCATAACCAAGCTTTAGTCGTTGAAGCTTTAGCCATGAAACAAATTGGAGTTGAAGATGTGGAGTCTTGTAGTGAAATAGTGTAGAGATCAGTACCCCGTGTTCCGGTAAGTAAGTCATTCCCATCATAATCACGAACAAAACATGTCTTCTTTCTAAAAGCAACCTCCAAATCCGCATCACAGAATTGACCAACCGAGAAAAGATTGTGATTGAGTCCTTTGACGTAGTAAACCCTTTTGATAGTGATATTCCCCTGAACCAAGTCTCCATATCCTAGGATCGGTGCAAATTGATCATTTCCAAATCGGACCGTACCCAAGAACTTCTCCACGAAGTTAATTAGAAGCTTGAGATTCCCCGTCACGTGCTTCGTGCATCCAGAGTCTAATATGAAGAGAATTATTTCGATCACCTACAGAAAAATTAGAACACGATGGAGCATTTGCTAAATTGGATTCCTTGTTAGTTGTGATTTCCGATTCATTAGTTTCCCTAGTTTCATCACTTAGAGTCACACTAACGCACGTAGTCACATTTTCTGTCCTAACCTTAGGCATCCATTTATATCCTGGATGATACTGATTAGCAAACCACCATTTCTAAGGCTTGCTAGCAGACTCATATAATTCCCTAATTCTGCTTCTAGGGTTCGTAGTGGTAGAGTCTGATGCAATACTTTTCTTAGGGGGGGTTGCACCAGAATGGTTCACTTTGCGTTTGGGTTTTCTAGCACTAATAGGCATCACAGTTTGCTTCTTAGTTCTAGTTTCTACGCCTTTGACATTATTCGAAACACACATAACATGATTAGCATTAGCACACTTTCCACATTTCACACAAACAAACTTAACATTCAAAGCATTCAAAGTCGAATCATTCATATCGTCATTACACGCGATTACAGACATTTTATTCTTAGAAACATTGAAAATCCTAGGGTGGTCTTCTACTGTCTTCATCTTCCCTTGACTTTTGTTTTGCCAAACCTTTTCATTCATTCGAGTGCTCTTAAGCTAGGTACGGCTAACACTATCAGTGGGGACTACTCCTGTAGTAAAAGACACACGTCTATTAGTGTTTCTAGAAGTCTGAGGTGATTGACTTTCTTTGTTGTGTGTAGCTGTAGTGGCCAATCTATACATCCCTGGTTTAACCACATTTGTGTTCTTAATGCTTTGTGATCAAATATGTGTTTTGGGAGTGTTTTGTGGTAACCTATCCTTCCCATCCGTCTTGGGGGCAAAGACAGGTTTTGCAAATGCAGAATTAGAGAAAACAGATGGTTTTCCCAAGACAGAGGGTCTAGTCACTTTTTGAGCATTGGGTTGTCTTACAACAGGTTTCTTAACACTGGGTTCCACAATTTTCCCATCCATTTTAGCAACGAGTTTCTGCAACTCTGCTATCGCTCTGTCCCTGTCTTGTAACTGAGCTTTCAACCCTTTAATTTCCAAATTCTGTTCATTCATTTCTCGAAACGTTTGGGAAAGTTTTTCTTGCAATTTATTATCATGTGGAAAACTACCAACGTCTTTTTGCAAAGCAAGTTCAAGAGAGTGACAATGTTTTTGAAGGAAATCAGTTTTGTGTTGAAGTAACTCAAAAGCCTTTTTATCAACATTTTCTTTATTTTTCGAAAGCTCAAGTTCAAGACGCTCACATTCTTTGATTTTATCAAGATATTTTCATGCAACATCAGAATATTCATCGATATAAGCACAAGATTGAAGAGTAACACACAAAATATCTTTGGAGAGACATTCTTCTAAGAGTAGATCATATTCGTTTGAAAATTCTAATTTGTCATTTTGAAGATCATCAATTTCTTTTTCAAGAGACTCAACATATTTCAAATCATCAAATATTTCAGACCGAATCAAATTTTCAAACTTAAGAACATGTTCTTTTATTATCTTCGTATTTGGTATTAAAAGTTCTTTCACAAGCACAGTTATGTCGTGAGGAATCTCGGTTTTCCACTTATCCTTTTGACGTTTTTCCCAATCGCTTTCAACAATTGATTGAACATTATCAACTTGGTGTTTAAGAAAACCAAGTGTTTTTCTACTTTTGCTTTTAGAAGCATCTAGAGGCAAATAGTTAATATATTTAAAAACATTAGTTTTCCTCTTAGCGGCAAAAGCCTTTTTCCATTGAATTCTTCTTTGTTTGCATTCTAAAAAGAATTCCTCACGAGACTTCTGTTTTTGTGGAGTGAAAAGACCATAAAGACTGTTTAGATAAGCATAGTTATATGGTTTCACAAAATCTTTATTGACCGGTGATCTACTCTCCTCATCCCAAAGGGACGTCTCTTCACTATCGAGGTTAGCTACAGGGCAGTCATTATCAGTCCATTCGGACTCATCAAGATATAAGTGAGGGTTCACAGCTTGAGGTTGTTCGAGGTACTTGGGGGTGGCAAAGCTAGGTTGGCCCTTGAAAAACGACCGAGGTGCTATCATTCTTACGGTTTGAATACAGTCATGTGTATTATAAACAACTTTTTTCAAAAAATCGACTTGTTCTTCGAGATCCTTTACTTTTTCAGTATCTTTGCTTTGTCTAATTTTGAAATCTTGTTTTATTGTTTCAACCCCTTGTTTCTTTTCGTCAAGAATTTTAGTAGAATCGGTGGTGTTCATAGAAAGCCTCTGTTCAAGTTCATTAACTTTTGTTGTGGCAAGGTATGTTTTTGGACGTTCATCACTTAATAAAACATTAAATTGACGTTTTTCTTTAGTTAACAAAGCAAGAGCTTCATTGTATTTATTTTCAAAATCGTCCTTTTTAACGTTGATGACACGACTTTTATACCCCTCAAGCTCGTTGGTCTTTTGAAGAAGCTCAGCCCTATAACTATCAATAGTCTCACTAGATTTTATAAGAGCAGCTTTGCATTCTTCAATGTTTTGAGTGAGCGCTGCGTTTGCCTTCTTTAATTGCTTTTGATTCTTTCTATTTTCATTGACATCTTTTTGTAAACTAGCAATTAAATTAGCAAGCGCGACACGCTCCTCGTCATCATACTCATTTGCATGTTGATCATCCTCAAACTCATTATTGCACATGTCTGATGAATCAGGTGTGGTATTGCTATCAACCGTTTCCATCATACATGTGTCAGTAATTGTTGTTGGAAGATCACTATGCTTATGTATATCACCAAACACATTATATTCATCATCATGTTGTACCTTATCAATTGGCTCAGTATCAAAGATAGGACCATTGTCATCTTCAGTGACGTTAAGGACCTCATGAATCTTTGCCATGTATGAATAATGTGCCTCGAGTTCTTGGTCGGAGAGTTCATCATCTGTGTCGTCAAGCATTTCTCCTTCCTCAGCTGATAACTTGATTCCAACTTCCATTTTCTTGCACAACAACATCTTTTCCTTATGATAACCATAATCTTTAACCCTGTTTGGCTGCCTGTATTCCCTAGCCAAATGCCCAAAACCTCTGCAGTTAAAACACTGAATCCCACTTTGTTGCACAACTTGAGTACCAACAGTTTCCCTATTTCCAACAACAGTAGCCACGCTCTGATTATCATACTTAGGTTGTCGATCATACTTTGGAGGACTCTCATCACGTCTTCGTGTGTCATACCTTGGAGGACTCTGTGCATGGGTTTTCCTCGGGTTTGAAGATGTTCGAAGGTTGTTGTTGGTGGGTTTGTAGATTTTCTTATATTGCTTCATAACGAAAGCCATTTGTTTCTCGAATTTCCTATCCTTTTGAGCTACTTCTTCATCACTGTCTTCTTCGGATGATTGCTCAGGTGTGGGTGATGGTGCTCTTGCAACTTCTTTGCCTCGGGATCATGTTGGAACATGTGACTTGGAGACAATGGATGATCGTGGTGATGATGATTGAGTAGAGTAGGTCTTTGAAGTACGAGAGTGATAATCTGGGTAATGTTGAGTGGTAGACACCAAAGCAAGTGGATTGGAAATCTTTGCAACTCGTTCAGCTTGAAGTTCATTTGCCTAATTTCGAAATTGTTATAAGATGTCAAAGAGCTTGTGATATGAAACTTCGTCTAACTTTTGTTGCTGTTTCACCAAGGTGACAAACCGTGTCCACTCTGGTTGAAGTTGCTGTAGAAATTGCACATTGACTTGCATGGTAGAAACTTGCAAGTTGTTTCGGGTCATATCATTCATCATCTTGCAGAATAGGGAGTAATAAGAATCAATTGATTCCCCATCCTTTGATGTAAACTTGCCAAAGTTCCAAAACATCTTAGTTTTCACATCTTGTTTGTTAAGTGATTCACCTTGTTGCAATCTTTCAATTGCCGTCCACATTTCTTGAGCAGTAGGGCATGCATCAACCGTAGAGTAAATATCATCTCCAATGCCACTGAGAATTAAGTAGATTGCCTCTTTCTCTGCATCAAACCACGCATGGTTCTCTGGGGTGAGGTCGGTACTCTTTTCATCACGTTCATATGCGGGTTGTGCGTCACTTGTGTCTGTGGCTGGTACTGCAGGAACTTGAATCCTTGAGAGTTTATAGGGTCCTTCCAAAATACATTGCCTTAAAGCATCACCGTTAGGTTTTGTGTCAAGATAACGTAGAAAACGGGATTGCCATTGATCATATTGACCCGACATAAGCATTGGTGGTCTTTCTTTGTTACCTGCCACCATTATGTTGTTGTTCGTCACACGATATTCTGCAGTAGAATCCATCTCAATATTCTCTGAAATTGATGAATTGAGTGTGGATCTTAAGTAGTTGTGTTGTGATTGTGTTGTTGTTGAAATTCTGAAAATTGCGATTTTTTCTCAGTCCGACAATAAATTCCTCAGTCCGACAAAACGGTAGACCTAAAAAATTTGTAATCACCAAATTTTGAAATTGAGCTAGAAATAGCCTAAAACTAGTATGGAAAAAAATTGATTTTACTTGACCTAAAAATTTTAACTATTTTTTTAAATTTTTAAAATTTTATTTTTTAATCTTCGTATAAACTACGTTCCGAGACTAGTCTAGATAGTGGCTAAGTCTAAAAAATACTCGAACAAAATTTAGATGTCCATCGCAATATGTCCCATCGCACTCTGATCGTACTCTTAGATCGCAGTCTGATCGTACTCTATGATCACACTCTGATCGTACTCTTAGATCGCAGTCTGATCGTACTCTATGATCGCACTCTGATCGTACTCTAAGATCGCAGTCTGATCGTACTCTGATCATACTCTTTGATCGTAGTTTTATCGCACTATGATCGTACTGTTTGATCGCAGTCTGATCGTATCCAACGATCCTACTCAAATGATCGTAGCCTGGACCGTACTCACTTATCCCACTGAAGCGATCGTACCCTGATCGTATCCTAGATCGTACTTAGCAATCATACTCCTTGATCGAAGCTTGGATCGTAGTGAGCTATCGTAGTCACAGATCGTAATGTGGATCGTACTTGTGATCTCAGTTAGATCGTAGTATTAGATCGTGACTATGGATCGCAAGTAGAAACCCCCAGGGTTTATGCAATCACAAAATCAGATCGTACCTCAAAAAATAAGCCGAGACTTAAGAGCAACAAGAAAGAATGGATTTTTTACCTTGGAATTCGGGATTCTAACCAAACGAAAGTAACCAAAATCTTACCACACGTATGAAAGATGTAGAGATGAAAGGAGGAAGATTTAGAGCACGAAAAACACAAGAAAAAACTTGAATCCGTAGATTTTATCTAAAAATCACACGAACTAAGTAGTAAATCAACCACGGATCACAAAACTACCCCATGGCGATTGATACCAATTGTTGTCCCTTATATTTGTGATGATTAAGCAAGAAAGAAAGAAAGGTAGATAAAAGATGGAAGGTTTCTAGAGAGAGAAAGTAGTGAGAGAAAGTAGAGAGAAAATGGTTGGAGAAACTAGGTGATATTAGATTGAGAGAAAATGAAATGACCAACACCCTTCCTAACATGCTAGGAAGGGTATATATAGTCCACCCACATGTGGGCTTCTTTATGGACTATATGGTTTGGGCCGGGCTTTCCTTTTGGGCTTTAGTTACTTATTATTGAACTTTAGCCTAAAGTTAAGCCCGTATAACACGACTAATATACTACTATTACAACGTTCTAAAATACGATACATAATAACCATATGACCGAGCATTCTTGTTTGACTCAATATTTTGAGGCTAACATCATCTCTTGTACCGAAGACCATAAATACTTGGTGAGAGGATGCCCAATCTTCTAAGCTTGCATTTCTCAAATCGAATAGAAAGACAAACCCAAGTAATATTTGTCTTTTTAGTTCATTTTTCTCGGTATCGATTCGAATTGATATAACAATTTAAAGCTCAACTTGATTGTTTTTGTTTATAAAACTTGTTTGGTAATCTATGTCTAATTGGCACAAAGCAATTAAAAAATGTAAAATATCTAATATGACTATTTATACGTACTAATCTAGAAACACTTAGCAATTACCACAATCAAATGCACCAAAACACAAAAGTAAAATACAAGTGATACTACAAATGTAAAGTTCAAAATACAAATTACACAATGTAAATCTATTTTTTTTTATAAAAGTAAAACACAAATTATACAAATGAAACCAAACAGATTGTGTAATTTCAAATTGGGCCTAAACTAGTTTATGTAATATCTATACTTTTGTGAATCACGTATGTCTAGTCACTATCTAACTTCATTCTAATGCGATCAAAAGGAAAAGTCAAGACATAAACTAAATGAATCTTATACTATATAACTAACCTATTGTGAGCATTCCTTTACAGCCATATTGAAGACTAAACAATGAAACTTGTATCCCATCCGCCACAAACAAATTACGACAACTTTCCAGTGATCCAAAATCTCAACCAGTTATGACTTTATCCTACTGAAAATCAAACTATTAGGCTGCAAAGTTTACTACTCTTATACCTATTTTGAAATTACAGCTTTGGACTAAGATTTTTCATATACAGTAACTACATTAAGCAACTAGTTAATTCTATTTTAATAAGATGGGATCAAATTAAGTTGCTAATCTAACTAGTAATCCACTTCTAACAGTGGTATGAAATCATTCAATTGCTAACTCTAGCTGAATATTCAAACTAGGCTGTCTAAAGTCATATCCCAAACACTCTATATAAGGTTGTTATTAAAATTTGGAAAGCGATGTAACACCCCCAAATTTATACAACTCAATACAGCGGAAGACTAGTTGGTGTTACGGGATAGCACATTACTCACATCATAGACAACGCATAAAAATCGCGTCGTTTATTAATAAAGCATTTCCATTCATAAATATCAAAGTTACATCGGTCCCAAGTCATTATATTTCATACAAAGTTTTACAAAGTATTTGAATGGAAAATATTGTTTAAGTGCGGGCCATGAATTCTTGTCGTCTTCCCGAGAATTACCTTTAAGTACCTGAGACAAAACATGTTAAAAGAAAAGGTCAGCGATAACGCCGAGTGAATTCATAGAGTTTAATAAACCATCAATATAATATCGGTATAAAATTATTACCGAAAATCATTTTTGTACAAATTATTTTAATAGGCCATAAAATAGCCAAAGTCGTTTTATACAAATCCTTATCGAAAATCATAATATAGGCATTTGCCTTAAAAATCATTATACGAGCCAATGTCGTAAAAACATCATACAATACGTCTTATGACATTGTATGAAAATAAAAACCGTTATATGAATATGGTTATAAAAACCAAAACACGAACATAATATCAATAGTATGACCCCGTATTGCTAGTCAGGCAATACATCGTAATTCGGAGCGTACAACAGTATTTCGTTAAGTTGGATTATTATAAGCCGCATGACATTGTTACCTTACTAAACCAAACAACGGGTAGCTAACCCGATACTCAATTTGCCCATCTAAATTAGCGTGTCGTCACAAAAGTCATGCTATGGAAATCTTCTCATACATAAATTCGCTTACCAATCAATGTGGCACGACGGGGATCAACCGTCAAGGCGCGAACTGGGGTGATCGTCCCCAAATAGTACTATTATATGCACAAGCGTCTACCAAATCCCGGTAGTTCACAATTCATGCTAATGGGACTTTTAGTGACATAACCTAACTTTAATAATCCATTTAATTTCATCTATCGGTTCCTTTAATCATTTATCGGGTCATACAATCGGGTCATTCAATCATTCGGGTCCAAATCAATAAACAAACAATCGGGACAAATGGTGTCCTATTTTATAAAAACTAACATGTTATCTCCCTCGCGAGTTTATAAAACATTTCATAAAAACATTTAAAAGAGTGCGAGGCTATGAACTCACGTTGATGTGGGAAGGCGGGTTATCGGCAATTCGGACGTACGGTACGTGCTTCAATCACGGAAACCTAGACAAATAATACTCGTCTTAGACTCTTGTCCAATGACTTTATAAAAATAACAATTATGTATACATATGATGATTTTATATATATATGATGATCAAGTGGGTTTACATATTCTCGTTTGCTCATTTTAGTGTTATGTGTCGGTAACTTTTATACTAGTTTACTAGTTTTACCCATTTACGTGTTTTAGGTCCAATAAACTTATTATAAGTTCTTTAACTTGTTTTAATCCATGTTATACTTATATTATCAGTATCTACACTTTAAAAGTTGGGCCTAAATGGGTTAAGCCCAATAAGTTCTTTTTATAAGAGTTTAACTTATTTAGTCCAATTATTAGTCCAATATGTTTACTTAGCTCGTTAATGTCCGTACGTCCTATAGTTCGGGTTTTATCGGTTTTTACTTGTATTAGATACTTATATATCAGTATATGACTTTTAAAAACTTTACATTAGACGGGTTTGATCGTCTAAGTTTTAATTGGCGAAAAACGTTAATTTTCCGGTAATAGCCGAAAAAGTCGTAAAAATCAAGTTTATAGTTTTATAACTTATAAAACTTAACAAGTTACCATTTTTATAAAATGTACACTTATTTACCATTTTACATATTTATATAAATGTATTATATGAGTTAGTTGGTTTTTATTTACATTTTATACTATTTTTATTTGAGTGCTTATATAATACTATTATACTTTAATTTCTAAAATCTGATTTTTATTTTCATCTTCACCAAAACTGCCATATCTAGAGTTCTATATGGAGATAGAAGCTCAAATGGTTTATACAGCCTACTAATTTAAGCAAGATTAACCCATTTTTACTTATAGTTTTTCATCTTTTTATCCATGATTATTAACACCAAATCCCCACACAATACTTTTACCATCATATAATCATCATATACATATACAATAGAAAATAAAATACATGATTACATAATCAAAATAACAAGAAGATGAGGAGGACAATCTTTATACCACCAAGTTGATGTAGGTTGTGATTTGGACATGGATTTTGATGGAGAAACTTATGAATAAGCAAGACCATCTTCAAGATCACCTATCTTCATGAACACCTTGTGGAAAATCAGCCCTTGAATCCCTTGAAAACTTCTCCTTGGATGTTAAAACTTGCACCAATCTTCATCTCTTTGAATGGAGATTAACATATCTTAAGTATAACAAATGTTTGTGGTTAAATTTTGTATGAATGGGGTGTTGTGGTGATGATACGGGACGAAATTATAGAGAGAGGAAGAGAGAGTTTTGGTTGATTTGCATGTATGTAATGAAGGTAGTAGTTTTTGGTAGCTAGTTTTGATGGAAGAATGGCTTACTTTGTAAGCTAGAATGACAAGTGTAAGCTTAGCTTACAACTTGACACCAAATGTGGTGTGGTGGTGTTGTGTGGGATGGTTATAGTGGGGGTGGGGCAAGTGTCCCACTTGTCTCATCCCCATTTATTTACGGGTACTCCTCGATTCTAGTTTCCTCGATTTGCGTGCCCTCGGGTCGTTTTACGAAAAACATTTTTATAAATTGTGAATCAACGGCACAAAACGAATCTAATAAAAATTGTCTCATCAAAAACGGAGTTCGAAAACGTAAATACGTAATCCTAAGGTTTCCGGTTTAGTCGTAAAGGACGTTAAAATAAAATCGTAAGTCCTAGTCTCTTCTCGTAAATTTGTGAGTTTATGAACTAACACAAGTTTAAAACTCCAAAATGATATTCACGGATAAATTTATTTTCTGAAATGTCGGACTGTCACCAAAACGGTGTATGTAAACGTAAGCACGTAACGTTGAATCCTCTGGTTTAGACGTAGTCGATGCTACTTCAAGACGTAAATCCAAATTTCTTCCTAAAAATAAGTGAGTTCATAATGTAACATTAAAATAATATTTTCAAATAAATATTGAGAATAAAATATCAACCATAAATTGACGGATTGTTAATGCATTTACCCCTAAACAGGATCTTTTTCCTCAAAGATCATCTTACTACTCGCTTCTTATAGAGTTAAAGCCATGTGGGTATTTCCTCCACATTCGGTCTTTTCTCACAAGTGCAATTCATTACAATACGCGAGTTTTATCAAACATAACTACGGGAATAAGATCAGGCTTAATGTTGACTTACTTTCTCTATCCATGATGTTCACGGGTTTCTGATGAATGAAACTTTTCGCCGATCTAAGCTTTATTAAGAAGAATTTAGATTTTCACTTGATATATATTCCATCAAGTTCGATATACGAAACATAATTCACGCAGCTCTTGAAGTCCTAGGGTAGATCCAGCTTATATGCCTTTCAATCCTAACTTTTACATCATCTCAATGGTCCCATACAACGGGGACTTATATCCCATGATTTGTCAGATCATTAATCCATTTCTCCAAAGTTAAAAATTTTGGCATAACTTCGCTACCCATCTGGCACTCCAAGATCTACATTTCATATTCACATAACCTCTTGCCCACTACCGGCAGTTAATAATCAAATCCTAATTTCACCAATCATTTCAGGTCTCGCGGGTCGGGTATTTTGTAAGGTTAGGTTCGCCATCATAGGAAACCTTAAACCTAAAAGACATGTCCAACTCACAATGGGTGTATGTCGGGTGTCTTCATCTCAACTCCTGCTCACAGATGCTCTAATTTCTAAATCTTAACAAGATTCGATCTCGATCCTAATACGATGATCATCAATGATAATCTTTCCAAAGGAAAACGATTATACGGTTCATTACCAAAGGTCAATCATTCAAACATAAAACAGCACTTATATTACTTTGTATCGTTACTTTACCTCGTCCCTTCGATTGGGGTGGTACATAGTACTCTCATCAAGGTTCGTTCTTAATGATTTCTGAGCAAATATCTAGAAATTCGATGCGAAGCGAGGATCTTGATAAAGATGTTCGATACAGGCACATTATGTTTACATAACCCTTTTGCCTTTATCATTAACGGGAATGATATTATAAGATTTGGTCAGTCTGTCGACGATGACCCAAATCGAATCAAATTCAGATGATGACCTTTGTAATAGCTAGACGTTTACTAATGTATGAGACGATGTCTGCCTTCATAATTTGTCATTAGTACAACTTCTTCTGATAATGATACGTTAAATCATAAATGTCAAGAATAAAATACTTATACTTACAAGAATTCAATATGACTACATTTCTAAATCTCCATATTTAGGCAACCACAAACGACCTTTTAAATTATTTAACGCCATCGGCTTCTCAATTTTAATGGTTCACATTAGCCGCGAACCACTTTTATTATCTATATTATCCTTTTTATAAGCATCGGCTATATTTTAAATTGTTCGGCAATTTTATTTTGTACCATCATTACTAAGGAACACATCCCAATTGGTTCTTTATCCTTTCTATATTATGTGTCAGTACCTATATTCACTTTCCTAGATGGAATAGTTATCATGTCCGTATTTATTCAAAAATTATTTCTTCACATTTTCTTTGTTTTAGTTTCTTCTTTACTATTATCTTTATCTGTTTTACTCAATCCGATGTCTAAAGCGTCGATAATTACTACAAGTAATTAAATAATAATTAGTTAATTTTTATGAAACGTAAACGTAAAAATTTTAAATTCCTTAGTTCGACCAATTATATAAAATGTTCAAAATAAATTTGAATTTAATTAACAAGATTTTTGTTGATTTATCGAAAATAATTAATAAGATTCGTAAATGTTTGAAAAATCTTTGTTTATTCTTTGGTAAAAATTTTCTTAGTTGAAAAGCAAAAATTGTCATTTCAAATTCTAAGTCATGGTTTAAATGGTTTTCTCAATCCCTCTTAGGTTGTCTTGAGGTATACACAAACATTTACCCCTAAACAGGAGTTTAGTTAAATGATTTGTGTATAAGGAAATAATCCCTTAAAAATTTTCTTTGATAAAATATCTGTCAAAACATATTTGCACTTTTTTTTTTGGTATATCCCAGAGCCTTAAGAGGGCTCTAAATTTTTGAAGAGTCAATATAGGTTCCATTATCTTATTAATCACATGGTCAAATAATGTAAAGGATTAAGCCGTTAATCACATGTTAAATATTTAAAGTACAGGTTTTCATTGTTCAGCCAAGTTAGGGCAATTTATAACTAATTATTAACTCATTCTTATTCTTATATACAAACAAATGGTTCTTAATGATCACGAGCATGGGTTTATCAAATTACAGCCTACACACGTGATTCACCAAATTTATGATGCTACATGTGTATTAGTCAATCCAAACGTCACCACGTGAAACTCATAATGTTCATTACAAGTATAGGATGTAGTGATTGGAATACATAACCCTTTTTCGTAGATGCGAAGTTGATGATAACCATGCCGTGGATCAAATCTTTAAAACATACGCTAGAATCTTGTAAATGATCGAACAAATCTTCCATTTCGAGTTATGGATTTCGTTTTCGATTGTCAATTTACTCAGTTCACAGTAATCTATAAATATAAGGAATGATAATACCATAGCTCTTCATGATGACGAGCTTGGTAGAATAAAATCTTTCTCCGACAACTCTCTCAGTTGTACAGTAATTCCTTTAATTCAGATGGTGCTGACGTACAGTGCACATGCCACAAGTGCAGCACCGGGAATATAATCAATACCAATTTAACTTGCCTTAATGGCGAAAGTCTAGGTAATTCACCAGCAAATACCTCCTAAAGTTTCAGATAACATAAACATCTTTTAATACATTTATTTTAAGTTCTTTCTAGATTATGATATCTATGACTAATTCACAACCATTCACGGTATACTTTTAAGATTAAAAGCAGGATACAGCCACCTATCGGGAATTATTTAAATCACTTTTGATAATCAACATCTTATCATTTAGGGGAATTCAATTCGAGTTCCCATCAATTAAGACAATGTCGTCATGTCATAATCAATCAATCCATTCTACTGGCACTTCCAACTTTCCAGTTTTATTGCCGTCGATAAGATGTGAACTTCTCAAAAGACTAATAATAACTCATAATCTTTCACAAATTCAGGGATATATGGAGACACAACTACTATTAAAAGAGTAAGGTCAACGCATAATCTACGCGAGAGAATTTGAAATCAGATACAGACGAGAACATTTAACGAATATGAATATATCCCATGTTTTCATAATCTGAGTACGCATTCGAAAGCTCCTCGGATCGTTATCCATGTCATTCAAATGAAATCAAATCAAAAGAAATGATAAGAACGAAGATACATCCAGTCGGGTATCAACACTCGGTAATCAAATACTTTTCCTAAGAATCTCACTACGGGAGGATTGGACAAGAAAGAATTGTCAATTGTCAAATAAAACAATTTCCATAGATGAGTAAATTCGACTCAGAAGAATAAATAGTACGGGCACATATGTAGGTGTCCCTAACACTATGTCCCTATTTTTCACTTCTTGCAGATCTCATAAAATTTAATCTTTCACAATCTTCAAAGAAAATGTAGTGTTTATTCATTAGTTTTATGGTGACTACTAATCAGCCTTGCATGGTCCATTCCAAATTGTATGTAGGTGCGCAACTATATACAATTTCAAGATTAACGATGCAATACTCAGTTCATCAAAATTTTATCATCCATGTTTATAGTAAAATCATTTTCATGCTTAATTCTTAGATAAGAATCAAGAATAAATTTACAAAGATTTTTTTTATTATGAAAACAATTAAGTTTTCCAAGATGTTTTATAAACAACTTCATTTCGATAACAATCACTTATAAATCTTACTTTGAGTAATCCTTTTAGTGATGAAAATTCAATTTTTCTCAAGGAATACTGTTTTATCTTTATAAAAACAATGAGTGATCTGCAGAAGAGTGATGAAAGCTTGTTCACCAAGAACTAACTGCAATATGATAGGAAATGAGCTTTAGCCAAATAATCATGAGGTTCATGATCTCGATGGCACTCAAAAGAATAATGCACAACGTAACTGAAATCGAGATGAGTACTTGTTCAATGGTTGCATCACTAATGCGAACATTAGGATGAAGCAATAAAAGATAGATAACATCGATACATGTAGAATTTAGAAATCAAAGGTAGTCTTTTTATTAATCACAAACAAGTCAAAATTGTACCGTAACACATTACATGTCACTATGTCATACAATTCTCATAACTCATCCTACCAACTGATATCTCAGTTAAGTTAGGGATTTTTAAAAGATACCATAATGAATACTAATCTACAAGAGTCATTAGGTGTCCTGCCTGTCCCGGAAGATCCATCGGTCCCAATTCAGAAGAAGATTTCTTCAATTTATTTATTGGACACTAGGCATCCTCGTTAGTGTACAATGGTCTAGGAACAACACTTAACACGAATCAATAATCAATTAAAACCTTATAATTCAATCATAGAACTTAATGACTTCCTTTTAACAATCTCATATTCCATACGGGTTAAATTTTACTTTATTCAAGTTTCAACCAATTTTATACTCAATTCGATATCCTACCTCATTTCCCAATACTTTCATCCTTTTTCTTACACCTTAAAAGGGCAATAAAAGCTCGATATGATCAATACTTAATTTAAAATCCTATAACTCCTTTATCAATAATTATCAAATGAGTCATTAGTATGAAATGACTTGATCATTTAACTAGACTTCTCGGAAAGGTACTAGTGCATGAGGCTTTTGGGTAATGGTTCCAATGACAGCCTCAAGTGTAACATTCACCCTTTCGATTTCAATTTAAGAATTGGATGACAACGAATCAGATGACATCTTTCTAGGTGATAACGTTTTGTCAAACTCCACTCTATAAGGAAAGATCGTCATGACATCGATATCAGATTTAATCTCGCCAATTCTTCTTTCAATTTCACAATCAACTAATATCTACATTTCTACGAATATCAACCATTTTTTGGGATCATAAATATCCACAACTTGGTTTAGATCTAGGATAGCTAGAATTCCTACGAGAATAGCTTCGATTGATTTGCTAGGGGAGTTAGGGTTACTTGTGACAATCTACGTCGTATAAATACCTCGTATAAATATAGAAATAATCATCAAACAATCATGTAATAAAATTACATCATATATATATATAATCCAAGTTATATATATATAAAATAACACTTCTCAGTCTGGCCTTGTCGGTAACTCGGGAATTCTTCGGCACCGTTATAGTCAAACGATTTTTAGACATTTTTAGAAAAATGTTTATAGTTAAAAGATTTTGAAATGTTTTATTCAAAACCTTGGTTTTAAAAATCTTTCGCTCTCTATAACGAGAGCTCTGGTACCAAACTGTAACACCCCCAAATTTATACAACTCAATACAGCGGAAGACTAGTTGGTGTTACGGGATAACACATTACTCACATCATAGACAACGCATAAAAATCGCGTCGTTTATTAATAAAGCATTTCCATTCATAAATATCAAAGTTACATCGGTCCCAAGTCATTATTTTTCATACAAAGTTTTACAAAGTATTTGAATGGAAAATATTGTTTAAGTGCGGGCCATGAATTCTTGTCGTCTTCCCGAGAATTACCTTCAAGTACCTGAGACAAAACATGTTAAAAGAAAAGGTCAGCGATAACGCCGAGTGAATTCATAGAGTTTAATAAACCATCAATATAATATCGGTATAAAATTATTACCGAAAATCATTTTTGTACAAATTATTTTAATAGGCCATAAAATAGCCAAAGTCGTTTTATACAAATCCTTATCGAAAATCATAATATAGGCATTTGCCTTAAAAATCATTATAGGAGCCAATGTCGTAAAAACATCATACAATACGTCTTATGACGTTGTATGAAAATAAAAACCGTTATATGAATATGGTTATAAAAACCAAAACACGAACATAATATCAATAGTATGACCCCGTATTGCTAGTCAGGCAATACATCGTAATTCGGAGAGTACAACAGTATTTCGTTAAGTTGGATTATTATAAGCCGCATGACATTGTTACCTTACTAAACCAAACAACGGGTAGCTAACCCGATACTCAATTTGCCCATCTAAATTAGCGTGTCGTCACAAAGGTCACGCTATGGAAATCTTCTCATACATAAATTCGCTTACCAATCAATGTCGCACGACGGGGATCAACCGTCAAGGCGCGAACTGGGGTGATCGTCCCCAAATAGTACTATTATATGCACAAGCGTCTACCAAATCCCGGTAGTTCACAGTTCATGTTAATGGGACTTTTAGTGAGATAACCTAACTTTAATAATCCATTTAATTTCATCTATCGGTTCCTTTAATCATTTATCGGGTCATACAATCGGGTCATTCAATCATTCGGGTCCAAATCAATAAACAAACAATCGGGACAAATGGTGTCCTATTTTATAAAAACTAACATGTTATCTCCCTCGCGGGTTTATAAAACATTTCATAAAAACATTTAAAAGAGTGCGAGGCTATGAACTCACGTTGATGTGGGAAGGCGGGTTATCGGCAATTCGGACGTACGGTACGTGCTTCAATCACGGAAACCTAGACAAATAATACTCGTCTTAGACTCTTGTCCAATGACTTTATAAAAATAACAATTATGTATACATATGATGATTTTATATATATATGATGATCAAGTGGGTTTACATATTCTCGTTTGCTCATTTTAGTGTTATGTGTCGGTAACTTTTATACTAGTTTACTAGTTTTACCCATTTACGTGTTTTAGGTCCAATAAACTTATTATAAGTTCTTTAACTTGTTTTAATCCATGTTATACTTATATTATCAGTATCTAAACTTTACAAGTTGGGCCTAAATGGATTAAGCCCAATAAGTTCTTTTTATAAGAGTTTAACTTATTTAGTCCAATTATTAGTCCAATATGTTTACTTAGCTCGTTAATGTCCGTATGTCCTATAGTTCGGGTTTTATCGGTTTTTACTTGAATTAGATACTTATATATCAGTATATGACTTTTAAAAACATTTCATTAGACGGGTTTGATCGTCTAAGTTTTAATTGGCGAAAAACGTTAATTTTACGGTAATAGCCGAAAAAGTCGTAAAAATCAAGTTTATAGTTTTATAACTTATAAAACTTAACAAGTTACCATTTTTATAAAATGTCCACTTATTTACCATTTTACATATTTATATAAATGTATTATATGAGTTAGTGGGTTTTTATTTACATTTTATATTGTTTTTATTTGAGTGCTTATATAATACTATTATACTTTAATTTCCAAAATCTGATTTTTATTTTCATCTTCACCAAAACTGCCATATCTAGAGTTCAATATGGAGATAGAAGCTCAAATTTTTATGATATAAACTACATGATATGTGCTCCATTTAACTCTTCTATAGCTACTGTTGAATCATCTTCTAAGTATTTTCTAAATATCGTCCAAAACAGTGAACTCATATTTGTACTTTAAACTTGTTTTGATCATATCTCACTCATTACAATGATTACATTGCATGGCCAACTCTCACATGTGTACAAGACTCATAGCTTACTGTATATCAATTAATCTTTGCCATTTTATCAGTTAATCATATGATTCTTTACTGTTTTATACAGCCTACTAATTTAAGCAAGATTAACCCATTTTTACTTATAGTTTTTCATCTTTTTATCCATGATTATTAACACCAAATCCCCACACAATACTTTTACCATCATATAATCATCATATACATATACAATAGGAAATAAAATACATGATTACATAATCAAAATAACAAGAAGATGAGGAGGACAATCTTTATACCACCAAGTTGATGTAGGTTGTGATTTGGACATGGATATTGATGGAGAAACTTATGAATAAGCAAGACCATCTTCAAGATCACCTATCTTCATGAACACCTTGTGGAAAATCAGCCCTTGAATCCCTTGAAAACTTCTCCTTGGATGTTAAAACTTGCACCAATCTTCATCTCTTTGAATGGAGATTAACATATCTTAAGTATAACAAATGTTTGTGGTTAAATTTTGTATGAATGGGGTGTTGTGGTGATGATATGGGACGAAATTATAGAGAGAGGAAGAGAGAGTTTTGGTTGATTTGCATGTATGTAATGAAGGTAGTAGTTTTTGGTAGCTAGTTTTGATGGAAGAATGGCTTACTTTGTAAGCTAGAATGACAAGTGTAAGCTTAGCTTACAACTTGACACCAAATGTGGTGTGGTGGTGTTGTGTGGGATGGTTATAGTGGGGGTGGGGCAAGTGTCCCACTTGTCTCATCCCCATTTATTTACGGGTACTCCTCGATTCTAGTTTCCTCGATTTGCGTGCCCTCAGGTCGTTTTACGAAAAACGTTTTTATAAATTGTGAATCAACGGCACAAAATGAATCTAATAAAAATTGTCTCATCAAAAACGGAGTTCGAAAACGTAAATACGTAATCCTAAGGTTTCCGGTTTAGTCGTAAAGGACGTTAAAATAAAATCGTAAGTCCTAGTCTCTTCTCGTAAATTTGTGAGTTTATGAACTAACACAAATTTAAAACTCCAAAATAATATTTACGGATAAATTTATTTTCTGAAATGTCGGACTGTCACCAAAACGGTGTATGTAAACGTAAGCACGTAACGTTGAATCCTCCGGTTTAGACGTAGTCGATGCTACTTCAAGACGTAAATCCAAATTTCATCCCAAAAATAAGCGAGTTCATAATGTAACATTAAAATAATATTTTCAAATAAATATTGAGAATAAAATATCAACCATAAATTGACGGATTGTCACAAGCGAATTTACTATGACTAATACATTCAACTAAAACGAATATCAATTATCATTCAACAAGGAGAAATGAACATGTAGCAATCAAAATTACACTAAACACATTACACTAGCAGATTCCACTCCTATGCAGAAACTGTAAAACGCGCTTAACCTGCTACATCCAGGCCAGCCCGTTGAGTCGAAGCGGAGCGCTGAGCTCGCTTAAAATCGAACACCACTACTGGATCATCAGCAATCCCAATCTTCCTATCTATCATTTCACGCCTGCATAAGAACAAAACAGAATACTACCTGCAAAACTGATATAAACTGACTTTCAATGTAGAACTCTTGGAATGACAACTAGTCATTTTACTGATATGAATGAAAACCTGCAGATCTGAGACATTTAAACAAACAATTCTCGAAAATATAGTTAACCGCAAGCTCCCTGTGCACAGTAGAAGTATTAAAGAAGCATATACTACTTTTATAACAAAATATAACCGAATTCAAACTCAGTATGTAAGAATGATGAATACAATACCAAACAACAACTTAAACTAAAAATATCAGTAGAAAAGAAGACTTGTTACTCAACTAAAAAGATTGTCAAAAACTTGTATGAACTCAAAAAGCTTATTAGTTTTAACTAAACTTCCACTTGTAAAGATCAATTTTAATCAAATCAAATCTAATCTACTAATCACCCTCATTTTATAAAATCCAACAGCTACAACTCAATATCAAGTAGATCTACCGCTTTTCACTAATAAACTGATAACCAAACAAAAACGTGCACAAACTGATCTTTTTTAACCAAACTTATTATTGCCGTTATACTATTTTATCTACGTGAACAGTATCAATAAAGAAAAAAAAAACAGAAATCTAGATGAATACAAAATTATCAAGGTAAAAAAAATAGAAGTTCGAAAAGCTGACAATTCCTAACAAACCGAGACTAAAGAAGCGAACCAAAAGCTTTTAAACGAATCAATCACGAACTACAATTAAGCTTTTAAACGAAGCTAGCAATTTCAACTCAACTGAAATCTATCAAATATGCGTGAACATTAACAGTACGTAAACAGTGAACTTAAAGAAACCTCTCATGAATATGAGCTTAACAACAATAGGAAAGAAGAGAAAGAAAAAGATTAAGAAAGATAAATCTTCAAGCTTTCATTAATGGAGAGAAAGAAATTCGTTACAACTGACTAAACAGAATATCTAACAGAATGATTAAGAGAAAATCATTAAGCTAACAGAGAAAACTAATTATCTAATCCTAACTAACTATGTGTAAATCTACACCTAGCTAACCATCGAAAAATGAGGCCTTCTCTTCTTTTTATAGCCGTCGAAGATTGGGGAGGTGACGTGTATCCTCCAATTAAATCGTGCCACGTGTTTAATACGATGATCTTGAACTCGTTCTTCATTCTTCGTCATTGGGGGTTTCTTCTCCTTTGCGTCTTGATCTAATTAACTTGTATCTTCATGTAGAGGAGAGGATAAGGAGTCTTTTTGTAGTTATAAGCTTTGTATGAATCTTCATGATCTTCCTCGAAACCAGATATGCAGGTTTTGAGATGGAATGGAGAAAAAAACGTCAGTTTCTTTCTCTCTCTTCTTTGAGAAGAAGACGTTTGTGTTTGTGTGTTGACCGAGTTGTCATTTGACCAAGTTAATACTTTCCACTAGTTCTTTCTCTTTGGTCCCTCATCTTTCAATCTTTCATCAAATAGGTTGTAAAAGTTAAAGTAGAACTAATTATCATCCTTCATTTTTGTAAAAGTACAACTTTAGTCCTCGATCTTGGTGAATAATGGCAAATGAGGTCCTTGAAAGCATCTTTCGTCTTTTTCTTCGTCTTTTCGTCAAATAAATCCTTGAAAATGCGCGTTTGCTCCAAAACGTATCTTTTTCCCCTAAAACACACCAAATAAAAATACACGCGTAATTATGATATTTTAAAGTTATATATTATGTATTTGACTGTGTTTTTTAGTGGTTTTTGGATCATAATTGTTGAGTGTTTTCACACTTATCACCAAGCATAAAAGACATGCCCAACTCTCAATGGGTGTACTTTGTAGGGTTATGTTTGTCATCACCCAAAAAGCGTTATTTGATGTCCAATACTCTGTTGGACTATCTTTTCCTCTTCGGATCCAATTAGTTCGACAATACCATTGTCCAACAAGCCTTGAAATGAATGACTTCCTCCTTTTAGAAGTCAAAATTTGTGCAATTTTTGGAACCACCAACAGTAGATGCATGACCCTTTCAGCATCTCACCAGGGATGCACACTTCTTTATTCTTGGTATTTTCTTTGATTTCCATCATTTGAAGTACTTCTTTTCTATGCAACTTATGCCCCAACTCAGCCACAAATGAAGCAGATTCTTTGTAAATTCCTACCCAAGCAACACCAACAAAAATCTTAGCCATCTCGCTGAGTGAAGCTTTGGTGTCAAACTAATGTTTGCCTTCCACAGTCTAGAAGTATATCAGGAAACCCTTCGCGTGAAAATTGTTGACGCAAGAGCGGTACCAGCCAAAACTATATTTCTAACTCGACATCGCATAAGCCTATTAAAGCTTAATAGACTTAGAAATCTCTTGAAGAACTTGTAGTAACATTAATGAACTGATATCTACGCTCATCAAGACACATTGGGGCCCCAGAGGCACATCTAAGAAAAACCAAGACTTAAGACGAGTTTGTCCTAGTCAACCCAACCTTCTAAACTTAAAACTTAAGTTCACAAGATTACACATTTGAGGAAAAGTGCCCTCACAGTTCCCTGAACAAGTAACTTCATCTTTGGCTTCGAGAACAAAACTAAAATAACGGGGTGGTGAAAAACCTAAAAAAAAATTGGGTTTCTACACACGTCACCGACTTCATTAACGTTATCATTCATCGTACTATATTGTAATAAACTACCTTTACAATGTATCATCACAAGACTTACTCTGATTTGGCGAATGATTTCTTAAACTTCTAAGTGACTCGTGAATTGTACATGATAGCTTGAATACAACCCGAAAGCTTATCATGGTAAACAAAAGATCTAGTACATCTACACAAATCCAGCCCAGCAGGTCTGCTAGATAGGGCTGGTACTGGTAGGGCTGATAAGACTGCAGGTACCGACATGGTACTTTGCAATACCTCTATAAGCCAATAAGGACTCCTTAAGCAAACTGAGTACAATCAGCAACTGGGACCGCAGTCTGCAAACGACTCCTCGAAGGTAGGCGGTCTCTGTTGTCACTCAATCGTAACAAACAACTGCAAGATCAAAGAAGGTGGACAAGGACCGCCCTTGTGCAGTAAGACAGATATGGGTCTTACGCTGAAGACCCCCTCCAAGGTGTGATTATGCCAATGGAGGAAGTAGTTCTCCTCCAACAACCACTGCAAGACCTCGTGGCCCAATAACCTCGTGCTATCTGGGTATTTACCCAAATGGTCCAAGAGAGAGAGTCTATGCGCTCATGCATGACAGTGTACTCCACCTGGCCTGCTATCAACAGGCTGTGGACGTCCGTCATGTCCTGCTCCTGGCTCATAGCCAGAGCACCAATCCGAACTTAAACAGGACCAGCATGTCTAGCTCCGGAACCCTCTCCAACCTCAAATCCTGGCTTGTAGGTTTTTAAAATGAACAAGCTATCGTCAAGAGATTAACCAACTAAGTATAGTTGACACTACATCGACTTTTCCTAGTTGACAACTTCCAAAGTTTGCCCTCTCTTAATTATCATTAATTGATCCGCGAGCTTCTATCACTATATCGGATTAAAGGTCAAACCTTCGGATAATACTATCCATCCATAGTAGTAGCAGCATCCAAATACTGCTCAATCGGATCTATAGGGCGACTCAGATAAAGATCTCCTTGCATTGCTTTCTGTCCATCCGTAATGGTAGCATCACTCAGATACTGCCCAATCGGACTTATAGAGCAATCCGAATAACTATCTCCTTACATTGTTGGCACCATTTGTCTCTGAGCATGTCTAAGACGAACCTCTAGATCTATGACATCTATACCCTAACAGATGACAAAGTTTTTAATAGCTTCGAGGACGAAGCTAAAATAACGGGGTGGTGCTGTAAAATCCATGATTTTACCATGAGAATAATGTAATAAAAATCTACTCAACGATCCTAGATCATTTCTCAACCTAGTAATAGGAATCGAGTTTCGAGGACGAAACTCAAGGTGGCATGTGGATGATGTAAAACCCGAGATTTTTTATTCATTAAGTAATAATGGAGTATGTTTCAAAAACCCTTTTTGAACCATACAAAAATCATCGGATTTGAAAATTTTGACAAAAGTCATACAAACCGCGTACCGACAATTCAATAATTTAACTACATAAATTATTGTCAAGAAATACTTGATAAACAATTTGATTGAATTGTTTAATATTACATTTATCTACCGAATGATTAAATGAGAAGTATTTCTACTATAATGATACTTACGTTATACAAAAGATAAATGATAAATACTTGTCATTTAAATAAACGAACACGTTTTTCGTATTTATACGTTATATGAATACTCTATTTTATTGGAAAAATGATTTTTGGAGCAATTACGAACTCCTCGTAAGATGAATAAAAAATTCATAAATCCCGAACGTGCCCCGAACCGTAATACTAGATACACTTTAGGCCCATTTGTGGCCTTATAAGCCCAACTATTTAAGCCTTGGGTAGTAATGGGCATAATAAGCCCAATAAGAGGGTTAAGAAGCCCAACAACTCTTTTGGCCCACTAGACAAGCCACCAACACACCTCACTTCCCCATTGGGCCAACTCTAGGTTGGTGACACATGTCCATCATGTCCCCCCACCTTCTTGCTTCTCATTGGACAAAGTTAAGTAGGTGACACTTGTCACACTTCCTCCCACCCTATATAAGGGCTATGTCTCCTCATACTCTTCATTTTTCTCACACAAAACACACACACATACCAAAAACTCTCTCTCTCTTCTCTTTTTCTTCTTTGAGCCGTGAACCCCAACTCACAAGGATCATCAAAATTTTGATTTTCTTGTTTGAATCTTCATAAACAAATCAAAGACCCATCTTGGAAATCTCAAGATCTACACGTTGGTATGAAAATCTCCTCCATGCATCAACTTTTAAGATTTTCTTTTATTTCCATGTGGATCTATATATGCATCAAGTAAAACGTATAGATCTACCCCGGATCTATACATGCATGATAGTAACATTAAGTAAAATATGTAGATCTAGCCTGGATCTATATATGCATCAAGTAAAACGTATAGATCTACCCCGGATCTATACATGCTTGATGGTTACACCAAGTGAAACTTATAGATCTTGTCCGGATCTATCCATGCATGGTGGTCACATCAAGTGTTGATAAGATCTTGGATGGTTACTTGCTCAGTCACTAGTACAACGACTTTGATAAAGCCTCGTCTCGTATGATCATGTATCGATTGTTGACATTTATTCTTGATTGACGTTCGTTCTCTATTAACTAATGTGACGATTGTATCAGGTTACTTAGCAAGATTATTTGAGCATGGATTGAGCATCATTTAGGAGCATAAAAATGACGGGGGATTATCTTTTATTGGGATATTCATAACAAATGTTATTCCACGATTTAAATGATTGTACCAATTCAATGTTTACATCAATTGTATTTCAAAAATCATATAATTATGATCTGTGCTTTGTAAGCTATTTGCTCATCGATCCACCACTGGGATACCCACTTTATGGGGGTGTTACACATGGACACGTGAGCATCTTCTCACGTGGCAGACAATACATGCATAGTCACTTCTTTTAGTAATTCGAGTATTTATCCATCTATATTTGTTAGCAATGGTCACTCTATTCCTGTCACTCATACCGGACATAGCTTCTTGCATATATCTGATAAACCTATTCATTTAAATCATATACTTGTCACACCTCACATAATTAATAATTTAATTTCTGTTCGTCAATTTACTCGTGACAATAATGTTTCTGTTGAATTTGATGCTTATGGTTTTTCTATTAGAGATTACAATACAAGAAAGCTTTTTCTTCGTTGTGACAGTACGGGCGACCTTTACCCTGTTACTCAGCAAACTCCGTTCTAAACTTCACTTTCTTTACTTTCATTTAGTTCCACTACATGGCATAGACGCCTCGGTCATCCCGGGTAAGATGTACTTCGTCGTTTAGAGTCGAGTAAATTAATTTCACGTAATAAATCAAAGTTTTCTGGTTTATGACATGCGTGTCAATTAGGTAAACATGTTAAGCTTCCATTTTATAGTTTTGAGTCTTTGTTGAGCCTGTCTTTGAAATTATTCACTCGGATTTATGGACATCCCCAATTCCGAGTGAATGTGGAATTAAGTATTATGCTATTTTTCTAGATCACTTTTCGCACTTTGTTTGGGTCTACCCTTTACATAAAAAATCTGATTTGTTTGCTACTTTTGTTGCTTTTCGAGCTTATGTCAATAAACAGTTTAATGTAGATATTAAGGCTTTGCATTGTGACCATGGGGGTGAATATGAAGACACTAATTTCCATGACCTTTTTTGCCAAAATGGCATACAGTTTCACTTTTCATGCCTTCATACTTCTCAACAAAAACGTATGATTCGCACCATAAATAATCTAATCCGTACATTGCTATTCCAAGCTCACATGCCTCCCTCTTATTAGGTAGAAGCTCTTAATACGTCCATTCAGCTTTTAAACATATTACCTTCTACTACCATTAATAACGAAATACCATTCATGAAACTATACAACCAAACACCCACATATGAACATCTGCGTGTTTTTGGATGCCTTTGTTATCCTCATGTTGATGTTGCACACAAACTCGAACCCCGTTCTACACGAAGCATATTTCTTGGTTACCCTGCCAATCATCGTGGTTATCGATATCTCGACTTATCCTCAAATAAGATAATTATCACGAGACATGTACGGTTTGATGAAGACATTTTCCCATTTGGGATTGCCACATATTCTACTAAACCTTCGTATGACTTCTTACTTCCACCATTACTTCCACCTTCACATATCATGCCCAATCCGACAATAGCTAACCAACTGACCCAACCAAGTACTCCAACCCCATCACCCCCTCATACACCACCAGATCACCAAACCAACGATAGTCCACCACCCACTGGTTCCCCTACAGCCTAAACTACCCCGCAACCACGTGCTTCACCCACAACCCAACAACAAACTACCTCCACCTCTAACCCGATTGTTGTCCCTTCTGCGAACCAACCATTAGCTGAACCTGCCTAGAACGTTTATCACATGGTTACACGTACAAAGTCTGGTATTTGAAAACCTCTTGAAAAAATGTGTCTTAATGTTACCACTTCTTCACCGTTTCCTCATTCTCATGTTCATGCTCTTTGGGATCCTAAATGGAAAGAAGCTATGTTAGATAAATATAATGCTTTATTTACTAACGAAACGTAGGTTCTTGTGCCCCGGCCATCTAACATTAACGTTGTTTGTTCTATGTGGCTTTTTAAACATAAGTTTCATGCAGATGGCTCATTAAGCAGGTACAAGGCTCGTCTTGTTTCTAACGGACGATGTCAACAACAAGGTATTGATTGTGATGAGACATTTAGTCCGGTGGTTAAACTAGATACCATTCGTATAGTTTTGAGTCTCGCAGTTTCTTGTTAGTGGCCTATTCATCATCTTGACGTGAAGAATGCTTTTCTTCGTGATCATCTATCTGAGATGGTGTATATGCACCAGCCTCCTAGGTTTGTTGATTCTGCTAGACCTAATTATGTATGTCACTTGAAGAAATAATTATATGGCCTTAAGCAGGCTCCTCGAGCTTGGTTTCAGCGTTTTGCTAGCTTTGCTACACGAATTTGTTTTCAGCAGAGTAAAATAAATGCATCTTTATTTGTTTATCATTCTATATTAGACATCTCTTATCTTTTAATATATGTGGATGATATTATCCTTACTACATCATCCACATCATTGCTACAACGTATTATTGGCTCTCTTCATGGAGAATTTGCGATGACAGATCTGGGTTCTCTTAATTATTTTCTTGGTGTTTTTGCTCAACGAAGTTCATCTAGTTTATTTTTATCAGAATCCAAGTTTGCTGAAGAGATTCTTGTGAGAGCTCATATGCAACATTGTAATCCTTGCAATAATCCGGTTGATATTGAATCCAAGTTAGGTCCTGATGGTGACCCGGTTTCAGATTCCACCTTGTATCGTAGCTTGGCAGGTGCTCTTCAGTATCTTACGTTTACGCAGCCAGATATTTCTTATGTTGTTCAGCAAGTTTGTCTCTATATGCATGATCCACGTGAGCCTCATCTTGCTGCTTTGAAGAGGATTCTTAGATATGTACGTAGTACTATTGATCATGGTCTTCGGTTGCATGTTTCTACTACCACTCAGCTCACTTCTGAAAGTTTATGGACTTATTTTTAATAGTCGTGTGATAGGATTGAACTCGAGATTACGGGATTGTACACCATACGTAAAGAGTTAATTTATTTAATAAATGTATTTATTGTACTTATTAATTTATTTAATAAATATATTTATATTTATTAATTTAAATCGAGCTATGACTTTAACGATCATTAAATAATTAAGAGTTAAGTATTAACGAGCGTTATAGAATATATAGAAAGTGGAATTAATAGAAATAAGAATGGAAGGTTTCGGAACACCCCAAAGTGGTGTTTGGGCCGTCGGTTGTGAAGGGGTAAAAGGGAAGGGAAAAACTTTCCTTATATTTGTTTTCGGCTACAAGATTTAGGTCTATATAAACAACTCTACACCATCATAATTCAACAGCAAATCTCTCCCTCTCTTCTCCCTTGCGATCGCAACACAAAACCCACAAAGGGTTTCGGTTGGTTTTTTGTGTTCTTTCAATTTTACTTATAATCTAGTCCTAGACCCTCTCTAGGGTTGTTGGGTAGATTTTCCACTAGCGTAGAAGCTCGGTTTACACGTACTAGAATCACGGTTAGCTCGTTGTATTACGTGTGTACAAGAACACAATATAGTCTTACTTTAGACTATATCTTGGTAGAGTACGTTATAAACCCGAATCGGTGATTCATTCTTTATCTTGTGGATTTGCTTTAGCGTAAAGGTATGTAACCCTAATTCTATTAGTTATAATTGTGTCATTATCATGATCTTGTTAAATCGTTTCCGCTATGTGTGCTTTGATCTCGTTTAGGTTTTGTGTAGTTGTTATGAACTATATAAACCTTCAGTGGCATCGAGAGCCGTTTTAACATGTTACAATTATCGAAAATCTAAAGTTTTTTAACTAACACTAATTGTTTTGAGTTAAAACTACATGTTTTTTTAGGTTTTCTTAAAAATTAGGGTTTTGCCTAAAAAAATAATTGTTTTTGAAACTCTAAATTACATGTTGGATAATTTTAGATTAAATTACATGATTAATTGTTATGTCATGTAAATTAAAGGTTACGATCTGAAGAGATTCAATTGTTAAGATTTTAGAGTGGATTCATGATGAACGTGCATGTTTTTAAATGGATCGTAAAATCGTATGATTATATGATTTTATGTGCTACTTGCTTTATTTGATTCAATAAATCTTGAGCTAGGGAAGAATTTTATATAAATATAAAAACCTAGATTTAAAGGTTATTGAATAAATCGTTTGCATGTGGCTATTTTATTTATTTATCGCACATATAAATGTTATTATGTGTTTATGATTTAGTTTTTTTTACCTTTTTATGTAAAAAATTGTACGAATTGTTGTAAACAAGGGTTTTTTTAAGAAAAACAAATATGGACTAAATCATATTAAAATTAAAATATGTTTGAGATCTAAATTACATAGAATTACGTTGATTGGTGAATTGAAATAATAATCTAACGGCCTACTCCTTTTGACAAACTATAAAGTGGGTATAACGCACCGCTGGTCATGTACCCGGTTAAGGAATGAGGTGTTAAGCCATTAGAATTAGTCGCTGACCAAATTCTCGGCTCGCCTGTGCGTCAAATTGATATTACCTATGATTATTATTTGCATTATACCTTAAGGTTGATTTGTCGCAAATTCACATCCGAATTCACAATGAATAAGGTTATTGCTTTGTGCTTTAGCCATAAGTACGTTGTGAATAGTTGTGGGTAAATTATTTGATTGGTTGAACCAATACCTCAACATAATTTATGTAGAAATTTAGTCTCGTGAAGAAATTTACTAAATGTTTTATTAAACTTATGCTATGGAGTTGTATGCATGCTTCTCCACACATTGACTTTGACATCAAATTTATACCCTTTAAATTTAAGTCGAATGCTCCTAATTGATGAACACTTGAAATTGCTACGTCATCAAATGAGATTTTTGGATGTTGTGATGCAGAGAAAACTTTCACAGAATGAGAATTCGTGTGATAGTTTTACGTTACTCAGATTAGATGACTTAATTAAGTTACTCAATGAGATCTGGAAACTTAATGCATTCAGAAGGGATGAAACATGTTTACAATTCAAAACGTTTTTTTGGCAATGTAAATGCCTTAACTATCTAGAAATTGAAAATTGTTTGTCAATTGAATTGTTCGACAAGTCGCTATGTTGAGTACATTCATTACTAGCAGATCAACTGATGTAATGGATCTATGTCAATATATGTTCTAGAATTCAAAGAAAATACTATGGTTTATATACCGGGGTAATTTTATTTTCTTGAAAGTATATTATTATCGAAAATACTAATATTTGAACTTATTTGTGTAGAAATGGCTCAACCCGACAATAACACTATAAGTTCTGCGTTCAAAACGTTTTGATCGACCTGAACTTACTGGCCTAAACTTCAATGATTGTTACCGCTCACTAAGAATTGTCTTGAGAGTAGCGGGTACTATTGATATCTTGACCACTCCTTATCCGGAGGATCTTGCTGAAGGAGCTTCTGAAGCGCAAAGGCTTGAACACGTTGTTAATGTTAAGAAGCACTCGGAGGTGGCTTGCTTAATGTTAGGGAAAATTTCCCCTCTGCTTCAAAAGAAGTATGAGTTATTTTTGCCTAAGCGTATGCTTGATGAACTCAAGGCTATGTTCGAGAAGCCGCAAACTGTGGAGATCTACGACTTAGTAGATGCTTTGCATAGCTGCAAGCAAACTCCTGGAAAGTCTGTTAGTGCCCATTACATAGAGATGAGGGGTTATATGGAATATCTCATTGAACTAGGACAACCCTATGATCATAATATAGCTATCAACTTGATCAATAGGTCCCTTAATAAGGACTTCAATGATTTTGTTAGAAACTATAATATGCATTGCACGGGAAAGAGAGTTAATGATTTACATGCAATGCTCATTGACTATGAAAAGGGGTTAAAGGACAAGCATCTAACTCTACTCCTCCTGGGTAGAGTGAGTAAGCCAAAACCACAAGCGAACAAGAAGAAAGGCACAGGCAAGGGTGATAAGGGCAAGCAAGTGCGACTTATTCGAAACCTAAGCAGAACTTTGTCAATAAGAATCAATCTCAGAATGATGAGACTTGTCACCATTGCAAGGCAAGTGGTCACTGGAAGAGGAATTGTCCTCTTTACCTCGAAGAGTTTCGAGAAATAAAGAAGAAGTTTGAGCAGAGCGCTGCCGCTTCAGGTACTTTATTTATGATAGAATTATTTAATTTCACATACAAATTAAATTACTGGGTATATGATACGGGATGCGGTATTAACATTTGTAATACACTACAGAAATTAAATCTGGAAAGGAAGCTATCCTATGGGGAACAATTTCTGCAAGTGGGCAATGGTGCACAAGCAGTGGTTGAAGCTATAGGAACATTTAATTTAGTTTTACCTTCGGGTTTACTACTGATTATAAATGACTATCATTATGAACCTACAATTGTTAGGGGTGTTATTTCTTTTTCTTGTTTGTTGAATAATGGATTTGTTCACACTATTAATTATAATAGAATTTCTTTTGGAAAGATGTTATTTTCTATTTTAATGCAATTTATGTGAATGGTGTGTTTGAAATAGACATGCATGATAATGAATCCAAGTATTATAATAATTATGTTTTTAGCATGAATAAGAAGAGAAAGTTTGACAAGAACTCTTCTTATCTTTGGCATTGGAGACTTCCCATATTGGGAAGACACGTATACAAAAGCTTCAACGTGAATGTCTTTTGGAAAATATCAACGATGAATCATTTGATAAATGTGAGTCTTGTATCTCTAGAAAGATGACCAAGAAACCTTTTAATAGCAATATTAAAAGAGCTACTGATCTACTTGGTTTAATACATATTGATGTGTGCGAACCACTTAGACATTTGTCAAGGAAAGGTGCTAGCTACTTCTTAACATTTACAGATGATTATAGCCGTTATGGTTACGTTTATTTACTTAAGAATATACATGAGGTATTTGAAACATTCAAAGTGTTTAAAGAAGAAGTAGAATTGCAACTAGGAAAGAAGATTAAAGCTCTTCGTTCTGACAGAGGTGGTGAATATTTAAGTCAAGAGTTTTTAGATTATCATAGTGAGAATGGAATTGTTCAGCAAATTACTTCTCCCTATACTCCACAACAAAATGGTGTATCTGAAAGGAGAAATCATACATTATTAGATATGGTGCGATCTATGTTTAATCTTACAAATTTACCATTATCCTTCTAGGATTATGCTTTAGAATTTGTTGTTCGTATTTTAAATATAGTTCCCACAAAGAAGGTGAATAAGATACCATATTAACTATGGCATGTCAAGAAGCCATATTTGTCTTATTTAAAGGTCTGGGGTTGTGAGGCGTATGTGAAACGTGACTCGGGTGATAAACTCTAACAACGATCTATGAAATATATCTTTGTAGGATACCCTAAGGAAACTATGGGTTACTACTTTTATTATCCACCTGAGAACAAAGTGATTGTTGCTAGGTACGGAGACTTCCTTGAAAGTGATCTTGTAAATCAAGAATTTAGTGGGAGAAATTATGATCTTAAAGAGAGTCATATAGATACATTACCTTCTGAAAACACTAGCGAAACAATTCTTGTAGAACTAGAAAGTCTGGCGGTTCCACCAGAATTAGTTTCTCTACATCGATCTGAAAGGATTAAAAACTCTAATAACAATATATGTCTTAATATAGAGGATGATAATGAAGTAGGGGATCTTGAGAACCTGCTAATTATAAATCCGCCATGCTTGATCCTGAGAAGGATAAGTGGATGGTTGCTATGGATGAGGAAATTAAATCCCTGAAAGTTAATGATGCTTGGATTCTTGTAGATCCACCACTAAATGCTAAAGTAGTGAGACATAAGTGGATATACAAGAAGAAAACCGACATGGACGGAAAAGTACAATCCTATAAAGCTCGATTAGTAGCTAAAGGTTTTACTCAAACTTTTAGTGTAGACTACGAGGATACATTTTCTCTAGTAGCAGACTTAAGAGCTATTAGGATCCTCATAGCTATAACAGCATACTATGACTATTGGATATGACAAATGGATGTTAAAACTGCCTTCTTGAACGGTCGCTTAGATGAAGACATCTAAATGCAACAACCGGAAGGGTATGTTGATCCTATGAATCCAAAACACGTGTGCAAACTTCAAAGATCTATTTATGGTTTCAAGCAAGCATTACTTCAATGGAATAAGCGATTTGATGAAGAAATCAGAAAGTTTGGGTTTATTCAAAATCGTGATGAGCCATGTGTATATCGCAAAGCTAGTGGGAGTGATGTAGTATTTCTAGTCCTATACGTTGATGACATATTAATCATGGGAAGTAACATTCCAAGACATAAAGTTGTTAAGGATTATCTTGATAAATGTTTTTCTATGAAGGATTTAGGAGAAGCTGCATACATTCTAGGAATTAAGATCTATCGAGATAGGAAAAGATGGTTGATTGGTCTAAGTCAAGATGCTTATATAGATAAGATATTGAAGAAGTACAATATGCATAATTCCAAGAAAGGTTTTCAGCATATGGAAGTTAAGCATAATCCGAGTCATGATATGGATGCATTAACTCTTGAAGCGGAGGTATACATGCAGAAGGTACCTTACACTTCGGCTGTAGAATCTATAATGTATGTTGCAAGATGCACAAGGCCTGATGTGGCGTTTACTCAGAACTTGGTCAGTCGTTACCAACAGAATGTAGGGAAGCTCCACTGGACTGTTGTTAAACATATTCTAAAGTATTTGAGGAGTACGAAAGATATGGTTTTTGGTATTTGGAGGGAAACCAGACACATAACTGAATGTGAAGAAAGTCTATTGGTGGCCGAATATGAAGGCGGATATTGCTCGTTACGTTAGTAAGTGTTTGACTTGTGCGAAGGTTAAAGCCGAACATAAGAAGCCGTCTGGGTTGTTGGTACAACCAGAGATACCAGAATGGAAATGGGAGAAAATCGCTATGGATTTCGTGACGGGTTTACCCAGAATTCCTAATGGATGTGATATGATTTGGGTAATAGTGGATAGATTGACGAAATCTGCTCATTTCTTACCTATGAAGAAGACGGACAGTATGGAAAAGCTGGCCAGTGTGTACGTGAAGGAGATCATTTGTAGACATGGAGTACCGTTATCGATCATTTCGGATCGCGATAGTAGGTTTACTTCGGAATTTTGGAAATCGCTTCAACGTGCGATGTGCACTGAATTGAATTTAAGTACGGCTTATCACCCGGAGACTGACGGCCAGAGTGAACGAACTATCCAGACGATGGAGGACATGCTTCGAGCATGCGTGATTGATTTTGGAGGAAGTTGGGAACGCCACTTGCCTTTAGTGGAGTTTTCGTATAATAATAGTTATCATGCGAGCATCAAGGCTGCACCGTTCGAAGCGTTTTATGGAAGGAAGTGTAGATCGCTTGTGTGTTGGAGTGAAGTAGGAGAAAGTCAATTGACTGAACCCGAAATGGTTTTAGAGACGACATAGAAGATTGTGCAAATCAAAAACCGACTACTTGCTGCGAGAAGCCGACATAAGAGTTATGCCGATAACAGAAGAAAACCGTTGGAATTTGAAGTCGGAGATATGGTTAAGCTTAAGGTTTCGCCGTGGAAGGGTATAATTCGTTTTGGGAAGAAAGGAAAGTTGAGTCCGAGGTACATTGGACCATTTAAGATCGTTAAACGAATTGGACCAGTAGCGTATAAGTTAGAGTTGCCGAGCGAGCTTAGTGCTATTCACGACACGTTTCACGTATCGAACTTGAAGAAGAGTTTGGCGGATAAGGAATTGGTGATTCCTTTAGACGAGATTCAACTGGACGACAAAATGCATTTTGTGGAAGAACCCGTGGAAATTATGGACCGAGAGGTCAAGAGGCTGAAGCGTAGTAGAATTCCCATTGTGAAGGTTCGATGGAATTCTAGGCGTGGTCCGGAATACACTTGGGAACGTGAGGACTTTTTCAAGGAAAGGTATCCTCATCTGTTCCAGCGGCACGAAATGTGAGTATAAGAAGAGGCGAGCGCCGGGACGTCGCTCTCTTTAAGGAGGGGTGGATGTGATACCCTAGAACCGAGGTCACTTACATTACCCTAAATTACGCTTATTTTTGAAATTTTTAATAAATTTTAATTGCTATATATTTTATTATTTTTGTTGAAACCGATGTTCGAGGTTATAATTATGACGATTGACGATTTAAGAAGGACGATGACGAATACGATCCCGATGGATGCCCAAATTTCTATAATTATTGACGTTTTATCGATATTGTAATTTTTCGAGAATTTTATTTACGGTTCGTGTTAAGTCGAGTTGGGTGAGTTTTATTGCTTTCCGGGTACATTTAGAGTGTCCTAAAAGTATTTTGGAGTGTTTGGGATGATTCCCGACTCCCGTAAAATTTTCTAAAATGACTAGTGAGTCAATCCCGTAAAGTTTTAGAGTCGTTTTTGTTTGAGGACAAAAGAAAGCTTAAATTGCACCTTGGTCCCTCCCATTTCACAAAAAGGAAACAAACATACACACATAACATTTCAAAGAAAAAAAATCAAACCCACCCTTTTTGCTCTCTCTAGGCCGACGGCCAACATCACCAACACCACCACCACTTCAATTTTTTTTTGGGTTTTGATTAATTCCAATCAAAGACCACTTCCTAAAACCCTTTAGTAAGTGTTAATCCATGGTTAATTCCAACATGCATTAACAAAATTTTTTCACCAAAATTAAAGATTTTTCAAAAGTTCATTTGGATGTTAATTGGGCATTTGCATGTTAAATTCATGTTAGAATGATGCTAGAACACCAAACAAATCAACCAAAATCAATTAGGTTGATGGGTTTTGATCACCCAAACCCCACGGCTCAAAGGGGGTGTGTTTGGGGATCATGGTCGTTAATGTTTTGACGTTTGATTTTGTGTTTAATCATATGTTTACATGTTTTTAGATGGGTATATCCATTTGCATGTTTGTTTTTATGAATTGGGTTTTATGAGGATATTGATCAATAGGGGATTAGGACTGAAAATGATGTTTTGATATGATTAGGAGTACTTAGGATGATGTCTAGTGTTGGTAAATGGGTTTGAAAACGAGCGTTGGTATGATTTTGGTATAGGTAATTTTAGGCAGAAAGTTTAAGGTGTTTTCGTAAAAATTATTTTGAAAACAGGTCTTGTGATTAGGATAGAGTTGTATAGCATCTTCTTAGCTTCGATTTGGTATAAGATAGAGCTTACGACTCCTAACGAGTCAAAAGTTACGACGTTTTGAAATTCGTGTACCGTGAGATGAAAACCGTCATAATCCGAAATTATGCTTGGTTTTAGGTCAAATCCCGGGGACTATAGGTTTAGTTTGGTAAATGGTCAAGGGTTTATTTTTGGTCTCAAACCTGCATATTTGAGTCTATTATAAGACTTAGTTGTCAAATGGGTCAATGGAGTATTTTAAACGGGTCAAATGAGTCCGACTTGGTCAAAGTACAATTTCAGTCCGAAAAACGTAGTGTCACACCCCCAAATTCACCACAGCGGAAGACTGGCTTTGGGAGGCTGTGACTTCATGAGTATTCGAGAGCTTGATCCGAGAACGACCTCTACATGCCAAAAACCACAAAGTAGACTCCAAATGATCCACATAGTCAAGTACCTGAAATACATGCTTAAAAATGTCAACATAAAGTTGGTGAGTTCATAAGTTTGTTTTAAAACGTTTATGAAAAATTAGAGTTTTACCGACCACTGCACCTTGCAGTAAAATATAAGAGTTTAAAAATCACAGTTTCTGTTAAATAAACTTTCTTTGATAATTTCAAAGTTTATTAATAAAAACAAAGTTTATTGATAAAAACAGAGTTTACTGATAAAAGCAGAGTTTACTAATAGTAAATATAGCTTACTGATAACAACAGAGTTTTCTGGAAATTAATAGAGTTTTCTGATAAAACAGAGTTCACAGATAATAGTTAGCGTATTCTGATAAAAACAAAGCTCACGGATAAATAATAAAGTTTTCCAATAGAATAAAATTGTTTAATGAACCACAAGATTTTCCAACCACTTAGTGACAATATAACAAATACAAAGTCACTAAATAAAATAAGGCATTTATTATTGTCTAAGCTCATGACACCAAAGCGTTAACAACACCGGTAGTATAATCATATAATGCAGCCCCTACGGATGCCTAACCCACGACATCCGTCCACAGACTCAAATGAAATTGTGCCCGCTTGTCCTCTGTTGGACCAAGCCGGACAGGGGCGTCAACCCCGATAGATCTATCCATAACATTCGCGCTTTCGACCGGACATCCGGTCTGAAATTAACGGTTCATGATAATGGGCCAAAGTAATTGGGTTAAAGTGGGACTTAGACCGATACATAAAAGAGATATGCACTTGTGTTCATTCTTCCAACCATTGTCTCTACCCGAGAACCAATAAAAAGCAGTTAAAGTTTTGGGCTATGAAAATCCCAATAGAAATTTTAGTATCAGCATTCATATGTAAAACAATCAGAGGAATTGACCACTCAGCACTTAACAATTAAACCAGTTTAAAGATAGTTTATGACCAACCAAGTAAGCTTAACATTAGCTTATGACAATCAAGTAATTTATAAACAGTTATAGACAACCAAACAAGTTTAATATCAGTTTCTGACAGCCAAGCAAGTTTATAAGTAGTTTATGACCAAGCATGTACCTCCCCCAAAGAGCAATTATAAAACATTTATAACTCAATTCAAAGCAAGAAAAGGTGGGGTATGAACTCACCTCGACGATGTAGCGCGAACAATAATGATGCTAATAATACACTTCGCGCAAACGGAAATCGATACGGCTCGGTCATGGTGTTGTGGTTTAACTAATCGGCTAAATCTTAAAAATATATATTTGAGTTCTCAATGGATATGTATATCAACGTGACCCGTTGATAATATATTTAAGTTCCAAATTATAACAGTTTGGTGGTTGGTTTAATAAAATGAATAACATGGCCTCACACCAAATATTTAATGTATTACGTACACATTACGTATATCCATACAATTATAAAACTCTTACCTTGAATCATAAAATAGAGACAACCATCTTACATTATAAATTATAGTATATATATTTATTTTGTAGTCATAGTATAAACATCGTGGTAAAAATAACTAGACAACATCGTTTGACACATTTTAAGAAAATCATGACTTAATTAATAATTGTCACTTTTAAGTAAAAAGTATAATTTTCATTGGTTTATCACTGCAATAGAATCCATTTATTTTATCGATTACTAATATAATAATGTTTATTTATTTTATCCGTTTACAAATAAAATAGTACTTATTTGTTTTATCGGTCTAAAACATAATGGTATTTATTTGTTCTATCGGTTTACAAATATAATAGTTGTTTGTAGCGAACAAAATATAAAATATAGAATTTTATATAAATTTTGACATAACCTATTCGTTTATACAATGTTTCCCATATTTAGCAATTCTCAATATTTTCCAAATAATCCACGCTACACAAAACACGTTTAAACATATCTCCGAACTAGACTTTTTATTACCATAAATAAATAGAACCAAACACAACCTATGTGTTATAAATTAATAGTCAAGCGCCCGATGTGAGCTATTTAAAAGCTATTTAAACGTATAGTCATTTTTATAATTCTCGTTATAATGATAATGTTTGAAATATTTATTTAACCACTTATATATATTTATATACGTATACCACCGCTTAATGCGATTTAATAAATTACTACAATTGTATACGTTATTAGCCGATTCCTAAACCACAAACCACCATGAATGTCAATCGTGTCCGGTACTTTAATTGTTGCAATCCCGCGTCTAAACGCACCCGCATCTTATAATCAACAAACCAAACGCCCCTTATAACTTTCTGCAAACCCAAACGCCCCTTTATACCCGCCTGGAGTCCCAAACGCACCCCTTTGCAGTAGACTGCTACACCAAACGCCCCCCGTAAGACCATTCTGGCAATCCCAAACGACCCCGTAACAACTGCTGGTAATCACAAACACCCCTCCTGCTCGTATCCTACTAACCAAAACGCACATGCTGTCTAATATAAACCAAACGCACCCTGTGCTGATTTCTGCCATACCTGACGTACGAATCCTCGTGAGGCTGATGAAACTCGGATCGGTCATATCAACACCCACATCGGCTGAATACGAACCGAAACAAACATCCTTGCGGGCTGAACAAAACGACACAAACATACATTTAAACGGGCTGCTGATGAAACAGTAGTGGTGTTGGGGTGGGTTGACCACGACGACGGTCAAAGCTTCGCGTGATGGTGACAACTGGTGGCTCAGCCACGACCAGCAGGTGGTTCCGAGTGATGAAGTGACAACGACAGGGTCAGGTGGTGGTGGTTTAAAGGACGTCAGTTGGTGGTCACAAGGGTGGTGATTTGTTGCGATGGTGGTGATGGTGGCCGACGTGGTGGGAGACCATGACAGTGGATCTGGTGGTTCGCAGGTGACGGCTTGCTGAAGGTAGTAATGTTAGGTCGTGATGGTAATGGATCTGTAGGGGTGGCGGCGCGTGGGTGAAACAACAGTCGGTGACTGGTGACAGTGGGGTGGCTAGAGTGTATAGATACGATGGTAACGGTGATGGTACGATGTGGGGTGGCGTCGGTGTTAACAGCCGACGATGGGGAAGGAGGCAGCAACCATGGTGGAGTGGCTGCGGTGGTTAAGTAGTGATGGATGATAGTGATTCATGATGTTGTAAGGTGGGGGGATCAGGCAGAGGTAATTATGTAGAGACGGGCAGCGGCGGTGGAGCGATGGCCGGATTATAATGGAGGCTGCCAGTTAAGAGGTGTGTGTGTTTATTAGGTTTAGGGTTAGGGTTATATGAATAAGAAAACCCTAATGTTTATATTTATATGAGCTAGTCCAATCTTGTAAAAAACAAAGTGAAAGGTTTCTGATAATGCAGGGACTTAGAACGAAATTTTACTATAACTTTTGCCAACACATGTTTCGAGGCTCGTATGAGCTCGATAAAATTTGATTCGTTTTATGAAATTTACGTCATTGATTTTGAAATGATTTTTACAATAAAATAGAGTATTGATCGACTAATTTTCGAAATCGTCTACGTTTTTAATTGAAAATAGTTATCGATTCGCAGTTATCCCAAATAGTTTGCGTTTAAAGAAATATAAGTTAAATTTGAACGTTCTCGTTTTCAATGTAAGTTACTAAAACTAAAAATAAAAGTATCAGATAATTTAATAAAGCTTTTATCAAATATTTTTGAATAATTAAATATAAATTTAATTTGTATCGCGTCAGTTCTCAGGTTTTGCGCAGTCTTTTACAATATGTAAAATAAACTCCTGTTTTCGAATCAAATGACTTTGATATCTATCGAAAACGAATTTCTATTAATAAATAATATAATTTATTATTATTTAAAGTCTAGAAAATTTCCGGTTGTCACAGTACATCCGTGTTATTTGGAGTTCGTCCTCGAACTCAATCATTGTCACCTAATTAAAAGTGTAGAGAAAAGGGATTTTAGGTTCTACCGCAGTGTTATATCGAGTATACTTGGATCTACTCACAGATAGCTCTGTCTAAGCTTTTAAAATCATGTTACCCACCAATAATTACTTAGATAAGCAATAGGTAGAAGTGGATTAACTTAAGCGGTTCTACATGTCAGTCTGACAAATCGGTCGTTGTTCATAAAACGATAAAATTCGAAACGAAGAGTTTAGAAAAATCGTTAGCTCTTAAAAGTCTATGAAGGTTCACCACCACGATCCCATTACGTTCACGTCGATCAGTATATATTCAGAAAAGATTCTCGTAACAATTCGTGAATCAAATGAAGTTTAAAGAATCACTCGTCAAAATGTCGTAATGATACGATTACAAGACAAAATACGATCAATTTGTATGGACGAACCCTGAGTCAAAAGAAATACACCCCAAACTGGAATACTAAATCAATACCATAAATATATAGGGTCACGTCGGATATCCTTAAGCCCACTCATTTATAATCACATATTTGCATACAAAAGCGTCCTAATCTATGCAAATATGTCATTATAAACTTATGATTCGGTGATTTATGATTTCTTAATTCAAATGCAAAGGCGTCCCAATCCATTTGAATAAAGACTTCATAAATCATCCTACCTAAGTGTCACCGGCAAAATACCCAACTCAAAGTCGTTAGAATCTCTCAACGATATTATCCAAAATTACAAAAAAGCAACGAGTATGAGTTGAAAATAAGTCGTCTTCCATAAGTAGACGTTTCGAACGTATCGGATCGAAGAACATAAGTGTCGATAGGCGATAAAACAGTCGTAGACGTATATCAAGTAAAGAAACTCACGGTTATAAGTAGGATAAGTATATAGTAGTCGGTTCTAAATAAGCAATTATCCAATCACACAATTCTTTCTCATCCTCGAGGAAGACTCATCAAATACTAAGCTGAGTAATAACTTATCATAACCCAACCTCGAAACTCACTCACAAAGAATGGCCCCGGGTTTTGTTATGAATTATTACACATCTCAACCTTTCGATGACTCAGCTCGACTCTGAGCATACAACACATTCTATATTATTACGTAAGACTACGAGTCTTACCCACCCTCGAGGTAATCCATCAAAAATCATAGGTTGTGTAACGTCCCATACTTAATTCCATCTCGCACTCAATCAAATATGAGGCCCACTGAAGCATAGTTAAGTATTGTTACACCTCTCAACCTTTTTGAATGAATTAGCTCGAACCTGGGGATTACTCATGACCAATCGTCAACAAAAATTCATATAATGTCTCTAGGTTTGATTATAAAAAGATATGCGAGACCACTGCGTAACTCATAATGCCCAATGAATATTCTAGCATTCATATATAAAAGTATAATATATGTCTAAGCGCACTAATCAAGCAATCGAACTCACGTAAACAAGTAATAACATGACACGCAACGAGCAATAACAACCATGCATTGCAAATATTCATATAGCAGCGGAATAAGTATGATGTGATGAGTGTTACTACTAGATAAAAATGAGAGCCGGTTATAGTCTAGAGTTACTAATGCAACCTAGTTCTCTATAACCAAGGCTCTGATACCAATCTGTCACACCCCCAAATTCACCACAGCGGAAGACTGGCTTTGGGAGGCTGTGACTTCATGAGTATTCGAGAGCTTGATCCGAGAACGACCTCTACATGCCAAAAACCACAAAGTAGACTCCAAATGATCCACATAGTCAAGTACCTGAAATACATGCTTAAAAATGTCAACATAAAGTTGGTGAGTTCATAAGTTTGTTTTAAAACGTTTATGAAAAATTAGAGTTTTACCGACCACTGCACCTTGCAGTAAAATATAAGAGTTTAAAAATCACAGTTTCTGTTAAATAAACTTTCTTTGATAATTTCAAAGTTTATTAATAAAAACAAAGTTTATTGATAAAAACAGAGTTTACTGATAAAAGCAGAGTTTACTGATAGTAAATATAGCTTACTGATAACAACAGAGTTTTCTTGAAATTAATAGAGTTTTCTGATAAAACAGAGTTCACAGATAATAGTTAGCGTATTCTGATAAAAACAAAGCTCACGGATAAATAATAAAGTTTTCCAATAGAATAAAATTGTTTAATGAACCACAAGATTTTCCAACCACTTAGTGACAATATAACAAATACAAAGTCACTAAATAAAATAAGGCATTTATTATTGTCTAAGCTCATGACACCGAAGCGTTAACGACACCGGTAGTATAATCATATAATGCAGCCCCTACGGATGCCTAACCCACGACATCCGTCCACAGACTCAAATGAAACTGTGCCCGCTTGTCCTCTGTTGGACCAAGCCGGACAGGGGCGTCAACCCCGATAGATCTATCCATAACATTCGCGCTTTCGACCGGACATCCGGTCTGAAATTAACGGTTCATGATAATGGGCCAAAGTAATTGGGTTAAAGTGGGACTTAGACCGATACATAAAAGAGATATGCACTTGTGTTCATTCTTGCAACCATTGTCTCTACCCGAGAACCAATAAAAAGCAGTTAAAGTTTTGGGCTATGAAAATCCCAATAGAAATTTTAGTATCAGCATTCATATGTAAAACAATCAGAGGAATTGACCACTCAGCACTTAACAATTAAACCAATTTAAAGATAGTTTATGACCAACCAAGTAAGCTTAACATTAGCTTATGACAATCAAGTAATTTATAAACAGTTATAGACAACCAAACAAGTTTAATATCAGTTTCTGACAGCCAAGCAAGTTTATAAGTAGTTTATGACCAAGCATGTACCTCCCCCAAAGAGCAATTATAAAACATTTATAACTCAATTCAAAGCAAGAAAAGGTGGGGTATGAACTCACCTCGACGATGTAGCGCGAACAATATTGATGCTAATAATACACTTCGCGCAAACGGAAATCGATACGGCTCGGTCATGGTGTTGTGGTTTAACTAATCGGCTAAATCTTAAAAATATATATTTGAGTTCTCAATGGATATGTATATCAACGTGACCCGTTGATAATATATTTAAGTTCCAAATTATAACAGTTTGGTGGTTGGTTTAATAAAATGAATAACATGGCCTCACACCAAATATTTAATGTATTACGTACACATTACGTATATCCATACAATTATAAAACTCTTACCTTGAATCATAAAATAGAGACAACCATCTTACATTATAAATTATAGTATATATATTTATTTTGTAGTCATAGTATAAACATCGTGGTAAAAATAACTAGACAACATCGTTTGACACATTTTAAGAAAATCATGACTTAATTAATAATTGTCACTTTTAAGTAAAAAGTATAATTTTCATTGGTTTATCACTGCAATAGAATCCATTTATTTTATCGATTACTAATATAATAATGTTTATTTATTCTATCCGTTTACAAATAAAATAGTACTTATTTGTTTTATCGGTCTAAAACATAATGGTATTTATTTGTTCTATCGGTTTACAAATATAATAGTTGTTTGTAGCGAACAAAATATAAAATATAGAATTTTATATAAATTTTGACATAACCTATTCGTTTATACAATGTTTCCCATATTTAGCAATTCTCAATATTTTCCAAATAATCCACGCTACACAAAACACGTTTAAACATATCTCCGAACTAGACTTTTTATTACCATAAATAAATAGAACCAAACACAACCTATGTGTTATAAATTAATAGTCAAGCGCCCGATGTGAGCTATTTAAAAGATATTTAAACGTATAGTCATTTTTATAATTCTCGTTATAATGATAATGTTTGAAATATTTATTTAACCACTTATATATATTTATATACGTATACCACCGCTTAATGCGATTTAATAAATTACTACAATTGTATACGTTATTAGCCGATTCCTAAACCACAAACCACCATGAATGTCAATCGTGTCCGGTACTTTAATTGTTGCAATCCCGCGTCTAAACGCACCCGCATCTTATAATCAGCAAACCAAACGCCCCTTATAACTTTCTGCAAACCCAAACGCCCCTTTATACCCGCCTGGAGTCCCAAACGCACCCCTTTGCAGTAGACTGCTACACCAAACGCCCCCCTTAAGACCATTCTGGCAATCCCAAACGACCCCGTAACAACTGCTGGTAATCACAAACACCCCTCCTGCTCGTATCCTACTAACCAAAACGCACATGCTGTCTAATATAAACCAAACGCACCCTGTGCTGATTTCTGCCATACCTGACGTACGAATCCTCGTGAGGCTGATGAAACTCGGATCGGTCATATCAACACCCACATCGGCTGAATACGAACCGAAACAAACATCCTTGCGGGCTGAACAAAACGACACAAACATACATTTAAACGGGCTGCTGATGAAACAGTAGTGGTGTTGGGGTGGGTTGACCACGACGACGGTCAAAGCTTCGCGTGGTGGTGACAACTGGTGGCTCAGCCACGACCAGCAGGTGGTTCCGAGTGATGAAGTGACAACGACAGGGTCAGGTGGTGGTGGTTTAAAGGACGTCAGTTGGTGGTCACAAGGGTGGTGATTTGTTGCGATGGTGGTGATGGTGGCCGACGTGGTGGGAGACCATGACAGTGGATCTGGTGGTTCGCAGGTGACGGCTTACTGAAGGTAGTAATGTTAGGTCGTGATGGTAATGGATCTGTAGGGGTGGCGGCGCGTGGGTGAAACAACAGTCGGTGACTGGTGACAGTGGGGTGGCTAGAGTGTATAGATACGATGGTAACGGTGATGGTACGATGTGGGGTGGCGTCGGTGTTAACAGCCGACGATGGGGAAGGAGGCAGCAACCATGGTGGAGTGGCTGCGGTGGTTAAGTAGTGATGGATGATAGTGATTCGTGATGTTGTAAGGTGGGGGGATCAGGCAGAGGTAATTATGTAGAGACGGGCAGCGGCGGTGGAGCGATGGCCGGATTATAATGGAGGCTGCCAGTTAAGAGGTGTGTGTGTTTATTAGGTTTAGAGTTAGGGTTATATGAATAAGAAAACCCTAATGTTTATATTTATATGAGCTAGTCCAATCTTGTAAAAAAACAAAGTGAAAGGTTTCTGATAATGCAGGGACTTAGAACGAAATTTTACTATAACTTTTGCCAACACATGTTTCGAGGCTCGTTTGAGCTCGATAAAATTTGATTCGTTTTACGAAATTTACGTCATTGATTTTGAAATGATTTTTACAATAAAATAGAGTATTGATCGACTAATTTTCGAAATCGTCTACGTTTTTAATTGAAAATAGTTATCGATTCGCAGTTATCCCAAATAGTTTGCGTTTAAAGAAATATAAGTTAAATTTGAACGTTCTCGTTTTCAATGTAAGTTACTAAAACTAAAAATAAAAGTATCAGATAATTTAATAAAGCTTTTATCAAATATTTTTGAATAATTAAATATAAATTTAATTTGTATCGCGTCAGTTCTCAGGTTTTGCGCAGTCTTTTACAATATGTAAAATAAACTCCTGTTTTCGAATCAAATGACTTTGATATCTATCGAAAACGAATTTCTATTAATAAATAATATAATTTATTATTATTTAAAGTCTAGAAAATTTCCGGTTGTCACACGTAGTTTTGGAAAAGTGTTGAGTAACGGGTCGTAAAAGCGAAAACTTTTAATGGGATTAAATATGTGTTTTCTACAGGTCTTAAAGTATTTTTGGGAATTTTCTCAAATTTTATAAAAAGGGTTAAGTCTAGTAAAACGGTCCGTACTTTTGGTAAGTATCGGCGAAAATGCGTAAAAATGAATAACGTTAATTGTGACAATCCGTTAATTTATGGTCAATATTTTATTCTCAATATTTATTTGAAAATATTATTTTATGAACTCACTTATTTTTGGGAAGAAATTTGGATTTACGTCTTGGAGTAGCATCGACTATGTTTAAACCGGAGGATTCAACGTTACGTGCTTACGTTTACATACACCGTCCTTGGTGACAGTCCGACATTTTAGAAAATAAATTTATCCGTGAATATTATTTTGGAGTTTTAAATTTGTGTTGGTTCATAAACTCACAAATTTACGAGAATAGATTAGGACTTACGATTTTATTTTAACGTCCTTTACGACTAAACCGAAAACCTTAGGATTACGTATTTACGTTTTCGAACTCCGTTTTTGATGAGACAATTTTTATTGGTTCGTTTGTGACGTTGATTCATAATTTATAAAAACGTTTTTCGTAAAACGACCCGAGGGCACGCAAATCGAGGAAACTAGAATCGAGGAATACCCGTAAATTAATAGGGATGGGACAAGTTTACACTTGCCCACCCCTATACAAATGGGCGGCAATATTAAGCTAACCACATCAATGATGCATCAAAATGTAAACTATAAGCCTACACTTGTCCTTTGCTTACAATGTAAGCTAAGGCTTACACCAAAACCACCAAGACACACACCTAGTTTTCATTCTCACCATGCAAAACTTCACAATTTCCTCTCACACTCTCTCAAATGCGCCGTCCCTCATCCCACTCAAAACCCTCATTTGATCAAAATCAACCACAAAATCTCATGTTATTCATATACATGTTGATGCCCTTTTGAAGCCCTATTGATTGGTGCAAGTTATAACATCCAAGGAGGAGTTTCCATGGAGTACTAAGGCTGATTTTCCACAAGGAGTATATGAAGAATGGTGGTCTTGAAGATGGTCATGGTTATTCACAAGCTTCTCCATCAAAAAAAATGTCTAAATCACAACCTACATCAACTTGGTGGTATAAAGATTGTCCTCCTCATCTTCTTGTTATTTTGATTATGTAAACATGTATTTTATTTCCTATTGTATATGTATATGATGATTATATGATGATAAAAATGTTATGTGGGGATTTGGTGTTGATAAACATGATTAAAAAGGTGAAAAACTATAAAGAACAAGGTTAAAATCTTGGTTAAAAGTGATGGCTGTATAAAACAGTAAAGAAACAGGTCATGGACTGATAAAATGATGAAGTAGAATCCATTCACAGTAAGCTATATGTCTTGTACACATGTGAGAGTTGGCCATGCAATGGAATCAAAATAATGAGTGAGATATGATCAAAACAAGTTAGGTGGTCTAATCTGAATAAGCAGTTTTGTAGGGACTGTTAAGGCAAGATGAACTCAAAATGGGCAGTAGCTATAACTAAGTTAAATGTAGCACATAATATGAAGAACTTGTCACCCAAAAATGAGCTTTTAATTCATTATATAACTCTAGATATGGTAAAAATGGTGAACATGAAGATAAAAATCAGATTTTTGGAATTAATGTTTATTATTATTATATAAGCACTCACATTTTATTTTATAAAATGTAAAATAAAAACCCACTAACTTATAAAACTTATTTATATAGATATATAAAAGGTTAATTAAATAGATAAATTACATAAATGGCGGTGAAATAATATTTATAAAGTAATAAAAACTATAAACTTGATTTTTACGACTTTTTCGGCTATCGCCGTAAAATTAACGTTTTTCGCCAAATAAAACTTAGACGACCAAAACCGTCTAATGTAAAGTTTATAAAAGTCACATACTGATATATAAGTATCTAATACAAGTAAAAACCGATAAAACCCGAATTATAAGAAATACGGACATTTACGAGCTAATTAAGCATATTGGACTAATAATTAGACTAAATAAGATAAAAACTTGTAAAAAGAACTTATTGGGCTTAACCCATTTGGGCCCAACATGGAAAGTATACATACTGATAAAATAAGTATAACAAGGATTAAAACAAGCTAAAGAACTTATAATAAGCTTATAGGACTTAAAACGTGTAAATAAGTAAAACTAGTAAACTAGTATAAAAGTTATCGACATATAACACTAAAATGAGTAAACGAGAATATGTAAACTCACTTGATCATCATATATATATAATCATCATATGTATACATAATTGTTATTTTTATAAAGTCATTGGACATGAGTCTAAGACGAGTATTATTTGTCTAGGTTTCCGTGATTGAAGCACGTACCGTACGTCCGAATTGCCGACAACCCGCCTTCCCACATCAACGTGTGTTCATAGCCTCGCACTCTTTTAAATGTTTTATAAATGCTTTATAAACCCGCGAGGGAGATAACATGTTACTTTTTATAAACTTAGGACACCATTTGTCCCGATTGTTTGTTTATTAATTTTGGACCCGAATGATTGAATGACCCGATTGTATGACCCGATAAATGATTAAAGGACCCGATAGATGAAATTAAATGGATTATTAAAGTTAGGTTATGTCACTAAAAGTCCCATTAGCATGAATTGTGAACTACCGGGATTTGGTAGACGCTTATGCATTTAATAGTACTATTTGGGGACGATCACCCCAGTTCGCGCCTTGACGGTTGATCCCTGTCGTGCCACATTGATTGGTAAGCGAATTTATGTATGAGAAGATTTCCATAGCGTGACCTTTGTGACGACACGCTACTTTAGATGGGCAAAATTAGTATCGGGTTAGCTACCCGTTTTGGTTTAGTAAGGTAACAATGTCATGCGGCTTATAATAATAAAAAAACTAACGAAATACTACTAGACGCTCCGAAATACGATGTATTGCCTGACTAGCAATACTAGGTCATACTATTGATATTATGTTTGTGTTTTGGTTTTCATAACCACATTCATATAACAGTTTTTATTTGACTTTATACAACATCATAAGACGTATTGTATGATGTTTTTACGACATTGGCTCGTATAATGATTTTTACGGCAAATGCCTATATTATGATTTTCGATAAGGATTTGTATAAAATGACTTTGGCTATTTTATGGCCTATTAAAATGATTCGTACAAAATGATTTTCAGTAATAATTTTATACTGATATTATATTGATGGAATTTATTAAACTCTATGAATTCACTCGGCGTTATCGCTGACCTTTTCTTTTAACATGTTTTATCTCAGGTACTTGAAGGTAATTCTCGGGAAGACGACAAGAATTCATGGCCCGCACCTAAACTATATTTTCCATTCAAATACTTTGTAAAACTTTGTATGAAATGAAATGACTTGGGACCGATGTAACTTTGATATTTATGAATGGAAATGATTTATTATTAAACGACGCGATTTTTATGCGTTGTCTATGATGTGAGTAATGTGCTATCCCGTAACACCAACTAGTCTTCCGCTGTATTGAGTTTTATCAATTTGGGGGTGTTACAGTTTGGTACCAGAGCTCTCGTTATAGAGAACGAAAGATTTTTAAAACCAAAGTTTTGAATAAAACATTTGAAAATCTTTTAACTATAAACATTTTTCTAAAAATGTCTAAAAATCTTTTGACTATAACGGTGCCGAAGAATTCCCGAGTTACCGACAAGGCCAGACTAAGAAGTGTTATTTTAATATATATAACTTGGATTATATATATATATGATGTAATTTTATTACATGATTGTTTGATGATTATTTTGATATTTATACGAGGTATTTATACGACGTAGATTGTCACAAGAAACCCTAAATCCCCTAGTAAATTAATCGAAGCTATTCTCGTAGGAATTCTAGCTATCCTAGATCTAAACCAAGTTGTGGATATTTATGATCCCAACAAATGGTTGATATTCGTAGAAATGTTGATATTAGTTGATTGTGATATTAAAAAAACGAATTGGCGAGATTAAATCTGATATCAATGTCATGACGATCTTTCCTTATAGAGTGGAGTTTGGCAAAACGTTACCACCTAGAAAGATGTCATCTGATTCGTTGTCACCCAATTCTTAAATTTGAAATCGAAAGGGTGAATGTTGCACTTGAGGCTGTCATTGGAACCATTACCCAAAAGCCTCATGCCACTAATACCTTTCCGAGAAGTCTAATTAAATGTATGAGTCATCTCATACTAGTGACTCATTTGATAACTATTGTTGTAAGGAGTTATAGGATTGGAAATTAAGTGTTGATCATATTGAGCTTTTATTGCCCTTTTAAGGTGTAAGAATAAGATTGAAACTAATGGAAAATGAGGTAGGATATCGAATTGAGTATAAAATTGGTTGAAACTTGGATAAAGTAAAATTTAACCCATATGGAATATGAGATTGTTAAGAGGAAGTCTAAAGTTATTTGATTGAATTTTAAGGTTTTAATTGATTGTTAGTTTGTGTTAAAGGTTGTTCCTAAGCCATTGTCCACTAACGAGGATGGCCAGTGTCCAATAAATAAATTGAAGAAATCTTCTTCTGAATTGGGACCGATGGATCTTCCGGGACAGGCAGGACACCTAATGACTCTTGTAGATTAGTATTCATTGTGGTATCTTTTAAATATCCCTAACTTAACTGAGATATCAGTTGGTAGGCAGAGTTCTGAGAATTGTATGACATAGTGACACGTAATGTGTTACGGTACAATTTGACTTGTTTGTGATTAATGGAAAGACTACCTTTGATTGCTAAATCCTACATGTATCGATGATATCTATCTTTTCTTGCTTCATCCTAGTGTTCGCATTAGTGATGCAACCATTGAACAAGTACTCATCTTGATTTGAGTTACTTTGTGAATTATTCTTCGTGAGTGCCATCGAGGTCATGAACCTCATGATTATTTGGCTAAGCTCATTTCCTATTAAATTGTAGTTAGTTCTTGATGAACAACTCTTCATCACTCTTTTGCAGATCACACATTGTTTTTATAAAGTTAAAACGGTATCCTTTGAGAAAAATTGAATTTTCATCACTATAAGGATTATTTAAAGTGATATTTATGGGTAATCGTTATCAAAATAACGTTGTTTATAAAACATCTTGGAAAACTTAATTGTTTTCATAGCAAAGGAAATCATTGTAAATTTATTTTGACTCTTATTTAAGAATTAAACATGTAAATGTTTTTATTATACACATGATGATAAAGTTTTGACGAACTGAGTATTGCATCGTTAATCTTGAAATTGTATATAGTTGCACGCCTACATACAATTTGGAATGGACCATGCAAGGCTGATTAGTAATCACCATAAAAATGATTAATAAACACTACATTTTCTTTGAAGATTGCGAAAGATTAAATTTTATGAGATCTGCAAGAAGTGAAAAATAGGGACATAGTGTTAGGGACACCTACATAAGTGCCTGTAGCATCTATTCTTCTGAGTCGAATTTACTGATCTGTGGAAATTGTCCTATTTGACAATTGACAATTCTTTCTTGTCCAATTCTCCCGTAGTGAGATTCTTAGGAAAAGTATCTGATTACCGAGTGTTGATACCCGACTGGATGTATCGACATTCCTATCATTTCTTTTGATTTGGTTTCATTTGAATGACCTGGGTAACGATCCGAGGAGCTTTCGAATGCGTACTCAAATTATGAAAACATGGAATATATTCATATTCGTTAAATGTTTTCGTCTGTACCTGATTTGAAATTCTCTCGCGTAGATTATGCGTTGACCTTACTCTTTTAATAGTAGTTGTATCTCCAGATATCCTTGAATTGTGAAGGATTATGAGTTATTACTAGTCTTTTGAGAAGTTCACATCTTATCGATGGCAATGGAACTGAGAAGTTGATAATGCCGGTAGAATGGATTGATTGATTATGACCTAATGACATTGTCCTAATTGATGGGAACTCGAGTAGAATTCCCCGAAAAGATAAGATGTTGATTATCAAAAGTGATCTAAATAATTCTTGGTGGATGACCATATCCTACATTTAGACTTAAAATTATACCGTGAATGGTTGTGAATTAGTCATAGATATTATAATCTAGAAAGAACCTGATATGAATGTATTAAAAGATGTTTATGTTATCTAAACTTTAGGAGGTATTTGTTAATAAACTACCTAGACTTTCGCCATTAAGGCAAGTTGAAATTGGTATTGATTATATTCCCGGTGCTGCACCTGTGGCATGTGCACTGTACGTCAGCACCATCTAAATTAAAGGAATTACCGTACAACTGAGAGAGTTGTCGGAAAAGATTTTATTCTACCAAGCCTGTCATCATGAAGAGCTATGGTGTTATCATTCCTTATAGTTATAGATTACGGTGACTGAGTAAATTGACAATCGAAAAAGAAATCCATAAGTCGAAATGGAAGATTTGTTCGATCATTTACAAGGTTCCAGCGTATGTTTTAAAGATTTGACTCACGGCATGGTTATCATCAACGTCGCGTCCGCGAAAAAGATTATGTATTCCAATCACTACATCCGGTACTTGTAATGAACATTATGAGTTTCACGTGGTGACGTTTGGATTGACTAATACACATGTAGCATTCCTAAAATTTGGTGAATCTCGTGTGTAGGCTGTAATTTGATAAATTCATGCTCGTGATCATTAAGGACTATATGTTTGTTTATAAGAATAAGAATGAGTTAATAATTATTTATAGATTGCCCTGAATTAGCCGAACAATGAAAAATTGTACCTTGAATATTTAACATAAGACATAAGACTTAATACTTTACATGATTTAACCGTTTGATTAATATATAATGGAATATAAATTGACTCTTCAAAAAAAAAATTAAGAGCCCTTTTAAGACTTTGGATTTTACCAAAAATAAAATGCAAATATGTTTTGACAAATGTTTTAACAAAGGATTTTTAAGGGATTATTCCCTTATACACCAATCATTTAACTAAACTCTTGTTTAGGGGTAAATGATTGTGTATACCTCAAGACAACTTAAGAAGGATTGAGGAAATCATTTAAACCATGACTTGAAATTTGAAACGATACATTTTGCTTTTCGAACTAAGAAAACTTTGACCAAAGTATAAACAAAGGTTTTTCGAACATTTACGAATCTTATTAAATATTTTCGATAAATCAACAAAAATCTTGTTAATTAAATCCAAATTTATTTTTGAACATTTTATATAATTGGTTGAACTAAGAAATTTAAAACTTTTACGTTTACGCTTCATAAAAATTAACTAATAATTATTTAATTAATTTTAATAAGTATCGACGCTTTAGACGTCGGATTGAGTAAAACGGATAAAAATGATAATTGAGAAGAAACTAAAACTTAGAAAATGTGAAGAAAGAATTTTGAATAAATACGGTTATGATACTTATTTCATCAGGAAAGTGAACGTAATTACTGACGCATAATATAGAAAGAATATCTGAGTGAATTGTGGACATGATAATTATATCATCATGAGAAGTGAATATAGACACCGACGCATTATGTAGAAAAGATAAAGAACAAGTTAGGACATATTCCTTAATAATGAAGGTGCAACATAAATTGCTGAACGATATAAAAATAAACAATGTTTGTAAAAAGGATAATATAAATAGTGAAAGGTTTCACGGCTAGTGTGAACCATTAGAGTTGAGAAGCCGATAGCGTTAAATATTTTAAAGACCACTTGTGATTGTCTAAATATAGAGGATTGTGAGATATAGTTATGATGGAATTTGTAAGTATAAGTATTCTATTTATGTCATTTTATGACTAATAGTATCTTTGTTTGAAGAAGTTGTACTAATGGCAAATTATGAAGGCAGACATCGCCTCATACATTAGTAAACGTCTAGCTATTGAAAAGGTCATCATCTGAATTTGATTCGATTTGGGTCATCGTCGACAGACTGACCAAATCTGCTAATATCATTCCCGTTAATGATAAATGCAAAAGAGTTATGTAAACATAGTGTGCCTGTATCGAACATCTTTATCAAGATCCTCGCTTCGCATCGAATTTCTAGAGATTTGCTCAGAAATCATTGAGAACGAACCTTGATGAGAGTACCATGTACCACCCCAAATCGAAGGGACGAGGTAAAGTAATGATACAAAGTAATATAAGTGTTGTTTTATGTTTGAATGATTGACCTTTGGTAATAGACCGTATAATCGTTTTCCTTTGGGGAGATTATCATTAATAATTATCGTATTAGGATCAAGATCGAATCTTGTTAGGATCTGAATCTTAGAGCATCTGTAAGCAGGAGTTGAGATGAAGACACCCGACATACACCCATTGTGAGTTGGACATGTCTTTTAGGTTTAAGGTTTCCTATTATGGCAAACCTAACCTTGCAAAATACCTGACCCGCGAGATCTGAAATGATTATTGAAATTAGGATCTGATTATTGACTGCCGGTAGTGGGCAAGAGGTTATGTGAATATGAAATGTAGATCTTGAAGTGCCAAATGGGTAGCGAAGTTATGCCACAATTTTAACCTTGGAAAAATGAATTCATGATCTGACAAATCATGGGATATAAGTCCCCGTTGTATGGGACCATTGAGATGATGTAAAAGTTGGGATTGAAAGGCATATAAGCTGGATCTACCCTATGACTTCAAGAACTGCGTGAATTATGTTTCGAAAATCGAACTTGGTGGAAAATCTATCAAGTGAAAATCTGATTGTTCTTAGTAAAGCTTAGATCGGCGAAAAGTTGCATTCATCAGAAACCCGTGAACATCATGGATAGAGAAAGTAAGTCAACATTTAGCCTGGTCTTATTCCCGTAGTTATGTTTGATGAAACTCGCGTATTGTAATGAATTGCACTTGTGAGAAAAGACGAGTGTGGAGGAAATACCCACATGGCTTTAACTCTATAAGAAGCGAGTAGTAAGATGACCTTTGAGGACAAAGATCCTGTTTAGGGGTAAATGCTGTGACAATCCGTCAATTTATGGTCAATATTTTATTCTCAATATTTATTTGAAAATATTATTTTATGAACTCACTTATTTTTGGGAAGAAATTTTGATTTACGTCTTGGAGTAGCATCGACTATGTCTAAACCGGAGGATGCAACGTTACGTGCTTACGTTTACATACACCGTCCTTGGTGACAGTCCGACATTTTAGAAAATAAATTTATCCGTGAATATTATTTTGGAGTTTTAAATTTGTGTTGGTTCATAAACTCACAAATTTACGAGAAGAGATTAGGACTTACGATTTTATTTTAACGTCCTTTACGACTAAATCGGAAACCTTAGGATTACGTATTTACGTTTTCGAACTCCGTTTTTGATGAGACAATTTTTATTGGATTCGTTTTGTGACGTTGATTCATAATTTATAAAAACGTTTTTCGTAAAACGACCCGAGGGCACGCAAATCGAGGAAACTAGAATCGAGGAATACCCGTAAATTAATAGGGATGGGACAAGTTTACACTTGCCCACCCCTATACAAATGGGCGGCAATATTAAGCTAACCACATCAATGATGTGTCAAAATGTAAACTATAAGCCTACACTTGTCCTTTGCTTACAATGTAAGCTAAGGCTTACACCAAAACCACCAAGACACACACCTAGTTTTCATTCTCACCATGCAAAACTTCACAATTACCTCTCACACTCTCTCAAATGTGCCGTCCCTCATCCCACTCAAAACCCTCATTTGATCAAAATCAACCACAAAATCTCATGTTATTCATATACATGTTGATGCCCTTTTGAAGCCCTATTGATTGGTGCAAGTTATAACATCCAAGGAGGAGTTTCCATGGAGTAATAAGGCTGATTTTCCACAAGGAGTATATGAAGAATGGTGGTCTTGAAGATGGTCATGGTTATTCACAAGCTTCTCCATAAAAAACCATGTCCAAATCACAACCTACATCAACTTGGTGGTATAAAGATTGTCCTCCTCATCTTCTTGTTATTTTGATTATGTAAACATGTATTTTATTTCATATTGTATATGTATATGATGATTATATGATGATAAAAATGTTATGTGGGGATTTGGTGTTGATAAACATGATTAAAAAGGTGAAAAACTATAAAGAACAAGGTTAAAATCTTGGTTAAAAGTGATGGCTGTATAAAACAGTAAAGAAACAGGTCATGGACTGATAAAATGACGAAGTAGAATCCATTCACAGTAAGCTATATGTCTTGTACACATGTGAGAGTTGGCCATGCAATGGAATCAAAATAATGAGTGAGATATGATCAAAACAAGTTAGGTGGTCTAATCTGAATAAGCAGTTTTGTAGAGACTGTTAAGGCAAGATGAACTCAAAATGGGCAGTAGCTATAACTAAGTTAAATGTAGCACATAATATGAAGAACTTGTCACCCAAAAATGAGCTTTTAATTCATTATAGAACTCTAGATATGGTAAAAATGGTGAACATGAAGATAAAAATCAGATTTTTGGAATTAATGTTTATTATTATTATATAAGCACTCACATTTTATTTTATAAAATGTAAAATAAAAACCCACTAACTTATAATACTTATTTATATAGATATATAAAAGGTTAATTAAATGGATAAATTACATAAATGGTGGTGAAATAATATTTATAAAGTAATAAAAACTATAAACTTGATTTTTACGTCTTTTTCGGCTATCGCCGTAAAATTAACGTTTTTCGCCAAATAAAACTTAGACGATCAAACCCGTCTAATGTAAAGTTTATAAAAGTCACATACTGATATATAAGTATCTAATACAAGTAAAAACCGATAAAACCCGAACTATAAGAAATACGGACATTTACGAGCTAATTAAGCATATTGGACTAATAATTGGACTAAATAAGATAAAAACTTGTAAAAAGAACTTATTGGGCTTAACCCATTTGGGCCCAACATGGAAAGTATACATACTGACAAAATAAGTATAACAAGGATTAAAACAAGCTAAAGAACTTATAATAAGCTTATAGGACTTAAAACGTGTAAATAAGTAAAACTAGTAAACTAGTATAAAAGTTATCGACATATAACACTAAAATGAGTAAACGAGAATATGTAAACCCACTTGATCATCATATATATATAATCATCATATGTATACATAATTGTTATTTTTATAAAGTCATTGGACATGAGTCTAAGACGAGTATTATTTGTCTAGGTTTCCGTGATTGAAGCACGTACCGTACGTCCGAATTGCCGACAACCCGCCTTCCCACATCAACGTGAGTTCATAGCCTCGCACTATTTTAAATGTTTTATAAATGCTTTATAAACCCGCGAGGGAGATAACATGTTAGTTTTTATAAACTTAGGACACCATTTGTCCCGATTGTTTGTTTATTGATTTTGGACCCGAATGATTGAATGACCCGATTGTATGACCCGATAAATGATTAAAGGACCCGATAGATGAAATTAAATGGATTATTAAAGTTAGGTTATGTCACTAAAAGTCCCACTAGCATGAATTGTGAACTACCGGGATTTGGTAGACGCTTATGCATTTAATAGTACTATTTGGTGACGATCACCCCAGTTCGCGCCTTGACGGTTGATCCCCGTCGTGCCACATTGATTGGTAAGCGAATTTATGTATGAGAAGATTTCCATAGCGTGACCTTTGTGACGACACGCTACTTTAGATGGGAAAAATTGGTATCGGGTTAGCTACCCGTTTTGGTTTAGTAAGGTAACAATGTCATGCGGCTTATAATAATCTAAAAACTAACGAAATACTACTAGACGCTCTGAAATACGATGTATTGCCTGACTAGCAATACTGGGTCATACTATTGATATTATGTTTGTGTTTTGGTTTTCATAACCACATTCGTATAACGGTTTTTATTTGACTTTATACAACATCATAAGACGTATTGTATGATGTTTATACGACATTGGCTCGTATAATGATTTTTACGGAAAATGCCTATATTATGATTTTCGATAAGGATTTGTATAAAATGACTTTGGCTATTTTATGGCCTATTAAAATGATTTGTGCAAAATGATTTTCAGTAATAATTTTATACTGATATTATATTGATGGAATTTTTTAAACTCTATGAATTCACTCGGCGTTATCGCTGACCTTTTCTTTTAACATGTTTTATCTCAGGTACTTGAAGGTAATTCTCGGGAAGACGACAAGAATTCATGGCCCGCACCTAAACTATATTTTCCATTCAAATACTTTGTAAAACTTTGTATGAAATGAAATGACTTGGGACCGATGTAACTTTGATATTTATGAATGGAAATGATTTATTATTAAACGACGCGATTTTTATGCGTTGTCTATGATGTGAGTAATGTGCTATCCTGTAACACCAACTAGTCTTCCGCTGTATTGAGTTGTATCAATTTGGGGGTGTTACATTAATAATATGGACAAATGGTATAAACGAGTAACACTTGTTTGTTTTGTTTTGGCGTGAGTTGTAATTATCACGAGTGACTAATATGTATGTATTTTATACAGTACCATAAGGTTTTTAAATGAGATTACTCATTACGCGTTATTTGGTTTGATAGGTGTTGATTTACCCGGGCATCCGTATCGTCGTCAGTGACCGTCACTCGAACTATCGACTACTTGTTATATAAGGTGTGAATTTATAGCCTCGCTTACTATTATTTCAAACTGTTTTACCCGCGAGGGAAATTCATGCTAGTTTTCAAAATGAACATATGTCATGAATGATTGTTGGACCCGAATGTTGCCTTGAAATTGTGTTGAGTACCTAGTTGCAAAAGGCCCTAAATTCATGAACTATTAACTATTGTCTAGTCCTAGCGTGGATTTGAAATAACCGCTTATACAAAGTGATAGTACTATGGGGTTGACTACCCTATCCGAGACGAGGGCTAGTACGTTGATACCCCCTGCGGACGGATAATTTGTGATAAGAGATAAAGTATAATTGCAACTGATGCCTTAGTAGGGGCACCGGTTTCATCTGAATCACGCCGGTAATTATTACGCGGGTGATTTAGTTAACGGTTTAGTGTCATGAGCTTAAACACAATTGTCAGTACCTTGAATATAGATTGTTTGATCGACAAGTCTATGAATGATCGTGAATGGTTTTTATTTCACATATGTTCAAAATGAATTGTAAAACCTATGAATTCCACTCAACGTTTTCGTTGACCAAATTTAGCATGTGTTTCAGGTAACCGCTGAAGTGTAGCTTGGAGCGTGCATTGGATGGATGTTGTGTGTATGGCTTGGAGTCTACTTGTTTTTCCTCCCGTTATTACTTAAACATTTTTAACTTTATGTCATGTTGTTGTGAAAACTGTAACTTTTGGGGTTGAGATTCATGGGGACCGAAAACGCAAAACTCTGTTGTATCATTTGGGGTTGGAAAACCGTAGACATGTAACTTTTCAACAATTTTTAATTTAAGTTTGAATTTGACGTCTCTTTGGAGTCGTTCGATATATCTTGTGTGCGATGATAACTGCCTAGCACCCAAATGTTGTAGTTCCGCTGCGCATAGCATTTGGTGGGGTGTTAGAGATTGGTAATCAGAGCCATGAGTTATAGAGAACTAGGTCGTTTTGAAAATTCCTAAACTATAACTTTTGGTGTCGTAAGAAATTATCCAAGCGCACACAAGTATCCTGCATGGCTCCGGTAAGGTTTATTTTTGTATTCATGGCATTTGACGTATACTTTTGAGTTGAAGTATATATGTGGATATTTATTACGTAGATATGGAAATTACTATATGTAAACGTTGAAATTATACGTGGAATACCCGACACCGTAATTCTTGTATTACTCATGCATGAGCATCATATTATAGCATTTTGGGCATGTGTACCACCTTTGCATTGCATTTACATGCATGTATTTATAAATATTGTATAGTTATCTTACGTATCCTCCAAAATTCTCTGTTATTGCAGGAATGGCCGAGGTACCGCCTAATGGTAATGGAGACGATTACGTCGTAGGTCACGAAGGGGGACCGTTTCCTCCGAACCCGCCGGATAATGACAATGGATGGATCGCTCCAGAAGAAGCGGTAGAGCCGGGAAATGACAGTGACAAAAGTGACGTGGACAACTTCAGTATCAGTAGCGATGGTAGTGAGGATTCTGAGGAAGAGCCCGAGGAACCGGTGGATGATGGAATTCCCGAGAATGCTGTCGGTCAGACCGAACCTGATTTATTTCAATCTCCAAATTCGCCAAAGGGTTATGAAGTGTAAAACCCGCATGCTTTTACCATGAATAGTGCCCTTAAGATCGTACGTTCTAGATTAAAACTTACCTCATGTAGTATTGATCACATTCATGTGCTAATAATCAAGCAAGTGCATACGTGTATGACATGACAAGTATCGATTACGTACGAACTCATGATAAACAGTTAATAATATATCACGTGAACATAATTAAATCATGAACACCATTTAAAGTACTAATTATAATAATTACGTAAATACTCAGAATATATTCACGAGCGTGGAGTTTACGATAAACGACACGTTAAAAGAAACAGAAATACGTTAAACACGAGCACGTTTAACCACGAACGAACACGAAACATCGGGACACGAGAAAGGTACGGGTACCCCATGTGGGGCCCCCATACCCACGGCACAAACCAAGAAATGGGCTTAGCCCATGGACTTTACAAGTTAAGGGGGGGTAAAAGTAAAAACATGTTTTCATTTTCATTTTCAAGAAATAAACATAAAAACCCTAAAAAGAGTTTTCTCCTCTCCTTTTTCTCCTCCTTGTGCCGCCACCTAAACACCACCACTAGAGGGTGTTTGTTTGATTTTGATCTTAAAAACAAGTGTTAGAATACGTGTTTGTTCATCCTTTTTCCAAGCTACATAGTGGTATACCTTTCTAACCCTTCTTTTTAATTCTTTTTAATTCTTTTAATCTTTGATTATTTTCATGAACATGTTATGATTTTTCTTATGAAAACAAGGTAATTAATCATTGATCTAACATGTTTTGGTATAAATTAAAATCAAAGAATGGTTTATAAGGGTGTTTGTTTTTGGCCGCCTAGCAAACAAACCCGAGGGGGGGTTTGGTTTGCTATTGCCGCCACCACCAAGACCACAATTGGTCTTGGTTGGCTCATGTGGGACCCACGGCAGCAAGGGGACACGTGTGCCCCGGGTTTGGCCCGGGGTACGGTGTCGAATTCATACCCGATTCATGGTTCGTTGGTTAAAATCATGATCTATGTTACATGTAATTTTTATGAATCATGAACTTAGGATATAATTAATTAATAACATGAAATATTAATTAAATCATGACTTAGGTTATTTTAATTATTAGTTTATCATGACATTAATTTAACCTAAGTATTTTATGTTATAAGTTATAATTAATTAATTATTAAAACATGCCTATAATTAATTAATTTAGACATGACTTAGGTTATATTATTATTAATAATAATACACATTTTAACCTAAGTATTTTCATTTCATTTTAATTATACATGTTATACTTTAATTAAAATGCTTAACCTATAGTTTAATTAAAATACATGAAATAATAATTAAACTATACACTATATCGTATGACTTAAGAATAAGCTTATAACACTTAGACTTATATGTTAGCTTATGAAATCAGCTTAATTCTAATTATGGAAACTTCTATTTATAGAAACTTAATTAAATAAGGCAACTAATCTAATTATGGAAACCTTCTATATATGGAAATCAATCTATTTCAGGCAGCTAATCTAATTATGGAAACCTTCTATATATGGAAACTTATTTAATTAAGGCAGCTGATCTATTTTTGGAAACTTTCTATTTTTAGAAACTAATCTATTTTAAGCAGTAAATTCTATTTTAGGAAACTTTCTATTTTTGGAAACTTTCTATTTTTGGAAACTTTCTATTTTTGGAAACTTTCTATTTTTGGAAACTTTCTATTTTTGGTAACTTTCTATTTTTGGAAACTTTCTATTTTTGGAAACTTTCTATTTTTGGAAACTTTCTATTTTTGGAAACCTGCTATTTTTGGAAAGTTACTTATTATTATACCGTAAGTATATTAATACATGAAACACCAGTTATACTTAATCAGATTAACCAGAATACAAGATAAACACAGTTTAAGGCTTTAAACAGTGAACCATGACCTAAAACATACCAAATCAGCTATAATAAGACACAAAACCCAGTACGTAATCAGTGAATCGATACTTATACACGTGTGTATTCATGTAGCGTTAGTGATCCAGAAGTAGGAGTCTTTCTTCCGTTCATTCACTGGACTTGAGGTACGGATTCCCGTCCTTTCAGTATGGACATTCCTTCCTTATTAGGATTTCCCCGTATGCAGCCAACTGTTTTCCCCAGCATTTGTTTTATTGTTTTGAACTGCTTATGTTAATTTAGCATAAACTATAGCCATATACAAGCATGACCAGTTTCACCTAGTTATGGAGGTACCATAACCATAGCATTAGAGGCACCGATGTTATGATTTCCCCACGGCGGAGTGATTGCTCGTGGCGTCCCTTTTCAGTTTGGCCATATTATTATATCAGTTGGGGCGTATGGGTGCATCCTAGTTACATGTTTTAATCAGTTTATCATGGTGAATGTGGTGTGTGCCTTGCACCCTTCACAAGGAGCTGATCCCTCCTACCCAAATCAGTATATTGATTAGAGGCATCCCCTCTAATCAGCATGATGAGGTCACCCCTCCAAGTATTCATGCACGTGACCTTTTCATGACCTATATGGGCTATGGTATATATATGTTAAAACAGTTTTCACAGGTTAAACATAAGGCTTTTCAAACTATAAAACCAGTTTTCATGATACTTAACCAGTTTACTCAGTACTTAGTCTTCCGCTGTTATATGTTACATGCTTATCCTATATCATGCTTTATTGTACATCCGTGCACTGAGCGTCTTGCTCAGCCGTTTTCCTTTTTATGTTCCCAAAACGGCAGGTACTCAGGGACGCTCGTAGATCCCAAACGTAGGTGCATATGGACTGGAAGCTTTACTGTCTTTCTTTACTTTATGCATTTCCTTTACTTTGATACAGTTGCTTTGGACATTGTTTCGTCCTTCCTTTTACAGTATTTATGTTTGTGTGTGATGAGCTTTACTTTGGGATACCGATGTTTGATTCCGGTATTTCCTTTTATGGTTGAATAATGCTTAGACATGTATCCTTGTATGCTTTGATGACACGCCATGATATGCGTAATATTCCATTTCCAAAATGGGGTGTTACAATTATGGTATCAGAGCCAAGGCTTCGACCTGTAGGCTCTCAAATATGACCTGTGATTAGTGGGTAGTCACTACGGTCTTCCTAGAACTGACAGTTGTTTTCATGCATTCATCATTTTTAAGCATACATATACATGTCATTGTTACAGGGTTTTTGACTAAGTAATGGTTGGTACAGGACTGGCCCTATTTAGTCGCATGTGTTTTATCGAAACTTTTAGATTTGGGACCGACCCATAGGCGTCCCCTCGATATGTCTTTTATTTTGAGTGAACTGACCGAAGGCGTTCACTCTCGAGCATCAAAAGTTTTCATAAAACTGCATCATGCATTCACACAAAGATTTTCTTGCATAAAATTTTCCTCGTGAAATTTTTGGCATAAATTTTTTTTTTTTATATTTTATGTTTGAACTGTTAATCATATGTTTTATGTTATACTGTCAGATGGTTCTCACACGCGAGCAAGATCAGCTCAATGCTGCAATTCAGGCTGCCATGCAAGCCTTACTTCCTCAACTGAGGAATGACATTCGTGCTGAAGTCCAAGCTGCCAATAATCAGCAGCCGCAGAATCAGGCACCTCCTCCTCCTCCTCCCCCAGTGACTCTAGCGGTATGGTTGGAAAGATTTAACAAGCTCCGTCCTAGAGCTTTTGAAAAGACTGATAGCCCCAGCGATGCTGAAAGCTGGCTGACTCACATTGAGAAAATCTTCAATGCTATGGGATGTGACCCCGCCTTCAAGGCAAGATTGGCGTGCTACAGGTTTGAAGGCGATGTACTCAACTGGTGGCTAGCTTTGACGCAGTCAGAAGGAGGTGATGAATGGGTCGCTGGTTTGACATGGGCCCAATTCAAGGAGAGAGTGATGGAACAGTTCTTTCCTAAGGCAGATCAGGACAAACTCAAGCGTGAATACCACGGGATACGTCAGAGACAGGGCGAGAATAGCAACGAATTCATGCAGCGCTTTCTTCGCCTTGCTGGTTTTCTAGGAGTAGCGGCTGGTACTCCTGAGGAGCAGGCACACCATTTTAGGTGGGCACTTCGCACCTCGGTTGCGAACAATCTAGTATGTGCTACGTTCAATACGGTAGCACAAGTGGCTGACGCAGCAAGAAAGCTCGAGATGTTGCAGGAACGTGATGAGTTCGGGGAAGCAGAAAGACCCGGCAAGAGGTAAAACATTTCATGTTCTAGCGTTAACCAGACCGCATCCTATCGTTATATGTTCTATAATCATCTCTTAAACTGTATCTTCCAGGCAGAAAACTGGGGACCGGTCTCAGCCGGCTACTCAGCAGCAGCCCAATCAGCCCAAAGGAAACGGTCACTCTAATGACCGTTCTGTTGTGGAAAGGCGCAGCGGTAATGACAATTACCGTAACAATGCGGGACAGTCCAACAACAGCAGGTCCTACTATTTACGCATCTTCTTATGATTTCATGTTATATTCCCCATGCTGACACTATGTTAATCTCTACCAGGAACCACGGTAACGGAAGGGACCAGAACCACAGGGGTTCTCAGCCCAACCGTTCAGCTAACACTGGTAAGCATCTTACGACGTTTACGTCTTATACTCGTGCTTATACCTTATTCTTAACACGTTCTGTCATCAGCAGGCCCTCAGCAAGCAAGGACTCCTGCTGGAGGATTCACTCATCCTCTTTGCAGCACCTGCCATCGCAGACACCCTGGCCCATGTCGTCGTGACTCCGACGCGTGCTACAAGTGCGGCCTCCCTGGCCATCGTATGAGAGATTGCCGTAAGGGTGAAATGGAGGGTACTTCGGGTCATGCTGATACTAAACCGCCTCCTACCACTGGGCGTGTCTACACGACATCGCGCGATCAGGCAAACAAATCTATAGGTACCATTACTGGAATTTTGTATATGTACGGCCAGGCTGCATGTGTTCTTTTCGACACGGGTGCCACTCATTCAGTTGTTTCCACTACTTATGCTAAGAACATCAGGACACTTCCCTCGCCACTAGAAAATAAGCTTACCATTTCCACGCCTCTGAGGGACTCTGTATTAATAACTCATGTATACAAGAGTCTTCCTCTAGAGTTTGACGATAAAGTTCGTGCAGTAGATGCACTTCCTCTAGACATGATGGAGTTCGATATGATTCTCGGCATGGATTGGCTATCCAAGCACCATGCTACCATAGACTGCCACTCTTATCGAGTGATCTTCGGCGACATTAATGCACCAGAGTACATCCATAACGGGTTCATACCCGGACGGTCTGTACAAGTCATATCTACCTTGCAAGCACGTGCATTACTGTCACATGGCTGCGAAGGTTATCTCGCTACGGTTCATGACATGGATGCTGAATCCCCATCGATTCAGGATCAACCAGTAGTTTCAGAATTTCAAGACGTCTTCCCAGATGAACTTCCAGGCATACCACCTGCAAGAGAAGTGGAGTTCAACATCGACCTTGTTCCAGGAGCTGAGCCAATCTCTAAGGCTCCGTATCGTATGGCTCCCATAGAGCTAAAAGAACTGAAGGACCAATTGCAGGAACTTCTTGAACGAGGGTTCATTAGACCGAGCGCATCTCCATGGGGCGCACCGGTCTTGTTCGTTAAGAAGAAGGACGGCAGCATGCGACTTTGCATTGACTACCGTGAACTTAATAAGATTACCATCCGCAACAGATATCCACTGCCACGTATAGACGATCTGTTTGACCAACTTCAAGGAGCCAAACACTTCTCAAAGATCGATCTAAGGTCAGGCTACCATCAGCTAAGGGTTAAAGAGCAGGATATTGCCAAGACTGCTTTTCGTACCCGCTATGGCCATTATGAGTTTGTAGTCATGCCATTCGGCCTGACTAACGCTCCAGCAGTATTCATGGATCTGATGAACAGAATCTTCCATGAATTCCTTGATAAATTTGTCATTGTATTCATCGATGACATCTTGATATTCTCAAAGTCCACGGAGGAACACGAAGATCATCTCCGTACTGTACTACAGATTCTTCGTCAGAAGCAGCTGTATGCGAAATTCTCCAAGTGTGAGTTCTGGTTAAACAAGGTGGCATTCTTAGGTCACATTGTATCAGTAGAAGGGATCACTATGGACCCAGCGATGGTTGAGGCTATCACTAAATGGCCAAGACCAACATCAGCGACAGAAGTCCGTAGTTTCTTAGGCTTAGCTGGATATTATCGAAGATTCGTGGAGAACTTTTCTCGGATGGCATTGCCTCTCACCAAACTGATGCGAAAAGGAGAGAAATTCGTCTGGACGGAAGATCGAGAGAAGAGCTTCGAAGACCTAAAGCAGAAGCTAGTATCTGCACCTATTCTTACTCTCCCATCTGGTACAGGTGGATTTCAGATCTATAGCGATGCATCGGGGAAGGGACTGGGCTGTGTTCTCATGCAACATGGGAAAGTGATCGCGTATGCTTCACGGCAGCTTAAGCCCTATGAAGAAAACTACCCTACACATGACCTGGAACTTGCTGCAGTGGTGTTCGCATTGAAGATATGGAGGCATTACTTATACGGAGAATCATGCGACATTTTCACGGATCACAAGAGCTTGAAGTATATCTTCACACAGCGAGAATTGAACATGAGACAAAGGAGATGGTTGGAACTGTTGAAGGATTATGATATTAACCTACAGTATCATCCCGGGAAAGCTAATGTAGTAGCAGATGCACTCAGCAGAAAGTCCGGAATGATAAACGGCATTGAGATCAAGGAACAAAACATAAGAGACTTGGAGCGGCTAGACATCGAAATCATGGTACGTGGGCAGCATGGATACTGGGCGAATCTTAGTGTAGAAACTGAGTTACTGACTAGGATCAAGGAAGCGCAGAAGGATGATGGAGAGATTTGGGCGATAATTCAGAATTTGGAGAAGCAGACAGAATTCAGAATGGACGCAGACGGTATCATTTGGCAGGGCACGAGACTTTGTGTTCCTGACAATCCAGAACTCCGGGAAGCATTGTTAGCTGAAGCTCACAGCTCCCCATTTTCTATACATCCTGGGTCGACAAAAATGTACCATGACATCAGACAGCACTTTTGGTGGAGTGGTATGAAACAGGATGTAGCCACGTATGTCTCCAAATGTCTTACCTGTCAGCAGGTTAAGATTGAACATCAGCGATCTGGCGGTCTCCTTCAACCGTTGGATATTCCAGAGTGGAAGTGGGACAAAATCACCATGGATTTTGTTACCGGTCTTCCGCCTACCAAGAAGAAGCACGATGCTATTTGGGTCATTGTTGATCGACTCACCAAATCAGCTCATTTCTTACCGATACGCAAGGAAGATCCGGTAAGTAAACTCGCAGATACGTACAGAAGGGAGATCATGAGACTCCACGGCACTCCCTCCAGCATCGTCTCAGACAGAGATCCTCGTTTCACGTCGCGATTCTGGAAGGGTCTGCAAAAAGCTTGGGGTACACAACTTAAGCTGAGCACAGCCTTTCATCCTCAAACGGACGGACAATCGGAGCGAACAATTCAGACATTGGAAGATATGTTAAGGTCGTGTGCGTTGGAATGGACAGGTGATTGGGACGATTACATCTGTTTAGTCGAGTTTGCATACAACAACAGCTGGCACGCAAGTATCAAATGTGCTCCTTTCGAAATGTTGTATGGCAGAAAGTGTCGCGCTCCAACTTGCTGGGATCAAGTGGGAGAGCGAACACTCGAAGGACCAGAGATTATAGAAATGACCAATGAGAAGATTGAGGTAGCTAAACAGAAGCTGCAGGAAGCGCGTTCACGTCAAAAGAGTTACGCTGATAAGCATCGTAGGGACATACATTTTAATGTGGGAGATCACGTCTTCCTCAAGGTTTCGCCGGCACGTGGTGTTAAACGCTTCGGGATCAAGGGAAAACTCAGTCCTCGGTTCATCGGACCATTTGATATCGTTGAACGAATCGGCGAAGTATCTTACCGATTGGCGTTACCTTCTCAGCTTTCGCACGTGCATAACGTGTTCCATGTGTCCTTACTCAGAGGGTACAATTATCATCCCCTTCACATGGTTCAGTATCCACTGGAACAGATACGTGAAGATCTCACGTTTATAGAAGAACCCGAACGAGTACTCGACAGGCAAGAACGAGTCATGAGAAGGAAGACGATTCCTTTCGTTAAAATCCTTTGGAGGGACCATACCGAGTGGGAAGCCACTTGGGAAACAGAGGAGTCTATCCGGGCTTCTTACCCTCACTTCATATTTTGAGTTCGGGTATGTCACTTCTATTCAGCTTACTTTATCTATAATTCGGGGACGAATTATTCTTTTTAGGGGGGAAGAATTGTAAAACCCGCATGCTTTTACCATGAATAGTGCCCTTAAGATCGTACGTTCTAGATTAAAACTTACCTCATGTAGTATTGATCACATTCATGTGCTAATAATCAAGCAAGTGCATACGTGTATGACATGACAAGTATCGATTACGTACGAACTCATGATAAACAGTTAATAATATATCACGTGAACATAATTAAATCATGAACACCATTTAAAATACTAATTATAATAATTACGTAAATACTCAGAATATATTCACGAGCGTGGAGTTTACGATAAACGACACGTTAAAAGAAACAGAAACACGTTAAACACGAGCACGTTTAACCACGAACGAACACGAAACATCGGGACACGAGAAAGGTACGGGTACCCCATGTGGGGCCCCCATACCCACGACACAAACCAAGAAATGGGCTTAGCCCATGGACTTTACAAGTTAAGGGGGGGTAAAAGTAAAAACATGTTTTCATTTTCATTTTCAAGAAATAAACATAAAAACCCTAAAAAGAGTTTTCTCCTCTCCTTTTTCTCCTCCTTGTGCCGCCACCTAAACACCACCACTAGAGGGTGTTTCTTTGATTTTGATCTTAAAAACAAGTGTTAGAATACGTGTTTGTTCATCCTTTTTCCAAGCTACATAGTGGTATACCTTTCTAACCCTTCTTTTTAATTCTTTTTAATTCTTTTAATCTTTGATTATTTTCATGAACATGTTATGATTTTTCTTATGAAAACAAGGTAATTAATCATTGATCTAACATGTTTTGGTATAAATTAAAATCAAAGAATGGTTTATAAGGGTGTTTGTTTTTGGCCGCCTAGCAAACAAACCCGAGGGGGGGTTTGGTTTGCTATTGCCGCCACCACCAAGACCACAATTGGTCTTGGTTGGCTCATGTGGGACCCACGGCAGCAAGGGGACACGTGTGCCCTGGGTTTGGCCTGGGGTACGGTGTCGAATTCATACCCGATTCATGGTTCGTTGGTTAAAATCATGATCTATGTTACATGTAATTTTTATGAATCATGAACTTAGGATATAATTAATTAATAACATGAAATATTAATTAAATCATGACTTAGGTTATTTTAATTATTAGTTTATCATGACATTAATTTAACCTAAGTATTTTATGTTATAAGTTATAATTAATTAATTATTAAAACATGCCTATAATTAATTAATTTAGACATGACTTAGGTTATATTATTATTAATAATAATACACATTTTAACCTAAGTATTTTCATTTCATTTTAATTATACATGTTATACTTTAATTAAAATGCTTAACCTATAGTTTAATTAAAATACATGAAATAATAATTAAACTATACACTATATCGTATGACTTAAGAATAAGCTTATAACACTTAGACTTATATGTTAGCTTATGAAATCAGCTTAATTCTAATTATGGAAACTTCTATTTATAGAAACTTAATTAAATAAGGCAACTAATCTAATTATGGAAACCTTCTATATATGGAAATCAATCTATTTCAGGCAGCTAATCTAATTATGGAAACCTTCTATATATGGAAACTTATTTAATTAAGGCAGCTGATCTATTTTTGGAAACTTTCTATTTTTAGAAACTAATCTATTTTAAGCAGTAAATTCTATTTTAGGAAACTTTCTATTTTTGGAAACTTTCTATTTTTGGAAACTTTCTATTTTTGGAAACTTTCTATTTTTGGAAACTTTCTATTTTTGGTAACTTTCTATTTTTGGAAACTTTCTATTTTTGGAAACTTTCTATTTTTGGAAACTTTCTATTTTTGGAAACCTGCTATTTTTGGAAAGTTACTTATTATTATACCGTAAGTATATTAATACATGAAACACCAGTTATACTTAATCAGATTAACCAGAATACAAGATAAACACAGTTTAAGGCTTTAAACAGTGAACCATGACCTAAAACATACCAAATCAGCTATAATAAGACACAAAACCCAGTACGTAATCAGTGAATCGATACTTATACACGTGTGTATTCATGTAGCGTTAGTGATCCAGAAGTAGGAGTCTTTCTTCCGTTCATTCACTGGACTTGAGGTACGGATTCCCGTCCTTTCAGTATGGACATTCCTTCCTTATTAGGATTTCCCCGTATGCAGCCAACTGTTTTCCCCAGCATTTGTTTTATTGTTTTGAACTGCTTATGTTAATTTAGCATAAACTATAGCCATATACAAGCATGACCAGTTTCACCTAGTTATGGAGGTACCATAACCATAGCATTGGAGGCACCGATGTTATGACTTCCCCACGGCGGAGTGATTGCTCGTGGCGTCCCTTTTCAGTTTGGCCATATTATTATATCAGTTGGGGCGTATGGGTGCATCCTAGTTACATGTTTTAATCAGTTTATCATGGTGAATGTGGTGTGTGCCTTGCACCCTTCACAAGGAGCTGATCCCTCCTACCCAAATCAGTATATTGATTAGAGGCATCCCCTCTAATCAGCATGATGAGGTCACCCCTCCAAGTATTCATGCACGTGACCTTTTCATGACCTATATGGGCTATGGTATATATATGTTAAAACAGTTTTCACAGGTTAAACATAAGGCTTTTCAAACTATAAAACCAGTTTTCATGATACTTAACCAGTTTACTCAGTACTTAGTCTTCCGCTGTTATATGTTACATGCTTATCCTATATCATGCTTTATTGTACATCCGTGCACTGAGCGTCTTGCTCAGCCGTTTTCCTTTTTATGTTCCCAAAACGGCAGGTACTCAGGGACGCTCGTAGATCCCAAACGTAGGTGCATATGGACTGGAAGCTTTACTGTCTTTCTTTACTTTATGCATTTCCTTTACTTTGATACAGTTGCTTTGGACATTGTTTCGTCCTTCCTTTTACAGTATTTATGTTTGTGTGTGATGAGCTTTACTTTGGGATACCGATGTTTGATTCCGGTATTTCCTTTTATGGTTGAATAATGCTTAGACATTTATCCTTGTATGCTTTGATGACACGCCATGATATGCGTAATATTCCATTTCCAAAATGGGGTGTTACATGAAGTGCCTCCGACCGACCGATATGAGCAACAACCCTTTCGTCGCCCGATGGACAATTGTAAGGACTACCTGAAGACAGTGCCAGAGTTTGTTCGAGTAAGTAATGGGAGTGGTGCAGAATCCAGCAATTCATCTAAATCACAATCTATTCATGAGAATATCGCGAGGGTCTACTTTCCGAGACCAAGACACTACTGGGATCCCGAAGGTCGTTTGAGGAGGATGGATAGGTTGATGTATGAGCGGTTTGTGGTGGAGACCCGGGTAATTAAGAGGTTTGATAAGAATGAGAGGGGACACCAAAGATTATTGGCAAGAACTTCAAGAATTGAGTATGATGGAAATGCAAACAAGAGTGATATCAACAGTCTAAGATCGATGATCGCGAACTTGAGCGCCAGTCTTGATCGAGTTAGGGAAGATCAAGCGAGATTGTCTTGGATGCAGAGTTGGGAGCATCGAGTGAGAGCGTCCTTGCCCCCAGATTGGAGATTTGTGGACGACTTGGAAATGGAAGCTAATGACTTCATGATCCAGCCACCTGCCAGAGGTGATTGTATCACTGTGGGAAATCATGTAGCGGTTGAGTGTGGGTCTACGTTAGGGACGAAGAAGGCGACTGAATGTGGGCCGAACGACAAAGGAAAGAGGAAGATGGATGAAGTGGACGAGGAAGATAGCGACGAGGAACCCGAGGAAGATGATGATGAACCGCCATCCAAGAGGCCGTGTGGATCACCACATGCCTAGTTGCTTGTTTTGTATTTTATCTTTGATCGTTGTAATAGAACTGTTTTAGACTTTTGTATGATGGCATTGTGACGAAAAACTTGAGGACTTAAGTTTTATGGTGAATGGTTGTAGTGGCAATACTTGTCACAATTTTGGTTGATTATCAATACAATCCATGTTTACCTTTCATGATCTGTGATATGTCTTTAATTTGATCTTTTGTGATGTGAATTGATGAATGTTAGTAACTCTGTAGCGATGTGTCGTTGTATTTATATTATGTCTTGAAAGAGAAATCCATCTTAATCTTGATGTGTATACTTACATTGCTTTTCTATTTTTCCTGTCTTTGCAGAGAGGTGTATTTGATAACGCACCATGCCTCCAAAACTAACAACCGACCGTGTGAACACGATGATTCAGGAAGCCATTGCGAATGCGCTAGAAGCAGATCGAGCAGGGAGGAACCCAGACCAAGGAAGAAATGTGGGGAGACAGCAAGCCCCAAGAGAGTGTAGTTACTCTAGTTTCATAAAATGTGGTCCCACGCAATTTCGTGGAACTGGTGGAGCTCTAGAACTCAGGAGATGGTTAGAAAAGGTCGAAAGTACTATCGAGATTAGTGGTTGTTCAGAAGCGAACAAGGTCAAGTTTGCGGCTGCTACTTTTCTTGACGATGCATTGAGTTGGTGGAACACCCAAGTAGCCACTGTTGGGTTAGCAGTAGCGAATGCAAGAACATGGACTGCTACTAAAGCTCTTTTGACCAAGAAGTTCTGTCCTGAAGAGGAGTTAGGTCAATTGGAAGATGAGTTTAGGCACCTGACTTTGAAAAACAATGATATCACTGCTTACACCAGGAGGTTTAATGAACTAAGCCTTTTGTGTCCAGACACCTTTGCCGAAGATAACAAGAAGATGAAACAGTACATCAAAGGTCTGTCTAGTAATATCAAGGGTGAGACGACTTCGTCTAAACCTGGGTCGTTTGATGAAGCGGTCTAGATGGCTCACGCGTTGATGGATGTCAAACTCCAAGACAAGAAGAACTTCATTGCTGAAAGAAATAAGAGGAAGTGGGAGGCGGCGCAGAGCAATCAATCCCAGGGTCAAAGCCGAGGTGGAAACCGTAACAACAATGGTCAGAACCGCAATCAGCAGTTCAACCAGCGCAGGAATAAAGGGATGAGAGCTGTGACAAACCCCAGAGGAGCGAAGGTGAATCCCCACTATGGTCGATGCAACTTGTATCATGTTGGGAGTTGCCCGCCTGCGTGCGGCAAATGTGGAAAAGCGGGTCACAGGATGTCTGATTACCGAACAAAGGGGGTAGCCACTGGGGTGAATGCTACGAGAGTGATGGGTTGTTTTGGATGTGGAGAAAGAGTCCATAAGCAAGGAAATTTCCCGAAGGCAGGAAACAAGCGAGGAGGTAACAATGCTGCTGCCGTGTATCAAGTAGGGACGGTTGATAAACCACAGGGTCCTAACGTGGTTACCGGTACGTTTTTGCTAGACGCTTGTTATGCTAGTATTTTATTTGATTCTGGTTCCGACAAGAGTTTCGTAGATGTTAAATTTAGTCGTCATATCGATAGAAAACCGGTATTGTTAGCGACTAGTTATAACGTGGAGTTAGCCGATGGAAAAATCGTTAGTACGAATTCCATACTGAAAGGGTGTACCTTGAAGTTAGGAAATTACGCTTTTGAAATCGACTTAATGCCTATAGAGCTAGGATCGTTTGATGTGATCGTGGGAATGGATTCGCTGATGGCGCACAATGCTGTGATCGTCTGTGGAGAGAGGTTAGTTCAGATCCCGTTGAGGAATAAAGTCTTGACTGTGAAGGGCGACGAATGCACTTCTCGTTTGAAGGTGATTTCTTGTTTGAAAATGATGAAGTATGTAGAAAATGGATGCGATGTGTTTTTGGCACAAGTTTCGAGTGATGGTGATTTAGAGGCGAGGATTGAAGAGGTACCTGTAATCTGCGAATATCCGGAAGTTTTTCCAGACGAGTTGCCGGGTTTACCACCCACCCGTGAGGTCGAGTTTCGAATCGATTTGGTGCCGGGAGCTGCGCCGGTTGCGCGTGCACCCTATCGATTAGCACCATCCGAGTTAAAGGAGTTATCGGATCAATTGAAGGAGTTGATGGATAAAGGATTTATTAGGCCGAGCTCATCACCATGGGGAGCGCCGGTGTTGTTTGTGAAGAAGAAAGATGGGTCATTTCGGATGTGTATTGACTATAGAGAACTCAACAAGTTGACGGTTAAGAATCGGTATCCATTGCTGAGGATTGACGATATGTTTGATCAACTGCAAGGTTCCTGTGTATACTCAAAGATCGACTTGAGATCAGGGTATCATCAACTGCGTGTGAGAGAGGAGGATATTCCTGTAACTGCCTTTCGTACGCGGTATGGACACTTAGAATTTCGAGTGATGCCGTTTGGGTTGACAAACGCGCCTGCTGTATTCATGGACCTTATGAATCGCGTATGCAAGCCGTATCTAGATAAGTTTGTCATTGTTTTTATTGATGATATTCTTATTTACTCTAAGAGTAAGGAAGAGCATGAGAAGCACCTGAGAAAGATATTGGATCTGCTGAAGAGAGAGAAGCTGTATGCAAAGTTCTCGAAGTGTGAGTTTTGGTTAGAGTCTGTGCAATTCCTTGGTCACGTAATTTATTGCAAAGGAGTTCGCGTGGACCCTGCCAAGGTCGAAGCGATCAGGGAATGGTCGGCACCGACAACGCCGACTGAAGTTCGACAATTCCTTGGATTAGCTGGGTATTATCGGAGATTCATTGAAGGATTTTCGTTGATTGCGAAGCCATTGACAAAGCTTACCGAAAAGAATAGAGTGTATGAATGGGGAGATGAGGAAGAATGTGCTTTCAAAACGCTCAAGGACAAGTTATGTTCCGCACCGATATTGTCATTACCTGAAGGAACCGAATACTTTGTAGTGTATTGTGACACATCTCGTAAGGGTTATGGAGCGGTGTTGATGCAGCGCGAGAAGGTGATAGCTTACGCGTCGAGACAACTGAGGAAGAATGAGGAGAACTACACGACGCACGATTTGGAATTAGGAGCTGTAGTTTTTGCGTTGAAATTGTGGAGACATTATTTGTATGGGACGAAGTGTGTTGTATTCACTGACCACAAGAGTTTGCAGCACATTTTAGATCAAAAGGAGTTGAACATGCGACAAAGACGATGGGTAGAATTACTGAGTGACTATGACTGTGAAATTCGCTACCATCCTGGCAAGGCGAATGTTGTAGCGGATGCACTTAGTAGGATGGATCGAGAGAAACCTTTGAGAGTCAGAGCTTTGGTGATGACTGAGAGTGTTGATTTAACCGAAACTATACTGAAGGCTCAAGAGAGGGGACTAATGAAAGAGAATGTTGATGCTGTGAACTTGGGAAGAATGTTGAAACCTCTTTTTGTGGTTAGGTCAGACGGACTGAGATATTTCAAGAATCAGATTTGGTTACCGTTGTGTCCATCCGAGGAAGGAAAGCCTGGAGTACGAGATTTGGTTATGAACGAGTCTCATAAGTCGAAGTACTCGATACATCCTGGATCGGATAAAATGTATCATGACCTGAAGAAAGTCTATTGGTGGCCGAATATGAAGGCGGATATTGCTCGTTACGTTAGTAAGTGTTTGACTTGTGCGAAGGTTAAAGCCGAACATAAGAAGCCGTCTGGGTTGTTGGTACAACCAGAGATACCAGAATGGAAATGGGAGAAAATCGTTATGGATTTCGTGACGGGTTTACCCAGAACTCCTAATGGATGTGATATGATTTGGGTAATAGTGGATAGATTGACGAAATCTGCTCATTTCTTACCTATGAAGAAGACGGACAATATGGAAAAGCTGGCCAGTGTGTACGTGAAGGAGATCGTTTGTAGACATGGAGTACCGTTATCGATCATTTCGGATCGCGATAGTAGGTTTACTTCGGAATTTTGGAAATCGCTTCAACGTGCGATGGGCACTGAATTGAATTTAAGTACAGCTTATCACCCGGAGACTGACGGCCAGAGTGAACGAACTATCCAGACGATGGAGGACATGCTCCGAGCATGCGTGATTGACCAGTAGCGTATAAGTTAGAGTTGCCGAGCGAGCTTAGTGCTATTCACGACACGTTTCACGTATCGAACTTGAAGAAGAGTTTGGCGGATAAGGAATTGGTGATTCCTTTGGATGAGATTCAACTGGACGACAAAATGCATTTTGTGGAAGAACCCGTGGAAATTATGGACCGAGAGGTCAAGAGGCTGAAGCGTAGTAGAATTCCCATTGTGAAGGTTCGATGGAATTCTAGGCGTGGACCGGAATACACTTGGGAACGTGAGGACTTTTTCAAGGAAAGGTATCCTCATCTGTTCCAGCGGCACGAAATGTGAGTATAAGAAGAGGCGAGCGCCGGGACGTCGCTCTCTTTAAGGAGGGGTGGATGTGATACCCTAGAACCGATGTCACTTACATTACCCTAAATTACGCTTATTTTTGAAATTTTTAATAAATTTTAATTGCTATATATTTTATTATTTTGGTTGAAACCGATGTTCGAGGTTATAATTTTGACGATTGACGATTTAAGAAGGACGATGACGAATACGATCCCGATGGATGCCCAAATTTCTATAATTATTGACGTTTTATCGATATTGTAATTTTTCGAGAATTTTATTTACGGTTCGTGTTAAGTCGAGTCGGGTGAGTTTTATTGCTTTCCGGGTACATTTAAAGTGTCCTAAAATTATTTTGGAGTGTTTGGGATGATTCCCGACTCTCGTAAAATTTTCTAAAATGACTAGTGAGTCAATCCCGTAAAGTTTTAGAGTCGTTTTTGTTTGAGGACAAAAGAAAGCTTAAATTACACCTTGGTCCCTCCCATTTCACAAAAAGGAAACAAACATACACACACATAACATTTCAAAGAAAAAAAAATCAAACCCACCCTTTTTGCTCTCTCTAGGCACACGGCCAACATCACCAACACCACCACCACTTTAATTTTTTTTTGGGTTTTGATTAATTCCAATCAAAGACCACTTACTAAAACCCTTTAGTAAGTGTTAATCCATGGTTAATTCCAACATGCATTAACAAAATTTTTTCCAAAAATTAAAGATTTTTCAAAAGTTCATTTGGATGTTAATTGGGCATTTGCATGTTAAATTCATGTTAGAATGATGCTAGAATACCAAACAAATCAACCAAAATCAATTTGGTTGATGAGTTTTGATCACCCAAACCCCACGGCTCAAAGGGGGGGTGTTTGGGGATCATGGTGGTTAATGTTTTGATGTTGGATTTTGTGTTTAATCATATATTTACATGTTTTTAGATGGGTATATCCATTTGCATGTTTGTTTTTATGAATTGGGTTTTATGAGGATATTGATCAATAGGGGATTAGGACTGAAAATTATGTTTGGATATGATTAGGAGTACTTAGGATGATGTCTAGTGTTGGTAAATGAGTTTGAAAACGAGCGTTGGTATGATTTTAGTATAGGTAATTTTAGGCAGAAAATTTAAGGTGTTTTCGTAAAAATTATTTTGAAAACAGGTCTTGTGATTAGGATATAGTTGTAGAGCATCTTCTTAGCTTCGATTTGGTATAAGATAGAGCTTACGACTCCTAACGAGTCAAAAGTTACGACGTTTTGAAATTCGTGTACCGGGAGATGAAAACCGTCATAATCCGAAATTATGCTTGGTTTTAGGTCAAATCCCGGGGACTATAGGTTTAGTTTGGTAAATGGTCAAGGGTTGATTTTTGGTCTCAAACCTGCATATTTGAGTCTATTATAGGACTTAGGTGTCAAATGGGTCAATGGAGTATTTTAAACGAGTCAAATGAGTCCGACTTGGTCAAAGTACAATTTCAGTCCGAAAAACATAGTTTTGGAAAAGTGTTGAGTAACGGGTCGTAAAAGCGAAAACTTTTAATGGGATTAAATATGTGTTTTCTACAGGTCTTAAAGTATTTTTGGGAATTTTCTCAAATTTTATAAAAATGTTTAAGTCTAGTAAACGGTCCGTACTTTTGGTAAGTATCGGCGAAAATGCGTAAAAATGAATAACGTTAATAATATGTACAAATGGTATAAACGAGTAACACTTGTTTGTTTTATTTTGGCGTGAGTTGTAATTATCACGAGTGACTAATATGTATGTATTTTATACAGTACCATAAGGTTTTTAAATGAGATTACTCATTACGCGTTATTTGGTTTGATAGGTGTTGATTTACCCGGGCATCCGTATCGTCGTCAGTGACCGTCACTCGAACTATCGACTACTTGTTATATAAGGTGTGAATTTATAGCCTCGCTTATTATTATTTCAAACTGTTTTACCCGCGAGGGAAATGCATGCTAGTTTTCAAAATGAACATATGTCATGAATGATTGTTGGACCCGAATGTTGCCTTGAAATTGTGTTGAGTACCTAGTTGCAAAAGGCCCTAAATTGAAGAACTATTAACTATTGTCTAGTCCTAGCGTAGATTAGAAATAGCCGCTTATACAAAGTGATAGTACTATGGGGTTGACTACCCTATCCGAGACGAGGGCTAGTACGTTGATACCCCCTGCGGATGGATAATCTGTGATAAGAGATAAGGTATAATTGCAACTGATGCCTTAGTAGGGGCACCGGTTTCATCTGAATCACGTCGGTAATTATTACGCGGGTGATTTAGTTAATGGTTTAGTCTCATGAGCTTAAACACAATTGTCAGTACCTTGAATATAGATTGTTTGATCGACATGTCTATGAATGATCGTGAATGGTTTTTATTTCACATATGTTCAAAATGAATTGTAAAACCTATGAATTCCACTCAACGTTTTCGTTGACCAAATTTAGCATGTGTTTCAGGTAACCGCTGAAGTGTAGCTTGGAGCGTGCATTGGATGGATGTTGTGTGTATGGCTTGGAGTCTACTTGTTTTTCCTCCCGTTATTACTTAAACATTTTTAACTTTATGTCATGTTGTTGTGAAAACTGTAACTTTTGGGGTTGAGATTCATGGGGACCGAAAACGTAAAACTCTGTTGTATCATTTGGGGTTGGAAAACCGTAGACATGTAACTTTTCAACAATTTTTAATTTAAGTTTGAATTTGACGTCTCTTTGGAGTCGTTCGATATATCTTGTGTGCGATGATAACTGCCTAGCACCCAAATGTCGTAGTTCCGCTGCGCATAGCATTTGGTGGGGTGTTAGACAATCTGAGTACATGGCTGCTTCAGAAGCTGCAATGGAAGCTGTTTGGAGTAGGAAGTTTATTAGAGATCTTGGAGTGATGCCTTAAATTAAAGAACCTATTGATATATATTGCGACAATTCTGCTGCAATTATATTCACCAATGATTTTGGAGTCATGAAAGGTGCCAGACACTTTAAGCGTAGACATCACTACGTCCTAGAACCAGTTGAAGCTCGTTAAATCCAATTAACAAAAGTTCACACAGATGATATTGTAGCTGACCCTTTTACTAAGGCTTTCCCTAGACCAAAGGTAGTTAAGCATGCCAAGGCTATTGGGCTGCAACTAGCTATCGAACTCATGCAATAAATTTGTGATCAGAATTTGGATAAAGGATGTTAAGACATTATTATTTAATAAAATAAAGGTTGGGTTTCGTACTCTTATTACTTAATTTTTTATCCTACTTTACATATTTTAATCCATGAATAAATTGTTATGCTAAATGTCCGTTGTCAATTAATAATATGGGAATATTATTAAATTAAGACAAATCAAAATAGCGATAGAGTATACTTGAAAGTATATTGATCGATTTTGGATGATATTTGATGAATTTAAAATTGGAATTATCCCAACTATATGATTTTACTTTGTGGATCTTTGTCATCGAGTAATTCATAAATAGTTATTCTTAGACTTGGGATACTAGGAAACTGTTATGAATCTAGTGCATCTCTGTGGAATAATCTAACGCTAAACGTAACTGGTAGCTATAAGGATTATTTTTGGAATTTTCGCAAAATTCATAAGTTTTGCTTGTAGTCAATATTGAATTTATTTCCTCCAATTTCATTTTGGAGTTTAATACAGCTGGGCCCCTCGTGGGATTAGTAAGATGTTTGTGCGACCGCACCTAAATTTGTTTTGGTAATCTTGTTGAATCTGTGAACGAGAAGCAGAATGGTTAATGAAAGGAACGACTGAGATCTATATCCTTATTAACGTTGTATTAGAAATAAAAGGGTAATAATAATGATGAATCATTAAAAGGTTTTATCCATGAGACCTTACTCGAGTTGTACTAGAGACATTGCTAGTGTAACTAGACACTAGTCAATGTAATCACGATATTCGAAATATGTCCAAGTGGGAGCTGAAAGTTTATGGACTTATATTTAATAGCCGTGTGATAGGTTCGAACTCGAGATTACTAGATTGCACACAATATGTAAAGAGTTAATTTATTTAATAAATGTATTTATTATATTTATTAATTTATTTAATAAATATATTTATATGGATTAAATTAAACCGAGCTATGATTTTAACGACCGTTAAATAATTAAGTGTTAAGTATTAACGAACATTATGGAATATATAGAAAGTGGAATAAATAAAAGAAGAACGGAAGGTTCCGGAACACCCCAAAGGGGTGTTTGGGCCGTCGGTTATGAAGGGGTAAAAGGGAAGGGAAAAACTTTCCTTATATTTGTTTTAGGACAAGATTTAGGTCTATATAAACAACTCCCCACCCTCATAATTCAACACCAAATCTCTCCATCTCTTCTCTCTTGCGATCGCAACACAAAACCCACAAAGGGTTTCGGTTGGTTTTTTGTGTTCTTTCGGTTTTACTTATAATCTAGTCCTAGCCCCTCTCTAGGGTTGCTAGGTAGATTTTTCCACTAGCATAGAATCTCGGTTTACACGTGCCAGAATCACGGTTAGCTCGGTGTATTAAGTGTGTACAAGAACGTAATATAGTCTTACTTTAGGCTATATCTTGGTGGAGTACGTTATAAACCCGAATCGGTGATTCGTTCTTTCTCTTGTGGATTTGCTTTAGCGTAAAGGTATGTAACCCTAATTCAATTAATTATAATTGTGTTATTATCATGATCTTGTTAAATCACTTCCGCTATGTGTGCTTTCATCTCATTTAGGGTTTTGTGTAATTTTTATGAACTATATAAACCTTCAACTGTCTACACCAATGCTGATTGGGCAGGTTTCCCAATCACTCGCCGCTCCACTTCTGGGTATTGTGTTTTCCTTGGGGATAATCTACTTTCATTGTCTGCTAAACGACAAGTTACGGTATCTCATTCTAGTGCAGAGGCTGAATATCAAGGTGTTGCTAATGTTTTTGCTAAAACTGCCTGGATTCGTAATCTTCTGTTGGAATTACATGCTCCCTTGCATACTGCTACACTTGTTTATTGTGAAAACGTTATGTCTCGGTTTCAATATGCGAATATCTTAACTAAAGGTCTCTTGAGTGCTTTATTTATAGAGTTTCATTCCAGTTTAAACGTCCAAAGACCTCCCGTTCTAACTGTGGGGGAGTATTAGCGGATAAATATGCCCCGACCCGACTTGAGGGTTCGGGTCCATTAAGGGTTTCCAGGATTTATACTTTATAAATACCTGATGAATAAACTAGAGATCGCATGAGGTTTTACCAATTCTAATAATTACATGTTGAGGATATATGTGTAACCTTTTTGAGAGAGAGTGTAACCATTGGGAGTAGCCTTATACACTAACACAAGAATCTCATTAATTGGGTACGATTTTAAAGGCTATTTGGTACGGTTTTGGAACCGTAAAACCGCACTAAATAATAGCATACCGAAAAATAAAATTAGAACCATAAAAGAATGACGTTTTGGGGCGATTTTCTTTATAACTGTACCGATGGAACATATATACTTGTTTTTCTTTTTTGGTACGGTTTCCTAATAAACAATCTCAAATTCTTTCCTTCAAAAAGAAATAATAATTTCCTTCTATAGAACTTGTAACCAAACGGTACCAGAAATGCAGCAGACCCAAACATTGCCAAGCATGCACAAACAATAATTATGTAGTATATCCTTGTGTGACCAAACATGTTTGTAATGTACGTACCTATCCAACGAAATACCCTAGCTGACGAGTGCATGTTAGTATTACCTATCCGGTTTTTTCGGGGTTTTTGGTTCATTTTCGAGTTGTTAAAGGAAACACAATCAAGCATATAGTTAAAGCACATAATGAGGTAATGTCATGCAATCTTTGATAATAACGATCGGGTAAAAATTACAAAATTGATAGACGATACAAAAAACTTTTAAGAAAATATATTGATGTATTATAAACGAAACGAGTAATAGTAATATAGGCTAGTACTTTCAAAACAGGTCACCAAACAAATTACGGCCAAAAAATAAACTACACTTACATCTACCCGTCAACACGCCCTCAAGCCTAACGAAGCTATATCGGGTTTTGGTTTTACCCATCCATTTCAAGTGCTTTTGCCATCGGGTATGTCACTGCTTATTTAGTAAGATAAAAGGAATTATACTCCGTATAATTTAGTGGCATTTTGAGAAATTTTGAAAACTTGTAACAAATGGCATCCTTTCTAGTCCTTTCTAGTCTACCTACTTCCTCACATTCTATATATATGTTTGTCTCCAACCCCATTTCACATGTTAACCAAGTGAACAAACTTATAATCGAGTCATTTTCTAAGTGTACGTGGTATTGATTTGTTTCTTGTTATAACCCGACTAAAAAATTAATCCACTTACAAATGACGATAGTGTATTGGTTTGGATACAAAATTATGTACATCCTTTTTACAAGTTCGATAAAACATCAGTTAATAGTCATACATCACGACATAAAGATAAGGATGACCGACCCAACCCCTTCTTTGGTCTAATCATTTACCATGGTTCGTTATGGGGTCATCCCTTGATCCCAAATAACCACATGTCTCGTGCGAATGATATGTTAGAGGACTTGCAAATACTTCACGCGGCAAGAACTTATGGGCATACCAGTTTTTCGAACCAAACACCACCAACACTTTTCACCATTTCTTTTCCCCCTAAATTCTCTCCTTGGGACTCGTACTAGTCTCTTTGATAATTACATAGGCGCTACCAATATCATCGTAAAATCGTATGATGAGCGGACTTCAAGTTAGATTTGTTAGGAAATGATTCAGTTGTAAGCATTTTAAGGAGCTGGTTTGTGTATCATAAATATATCTAGTTGCATTTTACATGTTAGATCATCTTATATAGTTCAGTCAGTTTTACTTGGTTTAATATGTAATTGCATTTTAAGGAGCTGGTTTTTGTATCGTATTTATGGCGGCTTGCATGCCCTAGTGACATATGTTAGGACCATTGGAATAGTTAATTGTAATAGGTAGACTAGGAGGTATGTAGTTTCTCCTGGTCATAGTAGTAGTAGGAGCAAGTCGTGCTTCTGGTCTTAGTTAAAGTCAAACTTTATTATTTAGTTATTATTCTGTTAGGATATGCATGAGATATGTTAGGAAAGGATATGCATATCGGTTTTACACGTTTTTTTAATGATTTATTAGGGTTTCCTTGTAATAGAAAAAGGAACCTTAGGCAAAAGGGTTATACACACCTTCATCAAACGTAATTCTAGTTATCATTAATATTAGAAATCCTTAAAAAAGGATCAAGTCATTATAGTTATTCTGTTCTTCTTTATAGTATTTGTATTCCGCACTTATATTGTGTATAGAGTCTCTCCGTGAATAGACTTGTGATTACAGAAGTCGTTCACCGTTCCTGACAGGCTGCAAGATACACATCTAGTGGACCCAACAAGTGGTATCAGAGCCTGGGAGAGTCTCTGTACAAGAAGAATCAATTTTTCTCATTACTAACATTCTTGTTTAATCATGTCTGCCTCAAGTTCTACTCAAATAGGAGAAGATAGTACTCCTAGAACTCAGCAACCTCAACAAATCGTTGCTACGGTTTCCAACACAAATGGAAAGTTTCCTCTTCTGAAAAAGGACGAATATGAAAGCTGGGAAATGAAGATGGAATGGTGGATCACCAACACTGATCAAGACCTTTGGAAGATCATTCTGAATGGGAACAACAGGAAGTTGACTGGAAGAGACAAGAATGGTAATATTACTCTTCTTGACCCTAAAACTCATGAAGAAATCACATCTGTTCAGAAGGAGGTCAAAGCAAAAACTATTTTGCTTCAATCCCTTCCTGATGATCACATGGGTGACTTCTATCATTTGGATGATCCAAGAGAGATCTGGAATGGAATAAAAGCAAGGTTTGGTGGGAATGAGGAGTCAAAGAAAATGCGAAGGTCCATGCTGAAAGATGAATTCACAAAATTCAAGATCTCAGAAATTGAAGGTATCCATCAAGGATATGACAGGTTCCAAAAGATATTGAGCCAATTGAATCAACTTCGATCGAAACCTGACGATGGTGATATCAATGCAAGTTTTCTTCGAGCCTTACCCTACTCATGGAATCAGGTGGTAATCTCTCTCAAAGCAAAAGGTGGGCTTGACTATCTTAATTTTGATGATTTATTTCATAAGCTCAAAACTTTTGAGCCTCATGTGAGGGGATATTCAAGTGATTCTTTTCCCACTCCTGCTAACTCCGCCTTTGTGAGTTCTATGGGATCCAGTCCCATGTCTTATGCTAGCAGCCCAAGCAACATTGTGTCTTCTCAACATACTTTTCAACATACTTCTACTCCTGAACCAATAGCCAAGTCTAGTAGTATGGTAGAAGCTGTTCTTCACTCTTTTGTTGCTGACGGTGATGCTCAACAGCAAATTGCTTTTGATGACTTCAAACAGGTTGATAAACTTGACCTGGATGAAATGGATCTCAAATGGCAGATGTCCATGCTCACTTTTAGGGTTCACAAGTTTGAAAAGAAAGCCGGTCGAAAGTTTAATTACAACCCAAGAGAGCCAGCAAGGTTTGGCAGAAGCAAGGTTCGATGCTATAACTGCCAGCAGCAAGGTCACTTTGCAAGGGAATGCCCTAACAAGAATGACCAGGAGAAGAGCAGATATTCAGCTTTTAAGATTCAGGAGGTGAAGGATGACAAGAAGGCATTGGTGTCTGTTGACTCTATGGTCAACTGGAATGATCATCAGACTACTACACTGGAAACAGTTGAGCCCTCTACTGACGTGTTTGCCATGATTGCTGGGAATCTATCTGATGCAGAGGAAGCAGAAGAGTTTGCTCTTATGGGCATCTCACCTCAGGTACAACATTGTCCTCTTGGTTGTCATGATAAATATTCAGAATTGTTGTCCCAATACAATGACTTAAATGATCAGAATGATAAGTATTGTTTAGAGGTTCAAGCCTATAAGGCTTCTTTAAAAACATTGGAACAACAAAAGAGGTGGCTTCAAGATACTCAACGTGAGTATGAGGATAAAATTAGGATACTGAACATTGATTTAGAAAACACAACATATATGCTTAAATACACAGAAAAGGTAAAAGATGACAGTATCAAAGAAAAACAAGAGATGAAAGAAAGATTAGATGCTACACTTTTGAGATTTAAAAAATGGCAAAAGGCACCTAAGAATCTTTCAAAATTAATTAATAGTAGCATGTCTGGTAGGACTAAAAGGGGGTTAGGATTTGATAAATATATTGATTCAGAAGATGTGTTTGATTTATCTTTTTCGAGTGTCTTTGATCCTGACCAAGAGGAAGAGGGAGAACCTAGCTACAATAGGTTTAAACCAGTAGCAGAAATGCACGCTATCCCTCCACCTCTTACTGGAACTTTCATGCCCACTTCTAGGCATAATGACTTGGATGGATCACAAATGCATGATTCCCCAAAAAGTTCTACTAATTCTAATGACTTTGTCTCGTGTACTTTCAGTGACGAAAGCCAGTGACTCTGCATCAAGTGGTTCACATGAAGAGTCGAGACCTGCAAGTTCCAAGTCGAATGATCATGCTGCTACTGGTGCTAGGAAGTGTGAAGAGAGAGTTGCGTTTAATTCAACAATGTCTAGTCCTGGTTTATTGAGTCCTAGGAAGATTGGTTCTCCTAGAATTGTGTGTAATAAAGTTAGTAGTATGAAACAATGTCATTCTAATAAAAGGTCATTTAAAATATGTTTTGTTTGTGGGAGTGCATTTCATTTGATTAAAGATTGTGATTTTTATGAAAAACATTCTTCTGTTCATCAAGCATTTCCTGCTCCTGGTCCACCAGGAGTTGTTCCATATTCTTCTAGAAGACTAAACCCAAGTGCTCAATCGTTTTCTTCTTCTAGAAGGACCTCTCCATTAGCTTCTGATCATTGGAGAAACATTGGATTAACATAAAATAGACCAACCAGTAACTATTTTCAGAATTTTAATCCAAATTATGCAAATAATTTTGACCACATGTATTTTGGATTGGGAAATTTGGGAACTGCTGTTAAGCCCCCAGCAAGTTGTTCTTGGTCAAACAATAACACCAATATGATGTATAGGCAACCAAAGAACAACGGTGGATCTCAACAATCTTCTTGGCTATCTCTAAAGATTCACAAGGCAGGCTCAAACCTGAAAAGGTTTGGGTCCCCTTAAGACATTAAATTTTGCATCTTGATTATCTTGTTGTTGTAGGTTACTCCATACCAAGATCCTACTTTAGGAATTGTTGATAGTGGATGCTCTAGGAGCATGACAGGAAATAAAAGTCTTTTATCTAACTTTGTACCATTTCAAGGCGGAAAGGTCTATTTTGGAGGAGGTGAAGTAGGATCACTGACAAAGGAACGATTCAGATGCCCAATCTTAATTTTGAGTAGTTCTACTATGTGGAAGCACTTCAACACTTGAACTTGATATTTGTCTCTCAGATTTGTGACAAGAAGCAGTTTGTCCTCTTTATGGATACTGATGCACTGGTGTTATCCAAAGACTTTAAACTTCCGGATGACTCACAGGTTCTACTCAGAATCCCTAGAAGACACAATCTCTATAGTATCAAGCTGAATGAAGTCAACCCTACTGGTCAACTAGCATGTTTGGTTACTAAAGCCTCAGAAGATGAAGCCACTCAATGGCACAGAAGGATGGGACATGTGAACTTCAAGACCATTCACAAACTAGAAAATATGAACCTGGTCTCTGGTTTACCTCCCAAGTCATTCAGAAATGATATTAATTGTCTTGCATGCAGCAAAGGCAAACAACATAAAGCATCCTTCAAGGCTATTACTGCTCTCAGCCTTATAACTGAACCATTGCAGCTACTACACATGGATTTATTTGGTCCTACCTCTATTAGGAGCATTGACCACAAACAATTCTGTCTGGTGGTAACTGATGGATATAGCAGGTTTACGTGGGTTTTCTTCATGGCTGCCAAGAGTGAGACCTACTCAATTCTCAAAGATTTTATTACACTCATAGAGAATCAGTTGTCCAAGAAGGTTAAACGTATTCGATGTGATAATGGAACCGAATTCAAAAATGCAGACCTCATAGTACTTTGTAATTCTAAACGCATCAAACGAGATTATAGTGCAGCAAGAACTCCTCAACAGAATGGCGTGGCAGAAAGAAAGAACAGGACTCTAATAAAAGCAACAAGAACAATGCCTGCCGATTCCAAGCTTCCAACCATGTTCTGGACAGAAGCTGTTAATTCTGCAAGCTATGTTTTGAATAGAGTTTCTATTACAAATCCTAACAAGAAGACTCCCTATGAGCTACTAATAGCCAAAGTACCAAATATTGCACATTTGAAGCCATTTGGGTGTCCTGTCACCATTCTAAATACTAGTGACTATTTGGGGAAATTTGATGGCAAGGCAGATGAAGGATACATTGTGGGATATTCAGCTCACTCTCGAGCTTATCGTGTCTACAATCTCCAAGCCAAGCGAGTAATTGAAACTATAAATCTCAGGTATTTTGAGGAGAATTCAAACATCCAAGGCAAGGGTCCTGAATGGTATTTTGATCTTGATTATCTTAGTGATTCATTAGGATATTTTCGTTTCAAAACTAACCATGATGCAGGTCCACAAGTGTTTGCAATTTCAGTACAGGTGCTCATTCTAGTCTTTCCGACTCAGATGACGAGGATGATATTTTTGTTGTTCCATCCTATTCCACCACGGTCCCTCCTACTCCTCCTAGTGATGCAACTCCATTGGATGCATTAGATTCACAAGTATCTCTTGACACATTACTCAAACAACAATAAGAAGCTACTACAGCAGCTGCTCAAGGTGGCTTTGGGTTTCCCTTAAACACGCCTGCTGACAAAGCTGCTCCTAGTACTCCAACTGTTACTCCTAGTGCTAGTTTAACACCTATTGGTAGTTCGGCTAGTGATTCTACTTCCCATACTAGATTCTCAAGTCCTTCTGACCTGGGGAACCATCAAAAGAAGTCTTCTACCAAGCTAGATGATATTCATAAGCAACCAATTGATGGTATTTTCAACTCTACTTCATATGATGATGACTTTGTTGGGGATCTTAATAACTTGGCACTAGAAGTGGAAGTACCTTCCAATCCAGTGTTGTAGTCACACAAAGATCATCCTACTACTCAAATCATTGGAGATCCTGGTTCTACTGTCAAGACTCGCAGAATGCATAAGAAGGCCACGTCTGATCATCATGCTCTTGTGAGCTATATTGAAGATCAAAAGCGTAATAATCATATGGACTTTCAACATTGTTTGTTTGCTTGTTTTCTTTCACAGGTGGAACCTAGATCAGTCTCTCATGCACTTGAGGATCAAAGTTGGGTGGAGGCTATGCAGGAGGAAATGCAGCAATTCTTGTTTCAGAATGTTTGGATCCTAGTTGACTTGCCGGATGGAAAGACAACAATTGGTACCAAATGGATTCTCAAAAACAAGAAAGATGCATAGGGTATTGTGGTGAGAAATAAGGCGAGGTTGGTTGCACAGGGTCATACACAACTTGAAGGCATTGACTACACTGAAGTTTTTGCTCCTGTTGCTAGGATTGAGGCCATTCGTCTGTTTTTGGCTTTTGCTTCGTATATGGGCTTTACAGTTTTTCAGATTGATGTCAAGAGTGCATTTCTCTATGGCAAGATTGATGAGGAAGTTTATGTCACTCAACCTAAGGGCTTTGTAGATCCACTTCATCCCAAGAAAGTTTACAAGGTGGTCAAAGCTCTTTATGGACTTCATCAGGCTCCTAGAGCTTGGTATGAGCGTCTCTCAACTTTCTTGTTGAAACATGTCTATAGAAGAGGTACCATTGACAAAACACTATTCCTTAAAAGGAATACCAAGGGCATTATCCTTGTTCAGGTGTATGTGGAAGATATTATTTTTGGTTCTACTAAAAAGGAATGGTGTGATGAGTTTGAACAACTGATGAAGGCCGAATTTTAGATAAGTGCTATGGGAGAGCTTACATTTTTCCTTGGTCTTCAAGTCAAGAAACAATCGGATGGAATCTTCATAAGTCAAGATAAGTATGTTCATGAGATCCTTTAGAAGTTTGATATGGATCCTCTTAGACCAGCAGCAACACCTTATGAAGTTGCTAAAGTCAAACTCAAGAATGAGCCAGATCCTCCGGTAAATGTTCACATGTACAGGTCTATGATTGGCTCACTCATGTATTTGACTACATCACGTCCGAATATCATGTTTTTAGTAAGTGCTTTTTCCAGACATCAGGTGGCTCCAACGGTTTCTAATTTGAATGCAGTCAAGAAGATTTTCAAGTACATCAAGGCTCAACCCAAGCTAGGCTTGTGGTATCCTAGAGAATCACCTTTTGTTCTTGAAGCATATAGTGATAGTGACTATGCAGGTGCTTATAATGACAGAAAATCTACTACTGGTGGTTGTCAATTTTTGGGTCGAAGACTTATTTCATGGCAATGCAAGAAACAGACGATTGTGGATACTTCTTCAACAGAAGCTGAATACGTAGTTGCTGCAAGTTGTTGTGGACAAGTTTTGTGGATCCAAAATCAGATGCTGGATTATGGGTTCAATTTTATGAACACCAAAATTTTCATTGACAACCAAAGCACTATATGCATTGTGAAGAATCTTGTGTTTCATCAACGTACAAAACATATTGAAATTCGGCACCATTTTATACGAGATGCCAATGAGAAGACGTTGATACAGGTTCTTAAGGTTCATACGGATGATAATGTTGCTGATCTGTTGACTAAAGCCTTTGATGGTCCTCGGTTCAACCACTTGGTGGTTCACATTGGGATGGTCAATCCTTGAGACCTAGGATTGAGGGGAGGCTAAGCCTAAGGGGAGGCTTTGTGTACATATTTACTTGCACAGATTAACATATTGGTAGACTTTAACAACAGATTGAATGGGTTCTTGTGGTGTGTGTTACTCCTAATGGAGGATTTTGCTCACTTTTGATGGTTGTCTTCATTAATGGTTGGCTTCTAGTCATTACTGGTTAGCTTCTAGTCATTCATGGTTGGCTTTTAGTGGATAAAAATCCTTCTTTGTCAAGTGCTGGTTGGCTTCTAGTCTTGGTTTGGGTCACTGTTCATTTCGTTGACTTCTATTGACCATATTCTGCTTCTAGTGTTGACCTTTATGCGTTTTGAATTTTAGTCAACGCACGCAAATTCTGGTATATATCCTCTTATTTAACTTTGGTAAATTGGGATTTGCAAATAATGTTATAAGGGGCAAGTGGTTACTTTGCATTAACTGCCTAATTTGAAAGGGCAACCCACATTATTAGGGGTCAATGAACAGTTACTAGACCATTATTTATGGTCAATTACCCCCCTTGACTCATTCATCACAATCATAACACACACACACGCTCCTACTCTCTCAAACCCTAACAAATAAACTTCCATCACTTCTAATCAACATTAATGGCTGCTTTGGTATACCAACCCGCTCACAACAAGGTCGCTTATCTGGGAGATGGTCCTAAACGTGATGAATTCAAAGATATTTTGGAGTTTATTGAGGCTTCTAACCTCATGTATGCTTTTACTGTGTGCCCCATTGTTTATGATAGTGTGATTCGCCAGTTTTGGGATTCTGCTACACTTGTGGCTGTGGTTGGTCGTCCACGTGAACTCCATGCTACCATTGATGGACGTTCTTATGTGGTTACTGAAGCTTCTATTAGGAGTTCCCTTCATCTTCAAGATGAAGGTGGTGTTGTTTCCATCCCCAATGCTAAGGTTTTGTAGGGGATGGCTGCTATTGGGTATAACCATGGGGGGAAGTTTAACTTCCAAAAGAATAGGTTTTCTCCCCAGTGGAAGCTTCTAGTGCACTTTTTGATTCATTGTTTAAGCCCAAAGTCTGGGAGTTGGGATGCTTTTCCTACTCCTTTGGCTATTGGTCTAATCTGCATAGCACAGGGTAGGGTGTTTAACTTCTCTCGCTATTTGTTTGATGGGATGGTTAACAATCTGTCTATTACCGGTTCTAGGAAGAAATTTTTAATGTATCCTAGGTTTTACAACAGATACTTGTGTGTTTACCTCGTGATAGGAAGGAGTATGAGACCCCCAAGCTTACTGCTAAAGTTTACTACAATATGGCTCATGGGTTTGGGTTTGGAAGACCCTTACTAATGCAATGCTGGGCCTTGCCCAAGGTCCTCCTGATGATTGTTCCGCCGGTTGTCCAAGCCGAGGAGGAACCTCAATTAGGTGATGACCCAATGGAGGAGGAGCATCCTGCTGGTGGTGCACCGAATGTGGTTGTGGAAGAGCCGGTTGAGGAAGTGGTGGTTGAAAGGACATCCACTTCCAAGGTTGTCCCCTCTTCGATGCCACATTTGTCTCCATTTGTGGATACCCCCTCCTAGTCCTATCCCTCATTCTTCTGATAAGCCCTTTGGTTTTCGTGCTCATACAGATGACCCCTTTATTGCTTTTGGTTCCAATGAAGCCTTCCCAGACCCAAGTCCTCTTGGTGGGAACGCGGAGGAGCCTATTACACTTACTTCTTTGCTTGATCTCATGCACAGGTACCATGAAAGGATTCTTTCTTTCGAGGCGGATTTGAATCAACATTGTAGGCTTACCAGGGAATTTGTTCTTCCCATGGCTGACCGGATTAAAGCCTTGGAGACACAGCAGAGGTAAAGGAAGAAGCATGTGGTTCAGTCTGATTCTGATGAGGAGGTTGAAGATCTTGTGGAGGATGGCTTAAATTTGTTGGTGAAGGCTGCGTTTGCTTATAAGTTATATGATGATATGCCGATACCTCCTACTTCTTCAAGCATCCCTCCTGCTGCTGCTACCTCTACACCAAAGGAAGATGTTGCTGGTACTACTGCTGGTTCAACTGCTGGCCCATCTCATGATCCTAAGGGGAAAGCCCCTATGCCTGCTGCTCCCTCACCCCATCGCAAGCGTACTCACAGACAACTTGAGGAGGATAGGTTGGGTGAGGAGGCTGCACAAAGAATGCAGGCGGAGATTGACCAAGCTGCTAGGGCTGAGGAGGAAGCTCTTCAGAAGCAGAGACGTGAACAGTTGCAGCATGATGCTATGCATTGGGACGATAGTGATTGGATGCGGGTACTCACTATTCTTACCTTGGATTATTCGCGGTTTACTGATCTTTTGGGTTCTGATGTGAATGAGCAGAATTGTATTCCTCGAGCTCTGGTGTTAATGCGTAAGCAACAATTAGCGCTTGCTGCTCAACTGCGTGAAAAGCGTAAGAACATGCCTTTGACGAAAACCGAGGAGAAAAAGTTAATGGAGAGGTATGTCAAGTATCAGTCGGCTGCTCATTTTACTGTTAGTTGGACGTGGGAACGGGTTCGGGCATTGTCTTTTGATGAGCTTAAGGCTCTATATGAACGAATGGTCAAGCGTCAGAGTACACCTGTTCCAGAGCGTTTCATCTATCGTCCTCCTCCACGAGTGGTTCCTACTTCTCAACCTGCTGCTGCTCCTGGTTCTTCATCTGATGTTCCTCTTGGATCTACTGGTATTCCCTCGGTTGTTGATGTTTCTACTACTGGTACCACACCTACACATTCGGTTGCTCCCCCTGTTTCATCTTCGGGTCCTACCACCACCACCACCTATGCTACCACTACCACCACCACTACTACTCCTGCTATGGCACAACCATCACCACCCGTGACTGGTCCTCAACCTATTCCTTCTTCTGGTGTAGCTACTGTTGATCCTTTTGGTTGGACAAGGTATTGAATCTACTTCTACTGATCCTACTCCTGCTGCAAAGGTAAAGGTTGAACCCTTGTCTGGTACTCCCACTCCTCGTCGTTCCATCCGCAAAAAGTTGGCTAGACGTGTTAGACGTGGCAAGTCTGTCCCTTATGAGAAGCATGCTCTCGAAAATCTTATTGATGCAGCTTCTGATAGTGACTCAGAATTGCCAATGGGTAATGGGTCTCTTACTGGTTGGACGGTTAAGCCTTCCACAACTATTCCTGGTACTTTCAGCCATAGGATTACCATTAGTGATGGTTATGTTCGTTATGCTTTGGGTTTGCAAGGTATGTTTTCTTGGGCAGATCGTAAAGATCTTATGGATTGTATGGGTTTGTGGATGCTGGTATGCCTGTTCATCCTAGTGAAGTGCCCTCCTGGCCTGGTCTGAGAATGTGGGCTGATTTGAAAATGATGCTTGATTCCCCTCCACATGCTCCCCTTTCTGGTGTCTGGAAGGACCAGTCAACATGGGTTATCACGAGATGGAAGTTATATGCTAGCTGTGGTGTGCATGTCTTGGATTTGGAGTCTGGTGCTATGGTGTTCATGTTCACGGATTTGGACTATCCGTTGACTATTGCTTCGATGGAGGCCATGCTTGCTTGTCACTTGCATATTTCCAATGCCCCTTCCGGGAATGAGTCTTCTATGGCAACTACACTGGTGGAAGGGATCCAAGCTCTCCTGCAAGCCGAGAAGGTGGCTGCGTCTGGTATGTGATGTGGTTGGTTTGTAAGTTTTTATGTTTTGTGTTTTATGTTCATCTGTTAATACTTCCATTCTTTTCACCAATATGTAAAGTGATTGGTGACTTTCATTCGTTATAGTTTAAAACAAAAAAAATATAAAAAAAAATACTTTTTATATAATATCTGCTTATACTTTAACCAAATCATGGATTTTACACTTGTGAATAATATACCATCTGCTTATACTGTTTCAAAACATTGGGTTCCTGTTGCTGATTCACACTTGTGCTGGTTGGATGTTTCATCTGGTGTTGGACTTGGTCCACACAAGAAATGGTCCTCAACTCACCATGTCTCACAGACAAGAAAGAGTTGATTCACCTTGAGGGTACGGCTCCTGGTGTGATTCTCAAATCCGTTGATGGTTGCCAGGTTACCCAAAACTGGATGGTTTTCACTTGCCATGGTCCTCGACTGAAAAGTGGCTAATCCAAGGGGGTACGGCTCTTGGTAAAGATTTTATCAAATCCGTTGATAGCTGTAATAGCTTGCTTAAAGCTATAGGGTTTTCAACTCACCGATGCTTCATTGCTAAGAGTTGGCGAGTCCAGAAGGGTATGGCTTATGGTAAAGACATATCAAATCCGTTGACGGCTGTGATGGTTTGCCTAAAATCATCAGGGTACCCCCACTCACCATTGATTCACGTTCTAAGAGTTAGGCTGGGTTTTGGTCTCTCAGGGTGATGCTTATTCCACCAGAAAGACCGGCTAGCCCAGGAGCGAGCAGCTACTTGGTAAAGGCTCATCAAATCTGCTCATGTTGCTTTAAAGATTCAACACGATGCTGATTTGTTTCAAGCTTTGGAGACTCTTCTAGTGTTCCTTGTTGCAGCGGTTCTTATGTTTCTTATCTTGCTGATGCTGTTAGTTCTTTTGATGTTCCAATCCTCAAGCTTTATTGCACGTTTTACCAGGAAACTTGAACTCAACAGGTCAAATTCAAGTTTAGGGGAGGATTGTTAGGACCATTGGAATAGTTAATTGTAATAGGTAGACTAGGAGGTATGTAGTTCCTCCTGGTCATAGTAGTAGTAGGAGCATGTCGTGCTCCTGGTCTTAGTTAAAGTCAAACTTTATTATTTAGTTATTATTCTGTTAGGATATGCATGAAATATGTTAGGAAAGGATATGCATATCGGTTTTACACGTTTTGTTTAATGATGTATTAGGGTTTCCTTGTAGTATAAAAGGAACCTTAGGCAGAAGGGTTATACACACCTCATCAAACGTAATTCTAGTTATCATTAATATTAGAAATCCTTAGAAAAGGATCAAGTCATTTTAGTTATTTTGTTCTTCTTTATAGTATTTGTATTCCACACTTATATTGTGTATAGAGTCTCTCTGTGAATAGACTTGTGATTACAGAAGTCGTTCACCGTTCCTGACAGTCTACAAGATCCACATCTAGTGGACCCAACAACATAAAATACCCACCTAAGATAAGAAAAGGTGTGGTAACCCTGGGTGGCCGTTATTTCTGCGTGTTGTCGGCTTAATCACACCAACACCAGGCGTTGGTGTTACAACAATAACTTGAGGTGGGTTGTTTATTTAAAAAAAACATTTAACCCCCTATGGTTTGTGTTTGGCATTTAGTTCGGTGAGTCTTCAATGGTGTTGCACTTATTTAGAACATTTTTTAAAACATATTGAAGCTATGGAATCATGAGAAAAATAGTGATTTTATCTTAGTATAAGTTTTCTTGTTTGCCTTTTCTTTAAAATGACAATTGTTGGGAATAAAATGAGCCAAGACACTTTGACGCTGACAAGAGTTAATTGGACGCTGATAGGAAGAAATCAAGCGCTGACAAGAAATATTCAAGCGCTGACAAGAATAAGTCCAAGCACTTATAGGAAAACTTAGTCAACACGTTTGTTACTTGACGAAAAGATATACTCAAATATTGTATTTTCTATATTTATCTTTTAATAGTTGATAGGTTATCCATTGTACACGACTCCTTATGTTATAAAAGGATGTCGTAGGGTTTATAGTTTATATACGTATGATTTAGTATTCGACTTTCATTGTACTCAAGTTTGATAATCAATCGAAAGTGAAAGTTTGATTTATTGTTTTTACTTGTTCTTTAATTTAAGTGTTAATTCCACATAACACTTGAATTGTTCATATAACAACAAAGTTTTTCTAAGTGTTAAACTTGATTCAATCTTGTTAACATAAAGCTAATTGATCTAAGTTTGGGATCAACAAGTGGTATCAAAGATTGTTGAGGAACTTTGATCTAGAAGAACAGTAAACCCTAAAAACACCAAAACCCTAAAACCAGAAAAGATGTCTGCTACAGAATCTTCTTCCTCATCAACCCACAACCTAAAAATTCCCATGCTCGACCCTGACAACTTTGAATAATAGAAGTTCAAATTTAAACAATACCTCAAATTCATGGTCATACTCTTTGGTAGATTATTGAATATGGAAACGAATTCGATAAAGCAGCAAAGATTGCTGCTGCTATTCTATCAAGGTCTGGTACTGGTTCTTCTACTGAAGAACGTAAAGAAAGACCTGAGTATGGAAGAGTTGTCTCAACTGCTGATATAGCTAAGAGAAGGAATGACATGAAGACCTTAAACATTCTCAAACTCTCCCTAGGTCCAAATAATCAGCATACGTATAGAAGCTTTGAGTCTAACAAAGAACTTTGGGCAGCTCTTCAAGTCAACTATGTTGGTAATGATGATACTGCCTAAGAAAAGAAGAAGCAACTTTTGCATGAATATGTTGTGTTTAAGGCTCTTCCCAATGAGAAGTTGAGTGAGGTAAGAAGCAGGCTTCTAGACATCACTAGCAAGTTGACCTTTATGGGAACAAAGTATAATGATGCTGATATCATTACTACTTTCCTTAAAAGTCTTGGTGATGCATGGAAAATTGAAGCTAGGTCTATCATTGCTACCAATGCCCACAAGAGTTCTACTTTTGATGACGTCTATAATAAGCTAAAGATTGTAGAGAATGAAATCTTATTGGATCATGGAAGCAAATCTACCTCTAGAAACATAGCTTTCTTCTCACATTGTGAAGCTCAAGTTGATAAGAGAGAAACATATGTGCATCATGTTACTGGATCACCTTATGTCAGCAGTGGATCAACCTTTGTCAACGCTTCACATTCAGACGCTGACACATACAATATTGACTCACCAAGGATTAAACTTGCTTGTAGAAACTAGAAGGGGGGGGGGGTTGAATAGTTTCTCTTCCATACTCAGGTATTTCTTTACTTGAAATGCACTAGTTAGCAAATGATTAGATTTAATTGAAATGCACTAGCAAAGATAATAAGCAAGTATAATGATGATGAAATAAGTAAAGAATAAGGAAGGAGACAACCTAGTGGGAAGACACCAAGATTTATAGTGGTTCCACAACGAGGCTCTATCCTCGTTTCTACTCCACTCCTCGAGTACACCTACTCGAGATTTACACTATATCCACAAGCTCCCTTCTCGGCGGAGAAAACCTTACATCGTTGCTTACATTATTTTCCGACACTAAGCTAAATGTCGAGACCTAATCTTTAGCTAGGACCAATCTACACGATGTTGCCTACTTCACAATAAAACGACACAAGGCTGGATGTCGGGTTCTAATCTTAAGGTAGAACCAATCTTCACGACGTTGCCTACTTCACCATTTTACGACACAAGGCTAGATGTCGAGTTCTAATCGAAAGCTAGAACCAATCTTCACGACTCTTCACTTTGAAGCTAAGTGAGAACTTCACACAACACAACTACTAATCACTTTTAAGTTTAGTGAGAACTCACAAGACACAACCACATCACTTTATAGTTTAGGTGAGAACTCCTAATCAAATCTATTACAACTCAACTAGACTTATCCAAGTACACACATGTAGCTTGGATTTACACAACACAAATCCAAGCAAACACATATGCAATGGATGTACACAACAAATCCAAGTATCCACAAATAACTTGGATGAACACAACTAGTCCAAGTATTCATAAATACATTGGATTGACCTAAAACAAAAAGGGTATCATGATGAATATGACTAGCTCATAGATTCATCTTTATCACAACACTAGTGAGTGAGTGATCTTCTCATTGGACAAGGTAAAGGAGGGGATCAAGAGGATAATCATATGTAAACATCCTTAACAATTTAAGTGATCATTTACTAATGATTATGCTATAGAAAATAGAAAGAGGGCTGAGAAAAACGTCCAAGAGGCTTACTGGAAAATGGGATTTGACCCACTATTTAAAGGAGACAAAGTATAACGGATCTATAACGGTCTTCTATGCGCGGTACCTTATCTCACCCCACGGTACCATATCGCTAAGGTACCGCGTAAGTACTTAAGGTACCGCCACTAGACTCCACTCCGTTTTTTGTCTTTTAGTGGGGTGGGAATATCTGAGGTATTTGAACCCTTCAAAGGATATTCTAACAGCATTTGGAATATGCCATTTTCAAATTTTCATTTTCCATTTTAATAAAACATTTTCTAAAAAAGAAAGTTTTTTAAAAAGTCTTTTGTCATATTAACAAAAGTGAGTTTTAAGGATAATCATTTTGATGATCACTAAGTATGATTAAGAAAGGTTAGTGATATGATTATTACCTTGATGATAGTGTTAGTTAAATAATTCATTTTGTGTTTTACACTAAATGTGTTTTATAGTTTGTTGTGATCAAAACTAAGAAAGATTAGTTAATACTAATAATGTTTTAAGGCATCACTTGCATTAACAATCTCCCCCTTTTTGATTACGACAAACGATAAACTCATTTACGTAGAAACACAAAATATGGAATCATTAACTAGTTTATCACTATCATTTCTCCCCCTTTGTCGTAGCAAAAAGGTTAGCACAAGTCTTTGAAGAACATCGAACTTTGCTAGTAGCTCCCCCTTGGTGGTTGCTCCCCTTGCTTGGGGCACCAAGTTTATGAGCTAAGGTGACATGCTACACAAAGGTTAGTAGAAAGGAAAGAAACACCAATGTATATATGATCACTACCTACTAAGTAACTTAAGAGGGAGAAAGAGAAGAAATCTCAAATTAGAAGCAAGTATTTTTTCTAAGTATGTCCAAAGAGGTAATTGACAAAATCAAACTTCAATCCAATGAAGATGATAAGCTTGTCAATGGGTTAAAGCTTTAGAATTGATGGAATCACCCATAAGCAATTGTGAAAAATTAACCAAGATCAACTCAAAATAGAACTAATGAAATAGCACACAAATAACACAAAGGTTACATAAAGAAAAAAAGATACAACAAAGAAGATAGTCATACACATAATATGAGTATCTAAAAGCAATAAATATGGAAAATAAACCACTAAGCATAAGCTAGTCTAATAGTGATATTTTCCAAGATTGCCAAAAAAAAACTAAAAAGATGACGATGCATCATTCGAAGTTTTGTCCACCGGAACGAAAACTTGAATAGGAGGTCGAGTGAGGAGGAATTCAAGAAAATTTAACTTCTCATACACATGAGCAAGTTCAATTTGTTGAAATCGGAAACAATCACACGAGGATCCATGATGCAACACAAAGTCGTTTGATGGGGGTATGGCATCAAACTTAGGGTTTGGTGGTGGTGGGGTAATGGGTTTGGGAGTGTTTTCACAATGCCTTGTGAGGTTTGGGAAGGTTGAAAGCTCATTGAGTTGAGGGGTATTGAAGGATTGTGGTGGTGGGGGAACATTTTCTTTTGCTCCGGTGATGGGGTTTATGGTATAAGTCTCATTCCAATACTTGATTCGAGAGAAGGTAGGGTTTTTGGGTGGTTTGGACGAAGATGGTTCATTCTTCTTAACCCAAATAGGTCGAACCGAGATTTTCGGTTTCTTTGAAAGCTTGGATGAGGAAGCTTTGGGTGAGTGGGGGTGTGACAAAGAAATGTCAAGGTTAGGAATGTAGGAGTTAGGCATTGTGAGAGTGTGAGAATGATATCTCAAGGTTATGTGAGAATGAATTCTCAAGGTTAGGAAGGTGTGAGAATGAAATCTCAAGGTTGGGGTATAAGTAAAATGTAATCAAGGTAAGAATTTGAATACAAAATGTGTAGTGTCAAGAAATGTTTAGTCAATTTGAGTAAACAAGGAATCTTGACAGGGAATAGGGTTTTAAAAGTTTTGACCAAAAATTCGTCAAAAGCCACTTACTGGCCACTGTACCTTATAGGGACCGGCGGTTCCATATCGCTAAGGAACCACGGGACTTTAAGGAACCACGTCTAGTGGACTTTAAACCATGTTTTTCCTGGGTTTTGGAAAAAACTAAGACTTTTTCAAAAAATTGCAAATCTTGGAATTTTACCTCTATTAGCACCAAAATATGCTAGGGTTGCATAAAGCAACACATTCACAAAGAATGTCTTGACAAAGGGTGACAAAATAATTTAGATATCATTTTGAACCAATTTTAGTCAAGTTTAGGGGTTGTGATAGATTTAGGTTCAATTTTAATTTCAAATTAAAGTTGATTAGTGTGCACAAAAGGATAGAAACACACAAAGCTAAATCTATAAGTCAACAACATGAAACATTCATTAAGGAGGCAAGTACAAAGACAAATAAAAACTAACTAATACATAGCTAGCTTAAACATTAAATCTAGATAAGTAGTTTTCTTAGGCTTGGTTTTGTTGAAAACTATTATTAAGAAAACTACATCATTCATCTCCTAGGAGGAGGCATGGAGAACAAGGCAAGCAAGAACTCTTGCAACCTCCTATGTAGTCCATACATATCCATCCTTAGGTTATGGATGATGTAGTGGTTGTAGAGACAACATGGACAACTAGGACCATGAGTTTCTTGAAACCCATAGTAAGGATCACCCAAAAGGAGGGAAAGTGGAACACCCAAAAGTGGGATGTTTGAGTTGGGTGGAGGTGGAGGAGGCAAGTTCTCCAAGGGTGATGAGGGTGAAAGTGGAGGCATGTTCCCTAAAGGGGAAATGGGTGAGTGTGGAGGTAAATTCTCCAAGGTTGGTGAAATGGGTGAGTTGTGAGGGGTAAATGGTGAAGTCACCAAAGTGTCATCAAAGTAATTCACAAAAGGAATGCTTTGGATTGGTTGAGGTTGTGTGGTCACTTCCAAGGGTGCACTTGGAGTGAAGGGTGAAGAGAGCTCATTCATTCTTGAGTTGAATGAAGAGTAGGTAGAACCAATGGAGTGGTTAGTACCATGGGTGGATGAAGTCTTGCATGGTGCAAGAGGTGGGGAAGGTGATGAAGAAATGAGAATAGGAGCCATCTCATTCTTAGGTGTGTGGAAAGGTGAGGACTTAGGCTTAGCTACCTTAACCCTTATTTTGAGTGTTTTCCTTGGGGTGGAGGTCTTGGAAGTGTTTGAGGATTTGGTACACATCATGGTTGATTAGGGTGGTTTAAGGTTTAGGGAAGTATGTTTGATGTGTGAAGAACATGGCAAACAAGGTGGGTTTAAATGGGTGAGGGGGTGATCCAAAGTAGTAATGGGTTAAAATCATTTTAGGTGAATAATGAATTTAGGTAACCTAGTTTAGGAAATGTGCAGTTTATTACTGAAAATCATGCAAGGTTTACACAAAATTAAGAAAACAGTGTAAAGCAAAGATGCTGTCGTGCACAGTGACCGGCGGTTCCTTATCTAGGACCGGTGGTACCTTATCGATAAGGAACCGCGGGTCGATATGGAACCGCGACCAGTGGGTTTACAAAAATTTCCCATCCCTGTTTTTGATAAACCCAGATTTTTCCCAAAGGATTCACAAGCCAAAGTTAACTACAGATCATAATCTAATAAGCTAACTATCATAAGGCAAGCACAAAGCTATGTAAAATACTAACATGATGGCATAATTAACATTAAGGATCAAGATAAATGATAATTCAAACATGCAATCACAAGTTAATACATATCCAAGATAAAATAAAATTGTTCAACATTACATGTTTACCAACATGTATTCTTTGAAAAGCTTCAAAGCTTTCACCTTCTCTTTTCCCCAATCCCTTGATCATATTCCCCAAGAACTTGAAACCTTTTCTTGATTCAACCCGGTGTTCGTGCAATTCCCCTCGAGTTCTAAGGTTTTCACGGTAAAGATATTCCATATTGAGATCTTCCGGTACTTCACTAGAATGATGAGGAGGAGGAGCTAAGTCTTCAAATTCATCCTCGAATGGGTTTGAGGATGGATGGGAATTACTCGAAGAGTGGAAATGAGAACTAGTACCTATGCCATCACCATCACTTGTTGGCATGTCCATGTCCTCATCATCCATCTCTTGATGAACAGATTTTCTCGATCCTCAATCACTTCTTGTCTTTCTTGCATATGCCTCTTGAATAGGCAACATAACCCGATGAACCGGGTAGAAGCGAGAAAGATCAAGGTGGGGAAAATCATGAGCAACCCTTTTGAAAAGGCGAGTTAGAAGCATAGCATAGGGAAGGTTTGTCTTGGGCTTCGAAAGGGCATAATTGATTCGTCGAGCGATATAGAATGCCAAGTTGTACTTGGTGGATGTAAAGATGCAACTCAACATATGCACCATACATGTCGGGATGTGATCTCGGTTTCCACCGAGACAAAAGACATTCTCCCTAAGGATATTGGCCCATTGGACCATGAAATCCTTAAGGTCGCTAGAGAGCACTTCATATCGATTCAGATTTTGTACATTTGAATGAAGGCTTCTCACAACGTTTCCATCACGCTCTTTCGAGATGATGTCAAGGATGAACTCTAGATCAATTTCGGTGAGGTCATTTGGAGGTTTATCAAAGGATTCAGAGAGAGCATCAAGTTTCCATTTATCCGTAAACCGACAAGTGCCTTCATATGGCACACCGAGAATTTGACCAAAGTTTTCGAGGGAGTATTGAATCAATTGATCATTCAACACGAAACGAATGAAGATTTCTCCATTGTATTCAAATATGGAGTAGGTGCTAAAGAATTCAAGAAGGAATAGGGGGTAAATATCTTCTTCTATGTTGAGCAAGCAATCAAACCCCGAAAGCTCAAACATAGATTGGATATAGTCGTAACCCGTTATTTCCTTGTCAACGACTCTACCCTCATGGAAACAACGAGTGGAAAGGGATGGAAAAGCGTTTTGAAGTTGGGGGGAAGCATAGGTTTGAGAGATGTCGGGCATATAATCTCTAGTGAATTGATGATCTTTTTGATATTAAGAAGGCATGATTAAGTACCTAAATACACACAAGACAATATTTCTCCAATCACTCATATGAAAAATAAAAAATAAAGATAAAAAATATAAGAATGTGTTATATCAATTTCTTGACAAACATAGGATTGAATCCATTTCATTCTCATGTTCACAATGTGTCTATTCCATCATTAACCAAGAACACATGATCTATTCTAGATCAACAATGGATTAGAACATTGGTTTTTCAAAACAAGGTTTTTAGGTAAGCATTAACAATGTCATTACCTACTTGTTCATGGGTTCATCTCAAATCCATCATTCAACCAAAATCATTTAGCCTAAATTCGGATTTGTTCTATAAGTGGGTTTTAGTGAAATCTTAATGAATATCAACCTAAGGAATCATAGTAAAATAACCATGTCAACCCACATTCCTATTAAGGTTTTAATTCAATTTCATTTTTAAAAATCACCAATTATGAAAGGATGAAGCCTAGAACAAAATAGATAAAATTGAAAGAAAATACTTACAATTAATTGATGTTAGATGAAGGATGAGTGAAACCCACAACTTGGAATCAATTAATTTGAGTGATTGAAGGTTTTGGAAGCTTCAACAATGGTGGAAAAGGTAAAACCCGTCGGCTGTGTGTTTTTGCGAGAGAGAGAGTTTGGTTTGAAAAAGAATAAAAAAACTCAAATTGGCGCTCTGACAAATGTTACTGCCCGCGGTACCTTATCGATATGGAACCGCGGGTTTGAGCCGCAGAGATAAGGAACCGCCTACAGAGGCAAGTTTTTATCTATGAAAAACGCCAATTTTGAAAACCAAGTTTTTCTAAAATACTTACAATTAAATCATGAGCCTTTTAGAATATCATTGGATCATCATAACACTAAGCAATATGCCTTAATGAAGGATTACGAGTTAAATCAAGATCGAAAAGAACCGAAACGGACAAACGACTACTCGTAGCAAAACGACTAAGTGGAGAGAGGTCAAGGGAAGTGAATCAAGACTAGGATCAATGCTCAAGGGATTAGTTACAATCTTCAAATAGTTGTAGCGAAGATCTTGTGTCATATATAGTGGTTTAAGACGTGCCTTTCCGGCGAAACGTTAAACGGCTTTGGTAATGAATAAGCACAAAGCAATTATTCAAGTATAGACTAAGATCACTTTCAATAATAGTCTTAGTCTAAACAAAAATATGAGCAAGGTATTAATTCACTTTCTCTCCCACAAAGGGCCTACTAACCGTATGGGTGCAAACCATGGAAATCATGCTTGATACTTTAAGCTTCTACTAACTCACTCTACATCACCACAGTGAGTCAAGTATCCAAGCAATGAAGGATTGAGAGGATAAAAGAAAAGAAACACAAACCACAAATAAATGTCAAGGCAAGGATGCCGAGAACAATCACATAGTCAAGTAATGATCAAAAGAATGATCAAAGGGCGTGTGGAAGAACGAAAGCGTACCTTGGCCACAAAGAGCAATCCATGAAGGAATAAGTGATATGCCCAATAAATGACTATGATGAGTACTAAGTCTTCAAGGACTAGTATCATTCCCAATCATCTTGGTATCATCATTCAAAGATGTTAAAGATCAATGAAGATGAGTCTTCTACAAGTGCAAGTAACTCAATCCACAACCAATTAAATGATTGATCTTCATGAGTACCTACACAAAGCAAGATGCAAACTAGTAGATACATTTCAATAGTATATCTAAAATGCATACAGGCTACTAATCTTAAGTGGGATGCAATATTATCAATTAAAAGACTTATTTTCAAAGAAAACATAGTTTTGACCAAAGAGAAACTTTAGTACAACTAGACCTTCTAATTTGAGGAGAGAATGGATCGATCTAAGTTTTAAAGTACAATATACTTCAAAGATCTTGAGTGACCATCACTCTGATACCAATTGTAGAAACTAGAAGGGGGGGAGTTGAATAGTTTCTCTACGATTGGTGACCAAATTAAAATTACTTTCAATTTGGTTTGTATCAAAACTATCTTTTACTTGAGGCTAAGTTGCATAATGATTAGGTTCAATTGAAATGCACTAGCAAAGATAATAAGCAAGTATAATGATGATGAAATAAGTAAAGAGTAAGGAAGGAGACAACCTAGTGGGAAGACACCAAGATTTATAGTGGTTCGACAACGAGGCTCTATCCTCGTTACTCCACTCCTCGAGTACACCTACTAGAGATTTCCACTATATCCACAAGCTCCCTTCTCGGCGGAGAAAACCTTACATCGTTGCTTACATTATTTTCCGACACTAAGCTAAATGTCGAGACCTAATCTTTAGCTAGGACCAATCTACACGACGTTGCCTACTTCACAATTTAACGACACAAGGCTAGATGTCGGGTTCTAATCTTAAGGTAGAACCAATCTTCACGACGTTGCCTACTTCACCATTTTACGACACAAGGCTAGATGTCGAGTTCTAATCGAAAGCTAGAACCAATCTTCACGACTCTTCACTTTGAAGCTAAGTGAGAACTTCACACAACACAACTACTAATCACTTTTAAGTTTAGTGAGAACTCACAAGACACAACCACATCACTTTATAGTTTAGTGAGAACTCCTAATCAAATCTATTACAACTCAACTAGACTTATCCAAGTACACACATGTAGCTTGGATTTACACAACATAAATCCAAGAAAACACATATGCAATGGATATACACAACAAATCCAAGTATCCACAAATAACTTGGATGAACACAACTAGTCCAAGTATTCATAAATACATTGGATTGACCTAAAACAAAAAGGGTATCATGATGAATATGACTAGCTCATAGATTCATCTTTATCACAACACTAGTGAGTGAGTGATCTTCTCATTGGACAAGGTAAAGGAGGGGATCAAGAGGATAATCATATGTAAACATCCTTAACAATTTAAGTGATCATTTACTAGTGATTATGCTATAGAAAATAGAAAGAGGGCTGAGAAAAACGTCCAAGAGGCTTACTAGAAAATGAGATTTGACCCACTATTTAAAGAAGACAAAGTATAACAGATCTATAACGGTCTTCTGTGCGCGGTACCTTATCTCACCCCGCGGTACCATATCGCTAAGGTACCGCGTAGGTACTTAAGGTACCGCCACTAGACTCCGCTCTGTTTTTTGTCTTTTAGTAGGGTGGGAATATCTGAGGTATTTGAACCTTTCAAAGGATATTCTAAGAGCATTTGGAATATGCCATTTTCAAATTTTCATTTTCCATTTTAATAAAACATTTTCTAAAAAAGAAAGTTTATTAAAAAGTCTTTTGTCATATTAACAAAAGTGAGTTTTAAGGATAATCATTTTGATGATCACTAAGTATGATTAAGAAAGGTTAGTGATATGATTATTACCTTGATGATAGTGTTAGTTAAATAATTCATTTTGTGTTTTACACTAAATGTGTTGTATGGTTTGTTGTGATCAAAACTAAGAAAGATTAGTTAATACTAATAATGTTTTTAGGCATCACATGCATTAACACTGCTGGTATTGATCTAGACACAGTGTGTGCATACATTGCTGCATTGCCCAATGGTTCAGTGATTACATATGAGGACCTTGAGCAAATCCGTGAGGAGAATTTAGAAGAGATGGATATTAAATGAAATATGGCACTTGCAAGGATAAGGGCCAACAGATGGAATAGGAGATTTAGAAAGAAGATGACCTTCAATGCTAAAGACACTGCTGGGTTTGATAAATCCAAGGTTGAATGTTACAACTACCATAGGATGGGTCACTTTATGAGGGAATGAAGATCTCTAAGAAGATCTGATACTAGAAAGTCTTCAAGTCAAGTCGTCAAGGTTGAAGAGACAAAGGCTATGGTTGCCATGTAAGACATAGATGGTGTTGGATGGGACTAGAGCTTTTTGGCAAAGGTTGTGGAAGAGAATAAGGCTTTGATTGCGGAGAAGGAAGAAGAAGATCATGTTTACTTTGCTCTGATGGCACATTCCTCGTCTTCATCAGATAATGAGGTATATGATGATGCTTAATGTAGTAAATGATGTCGCTTAAACACTAAAAATCTTAACAAAGAAATTTTAATGTTAAAATCAGATGTTTTTGATGACACATGCGAGCTAACTAATTATCAAATGGCACTTGTTCAAACTAAAAAGACTGTTGAGGAATATAAGAAAATGGAATTTGACCCAAAATATCAAATTAATGTTTTGTCTCATGATCTTAAAGTTAGTGTTGAACTTAGGGACAATCCGATGAGATCCAGAGAAGAAGTACAACTTAAGTTAGATGAGGCCATTAAGGATAAAGAGAATGTAGGGCTTAAAATTAAAATTTTTGATAAAGCAAGCCAAACCCTAGAAAAATGTGTTAGTGAAAAAAGAAACCCTAGGGATATGTCTGGGCTTGGATTGAATGAATATGTTGTTGTTCCTCCACCTGCTGGGAACTTTTATGGTGTTTAGAGAAAAGATCTCTCTTAGACTGGTATTCCAGAACTCCAAGAAGAGGAATTTATTCCTCCACCTAGAGTGCTCACCCCAGTTGAGGAATATCAACAAAAGGTGACTGACCTTGAGCAATGGAAAGCAGCCAACCCTTTTCTCTTTGTTAAAGGTGGAATGCTTAGTGAGATTCCACTTGAGCCTACACCCATAACCGGGACCAACCCTACCACTGGAAAACTTGTTGACCTTGGCTCATCTGTTAATAGAAAACCTAGTGTTAAGTATGCTGAAATGTATAGTTTACCTAGGTCACCACAAAGACAAGCTAGTGTTAATGGGACAGGGTTCTTTCAATCTAGACTTAAGTTTATGTCTAGAAAAGCTTCTAATATATGTGGGAGTTTGATTGTAGGAAAAATTACACCTCTTGTTTAGGAAAACAAAAGAGCGTATATGAGCGATAAGTATTAAACAAATGATTTAGGTAAATCAAGTGTTAATGACCCAAATAGATTCGTTTTCTAAGGAGGTATATATGTGTGAAAAACTTGTTAATGATTTGAGATTAATATTGAAGAAAGAAGGGATGAGAAAAGAGAGTGACGGTTACGTTAAAATTAATCTACGATGACTAAATTAAAAACCGTGAAAAGTGATAAAAAAATTAATTCTAAAAGTTCCCAAAAAATTCCCAAAAACCAATAAAAACAAACTAAGAGTTTACAAATGATCAAAACTTTTTCAAACCTTTTAATTAATTAAATATTTATTTTTAAATGCTAATTAAAGCCCTAAAAATCCAAATAATTATTAAAAAGCCCAAATAAAGATTTTTCAATTTGTAAACCTCTAAAATGACTTAATAAGAATAAAAACTCTTTTTATTAAATTTTAAACTAAAGGAAACTATTTTTAAATGATTAAAAACTATTAAAATATTAAAATAATTCTAGAAATTAAGAAAATGATGCTAAATTTAATCTGATAGTTTTAAAAATCCTATTTTAATGTATTTGACCTAAGAAAAATATAAAAGTTGCAAAAATGTGAAAAATGAAATTTAATGATAAAATAATATTAAAATATTATTAAAAATCCAGAAACTATAAAAAATTCTAAAAACTTGCAAACCAGTATATTTTAACCTAAACAATAAGAAAATGAAAGTGAAATTACCAAATTACCCCTATTAGGCCCCCAAATGGGTTAAAAACAAAAACAGTCTATGAAAATGGGCTTTTGGCCCAATAAGATGGAACTTAACCAAATAAGCTGAAAATCACTAGTCCAGCTTAAAATTCAATTCTAAACACAAAAGTCTTAATGCCCAAAAGCTGAATGTAAGCTTATCACAGCTTATTGGAACAACATCTTATTCTTAATGGGCTTTTTGACCCATTAAGCTATAAGCCAATGCCATAAGCGCTAATTTGATATACAACCTTCTTTTGAGATGCCTAAGAGATTTGTGAAAAGAAATTTCAAATAAGCTCAACCAATAAGTTAGAAATAAGAAAAGTAAAATTTCACTAAAAGACAAAATAGTCGACTTGGAGTTCTAGACCACCTCAGATCTTGATTCAAGTTGCAAAAGACTCTAAATGACTTAATTAAGACAAATCAACAAAGAAAAGTTCAATAAGCCAAGCCAAATAAGATGAATAAGCTGATTAGCACTTATGTAAAAGTCATAATAATTGGTTTTCTAGTCAAAGCTCAAAGTCAACCCCTCAGATGCTCCATTATGAAATAATGGGTCAAATAAGTAACAACTATTACAAAATTAAAGTTGTTGCAGGTTTAAATAAGCTACATCAGCTTATTGATAAGCTATCCCAAAAATAAAACTAGCAGTGGCTAGCAGCAGGGGAAAGGAGTAGCCACTGCTTTGACTATTTGACTTGTAAATTTAGAGAGATCCAGTTGGATTCAATGGAAAACAAAGGCACCCTTACAACCAGTGAGTTGTAAGGAGTCAATATCAAGCAAGAATTCACAAATTGATCCAACTAATAAGCACAGAATAAGCAAACAGTCACTAGATACCTCACAGATATGCAAATAAGCAGTTATGAACAAAAAAGTAGTTTAAGCATAAATAAGCCAACAAAAATGAACCATATGCATACACAAGCTATAATAAAGTCCAATAAGCACAATAAAACTTGTTTCAAACACTGGATAAAAGATTAGAAGCAGATTCAGGCTTATATGACTAATGAACAAAGGCAATATCCAAACCCCTTTTGCTGATCTAAATGACCACCAATCCAATTTTAGACCATTAAATCCCTTTTCCCTAGTTGTGTTAACTAAAACTTAGCACTTTTTAACCCTAGTCTACCCTTAGATCTAGGTGTCCCCAAAATTTTAGCCAATTTTACCAAGTAAAACATATTTTATAGCCCTTTGTTGGATTTAGGTGTTAAGACCCTCAAATCTTGCAAATAATGGTCTAATACCAACACATACACATGTACAATCACAAAACACCAACAAACAACCACTCTAGTTAATTAAATCCTTGAATTGACAGTTAACCCAAACACCCCTTTGTAAACTGATTTCTCATATTTTCAAAGGACTTGTGTGATTTAACCAACAAACAAAGATCTAATCAACCTAATAACAACAATCAAACCTCAAAACACCAGAATCAACAACAATAACACTCAATCACAATCAAATACTCAGATTGTAGAAAAGTGATAATCTTATAACTAATCAAGAGGCTTGTTGTTATTCTAGAGAGAGAGAGAGAGTAAAGAGAGAAACAAAGAAAACTTTATTAAGTGAAAAATGAACTAAACAACCAACACCTCTTTCCATGGTGGAAAGTGGTTTATATACCCAAGTCCTTAATGGACTTGGGCCTCCAACCCATGACAAGCCCATGGGCCGGGTTAAACATTAATATAACGTAACATTTAACTACGAGCTACTAAACGTATTACAATATTGTTGGAGTGACCGATATTTCTAATATACGTTAAAAATGTATTTCCAACAATCTCCCCCTAAGGGAGGTCACTGCAAATTACAAAGTCCTAAACCTAGCATACTATACTAAGTCTTCGTTCTTCAGCTCGTAGTCTTTTATCTTTTATCTTTTATCTTTTCTTTTTGTTGTGAATATGTTGATGTTGATCTTTAGGCTTTGTATTTTAGAGCATTGTTCTTTTGACCCTTCACATGCGATCTTTTCCTTCTTGTGATTCTTGCCTCCTCGTGACTCCATGTTCCACACACTTATGTTTTTTTTGTTGAATTCTTGAAAGCTTCAGAGTTTGGTACAACGAAAGACTTCATTTTGAACTTTCTTAAATTTTGTTGAAATTGATGCAGAAAAACATAAGCATGTGGGAACGACTTCATCTGGTACACCGCAACGCCACCGTCTTCAAATGCCGCAACATAACAAGACACAAACGAAATTGCTTAGAACATTTCATTCTAAATCGGTAGCATTTTACCTCCGGTCGGTGAAGACCGTTGGACGATATTAGATATCGTACCAGTGACGGATAATTTCAATTAAGTAACTTCCTGACAGGATTTCGCGGGTAAACCCGTTCTCTTTATTCGACGATCACTAAGCCTGACTACGAACATAAAGAGTGAATCACTTGGATAAATTATCCTTGTGATTGAAGCCGTCAATTCATGAACCTGGAACAAGTGAATTTCAATTAAGATTTTCACCATTGTTGCTTTCCAGTTGTCACGAGCTTGATTCATATAGAATCTTGCACGTCACCTACCAAGTGCTGTTTGATGTTAACACTAGAAGGATTTCCACTCGTCACTGTGAACACTAAAGAGTGTCACTCTGAGTGTTCTAGCAAGATCATACGATAATGCGTAGAGGCCTGGAACGAGTTTTAGTTCAATTAAGAATTAAACTAATGTTTCTTTCCAGTTTTCACAAGATTGGTTCTTAAAGAACCGCACGTGTCACCTACCATGAGCTTGTTTGATGTTGGCTCAAGCAGGATTTCCATCTTCATTGTAATACTTGCGTATCACGTAGATGTTCTGGCAATATTACAAGAATACTGCGTAGGACTCATAAAGATCTCTTACTTTTCACAGTGTGTGAAGAAGCAAGGAATAAATGGATAGTGTCCTAATGAGACTTTTGATGATCTCGTGGCTCTAGACTCGATAGTGCGTTTTGATTTAGTGAGCGATGGCTGGAGAGGATTGCCACCTATTCAATATCAGTCTATTCTGAGTGAATAAACCAATAGATAACGTGTTGAGCTCCGTGTGATTAAAACAAACATCTTTTGAGAGATATTTGAGTTAGCTGGGAGGGGTTGTGCATGACATCACTGGGGTCCATGATATCTTGTCTTCAATATTGAGAATCATTTAAAAATGATCCCAATAATAGATGTGTTGACCCGGTTTCTGTACTAAGTTGTAAGGAGGGCTTCTTTCTTTACACCCTTTATCTTTACATTTCTTTTTCATTCTTCAACCCCTTCAGTACTTACCAATACATCATCACTAGCACCTTGTTATGATTTTTACAGTGCTAGCATCAGTAATTAGTCGGTACTCTGCTACGTTCACAATTGTCTCCAACTTTCTTAGGACTTCTAATTTTATCTAGGGAATTGTCCTTGGGAAGATTCCATCAGTTCTGATGAATCATTGGACTAATACCTAATCCTACCACCCTTTTGTCACCACATCCGTCGTGAATTAAGTGTGTTTTGGGTAAGTATTGTCACCATGAAAAATCCTTGAAAATCACTTAAAGCACTTGTGATATTATAATCAAAGTTTTTGTGCCTTAAGTGTTTTGTTCATCAAAAACGCTCCCCCTTAACATGTGCATTACACATAATAAGTTGGTTTATCTTTTAAGTCTTTTTCATTTTTTAGCCAAATATCATTAAGTCTCCTTAATCCCATTTTCCCCCCTTATCCAAAATGTTAACCATTAATATTTGGGATATTGAATGGATTAACCAGTCTTTGGGTAATAAAATGAAATTAGTTGCTGGCCATAGAACATGTCAATGCTCCCCCTTAAGTTAATGAGGGTTAGTTGTAGTGCTTGAGTATGATAGATTTTGAAAGACTTAGAATCTCGTGAGAAACTCTTGAAACATTATCATACTTTGACACTACAACAAGCCACCAAAACACAATATTTTCAATATTTACATATTCACAAATTAACCAATATGGAATGGACCTGAGATAGTACGACCCATTAGATGGATCGTTGCATCAGCTTGTGGTGCGCTCCATATGGTCTTCCACCAACGAATCGTTCAATACTCCTCATTAAGCGTCTTTCCCACAACTTTTAATTAATCTTGTTGATCAGGTAGGTAGCACTTGTTTCATACCCTTTGTGCCACTGGACGGTAATTGCGGGATGCTTCCTAGTTCTGTTGAGCTGAATCAATGTGTCCCTGACTTGCTGAAGAGTCCCATCACTAAACTTGGAAAGTTCCGCTATTCTCAGGAATTTCTTCTCACCAGATCAATTCAAGTATAATGTGGATGGAACCGGGTTTGTAGTGCTTGTGTAGGGAATTTTTCGTGATGAATAGAAGGAACCTCAGTTTATGGAGCAGTGAGGTTCAACTTCTTCTGATAGCTCTCAACGCCAAGTTGCAAGTCTTCAACTCTCTTCTTGATCACGATGCGACGAGTATACATTCGAAGAGCTGAATTCAGGGCAATGTAGTCTTCAGTGTTCAAGTGTTTGAGTGTGTCTTGAGTCATCAACGGTAACATATCTTCAATGTCAACAAGAGGAAGATCCGAGAAGTCTCCTTCCATGATGGTATAGGATTTGTGGTCTTCTCTTTTTAATTTGATCTCTGTTATATGATGATAACCGACTTTGGGTTCAACTCTTACTCCTTAAATGGCTTTGATTCTGAACTCGGATTTTACTAGAGTCTTTGACTTGAAGCCACATGCATAGCTGTAAGCTTTCTGTATGGTTTCTCCCCAATGTGATGCACCCAATTCAGCATAATGATCATACGTAGGGATTAATTTCCTTACACATATACAATCAACCTTTTCCTCGATCCAGGGTATTGACCCCCAATTTGCAGCTTTGACTAAGGTTAAGGAAGTAGCATACTTGTTGGCGCCTTTTACCAAATACTCGAGGTCATAGCAGACAAAGAAATCACGTATGATTTGATTGTCAGTGTCAGCAATCGGAAGAGGACCATTTTCAGGCCTGTGACGACATGTTCGTTGAGGAAGGTTCATTGCTTTCAACAGCTCATTCGCATTGTATTCAGCCTCCATTCTACTGATTCTTGAAGTAGGAATGATGGTGGGATCATGAAAATCTCGAGTTACCATCGTTGGAGTTAAGTTGTCAGTTCCATACCTGTAGATTAGATATGCTGAGAAGTCGATGGGATTGTTGAGGATTTGGGAGAAATCTGGTTCATCTTCTCGAGTTAGTGGACGAATACTAGCAGCTTCTGTGACCCAAGGTTGCTCGGGTACATCTTCATCTACATTAACTGTATCCACCCATGCCGGTTCGCTAAATTCTGGAATATCATGACTTTGCGCAGATTCTGGAGCTCGATTTGGAAAAATTACTCGAATTGTCTGAGTACGTTGAGTGTCCTTCACTGCTGTAGACTTAGATGTTTCAGGTATTGGTTGATCGGGTTCTCGGATGGGTAGTTGTTGTGGTGGTGATGTAGATGTGATAGCTGAAGCTGATTGAAGGGAACCCGATGTCAGATTGCATGAACATCATGATGGTGTTTGGTGCGTTTGCCGGTTGGAGTTGACTCAGAGTCTGGAGTTTCGTCGGCTGTTGAAGTTGTTTGATCTTTAGTAACATTATCCTTTTGAGACTTGTCACCTTTTCCTGAAGTTTGATCCCCTTCACAATCTGACTTATCTTTGTTGTGATCATCCTCTTCCTCTTCTTCATTCTTTTCCTCTTCATCATTCTTTTCCTCTTCATCATCATTCTCTGGTTCATCTTCATCATATATTCGTTCGTCCATGCTGTCATCATCTTCATCATTACGATCACCCTTATCATCATTGTCACCATCATCATCATTGTCATCTTCATCGTTATCGTCATTCTGGGAGGATTCATTAGGTTTGTCTGACTCATCCTCATCTTCATCATCTTTTTCTATATCGAGAGTGCTGTAAGGGACGACGGTGCCATGTTTTTCAAATATCTCGGTGTCTTGATCCATTGCCATCTTTAAAGCTTTGTGAAGAGCTTGTTGTTCTGGCGTTCGGTTGTAAGACCCGACTTAAATCATCTTAGCATGCAACAACTTCTTCAGCTCGTAGTCTGTGAGTCTTTGAGCTATGAGAAAGTCGGACTGCTGAGTGTCAGAAGACTTGATCATCATTTTGCTTGCAGCGATGTATTTTAGTTCATCTCTAATACAAAGCTTTTAGCTAAGTATGAAAAGTTATCGTCCGATCTCCTCGAATTGATTACCGGTTAAGAGTGCGACTCAATTGTCTTTTGGTGAACAAGAGAATGGTTTGGTTTGGTTATCTAATTTTTAAACTAAATGTAAGTAATTAAAATTGTCGTGGAGTAAAATAGAAGTCTTAAAATTAAAATACAAATATAAGCTTGCAACCTTGGAAATTAAAACTTAAAAATTCAAAAACTTAAAAACATGTTTAAAATAAACTAAGTAAAAGAGCGGGAAAACTAGATTTGAAACTTAAACAAAAACAAAACCAAGGCCTGAGTCCGATCGAATGCAATCGTACTCAAATGGTGGTCCAGATCGCACTGGATGCGATCGCAAAAAGAAGAACAGTTCGCACTCACTGCGATCACAACAAAAGAGATAGGATCGTACTCACTAGTGCGATGGGAGGGGCGATCGTACTACCAGATCGCAACCACGATCACAATGAGTGATCGTGGTCTTTGATCGTGGTTCCGGATCGTAACATAAAGATCGCACTCAATGCGATCGAAGCAGGGAAGAGAGACCCGATCGCACCCCATATCGCAATGAGTGATCGTGGGAGTGGATCATACCAGGGAAGGAACACAGATCGCAGTATATGCAATCGTAGCCAGATGATCGTACCAAGGTAAAACAACTGGATCGCACTTAATGCAATCGTAACAAGATCGGGACCAAGTAAAACCCTCCTAAGATGGAAAAGGCGTCCAAAAGGGAAATAAGCTCAAGCAAATAAGCAGTAACCAAAAGCACTTTCAAACTTCTAAAAGAGTAAATAAGCACAAATTCTAAAACTTTTGAAATCTAAAACATTCGAACTTCCATAAAACGGATTTAAGAACAATAAATATTTTAGGAAAACTTAAAAGTAAATAAGCCAAAACAATCGAATAAGCCAATAAGCATGAATAGCTTATAGCTTATACGTTCAAGAGCTTATGTAGAACAAGAAAGATTAACCTTTTAATCACGAAACTCCAAAATCAACACGAATTGAGAACCATTCGGATCAAACATGAACTTTCGGATTAAGAACAAAGTAAAATAAAGAAAGGTAGAAAGAGATTAAAGAACAAAAAGCTTAACTTGAATTAGATTAACGGAATCCAAATACAAGAATGATTCAAACCTTAAACTTGAAAGAAAAAGCTGAAATTTAGTGAGAGAAAGTTGGGAACTTTCTCTCTCTAAAAACTAGAAAGAAAAATGAAAAACTAAAACTAGCTAACCATCCTCCTAATTTGATTAGGAGGGTATTTATAGGCTAAGTGGGAAGTGCATGTGTGGTGTGCTTCCTTATTTCTCTTCTTCTCGACTCGATTTAATTCTTTGTCTTTTCTCGACGTCGTCTCAGGATTTGAACTTGTCTTAATAATTTTTCTTCTTTAATTTAGACTTGAGTTCTTCGACTTCATTAAACTTCCGTCTTTAGACTTTTTCTTCGATAAATCTTCAGAATAGGTCTTGGACATCCGTTCTTTAAGCACTCTTGATCTCTTGACTTCGTCTTTTCTCGTTTTCTTCGATAAAAGCCCGTGAAAGCCCGTGTTTTCTTCCTTTTTCATCTTTTATTGCTAAAACAAAATAAAAACACAAACCACGCATAATTCCGACTTTAATGACATAAAATATACGTTTTGGTCTTGTTATTATTGGAAATAAGTGGTAAAAGGATAAGTGTTTTCACACTTATTAAATCCCCTACACTTGACCATTGCAATGCCCTCATGCAATGCATTAATTTTAAAGCACGGTTTACATTTTTCATCATAAATAACCTATCTTGGCCTTTATTAAATACTAAACATTAAAGGAAAACAAGAAGACAGAAAACAAGTAAAGAAATCAGAGACTTACATTGGTTTTAGGCTGCCATGAACATTTATCATCCTCAAGTTTCACGTTCCCCACACCAAGCTTAAAAACGAGATCATTGTTATTATAAGTTAGTAAACTAACATGAATTCATGTTGGCTAATTATTCACTTAGACTCCCTTATTCCTAGGTGTATCTCTTATATTTTATTTTTGTCTTTAATGATCACGAGGATGCATTGTTTGACTTATTTCGATATTTATTTAGGCCGAAAATAAAGTGGACGATTTAATCAATAGTTAGCTAAAGGACAAAATCTTTTAAAACTGCTTCTCGGGACCTCATAAAGTTCATATCTTGGCATAACTCGCTTCGCGATTTGAGACCTTTCTCGGACCGATATTTGGCAGAGACTTCATACTTTAAATCTTTGAGAGACGTTCTTGAAATTATGGTCTTCTCTTCATAATAGGAATTTCTTCACTTGAAGTTTTAAGAGATTTTCCATCTTTGGACCACGACTTCTTCATTTTTCTCCAATCTTTATTTTGGACTTTGATATACAACGATCCGCCTCCTTTTAGGACTTGGATCTATTTATCCTCATACCTTGCTAGGGTCTTTTCGGATAGACTTCTCCATGATCTTTTGGAGAGTTTTTGCTCTTCATCGTGTGTCTTGATCCTTCATATTGATTTTCGATAAATGATTCTTCACATCACTTTTTGATCTTTAGCAACAAACTGTAGCCCTCATGCCTTGTTAGGGCCTTTTCGGACTCGCCAATCTTCACATCCCGCTTCAATAAGTTATGCCTTGGCTATGAACTCTAATTAATACCGAGCAACTTTTAAACGATCTTGGGCTAGAAGCTAAGTAACTTTTCAAATCGTACAACCTTATTTATTGCAGATAAATTTATTAACAAGCGATGGGAGAATAAGCTCATAATTAACTCACATAAATTCACGAATGAATACCAAAATTATAATTGACTCTATCATCTCTCGTCCTCCACAGTTTAAAATCTCAAGGAATGAGACTCGTGGATGCTTAGCCTATTAAATCAAAGTTTTGGGTTTTCGAGTCATCTATAGGATCTTGCAAATTCTTAGACTTTTTTCAAGTTTAGAAATCGCATTTTAAAGTTCCCTTGATAAACAACTCTCTAGGATCAATTATAGGAACTTGCGAAAAGTTCTTGTTCTTAACCCGTGAGAGTTAAGACTTTCGCGTTTTAAAGCTCTCTATATAAAAGCCTAGCAAAACTTGACTTAAACACGTTAAGGATACTAGCTAGAGTAAACTTAGATAAGTAAACTCGGGTTGAGTCAAAATATTCACGACTTTGAAAAATTTAAAACCACTTTATTGAAAATTTATTCTAGCAAGGAAAGAAAATAACCTTAACAAAGGAAAATACAACTATACAACTAGGCCAAAATAGATTAAAAATTTTGAAAAACGTCGAAAAATCAAATTTTCCGGTTAAAATGAGGGCAAGTTCATGGAAAAGACCATTTACTTCGATAGAAGTCCCCCTACACTTGATATAAACATTGTCCTCAATGTTTAAGCATGTGGGAGTAAACTCCCCTATACTTATGACATTGTGCACTTTGTTTAAATCTTGCTAAGGAAAGGACAACTATAGTGATTTCAATGTGAACATATAGAATATGAAAAATTGAATCACGAAAGTTTAGGATAGAACCAGGAAGACGGGTACACGGGATCACGGTTCGTCAAAAGTCATCGAGGTGCTATTTGAAGCTTGAATCACTACACAAAATAAGGAAAAAGACAACAACACATACGGGGCTCCCCCTACACTTATTATGAAAGCAGTAAAGGATAGATCACGGGTTGCCTCCCGGGAAGCGCTTGTTTTTGATAACCGAGTCACGAGCCTGACTCGACCCAAAACTAGTTCATGGGAAACGTGGTGAGGGATGGAATCATCTCATGAGAGATGTCTGTTGGGAATAAATTAAGGCCAGATCACTTGAGCGCTGACAAGAACAATTCAAGCGTTGACAAGAGCAAAGCAAGCGCTGACAACTCAAGCGTTGACAAGTTAATGTCAAGCGTTGACACATTGAAGACAAGCACTGATGGAAGATATAATCTACACGTTTATTATATTCTAGAATACTTCTAGTAAGGATAGAAACGACAATGTATTTTCTATATTTATCTTTACCTAGAATAGTTGATACGTAACTTATTGTATAAGGCTTATTAGTCTATAAAAGAAGGCCTTTAGGTTAATGTTTAATATCAAGTTTTACATAAGTTTTCGTTCATAAACATCTTTCATTGTAAGCAAGTTCGATATTGATAATCAAAGTGAAAGTTTGTTTATATCTTGTGTGTTCTTGTTTAAGTGTTAAATTCCGCATAACACTTAGATTCACAAAGCATATACAAAGGTTTCTCGAAGTGTATTACTTGATCTAATCTCGTATACACAAAGCTAATCGATCTAAGTTTGGGATCAACAAGTGGTATCAGAGCTTGTTGAGGAACTTTTGATCTTTGAAGAACACCAAAACCCTAATTTTCTCAGAAACCCTAAAAACACCAAAACCCTAAAAACATCATGTCTGAAGCAATAACCTCCTCCTCCTCAGCCTTACCTAACATCAAGATTCCCATGCTTGATGCAACCCACTTTGACTTATGGAAGTTCAACTTTGAACAATATCTGGGGATCTATGACTACACACTCTAGGAGATTATTGAATATGGAAACTCATTCAATAAGGCTCAAAAGATTCTTGATGCCATTACTCAAAGATCAGATGTTGAAGGATGCCCTGATGAGGATAAGATAGAAAAACTAGGAGATGGTAGAGCTGTAGGTGCTGAAGATATTGCAAAGAAAAGGGTTGACATGAAAGCCCTAAATATTCTAAAAGTCTCTTTGGGACAAGAAAACCAGCACAAATATAGAGGCTATGAATCTGCTAAGGATCTTTGGGAAGCACTTGAAGTTGCATATGGTGGCAATGCAGACACTAAGGAAGAAAAGAAAAAGCAACTTCTGCATGATTATGCTGTCTTCAAAGCTCAACCCAATGAGAAACTGAGTAGTGTGAGAAGCAGATTGCTTGACATCACAAGCAAGTTGTCCTTCATGGGGACACAAGTAGGTGATGTTGACACCAATGCTACCTTTCTTAAAAGTCTTGGTGAGGCATGGAAGATTGAGGCAAGATCTATTCTTGCCAACAATACTTAGAAGAGCTCCTCGTTTGATGACATCTACAACAAACTAAGACTGTTGGAAGATGAAACTCTTTTAGATCATGGAAGCAAATCTAGCTCTAGCAACATGGCCTTCTTCTCTCATAGTGAAGGTCAATTCAATCAGAAGGACTCTTATATGCATCCAGTTACTGGATCATCATATGTCAGCGCTGGAACAAGTCCTGTCAACGTCTCCTTTTCAGACGCTGACACATTCATGAATGACTCCCCAAGAGTTAAACCTGCTGGTTTGGATTTGGATACTGTTTGTGCTTACATTGCTTCTTTGCCCAATGGTTCAGTGATTACATATGAGGACCTTGAGCAGATAAGTGATGAGCACTTGGAAGAGATGGACATCAAGTGGAACATGGCTCTTGCTAGTATAAGAGCAAATAGGTGGAACATAAGGTTTAAAAAGAAGATGACCTTCAATGCTAAAGACACAGCTAGATTTGATAAATCCAAAGTTGAATGCTACAACTGTCATCGTATGGGGCACTTCATGAGGGAATGCAGATCTCCTAGAAGATCTGATGCTGGTAAACCCTCAAGTCAGATTGTTAAAGCTCAGGATTCCAAAGCTATGGTTGTAGTTCAAGGAATTGATGGTACAGGATGGGATTGGAGCTATCTGGCTAAGAATGCTGAAGAGGATAAAGCTTTGGTTGCTGATATTGAAGAAGAAGAGCATGTTGAATATGCTCTCATGGCACACTCCTCCTCTTCATCTGATAATGAGGTATATGATGATGCTTTTTGTAGCAAAGGTTGTAGGTTAAACACTGAAAGACTTAACAAAGAGGTGTTAAAACTAAAAGATGATATGAGCACTGAAAGGTGTAAATTGTCTAATTACCAACTAGCTCTTACTGAAACTGAGAAAACCGTTTCTGAATACAAGAAAATGGAATTTGACTTAAAAGATAAGATCAATATCTTAAAACATGAGCTAGAGGGTAGCATGGATGTTAGGAACATCATGACAAAGGTTAATAGAGACCTACAGGCTAAGTTAGATGAGGCCATTAAGAATAAAGATAATGTTGACCTCAAAATTCAAAGATTTGATAGAGCCACCCAAACCCTAGGAGACTGTGTAGCTAAACAAAGGGATCCTAAGGACATGACTGGGATTGGGATGAATGATTACTCTCTGGTTCCACCACCAGCTGGTGACTTCTATGGTGTCCTTAGAAAGGACTTGTCTTGGACTGGTATACCAGAATGCCAAGAGGAGGAATTCATTCCTCCACCAAGAGTTGTCACTCCAGTGGAAGAGTATCAACAAAAATTGACTGACCTAAATGAGTGGAAGAAAGCTAACCCTACTTTATTTGTTAAGGGAGGTTTGCTATGTGAAAGTCCCAATGAATCACCACCCATTAAGGTTACTCACCCAATCACTGGTAAAGCTGTTGACCTAGGCTCAAACACTGTTAGAAGACCTACCATTAAATATGCAGAGATGTATAGGAATAATAGGTCACCCAAGAGCCAAGTTAGCAATCATGGAACAGATTTCTTCTCTTCTAGCCGTAAGGGTGTGTCTAAGAAAGCCTGTTACACGTGTGGTAGCTTTTCACATTTGGCATACAAGTGTGTCAACGCTCCCAAAGCCAGCGCTGACAGGAACAATTTCAGCGCTGATAGGAAGAAAGTCAACGTTGTTAGGAAGTCAAACGTTGTCAGACCCAAACCTTGTGTGCAACAAAGTCCACAAGTGATTAGACCTGCCCCATTATTTTCTAGAAGGTATATCACTCATGGACAAAGACCTTTTCAAAAGACAAACACCTGGCCAAATAGGCAATGGGTTCCTTTAGCAAACCCTAGGTTCAACGCTGACAAGGGTAATTTCAGCGTTGACAGGACAAAATCCAACGCTGACAGAAACGTGACCAGACCTAAATATTTGCAGCCACAAGGTAAGGGGTCTAAAGCTTCTTCAAGCTTAACATGGAGACCCAAGAAAGATCAAAACCCTAATGATAATGGGATTTCAATGACTTGCAATAGATTTAATTACATTTCAAAGGTCATTACAAAACCTATTGGGGTTAACTGGGTATTTCATCCTAAAAAGGATGAGAATGGGGTTGTTGTGAGAACTAAGTCTGTTCTTATTGAACAACCAGATGAATCCAAGTCTTCTGAGACTTTGGTTCCCAAAGAAAACTAATTTGTTTTCTTTATGTGCAGGGCATTCAAAAACAGATCAATGATTATGGATATTGGGATAGTGGATGCTCAAGGCACATGACAGGAAAGGAAGACTATCTGACGAATTTCACCCCTATTAAAGATGGTGATAAGGTATACTTTGGAGGTGGATATGGGACACAAGTTTGTGATAACAAAAATAAGGTTCTTTTCACTGATACTAAGTGTTTGGTGCTAAGCAAGGATTTTAAGATCCCTGATGAGAAATATATTGAGTATAGAACACCTAGGCATAAGGACATATATAATATGAATTTAAATGGGATTAAAATGAATACAAATATGTCTTGTTTTTATGCTAAGGCCTCAGTAGATGAGAGTAATTTGTGGCACAGGAGACTAGGGCACATAAATTTTAAAAATATAAACAGACTTGTGAGGCTTGGGTTAGTTGATGGTTTGCCTGAGAAGGCCTTCCACAATGACCACTCTTGTGTTGCATGTCTTAAAGGCAAGCAGCACAAGGTCTCATTCAAGTCCAAGCAGGTGCATACTAGTTCCAGACCTCTTCATATGCTTCACATGGACCTCTTTGGTCCAACTAATATAGAAAGTTTGAATGGTAAGTCTTATTGCTTTGTTGTCACAGATGACTTCTCTAGGTTTACTTGGACATTCTTTCTAGCCATGAAGAGTGACACAGCTGATGTTCTTATTGATTTTATCACTCAGATTGAGAAAAGGTCTGGAAATGAAGTTAAAATGCTTAGGAGTGATAATGGTGGAGAATTTAGGAACAAGAAGCTAGATGATTTTTGTGCCAGGAAAGGAATTACTAGGCAATTCAGTATTGCTAGAACCCCACAACAAAATGGGGTTGCTGAGAGGAAAAATAGAACCCTAATTGAAGCAGCCAGAACAATGTTGGCTGATGCTCACTTTCCTATAGCCTTTTGGGCTGAAGCTGTTAATACAGCATGCTATGTGCAAAATAGAGCATTGGTTAACAAAATTCAGAACAAAACACCTTATGAGTTACTTTGGGGAAGAAAACCTAATATTGGTTTTCTCAGACCTTTTGGTTGTCATGTAGTAGTGTTGGATACTAGTGATGCCTTAGGGAAATTTAGTGCAAAAGGTGATGAGGGTTACTTCATGGGGTATTCAGTGCAGAGCAAGGGTTATAGGGTTTATCTTAAATAAGACAAACGTATAGTTGAGAGAGTACATGTTAGGTTCTTAGAGAATAAACCTAGTGATCCTGAAAGTGGTCCTAATTGTGAAGGTAACTTCAAATGTTGTGGAGGAACAAGTTGTTAATGTTTCAGGTACACAGGTTCATGAGAAGGTTGGATCACAAGCAGAAAAGGCATCTCCTACATTTGAATATGTCTCAATTCCCATTTGGACAGATGCTTTTGCTACTGCTGCTGCTGCTGCTGGACAAGATAATGGTGGTTTCCAAATACCACCAGATACAAACATGCATGGTTCTTCAGGCGCTGACAAAGGCAAATCTAGCGCTGACAAGACCAATTCAGACGTTGATGGCTCAGACGTTGACAACAACATTTCAAGCGCTGTTAGCCCAGACGCTGACAACCAAGATTCAAACGTTGACAACACTTATGGGCATCTTTTCTCTTCCAATTTTGAACAAGGTGGACCTTCCAATGTTCATGAAGAGATTCCTGTTAATCAAAGAGAGTCTGATGAAGAAGATATTGGCAACATGGAGCGTGAAGTTGAGGACACCAGACTTTTTGAAGGAGGGGTTCTCACTTCCACAATGAAGAATCACCCCACATCTCAGATCATTGGTGATATTATGACTCCAGTTCAGACTAGAAGATCTCATCAAGGTCTTGGTGGGTTTATTGCCAATATACACAAGAAGGTTGATACCCCTCTTGTGCAAGCATGTTTGTTTGCATGTTTTCTGTCACAAGAAGAACCCAAGAAAATATTTGATGCTCTCAAAGAACCAAGTTGGGTGGAAGCAATGCAGGATGAGCTTCACCAATTTGCAATTCAGGATGTCTGGGAGCTGGTTGATTGTCCTAGATATGTCAGACCTATTGGGATAAGATGGGTTCTCAGGAACAAAAGAGATGAAAGAGGTATTGTGGTCAGAAACAAGGCAAGGTTAGTGGCTCAAGGTTATACACAAGAGGAAGGGATAGACTATGAGGAGGACTTTGCACCAGTTGCAAGGATTGAAGCTATTAGGATTTTTCTAGCCTATGCTTCCTGCATGGGCTTCACAGTCTATCAAATGGATGTCAAGAGTGCTTTCCTCTATGGAACTATTGTTGAGGAAGTTTATGTCATGCAACCTCTTGGTTTTGAGGATCCAGAGCATCCAGATAAAGTGTATAGAGTCAAAAAGGCTATGTATGGCCTTCATCAAGCCCCTAGAGCATGGTATGGTACTCTGTCTACCTATTTGGTGGACAATGGATTCAAGAGGGGCACCATAGATCAGACACTATTTACAAAGAAGAAAGGAAAGGATGTGTTGCTTGTTCAGGTCTATGTTGATGATATCATTTTTGGGTCTACTGATCCAAAGATGAGTGAGGATTTCTCCAAGCTTATGACAGACAAATTCAAGATGAGTGCTATGGGGGAGATGAACTTCTTTCTTGGTTTACAAGTTCAGCAGAAAGAAGATGGTATCTTCATCTCCCAGGACAAATATGTTGCTGAGATCTTGAAGAAGTTTGGATTTTCTCCACATGAAAAGAGGGCTACTACTCCTATGGATAGAGAACACCCTTGGGGAAAGATTGGAGATGGGAAAGATGTTGATGTCAGGCACTATAGATCCATGATTGGATCCTTGATGTATCTTACTGCCTCCAGACCTGACATTATGTTTGCTGTGTGTGCTTGTGCACGTCATCAAGTGACTCCCAAAGAATGTCACCTTTATGCTGTGAAGAGGATCTTTAGGTACCTAAGATGCTACCCCAGTCTTGGTTTGTGGTACCCAAAGGATTCACCATTAGAGCTGATTGCATATTCAGATAGTGATTATGGAGGTGATAAGTTTGATAGGAAATCCACAACTGGTGGATGTCAGTTTCTTGGGAGCAGGTTAATATCTTGGCAATGCAAGAAACAAACAGTGGTGGCTAATTCTACAACTGAAGCAGAGTATGTGGCTGCAGCAGCATGTTGTGGTCAAGTGTTGTGGATTCAGAACCAGCTGTTGGATTATGGGTATAATATTATGCATACTAAGATATTTGTTGACAATAATAGTACTTTATGCATCATTAAGAATCCTGTACATCATTCTAAAACTAAACACATAGAAATTAGACACCATTTTATAAGAGATTGCTTTGAGAAAGGTTTAATACAACCAGATAGGGTTGACACTAAGGACAATGTGTCAAATTTATTAACTAAACCTTTTGATGCTGGGAGATTTCAATACTTGGTAACAAGTATTGGAATGGTTAATCTCACATAATATGTGTTTTGGATTCTTTTTGTAAAAATATGTACAGGATGATGCATTATTATTATTGGTCTTATTGATGATTCAGATTTTCCACTATTATTTTCTAACACTGACAAAGGTTGCTTGAACGCTGATAAGTGTTTTTGCAACGTTGTCAGCGATATAATTGTCTAACGCTGACAAAGCTTCCCTCAACGCTGTCATGTGTTATCGGGGCGTTGTCAGCAACATTGTTAGTTTTGTGGTTTTTAATCTAAATGTGCAGATGGTGTTAGCAGTATACCCTTGGATACAGAGTTTCTTATGGATCAATGGAGAGGCATTTGGACAAGTTTTTATTTATGGATGATGGTTGGAATGTTTCATTCCTATCTTGACATAAATTTTTTATGTTCATGCATGATTTTAGCAAACTTTTTGTATCATAGTTTAAGGGGAGGTTTTAGGAACCTTTAGGATGTTTGGGTATCCATATGATACTGTTATCACAATTCTAGATTGTGTCCACAGGTGAGTATGGGTTAGTTTTACTAAACCATGAGGCACTGTAGCATGCATAGTATATCAACTTTGCATGCTGCCAAGACATTTTTGGCCTAGAATTGGTTGTGGTCTGTTGGGAGACTTGGGACTGATTTTGATATGGGATTTACCTGGGAGTAACAAGGATTTTATAAGGTAACTTTGTTGTTAAGAATTTTGGTTAGCAAGGGACACTAGAGGACTGTTATGTCTATCTTGCTTATGCAAGTGTGCATAACTGGACAGTGCTTGCCGCCCTATAATAATTATCAGCTTTTGGTTATCTTCTCTAGGATAACTTACTTGTTAAGGTCATTTTTCACTTTTTAAAACAATTTTTATTTTTGGACGCTGACAAGATTTTTCCAAGCGTTGTTGTGACCAAATTGGACGCTGACATGGCTTTAGGCAAACGTTGACAAGATTATAGCCGTTGGGCGTTGATAGGTTATTTTTGACCGTTGACACTCAGTGGGACCTACCCAGTTGTTACTTTTTGACATATTTTCAAGCCGTAATTTTAGGAGTTGTTACTTTCATTTAATGCATGAGATAACTTATAACTTTTTCAATATTCTCATGATTAGTTTTTGAAAATCTTTGCCTATTTTTGGGCCAATCACATGCATTCTTTTTCTCCTATAAATTTGGCTCCTATTTTTAAACAGGGTATCTATAATTCTTGTCTAACACTTTTCTCTTATCAACTTCATCTTCTACACTTAAAATTAACAGCTTTCATCAATGGCACCAAAGTTTAACTCAGCAGAATTGGAATTGGGGTTCAAGTCTCAACACAACATGATTGCTTATCTTGCTGCTGATGATACTCTGTTTCCTCAATACACACAAATGGTGGCGTATTTGAATGCATCCCCATTAAAGTATGCTCTTTCTCATGCACCACTCATTCCAGTCACACACATTAAGCAGTTTTGGAACACTGTCAGTTCCTCAACAGTTAATGGAGTGACCACATTAACTTCTATTGTTCATGGGAGGTCTTGGGTGGTTACTGAGGCTTTGGTACGCCAGGCCTTGCATCTTGATGATGCTGATCGTGTAGCCATCCTTCCCATCAATGAAATAGAACAAGGGCTTAGGGCTTTGGGATATCCTTTTCCTGATGAAGGTACTCTTAATAAGTATCATAAGCAGGAATTTCCCCCAGCCTGGAAGTACCTCATCCACATCCTCCTTCAATGTTTGAGTCCCAAATGTACTGCACACAATGAGATCAATAGATCCATTGCTATTGCTATTGTGTGCATTGCAACAGGGCAAAAATATAACTATTCTAAAATGATTTTTGAAGGGATGTGTAAAAACAAGGGGACAAAAATGACTTTAGCTTATCCCCGTTTTCTGCAAATGTTTTTTGATGATCAAGGTTACAGCTCAAGTGATCACAATGATTTTTATAAGATCCCTGAGCAAAAGAAAGCTATTTTTACGAAGATGAATTCACCACCCCATAGAGACTTACCTTTAACCCCAGCCATGCTTGCTGTTATTGCAGCAGCACAACCCCAACCAGACCCCCAACCTCAAATTGACCCTCAACCACAACTTGAACCCATTCCTGAACCTTTACCCTCACCTGAACAAATGCAAATTGACCAAGAACCCTTTGACGCTGACACATCAAATGTTGGCGTTGATGTGCCTATTTCCCACGCTGACACACAACCTTCACAATCCCAAACACCCCTTAACCAACCCACATCTACCCATTCTTCCACACCATCTTCCACACCACCTGAATATAGGTTGATGAAACGCTAAAGGACTACTGGAGTGTTCTCCTCTGGTGGTCCTAGCCATGAAGCAGAGAGAACCACCACCACAAGTCTGGCTGGTGACCTGGATGAGGCTGGGACTATTAGTTCTGGCTTAGATGCTGGCCAAGGCAGTCCCACCATAATTAAGTCCTCATCCATGCCCAATGAATCTGACTTGGGAGGTCAAATTCCCATTTCAGAAGAGGGCAGACTGGAACCAATGACTCTTTTGGAATTGACGGCAGTCTGCATTAGCTTGCAAAAGCAAAATGCAGACTTAGTACAAATTGTCAGCTCCCAAGGCCTTGAACTCAAGCAATTGAGGGAGAGGATTGTTGTTTTGGAAAGTGATCATGCTAGGAGGGGTATGGAGGAGTCTTCCAAAGGGGAGGAAGATCAAAGAAATCTGAGTGATAAGGGCAGTCAAGATGGTCAATCAATGGATGTTGCTGAAGCCCTTACAACTTTGAAGGAACAAACAGGTTTTGATACGTCCTTAATCTCTCCAACCAATCTAAATTTATCATTTACAGCTATGTTGAGAGAGGTTACACAAGGCGCTGAGGGAAAATATTTGAGCGTTGACAAGACAAATTTGGACGTTGATAGAAGTATTTTGGGCGCTGATAGAGGAAATTTGGGCGTTGACAGACCTGCACATGAAGGTGATGTATCCCAGTCATCATCTATCATCAAGGAGGTTCCTACTCAGGTATTACCATCTACCTTACCAACCATTGCACCATCTGATAAGGGTAAGGGTAAATTGGTAGAAGAAATTGTTCCAAAGGATGCAGCCCAAGTTGAATTTGATAGAAGATTGGCTGAACAAATGATGGAACAAGGTGAAAAGGAAAAGTCACCATTTGTTGTGACTTTTGAAGAAGAAAGTGATGGAGCTAGCTCAGACTCAAGTGTGATGATTATAGAACCTGAAAGGCTTGAGTATGGTGATGAGCTTGCTAGGGAAAAGTTGAGAGAATTGAAATTGCAGGTTGACTTTGACATGCCAGAGGTGGTTCAAATGTACAATTCTTGGGAAGAAAGCTGCATGGATAATCCAGACTTGACCATTTCAGATCAAATATGGGGTTTAGAGCTTCTTCTTAGAGTTCAGAAGGATTGTAAGGTGATTTTGAAGCACAAGGCAAGCAATATTCTCTCAGAGTTGAAAAGGGATAGAAGAGAGCTCTACTTTATGTTGCTCAGATGTCATGGAGTTGGATGGACACATCAGAAGTTGAAGGCTTTGACATTTGATGAGTTGGAACATAGGGCTTATCCCATTTGGGTGAGAGTGTAGGAAGGAAACACTCTCAGACTTCTTTCAGATGAAAGAAAGGAGCAACTTGCAGAAGAAATGGAAATCAAGAAAGCTATGATGACTCCCAGGCCAGTGAAGAAGGGATTTAAATTTGAGTTTCCAAAAGATATGGATCCACTATATCTAAGTGAAGCAGTTATAAGAAAGAGCCTCAAGCTCTCCCCATTAGAAGCTTCAGATATGGTGCAAGTGTTACCATTAGATTCCAGGAATCCAATTGTGAGTTATGACGAGGATGAATGTGGATTCTGGAAGATTGGCAGATTTGGCAAGGAGGTACACACTTTTACCACTCTCATATCTTTATTTGCAAGTTGTGATAGAGAAGACTTGGTGGACCTTTGGAGGTTGCTGGAGACCAAGTATGAGGCTGAAGCACCAACTTCAGCTAATGGAATAAAACTTTGGACCACATTCAAAAGAATGTGTGGGACAAAAGAGGAAGATCCTGAAATATGGAAGGATCTTGAAGATGACCTCAGTGGTCTTCAATGGAGGTTATATTCAGCTGCTGGTGAATACCATTTGAGTTCTACAAAGTTTGCTGAGTATCTACTTGTGGATGCTCACTATTTCATATCCAAGGCTGTTTTGGAAAAGATGAAGGACACTCAGCTGGAGATAGATTATTCAAGTGACGTGGCAAAGGATTTGATCTGATTTATTCATTACCAATATGAGAAGATTTGTCAGACTCCTCCAAGTTCTTAATGCTTATTCAAAAACTTGATCATAAGAGTGGATATCTAGTTTAGGGGAGGATTGTTGGGAATAAATTAAGGCCAGATCACTTGAGCGCTGACAAGAACAATTCAAGCGTTGACAAGAGCAAAGCAAGCGCTGACAGCTCAAGCGTTGACAAGTTAATGTCAAGCGATGACATATTGAAGACAAGCACTGATGGAAGATATAATCTACACGTTTATTATATTCTAGAATACTTCTAGTAAGGATTCAAACGACAATGTATTTTCTATATTTATCTTTACCTAGAATAGTTGATACGTAGCTTATTGTACAAGGCTTCTTAGTCTATAAAAGAAGGCCTTTAGGTTAATGTTTAATATCAAGTTTTACATAAGTTTTCGTTCATAAACATCTTTCATTGTAAGCAAGTTCGATATTGATAATCAAAGTGAAAGTTTGTTTATATCTTGTGTGTTCTTGTTTAAGTGTTAAATTCCGCATAACACTTAGATTCACAAAGCATATACAAAGGTTTCTCTACGTGTATTACTTGATCTAATCTCGTATACACAAAGCTAATCGATCTAAGTTTGGGATCAACAATGTCCTCACCAAAGTACAGCTTCAAACGCTGGCCATTCACCTTGAAATTGGGCCCATTTGGCTAAGAAAGCTCAATGGTGCCATATGGAAAGACTTTGGTGACGGTGAATGGACCAGTCCAGCGGATCTTCAACTTGCCAGAGAAGATCTTCAACCGAGAGTTAAAAAGTAAGACTTGATCACCAACGTGGAACTCTCGGTTCTTGATTCTTGCGTCATGGATGATCTTTGTCTTCTCCATTATATCAGTGAGTTCTCGTAAGCTTCATTCCTCAGTTCGTTGAGCTCGTTGAGTTGAATCTTGCGAAGATCACCGGCTTTGTTGATGTCGAAGTTAGCCCACTTCAAGGCCTAGTACGTCATATGTTCCAGCTCGATGGGGAGGTGGCATGCTTTCGCGTACACAAGACGATAAGGTGTACAACCAATCAGAGTCTTATATGCGGTACGGAAAGCCCACAGAGCATCATCTAACTTACCGGCCCACGCGACACGATGCTCTCTCATAGTACGTTCCAGAATTCGCTTTAATCTACGGTTGGAGATCTCGGCTTACCCATTGGTTTGGAGATGATAGGTGGTAGAAAGACGGTGATTAACACTATACTTAGCCATGACTCTTGCAAATTGATCATTGCAAAAATGAGTCCCGCGGTAACTGATTATAGCACGAGGAACACCGAATCGAGCAAACAACTGCTTCAAAAAGTTCACAACCACCCTCGCATCGTTCGTTGGGAGAGCCTTAACTTCAACCCATTTAGAAACGTAGTCAACGGCTACGAGGATGTACTTGTTCCATTTGCATGATGGAAATGCCCCCATAAAGTCGATGCCCCATACGTCAAAGATTTCACATTCTTGTATGAAATTTTGAGGCATCTCATCTTTATGTGTGATCTTGCCTTGTCTTTGGCAAGCATCACAATGCTTAACCATTTCGTGAGCGTCACGATAAATGGTGGGCAAATAGAATCTAGAGTCAAACACTTTCTTAGCGGTGTAGTTGGGACCAAAGTGACCACCGGTGGGTCCTTTATGGCAAGTATCAAGGATTTGCAAAGCTGCCGGTCCATCAACACATCGACGAATGATCATATCAGCACATTGTTTGAATAGATAAGGGCCATCCCAGAAGTAAGTCTTAACATCTTTAAAGAACTTCTTCTTTTCTTGGGATGTTAACCCTTGGATGAGAATACCACCCGCTAAGTAGTTTGCAATGTCCGCAAACCACGGGGTGTCATCAAGATTGGACTGAATAGACATTAAGGTCTCAAGGGGAAAAGAGTCATTGATCTCTTGTTTCGGATGATCCCCTTGATATGAATCCTCAAGTCTACTCAAATGATCCGCTGCTAGGTTTTCGGCTCCCTTTTTGTCACGAATTTCAATGTTGAATTCTTGAAGGAGCAAAACCCAACGAAGAAGTCTTGGCTTATAATCTTGCTTAGTTAACAAGTACTTCAACGCGGAATGGTCGATATACATGATGGTGGTGGACATGACAAGATAGGGGCGAAATTTTTCAAAAGCATAGACAACAGCTAAAATCTCTTTTTCGGTTGTCGTATAATGCAATTGAGCCCCCGTCATTGTCTTGCTAGCGTAATGGATTGGTTGGAAGTGTTTGTTCACTCTTTGCCCCAAAACCGCTCCAATAGCAAAGTCGCTAGCATCGCACATCAATTCGAAAGGTAGCTCCCAATTAGGGGTAACCAGGACCGGTGCCTTAGTCAGCTTATCCTTGAGAAGATTGAAGGCTTCAATACACTCTTTGGAAAAGATAAAATGTGACAATCCGTCAATTTACGATTGATATTTTATTCTCAAATATTATTTGAAAATATTATTTTAATGATACAATATGAACTCACTTATTTTTGGGAAGAAATTTGGATTTACGTCTTGGAGTAGCATCGACTACGTCTAAACCGGAGGATTCAACGTTACGTGCTTACGTTTACCTACACCGTCTTTGGTGACAGTCCGACATTTCAGAAAATAAATTTATCCACGAATATTATTTTGGAGTTTTAAATTTGTGTTAGTTCATAAACTCACAAATTTACGAGAAGAGATTAGGACTTACGATTTTATTTTAACGTCCTTTACGACTAAACCGGAAACCTTAGGATTACGTATTTACGTTTTCGAACTCCGTTTTTGATGAGACAATTTTTATTAGATTCGTTTTGTGCCGTTGATTCATAATTTATAAAAACGTTTTTCGTAAAACGACTCGAGGGCACGCAAATCGAGGAAACTAGAATCGAGGAGTACCCGTAAATAATTGGGGATGAGACAAAAACAAGTTTTGCCCCACCCCCACAGGGACGGCCAAAAACTAGCAACTTATGCTAGTAATGTGTCAAGTTTATTTAACAAGTACACACTTGTCACTTTAAGCTTACTTTGTAAGTTAACACACCTCAAAAACAACTAGCTACAAACAATACCACCATTTACACCATGCAATCAACTTACATTTTCTCTCATCTCTCCCAAAAGTGTCGTCCCATTCTTCACCCTAAAACACCATTTTGATCAATTTCATCCATGAAATCATGTGTTATTCATACACATGTTGAAGCCCTTTTGAAGCTCTCTTGAATGGTGGTGATTATAATATCCATGGAGGAGTTTCCTTGGTATCTTGAGGCTGATTTTCCACAAGGAGTTCATGAAGCATGGTGGTCATGAAGATGGTCTTGGTGCATCACAAGTTTCTCCATCAAAAATCCATGTTTTGATCAACCTACATCATCATGGTGGTATAAAGATTGTCCTCCTCATCTTTTTGTTAATTTGATTATGTAAACATGTATTTTATTTCCTATTGTACACGTATATGATGATTATATGATGATAAAAATGTTATGTGGGGATTTGTTGTTGATAATCATGGATAAAAAGATGAAAAACTACAAGTAAAAATGGGTAAATCATGTTTAAATGATAGGCTGTATAAAAACAGTAAAGAACCATATGGTAAACTGATAAAATGATGAAGTAGAATGGATTTACAGTAAGCTATGGGTCTTGTACACATGTGAGAGTTGGCCATGCAATGGAATCATTGTAATGAGTGAGATATGATCAAAACAAGTTTAGGGTATAAATCTGAGGTTACTGTTTTGGACGATTTTTAGAAAATACTTAAAGGATGATTCAACAGTAGCTATAGGAGAGTTAAATGTAGCACATATCATGTAGTTTATGTGATAAAAATTTGAGCTTCTATCTCCATATAGAACTCAAGATATGGCAGTTTTGGTGAAAGTGAAGTTAAAAATCAGATTTTGAAAAATAAAGTATAATACTATTATATAAGCACTCAAAATTATATTGTATAAAATGTAAAGTTAAAACCCACTAACTTATGGATTTTATTTATATAAATATTTAAAAGGTTAAATAAGGGTACATTTTATAAAAATGGTAACTTGTTATGTTTTATAAGATATAAAACTATAAACACGATTTTTACGACTTTTTCGGCTATTGCCGTAAAATTAACGTTTTTGTTAAATAAAACTTAGATGGTTAGACCCGTCTAATGAAAACTTTATAAAACTTATATACTGATATATAGACATGTATAACAAGTAAAAACCGATAAAACCCGAACTTTAGGGACTACGGACATTAACGATCTAAGTAAACATATTGGACTAATACTTGGGCTAATAATTAGACTAAATAAGATAAACACTCATAAAAAGAACTTATTGGGCTTAACCCATTTGGGCCCAACTTGAAATTTTAAATACTGATAATATAAGTATGAAATGGATTAATACAAGTTAATAAACTTATAATAGGCTTATTGGACCTAAAACACGTAAAAGGGTAAAACTAGTAAACTAGTATAAAAGTTATCGACATATAACACTAAAATGAGTAAACGAGAATATGTAAACCCACTTGATCATCATATATATATAATCATCATATGTATACATACTTGTTATTTTTATAAAGTCATTGGACAAACGTCTAAGACCGAGTATTATTTGTCTAGGTTTCCGTGATTGAAGCACGTACCGTACGACCGAATTGCCGATAACCCGCCTTCCCACATCAACGTGAGTTCATAGCCTCGCACTCTTTTAAATGTTTTTATAAATGTTTTATAAACCCGCGAGGGAGATAACATGTTAGTTTTTATAAAATAGGACACCATTTGTCCCGATTGTTTGTTTATTGATTTTGGACCCGAATGATTGAATGACCCAATTGTATGACCCGATAAATGATTAAAGGACCCGATAGATGAAATTAAATGGATTATTAAAGTTAGGTTATGTCACTAAAAGTCCCATTAGCATGAATTGTGAACTACCGGGATTTGGTAGACGCTTATGCATTTAATAGTACTATTTGGGGACGATCTCCCCAGTTCGCGCCTTGACGGTTGATCCCCGTCGTGCCACATTGATTGGTAAGCGAATTTATGTATGAGAAGATTTCCATAGCGTGATCTTTGTGACGACACGCTACTTTAGATGGGCAAAATTGGTATCGGGTTAGCTACCCGTTGTTGGTTTAGTAAGGTAACAATGTCATGCGGCTTATAATAATCCAAAACTAACGGAGTAATACTAGACGCTCCGAAGAACGATGTATTGCCTGACTAGCAATACTGGGTCATACTATTGATATTATGTTTGTGTTTTGGTTTTCATAACCATATTCATATAACGGTTTTTGTTTTCCTACAACGTCATGAGCCGTATTGTATGATGTTTTTACGACATTGGCTCGTATAATGATTTTTAAGGCAAATGCCTTTATTATGATTTTCGATAAGGATTTGTATAAAATGATTTTGGCTATTTCATGGCCTATCAAAACGATTTGTACAAAATGATTTTCAGTAATACTTTTATACTGAAATTATATTGATGGAATTTATTAAACTCTATGAATTCACTCGGCGTTATCGCTGACCTTTTCTTTTAACATGTTTTATCTCAGGTACTTGAAGGTAATTCTTGGGAAGACGACAAGAATTCATGGCCCGCACTTAAACAATATTTTCCATTCAAATACTTTGTAAAACTTTGTATGAAATAATATGACTTGAGACGCGATTTTTATGCGTTGTCTATGATGTGAGTAATGTGCTATCCCGTAACACCAACTAGTCTTCCGCTGTATTGAGTTGTATAAATTTGGGGGTGTTACAGTTTGGTACCAGAGCTCTCGTTATAGAGAACGAAAGATTTTTAAAACCAAGGCTTTGAATAAAACATTTCAAAATATTTTAACTAAAAACATTTTTCTAAAAATGTCTAAAAATCTTTTGACTATAACGGTGTCGAAGAATTCCCGAGTTACCGACAAGGCCAAGTGTAAGACCCGTGAATGTGCCGTATGATGCTAAGTTATTGTCTCAAGAGTTGTTCAGTATGAGCATCTCTCTTAAGTTGCGATTCACTTGTGGATGTGATATCCCGAGCCCAACGTCATTTATTTAATCCTATTTTACGAATATTTTTGAAATTTTTAAGAAATTTCATTTGTTATATATTTGACGGTTTAAGTTGAAACCGACGTTTACGGTCGTAATTTAACGTTTGACGATTTAAGAAGAACCGATAACGACTACGATACCGACGAATGCCCAAAACTTACATTTTATTATCGATTGATCGATATTTGAGTTTTTCGAGATTTTTATTTTTATTACGTGTTAAGTCGAGTCGGAACCATATGTATAATCGTTTCGTGTGCGTTTGAACCATTTAAAAGTATTTTGAGGTAGCCGGGAGTAAACCCGACTCCCGTAAATTTTCAAAACCGACTACTAGTCATAATCCCGCTCTTTAAAAGTTATTTTTCAACAAAGACCAAAAGAAAACTAATATTACACCATCTACCCTCCCCACCATATAAAAAGAATATTCACACACATTCTTCTCATTTTTACACTCAAAAATTTCACACACTCTCCTCCCCTCTCTCTCTAACATACGGCCACCACACCACCACCATGAACCACCACCAAAATTTGATTTTTGGAAAATCTAATCAAAGACCCACCTTTGTATTATCAAGATAAGTAAATCCCACCAAAAATATTCAACATGCAACAACTTTTTTTTCAAGATTTAATTTTTATAGATTTTGAAAAATATTATGTTTTGATCTAATTAAATACGTGGGTTTGTGTTTAATTGTGTTTAGGAACAATGATTTGTAATATTGAAGCTTGAAAAAGGTCTTATCTTTGTGTTCTTGACCATATAAGCCACGAAATTTTTGGGGCTTATGGTGTTCTTGATCATTTGATCCAAATTAATATGGGTAAGGTTCCACTAACTTGTTATTATTATTTTAATCATCTTTATTTAAATGCATGTGTTCTTATTTAAATGGGTTTTATTCAAGATTAATCATACAAGTGAATTAGGATGTTTCTATTTATTTATGATGATTATTAGTAGGTGTTATTAGAAGTATATAAATGATTGAAATGGGTCAAAAAGATGTTTTGATATGATTTTGATAGAGTCATTTTAGATCAGTAGGTTTAAGGCCGTTTTTCATACAGTAGCTTTTGGTTAAGTGTTGGGATGATAAGATATTGTTATAGAGTTTTTCCTAAGCTTCGATTTGGTATAAGGTAGAGCTTCTAACTCAAAACGAGGAGGAAGTTATGCTATTTTTAATATTCGTGTACCGGGAGATGCGTATCGACACAATACGAAATTGTTGTCGATATTGGGTCAAATCTCGGGGACTATAAGTTGAGTTTCAAAAATGGTCAAGGGCTGTTCTCAGGCCCTAAACTTATCATTTTGAGTCTATTTTCATAATCAAGATTCAGATTTGCAAATGGTATTGGTTAAGATGGTCAAAATGATCTTACAAGTTGAGTGTGCAAAACTCTTCGAATTTTGTACTTCAAAGATTTGTCGGGCAGAAGGTCTTAGAAGTGAAAACTTTTTATGAAATTTGGTATGGGGTTTCTACAGATTATAAGTGATTTTTACAAATTTTCTCAGATTTTTAGGAGTGGTCTAAGTGGGGTAAAACATCCCGTACATTCGGTATGTACCGGCAGAATTGTAAAATGAGTAATAGTTTTAATAAAGTATAAAAATGGCTCGTGTCTAGTAAATATCACTTGTATGGGTTTTTGGCGTGAGTTTATATGAACCTTGAGTGTTCTTAATAATGTACATACAATACTTGAAGGTACTTGAATGTGTTGATCCATTACGTGTTATTTCGTTAGGTGTTGTATTTGATTTCCCGGGGCATCCTCATCGTCAGTGATCGATTTCGTTTACGCCGTAGTTACTAATACTACCACTACTACTTAAGGTGAGTCTATAACCTCGCTCTTTACTTATTTCAAATGTTTTTACCCGCGAGGGGGATACATGCTATTTATATGAAAATGAACATAAGTCATGAATGATTGTTGGACCCGAATGTTGCCTTGAATTGTGTTAAGTACCTAGTTGCAAAAGTCCCTAAATTCGTGAACTATTAACTATTGTCTTGCCCTTGCGAGGGGGAAATAGCCGCTTATACAATTGATAGTACTATGGGGTTGACGACCCTATCCGAGACGAGGGCTAGTGCGTTGAGTACCCCCTGTGGACGGATAACTTGTGATAAGAGATAAGGTATAATTGCAACTGATGCCTTTAGAAGGGGCACTGGTTTCATCTGAATCACGCCGGTAATTATTACGCGGGTGATTGAGTTAACGGATTAGTGTCACGAGCTTAAACACAATTATTAGCTATTGCTAAGTATAATATCCTTGAATAATAGATTGTTTGCGCGACAATACTATTGAATGATCATGATTGGTTTTTAATACTTATGTTCAACTTATGATTTGATAAACCTATACATTCGCTCAACCTTTGTGTTGACAGTTTTAAGCATGTGTTTCAGGTAACCAAGATTGATAGCAGCGGAGCATGCGAGGATGGAAGTTGTTGTGGCTTGGCGGTCTACTTGTTTTTCCACCCTTATTTAACTTAAAGCTCTGTTATTTTTCTGTCATGTGAGCAAAAATGTACTTTTGGGTTGAGATTCAGTGCGGACCTAACGCAAACTCTGTTTAGTATTATCTTGGGATTTGGAAAACTGTAGACTTGTATGATTTTAATAATGTTTAAATTTATGTTTAAACTTTTACGTCTCTTTGAGTCGTTTAATATAGCTTATGTGTGATGATAACTACCTAGCACCCAAATGTTGTAGTTCCGCTGCGCATAGCATTTGTTGGGGGTGTTATAGATTGGTAATCAGAGCCATGAGTTATAGAGAACTAGGTCATTTTGAAAAATCCTAAACTTTAACTTTTGGTGTCGTAAGAAATTGTCCAAGCACACAACTATCCTGCATGGCTCCGGTAAGATTTCTTTAGCATTGCTTTATATTTTAGATGTATCCCTCAAACTGACATGAATTCTATAGTATTTAGTAAGTAAATCCTTTGATATATATTGAGATATATTGTTGTGTACGTTGAGTACTTATCATCGTAATTTGCAACTTCTTGTAAAGATTATCGTATATGTTGCATATAATTGGCATACGGGCTACATTGCATTACAGGGCAACACCGCGTTGTAACCCTACGTGTATGTAGGAATAAAGTTATGTATAAATATGTATATACTATGGTATTTAAAGGCATTGCACGTGAAGCAATGGTCCTTGAGTGATTATCGTACATGTTATAATGCGGTTTTGTTGAGAATTCGTCCTCACCGCAAATTATCAATCTTGATAATTAATTTGTTGTTCGGATAACCGAATATGAACCTCGTTTGATACTCTAGATACGTAAATAACGCTTTGTAGCATATTGTATATTGACTAGATTGATCTCGATTGTCGTTATCGCACCGTGATGTGTCATTTTGGACATTTTCTTTTGAAATGTAAATTACTTACGTATTACTTTATTTCCTTTATTCCTTATGGGTTTGATATGTTAGTTGGCGTAACTATAATATAGACGAAGTATAATCAACGATGCGTACATCGTAGCGACGAATCACATGTGTATGTTATAAAACGTGGTTAAGGCGTGTCTCCATTTAATCATTGTTTACTATTCTACTTGAATTTTAAGATGTGTTTTAAAATAGACTAGCGTTGTGATCAATCGCGATAACTTGGAATTTGGTTGGTTTTTATGTTAATTTTGTAGAGTACGATTTCGAGACTCATCCGAGGCCGATAACAACATTTAGTTGACATACGTATTCTCGCTTCGTTTATTTATTTTTTGTTCTTGTTGTCTTATTATTTTAAATTTGATAGTATATATGACGGGGTCCGGCAATTGGATGAGTTAAGTAAGCACTAAACTTTGTTGATTGAATGGTTTAAACATAAAGTGTTTTACATATTTAATACTTGGCGGATGAAACTTTTGGATAAAAAAGATTTATGATGTGTCTTGTAACAAGTAAAAAAAAAATAAGTGTAGAGAAGAAATGGACAAAGTGAAATTATTTTTCCTTCAACCTTGGTTGGTATATCATAATAAGTGATTTATATTACTCGTAAAATCCTTGTTTTATATATTAATAATTTGATACTAGAAGCTAGTGATGGATTTGTTAAGAATTTGTTTAATATAATTTTAAAAAGGAGTTTATAATAAAATTTACGATATGACTATTAAGTATATGTAACTTTGGATTCAGTATGAATTAATTTTCGGGTCAATGTAGCAAACTTTTGGCGTATCTTGTAATATAAAACATGAGTAGAAGAATTGGTCATGTATTTTGGAGCTAAAAACTTTGTAAAATTGGTTTTATTTTAAACATAAGGTTATGTTTACGTATGCATTGGTGTAAACTAGAACACGTTACTTGTTGTAGTGAATAAAATGGGATAAAATCGGAATATACACTATAAGTGAAAAATTCTAACGCTTGAAACAAATTATTAAATATTGATGGAATGTTGTTTTATTCCGCTGCGAGATGTGTTAATGTTAAAGACCGTTTGATAATGGGCTAAGGATTAAAAGTTGAATTTTCCACATTTTAGAATTATTGAAATAAGCATTTTTGATTAATTATTACATTATTATATTATTATTATTTTTGAGATTCAAGTCTCGACTAAAATCAGTAAATTTATCCGAGATAATACTACGTGAAACGTCTTTGACGCCTGACTCGAGTCACGTGAATAAAATATAGCATACAAATCAGTTTTAAGGAACACATGTGTATAATAAAAAGTCAAAGGTTGATTTTTTAAGAGTTAATTCGACTAGATTGAGTTATTTTGGATATTTGTATATACGTAATAAGATATGTCGTAATAACGTAAAACTTTGAGAATTCTTACTATAAACGTTTTTGGTACTTAAGATATGAAGATTATTGAGATTTTGACGCGAGTATCGAGATTTTGACGCGAGTATCGAGATTTTCAAAACTAATGATTTTACCAGTTATAATAACCGAGTCACCGAATCAACTAATGTTAGAAATTTTCTTGCAACTGTAATTTTTCTAGAAATAAAAACTTTGTATAGATTGAAACATGAAAGGTCTGAAATCTTTAATGGGGTAACACGAATTAAAAATGTGCAAATATTCGGTTTTACAATGTACCAGGTAACAGTAACTAGAAAATGCAAATGGATTACCCAACAAACGAATATTTATATTATTTTCTTAAGATATATATGTAATGTTTTGAGTCACAATGGTTCGATTGTCCGACATCCCTTCTTTGATTTTATGAGTCTGTATTTGAACTTGAGTCGTCATGTGACTGTTCATTTTAATATTTTCCATGATATGAAACCCGTATTATTATATTTATTTTAAAACTACTATTTCGCTAGGACTTGATGATGAGGGTATGTCACCCGGTATATTTTGTCCTGTTCATGGACGTTGTGACTTTTCTTCTTACGGTTAATGGAACCTAAAATTCTGTATTTACTTGAATGATGCTATAAATCTTCATTAAATTGGTTATTTATTTCTATTGAACAAAAGCGAGGAGGCGAAGCCGCTTTACCAAATTGTAGAGGTAAAAGAACTCGACCTTCCTGGTGAAATTGTTTCTATTCGACCAATTGATTATTCTCCTCTCCCCGTTTACCCTTGGTGGAATGTGTGTGCAACTCGAGACGATGGGAATTATGATTGTTGTTTTATTTTTGACGCTTGTGCTGATATTCAATTTTTTACTCCATGTATTCGTAGATTGCTGTTGTTATCCCAAGACTTTTGTCATATATTTGAAGTATTTTCATTTCTAATATAGTTAATTATAGTTGGAAATTATATTACTCGTTTACCTCGTTCGATCTCATTGATTTTTGATTTTATTACTTGTTGTGCTTGCAATGATCTTTAATCATGAACCACCTTACCGTTATTTTGTGAGTAGTCTATTTTGAAAATATGTATGAGTTTGAAATGTTTCGTTTAACCAAATGTAAATGGTGTCGATTTATTTACTTAATTATTTATTCATTTTTTCTCATAAATAGGCAAAGTAATGTATGTTTCCAAAGTAGACGAAAAATGTTTGATGTGTTTCTTAAAACGATGGTAACAATATTTTCCCATTTCAAATTTCATTTCAAATGGTTTAATTATTTTGAAGATTAGGCCGAAAACTTTCGTAGTCATATTTGGTATGTAATAATAATGTTTGTGTCGTCACTCGATCCTCAATTATGCACAGCTTAGCTAACTATGCATAATTCGGGAAGAGTCGTGTTTTGTTAATTGTCGTTGCTTGACCCTTAAGTATGCATGATCTAGCTAATTATGCATAGTTTAGGAAGGGCACTATCGTGTCAAACAAATTGGTCATCTTGAAACTTGTAGTGTTTTGATAAACGTTTGGATGAGAACGTTTCTTTTTAAAATGGTGGATCATTTTTGCAAGTAGACGTAATTTCTTTGATTCTTAAAGAAATTTTTTGAATTTTCTTGTGTTCCTTGAAATCTTTTCTTTTTGTTTTGCGTTGACTTAGTAAGTCACTGTGACCGAGTAATTTTGGAAAATGTTTTTATGTGTGTGTGTAACGTGCGAATTTCATCGGAATCACGAGGGTGTTGATGAAATACCAAAGGGACTCGTACCGACACTGAGAAGAAATTTTAAACAAGAATAGAAGACTTCCAAAGTAGAGGAAATCAGAGTTCAAGTGACTCTGAGGGGAATGACGAAGACTTATCCTACATCAAACGTATCGTACCTTATTTATTTTCTTTTCTCGTTCTTTTGATATGTTTTATGACACGCGATAAACTGTTGAAGTTTACCAACTGTGCATCGGTAGTTGGAAGACAATTCCATTGCCGTCTTCGTTCGTTTAAGTGAGTAATCCTCTTTGCTCGACTCAACCATCCTTGATCATCGATGGTTAAACGATAGGTAGCCATAGTTGATGTTTTTTTGTGTGGAAAACCCTTGTCTTTTATGTGTTTATGTTGTATGTGATCTAGTCGAGTGATCGAAAGTTGTGAGAACTTAAGACGACATTGTCCAATGAAGTCCGATCATGGAGAACACGTGCCATGTAATATATATATCTTTTTACTGTGAACGATGATGCTTATTGAGATTTTGACCACGTTTGAGACGGAAGTGAGATGGTGTTCTTGTAATATCTTTTGGGTATGAATTCGTGGGTGAGCACCCTGCGATGACGTATGTATGAATTTTATTCTTTGTTTAGGATATACAGCCATAGCTAGCAAGCTCGTGAACCTTCTTTAACATGAAATTTTCTTTTGACTGGACTCATCCGAGAAATATGTCAACATTTCTTATTTTATCATGGCTTGGCTGATTAGCAAGCATGAGTTAACTTGATTGAACTGATTGTTTTGGCATGGTTTGGCTATGTTGCCAACATGTCGTACTGTGGTTGTTTGTGCTTCATAGTGACTTTTGTGTTTGATTGGATTGTGATGTCTTCGAGAGAGTTATGTACACGCCGAATGACTTTCATATCGATGAATTCGTTTTTGACAAAATAGGTTTGTATGTACATAATATTGCGCTTAAGGTGATTTTGTATGACTAGTATTAATTACTTCGTCTTGTATATTCTGAACGTTTTCGATGGGGTTAGGTGTGACCCGTGCGATTTTATTTTGTGAGTAGTTGTTTTTATGAGATGATGAACCAATTGAAAGGACGATTCGAAAGTTGGAAGACATGCTCCGAACGTGTGTGATTGATTTTGATAGTTGTTGAGATCGACACTTTCCGTTGGTAGTACCTTTGTACAACGACATTTACCAAGTTAACAATGAAGATGCAACATTTGAAGAAATATGTTGATGAAAATGTGAATCGCCAGTTGGATAGAATGAAGTAGGAAAAAGTCAGTTGAATGGACTTGAAATGATTTGGGAGGCTACGGATAGATCGAGATGTTAAGAGATTTAAGCAAGGTATAACACTCATTGTGAAGGTGTGATGGAACCTGAGACGTGAACCGAAGTCGACATTGGAATGTGAATACCTCTTTAGTAAGAAGTACCCTCATCTTTCTAGTAGTACGAAATGCGAGTATAAGAACCGGAGAGCGCCGGGACGTCGCTCCTTTAAGGAGGGGAGGATGTAAGACCCGTGAATGTGCCGTATGATGCTAAGTTATTGTCTCAAGAGTTGTTCAGTATGAGCATCTCTCTTAAGTTGCGATTCACTTGTGGATGTGATATCCCGAGCCCAACGTCATTTATTTAATCCTATTTTACGAATATTTTTGAAATTTTTAAGAAATTTCATTTGTTATATATTTGACGGTTTAAGTTGAAACCGACGTTTACGGTCGTAATTTAACGTTTGACGATTTAAGAAGAACCGATAACGACTACGATACCGACGAATGCCCAAAACTTACATTTTATTATCGATTGATCGATATTTGAGTTTTTCGAGATTTTTATTTTTATTACGTGTTAAGTCGAGTCGGAACCATATGTATAATCGTTTCGTGTGCGTTTGAACCATTTAAAAGTATTTTGAGGTAGCCGGGAGTAAACCCGACTCCCGTAAATTTTCAAAACCGACTACTAGTCATAATCCCGCTCTTTAAAAGTTATTTTTCAACAAAGACCAAAAGAAAACTAATATTACACCATCTACCCTCCCCACCATATAAAAAGAATATTCACACACATTCTTCTCATTTTTACACTCAAAAATTTCACACACTCTCCTCCCCTCTCTCTCTAACCTACGGCCACCACACCACCACCATGAACCACCACCAAAATTTGATTTTTGGAAAATCTAATCAAAGACCCACCTTTGTATTATCAAGATAAGTAAATCCCACCAAAAATATTCAACATGCAACAACTTTTTTTTTCAAGATTTAATTTTTATAGATTTTGAAAAATATTATGTTTTGATCTAATTAAATACGTGGGTTTGTGTTTAATTGTGTTTAGGAACAATGATTTGTAATATTGAAGCTTGAAAAAGGTCTTATCTTGGTGTTCTTGACCATATAAGCCACGAAATTTTTGGGGCTTATGGTGTTCTTGATCATTTGATCCAAATTAATATGGGTAAGGTTCCACTAACTTATTATTATTATTTTAATCATCTTTTATTTAAATGCATGTGTTCTTATTTAAATGGGTTTTATTCAAGATTAATCATACAAGTGAATTAGGATGTTTATATTTATTTATGATGATTATTAGTAGGTGTTATTAGAAGTATATAAATGATTGAAATGGGTCAAAAAGATGTTTTGATATGATTTTGATAGAGTCATTTTAGATCAGTAGGTTTAAGGCTGTTTTTCATACAGTATCTTTTGGTTAAGTGTTGGGATGATAAGATATTGTTATAGAGTTTTTCCTAAGCTTCGATTTGGTATAAGGTAGAGCTTCTAACTCAAAACGAGGAGGAAGTTATGCTATTTTTAATATTCGTGTACCGGGAGATGCGTATCGACACAATACGAAATTGTTGTCGATATTGGGTCAAATCTCGGGGACTATAAGTTGAGTTTCAAAAATGGTCAAGGGCTGTTCTCAGGCCCTAAACTTATCATTTTGAGTCTATTTTCATAATCAAGATTCAGATTTGCAAATGGTATTGGTTAAGATGGTCAAAATGATCTTACAAGTCGAGTGTGCAAAACTGTCCGAATTTTGTACTTCAAAGATGTGTCGGGCAGAAGGTCTTAGAAGTGAAAACTTTTTATGAAATTTGGTATGGGGTTTCTACAGATTATAAGTGATTTTTACAAATTTTCTCAGATTTTTAGGAGTGGTCTAAGTGGGGTAAAACATCCCGTACATTCGGTATGTACCGGCAGAATTGTAAAATGAGTAATAGTTTTAATAAAGTATAAAAATGGCTCGTGTCTAGTAAATATCACTTGTATGGGTTTTTGGCGTGAGTTTATATGAACCTTGAGTGTTCTTAATTATGTACATACAATACTTGAAGGTACTTGAATGTGTTGATCCATTACGTGTTATTTCGTTAGGTGTTGTATTTGATTTCCCGGGACATCCTCATCGTCAGTGATCGATTTCGTTTACGCCGTAGTTACTAATACTACCACTACTACTTAAGGTGAGTCTATAGCCTCGCTCTTTACTTATTTCAAATGTTTTTATCCGCGAGGGGGATACATGCTATTTAAATGAAAATGAACATAAGTCATGAATGATTGTTGGACCCGAATGTTGCCTTGAATTGTGTTAAGTACCTAGTTGCAAAAGTCCCTAAATTCGTGAACTATTAACTATTGTCTTGCCCTTGCGAGGGGGAAATAGCCGCTTATACAATTGATAGTACTATGGGGTTGACGACCCTATCCGAGACGAGGGCTAGTGCGTTGAGTACCCCCTGTGGACGGATAACTTGTGATAAGAGATAAGGTATAATTGCAACTGATTCCTTTAGAAGGGGCACTGGTTTCATCTGAATCACGCCGGTAATTATTACGCGGGTGATTGAGTTAACGGATTAGTGTCACGAGCTTAAACACAATTATTAGCTATTGCTAAGTATAATATCCTTGAATAATAGATTGTTTGCGCGACAATACTATTGAATGATCATGATTGGTTTTTAATACTTATGTTCAACTTATGATTTGATAAACCTATAGATTCGCTCAACCTTTGTGTTGACAGTTTTAAGCATGTGTTTCAGGTAACCAAGATTGATAGCAGCGGAGCATGCGAGGATGGAAGTTGTTGTGGCTTGGCGGTCTACTTGTTTTTCCACCCTTATTTAACTTAAAGCTCTGTTATTTTTCTGTCATGTGAGCAAAAATGTACTTTTGGGTTGAGATTCAGTGCGGACCTAACGCAAACTCTGTTTAGTATTATCTTGGGATTTGGAAAACTGTAGACTTGTATGATTTTAATAATGTTTAAATTTATGTTTAAACTTTTACGTTTCTTTGAGTCGTTTAATATAGCTTATGTGTGATGATAACTACCTAGCACCCAAATGTTGTAGTTCCGCTGCGCATAGCATTTGTTGGGAGTGTTATACCAAGACTGAGAAGTGTTATTTTAATATATATATAACTTGGATTATATATATGATGTAATTTTATTACATGATTGTTTGATGATTATTTTGATATTTATACGAGGTATTTATACGACGTAGATTGCACAATGTACCCTAAATCCCCTAGTAAACTAATCAAAGTTATTCTCGTAGGAATTCTAGCTATCCTAGATCTAAAACCAAGTTGTGGATATTTATGATCCCAACAAATGGTTAATATTCGTAGAAATGTAGATATTAGTTGATTGCGATATTGAAAAAGGATTGGCGAGATTAAATCTGATATCGATGTCATGACGATCTTTTGTTATAGAGTGGAGTTTGACAAAACGTTACCACCTAGAAAGATGTCATCTGATTCGTTGTCATCCAATTCTTAAATTGAAATCGAAAGGGTGAATGTTGCACTTGAGGCTGTTATTGGAACCATTACCCAAAAGCCTCATGCCACTAGTGCCTTTCCGAGAAATCGGATTGAATGTGTGAGTCATCTCATGCTAGTGACTCATTTGATAATTGTTGTTGTAAGAGCTATAAGATTGGAAATTAAGTGTTGATCATATTGAACTTTCATTGCCTTTACAAGGCCGAAGAATAAGGTTGTAAGTATTGGAAAATGAGGTAGGATATCGAATTGAGTATAAAATTGGTTATAACTTGAATAAAGAAAAATTTAACTCGTATGGAATATGAGATTGTTAATATAAGTCGTTAAGTTCTGTGATTGAACTATAAGGTTTTAATTGATTGTTGATTCGTGTTAAGGGTTGTTCCTAGGCCATTGTCCACTAACGAGGATGCCCAGTGTCCAATAAATAAATTGAAGAAATCTTCTTCTGAATTGGGACCAATGGATCTTCCGGGACATATGGAACACCTAATGACTCTTGTAGATTAGTATCCATTGTGGTATCTTTTTAAAATCCCTAACTTAACTGAGATATCAGTTGGTAGGATGAGTTCTGAGAATTGTATGACATAGTGACATGTAATGTGTTACGGTACAATTTGACTTGTTTGCGATTAATGAAAAGACTACCTTTGATTGCTAAATTCTACATGTATCGATGTTATCTATCTTTTATTGCTTCATCCTAATGTTCACATTAGTGATGCAACCATTGAACAAGTACTCATCTTGATATGAGTTACGTTGTGAATCATTCTTCGTGAGTGCCATCGAGGTCATGAACCTCATGATTATTTGGCTAATCTCATTTCCTATTGTATTGTAGATTAAGTTCTTGGTGAACAACTCTTCATCACTTTTCTACAGATCACTCATTGTTTTTATAAAGTTAAACAGTATCCCTTGAGAAAAATTGAATTTTCATTACTATAAGGATTATTCAAAGTAAGATTTATAAGTGATTGTTATCGAAATGAGGTTGTTTATAAAGTATCTTGGAAAACTTATTTGTTTTCACAATAAAGAAAACGTTTGTAAATTTATTCCTGATTCTTATTTAAGAATTAAGCATGAAAATGTTTTTATTATAAACATGATCATAAAATTTTGACGAACTGAGTATTGCATCTTTAATCTTGAAATTGTATATAGTTGCGCGCCTACATACAATTTGGAATGGACTATGCAAGACTGATTAGTAGTCACCATAAAACTAATGAAGAAACACTACATTTTCTGTGAGGATTGTGAAAGATTAAATTTTAATGAGATCTGCAAGAAGTGAAAAATAAGGACATAGTGTTAGGGACACCTACATATGTGCCTGTACCATTTATTCTTCTAAGTCGAATTTACTCATCTGTGGACATTGTCTTATATGACAATTGACAATTCTTTCTTGTCCAATTCTCCCGTAGTGAGATTCTTAGGGAAAGTATTTGATTACCGAGTGTTGATACCCGACTGGATGTATCGACGTTCCTATCATTTCTTTTGAATTGATTTCATTTGAATGACCTGGGTAATGATCCGAGGAGCTTTCGAATACGTACTCGAATTATGAAAACATGGGATATATTCATATTCGTTAAATGTTTTCATCTGTACCTGATTTGAAGTTCTCTCGCATAGGTTATGCGTTGACCTTACTCTTTTAATAGTAGTTATGTCTCCTAATATCCTTGAATATGTGAAGGGTTATGAGTTATTATTAGTCTTTTGAGAAGTTCACATCTTATCGACGGCAATAAAACTAGAAAGTTGATAGTGCCAGTAAAATGGATTGATTAATTAGGACATGACGACATTGTCTTGATTGATGGGAACTCGAATAGAATTTCCCTAAATGATAAGATGTTGATTATCAAAAGTAATCTAAATAATTCTTGATGGATGACCATATCCTGCATTTAGACTTGAAATTATACCGTGAATGGTTGTAAACTAGTTATAGATAATATAATCTAGAAAGAACCTAATATGAATTTATTAAAAGATGTTTCGGTTATCTGAAACTTTAGGAAGTATTTGTTGATGAATTACCTAGACTTTCGCCATTAAGGCAAGTAGAAATTGGTATTGATTATATTTCCGGTGCTGCACCTGTGGCTTGTGCACTGTACGTCAGCACCATCTAAATTAAAGGAATTACCGTACAACTGAGAGAGTTGTCGGAGAAAGATTTTATTATACCAAGCCTGTCATCCTGAAGAGCTATGGTGTTATCATTCCTTATATTTATAGATTACTGTGACTGAGTAAATTGACAATCGAAAACGATATCCATAACTCGAAATGGAAGATTTGTTCGATCATTTACAAGGTTCTAGCGTATGATTTAAAAATTTGATCCATAGCATGGTTATCATCAACTTCGCATCTGCGAAAGGGATTATCTATTCCAATCACTACATCCGGTGCTTGTAATGAACATTATGAGTTCCACGTGATGTCGTTTGGATTAACCGATGCACATGTAGTATTCATGATTATGATGAATCACGTGTGTAGGCTGTAATTTGATAAATTCATGTTCATGATCATTAAGGACTATATGTTTGTTTATCAGAATAAGAATGAGTTAATAATTATTTATAGACTGCCCTGAATTGGCCGAACAGTGAAAACCTGAACCTTGAATATTTAACATAAGACTTAAGACTTAATACTTTACATGATTTAACCGTATGATTAATAGATAATGGAATATAAATTGACTCTTCAAAATTAAGAGCCCTTTTAAGACTTTGGATTTTACCAAAAAGAAATGGAAATATGTTATGACAATTGTTTTAACAGAGGATTTTAAGGGATTATTCCCTTATACACAAACCATTTAACTAAACTTCTGTTTAGGGGTAAATGTTTGTGTATACCTCAAGGTAACTTAAGAAGGATTGAGTAAAACCATTTATACCATAACCTGAAAACTTAAAACGACAATTTTTACTTTTCAACTAAGAAAACTTTGACCAAAGTATAAACAAAGGTTTTTCGAACATTTACGAAATCTTATATTTTCGATAAATCAACAAAAATCTTGTTAATTAAATTCAAATTATTTTTGAACATTTTATATAATTGGTCGAACTAAGGAAAAAAAAATAATATAAATTTTACGTTTACGTTTCATAAAAATTTAATAATTATTATTTTAATTGTAATAATTATCGACGCTTTAAACGTCGGATTAAGAAAAACTAATAAAAATGATAGATAAGACGAAACTGAAACTTAGAAAATATGAAGAAAGGTGAATGTAATTACTGACGCATAATATAGAAAGAATATCTGAGTGAATTGTGGACATGATAATTATATCATCATGGGAAGTGAATATAGATACCCACGCATTATGTATAAAAGATAAAGAACCAGTTAGGACATGTTCCTTAATAATGAAGGTGCAAAATAAATTGTCGAACGATATAAAAATAAACAATGTTTGTAAAAAAAAAAAAAGATAATATAAATAGTGAAGGGTTTCACGGCTAATGTGAACCATTAAAATTTAGAAGCCGATGGCGTTAAATGTTTAAAAGGCCGTTTATGGTTGCCTAAATATAGAGGATTGTGAGATAGAGTTATGTTGGAATTTGTAAGTATAAGTATTCTATTTATGTCATTTATGACTAAAAGTATCTTTGTCTGAAGAAGTTGTACTGATGGCAATTATGAAGGCAGACATCGCCTCATACATTAGTAAACGTCTAGCTATTGCAAAGGTCATCATCTGAATTGGATTCGATTTGGGTCATCGTCGACAGACTGACCAAATCTGCTAATATCATTCCCGTTAATGATAATTGCAAAAGAGTTATGTAAACATAGTTTGCTTGTATCGAACATCTTTATCAAGATCCTCGCTTCGCATCGAATTTCTAGAGATTTGCTCAAAAATCATTGAGAACGAACCTTGATGAGAGTACTATGTACCACCCCAAATCGAAGGGACGAGGTAAAGTAACGATACAAAGTAATATAAGTGCTGTTTTATGTTTGAATGATTGACCTTTGGTAATAGACCGTATAATCGTTTTCCTTTGGAGAACTTATCTTTGATAATCATCGTGTTAGGATTGAGATCGAATCCTGTTAGGATCTAAATATTAGAGCATCTGTAAACAAGAGTTGAGATGAAGACACCCGACATACACCCACTGTGAGTTGGACATGTCTTTTAGGTTTAAGGTTTCCTATGATGGTGAACCTAACCTTGCAAAATACCCGACCCGCGAGATCTGAAATGATTGTTGAAATTAGGATTTGATTATTGACAGCCGGTAGTGGGCAAGAGGTTATATGAATATGAAATGTAGATCTTGAAGTGCCAAATGGGTAGCGAAGTTATGCCACAATTTTAACCTTGGAAAAATGAATTCATGATCTGACAAATCATGGGATATAAGTCCCCGTTGTATGGGACCAGTGAGATGATGTAAAAGTTGGGATTGAAAGGCATATAAGTTGGATCTACCCTAGGACTTTAAGAACTGCGCGAATTATGTTTCGTAAATCGAACTTGATGGAATATCCATCAAGTGAAAATCTGACTGTTCTTAGTAAAGCTTAGATCGGCAAAAAGTTGCATTCATCAGAAACCCGTGAACATCATGGATAGAGAAAGTAAGCCAACATTAAGCCTGATCTTATTCCCGTAGTTATGTTTGATAGAACTCACGTATTGTAATGGATTACACTTGTGAGAAAAGACCGAATGTGGAGGAAATACCCACATGGCTTTAACTCTATAAGAAGCGAGTAGTAAGATGATCTTTGAGGACAAAGATCCTGTTTAGGGGTAAATGCTGTGACAATCCGTCAATTTACGATTGATATTTTATTCTCAAATATTATTTGAAAATATTATTTTAATGATACAATATGAACTCACTTATTTTTGGGAAGAAATTTGGATTTACGTCTTGGAGTAGCATCGACTACGTCTAAACCGGAGGATTCAACGTTACGTGCTTACGTTTACCTACACCGTCTTTGGTGACAGTCCGACATTTCAGAAAATAAATTTATCCACGAATATTATTTTGGAGTTTTAAATTTGTGTTAGTTCATAAACTCACAAATTTACGAGAAGAGATTAGGACTTACGATTTTATTTTAACGTCCTTTACGACTAAACCGAAAACCTTAGGATTACGTATTTACGTTTTCGAACTCCGTTTTTGATGAGACAATTTTTATTAGATTCGTTTTGTGCCGTTGATTCATAATTTATAAAAACGTTTTTCGTAAAACGACCCGAGGGCACGCAAATCGAGGAAACTAGAATCGAGGAGTACCCGTAAATAATTGGGGATGAGACAAAAACAAGTTTTGCCCCACCCCCACTTGGGACGGCCAAAAACTAGCAACTTATGCTAGTGATGTGTCAAGTTTATTTAACAAGTACACACTTGTCACTTTAAGCTTACTTTGTAAGCTAACACACCTCAAAAACAACTAGCTACAAACAATACCACCATTTACACCATGCAATCAACTTACATTTTCTCTCATCTCTCCCAAAAGTGCCGTCCCATTCTTCACCCTAAAACACCATTTTGATCAATTTCATCCATGAAATCATGTGTTATTCATACACATGTTGAAGCCCTTTTGAACCTCTCTTGAATGGTGGTGATTATAACATCCATGGAGGAGTTTCCTTGGTGTCTTGAGGCTGATTTTCCACAAGGAGTTCATGAAGCATGGTGGTCATGAAGATGGTCTTGGTGCATCACAAGTTTCTCCATCAAAAATCCATGTTTTGATCAACCTACATCATCATGGTGGTATAAAGATTGTCCTCCTCATCTTTTTGTTAATTTGATTATGTAAACATGTATTTTATTTCCTATTGTATATGTATATGATGATTATATGATGATAAAAATGCTATGTGGGGATTTGTTGTTGATAATCATGGATAAAAAGATGAAAAACTACAAGTAAAAATGGGTAAATCATGTTTAAATGATAGGCTGTATAAAAACAGTAAAGAACCATATGGTAAACTGATAAAATGATGAAGTAGAATGGATTTACAGTAAGCTATGGGTCTTGTACACATGTGAGAGTTGGCCATGCAATGGAATCATTGTAATGAGTGAGATATGATCAAAACAAGTTTAGGGTATAAATCTAAGGTTACTGTTTTGGACGATTTTTAGAAAATACTTAAAGGATGATTCAACAGTAGCTATAGAAGAGTTAAATGTAGCACATATCATTTAGTTTATGTGATAAAAATTTGAGCTTCTATCTCCAAATAGAACTCAAGATATGGCAGTTTTGGTGAAAGTGAAGTTAAAAATCAGATTTTGAAAAATAAAGTATAATACTATTATATAAGCACTCAAAATTATATTGTATAAAATGTAAAGTTAAAACCCACTAACTTATGGATTTTATTTATATAAATATGTAAAAGGTTAAATAAGGGTACATTTTATAAAAATGGTAACTTGTTATGTTTTATAAGATATAAAACTATAAACACGATTTTTACGACTTTTTCGGCTATTGCCGTAAAATTAACGTTTTTGTTAAATAAAACTTAGATGGTTGGACCCGTCTAATGAAAACTTTATAAAACTTATATACTGATATATAGACATGTATAACAAGTAAAAACCGATAAAACCCGAACTTTAGGGCATACGGACATTAACGAGCTAAGTAAACATATTGGACTAATACTTGGGCTAATAATTAGACTAAATAAGATAAACACTCATAAAAAGAACTTATTGGGCTTAACCCATTTGGGCCCAACTTGAAAGTTTAAATACTGATAATATAAGTATGAAATGGATTAATACAAGTTAATAAACTTATAATAGGCTTATTGGACCTAAAACACGTAAAAGGGTAAAACTAGTAAACTAGTATAAAAGTTATCGACATATAACACTAAAATGAGTAAACGAGAATATGTAAACCCACTTGATCATCATATATATATAATCATCATATGTATACATACTTGTTATTTTTATAAAGTCATTGGACAAACGTCTAAGACCGAGTATTATTTGTCTAGGTTTCCGTGATTGAAGCACGTATCGTACGACCGAATTGCCGATAACCCGCCTTCCCACATCAACGTGAGTTCATAGCCTCGCACTCTTTTAAATGTTTTTATAAATGTTTTATAAACCCGCGAGGGAGATAACATGTTAGTTTTTATAAAATAGGACACCATTTGTCCCGATTGTTTGTTTATTGATTTTGGACCCGAATGATTGAATGACCCGATTGTATGACCCGATAAATGATTAAAGGACCCGATAGATGAAATTAAATGGATTATTAAAGTTAGGTTATGTCACTAAAAGTCCCATTAGCATGAATTGTGAACTACCGGGATTTGGTAGACGCTTATGCATTTAATAGTACTATTTGGGGACGATCACCCCAGTTCACGCCTTGACGGTTGATCCCCGTCGTGCCACATTGATTGGTAAGCGAATTTATGTATGAGAAGATTTTCATAGCGTGATCTTTGTGACGACACGCTACTTTAGATGGGCAAAATTGGTATCGGGTTAGCTACCCTTTGTTGGTTTAGTAAGGTAACAATGTCATGCGGCTTATAATAATCCAAAACTAACGGAATACTACTAGACGCTCCGAAGAACGATGTATTGCCTGACTAGCAATACTGGGTCATACTATTGATATTATGTTTGTGTTTTGGTTTTCATAACCATATTCATATAACGGTTTTTGTTTTCATACAACGTCATGAGACGTATTGCATGATGTTTTTACGACATTGGCTCGTATAATGATTTTTAAGGCAAATGCCTTTATTATGATTTTCGATAAGGATTTGTATAAAATGATTTTGGCTATTTCATGGCCTATCAAAACGATTTGTACAAAATGATTTTCAGTAATACTTTTATACTGAAATTATATTGATGGAATTTATTAAACTCTATGAATTCACTCGGCGTTATCGCTGACCTTTTCTTTTAACATGTTTTATCTCAGGTACTTGAAGGTAATTCTCGGGAAGACGACAAGAATTCATGGCCCGCACTTAAACAATATTTTCCATTCAAATACTTTGTAAAACTTTGTATGAAATAATATGACTTGGGACCGATGTAACTTTGATATTTATGAATGAAAATGATTTATTAATAACGACGCGATTTTTATGCGTTGTATATGATGTGAGTAATGTGCTATCCCGTAACACCAACTAGTCTTCCGCTGTATTGAGTTGTATAAATTTGGGGGTGTTACATAAAAGGAGTATCTTTTTCCAAGAGGTGGGTCATCGGGCGAGCGATTTTAGAGAAATCCTGAATGAATCGACGATAGAAGCCCGCATGACCCAGAAAACTTCTCACACCCTTCACGGTTGAAGGTGGAGGTAATTTGGCTATGACATCCACTTTAGCACGGTCCACTTCAAGACCGGCTTTTTAGATTTTGTGTCCTAGCACAATGCATTCTTTTACCATAAAATGGCATTTTTCCCAATTTAGAACAAGGCGAGTGTCTTTGCACCGCTTAAGCATACGTTCTAAGTTGGAAAGGCAAGAAGAGAATGAATCACCATAAACCGAGAAATCATCCATGAAGACTTCCATAGTTTCTTCAACCATGTCATGGAAGATAGCCATCATACACCTTTGAATGTCCCAGGAGCATTGCACAAGCCGAAAGGCATTCTTTTGTAAGCAAATGTTCCATAAGGACAAGTGAATGTGGTTTTCTCTTGGTCGTGGGGATCGATGGGTATTTGAAAATAACCCGAGAAGCCGTCTAAAAAGCCGTAATAGTCATTACCCGCTAGACGTTCAAGCATTTGGTCCATGAAAGGAAGGGGAAAATGATCCTTTCTCGTAGCATCATTGAGTTTGCGATAGTCTATACAAACTCTCCACCCTGTAACGAGACGAGTAGGAATCAACTCGTTGTTTTCGTTGGGAACAACGGTGATTCCGCCTTTCTTAGGCACACAATGGACTGGACTAACCCACGGTGAATCTGAGATAGGGTAAATCATGCCCGCATCAAGAAGTTTGATAACCTCTTTTTTGATAACGTCATGGATCTTAGGATTCACCCTTCGTTGGCTTTGAATAGTGGGTTTATAGTCGTCCTCCATGAGAATTTTATGTGTGCAAAAGTGAGGATCAATTCCATGAATATTGGAGATTTTCCAAGTAATCGCTTTCTTATGATTCTTCAGCACGGCGATAAGTCAGGATTTTTCTTCTTCTTTTAGGTCCTTTGCGATGATGACCGGTAACTTCTTGTTGTCTTCAAGGAAAACGTACTCGAGATGAGACGGAAGATCCTTAAGCTCTAGACCCAGAGGATTTTCGATGGACGGCGTAGTCAACTTCGAATCAGCGGTAGAGATAGCCTTAGGAGACTTTGGAGAAATATGTCCTCATTGAGAAGTTTCTCAATGGTACGAATGTCTTCATCTCAATCGGTGGGAGAATCATCATACTTAAGTTCGAGAGGACCCAAGATAGCTTCAAAATCATCCAAGTCACTTTCTCCAACAGGAGTCAATGACGGAGCAATTGAGGCAACGGTCTCAACATTGGGTAGAGAAGAGAGAGTACTTTTGCAAGCATCATGAAAGTGTTCTTCACAAGCCTCATCGAGAACATCAATAGCATTTACACTCTCATATGAATAAGGTTGCTTAGAAATCTTACCCATGTTGAAGACAATTTTGTCGTCACCAACTCTCATGATTATTTCGCCTGCAGCTACATCAATGAGAGTGTGACCGGTCCTCAAGAAGGGACGTCCAATGATTAATGGAACACGAGGATCCATCTCGTAGTCAACGACAACAAAATCCGCGGGAAGGTAAATTTGTCAACGCCAACGAAGACGTCTTCGGCTATCCCTATTGGGTAAGCAACCGTACGGTTAGCTAATTCCAAAGTCATTTTGGTGGGGACTAGCTCGGGGATAGATAATTGCTTCCAAACACTTAAAGGCATTAAGTTTATACTAGCACCTAGATCGACTAGGGCCATGCAATTCTCTACTCCCGGGAAGTTGCAAGGAATTAAGAAGCGACCCGGATGACCAAGTTTGGTTGGTAGTTTCCTTAAGAGCACTGCGGATCAATTCTCATTAAGTTGGGTCTGAGCAATATCAAGAAGCTTCTCCTTGTCACTAAGAAGATCTTTAAACATCTTCACGTATTTAGGCATGTGAGCGAGAGCCTCAGCAAAGGAGATGTTAAAATTCAAATGTTTAAACATTTTGAGAAAGTTTGAAACTTGAATATCATCCTTGCTCTTTTGCTTCTCTTTCCTCAACCTTGAAGGATAAGGTATATCGGATGAAGAGGAAGGCTTTAGGGGAGTAGGATCACTCACAACCGCGGGTGGTGGGGGAATAGGGGTAGAAGGCAAAGGAGGTGAGGAAAGTTTCTCTTTTTCCTTGTTCACAATCACGGGTGGAGGTGTAGGAAGCTCGGGTTCCGTATAACCTTTTCCACTACGAGGGGTGATTGCTTTCATCTCCCCTCTTGGATTCGCAACGGTGTTACTCGGAAGAGTACCCGAAGAAGAGGGTTGATTACCTTGGAAGAGCGAACCTAACATATCACGTAAATTATCCGCTTGGGTGTTGAAAGAGTCTCTCACGTCGACACGAATATCATTGCTTTGTTTCACCATGTCATTCCTTAGCTCGGCTCGAATATCGCTCCCTTGTTTCGCCATTTCTCCCTTCAAGTTGATGAATTGACTCTGAAGATTCGTCACCATCTCTCTATTAGTCCTCATGAACGTCTCGACGTCTTGATTAAATGTCATCGGTTGATTGAGAGGTGGAGCTTGGTAAGCTTGAGAATTTCCTTGAGGTGGGTATGGGTTTCTTTGGGATTGATATTGATTGTTAGCACGAGGTTGGGATTGGTTATTTCAGTTATAGCTTTGTTGTTGGTTTTGCTTTGGAGGAGTAAAACCGGGTGGAGCAAGATAGTTGTTTGAACGATAACTTAGCAAGTTACGGTCTCCTTGAGGACGAGCTTGATAGCCTCCCGTGGGATAAGTACCGTATGCCGCGTTAAAGTTTTCAGAAAAATTGCCTTGAGTAGAAGGACAATCATTGTAAGAAGGAGGACCACCACATGTGTCACAAGAAATAGAAACGGCTTTAGCTTGTTGAGTTTGGTTAGAAGCCAAAATTTGCATACTTTTGCTAATTTCAAGAATAGCACGTTCCATGGCAGACATGTCGGTGGTGGAAGAAGTAGATGAAACATTGACTCTCGGATTAGATCTTGAAGATGCGGATGAATCCCAATTCTTGTGGTGAGTAGTCATGTTTTCAATCAACTCTCTACACTCCTCCGGTCTCCTTTTCATAAAAGTACCACCGGCGGCGGAATTGATCGTGTCACGATCACGAAAAGTGAGATCATCGTAGAAGGTATCAATGAGAGTAACGGGGAGCATGTTGTGATTTGGACAACGGTCTATCAAATCATTGTATCGTTCCCAAGCATCAAAGAGCGATTCATCATTGTCTTGCATGAATCCACTAATTTGGTTACGAAGGCTCGTGACCATGGATGGTGGGAAGTAGCGCGACAAAAAGCGTTGAGTCATGTCATTCCAAGTATGAATAGAATTCTTTGGGAGACGGTCAAACCATTTTTGGGCATGGTGAGAAAGCGAGTGGGGAAATAGTTGAAGGCGAAGTTCATCCATAGAAACACCGGGTGACTTCATGCTTTGGGTGATGGTAATGAATTTGTTGAGGTGTTTGTTGGCATCATCATCCAGAATTCCGCGAAATGGATTAGTTTGCACTTGTTGGATCATCTGATGCTTCAACGAAAACTCCTGAGCCGTGATGTGCATCGACGTAATCGGGCCTCCGCGTCCATTCATGGTGGGTTGACACAATTCCTCCATTGTTCGTAAATCAGGTAGGGGAACATTGGTGTTGTTATTGTTATTCAAATTGGGTAGAGGTGGGTTATTATTGTTGTTGTGAACACCAGCCATATCTAAATCTTCACGAGTCTCGGGCTCAGAATAATTTGAAGATCTAGTACGCATACACATGCAGAAGAAAAATATACAGAGAAAATATCTATATAATCTTTTTGGTGCAAACCTTTGGAAAAGAATTGCTTTTTATGATTTTTCAATGTTTTTGTATTTTTGAAAAATTTTAAATTTTTATGGGTTTTTGAAAATTTTTGTACTTGAAAATAACGTTCCTGAAAGAATGGGTCCCAAAATTCAATGCGTCTCTCACTAGAAACCGTTAATCTTAACGAAAAGAGCCCGCAGCGGGGCTATTTAATACAAAGCTTTTAGCTAAGTATGAAAAGTTATCGTCCGATCTCCTCGAATTGATTACCGGTTAAGAGTGCGACTCAATTGTCTTTTGGTGAACAAGAGAATGGTTTGGTTTGGTTATCTAATTTTTAAACTAAATGTAAGTAATTAAAATTGTCGTTGAGTAAAATAGAAGTCTTAAAATTAAACTACTAATAAAAGCTTGCAACCTTGCAAATTAAAACTTAAAAATTCAAAAACTTAAAAACATGTTTAAAATAAACTAAGTAAAAGAGCGGGAAAACTAGATTTGAAACTTAAGCAAAAACAAAACCAAGGCCTGAGTCCGATCGAATGCAATCGTACTCAAATGGTGGTTCAGATCGCACTCGATGCGATCACAAAAAGAAGAACAGTTCGCACTCACTGCGATCACAACAAAAGAGATAGGACCGTACTCACTAGTGCGATGGGAGGGGCGATCGTACTACCAGATCGCAACCACGATCGTAATGAGTGATCGTGGTCTTTGATCATGGTTCCGGATCGTAACACAAAGATCGCACTCAATGCGATCGAAGCAGGGAAGAGAGACCCGATCGCACCCCAGATCACAATGAGTGATCGTGGGAGTGGATCGTACCAGAGAAGGAACACAGATCGCAGTCTATGCAGTCGTAGCCAGATGATCGTAACAAGGTAAAACAACTGGATCACACTTAATACAATCGTAACAAGATCGGGACCAAGTAAAACCCTCCTAAGATGGAAAAGGCGTCCAAAAAGGAAATAAGCTCAAGCAAATAAGCAGTAACCAAAAGCACTTTCAAACTTCTAAAAGAGTAAATAAGCACAAATTCTAAAACTTTTGAAATCTTAAATATTCGAACTTCCATAAAACGAATTTAAGAACAATAAATCTTTTAGGAAAACTTAAAATTAAATAAGCCAAAACTATCGAATAAGCCAATAAGCATGAAGAGCTTATAGCTTGTACGTTCAAGAGCTTATGTAGAACAAGAAAGATTAACCTTTTAATCACGAAACTCCAAAATCAACATGAATTGAGAACCATTCGGATCAAACATGAACTTTCAGATTAAGAACAAAGTAAAATAAAGAAAGGTAGAAAGAGATTAAAGAACAAAAAGCTTAGCTTGAATTAGATTAATGAAATCCAAATACAAGAATGATTCAAACCTTAAACTTGAAAGAAAAAGATGAAATTTAGTGAGAGAAAGTTGGGAACTTTCTCTCTCTAAAAACTAGAAACAAAAATGAAACACTAAAACTAGCTAACCACCCTCCTAATGTGATTAGGAGGGTATTTATAGGCTAAGTGGGAAGTGTATGTGTGGTGTGCTTCCTTCTTTCTCTTGTTCTCGACTCGATTTAATTCTTTGTCTTTTCTCGACGTCGTCTCGGGATTTGAACTTGTCTTAATAATTTTTCTTCTTTAATTTAGACTTGAGTTCTTCGACTTCATTAAACTTCCGTCTTTAGACTTTTTCTTTGATAAATCTTCAGAATAGATCTTGGACATCCGTTCTTTAAGCACTCTTGATCTCTTGACTTCGTCTTTTCTCGTTTTCTTCGATAAAAGCCCGTGAAAGCCCGTGTTTTATTCCTTTTTCATCTTTTAGTGCTAAAACACAATAAAAACACAAACCACGCATAATTCCGACTTTAATGACATACAATATACGTTTTGGTCTTGTTATTATTGGAAATAAGTGGTAAAAGGATAAGTGTTTTCACACTTATTAATCTCGTAGAGGAGGGAGTACAGTTTCAATAGATTCTTGAACCTTTTCATCTATTGATTCAATCAGTGTAGCATTAGCTTGAACAAGTTCTTCTTTCTCCTCTTTGTATTTGTTTCTGAGTGCGCGAAGACTTTTAATTGATTCTTGCTTCCTTTCAACTGTAGATTCTAGATTTTTTCTCATTGACTCTTCAGATTGTTGAAGACTTGTTAATTCTTTTCGAAGGTGGTCGATTTCTTTTTCAAAATCTTTCTTGCTTGCTAACTCATCACGAAGACTAGTGAGTTCCTTTTCATAGGCTGTCTTGAAAGATTCTAATTGCTCTGTAACTAGAATAGTCTTATCCTCTTGAGCCTTCAATCGTTGTTCGATGATTTTCATAAAATCTGGGGTGAAGGGTGAAGATGCCAGCAATGGTGTTGGATGAGCAGTTTATTGTGTAGGTGTGACATGAGTTGTGACAATGGTGCTGAGTACTGATGTAGTGGCCATAGTTACAGGGACATTTACCATGTTCGGGTTTGTTGAAAGATCAGTGTTAGTAACTTCAAATTCAAGAGAGTCAAGGTTCAAGTACTTACTTACTGGATATGAGAAAGACGAGGATTTGGTAACATTCTTGTTCTTGTGGATGCTCCCTATAACTGTTGTTTCTGGTTGAATATCATCAAGGAACGTATCTTGTTGTTCGTATTGTTGATCATCTTCGTCATCCTGAACTGGTTCGTCAACGAAATTATCTAGATCTCCAAATTCAGCAATGTCAGGCAAGACGACTTCCTTTGTCTGTTTCGATCCACTACCTCCCGTCTTCCTTCTACTTTGTATTAAAGCCTTCTTCAATTGCTTGGGTTGTTGTTTCTCAGTCAACGACTGTTGTTGTTCGTACACGTTATCAAGCAAGTCTTCATCGAAGAGAAGTGTTTTCTTTCCCTTGGCCTTTTTCTCCCATAAAGATACTATTTTTGTTCTTTTGCCCTTGTCTTGTGTTGGTGTCTCAACTTCTGAGGAATCAGTTTCCTTCCTTTTGCCTTTGGGTTTTGGTGCTTTGAACACTGTAGTGGATTCACCTAATTCTACTTTCTTTGAATGATCTTCATTTTCTTTCAGAAGAGTCTTATAGGAAGCACTCTTTTTGATTTTGTCATTCATCATATGATCCGGAACAGGAGCAGGAATACCTGAGTAAACAATCTTTTGTCCTTCTTGTCTCATGTGTACTATAAAGAAATCATCATCTTCAGAGTTAACAAAGAATCCTCCACGTCGATCTATAGCTTCATCGGCTTTCATGAAGTAATTGATAATGAGATTAGTGAATCGTCGAAAATTAAAGTGGTCAGATTTCTTCTTAGCGTTTCTGAAGGCTTGATAATGAAATTCTTCCCATATGAGAGCAGCATAATCCAAATCGAGTTTCTTGTATATTCCATAGAAAATACGAGCCTGAGAAAGTCTCATAGAATCATACCCTTTGGATTTGCCCGTAAGACATCGGATAATGATACTAAAGATTGCTTTCCAGGGTTGTCCAAGTCTAGAGGTATTAAACTTGGATATGTTTGGAAATTCTCCCTCATAACCAAGAGACATAATCAGATCTAATACTTGTTTTAAATCTGGAACAGGAGCATATGTTTTCCCTTTATGAGGAGGAAATTCAAAGATTTCACGAAACTGTCTAAGAGAAAATTCCTTCTTCTGACGATTGATGTTGAAGGAAAACTTTGTGTTTGTGATGGCTTTGAGAGAGGATGAGAACTCATGCATGTAAATTTCAGGAACACTTGCTGAAATCCGAAGTGCAGATTTGATCGGTGTGAGATTAAGGATTTCGATAGCTATTCTGAATGCTGCTTGTGATGGAATGAAGCCTTCTTTCAATCGTTGATTAATGGTAGTGATTGGTAGACGGTTTTCTTCTGGTACTAGTTCATTTTCAAGTTGAATTTGTTGCTCTTGAATGCGAGCCATGGAATCTGCTTAAGATAAAAACATACACATTGATAAACAATAGATATATATCATGTAGTATAAACCTTAAAAGCATCCTATTGCATTTTCCTTGACAACTTAACAAGTAGCACCTAAAGGACCATTGAAGTATTACCCAAAATACTATAGAAACCAACACAAGCATATCATAACAAAGATGCAGGTCATAAGTCGGAATACATCATTCCAAACTTAATTCGGAATTAAACATTCATGATACAAATCGGAATCTTTCAAATACTGCACCTAATTCGGAATATTTCATTTCTAACATAAGTCGAAATAGACCATTTCTCACATAGTTTGGAATAGACCATTTCTCACATAGTTCGTAATAGACCATTCCTCACTTAGTTCGGAATAGACCATTCCTTACTTAGTTCGGAATAGACCATTCCTCACTTAGTTCGGAATAGACCATTCCTTAATTAGTTCCGAATAGACCATCCCTCACATAGTTCAGAATAGACCATCTCTCACTTAGTTCGGAATAGACCATTCCTCACTTAGTTCGGAATACGTTAATCATGCACATAGTTCGGAATGCATCATTCTGAGACTTAGTTCGGAATACAAAGTTTTCTGACCTAGTTCGGGATATGGCATTTGTGACTTAGTTCAGATTGCAAATTTTCTGACCTAGTTCGGAATATGGCATTTGTGACTTAGTTCGGAATGCAGAATTTTCTGACCTAGTTCGGAATATGGCGATCTGCAACCTAAGTCGGGATAAAATTACCCAGCAACTAGTTCGGAACACACACAAGTTTTTCAATCCTAAGTCTGAAACTTTGTTTCTTTTAACTGATTATTGACATACAACACAATCAACACAAGTGTTTTTGGGCATAAACACAATCAACGCAATCACCTATGACTTTCCGTAACAAAACCCCCATTTTATTCAATCAATTAAATCCATCCAATTAATTCTATAAACCCTAAGCAGACATGAAGGGATTGACAAATTACTCGAAAAAATGAGGATCATATTTACCTTAGTTGTGATGAACGAAAGTCAAAAGCAAAATCAAAGATCTTGGGTGACAAAATCAATGGCGGAAAAAGTGATATGTTTGTTTTAGTGTAACAGTGAAACGAAAGGGAAACAAGGGGCGGGGTCAAACCTTTTTTGACCTAATATTAAGTTTATCAGTTTTGACACATTTGGCCCTTCATTTTCCTTTTGATAGTCATATTAGTTTAAAGCCTATTTTAAGTTTAACTTTTATTAAGGGAATACTTAACGTTCGTTATTACTTAAATATTCTTATAAACTATTGAGCACCCTTAACCAATCAACGCACTTAAATGATTTGCCTAAACACCATGAATTTCTAAGGACCAATCACAAATATGATAAACAGTCTATATCAAATCCAAATACCACATACTTGACAAACACATGAAGAACATTATTTAACCGTTTATTTTTCTAAGAAAGATTCTTGAAGACAATCTATTGATGACAAAATGATTTAAGATATTCTCTCCCTTAAACATTGACCCGTTTTCTATTTAAAGAGCCGTAGTCTTTGTTAAAGGAGTCGAATACCAATGAAGCATACACAAATTTGTGTTAGACCAAGTTATAAAGTAAACTTGATCCCTTGTATGGTTTTAAAGTAAACCATACCCGAGAAAATTAATTCCCGTTGTGAGCCAATGCTTCCGTAAGAAATACGTGACTTTAATGCGAAAAGCGGGTTGCAGTCTAAAATAACTACAAACCATATGGGCATGTTTTAAAATTATGTACAACTTTTATACGTCTATTTATGGCGTCGTGTCAATGTTAATCGACATTTCTAAGGCCGTAAATATTATCGTACTAAAAGACATGCCCGTTATAAAAATGAAAAATATTTTTGGATTTTCTTGATTTTATATTTTTTTATGGTTTTTGTATGTTTTATATTTTTGTATTCTTCTTTTGGAGGTTTAAATATATACGATAATATACAAGATCACGATCAAAGGATACTCTAGAATAGTTTACCACCACTATTCTGCAGATTCTTCTGCCAACTCCTTAAGTGTCGCTGGTGAGAATGATTTCATGCCTAGCTTTTCGATCAAAAACTCGATACGTCCTCGATCTAAGGCCTTTATGAATATATCTGCCAACTGATACCCAGTGTTGACAAAATACAGTTCGATCACTCCATTTTCCACTTGCTCTTTGATGAAGTGGTAGCGTATGTCAATGTGCTTCGCCCGAGAATGTTGAACGTAGTTGCAGCAAAGGGCAATTGCACTTTTGTTATCCCAGTACATCGGGATTTTGTTGAATCCAAGACCGTAGTCAGTTAATGGAGATCGCATCCAAAGAATTTGAGCATAACAACCAGACATAGCAATGTATTCAGCCTCTGTACTTGATATCGCAACGCTTTTCTGCCTTTTGGATGCCCAACTAACCAGTCTATCTCCAAGAAGTTGCACACTGCCAGAAGTGCTACGTCTAGTATCTTGACTCCCATCATAATCCACATCTGCATATGATATTAGTGCAATAAGGGAATCCTTCGGATACCACAGACCACGATTAAGTGTTCTTTTAAGATACCGAAAGATCCTTTTCACAACATGTAAGTGCTTTTCGATAGGTCGAGCCTGATATCGGGCACACATGCATATAGCAAATTCAAAATCAGGCCTGCTAGCAGTCAGATAGAGAAGGGTGCCGATCATTCCACGGTAAAGTTTAGGATCGACAGCTATCCCTTCCTTATCCTCATCTAACTTGGATCTCTCCACCATTGGAGTATCCACGGAGTCACAATTTTCAAAATGATACTTCTTTAATGATTCAAGAGCAAATTTGGATTGATTAATGAAGATGCCTCTGGGATTTTGAGAAATTTGCAACCCTAAGAAAAATGAAAATTTTCCCATCATCGACATCTTATAACGTATGGACATGATCTTCTCAAAATAGTCAGACAATCTTTGATTAGTGGCAGCAAATATAATATCGTCAACATAAATTTGTACCAGTATCATGTCGCTGTCCTCCTTGAGAATACATAATGTTGGATCCACTTTGCCTTTGGAGAAGCCTTTCGAGATGAGATACGAAGATAGGAGATCGTACCACGCGCGTGGAGCTTGTTTCAACCTGTAAAGAGCCTTCTTGAGCTTGTACACGTGATTAGGATACTCCGAGTTGACGAATCCGACTGGCTTACGTAGGCATCTTCCCTTAATTCACCATTGAGAAATGCCGTCTTAACATCCATTTGGTAGACGATCATGTTCATGTGAGCAGCATAAGCAAGGAATAGTCTAATCGCCTCCAATCGTGCAATAGGAGCAAAGGATTCTTCAAAGTCAATACCCAAAGCTTGTTTGTAACCGCTAGCAACCAATCTAGCTTTGTTTTTTAGCACTCCGCCTAACTCATGAGTTTAACCTTATATACCCACAACAATGTAAGGATTTCCACGTTGTTGGGTAAAGGAACTAATTCCCACACATCAATGCGTTGAAATTCATTAAGTCCCTCTTGCATGGCTTCAATCCAAGATGATTTTATCATGGCTTGTTGCCAATTTTTAGGTACAGTATCGGAAAGAAATGCATCAAAGAAGTAATATAATGCATGTTCTTGGAGTTGGTGACGTGTTAAGACGGGTCGATCGATGTCACTAATAATATTGCGGATTAGGTGATCCTTTGTCTATTTTGTGTTGTGAGTTTCAATTCGTGGTGGTCAGGAGTGAACGATTACAGGAGCTTCCTCTGAGGTAGACGCACTGTTAGGGTTTTCAGGTATTTGTGAACCAAGGAAAGGAAGCTCTTGTAAGTGAGTAATTTCAAAATCGTAATCATAGTGATCCTCTTCTACATCATTCGGTACAAGTGGGGGTGATGATTCAGGTGTAGTTTATGAATTGGTGGGGGATGGGACATCTGGTTCAATAGAAACAGTAGATGCCTCAGATTGATTTCCATTATCTTGAGCAACAACTTCGGGAATCGGAGCTACTACTGCAGGTGTTGGAGAATCCTTACTAGGTGGATCAAAGAATTCATCAAACATAGGTTGAAATAACTCATCCCACTTGGCCTTGTAGGTGGTATAAATGATGGAGAAGTAGGAATGTTGGGAGTTAATCCGGAACTAATTGTACCGGTTCCCATCTCATGAAGTGCGGGTTCAGAGCTGTGTTGCTCAGAAGCCATCGCTGTCATCTCATCAAAATCGGCATCTAAAGTTTCTACTATCTTGCCAAGACGACGGTTATAAATTCGGTAAGCTTTCTTTGCAGGTGAGTAGCCAATGATAATTCCAATATCAGCCTTCGGTTGAAGTTTGCCCAAATTCTCACTATTAGTATTTGGATAACACAGTGCACCAAACACATGAAGAAATGAAATATCGGGTTTGTTTCCATGAAGTAGCTCATATGGAGTTTTACCATGGCGTTTACGAATGATGGAGCGGTTTTAGGTATAGCATGCGGTTGCCACTGCTTCAGGCCATAAGAATAAAGGAGCATTCGCATAAATCAACATAGTTCTAGCAGCTTCCATTAGTGTACGGTTACGTCTTTCCACGACACCGTTTTGTTGTGGAGTGCGAGCAACAGAAGTTTCATGTGAAATAACGACCTTTTCTTACTAGTCTCGTAGAGTTTGATTAACGAACTCAGTTCCATTATCAGTGCGAATGCGGCGAACAGTAGCATTAAGACGTACTTGGATCATCTTTAAGAAAGTAATAATATAATTTGGTGCTTGATCCTTGGATACTAAAAACTTTACCCATGTAAACCTTGAAAAGTCATCCACCATGACAAGGATGTATTTTCTACCACTCACACTAGCCGTACGCATTGGCCCGCAAAGATCCATGTGCAAAAGATATAGTGGTTCTTGGTTGGTGTCTTCGGTTTTAGGTTTGTAAGATTTCTTGGTGCTTTTCCCCAAAGAACACGCAAAACATAAATGATCCTTGTCGAACTTAAGTTTTGGAAGACCACGAACAAGTTCGTTTTTAGCCAAATGGTTAATAGCATCAAAGTTAAGATGAGATAACCGGCGATGCCACAACCATGACTTGGTCTTAGATGCTTTGGAAAGAAGGCATACAGGAGATGCGGCCATCATATTTTGAATCGACAGTATGTAGAGATTATCCCCTCGAGAACCTTTTAACAAATCATTTCCTGCAAGATCACGAATAAAGCAAGTATGTTGTCGAAAAGCCACCTCAATGTTTGAATCGCAAAATTGTCCCACAGAAAATAAATTATGACCAAGTCCCTCCACATAATATACCCTTGAAATCGTAACATTCCCAATTTGATATTCAACGTAACCCATGATCTTCGCAATATGGTCGTTTCCGAATTTCACCGTTCCTAGAAACTTGCTAACGAAATTTCTGAGCATCGAGCGGTCTCCGGTCATATGCTTTGAGCATCCAGAGTCCAAGTACCAGAGGATGATTTGGACCACCTGAAAATTTCACCAGACAAAGACGATGTATCGGAATCTAGTAGTTCCTCTGTGTTAGCAGGTATATATATATTTATCTTAGATTTGCTAACCGAAGAATTCTTAGGCTTCCAGATTTGCTTCCTAAATGCCGGCTTAGATTCTAGTTGTCTAAGATCCTGAGGTACTTCTTCACTGGTAGGCACAATAGTGGGGGCATACCTAGTTAAAGGGCGCTTTTTCCATTTCTTAGTGCTAGTGTTCCTATTTAAAGGACGCTGAGACCTAACTTCCGTAGATGTGATCCTAGTTAAAGGGCACGTAGTTCCATTAGCAGTGAAGGTCCTACCTGTGGGTTTCCATTGCCAACCAACTTGGGTGAATTTCTTCCCCGTTGGAATCCATTCAAGATTGTTCCTAATTGCATACATTTCATTCACGTGATCAACAAGGCATAAATCATGATGCTTAGAAAACATGCATTCATTACAATTCCAACATCGCAAATTAGAATTCACATTTTGCTTAGGCTGCTACACAAACACAAGGCCTTTAGTCTTAGTTACATGATTCTTTTTATTCAAATTTGAAATAACATTCCTAGGGTGAACTTCTACTTTCTTCTTCGCAGTCCTACAAGTGGGAGGCTTGATCCTATTCTTCTTGTCTTGAGATACTTTAGCCTTAGTAGATACAATTACTCCTGTAGAAGCCAAGGGAACATTAGTTACAGATTTTGATTTAGCCTAGATGGGTGTGTTTAATATAGGCTTAGATCATGGATTCTTATTGAATGGAGTCATGGCAATGGTGGTGGTTTATTGTGTAAGTGGTGCAGAACCCGGTTGTCATATGTACTTTAAGTGCTCTAAGCATTGTTGTACCCTCTCAATGTAAGCCTGAGCATGGTAATATTCATTATACCTAGGATCAAGTTCATAAAGATCATCTACCACTTCCCTAGCAAGATTCGCGTACTTAACTGCATGCTCCCAATATAACTTATATGATAGTGGATTGTTCTTATTGTATGGGTTCTTAGTGATCACCACCTTGTTGGTTTTTGGAGCACTAGAGGTCGGGGCAGAGATTGTAGTTGGATTATCAACAACTTCTTGTCCTTTGAGTTGAAGTGGCTCCTTTAATTCAGCCAAAACCATGTTTTGTCTATGAGTTGAATATTTAAGTCAGAGATTTCTTAACACTTATGGTCCAGTTGGTCAACGAGTGACTTTTTCTCTACCGCATTAATAGCAAAGCGATCTTCTAACGAACCATAAATTTGTGAAAAACCCTGCTTTACTTTATCAAACTCCCCTAGCATAGAAGTAATTCTATCTTCTAGGGCATGATTTTTAATCTTTGCATCCTCTAGTTCCAATTTCTCTGCTACAGATTCTCTCTTAAGTCTCATAATTTCTTCCTCTAATGCCTGAACCACCTGAATCATCTTGTCACTAGTCTCAACGGAGTTTTCACAATCGTTTGTTTTTGAAAGAGTTTCATTTTTAGATTGATTTTCAATTTCAAGAGATATACAATGTTGTTGAGGCTCATCAAAATGTTTTGAAAGTGAGTTATAAGAATATTGAAGCTTTAAGAATTCAACGTTAGATTCATGACAAGAATGATTATCTACATTATTCACAGGTTCAACAATATTCACAGATATATCATGCACATCATCACATTTATTCATAGCAGATGTCATCACAAAAGCAAATTCAATAGTAACAACTTGCATCACTTCGAGAGACACTATATGTTCTAAGAATCGGTCATATTCGGAAAAAATCTTTTCTTTCTCAATTAAATGTTGTTCATAAGCATCATCCATTTCATTAAAAACTTTTCGAACTTCACCCATTTCGAAACTAAGATTTTCCGCGAGACCAAAAAATCCATCTTTAATATTGTTTACAAACGGAACGATCTCTTTCTCAAACACCGTTTTCATGTGTTCGAAAGCCCATTCTCCAGCGGTTTGAGCCGTTGAAGTCGTACATTCCTGGATGACCTTGTCAAATCCGGTTAGGTATCGCTCAATCTCTTCCAAGCATAGCAATACCGTACTTACCGGTGGAAGATTCTTAGGAACTTCCTTAGGTTCGTTCGAATTAACAAGTGTAGGAAGTGTACTAAGGCTTTCTCTAGTAGGCATGTAAGCTGGTGTATGGATAAATTCCTTTTGCATATTAAAGCGAATTCTAAGATCTATTTTTGCATACGTTGCATTAAGTTGTGCATAATCATACTCAGGATATGTAAAAATTACTTTTGACCGATTCTCTTCATGTAGTGACATACTCTCAGATTAATTTGAAAACACAATCGGATCTAAGACCAATCCTAACTTTGTTCTATCATAAAGTCGTGGGTTGTGGTTAAATGCTTGCTTTGCATACCCCGGGTTAGGTGGTAGGTCTATTAGATGCGATAGATTGAATTCTTGAAAAGAAGAATGAAACAAGTGTACTAAATGTGAAGCAGAGTATTGTTTTAAAAGCAAAATTTCAGTCTTTTTAACTTTCTCAGACGCCTTAATTTCCGTTTCAACCCTTTTAGACTCGATAATTTCGAAATACGTTTGTAGTTTTTGAAAATTATTAACGACTGACTCTTTTTCATTAAGTTCTTTCAAATGATTTGCTCTTAAACTCTCAATTTCTAGGAAATTATCCATTTGGACTTTCCTAAACCTATCAAATTCAGGATTGGTTAAGGTAGTGGTCACTGGAGTTAATTCCAAGGTTTTAACCTTTTCCTTATACAAAGCAAGCTCGTCATATAAAGTCTGATTAACACTGAGGGTTTCAAGGACGACATTATTCATTTGGCCAAGCATAGATGCCGACACCAAACCAAATCTTGTTGATCAAACGAATTTGTAGTCGTAATAGCTCCCGGTTGTGGTTTACTCAAAGTCTGGGGACTTGCATTGATATTGCTATCATTGTTTGTCTCCTCGTTTGAGTTACTAACCACCGAAGGCTGTTCCAGATACTCAGATACTTGCTCAACTTGATAAGGTACAATACTAGTATCCGTGGCAATATTTGGTACCTCAGAAATTGTGTCAGTTCCATAAAGTGAAAGATTTGCCATGAGAGCTGCCTTGGCGGTATTGAAATCATCACAGTCAGAGTCGTATGCATCAAGATCATCACATTGATATGCGACATTGTTTTTGATGGATGTTGTGAGACCGTCAGTGTCCGCAACTCCTGGATCTGCGAGAAATGCTAACTCTTCTTCATCGAGCTCACGTCCTTGGGCTTGAGCATTCACCAAGTAGATCTTCTCCTGAAACCATGTGCTATCCCTTTTCCTCTTGGGCTGCTTACACTCTCGAGCCATGTGCCCTTCCCCTTTTCAGTTATAACATATAATCATCTTCATTTTGCCAGTGTTATTACCCCTTGTAGCAGTAGTGTTAGATGGACGTGCACCAACATTAGATGAAATTGGTCTCCCCTGAAGTGGTTGCACCATTACTCTACCATCTTGAATTGTAGCTTGTTGTCGAGAGTTAGAAGAGTTTCTCAACTGATTGTTTGTTGGAGATGGTCCTCTGTAACCTCGTTTGTTCACCGCTTGAGTGATGTAAGAAGACATTTGAGCAAGTATATCAGTAGGATTATCCCCTTGTCTAAACTCGGGGACTGGGATCTCATCATCATAATAGAATACTGGTGCTGGTTGAGCTACAAACTGATTTGAAGGAGCACTAACATTTTATGTGTAATGGGGTTGAGGAGCCTCATGTTGTTGATAGGTGATGGCAGGGTTTGTTGGAGGTTGATAAGGTGAATACTGTTGTGAAGCATAAGGTAATTGATGTGAGTCTCCTTGTGATGATGTTGCTGGTTGCTTGTATTGTTGCTGATAAGATGTAGGCGGTTGTGGCAAGATCGAATACTATGGGAAGCTTGGAGTTTGATACAATGGTTGATAGGAAGATTGTTGTCCCAAAGCAAACGGAAAGTTGTGATATGACAAAGTTGGATGATTTGCAATTAATTCCAATGGTTCTTGATATGATCCCTGAGAGATGCGTTTTTGGATCACGTGCTTCTCGTGTTGTTGCAAGAAAGCATAGATTTTATCTAAATTTGACTTTTGCAAATCTCGAATCATCATAACATCGGTGACATATTGAATCCATTCTTGGGGTAACGTGTTCAAGAACTTGGTGTTTAGTTGAAACTGAGCAATCCTTAGATTATACACGTTCATATCATTCATCAAGGCAGTGAAACGCCAGTAGTAATCGTGAAGAGTTTCCCCTGGAATGTATGTAAACCTATCAAACAAGTCATACAATTGACACTCTCGTTCTTGCTTAGTTAGAGAAGTCCCTTGTAACAAAATAGTTAAGCGGTCCCAAAGATCCTTTGCCACTATATGTTCACTTACCATTCTATAGATATCGGGTGGAAGAGCTTGAAGTATTGTCTGAACGGCCCGTTCATCTGCATCGGCAATGAGTTTGTTAGCATCCGGTAACTCATGATACAACCTTGGCCGCGTCACATTGTTGAAAGTAACTTCTCCCCAATCTAGTGGAACTTTTTCAATGGATTGAAGCATAAGTCTACCATTGGGTCTACCCATGATGTAAGTTTTCATGCTACCTTGCCATGCTTCAAATAAGTCTTTGATGAGCAACGGTGGGCGATTGTCGGTACCCGAAATGATTGAAATATCGGTAAGCGATGTCATTGTAGGCATAAATGAATGAGGATTCATTTTTGAACACTTGATGGAAAAAAAGATTATCTTTTGATCGAGCAATGAAATAAGGTTGGGAAATTTGTTGTGAGTTGTTGTAGAATTCTTCCAAAAAATTACAAAGTCCAAAACTTGATCTAATTCGGAATGTGAATCACTAACTTAATTCAGAATATGTGAGGTTCTGATGTAGTTTGTGTGGAAACCTTGGTTTCCGGATCTTTGAAGCTACTAGGAATGATCATTGTTCATATGATTTAACAATCAAAGCGGAATTAGAACAACAACCATTAACAAGGTGTTTAGGCATGAAAACATGAATTAAAACAATAGGGATTGCTCATTATATTAATAACAAACAACCACTAGACGTGTATACATTGAATCCCACGTCTAGTCGACACACACTTTAGGTTTACATTGTGAATGAATTGAATGAATAAAACCTATGACCCTTGGTTCCTTTTATAGTGTAAGGATTAGGGTTTACAAGAGATAATGATGAATAAACAAGTAAATCTTCTATTTAAATAAACTTATGCATAATATCTTTTGCATGTTTATCTAAATAGAAGCTTCCATAAGCTTCTTTTGTCTACGTTTTGTCAATGCTTGAATTACATGTAACAATGCTTACATTGTACATGACAACTCTTGAGCTATCAACGCCTAAATTGTACATGTCAACGCTTGATTAACTCTTGACAACGCTTGGACAATTTCTTCACGTTTTCTTCATTTTTGAGTTTCTGCCACATCAACTTTTTGACCTAACAATCTTCCCCTAGTTGATGGTGGCAAAACTTCTATGTGTATCTCTTGTAAGTTGTACATGATCTTCAAATTGCTTCCCCTCAAGTGTAGCATGTATTTCTTCCCCTTTTTGTCACATCAACAAGGAAGTAAACAATGTATGCAATGTTGAAGATTCTCCATATGTAGCTCTTTGTAATGATCTTGAAGAACAATTAATATGATATTTTTGATGTAGAAGTAGAATAACGCAACCTTGTGTTCCATGTCTTGTATTATCCACGTGATGAAAAACTTATACAAATGACTAAATATAAGTAGACCTCAATCCCTTGTCAATATTCGCATCCTTTGTGAGACACTGAGCACGATAATGTAACTCCTTCAAGTGTTATGACAAGTCTTCATCACCAACTATGTAAAGCACGAATAAGTTATCTTCAAACCAATGGTATCCCTCCATAATTTAAAGATATGATAAAACACAAACTCGCGAAAATCTTCTTCAATCATCAAACTTACCATAAGAATTCTTCCCCTTAAGCTAACACCTCTTCATGAAGAATCTTAATCTTCATATCATATGTAAAAGCACTAAGACGGATAACTCTTTTACAAGGCTACCCCGATTACATAATCAAATCCAATAAATTTCCTCACGAATTGTTGTCAACTCGCATTAAAACCATTAATCCCTTTCAAAATATCCGAGCCATTAATATCATCATGATATTCTATATTAAAACGGAGATTCCATGTACCTTCGTGTGTAATTTCCTTCTTTTTGTGTGCTAAAAACGTCTAATTTTCTCAACAGTAGCAAACCTTGTGTCGTCCAATATCCTCTTCTGTCCAATATCTTTGGCAGATGTATTGTCCAATATCGGACAATACCTATCAGCGTTGAAGTTCATATATCGGACGACACTGTCAACTCTATCAGCGTTGACTTATTCTGTCAGCGTCAAATTACTATCTGTCAGCGCCAACCATCAACCTTGTCAGTGTCTAATGAAGTCTTGTCAGCGTCCACGCCTTTTTCACTTGTCAACGTTGAATTAAATATCAACGTTGAATTAAATAAGTAAATAAAGTTTCTTTTGATCGTGTACCCGCATGTTCATAGTAAGCAAGTGAATCCTTAATATCTCCACCAATGGAAAATGTTGTACCGTGTGAACACGCATACTATAACCTTGCGAATACAATTTTTCTTCAATTAAGCACCATGTGAACGCAGACTTCTAAACCAATCATAGCTTTCCTTAATTCATGTGAACACTTTAACAACCAACCAATGGAAAGATTGGCACCGTGTGAACACAAAAAATAAGTCAATCAACAAATAACTTCCAATCGTGTGATCCTCTTTGGCTGCGTTACATTCATACTTTTCTTTTCTTCTGTGTGAGCCATCACGTAAATAGATCCCTTTTTTTTTAATTTGTCGTGTAATCCAGTCAGTACAATACCAAACGTGGATCATACATCTTCTTTTCTTCCAGCAAACATATTGATCGTTTTAGAAATCATGTAGAGGATCAGTAACATGGACTAGCATATAGAGGATCAGTAGCATATTCGTCAAACGTGAACACAATCAATGATCTAACGTCACTTGCTTTGTCCAATCGCAATTCAAAGGCCGTGTGAGCTCAATTCTTTTCTGCTTGGGACCTTAAAACAAACAGACCATTTTTAGCTTTGATCATGCGAGTAGCCAAAACCTACGTCTACATCACATCAAGTTCACCTTGAAACATGCGTATCACAACACCTTCACTTCGATCTGCTGCACTTTTAACAAACAAACAACAATCCATCATTTCAACTGATCATAGAACTTTTACCAGATCTAGGGTTTAGAACTTTGAGCACCGAAACCCTAATTAGGGTTTGTAAATAAACCTTAGATCAAGTGTTACCTTGAATCATAACAGCCACAAACTGCAATTCTTCCTGCTTTTAAGTAGATCTAGGGTTTGAGGAACCCTAGTTCATGATTTTATGTAAAAGCAGAAAACTGAAAATCAACCATCAGCCAACTTTGAGGCTTAATAACTTTTGCCTGGGGATAAAACTCGACAATCCCTCCGGTGGATATTTAGATCTATGTATGTAGAACACACATATAAAACTTCGTGACGATACAACGGTTCAATCAAAAGTTATGACCTTCTGAATACTGCTGCGCACACAAAAACGTCCAGAAAAACCCTAGACGGATTTTTCTTCTTTTCACCATTACGAACACCTTGTTGGTCCTAGCATCACGAGCCACGAGGCTCTGATACCAATTGTGGAAACCTTGGTTTCCGGATCTTTTAAGCTACTAGGAATGCATCATGTTCATATGATTTAACAATCAAAGCGGAATAAGAACATAACACATTAACAAGGAAGTAAACAATGTTGCAATGTTGAAGATTCTCCATATGTAGGCTCTGTGTAATGATCTTGAAGAAAAATAAATAAAGTATTCTTGATGTAGAAGTAGAATAACCCAACCTTGTATTCCATGTCTTGTACTATCCATGTAACTAAGAACTTATATCAGACCAAGTATAAGTAGACCTCAATCCCTTGTCAATATTCTCATCCTATGTGAGACACTGAGCACGATAATGTAACTCCTTCAAGTGTTATGACAAGTCTTCGTCACCAATCATGTAAAGCACGAACAAGTTACCTTTAAAGTCAGTGAATGGTACGCCACGACTTTAAGATATGATAGAACACAAACTCGCGAAAATCTTCTTCAATCATCAAACTTACCATAAGAACTCTTCCCCTTAAGCCAACATCTCTTCATGACGAATTTAATGAAAGAACATCTTCCTACCATATGTAACAACCTCTCACAAGGTTTAGCCCAATTACATAGTTTAAAATATCCATCAAATTCTCATGAATAGTTTCTAACTCGCTTTAAGATCATTAATCCCTTTCAAAAATATCCGAGCCATAAATATCAACATGATATTCTAATAAAACGGAGATTCCATGTACCTTTGTGTGTATTTTCCTCCTTTTTGTGTGCTTAAAACGTCCAATTTTCTCAAACAGCAGCAATCATTGTGTTGTCCAATATCCTCTTCTGTCCAATATCTTGGTCAGATGTATTGTCCGATATCAGACAATACCTATCAGCGTTGAAGTTCATATATCGGACAACACTGTCAACCTATCAGCGTTGACTTGTTTTGTCAGCGTCAAAATTAAGCCTGTCAGCGCCTAAATAACAAACGTCAGCGTCAACTGTAACACCCCATTTTGATAAATGGAATGTCACGCGTAATTATGGCGTGTCATCAAAGCATGCAAGGTAATATGTAGTAAAACATACATGACCATAGGGAAAACCGGAATCAAACATCGGCTCCCAAACATAAGCCCAAAACATAAGAAAGTAAATGAACTGAATGAAAGACTAAACAAGCATAAATATATGAAGGAAACAGGAGAAGAAGTCTATGGCAGCTTCCATCCTATGCATGTCCTCCAAATGCTCGAGTCTTGGGTACCTGCCGTTTTGGGACATGGAAAGGAAAGTAACGGCTGAGCAAAACGCTCAGTGCACGGATATACAATATAGCATGAAATAGGATAAGCATGTAACATATAACAGCGGAAGACTAAGTTCTGAGTAGACTGGTTAAGTATTGAGGAAACTGGTTTTATAGTTTGAAAAGCCTTATGTTTATCTTATGAAAACTGTTTTAACATACAGATACCATAGCCCATATAGGTCATGAAAAGGTCACGTGCATGAATACTTGGAGGGGTGACCTCATCATGCTGATTAGAGGGGATGCCTCTAATTAATATACTGGTTTGGGTAGGAGGGATCAACTCCTTGTGAAGGATGCAAGGCACACACCACATTCACCATGAAATACTGAATAAAACATGTAACTAGGATGCACCCATACGCCCCACCTGATATAATAATATGGCCAAAACTGAAAAGGGACGCCACGAGCAATCACTCCGCCGTGGGGAAGTCATAACATTGGTGCCTCCAATGTTATGGTTATGGTACCTCCATAACTAGGTGAAACTGGTCATGCTTGTATATGGCTATAGATTATGCTAATTAAACATAAGCAGTTCAAAACAATAAAACAAATGCTGGGGAAAACAGTTGGCTGCATACGGGGAAATCCTAATAAGGAAAGAATGTCCATACTGAAAGGACGGGAATCCGTACCTCAAGTCCAGTGAATGAACGGAAGAAAGACTCCTACTTCTGGATCACTAACGCTACATGAATACACACATGTATAAGTATCGAATCACTGATTACGTACTGGGTTTTATGTCTCATCTTAGCTTACTTGGTATGTCTTAGGTCATGGTTTACTGTTTAAAGCCTTAAACTGTGTTTATCTTGTATTCTGATTAATCTGATTAAGTATTACTGGTATTTCATGTATTATTATACTTACTGTGTAATAATAAGTAACTTTCCAAAAATAGCAGGTTTCCAAAAATAGAAAGTTTCCAAAAATAGAAAGTTTCCAAAAATAGAAAGTTTCCAAAAATAGAAAGTTACCAAAAATAGAAAGTTTCCAAAAATAGAATTTACTGCTTAAAATAGATTAGTTTCTAAAAATAGAAAGTTTCCAAAAATAGACCAGCTTCCTTAATTAAATAAGTTTCCATATATAGAAAGTTTCCATGATTAGATTAGCTGCCTGAAATAGATAGATTTCCATATATAGAAGGTTTCCATTAATAGATTAGTTGCCTTATTTAATTAAGTTTCTATAAATAGAAGTTTCCATATTTAGAATTAAGCTTGTTACATAAGCTAATATATAAGTCTAAGTGTTTATAAGCTTATTTCTTAAGTCATATGATATAGTGTATAGTTTAATTATTATTTCATGTATTTTAATTAAACTATAGGTTAAGCATTTTAATTAAAGTATAACATGTTTTAATTAAAATGGAATAAAATACTTAGGTTAAAATGTGTATTATTATTATTAATAACATAACCTAAGTCATGTCTAAATTAATTAATTATAGGCATGTTTTAAATAATTAATTAATTATAACTTATAACATAAAATACTTAGGTTAAATTAATATCATGCTAAATTAATAATTAGTATAACCTAAGTCATGATTTAATTAATATCTCATGTTATTAATTAATTTATATCCTAAGTTCATAATTCATAAAAATTAACATGTAGCATAAATCGTGTTTTAACCAACGAACCGTGAACCGGGCATGATATCGACACCGTACCGCGAACCAAATCGGGGTTCCCCTTGGTTCCTTGCTGCCGTGGGACCCACACCACCAAACCGGGACCATATGGTCTCGGTGGTGGTTTCTAGGCCAAGCCGTGACCCCCTTGGGGCACGGTCTAGGCGTCGGCCAAACCAACAACCCTAAAAACGCCCTTTTTGATTTTACCCTTTAACCAAATGCATGTTTATTTCATGTTTTTAATTAGGTTTTAAAAACATCATGTTCTTAATTAATTTACTAAATCCAATCAAAGAAATAATTAAAAAGAAAGGTTAAAAAGGTATACCGAATGTGTAGATGAATTAAGGATGAACAAACACTAATACTTGTACAATATTCAAGATCAAAATCAACAAGAACACCCCTCCTAGGTGTGTTATGGGTGGCGGCTACAAAAGGGAAAAGGAAGGAGAGGAGAAAACTTTTTAGGGTTTTTGTTTAATTTCTTGAAAAATGAAAATGACTAGCAAAATTTACCTTAACCCCCTTTCATGTAAAATTTGATGGGCTTGGCCCATCTTCCTTCCTAATTTCGTGGATATGGGGCCCACATAGGGTAACCCAAATGTTTTCCGTGTCCCGATGTTTCGTGTTCGTTCGTGGTTAAACGTGTTCGTGTTTAAAGTGTTTCTGTTTATTTATCATGTAGTTTATCGAATTCTTAACGCTCGTAATTATATTATATGTATTTACGTAATTATTTTAGTTCGTGTTTTAATGGTGATCATGATTTAATTATGTTCCCGTGAAATACTTATTAACTGTTTATCATGAGTTCGTACGTAAACGATACTTATCATGTTATACACGTATGTACTTACTTGATTAATAGCACATGAATGTGATCAATACTGAATAAGGTAAGTTTTAATCTAGGACGTACGATCTTAAGGGCACTATTCATGGTAAAAGCATGCGGGTTTTACAATTCTTCCCCCCTAAAAAGAATAATTCGTCCCCGAATTATAGATAAAGTAACTGGAAGCGAAACATACCCGAATCAAACTGGAAAGGTATGCAAAATAACGGAAATGAAGGTGACATGGTAGAAGGGAACGTGGAACGTGACATGTCTTGAAAAGACATGGAACGTGACGTGACTGAAAGGACATATCTAATTAATGAGAAAAACGGATAAAAGTCCGGATGAACTTGTCCGTTTCCAAGTGGCCTCCCTGTTGGAACGGTTCCTTCAGAAGATCCTGACACTAATGATAAATCTTGGTCCTCCTGACCTTGACTTAGAATACGAATAAATTCTTGGTTATCAACGGAAGGTAGATCCCCTAAATTGGATCGAGGAAAAATAAGAGTTAACGTGCTAGGGTAACTGAAACGTTACGATGCAAGACAATCTGACTTAACTGATAATTAGAAATGATGCGCGAGACATAAAGAAACGTAGTACGTGAAAAATTTTGAACGTGATACGTGAAATATTTTGAACGTGCTACGTGGAGATATGGCGAGTGTAGTATGACTAAACATATCGTGATCCATGATACGTGTAACATATCTTGATCATGATATGAGGAACGTGGAATGAACATGACATGTGAAACATATCGTGATCATAGAATACAATGGCGGTAACGCCAAACGCTACAAGGTGAGACGTGGAATATGACGTGAAACGTCTATCTGATGATGGAGAGTTATACTAAACTTGGGTCTGGTCTCACAAGTTCTTGAAAACTTCCCAGAATGAGAAAAGAAATGAACGTAAAATCGTAAGCCAAAATACGATCATGAACGTGAATAGTGTCATGAACGTGAGCGCGAAAGCAAGTCGTGGAATTAGAATGAAGACGTGAAGTAAGTTAGGAGTACAATTACGAATCTTTGTCTGACCCGATAGCTGAGGGATTGCCAAGTGATCGGATGAGCCTTGGCTGGAACATGTTCGTTCAATCTGTTGGTTCTGAAATCCGTACGGATGTAAGGATTCTGCAGACTTGATCAAACTGTTGACAATATCCCAGATAGCATCATGCTTCTTCTGAGTTTGCTGAAATCTGGTAACTAGAATCCATGGAGATCTTGTCCCTTTTCGGTTCACAATTTCATATGATGAAAACATCCCAGTTTGTTGGTGTCCTATCTTAACCTGTTGGTATGTCAGGTACCTAGATATGAACGTAACTGTATCTTGCTTCGTAGAACTTGATACATAGAAGGTTGCGAAACTCTGAGTCTCTGAATCTAGACTTCTCCTAGCGTAGGATTTTATACAACACCTAATGTAGTGTAGGGTTCTCTCCTTTACGCATAAGCTGAGTCATGGTAAGATTAACCGTAGAAACCCATGTGATTCAGTGTGTCACTGTAATCAAACAGAATTGATATTGGAAAAAAAAAATTTCCAGGGTAGAATTTCTCTTGTCATAGAATTTGCAACATAGTGCAGATATGGTCTTCCTGTTCTTCTCTAGGCTTAGAGGAAATCAGGTTATCCTCAAAGAAAACGCTGATGAATTTGTTTAGGAGTTCATGGAAACTCAATTTATTAAGTCCATAATGCGGTTGGAGCATTGATGAGACTAATTCAAAATCATAAATCTAGTATGACCGAGTCGTGTACGAATAGCAGTCATGGACATGTCCTGCTTTTTCACTCGTCACTGTTGGCAGCATGATCGTGAGTTCGATCTTGGAAAAGTGATCAACATTATACGGTTGATTGGACATGTTGTCTATATGTGGAGGAGAATAACGGTCATGAATGGTGATTTGTTTAAGTCGACGGTAGTCGACACATAATCTCATGGTACCATCCTTCTCCTTGAAGGTTCTTCTGGAGTGTAAGGAACAATTTTGGAATAATCCGTTGGTTATGCGTAAAAGGACCTTAGTAGTCGTGTGTTACTGACAGCTAGAAAATTTTAGCAATTATGGCTAACAAAGCACGTGCTTGAAAAGCATAGACAATTTGTACAGATTTTCCTGATGGAAAATCAAGCTGAATGTATTCAGGAGCCTGAACATTACTGTACATAATTATGAATCATAGCATGGTGTGGTGTTCATAGTACATAATTAGGATAAAATTCCTCCCGTGTCTGTCCGAGGAAATGCGTTAGCAGCTTGGATCTTATCATTAAGCTGAAGGAAAACCTTCATATGCGTGGGAATCCGAAAGGCGTCCTTCATGGTTATGAATATATGAACTATGGTGAAAGAAATGAAAGTTACATCGGCAACGTGACAGTTCTCACTGATGCGCCGATAATGGTATTGAAATTCTTGTGGCCTGATTAATACATGGCACAACAACATAGATATACCCTTGGAGGGTACCCTGAATTTCTTAGAAATGTTCCATAATTAGACGTGAGTCATGTGTCTTGACTCGTGTCTTGAGAAATGTAAGCGTGACATATGTCTTGACTGGTATCTTGACATGTGTCCTCAGAAGTATACGTGAGACATGTGTCTTGACTGATGTCTTGACATGTGTCTCGAGATGTGAAACAATTAGAACTACAAATATTAGGTTAATATGCCAGAATTGGCGGATCGGTTGTATGTCTGATCATTTGTATGTCTGATCACGTCCGTGGTCGGAGCCTCGGTTGCGATTTCTAGGATAGTTGCTGTCATAGTAGTGGTTACTATCATCTTGTCTGTCGGTTCCATGACGGTCATTCTCATGACCGTGACTCATGTAACTATTTAGCTGAGTGGCCGGCTGGTACTGGTTTGCACTCATATGGCTGAAATGACAGCCGAACGACGTGTGACATGTAACTATGAATTTGGGACAATGATTGATGGGAATTGTCTGATGGTGAAGCATCTTCTTTTCCAATTGCTTTGCTCCGACGCCTTTGTCTTCGTCTTTTAGGATCTCCAGGTTGTGAACAGCATCAGCATCAGCATCTCGTAGCGTCTCCCAACATCAGCAGCATCAACCTTCAGTAACATCTCCAAGCTATGAGCGGCATCGACAATCTTGTAGAATATCAGCAAGTGAACATACGCCTGAGATGATTTAGAATCGACTAGCGAATACTCGTGAAGTATTGCAAGTGGAATACACATGGATTAAGGTACATGTAATACACATGAAATACGGTGCGTGGAGTACACATGGAATGCACATGAAATGATCGGTATGGGCTCGGTTATTTGTCATGATTTAAGGAAAGTAAACCGGTTAAACGGTTAGGAAAACCATCATGATAACCTGGCAGTATTGGCATAGACATCATTCTGGTTGCATAGAGAAACGCTAAAGTGTGGTTACACAAAATTCAACGATGATTTGCCTGACAGCATGATCAATGGAAACCAACCATGACTATCATGAAAGCATGATTCAAGAAATCTAACAATGTCTTGCAGGACAACGTAAATAACAAAAGAGGCATGAAACATAATCAACATGAAGACGGAATTATCATGAGGAAACATGAAACCATCTATTACGAAGAAGTGTATAACATAATCAGCATGAAACTGAAGTTAACCATGACAGTATGAAGGCATACTTGACATAAAAACATAATAACTTATGATGGGACATGAAAATTTTTTTTTATGCCAATTTAAATCATGAGAAAAATTTTATGCAAGAAAACAGTGCATGAATGCGTAATGTAGTTTATAAAACCTTTATATGTGAGAGGGAACGCCTATGGGTCGGTTCCACAACAAAAGACATGGCGAGGGGACGCCTATGGGTCGGTCCCAAAGTTAAAAGTTTCGATAAAAGCACATGCGACTAAATAGGGCCAGTCCTGTACCAACCATTACTTAGTCAAAATTCCTGCAACAGATGACATATGATATAAATGCATGAATGCATGGAACATAATAATTAAAAGTCATTGTCAAAACTTAACAGAAAAAATTTTATGTGAAAATTATGAACTACTGGGGTCAGTCCACATCGTCACAGTTCACGAGGAACATCATGCATAGACAATGACACATAACTAAGTATGGATGACGGTTGTTCATTCCATATTAGTAAGACGATACTGGTGAAAACATCATGGTGAAAACAACAAGGTGCTGAAAACGTCATGGCTAAAACAAAAAGGTGCTGAAAACATAATGGTTAAAACAACAACGCGCTGAAACATCAATACGTGGAATAACAATCGTTGGCTTAGGAAGCTCCTGGTGACTACCCACTAGTCACAGGTCGAGTTTTAGAGCCTACAGGTCGAAGCCTTGGGCTCTGATACCATAATTGTAACACCCCATTTTGATAAATGGAATGTCACGCGTAATTATGGCGTGTCATCAAAGCATGCAAGGTAATATGTAGTAAAACATACATGACCATAGGGAAAACCGGAATCAAACATCGGTTCCCAAACATAAGCCCAAAACATAAGAAAGTAAATGAACTGAATGAAAGACTAAACAAGCATAAATATATGAAGGAAACAGGAGAAGAAGTCTATGGCAACTTCCATCCGATGCATGTCCTCCAAATGCTCGAGTCTTGGGTACCTGCCGTTTTGGGACATGGAAAGGAAAGTAACGGCTGAGCAAAACGCTCAGTGCACGGATATACAATATAGCATGAAATAGGATAAGCATGTAACATATAACAGCGGAAGACTAAGTTCTGAGTAGACTGGTTAAGTATTGAGGAAACTGGTTTTATAGTTTGAAAAGCCTTATGTTTATCTTATGAAAACTGTTTTAACATACATATACCATAGCCCATATAGGTCATGAAAAGGTCACGTGCATGAATACTTGGAGGGGTGACCTCATCATGCTGATTAGAGGGGATGCCTCTAATTAATATACTGGTTTGGGTAGGAGGGATCAACTCCTTGTGAAGGATGCAAGGCACACACCACATTCACCATGAAATACTGAATAAAACATGTAACTAGGATGCACCCATACGCCCCACCTGATATAATAATATGGCCAAAACTGAAAAGGGACGCCACGAGCAATCACTCCGCCGTGGGGAAGTCATAACATTGGTGCCTCCAATGTTATGGTTATGGTACCTCCATAACTAGGTGAAACTGGTCATGCTTGTATATGGCTATAGATTATGCTAATTAAACATAAGCAGTTCAAAACAATAAAACAAATGCTGGGGAAAACAGTTGGCTGCATACGGGGAAATCCTAATAAGGAAAGAATGTCCATACTGAAAGGACGGGAATCCGTACCTCAAGTCCAGTGAATGAACGGAAGAAAGACTCCTACTTCTGGATCACTAACGCTACATGAATACACACGTGTATAAGTATCGAATCACTGATTACGTACTGGGTTTTATGTCTCATCTTAGCTTACTTGGTATGTCTTAGGTCATGGTTTACTGTTTAAAGCCTTAAACTGTGTTTATCTTGTATTCTGATTAATCTGATTAAGTATTACTGGTATTTCATGTATTATTATACTTACTGTGTAATAATAAGTAACTTTCCAAAAATATCAGGTTTCCAAAAATAGAAAGTTTCCAAAAATAGAAAGTTTTCAAAAATAGAAAGTTTCCAAAAATAGAAAGTTACCAAAAATAGAAAGTTTCCAAAAATAGAATTTACTGCTTAAAATAGATTAGTTTCTAAAAATAGAAAGTTTCCAAAAATAGACCAGCTTCCTTAATTAAATAAGTTTCCATATATAGAAAGTTTCCATGATTAGATTAGCTGCCTGAAATAGATAGATTTCCATATATAGAAGGTTTCCATTAATAGATTAGTTGCCTTATTTAATTAAGTTTCTATAAATAGAAGTTTCCATATTTAGAATTAAGCAGGTTACATAAGCTAACATATAAGTCTAAGTGTTTATAAGCTTATTTCTTAAGTCATATGATATAGTGTATAGTTTAATTATTATTTCATGTATTTTAATTAAACTATAGGTTAAGCATTTTAATTAAAGTATAACATGTTTTAATTAAAATGGAATAAAATACTTAGGTTAAAATGTGTATTATTATTATTAATAACATAACCTAAGTCATGTCTAAATTAATTAATTATAGGCATGTTTTAAATAATTAATTAATTATAACTTATAACATAAAATACTTAGGTTAAATTAATATCATGCTAAATTAATAATTAGTATAACCTAAGTCATGATTTAATTAATATCTCATGTTATTAATTAATTTATATCCTAAGTTCATAATTCATAAAAATTAACATGTAGCATAAATCGTGTTTTAACCAACGAACCGTGAACCGGGCATGATATCGACACCGTACCCCGAACCAAATCGGGGTTCCCCTTGGTTCCTTGCTGCCGTGGGACCCACACCACCAAACCGGGACCATATGGTCTCGGTGGTGGTTTCTAGGCCAAGCCGTGACCCCCTTGGGGCACGGTCTAGGCGTCGGCCAAACCAACAACCCTAAAAACGCCCTTTTTGATTTTACCCTTTAACCAAATGCATGTTTATTTCATGTTTTTAATTAGGTTTTAAAAACATCATGTTCTTAATTAATTTACTAAATCAAATCAAAGAAATAATTAAAAAGAAAGGTTAAAAAGGTATACCGAATGTGTAGATGAATTAAGGATGAACAAACACTAATACTTGTACAATATTCAAGATCAAAATCAACAAGAACACCCCTCCTAGGTGTGTTATGGGTGGCGGCTACAAAAGGGAAAAGGAAGGAGAGGAGAAATCTTTTTAGGGTTTTTGTTTAATTTCTTGAAAAATGAAAATGACTAGCAAAATTTACCTTAACCCCCTTTCATGTAAAATTTGATGGGCTTGGCCCATCTTCCTTCCTAATTTCGTGGATATGGGGCCCACATAGGGTAACCCAAATGTTTTCTGTGTCCCGATGTTCCGTGTTCGTTCGTGGTTAAACGTGTTCGTGTTTAAAGTGTTTCTGTTTATTTATCATGTAGTTTATCGAATTCTTAACGCTCGTAATTATATTATATGTATTTACGTAATTATTTTAGTTCGTGTTTTAATGGTGATCATGATTTAATTATGTTCCCGTGAAATACTTATTAACTGTTTATCATGAGTTCGTACGTAAACGATACTTATCATGTTATACACGTATGTACTTACTTGATTAATAGCACATGAATGTGATCAATACTGAATAAGGTAAGTTTTAATCTAAAACGTACGATCTTAAGGGCACTATTCATGGTAAAAGCATGCGGGTTTTACAATTCTTCCCCCCTAAAAAGAATAATTCGTCCCCGAATTATAGATAAAGTAACTGGAAGCGAAACATACCCGAATCAAACTGGAAAGGTATGCAAAATAACGGAAATGAAGGTGACATGGTAGAAGGGAACGTGGAACGTGACATGTCTTGAAAAGACATGGAACGTGACGTGACTGAAAGGACATATCTAATTAATGAGAAAAACGGATAAAAGTCCGGATGAACTTGTCCGTTTCCAAGTGGCCTCCCTGTTGGAACGGTTCCTTCAGAAGATCCTGACACTAATGATAAATCTTGGTCCTCCTGACCTTGACTTAGAATACGAATAAATTCTTGGTTATCAACGGAAGGTAGATCCCCTAAATTGGATCGAGGAAAAATAAGAGTTAACGTGCTAGGGTAACTGAAACGTTACGATGCAAGACAATCTGACTTAACTGATAATTAGAAATGATGCGCGAGACATAAAGAAACGTAGTACGTGAAAAATTTTGAACGTGATACGTGAAATATTTTGAACGTGCTACGTGGAGATATGGCGAGTGTAGTATGACTAAACATATCGTGATCCATGATACGTGTAACATATCTTGATCATGATATGAGGAACGTGGAATGAACATGACATGTGAAACATATCGTGATCATAGAATACAATGGCGGTAACGCCAAACGCTACAAGGTGAGACGTGGAATATGACGTGAAACGTCTATCTGATGATGGAGAGTTATACTAAACTTGGGTCTGGTCTCACAAGTTCTTGAAAACTTCCCAGAATGAGAAAAGAAATGAACGTAAAATCGTAAGCCAAAATACGATCATGAACGTGAATAGTGTCATGAACGTGAGCGCGAAAGCAAGTCGTGGAATTAGAATGAAGACGTGAAGTAAGTTAGGAGTACAATTACGAATCTTTGTCTGACCCGATAGCTGAGGGATTGCCAAGTGATCGGATGAGCCTTGGCTGGAACATGTTCGTTCAATCTGTTGGTTCTGAAATCCGTACGGATGTAAGGATTCTGCAGACTTGATCAAACTGTTGACAATATCCCAGATAGCATCATGCTTCTTCTGAGTTTGCTGAAATCTGGTAACTAGAATCCATGGAGATCTTGTCCCTTTTCGGTTCACAATTTCATATGATGAAAACATCCCAGTTTGTTGGTGTCCTATCTTAACCTGTTGGTATGTCAGGTACCTAGATATGAACGTAACTGTATCTTGCTTCGTAGAACTTGATACATAGAAGGTTGCGAAACTCTGAGTCTCTGAATCTAGACTTCTCCTAGCGTAGGATTTTATACAACACCTAATGTAGTGTAGGGTTCTCTCCTTTACGCATAAGCTGAGTCATGGTAAGATTAACCGTAGAAACCCATGTGATTCAGTGTGTCACTGTAATCAAACAGAATTGATATTGGAAAAAAAAAATTTCCAGGGTAGAATTTTCTTGTCATAGAATTTGCAACATAGTGCAGATATGGTCTTCCTGTTCTTCTCTAGGCTTAGAGGAAATCAGGTTATCCTCAAAGAAAACGCTGATGAATTTGTTTAGGAGTTCATGGAAACTCAATTTATTAAGTCCATAATGCGGTTGGAGCATTGATGAGACTAATTCAAAATCATAAATCTAGTATGACCGAGTCGTGTACGAATAGCAGTCATGGACATGTCCTGCTTTTTCACTCGTCACTGTTGGCAGCATGATCGTGAGTTCGATCTTGGAAAAGTGATCAACATTATACGGTTGATTGGACATGTTGTCTATATGTGGAGGAGAATAACGGTCATGAATGGTGATTTGTTTAAGTCGACGGTAGTCGACACATAATCTCATGGTACCATCCTTCTCCTTGAAGGTTCTTCTGGAGTGTAAGGAACAATTTTGGAATAATCCGTTGGTTATGCGTAAAAGGACCTTAGTAGTCGTGTGTTACTGACAGCTAGAAAATTTTAGCAATTATGGCTAACAAAGCACGTGCTTGAAAAGCATAGACAATTTGTACAGATTTTCCTGATGGAAAATCAAGCTGAATGTATTCAGGAGCCTGAACATTACTGTACATAATTATGAATCATAGCATGGTGTGGTGTTCATAGTACATAATTAGGATAAAATTCCTCCCGTGTCTGTCCGAGGAAATGCGTTAGCAGCTTGGATCTTATCATTAAGCTGAAGGAAAACCTTCATATGCGTGGGAATCCGAAAGGCGTCCTTCATGGTTATGAATATATGAACTATGGTGAAAGAAATGAAAGTTACATCGGCAACGTGACAGTTCTCACTGATGCGCCGATAATGGTATTGAAATTCTTGTGGCCTGATTAATACATGGCACAACAACATAGATATACCCTTGGAGGGTACCCTGAATTTCTTAGAAATGTTCCATAATTAGACGTGAGTCATGTGTCTTGACTCGTGTCTTGAGAAATGTAAGCGTGACATATGTCTTGACTGGTATCTTGACATGTGTCCTCAGAAGTATACGTGAGACATGTGTCTTGACTGATGTCTTGACATGTGTCTCGAGATGTGAAACAATTAGAACTACAAATATTAGGTTAATATGCCAGAATTGGCGGATCGGTTGTATGTCTGATCATTTGTATGTCTGATCACGTCCGTGGCCGGAGCCTCGGTTGCGATTTCTAGGATAGTTGCTGTCATAGTAGTGGTTACTATCATCTTGTCTGTCGGTTCCATGACGGTCATTCTCATGACCGTGACTCATGTAACTATTTAGCTGAGTGGCCGGCTGGTACTGGTTTGCACTCATATGGCTGAAATGACAGCCGAACGACGTGTGACATGTAACTATGAATTTGGGACAATGATTGATGGGAATTGTCTGATGGTGAAGCATCATCTCGTCCAATTGCTTTGCTCCGACGCCTTTGTCTTCGTCTTTTAGGATCTCCAGGTTGTGAACAGCATCAGCATCAGCATCTCGTAGCGTCTCCCAACATCAGCAGCATCAACCTTCAGTAACATCTCCAAGCTATGAGCGGCATCGACAATCTTGTAGAATATCAGCAAGTGAACATACGCCTGAGATGATTTAGAATCGACTAGCGAATACTCGTGAAGTATTGCAAGTGGAATACACATGGATTAAGGTACATGTAATACACATGAAATACGGTGCGCGGAGTACACATGGAATGCACATGAAATGATCGGTATGGGCTCGGTTATTTGTCATGATTTAAGGAAAGTAAACCGGTTAAACGGTTAGGAAAACCATCATGATAACCTGGCAGTATTGGCATAGACATCATTCTGGTTGCATAGAGAAACGCTAAAGTGTGGTTACACAAAATTCAACGATGATTTGCCTGACAGCATGATCAATGGAAACCAACCATGACTATCATGAAAGCATGATTCAAGAAATCTAACAATGTCTTGCAGGACAACGTAAATAACAAAAGAGGCATGAAACATAATCAACATGAAGACGGAATTATCATGAGGAAACATGAAACCATCTATTACGAAGAAGTGTATAACATAATCAGCATGAAACTGAAGTTAACCATGACAGTATGAAGGCATACTTGACATAAAAACATAATAACTTATGATGGGACATGAAATTTTTTTTTTATGCCAATTTAAATCATGAGAAAAATTTTATGCAAGAAAACAGTGCATGAATGCGTAATGTAGTTTATAAAACCTTTATATGTGAGAGGGAACGCCTATGGGTCGGTTCCACAACAAAAGACATGGCGAGGGGACGCCTATGGGTCGGTCCCAAAGTTAAAAGTTTCGATAAAAGCACATGCGACTAAATAGGGCCAGTCCTGTACCAACCATTACTTAGTCAAAATTCCTGCAACAGATGACATATGATATAAATGCATGAATGCATGGAACATAATAATTAAAAGTCATTGTCAAAACTTAACAGAAAAAATTTTATGTGAAAATTATGAACTACTGGGGTCAGTCCACATCGTCACAGTTCACGAGGAACATCATGCATAGACAATGACACATAACTAAGTATGGATGACGGTTGTTCATTCCATATTAGTAAGACGATACTGGTGAAAACATCATGGTGAAAACAACAAGGTGCTGAAAACGTCATGGCTAAAACAAAAAGGTGCTGAAAACATAATGGTTAAAACAACAACGCGCTGAAACATCAATACGTGGAATAACAATCGTTGGCTTAGGAAGCTCCTGGTGACTACCCACTAGTCACAGGTCGAGTTTTAGAGCCTACAGGTCGAAGCCTTGGGCTCTGATACCATAATTGTAACACCCCATTTTGATAAATGGAATGTCACGCGTAATTATGGCGTGTCATCAAAGCATGCAAGGTAATATGTAGTAAAACATACATGACCATAGGGAAAACCGGAATCAAACATCGGTTCCCAAACATAAGCCCAAAACATAAGAAAGTAAATAAACTGAATGAAAGACTAAACAAGCATAAATATATGAAGGAAACAGGAGAAGAAGTCTATGGCAGCTTCCATCCTATGCATGTCCTCCAAATGCTCAAGTCTTGGGTACCTGCCGTTTTAGGACATGGAAAGGAAAGTAACGGCTGAGCAAAACGCTCAGTGCACGGATATACAATATAGCATGAAATAGGATAAGCATGTAACATATAACAGCGGAAGACTAAGTTCTGAGTAGACTGGTTAAGTATTGAGGAAACTGGTTTTATAGTTTGAAAAGCCTTATGTTTATCTTATGAAAACTGTTTTAACATACATATACCATAGCCCATATAGGTCATGAAAAGGTCACGTGCATGAATACTTGGAGGGGTGACCTCATCATGTTGATTAGAGGGGATGCCTCTAATTAATATACTGGTTTGGGTAGGAGGGATCAACTCCTTGTGAAGGATGCAAGGCACACACCACATTCACCATGAAATACTGAATAAAACATGTAACTAGGATGCACCCATACGCCCCACCTGATATAATAATATGGCCAAAACTGAAAAGGGACGCCACGAGCAATCACTCCGCCGTGGGGAAGTCATAACATTGGTGCCTCCAATGTTATGGTTATGGTACCTCCATAACTAGGTGAAACTGGTCATGCTTGTATATGGCTATAGATTATGCTAATTAAACATAAGCAGTTCAAAACAATAAAACAAATGCTGGGGAAAACAGTTGGCTGCATACGGGGAAATCCTAATAAGGAAAGAATGTCCATACTGAAAGGATGGGAATCCGTACCTCAAGTCCAGTGAATGAACGGAAGAAAGACTCCTACTTCTGGATCACTAACGCTACATGAATACACACGTGTATAAGTATCGAATCACTGATTACGTACTGGGTTTTATGTCTCATCTTAGCTTACTTGGTATGTCTTAGGTCATGGTTTACTGTTTAAAGCCTTAAACTGTGTTTATCTTGTATTCTGATTAATCTGATTAAGTATTACTGGTATTTCATGTATTATTATACTTACTGTGTAATAATAAGTAACTTTCCAAAAATAGCAGGTTTCCAAAAATAGAAAGTTTCCAAAAATAGAAAGTTTCCAAAAATAGAAAGTTTCAAAAACTAGAAAGTTACCAAAAATAGAAAGTTTCCAAAAATAGAATTTACTGCTTAAAATACATTAGTTTCTAAAAATAGAAAGTTTCCAAAAATAGACCAGCTTCCTTAATTAAATAAGTTTCCATATATAGAAAGTTTCCATGATTAGATTAGCTGCCTGAAATAGATAGATTTCCATATATAGAAGGTTTCCATTAATAGATTAGTTGCCTTATTTAATTAAGTTTCTATAAATAGAAGTTTCCATATTTAGAATTAAGCTGGTTACATAAGCTAACATATAAGTCTAAGTGTTTATAAGCTTATTTCTTAAGTCATATGATATAGTGTATAGTTTAATTATTATTTCATGTATTTTAATTAAACTATAGGTTAAGCATTTTAATTAAAGTATAACATGTTTAAATTAAAATGGAATAAAATACTTAGGTTAAAATGTGTATTATTATTATTAATAACATAACCTAAGTCATGTCTAAATTAATTAATTATAGGCATGTTTTAAATAATTAATTAATTATAACTTATAACATAAAATACTTAGGTTAAATTAATATCATGCTAAATTAATAATTAGTATAACCTAAGTCATGATTTAATTAATATCTCATGTTATTAATTAATTTATATCCTAAGTTCATAATTCATAAAAATTAACATGTAGCATAAATCGTGTTTTAACCAACGAACCGTGAACCGGGCATGATATCGACACCGTACCCCGAACCAAATCGGGGTTCCCCTTGGTTCCTTGCTGCCGTGGGACCCACACCACCAAACCGGGACCATATGGTCTCGGTGGTGGTTTCTAGGCCAAGCCGTGACCCCCTTGGGGCACGGTCTAGGCGTCGGCCAAACCAACAACCCTAAAAACGCCCTTTTTGATTTTACCCTTTAACCAAATGCATGTTTATTTCATGTTTTTAATTAGGTTTTAAAAACATCATGTTCTTAATTAATTTACTAAATCAAATCAAAGAAATAATTAAAAAGAAAGGTTAAAAAGGTATACCGAATGTGTAGATGAATTAAGGATGAACAAACACTAATACTTGTACAATATTCAAGATCAAAATCAACAAGAACACCCCTCCTAGGTGTGTTATGGGTGGCGGCTACAAAAAGGAAAAGGAAGGAGAGGAGAAAACTTTTTAGGGTTTTTGTTTAATTTCTTGAAAAATGAAAATGACTAGCAAAATTTACCTTAACCCCCTTTCATGTAAAATTTGATGGGCTTGGCCCATCTTCCTTCCTAATTTCGTGGATATGGGGCCCACATAGGGTAACCCAAATGTTTTCCGTGTCCCGATGTTTCGTGTTCGTTCGTGGTTAAACGTGTTCGTGTTTAAAGTGTTTCTGTTTATTTATCATGTAGTTTATCGAATTCTTAACGCTCGTAATTATATTATATGTATTTACGTAATTATTTTAGTTCGTGTTTTAATGGTGATCATGATTTAATTATGTTCCCGTGAAATACTTATTAACTGTTTATCATGAGTTCGTACGTAAACGATACTTATCATGTTATACACGTATGTACTTACTTGATTAATAGCACATGAAAGTGATCAATACTGAATAAGGTAAGTTTTAATCTAGGACGTACGATCTTAAGGGCACTATTCATGGTAAAAGCATGTGGGTTTTACATCAACTTTAAACCTTGTCAGCGTCTTGTCCCAAACGATGACGTCATCAGCGTCTCATCCATGCCTTGTCAGCGTGACACCAACATCTATCAGCGTCACACCAACATGTATCAGCGTCTAAATAACTCCCATCAGCGGCTAATTGATCTAGGGTTTTATAAACCCTAAATCATTATTTCATGTGAAAATCCATAAACTGCAGTGAACTTCGACAGCGAATAACTTCTTCATAAATGCTCAGATCGAAGATCCCTTCGGTGAGATCCTAGATATAAGTGTCAAAAACCTACAGATCGAATTTCACGACAATCCAACGGTTAACGAAGGAGAAATCGTGTTTTTACTATTACTGTTCACAGAAAACAGCATATGACCCCTGCTGACTTCGACGCTTAATAACTTTTTCTTGGGGATAGATCTCGACAATCCCTCCAGTGATGTTTAGTTATATGTATAAAGAACACACATATAAAATTTCGTGACGATCCAACGGTTCAATCAAAAGTTATGACCTTCTGAATACTGCTGCGCACACAAAAACGCCCAGAAAAACCTATACGGATTTTTCTTTTCTTCTCAAAACACGAACACCTTGTTGGTCCTAGCATCACGAGCCACGAGGCTCTGATACCAATTGTGGAAACCTTGGTTTCCGGATCTTTGAAGCTACTAGGAATGATCATTGTTCATATGATTTAACAATCAAAGCGGAATTAGAACAACAACCATTAACAAGGTGTTTAGGCACGAAAACATGAATTAAAACAATAGGGATTGCTCATTATATTAATAACGAACAACCACTAGACGTGTATACATTGAATCCCACGTCTAGTCGACACACACTTTAGGTTTACATTGTGAATGAATTGAATGAATAAAACCTATGACCCTTGGTTCCTTTTATAGTGTAAGGATTAGGGTTTACAAGAGATAATGATGAATAAACAAGTAAATCTTCTATTTAAATAAACTTATGCAGAATATCTTTTGCATGTTTATCTAAATAGAAGCTTCCATAAGCTTCTTTTGTCTACGTTTTGTCAATGTTTGAATTACATGTAACAATGCTTACATTGTACATGACAACTCTTGAGCTATCAACGCCTAAATTGTACATGTCAACGCTTGATTAACTCTTGACAACGCTTAGACAATTTCTTCACGTTTTCTTCATTTTTGAGTTTCTGCCACATCAACTTTTTGACCCAACAGTTCGGAATCTGCTGATCAACGACCTAACTCGGAATCTGTGAGATTCTGATGTAGTTCGGAATCTGGTGATCTGACGTAACTCGGAATATGTTGATCAACGACCTAACTCGGAATCTGTGAGATTCTAATGTAGTTCGGAATCTAGTGATCTGACGTAACTTGGAATATGTTGATCAACTACCTAACTCAGAATCTATGAGATTCTGATGTAGTTTGGAATCTGGTGATCTGACGTAACTCGAAATATGTTGATCACTGAATTAGTTCGGAATCTGTGTGTGTTGTACCTAACTCAGAATCTGGAAGAACACTAACTTAGTTCAGAATCAGATAAACACGGATGTAATTCGGAATCTTGATAATTAATGATGTAATTCGGAATTGGAGAAACTGAGCTAATTCGGAATATGATAATATTCTGACCTAATTCGGATTTGACTATTTATGACCTAGTTCTGAATACATCAATCCACACTCAATTCTGAATCTGCAAAACCCTAGAATTCCGAACACTAAAACCCTTGTTTCCCGAATAAACAAAAAATTTTGAGCTTTTAAATTTTACCCAAAAACCAAGCCAAAAATTCCAACTTTTTTATGAAATCACCAATATGAATAACACAAATTCCTACCACAACTATGTAGGCAATTTGTAATAAAGATTTTGTGGTGAAAAACACAATTTTTTTTGAAAACACGGATATATCTTGATTAAAAGAGTATGAAAACTAAAAACTAACACAACAAAAACCTTATATCATCCCATGGCTCTTGATACCAATTGTAGAAAAGTGATAATCTTATAACTAATCAAGAGGGTTGTTGTTATTCAAGAGAGAGAGAGAGTAGAGAGAGAAACAAAGAAAACTTCATTAAGTGAAAAATGAACTAAACAACCAACACCCCTTTCCATGGTGGAAATGGGTTTATATACCCAAGTCCTTAATGGAGTTGGGCCTCCAACCCATGACAAGCCCATGGGCCAGGTTAAACATTAATATAACGTAACATTTAACTGCAAGCTACTAAACGTATTACAATATTGTTGGAGTGACCGATACTTCTAATATACTTCATACAAAATTCAGAAAAATTAAAAGGATTAGAGATGCAAACCTCCAAGACTCACATCCAAGCCTTGGATTGTTTGAGCTGAGGTGCTACCAAGAACAAGCACCGGCTTCCTTCCTACTAAGATGAACAAAGTTAACCAAAAATATCATAAAACGGATTTTATACTTTTTATCAAAAACCTTTTATGAAACCTTTGAAAACTTAACAACTCAAGATTAAATCATTCAAATATGGATTTCAGACCCCTCTTAGCCTAATACCAAAATTTTTAATAACAAAAGGAAGTAGAATTTTCAGAAAAACTAAATCAAAATTTATTAACTTTAAAAAGGAATTACAAAGGTGCTAAGAGAAATCTGGAACAAAGGGGCTCTCACATGTTGAGGCCTCCTTTTATAGACGACTAAGATGATTCTAGAAGGGAAATACATTAGAAACCCTAGCTATGAATTCTCAAAATTGCCCTTGAGTGCTTGATGGCGTGTTGAGAATGTGAGCTATCCAATTCAATCCTGGTTGTTCATTTTTTCTTTGGGGCCAAGTAATAAGTGTGGGACGTTGATTTGGCCACGTGGCATTGCTTGTAGAGGAGAGTGTCATGTGATTGGTGGACGGGTGAATGTGAGTGGGGTCCTTGGTGAGTGGGGTGGTGATTTGAAGCGTGGGATAGGTTTAGGAGTGTGTGAATTAAGTGTGGGACTGGGTAATTTGAATTTAACCTTTGTTTAAGTGAAGGTAAATTCGGGGTTCATAAGGTAAACAGTAACAAGTTTTGATCCGGTTTTGGTGGATTGGGGAAGTGGGTTTGGCGCATATAATATTCAAATGTTTCATTTGTCCAACTTTAGTCCTCAGGCTTTAGAAAACAATGTATAACAAGTTTATTTTCAAAGTAAACTCGTTTCCTTTGTATTTTGAAGTTTCTGAATTTAGGTTTTGGCCACAAAAAGTTTCTAAACAAGGATTTAGGGCTTTTACAAGTTTAGGCTAATTTCAATTTCAGTCCTTTTAATATTTAAACCATTTTTAAAGGACTAGAAATGTAATATTCTTGAAAATCAAGGGCTTCTTTGGATCTTGGACTTCATGAAGGACCATTCTTGACATTTCTTGCCAATTCTTCAAAGATGAAGGTCCTTTTTGTATTTTTGACAAACTTAAGGGACCAAACTTGTAATTATGATTATACAAGGGTATTAAGTGTCTTTTCTTCATAAATGAGGGCTCAATCTTGTACATCTTCAAGTCTTCAAGGGTTTTTCTTTGATAATTAACAAACTAAGGCCCAGTTCATTGTGCGGCTTCGTTTCTCGTGTTCGTTTTTCCTTGTTTCTTGTGATCTTTTGTATTTTTCATGATATCCATACCTAAAATACACAAGTAAACAAACACAAGCATATATATATGATATTTTATGACATTTTTATGCATTTAAGGCCCGAAAAGAACGATGAGATAATGTATAAATGTCATCTCATCACTCCCCCATACTAAACCATTGTCGTGCCCTCACGCAATGCTAGAATAAAGTATCTAAGCATCTCCAAAATTCAATTTTATTAACCTTTATTGAAAAGTAAAACTTGCTACAATACTATGAAGATGTGTAAAGACATAATGTATGATTTTCATCACGAATGTGACTTTTAGGGTCAATGAATAGAAACAAGTAAATGTTCCATAGAGTGAAGTTCGTCATCCTTGATTGTCATACATTCCATGCTATGTGCAAAAACGAGATCATTGTTGGTACAAGTCACAATGCTAACACTACTCATACGTCCAAATTATGTAATACTTTTTCTCCCCGCAATCCTAGTTATTATGAAAAGAAATGGGTTTCTAGAATTTTTTAACTATTTGTCATGGATCACATATTGACTTATTTGAGTATTTATTAGTCCGAAAATAAAGTATCATGATTTAATTGATAGTTAGACGAAGGACACAATCTTTTAAAACCGGCTTCTCATGTATGTCCTTAAGTTCATATCTTGGCATAACTCGTTTCACGATTTGAGACCTTTCTCGGACCGATATTTGGCATGTACTTCATACTTCAAATCTTGGGAAGACGTTCTTGAAATTATGGTCTTCTCTTCATATTTTAGAATTTCTTCACTTGACGTTGTTTTGAGAGATTCTTCATACTTGGACCACGACTTCATCATTTTTCTTCAATCCTTATTTTGTATTTTGATATACAACGATCCGCCTCCTTTTCGGACTTGGATATATTTATCCTCATACCTTGTTAGGGTATTTTTGGATAGACTTTCTCCATGATCTTTAGGGGAGTAATTGCTTTTCGTCGTGTGTCTCGATCCTTCATATTGATTTTGGAATAATGATACTTCACATCATTTTGGATCTTTAGTAACAAAATAGAGCTCCTCATGCCTTGTTAGGGCCTTTTTGGATCTTCACCAATCTTCGCATCCCGCTTCAATAAGTTATGCCTTGGCTATGAACTCTATTCAACCCCGAGCAACTTTTAAATGATCTTGTGCTAGAAGCTAAGTAACCTTTCAAATCATACGACCTTACTTATTGCAATTATTTTTATTCCTAATGCATTGATCTTATGGGAGAAAAAGCCACAATTGAAAACATATGAGTTTTTGAAAGAACGTTTTCATGTTCTACGTTTAGCATGATCACTTGTCTAACTCTATCACTTCTCGTTCTTCAATATTTAAAGACCTCTAATTAAAGAGACTCGTGAATACTTAGCCATGCAAGTCAAAATTAAGCCAAATTTGGATTAGCTTTCATTAAGACTATATCAAATCGAAGTTTTGGGTTTTCAAGCCACCTATAGGATCTTGCACTTTCTTGGACTTTTCAAGTTTAGAGAATGAATTTTATAGTTCCCTTGATAAGTGAATTTCTAGGATCAGTTATAGGAACTTGCAAAAAGTTCTTATTCTTAACCCGAATGAGCTAAGACTTTCGCGTTTTAAAGTTCCCTATATAAAAGTCTAGCAAAACTTGATTCGAGCGGGTTAAGGAATGTAAAGGGCTCCAAATGCCCATCAAGTCAAAAATCAACTCTTATTCTACCCATCGGAAAATATACATTCGTGTCTTAAAAACACTTATGAAAAGTAAGAAAAATTTAAAAATTTGGCCATTTTTAGCTTTATTAGCAACAAAACAAAACGTTGAAAATTGGAAAACGTGAGGGCGTAGCAAAGCAAGTATCTATTCACCCTCATACTAAAATTAAGCCTTGTCCTCAATGTTTCGAGTCTAAAGGTGGAGCACCCCCATACTAGAGACGAAGAATCGAATGCTTAGGATCTAGCATGGAAAGGGTGATCAACAATATATCTAAAGCCGTTTATGAATTATGCTAAAAGATAATTGTTAAAAAAATAAAGGATATGTCATGGATTCGTGAAAAACTCTTCAAGCAAACGATCGAGGCTTACGTAAACGAACACGATAGTCTTCAATCGTGGCAATGATGATGATCTAGATAACACATTCACAAACAACCACGAGACAACGAGTTGGAAGGGCACAAATCCCCTCTCATTAACTACACTAGAAAGCGATAATATGTACTATGGATAAGCATTGGATCACCCCCACGAGGCACCTCGTTTTTTATTACCGAGCCATGAGCTCGACTCGATCCCCTCAATGCTAATTATCATTGGGGAAGGTGACTTGGTCAAGGTCGTCTAACGAAGGGAATTCCCCAACGAAGTAGTGGTTAAGCCTATGTCCACTCACCTTGAAGTTAGGACTATCATTTTGAGCTAGCTCGATGGTCCCATAAGGAAACACTTGTGTTATAGTGAAAGGACCCGACCAACGAGATTTCAATTTTCCGGAAACTATCTTCAAACGAGAGTTAAAAAGTTACACTTGATCACCAACGTTAAAAACCCGGTTTTTAATCTTTGAATCATGAAAATTTTTAGTCTTTTCTTTAAAAATTAATGAATTTTCATAAGCATTATCTCTTAATTCATCCAATTCATTCAATTGTATTTTCCGGTGATCTCCCGCGGTCTTTAAATCATAATTTTCATGCTTAAGGGCCCAATATGCCTTATGCTCTAATTCAATGGGCAAATGACAATTCTTTCCATAAACCAACTTATAGGGAGTACAACCGATAGGTGTTTTATAAGCGGTCTGAAAGGCCCATAAAGCGTCATCGAGTTTGTCGGACCATGAAGCACGGTTTTCTCCAATCGACCTTTCCAAAATCCTCTTCAAAGCTCGGTTTGAAACCTCGACTTGCCCACTCGTTTGCGGGTGATAAAGCCGTAGAAAGACGATGAGTAACTCCATATTTCTTTAAGACCTTCTCGAATTGGTCATTAAAAAATGGGTTCCACGATCGCTTATAATAGCACGAGGGGTTCCAAACCGAGAGAATAGTTGCTTCAAAAACATCACTACCACACGAGCATCATTAGTAGGTAAAGCTTTAGCTTCCACCCACTTTGAAAGGTAGTCAACGGCGACGAGGATATACTTGTTTCCATGAGACGATGGGAACGACCCCATAAAGTCAATGCCCTAAATATCGAAAATCTCACACACTTGAATTATGTTTTGAGGTATTTCATCACTTTGAGATTATTTTCCTTGATGTTGGAACGAATCACACGACTTCACAAGTGCGTGTGCATCACGATAGATCGTCGGCCAAAAGAAGCCGTCATCGAACACTTTCTTAGCCGTGAGATTAGCACCGTGGTGACCACCCGTGGGTCCCTCGTGACAAGCTCTAAGGATGTTAGAAGCTTCGGTACCAAATACACAACATCGAACGAGTTGATCCGTACAAACCCGAAAGAGATAAGGGTCGTCCCAAAAATAGAACTTGACGTCACGAAAGAATTTTCTCTTTTGTTGTGTCGTCATACCCTTGATTATGAAGTTCCCCGCATGGTAATTTGCAATGTCGGCAAACCATGGGGTGGTGTCTTTAGAATTCACTACACCGATTGTCTCGAGAGGAAATGTTTCGGTAATTTCCTTGTTCTCGAAAACATCTTTGTGAGGATCTTCTAGACAAGAGAGATGATCGGCCGCTAGATTCTTGGCTCCTTTTTTGTCAAGCACGGTGACATAAAATTCTTGGAGGAGGAGCATCCAACGAAGCAATCTCGGCTTAACGTCTTGCTTAGCTAAGAGATACTTGATAGCCGAATGGTCCGTATACACTATGCTTTTAGTTAAGACGAGATAAGGTCGGAATTTCTCGAAAGCATAAACCACGACAAGGAATTCCTTTTCCGTTGTGGTGTACTTTAGTTGAGCCTCGGTCATCGTCTTACTAGCATAATGGATAGGACATAAATGTTTTTCATAACGTTGTCCTAAGACGGCCCCTATAGCATAATCACTTGCATCGCACATGATTTCAAAGGGTAATTCCCAATTAGGAGCAACAAGAATAGGAGTTTCGGTAAGTTTCCTTTTAAGAGTTTCAAAAGCTCTAACACAATCCTCATTAAAGTTAAAAGTAGCACCCTGCTCGAGAAGGTGTGTCATAGGTCGAGAGATTTTCGAAAAGTTTTTGATGAAACGACGATAAAAGTCCGTGTGGCCTAGGAAACTACTAACTCCCTTGACGGTTTTGGGACGAGGTAACTTGGCGATGACGTCTAACTTAGCTTTATCGACCTTAATCCCCGCTTTCGATACCTTGTGCCCTAAGACGATTCCTTGTTTACACATAAAATGACATTTTTCCCAATTAAGCACAAGGTTGGTTTCTTCACAACGTTTTAACATTTGATCGAGATTAGATAAACACGACGTGAACTAATTGCCGAACACCGAAAAGTCATCCATAAACACTTCCATCGACTTCTCAATCATATCGTGAAAAATAGCCATCATACACCGTTGAAACGTACCCGGTGCATTGCAAAGTCCGAAAGGCATTCTACGATATGCAAACGTTCCATAAGGACACGTCAACGTAGTTTTCTCTTGATCACGAGGGTCTATATGGATTTGAAAGTAACCGGAAAAACCATCTAAAAAGCAATAGAATTCATTTCCCGCGAGTCGCTCCAACATTTGATCCATGAAGGGCAAAGGAAAGTGGTCTTTATGACTGGCGTCATTTAACTTTCAGTAGCCAATACACACCCTCCAACCGGTCACAAAACGAGTGGGAATTAACTCGTTGTTTTCATTGGGTACAACGGTCGTTCCTCCCTTTTTAGGGACGCAATGGATTGGGCTCACCCGTGGGCTATCGGAGATAGGATAAATCATTCCCGCGTCAAGGAGTTTTAAGACTTCCTTTTTTATGACATCGTAAATTTTAGGGTTTACCCTTCTTAGACTTTGAATTGTGGGTTTATAGTCCTCCTCCATTAAAATCTTGTGAGTACAAAATTTTGGGTCAATACCCTTGATGTCGGAAATTTTCCACGCAATTGCCCCTTTATGAGCTTTAAGAACTTTCAAAAGTGCGGTTTTTGCATCATTAGCAAGATCTTTTGAAATAATAACCGGCAACTTGTCATCACCTTCCAAGAATGCGTAATCAAGGTGAGATGGAAGATCTTTCAATTCAAGGAGAGGTGGTTCCCCGATCGAAGATTTTTGTTCAACACTCGTAACTTCCATCGGCGGAAGAAATGGTGGAATAAGAGTATCATTACCAATAATCACCTCATCTTCATTGTCGATTTCATTTGAAGTAAAATCGCCTCCTTGGAATGGAGTGAGATTTGGTGTAGAATTAGCAAGAATCGGATCCAAAATAGTGGGATTGCCACTTGACGAGCTATCGGAAAAACCTAACATTTCTTGTGAAAACTCATCGCAAACCACATCAACTAAGTCAATGTGATTGATGGTAGCGATTGCATAAACATGAGAAGGTGTCGAGTTTTGAGTACCGTTTATAACAAGTTCCTCTTTGTTTAATCTCAAAGTAATAGTTCTTGCATGAACGTCGATAAGCGATCTCGAGGTGTCTAAAAATGGACGACCTAAAATTAGAGGAACTTGTGGATCCGCGGGGATGTCAACTACTATAAAATCAACGGGATAGTAGAACTTCCCCACTTTCACGAAAACATCCTCGGCTACTCCACATGCTAAAACCGTAGAATGATCGACCATCTCGATAGACATGTTAGAAGGAGTAAGAGCCAGAAGCGAAAGCGATTTCCAAATGGAAAATGGCATCAAATTAATGCTCGCACCAAGATCGGCCAAGGCGAGGCATTCTTTCATATCTTGTATATCACAAGGAATGAGAAACTTCCCGGGGTCACCAACTTTTTTGGGTATCCGGTTAAGATAAACCGAAGAACAATTAGCAAGCTTTGTAAGCTTTTCCTTATCGTTCATCATACCTTTGAAAGTGGAAGTGAAACAAGGCATATATAACAACGCGTCAACTGAACTTACATCAAAATGAACTTGTTGAAACATTTTTATAAAAAGCTAGATTTGTTGTTTGTTACGTTCTTGCATATTCTCTTTGTTTCGTCTCGAAGGGTAAGGTAAGGGTGGTGTGGGTTGGGCATTAGTCAACGGCCTTGGAATCTCGGGTTCCATAATAGGTATTGGTTCAACTGTAGGTGTGGTATGAGCGGTACTTCGCGGGCTTGTGATATGCTCCTTTTCGACCAACACCTCGGGATCTTTCTCGATTTCCTTCTTCGTAGAAGTACTTGGACGAGAGATTGGTTCCTTGAATGTTTTACCACTACGAGTAGTAATAACCTACATTTCTCCCTTCGGGTTTGCAATGGTATCACTAGGAAGACCACCCGAGGAAAAAGGTTTACACATGATTGCTTCAAACATCTTAGCCATTCGGTCTTCAAATTTTGATTACCTAGCATCCGCTTCTAACAACTCTTGCTTAATCTCATGTTGTCCTTGTTCCATCTTTTGTTGATTTTGTTGAAGACGTTGAACGTTTCCTTCCATTTTATTAGCATGAGTTTTCAATTCATTAGCAAGTTCATTTTTAAGCTCGTTTTTCAACTCGGATCTTAAGCTAATTATCTCATGTTGCATATTATCAAAATTAGCATCGTTTGCTTTTGAATAATCCAAAAATTCTCCATTTAGATTTTTAGTGTGAGCATTTTGAAAACCTTGTGTATTGTTTTGAAAATCACGGTTTTGGTTTTGATTTTAAACTTGTCCATTCCCACTTTGATAATTCCCTTTGTTATAGTTACGTGAATTGCCTTGATAACCACCATTTTGATTGTTGTTTCGAGAGTTGTTAGCATTTTGATTTTGGGGAGCTTGATTTGGGCGGGAACCTTGGCCGTTTTGGTTTAAGTTCCCGTTGCTACGTAAGCACTCGAAGTATTACCACCGGCGGTAATGCACTCAGAAAGATCATGAGTTCCACCACAAGATAAACAACTTTTTTCAACCGCTTTAACCGATGCGGAATTTAAAGCATCTTGTGCTTTCCAATGTGTCATAAGCGTCGAAAATCAATCGAAAAAACTATTTTCCTCATTTGCTTCATCATGTAAGGCATTAATGTTACCAGACGATGACGACGATGACGAACCCATATTGGCAACACTCGGTGTGTTACGAGGGTTATAAACCTTAGATCTATTCACGATAATCTTTAAAGCCTTATCGGTCGTTTTGCACAAAAAATTTCCACCCGCGGCGGCATTTAAATAATCTCGTTCATGATCATTAAGCCCATTATAAAAAGTATCTATTTGATGCAATTCCGAAAAATCATGATGTGGACATTCATGTAACATTTCTTTAAATCGTTCCCATGCCATTGAAAAACTTTCATTATTACGTTGTGTAAACCTTGAAATCTTACTTTTCAAATGTCTTGTTTTAGATGGTGGAAAAAATTGGTTCACAAACTTAGAGACGAGATCACCCCATGTCAAAATCAAATTTGGCGGTTCTTTCTCGAGCCAAATTTTTACGGGTCCATCCAACGAGTATGGAAACAACATCATCTTAATGGCGTCATGCGGAACATCCTTAAACTTGCTTGTTGCGGTGAGACGATTAAAATTCCTTATGTGATAATGCGGGTTATCATTCTCATGACCTCTAAACTTATTTGCTTCTAACATCGACATTAAACTCGTCTTAATCTCGAAATTCTCCGCAAGGATAGCGGGAATCACAATAGCTTCTCCAAAACCCTCGGTGGGTGCTTGAAGTAACTCCATCATAGTACGATTAGCCATGGCGACTATTGGTTCTACAACGGGTTCGACAATTGGAGTTTGTTCTTCAATCAAAGGATCTTGATTTCCTTGGCTTTGACGATGTTTACGAGCTGTTTTGCTTGATTACGAGTTAGCATAAACTTGACGTAGAATGGGAGGTGAGCAAAGAAGATTCTTTTTGGGTGTTTTGTGGATTTTCAATTTTTTTTTGTGTTTTTTATTGTTTCTAATTTTTTTAGATTTTGTGTGTATTTGTAGACAACAATCTACCAAATCTCTCCTCGAATCAAACTCTTGATTAAAGAAGCCTCAAAAGAATGAAAACTTTGGTGAAAACAAAATTGTTCAAGAGGGTTTAATCACAAAGAAACCAAGCAAATATATATGATACGTAATAATACTTTGGGCGGCAAAACCCTCGATTAGCCTTCAATCTCAAAATACTCACAAGCAAGCGGAGAAACGAGGCGGCGCGAAGAACTTAAGAGCCCTTTTCTTTAGGGTATATTTTATAATACCCGCCTTATACCCACCTTATAGTTTGTATTTTTCAAAATCGAGCTTCACGAAAGTATTTATCTAGTTTTGCCTTTTTCTTTTTGTTTGAGATTCGAATACAATAATTAGGAGATCAAATCCTAATTAAGGTTGTGCTTTCATACTTTTGGAGATATTTTGTATTTGTTGTGATACTTAATACAATATAGTAATACTAATTTCAAAAGAAAAACGAAAAAAACCGATAATACGTATTAGTAGAGTTCTACTAATACAAATACTATTTATGGTTAATATTAAAAACAAAATGACAAATTAATCACGACACACATCCCCGGCAGCGGCGCCAAAATGATTGTAGGAAAAATTACACCTCTTGTTTAGGAAACAAAAGAGCGTATATGAGCGATAAGTATTAAACAAATGAATTTAAGTAAATCAAGTGTTAATGACCCAAATAGATTCGTTTCCCGAGGAGGTATATGTGTGTGAAAAACTTGTTAATGATTTGAGATTATTATTGAAGAAAGAAGCGATGAGAAAAGAGAATGACGGTTACGTTAAAATTAAACTACGACGACTAAATTAAAAACCGTGAAAAGTGATAAAATAATGATTAAATCTAAAAATTACCAAAATATTACTAAAAACCAATAAAAACAAACTAAGAGTTTACAAATGATCAAAACTTTTTCAACCCTTTTAATTAATTAAATATTAATTTTTAAATGCTAATTAAAGACCTAAAAATCCAAATAATTATTAAAAAACCCAAATAAAGATTTTTCACTTTGTAAACCTCTAAAATGACTTAATAAGAATAAAAACTATTTTTATTAAATTTTAAACTAAAGGAAACTATTTTTAAATGATTAAAAACTATTAAAATATTAAAATGATTCTAGAAATTAAGAAAATGATGCTAAATTTAATCTAAGAGTTTTAAAAATCCTATTTTAATGTATTTTACCTTAGAAAAATATAAAAGTTGCAAAAATGTGAAAAATGTGAAAAATGAAATTTAATAATAAAATATTATTAAAAATCCTAGTATATTTTAACCTAAATAATTAGAAAATGAAAGTGAAATTACCAAATTACCCATATTGGGCCCCCAAATGGGTTAAAAACAAAAACAACCTATGAAAATGGGCTTTTTGGCCCAATAAGACGAAACTTAACCAAATAAGCTGAAAATCACTAGTCCAACTTAAAATTCAGTTCTAAACATAAAAGTCTAAAAGGCCCAAAAGCTTAATGTGAGCTTATCAAAGCTTAATGGTACAACAACTTATTCTTAATGGGCTTTTTGGCCATTAAGCTATAAGCCAATGCCATAAGCTCTAATTTGACACACAACCTTCTTTTGAGATGCCTAAGAGATTTGGGAAAAGAAATTTCAAATAAGCTCAACCAATAAGTCAGAAATAAGCAAAGTAAAATTTCACTAAAAGACAAAATAGTCGATTTGGAGTTCTAGACCACCTCAGACCTTGATTCAAGTTGCAAAAGACTCTAAATGACTTAATTAAGACAAATCAACAAAGAAAATTTCAATAAGCCAAGCCAAATAAGCTGAATAAGCTGATAAGCACTTATGTAAAAGTCAAAGTAATTGGTTTTCTAGTCAAAGCTCAAAGTCAACCCCTCAAATGCTCCAGTAACAAATGGGTCAAATAAGTAACACATATTAAAAAATTAAAGTTGTTGCAGGTTTAAATAAGCTAGAACAACTTATTGATAAGCTATCCCAAAAATAACACTAGTAGTGGCTAGTAGCAGGGGAAAGGACTTACCACTGCTTTGACTATTTCACTTGCAAATTTAGAGAGATCCAATTGGATTCAATTGAAAACAAAGGCACCCTTACAACCAGTGAGTTGTAAGGAGTCAATATCAAGCAAGAAATCACAAATTGATATAGCCAGTAAGCACAGAATAAGCAAACAGTCACCAGATACCTCACAGATATACAAATAAGCAGTTATGAACTAAAAAGCATTTTAAGCATAAATAAGCCAACCAAAATGAACCATATGCATACACAAGCTATAATAAAGTCCAATAAGCACAATAAAACTTGTTTCAAACACTGGATCAAAGATTAGAAGCAGATTCAAGCTTAAATGACTGATGAACAAAGGCAATATCCAAACCCCTTTTGCTGATCTAAATGACCACCAATCCAATTTTAAACCCTTAAATCCCTTCCCCTGGTTATATAACTAAAACTTAGCACTTGTTAACCCTAGTCTACCCTTAGATTTAGGTGTCCCCAAAATTTTAGCCAATTTTACTAAGTAAAATAGATTTTATAGCCCTTTGTTGGATTTAGGTGTTAAGACCCTCAAAACTTGCAGATAATGGTCTAATACCAACACATACACATGAAAAATCACAAAACACCAACAAACAACCACTCTAGTTAACTAAATCCTTGAATTGACAGTTAACCCAAACACCTCTTTGTAAACTGATTTCTCATATTTTCAAAGGACTTGTGTGATTTAACCAACAAACCAAGATCTAATCAACCTAAGAAAAACAATCAAACCTCAAAACACCAGAATCAACAAAAATAACACTCAATCACAATCAAATACTCAGATTCACCAAAAATAATACACAATTTAGAAAAATAAAAAGGATTAGAGATGCAAACCTCCAAGACTCACATCCAAGCCTTGGATTGTTTGAGCTGAGGTGCTAGCAAGAACAAGCACCAGCGTCCTTCCTCCTAAGATGAACAAAGTTAACCAAAAATATCATAAAACGGATTTTATACTTTTTTATCAAAAACCTTTTATGAAACCTTTGAAAACATAACAACTCAAGATTAAATCATTCAAATATGGAACTCAGACCCCTCTTAGCCTAATACCAAACTTTTAAACAACAAAAGGAAGTAGAATTTTCATAAAAACTAAATCAAATTTTATTAACTTTAAAAAGGAATTACAAAGGTGCTAAGAGAAATCTTGAACAAAGGGGCTCTCACATGTTGAGGCCTCATTTTATAGACGACTAAGATGATTCTAAAAGGGAAAATACATTAGAAACCCTAGCTATGAATTCTCAAAATTGCCCTTGAGTGCTTGATGGCGTGTTGAGGTTGTGAGCTGGCCAATTCAATCCTGGGTTTTCATTTTTGCTTTGGGTCCACGTAATAAGTGTGGGACGTTGATTTGGCCACGTGGAATTGCTTGGAGAGGAGGGTGTCACGTGATTGGTGGACGGGTGAATGGGAGTGGGGTCCTTGGTAAGTGGGGTGGTGATTTCAAGCGTGGGATAGATTTAGGAGTATGTGAATTAAGTGTGGGACTAGGTAATTTGAATTTACCCTTTGCTTAAGTGAAGGTAAATTATGGGTTCATAAGGTAAACAGTAACAAGTTGTGATCCGGTTTTGGTGGATTGGGGAAGTGTTTGGCGCAAATAATATTCAAATGTTTCGTTTGTCCTACTTTAGTCCGCAGGCTTTGGAAAACAATGTATAACAAGTTTATTTTCCAAGTAAACTCGTTTCCTTTGTATTTTGATGTTTCTAAATTTAGGTTTTGGCCACAAAAAGTTTCTAAACAAGGATTTAGGGCTTTTACAAGTTTAGGCTAATTACAATTTTAGTCCTTTTAATATTTAAACCATTTTTAAAGGACTAGAAATGTAATATTCTTGAACATCAGGGGCTTCTTTGGATCTTGGACTTCATGGAGGACGATTCTTGACATTTTGGATTTGTTGAAGGGCTAATCTTGCCAATTCTTCAAAGATGAAGGTCCTTTTTGTAATTTTGACAAACTTAAGGGACCAAACTTGTAATTATGATTATACAATGGTATTAAGTGTCTTTTCTTCATAAATGAGGGCTCAATCTTGTACATCTTCAAGGGTTTTTCTTTGATAATTCACAAACTAGCGCCCAGTTCATTGTGCGGCTTCATTTCTCGTGTTCGTTTTTCCTTGTTTCTTGTGATCTTTTATCTTTTTTCACAATATCCATAACTAAAAAACACAAGTAAACAAACATAAGCATATATATGGTATTTTATGACATTTATATGCATTTAAGGCCCGAAAAGAACGACGAGATCATGTATAAATGCCATTTCATCAGAGTTGTTCTCATTTGGCCAATAAATGTGTCAGTGCCTCAAAAGTCAACGTTGACAATAGGTTAACCATGGTCAAACCCAGACCTTATGTCCAACCAAGTCCACAAGTTACTAGACCAGCTCCATTCTTTACTAAAGGACAAATAGACATGGACAAAGGCCCTTTCAAAAGACAAATACATGGTCTAACAGACAATGGGTTCCTGTAGCAAACCCTAATTTAGGCGCTGACAAGAACAATTCCAACGCTGATATTTCTAGGTATGGTACGAAAATGCCACAACAAGCTAGAGTTGGTTCTTATGTTAGACCAAGTAATAATAGGTACTTACAGCCTAAGGGAAAGGGGTCTAAAGCTTCATCTAGTTTGACTTGGAGACCTAAACAAGACCAAAACCCTAATTCTAATGGGATTTCCATGACCTGTATCAGATTTCATTATTTCAAAGGTCATAACTAAACCAATTGGGGTAAACTGGGTATTCAAGCCTCAAAGGATGAACAATAGGTTGTTATAAGGACTAAGTCTGTTCTTGTTGAACAACCAATTGAATCTAAGTCTGCTCAGGCTTGGGTTCCCAAAGAAAACTAATTTGTTTTCTTTATGTGCAGGGCATTCAAAAGCAGGTCAATGATTATGGATATTAGGACAGTGGATGCTCTAGGCACATGACGGGGAAGGAAGAGTATTTGACTAACTGTACATTATGCGTTATTAAGAATCCTGTACATCACTCTAAAACAAAACACATAGAAATTAGACATCATTTTATAAAAGATTGCTTTGAAAAAGGTTTAATACATCCAGATAGGGTAGACATAAAAGAAAATGTGGCTGCTCTTTTAACTAAACCTTTTGATGTTGGGAGGTTCCAGTACTTGGTAAAAAGTATTGGAATGATCAATCTTACCTAAATGTGTTTTTGAAGTCATTGTATAGTTTGTACAGGATGTGTACTATTATTAGTCTTTGTAAAAGATTCGGTTTTCCACTTTATTTTTCTAACGCTGATAAAGGTTATTTTAACGCTAATAAGTGTTAAAATTGACTCTGACAACAATATGTTAGTTTTGTGGTTATTGATCTAATCATGCAGGCAATATGAGCATTGTACAAATGGATACAGAGTTTCTTATGTATCTTTGGATCTTCCTAGGAATGGGTTCAAGTTTATGGATGATGGTTGGAATGTTTACATTCCTATCTTGACATAAATTTTTGTGGCATATTTTATTTTTGGCAACTTTGTATTTCATAGTTTAAGGGGAGATTTAGGAAACCTTTAGGATTTTTGGGTATTCTTATAATACTCTCATCATAATTCTAGATTGTGTCCACTGGTAAGTACGAGTTAGTTTTTCTAAATCGTGAGGCACTGTAGCATGCAAAGTTGATATACTGTGTACGCTGCCAAGACTTATTGGCCTAGAATTGGATTTGGTCGGTTGGGAGACTTGGGAATGTTTTTATTGGGCTTACCTGGGAAGTTACAAAGGCTTTATATGAGATAACTTCATTGTTAAGAACTTTGGTTAGTAAGAGACACTTGAGGACAATTATGTCTATCTTGCTTAAGCAAGTGTGCATGATTGGACAGTGCTTGCCACCCTATAGTGATTTCAGTATATGAGTTATCTTCACTAGGGTAAAATACTTTGTTAAGGTCCTTTTTATTTTTAATTATTTTTATTTTTGGACGCTGAAATTTTTCTTTCCAAACGCTGATAAGACCAATTTTAACGCTGACATGGCAAATTTCCAACACTGACAAGAATATAGCCGTTAGACGCTGATACTTTGTCTTTTACCATTGACAAACATTGGGTCCTACCCAGTTGTTATTTTTGACGAAAATATGGGCCGTAATTTTAGGAGTCGGTAAATTTTTATTAATGCATGAGATAAGTTATATATTTTCAAGATTTTCACTATTACTTTTGAATATAACTGTCTCATGTTTTGACCAATCACATATTTTCACATCTCCTATATATATTGGCTTATTTCTTTTAAATAGGGTAACTACTTATTCTTGTCTAACTATAATTTCTCAAATCTTCATCTCTCCATAACTTTTATCACAGTTTTCTTGCATCAATCTTCATGGCACCAAAGTTTAAACCAGCTTTATTGGAATTGGGGTTCAGAAGCCAACACAACATGGTGGCATACTTAGAAGCTGATAATACTCTGTTTCCCCAATACACACAGATGGTTGGGTATTTGAATGCGTTCCCATTAAGGTATGCACTTTAACATACTTCTCTTGTCCCTATCACACACATTAAACAGTTTTGGAACACAGTCAGTTCCTCAACAGTTAATGGAGTGATTACATTGACTGCTATTATCCCTGGGGTTCCATGGGTGGTTACTGAAGCTTTGGTTCGCCAAGCTTTGCATCTTAATGATGTAGATGGTATAACCACCCTTCCCATTCCAGAGCTAGAGCAAGGACTCCAAGCCTTGGGTTATCCTTTGCCTGAAGAAGGCCATTTAAACAAATATATAAAACAACAATTTCCCCCGGCTTGGAAGTACCTTATACATGTCATCCTTCAATGTTTGAGTCCCAAATGCTCCTCACATAATGAAATCAACCATTCCATTGGGAGTGCCATTGTGTGTATTGCAACTGGGCAAAATTATAACTTTTCAAAAATGATTTTTGATGGCATGTGTCATGATAAGGGCAACAAGATTACTCTTGCTTACCCTAGGTTTTTACAAATGGTTTTTGACTTGCAAGGATACTGCAATAGGGATCATGACAATTTTTATACGATCCCTGTTCAAAATAAAGCAATTTTTGGGAAGATGAACACTGAACCATACAGAGATCTACCCTCACCCAAGCAATGCTTGCTGTCATTGAGGCAGCTGCAAACCCTCAACCTCACCCATAACCTCAACCAGACCCATTGCCTGAAAAAACTCCATCACCCCAACATATGGAAATTGACCCAGAACCATTCGACGTTGACACCCAAAATGTTGGCGTTGACACTACAAATCCAGACGCTGACAACTTTTTCCCACAAACCCAAACACCCCTTAACATCCAAACAGACCCTCAATCCACTTCCTCTTCTACACCCCTAGACTATAGGTTGGAAAAACACTAAAGGACTACTGGAGTGTTCTCCTCTGGTGGTCCTAGCCATGTAGCAGAGAGAACCACCACCACAAGTGTGGTTGGTGACATGGGTAGGGCTGGGACTATTGGTTCTAGCTTAGATGCAGGCCAAGCCAGTCCTAAAATCCATAAGACCCCATCCATGCCCCATGACTCTACATTGGGAGGTCACATTCCTATTCTAGAGGAGGGCAGATTGGAACCTTACCCCAAAGAAGCTATCATTTGTAGAGATGATGGAACAGGTTACAAAGTCAGCCGCTGATGTTCAAAGTTTAAGCGCTGACAAGAGTAAAGAAGGCGTTGATAGACCCAAAGGTATGACTGGTGTATCCCAACCACCAGTTATTATTAGGGATGTTACAACACAGGAACCACCAACTACTTTACCAGCTATTGGAGCAAAATACAAGGGTAAAGCAGTTTTAGTAGAAGTTGGGAAGCCAAAGAAGAATGAAGCCCATATATAATTTGATCAAGCTTTGGCTGCACAACTGCAAGAGCAAGATTGGGCTACCACAGAGAAGGAAAAGGATGGTAGTGATGATGATGAGAGTTCTAGATCCAGTGTGATGATAATAGAGGATCCAAAAAGGTTAGAATATGGTGAGGATGAGTTAGCCAAGGATAGGCTAAGAGAGTTAAAGGGCAAAGTTGATTTTGATATGCCTGAAGTTAGGGAGATGTACTTTGCATGGGGGAACAAGACAATAGAGCATCTAGAGATGTCCATCACTGGACAAATATGGGGATTGGAGATCTTGTTGAGAGTGCAGGAAGACTGCAAAGTAATTTTGAAGCACAAGGCTAGCAAGGTATTTTCTGAGCTCAAGAGAGATAGGAGAGAGAGTTGTACTACATGTTGCTCAGGTGTCATCAAGGTGGATGGACCTTTGATAGGTTGAGAAGACTCTCCTTTGCAGAATTGGAACATCGTGCTTATCCAATTTGATTAAGAGTTTGTGAAGAAAATACTATGAGGCTTCTCTCAGATGAAAGGATAGAAGAGATTGAAGAAAATTTGTAGATTCAAAGGGCTTAAATTGCACCAAGACCAGTGAAGAAGGGAGTTCCTATTGAGTTCCCAACTTTTGATAGATTGAATCCTAGTGAAGCATTATACAGAAAAAGCATTAAGCTTTCACCATTGGAAGCTTCACATGTTGCAGAGGTAGTACCTTTAGATTTCAGAAACCCCATAGTTCACTATGAAGAAGATGCAAGTGGGTTCTGGATGATCACCAGATATGGCAAGAAGGTACATACTTTCACTTCTTTGATCTCATTGTTTGCAAGCCTGGATAGAGAAGACTTGGTAGATCTTTGGACATTGATGAAAGACAAGTATGAGGCTGAAGAACCTACTTCAGTCAATAGAATAAAGATCTGGACATCCTTCAAAAGGATGATTAAACCAGATGAAGCAGATCCAATATGGTTGGGTCTGGATGATATCAGTGGACTACAATGGCGTCTACATTTAGCAGATGGTGTTTACCATTTGATCACTACAAAGTTTTCAGAATATCTTCTTGTGGATGCTGAATATCCTATGTCCCAGGAAGTTTTGAAGAAGATGGTGTCTACACAGCTGGAAATGGATTATACTAGTGATGTTGGCAAAGATTTAATTAGGTTTATTTACTATCTAATTAAAAAGTGATTTGAATTTGTAAGAATCCTCCTTGTACTTAGTTTTTATTCATAAACTTTATTACTAGAGTAGATATCAAGTTTAGGGGAGGATTGTTGGGAATACAATGAGCCAAGACACTTTGACGCTGACAAGAGTTAATTGGACGCTGATGGGAAGAAATCAAGCGCTGACAGATCTAGCATTGACAAGAAATATTCAAGCGCTGACAAGAAGAAGTCCAAGCACTGATAGGAAAACTTAGTCAACACGTTTGTTACTTGACGAAAAGATATACTCAAATATTGTATTTTCTATATTTATCATTTCCTAAAATAGTTGATAGGTTATCCATTCTACACGACTCCTTATGTTATAAAAGGAGGTCGTAGGGTTTATAGTTTATATACGTATTATTCAGTATTTGACTTTCATTGTACTCAAGTTTGGTAATCAATCGAAAATGAAAGTTTGATTTATTGTTTTTACTTGTTCTTTAATTTAAGTGTTAATTCCGCATAACACTTGAATTCTTCATATACCAACAAAGTTTCTCTAAGTGTTAAACTTGATTCAATCTTGTTAACACAAAGCTAACCGATCTAAGTTTGGGATCAACAACAATATTATGCTTAGAAAGTCATTAAAACACATGTGTATAGTAGGCATCTATGATCCTACAAAATGTATTTTTCTTAGTTTTCTTTAAATATGCAACCAACACAGATAGTACTCTATCAAGAAAGCTTAACGGCTAAATTACTTTATGTGGTATGTTTAATGATGTAGTTTTCCTAAATCAAAAGAGAATAAACTATACGTTGTAAATATGAAATAAAATGGAACATAGTTGTCAAAACACAAACCTTAGTTCTTGTACTTGGATAATTATTATCAAGGTAGTAGTGTTTCTAAATGGAAGAGGCATAAACTTGACCAACATTTTGACAAGAAAAGTGTAAAATAGTTTAAACATCTCATTTTGGTCTAATAATTGGCTTATGTTATATGAGACTCATGGACATGAAAACCTACTAAATCCCAAATCTTTACCTTGTGATTGACTAGGAATGAAACTGGCATTAGAATTAAATCCCAATGGAAAAATGTCGCATGAAATAACTTGGAACCAATAGAGATAAACATGAATTACTACAACAAATATATATGTATTAATCAAGAACGTTAAAAAATATGACATACATCATGATAGAAGAATATGAGATTAGTTACTCTAAATATTACTATTAACAAAATACTATAACACTATAATTTTAAGCAAAATATTAGATTAAGGGACATCTCCTAACATGCTTGAGTTTAGTTTTACCACCGCTCTTGCCACCACTACTTCAACCGAATTTAGGAGTGGTCGTTGCGGGTACTAAGCATTTGCAATATTTAAACACAAGTTTCGTGTTAAAAGGAAACATGCATTATGTGATACCTTTTTACAGTTGTAAAACCTGCATTAAAATACCATGAACAGTAAATATACGAAAATACGTATAAATTAAATCTTTCCATTTATAATATATTACACATGTCACGACATTGGAACCATGAATTTATGTATATTATAAATGTCACATGAACACGATTTTTTAAACACGACAATTAAACACGAACACACACGAATATTTGTTGACTTAGAAAAGCTTCGCTTTTACCTTTTGGAGCTTAAGGGGTCGCGACATATAATAGACAAGGGGAAAGAATGGGCCTTTTGGCCCATGACCCAATTATAGTGCATAAACAATTAAACCTCAGGGAACTAAAACATAATTTAGTTTTCACAAAAAGATCAAGAACCCTAGCCTGTCCTCTCTCTCTCCTTTCCGTCGGCCTACACAAGAACACAAGGGTGTTCGGGTTGAGTTTGATCTTTGATTTTTTGTGATACGTGTTCGTGTTCATAAGTCTTAATCATCTACGTAATCAGTAATCACCACAACCTTTTATTTTTATTTTTATGATGAACATGTGGTTAACCTTAAAAACAAAACGTAAAACATGATTAAGATTAACCAATAATCAAGATTAAAGGTTGTTTGGGGTTGGTTTAGTTCGGTCGACACACAACCGAGAGCAAGGCTCTCGGCTTTCTTTATCACACCACCACCGAGACCTTAAGGTCTCAGCTTGGTTTGGTTCGTGGGTCGATCGCACACAAGGGAACCCCGACCTAGCATCGGGGTGTGTTTTTGGTTTGGTTTAGTGTCAACCGAGACCACCATGGTCTCGGTGGGACTTGTTTGTGAAACAGCGGGAACCCCGGCTACAGTCGGGAGTAGGCTTGGCTCGGCAGTGGCTAGCCGAGGCTCAACAGGGGGAACAACTAGCCACCAGTGGCAACTGGATAACCGGTCTAGCCACTGATGGGCTGCGTTTGGTTTTCAGCCGCCGCCTGATACCACCAGCCGCCGGCTGGGTGGTGTCGGCTAGGTGTTTTGACCTGGTTTTTATTATTTTCACGGGTTCAGGTTCGGGTTCGTGTCACTTTAATCAGAATTTAATTATTTTATGTTCATTTAATTAAATTAAAACATGTCCATTAATTTAATTAAATCAAGACTTAGGTCTTAAATATTAAAATTAGAATTTAATGATTTAACCTAAGTATTTTATTAGTCTAATTTAATTAAACATGTTATTTTGATTAAATTCATACAATCTATAGTTTATTAAATTGACCATGTTAATTATTTAATAAGCTATAATATTTCATCCAAGACTTGTATTTTTACTATAAGCTTTAACTCATATTTTTAGCTTAATAATTCAGCTTATTTCTAATTATAGAAACTTACTATTTTTTAAAACTTTCTATCTTTAGAAACTTACAATTTTAGGAAACCGGCTATTTTTAGAAAGTTACTTAGTATTACAATAAAAGTATTATAATACCTTATTACATGAATAATAAACAACATAATACAAGAATAACTACAATAAATACTTAAAACAGTTAAAACATGACAGAACATGAATAATAAGCTAAGAACACACTGAACCAGTAACATATACGTATCTTAGACAACTCATACACATCCATATTCATATGTAGTATTATCCGTCAAGGCGGAGTGGGTTCTTCAGTGTTTCCGTTAGCTTTTACTGGACACAAAGTACGGATTTCCTGTCCCTCAGTAAGGACAATCTCTTCCTTTATTAGGATTTCCCGTATGCAGCCAACAGTTTTCCTAGTAGTTACAGATTTAAATGCTTATGTTTTATTAGTTACCTTAGCCATATACATGAATGCCAGTTTCACCTAGTTACGGAGGTACCATAACCATAACACTGGATGCACCAATGTTATGACTTCACCACGGCGGAGTGATAGCTCGTGGCGTCCCTTTAGTTTATTTGGCCATTATTATTATATTATCATGTGGGGCGTATGGGTGCATCCTAGTTACAGTTTTAGTCAGGATTTTCATGGTGAATGTGGTGTATGCCTTGCATCCTTCACAGGGAGCTGAGCCCTCCTACCCAGACCATATTAATTAGAGGCATCCCCTCTAATTGCATGATGAGGTCACCCCTCTATGTATTCATGCACGTTGTTGACCTCATTACCTATATTAGCTTTTGGTATATTAAACTAATACAAATTTTCATAAGTAAACATAAGCTATGTTTTCATAAATAAAACCAGTTAACATGTTATACGCCTAGGTTTTTCCCAGTACTTATTCATTTCTGCTGCTTTTCATGCTTTGTATGCTCTTTATATGCTTTCATTATTCTATGTATTCATGTTACGCTATATATCCGTTCATTGGGCGTTATGCTCAGCCGTTTTCCATTTCCATGTTCCCGAATGGCAGGTACCCGAGGTCGTAAGTACGATCTCAAGAGTATGTGCATTCGGATGGAAGCTATCCAGCCTTCTATATTGTTAGGACCTTTGGAATAGTTATTTGTAATAGGTAGACTAGGAGGTATGTAGTTCCTCCTGGTCCTAGTAGTAGTAGGAGCAACACGTGCTCCTGGTCTTATAGAAAGTCAAACTTTATTATTTAAGAGTATTCTGTTAGGATATGCATGAGATATGTTAGGAAAGGATATGCATATCAGTTTTACACGTTTTGGTATAATGATGTATTAGGGTTTCCTTGTAGTATAAAAGGAACCTTTGGCAGAAGGGTGATACACACCTTCATCAAACATTATTCTAGTTTATATTAATATTAGAAATCCTTAGTAAAGGATCAAGTCGTTATAGTTATTCTGTTCTTCTTGTTCATAATATTTGTATTTCGCACTTATATTGTGTGATTGATCTAGAGTCTCTGTGTGAATAGACTTGTGATTACAGAAGTCGTTCACCGGTTCTAACAGGCTGCAAGATCCACATCTAGTGGACCCAACAAGTAGTATCAGAGCCTGGGAGAGTCTCTATACAAGAAGAATCAATTTTTCTTATTACTAACATCTTTGTTTAATCATGTCTGCCTCAAGTTCTACTCAAACAGGAGAAAACAACACACCTAAAACACAACAACCTCAACAGATCATTGCTACGGTTTCCAACATAAATGGCAAGTTTCCTCTTCTGAAAAAGGATGAGTATGATAGTTGGGCAATGAAGATGGAATGCTGGATCACCAACACTGATCAAGATCTTTGGAAGATTATTCTGAATGGAAACAGCAAGAGGTTTACTGGAAGAGACAAGAATGGTAATATTATTCTTCTTGACCCTAAAACTCATGAAGAAATCACAGCTGTTCAGAAGGAGATCAAAGCAAAAACTATTTTGCTTCAGTCTCTTCCTGATGATCACATGGGTGACTTTTATCAATTGGATGATGCTAGAGAGATCTGGAACGGGATAAAAGCAAGATTTGGTGGGAATGAGGAGTCAAAGAAAATGCACAGATCCATGATGAAAGATGAATTCACAGACTTCAAGATCTCAGAAACTGAAGGTATTCATCAAGGGTATGACAGGTTCCAAAAGATATTGAGCCAGTTGAATCAACTCAGGTCGAAACCTGGCAATGGAGACATCAATGCAAGGTTTCTTAGAGCCTTACCCTACTCATGGAATAAGGTGGTAATCTCTCCTAAAGCAAAAGGTGGGCTTGACTATCTTAATTTTGATGATCTGTTTCATAAGCTCAAAACCTTTGAGCCTCATTTGAGAGGATACTCAAGTGATTCTTTTCCCAATCCTGCTAACTCTGCCTTTGTAAGTTCCATGGGATCTAGTCCCATGTCTTATGCTAGTAGCCCAAGCTATACTATGTCTTCTCAGCATACTCAGCATACTTCTACTCTTGAACCAAAAGCCAAGTCTGGTAGCATGGTAGAAGCTGTTCTTCACTCTTTTGTTGCTGATGTTGATCCACAACAGCAACTTGCTTTTGATGACTTCAAACAGGTTGATAAACTTGACCTGGATGAAATGGATCTCAAATGGCAGATGGCCATGCTCACTCTTCAGGTTCACAAGTTTGAGAAGAAAGCCGGTCGAATGTTTAACTACAACCCAAGAGAGCCAGCAAGGTTTGATAGAAGCAAGGTTAGATGCTATAACTGCCAGCAGCAAGGTCACTTTGCTATGGAATGCCCTAACAAGAATGACCAGAAGAAGAACAGGTACTCAGCTTTCAAGATTCAGGAGGTGAAGGATGAAAAGAAGGCTTTGGTGTCTGTTGACTCTATGGTCAACTAGAGTGGTCATCAGAATGCTACCCTAGAAACAGCTGAACCTTCTACTGATGTGTTTGTAATGATTGCGTGAAATCTGTCTGATGCCGAGGAAGCAGAAGAGTTTGCTCTTATGGGCATCTCACCTCGGGTACAACATTGTCCTCTTGGTTGTCATGATAAATATTTAGAATTGTTGTCTCAGTATAATGAATTAAATGAACAAAATGATAAGTATTTTTTAGAGGTTCAAGCATATAAGAATTCTTTAAAAACATTGGAACAACAAAAGAGGTGGCTTCAAGACACACAACGTGAATATGAAGATAAAATTAGAATTCTGAATATTGATTTAGAAAACACCACAAATATGCTTAAATACACTGAAAAGGTAAAAGATGACAGTATCAAGGATAAGCAGTAAATGAAGGCAAAATTGGATGCTACACTGTTAAGATTTGAAAAATGGCAAAATGCACCTAAGAATCTTTCAAAGTTAATTGATAGTAGCATGTCTGGTAGGACTAAAAGAGGGTTAGGATTTGATAAATATATTGATTCAGAAGATGTGTTTGATTTATCTTTTTCAAGTGTCTTTGATCCTAACAAGGACGAAGAGGGAAAACCTAGCTACAATAGGTTTCAACCAGATGCAGCAATGCATGTTGTCCCTCCACCTCTTACAGGAACCTTTATGCCCATTTCTAGGCATAATGACTTGGATGGATCACAAATGCATGAGTCCCCAAAAAGTTCTACTAATACTAATGACTTTGTCTCTTGTACTTTCAGTGACAAAGCCAGTGACTCTGCATCATGTGGTTCAAGTGAAGAGTCGAGACCTACAAGCTCCAAAACAAATGACCATGCTGCTACTAGTGCTAGGAAGAATGAAGAGAGATTTGCTTCTACTTCAACCGTGTCTAGTTCTGGTTTATTGAGTCCTAGGAATAATGTTTCTCCTAGAGTTGTGTGTAATAAAGTTAGCAGTATGAAACAAGGTCATTTGAATAAAAGATGGTTTGTTTGTGGAAGTACATTTCATTTGATTAAAGATTATGACTTTTATGACCAACATCTTTCTGTTTATCAAGCATATCCTATTCCTAGTCCACCAGAAGTTGCTCCATATTCTTCTAGAAGACTAAACCCATGTGCCCAATCTTTTTCCTCTTCTAGAAGAACCTCTCCTTTAGCTACTGATCATTGGAGACACAATGGCTTAATCCCTAATAGACCAACCAGCAACTACTTTCAGAACTTTAATCAGAATTATGCATTTAATTTAGGCCAAATGTATTTTTTTAGGTTGGGAAATTTGGGTACTGCTGTTAAGCCCTCAGCAGGCTATTCTTGGTGAAACAATAACACCCATATGATGAATAGGTAACCTAATAACAACAGTGGATATCATTAATCTTTTTGGCTATCTACTAAAGATCCACAAGGCAGGCTCAAACCTGAAAAGGTTTAGGTCCCCTTAAGACACTGACTTTTGCATATATCTTTTCTTGTTGTTGTAGGTTACTCCATACCAAGATCCTACTCTAGAGATAGTTGATAGTGGATGCTCTAGGAGCATGACAAGAAATAAAAGTCTTCTTTCTAACTTTGTACCATTTCAAGGCGGAAAGGTCTATTTTGGAGGTGGTAAAGGAATGATCACTGGCAAAGGAACGATTCAGACGTCTAACCTTAACTTTGAGCAGGTCTACTATGTGGAAGCACTTCAACACTTCAACTTGATCTCTGTCTCTCAGATTTGTGACAAGAAGCAGTTTGTCCTCTTTACGGATACTGATGCACTAGTGTTATCCAAAGACTTTAAACTCCCGGATGACTCACAAGTTCTACTCAGAATCCCTAGAAGACACAAACTCTATAGTATCAAGCCGAATGAAGTCAATCCTACTGGTCAACTAGCATGTTTAGTTGCTAAAGCCTCAGAAGATGAAGCCACTAAATGGCACAGAAGGATGGGACATATGAACTTCAAGACCATTCACAAATTAGCAAATATGAACTTGGTCTCTAGTTTACCTCCCAAAACTTTCAGTAATGACATCAATTGCCTTGTTTGCAACAAAGGCAAACAACATAAAGAATCCTTCAAGACCATTACTGCTCTCATCCTTATAACTGAACCATTGCAGCTGCTACATATGGATTTATTTGGTCCTACCTCCATTAGGAGCATTGACCACAAACAATACTGTCTAGTGGTAACTGATGGGTATAGTAGGTTCACGTGGGTTTTCTTCTTGGCTGAAAAAAGCGAGACCTACTCAATACTCAAGGACTTTATTACACTTATTGAGAATCAGTTGTCCAAAAAGGTTAAAGGAATCCGATGTGATAATGGAACAGAATTCAAAAATGCAGACCTCATAGCACTTTGTAATTCTATAGGTATCAAACGAGATTATAGTGCAGCAAGAACTCTTCAGTAGAATGGTGTTGCAGAAAGGAAAAACTGGGCTCTAATAGAAGCTGCGAGAACAATGCTTGCCGATTCCAAGCTTCCAACCATGTTTTAGATAGAAGCTGTCAATACTGCAAGTTATGTCTTGAATAGAGTTTCTATTACCAATCCTCACAAGAAGACTCCCTATGAGCTACTCACAACTAAAGTTCCTAGCATTGCTCATTTGAAGCCATTTGGGTGTCCTGTCACCATTCTGAATACTAGTGACTATTTGGGGAAATTTTATGGCAAGGCAGATGAAGGATACATAGTGGGATATTCAGCTCACTCTCGGGCTTATCGTGTCTACAATCTCTAAGCCAAGCGAGTAACTGAAACTATTAATCTCAGGTATTTTGAGGAGAAGTTAAACATACAAGGCAAGGGTCCTGAATGGTATTTTGATCTTGATTATCTTAGTGATTCATTGGGATATTTTCATTTCAAAACTAACCATGATGCAGGTCCACAAGTATTTGCAAATTCTAGTGCAGGTGCTCATTCTAGTTTTTTAGACTCAGATGAGGAGGATGATATTTTTGTTGTTCCATCCTATTCCACCATAGTCTCTCCTAATGCCAATGCTACTCCTAGTGATGCTACTCCATCAGACATTTTGGACTCACAAGGAGCTCTTGACACATTGCTCAAACAACAACAAGATGCTTCTACAGCAGCTGCTCAAGGAGGTTTTGAGTTTCCTTTGAGTACCTCTGCTGACAAAGCTACTCCTAGTACTCCTAATGTTACTCCTAGTGCTAGTTTAACACATATTGGCAGTCCGGCTAGTGATCTCACTTCCTCTACTAGATTCTCTGGTCCTTCTGACCTGGGAAACTATCAAAAGAAGTCTTCTACTAAGCTGGATGATATTCATAAGCAACCAATAGATGGCATTTTCTACTCTGCTTCATATGATGATGACTTTGTTGGGGATCTTAATAACTTGGCACCAGAAGTGGATGTAGCTTCTAATCAAGTTATGTAGTCGCATAAAGACCATCCTACTACTCAACTCATTGGAGATCCTGGTTCTACTGTCAAGACTCGCAGAATGCATAAGAAAGCAACGTCTGATCTTCATGCTCTTGTGAGCTATATTGAGGACCAAAAGCGTAATAATCATACGGACTTTCAACACTGTTTGTTTGCTTGTTTTCTTTCACAAGTGGAACCTAGATCAGTCTCTCATGCTCTTAAGGATCAAAGTTGGGTGGAGGCTATGCAGGAGGAGATGCAACAGTTCTTGTTTCAGAATGTTTGGATTCTATTTGACTTGCCAGATGGAAAGACAGCAATTGGTACCAAATGGATTCTCAAAAACAAGAAAGATGCAAGGGGTATTGTGATGAGAAATAAGGCTAGGTTGGTTGCACAAGGTCACACACAACTTGAAGGAATTGACTATACTGAAGTTTTTGCTCCTGTTGCTAGGATTGAGTCCATTCGTTTGTTTTTGGCCTTTGCTTCTTATGTTGTCTTTACGGTTTTTCAAATGGATGTCAAGAGCGCATTTCTCTATGACAAGATTGATGAGGAAGTTTATGTCACTTAACCTAAGGGATTTGTGGATCCACTTCATCCCAAGAAAGTTTACAAGGTGGTCAAAGCTCTATATGGCCTTCATCAGGCTCCTAGAGCTTGGTATGAGCGTCTTTCCACTTTCTTGTTGAAACAAGACTATAGAAGAGGCACGATTGACAAAACACTATTTCTTAAGAGGAATACCAAGGACATTATCCTAGTTCAAGTATATGTAGACGATATTATCTTTGGATCTACTAAAAAGGAATGGTGTGATGAGTTTGAACAACTGATGAAGGGTGAATTCCAGATGAGTGCTATGGGAGAGCTTACATTTTTTCTTGGTATTCAAGTCAAGAAACAGGATGGAATCTTCATAAGTAAAGACAAATATGTTCATGAGATCCTTCAGAAGTTTGATATGGATCCTCTTAGACCTGCAGCAACACCTTATGAAGTAACTAAAGTCAAACTCAAGAATGAGCCAGATCCTCCGGTAAATGTTCACATGTACAGGTCCATGATTGGCTCACTCATGTATTTGACTGCATCACGTCCGGATATTATGTTTGCAGTAAGTGCTTGTTCTAGACATCAGGTGGCTCCAACTGTTTCTAACTTGAATGCAGTCAAGAAAATTTTCAAGTACATCAAGGCTCAACCCAAGCTAGGCTTGTGGTATCCTAGAGAATCACCTTTTGTTCTTGAAGCCAATAGTGATAGTGACTATGCAGGTGCAAATAATGACAGAAAGTCTACTACTGGTGGTTGTCAGTTTTTGGGTCGAAGACTTATCTCATGGCAATGTAAGAAACAGACGATAGTAGCTACTTCTTCAACAGAAGCTAAATACATAGCTGCTGCTAGTTGTTGTGGACAAGTCTTGTGGATACAAAATCATATGCTGGATTATGGGTTCAACTTCATGAACACCAAAATTTTCATTGACAATCAAAGCACTATCTGCATTGTGAAGAATCCTGTTTTTCATCAACGCACAAAACATATTGAAATTAGGCACCACTTTATAAGGGATGCCAATGAGAAGAAGTTGATACAGGTTCTTAAGGTTAATACGGATGATAATGTTGCTGATATATTGACTAAAGCCTTTGATGGTCCTCGGTTCAACCACTTGGTGGTTCACATTGGAATGGTCAATCCTTGAGACCTAGGATTGAGGGGAGGCTAAGCCTAAAGGGAGGCTTAGTGTACATATTTACTTGCACAGTCTAACATATTGGTAGGTTCTAACAACAGATTTCTTGGGTATTTGCGGTATGTGCTACTTCTAGTGGAGGATTTTGGTCACGTCTGGTGGTATTTTTCAGCTTCTAGTGGGAACAAATCCTTCAAAGTCATTGATGGTTGGCTTCTAGTCTTGGTTTGGGTCACTGTTCACTTCGTTGACTTTCATTGACCACATTGTGCTTCTAGTGTTGACCCGTACGCGTTTTGACTTTTAGTCAACGCAAGTTACTTCTGGTATATATCCTACTGTTTAACTTTGGTAACTGGGATTTGCAAATAAAGGTAAAAGGGGCAAGTGGTTACTTTTGCATTAACTGCTTAATTTGAAAGGGCAACCCATATTATTAGGGGTCAATGAACAGTTACAAGACCATTATTTATGGTCAAATCCCACACTTGACTCATTCATCCCAACCATAACACACACATACGCTCCTATTCTTTCAATCTCCAATCAATCATCTTCCATCACTTCCAATCATCATCCATGGCTGCTCTGCTATACAAACCCGATCATAATAAGGTGGCATATCTTAGAGATGGTCCTAAACATGACGAGTTCACAGACATCATCGAATTTATTGAGGCTTCTAACCTCAGGTATGCTTTTACGGTTTGCCCGACTGTCTATGATAGTGTCATTCACTAGTTTTGGGCCACTGTCCACCTTGTGGATGTTTTGGGACGCCCACTTGAACTCCATGCTACCATAGATGGACGTTCATATGTGGTGTCTGAAGCTTCTATTAGGACTACTCTTCATCTTCAGGATGAAGGTGGTGTCGTCTCCATCCCAAATTTAGAGGTTTTGGATGGGATGGCTGATCTTGGTTATAATCATGGGGGGAAGTTTAACTTCCAGAAAAATAGGTTTTCCCCCCAATGGAAGCTTCTAGGGCACTTTTTCATTCATTGTTTAAACCCAAAGTCTGCGAGTTGGGATGCATTTCCCATTCCTTTGGCTACTGGTTTGATTTGCATAGCACATGGTCGTGTGTTTAATTTTTCTCGCCACCTGTTTGATGGGACGGTTTGCAATCTTAGTAGTACTGGCTCTAGGAAGAAGTTTTTAATGTACCCTAGGTTCTTACAGTAGCTTCTTATGTGCATACCTAGAGATAGGGAGGAGTATGAGACCCCCAAGCTTAGTTCTAAAGTATATTCAAATATGGCACTTGGTTTTAAGGGAGTTTGGAGGCCTCTTATTGATGTTATGCTGGGCCTTGCCCAAGGTCCTCCTAATGTTATTCCTCTGGCTGATGAAGCCGAGGAGGAACTTCCATTACGGGATGATCCTATGGAGGAGGAGCATCCTGCTAGTGGTGAGCCTCATGTGGAGGTGGAGGAGCCAGCTAAGGAAGTGGTGGTTTAAATGCCATCCACTTCCAAGGTTTCCCCCCTCTTCTCTGCCACATAAGTCCCCATTTGTGGATACTCCCCCTTCTAGTCCAGCACCACATTCTGCTGAGAAGCCGTCTAGCTCTCATGCTCATAATGCTGACCCCTTTGTTGCTTCTGGTTCCAATGATGCTTTCCCTGATCCAAGTCCTCTTGGTGGAGAAGCGGAGGAACCTACTTCACTAACTTATTTGCTAGATCTCATGCATGTATTATGCAAGGATTGTTTCTTTGGAGACTGATCTGAATCAGCATTACAAGCTCACCCAGGAATTTGTCCTTCCATTGGTGGACAGGATTAAGGCTTTGGAGTCGCAGCAGAGGAGGCAAAAGAAGAAATTTGTTCTTTCTGATTCTGATAAGGATCTTGAGGAGGATGGGCTGACTTTGTTGGCGAAGGCTGCTTTTGCTGATAAGCCGTATGCTGATTTGCCTGTTCCTCCTAGTCTATCAAGCATTCCTACTGCTGCTGCAAGTCCTAGACCAATGGAGCATATTGTTGGATCTTCTGCTGGTACTTCTGCTGGTCCATCTGCTGGGCCGTCTCATGATCCTAAAGGGAAAGCCCCTTTGAACGATGCACCCTCACCTCCAAGGAAGCGTACTCGCAGACAACTTGAGGAGGAACGGTTGGGGGAGGAGGTCGTGCAGCGATTGCAGGCAGAGATTGATCAAGCTGCTAGGGCTGAGGAAGAAGCCCTTCAACAGTAGAGGCATGAACAGTTGAGGCATGATGCCATGCACTGGGATGATAATGACTGGATGCGGGTGCTTACTATTCTTACTTCTGATTACTCGCAGTTTACTGGTCTTTTGGGAGCTGATGTGAATCAAAATAACTGTATCCCACAGGCAATGACCTTAATGCGTAAACAACAATTGTCTCTTGCTGCTCAGCTCCGTGAAAAGCGTCGTAACAGACCTTTGTCAAGAACCGAGGAGAGGAAATTAATGCAACAATATGTCAAATATCAGTCGGCTGCTTACTTTAATGTTGGATGGACTTGGGAACGGGTTCGGGGATTGTCTTTTGACGAGCTTAAGGAGCTGTACCAGAAGATGATCAAGCGTCAAAACACACCGGTTCCTGAATGCATCATCTATCTCCCTCCTCCAAGAGTTGTTCCCACTTCTCAACCTGCTGTTGTGCGTGCTTCTTCATCTGGTGTTCCTTCTGTTTCTATTGGTGTTCCATATGTTGCTGCCACTTTTACTACTGGTCCTACAACCACAACTTCGGTTGTTCCTCCTACTTCATCTCCTGTTGTTGAGCAACCATCCTCACATGTGACTGAACCGCACCCTACCCCTTCAACTGGTGCAACAGACTTTGATCCTATGGTTGGTCAAAGTTTTGAATCTACTCATGCTGATACTATTGCTACTGGGAAGGTAAAGGTTGAATCTTCTTCTGGTGTTCCTGCACCTCGTCGTTCCATTAGAAAGAAGAAGGCTAGATGTGGTAAGTCTGTTCCTTTTGAGAAGCGTGATCCTGAAAACCTTATTGATGCGGCTTCAGATAGTGAAACAGAGTTGCCAATGGGTGACGGTTATATTGTTGCTTGGACGGTTAAGCCATCCCCGATTGTTGCTGGTACATTCACACAAAGGATTTCAACCAGTGATGGTTATGTTCGTTATGTCTCGGTCCTGCAGAGTGTTTTGACATGGGCGGATCGTCGGGATCTTATGTCATTATATGGTTTTGTGGATGCTGGTATTCCTGCCTCTCCGAGTGAGGTGGCCAACTGGCCTGGTTTGACAATATGGGCCCCTTAAGGGAATGAGTCTACCATGGCTACTACTTTGGTGGAAGGAATTCAAGCCCGGTTGCAAGCTGACAAGGTTGCAGCGTCTGGTATGTGATGGGTATGTTTTGCTGTTTTTTTGTGATTATATTAACATTCTTTTCACCAATTTGTACCATGATTGGTGACTTACATTATAGTAGTTAAACAAAATATATTAAAATATATATATATAATACTTTTTATATAATATCTGCTTATACTTTAAACATATGATGGATTTCACACTTGTACATAATATAATATCTGCTTATACTTTTCCATCATACATTGGTTTTCATTTGACTGTTTCACACTTGGGTTGTTTTGGAGTTACTTCTGGTGTTGGACCTGGTCCACACAACAAATGGTGCTCAACTCACCATGTCTCACAGACAAGAAAGAGTTGATTCACCATGAGGGTATGGCTCTGGTGTGATAGTCAAATCCGTTGATGGTTGCCAGGTTACCCAAAACTGGATGGTTCTCACTTGCCATGGTCCTAGACTAAAAAGTGGCTAATCCAAGGGGGTACGGCTCTTGGTAAAGATCTTATCAAATCCGTTGATAACTATAATAGCTTACTCAAAGCTATAGGGTTTTCAGCTCACCGATGCTTAATTGCTAAGAGTTGGCGAGTCCAGAAGGGTATGGCTTCTGGTAAAGACATACCAAATCCGTTGACGGCTGTGATGGTTTGCCTAAAATCATCAGGGTACCCCCACTCACCATTGATTCACGTTCTAAGAGTTGGCCTGGGTTCTGGTCTCCCAGGGTGATGCTTATTCCACCATAAAGACTGGCTAGCCCAAGAGCGAGCAGCTACTTGGTAAAGGCTCATAAAATCTGCTCATGTTGCATTGAAGATTCAACAGGATGCAGATTTGTTTCAAGATTTCAAGAAGCTTCTAGGTGTTCTTTGTTGTAGCAGTCTTTATGTTCTTTATGCTGATGGTCCTGATGGTGCTGTTTCATTTGCTGTTCCAATCCTCAAGCTGTTTTGCACGATTTACAAGGAAACTTAAACACAACAGGTCAAATTCAAGTTTAGGGGAGGATTGTTAGGACCTTTGGAAGAGTTATTTGTAATAGGTAGACTAGGAGGTATGTAGTTCCTCCTGGTCCTAGTAGTAGTAGGAGCAACACGTGCTCCTGGTCTTATAGAAAGTCAAACTTTATTATTTAAGAGTATTCTGTTAGGATATGCATGAGATATGTTAGGAAATGATATGCATATCAGTTTTACACGTTTTGGTTTAATGATGTATTAGGGTTTCCTTGTAGTGTAAAAGGAACCTGAGGCAGAAGGGAGATACACAACTTCATCAAACATTATTCTATTTTATATTAATATTATAAATCCTTAGTAAAGGATCAAGTAGTTATAGTTATTCTGTTCTTCTTGTTCATAATATTTGTATTCCGCACTTATATTGTGTGATTGATCTAGAGTCTCTCTGTGAATAGACTTGTGATTACAGAAGTCGTTCACCGGTTCTAACAGGCTGCAAGATCCACATCTAGTGGACCCAACATATATCTTATGCATTTATCATACTTTATCTTACTTTATTTCATGTTGGACATTGTTTAGTCCTTTCCCTTTTCAGTACTGATAGGTGTGTAAACACCCATCTTTTCTACCACTTAATTACAATAATAACCGGACCAAAACGTGTATTTTATGTCTTTTATGTCGGAATTATGCGTGGTTTGTGTTTTTGTTGTGATTTAGGACGAAAAGGTGAAAAGTGGGGAAAACACGGGAATTCACGGGCATTTACGGACTTTTATTGAAGAAAAAGATGAAAGACGAAGTCAAGAAGTCAAGAGTGCTAAAATAACGGAAGTCCAAGACAAATTCTGAAGATTCATCGAAGAAAAAGTCAAAAGACGGAAGTTTATCAAAAGCCGAAGAACTCAAGTCTATTTCATTGAAGAATTTAAAGACAAGTTCAAAGAAATCCCGAAGCCAAAAGTCCTCAAAGTTCAAGTTTAAAGAAGATTAGAAGAAAAGGACTAATGGTGCAATTAATTAAGATTAAAGTAGGAAGGACCTAATCTTGTAATTAAGAGAAAAGGAAAGAGGGGAGGAAGCTTCCTTAATCCTCCCCTATAAATAGTCATTAGTTGTAATCATTTTCTCTTGTTGGCTAATAGTGACAATTAGTCTTTCCACCTTTAATTACCTTTTCATTTACTTTTCTTGTCAACTTTAAATACATGTTTTGCACCTTAATTACCATTTAATTCCAAGTAAGTTTTCAATTTAATTCTTGTCAATCTTTATTTTATCTTGTTAATCTCCTATCTACCTTTCTCAATCTTTGATTTTTGTGTTTATGTTTATGTTCATGTTCATGCTTTTATTTTGATCCAAATGGTTTTTAATTATTGTGGTTAAAGTTGTTTGTTTTATTGATTTAAACTGTTTGATTGTGTTTACTGTTGTTTCGTTATTGGTTAAATTAAATCGTTTGTTTGATTCTGCTTAATTTGTTGTTAGATTCGTTTATCTGTGATTCCCTTGTTCTTCGGGAGAGTTTGTTTTTGTTTCTGATCTTTCCAGGAAATCTTCCTAATCAAGAGAGGGAGTCTATTCATTCGGAACTTCCAAAGTTCCGAACCAAGGGCTTCATTCGGAACATTCAAAGTTCCGAACGAAGGAAAACTTCTGACTCAAGACTGCTCATTCGGAAGTCTCAAACTTCCGAACGAAGGGAAAGTTCCGGATCAGCAATTGTTCATTCGGAACTTAAAAGTTCCGGATCAATATACTTCATTCGGAACTCAAAAAGTCCCGGATCAAGGAGATTCATTCGGAACTCAAAAGTTCTGAACCAAGAGCTTCATTCGGAACTCAAAATTTCCGAACCAACTTCTGGATCAAGGGAAAGTTCCGAATCAGAAGGCTTCATTCGGAAGTCTGAAACCTCCGAATCAAGGAGGCTTCATTCGGAATCTTCCGAATCAAGGGTTGATCAAAAGTTCCGAATCAAGGCAAGATTGAGAAGTTCCGAATCAGTAAAGTTCCGAACGAAGGATTGTTTTGGATAAGGACATATTCAGATCAATTTGTTTCGGATCAAGGATTTTGGTAATATTCCGAGCGAAGAAGAATCATTCCAACCGAAGGTGACATTCCGGACGAGTGATTGTTCCAAACGAAGGATTATTCCGAATGAGCTGTATTCAGGTTCTTTTTAGTTTTTGTCTTTGATTTTTATTTTCAAGCTTTATTTTTCCCGCCTTTATTTTAATTGCACTTTAAGTTTATTTGCCTTAGTTTTATTTTAGACTTGCCTTAGTTTAAGTTTTAGTTGCGTTTTAAGTTTTCCTTAGATAGATTTAAGTTTACGTCATTTACTTAAGTGCCCTTTAATTTCAGTCACGCTTTTAAATACTTGCACAATTATTTTAATTACACTTAGATTTACTTAAAGAGCACATTTACTTTAATTGTTTCGCACTTTTACTTAAAAACAACCAAAAATATTTGTTTCACCAAAGAACGACTGAGTCACATAGAGAACCTAGATCAATTCGTTAAGATACCGAGAAACGAACAATTGAACCTAGCAAAATCTCAACATTAAAATGGCGTCGCTGTCGGCTCTTTTCGTAAAGATTAACGGTTTTCTGTGAGAGACGCGTTGCTTTTTGGGATCCGTTCACTTGTGAGCGTTATTTTTCTTGCCTTAAAAATTCAAAAAACCATAAAAATTAAAAATTGATAAAATACATAAAAATTAAAAATTTCAAAAATCCAAAAAGATTTTATCTTTCTTGTGTATATATATTGTCTTTGTGTTTGGTTTTGTTTTCTTCTGCATTTTCAGGTGTATGCGTACTAGATCTTCTAACTATCAAGAGCCCGAGCCTCAAGAAGATTTAGCTATGTCAGGTGTTAACAACAACAACATTCCACCGCACCTCAATAATAATAATAATAACAACAATGTTCTTCCACAGCCCGATCTGCGGACCATGGAGGAAATTTGTCAACCAACCATGTTTGGACGAGGAGGACCGATTTCGCCGATGCAAATCAACGCTCCTGAGTTTTCGTTGAAGCACCACATGATTCAGCAAGTGCAAACAAACCCATTCCGTGGATTGCCTGATGATGATGCCAACAAACACCTCGACAAGTTCATTACAATCACTCAAAGCATGAAGTTGCCTGGAGCCACAATGGATGTTCTTCCCCTACAACTCTTCCCACATACTCTATCACATCATGCCGAGAACTGGTTTGATCGTCTCCCGAAGAATTCTATTCACACTTGGGATGACATGACTCAACGCTTTTTGTCGCGCTACTTTCCACCATCCATGGTTACAAGCCTTCGCAATCAGATCAGCGGTTTCATGCAAGACCCTGATGAATATCTTTTTGATGCTTGGGAGAGATATTATGTCTTGATCGATAGATGTCCAAACCACAACATGCTCCCTGTGACCTTAATCGATACTTTCTACAACGGATTGACTTTTCGAGATCGTGATACGATAAATGCAGCCGCCGGTGGCACATTCATGAAAAGGAGACCCGAGGAGTGTAGAGAGTTAATTGAGAACATGACTACTCACCACAAAAACTGGGATTCCTCTGCTTCTTCAAGGAACAACCCGAGAGTCAATGTTTCCTCCACCTCAGCAAACCCTGAGATGACCGAACTGACCCACATGATGGCCGAAATGAGCAAAAGTATTACGCTTCTCGCTTCAAACCAACAACAACAACAAGTTAAAGCGGTTGCTAATCCTTGTGAAACATGCGGCGGTCCTCACTCATACACCGATTGCCCTTCGACTCAAAGAAATCCAGAAAATGTGTATGCAGCTTACGGTAATTATTCACAGGAAAATTACCAAGCTAGACAGCAAGGGGATAGAAATCTGCTGAGTTACCGATCCAACAATTACCTTTCACCCGGTTTTTCTCCTCAAAACCAAAACCCCGCCAACAACTATAATAGAAGCAACCAAATCCCACCAAGAGCTTCTAACCCTTATCAACCACCCACCCAACAAACCCCACCCATTAATCCCGATGTTGAAGTCATCATGAGAACTCAAGGTGAGCAAATCAAGAATCTACAGAGCCAAATAATCAATTTGAAAGGAGATATCATAAAGCAAGGTAATGACATTAGAACCGAGGTTCGTGATAATATTCAATCCTCCTTCAGCACTCAAACGACTGAATTAAAGAATCTGTTGGCTAGTTTCTTGCCCGCCACTCAACCTTCTACTTCAAGTTCTCTACCTTCAAACACCGTCACCAATCCGCGAGCAAATGTGAGTGCTATTACTACTCGTAGTGGAATTACCATCGTCGATCCACCAATCCCACCCCCATCATCTACACCTCCTCCACCACCATGTGCCCCTACTCCTCCTACACCTATTATTAGTGCACCATTACCGTCTCCGCCTCGTAATGACGATGTCTCTCGGAAGGACCCTTCAACATCCCAACCTTTACCGACTACACCTTCACCTTCCACCTATAAACCTAGAATCCCATACCCTTCTCGCATAGGCAAGACCAACGAGCTAACCAAGAATGACTGTCAAGTATCGAAATATGTGAATATGCTATCTCAAATGACCATTAACATTAGCCTTGTTGAAGCACTTTGCCACATGCCGAAATTTGTCAAAGCATTCAAGGAATTGCTTAGCAAGAAGGAGAAGCTGATTGAACTCGCCAACACACGATTAAATGAAAACTGCTCAGCAGTTATTCTTAAAGAATTACCGGAAAAGCTTGGAGATCCCGGTCGTTTTGTGTTGCCTTGCGTGTTCAACAAAACTGAAGAATTTACTGCCCTTGCTGATCTCGGGGCTAGTATTAATTTGATGCCATTGAGTGTTTGGAAAACACTATCATTACCCGACCTCACTCAAACAAAGATGACTCTCGAACTTGCAAATCGCACTCTCGCTTACCCCGTCGGTATAGCCGAGGATGTGTTCATCAAAGTTGGCACATTTACTTTCCCGGTCGATTTTGTCGTTGTTGATTATGAAATGGACCCTCGTATTCCTTTAATACTTGGTCGGTCATTTTTGAGAACCGGACGAGCTTTAGTTGATGTGGCCGAAGGTGAGTTAATCTTACGAGTCGGGGATGATTCAAAAGTTTTTAAAATGGGGAAGCTTACAGGAAAATCTTTTGGACGAGAATCAGTGAATATGATCAATGTGCTCGATGACTTTGTCATCTACGACAATCCTCTATTCGACTCTTGCATTGATAATCCACTTTTTAATGATGATTTGGATGATTCTCTCCCTACTTTGGAACCTTCTCCCATTTATGATTCTCCACCGGTCTTTGATGCTTATGATGATGTCGATTCTAGCTCAGACTCGGATAATTTTGATTGTACTTCTGAGTATCCCGAGCTGCCCACTTTCGATGATTTTGATGAGGCTGATACTCTCTCGAGCGATTCTTCACATGATGAAGATCCTCCGCCATCACTCGATCCTACTTTGGACGATTATTCATTTGAAGAAGATTTCTCTGAATTTCTCAACACTTACTTCCCTCATGAGAGTGATGCTCCTCCTTATGACTTTGAAGATTATCGTCTTGATCCTACTTTGGATTTGAAGAACATTCTGTCAAAGGAGAAGAAACCGGTCGACACCAATATCCGTTGCACATATGATTTGACACCTCTTTGTCCCCATCCTGAGGACGAGGTTGTGCTTCTTTGCGGATCTTCTTCACACTCTGCTGAGCCTGAGTGCTACTTTCCCCTAAAGGAAAAGGTGTTCGACCCCGGTATTGAAGTCTTTAAGCCATCTCAGTATCCACCTGATGAAATAAAAGGAAAAATCTTTGGAAATTTTGAAGACATGCTTGCACCACTTCATCCTTGCTTCCACCGTGCTCCATCTTTGCTTAAGGGAACCTCGCCACTTCTTCTTTTGCTTGCATTGTTCGCCTTAAGCTTGTGCTATTTGATGGACGAAAACTATGTCTTTGATCCTGGTGGATATATTTCATGCTTCTTCCGTTGATGATCAAGGTCGAGTCAGGCTCACGACTCGGTTAACAAAAACCAAGCGCTTCTTGGGAGGCAACCCATGCATCTATCTTTTCGCTTTCTTTATCATAAGTGTAGGGGGGACCCTTTGGTTTGCTATTTCCTTCTTTCCTCACTTCTTAATCAGGGATTCGAACTTCAAAGATCCACTCTTGATGATTCTTGACGACCCGTGATTCCGTGTTCCGTTATCCCGGTTCTATCCTAAACTCTTTTCGATTCACTATTTTTATATTTTCTCAATATTAAAATAGGAATCTCTTTAGTTGTCTTTTCCTTAGCAAGATTTAAACAACGTGCACAATGTCCTAAGTGTAGGGGAGTTTACTCCCACATGCTTAAACATTGAGGACAATGTTTATGTTAAGTGTAGGGGGACTTCTATCGAAGTTAAGTGGTCTTTTCCTTGTATTTGTCCTCATTTTAACCGGAAAATCAATTTTTCGACATTTTTCAAAATTTTTGATCTATTTTGGCATATTAGTTTTTCCCTTTGTATAGTTATTTTCTTTCTTTGCTAGAATAAATGTTTAATAAGTGGTTTTAATTTTCAAACGTTGTGAATTTTTTGACTCAACCCGAGTTTACTCTAGCTAGTATCCTTAACGTGTTTAAGTCAAGTTTTGCTAGGCTTTTATATAGGGAGCTATAAAACGCGAAAGTCTTAACTCTCACGGGTTAAGAACAAGAACTTTTCGCAAGTTCCTATAATTGATCCTAGAGAGTCGTTTATCAAGGGAACTATAAAATGCGATTTCTAAACTTGAAAAAGTCTAAGAAGTTGCAAGATCCTATAGGCGACTCGAAAACCCAAAACTTTGATTTAATAGGCTAAGTATCCACGAGTCTCATTCCTTGAGATTTTAAACTGTGGAGAACGAGAGATGATAGAGCCAATTATAAGTTCGGTATTCTTTCGTGAATTTATGTGAGTTAATTATGAGCCTATTCTCCCATCGCTTGCTAATAATTTATCTGCTAATAAATAAGGTTGTACGATTTGAAAAGTTACTTAGCTTCTAGCCCAAGATCGTTTAAAAGTTGCTCGGTATGGATTAGAGTTCATAGCCAAGGCATAACTTATTGAAGCGGGATGCGAAGATTGCCGAGTCCGAAAAGGCCCTAACAAGGCATGAGGGCTATATTTTGTTGCTAAAGATCCAAAGTGATGTGAAGAATCATTTATCGAAAATCAATGTGAAGGATCGAGACACACGACGTAAAGCAAAACTCCCCAAAAGTCATGGAGAAGTGTATCCGAAAAGACCCTAACAAGGTATGAGGATAAATAGATCCAAGTCAAAAAAGGAGGCGGATCGTTGTATATCAAAGTCCAAAATAAAGATTGGAGAAAAATGAAGAAGTCGTGGTCCAAGTATGAATCTCTCAAAACTTCAAGTGAAAAAATTCTATTGTGAAGAAAAGACCATTATTTCATGAACGTCTCTCAAGGTTTGAAGTATGAAGTCGCTGCCAAATATCGGTCCGAGAAAGGTCTCAAATCGCGAAGCGAGTTATGCCAAGATATGAACTTTATGAGGTCCCGAGAAGCAGTTTTAAAAGATTTTGTCCTTTAGCTAACTATTGATTAAATCGTTCACTTTATTTTCAGACTTAATAACTATCGAAATAAGTCAAAGATGCATCCTCGTGATCATTCAAGACAATAATAAAATATAAGAGATACACCTAGGAATAAGGGAGTCTAAGTGAGTAATTGGCCCACATGAGTTCGTGATAGTTTACTAACTTATAATAACAATGATCTCGTTTTTAAGCTTGGTTTGGAGAAAGTGAAAACTTGAGGATGATGATTATTCATGACATTTCCAAAACCCAAGGTATGCTTTTGATTTCTTAATTTTGTATATTTTTAATTTTCTATTTCTTTAATAAAGGCCACTATGGATTGATTATGATGAAAAATGTAAACGTGCTTTGTAACTAATGCATTGCATGAGGACATTGCAATGGTCAAGTGTAGGGGATTTGATAGGTGTGTAAACACCCATCTTTTCTACCACTTAATTACAATAATAACCGGACCAAAACGTGTATTTTATGTCTTTTATGTCGGAATTATGTGTGGTTTGTGTTTTTGTTATGATTTAGGACGAAAAGGTGAAAAGTGGGGAAAACACGGGAATTCACGGGCATTTACGGACTTTTATTGAAGAAAAAGATGAAAGACGAAGTCAAGAAGTCAAGAGTGCTAAAATAACGGAAGTCCAAGACAAATTCTGAAGATTCATCGAAGAAAAAGTCAAAAGACGGAAGTTTATCAAAAGCCGAAGAACTCAAGTCTATTTCATTGAAGAATTTAAAGACAAGTTCAAAGAAATCCCGAAGCCAAAAGTCCTCAAAGTTCAAGTTTAAAGAAGATTAGATGAAAAGGACTAATGATGCAATTAATGAAGATTAAAGTAGGAAAGACCTAATTTTGTAATTAAGAGAAAAGGAAAGAGGGGAGGAAGCTTCCTTAATCCTCCCCTATAAATAGTCGTTAGTTGTAATCATTTTCTCTTGTTGGCTAATAGTGACAATTAGTCCTTCCACCTTTAATTACCTTGTCATTTACTTTTCTTGTCAACTTTAAATACATGTTTTGCACCTTAATTACCATTTAATTCCAAGTAAGTTTTCATTTTAATTCTTGTCAATCTTTATTTTATCTTGTTAATCTCCTATCTACCTTTCTCAATCTTTGATTTTTGTGTTTATGTTTATGTTCATGTTCATACTTTTATTTTGATCCAAATGGTTTTTAATTATTGTGGTTAAAGTTGTTTGTTTTATTGATTTAAACTGTTTGATTGTGTTTACTGTTGTTTCGTTATTGGTTAAATTAAATCGTTTGTTTGATTCTACTTAATTTGTTGTTAGATTCGTTTATCTGTGATTCCCTTGTTCTTCGAGAGAGTTTGTTTTTGTTTCTGATCTTTCCAGGAAATCTTCCGAATCAAGAGAGGGAGTTTGTTCATTCGGAACTTCCAAAGTTCCGAACCAAGGGCTTCATTCGGAACATTCAAAGTTCCGAACGAAGGAAAACTTCCGACTCAAGACTGCTCATTCGGAAGTCTCAAACTTCCGAACGAAGGGAAAGTTCCGGATCAGCAATTGTTCATTCGGAACTTAAAAGTTCCGGATCAATATACTTCATTCGGAACTCAAAAAGTCCCGGATCAAGGAGATTCATTCGGAACTCAAAAGTTCCGAACCAAGAGCTTCATTCGGAACTCAAAAGTTCCGAACCAACTTCCGGATCAAGGGCAAGTTCCGAATCAGAAGGCTTCATTCGGAAGTCTGAAACTTCCGAATCAAGGAGGCTTCATTCGGAATCTTCCGAATCAAGGGTTGATCAAAAGTTCCGAATCACGGCAAGATTGAGAAGTTCCGAATCAGTAAAGTTCTGAACGAAGGATTGTTTTGGATAAGTGACATATTCAGATCAATTTGTTTCGGATCAAGGATTTTGGTAATATTCCGAGCGAAGAAGAATCATTCCAACCGAAGGTGACATTCCGGACGAGTGATTGTTCCAAACGAAGGATTATTCCGAATGAGCTGTATTCAGGTTCTTTTTAGTTTTTGTCTTTGATTTTTATTTTCAAGCTTTATTTTTCCCGCCTTTATTTTAATTGCACTTTAAGTTTATTTGCCTTAGTTTTATTTTAGACTTGCCTTAGTTTAAGTTTTAGTTGCGTTTTAAGTTTGCCTTAGATAGATTTAAGTTTACGTCATTTACTTAAGTGCCCTTTAATTTCAGTCACGCTTTTAAATACTTGCACAATTATTTTAATTAGACTTAGATTTACTTAAAGAGCACATTTACTTTAATTGTTTCGCACTTTTACTTAAAAACAACCAAAAATATTTGTTTCACCAAAGAACGACTGAGTCACATAGAGAACCTAGATCAATTTGTTAAGATACCGAGAAACGAACAATTGAACCTAGCAAAATCTCAACATTAACTACTTATATTTGCTTGTGTTTGAGTTACTTAGACTATCGATGTTTGTTTCTGGTATTTCCTTTTGTGGTCATTAATGTTTAGACATTTACCTTGCATGCTTTGATGAAACGCTATAAATTACTGTGATATTCCATTTTACCAAATGGGCTGTTACAATTATGGTATCAGAGTCAAGGTTTCGACCTGTAGCTCTGTAAAACATGACATGTGACTTACGGGTAGTCACTAGCGTCTTCCTAAAACTGACAGTTGGTTTTCATGCATTCATTTCATTTTCATTTCATGTATTCATTTCATGCATTCATATCATTGTCGCAGGAATTGTGACTAAGTAACGGTTGGTAAAGGACTGGCCCTATTTAGTCGCATGTGTTTTTATCGAAACATTTTATTTTTTTAGTGGACCGACCCATAGGCGTCCACACTTGCCTTTTTGTTTTGTGAACCGACCCATAGGCGTTCACTCATGGACATATCATCATATTTAATTCACCATGCATTTTTAAAAACTCTTTTATGCATCAGAAATTATTTCATGTTTTATACACTATTCATGCATTTTTATACTCATGCCATATTTTATCAGACTCATTATTTATGTTGCATTTGTTTTAAACTATCAGATGATGAACACACATAATGCTCAAGAATTGGCTGCAGTTGTCAATGCAGCTTTGCAAGCCCTCCTTCCCCAACTTCGTAATGAAATCAGTGATGAAGTTCATGCTGAAGTCCAAGCTCGTGGCAATCACCACGACCCTCATCCTTAGAACAACAATCCTCCACCTCCACCGCCTGTTACCCTTATGACTTGGTTGGAGCGATTAAAAAAACAAAGACCCCGTTCATTTGAGCAGATTGACAGCCCCTCTGAGGCTGAAGCTTGGATTTCTCACATTGAGAAGATATTTGATGCGATGGTTATGATGGTGTCTTCAAGGCAAGGCTGGCTTGCTACAAGTTTGAAGGTGATGTGTTGTAGTGGTGAAAGTCATTCAAGCAGTCCAACGGTGGTGATGATTGGGTTGCACTGTTGACATGGGACCAGTTTAAGGAGCTCTTCCTTAATCAGTACTTTCCACAAGCTGAACAAGAGAAACTCAAGAGGGATTACCATAATATCCGACAGGTTGTTAGGGAGAATAACAATGAATTCATGCAAAGGTTTCTTCGTTTGGCTGGATTTTTGGGTGCAGCAGCTGGTACTGTTGAGGAGCAAGCTGAGAAGTTTCACTGGGCTCTTCGTACTTCGGTTGCCAATAGTTTGGTGTGTGCTACGTTTACTACAGTGCCACAAGTGGCCGATGCAGCCCGTAAGCTTGAGATGCTTCAGGAACGAGAGGAGTTTGGTGATGACCGATCAGTGAAGAGGTATCTTCAATCACCAAACGTTAATCATTCATTTCTTTTAGTATTTTCATTCTTATATCATCCTCTGTTCAACTTTATATTTCAGAAAGAAGACTGACGACCGGAAACCTGCGGTCTCTCAGCAACAATCATCCTAGGGAAACGGTCAGTCCTATGACCGTTCTTCCTCAGATAGCCGTGGCGGTAATGACAATTACCGTAACAATGCCAACCACTCTAACAGCAGCAGGTCCCTACATTTACCTTCTTGTTGATCCCAAACTTAGATCTTAAACCTTAGCTTGTTTAAGGGTTGTAGTAGAAAGAAATAATTTAAACTACTACTAGAGAAACTTTATAATACACAAAGTAACTAAACAAGATGCGGAATGTAATGTTTAGCACAAGAACAAGTATTGAAACAAACGGTTAAGCTTTAATATATTAATAATATACGAATACACAAGATGGTATTAGGGTTTTACAACCTTAAAGCATGAAATTGAAATGAGGAAAAGTAATATGAAACATGAAAACCTAGCGAGTCCTTTTATAGCACAAAGACTCATGTACAAGATCACTACTAACAAACTAGGAAAGTATTCTGGAGTAGTAACAGAAACACGTCAATATCTCTTCCTAGTTTATCCATGCAGCAGGGGAATTGACCTCCAGCAGTGGGAACTGATCCCACTGCCTTCATTACTTCAGCAGGGGGAACTTACTCTAGCAGGGGAATCTTGACCAACCAGCAGGGGAAACTTATACTTATCCATTTATTCCCAACAATCATCCCCTAAACTTGTGCTTTCACCAAAATGAAAAGTTTCTGAATAATGATGGTTGATGAGGATGCTTACAAACTCCCTGGCTAAATTTGACTATGGATAAATCTGACAAGATCATATGGTACATGATTCTTGCAATCCACTCTCAAGTCAGTCTGCACCATCTTCTTCATTATCTCTTGTGAAAGAGGATAATAACGGTTATTGAGCAAATAGACAGTCACTCCTTCCATGGCCAACTCATAGACTCCTGAATTTGTGAACAACTTCCAATATAACATTTTTTCTCCATTCAGTGCATCAAAAAGAGGATCATTAAAATCTGTCTCATACATCCTATGCATATTTTCCTAGATCAACCAATCCTTCTCAACACCTTCTATAGTAGGAGGATTTGCTGCAAACATTCCTTTCAAAATCCTTCATAATTCATCTAAATCTTCTCTATCCAAAGTTTGAAACATAAGACTTAAATTATGGAAAGTCTGAGCTGTTTCATCAGCCCTAGTAAGCTTCCACCAAGACATGCCTCTATACTAATATACATTATACTTCACTATAGAGTATTTCTTTTTCATATCATCTTGTGAAATTTCATTAGATTCCTCCAAGATTAAATGCTGCTCAATTTCTTCATTGGAGGGTTTCTGATCTTCCCTGGTTACTGTCCCAATCTTTTCCATCCTCTTCATTATTTTGGCTTCTCTTTGTGAGTTAAGGGCAGATCTTTCACCGGCTAATGAGGATCCACCTGCTTGTGCAGTTTCCACTACTTTAGTAGTTTCACCTGCTTCTCCTTCTGCCTTTCTCTTCTTAACTTCCCTGGTCTTCTTCATCATTTCATCCTTCATTCTAATGTACTCAGCCTCCTCAGCTGTGCCTATACCAAGAAAGTTTTCCATACTAGTTGCCTTTATAACATGAATAACAGCTTTTTCTATTTCTTCAAAGGTTATTTTCCTGAAGTGAGCCTTAGTGTACTTTTTGAATCTTTTGAGAATGACCTTGTAAGGCTCCAACCTCCCCTTTCTAGACTTCATATATTTTTCCTTTTGAAGCTGCATTGTTCTTTTTTCCAAAATGTCCTTTTAAAAGTTAAAGATCAAAAGAGTCAATTCATACCTTTCCTCCAAAGGAGAATTAATAAGTTCTTTCCCCCATTGCTCCAGGAATTCTGTAACGTTTGATACCCTTTCATCCAGCTCTCTATGCATGATCTCAATCTGTTTGAGCATATCCCTTGGCTACATTAGTACCTCCTTATTTCTCTTTTGTAACCTCTCATCTTGCATATGTAGCTCTTGTTCTTAAAATCTCTGAGCTACCAACTCATCATGTTTAGACTGAGCCCTTAGTTCTTCTGGTGTTTTATGCTTATACTTCTTTTTTGGCTGTTCAATCATTTCCTCTTCCCTTTATCTTTTGGATCTACTGTTGTTGTTGCTTTGGGAGCAGTCTTTCCAATCTGTATCCCCTTCTGAACTGGCTTTCTCCTTTTTCTAGCAAATGTTTGAGAGAAAGCTGATCTTGTTGGTGTAATAGTAGTAGCGGGGGGAATACTTACAGCAGTGGGATTAATGATAGCAGGGGAATCTATTGTTGTAGCAGGGGCTTCTTCTTGATAACCCATATTTAGCAATGTCTGGGCTACATCCTTTGTTGCACTCCCCTTATCACTACCTTGCTCCTCACTAACCACTTTCTCTTTACATGCTTCCCGTCCACTAGGAAATGCATACCACTAAGTAGACTCATCTGTATTAGGTACTTCCTCCCCTTTGGAAGCATCCTAATCCGTGGATATAACCAGATGTGGTCTTCTCCTCCCTCAAGTGTAGCAAGTCTGGTTTCCATGTTGGTAATGACCAGACCTTGCTTTTTGACTGTTTGTGTAAAACCCGCATACTTTTACCATGAATAGTACCTTTAAGATCGTACGTACTAGATTAAAAATTTCATTTTATAGCATGTTTACATTCACGTATAGGAATTTTAAGTATTACGTATGTGTTAGAACACGATAAGTATTTATTACGTATGAACACATGATAATTATTTAAAAAATATATGTAATCACGAACATGCGATCATGAAATCATGAACGTAATTTAATCACGAGCTAATATTAATTACATATATATATTCATTACGAACACGAATAAATATTTTAGGTCACGATCAATAATTAACTAGAACATATAAAACACGAACACGATAAAACACGGACGCACACTATAATATTTAGACTAGGGAAAAGTACGGGTTACCCCATATGGGCCCCATACCACGAAATTAGGAAAAAGAAATGGGCTTGGCCCATGCAAAATTAACTAACTAGGAAAAAGGGGTAAAACATGTTCATTTTTCACAAAACAAGAAAATAAACAAAACCATAATTCTTCTTCCTTCTCCTTCTTTTGGCCGCCACTTTTAAAACACCAAAAGAGGTGTTCGGGTTGATTTTGATCTTGATTTTTGTGCAAGCATTCGTGTGTGTTCATCCTTGATCGATCCACGTATTCGGTATAACTTTTTTTTAATCCTTTTCTTTTATGTTTTGATTTAATAAGTCACATAAAATCATGATGTTTTTTAAAAACATTTATTTAAAACATGTTAAGGATCAAGGGTAAATCAAATAAGGGTTTTAGGGATGTTTTGATGTTGGCCGACGCCTAACCGAGACCAAGGGAGGTCTCGGCTTGGCTTATGAACCACCACCGAGACCTCATGGTCTCGGTATGGTGGTGTGGGTCCCACGTCAGCAGCAAACAAGGGATACCCCGACCTTGGTTCGGGGTATGGTGTTGATTACGGGTCCGGTTCATGGTTTCTAGTCACGATCCGGTTCATTGATTATGTTAAGGTTTATGATTTTATAGTTATATGTTAAAAAATTAAATTAATAAAACATGACATAATTAATTTAATTAACATGACTTAGGTTATAAATTTAATTATTAGATCATGAATTTTAACCTAAGTAGTTATTTAATTAGACTTTATAATTAATTAATTATTAAAAACCATGACTATAATTAATTAATCAACATGACTTAGGTTATATTATTAGTAATTAATAATACATGTTTCAACCTAATTATTTTAGCCTTATTTAATTAAAATCATGATATATTTAATTAAATACTTTTAACCTATAGTTTAATTAATTTACATGTAATAATTAATAAACTATACCTTATATCAATATGACTTAGAAAATAATCAGAAAACACTTAAGCTTATATAATTAGCTTATTTAACCAGCTTATATCTAATTATGGAAACTTTCTATTTTTAGAAACTTATTTAATTAAGGTAGCTAATCTATTTATGGAAACTTTCTATTTTTAGAAACTTATTTAATTAAGGCATCTAATCTATTTATGGAAACTTTCTATTTTTAGAAACTTATCTATTTTAAGTTGTAATTCTATTTTTAAAAACTTTCTATTTTTGGAAACTTTCTATTTTTGGAAACTTTCTATTTTTGGAAACATTCTATTTTTGGAAACTTTCTTTTTTGGTAACTTTCTATTTTGGAAACTTTCTATTTTAGGAAACCTGCTATTTTTAGAAAGTTACTTATTATTACACAGTAAGCATAATAATGAATGAAATATAAGTAATACATAATCAGAATAGACAGAATATAAGATAAACAGAGTATAAAGCTTAAAACAGTAAAACATGACATGAACGTATAAAATAAGCTAAGACATGACATAAACCCAGTTACGTATTTAGCAATCAGATACTTATACACGTATGTATTTATGTAGCATTAGTGATACCGAAGAAGGACTCTCTTCCGTTCGTCTTCTTTGTTCACTGAGCATAAGGTACGGATTCCTGTCCTTTCAGTATGGACATTCTTTCCTAATTAGGATTTCCCGTATGCAGCCAACTGTTTTCCCGTAGTATAAGTTTATATGTTTGATTTTCTTATGTTTAATTTAGAATACCTATAGCCATATACATGCATGACCAGTTTCACCTAGTTATGGAGGTACCATAACCATAATATTAGAGGCACTGGTGTTATGACTTCCCCACGGCGGAGTGATTGCTCGTGGCGTCCCTTCAGCTTTTGGCCATATTATTATATTTATCATATGGGGCGTATGGGTGCATCCTAGTTACATGTTTTCAGCAGATTACTCAGTGTGAATGTGGTGTGTGCCTTGCATCCTTCACAAGGAGCTGATCCATCCTACCCAAAACCAGTATATTACATTAGAGGCAGCCCCTCTAATTTGCATGATGAGGTCACCCCTCCAAGTATTCATGCACGGTGGATTTTCATGACCTATATTGGCTAATGGTAAAATATGTTAAACAGTTTTCATATGATAAACATAAGGATTTTCAAACTATAAAACCAGTTTTATGAACATGTTCTAGGTTTTCCAGGACTTATATATTTCCGCTGCTATTAAGTCTTCATTATGTTTTAGTCATTCATACTATGTCTATATCCGTGCACTGAGTGTTTTGCTCAACTGTTACTTTCCTTTCCATGTCCTAAAACAGCAGGTACCCTTGGAAAGACTCGAGCATTTGGAGGACGTGCATAGGTTGGAAGCTGCTAGAGACTTCTTTTCCTTTTTGCCTTCATATACTTATGCTTGTTTAGTCTTTCATTCATTTCTTTTGCTTTATTATGTTTTGGGCTTATGTTTGGGAACCGATGTTTGATTCCGGTTATCCCTATAGCCATGTAATGTTTAAGACATTTATCCTTGTATGCTTTGATGACACGCCATAATTACGCGTGACATTCCATTAACAAAATGGGGTGTTACAATTATGGTATCAGAGCCAAGGCTTCGACCTGTAGGCTCTAAAACTTGACCTGTGACTAGTGGGTAGTCACCAGAAGCTTCCTAAGCCAACGTTTATTATTCTACGTATTGATGTTTTCAGCTCATTGTTGTTTTAACCATGATGTTTTCAGCACCTTGAGGTTTTAACCTTGATGTTTTCATCGATATTCTTGTACTAATATGGATGGACAACCGTCATTCATATTTAGTTATGTGTCATTGTTTCATGCATGACGTTCCTCGTGAACTGTGACTATGTGGACTGAACCTCAATAGTTCATAATTAGTCACATAAATTTTTTTTTATAAGTTTTGACAGATGAGTTTCATTTATTTATGTTTCATGTATCATTGTTGCAGGGATTATGACTAAGTAATGGTTGGTACAGGACTGGCCCTATTTAGTCGCATGTGCTTTTATCGAAACTTTAAACTTTGGGACCGACCCATAGGCATCCCCTCGCCATGTCTTGTGTTTTGGGACCGACCCATAGGCGTCCCCTCACACATATAAAGGTTTTTATAAACTACATTATACATTCATGCACTGTTTTTCATGCATAAAAATTATTCTCATGATTTATTGGTATAAATTTTTTTTCATGTCCCCTCATAAGTTACTATGTTTTTATGTCAAGTATGTTTTCATACTGTCATGGTTAACTTCAGTTCATGCTAATTATGTTATACACTCCTTCATGTTGAATTGGTCATGTTTCTTCATGATATTTCCGTCTTCATGTTGATTACGTCTTATGCCTCTTTTGTGATTTATGCTTTCATGCGAGACATTGTTGGATTTCATTGAATCCTGTTTTCATGATAGTCATGGTTGGTTTTCATCGATCATGCTTTCAGGCAAATCATCTTGAATTTTGTGTAACCACACTTTAACGTTTCTCTATGCAACCGGAATGAGGTATATACTGGCATTGCCAGGTTATCATGATGGTTTTTCCTAACCGTCTAGCCGATACACCTTCCTTAAATCATGACAAATGATCGACCCCATATCGATCATTTTATGTGCATTCCACGTGTACTCCACGTACCGTATTTCATGTGTATCACACGTACCTTAATCCATGTGTATTCCACTTGCAATACTTCATGAGTATTCGCTAGTCGATTCTGAATCATCTCAGGCGTATTTTCAATTGCTGATATTCTAAAAATTGCTGATGCCGCTCATAACTTGGAGATGTTACTAAAGGTTGATGCTGCTGACGTTCGGAGACGCTACGAAATGCGGATGCTGTTCACAACCTGGAGATCCTACAAGACGAAGACAAAGGCGTCAGATCAAAGAAATTGGACGAGAAGATGCTTCACCATTAAGACGATTTCCATCAATCATTGTCCCTAATTCTTAGTTACATGTCACACGTCATTCGGCTGTCACTTCAGCCATATGAGTGCAAACCGGTACCAGCCGGCTACTCAGCTGAATAGTTACATGAATCACGGTCATGAGAATGACCGTCATGGAACTGACAGATAGGACGATAGTAACCACTACTATGATAGAAACTATCCTAGAAATCGCAACCGAGGCTCTGGCCGCGGACGTGATCAGACATACAAAGGATCAGTAGTCCAACCGATCCGCCAAGTCTGGCATAATAACCTAATGTTGTAGTTCTATTATTTTACGTCTCGAGACACATGTCAAGACATCAGTCAAGACACATGTCTCACGTATACTTTCTGAAGACACATGTCAAGACACCAGTCAAGACATATGTCATGCTTATAGTTCCAGGACACGAGTCAAGACACATCACTCACGTCCAATTATGGAACATTTCTAAGAAATTTAGGATACCCTCCCAGGGTATATCCATTTTGTTGTGCCATGTATTAATCAGGCCACAAGAATTTCAGCACCATTACCGGGGCATCAGTGAGAACTATCACGTTTCCCGATGACACTTTCATTTCTTGTAACCATAGCTCATAGATTCATTACCATAAAAGACGCCTTTCGTATTCCCACGTATACGAAGGTTTTTCTTTAGCTTAATGATGAGATCCAAGCTGCTAACGCATTTCCTCGGACAGACACGAGTTGAACTTTATTCTAAGTATGGACTATGAACAGCACACCCTGCTACCATTCATAATTGTGTACAGTAACGTTCAGGCTCCTGAATACATTCAACATGATTTTCTATCAGGAAAATCTGTACAAACCATTTATGCTTTACAAGCACGTGCTTGGTTAGCCATGACTGCCATAATTTTTAGCTGTCAGTTAAGACATGACCACTGAGGTCCTTTTACGCATAACCAGACGAGTATTCCAAAATCTTCCCATAAATTCCAGAAGAACCTACAAGAAGAAGGATGGTACCATGAGATTATGTGTCGACTACCTTCGATTTAAACAAATCACCATTCATGACCATTATTCTCCTCCACGTATTGACAACATGTCTAATCGACCTTATAGTGTTAATCACTTTTCCAAGATCGAACTCATGATCATGCTGCCAACAGTGACGTGTGAAAGAGCAGGACATGTCCATGAATGCTATTCGTACACGACTCGATCAAGCTAGATTTATGATTTTGAATTAGTCTCATCAATGCTCTAACCGCATTATAAGAATGAGTTTACATGAACTCATAAGCAAGTTCATCAGTGTTTTCATTGAGGATAACCAGATTTTCCTCTAAGCCTAGAGAAGAAAAGGAAGACCATATTGGCACCATGTTACAAATTCTATGGCAGGGGAAATTCCACCCTAGAAATTTCCAATATCAATTCTGGTTGATTACAGTGACATGCTGGATCACATGGATTTGTATGGTTAATCTAACCATGACTCAGCTTATGCGTATAGGAGATAACCCTACATTACATTAGGTGTTATAGAAAATCCTACGCTAAGAGAAGTTTAGTTTCATTGAATCAGAGTTCGCAAACTCCTATGTATCAAGTTCGATAAAGCAAGATACAGTTACGTTCATATCTTCATACCTGTCATACAAACAGGTTAAGATAGGACACCAACAAACTGGGATGTTTTCATCATCTGAAATTGTGAATTGAAATGGGACAAGATCTCCACGAATTTTGGTTACCAGTTTAACGCAAACTCAGAAGAAGCATGATGTTATCTGGTTTATTGCAAACAGTTTGATCAAGTCTGTAGAATCCTTACATCCGCAAGGATTTCAGAACAAACAGATTGATCGGACATGTTCCAGCCAAGGCTCATCCGATCACTTGGCAATTCCTCAGTTATCGAGTCAAACAAATATTCATAATTATGCTCCTTATTTACTTCACGTCCTTGTTCTAATTTCACGACTTGCTTTCGCGCTCGCGTTCATGACACTATTCATGTTCATGATGGCATCTCGGCTTACGATTTTATGTTCATTTTTCTCATTCTGGGAAGTTTTGCAAGAACTTGAGAGACCAGACCCAAGTTTGGTATAACTCCCTATCCTGAGATAGACGTTTCTCGTCATATTCTATGTCTCACCTTGTAGCGTTTGGCGTTACCGCCATTATATTCTATGTTCACGATATGTTTCACATGTCATGTACATTCCACGTTCCTCATATCATGATCAAGATATGTTACACGTATCATGGATCACGATATGTTTACTCATATTACACTCATCATAACTCCACGTATCACGTTCAAAATTTTTCATGTATTACGTTCAAAATTTTCCACGTACTACCTTTCGTTATGTCTCGCGCATCGTTTCTATATATCAGTTAAGTCAGATTGTCTTGCATCGTAACGTTTCAGTTACCCTTGCACGTTAACTCTTATTTTTCCTCGATCGAATTTAGGGGATCTACCTTCCGTTGATAACCAAGAATTTCTTCGTATTCCAAGTCAAGGTCAGGAGGACCAAGATTTTTCATTTGTGTCAAGATCTGTGAAGGAACCGTTCCAAGAGGGAAGCCACTTGGAAACGGACAAGTTCATCCGGACTTTTATCCGTTTTCTCTTATCAATTAGATATGTCCTTTCAGTCACGTCACGTTCCATGTCCTTTCAAGACATGTCATGTTCCGCGTTCCTTCTGCCAGGAAACCTGCACGTTCATTTATCTTACATATCCTCTCATTTCGATTCGGGTACGTTTCTCTTTCTGTTACATTATCTATAATTCGGGGACAAATTATTCTTTTTAGGGGGAAGAGATGTAAAACCCATATACTTTTACCATGAATAGTACCTTTAAGATCGTACGTACTAGATTAAAACTTTCCTTTTATAGCATGTTTACGTTCACGTATAGGAATTTTAAGTATTACGTACGTGTTATAACACGATAAGTATTTATTACGTCTGAACACATGATAATTATTTAAATAATAATTATAATCACGAACATGCGATCATGAAATCATGAACGTAATTTAATCACGAGCTAATATTAATTACGTATATATATTTATTACGAACACGAATAAATATTTTAGGTCACGATCAATAATTAACTAGAACACATAAACACGAACACGATAAAACACGAACGCACACTATAATATTTAGACTCGAGAAAAGTACGGGTTACCCCATATGGGACCCATACCATGAAATTAGGAAGAAAAAATGGGCTTGGCCCATGCAAAATTAACTAACTAGGAAAAAGGGGTAAAACATGTTCATTTTTCACAAAACAAGAAAATAAACAAAATCCTAATTCTTCTTCCTTCTCCTTCTTTTAGACGCCACTTTTAAAACCCCAAAAGAGGTGTTCGGGTTGATTTTGATCTTGGTTTTTGTGCAATTATTCGATTGTGTTCATCCTTGATCGATCCACGTATTCGGTATAACTTTTTTTAATCCTTTTCTTTTATGTTTTGATTTAATAAGTCACATAAAATCATGATGTTTTTTAAAAACTAATTAAAAACATTTATTTAAAACATGTTAAGGATCAAGGGTAAATCAAATAAGGGTTTTAGGGGTGTTTTGATGTTGGCCGACACCTAACCGAGACCAAGGGAGGTCTCGGCTTGGCTTATGAACCACCACCGAGACCTCATGGTCTCGGTATGGTGGTGTGGGTCCCACGACAACAGCAAACAAGGGATACCCCGACCTTGGTTCGGGGTATGGTGTTGATTACGGGTCCGGTTCATGGTTTCTAGTCACGATCCGGTTCATTGATTATGTTAAGGTTTATGATTTTATAGTTATATGTTAAAAAATTAAATTAATAAAACATGACATAATTAATTTAATTAACATGACTTAGGTTATAAATTTAATTATTAGATCATGAATTTTAACCTAAGTAGTTATTTTAATTAGACTTTATAATTAATTAATAATTAAAAACCATGACTATAATTAATTAATCAACATGACTTAGGTTATATTATTAGTAATTAATAATACATGTTTTAACCTAATTATTTTAGCCTTATTTAATTAAAATCATGATATATTTAATTAAATACTTTTAACCTATAGTTTAATTAATTTACATGTAATAATTAATAAACTATACCTTATATCAATATGACTTAGAAAATAATCAGAAAACACTTAAGCTTATATAATTAGCTTATTTAACCAGCTTATATCTAATTATAGAAACTTTCTATTTTTTAGAAACTTATTTAATTAAGGCAGCTAATCTATTTATGGAAACTTTCTATTTTTAGAAACTTATTTAATTAAGGCAGCTAATCTATTTATGGAAACTTTCTATTTTTAGAAACTTATCTATTTTAAGCAGTAATTCTATTTTTGGAAACTTTCTATTTTTGGAAACTTTCTATTTTTGGAAACTTTCTATTTTCGGAAACATTCTATTTTTGGTAACTTTCTATTTTTGGAAACTTTCTATTTTAGGAAACCTGCTATTTTTAGAAAGTCACTTATTATTACACATTAAGCATAATAATGCATGAAATACAAGTAATATTTAATCAGAATAGACAGAATATAAGATAAACACAGTATAAAGCTTAAAACAGTAAAACATGACATGAACGTATAAAATAAGCTAAGACATGACATAAAACCAGTTACGTATTTAACAATCAGATACATATACACGTATGTATTTATGTAGAATTAGTGATACCGAAGTAGGACTCTCTTCCGTTTGTCTTCTTCGTTCACTGGGCATAAGGTACGGATTCCCGTCCTTTCAGTATGGACATTCTTTCCTTATTAGGATTTCCCGTATGCAACCAACTGTTTTCTCGTAGTATAAGTTTATATGTTTGATTTGCTTATGTTTAATTAAGAACACTTATAGCCATATACATGCATGACCAGTTTCACCTAGTTATGGAGGTACCATAACCATAACATTAGAGGCACTAGTGTTATGACTTCCCCACGACGGAGTGATTGCTCGTAGCGTCCCTTCAGCTTTTGGCCATATTATCATATTTATCATGTGGGGCGTATGGGTGCATCCTAGTTACATGTTTTCAGCAGATTACTCAGTGTGAATGTGGTGTGTGCCTTGCATCCTTCACAAGGAGCTGATCCCTCCTACCCTAAACCAGTATATTAAATTAGAGGCAGCCCCTCTAATTTGCATGATGAGGTCACCCCTCCAAGTATTCATGCACGGTGGATTTTCATGACCTATATTGGCTAATGGTAAAATATGTTAAACAGTTTTCATAAGATAAACATAAGGATTTTCAAACTATAAAACCAGTTTTATGAACATGTTCCAGGTTTTCCAGGACTTATACATTTCCGCTGCTATTAAGTCTTTATTATGTTTTAGTCATTCATACTATGTCTATATCCGTGCACTGAGTGTTTTGCTCAGCCGTTACTTTCCTTTCCATGTCCCAAAACGGCATGTACCCTAGGAAAGACTCGAGCATTTGGAGGACGTGCATAGGTTGGAAGCTGCTAGAGACTTCTTTTCCTTTTTGCCTTCATATACTTATGCTTGTTTAGTCTTTCATTCATTTCTTTTTCTTTATTATGTTTTGGGCTTATGTTTGGGAAACAATGTTTGATTCCGATTATCCCTATGGTCATGTAATGTTTTAGACATTTATCCTTGTATGCTTTGATGACACGCCATAATTATGCGTGACATTCCATGAACAAAATGGGGTGTTACAGTTTGTACTAGTTGTGCATTTTTCTTTTTCAAGCTCATTCACATATTCGTCAATTCCAATAAGGATAATGGTTTCAGTCTGCTCTCAACCCTAGTAGGAGATTGCTCTCCTCTTTGGGTATCACTGAGTGAGGAAGTGGACTTACTGATGGTGTCACTATACTGCTCACCCCTTGAGGATGAGACAATAGTGGCAACCAAATCCCCAGTTTGCTCTATACCTATGGAGACTCTCCTCTCTACTACAAGTAAAGGGTAACTAGGAAAGGGAGACCTAGCAAACCTGGATTTGCTCCTTCTTTCTTGTTGTGGGTTGGTAGGGGTAGATTATTAGCAGGGGCATCAGCAGATGAAGCAGGGGAATCATCAAGTATGGTTTGGGCTGCTCTGGGAGGAGAAGCAGCTTCACGTCTGATATGGTTCATCATGGTTTGAGTTAGAGGTACTGCCCTGCCAGAGAATTGTGGTGTGTTTATTGCAAGGGTGGTGAACAATTTAGTGATGTGGGGGTTGGCTGTGAAGTGATGTTTGTGTCGAATGGGTCCATGTTGACTCATATCCAGCAAAAGTTCTATAAATCTTAGGTACATACAAATCTTTGAACTGATTTTAACATTTTTAACCATTCCTTCAAAAATCATTTGAGAAAAATAATATTTTCGCCCTGTTGCTAAATACACCAGAGCAGAAGCAACTTGACTCCCAAATTCATTAAAAGCAGTAGTTTTGAAGACAATGATTACAAAATTGTATGAATCAAGTACTGCCAATAGGGTGCAAACCGACCTTTATAAAACTTACATTTTTTATTCTTAGAAATATTATACCCCAAGTCTTTTAAACCCTCAAAATTTCAGCATCGGGCAGGGTAACCACCCTATCCTCATCATCCAAGACTAATTTGTCTCAAATGGAGGCAAGTGTACTCACCTTGGGGTGGCCATCAACCAGACTTTTAAGTGTAACCTTTCCATCCATTATTTCAGTCGTGGCATTAGACCAAAACTATTGGATGTGTGAGGTGTAAATCCTCGGACTGATCACAAGAGCTAACCTGAAATAACTAGACTTGAGGTAAGCCACTAGACCTGTAACACCCCACTTTGATAAGTGGATCGTTACGCGTAATTATGGCGTGTCATCAAAGCATACAAGGATAAATGTCTAAAACATTACATGACCATAAGGTAAACCAGAATCAAACATCGGTTCCCAAACATAAGCTCAAAACATAATAAAGTAAAAGAAATAATGGAAGACTTAAACAAGCACAAATATATGAAGGCAAAAGGAGAAGAAGTCTATGGCAGCTTCCAACCTATGCATGTCATCCAAAATGCTCGAGTCCGTCCTTGGGTACCTGCCATTTTGGGATATGGAAAGGAAAGTAACGGCTGAGCAAAACGCTCAGTGCACAGATATAGACATAGTATAAATGACTAAAACATAATAAAGACTTAATAGCAGCGGAAATGTATAAGTCCTGGAAAACCTGGAACATGTTCATAAAACTGGTTTTATAGTTTGAAAAGCCTTATGTTTATCTTATAAAAACTGTTTAACATATTCTACCATTAGCCAATATAGGTCATGAAAATCCATCGTGCATGAATACTTGGAGGGGTGACCTCATCATGCAAATTAGAAGGGCTGTCTGTAATTTAATATACTGGTTTTGGGTAAGAGGGATCAGCTCCTTGTGAAGGATGCAAGGCACACACCACATTCACACTGAGTAATCTGCTGAAAACATGTAACTAGGATGCACCCATACGCCCCACATGATAAATATAATAATATGGCCAAAAGCTGAAGGGACGCCACGAGCAATCACTCCGCCGTGGGGAAGTCATAACATCAGTGCCTCTAATGTTACGGTTATGGTACCTCCATAACTAGGTGAAACTGGTCATGCATGTATATGGCTATAGGTATTCTAAATTAAACATAAGCAAATCAAACATATAAACTTATACTATAGGAAAACAGTTGGGTGCATACGGGGAATCCTAATAAGGAAAGAATGTCGAAACTGAAAGGACGGGAATCCGTACCTTATGTACAGTGAACGAGGAGACGAACTGAAGGGCGTCCTACTTCGGTATCACTAATGCTACATAAATATATACGTGTATAAGTATCTGATTACTAAATACGTAACTTGTTTTATGTCATGTCTTAGCTTATTTTATACGTTCATGCCATGTTTTACTGTATTAAGCTTTAATCTGTATTTATCTTATATTTTGTCTATCCTGATTAAGTATTACTTGTATTTCATGTATTATTATACTTACTGTGTAATAATAAGTAACTTTTTAAAAATAGCAGGTTTCCTAAAATAGAAAGTTTCCCAAAAATAGAAAGTTTCCAAAAATAGAAATAGGCTTATTTAATAAGTTGTCAAGATAGCTAATCTTAATTATATGTAAGTCGTGATATTCAAATAATATAGTAAAGTTTATTTAGAATAAAGCTATAGGTTACATGATAATTATTAATTAATATTAAATTGCATAGTTTATAAATATTAATTAATAATGTAAAATAAACTTTACCATAAAATAAACTTGTGATATAATGTATAGTTTATAAATTAAACAAGTGAAATCATGTATAATTATATAACTAATTATAGCCTAAGTTTAATACTTTAGGTCATGATATAATCTTGTATTATTAATCATATAAATCATAGTCTAAAGTTTAATTTAATAAACCATCATTCCATGTCATAATAATTAACAACATAACTTATACATATGTTTTATGATTAAATAAATAATAACAATTTATTTATAACCTAAGTTTTAATGCATGATAAAAAATTAATCATTTTAATTAATTTAAACCTGGGTTTCATGAAAATTAACATGATAAATATTTTTTTAACCTAAAGTCCATGATTGAAATAAATTCTAACTTATGTTATATCGTGATTTAAGTTAATTAACCAATTAATTAATTTTATAAACTAAATTTTTCCGTGGTAATTAATTAAAATAATATATTTCAAACACAAAACTACTCATGATCAATTAACAACTTAAATAATATCAAAACTAGGTTTTTCATGAAATTAATATCTATATTAATTTTAACCTAAGTCTTTTATTTATTTTTATTTTTTTTTATTTTACCATGACATGTTATATATTACTTGTGATTACATACAACAAAACCAAAGTTTAAAACAAAACCAATATAATGGGACCTAGCTCTAGGGATCTCTCGGCTGAACATGGATGAAAGAAACGAGCCATAGGCTCCTGTTCTTGGTTCTCGGCCCCTACATGAACCAAACAGCCCACACCCTATTAGGGTTTCACGCTGCACATCAAACAAGGTCGAACCCCTTGGTTCAAGGGAAGGTCTCGGCTAGGCAGTTAGAAACAGGTTGAGCCTGTTGCTTGGCTCGAGTATTCAGTCAAACTGACCCTGTTGGGTCTCTCGACTGAGCATAAAGAAAGACCCCGAGACTCTCTCTTGGTCCCTCGATCACATTAACTGAACCAACCTGCCTGGCCTCTAGCTTGAACACAAAACCAGCCGCACCCTTAGAGGTCTATGCGGCGGCGGCACAGAGACAACACACGCACCCATGGCTTGGTTGAACAGAATCGTGGTCGATCATCAACAGAGGAAGAACAAAACAACAAAACGAAATAGGGTTTTCATGTTCAAATACCTATGCGTGTGCGTCTTGAAAGATTTAAACACATACACCATTGGAAATGATCAAGATCAAGGTCCTTTCTTCCTTCTGTTGTTACTCTAGAACCGGCGGCCCTCTAGGTTAATTAGGGTTTCTGTTTTTCTTTTACGAGAGATCAGGGAAGGAAGAAAAGAATGAGAATTGCGTTTAGATATTAACCAACACATGAACGGGCCTAGGCCCCTTTCTATTTTCTCTTCTGGCCGAAAATGATCCTTGTGCTTGTATGGTTTTGCTTTTATTGGCTAACAAATAAATTCCATATGTTATATAATTGTCCCTTGAATTTAAATACATGTACTTGATCTGATATTTCATATACGTTTTATTCTTGTCGTGATGTAGTAATTATTTTAATGCTTATAATAATTTCTCATAGTAGTATTTAATAAATATTATACATGAGATAGATAAAAAAAAATTGGTCCAAAATTTTATGTGGTGACGTGTTCACGAATAATTTTTAAGCGGGTTTTACAAATCTTCCCATATAAAAAGAATAACTCGTCCTCGAGTTATAGATATGATAAAGCTGAAAAGAACATGGACGCGACATGACTGACCCGGACGTGGAACATGACGTGCCTGAAAAGAACCTAACTGAATTATGGGAGGATGAGAGGATAAAATCCGGATAGACTCCTCCGTTTCCAAGTGGCTTCCCTCTCGGAACGGTTCCTCCACGACACAGATGATAATCTTGATCTTCATGACCTTGACTTGACAATACGTAAAAGTTCCTGGTTATCAACGTAAGATAGATCCTTCTGAATTTGATCGAGTGGATGAGAATTAACATGCAAAGATAAATGAAACATTACGATGCAAAATAACCTGGACCAACTCACATTAGTAACGTCTTAGCAATGATACGCGAGACATACTAAACGTAGTACGTGAGCAATTGTGAACGTGATACGTGAACAATTGTGAACGTGATACGTGGAGATATGGTGAGTGTAATATGAGTAAACATATCGTGATCCATGATACGTATATCATATCTTGATCTTGATATGAGGAATGTGGAATGTACATGACATGTGAAACATATCGTGAACATACAATATAATGGCAGTAACGCCAAACGCTACAAGGTGAGACATAGAATATGACGAGAAACGTCTATATGAGGATAGGGAGTTTTACTAAACTTGGGTCTGGTCTCTCAAGTTCTTGCAAAACTTCCCAGAATGAGAAAAATGAACATAAAATCATAAGCCGAGATACCATCATGAACGTGAATAGTGTCATGAACGCGAGCGCGAAAGCAAGTCGTGAAATTAGAAGAAGGACGTGAAGTAAATAAGGAGCATAATTATGAATATTTCTCTGACTCGATAACTGAGGAATTGCCAAGTGATCGGATGAGCCTTGGCTGGAACATGTCTGATCAATCTGTTGGTTCTGAAATCCTTGTGGATGTAAGGATTCTGCAGACTTGATCAAACTGTTTGCAATAAACCAGATAACATCATGCTTCTTCTGAGTTTGCGTTAAACTGGTAACCAAAATCCATGGAGATCTTGTCCCATTTCAATTCACAATTTCAGACGATGAAAACATCCCAGTTTGTTGGTGTCCTATCTTAACCTGTTGGTATGTCAGGTACCTAGATATGAACGTAACTGTATCCTGCTTCATAGAACTTGATACATAAGAGTTTGCGAAACTCTGAGTCTCTGAATCAAGACTTCCCCTAGCGTAGGATTTTCTAGAACACCTAATGTAGTGTAGGGTTCTCTCCTTTACGCATAAGCTGAGTCATGGTAAGATTAACCGTAGAAAGCCATGTGATTCAGCGTGTCACTGTAATCAAACAGAATTGATATTGGAGAAATTTCCAGGGTAAAATTTCTCTTGTCATAGAATTTACAACATAGTGCAGATATGGTCTTCCTGTTCTTCTCTAGGCTTAGAGGAAATTAGGTTATCCTCAATGAAAACACTGATGAATTTGCTATTTGATGAGACTAATTCAAAATCATAAATCTAGCTTGATCGAGTCGTGTATGAATAGCAGTCATGGAAATGTCCTGCTCTTTCACTCGTCACTGTTGGCAGCATGATCATGAGTTTGATCTTGGAAAAGTGATTTACACTATAAGGTCGATTGGACATGTTGTCAATACGTGGAGGAGAATAACGGTCATGAATGGTGATTTGTTTAAATCGACGGTAGTCGACACATAATCTCATGGTACCATCCTTCTCCTTGTAGGTTCTTCTGGAATGTATAGGAAGATTTTGGAATAATCAACTGGCTATGCATAAAAGACCTAAGTGGTCGTGTCTTACTGACAGCTAGAAAATTTTAGCGACCATGGCTAACAACGCACATGCTTGTAAGCATAGATAATTTGTACAGATTTTCCTGATGGAAAATCAAGCTGAATGTATTCAGGAGCCTGAACATTACTGTACATAATTATGAATCGTAGCATGGTGTGCTGTTCATAGTCCATAATTAGGATGAAATTTATCTCGTGTCTGTCCGAGGAAATGCGTTTGTAGCTTGGATCTTATCATTAAGCTGAAGGAAAACCTTCGTATACGTGGGAATACGAAAGGCGTCCTTCATGGTCATGAATCTATGAGTTATGGTTACAAGAAATGAAAGTGTCATCAGCAAACGTGACAGTTCTCACTGATGCGCCGGTAATGGTACTGAAATTCTTGTGGCCTGATTCAGATATGGCATAAAAAAATGGATATACCCTTGGAGGGTGCCCTGAATTTCTTAGAAATGTTCCATAATTAGACGTGAGTCATGTGTCTTGACTCGTGTCTTGAGAAATGTAAGCGTGACATATGTCTTGACTGGTGTCTTGACATGTGTCTTCAGAAAGTATACGTGAGACATGTGTCTTGACTTATGTCTTGACATGTGTCTTCAGAAAGTATACGTGAGACATGTGTCTTGACGGATGTCTTGACATGTGTCTCGAGATGTGAAATAACTAGAACCACAATATTAGGGTATTATGCCAGAATTGGCAGATCGGATGAACCACTGATCAATTGTATGTCTGATCACGTCCGCGACTGGAGCCTCGGTTGCGATTTCTAGGATAGTTGTTGTCATAGTAGTGGTTACTATCATCCTGTCTGTCAGTTCCATGACGGTCATTCTCATGACTGTGATTCATGTAACTATTCTGCTGAGTGGCCGGCTGGTACCGGTCTTCACTCATATGACTGAAACGACAACTGGATGACGTGTGACATGTAACTAACAATTTAGGACAATGATTGATGAAAATCATCTGGTGGTGAAGCATCATCTCGTTCGATCGCTTTGATCTAACACCTTTGTCTTCGTCTTGTATGAGCTCCAGGTTGTGTACAGCATCAGCATCTCGTAGCGTCTCCCAACATCAGCAGCATCAACCTTTAGTAACATCTCCAAGCTATGAGCGGCATCGGCAATCTTGTAGAATATGAGCAAGTGAACATACGCCTGAGATGATTTAGAATCGACTAGCGAATACTCGTGAAGTATTGCAAGTGAAATACACATGGATTAAGGTATGTGAAATACACATGGAATACGGTACATGGAGTACACACGAAATGCACATGAAATGATCGGTATGGGGTCGATCATTTGTCATGATTTAAGAAAGGTGTATCGGTTAGACGGTTAGGAAAAACCATCATGATAACCTGGCAGTAATAGCATAGACAACATTCCGGCTGTATCGAGAAACGTTAAAGTGTGGTTACACAAAATTCAACGATGATTTGCCTGACAGCATGATCAATGAAAACCAACCATGACTATCATGAAAGCAAGATTCAATGAAATCCAATAGTGTCTTACATGAAAGCATAAATAAAAAAAGAGGCGTAAGACGTAATCAACATGAAGACGGAATTATCATGAAGATACATGAAACAATCTATCATGAAGGAGTGTATAACATAATCAGCATGAAACTGAAGTTAACCATGACAGTATGAAAACATACTTGACATAAAAGCATAGTAACTTATGAGGGGACATGAAAAAAACATTTATGCCAATAAATCATGAGAAACAATTTTATGAATGAAAATAGTGCATGAATGTGTAATGTAGTTTATAAAAACCTTTATATGTGAGAGGAGACGCCTATGGGTCGGTCCCAAAACAAAAGACATGGCAAGGGGACGCCTATAAGTCGGTCCCAAAGTTAAAAGTTTCGATAAAAGCACATGCGACTAAATAGGGCCAGTCATGTACCAACCATTACTTAGTCATAATTCCTGCAACAATGATACATGAAACATAAATAAATGAAACTCATCTGTCAAAACTTATCAGAAAAAAATTTATGTGACTAATTATGAACTACCGGGGTTCAGTCCACATAGCCACAGTTCTCGAGGAACATTATGCATGAAACAATGACCCATAACTAAATATGAATGACGGTTGTCCATCCATATTAGTAAAACAATATCGATGAAAACATCAAGGTTAAAACCTCAAGTTGCTGAAAACATCATGGTTAAAACAACAATGCGCTGAAAACATCAATACGTGGTATAACAAACGTTGTCTTAGGAAGCTCCTGGTGACTACCCACTAGTCACAGGTCAAGTTTTAGAGCCTACAGGTCGAAGCCTTGGCTCTGATACCATAATTGTAACACCCCACTTTGATAAGTGGACCGTTACGCGTAATTATGGCGTGTCATCAAAGCATACAAGGATAAATGTCTAAAACATTACTTGACCATAGGTTAAACCGGAATCAAACATCGGTTCCCAAACATAAGCTCAAAACATAATAGAGTAAAAGAAATAATGGAAGACTTAAACAAGCACAAATATATGAAGGCAAAAGGAGAAGAAGTCTATGGCACCTTCCATCCTATGCATGTCCTCCAAAATGCTCGAGTCCGTCCTTGGGTACCTGCCATTTTGGGACATGTAAAGGAAAGTAACGGCTGAGCAAAACGCTCAGTGCACGGATATAGACATAGTATAAATGACTAAAACATAATAAAGACTTAATAGCAGCGGAAATGTATAAGTCCTGGAAAACCTGGAACATGTTCATAAAACTGGTTTTATAGTTTGAAAATCCTTATGTTTATCTTATGAAAACTGTTTAACATATTTTACCATTAGCCAATATAGGTCATGAAAATCCACCGTGCATGAATACTTGGAGAGGTGACCTCATCATGCAAATTAGAGGGATCGCCTCTAATTTAATATACTGGTTTTGGGTAGGAGGGATCAGCTCCTTGTGAAGGATGCAAGGCACACACCACATTCAAACTGAGTAATCTGCTGAAAACATGTAACTAGGATGCACCCATACGCCCCACATGATAAATATAATAACATGGCCAAAAGCTGAAGGGATGCCACGAGCAATCACTCCGCCGTGGGGAAGTCATAACATCAGTGCCTCTAATGTTATGGTTATGGTACCTCCATAACTATGTGAAACTGGTCATGCATGTATATGGCTATAGGTATTCTAAATTAAACATAAGCAAATCAAACATATAAACTTATACTACGGGATAACAGTTGGCTGCATACGGGGAATCCTAATAAGGAAAGAATGTCCATACTGAAAGGATGGTAATCCGTACCTTGTGTCCAGTGAACGAGAAGACGAACTGAAGGGAGTCCTACTTCGGTATCACTAATGTTACATAAATACATACGTGTATAAGTATCTGATTACTAAATACGTAACTGGTTTTATGTCATGTCTTAGCTTATTTTATACGTTCATGCCATGTTTTACTGTTTTAAGCTTTAATTTGTATTTATCTTATATTTTGTCTATCCTGATTAAGTATTACTTTTATTTCATGTATTATTATACTTACTGTGTAATAATAAGTAACTTTCTAAAAATAGCAAGTTTCCTAAAATAGAAAGTTTCCCAAAAATAGAAAGTTTCCAAAAATAGAAATAGGATTATTTAATAAGTTGTCAAAATAGCTAATCTTAATTATATGTAAGTCGTGATATTCAAATAATATAGTAAAGTTTATTTAGAATAAAGCTATAGGTTACATGATAATTATTAATTAATATTAAATTGCATAGTTTATAAATATTAATTAATAATGTAAAATAAACTTTACCATAAAATAAACTTGTGATATAATGTATAGTTTATAAATTAAACAAGTGAAATCATGTATGATTATATAACTAATTATAGCCTAAGTTTAATACTTTAGGTCATGATATAATCTTGTATTATTAATCATATAATCATAGTCTAAAGTTTAATTTAATAAACCATCATTCCATGTCATAATAATTAACAACATAACTTATACATATGTTTCATGATTAAATAAATAATAACAATTTATTTATAACCTAAGTTTTAATGCATAATAAATTAACAAATCATTTTAATTAATTTAAACCTAGGTTTCATGAAAATTAACATGATAAATATTTTTTTAACCTAAAGTCTATGATTTAAATAAATTCCAACTTATGTTATATCGTGATTTAAATTAATTAACCAATTAATTAATTTTATAAACTAAAGTTTTCCATGGTAATTAATTAAAATAATATATTTCAAACACAAAACTACTCATGATCAATTAACAACTTAATTAATATCAAAACTAGGTTTTTCATGAAATTAATATCTATATTAATTTTAACCTAAGTCTTTTATTTATTTTTATTTTTTTATTTTACCATGACATGTTATATATTACTTGTGATTACATACAACAAAACCAAAGTTTAAAACAAAACCCATATAATTGGCCCTAGCTCTATGGTCTCTCGGCTGAACATGGATGAAATAAATGAGCCATAGGCTCCAGTTCTTGGTTCTCGGCCCCTACATGAACCAAACAGCCCACACCCTATTAGGGTTTCACGCTGCACATCAATCAAGGTCGAACCCCTTGGTTCAAGGGAAGGTCTCGGCTAGGTAGTTAGAAATAGGCTGAGCCTGTTGCTTGGCTCGAGTATTCAACCAAACTGACCCTGTTGGGTCTCTCGGCTAAGCAGAAAGAAAGACCCCGAGACTGTCTCTTGGTCCCTCGATCACATTAACTGAACCAACCTGCCTGGCCTCTGGCTTGAACACAAAACCAGCCGCACCCTTGGAGGTCTTTGCAGCGGCGGCACAGAGACAACACACGCACCCATGGCTTGGTTGAACAGAATCGTGGTCGATCATCAACAGAGGAAGAACAAAACAACAAAACGAAATAGGGTTTTCATGTTCAAATACCTATGCGTGTGCGTCTTGAAAGATTTAAACACAGACACCATTGGAAATGATCAAGATCAAGGTTCTTTCTTCCTTCTGTTGTTACTCTAGAACCGGCGGCCCTCTAGGTTAATTAGGGTTTCTATTTTTCTTTTACGAGAGATCAGGGAAGGAAGAAAAGAATGAGAACTGCGTTTAGATATTAACCAACACATGAACGGGCCTAGGCCCCTTTCTATTTTCTCTTCTGGCCAAAAATGGTCCTTGTGCTTTTATGGTTTTGCTTTTATTTCTAACAAATAAATTCCATATGTTATATAATTGTCCCGTGAATTTAAATACATGTACTTGATCTAATATTTCGTATAAGTTTTATTCTTGTCGTGATGTAGTAATTATTTTAATGCTTATAATAATTTCTCATAGTATTATTTAATAAATATTATACATGAGATAGATAAAAAAATTAAATTGGTCCGAAATTTTATGTGCTGACGTGTTCACGAATAATTTTTAAGCGGGTTTTACAACATCAGTGAATTCAGCTGTTTCACCAGAAAGAATTGCAATCTGGTTATGGTTAGGAGAGATTTTGAGAGTCATTGAAAAATTTTAAGAGATAAAGATTTATATTTTGCAAGATGAAGTGGGATATGATCGACATAATAAGTTAGGCATGTTGGTTAAAGGAATTGAGTTTATATATGCGAATTGAAGCCTTTTGATTAGACCAAATTATCAATTTGAATAAAAATCAGAAATAAATCTTTCTTAGAAAGGAATTTATTTGAAATAATGATAATGAGGTTACCAATCCGCGAAGAAAACACCTTAAATATCATTTAAAAATAATAAAATATTCCCTAACCAAAAATTCAACAAGCAGGCCCAACAGCTATAAACAGTGTAATGGTATTGTCTGTCAACGGTCAAACAGGAGGATGTTTTGTAAAGCAGGGGAAAGTCATACTAGCAGGGGAATGAAAATCAAAAGCAGGGGAAACTTTCCTAAGGGTATTAGGTTAATCTTGAATAGTCTAATGCTAAACAGCTCTCTGTTCTAATGTACACACTTGCATAAGCAAGCTAAATACACAGAATATCTTGAGTCCTCAATTCAGCAAAGTCCCAAATAGAAAAATCCAACACATGAGTAACCCGGCACTATGTCAACCCATTGAAATATGCATACCCAGGGCTCCAACCCTACCATTTCCTTCCTATGTTCAAGTGGTCTTGACAACATGCACCCAAAAGCTCTAGTTTATGCAGCAAGCTGCCTAATCAAGAGATTTGACTACATATTGCAGTGCCTCAAGGTTTCAGAACTCTAACAAGCTTTGCAGCAAGTTGTCATTGTCCCAATCCCTTACTCACCAGTGGGTATGATCTAGAATCATACATGAGTATCCTAAGGATACCCTGAAGACTAAAGGTGTAACCTAACCTCCCTGAAACATAGAGTACATACCAGATTTTTCCATAGGGTATACCATACTCCACAATGATCCTTGCATTGTTAGTCTAAAACCACATGTAGCCACTTATAAAAAGAATAAACCCTTAAGCAGAGGATAGTATCCAACAGGGGGATTAACCCAAGCAGGGGAAACTTTGTTCAAAAACAGTGACATTAACAATGATGGAAAAAGTGACTAGCAATTCTACAACAACAGACAATAATACAACCCTGAATACACACAAAAAGCTATAGATACCTTTTTAGGGATTGACCATCCCAATACTTGCAACCAAGTACTAGAATCTCCCTATATCAAAAGGTTTTGTCAAAAGATCAGCAACATTAAGTTCTGTGTCAATTGCCTCAGGGACAATGAACCCTTTTTCAAAACAGTCTATAATAAAATGATGTATTATTTTAATGTGTTTAGTTTTAGTGTGAAAAACAGGATTCTTAATTATACAGATTGTGATGTTATTGTCTATGAATATCTTGGTTTTAAGAAAATTTTACCCATAATCAAGCAACTGTTTCTGAATCCAAAGGACTTGTCCATAACATGCAGCAGCAGCCACATATTCAGATTTAGTAGTGGAAGTTCCTAGAATAGTTTGCTTTTTACACTGCCAAGATATAAGCCTGCTCCCCAAAAATTGACATTCACCTATTTTGGACTTTCTATCATTGTTGTCACCTCCATAGTCACTATCTGAATAGGCTATCAGCTCAAAGGGTAACTCTTTAGGATACCAATGTCCTAAAGTAGGGTCACACTTGAGATATCTAAAGATTCTCTTCACCACAAACAGGTGACACTCCATAGGTGTCACTTGGTGTCTTGCACACAAACACACAGCAAACATGATGTCAGGTCTTGAAGTTGTAAGGTACATGAGAGATCCAATCATGGATCTATATCTCCTGACATCAATAGGTTTTCCTTGGCCCTATTTTCCCCAAGGATGCTCTTTGTCCATAGGAGTGGAGACTTTCTTTCCTTCACATAATCTAAACTTCTTCACAATTTCAGCAACATATTTATCCTGAGAAATAAAAATCCCATCTTTCCTCTACTGAACTTGTAACCCCAAGAAAAAGTTGAGCTCTCCTATTGTACTCATTTGGAATTTATCTTACATCAATTTGGAAAACTCCTTGCTAAGCATAGAGTTTCTAGATCCAAAAATGATATCATCTACATATACTTGCACTAAAAGAAAGTCACATTTGTGTTTCTTTATAAACAGGGTCTGATCAATCTTTCCCTTGTTGAAGCCATTATCCAAGAGATACTTGGACATAGTTCCATACCAGGCCCTAGGAGCTTGATGAAGCCCATACATTGCCTTTTTCACCTTGTAAATCTTGTCTGGATGTTCTGGATCTTAAAAACCTTGAGGCTGCATAACATACACCTCCTCATCAATGGTGCCATACAAAAAGGCACTCTTAACATCCATCTGGTACACCATAAAGGCCATGAAAGAAGCATATGCTAGAAACAGTCTGATGGCTTCAGTTCTAGAAACAGGTGCAAAGACCTCATCATAGTCAATGCCTTCCTCCTGAGTGTACCCTTGTGCTACTAGCCTGGCTTTATTTATGACCACAATCCCTCTCTTGTCCTTCTTGTTTCTGACTTCCTATTTTGTCCTAATGGGTCTTGCCTATTTTGGACATTCAACCAAAATCCAAACCTCTTGAATATCAAACTACAATAGCTCTTCTTGCATAGCCTCTACCCAACTTGGATAATTCAATGCTTGAAAGATCTTCTTTAGTTCTTCTTATGATAAAAAGGCAGCAAATAGACAGCATTTCATATTGTCATGATTGAATTTCATTGTGATGTTGGAAATAAAGCTATGTTCCTTTGCTTGATACCTTGTTTTTTTGGGAGTATCAAGATCACCTATGATTTGAGATTGAGGATGATCTTTATTGATTCTGTAGGTGGGCTGCATATTCCTAAGGACTTCAATTTCATCATTTCCCAAATCAAGTTCTATAGGACTATCTGAATTGGGAAAGAACTCTTCAAAGGATCTTCCAAATGATACTGCATGGATGAGAGATGGATGTTGGTGAGCTGTGTGTAGCTCTGAATAGCTTGGACCTCCATGCCTAATGATTTTGCTTCCACTTCTTGACAAAGTGATTGGTGAAGATGGAGAAATGAGAGGGGGTTCTCTTTCTGCATCATTAACATCATCTACAACTGGTTCTTCAAAGGTAGGGGAAACATTTGGTGTAGCAGGGGAATCCATGATTCCACTGCTTTCAGTCATTCCACTACTTTCAGGACTTGGCTTAGCAGGGGAAGAGACTGGTTGTGCATCCTTTTGAGAGAGGTCTTCTTCTTCAGCCATTCATTTGGAAGCATCATCAGCAGGGAACAATGAAGGTACAATCATGTACCTCATAGGTGGACTCTCCAAAGCAGTTGGTTCTTGTGTACCTGAAATGTTAGTATTTTCTAGAACAACAGGCACATAATTCATAGATTTAGAAAGTACTTCTATATCAAAGAACCACTTGGGACCTGTTTATGTGTCTTTAGGCTTATCTTCCAGAAAACTGACATGAATGTTCTCTGTTACCTTGCTTGTCTTTTTGTTAAAGACCCTACATCCCTTACTTGTCAGTGAATAACCAACAAAGTATCCATCATCCCCTTTTTCATTGAACTTTCCTAAATGATCACGTGTGTTGAGTATCACTACGTGACACCCAAATGGTCTGAAAAAGCAACCAAAGGAGATCTTCCATTGAATAGCAGATAATGGGTCTTGTTGTGAACCTTAACCACCAAGGCCCTGTTCTGAACATAGCAAGTAGTGGCAACAACTTCAGCCCAAAAGATAACTGAAAGCTTGGAATCAGATAGCATGGTCCTTGCAGCTTCTATGATTGTTTTGTTTCTCCTCTCTGCAACTCCATTTTTGTAAAACCCGTATTTAAAATCTTCGAATATTAGATACGCGTAATCTCAGCTTTAACTGTAATTAAATGGTAACAGTAATTACACAGTCTCAGTTTTATTTAAATATTACAAAAAAATTTTATCCATGAAATAATTATTAAGTCTCAGAAAACATTACGTATGAATTATGTATTTATTATTTTATAATACAGAAAAGTATTATTACGCTCCGGAACTAAAAAACGAGAAACAAATACAAATGCACGAGAATAATTTATTAGTGTCGAAAAATCAAGCGGAAATAAGGTGTACTAGTTCTTGGGCCGGCGGTTTATGAATAATAAGATAAGGAATATGGGCTTTTAGTCTCGGCCCTAGCCAAAAGAAAGAAATACGGGGTATAACCCCTCTTTTGTCAAAACAGAAACAAAAAAAATATATTTGGGTTTCATGCTTGTGTGAGTTGGCCACCGGGAAAAAGACAAATAAAAAGGGGGTTTCGGTTTAGCTTTTCATCAAGGACTCGTGTTGTTTATCTTATCTTTACCAATCTACAACGGTAATCTATTTTCTCTCTTTTGATTTCAGCTTTGTCACAAATTAACATGTCTTAACGTCCTTAAAAACAAATCATGAATAAATAAAATGAAAGGATGCAGTGTGGTTGCTCATCTCACGAAAACAAAGACGCCTCCAAGTCTCGGTTTGGTGGCTTGGGATCCAGTTGTGACCCACTAAGGGTGCGGGGTGGTTTTGGCTTAGGACAACAGCCACAAAGTGTCAGACGGGGGGGGGGGTGTTTGTTCAATTCATGGTGCGTTTGGCTGTGAAAAAAGTGGGAAACAAATAGCTAACAGGGGTGTTTTGGGTTTTCACGCAAGCAGGGGGTGTTTGATTCTAACTCACAACAAAAGGGGTGTTTGGGTCTGTAAGCAGTGGGAACCACTGCACATACAATGGGAACTTTAACGACACAAAAACAGTGGGAACTTTAAAAGCAAATGCAGTGGGAAAAATATAAAAACAGTGGGAAAATATAAAAGCAGTTGGAACTAAATGAATAGCCGGGGGTCTACCTAGTGGGCCCGGTTTGATCAACGTGAGACATGGGCGTCTCGGGAATAGTTTATCTCGGGTTTCGGGTGTAGTAATATTTTGACGCGAGAAAATATTTTTGTTTATTAAATCATGTATAATATGTTTTATAAATAAATAATTAAAATTTTTAAATTTACTAATCTAATTTGTAAATTTAAATCGATATGGTTTTACCTTGAATTATTTCGAAATGCGTGATATAATATATATATTTTCTAAGAAATGAATTTAGAAACTTTCTAATTATAATAGATTACTATTTATAGGAATAATAATTATATCGGAAATTTCACATTATACAGCATTCAGGTATACGGAAAATACATTAAACTGTAATATTATCAAATAGCCAGATATTATCAGTTTATATACAAACAATAATACAAGAATAAAATCAAACTAAGAACAGTTAAAAATTAGTAAACTAAACAGATATCAGTTAACTTATTCCGTGTCTGTCATTTATGTAGCTTCCGTGAAATCAGAGTAGGAGTCTCGTCAGCTTTTCCTTGCAGTCAGTACTGGACACAAGGTATGGATTTTCCGTCCTTTCAGTAAGGACTTCCTTTCTATGCATGATTATGATTCCCCGTCTGCAGCCAAATATTTCCCCCAGTATATGTTATAAATTATCAGAAATTATTTTATAACTAAGATATTGCCTGAGCCTTATATACAAGCATGAACAGTTAGTTGTACTAGTTACGGAGGTACCGTAACCATGACACTTGAGTCACCGGTGACATGACTCACCTATAGGAGAGTGATATCCTGCATCATCCCATTCAACTCAGCTTGGCCATTTTATCAGTATTACTAGTGGGGTGTATGGATGCATCCTAGGCTATCAGTTTACAGTTATCAGGTAAATGTGGTGTGTGCTCTACATCCTTCAAATTGGAGCTTATCCCTCCACATAGCACATTATTTAGAGGTCACCTCTCTACAGCATGACGAGGTCACCCCTCTAGTTTTTCATGCAACAGTTGTTACAACACATGACCTATATAAGCTCTTGGCAATTAAAATACAGTAAATGCATGTTTCAGATTTAACAGATAATAGTTCAGCTATATTATTTATAAATCAGATTTTGTAGATTATACATAGATTTCCGCTGCAACTTTACTTATCAGTCTTACAGCTTGAGTATTTTGTCATCTGCTTCATTTCAGTATTTCTTATCATGCTTTATATCCATTCACTAGGCGTTATACTCAGTCATAAATCCTTTCATGTTCTAACGGCAAGTACACCAGGACGCTCTTAGGATTCTAAGAGCATGTGCATTTGGATGGAAGCTATCCAGACTTCTTAGTTTATGCACTTCTTACATTATTCTGCTTATTTGGACATTGTTTAGTCCTTTCCTTCAGTATTTACTTTTTATGGTTTAAGCTTATGTTTGAACGATCGGTGTTTGATCCCGGTATTTCCTTTATGGTCAGTTAATGTTTTAGGACATTTACCTTATGCTTTGATGGCACGTCATAAATACATGTAACGGTCCACTTATCCAAGTGGGGTGTTACAATTATGGTATCGGAGAGCGCAAGGTTCGATCTGTAGGCTCTAAAACTTGACCTGTGACTAGTGGGTAGTCACCAGGAACTTCCCAGATTTTGGCGTTGTTATCTTCCATGTTTCTCATGCATTTATCAACTAGTTTTCTTCAGTTATCAGTCGGTTTTCCTAAAGTTTTTGACTATCTAAAAGGTTTGTACAGGACTGGCCATATTTAGTCGCATGTGCTTTTCTACGAATTTTGTTTTGGTGAACCGACCATAGGCGTTCACCCTTGCTCGTTCAGATTTTGTATTGGTGAACCGACCCATAAGCATTCATTCTTACTCATGGCAGATCCTTGTTTTCAGTTGAATATTACTTGGTGAACCGGCCCATAGACGTTCACCATTGTTCAGGTCAAAGTTCATGTTTTCAGACTATAGTTGTTTTGTGAACCGACCCAAAAACATTCACCGTTGTTCATATCACGATGTTGCATTTAAGTTTGACTAGCATGGGTTGGACAACAGCCATCCACATTTAGTCCCAGATTGTAAATTCCTATACACGACAGTTCTCATAAAATTTAGACAAGTATGGATCGAACCAGAATCGCCCATACTTAGTCACATGTTTTCTTTCTTAAATTATGTAGATTGAACCATAGCCACTCCACACCAGTTAATATTAAACCTCAGTTGACTATACCTTTAGGTTCTTTGTAATAATCAAGTTTCCATACCCTCACGGGGATGTCGTTTTCATGCTGATTAAGTTCATGTTTCCTTATGAGGATTAAGTTTTCAGCAAGGTGATGATGTTTTCATGCTAAGATACAAAAGGGTTACTGTAAAAACCCCGTTTTCATATCAAATCATGATTGGTCTTCATTAGTCATGTCTTCATGCTGACCATTATTGAAAATCCGTTTAATCATATTCTTGAACCTTTATACAACCATCATTATGTCTATGTAGGAATTACTAGGTTATCATGTTATTCATTTTAGTCTAGTTTACTACCGTTTAAATCAATTTAATTCTTTGATCATGTCAAACAATTGACGCTAGTATCGACCATCCCATAAAATCTCCACCAGCGCCATGTACAGTATTCGATATGCACCCTATGTACAGTGTCTCAGTCATACTTCATGTATAGTATTTCATGTGTACCCCACGTACAGTGTTTCAGATATGCTCCATATGCAGTATTCAATTTGTACTTCATGTACAGTAGTCCAAGTGTACTCCATGTACCCTACTCCACGAGTATTGCTATTCGATCCTCAATCATTTCAAGCATTTCTGCTTGTCCCCAGATGCTGATGCTGCTCATGAGTTGAAGATTTTACTAGATACTGATGTTGCTAACACTTTGAAGACCTCACAAATGCTGATGTTGCTGATACTTTGGAGATTTCTCAAGATACTAATGTTGTTTATACTATGAAGACACTTCAGAACAAGGACGGAAATTAAAATTTTGAAACTTCTGACAAGGATAAACTTCAATCATCAGACATTACCATTCCATTCCATGCTTTTACCTTCTCAGTTAGATGTCACACTTCACTCAGCTAACCTTTCATTCAGAAGAGTGGGAACCAGAACCCAGCCGGCCACTCAATAGAATAGCTACAGGAATCACGGTCGTAATAATGACCGTCTTAAAACTGGCATACAAAGTGGCAGTGATAACCACCGTGCTTATATTTATCAGTCAATAGCTATCGAAACTCCAGAACGGACGTGACCAGAAATAAAGAGGTTAGCAGTCTAACCGGTCCACCAACTTTAGCAGTTACTAGAAATTCTTAACCTTATTCAGACTCACCCATTAAAATACATGTCCAAACAACAGTCAAGACACATGTCAGGACACCAGTCATAGTACACGTCATACGAATATCTTCTCGAAGTACAAGTAAGAACTCATAACTATGTATGTTTTCTAAACCAGGCCCTCGGAAATTCAGGGTACCTTCAAAAGGGGTATACCCGTTTGGGCCATGCCGAGTATAAATCAGACCATTAAAAACTCAGTTACCACCACTGAAGTATTATTCAGGTTAGACGCGTAGTATTCATTGTGTGAAGTTACAGACGACCACATTCAATAAAAGTTGCCACTTTTACTTCACGTATTCATATGTCAGCTTTATCTTAAATCAGGTATTACCTACCTCCCAGCCAGAAAGACTCCGTAGTGCCACCCATAATTATTAAGGTTTTCCATGAAGTTAACGACGAGATCCGTCTTACTAAATCCCAAAAATAGTCATTTTAGTTTCTGCCAGAAAATCAGTGCAAGTTATTATACTTTACAGCAAGTGACTTATTATTCCAAAGCTACGAAGACCTTTCAGCTACCAGTTATAAATCATTTCTGAAATTCTTTAAATTCATGACCAGCAGATTTCTCCAGAGTTTTCGGACATAATTTCAGAAAGTTTTTTAGAAATTCTTTCTAACCACGAGACAGAATTTAACATCAAGCTTGCCTCAAGAACATAACTTGTTGTCAAAACTACTTATTCCAGGGCTTCAGCTAAGTCAAAAGAGTTGCAGCAATTGTTGCAAGAGTTACCGGAATGAGGCTTTATTCGCCCTAGCGCACGACCATGAAGTGTATCGTTTCTGTCTTTCAGAAAGAAGGCTGGTAACATGAGATCGTGTATCGATCACCGAAAACTTTACAAGATCACCATTCATAATCGATATCATCTCACGTATAGAAGGTTTATCTAACCTTTTACGACGTCTTAAACAATTTCTAGAACGATTCACGATCTTGCCACCAACAGTGGTGAGAGAAAGAACATGAGATTTTCTAGACTGCTATTGCACACGTTATAGTCTCTCTGAAATTTTGACTTATACTTCTGAGCACCCTAATACTCCAGCTATAGTATGAAATTTATGAATAAAATTTTCCCATGACTTCTTAGACAAAATCGACAATATATTCATTGTTAACATTTTGATCTACTAAATTCTAAAGGAAGTACAAGAGAATCATCTTCTCGCAGTTGTACCGAATCTCCAATAGGAGAAAATTATATAAGCAACTTCCCAGATGTAAATTCTAGTTGAACAAGGTGGCATTTCTGAACCACCCTATTTCAGCAGTAAGAAATTTCAGAAATCCTATGAAGGTGAAGAGTATCACCAGATGGTCAAGACCGAAATCTGTGACTAAAGTACGAAAATTTTCTAGAACTCAATTGACTGTTACCGCAGAAATTGCTGACAATTCTCACGATTAGCTTTTCATTAACTATGATTATGCATAAAGGAGAGGACATACACTAAATTTTTATATTCCATAAGATCCTACTCTAGGAGAGATCTAATTTACTAAGACTCAAAATTCTTTCACGACTATTCACCCAGATTTCACCATAATATACCATAATCCCAGACAAATTTTTTAATAGAAACAATATAACACGTGGAGGCAGCTAGGTTCATATCTAAATGCTTGTGATGCTAGCAGGTTTAAGATAGAACCCGATATGCTAGTAAGTTACTACAAACCTTAGAAATTTTTGAGCAGAATTGGGACAAGACTCCATGAGGCTGTTATCAGGCTACCACAGGCTCAGAAGAAGTAAGATACTATCTAAGTCATTGCCGACCATTTAAACCAGCCTACACGGTTTCTCTCATTTGAAGAGATTTCGCAGTGGCAGACCTGTAGGAGATTAGGCAATAGAGCGTACAATGTCAAGTTGTTCCATCAACCAGCATATCAGATAGAAATTTCACATCCACGTTAACGTTTTCGTTCACATTTACGGTTACGTCTCACGTTCACAATTATGATGTTGTTTAAGTCCATATTTTATGCTATCTCATGATTTCATATGGCATTCGCTTTTGTGACATTTCACGTTCAAGTTCTTTTTCTATCTCGCGATATACGTTTCATAGTTTGTTACCGATTACGGTTACAGGAAGCTTTAGAAACCAAACTCAAGTCTAGCACAACTCTTCCATCTCCAGGCAGACGTTTCACGTCTCAGGCTGTATCGCTTGGCATTCCTTCCTCAGTCAACCTACGTTCATGACATGTTCTAGTATCACGTTCACAGTATGTTTCACGTATCACGTTCACGATATACTCCATGCACAGCGTCCCTCATATAATTGTGAACCATGTTCACAATTTATCACGTAGCATGTTCACTATTGTTTACGTAGTTCGTCCCTATATTTTTTTCAGCAGCTTTGATATGAGCTTAAACTCATATCCTTTTATCAACAAATAACCCTAAAACATGAAGCAAAATACCAAATTATTTGGCAAAAACAGTATTATGTGGTATGTTTGTGTTTGTGTACACTTTTGTAGGTAAGAAGATACATTTTCAAGCAAACAAGGAAAAAATCAAGCTCAAATGGATGAAAAAGACAAAAGAGGATCAAAAGTGACAAGACTTTGAAGTTCAAGGACCTATCTTGACAAGTTATGAAAGTTGAAGGACTAGAAGTGCAAATAATGAAAAGTCAAGATTCAAGTCAAACCTGGTCAACTATCAAGTCAACTCAGTCAAAGGACCATTTTGTACAAGTTATGGAAGTTAAAGGACCAAAAATGTCAAAGGAATGAAGATCCTAGCTTGAAACAAGAATCTGCCAAGTACAAGGACTAGTTCTGCCAATTATTGAAAGTAATTTGAAGTTTAATCTGTGTGAAGTGTTGAATGGCCAATAAGAATAAAGTAAATAATAAACATGGATCACCACGTCAGCCACTAGCGCCGTTTTTCCATTAAATGCAAGATCTCAACAGGAAAGCGCACTACCTTTTTAATCAACCAATGAGAGAGCGCCAGTTCATAACCCTTTTATCCAATTTTGGATAATGATCCGTGTGACCAGATGAGAGCCAACCAGGAAATGCCACGTGTCATCTTCTTCAAAAATGAAAATTGCCAGGATCGCGTTTTTGATAGAAGCAATTTCAGAGAAAGTTATAAACATCAAAGATGATCGTTTTGAAGAGACGAGTTCAACGGTGCAATCCAATTAACAAATCATTGAGTGGATTTAAAACCCCCAAATCATTGTTCATACCTTCAAGTGCCAAATGCAGAATTTTTCCACGTGGCAAGTTATTACTGGTTCTGACACGTCACCAACTCCAACAAATTCTCATTTCTTGCCTATAAATACCTAGACTAGTCTTCATTTTTCAGTAGTAGCTTAAAATTGTAAAAACACATAGTTCTTACTTTCCTTTCCTTTTCCCTCATTTTTACCCTAACTACTCAAGAGTCTGACAAACTCTTGAGTCAGTTAGTTAGTTGTTAGCTTGTAACCAACTTTGTAACTGAATTCCCTCAATAAAATTCAAATTCCTTTTTCCCGCCAAATTCTGTTCTTCAAATTCCAGTTTGATCTTGTTGCTGTTGAGTGTTATTGTTGCTGATTGATGTTTGTTATGATCAACCATTGATCATAACTAACATTTGTAAAGATTAGAAGCTGTTTGATCAGAATTTGTTCATTCCTAGTTCTTTTGGAGATTTCAATGCAGTTTGATTGATTCTAGATGAATTGTAGCTGTTTGATGGTTGATTTTTGTTGAATACTAGTGATAGGTGGTGGTTATCACTAGGGCAAGAGAGCTCAGTGCTCCTCTTCTTCCCAAAGGATATCTTCATTAGGTTCCAAAGTTCTTGTTTTTGTTCCTCTAAACAGTCAATTGCATGCTCAATTTCCTAGTTTAATTCTGATGGCTGCATGTGTTACTTGATAGTAGTTGAAGTTTGATTGATCTTAGTTCATTTGTAGCTTAATCTTGCCTTCTTGTTTACTGAATTGAGAGTTTTGTAGTTACTGCATCATTTTTGTCATCTTTTTAGCCTTATAGCTTATTTGCTGTTCTAGTCTTGCTAATTGTTTGTTCTCAGCTTAAAGACCTTTCAGTTTGTCCATTAAATCTAGTTTGCTATAGCATTAGAATCAGTATAACTCAGAACTTAAAAAGTCTTTGTTAAAGTTTGATCAAAATCAGTAAAGGAGTGTTTGGTAGTAGATCTTAAGTACATTTCAAGTGTTGAGATTTGATGTTTAAAAGTTCATTTCCAGTCTTTAGTTGATAACAAGTGGTATTATACCTTTTACAAGTCATATAAACAGTCAAACAGGCAAATGGCAATAGAATAGTTTGGGTTAGTCTTATTTCAGCTTTAGTTTGAAAAACTTACCATTTTCATTTGCTAATTTCTCATTCAATCTTTGATGAAATTTCCTCAAACTTGTTTCCAGACTTAGCTTATATCATAAATTTTTAGATTCTAAGAGGAAATTCTACAGTATTAGGGATTAAGCTAGAAAATAGCTTTTTGGTCAAGGTCTGAGCAAAGCTCATTCTCTGATATAAAGTGGTGACTGTTTTCTTAGTTCTCCTTATCCACTTCATTAAAGTTGTGGTTTTCTTTCACCAATCCAGTTAGTTAGTGTTGAACATTGATTTTTGAAGTTTTGAGCTTTTTCCAAAAATTTGGTCAAACTTGGTCAACATAAGCTCAAAAGAGCTTATTACAGATTTCTAGCTCATTTCTGGATGAAAAACGTTCTAGTTTGATTTCCCCTTCTTTAAATCAAGTGCTTAATCAGTTTCTTTACAAAGGTCAAGTTGTGACTGATTGGAATAAGCTGTAGCTTATTTTGTGCTTATCAATAAGCACTTATTTGCTTATTTTTGACTTTTAGCTTATCTCCTTTAATACACGTAGTCTTAATTGGATTAGAAATCTTTTGCAATTTGTTTCATTAATTTTGGTGTAGTAATAAGCTCAGTCTAGTTCATTTTGTTATTAGCCCGTTTTTAGTTTAAAAAGATTTGAAAATTGCACTTAGGTCCCTATAGGTTTAATCAGTTTTAATTGTTAGCTAAACTTCCTAATTTTGTGGTATTTGCAAAATTTAGTCCCTCAGATTAAGAAGTTGTTAAAATTCAGTTTGATATTTTGTTAATTAGTTACATTTTTGGTTAGTTTGTTACAAGTTTTTGCATTGTTGATCCTTATAGTTTTCAGTTTTACAATTTTAGTCCCTATAGTTGTAGAATTTACATTTTGAGCATTTACTTTTCATAAAAATTACATTTTTAGTCCTTCTAGTTTTATATTTTGCATTTTAGACTTTTACTTGAATAAAAACGTGGTATTTGCAAATTGTTTTACGTATAAGTAGTTTAATATTTTTCATTTTTAAATAGTGTTGTTTGAATTAGCAATAGATTACCAAGCAAGCTTGAACAACCAAGAACAATAATAAATCTGATATTGGTTGGACTTTCTATTAGTTAAGAACTGAGAAAACGAACTTGCATTATATTACATTTCAAATTGCATTATATTACTTGCTCAGAGATATAAATGTTATCTTTTCAAAATATTTACACGTATCGTTTCATGTATCCTACATGCTATGGCTTTTCATTCTATCAGATTCAGAAAATCCATCTTAAATATGAAATCAGAAACTATTCAGCATCATCAGGACAGGGTCATCAGGACCAAAATTTTTTCATTGTGTTTAGATCTTTGAAGGAACCTTTTCGAGCGGGAACCCACTCAGAACGGAGGAGTCCATCCGTACTTCTCATCCTTTCCTTTAACAAAATTTGGTTAAGTTCTTTCAGTCATGTTACGTTCTATGTTCACCTCAGTCAGGTCGCGTTATACCCTTTCAGCAGCATTATGCCCTAATTCGAGGGCGAATTATCTTTCAACTTATAAGTCTTCCATCTCTTCCTATTCTTCCAGTCTATATGTCATTTCAGCTTTCATAATTTTCAGCCTATCAGTCCTTTCAGCTAGTATAACTCCACTTGCTTAATTTACCTTTAATTCGAGGACGAATTTCTCCTTTTTAGAGGGAAAGAATTGTAAAACCACAACATTATCGCCTCCCTAATTCAAGGACGAATTATTTTTTTTAGAGGGGAAGAATTGTAAAACCCGTATTTAAAATCTTCGAATATTAAATACGCGTAATCTCAGCTTTAGTTGTAATTAAAAGTTAACAGTAATTACACAGTCTCAGTTTTATTTAAATATTACAAAAAAATAATTATCCAGGAAATAATTATTAAGTCTCAGAAAACATTACATATGAATTACGTATTTATTATTTTATAATACATAAAAGTATTATTACGCTCATGAACTAAAAAAAACGAGAAACAAATACAAATGCACGAGAATAATTTATTAGTATCAAAAAATCATTAGGAAATAAGGTGTACTAGTTCTTGGGCCGGCGGTTTATGAAGAATAAGAGAAGGAATATGGTCTTTTAGGCCCGGACCTAGCCAAAAGAAATAAATACGGGGTATAACCCCTCTTTTGTCAAAACAGAAACAAAAAAATTATATATATTAGGGTTTCATGCTTGTGTGAGTTGGCCGCCGGGAAAAAGACAAAGAAAACGGGGGTTTCGGTTTATCTTTTCATCAAGGACTCGTGTTTTTCATCTTATCTTTACCAATTAACATGTCTTAACGTCCATAAAAATAAATCATGAATAAATAAAATGAAGGGATGTCGTGTTGTTGCTCATCTCACAAAAACCGAGACGCCTACAAGTCTCGGTGTGGTGGTTTGTGAGCTAGCCGCGACCCACTAAGGGTGCTGGGTGGTTTTGGTTTAGGACAACAGCCACAGAAGGTCAGACGGGGGGTGTTTGTTGAATTCAGGGTACGTTTGGCTGTGAAAACACTAGGGAAACAAATAGCTAATAAGGGTGTTTGAGGTTATCACGCAAGCAGGGGGTGTTTGGGTGTAACTCACAGCAAAAGGGGTGTTTGGGTCTGTAAGTAGTGGGAACCACTGCACTAGCAGTGGGAACCACTGCACATACAGTGGGAAATTTAACAACATAAAAACAGTGGGAACTTTAAAAGCAAAAGCAGTGGGAAAAATATAAAAACATTGGGAAAAATATAAAAGCAGTGGGAACTAAATGAACAACAGGGGGACCACGTAGTAGGCCCGGTTTGATCAGCCCGAGACATAGGCGTCTCGAGAATAGTTTAGCTCGGGTTTCGGGTGTAGTAATATTTTGACGCGAGAAAATATTTTGGTTAATTAAATCATGTATAATATGTTTTATAGATAAATTAATAAAATCGTCAAATTTATTAATTTAATTTGTAAATTTAAATCAATATGGTTTTACCTTGAATTATTTCGAAACGCGTGATATAATATATATTTTCTAAGAAATGAATTTAGAAACTTTCTAATTATATTAGATTACTATTTATAGTAATAATAATTATATCGGAAATTTCACATTATACAACATTAAGGTATACGGAAAATACGTTAAACAGTAATATTATCAAATATCCGTTATCAATTTATATACAAACAATAATATAAGACTAAAATCAAACTAAGAACAGTTAAAAATCAATAAAGTAAACAGATATTAGTTAACTAATTCCGCTTCCGATATTTATGTAACTTCCGTGAAATCAGAGTAGGATTCTCATCAGCTTTTCCTTGCGGTTAGTACTGGACACAAGGTACGGATTTTTTGTCCTTTCAGTATGGACTTCCTTTCTATGCATGATTAAGATTCCCCTTATGCAGCCAATGTTTTCCCCAGTATATGTTATAAATTATTAGAAATTATATTAATAACTAAGATATTGCTTGAGCCTTATATACAAGCATGACCAGTTAGTTGTACTAGTTGTAGGCGAGTGATATCCTGCAGCGTCCCATTCAACTCAGCTTGGCCATTTTATCAGTATTATTAGTGGGGTGTATGGATGCATCCGAGGCTATCAGTTTAAAGTTATCAGGTGAATGTGATGTGTGCTCTACATCCTTCACATTAGAGCTGATCTCTCCACCCAGCACATTATTTAGAGGTCACCCCTCTACAGCATGACGAGGTCACCCCTCCAGTTATTCATGCAATACTAGTTACAGCACATGACCTATATAAGCTCTTGTGAATAAAAATACAATAAATGCATGTTTCAGATTTAACATATAACAGTTCAACTTTATTATTTATAAATCAGATTTTGTAGATTATACATAGATTTCGGCTGCAACTTTACTTATCAGTCTTACAGCTTCAGTATTTTATCATCTGCTTCATTTCAGTATTTTTTATCATGCTTTATATTCGTTCACTGAACGTTATGCTCAGCCGTAGTTCCTTTTATATTCTAACGGCAGGTACACCAGGACGCTCTTAGGATTCTGAGAGCATGTGCATTTGGATGGAAGCTATCCAGACTTCTTACTTTATGCACTTCTTACATTATTCTCCTTATTTGGACATTGTTTAGTCCTTTCCTTCAGTATTTACTTTTTATGTTTTGAGCTTATGTTTAGACTACCGATGTTTGATTCCGGTATTTTCTTTATGGTCAGTTAATGTTTTAGGACATTTACCTTATGCTTTGATGACACGCCATAAATACATGTAACAGTCCACTTATCTAAGTGGGGCGTTAAAATTTTGTTGAGGTGTCCTGGCTATACTGCATTCCCTAAAAATCCCTTTGTTGGTGCAGAAAGTGTCCAGCTCTTTGTTCCTAAACTCTCCAAAATTATCAGACCTTTTTGTCATCACCTTCATACTCTTCTGAAGTTCAATCTGAGTGATGAAGTCTTTGAGTACTCTTGTTGTGTCACTCTTTTCAAACAAGAAGAAGGTCCATGTGAACCTTGAGAAATCATCAATAACCACTAGGCAATAACACTTATTTTTCATGCTTTCCACAGATATGGGACCAAAAAGATCCATGTGAAGTAACTCCAATGGTTTGGTGGTGGAAAGAGCAATTTTTTATTTTCAAGAAGCTCTATGTTGCTTTCCCTTCAAACAAGCAACACAAGTATGATCATTATTGAAGGTCTTGGAGGGCAGACCATGAGCAAGATTGAACTTAACCAATTTTGTTCATATTCTTGAAGTTTAAATGACCAAGTCTTCTATGCCATTTCTTGCATTCATCTACTAAGGCTTTGGCAATAAAACAGTTCTCGTTGTCTTGAAGAGAAATATCTTTTAAGTCAATGGTGTACATGTTCTTCTACCTTGGTGTTCTTAGTACTATAGGAGTATTTGGCGGTAAAACAAACTCCTCACCCAACACCAGACTCTCAGTACCAGTGAAAAGAACAATTTCTTGTTGTCAGACATCTGAGACACACTAAAAAGGTTGTACTTCAGTTCTTTCACAAGATAGACATTATCAAAAGTCATGCCATTAGTGACAATGGTCCCATTTACTTGTGATTGTGCCATGCCCATCTCCAAATGAGACACTATCAATATCATGTAGGGGAATAAATATTGATAGATATGCTTTGTGACAAGTCATGCTTCTTGAGCAACCACTGTCCCAATATGCTTTGTCATTCTTGGCTTGCTTTGTTACCTGCAAAAAAAAAACAAATTAGTTTTTCTTAGGGACCCAATCTATTACTGACTTAGATCTACCTCGTATATCAATGTAAGATAATTTGTCAAATGCTATAGATACACACTGACTTAGATCTACCTCGTATATCAATGTAAGATAATTTGTCAAATGCTACAGATACACCATTGGGTTGAGTGCTCCTTTTGGGAGCCCAAACCCAACGAGCTGAGGCTTTCACAGCTTTTCCCCATCTACTCATTTTTCTAGAGGCCATAACTTTGCCAGCATGGGAAACCCTCGGCTTAGCAGGGGAATCCCTATGCTTAGCAGAGGGAACCCATTGCTTGTTTTGGCCTTTATAGGTGCATTGGTAAGGTCTATTGCCAGATGCAAATGTATTATGAGATGTTGGTATGGTCACATTAGAGCTAGATTTAGGGTATGCTTCACTTATCTTTCTCAAAGCATGCATAACATACTTATCAATTGCCTTATTTCTCAAAGCATGGGGAATGTACCTAGCAGGGGAAAAAGGTTTTGCCCCTACATTCAACAAAATAGCTTGTGGTTGCATTTCCTTTAAAGGATTTGCAGCCACCATTCCCATTGTTGCTTTACAGTCTTGGTATATGTCATCAAAACTGCCACGTGTGAAACAAGGTTTGGTGTTTTTCACAAAGTCTTTTCCAAGTTGAATAGACTTTTGATTATTCTAGTTTCGTTGATTTCCTCAAACCACATTTCCGTTGTGTCTAGGCCTATACATCTCTACATATCTAGTAGTGGCTTTGTAAGGTCTTGGAATAGTGGTTTTTATTTTAGCTCCTGATTTAATACTAGTTCTAGATGAAGTACTTTTAGAACTAGTGTCACTACCAAACAAACCTTCTATAGAGAAAAAGATAGGGTTATCTATTTTCTACTGCTTTAATGCAGCTTGTTCTTTTTCAAAGTACCTAACCTCACAGATTTTTACATAGTTATTTAAGTCAAACTCAATATATGCATGCTTGGCAAAACAAAGAAGACAAATCCAAGAAAGATCTTTGATAGGAGTGGCTCCATGTATGTTAGCAGGTGGTGGTGGAAAGGTAGCATGTTCATTTTTAACACCAAAACCAGTTTTATCTCTTGGAGATTGTCCTATTTCAACAGCCTTGGTTAGATCTTTAGAGGCTTTTCCAAACTTTTCAACTGTTTATTCATCTACCTTTCTATTAGCTCTAAAGATTTTAACTTCAGCAGTTAATTCCTTGATGGAATCATCTTTTTCTCTAGCATCTCTTTCTAGAATTCCAATGTGATCTCTATATTGGTTTTCTCTTTGCTTATATTCTCTAATGCTAGACTCTAGTTGTTCTAAAGCACGTTTATAGTTGTCGAAATCATTCTCAGAGTTTTTGTAATTGGAATTTAGCTTTTGGATTTGGTCATTTAATGACTAAGTATTTTTCCTACATGATTTGGTACAAAAAGAGTCATCATATACCTCATTGTCTGAGCTGGATGTTGACATAGCCATAAGAGCAAATTCTTCCTCTATCTCCTCAGCAACTAGAGCTTGGTTCCTTTCAACACCTTCTGTCATGGAGCTCTAGTCCCATCGAACTCCATCTATTCCTTGCATGGCTACCATAGCCTTAGGCTCAGAATCCTAATCCCTGCTCTCCTTCCTATAGCTGCTACCATTCTTTGCCCCCTACACTCCCTAGCAAAGTGACATTTCTTACCACAGTTGTAGCATTCCACCTTTAATTTATCAAATTCAACTACATCAGAAGGATGAATGGAAAATCTTTTTCCCATATTTCTTATAGAATCTGTTGGCTCTCATGCTGAGTAGAGCCATATTCCACTTGATGTACATTTCCTCCAGACCTTGCTTAATGATTTGGGTTAGATCTTCATGCAGCACAGTGGAACCATGAGATCATTGTGATGAAATAAAGGCACAAGCAGTGTCAAGGCTAAATGTTGCAGGTCTCTCTTCTCCATTTGAAACAGTGGAATGTGTAGCAGGGGAAACATCAATCCCACTACTTTTGTTTGAAATAGCAATTCCACTTGATTTTGTGAGGATAATCCCTAAGTCCTTCATTTTATTAACCACAGGCTCAAAAACCTTCAGGTTGTTATAGATATCATCAATGTTCTTGTCATCAATGCCATCTCTATTTTGCCAAATGGCTTTATAAACAAACCATTCTTTCTGAAGGCTGATGAGGAATCTTGCATTGACATGCTCTCTAGAAACCTCTATGTCAAAGAATTCCATATGAGCAACCAAATCTTGAAGCCTGTTATAGATAGAACCAATTGATTCATCACTTTTTGCTTTAAAAGAAGAAAATTGGTCTATCATCTGATTTTTCTTTTTCTTCTTGGTAGCTTCATTTCCTCCAAATGTTGTACCAATGGCTTCCCAAAGTTCCTTAGCCGTCTTATGCTTCCTAAACCTTAACTGATGTCTGTCAGGTAGAGCTAACAGCAAAGAACTGTGAGCTCTAACATCATGCCTTCTTAATTGGATCTCTTTGTCTGAAACAGCAGCAGACCTGTTTTTCTTGCCATCACCTTTGGAGCTTTCACCACCATCCTATTCTTTTTTCTTATCTTCAACTTTTATTGTTAGTTAACGGATCACCAAACTCTATGACCTCCCACAGGGCATAGTGTTCCATCTTGAGATATTGTTAAATCCTGAATTCCCATATTTCAAAGTTTTCAGGATCCAATATTGGAAGTTTGAGTGCATTGTTGTTTGAGGATGAAAGAGAGTTAGTAGACATGATTGGTAGTAGATTTGAGGTTTGTGTTGTTGTTGGTTTAATCAAAGTTTCTCAACAAGCTCTGATACCACTTGTTGATCCCAAACTCAGATCTTAAACCTTAGCTTGTATAAGGGTTGTAGTAGAGAAACTTTGCAATACACAAAGTAAGTAAACAAGATGCGGAAAGTAATGTTTAGCACAATAACAAGTATTGAAACAAACTCTTAAGCTTAAATATATTAATGATATACGAATACCCAAGATGGTATTAGGGTTTTACAACCTTAAAGCATGAAATGAAAATGAGGAAAAGTTATATGAAACATGAAAACGTAATGAGTCCTTTTATAACACAAGGACTCATGTACAAGATCACTAACAAACTATGAAAGTATTCTGGAGTAGTAACAGAAACGCGTCAATATCTCTTCCTAGTTTATCCATGCAGCAGGGGCATTGACCTCCAGCAGCGGGAACTGAATCCACTGCCTTCATTACTTCAGCAAGGGGAACTTACTCTAGCAGGGGAATCTTGACCAGCCAGCAGGGGAGACTTATACTTATGCATTTATTCCCATCACTTCTTTCATGTAAAAGTTTCTTATATTATGGTATTCTGACACACCAGCAACTCATATTTAGGAGCAACAACAATGGAAGGGATCAGGACCGTAGAGGTTCGCAGCCTAACCATTCTGCTTCATCTTGTAACTATTTAAACCTTCTATATAGTCATGCTTATGTTCCATGATCATATATCATGCATGTAATCCTGAAACAGGCTCTCAGCTAGCTAGGACGCCTGTTGGAGGGTTAACACAACCTATTTGCCCTACTTGTTTGCGCAGACATTCTAGTGATTTCCGCCGAGGTACTGGTGGTTGTTTCAAATGTGGCCAGCAAGGCCATCAGTAGAAGGATTGTCGCCAGGGTGAGATAGAAGGCACCCCTGGACATGCTGACTCCAAGCCACCTCCTAGTTCTGGTCGCGTGTTCACTACTACCAATGAGCAGACGAACAAGACTTCAAGTACTATCACCGAAAATCTCTTTATGAATGGTCAGGCAGCATGCGTTTTGTTTGATACTGGAGCGACTCATTCAGTCATATCCACTACTTTTGCTACACATGTTAGGATTTCCCCTTTGCCGTTAGAAAATGCCTTAAGCATTTCCACGCCACTTAGGGACTCTGTGCGAATCACCCAGGTGTACAGAGATCTTCCCATAGAATTTCATGATAGTATCCACAAAGTTGACGCACTTCCACTAGACATGTGCGATTTTGACATGATATTGGGCATGGATTGGTTATCCAAACACTAGGCTACGATAGACTGCCACACTTATCGGGTTATTTTCGGAAATGTCAAATCTCCAGAGTACATACACCATGGTTTTCTGCCAGGGAGGTCTGTACAAATTATTTCATCCATGCAGGCGCGTGCATTACTATCACACGGCTGTCAGGGCTCCATAGCCAACATTCATGACATTGCTACTGACTCTACATCGATTCAAGATCATCCTATTGTGTCATAATTCCCTGATGTTTTTCCTGATGAACTTCCGAGCATACCACCTGTTCGTGAAGTCGAGTTTGGAATTGAGCTCATTCCAGGAGCAGAGCCAATTTCCAAGGCTCCTTACCGCATGACTCCCATTGAGCTTAAGGAGTTAAAGGATCAGTTGTAGGAACTTCTGGAGCGACGTTTCACCCATCCTAGTGCATCGCCATGGGGTGCACCGGTGTTATTCTTGAAGAAGAAAGACGGCAACATGCGTTTATATATAGACTATCATTAGCTGAACAAGATCACGATCAGGAATCGTTATCCTTTGCCACGTATTGATGACCTATTTGATCAACTTCAGGGCACCAAGTAATTCTCAAAGATCGATCTGAGGTCCGGCTACCATCAGTTACGGGTTAAAGAGCAGGATATCTCAAAGACTACTTTCCGTACACGTTATGGGCACTACGAGTTCGTAGTCATGCCATTCGGACTCACAAATGCTCAAGTAGTCTTCATGGATTTGATGAACTGTGTCTTCCATGAGTTTCTGGACAAGTTCGTTATCGTTTTCAGTGATGATATCCTGATTTTCTCCAAATCCAAAGAGGAACATGAGGAACACCTTCGTATAGTTTTGTAGATTCTTCGTCTGAAGCAACTGTATGCCAAGTTCTCCAAGTATGAGTTCTGTTAAGCAAGGTGGTATTTCTGGGCCATATTGTATCTGTAGAGGGGATCACTATGGATCCTACAAAGGTGTAAGCCATCACTAATTGGCCGAGACCTACATCTACAACAAAGGTCAAAAGTTTTCTGGGTTTAGCTGGCTACTACCGCAGGTTTTGTCACACCCCACCATGGCGGATATGCGGCGCGACGTATGAATATCATCACAACAATAGCGTGTCTATAGAGATAACTAAATGAAATGGAAATATCATAATTGGTGACACAATGTCATGAAGATATCTCAAACAATGCAGGCGTCTAGGTAAGTAGGTAACAGGTCTACCCCTTACCAAAGACATACAAATACACACATCAACATATAGTTGTCCACAACGTAACACTTAATCAAACTTAAAATAAATACTAAGAGGAAAGGGGGTTCCTCCAAATGCAATCCTAAGCATCCAAGCTAGCCACTCCTATTCTCACGCTTAACCACATTCTCACCTGAAAGAGACACAAAACACGTCAACATAAAGTTGGTGAGAGTCATAGGTTTAGACTCCAACGCCAAATCAGTTATAAGCTACGAATAACAACCATTAACAAAAGAACATATGGACAATCTACTACAATTATGTATTAACAACTAGCATTCAAGATTAACCAATCACCCCAAATCCAAGGCTCCAAGCCTTACCAATAACCACAATTCCAAGGCTCCAAGTCTTACCAATAACCATGGTCCCATAGGCGCCCATACACCTATGAACCAATCCCAAGGCCCCGCCTTGTCAACATCCCCTTGGTACCAAGTCAAACAACAATAACTGAGATGGTACATGTCCCCCGATCGAAATCACAAACACAATCAAGAATCACATAGCAGTTAATCACATAAGTGTACACAAAAGTCCATCACAAACCATAAAAACATGCACAAAATTCTTTACAAAACCATACAGTGTGTCTTCCATCCCATCTGGAAATAAAATCATAAAAATACATGGGACTATGAAACTCACCTGAACAAGCTTCTCCAAGTACCCGCGCTCTAGCACAAATCTAAACACATAAACGTATACAATCAAGACATGAACCACATACCAAAATGGCTCATCAATCTATGATGGATATCCAACCTTATCCTACAACTTAACCCCATTTATATTCCATATGAATCTCATTACACCCCTATATAAAGCCCTTAACTTAGTTTAGTTCATAACTCGTCCCGTTAACATTTAACCCAAAACAGTCCCGTTTTTCATACTTCAAACAATTGGTCGAACACCCGCTTAACAAAAATAATATGCCCTGTAAAATAAACCCCATGCCCTTACATGTGTTAGCTAACTCTCCCCTTTGGCCGCAACCTTAAAGATACTGTTAAGGCCTCCATATATATATATATACTTTTATCTATTCAGAATTTACTGATTTTGAACATATGAAAAGTTTGTTATGATCAGAGGGTCTTACCCTAACCCATTTGTTTAGAACTCCTCAATATCTTCTATTTAATATATAATCTAAGTCTCATGTTCGTTTTAATGTCCAATTATACTCCTAAGTACTCTAACCATCTTAAAACATTAATTTAAACCCGACTGATTTCAAAACTGCTTTGACCTTCGACTGTTGTAACCTGTTTTTAACCCACTTTCCTACCTCCTATTTAGTTCTCGTTTCTTGTGTTTGAAAGACAACTCAATTATATTTCCAGGGACATAAGATTACAAAATTAAAAGTTTTTATAACTCTATATATAATCAAAACAATGGACCAAAAAATCTGCCCAGTTTTTAAAAACGAATTTAAACATGATTAAACCCATTAATCATCATTAAGCCTCATAATAACCTAATTAATTGAATATTAAGAACCCTAATATTAGTAATTGCAGAAATCATCATTCGTAGTATGAAACCCTAATCAAAAATCAAAAATCCTAAACCCTAATCCACCATGCTAGGTTACATACGTAAATTTAACGTTAATCGAGCTAGTTTAATTACGTACCTTTAACCCTTATGCAAGATTTCAGTTTTGATCTTCCCACATGGATGTTTCAACTAATATTAGGTATATTTTAGGGTTATGGGTCGTTTTTAGGGGTCTAGGGGTGTTTATATAGGCTTTGGTAACCTCCTTAACAAGTTTGAGCCCAAAAGGGACTTTACTTGGGCCTTTCCTACCCGTTTCCTTCCTTTATTCGGCCATAACAGCCCATCCACGGCCCACCCCCTTAAATTTGGGTTATTTACACTCTCCCCCTTCTATTTTATGTTTACCTATACTTCCATACACTTCCGGGTCAAAACCGGACACCCTTTCACTAATTTTTCGACTTTCTACGTAATTTTCGATCTTAACTTTATATTCAAAACTTTCCTAAAATAGAAAACTCATATAATACATAGAATATAGATAATATATATCTAGTGTACATATATCACGATACATAAAATCCTACGAAAACGATAATTTAACTTAACGAAATTTTCACGTGATCTCATTTCGTTTCATTTCATTTCACTTCATTTCATTTCAATTCACTTCATTTCATTTCATTGTCGCTATAATGTGAGCTTATGATTCATGAAATAACCATTCATCGATTTACTTAAGAGCACTTTGTACTCATAAACGATGTCCAAACCATCCTCATTCACACCAAATAAACACGTAAACATATAAAACACATAGTCAAACATAACACCCTAAAAATACGACTAAGTGACGAACCTCAAAACCACGGTTGTCACATCAATCCCTCCTAATATAAATATCATCCCGAGATTTACTCCTTAGGATCAAACACACAATCAAAAAATCACATGAGGATACTTGTTCTAATTGAACTTCTCTCATTTCCACGTGAACTTTAGTTCATGACTCAATTTACTAGATATATTAACCAACAATATTTAAATTTAATCCCAAACTCTTGACCTCACAGCCCATAAATCTCACAAATGCATTCTCAAGCCTGAATAACCGTACATGCAAATATGCATTCTCAAACCACATTTCCAAATCTTAATACATGAAATATATCATGTACACCACCCAATTCCCCAGGTAATTCTATACCCATAAGCTATTGGTCCAATCTTTCCAAAGATCATAAATGGAAATACAAAACTCGACATCAACTTTTCTCTTTTACCAAAACATGGCGTCCGTTACTATGGGTGAAACTTCCTACATAACTTTGTCACTAAACTGTAGTGGTTTCCTCCTTTTTAACATATCATCTCTTGTTTCTCTCGTCCTTTCCACAAATTACTTAAAAATTCCAATGTCCTTACACAAGTGACCTATGACTATATTTCACATATTGATTAGTTAATCACACCGAGGCTCTTCCAATCCAAATCAACTTATGATCTATACACATCACCAAAAGGACGGTTATCTTAGTTAGTATATCAACTGCATTCAAACCCATGCTACAACTACTTCCATAAAATTTGGATAGATCATTAGTAGCACCTATACACTTCTTTCTCACTTTTCTCCATGAAAGATTTTTTTGATACTCAACACTTCTTTTATACCTACACAATGTCTTACCTTTAAGGTCATAGTGCTCCTCATCTTGTCTGAGTTAGCCCAAGCCCTTCGTCCCTCATGACACATCACATCTATAACTCCTCATCCCTTCGATTATCGATACTAAGCCTTCCAACCACACAATATAGGTCAGTGCCATTCCCTTTTTTCTACACTACATCAATAGTAGTCTGCTTTGTGATTTAGTCTACTCATTAGCCTCTATCAAAGTTTTACCTTCGGTTTCTATCTCGACCTATTTCATTCATGATTCGCATATACCCACACTTCCTTCTTCTTTCTCAACTCATGTCATACATCACGATGTGATGCTTACCGTCTATCAAGTTATCTACACGTTGAAATTACCTAACTAACTTCACTTGTTTTCCTCACGGCCAGTTCTCCTACTCCCTCCTAATAGGGACATGCTAGTGTTTTATGTGATACCATGCGAATCACACTCTAATCTTATACCCATATTAGTTTCCATTTGTCTAAATTAAGCCATATTTTAAATTCTTATTCAAATCTCATACATCTATTTTGATCTTGCACCCAACATGAGGTACTTTCAATCATCATCTTCTAGGAATACTTGGTTCTCTCCTTCCATGGTTCTCCCTAATTCCTACACTATCCTGTATAACAAAAATTCCATACTTCATTCATCAAATCTATGGAAATCACTAGTACATTGGCTAATGCATAGCTGTCTCTTCCAAAGATCTTTCATAACAACTTCACAAAACCGACTCTCTAATCACTTCTCCACGAACTTATTCAGCTCAGCTTCACTACTCACACCTCGATATTGATTGCCACAAAAATCTATCTGCGTAGTCACTCGACTCCCCTTGTTACTTCCACGAGTTCTTAATCTCCCATGTTATGTATTCAATTCAACACGATCCACTGGTTCAGCTCTTTGTAGCTCCACTTTGGTACTCTATCTCTCCTTCTTCGTCACGAACCATACTGAGATTCCCATCATAGTGCTTGTCACCTCTCCAGTCCTTGTAACTTCTGTGACTCCTTTGAAATCTCTTGCTTCCTTCTAGCAGCCGACACGTAGTCCTTTTAGCTCCTTGCTTCACGATGTAGCTCTTCACGCACTCTTTCTCGTCTCTATGATGTTACCTAGGAACTTCACACTACCTAGTAGCTTCTAACTTCAACTCATCTACCACAATATTTCTAAAGGTACTTCAACCCCTCAATGGCTCACTCTTCCTTACTTGTTGTACTTCACCATTAATCAGCTTCTTACCAATCATTCTTTCACATCCATGTTTTTCTTCACGTCTCTACTACTACCTTGCCTCCATAACTATACCAATTTCCTTGCGTGTTATTTGCCCAATCTTTCCATTGGTAGAAACTTTCTACTCTACCCTCACTTTCGCTAGTACTTTCATCAATCTCCTAATGGTACTTCAACCAACTCCTCATAGCATGACATCTTATTCCCACGACCAGTCAACTAACTTTACTTACTCCCTTATTCCCGAAATCAATCTAAGTTTCAAAACTCCACAAATCTTAATCATTCCTTCAACACAACCTTTAAACCAAAACACATCTCTCCATTCTAATATCTAACCATAAGTAATACTACCCAACTATATCCTCTCATCCTAACGTTTCCACAACCGCATAACTAAATCAACCATGACGTGTACCAAAAGAATTCCAAACGACCGCGTCCCATAATAAATATAAGGTAAACCGAAAGATCAACCATAATGAACCCTAGCCAAAAAAACTGAAAAATGAAACAATGTAATCCAAAAGATTTAATGGAGTGTGCCAACAACGAAAAATTAGACTCATCACGATTAGTATTACCAAATTTCGATACCTTAAAAATTTTTAAACTTTCACCCCATTTAGTTACTCCTCATAAGAACCAAACTTCAATACTACTAAAATCAATCATACTCGTTTTGAATAATAAACTCATCTTTTATCTTCATTATTTTATCAAAGATATCAACTAATTAACCATTATCTTGTTTACCCATATTAAAATTATTTCACTTGTTATTATGAAACCAATACATGTTTATAAAATACAACGTTTTTATTTTATTTTATTCTATATTATTATTATTATTATTTTATATAATTTATTTAGGCTGGTTATAACTAAACTACTACACGTTTACAATGTGTGGTGTTATTATTATCATTACTATAATAAAATCTTCCTTTTTACTCTTTTCGTCTTAGTTAAATACTTCTAAAATTTTGATTCCACTTAAGAAAATTATTGTAAATTTTTTTTACCCTTTTAAAATGTATTATCACATGTTACATAGAAAACTAATCCGATTATTTTCAAGAAAGTTTTTTTATAGCTTACTACCACTAACTTAAAAAAATATGTAAGTCACGATATCATACCATACACTTACAAATTATTTTCAAAACCGTTTTCCTTTAATTAGCCAGACTTATTTGCAAGAAAATTTAGTAGTTCTTATTAATTTAAATACATACCCGAATGTAGACACACATCAAAAGACTCAAAACGTCGTTGGAACTCCATAAAACTCCAGCACCATAAAACACGAGAAAAAACAAGGTACATTCAAGTTATAATAACTATTGAACGACCATATATCATAACTTAACACATACTAGTATATATACATCCGCGTATATATACCTATTAAATCACCCAAAACTTACTCGTTACCATACATGTGAGATCAATCAATCGCGTCATACACTCGTTTTTCCATACGAGTAATCACCATCTTACCATAAAGCATAAAACCTATCACTAAAACCAGTCCATATTGTGTGACCCCATAATCACACAACATGAGTATAACTCGAAACATATAACACACTCAAAAATAGCCATATGGTAGACATCCGTTACATAAACCCATATATTATACATATACCCAAAAATCCACATCTCATCATATACAAGCATGTACTAACCCTCTTTCATGCAATCATACTTGAGAACCCATTAAAGTTGTGGTACTTGTATAACTATGTTGGCCACCATACTTATACAATTACCCTTTCCTCAATGCACTCCCTCCTATGATGACACTTATAAGAATCAATACAACATATAACATATAAATCCATTCCACTGACATAAGCTCATAACCACATAAACAATAAGGTACAAAACTCCATCTATTAAAATAATATAGTCAAACTCTTGGAATACATAAATCCATAGTCTAGCTAAAATAGCATTGACAAACTATAACACAACATCATAATGAGTTATAAGTCATGTCGCCCATAAGAGTGGAAACAACTTAAAATCCTTCCTATCCACCTACTCCAGTAACTCGAATTACCACATGATTCTTAGGGAACATGACTTAAACATCAAAAGAAAAAATACTATACATTAGGTACACCAAATAACTTACTATGGTGAAAGTAATTTATATATCAAAAGCAAAACAGAAATTAACAGGTGACTAAGTATCGGCAACTATAGTTCAACTCATACTAGTCAAAATTCACAAATAATAAAATTTAGGAAAATACAATCAAGACCACACGTAATCCTATGACGCCTATATGTAGGGATCCTTAAGCTATAGACCAGGCTAGGCAACCTAATTCTCTATAACCATTATCTCTGATACCATTCTGTCACACCCCACCATGGTGGAATATGGGACGCGACGTATGGATATCATCACAACAATAGCGTGTCTATAGAGATAACTAAATGAAATGGAAATATCATAATTGGTGACACAATGTCATGAAGATATCTCAAACAATGCAGGCGTCTAGGTAAGTAGGTAACAGGTCTACCCCTTACCAAAGACATACAAATACACACATCAACATATAGTTGTCCACAATGTAACACTTAATCAAACATAAAATAAATACTAAGAGGAAAGGGGGTTCATCCAAATGCAATCCTAAGCATCCAAGCTAGCCACTCCTATTCTCATGCTTAACCACATTCTCACCGGAAAGAAACACAAAACACGTCAACATAAAGTTGGTGAGAGTCATAGGTGTAGAGTCCAACGCCAATCAGTTATAAGCTGTAAATAACAACCATTAACAAAAGAACATATGGACAATGTGCAACAATTATGTATTAACAACTAGCATTCAAGGTTAACCAATCACCACAAATCCAAGGCTCCAAGCCTTACCAATAACCACAATTCCAAGGCTCCAAGCCTTACCAATAACCATGGTCCCAAAGGTGCCCATACACCTATGAACCAATCCCAAGGCCCCGCCTTGTCAAATCCCCTTGGTATCAAGTCAAAAAACAATAACTGAGACGGTACGTGTCCCCCGATCCAAATCATAAACACAATCAAGAATCACATAGCAGTTAATCACATAAGTGTACACACAAGTCCATCACAAACCATAAAAACATTCACAACACAAAACCATACAGTGTCTCTTCCATCCCATCTGGAAATCAAATCATAAAATGACATGGGACTATGAAACTCACCTAAAAAAGCTTCTCCAAGTACCCACGCTCTAGCACAAATCTAAACACATAAACGTATACAATCAAGACATGAACCACATACCAAAATGGCTCATCAATCTATCTAACCTTATCCAATAACTTAACCCCATTTATATGCCATATGAATCTCATTACACCCCTATATAAAGCCCTTAACTTAGTTTAGTTCATAACTCGTCCCGTTAACATTTAACCCAAAACAGTCCCGTTTTTCATACTTCAAACTATTGGTCGAACACCCCCTTGACAAACATAATATGCCCTGTAAAAGAAACCCTATGCCCTTACATGTGTTAGCTAACTCTCCCCTTTGGCCGCAAACTTAAAGCTACTGTTAAGGCCTCCATATATATATATATATATACATATATATATATATATATATATATATATATATATATATATATATATATATATATATATATATATATATATATATATATATATATATATATATATATATATATATATATATATATATATATATATATATATATATATATATATATATATATATATATATATATATATATATATATATATATATATATATATATATATATATATATATATATATATATATATACTTTTATCTATCCAGAATTTACTGATTTTGAACATATGAAAAGTTTATTATGTAATATATATAATCTAAATCTCATGTTCGTTTTAAGGTCAAATTATGCTCCTAAGTACCCTAACCATCTTAAAACATTAATTTAAACCCGACTGATTTCAAAACTGCTTTTACCTCCGACTGTTGTAACCTGTTTTTAACCCACTTTCCGACCTCCAATTTAGTTCTCGTTTCTTGTGTTTGAAATACAACTCAATTATCTTTTCAGGTACATAAGATTAGAAAATTAAAAGTTTTTATAACTCTATATATGATCAAAATAATGGACCAAAAATTCTGCCCAGTTTTTAAAAACGAATTTAAACATGATTAAACCCATTAATCATCATTAAGCCTCATAATAACCTAATTAATTGAATATTAAGAACCCTAATATTATTAATTACAGAAATCATCATTCCTAGTATGAAACCCTAAATAAAAATCAACAATCCTAAACCCTAATCCACCATACTAGGTTACATACATAAATTTAACGTTAATCGAGCTAGTTTAATTACGTACCTTTAACCCTTATGCAAGATTTCGGTTTTGATCTACCCCCATGGATGTTTCAACTGATATTAGGTATATTTTAGGGTTATGGGTCGTTTTTAGGGGTATAGGGGTGTTTATATAGGCTTTGGTAACCTCCTTAACAAGTTTGAGCCCAAAAGGGACTCTACTTGGGCCTTTCCTACCCGTTTCCTTCCTTTAGTCGGCCATAACAGCCCATCCACGACCCACCCCCTTAAATTTGGGTTATTTACACTCTCCCCCTTCTATTTTATGTTTACCTATACTTCCATACACTTCTGGGTCGAAACCGGACACCCTTTCACTATATTTTTGACTTTCTGTGCAATTTCCGATCTTAACTTTATTTTCGATCTTAACTTTATTTTCAAAACTTTCCTAAAATAGAAAACTCATATAATACATAGAATATAGATAATATATATCTAATGTACATATATCACGTATGATACATACACAAAATCCTACGAAAACGATAATTCAACTTTTATGAAATTTTCGCGTGATCTCATTTCATTTCACTTCATTTCATTTCATTTCACTTCATTTCATTTCAATTAACTTCATTTCATTTCATTGTCGCTATAATGTGAGCTTATGATTCATGAAATAACCATTCATCGATTTACTTAAGAGCACTTCGTACTCATAAACGATGTCCAAACCATCCTCATTCACACCAAATAAACACGTAAACACATAAAACACATAGTCACACATAACACCCTAAAAATACGACTAAGTGACGAACCTCAAAACCACGGTTGTCACAGGTTTGTAGAGAACTTTTCACTGTTAGCCTTACCTTTGACTAAGCTAATGAGAAAAAGAGAGAAATTCATCTAGACTGAAGAACGAGACAAGAGCTTTGAAGACCTCTAGCAGAAGTTAGTATTTGAACCTATTCTTACTCTCCCATCTGGTATAGGTGGATTTTAGATCTATAGTGATGCTTCAGGAAAGGGCCTAGGTTGTGTTCTCATGCAACATGGGAGGGTTATTGCATACGTATCACGGCAGCTTAAACCTTATGAAGAGAACTATCCTACACATGACTTGGAGCTTGCAGCAGTTGTTTTCGCATTGAAGATCTGGAGGCATTACTTGTATGGTGAATCATGTGACATCTTCATAGATCACAAGAGTCTCAAGTACATCTTCACCCAGAAGGAACTAAACATGAGACAGAGAAGATGGTTAGAGCGGCTGAAGGATTATCACACCAACATTCAGTACCATCCTGGTAAGGCGAATGTGGTGGCAGATGCTCTAAGCAGAAGGTCAGGTATGATTGTTGGCATCAAAGTTGCAAAGGAGATCATCCGTGACCTGGAGATGACAGACATTGAGATTTGTGTACAAGGACAACATGGTTACTGGGTGAATCTTAGATTGGAACCAGAATTACATTCTAGGATCAAGGAAGCTCAGAAAGATGATGGTGAGATTTAGGCTATCATTCAGAACCTTGATCAGCAGACAGAGTTTCGTGTTGATGATAACGGTATCTTATGGCATTGCATTAGACTAGTTGTTCCTAATGACTCTACACTCAGGGAAGCTGTGCTGACTGAAGCTCACAACTCTCCATTTTCCATACATCCTGGTTCCACCAAGATGTACCATGACATCAAGCAACATTTTTGGTGGAGTGGTACGAAGCAGGATGTTGCCACCTTCGTTTCTAAATGTATGATCTGCCAGCAGGTTAAGATCGAACACCAGAGTGCTAGTGGTTTACTACAACCATTGGATATTCCAGAATGGAAATGAGACAAGATCTCCATGGATTTTGTTACTGGTCTTCTGGTGACTCAAAAGAAACATGATGCCATCTGGGTTATTGTTGATAGATTGACAAAATCTGCTCATTTCTTGCCAATCCGCAAGGAACATCTGGTCAACAAGTTGGCAGACACTTTTTAGAAGGATATCATGAGACTACATGGTACTCTATCAGAAATAAACTCTGATAGAGATCCTCGTTTCACCTCACGTTTTTGGTAGAGTCTGTAGAAAGCTTGGGGCACCAGACTTAAGCTAAGCACTGCCTTTCATCCGCAGACTGATGGACAGTCGGAACGTACCATTCAGACATTAGAAGACATGTTGCGGGTGTGTGCTCTAGAATAGACAGGAAGCTGGGATGATTATATCTATCTAGTGGAGTTTGCATACAACAACAGTTGGCACGCTAGCATCAAGTGTGCACCGTTTAACATGTTGTATGGTAGAAAGTGTCACGCCCCAATTTGTTGGGATCAGTTGGTCGAACGACTGATTGAGTGTCCAGAGATGATTGAGGTGACTAATGAGAAGGTCATCGTCGCCAGGGCGAAGCTACAGGAAGCTCGTGCTCGTTAGAAAAGCTATGCTGATAAGCACTGTAGGGATATATTCTTCAACGTGGGTGATCATGTTTTCCTTAAGGTATCACCATCACATGGAGTCAAGCGTTTTGGAATAAAGGGAAAGCTTAGTCCTTGCTTCATTGGACCGTACGACATCATAGAACGCGTAGGTGAAGTGTCATATCGTTTAGCGTTACCGCCTCAGCTATCACACGTTCACAACATGTTCCACGTGTCCTTACTCAGAGGATATAACTATCATCCCCTTCATATTGTTCAATATCCGCTTGATCAGATTCGAGAGGATCTTTCATATGTCGAAGAACCTGAGAGAGTTCTTGAACGACAAGATCGCGTCATGCGGAGGAAGACGATCCCATTCGTCAAAATCCTCTGGAGGGATCATCCTGAGCAGGAAGCCACTTGGAAGACGTAGGAGTCTATACGGACTTCTTACACTCATTTCCAGTTCTAATTTGGGTATGTTTTCTTTCAGTTAACGTTTTCTCTAATTCGAGGACGAATTGTTCTTTTAGAGGTGAAGAGTTGTAAAACCCGCATTAAAATACCATGAACAATAAATACACGAAAATACGTATAAATTAAAACTTTCTATTTATAATATATTACATGAGTCATGACATTGAAAACATGTATTTATGTGTATTATAAATGTAACATGAACACGAATTTTAAAACACGACAATTAAATACGAACACACATGAATATTTGTTAACTGAGAAAAGCTTCGGTTTTACCTTTTGGAGCTTAAGGGGCCACATAATATAATAGACAAGGGGAAAGAATGGGCCTTTTGGCCCATGACCCAATTATAGTACATAAACAATTAAACCTCAGGGAACTAAAACATAATTTTGTTTTCACAAAAACATCAAGAACCCTAGCTTGTCCTCTCTCTCCTTGCTTCCGGCCTACACAAGAACACAAGGGTGTTCGAGTTGAGTTTGATCTTTGATTTTTAGTGATACGTATTCGTTTCAAAAGTCTTAATCATCTACGCATTCGGTAATAACCACAACCTTATCTTTTTATTTATTTTTGATGAACATGTGGTTAAACTTTAAAACAAAATATAAAACATGATTCAGTTTAGCCAAGAATCAAGATTAAAGGTTGTTTGGGGTTGGTTTGGTTCGGCCGACACATAACCGAGAGCAAGGCTCTCGGCTTGCTTGATCACACCACCACCGAGACCTTAAGGTCTCGGCTTGGTTTGGTTCGTGGGTTGATCGCACACAAGGGAACCTCGACTCGCGTCGAGGTGTGTTTTTGTTTTGGTTTAGTGTCAACCGAGACCACCATGGTTTCGGTGGGACTTGTTTGTGCAACAGTAGGAACCCCGGCTATAGCCGGGGGTAGGCTTGGCTTGGCAGTGGCTAGTCGAGGCTCAGCAGGGTGAACAACTAGCCACCAGTGGCAACCGGCTAGCCGGTCTAGCCACTGATGGGCTGCGTTTGGTTTTTAGCCACCGGCTGACACCACAAGCCTCCATCTGGGTGGTGTCGGCTAGGTGTTTTTACCCGGTTTTTATTATTTTCACGGGTTCGGGTTCGGGTCACTTTAAAATCAGAATTAAATTATTTTATGTTCATTTAATTAAATTAAAACATGTCCATTAATTTAATTAAATCAAGACTTAGGTTTTAAATATTAAAATTAATATTTCATGATTTAACCTAAGTATTTTATTAGTCTAATTTAATTAAACATGTTATTTAATTAAATTCATATAATCTATTTTTTATTAAATTGACCATGTTAATTATTTAATAATCTACAATATTTAATCTATGACTTGTATTTTTACTATAAGCTTTAACTTATATTTTTAGCTTAATAATTAAGCTTATTTCTAATTATGGAAACTTACTATTTTTGGAAATTTTCTATTTTTAGAAACTTACTTTTTTAGGAAACATGCTATTTTTAGCAAGTTACTTAGTATTACAATACAAGTATTATAGTACCTTATTACATGAATAATAAACAACAAAATACAAGAATAACTACAGTAAATACTTAAAACAGTTAAAACATGACAGAACATGAATAATAAGCTAAGAATACACAGAACCAGTAACATATACGTATCTCAGGCAACTCATACACGTCCCTATTGTTACTTAGTACTAACCATCAAGGCGGAGTAGGTTCTTCAGCGTTTCTGTTAGCTTCTACTGGACACAAAGTACGGATTTCTCGTCCTTCAGTAAGGACAATCTCTTCTTTTATTAGGATTTCCCGTATGCAGCCAACTATTTTCCCAGTAGTTACAGATTTAAATGCTTATGTTTTATTAGTTACCTTAGCCATATACATGCATGCCAATTTCACCTAGTTATAAAGGTACCATAACCATAACACCGGAGGCACCAGTGTTATGACTTCACCACAGCGGAGTGATAGCTCGTGGCATCCCTTTAGTTTATTTGGCCATTGTTATTATTATATTATCATGTGGGACGTATGGGTGCCTCCTAGTTACAGTTTCAGTCAGGATTTTCATGGTGAATGTGGTGTGTGCCTTACATCCTTCACAAGGAGCTGACCCCTCCTACCCATACCATATTAATTAGAGGCATCCCCTCTAATTGCATAACAAGGTCACCCCTCTATGTATTCATGCACATTTTTGACCTCATGACCTATATTGGCTTTTGGTATATTAAATTAATACAAATTTTCATAAGTAAACATAAGCTATTTTTCAGAACTAAAACCAGTTAACATGTTATACGCCTAGGTTTTTCCCAGGGATTAGTCATTTCTGCTGCCATTCATGCTTTATACGCTCTTAAAATGCTTTCATTATTCTATGTCTTTATGTTACGCTATATTATATCCGTTCACTAGGTGTTATGCTCAGCCGTTTTCTGTTTCCATGTTCCCAAACGGCAGGTAGCCAAGGTCGCAAGTAGGATCTCAAGAGTATGTACATTCGGATGGAAGTTATCCAGCCTTCTATATCTTATGCATTTATCATACTTTATCTTACTTTATTTCATGTTGGACATTGTTTAGTCCTTTCCCTTTTCAGTACTTATTTGCTTGTGTTTGAGTTACTTGGACTACCGATGTTTGTTTCCGGTATTTCCTTTTATGGTCATGAATGTTTAGACATTTACCTTGCATGCTCTGATGACACGTCATAAATTACTGTGATATTCCGTTTTACCAGATGGGCTGTTACAACAGTATTATTTATGTGCGCATTCTAGTTGTTAAAATGAAAGTGCTATTTAGGCTGCTCAATTTAGATTTTGATGTATTTTAATTTCGTTATTAAATTAGCAGGTACCCATTACAATATCATTTAGGACTTGATCTTCATAGTTCAATCAATAGAAGCTAACCTGTGTGGTGTTTTCATAATTGCATGACTCAAATAATTGTGTATGCCCAGCTCCGAAAGTATGAATCAATTTAAAAGCTCTGATAGTACATATGGACTAAATTAAAAGCTGTTATGTAGAAGAGGAGGTGATATCTCCTTATACAAACTGCATGTGAAATATGACATCATCTTACGCACCTCTATCCTCTATGATCATACTGAGATGGTGACCCTGCATAGCGAGTAAAATCCTCTTAAATGTGTTTTACCACTTCGGATGTTAAAAGCAATTGGGCAGACTTGTTTGGTATTCTTACTTCTCTGACTCATGATACTTCAATAATATACGTACTATTACAAATTCCCAGTATGCCATTCAGAGGTTTACAATATTTTTGTGTGTTGGTATATGTGTTTCTTTAGGTTTTTTATTTCAATACTACCTGAAACTAACCATTAACAACCTTATCCGTACATTGCTTTTTCAAGCTCATATGCCTCCCTCTTATTGGGTGGAAGCTCTTAATATGGCTGATCATCTTCTGAACATATTACCCTCCACCGCCATTAATAACAAAATACCATACACCAAACTCAACCACCGAATGCCCACATATGAACATTTGCGTGTTTTTGGATGTCTTTGCTATCGTCACGTTGATGTTGCACACAAACTCGAACCCCGTTATACACGATGCATATTTCTAGGTTACCCTGCCAATCACCGTGGTTATCGATGTCTCGACTTATCCTCCAATAAGATAATTATCTCGAGACATGTACGGTTTGATGAAGACCTTTTCCCATTTGGGACTGTAACGTCTTCTAATAAACCTTCGTATGACTTCTTATTTCCGCCATTACTTACACCTTTACATATCATGCCCAATCACACAACTGCTAACCAACTGACCCAACTAAGTACTCCAACCCCATCACCCCCTCATACACCACCAGCTCACCAAACCAATGATAGTCCACCACCTACTGGTTTCCCTGCAGCCCAAACTACCCTGCAACCACATGTTTCACCCACAACCCAACAACAAACTACCTCCACCTCTAACCCGGTTGTTGTCCCTTCTGCGAACCAACCATCAGCTGAACCTGCCCAGAACGTTCATCCCATGGTTACACGTGCAAAGTATGGTATTTCAAAACCTCTTGAAAAAATGTGTCTTAATGTTACCACTCCTTCACCGCTTCCTCGTTCTCATGTTCATGCTCTTCGGGATCCTAAATGGAAGGAAGCTATGTTAGATGAATATAATGCTTTAATTACTAAAGGAACATGGGTTCTTGTGCCCCGACCAGCTAACGTTGACGTTGTTCGTTCTATGTGGCTTTTTAAACATAAGTTTCTTGCATATGGCTCATTAAGCAGGTATAAGGCTCGTCTGGTTGCCAACGGACGAAGTCAACAACAAGGTATTGATTGTGATGAGACATTTAGTCCGGTGGTTAAACCGGCTATCATTCGTACAGTCTTGAGTCTCGCAGTTTCTCGTCAGTGGTCTATTCATCAGCTTGACGTGAAGAATGCCTTTCTTTATAGTCATTTATCTGAGACGGTGTATATGCACCAGCCTCCTGGGTTTGTTGATTCTGCTAGACTTGATTATGTATGTCATTTGAAGATATCATTATATGGCCTTAAGCAGGCTCCTCAAGCTTGGTTTAAGCATTTTGCTAGTTTTGCTACATAGATTGGTTTAAAGTAGAGCAAAACAAATGCATCTTTATTTGTTTATCATTTTGGATCCGACGTCGCATATCTGTTATTATATGTGGATGATATTATCCTTACTGCATCATCCACATCATTGCTACAACGTATTATTGGCTCTCTTCATGGAGAATATGCGATGACAAATCTGGGTTCTCTTAATTATTTTTTTGGTATTTCTGCTCTTCGAAGTGCATCTAGTTCATTTTTATCACAATCCATGTTTGTTGAAGAGATTCTTGAGAGAGCTCATATGCAACATTGTAATCCTTGCAAGACTACGGTTGATACTGAATCCAAGCTAGGTCCGGATGGTGACCCAGTTTCAGATTCCACCTTGTATCGTAGCTTGGCATGTGCTCTTCAGTATCTTACTTTTACGCGGCCAGATATTTCTTATGCTGTTCAACAAGTTTGTCTCTATTTGCATGATCCACGTGAGCCTCATCTTGCTGCTTTGAAGAGGATTCTTCGATATGTACGTGGTACTATTGATCATGGTCATCAGTTGCATGTTTCTACTACCACTCAGCTCACTGCCTACACCGATGTTGATTGGGCAGGTTTCCCAGTCACCCGCCCCTCCACTTCTGGGTATTGTGTTTTCCTTGGGGATAATCTACTTTCATGGTTTGCTAAACGACAAGTTACGGTATCTCGTTCTAGTGAAGAGGCTGAATATCGAGGTGTTGCTAATGTTGTTGCTGAAACTGCCTGGATTCGTAATCTTCTGTTGGAATTACATGCTCCCTTGCATACTGCTATACTTGTTTACTGTGACAACGTTAGTGCCTTTTATCGAGATAGTTATATATTTTGTTCGCTTCTGGGCAAGTGCGCGTCTTACAACATCAGCGTACTAAGCATATCGAGATAGTTATATATTTTGTTCGCTTCTGGGCAAGTGCGCGTCTTACATGTTCCGTCTCGGTTTCAATATGCGGATATCTTCACTAAGGGTCTCCCGAGTGCTTTATTTCTAGAGTTTCGTTCAAGTTTAAATGTTTGAAGACCTCCCGTTCTAACTCCGGGAGAGTATTAGTTGATAAATATGGCCCGACCTGACTTGTGGGTTCGAATCCATTAGGGTTTCCAGGATTTATACTTTATAAATAACTGATGAATAAACTGGATATCTCATGGGATTTTACCAATTCTAATACACAACACACAAATTGATGGAAGTTATGTTGGTTAGAAACTTGAAACAGTAAGTAGCCAGAGTTAGCATGGTTTAATGGGTTCTATTTTCAAAACACGGTAATTAAGTAGCTAGATTTGATGCTAAACATTACTGTATATGGCAATGTTTTAAAAATCCAATGATTAGAAGCTTTTCTAAAAGATACTAGTATTATCTAGCCGGTAAGTTAATAAAGTAATAAACTCAGTATTTGTTTAAGTAAGCTTAACCGAACACCCTTAGGTGTTAGAGTTCAACACAACCATCTTTAACATGTCTTAAAAACTCATTTCATTTTTCCTCCTATAGTTATTGGTAGTGTTTTTGGAGTTAAAAATAACAATGAATTTTGGTATTGTGATATGCATGCCTAGAATACTTACTTTTAGTGATTAAAACCTATTCCAGCAACTGTTAAGAGGTTACGTCTTGATCTCTCACTGATCCTATCTCATTTTAAAGAAGTGATGGTAAGGTTGCGGTTTATTCGAATCATGTTGAGTCATTTCGAGTTCCACTTCTAGCCCTGAAGTTTTTCTAAAAAACTTTGAGAAACATGTGAATTTTTGAAGTCGTCAGAATTATGAGGATCATGATTGAAGAAAAAGATATGTGTATATTATATACAGAACTATTCCACCGCGCGTAATCAGCGATACACATGCTTCAAAAATCATTGTTAGTTACATAATTAGCCATCATACTAAGGATGACAATGACTCGGGTTAGGGACTTTTATTATGTACTCATACCCAAGCATATGTTTATTATATATGTACTTATATCCAACCAAATACCCTATTGAGTACTAGGTTAGTATTACCTATTTGGTTTTTCGGGTTTAGACACGGGTTCAGGGTATCCCTGTATAAGTGTTCAACATAGTAGAAATCCGAATTTCAAGTTCGAGATGTTAAAAGATACAGTTACAAGCTTCGAATTATAAACACCAAATTGAATGAAGTTAATCTCATGTAATCTACAATAATATCAAAGGATTGGGAGTTTCAGTTATATATAGTGGTGGGTATATATGAAGGAATATGTACACGTAAATAATATATGTCCGGAAGTCGTCCCGAGCCTAAGGAGACGCACGCGTTAATACGTAAAATAATTATACGTTAATATATTATGTGTAATAAATTAATTAGTGATAAGCTATTACAACGTTAATTAATTAGTTAATTAACGAGATTTTACAAATAATAATTAAGCGTTAATTATAATGTAAAACAATAAAGGGAATGTCAAAGTTAATATTTGGTCGGTCCACTTTTCTGTTTGGATTTGCCAACAGACTACAACATCTATAAATAATATGAGATGTCATTATTGTTGAGATGTGCAATAGATACAAAAGTTACATTAACTTTGCGATTAACTTTACAAATCCTTTATATTGTATTACGATAACTTCAAGACCAAATTGTTGGTATTTGTTTTTATTGGATTTAACAATTGCTAGCTTTATTACTATCGGTACTAGCATACTTAATTGTTTGCTATAACGTATTGTGTGTGTATTCTTAGAGAGATCATACTTTGATCTTTATTGGTGGTTCGATAAGGGTGTTTAATCCATCGCTAAAAGGTACGCGTTTCTTTATCGTTTATGTTAATTACTTGTCTATACGTGATCCTAAATTCCGCTGCGTACTCGTGTATATTAATATGGTTAATATGGATAAAAGTTTTTATAAATTCCAACAGTGGCATCACGAGCCGTTCGTATAGCTTTTAATTACATTAAAAATAACGAAAGAGATTAAATTGTGTAAACTTACTATGATGGCGTTTGAATTATTTTATTTGAAGATTAGTTTTTCATAAACTCTAATTAGGGTTAATAAAATTAATTAGTCAAATCCTAAGTTGTATGCAATTTTTGTTGATAAATATGTTGTTAATTGTTAATTAATCGTTGTTAATTGTTAATTAGTCATTATTTATCACGTTGTTAATTGTTAAATTTATGGTTCGATCCATGGGAATCATGCAAATTTACCATGGATCATGTGTCTTTATTAATTGATTTAATTGAAGTCATGATAGATGTGGTATGCATGAAGTATGTGATTAATTGTTAATTGGGTATATATTTTAGGTTAATGTTTATTTGTTTTGCTATTGATTATAATTGTTATATATCATGGTTCAAGCAAAGGGTTTTTCGGAAAATAAAAATAAACCGGACTAAAACTATATGAAATTTGATTTATTATAATCTTGTTCTTGCACGATCATATGTGGCAACAAATGAGTCGCCCTTACATGGTTTTAAATCTAACTCACGCCGTGATTAGCAAGAATCAAGTTTATAATTTGTTTTCTATTTTAAAGTTGTAAAATTTTATTAATGACGTAATTTGCAAAAGTACTATCTAGTTGCAAGGCTAAGTTTCGGGAAGACTCATCAAGACTTCGGTCTTGTAGAAACCATTGCCCTATAATACCTGACTACTTGTAGTCTCCTTTTCTTGCATACTATTTAGGAAGCCGCGAATGGTCTAGGGTTTGAATGATTTTAATCATTCTTTAATCTTTTCCCTTGATAAAATTAAACTTCTTTAAATAGAACACATGTTGAATCGTCAATTTTTTATGATATCACTATTTATACAATTGAATTGTAAGTTAAATAAGTGATGTTTATAATTAACGAATTGAGTAAATTTTATAAATTATCATGATACAAAGATGTTGCATGCTTCTTTGTACATGTTTTGAATTGTCAAAATTTATACCCTTTGAAATAAGTTTATTTGCCATCCAACGTGTAAAAGCAATTGCACTTACTCTTTCACCATACGTTAGACTATGGTGATTTTGTAACCCAAGGTGATATAATACACTCGATTGTGAGACGTCGGTGCTATATAATCACGGTTTTTGGTTGGACGACTTAAGCAAGTTAAGATAGGTGAGACTTTAACTCGTGGCAATAGATGGGATAAACATGCTCACTTTTTCACTTTTGAATTTTCACAAGTGATGTATATAAAGTTGAGTCCTATAATTCTAGAAGTTGTATTGGATGCAATTATTGAACGTCAATCACCCCTTGAATATCATCATCACTAGCAGATCAACTGATGCGGTGGTGGTATGTCTTGGTGGATTCTAGCTTTTAGAAAATTAATTGTTTATTTATAAACATGGGTATTTAATTTTCTATAAAGGAAGTATTATCGAAAATACTAAATTATTGAACTTTGTTTATTTGTAGATGGCAACGACAATGCCCAAACCAAACAAAACAGCTCGGCTTTCAGGTCGATGCTTGAGAAGCAACAACTTACTGGTCCTAACGTCAATGAGTGGTTACGCGCGCTCAAACTAGTTGTGCGTGTGGAGAAACTACAGGATGTGTATGACAATCCTTTGCCTGCCCATCCTGGTGCTACTGATACTAATGAACAATTAGTAGAATGGAATGCTCTTTATGATAGTCATAATGAAGTTGCTTGTTTAATGCTTGGAACTATGTCTCCATCGCTTTATCAACAATTTGAACACAAAAGTCCTAAGGACATGATAACTGAGCTCCAAAAGATGTATGGAAAGCCTCCTGGTGTCGAACTACAAGAGTTAGTACACACTTTCCATTCATGCAAGCAGGAAGAGGGTCAATCCGTTAGCGATTACGTTCTATTGATGAAAAGCTATCTGGATCATTTGGCAACTCTCAACTATGTTCTTCCAGAAGCTGTCTCTGTCAGCTTGATCCTCAATTCACTTTCAATTGATTTTGAGGGCTTTGTGCAAATTACAGTATGAAAAGCATGGGGAAGACAATTAGTGAAGTTCATTCTTTGCTTATTGAATTTGAGAAAGGAGTTAAGAAGAACAAGAAGTCAAATGTTGCATCTTCTTCTACACCACAAGTGATGGCGATCCAAGGTGGTAGGATCCAGAAGTACAAACCACAAGGAGGTAAGGATAAAGGTTAAGGTAAGGATAAGGGTCCTAAAAATTCTTATCCTCCTAAACCTAAAAAGCCTCAACCTTATAAGAAAGAGCATCCGGCAAAAGATTCCATATGTCACCACTACAAAGAGGTTGGACATTGGAAGAGGAATTGTCCTATTTATCTAATTGAGTTGATGAAAAAGAAGAAGCAAGTTGGATCGTCCACTTCTTCAGGTATTTATACTATTGAATTATTTGCTTGTTCTAAAAATTCCTGGGTGTATGACACTGGTTATGGTACTAACATTTGTAACACAAAACATGGACTTAGAGGAGCAAAGAAGCTGAAGCAAGGTGCTCTACTTGTATGTTGGAAACGGCGTACGTGCTGAAGTAGAAGCTATTGGAAGTTTTGACTTAGTTTTACCTAATGGTTTAATTCTTGTTTTGGATGATTGTCATTATGCACCTACTATAACTAGAGGTGTTGTTTCAGTTTCTTGTTTGCATGATAAAGGATTTATTCATAAATTTACGGATTTCGGTATGACCGTTTCTTTTAATGATATGATTTATTTTAATTGTATCCGTGTTAATGGTATTTATGAAATTGATATGCATGATCCTACTTTACAAATTTTGAATTCAATGTATTCGATTAGCAATAAGAAATCTAAAGCAAGTTTATATTCGACTTATCTTTCTCATTCTCGACTTGCTCATATTAGCAAGAAGCGAAATGAAAAGTTACAACATGATGGACTTTTAAACTCAACGGATAGTGAACCGTTTGATCAATGCGTTTCTTGTATATCGGGCAAGATGACAAGGAAATCTTTTTCGCATAAAATGGAAAAGGTGAAAGATCTACTTAGATTAATCCATACCGATGTATGTGGTCCACTTAGACATGTGTCAAAGCAAGGTGCTACATACTTCATTACCTTTACTGATGATTATAGTCGTTATGGTTATGTTTATTTGCTTAAACATAAACATGAAGTCTTTGAAGCATTCAAGGTATTCAAAAATGAAGTAGAAAATCAACTCGGGAAGACTATTAAAGCCATTCGATCAGATCGTGGTGGTGAATATATTAGTCAAGAATTTAAAGATTATCTAAAGGCTAGTGGAATTTTCCAACATCTGACTCCTCCTTACACACCACAACACAATGGTGTTTCTGAGAGGAGAAATCGAACTTTGCTAAACATGGTTCGATCAATGATGAGTCTTTCTACTTTGCCACTATCTTTTTGGGATTATGCTCTGGAGACTGCTGTACGCATTCTCAATATGGTTCCAACCAAGAAGGTTGATAAGACTCTATATGAACTATGACATGGAAAAGTCCCTAACTTATGTTACTTAAAGGTCTGGGGTTGTGAGGCACATGTGAAACGTCACACGCCTGACAAACTTCAATCAAGATCGGTTAAGTGTGTCTTCATAGGTTACCCTAAGGAAACTATGGGTTACTACTTCTACTACCCACCTGAAAACAAAATAGTTGTTGAGAGGTATGTAGATTTCTTTGAAACGAATCTCATAGTTCAAAAAGAGAGTGGGAGGATTGTAGAACTAGAGGATGAAGATATTTTACCTTCTGAAACTACTAGCGAACATCCAATTGAGGAAGAAAGTCTTGCACCTGATGTAACTCAAAAAGAGGATGTTGTCCACATTCGTAAATCAAAAAGAACAATCAAAGCACCTGAACGACTATGTCTAAATGTAGAAGTCGAGGAACATAGTTTAGGGGATCTTAATGAACCCACTAACTACAGAGATGCAATATTGGATTCTAAATCCGATAAGTAGATTGTTACTATGAATGCGGAAATGCAATCTATGTATGATAATCAAGTCTGGAGACTTGTAGATTTACCACCCAATGCGAAGGTCGTAAAGGGTAAATGGATTTACAAGAAGAAGACGGACATGGATGGCATTGTACACACCTATAAAGCTCAATTTGTAGCAAAAGGTTTTACACAAACTTATGGTGTTGACTATGAAGAAACCTTTTCTCCTATTGCAGATTTGAGAGCTATTAGGATTCTCATAGCTATAGCGGCGTACTATGACTATGAGATATGTCAAATGGATGTAGAAACCACGTTCTTTAATGGTTTCTTAGAAGAAGAAATCTATATGGAACAACCGGAAGGTTTTGTTGATCCTAAGCATCCCAGAAAAGTATGTAGGCTTCAAAGATCCATTTATGGACTTAAGCAAGCATCAAGAAGCTGGAATAAAAGATTTGATGAAGAAATCAAAAAGTTTGGTTTTGATCAAAATCTATATGAGCCATGTGTATATCAAAAAGCTAGTGGGAGTAATGTTGTTTTCCTAATCTTGTATGTTGATGACATAATCATTATGAGAAATCATATTCCAAGTTTACAAGAGGTAAAGACCTATCTTGGGAAGTGTTTTTCTATGAAAGATTTAGGGGAAGCGGCATTTATTCTTGGAATCAAAATCTATAGAGATAGATCGAAGCGGGTAATTGGACTAAGTCAAAATGCATATCTTGATAAGATCTTGAAGAAGTATAGAATGGATAATTCCAAGCGTGGTCTCATTCCTATGCAAGTGTACACCGACTTAAATAAAACACAAGGTGCTACTACATCTGCAGAGATGAAGCATATGCAGAATGTTCCTTATGCTTCAACTGTGGGATCTATTATGTATGCTGTGAGGTGCACTAGACCTGATGTTGCGTTTGCGCAAAACATTACAAGCCGATTTCAGCAAAATCCAGATGAAAGTCATTGGACTGCTGTAAAAAATATTCTTAAGTATTTAAGACATACTAAGGATACGTTTTTGGTTTATGGTGGAAATCCTGAAGCTACTGAGCTACAAGTGAAAAATATTCTTAAGTATTTAAGACATACTAAGGATACGTTTTTGGTTTATGGTGGAAATCCTGAAGCTACCGAGCTACAAGTTAATTGTTATTGTGATGCTGGATTTGAAACCGATAGAGATGACACTAAATCTCAAACTGGGTATGTTTTCGTTTTGAACGGAGGCGCGGTAGTATGGAAGAGCTCCAAACAAAGTACTACTGCACAGTCTGCCATAGAAGCTGAATACATAGCTGCTTCTAAAGCTACAAAGGAAGCTGTTTGGATGAGGAAGTTTATTAGTGAACTTGGCGTAGTTCCTACAAATGAAGAACCTATAAAGATGTATTGTTACAATTCAAGTGCAATCATCATAGCTAACGAACCGGGAGTTTAGAGAGGCGCCAGACACTATCAAAGGAGATATCATTATGTTCGAGAATGTATCAAACTGGGTGAGATTGATCTAGTTAAGTTCATACAGATAACAATCTAACAGATCCTTTTACGAAGGCTTTACCTGGTAAAAAGCTTACTCAACATGCTAGGAGCATGGGACTTCGTTCTGCTAGTAATTTCATGTAATCTGTTTTAGTATTTGGATAAAGGATATTGTTAAAAAATATTTATTTTATGAATTGAAGTATTGGATATATTCGTTTTCTTCAATATTTATTGGTCCTATTTTTGCATGTTTAAATCCTTGAATAATATGTTATTCTAAATTGTCTATGTCGATTAATTATATGGGAATATACTTAAATTAAGACATATATGAGAGATGGTAATATTCGTAGAATATGTAAGAACGGTTCACCAACTCATACGATATCCAAAAGTTGTATATTGGACATCTCCTACCAACAAGTCAATCACTTTATGGATCGGCGTCTTTAAGTGAAACTTGTAAATGATTTACATTACTAAATCCTTTGACTTGAGATGCAAGCAGGTCTTATATATGTGGATGGTACTTTTTGCTATAGTTCTAACGCTATCCTGAATAAGGTAGTAATAAAGAATATAATCATTTGTATCTTGAAGCATGTAAGAGGCACGTGTAGTCAAGATAGAATTTGTTCATTCAACTAGGATTGAAGAATAATGCTAATGGGCCCCTCGTTAATTAATTAGATGTTTGTATGGCCATACCCAATGGTAATCTAGATTTGTCTCGATTAGATTGGTAATCTATATTAATTATGTAATGCGAGAAAGAAAATAGTTAAAATGAAATGACTTTCATCCATATCCATTGTTAACATGGCATTTGAGAAACAAAGGGATTGTAAATGTTTAAGTCATTTAAATGTACTTTATGGAAAACTACACTCGATAGTTTTTTGGAGCATTGGGGTGTTGCTAGACGCTAACCAATGTTATTATTTTATATTATTGTACATGTCCAAGTGGGAGCTGGAGGAATACGTACACGTAAATAATATATGTCCGAAAGTCGTCCCGAGCCTAAGGAGACGCACGCGTTAATACGTAAAACAATTATACGTTAATATATTATGTGTAATATATTAATTAGTGATAAGCTATTACAACGTTAATTAATTAGTTAATTAACGAGATTTTACAAATAATAATTAAGCGTTAATTATAATGTAAAACAATAAAGGGAATGTCAAAGTTAATATTTGGTCGGTCCACTTTTCTATTTGGATTTTCCAACCGACTACAACATCTATAAATAATATGAGATGTCATTAATGTTGAGATGTGCAATAGGTACAAAAGTTACATTAACTTTGCGATTAACTTTGCAAATCCTTTATATTGTATTGCGATAACTTCAAGACCAAATTGTTGGTATTTGTTTTTATTGGTTTTAACAATTGGCTAGCTTTACCAAAGGCCTATTGGTCTAGCGGTATGTGAGTGGCCCTCTAACCTCAAGGTTGTGGGTTCAAGTCTCGGTGGAAACATGTGCGATAGAAATTGTGAGATAGTTAGTGTGAGTTATAAAAATTGCCGTTCAAAAAAAAAAACAATTGGCTAGCTTTATCACTATCGGTACTAACATACTTTATTGTTTGCTATAACATATTGTGTGTGTATTCTTAGAGAGATCATACTTTGATCTTTATTGGTGGTTCGATAAAAGTGTTTAATCCATCGCTAAAAGGTACGTGTTTCTTTATCATTTATGTTAATTACTTGTCTATACGTGATCCTAAATTCCGCTGCGTACTCGTGTATATTAATATGGTTAATATGGATAAAAGTTTTTATAAATTCCAACAATATATACGTTTCAAAGTTTTGACTTGTTTTAATAATAGATGATTGAATATTACCAAAGTTCTTAGCCCAGTTGATACCCACCTCCTCATGTTGTCCGGTTAGAAAATTTTTCCACCGGAGATGCTTTCTTTTTAGACAATACATTTTATAGTATACACGAAACGAGTATCACTAAATCAGGATAGTACGGTCAATACGCGTCACCGGACATATATATATGGGTGAAAAAAATAGATTTACTTGTACCCATAAACATGCCCTCAACCTTAATCAAACTATCTCGGGTTTTGGTTTTCCCTGTCGATTTCAATTGATTTTATCATCCAATATTTGTCAGTTTGTCGCTATTTATTCGGTAAAAAAAAGGTATAATTTAGGGGCTTTTGAGCAATTTTGAAAATTTGTAACAATATAAATACGGTTTACTTTCACACACTCTTGAGTCTTGACTTACCATCCTTTCAAATTCACCTGCTTTATCATATTTAGTTATTTGCTCAACTCACCCTCCCCTGGCCCTATCGAGTCATTTTCTAAGAGTGCTATTGATTTGTTATAACCTAAATAAAAGATTAATCAACTTGCAAAAGATGATAATATCATGTGTTACTTTTTTTTAAAAATTGGTTAACACATCAGTTGTTATTCATACATAAGGATCACCATCCAAGCCCCTTCTTTCGTCAAATCATTAACCGTGGTTGGCCGTGGCAAGTTCCCTAGTATATATGCGCTCTACACCATACTTGTGGATCATTGGGATAAAAACTTGTCGGATCATCACACGGACAACTGTTTCGGCCACGACAACAAAGTTGTACAAGCCTATCATATCATCAGTACCCGGTGAATGTATTGCGGATCCACGCATGTGATCAAATAGTGTCTATGTTTTGTTTGTGGGTTGAATTGTACATGAAAAAGTTGATGTCTTTCAAGTGAAGTTACAAATCCAATTGGAATAAAGGGAATTGTTTTGAATATATCATAGGGATTTACAATACCAACTCCCCTTATCCCAGTTGGATTTGTTGTTTCAATTGAAAGACATTAACTTTTACAAGTGCAATTAAGCCAACAAACCAAACACTAGACACAATATGATCACATGCTTGGATCCGCATTAAATTCACTAGCTACCAATGATATAGGTCGATACAACTTCCTGTTGTGGTGGTCGAAAAAGTTTGGCCGTGTGATGATCGACAAGTCTTTATCCCAATGATACACAAGTATGGTGCATAGAATATACTAGGGGACTTGCAAAGACTTCTTGTAACCATCCACGAGTAGCAAGAACCTATGAGGGCCTATGCGAGTATGAGGAGCCAACTCAACCAAACACCACTTACATAGTTTTCTTTTGCCCTTCAGTTTTACATGGCACTCGCATTCATCTTTTTATAAATATTTATTTGGTTATAAGCGTTATTCTCAAATAGGCTCTACAAGCATCATTATAATACCGTATGACAAACTGGCTGCAATTTTGATCTGTTATGAAATGGTTGAGTCGTTAGCATTTTAATGAGGTGGTTTTGATATCACATCTTTTTCTAATTGCATTTCAAGTGTTAGATCATCTTATAGTTCATTTAGTTGGACTTGGTTTAATATCTAATTGCATTTTAATTGCACATGCATGATCATTGGTGTTAGAAAATTTATATTGTATGCATTCTGGTTGTACAAAGGACGGAGTCAGTGGGAGGTTGGGGGTGCTCGGCGCCCCCTAACTGTTCAATCTAGCCTACTTATTGGCGAGCTGGGTTGTGATGTTTTTTTTTCGGCGAAGGCAAATTATTCAATGATAATGTGATGTTAGTAGCAGGTTGAAAAAGAAAAGAAGGTAAAGGAGTAGGTGATGTTATGTTCTTGGTTTGTGAGACTTTTTTGTATTTTATTATATTTTTTTAAATATTTTTTCTTGTTTATATTTTATTCGTCTCAAATTAATAATAATTTTTTTCATTTTAGTCCATTTTAATTCAATTGTTCATTGCTTAAAAAGATAGAGATATTTGGATAAAGTTTATCATATAACTTTTGATTAAATGTATTATAACAAATTTCAAAGTAGACTTAAACTAATTACATAAATGTAAAATTATCATTATAATTATGATATATATTAATTATCGAAGCATACGACGTCGTTTAATGTATTGCATTGTCGTTTTATTCTTTTTCCTGTGTCGTTTTATGAACAAAAATTTTCAAAACAAACCCTTACTTTATGGAACATATTACAGAGTTGCTTTTGACTTGTAACTATTTACGACTTTTTAATGTAATAAACTTTATATTTCAAATATGGAACTTAAAACTACTGATTCATTCGAAAAGAAAAATACTATCGAAAATATCGTCGAATTACGAACCAAACAAGCCCAATATTCAAATGACTCAGACATACGTATGATTTTATACAAATGTTTACACTTAATACATATTTTAAGAAATTATTATAACAATAGTCCGTAAAGTTAATTGTTACTTGCAAGATCAGTCATTGACGCGACTTTTTGTACAAAACAACCTCTTATATTATGCGACGTGTTACAAACACGATTTTATATTTTTAACTATCTACATCTGATATAACAAATTTTATTTATCAAATATGGAGCGTATATCTCTCGATTATTTTGGAAGAGAAAGTACCATTGAAAAGACCGTCAAATTACGAACCATATGAATCCAATATTGTAATGCTTTTGACATACATATAATTTTATAAAACATATTTAAAATAATTTTTTTTATCAAAATTGCCATTGAAGTTATTATTTGAACAATTTTTCTTACTATCAACTCACTTCAATCGTTGATGTTGAACCTTCGTCACGAAGCGCGAACTAAATACCTTTTATATATTAAGTCTCGTAGCATACCACGTCGTATCATATTTGGCAATGTGGTTTTCTTTATATGTTAATGTCATTTTCAAGTCTTACCAAAACAGACAAACCCCATTACCTGGATAAAAAAATATGTTTTACATAACAGCCCTTTGCATTATTCCAAGTATTACAATAATAACCTTATACTTAACTACACCTTTTTTATAACAAAGTTTAATAATTAAAATACGTAACGTATATCTATCAATTTTTAGAAAAAAAATTGTGTTAAAAAGCCCGTCCAATTGTGAACCAAACAAGCCACTATGGCAATGCTTTGTAAAAAGGTATGATTTTATAAAATATGTTCAAACTTAATACACATAAAAATATTTTTATTTTTTTTCAAAATATTTTTTCAGGTTATTCTTTTTTTGCAAGATCTGTTAGTGACTGAAACAATTCTTCACATTATCGGTTTACTGCAGTCATTGATGTTCAACCCTCCGCCGTGAAGCGCGGGTTATATACCTCGGTTATAGTAAGAGGTAAGAGTATTAAAACTATAACTAATACATTTTTTTAAATTGTGTGCTTTTGTCGAGAGACAAAAAAATTTGAACGAAAAGAATAATAGTTTTGATGACGTATAGTCCCAAACCGGGTCATGAACACGACCCACGGGTACTACCCGCATCCGGCCCATCACGAATAGGTTAGGTTAAGTCATTTAAGCCTATGGGCTTCGAATGAACAGTGGCCGCATAGATGTGTGCGGCCCATGGCCCGACACGACCGGTACAGGGTTAGACAGAATCACAATCTTCTTAGGATTGGGATTTACCCTAAAGTTGAGGATATACACTAACTATAATTAGAAGATAACAATCAAACTAATTTTGGCACTTATCCTTTGCTTGGGGCCGAAGCATCGGTAACAGCCCACTAGGGTTTCACCGCGTATATAAGGAACCCCTAAGGGTTCCACAAAGGTATCACATTCTCTATACTCTCAACCTACAGCCGACTCTTAACCCTAAATCGATTACTTACTCTCACACTGGAGTTTAATCATGGGACACGTGCCTACGGTAAGCTTAACGCGTGTTGTTTTAGTGTGCAGGATCTCAACAAGATATTCACTTGGTGCAAGAGTCGGAGCCCAGCCTACCCGAATTAAGCCTAATTCGGACTAAGGAAGGATCATCCAACTTTTTTATCAACAAGTTGGCGCTATCCGTGGGATCCATACACTAAACTAAACTCATTCTCAATCTCAGTCTCTCCTAATGACGAAGGGACACTTTCAGGGAAACCTAAGGAACACGAATCCTGGGAATCAGAAGTCCGCAGGTGATGGGATAATCACCTCCCGCCAGCCTCAGGGTGTCCAAACAGGAGGGCCAAATAATCGAAACACGTTGATAACGACCTAATTATACATGCTCAATCTATCATTATAATGCCACGTTGTAGTATAAATAAGATCTTCCGATACTTAATATGTTGTGTTTTATATGTAGATATCAAGTTTGAAGAAGCAAAGTGAAGATACACAAAGAAGGGGACTCAATATGCAAATAAGCCAAAGTTGTTGAAAGAAGATTCTGGATCGCCCAGAAGTGCGGCGCACAAACTCAGAAGTGCGGCGCACATTTACGTCTCCAAAGTGTGGCGCACTTTAGGAGAAGTACGACGCACATTTGACCCCAGACAGCACTATAAATAGAGGCCATTTCCACTCATTTTACATACACCTCTCTCTCTCTCTCTCAATACTCCATAGCTCGAGTATTTTATCTTTCTTAGTAAATTTTCAGTATTATCCACTTTTGGGAGATACTTGTAACGAGAGTATTCCACTCTTCGATTCTTGGAGGATCGATAAAATCGTGACACTTGTGTATTCGTTTATTCAATCCAATCTAAGTATGATGTTCTCTTACGCTTTTCTAGTTGTTACTTTGATTACTATGTTAGGCTAAGCTATTTGTGACTATATAGGTATGTGACTATAATTAGTGATGATGCAATGATATGATCCTTTATAAATGGTTTCAAGCTAATGTTGTAGAATAATTTTACCACCTAGTTCTATAAACCATATTTTATCTAAGTTGATTTGTTACGATAGTTTGGCGTTGAGAAACGCAGATTGTTATAATAAGTTTTCAAGAACTTGTCTATGGTCATGAATCTTTTGTTGGAGAGATCCGCTTAGAAACTTGATAAAATATTGAACTTGTTGGCAACTTGTTTTGAGCTTAGTCGCTTAAATAAACATAAGTCTTGAATCAACCCAAGTAAGTTGTGTAAACGCCGTTTTGACGAAAAAGGATTATCACTCTTTACCTACATAAACATATCTCGATCATTATTATCATCATCACGAACTTATACGAATTATCCCATAATAGTCATACTTGTTACTATTGATATTATTTCAACTATTTATTTCTTTAATTATTATCTTGATTACCAAAACGAAACTAAGTCTCAGCGAACGATCCTGGCTTACCACTACAAAGCTATATTACGAACGAAAGGGTATACTTGCCCGTGTTTGTCTTCTAGTCCCTTGTTTTGTATAAACCTTGTAATATAAATTTAAGACTTGCAAACGAACCTCAATTTTTTGGCGCCGTTGCCGGAGACTTATAATCCTGTTTTGTAACCAAATTCGTATATAAATTGAACCATTGCCACTCATTTCAAACCAAAAAAAATTCTGCAGTACAGAAAGTACGCCGCAAAAACCAAAAAGTGCGCCCACTTCCTGTAGCGAACCAAAGTGCGCCGCACAAAACCAAAAGTGCGCCACACATTTTGTGACAACCGCGGTTTTGAGGTTCGTCACTTAATTTTATTTTGTGCATATTTCGTGAAATTATGTGTCTTTATGTGTTTATGTGTTAATTGGTGTGAATATAGTGTGGTTTGGACATCGTTTACGGGTACGGGGTACGCTGTAAGTGAAACGATGTGTGGTTATTTCATGTTCATGAGCTCACGTAGTAGTGACTATGAAATGAAACAGTGTTATGTTAAGTTTTATATATACGTATATGTATTATAGTAAATCGTATATTTACGATGCGATGGTTTAGCGTTTTGAGGTCTCAGACAAAGGATATAGTTTCGAGAGTAATTTACGTGTTAGATTTAGTTATTTTAGACTTATTTATTAATTCACTAACTTATTTTAAGAGTTTCTATAAAATTATGTATTTTACGGTAATCGCGTAAAAAGACGAAAAATTAACGTAAGGATTTCGGGCTTTGGCCCGGAGGTAACCCGAGGGTACCACTAAGTTTAGTTACGAATAAATAACAGTATGTGGAGTATAAAGGTCGGCCAAATAGGGGTTTTGGGCTTTGGGTTGGGCGGTTAAAAGAAAGAAAGAAGGAAAAGCCCAAAACAGACCCAATGGACTTGTAATGGGATTAGGGGGCCTTTAGGACTGAACCAAACCCTACCCATAACAAAAATGATCAGATTTTTAACCTCCATAACATCTCCTAGCCGAAATTCAGCAATGCTAATTAGGGTTTTAAAAATAAAGATCTTCTATTGATTTTAAGGTAAAACCTTCAAAACCCTTGTTCTATTAATGATTTTAATCAATTTAATCATGTAACTGATCTTATGATGGATTAGGGTTGGTGAGATTTGTGAGATTGAGATTAGGGTTCATATGAATTGATTACTTTGGTTATTATGAAGATTAGTGATCGTAATTAGGGTTTAATCATGTTTAAATTTGTTTTTAAAAACTGGGCAGAATTTTTGGTCCATTGTTTTGATTATATCTAGAGTTCTACAAACTTTTAAATTTCGAATCTTATGTCCCTTGAAAGGTAATTGAATTAGATTTCAAATGAAAGAAACTAGAACTAAATTGGAGGTCGGGAAGTGGATCAAAAACAGGTTACATCAGTCGGGTGTTAAAACGGGTTTTAGATCAGCCTATTTTCATTTTATGATTTTGTTTGGGGTACTTGGGGTTATAATTGGAGCTTCAAATGGACATAAGATTTAGATTATATATTAAATAAAAGATCTGGAGAAGGGATAAACAAATGGGATAGGGTAAGACCCTCTGGTCATAACAAACATTTCATATGTTCAAAATCGGTAAAAATGGATAGGCGAACGTATAAGTTGTATATCAGGGACTTAAGATTAGCTTTCATGTTGGGGAAAGTGCTGAGATTTTAGATAAAACATATAAGTTTATGTAGTTTTCATTGCAAGGAATGTGGTTTATGTTTGGTAGACGTTTGGCTCATAATACAGAGTGTGAAAAACGGGACTGTTTTGGGTTAAATGTTAACGGGACGAATTATGAACTAAACTAAGTTAAGGCTTGATGAGATGGCATTTATACATGATCTCATCGTTCTTTTCGGGCTTTAAATGCATTAAAATGTCATAAAATACCATATATATGCTTGTGTTTGTTTACTTGTGTATTTTAGGTATGGATATCGTGAAAAAGACAAAAGATCACAAGATACAAGGAAAAACGAACACGAGAAACGAAGCCGTACAAAGAACCGGACCCTAATCATGGAATTTTCATCAAATACCCTTGAAGACTTGAAGACAAAACAAGATTGATCATCATTTATTGAAGAAATGACACTTAAAACCCTTGTATATTGATAAGTACAAGTTTGGTCCCTTAAGTTTGTCAAAATTGCAAAAAGGTCCTTCAAGATTGAAGAAATGGCAAGATTAGTCCCTCAACAATTTCAAATTGCCAATAATGGTCCCTCAACAAGTAAAAGACTCATTGAAGACCTTTGAAGATCAACATTGTCCAAGATTAGTCCTTGAAAAATCACCAAATGACAAAAATTGCCTTTGAAACATCTTTATGGAAAGTTTGTGCCAAAATTGTCAAGTGATGAAACTTAAATACAAGGGAGAGACGTTTTTTAGGCTGAAAATCTTTAAAAGCCAAAAAAACCAAAAACCAAGGACCAAAAGTGCCAAACCTGAAACATTTAAAAAAATAGGCGCCTAACACCCACACCACCCCTATTTTCGGATCAAAAGGTACTTGTTCATCATTCTTACCACCCCAGATTTTACCTTCACTTAAACTTGGGTAAATCTCAATTAAACTTGCACACACTTAATTCACACATGCCAAAACCCTTCCCACTCCTAAAAACCTGCATCCCACTCATGTGCACCAAAACCCCAATTCCCCAATCCACCAATCACATCATTCCTTAGCCTCCAAGACTAGTGACGTGGCAAAATGGACGTCTAAGATGCTATGCTTGCTCACAAAGCAAAATTTAAAGGCCAAGATCAAATGAGAGGACAAAATGCACTCAAGGGCACATTTGGGATTTTCTATGTATTAGGGTTTTATGTTTTTATGCTTCTAGGATGTTCTATAGGCTCTATAAAAGGAGACCCAAGTTGTGGTGATCCCTTTGTTCCAGTTTCTAGTCTCTCACATGTAATTCCTTTTTAAAGAAATAAAAAGTTTGGTTTTTGAAATATTCAAGTGTAATTCCTTTTTTATTGTTTTTAAAAGTTTGTGTGTTGTGAGGAGATTGATTCTGAGTTCCACTTTTATTTGGTTAAGCAACTTTGATTTTCAAAGTTGTTTAAGGTTTTGAGATTTTGAGAGATTTTGGTAAAATCTTCTCAAAAGTATTTTGGTGTTTATGGTTAATGTTATTGTTGATATAGGGTTTTAGAAAACGTATTTAGAAGGTTGGAAAGATTTTGAAAGTATTTTGGAAAGAAGAAAAAGGAAACAAAAAAGATATATATTGTTATATTATTTTGTTGTTTTCTTGTTTTGTGTTCAAATAGGTTGAAGGCTTGTTGATTTAGTTCAGCACCAACCCGGGTTGGATTGGAGGAGGATTTTCATCCTCTAGGTTCTTGGATGTAAGAACCTAAGGTATCTTCCTTTTACCTTGAAAAAGTTCATAAAAGTGCTTGTTACATGATTTTGCTTGATTAATTGATTAAGTGTGTTATAGATAGTGGATTTGTGTTCTCAAGTGTTGTTATGCATGTTTTGAGATATTGGAACAAGTTTAATCAAGTTTTGTAAGGATTTCATGTGTTAAAATTGGTTTTCAAAAAGTTTAAAGGGTGTTTGGCAACAGGTTTAAGCAGGACATCTAGATTTGTTTTGATAATTAAAAGGTGTTAGATTGCTTGTTTAGGGTTGATTAAGGTTATTAGTAAGTAGTTAATTAGTTTGGAACAAGATTTGAACAAGTTTGTTAGGTTTTTAAGGTAAAAAGGGTGTTAAAAAAATCTGCATATTGCTAAATTGCTTGGTTTTTCATGATTTTGATTGCTTGATTTTGATTGCTAAGTGTTTTATCCTTGTGTGTTCTTGACTTCTTGTGCTCAAAGGAGCACAAGAGTGCCCTCTTGTACCAAAAAGCATACCAAAATAAGCCAAGGTCAAGTCCTCTTGGCCAAACTCACTAACACACAAGTGCATCCTGCTTGTGCAATAGTTCATAACTGGCACGTTGCACGAATTGCGCCGCAAGTCATACTAGTTGCGGCGCAACTAAAGGAGCTGCAGATTTTTTGTTTTCCCGTTTCACTTGTTGCGGCGCAAGGAATAAACGTTGCGGCGCAACTGAAGGTGCTGCTGATCTGGTGATCTCGTAACACTAGTTGCGGCGCAAGACCCCACTAGTTGCGGCGCAACTAAGTGACTTTTATTTTTTTTATTATTTTATTATTATTTAATTTTCAAAATTTTATTTTTCTTTCTTTTTCATTTTTCCTAGGTTCTTTGTCATTGATTAGGACTATTTCCATTTTTAGATTATTTTTATAACTTTTAGATTTATTTTTATAATTATTTTAAGTTTAATTAGTTTTTAATTACTTTTAATCATTTTTAGAGTTTTAAAAATAGTTTTAAATAGTTTTAATTTTTAGAAAAATACTTTTTAGTCTTCTAATAATATAAGTTAAGTAATTGTTCAATAAAATCATATTTTTGACATTTGAATTAATTAAATTTGATTTTAGGGCTTTAATTAGCATTTAAAATTAATTATTTAATTAATAAAAGGTTATAAAATATCTTTGTTGGATTTTTAGCTTTATTTATATTATTTTAGACTTTGTTTTAATCTTTTCTTGATTTTGTTTTTGGTTTTAATAATTTTTAATTTTTGTGGTTTTCTACGGCTTTACGTTTTCGTTTTTTTTTCGTCATAGTGTAATTTTCAAGAAACCGTCATTCCATCTTCTCAATATTAATCTCAAAGAAATACAAGTTAATTCACAACACCATACCTCCTTGGGAAACGAATCTTTTCATCTTTTTTAAGTGATTGAGGGTCATTACTTGTGGTTTTCCTAAATCACTCGTCGATACTTACCACTCATATACGTTCTTTTTGTTTTCCTAAACAAGAGACGTGTATTTTTACCACAATCATTTTTGGCGCCGCTGCCGGGGAGGTGTGTCGTGATTTAATTTGGAAAATTTTGTTTTTGATATTATCCATAATAGTATTTGTGTTAAGTGGAACTCCCTTAACACGTATTATCGGTTTTCTCGGTTTTTCTTTGTGAATATTATTAATATATTGTATTAAGTATCACAATAAAAATACAATATCTCCAAAAGTGTGAAAACACAACCTTGATTCGGGATTTCATCACTCGATCATTGTATTCGAATCTCAAACAAAAAGAAAAGGCAAAAATAGATAAATACTTTCGTGAAGCTCGATTTTGAAAGATACGAACTATAAGGTGGGTATAAGGCGGGTATTATAAAATATACCCTAAGGAAAAAGGCTCTTAAGTGCTTCGCGCCGCCTCGTTTCCCCGCTTGCTTGTGAGTATTTTGAGATTGAAGGCTAATCGAGGGTTTTGCCGCCCAAAGTATTATTACGTATACTATATTTGCTTGGTTTTCTTTGTGATTAAACCCTCGTGAACAATTTGGTTTTCACCAAAGTTCTAAAGTCATTCGAAGGCGTTCACTCCACGTGATCGTTTTCATTCCTTTGAGGCTTCTTTAATCAAGAGTTTGATTCGAGGAGAGATTTTGTAGATTGTTGTCTACGAAGATACACCAAAATCCAAAAAAATTAAATATCATCAAAAACACAAAAAAATTGAAAATCCACAAAACGACCAAAAAGAATCTTCTTTGCTCACCTCCCATTCTTCGTGAAGTTTATGATCACTCGTAACCAAGCTAAACGAGCTCGTAAACGTCTTCAAAAGCAAGCAAATCAAGGATCGTTGATTGTTGAAGAACCTCCAATTGTTGAACCTATTATAGAACAAGAAGTCGTAATGGCTAATCGTACTATGATGGAGTTGCTACAAGCACCCACCGAGGGTTTTGGAGAGGCAATTGTTATTCCCGCCATCCTTGCGGAGAATTTCGAGATTAAGACGGGTTTAATGTCGATGCTACAAGCAAACAAATTTCGAGGTCATGAGAAAGACAACCCGCATTACCACATTAGGAATTTTAACCGTCTCACCGCCACTAGCAAATTCAAAGATGTTCCGCATGACGCCATTAAGATGATGTTGTTTCCATATTCGTTGGATGGACCCGCTAAAATTTGGCTCGAGAAAGAACCGCCAAATTCGATTTTGACATGGGCCGATCTCGTTTCTAAGTTTGTGAACAAGTTTTTTCCACCATCGAAAACAACACACTTAAAAAATGAGATTTCACGATTTGTGCAACGTAACAATGAAAGTTTTTCAATGGCATGGGAACGATTTAAAGAGATGTTACATGAATGTCCTCATCATGATTTTTCGGAATTGCATCAAATTGATACATTTTATAATGGGCTTAATGATCATGAACGAGATTATTTGAATGCCGCCGCGGGTGGTAATTTTTTGTGCAAGACGACAAATGAGGCTTTACAAATCATTGAAAATCGATCTAAGGTTTATAGCCCTCGTAACACACCGAGTGTTGCCAATATGGGTTCGTCATCGTCGTCACAATCGTCTCGTAGCATTAACGCCCTACATGATGAAGCTAATGAGGAAAATCGGTTTTTTGATAGATTTGCTAATCTAATGTCCCATTGGAAGGCTCAAGAAGCTTCCAATTCCGCTTCGGTTAAAGCGGTTGCTAAGAGTTGTTTATCGTGTGGAGGAGCTCATGATTTATCCGAGTGCATTACCGCGGATGGTAACACTTCGAGTGCTTATGTAGCAACGGGAACTTACAACCAAAACGGCCAAGGTTCCCGCCAAAATCAAGCTCCACCAAACCAAAATGCTAACAATTATCGAAACAACAACCAAGGTAATTACCAAGGCAACACACGCAATTACAACAAAGGGAATTATCAAAGTGGGAATGGACAAATCTCTAATCAAAACCAAAACCGTGATTTTCAAAACACTACACAAGGTTTTCAAAATGCTCACACGAAAAATTTGCAAGGAGAATTTTTGGATTATGCAAAAGCAAATGATGCTAAATTTGATAATATGCAACGTGAGATGATTAGCTTAAGATCCGAGTTGAAAAACGAGCTTAAAAATGAACTTGCTAATGAACTTAAAACTCATGCTAATAAAATGGAAGGAAATGTCCAACGTCTTCAACAAAACCAACAAAAGATGGAATTAGGACAACATGAGATTAAGCAAGAGTTATTGAAAGCGGATGCTAGGCAATCAAAATTTGAGGACCGAATGGCTAAGATGTTCGAAGCAATCATGTGTAAGCCCTCTTCTTCGGGTGGTCTTCCTAGTGATACCATTGCAAACCCGAGGGGAGAATTGAAGGTTGTTACTACACGAAGTGGTAAAACTTTCAAGGAACCAATCTCTCGTCCAAGTACTTCTACGGAGAAGGAAATCGAGAAAGAACCCGAGGTGATGGTCGAAAAGGAGCACATTACAATCCCACGAAGTACCGCTCAAACCACACCTACGGTTGAACCGACACCAATTATGGAACCCGAGTTTCCAAGGCCGTATACTAATGACCTACCCACACCACCCTTACCTTACCCTTCAAGACGAAACAAAGAGAAAGCACAAGAAAGGAACAATTATCAATTTGAGCTATTTATGAAAATGTTTCGTGATTTGCATTTTAACATAAGTTTTGCCGATGCTTTAATCATGATGCCTCGATTCGCCGCAAACTTCAAAAGTATGCTAAACAACAAAGAGAAGTTACAACAATCGTCTAGTTGTTCATCGGTTTTTCTAAGCCGCATACCACAAAAAGTCGGTGATCCCGGTAAATTTTTGATTCCGTGTGCTATACAAGATATGGAGGAATGCTACGCCTTGGCCGATCTTGGCGCTAGTATTAATTTAATGCCTCTCGAGATTTTCAAATCACTTTCACTTCCGGCTCTTACTCCTTCGAACATGTCCATCGAGATGGCCGATCATTCTACGATCATGGCATGTGGAGTAGCCGAGGACGTTTTCGTTAAAGTCGGAAAGTTTTACTATCCCGTTGACTTTATCGTTGTAGACATTCCCATCGATCGAAAAGTTCCTCTCATTTTGGGTCGTTCATTTTTGGATACATCACGAGCACTTATCGATGTTCATGCTCGTAAAATCACCCTTCGTTTCAATGAAGAAGAACTTGTCATCAATGCAACACAAAACTCCAATCTTTCTCATGTATATTCTATTGCAACTTTAAACCATGGTGACTCGACCAATGTCATTTGCAAAGAATTTTTACCAAGAGTTTTAGGGAATGTCGCCAAAAACAATTTACCATTTCCTCCGCCGGTGGAGGTTATGAGTGCTAAGCCGACAAAGAAGAAACCATCAATACTTGAATCGAAAAATCCTTCACCTTCATTCTTGAAAAGTGATGATAAGTTGCCGGTTTCTACGGAAGATCTTTCGGATGATGAATATGTTGGCCCCGATGGGGAAGTTTTCTTCGTCGATAAACGTTTTGAGAACTTGCCACCACCAAAACCAAAACGGTTTCAAAATGTGAGAATTTTTAGTGTGACTAACATCATCTTAGAAACACCGAATATTTTCGACATAATCAACAAGGGTTTTCATAAGGAGAGTTTAAAAGATAAAAAAGGAAAAGATCTTAAATGTGATTTAATTGATTTTTCTACAAATCTAACTCCGTCATCACCGCGTGATTTGAGTACTACGAACTCGTCTACTCCTTTTGACGATGTTTTGTGTGGTTCTAGTATGGGGGAAGCCCCTTATGTTCCCTCATCCTTGTCCACCGAGGACGAGATATTCGATCCCGGAATTTCATGTAAAGGGAAATCTCGGTCTTCCACCGATGCAATAAATGGAAACTATATCTATTTGCTTGGTGCGAGTCTACCTCGAGTAGCTCAATCGTTTGTCTTACCAATTGTCTCACCCTTCTACTTCTCATCTATTTTCTTCAAACTCTTTGAGTTTATGGCACATGTTCAAGTGGCGTTGATTTGTTTTTCCCATGAAAACGAGAACGCCATCTTCGACCCCGGTATTTTGCATCATCTAAGGACTTAGTCCTTTTTACCGGTTGCTTTTTGGGCCTTGTTTATCATGTAAGCCCCATTAAAAAAATTGACCACACCATGATATCCCTAAATGTTCACATTTTGAGGGGATCGAGTCGAGCTCATGACTCGGTAATCAAAAACGAGGTGCCTCGTGGGGGAGATCCCATGCTTATCTTTATGCTTTTTATGTTCACTAATAAGGGGACTTGTACCCTTCCAACTCGTTGTCTCGTGGTTGTTTGTGATTGTGTTATCTAGATCATCATCATCGTCTACGATTGAAGACTCTCGTGTTCGTTTACGTGAGCCTCCATCGTTCGTTTGAAGAAGTTTTTCACGATTCCATGACATATCCTTTATTGTTCTAACAATTATCTTTTAGCATAATTAATAAACGGCTTTAGATATATTGTTGATCACCCTTTCCATGCTAGATCCTAAGCATTCGATTCTTCGTCTCTAGTATGGGGGTGCTCCACCTTTAGACTCAAAACATTGAGGACAATGTTTACTTTTAGTATGGGGGGGTGAATAGGTACTTGCTTTGCTACGCCCTCACGTTTTCCAATTTTCAATGTTTTGTTTTGCTAATAAGGCTAAAAATAGCCAAATTTTAAAATTTTTCTTAGTTTTCATAAGTGTTTTTAAGACACGAATGTATATTTTCCGATGGGTAGAATAAGAGTTAATTTTTGACTTGATGGGCATTTGGAGCCATTTACATTCCTTAACCCGCTCAATTCAAGTTTTGCTAGACTTTTATATAGGGAGCTTTAAAACGCGAAAGTCTTAATTCATTCGGGTTAAGAACAAGAACTTTTCGCAAGTTCCTATAATTGATTCTAGAAAGTCACTTATCAAGGGAACTTTAAAACGCATTCTCTAAACTTGAAAAAGTCCAAGAAAGTGCAAGATCCTATAGGTGGCTTGAAAACCCAAAACTTTGATTTGATATAGTCTTAATGAAAGCTAATCCAAATTTGGCTTAATTTTGACTTGCATGGCTAAGTATTCACGAGTCTCTTTAATTAGAGGTCTTTAAATAGTGAAGAACGAGAAATGATAGAGTTAGACAAGTGATCATGCTAAACGTAGAACATGAAAATGTTCTTTCAAAAACTCATATGTTTTTAATTGTGGCTTTTTCTTCCCATAAGATCAATGCATTAGGAATAAATCATAATTGCAATAAGTAAGGTCGTACGGTTTGAAAAGTTACTTAGCCTCTAGCGCAAGATCGTTTAAAAGTTGCTCGGGGTTGAATAGAGTTCATAGCCAAGGCATAACTTATTGAAACGGGACGCGAAGATTGGCGATTATCCAAAAAGGCCCTAACAAGGCATGAGGAGCTCTATTTTTGCTAAAGATCCAAAGATGATGTGAAGTATCATTGTTCCAAAATCAATATGAAGGATCGAGACACACGACGAGAAGCTATTACTCCCCTAAAGAATGGAGAAAGTCTATCCAAAAAGACCCTAACAAGGTATGAGGATAAATATATCCAAGTCCGAAAAGGAGGCGGATCGTTGTATATCAAAATCCAAAGTAAAGATTGAAGAAAAATGATGAAGTCGTGGTCCTATATGAAGAATCTCTCAAAAAACGTCAAGTGAAGAAATTCCAATTATATGAAGAGAAGACCATAATTTCGAGAACGTCTTCCCAAGATTTGAAGTATGAAGTACATGCCAAATATCGGTCCGAGAAAGGTCTCAAATCGTGAAACGAGTTATGCCAAGATATGAACTTAAGGAGATACACGAGAAGCCGTTTTAAAAGATTTTGTCCTTCGGCTAACTATTGATCAAATCGTGCTACTTTGCTTTCGGACTAATAACTACTTAAATAAGTCAAATTGAATCACTTGTGATCCATGACAATTAGATAAAAAATGCTAGTAACCCATGTCCTTTTACAATAACTAGGATTGCGGGGAGAAAAAGTATTACACAATTTGAACGTATGAGTAGTGTTAGCATTGTGACTTGTACCAACAATGATCTTGTTTTTGCACTTAGCATGGAATGTATGACAATCAAGGATGACGAAGTTTACTCTAAGGGACATTAACTTGTTTCTATTCTTTGACCCTAAAAGTCACCTTTCGGTGATGAAAATCATACATTATGTCTTTACACATTCTCGTAGTATGTTGCAAGTCTTTTACTCTTCAATAAAGGTTAATAAAATTGAACTTTGGTGATGCTTAGATACTTTATTCTAGCATTGCGTGAGGGCACGGCAATGGCTTAGTATGGGGGAGTGATGAGATGGCATTTATACATGATCTCATCGTTCTTTTCGGGCTTTAAATGCATTAAAATGTCATAAAATACCATATATATGCTTGTGTTTGTTTACTTGTGTATTTTAGGTATGGATATCGTGAAAAAGACAAAAGATCACAAGATACAAGGAAAAACGAACACGAGAAACGAAGCCGTACAAAGAACCGGACCCTAATCATGGAATTTTCATCAAATACCCTTGAAGACTTGAAGACAAAACAAGATTGATCATCATTTATTGAAGAAATGACACTTAAAACCCTTGTATATTGATAAGTACAAGTTTGGTCCCTTAAGTTTGTCAAAATTGCAAAAAGGTCCTTCAAGATTGAAGAAATGGCAAGATTAGTCCCTCAACAATTTCAAATTGCCAATAATGGTCCCTCAACAAGTAAAAGACTCATTGAAGACCTTTGAAGATCAACATTGTCCAAGATTAGTCCTTGAAAAATCACCAAATGACAAAAATTGCCTTTGAAACATCTTTATGGAAAGTTTGTGCCAAAATTGTCAAGTGATGAAACTTAAATACAAGGGAGAGACGTTTTTTAGGCTGAAAATCTTTAAAAGCCAAAAAAACCAAAAACCAAGGACCAAAAGTGCCAAACCTGAAACATTTAAAAAAATAGGCGCCTAACACCCACACCACCCCTATTTTCGGATCAAAAGGTACTTGTTCATCATTCTTACCACCCCAGATTTTACCTTCACTTAAACTTGGGTAAATCTCAATTAAACTTGCACACACTTAATTCACACATGCCAAAACCCTTCCCACTCCTAAAAACCTGCATCCCACTCATGTGCACCAAAACCCCAATTCCCCAATCCACCAATCACATCATTCCTTAGCCTCCAAGACTAGTGACGTGGCAAAATGGACGTCTAAGATGCTATGCTTGCTCACAAAGCAAAATTTAAAGGCCAAGATCAAATGAGAGGACAAAATGCACTCAAGGGCACATTTGGGATTTTCTATGTATTAGGGTTTTATGTTTTTATGCTTCTAGGATGTTCTATAGGCTCTATAAAAGGAGACCCAAGTTGTGGTGATCCCTTTGTTCCAGTTTCTAGTCTCTCACATGTAATTCCTTTTTAAAGAAATAAAAAGTTTGGTTTTTGAAATATTCAAGTGTAATTCCTTTTTTATTGTTTTTAAAAGTTTGTGTGTTGTGAGGAGATTGATTCTGAGTTCCACTTTTATTTGGTTAAGCAACTTTGATTTTCAAAGTTGTTTAAGGTTTTGAGATTTTGAGAGATTTTGGTAAAATCTTCTCAAAAGTATTTTGGTGTTTATGGTTAATGTTATTGTTGATATAGGGTTTTAGAAAACGTATTTAGAAGGTTGGAAAGATTTTGAAAGTATTTTGGAAAGAAGAAAAAGGAAACAAAAAAGATATATATTGTTATATTATTTTGTTGTTTTCTTGTTTTGTGTTCAAATAGGTTGAAGGCTTGTTGATTTAGTTCAGCACCAACCCGGGTTGGATTGGAGGAGGATTTTCATCCTCTAGGTTCTTGGATGTAAGAACCTAAGGTATCTTCCTTTTACCTTGAAAAAGTTCATAAAAGTGCTTGTTACATGATTTTGCTTGATTAATTGATTAAGTGTGTTATAGATAGTGGATTTGTGTTCTCAAGTGTTGTTATGCATGTTTTGAGATATTGGAACAAGTTTAATCAAGTTTTGTAAGGATTTCATGTGTTAAAATTGGTTTTCAAAAAGTTTAAAGGGTGTTTGGCAACAGGTTTAAGCAGGACATCTAGATTTGTTTTGATAATTAAAAGGTGTTAGATTGCTTGTTTAGGGTTGATTAAGGTTATTAGTAAGTAGTTAATTAGTTTGGAACAAGATTTGAACAAGTTTGTTAGGTTTTTAAGGTAAAAAGGGTGTTAAAAAAATCTGCATATTGCTAAATTGCTTGGTTTTTCATGATTTTGATTGCTTGATTTTGATTGCTAAGTGTTTTATCCTTGTGTGTTCTTGACTTCTTGTGCTCAAAGGAGCACAAGAGTGCCCTCTTGTACCAAAAAGCATACCAAAATAAGCCAAGGTCAAGTCCTCTTGGCCAAACTCACTAACACACAAGTGCATCCTGCTTGTGCAATAGTTCATAACTGGCACGTTGCACGAATTGCGCCGCAAGTCATACTAGTTGCGGCGCAACTAAAGGAGCTGCAGATTTTTGGTTTTCCCGTTTCACTTGTTGCGGCGCAAGGAATAAACGTTGCGGCGCAACTGAAGGTGCTGCTGATCTGGTGATCTCGTAACACTAGTTGCGGCGCAAGACCCCACTAGTTGCGGCGCAACTAAGTGACTTTTATTTTTTTTATTATTTTATTATTATTTAATTTTCAAAATTTTATTTTTCTTTCTTTTTCATTTTTCCTAGGTTCTTTGTCATTGATTAGGACTATTTCCATTTTTAGATTATTTTTATAACTTTTAGATTTATTTTTATAATTATTTTAAGTTTAATTAGTTTTTAATTACTTTTAATCATTTTTAGAGTTTTAAAAATAGTTTTAAATAGTTTTAATTTTTAGAAAAATACTTTTTAGTCTTCTAATAATATAAGTTAAGTAATTGTTCAATAAAATCATATTTTTGACATTTGAATTAATTAAATTTGATTTTAGGGCTTTAATTAGCATTTAAAATTAATTATTTAATTAATAAAAGGTTATAAAATATCTTTGTTGGATTTTTAGCTTTATTTATATTATTTTAGACTTTGTTTTAATCTTTTCTTGATTTTGTTTTTGGTTTTAATAATTTTTAATTTTTGTGGTTTTCTACGGCTTTACGTTTTCGTTTTTTTTTCGTCATAGTGTAATTTTCAAGAAACCGTCATTCCATCTTCTCAATATTAATCTCAAAGAAATACAAGTTAATTCACAACACCATACCTCCTTGGGAAACGAATCTTTTCATCTTTTTTAAGTGATTGAGGGTCATTACTTGTGGTTTTCCTAAATCACTCGTCGATACTTACCACTCATATACGTTCTTTTTGTTTTCCTAAACAAGAGACGTGTATTTTTACCACAATCAAGGCTTTATAGAGTGGCGTAATGAGATGATTAGGGCATATAAATGAGGTTAAGTTTTAGGAGAAGGTTAGATATCCATCATAGATTGATGAGCCATTTTGGTATGTGGTTCATGTCTTGATTTTATATGTTTGTGTGTTTAGATTTTTGCTAGAGCGCGGATACTTAGAGAAGCTTGTTCAGGTGAGTTTCATAGTCCCATATCTTTTTATGATATGATTTCCAGATGGGATGGAATAGACACTGTATGGTTTTGTAAAGAATTATGTGAATGTTTTTTTTGGTTTGTGATGGACTTGTGTGTACACTTATGTGATTAACTGCTATGTGATTCTTGATTGTGTTTATGATTTGGATCGGGGGACACGTACCGTCTCAGTTATTGTGGTTTGACTTGATACCAAGGGGATGTTGACAAGGCAGGGCCTTAAGACTAGTTCATATGTGTATGGGCGCCTATGGGACCATGGTTATTGGTAAGGCTTGGAGCCTTGGAATTGTGGTTATTGGTAAGGCTTGGAGCCTTGGATTTGTGGTGATTGGTTAATCTTGAATGCTAGTTGTTAATACATAATTGTAGCACATTGTCCATATGTTATTTTGTTAATGGTTGTTATTCACAGATTATAACTGATTTTGCGTTGGAGTCTACACTTATGACTCTCACCAACTTTATGTTGACATCTTTTAGTGTCTCTTTCAGGTGAGAATGTGGTTAAGCATGAGAATAGGGTGGCTAGCTGGAAGGCTTAGGATTGCATTTGGAGGAACCCCCTTTCCTCATAGTCTTTATTTATGTTTGAATAAGTGATACTTTGTAGACACCTATATGTTTGTTATTTGTTTATTGTATGCCTTTGGTAAGAGATAGACTTGTTACCTACTTACCTAGACGCCTGCATTGTTTGAGATATCTTCGTGACATTGTGTCACCATTTATGATATTTCCATTTCATTTAGTTATCTCTATAGACACGCTATTGTTGTGATGATATCCATACGTCGAGCCCCATATTCCGCCATGGTGGGTGTGACAAAATGGTATCAGAGACAATGGTTATAGAGAATTAGGTTGCCTAGCCTAGTCTATAGCTTAAGGATCCCTGCACATAGGCGTCATAGGATTTCGTGTGGTCTTGATTGTATTTTCCTAAATTTTATTTTTTGTGAATTTTGACTAGTATGAGTTGAACTGTAGTTGCGCATACTTAGTCACTTGTTAATTTCTATTTTTCTTTTGATATATAAATTACTTTCACCATAGTAAGTTATTTGGTGTACCTAATGTATAGTATTTTTCTTTTGATGTTTAAGTCATGTTCCCTAAGAATCATATGGTGATTCGAGTTACTAGGAGTAGGTGGATAGGAAGGATTTTAAGTTGTTTCCACTCTTATGGGCGACATGACTTATAACTGATTATGATGTTGTGTTGGAGTTTGTCTATGTTGTTTTAGCTAGACTATGGATTTATGTATTCCAAGATTTTGACTATATTATTTTAATAGATAGAGTTTTGGACCTTATTATTTATGTGGTTATGAGCTTATGTCAGTAGATGGATTTATGTGTTATATGTTGTATTGATTCTTATAAGTGTCATCATATGAGGGAGTGCATTGAGGAAAGGGTAATTGTATAATTATGGTGGCCAACATAGTTATACAAGTACCACAACTTCAATGGGTTCTTAAGTATAATTGCATGAAAGAGAGTTAGTACACGCTTGTATATGATGACATGTGGATTTTAGGTATATGTATAATATATGGGTTTATGTAACGGTTGCCTACAATATGTCTATTTTTTAGTGTGTTATATGTTTTGGGTTATACTCATGTTGTGTGATTATGTGGTCACACGATATGGACTGGTTTTAGTGGTGGGTTTGATGACTTGTTGTAAGATGGTGATTACTCGTATGGAAAAAACGAGTGTATGACGTGATTGATTGATCTGAAATGTTTGGTAACGAGTATGTTTTGGGTGATTTAATAGGTATATATATGCGGATGTATATATACTAGTATGTGTGAAGTTATGATATATGGTCGTTCAGTAGTTATTATAACTTGAACGTACCTTGTGTTTGCTCGTGTTTTATGGTGCTGGAGTTTGATGGAGTTCCAACAACGTTTTGAGTTTTTTTTATGTGTGTCAACATTCGGGTATGTATTTTAATTAATGAGAACTACTAAATTTTCTTGCAAATAAGTCTGGCTAATTACAGGAAATCGATTTTGAAAATAATTTGTAAGTGTATGGTATGATATCGTGACTTACATATCTTTTTTAAGTTTGTGGTAGTAAGTTAAAAAAAATCTTGGAAATGATTGGATTAGTTTTCTAGGTAACATGTGACAATACATTTTAAAGGGGTAAACAAATTTTACAAAAATTTTCTTAAGTGGAGTTAAAATTTTAGAAGTATTTAACTAGACGAAAAAAGTAAAAAGGGAGATTTTATTATAGTAATGATAATAATAACACCACACCTTGTAAACGTGTAGTAGTTTAGTTATAAACAGCCTAAATGGATTTTATACAATAATAATAATAATAATAATAATAATAATAATATAGAATAAAATGAAAAAAACACACTGTATTTTATAAACATGTATTGGTTTCATAATAACAAGTGAAATAAGTTTAATATGAGTAAACAAGATAATGGTTAGAATAAGATTGTAGTATACTAACTAATTGATATATTTGATAGAATAATGAAGATAAAAGATGAGTTTATGGTTAAAAATGAGTATGATTGATTTTAGTATTATTGAAGTTTGGTTCTTACGAGAAGTAACTAATTGGGGCGAAAGTTTAAAATTTTCTAAGGTATCGAAATTTAGTGATACTAATCGTGACGAGTCTAATTTTTCATTGTTGGCACACTCCATTGATCTTTCGGATTACATTGTTTCGTTTTGAGCTATTTTGGATAGGTTTCATTATGGTTGATCTTTCGGTTTACCCTATATTTATTATGGGACGCGATTGTTTGGAATTCTTTTGGTACACATCAAGGTTGATTTAGTTATGCGGTTGCGGAAATGTTAGGATGAGATGATAGAGTTGGGTAGTATTACATATTGTTAGATATTAGAATGGAGAGATGTCTTTTGGTTTAAAGGTTGTGTTGAGAGAACAATTAAGATTTGTGGAGTTTTGAAACTTAGATTGGTTACAGGGAATAAGGGAGTAAGTAAAGTTAGTTGACTAGTCGTGGGAACGAGATGTCATGCTATGGGAAGTTGGTTGAAGTACCATTAGGAGATTGATGAAAGTACCAGCGGATGTGAGGGTAGAGTAGAAATTTTCTACTAATGGAAAGATTGGGCAAATAACACGCAAGAGAATTGGTATAGTTATGGAGGCGAGGTAGTAGTAGACACGTGAAGGAAAACATGGATGTGAAAGAATGATTTGTAGGAGGGTGATTAATGGTGATTACAACAACTAAGGAAGAGTGAGCCATTGAGGGGTTGAAGTACCTTTAAAAATATTGTGGTAGATGAGTTGAAGTTAGAGGCTACTGGGTAGTGTGAAGTTCCTAGGTAACATCATAGAGACGAGAAGGAGTGCATGAAGAGCTACATCGTGAATCAAGGAGCTGAAAGGACTACGTGCCGGCTGCTAGAAGGAAGCAAGAGATTTCGAATGAGTCACAGAAGTTGCAAGGATTGGAAAGGTGACAAGCACTATGATAGGAATCTACGTATGGTTCGTGACGAAGAAGGACATATCGAGTAACGGAGTGGAGTTACAAAGAGTTGAACTAGTGGATCGTGATGAATTGAATACATAACATGGGAGATTAAGAACTCGTCGAGGTAACAAGGGGAGTCGAGTGACTACACAGATAGAATTTATGTGGCAATCAATATCGAGGGATGAGTAGTGAAGCTGAGCTGAATAATATCATGGAGAAGTGATTAGAGAGTCGGTTTTGTGAAGGTGTTATGAATGATCTTTGGAAGAGACAGTTATACTATCCAATGCACTAGCGATTTCCATATAACTGATGAATGAAGTATGGAATTTATGTTGGACGGGATAGTGTAGGAATTAGGGAGAACCATGGAAGGAGAGAACCAAGTATTCCTAGAAGATGATTGAAAGTACCTCATGTTAGGTGCAAGATCATAATAGAAGTATGAGATTTGAATAAGAATTTAAAATATGGCTTAGTTTAGACAAATGGAAACTAATATGGGTATAAGATGAGAGTGTGGTCCGCATGGGATCACATAAAACTCTAGTCTGTCCCTATTAGGAAGGAGTAGGAGAACTGATTGTGAGGAAAAACAAGTGAAGCTACTTGGAAAAATTTTGAGGTATATATGAATTGAAAGATGGGAAGCATAACATCGTGATGTATGTCCTGAGCTGAGGAAGAAGAAGGAAGTGTGGATAGGTACGAATCATGAATTAAATAGGCCGAGATAGGAACCGAAGGTAAAACTTTGGTATAGCCTAATGAGTAGACTAAGGCACTAAGCATGCTAATATTGTTATAGTGTGGATAGGAAATGATTGGAATGCTTAGTATCGATAATCGAATGGTTGAGGAGTTATAGATGTGATGTGTCATGAGAGACGAAGGGCTTGGTCTAACTGAGACAAGAGGAGGAGCACTATGACCTTGAAGGTAAGACATTGTGTAGGTATAAAGGAAGTGTTGAGTATCAGGGAAAAAAATCTTTCATGGAGAAAAGTGAGAAAGAAGTGTATAGGTGCTACTAATGATCTATCCAAATTTTATGGAAGTAGTTGTAGCATGGGTTTGGATGGAAGTTGATAGACTAACTGAGATAACCGTCCTTTTGGTGATGTGTATAGATCATAAGTTGATTTGGATTGGAAGAGCCTCGTTGTGATAAACTAATCAATATGTGAAATATCATCATAGGTCACGTGTGTAAGGAAATTGGAATTTTTAAGTAGTTTGAGGTATGGACTAAATGGAGTTGATGAAAATGATTGGATATGAGTATATCCAGCTAATTAGAAAGTGATCGACAAAGTGCGAAATTGATACAAGTATAGGAGTCTTGTTGAGAGCTTGGGTGACTGATTTAGAAGGATGTGGGAAACTCGTTAGCGATGTCTGAGTTTTCATATAATGATAGTTATCATACTAGAAGTCGATGAATGCCATTTGAGGCACTATATGGAAGGATAGGGTGAGTTGTCCTTATGGTGGACTAAAATTCATGAGAGAGACTACTAATGTGGAAATGGTGTTTGTGGAAAGGATGAGAGTAACAAGAGATGATATGTTGAAAAACAGGAAATCACTAGAGTTTAGTGACAAAGTTATGTAGGAAGTTTCACCTATAGTAATGGGTGGCATGTTTTGGTAAAAGGGAAAAGTTGATGACGAGTTTTGTAGGTCCATTTATGATATTTTGAAAGATTGGACCATTATCTTATGGGTATAGAATTACCTAGGAAATTTAATGGTATACATGATATATTTCATGTATTAAGATTGGTAAATGTTGTTTGAGAATGTGTGTTTGCATGTATGGTTATTCGGGATTTGTGTTAATAAGAGTCTTCGTTCTATCAAAGAGTCATTTGTGAGATTTATTGGCTGTGAGGTCAAGATTTTGGGAATTAATTTAAATATTGTTGGTTAGTATATGTGGTATATTGAGTCATGAACTAAGGTACACATGGAAATGATAAGATTTCATTTTGAACAAGTATCCTCATGTGATTTGTTGTTTGTGTGTTTGATCCTAGGGAGTAAATCTCGGGACGAGATTTCTATTAGGAGGGAGTGATGTGACAACCGCGGTTTTGAGGTTCGTCACATATTTTTATTTGTTGCATATTTCGTGAAATTATGTGTCTTTATGTGTTTATCTGTTAATTGGTGTGAATATAGTGTGGTTTGGAAATCGTTTACGGGTACGGGGTACGTTGTAAGTGAAACGATGTGTGGTTATTTCATGTTTATGAGCTCACGTGGTAGTGACTATGAAATGAAATAGTGTTATGTTAAGTTTTTATATATACGTATATGTATTATTGTAAATCGTATATTTACGATGCGATGGTTTAGCGTTTAGAGGTCTCGGACAAAGGATATAGTTTCGAGAGTAATTTACGTGTTAGATTTAGGTTATTTTAGACTTATTTATTAAGTCACTAACTTATTTTAAGAGTTTCCATAAAATTATGTATTTTACGATAATCGCGTAAGAAGACGAAAAATTAACGTAAGGCTTTCGAGCTTTGGCCCGGAGGTAACCTGAGGGTACCACAAAGTTTAGTTACGAATAAATAACAGTAGGTGGAGTATAAAAGTCGGCCAAATACGGGTTTTGGGCTTTGGGTTGGGCGGCTAAAAGAAAGAAAGAAGGAAAAGCCCAAAACAGACCCAATGGACTTGTAATGGGATTAGGGGCCTTTAGGACTGAACCAAACCCAACCCATAACCAAAATGATCAGATTTTTAACCTCCATAACAGCTCCTAGCCGAAATTCAACAATGGTGGCCAATTAGGGTTTCTGTTGGGAATAAAATGTAGCTAGTACACTTGAATGCTGACAAGAAGAAAACAAGCGTTGATAAGAAGAAAACAAACGTTGATAGAGCAAGCATTGACAGGAAGAAGTCAAGCGTTGATAGGTTGAAGACAAGCACTGATAGAAAGATATGGTCTACGCGTATTTTGTTTCTAGTTTGTTTCTAGTAAAGATAGGATTAACAATGTATTTTCTATAATTATCTTTACCTAGAATAGTTGATACGTAGACTCTTGTACAAGGCTTCTTATGTCTATAAAAGAAGACCTTTAGGTTATGTTTCATATAAGTTTTTCATACGTTTAACACTTTCATTGTAAGCAAGTTCGATTCAATCAATCAAGTGAAAGTTTGTTTTACATTCATTGTGTGTTCTTGTTTTAGTGTTAATTCCGCATAACACTTAAATCACAAACAAAGTTTCTCTACGTGTTTAACTTGATCTAATCTCGTTTACACAAGCTAAATCGATCTAAGTTTGGGATCAACAAGTGGTATCAGAGCTTGTTGAGAAACTTTTTGATCAAAAGAACACAAGAACCCTAAATCGCCAAAAACCCTAATTTTTACAAAAACCCTAAAAACACCATGTCTACTCCAGAAACAAACTCCTCCTCCTCCTCAAACCATAACAGTATGATTCTCATGCTAGATGCAGACAATTTTGAGTTATGGAAGTTCAACTTTGAGCAATATCTACAAATCCATGATTACACCCTATGGGAAATCACTGAATATGGAAACACATTCAATAAAGCTCAAAAGATTGCAGAGCCATTGCTACAAGATCAGCTGTTCAAGGATGCTCTAAAGCAGATAAGAAAGAAAAACCTGAAGATGGTAGAGCTGTGTCTGCTGAGGACATAGCAAAGAGAAGGGTTGATATGAAAACCCTAAGCATTCTAAAACTCTCGTTGGGACAAGAAAATCAGCACAAATACAGAGGTTATGAGTCAGCAAAAGATCTTTGGGCAGCCCTTGAAGTTGCCTATAGTGGTAATGCTGATACTGTGGAAGAGAAAAAGAAGCAACTCTTACATGAGTATGCTGTTTTTAAGGCTCAACCTAATGAGAAGCTAAGTAGTGTGAGAAGCAGACTTCTTGACATTACAAGCAAGCTGTCCTTCATAGGGACAGTAATTGGTGATGTTGACATTATTGCCACTTTTCTTAAAAGCCTTGGTGACGCATGGAAGATTGAAGCAAGATCTATAATTGCCAGTAACAATCACAAAAGTTCTACTTTTGATGATTTGAAATTTAGGTTTTGACACCCCGTATAAAAGTTAAAGTTCTAGTCTCGATATCTTAACGAATTGATTCCCGGCTTAAAGTATGAGTCAGTTGAATTTGGTAAAACAAATATTTTTGGTTGGTTTTAAATTAAAATGTGCAAAGACTTAAAATTAAATGGCGTTATAATAAAAGAGCGTGAAAATATAATCTAAATCCAATTAAAAGTAAAAGTGCAAATATTTAAGAACGTGACGGAAAGTAAATTAATTAAAATGACCAGAAAATTAAAGCGTGACGAGAATTAAAATTAGACAAGTATTAAAATGAGTATGTAAAAATAAAACAAGGCAAAGTATAAGAAAACAACTCCAATCGGAATATATTACGATCAGTCCACAAACACCTTAGATCGGAATGATGGCCGGAACCCTCTGATCGGAATATTTTCCTTACCTCTTGATCGGAATATGGAGTAAACACTGGTCGGAATGTCTAGTAAAACTCCTGATCGGAATATCAAAGAACTCCAGATCGGAATAACACACAACACCTCAATCGGAATAAAGGGAAAAAGAACCAATCGGAATACCTAAGCTAGACCAGATCGGAATACCACTTACCTTGTTCTGATCGGAATACCAAAGCTCCCTAGATCGGAATGAAGATAGGAATGTCAAAACCCTCTTCCGATCACTCCAATCGGAATATATAAACCCCTTTCCGATTTACCAATCGGAATACGAGGGAAAAAGTACAAATTAAGCTAGAATAATAAGCTATAATCCTAAATAAGCACTAGACGAAATCCTAAGGTAAAACGTGTGAAAATAAGCTACTAAACAGAAATTTAAAGACTTTTAAAACAAGAAATGAAAAAGCTTTAACGAAAAACAAGTTTTTGTACGAAAATAACTTTTGTAAAAACTATAAAAACTTGAAAACAAACAAAATAAGCTATGAAAATAAATGATTTAAAACAATCAAAAACATAAAAATGAAATCTTTAAACAAGTGAACATGATAAAAAGGCATATAAATCAAAGATTAAAGAAAGGAAGAATGAGATCAACAAGATAAAGTAAAGGTGCGAGAATTTAAAAAAAAAACTTACTTGAAATTAAATGGTAAATAAGGTGCAAGACATGTAATTAAAGGTGCAAGTAATTAAAAGTGCAATAAAATAAAGGTGGAAGAACTAGTTTGTCAATCTAGCCAACCAGAAAAATGATTATCTAGTCCTAACTATATATAGGGGAGGATTAGTAAGCTTCCTCCCCTCTTTCATTTTCTCTTAATTACAAGCTTAAGTCCTTCCTTCTTTAATCTTCATTAATTGCATGCTTAGTCCTTTTCTTCTAATCTTCTTTAAACTTGGACTTAAAGGACTTTTGGCTTCGGGATTTCTTTGAACTCGTCTATAAATTCTTCAATAGAATAGACTTGAATTCTTCGGCTTTTGATAAACTTCCGTCTTTTGACTTTTTCTTCGATAAATCTTCAGAATTGGTCTTGGACTTCCGTTCTTTTTGCGCTCTTGACTTCTTGACTTCGTCTTTCATCTCTTTCTTCAATAAAAGTCCGTAAATGCCCGTGAATATCCGTGTTTTCTCCACTTTTCACAATTTCGTCCTGAATCACAACAAAAACACAACCACGCATAATTCCGACATAAAAGACATAAAATACACGTTTTGGTCCGGTTATTATTGTAATTAAGTGGTAGAAAAGATGTGTGTTTACACACATATCAAATCCCCTACACTTGACCATTGCAATGTCCTCATGCAATGCATTAGTTACAAAGCAAGATTACACTTTTCATCATAATTAATCCACGTTGGCCTTTATTCAAGAAATAGAAAATTAAAAACATACAAAATAAATAAATCAAAAGCATACCTTGGGTTTTGGAAATGTCATGAATAATCATCATCCTCAAGTTTTCACTTTCTGCAAACCAAGCTTAAAAACGAGATCATTGTTATTATAAGTTAGCAAACTATCACGAACTCATGTGGGCCAATTATTCACTTAGACTCCCTTATTCCTAGGTGTATCTCTTATATTTTATTGTTGTCTTGAATGATCACAAGGATGCATTGTTTGACTTATTTCGATAGTTTATTAGGCCGAAAATAAAGTGCACGATTTAATCAATAGTTAGCTAAAGGACAAAATCTTTTAAAACTGCTTCTCGGGACCTCATAAAGTTCATATCTTGGCATAACTCGCTTCGCGATTTGAGACCTTTCTCGGACCGATATTTGGCAGCGACTTCATACTTCAAACCTTGAGAGACGTTCATGAAATTATGGTCTTCTCTTCATAATGGAATTTCTTCACTTGAAGTTTTGAGAGATTCATACTTGGACCACGACTTCTTCATTTTTCTCCAATCATTATTTTGGACTTTGATATACAACGATCCGCCTCCTTTTATGACTTGGATCTATTTATCCTCATACCTTGTTAGGGTCTTTTCGGATACACTTCTCCATGACTTTTTGGGAGTTTTTGCTTTTCGTCGTGAGTCTCGATCCTTCATATTGATTTTCGATAAATGATTCTTCACATCACTTTGGATCTTTAGCAACAAAATATAGCCCTCATGCCTTGTTAGGGCCTTTTCGGACTCGCCAATCTTCGCATCCCGCTTCAATAAGTTATGCCTTGGCTATGAACTCTAATCCATACAGAGCAACTTTTAAACGATCTTGGGCTAGAAGCTAAGTAACTTTTCAAATCGTACAACCTTATTTATTAGCAGATAAATTATTTAGCAAGCGATGGGAGAATAGGCTCATAATTAACTCGCATAAATTAATGAAAGAATACCGGACTTATAATTGGCTCTATCATCTCTCGTTCTCCACAGTTTAAAATCTCAAGTAATGAGACTCGTGGATGCTTAGCCTATTAAATCAAAGTTTTGGGTTTTCGAGTCGCCTATAGGATCTTGCAAATTCTGAGACTTTTTCAAGTTTTAGAAATTGCGTTTTAAAGTTCCCTTGATAAACGACTCTCTAGGATCAATTATAGGAACTTGCGAAAAGTTCTTGTTCTTAACCCGTGAGAGTTAAGACTTTCGCGTTTTAAAGCTCCCTATATAAAAGCCTAGCAAAACTTGACTTAAAAACGTTAAGGATACTAGCTAGAGCAAACTTAGATAAGTAAACTCGGGTTGAGTCAAAAGATTCACAACGTTTGAAAATTAAAACCGCTTTATTAACATTTATTCTAGCAAAGAAAGAAAATTAACTATACAAAGGGCAAAACTAATAGGCCAAAATAGATCAAAAATTTTGAAAAATGTCGAAAAATTGATTTTCTGGTTAAAATGAGGACAAATACAAGGAAAAGACCACTTAACTTCGATAGAAGTCCCCCCTACACTTAAGATAAACATTATCCTCAATGTTTAAGCATGTGGGAGTAAACTCCCCTACACTTAGGACATTGTGCACTTTGTTTAAATCTTGCTAAGGGAAAGGACAACTAAAGAGATTCCTATTTTAATATTGAGAAAATATAAAATAGTGAATCGAAAAGAGTTTAGGATAGAACCAGGAAGAAGTAGAACACGGAATCACGGGTCGTCAAGAATCATCAAGAGTGGATCATTGAAGCTCGAATCCCTGATTAAGAAGTGAGGAGAGGGAATAGCAAACCAAAGGGTCCCCCCTACACTTAGGATAAAGAAAGCTAAAAGATAGATGCATGGGTTGCCTCCCAAGAAGCGCTTGATTTTTGTTAACCGAGTCATTAGCCTGACTCGACCTTGATCATCAACGGAAGAAGCATGAAACATATCCACCAGGATCAAAAACATAGTTTTCGTCCATCAAATAGCAGAGGCTTAAGGCGAACAAGGCAAGCCAAAGAAGAGTAGGCAAGGTTCCCTTAAGCAGTGATGGAGCACGGTGGAAGCAAGGATGAAGTGGTGCAAGCATGTCTTCAAAATTTCCAAAGATTTTTCCTTTTATTTCATCAGGTGGATACTGAGATGGCTTAAAGACTTCAATACCGGGGTCGAACACCTTTTCCTTTAGGGTAAAATAGCACGCAGGCTCAGCAGAGTGTGAAGAAGATCCACAAAGAAGCACAACCTCGTCCTCAGAAGGGGGACAAAGAGGTGTCAAATCATATGTGCAACGGATATTTGTGTCGACCGGTTTCTTCTACTTTGAAAGAATGTGCTTCAAATCCAAAGTAGGATCAAGACGATAATCTTCAAAGTCCAAAGGAGGAGCATCACTCTCATGAGGGAAGTAAGTGTTGAGAAATTCAGAGAAATCTTCCTCAAATGAGTAATTGTCCAAAGTAGGATCGAGTGATGGCGGAGGATCTTCATCATGTGAAGAATCGATCGAAAGAGTATCGGCCTCATCAAAATCATCGAAAGTGGGCATCTCGGGATACTTAGAAGTACAATCATCAAAATCATCCGAATCTGAGCTAGAATCATCATCATCATAAGCATCGAAGACCGGTGGAGAATCATAAATGAGAGAAGCTTCCAAAGTGGAGAGAGAATCATCCACATCCTCGTCAAAGAGTAGATTATCGATGGAAGAATCGAATAGAGGATTGTCATAGACGGTAAAGTCATCGAGCACATTAATCATATTCACTAATTCTCGTCCATAATGTTTGCCTGTAAGCTTCCCCATTTTGAAAATTTATGAGTCATTCCCGACTCTTAAGATTAACTCACCTTCGGCAACATCCACTAAAGCACGCCCGGTTCTCAAGAATGGCCGACCAAGTATTAAAGGAATACGAGGGTCCATTTCGTAATCAAATACGACAAAATCGACCGGGAAAGTAAATGCGCCAACTTTAATGAACACGTCTTCGGCTATACCAACAGGGTAAGCGAGAGTGCGATTTGCAAGTTCAAGAGTCATCTTTGTTGGAGTGAGGTCGGGTAATGATAGTGTTTTCCAAACACTCAGCGGCATCAAATTTATACTAGCCCCGAGATCAGCAAGGGTAGTAAATTCTTCAGTTTTGTTAAACACACAAGGCAACACAAAACGACCGGGATCTCCAAGCTTTTCCGGAAGTTCTTTAAGAATAACTGCAGAGCAGTTTTCATTTAAGCGTGTGTTGGCGTGTTCAATCAGCTTCTCCTTCTTGCTAAGCAATTCCTTGAATGCTTTGACAAATTTTGGCATGTGGACAAGTGCTTCAACAAGGCTAATGTTGATGGTCATTTGAGATAGCATATTCACATATTTCGATACTTGACAGTCATTCTTGGTTAGCTCGTTGGTCTTGCCTAAGCGAGAAGGATATGGGATGTTGGGTTTATAGGTGGAAGGTGAAGGTGTAGTAGGTAAAGATTGGGATGTTGAAGGATCCTTCCGAGATACATCGTTAAGACGAGGCGGAGATGGTAATGGTGCACTAATATTAGGTGTAGGAGGAGTAGGGATACATGGTGGTGTAGGAGGTGTAGATGATGGTGGTGGGATTGGTGGTCCTACGATGGTGACTCCACTACGAGTAGTAATAGCACTCACATTGGCTCGCGGATTGGTGACGGTGTTTGAAGGTAGAGAACTTGAAGAAGAAGGTTGAGCGGCGGGCAAGAAACTAGCCAAAAGATTCTTTAATTCATTCCTTTGAGTGCTGAAGGAGGATTGAATATTATCGCGAAGCTCGGATCTTATCTCATTTCCTTGCTTGGTAATCTCTCCTTTAAGATTGATAATTTGGCTCTGCAAATTCTTGATTTGCTCACCTTTGGTTCTCATGATGGCCTCAACATCCGGGTTACTGGGTGGGGTTTGTTGGGCGGGTGGGTGATAAGGATTAGAAGCTCTTGGTGGGATTTGGTTGCTTCTAGTGTAGTTGTTGGCGGGGTTTTGGTTTTGAGGAGAAAAACCGGGTGAAAGGTAGTTGTTGGACCGGTAACTCAGCAAATTTCTATCCCCTTGAGGTCGAGCTTGGTAATTTTCCGGTGAATAATTACCATAAGCAGCATACACATTTTCCGGATTTCCTTGTGTAGAAGGACAATCGGTGTATGAGTGAGGACCGCCGCATGTTTCACAAGGATTAGCAACCACTTTAACTTGTTGTTGTTGGTTTGAAGCGAGAAGCGTAATACTTTTGCTCATTTCAGTCATCATGCGGGTGAGTTCGGTCATATCAGGGTTTGCTGAGGTGGAAGAAACATTGACTCTCGGGTTGTTCCTTGAAGAAGCAGAGGAATCCCAGTTTTTGTGGTGAGTATTCATGTTCTCAATTAACTCTCTACACTCCTCGGGTCTCCTTTTCATGAATGTGCCACCGGTGGCTGCATTAATCGTATCACGATCTCGAAAAGTCAATCCGTTGTAGAAAGTATCAATTAAGGTCACAGGGAGCATGTTGTGGTTTGGACATCTATCGATCAAGACATTATATCTCTCCCAAGCATCAAAAAGAGATTCATCAGGGTCTTGCATGAAACCGCTGATTTGATTGCGAAGACTTGTGACCATGGATGGTGGAAAGTAGCGCAACAAAAAGCGTTGAGTCATGTCATCCCAAGTGTGAATAGAATTCTTCGGGAGACGATCAAACCATTTATCGGCATGATGTAATAAAGTATGTGGAAAGAGTTGTAGGCGAAGTTCATCCATTGTGGCACCAGCCAACTTCATGCTTTGGGTGATTGTAATGAACTTGTCGAGGTGTTTGTTGGCATCATCATCAGGCAATCCACGGAATGGGTTTGTTTGCACTTGCTGAATCATGTGGTGCTTCAACGAAAACTCAGGAGCGTTGATTTGCATCGGCGCAATCGGTCCTCCTCGTCCAAACATGGTTGGTTGACAAAGCTCCTCCATGGTCCGAAGATCGGGCTGTGGAAGAACATTGTTGTTATTATTAGGGTGCGGTGGAATATTATTGTTGTTAACACCTGACATATCTAAATCTTCTTGAGGCTCGGGCTCTTGATAATTAGAAGATCTAGTACGCATACACCTGAAAATACAAAAGAAAACAAAACGAAACACAAAGACAATATATATACAAAATAAAGAGAAAATCTTTTTGGATTTTTTTGAAATTTTTAATTTTTATGGATTTTTATCAATTTTAATTTTTATGATTTTTTTGAATTTTTTTATGCAAGAAAAATAACGCTCACAAGTGAACGGATCCCAAAAAGCAACGCGTCTCTCACAGAAAACCGTTAATCTTTACGAAAAGAGCCGGCAGCGGTGCCATTTTATAACTAGATTTTACTCAGGTTAAAAATTATCGTTGTACCAATATCTTCGAATTGATCTAGGTTCTCTATGTGACTCAGTTTTATTTTGGTGGAACAAAAAGGTTGTCGTTGTAGTATATTTAAAGTGCAAAACAATTAAGATTAAATGACTTAAAATTAAATCTGCGTTAAAGTAAATCTAAATCTAATTAAACGGAAGGTGCGATATTTAAAAACTTTGAAAAGTAAAATAACTAAATGACTAAAAATTAAAGCGTGATACGAGAATTAAAATTAGACAAGTATTAAAATGAGAATGTAAAAATAAAACAAGGCAAAGTATAAGAAAACAACTCCAATCGGAATATATTCCGATCAGTCCACAAACACCTTAGATCGGAATGATGGCCGGAACCCAATCGGAATGCTGTCACTTACCCCAATCGGAATAACCAAATCCCTCTGATCGGAATATTTGCCTTACCTCTTGATCGGAATATGGAGTAAACCCTGGTCGGAATGTCTAGTAAAACTCCTGATCGGAATATCAAAGAACTCCAGATCGGAATATCACACAACACCTCAATCGGAATAAAGGGAAAAAGAACCAATCGGAATACCTAAGCTAGACCACATCGGAATACCACTTACCTTGTTCTGATCGGAATACCAAAGCTCCCCAGATCGGAATGAAGATAGGAATGTCAAAACCCTCTTCCGATCACTCCAATCGGAATATATAAACCCCTTTCCGATTTACCAATCGGAATACGAGGGAAAAAGTACAAATTAAGCTAGAATAATAAGCTATAATCCTAAATAAGCACTAGACGAAATCCTAAGGTAAAACGTGTGAAAATAAGCTACTAAACAGAAATTTAAAGACTTTTAAAACAAGAAATGAAAAAGCTTTAACGGAAAACAAGTTTTTGTACGAAAATAACTTTTGTAAAAACTATAAAAACTTGAAAACAAACAAAATAAGCTATGAAAATAAATGATTTAAAACAATCAAAAACATAAAAATGAAATCTTTAAACAAGTAAACATGATAAAAAGGCATATAAATCAAAGATTAAAGAAAGGAAGAATGAGATCAACAAGATAAAGTAAAGGTGCGAGAATTTAAAAGAAAAACTTACTTGAAATTAAATGGTAAATAAGGTGCAAGACATGTAATTAAAGGTGCAAGTAATTAAAAGTGCAATAAAATAAAGGTGGAAGAACTAGTTTGTCAATCTAGCCAACCAGAAAAATGATTATCTAGTCCTAACTATATATAGGGGAGGATTAGGAAGCTTCCTCCCCTCTCTCCTTTTCTCTTAATTACAAGCTTAAGTCCTTCCTTCTTTAATCTTCATTAATTGCATGCTTATTCCTTTTCTTCTAATCTTCTTTAAACTTGGAATTAAAGGACTTTTGGCTTCGGGATTTCTTTGAACTCGTCTATAAATTCTTCAATAGAATAGACTTGAATTCTTCGGCTTTTGATACACTTCCTTCTTTTGACTTTTTCTTCGATAAATCTTCAGAATTGGTCTTGGACTTCCGTTCTTTTTGCACTCTTGACTTCTTGACTTCGTCTTTCATCTCTTTCTTCAATAAAAGTCCGTAAATGCCCGTGAATATCCATGTTTTCTCCACATTTCACAATTTCGTCCTGAATCACAACAAAAACACAAACCACGCATAATTCCGACATGAAAGACATAAAATACACGTTTTTGTCCGGTTATTATTGTAATTAAGTGGTAGAAAAGATGTGTGTTTACACACATATCATGATGTTTACAACAAATCGACGCTGTTGGAGAATGAAACTCTTTTGGACCATGCAAGTAAGTCTACCAATGGAAATATGGCCTTCTTCTCACATAGTGAAGGTCAATTTGATCAGAAGGATTCATACATGCACCCAGTTACTGGATCAACCTGTGTGAACGCTAGATCATATCCTGTCAACGCCTCACATTTAGACGCTGACACATACAAAATTGACTCTCCAAGAGTTAAGCCTGCTGGTATAGATCTGGATACTGTGTGTGCATACATTGCTTCATTGCCCAATGGTTCAGTGATTACATATGAGGACCTTGAGCAAATTAGTGATGAGCATTTGGAGGAGATGGATATTAAGTGGAATATGGCTCTTGCAAGTATAAGATCAAACAGATGGAATAGAAGATTCAAGAAGAAGATGACTTTTAATGCTAAGGACACTGCTGGATTTGATAAATCCAAGGTTGAGTGTTACAATTGTCATCGTATAGGGCACTTTATGAGAGAATTCAGATCTCCAAGAAGATCTGATGCTGGAAAACCCTCAAGCCAAATTGTTAAGGCTCAGGATCCCAAGGCCATGATGGCAATGCAAGAAATTGATGGTGTTGGATGGGACTGGAGCTATTTGGCTAAAGATGAGGAAGAGGATAAAGCTTTGGTTGCTGAGATAGAAGAAGAAGAGCATGTTCATTATGCTCTCATGGCACACTCCTCATCTTCATCAGACAATGAGGTATATGATGATGCTTTTTGTAGTAAGGGTTGTCGTTTAAATACAGAAAGACTTAACAAAAATGTTTTAAGATTGTTAGGAGATGTGAGTAATGAGAGATACAAGTTGTCTAACTATCAACTTGCTCTTACTCAAACTGAAAAGACAGTAGCTGAGTATAAGAAAATGGAGCTTGATCTAAAAGATAAAATTAATATCTTAAAACATGATTTAAATGCTAGTACTGATATCAGAAACATCATGGAGAGGGTCAATGCTGAACGACAGGTTAAGTTAGATGAGGCTATCAAGAATAAGGATAATGTAGATCTTAAAATTCAGAGATTTGATAAAGCCTCACAAACCCTAGGAGAATGTGTTAGTAAACAAAGGGATTCTAGGGACATGACTGGGATTGGGATGAACGAGTATGCTGGTGTTCCACCACCAGCTGAGGACTTCTATGGTGTCCAAAGAAAGGACTTATCTTGGACTGGTTTACCAAAACTCCAAGAAGAGGAATTTATTCCTCCACCAAGAGTCCTTACCCCAGTAGAAGAATATAGGCAAAAGTTGACTGATTTGGATGAATGGAAGAAAGCCAACCCTACCTTGTTCGTCAAGGGTGGCATGCTTAGTGATAGCCCAAATGAGCCTACCCCTATCAAAGTAACAAACCCAATCACTGGCAAGACTGTTGACCTTGGCTCAAACGTCGTTAGAAAACCTAGCATTAAATATGTAGAAATGTATAGGAATACTAGGTCACCAAAAAGCCAAGTTAGTGATAATGGAACAGGTTTCTTTTCTTCTAGACCTAGAGTTATGTCTGGAAAAGCATGTTATACTTGTGGTAGCTTTTCACATTTATCCTATAAGTGTGTCAACGCTTCCAAGATCAACGCTGACAAAAGGTCAAACACTGTCAGACCCAAAACTTTTGTGGAGCAAAGTCCACAAGTTGTTAGACCAGCCTCATTCTTTACTAAAGGGTCTAACACTTATGGGCAAAGAACTTTTCAGAAGACCAATACTTAGTCTAATAGGTAATGGGTTCCTGTAGCAAACCCTAGTTTCAACGCTGATAAGGGTAATTTCAGCATTGACAAGACCAAATCAAACGCTGACAGAAACGTTGTCAGACCTAATAATGTAAATATTTGCAACCACAGGGAAAGGGGTCTAAAGCTTCTTCTAGCTTGACATGGAGACCTAAGCAAGATCAAAACCCTAATTCTAATGGGATTTCTATGACCTGTAACAGATTTAATTATATTTCAAAGGTCATCACAAAACCAATTGGGGTTAACTGGGTGTTCAATCCAAAAAGGGATGAACAAGGGGTTGTTATGAGGACTAAGTTTGTTCTTGTTGAACAACCAAATGAATCCAAGTCTGCTCATGCTTGGGTTCCCAAAGAAAACTAATTTGTTTTCTTTATGTGCAGGGCATTCAAAAGCAGGTAAATGATTATGGTTATTCGGATAGTGGATGCTCTAGGCACATGACTGGGAAGGAAGATAATCTCACAAACTTCACTCCCATTAAGGATGGTGATAAAGTTTACTTTGGAGGCAGATATGGAACTATCACAGGCAAAGGATCTCTTCTCACCAACAATTTGTGTTTTGAAAACGTGTTTATGGTAAAAGAACTTGATTATAATCTTTTTAGTGTATCACAAGTTTGTGATAATAAAAATAAGGTTCTTTTTACTGATACTAAATGCTTGGTGTTGAGCAAGGATTTTAAAATACCACATGAGAAATTTATTGATTATAGGACACCTAGGCATAAGGACATTTATAATGTGAATCTTAATGGAATTAGGATGAATAATAACTTGCCATGCCTTTATGCTAAAGCTTCAGTTGATGAGAGTAATCTATGGCACAGGAGACTAGGGCACATTAACTTTAAAAATATAAACAGACTTGTGAGACATGGCTTGGTTGATGGTTTGCCTGAAAAGGCTTTCCACAATGACCACTGTTGTGTTGCATGCCTTAAAGGCAAATAGCACAAGGTCTCATTTAAGTCTAAACATGTGCACTCTAGTTCTAAACCACTTCACTTGCTGCATATGGACTTATTTGGTCCTACTAATATAGAGAGTTTGAATGGTAAATCTTACTGCTTTGTCATCACTGATGACTTTTCTAGGTTTACTTGGACTTTATTTTTAGCCATGAAAAGTGACACTGCTGATACCTTAATTAACTTTATTAACCAAATTGAAAAGAAGATTGGTAATGAAGTTAAAATGCTTAGAAGTGATAATGGCGGTGAGTTTAGAAATAAACTGTTGGATGATTTTTTGCCAAGAAAGGGATTACTAGACAGTTTAGTGTTGCCAGAACCCCACAGCAAAATGGGGTTTCTGAGAGAAAGAATAGAATCCTAATTGAAGCAGCCAGAACTATGTTGGCTGATGCTCACTTTCCCATTGCATTTTGGTCTGAGGCTGTAAATACAGCTTGTTATGTTCATAATAGAGCATTGGTCAACAAGATACATAACAAAACACCTTAGGAGTTACTTTGGGGAAGGAAACCTAATATTGGTTTTCTTAAACCTTTTGGTTGTCATGTAGTTGTACTAGATACTAGTGATGCCTTAGATAAATTCAGTGCTAAAGGTGATGAAGGCTATTTCATGGGTTATTCAATGCAGAGCAAGGGATATAGGTTTTACATTAAGAAGGAAAAACGTATACTTGAAAAAGTACATGTTAGGTTTTTAGAAAGTAAACCTAGTGATCCTGAAAGTGGTCCAAATTGGTTGTTTGACTTGGAACCTCTATCTAGGACTTTGAATTATATGCCTGTTACTAATCCAGACATTGTGAAGGTAACTTCAAATGTTGTGGAAAAACCAGTTGTTGATGTTTCAGGTACACAGGTTAATGAAGAGTTTGGATCACAAGCAGACAAGTCATCTCCCATACTTGAGTATGTCACAATTCCCATATGGACATATGCTTTTGCTGCTGCTGCTGGAAAGGAAAATGGTGGTCCCCAAGTATCACCAGTTAACAACATGCATGGTCTTTCAGGCGCTGACAAAGGAGAATCTGGCGCTGACAAGACAAATTCAGGCGTTGATGGCTCAAACGTTGACAACACAATTTCAGGCGTTGATAGCTCCAACGCTGACAACCTTAATTCAGGCGTTGACAACTCTTTTGGCCATGTTTTCACTTCTAATTTTGAACAAGGTGAACCTTCAAGCAGAAATGGAGAGGTTCATATAGATAATGATGGAAGGGAGTCTGAAGAAGATATTGGTAACTTGGATGATAAGATTGAAGACAACAGACTTTTTGAAAGAGGAGTTTCTATTTCTACAATGAAGGATCACCGCTCTTCTCTAATTATTGGTGATGTGATGTCTCTAGTTCAAACTAGAAGATCTCATCGGAATCTTGGAGGTTTTATTGCCAATATACACAAGAAGGTTGATAACCCTCTTGTTCAGGCATGTTTGTTTGCCTGTTTTCTGTCACAACAGGAACCCAAGAAGATTTTTGATGCTCTCAAAGAACCAAGTTTGGTGGAAGCAATGCAGGATGAGCTTCACCAATTTGCTATTCAGGATGTTTAGGAGTTAGTTGAATGTCCTAGATATGTCAGACCTATTAGGACAAGATGGGTTCTTAGAAACAAGAAAGATGAAAGAGGCATTGTGGTCAGAAACAAGGCACGTTTAGTGGCTTAAGGATATACACAAGAGGAAGGGATAGACTATGAGGAGGTCTTTGCACCAGTTACAAGGATTGAAGCTATAAGGATATTTCTAGCCTATGCTTCCTGCATAGGCTTTACTGTCTATCAAATGGATGTGAAGAGTGATTTCCTTTATGGCACAATTGTTGAGGAGGTTTATGTAATGCAGCCTCCTGGTTTTGAAGATCCAGAGCATCCACACAAGGTATATAGAGTCAAGAAAGCTATGTATGGATTTCATCAGGCCCCAAGAGCATGGTATGGCACATTGTCCACCTATCTGGTGGAAAATGGATTCAAAAGGGGCACCATAGACCAGACCTTATTTACAAAGAAGACTGGTAAGGATGTCTTACTTGTTCAAGTTTATGTGGATGACATCATCTTTGGCTCTACAAATCCAAAGATGAGTGAATACTTTTCCAATCTTACGACAGACAAATTCAAGATGAGTGCTGAAACTAGGATTTTTGTTAATCCAAATTTAAACAATTAAGTTCGTTTTTCCTCGATTCGACTCGAATTTGATTTCCGGTTTAACGTATCGACTTAACTTTGTTTTTGGTAAAATCTATTTTTGGTATTTTTAAACTAATTTAAAACTATTTAATTAAAAGAAATCTATTTTAATTAACTATTTAAAATATTAATTTGAAAATAAAATTTAACTAATTAATAAAACTTAAAAACTTTTAATTAGAATCTATTTTTAAAAAAAGTTAATAAATTGAAAACTAATTTTAAATCTAAAATTTAAATAATAATTTAAATCTACTTTTAAATCTATATAAAAAACTATTTAAAATTATAAAAGAAATTTAAAACTAATGTAAATTTATAAAAGTAAATAAAATTAAAATATTTTTTTATCCTTTTTATATTTTTTAAAAGAAAAAACTGAATTGAAAAAAAACTTTTAACTATTAAAGAAATAAAATATTTTTTTTAACTTTTATTATTTTTCAAAATAAACTTGATAATTAAAATAAAATAAAACTTTTGTATTTAATTTAAGTAAAACTAAACTTGATTTAAACTAATTTAATTTAAATAAACTGCCAAATTTAAATTAATCCTATATCAATCTAATGTTGCAAAACAATAAACAAAAAGACGTCTAGAGTAGATGGTTGGGGTGCTGGGTAGTTAGACGAGAGGTCGGGGGATCGATTCCCACTTATGACGAAGTTTTTGTTATAATATACTATTTGGAACTTTTTTTTTATTTTTTATTTGGACAGATAATCAAAACTGAACAATTGGTTCAGTTTTTCAGCAGTAAAATCAGCAATTAAAGAACAGCAAATAAGCCCAAAAAAGGTTGAAACAAAAAAAACTGACTAGATAAATAAACACATAAAATGATAATCCAAATAAGCAGTAGACATAAGCTATATCCTAACCGAGATAAGTAAGCAGATCCAAACAACTCCAACCAAATAGAAACTTATCAAACACAAAACTAAATAAGCTAACTGATTAAGCTATAAGCAAACTCTAATTATCAATAACAATCCAAACATAGCAACCAAATAAGCACTCAAAATAAATTATCAAATCAGATTATATTCTACGAACTAATTTAAACAATCAAAATAAGAAACCTAGAACTGAATAACCCAAGGACAAAAAGCAGATAATTACGACACAAGTTCAATCCAAGCAGATTCAAGTACAACCTCAAACAATATAAAACATAAACTAAATGAAACTTAACATAAATAAAGAAAACGAACCGGATGTAGAAATCCTTTGAGACGAAGTGTCGCGCTGAGCGAACTTAATGACAAATCGAACAAACACCAAATAAAACCTCCTTCTTACCCAACGAACATCATCATCATCTTCTTCATTTTATGAACAGTAACGACAGTATTTTTAATATTTCCCAGTAGGGGAAATATTGATATCACTTTCTTTATCTTCTTTTTTTTCTTTTTTTTTCTTTTTTTTTATAATAATTCGGACGAAGAATAGTAACAATAGTTTTATCAACAAATTAAAAAAAATAGTAACTGGAAATTAAAAATGAGACAGAATTAAAACGAAATTAACTTTTCATTAATTTAAATCAAGAGTACAATACTGAAATTGAAAGAAATTACAAGATTAAAAACCCTAAATCGATTTTTCTGAAAATTAAAAAATAAAGAAAAAGCACAAATTACATGGGAAAAATGGGGGTTTTTATAGGAGAACCCCCAAGAAACCCTAATCTTGGCTTCTCTTGTAAGCAATTGATCTCTATCGTCCATTCCATCTTTCTTCTTCTCTCTCTTCTAATTTCTTGATCAAATGGTTAAAAATTGCCCTTGTAGCCACGGATTGCCAGCATGGCGGGATGTTGTGCTACTTGTGTTTGTTGATTGGTGATGTGGCTTAATGTAATTGGTTGATGGGTGTATGGAAGAGTGTTTCCTCCAATCAAAAGTGGAGAATAGGCCACGTCAAATGGATTTTGGACCACCAGTGAGTGGATCCTGCGAAAAACTTGGGGATTTAATCCCCAAGTGTGTGAATTAATCAAAAAAGGTAAAATCCCAATTTTAATTGGGTTAATTTGAATGTAAAAATTAGGGTTTTTTGGGAAGTGGCTGTGTTTTTTTGAGAGGAGAGATGATGATGAGCAGTAAAAAAGAAACACATTGTTTATAACGTAAAGGAGAGAGTGGGTGATAGGTTTTATTAATTGTGTTTGGGCGTACACGTGGGGAGGGTAAATCGTTTGGGATGAAAAGTTGTGTAAGTTTGACTGGGGTGAGAGTTGACTTGCCAAAACAAGAGTGAAAATCCTGTTTCTTTGTTTTTGTTGAGATATGGGCTTAAGCCCATCCGTTATCTCAATTGGGCTTGAAATATATCCGTTCAAAACAAAATTAACTTGTTAAACATTTGGGCTGATTAGTATTTAACAAGTAAAATATACTTTCAAATGGGCTTTTGAGCCCATTAACCCAATTGTGGGACCCACTAAGCCCAAAATGTTCAAAATATTTAATCCTCTAAAAACGAGCTTGATTTCGGCTTTCTCGATCTTTTTCTTCAAACTCGTGTCGTTTTAGCCGGTATTCGTGAACTTGGGCACACTATTGGTCTTTTGACTTTGTCTTCGTCTTTTCTTGGACTTTTCTTCAACATTTGACAGTGAAATCCCGTGTTTTCTCTTCTTTTGATCATTTGTACCTATTTAACACACAAAACACAAAACCACACGTAATTTCGACATTTAAGATGTAAAACACATGATTAGGTCTTGTTTTTACTTGATTTTAGTGGCAAAAGGATAAGTGTTTACACACTTATTAAATCCCCTAAACTTGACCATTGCAATGATCCCATGCAATGCATAGTTTTAAAGCATTAAGTTACATTTTTCTCATTATCAATCCATTTCGGCCTTTATTACTATTACCACTACTACTACGATGAAAAGATAAGAACTTAAAAAGGAGACAAAAGATATAATCATTTATTAACTTGGAAATTTATTTGATGGAAGAAACTTGTAAAGAAATCTAAGACTTAGATTAGGGCTTTGGTGTCATGAATATTAATCACCCTCAAGTTTCACGTTCCCCATACCAAGCTTAAAAACGAGATCATTGTTTATCATAGGTTAGCACAACTAACACAGACTCATGTGGTTTAATTAATCACTTAGACCCCCTTATTCCTACGGTGTATCTCTTGTATTTTATTTTAGTCTTGAATGATCACGAGGATGCACTTTTGACTTATTTTGATAATTTATTAAGGCCGAAAATAAAGTGGGACGATTTAATCAATAGTTAGCTAAAGGACAAAATATTTTAAAACTGCTTCTCGAAACCTCAAAAAGTTCATATCTTGGCATAACTCGTTTCACGATTTGAGACCTTTCTCAGACCGATATTTGGCTTGTACTTCAAACTTCAAATCTTGAGAGACGATCTTGAAATTATGGTCTTCTCTTCATTTTGGTATACATCTTCATTAGGAGTGAAAGATGCTTCAAACGTTGACCACGACTTCTTCATTTATCCTCTTCTTTATTTAGGATTTTGATATACAACGATCTGCCTCCTTTTCGGACTTGGATCTATTTATCCTCATACCTTGTTAGGGTCTTTTTGGATAGACTTCTCCATGATCTTTAGGGGAGTAATTGCTTCTCGTCGTGTGTCTTGATCCTTCATATTGATTTGGATTAATGATCTTCACATCATCTTAGGATCTTTAGAAAAAAGTAAATCCTCATGCCTTGTGAGGGCCTTTTTGGACTCGGGTATCCTGATGCCTTGTTAGGGCCTTTTTGGATAAGCCAATCTTCGCGTCCCGTTTCAATAAGTTATGCTTGGCTATGAACTCTAATTAATACCGAGCAACTTTTAAAAGATCTTGTGCTAGAAGCTAAGTAACCTTTTAAATCGTACAACCTTATTTATTGCAAATATATTTATTAACAAGCGATGGGAGAAAAAGCTCATAACTAACTCACATAAGTTAATGAAAGAATACCGAACTTATAATTAACTCTATCATCTCTCGTTCTCCACAATTTAAAATCTCAAAGAATGAGACTCGTGGATGCTTAGCCTAATAAATCTCAAAGAATAAGAGCCGAGCTTTTATCGAGCTCAAGCCCAAGCCCAATAGTATGGCTCGAAACATATAATGAGCCGAGCTCGAGCTTTTGATAGCTTGGCTCGAGCCCTTATCGAGCTTTTTCGAGCCTTAGTATAAATATATTTTTATATAAGTACGAAAATGTTCATTTAAGTATTAGCCTTATTATCAAGAGTAACTATATGAAAACTTAAATAATTTATTATTAGTAGTTATCATAGTTTAGTACATACATTGAATTTGTGGTGGTGTGTAAACGATAATGATATATTTGTTTCGTATATGTAATTTCGAGCTTTTCAAGCTAAGCTCGAGCTTTGCTCGAATCCTAATCGAGCCGAGCTCAAGCTTTGAAGGTAAAAGCTCGACGAGCTATCGAGCCGAGCTCGAGCCCACTATTTTATGTTTCGAGCCGAGCCCGAGCCCTGTTGAGCTCGGGCTCGGCTCGGCTCGTTTGCAGCCCTAGTTAAGTATACTAGCTAGAGTAAACTTGGATAAGTAAACTCGGGTTGAGTCAAAATATTCACAACGGGCCTAATATATCAAAGACATCTAAACTTGTTAAAACCATTTTATTATTATTATTTTTTTGACTTTATTCTTGAAATGAAAATTATTACGATGCGATAATAAAAGGAAAGAAAATAAATAAAAATACTACTAGGCCAAAATAGATCAAAAATTTGAAAAACGTTGAAAAAAATTTAAATTTTCCGGTTAAATGGGGTCAAATTCATGGAAAATCCCACTAACGTTTGATAGAAGTCCCCCCTACACTTATTATAAATATTGTCCTCAATGTTTAAGCATGTGGGAGAATAAACTCCCCTACACTTAGGACATTGAGTACGTTGTTTAAAATCGAGCTAAGGAAGGGACAACTAAAGTGATTACATTTATTCATTTTATTTATATACAAGTATGAATCACCATAGTTTTGATAGAACCGGGTACACGGGAACACGGGATCACGGGTCTCGTCAAAAGTACCAAAAGTGGATCATCAAAGCACATGTCCCTGCACACAATCACAACACACAAACAACCTACTTGGCTCCCCCTACACTTATTGGTGGAAAATGGATGAAGGTGAAAAAGGGTGGAAAGGATGGTAAAGGTAAAAATCTAACCTAGTTATACGATGCTTGATTTATTTATCATGAGTCTCTAGCTCGACTCGATTTCCCGAATTAATTCAAGGGAAATGTGGAGAGGGATGGAATCATCTCGTGAGAGATGTCCTCTCCATAGTACAACTTAACACGTTGGCCATTCACCTTAAAGTTAGACCCATCTGGTTGGGATAACTCAATGGTGCGATAAGGGAAGACTTGGGCCACGGTGAATGGACCGGACCAACGGCTCTTAAGTTTACCCGAAAAGATTTTCAATCGAGAGTTAAATAGTAAAACTTGATCACCAACATGGAACTCTCGGTTTTTAATCTTGGAATCATGAATGAGCTTAGTCTTCTCTTTGTAGATTAATGAATTTTCATAAGCCTCATTCCTAAGTTCATTGAGTTCATTGAGTTGGATTTTCCTATGATCATCGGCTTTGTTTATGTCAAAATTAGCCCATTTCAAGGCCCAATAAGCCTTATGCTCCAACTCAATGGGGAGGTGGCATGCCTTTCCGTACACAAGGCGATAAGGGGTACAACCTATAGGTGTCTTATAAGCGGTACGGAAAGCCCACAAAGCATCGTCTAATTTATCGGCCCATGAGGCACGATGCTCTCCCACGGTTCACTCTAAGATTCTCTTAAGACCACGGTTAGAAACCTCGGCTTGTCCATTAGTTGAGGATGATACGTGGTGGAAAGTCGGTGATTGACACCATACTTAGCCATGACTCGTGCAAATTGATCATTGCAAAAATGAGTCCCGCGATCATTAATAATAGCACGAGGCACACCGAATCGAGCAAACAATTGTTTCAAGAAGTTAACAACCACCCTCGCATCGTTAGTAGGTAAAGCTTTTGCTTCAACCCATTTTGATACGTAGTCAACGGCTACGAGGATGTACTTGTTTCCCTTCGATGATGGAAACGGCCCCATAAAGTCGATGCCCCATACGTCAAAGATTTCACATTCTTGGATGAAATTTTGAGGCATCTCATCTTTATGTGTGATTTTGCCTTGTCTTTGGCAAGCATCACAATGTTTAACCATTTCATGTGCATCATGATAAATGGAGGGCCAATAGAACCCGGAGTCGAAAACTTTTTTAGGGGTGTAATTAGGACCAAAGTGACCACCGGTGGGTCCTTTATGGCAAGCTTCAAGGATTTGTAAAGCCGCCGGCCCATCAACACATCTACGAATGATTAAATCCGCACATTGCTTGAAAAGATAAGGGTCGTCCCAATAGTACGTTTTAACGTCCTTGAAGAATTTTTTATTTTGTTGGGACGATAACCCTTCGATAAGAACACCACCCGCCAAATAGTTTGCAATGTCAACAAACCATGGGGTATCATCAAGATTGGAATTAATAGACATTAAGGTCTCAAGGGGAAAGGATTCATTAATCTCTTGATTTGGAGATTCCCCTTGATAAGGATCCTCAAGTCTACTAAGGTGATCCGCGGCTAGGTTTTCCGCTCCTTTTTTATCACGAATTTCGATTTTAAACTCTTGTAGGAGCAAAACCCAACGAAGGAGTCTCGGTTTAGCATCTTGCTTGGTCAACTAGTATTTCAAGGCGAAATGGTCGGTGTAAACGATGGTGGTCGAAAGCACAAGATAAGGGCAGATTTTCTCAAAAGCATACACTACAGCTAAAAGCTCTTTTTCGGTAGTGGTATAATGCAATTGAGCCCCCGTCATTGTCTTACTAGCATAATGAATGGGTTGGAAATGTTTGTTAACTCGTTGACCTAAAACCGCTCCTACCGCGAAATCACTAGCATCGCACATGAGCTCGAAAGGTAACTCCCAATTTGGAGAGACTAAGACCGGTGCCTTAGTTAATTTACCTTTAAGAAGTTCGAAAGAGTCGAGACATTCTTGAGAGAAGATGAAAGGAGCATCCTTTTCTAAGAGATGAGTCATTGGACGAGCTATTTTCGAGAAATCTTGGATGAAACGTCGATAAAATCCCGCATGGCCTAAAAAACTTCTAACTCCTTTGACGGTGGTAGGTGGAGGTAACTTAGCAATGACGTCAACTTTAGCACGGTCGACTTCGATACCAGCTTTGGAAATTTTATGACCGAGGACGATGCCTTCTTTTACCATGAAATGGTATTTTTCCCAATTAAGAACGAGACGAGTGTCTTCACACCGTTGGAGCATACGTTCTAAATTAGCAAGGCAAGTAGAGAAAGAATCGCCATAGACCGAGAAATCGTCCATAAAGACTTCCATAGTTTCTTCAACCATGTCATGAAATATCGCCATCATACACCTTTGGAAAGTCCCGGGAGCATTGCATAAGCCGAAACGCATTCTTTTGTAAGCAAATGTTCCATAGGGACAAGTGAATGTGGTTTTCTCTTGCTCTTTTGGATCGATAGGGATTTGAAAATATCCGGAAAAGCCATCTATGAAACAATAGAAATCATTACCCACTAAACGCTCGAGCATTTGATCCATGAAAGGAAGAGGGAAATGATCCTTACGAGTGGCATCATTGAGCTTACGATAATCGATGCAAACTCGCCAACCCGTTACAAGTCGAGTAGGAATCAACTCGTTGTTTTCGTTGGGAACAACGGTGATTCCGCCTTTCTTAGGCACACATTGGACGGGACTCACCCATGGCGAATCCGAGATAGGGTAAATCATTCCGGCATCGAGAAGTTTGATAACTTCTTTCTTAATGACTTCATGAATTTTTGGATTAACCCTTCTTTGATTTTGGATTGCGGGTTTAAAGTCATCTTCCATGAGAATTTTATGAGTACAAAAATTAGGATCAATTCCGCGAATGTCAGAGATTTTCCAAGCAATTGCTTTCTTATGATTCTTAAGCACATCGATAAGTCAGGATTTTTCATCTTCTTTTAAGTCCTTAGCAATAATGACGGGCAACTTATTGTCCTCCTCTAAGAAAACGTACTCTAAATGAGACGGTAAACCCTTAAGCTCTAAATCCGGAGGATTGTCAATGGAAGGCTTAGTCAAAGTAGGATCATTGTTTGTAACTTCTTTAGGAGTAGTTGGAGAAATATTGTCCTCATTGAGAAGTATCTCAATGGTACGAATGTCTTCATCCTAATTGGTGGGAGAATTATCATAGTTAATATCGAGAGGACCCAAGCTAGCTTCAAAATCATCTAAGTCACTTTCTCCAAATGGAGTCAATGAAGGAGCAATAGAAGCTACGGTCTCAACATGAGGTAAAGGAGAAGTCCCGCTCTTACAAGCCTCGTGAAAATGTTCTTCGCATGCTTCGTCGAGCACATCGATGAAATTCACGGATTCGGGCTCATCGGGAAGTTTGGAAAGTTTACCCATGTTAAAGACGATTTTGTCATCCCCGACCCTCATGATAAGTTCACCCGCGGCTACATCAATTAATGTACGCCCGGTCCGCAAGAAGGGTCGTCCCACAATTAAGGGAACACGGGGATCCATTTCATAGTCGACTATGACGAAATCGGCGGGAAAATTGAATTTGTCGACTCCTACAAAAACATCCTCGGCTATCCCCACCGGATAAGCAACCGTACGGTTAGCTAATTCCAATGTCATACGAGTGGGGACTAGCTCGGGTAAAGATAATTGTTTCCACACGGACAATTGCATAAGATTGATACTCGCTCCAAGATCCACCAAGGCCATACAATTCTCAACACCCGGAAAATTGCAAGGAATAAGGAATCGACCGGGATCTCCTAACTTAACCGGTAATTTTCTCAAAAGAACCGCGGAACAATTCTCATTCAATTGGGTATTGGCGATATCAAGAAACTTTTCCTTATCACTTAAAAGATCCTTAAACATCTTAGCGTACTTAGGCATGTGAGCGAGCGCCTCGGCAAAGGTGATATTAAAATTCAATTGTTTGAACATTTTTAGGAAGTTTAAAACTTGAATATCATCCTTATTCTTCAATTTCTCTTTCCGCAACCTTGAGGGATAAGGTATATTGGGTTGAGATGAAGGCTTTGGAGTGGATTGCTCACTCACATCCTTTGGTGGAGGAGGAGGAATAGAAATGGTAGGTGAAGGAACCGGTTTTGGAACCAAAGGTGTGGTAGAAAATTTGGGTATCGGTGGAACATAAGGTGTAGACGAATGGATAACGGGAGGTATGTCACAAGTGGAAGAAGAAGGAGGTTGTGTCGAAGAAGAAGGTATCTCGGGTCCTTGGTTAGGTGGGGAAGGTTCTACGGTGGTCTTACCGCTCCTAGTAGTGATAGCATTAACATTAGCCCTAGGATTGGTCACGGTGTTTGAAGGAAGGGTACCTTGGGGTCGAAAGGTTTGAATCATAGTCAAAAATTTCTTATCGGTCGATTCTTGCATCTCTCTCATCATTCGTTCATGGTTGGATAATTTTTGTAAAACCAAGTCCATTTGAGGATTATGCATGTTCATTTGATTATAACCTTGATTAGGAAAACCTTGGTTTTGATATTGATTAGAACCTTGATTAAATCCTTGATTTTGAAAACTTTGGTTATTATATCCTTGATTATTTAACCCTTGGTTTTGCCCTTGAAAATTCCCTTGATTTTGATTAAAACCCCGTTGATCATAATTTCCTTGAAAATTACCCCGTTGAGGACCTTGGTTCCTATTTTGGGCGGGTGGGGGTGGTCTTTGTGGTGCTACAAAACCCAGGGGAGCCAAATAGTTATTAGACTTGTAAGACAAATGGTTAACATCAACATTTGGTTTGAAATGAATCCGATCATTTTCATTGCTGTTATAAGCATAAACTTCTTGTTGATCATTGTAAACCTTGTCACAATTATAGGTACGAATGTGGTCCACCACAAGTCTCACACATTTCACTTTTTTCTTTCACGGCATGCACATGTGTAGTGAGGGCGACAGTTTTTAGAGCGAGTTTTTCAACAAGTGAAGTAAGTTTATTAATTTGATCATTCACCTCATTATTACTCATACTAGCACTTGCCATATTAGCCCTAACACTCTTGGTTTGCACTTTTTCCTTGTTCTCAATAATGGCCCAAGCCTCGTTCATTGTTTTCACAAGAATATTGCCCCCCGCGGCACTATTAAGTGAGTCTTGGTCGTTTAGAGTTAAACCATTATAAAACGTGTTGATTTGATGCACTTTAGTGAAACCGTGTTGTGGACATTTTCTCAAAAGATCTTTAAAACGATCCCAAGACTCACTAAACGTTTCCCCATATTGTTGCTCAAAGTTGATTATTTCATTCCTTAAGGACGTGGTCCGTGATGGTGGGAAAAAGTAGTTAATGAACTTGGTCTCTAAGTCGATCCATGTGGTAATACTTTGGGGTGGTTCCTTATCAAGCAAAATCTGGGCTTGTCCCTCGAGGGAAAAAGGAAAAATTTGGAGGCGAACGGCCTCTTGTGGCACCCCATTGTATTTGACGGTATTAGCTAATTGGATGAAACGTTTGATATGAGCGTGTGGGTCATCATTAGTACGGCCTAAAAATGGTGTAGCAGAAACCATTTGAATAAAACCCGATTTAAGTTCAAAATCATTAGCTCCAATATTTGGCACCACAATCGCGTCATCGTTTCCTTCAACGTGAGATTTTAGAATCTCAATCATTGGTCGATTATCCGTTGCGATCGTATTGTCGAAAGCTCGATTCTCGGGATCGGCTTTAATGACGGTCTTTTTGTTTTTCTTCTTCTTCTTTTTAGAAGAATTAGAAGTATTTGGTACACCAATCTGTATGTATGTATGCGCGCGAGTGCGCATACAATTAAAACTTTGGAATGAGGTAGGTGACCTCAGTCGACTTTGAGAGGAAAAGGATTTTCCCTCTCGAGGAGCAATATGAAAAAGCTACAAAAATATATACGTAAATACTACTTGAGTTGGCAAACCAATAATCGGTCGTACCTCTCAATATACGCACAAGCAAGCGGGGAAACGAGGTGGCACAAAGCACTTAAAAACCTTTTTCCTTAGACGGCCTTTTATAGCGCGTCGCCTTATACCCACCTTATAGTTTGTATATGTCGAGTTCAAACGTCTTACTAGTATTTATCTATTTTGCCCTTTTTTTCGTTATGGATGCGACTACAATAGTTAGGTGATGAAATCCCAACTAAGGCTTATTTGAAAAGTAGGTAATTTATTGTGCTACGTAATATATTATAGTAAAAGAAAAAATCTTTTTGTATTTTTCAGAAAAATATATATTCACAAGAAAAATCGAAAGAAATCGAACTAGAAATTAGCACTAATACGTAATATTTTTGGTGTAATACTTTTAGGAAAAAGTATTACTTTTGATTTTTTTAAATTTTTTTGGTGCAATTTTTAGGAAAGAAATTGCTTTTGTGATTTTTTAATTTTTTTGTATTTTTAAGTTTTTGATTTTTTAAGATTTTTGATTTTTTTGTGCAAGAAAATTAACGTTCAAGAAGAACGGATCCCAAAATCCAAACGTCTTCACGAAAAATCGTCAATCGTACGAGCGAAGTGGTAGCGGCGCCATTTTGAAACTGGGATTTTTGTTAATCCAAATTTAAACAATTAAGTTCGTTTTTCCTCGATTCGACTCGAATTTGATTTCCGGTTTAACGTATCGACTTAACTTTGTTTTTGGTAAAATCTATTTTTGGTATTTTTAAACTAATTAAAAACTATTTAATTAAAAGAAATCTATTTTAATTAACTATTTAAAATATTAATTTGAAAATAAAATTTAACAAATTAATAAAACTTAAAAACTTTTAATTAGAATCTATTTTTAAACAAAAGTTAATAATTTGAAAACTAATTTTAAATCTAAAATTTAAATAATAATTTAAATCTACTTTTAAATCTATATAAAAAACTATTTAAAATTATAAAAGAAATTTAAAACTAATGTAAATTTATAAAAGTAAATAAAATTAAAATATTTTTTTATCCTTTTTATATTTTTTAAAAGAAAAAACTGAATTGAAACAAAACTTTTAACTATTAAAGAAATAAAATATTTTTTTTAACTTTTATTATTTTTCAAAATAAACTTGATAATTAAAATAAAATAAAACTTTTGTATTTAATTTAAGTAAAACTAAACTTGATTTAAACTAATTTAATATAAATAAACTGCCAAATTTAAATTAATCCTATATCAATCTAATGTTGCAAAACAATAAACAAAAAGACGTCTAGAGTAGATGGTTGGGGTGCTGGGTAGTTAGACGAGAGGTCGAGGGATCGATTCCCACTTATGACGAAGTTTTTGCTATAATATACTATTTGGAACTTTTTCTTTTTGGACAGATAATAAAAACTGAACAATTGGTTCAGTTTTTCAGCAGTAAAATCAGCAATTAAAGAACAACAAATAAGCCCAAAAAAGGCTGAAACAAAAAAAAACTTACTAGATAAATAACCACATAAAATGATAATCCAAATAAGCAGTAGACATAAGCTATATCCTAACCGAGATAAGTAAGCAGATCCAAACAACTCCAACCAAATAGAAACTTATCAATCACAAAACTAAATAAGCTAATTGATTAAGCTATAAGCAAACTCTAATTATCAATAACAATCCAAACATAGCAACCAAATAAGCACTCAAAATAAATTATCAAATCAGATTATATTCTACGAACTAATTTAAACAATCAAAATAAGAAACCTAGAACTGAATAACCCAAGGACAAAAAGCAGATAATTACGACACAAGTTCAATCCAAGCAGATTCAAGTACAACCTCAAACAATATAAAACATAAACTAAATGAAACTTAACATAATTAAAGAAAACGAACCGGATGTAGAAATCCTTTGAGACGAAGTGTCGCGCTGAGCGAACTTACTGACAAATCGAACAAACACCAAATAAAACCTCCTTCTTACCCAACGAACATCATCATCATCTTCTTCATTTTATGAACAGTAACGACAGTATTTTTAATATTTCCCAGTAGGGGAAATATTGATATCACTTTCTTTATCTTCTTTTTTTTTTCTTTTTTTCTTATTTTTTTTATTTTTTTTTATATAATAATTCGGACGAAGAACAGTAACAATCGTTTTATCAACAAATTAAAAAAAATAGTAACTGGAAATTAAAAATGAGACAGAATTAAAATGAAATTAACTTTTCATTAATTTAAATCAAGAGTACAATACTGAAATTGAAAAAATTACAAGATTAAAAACCCTAAATCTATTTTTCTGAAAATTAAAAAATAAAGAAAAAGCACAAATTACATGGGAGAAATGGGGGTTTTATAGGAGAAACCCCAAGAAACCCTAATCTTGGCTTCTCTTGTAAGCAATTGATCTCTATCGTCCATTCCATCTTTCTTCTTCTCTCTTCTAATTTCTTGATCAAATGGTTAAAAATTGCCCTTGTAGCCACGGATTGCCAGCATGGCGGGATGTTGTGCTACTTGTGTTTGTTGATTGGTGATGTGGCTTAATGTAATTGGTTGATGGGTGTATGGAAGAGTGTTTCCTCCAATCAAAAGTGGAGAATAGGCCACGTCGGATGGATTTTGGACCACCAGTGAGTGGATCCTGCGAAAAACTTGGGGATTTAATCCCCAAGTGTGTGAATTAATCAAAAAAAGGTAAAATCCCCAATTTTAATTGGGTTAATTTGAATGTAAAAATTAGGGTTTTTGGGAAGTGGCTGTGTTTTTTGAGAGGAGAGATGATGATGAGCAGTAAAAAAGAAACACATTGTTTATAACGTAAAGGAGAGAGTGGGTGATAGGTTTTATTAATTGTGTTTGGGTGTACACGTGGGGAGGGTAAATCGTTTGGGATGAAAAGTTGTGTAAGTTTGAATGGGGTGAGAGTTGACCTGCCAAAACAAGAGTGAAAATCCTGTTTCTTTGTTTTTGTTGAGATATGGGCTTAAGTCCATCCGTTATCTCAATTGGGCTTGAAATATATCCGTTCAAACCAAAATTAACTTGTTAAACATTTGGGCTTAATTTGGGCTGATTAGTATTTAACAAGTAAAATATACTTTCAAATGGGCCTTTGAGCCCATTAACCCAATTGTGGGACCCACTAAGCCCAAAATGTTTAAAAGATTTAATCCTCTAAAAACGAGCTTGATTTCGGCTTTCTAGATCTTTTTCTTCAAACTCGTGTCGTTTTAGCCGGTATTCGTGAACTTGGGCACACTATTGGTCTTTTGACTTTGTCTTCGTCTTTTCTTGGACTTTTCTTCAACATTTGACCGTTAAATCCCGTGTTTTCTCTTCTTTTGATCATTTGTACCTATTTAACACACAAAACACACAACCACGCATAATTCCGACATTTAAGATGTAAAACACATGATTAGGTCTTGTTTTTACTTGATTTTAGTGGCAAAAGGATAAGTGTTTACACACTTATTAAGTGCAATAGGGGAGATGAACTTCTTTATACGGTTACAAGTTCAGCAGAAAGAAGATGGTATCTTCATCTCTCAGGATAAGTATGTAGCAGAGATCTTGAAGAAGTTTGGCTTTTCTCCACATGAGAAGAGGGCTAGTACTCCTATGGATAGAGAACATCCTTGGGGAAAAGTTAGAGATGGAAAAGATGTGGATGTCAGGCACTATAGATCAATGATTGGTTCATTGATGTATCTCACAGCCTCAAGACCTGGCATTATGTTTGATGTGTGTGCATGTGCACGCCATCAAGTGACTCCCAAAGAGTGTCATCTTCATGCTGTTAAGAGAATTTTTAGGTACCTTAGATGCTATCCAGATCTTGGAATATGGTATACAAAAGATTCACCATTATAGCTTATTGCATATTCAGACAGTGATTATGGTGGTGATAAATTTTATAGAAAATCCACAACTGGTGGATGTCAGCTTCTTAGGAGTAGATTGATATCTTGGCAATGCAAGAAACAAACAGTGGTGGCCAATTCTACAACTGAAGCAGAATACGTAGCAGCAGCTGCTTGTTGTGGACAAGTCTTATGGATTAAGAACCAGCTGTTGGATTATGGGTATAATTTCATGCATACCAAGATTTTTGTAGACAATAACAATACTTTATGCATTATTAAAAATCCTGTACATCATTCTAAAACAAAACACATAGAAATTAGACATCATTTTATCAGAGATTGTTTTGAAAAAGGTTTAATACAACCAGATAGGGTTGACATAGAAGAAAATGTGTCTGATTTATTAACTAAACATTTTGATACTAGAAGGTTTCAATACTTGGTAACAAGTATTGGAATGATCAATATCACTTAATATGTGTTTTGGGGTCTTATTATAAAAGTATGTACAGGATATGCATTGTTATTAGTCTTTTTAAAAAGTTAGATATTCCACTATATTTTTCTAACACCGACAAAGGTTATCTTAACGCTGATAAGTGTTATCGTGACGCTGTCAGCAACATGTTAGTTTTGTGGTTTTTAATCTAAGTGTGCAGGCGTTGTTAGCATTGTACAATTAGATACAGAGTTGCTTATGGATCCTTGGAGAATCAATTGGAGCATGTTTCAATTTATGGATGATGGTTGGAATATTTATATTTCTATCTTGACATAAGTTTTTATTTACATGCATATTATTTGGCAACTTGTGTATCACAGTTTAAGGGGAGGTTTTAGGAACCTTTAGGACTTTTGGGTATTCTTATAATACTCTTATCACAATTCTAGATTGTGTCCACTGGTGAGTATGAGTTAGTTTACTAAATCATGAGGCACTGTAGCATGCAAAGTTGGCATACTATGCATGCTGCCAAGACCTTTTTGGCCTAGAATTGGATGTGGTCTGTTGGGAGACTTGGGAATGCTTTATAATGGGTTTACCTGGGAGTCACAAGGAATTTTATGAGATAACTTAATTGTTAAGAATTTTGGTTAGCAAGGGAAACTAGAGGACTGTTATGTCTATCTTGCATAAGCAAGTGTGCATAACTGGACAGTGCTTGCCACCCTATAATAATTATCAATTTATAGGTTATCTTCACTAGGATAAATTACTTTGTTAAGGTCCTTTTTCATTTTTATTACTTATATTCTTGGACGCTTACAAATATTTTTCCAAGCGTTGTTATGACCAATTTAGACGTTGACATGGCTTTGGCAAACGTTGACAAGAATATAGCCGTTGGGCGTTGATGGGTTATTTTTGACCGTTGACACTCATTGGGACCTACCCAGTTGTTATTTTTGACGAATTTTGGGGCCGTAATTTTGGGAGTAGATAACTTTTAATTAATGCACAAGATAAATTATTTTCTTTTCAAGATTTTCATCATTATATTTTGAAAATACTTGCCTTATTTTTGACCAATCACATGTGCCTATCTCTCCTATATATTTGGCTCCTATTTTTAAATAGGGTAATTTATATTCTTGTCTAACACTTTTTCTCCTCTAATTCATCTTTCTCAATAATTCACAAACAGCTTTCTTCAACAATGGCACCAAAGTTTAAACCAAGTGACTTGGTATTATGATTCAGGAGTCAGCACAACATGATTGCTTATTTGGACGCTGATGATACTTTGTTTCCACAATACACCCAGATGGTGGCGTATTTGAATGCATCTCCAATTAGGTATTCACTTTCTCATGCTCCTCTCATCCCTGTCACTCATACTAAACAGTTTTGGAACACTGTTAGTTCCTCAACAATTAATAATGTGACTACATTATCAGCTATTGTTCATGGGCGTACTTGGGTGGTTACTGAAGCCTTTGTTCGCCAGGCTTTGCATCTTAATGATGCAGATGGTATAACAACTCTCCCCATCAATGAAATAGAACAAGGACTTCAGGCTTTGGGGTATCCTTTCCCTGATGAGGGTACTTTAAATAAATATCATAAACAAGAGTTTCCCCCAGCCTAGAAGTACCTCATACATGTCATCCTTCAATGTTTGAGTCCCAAATGTACTACACATAATGAAATTAATAGGTCTATTGCTAGTGCAATTGTGTGCATTAAAAATTGGCAAAAGTTTAATTTTTCAAAACTAATTTTTGATGGCATGTGTAAAAACAAAGGAAATAAGATGACCTTGGCTTATCTCAGATTTTTGCAAATGGTTTTTGATGAGCAAAATTACTACACAAGGGAGCATGATGATTTTTATGATCCCTGTGCAAAAGAAAGCTATTTTTAGTAAGATGAACTCACCCCCTCACCGTGAATTACCCCTCACCCAAGCTATGCTTGTTGTTATTGCAACAGAACAACCCTAACCAGACCCACAACCACAACTTGACCCCATACCAGAACCTTTGCCTTCACCTCAACACATGGAAATTGACCAAGAATTTTTCAACGCTGACACATTAAATGTTGACGTTGACACAAGTAATCCAAACGTTGACACCTTTCCTTCACAGACCCAAACACCCCTTAACCTTCAAACTACCACCCAATCCACATCATCTTCTACCCCACCTGAATATAGGTTGATTAAACGCCCAAGGACTACTAGAGTGTTCTCCTCTAGTGGTCATAGCCATGTTGTAGAGAGAACCACCACCCAAGTGTGGTTGGTGCTATGGATGAGGCTGGGACTATTGGTACTAGCTTAGATGCAGGCCAAGACAGTCCTAACATCTTTAAGACCTCATCCATGCCCCATGACTCTACTTTCGGAGGTCAAATACCCATTATAGATGAGGACAGATTGGAACCATACACATTGATGGAATTGACGGTTGTCTGCATTAGCTTGCAAAAGCAAAATGCAGACCTGGTACAAACAGTCAGTACACAAGGCCTTGAACTCAAGCAATTGAGAGAGAGGATTCTTGTTTTGGAAACTGCTGAGTCTAGGAGAAGGCAGACAAGAGTCCTTTCATCAGAGGAGGATTCTTACAAAGGGGAGGAAGCTGCTATAGAACCTGTTAATTTGAGTGATACAAGATCATATGAAGCTGCTACAGAGCCATTTGATTTGAGTGGAAAAGGCTCATATGATGGAGAATCTTTGGGTGTTGCTGAAGCCCTTACTAAATTGAAGAAGCAATCAGGTTTTGATACATCTCTGGTTACTCCTACAAATTTGAACTTGTCTTTTACAGCTATATTGGAGCAATTTACAAAAGGCGCTGAGACAAGTAAGTTGGGCGTTGACAAGCAAAATTTGAACGCTGACACATCAAGCGCTGACAAGAGTAATTTGGGCGCTGACACAAGGAATTTGAGCGTTGACAGACCTGCAGATATGGTTGATGTATTCTAGTCATCAGCTATCATCAAAGAAGTGTCTTCACATTTACCATCTTCATCTTTACCCATCATTGATCCATTAGATAAGGGTAAAGGAATCATGGTAGAAGTAGAAGTTCCAAAGGATGCAGCACAAGTAGAGTTTGATTCAAGGTTGGCTGCACAACTTATGGAACAAGAAAGGAAGAAGGTTGGTGGATCACCATTTGTTATCACTTCTGAGGAACAAGAAGAAAGTGATGAAGGAAGTTCAGATTCAAGTGTGATGATAATAGAATAACCAGAAAGACTTGAATATGGTGATGATTTGGCAAGAGAGAAGCTTAGAGAGTTAAAATTGCAAGTAGACTTTGATATGCCAAAAGTTGTTCAGATGTACCATGCTTGGGAGAATAGGATTATAGAGACTCCAGATTTGACAATTTTAGACCAAATTTGGGGATTAGAGATTCTTCTAAGAGTTCAAAGAGACTGCAAGGTAATTCTTAAGCACAAGGCTAGCAATGTTTTCTCACTGCTGAAGAGGGATAGAAGGGAGCTTTACTACATGTTACTCAGTGTCATGGAACTGGATGGACCTTCAAGAAATTGCAGGGATTATCCTTTGAAGAATTGGAGTACAAGGCTTATCCCATTTGGGAAAAAGTGCAGGAAATGAATACTTTTAGACTTCTTTCAGATGAAAGGAAAGAAGAACTTGCAGAAGAGATGGAGATTCAGAAGGCAATGATTGTTTCAAGGCCTTTGAAGAAGGGAGTTCCACTTGAGTTTCTTAAAGATCTAAATAAAGTGGTTCCCAGTGAAGCTGTTCTTAGAAGGAGCATTAAGCTCTCACCCATGGAAGCTTCAGATATGGTACAAGTGTTACCTCTTGATGCCCAAAACCCTATCATTAGCTATGAGGAAGATGCAAGTGGGTTTTGGAAAATTGTCAGATATGGGAAAGAGGTACACACATTTACTACTCTTATGTCTCTCTTTGCAAGTATGGATAGGGAAGACTTGGCAGACCTTTGGAGGTTGTTGATGGCCAAGTATGAGACTGAAGCAGCTACTTCAGTCAATGGAATAAAGCTCTGGTCAACATTCAAGAGAATGTGTGCACCAGAAGAAGAAGATCCTATTTGGAAGGATCATGAGGATGATATAAGTGGTCTTCAATGGCATTTGTATTCAGCTGCGGGTGTGTATTATTTGAGCTCTACAAAGTTTGCTGAGTATCTTCTTGTAGATGCTGAGTACCCCATGTCCAAAGAAGTTTTGGAAAATATGAAGACAACACAGCTGGAGATTGACTATTCAAGTGACGTGGCCAAAGATTTGATCAGACAGGTTTATTACCAATATGATAAGATTTGTAAGATTCCTCCTAGTTCTTAATTTTTATTCAGAAACTTGATTGCTAGAGTAGATATCAAGTTTAGGGGAGGATTGTTGAGAATAAAATGTAGCCAGTACATTTGAACACTGACAAGAAGAAAACAAGCGTTGATAAGAAGAATACAAACGTTGATAGATCAAGCGTTGACAGGAAGAAGTCAAGCGTTCATAGGTTGAAGAAAAGCACTGATAGAAAGATATGGTCTACGCGTATTTTGTTTCTAGTTTGTTTCTAGTAAAGATAGGATTAACAATGTATTTTCTATAATTATCTTTACCTAGAATAGTTGATACATAGACTCTTGTACAAGGCTTCTTATGTCTATAAAAGAAGACCTTTAGGTTATGTTTCATATAAGTTTTTCATACGTTTAACACTTTCATTGTAAGCAAGTTCGATTCAGTCAATCAAGTGAAAGTTTGTTTTACATTCATTGTGTGTTCTTGTTTGAGTGTTAATTCCGCATAACACTTAAATCACAAACAGAGTTTCTCTACGTGTTTAAGTTGATCTAATCTCGTTTACACAAACTAAATCGATCTAAGTTTGGGATCAACAGTTTCAAAAATAAAGATCTTCCATTGATTTTAAGGTAAAACCTTCAAAACCCTTGTTCTATTAATGATTTTAATCAATTTAATCATGTAATTGATCTTATGATGGATTAAGGTTTGTGAGTTTTCCGAGATTAGTGAGATTAGGGTTCATATGAATTGATTACTTTGGTTATTATGAAGATTAGTGATCGTAATTAGGGTTTAATCATGTTTAAATTTGTTTTTAAAAACTAGGCATAATTTTTGGTCCATTGTTTTGATCATATATAGAGTTATACAAGCTTTTAAATTTAGAATCTTATGTCCCTTAAAAGGTAATTCATTTATCTTTCAAATGAAAGAAACTAGAACTAAATTGGAGGTTGGGAAGTGGGTCAAAAACAGGTTACATCAGTCGGGTGTCAAAACAGTTTTTGGATCAGCCTATTTTCATTTTATGTTTTGAATTGTTTGGGGTACTTAGGGTTATAATTGGAGATTCAAATGGACATGATATTTAGATTATATATTAAATAAAAAATCTGGAGAAGGGCTAAGCAAATGGGATAGGGTAACACCCTCTGGTCATAACAAACATTTCATATGTTTAAAATCGGTAAAATATGGATATGCGAAAGTATAAGTTGTATATTGGGGACTTAAGATTAGCTTTCATGTTGGGGCAAGGGCTGAGATTTTAGATAACACATATAAGTTTATGGGGTTTTCATTGCAAGGAATGTAGTTTATGTTTGGTGGACGTATGGCTCATAATACAGAGTGTGAAAAAGGGACTATTTTGGGTTAAATGTTAACAAGACGAATTATGAACTAATCTAAGTTAAGGCTTTATAGAGTGGTGTAATGAGATGCTTATGGCATATAAATGGGGTTAAGTTTTGGGAGAAGGTTAGATACCCATCATAGATTGATGAGCCATTTTGGTATGTGGTTCATGTCTTGATTTATATGTTTGTGTGTTTAGATTTTTGCTAGAGCGCGGATACTTGGAGAAGCTTGTTTAGGTGAGTTTCATAGTCCCATATCTTTTTATGATTTTATTTCTAGATGGGATGGAATAGACACTGTATGGTTTTGTAAAGAATTGTGTGAATGTTTTTATGGTTTGTGATGGACTTATGTGTACACTTATGTGATTAACTGCTATGTGATTCTTGATTGTGTTTATGATTTTGATCAGGGGACACGTACCGTCTCAGTTATTCTGGTTTGACTTGGTACCAAGGGGATGTTGATAAGGCGGGGCCTTGGGATTATTTCATAGGTGTATGGGCGCCTATGGGACCATGGTTATTGGTAAGGCTTGGAGACTTGGAATTGTGGTTATTGGTAAGGCTTGGAGCCTTGGATTTGTGGTGACTGGTTAATCTTGAATGCTAGTTGTTAATACATAATTGTATCACATTGTCCATATGTTCTCTTGTTAATGGTTATTATTCACAGCTTAAAACTGATTTAGCGTTGGAGTCTACACTTATGACCCTCACCAACTTTATGTTGACATCTTTTAGTGTCTCTTTCAGGTGAGAATGTGGTTAAGCATGAGAATAGGAGTGGCTAGCTGGAAGGCTTATGATTGCATTTGGAGGAACCCACTTTCCTCTTAGTCTTTATTTATGTTTGAATAAGTGATACTTTGTAGACACCTATATGTTTGTTATTTGTTAATTGTATGTCTTCGGTAAGAGGTAGACCTGTTACCTACTTACCTAGATGCCTGCATTGTTTGAGATATCTTCATGACATCGTGTCACCATTTATGATATTTCCTTTTCATTTAGTTATCTCTATATACACGCTATTGTTGTGATGATATCCATACGTCGCGCCCCATATTCCGCCATGGTGGGGTGTGATACATTTCCACTGAAAACAACAAATACCTTGTTGGATGCACACCCGTTCATCTAGAACACCACAAACATCACCGTTACCTGAACCTGAACGTACTCTTAACCGAAGGCTACTTAGACTTCATTGCCGTGTACCTTTAGCTAGGAGACACGAGCAACCTCAACCTCGCATAATCAACCAACCTTTTGACGATCTTTCACAAATCCTATTTCTCTCCAAACTCATCAACCGCTATGATCCAATGTCGGACATCGATGATGAACCAATGTGGTCAGCCGATAGAGTTGTCGCACCAACTCCTGGCTCCGCCATCGTTTTACCTGAAATTGCAAACAATTTTGCAATCAAAGGAAACTACTTAACCCTTGTCAAAAATAACCAATTTGATGGTCGAATCAAACCGATCCTCATAAACACATCCACGAATTCAGCGGAATTTGTAAAATGTTTAACTATAGAGAAGGACAATCTGAAGCCGTCTAACTCGTGATGTTTCCATCATCCCTGACTGGAGAAGCCAATTCATGGCTCGACAAACTTAACGAAGGAACCATTCGAACATGGGAAGATCTTAGAACTGCTTTCATTAGCCGATTCTTTCCTCCTGACCTATTTGAAAAACTCCTCGGAGAAATCCGAAGCTTTTCTCAACAAGATCGAGAAACTCTCACTAACGCATGGTTAAGAATGAAAGAACTACTCAGAAACTGCCATGGTCATGGACTAAAAAAAGAAGGAGTATTCAAGAGTTTCTATCATGGTCTTGACGATGATACCCAAGATGCATTGAATGCCGCATCGGGCGGAATTTTCCTTTACAAAACCCCTAACCAAGCTTACCAGTTATTAGATGACAAAGTCCTACTTAAACTTGATTGGTCCAAAAACCACAAAATAAGAACCCACGAAAAACCGTATCTTTTGCTAAAGAAAGCAACAACCCAACCTATACCGAGAAAATAATGGCTCGAATGGATGCCATGTCTCTTAAAATTGATAGTCAATATAAAGAGATGAAAAACAAAACCTGCAAACATTGTGAAGGAAACCATCCTTCTAGTGAATGTGATGCCTATGACACACCCATGACGAAGGAAGAAGAAGCCAACTTCATGAATACCTTTCGTCGAACTCGATTTTATAACTATTATCGTAATCGCGTCCGCGATAATTGGAGATCAAATGATAAACCAAGTTATGATCGAGACGAAAAGAAACCCACTCAAACCGAAGACAAAACAACCTTGAAACCAAAATCGACAACTTTATAGAATCTCAAATAAAAACTAACATTTTTGTTCGAGAAACATTCAGTGACTTCAAAACCAAGTTCAAAACTACCACCAAAAACCACCAAGCTTCCATTCAAAACCTTGAAGCTAAGTTTGATCGTGTGGCCGATAAACAATTCGAATCGCGCTTCTGGTTCTTTACCAAGCAACACCAACCCAAACCCCGAGAACAACAACAAATATCAACCCCCACAAGCTCGAAATGAGCATGTGAATGTCGTATTCACGTGGAGCGGTTTATCTTACGAATCACCTACCAAACCTACTCAAGTTGCACCAATCGAAATTCCATTCGATAGTGATAATAAGGATGAAGCCCAACCAACCCATACCAAACCAACTGAAAACTCAACACCCAAAATATATAAACCAAAAGTACCATATCCACAACGCTTACACAAGCAAAAGATGCAAGCTAAGTATGGTAAATTCCTCGACTTAATACAAGAAGTTTGAATTAACATTCCTTTAGTCGATGTTCTGGCTGGAATGCCAAATTATGGCAAATTTATCAAAGAACTTATCAAGAGTAAGCACAAGTTTGAAGAAGTTTCTTCAACTTTTCTAAATGATGAATGTTCTGCCATTGTCCAAAACAAAGTACCACCAAAACTAGGAGATCCTGTAAGTTTTCTAATCCCATATACTTTCCATCACTCATATTCTTGCAACTCCTTGGCCGATCTTGGCGCAAGTATCTACCTCATGCCATACTCTTTGTATGCTAAACTCTCTAAAGAAGTTTTAAAACCCACAAAAATGAGTGTTCGCCTCGCGGACCGTTCTTTCCAATACCCAATGGGGATAGCTGAAAACATGCTCATAGAAGTCAAAAAATTTGTTTTTCATGTTGACTTTGTAATCTTAGAAATGCAAGAAGATAACAAGGTACCACTTATCCTTGGTAGACCTTTCTCTCACACAGCTGACGCTATAATGAGAGTAAAACAAAAACAACTCAACCTTGGAGTTGGAGAAGATAGAATTTCTTTTTCTATCGATGAAGCAATGAAACACTCGTACTCTAATGATGATACTTGTTTTAGTATCGATGTCATTGAAGAAATCATTGAAGCTAATTTCGACGCTCTTCTTGATGAAGGATCAAAATTTTATATTCTATCGAAGGAACCATCCTCGAAGATGAACTTTTTGCTGAATTTGATGCCTTCATAGCCGACCATACTGATAAAGCAATCGAAACAATCGAAGAAGAAATCGAAATACCATTTGAAACCATAACTTTCGAAACCGATTTCAAAGTTAAGAAATCTGTCGAAGAACCTCCTACAGATTTAGAACTTAAACCTCTTCCTGAACATCTGGAATATGCGTTTCTTCACGAAGAAAAATTACTCCCTGTAATTATTTCATCCCAAGTTTCGGAATAACACAAAGACGATCTAATTGACGTTCTCAAGAAGCATAAACAAGCTTTTGCTTGGAAAACTTCTGACATTCCTGACATATGTCCATCGTTCTGCAAACACAAAATCCAGCTTTTGGATAACAAGAAACCAATTGTTGAAAAACAACGAAGATTAAATCCTAACATGAAACATGTTGTTAAAAAAGAAATCCTTAAACTCTTAGATTTTGGAATAATCTACCCAATCACCAATAGCCCATGGGTTAGTCCTATTCATTGTGTACCTAAAAAGGGAGGTATCACTGTAGTAACTAACGAAAACAACAAATTAGTACCAACACGAACCATCACCGGATGGAGAGTTTGTATTGATTATCGAAACTAGATGATGCAACCGCGAAAGATCATTTTCCTTTACCCTTTATGGATCAAATGTTAGAAAGACTCGCTGGGAAATGAATACTTTTGTTTCCTCGATGGTTTTTCTTGATACTTTCAAATCCCAATCGACCGTATGGATCAAGAGAAAACCACGTTTACTTGTCCATTTGGAACTTACGCTTATAGGCGCATGCCTTTTGGTCTATGCAACGTACGTGCTACTTTTCAGAGGTGTATGATTGCAATCTTTCACGATATGATTGAAGAATCAGTCGAAGTCTTCATGAACGATTTCTCCGTCTTTGGAAATTCTTTCGACACATGTCTAAACAATCTTGATAAAATGTTATCACGATACAAAGAAGAAAATCTTGTGCTAAACTGGGAAAAATGTCACTTCATGGTTAAAGAAGGAATTGTGCTAGGACACAAAGTGTCTGGAGCCGGCCTTGAAGTTGACAAAGCAAAAATAGACATGATCTCAAAACTCCCACCACCTACTAATGTTAAAGGCATTAGAATTTTTTTAGGTCATGCCGGTTTTTACCGACGTTTTATCAAAGACTCTGCGAAAACTTCAAGACCTTTAACACAACTTTTAGAGAAAGAAAGAACGTTCGATTCTAACAACGAATGTCTTTCAACATTCGAAACACTTAAACAAAAACTTACATGCACACCCATTATTACAATCCCTGATTGGAACCTTCCCTTTGTGCTTATGTGCGACGCAAGTGAACATGCCCTTAGAGCCGTCATTGGACAAAAAAGATGGTAAACAATTTCATCCCATCTATTTTGCAAGTAGAACTCTTAACGCAGCCCAACAAAATTATACAATTACGGAAAAAGAACTCATGGCTGTAAATTACGCGTTTGACAAATTTCGATCATACCTCGTATTGTAAAAAACAATAGTTTACAGCGATCACTCGGCTTTAAAATACTTGTTCAAAAAGCAAGACGCAAAACCTCGTCTAATACGATGGATATTGCTTTTACAAGAATTTGATTTGGAAATTAAAGATAAAAAAGGAGCTGAAAATGTTGCTGCCGATCATTTATCTCGCATAGTGAATGATGATTCTAGCGATGATGAAATCAATGACTTTCCCGATGAGCATATAATGCAAGTAAGTACTAACAATACACCATGGTTCGCAGACTTTGCAACCTATTTGGTTGTAGGTTTTTTACGAAAGGGAATGACGCACCAACAAAAGAAAAGATTTTTCTTTGAACTAAAAAAATACTTTTGGGACGATCCTTACCTATTTAGAATCTGTTCCGATGGAATAATCCGACGTTGTATTTCCGGATTCGAATCTAGAAAAATTCTCGATGAATGTCACTACGGATCGACCGGAGGACATTATGCCACAAACACTAATACATGTTTTTTTGCCAAGTATAAAAATTTGTTCGTCTCAATTCAATTCGAATTGGTTTCCGGTTCAAAGTGTGACTCAGTCATTTTTGGTTAACAAAAAGAAAGTTTTGATTATCTATTTCTAAGTAAAACTTGAATGCGAATAGTAATAAAAATAAGCTAAAAGCAATTAACTAATAAAAACAAAACAATATAAACAATAAAACGTGAATTAATGCAAAACAATTAATAAAAATAAAACAAAAAGACGAAATTAACTATCGACTCGAAAATAAAGTTTACTAAATGAAAAAGAAGAGAATAAAACTAAAATAGTACTTTAAAGCTAAATGAGGCAAAACCTAAAGCGGGTACTAAATAAAAGATAAAACTTGAACTTTACGAAAAAATATTAATTTTAAAAATAGACGAAAAATTCAACTAAAAATACGAAACTTTCAGAATTAAAATCGGAACAACTTTCAGATAAAGCTAAACAATTACGAAACAATACTAATAAATAAACAAGCTAGCAGGCAAGCAGCTGGAAGCTGCCAACCAAGTACCTCAAATTGGCGCCAAACGAACTAAGCAAGCACACTCGACAATTTTCTTCGCAATAGCTACAGTATATTTAGGAATAAAGATTTTCTTCGCAATAGTTGTTATTTTGGAAAAGGTATATTTTCATAACTTTTATTTTTTCGGAATAATGTTTTTCAGAACTTTGGCATATCTTCGGAATAACTACATTTTCAGAGAAAACAAAAATCTTCGGAAAAAGGGAGTTTTTCAGAATAATACTAATCTTCGGAATATCAAATATTTTTAGAAAAATGACATATATTCGGAAAAGCAAAATTTCAGAAAAATTGACAAATTCAGAGAAATCTTCGGAATAATAAAACCCTTTTGCGAAGATATGATAGACAAGTGCAGTAACATTAAAAATCCACGAACTAAGCTAAAAATAAGCACAAATCAAATAAGCAATTTACCAAAACTTAATCTAAAACACTTTTAAGAAAAACTAATTTAACCACAAATCAAAAACTTTAAAAACACTAATTAATCTAAATAATATAAATCCACTTTTTATAAAATAAACTAATAAGCAATTATCTAAAAACTTTACCAAATTTATTTTTAGAAAAAGCTAATAAGCCAAAATTTAAAAACTTTTAAAAACACTAAATAATAAAAATATTTAAAAACAACTTTTTATAAAAAATAACTAATAAGCACTTAATTAAAAATAAGAAAATTAACACAATAAGCACTAAAACACTATAAGTTATAAAAATCAAACACATAAAAACCCATAAACATAATCAACCAAACGCATCAATAAATCATTAAAAATCAAGATTAAGCAACTACAAGATCATCTAAATCAACACAAGATTAATAATAAAGAAAGGAAGAATGAGAATGATTAAAATAAAAGCTTGATTAAGATTAAGATTAAGATCTAATACAAGATTAATGAAAAATATTAAAACATGAAATAAAACCTAGAGAGAGAAAATGAAAACTAGAGAGAGAAAGTAAATCTACACTACTCCTAATCTAAACTAACTTACCGCCTCCTAATGACACATTAGGAGGGTATTTATAGGAGGAGTAAAATGTTGGTGCTTTCTTCCTTCTTTCTTCTTGTCTCGACTCGATTTAAATTCTTTGTCTTTCTCGACGTCGTCTCGGGATTTGTCGATATAATTTGAACTCGTCTTATAATTTTCTTCTTTAATTAGACTTGGTTCTTCGACTTCATTAAACTTCCGTCTTTAGACTTTTTCTTCGATAAATTTTCAGAATAGGCCTTGGACTTCTGTTCTTTTTGCACTCTTGATCTTTTGACTTCGTCTTTTCTCGTTTTCTCCGATAAAAGCCCGTGAAAGCCCGTGTTTTCTCCCTTTTTCATCTTTTGGTCCTAAAACACAATAAAAATACAAACCACGCATAACTCCGACATTTACGACATAAAATACACGTTTTGGCTTGGTTATTATTATAATTAAGTGGTAAAAGGATGGGTGTTTTCACACCTATCAAATCCCCTACACTTGACCATTGCAATGCCCCCATGCAATGCATTAATTACAAAGCACGTTTTACATTTTTTCATCATAATCAATCCACATTGGCCTTTATTAAAGAGACAGAAAATTACAAATTATTTAAAGGGAGAAAAAAAGTAACAAGATCAAAAACTTACCTTAGGGTTTTGGAATGTCATGAATGATTATCACCCTCAAGTTTCACGTTCCCCAAACCAAGCTTAAACACGAGATCGTTGTTAATATAAGTTAGTAAACTAACACAAATTCATGTGGCCCAATTATTCACTTAGACTCCCTTATTCCTAGGTGTATCTCTTATATATTATTGTTGTCTTAAATGATCACAAGGATGCATTGTTGACTTATTACTATAGTTATTAGGCTGAAAATAAAGTAGGACGATTTAATCAATAGTTAGCTAAAGGACAAAATCTTTTAAAACTGCTTCTCGGGACCTCATAAATCTCATATCTTGGCATAACTTGCTTCACGATTTGAGACTTTTCTCGGACCGATATTTGGCAGCGACTTCATACTTCAAATCTTGAGAGACGTTCTTGAAAATATGGTCTTCTCTTCATAATAGGAATTTCTTCACTTGAAGTTTTTGAGAGATTCTTCATATTTGGACCACGACTTCTTCATTTTTCTCCAATCTTTATTTTGGACTTTGATATATAACGATCCGCCTCCTTTTAGGACTTGGATCTATTTATCCTCATACCTTGTTAGGGCCTTTCTGGATAGACTTATCCATGATCTTTACGGGAGTGTTTGCTTTTCGTCGTGTGTCTCGATCCTTCATATTGATTATTGATAAATGATTCTTCACATCACTTCCGATCTTTAGCAATAAAATGTAGCCCTCATGTCTTGTTAGGACCTTTTCGGACTCGCCAATCTTCGCATCCCGCTTCAATAAGTTATGCCTTGGCTATGAACTCTAATTAATACCGAGCAACTTTTAAACGATCTTAGGCTAGAAGCTAAGTAACTTTTCAAATCGTACAACCTTATTTATTGCAATTAAATTTATTAACAAGCGATGGGAGAAAAAGCTCATAATCAACTCACATAAATTCATGAAAGAATACCAAACTTATAATTGACTCTATCATCTCTCGTTCTCCACAATTTAAAATCTCAAGGAATGAGACTCGTGGATGCTTAGCCAATTAAATCAATGTTTTGGGTTTTCAAGTCATCTATAGGATCTTGCAACTTCTTAGACTTTTTCAAGTTTAGAATTCGCATTTTAAAGTTCCCTTGATAAACGAATTTCTAGGATCAATTATAGGAACTTGCGAAAAGTTCTTGTTCTTAACCCGTAAGAGTTAAGACTTTCGCGTTTTAAAGTTCCCTATATAAAAACCTAGCAAAACTTGACTTAAACACGTTAAGGATACTAGCTAGAGTAAACTTGGATAAGTAAACTCGGGTTGAGTCAAAAGATTTATGACGTTGAATAATTAAAACCACTTTATTAAAATTTATTCTAGCAAAGAAAGAAAGTAACTATAACAAAGGAAAATACTACTAGGCCAAAATAGATCAAAATTTTTGAAAAAAGTCGAAAAATCAATTTTCCGGTTAAAATGAGGACAAATACAAGGAAAAGCCCACTTAACTTCGATAGAAGTCCCCCCTACACTTAATATAAACATTGTCCTCAATGTTTAAGCATGTGGTAGTAAACTCCCCTACACTTAGGACATTGTGCACTTTGTTTAAATCTTGCTAAGGAAGAGACAACTAAAGTGATTCCTATTTTAGTATTGAAGAATATAAAATAGAGAATCAAAAGAGTTTAGGATTGAACCGGGAAGACGGGAACACAGAATCACGGGTTGTCAAAAGTCATCAAGAATGGATCTTTGAAAGCTCGAATCCCTTCACATGATAGGAAAGAAAAACAACAAACACATACTAGGGTCTCCCCCTACACTTATTAGAAAAACAGAATAAAAGGATAGATAATCGGCTTGCCTCCCAAAAAGCGCTTGTTTTTTGTAACCGAGTCACGAGCCTGACTCGTCCCCGAATTAAATTTTCCATGGGGAAGCCTCCAATGTAATACTAGGATCAAAGACCTTGTCCTCGTTCCCGGAGGACATTAATAAAGGAGAGGCTGGAGGATAAGTCTTAAAGGGTAGAAAAGTCCTCTCAACATACGAAAAGTATGTGAGGTTGTGATCCACAGGAGGTGGGGTGGGTAAAGGAAGCACATTGTCATCCCCCAAAGACAATGGATGTTGACCAAGCGGCAAAGCCGTAAAGGTGTCAATCATGGAATGGTCAATGTCACCTCCCGGGTCATAGCACTCATCCTCCGTAATGGTGTCTAAAGGAGTGGATGAAAGGTGCTCGGGAGGGGGACTTGGGACAATATCTTCATGCAACAAATTATCAAAAAGAATATCCCCCTCCGTGTCATCATCATCAATACCCGGAGGTATTGAGTGAATGTCGATTTCTTCCATAAATGTGTCATTATTCTCGACGGGAGTAATAGATGGGGGCAAAGACTCGGAAATAGGAGCAGAATTCAACGCTTCATTCTTAACAATAAGAAGATGAACTTTCAGTAATTTGTCGCGAAGAATAACGTCTTCCACCTCATCTACAAGACCAAGTTCAGTGGTGAACTTCTCGTATGTCGGAGAGAATAAATCAACATCGCCTTCATCGCCCGTAGGAGAAGGAGAAATTTCAAAAGTGAAATTCTCATAGCATGGAGAAAAATCATCATCATTAAGAGCGACCTCGTCCGTAAGCTCAGCAAAAGTAGGCACATCACAAACCTCATCAAAGAATTTGTCGAGACCAAAATCACTAATCTCACTCGATGTATCACTGTCCTTAGATGCAGTAGGGATATCAAGAGTAGGAGTAGTAATCTCAGAAGATGGGTTGAGATCATAGATATCATCCTCGTCATCATCATAATAGTAGTATGGATGCACAAGAGGAGGAGTATAATCACTAAGATTAGATACTTTCTCTTGTTGCTGTCGCTTTTCCTCCTTCCTTTGCTTCGCGTATGCTAGCTAATTCTTGTTGAACGTATTGAAGTGTATTAAAAAAATTGGCTCTGTTGGAAATACGTTTTTACGTATTTATGAAGGATCGGTCGCTCCAACGATATATTAATGTAATGGGCTCGTGATATAATTTGTAGTAAATATAGTCCATATAGTCCACATGTAGGGTGGGCTATATATACCCCTCCTAGCATGTTAGAAGGGGTGGTTCATTCATTTAACACTTTTTCATTAATCTAATCTCACTTTCTCTCTCTACTTTTCTTCCCTCTCCTTTCTCTCTCTATACTTCTTCTTCCTCCTTCCCCATTTCCACCATTAATCAATAGATCCAATCCATCATTTACCAAATCCTTAGAAAGAGTAGACCTTCAATTGGTATCAAGAGCCATGGTTGAATCTTAGGATTTGCTTATTTTTTTATCTTTTGATTTGGTGGTAAAAATCCTTTCTTTTCTAATTTTTTATCAATCTTTTCATCATTCGATCAACTTTTTATCAATTTTTATAAATTTTATCAATTTTTATTTTTTTTATCAGTTTTATTTTTTTCGTGTGTCAGTTTTTTATTATCTGTTTTTTTTTAATCAGTCCAAATCAGTCAAAATTTTCTTCTTTTTATCAGTTTTTTCGTTTATCAGTTTATTTTCTGGTACAACCTTGCCTAATCCTTTTTTAATCAGTCACTTTTTAATAATTTTTTAATCAGTATTTTTTTTTTCTTTTTTCTTTCAGTTTTCTTCTTCATTTTTCTTATCAGTCCAAACCGTCCAATCTGTCAACAGTCCAAATCTGTCAAGTGTCATCAGTCCTTTTTTGATCCAAAGTTATCAGTGTTCGAATCAGATTTCCGCATAGGTTTTCCGAATAAGTATTCCGAATAAGCTTTCCGCGTAGGCTGTTATTCCGCGTAGGCTATTTTTTCCGAATAGACAACTTTCCGCATAGACACTTTCCGCATAGACACTTTCCGCATAGACACTTTCCGCATAGACACTTTCCGCATAGCAATCTTTCCGAATAGAAATTTTTCCGAATATATTTTTTTTTTAAATAGACACTTTCCGAATAGAAGTCTATTCGGAATTAACACCACTCGACTGACACCACACCACTCGACTGACACAACACCTCTCGACTCGACCCAAACAGTGACTCACTCTAAACCGACTCACTCCCTCACAACTCTCGAACACCATAACTCAACACCCTCACATCACCACCCTCACATCACCACTCAAGACTCTCGACCCTCACTCCCTCACCGACACCCTCTCGACCCTCACACCCCCTCGACTCACTCTAACACCCCCTTACCTTCGCACCCTCTCGACCCTCCCCCTCGTCAACAAGAGACCTTTTCAATCAACCGACACCCAACCACCCACACCCACAAAAATCAACCGACACACACCTCTCACATCCTAAACCTAGACTCCCTAGATTCACCCACATCCCCTTCAACACCTCACCTTAACACTAAACCCACAACAACAACACTCAATCTTTCAAAATGACACACATAGAAGGACACTACAGAAGAGAGAGACTACAATTAAAATATTAAAAGAAAACCTACCCGAGACCATTTGCATGATCTTGTAGACACAATCTTTAGTGATTTTTCAGATTCGTGGGTCTATATATATATATACAAGTTCATTTTTCTTGAAAAGGTGATTTTTTTTGTGGATCTAGTGACTGGGTTTGCTAGAACAACAGGAACGAAAGGGGGATATTAGGGTTGTGGTTTTGGTGGGAGCGAGAAGTGGTATAGACGCAGGTTTGTTGTGTGTTTGTTTAGTTAAAAGAGAATGATCTGTGTTTGAGAGAAGCAGATATTGTAGGTATAGAAGAGAGTTAACAGAGAGAGAGATTAGAGGACGACGTTGGTTTGCGAGTGTGTGTTTTTTTGAATCAATTGATATTAAAAACATCGATTGGGTTAATATTTTTAATATGGGGGAGAAAATGTGCTTTAATATGGGAAATGATTAATCACAAATGGTTTGACTTAACGTGTTAGCTCATCCCGACATGTGCAAAATGTTTTCGGATATCGTGGCATATGTTAAGGGGGAGCAAAATGGATTTGCACTTCAAAATGGATTTCATGGTGACATACACTTACCCAAAACATCTCTATTCACGACGGTAAAGATTGTGGTGACATAAGGATGGTAGGATAGGTTAAAGTCCAATGATTTCTCTAGAACCGGAGGAATCTTCCCAAGGACATTCCATAGCTAGAAATAGTAGTCCTTAGGAAAGATGGAGAAAGATTGTGAACGTAGCTGAATGCCGACCAAGTACTTAAGTTAGCACTGGAACAATCACAACAAGGTGCTAGTGATGACGTATTGGTAAGCATTGAAGGGGTTGAAGAATGAAAAAGAATTGTAAAGATAAAGGGTGTAAAGAAAGAAGCCCTCCTTACAACTTAGGCAGAAACCGGGTCAATTCATATGCTATTGAGATCATTTTTAATGATTCTAGATATTGAAGAAAGACATCATGGACCCAGTGATGCAAGGCACAACCCATCCCAGCTAACTCAGATATCTCTCAAAAGATATTTGTTTTAATCACACGGAGACAACACATTATCTATTGATTTATTCACTCCGAATAAATTGGTATTGAAAAGGTGACACTCCTCTCCAGCCTCCGATCACTAAAAATCCAAAATGCACGATCGAGTCTAGAGCCATTTGAGATCATCAAATATCTCATTAGGACACACTTTCATATTTCCTTGCTTCTTCACACACTGTGAAAAGTAAGAAAGATCTTAAGAGTCCTACGCAAAATCTTCATGATCTTGCCTGAACATCCGAGTAATACGAAAGTATTTACAATGAAGATGGAAATCCTTCTTGAGCGAATATCAAAAAGCTCATGGTAGGTGACTTGTGCGATTCTTTATGAATCAAACTTGTGATAACTGGAAAGCAACAGTGGTTTAATTCTTAAATGAATTTAAACACGTTCCAGGCCTCTACGCATTATCATATGATCTTGCCAGAACACTCAGAGTGACTCTTTATTGATCACAGTGACGAGTGGAAATCCTTCTAGTGTTAACATCAAACAGCACTTGGTAGGTAACTTGCAAGATTCTTTATGAATCAAGCTAGTGACAACTGGAAAGCAACGATGGTGCCGTTCTTAATTGAACTTCACTTGTTCCAGGAACATGAATTGACGGCTTCAAATCATGCGGATAATATTATCCAAATGATTCACTCTTTACATTCGCAGTCAGCTTTGGACGGTCGAGTAAAGAGAACGGGTTTACCCGCGAAATCTTGTCAAGGAGGTTCTTCATTGAAACTACCTGCCACAAGTACGATATTTAATATCGTGCAACGGTCTTCACCGACCGGAGGTAAAATGCTACCGAATTAGAATGAAATGTTCAAGGCCATTTCATCCGTGTATATTGTTTGGTGCTAACTGTCTTATGCAGCGTAACAAGAAGGTGGCATTGCGGTGTACAATCCAGAAGAAGTCGTCACCACATGCTTATACTACATACACTTAGTACTTCAACAAATTCAAGAAATTCTGAAGGTCAAGTCTTCCGCTGTATCAAACTCTGAAGCTTTCAAGAATTTAAATGTATAAGTATGTGGAACATGAAGTCACGAAGAGGCAAATTTCACAAGTGATTAATGCACAAGGTCAAGGAAAGGAAACATGCTCAAGACTAAAGTCAAAGATCACATCAAGCATATTCACAAGAACAAGATCGAAGACTCAAGCATAGTATGCTAGGTTTAAGATTTTGTAAAATGGTGTGACCTCCCTTAGGGGGAGATTGTTGGAAATGTGTTTTCCCAAAGAAAGTCTCGGTCACATCATTATTAGCATAGATCACGAGCTATAGAATATTTAGAACTTTGTAACTTGGAGCGACCTCCCTTAGGGGGAGATTGTTGGAAATACGTTTTTACGTATTTATGAAGGATGGTCGCTCCAACGATATATTAATGTAATGGGCTCGTGATCTAATTTGTAGTAAATATAGTCCATATAGCCCACATGTAGGGTGGGCTATATATACCCCTCCTAGCATGTTAGGAGGGGTGGTTCATTCATTTAACACTTTTTCATTAATCTAATCTCACTTTCTCTCTCTACTTTTCTTCCCTCTCCTTTCTCTCTCTATACTTCTTCTTCCTCCTTCCCCATTTCCACCATTAATCAATAGATCCAATCCATCATTTACCAAATCCTTAGAAAGAGTAGACCTTCAGGCTCGTTCTTCTTCACACATTCCAACAGAAGGCTGATGATCGAGGGTGTATTGTGGGGGCTCAAACTTGTGAAAACCGGAATTATAGCACGGATGTGGCTCAAAGTAATTCATCGGTTGAGAAGAATTAGAACACGGAGTTGGTTCATAATAATCAATCGGTAAAGAAAAATGAGGACACGGATTTGGCTCATAATAATTCATTGGCTGACAATAAGAAGTATCATGAGGGCCCCCACAATAATTGCAATACGGGTATTGAGGAAAACCTGGTGCTTCTTGTAGATAGCTATTACCATGGTCATAATTGTAACCCATTTCTTGCTCGCCATGAGGCGGGTATCGAATTGGACACGAAATATGCCAATGAGAATCGCTTCCACAATATATGCAAGAGGGTGGAGTAAGTGCATTAGAAGCAAAGGATGAGTTAATCGAATTGCACGAGGGACAAAATCCAAATTATGTATTGTCGATATCATTCCCACACAGCTCACATGTACACCATTGACATGTTTGAAAGGCATACAATGGTCTTCCACACCCTGCAGCACAAGCAACATACGAATTCATTAAGAACAATAGATAAGCAAGAGGAATATTTTTGGTGCAAAACTTTCAAAAAAGAAATGTGTTTTATAATTTTTTAAATGTCTTTGGGATTTTTGAATTTTTTTATTTTTTGGATTTTTGAAAATTTTTGACACGAAAAATAACGTTCACGAGTGAACGAATCCCAAAATCCAACGCGTCTCTCACAAAAAACCGTTAATCTTCACGAAAAGAGCCGGCAGCGGCGCCATTTAATACATGTTTTTTTGCCAAGTATAAAAATGTGTTCGTCTCGATTCAATTCAAATTTATTTCCGGTTCAAAGTGTGACTTAGTCGTTTTTGGTTAACAAAAAGAAAGTTTTGATTATCTATTTCTAAGTAAAAGTTAAATGCGAATAGTAATAAAAATAAGCTAAAAGCAATTAACTAATAAAAACAAAACAATATAAATAATAAAACGTGAATTAAAGCAAAACAATTAATAAAAATAAAACTAAAAGACGAAATTAACTATCGACTCGAAAATAAATTTTACTAAATGAAAAAGGAAAGAATAAAACTAAAATGGTACTTTAAAGCTAAACGAGGCAAAACCTAAAGCGGGTACTAAATAAAAGATAAAACTTGAACTTTACGAAAAAAATATTAATTTTAAAAATAGAGGAAAAATTCAACTAAAAATACGAAACTTTAAGAATTAAAATCGGAACAACTTTCAGATAAAACTAAACAATTACGGAACAATACTAATAAATAAACAAGTTAGCAGGCAAGGAGCTGGAAGGTGCCAACCAAGCACCTCAAATTGGTGCCAAACGAACTAAACAAGCAAGCACACACGACAATTTTCTTCGCAATAGCTACAGTATATTTCGGAATAAAGATTTTCTTCGCAATAGTTGTTATTTCGGAAAAGGTATATTTTCATAACTTTTATTTTTTCGGAATAATGTTTTTCAGAACTTTGGCATATCTTCGGAATAACTACATTTTCAGAGAAAACAAAAATCTTCGGAAAAAGGGAGTTTTTCAGAATAATACTAATCTTCGGAATATCAAATATTTTCAGAAAAATGACATATATTCGGAAAAGCAAAATTTCAGAAAAAATGACAAATTCAGAGAAATCTTCGGAATAATAAAACCCTTTTGCGAAGATATGATAGACAAGTATAGTAACATTAAAAATTCATGAAATAAGCTAAAAATAAGCACAAATCAAATAAGCAATTAACCAAAACTTAATCTAAAACACTTTTAAGAAAAACTAATTTAACCACAAATCAAAAACTTTAAAAACACTAATTAATCTAAATAATAAAAATCAACTTTTTATAAAATAAACTAATAAGCACTTATCTAAAAACTTAACCAAATTGATTTTTAGAAAAAGCTAATAAGCCAAAATTTAAAAACTTTTAAAAACACTAAATAATAAAAATATTTAAAAACAACTTTTTATAAAAATTAACTAATAAGCACTTAATTAAAAATAAGAAAATTAACACAATAAGCACTAAAACACTATAAGCTATAAAAATCAAACACATAAAAACCCATAAACATAATCATCCAAACGCATCAATAAATCAATAAACATCAAGATTAAGCAACTACAAGATCATCTAAATCAACACAAGATTAATAATAAAGAAAGGAAGAATGAGAATGATTAATTGAAAAGCTTGATTAAGATTAAGATTAAGATCTAATATAAGATTAATGAAAAAGATTAAAACATGAAATAAAAGCTAGAGAGAGAAAATGAAAACTAGAGAGAGAAAGTAAATCTACACTACTCCTAATCTAAACTAACTAACCACCTCCTAATGACACATTAGGAGGGTATATATAGGAGGAGTAAAATGTTGGTGCTTTCTTCCTTCTTTCTTCTTGTCTCGACTCGATTTAAATTCTTTGTCTTTTTCGACATCGTCTCAGGATTTGTCGATATAATTTGAACTCGTCTTATAATTTCCTTCTTTAACTAGACATGGTTCTTCGACTTCATTAAACTTCCGTCTTTAGACTTTTTCTTCGATAAATCTTCAGAATAGGCCTTGGACTTCCGTTCTTTTTGCACTCTTGATCTTTTGACTTCGTCTTTTCTCGTTTTCTTCGATAAAAGCCCGTGAAAGCCCGTGTTTTCTCCCTTTTTCATCTTTTGGTCCTAAAACACAATAAAAACACAAACCACGCATAATTCCGACATTTACGACATAAAATACACGTTTTGGCTTGGTTATTATTATAATTAACTAGTAAAAGGATGGGTGTTTTCACACCTATCAAATCCCCTACACTTGACCATTGCAATGCCCTCATGCAATGCATTAATTACAAAGCACGTTTTACATTTTTTCATCATAATCAATCCACATTGGCCTTTATTTAAGAGACAGAAAATTACAAATTATTTTAAGGAAGAAAACAAGTAACAAGATCAAAAACTTACCTTAGGGTTTGGAATGTAATGAATGATTATCACCCTCAAGTTTCACGTTCCCTAAACCAAGCTTAAAAACGAGATCATTGTTATTATAAGTTAGTAAACTAACATAAACTCATGTGGCCCAATTATTCACTTAGACTCCCTTATTCCTAGGTGTATCTCTTATATTTTATTGTTGTCTTAAATTATCACGAGGATGCATTGTTGACTTATTACGATAGTTATTAGGCTGAAAATAAAGTAGGACGATTTAATCAATAGTTATCTAAAGGACAAAATCTTTTAAACTGCTTCTCGGGACCTCATAAAGTTCATATCTTGGCATAACTTGCTTCACGATTTGAGACTTTTCTCGGACTGATATTTGGCAGCGACTTCATACTTCAAATCTTGAGAGACGTTCTTGAAAATATGGTATTCTCTTCATAATAGGAATTTCTTCACTTGAAGTTTTTGAGAGATTCTTCATATTTGGACCACGACTTCTTCATTTTTCTCCAATCTTTATTTTGGACTTTGATATACAACGATCCGCCTCCTTTTAGGACTTGGATCTATTTATCCTCATACCTTATTAGGGCCTTTTTGGATAGAATTCTCCATGATCTTTACGGGAGTATTTGCTTTTCGTCGTGTGTCTCGATCCTTCATATTGATTATTGATAAATGATTCTTCACATCACTTCGGATCTTTAGAAACAAAATGTAGCCCTCATGTCTTGTTAGGACCTTTTCGGACTCGCCAATCTTCGCATCCCGCTTCAATAAGTTATGCCTTGGCTATGAACTCTAATTAATACCGAGCAACTTTTAAACTATCTTGGGCTAGAAGCTAAGTAACTTTTCAAATCGTACAACCTTATTTATTGCAATTAAATTTATTAACAAGCGATGGGAGAAAAGCTCATAATCAACTCACATAAATTCATGAAAGAATACCAAAATTATAATTGACTCTATCATCTCTCGTTCTCCACAATTTAAAATCTCAAGGAATGAGACTCGTGGATGCTTAGCCAATTAAATCAAAGTTTTGGGTTTTCAAGTCATCTATAGGATCTTGCAACTTCTTAGACTTTTTTAAGTTTAGAATTCGCATTTTCAAGTTCCCTTGATAAACAACTATCTAGGATCAATTATAGGAAATTGCGAAAAGTTCTTGTTCTTAACCCGTAAGAGTTAAGACTTTCGCGTTTTAAAGTTCCCTATATAAAAGCCTAGCAAAACTTGACTTAAACACGTTAAGGATACTAGCTAGAGTAAACTTGGATAAGTAAACTCGGGTTGAGTCAAAAGATTTATGACGTAGAAAAATTGAAACCACTTTATTAAAATTTATTCTAGCAAAGAAAGAAAGTAACTATAACAAAGGAAAATACTACTAGGCCAAAATAGATCAAAATTTTTGAAAAATGTGGAAAAATCAATTTTCCGGTTAAAATGAGGACAAATACAAGGAAAAGCCTACTTAACTTCGATAGAATTCCCCGTACACTTAATATAAACATTGTCCTCAATGTTTAAGCATGTGGGAGTAAACTCCCCTACACTTAGGACATTGTGCACTTTGTTTAAATCTTGTTAAGGAAGAGACAACTAAAGTGATTCCTATTTTAGTATTGAAGAATATAAAATAGAGAATCAAAAGAGTTTATGATAGAACCGGGAAGACGGGAACACGGAATCACGGGTTGTCAAAAGTCATCAAGAATGGAACTTTGAAAGCTCGAATCCCTGCACATGATAAGAAAGAAAAACAACAAACACATACTAGTTTCTCCCCCTACACTTATTAGAAAAACAGAATAAGAGGATAGAGAATCGGGTTGCCTCCCAAAAAGCGCTTGTTTTTGTTAACCGAGTCACGAGCCTGACTCGTCCCCGAATTAAATGGTCCATGGGGAAGCCTAGAATGTAATACCAGGATCAAAGACCTTGTCCTCGTTCCTGGAGGACATTAATAAAGGAGAGGCTAGAGGATAAGTCTTAAAGGGTAGAAAAGTCCTCTCAACATACGAAAAGTATGTGAGGTTGTGATCCACGGGAGGTGGGGTGGGTACAGGAAGCACATTGTCATCCCCTAAAGACAATCGATGTTGACCAAGCGGCAAAGCCGTAAAGGTGTCAATCCTGGAATAGTCAATGTCACCTCTCGGGTCAAAGCACTCATCCTCCGTAATGGTGTCTAAAGGAGTGGATGAAAGGTGCTCGGGAGGGGGACTTGGGACAATATCTTCATGCAGCAAATTATCAAAAAGAATATCCCCCTCCGTGTCATCATCATCAATACCCGGAGGTATTGAGTGAATGTCGATTTCTTCCATAAATGTGTCATTATTCTCGAAGGGAGTAATAGATGGGGGCAAAGACTCAGAAATAGGAGCAGAATTCAATGCTTCAATCTTGTGATGAGACTGCTTTTATACATAGTATCATCGTCCAAAAAGGGCTTAAAATGCATTAAATATCATCAAAATACCCAAATATATGCTTGTGTTTGTTTCTTGTGTATTTAGGTACGGATATTGAGAAAATGACAAAAGATCACAATAATCATGCAAAAACGAACACGGGAAACGAAGCCGCACATTGACCCAAGCCCTAATGAAGAATTTTCCAAGAAAACCCTTGAAGATTTGAAGATTTATGAAGAAGGGTCCTCCAATATTGAAGAATTGACACTTTATAACCTTGTATCCTCATAATTACAAGATTGGTCCCTAAAGTTTGTCAAAATTACAAAAAGGGCCCTCCACTTTGAAGAATTGACAATTTTAGTCCCTCAAAAGAACTAAAATGTCAATATTAGTCCTTCTAAAAGTCAAGCATACCAAGAAGGACTCCAAGTTACAATAATTACAAATTTGGTCCTTTGAAAATATCAAAATTACCAAAAGGACCTTTGACTTTAAAGACATGGCAAAAATGGTCCCTCATTAATCATGACTTGGCAATTTTAGTCCTCCATAATGTCAAATATACAAGTCAAGACCATAATCCTTGAAGAAAATACCAAACCAGTCCTTCAAGAATCAAGAAATGGCATGAAATACCCCTGAAAATACTTTGGAAAAGTATTTGGGGCAAAAGTGTGAAAAGTGAAACTTTATTACAAATGGATTCGTATTTGTGGCTGTTTATTTACAAAATGAAAGGAATTGAGAAGATGAGGGGCTGAATTGGACAGACAAGGGAAGTTACCTTAACCACTCTCCACATGCCACGTGCCCCACTACAACATTTTGGCCAATCACAACCCACCTTTTTGCCACCTCACCAATCCACTCATACCAGATTAAAAACTTACTTAATTAAGTTATAAACACGCGCTAAACAACAATTCAAATCCTAAACCAGATTAAAACCTCTACTATTCATGTGATGAACACAATTAGGTATTTTTAATCCTGTTGTAATTAAGCCATGAAAACCTCCAGATTAGTGATTAAGCATGCCTTAAGCATAACCCAACCTCAAAAATACTTGCCACATCACTCCTTTGTCCCACCCATGATTCCCCTGCTGCAACAAAGAAGAAACTGCCAAAAGAGGCCAGTCATCCAACGTCCCACAAAAAAGCTTGAAAGTTAAGATTATTTGAAGCCCTTTGATCAACTTTTCACATGCCAGCTCCACTACAATACAAGATTCAATCATACGATCTTCAAAAGTTCAAACAATACAAGGGGAAAATTTGGAACTTCATTAGCTAGGGTTCACGTTTTTTATGCATTCAGTAGATAGTTTGTATCCTATATAAAGGCCTTAGGGTGCATCATTTGCACTTTGCTCTTGAATTTTCAGTTGTTCACAAATCTGTAAATCACATATTCATATCAATGAAATGTGTTTGAATTTGTTGAATAAAGCTCAAGTGCCACTCTTAATATTTGTTTATTATTGTTAATGTTTACTTGTTCTTGAATCAAAAACCTGTTTCAAAAGGAGTGTGCAAAAGTTTGCCATTTTCCACTTTGCTTGATATTTTGCTAAGTCTTGTTCAAACCTTGGAATTCATGGGCTATAAGGCTGATCATAGCATCCTGATATTGGGTTATCAAGGTGTGGTGAAGCTTATAACTTCGGGATAATCAAGTGTGGGGAACTAAGGTTGCATTAATCAAGAAGTTTTCATCTTTCTGTTTTGATAATTGTGCTTCTAACTTTGTTGATTCTTAGCAGGCTTGTTGTGGAAGCTTGTCCTTGTTCTTGCTAGCACATAAGCTCAAAATTCGTGGGTGTGGATGTACATCCATGAGGTTTGCATACTTAATCCCAAAATCTGTTAAAATCTTGATTTTTGGTGATATTTGTGTGTGACTTGTGTTCTTGCTGATTTTGTTGCTTAATCCTGCTTAAATCTGCTTAATATATCTGTTATTGAGTTAATTTGGGCTTAGGTGGTCTTGAAATATACTTTTGATTTGAAAATTTTGGTTTTGAAAATTTAAAGGGGTGTTTGGGATTACCTGTTTTGAATCATTAAGTGTTATTGTGTTATTGAAAGTTTGTGTTTATGCTTGTTATCTGTTCTTGACTTGCTTGAGTGCATATTGCTGCAAGTTTTTGGGTTTAAAGCCTCAAATCAAAGATTGTGCCATAACTTATTAAGTTTGACTGTTTTTGACCTAAAATTTTGGGAATACTTAGAGTATATGCATGTTTAGGGATATAAGTTGTTAAATCATTGTTATCATAACATATCTTAGAGATTTGAGTGATTGAATCTGGCTTGTTGGTCAATTGCATCAACAAAGTGAAAAAAACTGCATGTTTAGTGTTCATCAGTAACTTTAAGTGCTTGAATCTTGCTTAATACTTTGAATCAGTGCATGAAACCTGATTAGACTTGCTTATTTAAGTTTAATATTGCTTGTGTATGCATTTGGTTAAGTTTGGCTGGCTGAATTGTGCTCTAAGTGCTTATTGAACCTCAACTGCTTATGTGTTCATGTCTGGTGCATATCTGGTGATTGATTGAATTAACTGTACAAATTGGCTGTTTTTGATTGTGATGTCTTTGTTGTTTTTGACTCCTTATGATCCACTGATCATTTGGGTGCCTTTGTGTAACTTGAATATCCAAAAAAGTCACTAAAGACAAAAAGTCAAACAAGTCAAGCAGTGGGAAAAGTTCCCACTGCTCAGACACCAAAACTAGCCTTGCTAGTGCAATTTTTCAGTTAGCTTATCAATAAGCCATTTTGGCTTATCCAGACCTCCAACAACTTATTTTTTGTGATCAATCTTCCTTATTTGACTCATTTGTTTGAACTGGAGCTTATTAGACTTTGACTTTGACTTTTTGCTAGAAAAGCAACTACTTTGACTTTTAATTAAGTGCTTATCTGCTTATTCCAGCTAATTGAGTGGGATTATTTTAAATCTTTTTGTTGATTAAGCTTAGTTAAGTCATTTAAAAGCTTTTGCAATTTGAATCAGCTCTTGGGATAACCTAGAACTCAAAAACGACTATTTTGTTGTTTTCTGTAGATTGCTTTTTGCATTTTCAGGCTTATTCCTTTGGCTTATTTCAAATTTCTTTTTACAGAAGTCCTAGTTAGCTCAAAAGAAGCTTGTGTGTCTAATTTGAGCTTATGGCATCAGCTTATAGCTTAATGGGCCAAAAAGCCCATTAAGAATAAGCTGTTTGGTATAAGCCAGCTTATTTCACATTTTCAGCTTTTGGGCCTTTAAAAAGTTGTATTTAAAATCAATTTTTGAGTCAGATAGGAGCTTTTGGGCCATTTTTATAAACTTTTTTCTTATTGGGCTCAATTTGGCCCAATAAGAGACTGTTCTGGATTTTGGCCCATTTGAAGGCCCATTAGGGGTATTTTGTAATTTCAACTTCATTTTCTGTTTATTTAGGTTAAATTAAGCTAGTTTGCAAGTTTTTAGATTTTTTTATAAATATTGGATTTTTAATATTATTTTATTATTATTTTATTATTAAAAATTAAAATTTAGATTTTTCAAGTTTTTATATTTTTCCTAGGTTAAACACATAAAGTTAGGAATTTTACAACTTTTAGAATATTTTATTTGTCCTTAGATTAATTTTTATAATTATTTTAAGTTTTAATAGTTTTTAATTGTTTCTAAATAGTTTTAATTAATTTTAAAATTTCTGAAATAGTTTTAAATTAAGTTAGGGTATTTTAGAGGTTTACAATTGAAAAAAATCTCATTTTGGGCTTTTTGTTAATTAAATTGATTTTTAGGGCTTTAATTAGCATTAAAAATCATTATTTAATTAAATAAAAGGTTTGAGTGATTTTTGATTTTTTGTAAACTCTATTTACATTACTTAGGATTTATTGCAATTTTTTTGGAATTTTTAGAGTAAATTTTTAATTTTGGTACTTTTACGGTTTTACATGTACGACTCTTTCGTCTTAGTGTAATCCGTCATCGTAATCGTCATTCTCTTCTTACCTCATTTCTATCTTCTTATCTATTTCACATAATCATAATCACATCATTAATCAATTCTTAACACACACACACCAAGCCTCCTTGAGAACGATCCCCACTTTGGGTCATAACTCGTGGTTTTCCTAAACTACTTGTGTACTTACCCTATTTTACCTCCTTTTCCTAAAGGTGTGTGAAAATTCAACTATCATTTTGGCGCCGCTGCCGGGGAGGCGTGTTGTGTTTTGATTTGGAAATTGTTTTTTTTATATACTAACCATAAATAGTATTTGTAATAGTAGCACTCTACTAATACGTATTATCGATTTTTCGTTTTTGTGTGAATAACTATTACTATATTGTATACGTAGAACAATAAATTCACAAGTACTCCAAAAGTGAGAAATCACAACCTTGACTTGGGAGGTCATTACCCAATCATTGTATTCGAATCTCAAACAAGAAAGAAAGGCAAAAATAGATAAATACTTTCGTGAAGCTCGATTTTGAAAAATACAAACTATAAGGTGGGTATAAAGCGGGTATCATAAAATATAACCTAAGGAAAAAGGCTCTTAAGTACTTCGCGCCGCCTCGTTTCCCCGCTTTCTTGTGAGTATTTGATTTTGTGAGCTAATCGAGGGTTTTTCCACCCAAAGTATTATTAAGTATCATATATACTTTCTTGGTTTCATTGATTAAACCCTCTTGAACGTTTTGGTGTTCCACCAACGTTCTAAAGTCTTCGAAGGCGTTCACTTCACGTGATCGTTTTCATTCCTTGAGGCTTCTTTAATCAAGAGATTTGATTAAGGAGGAGATTTGTAGATTTTGGTCTACTTAATACAATCACAAAATCCAAAAAAAGTAAAAACAATCAAAAACCACAAAAAATTGGAAAAATATAAAACACCAAAAAGAATCATCTTTGTTCACCCCCACGTTGTACGTGACGTTTATGCTTACTCGTAACCAAGCAAGACGTGCACGCAAACAAAAGAACAAAACACCTACTCCTAATCTTTCTAGTGAGGAGTCTCCTATTGACGAACCCATTGTAAGAGAAGAACCAACCATGGCGAATCGTACTATGATGGAGTTACTTCAAGCACCCACCGAGGGTTATGGAGAGGCTATTGTGATTCCCGCTATCCTTGCGGAGAATTTTGAAGTAAAAACGGGTTTGTTGTCGATGATCCAAAACAACAAATTCCATGGTGATGAGAAGGACAATCCACACAACCATATCTGTGAATTCAATCGTCTTACCGCCACTTGCAAGTTTAAGGATGTTGCTAATGATTCGATTAAGATGATGCTTTTTCTGTATTCCTTAGCGGGGCCCGCTAAAATTTGGTTAGAGAAAGAGCCACCCAATTCAATATTGACGTGGAAGGATCTCGTGTCTAAGTTTGTGAACCAATTTTTTCCGCCCTCTAAGACTACGCATTTGAAAAACGAGATTTCAAAATTTTCACAAGAATTTAATGAAAGTTTTTCAACGGCTTGGAATAGGTTTAAAGATATGTTACATGAGTGTCCTCATCACGGTTTCTCCGAGTTGCATCAAATTGACACGTTTTAGAATGGACTTAATGATCAGAAAGGGATTATCTTAATGCCGTCGCGGGTGGTAATTTTTTGTGCAAAACGGTCAAGGAAGCATTGTTAATCATTGCGAATAGATCTAAGGTGTATAGTCCTCGTAACACATCAAGTGTTCGTAAGGCTTTGTCTTCGGCTTCACCTTCTTTGTCTAATACCATCGATGCTTGCCAAATTGAGGCGAACTTGGAAAACAAAATCTTTGATAAGCTTAAAGGTCTTTTGATTGAGTTCAAAGTTGGAGAACCAAATGCTCCCACTACGGCTAAAGCGGTTGAGGTTTCATGCATGTATTGTGGTGGAGGTCATGATTTCTCCGAGTGCATTACCAATGGTGGTAACACTTCGAGTGCCTACGCGGCCACGGGAACTTACAACCAAAACGGTCAAGTTACCCGCTCTAATCAATTGACTCCACCGGGTTTTGCTTCATATCAAAATACTAACAACAACTATCGAAACAATCAAGTTGGTTTCAAAAACAATTACAACAAGGGAAACTATGGGAATAAAGGTGCTAATAATCAAGTTTCAAACAAAAATCAAAATGATTTTCAAAACAACAACAAGAGTTTGCAAACTTTGAAAGATCTTCCAAATGAATTTGTTGAATACACTAATGGAAACGATGCTAGGTTTGACAACATTCAAAGAGAAATCATAAGCCTAAGATCCGAGTTTAAGACCGACTTGAAGAAAGAGTTGAAAAATGAGTTAGCAAATGAGCTTAAAATCCACACAAACAAGATGGAAGAAAATGTAACTAGGTTACAACAAAACCAACAAAAAATGGAACAAGGGAAACATGAGATAAAACAAGAGATGATTAAGGCCGAGAAGAGGCAATCCAAGTTTGAGGAAAAAATTTCATCTATGTTTGAGGCAATTATGTGCAAACCGTCTTCGAGTAGTCTTCCTAGCAACACCGTATCAAACCCTAAGGGTGAGATGAAAGTGATTACCACACATAGTGGAAAGACACTTAAGGAACCGACTCCTCAACCAATTGTTCCTACGGGGGAAGCAATTGAGGAAGAACCCGAGGTGGTGGTCGAAAAGGAGCATGTCCCAATCCCACGAAGTACCGCTCATACCACACCTACGGTTGACCCATTACCAACATTGGAACCCGAGATTCCAAAGGCTACGCCTATGCCTCAACCCACACCACCTTTGCCCTATCCATCGAGACTTAGAAAGGAGAAACATCAAGATCGCGACAATTACCAATTTGAGCTTTTTATGAAAATGTTTTGTGATTTGCACTTTAATGTGAGTTTTGCTGATGCTTTGGTCATGATGCCTCGATTTGCCGCTAACTTTAAGAGTATGTTGAACAACAAGGAAAAATTGCACCAATTGTCTAGTTGTTCATCGGTTTATCTTAATCGCATACCTCAAAAAGTCGGTGATCCCGGTAAATTCTTGATCCCTTGTGCAATCCAAGATATGGAAGAATGCTATGCCTTGGCCGATCTTGGTGCTAGCATTAACTTAATGCCACTTGCAATCTTCAAGTCGCTCAATCTTCCTAATCCTATTCCTTCACTAATGTCTATCGAGTTGGCCGACCATTCCACGATTCCCGCATGTGGATTGGCGGAAGACGTTTTTGTAAAAGTGGAAAAGTTCTATTATCCGGTAGACTTTATCGTTGTCGATATTCCCACGGATCCTCAAGTTCCTCTCATTTTAGGTCGTTCGTTTTTAGATACGTCTATGGCTTTGATCGATGTTCATGCTAGAAAGATCACCTTACTTTTCAACGACGAGGAACTTGTTATAAACGCAACTCAAAACTCTAAAATTTCTCATGTTTATTCCGTTGCAACCATAAACCTCGTTGATATGATCGACGTGGTTTGCGAGGAATTTTCACAAGAAGTTCTAGGTTTTGGTGATGATGAAAATAGTGGCAATCCCACTATGTTAGATCCCATTCTTGATAACTCAACACCAACCTTCACTTAATTTGAAGGTGGTGGTTTTATGTTGGAAGAATTCGATGTTCCACGTACTTGTAACGAAGACCTCGACAACGATGAGGACTTCTCGATTATCAAGGATTTTCTTAACGATTTCCCATTTCCTCCACCCGAGGAGGTTATGAATATCGAGCCCAAATCTTCAATTGAGGAACCACCTATCCTCGAGTTGAAAGATTTACCTCCTCATCTCGAATATGTCTATTTGGAGGAGGGCGAAAAGTTGCCGGTTATTATTGCGAAGGAACTTTCGGATGATAAAAAATCGCACTTGTCGATGTTCTAAAGGATCACAAAGGGGCAATTGCATCGAAGTTATCCGACATTAAGGGGATCGATCCCAAATTTTGTATCCACAAAATCTTAATGGAGGAGGATTACAAGCCCGCAATCCAATGTCAAAGGAGGGTGAACCCCAAAATTCACGATGTCATCAAAAAGGAAGTCCTTAAAATCCTTGACGCGGGAATGATTTACCCTATTTCCGATAGCCCTTGGGTGAGTCCTATTCATTGTGTCCCTAAGAAGGGAGGAATGACCGTTGTGCCAAACGATGACAACGAGTTGATTCCAACTAGACTCATGACCGGATGGAGAGTGTGCATTGACTATCGTAAGTTGAATGAAGCCACTCGTAAAGACCATTTTCCCTTGCCCTTCATGGACCAAATGTTGGAGCATCTTGCGGGAAACGATTTCTATTGCTTTTTAGATGGTTTTTCCGGTTACTTCCAAATTCCCATCGATCCTCGTGATCAAGAAAAAACTACGTTTACGTGTCCATATGGAACGTTTGCCTATTGTAGAATGCCATTAGGACTTTGCAATGCACCGGGAACCTTTCAAAGGTGCATGATGGCTATTTTTCATGATATGATCGAGAAGACGATGGAAGTCTTCATGGATGAATTTTCCGTGTTTGGTAGTTCGTTCATTTTGTGTTTGTCAAATATTGAGAGAATGTTAAAAAGTTGTGAGGAAACAAACCTTGTGCTTAATTGGGAAAAGTTTCATTTTATGGTTAAAAGTGGAATCGTCTTAGGGAACAAGGTTTTGAAAGCGGGGATTGAGGTAGATCAAGCTAAGGTAGACGTCATCGCCAAATTACCTCATCCCAAAACCGTTAAGGGAGTTAGGAGTTTCCTATGCAACGCGGGATTTTATCGTCGATTCATCAAGGATTTTTCAAAGATCTCTTGACCTATTATACATCTCCTTGAAAAATATGCACGTTTTGTCTTTGACGAAGATTTTGTACGAGCCTTTGAAATCCTTAAGAGGAAACTTACCGAAGCTCCCATTCTTGTTGCTACCAATTGGAACCTCCCCTTTGAGCTCATGTGTGATGCTAGTGACTATGCTATTGGGGCAGTATTGGGGCAACGTCATGAAAAGCACTTCTTGCCTATTCACTATGTTAGCAAGACGATGACCGAGGCTCAACTTAAATACACTACAACGGAGAAGGAATTCCTTGCCGTTGTGTATGCATTTGAGAAATTCCGACCTTACCTCGTATTGGCTAAATGCATAGTGTATACGGATCATTAGGCTATCAAGTATCTCATGGCTAAGCAAGATGCAAAGCCGAGATTACTTCGTTGGATTCTCCTCCTTCAAGAATTTGATCACAAGATTGTTGATAAAAAAGGAGCCGAGAATCTAGCAGCCGACCATCTTTCTCGTTTGGAAGATCCTCACCAAAGTGTTTACGAGCCCAAGGAAATCACCTAAAAATTTCCGCTCGAGACACTTGGTGTAGTGAATTCTAAGCTTGATTCTTCTACCCCATGGTTTGCGGACTTTGCAAATTACCATGCGGGTAACTTCATCATTAAGGGTATGACGACTCAAGAAAAACGGAAATTCTTTCGTGACGTCAAGTTCTACTTTTGGAACGACCCTTATTTGTTTCGAACTTGTGCGGATTAAATCATCCGACGTTGTGTATTTGGCACCGAAGCTTCTAACATCCTTAGAGCTTGTCACGAGGGACCCACGGGTGGTCACCACGGTGCTAATCTCACGGCTAAGAAGGTTTTCGATGCCGGTTTCTTTTGGCCTACTATTTACCGAGATGCACAAGAATTTGTGAAGTCATGTGATTCATTCCAACGACAAGGTAAAGCCTCACAAAAAGATGAAATGCCAAAAAATATCATCCAAGTGTGTGAGATCTTTGACGTTTGGGGTATAGAATTTATGGGGCCGTTCCCATCATCTCGTGGTAATAAGTACATCCTTGTCGCGGTTGACTACGTATCTAAGTGGGTGGAGGCTAAGGATTTGCCCACCAATGATGCTCGTGTGGTAGTCAAGTTTTTGAAAAGCTTGTTTTCTCGGTTTGGAACCCCTCATGGGATCATAAGCGATCGTGGAACCCATTTTTGTAACGACCAATTCGAAAGGGTCCTAAGGAAATATGGAGTTACACATAGGCTTTCTACGGCTAATCACCCACAAACGAGTGGGCAAGTCGAGGTTTCAAACCGAGCTTTAAAGAGGATCTTGGAGAGATCGATTGGGGAAAACCGACAATCTTGGTCAGATAAGTTGGACGATGCTTTATGGGCCTTTCGGACCGCTCGTAAGACGCCCATTGGGTGCACTCCCTATAAGCTTGTGTATGGGAAAAATTGTCACTTGCCTATTGAATTAGAACACAAGGCTTATTGGGCCCCAAAGCATTGTAATGATGATATGGAGACCGCGGGAAAACACCGGAAAATGCAATTAAATGAATTGGATGAATTGAGGGATATTGCTTATGAAAATTCATTGATTTATAAAGAAAAAACTAAAAAGTTGCAGGATTCTAAAATTAAAAACCGGGTTTTTAACATTGGGGATCAAGTTTTGCTTTTTAACTCTCGTTTGAAAAACTTTTCCGGTAAGTTGAAATCCCGTCGGTCCGGTCCATTCACCGTGACTCAAGTTTTTCCATATGGGACCATCGAGCTAGCTCAAAGTGATGGACCCAATTTCAAGGTGAATGGCCATAGGTTGAAGCACTACTTTGGCGGGGAAGTTCCATCCTTGAACTACCTCGACCAAATCACCTTCCCCAATGATAATTAGTATTGAGGGGATCGAGTCGAGCTCATGACTCGGTAATCAAAAACGAGGTGCCTCGTGGGGCAGTCCCATGCTTATCCTATGTACACATTATCGCTTTCTAATGTAGTAACGTGTGGGGATTTGTGCCCTTCCAACCTTTGTTCCGTGGTTGTTTGTGAATTGTAGATTTTAGATGATCATTATCTTCACGATTGGAGCCTCTCGTGTTCGTTTTATGGGAGCACTCGATCGTTTGCTTTGAAGACTTTCTCAATATCCATGGTATATCCTTTGATGTTCTAACCTTAGGTTTATAGCACACCTCATAAACGACTTTAAATTTAACGGTTACACCCTTTCCATGCTAGATTAGGCATTCGACTACGTCTCTAGTATGGGGGTGTTTGCACCCCTAGACTCGAAACATTGAGGACAATGTTTAACGTTAGTATGGGGGGGTGAATAGATACTTGGCTTTCCAAACCTTCACGCTTTCCAAAGTTTGTCTTTTTGTTGCAAAATAAGGCTAAAAATGGCCAAATTTTAAAATTTTTCTCATGTTTTATAAGTGTTTGAAGACACGAATGTAGATTTTCCGATGGCGAGAATAAGAGTAATTTTTGACTCGACCGTGCGTGTTGAGCACTTAGCTTTGATTCCTTAACTTCACATTAGGCTAAGTCTCTTAAATGAGGACGAGAAAGGATAGGGTTAATTATAAGTTACTATGCTAAACGTAGAGTACTCGTATTCTTTCAAAAACTCATGTGTTCTCGTTGTTTGCTTATTCCCCCTTCTCTTGTAAATATCTTTTGCTTAATAAATATTGACTTAGCGGTTTAGTCTTGATTGTTAGGTTTCTAGTCTTTTCTAGTAGCTTCCATGTAATTAAATTGGGAAGACATTAAGGTATCACCAGCGTCATGGTTTTGAAGTATTGGCACCCGAATAATCGAAAGCTTCACCTAATAATAAGATTTCAAGTGCTTACCTAAATCAAGCGAACAATTTGAAGCCCCACAAGGCAAAAAAATCTATGCAAAATTGAAAGTGAATCAAGCCTTAATCTTTGAAGCTTTAAAGATCCAAAATTCGCCTTAGCGTGAGGATATACGTCTTTGGCTAATAAAACCACCGACGAGGTGGATAATAAAAGGCAAGGCAAGACCGAAGTCATAATAAAAAGCTTCATGGCGAAGTTGAATAAAAGATGGAGGTAAACCAAAGATAATAAGGCCCTTCCGTTACGGGGCGTATAAAAGTCTTGGTAATAAGTCTCATGTTCAAAACCGTGTTTATCGATCCTTCTTGTTGACTTAATTTTTTGACATCGTTGTCTATTAGGAGGGGTTATTGATTTGATGGTCTTGGTTACATCGTTAGGACTCTATTTTTAGACCTAAATCTCTATTATCGCATAAGTCAAACAATGTATCCTCGTGAAACATTCAAGACAAAATAAAATATAAGAGATACAACTTAGGAATAATGGGATAATAGGTACGTGATTAGGGCATATGAGTAGTGTTAGCATTACTAACTTATAATGACAATGATCTCGTTGCACGCTTGGCATGGAATTGTGGTGAAAATCAAGGACGATGAAATTATTTCTAACGAAGCATTCACGTGTTCTTGTTCTATGAACCTAAACGTCCCATTTTGCGATGAAAATCATACATTATGTCTAAAACACAAGTAGTAGTAATAGTAGTAGTGTAGCTAGTTTATCATTCACTAAAGTGAATAAAAATGAATTTTGGAGATGCTATGATACTTTATTCTAGCATTGCGTGAGGGCACGGAAATGGTTTAGTATGGGGGAGTGATGAGACAGCTTTTATACATAGTCTCATCGTCCAAAAAGGGCTTAAAATGCATTAAATATCATCAAAATACCCAAATATATGCTTGTGTTTGTTGCTTGTGTATTTTAGGTACGGATATTGAGAAAATGACAAAAGATCACAAGAATCATGCAAAAACAAACACGGGAAACAAAGCCGCACATTGAACCAAGCCCTAATGAAGTTTTCCCAAGAAAAACCCTTGAAGATTTGAAGACTTATGAAGAAGATTCCTCCAATATGGAAGAATTGACACTTTATACCCTTGTATCCTCATAATTACAAGATTGGTCCCTAAAGTTTGTCAAAATTACAAAAAGGGCCCTCCACTTTGAAGAATTGACAATTTTAGTCCCTCAACAAACTAAAATGTCAATATTAGTCCTTCTCAAAGTCAAACATACCAAGAAGGACTACAAGTTACATGAATTACAAATTTGGTCCTTTGAAAATATCAAAATTACCAAAAGGACCCTTGACTTTGAAGACTTGGCAAAAATGGTCCCTCATTAATCACGACTTAACAATTTTAGTCCTCAAAAATTTCAAATATACAAGTCAAGACCATAATCCTTGAAGAAAATACCAAACTAGTCCTTCAAGAACCAAGAAATGGCAAGAAATACCCCTGAAAATACTTTGGAAAAGTATTTGGGGCAAAAGTGTGAAAAGTGAAACTTTATTACAAAGGGATTCGTATTTGTGGCTGTTTATTTACAAAATGAAAGGAATTGAGAAGATGAGGGGCTGAATTGGGCAGACAAGGGAAGTTACCTTAACCACTCTCCACATGCCACGTGCCCCACTACAACATTTTGGCCAATCACAGCCCACCTTTTTGCCACCTCACCAATCCATTCATACCAGATTAACAACTTATTTAATTAAGTTATAAACACGCGCTAAACAAGAATTCAAATCCTAAACCAGATTAAAACCTCTACTATTCATGTGATGAACACAATTGGGTATTTTTAATCCTGTTGTAATTAAGCCATGAAAACCTCCAGATTAGTTATTAAGCATGCCTTAATCATAACCCAACCTCAAAAATACTTGCCACATCACTCCTTTGTCCCACACATTATTCCCCTGCTGCAACAAAGAAGAAACTGCCAAAAGAGGCCAGTCATCCAACGTCCCACAACAAAGCTTGAAAGTTAAGCTTATTTGTAGCCCTTTGATCAACTTTTCACATGCCAGCTCCACTACAATACAAGATTCAGTCATATGATCTTCAAAAGTTCAAACAAGACAAGGGGCAAATTTGGAACTTCATTAGCTAGTGTTCACGTTTTTTATGCATTCATTAGATAGTTTGTAGCCTATATAAAGGCCTTAGGGTGCATCATTTGCACTTTGCTCTTGAATTTTCAGTTTTTCACAAATCTGTAAATCTCATTTTCACATCAATGAAATGTGTTTGAATTTGTTGAAGAAAGCTCAAGTGCTACTCTTAATATATGTTTATTATTGTTAATGTTTACTTGTTCTTGAATCAAAAACATGTTTTCAAATGGAGTGTGCAAAAGTTTGCACATTTTCCACTTTGCTTGATATTTTGCTAAGTCTTGTTCAAACCTTGGAATTCTTGGGCTATAAGGCTGATCATAGCATCCTGATATTGTGTTATCAAGGTGTGGTAAAGCTTATAACTTGGGGATAATCAAGTGTGGGGAACCAAGGTTGCATTAATCAAGAAGTTTTCATCTTTCTGTTTTGATAATTGTGCTTCTAACTTTGTTGATTCTTAGCAGGCTTGTTGTGGAAGCTTGTGCTTGTTCTTGCTAGCACATAAGCTCAAAATTCGTGGATGTGGATGTACATCCATGAGGTTTCCATACTTAATCCCAAAATCTGTTAAAATCATGATTTTTAGTGATATTTGTGTGTGACTTGTGTTCTTGCTGATTTTGTTGCTTAATCCTGCTTAAATCTGCTTAATATATCTGTTATTGAGTTAATTTGGGCTTGGGTGGTCTTGAAATACACTTTTGATTTGAAAATTTGGTTTTGAAAATTTATAGGGGTGTTTGGGATTACCTATTTTGAATCATTAAGTGTTATTGTGTTATTGGAAGTTTGTGTTTATGCTTGTTATCTGTTCTTGACTTGGTTGAGTACATATTGCTACAAGTTTTTGGGTTTAAACCCTCAAATCAAAGATTGTGCCATAACTTATTGAGTTTGACTGTTTTTGACCTAAAATTTTGGGAATACTTAGATTATATGCATGTTTAGGGATATAAGCTATTAAATCATTGTTATCATAACATATCTTAGAGATTTGAGTGATTGAATCTGGCTTGTTGGTCAATTGCATCAGCAAAGTGAAAAAAACTGCATGTTTAGTGTTCATCAGTAACTTTAAGTGCTTGAATCTTGCTTAATACTTTGAATCAGTGCATGAAACCTGTTTAGACTTGCTTATTTAAGTTTAATATTGCTTATGTATGCATTTGGTTAAGTTTGGCTGGCTGAATTGTGCTCTAAGTGCTTATTGAAGCTCAATTGCTTATGTGTTCATGTCTGGTGCATATATGGTGATTGATTGAATTAACTGTACAATTTGGCTGTTGTTGATTGTGATTTCTTTGTTGTTTTTGACTCCTTATGATCCACTGATCATTTGGGTGCCTTTGTGTAACTTGAATCTCCAAAAAAGTCACTAAAGACAAAAAGTCAAACAAGTCAAGCAGTGGGAAAAGTTCCCACTGCTCAGACACCAAAACTAGCCCCTGCTAGTGCAATTTTTCGGTTAGCTTATCAATAAGCCATTTTGGCTTATCCAGACCTGCAACAACTGATTTTTTGTGATCAATCTTCCTTATTTGACTCATTTGTTTGAACTGAAGCTTATTAGACTTTGACTTTGACTTTTTGCTAGAAAACCAACTACTTTGACTTTTAATTAAGTGCTTATATGCTTATTCCAGCTTATTGAGTGGGCTTATTTGAAATCTTTTTGTTGATTAAGCTTAGTTAAGTCATTTAAAAGCTTCTGCAATTTGAATCAGCTCTTGGGATAGCCTAGAACTCAAAAACGACTATTTTGTCATTTTCTGTAGATTGCTTTTTTCATTTTCAGGCTTATTCCTTTGGCTTATTTCAAATTTCTTTTTACAGAAGTCCTAGTTAGCTCAAAAGAAGCTTGTGTGTCTAATTTGAGCTTATGGCATCAGCTTATAGCTTAATGGGCCAAAAAGCCTATTAAGAATAAGTTGTTTGGTATAAGCCAGCTTATTTCACATTTTCAGCTTTTGGGCCTTTGAAATGTTGTGTTTAAAATCAAATTTTGAGTCACATAGGAGCTTTTGGGCCATTTTTATAAACCTTTTTCTTATTGGGCTCAATTTGGCCCAATAATGGACTGTTTTGGATTTTGGCCCATTTGAAGGCTCATTAGGGGTATTTCGTAATTTCAACTTCATTTTCTGTTTATTTAGGTTAAATTAAGCTAGTTTGCAAGTTTTTAGAATTTTTTATAAATTTTGGATTTTTAATATTATTTTATTATTATTTTATTATTAAAAATTAAAATTTAGATTTTTCAAGTTTTTATATTTTTCTTAGGTTAAACACATAAAGTTAGGAATTTTAAAACTTTTAGAATATTTTATTTGTCCTTATATTAATTTTTATAATTATTTTAAGTTTTAATAGTTTTTAATTGTTTCTAAATAGTTTTAATTAATTTTAAAATTTTTAAAAATAGTTTTAAACTAAGTTAGGGTATTTTAGAGGTTTACAATTGAAAAAAATTCTCATTTTGGGCTTTTTGTTAATTAAATTGATTTTAGGGCTTTAATTAGCATTAAAAAATGATTATTTAATTAAATAAAAGGTTTGAGTGATTTTTGATTTTTTGTAAACTCTATTTACATTATTTAGGATTTATTGCAATTTTTTGGAGTTTTTAGAGTAAATTTTTAATTTTGGTACTTTTACGGTTTTACGTGTACGACTCTTTCGTCTTAATGTAATCCGTCATCGTAATCGTCATTCTCTTCTTACCTCATTTCTATCTTCTTTTCTATTTCACATAATCATAATCACATCATTAATCAATTCTTAACACACACACCAAGCCTCCTTGAGAACGATCCCCACTTTGGGTCATAACTCGTGGTTTTCCTAAACTACTTGTGTACTTACCCTATTTTACCTCATTTTCCTAAAGGTGTGTGAAAATTCAACTATCACTTAGCAATAAGAAGATAAACTTTCAGTAATTTGTCGCGAAGAATAACGTCTTCCACCTCATCTACAAGACCAAGTTCAGTGGTGAACTTCTCGTATATCGGAGAGAATAAATCAACATCGCCTTCATCGCCCGGAGGAGAAGGAGAAATTTCAAAAGTGAAATTCTCATAGCATGGAGAAAAATCATCATCATTAAGAGCGACCTCATCCGTAAGCTCAACAAAAGTAGGCACATCACAAACCTCATCAAAAATTTGTCGAGACCAAAATCACTAATCTCACTCGATGTACCACTGTCCTTAGATGCAGTAGGGATATCAAGAGTAGGAGTAGTAATCATAGAAGATGGGTTGAGATCATAGATATCATCCTTGTCATCATCATAATAGTAGCATGGACGCACAAGAGGAGGAGTATAATCACTAAGATTCGATACTTGCTCTTGTTGCTGTCGCTTTTCCTCCTCCCTTGCTTCGCGTATGCTAGCTAATTCTTGTTGAACGTATTGAAGTGTATTCAAAAAATTGGCTCGTTCTTCTTCACACATTCCAACATAAGGTTGATGATCGAGGGTGTATTGTGGGGGCTCAAACTTGTGAAAACCGGAATTATAGCACGGATGTGGCTCATAGTAATTCATCGGTTGGAGAAGAATTAGAACACGGATTTGGTTCATAATAATCCATCGGTAAAGAAAAATGAGGACACGGATTTGGCTCATAATAATTCATTGGCTGACAATGAGAAGTATCGTGAGGGCCCCCACAATAATTGCAATACGGGTATTGAGGGAAACCCGGTGCTTCTTGTAGATAGCTATTACCATTGTCATAATTGTAACCCATTTCTTGCTCGCCATGAGGCGGGTATCGAATTGGACACGTAACATGCCAAAGAGAATCGCTTCCACAATATATGCAAGAGGGTGGAGTAAGTGCATTAGAAGCAAAGGATGAATTAATCGAATTGCACGAGGGACAAAATCCAAATTATGTATTGTCGATATCATTCCCACACCGCTCACATGTACACCATTGACATGTTTGAAAGCCATACAATGGTCTTCCACACCCTGCAGCACAAGCAACATACGAATTCATTAAGAACAATAGATAAGCAAGAAGAATATTTTTGGTGCAAAATTTACGAAAAAGAAATACTTTTTATAATTTTTTAAATGTTTTGGGATTTTTGAAATTTTTTATTTTTTTTGGATTTTTGAAATTTTTTGACACGAAAAATAACGTTCACGAGTGAACGAATCCCAACATCCAACGCGTCTCTCACAAAAAACCGTTAAACTTCACGAAAAGAGCCGGCAGCGGCGCCATTTAATACATGTTTTTTTGCCAAGTATAAAATTTGTTCGTCTCGATTCAATTCGAATTGATTTCCGGTTCAAAGTGTGACTCAGTCGTTTTTGGTTAACAAAAAGAAAGTTTTGATTATCTATTTCTAAGTAAAAGTTAAATGCGAATAGTAATAAAAATAAGCTAAAAGCAATTAACTAATAAAAAAAACAATATAAATAATAAAACGTGAATTAAAGAAAAACAATTAATAAAAATAAAACTAAAAGACGAAATTAACTATCGACTCGAAAATAAAGTTTACTAAATGAAAAAGGAAAGAATAAAACTAAAATGGTACTTTAAAGCTAAACGAGGCAAAACCTAAAGCGGGTACTAAATAAAAGATAAAACTTGAACTTTACGAAAAAATATTAATTTTAAAAAGACGAAAAATTCAACTAAAAATACGAACTTTCAAAATTAAAATCGGAACTACTTTCAGATAAAACTAAACAGTTACGGAACAATACTAATAAATAAACAAGCTAGCACGCAAGCAGCTGGAAGCTGCCAACCAAGCACCTCAAATTGGCGCCAAACGAACTAAGCAAGCAAGCACACACGACAATTTTCTTCGCAATAGCTACAATATATTTTGGAATAAAGATTTTCTTCGCAATAGTTGTTATTTCGGAAAAGGTATATTTTCATAACTTTTATTTTTTCGGAATAATGTTTTTCAGAACTTTGGCATATCTTCGGAATAACTACATTTTCAGAGAAAACAAAAATCTTCGGAAAAAGGGAGTTTTTCAGAAAAATACTAATCTTCGGAATATCAAATATTTTCAGAAAAATGACATATATTCGGAAAAGCAAAATTTCAGAAAAAATGACAAATTCAGAGAAATCTTCGGAATAATAAAACCCTTTTGCGAAGATATGATAGACAAGTACAATAATATTAAAAATTCAAGAAATAAGCTAAAAATAAGCACAAATCAAATAAGCAATTAACCAAAACTTAATCTAAAATACTTTTAAGAAAAACTAATTTAACCACAAATCAAAAACATTAAAAACACTAATTAATTTAAATAATAAAAATCTACTTTTTATAAAATAAACTAATAAGCACTTATCTAAAAACTTAACCAAACTGATTTTTAGACAAAGCTAATAAGACAAAACTTAAAAACTTTTAAAAACACTAAATAATAAAAATATTTAAAAACAACTTTTTATAAAAATTAACTAATAAGCACTTAATTAAAAATAAGAAAATTAACACAATAAGCAATAAAACACTATAAATTATAAAAATCAAACACATAAAAACCCATAAACATAATCAACCAAATGCATCAATAAATCAATAAACATCAAGATTAAGCCACTACAAGATCATCTAGATCAACACAAGATTAATAATAAAGAAAGGAAGAATGAGAATGATTAATTGAAAAGCTTGATTAAGATTAAGATTAAGATCTAATACAAGATTAATGAAAAAGATTAAAACATGAAATAAAAGCTAGAGAGAGAAAATGAAAACTAGAGAGAGAAAGTAAATATACACTACTCCTAATCTAAACTAACTAACCACCTCCTAATGACACATTAGGAAGGTATTTATAGGAGGAGTAAAATGTTGGTGCTTTCTTCCTTCTTTCTTCTTGTCTCGACTCGATTTAAATTCTTTGTCTTTCTCGACGTCGTCTCGGGATTTGTCGATATAATTTGAACTCGTCTTATAATTTTCTTCTTTAATTAGACTTGGTTCTTCGACTTCATTAAACTTCCGTCTTTAGACTTTTTCTTTGATAAATCTTCAGAATAGGCCTTGGACTTCCGTTCTTGTGATCTTTTGATTTCGTCTTTTCTCGTTTTCTTCGATAAAAGCCCGTGAAAGCCCGTGTTTTCTCCTTTTTTCATCTTTTGGTCCTAAAACACAATAAAAACACAAACCACGCATAATTCCGAAATTTATGACATAAAATACACGTTTTGGCTTGGTTATTATTATAATTAAGTGGTAAAAGGATGGGTGTTTTCACACCTATCAAACACCACCGCTAAAAAAGTGTTCGACGCTGGCTTTTCTTGGCTAACAATTATTAGTGAAGCTCATACCTTAGTACGACTATGTGAAGCATGTCAAAGGACAGGAAATATTTCTAAAAGAGACGAAATGCCTCTAAACAACATCCAAGTCTTTGAAATCTTTGACGTATGGGGTATCGACTTCATGGGACCATTTCGTAAATCGTACAAATGTGAATACATTTTAGTCGCCGTCGACTATGTATCGAAATGGGCCGAAGCTCAAGCTTTACAAACAAACGATGCAAGAGTTGTTATAGCATTCTTAAAGAAATTATTCTATCGTTTTGGAATTCCAAAAGCATTAATAAGCGACAGAGGAACTCATTTTTGTAACAAACTCATGGAAAATATTATGAAAAGATATGGAGTGAATCACCGATTTTCCACAGCTTACCACCCTCAAACGAGTGGTCAAGTTGAAAACACTAATAGATCTCTCAAACGTATACCTGAAAAGACCGTTCAAAACAACCCTGCTTGTTGGTCTAAAAAATTAGAAGATGCTTTATGGGCCTTTCGTACCGTATTCAAAACACCAACTAGAACCACACCGTACAAACTGTTGTATGGAAAAACATGTCATCTGCCAATAGAAATTGAACACCGTGCATATTGGGCACTTAAGAACTGCAACCCAGATCTTATTGCAGCCGGAGAAAAACGTAACTTCCAACTTCACGAGTTAGATGAATTTCGACATCAAGCTTATGAAAGTTCACGATTATATAAAAAACGAACCAAAGTTTGGCATGATCCAAATTACGACAAAGAAAAGAATTCAAAAAAGGAGAAAAAGTACTTCTCTTTATCTCGAAATATAAATTCAAGCAACCTAAGCTTACTTCGAGATGGACTGGACCTTATCTAGTAAAACACCAATATCCATCCGGATATGTTGAATTATACGGTAGAGACAATAGCACTTTTATAGTCAATGGACATAGAATTAAGCTCTACCATGAAGAAGAACACTGTAATGAAATCGAAGGAGAAGAAATTCCTTTCTTCTTAAAATAGATCCGAGTAGCCGAGTCTGGCTGAAGACTCTAAACTTAGCGCTATTCGGAAGGCAATACGTATTTTATCCCCACCTTTTCACTTAAGTGTGGAGGAGGACTTGTAAATAAATAAAACTGTCCTTGTATATATCGCATGTTTTTTGTTTTATTTTATAGCATGCAGGAAAATAGCAAATTGGAGCTCTAAGCTGGATTCAAATCTCGAAGTCCCGCAATTTTCTACTAAGCCCCGGGAAGTTCTTGTTTCCCTTCGCATTTTTCCTATTTTTAAAGTTTTATCAGTTATCACCTCGAGGACGATGTTAAACATAAGTGTGGAGGAGGTGACAAATAGAAAAAAATAAATGAAAAAAATAAAATAAATTTCTCCCCATAAAAATCTTTTTGAAAAACAATAAAAATATATATGTTTTGGAAATAAATAAGTTTTTAGCAAAGCAAAAATCTCATTGATTTACATCATAACTTAGCACAAAAACCATCACCCAAATGTGTGAGAAAAACTTAGCCTTATGTTTATCTATTTTGTGTGAAATCCGATAATCTAGTATGCTTCAAAATTTGTGCTTGATTATCATTTACTAAACCGAAGTGAGGTTAATTTATAGATATTTTCGAAAGGAAGCAAAATAAAATCACCCTTATATCATTTTAGTTAAGCTACACTAGCTTACTAAAATATGTAGCACTCGTACGCATGTGTTATATTATCCATTGTGCCAATATCCTTATATGTTATGCCTAACCACTTGTCAAGTCATAAAGTTTATGATGTTTTCTTAAAATATTAAAAAAAATGATGTATGAATAAAGAAAGAAAAAAATAGTCAAGTATTCTAGTATAGTTTGTTCTATGAATTTGACAAAGGTATACTTTTTGATCCTACACCCACATCATTTATCATGTTTTGCTTCTTTGAAAACTTATCTGGTGCTCACGCCGCAAAGGTTATGTTTATGTGTCATGTAAGAACCTATGGTGGCTATCTATTTTATGCCCGATCTAACTGAGTGTTATCTTGCATTTACCCTTTGTGAGTGACATTTGTGTGAACTTAAAATCCAAACACTATCCACGTGAGGTGCTGAAATTATTTTGTCATTTGCTTTTGCTATTCATAAAAATTAAATCAGTTTCCTATCATACTTCACAACACTTAAAAGCATTTTTAAAATTGAATTTGTTTTCTCGCTTTGATTGCTTGAGGGCAAGCTATAGCTAAGTGTTGAGGAATTTGATAACGACATAATTATACATATTCAATCTATCATTATAATGCCACTTTGTAGTATAAATAAGAGCTTCTGATACTTAATATGTTGTATTTTATATGCAGATATAAAGTTTGAAGAAGCAAAGTGAAGATATACAAAGAAGGGGCCTCATTATGCAAATAAGCCAAAGTTGTTGAAAGAAGATTCTGGATCGCCCAGAAGTGCGGCGCACAAACTCAGAAGTGCGGCGCACATTCACGTCTCCAAAGTGCGGCGCACTTTCGGAGAAGTGTGGCGCACATTTGACCCCAGACAGCACTATAAATAGAGGCCATTTCCACTCATTTTACATACACCTCTCTCTCTCAATACTCCATAGCTCGAGTATTTTAGCTTTCTTAGTAAATTTTCAGTATTATCCACTTTTGGGAGATACATGTAACGAGGGTATTCTACTCTTAGATTCTTGGAGGAACGATATAATCGTGACACTTGTGTACTCGTTTATTCAATCCAATCTAAGTATGATGTTCTCTTACTCTTTTCCAATTGTTACTTTGATTACTATGTTAGGCTAAGCTATTTGTGACTATATGGGTATGTGATGTGATCGTGATAGTATAGTGATAATTAGATACGTTATAGGGTAAATTAGAAAATTACCTTTAGGAAAAAGTAATAGTCTAAAATTACCAAAGACGAATTCAATTAAACACGTGGATGAACCAAGTTCGTTGTACACGAAGATCTTATGAATTTGAGACGTTTTGCTTTGATTTGGACAATCGATTCGAATTGGTTTTCGGTTTTTAAACTAAAATTAAATTCTACAAAATTAAATCCTAATTTAATCCTAAAGTGCATGAATCGTAAACCCCAAATTATTTGAATCTAAATGCAATTACTTAAAAATTAAAACTATTTAAAAATCTATAAAAATTAAACTATTTAATTAAAATAACTTTTACACTATTTTAAAATCTATTAAAGAAAACTAAATTACTTTATTTAAATTCTAAATTGGTAAAAAAATCTAATTATTTAAATTTTAACTAAATTCTTAAATTACTAAACGAATTTTTATTTTATTTTGAGACTACTTATAATTTTAAAACTAAAATTTACTTTAATAAAAACATTAATTAAAAATTATTTAATAACGTAAATTTAATTAAAACAAACTTTAAGTCAAAATATGCCAAACTCGGATCTACTATATTAATTAATTATCCGAAAGAAAACTCAAAAGAGCTTGTAGCTCAGTTGGTTAAAGCGTGAGGCTGTGAACCGCGAGGTCGCAGGTTCGAATCCTGCAAGGGACTCATTTTTTGTAATTATTTTATTTTTGGGACAGGAAATTAACAAAACCAGTCACAAGAGGTGACTTATTTCACAAATCTAATTGAAAAGCTGATAAGGATATCAGCTATGAGCTTTAACAGATTAATTGTATCTGTTAAATTATGGTATTCAGCAAAATAACAATCAACCCAAATACACACAATAAAAGACTAGCACAAATTAATCAGGAACAAAGATATGGAAATGTAGGACAACATCAACAATTTTCTTGCTTCAAACTAAATATTACTAGAAACAAATCCCTCAGCAATAGATTCAAAAATCAATCAGGAAAAAGCAAAAATTAAACCTAATGAATTACTAGCAGATAATATATTCAAACAAGGCAGCAGCTAAATCCAAACAAATTCAGTCCAACAAATATAACAGTACTCTAGCAGCTTCAAATAACTACCTTATCTAAACAGATTTATATCAGATCTTTTTTTACAATATTTTAGATTATAATTATGATAAAAACCTTCACAGATTTAACACACTACTATTTTTATAAAAACTTGATGCTAAAACATTAAAATCCTCACAAAATGAACAGCTGAATAAAAGGTTTAAAGCATACAACAGATAATCACAAACGCAGCTAAACAGATAACCATTCACCACTCTAATACAACCTTAGGAAATCAGTTTGACAGCTAGAATGATACGAATCTGAAAAAAGAAATAGATCCGCACCAAAACTTAGCAGAATTTGTACACTTGCAGATTACTAGTGAAGCATATATAAACAATTATACGCGTGAAATCAGATTAATTCTAAATCTAAACAGTTTAAAAGTAGCAAACTCAGATTTAAAACCGATTACACAGGAGCAGATCCAAACAACCCTATTCCCTTTATCATATGAGTAAAGAAATTACACTTAAACAGATTTATTCTAAAATATAAGTAACATATAAATAAAAGGAATTAAAACCTATTTGAAGAATGCCTTTGTGAATTGACACAGCGCTGAGCTGGCCTAAATTACTCGCTGCTCAAACCGTAACACCATCAATCAACAAAACATCACTGAATATCTCGAACCATCACTTTTGTTTATATTTAACCAGTGGGGTTAAATAATCTTTTACCCAATCTCATTCCAATATTCATAAAAGCTATTAACATCAGCTTATATAAACATTCAATGATTTAATGTTTAGCTTAGAGATTAAACTTGCAAATATTTTAAATAAAATCAAAAAGACACAAGATCAATATTATCAAACCAAAAATGCTATATCCTCCTACAAAAACAACCTACAAATCTTCCTACTCACAGGATCCTGACAAGTGTCAGAATGGACGGTTTATATGCGGAGAGAGAATTAGTGGAAAAAAATATTTAATATTATTGTGTGTGTAGGAGGATATGTAGGCATATGTTGTAGGAGGATATAGCAATACTCTTATCAAACTGAAACTTTTATTTAATTCATTCGAAACATTACAATTTTAATAAAAAGAAAAATACAATTAATTAATCTAAAACTGACATTATAACAGTAAGAAAAAGAAAGGGATGATTACAATGATAAATATGAAGGGTATTTATAGTTAAACCGCAAGGTGTTGGAGATGAGTTTGTTGAGAATAATCTTCTTTCTCAGCCCTTGATTTCTCTCATCTTCTCTCTCATCTTTGATCTACGGTTGATATAAGCCTACTAGCACACGGATTGCCAACGTGGCAATCCCTTGTGCTAGTTGTGCTTCTTGGATGCTGATTTGTCTCTCTTCTATTGGTGGAGTGGGGATTTTGAGGTTTTTCATCCAGTAATATGGAACCACGTTCCAATCGTCAATCCACTTCTTTCTTCCGAAAACATGGGGGATTTAATTCCCCATGTGTGAATCACTCGTGTGCCAAAAAGCCCCATTTATTTTAGTGATTTATTGAATTAGGGTTTGGAACAGTAGACTGGTTATTTTCTTTGGGGTGAAGGAAGATGAAAGGTAAATAACATAGAGAGTATCGAAACATTTTTTTATTGTGTGTGTGAGTGGAAACGTGTGGTGATGTGGGTATTAAAAGATAAATGAGTTGACTGAGTGTTATAAATCGTTTCCAAAAATCTTTCAACCCTAATGGGCTTTCATTTGGACCCAACATAAATACTTCATCCGTATCATTCTTTATTTCTGGGCTTTAAATGGACCCAAGAAATTGTAAACTTCAAACCGTCCGTTCCATTTATCTCCTTTTGGGCCATTGTTGGGCTTATAGCAAATGTTATCTCCTTACTGAACTTCAAATGGGCTTTTGAGCCCATTTTTCCAAATGTGGGACCCACAAGCCCAATAACTCCATATAAAATTAATTCCGCTAAAGACTAGCTCGATTTTTGGCATTGTTGATCTTTTTCTTCAAACTCGTGTCGTTCTTGCCGGTTTTTGCGAACTTTGGTACCTACACACATAAAAACAAGAAACATGCAAATACAAGGCAATAATGATACATTATATGCACTTATTCATTGTTTATAGATACAAATGATATGAGTAAAATCACTCATATCAAACTCCCCCTTGCTAAGCAATTGCCGTGTCCTCACGCAATGATAAAATAAAACACTAACTACACCATTATTCAACTTTTGACTCTTTATTTCGCGAAGACATAATGTATTGCTTTCATTATTTGAAAAATAAATTTTAGGTCATAAAACTCAAATAGATTCATCGTTCCCGACTTTTCACTTTTCCATGCCAAGTGCAAAAACAAGATCATTGTCAATCATAAGCCCCAAAATTAAACCAACTCATACAAGTAATTTGTGTTAAACTCAATCTCCTATTATTCGTAATTGTATCTCTAGATTTTATTTGTCATTCACCCAAAGGCTCATTTGACTTTATTATGATATTTATTAGTCCAAAAATGAAGGCAAGAACGGTGTAAACTCAACACTCAAAACCTAACCTCGACTTCAAAAACCGTTGTCACTAAAGAAAGCCCACATCAAGGATAACTTAACACGATTTGAGGGATAAATCCCGGACCCGAAATTTGGCTAATAGGACTACTTAAAAGATAAAATAAAAACCTCCAAAGTCAATTATGATCTTATTAATTGAGTTAGCAACAACTACATCATATCACCTTGCGGCTCTTTAAGATGCAATTGTGCTCCTTATTTAAAATCCACACCCTAAGGCTCCTTTGACAAAAATAAGGGAACTGACATCACCATTCCACCTTACGGCTCATGATGATGAAGCAATTTTTATTCAACACGTCCCCTTGCCATACACCATAAGGCTCTAATGTCAAGGTTAGTGCTACATGACTCCCACTCGAAGGGTCCTAGAGAACATGTTTTATTTATTCTTCTTATTAATATGATATTTATAGTAAGCCAAACTTCCGCAATCCCATGATCAAAAGTCCATGACGCTGACACCCTTAATATGTTCTCACTTTAATTACAAGGGAAGAAAAAGAAGGAGTTACGAGTTAAGATATCAAGCCTAAAGCGCTAAAAACTTCATTTATTAAGCAATTATTATACAAGTGTGGAAAGTAAATACGAGAAGATTAAATCAAACACAAACATACTTGCACAAAGAAGAATTAATTTTAGAAACTTATGATTGAACTCTATCATCTCTTGTTCTCCATATTATAAAATTTCAAAAATGTGAAATCAATGGATACTTAGCCTATTAAATCAAAGTTTTGGGTTTTCAAGTCATCTATAGGATCTTGCATCTTCTTATACTCTTTCAAGTTTTAGAATTTGTGTTTTAAAGTTCCGTTGATAAACGACTTTCTAGGATCAGTTATAGGAACTTGCGAAAAGTTCTTGTTCTTAACTCGTATGAATTAAGACTTTCGCGTTTTAAAGCTTCCTATATAAAAGCCTAGCAAAACTTAATTCAAATACGTTAAGGAAAAGCTAAGGTAAAAACCAAGTCGAGTCAAAAACTATTTTTATTTTCACCAACGGAAAGCCTACATTTGTGTCAAAATCACTTATTTTATTTATTAAAACTTGAAAATAATACTAAAAATTTAAAATTTTATGAAAAATGAGAAAAACAATACGTTTAGACATGACAAAAGCAATAGCAAGCGATTATAACGATTGACTCCCCCATGCTAAAACCAAAAATTGTCCTCAATGTTTCTTAGCTCAAGAGTAACACCCCCTTGCTAAGACACGAAGAGTCTAATGCAAAATCCTACCATGGAAAGAGCACGCAAATCTATAAGCCGTTTATTAATTATGCCTCAAGATAAAACGTTAGTCGATAAAAATCGAAGGATAGAGAGTGTGCCCCTTTTTGGCATTCAAAGAATGGAAGATCAAGTGGACCGGCAAAAACCGAACACGAGAGTCTTCAAAAATTAGGGTCATACCTAAGATTCACAACACAACAAACACGAGCACGAGCTTGAAAGATCAAGCCTTATTAGTGTTAGAAAATAGAAAGAAGATAGAATGTATGGGGCTCCCCCACAAGGCACCTCGTTTTTGTTCACCGAGTCATGAGCTCGACTCAATCCCCGCATTCATTGGTCCTTAGGGAAAGTTTGAAGATCTGGGACAACCTCCGTAGGTATGTCCCCTCCAAAGTAATGTTTCACACGATGACCATTCACCTTAAAGTTAGGCCCGTCTTTTTGAGCTAGCTCAACGGTGCCATAAGTGAAAACTTGTGCAAATGGTGAATGGTCCGGACCAACGGGATTTAAGCTTGCTCGAGAAAATCTTAAGTCTAGAGTTGAATAAGAGGACTTGATCACCAACATTGAAAATGCGGTTTTTGATCTTTGAGTCATGAATCCTCTTAGTCTTCTCTTTATAGATCAAGGAATTTTCATAAGCTTGATCCCTTAATTCACTTAGTTCATTCAATTGAACCTTACAATGATCACCCGCGGTCCTCAAATCAAAGTTACAATGCTTAAGAGCCCAGTACGCCTTATGTTCGAGTTCAATTGGCAAGTGGCATGCTTTTCCGTAGACCAACCTAAATGGTGTACAACCAATTGGCATCTTGTAAGCCGTACGGAAAGCCCACAATGCATCGTCCAATTTATCCGACCATGAAGTGCGATTTTCTCCAATAGAACGCTCCAAAATCCTTTCAAGAGCTCGGTTTCAAACCTCCACTTGACCACTCGTTTGAGGATGATAAGCCGTCGAAAGTCGATGAGTGACACCATATTTCTTTAGAACTTTTTCAAATTGTTCATTACAAAAATGGGTCCCACGATCACTTATAATAGCCCGCGGAGTTCCAAACCTAGCAAAGAGTTGTTTCAAAAAGTTCACCACAACTCGAGCATCATTCGTGGGCAAAGCCATAGCTTCGACCCATTTAGACAAATAGTCCACGGCTACGAGAATGTATTTATTTTCTTTAGAAGATGGAAATGGCCCCATAAAATCGATCCCCCACATGTCAAAGATTTCACAAACTTGGATAATGTTTTGAGGCATTTCATCCCTTTGCGAGTTCTTTCCTTGAATTTCACAAGCATCACAAGTCTTGATCAAGTTTTGGGCATCACGATATATGGAAGGCCAAAATAAGCCGGCATCAAAGACTTTCTTCGCGGTAGCGTTGGCACCATGATGTCCCCCGGTGGGTCCTTCATGACAAGATTTAAGGATATCTTGAGCTTCTTTGCCAAAAACGCACCTACGAATCACTTGATCCGCGCACACACGAAACAAATAGGGGTCGTCCCAAAAGTAATAGGATATATCCTTGAAAAACTTTCGTTTTTGTTGGGACTACATACCCTTGATCACAAACTTCCCCGCATGGTAATTTGCGATGTCCACAAACCGTGGGGTACTATCATCACCACGAAAAGCAACCATACCAAGCGTCTCGATAGGAAATGTTTCATTGATTTCCTTGTTCTCTCGATCTCTTTGGTGAGGATTCTTAAGTCGAGATAAATGATCGGCCGCGAGATTCTCGGCTCCTTTTTTGTCTAGAATTTTGACATTAAATTCTTGAAGGAGGAGAATCCACCGGAGCAACCTCGGCTTATCATCTTGTTTATTAAGAAGATATTTGATAGCCGAGTGGTCCGTATACAATATGGTTTGAGACAAGACGAGATATGGTCTAAAGTTTTCAAAAGCATACACAACGGCAAGAAACTCCTTTTCCGTTGTAGTATACTTTGTTTGAGCATCCGTCATAGTCTTACTTGCATAATGTATAGGCAAGAAATGTTTTGATTTACGTTGCCCCAAAACCGCACCTACCGCGTAATCACTAGCATCAAACATAATTTCAAAAGGTAGGTCCCAATCCGGAGCAACCAAGATTGGAGATTCGGTTAATTTCTTTTTAAGCATCTCAAAGGCTTGAATACACTCATCCGAAAAGATGAAAGGAGTCTCTTTTTCCAAAAGATAGGTCATAGGCCGAGCTATCTTAGAGAAGTCTTGTATAAGGCGTCGATAGAAGTCGGCATGGTCGAGAAAACTCCTAACTCCCTTCACGGTGGTGGGTGGAGGTAATTTGGCAATCACGTCGATTTTAGCCCTATCAACCTCAATACCGGCCTTAGAGATCTTATGTCCTAACACAATTCCCTCTTTGCACATGAAGTGACATTTTTCATAATTAAGCACAAGATTCGTTTCCTCACAACATTGCAACATTCTTTCTAAGTTAGAGAGACATGAAGTGAAAGAATCCCCGAAAACCGAAAAGTCATCCATGAAAACTTCCATGGTTTTCTCGATCATATCATGGAAAATGGCCATCATACACCTTTGGAACGTCCCCGGAGCATTGCATAGTCCAAAAGGCATGCGACGATAAGCAAATGTTCCATAAGGACAAGTGAATGTGGTCTATTCTTGATCACAAGGGTCAATGGGATTTGGAAATAGCCGGAAAATCCATCTAAAAAGCAATAGAATTCATTTCCCGCTAGTCTCTCTAACATTTGATCCATAAAAGGTAATGGAAAATGATCCTTCCTAGTGGAATCATTAAGTTTCCTATAGTCAATACAAACACGCCAACCGGTCACAAGTCTAGTAGGAATCAATTCATTATCCTCATTAGTAACAACCGTCATTCCTCCTTTCTTTGGAACACAATGCACGTGGCTAACCCATGGACTATCCGAGATAGGTAGATCATTCCAGCGTCTAGAAGTTTAGTGACTTCCTTTTTGATCACCTCATAAATCTTTGGATTGACCCTTCTTTGATTTTGGATAGCGGGTTTATAATCATCCTCCATTAGAATTTTATGAGTACAAAAGTTTGGATCTATACCCTTAATGTCGGAGATTTTCCATGCAATGGCCCGTTTATGTTTCTTAAGAACTTTAATAAGTTCATCCTTTTCATTTTCCTTTAATCCTTTAGCAATAATCACCATTTATCCGTTCCTTCAAGAAAGGCATACTCCAAATGAGTGGGTAGTTCCTTAAGTTCTAATTCGGGAGCTTCCTCAATAGATGTTTTCACTTTAGTCTCATTAGCACTCATAACTTTTAGTTCCATAGGTGGTGATTCAAAAGGATCCGAATTCAACAATTTTTCAATCAACACAATATCTCCCTCGGGATCAAAATTCTCACAATCAAACTCACTAGGATCAAATGGTGTGCTAAGGTAATCATCAATCTCCTTATCGATTTTTGAATAACCATTATTCTCAAGCTCATCAAGAACGAAGTCACCTCCCTCAAATGGAGTGAGTGGAGGTTTAGCCAAAGAGATAATAGGATTCGATGAAGTGGGATTGCCACTTTTAGAAGTATCCGAAAAACCAAGCATATCTTGCGAAACCTCTTCACTAGCAACATCAATCACATCGATTTGATTGATTGATTCCTCGTCGTCCTCGGAAGAAAGCTTCGAGATATTACCAACATTAAGAGTGATACTTTCATCATCAAAACGTAAAGTCAATTTTCCCTCTCTCATGTCAACTAAAGAACTAGCCGTATTTAAAAACGGTCTTCTCAAAATAAGAGGCACACGAGAATTTTCCGGATAATCACAAATTACAAAATCCGCTGGGAAGATGAGCTTTCCTACTTTGACTAACACGTCTTCGGCTATACCTTTTGGAAAGGCGGTCAATCGATCCGCTAGCTCGATAGTCATCTTAGTAGGTGTAAGCTCGGGAAGTGATAACCTTTTCCACACGGAAAGAGGCATCAAGTTAATGCTAGCGCCTAGATCGGCTAATGCTAAGCATTCTTTCATATTAGGGAAATCACATGGTATCAAAAATTGACCGGGGTCTCCAAGCTTTTTGGGAAACTTTTTAGAGAGAACCGCGGAACAACTTTCATTTAAGGATGTAGATACTTCAACTAATTTCTCCTTATCGTTCATCAACCTTTTGATTGTTGAAGCAAACTTAGGCATGCTAAGCAATGCATCCGCGAAACTAAGATTAATATACATTTTCTTAAACACGTCAAGAAACGTAGAAACTTGAGCATTGGTCTTTTCGTGGAGCTTCTCTTTGGTAAGTCTCGAAGGGTAGGGTAGTGTGGGTTTAGTCTTCGGAAGCTCGGGTTCCGGAATAGGCAATTGGTCTACCTTTGGTGGAATAGGAATTTCCTTTTCATTAATCACCCCGGGTTCTTGCTCCACTTCCCTCACTGGAGAGGTACTCACATGTGGAAGCAAAGGTCCGTCTAAGGCTTTCCCACTACGTATGGTTATAGCTTTCATCTCTCCCTTCGGGTTTGGAATGGTGTTACTTGGTAAGCAACCCGAAGAAGAGGAAGGTTTGGTCATAAAAGATTCAAACATCGAAAGCAATTTATTTTGACCTTGTTCCATACTTTGTTGCATACGATTATGACTTTGCTCAAACATTTGCTCAAATCTTTGTTCAATTCTTTGTTGGTTAAGCTCAATCTTATTATTTTTCCCTTTAATCGTATTTTGAAACTCATTTTTCAAAGTTCCCATTTGTCCTTGCATATTATTTTGAAAAGCCTTCAAATTTACCTCATTCGTTTTAATGTAGCTTGACAAATCATTTGGTTATTGTAAAAACCTTGATTGTTTTGATTAGCATTAAACCCATTTCCTTGGTTGTAATTCCCTTGGTTACCACGGTTAAAATTATTCCCATTATTTCCATTGTTGTACCTATTTTGAACCGGTGGAAAACCAGGTGGAGCAACATGATTTTGACGAGGAACTTGACCGTTGGAGCCATAAGTTCCCGTCGCGGCAAAAGCATTAGCTTGATCAAACCCCGTGGTTAAACAAGCTTAATTAGGATGTGCTCCACCACATGATACACAAAAAAACATTCAACCATATTAATCGATCCATGAGGATTCTTCTTAAACTCATTCAAAAGCGTGTCAATCTTAGAGTCCAATCTAGCAATCTCGATATTAGAAGAATTCACATTGGAAGCACTCATTCAAAAGCGTGTCAATCTTAGAGTCCAATCTAGCAATCTCGATATTAGAAGAATTCACATTGGAAGCACTCGGTGTGTTTCGTGAATATTGTGCTCTAGACTTATTCTCAATTATACCCCACATGTCTCTCGGAGTTTTTCTTAAAAGATTACCACCCGCGGCGGAATTTAAAGAATCTTGTTCAATCATATTAAGCCCATTATAAAAAGTATTGATATGATGCAATTCCGAGAAACCGTGGTGTGGACATTGTCTTAACATATCTTTAAACCTTTCCCAAGCAACCCCAAACGATTCATGCACTTTTTGCTCAAATCTAATGATCTCGTTCTTAAAGTGTGTTGTCTTAGATGGTGGAAAGAAATAATTCATGAACTTAGACACTAAATCATCCTATGTTAAGATTGAACCCGGTGGTTCTTTCTCATACCAAATCTTAGCATTACCCTCGAGCGAGTACGGAAAAAGCATGAGCTTAATCGCGTCATTCGGCACATCTCTATACTTGAGAGTCGAGGTAATTCGATGAAAATTCCGAATGTGAGAATGCGGGCTATCGTTCTCATTGCCATGAAATTGGTCGGCACGAATGAGCGATAAAAGACCCGACTTAATCTCAAAATGATCCGCCAAAATAGTCGGCACAACGATTTCTTCCCCATACCCTTCGGTGGGTGCACGGAGCAATTCCTCCATTGTTCGGTTATCGGCCATCTCTACAACAATAGGTGGAAGCTCGGGTTCCACTATTCGTTGTTGACGATTTCTATTTCTACGAGGAATATCTTCAAGCCTATTAAAATCAATCACAAGTCTAGAAGAACGTAATTGCATACACTACTAAGACGAGAATTTAGAGGATTGAAGAAAAGAAATTAGACAAGAATAAGATTATTTTTGGTATTTTTATTTGGTATTGCTTAATAAAAAATGATCGATAAAAAACAAGGAATACGGATAAATACTATGGAAGTAAATTTCCCTCGGTCGACTTTGAAACGATAGGTGAAAACCTAAACGTCTCGAGATTCAATAAGTAAACTACAAAAATAAGATATAATACTACTTGAGTCGGCAAACCAATAATAGGTCGTCCCTCTTAATATACGCACAAGCAAGCGGGGAAACGAGGTGGCACAAAGCACTTAAAAACCTTTTTCCTTAGAAGGCTTTTTATAGCACGTCGCCTTATACCCACCTTATAGTTTGTATAAATCGAGTTCAAACTTCTTATTAGTATTTATCTATTTTGCCTTTTATTTTTTGTTTTGGATTCGACTACAATAGCTAGGTGATGAAATCCCAACTAAGGCCTTATTTGAAAAGTATGTAAATTTATTGTTCTACGTAATACAATATATTAATCACAAAAAACGAGAAAAACGATACATACTATATAATAGAAAAATAACAAAACTTTCCGAGGACGGAAAGGTTCTTCAAATCAACGATCAACAAATCTTAACGAAAACGAATCGTACACAAGATCCCCGGCAGCGGCGCCAAAATTTTTAATGTGATCGTGATAGAATAGTGATAATTAGATACGTTATAGGGTAAATTAGAAAATTACCTTTAGGAAAAAGTAATAGTCTAAAATTACCAAAGACGAATTCAATTAAACACGTGGATGAACCAAGTTCGTTGTACACGAAGATCTTATGAATTTGAGACGTTTTGCTTTGATTTGGACAATCGATTTGAATTGGTTTTCGGTTTTTAAACTAAAAATAAATTCTACAAAATTAAATCCTAATTTAATCCTAAAGTGCATGAATCGTAAACCCCAAATTATTTGAATCTAAATGCAATTACTTAAAAATTAAAACTATTTAAAAATCTATAAAAATTAATCTATTTAATTAAAATAACTTTTACACTATTTTAAAATCTATTAAAAAACTAAATTAATTTATTTAAATTCTAAATTGGTAAAAAAATTCTAATTATTTAAATTTTAACTAAATTCTTAAATTACTAAACGAATTTTTCTTTTATTTTGAGACTACTTATAATTTTAAAACTAAAATTTACTTTAATAAAAACATTAATTAAAAATTATTTATAACGTAAATTTAATTAAAACAAACTTTAAGTCAAAATCTGCCAAACTCGGATCTACTATATTAATTAATTATCCGAAAGAAAACTCAAAAGAGCTTGTAGCTCAGTTGGTTAAAGCGTGAGGCTGTGAACCGCGAGGTCGTAGGTTCAAATCCTGCAAGGGACTCATTTTTTGTAATTATTTTATTTTTGGGACAGGAAATTAACAAAACCAGTCACAAGAGGTTACTTATTTCACAAATCTAATTGAAAAGCTGATAAGGATATCAGCTATGAGCTTTAACAGATTAATTGAATCTGTTAAATTATGGTATTCAGCAAAATAACAATCAACCCAAATACACGCTATAAAAGACTAGCACAAATTAATCAGGAACAAAGATATGGAAATGCAAGACAACATCAGCAATATTCTTGCTTCAAACTAAATATAACTAGAAACAAATCTGAAGAATTGTGATAATCTTATGAATCAATAAGGTGGGTTGATGGTTCTAGAGAGAGAAAGTAGTGAAAGTGAAACAACCAACCAACCCCCTTTCCATGGTGGAAAGGGGTATTTATATCCAAGCCACTAATGGACTTGGGCTTTCCCATGACAAGTCCATGGGCCGGTTTTACTTAACTAATTAAACAAATATTTAACTACGAGCTATACAACATTCAATAATATTGTGGAGTGACCGATACTTCTAATATACGTTAAAAACGTATTTCTAACAATCTCCCCCTAAGGGAGGTCACTCCACGTTACACAGTTCAAAACCTAGCATACTATAATAAGTCTTTGTTCTTCAGCTCGCAGTCTTTTCTTCTTTTCTTTTTGTTGTGAATATGTTGATTTGATCTTTTAGGATTTAGCTTGAGAGCATTGTTCTTTTGACCAATCACGTGTGATCTTTGCCTTCTTGTGAATCTTGCCTCCTCGTGACTCCATGTTCCACACACTTATGTTTTTTGTTGAATTCTTGAAAGCTTCAAAGTTTGGTACAGCGGAAGACTTCATTTTGTACTTTCTTGAATTTTGCTGAACTTTGATGCAGAAAAACATAAGTATGTGGGAACGACTTTAGCTGGTACACCGCAACGCCACCGTCTTCCCAGCAACATAATAAGACACGAATGAAATGGCTTAGAACATTTCATTCTAAATCTGTAGCGTTTTACCTCCGGTCGGTGAAGACCGTTGGACGATATTAGATATCATACATGTGACGGATAGTTTCAATTAAGTAACTTCTTGACAGGATTTCGTGGGTAAACCCGTTCTCTTTATTCGACGATCACTAAGCTTGACTGCGAACATAAAGAGTGAATCACTTGGATAAAATATCCTTGTGATTGAAGCCGTCAATTCATGAAACCTGGAACAAGTGAATTTCAATTAAGATTTTCACCATCGTTGCTTTCCAGCTATCACGAGCTTGATTCATAAAGAATCTTGCACGTTACCTACCAAGTGCTGTTTGATGTTAACACTAGAAGGATTTCCACTCGTCACTGTGAACACTAAAGAGTGTCGCTCTAAGTGTTCTGGCAAGATCATACGATAATGCGTAGAGGCCTGGAACGAGTTTAAGTTCAATTAAGAATTAAACTACTGTTTCTTTCCAGTTTTCACAAGATTGGTTCTTAAAGAACCACACGTGTCACCTACCATGAGCTTGTTTGATGTTGGATCAAGCAGGATTTCCATCTTCATTGTGATACTTGCGTATCACTCGGATGTTCTGGCAATATTACAAGAATACTGCATAGGACTCATAAAGATCTCTTACTTTTCACAGTGTGTGAGAAAGCAAGAAATAAATGGAAAGTGTCCTAATGAGAATTTTGATGATCTCGTGGCTCTAGACTCGATAGTGCGTTTTGATTTAGTGAGCGATGGCTGGAGAGGAGTGCCACCTATTCAATATCAGTCTATTTGGAGTGAATAAACCAATAGATAACGTGTTGATCTCCGTGTGATTAAAACAAATACCATTTGAGAGATATCTGAGTTAGCTGGGAAGGGTTGTACATTGCATCACTGGGTCCATGATGTCTTTCTTCAATATCGAGAATCATTAACAAATGATCAAAATAGCATATGTATTGACCCGGTTTCTGCCTAAAGTTGTAAGGAGGGATTCTTTCTTTACACCCTTTATCTTTTCAATTATTTTTCATTCTTCAACCCCTTCAATGCTTACCAATACGTGATAACTAGCACCTTGTTGTGATTGTTCCAGTGCTAGCTTAAGTACTTGGTCGGCATTTAGCTACGTTCACAATCTTTCTCCATCTTTCCTAGGACTTCTAATTCTATCTAGGGAATTGTCCTTGGGAAGATTCCATCGACTTTGATGAATCACTGGACTAATACCTATTCCTACCACCCTTTTGTCACCACATCCGTCGTGAATTAAGTGTGTTTTGGGAAAGTATAGTCACCATGAAAAATACTTGAAAATCACTTAAGGTACTTATGATATTGAAATCAAGAGTTTTGTACCTTAAGTGTTTTGTTCATCAAAAAAATGCTCCCCCTTAACACGTGCTTTACACATATTAAGTTGGATTATCGTTAAGTCTTTTTCATCTTTTAGCCAAGTATCGTTTAAGTCTCCTTAATCCCATTTTCTCCCCTTATCCAAAATGTTAACCATTAATATTTGGGATATTGAATGGATTAACCGGTCTTTGGGTAAAAAATGAAATCAATGTTTGGCCACAGAACATATTAATGCTCCCCCTTAAATTAATAAGGGTTAATTGTAGTGCTTTAGTATGACATATTTTGAAAGATTTAGAATCTCGTGGGAAATTCTTGAAAAATTATCATACCTTAACACTACATCAAGCCATAAAAGCACAATATTCACATAATTTACATATTCACAAATAAAACCAATATAGAGTGGACCTGAGATGTACGACCCATTAGATGGATCGTTGCAGTAACTTGTAGTGCACTCCATATGGTCTGCCACCAACGAATTTTTCTAAGCTCCTCATCAACCTACGTTCCCGGAGCTTTTCATCAATCTTCTTGATCACATATGTCGCCATCTTCTGATAAGCCGGATGCCAATCCTCAATCATTTCTGGTAATGTCCTGCCAGAATTGAGATGCTCCAATTTTCCTCTGACGTATATGAGAGTCCCATCACTGTACTTATGAAGCTCACCTACCCTCATAAACTTCATGATCCCACGACTGTTCATGTAGAAAATCCCGTACATCGGAACTGTCGTGCCGGTATAGGGTCATCTTTTGACATGTTGAGGTAGAACTTGATTCATTGGACGGGTCATGTTAAGCTTCCTTTGGTAGCTTTCAACTCCCAATTGAAGATCTTCAACTCGTTTCTTGATAACAATGCTTCGTGTGAACATACGAAGGGCTGTATTCAAGGCAATGATTTCTTCACGAGTAAGATGGGTAAGCTGATCACGGGTCATCATAAGCAACATGTCTTCGATATCTTCAAGGAAAATGATAGAAAAATCTCCCTGCTGTATCTTGTATTCTCTGTCATCCTACCTTTTTAGACGAATCTCCGTCACATGATGATAGCCATTCTTGGGTTCAATCTTCAGTCCTAAGATACTTGTGATTCGAAGATTGGATCTGACGATACTTCCTGAGTTGGCTAAGCAGCAACGTCTGTACGCCCTTCAGACTCGCTCGTCCCAATGTGATGCTCCTATAGCAGCATACATATCATAATTACGGCTTACCTTTGGAACCCAGAGGCGGTTGACCTTTTCTTCGATATACGGTATTTTCCCCCAATTAGCAGCTTTCAACAAGGTCAGGGAGGTCGCATACTTGGATGATCCCTTGAGGAGATACTCAAGATCATAGGTGACAAAGAAGTCAAGAGCAATTTCATTATCCTGAGAGGGATCAAGTGGAGGTGGAGCTCTTTCTGACTCATGAAGGCCTGGCCTTTGAACGGTATTGAGAGCTTTCAGGACCTCGTCAGGATAATACTCGTACTCCATGCGGCTTAACCTGGTTTTGTCATGAAGTCTCTTGTCCTTTAGTGCTCTCTTCACCAAAGACGGAGTGACCGAAGATTTGAACTCATGAGCCCAAAATGCACACAAGTCTATCGGAATACGGATACGGAGATATAGAACATCTCTATCAGCGTCTATGATTGGATCATATTTAGCAGCTGCCGTGATCCAAGCTTGTGGAGGTGCCGTTTCATCAATCTCCAATGTATCCGCCCAGTCCCGTGTGCTTGACTCAGGAACAGTAGACTCTGGTTCCTTTTGCAGAGGAGTAGACACATGAACACTTGCTGGTTCTGATTCAGGCATTTCTGCGGTATCATGAACAGGCGAGTGTTGTGCAGATTCAGGTTCAATTACTGGTTCTACAATCACATGAGCAACAAAAGAACTAACAGGATTAGTGGTAACAGGTATAGAAACAGAAACAGATGTACCGGGAATCGATGATGTAGTAGCAGCATTCACATCATGGTGCCACTTGGTTCGTCCTAACTCCGTAGATGTGGACTTTTCCTTTCGGGCAGCATCTTTCTGAGACTTGGTACCAGACTTGGATGGTTTCTTTTTGCTGGAAACCTTGTCCCCCATTTCATCGTCATCAGACTGATCAGGCTGGTCATTTTTACCGCTATCCCTGTTTTCGTTGTCATCATCATCCTCATCATCATCCCCGTTGCTACCCTTATCACTCTCCTCATTTTGATCACCACCATCACCATCATCATCATCATCACCATCACTACCTTTTTCTTCATCTTCTTCACCATCATCCTCTTCTTCACTATCACTCTCCTCTTGCTCACTATCTTCCTTTTCCTCCTCATCCAAGATGTGGTATGGTACCACACTTCCAAATGTCTTAAACAACCGATCATACTCCAAGATAGCTTCATTGAGTGCTTTGTAGAGTGACCGATGAATTTTAGACTTGTCAAAAGATCCAACTTCCTTCATGCGAGCTTTGAGGATCTTCTTTAGTTCAAAATCAGTTAAGTCATATGCAATTTTGTACGCTGACTCGGAAGGGTTGGACGACTTAATCATCAAGTTATCAGCCGCAAGTTTCCTCATCTCTTCACGCAGCTTTGGCATAAAAGACTCAACAGATTCATTCACTCTCTCTAAAATAGAAGCTTCAAGTGTTTCTTTCTGCTCCTTATATTTATCCTTTATGGCTCGAAGTCTTGTAAATCGTGCTTCATTCCTATCAGCTTCAGCCTATTTGACCTGAGCAAGTTCTTCTGCATGAGATTTACGTGTCAACTCCATCTCTGCAGTGAACTTAGCTATCATCTCTTCTTGGGCTTTCTTGGATGCCTCTTCACTTTGCACTCGTCGAAATAGCTCTTCTCGAAGTTGAGCCATCTCTTTTCTTTGACTGTCCATGTGTTTATCCAACATTTCTGCCATTGCGAATGCAACCATTGAAGATGGTACAGGGCTACTCTGGGATGGTTGAAAAGGCACGGTTGTGATTAGAGTACTCATGACGGAAGTAGGTGGAGGTGGAGGGAATGGTAGTGGTGTTGGCACCGGTCGTGTTGGTAAATGCTGGATTGGTGGAGGTTGAGTTACAAGAGGCTGTGTAGTCACAATGATTGTTGTAGCACCGAACTCCTTCTCAACACTTGCTGTATCAGCAATGGATGTCTCCTTCGATGCTGAGTAACGTTCGGGTGATCCAAACTCACTAATGTCATGTGGCTCCTCGTATTCTTCTTCAACATCCATCTGTGCATCCGAACCACTACCGCCTGTGTCTCTCCTACTTTTTTCAATAGCCTTCTTCATTAACCTTTTCTCAGTCTTGCGAGTTAGCTCGGGAGTAGGATCGTCATCAACATTTTCTTCATCGTGAAGAACAAGCTTGTTAGCCGTGCTCTTACCCTTCTTAGCCTCAGTCTTTGTCTTCTTGGTTTTGGGTTCAGATAAAGTTGTTTGCTTGCATTTACCTTTACTCTTAACCGCGGTAGACGAGTCTTCTCCTGCTTATAGGCTTGCTTGTTGATTCATGATTTCTATTAGCATGTTCTTGTAATCAGCAGAAGCGATAATCTTATCTGTCAGGAGATGACTGGGAATAGGACCAGGGATAACAACATTGGAGTGACTTTCTTGCCTTAAGTCCACCAGATCATCAGCATCCTTTGTGTGGTGACGGCTACCTGCACGCTTATCAATAGACGCATCGTTTTCCATAAAATAATGTATGATTAGCTTTATGAACCTAGGGTACTGGTAACCTTTAGCCTTAGTCTTCGTGTTTGTGAAGAGTTGATAACTAAACTCGTCCCACAACAATGATGCATAATCAATATTAATACCTTTGAACATACCATAGAACATGTTGATGAGTGGCGGACGCACAACATCATACCCAGTCGTTTTGGGTGTGAGACATCGGCTGAGAATACCAAAAATCGCTCTCCAAGGTTGACTCACTTTGGATGTGGTAAAATCGGACACTATTCGTAAGTCCGCACATCCAATAGCAGAGAACATCTCCATGAGCTCGTTCTTGGTCGGGTTCGCTGAGAATGTTGTACCTTTGGGTGACTCCCGAAAACCAAAGATCTTGCGAAATTCTGACACGGTGAGAGTCTGTTGCTTGTTGTCCAAGAAGAATGTGATCTTGTTTGACATCTTCTCTTTGGTTTCCCAGAATTCGTACATGTAGTCGAAGGGCACCGAAGCACTACTCCTTAGCGCATTCTTGAAGTGAGAATTGTCAGGAATGGCTGAAGCTACCTTGAATCCATTGTGATTGGAGTTAGAGACCTCCTTCAACCGGTAGTTGTTTGGAATGAACTTGAGGGTTTTGGCTTCTTCAATGGCTGCAACTCTAGTGTCTTGTATTTGTTGCACGGTTGGGTTAGTCATTGTTTCTGCTTAAGATAAAACATAAAAGTTGATACATACAGATATGAATACCATTATGAATTTATACCTAAGCATATGACATAATCCCTTAAGCATTGAAAACACTCAAACATTTAACAAGTTATTAAGCAAGAAACACCTTCATTCGGAATAAACATCTCATCCGGAATAAACACCTCATCCGGAATAAACACTTCATCCAAAATAAACACCTCATCCGGAATAAACACTTTATCCGGAATAAACATGTCATCCGGAATACACACTTCATCCGGAATAAACACTTCATCCGGAATAAACACTTCATCCGGAATAATTGTTTCATCCGGAATAATTGTTTCATCCGGAATAATTGTTTCATCCGGAATAATTGTTTCATCCGGAATAATTGTTTCATCCGGAATAATTGTTTCATCCGTAATAATTGTTTCATCCGGAATAATTGTTTCATCCGGAATATTTGTTTCATCTGGAATAAATTGTCTATCCGGAATAAATTGTCTATCCGGAATAACATGATCCATCCGGAATAATCATGATCCATCCGGAATAACATGATCCATCTGGAATAACGTGATCCATCCAGAATAACATGATCCATCCGGAATAATCTTAAACTTTGGTTCATCCGGAATGTTTTTGCTAAACACTTGCTCATTCGGAATATCCTAAATTCGTTCTAAGATGGATTAATCTAAGCTCATTTGTGTGTTTAAGGCATTCTATAGGCAACAAACATTTTTCTAATTCTATTCCGAGTAAAACCCAACTGAAACCCTAATCAATTTACCCTAAATGAGGCAGAAACCCTAATTAGAGCAATTTAATTAAATCGAATTAATTAATGGATTAGCAATGAATTAGATGAATTAGATGAAGTTTGTACCTTGTTAGATGAATGAGACGGATTAATTAAGCAAAGAAAACGAAGGATTGTGAGATTTGTGTGCGTGTTTTCGTGTGGTAATGGCGGAAAGAAAGAAAACCAGAAAAGAGAAAGAAGATAGGAAAGAAAAGAGACGGGGGGGGGGGGGGGTGGGGAGAAGTTTGACTTGGGTCAAAATTTTCCAATTTTTACCCTTTGTCAATTTTAACCCTTTCATTTTAAAGTCTTGTCATTTATTGTCCCTTAACTTTTTTTTGTCTTTTCTTTTCCTTTTCTTTTCATTTCTAGTGACTAACCATCGTTAAACTTCCACTTTAACCTATCTTAGCGATCACACAACTTAACTATTCACGACAAATCACGAACGAGTACAAGACGAATACCAAAGCAATTCCAGTCATTAACCATTTAGCCAATTAATTTTCCTCGAAAACTTTTGAAGACTATTTTGATGACGAAGACGATTTAATATTTTCCCCCCCTTAAACGATGTCCCGTTTTCTATTTAAAGAGATGTAGTCATTGTTTAACGAGGCACATGTTGATGAAAACATATTTCAATTAATTTCTTGAAAAGATTGATTCGTGGTGGCAATAAGATTTCTCTTATTTTGACAAGTTAATGCACTGAGACGTACACTAACTCGTGCTAGACCAAGTTATAAAGTAAACTTGATCCCTTTGCATGATTTGGCTTGTAAACCATGCCCGAGAAAATTAATTCCCGTTGTGAGCCAACGTTTTCCAAGGAAATACGTGACTTTAATGTGAAAAACGGGTTGCAGTCAGAAATAACTACAAGCCATAATGGGCATGTTTTAAAAATGTACAACTTTTATACGGACTCTATTTATGGCGCCGTGTCAATATTAATTGACATTTCTAAAGCCGTAAATATTATCGTACTATAAGACATGCCCGATTAAAAAGACGAAAATATTTTTGGGTTTTCTTGGTTTTATATTTTTTTATGGTTTTTCTTGGTTTTATATTTTTTATGGTTTTTGTAGGTTTTATATTTTTGTATTTTTCTTTTTGTGGTTTATATATATACGATAATATACATGATCACGAACAAAGGATACGCATGAATAGTTTACCACCACTATTCTGCTGATTCTTCTATCAACTCTTTGAGAGTCGTTGGAGAGAAAGATTTCATGCCAAGCTTGTCGATCAAAAACTCGATTCGTCCTCGATCTAAGGCTTTTGTGAACATATCTGCCAACTGATACTCAGTGGTGACAAAATACAGCTCGATCACTCCGTTTTCCACTTGCTCTTTAATGAAATGGTAGCGAATGTCGATGTGCTTTTCCCGGGAGTGTTGAACGTAGTTGCAGCAAAGGGCAATGGCGCTCTTGTTGTCACAATACATAGAAATTTTGTTAAATCCAAGACCGTAGTCAGTTAGTTGTGATCTCATCCAAAGGACTTGAGCACAACAACCGGACATGACAATGTATTCAGCCTCCGTGCTAGAAATTGCAGCGCTTTTCTGCCTTTTTGAAGACCAACTAATCAATCTGTCTCCAAGGAGTTGCACAGACCCAGAAGTGCTACGTCTTGTGTCTTGGCACCCAGCATGATCGGCATCTGCATATGATATTAAAGCAATAGAGGAATCTTTCGGATACCATAGACCACGATGAAGTGTTCCTTTGAGATACCGAAAGATCATTTTAACAGTATGTAGGTGCTTTTCGGTAGGCCGAGCCTGATACCGGGCACACATGCATACAGCAAATTGCAGATCAGGCCTGCTAGCAGTCAGATAGAGAAGGGTGCCGATCATCCCACGGTAGAGTTTCGGATCGACAATAATCCCATTCATATCTTCATCTAACTTGGATTTCTCCATCATTGGAGTATCCACGGGGTCACAATTTTCAAAGTTATATTTCTTTAATGATTCTAGAGCATATTTGGATTGATTAATAAAGATGCCTCTGTGATTCTGAGAAATTTGTAATCCTAAGAAAAATGAAAATTTTCCCATCATTGACATCTGAAAGCGTGTGGACATTATTTTCTCAAAGCGGTTTGACAATTCTATGTTAGAGGCAACAAATATTATATCATCAACATAAATTTGTACCAGTATCATGTCGTTGTCTTCTTTGAGAGTGAATAGAGTGGGGTCCACCTTGCCTTTGGAGAAGCCTTCCGACATGAGATATGTTGAAAGGAGATCATACCACGCGCGTGGAGCTTGTTTCAACCCATAGAGAGCCTTCTTAAGCTTGTACATATGATTAGGAAACTCCGTGCTAACGAACCCATTCGGCTGACTAACATAGACTTCTTCCCTTAGTTCACCATTCAAAAATGCCGTCTTCACATCCATTTGATAGACGATCGTGTTCATATGAGCAGCATACGCAAGGAAAAGTCTAATAGCCTCCTATCTTGCAACAGGAGCTAAAGATTCTTCAAAGTCGATACCCAAGGCTTGTTTGTATCCTCTAGCAACCAATCTAGCCTTATTTTTCAAAACTCCACCCATCTCATCGAGTTTAACCTTATAAACCCACAACAAAGTAAGGATGTTAACCTTGTCAGGGAGAGGAACTAATTCCCATACTTCAAGTCTTTGGAATTCATTTAGTTCCTCTTGCATGGCTTCAATCCAAGATGATTGAGTCATAGCATGTTGCCAGTTTTTAGGTTCAACTTCGGAGAGAAATGCATCAAAATAGCAATAGAGTGCACTCTCTTGTAATTGATGGCGTGTAGAGACTGGTCGATCGAGACCTCCAATAATATTCCTTGTTGGGTGATCTTTTGTCCATTTAGTGTTGTGATTTTCAATCCATGGTGTTCTGGAGTGAATGATTATAGGAGCTTCTTCTGAGGTAGACGCGGCTGAAGGGTTTTCAGGTATCGGTATACCAAAGAATGGAAGCTTTTGTAGGTGAGCATATTCCAAATCGTGATCAACAGAATCCTCTTCATCATCATTAGGCACAAGTAAGGGTGAAGATTCAGGTGTAGTTTGAGAATTACTTGGTGGAGGTGCATCCGGTTCAATGTTAATTGAGGATGCATTGGATGAAGCTTCATTAGCTTGAGCAACAACTTCAGGTATTGGATCTATCACTATAGGTGCTGGAACTTCATCACTTGGGGGATCAAAGAATTCATCAAACAAAGGTTGAAATAGTTTATCCCACTCGGGCCTTGTAGGTGGTATAAATGATGTAGAAGTAGGATTATTGGGAACTAATCCAGAACTAAAAGCACCGGTTCCCATCTCGTGAAGCGCGGGTTCAGAGCTGCGTTGCTCAGAAGCCATCGCTGTCAGCTTATCAAAATCTGCGTCCATAGTTTCTACTATCTTACCAAGACGACGGTTGTAAATTCGGTGTGCTTTCTTTGAGGGTGAGTAACCAATGAAAATACCTATATCGGCTTTCGGTTGAAGTTTGCCCAAATTCTCACTATTAATGTTTAGATAACAAAGAGCACCAAACACAAGAAAGAATGAAACATCGGGTTTACGGTCATGTAGAAGCTCGTAAGGTGTTTTTCCATGGCGTTTCCGAATGATAGAGCGGTTTTGGGTGTAACATGCAGTAGATACAGCTTCTGCCCATAAGAATAATGGAGCGTTCGCATAAATCAGCATAGTCCTAACAGCTTCCATAAGCGTACGATTCCGTCTTTCAACGACACCGTTTTGTTGTCGAGTACGTGCTGCGGATGTTTCATGTGAGATACCAACTTCTTCATAGTAATCACGAAGAGTCTGGTTGACGAACTCTGTTCCATTATCAGTACGAATACGGCGGACAGTAGTATTTAAACGTACCTGAATGAATTTCAAGAAAGTGATGATTGTGACAATCCGTCAATTTATGGTTGATATTTTATTCTCAAGAGTTATTTAAAAACATTATTTTAATGTTATATTATGAACTCACTTATTTTGGGAAGAAATTTGGGTTTACGTCTTGAAGTAGCATCGACTACGTCTAAACCGGAGGACTCTACGTTACGTGCTTATGTTTACATACACCGTCTTTGTTGACAGTCCGATATTTCAGGAAATAAATTTATCCGTGAATATTATTTTAGGATTTTAAATTTGTGTTGGTTCATAAACTCAAAAATTTACGAGAAGAGATTTGGACTTACGTGAATAATTTAACGTCCTTTACGACTAAACCGGAAACCTTAGGATTACGTATTTACGTTTTCGAACTCCGTTTTTGATGAGACAAATTTTAATAGATCCATTTTGTGCCATTGATTCATAATTTATAAAAACGTTTTTCGTAAATCGACCCGAGGGCACGTAAATCGAGGAAACTAGAATTGAGGAGTACCCGTAAATAATTGGGGATGAGACGAAACAAGTTTTTCCCCACTCCCAATATGGGACGGTTTAAATAAGCTACACAAACACACTTAGGTGTCATGCTTACAAAGAAAGCAAGACACATGTCTTGCTTAACTTTGCAAGCTAGCTACCAACATCAAAACTACACAACCTAAACCACTTCCTCATTTTCTTACATGCAAAACCACTCATCCTTCCTCCCTCTCTCTCTCAAATTCGTCCACCACCACCCCTAAACACCCTTATTTGATCAAATTTAACCATGAAATCATATGTTATTCACACATATGATGAAGCCCTTTTCAAGCTCTATTGATTGGTGGTGATTTTAACATCCAAGGAGAAGATTTGTTGGTGTCATAGGGCTGATTTCTACAAGAAGTTTACAAGTATTGGTGGTCTTGAAGATTGGTGTTGATCTATCACAAGTTTTGCCATCAAAAATCCAAGCCTTGATCATAACTACTTAATCTTGGTGGTATAAAGATTGTTCTTCCTATCCTCTTGTTATTTTGATTATGTAATCTTGTAATTTCTTTATTTATGTATATGTATATGATGATGAATGATGATAAAAAAATATTATGTGGGGATTTGGTGTTGATAGATTTGATAAACATGGTTAAAAAGATGGAAAACCATAGGTAAAATGGTTAAAATCTTGCTTAATGTGATGGCTGTATAAAAACAGTAAGTAACCAAATGTTAAACTGATAAAATGGTAAAGTGGAATCAATATACAGTAAGTATTAGGTGTTATACACATGTGAGAGTTGGTCATGCAATGGAATCATCAAAATGAGTGAGATATGATCAAAACAAAATTAGTATACCAATCTGAATAGTCTGTTTCGTAGGGACTGTTAAGGATACTTAGACATGGATTGAGCAGTAGCTATAACTAACTTATTTGTAGCACATAATATGAAGTTTATGTCATCCAAAAATGAGCTTCTATCTCCTTATAGAACTCAAGATATGATAAAAATGGTGAAAGTGAAACTAAAAATCAGATTTTGTGAAATTAAAGTTTAATAGTATTATATAAGCACTCAAATAATATAGTATAAAATGTGAAATTAGAACCCACTAACTTATATATTTCATTTATATAAATATTAATAAGGATAAATAAATGGACATTTTATAAAAATGGTAGTTTGGTAAGTTTTATAAGTAATAAAAACTATAAACATGATTTTTACGTCTTTTCGGCTAATACCGTAAAATTAACGTTTTTCGTCATATAAAACTTAGAAGATCGGACCCGTCTAATGTAAACTTGCTAAAAGTAATATACTGATATATAAGTACCTAATACAAGTAAAAACCGATAAAACCCGAACTATATAACATACGGACATTAACGGGCTAAGTTAGCATTATTGGACTATAAACCCGACTAGTTGGTAAAACACTTATAAACTTACTTTTGGGCTTAACCCATTTAGGCCCAAAATGTAAAGTATAATACTAATAATAAAAGTTTAAAATGGACTAATATAAGGCAATGGACTTATAATAGGCTTATTGGACCTAAAACATGTAAATAAGTAAAACTAGTAAACTAGTATAAAAGTTACTAATACATAACACTAAATTGAGTAAATGAGAATGTATAAACCCACTTGATCATCATATATATAAAATCATCATATGTATACATAATTGTTATTTTTGTAAATTCATTAGACAAGAGTCTAAGACGAGTATTATTTGTCTAGGTTTCCGTGATTGAAGCACGTACCGTACATCCGAATCGCCGATAACCGCCTTCCCACATCAACGTGAGTTCATAGCCTCGCACTCTTTTAAATGTTTTTATGAAATGTTTTATAAACCCGTGAGGGAGATAACATGTTAGTTTTTATAAAATAGGACACTAGTTGTCCCGATTGTCTGTATATTTATTTGGACCCGAATGATTGTATGACCCGATGAATGATTAAATGACCCGATAGATGAAATGACATGGATTATTAAAGTTAAGTTATGTCACTAAAAGTCCCATTAGCATGAATTGTGAACTACCGAGATTTGGTAGACGCTTATGCATATAATAGTACTATTTGGGGATGATCACCCCAGTTCGCGCCTTGACGGTTGATCCCCGTCGTGCCACATTGATTGGTAAGCGAATTTATGTATGAGAAGATTTACACAAGCGTGATTATTGTGACGACACGCTAATTTAGATGGGCAAATGAGTTTCGGGTTAGCTACCCGTTGTTTGTTGTAGTAAGGTAACAATTTCATGCGGTTTATAATAATCCAAATAACGAGATACTGCTATACGCACTGAATTACGATATATTGCCTGACTAGCAAATGGGGTCTTATTATTGATATTATGTTCGTGTTTTGGTTTTACATAACCATATTCATATAACGGTTTTTATTTAACTTTATACAACGTTATAAAACGTATTGTATCATGTTTTAACGACAATGGTCCGTATAATGATTTTGAAGGCGAAAGCCTATATTACGATTTTTGATAAGGATTTGTATAAAATGACTTTGGCTATTTTATGGCCTACTACAAAGATTTGTACAAAATGATTTTCGGTAATAAATATATACCGATGATATATTAATGGTTTTCATTAAACTCTATGAATTCACTCGGCGTTTTTGCTGACCTTTTCTTTTAACATGTTTTATCTCAGGTACTTGAAGGTAATTCTCGGGAAGACAACAAGAATTCATGGCCCGCACTTAAATAATAATTTCCATTCAAATGCTTTGTAAAATTTGTATGAAATTATATGACTTGGGACCTATGTAAATTTGATATTTATGAATGGAAATGCTTTATTATTAAACGACGCGATTTTTAAGCGTTTTCTATGATGTGAGTACACCAAAGAGACTTCCGCTGTATTGAATTGTGCAAATTTGGGGGTGTTACAGTTTGGTACCAGAGCTCTCGTTATAGAGAACGAAAGATTTTTAAAATTTAGGTTTTGAATAAAACATTTCAAAATCTTTTAACTATAAACATTTTTCTCAAAATGTCTAAAAATCTTTTGACTATAACGGTGCCGAAGAATTCCCGAGTTACCGACAAGGCCAGACTGAGAAGTGTTATTTTAATATATATAACTTGGATTTTATATATATATATATATATATATATATATATATATATATATATATATATATATATATATATATATATATATATATATATATATATATATATATATATATATATATATATATATATATATATATATATATATATATATATATATATATATATATATATATATATATATATATATATATATATATATATATATATATATACATATATATATACATATATATATATATATATATATATATATATATATATATATATATATATATATATATATATATATATATATATATATATATATATATATATATATATATATATATATATATATATATATATATATATATGATGTAATTTTATTACATAATTGTTTGATGATTATTTCTATATTTATGCGAGGTATTTATACGACGTAGATTGTCACAAAGAACCCTAAATCCCCTAGTAAATGAATCGAAGCTATTCCCGTAGCAATTCTAGTTATTCCAAATCTAAACCAAGTTGTGGATATTTATGATCCCAACAAAATGGTTGATATTCATAGAAATGTTAATAGTAGTTGATTAAGATCTTGAAGAAGAATTGGCGAGATTAAATTTGATATCGATGACATGACGTTCTTTCCTTATAGAGTGGAGTTTGACAAAACATTACCACCTGGAAAGGTGTCATCTGATTCGTTGTCACCCAATTCTTAAATTTGAAATCGAAAGGGTGAATGTTGCACTTGAGGCTGTCATTGGAACCATTACCCAAAAGCCTCATGCCACTAGTACGTTTCCGAGAAGTCTAATTGAATGTGTGAGTCGTTTCATACTAGTGACTCATTCGATAACTATTGATGAAGAAGTTATAGAATTGGAAATTAAGTGTTGTTCATATTGAGCTTTTATTGCCCTATTAAGGTCTAAAAATAAGGTTGAAAGTATTGGAGAATGAGGTAGGATATCGCATTGAGTATGATTTGACTGAAACTTGAATAAAAGTAAAATTTAACTTGTATGGAATATGAGATTGTTAAGAGGAAGTCGTTAAGTCCTGTGATTGAATTATAAGGTTTTAAATGATTTTTGGTTAGTGTTAAGGGTTGTTCCTAGACCATTGTCGAATGACGAAGATGCCCAGTGTCCAAGAAATAAATTGAAGAAATCTTCTTCTGAATTGGGACTGATGGATCTTTTGGGACATGTGGAACACCTAATGACTCTTATAGATTAGTATTCATTGTGGTATCTTTTAAAAATAATCCCTAACTTAACTGAGACATCAGTTGGTAGGATGAGTTCTTGGAATTGTATGACATAGTGACACATAATGTGTTACAATACAATTTGACTTGTTTGTGATTAATGAAAGACTACCATTGATTGCTAAATTCTACATGTATCGATGTTATCTATCCTTTATTGCTTCATCCTAATGTTCGCATTAGTGATGCAAACGCTGAACAAGTACTCATCTTGATTTGAGTTACGTTGTGGATTATTCTTTCGACCACCAGCAAGGTCATGAACCTCATGATTATTTGGCTAAAGCTCATTTCCTATCATATTGTAGTTAGATCTTGGTGAACAAGATTTCATCACTCTTTTGCAGATCACTCATTGTCTTTTGCAGATCACTCATTGCATCGTTAATCTTGAAATTGTATATAGTTGCACGCCTACATACAATTTGGAAGTGACCACGCAATGATGATTAGTAGTCACCATGAAATTATTAATACACACTAAATTTTCTTTGAAGATTGTGAAAGATTAAAGTTTATGAGATCTGCAAGAAGTGAAAAACAGGGACATATTGATAGGGACACCTACATATGTGCCCGTACTATTTATTCTTCTGAGCCGAATTTACTCATCTGTAGATATTGTCTTAATTAACAATTGATATTCTCTTTCTTGTCCAATTCTCTCGTAGTGAGATTCCTTGAAAAAGTATATGATTACCGAGTGTTGATACCCGAATGGATGTATCAATGTTCCTATCATTTCTTCTGATTAGATTTCATTTGAATGACCTGGGTAATGATCCGAGGATCTTACGAATGCGTACTCAAATTATGAAAACATGGGATATATTCATATTCATTAGATGTTTTCGTTTGTATCTGATTTGAAAATCTCTCACGTAGATTATGCGTTGACCTTACTCTTTTAATGGTAGTTATGTCTCCATATATCCTTGAATTTGTGAAGGATAATGAGTTATTATTAGTCTTTTGAGAAGTTCACATCTTATCGAAGGCAATAAAACTGAAAAGTTGATAGTGCCATTAGAATGGATTGATTGATTATGACATGATGACATTGTCTTAATTGATGGGAACTCGAGTAGAATTCCCCTAAAAGATAAGATGATTGATTATCAAAAGTGATCTAAATAATTCTTGATGGATGACCATATCCTGCATTTAGACTTGAAATTATACCATGAATGGTTATGAACTAATTATAGATCTTGTAAGCTAGAAAGAACTTAAAGTAAATTTATTTAAATATGTTTCCGTTATCTGAAACTTTAGGAGGTATTTGCTGGTGAATTACCTAGACTTTCGCCGTTATGGCAAGTTGAAATTGGTATTGATTATATTCTCGGTGTTGCACATGTGGCTTGTGCATTGTACGTCAGCACCATCTGAATTAAAAAAATTATCGTACAACTAAGAGAGTTGTCGGAGAAAGCTTTTATTCTACCGAGCTCGTCATTATGAAGAGCTATGGTGTTATTATTTCTTATATTTATTGATTACCGTGAACTAAGTAAATTGACGATTAAAATCTATATCCACTACCCAAGATGATAGATGTGTTCGATCATGTACAAGGTTCTAGCGTATATATAGGAATTTGATCCTCGGTATGGTTATCATCAACTTCGCGTCCGCGAAAAATATTATCTATTCCAATTACTACATCCAGAACTTGTAATGAACATTATGAGTTTCACGTGATGTTGTTTGGATTGACTAATACACATGTAGCATCCATAAATTTGGTGAATCATGTGTGTAGGTTGTAATTTGATAAATTCATGCTTGTGATCATTAATAACCATTTGTTTGTTTATAAGAATAAGAATGAGTTAATAATTATTTATAGATTGCCCTGAATTGACCGAACAATGAAAACCTGTACCTTGAATATTTAACAAGTGATTTAATGCTTGATCCTTTACATAAAATGACCGTTTGATTAATGATGGTAAGATATATATATATATTGACTCTTCAAAAGTAAGAGCCCTTTTAATACTTTGGGTTTTACCAAAAAGGAAGTGAAAATGTGTTTTGACAAATGTTTTAACAAAGGATTTTTAAGGAATCATTCCTTATAACTAAAACATTTAACTAAACTCCTGTTTAGGGGTAAATGTTTGTGTATACCTCAAGACAACCTAAAAGGGATTGAGGAAACAGTTAAACCATGACTTAAAATTTGAAACGGCAATTTTTGCTTTTCAACTAAGAAATTTTTTACCAATGAATAAACGAAGGTTTTTCGAACATTTACGGATCTTATTAATTATTTCCGATAAATCAACAAAAATCTTGTTAATTAAATTCAAATTTATTTTGAACATTTTTTTAAAATTTGTTGAACTGAGAAAATTTAAAACATTTTACGTTTACGTTTCATGAAAATTGAATATTTATTATTTAATTACTTGAAATATTTATGGACGCTTTAAACGTCAGATTGAGCAAAACTGATAAAAATAATAGTGAGACGAGGCTAAAACTTAGAAAATATGAAGAAAGAATTTTTGAATAAATACGGTCATGATTATTATTTCACCAGGAAAGGTGAATGTAGATATTGACACATTATATAGAAAAGATAAAGAACCAATTAGAATGTGTTCCTTAATAATGATTGTGCAAAATAAATTGCCAACAATTTGAAATATAGCCGATGCTTGTAAAAAGGATAAGATAGATAATAAAAAGGGTTCACGGCTAATGTGAACCATTAGAATTGAGAAGCCGATGGCGTTAAATGTTTTAAAGGCAACTTGTGGTTGCCTAAAAATAGAGGATTTTGAGATATAGTCATCTTGAAATCTCATAAGATTAAGTATTCTATTCCTGTCATTTCTGATTTAATGTATCTTTGTCTGAAGAAGTTTTACTAATGCCAAATTATGAAGGCATACATCGTCTCATACATTAGTAAACGTCTAACTATTGCAATGGTCATCATCTGAATTTGATTCGATTTGGGTCATCGTCGACAGACTGACCAAATCTGCTAATATCATTCCCATTAATGATAAATTCTCGATGAAGAAATTGACTCTTTTGTATTTAAAGGAGTTGTGTAAACATAGTGTGCCTGTATCAATCATCTCTATCAAGATCCTCGCTTCGCATCGAATTTCTAGAGATTTGCTCAGAAGTCATTGGGAACAAACCTTGATGAGAGTATTGTTTACCATCCCAATCTAAGGGACGAGGTAAAGTAATGATAAAAAATGATAGAAGCGCTGTTTTATGCTTGAATGATTGACCTTTGGTAATAAACCGTATAATCGCTTTCCTTTTTAGAGAGTATCATTGATAATCATTGTATTAGGATCGAGATCGAATCTTGTTAGGATCTAAATATTAGAGCATCTGTAAGCAGGAGTTGGGATGAAGACACCCGACATACACCCACTGTGAGTTGGACATGTCTTTTAGGTTTAAGGTTTTCTATGATGACAAACTTAACCTTGCAAAATACCCAACCCGCGAGACCTAAAATGATTGTGTAAATTAGGATCTGATTATTGACTGCCGATAGTAGGCAGGAGGTTATGTGAATATGAAATGTAGATCTTGAAGTGCAGAATGGGTAGCGAAGTTATGCCAAAAATTTTAACCTTGGAAAAATGAATTAATCATCTGAAAGATCATGGGAAGTAAGTCCCCGTTATATGGGACCATTGAAATGATGTAAAAATTGGTTAGAAAGGCATATAAGTTGGATCTACCCTATGACTTCAAGGACTGCGCGAATTATGTTTCGTACATCGAACTTGATAACATGTCTATCAAGTGAAAATCTGACTATTCCTTAATGAATTTTAGATCGGCGAAAAGTTGCATTCATAAAAAACCCGTGAACATCATGGATAGAGAAAGTAAGTCGACATTAAGCCTGATCTTATTCCCGTAGTTATGTTTGATGAAACTCGCGTATTGTAATGGATTACACTTATGAGAAAAGACCGAATGTGTAGGAAATACCCATATGGCTTTAACTCTATAAGAAGCGAGTAGTAAGATAAAATGATCTTTGAGGACAAAGATCCTGTTTAGGGGTAAATGCTGTGACAATCCGTCAATTTATGGTTGATATTTTATTCTCAAGTGTTATTTAAAAACATTAATGTAATGTTATATTATGAACTCACTTATTTTAGGAAGAAATTTGGGTTTACGTCTTGAAGTAGCATCGACTACGTCTAAACCGGAGGACTCTACGTTACGTGCTTACGTTTACATACACCGTCTTTGGTGACAGTCCGATATTTTAGGAAATAAATTTATCCGTGAATATTATTTTGGAATTTTAAATTTGTGTTGGTTCATAAACTCACAAATTTACGAGAAGAGATTAGGACTTACGTGAATAATTTAACGTCCTTTACGACTAAACCGGAAACCTTAGGATTACGTAATTACGTTTTCGAACTCCGTTTTTGATGAGACAAATTTTATTAGATTCGTTTTGTGCCATTGATTCATAATTTATAAAAACGTTTTTCGTAAATCGACCCGAGGGCACGTAAATCGAGGAAACTAGAATCGAGGAGTACCCGTAAATAATTGTGGATGAGACAAAACAAGTTTTGCCCCACTCCCAATATGGGACGGTTTAAATAAGCTACACAAACACACTTAGGTGTCATGCTTACAAAGTAAGTAAGACACATGTCTTGCTTAACTTTGCAAGCTAGCTACCAACATCAAAACTACACAACCTAAACCACTTCCTCATTTTCTTACATGCAAAACCACTCATCCTTCCTCCCTCTCTCTCTAAAATTCGTCCACCACCACCACTAAACACCCTCATTTGATCAAATTTAACCATGAAATCATATGTTATTCACACATATGATGAAGCCCTTTTCAAGCTCTATTGATTGGTGGTGATTTTAACATCCAAGGAGAAGATTTGTTGGTGTCATAGGGATTATTTCTATAAGAAGTTTACAAGTATTGATGGTCTTGAATATTGGTGTTGATCTATCACAAGTTTTGCCATAAAAAATCCAAGCCTTGATCATAAACTACTTAATCTTGGTGGTATAAAGATTGTTCTTCCTATCCTCGTGTTATTTTGATTATGTAATCTTGTAATTTCTTTGTTTATGTATATGTATATGATGATGAATGATGATAAAAAAATATTATGTGGGGATTTGGTGTTGATAGATTTGATAAACATGGTTAAAAAGATGGAAAACCATAGGTAAAATTGTTAAAATCTTGCTTAATGTGATGGCTGTATAAAAATAGTAAGTAACCAAATGTTAAACGGATAAAATGGTAAAGTGGAATCAATATACAGTAAATATTAGGTGTTATACACATGTGAGAGTTGGTCATGCAATGGAATCATCAAAATGAGTGAGATATGATCAAAACAAAATTAGTATACCAATCTGAATAGTCTGTTTTGTAGGGACTGTTAAAGATACTTAGACATGGATTGATCAGTAGCTATAACTAACTTATTTGTAGCACATAATATAATGTTTATGTCATCCAAAAACGAGCTTCTATCTCCTTATATAACTCAAGATATGAGAAAAATGGTGAAAGTGAAACTAAAAATCAGATTTTGTGAAATTAAAGTTTAATAGTATTATATAAGCACTCAAATAATATAGTATAAAATGTGAAATTAGAACCCACTAACTTATATATTTCATTTATATAAATATTAATAAGGATAAATAAATGGACATTTTATAAAAATGGTAGTTTGGTAAGTTATAAAAACTATAAACATGATTTTTACGTCTTTTCGGCTAATACCGTAAAATTAACGTTTTTCGTCAATTAACACTTATAAGATCGGACCCGTCTAATGTAAACTTGCTAAAAGTAATATACTGATATATAAGTACCTAATACAAGTAAAAACCGATAAAACCCGAACTATATAACATACGAACATTAACGGGCTAAGTTAGCATTATTGGACTATAAACCCGACTAGTTGGTAAAACACTTATAAACTTACTTTTGGGCTTAACCCATATGGGCCCAACATGTAAAGTATAATACTGATAATAAAAGTTTAAAATGGACTAATATAAGGTAATGGACTTATAATAGGCTTATTGGACCTAAAACATGTAAATAAGTAAAACTAGTAAACTAGTATAAAAGTTACCAATACATAACACTAAATTGAGTAAATGAGAATGTATAAACCCACTTGATCATCATATATATAAAATCATCATATGTATACATAATTGTTATTTTTGTAAAGTCATTAGACAAGAGTCTAAGACGAGTATTATTTGTCTAGGTTTCCGTGATTGAAGCACGTACCGTACATCCGAATCGCCGATAACCGCCTTCCCACATCAACGTGAGTTCATAGCCTCGCACTCTTTTAAATGTTTTTATGAAATGTTTTTTAAACCCGTGAGGGAGATAACTTGTTAGTTTTTATAAAATAGGACACTAGTTGTCCCGATTGTCTGTTTATTTATTTGGACCCGAATGATTGTATGACCCGATGAATGATTAAATGACCCGATAGATGAAATGAAATGGTTATTAAAGTTAGGTTATGTCACTAAAAGTCCCATTCGCATGAATTGTGAACTACCGGGATTTGGTAGACGCTTATGCATATAATAGTACTATTTGGGGACGATCACCCCAGTTCGCGCCTTGACGGTTGATCCCCGTCGTGCCACATTGATTGGTAAGCGAATTTATGTATGAGAAGATTTACACAAGCGTGATTATTGTGACGACATGCTAATTTAGATGGGCAAATGAGTTTCGGGTTAGCTACCTGTTGTTTGTTGTAGTAAGGTAACAATGTCATGCGGCTTATAATAATCCAAATAACGAGATACTGCTATACGCACTGAATTACGATATATTGCCTGACTAGCAATATGGGGTCTTATTATTGATATTATGTTCGTGTTTTGGTTTTACATAACCATATTCATATAACGGTTTTTATTTAACTTTATACAATGTTATAAAACGTATTGTATCATGTTTTAACGACAATGGTCCGTATAATGAGTTTGAAGGCGAAAGCCTATATTATGATTTTTGATAAGGATTTGTATAAAATGACTTTGGCTATTTTATGGCCTACTACAAAGATTTGTACAAAATGATTTTCGGTAATAAATATATACCGATGATATATTAATGGTTTTCATTAAACTCTATGAATTCACTCGGCGTTTTCGCTGAACTTTTCTTTTAACATGTTTTATCTCAGGTACTTGAAGGTAATTCTCGGGAAGACAACAAGAAGTCATGGCCCGCACTTAAATAATAATTTCCATTCAAATGCTTTGTAAAATTTGTATGAAATTATATGACTTCGGACCTATGTAAATTTGATATTTATGAATAGAAATGCTTTATTATTAAACGATGCGATTTTTAAGCGTTGTATATGATGTGAGTAATGTGCTATCCCGTAACACCAAAGAGACTTTCGCTGTATTGAATTATGCAAATTTGGGGGTGTTACAATGATAGCCTTCGGTGCTTCATCCTTTGTACGTAGAAATCTAACCCATGTAAACCTGGAGAAATCATCCACAATAAAAAGGATGGATTTATTACCACTCACACTTTCGGTTCGCATCCACAAAGATCCATATGCATAAGATGAAGTTTTTCTTGATTGGTGTCTTCAGCTTTGGTCTTGTATGATTTCTTGGTGCTTTTCCCCCTTGAACACGCGAAACATAGATGGTCCTTGTGAAATTTGAGCTTTGGAAGACCACGAACTAATTCGTTTTTAGCCAAATGATTAATAGCATCAAAGTTGAGATGAGATAATCTACGATGCCATAACCATGACTTGGTCTTAGATGCTTTGGAGAGAAGACATACTAGAGAGGCGGCCATCATGTCTTGTAGGGACAAAGTATAAAGATTTGCACCACGAGACCCCTTCAACAAGTCTTTTCCTTCCAAGTTGCGGATGAAACAAGTGTGTTGTCGAAAAGCAACCTCTAGGTTGGAATCACAGAACTGTCCTACTGAAAATAAATTATGACCACGACCCTCTACATAGTATACCCTTGAAATCGTGACATTTCCAATCTGATATTCACCATACCCCATTATCTTTGCAATATGATCATTACCGAATTTAACCGTTCCAAGAAACTTGCTGACGAAATTTCGGAGCATCGAGCGATCTCCGGTCATATGCTTTGAGCAACCGGAGTCCAAATACCAGAGGATGATTTGGACCACTTGAAAATATCACCAGACGAGGACAATTTATAGGTTTCGGAATCTGAATATTCCTTGTTATTAGCATGTACAAATTTAATGATCTTAGATTTGCTAACTTTAGGTTTCTTAAGTTTCCTAGCCTTCTTCCTAGTTGGTGGTGTAGATTCAAGTTGGCTTATATCCTGAGGTATTTCTTCACTGATAGGCACTATAGTGGGGGCTGACCTAATTAAAGGGCGCGGTTTCCATACTTTAGTGCTAGTGTGCCAAATTAAAGGACGCTGAGACCTAACCTCAATGTATGCATTCCTAGTTAAAGGGCACATTTTTCCATCTAATGTAAAGGTCCTACCAGTGGGACGCCATTTCCATCCAACATGGGAACGAGTTCTTCCAGTTGGCTTCCATTCAAGATCATTCCTAATGGCATTCATTTCATTCACATGATCAATAAGACACAAATCATGACGTTGAGAAAACATGCATTCATTACAATTCCAACATTTTAAATTAGAATTCACAAATGGTTTAGGCTTCTGCACAGGAACAGAGCTTTTAGTCTTAGCAACATGATTCTTTTTATTTAAATCTGAAATAACATCCCTAGGGTGAGCTTCTACTTTCTTCTTGATAGTACTACTAGTGGAGGGCTTGATCTTATCTTTCTTGAGTGGCGATCCTTTAGCCTTAGTAGACTCTTTTACTCCTGTAGAAGGCAAAGTGGGAACATTAGCAACAGATTTTGAAGGTGCCTTAGTTGATGGTACCAATGACGGTTTTGCTCCTGGGGTTTTATTGAATGGAGTTACAGCAATGTGTCGATTAGTGAGTAGTGCAGAACCCGGTTTTCCTATGTATTGCAAATATGCTAAGCAATATTAAACTCGCTGAATATATGCATGAGCTGAATAATAGTGACTGCTTGAGGGATCTAACGCATACAAATCATCTAAAATATCCCTAACAAGGTCCACGTGTTTAATTGCATTCATCATATAAACATCGTAAGTATCCGGATTTTGCTTATGGCGCGGGTTCTTATAGATCACTACTGAATTGGTTGATGGAGCACTAGAGGACGGTGCATAGTTGGTAGCTAAGTTATTAACAACTTCTTGTCGGGTGAGAAGAAGTGTCTCCTTTAACTCAGCCAAAACCATGTTTTTGTCAATGAGCTGGATATTTAAGTCAAAGATTTCCTCACATTTTTGGTTCAATTGTTCAACATAAGATTGTTGCTGTGCCGCATTAAAAGCGAAGCGTTCTTCTAGTGAACCATAAAGAGTGGACATTCCCTGTCTTGCACGATCCATCTCCCCTATAATAGACGAAAGTCTAGTTTCTAAGCACTAGTTTTTAGACTCTGCAGCCTCTAGTTCCAATTTTAGTGTTTCGTTCGATGACACATCTCTCTTTAATCTCATAATCTCTTCCTCTAATGCCTTAACTATCTCAATCATCTTGTCACTCGTCTCAACACTGTTTTCACAACCATTTGTTATCAAAAGATCCTCATTTTGAGTTTGCTTTTTTAATTCTAAAGATATACAATGTTGTTCAAGTTGATTAAAGCGTTTTGTAGGTAAATTGTAAGAATCTTGAAGCTTTAAAAATTCAGCGTTAGACTCGTGACAAGAATGATTATCTACCTCATTTACAGTCTCAACAATATTTATAGAGAGATCATGCACATCATCACATATATTCACAGCATCACAGTTATTCATAGCGGATGTAAGCTCATTCGAATAATTAACATTCACAGTAGTAAGCACATCACACGAAATTACTTGGAACAAGAATCGGTCATACTCAGATAAAATCTTTTCCTTTTCAATTAATTGTAGTTCGTAAGCGGTGTCCATTTCATAAAACACTTTTTGAACTTCTTTAATTTCAAAATCGAGATTTTCCGAAAGAGATGCAAAACTTCCTTTTAGATTTTCGACAAAAGGGTTGATCTCATTCTTAAACACCTCGTTCATGTGTTCGAAGCCCATTCTCCGGCGTTTAGACCATTTTAAGTCGTACATTCCCGGATGACCTTGTCAAAACTAGCAAAGTATTGATTAATCTCTTGCAAGTTTATCCATACAGTGCTAATAGGTGGAAGATCCTTTGGAATTTCCTTAGGTCCTTCCATTTTGACAAGTGTATGAAGTGTACTAGGGTTTTCTTCATTTAACATGTAGGTTGGTGTTGTGATGAGATCTTTATCCATATGGAAGCGAATTCTAAAGTCTGTTTTTGCAAGCTCTTGATTCATTTTAAAATAATCACACTAGGGATATTTTGCAAAGTTGTATGACCGACTCTCATCAACTAGATCCTTATTCGTGCAATCCTCAAAAATAACAATCGGATCTAAGACCAATCCTAATTTGGTTGCATCATAAAGTCTTGGATTATGGATAAAAGCTTGTTTTGCATACCGTGGGTTAGGGGGAAGGTCTTTTTGACCCGATAAGTTAAACTCTCTAAACGATGCGTCAAATAAGTGCACTAGTTGAGAGGCAGTGTATTGTCTTAAAAGCAAATAATCTAAACTCTTAATTCTATTAGCTGCATTAATTTCCATTTCGTTCTTTTTAGACTCGAGTAATTCAAAATCCGTTTGAAGTTTGTGAAAATTAGTGACCACTAACTCTTTTTCTTTAAGTTCGTTGGAAAGATTTGCTCTTAAGGTTTCAATTTCTTGCAAATGACCCATTTGTTTGTTTTGAAAATGATCATATTCGGGATTTGTTAGAACATTGGACGAAGGAACTATTTCCAAAGTTTGAACGTTTTCGTTGCACAAGGCAAGCTCAGCCGACAGATTCTTATTCGTAGCTAGGGTTTCTAAAAGTGCAGTATTCATTTGGCTAAGTAACTTTGCAGGAACCATGACCAAATCTTGTTGAGCAGGAATATGCGTATGCGAAATGACTCCCGGTTGTGATTCACTCAAAGTCTGGGGACTTGCATTGATATTGCTATCATTGATTGTCTCCTCATTTGAAAGACTCACCACCGAAGACTCATTCGGATCAGCACCCTCTTGCCCAACTTGATGTGGTTGAATACTAGTATCAGTGGTATTAGTAAGTACCTCAGATATTTTATCTGACCCAAAGCTAGAGATAGTTGCCATAAGAGCTGCCTGAGCAGATTGAAGATCATCACAGTCTGAATCGTAAGCATCCAGATCATCTACTTGGTATGCTGCATTCTGTGTAGTGAGAACTTCTTGTTCCGCAATCCCTGGATCAGCAAGAAATGTTATCTCCTCTTCATCAAGTTCCTGTCCTTGTGCCTGAGCGTTCACCAAATAAATCTTTTCTACAAACCATTGACCATCCCTTCTCCTCTTGGGTTTTGTGCAATCCCTAGACATGTGACCTTCTTCCTTACAGTTGTATCATGTTATCATTCTCAACTTACCTGTAGAATTAACCCGTGGAGCAGTAACCATTGGAGCAGTGTTGACCATTGGAGCAGGATTGACCATGCGTGCATTGGTGGTTGATGTAGTGGATCTCCCCTGATAAAGTTGAATAGGTTGAACCATTACCCTGCCATTCTTAATGGTAGCTTGTTGTCGAGAATTAGATGAATTCCTCAGCTGATTGTTAGTAGGAGCTAGTCCTCTAAATCCTCGTTTACTCAATGTCCTTGTGAGATAAGCAGACATAGTGGCTAACACTTTAGTTGGGTCAGTTCCTTGTTTGAATTCTGGAATGGGAACATCATCATTATCACAATACATTGCTTGGTCTTGTTGAGCGACATAAGCACTAGAAGGAGTACTTGTATGGTCAGAATAGCTTGGTGGATATGCTGCATTTTCTTGATATGGCGAGTATGATGACTGAGCATAGGGTGTAATGCTTGCTAGTGAATATGGGTGAGGTTGTGGAGCATATTGTGATGCTTGTGGTTCTCTCTGAGACAAATGTGCATTAAACGGATATTGTTGCTGATGTGAGGTGGGTGGTTGAGGGAGAATCGAATATTGGGGGAAGCTTGGAGTCATGTACGGTGATGGATGATAAGCTTGGTGTCCCATGATATAAGGAGTGTTGTTATATGACAAGATTGGTTGATTTGCCATCAAAGCTAAAGATTCAGGGTACATACCTTGAGGCGAACGGTGCATAATCACGTGTTTCTCATGCTGTTGGAGAAAAGCATAGAGTTGATCCAAATTGCACTTATGCAAATCCCTAGTTAACTTAACATCAGTAATATACTCACCCCATTTAGCTTGAGGTAAAGTATTCAAAAACTTGGTGTTAACCTGGAATGGAGCAATCACGAGATTGTACACATTCAAATCATTCATGAGAGTAGTGAATCTGAAGTAGTAGTCGTGAAGCGTTTCCCCTGGACTGTACGTGAACCTATCAAACAGATCATACAACTGACATTTACGTTCCTGTTTAGTAAGAGACGTACCTTGTAGCAAAACCTGTAGACGTTCCCATAACTCCTTTGCAACCGTATATTGACTTACCATTCGATAGATGTCATGTGGAAGAGCTTGGAGAATGGTTTGAAGAGCCTTTTCGTCTGCATCGGCAACAAGTTGTTGAGCTGGTGTAAGTTCTTCAAACTCCCGTGGTCGAGTCACATTGTTAACAATGATGGTACCATAATCAAGTGGACCATTTAGAATTGACTTGACCATAAGCCTCCCATATGTTGGTTTTCCCTTAATGTATGACATCATACGGCCTTGCCATGCTTCAAAGACTTCTTTAATGAGCATTGGAGGGCGATTATCCGTTCCCGTAATGACGGAAATATCCGTAAGTGATGTCATTTGAGGCATTAATGAACTCGGATTCATTTTGATCACTTTAAAGAATCAAAGATTATCGGTTGATCGAGTAGTGAAGTAAGGTTGTGAGTTGTGTTGTGTTGTTGAAGTAAAGCGTGTGTAAGAAGCCAAGATTAAATCCACTAAAAATCGTCGAAAAAACTCGTAAAATACCCCTTGATCCGGAATAATTAAGTTGATTCGGAATAAATACCTTAATGTGAAAAAGATCTTGGTTCGGAATAATTACCTTGATTCGGAATACTTGGTTGATCCGGAATACTTGGTTGATCCGGAATACTTGGTTGATCCGGAATACTTGGTTGATCCGGAATACTTTGTTGATCCGGAATAACGGTTGATCCGGAATAACCAATTGATTCGGAATGCCTTGTTGATCCGAAATAAACTGTTGATTCGGAATACCTCATTGATCCGGAATAACGGTTGATTCGGAATGCCTTGTTGATCCGGAATACCTTGTTGATCCGGAATAAACTGGAAAAAAGGACTTCGAGACCAACTTTTGATGTTTTTTCTTAGAACAAACGAATCTAAACCCGATTTTTGACCAAAAACCACGAAAAGTTTTGTGATTTCTACCAAAATTAGCTAAACCCATCACTTATCTACTAATCCCAACAACAAAAACACCAAAAATTACAAGATTCAAGGTAGATTTTCCTAAAAATCACTAATACTATCAAAAACTAAAAAGCAACACTAATCCTTACCTTAAATCACCCCATGGCTCTTGATACCAATTGAAGAATTGTGATAATCTTATGAATCAATAAGGTAGGTTGATGGTTCTAGAGAGAGAAAGTAGTGAGAGAAAGTGAGAGAGAAATATGTGTTTTCTATTAAATCAAAAGTGAAACAACCAACCAACCCCCTTTCCATGGTGGAAAGGGGTATTTATATCCAAGCCACTAATGGACTTGGGCCGGCCCATGACAAGCCCATGGGCCGGTTTTACTTAACAAATTAAACAAATATTTAACTACGAGCTATACAACATTCAATAATATTGTGGAGTGACCGATACTTCTAATATACGTTAAAAACGTATTTCTAAAAAAATCCCTAAGCAATAGATTCAAAAATCAATCAGGAAAAAGAAAAAATTAAACCTAATGAATTACTAGCAGATAATATATTCAAACAGGGCAGCAACTAAATCCAAACAAATTCAGTCCTACAAATATAACAGTACTCTAGCAGCTCCAAATAACTACCTTATCTAAACAGATTTATATCAGATCTTTTTTTACAATATTTTAGATTATAATTCTGATAAAAACCTTCACAGATTTAACACACTACTATTTTAATAAAAACTTGATGCTAAAACATTAAAATCCTCACAAAATGAATAGCTGAATAAAAGGTTTAAAGCATAACAACAGATAATCACAAACGCAGCTAAACAGATACCATTCACCACTCTAATACAACCTTAGGAAATCATTTTGACAGCTAGAATGATATGAATCTAAAAAAAGAAACAGATCCGCACCAAAACTTAGCAGAATTTGTACACTTGCAGATTACTAGTGAAGCATATATAAACAATTATACGCGTGAAATCAGATTAATTCTAAATCTAAACAGTTTAAAACTAGCAAACTCAGATTTAAAACCGATTACACAAGAGCAGATCCAAACAACCCTATTCCATTTATCATATGACTAAAGAAATTACACTTAAACAGATTTATTATAAAATATAAGTAACATATAAATAAAAGGAATTAAAACCTATTTGAAGAATGCCTTTGTGAAGTGACACAACGCTGAGCTGGCCTGAATTACTCGCTGCTTAAACCGTAACACCATCAATCAACAAAACATCACTGTATATCTCGAACCATTAATTTTGTTTATATTTAACCAGTGGGGTTAAATAATCTTTTACCCAATCTCATTCCAATATTCATAAAAGCTATTAACATCAGCTTATATAAACATTCACTGATTTAATGCTTAGCTTAGAGATTAAACTTGCAAATATTTTAAATAAAATCAAAAAGACACAAGATCATTATTATCAAACTAAAACTTTTATTTAATTCATTCGAAACATTACAATTTTAATAAAAAGAAAAATACAATTAATTAATCTAAAACTGACATTATAACAGTAAGAAAAAGAAAGGGATGATTACAATGATAAATATGAAGGGTATTTATAGTTAAACCACAAGGTGTTGGAGATGAGTTTGTTGAGAAGAATCTTCTTTCTCAGCCCTTGATTTCTCTCATCTTCTCTCTCATCTTTGATCTACGGTTGATATAAGCCTACTAGCACACGGATTGCCAACGTGGCAATCCCTTGTGCTAGTTGTGCTTCTTGGATGCTAATTTGTCTCTCTTCTATTGGTGGAGTGGGGATTTTGAGGTGTTTCATCCAGTAATATGGTGCCACGTTCCAATCGTCAATCCACTTCTTTCTTCCGAAAACATGGGGGATTTAATTCCCCCATGTGTGAATCACTCGTGTGCCAAAAAGCCCCATTTATTTTAGTGATTTATTGAATTAGGGTTTGGAACAGTAGACTGGTTATTTTCTTTGGGGTGAAGGAAGATGAAAGGTAAATAACATAGAGAGTATCGAAACATTTTTTTATTGTGTGTGTGAGAGGAAACGTGTGGTGATGTGGGTATTAAAAGATAAATGAGTTGATTGAGTGTTATAAATCGTTTCCAAAAATCTTTCAACCCTAATGGGCTTTCATTTGGACCCAACATAAATACTTCATCCGTATCATTCTTTATTTCTGGGCTTTAAATGGACCCAAGAAATTGTAAACTTCAAACCGTCCGTTCCATTTATCTCCTTTTGGGCCATTGTTGGGCTTATAGCAAATGTTAACTCCTTATTGAACTTCAAATGGGCTTTTGAGCCCATTTTCCCAAATGTGGGACCCACAAGCCCAATAACTCCATATAAAATTAATTCCGCTAAAGACGAGCTCGATTTTTGGCATTGTTGATCTTTTTCTTCAAACTCGTGTCGTTCTTGCCGGTTTTTGCGAACTTTGGTACCTACACACATAAAAACAAGAAACATGCAAATACAAGGCAATAATGATACATTATATGCATTTATTCATTGTTTATAGATACAAATGATATGAGTAAAATCACTCATATCAGTATGTGACTATAATTAGTGATGATGCTATGATATGATCCTTTTTAAATGATTTCAAGCTAATGTTGTAGAACCATTTTACCACCTAGCTCTATAAACCATATTTTATCTAAGTTGATTTGTTACGATAGTTTGGCGTTGAGAAACGCAAATTGTTATAATAAGTTTTCAAGAACTTGTCTATGGTCATGAATCTTTGGTTGGAGAGATCCGCTTAGAAAGTTGAAAAAATATTGAACTTATTGGCAACTTATTTTGAGCTTAGTCGCTTAAATAAACATAAGTCTTGAATCAACCCAAGTAAATTGTGTAAACGCCGTTTTGACGAAAAAGGATTATCACTCTTTACCTACATAAACATATCTCGATCATTATTATCATCGACACGAACTTATACGAACTATCCCATATTAGTCATACTTGTTACTATTGATATTATTTCAACTATTTATTTCTTCAATTATTATCTTGATTACCAAAACGAAACTAAGTCTCAACGAACGATCCTGGCTTACCACTATAAAGCTATATTACGAACGAAAGGGTATACTTGCCCGTGTTTGTCTTCTAGTCCTTTGTTTTGTCTAAACCTTGTAATATAAATTTAAGACTTACAAACGAACATCACACGTTTCAGTCTCTCTGTGGGGAGGCACGTCCGATAATACCCCACCACCAACCATCACTTTGGGTAACCCCGATCCGGGAGCTGCGCCGAAGGCCCCTACCAAGGAGCCGCAAAAGCCACCAGTTGTCGAGGCAGAATTAGAAGTTGGTTCACTCGATGACGAGGACCTCGAGCGCATACTCACGCAAAATTTCGACAGAATCATGCCAGGTGATATGAGTGAAATCTCATATCAATAAGTCAACAAATCATCCTAAAAACACATAGCAAATACCTAACTTTTATACAATAAAGTAGTATTATGTGGTATGTTTTGTGTTTGTGCGTGTTTAGGTAACAAGGATACAAATTTGAAGCAAACAAGTGAAATCAAGCTAAAAGATGAAGAAAAGACAAGAGAAGGATCAATTATGACAAGCCATGAGAAGACAAAGGACATATCTTGACAACATTCAAAAGATGAAGGACTAAAGTGGGAATTTTGGAAAAGTCAAGATCATAGTCAAATCTGGTCAACATTCAAGTCAAAAATTCAAAGGGTGCTTTATGAACAAGTTTAAATTCTAAAGGATCAAAAATGCCAAAGAAATAAAGTTTGGAGCTCAATTGAAGATTCTACCAAAGTCAAGGGACTGAAAGTGTCATTTTTCATTGAAGTTTTGGTTCAATCCGTGTGAATATGCCATCAGCCAATGAGAGCAAAGGAAATAAGTGACACGGATTGCCACATGTGTCCACTAACGCCGCCGGCAATTAATACCAAATCTTTAACAGTAACTTCTACTCAGTAAATATTAACCAATGGGAGCGAGACATGCAATGTTTATTATATCCAAAGTGGATAATGATCCGCGACTTACACTTTCCACCAATAATACAATGACATGTTGCATCTTCAAACAAAAACGAGCCCAGGACCAAGAATCTGCTACAATTCTTTCAAGCAAAGTTATAAACATGAAAAGTGCTTCATTTCATGAGACGAATTCATTCATCACATCAAATTAAGCTGTAATTAATTCAATCAAAAACCCCCAAATGTGTTCTTATAATTGATTTTACAATCAAGAGATTGAAGACACGTGGAGCTCAGGGAGTGGCTACAACACGTCATCATCCTCAACAAACCTTCATCATCACTCTATAAATCGGACATAGATAGCTCATTTGTATTAGTAACTTTTAGGTGTGAAAAACACACACTTAATTCTTTTCTCTCATTTCTAGTTCTTCAATTCAGTTAGTAACTACTCATAGGTGCTTGACAACCACCTACGAATCAGTTAGTTAGTTAGCAACAACTTGTAACCGAGTTTCCTTCCATTAATAAAGTTCAACATTCAGTTTCACTCAATTCTCATTCTCCTACCTTCATTACTTTGATCCTGTTAATACTGTGTTCTTCTATTGGTCATCCATGATCAATGGAAGATATTTGATGCTTTGAAGACTTGTCTCCAGTTCAGTTTCCATTTGAAGTTCATTTGCAGTCCAGTTCAGATATTTGTAGCAGGGTAGTTGATTATAGCTGATCATGATGGTGATGATGGTTAATAGTGGTTGATTCATGGTGTTTTAGTGGTTTTTAGAAGGCTCAACGCCTCTCTACTCCTTCAGAGGTGGCCTATAGCTAAAAAGTACCTAATCTCTTGTTTTTGTTCCCCTAAAATGTCTCTACATGCTCAATACCTAGAATAAACATTACTTGCAGAACTGAATGTGTGATTAGATTATTTGTAGCTTGAGTGTACTGATCTAATAGAGTAATTGTAGTATTACAGCCTTTAATTCAATTTCACTTAGTTAAAATTGGTTTTTACATCAGTCATTGATCATTAGAAGTCACTTTGAGTTTTAACCAGTTAACTAGCTTGTCTTTGGTCTAAAACCATTTCAATACATCACTTAAACAAGTTTGAATAGGTGCTTTAATCTGTCTTAACCTTGTGCTAAAAAAGCTTTTGAAAAAGTTATTGTTCAGATTTTAAAGTGGTGTTTGGATCAAAACATCTTTGGTGATTCAATAGTAAAATCTTGTTGTTTAGTATTCACTCACACTAAGCCAGTTAGTGTGAGTGTATTGGTCAAATTTAAAGGTCAAATTGGCTTTCAAACAGGCAATTGGTAGAAAAAACTTTGGGTCAAGCATTTTGATAAAGTTCATCAGTAAAACTTGCTTACTTTGGTCCAATGGCATTTCCTTGTTTCTTGATGAAATTAGCTGAATCTTGTTTACATTTGTAGTTTAACATCTAGACTTACAGTGCTTAATTGGAAATTATATACTTTAAACTTTTGAGTGAGATACGAGCTTATTGATAAGCACTTGACCCAAACTTTAGTTTCTGTGATAAGACTCATACTGTTTTGCTAGATCTCTAAATCTACTTCACAAATCTCCCAATTTTCTTTTACAAATCAACTTGCAATCATGTCTTGAGTGAACTCTGAAAATTTCAGCTTTTTGAGTTTTTGGTCAAACTTTGGTCAAATAAGCTGTTTTTGGCTTATTGGAGATTCTAGCTTATTATGTTGATCATTTTCAAAACAAAAAGACATTCCAAGCTTCTTGAAGCTTGATTAATCAGTTTGTGCAATAAAATCGTTTTGTGGATGTCTAGATTTCATTTGAGCTTATTGTTGGCTTATTGAGATAAGCTAACTAGAGATTTACCAGCTTTTAAGTAAAATCCTTTTACCATGCTAGCTTATTTTCAGTTTTAAGCAGTTTAAAAAATATTAGAGTGAATTTGGTTGAGAAATAAGCTCATTCGAGCTTATTCAAGTCATATAGCCCGTTTTTGTGAAAATTCCCTTTTTAATTGCCAACTAGTCCTTGGTTTTTACTAAACTTGTTAATCAGCTTTTAAACTTTGAACTTTTTAGGTTTTTCAAAAGTAAGTCCCTGAAATTCAGTTTGTTACAATTTTGGTTAGTAGTTTTGGAATTTGTTAAGTTTGTTACCTAGTTTGTTATATTTTACATATTTGGTCCCTATAGTTTCTGATTTTGCATTTTCAGTCCCTATACTTTCATTTTGTTTACATTTCAAGCATTTTTACTTCTATGCATTAAAAACTAATATTTTGTGAATATTATTTTGTACTTGCACTTTGTTTTACGGATACGTAGCTTTAACATTTTCAGTTTCCTACGTGTTTGATTGAATTAGACCTAGAATCCAAATAAGCTTTAACAACCAAAAACAATTTAAAGCTCGAAATTAGTAGGCCATTCAATGTGTCTTGAGTCGAGAATAAATGAACTTGAAAATACTCATATTACCAGGCATCTTGGCAAGGTTAAATCTGGGACGGAATCTCCGGTCAAAACTTAACTTTGGAAGCTCCGCGCACGGTAATCCCCCTCAAGCTAGGAAGAGGGGAAGGAAGACGCGAGCTCATGAACAGACTTCCTTCGAGGAAACCCCTCGACCACGGAATGTGTTCGAGCGCATACGGGACCGCATCATGCAAGAATTGCAAGAAGCTCATGAAGACGGGGATAGATCTGACGGCTCCACTGGACGCCCGGTGTTGGAAACTCCCGTGGACAATCGCCGCACAAGTGTGTGGCGTAGGATAAATTCTGGTGGGAAGGAAGCTCCTTCTCACAAAACCGCCCATCGTAGAGGTAGGGCACCGCCCCCCTAATGACCATTCGGGGTCTAATTGGGATGACCATCCCCCCAGACGTCACCGACCTAGGTATTCCCCCCACCACCATCGGACGATGAAGGACGCTACGGTGATCCCTACTATCGCGATGAAGAGGAGGAAGATCTCTCCTTTCTGTGGTGCGACGACTGGGAGGACGCCTTCACTCTTCACATACGAAACTACTCTGAGGAAAAGAAGCGTCGTATGCCGGCGTGCGTTAAAACCTATGATGGATCGGGTGATCCGGACGATCACCTAAAAGTGTTTGATACACAGTCTAAAATTGAACGATGGTTGATGCCTATATGGTGCCAGATGTTTAATTCGACCTTGATTGGCAATGCCCGCGATTGGTTTGAAAAGCTCCCCCACCGGAGCATCGATAGCTTCGGCGAACTACGCACCGCGTTCAAAAACAATTACACTCAGCGGAAGAAGTACAAAAGGGATCCGATCTCATTGGAAACCGTCAAGTAGAGGCCCGGAGAGTCTACAAAAGACTTCACGGAGCATTTCAACAACAAGTGTACGCGTACCGAAGCGTGTCCAAAAGTTTTCAAAATTTCTGATTACATGCACATCATAACTGACAAGGAGCTAATCAGGCGCCTTAATGATAAACGCCCAGAGAAGTTTGATGAACTCATGGAATGGGTTCGAAATTTTGTGGAGGGGGATACCGCGGTTGCTGCGGCTTACCCTACAAAAGGGAACCACGGCTACCGATCAAACGATCAGCCTAGAAGGAAATCAGGTGGCCAAAGTAACTCCAGCAATGGGAGGAGTTTGGATTATAAAAACCAGTCAAAAGGAGGACGGTTGGATGACAAATTCACCACTCTAAAGATGACTTATTGGGATATCTTGCTAACAGAAGGATCAAATTTTCCAAGACCTCCCCCGATGACAACTCCAGTTGATCGCCGTCAAGGCAATCGCTTCAGCGAGTTCCATAACGACAAGGGTCACGACACGGAGGAGTGCATCCAGCTCAAGAAGCATATAGAGTCGCTTATTAAATCAGGCAAACTCAAACACCTGGTCAAGGATTGGAAGGATGGGAAGGATAACAAAAAGTATGATAAAAAGGATTCCCAAAAGTACAAGCCTACAACCATATATATTATTCAATTATGGCAACGCCACACAAAGCAGAAAGTTAGTCAAAAAATTTCACGCGGCAAGGAAATATCGTTCCCTCCTATCGCGACAAGCAACGTGGCTGATGCACCTCTCATGATCGAGGTAAGCATTGGAACCCACAACATTCGCCGTATGTATATGGATGGAGGATCATCGGCGGAAGTACTCTACTAACATTGCTTCGTACAGCTACGACCAGAGATCAAAAGCTAATTGATGTCGGCCACGTCGCCGCTCATTGGCTTTAGTGGAGACACTATCTGGCCAATATGACAACCGCGTCTACTGGTAACCATTGGAGATAAAGATCATTCCACCACGGCGTGGATGAACTTCATGGTGATACGTTCACATTCTCCGTACAATGGTATTATTGGAAAACTAGGTGTGCTAGCCATACGGGCAGTTCCATCCACGACACATGGCATGCTTAAGTTTACCGTTGGAGGGGGAATTGTCACTATTTACAACTCAATCACACCGGCATCTGAGTTCCACGTTGTGACAACACCAGTCCAGCTGGTTCCTATAAAGGAAGGATCACCACCCCCTAATTAGAAGGTGGTAATCCACCCTGAATATCTGGAACAAGAGGTTGCTATCGGGGGAACGCTCTCCGAAAAAAGGAAAAAGGCCATGTGCTCTCTCCTAAAAGCAAACCTTGATATAGTCGCATGGGAGCCAAAGCATATGACGGGCGTACCGTGTTTGATAGCAGAACATAAGCTTCAAATCTGCCCTGGATATCCACTTGTTAAACAAAAGAAGCGCGGCCAAGCACCAGAACGCAGACTGGACGAGGTACGAAATTTGGTAGACGCAGGAATTATGCGTGAGGTCTACTACCATGAATGGCTTTCTAATCCGGTCATGGTCAAGAAGCCTAACGGAAGCTGGCGCATGTGTGTGGACTTCACAAACTTAAGCAAAGCTTGCCCACAAGATTGCTATCCGTTACCGGAGATTGATTGGAAGGTGGAATCCTTATGTGGGTACTCTTTTAAATGTCTCTTGGACGCATATAAAGGATACCATCAGATCCAAATGGTGGAGGAAGACGAGGAGAAAACAGCGTTCCATACCAGTCAGGGTGTATATTGCTACACTAAAATGCCGTTCGGACTCAAGAACGCGGGAGCCACATATCAACGACTTGTTGATAAAGCCTTCGACTCGCAGATAGGCCGTAACCTTCAAGTCTACGTTGACGACTTGGTTATCAAAAGCTATACCAAGGACGAACTCCTCTGCGATGTCCAAGAGACATTTGACACATTGAGGAAAATCAACATGAAGCTGAATCCAAAAAAATGCACGTTTGGAGCAACCGAAGGAATATTCCTTGGGTACATGATTAATCGAAACGACATCAAGCCCTGTCCAGAGAAGACGGACTCCATGATACAGCTTCCATCCCCTCGGACACTCAAAGAGGTGCAGTCACTTAATGGGAAGCTGGCCGGTCTCAATAGGTTCCTATCAAAGTCAGCAGAAAAATCACTTCCTTTATTTAAAACACTCAAGAAGTGCTTAAAGAAAGGAGACTTTCGCTGGACAAGAGAGGCTGAGGAAGCATTTGGTCAGCTCAAGCAACACCTCGCGGCTCTCCCCATGTTGGTTGCCCCGAGACCTAAGGAGGAACTAATCATGTATTCATCCGCTACATATAGAGCAATAAGCGCAGTTCTCATGACTGATCGGGATTCGGTCCAGACTCCGGTCTATTTCATAAGCAGAGCGCTACAAGGTCCAGAGCTGAATTACTCACCAATGGAGAAATTGGTCTTGTCTTTGGTTTATGCCGCAAAAAGGTTACGCCGGTACTTCCAGGCGCACCCAATAGTGGTAGTCACGGACCAACCGATAAAACAGGTGATCTCCAAACCAGACGTAGCAGGAAGACTACAGAAGTGGAGCGTCCTGTTAGGGGAGCACAACATCTTTTATAGACCAATGACAGCCATCAAAGGCCAAATTTTGGCAGATTTCATAATTGAGAAGCCTGAGGAGGACGAGCCAATGGTGCAAAAGGAAGATATACCATCAGAACCATGGGTTATGTTCACGGATGGATCTTCCTGCACGGACAGATCGGTGGCTGGCCTCATACTCACAAATCCGGAAGGAATGGAATTCACCTACACCTTGCGCTTTGAGTTCACAGCCACGAATAATGAGGCAGAATATGAAGCATTAATTGTGGGTTTAAAAATCACCGCTAGGATGGGAGTCTGCAACATTGAAGCCTACGTGGACTCACAGCTTGTCATGAATCACATCCTAGGGGGTATGAAGCTAAGGAGGAAAACATGATCCAATATCTGGAGAAAGTCAAGTCACTCATCGCCAGTTTTGGTAAGTTCTCTATCAAGCAGGTGCCAAGAGGCAAGAACAAGAAGGCGGATGCTCTTAGCAAGATCACGTCTACAAGTTTTTCTCATCTATCCAAACAGGTGTTGGTTGAAATACTTAAGGAGAAGTCCATTACAGCAGGGGAGATAGTGACCATAGTTGATGAAGAAGGGCCTACATGGATGACCCCGATCATAAACTACCTGACTAATGAAACCCTTCCTGAGGACAAAACTGAGGCGCGGCGCGTCAAAAGGAATTCACAACACTTTGAACTCTTAGATGGTGTCCTATATAATCGTTCCTTCCTACAGCTGTGGTTGCGATGTGTCGGGCCACGCCAAGCTAGTTATGTGATTAGTGAAATACATGAAGGGTCGTGCGGCATGCATGCAGGCCCAAGATCAGTAGTAGCATGAGCTCTACTCACAGGATATTATTGGCCAACTATGCATCGGGACGCACGAGACTTGATTCTAAAATGCGGCGATTGCCAAGTACACAGGCCAGTACCGCGACATCCGCAACAAGAACTAACACCCATCAAATCCCCATGGCCATTATACAAATGGGAAATTGACATCGCAGGTCCTTTTCCTATTGCTACAGGGGGCGTTAAGTTCTTGATCATAGCTATGGACTACTTCATTCGCTGGATAGAAGCTAAGGCGGTCGCAACGATCATGTGCAAACATGTAAAAAAGTTTGTTTGGGAAAATATTGTATACCGCTTTGGTTTACCAGGAGAGATCATTTCAGATAACGGAAAACAGTTTGCGGATAATCCGTTCAAAGATTGGTGTGCGGCGTTGAACATCAGATGGCGCTTCGCATCAGTTAAACACCCAAAGACTAATGGTCTAGTGGAGCAGGCGAATAGAAGCCTAGGTGAAGGGATCAAGGCACGCTTAGATGAAAGAAGCGCCAAATGGGTGGACGAACTGGCACATGTCATATGGGCACATAGGACAATGGTCAAAACAGCCAATGAGGACACTCCATTTGTACTAGCCTATGGAACCGAGGCTGTTATCCCAGCAGAAATTGGGATGCCAACAATCCTCACGGCGGAAGTTAACGTCGTCACAAACCATGAGAAACTCCGGGTCAATCTAGACTTATTAGAGGATAAACGCGAGATAGAAGCCATCAATGAGGCTAAGTCTAAGGAACCTATGAAATCTTATTACGACTCCAAGGTCAAGGGTGTTTCCTTTCGACCGGGGGATTTTGTCTATAGTGCTAATGAGGCAAGTCGCGCGGAGAGCACGGGGAAACTTGGTCCAAAGTGGGAAGGTCCGTATGAGGTCACGGAAGCTTTGGGGCTAGGCGCGTACAAGTTGCGTGATATGGATGGCCATGACTTGGATCATACATGGAATATTTGCAAACTTAAAAGATGCTATCTCTGAAAGGCTACGGCCTCCGCATGGACACTACGCTATAGTCAGCTTCAATAAAGATCCATGTATTTTTTTTCATGTTTTCTAGGTTCTATTTGTCTTAGGATTTTAATTTTGTCAACAAGATCGTAATCGTTCTAATAAAATTCCGTGGTGCTTAGCTAGCTCCACGGTTTCTTCTTGTGTAAAATATTGTCTTGCGTCCTTAGAATTATTTATTGTGTGTTATTACTTGTTCATATGCATTCATTCAGCCGTACATGTACTATTCGCTCCCATGCAGAGTAAGAGGATTAAGTGAACCTAATAATTCAACTTGTCGCATAAGAGGGATGCAACCCTAGTGACGGGGATCATGTATCCTTACTAAACACCTTATTTACAAGACGTTGTAATAAGTTTCCACATGTCATACTTACATAGTGCGAGACATGATAAAGACACACGGTGCACGTCTATTAAATTATAGACTTAGTTTTATTCTTACCCAGCCGTGACACGTCATGCAAACAGATACATGGTATCTAAGAAGAAATACAAGTTTCAAACATACAAACAAAAGTTACCGTGATCACCACGGACATTATTTTCATACAAATTCTAAGTGTCAAAACATGGAATTACAAATTAAAGCCGTGGACAACCACGGACGAATATAACAAATGTTTACAACAGATAAACTAAATAGAAGGCAGGAACTCCCCTACTTCTCTCTTACCTTCGGCTATCAAGGCACGAAGGGATTCACCACGAGCCTCATTTCCGCTATGCGTCCTAGCTAGGTTGGCCTCCAACGCCTCAGCCAGTGGCTTCTCACCCTTCACGGCCTTTAAACTTGCATCATATATTGGAAGAGTGAGCTGGGTTGGGTCCGGTGTAAGCTTCGCCATGATATCCTCATTGAAGGCATCCTTCATAGCTTCGAGGTCATCCAAGAAGGGGTACTCCATATCCCCCAGGGCGGCCATGGACGTAGTCATCTTTGCCTCCGCTCCAGGGTTATGGTAGGCATGCTTAGTGATGTCTTCACACTTGCTTATTAATTCCACAGCCTTGGTCAACCCTTCATGCCTGTCGCGGTCAATTCCATCTGACACGACATCAGCAAAAGCCTGCACGAACTTCGGCGCCACCATCACTATTGTCACAGCCAGACGCGTCCCTTGGCCCACCATCCACCTACGACCAGCAATGGCCGTAAGAAGTGGGGGCACAACACTTCAGCACAGTCTGTGGCCAACATGCTCAGGTCGTGCTCCACCTTGCCCAAGGCCTCGGCCGTTCGCTCCTCCATATCGGCCCGCTCCTTGCTGAAGTCTTCCTTCAACGCCTTATGCTCCTCTTCGAGGGTGGATGCTTGGTCAACTACAGTTTTGGTTGTGGCTTCGGCTGTGGATACCTATGAAAAGATTAAGGTTACTATGGGATGATAAAGACAAGGGTGTTACACATAAAATTCACATAACCGTGTAAGGATACGTACCTTGTCGTTTGCTGCTTCGAGAAGAGCTTCCAACTCAGCAATGCGCTCCTCACGAGCATTGGCGTAGCTTGTTTGTTTTTTTATTGTGGCCTCCTCCACGACCAAATCCGCCTGTAGGGAGTCAATTTTCTTCTCATGCTTCTCCACCAGCTTCTCCCTGCGAGCCATCCTCCTATCCGCACGTCGCACATATGCCAAGGACTCCTCAAACCAACATCGTAGGGCCGCACCAAGTATTATCTGGTGCGCTGTTGCTACATTAAACTGTTCAAGGAGAACCCCATGGTTGAGTTCATCCAGGTCTTGCGCCAGTGTGGGAGGAGTCAAGTGGTCCATAAATTCCTTGCACTCCTACTCTGCCTCTAGCCTTGTCAAGCTGGACAAGTTGCAGGTTGGGCGAAGGTAGGAGTCCGGGCCTTCGTGCTGGGGCTCTTCTGCGTGAGTGGGGGGAGGAGATGGTGGAATCGCGGATATCATGGGGGAAGGTTCCCTCTCAACTTCCCTCTCCTGCACCACGGTCGTCGGATCCACCTTGTTATTTAGCAAACACTTATAAGTTTTGTAGTTTCATACACAACTAGTATGATGGAATATAAAGAGGTACTTACGTGGCATCTATCATCGGCTCAGTAGTAGTGGGAGCTACGGCGCTCACGGGCGTTGCCTTCCACACATGTGTCTCTACCTGCTCCTATTTTACGGCAAGGTAAGGGAATGGGTTGTCTTGCGGCAATGTGGTGCTGCTCCCTTCTTGAAATTCGGGGTGATCTTCCCTAAGCCTCTTGGGGGGCGCATTGAATTCCCCCGCCTCCACCTCTACTTCTCTCATCACCCTCCTGGTGGATTTGCGTTTCCTGGAAGTGGGTTTTGGCTGCCTGGATGTCCCGGTCTCCTGTGTCACTTCCCCTACCCCTTCATCGTCATCACCAAACATACGATTAATGGAAGGATCAGTTGGCTGCTTTTCACCTTGGATGGCGGTGGCGTTCTCCAATAGCATCTCACCACCATATTCATCGGTGAAGTCCAACGACGATTTCTCTATCACCGGTCCCTGTTCATCAGACCGTGGCTCGGTTGTTTCTTCTAGTGGGATGGTCATTCCAGCGGTCGCGACAAGTAGAGGGGGCTCGCCCTCACGTAGTGGTCGGGATCCCTTAGCGACCTTGCTCGGATCTCCCTGGCGTAGCATCCTAAATAGCTTCATCTCTACGGACATACGCATACATAAATGTTAGTATGTTAACAAGCATTATTGTCACATTTATATGAATATACATACAGATATACCTACTCTGTCTAGCTCAGTCAAAAAGCACAGATATCTATTCTCCCTACGAAAGTAGTTACGGCTGATCCCTACTAGGCATAAGAAATGCTCCGGTAGGTCCTTATGAAAGTCCATACGATGGGTGTCTAATGTTTTTACATCCTGACTGCTATACTCTCTAGCTGGGGGAAGATAGTCATGTCGCACTTTGTCTTTGAGAACAAAGGTCGTGGGAAACACTTTGGCATCTACGAAAAAGTAGTGGCCGTACCACTTCTTGAGGGAGTCTAGGGGTTTCCTATAACACATGGGGGCGGTTGCGGATCGTTTTTTAAACAACAACCACCCATTTACCATTTGAGGGACGTAAAAAACCCTAAATAAGCTCACTGTGGGGGCTACCTCACAAGTATGGCATGTAGTCTTAAATTGATTAATCTTGTTGGCTCCTATATAGTGGAGTTGAGATATATGGAAATCATAGTATGTAAGGATATTTACAAGGAATTTAGACAGCGGAGTACGGTAGTTTGCCACGTCAAATAGACGCGCATAAACGCCTATTTTCCCAGCGGGAGCATCCGTGATAGCTTCACCGTCACCCGGATAGGTGGGGTGTACGCTCTCAGGAATATAGTAATCAGAAAGAAAATCCATGTATTTATCCGCGGGCATAACGTTGAGTACAGACGTGATGGTAGGGTTATCCTTCACCATAATTTATACAAATGAGGAGAAGGGCGCGGTGGTCTAACCTGGTACTATGGATCTCCGTGGAAAAGAAGGAGAAGGAATGAAGGAATGGGAGCGAGTATAACAATGGTGGAAAGAGTTGTTAACTGTGTGTATACACAGTTAACACACACAAGTCTTTTATAGGGTTGCCTCGATTTATGAGGTACCCTGGATGAATGCCACGTGTAAACCACTACGCCCATCCAACGGATGGGATGCATGGTCTAGTTGAAACCTCAGAGGGACCCACGGGTCACCTCATAGCAGTTTTACATGGCTCAAGAGTGGGCTTGTCAGGTGCGCTTTTGCAGAGAAAACGTCCGACTCATGACTACCATTAATGAATTCATTAATGTTGTCCCGGCCGACCGTTTCTATAGTGCGGCTATGTTTGCAACAGCGATATCTAAGGGACATTGGTTAGTCTAGAGGTTACACCTACGGCTGTAACAACTAGACTGAGGGGACATGATGACGTATAATCCCCAACCGGATCATGGACCTGGCCCACGGGTACTACCCATATCCGGCCCATCACGAATGAGTTGGGTTAATTCATTTAAGCCTATGGGCTTCGAATGAACAGTGGCTGCATAGATGTGTGCGGCCCACGGCCCGGTACGACCGGTACAGGGTTAGACATAATCGCAATCTTATTAGGATTGGGATTTACCCTAAAGTAGAGGATATACACTAACTATAATTAGAAGATAACAATCAAACTAATTGTGGCACTTATCCTTTGCTTGGGGCCGAAGCATCGGTGACAGCCCACTAGGGTTTCACCGCCTATATAAGGAACCCCCAAGGGTTCCACAAAGGTATCACATTCTCTATACTCTCAACCTACAGCCGATTCTTAACCCTAAATCGATTACTTACTCTCACGCTGGAGTTTAATCGTGGGACACGTGCCCACGGTAAGCTTAACGCGTGTTGTTTTAGTGCAAGATCTCAACAAGATATTCACTTGGTGAAAGAGCCGGAGCCCAGCCTACCCGAATTAAGCCTAATTCAGACTAAGCAAGGATCATCCAAGTTTTGTATCAACAAGTTTTATGTTCGCGGTGTGAGTGGGTTGTTCTTATTTAATATAATAAATACTATATTTGTCTTACTCTTGCTAAAGATGGCGTCATGGCTTGAGTCATTACCTACAGTGCCACAAAATTCATGACGCACCGTTTTGGTGCTCACACCATAGCTACTCGCGCTGTCATCACCAGCTCTAAATGTCACGTTTTTGTTTCGTTTTTTTTTTGAATTATTTTGTGTTTATGAGCATGGGTGGTGTGTTTGTTTATGTGTGTGTTTGTGAAAGAAATACATACGTTCATTTGACTTACATTTTCAAGAAGAAAGACATAGCAAGAGAAGAAGATACATTTGTAGCACTATTTTTTAAGTTCTGCTTCATCCCTTAACTTTTACAATCGATTATCTGAGTCCTTAACTTTTACATTGTTGTTGAAAGTATGAAAAGTTTAGATATTTTATTAATAAAGTGTTTTTTATATTTAATAAAGTTTAATTAATTTTAATTAATTATATTATAAATTTTTAAAACCCGCATTCTTTTACCATGAACAGTTCAATTAATAAACGTATGTACATATAAAAACATTCCTTTTATAGCACGAACACGTGTCACGATTATTAATTACAGAAAGTAGGTACGTGTTATTACACGATAAGTATTAAGTACGTGATAGTACACGATAATTATTAAAAATAATAATTATAATCACGAAAATGAAATCATGAACGTAAAAATCACGAACATGTAATTACGTACTTACGTATGATAATACGATAAATATCGTTACGAACAAGTATTTATCTATAACACGAATAATTAAGTAAAACATAACACGAAAACACGAACATACGAACACTTAAAATATTAGACATGGGAAAACTTCGGGTTTCCCCATATGTCGCGGACACCAAAGGCATAAGAGGGCCAAGCCCATGTTTGTTTTTACTAAGTAAACAAAAAGGATTTCACCCTTTTCGTTTAACAGAGTTTTCATAAAAATCAAAAACCCTAGCCTCTTTTTCTCTCTATTGCCGCCGGCCTAAGGAGCTCCACAAGAGGGTGTTCATTGATCTTGGTTGACTAAATTCTAGTGATTGTGTTCGTGTTATTAACCTCCATTTGTTTCAAGCATTCGCTAATCTGTAACCCTTTTTTCTTTTGATTCTTTTAATTAATTAAGAACATGTAATCATGGGGGTTATTAAAATAAGAATGTAAACATGTTAAATTGATCATGGGGGAAAAATAAAAGGGTGTTTGGCTTGGTTTGGTTCGGACAACACAAGGGAACTGAGAGCTGAAGCTCTCGGTGGTCTTCGAATCACCACCGACCGAGACCTCATGGTCTCGGTAGGGCTGTGGTTGTCTCGGAATCAAGGAACCAAGGGACCCCGACTTGAGTCGGGGTACCGTTTGGTTTATATGGGTGTCGGCAGCAGCAACCACCACCACCGGCTCAAGCCAGTTGCGATTTTGGGTCGAGCAGGGGGAAGCAGGCCGCGGCAGGGGAACCACCGGCACACAGCCGGTGGGAACCTTGTTGTGGTCAACGGCTAGCCGAGAGGGAACCACCGGCTTAGGCCGATGGCGTTTTTACAAGAACAATGGCAACCGGCTGAGCCGGTTAGCCACTATTAAGGGGGTGTTTGTTTTGGTCCGGTTCATGGGGAATTCGGTCCGGTTCACATTATGTCTAAATTAAATTCACGGGCCGGTTCATGACTAACTTTTACAAGTATTTATTTTTACAAGTATATTATTTTTAACAAGAGAATTAAACCAATTAAGACATGACAAATAATTAATTTAATTTAACATGGACTTAGGTTAATTATTATTTATGAAATAATACATGTTTTAGCCTAAGTATTTTATTTATTTAATTTAGACTATAGTATTAATTAATTATTTAAACATGGACTATAATTAATTAATAAACATGACTTAGGTTATAATCAATATAATATTTAATACATGTTTAACCTAAGTATTTTTTCACCTTAATTTAATTAAATCACATAACCTATAGTTTATTTAATTAACATGATATTATTAATAAACTATACAAATAATCACATGACTTATGATATTTAACCAGGAAACTTATGCTTATTATTAGCTTATTAATTCAGCTTAATTCTAAATATGGAAACTTTCTAATTCAGGAAACTTACTATTTTTAGAAACTTTCTATTTTTAGAAACTGATCTATTTTAAGAAGTTAATATATATTTGGAAACTTTCTATTTTTGGAAACTTTCTATTTTTGGAAACTTTCTATTTTAGGAAACCTGCTATTTTTAGAAAGTTACTTATTATTAAACAACAAGTATAATAATACGAGAAATACAGGTAATACTTAATCATAATACATAGAATACATGATAAACACAACATAACATTTAAAATCAGTAAAACAAGACAAGAACATATAAAACAAGCTAAGAAGGGATATAGTCAGTTACGTACTCAGTAAACATAATACTTATACATATCCCCTATTTTATGTAGAATTAGTGAGATCGAAGTAGGACTTTCATTCTCTCGTCTTCTTCGTTCACTAGACATAAGGTACGGATTTCCCGTACCTTCAGTATGGAAAGTCTTTCCTTATTAGGATTCCCTGTTTGCGGCCAACTGTTTTCCCAGTATTATTCTACATGTTTGATTACTTATGTTAGTTTAAGATCCTAAGCCATATACATGCATGACCAGGGTCACCTAGTTATGGAGGTACTATAACCATAACACTGGAGGCACCAGTGTTATGACTTCCCCACGGCGAAGTGATTGCTCGTGACGTCCCTTTGTAGTTTTGACCATTATATTATATTATCATGTGGGGCGTATGGGTGCATCCTAGTTACATATTTACCAGTAATACCAGAGTGAATGTGATGTGTGCCTTGCATCCTTCACTAGGAGTTGATCCCTCCTACCCAGACTATTTAATTAGAGGCAACCCCTCTAATTGCATGACGAGGTCTCCTCTCCAAGTATTCTTGCACGGTGGAACCTCATGACCTATATGGGCTATTGGCTAATTACTACAGATTTTACATAAAAACATAAGTCTTTTCAAACTATAAAACCAGTTTTATGAACATGTTCCAAGTTACTTAGGACTTATACATTTCAGCTGCTATTAGTCTTTTATGCTTATGTTATTCCATGCTATACTTGTATATCCGTGCACTGAGTGTTATGCTCATCCGTTTTCCTTTCATGTTCCCAAACGACAGGTACTCAAGGTCGCTCGTAGACTTTAAACGTACGTGCATATCGATTGGAAGTTATCTAGCCTTCTCTACTTTATGAATTGTAGGATATTGTAAATCTTGCTTATGTTTAGAGAGAGAAAGATAGATGATTTCACACACACATTAGAGACAGAAAGTGATTAACTATGTGTAAAAATGAATGAAACCACACCCTCTCCATCTAAGGAGAGGGTTTATATACCCAAGCCCATGAGATGGGCTTGGGCTTACATTGGGCCACCGGCCTACACATGTTGTAGGCTTGGCTTGGCCTTGTTTGTTGAATATTAAGTTAACTAAACTACGAGCTACTACTTATACTATTGTTGGAGTGACCTATCCTTTCTAATACGTAAAACGTATTTCCAACAATCCCCCTAAGGAAGGTAACTCCAAACAAGGCCGTTACCCAAGTTACAATAATAAAATAAACCTAGCATACTATGCTTGTCTTGAGCTCGTAGTCTTCGTCTTTCTTTTCTTTTTCTTTTCTGGTGAACATGCTGATGTGATCTTTGATATCAATCTTTAGCGTTAATCTCTTGCCTTGATCTTGTGCATCCATCACTTGTGATATTCGCCTCTTCGTGACTTCATGTCCCACATACTTATACCTTCGTAATTCTTGAAAGCTTCAGAGTTCGATACAGCGGAAGACTTTGACTTTTAGGCTTTCTTGAATTAGATGAAGTATTAAGTGCATAAAGTATAAGCATGCGGGGACGACTTCTTCTCGGATTCCGCAACGCCACCGTCTTCAAATGCCGCAACATAAATAGACACGAACGAAATGGCTTTGAACATTTCATTCTAATTCGGTAGCATTTTACCTCCGGTCGGTGAAGACCGTTGGACGATAGAAAATATCGTACTTGCGGCAGGTAGATTTAATTAAAAATCTCCTTGACGAGATTTCGCAGGTAAACCCGTTCTCTTTACTCGACCGTCCAAAGCTGACTGCGAGCGTAAAGAGTGAATCATTTGGATAAAATTATCAGCATGATTGAAGCCGTCAATTATGATTCCTGGAACAAGTTTGATTCATTAAAGAATTGCACTGATGTAGTGTTTTTACTACTCTTAAGGAAAAGAGCGTAAAAGGGGAAAGTATTAAGTGTCGGTATAGGAAAACCAAGCACTAATGACCCAAAAGTGGGATCATTCTCAAGGAAGCAAGTGTGTTGTGCTAAGAAGTGATTAATGGTTTGTGATTATATTGATGAGAAATGAAAAGAAGAGAAGAGATTAGAAGAGAATGACGGTTACGATTATGAATTAAACTAAGACGAATAGTCGTGCACGTAAAACCGTAAAAGTGACAAAATTAAAAATTTTCCCTAAAAATTCCTAGAAAATTGCAATAAACCTTAAAAAATATAATTAGTTTACAAAAAATCAAAAATCACTCAAACCTTTTATTTAATTAAATAATAATTTTTTAATGCTAATTAAAGCCCAAAAAATCAATTTAATTAACAAAAAGCCCAAAATGAGATTTTTTCACTTGTAAACTTCTAAAATACCTTAACTAAATTTATAACTATTTTTGAAAATTTTAAAATTAATAAAAACTATTTAAAAACAATTAAAAACTATTAAAACTTAAAATAATTCTAAAAATTAATCTAGCGACAATAAAAATATTCTAAAAATTGTAGAATTCCCTTAATGTATTTGATCTAAGAAAAATGAAAAACTTTGGAAAAAACTAAATTTTAATTTTTAATAATAAAATAATAATAAAATATTAATAAAAATCTAAAATTTATAAAAAAATTATAAAAAGTTGCAAACTAGTTTATTTTAACCTAAATAAAACAGAAATGAAGTTAAAATTACAAAAATGCCCCAATTGGGCCTTGAAATGGGCTAAAAGTCCAAACAGTCCCTTAATGGGCTTGAAATAGGCCCAATAAGAAAAATGTTGTCCAAATAAGCCCAAAATTTCCTATCTGACTTAAAATTTGATTTGAAGAACAAAACTCTGAAGGCCCAAAAGCTAAAAATGTGTTTAAGCTAGCTTATTTCAAAGCAGCTTATTCTTAATGGGCTTTTTGGCCCATTAAGCTATAAGTTGATGCCATAAGCTCAAATTAGACACACAAGCTTCTTTTGAGTTACTTAAGAGATCTGTAAAATGAAAATTGAAAAAAGCACAAGAAATAAGCCTGAAATAAGCCAAGACTCTCTTCACAAAATGACAAAATAGTCGTTTTTGAGTTTTAGACCACCTCAAGTGCTGATTCAACTTTCAAAAGCTTTTAAATGACTTAATTAAGCAAAATAATCAAAAAGTTTTCAAATAAGCACAAGCAATAAGCCAGAATAAGCAAATAAGCACTTATGATAAAGTCAACTTAATGAGTTTTCTAGTAAAAAGTCAAAGTCAAAGTCAAAGTCTAATAAGCTCCAGATGAAATAAATAGGTCAAATGAGGAAGATCTATCACAAAAAATAGGTTGTTGCAAGTCTGGATAAGCCAAATTAGCTTATGATAAGCTTTTTGAAGATTTACACTAGCAGGGGCTAGTTTTGGAGGTTGAGCAGTGGGAACTTTTCCCCCCTGCTTGACCTTTTTGACTTTTTGTCTTTCGTGACTTTTTTGTGGATTCAAGTTACAAACAAGGCACCCTTGTGATCAGTGGATCACAAGGAGTCAAGAACAACAAAGAAATCACACTTCTAATCAGCCAAATGAAACAGTTAATTCAATTAAGCACCAGATCAGACACAGACTTGAACAATAAGCAGTTTACACTCAATAATCAGTTTTAGCAAAAATCAGCCAGCCAAACTTCACCAAATGCATACAAATGCTATAATAAATTCAAATAAACAAATTTTAACAGGTTTCATGCATTGATTCAAAGTCTTGATCAAGATTCAAGCATACAAAAGTTACTGATGAACAAAGAACATGCAGTTTTGACAATTGTTGATATACTTGACCACAAAGCCAAATTCAAACACTTAAATCTTCTTAACAGGTTATGTTGGATATGATTTATCACTTTTTATCCTAAGTCTAAGCCTAGAACTAGGTGTGCACCAAATCACAGTCCAAAATATCAACTAATCAAGATTTTATAAGCATATGATTGATTTATGTGTTCAAAAGCATACAACTTGCAGATTATCACTATGTTACACTTCTTAAACAAGAACTAGCAACATACAACAGCAACCACTTAACCAAAACACAATAACTTCAATATGCAGTTGACCCAAACGCTCCTTTATATTTTCAAATCAAGATTTTCAAATCAAAAGTTGGATTCAGGTTAGCACATGCATACATAAGCATCAAAACATCAATCTTAAACACAAACAACAAGAGTTGGAGCCAAAGATCAACACATACACAAGCAAAACTCAAATATCACAAATATCCACTTTCTTAATAGATTTTGAGATTAAGGGTTCAAACCTCATGGATGTACATCCACACCCACGTATCTTTGAGCTGATGTGCCTAGCAAAACCAGGCACAAGCTTCCAATATTAGGCTGCTAAGATAGAACAAGGTTAGAAGCAAAAATATAAAGCAGAAAGGTGACAAAAGTTGATTGATGCAACTCTTGTACCCCACTCTTTGATTATCCCCAAGTTATAAGCCTCACAACACCTTGATAACTCTTTATCGGGGTGCTATGATCTACTTATAGCCCAAAAAATCCAAAGATGTACCAAGAACTTAGCAAAATATCAAAATTTAGGAAAATATGCAATTTCTTGCACACTCCTTGAAAACACGTTTTAAGATTTAAGATTAGTTAACATTAAACAATAACAAGCAGATATAAAGATTGGGACTTGGTTTTCCTTCATAAATTCAAACACTTTTCAGTCAAAATGTTAAAGGCTTTACAGAAGAGTGAACAACAAAAAATCAAGAGCAGTTGAAATGTAAAGCCTAAGTGCCTTTATATAGGCTACAATGTTCATCTAGAAAGCATAAAAACGTATAAACCCTAATTGTGAAGTCCCAAATTTGCCCTTGAAGGTTTAAAATCTGCTTGAGCATGAGACTTTGTTTTGGCAGTTTGTTGAGGTGTGAGCTGTTGTAATATGATCAAATGGTCCATAATAAGCTTAGAAAGTAAGCTTGTATGTGGGGCGTTGGATTCCCTTGGCATATTTGTCTTCTTCCTCAAACGTGTAGTAGGGCACTAAACATGTGAGCAAATGAGTGACCTGGCAAGGCAAACGTGAGTTGGGTTTTGATTAAGGCACCATTAATTATTAATATGGAGGTTATGGGAGCTTAATTGCTGTTTAATCAAGAATACCCAATTTTGTTCTTGGGTGAATAGTGGTTAAGTTTGATCCAGATTAAGGTGGGATTAAGTTTAAAAACTTGTTAAGGCGCCAAGTTTTATTAAATATAAAATCGGGTTAGTGGATGATGAGGTGTAAAAAGGGTGGGATGTGATTGGTTGAATGGGTGAGTGGGGTGAGGTGGCAGTGTGTGAGTGGTTAAGGTAAGTTCCCATGTCTACCCACTTTGGTCATTCATCTCCTTTAATCCTTTCACTTGATATTTAAATAACCAAAATCGGATTCCCTTTGTTAATAAAGTTTTAATTTTCACACTTTTGCCCCCAAATACTTTTCCAAAGTATTTTCAGGGGTATTTCTTGCCAATTGCTAATTCTTGAAGGGTTGTTTTGTCATTTTCTTCAAAGATAATGGTCTTGACTTGTATGATTGACTTTTTGTAGGACTAATATTGACAAGTCATGATTTATGAGGGACTAGTTTTTCCAATTCTTCAAAGTGGGGGGGTCCTTTTTGCAATTTGACAAACTTTAAGGACCAAACTTGTAATTATGAATATAAAAGGGTTTAAAGTGTCAATTCTTCAATATTGGAGGACCCTTCTTGCATAATCTTCAATTCTTCAAGGGTTTTTCTTGGAAAATCTTCATTAGGGCTTAGTTCATTGTGCGGCTTCGTTTCCCGTGTTCATTTTTGCACGTTTCTTGTGATCTTTTGTCATTTTCTCAATATCCGTACCTAAAATACACAAGTAACAAACACAAGCATATATTTGGCATTTTTGGTGACATTTAATGCATTTAAAGCCCGTTTTGGACGATGAGACTATGTATAATAGCAGTCTCATCACTCCCCCATGCTAAACCATTGTCGTGCCCTCACGCAATGATAGAATAAAGTATCGTAGAACCTCCAAAATTCATTTTTATTGCACCTTTATTGAATGATAAACTAGCTATACTACTACTATTACTTCTACTACTTGCGTTTTAGACATAATGTATGATTTTCATCACAAAATGGGACGTTTAGGTTCATAGAACAAGAACACGTGAATGCTTCGTTAGAAATAATTTTGTCTTCCTCGATTTTCACCCCAATTCCATGCTAAGCGTGCAACGAGATCATTTTCATTATAAGTTAGTAATGCTAACACTACTCATATGCCCTAATCACGTACTTATCCTTCCATATTCCTAAGTTGTATCTCTTATATTTTATTTTGTCTTGAATGTTTCAGGAGGATACATTGTTTGACTTATGCGATGATAGAGATTTAGGTCTAAAATAGAGTCCTAACAGTGTAACCAAGACCATCGAATTAATAACCCCTCCTAATAGACAACGATGTCAAAAAATTAAGTCAACAAGAAGGATCGATAAACACGGTTTTATAACGGTTTTGAACATGAGACTTCTTACCAAGACATTTATACGCCCCCTAACGGAAGGGCCTTATTATCATAGGTTTACCTCCATCTTTTATTCAACTTCGCCATGAACCTTTTATTATGACTTCGGTCTTGCCTTGCCTTTTATTTAACCTCGCCATGAGGTTTTTACTGTGGCCAAAGACGTATATCCTCACGCTAAAAGTGAATTTTGGATCTTTAAAGCTTCAAATATTAAGGCTTGATTCACTTTCAGTTTTGCATAGATTTTCGGCCTTGTGAGCTTCAAATTGTTTGCTTGATTTAGGTGAGCACTTGAAATCTTATTATTGGGTGAAGCTTTTGATTATTCGGGTTGCCAATACTTCAAAATCGTGACGCTGGCGATACCTTAATGTCTTCCCAATTTAATTACATGGAAGCTACTAGAAAAGACTAGAAACAACAATTAAGACTAAACCGCTAAGTCAATACTTATTAAGCAAAAAATATTTACAAGCGAAGGGAGAATAAGCAAACAACGAGAACACATGAGTTTTTGAAAGAATATGAGTACTGTACGTTTAGCATAGTAACTTATAACTAACTCTATCATTTATTGTCCTCATTTAAGAGACTTAGCCTAATATAAAGTTAAGGAATCAAAGCTAAGTGCTCAACACGCACAGTCGAGTAAAAAATAACTCTTATTCTTGCCATCGGAAAATCTACATTCGTGTCTTCAAACACTCATAAAACATGAGAAAAAAATTAAAATTTGGTAATTTTTAGCCTTATTTTGCAACAAAACGATAAACAAAAAGATAAACTTTGGAAAGCATGAAGGTTTGGCAAGGCAAGTATCTATTCACCCCCCATACTAAAGTGAAACATTGTCCTCAATGTTTCGAGTCTAAGGGTTGGAAACCCCCATACTAGAGACGTAGTCGAATGCATAATCTAGCATGGAAAGGGTGTAACCGTTAAATTTAAAGCCGTTTATGAAGTGTGCTATAAACCTAAGGTTAGAACATAAAAGGATATATCATAGATATTGAGAAAGCCTTCAAAGCAAACGATCGAGTGCTCCCATAAAACGAACACGAGAGGCTCCAATCGCGAAGATCATGATCATCTAAAAACCACATATCACAAACAACCACGGAACAAAGGTTGGAAGGGCACAAATCCCCACACGTTACTACATTAGAAATCGATAATATGTACATAGGATAAGCATGGGACTCCCCCACGAGGCACCTCGTTTTTGATTACCGAGTCATGAGCTTGACTCAATCCCCTCAATACTAATTATCATTGGGGAAGGTGATTTGGTCGAGGTAGTTCAAGGATGGAACTTCCCCGCCAAATTAGTGCTTCAACCTATGTCCATTCACCTTGAAATTGGGACCATCATTTTGAGCTAGCTCGATGGTCCCATAAGGAAAAACTAGAGTCACGATGAATGGACCGGACCAACGGGATTTCAACTTACCAAAAAATATTTTCAAACGAGAGTCAAAAAGCAACACTTGATCTCCAATGTTAAAAACCCGGTTTTTAATTTTTGAATCATGAAACTTTTTAGTCTTTTCTTTATAAATCAATGAATTTTCATAAGCAATGTCCCTCAATTCATCTAATTCATTAAGTTGCATTTTCTTGTGTTTTCTCGCGGTCTCCATATCATCATTACAATGCTTAAGGACCCAATAAGCTTTGTGTTCAAGTTCAATTTGCAAGTGACAATTCTTCCCATACACAAGCTTATAAGGAGTGCACCCGATGGGCGTCTTATGAGCGGTCCTAAAGGCCCATAAAGCATAGTCCAACTTATCCTACCAAGATTGTCGGTTTTCTCCAATAGATCTCTCCAAGATCCTCTTCAAAGCTCGGTTTGAAACCTCGACTTGCCCACTCGTTTGTGGGTGATAAGCCGTAGAAAGCTGATGTGTAACCCCATATTTCCATAGGACCCTTTCGAATTGGTCGTTACAAAAATGGGTTCCACGATCGCTTATGATCGCACGAGGGGTTCCAAACCGAGAAAACAAGCTTTTCAAAAACTTGACTACCACACGAGCATCGTTGGTGGGAAAAACCTTAGCTTCCACCCACTTAGATAGGTAGTCAACGGCGACAAGGATGTACTTATTACCACGAGATGATGGGAACGGCCCCATAAAGTCAATGCCCCAAACGTCAAAGATCTCACACACTTGGATGATATTTTGTGGCATTTCATCGTTTTATGAGGCTTTTCCTTGTCGTTGGCATGAGTCGCATGACTTCACAAGTGCATGTGCATCTCGGTAAATAGTAGGCCAAAAGAAACCGGCATCAAAAACCTTCTTAGCCATGAGATTAGCACCGTGGTGAACACCCATGGGTCCCTCGTGACAAGCTCTAAGGATGTTAGAAGCTCCGGTACCAAAGACACAATGTCGAATGATTTGATCCGCACAAGTTCAAAACAAGTAAGGGTTATTCCATAAATAGAACTTGACGTCATGAAAGAATTTTTGTTTTTCTTGAGTCGGCATACCCTTGATGATGAAGTTCCCCGCATGGTAATTTGCGATGTCCGCAAACCATGGGGTAGAAGAATCAATCTTAGAATTCACTACACCAAGTGTCTCGAGCGGAAATGTTTCGGTGATTTCCTTTGGCTCGTAAACACTTTGGTGAGGATCTTCCAAACGAGAAATATGATCGGCCTCAAGATTCTCGGCTCCTTTTTTGTCAACGATTTTGTGATCAAATTCTTGAAGGAGGAGAATCCAACGAAGTAATCTTGGCTTTGCATCTTGTTTAGGCATAAGATACTTGATAGCCGAATGATCCGCATACACTATGCATTTATTCAAGACGAGATAAGGTCGGAACTTCCCAAATGCATACACCACAGCAAGGAATTCCTTCTCCGTTGTATTGTATTTTAGTTGAGCCTCGGTCATCGTCTTCCTAGCATAGTGAATAGGCAAGAAGTGTTTTTCATGACGTTGCCCCAATACGGCTCCAATAGCGTAGTCACTAGCATCACACATGAGCTCAAAGGGGAGGTTCCAATTGGGAGCAACAAGAATAGGAGCTTCGGTAAGTTTCCTCTTAAGGATTTCAAAGGCTCGTACACTATCTTCGTCAAAGACAAAACGTGCATCTTTTTCGAGGAGATGTGTAATAGGTCGAGAGATCTTTGAAAAATCCTTGATGAATCGACGATAAAAGCCCTCGTGGCCTAGGAAACTCCTAACTCCCTTAACGGTTTTGGGATGAGGTAATTTGGCGATGACGTCTACTTTAGGTTGATCTACCTAAATCCCCGCTTTCGAAACCTTGTGCCCTAAGACGATTCCACTTTTAACCATAAAATGACATTTTTCCCAATTTAACACAAGGTTGGTTTCCTCACAACGTTTTAGCATTCTCTCAAGATTCGACAAACACGAAGTGAATGAACTACCAAACACCGGAAAAGTCATCCATGAAGACTTCCATCGTCTTCTAGATCATATCATGAAAAATAGCCATCATGCACCTTTGAAAGGTTCCTGGTGCATTGCAAAGTTCGAATGGAATTCTTCGATAGGCAAACGTTCCATATAGACACGTAAACGTAGTTTTTTCTTGATCACGAGGATCGATGGGAATTTGGAAGTAACCGGAAAAACCATCTAAAAAGCAATAGAAATCGTTTCCCGCAAGACGCTCCAACGTTTGGTCTATGAAGGGCAAGGGAAAATGGTCTTTTCGAGTAGCGTCATTCAACTTACGATAGTCAATGCACACTCTCCATCCGGTCACGAGTCTAGTTAGAATTAAATCGTTGGCATCGTTTGGCACAACGGTCATTCCTCCCTTCTTAGGGACACAATGAATAGGACTCACCTAAGGGCTGTCGGAAATGGGTAAATCATTCCCGCGTCAAGGAGTTTTAGGACTTCCTTTTTGATGACGTCGTAAATTTTGGGGTTCACCCTCCTTTGACATTGGATTGCGGGTTTGTAATCCTCCTCCATTAAGATTTTGTGGGTACAAAATTTGGGATCGATCCCCTTAATGTCGGATAACTTCCACGCAATTGCCCCTTTGTGATCCTTTAGAACATCAACAAGTGCGTTTTTTTCATCATCTGAAAGATCTTTCGCAATAATAACCGGCAACTTGTCACCCTCCTCCAAAAATACATATTCAAGGTGAGGAGGTAAATCTTTCAACTCGAGGATAGGTGGTTCCTCAATTGAAGATTTGGGCTCGATACTCATAACCTCCTCGGTTGGAGGAAATGGGAAACCGTTAAGAAAATCCTTGATAATCGAGAAGTCCTCATCATTGTCGAGGTCTTCGTCACAAGTACATGGAACATCGAATTCTTCCAACGTAAAACTACCACCTTCAAATGGAGTGAAGGTTGGTGTCGAGTTATCAAGAATGGGATCTAGCATAGTGGGATTGCCACTATTTTCATCATCACCAAAACCTAAAACTTCTTGTGAAAATTCCTCGCAAACAACGCCAATCATATCAACGAGGTTTATGGTAGCAACGGAATAAACATGAGAAATTGGAGAATTTTGAGTTGCGTTTATAACAAGTTCCTCGTCGTTGAAACGTAAGGTGATCTTTCTAGCATGCACATCAATTAAAGCCATAGACGTATCTAAAAACGAATGACCTAAAATGAGAGGAACTTGAGGATCCGTGGGAATATCGACAACGATAAAGTCTACCAGATAATAGAACTTTCCCACTTTCACAAAAACGTCTTCCGCCAATCCACATGCGGGAATCGTGGAATGGTCGGCCAACTCGATAGACATTAGTGAAGGAGTAAGATTAGGAAGATTGAGCGACTTGAAGATTGCAAGTGGCATCAAGTTAATACTAGCACCAAGATCAGCCAAGGCATAGCATTCTTCCATATCTTGGATTGCACAAGGGATCAAGAATTTACCAGGATCACCGACTTTTTGAGGTATGCGGTTAAGATAAACCGATGAACAACTAGACAATTGTTGCAATTTCTCCTTGTTGTTCAACATACTCTTAAAGTTAGCGGCAAATCGAGGCATAAAGAGCAAAGCATCAGAAAAACTCACATTAAAATGAACGTCACAAAACATTTTTAGAAAAAGCTCAAATTGATAATTATCGCGCTCTTGATGTTTCTCCATTCTAAGTCTCAGTGGATAGGGAAAAGGTGGTGTGGGTTGAGGCATAGGCATAACCTTTGGAATCTCGGGTTCCAAATGTGGTAATGGGTCAACCGTAGGTGTGGCATGAGCGGTACTTCGTGGGTTTTGAACATGCTCCTTTTCGACCATCACCTCGGGTTCTTCCTCAATTGCATCTTCCGTAGGAGTAATTGGTTGAGGAGTCGGTTCCTTAAGTGTCTTACCACTTCGTGTGGTAGTCACTTTCATCTCTCCCTTAGGGTTCGATATGGTGTTACTAGGAAGACTACTCGAAGACGGTTTGCACATTATAGCCTCAAACATAGATGAAATTTTATCCTCAAACATAGATTGCCTCTTCTCGGCCTTAATCATCTCTTGTTTTATTTCATGTTGCCCTTGTTCCATTTTTTGTTGGTTTTGTTGTAACCTAGTTACATTTCCCTCCATTTTGTTTGTATGGATTTTATGCTCATTTGCTAACTCGTTTTTCAACTCCTTCTTCAAGTCGTTCTTAAACTCGGATCTTAGGCTAATTATTTCTCTTTGGATGTTGTCAAACCTAGCATCGTTTCCATTAGCGTATTCAACAAATTCATTTGGAAGATCTTTCAATGTTTGCAAACCCTTGTTGTTGTTTTGAAAATCATTGTTTTGATTTTTGTTTGAAACTTGATTATTAGCCCCTTGATTCCCATAGTTTCCTTTGTAATTGTTTTTAAAACCAACTTGATTGTTTCTATAGTTGTTGTTAGCATTTTGATTGGGAGCAAAACCCGGTGGAGTCAATTGATTAGAGCAGGTAACTTGACCGTTTTGGTTGTAAGTTCCCATGGCCGCGTAGGCACTCGAAGTTTTACCACCGTTAGTAATGCACTCGGAGAAATCATGACCTCCACCACAATACAAACATGAAACCTCAACCGCTTTAGCCGTAGCGGGAGCACTTTGTTCTCCAACTTTGAATTCAATTAAAAGTCCATTAAGCTTATCAAAGATTTTGATTTCCAAGTTCGCCTCAATTTGGCAAGCATCGATGGTATTGGACAAAGAAGGTGAAGCCAAAGACGAAGCCTTACGGACACTCGATGTGTTACAAGGACTATACACCTTAGATCTATTCTCAATTATCAACAACCTTTCCTCAATCGTTTTACACAAAAAATTACCACCCGCGACGGCATTTAGATAATCCCTTTCATGATCATTTAATCCATTGTAAAACGTGTCAATTTCATGCAAGTCGGAAAAACCGTGACGAGGACACTCATGTAACATTTCCTTAAACCTATTCCAAGACGTTGAAAAACTCTCATTAAATTCTTGTGAAAATTTTGAAATCTCGTTTTTCAAATGCGTAGTCTTAGAGGGTGGGAAAAATTGGTTCACAAACTTAGAAACGAGATCCTTCCACGTCAATATAGAATTGGGTGGCTCTTTATCTAACCAAATTTTAGCGGGCCCCGCTAAGGAATACAAAAAAATCATCATCTTAATCGAGTCATTAGCAACATCCTTAAATTTGCAAGTGGCGGTAAGATGATTGAAATTGGCGGATATGGTTGTGTGGGTTGTCCTTTTCATCACCACGGAATTTGTTGTTTTGGATCATCGACAAAAAACCCATTTTCACTTCAAAGTTCTCCGCAAGGATAGCGGGAATTACAATAGCCTCTCCATAACCCTCGGTGGGTGCTTGAAGTAACTCCATCATAGTTCGATTTGCCATGGTTGGTTCTTCTTCTACGATAGGTTCGTCAATAGGAGACTCCTCACTAGAAAGATTTGGAGTAGGTGTTGACTCCTTTCGGTTTTTTCGTTTACGTGCACGTCTTGCTTGATTACGAGTAAGCATAAACGTCACGTACAACGTGGGGATGATCAAAGAAAATTCTTTTTGGTGTTTTTTTTTACTTCTTTTTTGTTTTTGATTGTTTTTACTTTTTTTTGGATTTTTGTGATTGTATTAAGTAGATAAAAATCTACAAATCTCCTCCTTAATCAAATCTCTTGAATAAAGAAGCCTCAAGGAATGAAAAACGATCACGTGAAGTGAACGCCTTCGATGACTTTAGAACGTTGGTGGAACACCAAAACGTTCAAGAGGGTTTAATCAAATGAAACCAAGAAAATATATATGGTACTTAGATATTACTTTGGTTGGAAAACCCTCGATTAGCCCTTTTTATCTAAACACGCACAAGCAAGCGGGGAAACGAGGCGGCGCGAAGCACTTAAGAGCCTTTTTTCTTTAGGGTATATTTTATAATACCCGCCTTATACCCACCTTATAGTTTGTGTTTTTCAAAATTAAGCCTCACGAAAGTATTTATCTATTTTTCCTTTTCTTTCTTGTTTGAGATTCGAATACAATGATTGAGTAATGACCTCCCAATCAAGGTTGTGTTTTCACACTTTTAGTGTACTTGTGAATTTATTGTTCTACGTATACAATATAGTAATAGTATTCACAAAAAACGAAAAACCGATAATACGTATTAGTAGAGTGCTACTAATACAATTAGCTATTATGGCTATATAAAAACAACAATTGTTCAAATCGAAACACAACACGCCTCCCCGGCAGCGGCGTCGAAAATGATGTAGTGTTTTTACTACTCTTTAGGAAAAGAGCGTAAAAGTGGAAAGTATTAAGTGTCGGTTTTTTTAACCAAGCACTAATGACCCAAAAGTGGGATCGTTCTCAAGGAGGCAAGTGTGTTGTGCTAAGAAGTGATTAATGGTTTGTGATTATATTGATGAGAAATGAAAAGAAGAAAAGAGATTAGAAGAGAATGACGGTTACGATTATGAATTAAACTAAGACGAATAGTCGTGCACGTAAAACCGTAAAAAGTGACAAAATTAAAATTTTACCCTAAAAATTCCTAGAAAATTGCAATAAATCCTAAAAAATGTAATTAGAGTTTACAAAAAATCAAAAATCACTCAAACCTTTTATTTAATTAAATAATAATTTTTAATGCTAATTAAGACCCAAAAATCAATTTAATTAACAAAAAGCCCAAAATGAGATTTTTTCACTTGTAAACCTCTAAAATACCTTAACTAAATTTATAACTATTTTTGAAAATTTTAAAATAAATAAAAACTATTTAAAAACATTTAAAAACTATTAAAACTTAAAATAATTCTAAAAATTAATCTAATGACAATAAAAATATTCTAAAAATTGTAGAATTCCTAACTTAATGTATTTGATCTAAGAAAAATTAAAAACTTTGAAAAAACTAAATTTTAATTTTTAATAATAAAATAAAATAAAATATTAATAAAAATCCAAAATTTATAAAAAATTCTAAGAAGTTGCAAACTAGTTTATTTTAACCTAAATAAAACAGAAATGAAGTTGAAATTACAAAAATGCCCCAATTGGGCCTTGAAATGGGCTAAAATTCCAAACAGTCCCTTAATGGGCTTGAAATAGGCCCAATAAGAAAAATGTTGTCCAAATAAGCCCAAAATTTCCTATCTAACTTATAATCTGAATTTAAGAACAAAACTCTGAAGGCCCAAAAGCTCAAAATGTGTTTAAGCTAGCTTATTTCAAAGCAGCTTATTCTTAATGGGCTTTTGACCCATTAAGCTATAAGCTAATGTCATAAGCTCAAATTTGACACACAAGCTTCTTTTGAGTTACTTAAGAGATCTGTAAAAAGAAAATTGGAAAAAGCACAAGAAATAAGCCTGAAATAAGCCAAGACTCTCTTCACAAAACAACAAAATAGTCGTTTTTGAGTTCTAGACCACCTCAAGTGCTGATTCAACTTTCAAAAGCTTTTAAATGACTTAATTAAGCAAAATAATCAAAAAGTTTTCAGATAAGCACAAGCAATAAGCCAGAATAAGCAAATAAGCACTTATGATAAAGTCAACTTAATGAGTTTTCTAGTAAAAAGTCAAAGTCAAAGTCTAATAAGCTCCAGATCAAATAAATGGGTCAAATGAGGAAGATCTATCACAAAAAATAAGTTGTTGCAAGTATGGATAAGCCAAATTAGCTTATGAATAAGCTGCTTGAAGATTTACACTAGCAGGGGCTAGTTTTAGAGGTTGAGCAGTGGGAACTTTTCCCCCTGCTTGACCTTTTTGACTTTTTGTCTTTTGTGACTTTTTTGTGGATTCAAGTTACAAACAAGGCACCCTTATGATCAGTGGATTACAAGGAGTCAAGAACAACAAAGAAATCACACTTCCAGTCAGCCAAATGATACAGTTAATTCAATTAAGCACCAGATCAAACACAGACTTGAACAATAAGCAGTTTACACTCAATAAGCAGTTTTAGCAAAAATCAGCCATCCAAACTTCACCAAATGCATACACAAGCTATAATAAATTAAAATAAACAAATTTTAACAGGTTTCATGCATTGATTCAAACTCTAGATCAAGATTCAAGCATACAAAAGTTACTGATGAACAAAGAACATGCGGTTTTGACAATTGTTGATATACTTGACCACACAGCCAAATTCAAACACTTAAATCTTCTTAACAGGTTATGTTGGATATGATTTATCACTTTTTATCCTAAGTCTAAGCCTAGAACTAGGTGTGCACCAAATCACAGTCCAAAATATCAACTAATCAAGATTTTATAAGCATGTGATTGATTTATGTGTTCAAAAGCATACAACTTGCATATTATCACTCTATTACACTTCTTAAACAAGAACTAGCAACATACAACATCAAACACTTAACCAATAATACAATAACTTCAATATGCAGTTGACCCAAACACCCCTTTATATTTTTAAATCAAGATTTTCAAATCAAAAGTTGGATTCAGGTTAGCACATGCATACATAAGCATCAAAACATCAATCTTAAACACAAACAACAAGATTTGGAGCCAAAGATCAACACATACATAAGCAGAACTCAAATATCACAAATATCCACTTTCTTAACAGATTTTGAGATTAAGGGTTCAAACCTCATGGATGTACATCCACACGCACGTATGTTTGAGCTGATGTGCCTAGCAAAGCAAGGCACAAGCTTCTAATATCAGGCTGCTAAGATAGAACAAGGTTAGAAGCAAAAATATAAAACAGAAAGGTGACAAAACTTGATTGATGCAACTCTTGTACCCCACTCTTTGATTGTCCCCAAGGTATAAGCCTCACAACACCTTGATAACTCTTTATCAGGGTGCTATGATCCACTTATAGCCCAAAAATTCCAAAGGTGTACCAAGAACTTAGCAAAATATCAAGATTTAGGAAAATATGCAATTTCTTGCACACTCCTTGAAAACACGTTTTAAGATTCAAGATTATTTAACATTAAACAATAACAAGCAGATATAAAGATTGGCACTCGGTTTTTCTTCACAAATTCAAACACTTTTCATTCAAAATGATAAATGCTTTACAAAAGAGTGAACAAGGAAAAATCAAGAGCAGTTGAAATGTAAAGCCTAAGTGCCTTTATATAGGCTACAATGTTCATCTAGAAAGCATAAAAAACATATAAAACCTAGTTGTGAAGTCCCAAATTTGCCTTTGAAGGTTTAAAATCTGCTTGAACATGTGACTTTGTTTTGGCAGTTTGTTGAGGTGTGAGCTGTTGTAATATGATCAAATGGTCCATAATAAGCTTAGAAAGTAAGCTTGTATGTAGGGCGTTGGATTCCCTTGGCATATTTGTCTTCTTCCTCAAACGTGTTGCAGGGCACTAAACATGTGAGCACATGAGTGACGTGGCAAGGCAAATGTGAGTTAGGTTTTGATTAAGGCACCATTAATCATTAATCTAGAGGTTATGGGAGCTTAATTGCTGTTTAATCAAGAATACCCAATTTTGTTCTTGGGTGAATAGTGGTTAAGTTTGATCCAGATTAAGGTGGGATTAAGTTTAAAAACTTTTTAAGGTGCCAAATTTTATTAAATATAAAACCGGGTTAGTGGATGATGAGGTGTAAAAAGGGTGGGATGTGATTAGTTGAATGGGTGAGTGGGGTGAGGTAGCAGTGTGTGAGTGGTTAAGGTAAGTTCCCATATCTGCCCACTTTGGTCCTTCATCTCCTTTACTCCTTTCACTTGATATTTAAATAACCAAAACCGGATTCCCTTTGTTAATAAAGTTTTCATTTTCACACTTTTGCCCCAAATACTTTTCCAAAGTATTTTCAGGGGTATTTCTTGCCAATTGCTGATTCTTGAAGGGTTGTTTTGGAATTTTCTTCAAAGATAATGGTATTGACTTGTATGATTGACTTTTTGGAGGACTAATATTGACAAGTCATGATTTATGAGGGACCATTTTTGCCAATTCTTCAAAGTGGAGGGTCCTTTTTGCAATTTGATAAAATTTAAGGACCAAACTTGTAATTATGAATATACAAGGGTTTAAAGTGTCAATTCTTCAATATTGGAGGAACGTTCTTGCATAATCTTCAATTCTTCAAGGGTTTTTCTTGTAAAATCTTCATTAGGGCTTGGTTCATTGTGAGGTTTCGTTTCCCGTGTTCGTTTTTGCATGTTTCTTGTGATCTTTTGTCATTTTCATAATATCCGTACCTAAAATACACAAGTAACAAACACAAGAATATATTTGGCATTTTTGATGATATTTAATGCATTTAAAGCCCGTTTTGGACGATGAGACTATGTATAAAAGCAGTCTCATCACGCACCATCGTTGCTTTCCAGTTGTCACGAGCTTGATTCATATTGAATCTCGTACGTTACCTACCAAGTGCTGTTTGATGTTAACACTAGAAGGATTTCCACTCATCACTGTGAACACTGTGGAGTGTCACTCTAAGTGTTCTGGCAAGATCACTAAGATATTGCGTAGAGGCCTAGAACGTGTTTAAGTTCAATTAAGAATTAAACAACTGTTGCTTTCTAGTTATCACAAGTTTGATTCATAAAGAATCTCACAAGTCACCTACCATGAACTTTTTGATTTTCAGTCAAGAAGGATTTCCATCTTCATTGTAAATACTTGCGTATTACTCGGATGTTCAGGCAAGATCATGAAGATTTTGCATAGGACTCTTAATATCTTTCTTACTTTTCATAGAGTGTGAAGAAGCAAGGAATTATGGAAGTGTGTCCTAATGAGATATTTGATGATCTCAAATGGCTCTAGACTCGATTGTGCATTTTGGATTTTAGTGATCGGAGTCTGGAGAGGAGTGCCACCATTTTAATACCTATTTATTTGGAGTGAATAAATCGATAGATAACGTGTTGTCTCCGTGTGATTAAAACAAATACCTTTTGAGAGATATCTGAGTTAGCTGAGATAGGATGTGCATTGCATCACTGGGTCCATGATGTCTTATCTTCAATATCAAGCATCATTAAAAATGAACTCAATAGCATATGTATTGACCCGGTTTCTGCCTAAGGTTGTAAGGAGGGCTTCTTTCTTTACACCCTTTATCTTTACAATTCTTTTTCATTCTTCAATCCCTTCAATGCTTACCAATACGTCATAACTAGCACCTTGTTGTGATTGTTCCAGTGCTAACTTAAGTAATTGGTCGGCATTCAGCTACATTTACAATCTTTCTCCATCTTTCCTAAGGACTACTATTTCTAGCTATGAAATGTCCTTGGGAAGGTTCCTCCGGTTTTGGAAGAATCATTGGACTTAACCTATCCTACCATCCTTATGTCACCACAATCTTCATCGTCGTGAAATAAATGTGTTTAGGGTAAGTATATGTCACCATGAAATTCATTTTGATATAGCAAATCCATTTTGCCCCCCCCCCTTAACATATGCCACAATATTTGAAAGCATTTCGCATATGTCGGGATGAGCCATCACGTTAAGTCAAACCATTTGTGATAATTTCCCATATTAAAACACATTTTCTCCCCCGTATTAAAAATATTAAGCCAATTGATGTTTTTAATATCAATTGATTTAATGAAGTTTTAATATCAATTCATTAGACCAATTTGTGAGATACGATACCAATTTGTAATAGAATCACATATTCACCATATAAGAATGAATTGACAAGGTTGGACCTGATTGATGAGAACATCATATGATAAGATCAAATGGTTCTTGTCGGCAAATGTTAGTCGCCTCGTCACGTCTGAAGTCATCTCTTGACACCATATGTACGATTGGTATTGTTGTCTTGACACCAATTTGTGAACTTGGCACGTTCGGCATCAAAGATTCTGAATGCTTGACGATTTCTCCCCCTCAATTGTTGACCCGTGTTCTATCGAAAGAGTTGTAGTCGTTGTTTGAGTAGTCGCATCGTCGATTATGTAGATACCAATTGTATATTTCAATGGTTGTAGAGATGATAGCTTCATAAAAACAAGACTTCTCTTATTTTAACAAATAAATGCACTGAAGCGTAAATCGATTTGTGTTAGACCAAGTTATAAAGTAAACTTGATCCCTTACAAGGTTTTAAAGTAAACCTTGCCCGAGAAAATTAATTCCCGTTGTGAGCCAAAGCTTTCAAAAGAAATACTTGACTTTAATGTGAAAACCGGGTTGCAGTCGCAAATAACTATAAGCCATATGGGCATGTTTTATGAAATATTTACAACTTTTGTATGAACTCTATTTATGGCGCCGTGTCGATATTAATCAAAATTTCTAAGGTCGTAAATATTATCGTACCAAAAGACATGCATTTGAAAAATAAAGTAAAAATATTTTTGGATTTTTCTGAATTTTTCAATTTTTTTGGTTTTTATATGGTTTTATATTTTTGTATTTTGCTTTTGTGGTTAAAAATATAAACAATATATACAGATGATCACCAAGGATACGGATAATAGTTTACCATCATTATTCTTTCGCTTCATCTGCCAATTCTTTTAGAGTCTCGGGCGAGAAAGTTCTCAATTCTAGCTTGTCGGCCAAAAATTCCATTCGATCGCGATCTAAAGCCTTCGTGAAAATATCCGCCAATTGATACTTAGATCGGACAAAGTAAAGCTCTATTACTCCATTTTCCACTTGCTCCTTGATGAAATGGTAGCGAATGTCAATATGCTTCGACCGGGAAAATTGAACATTGTTGCAGCATAAGGAAATTGCACTCTTGTTGTCATAGTACATCGGAATTTTGTTGAAACCTAGACCATAGTCGGTTAATTGTGATCTCATCCAAAGAATTTGAGCACAGCCACCGGACATAGCTATGTATTCTGCTTCCGTACTTGAAATTGCAGCGCTTTTCTGCCTTTTTGATGCCCAACTGATTAGTCGATCTCCTAGTAATTGCAAAGTTTCACTCGTGCTACGCCTTGTATCTTGACATCCCGCGTGATCCGCATCTGCATATGCCATAAGTGCAATCGAAGAGTCCTTCGAATACCAAAGTACCCGATTAATGGTTCCTTTAAGATACAGAAGGGTACCGATCATTCCACGATAAATTGTCGGATCAACACCAACTCCGTGTGGATCTGCATCAAGCTTAGTTCGTTCCACCATTGGAGTATCCACGGGGTCGTAAGATTCCATCTTATATTTCTTAAGAGATTGAAGGGCATACTTAGATTGATTGATAAAGATGCCTCTGGGACTCTGAGATATCTGAAGACCTAAGAAGAATGATACCTTGCCCATCATTGACATCTTAAACTTGGAAGACATGAGAGTCCCAAACTCGTCGGATAAGGTTTGGGTCGAGGTAGCAAATATAATATCATCAGCATATATTTGTACCATAATCATATCTTTACCTCGTTTCTGAATGAACAACGTTGGATCCACCTTGCCTTTAGCAAAGCCTTGCATAATGAGGAATTGTGACAATAGATCATACCATGCGCGTGGAGCTTGCTTCAACCCATAGAGAGCCTTCTTAAGCTTGTACACATGATTAGGATATTTAGGATTCACAAAACCATCCGGTTGTTGAACATAGACCTCTTCCTTGATTTCACCATTGAGAAATGTCGTATTCACATCCATCTGATAGACGATCATATTCATGTGGGCTGCATAAGCAAGGAATAGTCTAATAGCTTCCAAACGGGCAACAGGTGCAAAGGATTCCATAAAATCGATGCCTAATAATTGCTTATATCCACGAGCTACGAGTCGAGCTTTGTTCTTCAATATTCCGCCTAACTCGTCGAGTTTCACCTTGTAAACCCATTTTAAAGTGAGTAATTGCACTTGATCCGTGCATGGGACAAGTTCCCATACTTTAAGACGTATAAATTCATTAAGTTCTTCTTGCATAGCTTCTATCCAACAGGATTGAGTAAAAGCTTCTTGCCATGTCTTAGGTTCAACTTCAGTGAGAAAAGCATCAAAATGACAAAACATTGCACTTTCTTGTAACTGACTTCGTGTGGATACCGGACGATTTGGGTCACCAATAATAGAATCTATAGGATGATCCTTTGTCCACTTGCTGTCATGTTCATGAATCTGTGGATTGGAGTAGACCGTAGTAGGAGCTTCCTCTGAGGTGGACGACCCGGCTTGATTAGAGTCGGGAATTGGTACACTAAAGAATCGAAGTTCACGCATTTGAGCGAATTCCAAATCGTGATAATCATCATCCTCTTCATCATCAATAGGAATGACATGGGTAGTTGATTCGGGTTTTGGTTGAGAATTACTCGTTGAAGGTATATCTTGACCAATTGTAGGTGTAGACGTATCTGATTGTGCTTCGGTTGCTGGAGGGACAACTTCGGTAACCGGAGCTATTACTTCAGGTTCTGGAGCAACAATACTTGGAGGAGTAAAAAATTCATCAAAGAACGGTTGATACAACGTATCCCATTCATTCCTAGTGGGTGGTATAAATGATGATGAAGTAGGGTTGTTTGGGACAAGACCAGAGCTAATGTTACTGGGTCCCATTTCATGAAGTGCGGGTTCAGAGCTGCTTTGCTCAGAAGCCATTGTTGTCAGCTCATCAAAATCAACATTCATAGTTTCAAGGATCTTACTGTTGGGAATAAATTAAGGCCAGATCACTTGAGCGCTGACAAGAACAAAACAAGCGTTGACAAGAACAAAACAAGCGCTGACAGCTCAAGCGTTGAAAAGTTAAAGTCAAGCGTTGACACATTGAAGACAAGCACTGATGGTAGATATATTCTACACGTTTATTATATTCTAGAATACTTCTAGTAAGGATAGAAACGACAATGTATTTTCTATATTTATCTTTACCTAGAATAGCTGATACGTAGATTATTGTACAAGGCTTCTTATGTCTATAAAAGAAGACCTTTAGGTTAATGTTTGATATAAGTTTTATATAAGTTTTCATTCGTAAACATCTTTCATTGTAAGCAAGTTTGATATTGATAATCAAAGTGAAAGTTTGTTTATATCATTGTGTGTTCTTGTGTAAGTGTTAGATTCCGCATAACACTTATATTCATAAAGCATATACAAAGGTTTCTCTACGTAAATTACTTGATCTAATCTCGTATACACAAAGCTAATTGATCTAAGTTTGGGATCAACAAGTGGTATCAGATCTTGTTGAGGAACTTTTGATCTTAAAGAACACCAGAATCCTAAAATCACCAAAACCCTAATTTTCTCAGAAACCCTAATAACATCATGTCTGAAGCAATAACCTCCTCCTCCTCAGCCTTACCAAACATCAAGATTCCCATGCTTGATGCAACCAACTTTGACTTATGGAAGTTCAACTTTGAACAATATCTGGGGATCTATGACTACACACTCTGGGAGATTATTGAATATGGAAACACATTCAATAAGGATCAAAAGATTCTTGATGACATTACTCAAAGATCAGCTGTTGCTGGATGTTCTGAAGATGATAAGAAAGAAAAACCTGGAGATGGTAGAGTTGTGTCTGCTGATGACATAGCAAAGAAAAAGGTTGACATGAAAGCCCTAAATATTCTGAAAGTCTCTTTGGGACAAGAAAACCAGCATAAATATAGAGGCTATGAATCTGCTAAGGATCTTTGGGAAGCTCTTGAAGTTGCATATGGTGGCAATGTAGACACTAAGGAGGAAAAGAAAAAGCAACTTCTGCATGATTATGCTGTCTTCAAAGCTCAACCCAATGAAAAACTGAGTAGTGTGAGAAGCAGATTGCTTGACATTACAAGCAAGTTGTCCTTCATGGGGACACAAGTTGGTGATGTTGACATCAATGCTACCTTTTTTAAAAGTCTTGGTGAGGCATGGAAGATTGAGGCAAGATCTATTCTTGCCAACAATACTTACAAGAGCTCCTCGTTTGATGACATCTACAACAAACTAAGACTGTTGGAAGATGAAACTCTTTTAGAGCATGGAAGCAAATCTACCACCAGCAACATGGCCTTCTTCTCTCATAGTGAAGGTCAATTCAATCAGAAGGACTCTTATATGCATCCAGTTACTGGATCATCATATGTCAGCGCTGGAACAAGTCCTGTCAACGTCTCCTATTCAGACGCTAACACATTCAAGAATGACTCCCCAAGAGTTAAACCTGCTGGTTTGGATTTGGATATTGTTTGTGCTTACATTGCTTCTTTGCCCAATGGTTCAGTGATTACATATGAGGACCTTGAGCAGATAAGTGATGAGCACATGGAAGAGATGGACATCAAGTGGAACATGGCTCTTGCTAGTATAAGAGCAAATAGGTGGAACAAAAGTTTAAAAAAAAGATGACCTTCAATGCTAAAGACACATCTGGATTTGATAAATCCAAAGTTGAATGCTACAACTGTCATCGTATGGGGCACTTCATGAGGGAATGCAGATCTCCTAGAAGATCTGATGCTGGTAAACCCTCAAGTCAGGTTGTTAAAGCTCAGGATTCCAAATCTATGGTTGCAGTTCAAGGAATTGATGGTACAGGATAGGATTGGAGCTATCTGGCTAAGAATGTTGAAGAGGATAAAGCTTTGGTTGCTGATATTGAAGAAGAAGAGCATGTTGAATATGCTCTCATGGCACACTCCTCCTCTTCATCTGATAATGAGGTATATGATGATGCTTTCTGTAGCAAAGGTTGTAGGTTAAATACTGAAAGACTTAACAAAGAGGTGTTAAAACTAAAAGATGATATGAGTACTGAAAGATGTAAATTATCTAATTACCAACTAGCTCTTACTAAAACTGAGAAAACCGTTTCTGAATACAAGAAAATGGAATTTGACTTAAAAGATAAGATCAATATCTTAAAACATGAGTTAGAGGGTAGTATGGATATTAGAAACATCATGGAAAGGGTTAATGGTGAATTACAGGCTAAGTTAGATGAGGCCATTAAGAATAAAGATAATGTTGGCCTCAAAATTCAAAGATTTGATAGAGCCACCCAAACCCTAGGAGACTGTGTGGCCAAACAAAGGGATCCTAAGGACATGACTGGGATTGGGATGAATGATTACTCTTTGGTTCCACCACCAGCCGGTGACTTCTATGGTGTCCAACAAAGGGACTTATCTTGGACTGGTTTGCCAGAGCTCCAAGAGGAGGAATTCATTCCTCCACCAAGAGTTGTCACTCCAGTTGAAGAGTATCAACAAAAACTGACTAACCTAAATGAGTGGAAGAAGGCTAACCCTACTCTATTTGTTAAGGGTGGCTTGCTATGTGAAAGTCCTAATGAGTCACCACCCATTAAGGTTACTAACCTAATAACTGGTAAAGCTGTTGACTTAGGCTCAAACACTGTTAGACGACCTACCATTAAATATGCAGAGATGTATAGGAATACTAGGTCACCCAAGAGCCAAGTTAGCAATCATGGAACAGGTTTCTTCTCTTCTAGACCTAAGTTTGTGTCTAAGAAAGCCTGTTACACTTGTGGTAGCTTTTCACACTTGGCATACAAGTATGTCAACGCTCCCAAAGCCAGCGCTAACAGGAATAATTTCAGCGCTGACAAGAACAAAGTCAACGTTGTTAGAAAGTCAAACGTTGTCAGACCCAAACCTTGTGTGCAGCAAAGTCCACAAGTGATTAGTCCTGTCCCATTCTTTACTAGAGGGTCTAACACTCATGGACAAAGACCATTTCAAAAGACAAACACTTGGTCAAACAGGCAATGGGTTTCTGTAGCAAACCCTAGGTTCAACGCTGACAAGGGTAATTTCAGCGTTGACAGGACAAATTCTAACGCTGACAGAAACGTGACCAGACCTAAATATTTGCAGCCACAAGGTAAGGGGTCTAAAGCTTCTTCAAGCTTAACATGGAGACCCAAGAAAGATCAAAACCCTAATGATAATGGGATTTCAATGACTTGCAATAGATTTAATTACATTTCAAAGGTCATTACAAAACCTATTGGGGTTAACTGGGTATTTCATCCTAAAAAGGATGAGAATGGGGTTGTTGTGAGAACTAAGTCTGTTCTTATTGAACAACCAGATGAATCCAAGTCTTTTGAGACTTGGGTTCCCAAAGAAAACTAATTTGTTTTCTTTATGTGCAGGGCATTCAAAGACAGATCAATGATTATGGATATTGGGATAGTGGATGCTCAAGGCACATGACAGGGAAGGAAGACTATCTGACGAATTTTACTCCTATTAAAGATGGTGATAAGGTATACTTTGGAGGTGGATATGGAACTATCACAGGAAAAGGAACCCTTCTCACCAATAATCTACGTTTTGAGAACGTCTTCCTGGTAAAAGAACTTGATTACAACTTGTTTAGTGTATCACAGGTTTGTGATAACAAAAATAAAGTTCTTTTTACTGATACTGAGTGTTTGGTGTTAAGTAAGGATTTTAAGATCCTTGATGAGAAATATATTGAGTATAGAACACCTAGGCATAAGGACATATATAATGTTAATTTAAATGGGATTAAAATGAATAATAATATGTCTTGTTTTTATGCTAAGGCCTCAGTAGATGAGAGTAATTTGTGGCACAGGAGACTAGGGCACATAAATTTTAAAAATATAAATAGACTTGTGAGTCTTGGTTTAGTTGATGGTTTGCCTGAGAAGGCCTTCCATAATGACCACTCTTGTGTTGCATGTCTTAAAGGCAAGCAGCACAAGGTCTCATTCAAGTCCAAACAGGTGCATACTAGTTCCAGACCTCTTCATATGCTTCACATGGACCTCTTTGGTCCAACCAATATAGAAAGTTTGAATGGTAAGTCATATTGCTTTGTTATCACAGATAACTTTTCTAGGTTTACTTGGACATTCTTTCTAGCTATGAAGAGTGACATAGCTGATGTTCTTATTGATTTTATCACTCAGATTGAGAAGAGGTCTGGCAATGAGGTTAAAATGCTTAGGAGTGATAATGGTGGAGAATTTAGGAACAAGAAGCTAGATGATTTCTATGCCAGGAAAGGAATTACTAGGCAATTTAGTATTGCTAGAAGCCCACAACAAAATGGGGTTGCTGAGAGGAAAAATAGAACCCTAATTGAAGCAGCCAGAACAATGTTGGCTGATGCTCACTTTCCTATAGCCTTTTGGGCTGAGGCTGTTAATACAGCTTGCTATGTGCAAAATAGAGCATTGGTTAACAAAATTCAGAACAAAACACCTTATGAGTTACTTTGGGGTAGAAAACCTAATATTGGTTTTCTTAGACCTTTTGGTTGTCATGTAGTAGTCTGGATACTAGTGATGCCTTAGGGAAATTTAGTGCAAAGGTGATGAGGGTTACTTCATGGGGTATTCAGTCCAGAGCAAGGGTTATAAGGTTTATCTTAAAGAGGACAAACGTATAGTTGAAAGAGTACATGTTAGGTTTTTAGAGAATAAACCTAGTGATCCTAAAAGTGGTCCTAATTGGTTGTTTGATTTGGAACCTTTATCTAGAACTTTAAATTATATGCCTGTCACTAATCCAGACATTGTGAAGGTAACTTCAAATGTTGTGAAGGAATAAGTTGTTGATGTTTCAGGTACACAGGTTCATAAGAAGGTTGGATCACAAGCAGAAAAGGCATCTCCTATATTAGAATATGTCACAATTCCCATTTGGACAGATGCTTTTGCTGCTGCTGCTGCTGCTGGACAAGATAATGGTGGTTTCCAAATACCACCAGATACAAACATGCATGGTCCTTCAGGCGCTGACAAAGGCAAATATAGCGCTGACATGACAAATTCAGGCGTTGATGGTTCAGACGTTGACAACCACACTTCAAGCGTTGTTAGCCCAAGCGCTGACAAACAAGATTCAGGCGTTGACAAAAATTCTGCCCATCTTTTCTCTTCCAATTTTGAACAAGGTGAACCTTCCAATATATATGAAGAGGTTCATCCTCATGTTGATGTAAGAGAGTCTGATGAAGAGGATATTAGCAATATGGAGAATGAGGTTGAGGACACCAGACTTTTTGAAGGAGGAGTTCTCACTTCCACAATGAAGAATCACCCCCTTCCCAGATCATTGGTGATGTTATGACTCCAGTTCAGACTAGAAGATCTCATCAAGGTCTTGGTGGGTTTATTGCTAATATACACAAGAAGGTTGATACACCTCTTGTGCAAGCATGTTTGTTTGCCTGTTTTCTGTCACAAGAGGAACCCAAGAAAATATTTGATGCTCTCAAAGAACCAAGTTGGGTGGAAGCAATGCAAGATGAGCTTCACCAATTTGCAATTCAGGATGTTTGGGAGCTGGTTGATTGTCCTAGATATGTCAGACCTATAGGGACAAGATGGGTTCTCAGGAACAAAAGAGATGAAAGAGGCATTATGGTCAGAAACAAGGCAAGGTTAGTGGCTCAAGGTTATACACAAGAGGAGGGGATAGACTATGAGGAGGTCTTTGCACCAGTTGCAAGGACTGAAGCTTTTATGATTTTTCTAGCCTATGCATCCTGCATGGGCTTCACTGTCTATCAAATGGATGTCAAGAGTGCCTTTCTCTATGGCACCATTGTTGAGGAAGTATATGTGATGCAGCCTCTTGGTTTTGAGGATCTAGAGAATCCTGATAAAGTGTATAGAGTCAAAAAAGCTATGTATGGCCTTCATCAGGCCCTTAGAGCATGGTATGGTACTTTTTCTACCTATTTGGTGGACAATGGATTCAAGAGGGGCACCATAGATCAGACACTGTTTACCAAGAAGAAAGGCAAGGATGTGTTGCTTGTGCAGGTCTATGTTGATGATATCATTTTTGGGTCTACTGATCCAAAGATGAGTGAGGATTTCTCCAAGCTTATGACAGACAAATTCAAGATGAGTGCTATGGGTGAGATGAACTTCTTTCTTGGTTTACAAGTTCAGCAGAAAGAGGATGGTATCTTCATCTCCCAAGATAAATATGTTGCTGAGATCTTGAAGAAGTTTGGCTTTTCTCCACATGAAAAGAGGGCTACTACTCCTATGGATAGAGAACACCCTTGGGGAAAGATTGGAGATGGGAAAGATGTTGATTGCAGGCACTATAGATCCATGATTGGATCCTTGATGTATCTTACTGCCTCTAGACCTGATATCATGTTTGCTGTGTGTGCTTGTGCACGCCATCAAGTGACTCCCAAAGAATGTCACCTTTATGCTGTGAAGAGGATCTTTAGGTACCTAAGATGCTATCCTAGTCTTGGTTTGTGGTACCCAAAGGATTCACCATTGGAGCTGATTGCATATTCAGATAGTGATTATGGAGGTGATAAATTTGATAGGAAATCCACAACTGGTGGATGTCAGTTTCTTGGGAGCAGGTTGATATCTTGGCAATGCAAGAAACAAACAGTGGTGTCTAATTCTACAACTGAAGCAGAGTATGTGGCTGCAGTTGCATGTTGTGGCCAAGTATTATGGATTCAGAACCAGCTGTTGGACTATGGGTATAATTTCATGCATACTAAGATATTTGTTGACAATAATAGTACTTTATGCATCATTAAGAATCCTGTACATCATTCTAAAACTAAACACATAGAAATTAGACACCATTTTATAAGAGATTGCTTTGAAAAAGGTTTAATACAACCAGGTAGGCTTGACACTGAGGAAAATGTGTCAGATTTATTAACTAAACCTTTTGATGCTGGGAGATTTCAATACTTGGTAACAAGTATTGGGATGGTCAATCTCACATAATATGTGTTTTAGAGTCTTTTTGTAAAAGTATGTACAGGATGATGCATTATTATTGGTCTTATTAGATTTTCCACTATCTTTTCTAACACTGACAAAGGTTACTTGAACACTGATAAGTGTTTTTGTAACGTTGTCAGCAATATAATTGTCTAACACTGACAAAGCTTCCCTCAACGCTGTCATGTGTTATCGGGGCGTTGTCATCAACAATGTTAGTTTTGTGGTTTTCAATCTAAATGTGCAGATGGTGTTAGCAGTATACCATTGGATACAGAGTTGCTTATGGATCAATGGAGAAGCATTTGGACAAGTTTTTATTTATGGATGATGGTTGGAATGTTTCATTCCTATCTTGACATAAATTTTTATATTCATGCATGATTTTAGCAAACTTTTTGTATCATAGTTTAAGGGGAGGTTTTAGGAACCTTTAGGATGTTTGGGTATCCATATGATACTCTTATCACAATTCTAGATTGTGTCCACAGGTGAGTATGAGTTAGTTTCTACTAAATCATGAGGCACTGTAGCATGCAAAGTTGATATACTGTGCATGCTGCCAAGACATTTTTGGCCTAGAATTGGTTGGGAGACTTGGGAATGATTTTGATATGGGATTTACCTGGGAGTAACAAGGATTTTATAAGGTAACTTAGTTGTTAAGAGTTTTGGTTAGCATGGGACACTAGAGGACTGTTATGTCTATCTTGCTTATGCAAGTGTGCATAACTGGACAGTGTTTGCCACCCTATAATAATTATCAGCTTTTGGTTATCTTCTCTAGGATAAATTACTTGTTAAGGTCATTTTTCACTTTTTAAAATATTTTTATTTTTGGACGCTGACAAGAATTTTCCAAGCGTTGTTGTGACCAAATTGGACGCTGACATGGCTATAGGCAAACGTTGACAAGATTATAGCCGTTGGGCGTTGATAGGTTATTTTTGACCGTTGACACTCAATGGGACCTACCCAGTTGTTACTTTTTGACATATTTTCAAGCCGTAATTTTAGGAGTTGTTACTTTCATTTAATGCATGAGATAACTTATAACTTTTTCAATATTTTCATGATTGATTTTTGAAAATCTTTCCCTATTTTTGGGCCAATCACATGCATTCTTTTTCTCCTATAAATTTGGCTCCTATTTTAAACAGGGTATCTATAATTCTTGTCTAACACTTTTCTCTTATCAACTTCATCTTCTTCACTTAAAATTAACAGCTTTCATCAATGGCACCAAAGTTTAAACCAACAGAATTGGAATTGGCGTTCAGATCTCAACACAACATGATTGCTTATCTTGTCGCTGATGATACTCTGTTTCCTCAATACACACAAATGGTGGCGTATTTGAACGCATCCCTATTAAGGTATGCTCTTTCTCATGCACCACTCATTCCAGTCACACACATTAAGCAGTTTTGGAACACTGTCAGTTCCTCAACAGTTAATGGAGTGACCACATTGACTTCTATTGTTCATGGGAGACCTTGGGTGGTTACTGAGGCCTTGGTACGCCAAGCCTTGCATCTTGATGATGCTGATGGTATAGCCACCCTTCCCATAAATGAAATAGAACAAGGGCTTAGGGCTTTGGGATATCCTTTTCTTCATGAAGGTACTCTAAATAAGTATCATAAGCAGGAATTTCCCCCAGCCTGGAAGTACCTCATACATGTCCTCCTTCAATGTTTGAGTCCCAAATGTACTACACACAATGAGATCAATAGATCCATTGCCAGTGCTATTGTGTGCATTGCATCAGGGAAAAAATTTAACTATTCTAAAATGATTTTTGAGGGGATGTGTAAAAACAAGGGGACAAAAATGACTTTAGCTTATCCCCGTTTTCTGCAAATGGTTTTTGATGTTCAAGGTTACTGCTCAAGGGATCACAATGATTTTTATAAGATCCCTGAGCAAAAGAAAGCTATTTTTATGAAGATGAACTCACCACCCCATAGAGACCTACCTTTAACCCAAGCTATGCTTGCTGTTATTGCAGCAGCACAACCCCAACCAGACCCCCAACCACAAATTGACCCTCAACCACAACTTGAACCCATCCCTGAACCTTTACCTTCACCTGAACACATGCAACTTGACCAAGAACCCTTCGACACTGACACATCAAATGTTGGCGTTGATGTGCCTATTTCCAACGCTGACACACAACCTTCACAAACCCAAACACCCCTTAACCAACCCACATCCACCCATTCTTCCACACCATCTTCCACACCCCCTGAATATAGGTTGATGAAACGCTAAAGGATCACTGGAGTGTTCTCCTCTGGTGGTCCTAGCCATGTAGCAGAGAGAACCACCACCACAAGTGTGGCTGGTGACCTGGATGAGGCTGGGACTATTGGTTCTGGCTTAGAAGCTGGCCAAGGCAGTCCCACCATCATTAAGTCCTCATCCTTGCCGAATGAATCTGACTTGGGAGGTCAAATCCCCATTTCAGAAGAGGGCAGACTGGAACCAATGACTCTTTCGGAATTGACGGCAGTCTGCATTAGCTTGCAAAAGCAAAATGCAGACTTAGTACAAGTAGTCAGCTCACAAGGCCTTGAACTCAAGCAATTGAGGGAGAGGATTGTTGTTTTGGAAAGTGATCGTGCTAGGAGGGGTATGGAGGAATCTTCCAAAGGGGAGGAAGATCCAATAAATCTGAGTGATAAGGGCAGCCATGATGGTCAATCAATGGATGTTGCTGAGGCCCTTACAACTTTGAAGAAACAAACAGGTTTTGATATGTCCTTAGTCTCTCCCACAAACTTAAATTTATCATTTACAGCTATGTTGAGAGAGGTTACACAAGGCGCTGAGGGAAGATATTTGAGCATTGACAAGGAAAATTTGGACGCTGATAGAAGTATTTTGGGCGCTGATAGGACAAATTTGGGCGTTGACAGACCTGCACATGAAGGTGATGTATCCTAGTCATTATCTATCATCAAGTAGGTTTCTACTCAGGTATTACCATCTACCTTACCAACCATTGCACCATAAGATAAGGGTAAGGGTATTTTGGTAGAAGAGAGTGTTCCAAAGGATGCAGCTCAAGTTGAATTTGATAGAAGGTTGGCTGCACAAATCATGGAACAAGATTAAAAGGAAAAGTCACCATTTGTTGTGACTTCAGAAGAAGAAAGTGATGGAGCTAGCTCAGACTCAAGTGTGATGATTATAGAACCAGAAAGGCTTGAGTATGGTGATGAGTTTGCTAGGGAAATGTTGAGAGAATTGAAATTGCAGGTTGACTTTGACATGCCAGAGGTGGTTCAAATGTACAATGCTTGGGAAGAAAGATGCATGGATAATACAGACTTAACCATTTCAGATCAAATATGGGGTTTGGAGCTTCTTCTTAGAGTTCAGAAGGATTGCCAGGTAATTTTGAAACACAAGGCAAGCAATATTCTCTCAGAGTTGAAAAGGGATAGAAGGGAGCTCTACTTTATGTTGCTCAGATGTCATGGAGTTGGATGGACATATCAGAAGTTGAAGGCTTTGACATTTGATGAGTTGGAAAACAAGGCTTATCCCATTTGGGTGAGAGTGCAGGAAGCAAACACTCTCAGACTACTTTCAGATGAAAGAAAGGAGGAACTTGCAGAAGAAATGGAACTCAAGAAAGCTATGATTGTTCCCAGGCCAGTGAAGAAGGGAATTTCATTTGATTTTCCAAAAGATATGGATCCACTATATCCAAGTGAAGCAGTTATAAGAAAGAGCCTCAAGCTCTCCCCATTAGAAGCTTCAGGTATGGTGCAAGTGTTACCATTAGATTCCAGGAACCCAATTGTGAGCTATGAAGAAGATGAATGTGGGTTCTTGAAGATTGGCAGATTTGGTAAGGAGGTAAACACTTTTACCACTCTCATATCTTTGTTTGCAAGTTGTGATAGAGAAGACTTGGTGGACCTTTGGAGGTTGCTGGAGACCAAGTATGAGGCTGAAGCACCAACTTCAGCTAATGGAATAAAACTTTGGACCACATTCAAAAGAATGTGTGGACCAAAAGATGAGGATCCTACAATTTGGAAGGATCTTGAAGATGACCTCAGTGGTCTTCAATGGAGGTTATATTCAGCTGCTGGTGTATACCATTTGAGCTCTACAAAGTTTGCTGAGTATTTACTTGTGGATGCTCAGTATTTCATATCCAATGCTATTTTGGAAAAGATGAAGGACACTTAGCTGGAAATAGATTATTCAAGTGACGTGGCAAAAGATTTGATCAGATTTATTCATTACCAATATGAGAAGGTTTGTAAGATTCCTCCTAGTCCTTAATGCTTATTCAGAAACATGATCATAAGAGTGGATATCAAGTTTAGGGAGGATTGTTGGGAATAAATTAAGGCCAGATCACTTGAGCGCTGACAAGAACAAAACAAGCGTTGACAAGAACAAAACAAGCGCTGACAGCTCAAGCGTTGACAAGTTAAAGTCAAGCGTTGACACATTGAAGACAAGCACTGATGGAAGATATATTCTACACGTTTATTATATTCTAGAATACTTCTAGTAAGGATAGAAACGACAATGTATTTTCTATATTTATCTTTACCTAGAATAGCTGATACGTAGATTATTGTACAAGGCTTCTTATGTCTATAAAAGAAGACCTTTAGGTTAATGTTTGATATAAGTTTTATATAAGTTTTCATTCGTAAACATCTTTCATTGTAAGCAAGTTTGATATTGATAATCAAAGTGAAAGTTTGTTTATATCATTGTGTGTTCTTGTGTAAGTGTTAGATTCCGCATAACACTTAGATTCATAAAGCATATACAAAGGTTTCTCTACGTGTATTACTTGATCTAATCTCGTATACACAAAGCTAATCGATCTAAGTTTGGGGTCAACACTTACGAGACTTACGGTTGTAGATTCGGTATGCCTTCTTTATAGGTGCATAACCAATGAAAATACCAATATCAGCCTTGGGTTGAAGTTTTCCCAAATTGTCACCATCATTATTTGGATAGCAGAGAGAACCAAATACATGAAGATATGATAAATCTGGTACTTTTCCATGTAGAAGCTCGTAAGGTGTTTCACATGGCGTTTACGAATTAGTGACCGGTTTTAGGTGTACACTGCTGTAGATACTACTTCTGCCCATAAAAACAATGGAGCCTTTGCATAAATTAACATCGTGCGAGCAGCTTCCATAAGTGTGCGATTTCGCCTTTCAACGACACCGTTTTGTTGTGGAGTGAGAGCAACAGATGTTTCATGAGATGTGCCAACTTCTTCATAATAATCACGCAAAATTTGATTCACAAATTCGGTTCCATTATATGTACGAATGCGTCGGACAGTAGTGTTGAGACGCACTTGAATCATCTTGAGAAATCCTATGATGAATTTAGGTGCCTCATTTTTTGTTGTAAGAAATTTCACCCATGTAAACCGAGAGTAATCATCGACAATTATGAGGATGTACTTTTTCCCACTAAGACTTTCAACACGCATTGGCCCACAAAGATCCATATGCAACAAATAAAGTTTCTCTTGGTTGGTGTCTTTAGTCTTGGGTTTGTATGATTTCTTAGTGCTTTTCCCCATTGTACACGCGGAACACAAATGATCCTTGTGAAATGAAAGTTTAGGAAGACCACGAACAAGTTCGTTTTTCGCCAAATGATTAATAGCGTCAAAGTTAAGATGAGATAACCGTCGATGCCATAACCATGACTTAGTTTTCGATTCTTTGGAGAGAAGACTTACGAGAGAAGCGGCCATCATGTCTTGTAGAGACAAAGTATGCAAATTATTCTCTCGAGTACCTTTCAATAAATCAACCCCTTTCAAATTACGTATGAAGCAGGCATGCTCTCGAAAAGCAACTTCTAGGTTTGCATCACAAAATTGTCCCACAGAAAATAAGTTGTGACCGAGACCTTCAACATAATACACTCTTGAAATTATATCATTCCCAATATGATATTCACCGTAACCCATTATCTTTGCAATATGATCATTTCCAAATCGAACCGTACCAAGAGACTTGCTGACGAAATTTCTGAGCTGAGAGCGGTCTCCGGTCATATGCTTGGAGCAACCAGAGTCCAAATACCAGAGAACAATTTGGACCACCTGTTTTCAACAACAACAGTAGACAATGCATTGGAAACTATTGGTTCTAGAGTGTTAGCAGATACGGATATAATATTATCAGAATTGCTAACATTTGTGTTGCCCTTAGATTTCCTGTGTTTTCTATTGCGAGTTTTACCATTAAGAGGTTTTATTGTTCCAACTTTCTGAAGTTTTGGAGTATTAGCGGGCACTACAATGGGAGTATACCTATTTAAAGGGCACTTGTTTCCTACAGTAGTGTTGGTGTTCCTAGTTAAAGGACACGCTTGTGTTTTGGTAGCATTAGTACTCTTAGTTAAAGGCACGCTTTCTTCACTTTAGTAGGAGTGATCCTAGTTAACGGGCACATATTTCCTACTATAGTGAAAGTTCTACCAGTGGGACGCCACATCAAACCAACTTGGGTTAACACTTTCCCAGTCGGTTTCCATTCTAATCCATTTTTCCGGGCATTCATCTCATTCACATGGTCAATAAGGCAAGAATCATGACGACTAGAAAACATACATTCATTGAAATTCCAACATTTCAAATTAGAATTCATAGTAGGCTTAGAACGCTGCACAACCGCAGAGCCTTTAGGTTTAGCTACATGATTCTTTTTATTCAAAACAGAAATAACATTCCTAGGATGGGCTTCTACTTTCTTCTTCACTTGACTACTAGATGGGGGCAAGATCCTATCATTCTTTTTGTTTCTTTTAAGCTTAGATCGTTGAGTCTTAGTAGTGATGATTACTCCTGTAGAAGGCAACACGGGAATATTAGAAGCTGGTTTTGATTTTGCCTTATCTTTAGTGACCAATTTTTGAGATGGTTTAGTCCTAGGGCCCTTGTTAAGTGGCGTGACGGCGATAAGGTTCCTTTTGATTGCACTAGAGGACGATGTTAAGATAGTGGCTGCGTTATCCACAACATTCTTACCTTTTAGAGTACGAAGTGTTTCCTTTAACTCAGCCAAAGCCAGATTTTTATCACAAATTTGTTCCCTCAAATCAGATATTTCCATGGACTTTCGATTCAGTCGTTCAATCAATGATTGATCCCGTGTAGTGGTATTAGCACATGTGGGCTTTACTGAATCGAAGAGTTGTGTATTTTTCTGTTTTAAGTTATCAACTTTGGACAAAATCTTGGAAACTCGATTATCTAGATCAAGTTTGAAATTCTCAGTGGCCTCAAGTACGTTCACACGGTTAAGCTCCTTAGATTTCTCTATGTCTATTGGCAACGAGTTAGCAACCTTGTCACATGGCTGATGCTGTTTTGATCGTAAATTCAATGGAAAAATCTTTTGAAAATTTGTATCATCGATATTAACATCTTGAAATGACATTTCAAAGATTTCTTGAATAAATTGTTGCTTGCATTCAATCGAAATACAATGTGTTTGAATCTCATCAAAACTTTTTGAAAGCAAAGTATAAGAATCTTGAAGCTTTAAAAATTCAGCGTCAGATTTGTGACAAGTACTATCTAACACATTATCCACAGATTCAACATTATGCACAATAGAATCAATATCAACACTTTTATTCACACAGATGGAGACAATATCATGAGACATCACTTGCTTCATAAGCTGATCATTTTGGCGTGAAACTCGTTTTATTTCAAGCAAACTGTTTTCATAAGCATCATCCATTTCATTGAAAACAAGTCTAACTTCTTCTATTTCCAAAAGCAAATCTTGATCAATATTATTAAGACAAGCATTAACATTGTTTACAAATAGAACAATTTCTTCTCGGAACGTAGCTCTAGTGTGCTCAAAATTCCATTCACCTTCCGTTATGACCGTGGCCGTCGTACGTTCCGTAATAACCTTGTGAAAATTAGCCAAGTGTTGGTGCACATCATTTAAGCTATCTGACACCTTACTTACCGGTGGAATTAACTTAGTTAAATCCTTTTTGACAAGTGTAGGAGACGTACTAGGAAGGTTTTCCGTTGACAAACTTCGAGGCACAAAAACTGTTAATTGAGCTAATTCCTTTTGAAAGCGAATGCGGGTCTTTTTAGAAAATTGAACTTTATTATGCTTATCATAATCAAGCTTATGTAGTTTTGAAAGCATTTTAGATTGAGTTTCTTCCGCAAGTGACTGTGTCTCCTCAGTACTACGAACATAAGGTGCTTCTTTCGATTTGCCAATTAGGGTCACTGTTGTCCCATAGATTTAGATGATATAACACGAATTTAAGAAAGAAAATAGATGAAGAAGATGAATTCTAGAGAGAGAAAGTAGTGAGAGAAATTAGAGAGGAGAGATGATTAACTTGGTGAATATTAGATTAGAATAATGAGAGTACTAATGACCATCCACCCTTCCTAACATGCTAGGAAGGGCTTTATATAGCCGAGCTTACATGTAACCATAATGGGCTATATTGTTTGGACCGGGCTTGTCTTTTGGGCTTTGAGTAGCTCAAATTCAAGCCCGTGAACCACGACTATTTAACTAACTATTACAACGTTCTAATAAATATTACAATAGAAACCTATGACCGAACATTCTTGTTTGACTCATTATTTTGAGGCTAACAATCTCCCCCAATGTGAGGTCATTCCTCTTCGATACTTGGATTCCAATGGAGATTTATGAATTTTGTCATAAATGAGTCTTAAACGTGTAATAGTAGTGTTGTTCCTTCATGCTGTGATCTTTGAGCCTTTGTCGTTGTCTTTTAACTTTGTCTTTTATCTTGATATCTTCAAATTATCCTTGACTTATCTTTGCCATCTTGCGATCTTGTGTCTTTATCCACATTCTCACACTATTAATTGTTGAATAAATCTTTGGACATGAATATGTGGTTTTGAATCTTTGACTTTGCTGAGTACACCGTGACGCCGCCTTCTCGAGACAAAACATAGACACGGACTGAATGGCTTTGACATTCGTCCTAAATCGGTAGCGTTTTACCTCCGGTCGGTGAAGACCGTTATACGATATTAAATACCGTACCTGTGATTAGGTAGATTCAATTAAGAATCTCCTTGACAGGGTTTCGCGGCTGTACTAGCCGTTCTCTTTAATCAACCGTCTCAAAGCAAGACTGCGAACATAAAGAGTGAATCAATTGGATAAATATCCACTTGACTAAAGTCGTCAATTCAAATTCCTGGAACAAGTTTGATTCATTAAGAATCTTACCATTGTTGCTTTCCAGTTGACACAAGTTTGATTCATTAGAATCTCACAAGTCACCTACCGTAGCGCTGTTTGATGTTGACGCTAGAAGGATTTCCATTCGTCACTGTGAATATTAATGAATATCACTCTAAATGTTCTGGCAAGACCATAAAGATATTGCGTAGAAACCTGAAACGAGTTTGAATCAATTCAGAATCAAACCATTGTTGCTTTTTAGTTTTACACATGGTCAATTCATAAAGAATCTTGCATATGACCTACCGTAGTGCTGTTTGTCGTTAAGACTGGAAGGATTTCCATTCATCATTGTGAATACTAAGTAGTATCACTCTGAGTGTTCTAGCAATATCACAAGGATATAGCGTATGACTCTCTTGATCTTCATACGTGTGTCTTAACGAGATTTGATTGATCTCTTGGCTCTAGACTCGATTTGTGCACTTTTAGTGGTCGGAGGCTGGAGAAGATGCCACTTATTCAATATCAACTATCTCGGAGTGAGAAAGTCAATAGAAGTCGTGTTGATCTCCGTGACAATAAAACAAACTTCTTTTGAGAGAAGCCTGAGTAGCTAGGAAAGGGTTGTGCTTCACATCACTGGGTCCATGATGAGTTGTCTTCATGATATGTTGACCCGGTTTCTGCCTAAATTGTATGGAGGGCTTCTTTCTTTACACCCTTTATCCTTACATTTATTTTTCATTCTTCAACCCCTTCAATTCTTACCAAGACATCATTAATAGCACCTTGTTGTAATTGTTCCAGTGCTATCATCAGTACTTAGTCGGCATTCAGCTTCGTTCACATTCAACTCCATCTTTCCTAAGGACTTCTAATAATCTATTGGATTCTCCCTGGGAAGATCCCTCTGGTTCTGGTTGGATCATAGGACTTAAACCTAACCACCCTTTTGACACCAATAACGTCGTGAATTAAAGATGTTGTGGGTATTTTATCGTCACCATAAAAACCATTTTAAATTCTAACAAAGTGTTTGAAAAACATTTAACACCTTGCTAGTTTTGCCGTTTCAGAAAGGCTCCCCCTTCACATGTGCATCGATAATCGAAAGTGTTTCGCACATGTAGGTAAGAGTTAAAGTTCTTGAGTCTATAGATCACATTTTAATCATATTTTCTCCCCCTATCTCTAATATATAAAATCTTTTGATATTAGAGATACCAAATTTGATTAAAATATATTTTGAAAAATAGTCTTGAAAATCTTTGGGAGAAAGATGTGTTAATCTTTTGCATGAATTTAAAAATGCTCCCCCTCAAAAATTGATCCAATGGAGTTGTCATTACGAGGATTTGATCCACATTAAACTTTTGAGGATAGGAGTTGTTGAACACACAATTTTTGAAAGATTTTGAATACTATTGAGAAATTCTTGAAAAAAAATGTGTTCAACGCTTTTTGAAAAATCAATTCTTTTTGTCAAAAAGGTTTTTCTAAAGCATAAACTTGAGTTCATAGACTTTAAATGTCTTGACGAATCCACTCAAGTGTAAGAAGATTTAACTTATTTTGCTAAGGATAATTGCACGAAATCGTACACTCCCCCGTGAATATAGTTCCGGGTTGTAAGCTGAAAGTGATTACAACCCATTGTGTTGAGCTCAAAACGTTGAATGTTTTGTGACAAGCTCAACCCAAGATAGATTGCTCTACCCGTTGTTGGAAATATTGTCCAAAATAGACAATTTCCTTTAAAAAGATAGAAATGACATGTTTTGAAAAATATTTACAACTTTCATTCGAGCTTTATGTACACACCCGTGTCGCTATTGAGCGACATTTCTAGGTACGTCCATATTATCGATACTGAAAGACATGTCGAGAAGAATATTTTTGGATTATAAAAGATTTTTTAATTTTGTATTTTTCTTTTTCATGAATATTTACAAATAGATGTTTGATAGATGAATCAAGCAGGCTTCTTTGCCAGAATCTCCAGTTCTGCTAGAGTCAAACATCTCATACCAATTTGCCTAACAAGATACGCAAACCTCTCTTTCGAAAGAGCTTTTGTAAATAAGTCAGCTAATTGGTAATCAGTTCCAACAAAGTATAATTCAATAATACCGTTTTCAACTTGTTCCTTAAGGAAGTGATATCTGACATGAATGTGCTTCATGCAGGAATGTTGTACCGGATTGCAGGAGATGGCTATGGCAGACTTTGAGTCACAATACATAGGTACTTTATAAAAGTGGAAGCCATAATCCATGAGTTGTGTTCTCATCCAAAGAACTTGAGCACAACACGCAGATAAAGACACATACTTGATAGGTGTGTAAACACCCATCCTTTTACCACTTAATTCTGGCTAAAACAAGACCAAAACACGTATTTAATATCATTTGTTTGGAATTATGCATGGTTTTTGTGTTTATTGTGTTTTCAGAGCCAACCGGGTGAATATTGAAGAAAACATGGGATTGCACGGGTTTTACTGAAGAAAAAGACTCGAGATAAAGTCTATTGTCCAAGAGATGCAAAAGATTTGAAGTCACTGGACCTATTCGAAGATTTATCGAAGAAAAGGACCAAAGATGAAAGATTTACACAAGTCGAAGAAACTCAAGTCTATTAAACGAAGAAATTAAAAGACGAGTTAAATTTAATCGACGACAAATCCCGAATCAGAATCGAAAACGGAAACTTTTCTGAAAAGACGAAAAGACAAGAAGGATGGGAGAAAGCCCACTCGCCAACCAAAGGACAAGCCTATAAAAGGAGCCCTTCACACATTTTAGAGAAGCTAGCCTGGAGTTTTCTCTCCTCCCCTTTTTTCTCCTTTCTTGTTCGTTCCATCACAATCACCACTAGGGTGATTGATGATTTTAATCTTTGTTCTTCCAATCTTGTTGTTTTAATCTTTGTTTAATCTTGTTAAAATATTAATCATTCAATACAAAGTCTTGTTTAATCTTTCCATTTAATCTTGTTCTTCATCGTCTTCTTTTGCAAGTTCTTAAGTTTTCCATTTGATTCAAGTTTGATCTTAAAAAGTTGTTGATTTAGTGTTTTTATTGGTGGGATTTGTTGTCTATAGTATTTAAATGATTTGTGTTTAATTTGGTAAAACCTTTTTAAGTATTTGGTTTGATTTTGATTAAAATTCGAGCTCCCTGTTCGTCGTTAACTGTTACTGTATCTGGGTTTCCAGAACTTCCGAACCAAACACCTTCATTCGGAAGTCTCAAACTTCCGAACCAAGCAGACACTTCCGAACCAAGCTAAGTTCCGAACCAGACATCTTCATTCGGAAGTTCAAAAGTTCCGAACCAAACACCTTCATTCGGAAAGTTCCGAACCAACCCATAACTTCCGAACCAAGCTAAGTTCCGAACCAGACATCTTCATTCGGAAGTTCAAAAGTTCCGAACCAAACACCTTCATTCGGAAAGTTCTGAACCGACCCATAAGTTCCGAACCAAGCCAGAAAGTTCCGAACCAATTTCTTTTCAAAGTTCCGAATGAGTGAACAGTAAGTTCCGAACCAATTTTCTGTGAGTGTTATTGTCCAACTGTTTATCTGTTTCTTTACTTTTATTTCACAATTTATGTTTTATACTTCAACTTTAATTTTAATTTTAGTTTTAATCTTAATTTCAATTTTAATTCAAGTTTTTATTAATCGTCATTAAATTAATTGCCTTTGATTTAAGGTTTAATTTTTGCATATTTAAACTTTTTATTAGATTAGAAAAACCAAACCCTTTTATTTAGTAACCAAGAACAATCATTCCACTTAAGACCAAGATCAATTCGAGAGGATATCGAGAGTAAAATTGAACCTAGCAAAATGAGTGTATCAAATGGCGCCGCTGCCAGCTCTTCTCGTTAAGATCAAAAGTTTTTTGTGAGAACTTGGATTTTGGGATCCGTTCCCCGTGTACGTTACTTTTTCATAAAAATTTTCAAAAAAAAAAATCCTAAAAAATATAAAATTTTCAAAAATACAAAAAAAATTAAAAAACATAAAAACCAAAAATATTTGTGCTTTGTTTCTCTTTGTTCGTTCTTTTGCAGGTGTATGCGCACTCGATCCACGTCATATCAAGAGCCCGAGCCTCTCGATCACTTAGACATGGCCGGTGTACCACCTCCAAACAATAATAACAACAACAACATGAACAATAACAACAACAATGAGCACCTTCCGGATAATCGCCCGATGATTGAACTGCTGCAAGCTCATGTCGATGGCAACACGGATCCAATTGTTATACCACCAATTGCCGCCAACAATTTCGAGCTAAAATCAGGCTTTATCCAGATGGTCTCGGCTCAACCATTCTTGGGACGAACCATTGATGATCCACACGACCATATAAAGAGATTCTTGCAACTCACCAACACGGTCAAGTTCAATGGTGTTCCACAAGAGGTTATCAGGTTACAACTTTTTCCCTTTTCTTTAGAGGGACAAGCCCGGCATTGGCTTGCTAAGGAACCGCCACAGAGTATTCTCTCGTGGACGGATTTGGAAACAAAGTTTATCAACTACTTTTTTCCACCCTCTCGTACTACCGCTTTGCGGAATGAGATCATAAATTTTGAACAAAAGTACGATGAGTCATTCAGTGAATCTTGGGATCGCTTTAAAGATCTTTTAAGAAAATGCCCACAACATGGTTTTACCAAAGTACATCAAATCAATACTTTTTACAATGGTTTAAGCATGAGTGACCAAGATTCACTGAACAGTGCCTCAGGGGGTAATTTATTGGCTAAGACTTCCAATGCTGCTTGGGATATCATTGAGAACAAGTATCGTGTGCAAACCAAGAGTATTCGGACCAATGTTGCTAGTGCTAGCACTAGTGACAGCGACAAGCGATTAGACAAAATCACTACGCTTCTTGAATCGCTTGTCACCCACACCGTCAGCAACAACAACAGCAACAACGCCAAAAACGCTCAAGTGAACGCTGTCAGCCAACCTTGTGAGATATGCGGTGGTCCTCACTCTTATACAACTTGTACCGCCACCCAAGATTACCCTGCTGAGAATGTGAATGCGGCATATGGCACCTATCAACAACCTGCTTATCAAGCTAGACCTCAAGGTGACCGTAACTTGCTTAGCTATCGCAGCAACAACTATCTTTCACCACCTGGCTTTCCTCCTACCAACCCAAACCAACAACAAAACCTTAACCGCCCTCCTCAACAACAACAACAACCTCGACAACCATACATCTCACCTCACAAGCAGCAACAACCACCTCAACGTAACAATCAAGTCTACCAACAACCTGCTTACCAACCACCTGCATACAATGCTCCTCCCAACCAAGCCACCACTGCATTACACCAAGAGGTTGTAACCTACATGAGAACCAATGATGTGATAGTGGGAAATCTACAAGAGGAAGTGCGCAATTTGAAAGCAGACTTGGTCAAGCAAGGGAATGATTTGAGAGCCGATATGAGAAATACGTTGGATACCCAAACTAATGATCTGAGGAACATGATGGCTAGTTTCTTCCAAGGTAATCAACCCTCTTCCTCGGGTACTCTTCCGAGTAACACCGTTGCGAACCCAAGAGGGGAGATGAAATCAATCACTACTCGAAGTGGCAAAGGTACCAAGGAACCCGAGCTTCCTATACCTCCACCGGTGGTTGTGACTAAGGAGAACGAGTCACCTGCTCCTATTCCTCACCCTTCTCCTTCCCCAATTTCTACCCCTCCTCCACCCGTGGCTGTGAGTGATCCTATTTCCCTAAAGCCTTCCTCTTCCTCCAATATACCTTATCCTTCAAGGTTGAGGAAAGAGAAGCAAAAGAGCAAGGATGATATTCAGGTTTCGAATTTCCTTAAAATGTTCAAACAACTGAATTTCAATATCTCCTTCGCTGAGGCTCTCGCACACATGCCCAAATACGCCAAAATGTTTAAAGACCTTCTGAGCGACAAGGAAAAGCTCCTCGATATTGCAAACACCCAACTTAATGAGAATTTCTCTGCAGTACTCTTAAGGAAATTGCCAACTAAGCTTGGTGATTCGGGTCGTTTTCTTATCCCTTGCAATTTCTCGGGAGTCGAGAATTGCATGGCCCTAGCCGATCTAGGTGCCAGTATTAATCTCATGCCTCTAAGTGTTTGGAAGCAATTATCTCTCCCAGAGCTAGTCCCCACCAAAATGACTTTGGAATTAGCCAACCGTACGGTTGCTTATCCATTGGGGATAGCCGAAGATGTCATTGTAGGAGTCGACAAATTCACCTTCCCTGCTGATTTTGTTGTCGTTGACTACGAGATGGACCCTCGTGTACCACTGATTGTTGGTCGTCCATTCCTTAGGACCGGTCGCACTCTTATTGATGTTGAAGCCGGTGAGCTTATCATGAGAGTGGGTGACGACAAAGTAGTCTTCAACATGGGAAAGTTGTCTAAACAGCCTTATTCATATGAGAGCGTTAATTGTATTGACGTTCTTGATGAGGCTTGTGAAGAACACTTTAATGATGCTTGCAAAAGTATTCCTACCTCTCTTCCCAATGTTGAGACCGTGTCCTCTATTGATTCATCGTTGTCTCTATTTGGAGATAGTGATTTATTTTGGAACAATCTTGAAGATACCATGGGAGATGTGAATTTAGCTCCTAATGATTCTCCTATCGATGGGGATGAAGACATGAATTTCTTTGACAATCTTCTCACCGAAGACAATCCTTCGCCTCCATCTCCCACGGTCATTGCTATCGATACTCCGACTTCGAATATGCCTCCCGTCGAAAATCCTTTGGATTTGGAACTTAAGGAGTTGCCGCCACATCTCGAGTACGTGTTCCTTGATGACAACAAGAAGTCGCCCGTCATTATTGCTAAGGATTTGAAGGATGAAGAGAAAGCCCGACTTGTCGCTGTATTGAAAGATCATAAGACGGCTATTGCTTGGAAAATCTCGGATATTCGTGGAATTGATCCTCACTTCTGCACCCACAAAATTCTCATGGAGGACGACTTCAAGCCCACTATTCAAAGCCAACGAAGGGTGAATCCAAAAATACATGAAGTCATCAAAACAGAGGTTATCAAACTTCTTGATGCGGGTATGATTTACCCTATTTCGGATTCACCGTGGGTTAGTCCAATCCATTGTGTGCCCAAGAAGGGCGGAATAACCGTTGTTCCCAATGAACACAACGAGTTGATTCCCACTCGTCTCGTTACTGGGTGGAGAGTTTGTATAGACTACCGCAAACTCAATGATGCCACGAGAAAGGATCATTTCCCTCTACCTTTTATGGACCAAATGCTCGAACGTTTAGCCGGTAATGAATATTACTGCTTTCTTGATGGTTTCTCGGGTTATTTTCAAATACCCATCGATCCCCAAGATCAAGAGAAGACTACATTCACTTGTCCCTATGGCACTTTCGCTTACAAAAGAATGCCTTTTGGCCTATGTAATGCGCCCGGGACTTTCCAAAGGTGCATGTTAGCTATCTTCCATGACATGGTTGAACAAACCATGGAAGTCTTCATGGATGATTTCTCGGTCTTCGGAGATTCGTTCTCTTCTTGCCTTGCCAATTTGGAACGTATGCTCAAGCGGTGCGAAGACACTCGCCTAGTTCTAAATTGGGAAAAATGCCATTTTATGGTAAAAGAAGGCGTCGTGCTTGGACATAAGATCTCGAAAGCCGGTCTTGAAGTTGACCGTGCTAAAGTCGATGTTATCGCAAAGTTGCCTCCACCTTCAACCGTGAAGGGTGTGAGAAGTTTCCTGGGTCATGCGGGCTTCTACCGTCGATTCATCAAAGATTTTTCGCAAATCGCTCGCCCAATGACCCACCTCTTGGAAAAAGATACTCCTTTTATCTTCTCCAAAGAGTGTCTTGAAGCCTTTGACTCGCTTAAGGATAAGCTCACTAAGGCACCTGTCTTGGTTACCCCTAATTGGGAGCTACCCTTTGAGTTGATGTGCGATGCTAGCGATTTTGCTATTGGAGCGGTTCTTGGACAAAGAGTGAACAAACACTTCCAACCGATCCATTACGCTAGCAAGACAATGACTGGGGCACAATTGCATTATACGACAACCGAAAAAGAGCTTCTAGCTGTTGTCTATGCTTTTGAAAAATTCCGCCCCTATCTTGTCCTTTCTACCACCATTGTGTACACCGATCATTCCGCGCTGAAGTACTTGTTGACAAAGCAAGATTCCAAACCAAGACTTCTTCGCTGGGTTTTGCTGCTCCAGGAATTTAAAATCGAAATTCGCGATAAAAAAGGAGCAGAAAACTTAGCCGCGGATCATCTCAGCAGACTTAAGGATCCTTACCAAGGGGATCATCCGACCAAAGAAATCAATGATTCTTTTCCCTTGGAGACCTTAATGTCTATAAAATCGAAGCCGAATGAAACCCCGTGGTTTGCGGACTTTGCAAACTACTTGGCGGGTGGAATTCTCAAGGAAGGGTTGACGTCCCAACAAAAGAAGAAGTTCTTCACCGACATCAAGACTTACTTTTGGGACGACCCTTACCTATTCAAACAATGTGCCGACCTAATTATTCGCCGATGTGTTGATGGACCGGCAGCGTCTGAAATCCTTAATGCTTGCCACAAAGGACCCACCGGTGGTCACTTTGGTCCCAACTACACCGCTAAAAAAGTGTTTGATTCCGGATTTTATTGGCCCTCCATATACCGTGACGCTCACGATATGGTCAAACGATGTGATGTTTGCCAAAAGCAAGGCAAAATCACACATAAAGACGAGATGCTTCAGAATTTTATTCAACAGTGTGAAATTTTTGATGTTTGGGGTATCGACTTTATGGGGCCATTCCCTTCGTCTAAAGGAAACAAATACATCCTTGTAGCCGTTGACTACGTCTCCAAATGGGTTGAATCCAAAGCTTTACCCACTAATGACGCAAGGGTGGTTTGTAACTTTTTGAAAGATCTTTTCGCTAGATTCGGTGTGCCTCGTGCCATTATTAGTGATCGTGGGACTCATTTCTGCAATGACCAATTTGCTAGAGTGATGGCTAAGTACGGTGTAAACCATCGTCTTTCCACAGCCTACCACCCACAAACTAATGGCCAGGCTGAAATATCCAACCGAGGACTGAAGCGAATTCTTGAAAGGACCGTGGGAGAGCATCGTGCCTCATGGGCTGATAAACTTGATGATGCTTTGTGGGCTTTCCGTACTGCTTACAAGACCCCGATCGGCTGTACGCCTTATCGTCTTGTGTACGGGAAAGCGTGCCACCTCCCCATTGAGTTGGAGTACAAGGCTTATTGGGCTTTGAAGTGGGCTAATTTTGATATAAACAAAGCCGGTGACCTACGCAAGATCCAACTCAATGAGCTGAATGAACTCCGTAATGAGGCTTATGAAAATTCTTTGATCTATAAGGAAAGGACTAAGCTCATTCACGATTCTAAGATTAAAAACCGAGAGTTCCATGTTGAAGACAAAGTCTTACTTTTTAACTCTCGGTTGAAAATATTTTCGGGCAAGCTCAAATCTCGTTGGTCCGGCCCATTCACCATTGCCCAAATTTTTCCATATGGTACTCTCGAGCTCGCTCAACCTGATGGACCAAATTTTAAGGTGAATGGCCAACGAGTGAAGTTGTACTTTGGTGAGGACACCTCTCAGGAGGTGATTCCATCCCTCACCACGTTCCCCATGAACTAATTTTGGGTCGAGTCAGGCTCGTGACTCGGTTATCAAAAACAAGCGCCCCTCGGGAGGCAGCCCAAGTATCTATCCTTTTATATTTTAATCCCCTAAGTGTAGGGGGGACTTCTATATGTGTTTGTCTTTGTGTGGTGTGATTACAGGGATAAGTGCACTCTTGGAATCTTTGAAGAACCGTGCTCCCGTGTTATCCGAAATCCGGTTCTATCTCTCAACTATCGTGATTCAATTTTCTTCATACTCACATTTGAAATTGATCACGTTAGTCGTCTCTTCCTTAACTTGAGTTAACCAACGTGCACAATGTCATAAGTGTAGGGGAAACTTTTCCCACATGCTTAAACATTGAGGACAATGTTTATCTTAAGTGTAGGGGGGACTTCTATCGAAGTTTTAAGTGGACTTTTCCATGAAAATGCCTTCAATTAACCGGAAAATCATATTTTTCAAATTTTTTATTAACTTTGGCCATTTAGTTGTAATTTTTAAATTTTTATCGTTGCTTTCATATGTATATATCCCGCAATAAAGTCTAATTTTAATAAAGTGGGTAGCTAGTTTAGAAGTCTTTGACATATTAGGCCCGTTGCGTTTATTTTGACTCAACCCGAATAGACTTATCCAAGTTTATTCTAGCTAGTATCCTTAACCATGTAGACCTTAATTGGTTTATTAGGCTAAGTGTCCACGAGTCTCATTACTTGAGATTTTAAATTGTGGAGGACGAGAAATGATAGAGTCAATTATAAGTCGGTATTCTTGCGCAAGCTCACTTGGTGTAATTATTTGCCTATTCTCCCATCACTTGCTAATAATTTATCTGCAATAAGTAAGGTCGTACGATTTGAAAAGTTACTTAGCTTCTAGCCCAAGATCGTTTAAAAGTTGCTCGGTAATGATAAGAGTTCATAGCCAAGGCATAACTTATGAAGCGGGGCGCGAAGATTGGCGAGTCCGAAAAGGCCCTAACAAGGCATGAGGATTCCACTTTTATTGCTGAAGATCCAAAGTGATGTGAAAAGCATTATTCCTAAAGTCAATATGAAGGATCAAGACTCACGACGAAAAGCAATCAACTCCCATAAAGATGATGGAGAAGTCTATCCGAAAAGACCCTAACAAGGTATGAGGATAAATAGATCCAAGTCCGAAAAGGAGGCGGATCGTTGTATCTCAAAATCCCAATTAGAGATTGAAGAAATAATCATGAAGTCGTGGTCAACAAAGTTGGATTACCCCTCAAAAGTCTCCAAGCGAAGAAACTCTATTATGATGAGAAGACCATTATCTCAAGAACGTCTCTCGAAGATATGAAGTATGAAGTACATGCCAAATATCGGCCCGAGAAAGGTCTCAAATCGTGAACCAAGTTATGCCAAGATATGAACTTTTTGATATCCCGAGAAGCAGTTTTAAGAGATTTTGTCCTTTAGCTAACTATTGATCAAATCGTCCTACTTTGCTTTCAGCCCTAATAAACTATCGAAATAAGTCCAAAAATGCATCTTCATGATCATTCTAAGACAAAAATAAAATATAAGAGATACACCTAGGAATAAGGGAGTTTAAGCATTTAATTAAGCCATGTGTGTAAGTGTTTGAATTGCTAACTTATAATAACAATGATCTCATTTTTAAGCTTAGTTTGGGGAACGTGAAACTTGAGGGTGATAAATCTTCGCAGCGCCAAAGCCCTAATGTAAGTCATCGATTTCTTTGCAAGTTATTTCCACGTAGCTATTTTCAAGTGAAAATGGGTTTCTATCCCTTTGCTACCTTTGAAGTTTTATTTCTTTAATTTTTGTTTAGTAGAATTTAAATAAGGCCAAGGTTAATTAATTATGAGAAAAATGTAAAATTGCTTTATCACTAAGCATTGCATGAGGGCATGGCAATGGTTAAGTGTAGGGGATTTGATAGGTGTGTAAACACCCATCCTTTTACCACTTAATTCTGGCTAAAACAAGACCAAAACACATATTTAATATCATTTGTTTGGAATTATGCGTGGTTTTTGTGTTTATTGTGTTTTCAGAGCCAACCGGGTGAATATTGAAGAAAACATGGGATTGCACGGGTTTTACTGAAGAAAAAGACTCGAGATAAAGTCTATTGTCCAAGAGATGCAAAAGATTTGAAGTCACTGGACCTATTCGAAGATTTATCGAAGAAAAGGACCAAAGATGGAAGATTTACACAAGTCGAAGAAACTCAAGTCTATTAAACGAAGAAATTAAAAGACGAGTTAAATTTAATCGACGACAAATCCCGAATCAGAATCGAAAACGGAAACTTTTCTGAAAAGACGAAAAGACAAGAAGGACGGGAGAAAGCCCACTCACCAACCAAAGGACAAGCCTATAAAAGGAGCCCTTCACACATTTTAGAGAAGCTAGCCTGGAGTTTTCTCTCCTCCCCTTTTTTCTCTTTTCTTGTTCGTTCCATCACAATCACCACTAGGGTGATTGATGATTTTAATCTTTGTTCTTCCAATCTTGTTGTTTTAATCTTTGTTTAATCTTGTTAAAACATTAATCATTCAATACAAAGTCTTGTTTAATCTTTCCATTTAATCTTGTTCTTCATCATCTTCTTTTGCAAGTTCTTAAGTTTTCCATTTGATTCAAGTTTGATCTTAAAAAGTTGTTGATTTAGTGTTTTTATTGGTGGGATTTGTTGTCTATAGTATTTAAATGATTTGTGTTTAATTTGGTAAAACCTTTTTAAGTATTTGGTTTGATTTTGATTAAAATTTGAGCTTCCTGTTCTTCGTTAACTGTTACTGTATCTGGGTTTCCAGAACTTCCGAACCAAACACCTTCATTCGGAAGTCTCAAACTTCCGAACCAAGCAGACACTTCCGAACCAAGCTAAGTTCCGAACCAGACATCTTCATTCGGAAGTTCAAAAGTTCCGAACCAAACACCTTCATTCGGAAAGTTCCGAATCAACCCATAACTTCCGAACCAAGCTAAGTTCCGAACCAAACATCTTCATTCGGAAGTTCAAAAGTTCCGAACCAAACACCTTCATTCGGAAAGTTCCGAACCAACCCATAAGTTCCGAACCAAGCCAGAAAGTTCCGAACCAATATCTTTTCAAAGTTCCGAATGAGTGAACAATAAGTTCTGAACCAATTTTCTGTGAGTGTTATTGTCCAACTGTTTATCTGTTTCTTTACTTTTATTTCACAATTTAGGTTTTATACTTCAACTTTAATTTTAATTTTAGTTTTAATCTTAATTTCAATTTTAATTCAAGTTTTTATTAATCGTCATTAAATTAATTGCCTTTGATTTAAGGTTTAATTTTTGCATATTTAAACTTTTTATTAGATTAGAAAAACCAAACCCTTTTATTTAGTAACCAAGAACAATCATTCCACTTAAGACCAAGATCAATTCAAGAGGATATCGAGAGTAAAATTGAACCTAGCAAAATGAGTGTATCAATACTCCGCTTCGGCTGATGACAATGATGTACAATCCTGCTTCTTGGAAGACCATTCCACAAGCTTATCTTGACCTAGAAATTGTGCACCACCAGAAGTACTTTTACGTGTATCAAGACACCCTGCATGATCAGAATCTGAATAGGTCGTTAGAAAGAAACCGTTTTCCCTCGGATACTAGAGTCCCATGTGAATGGTATTCTTAAGGTACCGAAAGATCCGTTTAACCTCCTTGAGGTGCTTTTCAGTGGGTCATGCTTGATATCGTGCACAATAGCATGTAGCATGATGAATATCAGGTCTACTTGTTGTCAAGTACATGAGGGACCCGATCATGGAACGATATCTCGTTTGATCTATGGGTAATCCCTCCAAATCAGCATCTAGGGATGTGGTTGATAATGGTGTCCCAACGGGGTCACATGATGTCATACCATGCTTTGTGATTATCTCTTGACAATACTTAGCTTGGTTAATGAAGATACCACTTGGGGATTGATGAACTTGAATTCCTAGAAAGAATTTTAGTTCGCCCATCATAGACATTTCAAATCTGCTGTGCATGACTTTTTCAAACCATTTTGAAAGTTTTGGGTTTGTAGACCCAAAAATAATATCATCAACATAAATATGCACAAGCAAAATTTCATCCCCATATTTATAAGTGAACAAAGTTAAATCAATGGAACCTCTTGAGAAACCTTTGGAGACCAGAAATTTCGAGAACTCGTCGTACCACGCCCTTGGAGCTTGCTTGAGTCCATATAAAGCTTTGTGGAGACGATACACCTTGTCAGGATAATGAGAATTGATGAATCCTTCTGGCTGCGTGACATAGACTTCTTCCTTTAAATGACCGTTAAGAAATGCCGTCTTTACGTCCATTTGGTAGACAATGAATCCCTTATGTGCAGCATAAGCAATAAAAATCCTGACCGCTTCCATTCGAGCTACTGGTGTAAATGATTCTTCAAAATCAATACCCTCTTTCTTTCCATACCCTTTAGCCACTAGCCTAGATTTATTCTTGATGATCGTGTTCTCCTCATCCATCTTGTTTTTCCAGATCCATCGAAGATTTAATGGAATTACATCGTATGGTCTGTCAACAAGTTCCCAGACTTTAAGTCTTTTAAATTGTTGAACTTCATCCGTCATCTATTCAATCCAAGCATGATCAGCCATGGCTTTTTTGCTGTTTTTCGGTTCATCTGAACTCACGGCGAGTGCCAACATACAAACATCGTCATCGGTGTTAAGCTGTCGTCTTGTACGAATGGGCTGTGAAGGGTTTCCAATTAAATGAACCAAAGAATGATCTCGGGTCCAATGATGTGTTGAAGGATGTCGTTGATAGAATGTATGCATATTTGACGGATCAACATGGCGAGTAGAAGACTCTCCAGTTTCGTATACCGGTGTATCGAATGGGTTGATAAATTCGTCATCGTCAGATAATGCATTGTCTGCTTGAGTTGTGTTCTCTGGAGCAATGACAGTAGTTGTGGATGTTGTAGGATCGATTGTTGAAGTGATATTCTGAGGAGGTAAATCTGCAGCAACCCGTGTTGAAGTAGATGAAGTTGTATCCGGTCGTTGACGATGATCGGTATCATCATTCTTATCATGAGTGACAGCGGAAGACTTCGATACAACTTGTTTCTCCACCGTGAAATATTCATCATACATTGGTCCATATAACATTTCCAACTCTTCAATTGTCGTGTTGACTGTCATATCAGCTCTAGGAACATTTTCTAGAACCAGCGTTGAACTTGACGGTTCATTGTTGTGGTCTTGAGTTCCGAGTTCCGTGCGGTTGTAAACAGAAGTCGTTTGTCTTTGTGGATCGGGACTTAAACTGTTTTGTTCAAGTGCCATTTCTTGTAATTCATCAAATCTGATGTGAATAGTCTCGACTATCAATTTTGTTCTCTTGTTGTACACTCTATATCCCTTAGACTGAGTTACATATCCCACAAGAATACATGCATCACCTTTCTCTTTCATCTTGTCTAGATTTTCACCATCTCGAATAATGTAACACATACATCCAAAAACATGAAGGTGTTTGAGTGAAGGTTTTTGATCATGAATTATGTGATATGGTGTCTTTTTGTGTCTTGGGATAATTAAGGATCGGTTTTGTGTGTAGCATGCGGTTGACACGGCTTCGGCCCAAAAGTATAGTGGTAGTTTTAAAGCGGATAATAATGTTCGACCAGCCTCAACTAAAGTACGGTTTCATCTTTCAACAACGCCGTTTTGTTCGGGTGTTCGAGCAATAGATGTTTCAATATCAATTCCTTCGGCTTCAAAATAGTTTCTCAGTTTTGAATTCAAAAATTCTGTACCTCAGTCAGTACGAACCACTTTGACTTGAGCTTGAAGACCATGTTGTATCAGTTTAAGAAAGCTGATGAGAACTTCGGGTGTTTCATCCTTGGACCTCAAGAAGTGAGTCCATGTGTACCTTGAGTAATCATCGAAAATTACCAGAATATATTTGTTTCCATTGATACTATGACCACGCATGGGACCACACAGATCCATATGAAGAAGATCTAACCGTCCTTCAGAGCTTGGTGTAGTCTTTGTTTTGAAGCTACTTCGTTTAGCTTTACAAAGCTCACAAGAATAACAAAGATGATCTTTGATGAATTTCAAACTTGGAAGGCCTCTCACAATATCTTTCTTGGAAAGCATGTTGATGGTATCAAAATTAAGATGAGATAAACGTTGATGCCATAACCATGCCTGAGTCGTTGAAGCTTTAGCCATGAAGCAAATTGGAGTTGATGAAGTTGTGTCTTGAAGTGAAATTGTGTAAAGATCAGTACCACGTGTACCGGTAAGTAAGTCATTACCATCATAATCACGAACAAAACATGTCTTCTTTTTGAAAGCAACCTCCAAATCCGCATCACAGAATTGACCAACCGAGAAAAGATTGTGATTGAGCCCTTCGACGTAGTATACCCTTTTGATTGTAATATTCCCCTGAACCAAATCTCCATATCCTAGGATTGGTGCAAATTGATCATTTCCGAATCGGACCGTACCCAGGAACTTCTCCACGAAGTTAATTAGAAGCTTGAGATTCCCCGTCATGTGCTTCTTGCATCCAGAGTCCAGTATGAAGAGAATTATTTGTATCACCTGCAGAAGAGTTAGAACACGAGGGAGAATTTGCTAAATTGGATACCACAGTAGTTGTAATAGTAGAATCATTAGTGTCCTTATCAACATTTAAAGGCAAACTAACACTCGTTTTCACATTTTTTTGTCCTAGCTTTCGACATCCATTTATATCCTGGAGGACATTGATTAGAAAACCGCCATTTCCAAGACTTGCTAGCAGACTCATATAATTCCTTAATTTTTCTTCTAGGGTTCTTAGTGGTGGAGTTTGATGCATTACTTTTCTTAGTGGGGGTTGCACCAGAATGGTTCACTTTGCGTTTGGGTTTACTAGCTCTAATAGGCATTGCAACTTGCTTCTTAGTTCTAGTATCTATGCCTTTGACTTTATTCATAGCACACATAGAATGATTAGCATTAGCACACTTTCCACATTCGACAATAACAAATTTTACATTCATAGCATTCAAATCATTCATAGCATTCAAATCGTCATTACATGTGATTACAGACTTTTTATTCTTAAAGCCATTCAAATTCCTAGGGTGTTCTTCTACTTCCTTCATCTTCCCTTGATTCTTGTGTTTCCAGACCTTATCATTCACTTGAGTGCGCTTAAGCTGAGGCCGGCTAACACTAGTAGTGGAAACTATTCCTGTAGTAGAAGACACATGAATATTAGTGTTTCTAGAAGTTGAGGCGATTGAGTAACTTTGTTTGTGGGCTTAGTGGGCATTCTATACATCCCTGGTTTAATCCCATTATTGTGCTTAACGCCTGGTGCTATAGTATTCCTTATGGGTTAATTCTGTGGTAACCTTTCCTTTCCATCCATCTTGGGGGCAAACACAGGTTTTGCAAACGAGGAATTTGATAAAGCAGATGGTTTTCCCAAGATAGAGGATCTATTCACTTTAGAGGCATTGGGTTGTCTAACAACAGGTTGCTTAATGCTAGGTTCCACGACTTTCTCACCCATTTTAGCAACGAGTTTCTGCAACTCTGCTATCGCTCTGTCCCTGTCTTGTAACTGAGCTTTCAACCCTTTAATTCCCATATTCTGTTCATTCATTTCTCGAAACGTTTGGGAAAGTTTTTCTTCACAATTTATTATCATGTGGAAAACTACCAACATCTTTTTGCAAAGCAAGTTAAAGAGAATGACAATGTTTTTGAAGGAAATCAGTTTTGTGTTGAAGTAACTCAAAAGCCTTTTTATCAACATTTTCTTTACGTTTCGAAAGCTCAATTTCAAAACGTTCACATTCTTTGATCTTATCAAGATATTTGCATGCAACATCAGAATATTCATCAATATCAGCACAAGATGTAAAATAAGCACACATAACATCTTTAGAAACGCATTCTTGCAAGAGTAAATCATATTCATCTGAAAAATTAGACTTCTCCATTTGAAGATCCTCAATGTGTTTCTCAAGAGATTCAACGTATTTTAAATCATTATACATTTCAGTCCGAATGAACTCCTCAATTTGAAGAACAGTTTCTTTAATCAACGCCATGTTTGGAATTAAGAGTTCTTTCACAAGAAAGGTAATATCTTGAGGAATCGGGCGTTGCCACTCAGCATTTTCACTTTTTGCCCAATCTCTTTCAACAATAGATTTAACATTATCTATGTGATGTTTAAGAATACCTAATGTTTTCCTGCTCTTGCTTTTAGATTCATCTAGAGGGAGGTATGATAGGTGTGAAAACACCCATCCTTTTACCACTTATTTCTTGCTAAAACAAGACCAAAACGCGTATTTAATGTCATTTTTTTGGAATTATGCGTGGTTTGTGTGTTTGTTGTGTTTTCAGAGCCAACCGGATAAATACTAAAGAAAACATGGGATTGCACGGGTTTTATCAAAGAAAAAGACGAAAAGACGAAGTTTATAATCCAAGAGATGCAAAAGATTTGAAGTCGATGGGACTATTTGAAGATTTATCGAAGAAAAGGACCAAAGATGGAAGTTTTACATATGTCGAAGAACTCAAGTCTATTAAATGAAGAAATTAAAAGACGAGTTGAATTTATTCGTCGACAAATCCCGAATCGAAATCGAAAACGTCAACTTTTCTGAAAAGACGAGAAGACAAAAAGAAAGGGAGAAAGCCCACTCACCAAACCAAGCCAAGCCCTATAAATACCCTTCCCATTCACATTTTGGAGACTAGTTTTCCTTTTTGTTATTTCTTTTCCTAGTTCGTAGGAACCAACTCCCTTAAGGATATTGGTGGTTTTCATTTTTCTTTGATTCTTCCTGTAAGTTTAATCTTTCCATATTGTTTGTTTGAATCTTAATCATTAATACAAGATTCCATTTAATCTTTCTTTCTTCTCTTGTTGATTCAAAGTCCTAAAGTTTCATTTTATGGAGTTTGATCTTCAAAAGTAAGTGGGTTTTGTGTTTTTGTTGATTTGGTTTGATGTTTATCATTAGTAAATGATTGGTGGTTAAATTGGTTTAAGTTTTGGTTAAAAACTTGGTGGATTTTGGTTAAATTCGTGGTGTTTGTATTCCCCTGTTCTTCGTTTCTTGTTACTGTTTCACATCCCCAGATTCCGAGTGAAGCAATTATTCCGAATCAAGGATTTGAATAAAATATTCTGAACCAAGCTTATTATTCCGCATGAAGGATTTTTGTTTATTTTATTCCGGATAAATAAATCTTCCGAATGAGTACTTAGTTTTCAATTATTCTGAGTCAAGCTATTTCTTCCGAATGAACCAAAAGTTCCGAATGAAGCTTATGTTCCGAATCAGCAAATGTTCCGAATAAACCATAAGTTCCGAATCAGCAAATGTTCCGAATAAACCAATATTCCGAATGAGTCACTTTTATTCCGGATACATAAATATTCCGAATGAGTACTTAGTTTTCAATTATCCCGAGTCAAGCTATTTCTTCCGAATGAACCAAAAGTTCCGAATGAAGCTTTTGTTCCGAATCAGCAAAAGTTCCGAATGAAGCTTAAGTTCCGAATCAGCAAATGTTCCGAATGAAGCACATTCCGTATGAAGGAAGTTTGGTTGAGCATTCCGAATGAAACAATTTCAAGATATTCCGGATGAAGGTTTTTGTCTAATATATTCCGAATAAAGGTTACATTCCGAATCAGTGATTTTTCTGAGTTAAGGTATTTTATTGTTTATTTTTAATTCAAGTTTTATTTTTAGTAATTGATTTTAGTTTAATTTTATTACTTCTCGCATTTATCTTTTAAGTAGATATAGATCAAAAGCTCCCCCTTTTTAGTCACCAATTACAATAATTCCACTTTTAACCGTGATCGATTCGAGAAGATACCGAGAACGAAACAACGACAAATATAATTGGGTACTTGCAACACAAAGAAAGATCTTGCAACAAACCTTTTTATTAACTAACTAAAAATTTGTTATTAAAATGGCGCCGCTGCCGGCTCTTTTCGTAAGGATCAACGGTTTCTTGTGAGAAAAATTGGATTTTGGGATCCGTTCTTTCGGGAACGTTATTTTCAAGCACAAAAATTTTCAAAAAACCCATAAAAATATAAAATTTTCAAAAATACAAAAACATTAAAAAACCTATAAAAACCCAAAATATTTTGATACAAGACTTTTGACACCCTGTATAAAAATTAAAGTTCAAGTTCTCGGTATCTTAACGAATTGATTTCCGGCTTAAAGTGTGACTCTATTGTTTTTGGTGAAACAAATATTTTTGGTTGTTTTTAAATTTAAATGTGCAAAGACTTAAAAGTAAATGTCGTTAAAGTAAAGTGGCATTAAAATTAAACTATGTCTAATTTAAAGAAAAGGTGCGATATTTAAAAACGTGACGGGAAGTAAATTAATTAAATGACTTAAAATAAAGCATGACGGAAATTAAAATTAGACAAGTATTAAAATGAGAATGTAAAAATTAAACAAGACAAAACATGAAAAATGAATCCAATCGGAATGTATTCCAATCAGCACCCCAATCGGAATACTCTTACCACTCTGGTCGGAATGAGGATCGGAAAATGCCAATCGGAAAGCTGTCACCTTACCTTGATCGGAATACCAAACTCTCCTCAGATCGGAATGATAAAAACCTACTTGGTCGGAATGCTTCGATCGGAAAGTAGGAAAGAAGAGGCTATCGGAATCCTTCTCGTCGGAATGTAGTTAGAACTCAAATCGGAAAGCTGTCACTCTTACTGATCGGAATACCCAAACTAGATCTCTGATCGGAATACCACTTTACCCTCCAATCGGAATGTGTTAGAAGAGTCCAGATCGGAATGTTTGTCACTCACCTCGATCGGAATATAGCTAAACACCACCAATCGGAATGTTGTAACCCTTTTCCGACCAAGCCAAAGAACTATGGTCGGAATGTATAAACCCTTTCCCGATCTACCCAATCGGAATACAGCAAAGAAGAATGAAAATAAGCTAGAAAAATAAGCTATAACTCTAATAAGCACAAGACGAAAATCCTAAGGCAAACCGTATAAAAATAAGCTACTAAACTGAAATTTAAAGACTTTTAAAACACGAAATGAATAAGCTTTACGAAAAACAACTTTTATATAAAAATAACTTTTATAAAAACTTTAAAAACTTAAAGATGAAAACAATTAAGCTACAAGAATCAATGATCTAACACAATCACAAGCATAAAAACACAATCTTTAATCAAATAAGCAACACAATAAGCATGTAAACATAAAGATCAAGCAAGAAAGAAAGGTAGAATGAGAGATTAAAAGCAAGAAAATTAAAGAACACTTACTTGGAAATTAAATGTATTAAAAGTGCAAGACAAGTATTTAAATGTGCAATAAAGTAAATGTGCAAGGTAAATAAAAGTGGAAGACTAATTGTCACCTTAGCCAACAAAAGCTAATGAAATGAAAATGAGAAGTATTTATAGGAGATTAGGAAGGTGTTTAGAGGACGCTTCCTCCTCTCCTTCCTTTCTTCTTAATTGCACCATTAAGTCCTTCCCTTCTTAATCTTTTGTTAATCTTGGACTTTAATGACTTATGGCACGGGATTTCTTTAAACTCGTCTTTTAATTCTTCAATAAATAAGACTCGAGTTCTTCGGCTTTAAGTAAACTTCCGTCTTTTGACTTTTTCTTCGATAAATCTTCAGAATTGGTCTTGGACTTCCGTTCTTTTTGCACTCTTGACTTCTCGACTTCATATTTCGTCTTTTTATTCAATATTAGCCCATGAATGCCGTGTTTTCTCCACTTTTCACAATTTCGTCCTAAATCACAACAAAAACACAAACCACACATAATTCCGACATAAAATACACGTTTTGGCTCGGTTATTATTGTAATTAAGTGGTAAAAAGGATGGGTGTTTACACACCTATCAAATCCCCTACACTTGACCATTGCAATGTCCTCATGCAATGTATTAGTTACAAAGCACGTTTACATTTTTCATCATAATAAATCCATAGTGGCCTTTATTAAAGAGATAGAAAATTACAAACATTCAAAGTAAAGAAATCAAAAGCATACCTTGGATTTTGAAAATGTCATGAATAATCATCATCCTCAAGTTTTCACTTTCTCCAAACAAAGCTTAAAAACGAGATCATTGTTATTATAAGTTAGTAAACTAACACGAACTCATGTGGGCCAATTATTCGCTTAGAATCCCTTATTCCTAGGGGTATCTCTTATATTTTATTGTTGTCTTGAATGATCACGAAGATGCATTGTTTGACTTATTTCGATAGTTATTTAGTCCGAAAATAAAGTGAATGATTTGATCAATAGTTAGCTAAAGGACAAAATCTTTTAAAACTGCTTCTCGGGACCTCATAAAGTTCATATCTTGGCATAACTCGCTTCGCGATTTGAGACCTTTCTCGGACCGATATTTGGCAGCGACTTCATACTTCAAACCTTGAGAGACGTTCATGAAATAATGGTCTTCTCTTCATAATGGAATTTCTTCACTTGAAGTTTTGAGAGATTCATATTTGGACCACGACTTCTTCATTTTTCTCCAATCTTTATTTTTGGACTTTGACATACAACGATCCGCCTCCTTTTATGACTTGGATCTATTTATCCTCATACCTTGCTAGGGTCTTTTCGGATACACTTCTCCATGACTTTTGGGGAGTTTTTGCTTTTCGTCGTGTGTCTCGATCCTTCATATTGATTTTCGATAAATGATTCTTCACATCACTTTGGATCTTTAGCAACAAAATATAGTCCTCATGCCTTGTTAGGACCTTTTTGGACTCGCCAATCTTCGCATCCCGCTTCAATAAGTTATGCCTTGGCTATGAACTCTAATCCATACCGAGCAACTTTTAAACGATCTTGGGCTAGAAGCTAAGTAACTTTTCAAATCGTACAACCTTATTTATTGCAGATAAATTTATTAGCAAGCGATGGGAGAATAGGCTTATAATTAACTCACATAAATTCACGAAAGAATACCGAACTTATAATTGGCTCTATCATCTCTCGTTCTCCACAGTTTAAAATCTCAAGTAATGAGACTCGTGGATGCTTAGCCTATTAAATCAAAGCTTTGGGTTTTCAAGTCGCCTATAGGATCTTGCAAACTCTTAGACGTTTTCAAGTTTAGGAATCGCATTTTAAAGTTACCTTGATAAACGACTCTCTAGGATCAATTATAGGAACTTGCGAAAAGTTCTTGTTCTTAACCCGTGAGAGTTAAGACTTTCGCGTTTTATAGCTCCCTATATAAAAGCCTAACAAAACTTGACTTAAACACGTTAAGGATACTAGCTAGAGTAAACTTAGATAAGTAAACTCGGGTTGAGTCAAAAGATTCACAACGTTGGAAAATTAAAACCACTTTATTAAACATTTATTCTAATAAAGAAAGAAAAATAACTATACAAAAGGAAAAACTAATAGGCCAAAATAGATCAAAAATTTTGAAAAATGTCGAAAAATTGATTTTCCGATTAAAATGAGGACAAATACAAGGAAAAGGTCACTTAACTTCGATAGAAGTCCCCCTACACTGAAGATAAACATTGTCCTCAATGTTTAAGCATGTGGGAGTAAACTCCCCTACACTTAGGACATTGTGCACGTTGTTTAAATCTCGCTAAGGAAAAGACAACTAAAGAGATTCCTATTTTAATATTAAGAAAATATAAAATAGTGAATCGAAAAGAGTTTAGGATAGAACCAGGAAGAAGTGGAGCCCGGAATCACGGGTCGTCAAGAATCATCAAGAATGGATCACTGAAGCTCGAATCCCTGATTAAGAGAAGAGAGGAGAGGAAAGCAAACAAAAGGGTCTCCCCTACACTTATGGTAAAGAAAGCGAAAAGATAGATACATGGGTTGCCTCCCAAGAAGCGCTTGATTTTTGATTACCGAGTCGTGAGCCTGACTCGACCTTGATCATCATAGGAAGAAGCATGAAACATATCCACCGGGATCAAAGACATAGTTTTCGTCAATCAAATAGCACAAGCTTAAGGCGAACAAGGCAAGCCAAAGTAGAATAGGCAAGGTTCCCTTAAGCAGCGATGGAGCACGGTGGAAGCAAGGGTGAAGTGGTGCAAGCAGATTTCCATAAGTTCCAAAGATATTTCCTTTTATTTCATCAGGTGGATACTGAGATGGCTGCAGAATATCGATACCGGGGTCGAACACCTTTTCCTTTAAGGGAAAATAGCACTCAGGCTCAGCAGAGTGTGAAGAAGATCCGCGAAGAAGCACAACATCTTCCTCAGAAGGGGGACAAAGATGTGTTAAATCATATGTGCTGTGGATATTGGTGTTGACCGGTTTCTTCTCTTTTGAAAGAATGTGATTCAAATCCAAAGTAGTATCAAGACAATAATCTTCAAAGTCCAAAGGAGGAGCATCACTCTCATGAGGGAAGTAAGTATTAAGAAATGCAGAGAAGTCTTCCTCAAAGGAGTAATCGTCCAAAGTAGGATCGAGTGATGGCGGAGGATCTTCATCATGTGAAGAATCGCTCAAAAGAGTATCAGCCTCATCGAAATCATCGAAAGTGGGCATCTTGGGATACTCGGAGGTACAATTGTAATCATCCGAATCTGAGCCAGAATCATCATCATCATAAGCATCGAAGACCGGTGGAGAATCATAAATGGGAGAAGGTGCCAAATTAGGGCGAGAATCATCCACATCATCATGAAAAAGTGGATTATCAATGGAAGAGTCGAATAGAGGATTGTTGTAGACGACGAAGTCATCATGCACATTAATCATATTCACTGATTCGCGGCCTCCAAAGGTTGTACTTGTAAGCTTTCCCATTTTGAAAACTTGTGCATCATCCCCGACTCTTAAGATTAACTCACCTTCGGCCACATCCACTAAAGCTCTTCCGGTTCTCAAGAATGGCCGACCAAGTATTAAAGGAATACGAGGGTCCATTTTATAATCAACAACGACAAAGTCGACCGGGAAAGTAAATGTGCCAACTTTAATGAACACGTCTTCGGCAATACCAACGGGGTAAGCGAGAGTGCGATTTGCAAGTTCAAGAGTCGTCTTTGTTGGAGTGAGGTCGGGCAATGATATTGTTTTCCAAACACTCAAAGGCATAAGATTAATACTAGCCCCGAGATCAGCAAGGGCAGTGAATTCTTCAGTTTTGTTGAACACGCAAGGCAACACAAAACGACTGGGATCTCCAATCTTTTCCGGAAGTTCTTTAAGAATAACTGCAGAGCAGTTTTCATTTAAGCGTGTGTTGGCGAGTTCAATCAGCTTCTCCTTCTTGTTAAGCAATTCCTTAAATGCTTTGACAAATTTCGGCATGTGGACAAGTGCCTCAAGAAAGCTAATGTTGAAGTTCATTTGAGAAATCATCTTCGCATAGCGTGACACTTCAGCGTCATCCTTGGTTAGCATTTTGGTCTTGCCTAAACGAGAGGGATAAGAGATATTGGGTTTAGGTGGTGAAGGTGCAGGTGTAGTAGGTAAAGGTTGAGATGTTGAAGGGTCCTTCCTGGAGACATCGTCATGACGAGGCGGAGACGGTAATGGTGCACTAATACTAGGTGTAGGAGGAGTAGGGATAAATGGTGGTGGAGGAGGTGTAGATGATGGGGGTGGGATTGGTGGATCGACAATGGTAATTCCACTACGAGTAGTAATAGCACTCACATTTGCTCGCGGATTGGTGACGGTGTTTGAAGGTAGAGAACTCGAAGAAGAAGGTTGAGCTGCGGGCAAGAAACTAGCAAGCATATTCTTCAAATCAATGGTTTGATTACTGAAGGAGGATTGGATATTATCTCAAAGCTCGGATCTAATCTCATTTCCTTGCTTTGTGATATCTCCTTTCAGATTGATAATTTGGCTCTGAAGATTCTTGATTTGCTCACCTTGGGTTCTCATGATGGCTTCAACATCGGGGATAATGGGTGGGGCTTGTTGGGCGGGTGGGTGATAAGAATTAGAAGCTCTTGGTGGGATTTGGTTGCTTCTATTGTAGTTCTTGGCGGGGTTTTGGTTTTGAGGAGAAAACCGGGTGAAAGGTAGTTGTTGGACCGGTAACTCAGCAAATTTCTATCCCCTTGTTTTCGAGCTTGGTAATTTTCCGGTGAATAATTACCATACGCTGCATACACATTTTCCGGATTTCCTTGAGTCGAAGGACAATCGGTGTATGAGTGAGGACCGCCGCATGTTTCACAAGGATTGGCAACCGCTTTCACTTGTTGTTGTTGTTGGTTTGAAGCGAGAAGCGTGATACTTTTGCTCATTTCAGTCATCATGCGGGTGAGTTCGGTCATATCAGGGTTTACTGAAGTGGAAGAAACATTGACTCTCGGGTTGTTCCTTGAAGAAGCGGAGGAATCCCAGTTTTTGTGGTGAGTAGTCATGTTCTCAATAAACTCTCTACACTCCTCGGGTCTCCTTTTCATGAATGTGCCACCGGCGGCTGCATTAATCGTATCACGATCTCGAAAAGTCAAACCATTGTAGAAAGTATCTATTAAGGTGACGGGAAGCATGTTGTGGTTTGGAAAACGATCAATCAAGACATTATATCGCTCCCAAGCATCAAAAATAGATTCATCAGGGTCTTGCATGAAACCGCTGATTTGATTGCGAAGGCTTGTGACCATGGATGGTGGAAAGTAGCGCGATAAAAAGCGTTGAGTCATGTCATCCCAAGTGTGAATAGAATTCTTCGGGGGACGATCAAACCATTTCTCGGCGTGATGTGATAGAGTATGTGGGAAGAGTTGTAGGCGTAGAACATCCATTGTGGCACCAGGCAACTTCATGCTTTGGGTGGTTGTAATGAACTTGTCGAGGTGTTTGTTGGCATCATCATCAGGCAATCCACGGAAAGGATTTGTTTGCACTTGCTGAATCATGTGGTGCTTCAACGAAAACTAAGGAGCGTTGATTTGCATCGGCGCAATCGGTCCTCCTCGTCCAAACATGGTGGGTTGACAAAGCTCTTCCATTGTCCGAAGATCGGGCTGTAGAAGAACATTGTTGTTATTGTTGGGGTGCGGTGGATTATTATTGTTGTTAACACCTGACTTACTTAAATCTTCTCGAGTCTCAGGCTCTTGATAATTAGAAGATCTAGTACGCATACACCTAAAAATGCAAAAGAAAAAGAAACCAAACACAAAGACAATATATATATACACAATAAATGTGACACCCTAGAATCGAGGTCATTAACGATACCCTAAATTACGCTAATTTTTGAAATTTTTAATAAGATTTAATTTCTATAATTATAAGTATTTTGGTTAAGACCGATGTTCGAGGTTATAATTTTTACGTTTGACGTTTTGAGAAGGACGATGACGATTACGATCCCGAGGGATGCCCAATTTTATATAATTTTTGACGATTTGTCGATAATGTAATTTTTCGAGAATTTTATTTACGGTTCGTGTTAAGTTGAGTCGTGTGAGTTTTATAGCCTTCCAAGTACATTTAAAGTATCCCAAAAATATTTTGGAGCATTCGGGAAGATTTCCGACTCCCGTAAAATTTTCAAAATTAACAAATGAGTCAAACCCGCAAAGTTTTGAGGTCGTTTTCTATTTAAGGACAAAAGAAGCCCAATATTGCACAAAGGTCCCTCCTAACTATCAAAAAGGGCCAAAATTGAAACACACACAAACACATACAACACTTGCACCAAAAATCAAACCATCAATCTCTTCTCTCTCTCTCTAGCTCACGGCAACCCCAAACCCACACAAAAATTCACCAAAAATCTTTTCTACTTGATTTTTCAAAAATCTAAGGTTAGACCACGCTTAGTTTGGTCATTACCCACCTATTCATGTAATCAAATCCAACATGCATTGATAAAAATTTTTCAAGATTTTTCCATATTATCCAAAATCGTTTTTGAGGCTTAAAGAGCTAATGCATGTTAATTTTAAGTGTTATGGAAGTATAAACACCAAGAAAACCCACCAAAATTAATTTGGTTGTGGTGATTGGGTCACCCAAACCCCACGGCAAAGGGGGTGTTTGGGGAGCCATGGTGGTTGTTGAATTTGCATGTTATATTTGTGTTTGGTTTGTTGTTTTAGGAAGATTCATATAGGTTTTATTACTTGCATGTTTATTTTCTTTGATTCTTGATATTGAGATTGGTTGATCAATAGGGGTAGGATGGAAGTTTGATGTTAGGATATGTTTGGGAAGGCTTAGGATGATGTTTAGTGTTGGTTAGAAGTCTTGGAATCGAGTCTAAGCATGTTTTTGGTATGGTCATTTTTAGGCAGAAACATTTGGTCTATTTTGGAAAAATGATTTTTGTTCCAGGTCTTGAAAACTAAATATAGTGATAGAGGGTTTTTCTAGCTTTAATTTGGTATAAGGTAGAGCCCGTGACTCAAAACGAGCTAAAAGTTATGACATTTTAAAGATCGGGTACCGGGAGACGAGGACTTTCACAATCCGGATTTGTGCAAAGTTTTAGTCAAATCCCGAGGGTCACAAGTATAATTTGGTAAATGATCAAGGGTCAAAACTTAGTCCCTAACATGTACAAATGAGTCTATATGTTGACTTATGAGTCAAGGAAGTCAAAGGTATTTTTCATATAGGTCAAAGTGGTCAAAATTGGTCGAAGCGCAATTTCAGCCCGTAAAATGTAGTCGTGGAAATGAGTTGCGTAACGGGTCGTAAAAGTGAAAACTTTTGTTGGACTTAAAAACATGTTATCTACAGGTCATATAGGATTTTTGGAAATTTTGTCAAATTTTATAAGCATGGTTTAATAAGGTAAAACAGCCCGTACTTTAGTCAAGTACCGGCGAGAATGGGTAAAAATGGACAACGTAGGTTATAAGAACGAATGGAATAAAATGAATGATACTTGTTGTTTTTGTTTTTGGCGTGAGTTATATTTGTCTTAAGTGACTTATATATATGTATTTTATACAGTACCGTAAGTATTTAAATGAGATTACTCATTACGCGTTATTTGTGATAGGTGTTGATTTACCCGGGCATCCGTTTCATCGTCAGTGATCACTCCTCGAACTACCGACTACTTAATATCTAAGGTGTGAATTTATAGCCTCGCTTATATTATTTCAAATTGTTTTACCCGCGAGGGAAATGCATGCTAGTTTTTAAAAAGGAACGTATATCATGAATGATTGTTAGACCCGAAAGTTGCCTTAGAAATTGTGTTGAGTACCAAAGTTGCAAAAGTCCCTAAATTCATGAACTATTAACTATTGTCTTGCCCTCGAGTAGGGGGAAATAGCCGCTTATGCAATTTGTAGTACTACGGGGTTAACGACCCAATGCTAGCCGAGAAGCTGTACTTATAGTAAGTTCTGCGGTAGATTATTTTGTATGAGAAATAAGGTATAATTGCAACTGATGCCTTTAGAAGGGGCACTGGTTTCATCTGAATCATGCCGGTATATTTACGCGGGTGATTGAGTTAACGGATTAGTGTCATGAGCTTAAACACAATTGTCAGTATCCTGATTATAGTTTGTTTGATCGACAAGACTATAAATGATCACGAATGGTTTTTATTATATATACGTTCAAATGGATTGTAAAACCTATGAATTCCACTCAACGTTTTCGTTGACCAAATTTTTGGCATGTGTTTCAGGTAACCGCTGAGCAGTAGGATGGAGCATGCATGGGATGGATGTTGTGTGATCGGCTTGGTGTCCGCTTGTTTTTCCCTCCTTTTCTACTTAAACAATTTTTATGTTTAATGTCATGTGGTTGTAAAACTGAAGTTTTTGGGGTTGAGATTCATGGGGACCGAAAACGCTAAACTCTGTGCACTATTTGGGGTTGGAAAAACTGTGGACATGTATTATCTAACAATTTTAAATGTTGAATTTTAAGATGACGTCTTTTTAGCGTCGTTTGATATATCTTGTGTGCAAAGAATACTGTGTAGCACCCATTGTTGTAGTTCCGCTGCGCATAACAATTGTGGGGGTGTTACAGATTGGTAATCAGAGCCACGAGTTATAGAGAACTAGGTCGTTTTTGAAAATCCTAAACTATAACTTTTGGTGTCGTAAGAAAGGGTCCAAGCACACACAACTATCCTGCATGGCTCCGGTAAGATTTATTGTTGTATTTATGGCATTTGACGTATACTTTTGAGTAAAGTATATATGTGGGTAATTATTATATAAGTATGGAATTACTGTATGTAGACGTTAAATTTTACGTGAAATATCCGACATCGTAATTTTCATATAAATCATGCATGAGCATCATATTATTACATTTCGGGCATATGTACCACCTTTGCATTGCATTTGCATGCATATATTTATAACTATTGTATAATTACTTATGTACCCTCCGAAATTCGCTGTTATTGCAGGAATGGCCGAGGTACCGCCCAACGATAACGGGAACGATTACGTCGTAGGTCACGAAGGGGGACCGTTTCCTCCGAACCCGCCGGACAATAATAATGGATGGATCGCTCCAGAAGACGAAATAGGGCTGGAAAACGACAATGGCGAAAGTGAGGTGGATAATTTCAGCATGAGCAGTGACGACAATGAGGATTCCGAAGAAGAGCCCGAGGAGCTATTGGATGATGGCATTCCCGAGGATGCCGTAGGCCAGACCGAACCCGATTTGTTTCAATCCCCGAGTTCGCCGAAGGGTTATGAGGTACCACCGACCGGTCGTTATGAGCAGCAACCTTTTGATCGCCCGATGGACAATAGTAATGGGAACAGTGGAGAGTCATCCAAGTCGCCATCGATTCATGAGAATATTGCAAGGGTCTATTTTCCGAGACCGAGTCACTACTGGGATCCCGCAGGTCGTTTGGGGAGGATGGAAAGGTTAATGTATGAGCGGTTTGTAGTTGAGACTAGGGTGATTAAGAAGTTTGATAAGACTGAAAGGGAGCATCAAAGATTGTTGGAAAGGACTTCAAGAATTGCATATGATGGGATGATGAACACAAGTGCCATCAATAGTTTGAAATCAAATGGTTGCGAATTTAAGTGCTAGTCTTGATCGTGTGAGGGAAGATCAGATGAGGTTGTCGAGGATGCAGAGTTGGGAGCATCGTGTGAGGGATTCATTGCCCCCGGATTGGAGATTCGTGGACGATGTGGAGATGGAGGCGAATGACTTCATGGTTCAGCCGCCTACTGGAGGTGCTTGTATTTCGGTGGGAAATCAAGTAGCGATTGAGCATGGATCTACATCAGGGACGAGAAAGGAAACAGAATGTGGGCCAGATGAGAAAGGAAAAGGAAAAGTGGATGATGTGGATGAGGAAGTGAGTGATGAGGAAACCGAGGACGACGACGAGCCGCCATCCAAGAGGCCGTGTGGATCACCACATGCCTAGTTACTTGTTGTGTATTTTTCCTTGATCATTGTAATAGAACTATTTTAGACCTTTGTATGATGGTATTATGACGAGAAACTCAAGTACTTGATGTTTTGTGGTGAATGATTGTAGTGGCATTACTTGTCACGATTTTGGTTAACTATCAATACAATCTATGTTACCTTTCATGATCTGTGATATGTCTTAAATTTGATCTTTTGTGGTGTGAATTGATGAATATTAGTAACTCCGTAGTGATGTGTCGTTGTATGTATTTTATGTCTGGGAAACTTGATATGAATACTTACATTGCTTTTCTATTTTCCTTGTCTTGCAGAAAGAGATATTCGATAAAACAATGCCTCCAAAGTTGACTGCCGATCGTGTTAACAACATGATTCAGGAAGCGATAGCTAATGCGTTGCAAGCGGACCGAGCTGGGAGAAATCAGGATCCAGGAAGGAACGCGGGGAGACAACCAGCCCCGAGAGTGTGTACCTATTCAAGCTTTATGAAGTGCGGTCCTACGCAGTTCCGTGGATCGGGTGGAGCCCTAGAACTTAGGCGATGGTTGGAAAAAGTTGAGAGTACGTTTGAAATCAGTGGTTGTGCAGAGGCGGATAAGGTAAAGTTTGCAGCAGCTACGTTTCTGGATGATGCGTTAAGTTGGTGGAATACCCAGGTAGCTACGGTTGGATTGGCTGTGGCAAATGCAAGAACGTGGAATGCAACCAAAGCTTTGTTGACAAAGAAGTTTTGCCCAGAGGAGGAATTGGGGCAATTGGAGGACGAATTGAGGCATTTGACCTTAAAGAACAACGATATAGCTGCTTACACCAGGAGATTCAATGAGTTAAGTCTTTTGTGTCCGGACATATTTGCCAATGATGCCAAGAAAATGAAGCAGTATATTAAGGGTTTATCTAGCAACATCAAGGGTGAAACAACTTCGTCGAAACCTGGAACGTTTGACGAAGCGGTTCAAATGGCTCACGCTTTGATGGATGTTAAGCTTCAGGACAAGCAGAACTACATTGCTGAGGGTAACAAAAGAAAATGGGAGGCAGCACAAGGCAATCAATCCCAAGGCCAGAACCGAGGAGGAAATCGAAACAACCCAGGGCCGAACCGTAATCAGCAGTTTAATCAGAGAAGGAACGAAGGGATGAGGGCCGTGACGAACCCTAGAGGTGTGAAAGTGAACCCCCATTGTGGAAAGTGCAACTTGTATCACGTTGGAAATTGCCCGCCGGCATGCGGCAAGTATGGAAAGGCAGGTCATAGGACAGCTAGTTGTCGAACGGGAGGAGTAGCCACTGGGGCTAATGCTATCAGGATGAGAGGATGTTATAGCTGTGGAGAAAGAGGGCATGTGCAAGCGAATTGCCCGAAGGCAGGGAACAGACGAGGAGGAAATAATGCGGCAGCTGTGTATCAAGTGGGAACTGCTGATAAACCACAAGGTCCCAATGTGGTTACCGGTACGTTTTTGCTAGACGCTTGTTATGCTAGTATTTTATTTGATTCTGGCTCCGACAAGAGTTTTGTAGACGTTAGATTTAGTCGTCATATCGATAGAGAACCGGTATTGTTAACGACTAGTTATAATGTTGAATTAGCCGATGGAAAAATTGTTAGTACGAATTCTATACTGAAAGGGTGTACCTTGAAGTTAGGAAACTACGCTTTTAAAATCGACTTGATGCCTATAGAGCTAGGATCGTTTGACGTGATTGTGGGAATGGATTGGTTAATGGCGCATAGTGCTACGATTGTCTGTGGTGAGAGGTTGGTGCAGATTCCGCTGAGGAATAGGGTTTTGACGGTTAAGGGAGACGAATGCACTTCTCGTTTGAAGGTGATTTCGTGTTTGAAGATGATGAAGTACGTAGAGAGCGGATGCGATGTGTTTTTGGCACAAGTTTCGAGCGATGGTGATGTAGAGGCGAGGATTGAAGAGGTACCAATTATTCGCGAGTATCCGGACGTTTTTCCAGACGAGTTGCCAGGTTTACCGCCTACCCGTGAGGTCGAGTTTCGAATTGATTTAGTGCCAGGAGCTGCACCGGTTGCACGAGCACCTTATCGCTTAGCACCATCTGAGTTAAAGGAATTAGCGGATCAATTGAAGGAATTAATGGACAAGGGATTTATTAGGCCGAGCTCATCACCTTGGGGAGCGCCAGTGTTGTTTGTAAAGAAGAAGGATGGTTCGTTTAGGATGTGTATCGACTATAGAGAACTCAATAAGCTGACGGTTAAGAATCGGTACCCATTACCGAGGATTGATGATTTGTTCGATCAATTACAAGGTTCCAGCGTATACTCAAAGATCGATTTAAGATCAGGGTATCATCAACTGCGTGTAAGAGAGGAGGATATTCCTGTAACTGCCTTTCGTACGCGGTATGGACACTTTGAATTTCGAGTGATGCCGTTTGGGTTGACGAACGCGCCTGCTGTATTCATGGATCTTATGAATCGCGTGTGCAAGCCGTATCTAGATAAGTTTGTTATTGTTTTCATCGACGACATACTTATTTACTCTAAGAGTAAGGAGGAGCACGAGAAGCACCTGAGAAAGATTTTGGAGTTGTTAAGGAAGGAGAAGCTGTATGCAAAATTCTCTAAGTGTGAGTTTTGGTTGGAATCAGTGCAGTTTCTAGGTCATGTGATTGATAGTGAGGGAGTTCGTGTAGATCCTGCTAAGATCGTAGCAATCAGGGAATGGTCAGCACCGACGACGCCGACTGAAGTTCGACAATTTTTGGGTTTAGCTGGGTATTATAGAAGGTTTATTGAAGGATTTTCGTTGATTGCGAAACCATTGACGCGGCTTACCGAGAAGAATAGGGTGTATGAATGGGGAAATGAGGAAGAGCTTGCTTTCGAAACGCTTAAGGATAAGTTATGTTCCGCGCCGATTTTATCATTGCCTGAAGGAACCGAAGATTTCGTGGTGTATTGTGATGCGTCTCGTAAGGGTTATGGAGCAGTGTTAATGCAACGTGAAAAGGTGATAGCTTACGCGTCGAGGCAATTAAGGAAGAACGAGGAGAACTACACGACGCACGATTTGGAATTAGGAGCGGTGGTTTTTGCGTTAAAGCTGTGGAGACACTATCTGTATGGGACAAAGTGTGTTGTATTCACTGATCACAAGAGTTTGCAGCACATTTTAGATCAAAAGGAGTTGAATATGCGACAAAGACGATGGGTTGAACTATTGAGTGATTATGACTGTGAAATTCGCTATCATCCTGGGAAGGCGAATGTTGTAGCGGATGCATTGAGTAGGAAGGAACGGGAGAAACCTTTGAGGGTTAGAGCTTTAGTGATGAGTGAGAGCGTTGACTTAACCGAAACCATACTGAAGGCTCAGGAGAGAGGATTAATGAAAGGGAATGTTGAAGCCGAGAATTTGGGACGAATGTTGAAACCTATTTTCGTGATTAGGTCTGACGGACTAAGATATTTTGAGAATCGGATTTGGTTACCATTGTGTTCATCTGAGGAAGGAAAGCCTGGAGTTCGAGAATTGGTCATGAATGAGTCGCATAAGTCGAAGTATTCGATACATCCCGGATCGGATAAGATGTACCACGACCTGAAGAAAGTTTATTGGTGGCCGAATATGAAGGCAGATATTGCTCGTTACGTCAGTAAGTGTTTGACTTGCGCGAAGGTTCAGGCAGAACATAAGAAACCATCTGGATTGTTGGTACAACCGGAAATCCCAGAATGGAAATGGGAGAAAATCGCAATGGATTTTGTGACGGGTTTACCTAGGACTCCTAGTGGATGCGATATGATATGGGTAATTGTGGACAGGTTGACGAAATCTGCTCATTTCTTACCTATGAAGAAGACGGACAGCATGGAAAAACTCGCCAGCGTGTACGTGAAAGAGATCGTCTGTAGACATGGAGTGCCGTTATCGATCATTTCGGATCGCGACAGTAGATTTACGTCGGAATTTTGGAGATCGCTTCAACGTGCGATGGGCACTGAACTGAGTTTAAGCACGGCTTATCACCCGGAAACTGACGGCCAGAGTGAACGAACGATTCAAACGATGGAGGACATGCTCCGAGCATGCGTGATCGATTTTGGAGGAAGTTGGGAACGCCACTTGCCTCTGGTGGAATTTTCGTACAATAATAGTTATCACGCGAGTATCAAAGCGGCACCGTTCGAAGCATTGTATGGAAGGAAGTGTAGATCGCCCGTGTGTTGGAGTGAAGTAGGGGAAAGTCAATTGACTGGACCCGAAATGGTTTTAGAAACGACAGAGAAGATCGTGCAGATCAAGAACCGACTACTTGCTGCGAGAAGCCGACAGAAGAGTTATGCCGATAACCGAAGGAAACCGTTGGAGTTTGAAGTTGGAGATATGGTTATGCTCAAGGTATCGCCATGGAAGGGTGTAATTCGTTTTGGAAAGAAAGGAAAGTTGAGTCCGAGGTATATTGGACCGTTTAAAATCGTTGAACGAATTGGACCAGTAGCGTACAAGTTAGAATTGCCGACCGAGCTTAGTGCTATTCATGACACGTTCCACGTATCGAACCTGAAGAAGAGTTTGGCGGACAAGGAATTGGTGATTCCTTTGGACGAGATTCGACTAGACGACAAAATGCACTTTGTGGAAGAACCTGTGGAAATTATGGACCGGGAGGTCAAGCGGTTGAAGCATAGTAGGATTCCCATTGTGAAGGTCCGATGGAATTCTAAGCGTGGACCGGAATACACCTGGGAACGTGAGGACTTTTTCAAGGAAAGGTATCCTCATTTGTTCCAGTAGACGAAATGTGAGTACAAGAAGAGGCGAGCGCCGGGACGTCGCTCTCTTTAAGGAGGGGTGGATGTGACACCCTAGAATCGAGGTCATTAACGATACCCTAAATTACGCTAATTTTTGAAATTTTTAATAAGATTTAATTTCTATAATTATAAGTATTTTGGTTAAGACCGATGTTCGAGGTTATAATTTTTACGTTTGACGTTTTGAGAAGGACGATGACGATTACGATCCCGAGGGATGCCCAATTTTATATAATTTTTGACGATTTGTCGATAATGTAATTTTTCGAGAATTTTATTTACGGTTCGTGTTAAGTTGAGTCGTGTGAGTTTTATAGCCTTCCAAGTACATTTAAAGTATCCCAAAAATATTTTGGAGCATTCGGGAAGATTTCCGACTCCCGTAAAATTTTCAAAATTAACAAATGAGTCAAACCCGCAAAGTTTTGAGGTCGTTTTCTATTTAAGGACAAAAGAAGCCCAATATTGCACAAAGGTCCCTCCTAACTATCAAAAAGGGCCAAAATTGAAACACACACAAACACATACAACACTTGCACCAAAAATCAAACCATCACTCTCTTCTCTCTCTCTCTAGCTCACGGCAACCCCAAACCCACACAAAAATTCACCAAAAATCTTTTCTACTTGATTTTTCAAAAATCTAAGGTTAGACCACGCTTAGTTTGGTCATTACCCACCTATTCATGTAATCAAATCCAACATGCATTGATAAAAAATTTTCAAGATTTTTCCATATTATCCAAAATCGTTTTTGAGGCTTAAAGAGCTAATGCATGTTAATTTTAAGTGTTATGGAAGTATAAACACCAAGAAAACCCACCAAAATTAATTTGGTTGTGGTGATTGGGTCACCCAAACCCCACGGCAAAGGGGGTGTTTGGGGAGCCATGGTGGTTGTTGAATTTGCATGTTATATTTGTGTTTGGTTTGTTGTTTTAGGAAGATTCATATAGGTTTTATTACTTGCATGTTTATTTTCTTTGATTCTTGATATTGAGATTGGTTGATCAATAGGGGTAGGATGGAAGTTTGATGTTAGGATATGTTTGGGAAGGCTTAGGATGATGTTTAGTGTTGGTTAGAAGTCTTGGAATCGAGTCTAAGCATGTTTTTGGTATGGTCATTTTTAGGCAGAAACATTTGGTCTATTTTGGAAAAATGATTTTTGTTCCAGGTCTTGAAAACTAAATATAGTGATAGAGGGTTTTTCTAGCTTTAATTTGGTATAAGGTAGAGCCCGTGACTCAAAACGAGCTAAAAGTTATGACATTTTAAAGATCGGGTACCGGGAGACGAGGACTTTCACAATCCGGATTTGTGCAAAGTTTTAGTCAAATCCCGAGGGTCACAAGTATAATTTGGTAAATGATCAAGGGTCAAAACTTGGTCCCTAACCTGTACAAATGAGTCTATATGTTGACTTATGAGTCAAGGAAGTCAAAGGTATTTTTCATATAGGTCAAAGTGGTCAAAATTGGTCGAAGCGCAATTTCAGCCCGTAAAATGTAGTCGTGGAAATGAGTTGCGTAACGGGTCGTAAAAGTGAAAACTTTTGTTGGACTTAAAAACATTTTATCTACAGGTCATATAGGATTTTTGGAAATTTTGTCAAATTTTATAAGCATGGTTTAATAAGGTAAAACAGCCCGTACTTTAGTCAAGTACCGGCGAGAATGGGTAAAAATGGACAACGTAGGTTATAAGAACGAATGGAATAAAATGAATGATACTTGTTGTTTTTGTTTTTGGCGTGAGTTATATTTGTCTTAAGTGACTTATATATATGTATTTTATACAGTACCGTAAGTATTTAAATGAGATTACTCATTACGCGTTATTTGTGATAGGTGTTGATTTACCCGGGCATCCGTTTCATCGTCAGTGATCACTCCTCGAACTACCGACTACTTAATATCTAAGGTGTGAATTTATAGCCTCTCTTATATTATTTCAAATTGTTTTACCCGCGAGGGAAATGCATGCTAGTTTTTAAAAAGGAACGTATATCATGAATGATTGTTAGACCCGAAAGTTGCCTTAGAAATTGTGTTGAGTACCAAAGTTGCAAAAGTCCCTAAATTCATGAACTATTAACTATTGTCTTGCCCTCGAGTAGGGGGAAATAGCCGCTTATGCAATTTGTAGTACTACGGGGTTAACGACCCAATGCTAGCCGAGAAGCTGTACTTATAGTAAGTTCTGCGGTAGATTATTTTGTATGAGAAATAAGGTATAATTGCAACTGATGCCTTTAGAAGGGGCACTGGTTTCATCTGAATCATGCCGGTATATTTACGCGGGTGATTGAGTTAACGGATTAGTGTCATGAGCTTAAACACAATTGTCAGTATCCTGATTATAGTTTGTTTGATCGACAAGACTATAAATGATCACGAATGGTTTTTATTATATATACGTTCAAATGGATTGTAAAACCTATGAATTCCACTCAACGTTTTCGTTGACCAAATTTTTGGCATGTGTTTCAGGTAACCGCTGAGCAGTAGGATGGAGCATGCATGGGATGGATGTTGTGTGATCGGCTTGGTGTCCGCTTGTTTTTCCCTCCTTTTCTACTTAAACAATTTTTATGTTTAATGTCATGTGGTTGTAAAACTGAAGTTTTTGGGGTTGAGATTCATGGGGACCGAAAACGCTAAACTCTGTGCACTATTTGGGGTTGGAAAAACTGTGGACATGTATTATCTAACAATTTTAAATGTTGAATTTTAAGATGACGTCTTTTTAGCGTCGTTTGATATATCTTGTGTGCAAAGAATACTGTGTAGCACCCATTGTTGTAGTTCCGCTGCGCATAACAATTGTGGGGGTGTTACAATAAAGATAAAATCTTTTTGGATTTTTGAAATTTTTAATTTTTATGGATTTTTATCAATTTTTAATTTTTATGATTTTTTTTTAAATTTTTTAAGCAAGAAAATAACGTTCACAAATGAACGGATCCCAAAAAGGAACGCGTCTCTCATAGAAAATCGTTAATCTTTACGAAAAGAGCCGGCAGCGGCGCCATTTGATACAAGGCTTTTGACACCCTGTATAAAAATTAAAGTTCAAGTTCTCGGTATCTTAACGAATTGATTTCCGGCTTAAAGTGTGACTCTATTCATTTTGGTGAAACAAATATTTTTGGTTGTTTTTAAATTTAAATGTGCAAAGACTTAAAAGTAAATGTCGTTAAAGTAAAATGGCGTTAAAATTAAACTAAGTCTAATTTAAAGAAAAGGTGCGATATTTAAAAACGTGACGGAAAGTAAATTAATTAAATGACTTAAAATAAAGCATGACGGAAATTAAAATTAGACAAGTATTAAAATGAGAATGTAAAAATTAAACAAGACAAAACATGAAAAATGAATCCAATCGGAATGTATTCCGATCAGCACCCCAATCGGAATACTCTTACCACTCTGGTCGGAATGAGGATCGGAAAATGCCAATCGGAAAGCTGTCACCTTACCTTGATCGGAATACCAAACTCTCCTCAGATCGGAATGATAAAAACCTACCTGGTCGGAATGCTTCGATCGGAAAGTAGGAAAGAAGAGGCTATCGGAATCCTTCTCGTCGGAATGTAGTTAGAACTCAAATCGGAAAGCTGTCACTCTTACTGATCGGAATACCCAAACTAGATCTCTGATCGGAATACCACTTACCCTCCAATCAGAATGTGTTAGAAGAGTCTAGATCGGAATGTTTGTCACTCACCTCGATCGGAATATAGCTAAACACCACCAATCGGAATGTTGTAACCCTTTTCCGACCAAGCCAAAGAACTATGGTCGGAATGTATAAACCCTTTTCCGATCTACCCAATCGGAATACAGCAAAGAAGAATGAAAATAAGCTAGAAAAATAAGCTATAACTCTAATAAGCACAAGACGAAAATCCTAAGGCAAACCGTATAAAAATAAGCTACTAAACTGAAATTTAAAGACTTTTAAAACACGAAATGAATAAGCTTTACGAAAAACAACTTTTATATAAAAATAACTTTTATAAAAACTTTAAAAACTTAAAGATGAAAACAATTAAGCTACAAGAATCAATGATCTAACACAATCACAAGCATAAAAACACAATCTTTAATCAAATAAGCAACACAATAAGCATGTAAACATAAAGATCAAGCAAGAAAGAAAGGTAGAATGAGAGATTAAAAGCAAGAAAACTAAAGAACACTTACTTGGAAATTAAATGTATTAAAAGTGCAAGACAAGTATTTAAATGTGCAATAAAGTAAATGTGCAAGTTAAATAAAAGTGGAAGACTAATTGTCACCTTAGCCAACAAAAGCTAATGAAATGAAAATGAGAAGTATTTATAGGAGATTAGGAAGGTGTTTAGAGGAAGCTTCCTCCTCTCCTTCCTTTCTTCTTAATTGCACCATTAAGTCCTTCCCTTCTTAATCTTTTGTTAATCTTGGACTTTAATGACTTATGGCACGGGATTTCTTTAAACTCGTCTTTTTATTCTTCAATAAATAAGACTCGAGTTCTTCGGCTTTAAGTAAACTTCCGTCTTTTGACTTTTTCTTCGATAAATCTTCAGAATTGGTCTTGGACTTCCGTTCTTTTCGCACTCTTGACTTCTCGACTTCATATTTCGTCTTTTTCTTCAATATTAGCCCGTGAATGCCGTGTTTTCTCCACTTTTCACAATTTCGTACTAAATCACAACAAAAACACAAACCACGCATAATTCCGACATAAAAGACATAAAATACACGTTTTGGCTCGGTTATTATTGTAATTAAGTGGTAAAAAGGATGGGTGTTTACACACCTATCATATTTTCTCTTGCATTTTCTTTTTAGTGTATGCGTACTCGATAAACGTCTTATTCAGAGCCCGAAGATTTAGACATGGCCGGTGTACACAAAAACAACAATAATAATCCACCCCACAACAACAATAATAATCCACCCCACCCCAACATGAATAATCCACCCTTACCCGACCTACGAACCATGGAGGAGCTATGCCAACCTATGATGAACGGACGTGGAGGCCCGATTGCGCCGATGCATATCACGACTCAGGAGTTTTCGTTGAAGCATCACATGATCCAACAAGTGCAAACTAACCCATTTCGCGGAATTCCGGATGATGATGCCAACAAACACCTCGACAAATTCATTACCATCATCCAAAGCATGAAGTCACCCGGTGTTTCTATGGATGAACTTCGCCTCCAACTATTTCCCCACTCGCTTTCTCACCATGCCGAAAAATGGTTTGACCGTCTTCCAAAGAATTCTATTCATACTTGGGACGACATGACTCAACGCTTTTTGTCGCGCTACTTCCCACCATCCATGGTCACGAGCCTTCGTAACCAAATTAGTGGATTCATGCAAGACAATGATGAATCGCTCTTTGATGCTTGGGAACGATACAATGATTTGATCGACCGTTGTCCAAATCACAACATGCTCGCCGTCACTCTCATTGATACTTTCTACAATGGTCTCACTTTTCGTGATCGTGACACGATAAACGCCGCAGCCGGTGGTACTTTTATGAAAAGGAGACCGGAGGAGTGTAGAGAGTTGATTGAAAACATGACTACTCACCACAAGAATTGGGATTCATCCGCATCCTCAAGATCTAATCCGAGAGTAAATGTTTCATCTACTTCTTCCACCACCGACATGTCCGCCATGGAACGTGCTTTTCTTGACATTAGGGAAAGTATGCAAATTTTGGCTTCTAACCAAACTCAACAAGCTAAAGTCGTTGCTATTTCTTGTGACACATGTGGTGGTCCTCATTCTTACAATGATTGTCCTTCTACTCAAGGCAATTTTTCTGAAAACGTTAACGCGGCATACGGTACTTATCCCACGGGAGGCTATCAAGCTCGTCCTCAAGGAGACCGTAACTTTCTAAGTTATCGTTCAAACAACTATCTTGCTCCACCCGGTTTCACTCCTCAAAACCAAAACCAACAACAAATCTATAACCGAAATAACCAATCCCAACCTCGTGCTAACAATCAATATCAACCTCAAAGAAACCCATACCCACCTCAAGGAAATTCTCAAGCTTACCAAGCTCCACCTCTCAATCAACCGATGGTATTGAATCAAGACGTAGAGACATTCATGAGGACCAATAGAGAGATGGTGACGAATCTTCAGAGTCAATTCATCAACTTGAAGGGAGAAATGGCGAAACAAGGGAGCGATATTCGAGCCGAATTAAGGAATGACATGGTGAAACAAAGCAATGATATTCGTGCCGACATGAGATTCTCTTTCAGCACTCAAGCAGATAATATACGTGATATGCTTGGTTCGCTCTTCCAAGGTAATCAACCCTCTTCTTCGGGTACTCTTCCGAGTAACACCGTTGCGAATCCAAGAGGGGAGATGAAAGCAATCGCCACTCGTAGTGGAAAAGGTTATACGGAACCCAAGCTTCCTACACCTCCAACCGTGATTGTGAACAAGGAAAAAGAGCAACTTTCCTCACCTCCTTTTCCTTCTACCCCCATTCCCCCACCACCCGTGGTTGTTAGTGATCCTACTCCCCTAAAGCCTTCCTCTTCATCCGATATACCTTATCCTTCAAGGTTGAGGAAAGAGAAGCAAAAGAGCAAGGATGATATTCAAGTTTCAAACTTTCTGAAAATGTTTAAACAATTGAACTTTAACATCTATTTTGCCGAGGCTCTCACTCACATGCCTAAATACGCGAATATGTTTAAAGATCTTCTTAGTGACAAGGAGAAGCTTCTTGACATTGCTCAGACCCAACTTAATGAGAATTGCTCCGCCGTTCTCTTAAGGAAATTGCCCACCAAACTTGGTGATCCGGGTCGCTTCTTGATTCCTTACAACTTCCCGGGAGTAGAGAATTGCATAGCCCTAGCCGATCTATGTGCCAGTATAAACTTAATGCCTTTAAGTGTTTGGAAGCAATTATCTCTCCCCGAGCTAGTCCCCGCCAAAATGACTTTGGAATTAGATAACCGTACGGTTTCTTATCCAGTGGGGATAGCCGAAGACGTCTTCGTTGGCGTTGACAAATTCACCTTCCCGGCGGATTTTGTTGTCGTTGACTACGAGATGGATCCTCGTGTTCCATTAATCGTTGGACGTCCCTTCTTGAGGACCGGTCGCACTCTCATTGATGTAGCCGCGGGCGAAATAATCATGAGAGTTGGTGACGATAAAATTGTCTTCAACATGGGTAAGATTTCTAAGCAACCTTATTCATATGAGAGTGTTAATGATATTGATGTTCTCGATGAGGCTTGTGAAGAACACTTTCATGATGCTTGCAAAAGTACTCTCTCTTCTCTACCCAATGTTGAGACCGTTGCCTCAGTTGCTCCGTCATTGACTCCTTTTGGAGAAAGTGACTTGGATGATTTTAAAGCTAGCTTGGGTCCTCTCGATCTTAAGTATGATGATTCTTCCACCGATTGGGATGAATACATTCGTATAATTGAGAAACTTCTCCATGAAGACCCGTTTTCTCCTCCTTCTCCTAAAGAGGTGACTAATGATGATCCATCGTTAGTTACACCATCTATTGAGGATCCTCCTACTCTTGAGCTTAAGGACCTACCTCCTCATCTCGAGTATGTTTTCTTAGAAGGCATTGATCAACTTCCCGTTATCATTGCTAAGGACTTAAAAGCCGATGAGAAAACTCGTCTCATTGAAGTTCTCAAGAAACATAAAAGAGCTATCGCTTGGAAAATCTCCGATATTCGCAGAATTTATCCTCACTTTTGCACACATAAAATTCTCATGGAGGACGACTTTAAGCCCACAATTCAAAGCCAACGAAGGGTGAATCCTAAAATCCATGACGTTATCAAAAAAGAGGTTATCAAACTTCTTGATGCGGGCATGATTTATCCTATCTCGGATTCACCATGGGTTAGTCCAGTCCATTGTGTTCCTAAGAAAGGCGGAATCACCGTTGTGCCCAATCAAAACAACGAGTTGATTCCTACACGTCTCGTTACTGGATGGAGAGTTTGTATAGACTACCACAAACTCAATGATGCCACGAGAAAGGATCATTTCCCTCTTCCTTTTATGGACCAAATGCTTGAACGTTTAGCGGGTAATGAATATTACTGATTTCTAGATGGTTTCTCGGGTTATTTCCAAATACCCATCGATCCCCAAGATCAAGAGAAGACAACATTCACTTGTCCCTATGGCACATTTTCCTACAAAAGAATGCCTTTTGGCTTATGCAATGCCCCCGGGACTTTCCAAATGTACATGTTGGCTATCTTCCATGACATGGTTGAGCAAACCATGGAAGTCTTCATGGATGATTTCTCGGTCTTTGGGGATTCCTTCTCTTCTTGCCTTGCCAATTTAGAACGTATGCTTAAGCGGTGCGAAGACACTCGCCTTGTTCTAAATTGGGAAAAATACCATTTTATGGTAAAAGAAGGCATTGTGCTAGGACACAAAATTTCAAAAGCCGGTCTTGAAGTCGACCGTGCTAAAGTGGATGTCATAGCCAAATTACCTCCACCTTCAACCGTGAAGGGTGTGAGAAGTTTTCTGGGTCATGCGGGCTTTTATCGTCGATTCATTCAGGATTTCTCTAAAATCGCTCGGCCGATGACCCACCTCTTGGAAAAAGATACTCCTTTTATCTTTTCTAAAGAGTGTAGCGAAGCCTTCAATCTTCTTAAGGATAAGCTAACTAAGGCACCTGTCTTGGTTACCCCTAATTGGGAGCTACCCTTTGAGTTGATGTGTGATGCTAGCGACTTTGCTATTGGAGCGGTTTTGGGCCAAAGAGTGAATAAACACTTCCAACCAATCTATTATGCTAGCAAGACAATGACGGGGGCTCAATTGCATTATACGACAACCGAAAAAGAGCTTTTAGCTGTTGTCCATGCTTTTGAAAAATTTCGCCCCTATCTTGTTTTATCCACCACAATCGTATACACGGACCATTCCACGTTGAAGTACTTGATGACTAAGCACGACTCTAAGCCAAGACTTCTTCGCTGGGTTTTACTCCTTCAAGAATTCAACATTGAAATTCGTGACAAGAAGGGAGCCGAAAACCTAGCCGCGGATCATTTAAGTAGACTTGAGGATCCATATCAAGGGGATCATCCGAACAAAGAGATCAATGACTCTTTTCCCCTTGAGACCTTAATGTCTATAAATCTCAATCTGGATGACACCCCGTGGTTTGCCGACATTACAAACTACTTAGCGGGTGGTGTTCTCATCAAAGGGTTAACATCCCAACAAAAGAAAAAGTTCTTGAATGATGTTAAGACTTACTTTTGGGATGACCATTTTCTCTTCAAACAATGCGCTGATTTGATTATTCGCTGATGTGTTGACGGACCGACAGCTTTAGACATTCTCAAGGCTTGCCACAAAGGACCCACCGGTGGTCACTTTGGTCCCAACTACAGCGCCAAAAAAGTGTTTGACTCGGGATTTTATTGGCCAACCATTTATCGTGATGCTCACGAAATGGTTAAACATTGTGATGCTTGCCAAAAACAAGGCAATATCACACATAAAGATGAGAGGCCTCAAAATTTCATACAAGAATGTGAAATCTTTGATGTATGGGGCATCGACTTTATGGGGCTATTCCCTTCTTCTAAAGGAAACAAATACATCCTTGTCGCCGTTGACTACGTTTCTAAATGGGTTAAAGCTAAAGCTTTACCCACTAACGACGCGAGGGTGGTTTGTAATTTCTTGAAAAAACTGTTTGCTCGATTCGGTGTTCCTCGTGCTATAATCAGTGACCGCGGGACTCATTTTTTCGATGATCAATTTGCAAGAGTCATGGCTAAGTATGGTGTCAATCACCATCTTTCCACAGCTTATCATCCTCAAACCAACGGTCAAGCAGAGATATCCAATCGTGGATTGAAGCGAATTTTGGAACGTAGTGTGGGAGAGCATCATGCCTCATGGGCCGATAAACTTGATGATGCTTTGTGGGCTTTCTGTACCGCCTATAAGACACCGATTGGTTGTACACCTTATCGTCTTGTGTACGGGAAAGCATGCCACCTTCCCATCGAGCTGGAACATAAGGCATACTGGGCCTTGAAGTGGGCTAACTTCGACATCAACAAAGCCGGTGATCTTTGCAAGATTCAACTCAATGAGCTACATGAATTGAGGAATGAAGCTTACGAGAACTCATTGATCTACAAGGAGAAGACCAAGATTATCCACGATGCTAGAATTAAGAACCGAGAGTTCCACGTTGGTGATCAAGTCTTACTTTTTAACTCTCGGTTGAAGATCTTCTCGGGCAAGTTGAAGAGCCGTTGGTCTGGTCCATTCACTATCGCCAATGTCTTTCCCTATGGCACCATTGAGCTTTCTCAGCCAAATGGATCCTATTTTAAGGTGAATGGCCAGCGTCTGAAGTTGTACTTTGGTGAGGACATCTCTCATGAGATGATTCCATCCCTCACCATGTTTCCCATGAATTAGTTCGGGACCGAGTCTGGCTCGTGACCCGGTTAACAAAAACAAGCGCTCCTCGGGAGGCAACCCGAGTATTGATAGGTGTGTAAACACCCATCCTTTTATCACTTAATTCTGGCTAAAACAAGACCAAAACACGTATTTAATGTCATTTGTTTGGAATTATGCGTGGTTTTTGTGTTTATTGTGTTTTCAGAGCTAACCGGATAAATATTAAAGAAAACATGGGATTGCACGGGATTTATCAAGGAAAAAGACTCAAGATAAAGTCTATTGTCCAAGAGATGCAAAAGATTTGAAGTCACTAGGCCTATTCGAAGATTTATCGAAGAAAAGGACTAAAGACGGAAGATTTTCATAAGTCGAAGAAACCCGAGTCTATTTAACGAAGAAATTAAAAGACGAGTTGGATTTAATCGACAACAAATCCCGAATCAGAATCGAAAACGTCAAATTTTCTGAAAAGACGAGAAGACAAGAAGAAAGGGAGAAAGCCCACTCACCAACCAACCACTAGGAGTATAAATAGATCACTCCCTTCACACATTAGGGAGTTAGCTTCATTTTTCTTTCCCAGTTTCTTTGTAGTTCGTTCCATCACCAACTCCATTAGGGAGTTTGGTGATTTTCATTTTTCTTTTCAATCTTGTAATCCTTAATCATTAACCTTGTTACTCTTCTATTAATCAATCCATTCCATCTTTCTATTCATCTTGTTCTTCATCATTTTTATTGAAAGTTTCTAAGTTTCTTATTTGATTCAAGTTTGATTTCAAAAAGTTGTTGATTTAAAGTTTTTATTGGTGGGATTTGTTTCTTATGGTATGTTAATGATTATTGGTTAGTTTGGTAAAACCTTTTTGAGTATTTTTGTGTTTAGATTGGAAAAATCGTTTTGGTTCGTCTGCTACTGTTCTTCATTACCAGAAAATTCCGAATAGCCAATTTTGAGTTTCCCTTATTCGGAATTTTTGATATTCCGAATAGGGGTGTTGCAATTTCTTTTACTCGGAATAATTTTCCGAATAGCTCTTTTTCGTTTTCCTTATTCGGAACTTTTCAGTTTTCCGAATTGCTTGTTTTTTCCAGCCTTATTCGGAATATTTTATATATTCCGAATGGTCCTTGTTTTCCGCATGGTGTAATTTTTCCGCATAGCCAAGTTTATTTTTCCTTATTCGGAATATCTCATATATTCCGAATAGCATTATTTTCCGAATAAACCATATATTCCGCATAGTACTCTTTTTCCGCATAGGGCTTTTTATTCTGCATAGGGATTTATTCCGAATGGCCTTATTTTCCGAATAGAGCAACATTCCGCATAAGGGGTACTTTCAGCATAGAACATTTTTCAGTAAGAGTATTTTTCTGCTTTATTATTTAATTGCTTTTATCTACTGTTTCCGGCTTTAATCTTTATTCACTTCAATTATTTAGAATAGAAAACCAAATCCACTTTTTGTCACCAAGAACAAATCATTCCACTTTTAACTGAGATCAATTCGAGAGGATTCCGAGAAATTATTCTGAACCCAATGAAAAGTCATGTATCAAATGGCGCCGCTGCCGGCTCCTCTCGTTAAGATCAAAAGTTTTTTGTGAGAATTTGGATTTTGGGATCCGTTCCCCGTGAACGTTACTTTTTCCTAAAAATTTTCAAAATCACTAAAAAATATAAAATTTTCAAAAATCCTAAAAAGTAAAAAAAAAAAAAAAACAATAAAAACCAAAAATATTTTTGCTTGTTTTTCTTTGTTCGTTCTTTTGCAGGTGTATGCGCACTCGATCCACGTCTTATCAAGAGCCCGAGCCTCTCGATAACTTAGACATGGCTGGTGTACAAAACAACAATAACATACCACCTCCGAACAACAATAATAACAACAACAACCCGCCTTTCAACAACATGAATAACAACAACAATGAGCCCCTTCCGGATAATCGCCCAATGATTGAACTGCTGCAAGCTCATGTTGATGGCAACACGGATCCAATTGTTATACCACCAATTGCCGCCAACAATTTCGAGCTCAAGTCAGGCTTTATCCAGATGGTCTCAGCTCAGCCATTCTTGGGACAAACCATTGATGACCCACATGACCATATCAAGAGATTTCTACAACTCACCAACACGGTCAAATTCAATGGAGTTCCACAGGAGGTTATAAGGTTACAACTTTTTCCCTTTTCTTTAGAGGGACAAGCCCGGCATTGGCTTGCTAAGGAACCGCCACAGAGTATTCTCTCGTGGACGGATTTGGAAACAAAGTTTATCAACTACTTTTTTCCACCCTCTCGTACTACCGCTTTGCGGAATGAGATTATAAACTTTGAACAAAAGTACGATGAGTCATTCAGTGAATCTTGGGATCGTTTTAAAGATCTTTTAAGAAAATGCCCACAACATGGTTTTACCAAAGTACATCAAATTAATACTTTTTACAATGGTTTAAGCATGAGTGACCAAGATTCACTGAATAGTGCCTCAGGGGGTAATTTATTGGCTAAGACTTCCAATGCTGCTTGGGACATCATTGAGAATAAATCTCGTGTGCAAACCAAGAGTGTTAGGACCAATGTTGCTAGTGCTAGCACTAATGATAGCGACAAGCGATTGGACAAACTCACTACGCTTCTTGAAACGCTTGTCACCCACACCGTCAGCAACAACAACAGCAACAACGCCAAACATGCACAAGTGAACGCTGTCAGCCAACCTTTTGAGATATGCGGTGGTCCCCACTCTTACACAACTTGTACTGCCACCCAAGATTACCCTGCTGAGAATGTGAATGCGGCATATGGCACCTACCAACAACCTGCTTATCAAGCTAAACCCCAAGGTGACCGTAACTTGCTTAGCTACCGCAACAACAACTATCTTTCACCACCTGGTTTCCCTCCTACCAACCCAAACCAACAACAAAACCTTAATCGCCCTACTCAACAACAACAACAACCTCGACAACCATACATCCCACCTCACAAGCAGCAACAACCGCCTCAACGAAACAATCAAGTCTACCAACAACCTGCTTACCAACCACCTGCATACAATGCTCCTACCAACCAAGCCACCACTGCATTACACCAAGAGGTCGCCACCTACATGAGAACCAATGATGTGATAGTGGGAAACCTCCAAGAGGAAGTGCGCAATTTAAAGGCAGATTTGGTAAAGCAAGGAAATGATTTGAGAGCCGATATGCGAAACACGTTGGATAGTCAGACGAATGACTTGAGGAACATGATGGCTAGTTTCTTCCAAAGTAGTCAACCCTCTTCTTCGGGTACTCTTCCGAGTAACACCATTGCCAACCCAAGAGGGGAGATGAAAGCAATCACCACTCGCAGTGGTAAAGGTACAAAGGAACCCGAGCTTCCTATACCTCCACCAGTGGTTGTGACTAAGGAGAACGAGTCGCATGCTCCTATTCCTCCTCCTTCTCCTTCCCCAATTTCTCCACCTCTTCTTTCTACCCCTCCTCCACCCGTGGTTGTGAGTGACCCTATTCTTCCAAAGCCTTCCTCTTCTTCCAATATACCTTATCCATCCAGGTTGAGGAAAGAGAAGCAAAAGAGCAAGGATGATATTCAGGTTTCTAACTTTCTTAAAATGTTTAAACAACTGAATTTTAACATCTCCTTCGCTGAGGCTCTCGCTCACATGCCCAAATACGCCAAAATGTTTAAAGATCTTTTGAGCGACAAGGAAAAGCTCCTCGATATTGCCAACACCCAACTTAATGAGAACTGCTCTGCAGTGCTCTTAAGGAAATTGCCAACCAAGCTTGGTGATCCGGGTCGTTTTCTTATCCCTTGCAATTTCCCGGGAGTAGAGAATTGCATGGCCCTAGCTGATCTAGGTGCCAGTATTAATCTCATGCCTCTAAGTGTTTGGAAGCAATTATCTCTCCCAGAGCTAGTCCCCACCAAGATGACTTTGGAATTAGCCAACCGTACGGTTGCTTATCCAGTGGGGATAGCCGAAGATGTCATTGTAGGAGTCGACAAATTCACCTTCCCTGCTGATTTTGTTGTCGTCGACTACGAGATGGACCCCCGTGTGCCACTTATTGTTGGTCGTCCATTCTTAAGGACCGGTCGCACTCTCATCGATGTTGAAGCCGGTGAGCTTATTATGAGAGTGGGTGACGATCAAGTAGTCTTCAACATGGGAAAGTTGTCCAAACAACCTTATTCATATGAGAGTGTTAATTGTATTGACGTTCTCGATGAGGCTTGTGAAGAACACTTTAATGATGCTTGCAAAAGTATTCCTACCTCTCTTCCCACTATTGAGACCGTGTCCTCTATTGCTTCATCGTTGTCTCTATTCGGAGATAGTGATTTGTTCTGGAACAATCTTGAAGCTACCATGGGAGATGCGAATTTAGCTACTAATGATTCTCCCACCGAGGGGGATGAAGACATGAGTTTCTTTGACAATCTTCTCACCGAAGACAATCCTTCGCCTCCATCTCCCACGGTCATTGCTATCGATACTCCGACTTTGAAAACGCCTCCCGTCGAAAATCCTCCGGATTTGGAACTTAAGGAGTTGCCGCCTCATCTCGAGTACGTGTTCCTTGACGACAACAAGACGTCGCCCGTCATTATTGCGAAGGATTTGAAAGATGAAGAGAAGACTCGCCTCGTCGCCGTGCTGAAGGATCATAAGAAGGCTATTGCTTGGAAGATTTCGGATATTCGTGGAATTGATCCTCACTTCTGCACACACAAAATTCTCATGGAGGACGACTTCAAGCCCACTATTCAAAGCCAACGAAGGGTGAATCCAAAAATACATGAAGTCATCAAAACAGAGGTTATCAAACTTCTTGATGCGGGTATGATTTACCCTATTTCGGATTCATCGTGGGTTAGTCCAATCCATTGTGTGCCCAAGAAGGGCGGAATAACCGTTGTTCCCAATGAACACAACGAGTTGATTCCCACTCGTCTCGTTACTGGGTGGAGAGTTTGTATAGACTACCGCAAACTCAATGATGCCACGAGAAAGGATCATTTCCCTCTACCTTTCATGGACCAAATGCTTGAACGATTAGCCGGTAATGAATATTACTGCTTTCTTGATGCTTTCTCGGGTTATTTCCAAATACCCATCGATCCCCAAGATCAAGAGAAGACTACATTCACTTGTCCCTATGGCACTTTCGCTTACAAAAGAATGCCTTTCGGCTTATGTAATGCGCCCGGGACTTTCCAAAGGTGCATGTTAGCTATCTTCCATGACATGGTTGAACAAACCATGGAAGTATTCATGGATGATTTCTCGGTCTTCGGGGATTCCTTCTCTGCTTGCCTTGCCAATTTAGAACGTATGCTAAAGCGGTGCGAAGACACTCGCCTCGTTCTAAATTGGGAAAAATGCCATTTTATGGTAAAAGAAGGCGTCGTGCTTGGACATAAGATTTCGAAAGCCGGTCTTGAAGTAGACCGTGCTAAAGTCGATGTTATAGCTAAGTTGCCTCCACCGTCAACTGTGAAGGGTGTGAGAAGTTTCCTGGGTCATGCGGGCTTCTATCGTCGATTCATCAAAGATTTTTCTCAAATTGCTCGCCCGATGACCCACCTCTTGGAAAAAGATACTCCTTTTATCTTTTCCAAAGAGTGCCTTGAAGCCTTCAACTCGCTTAAGGATAAGCTAACTAAGGCACCCGTCTTGGTTACCCCTAATTGGGAGCTGCCCTTTGAGTTGATGTGCGATGCTAGCGATTTTGCTATTGGAGCGGTTCTTGGACAAAGAGTGAACAAACACTTCCAACCGATCCATTACGCTAGCAAGACAATGACTGGGGCACAATTGCATTACACGACAACCGAAAAAGAACTTTTAGCTGTTGTCTATGCTTTTGAAAAGTTTCGCCCCTATCTTGTCCTTTCTACCACCATTGTGTATACCGATCATTCCGCGTTGAAGTACTTGTTGACAAAGCAAGATTCCAAACCAAGACTTCTTCGCTGGGTTTTGCTGCTCCAGGAATTTAAAATCGACATCCGCGATAAAAAAGGAGCAGAAAACTTAGCCGCGGATCATCTCAGCAGACTTGAGGATCCATACCAAGGGGATCATCCGACCAAAGAAATCAATGATTCTTTTCCCTTGGAGACCTTAATGTCTATAAACTCGAAGCCGAATGAAACCCCGTGGTTTGCGGACTTTGCAAACTACTTGGCTGGTGGAATTCTCAAGGAAGGGTTGACGTCCCAGCAAAAGAAGAAGTTCTTTACTGATATTAAAACTTACTTTTGGGACGACCCTTACCTATTCAAACAATGTGCTGACCTGATTATTCGCCGATGTGTTGATGGACCGGCAGCGTCGGACATCCTTGATGCTTGCCACAAAGGACCCACCGGTGGTCACTTTGGTCCCAATTACACCGCTAAGAAAGTGTTTGACTCGGGATTTTATTGGCCCTCCATATACCGTGACGCTCACGATATGGTCAAACGATGTGATGTTTGCCAAAAGCAAGGCAAAATCACACATAAAGACGAGATGCCTCAGAATTTCATTCAAGAGTGTGAAATTTTTGATGTTTGGGGTATCGACTTTATGGGGCCATTCCCTTCATCTAAAGGAAACAAATACATCCTTGTAGCCGTTGACTACGTTTCCAAGTGGGTTGAAGCCAAAGCTTTGCCTACTAATGACGCAAGGGTGGTTTGTAACTTTTTGAAAGCTCTTTTCGCTAGATTCGGTGTGCCTCGCGCCATTATTAGTGATCGTGGGACTCATTTCTGCAATGACCAATTTGCTCGAGTCATGGCTAAGTACGGTGTAAATCATCGTCTTTCCACAGCCTACCACCCACAAACTAATGGCCAGGCTGAAATATCCAACCGAGGGCTGAAGCGAATTCTTGAAAGAACTGTGGGAGAGCATCGTGCCGCATGGGCTGATAAACTCGATGATGCTTTGTGGGCTTTCCGTACTGCTTACAAGACCCCGATCGGCTGTACGCCTTATCGTCTTGTGTACGGGAAAGCGTGCCACCTCCCCATTGAGTTGGAGCACCAGGCTTATTGGGCCTTGAAGTGGGCCAATTTTGATATCAACAAAGCCGGTGACCTACGCAAGATCCAACTCAATGAGCTGAATGAACTCCGTAATGAGGCTTATGAAAATTCTTTGATCTATAAGGAAAGAACTAAGCTCATTCACGACTCCAAGATCAAAAACCGAGAGTTCCATGTTGGAGACAAAGTCTTACTTTTTAACTCTCGGTTGAAAATCTTTTCGGGCAAGCTCAAATCTCGTTGGTCCGGCCCATTCACCATCGCCCAAATTTTTCCATATGGTACTCTCGAGCTCGCTCAACCTAATGGACCAAATTTTAAGGTGAATGGCCAACGAGTGAAGTTGTACTTTGGTGAGGACACCTCTCAGGAGGTGATTCCATCCCTCACCACGTTCCCCATGAACTAATTTTGGGTCGAGTCAGGCTCGTGACTCGGTTATCAAAAACAAGCGCTCCTCGGGAGGCAGCCCGAGTATCTATCCCTTTAACCCCCTAAGTGTAGGGGAGAACCTATTTTGGTCGTTTGTGTTTGTGTGGTGATGTGATTACAGGGATTACTGCAATCTTGGAAATCTTTGAAGAACCGTGCTCCCGTGTTATCCGAAATCCGGTTCTATCTCTCAACTATCGTGATTCAATTTTCTTCATACTCACATTTGAAATTGATCACTTTAGTCGTCTCTTCCTTAACTCGAGTTAACTAAAGTGCACAATGTCATAAGTGTAGGGGAGACTTTTCCCACATGCTTAAACATTGAGGACAATGTTTATCTTAAGTGTAGGGGAGACTTCTATCGAAGTTTTAAGTGGACTTTTCCATGAAAATGCCTTCAATTAACTGGAAAATCCTATTTTTCAACATTTTTCAAATTTTTTATTAACTTTGGCCATTTAGTCGTAATTTTTAAATTTTTATCGTTGCTTTCATATGTATATATCCCGCAATAAAGTCAAAAGTATTAATAAAGTGGTGTAGCTAGTTTAGAAGTCTTTGACATATTAGGCCCGTTGCGTTTATTTTGACTCAACCCGAATAGACTTATCCAAGTTTATTCTAGCTAGCATCCTTAACCATATAGACCTTAATTGGTTTATTAGGCTAAGTGTCCACGAGTCTCATTACTTGAGATTTTAAATTGTGGAGGACGAGAAATGATAGAGTCAATTATAAGTCGGTATTCTTGCGCAAGCTCACTTGGTGTAATTATTTGCCTATTCTCCCATCACTTGCTAATAATTTATCTGCAATAAGTAAGGTCTTACGATTTGAAAAGTTACTTAGCTTCTAGCCCAAGATCGTTTAAAAGTTGCTCGGTAATGATAAGAGTTCATAGCCAAGGCATAACTTATGAAGCGGGGCGCGAAGATTGGCGAGTCCGAAAAGGCCCTAACAAGGCATGAGGATTCAATTTTATTGCTGAAGATCCAAAGTGATGTGAAAAGCATTATTCCTAAAGTCAATATGAAGGATCAAGACTCGCGACGAAAAGCAATCAACTCCCATAAAGATCATGGAGAAGTCTATCCGAAAAGACCCTAACAAGGTATGAGGATAAATAGATCCAAGTCCGAAAAGGAGGCGGATCGTTGTATCTCAAAATCCCAATTAGAGATTGAAGAAATAATCATGAAGTCGTGGTCAACAAAGTTGGAGTACCCCTCAAAAGTCTCCAAGTGAAGAAACTCTATTATGATGAGAAGACCATTATCTCAAGAACGTCTCTCGAAGATATGAAGTACATGCCAAATATCGGCCCGAGAAAGGTCTCAAATCGTGAACCAAGTTATGCCAAGATATGAACTTTTTGATATCCCGAGAAGCAGTTTTAAGAGATTTTGTCCTTTAGCTAACTATTGATCAAATCGTCCTACTTTGCTTTCAGCCCTAATAAACTATCGAAATAAGTCCAAAAATGCATCTTCATGATCATTCTAAGACAAAAATAAAATATAAGAGATACACCTAGGAATAAGGGAGTTTAAGCATTTAATTAAGCCATGTGAGTAAGTGTTTGATTTACTAACTTATAATAACAATGATCTCGTTTTTAAGCTTAGTTTGGGGAACGTGAAACTTGAGGGTGATAAATCTTCGCAACACCAAAGCCCTAATGTAAGTCTTTGATTTCTTTACAAGTAATTTCATTTCTTTTTGTTTATCTTAAAGTTTTTATTTCTCTTAGTTATTTGATTCTTAATTAGTAGTATTTGAATCAGGCCAAGGTTGATTAATTATGAGAAAAGTGTAAAGTTGCTTTATCACTAAGCATTGCATGAGGGCATGGCAATGGTTAAGTGTAGGGGATTTGATAGGTGTGTAAACACCCATCCTTTTATCACTTAATTCTGGCTAAAACAAGAACAAAACACGTATTTAATGTCAATTGTTTGGAATTATGCGTGGTTTTTGTGTTTATTGTGTTTTCAGAGCTAACCGAATAAATATTAAAGAAAACATGGGATTGCACGGGATTTATCAAGGAAAAAGACTCAAGATAAAGTCTATTGTCCAAGAGATGCAAAAGATTTGAAGTCACTAGGCCTATTCGAAGATTTATCAAAGAAAAGGACTAAAGACGGAAGATTTTCATAAGTCGAAGAAACCCGAGTCTATTTAACGAAGAAATTAAAAGACGAGTTGGATTTAATCGACAACAAATTCCGAATCAGAATCGAAAACGTCAACTTTTCTGAAAAGACGAGAAGACAAGAAGAAAGGGAGAAAGCCCACTCACCAACCAACCACTAGGAGTATAAATAGATCACTCCCTTCACACATTAGGGAGTTAGCTTCATTTTTCTTTCCCAGTTTCTTTGTAGTTCGTTCCATCACCAACTCCATTAGGGAGTTTGGTGATTTTCATTTTTCTTTTCAATCTTGTAATCCTTAATCATTAACCTTGTTACTCTTCTATTAATCAATCCATTCCATCTTTCTATTCATCTTGTTCTTCATCATTTTTATTGAAAGTTTCTAAGTTTCTTATTTGATTCAAGTTTGATTTCAAAAAGTTGTTGATTTAAAGTTTTTATTGGTGGGATTTGTTTCTTATGGTATGTTAATGATTATTGGTTAGTTTGGTAAAACCTTTTTGAGTATTTTTGTGTTTAGATTGGAAAAATCGTTTTGGTTCGTCTGCTACTGTTCTTCATTACCAGAAAATTCCGAATAGCCAATTTTGAGTTTCCCTTATTCGGAATTTTTGATATTCCGAATAGGGGTGTTGCAATTTCTTTTACTCGGAATAATTTTCCGAATAGCTCTTTTTCGTTTTCCTTATTCGGAACTTTTCAGTTTTCCGAATTGCTTGTTTTTTCCAGCCTTATTCGGAATATTTTATATATTCCGAATGGTCCTTGTTTTCCGCATGGTGTAATTTTTCCGCATAGCCAAGTTTATTTTTCCTTATTCGGAATATCTCATATATTCCGAATAGCATTATTTTCCGAATAAACCATATATTCCGCATAGTACTCTTTTTCCGCATAGGGCTTTTTATTCTACATAGGGATTTATTCCGAATGGCCTTATTTTCCGAATAGAGCAACATTCCGCATAAGGGGTACTTTCAGCATAGAACATTTTTCAGTAAGAGTATTTTTCTGCTTTATTATTTAATTGCTTTTATCTACTGTTTCCGACTTTAATCTTTATTCACTTCAATTATTTAGAATAGAAAACCAAATCCACTTTTTGTCACCAAGAACAAATCATTCCACTTTTAACTGAGATCAATTCGAGAGGATTCCGAGAAATTATTCTGAACCCAATGAAAAGTCATGTATCAAGTATCTATCCCCCTTTCCCGTTTAACTATCCTAAGTGTAGGGGAAGCTATCTAGGTTGCTTGTGTTTGTATGGTGATGTGATTACAGGGATAAATGCACTCTTGGAATCTTTGAAGAACCGTGCTCCCATGTTATCCGCAAATCCGGTTCTATCTCTCAACTATCATGATTCAATCTTCTTCATACTCACCTTTGAAATTGATCACTTTAGTTGTCTCCTCCTTAACTTGATTTAACCAACGTGCACAATGTCATAAGTGTAGGGAGACTTTTCCCAAATGCTTAAACATTAAGGACAATGTTTATATTAAGTGTAGGGGAGACTTCTATCGAAGTTTTAAGTGGAATTTTCCATTAAAGTGCCTTCGTTTAATCCGAAAATTCGATTTTTAGACATTTTTCAAAATTTTTAATCTATTTTGGCCTAGTTGTATAGTTGCATTTTCCTTTGTTATGTTTATTTTCTCTCCTTGCTAGAATAAAATTTCAATAAAGTGGTTTTAAATTTTTCAAAGCCGTGAATATTTTGACTCAACCCGAGTTTACTTATCTAAGTTTACTCTAGCTAGAATCCTTAACGTGTTTAAGTCAAGTTTTGCTAGGATTTTATATAAGGAGCTTTAAAACGCGAAAGTCTTAACTCTCACGGGTTAAGAACAAGAACTTGCAAGTTCCTATAATTGATCCTAGAGAGTCGTTTATCAAGGGAACTTTAAAACGCAAATTCTAATCATGAAAGAGTCTAAGAAGATGCAAGATATTATAGGCGACTCGAAAACCCAAAACGTTGATTTAATTGGCTAAGCATCCACGAGTCTCATTCTTTGAGATTTTAAATTATAGAGAACGAGAGATGATAGAGTCAATTATAAGTTTGGTATTCTTTCGTGAATTTATGTGAGTTGATTATAAGCCTATTCTTCCATCGCTTGCTAATAATTTTATCTGCAATAAATAAGGTTGTACGATTTGAAAGTTACTTAGCTTCTAGCCCAAGATCGTTTAAAAGTTGCTCGGTATTAATTAGAGTTCATAGCCAAGGCATAACTTATTGAAGCGGGATGCGAAGATTGGCGAGTCCGAAAAGGCCCTAACAAGGCATGAGGGCTACATTTTGTTGCTAAAGATCCAAAAGTGATGTGAAGAATCATTTATCGAAAATCAATATGAAGGATCGAGACACACGATGAAAAGCAAAAACTCCCCAAAAGTCATGGAGAAGTCTATCCGAAAAGACCCTAGCAATGTATGAGGATAAATAGATACAAGTCCTAAAAGGAGGCGGATCGTTGTATATCAAAGTCCAAAATAAAGATTGGAGAAAAATGAAAGAAGTCGTGGTCCAAAGATGAAGAATCTCTCAAAACTTCAAGTGAAGAAATTCCTATTATGAAGAGAAGACCATAATTTCAAGAACGTCTCTCAAAGATTCGAAGTATGAAGTCGCTGCCAAATATCGGTCCGAGAAAGGTCTCAAATCGTGAAGCGAGTTATGCCAAGATATGAACTATATGAGGTCCCGATAAGTAGTTTTAAAAGATTTTGTCCTTTAGCTAACTATTGATTAAATTGTCCCACTTTGTTTTCAGCCTAAATAACTATCGAAATAAGTCAAACGATGCATCCTCGTGATAATTCAAGACAAAAATAAAATATAAGAGATACACCTAGGAATAAGGGAGTCTAAGTGAATAATTGGGCCACATGAGTTCGTGTTAGTTTGCTAACTTATAATAACAATGATCTCGTTTTTAAGCTTGGTATGGGGAACGTGAAACTTGAGAATGATGAACATTCATGACAATCTAAAACCCCAATGTAAGTCTTTAAATACTTTACTTATTTTGTTCTTTTGGTTTTGTTAGTGTTTAGAATTTAATAAAGGTCAAGGTGGGTTATTTATGATGAGAAATGGAAACCATGCTTTAAAATTGTAGCATTGCATGAGGGCATGGCAATGGTTAAGTGTAGGGGATTTGATAGGTGTGAAAACACCCATCCTTTTACCACTTATTTCTTGCTAAAATAAGACCGAAACGCGTATTTAATGTCATTTGTTTGGAATTATGCATGGTTTGTGTGTTTATTGTGTTTTCAGAGCCAACCGGATAAATATTGAAGAAAACATGGGATTGCACGGGTTTTATCGAAGAAAAAGACAAAAAGACGAAGTCTATAATCCAAGAGATGCAAAAGATTTGAAGTCGATGGGCCTATTTGAAGACTTATCGAAGAAAAGGACCAAAGATGGAAGATTTACATATGTCGAAGAAGTCAAGTCTATTAAATGAAGAAATTAAAAGACGAGTTGAATTTATTCGACGACAAATCCCGAATCAAAATCGAAAACGTCAACTTTTCTGAAAAGACGAGAAGACAAAAAGAAAGGGAGAAAGCCCACTCACCAAACCAAGCCAAGCCCTATAAATACCCTTCCCATTAACATTTTAGAGACTAGTTTTCCTTTCTGTTATTTCTTTTCCTAGTTCGTAGGAACCAACTCTCTTAAGGAGATTGGTGGTTTTCATTTTTCTTTCATTCTTCCTGTAAGTTTAATCTTTCCATATTGTTTGTTTTAATCTTAATCATTAATACAAGATTCCATTTAATCTTTCTTTCTTCTCTTATTGATTCAAAGTTCTAAAGTTTCATTTTACGGAGTTTGATCTTCAAAAGTAAGTGGATTTTGTGTTTTTGTTGATTTGGTTTGATGTTTATCATTAGTAAATGATTGGTGGTTAAATTGGTTTAAGTTTGGGTTAAAAACTTGGTGGATTTTGGTTAAATTCGTGGTGTTTGTATTCCCCTGTTCTTCGTTTCTTGTTACTGTTTCACATCCCCAGATTCCGAGTGAAGCAATTATTTCGAATCAAGGATTTGAATAAAATATTCCGAACCAAGCTTATTATTCCGCATGAAGGATTTTTGTTTATTTTATTCCGGATAAATAAATCTTCCGAATGAGTACTTAGTTTTTAATTATTCCGAGTCAAGCTATTTCTTCCGAATGAACCAAAAGTTCCGAATGAAGCTTAAGTTCCGAATCAACAAATGTTCCGAATAAACCATAAGTTCCGAATCAGCAAATGTTCCGAATAAACCAATATTCCGAATGAGTCACTTTTATTCCGGATAAATAAATATTCTGAATGAGTACTTAGTTTTCAATTATTCCGAGTCAAGCTATTTCTTCCGAATGAACCAAAAGTTCCGAATGAAGCTTTTGTTCCGAATCAGCAAAAGTTCCGAATGAAGCTTAAGTTCCGAATCAGCAAATGTTCTGAATGAAGCACATTCCGTATGAAGGAAGTTTGGTTGAGCATTCCGAATGAAGCAATTTCAAGATATTCCGGATGAAGGTTTTTGTCTAATATATTCCTTATAAAGGTTACATTCCGAATCAGTGATTTTTCTGAGTTAAGGTATTTTACTGTTTATTTTTAATTCAAGTTTTATTTTCAGTAATTGCTTTTAGTTTAATTTTATTACTTCTCGCATTTATCTTTTAAGTAGATATAGATCAAAATCTCCCCCTTTTTAGTCACCAATTACAACAATTCCACTTTTAACCGTGATCGATTCAAGAAGATACCGAGAACGAAACAACGACAAATATAATTGGGTACTTGCAACACAAAGAAAGATCTTGCAACAAACCTTTTTATTAACTAACTAAAAATCAGTTATTAAGGTGGTTTATGTATTTGTAAACATTCGATTTCTTAGGGGCAAATGCTTTCTTCCATTGAATTCGCTTTTGTTTGCATTCTAGAAACACTTCCTCACAGGTTTTCTGAGTTTTTTTGTTGAAAAGACCATAAAGACTATTCTCATAAGCATAATTATATGGTTTTACAAACTCCTTATTGACAAGAGGTCAACTATCATCATCCCAAAGGGCAGTCTCTTCACTATCGGCACTAACAGGCATGCAATCAAGATCAGTCCTTTCAGTCTCATCAAGATAAAGACACGGGTTCGCAGCTTGAGCTTTGGCAAGGTACTCAGGACTTGCAAAGCTAGCTTGACCCTTAAAAATCGACGGAGGTGCTAGCATTCTTACGGATTGAATAGAATCATGCGTTTTATAAACAACTTTCTTCAAAAATTCGACTTGTTCTTCTAGTTTCGTTACTTTTTCGGTTTCTTTATCATATCTACTTTTGAAGTCTTGTCTTAACGCATCTACCTCTTGTTTCTTATCCTCGAGAATTTTAGCATAATCGGTAGTGGTCATAGAGAGCTTTTGTTCAAGTTCATTAACTTTGGTATTGGCAAGGTACGTTTTTTGACGTTCATCCATTAAGAAAAAATTATATTGACGCTTCTCTTTGGCTAATAACTCAAGAGTTGTATTATATTTGTTTTCAAAATCGTCCTTTTGACTTTTTAATTCACTTCCCTTGTACCCCTCAAGCTCTTTGGTTTTCTGAAGGAGCTCATCTCTATTGCTTTCAGTCATCTTAGTAGATTTGATAAGAGCAGCTTTGCATTCGTCAAAATTTTGAGTGAGCATAGCGTTTGCCTTTTTTAATTGCTTTTGACTCTTTTTATTTTCAGTGAGATCTTTTTGTAAAGTGGCAATTAAATTGGAAAGCGCAATACGTTCCTCTTCATCATACTCATTTGCATGTTGATCATCCTAAGACTCACTATTGCACATGTCTGATGAATCGGGTGTGGTATTGCTATCAACCGTTTCCATCATACACGTGACATTAATGGCATTGGGTAGATCACTATGCTCATGAATATCACCAAACACATTATATTCATCAGTAGTGTGTACCTTATCGATTGGCTCAGTGTCAAAGATAGGACCGTTGTCATCTTTAGTGACTTTAAGAACTTCTTCAACCTTTGCCATGTACGAGTAATGTGCATCAAGTTCTTGATCGGAATCTTCATCATCAGTATCATCAAGCATTTCTCCTTCCTCAGCTGACAATTTAACCCCTGCTTCCATCTTCTTGCATAGCAGCATCTTTTCCTTGTGATAGCTGAAGTCTCTAACCCTTTTCGGCTTCCTGCATTCCTTTGCCATATGCCCATCACCTTGGCACTTAAAACATTGAATCCCACTCTGCTGAACCACTTGACTTCAAATAGTTTCCCTATTCCCAGTAGCAGCAGCAATCCTCTGAGTATCATACTTGGCAGTTTGTCGATCATACCGTGCAGAACCCTCAACATGCGTTGGATTATGTCGATCATACCTAGAAGGACTTTTACCATGTCGACGTGTGTCATACCTTGGAGGACTCTCAACATATTGATTCTTTGTGTTAGATGATGTTCGAATATTGTTGTTGGTGGGTTTGTAGATTTTCTTGTAAGTCTTCATTATGAAAGCAATTTGTTGTTTCATCTCACGATTCTTTTGAGCTTGGTCTTCATCACTATCTTATTCAGATGATGACTCATATGGTGGTGATGGTGCTCTTGGCACTTTGCCTCGTGAACTTGTGGATGATGAAGACTTAGATGATGTGGAATATCGTGGTGAGGATGATGTAGTTTTGTATGGCTTAGGAGCACGAGAGTGATGGTCTTGAACATGTTGAGTGGTAGTCACTAAAGCAAGTGGATTAGCCGTCTTTGCAACAAGTTCAGCTCGAATATCATTTGCTTCATTCTGAAATTGCTTCAAGATATCAAAGAGTCGATGATATGAGACCTCATCTAACTTTTATTGTTGTTTCACTAAAGTGACGAATCGTGTCCACTCGGGTTGAAGTTGTTGAAGAAATTGAACATTGACTTGTATGGTGGAGACTTGCAAGTTATTTCTTATCATGTCATTCATCATTTTATAAAACCTGGAGTGGTATGAATCAATTGATTCTCCATCCCTTGAAGTAAACTTTCCAAAATTCCAAAACAAGTTTGTTTTGACATCTTGTTTGTTGAGTGATTCTCCTTGTTGCAAGCGTTCAATAGCAGTCCACATTTCATGTGCTGTCGGGCATGCATCAACCGTGGAGTAAATATCATCTCCAATCCCACCTAAAACAATATAGATGGCTTCCTTCTTCGCATCATTCCAAGAACAATCTTCAGGTGTAAGATCAGCTCTGGTTTCATCACGTTCACTTGCGGGTATTGGATCAGTAGTATATGTGGCTGGTCTTGGAGGAATTGAGATCTTCTTGAATATATATGGTCCATGAGTAATACATTTCCTCAAGGCATCACCATTAGGTCTTGTATCAAGGTATCGTATGAAACGTGATTCCATTGAGCATACCGACCAGACACAAGCATTGGTGGTCTCTCTTTGTTACCCGCCACCATTATGTTGTTGTTCGTCACGCGATATTCAGCAGTAGAATCCATCTCAATATTCTCTGAAATGATGAAGTGAATATGAATCTGAAGTAGATTTGTTGTGATTGTTGTTGTGGTTTAAATTCCGAAAATTGCAATTTTTCTCTAGTCCGACAATAAATTCTCCAGTCCGACAAAAAGGTAGACCAAAAAATTTTGTAATCGCCAAATTTTGAAATCGAGCTAGAAATGTCCTAAAACTAGTATAGAAAAAAATTTGAATTTACTTGACGGAAAAATTTTAACTCTTTTTTTTATTTTTATTTTTAATCTTCGTGTAAACTATATTTCGAAACTAGTCTAGATGGTGGCTAAGTCTAAAAAATACTCGAACAAAATTTAGCAAAACACAGCATCGGAATCACTTATCGGAATACACCATCGGAAAGAATCTTGTCGGAATGGTGTCGGAATGAGATCGGAAAGACCCTTGTCGGAATACCAAAATCAAACCTGTCGGAATATTGTCCGTCGGAATGCAATCGGAAAGACCGTTGTCGGAATGGTGTCGGAATGAGATCGGAAAGACCCTTGTCGGAATACCAAAATCAAAACAGTCGGAATATGTTAAGTCCAGTCGGAATGTGATCGGAAAAACCCTAGTCGGAATGTGATCAGAAAACCCCTTGTCGGAATACGATCGGAAAGTCATGTCGGAATATTGGTCGGAACGTTTAAACCCTTTTTCGATGCAACTGATCGGAATCATAAAACCCTTTTCCGATGACACTGATCGGAATAATAGTACTGTTTCGAGATTTTAAGGTAAAAAAATGAGATTTTCGACAAGAAATTCGTGATTTAAACCAACCAAATGCAACCAAATCCCTACCACAATTATGTAGAAGATTTATATCAAAATTTAGAGTATGGAAAACACAAAAAAAATCTTGAATTCGAGATGATTATAGGAGAAAATCACACGAACCAAGTAATATCAACAACGAATCACAAAACTACCCCATGGCGATTGATACCAATTGTTGTCCCATAGATTTAGATGATATAACACGAATTTATAAAAGAAAATAGATGAAGAAGATGAATTCTAGAGAGAGAAAGTAGTGAGAGAAAGTAGAGAGGAGAGATGATTAACTTGGTGAATATTAGATTAGAATAATGAGAGTACTAATGACCATCCACCCTTCCTAACATGCTAGGAAGGGCTTTATATAGCCGAGCTTACATGTAACCATAATGGGCTATATTGTTTGGACCGGGCTTGTCTTTTGGGCTTTAAGTAGCTTAAATTCAAGCCCGTGAACCACGACTATTTAACTAACTATTACAACGTTCTAATAAATATTACAATAGAAACCTATGAACGAACATTCTTGTTTGACTCATTATTTTGAGGCTAACAATCACATCATAAAGACAAGGAATATATTCCTGGGCTTGTTTTGCATAACCGGGATTAGGTGGTAAATCTTGAAGACGCTTAAGTTCGAGTTCTTTAAACGATTTAGTTAAAAGATGAACCTTTTATGTGGAAGCGTATTGTTTTAAAAGTTGTTGTTCTTTGAATTTAAGAAGTTTGGTAGCATTAATTTCCGATTCAAACTTTTTAGACTCGAGATTTTCGAAATCCATTTTAAGTTTCTGAAAATCATTGACAACCGATTCTTTGGCTTTTAATTCATTGGAAAGATTAGCTTTTAATGATTCTATTTATTTTAAGTGTTCAATCTTTTCAAAACGAAATTGGTCAAATTCAGAACACGTTATTTTATCTGCTTGAGGGACCATTTCAAAAGTTTTGACCTTTTCTTTATGCAACATAAGCTCAGCTGTTAGGGTGGAATTCGTATTTACGGATTGTCTAAGAGCCATATGCATTTGATCAATAATATGTCTAGGTACCATGACTAAATCATGTTGAGCATAAGATTCCATACCCGTCGTAGCATTTGGTTGAGGTTCACTCAAATGTGTAGGATTGGGTACCACATCATTTGAGTTACTAGTTCCCGAATGCTGTTCGAGGTTGTCATTTTCATGCCCAACTTGATGTTGGTTATCATGAATAATGTTAGATGTGGTTGGTACCTCACTAACGAAATCAGAACCGTAGTGAGAGAGATTAGCAACGAGAGCATCTTGGGCGGAGTGAATGTCATCACAATCCGAATCATATGTGTCAAGATCATCTGCTTGATAAGCTGCATTAGAAGTGGAAACGACTGCGATGACTTCATTATCTGCTGCCCCTAGGTCTGCAAGAAATGCTAACTCTTTTGAATCCAAAATCTTTCCCTTAGACTGAGCATCAACCAAATACATCTTCTCACGAAACCATGTTGCATCCCTTCTTCTTTTTGGCTGAGTGCATTCCCTAGCCATATGACCTTGTCCTCGGTAATTGTAGCAAGTCACAACCTTTTGAGGACCAATAGGGCTTCCATTCCCATTAGCTTGAGAATTCATAGCTTGAGCATTCACAGTCCTTGTAGGAGGTCTATATGAATTTTGCCTTCCCTGAATAGGTTTCACTGTCACTTGACCATCTTGAACAGTGGCTTGTTGTCGAGGATTTGAAGAGGTGTGGAGCTGATTGTTTATTGGGGGAAATCCTCTAGTTGCAACAAGTTTTGACAAGTAGGCAGTGAGATGGTTTAGAACATCAGCTGGCTTATCATTTGGAGTAAAAACTGGTGCTTGGATTTGTGGAAGTTCATTGGAGTAGAAGGCTTGTGTTGGTTGTGCTTCAATTGGAAAATATCCTTGCTGAGGAGTATAGACCATTGGAGAAGTATTGGCTTGTGATTGTGATGTCTGATGTGGTGGTTGCTGTGGAAAAGATTGTTGATGAACACTTTGTTGAAATGCTTGTTGTGGCATCATTAGTGGTTGATAAGATGGTTGATGTGGTTGCTGATAGGTGTGTAGTGGTGGTTGTTGCAAGTATGATGGTTGTTGATAAGTATAAGCCATATTTTGTTGAGAAGCGTATATGGCAAGTGGATCATGAACTTGAGGTGTAGACAACCGAGCCTCGATCACATGGAATTCGTGTTGTTGAAGGAAAGCTTGAAGTTGATCCACATTGGTGTTATGCAAGTCCTTAGCCAATTTAACATCTGTCACGTACTTACGCCATTCTGAAGGAAGGGTGTTCAAATACTTGGTGTTTAATTGAAACGTAGGAATTGCCATGCCATAGATATTGAGCTCATTCAACAATAGGGTAAATCTCAAATAGTAGTCATTGAGAGTCTCCCCAGGGACATAGGCAAACTTATCAAAAGTATCATAAAGCTTACACTCTCGTTCTTGTTTAGTTAACGAGGTGCCTTGCATTAGAACACAAATTCTATCGCATAACTCTTTGGCAACTTTATGTTTGTTGACGAGTTTTTAGACATCTGGAGGAAGGGCTTGGATGTGATACCCTAGAACCGAGGTCACTAACATTACCCTAAATTACGCTTATTTTTGAAATTTTTAATAAATTTTAATTGCTATATATTTTAGTATTTTGGTTGAAACCGATGTTCGAGGTTATAATTTTGACGATTGACGATTTAAGAAGGACGATGACGAATACGATCCCGATGGATGCCCAAATTTCTATAATTATTGACGTTTTATCGATATAGTAAATTTTCGAGAATTTTACTTACGGTTCGTGTTAAGTCGAGTCGGGTGAGTTTTATTGCTTTCCGGGTACATTTAAAGTGTCCTAAAAGTATTTTGGAGTGTTTGGGATGATTCCCGACTCCCGTAAAATTTTCTAAAATGAATAGTGAGTCAATCCCGTAAAGTTTTAGAGTCGTTTTTACTTGAGGCCAAAAGAAAGCTTAAATTGCACATTTGGTCCCTCCCATTTCACAAAAAGGGAACAAACACTCACACACATAACATTTCAAAGAAAAAAAATCAAACCCACCCTTTGTGCTCTCTCTAGGCCGACGACCAACATCACCACCACCACCACCACTTCAATTTTTCTTGAGTTTTGATTAATTCCAATCAAAGACCACCTTCTAAAATCCTTTAGTAAGTGTTAATCCATTGTTAATTCAAACATGCATTAACAAAAATTTTTCCAAAAATTAAAGATTTTTCAAAAGTTCATTTGGATGTTAATTGGGCATTTGCATGTTAAATTCATGTTAGAATGATGCTAGAACACCAAACCCATCAACCAAAATCAATTTGGTTGATGGGTTTTGATCACCCAAACCCACGGCTCAAAGGGGGGTGTTTGGGGATCATGGTGGTCAATGTTTTGATGTTTGATTTTGTGTTTAATTTTATATTTACATGTTTTTAGATGGGTATATTCACTTGCATGTTTGTTTTTATGATTTGGGTTTTATGAGGATGTTGATCAATAGAGGATTAGGACTGAAAATGATGTTTGGTTATGATTAGGAGTACTTAGGATGATGTCTAGTGTTGGTAAATGGGTTTGAAAACGAGCGTTGGTATGATTTTGGTATAGGTAATTTTAGGCAGAAAGTTTGAGGTGTTTTCGTAAAAATTATTTTGAAAACAGGTCTTGTGAGTAGGATAGAGTTGTAGAGCATCTTCTTAGCTTCGATTTGGTATAAGGTAGAGCTTACGACTCCTAACGAGTCAAAAGTTACGACCTTTTGAAATTCGTGTACCGGGAGATGAAAACCGTCATAATCCGAAATTATGTTTGGTTTTAGGTCAAATCCCGAGGACTATAGGTTTAGTTTGGTAAATGGTCCAGGGTTGAATTTTGGTCTCAAACCTGCACATTTGAGTCTATTATAAGACTTAGGTGTCAAATGGGTCAATGGAGTATTTTAAACGAGTCAAATGAGTCCGACTTGGTCAAAGTACAATTTCAGTCCGAAAAACGTAGTTTTGGAAAAGTGTTGAGCAACGGGTCGTAAAAGCGAAAACTTTTAATAGGATTAAATATGTGTTTTCTACAGGTCTTAAAGTATTTTTGAGAATTTTCTCAAATTTAATAAAAAGGGTTAAGTATAGTAAAACAGTCCGTACTTTTGGTAAGTATCGGCGAAAATGAGTAAAAATGAATAACGTTAATAATAAGGACAAATGGTATAAAACGAGTAACACTTGTTGTTTTGTTTTGGCGTGAGTTGTAATTATCACAAGTGACTAATATGTATGTATTTTATACAGTACCATAAGGTTTATAAATGAGATTACTCATTACGCGTTATTTGGTTTGATAGGTGTTGATTTACCCGGGCATCCTTATCGTCGTCAGTGACCGTCACTCGAACTATCGACTACTTGTTATATAAGGTGTGAATTTATAGCCTCGCTTATTATTATTTCAAACTGTTTTACCCGCGAGGGAAATGCATGCTAGTTTTTAAAATGAACATATGTCATGAATGATTGTTGGACCCGAATGTTGCCTTGAAATTGTGTTGAGTACCTAGTTGCAAAAGGCCCTAAATTCATGAACTATTAACTATTGTTTAGTCCTAGCGTGGATTAGAAATAGCCGCTTATACAAAGTGATAGTACTATGGGGTTGACTACCCTATCCGAGACGAGGGCTAGTACGTTGATACCCCCTGCGGACGGATAATTTGTGATAAGAGATAAGGTATAATTGCAACTGATGCCTTAGTAGGGGCACTGGTTTCATCTGAATCACGCCGGTAATTATTACGCGGGTGATGGAGTTAACGGTTTAGTGTCATGAGCTTAAACACAATTGTCAGTACCTTGAATATAGATTGTTTGATCGACAAGTCTATGAATGATCGTGAATGGTTTTTATTTCACATATGTTCAAAATGAATTGTAAAACCTATGAATTCCACTCAACGTTTTCGTTGACCAAATTTAGCATGTGTTTCAGGTAACCGCTGAAGTGTAGCATGGAGCGTGCATTGGATGGATGTTGTGTGTGTGGAGCTTGGAGTCTACTTGTTTTTCCTCCCGTTATTACTTAAACATTTTTAACTTTATGTCATGTTGTTGTGAAAACTGTAACTTTTGGGGTTGAGATTCATGGGGACCGAAACACAAAAACGCTGTTGTATCAATTGGGGTTGGAAAACCGTAGACATGTAACTTTTCAACAATTTTTAATTTAAGTTTGAATTTGACGTCTCTTTGGAGTCGTTCGATATATCTTATGTGCGATGATAACTGCCTAGCACCCAAATGTTGTAGTTCCGTTGCGCATAGCATTTGGTGGGGTGTTAGAGATTGGTAATCAGAGCCATGAGTTATAGAGAACTAGGTCGTTTTGAAAATTCCTAAACTATAACTTTTGGTGTCGTAAGAAATTGTCCAAGCGCACACAACTATCCTGCATGGCTCCGGTAAGGTTTATATTTGTATTCATGGCATTTGACGTATACTTTTGAGTTGAAGTATATATGTGGGTAATTATTACGTAGATATGGAAATTACTATATGTAAACGTTGAAATTATACGTGGAATACCCGACACCGTAATTCTTGTATTACTTATGCATGAGCATCATATTATCGCATTTTGGGCATGTGTACCACCTTTGCATTGCATTTGCATGCATGTATTTATAAATATTGTATAGTTATCTTACGTACCCTCCAAAATTCTCTGTTATTGCAGGAATGGCCGAGGTACCGCCTAATGGTAATGGAGACGATTATGTCGTAGGTCACGAAGGGGGTCCGTTTCCTCCGAACCCGCCGGATAATGACAATGGATGGATCGCTCCAGAAGAAGCGGTAGAGCCGGGAAATGACAGTGACAAAAGTGACGTGGACAACTTCAGTATCAGTAGCGATGGTAGTGAGGATTCCGAGGAAGAGCCCGAGGAACCGGTGGATGATGGAATTCCCGAGAATGCTGTCGGTCAGACCGAACCTGATTTATTTCAATCTCCAAATTCGCCAAAGGGTTATGAAGTGCCTCCGACCGACCGATATGAGCAGCAACCCTTTCGTCGCCCGATGGACAATTGTAAGGACTACTTGAGGACAGTGCCAGGGTTTGTTCGAGTAAGTAATGGGATTGGTGCAGAATCCAGCAATTCATCTAAATCACAATCTATTCATGAGAATATCGCGAGGGTCTACTTTCCGAGACCAAGAAACTACTGGGATCCCGAGGGTCGTTTGAGGAGGATGGATAGGTTGATGTATGAGCGGTTTGTGGTGGAGACCAGGGTAATTAAGAGGTTTGATAGGAATGAGAGAGCACACCAAAGATTATTGGCAAGAACTTCAAGGATTGAGTATGATGGAAATGCAAACAAGAGTGATATCAACAGTCTAAGATCGATGATCGCGAACTTGAGCGCCAGTCTTGATCGAGTTAGGGAAGATCTGTTGGGGTTTACTTCGTTCCAACAGGGTGAAGATAATCAATAGCCTAACTACGTACCAATGAATGGTTACCGGATATCTCTTGGAGTCGTGTAATCACTTTCCAAAGAAGATTATTCGACCCTATGCCTGGGTTAACACGAATACCTCCTTGGGATAAAACCAAGAGTTAGTTCTTGTTTTAGGCACAAATCAAGAACTCTATGCGTTTCTGTGTTTCTTGTTTCTGTCTTTTATCATGCAAAATATGATCACTATTTATAGTGATCCTATTCCTTTAAGGAATGTAACTCCTAGTCAAAGGTATTAAGAGCATTAATCGGCCTATTAATCTCATAATAACCTTCATAAAGCATAGTGGTTACATGACCAGAAATCTGGTCATCAAGTCAATATTCAACCCTCATTAACTGGTCAAAGAGGTTACAAAGACTTTGTGCATCACCAGGAGCAACGTCCTAACCAGGAGCAGCTTCCTGACCAGGAGCAGCTTCCTGACCAGGAGCAACTTCCTGACCAGAAGCAACTTCCTGACCAGGAGCAGCATCCTACTGATATCACAACCACTATATTGAGTCCAGGGAGGTAAGGGACTTAATGGGTGTACACTTCGTACCTCCAAACCCATTTACAAGTATTACCCGTTCCCACAATTGCACTAAATTTCCAACAATCCTCCCCAATTTAGTACAATTCCTTTTTGCATGAAAATCAACTTTAACAAAACATGTGCATAAATGAAAATGTCCTGAGGATTGAATTTCCATCTTAGTACATCACTCCAAATATTCGAGAATCAGGGTGTTCTAAGAATTGAACCCTTCAACTACTTTGAACACCTGAAGATAACATACACCCAAGTTTTCAAACACTTAAAACGCTCCTGACACCATACAAGCCATGTGTCCATATCCAATTCATAAATGTTGTAAGAGCCAAAGTCCATGCTCCTTGAGGCGGCGAAACCTCAACATTTACATAGGTGGTTCCTCTTTAGTTCATGCTCCTGCTTAAGCACTTTTTCAAAGAAATTAACCATTAAGAAGTTTATAACTTCATCCTCCTTTCAGCAGGTACAAGCACATCCTTGGGATGATATGTAAAACATGTGCTTCAGTCCCCTGAATGTTCAGCTTTCCACATTGAACTCAGCTCCCAAGTTTCCTCAGGAGGGAGTTGGGTGTCCTAGCATTCAGTGACTAGAGTGGACTTTTAAACCCATCCCTTTACCAGACTTTATAACCAAGTCTCTAGCCAATCCCTTCGTCAAGTGATCAGCTAAGTTTTGTTGAGACCTCACAAACTCTATTGAAATCACCCCATTCGTGATCAACTCACGAATCATGCTATGTCTAACACCTAGGTGTCTAGACTTGCCATTGTACATCTGGCTATATGCCTTAGCCAATGTAGCTGCACTATCACAACGGATAGAAATGGGTGCCATAGGTTTGACCCACAATGGAATCTCAAGAAGCAAGTTTCTCAACCATTCAGCCTCTTTACCAGCAGCTGCTAGAGCCACAAATTCAGATTCCATTGTTGAACCAGTAATGCAAGTTTGCTTCTTGGATGCCCAAGAAATTGCACCACCACCAAGAAGGAATACCCAGCCACTTGTGGATGAATTATCCTCAGTATTGCTGATCCAACTTGCATCAGTGTAACCTTCCAACACTGAAGGATATCCAGTATAAGACAAACAATAATCCATTGTTCCTTTCAAATACTTCAGTACCCTCTGAATTGCTTGCCAATGCTGAGTACCAGGATTACTAGTATACCTACTCAGTTTACCCACAACAAATGCAATGTCAGGCCTAGTACTAGTCATGGCATACATCAAGCAACCAATCACCCTAGAATACTCAAGCTGGGAGACAGCCTGACCATTGTTAGGCATCAGTTTCTCACTTGTATCCATAGGTGTACTCACTGGAGTACAATCAAAGTGATTGAATTTCTTCAGCACCTTCTCAATGTAATGAGACTGAGAAATTACAATACCATCACTTTCATGTTTAATCCTTATGCCAAGGATAACATCAGCCTCCCCCATGTCTTTCATGGAGAACTTTGACGACAAAAAATCCTTTGTCTGATCAACCTTAGCTTGGTCAGTACCTGATAGTAGTAAATTTAGATAACTTGCTTTAGGAAAAACAAGCAACTAAATATGAGCGGTAAGTATCGAGTGACGGTTTAGGAAAACCGTGCACTAATGACCCACAATCACTTAAAAAGAGAGAAAAGATTCGTTTCCCAAGGAGGTATGGTGTTGTGAATTAACTTGTATTTCTTTGAGATTAATATTGAGAAGATGGAATGACGGTTTCTTGGAAATTACACTATGACGTAAAAAACGAAAACGTAAAACCGTAGAAAAATCACTAAAATTAAAAATTATTAAAACCAAAAACAAAATCAAGAAAAAGATTAAAAAGACTAAAACAAGTCTAAAATAATATAAATAAAGACAAAAATCCAATAAAGATATTTTAAAACCTTTTATTAATTAAATAATTAATTTTAAATGCTAATTAAAGCCCTAAAATTAAATTTAACTAATTCAAAAGTCTAAAATATGATTTTATTGAACAATTACTTAACTTATATTATTATAAGACTAAAAAGTAATTTACTAAAAATTAAAACTTATTAAAACTATTTTTAAAACTCTAAAAATGATTAAAAGTAATTAAAAACTAATTAAACTTAAAATAATTATAAAAATAAATCTAAAAGTTATAAAAATAATCTAAAAATAGAAATAGTCCCAATTAATGACAAAGAACCTAGGAAAAATGAAAAAGAAAGAAAAAATAAAATTTTGAAAATTAATTAATAAAATAATATTAAAATACTCCAAAAAACATAAAAGTCACTAGTTGCGCCGCAACTAGTGGGGTCTTGCGCCGCAACAAGTGTTGCGAGATCACCAAGGTCAGCAGCACCTTCAGTTGCGCCGCAACAAGTATGACTTGCGGCGCAATTCGTGTTACGGGAAAAACTTTGGCCTGCAGCTCCTTGTGTTGCGCCGCAATCTTCTGTCTTGCGGCGCAATTCGTGTGACGTGTCTGGTTGTTTTGCTGATGTTCAAGCTTCTTCCAAGTATGATACAAGCCAAGAGGACTTGGCAATGAGCTTTGTTTGGAGATATTGTTGGAACAATTGGGGCACCCTTGTGCTCAATGAAGCACAAGGAGTCAATAACACACAAATTAAACACCAAGCACTCAAAGATTAAGCATCAAAATCATGAAAAACCAAGCAATATAGCAATATGCAGATTTTTAACACCCTTTATCCTTAAAAACCTAACAAACTTGTTCAAATCTTGTTCCAAACTAATTAACTACTTACTAATAACCTTAATCAACCCTAAACAAGCAATCTAACACCTTTTAATTATCAAAACAAATCTAGATGTCCTGCTTAAACCTGTTGCCAAACACCCTTTTAAAATCTAAAAACCAACTTTAACAAAGAAAAACCTTACAAACCCTATGCAAACTTGTTCCAATATCTCAAAACATGCATAACAACACTTGAGAACACAAATCCACTATCTATAACACACTTAGTAACAAAATCACATGAGATCATATAAACTAGCACTTTAATGAACTTTTCAAGGAAGAAGATACCTTAGGTTCTTACATCCAAGAACCTAGAGGATGAAAATCCTCCTCCAATCCAACCCGGGTTGGAGCTGAACTAAATCAACAAGCCTTCAACCTATTTGAATCACAAAACAAGAAAACAACAAAATAATATAACAATATATATTTTTTTATGTTTCCTTTTTCTTCTTTCCAAAATACTTTCAAAACCTTTTTAATCTTCTTAAAATGTTTCTATAACACTTAAATCACCAACAAACATGAACCATAAACACCAAAATACCTTTGAGAAGATTTTACCAAAATCTCTCAAAATCTCAAAACCTTAAACAACTTTGAAAATCAAAGTTGCTTAACCAAATAACAAAGTGGAACTCAGAATCAATCTCCTCACAACACACAAACTTTTAAAAACAATAAAAAAGGAATTACACTTGAATATTTCAAAAACCAAACTTTTTATTTCTTTAAAAAGGAATTACATGTGAGAGACTAGAAACTGGAACAAGGGCTTCACACAAGTTGTGAGCTCCTTTTATAGAGTCCTAAGAAGATACTAGAAGGCTAAAAACATAAAACCCTAATACATAGAAAATCCCAAATGTGCCCTTGAATGATTTTGAGTGCATATGAGCTGTCCATTTGATCTTGGCCTTTAAATTTTGCTTTGTGAGCAAGCATATCATCTTGGACGTTCATTTTGCCACGTCACTAGTCTTGGAGGTTAAGAAATGATGTGATTGGTGGATTGGGGAATTGGGGTTTTGGTGCACATGAGTGGGATGCAGGTTTTTAGGAGTGGGAAGGGTTTTGGAGTGTGTGAATTAAGTGTGTGCAAGTTTAATTGAGTTTTACCCAAGTAAATGTGAGGGTAAAATCTGGGGTGGTAAGAATGATGAATAGTACCCATTTGATCCGAATTTAAGGGAATAGTAACATGTTAGGCGCATTTTTTTTAAATTGTTTCAGGTTTGGCACTTTTGGTCCTTGTCTTTTGGAATTTTTGGCTTTTAAAGATTTTCAGCCTAAAATTCGTCTCTCCCTTGTATTTAAGTTTCATCACTTGACAATTTTGGCACAAACTTTCTCCAAAATGTTTCCAAGGACTATTCTTGCTATTTTGAGTATTTCAAGGGCTGAACTTGGACAAAGTTGATCTTCAAAGGTCTTCAATGAGTCTTTCACTTGTTGAGGGACCATTATTGGCAATTTGAAATTGTTGAGGGACTAATCTTGCCATTTCTTCAATCTTGAAGGACCTTTTTGCAATTTTGACAAACTTAATGGACCAAACTTGTAATTATGAATATACAAGGGTTTTAAGTGTCATTTCTTCAATAAATGATGATCAATCTTGCTTGTCTTCAAGTCTTCAAGGGTATTTGATGAAAATTCCATGATTAGGGCTCGGTTCTTTGTACGGCTTCGTTTCTCGTGTCCGTTTTTCCTTGTATCTTGTGATCTTTTGTCTTTTTCACGATATCCATACCTAAAACACACAAGTAAACAAACACAAGCATATATATGGTATTTTATGACATTTTTGTGCATTTAAAGCCCGAAAAGAACGATGAGATCATGTATAAATGCCATCTCATCACTCCCCCATACTAAGCCATTGCCGTGCCCTCACGCAATGCTAAGAATAAAGTATCTAAGCATCACCAAAGTTCAATTTTATTAACCTTTATTGAAGAGTAAAAGACTTGCAACATACTACGAGATTGTGTAAAGACATAATGTATGATTTTCATCACCAAAATGTGACTTTTAGGGTCAAAGAATAGAAACAAGTTAATGTCCCTTAGAGTAAATTTCGTCATCCTTGATTGTCATACATTCCATGCTAAGTGCAAAAACAAGATCATTGTTGGTACAAGTCACAATGCTAACACTACTCATACGTCCAAATTGTGTAATACTTTTTCTCCCCGCAATCCTAGTTATTATAAAAGGAAATGGGTTACTAGCATTTTTTATCTATTTGTCATGGATCACAAGTGATTCATATTGACTTATTTGAGTAGTTATTAGTCCGAAAGCAAAGTAGCATGATTTGATCAATAGTTAGCCGAAGGACAAAATCTTTTAAAACGGCTTCTCGTGTATCTCCTTAAGTTCATATCTTGGCATAACTCGTTTCACGATTTGAGACCTTTCTCGGACCGATATTTGGCATGTACTTCATACTTCAAATCTTGGGAAGACGTTCTCGAAATTATGGTCTTCTCTTCATATATTTGGAATTTCTTCACTTGACGTTTTTGAGAGATTCTTCATATAGGACCACGACTTCATCATTTTTCTTCAATCTTTACTTTGGATTTTGATATACAACGATCCGCCTCCTTTTCGGACTTGGATATATTTATCCTCATACCTTGTTAGGGTCTTTTTGGATAGACTTTCTCCATTCTTTAGGGGAGTAATTGCTTCTCGTCGTGTGTCTCGATCCTTCATATTGATTTTGGAACAATGATACTTCACATCATCTTTGGATCTTTAGCAAAAATAGAGCTCCTCATGCCTTGTTAGGGCCTTTTTGGATGATCGCCAATCTTCGCGTCCCGCTTCAATAAGTTATGCCTTGGCTATGAACTCTATTCAACCCCGAGCAACTTTTAAACGATCTTGCGCTAGAGGCTAAGTAACCTTTCAAACCGTACGACCTTACTTATTGCAATTATGATTTATTCCTAATGCATTGATCTTATGGGAAGAAAAAAGCCACAATTAAAAACATATGAGTTTTTGAAAGAACATTTTCATGTTCTACGTTTAGCATGATCACTTGTCTAACTCTATCATTTCTCGTTCTTCACTATTTAAAGACCTCTAATTAAAGAGACTCGTGAATACTTAGCCATGCAAGTCAAAATTAAGCCAAATTTGGATTAGCTTTCATTAAGACTATATCAAATCAAAGTTTTGGGTTTTCAAGCCACCTATAGGATCTTGCACTTTCTTGGACTTTTTCAAGTTTAGAGAATGCGTTTTAAAGTTCCCTTGATAAGTGACTTTCTAGAATCAATTATAGGAACTTGCGAAAAGTTCTTGTTCTTAACCCGAATGAATTAAGACTTTCGCGTTTTAAAGCTCCCTATATAAAAGTCTAGCAAAACTTGAATTGAGCGGGTTAAGGAATGTAAAGGGCTCCAAATGCCCATCAAGTCAAAAATTAACTCTTATTCTACCCATCGGAAAATATACATTCGTGTCTTAAAAAAAACACTTATGAAAACTAAAAAAATTTTAAAATTTGGCCATTTTTAGCCTTATTAGCAAAACAAAACATTGAAAGATGGAACACGTGAGGGCGTAGCAAAGCAAGTACCTATTCACCCCCCCATACTAAAAGTAAACATTGTCCTCAATGTTTCGAGTCTAAAGGTGGAGCACCCCCATACTAGAGACGAAGAATCGAATGCTTAGGATCTAGCATGGAAAGGGTGATCAACAATATATCTAAAGCCGTTTATTAATTATGCTAAAAGATAATTGTTAGAACAATAAAGGATATGTCATGGATTCGTGAAAAACTTCTTCAAACGAACGATGGAGGCTCACGTAAACGAACACGAGAGTCTTCAATCGTAGACGATGATGATGATCACAATCACAAACAACCACGAGACAACGAGTTGGAAGGGTACAAGTCCCCTTATTAGTGAACATAAAGCATAAAGATAAGCATGGGATCTCCCCCACGAGGCACCTCGTTTTTGATTACCGAGTCATGAGCTCGACTCGATCCCCTCAATGCTAATTATCATTGGGGAAGGTGTCTTGGTCGGGGGCAACCATTGAAGGAATCTCCCCACCAAAGTAGTGCTTAAGCCTATGTCCATTCACCTTGAAATTGGGACCATCATTTTGAGCTAGCTCAATGGTCCCATATGGAAACACTTGTGTAATGGTGAATGGACCCGACCAACGAGATTTCAATTTCCCGGAAAATATCTTAAGACGTGAGTTAAAAAGCAACACTTGATCACCAACGTTAAAAACACGGTTGTTAATCTTTGAATCATGAAACTTTTTAGTCTTTTCTTTAAAAATTAATGAATTTTCATAAGCATTATCCCTTAATTCATCCAATTCATTCAATTGTATTTTCCGGTGATCTCCCGCGGTCTTCAAGTCAAAATTAGCATGCTTAAGGGCCCAATATGCCTTATGCTCCAATTCAATGGGCAAATGACAATTCTTCCCATAGACTAACTTATAAGGAGTGCAACCGATAGGTGTCTTATAAGCGGTCCTAAAGGCCCATAAAGCGTCATCGAGTTTGTCGGACCATGAAGCACGGTTTTCTCCAATCGACCTTTCTAAAATCCTCTTCAAAGCTCGGTTCGAAACCTCGACTTGCCCACTCGTTTGCGGGTGATAAGCCGTAGAAAGACGATGTGTAACCCCATATTTCTTTAGAACCTTTTCGAATTGGTCATTACAAAAATGGGTTCCACGATCGCTTATAATAGCACGAGGGGTTCCGAACCGAGAGAATAGTTGCTTCAAAAACTTCACTACCACACGAGCATCATTAGTAGGCAAAGCCTTAGCTTCCACCCACTTAGAAAGGTAGTCCACCGCGACGAGGATATATTTGTTGCCATGAGACGATGGGAACGGCCCCATAAAGTCTATTCCCCATATGTCGAAAATCTCACACACTTGAATTATATTTTGCGGCATTTCATCACGTTGAGACGATTTTCCTTGACGTTGGCACGAATCACACGACTTTACAAGTGCGTGTGCATCACGATAGATAGAAGGCCAAAAGAAACCGGCATCGAACACTTTCTTAGCCGTGAGATTAGCACCGTGGTGACCACCCGTGGGTCCCTCGTGACAAGCTCTAAGGATATTAGAAGCTTCGGTACCAAACACACAACGTCGAACGAGTTGATCCGCACAAATCCGAAAGAGATAAGGGTCGTCCCAAAAATAGAACTTGACGTCACGAAAGAATTTTCGTTTTTGTTGTGTCGTCATACCCTTGATTATGAAATTGCCCGCATGGTAATTTGCAATGTCGGCAAACCATGGGGTGGTGTCTTTAGAATTCACTACACCGAGAGTCTCAAGAGGAAATGTTTCGGTAATTTCCTTGTTCTCGAAAACATCTTTGTGAGGATCTTCTAGACGAGAGAGATGATCGGCCGCTAGATTCTCGGCTCCTTTTTTGTCAAGCACGGTGACATCAAATTCTTGGAGGAGGAGCATCCAACGAAGCAATCTCGGCTTAGCATCTTGCTTAGCTAAGAGATACTTGATAGCCGAATGGTCGGTATACACGATGCTTTTAGTTAAGACGAGATAAGGTCGGAATTTCTCAAAAGCATAGACCACGGCAAGGAATTCCTTTTCCGTTGTGGTGTACTTTAATTGAGCCTCGGTCATCGTCTTACTAGCATAGTGGATAGGACGGAAATGCTTGTCGTAACGTTGCCCTAAGACGGCCCCTATAGCATAATCACTTGCATCGCACATGATTTCAAAGGGTAATTCCCAATTAGGAGCAACAAGAATGGGAGCTTCGGTAAGTTTCCTTTTTAGAGTCTCGAAAGCCTTAACACAATCCTCATTAAAGTTAAAAGGAGCATCCTTCTCGAGAAGGTGTGTCATAGGACGAGAAATCTTCGAAAAGTCCTTGATGAAACGACGATAAAAGCCCGCGTGGCCTAGGAAACTACGAACTCCCTTAACGGTTTTGGGATGAGGTAACTTGGCGATGACGTCTACCTTAGCTTTATCGACCTCAATCCCCGCCTTCGACACCTTATGTCCTAAGACGATTCCTTGTTTACACATGAAATGACATTTCTCCCAATTAAGCACAAGATTGGTTTCTTCACAACGTTTTAACATTTGTTCGAGATTAGATAAACATGACGTGAACGAATTACCAAACACCGAGAAGTCATCCATAAACACTTCCATCGACTTCTCGATCATGTCGTGAAAAATCGCCATCATACACCGTTGAAACGTACCGGGTGCATTGCAAAGTCCAAAAGGCATCCTACGATAAGCGAACGTTCCATAAGGACACGTAAACGTAGTCTTCTCTTGATCACGAGGGTCGATAGGGATTTGAAAATAACCGGAAAAACCATCTAAAAAGCAATAGTATTCATTTCCCGCAAGTCGCTCCAACATTTGATCCATGAAGGGCAAAGGAAAGTGGTCTTTACGAGTGGCGTCATTTAACTTTCGGTAGTCAATACACACCCTCCAACCGGTCACAACACGAGTGGGAATTAACTCGTTGTTTTCATTAGGCACAACGGTCATTCCTCCCTTTTTAGGGACACAATGGATTGGGCTCACCCATGGGCTATCGGATATAGGATAGATCATTCCCGCGTCAAGGAGTTTAAGGACCTCCTTTTTAATGACATCGTGAATTTTGGGATTTACCCTTCTTTGACTTTGAATTGCGGGTTTGTAGTCCTCCTCCATTAAAATCTTGTGAGTACAAAATTTTGGGTCAATACCCTTAATGTCGGATATTTTCCACGCAATTGCCCCTTTGTGAGCCTTAAGAACTTTCAAGAGCTCGGTTTTTTCATCATTAGCAAGACCTTTTGCAATAATAACCGGCAACTTGTCATCACCTTCCAAGAATGCATATTCAAGGTGAGAAGGAAGATCTTTCAATTCAAGGATAGGCGGTTCCTCGATTGAAGATTTAGGTTCAACACTCATAACTCCCATCGGCGGAAGAAATGGTGGAATAGAAATATCATCACTAATCAACACCTCATCTTCATTGTCGATTTCATTTGAAGTGAAATCGCCTCCTTGGAATGGAGTGAGATTTGGTGTGGAATTAGCAATAATCGGATCCAAAATAGTGGGATTGCCACTTGACGAGCTATCGGAAAAACCTAACACTTCTTGTGAAAACTTATCGCAAACCACATCAATGATGTCATTGTGATTGATGGTAGCGATTGCATAAACATGAGAAGGTTTCGAGTTTTGAGTAGCGTTTATAACAAGTTCCTCTTCGTTGAATCTCAAAGTGATAGTTCTCGCATGAACATCGATAAGCGATCTCGAAGTATCTAAAAATGATCGTCCTAAAATTAGAGGAACTTGAGGATCCGCGGGGATGTCGACTACTATAAAATCAACGGGATAGTAGAACTTCCCCACTTTCACGAAAACATCTTCGGCTACCCCACATGCCATGATCGTAGAATGATCGGCCATCTCGATGGACATGTTCGAAGGAATAAGAGCCGGAAGTGAAAGCGATTTCCAAATGGAAAATGGCATCAAATTAATGCTCGCACCAAGATCGGCCAAGGCGAGGCATTCTTTCATCTCTTGTATGTCACAAGGAATGAGAAACTTTCCGGGATCACCAACTTTTTCCGGTATGCGGTTAAGATAAACCGAAGAACAATTAGCAAGCTTTGAAAGCTTTTCCTTATCGCTCATCATACTTTTAAAAGTGGAAGCGAAACGAGGCATGTATAACAACGCGTCGGCTAAACTCACATCAAAATGCATTTGTTGAAACATCTTAATAAAAAGCTCGATTTGTTGTTTGTTACGTTCTTGCATTTTCTCTTTGTTTCGTCTTGAAGGGTAGGGTAAAGGTGGTGTGGGTTGGTCATTAGGCAACGGCCTTGGAAACTCGGGTTCCATAATTGGTATTGGTGTAACCGTAGGTGTGGTATGAGCGGTACTTCGTGGGATTGTAATGTGCTCCTTTTCGACCACCACCTCGGGTTCTTTCTCGATTTCCTTCTCCGTAGAAGTACTTGGACGAGAGATTGGTTCCTTGAAAGTTTTACCACTTCGTGTAGTAATAACCTTCATTTCTCCCTTCGGGTTTGCAATGGTATCACTAGGAAGACCACCCGAAGAAGAGGGCTTACACATGATTGCTTCAAACATCTTAGCCATTCGGTCCTCAAATTTTGATTGCCTAGCATCCGCTTTCAATAACTCTTGCTTAATCTCATGTTGTCCTAATTCCATTTTTTGTTGGTTTTGTTGAAGACGTTGGACATTTCCTTCCATTTTATTAGCATGAGTTTTAAGTTCATTAGCAAGTTCATTTTTAAGCTCGTTTTTCAACTCGGACCTTAAGCTAATCATCTCACGTTGCATATTATCAAATTTAGCATCATTTGCTTTTGCATAATCCAAAAATTCTCCTTGCAAATTTTTCGTGTGAGCATTTTGAAAACCTTGTGTAGTATTTTGAAAATCACGGTTTTGGTTTTGATTAGAGATTTGTCCATTCCCACTTTGATAATTCCCTTTGTTGTAATTGCGTGTGTTGCCTTGGTAATTACCTTGGTTGTTGTTTCGATAATTGTTAACATTTTGATTTGGTGGAGCTTGATTTTGGCGGGAACCTTGGCCGTTTTGGTTGTAAGTTCCCGTTGCTACATAAGCACTCGAAGTGTTACCATCCGCGGTAATGCACTCGGATAAATCATGAGCTCCTCCACACGATAAACAACTCTTAGCAACCGCTTTAACCGAAGCGGAATTGGAAGCTTCTTGAGCCTTCCAATGGGACATTAGATTAGCAAATCTATCAAAAAACCGATTTTCCTCATTAGCTTCATCATGTAAGGCATTAATACCACGAGACGATTGTGATGACGATGACGAACCCATATTGGCAACACTCGGTGTGTTACGAGGGCTATAAACCTTAGATCGATTCTCAATGATTTGTAAAGCCTCATTTGTCGTTTTGCACAAGAAATTACCACCCGCGGCGGCATTCAAATAATCTCGTTCATGATCATTAAGCCCATTATAAAAGGTATCAATTTGATGCAATTCCGAAAAATCATGATGAGGACATTCATGTAACATCTCCTTAAATCGTTCCCATGCCATAGAAAAACTTTCATTGTTACGTTGCACAAATCGTGAAATCTCATTTTTTAAGTGTGTTGTTTTCGATGGTGGAAAAAACTTGTTCACAAACTTAGAAACGAGATCGGCCCATGTCAAAATCGAATTTGGCGGTTCTTTCTCGAGCCAAATTTTTGCGGGTCCATCCAACGAGTATGGAAACAACATCATCTTAATGGCGTCATGCGGAACATCTTTGAATTTGCTAGTGGCGGTGAGACGGTTGAAATTCCTAATGTGGTAATGCGGGTTGTCTTTCTCATGACCTCGAAATTTGTTTGCTTGTAGCATTGACATTAAACCCGTCTTAATCTCGAAATTCTCCGCAAGGATGGCGGGAATAACAATGGCCTCTCCAAAACCCTCGGTGGGTGCTTGTAGCAACTCCATCATAGTACGATTAGCCATTACGACTTCTTGTTCTATAATAGGTTCAACAATTGGAGGTTCTTCAACAATCAACGATCCTTGATTTGTTTGCTTTTGAAGTCGTTTACGAGCTCGTTTTGCTTGATTACGAGTGATCATAAACTTCACGAAGAATGGGAGGTGAGCAAAGAAGATTCTTTTTGGTTGTTTTGTGAATTTTTAATTTTTTTTGTGTTTTTGATGATATTTAATTTTTTTGGATTTTGGTGTATCTTCGTAGACAACAATCTACAAAATCTCTCCTCGAATCAAACTCTTGATTAAAGAAGCCTCAAAGGAATGAAAACGATCACGTGGAGTGAACGCCTTCGAATGACTTTAGAACTTTGGTGAAAACCAAATTGTTCACGAGGGTTTAATCACAAAGAAACCAAGCAAATATAGTATACGTATTAATACTTTGGGCGGCAAAACCCTCGATTAGCCTTCAATCTCAAAATACTCACAAGCAAGCGGGGAAACGAGGCGGCGCGAAGCACTTAAGAGCCTTTTTCCTTAGGGTATATTTTATAATACCCGCCTTATACCCACCTTATAGTTCGTATCTTTTAAAATCGAGCTTCTCGAAAGTATTTATCTATTTTTGCCTTTTCTTTTTGTTTGAGATTCGAATACAATGATCGAGTGATGAAATCCCGAATCAAGGTTGTGTTTTCACACTTTTGGAGATATTGTATTTTTATTGTGATACTTAATACAATATATTAATAATATTCACAAAGAAAAACCGAGAAAACCGATAATACGTGTTAAGGGAGTTCCACTTAACACAAATATTATTATGGATAATATCAAAAACAAAATTTTCCAAATTAAGACACGACACACCTCCCCGGCAGCGGCGCCAAAGTGATAGTAGTAAATTTAGATAACTTGCTTTAGGAAAAACAAGCAACTAAATATGAGCGGTAAGTATCGAGTGACGGTTTAGGAAAACCGTGCACTAATGACCCACAATCACTTAAAAAGAGAGAAAAGATTCGTTTCCCAAGGAGGTATGGTGTTGTGAATTAACTTGTATTTCTTTGAGATTAATATTGAGAAGATGGAATGACGGTTTCTTGGAAATTACACTATGACGTAAAAAACGAAAACGTAAAACCGTAGAAAAATCACTAAAATTAAAAATTATTAAAACCAAAAACAAAATCAAGAAAAAGATTAAAAAGACTAAAACAAGTCTAAAATAATATAAATAAAGACAAAAATCCAATAAAGATATTTTAAAACCTTTTATTAATTAAATAATTAATTTTAAATGCTAATTAAAGCCCTAAAATTAAATTTAACTAATTCAAAAGTCTAAAATATGATTTTATTGAACAATTACTTAACTTATATTATTATAAGACTAAAAAGTAATTTACTAAAAATTAAAACTTATTAAAACTATTTTTAAAACTCTAAAAATGATTAAAAGTAATTAAAAACTAATTAAACTTAAAATAATTATAAAAATAAATCTAAAAGTTATAAAAATAATCTAAAAATAGAAATAGTCCCAATTAATGACAAAGAACCTAGGAAAAATGAAAAAGAAAGAAAAAATAAAATTTTGAAAATTAATTAATAAAATAATATTAAAATACTCCAAAAAACATAAAAGTCACTAGTTGCGCCGCAACTAGTGGGGTCTTGCGCCGCAACAAGTGTTGCGAGATCACCAAGGTCAGCAGCACCTTCAGTTGCGCCGCAACAAGTATGACTTGCGGCGCAATTCGTGTTACGGGAAAAACTTTGGCCTGCAGCTCCTTGTGTTGCGCCGCAATCTTCTGTCTTGCGGCGCAATTCGTGTGACGTGTCTGGTTGTTTTGCTGATGTTCAAGCTTCTTCCAAGTATGATACAAGCCAAGAGGACTTGGCAATGAGCTTTGTTTGGAGATATTGTTGGAACAATTGGGGCACCCTTGTGCTCAATGAAGCACAAGGAGTCAATAACACACAAATTAAACACCAAGCACTCAAAGATTAAGCATCAAAATCATGAAAAACCAAGCAATATAGCAATATGCAGATTTTTAACACCCTTTATCCTTAAAAACCTAACAAACTTGTTCAAATCTTGTTCCAAACTAATTAACTACTTACTAATAACCTTAATCAACCCTAAACAAGCAATCTAACACCTTTTAATTATCAAAACAAATCTAGATGTCCTGCTTAAACCTGTTGCCAAACACCCTTTTAAAATCTAAAAACCAACTTTAACAAAGAAAAACCTTACAAACCCTATGCAAACTTGTTCCAATATCTCAAAACATGCATAACAACACTTGAGAACACAAATCCACTATCTATAACACACTTAGTAACAAAATCACATGAGATCATATAAACTAGCACTTTAATGAACTTTTCAAGGAAGAAGATACCTTAGGTTCTTACATCCAAGAACCTAGAGGATGAAAATCCTCCTCCAATCCAACCCGGGTTGGAGCTGAACTAAATCAACAAGCCTTCAACCTATTTGAATCACAAAACAAGAAAACAACAAAATAATATAACAATATATATTTTTTTATGTTTCCTTTTTCTTCTTTCCAAAATACTTTCAAAACCTTTTTAATCTTCTTAAAATGTTTCTATAACACTTAAATCACCAACAAACATGAACCATAAACACCAAAATACCTTTGAGAAGATTTTACCAAAATCTCTCAAAATCTCAAAACCTTAAACAACTTTGAAAATCAAAGTTGCTTAACCAAATAACAAAGTGGAACTCAGAATCAATCTCCTCACAACACACAAACTTTTAAAAACAATAAAAAAGGAATTACACTTGAATATTTCAAAAACCAAACTTTTTATTTCTTTAAAAAGGAATTACATGTGAGAGACTAGAAACTGGAACAAGGGCTTCACACAAGTTGTGAGCTCCTTTTATAGAGTCCTAAGAAGATACTAGAAGGCTAAAAACATAAAACCCTAATACATAGAAAATCCCAAATGTGCCCTTGAATGATTTTGAGTGCATATGAGCTGTCCATTTGATCTTGGCCTTTAAATTTTGCTTTGTGAGCAAGCATATCATCTTGGACGTTCATTTTGCCACGTCACTAGTCTTGGAGGTTAAGAAATGATGTGATTGGTGGATTGGGGAATTGGGGTTTTGGTGCACATGAGTGGGATGCAGGTTTTTAGGAGTGGGAAGGGTTTTGGAGTGTGTGAATTAAGTGTGTGCAAGTTTAATTGAGTTTTACCCAAGTAAATGTGAGGGTAAAATCTGGGGTGGTAAGAATGATGAATAGTACCCATTTGATCCGAATTTAAGGGAATAGTAACATGTTAGGCGCATTTTTTTTAAATTGTTTCAGGTTTGGCACTTTTGGTCCTTGTCTTTTGGAATTTTTGGCTTTTAAAGATTTTCAGCCTAAAATTCGTCTCTCCCTTGTATTTAAGTTTCATCACTTGACAATTTTGGCACAAACTTTCTCCAAAATGTTTCCAAGGACTATTCTTGCTATTTTGAGTATTTCAAGGGCTGAACTTGGACAAAGTTGATCTTCAAAGGTCTTCAATGAGTCTTTCACTTGTTGAGGGACCATTATTGGCAATTTGAAATTGTTGAGGGACTAATCTTGCCATTTCTTCAATCTTGAAGGACCTTTTTGCAATTTTGACAAACTTAATGGACCAAACTTGTAATTATGAATATACAAGGGTTTTAAGTGTCATTTCTTCAATAAATGATGATCAATCTTGCTTGTCTTCAAGTCTTCAAGGGTATTTGATGAAAATTCCATGATTAGGGCTCGGTTCTTTGTACGGCTTCGTTTCTCGTGTCCGTTTTTCCTTGTATCTTGTGATCTTTTGTCTTTTTCACGATATCCATACCTAAAACACACAAGTAAACAAACACAAGCATATATATGGTATTTTATGACATTTTTGTGCATTTAAAGCCCGAAAAGAACGATGAGATCATGTATAAATGCCATCTCATCAGTACCAAAGATTAACATGTCATCAACATATAGGCAAATGATGACTCCTTTACCAGATTCATCAAATTTGCTATATACACATTTGTCAGCTTGGTTAAGTGAATAACCATTAGACAAAACCACTTCATCAAATTTCTGGTGCCATTGCTTAGGTGCCTGCTTCAGTCCATATAAGGACTTAATCAGTTTACACACCTTTCCTTCATGACCAGGCATGATGAAGCCCTGAGGTTGGTTCATATAAACCTCCTCATCCAAGTCACCATTCAAGAATGTTGTCTTCACATCCATCTGATGAATAATCAGATTGTGAATACTTGCTAGAGCAATCAGAATTCTTATGGTACTGATACGTGCCACTGGAGCATAAGTATCAAAATAGTCTATCCCTGACTTTTGTTTAAAGCCCTGAATGACTAACCTTGCCTTGAACTTTTCAACAGTTCCATCTACCTTCATTTTCCTTTTGAAAATCCATTTGTTACCAAGTGGATGACAACCAGGAGGTAGATCAACCAACACCCAAGTGTTGTTGCCCATGATGGAGTCCATCTCATCATTTATTGCTTCTTTCCAGAAAGCAACATCCTGGGACTTCATTGCTTCATCAAATGTTTTGGGATCATCCTCAACATTAAAGCAATAGTAGAATTGGTCAGAGACCTCATCTCTTGTACCTTCAACTAAGTATAGTTGAAACTCAGGCCCAAAATTCCTTGGAGTCCTATGCCTTGTGCTTCTTCTAAGCTCAGGCTCAGGTTGCTGAACCACAACCTCATCAGTGACCCTTTCAGGTTCCACTGAAACACCAGTGTCCTCAGCTCCTATAGGAGTCCTAAGGTTTGGTCTAGGGACTGATGAGAACCTAGTCTCATCAAAGTTAGCATCCTTTGATTCAATGATTGAGTTTATTGAAACTGAATCATTAGGTTCAATAACATAGAACCTATAAGCCTTGGAATGCTCAGCATATCCAACAAAGATGCATTCAATGCCTCTTTCACCCAAGGTTTTCACCTTTGGATCAGGGAGTCTTACAACAGCCCTACAACCCCAAACTTTGAGGTAGTTCAAGTTTGGTTTCCTTTTAGTCCAGAGTTCATAAGGGGTAATCATGTTCCTTTTGTTGGGAACCCTATTTAATAAATAGCAAGCTGTTAACATAGCTTCTCCCCAAAACCCTTGACTCAGTCCTGAGTAGGACAACATGGAGTTAACCATCTCTTTTAGTACTCTATTTTTTCTTTCTGATATACCATTTTGTTGTGGAGTATAGGGGCAGTTGTTTCATGGATTATTCCAACAGACTGAAAATCTGCCAAGTATTCCAAGAAGTTCATTGTATTGTTCCATGACTGGTCTTGAATCAGTCATTTTGTAATTTGTGAAATCACTCACAAGGAACTTCTTACTTGATGCATCCTCAGCCATATATTTGGCTTCCAAGGAATCCCATAGTTCTTTAGCAGATTCAACATTTTGGTAAATATCAAATAAAGAATCAGACATACCATTGAGAATTATGCCGCGACACACATAATCATCATTCTCCCATTTGCTCCTTTTCCTCAGTTCCTCCAAAGTAGCATCATCACCACCATCAGGAATAGGAGTAGTCAGCACGTACACCACGTTCATGGTAGAAAGAAGAAAGTGCATCTTCTTCTGCTATCTCCTAAAATCAACCCCTTCAAACTTGTCCAGTTTGGAGAAGTTTGCCACCATATGCTTCATTGCCGCCGCCATTGATTATCACAAAATAATCTTCTTTGATTGTTGGGGTTTACTTCGTTCCAACAGGGTGAAGATAATCAATAGCCTAACTACGTACCAATGAATGGTTACCGGATATCTCTTGGAGTCGTGTAATCACTTTCCAAAGAAGATTATTCGACCCTATGCCTGGGTTAACACGAATACCTCCTTGGGATAAAACCAAGAGTTAGTTCTTGTTTTAGGCACAAATCAAGAACTCTATGCGTTTCTGTGTTTCTTGTTTCTGTCTTTTATCATGCAAAATATGATCACTATTTATAGTGATCCTATTCCTTTAAGGAATGTAACTCCTAGTCAAAGGTATTAAGAGCATTAATCAGCCTATTAATCTCATAATAACCTTCATAAAGCATAGTGGTTACATGACCAGAAATCTGGTCATCAAGTCAATATTCAACCCTCATTAACTGGTCAAAGAGGTTACAAAGACTTTGTGCATCACCAGGAGCAACGTCCTAACCAGGAGCAGCTTCCTGACCAGGAGCAGCTTCCTGACCAGGAGCAACTTCCTGACCAGAAGCAACTTCCTGACCAGGAGCAGCATCCTACTGATATCACAACCACTATATTGAGTCCAGGGAGGTAAGGGACTTAATGGGTGTACACTTCGTACCTCCAAACCCATTTACAAGTATTACCCGTTCCCACAATTGCACTAAATTTCCAACAAGATCAAGCGAGATTGTCTAGGATGCAGAGTTGGGAGCATCGAGTGAGAGCATCATTGCCCCCAGATTGGAGATTTGTGGACGACTTGGAAATGGAAGCTAATGACTTCATGATCCAGCCACCCGCCAGAGGTGTTTGTATCACTGTGGGAAATCATGTAGCGGTTGAGTTTGGGTCTACGTTAGGGACGAAGAAGGCGACTGAATGTGGGCCGAATGACAAAGGAAAGAGGAAGATGGATGAAGTGGACGAGGAAGATAGCGACGAGGAACCCGAGGAAGATGATGATGAACCGCCATCCAAGAGGCCGTGTGGATCACCACATGCCTAGTTGCTTGTTTTTATTTTATCTTTGATCATTGTAATAGAACTGTTTTAGACTTTTGTATGATGGCATTGTGACGAAAAAGTTGAGGACTTAAGTTTTATGGTGAATGGTTGTAGTGGCAATACTTGTCACAATTTTGGTTGATTATGAATACAATCCATGCTTACCTTTCATGATCTGTGATATGTCTTTAATTTGATCTTTTGTGATGTGAATTGATGAATATTAGTAACTCTGTAGCGATGTGTCGTTGTATTTATATTATGTCTTGAAAGAGAAATCCATCTTAATCTTGATGTGTATACTTACACTGTTTTTCTATTTTCCCTGTCTTTGCAGAGAGGTGTATTTGATAACGCACCATGCCTCCAAAACTAACCGCCGACCGTGTGAACACGATGGTTCAGGAAGCCATTGCGAATGCGCTAGAAGCAGATCGAGCAGGGAGGAACCCAGACCAGGGCAGAAATGTGGGGAGACAGCAAGCCCCAAGAGAATGTACTTACTCTAGTTTCATAAAATGTGGTCCCACGCAATTTCGTGGAACTGGTGGAGCTCTAGAACTCAGGAGATGGTTAGAAAAGGCCGAAAGTACTTTCGAGATTAGTGGTTGTTCAGAAGCGAACAAGGTCAAGTTTGCGGCTGCTACTTTTCTTGACGATGCATTGAGTTGGTGGAACACCCAAGTAGCCACTGTTGGGTTAGCAGTAGCGAATGCAAGAACATGGACTGCTACTAAAGCTCTTTTGACCAAGAAGTTCTGTCCTGAAGAGGAGTTAGGTCAATTGGAGATGAGTTGAGGCACCTGACTTTGAAAAACAATGATATCACTGCTTACACCAGGAGGTTTAATGAACTAAGCCTTTTGTGTCCTGACACCTTTGCTGATGATAACAAGAAGATGAAACAGTACATCAAAGGTCTGTCCAGTAATATCAAGGGTGAGACGACTTCGTCTAAACCTGGGTCGTTTGATGAAGCGGTCCAGATGGCTCACGCGTTGATGGATGTCAAACTCCAAGACAAGAAGAACTTCATTGCTGAAGGAAATAAGAGGAAGTGGGAGGCGGCGCAGAGCAATCAATCCCAGGGTCAAAGCCGAGGTGGAAACCGAAACAACAATGGTTAGAACCGCAATCAGCAGTTCAACCAGCGAAGGAATGAAGGGATGAGAGCTGTGACAAACCCTAGAGGAGCGAAGGTGAATCCCCACTGTGGTCGATGCAACTTGTACCATGTAGGGAGTTGCCCACCTGCGTGCGACAAATGTGGAAAAGCGGGTCACAGGATGTCTGATTGCCGAACAAAGGGGGTAGCCACTGGGGCGAATGCTACGAGAGTGATGGGTTGTTTTGGATGTGGAGAAAGAGGCCATAAGCAAGGAAATTGCCCGAAGGCAGGAAACAAGCAAGGAGGTAACAATGCTGCTGCCGTGTATCAAGTAGGGACGGTTGATAAACCACAGGGTCCTAACATGGTTACCGGTACGTTTTTGCTAAACGCTTGTTATGCTAGTATTTTGTTTGATTCTGGTTCCGACAAGAGTTTCGTAGATGTTAAATTTAGTCGTCATATCGATAGAAAACCGGTATTGTTAGCGACTAGTTATAACGTGGAGTTAGCCGATGGGAAAATCGTTAGTACGAATTCTATACTGAAAGGGTGTACCTTGAAGTTAGGAAATTACGCTTTTGAAATCGACTTAATGCCTATAGAGCTAGGATCGTTTGATGTGATCGTGGGAATGGATTGGCTGATGGCGCACAGTGCTTTGATCGTCTGTGGAGAAAGGTTAGTTCAAATCCCGTTGAGGAATAAAGTCTTGACTGTGAAGGGAGACGAATGCACTTCTCGTTTGAAAGTGATTTCTTGTTTGAAAATAATGAAGTATGTAGAAAATGGATGCGATGTGTTTTTGACACAAGTTTCTAGTGATGGTGATTTAGAGGCGAGGATTGAAGAGGTACCTGTAATCTGCGAATATCCGGAAGTTTTTCCAGACGAGTTGCCGGGTTTACCACCCACCCGTGAGGTCGAGTTTCGAATCGATTTGGTGTCGGGAGCTGCGCCGGTTGCGCGTGCACCCTATCGGTTAGCACCATCCGAGTTAAAGGAGTTATCGGATCAACTAAAGGAGTTGATGGATAAAGGATTTATTAGGCCGAGCTCATCACCATGGGGAGCGCCAGTGTTGTTTGTGAAGAAGAAAGATGGGTCATTTCGGATGTGTATTGACTATAGAGAACTCAACAAGCTGACGGTTAAGAATCGGTATCCATTGCCGAGGATTGACGATTTGTTTGATCAATTGCAAGGTTCCTGTGTATACTCAAAGATCGACTTGAGATCAGGGTATCATCAACTGCGTGTGAGAGAGGAGGATATTCCTGTAACTGCCTTTCGTACGCGGTATGGACACTTCGAATTTTGAGTGTTGCCGTTTGGGTTGACAAACGCGCCTGCTGTATTCATGGACCTTATGAATCGTGTATGCAAGCCGTATCTAGATAAGTTTGTCATTGTTTTTATTGATGATATTCTTATTTACTCTAAGAGTAAGGAGGAGCACGAGAAGCACCTGAGAAAGATATTGGATCTGCTGAAGAGAGAGAAGCTGTATGCGAACTTCTCTAAGTGTGAGTTTTGGTTAGAGTCTGTGCAATTCCTTGGTCACGTAATTGATAGCAAAGGAGTTCGCGTGGATCCTGCCAAGGTCGAAGCGATCAGGGAATGGTCGGCACCGACAACGCCGACTGAAGTTCGACAATTCCTTGGTTTAGCTGGGTATTATCGGAGATTCATTGAAGGATTTTCGTTGATTGTGAAGCCATTGACAAAGCTTACCGAAAAGAATAGGGTGTATGAATGGGGAGATGAGGAAGAATTCGCTTTCAAAACGCTCAAGGACAAGTTATGTTCCGCACCGATATTGTCATTACCTGAAGGAACCGAAGACTTTGTAGTGTATTGTGACGCATCTCGTAAGGGTTATGGAGCGGTGTTGATGCAGCGTGAGAAGGTGATCGCTTACGCGTCGAGACAACTGAGGAAGAATGAGGAGAACTACACGACGCACGATTTGGAATTAGGAGCTGTAGTCTTTGCGTTAAAATTGTGGAGACATTATTTGTATGGGACGAAGTGTGTTGTATTCACTGACCACAAGAGTTTGCAGCACATTTTAGATCAAAAGGAGTTGAACATGCGACAGAGACGATGGGTAGAATTCCTGAGTGACTATGACTGTGAAATTCGCTACCATCCTGGCAAGGCGAATGTTGTAGCGGATGCACTTAGTAGGAAGGATCGATAGAAACCTTTGAGAGTCAGAGCTTTAGTGATGACTGAGAGTGTTGATTTAACCGAAACTATACTGAAGGCTCAAGAGAGGGGATTAATGAAAGAGAATGTTGATGCTGAGAACTTGGGAATAATGTTGAAACCTCTTTTTGTGATTAGGTCAGACGGACTGAGATATTTCGAGAATCGGATTTGGTTACCGTTGTGTCCATCCGAGGAAGGAAAGCCTGGAGTGCGAGATTTGGTTATGAATGAGTCTCATAAGTCAAAGTACTCGATACATCCTGGATCGGATAAAATGTATCATGATCTGAAGAAAGCTTGTTGGTGGCCGAATAGGAAGGCGGATATTGCTCGTTACGTTAGTAAGTGTTTGACCTGTGCGAAGGTTAAAGCAGAACATAAGAAGCCGTCTGGGTTGTTGGTACAACCAGAGATCCCAGAATGGAAATGGGAGAAAATCGCTATGGATTTCGTGACGGGTTTACCCAGAACTCCTAGTGGATGTGATATGATTTGGGTAATAGTGGATAGATTGACGAAATCTGCTCATTTCTTACCTATGAAGAAGACGGACAGTATGGAAAAGCTGGCCAGTGTGTACGTGAAGGAGATCGTTTGCAGACATGGAGTACCGTTATCGATCATTTCGGATCGCGATAGTAGGTTTACTTCGGAATTTTGGAAATCGCTTCAACGTGCGATGGGCACTGAATTGAATTTAAGTACGGCTTATCATCCGGAGACTGACGGCCAGAGTGAACGAACTATTCAGACGATGGAGGACATGCTCCGAGCATGCGTGATTGATTTTGGAGGAAGTTGGGAACGCCACTTGCCTTTAGTGGAGTTTTCGTATAATAATAGTTATCATGCGAGCATCAAGGCTGCACCGTTCGAAGCATTGTATGGAAGGAAGTGTAGATCGCCTGTGTGTTGGAGTGAAGTAGGAGAAAGTCAATTGACTGGACCCGAAATGGTTTTAGAGACGACCGAGAAGATCGTGCAAATCAAGAACCGACTACTTGCTGCGAGAAGCCGACAGAAGAGTTATGCCGATAACAGAAGAAAACCGTTGGAATTTGAAGTCGGAGATATGGTTATGCTTAAGGTTTTGCCGTGGAAGGGTGTAATTCGTTTTGGGAAGAAAGGAAAGTTGAGTCCGAGGTACATTGGACCATTTAAGATCGTTAAACGAATTGGACCAGTAGCGTATAAGTTAGAGTTGCCGAGCGAGCTTAGTGTTATTCACGACACGTTTCACGTATCGAACTTGAAGAAGAGTTTGGCGGATAAGGAATTGGTGATTCCTTTGGACGAGATTCAACTGGACGACAAAATGCATTTCGTGGAAGAATCCGTGGAAATTATGGACCGAGAGGTCAAGAGGCTGAAGCGTAGTAGAATTCCCATTGTGAAGGTTCGATGGATTTCTAGGCGTGGACCGGAATACACTTGGGAACGTGAGGACTTTTTCAAGGAAAGGTATCCTCATCTGTTCCAGTGGCACGAAATGTGAGTATAAGAAGAGGCGAGCGACGGGACGTCGCTCTCTTTAAGGAGGGGTGGATGTGATACCCTAGAACCGAGGTCACTAACATTACCCTAAATTACGCTTATTTTTGAAATTTTTAATAAATTTTAATTGCTATATATTTTAGTATTTTGGTTGAAACCGATGTTCGAGGTTATAATTTTGACGATTGACGATTTAAGAAGGACGATGACGAATACGATCCCGATGGATGCCCAAATTTCTATAATTATTGACGTTTTAGCGATATTGTAATTTTTCGAGAATTTTACTTACGGTTCGTGTTAAGTCGAGTCGGGTGAGTTTTATTGCTTCCCGGGTACATTTAAAGTGTCCTAAAAGTATTTTGGAGTGTTTGGGATGATTCCCGACTCCCGTAAAATTTTCTAAAATGACTAGTGAGTCAATCCCGTAAAGTTTTAGAGTCGTTTTTACTTGAGGCCAAAAGAAAGCTTAAATTGCACATTTGGTCCCTCCCATTTCACAAAAAGGGAACAAACACTCACACACATAACATTTCAAAGAAAAAAAATCAAACCCACCCTTTTGTGCTCTCTCTAGGCCGACGGCCAATATCACCACCACCACCACCACTTCAATTTTTCTTGAGTTTTGATTAATTCCAATCAAAGACCACCTTCTAAAATCCTTTAGTAAGTGTTAATCCATTGTTAATTCAAACATGCATTAACAAAATTTTTTCCAAAAATTAAAGATTTTTCAAAAGTTCATTTGGATGTTAATTGGGCATTTGCATGTTAAATTCATGTTAGAATGATGCTAGAACACCAAACAAATCAACCAAAATCAATTTGGTTGATGGGTTTTGATCACCCAAACCCCACGGCTTAAAGGGGGGTGTTTGGGGATCATGGTGGTCAATGTTTTGATGTTTGATTTTGTGTTTAATCTTATATTTACATGTTTTTAGATGGGTATATTCACTTGCATGTTTGTTTTTATGATTTGGTTTTATGAGGATGTTGATCAATAGGGGATTAGGACTGAAAATGATGTTTGGTTATGATTAGGAGTACTTAGGATGATGTCTAGTGTTGGTAAATGGGTTTGAAAACGAGCATTGGTATGATTTTGGTATAGGTAATTTTAGGCAGAAAGTTTGAGGTGTTTTCGTAAAAATTATTTTGAAAACAGGTCTTGTGAGTAGGATAGAGTTGTAGAGCATCTTCTTAGCTTCGATTTGGTATAAGGTAGAGCTTACGACTCCTAACGAGTCAAAAGTTACGACGTTTTGAAATTCGTGTACCGGGAGATGAAAACCGTCATAATCCGAAATTATGCTTGGTTTTAGGTCAAATCCCGGGGACTATAGGTTTAGTTTGGTAAATGGTCAAGGGTTGAATTTCGGTCTCAAACCTGCACATTTGAGTCTATTATAAGACTTAGGTGTCAAATGGGTCAATGGAGTATTCTAAACAGGTCAAATGAGTCCGACTTGGTCAAAGTACAATTTCAGTCCGAAAAACGTAGTTTTGGAAAAGTGTTGAGTAACGGGTCGTAAAAGCGAAAAATTTTAATAGGATTAAATATGTGTTTTCTACAGGTCTTAAAGTATTTTTGAGAATTTTCTCAAATTTTATAAAAAGGGTTAAGTATAGAAAAACAGTCCGTACTTTTGGTAAGTATCGGCGAAAATGAGTAAAAATGAATAACGTTAATAATAAGGACAAATGGTATAAAACGAGTAACACTTGTTGTTTTGTTTTGGCGTGAGTTGTAATTATCACAAGTGACTAATACGTATGTATTTTATACAGTACCATAAGGTTTATAAATGAGATTACTCATTACGCGTTATTTGGTTTGATAGGTGTTGATTTACCCGGGCATCCTTATCGTCGTCAGTGACCGTCACTCGAACTATCGACTACTTGTTATATAAGGTGTGAATTTATAGCCTCGCTTATTATTATTTCAAACTGTTTTAACCGCGAGGGAAATGCATGCTAGTTTTCAAAATGAACATATGTCATGAATGATTGTTGGACCCGAATGTTGCCTTGAAATTGTGTTGAGTACCTAGTTGCAAAAGGCCCTAAATTCATGAACTATTAACTACTGTTTAGTCCTAGCGTGGATTAGAAATAGCCGCTTATACAAAGTGATAGTACTATGGGGTTGACTACCCTATCCGAGACGAGGGCTAGTACGTTGATACCCCCTGCGGACGGATAATTTGTGATAAGAGATAAGGTATAATTGCAACTGATGCCTTAGTAGGGGCACTGGTTTCATCTGAATCACGCCGGTAATTATTACGCGGGTGATTGAGTTAACGGTTTAGTGTCATGAGCTTAAACACAATTGTCAGTACCTTGAATATAGATTGTTTGATCGACAAGTCTATGAATGATCGTGAATGGTTTTTATTTCACATATGTTCAAAATGAATTGTAAAACCTATGAATTCTACTCAACGTTTTTGTTGACCAAATTTAGCATGTGTTTCAGGTAACCGCTGAAGTGTAGCATGGAGCGTGCATTGGATGGATGTTGTGTGTGTGGAGCTTGGAGTCTACTTGTTTTTCCTCCCGTTATTACTTAAACATTTTTAACTTTATGTCATGTTGTTGTGAAAACTGTAACTTTTGGGGTTGAGATTCATGGGGACCGAAACGCAAAAACGCTGTTGTATCAATTGGGGTTGGAAAACCGTAGACATGTAACTTTTCAACAATTTTTAATTTAAGTTTGAATTTGACGTCTCTTTGGAGTCGTTCGATATATCATGTGTGCGATGATAACTTCCTAGCACCCAAATGTTGTAGTTCCGCTGCGCATAGCATTTGGTGGGGTGTTAGATTGGAGAATGATGTTTGTAGCATACTTATCACATTTGTCTTGAATCTTCATATCTCCGGTCAATTCACCCGTTGTGCGAGGAACAGTACCATAATCTAATGGTCCATTGAGCACCGATGCCCAAATGAGATGTCCATTCTCTTTTTTCAACATGTAAAGTTCCATTCGGTAAGTCCAATCCTCGTACATAGATTTCTCCAACATTTGTGGACGATTATCCGTACCCGAGAAGATGGACTTATGCGTAAGAGATGTGTATTCCATTTCGTTAAGTTAAGATTTACAAATGTTGATCGAACAATGAGAGAAAGTAAATGTATTTGTTGTTGTGTGTTAAATCCGAGAAATAATGTTGAAATCCCCTAAGTTATGTTCTTGATAAACCAAAAATTCCAAGTCAAAATTGCACATGATTCGAAATTTTTTAAGGAATAATTTTGAAATCGTCGGAATATTGATCGGAATATTTGATCGGAATACCCTGTCGGAATAGTCTATCGGAATACCCCTGTCGGAATAAACTATCGGGATACCCCTGTCGAAATGAACCTATCGGAATACCCCCTATCGGAATAAACCTATCGGAATACCCTCTATCATAATACTCCTATCGGAATACCTTCTATTGGAATACCCCCTATCGGAATAAACATATCGGAATACACTCTATCAGAATACTCATGTCGGAATACCTTCTATCGGAATACCTTCTATCGGAATACCCTATATCGGAATACCTTCGGAATACCTTCGTCGGAATAATGGTCGAAATGATAAATCCTTTTCCGATGGAAGCTGTCGGAATACTTAAACCCTTTTCCGATGGTTTCTGTCAGAATATTACCCACTTTTCTCGGACAAAACTCAACCAATTCGAGATTTTAAGCCAAAAAATGATCAAAACACCCAAAAATTTTGTGGTTTTAGGCAAAGTAAATATACCAAATCTCTACCACAACTATGTAGAATATTTGTATCAAGAAAAAAACCATAAAAAACACACAAAAAAATTTGGTTCGTGTAAAATGGATCAAAATAGGCGTATGAATCAAGAACACAAACGCATAAACCAAACAATCATCCCATGGATCTTGATACCATTTGTAGGATATTGTAAATCTTGCTTATGTTTAGAGAGAGAAAGAGATAGAAAGATAGATGATTTCTCACACACTTTAGAGAGAGAAAGTGATTAACTATGTGTAAAAATGAATGAAACCACACCCTCTCCATCTAAGGAGATGGTTTATATACCCAAGCCCATGAGATGGGCTTGGGCTTACATTGGGCCGCCGGCCTACACATGTTGTAGGCTTGGCTTGGCCTTGTTTGTTGAATATTAAGTTAACTAAACTACGAGCTACTACTTATACTATTGTTGGAGTGACCGATCCTTTCTAATACGTAAAACGTATTTCGAACATGCATTTCATCATACATTTTGCTACTTATTTCTTTGGACATTGTTTAGTACTTTTCCTTTACAGTACTTATGTTTGTGTGTGATGAGCTTATACTTGGACTACCGATGTTTCTTTCTGGTATTTCCATTCATGGTCATTTAATGTTTTAAAGACATTTACCTTGTATGCTTTGATAACACGCCATTATCACGCGTGACATTCCATTTACCAAAATGGGGTGTTACAATTATGGTATCAGAGCCAAGGCTTCGACCTTTAGGCTCTCAAAACATGACCTATGATTAGTGGGTAGTCACTATAGTCTTCCTAGAACTGACAGTCGGTTTCATGCATTCATTCATTTTCATTGTTATTTCATGCAGTCATATCATTGTCGCAGGTTTATGACTAAGTAATGGTTGGTACCGGACTGGCCCTATTTAGTCGCATGTGCTTTTATCAAAACTTTTAACTTTGGCACCGACCCATAGGCGTCCCCTCGCTATGTCTTTTGTTTTGGGTGAACTAACCATAGGCGTTTACCCTCGCACATATAAAAGTTTTTATAAACTGCATCATGCATTCATGCTGTAACACCCCATTTTGATAACGGAAAGTCGCGCGTAATTATGGCGTGTCATCAAAGCATACAAGGATAAATGTCTAAAACATTACATGACCATAGGGATAACCGGAATAAAACATCGGTTCCCAAACATAAGCCCAAAACATAATAAAGCAAAAGAAATGAATGAAAGACTAAACAAGCATAAGTATATGAAGGCAAAAAGGAAAACAAGTCTCTAGCAGCTTCCATCTTATGCACGTCCTCCAAATGCTCGAGTCTGTCCTAGGGTACCTGCCATTTTGGGACATGGAAAGGAAAGTAACGGTTGAGCAAAACGCTCAGTGCACGGATATAAACATAGTATAAATGATTAAAACACAATAAAGACTTAATAGCAGCGGAAATGTATATGTCCTAGAAAACCTGGAACATGTTCATAAAACTGGTTTTATAGTTTGAAAAGCCTTATGTTTATCTTATGAAAATTGTTTAACATATTTTACCATTAGCCAATATAGGTCATGAAAATCCACCGTGCATGAATACTTGGAGGGGTGACCTCATCATGTAAATTAGAGGGGCTGCCTCTAATTTAATATACTGGTTTGGGTAGGAGGGATCAGCTCCTTGTGAAGGATGCAAGGCACATACCACATTCACACTGAGTAATCTGCTGAAAATATGTAACTAGGATACACCCATACGCCCCACATGATAAATATAATAATATGGCCAAAAGCTGAAGGGACTCCACGAGCAATCACTCCGCCGTGGGGAAGTCATAACACTAGTGCCTCTAGTGTTATGGTTATAGTACCTCCATAACTAGGTGAAACTGGTCATGCATGTATATGGCTTCAGGTATTCTAAATTAAACATAAGCAATCAAACATATAACTTATACTATGGGAAAACAGTTGGCTGCATACGGGGAATCCTAATAAGGAAAGAATGTCCATACTGAAAGGACGGAAATTCGTACCTTATGTCCAGTGAACGAAGAAGACGAACAGAAGGGAGCCCTACTTCGGTATCACTAATGCTACATAAATACATACGTGTATAAGTATCTGATTACTAAATACGTAACTGGTTTTATGTCATGTCATGTTTTACTGTTTTAAGCTTTAAATTGTTCTTATCTTATATTCTGTCTATTCTAATTAAGTATTACTTGTATTTCATGTATTATTATACTTACTGTGGAATAATAAGTAACTTTCTAAAAATAGCAGGTTTCCTAAAATAGAAAGTTTCCAAAAATAGAAAGTAACCAAAAATAGAAAGTTTCCAAAAATAGAAAGTTTCCAAAAATAGAATTACTGCTTAAAATAGATAAGTTTCTAAAAATAGAAAGTTTCCATTAATAGATTAGCTGCCTTAATTAAATAAGTTTCTAAAAATAGAAAGTTTCCATAAATAGATTTGCTGCCTTAAATAAATAAGTTTCTAAAAATAGAAAGTTTACATAAATAGATATAAGCTGGTTAAATAAGCTAATTACATAAGCTTAAGTGTTTTCTGATTATTATTCTAAGTCATATTGGTATAAGGTATCGTTTATTAATTATTACATGTAATTTAAATAAACTATGGGTTAAAAGTATTTAATTAAATATATCATGTTTTTAATTAAATAAAGTTAAATACTTAGGTTAAAACATGTATTATTAATTATTAATAATATAACCTAAGTCATGTTAATTAATTAATTATAGTCATGGTTTTTAATAATTAGTTAATTATAAAGTCTAGAAAATATAAATACTTAGGTTAAAAAGTCATGATCTAATAATTAAATTATAACCTAAGTCATGTTTATTAAATTAATTATGTTATGTTTTATTAATTTAATTGTTAACATATAATTATTAAAATCACAACCTTAACATAAACAATGAACCGGACTGTGACTAGAAACCATGAACCGGACCCGTAATCAACACCATACCCCAAACCAAGGTCGAGTTACCCCATGTTTGCTGTTGTCGTGGGACCCACACCACCATACCGAGACCATGAGGTCTCGGTGTGGTTCATACGCCAAGCCGAGATCCATGAGTGCTCGGTTTAGACGTCGGCTAGAACAAACACCCCTAAAACTCCTTGTTTTGATTTACCCCATAACCATTTACATGTTTTAATAAATGTTTTTAATTAGTTTTTAAAAACATCATGATTTTATGTGATTTATTAAATCAAAACATAAAAGAAAAGGATTAAAAAGGTTATACCGAATGCGTGGATCGATCAAGGATGAACACACACGAATGCTTGCACAAAATTCAAGATCAAAAATCAACCCGAGCACCTCTTTGGTGTTATTAAAAGTGGCGGCCAAAAGAGGGAGAAGGAAGAAGAATTAGGGTTTTTGTTTATTTTCTTGTTTTATGATAAATGACATGTTTTTCCTAATTTTTCTTGTTTAGTAAAAACAATGGGCTTGGCCCTTTTTCTTCCTAATTTCGTGGGTAGGGGCCCACATAAGGGTAACCCGTACATTTCTCGAGTCTAAATATTATAGTGTGTGTTCGTGTTTTATGTGTTCTAATTAATTACTGATCGTGACTTAATATATTTATTCGTGTTCGTAATAAATATATATACGTAAATAATATTATCTCGTGATTAAATTACGTTCATAATTTCATGATCGCATGTTCATGTTTATAATTATTATTGGAATAATTATCGTGTGTTCATACGTAATAAATACTTATCGTGTTCTAACACGTACGTAATACTTGAAATTCTTATACGTGAAACGTAAACATGTTATAAAAGGAACATTCTAATCATATACGTACGATCTTAAGGGTACTATTCATGGTAAAAGTATGCGGGTTTTACAACTCTTCCCCCCTAAAAAGAATAATTCGTCCCCGAATTATAGATAACGTAACTGAAAGATAAACATACCCGAATCAAACTGAGAGGGTATGTAAGATAAATGAACGTGTATGTTTCCAGGCAGAAGGAACGCGGAACGTGACATGTATTGAAAGGACATGGAACGTGACGTGACTGAAAGGATATACCTAATTGATAAGAGAAAAACGGATAAAAGTTCGGATGGACTTGTCCGTTTCCAAGTGGATTCCCTCTTGGAACGGTTCCTTCACAGATCTTGATAGAAATGATAAATCTTGGTCCTCCTGACCTTGACTTGAAATACAAAGAAGTTCTTGGTTATCAACTTAAGGTAGATTCCCTAAATTTGATCGAGGGAATAAGAATTAACGCGTAAGGGAAACTAAAACGTTATCGTGCAAAGCACTTCTAACTTAACTGATAATTAGCAACGATGCGCGAGACATAAGGAAACGTAGTACATGAAAAATTTTGAACGTAATACGTGAAAAATTTTGAACGTGATACGTGGAGTTATGATGAGTGTAATATGAGTAAACATATCGTGATCCATGATACGTGTAACATATCTTGATTATGATATGAGGAACGTGGAATGTACATGATTGAAACATATCGTGAACATAGAATATAATGGCGGTAACGCCAAACGCTACAAGGTGAGACATAGAATATGACGAGAAACGTCTATCTGAGGATAGAGAGTATACTAAACTTGGGTCTGGTCTCTCAAGTTCTTGCAAAACTTCCCAGAATGAGAAAGATGAACACAAAATTGTAAGCCGAGATGCCATCATGAACGTGAATAGTGTCATGAACGCGAGCGCCGAAAGCAAGTCGTGAAATTAGAACAAGGACGTGAAGTAAATAAGGAGCATAATTATGAATATTTGTCTTACCCGATAACTGAGGAATTGCCAAGTGATCGGATGAGCCTTGGCTGGAACATGTCCGATCAATCTGTTGGTTCTGAAATCCTTGCAGATGTAAGGATTCTGCAGACTTGATCAAACTGTTTGCAATAAACCAGATAGCATCATGCTTCTTCTGAGTTTGCGTTAAATTGGTAACCAAAATCCGTGGAGATCTTGTCCCATTTCAATTCACAATTTCAGATGATGAAAACATCCCAGTTTGTTGGTGTCCTATCTTAACCTGTTGGTATGTCAGGTACTTAGATATGAACGTAACTGTATCTTGCTTCGTAGAACTTGATACATAGGTGTTTGAGAAACTCTGAGTCTCTGAATCTAGACTTCTCCTAGCGTAGGATTTTCTAGAACACCTAATGTAGTGTAGGGTTCTCTCCTTTACGCATAAGCTGAGTCATGGTAAGATTAACCGTAGAAAGCCATTTGATTCAGCGTGTCACTGTAATCAAACAGAATTGATATTGGAAAATTTTCCAGGGTAAAATTTCTCTTGTCATAGAATTTACAACATAGTGCAGATATGGTCTTCCTGTTCTTCTCTAGGCTTAGAGGAAATTAGGTTATCCTCAATGAAAACACTGATGAATTTGCTATGAGTTCATGGAAACTCATTCTTATAATGTCGTTGGAGTATTGATGGGACTAATTCAAAATCATAAATCTAGCATGACCGAGTCATGTACAAATAGGAGTCATGGACATGTCCTGCTCTTTCACTCGTCACTGTTGGCAGCATGATCATGAGTTCGATCTTGGAGAAGTGATTAACACTATAAGGTCGATTGGACATGTTGTCAATACGTGGAGGAGAATAACGGTCATAAATTGTGATTTGTTTAAATCGACGGTAGTCGACACATAATCTCATGGTACCATCCTTTTTCCTGGTAGGTTCTTCTGGAATGTATAGGAAGATTTTGGAATAATCAACTGTCTATGTGTAAAAGACTTAAGTGGTCGTGTCTTACTGACAGCTAGAAAATTTTAGCGACAATGGCTAACAACGCACATGCTTGTAAGCATAGATAATTTGTACAGATTTTCCCGATGGAAAATCAAGCTGAATGTATTCAGGAGCCTGAACATTACTGTACATAATTATGAATCGTAGCATGGTGTGTTGTTCATAGTCTAAATTAGGATAAAATTCAACTCGTGTATGTCTTAGGAAATGCGTTTGCAGCTTGGATCTCATCATTAAGCTGAAGTAAAACCTTGGTATTTGTGGGAATACGAAAGGCGTCCTTCATGGTCATGAATCTATGAGCTATGGTTACAAGAAATGAAAGTGTAATCAGGAAACGTGACAGTTCTCATTGATGCGCCGGTAATGGTATTGAAATTCTTGTGGCCTGATTCATACATGGCACAACAAAATGGATATACCCTTGGAGGGTACCCTGAATTTCTTAGAAATGTTCCATAATTAGACGTGAGTCATGTGTCTTGACTCGTGTCTTGAGAAATGTAAGCGTGACATATGTCTTGACTGGTGTCTTGACATGTGTCTTCAGAAAGTATACGTGAGACATGTGTCTTGACTGATGTCTTGAAATGTGTCTCGAGATGTGAAATAACTAGAACCATAATATTAGGGTATTATGCCAGAATTCGCGGATCGGATGGACCACTGATCAATTGTATGTCTGATCACGTCCGCGACTGGAGCCTCGGTTGCGATTTCTAGGATAGTTGTTGTCATAGTAGTGGTTACTATCATCCTGTCTGTCAATTCCATGACGGTCATTCTCATGACTGTGATTCATGTAACTATTCAGCTGAGTGGCCAGCTGGTACCGGTCTTCACTCATATGACTGAAACGACAACTGGATAACGTGTGACATGTAACTAAGAATTAAGGACAATGATTGATGAAAATCGTCTAGTGGTGAAGCATCATCTCGTCCGATCGCCTTGATCTAACGCCTTTGTCTTCGTCTTGTATGAGCTCCAGGTTGTGAACAACATCAGCATCTCGTAGCATCTCCCAACATCAATAGCATCAACCTTTAGTAACATCTCCAAGCTATGAGCGGCATCGGCAATCTTGTAGAATATCAGCAAGTGAACATAAGCCTGAGATGATTTAGAATCGACTAGCGAATACTCGTGAAGTATTGCAAGTGAAATACACATGGATTAAGGTATGTGAAATACACATGGTATACGGTACATGGAGTACACATGGAATGCACATGAAATGATCGGTATGGGGTCGACCATTCGTCATGATTTAAGGAAGGTGTATCGGTTAGACGGTTAGAAAAAACCATCATGATAACCTGGCAGTATTAGCATAGACATCACTCTGGTTGTATCGAGAAACGTTAAAGTGTGGTTACACAAAATTCAACGATGATTTGCCTGACAGCATGATCAATGAAAACCAACCATGACTATCATGAAAGCAAGATTCAATGAAATCCAACAGTATCTTACATGAAAGCATAAATAATAAAAGAGGCGTAAGACGTAATCAACATGAAGACAGAATTATCATGAAGATACATGAAACAATCTATCATGAAGGAGTGTATAACATAATCAGCATGAAACTGAAGTTAACCATGAAAGTATGAAAACATACTTAACATAAAAACATAGTAACTTATGAGGGGACATGAAAAATATTTATGCCAATAAATCATGAGAAAAATTTTATGCATGAAAAACAGTGCATGAATGCGTAATGTAGTTTATAAAAACCTTTATATGTGTGAGGGGACGCCTATGGGTCGGTCTCAAAACAAAAGACATGGCGAGGGGACGCCTATGGGTCTGTCCCCAAGTTAAAATTTTCGATAAAAGCACATGCGACTAAATAGGGCCAGTCCTGTACCAACCATCACTTAGTCTTAATTCATGCAACAATGATACATGAAACATAAATAAATGAACTCATCTGTCAAAACTTATCAGAAAAAAAATTTATGTGACTAATTATGAACTACTGGGGTTCAGTCCACATAGCCACAGTTCACGAGGAACGTTATGCATGAAACAATGACACATAACTAAATATGAATGACGGTTGTCCATCCATATTAGTAAAACAATATCGATGAAAACATCAAGGTTAAAACCTCAAGGTGCTGAAAACATCATGGTTAAAACAACAATGCGCTGATAACATCAATACGTAGAATAACAAACGTTGGCTTAGGAAGCTTTGGACATTGTTTAGTACTTTTCCTTTACAGTACTTATGTTTGTGTGTGATGAGCTTATACTTGGACTACCGATGTTTCTTTCCGGTATTTCCATTCATGGTCATTTGATGTTTTTAAGACATTTACCTTGTATGCTTTGATAACACGCCATTATCACGCGTGACATTCCATTTACCAAAATGGGGTGTTACAATTATGGTATTAGAGTCAAGGCTTCGACTTGTAGGCTCTCAAAACATGACCTATGATTAATGGGTAGTCACTATGGTCTTCCTAGAACTGACAGTCGGTTTCATGCATTCATTCATTTTCATTGTTATTTCATGCAGTCATATCATTGTCGCAGGTTTATGACTAAGTAATGGTTGGTACAGGACTGGCCCTATTTAGTCGCATGTGCTTTTATCAAAACTTTTAACTTTGGGACCGACCCATAGGCGTCCCCTCGCTATGTCTTTTGTTTTGGGTGAACTAACCATAGGCGTTTACCCTCGCACATATAAAAGTTTTTATAAACTGCATCATGCATTCATGTTGTAACACCCCATTTTGATAATAGAAAGTCACGCGTAATTATGGCGTGTCATCAAAGCATAAAAGGATAAATGTCTAAAACATTACATGACCATAGGGATAACCGGAATCAAACATCAGTTCCCAAACATAAGCCCAAAACATAATAAAGCAAAAGAAATGAATGAAAGACTAAACAAGCATAAGTATATGAAGGCAAAAAGGAAAAGAAGTCTCTAGCAGCTTCCATCCTATGTACGTCCTCCAAATGCTCTAGTCTTTCCTAGGGTACCAGTCGTTTTGGGACATGGAAAGGAAAGTAACGGCTGAGCAAAACGCTTAGTACACGGATATAGACATAGTATAAATGACTAAAACACAATAAAGACTTAATAGCAGCGGAAATGTATAAGTCCTGGAAAACCTGGAACATGTTCATAAAACTAGTTTTATAGTTTGATAAGCCTTATGTTTATCTTATGAAAACTGTTTAACATATTTTACCATTAGCCAATATAGGGCATGAAAATCCACCGTGCATGAATACTTGGAGGGGTGAGCTCATCATGCAAATTAGAGGAGTTGCCTCTAATTTAATATACTGGTTTGGGTAGGAGGGATCAGCTCCTTGTGAAGGATGCAAGGCACACACCACATTCACACTGAGTAATCTGCTGAAAACATGTAACTAGGATGCACCCATACGCCCCACATGATAAATATAATAATATGGCTAAAAGCTGAAGGGAAGCCACGAGCAATCACTCCGCCGTGGGGAAGTCATAACACCAGTGCCTCTAGTGTTATGGTTATGGTACCTCCATAACTAGGTGAAACTGGTCATGCATTTATATGGTTTCAGGTATTCTAAATTAAACATAAGCAATCAAACATATAACTTATACTATGGGAAAACAGTTGGCGGCATACGGGGAATCCTAATAAGGAAAGAATGTCCATACTGAAAGGACGGAAATCCGTACCTTATGTCCAGTGAACGAAGAAGACGAACGGAAGGGAGCCCTACTTCGGTATCACTAATGCTACATAAATACATACGTGTATAAGTATCTGATTAATAAATACGTAACTGGTTTTATGTCATGTCTTAGCTTATTTTATACGTTCATGTCATGTTTTACTGTTTTAAGCTTTAAACTGTGTTTATCTTATATTCTCTCTATTCTGATTAAGTATTAATTGTATTTCATGTATTATTATACTTACTGTGTAATAATAAGTAACTTTCTAAAAATAGCAGGTTTCCTAAAATAGAAAGTTTCTAAAAATAGAAAGTTTCCAAAAATAGAAAGTTTCAAAAAATAGAATTACTGCTTAAAATAGATAAGTTTCTAAAAATAGAAAGTTTCCATAAATAGATTAGCTGCCTTAATTAAATAAGTTTCTAAAAATAGAAAGTTTCCATAAATAGATTAGTTGCCTTAAATAAATAAGTTTCTAAAAATAGAAAGTTTCCATAAATAGATATAAGCTGGTTAAATAAGCTAATTACATAAGCTTAAGTGTTTTCTGATTATTATTCTAAGTCATATTGGTATAAGGTATAGTTTATAAATTATTACATGTAATTTAAATAAACTATAGGTTAAAAGTATTTAATTAAATATATCATGTTTTTAATTAAATAAAGTTAAATACTTAGGTTAAAACATGTATTATTAATTATTAATAATATAACCTAAGTCATGCTAATTAATTAATTATAGTCATCGTTTTTAATAATTAATTAATTATAAAGTCTAGAAAATATAAATACTTAGGTTAAAAATTCATGATCTAATAATTAAATTATAACCTAAGTCATGTTTATTAAATTAATTATGTCATTTTTTATTAATTTAATTGTTAACATATAATTATTAAAATCATAACCTTAACATAAACAATGAACCGGACCGTGACTAGAAACCATGAACCGGACCCGTAATCAACACCATACCCCGAACCAAGGTCGGGGTACCCCTTGTTTGCTGTTGTCATGGGACCCACACCACCATACCGAGACCATGAGGTCTCGGTGGTGGTTCATACGCCAAGCCGAGACCCCTTAGGGCTCGGTTTAGGCGTCGGCTAGAAAAAACACCCTTAAAACCCCTTGTTTTGATTAACCCCATAACCATTTACATGTTTTAATAAATGTTTTTAATTAGTTTTTAAAAACATCATGATTTTATGTGATTTATTAAATCAAAACATAAAAGAAAAGGATTAAAAAGGTTATACCGAATGCGTGGATCGATCAAGGATGAACACATACGAATGCTTGCACAAAATTCAAGATCAAAAATCAACCCGAGCACCTCTTTGGTGTTATTAAAAGTGGCGGCCAAAAGGGGGAGAAGGAAGAAGAATTAGGGTTTTTGTTTATTTTCTTGTTTTGTGATAAATGACATGTTTTTCCTAATTTTTCTTGTTTAGTAAAAACAATGCGCTTGGCCCTTTTTCTTCCTAATTTCGTGGGTAGGGGCCCACATAAGGGTAACATCTACATTTCTCGAGTCTAAATATTATAGTGTGTGTTCGTGTTTTATCGTGTTCGTGTTTTATGTGTTCTAATTAATTATTGATCGTGACTTAATATATTTATTCGTGTTCGTAATAAATATATATACGTAAATAATATTATCTCGTGATTAAATTACGTTCATGATTTCATGATCGCATGTTCGTGTTTATAATTATTATTGGAATAATTATCGTGTGTTCATACGTAATATATACTTATCACGTTCTAACACATACGTAATACTCGAAATTATTATACGTGAAACGTAAACATGTTATAAAAGGAACGTTCTAATCATATACGTACGATCTTAAGGGTACTATTCATGGTAAAAGTATGCGGGTTTTACACATGCACTGTTTTTCTTGCATAAAATTTTTCTCATGATTTATTGGCATAAAACTTTTTTCATGAATATATTATGTTTTATCAGTTTAATCATGCATTTTGCTTTATACTGTCAGATGGTTCTCACACGCGAGCAGGAACAACTCAATGCAGCAGTTCAAGCTGCGATGCAGACCATGCTTCCTCAGCGGAGGAACGAAATCAGGGCCGAGGTACAAGTTGCCAACAATCAGCACCAGCATCCTAATCCTCCTCCTCCTCCTCCAGCAACACTGATCACATGGTTGGAGCGATTCAACAACCAACGTCCTCGATCCTGCGAGAAGACTAACAGTCCCAATGAGGCTGAGAGCTGGCTAGCTCATATCGAGAAGATATTTCATGCAATAGGCTATGACCCTGTCTTCAAAGCAAGGTTGGCCTGTTACAAGTTCGAAAGAGATGTGATGGGATGGTGAAAGTCAGTGAAGCAGTATGAGGGAGGTGACAATTGGATGGCTGGCTTGACTTGGGCTCAGTTCAGGGAGTTAGTGATGGGACAGTTCTTCCCCACGGATGAGCAAGACAAGCTGAAGAAGGAGTACCACGGGATCAGGCAGAGAGCTGGGGAGAACAGCAACGAGTTCATGCAGCGCTTTCTTCGTTTGGCTGGTTTTCTTGGCGCAACAGCAGGTACTACCGAAGAGCAAGCATACCACTTTCGTTGGTGTGATAACCCGAACCCGCGGCCATTATTTAATATTATTTTACGAATAATTTTGAAATTTTTTATAAGTTTAAATGATATGATGGTTGATGGTTTAATTTAAAACCGACTTTAGAGGTCTTATTTTAACCTTATTACTAATAGCGAGGATCATTAGTGATGACGATATCGACGGATGCCCAAAATATTACGTTTTATTATTTGTTGTTTCGATGATTATATTTTTGACGTTTTTATTTTAATTACGTATTAAGTCAAACCGGGATCATATTATTATCATATTTTAAGTGCATTTTAACTTTTGATAAGTATTTTTACGAAACCCGAGCCTCGTAAATATTTTCAAAATTGTCAATTTATATTTTCTACCCTTTTAAACTATTTAATTGCATTTTGAACCAAAACTATCACAAATTGGCTAAACAAGCCCCTCCACCACCATATATAAGGTGATTTATCGCCTAACTTTACACATACATGCAAGATACAAAAAAAAAACATCACCCCCCCCCCCTCTCCCCTTTGTTAACCGTCACCCCCTAACACCCCTTTAATCATTTTTCTTGCAAAATCAAGCTTGATCCATCCAAAAACAATTAAAGTCCCATCTCTAATATTCAAAGGAGATTCTAATGGTGTAATTTTTTTACACATGCAACAACTTTTGAAATTGTGGTATGATCCAAGGTGGTTTGGTCTAATTTCTTGTTATATAGTTGTTGTTAGCGTTGTTATATATATATTTTAAGTATTGCATGTTTGAATTTTTGAGTGGGTAAATTTTTGGATGATCCTTCAAGGGTGTTATAGGTGAGATGACTTGTTTATATTGATATTAGGATAATATTAGGCATAGGAGATTCAGTAAAATAGGTTGAAAATTTGATCTAGCATGATTTTTAAAATGGTATTTTAGATCAGTGCGAAAAACGTAAATTTTGGGTACTTTACTCTTTGAAAATGGGTAAACTAATTGCATACGGTTGTAGAGAATTTCGTTAGCTTTGATTTGATATAAAGTACAGCTTCTAGCTCCAAACGAGCGAGAAGTTATGATGATTTGATTATTCGTGTACCGGGAGACGAGTATCGACACAATCCGAAGTTGTTGTCGATATTTAGATCGAATCTCCGGGACTATAGAATGAGTTGTGAAAATGGTCAAGGTCTGATGTTAGGTTCTAAATTTAGGGTTGTGAGTCTATTTCAAACTCAAGTGTCGGGTTTGTAAACGGGATTGTTTATAATGGTCAAAATGGTTGTATGATTCGGTGACGAAAAACTGTCCAGTTTTTGTAGTTCAAAGATGTGTCGGCCAGGGAACTTTAAAAGTAAAATCTTTTGATGGCCTTTTAATAGTACTTTTTATATATAGTAAGTGATATCTCTGAGTAGTATCATAAGTATTTGACGTATTTAAGTGGGGTAAATGAGCTCGTACATTTGGTATATACCGGCAGATTTTTATCGAAAGAATAGACTAATAGAGTAAACATATAAAAGGAAGTAAAAATATCACTTGTATTATTTTCTTTTGGGTTTGTTGTGATTTTATTATTTTGAGTTTGATATTAGTAAGTATGGATTTTACTCGAGTTTATTATTAATGAACGGGCCTTATTTGATAGGTTGCGGTTTTTGTGTTTATCGGGCATCAACTATTGTAAAACCCGCATGATTTTACCATGAATAGTACCCTTAAGATCGTACGTACTAGATTAAAACTTTCCTAATATAGCATGCTTACGATTACGTGTTAGGATTTTACGTATTACGTACGTGTTAGAACACGATAAGTATTTACTACGCACGATCACGTAATAATTATTTGACGATAATTAATCACGAACATGCGATCATGAAATCATGAACGTTTAAAACACGAACTATTATTAATTACGTATATATATTTATTACGAGCGTAATTAAATATATTAGATCACGATAATTACGTAACGAGAACACTTAAAACGCGAACACAATTAATCACGAACGTATAACTTAACATCGAGACACGGAAAAAGGTACGGGTACCCCAAGTGGGGCCCCCTACCCGCGGCTACAAGGACAAATGGGCCAAGCCCATTTGTAAATTTTACTAAAAGGGTTAAATAATTTTTACACTACTCATTTTCACATTTACAGAAGATTTTAGAAAAAAACTAAAACCCTCCTCTCTCTTCTCTTTTGGCCAACACCCTATAAACACCACAAGGAGGTGGTTGTTGCTCTTGGATCTTGGATTATTAGTTGGTGATCGTGTTTTTTCTTCGTCCTTTTGATCCACGAATTCGGTAAATCCTTTTTAAACTTTTTCTGTTGATTTGATCTTTAAATAAATCAAGAACATGTTATGTTTTTACAAAAAACCTAATAAATAAACATGGATCTAACATGAATTAAGGTTTCATTAAATCAAAAGTATGGATATAAGGGGTGTTTGTTTCAGCCTCGGCCTACACCGAACCCAAGGGGGGTTTCGGTTTGGCCATCCGACTACCACCAAGACCATATGGTCTCGGTTGGTGGGTGGGTCCCACGGCAGCATCAAGACACGGGGTACCCCGATTTGGTTCGGGGTACGGTGTCGATTTCATGTCCGGTTCAAGGTTTTGATTCTAGATCCGGTTAATGGTGTATGTTTAGTTTTTATGTTTTATGATCTTATGTTAAAAATTAAATTAATAAAATGACATGATTAATTTAATAACATGACTTAGGTTATTTTAATTATTAGTAATCATGAAATTAATTAACCTAAGTATTTTATATTTTAGGCTTATAATTAATTAATTATTTAAAAACCATGATTATAATTAATTAATTAACATGACTTAGGTTATATTATTAATACATAATAATACATGTTTTAACCTAAGTATTTAACTTATTTAATTAAAAACATGTTATACTTTAATTTAATATTTTAACCTATAGTTTAATTTAATTACATGAAATAATTATTAAACTATACACTATTTTATATGACTTAGAAAATAATCATGAAAACACTTAGGCTTATATACTTAGCTTATTTAACCAGCTTATTTCTAATTATGGAAAGTTTCTATTTTTAGAAACTTAATTAAATAAGGAAGCTAATCTATTTATGGAAACCTTCTATTTTTAGAAACTTATTTATTTCAGGCAGCTAATCTATTTATAGAAACTTATTTAATTAAGGCAGCTGATCTATTTATGGAAACTTTCTATTTTTGGAAACTTATCTATTTTAAGAAGTAAATCTATTTTTGGAAACTTTCTATTTTTTCGAAACTTTCTATTTTTGGAAACTATCTATTTTTGGAAACTTTCTATTTTATGGAAACTTTCTATTTTGGAAACTTTCTATTTTTGGAAACTTTCTATTTTTGGAAACTTTCTATTTTTGGAAACTTTCTATTTTAGGAAACCTGCTATTTTTGGAAAGTTACTTATTATTACACAGTAAGTATAATAACACATGAAATACCAGAAATACTTAATCAGATTAAACAGAATATAAGATAAACACAGTTTAAGGCTTAAAAGCAGTAAAACTTGGTAAGAACACATAAAATAAGCTAAGACATGACAAAAAACCAGCTACGTATTTAGTAAGCAGATACTTATTCATGTATGTATTTATGTAGCACTAGTGATTCGGAAGTAGGATTCCTCTCAGTTCATCTTCTTCGTTCACTGGACATAAGGTACGGATTCACGTCCTTTCAGTATGGAAATTCTTTCCTTATTAGGATTCCCCGTATGCAGCCAACTGTTTTCCCGTAGTATAAGTTACGTGTTTGATTGCTTATGTTTAATTAAGATTACCTATAGCCATATACATGCATGACCAGTTTCACCTAGTTATGGAGGTACCATAACCATAACATTAGAGGCACTGATGTTATGACTTCACCACGGCGGAGTGATTACTCGTGACGTCCCTTCAGCTTTTGGCCATTTATATTATATTTATCATGTGGGGCGTATGGGTGGATCCTAGTTACATGTTTTTAGTCAGGATTTCATGGTGAATGTGGTGTGTGCCTTGCATCCTTCACAAGGAGCTGATCCCTCCTACCCAAAAACCAGTATATTAAATTAGAGGCAGCCCCTCTAATTTGCATGATGAGGTCACCCCTCCAAGTATTCATGAACGGTGGATTTTCATGACCTATATTGGCTAATGGTAAAATGTGATAAATAGTTTTTACAAGATAAACATAAGACTTTTCAAACTATAAAACCAGTTTCATTAAGACTTAACCAGGTTACTCGGGACTTAGTTTTCTTCCGCTGTTATATGTTATATGCTTATCCTATTCATGCTTTATTGTACATCCGTGCACTGAGCGTGTTTGCTCAGCCGTTTTCCTTTTCTATGTTCCCAAAACGGTAGGTACTCAGGGACGCTCGTAGATACTAAGAGTACGTGCATATGGACTGGAAGCTGTCTAGCCTTCTTTACTTTATGCATTTCTTTTCCTATGATACATTTGCTTTGGACATTGTTTAGTCCTTTCCTTTACTATACTATGTTTGTGTGTGATGAGCTTTACTTTTGGAGTACCGATGTTTGATTCCGGTATTTTCCTTTTATGGTCAAGTAATGTTTAGACATTTTTCCTTGTATGCTTTGATGACACGCCATAATTGCATGTGACATTTCCATTATCAAAATGGGGTGTTACAATTATGGTATCAGAGCCAAGGCTTCGACCTGTAGGCTCTCAAATATGACCTGTGATTAGTGGGTAGTCACTACGGTCTTCCTAGAACTGACAGTTGTTTTCATGCATTCATCATTTTTAAGCATACATATACATGTCATTGTCGCAGATTTTTGACTAAGTAATGGTTGGTACAGGACTGGCCCTATTTAGTCGCATGTGTTTTATCGAAACTTTTAGATTTGGGACCGACCCATAGGCGTCCCCTCGCTATGTCTTTTGTTTTGGGTGAACTGACCAGAGGCGTTCACTCTCGAGCATACAAAAGTTTTCATAAAACTGCATCATGCATTCATACACAAAATTTTCTTGCATAAAATTTTTCTCGTGAAATTTTAGTATAAATTTTTTTATGTATATATATATATATATTTTATGTTTTGATCTGTTTAACCATATGTTTTATGTTATACTGTTAGATGGTTCTCACACGCGAACAGGAGCAGCTCAATGCTGCAATTCAGGCTGCTATGCAAGCTTTGCTTCCTCAACTGAGGAATGACATCAGGGCTGAAGTTCAAGCTGCCAATAATCAGCAGCATAATTAGGCACCTCCTCCTCCTCCTCCAGTGACATTAGCAGTATGGCTAGAGAGATTCAACAAGCTCCGCCCTTGAGCTTTTAAGAAGACAGTTAGCCCCAGCGATGCTGAAAGTTGGTTGGCACACATCGAGAAGATTTTCAACGCTATGGGCTGTGACCCCGCATACAAGGTGAGGTTGGCATGCTATTGGTTCGAAGGCGATGTACTCAATTGGTGGTTAGCATTGATGCAGTCTGAAGGTGGTGACGAGTGGGTTGCTGGTTTGACTTGGGCTTAGTTCAAGGACAGGGTGATGGAGCAGTTCTTTCCCAAGGCTGAGCAGGACAAGCTCAAGAGAGAGTACCATGGGATCCGACAGAGAGCTGGGGATAATAGCAACGAGTTTATGCAGCGCTTTCTTCGCTTAGCTGGCTTCCTTGGTACGGCAGCAGGTACTCCTGAAGAGCAGGCACATCACTTTAGATGGGCTCTTCGCACATCGGTCGCAAACAATCTGGTGTGTGCTACGTTGAACACTGTAGCACAAGTGGCCGATGCAGCACGAAAACTAGAGATGCTGCAGGAGAGAGATGAGTTCAGGGAAGCTGAAAGACCCGACAAGAGGTAAACCTTCGTATTCAAGCGGTGACCAATCCGTATACTTTCCATATGTCAATTATTCATCTCTTTAAATGTATCTTTCAGGCAGAAAACTGGGGACCGGTCTCAGCCGGCTACTCAGCGGCAGCCTCATCAGCCCAAAGGAAACGGTCAGACTAACGACCGTTCTGCTACGGATAGGCGTGGCGGTAATGATAATTACCGTTACAACGCTGGGCACTCCAACAGCAGCAGGTCCTAATACTTACGCATTTCCTTATGTTTTCATGTTATAACTCATATTCTGACACATTAGCAAAACTTCTACCAGGAACCATGGAAACGGTAGGGACCAGAACCAGAGAGGTTCGCAGCCTAGCCGTCCAGCTATCACTAGTATTCAATCTTACGATTATCCGCTTTGTCCTTTGTACCCAATTACCATGTCTTATGTAAAATTTTTCATCAAGTTCCCAGCCAGCCAGAGCACCTGTTGGAGGATACACTCATCCTCTTTGCTCTACTTGCCACCGTAGGCACCCAGGACCATGTCGCCGTAATACTGATGCGTGCTTCAAGTATGGTCTTCCTGGCCATATTATGAAGGATTGCCGTAAGGGCGAGATGGAGGGTACATCAGGACATGCTGATACCAAGCCGCCTCCTACTACCGGGCGTGTCTACACGACATCTCGAGACCAGTCCAACAAGTCTACAGGTACCATCACTGGAATCTTGTATATGTATGGTCAAGCTGCATGTGTTCTTTTCGATATGGGTGCTACTCACTCGGGTATTTCTACTGCTTATGTTAAGAACATTAGGATGCCTCCCTTGCCACTAGAAAATAGGCTTACTATTTCTACGCCTTTGAGGGACTCTGTATTAATCACCCATGTATACAAGAGTCTTCCCCTAGAATTTGACGATAAGGTTCGACCTGTCGACGCACTTCCGCTGGACATGAATGACTTCGACATGATTTTGGGCATGGATTGGATATCCAAGCATCATGCTACCATAGACTGCCATTCATATCGAGTTATCTTCGGTGATGTTAATGCACCAGAGTACATTCATAATGGGTTCATACCCGGACGGTCTGTACAAATCATATCTACCCTACAAGCGCGTGCACTACTGTAACATGGCTGCGAGGGTTATCTAGCTACGGTTCACGACATGGATGCTGAATCCCCATCGATTCAGGATCAACCTATCGTGTCGGAATTCCAAGATGTTTTTCCAGCAGAACTTCCGGGCATACACCTGCACGAGAAGTGGAATTTAGTATCGAGCTTATTCCAGGAGCTGAACCAATCTCCAAGGCTCCCTATCGCATGGCTCCCATAGAGATGAAGGAGCTGAAGGATCAACTGCAAGAACTTCTTGAACGAGGTTTCATTCGACCGAGCGCATCTCCATGGGGCGCACCGGTCTTGTTTGTTAAGAAGAAGGACGGCTGTATGCGTCTTTGAATAGACTATCGCGAGCTCAACAAGATTACCATTCGGAATAGATATACACTGCCACGCATTGACGATCTGTTTGACCAACTCCAAGGGGCCAAACACTTTTCCAAGATTGATCTTAGGTCAGGCTATCATCAGCTACGGGTCAAGGAGCAGGACATCGCTAAGACTGCCTTTCGTACCCGTTATGGCCATTACGAGTTTGTAGTTATGCCATTTGGCCTGACAAATGCTCCAGTAGTGTTCATGGATTTGATGAACAGAATCTTCCATGAATTTCTAGACAAGTTCGTCATTGTCTTCATCGATGACATCCTGATTTTCTCAATGTCCAAGGAGGAACACGAAGACCATCTTTGTACAGTACTACAGATTCTTCGCCAGAAGCAGCTGTATGCTAAATTCTCCAAGTGTGAGTTCTGGTTAGACAAGGTGGCATTCTTAGGTCACATTGTATCAGCAGAAGGAATCACTATGGATCCAGCGAAGGTTGAGGCCATTACTAAGTGGCCAAGGCCGACATCAACGACGGAAGTCCGCAGTTTCTTAGGCTTAGCTGGCTATTACCGTAGATTCGTGGAGAACTTTTCCCGCCTAGCACTACCATTGACCAAACTGATGCGGAAAGGGGAGAAATTCGTCTGGCCTGAAGATCGAGAGAAGAGCTTTGAAGACCTGAAGCAGAAGCTAGTATCTGCACCTGTTCTTACTCTACCATCTGGTACGGGTGGATTTCAAATCAACAGCGATGCATCGGGGAAGGGACTTGGCTGTGTTCGCATGCAACATGGGAAAGTGATCGCGTACGCTTCACGGCAGCTTAAGCCTTATGAAGAAAATTACCCCACGCATGACCTGGAACTTGCTGCAGTCGTGTTTGCATTGAAGATATGGAGGCACTACTTATATGGAGAATCATGTGACATTTTCATAGACCACAAGAGCTTGAAGTATATCTTCACTCAGCGTGAATTGAACATGAGGCAGAGGAGATGGTTAGAGTTGTTGAAGGATTATGACATTAATCTATAGTATCATCCCGGAAAGGCAAATGTAGTAGCAGATGCTCTTAGCAGGAAGTCCAGAATGATCAACAACATTAAAATCGAAGAAGAGATTATCAGAGACTTGGAACGACTAGACATCAAGATCATGGTACGTGGACAACACGGTTATTGGGCTAATCTTAGAGTAGAACCCGAGTTACTCTCTAAGATCAAGGAAACTCAGAAGGATGACGGAGAAATCTGGGCGATAGTACAGAATTTGGAGAAGCAGATAGAATTCAGAGTAGATGCAGATGGTATCGTATGGTAGGGCACGAGACTTTGTGTTCTGATGACCAAGAACTCCGGGAAGCTTTGTTAGCTGAAGCTCATAGCTCCCTATTCTCTATACATCCTGGTTCGACTAAGATGTACCATGAAATCAAGCAGTACTTTTGGTGGAGTGGTATGAAACAGGATGTGGCCACTTACGTCTCCAAATGTCTTACCTACCTGCAGGTTAAGATCGAGCATCAGCGATCTGGCGGTCTCCTTCAACCGTTAGACATTCCGGAGTTGAAGTGGGACAAAATCACCATGGATTTTGTTACTGGTCTTCCGCCTACCAAGAGGAAGCACGATGCAATTTGGGTTATCGTTGATCGACTTACCAAATCAGCTCATTTCTTACCGATCCGCAAGGAAGATCCGGTAAGTAAACTCGCAGATACGTACAGAAGAGATATCATGAGACTCCACGGTGCACCATCCAGCATCGTCTCAGACAGAGATCCTCGATTCACTTCGCGCTTTTGGAAAAGTCTGCAGAAAGCTTGGGGTACACAACTTAAGCTTAGCACGGCTTTTCATCCTCAAACGGACGGACAATCGGAGCGAACCATTCAGACATTGGAAGATATGTTGAGGTCATGTGCGTTGGAATGGACGGGTGATTGGGACGATTACATCTGTTTGGTGGAGTTTGCATACAACAACAGTTGGCACACAAGTATCAAGTGTGCTCCATTTGAGATGTTCTATGGAAGAAAGTGTCGCGCCCCAATCTGCTGGGATCAGGTTGGTGAGCGAACACTTGAAGGACCGGAAATCATAGAGATGACCAATGAGAAGATCACAGTAGCTAAGCAAAAATTCAGGAGGCACGGTCACGTCAGAAGAGTTACGCCGATAAGCATCGTAGGGATATACACTTTAACGTAGGAGATCACGTCTTCCTTAAGGTTTCGCCGGCACGTGGTGTTAGACGCTTCGGGATTAAAGGGAAACTCAGTCCTCGTTTCATCGGACCGTTTGATATCATTGAACGAGTCGGTGAAGTATCTTACCGATTGGCGTTACCTCCACAGCTTTCGCATGTATACAATGTGTTTCATGTGTCCTTACTCAGAGGGTACCAGTATCATCCCCTTCACATGGTTCAGTATCCACTGGAACAGATACGTGAAGATCTTACTTTTATAGAAGAACCCGAACGAGTTCTTGACAGACAAGAACGAGTCATGAGAAAGAAGACGATTCCATTCGTCAAAATTCTATGGAGGGATCATACCGAGCGGGAAGCCACTTGGGAAACAGAGGAGTCTATCCGGGCTTCTTACCCTCATTTCATATTTTGAATTCGGGTATGTTCTTCTTTTCACGTTTACTTTATCTATAATTCGGGGACGAATTATTCTTTTTAGGGGGGAAGAGTTGTAAAACCAGCATACTTTTACCATGAATAGTACCCTTAAGATCGTACGTACTAGATTAAAACTTTCCTAATATAGCATGCTTAAGATTACGTGTTAGGATTTTACGTATTACGTACGTGTTAGAACACGATAAGTATTTACTACGCACGATCATGTAATAATTATTTGACGATAATTAATCACGAACATGCGATCATGAAATCATGAACGTAATTAAAACACGAACTATTATTAATTACGTATATATATTTATTACGAGCATAATTAAATATATCAGATCACGATAATTACGTAACGAGAACACTTAAAACGCGAACACAAATAATCACGAACGTATAACTTAACATCGAGACACCTAAAAAGGTACGGGTACCCCAAGTGGGGCCCCTTACCCGCGGCTACAAGGACAAATGGGCCAAGCCCATTTGTAAATTTTACTAAAAGGGTTAAATAATTTTTACACTACTCATTTTCACATTTACAGAATATTTTAGAAAAAACCTAAAACCCTCCTCTCTCATCTCTTTTGGCCGCCACCCTACAAACACCACAAGGAGGTGGTTGTTGATCTTGGATCTTGGATTATTAGTTGGTGATCGTGTTTGTTCTTCGTCCTTTTGATCCACGAATTCGGTAAATCCTTTTTAAACTTTTTCTTTTGATTTGATCTTTTAATAAATCAAGAACATGTTATGTTTTTACAAAAAACCTAATAAATAAACATGGATCTAAAAAGAATTAAGGTTTAATTAAATCAAAAGTATGGATATAAGGGGTGTTTGTTTCAGCCACAGCCTACACCGAACCCAAGGGGGGGTTTTGGTTTGGCCATCCGACCACCACCAAGACCATATGGTCTCGGTTGGTGGGTGTGGGTCACACGGCAGCATCAAGACACAGGGTACCCCGATTTGGTTCGGGGTACGGTGTCGATTTCATGTCCGGTTCAAGGTTTTGATTCTAGATCCGGTTCATGGTGTATGTTTAGTTTTTATGTTTTATGATCTTATGTTAAAAATTAAATTAATAAAATGACATGATTAATTTAATCACATGACTTAGGTTATTTTAATTTTAATAATCATGAAATTAATTAACCTAAGTATTTTATATTTTAGACTTATAATTAATTAATTATTTAAAAACCATGATTATAATTAATTAATTAACATGACTTAGGTTATATTATTAATATATAATAATACATGTTTTAACCTAAGTATTTAACTTATTTAATTAAAAACATGTTATACTTTAATTAAATATTTTAACTTATAGTTTAATTTAATTACATGAAATAATTATTAAACTATACATTATATTATATGACTTAGAAAATAATCATGAAAACACTTAGGCTTATATATTAGCTTATTTAACCAGCTTATTTCTAATTATGGAAAGTTTCTATTTTTAGAAACTTAATTAAATAAGGCAGCTAATCTATTTATGGAAACCTTCTATTTTTAGAAACTTATTTATTTCAGGCATCTAATCTATTTATGGAAACTTATTTAATTAAGGCAACTGATCTATTTATGGAAACTTTCTATTTTTGGAAACTTATCTATTTTAAGCAGTAAATCTATTTTTGGAAACTTTCTATTTTTTGGAAACTTTCTATTTTTGGAAACTTTCTATTTTTGGAAACTTCCTATTTATGGTAACTTTCTATTTTTGGAAACTTTCTATTTTTGGAAACTTTCTATTTTTGGAAACTTTCTATTTTTGGAAACTTTCTATTTTAGGAAACCTGCTATTTTTGGAAAGTTACTTATTATTACACAGTAAGTATAATAACACATGAAATACCAGAAATACTTAATCAGATTAAACAGAATATAAGATTAACACGGTTTAAGGCTTAAAAGCAGTAAAACTTGGTAAGAATACATAAAATAAGCTAAGACATGACATAAAACTAGCTACGTATTTAGTAAGCAGATACTTATTCATGTATGTATTTATGTAGCACTAGTGATTCGGAAGTAGGATTCCTCTCAGTTCATCTTCTTCGTTCACTGGACATAAGGTACGGATTCCCGTCCTTTCAGTATGGACATTCTTTCCTTATTAGGATTCCCCGTATGCAGCCAACTGTTTTCCCGTAGTATAAGTTACGTGTTTGATTGCTTATGTTTAATTAAGATTACCTATAGCCATATACATGCATGACCAGTTTCACCTAGTTATGGAGGTACCATAACCATAACATTAGAGGCACTGATGTTATGACTTCACCACGGCGGAGTGATTGCTCGTGGCGTCCCTTCAGCTTTTGGCCATTTATATTATATTTATCATGTGGGGCGTATGGGTGCATCCTAGTTACATATTTTTAGTCAGGATTTCATGGTGAATGTGGTGTGTGCCTTGCATCCTTCACAAGGAGCTGATCCCTCCTACCCAAAAACCAATATATTAAATTAGAGGCAGCCCCTCTAATTTGCATGATGAGGTCACCCCTCCAAGTATTCATGCACGGTGGATTTTCATGACCTATATTGGCTAATGGTAAAATGTGATAAATAGTTTTTACAAGATAAACATAAGACTTTTCAAACTCTAAAACCAGTTTCATTAAGACTTAACCAGGTTACTCGGGACTTTGTTTTCTTCCGCTGTTATATGTTATATGCTTATCCTATTCATGTTTTATTGTACATCCGTGCACTGAGCGTGTTTGCTCAGCCGTTTTCCTTTTCTATGTTCCCAAAACGACAGGTACTCAAGGACACTTGTAGATACTAAGAGTACGTGCATATGGACTGGAAGCTGTCTAGCCTTCTTTACTTTATGCATTTCTTTTCCTATGATACATTTGATTTGGAAATTGTTTAGTCTTTTCCTTTACTATACTATGTTTGTGTGTGATGAGCTTTACTTTTGGACTACTGATGTTTGATTCTGGTATTTTCCTTTTATGGTCAAGTAATGTTTAGACATTTTTCCTTGTATGCTTTGATGACACGCCATAATTGCATGTGACATTTCCATTATCAAAATGGGGTGTTACAACTATCGTCGAAGATTGTCTTGCTACTTCTATTACTCAAGGTGAGTCTATAACCTCGCTTTCGTACAAGTTGTTTTGAATGATTTTAAAACCCACGAGGGGGATACATGCTATTTGAAAATAAATGGAACACAAGCCATGAATAATTGTTTGGACTCGTATGTTGCCTTTGGACCCGAATGTTGCCTGAATTATGTTGAGTACCTAGTTGTAGAAAGCCCTAAATTCATGAACCATTAACTATTGTCTTGCCCTTGTGTGGGATGGAAATAGCCGCTTGAACAATTGATAGTACTATCGGGGTTGACACCCCTATCCGAGACGAGAGTTAGTACGCTGAGTGCGCTGCGCAGACGGATAATTTGAATAAGAGACAAGGTAAAATTTACAACGATTACCTTAAGAGGGGCAATGGTTTCAATTTTTTCATGCCGGCCTTTTGGCGAATGATTGGTCATAACGGGTCTGTGTCATGAGCTTAAACACAATTGTATAGCTTATGCTATAAGATGAAATGCCTGATCAATAGATTGTGACAAAAATTCTATTAAATGATGATGATTGATTTTTCTCTTGTGTTCAAATGATGATTTGATAAACCTATAGACTTGCTCAACCGTTGTGTTGATGATTTTAAGCATTTATTTCAGGTTTGAAGTTGACTGATGATGCAGCTTGCTGGAGAAGGATTGTGGGTTGCTTTTTTGGTTGATGAGTCTAAAACTGATTTCTTTCCCTGTTTGTCATAAAAATAATTATGAATGGTCATGTACTTTAGTAAAAATGTTTGTCGTTTGATTGAAATTTTTGGGGGACCGAAACGCTACTCTGATTATTAAACTCTTGTTTTAATTGGGATCGACAGTTTTAGACAAATGATTAAATTACTTTCTTTTATATTTTAAATGTCTCATTTTGAGATAGTTAAAAGTGTGTTGTGTAATGATGTTTGAGTTTAGCACCCAAATGTGTATTTCTGTTGTGCAATGTATTTTGGGGGTGTTAAAGATTGGTATCAGAGCTTTTTAGTTATAGAGAATTAGGTCGATTTTAAAAAATGTCCTAAACTATAACTTTGGTGTCGAAAATATTTGACAAAAGCACGCAACTTCTCAACAAGGCTTCGGTAAGATTATTTTAGTTTTGTTGTTGTATTATAGATGTATCCCTTAAAACCGAAATGATTTTTAGAGTATTTATTAAGTAAATACTATGATGATATATTGATGTTGTTGAAAGTACATTGAGTACTTGTATCATTATTTTCTTTATGCAATGCATATGTATATAATTTTAAATAATGACCTTATATGCCGCCGAGGGTCTAGGACAGTAGACCAGATGATGAACGATTTTACTACTGATTTCTTGCGACTTGTATCAGGTATGAGGAAGTTTGATTGATTGATGTATAACAGATATGTGGTTGAAACTTGTGTGATTAGGAGGTTTTATGTGAATGAAAAATTGTTCCAAAGGTTGTATCTAGTAGGTGGAGATTAGAGTTTGTTAGGACTCGAAAGATGGACGAGAGTGCTAGTCTTAGGTCGATGGTGATAAATTTGTGCGCTTGAATTGAAAGGTTTAAAGAGGAGTAGGTATGGTTTGAGGGATTGGGTGAATGGAGTCTCATGTGAGATCAATTTTAGAAGTGTAGGAATGATGAAAGTCATGCTGAGATTTGTTTTGTGATTAAACTACCGTGTAGGAGTGAGTAATTGAACTTTGGGAGTAAGCTGCCATCATGTTATGGATTTGACCTTGAGGTGCGAAAGGGAAATTGATGAGGGTGATAAAGCTGACAGCAACCTTACGGAGAATGAGGAGCCGGTGTCTAAGAAACTAATCGTGTAATGGATTTCTCTGTATTTTATTTTCTTGCTGTGATCGAACTTATTTAGACTTTGTGTCGTAGCATTATGATGAAACTTATTATCTTCTAAGTTTGTTCGGTAGATGATTGTAGTGACAGACATTGCCACTGTCCTGTTGAATCCTCAACTCAATCTGAATTACCCTCATGATCTATGATGTGTCCTTATTAACTCTTTTGAGTTTTGGTTGATGAACCCTTGTAGGTTGTATTGTTTGTGCATGTAGTATTCATGAGATGTCCTAATAAAGAAATCCTTCTCTTATCTTGATATGTATACTTATAATGTTTCTTTCTTCTGTGATTATAAAAGAAGGAGTATAGGAAGCATATTTCTGTCATTAGTGGATCGCTGCGTGACTAAGTTTCTTGAAATATGCCGCCAAAGCTAACAATTGCTATTGTGAACACTATGATTGAACGAGCTATTTCTAGAGCACTTGAAGTTGATCGTGCTGCAAGGAAGCAAGGTGCTGAACATGATGCTACCGAGAATAATAATGATGTTGCTGATCCAGTTGGAAGTGTTTCTGCTGTTCCGTAGGTTCCAAGAGAATGTACGTATGTTAGTTTTATGAAGTGTGGTCCTACTCAGTTTCGTGGTATTGGTGGTGCCTTAGAATTACGCAAAAGGATTGAGAAGATAGAGAGTACATTTAAGATTAGTGGGTGTTCTGAAGCCAATAAAGTGAAATTTGTTGCTGCAACATTTCAGGATGATGCACTGAGTTGGTGGAATAGTCAAGTGGCTTCTGTAGGATTAGTTGTGGCTAATGGTAGGACATGGACACTGACTAAAGGATTATTGACTGCTAAGTTTTTTAATGAGGAGAAACTAGGACGGTTGGAAGACGAATTGAGGCACTTAGTTTTAAGAAAAGATAATATTACTGCTTATACTAGGATGTTTTCTGAGCTGTGTTTGTTATGTCCTGATTCTTTTCTGAATGACCGTAAGAAGATGAAGCAGTACATTAAAGGATGGTCTAGTAACATCAAGGGTGAGACTACTTCTTCAAGACCTAAATCTTTTGATGAAGCTGTTCAGATGGTGCATGCTTTAATGGATGTGAAGTTGCAAGATAAGAAAGATAGCATTGCAGAAAGCAATAAGAGAAAGTGGGAATCTGCTCAGTCCAGCCAGAATCAAGGTCAGAATAGTAGGAATAACCGTAATAACAATAACCAAAGACAGAACCGAAATCAGTATTTTAACTATGTAAGGAATTATAGGATTCGTGCTGCCACTGTGTCTGGAAATAACAAGATAAATCCCAAGTGTGTTTGTTGTACCTTATACCATGTAGGTAATTGTCCTCCTGCTTGCCGTAAGTGTGGACAATTTGGTCGTAAATCTGCTAAATGTAGGACAAGAGGATTAGTTACTGGAATTAGTACCCCTAGAGTAGTGATATGTTTTCAATGTGGTGAGAAAGGACACAAGCAAGGAAATTGTCCAAGGAGAGGAAATCGACAAGATGGGAATGCTGCCGCTCCAACTTATATTTTGGGTGATGCTGACAAATCCTAAGGTCTGAACGTTGTAAATGGTGTGTTCTTATTGATGTTCTTTATGTTAGTATGTTGTTTGGTTTAAGATCAGACAGAAACTGTAGAAATGTAAAAATTTAGTCATTTTATCAATGAAAAATTAGTAAGATTGACAAATAATAATGATGTGAAGTTAACCGATGGAAAGGTTATTAGTGTTAGTTCTATACTACGAGCGTGTTCCTTGAATTTAGGAAAGTATGTGTTTAGTATCGATTTGATGCTCAAAGAGTTGGGATCTTTAGATGTAGATTATTCGTATGAACTGGTTAGTTGTGCGTGGTGCTAATGTTTTTGAGATTGAACCAATCCCTACTATAAATTGATAACTACTGGTTTAGATTATGCTAAAAAGCTGAGTATTGATTGTGAAAGATGATGAGTGAACTTTTATGTTTGAGAAGTGTCTTGTTTGGAGATGAGGAAGTATGTGGAAGAGGGATATGATGTATGTTTAGCTCAGGTAACTAGTGATAGTGCAATTGAGAAGAAGTTGGGAAATGTGTTAATGATTCGAGAGTATTCTAAAGTTTTCCTAAAGTTTTGTCGGGTTTACTGCCGTTTATTGAAGTAGAGTTCGTGTCGATTGAGTGTTGTAAGTGATAGGTGTAGTGCTCTTGCATTTCGTTGTGTAGTGCTTCTGCGTTTCGTTGAGTAGTATTTGTATGCCTTATCATTTGGCACTGATAGAGTGGAAAACGTTATTTGATCAATTGCGGGAATTGATGAATAAGGAATGTATTAGGTTAAGTTTTGTTTCCATGATGATCGCCAGGTTATTTGTCAAAGAGGATGGGTTGTTTTGGGTGTGTACCGACTATCGTGAGCTTAACAAATTGACAGTAAAGAATCGGTATCCATTACCGAGGATTGATGATTTGTTTGATCCTTGCAACTGGTCTGGATCCAGTGTGTACTCAAAGATCGCTTTGATGTCTGGTTATCATTAACTGAGAGTTAGGGAAGAAGATATTCATATAATTGTTTTTCGTACTTGATATGGGTATTTTAAGTTTCAAGTTATGTCTTTTTGGATTGACGAACGCGTCTGCCGTATTCATGAACTTGGTGAATCGTGTGTGCAAGTCACATTTGAATGAGTTAGTCATTATATCTATTGGTGAAATTTTGTTTTATTCCAAGAGGAAAGAACGAGCATAAGTAGCATATGAGGATAGTTTTCGAATGGTTGAAGAAAGAAAAGTTGTATGCAAAGTTCACTAAGTGTGAATGTTAGTTGAAATTAGTGTATTTTCTGGGGCATGTGATTGACAACAAAGGTATTCCTGAAAATCTTACCAAGATTAAAGCGATTAAGGATTGGTCGGTACCAACGACGCCGACGGAAATCTATTAATTCCTTGGTCTAAGCTGAGAATTATTGGAGGTTTATCGAAAGGTTGTCACTAATTGTTGAACCATTGATTAAGTTGACCAAGAAGAATTGGATGTGTGAGTCCCACTTATACATCTAAATTGTAAGTTTCGAGATCTGATCCTTATCAGATGATGAAGCTATATTCTGAACACTGAAGGGTAAGTTGTGTTCTGCATTGATGTTGTCATTGTTGGAAAAATCAGAAGGATTTATAGTTGGTTGTGATGTGTTTCATAAGGGTTATGAAGTTTTGGTAATGGCTTTGATATTTTGGAAGTATTAATTGTATGGAATCAAGTGTGTAGCAATTAAGGATCATAAGATTTGTCTCATATTCACTTTTCCTTGAATAGAAAATCATCAGTTATAAATTTCGAGTACTTGAGTATGTTGGTGGTTATGACTGTGAGTGATTATGACTATGAGATTCGCTACCATCCGGGAAAAGTGAGTGTGGTAGCTGATGCACTTATCAGGAAGAAAAAGGAACAAGCTTCTAAGGTTTGAGTTTTGGTAATGACAAGAAGTGTGGAATTGATAGAAAGGATATTGAAATTTTAAGTTAGTGGTCTGATAGGGAAGGATGTCAAGGTAAGTGATTTCAACATTTTGTCAAACTTATGGAAAGGATTTTATTGTAAAGTCAAGTGAGACATGGAATATTGAGCACTCCTAAAATATCTGAGTTGAGAGAGTGAGACTTAGTGATGAAGGAATCTCACAAGTCAAGTAATCGATACGTTCTGGTTTGGGTAAAGGTGAAAGTTGAGTTGAGTACTGCATGATATACAGCGAATGATGGACAGTGTGAAAGGACGATTCGAACATTGGACGATATACTTGTGCATGTGTGATTGACTTAGGAATTGTTGGAATTCTTATACGACAATGGTTGTCATGCTAGTAATGAGGTTGTACTATTTAAAGATCCATAAAGAACTTCAATTTGCAAAGATTAAAGATCGTGATTTATGAACGTAAGTTAGGTTTTCGGTGCATTTCAGAAATGTAGGTGGAAATAAATGACTGAACTAGAAACGATGTTGGTGATTACTGATATGATTGTAAAGATTAAGGATCACTTGATAGCTACGAGGAATCGTCAGGATAGTTATGTTGGCAATCGAAGTAAATCGATGGAATTTGAAATTGGGAAACGTGATTATGCTTAAGGTGTCGTTATGAAGGGTGAAATTTATTTTGGGAACAACAAGGAAAGAATTAAACTTGAAGATAAGTTGCTATTCATAGAGAGAACTGTGAGAAGTTCTTAAGAGATTGAAGCATAGTAAGAATTATATTGTGAGGATACAAGAATTCTAGGTGTGGAATCTGAATTCGTAAAGGAAGCATGAGGATTTCTTTAAGGAAAAGAGTTCTCATTTGTTCTAGAAGTATGGAATGTGAGTATAAGAGGGGCCGAGCGCCGGGGACGTCGCTCTCTTTTAGGAGGGTAAGATGTGATAACCCGAACCCGCGGTCATTATTTAATATTATTTTACGAATAATTTTAAAATTTTTGATAAGTTTGAATGATATGACGGTTGATGGTTTAATTTAAAACCGACGTTGGAGGTTTTATTTTTACCTTATTACTAATAGCGAGGATTATTAGTGATGATGATATCGACGGATGCCCGAAATATTACGTTTTATTATTTGTTGTTTCGACGATTATATTTTTGATGTTTTTATTTATATTGCGTATTAAGTCGAACCGGGATCATATTATTATCATATTTTGAGTGCGTTTTAACTTTTGATAAGTATTTTTACGAAACCCGAGCCTCGTAAATATTTTCAAAATTGACAATTTATATTTTCTACCCTTTTAAACTATTTAATTGCATTTTGGATCAAAACTATCACAAATTGACAAAACAAGCCCCTCCACCACCATATATAAGGTGATTTATCACCTAACTTTACACATACATGCAAGATACAAAAAAAAAACATCACCTCCCCCCCCCTCTCCCTTTGTTAACCGTCACCCCCTAACACCTCTTTAATCATTTTTCTTGCAAAATCAAGCTTGATCCATTCAAAAACAATTAAAGTCCCATCTCTAAAATTCAAAAGAGATTCTAATGGTGTAATTTTTGTACACATGCAACAACTTTTGAAATTGTGATATGATCCAAGGTGGTTTGATCTAATTTCTTGTTATATAGTTGTTGTTAGTGTTGTTATAGATATATTTTAAGTATTGCATGTTTGAATTTTTGAGTGGGTAAATTTTTGGATGATCATTCAAGGGTGTTATAGGTGAGATGACTTGTTTATATTGATATTAGGATGATATTAGGCATAGGAGATTGAGTAAAATGGGTTGAAAATTGATCTAGTATGATTTTTAAAAGGGTATTTTAGATCAGTGGGGAAAGCGTAAATTTTGGGTACTTTAATGTTTGAAAATGGGTAAACTAATGGCATAGGGTTGTAGAGAATTTCGTTAGCTTCGATTTGGTATAAAGTAGAGCTTGTAGCTCCAAGCGAGCGAGAAGTTATGATGATTTGATTACTCGTGTACCGGGAGACGAGTATCGACAAAACCCGAAGTTGTTGTCGATATTTGGATCGAATCTCGAAGACTATAGAATGAGTTGTGAAAATGTTCAAGGTCTAATGTTAGGTTCTAAACTTAGGGTTGTGAGTCTATTTTCAAAATCAAGTGTCGGGTTTGTAAACGGGATTGTTTAGAATGGTCTAAATGGTTGTATGATTTGGTGACGTAGGAGTGTCCGGTTTTTTTAGTTCAAAGATGTGTCGGGCAGGGAACTTTAAAAGTAAAATCTTTTGATGGCCTTTTAATAGGACTTTATATATATATATATATTAATTGATATCTCTGAGTAGCATCATAAGTATTTGACGTATTTAAGTGCGGTAAATGAGCTCGTACATTTGGTATGTACCGGCAGATTTTTATCGAAAGAATCGACTAATATAGTAAACATATAAAAGGAAGTAAAAGTATGACTTGTATTGTTTTCTTTTGGGTTTGTTGTGATTTTATTATTTTGAGTTTGATATTAGTAAGTATGGATTTTACTCGAGTTTATTATTAATGAACGCGCCTTATTTGATAGGTTGTAGTTTTTGTGTTTACCGGGCATCAACTATCGTCGAAGATTGTCTTGCTACTTCTATTACTCAAGGTGAGTCTATAGCCTCGCTTTTATACAAGTTGTTTTGAATGATTTTTTAACACCCCCAAATTACATTGCGCAGCATAAATACACATTTGGGTGCTAAATACATACATTGTTACAAAAGACATTTTGAACAAACTCAAAATGATAAATTTGAAGTATAGAAGGACATAATTTAACCATTGTCTAAAACTTTCGATCCCAAGTAAAACAATTTTAGAAATATCAGAGTCACATTTAGGTCCCCCAAAGACTTTATCAAATCAACAACAATTTACCAAAGTACTTGACCATCCATTATTATTTTTATAACAAAAGGGAAAGAAATATGTTTTAGACCAATCACCACAAAAGCAATCCCGCAATCCTTCTCCAGCAAACTCCGCAATTCATCATCTTTAATACCTAAAATACATGCTTAAAATCATCAACACAACGGTTGAGCGAGTCTATAGGTTTTCCAAATCAACAATTGAACACAAGAGAAAAATCAATCAAGATCATTTAATAGAATTGCTAAGTATACAATCTATTATTCTGGTAATCTGGCATATAGCAATAGCTATAGAATTGTATTAAGCTCATGACACCGACCCCTTAACTTAGTCACCCACGCCTAAAGCCGACATGACTAGATGAAATTCCAGTGCCCCTACTAGGGTATCCATTGCAAGAATACCAATTCTCATTCTCGTAAAATTATCCTTCCCAGCGGGTTACTCAGCGTAAAGCCCTGATCTCAGATAGGGTCGTCAGCCCAATAGTACAATTATTAGAATAAGCGGCTATTCCCAACTCACAACATCAAGTCAGAAGATAGTTAACGGCTCATGAACTTAGGGACTTTTGCAATGTAGGTACTTATACAATTCAAAACAACAAAGGCAACAAAGGAAACATTTGGGTCCAAACAATCAATCATGACTTGTGTTCATTTTACTTTCAAATAGCATGTATCCCCCTCGCGGGTTTTAAAATCATTCAACAATTACAAGAGCGAGGCTATAGACTCACCTGGACTAATAGCAGTAGTAAGACGATCTTCGACGATATTTGATGCCCGATAAACATAAAAACCGCAACCGATCAAATAAGGCGCGTTCATCAATAATAAAATCGAATAAAATCCATACTTACTAACATCAACTCAAAATCATAAAATCACAACCAACCCAAAATAAAAACAATACAAGTGACCTTTTACTTCATTCTATATGTTTACTATTAGTTAATTCTTTCGATAAAAATCTGCCAGTACACACCAAATGTACGAGCTCGTTTACCCCACTTAAACACATCAAATGCTTATGGTACTAACCAGAAACTTCACTTAATATATGTAGAAAGACCTGTTAAAAGCCCATCAACAGATTCTACTTTTAAAGTTCCCTGCCCGACTCATCTTTGAAGTACAAAAACCGGACAGTTTAACGTCAACAACACTTATAGTCTTTTAAACCATTTATTTTTCTCCGGCTACAAAACCGACACTCAACTTTGAAAATAACTCAACATCATCATACTTATCCTTAAAAATCAGTCCATGACTCATTTTAAAAATCCATTTTATAGTCCCCGAGATTCGATTCAAATATCGACAACAATTATATATTGTGACGATACTCGTCTCCCGGTACACGAATAATCAAACTAACGTAACTTTTCGCTCGTTTGGAGCTAGAAGCTCTATCTTATATCAAAACGAAGGTAAAAACATCCTCTACAACAATATCTAATTAGGTCATCTCAAACTCAAACTCATATTTTCAGAAAATTAAGTTTAATAATCTGTTTAAAAATATACTTTTAAAAATCCATCAAAATTAATTTTTCACCACATTTTAATCATTCTTATATGCCTAATATCACCCTAATATCATTACCAACAACATAACTAACCCATAACACATTTAAATGATCATAAAAAATTACCCACTCAAAAAATAATGAACATGCAACAATTTATATATATATAAAACAACACTAACAACAATATAAAATCATAAAAATGGATCAAACCTTCATGGATCATCATCAAAAAAATGAAAGTTCTTGCATGTTGTTAAAAATCACACCATTAGATGCACAATAAAATTTTAGAGATGGAACTTTAATTGTTTTACCTTGATTCAAGCTAAATTTTGATAATCAAATGGATTTGTGTGGGAGGAGGTGGACGGTTTTAGTAAGAAAAAGAGGGAAGAGAGAGATTTTTGCATGTACACACATTTACTATGTGTTTGTGCTAGTAGAAATTCCTTTTATAGTGGGGTGGAGGGGCTAGTTTTGCCAATTTGTGATAGTTTTGTCCAAAATGCAATTTAAATAGTTGTAAGGGTGGAAAATGTAAATTGTCAATTTTGAAAATATTTACGAGGCTCGGGTTTCGTAAAAATACTTTTCAAAAGTTAAAACGCACTCAAAATATGATGATAATATGATCCCGGATCGACTTAATATGAACTTAAAATAAAAACGTCAAAAATATAAACATCGAGACAACAAATGATAAAACATAAAATCTCGGGCATCCGTCGATATCGTGGTCACTAATAATCCTAGCTATTAGTAAAAAGATAAAAATAAAACCTCCAACGTCGGTTTTAAATAAAACCATCAATCGTCATTTCATTCAACTCATTAAAAATTTCAAAATTATTCGTAAAAATAATATTATATAATATTAAATAAATGACCTCGGATTTGGGTTGTCACATCCTACCCTCCTAAAAGAGAGCGACGTCCCGGCGCTCGGCCCTTCTTATATTTACATTCCATACCTCCAGAATAAAAGAACCCTTTTTCCTTAAAGAAATCCCCATGCTTCCTTCACGAATTCAAATCCATTCCTAGAATTCTTGTACCTTCACAATGTAATTCTCACTATGTTTCGTCCTCTTAAGAACTCTTCACAGTTCTTTCTTTGAAAAGCAAGTTATCTTCAAGTTGAATTCTTTCCTTGTTGTTCTCCAAACAAATTTCACCCGTCATAACGACACCTTACGCATATCCACGTTTCCCAATTTCAAACTCCATCGATTTCCTTCGATTGTCAACATAACCCTTCTGACAATTCCTTGTTACTAATAAACGATCTTTAACGCACACAATCTTATCAATATTGCCAATATCACTTCTAGTTTACTCATTTAATTCCACCTACATTTCTGCAATGCACCAAAAGCCTAATCTTACGTCCATAACTCACTATCTTTAACCTTCACAAATTGAAGTTCTTTATGTACCATGTCACACCCCACTATGGCGGAATATGGGGCACGGCGTATGGATATCATCACAACAATAGCGTGTCTATAGAGTTAACTAAATGATATAGAAATGTCATAAAAATGGTGACACAAATATCATGACAATATCTCAACAATGCAGGAGTCTAAGTAAGTAGGTAACAGTCCTACCGCTTACCCAAGACAAACAAATAACATAACCAAACAAATGTATGTGTGCTGCAGTAACACTTATTAAAAGAACAAATAAAAACTAAGAAGGAAACGGGGATTCTCCTTCTATATGCATTCCTAAGCGTCTCCAATCCTAGCCACATATGTTCTCATGCTTAACCATAGTATCACCTGAAAGAGACACTAAAACACGTCAACATAAAGTTGGTGAGAGTCATAGGTTTAGACTCCAACGCTAAATCAGTTACAAGCTGTGAATAACAACCATCAACACAATAACATATGGACAAAGTGTTACAAGTATGCATTAACAACTAGCATTCAAGATAAATAAATCATCACATTTCCAAGGCATCACGCCTTACCAACAACCACAATTACCAAGGCATCACGCCTTACCAACAACCATGGTACCATAGGCGCCCATACACCTATGTACCTATCCCAAGGCCACTACCTTGTCATTTTCCATTGGTCCCATAGACGATCACGCTATGTACCTATCCCAAGGTCCCTACCTTGTCAAACCACAATAACTGAGACGGCACGTGTCCCCCGATACAAATCATATACAATCAAGAATCACATAGCAGTTAATCACATAATGTACACACAAGTCCATCTCAAACCTTAAAAACATTCACAGCGTCAATTTATAAATAACTCAACACAGTGTCTCTTCCATCCCATCTGGAAGTCAAAATCAAAAGTAAACATGGGACTATGAAACTCACCTGATTGCTTCTTCACAAGTCCTCGCACTAGCAACAAGCTAACAAAACAAAAACACACAATCAATACTCGAACCAATCACCAAGATGGCTCATTGATGTTGTAGTTTTGTACACCTTTAGGAAAAGGATGCACAAAGTAGGGAAAGTGCACGACGATTTAGGAAAACCGTGTGTGAATGACCCTAAGTGAGTTCGTTCTCGAGGAGGCAAGTGCGTTGTGTTAAGAGTTGATTAATGTTTGTGATTATATTGATTGAGAAAGAAATGGGATTAGAAGAGAAAGACGGTTACGAAAATGAATTAAACTACGACGAAAAAGGCGTAAACGTAAAACCGTAAATAGTGCCAAAATTAAAATTTAAACCTAAAAATTCCTAAAAATTACTAAAAATCCCCAATAATATTCTAAGAGTTTACAAAAAATCCAAACTTGCTAAAACCTTTTAATTAACTAAATAATGACTTTTTAATGCTAATTAAAGCCCTAAAAATCACTTTTAAATATTAAAAAGCCCTAAACAAGATTTTATAGTTTGTAAACCTCAAAAATGAGCTAATTAAGCTAAAAACTATTTTTAAAAATTTTAAAACCAATTTAAACTATTTTTAAACTCCTAAAAACTATTAAAATTTATTAAATCTTAAATTAATTCTAGAAATTAATTGAAAAACCTAAAAAATATTTGGAAAGTGACAAAACTCCTAATTTAATGTCCTTAACCTAGGAAAAATGAAAAAACAATAAAAATTTAAACTTCAATTTTTAATAATAAAATAATATTAAAATATTCAAAAAAATAAAATTTCGTAAATAAATTCTAAAAAATTACCAAAAATCCTAAATAATGTAACTAACACAAAAATGCAAACCAAATTTTCTGAAACCTATTTAATAATTTTATATTGAATTTTAAAGTTGCTTAAAAACCCTAAAATCCTATAAAACTAAAAATAAGCTAAATTGAAAACCTAATAAGCTGTAAACCTCAAAAGTATGATTAAAAACCTAAAAACTATTTTTTTCAGATTTTTAATATACTCTTTACCATTTTTAAATTACTAAAAACTATTTTAAAATTAAAATAATTATAAAAAATAATAAAATAATGCTAAAAATAATCTACCAATTTTAAAAACCCTATTTTACTCTAGTGAACAGAAGAAAAATGAAAAAGTTGGAAAAATATTAATTTTACCACTAAAAGACAAAAACAACTTAATTAAAACCCTAATTAACTTAAATTAATTCTAAAAATTAATAAAAGGATGAACAGTAAAATCTTTTTTAACCAAAAATCTTAAAATAATAATCTAAGTCCAAGAAAATTGACTAAACTAAAAAATATTACTTTTTAGCACTAAAAGACAAAAAACAGAAATATTAAAGTTATTTAAAAATGCAATAAAACCTAAAAATTACCAAATGAACAGTAATTAAAAATTTAATTAAACAGAAAAATCCTAAATTAAATAAGAAATATACTGAAACAAATTTGGAGTCCTAATTCCAATTTTAGTCCACTAGAGACAAAAAATCAAGAATCTGAAAGTGACAAGTGGTTGGTGTTTGTCTGCTAGTAAAGCAGTGGTAACTTTTGAACTACCAGTGGGAAAGGAGTTCCCACTGCTAGTGTATTTTGAAGGTCTGGTGACCAAATAAGCTCAGGAGAGCTTATTATGAGCTTATATTTTGGACAAAAGGCACCCTTATACTCTTTGGAGTATAAGGAGTCAATAATCACACAAAAAACAAGCAATCACTTCACAATAAAAGCACCAATTAAGCCAAATAAGTTTCTGAATAAGCAACAAGGTAGTCTGATGAACAGTAGGCACAATTACAAGCACAAATCTGAATTTCCAAAGCTCAAATCTTGTACACAAGTTTACCAGCTAGCATGAAAGCAATTGCAAACCCTAGAGCCTAGTATCTAGCAATGAACAAAAGATGAGGCACAAAATCTCACAAAATGATCAGAACAAGGCAGTAACTGATTTTTTACCACTTTTTCATATTTTTAAGCATGCATCTGATTTAAAACCCCATGAAACTAACATTTAAACTAGCATATACCCTAATCAATACCTTGTGAGTGATTTAGAACAGGTTACAAGCAAAATCTAAAACCTTAAACCCTTCTTATCCCCTAATCCAAACACCCCTTTATAACTGAAATGCAATTTTTTCAAAGCAAAACTTTAACAAATCGAACCAAACTAATTTAAACTACTTTAAACTTGCATATAACACCTTAACTAAGAAAAATCCAACACTCAAACAACCAGTAAGCAGATTACACAAAAAAGCATACCCATTCACAATGAAACCTAATATTGAAAACTTGAAATGAAACAAAGAGATTTTACCAAGAGGGACCTACATCCAGGTCCCTCAGTGGCTGTTTGCCACCTCCTACAAGCTCGGGCTTGTGCTGAGCCTTGTGGGAGTTGGATTAGCTTGAGCACAAATGACAATAATAAGGTGAGAATAAGCCTTGGCTTTTCCTTGTTTCCTGCACACCACAAACAACAAAGAGAGAGAGAACAAGCTTATAAGAGATTCAATAAGCTTGGTTTAATAAGCTTATTGAATGGTTTATAGCAGTAAGCTAAAAAATAAGTTTCTGAAATATTTTGTGAACAAGTGAAATTCTAAAAAAACAAACTTGAAGATTTTAAAATGAATTCAGGGAAAAACAAATTTAAAACTGGAATACTGGAAAGTAAAATGGAACTCAGTCATATGCAGATTGAAAACTTTTTTATTAATTCATAGAAAAGAAAATTTTTACATAAAACTGGAACCAACATAAACAGGGTACAAGACACCCTATTTATACTATGCTAATGAACGATCTAGAATACTTGAATATAAAATTACAAATGTGTAACCCTAAACACTGAAATTCCATTGCTGCCCTCTTGGTCTTCACTTGATTCTTGGTCAAAACTCGTCATGTGATGCCAGGCTGTGTAAAAACGATCTTGGACGTTAAATTGGTCCTTTGGGACCAAGTAATAGCTGTGGGAGCGTTGGATGACTGTTTCCTTTGTTTTCTTGCACAAGAGTGGGGTCAGGGGAACCTTGTGAGGGGACAGGGAAAAGTGTAGTCGCTTTCTGGGTGTGGGGAAGTGTTGGGGACTGGGTAATTATCATTTTACCCAAGGTTAATTAGGTTTTGAGTGAGGGAATAGGGTGATTAGGACTGGGTTGGTTCTAGGGTTTATGGAGTAGCAGGTTAAGTTTTGATTGTGTTTAAGGGGGATTAGTTTAAAATTCGTGTTTCCCCCCACTTTTAGTAATTAAACACGTTTAATTAAAGAGATGGGTTCAAAAAGGTTTTGTGATAGGGTTAAATAGTTATGGACTAGTTCGTTTTATGGAAATGGACTGGTGGGGGTGACGTGTCAAAAGGGGAGTGGTGGGATATGTTTGTGTGTCTTGGCACAAATGGCCCCCTAGCTTTCTTCACTTGATCACATTGTATTATCAGCTCAAAACAAGACTTTCCTTTGTAAATAACTTTCAAACACTTGTCAAATTTGGCACAATTTGTTTATAAACTTGAAATAAGGACTAAACATGCAATTTCTTCATATTCCAAGGACTGATTTTGACATGTTTTCAAACTTCAAGGCTTTGACTTGTTTGTTGACTTCTTGGAGGACCATTATTGACAATTTAGTTTTGATGAGGGACTAAAATTGCCAATTCTTCAAAGTTAAGGGTCCTTTTTGTAATTTTGACAAACTTTAGGGACCAAACTTGTAATTATGAAGATACAAGGGTATAAAGTGTCAATTCTTCAAACTTGGAGGACCAATCTTCAATATTCTTCAAATCTTCAAGGGTTTTCTTTAGAAAATTCTTCATTAGGGCTTGGTTCATCGTACGGCTTCGTTTCCCGTGTTCGTTTTTGCATGATTCTTGTGATCTTTTGTCATTTTCTCAATATCCGTACCTAAAATACACAAGCAACAAACACAAGCATATATTTGGGTATTTTGATGATATTTAATGCATTTTAAGCCCGATTTGGACGATGAGACTATGTATAAAAGCAGTCTCATCACTCCCCCATACTAAACCATTGCCGTGCCCTCACGCAATGCTAGAATAAAGTATCGTAGCATCTCCAAAATTCATTTTTATTCACTTTATTGGAATGATAAACTAGCTACACTACTACTATTACTACTACTTGTGTTATAGACATAATGTATGATTTTCATCGCAAAATGGGACATTTAGGTTCATAGAATAAGAACACGAGAATGCTTCGTTAGAAATAATTTCATCGTACTCGATTTTCACCTTAATTCCATGCTAAGCGTGTAACGAGATCATTGTCATTATAAGTTAGTAATGCTAACACTACTCATATGCCCTAATCACGTACTTATCCTCCCATTATTCCTAAGTTGTATCTCTTATATTTTTTTTTGTCTTGAATGTTTCACGAGGATACATTGTTTGACTTATGCGATAATAGAGATTTAGGTCTAAAAATAAAGTCCTAACGGTGTAACTAAGACCATCAAATCAATAACCCCTCCTAATAGACAACGATGTTAAAAAATTAAGTTGACAAGAAGAATCGATAAACACGGTTTTATAACGGTTTTGAACATGAGACTTATTACCAAGACTTTTATATGCCCCCTAACGGAAGGGCTTTATTATCTTTGGTTACCTCCATCTTTTATTCAACTTCGCCATGAAGCTTTTATTATGACTTCGGTCTTGCCTTGCCTTTTATTATCCGCCTCATCGGTGGTTTTATTAGCCAAAGACGTATATCCTCACGCTAAAGCGAATTTTGGATCTTTAAAGCTTCAAAGATTAAGGCTTGATTCACTTTCAATTTTGCATAGATTTTAGGCCTTGTGGGGCTTCAAATTGTTTGCTTGATTTAGGTGAGCACTTGAAATCTTATTATTGGGTGAAGCTTTCGATTATTCGGGTTGCCAATACTTCAAAACCGTGACGCTGACGATACCTTAATGTCTTCCCAATTTAATTACACGGAAGCTACTAGAAAAGACTAGAAACCCAACAATCCTAACTAAACCGCTAAGTCAATATTTATTAAGCAAAAAATATTTACATGCGAAGGAAGAATAAGCAAACAATGAGAACACATGAGTTTTTGAAAGAATACGAGTACTCTACGTTTAGCATAGTAACTTATAATTAACTCTATCATTTCTCGTCCTCATTTAAGAGACTTAGCCTAATGTGTAGTTAAGGAATCAAAGCTAAGTGCTTAACACGCACGGTCGAGTCAAAAATTACTCTTATTCTCGCCATCAGAAAATCTACATTCGTGTCTTCAAACACTTATAAATCATGAGAAAAATTTTAAAATTTGGCCATTTTTAGCCTTATTTTGCAACAAAACGATAACAAAAAGATAAACTTTGGAAAGCGTGAAGGTTTGGCAAGGCAAGTATCTATTCACCCCCCCCCATACTAAAGTTAAACATTGTCCTCAATGTTTCGAGTCTAGGGGTGCAAAACACCCCCATACTAAAGACGTAGTCGAATGCCTAATCTAGCATGGAAAGGGTGTAACCAATAAGTAATAGCCGTTTATGAAGTGTGCTGAAAACCTAAGGTTAGAACGACAAAAGGATATATCATGGATATTGAGAAATGTCTCCAAAGCAAACGATCGAGTGCTCCCAAAAAACGAACACGAGAGGCTCCAATCGTGAAGATCATGATCTAAAAACCACATATCACAAACAACCACGAAACAAAGGTTGGAAGGGCACGAATCCCCACACATAAGCTACATTAGAAAGCGATAATATGTACATAGGATAAGCATGGGATTCCCCCACGAGGCACCTTGTTTTTGATTACCGGGTCATGAGCTCGACTCGATCCCCTCAATACTAATTATCATTGGGGAAGGTGACTTGGTCGAGGTAGTTCAAGGATGGAAATTCCCCGCCAAAGTAGTGCTTCAACCTATGTCCATTCACCTTGAAGTTAGGACCATCATCTTGAGCTAGCTCGATGGTCCCATAAGGAAACACTTGAGTCACGGTGAATGGACCGGACCAACGGGATTTCAATTTACCGGAAAATATTTTCAATCTTGAATTAAAAAGCAAAACTTGATCCCCAATGTTAAAAACCCGGTTTTTAATTTTAGAATCATGCAACTTTTTTGTTTTTTCTTTGTAAATCAATGAATTTTCATACGCAATATCCCTTAATTCATCTAATTCATTTAATTTCATTTTCCGGTGTTTTCCCGCGGTCTCCATGTCATCATTACAATGCTTTAGGGCCCAATAAGCCTTGTGTTCTAACTCGATAGGCAAATGACAATTCTTTCCATACACAAGCTTGTAGGGAGTGCACCCAATGGGCGTCTTATGAGCGGTCCTAAAGGCCCATAAAGCATCCTCTAACTTATCCGACCAAGATTGTCGGTTTTCCCCCACGGATCTCTCCAAGATCCTCTTCAATGCTCGGTTTGAAACCTCGACTTGCCCACTCGTTTGTGGGTGATAAGCCGTAGAAAGACGATGTGTAACCCCATATTTCCTTAGAACCCTTTCAAATTGGTCGTTACAAAAATGGGTTCCACGATCGCCTATGATAGCACGAGGGGTTCCAAACCTAGCAAACAAGCTTTTCAAGAACTTAACTACCACACGAGCATCATTGGTGGGCAAGGCCTTTGCCTCCACCCACTTAGAAAGGTAGTCAACCGCAACGAGAATGTACTTATTACCACGAGATGATGGGAACGGCCCCATAAAGTCTATGCCCCAAACGTCAAAGATCTCACATACTTGAATGATATTTTGTGGCATTTCATCTTTTTGTGAGGTTTTTCCTTGTCGTTGGCATGCATCACAAGACTTCACAAGATCTTGTGCATCTCGGTAAATAGTAGGCCAAAAGAAGCCGGCATCAAACACCTTTTTAGCCGTGAGATTAGCACCGTGGTGACCTCCCGTGGGTCCCTCATGGCAAGCTCTAAGGATGTTAGAAGCTTCGGTGCCAAAAACACAACGTCGGATGATTTGATCCGCACACGTTCGAAACAAGTAAGGGTCGTTCCAAAAGTAGAACTTGACATCACGAAAGAATTTTCGTTTTTCTTGAGTTGTCATACCCTTAATGATGAAGTTACCCGCATGGTAATTTGCAAAATCCGCAAACCATGGGGTAGAAGAATCAAGCTTAGAATTCACTACACCAAGTGTCTCGAGCGGAAATGTTTCGGTGATTTCCTTGGGCTCGTAAACACTTTGGTGAGGATCTTCCAAACGAGAGAGATGATCGGCCGCTAGATTCTCGGCTCCTTTTTTGTCAACGATTTTGTGATCAAATTCTTGAAGGAGGAGAATCCAACGAAGTAATCTAGGCTTAGCATCTTGCTTTGCCATGAGATACTTAATAGCCGAGTGGTCCGTATACACTATGCATTTCGTCAAGACGAGATAAGGTCGGAATTTCTCAAATGCATACACCACGGCAAGGAACTCCTTTTCCGTTGTAGTGTATTTAAGTTGAGCCTCGGTCATCGTCTTGCTAGCATAATGAATAGGCAAGAAGTGCTTATCATGACGTTGCCCCAAAACGGCCCCTATAGCGTAATCACTAGCATCACACATTAGTTCAAAGGGGAGGTTCCAATTGGGAGCAACAAGAATGGGAGCTTCGGTAAGTTTCCTCTTAAGGATCTCAAAGGCTCGTACACAATCTTCGTCAAAGACAAAACGTGCCTCTTTTTCAAGAAGATGTGTAATGGGTCGAGAAATCTTCGAGAAATCCTTGATGAATCGTCGATAAAAGCCCGTGTGGCCTAGGAAACTCCTAACTCCCTTAACGGTTTTGGGATGAGGTAATTTGGCGATGACGTCTACCTTAGCTTGATCTACCTCAATCCCCGCTTTCGAGACCTTGTGCCCTAAGACGATTCCACTCTTAACCATAAAATGACACTTTTCCCAATTGAGCACAAGGTTGGTTTCCTCACAACGTTTTAACATTCTCTCAAGGCTCGACAAACACGAAGTAAAGGAATCACCAAACACGGAAAAGTCGTCCATGAAGACTTCCATCGTCTTCTCGATCATATCATGAAAAATAGCCATCATGCATCGTTGAAAAGTTCCCGGTGCATTGCAAAGTCCGAATGGCATTCTACGATAAGCAAACGTTCCACATGGACACGTAAACGTAGTTTTTTCTTGATCACGAGGATCGATGGGAATTTGGAAGTAACCGGAAAAACCATCTAAAAAGCAATAGAAATCGTTTCCCGCAAGACGCTCCAACATTTGGTCCATGAAGGGCAAGGGAAAATGGTCTTTTCGAGTGGCTTCATTCAACTTACGATAGTCAATGCACACTCTCCATCCGGTCACGAGTCTAGTGGGAATCAACTCGTTGGCATCGTTTGGCACAACGGTCATCCCTCCCTTTTTAGGGACACAATGAATAGGACTCACCCAAGGGCTATCGGAAATAGGGTAAATCATTCCCGCGTCAAGGAGTTTAAGGACCTCCTTTTTGATGACGTCGTGAATTTTGGGGTTCACCCTTCTTTGACTTTGGATTGTTGGCTTGAAATCCTCCTCCATTAAGATTTTGTGGGTACAAAACTTGGGATCGATTCCCTTAATGTCGGATAACTTCCACGCAATCGCCCCTTTGTGATCCTTAAGAACATCGACAAGTGCGGTTTTTTCGTCATTCGAAAGATTTTTCGCAATAATAACCGGCAACTTGTCGTCCTCCTCCAAATAGACATACTCGAGGTGAGGAGGTAAATCTTTCAACTCAAGGATAGGTGGTTCCTCAAGTGAAGATTTGGGCTCGATACTCATAACCACCTCGGGTGGAGGAAATGGGAAATCGTTGAGAAAATCCTTGATAATCGAGAAGTCCTCATCGTTGTCGAGGTCTTCGTCACAAGTACGTGGAACATCGAATTCTTCCAACGTAAAACCACCACCTTCAAATGGAGTGAAGGTTGGTGTCGAATTATCAAGAATTGGATCTAACATAGTGGGATTGCCACTAGTTTCTTCATCACCAAACCCTAAAACTTCTTGTGAAAATTCCTCGTAAACCACGTCGATCATATCAACGAGGTTTATGGTAGCAACGGAATAAACATGAGAAAGTTGAGAATTTTGAGTTGCGTTTATAACAAGTTCCTCGTCGTTGAAACGTAAGGTGATCTTTCTAGCATGAACATCAATTAAAGCCATAGACGTATCTAAAAACGAACGACCTAAAATAAGAGGAACTTGAGGATCCGTGGGGATATCGACAACGATAAAGTCTACGGGATAGTAGAACTTCCCCACTTTCACAAAAACGTCTTCCGCCAAACCACATGCAAGAATCGTGGAATGGTCGGCCAACTCAATAGACATTCGTGAAGGAGTAAGATTAGGAAGATTGAGCGACTTGAAGATTGCAAGTGGCATCAAGTTAATGCTAGCACCAAGATCGGCCAAGGCAAAGCATTCTTCCATATCTTGAATGGCACAAGGGATCAAAAATTTACCGGGATCACCGACTTTTTGAGGTATGCGATTAAGATAAACCGACGAACAACTAGACATTTGGTGTAATTTCTCCTTGTTGTTCAACATACTCTTAAAGTTAGCGGCAAATCGAGGCATCATGACCAAAGCATCGGCGAAACTCACATTAAAGTGCAAATCACGAAACATTTTCATAAAAAGCTCAAATTGGTAGTTGTCGCGCTCTTGTCGTTTCTCCTTCCTAAGTCTCGATGGGTAAGGCAAGGGTGGTGTGGGTTGGGGCATAGGCATAGCCTTTGGAATCTCGGGTTCCAAAATGGGTGATGGGTCAACCGTAGGTGTGGCATGAGCGGTACTTTGTGGGCTTGAAATATGCTCCTTTTCGACCACCACCTCGGGTTCTTCCTCAATTTCCTCCACCGTTGGAGTAATTGGTTGAGGAGTCGGTTCTTTAAGTGTCTTACCACTTCGTGTGGTAATCACTTTCATCTCTCCCTTCGGGTTTGAAACGGTGTTACTAGGTAGACCACTCGAAGTAGAGGCTTTGTTCCCTATGACGGCTTCTAAAATGGCGTTAAGCTTAGCATCTTGACTATTAAACTTCAAATCTTGGCTAGCGGCTTTTTGGTCAATTCTTTGTTCAAGCCTAGCATGACTTTGCTCTATCTTGTTGTTTTGACCTCGAATTTGGTTAGCAAAATCATTTTTCAATTCATTTCTCATGGCTAGATTTTCCTTAACAAAATTAGCTAACTCCTTTGCGTTCTTAGCCGTGTCCCTAGCTTGATTAGCCAATTGCTCTTGAATGTTTTCCAAAATCTTATCATTTGCCGTGGCGTAATTCACAAAGTCCATTGGAAGTTCTTTAGTGTAAGCATTTTGAAGACCTTGACTCGTGTTTTGAAAATTACGGTTTTGATTTTGATTTTGCAATTGGCTACTACTACTCCCTTGATCCCCATAGTTGTTATTACCCTTAAAATTGTTCCTTTGATTGCTTTGGTAACCAACTTGATTGTTTTGATAATTGTTAGCATTTTGATTTGGTGAAAAACCCGGTGGAGTCAATTGATTAGTGCGAGGAACTTGACCGTTTTGGTTATAAGTTCCCGCGGCCGCGAAGGCACTCGAAGTGTTACCACCGTTGGTAATGCACTCGGAATAATCGTGAGCTCCACCATAATACATACAAGAAACCTCAACCGCTTTAATCGTAGCGGGAGCGGGTTGTTCACCAACTTTAAACTCAACTAACAAGCCTTTCACTATATCAAAAATTTTGTTCTCCAAATTAGCCTCGACTTGGCAAGCATCAACGGTGTGTGACAATGAAGGCGAAGATGAAGACGAAGCCTTACGAACACTCGACGTGCTACGAGGACTATACACCTTAGACCTATTCTCAATGATTAACAATGCTTCCTCGACCGTTTTACACAAAAAATTACCACCCGCGGCGGCATTAAGATAATCACGCTCATGATCGTTCAAGCCATTGTAAAACGTGTCAATTTGATGCAAGTAGGAAAAACCATGATGAGGACATTCGTGCAACATTTCCTTAAACCTATTCCAAGCCGTTGAAAAACTCTCATTATACTCTTGCGAAAACTTTGAAATCTCGTTTTTCAAGTGCGTAGTCTTAGTGGGCGGAAAAAATTGGTTCACGAATTTTGAAACGAGATCCTTCCACGTCAATATAGAATTGGGTGGCTCTTTCTCTAACCAAATTTTTGCGGGCCCCGCTAAGGAATACGGAAAAAGCATCATCTTAATCGAGTCGTTTGAAACATCCTTAAACTTGCATGTGGCGGTGAGACGATTAAATTGGCGAATGTGGTTATGAGGGTTGTCCTTTTCGTCCCCTCGAAACTTGTTGTTTTGAATCATGGACAACAAACCCGTCTTAACCTCAAAATTCTCCGCAAGGATAGCGGGAATCACAATCGCTTCTCCATAACCCTCGGTGGGTGCTTGAAGCAACTCCATCATAGTTCGATTAGCCATGGGTGCTTCTTTCACTACAATGGGTTCGTCAATAGGAGAGTCCTCACTAGTAGGAGTGAGTGATTTGTTTCTTCGTTTACGAGCACGTCTTGCTTTAGAGCGAGTTTGCATAAACGTCACGTACAACGAGAAGGCGAGCAAATAAGATTCTTTTTGGTGTTTTTACTTTTTCAATTTTTTTTTGTGGTTTTTGATTGTTTTTACTTTTTTTGGATTTTTGGAATGTATTAGGTAGACCAAAATCTACAAATCTCCTCCTTAATCAAATCTCTCGATTAAAGAAGCCTCAAGGAATGAAAACGATCACGTGAAGTGAACGCCTTCGATGACTTTAGAACGATGGTGGAACACCAAATCGTTCAAGAGGGTTTAATCAAATGAAACCAAGAAAATATATATGATACTTAGTAATACTTTGGGTGGCAAAACCCTCGATTGGCTTTCAAAATCAAAATACGCACAAGCAAGCGGAGGAAACGAGGCAGCGCGAAGCACTTGAGAGCCTTTTTCCTTTAGGTCGTGAAATACAACCGCCTTATACCCACCTTATAGTTTGTATTTCTCAAAATCGAGCTTCTCGAAAGTATTTATCTATTTTTGCCTTTTTCTTTGGTTTGAGATTCGAATACAATGATTGGGTAATGACCTCCCAAGTCAAGGTTGTGATTTCTCACGTATTTGGAGTACTTGTAAATTTATTGTTCTACGTATACAATATAGTAATAATATTCACACAAAAACCGAAAAACGATAATACGTATTAGTAGAGTGCTACTAATACAAATACTATTATGGCTAATATAAAAAACACAAATGGTTCAATCAAAACACAACACGCCTCCCCGGCAGCGGCGCCAAAAATGATGTTGTAGTTTTGTACACCTTTAGGAAAAGGATGCACAAAGTAGGGCAAGTGCACGACGATTTAGGAAAACCGTGTGTGAATGACCCTAAGTGAGTTCGTTCTCGAGGAGGCAAGTGCGTTGTGTTAAGAGTTGATTAATGTTTGTGATTATATTGATTGAGAAAGAAATGGGATTAGAAGAGAAAGACGGTTACGAAAATGAATTAAACTACGCCGAAAAAGGCGTAAACGTAAAACCGTAAATAGTGCCAAAATTAAAATTTAAACCTAAAAATTCCTAAAAAATAGTAAAAATCCCCAATAATATTCTAAGAGTTTACAAAAAATCCAAACTTGCTAAAACCTTTTAATTAATTAAATAATGACTTTTTAATGCTAATTAAAGCCCTAAAAATCACTTTTAAATATTAAAAAGACCTAAACAAGATTTTATAGTTTGTAAACCTCAAAAATGACCTAATTAAGCTAAAAAATATTTTTAAAAATTTTAAAACCAATTTAAACTATTTTTAAACTCCTAAAAACTATTAAAATCTATTAAATCTTAAATTAATTCTAGAAATTAATTGAAATACCTAAAAAATATTTGGAAAGTGACAAAACTCCTAATTTAATGTCCTTAACCTAGGAAAAATGAAAAAACAATAAAAAATTAAACTTCAATTTTTAATAATAAAATAATATTAAAATATTCAAAAAAATAAAAAGTTCGTAAATAAATTCTAAAAAATTACCAAAAATCCTAAATAATGTATCTAACACAAAAATGCAAACCAAATTTTCTGAAACCTATTTAATAATTTTATATTGAATTTTAAAGTTGCTTAAAAACCCTAAAATCCTATAAAATTAAAAATAAGCTAAATTGAAAACCTAATAAGCTGTAAACCTCAAAAGTATGATTAAAAACCTAAAAACTATTTTTTCAGATTTTTAATATACTCTTTACCATTTTTAAATTACTAAAAACTATTTTAAAATTAAAATAATTATAAAAAAAATAATAAAATAAAATAATGCTAAAAATAATCTACCAATTTTAAAAACCCTATTTTACTCTAGTGAACAAAAGAAAAATGAAAAAGTTGGAAAAATATTAATTTTACCACTAAAAGACAAAAACAGCTTAATTAAAACCCTAATTAACTTAAATTAATTCTAAAAATTGATAAAAGGATGAACAGTAAAATCTTTTTTAACCAAAAATCTTAAAATAATAATCTAAGTCCAAGAAAATTGACTAAACTGAAAAATATTACTTTTTAGCACTAAAAGACAAAAAACAGAAATATTAAAAAAGCATACCCATTCACAATGAAACCTAATATTGAAAACTTGAAATGAAACAAAGAGATTTTACCAAGAGGGACCTACATCCAGGTCCCTCAGTGGCTGTTTGCCACCTCCTACAAGCTCGGGCTTGTGCTGAGCCTTGTGGGAGTTGGATTAGCTTGAGCACAAATGACAATAATAAGGTGAGAATAAGCCTTGGCTTTTCCTTGTTTCCTGCACACCACAAACAACAAAGAGAGAGAGAACAAGCTTATAAGAGATTCAATAAGCTTGGTTTAATAAGCTTATTGAATGGCTTATAGCAGTAAGCTAAAAAATAAGTTTCTGAAATATTTTGTGAACAAGTGAAATTCTAAAAAAAACAAACTTGAAGATTTTAAAATGAATTCAGGGAAAAACAAATTTAAAACTGGAATACTGGAAAGTAAAATGGAACTCAGTCATATGCAGATTGAAAACTTTTTCATTAATTCATAGAAAAGAAAAATTTTACATAAAACTGGAACCAACATAAACAGGGTACAAGACACCATATTTATACTATGCTAATGAACGATCTTGAATACTTGAATATAAAATTACAAATGTGTAACCCTAAACACTGAAATTCCATTGCTGCCCTCTTGGTCTTCACTTGATTCTTGGTCAAAACTCGTCATGTGATGCCAGGCTGTGTAAAAACGATCTTGGACGTTAAATTGGTCCTTTGGGACCAAGTAATAGCTTTGGGAGCGTTGGATGACTGTTTCCTTTGTTTTCTTGCACAAGAGTGGGGTCAGGGGAACCTTGTGAGGGGACAGGGAAAAGTGTAGTCGCTTTCTGGGTGTGGGGAAGTGTTGGGGACTGGGTAATTATCATTTTACCCAAGGTTAATTAGGTTTTGAGTGAGGGAAGAGGGTGATTAGGACTGGGTTGGTTCTAGGGTTTATGGAGTAGCAGGTTAAGTTTTGATTGTGTTTAAGGGGGATTAGTTTAAAATTCGTGTTTCCCCCCACTTTTAGTAATTAAACACGTTTAATTAAAGAGATGGGTTCAAAAAGGTTTTGTGATAGGGTTAAATAGTTATGGACTGGTTCGTTTTATGGAAATGGACTGGTGGGGGTGATGTGTCAAAAGGGGAGTGGTGGGATATGTTTGTGTGTCTTGGCACAAATGGCCCCCTAGCTTTCTTCACTTGATCACATTGTATTATCAGCTCAAAACAAGACTTTCCTTTGTAAATAACTTTCAAACACTTGTCAAATTTGGCACAATTTGTTTATAAACTTGAAATAAGGACTAAACATGCAATTTCTTCATATTCCAAGGACTGATTTTGACATGTTTTCAAACTTCAAGGCTTTGACTTGTTTGTTGACTTCTTGGAGGACCATTATTGACAATTTAGTTTTGATGAGGGACTAAAATTGCCAATTCTTCAAAGTTAAGGGTCCTTTTTGTAATTTTGACAAACTTTAGGGACCAAACTTGTAATTATGAAGATACAAGGGTATAAAGTGTCAATTCTTCAAACTTGGAGGACCAATCTTCAATATTCTTCAAATCTTCAAGGGTTTTCTTTGGAAAATTCTTCATTAGGGCTTGGTTCATCGTACGGCTTCGTTTCCCGTGTTCGTTTTTGCATGATTCTTGTGATCTTTTGTCATTTTCTCAATATCCGTACCTAAAATACACAAGCAACAAACACAAGCATATATTTGGGTAATTTGATGATATTTAATGCATTTTAAGCCCGATTTTGGACGATGAGACTATGTATAAAAGCAGTCTCATCACTCATCAACCTATGATGGACACCTAGCCTATTCCCATATAACTACCTCATTGTTAAGTTCTAATCACCCCATTACCCTTCCTTAACAAGTCCCTAACTTGGTTAAGTTTAATAGCTATCCCGTTCATAATTTTACACAAAACAGTCCCAGTTTTAGGTCTCAAAACTTTAAGTCAAACGTCCACTTAAATATACCCATGGTTTCTGTAAAAGGAATATTCACACTTTTATACATGTTCGTTAAAACCTCCCACTTGCCCTAACCTTAAAGCTACTGTTAAGGCCCCGATATATGTGTATATATTGCTACCTATCCAGAATTCACTGATTTTAAACGTATGAAAAGTTCATTACCATTAGAGGGTCTTACCCTAAACCACAATCTTAGTCCAAGTGCAGATACTCACTAAAACATATAAACCATCTCTCATGTTCACGAGAAGATCCTAATGCAACCCTAAGTACCCCAAACAACCCAAAACTTAAAAAGAAAATAGGCTGAATTCAAAACTGTTTTGACCTCCGACTGTTGTAACCTGTTTTTGAACCACTTCCCGACCTCCAATTTAGTTCTAGTTTCTTGCATTAGAAATCCACTTCAATTACCTTTTCAGGGATACATGGATCGCATGTTGAATGTTTCTAGAACTCGAGATATGATCAAAACAATAGACTCAAAATTCTGCCCAGTTTTTAAAAACGGGTTTAACAAAATCAACCTCATTAATTAACCCTAATCCCTCTAATTACAAGCCCTAATTTATTTAATCATTAAAATATGATTAATATACTGTTTTTAATTAAACCCTAACCTAAATCCATCATAAGATGATCATAGAAAACATTAAAAACAATTAATATGAAAAGGGTTAAGAAGGTTTTACCTTTAATTTAATGGAAGATGAGAAAACCTAATTTTTAAAGAACCCTAATTGGCCACCATTGATGAATTTCGGCTAGGAGATGTTATGGAGGTTAAAAACCTGATTATTATGGTTATGAGTTGGGTTTGGTTAAGTCCTAAAGGCCCCCTAATCCCATTACAAGTCCATTGGGCCTGTTTTGGGCTTTTCCCTTCTTTCTTTCTTCTTTGGTGCATCTAAACCGCCCCTAAATTCGTTTTTTTTTTATTTTTATTATTTAATATTATGTTATTAATATTACTTTAATTTTACTTAATTTATTTCAGCTCCTAAAGCTTCCAAAACAACAAAACCGTAAAACTAGTCAAATTTACGCGTTTTACCGTAAAAGACGTAAAATATACACTTTTAAAAGAAATCTCAAATTTTGCAATAAACTTTATAACTAAGTCCTAAGTGACTTAAAACCATCCCGAAAAATATTCATATGACTAATTACCTCATCCGCGACCTCTAAATGCTAAACCGTAAATCGTAAAAATACGATTTTCTATAATACATATACGTATACTTAGGACCACCAAATAACACCATCTCACTTCATAGTCCCTACCATGTGAACTCATGAAAATGAAATCATCACACATCGTTTCATTCACAAGGTACCCCGTACCGGAAACAATATCCAAACCACAATCTATACACACCAATAAGCACATAAACACGTAAAGACACGCAACTAGCACAAAACAAAACTAAGTGGCAAACCTCAAAAACAGGGTTGTCACATCACTCCCTCCTAATAGAAATCTCGTCCCGAGATTTACTCCCTAGGATCAAACACACAGACAACAAATCACACGAGGATACTTGTTCTAAAAGAACTCCTCTCATTTCCACGTGAACTTTAGTTCAAGTTTCAAAATACCACATATACAAACCAAAAACAATTAAACTCATTTCCAAACTCTTGACCTCACAGTCAATAAATCTGCTAGATGACTCTTTGATAAAACAAAGACTCTCATTAACACAAGTCCGAATAACTGTACATGCAAAATGCATTCTCAAATAACCTTTACCAATCTCAATACATGAAATGTATCATGTATACAACTCATTTCCCCCAGGAAATTCTATGCTCATAAGCTAATGGTCCGATCTTCCTAAAGATCATAAATGGACCTACAAAACTCTACATCAACTCTTCCATTTTACCAAAACATACCACCCGTTACTATGGGTGAAACTCCCTACATAACTTTGTCACTAACTCTAGTGGTTTCCTCCTTTTCTACATAGCATCCCTTGTTGCTCTCATCCTTTCCACAACCATCATTACCACATTAGTAGCCTCTTTTACCAATTCTACTCCACAATAGGGACAACTCACCCTATCCTTTCATATAGTGCCTCAAATGGCATTTATCGACTTCTAGTATGATAACTATCATTATATGAAAACTCAGCCATTACTAACGAGTCTCTTAACTACCTCTAAATCAATCAGTATAGGTCAGTGCCATTTACTTTTCCACACTACGACAGTATTAGCCTGCTTGTGCTTTATTCTACTCATTAAGCTCTACCAAAGTTTTACCTTCGGTTCCTATCTCGACCTATTTCATTCATGCTTCGCTTCTATACACACTTCCTTCTTCTTCTTCAACTCCTACCATACATCACGATGTGATGCTTCCCATCATTTCTTCCCTTGCCATAATCCTTCATAAGGCATTCCATACATATTAGGCTAACTTTTACGCAAAATCCTCTATTCCATCACATCCGTACGCAATCCTTCCAACTTCTCAACTATGTGAATTCTCCTTCCTCTTGAAATATGTGATGAATTAGTCAGTCTATCGACTATCACCCAACTCCCATCGTACTTAATCCTCCACCACATTATGTATCCCTTCCACCAACTTCTTCCTTACATCGCCCTTTCTAAGCTGCTTCTATATATGTAGGAATTATAGTCTACGTCCCTTTTCTCCGTATGATTGTCCAAGCCACGCATCATACACGTTGACGCATTCTCTGCTTTAGGCAACTAAACTCGTGTAACCTATATCCTTTATCCAAACCGCTCCAATACGTCATCCCTATAGTTCAAGTTCGTCTCAGCTTCACCTCATTCTTCTTATTCCATGTCTCATCGACCATGCTTGCCTTTCCCAGATGGTACTTGGCCTTGCAATTTTCTTTCATCAATTAACTCCACCCATCACCTTTGCCAAATGTTCAATCAAGACGATTGAATATGTGTTGGAGACGTTCACGATCCGTATAGATCATTCTCCACGTCTCGTACACCAAATGCCTCTAGCATTCTAGGCAGATATAACAGTCCAGCTCCACTAACTAAGTCTATCCAGTTCTTCCAAATCTTCAGTTCCTGCAACGTATAAGAAATCGCCTTTCTTGTCGTCCTCGTACGCGTCCAAATCCTTGCTCCACGTATCGTCATGCTTCGCGAATTCATCCGGTCCTTCCGATAATGCCAAGATCGGCTCATTATCCAATCCACCTCTTCAGCCTCCAAAACGCTTCCTCATCCTTCTTCACTTCGCCCCTTGCTGGTTTCATGATACGCCATCATCTCTAACAACTCATCATGGTAAACTTAATACTAAAAACTCACACTCGAAAATCTCACGTATAACTCCACTCCAAAACCAACACATAATTCGCCTCACTCTCCTTCTCAGATTTGAGTAGTTCAAGATGTCGTCGACGCTCCCGATGACAACTCGTTTATACACGTTCATGCACACTTGGTTCATTGACACCATGAAAACCGCCAGTGCTTTGGTGAAGCCAAATACATAACCGTAAACCCAAAGCGTTCATACAACATCCTTAGCAGTTTCAACTATGTCCTCCTTGCACCCTCTCTTAGCGGCAATACGAATAAATTCCTACCTCGTTCTACTTGCAAAATTCTACACGCATCTTAAAAGACCGGTACTTCCTCTCATCAGACCACTCAACCTCTTTCCACATCCAATCTACTACTAAGCAACTCAACTTTTATCCGGCATTCCTTGCAATCTCTAACAGCTCTTGTTTTTTTTAAATCACTCCATTAACGATTTGCCTTAGAAGGGCACTAACTACAACTCCTCTCACTTCTCCTACTTGCTCTATTTATGGTTCTACCTCACAGTAATAGGCAAACCTACTAAATTTCAGGAAATTTTCGGAGAACTTACATGCCCTACGAACAATCATAAATACCTTTGAGGTATTACTTCCCCATCCAACACTCTCTATGGCGCGTTACTTGTGCTAATATCCCACAAATCTCTATTCATATCCTTGGTACTCCTAAGAGACCTCATGACCACACTAGTTCGTCTACGAACTTCTTTCCTCCCCACTAAGGGTATTCCGACCGTTCTCTCATGGTCACCTACTTAAGCGTGTAGGCGCGACCAAGTCTTTCATACGACTACCTCAACGCTCCCGAACAATACGAAACCAAAACTACATCCTGAATCCATCAGATACGATCAACGAATCAAACCAACGGATAACTAACGACATTTCACGTGCACCAATTAAAACAAGTCAAAAACCATGAGACTTAAAAGAAAACTCAAACCCAGAACATGTATCAATTCAAAATGACCCATGACAACGAAAAATAATCCAAGAAACACCCAATGGCAACCAAAACATATTACGCCCCGCAACATATTATTTAAACCGTGCAAAAGACCGACCTTTCTAAAAGAATATACTCTTATTTATTATTATTGTTATTTTTTTTTACCTCCCCACATCTATGTGACTCAAACCATCTACAAACAACCTTCTAGGCGATCTCAAAATCAACTCAAAGATTAGGTATCCGGTGCATCCAAAATCATAAAAATAAAACTACTATTCAAAACTCAACCTTGAACCCGACACTTGTACAACAATTCCGACCAGTCCACTGACCTCCCATGGCTATACATTCTGAATATTTGAAAAGTACGTTCCGAGTACATAATTTTTTTGCTTTTGAATCACTCAAAAAGCTCTAAAAACGAACAAGTTATGACCAAAACAATTCTATATTAATGAAAGATAAAATTGTAGGTGAAATCTTCCTAAAATCAATTTAACCTGGTATTAATAATTATAAATGACGTGAATCGAGTAAACCCAATTATATAAACTATGTAAGTGGAAAGAAATTTTACTCCGCTTTATTTTAAGAAAGTCTTTTAGAATTTAAAATAAATAAGTGTTGATTAAAAAGAAATCTTATGTTACATCTTGTTTCAAACACGACCCCAACACCTTACCCTTATTTTACCGAATACGAACAACTATCTAACCCTATACTAGATTTCCAAGTCCCCTTTTTCCATATACCAACCAAAAGAAATGTAAGACTCAACACAAAAGATTTCATTATCTCAAAAGAAATCCCAGGTTATTTCAGTAGACTTAAAACCAAGAACACCGTTTTAAAACGTACACGTGAAATACGAAACTCAAAGAATACGCTACAAGACACAGTTCAAAAGACTCAAAACGTCGTTGAAACTCCACCAAACTCCAGCACCATAAAACACGAACAAACACAAGGTACGTTCAAGCTATAATAACTAGTGAACGACCATATACCATAACTTAACACATAGTAGTATATATACATCCGCATATGTATACCTATTTAATCCCCCAAACATACTCGTTATCATACACGTAAGTCAATCAATCGCTTTATCGCTCGTTTTTTCATACGAGTAATCACCATCTCACCGTGCCACAACAAGGCATAAAGCCCACCTCCAAAACCAAACCATATCGTGTGACCCCATAATCACACAACACACCTATAACCCAAAACATATAACACAAAAAGAATGATAACCATATCATAGGCAGCCATTACATAAACTCATACCCAAATTCTACATCCCATCATATACAAGCATGTACTAACCCTCTTTCATGCAACCATACTTGGGAACCCATTGAAGTTGTGGTACTTATATAACTATGTTGGCCACCATACTTATACAATTACCCTTTCCCCAATGCACTCCCTCCTATGATGACACTTATAAGAATCAATACAACATATAACACATAAATCCATCTACTCACATAAGCTCATAACCACATAGCCAATAAGATCCAAAACTCCATCTATAAAAATAACATAATAAAACTCTTGGAATACAAAAATCCATAGTCTAGCTTAAACAGCCTAGACTAAATCCAAAACAAAAACATAATCAGTTATAAGTCATGTCTCCCATAAGAGTGGAAACGGCTTAAAATCCTTCCTACCCATGTACTCCTAGTAACTCGAACCACCACACGATTCTTAGGGAACATGACTTAAACATCAAAAGAAAAATACTGTACCTTAGGTACATAAAATAACCCAACAAAAGATAGAACTACCATGTACCAAATTATGTACTATAATGTACAATTTAAGCAAAATACGACAATGACTAGTGTGGACGATTATGGTTTAACCCGCACTAGTCACCACCCAAAAAGAAAATAACATGTGGCTAAGTATGAACTTACTATGGTTCAATTCATACTAGTCAAAACATCACAATAAATAACATTCAAACACATCAGTTATAATAAAATGCACACATACTCCTATGACGCCTATATGAAGGGACCCTTAAGCTATAGACTAGGCTACGCGACTAGGCAACCTAATTCTCTATAACCATTGGCTCTGATACCATTCTGTCACACCCCACCATGGCGGAATATGGGGCACGACGTATGGATATCATCACAACAATAGTGTGTCTATAGAGTTAACTAAATGATATAAGAAATGTCATAAAAATGGTGACACAAATGTCATGACAATATCTCAACAATGCAGGAGTCTAAGTAAGTAGGTAACAGTCCTACCGCTTACCCAAGACAAACAAATAACATAACCAAACAAATATATGTATGCCGCAGTAACACTTATTAAAAGAACAAATAAAAACTAAGAAGGAAACGGGGATTCTCCTTCTATATGCATTCCTAAGCTTCTCCAATCCTAGCCACTTATGTTCTCATGCTTAACCATAGTATCACCTGAAAGAGACACTAAAACACGTCAACATAAAGTTGGTGAGAGTCATAGGTTTAGACTCCAACGCTAAATCAGTTACAAGCTGTGAATAACAACCATCAACACAATAACATATGGAAAAAGTGTTACAGGTATGCATTAACAACTAGCATTCAAGATAAATCAATCGTCACATTTCCAAGGCATCACGCCTTACCAACAACCACAATTACCAAGGCATCACGCCTTACCAACAACCATGGTACCATAGGCGCCCATACACCTATGTACCTATCCCAAGGCCACTACCTTGTCATTTTCCATTGGTCCCATAGACGATCACGCTATGTACCTATCCCAAGGCCCCTACCTTGTCAAACCACAATAACTGAGACTGCACGTGTCCCTCGATCCAAATCATACACAATCAAGAATCACATAGCAGTTAATCACATAATGTACACACAAGTCCATCTCAAACCTTAAAAACATTCACAGCATCAATTTATAAATAACTCAACACAGTGTCTCTTCCATCCCATCTGGAAGTCAAAATCAAAAGTAAACATGGGACTATGAAACTCACCTGATTGCTTCTTCACAAGTCCTCACACTAGCAACAAGCTAACAAACCAAAAACACACAATCAATACTCGAACCAATCACCAAGATGGCTCATCAACCTATGATGGACACCTAGCCTATTCCCATATAACTACCTCATTGTTAAGTTATAATCACCCCATTACCCTTCCTTAACAAGTCCCTAACTTGGTTAAGTTTAATAGCTATCCCGTTCATAATTTTACACAAAACAGTCCCAGTTTTAGGTCTCAAAACTTTAAGTCAAACGTCCACTTAAATATACCCATAGTTTCTGTAAAAGGAATATTCACACTTTTATACATGTTCGTTAAAACCTCCCACTTGCCCTAACCTTAAAGCTACTGTTAAGGCCCCGATATATGTGTATATATTGCTACCTATCCAGAATTCACTGATTTTAAACGTATGAAAAGTTCATTACCATTAAAGGGTCTTACCCTAAACCACAATCTTAGCCCAAGTTCAGATACTCACTACAACATATAAACCATCTCTCATGTTCACGAGAAGATCCCAATGCAACCCTAAGTACCCCAAACAACCCAACACTTAAAAAGAAAACAGGCTGAATTCAAAACTGTTTTGACCTCCGACTGTTGTAACCTGTTTTTGACCCACTTCCCGACCTCCAATTTAGTTCTAGTTTCTTGCATTAGAAAGCCACTTCAAGTACCTTTTCAGGGATACTTGGATCGCATGTTGAATGTTTTTAGAACTCGAGATATGATCAAAACAATAGACTTAAAATTCTGCCCAGTTTTAAAAACGGGTTTAACAAAATCAACCTCATTAATTAACCCTAATCCCTCTAATTACAAGCCCTAATTTATTTAATCATTAAAATATGATTAATATACTGTTTTTAATTAAACCCTAACCTAAATCCATCATAAGATGATCATAGAAAACATTAAAAACAATTAATATGAAAAGGGTTAAGAAGGTTTTACCTTTAATTTAATGGAAGATGAGAAAACCTAATTTTTAAAAAACCCTAATTGGCCACCATTGATGAATTTCGGCTAGGAGATGTTATGGAGGTTAAAAACCTGATTATTATGGTTATGAGTTGGGTTTGGTTAAGTCCTAAAGGCCCCCTAATCCCATTACAAGTCCACTAGGCCTGTTTTGGGCTTTCCCTTCTTTCTTTCTTCTTTGGTGCGTCTAAACCGCCCCTAAATTTGTTTTTTTTTTATTTTTATTATTTAATATTATGTTATTAATATTACTTTAATTTTCCTTAATTTATTTCAGCTCCTAAAGCTTCCAAAACCACAAAACCGTAAAACTAGTCAAATTTACGCGTTTTACCGTAAAAGACGTAAAATATACACTTTTAAAAAAAATCTCAAATTTTGCAATAAACTTTATAACTAAGTCCTAAATGACTTAAAACCATCCTGAAAAATATTCATATGACTAATTACCTCATCCGCGACCTCTAAATGCTAAACCGTAAATCGTAAAAATACGATTTTCTATAATACATATACGTATACTTAGAACCACCAAATAACACCATCTCACTTCATAGTCACTACCATTTGAACTCATGAAAATGAAATCATCACACATCGTTTCATTCACAAGGTACCCCGTACCGGAAACGATATCCAAACCATAATCTATACACACCAATAAGCACATAAACACGTAAAGACACGCAACTAGCACAAAACAAAACTAAGTGGCGAACCTCAAAACCAGGGTTGTCACATACCATCAATAGTACAACCTTACTACTACTAGCATGATAATCATCATCATATAAAAATTCCAACAATTCTATGTCAATCACACATGTACAAGCATACCGTTCAATGTTCGAATCGTCCTTTCACTCTATCCATTAGTCTCTGTATAACACACAGTACTCAATTCAACTTTCACCTTTACCCAAACCAAAACGTATCAATTACTTAACTTGTGAGATTCCTTCATCACTAAGTCTTACTCTCTCAACTTAGGTATGCTAGGAGTGCTCAATATACCATGCCTAACTTGGCTTTACAACAAAATCCTTTCCATAAGTTCGATAAAATGTTGAAATCACTTATCTTGACCTCCTTCTCAAATCAGACCACTAACTTAAAATTTTCAATATCCTTGCTATCAAGCCCACAATTCTTGTCATTACCAAAACTCAAATCTTAAAAGGTTTTCCCTTTTTATCCCTGATAAGTGCATTAGCTACCACATTCGCCTTTCCCGGATGGTAGTGAATCCCGTAGTCATAATCACTCATAGTCGTATCCATCAACATACTCAAGTACTCGAAATATATAACTAGTAATCCTCTACTCATTTCCTTTATCATCCCAAGAATTTAATTATGGATCAACTTCTATGATCCTTTATCACTACACACTTGATTCCATACAAGTAATATTCCTACAATCTCAAAGCAAACACCACAACTACATAAGCCTTATGAGACACATCACAGCAACTACAACTATAATTACTTCAAACCCTTTCAACAACGACAACATCGGTGCGGAACGCAATCTACCCTTCAGTGTTCAGAATATAACATCCTCACCTGATAAGGATCAAATCTCGAAACTTACAGTTTAGATGTATAAGTGGGACTCACACATCCAATTCTTCTTAGTCAGCTTAATCAATGGTTTAACAATCAGTGAAAACCTTTCGATAAACCTCCGATTATTCCCAGCTTAAACCAAGGAATTAACAGATTTCCGTCAGTGTCGTTGGTACCGACCAATCATTGATCGTTACAATCTTGGCAAGATCTTCACGAATACCTTTGTTGTCAATCTACTACCTTAAAAACGCAAATATTTCAACCAACATTCACACATCTGAAACTTTACATACAGTTTCTCTTCTTCCAACCATCCCAAAAATTATCCTCATATGCCATTTATGTTCCTCCTTTCTCCTTGGAATAAAATAGAATATCTTCAACAGATATAATGACTAACTCATCCTAGCACATCTTACACAGAAGATTCACCCAGTCCATGAATACGGCATACGTGTTCGTCAATCCAAAAACATCACGCGAAATTTAAAGTACCCACATCAAGTACGAAAAACATCTATAGGAACATCTTCCTTCCTAATTCTAAGTTAAGGATAACCAGGACTCAAAGCGATCTTTAAGTACACACTGGATCCAGACAAGTTGCAAAGATCACGCGAATCATCAATCCTCGGTAATGGATACCGATTCTTGGTTGTCAATTGTTAAGCTCTCGATAATCAATACACATCCGAAACAATCCATTTTTCTTGACAAACAACACAGGTGATTATCATTGCAACGAAACTTAATATAATACATCTCTTATCCATCACTTCTCGCAGTTGGCCGGATAACTCATTCCACTCTGACGGTGCCAAATGATAAGGCATATGATAGGTGTGAAAACACCCATCCTTTTACCACTTATTTCTGGCTAAAACTAGACCAAAACACGTATTTAGTATCATTTGTTTGGAATTATGTGTGGTTTTTGTGTTTAATGTGTTTTCAGAGTCAACCGGATGAATATTGAAGAAAACATAGGATTGCACGGGTTTTATCAAGGAAAAAGACTCAAGACGAAGTCTACTGTCCAAGAGATGCAAAAGATTTGAAGTCATTGTGCCTATTTGAAGATTTATCGAAGAATAGAGCCAAAGATGGAAGATTCATATATGTCGAAGAACTCGAGTCTATTAAACAAAAGATTATAAGACGAGTTGGAATTATTCACCGACACTTCTAAAAATCCAAAGTCAGAAACGTTTATTTAAGGAAGCCTGAAGACCAAAGAAGAAAGAAGAAAAGAAGCCCAAAACCAAGCCCATTCACAAAGCCTACAAGACTTGCCTATAAATAGGACTTTACCTCACAAAAATGAGACACTTAGTCTTTTAGGTAGTTTTTAGTTTTTTTTCATTCTCTCTAGTTTTAGAGAGAGAAAGTTCTAAACTTTCTCTCACTAGACTTCATCTTTTTCTATTTCAAGATCAAACCTTTGTTTTATTTTTCATTAATCAAGTTTAGTTTCAAGCTTTTAATCTTTAATCTCATCCTTCCTTTCTTTGATTTTGATTGATTTTGGTACAAATCTCGTATGATCCGTGTTGTTCATCAATGATTTTGTGCTTAAAAAGTTAATCTTTTTATGTTTTCCTAAGTTTCTACACAAATAAGCTTTGAGATCCTTGTGCTTATTGGCTTATTTGTTAGTTTTGCTTATTTACTTTTTAAATTTTTCTCAAAAAGTTTGTCTTTTTATCAATTGATTTAAGTTTTTGCTTATTTGAAGTTTAGATAAATTGTTATTTGAGCTTATTTAATCCGGTTCTTTATTGGATACGAGCTAGTTTGGTGATTGGCTTATTCATAGCTTATTTCCCTTGCTTATTTTTCGGATCAAAGTGGTAATCGGAAAGGGTTATAAACCCCTTTCCGATTTGTGCATTCCGACCAGACCCCCCCTTATTCTGATCGTATTGATCGAAAAGGGTTTCATAGATTCCGATTGCTGCATGATTTTCAAGTATTCTGATTGTAACAAGTTTTTGAATATTCCGACTACACCATTTTGTCCATTATTCCGATCACCTTCATTTGCCCTATATTCCGATTGTACTCATTTTCGTATTCCGATTGGCATGATTTTCAAGTATTCCGATTAGTGTAGTTTTGGAACATTCCGATTGCTCCACCTTGTCCCTTATTTCGATCATTAGCTTCTCTTAATATTCCGATCACCCGATCGGAATATATTCCGATTTGCACCTTTTTCTAGATATTTCGATTAAGCTTGTTTTCCATATTCCGATCTTACTTTCTTTTAGTATTTTCCGACTAAGTTCATATTTTTTATAAAGTCTTCAAGTGTTAGTTCTTATTAAGTGCTCAATCATTTTTCTAATATAGTCTTTAAAGTTTTCAAACATTTATTTTTAACTTGCCAAATTTAGTTCAATCTTTTAAAGCTTTAATTTTACTCTTCGAAACTTACTTATTTGTCATTAGTTTAAAATAGATAAACAAACCAACACCCTTTTATTAACCAAGAACAAATCATTCCACTTAGAGCCGAGATCAATTCGAGAGGATACCGAGACTTAAATTCTAAACCCAAGCAAAAATCCATGTATCAAATGGCGCCGCTGCCGGCTCTTCTCGTTAAGATCAACAGTTTTTTGTGAGAACTTGGATTTTGGGATCCGTTCACCGTGAACGTTACTTTTTCATAAAAATTTTCAAAAAAAACCCTAAAAAATATAAAATTTTCAAAAATCCTAAAAATTATAAAACATAAAAACCAAAAATATTTTTGCTTTGTTTTTGCCTTGTTAGTTCTTTTGCAGGTGTATGCGCACTCGATCAACGTCTTATCAAGAGCCCGAGCCTCTCGATAACTTAGACATGGCCGGTGTACAAAACAACAACAATAACCCACCTCAAAACAATAATAATAACAATAACAATCCACCTTTTAACAACAATAATAACAACAACAATGAGCCTCTACCGGATAATCGCCCGATGATTGAACTTCTGCAAGCTCATGTAGATGGTAACAATGATCCAATTGTCATACCCGCGTTTGCAGCCAACAACTTTGAGCTCAAATCCGGCTTTATCCAGATGGTCTCTGCTCAACCATTCTTGGGGCGTACCATTGATGACCCACATGACCACATCAAGAGATTCTTGCAACTCACTAATACTGTCAAATACAATGGTGTTCCACAAGAGGTAATCCGTTTACAACTTTTTCCCTTTTCTTTAGAGGGACAAGCCCGACATTGGCTTGCTAAGGAACCGCCACAGAGTATTCTTACGTGGACGGATTTGGAGACCAAGTTTATCAACTACTTTTTCCCACCCTCTCGTACTACCGCTTTGCGGAATGAAATCATTAATTTTGAGCAAAAGTACGATGAGTCTTTTAGTGAATCTTGGGATCGTTTCAAAGAGCTTTTAAGAAAATGCCCACAACATGGTTTTACCAAAGTGCACCAAATTAATACTTTTTATAATGGTTTAAGCATGAATGACCAAGATTCACTAAACAGTGCCTCGGGGGGTAATCTTTTGGCTAAGACTTCCAATGCTGCTTGGGATATTATTGAAAATAAGTCTCGTATGCAAACCAAGAGTGTTCGGACCAATGTCGCTAGTGCTAGTACTAGTGACAGCGACAAGCGAATTGACAAAATCACTGCTTTTCTTGAATCGCTTGCTACCCAAACCGCCAGCAACACCAACAGCATTAACGCTAAAAACGCTAAAGACGCTCAAGTCAATGCTGTTAACCAACCATGTGAGATATGCGGGGGTCCTCACTGTTACACCACCTGTACTGCCACCCAAGACTATCCTTCTGAGAATGTGAATGCAGCATACGGTACCTATCCTCAACCCGCTTATCAAGCTCATCCTCAAGGTGACCGCAACTTGCTTAGCTACCGTTCCAACAACTATCTCTCACCACCTGGTTTTCCTCCTAACAACCCAAACCAACAACAAAACCTCAACCGCCATCCTCAACAACAACAACAATCTCGTGGACCATACATACCACCTCACAAACAACAACATCCACCTCAAAGAAACAACCAAGTTTACCAGCAACCTGCTTATCAACCACCCGCATACAATGCTCCTCCCAACCAACCCACCGCATTACACCAAGACATTGGAACCTACATGAAGACTAACGATGTGCTCATGGACAATCTCCAACAGGAAGTGCGCAACTTGAAAGTAGACCTGGTGAAACAAGGGAACGATCTGAGAGCTGATATGAGAAACACTATGGATAGTCAAACGAATGACTTAAGAAACATGATGGCTAGTTTCTTCCACGGTAATCAACCCTCTTCTTCGGGTACTCTTCCGAGTAACACCGTTGCGAATCCAAGAGGGGAGATGAAAGCAATCACCACTCGCATTGGCAAAGGTACCAAGGAACCTGAGCTTCCTATACCTCCACCGGTGGTTGTGACTAAGGAGAACGAGTCACCTGCTCTTATTCCTCATCCTTCTACTTCCCCAATTTCTCCACCTCTTATTGCTACCCCTCCTCCACCCAAGGATGTGAGTGATCCTTCGATCCCAAAGACTTCCTCTTCTTCCGATATACCTTATCCATCTAGGTTGAGGAAAGAGAAGCTCAAAAGCAAGGATGATATTCAGGTTTCGAACTTTCTTAAAATGTTCAAACAATTGAATTTCAACATCTCCTTCGCTGAGGCTCTCGCTCACATGCCAAAGTATGCGAAAATGTTCAAAGATCTTCTTAGCGACAAGGAGAAGCTTCTTGATATTGCTAACACCCAACTTAATGAGAATTGCTCTGCAGTACTCTTAAGGAAATTGCCAACCAAGCTTGGTGATCCGGGTCGTTTCTTAATCCCTTGTAACTTCCCAGGAGTCGAGAATTGCATGGCATTAGCTGATCTAGGTGCCAGTATTAATCTAATGCCTCTAAGCGTTTGGAAGTAATTATCTCTCCCTGAGCTAGTCCCCACCAAAATGACTTTGGAATTAGCCAACCGTACGATTGCTTATCCAGTGGGGATAGCTGAAGACGTCTTTGTAGGAGTCGACAAATTCACTTTTCCTGCCGATTTCGTTGTCGTTGACTACGAGATGGACCCTCGTGTGCCATTGATTGTTGGTCGTCCATTCTTTCAGACCGGTCGCACTCTCATCGATGTTAAAGCCGGTGAGCTTATCATGAGAGTGGGTGACGATAAGATCGTCTTCCACATAGGAAAGTTGTCTAAACAACCTTATTCATACGAGAGTGTTAATTGTATTGACGTTCTTGATTAGGGTTGTAAAGAACACTTCCAAAATGCTTGCAAAGGTATTCCTACTTCTCTTCCCAATGTTGAGACCGTTTCCTCTATTGATTCATCACTGTCTCTATTTGGAGAAAGTGATTTCTTTTGGAAAGATCTTGAAGCCACCATGGGAGATGTGAACTTAACTAATGACGAGTCTTCCACCGATTTGGCTGACGACATGAGTTTCTTTGAAAACCTTCTCAAAGAGGACAATCTCTCTCCACCATCTCCCACGGTTATTGCTATCGATGCTCCGACTTTGAAAACGCCTCCCATCGAAAATCCTCCGGATTTAGAACTTAAGGAGTTACCGCCCCATCTCGAGTACGTGTTCCTTGAAGAAGAGAAGAAGTCACCCATCATCATCGCTAAGGACTTGAAAGAAGAAGAGAAAACTCGTCTCATCGCTGTGCTTAAAGCTCATAAGAAGGCAATTGCTTGGAAAATTTCCGATATCCGCGGAATTGATCCGAACTTTTGTACTCACAAAATTCTCATGGAAGATGACTTTAAACCCGCAATCCAGAGCCAAAGAAGGGTTAATCCTCGTATTCATGACGTCATCAAACAAGAGGTTATCAAACTTCTAGATGCCGGCTTGATCTACCCTATTTCGGATTCGCCGTGGGTGAGTCCCGTCCATTGTGTGCCCAAGAAGGGCGGAATAACCGTTGTTTCCAATGAATACAACGAGTTGATTCCCACTTGTCTCGTTACTGGGTGGAGAGTTTGTATTGATTATCGCAAGCTCAATGATGCCACGAGAAAAGATCACTTTCCTCTTCCTTTCATGGATCAAATGCTCGAGCGTCTTGCGGGTAATGACTATTACTGCTTTTTAGACGGTTTCTCCGGGTATTTTCAAATTCCCATCGATCCCAAGGACCAAGAAAAGACCACATTCACTTGCCCCTATGGAACATTTGCTTACAAACGCATGCCTTTTGGTTTATGTAATGCTCCTGGGACGTTCCAAAGGTGTATGATGGCTATCTTCCATGACATGGTGGAAGACACTATGGAAGTATTCATGGATGATTTCTCGGTCTATGGTGATTCTTTCTCTGCTTGCCTTGCAAATTTAGAACGTATGCTGAAGCGGTGTGAAGACACTCGCCTTGTTCTTAATTGGGAAAAATGCCATTTCATGGTAAAAGAGGGCATCGTGTTAGGACACAAGATTTCCAAAGCCGGTCTTGAAGTGGACCGTGCTAAAGTCGATGTTATCGCTAAGTTGCCTCCACCTTCAACCGTGAAGGGTGTGAGAAGTTTTCTCGGTCATGCGGGCTTTTACCGTCGATTCATCAAAGATTTTTCTCAAATCGCTCGCCCGATGACCCACCTCTTGGAAAAAGACACTCCTTTTATCTTTTCCAAAGAGTGTCTTGAAGCCTTCAACTTGCTTAAGGATAAGCTAACTAAGGCACCCGTCTTGGTTACCCCTAATTGGGAGCTTCCCTTTGAGTTGATGAGCGATGCTAGTGACTATGCTATTGGAGCGGTTTTGGGCCAAAGAGTGAACAAACACTTCCAACCAATCCATTACGCTAGCAAGACAATGACGGGGGCTCAATTGCATTATACGACAACCGAAAAAGAGCTTTTAGATGTTGTCTATGCTTTTGAAAAATTCCGCCCCTATCTTGTCCTTTCCACCACAATCGTTTATACCGATCATTCCGCGCTGAAGTACTTGTTGACTAAGCAAGATTCCAAACCAAGACTTCTTCTCTGGGTTTTGCTACTCCAAGAATTTAAAATCGAAATTCGCGATAAAAAAGGAGCTAAAAACCTAGCCGCGGATCATCTCAGTAGACTTGAGGATCCTTACCAAGGGGATCATCCGAACAAAGAAATCAATGATTCTTTTCCCTTGGAGACCTTAATGTCTATCAACTCGACTGCTGATGAAACCCCGTGGTTTGCGGACATTGCAAACTACTTGGCGGGTGGAATTCTAGTTGACGAGTTAACATCCCAGAAAAAGAAGAAGTTCTTTAACGACATTAAGACTTACTTTTGGGATGACCCGTATCTATTCAAACAATGTGCTGACTTGATTATTCTTCGATGTGTTGATGGATCGGCAGCTTTAGAAATCCTTGATGCTTGCCACAAAGGACCCACCGGTGGTCACTTTGGTCCCAACTACACCGCCAAAAAAGTGTTTGACTCGGGATTTTATTGGCCTACCATCTATCGTGATGCTCACAAGATGGTTAAACGTTGTGATGCCTGCCAAAAACAAGGCAAGATCACTCATAAAGATGAGATGCCTCAAAATTTCATACAAGAATGTGAAATCTTTGATGTTTGGGGTATCGACTTTATGGGGCCATTCCCTTCATCTAAAGGAAACAAATACATCCTTGTAGCCGTTGACTACGTTTCAAAGTGGGTTGAAGCCAAAGCTTTACCTACTAATGATGCAAGGGTGGTTTGTAACTTTTTGAAATCGCTGTTCGCTAGATTCGGCATTCCTCATGCTATTATCAGTGACCGCGGGACTCATTTTTGCAACGATCAATTTGAAAGAGTCATGGCTAAGTATGGTGTCAATCACCGTCTTTCCACTGCCTATCATCCTCAAACCAATGGGCAAGCCGAGATATCCAACCGTGGATTGAAGCGAATTTTGGAGCGTACTGTGGGAGAGCATCGTGCCGCGTGGGCCGATAAGTTAGATGATGCTCTGTGGGCTTTCCGTACTGCTTATAAGACCCCGATCGGTTGTACACCTTATCGTCTTGTGTACGGGAAAGCATGCCACCTTCCCATCGAGCTGGAACATAAGGCGCACTGGGCCTTGAAGTGGGCTAACCTCGACATCAACAAAGCCGGTGATCATCGCAAGATTCAACTCAACAAGCTCAACGAACTGAGGAATGAAGCTTATGAGAACTCGCTGATCTACAAGGAGAAGACGAAGATGATTCATGACGCAAAAATCAAGAACCGAGAGTTCCACGTTGGTGATCAAGTCTTACTTTTTAACTCTCGGTTGAAGATCTTCTCTGGCAAGTTGAAGAGCCGCTGGTCTGGTCCATTCACCATCGCCAAAGACTTTCCATATGGGACCCTTGAGCTTTCTCATCCAAATGGGCCCAATTTTAAGGTGAATGGCCAACGAGTGAAGTTGTACTTTGGTGAGGACATCTCTCAGGAGATGATTCCATCCCTCTCCATGTTCCCCATGAACTAATTTTGGGTCGAGTCAGGCTCGTGACTCGGTTATCAAAAACAAGCGCTCCTCGGGAGGCAGCCCGAGTATCTATCCTTTTATGTTTTTACCTCCTAAGTCTAGGGGGACCTGTATAGGTGTTTGTTTTTGTATGGTGATGTGAGTACAGGGATGAATGCACTCTTGGAATCTTTGAAGAACCGTGCTCCCGTGTTATCCGAAATCCGATTCTATCTCTCAACTTTCGTGATTCAATTTTCTTCATACTCACATTAGAAATTGATCACTTTAGTCGTCCTTTCCTTAGCTTGATTTAACCAAACGTGCACAATGTCATAAGTGTAGGGGAGACTTTTCCCACATGCTTAAACATTGAGGACAATGTTTATCGTAAGTGTAGGGGGACTTCTATCGAAGTTCTAAGTGGACTTTTCCATGAAAATGCCTTCATTTAACCGAAAAATCATCTTTTTCAACATTTTTAAAATTTTTAATTAACTTTGGCCATGTAGTCGTAATTTTTAAATTTTTATCGTTGCTTTCATATATATATATCCCGCAATAAAGTCAAAAATATTAATAAAGGGGTGTAGCTAGTTTAGAAGTCTTTGACATATTAGGCCCGTTGCGATTATTTTGACTCAACCCGAATAGACTTATTCAAGTTTATTCTAGCTAGTATCCTTAACCATGTATACCTTAATTGGTTTATTAGGCTAAGCATCCACGAGTCTCATTACTTGAGATTTTAAATTGTGGAGAACGAGAAATGATAGAGTCAACTATAAGTCGGTATTCTTGCGCAAGCTCACTTGGTGTAATTATTTGCCTATTCTCCAATCACTTGCTAATAATTTATCTGCAATAAGTAAGGTCGTACGATTTGAAAAGTTACTTAGCTTCTAGCCCAAGATCGTTTAAAAGTTGCTCGGTAATGATAAGAGTTCATAGCAAAGTCATAACTTATGAAGCGGGGCGCGAAGATTGGCGAGTCCGAAAAGGCCCTAACAAGGCATGAGGATTCAATTTTATTGCAGAAGATCCAAAGTGATGTGAAAAGCATTATTCCCAAAATCAATATGAAGGATCAAGACTCACGACGAAAAGCAATCAACTCCCTAAAAGATCATGGAGAAGTCTATCCGAAAAGACCCTAACAAGGTATGAGGATAAATAGATCCAAGTCCGAAAAGGAGGCGGATCGTTGTATCTCAAAATCCCAATTAGAGATTGAAGAAATAATCATGAAGTCGTGGTCAACAAAGTTGGAGTACCCCTCAAAAGTCTCCAAGTGAAGAAACTCTATTACGATGAGAAGACCATTATCTCAAGAACGTCTCTCGAAGATATGAAGTATGAAGTACATGCCAAATATCGGCCTGAGAAAGGTCTCAAATCGTGAACCAAGTTATGCCAAGATATGAACTTTTTGATATCCCGAGAAGCAGTTTTAAGAGATTTTGTCCTTTAGCTAACTATTGATCAAATCGTCCTACTTTGCTTTCAGCCTAAATAAACTATCGAAATAAGTCCAAAAATGCATCTTCATGATCATTCTAAGACAAAAATAAAATATAAGAGATACACCTAGGAATAAGGGAGTTTAAGCATTTAATTAAGCCATGTGTGTAAGTGTTTGATATGCTAACTTATAATAACAATGATCTCGTTTTTAAGCTTAGTTTGGGGAACGTGAAACTTGAGGGTGATAAATCTTCGCAACACCAAAGCCCTAATGTAAGTCCTTGATCTCTTTGCAAGTTATTTCCATCCTTTTGTTTACTTTAAAGTTTTAATTTCTCTTAGTACTTTCATTTTTGTTTAGTAGTATATTAATAAGGCCAAGGTTGATTGATTATGAGAAAAGTGTAAATGTGCTTTGTCACTAAGCATTGCATGAGGGCATGGCAATGGTTAAGTGTAGGGGATTTGATAGGTGTGAAAACACCCATCTTTTTACCACTTATTTCTGGCTAAAACAAGACCAAAACACGTATTTAGTATCATTTGTTTGGAATTATGCGTGGTTTTTATGTTTAATGTGTTTTCAGAGTCAACCGGATGAATATTGAAGAAAACATGGGATTGCACGGGTTTTATCGAGGAAAAAGACTCAAGACGAAGTCTACTGTCCAAGAGATGCAAAAGATTTGAAGTCATTGTGCCTATTTGAAGATTTATCGAAGAATAGAGCCAAAGATGGAAGATTCATATATGTCGAAGAACTCGAGTCTATTAAACAAAAGATTATAAGACGAGTTGGAATTATTCACCGACACTTCTAAAAATCCAAAGTCGGAAACGTTTATTTAAGAAAGCGTGAAGACCAAAGAAGAAAGAAGAAAAGAAGCCCAAAACCAAGCCCATTCACAAAGCCCACAAGACTTGCCTATAAATAGGACATTACCTCACAAAAATGAGACACTTAGTCTTTTAGGTAGTTTTTAGTTTTTTTTCATTCTCTCTAGTTTTAGAGAGAGAAAGTTCTAAACTTTCTCTCACTAGACTTCATATTTTTCTATTTCAAGATCAAACCTTTGTATTATTTTTCATTAATCAAGTTTAGTTTCAAGCTTTTAATCTTTAATCTCATCCTTCCTTTCTTTGATTTTGATTCATTTTGGTACAAATCTCGTATGATCCGTGTTGTTCATCAATGATTTTATGCTTAAAAAGTTAATCTTTTTATGTTTTCCTAAGTTTCTGCACAAATAAGCTTTGAGATCCTTGTGCTTATTGGCTTATTTGTTAGTTTTGCTTATTTACTTTTTAAAGTTTTCTCAAAAAGTTTGTCTTTTTATCAATTGATTTAAGTTTTTGCTTATTTGAAGTTTAGATAAATTGTTATTTGAGCTTATTTAATCCGGTTCTTTATTGGATTCGAGCTAGTTTGGTGATTGGCTTATTCATAGCTTATTTCCCTTGCTTATTTTTCGGATCAAAGTGGTAATCGGAAAGGGTTATAAACCCCTTTCCGATTTGTGCATTCCGACCAGACCCCCCCCCCCTTATTCCGATCGTATTGATCGGAAAAGGGTTTCATAGATTTCGATTGCTGCATGATTTTCAAGTATGCCGATTGTAACAAGTTTTTGAATATTTCGATTACACCATTTTGTCCATTATTCCGATCACCTTCATTTGCCCTATATTCCGATTGTACTCATTTTCGTATTCCGATTGGCATGATTTTCAAGTATTCCGATTAGTGTAGTTTTGGAACATTCCGATTGTTCCACCTTGTCCCTTATTCTGATCATTAGCTTCTCTCAATATTCTGATCACCCGATCGGAATATATTCCGATTTGCACCTTTTTCTAGATATTCCGATTAAGCTTGTTTTCCATATTCCGATCTTACTTTCTTTTAGTATTTTCTGACTAAGTTCATATTTTTTATAAAGTCTTCAAGTGTTAGTTCTTATTAAGTGCTCAATCATTTTTCTAATATAGTCTTTAAAGTTTTCAAACATTTATTTTTAACTTGCCAATTTAGTTCAATCTTTTAAAGCTTTAATTTTACTCTTCGAAACTTACTTATTTGTCATTAGTTTAAAATAGATAAACAAACCAACACCCTTTTATTAACCAAGAACAAATCATTCCACTTAGAGCCGAGATCAATTCGAGAGGATACCGAGACTTAAATTCTGAACCCAAGCAAAAATCCATGTATCAGCATACAAATACTACTCAACAAAATGCAGCAGCACTACACAACGAAACGCAGAAGCACTACACCTATTGTTTACAACACTCAATCGACACGAACTCCAGTTCATGAGGCGGCAGCAACTCTGCAAAAACTTCAGGAAAACTTCAGAATACTATCGAGTCATTAACAGATCTCCAAACTTCTCCTCAACTACCCTAACACTAATTACCTGAGCTAGGAATACATCATATCCCTCTATACTTCCTTGTTTCCAAACAAGATACACTTCCCAAATGGATAGTTCACTCATCACCTTTCACAGTCAACACTCAGCTTTGTAGCAAAGTTTAAGCCAGCAGCTATCAATTAATAGTGAAGATTAGTCCTATCTCAAGCATCAGCACTTCGCACCACTAACCAATTCAGACCAATAATCCACATCCAAAGATTCCAACTCTTTAAGCATCAAGTCGATACTAAACACCTACTTTCCTAAATTCAAGGAACACACTCTCAGTGTAAAACTAACACTAACAACCTTTCCATCGGTTACTCCACATCATAGTTAATTGTCAATATTATTGACTCTCCGTTGATAAAACAACTAAATCTTTACATTTCTGTAGTTTCTACCCGATCTGAAACCAAACAACATACCGACATAAAGAATCTCAAGTAAGAATATACCATTCACAACATTCAGACCATAAGGTTTGTCGGCATCATTCAAACGTAAGCTGGAGCGGCAACATTCCTATCTTGTCAATTTTCTTTCCTTGGACAATTCCTTTGTTTGTATTCTTTCTCACCAGGGATAAAACATATCACTACTCCAGGGGTACTAATTTCAATGGTTAATCCTCTTGTTCTGCACTTTGCAGCTTTATGAACAAGTTTTCCTAACTCTAGTCGCATTTGTGGGAAAATTACCTACATGGTATATATTATAGCAAACACACTCGAGATTTATCTTGTCACTTCTAGACAAAGTGGCAGCACGAGTTCTATCATTCCTTCCAGAGTTTAAATACTGATTTCGGTTCTGTCTTTGGTTATTTTTAGTACTGTAATCCTTACAATTCTAACCTTGATTCGGGTTGGACTAAGCAGATTCCCACTTTCTCTTATTGTTTTCAACAGCACTATCTTTCCTATCTTGCACTTTCACGTCCATTAAAACAAACGTCCTCTGAACAGCTTCATCGAAAGATTCAGGTTATGAAGAAATAATCTCACTCTTGATATCACTAGACAATCCTCTAATGTACTGCTTCCTTACCGTACAGTCATTCACAAAAGTATCAAGACATAGCAATTATAGCTCAAAAAATTTCCTAGTAAGCAGTAATATCATCGTCCCTTAGCACTAATTATCTCAATTCGGATTCCAACTGTCCTAGTTCTTTCTTGGGACAAATCCTAGCAGTCAATAGTCCTTTCATCACGATCCATGCATTACTATTTGTCACAACCAATCCTAAAGTAGTCACTTGGTATTCCACCATCTTAGTGTACCATTCTGAAATATAGCAGCAGCAAATTTCATCTTATTAATTTCTGAACACCCAATAATCTCAAAATACTCTCTATCTTATCAATCCAACTATGCAATTCTAATGCACTACTAATACCACCAAACAGCGCAGAACCACACTTCTGAAAACTAACATATGTACATTCTCTTGAACTTGCAGAACAGCAGCAAAACTATATCAGCAGCATCCTCATCGTTGTTAGCAGCATCGCCATTATTTTCAGCAGCATCATCATTATTCTTAGCAGCATCATCATTATTCTCAACAGCATCATCATTATTCTCAGCAGCATCATCATTATCTCCAACACCATTAATCCCAGCATCTATTAATTCCTTGCAGCACCACCGGCTTCAAATGCTCTAGCAATAACGTGTTCAATCATAGTGTTTACAGTATCAGTCATTAGTTTTGGCAACATATTTCAAGAAACTTAGTCACGTAGCGATCTACTAATGACAGAAATATGATTCCCTTACTCCTTCTTCCATCATCACAGAAGAAAGAAACATGATAAGTATACATATCAAGAATAAAGAAGGAATTCTTTATCAGGATATCTCATGAATACTACATGCACGAACAACACAAACTACAATGGTTCATCAACCAAAACTCAAAAGAGTTAATAAAGGCACATCATAGATCATGAGGGTAATTTATATTACGTTGAGGATTCAACAAAATAGTGGCACTGTCTGTCACTACAATCGTCTACCGAACAAACTTAAAAGATAATAAGTTCCATCACAATGCTACGACACAAGGTTTAAATAAGTTCGATCACCAAAAGAAAATAAGATACAAATAAATCCATTACGAGATTAGTTCCTTAGATAGCAGCTCCTCATCCTCCTTAACATTGTTGTCAGCTTCATCACATTTGTCTATTTCCCATTTTACACTTCAAAGTCAAATCCATAACCTGATGGCACCTCATTCTCAAAATCCAAATACTCACTGCTACACGGCAGATTAATCACAAAACAAGCCTCAGTACGACTTTCAACATTCCTAAGCTTCCAAACTCCAATCAGAATTGATCTCACATGAGACTCCCACTCACTCATCCTTTCAAAGCTTACCTACTTCTCTTTAAACCTTTCAATTCAAGCACACAGATTCATCACAATCGACCCAAGACTAGCAATCTCATCCATCTTCTAAGTCCTAAAAAACTCAATTCTCCACATACCAAATAGAACCTTTTAAAACAACTTTTCTTTCACATCAACCTTCTAATCACACCAATTTCAACCACATATATATCTTACATCAACTAATCAAACTTCCTCATACCCGATACAAGTCACAAGAATTCAGTTGTAAAATCGTTCATCATCTGGTCTATTGTTCTAGACCCTCGGCGGTATACAAGGTCATTATTTAAAATTATATACATATGTATTACATAAAGAAAATTGCGATAAGAAGTAATCAACGTACTTTCAACAACATCAATACATCATCATAGTATTTACTTAATAAATACTCTAAAATCATTTCAATTTTAGGGGATACATCAACTATAAAACAATACAAAACAAATAATCTTACCGGAGCCTTGCAGAGAAGTTGCGTGCTTTTGTGAAATATTTTCGACACCAAAGTTATAGTTTAGGACATTTTTCAAAAAATTCGACCTAATTCGCTATAACTAAAAAGCTCTGATTACCAATCTTTAACACCCCCAAAATACATTGCGCAGCAGAAATACACATTTGGGTGCTAAATACAAACATTGTTACAAAAGACACTTTGAACAAACTCAAAATGATAAATTTGAAGTATAGAAGGACATAATTTAACCATTGTCTAAAACTTTCAATCCCAAGTAAAACAATTTTAGAAATATCAGAGTCACATTTAGGTCCCCCAAAGACTTTATCAAATCAACAACAATTTACCAAAGTACTTGACCATCCATTATTATTTATATAACAAAAGGGAAAGAAATCTGTTTTAGATCAATCACCACAAAAGCAATCCCGCAATCCTTCTCCAGCAAGCTCCGCAATTCATCATCTTCAATACCTGAAATACATGCTTAAAATCATCAACACAACGGTTGAGCGAGTCTATAGGTTTTCCAAATCAACAATTGAACACAAGAGAAAAATCAATCAAGATCATTTAATAGAATTGCTACGTATACAATCTATTATTCTGGTAATCTGGCATATAGCAATAGCTATAGAATTGTATTAAGCTCATGACACCGACCCCTTAACTTAGTCACCCACGCCTAAAGCCGGCATGACTAGATGAAATCCAGTGCCCCTACTAGGGTATCCATTGCAACAATACCAATTCTCATTCTCGTAAAATTATCCTTCCCAGCGGGTTACTCAACGTAAAGCTCTGGTCTCAGATAGGGTCGTCAGCCTAATAGTACTATTATTAGAATAAGCGGCTATTCCCAACTCACAACATCAAGTCAGAAGATAGTTAACGGCTCATGAATTTAGGTACTTTTGCAATGTAGGTACTTATACAATTCAAAACAACAAAGGCAACAAAGGAAACATTCGGGTCCAAACAATCAATCATGACTTGTGTTCATTTTACATTCAAATAGCATGTATCCCCCTCGCGGGTTTTAAAATCATTCAAAACAATTACAAAAGCGAGGCTATAGACTCACATGGAGTAATAGCAGTAGTAAGACGATCTTCGACGATAGTTGATGCCCGATAAACATAAAAACCGCAACCTATCAAATAAGGCGCGTTCATCAATAATAAACTCGAATAAAATCCATACTTACTAACATCAACTCAAAATCATAAAATTACAACCAACCCAAAATAAAAACAATACAAGTGACCTTTTACTTCATTATATATGTTTACTATTAGTTAATTCTTTCGATAAAAATCTGCCGGGACACACCAAATGTACGAGCTCGTTTACCCTACTTAAACACATCAAATGCTTCTGGTACTAACCAGAAACTTCACTTACTATATGTAGAAAGACCTGTTAAAAGCCCATCAAAAGATTTTACTTTTAAAGTTCCCTGCCCGACTCATCTTTGAACTACAAAAACCGGACAGTTTTACGTCAACAACACTTATAGTCTTTTAAACCATTTATTTTTCTCCGGCTACAAAACCGACACTCAACTTTGAAAATAACTCAACATCATCATACTTATCCTTAAAAATCAGTCCATGACTCATTTTAAAAATCCATTTTATAGTCCCCGAGATTCGATCCAAATATCGACAACAATTATATATTGTGACGACACTCGTCTCCCGGTACACGAATAATCAAACTAACGTAACTTTTCGCTCGTTTGGAGCTAGAAGCTCTATCTTATATCAAAACGAAGGTAAAAACATCCTCTACAACAATATCTAATTAGTTCATCTCAAACTCAAACTCATATTTTCAGGAAATTAAGTTTAATAATCTGTTTAAAAATATACTTTTAAAAATCCATCAAAATTAATTTTTCACCACATTTTAATCATTCTTATATGCCTAAAATTACCCTAATATCATTACCAACAACATAAATAACCCATAACACATTTAAATGATCATACAAAAATTACCCACTCAAAAATAATAAACATGCAACAATTTATATATATATAAAACAACACGAACAACAATATAAAATCATAAAAATGGATCAAACCTTCATGGATCATCATCAAAAAAATGAAAGTTCTTGCATGTTGTTAAAAATCACACCATTAGATGCACAATGAAATTTTAGAGATGGGATTTTAATTGTTTTAGCTTGATTCAAGCTAAATTTTGATAATCAAATGGATTTGTGTGGGAGGGGGTGGACGGTTTTAGTAAGGAAAAGAGGGAAGAGAGAGATTTTTGCATGTACACACATTTACTATGTGTTTGTGCTAGTGGAAATTCCTTTTATAGAGGGGTGGAGGGGCTAGTTTTGCCAATTTGTGATAGTTTTGGTCCAAAATGCAACTTAAATAGTTGTAAGGGTGGAAAATGTAAATTGTCAATTTTGAAAATATTTACGAGGCTCGGGTTTCGTAAAAATACTTTTCAAAAGTTAAAACGCACTCAAAATATGATGATAATATGATCCCGGTTCGACTTAATACGAACTTAAAATAAAAACGTCAAAAATATAAACATCGAGACAACAAATGATAAAACATAAAATCTCGGGCATCCATCGATATCGTGGTGACTAATAATCCTCGCTATTAGTAAAAAGATAAAAATAAAACCTCCAACGTCGGTTTTAAAAAAAACCATCAATCGTCATTTCATTCAACTCATTAAAAATTTCAAAATTATTCGTAAAAATAATATTATATAATATTAAATAAATGACCTCGGATTTGGGTTGTCACAATTTTAAGGCCGCAAGGGGGATACATGCTATTTGAAATAAATGTAACACAAGCCATGAATAATTGTTTGGACCCGTATGTTGCCTTTGGACCCGAATGTTGCCTTAATTGTGTTGGGTACCTAGTTGTAGAAGACCCTAAATTCATGAACCGTTAACTATTTTCTTTCCCTTGTGTGGGTTGGAAAAAGCCGCTTAAACAATTGATAGTACTATCGGGGTTGACACCCCTATCCGAGACGAGAGTTAGTACGCTGAGTGCGCTGCTCGGACGGATAATTTGAATAAGAGGGAAGGTAAAATTTAGATTACCTTAAGAGGGGCAATGGTTTCACTTTTATCATGTCGGCCTTTTGGCGGATGATTGGTCATAACGGGTCGGTGTCATGAGCTTAAACACAATTGTATAGCTTATGCTATAAGATGAAATGCTTGATCAATAGATTGTGACGACAATTCTATTAAATGATTATGATTGATTTTTCTCTTGTGTTCAAATGATGATTTGATAAACCAATAGAATTGCTCAACCGTTGTGTTGATGATTTTAAGCATGTATTTCAGGTTTGAAGTTGACTGATGATGGAGCTTGCTGGAGAAGGATTGCGGGTAGCTTTTGTGGTTGATGAGTCTAAAACTGATTTCTTTCCCTGTTTGGGGACCAAAACGCTACTCTAAATATTAAACTCTTGTTTTAATTGGGATCGACGGTTTTAGACAAATGATTAAATTACTATCTTTTATATTTGAAATGTCTCATTTTGAGATCGTTAAAAGTGTGTTGTGTAATGATGTTTGAGTTTAGCACCCCAAATGTGTATTTCCGTTGCGCAGTGTATTTTGGGGGTGTTAATGTTGGGCTCTTCGTACATCGGTCGCCAATAACTTGGTGTGTGCTACCTTCAACACGGTGGACAAGTAGCCGATGCAGCACATAAGTTGGAGATGCTACAGGAGAGAGATGAATTCGGTGAGGCAGAGAGACCCGAGAAGAGGTATATTTTCGTCACTCACCGGTGATCATTTCAATTGTAACACCCCCAAATTTATACAACTCAATACAGCGGAAGACTAGTTGGTGTTACGGGATAGCACATTACTCACATCATAGACAACGCATAAAAATCGCGTCGTTTATTAATAAAGCATTTCCATTCATAAATATCAAAGTTACATCGGTCCCAAGTCATTACATTTCATACAAAGTTTTACAAAGTATTTGAATGGAAAATATTGTTTAAGTGCGGGCCATGAATTCTTGTCGTCTTCCCGAGAATTACCTTCAAGTACCTGAGATAAAACATGTTAAAAGAAAAGGTCAGCGATAACACCGAGTGAATTCATAGAGTTTAATAAACCATCAATATAACATCGGTATAAAATTATTACCGAAAATCATTTTTATATAAATCTTTGTAATAGGCCATAAAATAGCCAAAATCATTTTATAAAAATCTTTATCAAAATCATAATATAGGCATTTGCCTTAAAAATCATTGTACGAGCCAATGTCGTAAAAACATCATACAATACGTCTTATGACGTTGTATAAAATAAAATAAAAACCGTTATATGAATATGGTTATGAAAACCAAAACACAAACATAATATCATTAGTATGACCCTGTATTGCTGGTCAGGCAATACATCGTAATTCGAAGCGTCTAATAGTATTTCGTTAGTTTTGGATTATTATAAGCCGCATGACATTGTTACCTTACTAAACCAACAACGGGTAGCTAACCCGATACCAATTTTGCCCATCTAAAGTAGCGTGTCGCCACAAAGGTCACGCTATGGAAATCTTCTCATACATAAATTCGCTTACCAATCAATGTGGCACGAGGGGGATCAACCGTCAAGGCGCGAACTGGGGTGATCGTCCCCAAATAGTACTATTAAATGCATAAGCGTCTACCAACTCCCGGTAGTTCATAATTCATGCTAATGGGACTTTTAGTGACATAACCTAACTTTAATAATCCATTTAGTTTCATCTGTCGGGTCCTTTAATCATTTATCGGGTCATACAATCGGGTCATTCAATCATTCGGGTCCAAAAATCAATAAACAAACAATCGGGAAAAATGGTGTCATATTTTATAAAAACTAACATGTTATCTCCCTCGCGGGTTTATAAAACATTTATAAAGCATTTAAAATAGTGCGAGGCTATGAACTCACGTTGATGTGGGAAGGCGGGTTATCGGCAATTCGGACGTACGGTACGTGCTTCAATCACGGAAACCTAGACAAATAATACTCGTCTTAGACTTTTGTCCAATGACTTTATAAAAATAACAATTATGCATACATATGATGATTATATTTATATATGATGATCAAGTGGGTTTACATATTCTCGTTTACTCATTTTAGTGTTATATGTCGATAACGTTTATACCAGTTTACTAGTTTTACCTATTTACGTGTTTTTAAGTCCGATAAACTTATTACAAGTTCTTTAACTTGTTTTAATCCATTTTATACCTATATTATCAGTATATACACTTTACAAGTTGGGCCTAAATGGGTTAAGCCCAATGATAAGTTTATAAGTGTTTTAGTCCATTTTTGTTGTATTATTAGTCCAATAACGTTAATTTATCTCGTTAATGTCCGTATGTCCTATAGTTTGGGTTTTATCGGTTTTTACTTGTTATACATGTCTATATATCAGTATATGAGTTTTATAAAGTTTACATTAGACGGGTCCAACCGTCTAAGTTTTATTTAACAAAAACGTTAATTTTACGGTATTAGCCGAAAAAGTCGTAAAAACAGTGTTTATAGTTTTATAACTTATAAGTATTATTTCACTATCATTTATATAAGTTATTCATTCATTTACCATTTTACTTATTTATATAAATAAGTTTTATAAGTTAGTGGGGTTTAATTTATATTTTATACTATTAAATTTTGAGTGCTTATATAATAGTATTATTCTTTAATTTCCAAAAATCTGATTTTTATCTTCACTTTCACCAAAACTGCCATATCTTGAGTTCTATATGGAGATAGAAGCTCAACTTTTTATCACATATACTACATGATATGTTCTACATTTAACTCTACTATAGCTACTGTTGAATCATCTTCTAAATATTTTCTAAAAATCGTCCAAAACAGTGAACTCAGATTTATACCTTAAACTTGTTTTGATCATATCTCACTCATTACTTTGATTCCATTGCATGGCCAACTCTCACATGTGTACAAGACTCATAGCTTACTGTATATCAATTCTAATTCATCATTTTATCAGTTCATAACATGTTTCTTTACTGTTTTATACAGCCATGTAAATTAATCAAGATTTTAACCTTGTTTCTTATAGTTTTTCACCTTTTTAATCATATTTATCAACACCAAATCCCCACATAACATTTTTATCATCATATAATCATCATATACATATACAATAGGAAATAAAATACATGTTTACATAATTAAATTAACAAGAAGATGAGGAGGACAATCTTTATACCACCATGATGATGTAGGTTGATCAAAACATGGATTTTTGATGGAGAAACTTGTGATGCACCAAGACCATCTTCATGACCACCATGCTTCATGAACTCCTTGTGGAAAATCATCCCCAAGACACCATGAATACTCCTCCTTGGATGTTATAATCACCACCAATCAATAGGGTTTCAAAAGAGCTTCAACATATGTATGAACAACATGGAATTTCATGGTTAAATCAAGATCAAAATGGTGGTGGTGGTAGTAAAAGTGGACGGCACATTAGGGAGAGTGAGAGAGAAATGTGTAGTTGTTTGCATGGTGAGGATGAGAGAAAATGGTTTTGTTTAGTGGTTTTAGATGTGAGGTAGCTTAACATTGAAGCTAAATGGACATGTGTCTTATTTAGCTTATAAAAGTGACACCAAATATGGTGTGGTGTAACAAGTTGGACGTCCCATATATGGGGGTGGGGCAAAATTTATTTTGTCTCATCCCCATTTATTTACGGGTATTCCTCGATTCTATTTTCCTCGATTTACGTGCCCTCGGGTCATTTTACGAAAAACGTTTTTATAAATTATGAATCAACGTCACAAAACAAATCCAATAAAAATTGTCTCATCAAAAACGGAGTTCGAAAACGTAAATACGTAATCCTAAGGTTTCCGGTTTAGTCGTAAAGGACGTTAAAATAAAATCGTAAGTCCTAATCTCTTCTCGTAAATTTGTGAGTTTATGAACCAACTCAAATTTAAAACTCCAAAATAATATTCACGGATAAATTTATTTTCTGAAATGTCGGGCTGTCACCAAAGACGGTGTATGTAAGCGTAAGCACGTAACGTTGAATCCTCCGGTTTAGACGTAGTCGATGCTACTTCAAGACGTAAATCCAAATTTCTTCCCAATAATAAGTGAGTTCATATTGTAACATTAAAATAATGTTTTCAAATAAATATTGAGAATAAAATATCAACCATAAATTGATGGATTGTCACAGCATTTACCTCTAAACGGGATCGTTGTCCTCAAAGATCATCTTACCTTACTACTCGCTTCTTATAGAGTTAAAGCCATGTGGGTATTTCCTCCACATTCCGTCTTTTCTCACAAGTGTAATCCATTATAATACGCGAGTTTCATCAAACATAACTACGGGAATAAGATCAGGCTAAATGTTGACTTACTTTCTCTATCCATGATGTTCACGGGTTTCTGATGAATGCAACTTTTCGCCGATCTAAGCTCTACTAAGAATAATCAGAATTTCACTTGATAGATATTCCATCAAGTTCGATTTACGAAACATAATTCACGCAGTCCTTGAAGTCCTAGGGTAGATCCAGCTTATATGCCTTTCAATCCCAACTTTTACATCATCTCAATGGTCCCATACAACGGGGACTTATATCCCATGATTTGTCAGATCATGAATTCATTTTTTCAACGTTAAAAATTGTGGCATAACTTCGCTACCCATTTGGCATTTCAAGATCTACATTTCATATTCACATAACCTCTTGCCCACTATCGGCAGTTACTAATCAAATCCTAATTTCAACAATCATTTCAGATCTCGCGGGTCGGGTATTTTGCAAGAATAGGTTCGCCATCATAGGAAACCTTAAACCTAAAAGACATGTCCAACTCACAATGGGTGTATGTCGGGTGTCTTCATCTCAACTCCTGCTTACAGATGCTCTAATATAGATCCTAACAAGATTCGATCTCAATCCTAACACGATGATTATCAAAGATAATCTCTCTAGAGGAAAATGATTATACGGTCTATTACCAAAGGTCAATCATTCAAACATAAAACAACACTTATATTACCTTGTATCGTTACTTTACCTCGTCCCTTCGATTTGGGGTGGTACATAGTACTCTCATCAAGGTTCGTTCTCAATGATATCTGAGCAAATCTCTAGAAATTCGATGCGAAGCGAGGATCTTGATATAGATGATCGATACAGGCACGCTATGTTTACATAAATCTTTTGCATTTATCATTAACGAGAATGAGATTAGCAGATTTGGTCAGTCTGTCGTTGATGACCTAAATCGAATCAAATTCAGATGATGACCTTTGCAATAGCTAGACGTTTACTAATGTATGAGGCGATGTCTGCCTTCATAATTTGCCATTAGTTCAACTTCTTCAGACAAAGATACTTTTAGTCATCAATGACATAAATAGAATACTTATACTTACAAATTCCAACATAACTATATCTCACAATCCTCTATTTTTAGGCAACCACGAGTGGCCTTTTATAAATTTAACGCCATCGGCTTCTCAATCTTAATGATTCATATTAGTCGTGAATCCCTTTTTATTATCTATATTATCTTTTTTTACAAACATTGTTTATTTTTATATCGTTCGGCAATTTATTTTGCACCTTCATTATTAAGGAACATGTCCTAACTGGTTCTTTATCTTTTCTATATAATATGTCAGTATCTATATTCACTTCTCATGATGATGTAATTATCTTGTTCATAATTCACTCAGATATTCTTTCTATATTATGCGTCAATAATTACGTTCACCTTTCTTCATATTTTCTAAGTTTCAGTTTCGTCTCATCTATCATTTTTATCAGTTTTTCTCAATCCGTCGTCTAAAGCGTAGATAATTATTATAATTAATTAAATAATTATTAGTTAATAATTTTTAATTTTTTTTGAAGCGTAAAAGTTTTAAATTTCTTAGTTCTACCAATTATATAAAATGTTCAAAATAAATTTGAATTTAATTAACAAGATTTTTGTTGATTTATCGAAAATATTTAATAAGATTCGTAAATGTTCGAAAAACCTTTATTTATACTTTGGTCAAAGTTTTCTTAGTTAAAAGGCAGAAATTATCGTTTCAAATTTCAAGTTATGGTTTAAATGGTTTACTCATTCCTTCTTAAGTTTTCCTAAGGTATGCAAAAACATTTACCCCTAAACAGAAGTTTAGTTAAATGTTTAGTGTATAAGGGAATAATCCCTTTAAAATCCTTTGTTAAAACATTTGTCAAAACATATTTCCATTTTCTTTTTAGTATAACTCAAAGTCTTAAAAGGGCTCTTAATTTTAGAAGAGTCAATATATATTATCTATTAATCACATAGTCTAATAATATAAAGGATTAGGTCTTTAATCACATGTTAATTATTCAAGGTTCAGGTTTTAATTGTTCGGCCAATTCAGGGCAATCTATAAATAATTATTAACTCATTCTTATGCTTATAAACAAACAAATGATCCTTAATGATCACAAGCATGAATTTATCAAATTACAGCCTACACACGTGATTCACCAAATTTATGAATGCTACATGTGCACTGGTTAATCCAAACGACATCACGTGAAACTCATAATGTTCATTACAAGTACTGGATGTAGTGATTGGAATACATAATCTTTTCCGCAGATGCGAAGTTGATGATAACCATGCTGTGGATCAAATCTTTAAAACATACGCTAAAACCTTGTAAATAATCGAACAAATCTTCCATTTCGAGTTATGGATATTGTTTTCGATTGTCAATTTACTCAGTCCACAGTAATCTATAAATATAAGGAATGATAACACCATAGCTCTTCATGATGACAGGCTTGGTAGAATAAAATCTTTCTCCGACAACTCTCTCAGTTGTACGGTAATTCCTTTAATTTAGATGGTGCTAACGTACAGTGCACACGCCACAGGTGCAACATTGAGAATATAATCAATACCAATTTCAACTTGCCTTAATGGCGAAAGTCTAGGTAATTCACCAACAAATACTTACTAAAGTTTCAGATAACATAAACATCTTTTAATAAATTCATATTAAGTTCTTCTAGATTACAATATCTATAACTAGTTCACAACCATTCATGGTATACTTTTTAAGTCTAAATACAGGATATGGTCATCCATCAAGAATTATTTAGTTCACTTTTGATAATCAACATCTTATTATTTGGGGGAATTCTACTCGACTTCCCATCAATTAAGACAATGTCTGTCATAATCAATCAATCCATTCTACTGGTATTTCCAACTTTCCAGTTTCATTGCCGTTGATAAGATGTGAACTTCTCAAAAGACTAATAATAACTCATAATCCTTCACAAATTCAAGGATATCAGGAGACATAACTAACCTTAAAAGAGTAAGGTCAACGCAAAATCTATGCGAGAGAATTTCAAATCAGATACAGACGAAAACATTTAATGAATATGAATATATCCCATGTTTTCATAATTTGAGTACGCATTCGAAAGCTCCTCGGATCGTTACCCAGGTCATTCAAATGAAATCAAATCAAGAGAAATGATAAGAACGTCGATACATCCAGTCGGGTATCAACACTTGGTAATCAGATACTTTTCCTAAGAATCTCATTACGGGAGAATTGGACAAGAACGGAATATCAATTGTCAAATAAGACAAATTCCACAGATGAGTAAATTCGACTCAGAAGAATAGATGCTACAGGTACATATGTAGGTGTCCCTAACACTATGTCCCTATTTTTCACCTCTTGCGGATCTCATAAATTTTAATCTTTCACAATCTTTAAAGAAAATTTAGTGTTTATTAATCAGTTTTATGGTGACTACTAATCAGCCTTGCATGGTCCATTCCAAATTGTATGTAGGCGCGCAACTATATATAATTTCAAGATTAACGATGCCATATTCAGTTCGTCAAAATTTTATCATCATATTTGTAAAAACATTCTCATGCTTAATTCTTTAAATAAGAATCAAAAATAAATTTACAAAGAATTTCTTTGTTATGGAAATAATTAAGTTTCCAAAGCGTCTCATAAACAACTTCATTTTGATATCAATCACTTATAAATCTCACTTTGAATAATCCTTATTGTGATGAAAATTAATTTTTCTCAAAGGATACCGTTTTAACTTTATAAAAATAATATGTGATCTGCAAAAGAGTGATGAAGAGTTGTTCACCAAGAACTTAACTACGATATGATAGGAAATGGGCTTAGCCACTTTGTCATGAGGTTCATGACCTCGATGGTACTCAGGAAGAATAATCCACAACGTAACTCAATTCAAGATGAATACTTGTTCAATGGTTGCATCACTAATGCGAACATTAGGATGAAGCAATAAAGGATAGATAACATCGATACATGTAGAATTTAGCAATCAAAGGTAGTCTTTTCATTAATCACAAACAAGTCAAAATTGTACCGTAACACATTACGTGTCACTATGTCATACAATTCTCAGAACTCATCCTACCAACTGATAACTCAATTAAGTTAGGGATTTTTAAAAGATACCACAATGAATACTAATCTACAAGAGTCATTAGGTGTTCCACATGTCCTGGAAGATCCATCGGTCCCAATTCAGAAGAAGATTTCTTCAATTTATTTCTTGGACACTGGGCATCCTCATTAGTGGACAATGGCCTAGGAACAACACTTAACACGAACCTACAATCATTTAAAACCTTATAATTCAATCACATGACTTAATGACTTCCTCTTATCAATCTCATATTCCATATGGGTTAAATTTTACTTCACTCAAGTTTCAATCAATTTTAGACTCAATTTGATATCCTACCTCAAATACTTTCATCCTTATCCTTACACCTTAAAAAGGGCAATCAAAGCTCGATATGATCAATACTTAATTTCCAATCCTATAACTCTTACAACAACAATTATCAAATGAGTCACTAGCATGAGATGACTCACACATTCAATTAGACTTCTCGGAAAGGTACTAGTGGCATGAGGCTTTTGGGTAATGGTTTCAATGACAGCCTCAAGTGAAACTTTCACCCTTTCGATTTCAATTTAAGAATTGGATGACAACGAATCAGATGACATCTTTCTAGGTGGTAACGTTTTGTCAAACTCCACTCTATAAGAAAAGATCGTCATAACATCGATATCAGATTTAATATCGCCAATTCTTTTTCAATATCACAATCAGCTAATATCTATATTTCTACGAATATCAACCATTTGTTGGGATCATAAATATCCACAACTTGGTTTAGATCTAGGATAACTAGAATTCCTATGAGAATAGCTTCGATTAATTTACTAGGGGATTTAGGGTTACTTGTGACAATCGACGTCGTATAAATACCTCGTATAAATATCAGAATAATCATCAAACAATCATGTAATCAAATTACATCACATATATATATATATATATATATACAATTCAAGTTATATATATATTAAAATAACACTTCTCAGTCTGGCCTTGTCGGTAACTCGGGAATTCTTCGGCACCGTTATAGTCAAAAGATTTTTAGACATTTTTAGAAAAATGTTTTTAGTTAAAAGATTTTGAAAAGTTTTATTCAAAACCTTAGTTTTAAAAATCTTTCGTTCTCTATAACGAGAGCTCTGGTACCAAACTGTAACACCCCCAAATTTATACAACTCAATACAGCGGAAGACTAGTTGGTGTTACGGGATAGCACATTACTCACATCATAGACAACGCATAAAAATCGCGTCGTTTATTAATAAAGCATTTCCATTCATAAATATCAAAGTTACATCGGTCCCAAGTCATTACATTTCATACAAAGTTTTACAAAGTATTTGAATGGAAAATATTGTTTAAGTGCGGGCCATGAATTCTTGTCGTCTTCCCGAGAATTACCTTCAAATACCTGAGATAAAACATGTTAAAAGAAAAGGTCAGCGATAACGCCGAGTGAATTCATAGAGTTTAATAAACCATCAATATAACATCGGTATAAAATTATTACCGAAAATCATTTTTATACAAATCTTTGCAATAGGCCATAAAATAGCCAAAATCATTTTATACAAATCTTTATCAAAATCATAATATAGGCATTTGCCTTAAAAATCATTGTACGAGCCAATGTCGTAAAAACATCATACAATACGTCTTATGACGTTGTATAAAATCAAATAAAAACCGTTATATGAATATGGTTATGAAAACCAAAACATAAACATAATATCATTAGTATGACCCTGTATTGCTAGTCAGGCAATACATCGTAATTCGAAGCGTCTAGTAGTATTTCGTAAGTTTTGGATTATTATAAGCCGCATGACATTGTTACCTTACTAAACCAACAACAGGTAGCTAACCCGATACCAATTTTGCCCATCTAAAGTAGCGTGTCGTCACAAAGGTCACGCTATGGAAATCTTCTCATACATAAATTCACTTACCAATCAATGTGGCACGACGGGGATCAACCGTCAAGGCGCGAACTGGGGTGATCGTCCCCAAATAGTACTATTAAATGCATAAGCGTCTAACTTTAATAATCCATTTAGTTTCATCTATCGGGTCCTTTAATCATTTATCGGGTCATACAATCGGGTCATTCAATCATTCGGGTCCAAAAATCAATAAACAAACAATCGGGACAAATGGTGTCCTATTTTATAAAAACTAACATGTTATCTCCCTCACGGGGTTATAAAACATTTATAAAGCATTTAAAAGAGTGCGAGGCTATGAACTCACGTTGATGTGGGAAGGCGGGTTATCGGCAATTCGGACGTACGGTACGTGCTTCAATCACGGAAACCTAGACAAATAATACTCGTCTTAGACTTTTGTCCAATGACTTTATAAAAATAACAATTATGCATACATATGATGATTATATTTATATATGATGATCAAGTGGGTTTACATATTCTCGTTTACTCATTTTAGTGTTATATGTCGATAACGTTTATACCAGTTTACTAGTTTTACCTATTTACGTGTTTTTAAGTCCGATAAACTTATTACAAGTTCTTTAACTTGTTTTAATCCATTTTATACCTATATTATCAGTATATACACTTTACAAGTTGGGCCTAAATGGGTTGAGCCCAATGATAAGTTTATAAGTGTTTTAGTCCATTTTTGTTGTATTATTAGTCCAATAACGTTAATTTATCTTGTTAATGTCCGTATGTCCTATAGTTTGGGTTTTATCGGTTTTTACTTGTTATACATGTCTATATATCAGTATATGAGTTTTATAAAGTTTACATTAGACGGGTCCAACCGTCTAAGTTTTATTTAACAAAAACGTTAATTTTACGGTATTAGCCGAAAAAGTCGTAAAAACAGTGTTTATAGTTTTATAACTTATAAGTATTATTTCACTACCATTTATATAAGTTATTCATTCATTTACCATTTTACTTATTTATATAAATAAGTTTTATAAGTTAGTGGGTTTTAATTTATATTTTATACTATTAAATTTTGAGTGCTTATATAATAGTATTATTCTTTAATTTCCAAAAATCTGATTTTTATCTTCACTTTCACCAAAACTGCCATATCTTGAGTTCTATATGGAGATAGAAGCTCAACTTTTTATCACATATAATACATGATATGTTCTACATTTAACTCTACTATAGATACTGTTGAATCATCTTCTAAATATTTTCTAAAAATCGTCCAAAACAGTGAACTCAGATTTATACCTTAAACTTGTTTTGATCATATCTCACTCATTACTTTGATTCCATTGCGTGGCCAACTCTCACATGTGTACAAGACTCATAGCTTACTGTATATCAATTCTACTTCATCATTTTATCAGTTCATAACATGTTTCTTTACTGTTTTATACAGCCATGTAAATTAATCAAGATTTTAACCTTGTTTCTTATAGTTTTTCACCTTTTTAATCATATTTATCAGCACCAAATCCCCACATAACATTTTTATCATCATATAATCATCATATACATATACAATAGGAAATAAAATACATGTTTACATAATCAAATTAACAAAAAGATGAGGAGGACAATCTTTATACCACCATGATGATGTAGGTTGATCAAAACATGGATTTTTGATGGAGAAACTTGTGATGCACCAAGACCATCTTCATGACCACCATGCTTCATGAACTCCTTGTGGAAAATCAGCCTCAAGACACCATGAATACTCCTCCTTGGATGTTATAATCACCACCAATCAATAGGGTTTCAAAACAGCTTCAACATATGTATGAACAACATGGAATTTCATGGTTAAATCATGATCAAAATGGTGGTGGTGGTAGTAAAAGTGGACGGCACATTAGGGAGAGTGAGAGAGAATGTGTAGTTGTTTGCATGGTGAGGATGAGAGAAAATGGTTTTGTTTAGTGGTTTTAGATGTGAGGTAGCTTAACATTGAAGCTAAATGGACATGTGTCTTATTTAGCTTATAAAAGTGACACCAAATATGGTGTGGTGTAACAAGTTGGACGTCCCATATATGGGGGTGGGGCAAAATTTATTTTATCTCATCCCCATTTATTTACGGGTATTCCTCGATTCTATTTTCCTCGATTTGTGTGCCCTCGGGTCGTTTTACAAAAAACGTTTTTATAAATTATGAATCAACGTCACAAAACGAATCCAATAAAAATTGTCTCATAAAAAACAGAGTTCGAAAACGTAAATACGTAATCCTAAGGTTTTCGGTTTAGTCGTAAAGGACGTTAAAATAAAATCGTAAGTCCTAATCTCTTCTCGTAAATTTGTGAGTTTATGAACCAACTCAAATTTAAAACTCCAAAATAATATTCACGGATAAATTTATTTTCTGAAATGTCGGGCTGTCACCAAAGACGGTGTATGTAAGCGTAAGCACGTAACGTTGAATCCTCCGGTTTAGACGTAGTCGATGCTACTTCAAGACGTAAATCCAAATTTCTTCCCAATAATAAGTGAGTTCATATTGTAACATTAAAATAATGTTTTCAAATAAATATTGAGAATAAAATATCAACCATAAATTGACGGATTGTCACATCAATTCATGCAGTACTATCCAAATATTTATCTTTCTTTATAAACTGCATCTTCCAGGTAGAAGACTGGGGACCGGTCTCAACCGGCTACTCAGCAACAGCCTACTCAGCCCAAGGGTAACGGTCAGACCCAAGACCGTTCTGCTACGGATAGGCGTGGCGGTAATGATAATTACCGTAACAACGTTGGGAACTCCAACAACAGCAGGTCCCTAAACTCACTCATTTCTTATATTACATGTTTATGATTCATAATTCTGACACTTCAGCATCTTCTACCAGGAATCATGGCAACGGGAGGGAACAGGACCGCAGAGGTTCATAACCCAACCGTACAACTATCACTGTTATTATGTCTTACGATTTTCTGCATTGTCCTATTTGTATCCATAAACCATGTCTCATGTGTACTTTTCTGAACAGGCTCCCAGCCAGCAAGGGCACCTGTTGGAGGGTATACTCACCCTCTCTACACTACCTGGAACCGTAGGCACCCAGGGCTATGTCGTCGCGACAATGATGCTTGCTTCAAGTGTGGCCTTACTGGTCATCACATGAAGGACTGCCGCAAGGGTGAGATAGAGGGCACATCTGGACATGCCGACTCCTAGCCACCTCCTACTATTGGGCGAGTGTATATGAATTCTGGCGATCAGGCTAATAAGTCTACAGGTACCATCACTGGAATCTTGTATATGTATGGTCAAGCTGCATGTATTTTATTTGACACGGGTGCTACTCATTCGGTCATTTATACTGCTTATGCCAAGAATGTTAGGATATCCCCTATGTCATTAGAGAATGTATTAAACATTTCCACGCCCTTAGGAAACTCTGTACGCATAACCCATGCGTACAAGAGCCTTCCCCAAGAATTTGACGACGAGATTCGTCCAGTTGACGCACTTCTATTGGATATGTGCGATTTTGACATGATATTGGGCATGGACTGGCTATCCAAACATAACGCCACCATTGACTGCCATTCATATCAGGTCATCTTCGGTGATGTAAATGCACCAGAGTACATTCACAACGGTTTCGTACCCGGAAGCTCTGTACAAATAATTTCAACCCTACAAGCATGTGCACTACTGTCACACGGTTGCGAGGACTATCTTGCTACTGTTCATGATCTGGAGGCTGAATCTCCATCTATCTAGAATCAGCCGATCGTGTCAGAATTCCCAGACGTGTTTCCAGAAGAACTCCCGGGCATACCACCTGCTCGTGAAGTGGAGTTTAATATTGATCTCATCCCAGGAGATGAGCCAATTTCTAAGGCTCCCTATCGCATGGCTCCCATAGAGCTGAAGGAGTTAAAGGAGCAACTGCAGGAACTGTTGGAACGCGGTTTCATTTGACCTAGTGCTTCTCCATGGGGCGCACATGTTCTGTTCGTAAAGAAGAAGGACGGCAGTATGAGTCTGTGCATAGATTATCGTGAGATTAACAAGATCACCATCAGGAATAGATATCCGTTGCCAGGCATTGATGACTTATTTGACCAACTCCAAGGGGCCAAACATTTCTCCAAGATTGATCTAAGGTCAGGCTATCATCAGTTACGGGTTAAAGAGCAGGACATCACCAAGTCTGCTTTCCGTACACGCTATGGGCACTACGAATTCGTAGTCATGCCATTTGGCCTTACCAATGCTCCAGTTGTTTTCATGGACTTGATGAACCGTATCTTCCATGAGTTCCTGGAAAAGTTCGTCATTGTCTGCATTGATGATATTCTGATTTTATCTATGTCACAGGAGGAACACGAAGACCATCTTCGTATTGTACTACAGATACTTCGCCAGAAGCAGCTGTATGCTAAATTCTCCAAGTGTGAGTGCTGGTTAGACAAGGTGGCGTTCCTAGGCCACATTGTATCAGCAGAAAGAATAATCATAGACCCAGCAAAGGTTGAGGCTATTACCAAGTAGCCAAGACCGACATCAGTGACTGAAGTTCGCAGTTTCCTAGGCTTAGCTGGTTACTACCGTAGGTTCGTAAAGAACTTTTCCCGTTTAGCACTGCCATTGACCAAACTAATGCGGAAAGGGGAGAAATTCGTCTGGACTAAAGAAAGAGAGAAGAGCTTTGAAGACCTAAAGCAGAGGCTGGTATCTGCACCGATTCTTACTCTCCCATCTGGTACAGGTGGATTTCAAATCTATAATGATGCTTCAGGGAAGGGACTTGGTAGTGTTCTCATGCAACATGGGAAGGTGATCACGTACGCTTCACGGCAACTTAAGCCTTATGAGGAGAACTACCCTACGCGTGACTTAGAACTTGCAGCAGTCGTATTTGTATTGAAGATATGGAGGCACTACTTGTATGGAGAATCATGTGATATCTTCATAGATCAGAAGAGCCTGAAATACATCTTCACTCAACGTGAACTGAACATGAGACAGAGAAGTTGGTTAGAGCTGTTGAAGGATTATGACATTAATCTGCAATATCTTCCCGGCAAGGCGAATGTAGTGGCAGATGCACTTAGTAGGTAGTCCGGTATGATCAACGACACTAAGATTAAGGAAGAGATTATAAGAGACTTGTAGCGACTAGAAATTGAGATCATGGTACGTGGACAGCATGATTACTGGGCTATTCTTAGAGTGGAACCTGAATTGCTCTCTATGATCAAAGAAGCTCAAAAGGATGATGGTGAAATTTGGGCGCTCATTCAGAACTTGGATCAGCAGAAGGAGTTTCGGTTGGATGACGACGTTATCTTATGGCAGGGCACCAGACTTTGTGTTCCTGATGATCTTACACTCATGGAAGCGTTATTGGCTGAAGCTCATAGCTCCACATTCTCCATTCATCCTGGTTCGACCAAGATGTACCACGACATCAAGCAGTACTTTTGGGGGAGTGGTATGAAACAGGATGTTGCTACTTATGTCTCCAAATGTCTTACCTGTCAGCAGGTTAAGATCGAGCATCAGCGGTCTAGTGGTCTACTACAACCGTTAGACATTCTAGAGTGGAAGTGGGACAAGATCACCATGGATTTTGTTACCGGTCTTCCGTAGACAAAGAGGAGGCATGATGCGATTTGGGTTATCATTGATCAACTTACTAAGTCAGCTCATTTCTTACCGATCCGCAAGGAAGATCCAGTCAGCAAACTCGCTGATACTTACTAGAAGGATATCATGAGACTTCATGGTGCTTCATCCAGTATTGTCTCAGACAGAGATCCTCAGTTTACTTCGCGATTTTGGAGAAGTCTGCAAAAATCTTGGGGTACAAAACTTAAGCTTGGCACGGCTTTTCATCCTCAAACAGACGGACAATCGGAGCGAACTATTCAGACAATAGAGGACATGCTCCGAGCATGTGCATTAGAGTGGACAGGAGATTGGGATGATTATATCTGTTTATTAGAGTTTGCATACAACAACAGTTGGCACGCCAGCATTAAGTGTGCACCATTCGAGATGTTGTATGGTAGGAAGTGTCGCGCCCCAATCTACTGGGATCAGGTTGGTGACCGAACACTTGAAGGACCAGAGATATAGAGTTGACCGACGAGAAGGTCGCTGTAGCTAAGCAGAAGTTACAGGAAGCTCGCGCACGTCAGAAGAGTTATGCCGACAAGCATCGTAGGGACTTACATTTCAACGTCGGAGATCATGTCTTTCTTAAGATATCACTGGCACGTGGTGTTAGACATTTTGAATCCAAGGGAAACTCAGTCCTTTATTCATCGGACCATTTGATATCATCGAGCGAGTCGGTGAAGTATCTTATCGCTTAACGTTACCTCTGTAGATTTTTCACGTCCATGACTTTTCCATGTGTCCTTACTTAGAGCGTAAAATTATCATCCCCTTCACATGGTTCAGTATCCACTGGAACAGATTCCTGAAGATCTTACCTTCATAGAGGAACCGAGCGAATTCTTGACAGACAAGAACGATTCATGAGGAGGAAGACGATTCCTTTCGTCAAAATCCTTTGGAGGGATCATACCGAGCGGGAAGCCACTTGGTAAATAGAGGAGTCTATCCGGGCTTCTTACCCTCACTTCAAGTTTTGAATTCGGGTATGTTCCTCTTTCAGTTTACTTTATCTATAATTCAGGGACGAATTATTCTTTTTAGGACGGAAGAGTTGTAAAACCCGCATGCTTTTACCATGAACAGTACACTTAGTAAACGTACGTACATATAAAAACTTTCCTTTTATAGCACGAACACCTGTCGCGGTTATTAATTACAGAAAGTGCGTACGTGTTATTACACGATAAGTATTAAGTACGTGATAGTACATGATAATTATTAACAAAAATAATTATAATCACAAACATGAAATCATGAACGTAAAAATCACGAACATGTAATTACGTACTTACGTATGATAATACGATAAATATCGTTACGAACAAGTATTTATCTATAACACGAATAATTAAGTAAAACAATACACGAAAACACGAACATACGAACACGTAAAATATTAGACACGGGAAAACTTCGGGTTTCCCCTTGTGGGCCCCATATGCTGCGGACACCAAAGGGACAAGAGGGCCAATCCCATGTTTGGTTTTTACTAAATAAACAAAAAGGGTTTCACCCTTTTCATTTAATAGAGTTTTCATAAAAATCAAAAACCCTAGCCTCTTTTTCTCTTTATTTCCGCCGGCCTAAGGAGCTCCACAAGAGGGTATTTGTTGATCTTGGTTGATTAAATTCTAGTGATTGTGTTCGTGTTATTAACCTCCATTTGTTTCACGCATTCGGTAATCTGTAACCCTTTTTTCTTTTGATTCTTTTAATTAATTAAGAACATGTAATCATGGGGGTTATCAATATAAGAATGTAAACATGTTAAATTAATCATGGGGGAAATAAAAGGGTGTTTGGCTTGGTTTGGTTCGGCCGACACAAGGGAACCGAGAGCCGAAGCTCTCGGTGGTCTTCGAATCACCACCGATCGAGACCTCATGGTCTCGGTGGGGCTGTGGTGGTCTCGGCAGCAAGAAACCAAGGGACCCCGACTTGAGTCAGGGTACCGTTTGGTTTATATGGGTCTCGGCCGTACCAATCACCACCACCGGCCCAAGCCGGTGGCTGTTTTGGGTCGAGCAGGGGGAAGCAGGCCGCGGCAGGGGGAACCACTGGCACACAGCCGGTGGGAACCTTGTTGTGGTCAGCGGCTAGCCAAGAGGGAACCACCGACTTAGGCCGGTGGCGTTTTTACAAGAGCAGTGGCAACCGGCTGAGCCGGTTAGCCACTGTTAAGGGGGTGATTGTTTTGGTCCGGTTCATGGGGAATTCGGTCTGGTTCACATTATGTCTAAATTAAATTCACGGGCCGGTTCATGACTAACTTTTACAAGTATTTATTTTTACAAGTATATTATTTTTAACAAGAGAATTAAATTAATTAAGACATGACAAATAATTAATTTACTTTAACATGGACTTAGGTTAATTATTATTTATGAAATAATACATGTTTTAGCCTAAGTATTTTATTTATTTAATATAGAGTATATTATTAATTAATTATTTAAACATGGACTATAATTAATTAATAAACATGACTTAGGTTATAATTAATATAATAATTAATACATGTTTAACCTAAGTATTTTATACACCTTAATTTAATTAAATCATATAACCTATAGTTTATTTAATTAACATGATATTATTAATAAACTATACAAATAATCACATGACTTATGATATTTAACCAGTAAACTTATGCTTATATTATTAGCTTATTAATTCAGCTTATTTCTAAATATAGAAACTTTCTCATACTATTTTTGAAAACTTTCTATTTTTAGAAACTGATCTATTTTAAGAAGTTAATTTATTTTTGGAAACTTTCTATTTTTGAAAACTTTCTTTTTTTTGGAAACTTTCTATTTTAGGAAACCTGCTATTTTTAGAAATTACTTATTATTACACAACAAGTATAATAATACAAGAAATACAGGTAATACTTAATCAGAATACATAGAATACATGATAAACACAACATAACATTTAAAATCAGTAAAACAAGACAAGAACATATAAAACAAGCTAAGACGGGATATAGTCAGTTATGTACTCAGTAAACAGAATACTTATACATGTCCCCTATTTTATGTAGCATTAGTGAGATCGAAGTAGGACTTTCATTCTCTCGTCTTCTTTGCTCACTGGACATAAGGTACGGATTTCCCGTCCCTTCAGTATGGACATTCTTTCCTTATTAGGATTCCCCGTTTGCAGCCAACTGTTTTCCCAGTATTGTTTTATATGTTTGACTACTTATGTTAGTTTAAGAGCCTAAGCCATATACATGCATGACCAGTGTCACCTAGTTATGGAGGTACCATAACCATAACACTAGAGGCACCAGTGTTATGATTTCCCCACGGCGAAGTGATTGCTCGTGGCGTCCCTTTACAGTTTTGGCCATTATATTATATTATCATGTGGGGCGTATGGGTGCATCCTAGTTACATGTTTACTAGTAATACCAGAGTGAATGCGATGTGTGCCTTGCATCCTTCACTAGGAGTTGATCCCTCCTACCCAGACTATTTAATTAAAGGCAACCCCTTTAATTGCATGACGAGGTCTCCCCTCCAAGTATTCATGCACGGTGGAACCTCATGACCTATATGGGTTATTGGCTAATTAATACAAATTTTACATAAAAACATAAGTCTTTTCAAACTATAAATCCAGTTTTATGAACATGTTCCAGGTTACTTAGGACTTATACATTTCTGCTGTTATTAGTCTTTTATGCTTATGTTATTCCATGTTATACTTGTATATCCGTGCACTGAGTGTTATGCTCAGCCGTTTTCCTTTCATGTTCCCAAACGGCAGGTACTCAAGGGCGCTCGTAGACTTTAAGCGTACGTACATATGGATTGGAAGCTATCTAGCCTTCTCTACTTTATGCATTTCATCATACATTTTGCTACTTATTTCTTTGGACATTGTTTAGTCCTTTTCCTTTACATTACTTATGTTTGTGTGTGATGAGCTTATACTTGGACTACCGATGTTTGTTTCTGGTATTTCCAATCATGGCCATTTAATGTTTTTAAGACATTTACCTTGTATGCTTTGATAACACGCCATAATCACGCGTGACATTCAATTTACCAAAATGGGGTGTTACAAAAATAATATAAAATACTCATGGCATCACTTGTCCCATAACTTACCACTTCTTACAAAAAACTCAAAAATAATGTCATAGCTATTATCGTGCCAAAGCTTACATGGCATCACTTTTTGAGTATGGTGTTACTTTTTAACTATGACACGAGCTTATCACTCCTTGTGCTCTAAAGTTATGTAGTTTTTTAAGAAATATAAGTTGTATAACTTGTGGTGTTGTTTTTGTTTCTTACTCTTACTAAGTGTAAACTTTAAACTTATGGCTCCAACAAAATAACTCTGTTTTGTAGATGGATAGTTTGAAAACTACTAGCAAGGTATTCGCACGTTGCAGCTACGCTACCCTGTAACATAATTTTTAATTTACAAAATATCGATCTTATGTTTTTCTTACAACAACATCTCGAAAACGATAATTTAAGATTTAGGTAACTTTATCTAGTTGTCTAGCCAAACTGTCATTTACTACACATTAAATTTGATAGAGATATGTTATAAAGATGTGATATTATTTGAAGTAAACATAACTTCTTGATGTTAAAAGCAAGAAATGGAAGAAATGGTTACATGATGATGATGAGGGAGTGTGATGGAAAAGGAAAAGGGATAATGGAAAAAGGCAAGGATATAAAGAAATACATGAATGTTGGGTTTAGGTATAATTGTAATTTAGATTGAGGTGTGTTATATAAGCCCGACTTCTCACATAAAAGTCATAATTTTTGCCTTTTCAAAACACCTACGTATAAGCTTATGAGCCCACTTACATAAGTTTAGTCAAACACTTGTTTGTGCTTATACCTAGGAATATTCGGTGTTTAAACTGGGCCCCTAAGAAAACCGAGGTTCGGAAAATTGTTAATGAAACTAACTTGAGTGTGTGTGTGTTAGCCTCAAATATTGAGTCAAACAAGAATGATCGGTCATAGGTTTATTATGTATCATTTATTAGAACGTTGTAATAGGTAGTATAATAGACGTTACATTACGGGCTTGATGGCTAGCTTAAAAGGTCTCTTTCAAGGTACTAAGCATTTATTCAAGCCCGGCCCAAGCAATATAGTCCATAATCAAGTCCACATGTAGGAGGACTATAAATACCCTTCCTAGCATGTTAGGAAGGGTGTTGGTTGTTCATTTTCTTAATCTAATCCTCATTAAGTTTCACACATCTCTCTCTTTTCTCTCTCTACTTTCTCTCTCTAGAATTCATCTATTTTCATCTATCTTTCTTCTTTATTTCTTGTTTGATCATCACTAAAATTTGGGACAACATTTGGTATCAATCGCCATGGGGTAGATTTGTGATTGGTTGTTGTTATTGTATTTGATTCGAATGATTTAATACATCAATCATCTCGAATTGGATTTTTTTGTGTTTTTCATGCTCTAAATCTTGATATAAATCTCTTACATAGTTGCGGTAGGGATTTGGGTGCTTTGGATTGGTTAAAATCACGGATTTCTAAGCAAAAATCTCATTTTTTACTCATTTTTCACGAAACAGTAACCATATTGCGAAACTTCTGCTTGAAAATCCATCACAATGTGCTAGGTTTTATGTATTACGATACTTATTGCGACATGTATTCCTTTGGTATTACGACAGGTATTTCTTTGGTATTGCGACAGATATTCCTTTGGCATTGCGACAGATATTCTTTTGGTATTGCCATACATATTGCGATAGGGTTTAAGTTTGGTATTGCGAAGAATTGAACATTGTATTGCCAAGATACTATTTCTTTATATTGCGAAGTCTTGAGTTTTTGCATTGCGAAGACTGGTTTTGAAAACATTGCGAAGGTGAGAACATTGCGAAGCTTTAAAAACATTGCGAAGCTTTGAGAACATTGCGAAGCTTTGAGAACATTGTGAAGCTTTGAGAACATTACGAAGCTTTGAGAACATTACGAAGCTTTAAGAACATTGCGAAGTTTAGGTGTTGAGGTATTGCGAATTATTCTAAAAATACCCTTAAAATTTTTCAAATCGTGTGTTTTGTGGTCTTAGAGAATTTTTTGGTTTTTCGAGAACATTTTTTTAGGGAATTTCAACTATTTTTCTCTACAACAAAAATCACTGCCACATCTACTTAAGATCCATATTCATTTCAAAATTCAAAGCTTATCAAGATGGATTCTACTACAGAGTATCGTATGACAAACAACAACATCATGGTGGCGGGTAACAAAGAGAGACCACCAATGCTAGTGTCTGGTCGATATGCACAATGGCAATCACGTTTTATTCGATATCTTGATACTAAGCCAAATGGTGATGTTCTACGCCGTTGTATCAAAGAAGGACCCTATACTCTCACTACAATAACCATTCCTGCAATTCCAGCAACCGACTCGATGCCCGGTTCCGATGAGTATACAATTGAGGAAACATATGAGAACACTACAAACAAGAAACATGCTTGGATTGATGCAGATAAGGAATCAATCTACTTGATTATAAGTGGGATTAGGGATGATATTTACTCAACGGTTGATGCTTTCTCTACTGCAAAAGAAATGTGGTTTGCCATTGAACGCTTGCAACAAGGAGAATCACTTAACAAGCAACATGTCAAAACAAACTTGTTTTGGAACTTTGGAAAGTTTACTTCATTGGATGGAGAATCGATTGATTCATATTACTCCAGATTCTACAAGATGATGAATGACATGACACGAAACAAATTGGAAGTCTCCACCATGCAAGTCAATGTGCAATTTTTACAGCAACTTCAACCAGAGTGGACATGATTTGTAACATCGGTGGAACAACAAAAGAAGTTAGACGAGGTCAACTATCACACTCTTTGACATGTTGAAACAATTTCAAAATGAGGCAAATGAACTTCGAGCTGAACGGGTAGCAAAGACTGCGAATCCACTTGCTTTGGTGTCTACTACTCAACATTATCCAAATCATCGCTCTCACGCTCCAAAGACATACTCTACTCAATCATCATCACCAAGATACTCCACTGCATCCAAGACATCTGCTCCCACAAAATCAAGATGTAAAGAGCCTAGAGCACCATCACCAAAATCTGAACACTCATCCGAAGAATATAGTGATGAAGAACAAGATCAGAAGGATAGGGAAATGGAACAACAAATTACTTTCATAATGAAGTCTTAAAAGAATATTTACAAACCCACCAACAACAACCTCCGAACTTCATATAACACGCGCAGCCGATATGTTGAGAGCCCTCCCAGGTTTGATACACGTATGTAACACCCCTAATTTCGGGTCATGGCAACGGAAGGGTCATCGGGTGTTACTATCATGGTTCAATCTCAATATCATAGAAAACGCCTCAAAATGAGTCGTTTTAACAAAACATACATCCATTCATTTATTTAAAGATAAAACAGTTCACACACGGTCCCAAATAGTTTTAAGGTTTACACAACCAAGCAAATAATAAAAGTTTCTTAGAATGGACATAGTTTAGAAAAGCGGGCCAAAACGTTTTAATTTAGCAAGCTGCATGAAACCGCCTTCCTTGAGTGCCTTCATCATGGACCTGAGATAAAACATGCTATAAAGTCAACAAAAATGTTGAGTGAATCTATAGAGTTTAAAATTTAATAAACAAACACAAGTATTCTGAATAAACCTTCCGTGGTTGACAATCATGTGGATCAGACATAATTATCGTTGTTATTTCATAAGTCTCGTGAAATTGAACGTTAACATATATTATTTCAGCCCAACACACCTAGCCAAGTGTGTATATTTCTCTTATACAATTGCATCCGATGTTTCATTACTGGTGCATCACAACACCACGCGATTGCTAGTCGCGACCGGACTGGGTGTCACCCCGATAGATCTATCCATAGTATTAGCGTTCCTTTCGATTAACAATTCACGATTCATGGGTCTTTTCAGGCTAAACAAACTTGTATAACAACTTTCATCTAAGCATACAATCGGGTCCTTTGTGTTCAATTTTAAAAGAAAGAGGGTTTACCACAACTTCTCGTTGTACCCTTCATTTATTAATAAATGTTTTTCCAATAATAAGGGTTTCCACAACTTCTCGTCGTACCCCTTTTATTTTAATAAAACAAGCATGTTATCCCCCTCGCGGGTTTTATAAAACAAGTAAACATGTTAAAGCGAGGCTATAGACTCACCTTGGTACGATAGTAGTAATGTGACGATCGCCGACGATTTGTGATGCCCGTTAAACTCGAAGACCGCAACCTACCAAATAAGGCGCGTTCGTTAATAAACGACTCAAGTATAAATAATACTTAAATAATACGAAACTAAATTTCATAAAACCATGAAGATCCCGAAAAAATTAACAATATAAGTGTACTTCTATACCCTTTTATTCAACACTTATTCATTTAAACACTTGCACTCTCGACATTGACCCGTCATAAGACGCCAAGTCAACGCAAGTTAAACCATCATTTTAATTCCCTTGGACCAGTAACTAAGTCATTTATATAATGACTTAACACTTGAGTAAGTCACCATGTCCAATAGTGAATACTCAACTCACGCCATACAAGTATTGAACTACGTGTCCAAAATACCAATCAGCATGTACACTCCAAATGTACACACCAATTTAACCTATCTAGACTTATCCGATTTCGACGAAACTTGGTGACAAACTCACACATAATATGAATAAGACTCAGTTTAAGTTTCATTCAAAAATATTACTTCTAAGACCTTCTGCCCGACACACCTTCGTGTTACAAAAACCGGACAGTTTTACGCCTTTGACTTGTAAAACCATTTTGACTTATCTAAACAATTCCGTTTGCAAAACCGACACTCGGGTTTGAAAATAGACTCATGACCTGAGGTTTAGCAACTTACAACAGTCCGTGAACATTTTTAAAACTCATTTTATAGTCCCCGAGATTCGATCCAAATACCGACAACAATTTTCGGATTGTGCCGATACCCGTCTCCCGGTACACAAATACTAAAAGTAGCATAACTTTTCGCTTGTAATGAGTTAGAAGCTCTACTTTAGCTCAAATCAAAGCTAACGAAATTCTCTACGACCCTATCTTATTAGTTTAACAAGATTTTTAGAGTAAGTAATTCAAAAATAGCCTTAAAGTTACTGCCTAAAATTGACCATGTAAAAATCATACCAAAACACATTTTCAACCCATTCCAACAATTCCTATGGTCCTAATATCATCCTAATATCATACTAACACATCTAACTAACTCATAACACCCTCAAATTTAATCTCACAAAAATTAAATAATTAAAAACCTTACATGCAACAACAACCCACTACTAATATAATAATATTAACACATCCATCACCATAAAAATGGATCAAACATGATGTTCATCATCAATAATTGAAAATAAAAATTAAGTGGATGCATGTGGGAAAAATTTATACCAATATGAAGCTTATCAAATTTCCAAGGTGGGTCTTCTTTTAGATTTGGAAGATTCAAAGTAAAAATTGAGTTTTGGTGGTGGTAATGGTGATGGTGGTGGACGGCAAAAGGGGAAGAAGAGAGAGAGATGGGTTTTTTTTTGTTAAATGAATTTTTAAATGAAAAAGGTTAGTGGAAAAACCTTATATAGTGGGGTGATGGTAGATTTTGTCATATTGGCATTCTTTTGGTCCAAAAATGCAAGTAAATAATTTGCAAGGTAGAAAATGTAAATTGTAAATTTTAAAAATATTTACGGGGCTCGGGTTTCGTAAAAATACTTTTCGAAAGTTAAAACGCTTCAAAATATAATAACAAAGCTTCGACACGACTTAAAACGCAATTAAATCGAAAACGTCAAAAATATACAATATCGAGACAATCGATAATAAAACGTAAATTTTTGGGCATCCGCCGGTATCGCGATCACTAATAGTTATCGTCATTCGTTAAAACGTAAAATACGAGAAATAAAGATTAAATATAATAAAAATCATTTTTATGATTATTTGAGAATATAATATCGATACCTAACATATTCCTTGTCGGTTTTCATCTAATCGACATTCTTACGCTAGTTTCAAGTCATAACCTTCTCGGTTAGTCGATAATTTAAAATTCTCATTAAAGCAAACACGTAATACGTAATAGTCGAGATTAAAATAACGACCTGAAATTGACGGATTGTCACATCATCCCCACCAAATTAGGATCTTCGCCCTCGAAGATCAACTTGCGTTCTTGCCCGATCGCTTGTTGAAATCAAAGAGATGAGGGTAATTCTTCCACATTTGGTCTTCTCTTTCCCAAGTATACTCCGGTCCTCTCCGCGAGTTCCATCGAACTTTGACAATAGGTATTCGGCTTTGCTTCAGTTGCTTGACCTCACGATCCATGATCTCGACCTGTTCTTCGATAAAGTGCAACTTTTTATCAACCTTAACCTCGTCTAACGGTATAATGAGTTCTTCATCGGATAAACACTTCTTCAGATTCGGCACATGAAAAGTGTTATGAATCCCATACAGTTCTTGCGGTAGTTCAAGTTGGTATGCCACGGGTCCTACTCTAGATGTAATCTTGAATGGTCCGATATAACGAGGACTCAACTTCCCATGTTTTCCAAATCGTACAACACCTTTCCACGGTGATACCTTTAGCATAACCTTATCTCCCACGTTAAACTCCAATGGTTTTCTTCTCACATCCGCATAACTCTTCTGTCGGCTTCGAGCAGACAACAACCTATTCTTGATTTGCACAATCATATCCGTCGTCTCTCTAATCAAGTCTGGTCCAGTGAGTTGGGCATCTCCAGCCTCACTCCAGCTAACGGGTGATCTACATCTCCTCCCATAAAGTGCCTCAAAAGGTGCAGCTTTAATACTCGCGTGATAACTGTTATTGTACGAGAATTCGGCCAAATGCAAGTGCTTATCCCAGCTACTTCCAAAGTCTATCACACAAGCACGTAGCATATCCTCCAAAGTTTGGATTGTTCTTTCACTTTGCCCATCAGTTTGTGGATGATAGGCTGTGCTCATATCCAAATTGGTTCCTAATGACTTTTGAAGTGATCTCCAACATCCAGAAGCAAAACGACTATCTCTATCGGAAATGATTGAAATAGGAACACCATGCTTGCACACGATTTCCTTCAGATAAATATCGGCGAGTTTCTCCAAACCGAACCTCTCGTTGATTGGAATGAAATGAGCGGATTTAGTTAAACGATCGACAATAACCCAAATTGCATCGAACCCAGACGGTGTCCTCGGGAGTTTTGTGATGAAGTCCATCGTAATTCGCTCCCATTTCCAGACTGGAATTTCAGGTTGGACAAGTAATCCTGACGGCTTCTGATATTCAGTTTTCACTTTTGCACATGTTAAGCATTTCGCGACGTAGGTTGCAATATCAGCTTTCATATTCGGCCACCAGTATAACTTTTTCAAGTCTTGGTACATTTTGTCCGATCCAGGATGAATAGAATACTTGGACTTATGCGATTCTAACATGATCAAGTCTCTCAGTCCACCATATAATGGTAACCAGATTCGACCTCTCAAGCATTTGATACCATCGGATCGCGTCTCAAATGTTTCGCCGTCTCCTCTAAATCTTTCGGCTATAATATTTTCCTTCTTGCACGCTTCGATTTGTGCGTTTCGAATCTGCTCAGGTAAGTTATTATGAACTGTCACCACCAAAGCACGCACTCGAATCGGTTTCTCCCTTTCCTTTCGACTTAACGCGTCAGCTACCACGTTCGCCTTTCCCGGATGATAACGAATTTCGCAGTCGTAATCACTCAATAGTTCAACCCATCGACGTTGCCTCATATTCAGCTCCTTTTGATCCAGTATGTATTGTAGGCTTTTATGATCAGTGAATACTGTACACTTCGTACCATACAGATAATGTCTCCAAAGTCGCAGAGCAAAAACCACAGCGCCCAATTCTAAGTCATGGGTAGTGTAGTTCTCCTCATTCTTCCTTAATTGTCTAGAGGCATATGTGATCACCTTTTCACGTTGCATGAGAACAGCACCGTATCCTCGAAGAGATGCATCGCAATAAACAACAAAGTCTTCACTTCCTTCAGGTAACGATAAAATCGGCGCACTACAGAGTTTCATCTTCAGGGTTTGGAAAGCTTCTTCTTCATCATCGCCCCACACATACGGCTTATTCTTCTGAGTCAGCTTAGTTAATGGTTTCGATATCAAAGAGAATCCTTCAATAAACCTTCGGTAATAACCAGCCAAACCTAGAAATTGTCGTACTTCAGTTGGAGTAGTCGGAGCACTCCAATTCTTGATGGCTTCAATCTTTGCAGGATCAACATGTAATCCACTTTTATCAATCACATGTCCGAGAAATTGTATAGAATTAAGCCAAAAATCACACTTTGAGAATTTAGCGTACAACTTTTCGTTCTTTAACAAGTTCAAGATAATCCTTAAGTGCTCGGCATGCTCTTCATTGCTCTTGGAGTAGATTAGAATATCATCTATGAAAACGATCACGAATTTATCAAGATACGGCTTACAAATGCGATTCATTAAATCCATGAATACAGCAGGTGCATTAGTCAAACCAAAAGGCATAACCAGAAACTCATAATGACCATAACGAGTTCTAAACGCCGTAATAGGAATATATTCCTCACGTATGCGAAGTTGATGGTAACCAGAATGAAGATCAATCTTGGAGAAAACACGAGAACCTTGAAGTTGATCGAATAAATCATCAATTCTTGGAAGCGGATAACGATTCTTGATCGTTAGCTTATACAGCTCTCGGTAATCAATACACATACGAAACGAACCATCTTTCTTCTTAACGAATAAGACAGGAGCTCCCCAAGGTGACGAACTCGGTCGTATAAAAGCCTTATCAGATAGCTCTTGTAATTGTACAGATAACTCCTTCAGCTCGGATGGTGCTAAACGATATGGCGCACGAGCCACGGGTGCAGCACCAGGAATTAGGTCAATTTGGAATTCTACTTGCCTTGGAGGCGGGAGTCCAGGCAAATCTTCCGGAAACACTTCAGGAAAGTCACGGATAACAGGTACATCTTTAGCACGTTTCTCCTTCGATTCCTTCTCAACTACTTTAGCTAGGAATAACTCACAACCTCTTTCGATATACTTACGAGCCTTAATGCACGAAACGATTTTCAGTCGTGAATTACGTTGATCACCTTCGATAACCATGATCTTGTCATCTAAGGGAATCCTAACTTTCTTTTGTCCACACAAGATAGACGTGTTATACTTGGATAGCCAATCCATTCCGATAATAATATCAAAACTTCCCAATTTGACAATCATCAAGTCTATCTTAAAAATACAGTTCAGAAGATTAAGAGAACATCCTAGGAGCGCACGATTGGTACTCACTAATTTGCCATCAGCTAGTTCTACCTCATAACTCGCGTCTAATTCGACCGGTTTGATATCAACTAAGGTACTAAAACTTGTAGACACAAAGCTTTTGTCCGCACCAGAATCAAATAAAGCTGTAGCATAACGGTTGTTCAGTAAAACGTACCAGTGACAACTTTCGGGTTTTGCTTCGCTTCGGATTCACCCAACTGATAAGCTTTTCCCTGGTTATCTCCACCACGTGCATTCTTTGGAGGTTGAGGGCATTGGTTCCTCATGTGTCCTTTACCTTGGCAGTTAAAACACGTCACTCCCTTCTTTCCTGGTCCCCAACAGTCTTCAGTCTTGTGACCTAACTTGTTGCACTTCCTACACTTAGCACACTCACAAGTATGAGACTTCTTGCAGCGTTGACACCTGGTTCCCTTATCAACGTATGCAGTTTCAGTCATCGCATTAGCATTACCCCTCCTTCGGTTTTGATTCCTACTATGAGATTGACGGTTATCACCACGATCATCACTATCATTTTCAGCTCTTCTTTTGTTACCTTCAGAAACACCATCAGCCTTGTCTTGGATGATTTGACCCATTAGTTGGTAGGCCATACGAACAGCTTCATCAATATTAGCAGGTTTAGATGAGGTCACATCACCACGGATGTTGGTAGGTAAGCCTCGAATATACTGCTCTACCTTCAAGTATTCTGGGTTAACTTTGTTTGGACAAAGTAGAGCAAGTTCATGGAATCTGTTTGTGTATCCATCGATGTCAGTACCCTTCAGTCTCAGCTGATATAGTTCCTGTTCTAACCTCTGAATAACACTCCTTGGACAGAATTCCTCAGTCATCCACCTTCTTACTTCAACCCAAGGTGTAGCATAAGCAGCATCCATACCCATTGATGCCATTCTTCCATTCCACCAGGTTAATGCTCGCCCTTGAAGAGTAGCATAGGCAAACATCACCTTATCTCCTTCCTCACTTCCACTAAATCGAAACACGGATTCCAATTTCTCAAACCATTGCATTAACCCAACATCACCTTCAGTACCCTTAAAAGTTGGAGGTTTGCATTTCATGAACGAGGTATAATTTCACTTCTTGTTTTCAGGAATCACTGGTCTATCAGCATCACCAGTTCCAGCACCAGCATTGCCAGCTCCCGTATTACCAGCTCCAGTATTACCGGCTCCAGTATTACCAGCTCCAGTAGTGCCAGTTCCAGTATTATCGGCTCCAGTATTACCAGCTCCAGTAGTGCCAGTTCCAGTATTGCCTGCTCCAGTATCGCCAGCTCCACCAGATCCGCCAGCTCCACCGGATCCACCAGATCCACCAGATCCACCAGCTCCACCAGATCCACCGGCTCCATTATTCAAATTTGCCATAAATGCATTCATAGATATCTGAAATTGATCAGCTACTATAGCACGTAACTGAGTCTCAGTCAACTGTTTTGGCGGCATGATCCTGTTACACAATTCACATCAAAATGAGTATTCATTTAACGCTTGTGATAACAGAACATGAAATAAGAATAGATAGATGAAAAGAAACAAGAAAGGATGATAGAACGAAGAATAGAATTTAGACAAGGAACGAAGATTCACGAGGAATGAGTCAAAAGACAGGGATTTCTATTGTGACAATCAGCGTCGTTTGTAAATCACGTATTAGTATTATAATAATCAAATAATTAACATTAATAAAGAAATGTAATTTCATTATGCTTTAAGCATAATTAATAATTAAATATGTATAACATATATATACTTTTCTTATTCTCGTCCACTAGCAACTCGGAGGTTTCGCTTGTAGATGTTATAGTCAAAAGATTTCAAAAAATTTATTTTTGGAAAATCTTTTCGTTCTCTATAACTTGAGCTCTGATGCCAATCTATAACACCCCCAATTTCGGGTCATAGCAGCGGAAGGGTCATCGGGTGTTACTATCATGGTTCAACCTCACTATCATAGAAAACGCCTCAAAATGAGTCGTTTTAACAAAACATACATCCATTCATTTGTTTAAAGATAAAACAGTTCACACACGGTCCCAAATAGTTTTAAGGTTTACACAACCAACCAAATAATAAAAGTTTCTTAGAATGGACATAGTTTAGAAAAGCGGGCCAAAACGTTTTAATTTAGCAAGCTGCATGAAACCGCCTTCCTTGAGTGCCTTCATCATGGACCTGAGATAAAACATGCTATAAAGTCAACAAAAATGTTGAGTGAATCTATAGAGTTTAAAATTTAATAAACAAACACAAGTATTCTGAATAAACCTTCCGTGGTTGACAATCATGTGGATCAGACATAATTATCGTTGTTATTTCATAAGTCTCGTGAAATTGAACGTTAACATATATTATTTCAGCCCAACACACCTAGCCAAGTGTGTATATTTCTCTTATACAATTGCATCCGATGTTTCATTACTGGTGCATCACAACACCACGCGATTGCTAGTCGCGACCGGACTGGGTGTCACCCCGATAGATCTATCCATAGTATTAGCGTTCCTTTCGATTAACAATTCACGATTCATGGGTCTTTTCAGGCTAAACAAACTTGTATAACAACTTTCATCTAAGCATACAATCGGGTCCTTTGTGTTCAATTTTAAAAGAAAGAGGGTTTACCACAACTTCTCGTTGTACCCTTCATTTATTAATAAATGTTTTTCCAATAATAAGGGTTTCCACAACTTCTCGTCGTACCCCTTTTATTTTAATAAAACAAGCATGTTATCCCCCTCGCGGGTTTTATAAAACAAGTAAACATGTTAAAGCGAGGCTATAGACTCACCTTGGTACGATAGTAGTAATGTGACGATCGCCGACGATTTGTGATGCCCGTTAAACTCGAAGACCGCAACCTACCAAATAAGGCGCGTTCGTTAATAAACGACTCAAGTATAAATAATACTTAAATAATACGAAACTAAATTTCATAAAACCATGAAGATCCCGAAAAAATTAACAATATAAGTGTACTTCTATACCCTTTTATTCAACACTTATTCATTTAAACACTTGCACTCTCGACATTGACCCGTCATAAGACGCCAAGTCAACGCAAGTCAAACCTTCATTATAATTCCTTCGGACCAGTAACTAAGTCATTTATATAATGACTTAACACTTGAGTAAGTCACCATGTCCAATAGTGAATACTCAACTCACGCCATACAAGTATTGAACTACGTGTCCAAAATACCAATCAGCATGTACACTCCAAATGTACACACCAATTTAACCTATCTAGACTTGTCCGATTTCGACGAAACTTGGTGACAAACTCACACATAATATGACTAAGACTCAGTTTAAGTTTCATTCAAAAATATTACTTCTAAGACCTTCTGCCCGACACACCTTCGTGTTACAAAAACCGGACAGTTTTACGCCTTTGACTTGTAAAACCATTTTGACTTATCTAAACAATTCCGTTTGCAAAACCGACACTCGGGTTTGAAAATAGACTCATGACCTGAGGTTTAGCAACTTACAACAGTCCTTGAACATTTTTAAAACTCATTTTATAGTCCTCGAGATTCGATCCAAATACCGACAACAATTTTCGGATTGTGCCGATACCCGTCTCCCGGTACACAAATACTAAAAGTAGCATAACTTTTCGCTCGTAATGAGTTAGAAGCTCTACTTTAGCTCAAATCGAAGCTAACGAAATTCTCTACGACCCTATCTAATTAGTTTAACAAGACTTTTACAGTAAGTAATTCAAAAATAGCCTTAAAGTTACTGCCTAAAATTGACCATGTAAAAATCATACCAAACCACATTTTCAACCCATTCCAACAATTCCTATGGTCCTAATATCATCCTAATATCATACTAACACATCTAACTAACTCATAACACCCTCAAATTTAATCTCACAAAAATTAAATAATTAAAAACCTTACATGCAACAACAACCCACTACTAATATAATAATATTAACACATTCATTACCATAAAAATGGATCAAACATGATGTTCATCATCAAAAATTGAAAATAAAAATTAAGTGGATGCATGTGGGAAAAATTTATACCAATATGAAGCTTATCAAATTTCCAAGGTGGGTCTTCTTTTAGATTTGGAAGATTCAAAGTAAAAATTGAGTTTTGGTGGTGGCAATGGTGATGGTGGTGGACGGCAAAAGGGGAAGAAGAGAGAGAGATGGGTGTTTTTTTTTGTTAAATGAATTTTTAAATGAAAAAGGTCAGTGGAAAAACCTTATATAGTGGGGTGAGGGTAGATTTTGTCATATTTGCATTCTTTTGATCCAAAAATGCAAGTAAATAATTTACAAGGTAGAAAATATAAATTGTAAATTTTAAAAATATTTACGGGGCTCGGGTTTTGTAAAAATACTTTTCGAAAGTTAAAACGCTTCAAAATATAATAACAAAGCTTCGACACGACTTAAAACGCAATTAAATCGAAAACGTCGAAAATATACAATATCGAGACAATCGATAATAAAATGTAAATTTTTGGGCATCCGTCGGTATCGCGATCACTAATAGTTATCGTCATTCGTTAAAACGTAAAATACGAGAAATAAAGATTAAATATAATAAAAATCATTTTTATGATTATTTGAGAATATAATATCGATACCTAACATATTCCTTGTCGGTTTTTATCTAATCGACATTCTTATGCTAGTTTCAAATCATAACCTTCTCGGTTAGTCGATAATTTAAAATTCTCATTAAAGCAAACACGTAATACGTAATAGTCGAGATTAAAATAACGACCTGAAATTGACGGATTGTCACAACGTAGGCGTGGGGAGAGTCCTTCAAGGTATGATCGACGTAATCCAACGCATGTTGAGGGTTCTGCACTTTATGATCGACCACCTGCTATGATAATCATAGAGTTGTTACTGTTACTGGGAATAGGGAAACAGGGTACTCAAGTAGTTCAGCAAAGTGGGATTCAGTGCTATAATTGCAACGAATTTGGGCATATGGCAAAGGAATGCAGAAAGCCGAAACATGTTAAGGATTATGCATATCATTAGGAGAAAATGCTGCTATGCAAGAAGATGGATGCAGGGGTTAAATTGTTGGCTGAGGAAGGAGCAATGCTTGATGACACTGATGATGAAGCCTCCGACCAAGAATTTGAAGCACATTACTCGTACATGGCAAAGGTTGAAGAAGTTCTCAATGTCACTGAAGATGACAACGGTCCTATCTTTGATACTAAGCCAATTAAGAAGGTACACACTGAAGAGGAATATAATGTGTTTGGTAATATTCAGGAGCATTGTGAGCTACCCAAAGCCATTACTAACACATGTATGATGGAAATGGTTGATAGCAATACCACACCCGATTCAACAGACATGTGCAATAATGAGTCTGAGGATGATCAACATGCAAATGAGTATGATGATGATGAGGAGCGTATTGCGCTTGCTAACTTAATTGCTTCTTTACCAAAAGATGTCAAAGAAACTAGAAAGAGTCAAAAGTAGTTAAAGAAGGCAAACGCTACGCTCACTCAAAATTTTGAATAAAGAAAATATGCAGTTATAAAATCTAGTGAGCTTCTTGCAAGTTGTAGAGCTGAGCTTATTCAAAAAGACAAAGAGCTTGCAAGGTACAAAAGGGGTGTTGTTACTACTGTAAAGGATGTTTTTAAAACTAAATACAACGAAACTCTTAAGCTTTTAGAACAAGAGAAACGTAATTACAACACCTCTTTAAGTACGGAACGACACAAAACGTATCTTGCCACCACCAAAGTGAATGAGTTAACTCAAAAGATTGGTTTTCTTCAAGAGGATAAGACTAAGCTAGTCACTACGAAACGGAAGAGGTTGCAAACTTGCAAAAAGATTTCAAAATTAAACAAGCTAAAGACATTGACAAAGTCGTAGAACTTGAAGTTCAAATTGATTTTTATAAGAAAATTGTTTATAAAACAAATCAATCTATTCAAACCATGCGAATGTTGGTACCTCGTTCGTTTTTCAAGGGTAAAGCTTATTTTGCTAGTCCTAAGTACCTCGAGCAAGCTCAATCTGAGAACTAGCAATTATATCATGAGGAGTACCAATGGACCGACGTTGATTATCTAATTGTTAGGCCCGATAGTGATGAGTCACTAATTTTTAAAGAGGAGAGTAGATCACCGGTTAATAAAGATTTTGTGAAACCATATAATTATGCTTATGAAAATAGTCTTTATGAAATTTTCAAACCACAAAAATAAAGTCTCGTGAGCAAATATTTTTTGAATGTGAACAAATAAGAATTAAATGGAGACAAGTTTTTGCCACTAAGAAAACTAATGTTTCAAAATTTATTGAGTACTTGCCATATACACCTTCTGTAAGCAAGAGTAAGCAAGCAGTTAGTTTTCTTAAAAAAACATTGAAAATTTCAAAAGGTTTTGACGACGACTGGAAAGAACGTGAACGTTTGAAAGGCAACAAAGAAATTCCTCACGATATAACTGTGCTTGTGAAAAGTATTTTGATTCCCGCTTGTGGAAAGAACTCAAAAACATATGTTGGAATTTGAAACATCAAATAAGAGAGAAATGTTTGATTATTTGAAATATGTGGAATCTCTTGAACAAGAAGTAAACGACCATCAACCTGAAAGAGACGAATTTTCTATAGCATATGATCTACTCTTGCAAGAATGCCTCTCAAAAAATATTATGTGTGTTTATGTTACCTCTTGTGCTGATATTGATGAATATTCTGATGTTGCATGCAAATATCTTGATCAAGTCAAAGAGTGTGAACGTCTTAAAACTGAGCTTTCGAAAAAGTTGACCAAAAAGAGTTTTCGTTACTTTGGCATAGATATGATTATCTTCAAAAACATTGTCATTCACTTGAACTTGCTTTGCAAAACAAAGTTGGCAGATTTTCAAATGATACACCTTTGGAAGAAAAATTATCTGAGTCATGTCGATTACTAAACGAAAAAAGTCTTGATATTGCAGATTTAAAAGCTCAGTTACAAGAAAAAGACCTAGCAATAGCCAAGTTGAAGAAACTCGTAGCTAAGATGGGTGGTAAAGTTGTGGAACCTAGCGTTAATAAATTAGTTGTTAGACAACCCAATGCCTATAAAGTGAATAGACCCTTTATCTTGGAAAAACCATCCGCTTTCTCAAATTCCTCGTTTGCAAAACCTGTGTTTTCCCCCAAGATGGATGGAAAGGAAAGGTTACCACATAATCAACCCATACTCTAGCACCAAGTGTTAAGCACAATAATATGATTAAACCAGGGATGTATAGAATGACCATTAAACCCACAAACAAAGTTAGTCAATCGCCTCAGACTTCTAGAAACAATAATACTCGTGTTTCTTCTACTACAGGAGTAGTATCCACTACTAGTGTTAGCCGGCCTCAACTTAAGAGCACTCAAGTGAATGATAAGGTTTGGAAACACAAGAGTCAAGGGAAGTTGACGGAAGTAGAAGAACACCCTAGGAATTTGCATGTTTTTAAGAATAAAACGTCTGTAATCGCATGTAATGACGATTTGAATGATTTGAATGCTTTGAATGTTAAGTTTGTTTGTGTGAAATGTGGAAAATGTGCCGTTAATGCTAATCATCTATGTGTGTTATGTATAATGTCAAAGGCGTAGATACTAGACCTAAGAAGAAAATTGTGATGCCTATTAGTGCTAGTAAACCCAAACGCAAAGTGAACCATTCTGGTGAAATCTATTCTAAGAAAATTACTGCATCAGACTCCACTACTCAGAATACTAGAAGTCGAATTAGAGAATTATATGAGTCTGCTATCAAGTCTTGGAAATGGTGGTTTGCTAATCAATGTCCTACAGGATATAAATGGGTGCCTAAAGTTAGGACAGAAAATGTGACAACGAGTGTTAGTATGCCTTTAAATGTTGCTAAGGACACTAATGATTCTGGAATCACAACTAACGTGGTATCCAATTTAGCAAATGCTCCATCGTGTTCTAATTCTCCTGCAGGTGATACAAATAATTCTCTTCATACTGGACTACGGGTGCACCAAGCACATGACAGGGAATCTCAAGCTTCTAATTAACTTCGTAGAGAAGTTCGTGGGTACGGTCTAATTCGAAAATGATCAGTTTGCGCCGATCCTAGGATATGAAGATTTGGTTCAGGTGAATATTACGATCAAAAGGGTATACTACGTCGAAGGGCTCAATCACAATCTTTTCTCGGTTGGTCAATTATGTGATGCAGATTTGGAGGTTGCTTTAAAGAAGATATGTTTTGTTCGTGATTATGATGGGAATGATTTACTCACTGGTTAACGGGGTACAGATCTTTACACAATCTCACTTCAAGACACAACTTCTACAACTCCACTTTGCTTCATAGCTAAAGCTTCAACAACTCAGGCATGGTTATGGCATCAACGTCTATCCCATATCAATTTTGATACCATCAACTTGCTTTCCAAGAAAGATATTGTGAGAGGCCTTCCAATCTTGAAATTTATCAAGGATCGTCTTTGTTCTTCTTGTGAGCTTTGTAAAGCTAAACGGAGTAGTTTCAAGACAAAGACTACACCAAGCTCTAAAGGACGGTTAGATCTTCTTCATATCAATTTATGTGGTCTCATGCGTGTTCAAAGTATCAATAGGAAGAAATACATTATGGTAATTGTAGATGATTACTCAAGGTACACATGGACTTTCTTCTTGAGATCCAAAGATGAAACACCCGAAGTTCTCATCAACTTCCTTAAGCAGATACAACATGGTCTTCAAGCTCAAGTAAAAGTGGTTCGTACTGATAGAGGCACATAATTTTTGAATTCAACTCTAAAGAATTATTTTGAAGCCGAAGGGATTGAACATGAAACATCTATTGCTCGAACACCTGAACAAAACGGCGTTGTTGAAAGAGGAAACTGTACTTTAGTTGAGGCTGCTCGAACATTATTATCCGCTTCAAAACTTCCACTACTCTTTTGGGCCGAAGCCATGTCAACCGCATGCTACACACAAAACCGGTCCTTAATTATTCCAAGACACGAAAAGACACCATATCACATAATTCATGATAAAAAACCTTCACTCAAACACCTTCACGTTTTTGGATGTACTTGTTACATTATACGAGATGGTGAAAATTCGGATAAGATGAAAGAGAAAGGTGATGCATGTATTTTAGTGGGATATGCAACTCAGTCTAAGGGATATAGAGTTTACTACAAGAGAACAAAATTGATAGTCGAGACTATTCATATCATATTTGATGAATTGAAAGAAATGGCACTTGAACAAAATAGTTTAAGTCCCGATCCACAACGACAAACGACTTCCGTTCACAGCCGCACGGAACTCGGAACTCAAGACCATAGCAATGAACCGTCAAGTTCAAAGCTGGTTCCACAAAGTGTTCCAAGAGAAGATATGATAGTCGAAACAAAAATTAAAGAGTTGGAAATGTTATATGGACCAGTGTATGATGAATATTTCACGTGGGAGAAACATGTTGTATCGAAGTCTTCCGCTGTCACTCATGATAAGAATGATGATACCGATCATCATCAACAAAAGGATAAAACTTCATCTACTTCAACACGGGTTGCTACAGATTTACCTCCTCAGAATATCACATCAACAATCGCTCCTACAACATCCATAACTACTGTCATTGCTCCAGAGAACACAAATCAAGCAGACCATGCATTAAATGACGAAGACGACTTTATCAACCCATTTGGTACACCACTACACGAAACTAGAGAGTCTTCTACTCGACATGTAGATCCGTCAAATATGCATACGTTCTACCAATGACATCCTTCAACACATCATTGGACCCGAGATCATCCTTTGGTTCAAGTAATTGGAAACCCTTCACGGCTCGTTCGTACAAGACGACAACTTGAAACCGATGGTGATGTTTGTATGTTCACACTCGTCGTGAGTACAGCTAAACCAACAAATATTAAAGAAGCCTTGGCAGATCATGCTTGGATTGAATCGATGACGGATGAACTTCAACAATTTGAAAGACTTAAAGTCTGGGAACTTGTTGACAGACCATACGATGTAACATCATTAAATCTTCGATGGATCTGGAAAAACAAGATGGATGAAGAAAACACGATCATAAAGAATAAATCAAGGCTAGTGGTTAAAGGGTATGGACAGAAAGAGGGTATTGATTTTGAAGAATCATTTGCACCAGTAGCTCGTATGGAAGCAGACAGGATTTTTCTGGCTTATGCTGCACATAAGGGATTCATCGTTTATCAAATGGACGTAAAGACGGTGTTTCTTAACGATCGTTTGAAGGAAGAAGTCTATGTCACACAATCGGAAGGATTCATCAATCCTCATTATCCTAACAAGGTGTATCGTCTCCACAAAGCACTTTATGGACTCAAGAAAGCTCCAAGGGCGTGGTACGACGAGCTCTCGAAATTTCTGGTATCCAAAGGTTTCTCAAAAGGTTCCATTGATCTAACTTTGTTCACTTATAAATATGGGATGACATTTTGCTTGTACAGATTTATGTTGATGACATTATTTTCGGGTCTACAAACCCAAAACTTTGAAAATGGTTTGAAAAAGTAATGCACAACAAATTTGAAATGTGAATGATGGGCGAACTAAAATTCTTTCTAGGAATTCAAGTTCACCAATCCCCAAGTGGTATCTTTATTAACCAAGCTAAGTATTGTCAAGAGATAATCAAAAAGCATGGTATGACCTCATGTGACCCCGTTGGGACACCATTATCAACCACATCCCTAGATGCTGATTTGGAGGGATATGCCATAGATCAAACAAGATATCGTTCAATGATTGGCTCCCTCATGTACTTAACAACAAGCAGACCAGATATATCACATGCTACGTGTTATTGTGCACGATATCAAGCACGAACCACTGAAAAACACCTCAAGGAGGTTAAACGGATCTTTCGGTACCTTAAGAATGCCATTCACATGGGACTCTGGTATCCGAGGGAAAACGGTTTCTTTCTAACCGCCTATTCAGATTCTGATCATGCAGGGTGTCTTGATACACGAAAAAGTACTTCTGGTGGTGCACAACTTCTAGGTCAAGATAAGCTCGTGGGATGGTCTTCCAAGAAGCAGGATTGCACGTCAATGTCATCAGCCGAAGTGGAGTATGTGTCTCTATCTGCGTGTTTTGCTCAAGTTCTTTGGATGAGAACACAACTCACGGATTATGGCTTCCACTTTGATAAAGTACCTATGTACTGTGACTCGAAGTCGGCCATAGCCATCTCCTGTAATCCGGTACACCATTCCCGCACGAAGCACATTGATGTCAGATATCACCTCACAAGGAACAAGTTGAAAGGGGTATTGTTGAATTATACTTTGTTGGAACTGATTACCAATTAGCTGTCTTGTTTACAAAAGCCCTTTCGAAAGAGAGGTTTGCGTATCTAGTTAGGAAAATTGGTATGAGATGTTTGACTCCAGCAGAACTGGAGATTCTGGCAAAGAAGTTTACTTGATTCATCTATCAAACATCTACTTGTAAATATCTTTGAAAAAGCAAAATACAAAAATATAAAACATATAAAAGCAATAGATAAAATTAAAAATCTTTGAAAATCCAAAAATATTCTTCTCGACATGTCTTTCAGTATCGATAATATAGACGTACCTAGAAATTTCGCTCAATAACGACACGGGTGTGTACATAAAGCTCGAATGAAAGTTGTAAATATTTTTCAAAACATGTCAATTCCTCTTTTAATAAAGGAAAATGTCTATTTTTGACAATTTTTTCCAACAACGGGTAGAGCAATCTATCTCGGGTTGAGCTTGTCACAAAACATTCAACGTTTTGAGCTTAATACTTTGGCTTGTAATCACTTTCAGAGTGCAACCCAGTTCACTTTGGCTTGTAATCACTTTCAAATTGCAACCCGGTTCTATATTCACGGGGGAGTGTACGATTTAGTGCCCTTACCCTCAGCAAAAGAAGAGAAATCTTCTTACACTTGAGTGGATTCGTCAAGACATTGAAAGTCTATGAACTCAAGTTTATGCTTTAGAAAAATCACTTCGCCAAAAAGAATGGATTTTTTAAAAAGCGTTGAACACAATTTTTTCAAGAATTTTTCAATGATATTCAAAATCTTTCAAAAATTGTGTGTTCAACAACTCCTATCCTCAAAAGTTCAATGTGGATCATATCCTCGTAATGACAATTCAATTGGAACATTTTCTGAGGGGGAGCGTTCCAAATTCATGCTAAGTTTGACACATTTTTCTCCCGAAAGTTTTCAAGACTATTTTTCACAATATATTTTAATCAAAATTGGTATCTCTAATATCAAACGATTTTATATATTAGAGATAGGGGAGAAAATGTGATTAAAATATGATCTAAAGACTAAAGCACTTATGGTTACGATCAAATACCTAAAACATCTTTAATCCATGACGTTATTAGTGTCAAAAGGGTGGTTAGGTTTATGTCCTATGATCCAACCAGAACCGGAGGGATCTTCCTAGGGATAATCCAATAGATTATTAGAACTCCTTAGGAAAGATGGAGTAGAATGTGAACGTAGCTGAATGCCGACTAAGTACTGATGATAGCACTGGAACAATCACAACAAGGTGCTCGTAATGACGTCTTGGTAAGCATTGAAGGGGTTGAAGAATAAAAAGAAATGTAAGGATAAAGGGTGAAAAGAAATCAGCCTTCCATACAACTTAGGCAGAAATCAGGTCAACACATCATGAAGACAACACATCATGGACCCAGTGATGTAATGCACAACCCTTCCCCAGCTGGCTCAGGCTTCTCTCAAAAGAAGTTTGTTTTATTGTTACGGAGATCAATACGACTTCTATTGACTTTCTCACTCCAAGATAGTTGATATTGAATAGGTGGCATCTGCTCCAGCCTCCGACCACTAAAAGTGCACAAATCGAGTCTAGATCCAAGAGATCAATCAAATCTCGTTAGGACACACGAAATGACGAACAAGAGAGTCCTATGCTACATCCTTGTGATATTGCTAGAACACTCAGAGTGATACTACCTAGTATTCACAATGATGAGTGGAAATCCTTCTAGTGTTAACATCTAACAACACTGCGGTAGGTCATGTGTAAGATTCTTTTAGAATTGAACATGTGTAAACTGAAAGCAACAGTGGTTTTATTCTGAATTGATTCAAACTCATTTCAGGTTTCTACGTAATATCTTTATGGTCTTGACAGAACATTCAGAGTGATCTTCATTAATATTCACAGTGACGAATGGAAATCCTTCTAGCGTCAACATCAAATAGCGCTACGGTAGGTAACTTGCGAGATTCTTTATGAATCAAGCTTGTGTCAACTGGAAAGCAACAATGGAAAGATTCTTTAAGAATCAAACTTGTTCCAGGAATTTGAATTGACGACTTTATTCAATAGGATATTTATCCAATTGATTCACTCTTTATGTTCGCAGTCTTGCTTTGAGACGGTCGAGTAAAGAGAATGGCTAGTACAGCCGCGAAACCCTGTTAAGGAGGTTATTAATTGAATCTACCTAATCATAGGTACGATATTTAAAATCGTCTAACGGTCTTCACCGGCCAGAGGTAAAACGCTACTGATTTAGGACGAATGTCAAAGCCATTCAGTCTGTGTCTATGTTTTGTCTCAAGAAGGTGGCGTTACGGTGTACTCAGCAAAGTCGAAGATTCAAAACCACATACTCATTCTCAAAGACATATTCAACAATCAAGAAGGCTAAAAACTTCTGCAACTCTGATAAACAAAATCTTCTTTATCAATTAATGTAAGGGAATTACCTCTCTTTAAAGGAGATTGTTAGCAAGCTTTCAAAATGATGCAAAGTATGAGCATGTGGACACAAGACTGGAAGATGGCAAAGACAAGTCAAGGATGATTTGAAGATCTCAAGATTAAAAGACAAAGTCGAAAGACAATTACAAAGGCTCAAAGATCACAGCATGAAGGAACAAGACTAGTATTACACGTTCAAGACTCGGTTATGGCAAGATTAGTAATCTCTACAAATATTCAAATGACAAAGGGGAATGACCTCTCATTGGGGGAGATTGTTAGCCTTAAAATATTGAGTCAAACAAGAATGATCGATCATAGGTTTATTATGTTATTAGAACGTTGTAATAGGTGGTATAATAGTCGTGACATTACGAGCTTGATGGCTAGCTTAAAAGTCCTCTTTCAAGGTACTAAGCATTTATTTAAGTCCGGTCTAAACAATATCCATAATCAAGCCCACATGTAGGAGGACTATAAATACCCTTCCTAGCATGTTAGGAAGGGTGTTAGTTGTTCATTTTCCTAATCTAATCCTCCCTAAGTTTCACACATCTCTCTATTTTCTCTCTCTACTTTCTCTCTCTAGAATTCATCTATTTCATCTATCTTTCTTCTTTATTTCTTATTTGATCATCACTAAAATTTGGGACAACAGTGTGTGGTATTCTTGAATCTCATGTTGATGTTTCCTCGTTGTCTAGAATATGTTTGTCGGTATTCAAGTCTTGGGATTGGATATCCAATGTTAACCAATTTGATAAAGGTTGTCGGATTATTGTTGGATGGAATAAAGATGTTGTGGATGTGATGGTCATTGCTCAAACGTCCTAAGTTATACATGTTCAAGTTAAAAATAAGGCTGATGACAAGATTTTCTTTTGTTCATTTTTTTATGCTAGTAACTCTCCTATTGAGAGGCGTTTGTTACGGGCTGAATTCTGCCTCCATAAGATTGTGACTCATAATAAGTCGTGGATACTCTTGGGTGATTTTAATGTGGCACTAAATATGGAGGATGTATAATCGGGATCGTCCACTCTTAGCTCTCATATGTATGAGTTTAAGGATAGTGTTGCCAAGATTGAAGTGTTGGACATCACGAGCTCGGGTTTGCATTACACATGGAACCAAAAACCTAATGGTGGCTCAGGTACTCTGAAAAATATTGACCGAATCATAGGTAATATTGATTTTGTCGACTATTCTCTAGGGGCCTATGTGGTGTTTCACTGGTATTGGAATTATGATCATGCTCCTACGATTATGAAGTTTCCTTCTATCGTGTTACCGAAACCAAGACCGTTTAAGTTTTTTAATTTCTTGATACATAAATAAATATTTGAGGAGGTTGTTCAAAATTCTTGTAATACTCATGTGTAGGGAATAATATGTCGCTAAAATCTCTATTACTAAAGTAACTTCACGAACATGGTAATCTTCATGCAAGGGTGTGTAAATTACGGATTGAGCTTGATACAGTGCAGTGGGCTCTTGATTCTAACCCCTCATATTAGAATCTTAGGGATGAGTAGGCGGTGTATCTTAGTGCTTTTAATCAAGCTAAACTTTACTAGGAACGTTTTCTGAAGCAGAAAGCTAACATCGAGTGGCTTGGAACGGGTGATGTTAATTCATCTTACTTCTACAAGTCAATTAAAAGTAGAAATTCTAGAAGTCAAATTGAAACTTTGGTGGACTCTCATAATAATGTTTTGGTTGGCGTTGATGTCCCGGAAGCGTTCGTAAACTACTATGAGGGTTTTTTAGTAATGCTGCACCTTGTGATAACTTGGTTATCGAGGGACTATTTGTTAAGCAAGTACCCTATCAAATTGACATGGTTCATTTTATCACTTACAAGGAATTAAATGGGCCTTGTTTGACATAGAGGATGATCGAGCTCCAGGACTAGATGGATTCACATCAACTTTTTTCAAGAAAAGTTGGGATACGATTGATAACGAGGTATGTTATGCGGTTAAAGATTTTTTCATGAATGGTAAGCTTCTTAAAGAGGTTAATCAGACTTTTCTAACCCTCATTCCTAAGGTTACTACCCCGGCCAAGGTGAATGATTTTCGTCCTATATCATGTTGCAACATTATTTATAAGTGTATTAGTAAAATTATTACTAAGAGGATTATTGTGGGTATTGAAGAAGTGGTTCGTTTGAATCAATCAGCTTTTTTCTTGGGAAGGCGGATTTCAGACAATATCCTTGTTACTCAAGAGCTTATGTATCGATACCATAGGAATCGTGGACCTCCTCGTTGTGCTTTAAGATTGATATTAAAAAGGCATATGATACCATTGATTGCCTATTTTTGGAGAACATTCTTCATCAATTTGGATTCCCTATTACTATGATTAAGTGGATTCTGGTGTGTGTGTGTGTGTGTGGGTGTGTGTGTCATCAGCTTCTTTTTCTATTTGCATTAACGAGGATGTTCATGGTTTTTTTAAGGGTAAAAGGGGTTAAGGCAAGGTTATGCGCTATCGCCTTATCTATCTACGTTGGTTATGAAGGTGTTGACTCTTATTCTTAAACGTCGGGTTTCTCATTCTGATTCATCCCAATTCCACAAACAGTGTGACGCTTTAGAAATTATTAATGTTTGTTTTGCGGATGACCTTTTTCTCTTTGCTAGAGGTGAGGTTGAATCAGCCCGCGTGATTATGGAGAGCCTTGAAGAATTTAAGAAGGTTTGTGGTCTTGTTCATAGCATGCCTAAAAGTACCGCATTCTTTTGCAATGTTCCAAATAATGTGAAAATTGACATTCTTCATATTATGCCATTTACGAAAGGTACATTACCGGTTAAATATATTGGTGTTCCTCTAATTTCATCGAGGTTGCTGATTAGAGATTGTAAGCCTCTTGTGGAAAAGGTGAAACATCATATTAGTGATTGGAAGAACAAGTCTTTATCATTTGTGGGATGGATTCAAATGTGCAAATCGGTCATCTCGGCTATGCAAGTATATTGGGCTTTGGTTCACCTCATTCTGAAGGGTATTGTTTATGATATTAACCAATGTATTCGGGGCTTCTTGTGGTTCAATAGCGAATACAAGCAAGGCAAAGCTAAGGTTGCGTGGGATATCATTTGTCTTCCTAAGTCGGAAGGTGGCCTTAGGATTCAGAGTCTTGATATGTTCATTATAGCTCTTATGGTGACGCATTTGGAGTATCTTATCTAGGCATGAGTTGTTATGTTTTCATTGGATATATGAGCATAACCTTTAGGGAAGATCATTTTGGGATGTCCCATTTCTAACGGATGCAAGTTAGGGATGGCGTATTTTGTTGCTTATGTGTGATACGGTTAGGCCTTTCTTTTGGAAGTCTATTGAAAATGGCAAACCACTTTTATACTATTTGATTCATGGTGTTCCCTAAGTCTAATTTCTAAGATATTGACTCATCGGGATATATCGAATGGTGGGCATCGTCTTGATTGTGCAGTGTTTAACTTTGTGGTTAACGACACTTTGAATTGGCCTCAAGAGTGGTTGTTGAAAGTTCCAAACTTAGGTACGCTTCTGGTTCCCAATCTTAGTGATACTTCGGATAAAGTTTTATAGAGGGACAAAAATAGGCTTTTCTCGGTGTTCTCGGTTATTAAGGCTTGGGAAGAGCTACGTCTACGAGGATTTGAGGTTAGATGAGCGAGTGTAGTGTGGTTTTCGCATTGTATTCCTCGGCACGCGTTTCATTTATGGCTTACGGTTAGAGGCAATCTAAAGACCCAAGACAAGTTAAAATAATGGGACATTGGATCAGCCGACATAACTCAGATCCGTCGCCCTCTAAGTAATGATACTCCGAATTCTCATGGTCACCTATTCTTTGAATGCAGATTCTCGTCTTAGGTTTGGTGTTACGTTAGGAGTTTGGCAGATATGGATGATTTACCCCATGTTCTTCGTTTGATTATTATACATCTTATACCAACTTCTAGGAAGCGCACATCTAGGAGTGTGATTGGTAGACTCATTATCGTTGCTACTACTTATTTCTTACGATCGGAACAAAATAACAGATTATTCAAGAAAACTCTAACATCCCTGGAAGAAACTTGTGATTTAGTTATGAAGACTGTTAGGCTTAAACTTCTAACTTTTCGGTTCAAGAAAACTACTCAAGTGGTTGAGATCTAAATGGAACATGTAGAGGGCGCTACTACTTATGGTGCCTAGTTTTTCTTTTGATTGCTTGATGTTTTAGTTGTCTAAGTTGTGGTTTAAACTTAATTGTTTTGAGGCATGTCTCGAACATTTAGTAGTTTAAAGCTTCCACTTGAGGTTAATGTGGTCGATTATCCATATTTCATTGTACTTTATCTTTCTTATATTAATACATCTTTATCGGGGTAACCCTTTACTAAAAAAATCTTATAAGCCCATTATATTAGCTAAAACAAACACCCCCTATATTGTTTCTGAAAAAGTCAATATCTAGGAGATTTTATAAAAGTACCTTTCCACTGGAGAAGCTAATAAGCTAATAGGTTAACAAGTCTTTTTTGTTTACGTACGCTACCTAAACATGCTTAGATGTCGGGTTTCAACTTAACACAATCATCTTTCACATGTCTTAAATGTAAAAACCAAAAAACCAACATTGTATTAAATAGTTGTCAACTTAGAAGTACAATATAGTAAATATACTAATCATAAGAAAAACATAGAAGACAAAAGAGCGTAAACAAGTGGATCGGGCCAATAAACCTTTATTATCTAATACCATCACATCACATCACCATCACATTACTATCATCAATGTAAAACCAAATTGACCACCAACAATACATTACGACCCGATGAAAATACAAAATCCCAATACTAATCTAAGTACTAATATTAATACCAACATAAAAAGTTAAAACTATTAAACTACCGCCTCCCAATCAAAACCAAATTTCAAACAAACAACGTTGAAACATTCACATGCATATCAAATAGTCAAACACCAAACCAAAATATCGGTGTAAAAATAACAAGTGCCTTATTATCTTAAACGCCCAATGTATTTTTTTTATATAAGAAAACTCAAAGCTTAGCATATATTAACATATAAGATCTGTACATAACACATGCTATTCGATTAGACCCGCACCTAGGCAAAATGGGTCGTAGGGGTAAGAATGATACTACGCCAAACACCCCTTTAACTTGTAAACATATATGTTCCAGTTATTAAGTGGCTAGGATCTGAGTTTATACAAACCATAATACAAAAGCATTAACCTAGGTGTTTCATGGTATTAGAGATGGTTTAGGATTAGCCCGATTACTCACGAGCTCCACCCGGGACTAACCAGCGACCCTTTTGTCCTTAAGCTTCGTATCACTAGTCTCACCTATAAGAAAACATAAAATGAACCAACGTAAGCGAGAGCTTAGTGAGAAAACGCATATATATATATATAACTGACATGATAATAAGGTTAAAAGTTGCTTCATGACAATTTATCCATCACATACTACTGAGATTAGACCACACGGCCGTTAGGGACTGTTTTGGCCATAGTGATCGATATACGCTGTTTTGACTTTACGAGTCAATATGGCTATTTTGACTTTTAGCTACATAAGTCAATAGGCTGCTTTGACTACTCGAGTCAATATAAGCTATTTTGACTATACAAGTCAATAGGGCTGTTTTGAATTTTAACTACACAAGTGAATAGGCTGCTTTGACTACCAGAGTCAATATAAGCTGTTTTGACTTTACGAGTTAATATGGTTGTTTTGACTTTTAGCTACATAGGTCAATAGGCTGCTTTGACTACTCGAGTCAATATAAGTTGTTTTGACTATACAAGTAAATAGGGCTGTTTTCACTTTTAACTACACAAGTGAATAGGCTGCTTTGACTACTCGAGTCAATATAAGCTGTTTTGACTATAGAAGTCAATAGGGCTGTTTTGACTTTTAACTACACAAGTGAATAGGTTGCTTTGACTACTCGTAGCATGTACTATTAATAACACTAAAATCATAGTACGAGTATAATAATTTATTTATTATACAATCTAAACATAAGCACCATGAGGTACGTGGTACATCTAACGGGCTCTTAAGGTTTCGTTTCGATTCTTATATACGTTAGTCACCTTGATTAGCTTGTAATCTACCTCGAGCTCCACCAAACGTCCTAGGCCAACCTATATAACCTAAGAGCATATAAGTAATCCAGAGCTTACTTGGAATACTATATAGCTTATCTTAAAAAAGCATAAAAAGAAAGCTAAGCCATAAGGGGCTGTTTGGTTCGTGGCTTTCATAACCACATAAACACACTTTCTAAAACTTAACACCAATAAATGGTGTTATAGCACCTTAACAAGGTACCCATCACTTATATGAACATTTACACATGTTTACAAGTATTCTTGGTAAATTGGAAAATCACATCTTAACATAAAATTCTACATAAACCCCACAAATGGCATAAGGTTCAATCTTTAAGCATCACCCACCTATGGTTAGCTCTAAAACATGAATTTGGATTATGATATGATTTTTACCTCGAATTAAATGATGGGGACACTAGTATATGCCTTATTGGAACTCAATATACCCTTTCCTTAGCTTGATCTTGCTTGAAACCTCAATATAATACAAACCCTAGGATTTACTACTGCTTGTGTGTGTGTGACGTGAAGAGAAAGGAGGGAAGAGAGAATTATGGTTACTTCCAGAATTAAGCTTGATGTATATCTCATTTCAAGTTACATTAATTGGCAATTTTAGTCCTTATTAATATAACTATGACATGATAAGTCCTTGTAAACTAAAAGAAGGTTGTTCTAGTGTGAATTCGGCTAAAACAAAAAAGGATTTTGTTTGGCTAACGAGGGTGACCATATATAATAGTAATAAAATTATTACCGTTAAAGATTGGGTGTCACAACTCTCCCCCACTTATTGGGTTTGTGTCCTCATAAACCATTCTTGGTAGAAAGCTGGGTAGTACTTAATGAGTTCCTCTTCAGGTTCCCATGTATAATATAACCCCTTTCTATGCTTCCATCTAACCTTGAAAAGGAGGATCTCTTTCCTTCTGAGTTTTTTGACCATGGTGTCAAGAATCTCTACCGGTTCCTCGACGAAGCCGAGCTTCTCGTCAACTACAATATCTGCTAGAGGTACATACTCTGCCTCATCTACCAAACATTTTCGTAGCTGAGACACGTGGAAAGTATTGTGAATATTGTTTAGTTCTTCTGGCAGTTCAAGTTTGTAAGCTACCTGATGTGATCGTGATAGTATAGTGATAATTAAGATACTTTATAGGGTAAATTAGAAAATTACCTTTAGGAAAAAGTAATAGTCTAAAATTACCAAAGATGAATTCAATTAAACACGTGGATGAACCAAGTTCGTTGTACACGAAGATCTTATGAATTTGAGACGTTTTGTTTCGATTTGGACAATTGATTCGAATTGGTTTTCTGTTTTTAAACTAAAATTACTCCTACAAACTTTAATTAAAATCCTAAAGTGCATGAATCGTAAACCCGAATAATTAAACTATTTAAAAATCTATTTAAAATTTACTATTTAATTAATATTATTTTTACACTATTTTAAAAAAAACTATTAAAACGAATTTAAAAACTATCTTAAATTTAAAAAAATTATTAAATCTATTTTAAATTAACTTTTACTAAATCTATTTTTAAACTAATTTTATTCAAAAACTTAATTAATTAAAATCTAATTTATAAAAAAACTAATTATTATAACTAATAAAATTTCTAGAATCATTAAAACATTTTTTAAATTTATTTTTTATTTATTAAACTTTATAAAGTAAATTCAAACAAATGAGTTAAAAAAATAAATAATTAATTAAAACTTGTATTAATTATTATTTAAAAGCTGACAGTCAACGTTTAAAAGACTATATTAAATATTCAAGTAGTACTTAAACACAAAAAAGGTTGTAGATGAGATGGTTAACACCTTTGGAAGTTACCCGTGAGGTCACGGGTTCTAGTCCCACAGAGGACATATTTTTTGGATATAATTATTTGGAGAATATATTTTAAGTAAATCTGCAAACCAAACACCCCAAATCGAGGGCTGCAGGCTAAATTCACAAACAGCAATACAAATTGAATCAATTCAGATAAGATATAACCAATAATTACAGGAACAAAGAAATCCATAAGTAACAGCCCTCAATAATCTCAAATACATGTTGGGTCAAAAAGTTGATGTGGCAGAAACTCAAAAACGAAAAAAACATGAAGATATTGTCTAAGCGTTTTCAAGAGTAATCCAAGCGTTGACAAGAGCAAACTAAGCGTTGATGGCTCAAGCATTGTCATGTACAATCCAAGCATTGTCATGTACAATCCAAGCATTGTCATGTACAATCTAAGCATTGATAGAAACGTAGACAAGAAGCCTATAGAAGCTTCTATTTAGATAAACATGCAGAATATATTATGTATAAGTTTATTTAAATTAAAGATTTACATGTTTATTTGATTTTATCTCTTGTAAACCCTAATCCTTACACTATAAAAGGAACCAAGGGTATTAGGTTTTATTCATAAGTTCATTCACAATGTAAACCTAAAGCGTGTGTCGACTAGGTGTGGGATTCAATATACACACATCTAGTGATTGTTAATTATTAATATAGTTAGCAATCCAATTGTTTTAATTTATGTGTTCTTGTGCCCTAAACACCTTGTTAATGGTTGTTGTTCTAATTCCGCTTTGATTATGTTAATCATATGAACAATGATCATTCCTAGTAGCTTAAAAGATCCGGAAACCAAGGTTTCCACAATTGGTATCAGAGCCTCGTGGCTCGTGATGCCAGGACCAACAAGGTGTTCGTGTATGGTGAAAAGAAGAAAAATCCGTCTAGGGTTTTTCTGGACGTTTTTGTGTGCGCAGCAGTATTCAGAAGGTCATAAATTTTTACTGAACCGTTGGATCGTCACGAAATTTCTTGTGTGTATTCTATACACATATATCTAGACATCCACCGGAGGGATTGTCGAATTTTATCCCCAAGAAAAAGTTATTAGGCGTCAAAGTCAGCAGCAGGATGAATGCAGTTTTCTGTGGACAGCCATGTTCAAAACGCGTTTTCTCCTTCGTTAACAGTTGGATCTTCGTGTTTTTTGAACTGTAGGTTCTTGGAACTTGTGTCTAGAGTCTCACTGAAGGGATTTTCGATCTGAGCTTTTATCAGAAAGTTATTTGAAGTCGAAGTTGGCTGCAAAGAAGGTACAAAGTTTTATGTTTCACATAAAATAATGAATTAGGGTTTATTCCAAACCCTAGAATCAAATTCAGAACAGTCAGATTCCTAGATCCATTGGTGTTATTGTGATTATAGTTAGGGTTTTGGAATAACCCTAGATCCAAAAACTGATATTCATTGATATGGTCACGAGTGCTTATGGATGTATTCAGTGAAGTTGTTTTGATCGTGGTCTTCAAATTCAAGATAAAACTTATTTGCATACACACTGATTTATGTATTTTGGGAAAAAGAAACAGTAACGTGACGTGGGATTTGTGTTGCTGATGGTTTTGGTCGCAAGGTCCATTCACGTGATGGATTTGTAGCAGCCATGTGATAAAGTGACATGGTTGACGAGTAACTTGATGCTATGATTTAGTGTCATTGCTGAAAAGACACAACAAGCTACTGTCCAACTTTATCTGTTGATTGGTCGCTGTTCAAATAGAGAGAAACCAAGACACGTGAAGACATTTAAAAGGTATGATTCTTATTGGTAGAAAATGTGTGTTCACACGATCTATTATTAAGTTTGCGTTCACATAACCTAAAATGGAAAAAGGACGTGTTAATTGGTTTATAATGGAGTGTTCACATGACGAATTCATAAAGAATTCGAATTCAGATATGGGCTTTTGGTCAACAGTAACGTTGATACTAGTTAATTCGACGTTGACAACAAAGTTTAACGTTAACGCTGACGTTTGTTATTTTGACGCTGACAAGAATAAGTCGAACGCTGACAGAGAGCGTTGACATGAGTTGTCCGAGAAACGCTTGCTCAAGCGTTGATAGGTTTTCTCCGATATCTGACAATGCATGCGATTAAGATATTGGACAAAGAAGGTTCTCAGGTAACAAAAGAATAGCTGCTGTTGAGAAAATTTGTATGTTTTTGGCACACAGAAAGGAGGATTTTACACACGAAGGTACATGGAATCTCCGTTTTAATTTAGAATATCAAGTTGATATTTATGGCTCGGAGATTTTTAAGGGGATTAATGATCTTGATGCGAGTTAGCAACTATTCGTGGGAATTTGATGGATATTTAAACTATGTAATCGGGATAGCCTTGCGAAAGAGTTATCCGATGTAACACTTTTACATATGGTATGAAGATGTTATTTCATTCAAATTCGTCATGAAGAGGTGTTGGCTTAAGGGGAAGAATTCTTATGGTAAGTTTGATGATTGAAGAAGATTTTCGCGAGTTTGTGTTCTATCATATCTTAAAGTCATGCACTTCCAGCCACTGACTTTTAAGGTAACTTGTTTGTGCCTACATTGTTACTGATGAAGTGATACAAGATCTAGGAATATGTGATTTTTCTTATGGTTCTCTATGCACATATTTTCTATCACTTGAAGGAGTAACATTATCGTGCTCAGTGTCTCACAAAGGATGAGGATTTTTGTATTCATCACACACTTCATCACGTCGTACAAGATATGGAACATAGGTTTGGGTTATTCTACTTCTACATCAAGAATATTATATTTATTTTTCTTCAAGATCATTACATAGAGCTACATTTGGAGAATCTTCAAGATTGCATACATTATTTACTTCCCTGTTGATGTGACAAAAAGGGGAAGATACACATGCTACACTTTAGGGGAAGCAATTTGAAGATCATGTACAACTTACAAGAGATACACAAAGAGTTTTGCCTACATCAACTAGGGGAAGATTGTTGGGTCAAAAAATTGATGTGGTAGAAACTCAAAAACGAAGAAAACATGAAGATATTGTCTAAGCGTTGTCAAGAGCAATCCAAGCGTTGACAAGAGTAAACTAAGCGTTGATGGCTCAAGCATTGTCATGTACAATCCAAGCATTATCATGTACAATCTAAGCATTGATAGAAACGTAGACAAGAAGCCTATGGAAGCTTCTATTTAGATAAACATGCAGAATATATTCTGTTTAAGTTTATTTAAATAGAAGATTTACATGTTTATTTGATTTTATCTCTTGTAGACCCTAATCCTTACACTATAAAAGGAACCAAGGGTCTTAGGTTTTATTCATAAGTTCATTCACAATGTAAACCTAAAGCGTGTGTCGACTAGGTGTGGGATTCAATGTACACACATCTAGTGATTGTTAATTATTAATATAGTTAGCAATCCAATTGTTTTAATTTATGTGTTCTTGTGCCCTAAACACCTTGTTAATGGTTGTTGTTCTAATTCCGCTTTGATTATGTTAATCATATGAACAATGATCATTCCTAGTAGCTTAAAAGATCCAGAAACCAAGGTTTCCACAATACATACAGTTAAAACAATGACAGCTGAATCAGAACTTATGAACAGAAAGCGTATATAGCAAATTCATTATCAGTGATCTCAGTTCAAGCTTGGATAAAATTCCATTCTAAGCAAATGAAAAACAAACCACTCACCAGCCTAAATGAGTTCCAAAGGGGATTTAATCACAGCCATAAAATGATACTATAAATCAGAATAAAAGAAAACTGTGATTCAGTTATTGCTCATTTGCAGACATATCAGCATCTAAAAATATATAAGCAGTTAACACAAATAATCTCAAAAACTGAACCGAGCAATTGAAAGAAACCTAGTCAGCATGCCATTTCTCAAGTACAGATACCTTAGATTTTACATATCAACACCCTTAATTTAAAAACCAACATTCAATTTTAATTTTCAGTTTCCACTTAACAAAATTTAAAAAAAACGAGATAATTCAGATAAACAAAACAGTAGTAAGTCAATGATGTCCAAACTCCTAACATAACAGCATGCTCAGCAGGTAAGAGTAAAAAAAAACAGCTAATACACGATCAACATAATCAGCAATACTAAAAACCAAGGCATAAATAACCAAAGTAGTTCTAACAGAAAACTTAGTTAAAACCTATCGTGACAATCAGATTCAACAGCTAATTTTCTACAGCAGGTTACATAAGCAGAGATTAAGACAGAAATTATAAACCTAGCAGATTCAATCATACGATCTCAAAATCATAAACTAATCTAAACAAAATAACAGATTCACTAAACCAACAGTTCAAATCAGTAGACATCTAACATATTAAATCAAATCAGAAGAACGAAGTACTAGCAACTAACTTTTATCATAAATTCAGAGCAATCAAACTATGACGATTATCTAGTAATAAAACAAATTACACAAGTTCTTAACAGATTAATTATAAGCTACACATTTACTCAAAGTAAACAAAGTACTTAACCATTATGAAGAATCCTTTGATGACGAAGTACGGTGCTGAACCGACTTATCTAAAACGGCACCAAAACTATGAAACCACCATTTAAATACATCAATCTCCACGAACCACAAACCACCATCAAATAACACAAGCAGATAATTTTTTTAATCACCTATCCAGTATGGATAAATGAGTATTCCCCTATTCTTAGCAAAAATCGAATTAATAAGCTATAATGAAGCTTATAAGTCAATAATATATTATAATGATCAAATTAGCCTCACAGGAACAGAAAGTAATATTTTCGAGAGCATAAAGATATTAAAACGCAGGATTTAAGCAAAACTGAAACAAACTTTATTTATTAAAATTGAAACTTCTTACAAAATCATTACAAGATTAAAAAGTAAATTCCTAAAACCAATTTACCATTATAACTAAATACTAAAGAAAGGGATGATTACTGATTTTGCAAAGGGGGTTTTTATAGATAAGGAGAGGGGTGCGGTGAAAGTTGTTGGAGATGAGGAGTACGATTTTCATCCCTTCGATCTTCACTTCTATCTTCTCTCTCTTTTCTGTTTCAATCTAATGGCTGTGATTCGCCCTTGTGATTGAAACCGTGGCACAAGGTGTGCTTCTTTGATGATTATGTGGCAGAGTGGGATTGGCCCTCTGATTGGTGGCAGATGTATTAACCAATCACAATAGAGAAGTGATGCATTAAACAGCCACGTTGGCACCTTGTTCTTGGTATCCAATGATACACACGCGCTTCATCTTGCCTTGATTTGTCTGAATAACAGGCGCGTGGCCTCCAATTGATAGCTGGGTAGAAACCCCTAAATTCTATGGTTTATGTGACTACATTTCTTTTCCCCAACATCTCGTTCCTTTTCTTTATTACTCTTGTTTGTAACTAATGACTATTTGACCAAAAGTTTTGACTGAAGAAAATAAATATTATCCACCGTCACTTCTTTGGGCTTTTAGTGAGTTTTGGACCCAAACAATATTTACTCAAATCCGTTTACTCATTATTGCTTTGGGCCTATTGGGCTTTTGACCCAAAAGTCAAACAATACTTCCTTAATCAGCCCAATAATTAGGCCCATTAAGCTAATGTGGGACCCACTTGACCAAAATCCTTCATAAACTTAAATCCGTGAATAAAATCGAGCTTGATTTTTGGCTTCTTGATATTTCTTCAAAATCCCGTGTCGGTCTTGCCGCTTTTCCGAACTTTGGTACCTACACACATCAAACAACAAAACAAGCATATACAAGGCATTTTTGATACATTTATTGCATTTATTTATTGTTTTAAGATACAAATGATATGAGTAATTACACTCATATCAAACTCCCCCTTGCTAAGCAATTGCCGTGTCCCCACGTAATGAAAAAATAAAACACTAACTACACCATTATTTGACTTTTGACAACTTTATTTTGCAAAGACATAATGTATTGCTTTCATTATTAGAAAAATAACTTTTAGGATCATAAAACTCAAATAGATTCATCGTCCTCGACTTTTCACTTTTCCATACCAAGTGTAAAAACAAGATCATTGTCAATCATAAGCCCCAAAATTAAACCGACTCATACAAGTAATTTGTGTTAAACTCAATCTCCTATTATTCCTAATTGTATCTCTAGATTTTATTTGTCATTCACCCAAAGGCTCATTTGACTTTATTTGATATTTATTAGTCCAAAAATGAAGGCAAGAACGGTGTAAACTCAACACTCAAAACCTAACCTCGACTTTAAAAACCGTTGTCACTAAAGAAAGCCCACATCAAGGATAACTTAACACGATTTGAGGGATAAATCCCCGGACCCGAAATTTGGCTAATAGGACTACTTAAAAGCAAAAGTAAAACCTCCAAAGTCAAATATGACCTTATTAATGGAGTTAGCAACAATTACATCATATCACCTTGTGGCTCTTTAAGATGCAATTGTGCTCCTTATTTAAAATCCACACCCGAAGGCTCCTTGGACAAAAATAAGGGAATTGACATCACCATCCCACCTTATGGCTCATGATGATGAAGCAATTTTTATTCAACACGTCCCCTTGACATACACCCTAAGGCTCTAATGACAAGGTTAGTGCTACATGACTCCCACCCGAAGGCTCCTAGAGAACATGTTTTTATTTATTCTTCTTATTAATATGATATTTATAGTAAGCCAAATTTCCGCAATCCCATGATCAAAAGTCCATGACGCTGATACCCTTAATGTGTTCTCACTTTAATTACAAGGGAAGAAAAATAAGGAGTTACGAGTTAAGATATCAAGCCTAAACCGCTAAAAACTTCATTTATTAAGCAATTATTATTCAAGCGTAGAAAATAAATACGAGGAGATTAAATCAAACACAAAAATTCTTACACAAAGAGGAGTTAACCTTGGAAACTTATGATTGAACTCTATCATCTCTTGTTCTCCATATTATAAAATTTCAAAAATGTGAAATCAATGGATACTTATCCTATTAAATCAAAGTTTTGGGTTTTCAAGTCATCTATAGGATCTTGCATCTTCTTATACTTTTTCAAGTTTTAGAATTTGCGTTTTAAAGTCCCTTGATAAACGACTTTCTAGGATCAATTATAGAAACTTGCGAAAAGTTCTTGTTCTTAACCCGTATGAATTAAGACTTTCGCGCTTTAAAGCTCCCTATATAAAAGCCTAGCAAAACTTAATTTAAACACGTTAAGGAAAAGCTAAGGTAAAAACCGAGTCGAGTCAAAAACTATTTCTATTTTCACCAATGGAAAGCCTACATTTGTGTCAAAACACTTATTTTCTTTAATAAAATTTAAAAATAACACTAAAGATTTAAAATTTTATTGAAAAATGAGAAAAACAATTACGTTTAGACACGAGAAAAGCAATTGCAAGGGATTATATCGATTGACTCCCCCATTCTAAAACCAAACATTGTCCTCAATGTTTCTTAGCTCAAGAGTAACACCCCTTGCTAAAATACGAAGAGTCTAATGCAAAATCCTAACATGGAAAGAGTACGCAAATCTATAAGCCGTTTATTAATTATGCTTCAAGATAAAACTTTAGTCGATAAAAATCGAAGGATAGAGAGTGTGCCCCTTTTTGGCATTCAAAGAATGGAAGATCAAGTGGACCGGCAAAAACCGAACACGAGAGTCTTCAATGATTAGGGTCATACCTAAGATTCACAACACAACAAAACACAAGCACGAGCTTGAAAGATCAAGCCTTATTAATGTTAGAAAATAGAAAGAAGATAGAATGTATGGGACTCCCCCACAAGGCACCTCGTTTTTGTTAACCGAGTCATGAGCTCGACTCGATCCCCGCATTCATTGGTCCTTAGGGAAAGTGGTGAAAACCGACATATTGTAATAGAATCCATAATAAAGCACGATGTCGGGGTCAAAGATTACATCCTCGTTGTCGGATGACAAACGAAAGGATAAAAATCCAACACAAATCTCTAAAAAGAGATAGTGGTCACAAATCACGATATGGATAAAGCATGCTCCCCGACATAAACTCGTACCAAGATGATTGAAAAGTCTTTCAATTATTGCATCGGTGAAAGGCCGAGATTTCCCTAAATCAATGATTCTGGGGTCGAATACCTCGTCCTCGGTGGAGAAAGGAATAGACAACACGGTGTCGTCCCCCCATGCTAATCCAAAATCATATAAAGCACATGGTAATGGTGTGGTAAAAGTCTCAACCATAGTGGTATCAACTTGCATGACTTTGTTGACCTTATCACTCTTATGAATGTGAACAAAGGGGTCATGGTACTCAAAATGAGTCGCATGAAAAACCCGCACATTAAGATCAAAGCGAGTGGGAAGGATAATTGGAGCAAAAGTAATTTCTCCCTCCGGGTCAACATTATCATCATCATAAATCGGGTGATCAAACCAAGTATCTTCATCACCGTCATTAGACTCTTCCTCAAATTCCGAAGGAATGTATATATAAAGAAACTTGATGTCGTATTTTTACACACCTTTAGGAAAAGGAGGTAAAATAGTGGTAAGTATTAAGCGTACGTTTAGGAAAACGTAAACACTTATGACCCTTGATGGGAATCGTTCTCTCGAGGAGGCTAGTGCGTTGTGAATTGAATTGATTGATTATGTTTTTGATTATTAATGAGAAGAAAAGAAGAGAAAATGACGAAGACGAAAAAAATTAGAAAAATAAGGCAAAAACACTATTAGAAAGTTACGACGTAAAACGTAAAAAGCACAAAATTTAAAATTTTAACCTAAAAATTCCTAAAAATTACTAAAAATCCCAAATAATATTCTAAGAGTTTACAAAAAATCAAAACTTGCCAAAACTTTTTAATTAATTTAATAATGACTTTTTAATGCTAATTAAAGCCCTAAAAATCACTTTTAAATATTAAAAAGCCCTAAACAAGATTTTATAGTTTGTAAACCTCAAAAATAACCTAATTAAACTAAAAACTATTTTTAAAAATTTTAAAACCCAATTAAACTATTTTTAAACTCCTAAAAACTATTAAATCCTATTAAATCTTAAATTAATTCTAAAAATTAATTGAAAAGCCTAAAAATTATTCTACAAATGGGAAAAGTCCTAATTAATGACAAAGAACCTAGGAAAAATGAAAAAGAAATAAAAATAAAACTTTGAATTTTAATGATTAAAATAATAATAAAATAATCCAAAAAATCAAAAGTTCTTAAATAAATTCTAAAAAATTCTCAAAAATCCTAAATAATCTAACTAAGAAGAAAATGTAAACAAAAGTTTCTGAAACCTTTTAATTAATTTTATATTAATTTTTAAAGTTGCCAAAAAACCCTAAAATTAAATAAAATCAAAAATTAAAGTTTTTGAAAACTTTTTTATATGTAAACCTCAAAAATACAAATAAAAACCTAAAAACTATTTTTTTGTATTTTTATACTACTGTTTAGTATTTTTTAATGACTTTCTAAAAGTAAAAATAGAACTAATCCTATTAAATAATTAAATAAAAGGAAAAATAATTTTTAGCCAGAAAAATCCTAAACCCTATTCAAAACCTAGGAAAAATGAAAAGAAGCCAGAAAGCTTAATAAATAAGCTGAAATAAGTCAAATAAGCCGCGGCTTATTTAAATAAGCCAAACTCAAACACTCCTTAAATATTAAACCAAACCAAACCTAGCAGTCAAAGACCCTAGGGCAGGATGGTTAACGCGTATGGTTGTGAGAGGAGTGGCGCAGGTTCGAGTCCTGGCCACGTCCTTTTTGGAATTAATTTTTTTTTTCTTTTTAGCTTTTTCAAACCAATCAGTGACACTTAAGCAAGCTTATAAACACAAATCAAACTCTTTTTAGCTAAGATTAAGCCAAATTATAATCCAAAAACGTTCCAGACGTGAACAATGAACACAAGCAGTTGCTTGTGTTTGCTGATTTTTTTCACAAGGGATTAAAGCCAAGAGGTCTTGGCTATGAGCTTGTTTGGTGGTTGTTTTGGAACAATGGGGCACTCTTGTGCTCTTTGGAGCACAAGAAGTCAACAACAACAAGAATAAAACACTTAAGCACACTCCAATCAAACTCCAAAGCACACAACAGCCTATGCAATGTTTCTGTGATAACAAACCAAGTCTGGTGGGCTTAATGAGCTATAACTTGCAACCTAGTGAAATCTAAGGGCTCAAATTAAGCATGCATAATCACCAACTAGTACACAAGCCAACTTAATCCCTAGATCACCCTAATTCTCAACAGATATCAAAAATCATGCACAAAAACTTAACACAAATAAGCAGAATGGTGAACTAGAAGATTTAGAACACACTTTTCACTTTTTCACCACACAACCTAGCTCAAAACTCTATCCAAATGATTACATAACTAATGATTAACCTGACTTATCCTTTTTCAACACTTAACACCTTTTTAAATTCACAAATCAAAACAAATACCCTGCTAAACCTTATAGCCAAACACCCTGTTAAAATTATGAAACCAAAATTTTCAATCCAAAACACTTGCAAACTTACTCAAACTGGTTCACATATCTTTTAACATGCATATGAACACAAAAGAACACAAATCCAGCAAGCTAACACACAAAGATAACCAAATCAAACAATCACTTGAAACAAACTTTTTCTGAAATTTTTCAAGGTAAAAGGGAAGTTACCTTAGGACCCTTACATCCAAGGGCCCTAGAGGATGTAAAATCCTCCTCCAAACCAGCTCGGGCTGGTGCTGAATCCTTCAACAAATCAACAAGTAACAACCTGAAAAAGAAAATCAAAGAAAATAGGCAAACAAGCAATATCTCATATTCTGCTTACTTTTTTCTTTTTCCTTAAAATCTTTCCAAAGTCTTTCAAACTTAACACCACGTTTTAAAACCTCTTTTCAAACTCATAAACACTTCTCCTTTTCCACTTTCACTTCCAAGGAAAAATTTATAAAATTTAAACAGAATTTTAAAACTTTTTGAAATCTCTTAAAAATCAAACACAAACTTTTACAAATTGGAACTCAGCTTTGCATACACTTACACCAACTTTATATGAAGATTAAAAAGGAATTACAATTGTATCTTAACAAACACCAAACTTTTAATTTATATAAAAAGGAAATACAAAAGTTATGCAAAAACTGGAACAAGAAAGATGTGAACAGGCTCACACCTTTTATACTGCTAATAGGAACTATCTAGAAGCTAAATAAAAAAAATACAATGAAAATGCAGCCCTTAAACCCTAATTTTGGATTTCTCAAAATTGCCCTTTGACGAATTTGGTCAAAACTGGTTCCATGTGACTTGACAGCTGCAATCTCTCATCTTGGACGTTAAAATAGTCTTGGGGACTAAGGAGTTGCTTAGAATCGTTTATCTTGTCGGATTGGGGCTTTGTGCGAAAGTGACAAGAGCAGGGGAGGTTTGGGGAGGGGACCAGAGGCCACGTGGAGGTGTTTTGTTGAGTGGGTTTGGGTGAGGGGAAGTGGAATTAAAGATCTGGACAAGTATAGGGGATATCCCCTTGATTTGAGTGGTAATTGATCTGGGGGTGTTTAGGGTTCTAGGTGGATTAGGGGGAGTTTGATTTGTTTTTGGGTTAAATGATTTTTTAAATAAGTGTTATGGGAGGGAAAAAAGGTTTAAGTGGGATTTGACCAAAGTGTTGACCCGGTTTAAGTTAATAACTTGGGTTGGGTAATGGGTTATGGACGGGTCGGTTAATGGGTTTGGGTTGGTGGGTGGGTAGGGTTGACGTGTCATGTGCTGGTTGGGTGGGGATGTTTGGCTGTCTGGCATATATGGTCCCCAAGGATTTATCTTCTTTCCACTTGCAATCAAAAGCTGTCAGCGCCCAAAATAAGCCTTGTCAACTTTTGAGAAGTTGTCAAAACTGGCACAAAGGTTTCCAAAAACTTTTCCAAGGGCTCCTTTTGTAATAACTTGATTCTTCAAGGACTGGAAGTGTAATATCTTCAAATATTAAGGATCATACTTGTACATTTGATAATTGGAGGGTCAAATGTGACAAGTTCTTCAAAGATGAGGGGCCATTTTTGCCAATCTTCAATTCTTCAAGGGTAATTTTGCAAAATTCCAAACTTGGGCCCGGTTCATTGTGCGACTTCGTTTCCCGTGTTCGTTTTTGATTGATTCTTGTGTTCTTTTGCCAATTCCTCAATATCCGTACCTAAAAATACACAAGTAACAAACACGAGCATATATTTGGCATATTTTATGATATTTTATGCATTTTAAGGCCGATTTGGACGATGAGACCATGTATAAAAGCAGTCTCATCACTCCCCCATACTAAACCATTGCCGTGCCCTCACGCAATGCTAAGAATAAAGTATCAAAGCATCTCCAAAATTTAATTTTATTCACTTTTATTGAAATGGAAAACTAGCTACACTACACTATTGCTACTACTTGCGTTTTAGACATAATGTATGATTTTCATCACAAAATGGGACGTTTAGGTTCATAGAATAAGAACACGTGAATGCTTCGTTAGAAATAATTTCGTCGTCCTCGATTTTCACCTTAATTCCATGCCAAGCGTGCAACGAGATCATTGTCATTATAAGTTAGTAATGCTAACACTACTCATATGCCCTAATCACGTACTTATTCTCCCATTATTCCTAAGTTGTATCTCTTATATTTTATTATGTCTTAATGATCACGAGGATACATTGTTGACTTATGCGATAATAGAGATTTAGGTCTAAAAATAGAGTCCTAACGGTGTAACTAAGACCATCAAATCAATAACCCCTCCTAATAGACAACGATGTCAAAAAATTAAGTTGACAAGAAGAATCGATAAACACGGTTTTATAACGGTTTTGAACATGAGACTTATTACCAAGACTTTTATACGCCCCCTAACGGAAGGGCCTTATTATCTTTGGTTTACCTCCATCTTTTATTCAACTTCGCCATGAAGCTTTTATTATGACTTCGGTCTTGCCTTGCCTTTTATTATCCGCCATCATCGGTGGTTTTATTAGCCAAAGACGTATATCCTCACGCAAAAGCGAATTTTGGATCTTTAAAGCTTCGAAGATTAAGGCTTGATTCACTTTCAATTTTTGCATAGATTTTAGGCCTTGTGGGGCTTCAAATTGTTTGCTAGATTTAGGTGAGCACTTGAAATCTTATTATTAGGTGAAGCTTTCGATTATTAGGGTGCAAATACTTCAAAACCGTGACGCTGGCGATACCTTAATGTCTTCCCAATTTAATTACACGGAAGCTACTAGAAAAGACTAGAAACCCAACAATCAAAACTAAACCGCTAAATCAATATTTATTAAGCAAAAAATATTTACATGCGAAGGGAGAATAAGCAAACAACGAGAACACATGAGTTTTTGAAAGAATACGAGTACTCTACGTTTAGCATAGTAACTTATAATTAACTCTATCATTTCTCGTCCCCATTTAAGAGACTTAGCCTAATATAAGTTAAGGAATCAAAGCTAAGTGCTCAACACGCACGGTTGAGTCAAAAATTACTCTTATTCTCGCCATCGGAAAATCTACATTCGTGTCTTCAAACACTTATGAAACATGAGAAAAATTTTAAAATTTGGCCATTTTTAGCCTTATTTTGCAAGAAAACGATAACAAAACGATAAACTTTGGAAAGCGTGAAGGTTTGGCAAGGCAAGTATCTATTCACCCCCCCATACTAAAGTTAAACATTGTCCTCAATGTTTCGAGTCTAGGGGTGCAAACACCCCCATACTAGAGACGTAGTCGAATGCCTAATCTAGCATGTAAAGGGTGTAACCAATAAGTAATAGCCGTTTATGAAGTGTGCTAAAAACCTAAGGTTAGAACATAAAAGGATATATCATATGTGGATATTGGGAAAGGCCTCCAAAACAAACGATCGAGTGCTCCCATGAAACGAACACGAGAGGCTCCAATCGTGAAGATGATGATCTAAAAGACACAATTCACAAACAACCACGGAACAAAGGTTGGAAGGGCACAAATCCCCTCACATTAAACTAATTAGAAAGCAATAATATGTACATGGATAAGCATGGGTCTCCCCCACGAGGCACCTTGTTTTTGATAACCGAGTCAAAAGCTCGACTCGAATCCCCATAAATGTGATCATTTAGGGATAATCATGGTATGGTCAATTTTTGGTGGGGCTTACATGATAAACAAGGCCCAAAAGTACGTGGAGTACTTTAAAAATCCGATAAACGTATACCGGGGTCAAAGATAGCGTCCTCGTTTTCGGATGAAAGACGAGACAACACAACTCCAACACAAATCCCAATGGGATAGAAGAAAATAGGAGAGAAGAAATAGAAGGGTGGGACAATGGGTAAGTCATAACATTGAGCTACTCGAGGTAGACTCGCACCAATCAAATGAAAAGATTTTCCATTTATTGCATCGGTGGAAGACCGAGATTTCCCTATAAAAGCAATTCCAGGATCAAATATCTCGTCCTCGGTGGAGAAAGGGGAGGGAACATAAGGGGCTTCCCCCACACTTGGTCCACACAAAGCATCGTCAAAAGGAGAAGACGAGCTTGTAGTACTCAAGACACGCGGTGATGACGGAGTTAGGATTGTAGAAAAATCTTTTAAATTCAAGTTAAAATCTTTTCCTTTTTCATCTTTAACACTCTCCTCGTGAAAACCCGATTTAATAATGTCAAAAATATTTGGTGTATCTAAAACAATGTTAGTCACACTAAAAATTCTCACATTTTGAAAATGTTTTGGTTTAGGTGGTGGTAAGTTTTCAAATCTTTTGTCAACAAAGAAAACCTCCCCATCGGGATCAACGTATTCATCATCCGAAGAATCACTCGAGATTGGTATCAAAGGCTTAACACTCTTAACCTCCATCGGCGGAGGGGACGGAACTTCATTTTTATCAACTCCTAAAACTCTATTGGAAATCCTTTGACAAATGTTTTTGATGGGATTGACATTGTACAAAGATGTGATCGAATAAACATGAGAAAGAGTGGAGTTTTGGGTTGCATTAATGACGAGTTCTTCCTCATTGAAACGAAGAGTGATTTTTCTTGCATGCACATCGATAAGTGCTCTCGAGGTATCCAAAAAAGATCGACCTAAAATTAACGGAACTTTAGGATCGATGGGAATATCAACAACAATGAAGTCCACGGGATAATAGAATTTCCCAACTTTCACAAAGACGTCCTCGGCAACTCCACAAGCTAGAATCGTAGAATGATCGGCCATTTCGATTGACATTCTTGAAGGAGTGAGATTTGGAAGATTGAGCGATTTAAAAATCTCGAGAGGCATCAAATTAATACTAGCACCAAGATCGGCCAAGGCGTAGCATTCTTCCATGTCTTGGATAGCACATGGGATTAAAAACTTTCCAGGATCACCGACTTTTTGAGGTATGCGGCTTAGAAAAACCGAAGAACAACTAGACGATTTTTGCAATTTTTCTTTGTTATTCAACATACTTTTGAAGTTCGCGGCAAATCGAGGCATCATGACTAAGGCGTCGGCAAAACTTATATTGAAATGCAAGTCACGAAACATTTTCATAAAAAGTTCAAATTGATAATTATTTCGTTCTTGTGCCTTTTCCTTGTTTCGTCTTGATGGGTAGGGTAAAGGTGGTGTGGGTTGGGGCAAATTGGGCATAGGCATCGGCCTTGGAATCTCGGGTTCCATAATGGGTATTGGTTCAACCGTAGGTGTGGTTTGAGCGGTACTTCGTGGGCTTGTAATGTGCTCCTTTTCAACCACAACCTCGGGTTCTTTCTCTTTTTCCTTCTCCATAGAAGTACTAGGACGAGAAATGGGTTCTTTGAAAGTTTTACCACTACGAGTAGTAATAACCTTCAATTCTCCTTTCGGGTTCACGATGGTATCACTAGGAAGACCACCCGAAGAAGAGGGCTTACACATGATAGCTTCAAACATTTTAGCCATACGGTCTTCAAACTTAGATTGCCTAGCATCCGCTTTTAACAACTCTTGCTTAATCTCATGTTGTCCTTGCTCCATTTTTTGTTGATTTTGTTGGAGTCGTGTGACATTTCCTTCCATTTTATTAGCATGAGTTTTAAGTTCATTAGCAAGTTCGGTTTTAAGCTCATTTTTCAATTCGGATCTTAAGCTAACCATTTCACGTTGCATGTTGTCAAACTTAGCATCATTAGCCTTAGCATAATTCAAAAATTCTCCTTGAAGATTTTTGGTGTGATCGTTTTGAAAACCTTGGGCATTAGTTTGAAAATCACGGTTTTGGTTTTGGTTTGAAATTTGCCCATTTCCACTTTGGTAATTACCTTTGTTATAGTTTCTTTGATTTCCTTGGTAATTTCCACCTTGGTTGTTGTTGTTGCGATAATTATTAGCATTTTGATTGGGTTGAGCTTGATTTGAACGTGAACCTTGACCGATTTGGTTATAAGTTCCCGTGGCTACATAAGCATTCGAAGTGTTACCATCTGCGGTAATGCACTCGGAAAAATCATGAGCTCCACCACACGAAATACAACTCTTAGCAACCGCTTTAACCGAAGCGGTGTTTGAAGCTTCTTGAGCTTTCCAATGAGACATAAGAGTCGAAAACCTATCGAAAAACCTATTCTCCTCATTTGCTTCATCTTGCAAGGCATTAATGGAACGAGATGATGACGAGCCCAAATTGGCAACACTCGGTGTGTTACGAGGGCTATAGACCTTAGACCTATTTTCTATGATTTTCAAAGCCTCATTGGTCGTTTTGCACAAAAAATTACCACCCGCGGCGGCATTCAAATAATCACGTTCATGTTCATTAAGCCCATTATAAAAGGTGTCAATTTGATGCAATTCGGAAAAATCATGGTGTGGACATTCATGTAGCATTTCTTTAAATCTCTCCCAAGCCATTGAAAAACTTTCATTAGGTCTTTGTGTAAAACGTGAAATCTCGTTTTTCAAATGTGTTGTCTTAGATGGTGGAAAAAATTGATTCACAAATTTAGACACGAGATTGGCCCATGTCAAAATCGAATTCGGCGGTTCTTTCTCAAGCCAAATCTTGGCGGGTCCATCTAACGAGTAAGGAAACAACATCATCTTAATGGCATCGTGTGGTACATCCTTAAACTTGCTTGTCGCGGTGAGACGATTAAATTGCCTAATGTGATAATGTGGGTTGTCTTTTTCATGACCGCGAAACTTGTTTGCTTGCAACATAGACATTAAACCCGTTTTGATCTCAAAGTTCTCCGCAAGGATGGCGGGAATCACAATGGCCTCTCCAAAACCCTCGGTGGGTGCTTGAAGTAACTCCATCATAGTTCGATTCGCCATGGTTGGTTCTTCTCGTACAATGGGTTCGTCAATAGGAGACTCCTCACTAGAAAGAGTGAGTGATTTGTTTCTTCGTTTACGAGCACGTCTAGCTTTAGAGCGAGTTTGCATAAACGTCACGTACAACGAGAAGGCGAGCAAAGAAGATTCTTTTTGGTATTTTGTGTTTTTTCAATTTTTTTGTGGTTTTTGATGGTATTAACTTTTTTGGAAATGGTGAATGTATTAAGTAGACAACAAGTCCACAAATCTCCTCACTAATCAAATCTCTTGATTAAAAAGGCCTCAAGGAATGAAAACGATCACGTGGAGTGAACGCCTTCGATGACTTTAGAACGATGGTGGAACACCAAATCGTTCAAGAGGGTTTAATCAAATGGAAACCAAGAAAATATATATGATGTGTAATAATACTTTGGGCGGCAAAACCCTCGATTCACTCTCAAAATCAAATACGCACAAGCAAGCGGAGGAAACGAGGCGGCGCGAAGCACTTAAGAGCCTTTTTCCTTTAGGTTGTGAAATACAACCGCCTTATACCCACCTTATAGTTTGTATTATCAAGATTAAGCTTCACGAAAGTATTTATCTATTTTTGCCTTTTTTCTTTGGTTTGAGATTCGAATACAATGATCGAGTGATGAAATCCAGAATCAAGGTTGTGATTGCTCACGTATTTGGAGTACTTGTGTATTTATTGTTCTACGTATACAATATACTAATAGTATTCACACAAAAACCGAAAAACGATAATACGTATTAATAGAGTGCTATTAATACAATTATATTTATGGCTAATATAGAAAAACAACAATTGTTCAATCAAAACACAACACGCCTCCCCGGCAGCGGCGCCAAAAATGATATCGTATTTTTACACACCTTTAGGAAAACAAGGCAATAATATAGGGTAAGCACGACGATTTAGGAAAACCGTGTGTAAATGACCCTTAAGAGGTGAGTTCGTTCTCGAGGAGGCACGTGCGTTGTGTGATGAATGATTGATTATGTTTTTGATTATTAATGAGAAGAAAAGAAGAGAAAATGACGAAGACGAAAAAAATTAGAAAAATAAGGCAAAAACACTATTAGAAAGTTACGACGTAAAACGTAAAAAGCACAAAATTTAAAATTTTAACCTAAAAATTCCTAAAAATTACTAAAAATCCCAAATAATATTCTAAGAGTTTACAAAAAATCAAAACTTGCCAAAACCTTTTAATTAATTTAATAATGACTTTTTAATGCTAATTAAAGCCCTAAAAATCACTTTTAAATATTAAAAAGCCCTAAACAAGATTTTATAGTTTGTAAACCTCAAAAATAACATAATTAAACTAAAAACTATTTTTAAAAATTTTAAAACCCAATTAAACTATTTTTAAACTCCTAAAAACTATTAAATCCTATTAAATCTTAAATTAATTCTAAAAATTAATTGAAAAGCCTAAAAATTATTCTACAAATGGGAAAAGTCCTAATTAATGACAAAGAACCTAGGAAAAATGAAAAAGAAATAAAAATAAAACTTTGAATTTTAATGATTAAAATAATAATAAAATAATCCAAAAAATTAAAAGTTCTTAAATAAATTCTAAAAAATTCTCAAAAATCCTAAATAATCTAACTAAGAAGAAAATGTAAACAAAAGTTTCTGAAACCTTTTAATTAATTTTATATTAATTTTTAAAGTTGCCAAAAAACCCTAAAATTAAATAAAATCAAAAATTAAAGTTTTTGAAAACTTTTTTATATGTAAACCTCAAAAATACAAATAAAAACCTAAAAACTATTTTTTTGTATTTTTATACTACTGTTTAGTATTTTTTAATGACTTTCTAAAAGTAAAAATAGAAATAATCCTATTAAATAATTAAATAAAAGGAAAAATAATATTTTTAGCCAGAAAAATCCTAAACCCTATTCAAAACCTAGGAAAAATGAAAAGAAGCTAGAAAGCTTAATAAATAAGCTGAAATAAGTCAAATAAGCCACGGCTTATTTAAATAAGCCAAACTCAAACACTCCTTAAATATTAAACCAAACCAAACCTAGCAGTCAAAGACCCTAGGGCAGGATGGTTAACGCGTATGGTTGTGAGAGGAGTGGCGCAGGTTCGAGTCCTGGCCACGTCCTTTTTGGAATTAATTTTTTTTTTCTTTTTAGCTTTTTCAAACCAATCAGTGACACTTAAGCAAGCTTATAAACACAAATCAAACTCTTTTTAGCTAAGATTAAGCCAAATTATAATCCAAAAACGTTCCAGACTTGAACAATGAACACAAGCAGTTGCTTGTGTTTGCTGATTTTTTTCACAAGGGATTAAAGCCAAGAGGTCTTGGCTATGAGCTTGTTTGGTTGTTGTTTTGGAACAATGGGGCACTCTTGTGCTCTTTGGAGCACAAGAAGTCAACAACAACAAGAATAAAACACTTAAGCACACTCCAATCAAACTCCAAAGCACACAACAGCCTATGCAATGTTTCTGTGATAACAAACCAAGTCTGGTGGGCTTAATGAGCTATAACTTGCAACCTAGTGAAATCTAAGGGCTCAAATTAAGCATGCATAATCACCAACTAGTACACAAGCCAACTTAATCCCTAGATCACCCTAATTCTCAACAGATATCAAAAATCATGCACAAAAACTTAACACAAATAAGCAGAATGGTGAACTAGAAGATTTAGAACACACTTTTCACTTTTTCACCACACAACCTAGCTCAAAACTCTATCCAAATGATTACACAACTAATGATTAACCTGACTTATCCTTTTTCAACACTTAACACCTTTTTAAATTCACAAATCAAAACAAATACCCTGCTAAACCTTTAGCCAAACACCCTGTTAAAATTATGAAACCAAAATTTTCAATCCAAAACACTTGCAAACTTACTCAAACTGGTTCACATATCTTTTAACATGCATATGAACACAAAAGAACACAAATCCAGCAAGCTAACACACAAAGATAACCAAATCAAACAATCACTTGAAACAAACTTTTTCTGAAATTTTTCAAGGTAAAAGGGAAGTTACCTTAGGACCCTTACATCCAAGGGCCCTAGAGGATGTAAAATCCTCCTCCAAACCAGCTCGGGCTGGTGCTGAATCCTTCAACAAATCAACAAGTAACAACCTGAAAAAGAAAATCAAAGAAAATAGGCAAACAAGTAATATCACATATTCTGCTTACTTTTTTCTTTTTCCTTAAAATCTTTCCAAAGTCTTTCAAACTTAACACCACGTTTTAAAACCTCTTTTCAAACTCATAAACACTTCTCCTTTTCCACTTTCACTTCCAAGGAAAAATTTATAAAATTTAAACAGAATTTTAAAACTTTTTGAAATCTCTTAAAAATCAAACACAAACTTTTACAAATTGGAACTCAGCTTTGCATACACTTACACCAACTTTATATGAAGATTAAAAAGGAATTACAATTGTATCTTAACAAACACCAAACTTTTAATTTATATAAAAAGGAAATACAAAAGTTATGCAAAAACTGGAACAAGAAAGATGTGAACAGGCTCACACCTTTTATACTGCTAATAGGAACTATCTAGAAGCTAAATAAAAAAAATACAATGAAAATGCAGCCCTTAAACCCTAATTTTGGATTTCTCAAAATTGCCCTTTGACGAATTTGGTCAAAACTGGTTCCATGTGACTTGACAGCTGCAATCTCTCATCTTGGACGTTAAAATAGTCTTGGGGACTAAGGAGTTGCTTAGAATCGTTTATCTTGTCGGATTGGGGCTTTGTGCGAAAGTGACAAGAGCAGGGGAGGTTTGGGGAGGGGACCAGAGGCCACGTGGAGGTGTTTTGTTGAGTGGGTTTGGGTGAGGGGAAGTGGAATTAAAGATCTGGACAAGTATAGGGGATATCCCCTTGATTTGAGTGGTAATTGATCTGGGGGTGTTTAGGGTTCTAGGTGGATTAGGGGGAGTTTGATTTGTTTTTGGGTTAAATGATTTTTTAAATAAGTGTTATGGGAGGGAATAAAGGTTTAAGTGGGATTTGACCAAAGTGTTGACCCGGTTTAAGTTAATAACTTGGGTTGGGTAATGGGTTATGGACGGGTCGGTTAATGGGTTTGGGTTGGTGGGTGGGTAGGGTTGACGTGTCATGTGCTGGTTGGGTGGGGATGTTTGGCTGTCTGGCATATATGGTCCCCAAGGATTTATCTTCTTTCCACTTGCAATCAAAAGCTGTCAGCGCCCAAAATAAGCCTTGTCAACTTTTGAGAAGTTGTCAAAACTGGCAGAAAGGTTTCCAAAAACTTTTCCAAGGGCTCCTTTTGTAATAACTTGATTCTTCAAGGACTGGAAGTGTAATATCTTCAAATATTAAGGATCATACTTGTACATTTGATAATTGGAGGGTCAAATGTGACAAGTTCTTCAAAGATGAGGGGCCATTTTTGCCAATCTTCAATTCTTCAAGGGTAATTTTGCAAAATTCCAAACTTGGGCCCGGTTCATTGTGCGACTTCGTTTCCCGTGTTCGTTTTTGATTGATTCTTGTGTTCTTTTGCCAATTCCTCAATATCCGTACCTAAAAATACACAAGTAACAAACACGAGCATATATTTGGCATATTTTATGATATTTTATGCATTTTAAGGCCGATTTGGACGATGAGACCATGTATAAAAGCAGTCTCATCAAAACTCATCAACCTCCTTCAAAAGAAGATCATCATCACAAAGGTTGTGAGATGTAGGAAGTATGATGTTCTCAAAATCCTCTTGAAACAATGGATTATTGTTCATTGAAGCTTCAAAGAGAGGATTTGAGTAGGTTACAAAAGTGTCATCAATCTTGTCATCACAAGAAATATTCGACAAAGTATCAAGTGTGTCACACTCGGATACAAGATCATCATTATCATTAGAAGGAAATTCATCGTAGAATTCCTCAAGAATGGTAGGTAAAACACGAGAATCACGCTCGATCTCGAGATCGGTAACGTCTTCACTTCCCCGTGGAAGTGGATCAATGATAGCAAAAAGTTCATCGGCGAACTTATCGAATGAATAGTCACTAACCTCACTCGGTGTGAAGTTAGGAATCAAAGGCTCTTCAACGGAAGATTGTGCCTTAGGAACATCAATTTGATCCTTAGAAGAGAGTGAAAATGAGTCCATTTTCAAAGATTGTTCAATTAAAGCAATATCACTCTCGGGATCAAAATTCTCATTATCAAACTCACTAGCATCAAATGGTGCACTTAGGTATTCATCAATTTCCTTTTCAATCTTAGAACTATCATCCTCGTGTGGAGTGAATGGAGATGAGGAAAGATTACAACATGATTCAACAAAACAAGCTTCTTCCTTTAACTTAAAATTTTATTCATCACAAAATGAGGTTTCCAAAATTGGAAAAACACCTTTATCAAAAAGAGCTTTCTTATTACTTTCAATGGTCTCAACAAGTTTTACACTTTCTACTTTCTTAGAAACAAATCTTGGAATCTTTTCCGGTTTGAAAATAATGCTTTTATCCCCATAAAACAATTTAATTTCCTCTTTCCTCATATCAACTTGAACATGAGTCGTGCCCAAAAATGGTCGTCCTAAAATGATAGGCACACGAGGATTGGTCTCATAATCAACTATATCAAAATCGGCTAAGTACAAAAACTTTCCCACTTTAACAATGACATTTTCTGCTATACCAACCGGTCGGGTGGTGGTACCATTAGCAAGATCAATGATCATTCGAGTGGTACTAAGTGGTGCATAGTCAATAGTTTTCCAAATGGCTAGGGGAATTAAGTTAATGCTAGCTCCTAGATCGGCTAGGGCTTTGCACACCCCAAGCTCATTGAAAACATAAGGTATCAAGAATTGACCCGGATCTTTATACTTCTCGGGAAAGAAATCAAAGAAAACCGAGGTACTAATCACATTTAAAGTAGCCTTGGTAACATCTAGAAAAGTTTCCTTAGGTGGAGGATTAAACTCAATCACTTCAACTTCTTCTAAATTATCACAATCATCATAAACGGTTATGGCCTTAAGCTCTCCCTTCGGGTTTGGAATGGTATTACTAGGTAAGCAACCCGAAGAAGATGACGATTTAGACATAAATCCCTCAAACATCGAAAGCAATTTATTTTGACTTTGTTCCAAACTTTGTTGCATACGATTTTGACTTTGCTCTAGCCTTTGTTGATTAAGCTCAATCTTGTTATTTTGCCCTTTAATCGTATTTTGAAAATCGAGTTTCAAAGTATTAATTTACCCTTGAATGTTGTTTTGAAAAGCCTTCAAATTTGCCTCATTTGACTTAATGTAGCTTGACAAATCATTTTGATTATTGCTTTGAAAACCTTGATTGTTTTGATTAGCATTAAACCCATTTCCTTGATTGAAATTCCCTTGGTTACCACGGTTAGAATTATTCCCATTGTTCCCATTGTTGTACCTATTTTGAACCGGTGGAAAACCCGGTGGAGCAACATGATTTTGACGAGGAACTTGACCGTTGGAGCCATAAGTTCCCGTCGCGGCAAAAGCACTAGCTTGATCAAACCCCGTGGTTGAACAAGCATAATTAGAATGTTCTCCACCACATGATACACAAACATTCTCAACCATATTAATCGATCCATGAGGCTTCTTCCTAAGCTCATTCAAAATCGTGTCAATCTTAGAGTCCAATCTAGCAATCTCGGGATTAAATGAATTCACATTGGAAACACCCGGTGTGTTTCGTGAATATTGTGCTCTAGATTTATTCTCAATTATTCCCCACGCGTCTCTCGGAGTTTTTCTTAAAAGATTACCACCCGCGGCGGCATTTAACGAATCTTGTTCAATCATATTAAGCCCATTATAAAAAGTATTGATTTGATGCAATTTCGAGAAACCGTGGTGTGGACATTGTCTCAACAAATATTTAAATCTTTCCCAAGCAACCCCAAACGATTCATGCACTTTTTGTTCAAATCTAGTGATCTCGTTCTTAAAGTGTGTTGTTTTAGATGGTGGAAAGAAATAATTCATGAACTTAGACACTAAATCATCCCATGTAAAAATCGAACCCGGTGGTTCTTTCTCATACCAAATCTTAGCATTACCCTCGAGCGAGTACAGAAAAAGCATGAGCTTAATCGCGTCATTCGGCACATCTCTAAACTTGAGAGTCGAGGTAATTCGAAGAAAATTCCGAATGTGAGAGTGCGGGTTATCGGTCTCATTGCCACGAAATTGGTCGGCACGAATGAGTGATAAAATACCCGTCTTAATCTCATAATGATCCGCCAAAATAGCCGGCACAACGATTGCTTCCCCATACCCTTCGGTGGGTGCACGGAGCAATTCCTCCATTGTTCGGTTATCGGCCATCTCTACAACAATAGGTGGAAGCTCGGGTTCCACTATTCGTTGTTGACGATTTCTGTTTCTACGAGGAATATTTTCAAGCCTATTAAAATCAATCACAAGTCGAGAAGAACGTAATTGCATGCACTACAAAGACGAGAATTTAGAGGATTGAAGAAAAGAAATTAGACAAGAAGAAGATTATTTTTGGTACTTTATATTTGGTATTGCTCAATAAAAAATGATGGATAAAAAAACAAGGAATAAGGATAACTACTATGGAAGTAAATTACCCTCGGTCGGCTTTGAAACGATAGGTGAAAACCTAAACGTCTCGAGGTTCAATAAGTAAACTACAAAAATAAAATTTAATACTACTTGAGTCGGCAAACCAATAATAGGTCGTCCCTCTCAATATACGCACAAGCAAGCGGGGAAACGAGGTGGCACAAAGCACTTAAAAACCTTTTTCCTTAGACGGCCTTTTATAGCACGTCGCCTTATACCCACCTTATAGTTTGTATAAATCGAGTTCAAACTTCTTAGTAGTATTTATCTATTTTGCCTTTTATTTTTGTTTTTGATTCGAATACAATAGCTAGGTGATGAAATCCCAACTAAGGTCTTATTTGGAAAGTAGGTAATTTTATTTTTCTACGTAATACAATATATTAATCACAAAAAACGAGAAAAACGATACATACTATATAATAGAAAAATAACAAAACTTTCCGAGGACGGAAAGGGTCTTCAAATCAACGATCAACAAATCTCAACGAAAACGAATCGTACACAAGATCCCCGGCAGCGGCGCCAAAATTTTTGGTGTGATTGTGATAGTATAGTGATAATTAGATACGTTATAGGGTAAATTAGTAAATTACCTTTAGGAAAAAGTAATAGACTAAAATTACCAAAGACGAATTCAATTAAACACGTGGATGAACCAAGTTCGTTGTACACGAAGATCTTATGAATTTGAGACGTTTTGTTTCGATTTGGACAATTGATTCGAATTGGTTTTCAGTTTTTAAACTAAAATTACTCCTACAAACTTTAATTAAAATCCTAAAGTGCATGAATCGTAAACCCGAAAAGTTAAGCTATTTAAAAATCTATTTAAAATTTACTATTTAATTAATATTATTTTTACACTATTTTAAAAAAACTATTAAAACAAATTTAAAAACTATCTTAAATTTAAAAAAATTATTAAATCTATTTTAAATTAACTTTTACTAAATCTATTTTTAAACTAATTTTATTCAAAAACTTAATTAATTAAAATCTAATTTATAAAAAAAAAACTAATTATTATAACTAGTTAAATTTCTAGAATCATTAAAACAATTTTTTTAATTTATTTTTTATTTATTAAACTTTATAAAGTAAATTCTAATAAATGAGTTAAAAAAATTAATTAATAATTGTATTAGTTATTATTTAAAAAGTTGACAGTCAATGTTTAAAAGACTATATTAAATATTCAAATAGTATTTAAACACAAAAAAGGTTGTAGATGAGATGGTTAACACCTTGGGAAGTTACCCGTGAGGTCACGGGTTCTAGTCCCACAAAGGACATATTTTTTGGATATAATTATTTGGAGAATATATTTTAAGTAAATCTGCAAACCAAACACCCCAAATCGAGGGCTGGAGGCTAAATTCACAAACAGCAATACAAACTGAATCAATTCAGATAAGATATAACCAATAATTACAGGAACAAAGAAATCCAAAAGTAACAGCCCTCAATAATCTCAAATACATACAGTTAAAACAAATGACAGCTGAATAAGAACTTATGAACAGAAAGCGTATATAGAAAATTCATTATCAGTGATCTCAGTTCAAGCTTGGATAAAATTCCATTCTAAGCAAATGAAAAACAAACCACTCAGCAGCCTAAATGAGTTCCAAAGGGGATTTAATCACAGCCAAAAAATGATACGATAACAGAAAATCAGAATAAAAGAAAAATGTGATTCAGTTATTGCTCATTTGCAGACATATCAGCATCTAAAAATATATAAGCAGTTAACACAAATAATCTTAAAAACTGAACCGATCAATTGAAAGAAACCTAGTCAGCATGCCATTTCTCAAGTACAGATACCTTAGATTTTAAATATCAACACCCTTGATTTAAAAACCAACATTCAGTTTCAATTTTCAGTTTCCACTTAACAAAATAAAAAAAACGAGATAATTCAGATAAACAAAACAGTAGTAAGTCAATGATGTCCAAACTCATGCTCAACAGGTAAGAGTAAAAAAATCAGCTAATACACGATCAACATAATCAGCAATACCGAAAACCAAGGCATAAATAACCAAATCAGTTCTAACAGAAAACTTAGTTAAAACCTATCGTGACAATCGGATTCAACAGCAAATTTTCTACAGCAGGTTACATAAGCAGAGATTAAGACAGAAATTATAAACCTAGCAGATTCAATCATACGATCTCAAAATCATAAACTAATCTAAACAAAATAACAGATTCACTAAACCAACAGTTCAAATCAGTAGACATCTAACATATTAAAATCAAATCAGAAGAACGAAGTACTAGCAACTAACTTTTATCATAAATTCAGAGCAATCAAACTATGAAGATTATCTAGTAATAAAACAAATTACACAAGTTCTTAACAATTTAATTATAAGCTACACATTTACTCAAAGTAAACAAAGTGCTTAACCATTTATGAAGAATCCTTTGATGACGAAGTACGGTGCTGAACCGACTTATCTAAAACGGCACCAAAACTATGAAACCACCATTTAAATACATCAATCTCCACGAACCACAAACCACCATCAAATAACACAAGCAGATTATTTTTTTAATCACCTATCCAGTGGGGATAAATGATTATTCCCCTATTCTTAGCAAAAATCGAATTAATAAGCTATAATGAAGCTTATAAGTCAATAATATATTATAATGATCAAATTAGCCTCACAGGAACATAAAGTAATATTTTCGAGAGCATAAAGATATTAAAATGAAGGATTTAAGCAAAACTGAAACAAACTTTATTTATTAAAATTGAAACTTCGTACAAAATCATTACAAGATTAAAAAGTAAATTCCTAAAACTAATTTACCATTATAACTAAATACTAAAGAAAGGGATGATTACTGATTTTGCAAAGGGGGTTTCTATAGATAAGGAGAGGGGTGGGGTGAAAGTTGTTGGAGATGAGGAGTACGATTTTCAGCCCTTCGATCTTCACTTCTATCTTCTCTCTCTTTTCTGTTTCAATCTAATGGTTGTGATTCGCCCTTGTGCACACGGATTGACACCGTGGCACAAGGTGTGCTTCTTTGATGATTATGTGGAAGAGTGGGATTGGCCCTCTGATTGGTGGCAGGTGTATTAACCAATCACAATAGAGAAGTGATGCATTAAACAACCACGTAGACACCTTGTTCTTGGTATCCAATGATACACACGCGCTTCATCTTGCCTTGATTTTTCTGAATAACAGGCGCGTGGCCTCTAATTGATAGCTGGGTAGAAACCCCTAAATTATAGGGTTTATGTGACTGCATTTCTTTTCCCCAACATCTCGTTCCTTTTCTTTATTACTCTTGTTTGTAACGAATGACTATTTGACCAAAAGTATTGACTGAAGAAAATAAATATTATCCACCGTCACTTCTTTGGGCTTTTAATGAGTTTTGGACCCAAATAATATTTACTCAAATCCGTCTACTCATTATTGCTTTGGGCCTATTGGGCTTTTGACCCAAAAGTCAAACAATACTTCCTTAATCAGCCCAATAATTAGGCCCATTAAGCTAATGTGGGACCCACTTGACCAAAATCCTTCATAAACTTAAATCCGTGAATAAAATCGAGCTTGATTTTTGGCTTCTTGATGTTTCTTCAAAATCCTGCGTCGGTCTTGCCAGTTTCGCGAACTTTGGTACCTACACACATCAAACAACAAAACAAGCATATACAAGGCATTTTTAATACATTTATTGCATTTATTTATTATTTTAAGATACAAATGATATAAGTAATTACACTCATATCACTACCTTTCCAACTCTGTTTGTTATTCTAAACGGACCAATATAACGTGGTCCTAGCTTTCCACGCTTTCTGAAACGGATAACACCCTTCCAAGGGGAAACTTTAAGCATAACACGACCCCCAACCTGAAATTCTATAGGTCGCCTTCGTCTGTCTGCATAGGATTTTTGTCGGTCTTGTGCCATTTTAAGTCTTTCTTTGATTTGGTCAATCCTTTCGTTCGTTTGTTGGACAACATCAGAACTAGCTATTTCCCTCTGTCCAATCTCGCCCCAAGATATAAGAGTTCGACACTTTCTTCCATACAACATCTCGTATGGAGGCATCTTAATACTAGAGTGATAACTGTTATTATAAGAAAATTCTGCTAACGGCAAATACTTATCCCAGCTGCCGCCGAAGTTTATAGCACAAGCCCGAAGCATGTCTTCCAATGTTTGAATGGTCCTTTCACTCTGACCATCTGTCTGTGGATGATAGGTTGTGCTAAAGTTAACACGCGTACCTAAATCCTCTTGGAATTTCTGCCATAATCTAGAAGTAAATCTGTTATCTCTATCAGATACTATAGAGACTGGTACTCCATGTCTAGCCACTACTTCGCGAAGATATAACTCCGCAAGGGATTCTGAGGACATCGATTCCTTGATTGGAAGAAAAATTGCACTCTTACTTAATCGATCAACAATTACCCAAATGGTATCGTATTGGTGTGGTGTCTTAGGCAATTTCGTGATAAAATCCATAGTGATCTTTTCCCATTTCCATTCGGAAACCACGAGAGGCTGCAATTTACCATAAGGTTGTTGATGTTCTGTCTTAACTTGGAGACATGTAAGACATTGTTCGATATACTTTACTATGTCTCTTTTCATACCTGGCCACCAATAATCTGGTTTAAGATTATAATACATCTTGGTGGCACCTGGGTGAATGGAATATTTCGACTTATGAGCTTCGTCGAGCAACAACTTTTTAAGTTCTTTATTATTCGGTATCCAAATCCTACCAAAACGCGTTCTGAGTCCTCGTGAGTCTACAACTAAGTTGCGTACTTGACCTACGAGACGTTCTGAATTTACATCACCGTTCTCCCATGCTTCATGTTGAATTGCTTTGATATGATCATAGAAATCTGGGGTAATTACCATCTGAAGTGATTTAACTAACAAAGACTCATGCCTTGTCTTACGGCTCAAGGCATCTGCTACTACGTTGGCTTTACCTGGATGATAAAGGATTTCACAATCATAATCCTTGACTAGGTCTAACCAACGTCGCTGTCTCATATTAAGGTCACACTGATCGAAGAAATACTTAAGACTCTTATGATCTGTGAAGATCTTGATCTTTACTCCATAGAGATAATGTCGCCATAGTTTTAGGGCAAGGACTACTACTGCGAGTTCTAAATCATGAGTAGGATAATCTTCCTCATGTTTCTTAATCTGTCTCGAGGCATAAGCTATGACTCGACCTCTCTGCATGAGAACACAACCAAGACCATTTGAGGATGCATCACAATACACCTCCATATCATCATTGCCTTTAGGCAACACCAAGACTGGTGCTTGACTTAGTCTTTGCTTTAAAATCTGAAAGGCTATCTCTTGATCCTCTTCCCACTCAAACTTAGCATTCTTACGCGTGAGTTTAGTAAGAGAGGATGCAATTTTAGAAAAGTCTTGGATAAAACGACGATAATAACCCGTAAGTCCAAGAAAAGATCTTATTTATGTGGGGGTCTTAGGTTGTTCCCAATTCATGATGGCATGAACTTTCGTTGGATCAACTTTAATGCCCTGACTATTAATGACATGTCCAAGGAATTGAACCTCTCGGAGCCAGAATTCGCATTTTGAGAATTTAGCATAAACATTTTCTCGTCTAAGCATACTAAGTACTTGGCGCAAATGAGTTGCATGATCATTTGCTGTCTTAGAATAGATCAAGATATCATCAATAAACACAATGACTGACTGGTCCAACATCGGACGATAAACCCGATTCATCAGGTCCATGAAAGCTGCTGGGGCGTTTGTCAAGCCAAATGGCATAACAATGAACTCATAATGCCCATATCGGGTTCGAAAAGCTGATTTCGAGATATCGTCCTCCCGAATTTTTAACTGGTGATACCCTGACCTTAAATCTATCTTTGAAAAGAAATTTGCGCCCTGAAGCTGATCGAATAAATCATCGATTCTAGGCAAGGGATATCGATTCTTGATTGTGACTTTATTAAGCTCTCTGTATTCGATGCACATTCGCATACTACCGTCTTTCTTTTTAACAAAGAGAACTGGAGCACCCCAGGGGGAACTACTAGGGCGAATAAAGCCCTTATCCAACAGTTCTTGTAATTGCTTCATAAGTTCTTGCATCTCAGATGGAGCAAGTCTGTAGGGATTTTTAGCAATAGGAGTACTCCCCGGAATGAGATCAATATGGAACTCTACCTGTCTGTCAGGTGGTAAACCTGGGAGTTCCTCTGGAAAGACATCGGGAAATTCCCGAACAACTGGAATACTATCAAGACTTAGGGTAGATTTCTGAGAGTCGATAACATGAGCTAGGTAGGCTTGACACCCACGCGCTAAGTGTCTCTTGGTTCTAGCATAGGTACAAATAGCCAGAGAAGCTTTCTTACGCTCACTATAGATGAATGTTTCTACCCCACTTGGGGCTCTGACTCAAATTAGTTTATGTTGGCATGATATAATGGCTTCATATTTGCCAAGCCAATCCATAACAATAACTACATCGATCTCTCCCATAGGCATAGGAATTAGATCGATCAAAAACTTTTCATTGTCGATATCTATTTCGCAGTTCTGAAAAACATTAGTCACATGTATAATTTTACTATTTTCTATCTCTACCTCTAATGGGGGTTTAAGTTAACTGATCGGAATAGAAAAATTCAGACTAAACAATTCTGACACAAAGGATCTATCCGCACCAGAATCAAATAGCACACGAGCCGGTAATAAATTTACGAAGAATGTACCTGTCACAACGTCGTGTGCCTCTTTGGCTTCTTCAGTTTTCATCTGATAAACACGCCCTGGAGGCCTTTGTGGTCTTTGGCTTCCAGCAAGATTAGGGGCTCCCGATGGTATAGATGTTGATGGTGCCCCACGTCTATCTGTGTTTCTTCTAGACTCTTGATGTCGGGGAAGAGGGGGAGGCCTAACATTAGGGCATGATTCAGCTGTATGGTTTGGCTAATAGCATTTCTTACAAATTTGCATGGGTTTTAGACAATCCTTGCTCATGTGGCCATATCCACCACAACTGAAACATGTCTTGCTACCCGCACGACACTCGCTTGGATGAAACCTCCCACAATTATTGCATTGTGGGTATCCTTTCCCCCCAAATCTAGGATAATTCTCATTTGACTTAAATTTCTTACTAGAAGAACCACCTTGTTCAACCTTTCTTTTAGGAGGAGACCTCTCGAGTTTCTTAGTTTCTTGTTCTCGTTCTAAAGCTGCATTCATAAGATCATCCATGTTCTTCCAATCCTTTGCTGAAATAAACTCACGAACCTCCTTCTTAAGCATGTCAACATAGTGATTCATGAGCAATTTCTGGTCATTAACGTATTCAGGTAGAAAACGTGCCCTATCAAGGAAAGTCATGGAAAAGTCATGTACTGATTGTTGCGTTGTTTGATGAGTATTTAGGAGTTACCTGCGAATATTTTTAAGTTCTGCCTGGGGAGAAAATTTCTGAAGGAATAATTCCTTAAATTCATTCCATGACAAATTTTGGGCAACATTAGGACCCTTGGCAGCAAGAGTAAAATTTCACCGTTCTTTTGCCCGACCGCGAAGGAGGTTAGCTGAAAATTTAACCCAACATTCTTTGGGTAACTTGCTAGTATCAAACGCTCCCTCAACATCCTGAATCCATCGATGACATAAGAAAGGATTGCTTTCTCCTGAGTAAGTCGGCGGGTCACACGCCACAAAGTCTTTGTATGTTACTTCCTTTACTAGTCCCCCGAATCTTGTTAGTAGTTCTTCCTGAATAATATTGGTAGTGATATCACTAAGACTTTCCCTGAGATGTGACGAAGCTGCTGCCTGCGCCTTAGCTACTTCTTGAGATATCATCTCCTTGATCTCTTTAGCCATGGTTGTAGGAATGTGAACATTTTCATGCTCATCTATTTCTGTTTGTTCGGTAGTTTCTTCCCCCTCGTTATGCTCGGGGATATCTACTTGGTCCGGCCATTCGGACCCTTCTGGATTTCTTTAAGCCATATCAACGCTGAAAGTTAAACATAGTACATGATAAGCTTTATTATATATAGACTTCTATATGCCTATGCCTAATGCCACAACTCGAGTTCAATCCTAAAGTATGATATGATACCGGTAAGTCTCCGTTATGTGATGCGATTAATACCACGTTGGCCAAACGTTCACAAAATTTCATCACATAAACAAGTCCTCGTCGATATTACACCGTACTAGATTCATGAACATAATCACATAAACATAATGTGCAAATAACATATTCTGTTCTGAAATTCATGCATATGCGGAAACGTGTATAACTCGATAGGTCGCCCAGAGCCTAGGTTTAAGTCTAAATACCCATCTACAGTGGATACCTAGATTCCTTAAACCACAGCTCTGATACCAACTTGAAACGCCCAAGGTATTTTTTTTTTATATATAAGAAAATTCAAAGCTTAGCATATATTAACATATAAGATCTGTACATAACACATGCTATTCGATTAGACCCGTACCTAGGCAAAATGGGTCGTAGGGGTAAGAATGACACTACGCCAAACACCCCTTTAACTTGTAAACATATATGTTCTAGTTATTAAGTGGCTAGGATCTGAGTTTATACAAACCATAATACAAAAGCATTATCCTAGGCGTTTCACGGTATTAGAGATGGTTTAGGATTAGCCCGATTACTCAAGAGCTCCACTTGGGACTAACCAGCGACCTTTTTGTCCTTAAGCTTCGTATCACTAGTCTCACCTATAAGAAAACATAAATGAAGCAACGTAAGCGAGAGCTTAGTGAGAAAACGCATATATATTTATAATTGACATGATAATAAGGTTAAAATTTGCTTCATGACAATTTATCCATCACATACTACTGAGATTAGACCACACGGCCGTTAGGGACTATTTTGGCCATAGTGATCGATATACGCTGTTTTGACTTTACGAGTCAATATGGCTGTTTTGACTTTTAGCTAAATAAGCAATAGGCTGCTTTGACTACTCGAATCAATATAAGCTATTTTGACTATACAAGTCAATATACAAGTCAATAGGGCATTTTTGACTTTTAACTACACAAGTGAATAGGCTGCTTTGACTACTAGAGTCAATATAAGCTGTTTTGACTTTACGAGTCAATATGGTTGTTTTGACTTTTAGCTACATAAGTCAATAGGCTGCTTTGACTACTCGAGTCAATATAAGTTGTTTTGACTATACAAGTCAATAGGGCCGTTTTGACTTTTAACTACACAAGTGAATAGGCTGCTTTGACTACTCGAGTCAATATAAGCTGTTTTGACTATACAAGTCAATAGGGCTGTTTTGACTTTTAACTACACAAGTGAATAGGCTGCTTTGACTACTCGTAGCATGTACTATTAATAACACTAAAATCATAGTACGAGTATAATAATTTATTTATTATACAATCTAAACATAAGCACCACGAGGTACGTGGTACATCTAACGGGCTCTTAAGGTTTCATTCCGATTCTTATATACGTTACTCACCTTGATTAGCTTGTAATCTACCTCGAGCTCCACCAAACGTCCTAGGCCAACCTATATAACCTAAGAGCATATAAGTAATCCGGAGCTTACTTGGAATACTATATAGCTTATCTTAAACAAGCATAAAAAGAAAGCTAAGCCAAAATAAGTGTGAAAACACTTATCCTTTTACCACTTATTTCCAACAATAACAAGACCAAAACGTGTGATTTATGTCGTAAAAGTCGGAATTATGTGTGGTTTGTGTTTTTATTGTGTTTTAGGACCAAAATATGAAAAACGAAGAAAACACGGGTTTTCACGGGCTTTTATCGAAGAAAACGGGAAAAGACGAAGTCAAAAGATCAAGAGTGCAAAAAGAACAGAAGTCCAAGGCCTATTCTGAAGATTTATCGAAGAAAAAGTCTAAAGACGGAAGTTTAACGAAGTCGAAGAACTTAAGTCTAATAGAAGAAGAAAATTAAAAGACAAGTTCAAATCCCGAGACGACATCGAGAAAAGACAAAGAATTAAAGTCGAGTCGAGAAGACGTGAAGAAAGCAAGAAAGAAGATGCAACACATGCACTCCTTCCACCTTCCCTATAAATACCCTCCTAATAGTCATTAGGAGGGAGTTAGCTAGTTTTTATTTTTAAGTTTTCTTTCTACTTTTTAGAGAGAGAAAGTTCTAAACTTTCTCTCACTAAGCTTTTCATTTTTCCTTTCTTTCAAGCTTTCATTAATCTTTGTATTTGAGTTCATTTTAATCAAGAGTAAGCTTTGTGTTCTTTAATCTCATTCTACATTTCTTGGCTTATTTGAATTTTTGATCGAAAATCTTTTCTTTGGTTCGAATCTTCCATATGCCATGATTGAAGTTGAGATTGTATGGTTAGAAGATTGATACCTTTTGTTCTTACTTGTGCTTCTAACGTATAAGTTATAAGCTTTTAATGCTTATTGGCTTATTCGAGAGTTAGCTTATTGATTTTCGGATATCACAAAGGATTTAGTCATAACAAAAGTTTCTTTCATAAAGTGTTTGATTTCCATTTTGAAAAGTCGCGAGTCTAAGCTTTTTGAATTGTTGTAGATTCGGGTAGAATAGCTTATTACATTTGCTTATTGAGTTTTAAGTTCCCACCAATTTCGGATTAAGCCTCGCATCCATCGCAATCTTAGGGTTTCTACGCATTCCGACGGATTCATTGTTTTGATCGCAATAACCCATTAGGGTTTTACTTTGCGATCGAGTAGTCTTTCCCCCTTATTCCGATCTGGGTTTGCGATCGCACATTGCAATCGCATATTCCGACGGGACTAAGGTCTTTGTTAAGTTGAAACTCTGCCCAATTTTAGTCAGCGTTATTACGATCTGAAACATTCCGATTGTGTCTTATTCATCATTCCGATTGTACCATTTCCCAGACATTCCGATTAGGTGTTATATTCAGTATTGCGATCAGCCTCATTTCCCATATTCCGACAACCAGATCGGAATACATCCCGATCTGGACCTTTTTGGGGAACATTCCGATTAGGGCTTGTTTAGTGATTGTTTTTATAAAATTTCTAAGTGTTATTTTTGTTAGTGTTCTAGTACTTTTCCAATATTGCCTCTATGTTTTCAAGCATTACTTTTAACTCATTTTAGTTTTAATCTTTAAACTTCTACTTTACTCAATGACACTTAAATTTACTTGCTGTTAGTTTAAAATAGATAAACAAAACCAAACCATTCTCTTGTTCACCAAAAGACAATTGAGTCGCACTTAAGACCGGTTTTCAATTCAAAAAGAATCGGGACTACAAGACTTTATACGAGGGGTAAAAATCCAAGTATTAAATGGCGCCGCTGCCGGCTCTTTTCGTTAAGATTAACGGTTTCTAGTGAGAGACGCATTGAATTTTGGGATCCGTTCTTAGAACGTTATTTTCCTTGCTTTAAAAATTTTCAAAATATCCTAAAAATATAAAACTCTTCAAAAATACAAAAACATTAAAAAATCATAAAAAGCAATTCTTTTCCAAAAGGTTTTGCATCAAAAAGATTATATAGATATTCTCTGTGTATATTTTTCTTCTGCAGGTGTATGCGTACTAGATCTTCGAACTATTCTGAGCCCGAGACTCGTGAAGATTTAGATATGGCTGGTGTTAATAACAACAATAACAACCCACCTCAACCCAATTTGAATAATAATAACAACAACAACAACAATGTCCTCTTACCTGATTTACGAACCATGGAGGAAATGTGTCAACCCACCATGAACGGACGCGGAGGCCCGATTGCGCCAATGCACGTCACGGCCCAGGATTTTTCGTTGAAGCATCACATGATCCAGCAAGTGAAACTAACCCATTTCGTGGAATTCCGGATGATGATGATGCCAACAAACACCTCGACAAATTCATTACCATAACTCAAAGCATGAAGTGCTCCGGAGTTTCTATGGATGACCTTCGCCTTCAACTTTTTCCCCACTCGCTTTCTCACCATGCCGAAAAATGGTTTGACCGTCTTCCTAAGAATTCTATTCATACATGGAATGACATGACTCAACGCTTTTTGTTGCGCTACTTTCCCCCATCCATGGTCACAAACCTCCGTAACCAAATCAGTGGATTCATGCAAGACAATGATGAATCGCTTTCGATGCTTGGGAACGGTACAATGATTTGATCGACCGCTGTCCAAATCACAACATGCTCCCCGTCACTCTCATTGATACTTTCTACAATGGTCTCACTTTTCGTGATCGTGACACGATCAATGCCGCCGCCGGTGGTACTTTTATGAAAAGGAGACCGGAGGAGTGTCGAGAGTTGATTGAAAACATGACTACTCACCACAAGAATTGGGATTCATCCGCATCCTCAAGATCTAACTCGAGAGTCAATGTTTCTTCTACCACTTCCAATCCCGAGATATCCGAACTTACTCGACAAATCGCGAGTATGCACAAGGATTTCATGTCCATATCCACAAACCACTTTCAACAAGCTAAAGTCGTTGCTATTTCTTGTGACACATGTGGTGGTCCTCATTCTTACAATGATTGTCCTTCTACCCAAAGCAATTTTTCTGAAAACGTTAACGCAGCTTACGGTACTTACCCCACGGGAGGCTATCAAGCTCGCCCTCAAGGAGACCGTAGCTTGCTAAGTTATTGTTCAAACAATTATCTTGCTCCTCCCGGTTTCCCTCCTGCAAACCAAAACCAACAACAAAGCTATAACCAAAACAACCAATCCCAACCTCGTGCAAACAATCAATATCAATCCCAACGAAACCCATACCCACCTCAAGGAAATTCTCAAGCCTACCAAGCTCCACCTCTCAATTAACCGATGGCAGTGAGTCCAGACGTCGAGACATTCATGAAGACTAATCGGGAGATGGTGACGAATCTTCAGAGTAAAGTCTGCAACTTGAAGGGAGAAATGGCGAAACAAGGGAACGATATTCGAGCCGAGCTAAGGAATGACATGGCAAAACACAGCAATGAAATTCATGCAAACATGAGAGACTCTTTTAATACTCAAGCAGTTAACCTTCGTGATATGATTGGTTCGCTCATCCAAGGTAATCAACCCTCTTCTTCGGGTACTCTTCCGAGTAACACCGTTGCGAATCCAAGAGGGGAGATGAAAGCAATCACCACTCGTAGTGGAAAAGGTTACATGGAACCCAAGCTTCCTACACCTCCACCCGTGATTGTGAACAAGGAAAAAGAGCAACTTTCCTCACCTCCTTCACCTTCTATCACCATTTCCCCACCACCCGTGGTTGTGAGTGATCCTATTCCCCTAAAGCCTTCTTCTTCATCCAATATAACTTATCCTTCAAGGTTGAGGAAAGAGAAGCAAAAGAGCAAGGATGATATTCAGGTTTCAAACTTTCTAAAAATGTTTAAACAATTGAATTTTAACATCTCCTTTGCCGAGGCTCTCGCTCACATGCCCAGATACGCTAAGATGTTTAAAGATCTTCTAAGTGATAAGGAAAAGCTTCTTGACATTGCTCAGACCCAACTTAATGAGAATTGCTCCGTAGTGCTCTTAAGGAAATTGCCCACCAAACTTGGTGATCCGGGTTGCTTCTTGATTCCTTGCAACTTCCCGGGAGTAGAGAATTGCATGGCCCTAGCCGATCTAGGTGCCAATATAAACATAATGCCTTTAAGTGTTTGGAAGCAATTATCTCTCCCCGAGCTAGTCCCCACCAAAATGACTTTGGAATTAGCCAACCGTACGGTTGCTTATCCAGTGGGGATAGCCGAAGATGTCTTTGTTGGCGTTGACAAATTCACCTTTCCGGCGGATTTTGTTGTCGTTGACTACGAGATGGACCCTCGTGTTCCATTAATCGTTGGACGTCCATTCCTGAGGACCGGTCGCACTCTCATTGATGTAGCCGCGGGTGAAATAATCATGAGAGTTGGTGACGATAAAATTGTCTTCAACATGGGTAAGATTTCTAAGCAACCTTATTCATATGAGAGTGTTAATGCTATTAATGTTCTCGATGAGGCTTGTGAAGAACATTTTCATGATGCTTGCAAAAGTACTCTCTCTTCTCTACCCAATGTTGAGACCGTTGCCTCAATTGCTCTGGCATTGACTCCTTTTGGAGAAAGTGACTTGGATGATTTCGAAGCTAGCTTGGGTCCTCTTGATATTAAGTATGATAATTTGTCCACCAATTGGGATGAAGACATTCGTACTATTTAGAGACTTCTCAATGAGGACCCGTTTTCTCCTCCTTCTCCTAAAGAGGTGACTAATGATGATCCATCGTTAGTTACACCATCTATTGAGGATCCTCCTAATCTTGAGCTTAAGGACCTACCTCCTCATCTTGAATACGTTTTCCTGGAAGACAACGAGAAGTTACCGGTCATCATCGCAAAGGACCTGAAAGAAGACGAAAAATCCCGACTCATCGCCGTGTTGAAGAAGCATAAAAGAGCTATCGCTTGGAAAATCACCGACATTCGCGGAATTGATCCTCACTTCTGCACACACAAAATTCTCATGGAGGACGACTTTAAGCCCACAATTCAAAGCCAACGAAGGGTGAATCCTAAAATCCATGAAGTCATCAAAAAAGAGGTTATCAAACTTCTTGATGCGGGTATGATTTACCCTATTTCGGATTCACCATGGGTTAGTCCAGTCCATTGTGTGCCTAAGAAAGGCGGTATCACCGTTGTGCCCAATGCCAACAACGAGTTGATTCCCACCCGTCTCGTTACTGGGTGGAGAGTTTGTATAGACTACCGCAAACTCAATGATGCCACGAGAAAGGATCATTTCCCTCTTTCTTTTATGGACCAAATGCTTGAATGTCTAGCGGGTAATGAATATTACTGCTTTCTTGATGGTTTCTCGGGTTATTTCCAAATACCCATCGATCCCCAAGATCAAGAGAAGACAACCTTCACTTGTCCCTATGGCACATTTGCTTACAAAAGGATGCCTTTTGGCTTATGCAATGCCCCCGGGACTTTCCAAAGGTGCATGTTGGCTATCTTCCATGACATGGTTGAGCAAACCATGGAAGTCTTCATGGATGATTTCTCGGTCTTCGGGGATTCCTTCTCTTCTTGCCTTTCCAATTTGGAACGTATGCTTAAGCGGTGCGAAGACACTCGCCTTGATCTGAATTGGGAAAAATGCCATTTTATGGTAAAAGAAGGCATTGTGCTAGGACACAAAATCTCTAAAGCCGGTCTTGAAGTCGACCGTGCTAAAGTAGATGTCATAGCCAAATTACCTCCACCTTCAACCGTGAAGGGTGTGAGAAGTTTTTTGGGTCATGCGGGCTTCTATCGTCGATTCATTCAGGATTTCTCTAAAATCGCTCGCCCGATGACCCACCTCTTGGAAAAAGATACTCCTTTTATCTTTTCTAAAGAGTGTCTCGAAGCTTTCAATCTTCTTAAGGATAAGCTAACTAAGGCACCGGTCTTGGTTAGCTTATCCTTAATTGGGAGCTACCCTTTGAATTGATGTGCGATGCTAGCGACTTTGCTATTGGTGCGGTTTTAGGCCAACGAGTGAATAAACACTTCCAACCAATATACTATGCTAGCAAAACAATGACGGGGGCTCAATTGCATTATAAGACAACCGAAAAAGAGCTTTTAGCTGTTGTCTATGCTTTTGAGAAATTTCGCCCCTATCTTGTTTTATCTCCCACCATCGTATACACGGACCATTCCGCGTTGAAGTACTTGATGACTAAGCATGATTCTAAGCCAAGACTTCTTCGCTGGGTTTTACTCCTTCAAGAATTCAACAATGAAAATCGTGACAAGAAGGGAGCCGAAAACCTGGCCGCGGATCATCTGAGTCGACTTGAGGATCCATATCAAGGGGATCATCCGAACAAAGAGATCAATGACTCTTTCCCCCTTGAGACCTTAATGTCTATAAATCTCAATTTTGATGACACCCTGTGGTTTGCGGACATTGCAAACTACTTAGCGGGTGGTATTCTCATCAAAGGGTTAACATCCCAACAAAAGAAGAAGTTCTTGAATGATGTTAAGACTTACTTTTGGGATGACCCTTATCTATTCAAACAATGTGCTGATTTGATCATTCGTCGTTGTGTTGACGGACCGGCAGCTTTTGACATTCTCCAAGCTTGCCACAAGGACCCACCGGTGGTCACTTCGGTCCCAACTACACCGCTAAGAAAGTGTTTGATTCTGGATTCTATTGGCCCACCATTTATCGCGATGCTTACGAAATGGTTAAGCATTGTGATGCTTGCCAACGCCAAGGCAAGATCACACATAAGGATGAGATGCCTCAAAATTTCATACAGGAATGTGAAATCTTTGACGTATGGGGCATCGACTTTATGGGGTCATTTCCATCCTCCAAAGGGAACAAGTACATCCTCGTCGCCGTCGACTACGTTTCTAAATGGGTTGAAGCCAAGGCTCTCCCTACGAACGATGCGAGGGTGGTTGTGAACTTTTTGAAGCAGCTTTTCGCTTGATTTGGCGTTCCTCGTGCTATTATCAGTGACCGCGGGACTCATTTTTGCAACGATCAATTTGAAAGAGTCATGGCTAAGTATGGTGTCAATCACCGTCTTTCCACCGCCTATCATCCCAAAACCAATGGGCAAGCCGAGATATCCAACCGTGGATTGAAGCGAATTTTGGAGCGTACTGTAGGAGAGCATCGCGTCGCGTGGGCCGATAAGTTAGATGATGCTCTGTAGGCTTACCGTACTGCGTACAAGACCCCGATCGGTTGTACACCTTATCGTCTTGTGTACGGAAAAGCATGCCACCTTCCAATCGAGCTGGAACATAAGGCGCACTAGGCCTTGAAGTGGGCTAACTTCGACATCAACGAAGCCGGTGATCATCGCAAGATTCAACTCAACAAGCTCAACGAAATAAGGAATGAAGCTTATGAGAACTCGCTGATCTACAAGGAGAAGACCAAGATCATTCATGACGCAAAAATAAAGAACCGAGAGTTCCACGTTGGTGATCAAGTCTTACTTTTTAACTCTCGGTTGAAGATCTATTCTGGCAAGTTGAAGAGCCGCTGGTCTGGTCCATTCACCGTCGCCAAAGTCTTTCCATATGGGACCATTGAGCTTTCTCAGCCAAATGGGCCCAACTTCAAGGTGAATGGCCAGCGTCTGAAGATGTACTTTGGTGAGGACATCTCTCACGAGATGTTTCCATCCCTCACCACGTTCCCCATGAAATAAATTGGGTCAAGTCAGGCTCGTGACTCGGTGAACAAAAACAAGCGCTTCTCGGGAGGCAACCCGTGATCTATCCTTTACTGCTTTCATAATAAGTGTAGGGGGGAGCCCCGTATGTGTTTGTTGTCTTGTTTCTTGTGCTGTGCAGGGATTAAAGCTTCAAAGATCCACCTTGATGACTTTTGACGAACCGTGATACCGTGTTCCCATCTTCCCGGTTCTATCCTAAACTCTTGTGCTTCAATTTTTCATATTTTATATGTTCACATTGAATTCACTTTAGTTGTCCTTTCCTTAGCATGTTTTAAACAAAGTGCACAATGTCCTAAGTGTAGGGGAGTTTACTCCCACATGCTTAAACATTGAGGACAATGTTTATCTCAAGTGTAGGGGGGACTTCTATCGAAGTAAGTGGTCTTTTCCATGAATTTGCCCTCATTGTAACCGGAAAATTCGATTTTTCGACATTTTTCAAAATTTTTAATCTATTTTGGCCTAGTTGTATAGTTGTATTGTCCTTTATCATGTTTAGTTTCTTTCCATTGCTAGAATAAATTTTCAATAAAGTGGTTTTAAATTTTTCTTAGTCGTGAATATTTTGACTCAACCCGAGCTTACTTATCTAAGTTTACTCTAGCTAGTATCCTTAACGTGTTTAAGTCAAGTTTTGCTAGGCTTTTATATAGGGAGCTATAAAACGCGAAAGTCTTAACTCTCACGGGTTAAGAACAAGAACTTTTCGCAAGTTCCTATAATTGATCCTAGAGAGTCGTTTATCAAGGGAACTTTAAAACGTGATTTTTAAACTTGAAAAAGTCTAAGAATTTGCAAGATCCTATAGATGACTCGAAAACCCAAAACTTTGATTTAATAGGCTAAGCATCCACGAGTCTCATTCCTTGAGATTTTAAACTGTGGAGAACGAGAGATGATAGAGTCAATTATAAGTTCGGTATTCTTTCGTGAATTTATGTGAGTTAATTATAAGCCTATTCTCCCTTCGCTTGTTAATAAATTTATCTGCAATTAATAAGGTTGTACGATTTAAAAGGTTACTTAGCTTCTAGCCCCAGATCGTTTAAAAGTTGCTCAGTACGGATTAGAGTTCATAGCCAAGGCATAACTTATTGAAGCGGGATGCGAAGATTGGCGAGTCCGAAAAGGCCCTAACAAGGCATGAGGGCTACATTTTGTTGCTATAGATCCAAAAGTGATGTGAAGAATCATTTATCGAAAATCAATATGAAGGACCGAGACACACGACGAAAAGCAAGAACTCCCCAAAAGTCATGGAGAAGTCTATCCGAAAAGACCCTAACAAGGTATGAGGATAAATAGATCCAAGTCCTAAAAGGAGGCGGATCGTTGTATATCGAAGTACAAAATAAAGATTGGAGAAAAATGAAGAAGTCGTGGTCCAAAGATGAAGAATCTCTCAAAACTTCAAGTGAAGAAATTCCTATTATGAAGAGAAGGCCATTATTTCATGAACGTCTCTCAAGATTCGAAGTATGAAGTCGCTGCCAAATATCGGTCTGAGAAAGGTCTCAAATCGTGAAGCGAGTTATGCCAAGATATGAACTTTATGAGGTCCCGAGAAGCAGTTTTAAAAGATTTGGTCCTTTAGCTAACTATTGATTAAATCGTCCACTTTATTTTCGTCCTAAATAACTATCGAAATAAGTCAAACAATGCATCCTCATGATCATTCAAGACAAAAATAAAATATAAGAGGTACACCTAGGAATAAGGGAGTCTAAGTGAATAATTGGCCCACATGAGTTCGTTGTAGCTTGCTAACTTATAATAACAATGATCTCGTTTTTAAGCTTGGTATGGGGAACGTGAAACTTGAGGATGATAAACGTTCATGACTGCCAAAACCAATGTAAGTGTTTGATTTCTTTACTTGTTCTATCTTTTTATGTTTAGTATTTAATAAAGGCCAAGGTCGGTTATTTATGATAGAAAATGTAAACCGTGCTTTAAAATTAATGCATTGCATGAGGGCATTGCAATGGTCAAGTGTAGGGGATTTAATAAGTGTGAAAACACTTATCCTTTTACCACTTATTTCCAATAATAACAAGACCAAAACGTGTGATTTATGTCGTAAAAGTCGGAATTATGTGTGGTTTGTGTTTTTATTGTGTTTTAGGACCAAAATATGAAAAAGGAAGAAAACACGGGTTTTCACGGGCTTTTATCGAAGAAAACGGGAAAAGACGAAGTCAAAAGATCAAGAGTGCAAAAAGAACGGAAGTCCAAGGCCTATTCTGAAGATTTATCGAAGAAAAAGTCTAAAGACGGAAGTTTAACGAAGTCGAAGAACTTAAGTCTAATAGAAGAAGAAAATTAAAAGACAAGTTCAAATCCCGAGACGACATCGAGAAAAGACAAAGAATTAAAGTCAAGTCGAGAAGACGTGAAGAAAGCAAGAAAGAAGATGCAACACATGCACTCCTTCCACCTTCCCTATAAATACCCTCCTAATAGTCATTAGGAGGGAGTTATCTAGTTTTTATTTTTAAGTTTTCTTTCTAGTTTTTAGAGAGAGAAAGTTCTAAACTCTCTCTCACTAAGCTTTTCATTTTTCCTTTCTTTCAAGCTTTCATTAATCTTTGTATTTGAGTTCATTTTAATCAAGAGTAAGCTTTGTGTTCTTTAATCTCATTCTACATTTCTTGGCTTATTTGAATTTGATCCAAAATCTTTTCTTTGGTCCGAATCTTCCATATGCCGTGATTGAAGTTGAGATTGTATGGTTAGAAGATTGATACCTTTTGTTCTTACTTATGCTTCTAACGTATAAGTTATAAGCTTTTAATGCTTATTGGCTTATTCGAGAGTTAGCTTATTGATTTTCGGATATCACAAAGGATTTAGTCATTACAAAAGTTTCTTTCATAAAGTGTTTGATTTCCATTTTGAAAAGTCGCGAGTCTAAGCTTTTTGAATTGTTGTAGATTCGGGTAGAATAGCTTATTACATTTACTTATTGAGTTTTAAGTTCCCACCAATTTCGGATTAAGCCTCGCATCCATCGCAATCTTGGGGTTTCTACGCATTCCGACGGATTCATTGTTTTCATCGCAATAACCCATTAGGGTTTTACTTTGCGATCGAGTAGTCTTTCCCCCTTATTCGATATGGGTTTGCGATCGCATATTGCGATCGCATATTCCGACGGGACTAAGGTCTTTGTTAAGTTGAAACTCTGCCCAATTTTAGTCAGCGTTATTACGATCTGAAACATTCCGATTGTGTCTTATTCATCATTCCGATTGTACCATTTCCCAGACATTCCAGTTAGGTGTTATATTCAGTATTCCGATCAGCCTCATTTCCCATATTCCGACAACCAGATCGGAATACATTCCGATCTGGACCTTTTTGGGGAACATTCCTATTAGGGCTTGTTTAGTGATTGTTTTTATAAAATTTATAAGTGTTATTTTTGTTTGTGTTCTAGTACTTTTCCAATATTGCCTCTAAGTTTTCAAGCATTACTTTTAACTCATTTTAGTTTTAATCTTTAAACTTCTACTTTACTCAATGACACTTAAATTTACTTGCTGTTAGTTTAAAATAGATAAACAAAACCAAACCATTCTCTTGTTCACCAAAAGACAATTGAGTCGCACTTAAAACAGGTTTTCAATTCGAAAAGAATCGGGACTACAAGACTTTATACGAGGGGTAAAAATCCAAGTATTAAGCCATAAGGGGTTGTTTGGTTCGTGGCTTTCATAACCACATGAACACACTTTCTAAAATTTAACACCAATAAATGGTGTTATAGCACCTTAACAAGGTACCCATCACTTATATGAACATTTACACATGTTTACAAGTATTCTTGGTAATTTTGGAAAATCACATCTTAACATAAGATTCTACAAAAACCCCACAAATGGCATAATGTTCAATCTTTAAGCATCACCCACCTATGGTTAGCTCTAAAACATGAACTTGGACTATGATATGATTTTTACCTCGAATTAAATGATGGGGATACTAGTATATGCCTTATTGGAACTCAATATACCCTTTCCTTAGCTTGATCTTGCTTGAAACCTCAATATAATACAAACCCTAAGATTTACTACTGCTTGTGTGTGTGTGACGTGAAGAGAATGGAGGGAAGAGAGAATTATGGTTACTTCCAAAATTAAGCTTGATGTATATCTCATTTCAAGTTACATTAATTGGCAATTTTAGTCCTTATTAATAGAACTATGACATGATAAGTCCTTGTAAACTAAAACAAGGTTGTTCTAGTGTGTATTCGACTAAAACAAAAAAGGATTCTGTTTGGCTAACGAGGGTGACCATATATAATAGTAATAAAACTATTACCATTAAAGATTGGGGTGTCACATTATCAATCATGAGTTCATAAGCATAAGTTCCAACTCACAAATCGACATGATATTAATTATCATCAACCGACTAAGTGTTATTACCAATCAATGTATATTATGTCATGTTTGTGTACATTTAATACATAATATAAATGTAACATGATCCCAAAAAGTAAGCAAATGCACACATAAGATCCTTATGACCCCAATACTAATAAAATACAAATAACTTGTCGAACATAGATAAAATAGTTTTATCACATTTACCAAAGAGTATTAATCAACCTACATATGAATTACTTAACCAATAAGAACTACAATCCAGCATTCGGAAACAAGGATCCATCAACAAGAGCATTTTTACTCCTAATTTTATAAAAATTTGATGGTTAATTTTTTATAACTGTGTATACAATAAAAAAGAAAAAGAAAACACTGGAAGAGAAAACGGGATCCCTCCAGTCATGGGCTAAACCGATGACCGGAGAATGTCAATACTATGGTGACTTGTACCTAGGTGTGTGATGCCATGTAGAAACCAAGGCACCAAAAAACCAACGTAGTACTTATTACTGAATAATTTTCAAGTTGAAAGTACAAGATATTAAATATACTAAGCATAAGAAACCCCTAGGAAATAAATGAGCCTAAACAAGTGGACCGGATTAACACGCCTCTATTATCAAACATTAAAAACTCACTTCATTTTACCTCTTATAGTTGTAAACCTGTAATAGTAGTTCTCAAACATGTGGCTTGATCGTGTACATTTGTTTATGAAATACGGTATTGTAATTCACCCAAAATACCTATTGTTTGTGATGAAAACATGCCCTACCACATAGAGGTTATGGTTGATTAGTAGACCACAACTGTATAACCCGCATGCTTTTACCATGAACAGTACACTTAATAACATACGTACATATTAAAACTTTCCTTTTATAGCATGAACACGTGTCACGAATGTTAATTACAAGAATTATGTACGTGGTATTACACGATAAGTATCACGTACGTGTTAACGCACGATAATAAGTACGTACGTGGTAATACACGATAATTATTAATTATAATAATTATAATCACGAATATCTAAAATACGATCATGTGAATCACGTATATATATTATACTCGATAAATAATCCTTACGTATTATAAATATAACATGAACATTTAAAACACGAACTATACGAATACTTAAAATACACGAACACGTTTACGTAGTTAATTAAACACGACAAGTAATTACGTAAATTAATATTACGTATAACATGTGAGATTACTACAAAGATAATTCACGACAATAAAATACACGAAACCGAGTACGTATTTAATTAAACACGAATTATAAAACAAATGTTTTACGTGTTGTTTGTTTGGATCGTTTAGACAAGGGAGGACAAGAGTAAATGGGCTAAGGCCCAATGGGTATGGTGGTCTGGCCAAAAGAAAAGGAACGGGAGGGAGTATATGTTTACTTTGTGTATCGGCTTACAAACCTAAAAACCCTAAAACTAAAAAAACCTAGCCGTCAACTTTTCTCTTGTGTGGTCCTTTTCTGCCGTCGATCTGAGCACCAATGGTGAAGAACATCACGTGGGTATTCAAGACTCAGAGCTGGTGTTCGTTGCATCCAACCTAAACCCTAATTCGCATTAAGGTGATCCGTAAGTGTTGTTTTCTTTTTATTAATCTTGCATTATTCAAGAATCCGTAAAAGAAGAATTTTAAACATGTTAATGAATCAGAGAATCATTAAGGCAAGGGTTTCGGGATATAATGGTTTTAGAGGCTGTTTACAAGCAAACCGAGACTCATGGGAGTCTCGGTGGTAGCAATCTGCCACCAGCCGTAAACCCTTATGGGCGTGGGCTTGGTTTGTACAGTCGGTGGCAACCCAAACAACCCCACGAGGGGGATTTGGTTAAGGCAGTGGGAACCGATACACTTATGTGTCTCGATGAGAATTTTATAGACAGCAGGGGGTAGTAACACACATGCAGGGGAAACAGAAACTAGCAGCAGGTAGGTTATAAAAATAGTGGGAACTATGAACTAACAACATGAACTATGAAACCAATTAAGGGTGTGTTCGGTTCGCAGTGTAAGGACAGTTAAGGGGCTGTTTGTTTTTGGGTTTAAAAACAGTTTAAGGGCGTGTTTGGCTAAACTTATAAATATGTATTTCATTTAATCTAGTTAGTTTAATTAATACATCTTAATTAAATTAATTACATGCTTAACTTAAGTGTAGTTTTATTTGATTAAAACCATGGTTTATGTTGTACATGTTATTTAAATAAAGCTTATGATTAGATAATTATTTACATAATTATTCATGTACATGTGATTTATTAAACTTAGCTATTTGATTTTAAAGTTTAATCAGTAGATCATGGATTATTATTAATTAATAAATAGTTATAATATCATGTAATATTGTTATTAATTAATAATTATAGGTTTAAACTAAGTATTTATTTATTTAATTTAGACTATAGTATTAATTAATTATTTTAACATGGAATATAATTAATTAATAAACATGAATGAGGTTATATTAATACGATATTAATAAATGTTTTAATCTAAGTATTTTTATACACTTTAATTTAATTAAATCATGTTTATATTTAATTAAATCATATAACCTATAGTTTATTTAATTTACATGTTATAATTAATAAGTTATACTATTAATCACATGACTTAGTACATTTAACCAGTAAAACTAACCTTATATTTATCTGGCTTATTTCTAAATATGGAAACTTTCTATTTCAGGAAACTTACTATTTTTGGAAACTTTCTACTTTTAGAAACTTATCTACTTTAAGAAGTTAATCTATTTTTGGAAACTTTCTATTTTAGGAAACCTGCTATTTTTAGAAAGTTACTTATTATTACAAAACAAGCGTAATAATACAAGAACATCAAATAATACGTAATCAGAGTACGTAAAACACATGATATGCAAAGTATAACATTAAATTCAGTAAACAAGACTAAAACATATAAAACAAGTTAAGATATAATATAATCAGTTACGTACGCAGTAATCAGAATACTTACACACGTATACTATTTATGTAGCATTAGTGAGATCGGAGTAGGACTCTCTTCTGTTCGTCTTTTCCGTTCACTAGACGCAAGGTACGGATTCTCCGTCCTTCAGTATGGACATTCTTTCCTTATTAGGATTTCCCCGTATGCAGCCAATTGTTTTCCCAGTATGTGTTTTATATGTTTTGATTTGCTTATGTTTAATTAAATGCCTAAGCCATATACATGCATGACCAGTTTCACCTAGTTATGGAGGTACCATAACCATAACACTGGAGGCACCAGTGTTATGACTTTACCATGGCGGAGTGATAGCTCGTGGCGTCCCTTTCATCTTTTGGCCATATTATTATATTATCATGTGGGGCGTATAGGTGCATCCTTGATTACATGTTTTAACAGATTATTCAGGTGAATGTGGTGTGTGCCTTGCATCCTTCACAAGGAGCTGATCCCTCCTACCCAGACTTATATTAATTAGAGGCAGCCCATCTAATTGCATGACGAGGTCACCTCTCTAAGTATTCATGCACGTTGTTATTTCATGACCTATATCGACTTAATGGTTAAGCATTTAAACAATTTTCATAAGATAAACATAAGGCTTTTGAAACTATAAAAACAGTTTTACTAAGTTATACCAGGTTTTCTAGGACTTATACATTTCCACTGTTGTTAAGACTTTATTATGTTTCAGGCATTCATACTATGTCATATATCTGTGCACTGAGCGTTTTGCTCAGCCGTTACTTTCCTTTCCATGTCCCAAAACGGTAGGTACCCAAGACTCGAGCATTTGTAGGACGTGCATAGGATGGAAGCTGCCATAGACTTCTTCTCCTTTTGCCTTCATATACTTATGCTTGTTTAGTCATTTCTCATTTCTTTTACTTGATTTATGTTTTGGCCTTATGTTTGGGAACCGATGTTTTCTTCCGGTTTTCCCTATGGTCATGTATGTTTTAGTACATATTACCTTGCATGCTTTGATGACACGCCATAATTACGCGTAACGATCCACTTATTAAAGTGGGGTGTTACATATATGGTATCAGAGCCAAGGCTTCGACCTGTAGGCTCTAAAACTTGATATGTGACTAGTGGGTAGTCATCAGGAGCTTCCTATGCCAACGCTTGTAATTCCATGTATTTATGTTTTCAGCACCTTGTTGTTTTAACCATGATGTTTTCATTAGTATTTCTTTTACTAATATGGACTAAACAACCGTCATCCATACTTAGTTACGTGTCACTGTTTCATGCACGATGTTATGTTTGAACTCTGACTAATGTGAACTGAACCCCAATAGTTCATAATTGGTCACATAAAAATTTTTCTATAAAGTTTTGACAGCTGAGTTTCACTCATTTATTCCATGTATCATTGTCGCAGGTTTATGACTAAGTAACGATTGGTACAAGACTGGCCCTATTTAGTCGCATGTGCTTTTATCGAAACTTTTAACTTTGGGACCGACCCATAGGCGTCCCCTCGCCATGTCTTTTGTTTTGGGTAAACTGACCATAGGCGTTTACCCTCGCGCATATAAAGGTTTTCATAAACTGCATCATGCATTCACGCACTGTTTTCATGTATAAAATTTTTCTCATGGTTTATTGGCATAAAACATTTTACATGTCCCCTCATAAGTTACTATGTTTTTATGTCAAGTATGTTCTCATATTGTCATGGTTAACTTCAGTTTCATGTTGATTATGTTATTCACTCCTTCATGTTAGTTTGTTTCATGTTTCTTCATGATGATTTCGTCTTCATGTGATTACGTCTTACGCCTCATCTGTTGTTTATGCTTTCATGCAAGACACTATTGGAATTCATTTAAATCCTGCTTTCATGATAGTCATGGTTGGTTTTCATTAATCATGCTTTCAAGAAAATCATCGTTGAAATTCGTTTAACCACACGTTAGCGTTTCTCTATACGACCAGAATGAGGTATATACTTACATTGCCAGGTTATCATGATGGTCTTTGTAACCGTTTAACAAATTATTTTGCTTTAAAATCATGTCATATGATCGACCTCATACCGATCATTTCATGTGCATTCCATGTGTACTCCATGTACCGTATTCCATATGCGTATGCCACTTGCTGATACTCTACAAATTGCTGATGTCGCTCATAGCTTGGAGGTGTTACTAAGGGTCGATGCTGCGGATTCTAGAGACGCTACGAGATGCTGATGTTGTTCACAACCTGGAGATCTTACAAGACGAAGACAAAGGCGTTAGATCAAAGCGATCGGACGAGAGATGCTTCACCACCAGATGATTTCCATCAATCATTGTCACTAACTCTTAGTTACATTTCACACGTTATTCAGTTGTCGATTCAGACATATGAGTAAGAACCGGTACCGGCCGACCACTCAGCTGAATAGTTACATGAATCACAGTCATGAGAATGACTGTCATGGAACCGACAGACAGGATGATAATAACCACTACTGTGACAGCAACTATCCTAGCAATCGTAACAGAAGCTCCGGCCACGGACATGATCAGAAATACAAGGGTCAGTAGTCCAAACGATCCGCTAATTCTGGCATAATAACCTAATATTCGTAGTTCTATTTGTTTCACACCTCGAGACACATGTCAAGGTATCAATCAAGACACATGTCTCACGTATACTTTCGGAAGGCACATGTCAAGACACCATTCAAGACACATGTCATGCTTTTACTTCCCAAGACACGAGTCAAGACACATGACTCACGTCCAATTCTGGAACATCTCTAAGAAATTCAGGGTATCCTCCAAAAGGTATATCCATTTTGTTATGCCATGTATTCATCAGGCCACAAGAATTTCAGTACCATCACCGGGGTATCAGTGAGATCTGTCACGTTGTTCGATGACACTTTCAATTCTTGCACCCATATTTCGTATATACGAAGGTTTTCCTTCAGCCTAATGATAAGATCCAAACTGCTAACGCATTTGCTCGGACAGATGCGAGTTGAATTTAATCCTAACTATGGACTAAAAACAGAACACCATGCTATGATTCATGATTATGTACAGTGATATTTAGGTTCCTGAATACATTCAGCATGGTTTCCATCAGGAAAATTTGTACAAATTATTTATGCTTTACAAGCACGTGCTTTGTTAGCCATGACTGCTAACATTTTCTAGCTGTCAGTTATGACACGACCACTGAAGTTCCTTTTACGCATAACCAGCCGATTATACCAAAATCTTCCCATACTCCAGAAGAACCTTCAAGGAGAAGGACGGTAACATGAGATTATGTGTCGATCACCGTCGATTTAAAACAAATCGCCATCCATAACCGTTATTCTCCTCCACGTATTGGCAACATGTCCAATTGACTTTAGGGTGTTAATCACTTTTCCAAGATCAGATTCATGATCATGTTGCCAACAGTGACAAGTGAAAGAGCAGGACATTTCCATGACTGCTATTCGTACACGACTCGGTCATGCTAGATTCATGATTTTGTATTAGTCTCATAAATGCCCCAGCAGCATTATGGACTTAATAAATTGAGTTTCCATGAACTCGTAAACAAATTTATCAGTGTTTTCATCAAGGATAACCTGATTTTCTCTAAGCCTAGAGAAGAGCAGGAAGACCATTTTTGCACTATGTTGCAAATTCTACGACAAGAGAAATTTAACCTTGAAATTTTCCAATATAAATTCTGGTTGATTATAGTGACACGCTGAATCACATGGATTCGCACGGTTAATCATACCATGACTCGGCTTATGCGTAAAGGTGAGAACCCTACACTACATTAGGTGTTCCAGAAAATCCTACGCTAAGAGAAGTCTATATTCGGAGACTTATAGTTCCGCAAATTTCTATGTATCAAGTTTCTACGAAGCAAGATATAGTTACGTTCATATCTAAGTACCTAACATACCAACAGGCTAAGATAGAACACCAACTGACTATGTAAAACCCGCATGCTTTTACCATGAACAGTACACTAATAATCGTACGTACAAGATTACAACTTTCCTTATATAACATGAATACGTGTCACGAATATTAATTACAACAATTACGTACGTGTTATTACACAATAAGTATTAAGTATGTATTAGTACACGATAATTATTAACAATAATAATTATAATCACGAATATATAATCATGAACATGAAATCACGAACAGATAATTATGTACCTACGTAATTATTAATACGACGAATGTCGTTACGTAAAAGTAATTATAATAACATGAATAATTAATAACTACGTAACACGTAAACACGAACATTTAACACGATTATTATCATTACGTATATTTAAATTAACACGACAAGTGATTACGTACTAAATGTCACGTTTAACACGCATGAGAATAACTATGTAGTTCACGACATTTTAAATACACGAATACGCGTAACATCTTTAGTCGTGTGTTAGTTAAATAAGAGGTTTGGGCTGTTTTAAGATAAGGAAAGAAAGTGGGCCCAAGGCCCACAAGGGGGTCCAAACCGTGTATATACTAAAAAGGACGGGGGGCTTTGTTTTTCTTTTTCTGTCGACACAAACACCACAAACATAAAACCTAAAACATGGTATATACTAGCCGCCTCTTTTCTTCTTCTTGTGCCTCTTCTGCCGTGGGTTTTCAACACCAAGAACAAGAACAAAAACCGTAGGTTGATCCAAGGAATCAAGTTGTGTTCGTGTTTGTTCTATCCAAAACCCTAAAACATGTGTAAGTAAACCCCTAATCTCGTTTAATTTTATTTTCTTAGATTAATAATCACGAATCCATGGCATATGATCTAAAACATGTTAAAAGGAAGTAAATATAAAGGGGGGGTTCGTTTTGGTGTCGCTGTGGTTGTTTGGCACACAAACCGAGAGTCAAGAGACTCTCGGTGGTAAAATATGTCCACCAGCCGTAACCCTAATTTGGGTGATGGCTTGGTTTTGTTCTAGCAGGGGGAACCACTGGATGCAGCCAGTGGTGGAGTCTAGTCTAGCAGTGGGAACCGAGAGCTTATGCTCTCGGTGGGATATTATCACAGGTAGGGGAAACCAGACGCAGACGGGGGCACCATCACCACTGCCAGGGGAAACTGGCAGTGAAGGGGGTTGTTTGGTTTTGGGTTTATGAACAGGGTTAAGGGGGTGTTTGGTTGGCAGTTTAATAGACAAATTAAGGGCTGTTTGGTTCGGCTGATTTGTAAAATACGTTTTTCACGGGTTTTCACGGGTTCGGTTTATAACACGTTGTCATAATTAATGCAGGGGTTCGGGTTATTAATATGTATGAGTTTAATTAGATTGACATGTATATATTAATTACAAGGTAATTAAATTAATAAAACATGACTTATAATTACAAGTTTATTTATTTTCAAGTTTAATTAAATTAATTCGACATGTTACTTAATTAATTTAATTTACATGACTTAGGTTGTTAATTTTATTATTAATTCATGAAGTTTAACCTAAGTATTTACCATGTTATTTAGACTATATAATTAATTATTTATTAAAACCATGACTTATAATTAATGAATTTATATGACTTAGGTTATATTATTAATAGTTAATAATACATGTTTTAACCTAAGTATTGATACCTTTATTTAATTAAATCATGTTATATTTAATTAAATGCTTTAACCTATAGTTTATTTAAATTACATGAAATAATTATAAACTATGCTATTTTATGACATGACTTAGAATATAATCAATAATCACACAAGCTTATATTGTTAGCTTAATAAACCAACTTATTCTATTTATGGAAACTTTCTATTTTCGGAAACTTATTTAATTAAGGCAGCTAATCTATTTATGGAAACTTTCTATTTTTAGAAACTTATCTATTTTAAGCAGTAAATCTATTTTTGGAAACTTTCTATTCTTGGAAACTTTCTATTTTTAGAAACTTTTTATCTTAAGAAACCTGCTATTTTTAGTAAGTTAGTTATTATTACACAACAAGTATAATAATACAGGAAATACAAGTAATACCTAATCAGGATAGACATAATACATGATATATGCAGTATAAAGCTTAAACCAGTAAAACATGACATGAACATATAAAACAAGCTAAGACATGATATAAAACCAGTTACGTACTCAGTAATCAGATACTTATACATGTATATTATTTATGTAGCATTAGTGATATCGAAGTATGACTCTCTTCCGTTCGTCTTATTCGTTCACTGGACACAAGGTACGGATTCTCCGTCCTTTCGGTATGGACATTCTATCCTTATTAGGATTTCTCGTATGCAGCCAACTATTTTCCCCATTATATGTTTTATATGTTTTGATTGCTTATGTTTAATTAGAATACCTAAAGCCATATACATGCATGACCAGTTTCACCTAGTTATGGAGGTACCATAACCATAACACTAGACGCACCAGTGTTATGACTTCCCCACGGCGGAGTGATTGCTCGTGGCGTCCCTTTCAGCTTTTGGCCATTTATTATATTATCAGGTGGGACGTATGGGTGCATCCTAGTTACATGTTTTCAACAGATTATTCAGTGTAAATGTGGTGTGTGCCTTGCATCCTTCACAAGGAGTTGATCCCTCCTACCCAAACAGTATATTAAATTAGAGGCAGCCCCTCTAATTTGCATGACGAGGTCACCCCTCCAAGTATTCATGCACGTTGATATTTTCATGACCTATATTGGCTAATGGTAAACATGTTAAATAGATTTTACAAGATAAACATAAGGCTTTTCAAACTATAAAACTAGTTTTACTAAGATATAACCAAGTTTTCCAGGACATATAAATTTCTGCTTCTATATGTTTTACATGCTTATATTATTCATTCCATACTTGTACATCCGTTCACTGAGCGTTATGCTCAGCCGTTACTTTCCTTTCCATGTCCAAAAACGGCAGGTACCCAAGGACAGACTCGAGCATTTTGGAGGACATGCATAGGATGGAAGCTGCCATAGACTTCTTCTCCTTTTGCCTTCATGTAGTTATGATTGTTTAAGCCATTCATTCATTTCATTTACTTTATTATGTTTTGGGCTTATGTTTGGGAACCGATGTTTGATTCCAGTTTACCCTATGGTCATGTATGTTTTACTACATATTACCTTCAATGCTTTGATGACACGTCATAATTACGCGTAACGATCCACTTATCAAAGTGGGGCGTTACAATTATGGTATCAGAGCCAAGGCTTCGACCAGTAGGCTCTAAAACTTGACCTGTGACTAGTGGGTAATCATCAGGAGCTTCCTAAGCCAACGTTTATTATTCCACGTATTAATGTTTTCAGCACATTGTTGTTTCATCCATGATGTTTTCAGCACCTTGATGTTTTAACCTTGATGTTTTCATCATTGTTTCACTAATATGGATGGACAACCGTCATTCATATTTAGTTATGTGTCATTGTTTCATGCATGATGTTCCTCGTGAACTGTGATTAATGTGAACTGAACCCTAGTAGTTCATAATTTGTCACATAAAATTTTTTCTTTTAAGTTTTGACAGCTGAGTTTTAGTTTATTATTTCATGTATCATTGTTGCAGGAATTTTGACTAAGTAATGGTTGGTACAGGACTGACCCTATTTTGTCGCATGTGTTTTTATCGAAGCTTTTAACTTTGGGACCGACCCATAGGCGTCCCCTCGCCACGTCTTTTGTTTTGGGACCGACCCATAGGCGTCCCTCGCACATATAAAGGTTTTTATAAACTACAACATGCATTCATGCACTGTTTGTTTTCATGCATAAAATTTTTCTCATGATTTATCGGCATAAAAAAATTTATGTCCCCTCATAAGTTACTATGTTTTTATGTCAAGTATGTTTTCATACTGTCATGGTTAAACTCAGTTTCATGCTGATTATATTATACACTCCTTCATGTTGGGTGTTCCATGTTTCGTCATGATGACTTCGTCTTCACGTGACTATGTCTTACGCCTCTTTTGTTGTCTTTGCTTTCATGCAAGACACTGTTGGAATTCATGTAAATTATGCTTTCATGATAGTCATGGTTGGTTTTCATTAATCATGCTTTCAGGAAAATCATCGTTGAAATTCGTTTAACCACACATTAACGTTTCTCTATGCAACCAGAATGAGGTATATACTGGCATTTCCAGGTTATCATGATGACTTCGTCTTCACGTGACTATGTCTTACGCCTCTTTTGTTGTTTTTGCTTTCATGCAAGACACTGTTGGAATTCATGTAAATTCTGCTTTCATGATAGTCATGGTTGGTTTTCATTAATCATGCTTTCAGGAAAATCATCGTTGAAATTCGTTTAACCACACGTTAGCGTTTCTCTATGCAACCAGAATGAGGTATATACTGGCATTGCCAGGTTATCATGATGGTCTTTCTAACCATTTAACCAGTTATTTTCCTTTAAAATTATATCAAATGATCGATCCCATACTGATTATTTCATGTGCATTCCATATGTACTCCATGTACCTTATCCCATGTGCGTATTTCCACTTGCTGATACTCTACAAATTGTTGATGCTGCTCATAACATGGAGATGTTATGAAAGTTGATGTTGCTGATTATTTTAGAGACACTACGAGATGTTGATGTTGTTCACAACCTGGAGATCTTAAAAGACGAAGACAAAGGCGTTTGATCAAAGCGATCGGGCGAGAAGATGCTTCACCACCAGACTATTCCCATCAATTATTGTCCCTAATTCTTGGTTACATGTCACACGTCATTCAGTTGTCGTTTCAGTCATATGAGTGCGAACCGGTACCAGCCGGTCACTCAACTGAATAGTTACATGAATCACAGTCATGAGAATGACCGTCATGGAACTGACAGACAAGACGATAGTAACCACTACTATGACAGCAACTATCCTAACAATCGCAATCGAAGCTCCGGTCACAGACGTGATCAGAAAGACAAAGGATCAGTAGTTCAACCGATCCGCCAATTCTGGCATAATAACCTAATATTTGTAGTTCTATTTGTTTTGCATCTCGAGACACATGTCAAGACACTAGTCAAGACACATGTCATGCTTTCCCAAGACACGGGTCATGACACATGACTCACGTCCAATTCTGGAACATTCCTAAGAAATTCAGGGTACCCTCCAAAGGGTATATCCATTTTGTTGTGCCATGTATTAATCAGGCCACAAGAATTTTAGTACCATCATCGGCGTACCAGTGATATATGTCACGTTTGCACGATGACACTTTCATTTCTTTCACCCATATTTTTATATTCATGACCATAAAGGATACCATTCGTATCCCCCATGTATACAAAGGTTTTCCTTCATCCTAAGGATGAGATCCAAGCTGCTAACGCATTACCTCGGACAGATGCGAGTTGAATTTAATCCTAATCATGGATTAAAAGCAGCACACCATGCTACGATTCATGATTTTGTACAGTAATGTGCAGGCTCCTAAATACATTCAGCAAGGTTTTCCTGATCTGGCGGTCTGGCGGTCTCCTTCAACCGTTAAATCGAGCAGGTTAAGATCGAGCATCAGCGATACGAGTACTCCAAAATCTTCCCATACATTCCAGAAGAACCTTCAAGGGAAAGGACGGTAACATGAGACTATGTGTTGACCACCGTCGATGTAAACAAATCACCATTCATAACCGTTATTATTCTCCACGTATTGACAACATGTCTAATCAGCTTTAAGGTGTTAAACACTCTTCCAAGATAGGATTCATGATCATGCTGCCAACAGTAACGAGTGAAAGAGCAGGACATTCCCATGACTACTATTCGTACACGACTCGGTTATGCTAGATTTATGATTTTGAATTAGTCTCATCAATGCTCCAGCGGCATTATAAGAATGAGTTTCCATGAACTCATGAGCAAATTCATTAGTGTCTTCATTGAGAATAACTTAATTTTCTCTAAGTCTAGGGAAGAACAGGAAGACCATATTTGCACTATGTTGCAAATTCTATGACAAGAGAAATTTCACCCTGAAATTTTCCATTTTACATTTTGGTTGATTACAGTGACACGCTGAATCATGTGTATTCTCACGGTTAACCTTACCATGACTCAACTTATGCATAAAGGAGAGAACCCTACACTACGTTGGGTGTTCCAAGAAAATCCTACGCTAAGAGAAGTCTAATTTCAGAGACTTATAGTTCCGCAAATTTCTACGTATCAAGTTTATACGAAGCAAGATAAAGTTACGTTCATATCTAAGTACCTGACATACCAACAGGCTAAGATAGAACACCAACTGACTAGGATGTTTTCCATCATCAGAATTGTGAACAGAAATGGGACAAGATCCCCACGGATTTTGGTTACCAGATTAACAAGATGCTATCCGGGTTATTACCAACAAGTTTGATCAAGTCTATAGAATCCTTACATCCGTACGGATTTCAGAACCAACAGATTGATCGGACACATTCCAACAAAGGCTCATCCGATCACTTGGTAATCCATCAGCTATCGGGTCAGACAAAGGTTCACATTTGTGCTCCTTATTTACGTCCACGTCCTTGTTCTAATTTCATGATTTGTGTTCAAGCTCACGTTCATGACACTATTCACGTTCATGATCGTATCTTAGCTTACGATTTTATGTTCATCTTCGTTCTGGGATGTTTTGCAAGAACTGGAGAGACCAGACTCAAGCTTAGTGTAACTCCCTATCCTTAGATAGACGTTTCACGTCACAATCCACGTCTCACCTAATGGCATTTGGCGATACCGTCGCCGTATTCCATGCTCACGATATGTTTCACATGTCATGTTCATTCCACGTTCCTCATATCATGTTCACGATATGTTACACGTATCATGGATCACGATATGTTTGCGCATACTACACTCACCATATCTCCACGTATCACATTCAAAAATTTTCACGTATCAGGTTCAAAAAATTTCACGTACTACGTTTCAATATGTCTCGCGCATTGTTGCTAATTATCAGTTAAGTCTGATTGTTTTGCACCATAACATTTCAGTTACCCTTGCACGTTAATTCTTATTCCCTCGATCAAATTCAGGGGATCTATCTTACGTTGATAACCATGAACTCTGTGTTTTCAAGTCAAGGTCAGGAGGACCAAGATTTATCATTTGTGTCAAGATCTTGTGGAGGAACCGTTCCGAGAGGGAAGCCACTTGGAAACGGAGGAGTCCATCCGGATTGTATCCTCTCATCCTTCAATAATCAAGTAAGGCTCTTTCAGTCACGTCATGTCCCACGTCCTTTTAAGCTATGTCACGTTTCACGTCACCTTCATTTCCTTTTATCTTGCATACCCTTCCAGTTTAAGTCGGGTATGTTACGCTTCCAGTTATATTATCTATAATTCGGGGACGAATTATTCTTTTTAGGGGGGAAGAGTTGTAAAACCCGCATGCTTTTACCATGAACAGTACACTAATAATCGTACGTACAAGATTACAAATTTCCTTATATAACATGAACACGTGTCACGAATATTAATTACAAGAATTACGTACGTGTTATTACACGATAAGTATTAAGTATGTATTAGTACAGATAGTTATTAACAATAATAATTATAATCACGAATATAGAATCATGAACATGAAATCACGAACAGATAATTATGTACCTACGTAATTATTAATACGAAGAATGTCGTTACGTACAAGTAATTATAATAACATGAATAATTAATAACTACGTAACACGTAAACACGAACATTTAACATGATTATTATTATTACGTATATTTAAATTAACACGACAAGTGATTACGTACTTAATTTATGTGACAACCCGTCAATTTCAGGTCGTTATTTTAATCTCGACTATTACGTATTACGTGTTTACTTTAATGAGAATTTAAAATTTATCGACTAACCGAGAAGGTTATGACTTGAAACTAGCGTAAGAATGTCGATTAGATGAAAACCGGCAAGGAATACGTTAGGTATCGATATTATATTCTCAATTTATGATAAGAATGATTTTATTTCATTTAAATCTTTATTTCTCGTGTTTTACGTTTTAACGAATGACGATAACTATTAGTGATCGCGATACCGACGGATGCCCAAAAATTTACGTTTCATTATCGAATGTCTCGATATTTTATATTTTCGACGTTTTCGATTTAATTGCGTTTTAAGTCGTGTCGAAGCTTTATTATTATTTTTATGAAGCGTTTTAACTTTCGAAAAGTATTTTTACGAAACCCGAGCCCTGTAAATATTTTCAAAATTTACAATTTACATTTTCTACCTTGTAAACTATTCAATTGCATTTTTGTACCAAAACTATGCCTAAATAACAAAATCTACCCTACCATTAGACTATTTAAGGAAATTCCACTAACCATTTTTATTTAAAAATTCATTTTAACAAAAAAATCACTCATCTCTCTCTCTTTCCCTTTGTTGGCCGTCCACCCTCAAACCAAATACCCTTCAAAAAATTTTGATCCACTTTGAATCAAGCAAATCTAAAAGAAGTCCCATCCTAGAAATTTCAAGAGCTTCATATTGGTATAAAAATTTCCCACATGTATCCACTAAATTTTTATTTTCAAATTTTTATGAAGAACATCATGTTTGATCCATTTCTATGGCTATGTATGTTGTTAATATTATTATATTCATAGTGGGATGATGTTGCATGTATGGTTTCTTTATATTTGATTTTTATTTTATTAAATTTGAGGATGTTAGGAGTTAGTTAGATGTGTTAATATGATATTAGGATGATATTAAGACCATAGGAATTGTTAGAATGAGTTGAAAATTCGTATTGGTATGATTTTTACATGGTCAATTTTAGGCAGTAACTTTAAGGACATTTTTGAATTACTTACTGTAATAAACTTGTTAAACTAATCAGATATGGTCGTAGATAATTCCGTTAGCTTCGATTTGAGCTAAAGTAGAGCTTCTAACTCATTACGAGCGAAAAGTTATGCTAGTTTTAGTATTCGTGTACCGGGAGACGAGTATCGGCACAATCCGAAAATTGTTGTCGATATTTGGATCGAATCTCGGGGACTATAAATGTGTTTTAAAAATGTTCAAGGACGGTTGTAAGTTTCTAAACCTCAGGTCATGAGTCTATTTTCAAACCCCAGTGTCGGTTTTGTAAAAGGAATTGTTTAGATAAGTCAAAATGGTTTTACAAGTCAAAGACGTAAAACTGTCCGGTTTTTATAACACGAAGGTGTGTCGGGAAGAAGGTCTTAGAAGTAATATTTTTGAATGAAACTTAAACTGAGTCTTATTCATATTATGTGTGACTTTTTCACCAAGTTTCGTCGAAATCGGACAAGTCTAGACAGGTTAGATTGGTGTGTACATTTTGAGTGTACATGCTGATTGGTATTTTGGACACGTAGTTCAATACTTGTATGGCGAGAGTTGAGTATTCACTATTAGAAATGGTGACTTACCCAAGTGTTAAGTCATTATATAAATGACTTAGTTACTGGTCCGAGGGAAGTAAAATGATGGTTTGACTTGCGTTGACTTGGCGTCTTATGACGGGTCAATGTCGAGAGTGCAAGTGTTTAAAAGTATAGTGTTGAATAAAAGGGTATAGAAGTACACTTATATTTTTAATTTTTTTCGGGATTTTCATGGTTATATAAAATTGAGTTTCGTATTATATAAGTATTATTTATACTTGAGTCGTTTATTAACGAACGCGCCTTATTTGGTAGGTTGCGGTCTTCGTGTTTAACGGGCATCACAAATCGTCGGCGATCGTCAAATTACTACTATCGTACCAAGGTGAGTCTATAGCCTCGCTTTAACATGTTTAATTGTTTTATAAAACCCGCGAGGGGGATAACATGCTTGTTTTATTAAAATAAAAGGGGTACAACGAGAAGTTGTGGAAACCCTTATTATTGGAAAAACATTTATTATAAATGAAGGGTACAACGAGAAGTTGTGGTAAACCCTCGTTCTTTTAAAATTGAACACAAAGGACCCGATTGTATGTTTAGATGAAAGTTGTTATAAAAGTTTACTCTAGCCTTAAAAGACCCATGAATCGTGAATTGTTAATCGAAAGGAATGCTAATACTATGGATAGATCTATCGGGGTGACACCCAGTCCGGTCGCGACTAGCTATCGCGTGGTGTTGTGATGCACCAGTAATGAAACATCGGATGCAATTGTATAAGAGAAATATAAGCACTTGGCTAGGTGTGTTGGGCTGAAATAATATATGTTAACGTTCAATTTCACGAGACTTATGAAATAACAACGATAATTATGTCTGATACACATGATTGTCAACCATGGAAGGTTTATTCAGAATACTTGTGTTCGTTTATTTAATTTAAACTCTATAGATTCACTCAGCATTTTTGTTGACTTTATAGCATGTTTTATCTCAGGTCCATGAAGAAGGCACTCAAGGGAGGCGGTTTCATGCAGCTTGCTTAATTAAAAATGTTTTGGCCCGCTTTTATAAACTATGTCCATTCAAAGAAACTTTTATCGTTTGGTTGGTTGTTACACTTTAAAACTATTTGGTACCGTGTGTGAACTGTTTTATCTTTAAACAAATGAATGGATGTATGTTTTATTAAAACGACTCATTTTGAGGCGTTTTCTATGATATTGAGATTAAACCATGATAGTAACACCCAATGACCCTTCCGCTGCTATGACCCGAAATTGGGGGTGTTACAATTTACGTTTAACACGCATGAGAATAACTATGTAGTTCATGACATTTTAAATACACGAATACGCGTAACATTTTTAGTCGCATGTTAGTTAAATAAGAGGTTTGGGTTGTTTTAAGACAAGGAAAGAAAGTGGGCCCAAGGCCCACAAGGGGGTCCAAACCGTGTATATACTAAAAAGGACGGGGGGCTTTGCTTTTCTTTTTCTATCGACACAAACACCACAAAACAGAAACCCTAAAACATGGTATATACTAGCCGCCTCTTTTCTTCTTCTTGTGCCTCTTTTGCCGTGGGTTTTCAACACCAAGAAGAAGAACAAAAACCGTAGGTTGATCCAAGGAATCAAGTTGTGTTCGTGTTTGTTCTATCCAAAACCCTAAAACATGTGTAAGTAAACCCCTAATCTCGTTTTATTTTATTTTCTTAGATTAATAATCACGAATCCATGGCATATGATCTAAAACATGTTAAAAGGAAGTAAATATAAAGGGGGTTCATTTTGGTGTCGCTGTGGTTGTTTGGCACACAAACCAACAGTCAAGAGACTCTCGGTGGTAAAATATGTCCACCAGCCGCAACCTTAATGTGGGTGCTGGCTTGATTTTGTTCTAGCAGGGGGAACCACTGGCTGCAGCCAGTGGTGGAGTCTAGTCTAGCAGTGGGAACCGAGAGCTTATGCTCTCGGTGGGATATTATCACAGGCAGGGGAAACCAGACGCAGACGGGGGCACCATCACCACTACCAGGGGAAACTGGCAGGGAAGGGGGCTGTTTGGTTTTGGGTTTATGAACTGGGTTAAGGGGGCGTTTGGTTGGTAGTTTAATAGACAAATTAAGGGGCTGTTTGGTTCGGCTGATTTGTAAAACACGTTTTTCACGGGTTTTCACGGGTTCGGTTTACGACACGTTTTCATAATTAATGCACGGGTTCGGGTATTAATATTTACGAGTTTAATTAGATTGACATGTATATATTAATTACAAGGTAATTAAATTAAAAAAAATATAACTTACAATTACAAGATTATTTATTTTCAAGTTTAATTAAATTAATTCGACATGTTACTTAATTAATTTAATTTACATGACTTAGGTTATTAATTTTATTATTAATTCATGAATTTAACCTAAGTATTTACCATGTTATTTAGACTATATAATTAATTAATTATTAAAAACCATGACTTATAATTAATGAATTTATATGACTTAGGTTATATTATTAATAGTTAATAATACATGTTTTAACCTAAGTATTGATACCTTTATTTAATTAAATCATGTTATATTTAATTAAATGCTTTAACCTATAATTTATTTAAATTACATGAAATAATTATAAACTATGCTATTTTATGACATGACTTAGAATATAATCAATAATCACACAAGCTTATATTGTTAGCTTAATAACCCAGCTTATTTCTATTTATGGAAACTTTCTATTTTTAGAAACTTATTTAATTAAGGCAGCTAATCTATTTATGGAAACTTTCTATTTTTAGAAACTTATCTATTTTAAGTAGTAAATCTATTTTAGAAACTTTCTATTCTTGGAAAATTTCTATTTTTAGAAACTTTCTATCTTAAGAAACCTGCTATTTTAAGTAAGTTAACTATTATTACACAACAAGTATAATAATACAGGAAATACAAGTAATACCTAATCAGAATAGACAGAATACATGATATATGCAGTATAAAGCTTAAACCAGTAAAACATGACATGAACATATAAAACAAGCTAAGACATGATATAAAACCAGTTACGTACTCAGTAATCAAATACTTATACACGTATATTATTTATGTAGCATTAGTGATATCGAAGTAGGACTCTCTTCCGTTCGTCTTCTTCGTTCACTTGACACAAGGTACGGATTCTCCGTCTTTCAGTATGGACATTCTTTCCTTATTAGGATTTCCCGTATGCAGCCAACTGTTTTCCCCATTATATGTTTTATATGTTTTGACTGCATATGTTTAATTAGAATACCTAAAGCCATATACATGCATGACCAGTTTCACCTAGTTATGGATGTACCATAACCATAACACTGGAGGCACGAGTGTTATGACTTCCTCACGGTGGAGTGATTGCTCGTGGCGTCCCTTTCAACTTTTGGCCATTTATTATATTATCAGGTGGGGCGTATGGGTGTATCCTAGTTACATGTTTTCAGCAGATTATTCAGTGTGAATGTGGTGTGTGCCTTGCATCCTTCACAAGGAGCTGATCCCTCCTACCCAAACAGTATATTAAATTAGAGGCAGCCCCTCTAATTTGCATGACGAGGTCACCCCTCCAAGTATTCATGTACGTTGATATTTTCATGACCTATATTGGCTAATGGTAAACATGTTAAACAGATTTTACAAGATAAACATAAGGCTTTTCAAACTATAAAACTAGTTTTACTAAGATATAACTAGGTTTTCCAAGACATATACATTTCCGCTACTATATGTTTTACATGCTTATATTATTCATTCCATAATTGTACATCCGTGCACTGAGCGTTATGCTCAGCCCTTACTTTCCTTTCCATGTCCCAAAACGGCAGGTACCCAAGGATAGACTCAAGCATTTTGGAGGACATGCATAGGATGGAAGCTGCCATAGACTTCTTCTCCTTTTGCCTTCATATAGTTATGCTTGTTTAAGCCTTTCATTCATTTCATTTACTTTATTATGTTTTGGGCTTATGTTTGGGAACCGATGTTTGATTCTGGTTTACCCTATGGTCATGTATGTTTTACTACATATTACCTTGCATGCTTTGATGATACGCCATAATTACGCGTAACGATCCACTTATCAAAGTGGGGTGTTACAGACTAGGATGTTTTCCATCATCGGAAAAAGGTGAACAGAAATGGGACAAGATCTTCATGGATTTTGGGTTACCAGATTAACGCAAAATCAGAAGAAGCATGATATTATCTGGGTTATTGCCGACAGTTCGATCAAGTCTGTAGAATCCTTACATCCGCAAGGATTTCTTAACCAACAGATTGATCGGACATGTTCCAACCAAGTCTCATCAGATCACTTGGTAATCTCTCAGCTATCGTGCAAGACAAAGGTTCGCATTTGTACTCCTTATTTATGTCCACATCTTTGTTCAAATTTTACGACTTGCTTTCACACTCACGTTCATGACACTATTCACGTTCATGATTGTCTCCTGGCTTACGATTTTATGTTTATTTTCGTTCTGGGAAGTCTTACAAGAGCTTGAGAGACCAGACCCAAGTTTAGTATAACTCTCTATTCTCAGACAGACGTTTCACGTCACATTCCACGTCTCACCTTATAGCGTTCGGCGTTACCTCCTTTGTTATACCATGTTCACAATATGTTACACGTATCATTGATCACCATATGTTTTCTCTTATTTCACTCATCATATCTCCACGTATCACGTTCAAAATTGTTCACGTATCACGTTTAGAATTTTTCACGTACTACGTTTCCGTATGTCTCGCGCATCATTGCTAAGACGTTACTATTATCAGTTAGTTGAGGTTATTTTGCATCATAACGTTTTAGTTACCCTTGCACGTTAATTCTTATCCCCTCGATCAAATTCAAGGGATCTATCTTACGTTGTTAACCATGAACTTGTACGTATTTTCAAGTCAAGGACAGGAGGACCAAGATTTATCATTTGTATCAAGATCTGGTGGAGGAACCATTCCGAGAGGGAAACCACTTGGAAACGGAGGAGTCCATCCGTATTTTATCCTCTAGTCCTTCCATAATTCAGTTATGTTCTTTCAGTCGCGTCACGTTCCACGTCCATATTCTTTCAGTTTACTTTATCTATAATTCGGGGACGAATTATTCTTTTTAGGGGGAAGAGTTGTAAAACATGCATGCTTTTACCATGAAAAGTACACTTAATAACATACGTACATATTAAAACTTTCCTTTTATAGCATGAACACGTGTCACGAGTGTTAATTGCAAGAGTTACGTACGTGGTATTACACGATAAGTATTACGTACGTGTTAACGCACGATAATAAGTACGTACGTGGTAATACATGATAATTATTAATTATAATAATTATAATCACGAATATCTAAAATACGATCATGTGAATTACGTATATATATTATACTCGATAAATAATCCTTACGTATTATAAATATAACATGAACATTTAAAACACGAACTACACGAATACATAAAATACATGAACACATTTACGTAGTTAATAATACACGACAAGTAATTACGTAAATTAATATTACGTATAACATGTGAGATTACTACAAAAATAATTCACGACATTAAAATACACGAAACCGAGTACGTATTTAATTAAACGTGAATTATAAAGCAAATGTTTTACGTGTTGTTTGTTTGGGCCGGTTAGACAAGGGAGGACAAGAGGAAATGGGCTAAGGCCCAATGGGTATGGTGGTCCGGCCAATAGAAAAGGAACGGGTTGGAGTATATGTTTACTTTGTGTGTTGGCATAGAAACATAATAACCCTAAAACTAAAAAAAACTAGTCGTCGACTTTTCTCTTGTGTGGTCCTTTTCTGCCGTCGATCTGAGCACCAAGGGTGAAGAACATCACGTGGGTATTCAAGACTCAGAGCTGGTGTTCGTTGCATCCAACCTAAACTCTAATTCGCATTAAGGTGATCCGTAAGTGTTGTTTTCTTTTTATTAATCTTGCACTATTCAAGAATCCGTAAAAGAAGAATTTTAAACATGTTAATGAATCAGAGAATCATTGAGGAAAAGGGTTTCGGGATATAATGGTTTTAGAGGCTGTTTACAAGCAAACCGAGACTCATGGGAGTCTCGGTGGTAGCAATCTGCCACCAACCGTAAACCCTTATGGATGTGGGCTTGGTTTGTGCAATCGGTGGCAACCCAAACAACCCGACGAGGGGGATTTGGTTAAGGCAGTGGGAACCGAGACACTTATGTGTCTCGGTGGGAATTTTATAGACGGCAGGGGGTAGTAACACACAGGCAGGGGGAAACGGAAACTAGCAGCAGGTAGGTTATAAAAACAGTGGGAATTATGAACTAATAGCATGAACTATGAAAATAGTAAGGGTGTGTTTGGTTCGCAGTGTAAGGACAGTTAAGGGGATGTCTGTTTTTGGGTTTAAAGACAGTTTAAGGGCGTGTTTGGCTAAACTTATAAATATGTATTTTATTTAATCTAGTTAGTTTAATTAATACATCTTAATTAAATTAATTACATTCGTAACTTAAGTGTAGTTTTATATGATTAAAATCGTGGTTTATGTTGTACGTGTTATTTAAATAAAGCTTATGATTAAATAATTATTTACATAATTATTCATGTACATGTGATTTATTAAACTTAGCTAATTGAATTTTAAAGTTTAATCAGTAAATTATGGATTATTATTAATTAATTAATAGTTATGATATCATGTAATATTGTTATTAATTAATAATTACAAGTTTAGACTATGTATTTATTTATTTAATTTAGACTATAATATTAATTAATTATTTTAACATGGAATATAATTAATTAATAAACATGAATGTGGTTATATTAATACAATATTAATACATGTTTTAATCTAAGTATTTTTATACACTTTATCATGTTTATATTTAATTAAATCATATAACCTATAGTTTATTTAATTTACATGTTATAATTAATAAACTATACTATTAATCACATGACTTAGTACGTTTAACCAGTAAAACTAAGCTTATATTATTAGTTTATTTATCCGGCTTATTTCTAAATATGGAAACTTTCTATTTCTGGAAACTTACTATTTTTGGAAACTTTCTATTTTTAGAAACTTATCTATTTTAAGAAGTTAATCTATTTTTGGAAACTCTCTATGTAAGGAAACCTGTTATTTTTAGAAATTTACTTATTATTACACAATAAGCATAATAATACAAGAACATCAGATAATACATAATCAGAGTACGTAAAACACATGATATGCACAGTATAACATTAAATTCAGTAAGACAAGACTAAAACATATAAAACAATGTAAGATATAATATAATCAGTTATGTACGCAGTAATCAGAATACTTACACAGGTATAGTATTTATGTAGCATTAGTGAGATCGGAGTAGGACTCTCTTCTGTTCGTCTTTTCCGTTCACTGGACGCAAGGTACGGATTCTCCGTCCTTCAGTATGGACATTCTTTCCATATTAGGATTTCCCCGTATGCAGCCAATTGTTTTCCCAGTATGTGTTTATATGTTTTGATTTGCTTATGTTAATTAAATGCCTAAGCCATATACATGCATGACCTGTTTCACCTAGTTATGGATGTACCATAACCATAACACTAGAGGCACCAGTGTTATGACTTCACCACGGCGGAGTGATAGCTCGTGGCGTCCCTTTCAGCTTTTGGCCATATTATTATATTATCATGTGGGGCGTATGGGTGCATCCTAGATTACATATTTTAATAGATTATTCAGGTGAATGTGGTGTGTGCCTTGCATCCTTCACAAGGAGCTGATCCCTCCTACCCAGACTTATATTAATTAGAAGCAGCCCCTCTAATTGCATGATGAGGTCACCCGTCTAAGTATTCATGCACGTTGTTATTTCATGACCTATATCGTCTTAACAGTTAATCAGTTAAATAGTTTTCATAAGATAAAATAAGGCTTTTCAAACTATAAAACCAGTTTTACTAATTTATACCAGTTTTCCAAGGACTTATACATTTCCGCTGCTGTTAAGTCTTTATTATGTTTCAGGCATTCATACTATGTCATATATCCGTGCACTGCGCGTTTTGCTCATCCGTTACTTTCCTTTCCATGTCCCAAAACGGCAGGTACCCAAGACTCGAGCATTTGGAGGACGTGCATAGGATGGAAGCTTCCATAGACTTCTTCTCCTTTTGCCTTCATATACTTATGCTTGTTTAGTCATTTCTCATTTCCTTTACTTTATTTATGTTTTGGGCTTATGTTTGGGAACCGATGTTTGATTCCGGTTTTCCCTATGGTCATGTATGTTTTAGTACATATTACCTTGCATGATTTGATGACACGCCATAATTACGCGTAACGGTCCACTTATCAAAGCGGGGTGTTACAACAACTCTCATCAAGAAACTAAAAAAGAATATGATTTTAGAAAATGAAGAGTTCAACATACATCCAATATTTAATATTAATCAAATGAATCAATTTTAGGTCGGTGGGTGAGAGTAAAAGGTAGGTTTGTGAGTGAATTCGTATGTGGTAAAAAGCCACACGTGACCCTTTTACCCCCCCCCCCCCCCTCCCCCCTCCCCGACACACACAAAACTCAGGCGTGGGTTATGCTTCCAAATCAATGAATGGTGAGAAACTCATCATATGGTAAGTTGTGTTTATATATATCTTTTTTATTTGGTTGTCAGTGTGTGTATTTGATGGGGTAAATTTTTATATAAAATGGTTATTTTAAGGAACGTGAGTTGATGTGAGTTTTTTTTATTATAGTTGAAATGTGAGTTGTGAGAAAACTGATGTGACGTTGAGGTGAATGTGTGTTTTTTCTTTACTCCCACTACGCCTAGCCGTTTATTTCTTTTCATCTAATAAAAAATTCTTTTTCATATTATAAAAAAATCACTTTAATCATTTTTTAATTAAATATATCACAAACCGTTAATCTTTATATAAATTGAAATATACCATCGCTATGAGAATTACACCATCTTTATGATATAGGGGCACAAGTATATGCTTTCCACGTACTTTTTCCGAATTTTTTTCTTAAGTCACATTTGAGAAAATAATATATGCTTCGTATCACAAAACATATATTATGATTTTAAATCATATATGATTTTATGAAATCATATCTATGATACGAATTATATATAATTTTCTCAAACGTGACAAAAAATATTGAAAAAAATTTCGTCGAAAGTATATACATATGCCCTTATATAGAAACACGATTTAATTCACGTCGTGATGATGCAATTTTTGCTTTGACGATTTATCGTTTGCAAGATATTTTTTTTGAATGAAAAGTAAGTATTTGTATTTTTTATGAAAAATATCCATTTCTTAGTTAAGATTTGTCTATCATTACTAAGTTTTAGATTCATATTGATGCGACTCTTTTAAAAAATCAAAACATAAACCTTTTTCATTAACAACATACCAAAAGAAAAACCTAGAAGTTTTTTTTAACATAAACATTCATTAAAGAAAACGAACATTCGTACATATCACTCTTCGAAAACGAGGTAAGTTCATTATGAAAAAGCAACATCACAACTAAACTCTAAAGTGTCTGAAAACGCATAACGGGCAACCCAATCAGAAACTCAATTTATTTCTCAAATAACCCATGAGAACGATATTTGCACATTTTTTTCAAAGAGATAGTCATTTGATAGTCGGATTCCACAAAATCATTAAATCACCCACGATTAAATGCTACAGAGCAAGCGGAATGATGATCTCGTCATGAAGAGAAGATATGGCATGCCACCGATTACCAAGAACATAACGAAATCAACCTGTAGAATCACATACAGTAAATCCAAGAAGTTGAACTTCGTGTTTTCTCATCAATCGAACAAACAAATAGTTACACCTCATTGGTTGTTACAAACTGTAGAAACTAGAAGGGGGGGGTTGAATAGTTTCTTATAATTTACTTGTTAAAATGTGGTTTTCAAAAATCCTTTTTCAAAAACTTAGGCTTGAGGAAATATGTGAAATCTTCTTATACACAATATGAACAATGATAGTGTAGTTAAGCTAATACTAACAAATGTATATGCACAAGGAATAAAGAATGATAGTGTAACTAAGCTAATACTAACAAATGTATATGCACAAAGAATAAAGAATGTAAAGAGTTAAGGGTAAAGAAAGATCAAACCGAACACCAAGGATTTATAGTGGTTTAGCAACAAAGCTCACTCCTCGTTCCTACTCCACTCCTCGAGTACTCCTTACTCGAGAGTTCACTACACAACAAGCTCCTTATGCTGGAGAAAACCGTACACGTCGCTTAACCAATTTCCGACTATAAGCTAAAAGTCGAGCCCTAATCGTAGCTAGGACCAATCTACACAACTATACTTAGTACATACACAACTTCCAAATAGACACAACTACTTGGATCTTCATAACTATGACACAACTACAAATGTATAAAATTAGATCTTCAATGGATCTTTGGTGGTGGACTCAACACTTCACAAGGATAGTGTTCTTCTCTTTTCACTTGGAGAGGAAGGGATGGAAGAACAAGATTCACTTCTTAAACAAGTAGTAATCAAACAAATGATCAAAGATTTGAGTGATTAAAGAAGAGTGTTTGAATCTAGAAATAGATGTGCAAAAGAGGTGAGTTGAAAAGCTGAGAATGGTCCACTATTTATAGGACAAAGGGGCCAACGGCTACATCTGCCCGCGGTACCTTATCTTAGGCCGCGGTACCTTATCGATAAGGAACCGCCTAGGCGCTAAGGTACCGCCGGACTAGACTCCACTCCCTTTTTGTCCTTTAGTGGTGGAGGTCATATCTGGCTTAAAAAATATCCTGATAGAATATTCCTAACCAAATAAGAATATGCCATTTTCAAATTTTCAAATAACTAATTTAATAAAACATTTTCTTAAAAAGAAAGTTTAATAAAAACTTGCCACACTTAATAAAAAGTGAGTTTTAAGAAAAGATTAAATCACTTGATCACTTGATTAAGGTTAGTACTTGTTTATCCATACCTTAAGTGAAAATGGGTAAAATGAAAAATACTTGAACTCAAGAATTCGTTTTTCGTTGTTTCCGTAAATGCTTGTTTTTACATATTGTCGTAATCAAAACAAAGCGAGACCGAAAAATGCAAGTAACGTCTTTAGGCATTTATTGCATTAACAATCTCCCCCTTTTTTATTCCGACAATACATAAACTCAATCACACAAAAAACAAGATTTTCGAAGACGAGTTTATTCATTTCTCCCCCTTTGTCGAAGCAAAAAGGTTGCACAAGCCGGTGTTGAAGAAACGGACTTAGCAAAGACTCCCCCTTGGTGCTTACTCCCCCTAGCTTGGGGCACCGAGGAATCGAGATATGGTGACAAGCTACATAGAAGGGTTAGTTGAACAAAAGAAACAACCAACAATATATAGCAATAGGTCACAAAAAATATAAAAGAGAAGAAAATAAAAAGACAAAGATCCAAGATAGGTTACTAAAAGAACATCATACAAAGAAGTATGGAAAAAGAAACAAGCCAAAAGCATAAATCTAATCCTAGTTATTCTAGAATTCTAATATTTGCTTAAATTTGGTGTCTTGTGGATAAGCAACCAATGCTTATATGAAAGACAAGGTAATGGCGGAGGGTGGTGGTAGTGGCTTGTTGGAGATCTCATAATCATAGTGAAGAGGAGGCTTAATTAAGAGATTCTTGATGTAGCTCAACTCCTCATAGATGTGTGCCATAGCAAGATGTTGATATTGACAACATTGACAATATGTTCCATGGTGCATGACATTATCATGAGAAGGAGGAAGAACACTAAAGGGTGATGGTGGAAGAAAAGAAGTTCCACAATCAACATTCTTGGTAGGAGAAATGTGATTAAGAGTGTTCTTAGGTGGGTTTGGATTGTAATGGTCTTTGGGTGAGTTGGGATTGAAAGCAATTGGAGAAAATGGAGGAGATTCAAGGCTTTCATTGGGAGAGTAAGACATTTTGGATGTGAAGTAATGCAAAATGCTTATGGTTTAAATAGGGAAGGCTTAGGGTATTTTTAGGGTGGTCAAAGGGTTTGAAACAAAGATTCTCAAAAATGTTGGAGCAAATCTGGAGTTTCAGACAAAAGCCCGAAAAAGGAAGGCACTGTAGGCGGTTCCTTATCTAGGCTGGCGGTACCTTATCAATAAGGTACCGCGGTTCACATATGGAACCGCCTGCAGAGGCAGTGTTTGGTGATTGGAGGAAGATTTTTCAGCAAATCTTATTTTTCTAGTCTAACTTATCATAGGGGTATGCTTAAAAGCAAAGATAGACAAAGAAAACATATGCAAACTTACCAAATAGAGATTTGACCAAAATACATGGATTAAAAAATTGATGTAGGAGGTGTGTAATACAAGATCTTAAGTCATGACACAATGATCCTCCATGATTCTATCTTGTTCTTGCTATGTTTGAGAGAATCATACATATGAATTATGTAAGATCTAGATTAATAGCGAGAATCTATGAAAAATCGTTTTTAGATTGAATTAACAATGTCAAACGAATTTCTCAACCATTTTTGAAAGAGACTTTGAGAATTTTGAAAAGGATAAGAGAAAGTTTTTCAAAAAGAGTTTGGAAGACTCAATGACTCAAAGTGGTACAAGAAGACACACAAAAATAAAAGAAATTAAGGTAGATGTTCCATTAATCCTAGACCTAGACGCAAGTAATTAAAAGGTTCCCTCTTAAGTGGCTTAGTGAAGATGTCGGCTAAGTTGTCCTCGGAGGGTACCTTCTCAATTGAAATGTTCCCCTTTTGAACATTATCCCTAAGGAAATGGTGTTTAATTTCTATGTGTTTGGTTCGCGAATTTTGCACGGGATTCTTGCTTAGGTCTATAGCGCCTTTATTATCGCACATGATGGGAACATCATCAAGAGAAATCCCGTAATCAACAAGCGCTTGCTTCATCCATAGAGCTTGTTGGCATGCTTTTCCGGCACTCACATACTCGGCTTCCGTGGTGGATATTGCAAGAGCGGTTTGTTTCTTGGAGAACCAAGAAGTTAAACAACAACCCATGAAGGTACAAACTCCACTAGTTCTTTTCCGGTCCACATAGTCTCCCGCATGATCCGAGTCCGCGTAGACAATGGTTTCTACGCCGGTCCCTTTAGGATACCATAATCCTAAATGTATAGTGCCTTTAATGTATCGGAAGATACACTTAACCGCTTCGAGGTGAGAGGTTTTGGGAGCCTCTTGGAAGCGAGCACAAAGGCAAACACTAAACATGATATCCGGTCGACTTGCCGTTAGGTACAACAAACTACCAATCATACCTCTATATTTGGTATTGTCTACCGACTCACAATCATCATCTACGGTGAGTTTAGTATCCGAGGCCATTGGGGTCTTCATTGGTCTAGATTCTTCTAATCCAAATTTCTTTAGCATTTCTTTAGCGTACTTAGATTGACTAAAGAAAATATCATCGTCCATTTGTTTAATTTGGAGTCCTAAAAAGAAGTTAAGTTCTCCCATCATACTCATTTCAAACTCATCATGCATGATTTTGACAAAGTCATCACACAATTCTTGACAAGTTGAGCCAAATATAATGTCATCAACATATATTTGTACGATTATGAGGTGATGACCTTTCTTCTTTGTAAAGAGTGTATTGTCTACCATTTCCATGGTATACTCATGTTTAACAAGAAACGCTTTAAGTCTATCATACCAAGCTTTGGGTGCTTGTTTGAGTCCATAAAGTGCTTTCTTAAGCTTGTAAACATTGTCCGGTTTCTCAAAATCAATGAAGCCGGGAAGTTGAGCCACATATACCTCCTCATTGATCAAACCGTTAAGAAATGCACTCTTTACATCCATTTGTTGAAGCTTAAAATCTAAGGCACAAGCGTAGGCTAAAAGGATTCTAATGGATTCTAATCTAGCTACCGGTGCATATGTCTCGTCATAATCAATCCCTTCTTGTTGATTATAGCCTTGTGTTACAAGTCTAGCTTTGTTACGAGACACAACACCATTCTCATCTAACTTATTCCTATATACCCATTTGGTTCCTATAATGGTAGAACTTCTAGGTGGAGGAAAAAGTTCCCAAACATCATTGGAAACGAATTGATTCAATTCTTCTTGCATCGCAATGACCCAACTCTCATCCGTCAAAGCTTCTTTAATATTCTTTGGTTCAATCAAGGAGACAAAACAAAAGAAGTTGCTTTGGTTTTGGACTTGAGATCTTAGGGTCCTTTGATTTAAGTCACCAATGACATTATTGAGAGTATGATCCCTAGATTCCTTAATGTTTACTTCCTTTTCAACACTAAGGTCTTCAACTCCAATTTTTCTAACCTCTTTGGCTTTAACTACTTCTAATTCATCCAAGTCATCATCAACCAATGGTGGTGTCTTGGGTGAAGGAGGGGTTTCATCAAAGGTTATGTTGAGTGATTCTTCAATAACCCCCGAGGTTCTATTTAGGACTATGTAGGCTTTGCTAGTTTGGGAATAACCTAAAAGGATACCTTCGTAAGACTTTGGGTCAAACTTGGTATGGTAGTCTTTGGTGTTGAGGATAAAGCACTTGCTTCCAAACACCCTAAAGTATTCCAATGAGGGTTTCTTACCTTTAAGAATCTCATAGGGGGTCTTTCCTAGGAAAGGTAGAATAAGAATTCGGTTGAGAATATAAGTCGATGTGTCTACGACATTGCACCAAAACTTTTGAGGAAACGATTGCTCATTTAACATCGTCCTACTCATCTCTTGGAGAGTCCTATTCTTCCTTTCAACTATCCCATTTGATTGTGGAGTGCGAGGAGCCGAGAAGTTATGGGTAATACCATGAGCTTCACAAAAGGCACCAAATTGCACTTCATTATCAAATTCCCTACCATGATCCATCCTAACAGAGACAATTGGACATCCTAGTTGACTTTGAATTCTTCGACTAAAGATTTCGAAATGATCGAAAGTTTCATTCTTAGATGCCAAAAATCTAGTCCAAGTGAATCTAGAATAGTAATCAACTATAACTAGGGTATAAAGGTTACCTCCATAACTCCGAATGGCGGAAGGTCCAAAAAGATCCATATGTAGGAGCTCTAAGCACCGAGAGGTCGAAACCAAATTCTTGGCTTTGTGACTTGAGTGAACTTACTTTCCAACTTTGCAAGAATCACAAAAGTGACTATCAAACTTAATCTTGGGGAGGTGTCTTACCAACTCCTTAGAGACTAAAGATTGAATTAGACGCATATTAGCGTGACCTAATATCCTATGCCAAAGAGTAGAACTATCATCTATAGTCGCAAGACATATGTTGTCTTTTGACTTCTTATTAACCTTCATGACATAAAACACATGCTTTCTAACACCTTTTCCAATGACTTTTCCATCTTTTACGATTTCACTGTCATGTTCTGAAAAGATGACCTTACACTTAATATCACAAATTTGACCTATACTTAAAAGGTTAAACCCTAAGTTATCTACGTGATCAACATTTTCAATGGTCATGGAGTCAAGAGAAACCATACCTTTGCCAATGATATTACCACGTAGACTACTAGCGAATGTGACGTTACCTCCATCATATGCTTTGTAATGCGAGAACAAACTTCGATTACCCGTCATGTGTTTAGAACATCCACTATCCTTAATCCACTCGTCGGGCTCCAAATCAATTCCCAAGCATATCTAGGTAACAACACACAAGATCAAACATTTGGTCCCCAATATCTCATGGGTCCAAAATTGTTAGTTCTAAACATCCCTTGCATTTGGTTGGGATGCATGAATGAAGGAGGGGTTCCCCATGGAGAACAAAATGGAGGAGGGTAGTAATTCATGTAACCATTCTGTTGTTCATTATTTCTCCTAGGTGTGTTTGATCTAGGTTTAGAGTTATGATTATTCCTTCTAGGTGTTGGAGTTTTACTTCTAGGCTTAGACTCATTCCGTATTCTAGGTGGAGTAGAAGATGGTCTTGATAAGCTTCTATTTCCCATGAGAGGTTTACTCAATGGCTTTTAGAACTTACCAATAGCATTGTCGTCAAGTATGGGTAATTTTACCTTATTAACAGTAAGATGCTTTGGCTTTTCATCTAACTTAGACTTTTCAGAAAGTTCAGGATTTTCACCAAAAACATCCTCTGCCCGCGGTACCTTATCTATGGCGGCGGTTCCATAGTGATAAGGAACCGCGCCATACAATCTGGAACCGTGTACAGTGGGCGTTTTTTGTGAAAACCTGACTTGTTTTGGTTCACTAGTTGAGGCTTCATTTGAGTTAAAACCTAGACCAAGTCTTTCCTTAGAATGAACTTGTTTGTTTAACATGTCATCAAGAGCACTAGTACCTTTCATGAACTTTTCCAATTTAATGGAGGTGCTCTTGAGATTTTCATTCTCTAATCTAAGTTTCTCACAACTTAAGCAACTTAAATCAACCTCTTTATTTTTCTCAAGTTTAGTTAATTTCTCCCTAAGTTCATTGATCTCATTTTCAAGCTTAGTTTTGGTTGATTTTAAGGTTTTATTCTTTTCTATGAATTTAAGGCTAAGTTTGTGTAAACTATCATATTTGCCTTCAAATTCAATATCATCAAAAGTGGAGCTATCATAACTATAATATTCGGTTTCGGAATGTACCTCTTTAGAAGTGTGAGCCATAAGACATTTCTCCTCTTTGGGGTTGTCATCATCATCTTCACCGCTATCGCTCCAAGCGCCACTAACGAACGCCGTGTGGTTCTTATCGCGAGCGGGCTTTGGACAATCACCAATGAAGTGATTTGGATCACCACATCTAAAGCAATTCCTATCACCTTTTTTGTTCTTGGCAAACCGATTCTTTGAGAATGGTTTCTTGTCATTGTTGGGTTGCCTAACGTGTTGACCTCGTCTCTTGAAGAACTTCTTGAAATATCTCACCGCCAATGCATACTTGATAGTTGGAGTTTTTACCACTCTTTAGGAAAAGAGCAATAAATAGGGCAAGTGTGCACGACGATTTAGGAAAACCGTGTGTGAATGACCCTAAGTGAGTTCGTTCTCGAGGAGGCTAGTGTGTTGTGTATTGAATTGATATTGATTTGTGATTATATGATTGAGAAAGAAATGGGATTAGAAGAGCAAGACGGTTACTAAAACGGATTAAACTACGACGAAAAAGGCGAACACGTAAAATCGTAAATAGTACAAAAATTAAAATTTTAACCTAAAAATTCCTAAAAATTACTAAAAATCCACAATAAAATTCTAAGAGTTTACAAAAAATCCAAACTTGCTAAAACCTTTTAATTAATTAGATAGTGACTTTTTAATGCTAATTAAAGCCCTAAAAATCACAATTAATTATTAAAAAGCCCTAAACAAGATTTTATAGTTTGTAAACCTCAAAAATAACCTAATTAAGCTAAAAAGTATTTTTAAAATTTTTAAAATCAAATTAAACTATTTTTAAACACTTAAAAACTATTAAAATCTATTAAATCTTAAATTAATTCTAAAAAATAAATGAAAAGTCCTAAAAAGATTTGGAAAGTTACAAAGTTCCTAATTATGTGTCTACAATCTAGGAAAAATGAAAAAAAGTTAAAACTTAAACTTTCAATTTTTTATAATAAAATAATATTAAAATAATCAAAAAAATAAAAAGTTTATAAATAAATTCTAAAAAATTACCAAAAATCCTAAATAATGTAACTAAGACAAAAATGAAATTAAAAGTTCCTAAAACCTTTTTATTAATTTTATATTTAATTTCAAAGTTAATAAAAAACTCTAAAATCAAATAAAATTAAAAATTAGACTTTTTGAAAACTTTTTGATTTGTAAACCTCAAAAACATAAATCAAAACCTAAAAACTATTTTTTTGGATTTTTAAAATACTTTTTACTATTTTTAAATTACTAAAATAAAAATGGGTAAATAAATAATGATAAAAAATAAATAAAGAAAAGGAAAAATCGATTTTTTAACCAGAAAAGTCCTAAGCTATACTACTAACCTAGGAAAAATAAGCTAACCCAAATAAGCTTATTAAATAAGCTGAAAAAGCCGAAAGTATCTACGGCTTATTTATGAAAAGCCAAAACCAAACGTGCTTAAGTAAATTGCAAATGCAACCCTAGCAGTCAAAGACCCTAGGGCGCAATGGTAACGTGTGTGTGTGTTGTGAGGAGGATGGCGCAGGTTCGAGTCTTGGCCAGTCCTTTTTGGTTTTATTATTTTTTTTTTATTCTTTTAAAAAACACAAACCAGTTACTCTTTGATTACAAAAACACAAACACAAATCCAAAGAGAGCAAGATTAAGCTAATCAGGAACCAAAAACGTGCTCAGTCACTTTTTTATGAACACAAGCAGAATGTTTTCTTCACTTGTGCAATTATAATCAAGAGGGCTTGATTTGATGATTCTTGTGGATGATTTTGATGGAAAATGGCACCCTTATACTCTTTGGAGTATAAGGAGTCAAATCAAACAAATAACAAGCAACTTGCACACAAGTTCAAACCAAAAAATGCACATTTAAGTTACTGATTAGATTATGCAGGTCTAAGAGCATGTATCTGATTTTCTTGGCATAAAAATGAAATTCAACTGCTTAAATCTAGCACAATGATCAATCAAGTGACTTGTAAGTAATCACAAACCCTAAACAGACCTATGACCTAACAGAATATCAAACTAGATGGCACAGATTTCACCAAAGTAATCAGAAAAATGGCATGACAGATTTTTTACCTTTATACCAATTTTTAACTTGAAAACTTGTTCTAACCCTGTCCAAAATGAAAACCAAACACACCTATAACCTAATGACAACCTACTGAGTGTATCTAAACAGGTTTTAATCCAAAAACTTTTCACCAAGCCCAGTTTAAACCTGAATCCAAACACCCCTTTATATCTGAAAATGAGATTTTTTTTCAAAGCAAAACTATTTAAATCTTTACCAAATGGATTCTAATCAATCCTAGCATGCATATATCAACAAGAAAACTCAATTCAAACCATTAAAACACATTTCAACAGCTTTCATGCAATAATCACATAAATCACATGCAATTTTCAGAAAACTAAAAATGAAATGGGAAACAAGAAGTACCTTAAGGGTCCTACATCTAGGACCCTTAGTGGTTGAAAAACCACCTCCCTATAGGCTGGGGCCTATGCAGAACTTTGCTGAGGTGCTTGACTAAAAAAATGGGTAAAAGATGGTTCTGGCTTGCTTTTTGTTTCCTGCACACCACCACAAACCAAAAAGAGAACTCCAAGAGTCAAGAGCTTCAAGCTACAAGCTTGAAGCTTTTGATTCAGTAAGTAGTTAATAAAAAAAAGGAGAAAGATTTTGAAAAATCTTTGAAAACAAACTTTCTGAAAACTGATTTTTTGGAACCTTTGAACTTAAACAGCCAACAAACAAGTATGAAAAACAAAATTTAAATCAACTAGAAAGTGAATGGAACTCGTCTCTTTTCATCAACAAACACTTAACCACTTTTCATTCATTAAAAAAGGGGATTTACAAGCTTGTGACCAAAGAAAATAAAAACAAGAACAAAGGGTATGCACAGGTTGCATCCTCTTTAAATACTACTCAAAGGAACATTCTAGTTACTCAAACCCTAGTTAATGAAATCCCTAACATGCCCTTGAAGTCTTCACGATTTGAACTTGGTCAAATTGCTCCATGTGATGGATGTGGAGATGCCAGTTGTTGTTATGTGATCTTAGACGTCCATTTGAACTTGGGGACCAAGTAGAAGAATCTGGGATGTTGGTTTGTGTTGGGTCTACTAGATGTAGATCTTGCAGCCTGTCAGGACCGGTGAATGACTTCTGTAATCACAAGTCAAATCACAAAGAGACTCTATACACAATATGAATGTAGAATATAAATATAATTAAGAAGAACAGAATAACTATAAAGACTTGATCCTTTCTAAGGATTTCTAATATTGATAATGACTAGAACTATGTTTGGTGAAGGTGTGTTTAACCCTTCTGCCTAAGGTTCCTTTTATACTACCAGGAAACCCTAATACATCATTAAAGAAAACGTGTAAAACTGATATGCATATCCTTTCCTAACATATCTCATGCATATCCTAACAGAATATTAAGTAAATAATAAAGTTTGACTTCGACTAGAACCAGGAGCAGGACTTGCTCCTACTACGACTAGGACCAAGAGGAACTACATACCTCCGAGTCTACCTATTACATATAACTATTACAATGGTCCTAACAATCCTCCCCTAAACTTGAATTTGACCTGTTGAGTTCAAGTTTCCTGGAAAACGTGCAAAGAAAGCCCGAGGATTGTATCAGCAAAACAAATAGCAACATCAACAAGATAAGAATCAGAGTAACTGCCGCAACATAAAACACTAGAAGCTTCTCCAAAGCTTGTAACAAATCAGCATCGTGTTGAATCTTTCCAGCAACATGAGCAGATTTGATGAGCCTTTACCAAGTAGCTGCTCGCTCTTGGGCTAGCTAGTCATTCTGGTGAAATAAGCATCACCCTGGGAGACTAGAACCCAGCCCAACTCTTAGAACGTGAATCAATGGTGAGTGGGAGTACCCCTGATGATTTTAGGCAAACCATCACAGCCGTCAACGGATTTGATGCGTCTTTACCAGAAGCCGTACCCCTCTGGACTCGCCAACTCTTAGCAATGAAGCATCGGTGAGTTGAACACCCTATAGCTTTAAGCAAGCTATTACAGCTATCAACGGATTTGATAAGATCTTTACCAAGAGCCGTACCCCCTTGGATTAGCCACTTTTCAGTCCAAGACTATGGCAAGTGAAAACCATCCAGTTTTGGGTAACCTGGCAACCATCAACGGATTTGAGAATCGCACCAGGAGCCGTACCCTCAAGGTGAATCAACTTTTTCTTGTCGATTAGACATGGTAAGTTGAGAACCATTTGTTGTGTGGACCACGTCCAACACCAAGTGAAGCCAAGTACCAGAATAAGCTCAAATTAGTAACTAGAACCCACAATGTGAAGCAGCTAAGGGATATTATGTACAAGTATAAAATCTAAACTGTGTTTAAAGTATAAGCAGATATTATATAAAAAGTATATATTTTTATTTTTTTTTATTTTTATTTTTTTTTTATGAAATGTTTTTTTTTTATTTTTTTTTTAACTATAAAGAATGAAGTTCACCAATCACTGTACATATTGGTGAAAAGAATGAAAATAAGAACAAATGAACAAAAATACAAAGCATAAACACTTACAACCCAATCACCTTACATACCAGAAGCAGCCTTCTTATCTGCTAGCAACCGCGCCTGAATACCTTCTACCAATGCCGTAGCCATAGAGGACTCATTTCCAGATGGAGTAGTAGAAATTTGCAAGTGACTCGCTAACATCGCCTCCATCGAAGAAATAGTCAAAGGATACTCCACATCCGTCAGCATAAATACCATATGACCAGATTCTAATTCCAACATATGAATTCCACATCCAGCATAAAGCTTCCAGCGCAGAATCTCCCATTGCATTTGATCCTTCCATATGCCCGAAACAGGAGCATTTGGAGGAGGATCCAACATCAGCTTGAGATCAGCCCAGATACGCAGACCAGCCCAGGAAGACACAGTCATTGGGTCAAACGGCATACTAGAATCAACAAGTCCATACAACGCCATAAGATCCATACGGTCAGCCCAAGACAATACACCCTGCAAACTCGTTGCCAATCGCACAGACCCATCACTCAAAGTAATCCGATGGGACACACCACCAGGAAGTGTTGTAGAATGCTCAACCGTATAACCAGTAATGTTCCCATTGCCCAGGGGCAAGTCAGAATCGCTGTCTGAAGCTGCATCAATTAAATTCTCAGGATCACGCTTCTCAAAAGGTACTGTCTTACCACGGCGAACACGACGAGCTTGTTTCTGGCGAATGGAACGTCTAGGTGTGGGAGCAGAAGGTGTTGATTCAACCTTTACCTTAACCTCAGCAGCAGGGGAAGTAGTAGAAGTAGACTCATGAATGTGTCCACCCAATGGACAACTAGGAGCTGCATCAGAAGTAGGATTAGGTTGTGTTTCAGGAACTGGTGGTGATGGAGATGGCACATCAGATGTAGTAGTAGTAGGGATGGTGGTATCAACAAAGGTGCTTGTAGGAACATGTGTGGTGGTGGTAGTAGCAAAGATTGTAGTAGCAGGACCAGCAGTAGAACCCATAGGAGCAACCAAAGGTGTAGTAGAAGGACCAACGGAAGTATCAACAAAACCAGATGGACCAGCAGCAGAACCAGGAGTGGGTGTAGACGAAAGACCAGTAGAATCAGCAGGCGTAGAAGAAGTCATACCTCGAGGATGGTAAATAAATCTTTCCGGAATAGGTTGACTCTGACGCTTAACCATCTTTTCATAAAGGGCCTTTAGCTCATCAAAAGTCAAAGCCCGCACCCGAGCCCAAGTCCACGGAGCATTGAAATGAGCAGCAGATTGATATTTCACATAACGTTGCATCTGTTGGCGCTCCTCAGCCCGAGATAAAGGTCTGTTCCTTCGCTGTTTCTTAAGTTCTGCAGCAAGAGCCAACTGGTGCTTACGCATCATTACCATAGCTCGCGGAATACAATTATGTTCATCAACATCATCACCCAAAAGATCTTTAAACTGAGCATAATCCCGAGTGAGAACAGTCAACACTTGCATCCATTCACTATCACTCCAATGCATGGCATCATGCTGAATTTGTGCACGCCTGCGCTCACGAAGCTCTTCCTCAGCAGCCCTATCAGCTTCATCAATCTCAGCTTGAACCCGACGAGCAGCCTCTTCACCAAGCCTTTCCTCTTCAATCTGTCGACGAGTACGCTTGCGAGATGGAGATGGAGCATCAGTCATTGGGGCTTTTCCCTTCGGATCATGAGAGGGACCAGCATGAGAACCATCAGCAGGATCAGAATCACCACCCATAGAAGGGGGAATAGCACCAGGAGAAGGAACATTGGAGGACGTTGGAGGAATCGGCAAATCATCATAAACTTTATCAGCAAAGGCAGCCTTTGCCAACAACGTCAAGCCATCCTCAATAGTCTCCGCACCCTCGTCATCAGAATCTGAATGGACCACATGCTTCTTGCGACGACGTTGTTGAGTCTCCAATGCCTTGATGCGATCAGCCAGAGGAAGAACAAACTCCCTTGTAAGCTTCCGATGTTGGTTTAAATCAGCTTCCAAACAAATCATCCGCTCATGGTACCTGCGCATAAGATCAAGCAAAGATATCAGTGTAGTAGGCTCCTCCGCCTGCCCACCAAGAGAACTTGGATCAGGGAAAGCATCACTGGAGCCCGAAGCAACATGTGGGTCAACCTGTGGAGTACTAGCATCAAACGGTTTATCAGTCGAGTGTGGGGCAGGACTAGGAGGTGGAGTCTCCACAAATGGAGACTGGTGTGGAACGGAGGAAGGACCAGCCTTGGAAGGGGATGGTTTTTCAACCACCACCTCTTCAACCAGCTCCTCCTCAACCACATGAGTGGCACCAGCAGTAGGAGCCTCCTCCTCCATTAGGTCATCATCAATTGCAACAAACTCGGGAGCCTCCTCTTCCTCACCCATAGGACCCTGAGCCAATCCCAACATGGCTTCAGTCAGGGGCCTCCAATCCCCAGTAAACCCATTCATCATATTGTAATACACTTTAGCTGTAAGTTTAGACGGCACATGCTCAGTCCTATCACGAGGAATACAAACAAGGATTTGCTGAATAAACCTAGGGTACATAAGAAACTTCTTTCTCGAACCAGCAGTAGACAAATTACTAACCATCCCCTCAAATAGATAATGAGAAAAATTAAACACTCTACCCTGGGCTAAGCAAATGAAACCAGTAGCCAAAGGAGTAGGGAAAGCATCCCAACTCCCAGACTTGGGACTCATACAATGGATTAAAAAGTGAACCAGAAGCTTCCATTGGGGGAAAACCTATTTTTCTGGAAGTTAAACTTCCCCCCATGTTCATAACCTATAGCAGCCATCCCCTCCAATACTTCCGAATTGGGGATTGATTCAACACCCCCCTCATCCTGAAGATGAAGAGAAGAGCGAATAGAAGCCTCATTCACCACATATGCACGTCCATCTATGGTAGCATGGAGTGCACGTGGACGACCAGCCACATTCACAAGTTGAGCAGACGCCCAAAATTGACGAATCACACTATAATATATGGTGGGACAGACAGTAAATGCAAACCTTACGTTAGAAGCTTCAATGAAATCCAAGATGTCAGCAAAATGTTCACGATTTGGACCATCACCCAGATAAGCAACACGGTTGTGAGCAGGTTGGTAAGCAAGAGCAGCCATGGATCATGATGAATGGATGGAAGAAGGATTGGGATTAGGGTGTAGAGAGTAGAAGCGGTGTGGTATGTGTGTTAATTGTAATGAGTGAGTCAAGGGTGTATATTGACCATATATAGAGAAAGTGGTAACTGTTCATTGACCCCTATTAATGGGGGGTTGCCCTTTCAAATTAAACAATAATTGCATAGTAACCACTTGCCCTTTTTAACATAATAACCAACTCACAATTAACATGCTTAATTCAAACTTGTAAATACCAGGATTGGGAACGTTGACCAAACGTCAAAGCACACAATGGTCAAACCAGGAGCAAAACGTGATTACCAGAGGACAAAAGGAATGAACAGTATGCCAGACCAGTACCAGGAGCCAAACACCACTTAATCATGGAAGGATTTTAAACCACTAGTAGCCAACCAATTATAACTAGAAGCTGATCAAAGGGGACCAGAAGCCATTCATGTAAGGCCATATCCACCAGAAGAGAGCAAAAATCCTCCATCATAACTACCACACACCATCAGAACCAAGAAACTATGTTGTTAAATACTATCAATACGTTAGTCTGACCTAATATGTACACAAAGCCTCCCCTTAGGCTTTGCCTCCCCTCAATCCTAGACCTCAAGGATTGACCATCCCAATGTGAACCACCAAGTGGTTAAACCGAGGACCATCAAAAGCTTTAGTCAGCAAATCAGCAACATTGTCATCCGTATGAACTTTAAGAACATGTATCAGCTTCTTCTCATTGGCATCCCGTATAAAATGATGCCAAATCTCAATATGCTTCGTCCGCTGATGAAATACAGGATTCTTCACAATGCAAATAGTGCTTTGATTGTCAATAAAAATTTTGGTATTCATAAAATTGAAACCATAATCCAACATCTGATTTTGGATCCATAAAACTTGTCCACAACAACTAGCAGCAGCAACGTATTCAGCTTCTGTTGAAGAAGTAGCTACGATTTTCTGTTTCTTACATTGCCATGAAATAAGCCGACGACCCAAAAATTGACAACCACCAGTAGTAGACTTCCTATCATTATTAGCACCAGCATAGTCACTATCACTATAGGCTTCTAGAACAAAAGGAGATTCTCTAGGATACCATAGACCCAATTTAGGTTGAGCCTTGATATACTTGAAAATCTTCTTCACTGCATTTAAGTTCGAAACCGTTGGAGTCACCTGGTGTCTAGAACAAGCACTTACGGCAAACATAATGTCTGGACGTGATGCAGTCAAATACATGAGAGAGCCAATCATAGACCTGTACATGTGAACATTTACCGGGGGGTCTGGCTCATTCTTAAGTTTGATTTTAGCAACTTCATAAGGAGTTGCTGCTGGTCTAAGAGGATCCATGTCAAACTTCTGAAGAATCTCATGGACATATTTATCTTGACTGATGAAAATCCCATCCGATTGTTGCTTGACCTGAAGACCAAGGAAGAATGACAGTTCTCCCATTGCACTCATCTGAAATTCGCCTTTCATCAAGTGTTCAAGCTCATCACACCACTCCTTCCTTGTAGAACCAAAGATAATGTCGTCCACATAAACCTGAACAAGGATAATATCCTTGGAATTCCGCCGAAGAAATAGTGTTTTGTCAATAGTACCTCTTCTATAGCCATTCTTTAACAAGAAAGTTGAAAGACGCTCATACCAAGCTCTAGGAGCCTGATGTAACCCATAAAGAGCCTTGACCACCTTGTAGACTTTCTTGGGATGAAGTGGATCTACAAACCCCTTAGGTTGAGTAACATACACTTCCTCGTCAATTTTGCCATAGAGAAATGCACTCTTGACATCCATCTGGAACACCGTAAAGCCAACATATGAAGCAAAGGCCAAAAACAGACGAATGGCCTCGATCCTGGCAACCGGCGCAAAGACTTCAGTATAGTCAATGCCCTCAATTTGAGTGTGTCCTTGTGCGACAAGCCTAGCTTTATTCCTTACGACAATTCCTCGTGCATCCTTCTTGTTCTTCAGAATCCATTTGGTATTGATAGCTGTCTTTCCATCTGGTAAGTCAACCAGAACCCAAACATTCTGAAACAAGAATTGCTGCATTTCCTCCTGCATAGCCTCCACCCAACTTTGATCCTCAAGAGCATGAGAAACAGACCTAGGTTCCACCTGTGAAAGAAAACAAGCAAACAAACAGTGCTGAAAGTCCGTATGATTATTACGCTTTTGATCCTCAATATAGCCCACAAGAGCATGATGATCAGACGAGGCCTTCTGCTGCATTCTGCGTGTCTTGACAGTAGAACCAGGATCTCCAATAATTTGAGTGGTAGGATGATCTTTATGTGATTGCAAGACTGGATTGGAAGAAACCTCCACTTCTGGTGCCAAGTTATTGAGATCACCAACAAAGTCAGCATCATATGAAGCATTTTGGAAAATCCCATCTACCGGTTGTTTATGTATATCATCCAGCTTGGTAGAAGACTTCTTTTCATGATTCCCCAAATCAGATGGACTGGAGAAACGTGTATTGGAAGCAAACTCACTAGCCGGAGTACCAGTAGGTGATAAGCTAGCAATAGGAGCAGAAGCTGGAGTACCAGGAGCAACTTTGTCAGTAGGCTCAACCAAGGGAAACTCAAAACTACCTTGAGCAGCTGCTTTAGTAGCTTCTTGTTGCTGTTTGAGAAGAGTGTCAAGAGCTGCTTGGGAATCCTGTACATCCAATGGAGATGCATCACTAGGAGGAGTGGGAGAAACCGTGGTGGAATAGGATGGAACCACAAAAATGTCATCCTCATCATCTGAATCAGGAAGACTAGAAGGAACACCAGTACTAGAAGTTGCAAACACTTGTGGTCCTGCATCATGGTTAGTTTTGAAATGAAAATATCCTAACGAATCACTAAGATAATCAAGATCAAAATACCATTCTAGACCTTTGCCTTGGATGTTTGACTTCTCCTCAAAATACCTGAGATTAATAGTTTCAATTATCCGTTTGGCTTGAAGATTGTAGACACGATACGCCCGAGAATGAGCTGAATATCCCACAATGTATCCTTCATATGCCTTGCCATCAAACTTCCCCAAATAGTCACTAGTATTCAGAATGGTGACTGGACACCCAAAAGGCTTCAAATGAGCAATATTTGGAACTTTGCCCGTGAGCAGCTCATAAGGAGTCTTCTTGTGAGGATTGGTAATAGAAACCCTATTCAAAACATAACTTGCAGTATTAACAGCTTCTGTCCAGAACATGGTTGGAAGCTTGGAATCGGCAAGCATAGTTCTTGCTGCTTCTATTAGTGTCCTGTTCTTTCTTTCTGCCACACCATTTTGTTAAGGAGTCCTAGCAGCACTATAATCTCTTTTGATGCCCTTAGCATTGCAAAGAGCGATGAGGTCTTTATTTTTAAACTCGGTTCCATTGTCGCAACGAATACCTTTAACTTTCTTGGACAACTGATTCTCTATCAAGGTAAGAAAATCTCTAAGAATTGAGTAGGTCTCACTTTTGGCAGCCATGAAGAACACCCACGTAAACCTGCTATAACCATCAGTCACCACCAAACAGAATTGCTTGTGGTCAATGCTCCTGATGGAAGTAGGACCAAATAAGTCCATGTGTAGAAGCTGCAATGGTTCAGTAATAAGACTTAGAGCAGTAATGGCCTTGAAGGATGCTTTGTGCTGTTTGCCTTTGCTGCAGGCAATACAATTTATATCATTTCTAAACGTCTTGGGAGGTAAACCAGAGACCAGATTCAGATTGGCAAGTTTTTGAATGGTCTTGAAGTTCACATGTCCCATCCTTCGGTGCCATTTAGTGGCTTCATCTTCTGAGGCTTTTGCAACCAGACAAGCTAGTTGACCAGTAGGGTTGACTTCATTCAACTTGATGCTATAGAGATTGTGTCTTCTAGGGATTCTGAGTAAAACTTGTGAGTCATCCGGAAGCTTAAAGTCTTTGGAAAGCACAAGTGCATCAGTATCGGTGAAGAGAACAAACTGCTTCTTGTCACAAATTTGAGAGACTGATATCAAGTTGAAATGTTGAAGTGCTTCCACATAGTAGACCTGCTCAAAATTAAGATTTGGAGTCTTTATCGTTCCTTTGCCAGTGATTCTGCCTTCACCCCACCAAAATAGACCTTGCCACCATGAAATGGTACAAAGTTAGAGAGAAGACTCTTATTGCCAGTCATGCTCCTGGAGCAACCACTATCAATAATACCTAGACTAGGATCCTGGTATGGAGTAACCTACAACAACAAGAGAATAAAAATGCAAAAGTTAGTGTCTTAAGGGGACCCAAACCTTTTTAGGTTTGAGCCTGCCTTGTGGATCATTAGAAGAGTGCCAAGAAGATTGATGAGATCCACCATTGTTCCTTGGTTGCCTATGCATCATATGGGTATTATTATTTGACCAAGAACAACCTGCTGAGGGCTTAACAGCAGTTCCAAAATTTCCCAAACCAAAATACGTGTGGTCTAAATTATGTGGATAGATTGGATTAAAATTTTTTAAATAATTACTGGTTGTTTGGAATCCACTATCTCTCCAATAATCAGACGCGAAAGGAGAGGATACTCTAGAAGTATTAAACGTTGGAGCACTAGGATTAAGTCTTCTAGTAGCATATGAAGCAGCTCCTGGTGGACCAGGAGCAGGAAAAGCATGATTAACAGATGCACGTGTGTCATAATAATCACAATCTTTAATTAAATGAAAGGCACTGCCACAAACAAAACATGTTTTGAAAGACCTTTTATTAGAATGAGATTGTTTCATACTGCCTACTTTATTACACACATTTCTAGGAAAAACATTCTTCCTAGGACTCAATAAACAAGGACCAGACACACTTGACTTGACAGCAACTCTTTCTTCACACTTCCTAGCACCAGTAGCAGCATGTTCATTCGACTTGGAACTTGTAGGTCTTGACTCGTCACTTGAATCATTAGATGCAGAGTCACCGGCTTTGTCACTGAAAATACATGAGACAAAGTCATTAGTATTAGTAGAACTTGTTGGGGACTCAAGCATCTGTGATCCATCCAAGTCATTATGCCATGAAGTGGGCATAAAAGTTCAAGTAAGAGGAGGAGGGACAGCATGCATTTCTGCTGCTGGTTTAAACCTATTGTAGCTAGGTTTGCCCTCATCCTCTTTGTCGGCATCAAAGACACTTGAGAAAGATAAATCAAATACATCTTCTGAATCAATATATTTTTCAAATCCTAAGCCTCTTTTAGTTCTGCCAGACATGCTACTGTCAATTAATTTTGAAAGATTTTTAGGTGCCTTTTGCCATTTGTCAAATCTTAGCATTGTAGCATCTAATTTAGCTTGCATCTCCTCTTTTTCTTTGATACTAGCATCTCTTTCAGTTTCTGTATATTTAAGCATATTTGTAGTGTTTTCTAAATCAATGCTTAGTATCCTGATTTTATCCTCATACGCACGTTGTGTATCTTGTAACCACCTCTTTTGTTGTTCCAAAGTGTTTAATGAAGCCTTATAGGCTTGAACCTATAAAAAATACTTATCATTTTGATCATTTACTTCATTAAATTAGGACAACAATTCTGAGTATTTATCATGACAACCAAGAGGACAATGTTGTACCTGAGGTGAGATGCCCATAAGAGCAAACTCGTCTGCTTCTTCTGCATCAGAGAGATTTCCAGCAATCATTGCAAACACGTCAGTCGAGGACTCAGCTGATTCCAGGGTAGAAGCCTGATGATCATTCCAGTTGACCATAGAGTCAACAGATACCAATGCCTTCTTGTCATCTTTTATCTCCTGAACCTTGAAAGCTGAGTACCTGCTCTTCTCCTGATCATTCTTGCTGGGGCACTCCCTTGCAAAGTGACCCTGTTGCTGGCAGTTATAGCATCGTACCTTGCTTCTATCGAATCTTGCTGGCTCCCGAGGGTTGTAATTAAATTTTCTTCCTGCTTTCTTCTCAAACTTGTGAACCCTAAGAGTAAGCATGGCCATCTGCCATTTAAGATCCATCTCATCCAGGTCAAGTTTATCGACCTGTTTGAAGTCATCAAAAGCAAGTTTTTGTTCAGCATTAACATCAGCAACAAACGAATGAAGAACAGCTTCTACCATACTACCAGACTTGGCAGTAGGTTCAGGAGCAGAAGTATGCTGGAAAGTGTGCTGAGAGGACACAATGTTGCTTGGGCTACTTGCATATGACATAGGACTGGATGCCATAGAACTCACAAAGGCTGAGTTGGCAGGAGTAGGAAAAGAGTCGCTTGAAAAGCCTCTCACATGAGGTTCAAAAGTTCTGAGCTTATGAAACAAATCATCAAAGCTGAGATAGTCAAGCCCACCTTTGGCTTTGAGAGAGATCACCACCTGATTCCATGAGTAGGGTAAGGCTTTAAGAAACCTTGCATTAATATCACCATCATCAGGCTTGGACCTAAGTTGATTCAACTGGCTCAATATCTTTTGGAACCTATCATACCCTTGATTCAGACCTTCAGTTTCTGAGATTTTGAATTCTGTGAATTCATCTCTCAGCATGGACCTTCGCATTTTCTTTGACTCCTCATTCCCGCCGAACCTTGCTTTCATGCCATTCCAGATTTCTCTGGCATCATCCAAATGGTAGAAGTCACCCATGTGATCTTCAGGAAGAGATTGAAGCAAGATCGTTTTTGCTTTTACCTCCTTCTGAATAGCTATGATTTCCTCATGAGATTTAGGGTCAAGAAGAGTAATATTACCATTCTTGTCTCGTCCAGTAAGCTTCCTGCTATTCCCATTCAGAATGATCTTCCAAAGATCTTGATCAGTGTTGGTGATCCACCATTCCATCTTCATTGCCCAGTTATCATATTCACCCTTCTTCAGAAGAGGGAATTTACCATTCGTGTTAGAGACCGTAGCCAGGATCTGCTGAGGTTGCACAATTTTAGGAGTGCCTTCTTCTCCTGTTTGAGTAGAAGATGAGGCAGACATGATAAAAAAAATGTCATAAATAAGAAAACTTGATTCTTCTTGTATAGAGACCCTCCCAGGCTCTGATACCACTTGTTGGGTCTACTAGATGTAGATCTTGCAGCCTGTCAGGACCGGTGAATGACTTCTGTAATCACAAGTCAAATCACAAAGAGACTCTATACACAATATGAATGTAGAATATAAATATAATTAAGAAGAACAGAATAACTATAAAGACTTGATCCTTTCTAAGGATTTCTAATATTGATAATGACTAGAACTATGTTTGGTGAAGGTGTGTTTAACCCTTCTACCTAAGGTTCCTTTTATACTACCAGGAAACCCTAATACATCATTAAAGAAAACGTGTAAAACTGATATGCATATCCTTTCCTAACATATCTCATGCATATCCTAACAGAATATTAAGTAAATAATAAAGTTTGACTTCGACTAGAACCAGGAGCAGGACTTGCTCCTACTACGACTAGGACCAAGAGGAACTACATACCTCCTAGTCTACCTATTACATATAACTATTACAATGGTCCTAACAGTTTGGTCGGGTGTAGGGTTTGAGGACGAAAGTGATGGGCAGGGGAGGGGTCCACAAGACACATGGGTGTGTCTTGTGCATGGTTTTGTTGTGGGATTGAGTGAGAGTGAGGTTAATCAAGGATCTGGACAAAACCAGGGAAAAACCCTTTGATATGGTGTTGATTGGGTCTGGAATTGGTTAGGGTTTAAGTGGTGATTAAGGGTGGGTTTAATCCTTTTTGGGTAAAAAGTATTTTAAAAAAGGTGTTTGGAGGGAAATTTAAGTGGGTTGACTGGGGATTTGACTGGGTTTAATTTAAATAAACTTGGGTATTTGGGCTGGACGGGTTGGGTAATGGGTTATGAGTTTGGGTAAATGGGTGGGTTGTGTGACGTGGCAGTAGCTGGTTGGGTGTGAGGGTTTGTTGGTTTGGCAGAAAAGGCCCCCAAGCTTTCTTCATTCCTTCACTTTGTATTAAATGCAATAAACTCCAATTTCTTTGTAAATCAACTTTCAGCTTTTGGCATTTTTGGCACATATTGTTTGTAAACTTGAAACAAGGACTAAACATGCAATTTCTTCATTCTTCAAGGACTGTTTTTGACATGTCTTCATATTTCAAGGCTTTGACTTGTTTGTTGACTTCTTGAAGGACCAATATTGACAATTTAGTTTTGTTGAGGGACTAAATTTGCCAATTCTTCAAAGTTAAGGGTCCTTTTTGTAATTTTGACAAACTTTAGGGACCAAACTTGTAATTATGAAGATACAAGGGTATAAAGTGTCAATTCTTCAAACTTGGAGGACCAATCTTCATAATTCTTCAAATCTTCAAGGGTTTTCTTTGGAAAATTCTTCATTAGGGCTTGGTTCATCGTGCGGCTTCGTTTCCCGTGTTCGTTTTTTATTGATTCTTGTGATCTTTGGTCATTTTCTCAATATCCGTACCTAAAATACACAAGCAACAAACACAAGCATATATTTGGGTATTTTGATGATATTTAATGCTTTTCAAGCCCAATTTGGACGATGAGACTATGTATAAAAGCAGTCTCATCACTCCCCCATACTAAACCATTGCCGTTCCCTCACGCAATGCTAGAATAAAGTATCAAAGCATCTCCAAAATTCATTTTATTCACTTTATTGAACGATAAACTAGCTACACTACTACTATTACTACTACTTGCGTTTTAGACATAATGTATGATTTTCATCGCAAAATGGGACGTTTAGGTTCATAGAATAAGAACACGTGAATGCTTCGTTAGAAATAATTTCGTCGTCCTCGATTTTCACCCAATTCCATGCTAAGCGTGCAACGAGATCATTGTTATTATAAGTTAGCAACACGATCACATCTCATGAGTGTTAATTACGAACCTAAACTCCCTTATTCCTACTTGGTATCTCTTATATTTTATTTTGTCTTAATGATCACGAGGATACATCATTGACTTATGCGTGAATAGAGATTAAGTCTAAAAATAGAGTCTTAACGGTGTAACTAAAATCATTAAATTAATAATTCATCCTAATAGACAACGATGTTAAAAAATTAAGTCAACAAGAAGGATCGATAAACACAGTTTTATAACGGTTTTGAACATGAGACTTATTACCATGACTTTTATTATCCTCCATCATCGGTGGTTTTATTAGCCAAAGACGTATATCCTCACGCTAAAGCGAATTTTGGATCTTTAAAGCTTCGAAGATTAAGGCTTGATTCACTTTCAATTTTTGCATAGATTTTAGGCCTTGTGGGGCTTCAGATTGTTTGCTAGATTTAGGTGAGCACTTGAAATCTTATTATTGGGTGAAGCTTTCGATTATTGGGGTGCCAATACTTCAAAACCGTGACGCTGGCGATACCTTAATGTCTTCCCAATTTAATTACACGGAAGCTACTAGAAAAGACTAGAAACCCAACAATCCTAACTAAACCGCTAAGTCAATATTTATTAAGCAAAAAAAAATATTTACATGCGAAGGGAGAATAAGCAAACAACGAGAACACATGAGTTTTTGAAAGAATACGAGTACTCTACGTTTAGCATAGTAACTTATAATTAACTCTATCATTTCTCGTCCTCATTTAAGAGACTTAGCCTAATGTGTAGTTAAGGAATCAAAGCTAAGTGCTCAACACGCACGGTCGAGTCAAAAATTACTCTTATTCTCGCCATCGGAAAATCTACATTCGTGTCTTCAAACACTTATAAAACATGAGAAAAATTTTAAAATTTGGCCATTTTTAGCCTTATTTTGCAACAAAACGATAAACAAAACATAAACTTTGGAAAGCGTGAAGGTTTGGCAAGGCAAGTATCTATTCACCCCCCCCCCCCCATACTAAAGTTAAACATTGTCCTCAATGTTTCGAGTCTAGGGGTGCAAACACCCCCATACTAGAGACGTAGTCGAATGCCTAATCTAGCATGGAAAGGGTGTAACCAATAAATTAATAGCCGTTTATGAAGTGTGCTAAAAACCTAAGGTTAGAACATCAAAAGGATATATCATGGATATTGAGAAATGTCTCCAAAGCAAACGATCGAGTGCTCCCATAAAACGAACACGAGAGGCTCTAATCGTGAAGATCATGATCTAAAAACCACAATTCACAAACAATCACAGAACAAAGGTTGGAAGGGCACAAATCCCCACACGTAAGCTACATTAGAAAGCGATAATATGTACATAGGATAAGCATGGGACTCCCCCACGAGGCACCTCGTTTTTGATTACCGAGTCATGAGCTCGACTCGATCCCCTCAATACTAATTATCATTGGGGAAGGTGACTTGGTCGAGGTAGTTCAAGGATGGAACTTCCCCGCCAAAGTAGTGCTTCAACCTATGTCCATTCACCTTGAAGTTAGGACCATCATCTTGAGCTAGCTCGATGGTCCCATAAGGAAACACTTGAGTCACGGTGAATGGACCGGACCTACGGGATTTCAACTTACCGGAAAAGATTTTCAATCTTGAATTAAAAAGCAAAACTTGATCCCCAATGTTAAAAACCCGGTTTTTAATTTTAGAATCATGCAACTTTTTAGTTTTCTCTTTATAAATCAATGAATTTTCATAAGCAATATCCCTTAATTCATCTAATTCATTCAATTGCATTTTCCGGTGTTTTCCCGCGGTCTCCATATCATCATTACAATGCTTTAGGGCCCAATAAGCCTTGTGTTCTAACTCGATAGGCAAATGACAATTCTTTCCATACACAAGCTTATAGGGAGTGCACCCAATGGGCGTCTTATGAGCGGTCCTAAAGGCCCATAAAGCATCATCTAACTTATCCGACCATGATTGTCGGTTTTCCCCAACGGATCTTTCCAAGATCCTCTTCAACTCTCGTTTGAAACCTCGACTTGCCCACTCGTTTGTGGGTGATAAGCCGTAGAAAGCCGATGTGTAACCCCATATTTCCTTAAAACCCTTTCAAATTGGTCGTTACAAAAATGGGTTCCACGATCGCTTATGATAGCACGAGGGGTTCCAAACCGAGAAAACAATTGCTTCAAAAACTTGACTACCACACGAGCATCATTGGTAGGCAAGGCCTTGGCCTCCACCCACTTAGAAAGGTAATCAACCGCAACAAGGATGTACTTATTACCACGAGATGATGGGAACGGCCCCATAAAGTCTATACCCCAAACGTCAAAGATCTCACATACTTGATGATATTTTGTGGCATTTCATCTTTTTGTGAGGCTTTTCCTTGTCGTTGGCATGAATCACAAGACTTCACAAGATCTTGTGCATCTCGGTAAATAGTAGGCCAAAAGAAGCCGGCATCAAACACCTTTTTAGCCGTGAGATTAGCACCATGGTGACCACCCGTGGGTCCCTCATGGCAAGCCCTAAGGATGTTAGAATCTTCGGTGCCAAATACACAACGGCGGATGATTTGATCCGCACAAGTTCGAAACAAGTAAGGGTCGTTCCAAAAGTAGAACTTGACGTCACGAAGGAATTTTCGTTTTTGTTGAGTCGTCATACCCTTAATGATGAAGTTACCCGCATGGTAATTTGCAAAATCCGCAAACCATGGGGTGGAAGAATCAAGCTTAGAATTCACTACACCAAGTGTCTCGAGCGGAAATGTTTCGGTGATTTCCTTGGGCTCGTAAACACTTTGGTGAGGATCTTCCAAACGAGAGAGATGATCGGCCGCTAGATTCTCGGCTCCTTTTTTGTCAACGATTTTGTGATCAAATTCTTGAAGGAGGAGAATCCAACGAAGTAATCTCGGCTTAGCATCTTGCTTCGCCATGAGATACTTAATAGCCGAATGGTCCGTATACACTATGAATTTTGTCAAGACGAGATAAGGTCGGAATTTCTCAAATGCATACACCACGGTAAGGAACTCCTTTTCCGTTGTAGTGTATTTAAGTTGAGCCTCGGTCATCGTCTTGCTAGCATAGTGAATAGGCAAGAAGTGCTTATCATGACGTTGCCCCAAAACGGCTCCTATAGCGTAATCACTAGCATCACACATGAGTTCAAAGGGGAGGTTCCAATTTGGAGCAACAAGAATGGGAGCTTCGGTAAGTTTCCTCTTAAGGATTTCAAAAGCTCGTACACAATCTTCGTCAAAGACAAAACGTGCCTCTTTTTCGAGAAGATGTGTAATAGGTCGAGAAATCTTTGAAAAGTCCTTGATGAATCGACGATAAAAGCCCGCGTGGCCTAGGAAACTCCTAACTCCCTTGACGGTTTTGGGATGAGGTAATTTGGCGATGACGTCTACCTTAGCTTGATCTACCTCAATCCCCGCTTTCGAGACCTTGTGCACTAAGACGATTCCACTCTTAACCATAAAATGACACTTTTCCCAATTGAGCACAAGGTTGGTTTCCTCACAACATTTTAACATTCTCTCTAGTTCCGACAAACACGAAGTAAAAGAATCACCAAACACGGAAAAGTCATCCATGAAGACTTCCATCGTCTTCTCGATCATATCATGAAAAATAGCCATCATGCATCGTTGAAAAGTTCCCGGTGCATTGCAAAGTCCGAATGGCATTCTACGATAGGCAAATGTTCCATATGGACACGTAAACGTAGTTTTTTCTTGATCACGAGGATCGATGGGAATTTGGAAGTAACCGGAAAAACCATCTAAAAAGCAATAGAAATCGTTTCCCGCAAGACGCTCCAACATTTGGTCCATGAAGGGCAAGGGAAAATGGTCTTTTCGAGTGGCTTCATTCAACTTACGATAGTCAATGCACACTCTCCATCCGGTCACGAGTCTAGTGGGAATCAAGTCGTTGGCATCGTTTGGCACAACGGTCATCCCTCCCTTTTTAGGGACACAATGAATAGGACTCACCCAAGGGCTATCGGAAATAGGGTAAATCATTCCCGCGTCAAGGAGTTTAAAGACCTCCTTTTTGATGACGTCGTGAATTTTGGGGTTCACCCTCCTTTGACTTTGGATTGTGGGCTTGAAATCCTCCTCTATTAAGATTTTGTGGGTACAAAACTTGGGATCGATTCCCTTAATGTCGGATAACTTCCACGCAATCGCCCCTTTGTGATCCTTTAGAACATCGACAAGTGCGGTTTTTTCATCATTCGAAAGATCCTTCGCAATAATAACCGGCAACTTGTCGTCCTCCTCCAAATAGACATATTCGAGGTGAGGAGGTAAATCTTTCAATTCGAGGATAGGTGGTTCCTCAAGTGAAGATTTGGGCTCGATACTCATAACCTCCTCGGGTGGAGGAAATGGGAAACCGTTGAGAAAATCCTTGATAATCGAGAAGTCCTCATCGTTGTGGAGGTCTTCGTCACAAGTACGTGGAACATTGCATTCTTCCAATGTAAAACCACCACCTTCAAATGGAGTGAAGGTTGGTGTCGAATTATCAAGAATTGGATCTAACATAGTAGGATTGCCACTAGTTTCTTCATCACCAAACCCTAAAACTTGTGAAAATTCCTCGCAAACCACGTCGATCATATCAACGAGGTTTATGGTTGCAACAGAATAAACATGAGAAAGTTGAGAATTTTGAGTTGCGTTTATAACAAGTTCCTCGTCGTTGAAACGTAAGGTGATCTTTCTAGCATGCACATCAATTAAAGCCATAGACGTATCTAAAAACGAACGACCTAAAATAAGAGGAACTTGAGGATCCGTGGGGATATCAACAACGATAAAGTCTACGGGATAGTAGAACTTCCCCACTTTCACAAAAACGTCTTCCGCCAAACCACATGCGAGAATCGTGGAATGGTCGGCCAACTCAATAGACATTCGTGAAGGAGTAAGATTAGGAAGATTGAGCGACTTGAAGATTGCAAGTGGCATCAAATTAATGCTAGCACCAAGATCGGCCAAGGCATAGCATTCTTCCATATCTTGAATTGCACAAGGGATCAAAAATTTATCGGGATCACCGACTTTTTGAGGTATGCGATTAAGATAAACCGACGAACAACTAGACATTTGGTACAATTTCTCCTTGTTGTTCAACATACTCTTAAAGTTAGCGGCAAATCGAGGCATCATGACCAAAGCATCGGCGAAACTCACATTAAGGTGCAACTCACGAAACATTTTCATAAAAAGCTCAAATTGGTAGTTGTCGCGCTCTTGTCGTTTCTCCTTCCTAAGTCTCGATGGGTAAGGCAATGGTGGTGTGGGTTGGGGCATAGGCATAGCCTTTGGAATCTCGGGTTCCAATATTGGTAAAGGGTCGACCGTAGGTGTGGCATGAGCGGTACTTTGTGGGCTTGAAATATGCTCCTTTTCGACCACCACCTCGGGTTCTTCCTCAATTTCCTCCACCGTTGGAGTAATTGGTTGAGGAGTCGGCTCTTTAAGTGTCTTACCACTTCGTGTTGTAATCACTTTCATCTCTCCCTTCGGGTTTGAAACGGTGTTACTAGGTAGACCACTCGAAGTAGAGGCTTTGTTTCCCATGACGGCTTCTAAAATTGCATTAAGCTTAGCATCTTGACTATTAAACTTCAAATCTTGACTAGCGGCTTTTTGGTCAATTCTTTGTTCAAGCCTAGCATGACTTTGTTCAATCTTATTGTTTTGACCTCGAATTTGATTAGCAAAATCATTTTTCAATTCATTTCTCATGTTAAGATTTTCTTTCACAAAGTTAGCCAACTCCTTAGTGTTTTTAGCCGTGTCCCTAGCTTGACTAGCCAATTGCTCTTGTATGTTTTCCAAAATCTTATCATTTGCCGTGGCGTAATTCAAAAAGTCCATTGGAAGTTCTTTTGTGTAAACATTTTGAAGACCTTGACTTGTGTTTTGAAAATTACGGTTTTGATTTTGATTTTGCAATTGGCTACTAGTTCCTTGATTCCCATAGTTGTTATTACCCTTGAAATTGTTCCTTTGATTGCTTTGGTAACCAACTTGATTGTTTCGATAATTGTTAGCATTTTGATTTGGTGGAAAACCCGGTGGAGTCAATTGATTAGTGCGAGGAACTTGACCGTTTTGGTTATAAGTTCCCGCGGCCGCGAAGGCACTCGAAGTGTTACCACCGTTGGTAATGCACTCGGAATAATCGTGAGCTCCACCACAATACATACAAGAAACCTCAACCGCTTTAATCGTAGCGGGAGCGGGTTGTTCACCAACTTTAAACTCAATTAACAATCCTTTCAACTTATCAAAAATCTTGTTCTCTAAATTAGCCTCGATTTGGCAAGCATCAACGGTGTGTGACAATGAAGGCGAAGACGAAGTCTTACGAACACTCGACGTGCTACGAGGACTATACACCTTAGACCTATTCTCAATGATTAACAAGGCTTCCTCGACCGTCTTACACAAAAAATTACCACCCGCGGCGGCATTAAGATAATCACGCTCATGATCGTTCAAGCCATTGTAAAACGTGTCAATTTGATGCAAGTCGGAAAAACCATGATGAGGACATTCGTGCAACATTTCCTTAAACCTATTCCAAGCCGTTGAAAAACTCTCATTATACTCTTGTGAAAACTTTGAAATCTCGTTTTTCAAGTGCGTAGTCTTAGAGGGCGGAAAAAATTGGTTCAAGAACTTTGAAACGAGATCCTTCCACGTCAATATAGAATTGGGTGGCTCTTTCTCTAACCAAATTTTTGCGGGCCCTGCTAAGAAATACGGAAAAAGCATCATCTTAATCGAGTCGTTAGAGACGTCCTTAAACTTGCATGTGGCGGTGAGACGATTAAATTGGCGAATGTGGTTATGAGGGTTGTCCTTTTCGTCACCTCGAAACTTGTTGTTTTGAATCATGGACAACAAACCCGTCTTAACCTCAAAATTCTCCGCAAGGATAGTGGGAATCACAATCGCTTCTCCATAACCCTCGGTGGGTGCTTGAAGCAACTCCATCATAGTTCGATTAGCCATGGGTGCTTCTTTCACTACAATGGGTTCGTCAATAGGAGACTCCTCACTAGTAGGAGTGATTGATTTGTTTCTTCGTTTACGAGCACGTCTTGCTTTAGAGAGAGTTTGCATAAACGTCACGTACAACGAGAAGGCGAGCAAAGAAGATTCTTTTTGGTGTTTTTACTTTTTCAATTTTTTTGTTGTTTTTGATTGTTTTTACTTTTTTTTGGATTTTTGGAATGTATTAGTAGACACAAATCTACAAATCTCCTCCTTAATCAAATCTCTCGATTAAAGAAGCCTCAAGGAATGAAAACGATCACGTGAAGTGAACGCCTTCGATGACTTTAGAACGATGGTGGAACACAAAATCGTTCAAGAGGGTTTAATCAATAGAAACCAAGAAAATATATATGATACTTAAGTAATACTTTGGGCGGCAAAACCCTCGATTAGCTTTCAAAATCAAAATACGCGCAAGCAAGCGGAGGAAACGAGGCGGCGCGAAGCACTTAAGAGCCTTTTTCCTTTAGATCGTGAAATACAACCGCCTTATACCCACCTTATAGTTTGTATTTCTCAAAATCGAGCTTCACGAAAGTATTTATCTATTTCTGCCTTTTTCTTTGGTTTGAGATTCGAATACAATGATTGGGTAATGACCTCCCAAGTCAAGGTTGTGATTTCTCATGTATTTGGAGTACTTGTAAATTTATTGTTCTACGTATACAATATAGTAATAGTATTCACAAAAAACGAAAAACCGATAATACGTATTAGTAGAGTGCTACTAATACAAATAGCTATTATGGCTATATATAAAAACAACAATTGTTCAACCAAAACACAACACGCCTCCCCGGCAGCGGCGCCAAAATGATAGTTGGAGTTTTTACCACTCTTTAGGAAAAGAGCAATAAATAGGGCAAGTGTGCACGACGATTTAGGAAAACCGTGTGTGAATGACCCTAAGTGAGTTCGTTCTCGAGGAGGCTAGTGCGTTGTGTAATGAATTGATATTGATTTGTGATTATATGATTGAGAAAGAAATGGGATTAGAAGAGAAAGACGGTTACTAAAACGGATTAAACTACGACGAAAAAGGCGAACACGTAAAATCATAAATAGTACAAAAATTAAAATTTTAACCTAAAAATTCCTAAAAATTACTAAAAATCCACAATAAAATTCTAAGAGTTTACAAAAAATCCAAACTTGCTAAAACCTTTTAATTAATTAGATAATGACTTTTTAATGCTAATTAAAGCCCTAAAAATCACAATTAATTATTAAAAAGCCCTAAACAAGATTTTATAGTTTGTAAACCTCAAAAATAACCTAATTAAGCTAAAAAGTATTTTTAAAAATTTTAAAATCAAATTAAACTATTTTTAAACACTTAAAAACTATTAAGATTTGGAAAGTTACAAAGTTCCTAATTATGTGTCTACAATCTAGGAAAAAAGAAAAAAAGTTAAAAATTAAACTTTCAATTTTTTATAATAAAATAATATTAAAATAATCAAAAAAATAAAAAGTTTATAAATAAATTCTAAAAAATTACCAAAAATCCTAAATAATGTAACTAAGACAAAAATGAAATTAAAAGTTCCTAAAACCTTTTTATTAATTTTATATTTAATTTCAAAGTTAATAAAAAACCCTAAAATCAAATAAAATTAAAAATTAGACTTTTTGAAAACTTTTTGATTTGTAAACCTCAAAAACATAAATCAAAACCTAAAAACTATTTTTTTGGATTTTTAAAATACTTTTTACTATTTTTAAATTACTAAAATAAAAACGGGTAAATAAATAATGATAAAAAATAAATAAAGAAAAGGAAAAATCGAATTTTTAGCCAGAAAAGTCCTAAGCTATACTACTAACCTAGGAAAAATAAGCTAACCCAAATAAGCTTATTAAATAAGTTGAAAAAGCCCAAAGTAGCTACGGCTTATTTATGAAAAGCCAAAACCAAACGTGCTTAAGTAAATTGCAAATGCAACCCTAGCAGTCAAAGACCCTAGGGCGCAATGGTAACGTGTGTGTGTGTTGTGAGGAGGATGGCGCAGGTTCGAGTCCTGGCCAGTCCTTTTTGGTTTTTTTATTTTTTTTTTATTCTTTTAAAAAACACAAACCAGTTACTCTTTGATTACAAAAACACAAAAACAAATCCAAAGAGAGCAAGATTAAGCTAATCAGGAACCAAAAACGTGCTCAGTCACTTTTTTATGAACACAAGCTGAATGTTTTCTTCACTTGTGCAATTATAATCAAGAGGGCTTGATTTGATGATTCTTGTGGATGATTTTGATGGACAATGGCACCCTTATACTCTTTGGAGTATAAGGAGTCAAATCAAACAAATAACAAGCAAGTTGCACACAAGTTCAAACCAAAAAATGCACACTTAAGTTACTGATTAGATTATGCAGGTCTAAGAGCATGTATCTGATTTTCTTGGCATAAAAATGAAATTCAACTGCTTAAATCTAGCACAATGATCAATCAAGTGACTTGTAAGTAATCACAAACCCTAAACAGACCTATGACCTAACAGAATATCAAACTAGATGGCACAGATTTCACCAAAGTAATCAGAAAAATGGCATGACAGATTTTTTACCTTTATACCAATTTTTAACTTGCAAACTTGTTCTAACCCTGTCCAAAATGAAAACCAAACACACCTATAACCTAATGACAACCTACTGAGTGTATTTAAACAGGTTTTAATCCAAAAACTTTTCACCAAGCCCAGTTTAAACCTGAATCCAAACACCTCTTTATATCTGAAAATGAGATTTTTTTCAAAGCAAAACAATTTAAATCTTTCCCAAATGGATTCTAATCAATCCTAGCATGCATATATCAACAAGAAAACTCAATTCAAACCATTAAAACACATTTCAACAGCTTTCATGCAATAATCACATAAATCACATGCAATTTTCAGAAAACTAAAAATGAAATGGGAAACAAGAACTACCTTAAGGGTCCTACATCCAGAACCCTTAGTGGTTGAAAAACCACCTCCCTATAGGCTGGGGCCTATGCAGAACTTTGCTGAGGTGCTTGACTAAAAAAAATGGGTAAAAGATGGTTCTGGCTTGCTTTTTGTTTCCTGCACACCACCACAAACCAAAAAGAGAACTCCAAGAGTCAAGAGCTTCAAGCTACAAGCTTGAAGCTTTTGATTCAGTAAGTAGTTAATTAAAAAAAAAGGAGAAAGATTTTGAAAAATCTTTGAAAACAAACTTTCTGAAAACTGATTTTTTTGGAACCTTTGAACTTAAACAGCCAACAAACAAGTATGAAAAACAAAATTTAAATCAACTAGAAAGTGAATGGAACTCGTCTCTTTTCATCAACAAACACTTAACCACTTTTCATTCATTAAAAAAGGGGATTTACAAGCTTGTGACCAAAGAAAAGAAAAACAAGAAAAAAGGGTATGCACAGGATGCATCCTCTTTAAATACTACTCAAAGGAACATTCTAGTTACTCAAACCCTAGTTAATGAAATCCCTAACATGCCCTTGAAGTCTTCACGATTTGAACTTGGTCAAATTGCTCCATGTGATGGATATGGAGATGCCAGTTGTTGTTATGTGATCTTAGACGTCCATTTGAACTTGGGGACCAAGTAGAAGAATCTGGGATGTTGGTTTGGTCGGGTGTAGGGTTTGAGGACGAAAGTGATGGGCAGGGGAGGGGTCCACAAGACACATGGGTGTGTCTTGTGCATGGTTTTGTTGTGGGATTGAGTGAGAGTGAGGTTAATCAAGGATCTGGACAAAACCAGGGAAAAACCCTTTGATATGGTGTTGATTGGGTCTAGAATTGGTTAGGGTTTAAGTGGTGATTAAGGGTGGGTTTAATCCTTTTTGGGTAAAAAGTATTTTAAAAAAGGTGTTTGGAGGGATATTTAAGTGGGTTGACTGGGGATTTGACTGGGTTTAATTTAAATAAACTTGGGTATTTGGGCTGGACGGGTTGGGTAATGGGTTATGGGTTTGGGTAAATGGGTGGGTTGTGTGATGTGGCAGTAGCTGGTTGGGTGTGAGGGTTTGTTGGTTTGGCATAAAAGGCCCCCAAGCTTTCTTCATTCCTTCACTTTGTATTAAATGCAATAAACTCCAATTTCTTTGTAAATCAACTTTCAGCTTTTGGCATTTTTGGCACATATTGTTTGTAAACTTGAAACAAGGACTAAACATGCAATTTCTTCATTTTTCAAGGACTGTTTTTGACATGTCTTCATATTTCAAGGCTTTGACTTGTTTGTTGACTTCTTGAAGGGCCAATATTGACAATTTAGTTTTGTTGAGGGACTAAATTTGCCAATTCTTCAAAGTTAAGGGTCCTTTTTGTAATTTTGACAAACTTTAGGGACCAAACTTGTAATTATGAAGATACAAGGGTATAAAGTGTCAATTCTTCAAACTTGGAGGACCAATCTTCATAATTCTTCAAATTTTCAAGGGTTTTCTTTGGAAAATTCTTCATTAAGGCTTAGTTCATCGTGCGGCTTCGTTTCCCGTGTTCGTTTTTGATTGATTCTTGTGATCTTTGGTCATTTTCTCAATATCCGTACCTAAAATACACAAGCAACAAACACAAGCATATATTTGGGTATTTTGATGATATTTAATGATTTTTAAGCCCAATTTGGACGATGAGACTATGTATAAAAGAAGTCTCATCAATACTCCTCGTCATCACTTTCCAAGGAACTATCATGGTCACTTTGTGCCTTCTTGGCTTTAAGTGCAAGAGATTTCCTTTCACTCTTGGTTTTCACTAATTCCGAGTCCTTCAAAATTATCATCTCATGAACCTTCAAGTTGCCTATGAGTTCATCGAGTGATAAAGTTGAGAGATCTTTCGATTCTTCAATCGCCGTGACTTTTGCTCTCCACTTTGGATGTAAAGCCCTTAGAAACTTCCTAACATTGTTCTTGCTAGAAAAACCTTCATCGAGTGCTTTTAGACTAGTAATAATAGTGTTAAACCTAGCAAATGCACTATCAATAGTTTCATCTTCTAAGATGACAAATTGTTCATATTGTTGGACAAGAAGATCGATTTAACTTTCTTTGACTTGGCTATTACCTTGGTGGGTTACTAAAAGAGTGTTCCAAATATCTTTAGCGGTTTCACACATAAAAATTCTTTCGTACTCTTTCTTAGGCAAAGTATTATAAATCACCATTTTAGCCTCATTATTTTTTGAAAGTTTCTTTTTAGTATCGTCATTAGCTTTGTCAAAAGTGACCAATTCTTTTGTTTTAGAAACTTCATTAAATTGAAAAGGTAAAAAATCACCATTGGTAATAACATGCCAAAGATCTAAATCTTTTGATTTCACATAAGTTTCAAATCTATTTTTCCAATAAATAAAACTATCGGTTTCAAAAAGTGGTAGTCTTTGCATAGATTGCCCTTCTAGGTATTTGTTGGAATCCATAGATCGATTCAAGTTTCAAAATACAATATACTTTAAAAATTCTTGAGCAACCCGCTCTCATACCAATTGTAGAAACTAGAAGGGGGGTTGAATAGTTTCTTATAATTTACTTGTTAAAATGTGGTTTTCAAAAATCCTTTTTCAAAAACTTAGGCTTGAGGAAATATGTGAAATCTTCTTATGCACAATATGAACAATGATAGTGTAGTTAAGTTAATACTAACAAATGTATATGCACAAGGAATAAAGAATGATAGTGTAACTAAGCTAATACTAACAAATGTATATGCACAAAGAATAAAGAATGTAAAGAGTTAAGGGTAAAGAAAGATCAAACTGAACACCAAGGATTTATAGTGGTTCGGCAACGAAGCTCACTCCTCGTTCCTACTCCACTCCTCGAGTACTCCTTACTTGAGAGTTCACTACACAACAAGCTCCTTATGGTGGAGAAAACCGTACACGTCGCTTAACCAATTTCCGACTCTAAGCTAAAATTCGAGCCCTAATCGTAGCTAGGACCAATCTACACAACTATACTTAGTACATACACAACTTCCAAATAGACACAACTACTTGGATCTTCACAACTATGACATAACTACAAATGTATAAAATTAGATCTTCAATGGATCTTTGGTGGTGGACTCAACACTTCACAAGGATAGTGTTCTTCTCTTTGCACTTGGAGAGGAAGGGATGGAAGTACAAGATTCACTTCTTAAACAAGTAGTAATCAAACAAATGATAAAATATTTGAGTGATTAAAGAAGAGTGTTTGAATCTGGAAATAGATGTGCAAAAGAGGTGAGTTGAAAAGCTGAGAATGGTCCACTATTTATAGGACAAAGAGGCCAACGGCTATATCTGCCTGCGGTACCTTATCTTAGGCCGCGGTACCTTATCGATAAGGAACCGCCTAGGCGCTAAGGTACCGTCAGACTAGACTCCGCTCCCTTTTTGTCCTTTAGTGGTGGAGGTCATATCTGGCTTAAAAAATATCCTGATAGAATATTCCTAACCAAATAAGAATATGCCATTTTCAAATTTTCAAATAATTGATTTAATAAAATATTTTCTTAAAAAGAAAGTTTAATAAAAACTTGCCACACTTAATAAAAAGTGAGTTTTAAGAAAAGATTAAATCACTTGATCACTTGATTAAGGTTAGTACTTGTTTATCCATACCTTAAGTGAAAATGGGTAAAATGAAAAATACTTGAACTCAAGAATTCGTTTTTCATTGTTTTCGTAAAGGCTTGTGTTTACATACTGTCGTAATCAAAACAAAGCGAGAACGAAAAATGTAAGTAACGTTTTTAGACATTTATTGCATTAACACAAACTTTCAGTTCTTGTCGTATGGAGTATATGTTGTTGGTTTGATTAATAGTTTAGTACGTTGGTCTATCATTTCTTAAGGTCGAAAATTCATCTTTTGTCTAGTGTGAATAATTTCCATGTCAACTCATTCTATTTACATTTTATTCATGCTGGAAATCGCCAAACCAAAATGAGTTTGATGATGAATTAAAACCCCACTATGAGAACACTTTTAGATTATGGTTTATTATGACGATAGAATACAGAGTGGTTGGCTAACTCCTATAGCAATTTAACTATATAAAGTACTCTATGATGATGGACCTGTAGATCATATAAAGAGGATGAGAAAAATAAAAAAAGTGGCCTGACGCCCATCTTCCATAATATTTTTATATAGGCTTCAACATGTGCAAGTGTCAAGTGACATTATCTTGATTTAAACTACTATGTAATACTTAAATTCTTGGATTTGCGTTAATTATGATACATGAATTATTAGTTGGAGTATATTCGACGCAGAGTAACTATGGTTATGTTTTTGGTAATTTATAAGGTAAAAGCTAAAGATACCTGATGTACATTTAAAAAAACGGTCTCGCTAATGTAATATCTAAACTATCAAGCTCGCTTTAAATAATGTTTGATCTTGCTAATATGACCGATTTAAACTGTTAATTTTTGAATGATTTAACTAAATTACCTTTGTGTTTTTCCTCAGCTAATTTTATTTTTTATGCGATCATATTTAAAACTCAGAAAAGTGAACACAAAATCAAAAAAAAAATTAACAATCCTTAATGTGTTCTTGTTTCAAAGCTACATCAAAACATAAATGTGCATAAGCTAGCAGGTAGCTACATAACATTTAAACATAAGCTTTTATGTTGTGGTTGATTCAACTATACGGGTCAAGCGAGCTTCAGTTATCCGGTAACTTTATGTTAGTGTAGAAGAAGACGTTGGATCATCTCACGTGACATCGATGTAAGTCGAATTTTGCCAATCATTTCTATTTTCATATCTATGAAATTGCTCACGTGGTGTGGGGTGAACAAAAAGCGCACATACAAATCTTTAGAATCACAATATTCAAAGCCGAATTATACACATTTTAATAGTCCATCTTTGATTGATTAGGTTTACAATATTCAAGATCTTATGTGGTAAATTCACATATATTTTGCGAAACAAATGTATGTATGTCACGTCAAATGTGTTTACGGTTACTATGGGATATATTTAGAATGATCTTAAGAAAGTGTTCCTTGTTATTTTTTTATGATCATAATCTTGGTTTTGGCCATTTTGTAATGATATTAATGCATAGAAGAAATAAAATCAAATTGCATTTGGATCCTCATTCAAAAAAATTACATCTGGGTTTTGAGTTTTCAATCAATTGAGAATCACATTGTGAATATTGTTAGTGGAGAAATAAAATCAAATCAATTTGCATAATTCTTATTTAAACGGGGGTAATTTGAATGGCAGATATGCAATTTGAATGGACAAAATCTGAAAAAATTTATAGGTATCATTTAAATGTAAATATAAACTCAAGAACAAATTCAAGGGGAAGAGGATAAGGTTATTTTAGTCAGTTCACGTGGAAAGTCAGTGAGATCAAACATATTTTGGATATATATTAGCGATCTTGGTAGTTTACATACTACATTAGCGAGACCGTTCTTTTTTCGAATGTACATTGCGTATCCTATAGCTTTTGTCCTAATTTATGTTCGTGTCATGTTATACCTTTTATGTTTCTCTTGTTAGAGAAAACGGTATGATGGAGAGGAGAGGCTCGTCGGTTTGAGCTAGCATGCTCCCCGACCTTTGTCGGCCTCCTCCACCACAACGACCTCCGCTGTTCGTCAAGGCTTCGCCGAATTACGACGAGTGAACGACGAGAGAGAGACACGCTAGCCATTGTAATGGCTAGTTTTTAAAAAAATAATTTTTTAAATTTAAAACTTCTTACTATTATATATCCCTTCACATTTACACTTTTAACACACACATCTCTTTCTAATCTTTCAATCAAACAAAAAAAAGCCAGACTTCCCAAATGACCAATTCCCATATCTCAATTTCACCAGGCTTCTTAACACGTTGAATCTGAATCCTTCGTCATCCTCAACCTCCTCGACGTCGTCGTCTCAAAACTCTATTTTATCTTCTTCCCAATTTCCATCCGACTCCCAGTGTCCATCTGGCTCACAATTTCTATCTGGCTCCCAATTCTCGTACCCTCATTTTGCTCAAACCTCTTTTCTCTAAATGACACTCGAACAAATTTTCCAACAACAACAACTCGCATTTCAAAACGCATAATTTAACAACCAATTCCAAAATCTCCAAAGTAAACAACACGTGCCGAAAACACAATGCAAAGTACCCAAATCAAAACCGCCACCAAAAGATAATCATCGGAACAAAAAAAGAATGTCAAAAGAAAAGGCTGTTGATTTGTCTACAGACGGTGATGATGTAGAATATGTGAAAGCTCTTACTAGGTCTCATATTGTGTACATTGGAATCATGATGAAGAGATACTATTGTGCAAGTGCTGGGTTGTAGTGTCGGAGATAGCCGACATTGGAAATGGTCAAAACCTTGATTATTTTTTGAGCGGATTCTTGCAGATTTCAACGAGTCTACAAGTTACATGCCTCGTACCAAGAATATGATCACGGGGGAAATGGAGTTGGTTGCACCCCGAATCTCAAAAGTTTAGCGCCGTTTACAAAGGTGTAAATCATAAAAGTGATATGATGAAGAGGATGTTTTGGAAGCTGCGAAGGATGAATATAGTTCTTTGTATAAGGGAACAAAGTTCGCTTACGAACATACGTGGAGGATCCTCAGACAACACCTAAAATGGGACCGGGTGAAAAGCGTTGATGTAGATGACCACACAGAAGTATTTGGTCCTGATGCTCATCTTCGACCTGCCAGAAAAACTCGACCCGCCAAGAAGACAAAATATGAATCAACTGAGAGTACCAGCAGAAGTGGCTCAAGGTCTATGAAGGACATGTTAAACGATGCACTGCATCAAAGATGAGTCATTGGTAAATTTGAATACAAGGCAAACAAGGCAAAGGAAATGAAGATGATGAAGATATCCGAGTTCCAATTTCTCACCGTCGATCCTGATGATCAAATGCAGCGAAACAGTACATGGGGTGTTACTTAGTTTGGCGGATCGATAGCACACAGTATATAAAGCAATGATCATCAGATGTCATTAAAAAATATCACATGAACTTAATTGTGCAAATTAAGTAACTTGTCTTGAAAACATATTTATTATAAATTATAGAAAAATTCCCAGTCCGATGGTAAACATGAATGCTTCATATGATGCTGGAAACCAATGTATGCACCTGCTTACTTTCCTGAGAAAACATAAAAAGTAAAATGTGGGGTCAAAACGAGGTTGGTGAATTCACAGGTTTAGTTATAAAGTAAATCTACTCATATGAAAAACACCACGAAGATAGTAGAGCACCAAGCTTCCTAGTATAGTAGTTCATATTGCCCTGTAATAGATGCTAGACAATGTTTCTCAGGTGCCTATCTGGATCATCCTGATGAGAGACCCTCAGTCCAACAATGAAATAAACCTGTTGCTTAGCCTAAGCGTTTCGTGATAGCAAGTCACGCATGCCGGGTGTTGTCAATATCCAAATAGATCTATTTATAACATTTCTCGCTACACTATTAACTATTATAGTCCACGGGAATAAATGGGGCAAACAATAGGCAGTAATCTGTTGTTGCCTGTAAGTGTTTGCATATACAATAATTAGGTATGTTTTCTTCCCCAGTTATAAAACAATAAAAGATGGGGCCATGAACTCACCTCAATGATGAAGCAGTGGTAGAATGTCACTGGGTATGCTGATATGGTATGATCACGGGGTAGTAAAATTACCTAAGTAATTTATACGACTCAGTATATGCACAGTAAAAATGCACATATAAATGTAACTAATGAAAATGCGTGATCACTAATAAATAAGTTGTTACTATTGTTTAAACGTTAAACTTATAGTAAGTTATCGATAATAATATATTTTTAGTTTCCAAAAATATATTTATATTGTTCGTACAATAAAAGTGTAATTAATACAATAAATAGATTTTTAATTAATTAAGGGACTGTAAGGAAATAATACATTTCACCAAATTTCCTTAGTATTTTTTAAATATGTTAATATAGTTTGTTTGTTATACCATGTCGTAAATAAACTCTTATTGTTTATTTAAATAATTAAAATAACTTAATTTAATTTATGTCAAAACAATTTTATTAATGCTTTTAATTAAATTAAATTGCATATTAGTCCTTGTAAAGAATATAGTTTCCAAAATAACCCCTAGGGTTTTGTTTGTTAAATGTATTGCATCGTTAGTCCTCGTCCGTTATATTTATTTTCAAAAAAACCCCTAGGGCTCAAAATAGTTTCGAAGAGTGGCAAAAGTAGTCCCTAGGGTTTAATAACTTTGGGGAATTGACAAACCGAGTCCCTAGGGCTCGGTTATAATTTGTAAAGTGGCAAAACAAGTCCCCCTAGTCTCGAAAATATTTATAAGGCACAAAAAGGAAAACTAGGGCTTGTTATAAGTTTGGGAAATGACCATTATGGTCCTTGCTGTTTGTTAAAGTCTCGGTATGAACAAAACGCAACTTTATACTTTCGAAATTGGTGGATTTAGTCCTTGGACTTTACAAAAGTCACGAATTCAATATATACGTTTTATAATATTACATTTTCGACCTATAATTTCACCTCTTGGCATAAATGAAACGAAAAGTCTCCTAATAGTGGATTTAGAGCTAAATGGGCTCGTTAGGCCCATTAATAGATCCGATTGGGTTTTAAGTTTAATGGGCCTACTATTGGGCATAGTTTAATACTAATATAAGTTTATTAAGTCTCCTAATTAACCCAACTAATTTAAAGGGCCTTAGTGGGCTAGCTTAATATTCGGCTTATCACATAAGCCTTGTATAGGCTTCAGCTTATTTGATTTGTGGCTTATGTGTGGCTTATGGCTTATTTAGTCCGCGGCTTATATGTGGCTTATGATCTTATAACTTAATTTTTAGCATTCATCTAACCCTAAGTATCAAATTAATCTAATGGCTTTATTAGGCAAATGTTTTGTAATCGGTTTCAAAAATAAGCCGAGATCTATGGGCTTATATTATAGTGTACACGTTTAGCTTGTTAGATCTAGTTTAGCTAGGTTTTAGAGCAAGGTTTTCTCACTAGTTTCCATAGATCTAAGGTTTGAGCATGTTAATCATGAAAGAAAAACAAGTCGTGGGCTTCTAGTGTCTTAGTGGCTCACGTTTTAGTAAGTTTTACGTATGCATGTTACATAAATCACGTTTTGTAACAACCATGGGTTCATATGTTCGTGAGTTGATGATGTAAAAAGCAATGAAAATGGATAGGAGTAAGGTATACTTACTTGTTTAGTGAGGATCTAACAAATGAATGAAACTAGCAAGGATACTATATGGATCTACACGTCTAGCCTCCCTTAGCCGCGACCTAGGATGGTTCTGTTTGCCTTTCTCACCAAGATTCGAGATGTGGTATTCAATGCTTGCACTTTAATGTTCTTGGGACCAAGATTCGTGTAGTAAATGATGTAGGTAATATATGTTTTATGTTTGAATGATATGTGGTCCGAAAATGGAGTGTTATAAGTGATATTTGAGGAGGTTGATGTTTGCTAAATATCTATACTTGAAACATGTATGTGCGCTTGTATACACGTCCAAGAAAGAAGAATGAGTAGATTTTGTGATCTTAGGTAGTACTTAGGTAATCTTACATAGGATTTGTTAGTACTAGGTTTTAATGCTAAGTTGTACACTTGCCCCTTTTGGTTGCCTCCTATCTGTCGCATACTATGGTCAAGGGGACAAGGGTGATGTGTTTTATAGTGCTAGGTTTAATGTGGAAGTGTTGTACATGTTTTATGTAAAGTCTAATGTAAGCTTGTAAGGTTTTAAGTTAGTGTAAATGTGATGTATGTAGTATTCGGCTAAGACAAGGTGTATAGGGTAGTTTTAGGTTCAAGTCTAGTGTTTTGTTATAGTTATTAGGAGTCTAGGTAATGTAGTGTGAGTGTAGGTTCGAGTCCAAGTCGATTTGGTTAGGTTTTTGGGTTTTTGGCGAAAGTATAATCATAAATAAATAAATGTATAGTTTTATTTATTAAAGTATGAGACATTTAAATAAATTGTTATAAATTTTGTTATATACAAAATTATATTGTGGCAATGGCTTTTGATGATTGTAGTAACACTTAAAGTGTGTATAAAATATATAGTATGTATATATTTTGTAGTAATGTGAAACTAGATAAACGTTATTAATTGTGATCATGGTTTTAGGTTTTCATAACACTAAAATGATGCATGAATATGCTCATGTGTTTACAGGTGACTTAATAGTCCCAAAATGATTGTTTGTAGATTTTGTATGCTCATAAAGATGTAGTCATACTAAATGTTTAATGAAGTGTAGTATGACCGTATGCTCATAAAATGTAGTCATACATGTTGTTCCTGTGATCCCATGATTGAATATTCACAATCATAATGTATTGTTCAAAGTTCTTGTTGATCAAATGATTCAACTGTTCCCAGATATGATAAAATGCTCAAAGCTGAAAATATATGTATATATATATATATATATATATATATATATATATATATATATATATATATATATATATATATATATATATATATATATATATATATATATATATATAAATGTAGTCATACATGTTGTTCCTGTGATCCCATGATTGAATATTCACAATCATAATGTATTGTTCAAAGTTCTTGTTGATCAAATGATTCAACTGTTCCCAGATATGATAAAATGCTCAAAGCTGAAAATATATATATATATATATATATATATATATATATATATATATATATATATATATATATATATATATATATATATATATATATATATATATATATATATATATATATATATATATATATATATATATATATATATATATATATATATATATATATATATATCATGAGGTGACGTGTACAATGATGTCATAGTCAAAACCTGCAAACTACAGGTTTTACAGCACTATCCCGTTATTTTAGCTTTGTCCTCAAAGCTAAAGAAGACGTTACTGCTCAGGTGAACAGGTGTGGGTACTTTGCTCTAAACGAGTCTTCGGGTTCCCAAGTGAACTCAGGACCTCTTCTAGAGTTCCAACGTATCTTAATTAACGGAATTTGGCTGCGCTTCAGTTTTTGGATTACTCTCTCCATGACTTATATGGGTTCTTCTATAAATTGGAGTTTTTCATCAAAATGAACTCCCTCCAATGGCATAGCTAACGGCTCATCCGCGTAGCACTTCTTTAGGTTCGAAACATAGAAGGTAGAGTGTACCCGGCTCAATTGTTGGGGTAACTCTAGTCGATAAGCGACTTCACTGATTTTGGCAATCACTTTGAAGGGTCCTACGTATCGTGGGTTTAGCTTTCCACGTTTTCCAAAGCGTACAACACCCTTCCAAGGTGATACCTTAAGCATAACACGGTCACCTACTTCAAATTCCATAGGTTTCCGCTTGCGATCTGCATAGCTCTTCTTTCGGTCTTGTGCAGCTTGAATTCTCTTCTTGATGAGAGTGATCTTCTCACTAGTCTCTTGGATTAGTTCGGGTCCAGTAAGTTTAAATTCTCCTACCTCCGCCCAGCACACGGGTGATCTGTACTTGCGGCCATAGAGAGCCTCAAATGGTGTGGCTTTGATGCTGGCATGGTAGCTATTATTGTAGGAGAATTAAACTAAAGGTATTTGTTCGACCCATCCTTTTCCAAAGTCGATCACACATGCCCTCAGCATGTTTTCTAAGGTTTGGATTGTTCTTTCACTCCGACCATCGGTCTGTGGGTGATAAGCGGTACTCATATCCAAATTTGTTCCTAAAGCTCGTTGAAAAGCTTTCCAAAATTTTGACATAAACCTACCGTCTCGATAACAAATAATGGAGACCGGTATACCATGTCTAGTCACAACTTCCTTCAGGTATAGTTTTGCTAATTTGCACAAAGAGTTATTTTCTCTTATGGGTAGAAAATGAGCGGATTTTATGAGTCATTCGACGATTACCCAAATTGTATCGTAACCGTCAGATGAAGTAGGAAGTTTGGTGATGAAGTCCATGGTGATGTTGTCCCATTTCCACTTTGGTATCTCAGGTTGGACTAGTAATCCTGACGGCCTCTGATGTTCAGTCTTCACTCTGGCAAAAGTCGGACATTTCTTTACGTATGTGGCAATGTTTGCCTTCATGTTTGGCCACAAATACAACTTCTTCACGTTCCGATACATCTTTTCAGATCCGGGATGTACGGAATACTTAGACTTATGAGATTCGTGCATGATCACGCTTCTCAAGTCTCTGTAACATGGTAACCAACTTCTTTCATGTAGACATAATGTTATGTCTGCTCTTGGTTCTAACTTCTCCTTGCTTAGATCTGTCCTAAGCATTCCTCCTGTGTCTTCTTTTCCAATGTTTTCAGGCTTCTGTGCTTGGAGTTGAGCCTCTAGTATCTGCTTAGGTAGATCCAAGCTAATGGTCATAACTAAGGCTCGAACTCTCATGGGAGGATCAGTTCCCTTGCGGCTTAGTGCATCTACAACCACGTTGGCTTTACCTGGGTGGTATTTGATGTCGCAATCGTAGTCACTAAGCAGCTCTATCCAACGACGTTGTCTCATGTTCAGCTCCTTTTGGTCTAGAATGTGTTGCAAACTCTTGTGGTCAGTATGCACAGTACACTTTGTTCCGTATAGGTAGTGCCTCTAGATTTTTAAGGCAAAAAACACAGATCCAAGTTCTAGATCATGAGTAGATTAATTATGTTCGTGCTTCTTCAGTTGTCTTGAAGCATAGGCAATTACTTTCTTTCTTTGCATCGGTACCACACCTAAGCCTTTGTGTGAAGCATCACAGTAGACAACGGAGTCATCGTTGCCTTCTGGCAAGGCTATAATAGGTGCGCTACACAACTTTTGTTTGATGGTTTGGAATGTTGATTCCTCTTTTTCTCCCCATTCAAACTTCACGCCTTTCTGAGTAAGCTTCGTCATAGACTTAGCTATCTTAGAGAATCCTTCTATAAATCTCCGATAGTAACCGGCAAGACCTAAGAATTGGCGAATCTCTTTTTGTGACGTAGGTGATGCCCAATCCTTTACGGATTCGACTTTTGTGGGATCTAATTGTATTCCCTTGATATCGATCACATGACCAAGGAAATGCACTTTAGGAATCCAAAAATCACATTTGGAGAACTTGGCGTACAGCTTCTCTTCTTTAAGCAATTTCAGTACCTAAGCGAGATGTTCTCCGTGCTCTTGTTCATTCTTGGAATAGATGAGTATGTCGTCGATGAATACGATAACGAATTGATCCAGATACGGTCTGCACACTCGATTCATGAGGTCCATGAATATGGTTGGTGCGTTGGTCAATCCAATTGGCATAACCTAGAATTCATAGTGACCGTAACGAGTTCTGAAAGCTGTCTTTGGTATGTCTTCCTCTCTGACCCTCAACTGATGGTATCCAGATCGTAAGTCGATCTTGGAGTACACACTTGATCCTTGTAGTTGATCAAATAGGTCATCTATTCGAGGAAGTGAGTAACTTATTCAGTTCTCTATAATCAATACACATTCGGAAAGAACCGTCTTTCTTTTTTACAAATAGTACTGGAGCTCCCCAAGGTGAGGAACTGGGTCTAATAAAACCTTTGTCTGACAGTTCTTGGAGTTTTTCTGGGAGTTCTTTCATCTCGGTCGGTGCTAACCGGTATGGTGCTTTAGCTACAGGTGCAGCTCCTGGTATCAAGTCGATCTGAAATTCTACTTGACGAGTGGATGGTAAACCATGTAAGTCGTCTAGGAAAACTTTGGGATAATCACGGACAATTGGTATGTCCTTGATTTGTTTCTTCTCTGGTTCTGCTTGGGAAATATGTGCTAAAAAGATAGGACATCCTTTCAGTATGTATTTTTGGACTTTGGTGCACGAGATGACACTCAGTCTAGTGTCAGTCATGTCCAAATTCCCTTCTCCTCGTACAATCAAGTTTTCTTTCCCCCACGGTATACGGACTAGCTTTTCGTCACGCACAATGGTTGCGTGATATTTCGCTAACCAGTCCATATCGATGATCGCGTCAAAACTACCAAGATTTACTGGGATTAGGTTGATATCAAAGGGAAGGTTCAAAAGGTTTAGGGTACAACCTCTTAAAATAGCATTAGTTTCGATGATTTTGTCGTCGGCTAATTTGACTCTGTAACAGTTGTCTAACTCGGTAGGGATAATGTCTAGTAAATTACTAAACTCGATAGATATGAAACTCCTATCAGCTCCGGTATCAAACAAAATGGATGCATATCGATTATTCAAAAGAAACATACCAGTAACCACATTGGAGTCGGTCCTGGTGTCTCCTATCACGTAAACTCTGGTTGGTGCTCCTCCAGCATTCCTGTTCTTGCTTGCTTTCTTCGAGCACTCGGGTCGGATGTGTCCTATCTCTCCACAACCATAGCAATGAACCTCTTTCTGATTCACATCATTTCCACCTGTGGGAGGACGATTTCCCTGCTGTCTATTTCCACGGAAGTTCTGGCCATTCCTGTTGTTGGGCCGGAAGGTGGTGCTAGAGTTGTTTCTATCAGCCGAAACATAGGTATTGCCTTGCTCGGGCCTTCGGCAAGATGCGTCACTTTGTTAGCCTTAAAATATGTGCGACTAACGGAATTACATTAGTTTCATAGCCGGGACTTGCAGGGACTAATATTGTCATATGTAATAGTCCAAGTCCTGGGCTATATAAACCCCTCCATACTTCCATGGAGGGGTGAGGCTTATCATTTCTTGTCTTTCCTTTCTCTCACTAGAATAAAACACTATGGAGTACTTAGTTCAACTTCCAGGGGGAAGTATTCTACATGTGTGAGAAGATTTGTTGCTGATTTCTTACATGTTCCCCCAAACACATAATCATGAAGACCAAAAATGTAAAGATAGTAGTTACTTGGTATGGTTTGCTTCTTCTTCTACAAAATTCCGTTGTGCACTTTAAATGTCAAAAAAAGAAGATTGCTCAAGCTACAGATTCTGCTCAAGACAGGGATATTGGTTTGGGGGAAGCTGATTCAGAAGCTTCGTAAAAAAGAAGCCTATGAAGAAAGCTTTTCAAGACATGTGGTATGAATTGGGGGGGGAAGTTAATCTAATTCATACATGATACAATGGTTCCTCAACAAGCAAAGACAAAGAGGATTCAAACTGGGGTATAAGTTTTTCTAGAAGACTTGAAGACAACGGTGTCATCCTCAGCATTGGAAGCAAACTTAATACTATCATATTTTTGTTGTATTTGCATTTGTTAGGAACATTGTAAGTAATTCTGTATGTCACCACATTGGGGGAAGATTGTTCGCCTTAAAATGTGTGCGACTAACAGAATTACATTAGTTTCATAGTCGGGACTTGCAGGGACTAATATTGTCATATGTAATAGTCCAAGTCCCGGGCTATATAAACCCCTCCATACTTCCATGGAGGGGTGAGGCTTATCATTTCTTGTCTTTCCTTTCTCTCACTAGAATAAAACACACACTTTTATTCTTACTTGTTTCTCTCTCTAAAATGGCTAAACACCACTTCTATCCTCCCCGACCTCCGGATCTTTTACCCGTGTTATTAGTAAATCCATGTTAACACACTGTAGTGGTGAAAATTTCACCTGGGACACTTAGGCTTGTTGCCTACATATGGAGGCGGTCTTGAGAAATTAGCACTAAAAACCTGCCCTAAGTTCTGTCTCTTTGGTTGGGTCTGGTGATGATTACGGAAGTTCTCATCAGCTTTCCTCTTGTGATCGGTCTGTCTGATTTCATGATCACGACCTCGTTTGTCCAAACTCGATGGCACTCTCGACTGTAGTGGGTCGAGATGCTAGCACACTGTCATGAACAGACTCCAGAATTCCACTAACGTACTTCTCCATCTTGTGCTTCCCCTCAGGAAACATCCTGGTACACATCAAGGTCAACTCTTGAAACCTTTGGTTGTAGTCTGTGAAGTCATAGTTGGTGCACTTGAGATTCCATAGTTCAATCTCTAGCTTCTTGATTTCACCGCGAGGATAATATTTCACGGTCAGGCTTTCTTTCAGTGTAGTCTAAGTCATCCCATAGGCATCATCATGCCCTAGGGTAGCAACCAGTGAATTCCACCAGGTAAGAGCATGTTCTAGTAGTGTATACGTAGAAAATTTTACCTTGTTCTCTTCCGTACAGTCACTAATACAGTTCTCTCGAACCATTGCATGAGCTCAACTACTCCTTCTTTTCCCTTGAAGTAACTGGGCTTGCATTTTTAGAATTCGGGGTAAGTACACCCTCTAGCAACTCGGTTCCTAGCATTGGAGTTTTGGTTGTTGCCTTGGTTTCTGCTGGGATGTATTTCCCTGGCGGCTAGGGCGTCAGCGATGCCTTGACCGATAAGCACTCTAAGTTGTACTTCCTAAATAGTTGCTGTTGGAGCAGCTCCGATATTCTATCGAGTAACTCTTTGTGCCATTTTTCTATAATACACAAGGATGAGATTTATTAGTTGATCAATATGATGGTTATATTAAATTGCATCGAAAATGTATGCATAGAATTCAAAACAAATTGGATAAGCTGTCAAGAGTTCATAATAATATAAGTGCAATGGATAATAGAGTAATGTTGGTACAAGTCATTTCTAGAAAATAATGATATCATATAAGTACAACCGATCTAAGACAGGGATACAACATGCCTGTCTGAAATAGTGGTACAAATGTTTTTAGTACAACAAAAGATAACCTACCTACTATGGTTAGGTGCTAAGGATACAATTGAAAAAATAAGAGATATAGTACAAAAGTTCTAAATCATGCGAGCTGAGATGCAACTCAATGCTTGGCATGATATACACAGATATCTAAGCTACACTAGTGTGGTTGTCTGCTGGTGCGGCTGGTGCAGCTGGTGGTATAGGTGCCTGAGCATCCTGCAACACGATCATGGCATCTCTGGTCTCTCGGGTAAGTCTGAGAGCCTCCAAAAACTGAATCTGACGAGCGGTGTCGGCACTCCTTAGATAATTTGTCTTTGCGGTCGTCTCCTGATGACGAACCTCAGCAAAGTCGAAGAAGATCCTGAAGGTCTCCTCCTGGGTCAAAACGGCAGTGTGGGTCTCATACTGATGACCCTCAAGAGCTGATAAGCGATGGCGGAGAATAGAGTTCTCCTCAAGTAGCCACTACAAGTTGTTCTGGACAGTCGTCCATAAACCCTGTGCAGCCTGTGACTCAGCAGCAACTGACCAGTAGAGAGTGTTAAGTCTCTCCTGAAGTATCACACGTCCCTGATGGTCCGCGCGTAGCAAGGCATGGATAACAGCAGTATCATGTGCCTGCCTGGAAATCAGCGCATCTAGCTACACCTGGACAGTGTCAGGTTCTGCCTGACCAGCTCCCGATCCCTCCCCTATCTCGAATGTGGAGACATGAGTAGAGGTATGCCTCCTCTTGCGAGGTGGAAAAGCTCTGGTGGGGTAGGTATGGAGTGTAGATAGTGGTGGTAGTGGTGGTAGAGTAGGTACTACCTGCTCTGCTTCCCTAGGTGGGGAAGTAGGTACAATTGGTGGTGATGAAGAGGGAGAATCTGATAGCATGATCACTTCGTCTGTCGGGTGATCTCTAGACTTTGTATCAGACTCAAGTCTGTGTAGTACTGACGTCGGTGATATAGGTGTAGCATCAAGAGTCATGAGAGCATCAAAGGTAGTCACGATAGTCGGTGACATCATGATAATCTGAAAATAATAGCATTTCAAAGTTGAGTAAGTATTAGCTTACACAATTTAAAAAGTTTTCAAAAGATGCATATGCGATGCTTATGTATGCATGATGTAGTGTAAATTACGTAGGTACTTAGTTGATCATATAGCTGAAGCTATATATCAATGCGCAGTTAGTTCACACAATATGTATGCTCTATATGTGTATGCCTAACTATAAGGGTTCCCCAAAAATCAATTTTGTAAACTAATAGATTTTTAAATTTAGTTATAGTCCAGTTGTAAATTTCTAGTATTTAAAAATTTTAGGTTTAGATCTGGTTCACTATAACTATGCGCTCTGATACCATTTCTTTAACATCCCTAAATGGTCAAATGCAGCGGAATAGTACGTGGGGTGTTACTTTGATTGGCGGATCGATAGCACACGGTATATAGAGCAATGATCATCAAATGTCATTAAAACATATCACATGAATTTAATTGTGCAAATTAAGTAACTTGTCTTTGAAACACATTTATTATATATTGTATAAATATACCCAGCCTGATGGTAAACATGAATGCTTCCTATGATGTTGTAATCTAAAGTATGCACCTGCTTACTTTCCTGAGAAAACATAAAAAGTAAAATGTGGGGGTCAACACGAGGTTGGTGAATTCACAAGTTTAGTTATAAAGTAAATGTACTGATATGCAAAACACCACGAAGATAGTAGAGCACCAAGCTTCCTACTATAGCAGTTCCTATTACCCTGTAATAGATGCTAGACAATGTTTCTCAGGTGCCTATCTGGATCATCCTGATGAGAGACCCTCAGTCCGACAATGAAATAAACCTGTTTCTTGGCCTAAGCGTTTCGTGATAGCAAGTCACGCAGGCCTGGTGTTGTCAATACCCAAATAGATCTATTTATAACATTTCACGCTACACTATTAACTATTACAGTCCACGGGAATAAATAGGGAAAACAATAGGCAGTAATATGTTGTTGTCTGTAAGTGTTTGCATATACAATAATTAAGTATGTTTTCTCCCCCAGTTATAAAATAGTAGAAGATGGGGCTATGAGCTCACCTCAATGATAAAGCAATGGTAGAATGTCACTGGGTATTGTAGAATCTTGATAACCTATGAATCTATGAAGTGGGTTTATGTTTTCTAGAGAGAGAAACTAGAGAGAGAAAGTGAGAGAAACTATGTGTATTTTATTCAAGTGAAACTAGGAAATCAACAACAACCAACCCCTTTCCAAGGAGGAAAGGGGTATTTATACTTCCAAGCCACTAATGGACTTGGGCCGGCCCATGACAAGCCCATGGACCGGTTCTTACTTAACTAAATAAGTAACTATTAACTACGAGCTATTACAACATTAATAATATTGTGGAGTGACCGATACTTCTAATATACGTAAAAACGTATTTCTAACAATCTCCCCCTAAGGGAGGTCACTCCACGTTACAAAGTTCTAAACCTAGCATACTATACTAAGTCTTCGTTCTTTAGCTCGTAGTCTTTTCTTCTTTTTCTTTTTGTTGTGAATATGTTTATTGATCTTTTAGGCTTTGGCTTGAGAGCATTGTTCTTTTGGCCTTTTACGTGCGATCTTTACCTTCTTGTGAAACTTGCCTCCTCGTGACTCCATGTTCCACACACTTATGTCTTTTTGTTGAATTCTCGAAACCTTCAGAGTTTGATACAGCGGAAGACTTCATCTTGTACTTTCTTGAATTTTTGCTGAACTTTGATGCAGAAAAAACATAAGCATGTGGGAACGACTTCTACAGGTACACCGCAACACCACCGTCTTTAACTGGTACACAGCAACGCCACCGTCTTCAACAGGTACACAGCAACGCCACTGTCTTTAACAGGTACACAGCAACGACACGAATAAAATGGCTTTGACATTTTATTCTAATTCGGTAGCATTTTACCTCCGGTCGGTGAAGACCGTTGGACGATATTAGATATCGTACCCGTGACGGATAGTTTCAATTAAGTAACTTCCTGACAGGATTTCGCGGGTAAACCCGTTCTCTTTATTCGACCGTCCAAAGCTGACTGCGAACATAAAGAGTGAATCATTTGGATTAAAAATCCTTATGATTTGAAGCCGTCAATTCATGAAACCTGGAACAAGTGAATTTCAATTAAGATTTTCACCATCGTTGCTTTCCAGTTATCACGAGCTCAATTCATAAAGAATCTTGCACGTCACCTACCAAGTGCTGTTTGATGTTAACACTAGAAGGATTTCCATTCGTCACTGTGATCAATAAAGAGTCACTCTGAGTGTTCTGGCAAGATCATATGATAATGCGTAGAGGCCTGGAACGAGTTTAAGTTCAATTAAGAATTAAACCACTGTTTCTTTCCAGTTTTTCACAAGATTGATTCTAAAAGAACCGCACGTGTAACCTACCATGAGCTTGTTTGATGTTGGCTCAAGCAGGATTTCCATCTTCATTGTAATACCTGCGTATTACTCGGATGTTCTGGCAATATTACAAGAATACTGCGTAGGACTCATAAAAATCTCTTACTTTTCACAGTGTGTGAGAAAGCAAGGAATAAATGGAAAGTGTCCTAATGAGACTTTTGATGATCTCTTGGCTCTAGACTCGATAGTGCGTTTTGATTTAGTGAGCGATGGCTGGAGAGGAGTGCCACCTTTTCAATACCAGTTTATTCGGAGTGAATAAACCAATAGATAACATGTTGATCTCCGTGTGATTAAAACAAATACCTTTTGAGAGATATTTGAGTTAGCTGGGAAGGGTTGTGCATTGCATCACTGGGTCCATGATGTCTTTCTTCAATACCGAGAATCATTAACAAAAATGATCTCAATAGCATATGTATTGACCCGGTTTCTGCCTTAAGTTGTAAGGAGGGCTTCTTTCTTTACACCCTTTATCTTTACAATTCTTTTTCATTCTTCAACCCCTTCAATGCTTACCAATACGTCATCACTAGCACCTTGTTGTGATTGTTCCAGTGCTAGCTTAAGTACTTGGTCGGCTGATATTCGTAGAAATACGTCTTTTAGGAAAAAGAACGTAAATAGGGCAAGCGTGCACGACGATTTAGGAAAACCGTGTGTGAATGACCCTAAAAGTGAGTTCGTTCTCGAGGAGGCTAGTGTGTTGTGTAATGAATTGATTTGATTGATTTGTTTTTGATTATTAACAAGAAAAGAGAAGAGAAAATGACGAAGACGAAAAAAATAGAAAAATAGACAAAAACACTACTAGAAAGTTAAGACGTAGAAACGTAAAAACGACAAAATTTAAAATTTTAACCTAAAAATTCCTAAAAATTACTAAAAATCCACAATAATATTCTAAGAGTTTACAAAAAATCCAAACTTGCCAAAACCTTTTAATTAATTTAATAATGACTTTTTAATGCTAATTAAAGCCCTAAAAATCACTTTTAAATATTAAAAGCCCTAAACAAGATTTAATAGTTTGTAAACCTCAAAAATGACCTAATTAAGCTAAAAACTATTTTTAAAATTTTTAAAACCAAATTATACTATTTTTAAACTCCTAAAAACTATTAAAATCTATTAAATCTTAAATTAATTCTAAAAATTAAATGAAAAGCCTAAAAATTAATTGGAAAGTGACAAAGTTCCTAATTAAATGTCTATAACCTAGGAAAAATAAAAAAAAAGTTAAAAATAAAACTTAGAATTTTTCTTAATAAAATATTATTAAAATAATCCAAAAAATAAAAAGTTCTTAAATAAATTCTAAAAAATTCTCAAAAATCCTAGATATTCTAACTAAGAAGAAAATGCAAATTAAAGTTCCTAAAACCTTTTAATTAATTTTATATTAATTTTTAAAGTTGTCTAAAAACCCTAAAATTAAATAAAATTAAAAATAAGACTTTTTGAAAACTTTTTTTAATGTAAACCTCAAATAACTTAATTAAAACCTAAAAACTATTTTTCTGGATTTTTAAAATGATTTTTACTATTTTTAAATTACTTTCTATAAATGAAACTAAAAATAATCCTAATAATTGATTAAATAAAGATAAAAATAATATTTTAAAACAAAAAAGTCCTAAACCTTAATAATATCCTAGGAAAAATACTAGCTATCAAATAAGCTAAGCCATTAAGCTAAAATAAGCAAAATAAGCCACGGCTTATTTAAATAAGCACAAACTAAAAAGGGGTTAAATACCCTTTGAAATGAAACAATAACGTAAAAAGTCCATCTAGATCGCTGGTTAACACGTTTACTCCCCCAACGAGGGGTCGCGTGTTCGAGTCCAGGCAGGGTGGACTTTTTGATTTTTATTTTCTTTTTTTTTCTTTTTTAACACTTGAATCCAGTAACCTTTTTAATCACCAATTCACAAACACAAGTCCAATATTAACAAGGATTAAGCAGATTTGATCAAAAAACGTGTTCAGTCACTTTTTAAAGAACACAAGCAGAATGTGCTTCTTCACTTGTGAAATAAAGGTCAAGAGGGCTTGACCTGTGTGATTTGTTGATGGTTTATGGACAATGGGGCACCCTTGTACTCTGTTGAGTACAAGGAGTCAAGACAAGCTAAAAAAAACACACTGATAACACACAAGATCACACAAGAAGCACAAAACAGGCTGATGAAGGTTGCTGATGCACCTTCATGGGTCTGTGGGTGTTTATGCTTGATTTTAGTAGCACAAATGTGAATTTCAAGCTCAGATTACTTGCACACAATTCAACCAATCAACATACAATCAATCAACAATCCTAAAACAACTCTACTCTACCAGATTATCAATTTTTGAAGGCAAAATCAACACAAAATCAGTCATAAAAGAAGTTACTGGTTTCATGCTATTTTTCAATATTTTTAACTTGCAAATGTGCTCAAAACCTTGCCAAACTTAAAGCTAACTAGCATACAACCTAAATACTACCTAGGAAGTGTATTTAAGCAGGTTTTAAACACAAGATTCTTTCAAGATTATTACTAAAATAGCAGATCCAAACACCCCTTAAAAATTGAAATCAACAATTTTTCAAACAAACACTTCACCAAACTAATCCATACTGATTTTAATCACTCTAAACATGCATGAAACCAACAAATAAGCAAAATTCAACAGCTAAAACAAACAAATAACCTATTTCATGCAGATTCACATAAAACTCTAAACTAACTGTAAAATGAAAAAGGAAGAGATTTTTCTACCTCAAGGGACCCACATCCAGGTCCCTTTGTGACTGCCAAGTCACCTCCTTATAGACCCGGGTCTATGCAGAACTTAATCAACAACAATCAGCAAACCTGTTTAAGAAAAATTGAAAAAAAACAAAGAACAAGCAATAAACTTTATCCTGATTTCTTTCTTTCTTTCTTAAAAACTTTCCAAACAACTTGACACGTTTTTCCTTCCAAATATTAACACCAATTACTTAAACTTCTTAAAAACCAAATCTTGAAACACTTTAACCAAAAATCTCCAATTTTCAGAAACTTTTCTGAAAATTCAAAACACAAATTGTTTTGAACAAATTTAAGTGGAACTCAGCCTAGCAATCAAACACATACCAACTTTTTAAAAACTCATAAAAGGAATTACAATTTTTCTGAAAAATACCAACTTTATAATTTATAAAAAAGGGATTACAAATGTTTGAGCTAAAAACTGGAACAAGGTGAATGAACATGCTCATTCTCCTTTTATAGTGCTAAAAAACTATTCTAGAAACTAGGAATAAAAAATTACAAGCTGAAAACCCTAATTGCTAATTTCTCTAAAATGCCCTTTGACGAATTTGTGATTATTGGTCAAAAACTGAACCCATGTGATTGCCAGCCTTGAAAGTGTGATCTTGGACGTTGGATTGGGATTGGGAACCAAGGAATTGCATCTAACCGTTTATCTGGTCGGGTTTGGGTTTTTGTGTGAAAGTGACGCAGCAGGGGAGGTCCCTACTGCTCACATGGGTGTGTTGGTGGGGTGGTTAGGAGGTGGGTTAGGGTGAGGTGAGGGTTAATTAATAATTTGCACTTAATTAAAACATAACCCTTTGATTTGAGTGATATTCATAATTAGGGTTTATGGGTAAAAAGGTTTACCAGGTTAGTGTTTAATCTAAAAAGGGTTTAGGGAAATTCAAATCCCTTGTTTAGTGGGAAAAGTCATGTTGACCATTTGACCCTTTTTAAATAAAACCGGGTAATAAGAGTGGGTGGGTAATGGATTGTGGGTAGGGTCGGGTATTTGGGTGGGTTGTTGACGTGTCAATGGCTGGTTGGTTGTGGGAGTTTGTTGGTTTGGCAGAAAAGGCCCCCAATGTTTCTTTTTCCTTGCACTTTGTATAAAAAGCTTATAAACGCCTTCTTTCCCTTTGTCAACTTTGCACAAGTTGTCATTTTTGGCACAAAAACTTTTAAAAACTTTTCCAAGGGTTTCTTTTGTATATTCTTCAAATTTCAGGGACTGGTCTTGTAATATCTTCAAACAATAAGGACCATACTTGTTCAACTGACATTTGGAGGGTCAATTGTGACAAGTTCTTCAAAGATGAGGGACTAAATTTGCCAATCTTCAATTCTTCAAGGGTCATTTTGCAAAATTCCAAACTTGGGCCCGGTTCATTGTGCGACTTCGTTTCCCGTGTTCGTTTTTGAATGATTCTTGTGATCTTTTGCCATTTCCTCAATATCCGTACCTAAAAATACACAAGTAACAAACACGAGCATATATTTGGCATATTTTATGATATTTAATTGATTTTAAGCCCGATTTGGACGATGAGACCATGTATAAAAGCAGTCTCATCACTCCCCATACTAAACCATTGGCGTGCCCTCACGCAATGCTAGAATAAAATATCAAAGCATCTCCAAAATTTATTTTATTCACTTTATTGAAATATAAACTAGCTACATTACTTCTACTTGCGTTTTAGACATAATGTATGATTTTCATCGCAAAATGGGACGTTTAGGTTCATAGAATAAGAACACGTGAATGCTTCGTTAGAAATAATTTCGTCGTCCTCGATTTTCACCTTAATTCCATGCCAAGCGTGCAACAAGATCATTGTCATTATAAGTTAGTAATTCTAACACTACTCATATGCCCTAATCACGTACTTATTCTCCCATTATTCCTAAGTTGTATCTCTTATATTTTATTTTGTCTTAATGATCACGAGGATACATCATTGACTTATGCGATAATAGAGATTTAGGTCTAAAAATAGAGTCTTAACGGTGTAACCAAGACCATCAAATCAATAACCCCTCCTAATAGACAACGATGTTAAAAAATTAAGTTGACAAGAAGAATCGATAAACACGGTTTTATAACGGTTTTGAACATGAGACTTATTACCAAGACTTTTATACGCCCCCTAACGGAAGGGCCTTATTATCTTTGGTTTACCTCCATCTTTTATTCAACTTCGCCATGAAGCTTTTATTATGACTTCGGTCTTGCCTTGCCTTTTATTATCCGCCATCATCGGTGGTTTTATTAGCCAAAGACGTATATCCTCACGCTAAAGCGAATTTTGGATCTTTAAAGCTTCGAAGATTAAGGCTTGATTCACTTTCAATTTTGCATAGATTTTAGGCCTTGTGGGGCTTCAAATTGTTTGCTAGATTTAGATGAGCACTTGAAATCTTATTATTGGGTGAAGCTTTCGATTATTCGGGTGCCAATACTTCAAAACCGTGACGCTGGCGATACCTTAATGTCTTCCCAATTTAATTACACGGAAGCTACTAGAAAAGACTAGAAACCCAACAATCCTAACTAAACCGTTAAATCAATATTTATTAAGCAAAAAATATTTACATGCGAAGGGAGAATAAGCAAACAACGAGAACACATGAGTTTTTGAAAGAATACGAGTACTCTACGTTTAGCATAGTAACTTATAATTAACTCTATCATTTCTCGTCCTCATTTAAGAGACTTAGCCTATTGTGAAGTTAAGGAACCAAAGCTAAGTGCTCAACACGCACGGTCGAGTCAAAAATTACTCTTATTCTCGCCATCGGAAAATCTACATTCGTGTCTTCAAACACTTATAAAACATGAGAAAAATTTTAAAATTTGGCCATTTTTAGCCTTATTTTGCAACAAAATGATAACAAAACGATAAACTTTGGAAAGCGTGAAGGTTTGGCAAGGCAAGTATCTATTCACCCCCCCATACTAAAGTTAAACATTGTCCTCAATGTTTCGAGTCTAGGGGTGCAAACACCCCCATACTAGAGACGTAGTCGAATGCCTAATCTAGCATGGAAAGGGTGTAACCGTTAAATTAATAGCCGTTTATGAAGTGTGCTATAAACCTAAGGTTAGAACATAAAAGGATATATCATATGGATATTGGGAAAGGCCTCCAAAGCAAACGATCGAGTGCTCCCATAAAATGAACACGAGAGGCTCCAATCGTGAAGATCATGATCTAAAAACCACAATTCACAAACAACCACGGAACAAAGGTTGGAAGGGCACAAATCCCCTCACATTAAACTAATTAGAAAGCAGTAATATGTACATGGATAGGCATGGGTCTCCCCCACGAGGCACCTTGTTTTTGATAACCGAGTCAAAAGCTCGACTCGAATCCCCATTAATGTGATCATTTAGGGATAATCATGGTATGGTCAATTTTTGGTGGGGCTTACATGATAAACAAGGCCCAAAAGTACGTGGAGTACTCCAAAAACCTGATAAACGTATACCGGGGTCAAAGATAGCGTCCTCGTTTTCGGATGAAAGACGAAATAACGCTACTTCAACACAAACCCCAATGGGGTAGAAGAAAATAGGAGAGAAGAAATAGAAGGGTGGGACAATGGGTAAGTCATAACATTGAGCTACTCGAGGTAGACTCGCACCAATCAAATGAAAAGATTTTACATTTATTGCATCAGTGGAAGACCGAGATTTCCCTATATAAGCAATTCCAGGATCAAATATCTCGTCCTCGGTGGAGAAAGGGGAGGGAACATAAGGGGATTCCCCCACACTAAGTCCACACAAAGCATCGTCAAAAGGAGAAGACGAGCTTGTAGTACTCAATAAACGCGGTGATGACGGAGTTAGAGTTGTAGAAAAATCTTTTAAACTAAATTCAAAATCTTTTCCCTTTTCATCTTTTACACTCTCCTTGTGAAAACCCGATTTAATTATGTCAAAAATATTTGGTGTATCTAAAACAATGTTAGTCACATTAAAAATTCTCACATTTTGAAATCTTTTTGGTTTGGGTGGTGGCAAGTTTTCAAATCTTTTGTCAACAAAGAAAACCTCCCCATCGGGATCAACGTATTCATCATCCGAAGAATCACTCGAGATTGGAAATGTAGGCTTAACACTCTTAACCTCCACCGGCGGAGGGGACGGAACTTCATTTTTCTCAACAACTCCTAAAACTCTATTGGAAATCTTTTGACAAATGTTTTTGGTGGAATTGACATTGTACAAAGATGTGATAGAATACACATGAGAAAGAGTGGAGTTTTGGGTTGCATTAATGACGAGTTCTTCCTCATTGAAACGAAGAGTGATTTTTCTTGCATGCACATCGATAAGTGCTCTCGAGGTATCCAAAAAAGATCGACCTAAAATTAACGGAACTTTAGGATCAATGGGAATGTCGACAACAATGAAGTCTACAGGATAGTAGAACTTTCCAACTTTCACGAAGACGTCCTCGGCAACTCCACAAGCTAGAATCGTAGAATGATCGGCCATTTCGATTGACATTCTTGAAGGAGTGAGATTTGGAAGATTGAGCGATTTAAAAATCTCAAGAGGCATCAAATTAATACTAGCACCAAGATCGGCCAAGGCGTAGCATTCTTCCATGTCTTGGATAGCACATGGGATTAAAAACTTTCCAGGATCACCGACTTTTTGAGGTATGCGGCTTAGAAAAACCGAAGAACAACTAGACGATTTTTGCAATTTCTCTTTGTTATTCAACATACTTTTGAATATCGCGGCAAATCGAGGCATCATGACTAAGGCGTCGGCAAAACTTATATTAAAATGCAAGTCACGAAACATTTTCATAAAGAGTTCAAATTGATAATTATTTCGTTCTTGTGCCTTTTCCTTGTCTCGTCTTGAAGGGTAGGGTAAAGGTGGTGTGGGTTGGGGCAAAGTAGGCATAGGCAACGGCCTTGGAATCTCGGGTTCCATGATTGGTCTCGGTTCAACCGTAGGTGTGGTTTGAGCGGTACTTCGTGGGCTTTTAATTTGCTCCTTTTCAACCACAACCTCGGGTTCTTTCTCTTTTTCCTTCTCCATAGAAGTACTTGGACGAGAAATGGGTTCTTTGAAAGTTTTACCACTACGCGTGGTAATAACCTTCAATTCTCCTTTCGGGTTTACGATGGTATCACTAGGAAGACCACCCGAAGAAGAGGGCTTACACATGATAGCTTCAAACATTTTAGCCATTCGGTCTTCAAACTTAGATTGCCTAGCATCCGCTTTTAACAACTTTTGCTTAATCTCATGTTGTCCTTGCTCCATTTTTTGTTGATTTTGTTGGAGTCGTGTGACATTTCCTTCCATTTTATTAGCATGAGTTTTAAGTTCATTAGCAAGTTCGTTTTTTAGCTCGTTTTTCAACTCGGATCTTAAGCTAACCATTTCACGTTGCATGTTATCAAACTTAGCATCATTAGCCTTTGCATAATTCAAAAACTCTCCTTGAAGATTTTTGGTGTGATCGTTTTGAAAACCTTGGGCATTAGTTTGAAAATCACGGTTTTGGTTTTGGTTTGAAATTTGCCCATTTCCACTTTGGTAATTACCTTTGTTATAATTTCTTTGATTTCCTTGGTAATTTCCACCTTGGTTGTTGTTGCGATAGTTATTAGCATTTTGATTGGGTGGAGCTTGATTTGAACGAGAACCTTGACCGATTTGGTTATAAGTTCCCGTGGCTACAAAAGCATTCGAAGTGTTACCATCCGCGGTAATGCACTCGGAAAGATCATGAGCTCCCCCACACGACAAACAACTTTTAGAAACCGCTTTGACCGAAGCGGAATTAGAAGCTTCTTGAGCCTTCCAATGGGACATAAGGTTAGCAAATCTATCGAAAAACCGGTTTTCTTCATTTGCTTCATCATGTAATGCATTGATACTTTGAGACGATGATGAGCCCCTTTTGGCAACACTCAGTGTGTGACGAGGGCTATAAACCTTAGACCTATTCTCGATTATGACTAACGCTTCTTCAACCGTTTTACACAAAAAAATTACCACCCGCGGCAGCATTCAAATAATCTCTTTCATGATCATTAAGTCCATTGTAAAACGTGTTGATTTGGTGTAAGTCGGAAAAACCGTGATGAGGACATTCATGTAACATCTCCTTAAACCTATTCCAAGCCGTAGAAAAACTTTCATTTGATTCTTGTGAAAATTTAGAAATCTCATTTTTCAAATGCGTAGTCTTAGAGGGCGGAAAAAATTGGTTCACAAACTTTGAAACGAGATCCTTCCACGTCAATATAGAATTGGGTGGCTCTTTCTCTAACCAAATTTTAGCGGGCCCCGCTAAGGAATACGGAAAAAGCATCATCTTAATCGAGTCATTCGAGACATCCTTAAATTTGCACGTGGCGGTAAGACGATTAAATTGGCGGATATGGTTGTGGGGATTGTCCTTCTCATCACCACGGAATTTGTTGTTTTGGATCATCGACAACAAACCCGTTTTCACCTCAAAATTTTCCGCAAGGATTGCGGGAATCACAATAGCTTCTCCATAACCCTCGGTGGGTGCTTGAAGTAACTCCATCATAGTTCGATTCGCCATGGTTGTTTCTTCTCGTACAATGGGTTCGTCAATAGGAGACTCCTCACTAGAATGAGTTGGAGTGGGAGTTTTGTTCTTTCGTCTACGTGCATGTTTTGCTTGATTACGAGTGAGCATAAACGTCACGTACAACGTGGAGACGAGCAAAGAAGATTCTTTTTGGTGTTTTTTACTTTTTCAATTTTTTTGTGGTTTTTGATTGTTTTTAACTTTTTTTTGGATTTTTTGGAATGTATTAGGTAGAAACAAATCTACAAATCTCCTCCTTAATCAAATCTCTCGATTAAAGAAGCCTCAAGGAATGAAAACGAACACGTGAAGTGAACGCCTTCGATGACTTTAGAACGATGGTGGAACACCAAATCGTTCAAGAGGGTTTAATCAATAGAAACCAAGAAAATATATATGATATGTAATAATACTTTGGGCGGCAAAACCCTCGATTCACTCTCAAAATCAAATACGCACAAGCAAGCGGAGGAAACGAGGCGGCGCGAAGCACTTAAGAGCCTTTTTCCTTTAGGTCGTGAAATACAACCGCCTTATACCCACCTTATAGTTTGTATTATCAAGATTAAGCTTCACGAAAGTATTTATCTATTTTTGCCTTTTTTTCTTTGGTTTGAGATTCGAATACAATGATCGAGTGATGAAATCCCGAATCAAGGTTGTGATTGCTCACGTATTTGGAGTACTTGTGAATTTATTGTTCTACGTATACAATATATTAATAATATTCACACAAAAACCGAAAAACGATAATACGTATTAATAGAGTGCTATTAATACAAATACTATTATGGCTAATATAAAAACAACAATGTTCAATCAAAACACAACACGCCTCCCCGGCAGCGGCGCCAAAATGATATTCGTAGAAATACGTCTTTTAGGAAAAAGAACGTAAATAGGGCAAGCGTGCACGACGATTTAGGAAAACCGTGTGTGAATAACCCTAAAAGTGAGTTCGTTCTCGAGGAGGCTAGTGTGTTGTGTAATGAATTGATTTGATTGATTTGTTTTTGATTATTAACAAGAAAAGAGAAGAGAAAATGACGAAGACGAAAAAAATAGAAAAATAGACAAAAACACTACTAGAAAGTTAAGACGTAGAAACGTAAAAACGACAAAATTTAAAATTTTAACCTAAAAATTCCTAAAAATTACTAAAAATCCACAATAATATTCTAAGAGTTTACAAAAAATCCAAACTTGCCAAAACCTTTTAATTAATTTAATAATGACTTTTTAATGCTAATTAAAGCCCTAAAAATCACTTTTAAATATTAAAAGCCCTAAACAAGATTTAATAGTTTGTAAACCTCAGAAATGACCTAATTAAGCTAAAAACTATTTTTAAAAATTTTAAAACCAAATTATACTATTTTTAAACTCCTAAAAACTATTAAAATCTATTAAATCTTAAATTAATTCTAAAAATTAAATGAAAAGCCTAAAAATTAATTGGAAAGTGACAAAGTTCCTAATTAAATGTCTATAACCTAGGAAAAATAAAAAAAAAGTTAAAAATAAAACTTTGAATTTTTCTTAATAAAATATTATTAAAATAATCCAAAAAATAAAAAGTTCTTAAATAAATTCTCAAAAATTCTCAAAAATCCTAAATATTCTAACTAAGAAGAAAATGCAAATTAAAGTTCCTAAAACCTTTTAATTAATTTTATATTAATTTTTAAAGTTGTCTAAAAACCCTAAAATTAAATAAAATTAAAAATAAGACTTTTTGAAAACTTTTTTGAATGTAAACCTCAGATAACTTAATTAAAACCTAAAAACTATTTTTCTGGATTTTTAAAATGATTTTTACTATTTTTAAATTACTTTCTAAAAATGAAACTAAAAGTAATCCTAATAATTGATTAAATAAAGATAAAAATAATATTTTAAAACAGAAAAGTCCTAAACCTTAATAATATCCTAGGAAAAATACTAGCTATCAAATAAGCTAAGCCATTAAGCTAAAATAAGCAAAATAAGCCACGGCTTATTTAAATAAGCACAAACTAAAAAGGGGTTAAATACCCTTTGAAATGAAACAATAACGTAAAAAGTCCATCTAGATCGCTGGTTAATACGTTTACTCCCCCAACGAGGGGTCGCGTGTTCGAGTCCAGGCAGGGTGGACTTTTTGATTTTTATTTTCTTTTTTTTTCTTTTTTAACACTTGAATCCAGTAACCTTTTTAATCACCAATTCACAAACACAAGTCTAATATTAACAAGGATTAAGCAGATTTGATCAAAAAACGTGTTCAGTCACTTTTTAAAGAACACAAGTAGAATGTGCTTCTTCACTTGTGAAATAAAGGTCAAGAGGGCTTGACCTGTGTGATTTGTTGATGGTTTATGGACAATGGGGCACCCTTGTACTCTGTTGAGTACAAGGAGTCAAGACAAGCTCAAAAAAAACACACTGATAACACACAAGATCACACAAGAAGCACAAAATAGGCTGATGAAGGTTGCTGATGCACCTTCATGGGTCTGTGGGTGTTTATGCTTGATTTTAGTAGCACAAATGTGAATTTCAAGCTCAGATTACTTGCACACAATTCAACCAATCAACATACAATCAGTCAACAATCCTAAAACAACTCTACTCTACCAGATTATCAATTTTTGAAGGCAAAATCAACACAAAATCAGTCATAAAAGAAGTTACTGGTTTTCATGCTATTTTTCAATATTTTTAACTTGCAAATGTGCTCAAAACCTTGCCAAACTTAAAGCTAACTAGCATACAACCTAAATACTACCTAGGAAGTGTATTTAAGCAGGTTTTAAACACAAGATTCTTTCAAGATTATTACTAAAATAGCAGATCCAAACACCCCTTAAAAATTGAAATCAACAATTTTTCAAACAAAGACTTCACCAAACTAATCCATACTGATTTTAATCACTCTAAACATGCATGAAACCAACAAATAAGCAAAATTCAACAGCTAAAACAAACAAATAACCTATTTCATGCAGATTCACATAAAACTCCAAACTAACTGAAAAATGAAAAAGGAAGAGATTTTTCTACCTCAAGGGACCCACATCCAGGTCCCTTTGTGACTGCCAAGTCACCTCCTTATAGACCCGGGTCTATGCAGAACTTAATCAACAACAATCAGCAAACCTGTTTAAGAAAAATTGAAAAAAAACAAAGAACAAGCAATAAACTTTATCCTGATTTCTTTCTTTCTTTCTTAAAAACTTTCCAAACAACTTGACACGTTTTTCCTTCCAAATATTAACACCAATTACTTAAACTTCTTAAAAACCAAATCTTGAAACACTTTAACCAAAAATCTCCAATTTTCAGAAACTTTTCTGAAAATTCAAAACACAAATTGTTTTGAACAAATTTAAGTGGAACTCAGCCTAGCAATCAAACACATACCAACTTTTTAAAAACTCATAAAAGGAATTACAATTTTTCTGAAAAATACCAACTTTATAATTTATAAAAAAGGGATTACAAATGTTTGAGCTAAAAACTGGAACAAGGTGAATGAACATGCTCATTCTCCTTTTATAGTGCTAAAAGACTATTCTAGAAACTAGGAATAAAAAATTACAAGCTGAAAACCCTAATTGCTAATTTCTCTAAAATGCCCTTTGACGAATTTGTGATTCTTGGTCAAAAACTGAACCCATGTGATTGCCAGCCTTGAAAGTGTGATCTTGGACGTTGGATTGGGATTGGGAACCAAGGAATTGCATCTAACCGTTTATCTGGTCGGGTTTGGGTTTTTGTGTGAAAGTGACGCAGCAGGGGAGGTCCCTACTGCTCACATGGGTGTGTTGGTGGGGTGGTTAGGAGGTGGGTTAGGGTGAGGTGAGGGTTAATTAATAATCTACACTTAATTAAAACATAACCCTTTGATTTGAGTGATATTCATAATTAGGGTTTATGGGTAAAAAGGTTTACCAGGTTAGTGTTTAATCTAAAAAGGGTTTAGGGAAATTCAAATCCCTTGTTTAGTGGGAAAAGTCATGTTGACCATTTGACCCTTTTTAAATAAAACCGGGTAATAAGAGTGGGTGGGTAATGGATTGTGGGTAGGGTCGGGTATTTGGGTGGGTTGTTGACGTGTCAATGGCTGGTTGGTTGTGGGAGTTTGTTGGTTTGGCAGAAAAGGCCCCTAATGTTTCTTTTTCCTTGCACTTTGTATAAAAAGCTTATCAACGCCTTCTTTCCCTTTGTCAACTTTGCACAAGTTGTCATTTTTGGCACTAAAACTTTTAAAAACTTTTCCAAGGGTTTCTTTTGTATATTCTTCAAATTTCAGGGACTGGTCTTGTAATATCTTCAAACAATAAGGACCATACTTGTTCAATTGACATTTGGAGGGTCAATTGTGACAAGTTCTTCAAAGATGAGGGACTAAATTTGCCAATCTTCAATTCTTCAAGGGTCATTTTGCAAAATTCCAAACTTGGGCCCGGTTCATTGTGCGACTTCGTTTCCCGTGTTCGTTTTTGAATGATTCTTGTGATCTTTTGCCATTTCCTCAATATCCGTACCTAAAAATACACAAGTAACAAACACGAGCATATATTTGGCATATTTTATGATATTTAATTGATTTTAAGCCCGATTTGGACGATGAGACCATGTATAAAAGCAGTCTCATCATCGGCATTCAGCTACGTTCACAATCTTTCTCCAACTTTCCTAGGACTTCTAATTCTATCTAGGGAATTGTCCTTGGGAAGATTCCATCGGCTCTGATGAATCATTGGACTAAACCTATTCCTACCACCCTTTTGTCACCACATTCGTCGTGAATTAAGCGTGTTTTGGGAAAGTATAGTCACCATGAAAAATCATTGAAAATCACCTAAAGTACTTGTGATATTGTCATCAAAAGTTTTGTACCTTAGGTGTTTTGTTCATCAAAAACGCTCCCCCTTAACACGTGCTTTACACATATTAAGTTGGATAATCGTTAAGTCTTTTTCATCTTTTAGCCAAGTATCATTTAAATCTCCTTAATCCCATTTTCTCCCCTTATCCAAAATGTTAACCATTAATATTTGGGATATTGAATGGATTAACCGGTCTTTGGGTAAAAAATGAAATCCATGTTTGGCCATAGAACATGTTAATGCTCCCCCTTAAGTTAATAAGGGATAGTTGTAGTGCTTTAGTATGATATATTTTGAAAGATTTAGAATCTCGTGAGAAATTCTTGAAAAATTATCATACCTTAACACTACATCAAGCCGTACAAGCACAATATTCACAAATATACATATTCACAATTGAAAACCAATATAAAGTGGACCTGAAATGTACGACCCATTAGATGAATAGTTGCAGTAGCTTGTGGTGCACTAAATATGGTCTACCACCAACGAATCTTTCCAAGCTCCTCATCAATCTACGTTCACGGAGCTTTTGATCAATCTTCTTGATCACATACTTCACCATTTGCCGATAACCCTGATGCCAATCCTCAGTCATCTCTGGTAAAGTCCCACCGGAATTAAGATGCTCCAACTTTCCTCTGACGTATAGGAGAGTCCCATCACTGTACTTATAAAGCTCACCCACCCTCATAAACTTCATTAACCCTCGACTGTTCAAGTAGAAAATCCCGCAATTTGGAACAGAAATGCCGGTATAGGGACATCTATCTACATGTTGAGGTAACACTTGATTCACTGGACGGGTTAGGTTGAGCTTCATTTGGTAGCTTTCGACTCCCAACTGAAGATCTTCAACTCGTTTCTTGATAACAACGCTTCGTGTGAACATACGAAGTGCTGTATTCAAGGCAATGATGTCTTCACGAGGAATATGTGTGAGTTGATCCCGGGTCATCATAAGCAACATATCTTCAATATCCTCAAGGCGAATGATAGAAAAATCTCCCTGCTGGATTTTGTATTCTCTGCCATCCTCCCTTTTTAGTCGAATCTCCGTTACATGATAGTAGCCATTCTTGGCTTCAGTTTTCAGCCCTAAAATACTGGAGATTCGGATATCGGATCTAACGTTGCTTCCTGAATTGGCTAAGCAACAACCCCTGTACGCCCTTCGAACTCGTTCGTCCCAGTGTGATGCACCTATGACAGCATACATATCATAATTACGATTTACCTTTGGGACCCAGAGTCGGTTTACCTTTTCCTCGATAAAGGGTATTGTCCCCCAGTTGGCAGCTTTCAGCAAGGTCAGGGAGGTTGCGTACTTTGATGACCCCTTCAGAAGATACACAAGATCATTGGTGACGAAGAAGTCAAGAGCAATCTGATTATCTTGAGAAGGATCAAGTGGAGGTGGAGCTCTTTCTGATTCATGAAGACCTGGCCGTTGAACGGTATTCAGAGCTTTCAGGATCTCATCGGCATAATACTCGAACTCCATTCGGGTTAACCGGGTTTTGGCGTGAAGTCTCTTATCCTTCAGCGCTCTCTTCACCAAAGACGGAGTAACCGAAGTCTTATACTCATGAGCCCGAAATGCACATAAGTCAATCGGACTGCGGATACGGAGATATAAAACATCTCTGTCAGCGTCTGTGATCGGATCATATTGCGCCGCTGCCGTGATCCAAGCCTGTGGCGGTGCAGTCTCGTCAATCTCCAACGTGTCTGCCCAGTCCCGTGTGCTTGATTCAGGAACAGTAGATTGTGGTTCTTGTTGTAGAGGAGTAGAAACGTGAACATCTGCTGGTTCTGATTCAGGCATCTCGGCGGTGTCATGAACGGGTGAGTGTTGTGCAGCTTCAGGTTCAGTTACCGATTCTGCAATCACAGGAGCAACAACAACAGAACTAACAGGGTTAGTGGTAACAGGTATAGACACATCAATAGATGTACCAGGAATCGATGACGCCGTAGTAGCATTCACATCGTGGCGCCACTTGGATCGTCTTGATTCCGTTGAGGTAGATTTTTCCTTTGCCGCTGCATATTTCTTAGACTTGGTTCCAGACTTAGCAGGTTTCTTTGAGCTGGCAACCTTATCCCCCTTTTCAGGCTGTTTACCCCCATCATCATCCTCATCGCTATCCTCGTTGCTCCCTTTAACACTCTCCTCATTACCATCACCACCATCACCATCATCATCATCATCATCATCGTCCTCATCATCATCGTCATTGTCATCATCCTTTTCTTCTTCTTCTCCTTCTTCTTCCTCTTCTTCTTCACCAGTACCCTCTTCCTGTTCACTATCATCTTTGTCCTCCTCAGGTAGAATGTGGTATGGTACCACACTTCCAAACGTTTTAAATAACCTATCATCCTCCATGATAGCGTCATTCAGGGATTTGTAAAGAGCCCGTTGAATCCTAGATTTATCAAACGATCCAAGTTCCCTCATACGAGCTTTGAGAATCTTCTTCAATTCAAAATCCATCAAGTCATAGGCAATTTTGTAGGCGGATTCAGAAGGATTGGATGACTTGATCATCAAGTTATCAGCCGCGAGTGTCTTCAACTCATCACGCAGTTTAGGCATAATGGATTCAACGGATTCTTTCACTCTCTCTTCAACAGAAGCTTCAAGTGCTTCTTTTTGCTCCTTGTATTTATCCCTCATCGCTTGAAGTCTCGTGATACGTGCAGCATGCTTATCAGCTTCAGCCTGCTTAACCTGAGCTAGTTCTTCTGCATGAGCTTTTCGTGTTAACTCCATCTCTGCAGCGAACTTAGCAAGCATCTCTTCTTGGGCTTTCTTAGATGCTTCTTCACTTTGAGCTCGTCTATGTAGCTCTTGGCGAAGTTCATCCATCTCTCTTTTGTGATTATCCGTATGTTTATCCAACATTTCGGCCATTACAAATACAGCCATTGAAGACGTTGCAGAGCTACTCTGGGTTGAGTGAAGAGGCTCGGTTGTTACAACGGTACTAAGGATGGGAGTTATTGGTGGTGGAAGGAATGGTGTTGAAACCGGTCTGGTTGGTAAGGGTTGTATTGGTGGAGGTTGAGTTGCTAAAGGTTGAGTTACTAACGGTTGAGTAGACACCATGATTGTAGGAGCATCGGACTCCTTTTCAACACTTGCTGAAACAGGGATTGATGTCTCCTTCGAAGTAGAATACCGTTCAGGTGACCTAAACTCATCAATATCCTCTGGTTCCTCGTACTCTTCTTCAATATTTATCCTTGCACCTGAACCACTACCGCCCGTATCTTTCCTACTCCTTTCAATAGCTATCTTCATCATTTTTCTCTCCGCCTTGTCAAGAGTAGGATCATCAACATCTTCTTCGTCACGTAGAACTAACTCATCAGCCTTACCCTTTCCCTTCTTAACCTCAGTCTTCTTCTTCTTGGTTTCAGGTTCAGGTAAAGCAGCTGGTTGCTTGCGTTTACCTTTACTCTTGACCGTAGTAGACGAGTCTTCTCCAGTCTGAAGGCTTGCTTTTAGCTTCTTGATTTCTAGCAGCAATAGCTTGTAATCAGCAGAACCTTTAATTCTATCCGTCAGAAGGTAATCGGGAATAGGACCAGGAATCACACCACCAGATGGTCCTTTATGCCTTAAATCCACAATATGATCAGCCTCTTCAGTATGATGACGACTTGCTGCACGCCTATCAATTGTAACATCATTCTTCATAAAATAGTTAATGATAAGCTTGATAAACCGAGGGTAAGGAAAGAAATTAGACTTCAGCTTCTTGTTTTGGAAGAGTTGAAAGGTGAATTCTTCCCATAACAACAATGCATAATCTGCATTTGCGCCTTTATACATTCCATGGAAGATGTTCATAATAGGACTGCGCAAAGCATCATGCCCACTTGTTTTCGGTGTAAGACATCTACTGAGAATACCCAACATTGCTCTCCAAGGTTGTCCTACTTTAGCAGTGGTAAACTCAGATGCAACTCGTATGTCAGGACATCCAATAGCATCGAACAACTCCATGAGTTCGTCTTTAGTAGGATCCCTCGAAAATGCCATACCTTTGGGTGAATCCCTAATGCCAAATATCTTACGGAAGTCAGATACAGTAAGTGTCTGCTGTTTGTTGTCGATGGTGAAGGTGATCTTGTTTGAAGTGCTTTCCTTGGTAGCCCAGAACTCATACATATAATCATAAGGCACCGAGGCAGTACACCTCAAAGCATTCTTGTAATGAGATTGATCAAGGATTGCTATGGCGACTTTAAATCCATGGTGAGTGGATTTTGAAACTGGTTTTAGCCGGTAATTGTTTGGTATGAACTTGAGGGTTCGTGCTTCAGCAATTGCGGCTTCTCTAGAGTCTTGGATTGCTTGTACTGTTGGATTAGTCATTGTATCTGCTTAAGATAAGACATGAAAGGTTGATGCACAAAAAAATATATAGATATGTATCATTATTACTTCTAAGCATAACACATTTCATAACATACTTCAACAAGTACTTATAACAAGCAAACACTATTAATCAAACAACTCTTCATCCGGAACTTTCCTTCATTCGGAACTCTTCATTCGGAAGTTCTTCATTCGGAACTTCTTCATTCGGAAGTTTTTCATTCGGAACTTCTTCATTCGGAAGTTCTTCATTCCGAACTTCTTCATTCGGAAGTTCTTCATTCGGAACTTCTTCATTCGGAAGGTTTTCATTCGGAACTTCTTCATTCGGAAGTTCTTCATTCGGAACTTCTTCATTCGGAAGTTCTTCATTCGGAACTTCTTCATTCGGAAGTTCTTCATTCGGAACTTCTTTCATTCGGAAGTTCTTCATTCGGAACTTCTTCATTCGGAAGTTCTTCATTCGGAACTTCTTCATTCGGAAGTTCTTCATTCGGAACTTCTTTCATTCGGAAGTCCTTCATTCGGAACTTCCTTCATTCGGAAGTTCTTCATTCGGAACTTCTTCATTCGGAAGTTCTTCATTCGGAACTTCTTTCATTCGGAAGTCCTTCATTCGGAACTTCCTTCATTCGGAAGTCCTTCATTCGGAACTTCCTTCATTCGGAAGTTCGTTCGGAACTTCCTTCATTCGGAAGTTCGTTCGGAACTTCCTTCATTCGGAAGTTCTTTCGGAACTTCCTTCGTTCGGAAGTTCGTTCGGAACTTCCTTCATTCGGAAGTTTGTTCAGAACGTCCTTCATTCGGAAGATTGCAAGCTATGTTCATCCGGAACTTCAAAACACACCCTATTAAAGATTAATCTAGGCGCGTTTGTAAGTTTAAAGGCAATCTAAAGCAACTAAACTCATTCTAAATGTTTTCCGAGCAAAACCCATCAAGAACCCCTAATCAATTAACCCTTAATTTAACACAAACCCTAATTTGTATTAAAACTGATTAATCAAATCTTTTAACAGGATATAGTGATGAATTAGGCGAATTGTAAATCAAAGAATTAGTTGTTAGTACCTTTTTGAATGATTGGAACAGATTGGATGATTAAAACGAAGGTTTCTGAAAGCTTAAGTGTGTTTTAATGGCGGCAAGATGAAAATGAAACAGTGAAGAAGAAATAGTACGCAAGGGAGGTTTTGTTTGACTAGGTCAAATTTTTTGGCAACTTTCACAAATTGTCATTTTTAACCCTACACTTTTCAATTTTACCTTTTATTCCTTGTTTTTTCTAGTCTCCTTAACCATCTATAAACTTAGCCAACTTATCGTTGCTTAGGTAAACTAATCACGACAATCTCACACAACTTAAACATCGCAACCTATTAGCAAATCTCCAAGATCTAAAGCAATTCCTGTCACATTGAACAAGCACAAGTCATGTACTAAAGTAAGACCACACAAAAACCATTCAGCCAATTAATTTTCCACAAACACTTTTGAAAATCGATTTAATGACGAAGATGATTTAATATTTTCTCCCCCTTAAACGATGGCCTGTTTTCTATTTAAAGAGCTGTAGTCATTGTTTAAAGAGTCAAATATTGATGAAAGCATTTCCAATTAGTATCTTGAAAAAGATTGATTCGTGGGGCAATAAGATTTCTCTTATTTTGACAAATTAATGCACTGAGACGTACACAAATTCGTGTTAGACCAAGTTGTAAAGTAAACTTGATCCCTTTGCATGATTTGGCTTGTAAATCATGCCCGAGAAAATTAATTCCCGTTGTGAGCCAACGTTTTCCAAGGAAATACGTGACTTTAATATGAAAACCGGGTTGCAGTCTGAAATAACTACAAGCCACAATGGGCATGTTTTAAAAATGTACAACTTTTATACGGACTCTATTTATGGCACCGTGTCAATATTGATCGACATTTCTAAGGCCGTAAATATTACCGTACTAAAAGACATGCCCGATTTAAAAACGAAAAATATTTTTGGTTTTTCTGATTTTATAATTTTTATGGTTTTTGTAGGTTTTATATTTTTTATGGTTTTTCTTGGTTTTATATTTTTGTATTTTTCTTTTGTGGTTTATATATTTACGATAATATACATGATCACGAACAAAGGATACTCTGAATAGTTTACCACCACTATTCAGCTGATTCTTCTGTCAACTCTTTGAGAGTCGCTGGAGTGAATGATTTCATCCCAAGCTTATCGATCAAAAACTCGATTCGTCCTCGATCTAAGGATTTGGTGAACATATCTGCCAGCTGATACTCAGTAGTGACAAAATACAGCTCGATCACTCCGTTCTCCACCTGCTCCTTAATGAAATGGTAGCGAATGTCTATGTGCTTGGCCCGGGAGTGTTGAACATAGTTGCAGCAAAGGGCAATGGCGCTCTTGTTGTCACAATACATCGGGATTTTGTTGAATCCCAAACCGTAGTCAGTTAATTGTGATCTCATCCAAAGGACTTGAGCACAACAACCGGACATGGCGATGTATTCAGCCTCCGTGCTAGAAATTGCAGCGCTTTTCTGCCTTTTTGAAGACCAACTGATCAATCTGTCTCCAAGGAGTTGCACAGATCCAGAAGTGCTACGCCTCGTGTCTTGACAGCCAGCATGATCGGCATCTGCGTATGATATTAAAGCAATAGAGGAATCTTTCGGATACCATAGACCACGATGAAGTGTTCCTTTTAGATACCGAAAGATCCTTTTAACAACATGTAGGTGCTTTTCGGTAGGCCTAGCCTGATACCGGGCACACATGCATACGGCAAATTGCAAATCAGGCCTGCTAGCAGTCAGATAGAGAAGGGTGCCGATCATCCCACGGTAAAGTTTTGGATCGACAATAGTCCCATTCCTATCTTCATCTAACTTGGATTTCTCCACCATTGGAGTGTCCACGGGGTCACAATTTTCAAAGTTATATTTCTTTAAAGATTCTAGAGCATATTTGGATTGATTAATAAAGATGCCTCTGGGATTTTGAGAAATCTGTAATCCTAAGAAAAATGAGATTTTTCCCATCATTGACATCTGAAAGCGTGTGGACGTTATCTTCTCAAAGCGTTGTGACAATTCTATGTTAGAGGCAGCAAATATTATATCATCAACATAAATTTGTACCAGAAGCATGTCGTTGTCCTCCTTGAGAGTGAATAGAGTGGGGTCCACCTTGCCTTTGGAGAAGCCTTCCGAGATGAGGTATGTTGAAAGGAGATCGTACCACACGCGTGGAGCTTGTTTCAACCCATAGAGAGCCTTCTTAAGCTTGTACACATGATTAGGAAACTCCGTGCTAACGAACCCATCCGGCTGACTAACATAGACTTCTTCCCTTAGTTCACCGTTCAAAAATGCCGTCTTCACATCCATTTGATAGACGATCATGTTCATATGAGCAGCATACGCAAGGAATAGTCTAATAGCCTCCAATCTTGCAACAGGAGCAAAATATTCTTCAAAGTCTATACCCAATGCTTGTTTATATCCTCTAGCAACCAATCTAGCCTTATTCTTCAATACTGCACCCATCTCATCAAGTTTAACCTTATAAACCCACAACAAAGTAAGGATGTTAACCTTGTCAGGGAGAGGAACTAATTCCCATACTTCAAGTCTTTGGAATTCATTTAGTTCCTCCTGCATGGCTTCAATCCAAGATGATTGAGTCATAGCCTGTTGCCAATTTTTAGGTTCAACTTCGGAGAGAAATACATCAAAGTAGCAATAGAGTGCACTCTCTTGTAATTGATGGCGTGTAGAGACTGGTCGATCTAGATCTCCAATGACATTCCTAATTGGGTGATCTTTTGTCCATTTGGTGCTATGATTTTCAATCCTAGGTGGTCTGGAGTGAACAATAGAAGGAGCTTCTTCTGAGGTAGACGCGGCTGAAGGGTTTTCAGGTATCGCTACACCAAAGAAAGGAAGCTCTTGCAGGTGAGCATATTCCAAATCGTGATCAATAGAATCCTCTTCCACATCATTAGGCACAAGTAGGGGTGACGATTCAGGTGTAGTTTGAGAATCACTTGGTAAAGGTGCATCCGGTTCAATGTTAATTGAAGATGCATTAGATAAAGCTTCATTTGCTTGAGCAACAACTTCAGGGATTGGAGATATCACTACAGGTGCTAGAACTTCATGATTTGGGGGATCAAAGAACTCATCAAACAACGGTTGAAACAGTTTATCCCACTCGGGCCTTGTTGGTGGTAAAAATGATGTAGAAGTAGGATTATTGGGAACTAATCCGGAACTAATAGCACCGGTTCCCATCTCATGAAGCGCGGGTTCAGAGCTGTGTTGCTCAGAAGCCATCGCTGTCAGCTCATCGAAATCTGCGTCCATAGTTTCTACAATCTTACCAAGACGACGATTGTAAATTCGGTATGCTTTCTTGGAGGGTGAGTAACCAATGAAAATACCTATATCGGCTTTCGGTTGAAGCTTGCCCAAGTTCTCACTATTAATGTTTGGATAACAAAGAGCACCAAACACATGAAAAAATGAGACATCGGGTTGACGGTCATGTAGAAGCTCGTAAGGTGTTTTTCCATGGCGTTTCCGAATGATAGAACGGTTTTGGGTGAAACATGCAGTAGATATAGCTTCTGCCCACAAGAACAATGGAGCGTTCGCATAAATGAGCATAGTCCTAGCAGCTTCCATAAGCGTACGATTCCGTCTTTCAACGATACCGTTTTGTTGTGGAGTGTGTGCAGCGGATGTTTCATGTGAAATACCAACATCTTCATAGTAAGCACGAAGAGTCTGGTTGACGAACTGTGTTCCATTATCTGTACGAATACGGCGGACAGTAGTATTCAAATGTACCTGAATGAATTTCAGAAAAGTGATGATAGCCTTCGGAGCTTCATCCTTTGTACGTAGAAATCTAACCCATGTAAACCTGTAGAAATCATCCACAATAACCAGAATGAATTTCTTACCGCTCACAATTTCAGTTCTCATTGGCCCACAAAGATCCATATGCAAAAGATGCAGTTTTTCTTGAGTGGTGTCTTCAGCTTTGGGCTTGTATGATTTCTTGGTACTTTTCCCCCTTGAACACGCGGAACATAAATGGTCCTTGTGAAATTTGAGCTTTGGAAGACCACGAACTAATTCGTTTTTAGCCAGATGATTAATAGCATCAAAGTTAAGATGAGATAATCTGCGATGCCATAACCATGACTTGGTCTTAGATGCTTTAGAGAGAAGACATACTGGAGAGGCGGCCATCATGTCTTGTAGGGACAACGTATAAAGATTTGCACCACGAGATCCCTTCAACAAGTCTTTTCCTTCCAAGTTGCGGATGAAACAAGTGTGTTGTCGAAAAGCAACCTCTAGGTTGGAATCACAAAACTGTCCCACTGAAAATAAGTTATGACCAAGACCTTCTACATAGTATACCCTTGAAATCGTAACGTTTCCAATCTGATATTCACCATACCCCATTATCTTTGCTATATGATCATTACCGAATTTAACCGTTCCAAGAAACTTGCTGACGAAATTTCGGAGCATCGAGCGATCTCCGGTCATATGCTTTGAACAACCGGAGTCCAAATACCAGAGGATGATTTGGACCACCTGAAAATATCACCACACGAAGACAATGTAGAGGTATCAGAATCTGAATGTTCCTTGTTATTAGCAGGTACAGATTTAATAATCTTAGATTTGCTAACTCTAGGTTTCTTAGATTTCCTAGCCTTCTTCTTCCTAGTTGGTGGTGTAGATTCTAGTTGGCTTAAATCCTGTGGTATTTCTTCACCGATAGGCACTATAGTGGGAGCTGACCTAATTAAAGGGCGCTGTTTCCATACTTGAGTGCTAGTGTGCCTAACTAAAGGACGCTCAGACCTAACCTCAATGGATGCATTCCTAGTTAAAGGGCACATTTTTCCATCTAATGTAAAGGTCCTACCAGTGGGACGCCATTGCCAGCTAACTTGGGCACGAGTTCTACCCGTTGGCTTCCATTCAAGATCATTCCTAATGGCATCCATTTCATTCACATGATCAATAAGACACAAATCATGACGTTGGGAAAACATACATTCATTACAATTCCAACATTTCAAATCAGAATTCACAAATGGTTTAGGCTTCTGCACAGGCGCAGAGCTTTTAGTCTTAACATGATTCTTTTTATTTAAAACTGAACTAACATTCCTATGGTGAGCTTCTACTTTCTTCTTGTTGGTACTACTAGTAGAGGGCTTGATCTTATATTTCTTGAGTGGCGATCCTTTAGCCTTAGTAGACTCTTTTACTCCTATAGAAGGCAAAGTGGGAATATTAGCAACAGATTTTAAAGGTGCCTTACTTGATAGTGCCAATGACGGTTTTGCTCCTGGGGTCTTATTGAATGGAGTTACAGCAATGGGTCTATTAGTGAGTAGTGCAGAACCTGGTTTACCTATGTATTGCAAATATGCTAAGCAATATTGAACTCGCTTAATATATTCATGAGCCGAATAATAGTAGCTACTTGAGGGATCTAAGGCATAAAGATCGTCTAAAATATCCCTAACAAGATCTACATGCTTAATGGCATTCCTCATATAATCATCGTAGGTAACCGGGTTTCTCTTATGAAGCGGGTTCTTATAAAGCACTACTGACTTGGTTGTTGGAGCACTAGAGGACGGTGCAGAGTCGGTAGCTAAGTTATCAACAACTTCTTGTCGGGTGAGAAGAAGTGTCTCCTTTAACTCGGCCAAAACCATGTTTTTGTCAATGAGCAGGATGTTTAAGTCAGAGATTTCCTCACATTTTTGGTTCAATTGTTCAACATAAAATTGTTGTTGTGCCGCATTAAAAGCGAAGCGTTCTTCTAGTGAACCATAAAGTTGGGACATTCCCTGTCTTGCACGATCCATCTCCCCTAGAATAGACGAAGTCTAATTTCTAAGGCCTGGTTTTTAGACTCCGCAGCCTCTAGTTCCAATTTTAGTGTTTCATTTGATGACACATCTCTCTTCAATCTCATAATCTCTTCCTCTAATGCCTTAACTATTGCAATCATCTTGTCACTCGTCTCAACACCGTTTTCACAACTATTTGTTATCAAAAGATCCTCATTTTGAGTTTGTTGTTTTAATTCTAAAGATATACAATGTTGTTCTAGTTGATTAAAGCGTTTTGAAAGTAAATTGTAAGAATCTTGTAGCTTTAAAAACTCAGCGTTAGATTCGTGACAAGAATGATTATCTACCTCATTTACAGTATCAGCAACATTTACAGAGAGATCACACACATCATCACATATATTCACAGCATCACAATTAATCATAGCGGATGTAAGCTCATTCGAATAATTAACATTTACAGTAGTAAGCACATCACACGAAATTACTTGAGACAAGAATCGGTCATATTCAGATAAAATCTTTTCCTTTTCAATTAGTTGTAGTTCGTAAGCGGTGTCCATTTCATAAAACACTTTTTGAACTTCTCCAATTTCAAACTCAAGATTTTCTTTAAGAGATGCAAAACTTCCTTTTAGACTTTCGACAAATGGATTGATCTCATTCTTAAACACCTCGTTCATGTGTTCGAAATCCCATTCTCCGGCGTTTAGGCCATTTGAAGTCGTACATTCCAAAATGACCTTGTCAAATATAGTAAAGTATTGATTAATCTCTTGCAAGTTTAATCATACAGTGCTAACAGGTGGAAGATCCTTTGGAATTTCCTTAGGACCTTCCATGTTGACAAGTGTAGGAAATGTACTAGGGTTTTCTTCATTCAACATGTAGGTTGGTGCTGTAATGAGATCTTTGTCCATATGGAAGCGAATTCTAAAATCCGTTTTAGCAAGCTCCTGATTCATTTTAAAATAATCACAATCTGGATATTTTGCAGAGTTGTATGACCGATTCTCATCAACTAGATCCTTATTGGTGCGATCATCGAAAATATTAATCGGGTCTAAGACCAATCCTAATTGGGTTGCATTATAAAGTCTAGGACTATGGATTAAAGCTTGTTTTGCATACCGTGGATTAGGGGGAAGGCCTTTTTGACGCGATAAGTTAAATTCTCTAAACGAAGCATCAAATAAGTGCACTAGTTGAGAGGCAGCGTATTGTCTTAAAAGCAAATAATCTAGACTTCTAATCTTATTAGCCGCATTAATTTCCATTTCATTCTTCTTAGACTCGAGTAATTCAAAATCCGTTTGAAGTTTTTGAAAATTAGTGACCACTAACTCTTTTTCTTTAAGTTCATTAGAAAGATCTGCTCTTAAGGTTTCAATTTCCTGCAAGTGACCCATTTGTTTGTTTTGAAAGTGATCATATTCGGGATTAGTTAGAACACTAGACGTAGGCACTAATTCTAAAGTTTGAACTTTCTCGTTGCTTAAGGCAAGCTCATCAGACAAATTCTTATTCTTAGCTAGGGTTTCTAAGAGTGCAGCATTCATTTGGCTAAGTAATGTAGCAGGAACCATGACCAAATCTTGTTGAGCAGGAGTATGCGTATGCGATATAACTCCCGGTTGTGTTTCACTCAAAGTCTGGGGACTCACATTGATATTACTATCATTGATTGTCTCCTCATTTGAAAGACTCACCACCGAAGATTCATTCGAATCAGCACGCTCTTGCACAACTTGATGTGGTTGAATACTAGCATCAGTGGTATTATCAGTGGTATTAATAAGTACCTCAGATCTCTTTTCTGGCCCTAAGTTGGAGATAGTTGCCATAACAGCTGCCTTTGCAGATTGAAATTCATCACAGTCTGAGTCATACGCATCAAGATCATCTGCTTGGTATGCTGCATTCTGTGTGGTGACAACGTCTTGTTCAGCAATCCCTGGATCAGCAAGAAATGCAAGCTCCTCTTCATCAAGTTCCCTTCCTTGTGCCTGAGCATTCACCAGATAAATCTTCTCTGTAAACCATTGACCATCCCTTCTCCTCTTGGGTTTCTTACAATCCCTGGACATGTGACCCTCTTCCTTGCAGTTGTAGCATGTAATCATTCTCAACTTGCCTGTGGAATTAGCCCGTGGAGGAGTGTTGACCATTGGAGCAGGATTGACCGTACGTGCATTGGTGGTTGATGTAGTAGGTCTCCCCTGATAAGGTTGAATAGGTTGAACCATTACCCTGCCATTCTCAATAGTAGCTTGTTGGCGAGAATTGGATGAATTCCTCAACTGATTGTTAGTTGGAGCTGATCCTCTAAATCCTCGTTTGCTTAATGTCCTTGTGAGATAAGCAGACATAGTGGTTAACACTTCAACTGGGTCAGCTCCTTGTTTGAATCAGGAATGGGGACTTCCTCATCATCACAGTACATAGCTTGGTCTTGTTGAACTACATAATCACTAGAAGGAATACTCATGTGATCAGAGTAGCTTGATGGATATGCTGCATTCTCTTGATAAGAAGAATATGATGGCTGAGCATAAGGTGCAATACTTGCTGAGTGAGGTTGTGAAGCATATTGTAATGAAGGTGCATTAAACCGATATTGTTGCTGATGTGAGGTGGGTGGTTGCGGTAGAATCGAGTATTGGGGGAAGGTTGGTGTCATGTAAGGTGATGGATGATAGGCTTGGTGTCCCAAAATATAAGGAGTGTTGTTGTGTGACAAGCTTGGTTGATTCGCCATCAAAGCTAAAGAATCAGGGTACATACCTCGAGGCGAACGGTGCATGATCACATGTTTCTCATGCTGCTGAAGAAAAGCATATAGTTGATCCAAATTGCACTTATGCAAATCCCTGGTTAACTTAACATCGGTAATATACTCACCCCATTCAGCTTGAGGTAAAGTATTCAAGAATTTGGTGTTAACCTGGAATGGAGCAATCACGAGATTGTATACATTCAGATCATTCATGAGAGTAGTGAATCTGAAGTAATAGTCGTGAAGCGTTTCCCCTGGGTTGTACGTGAATCTATCAAACAGATCATACAACTGACATTCTCTTTCCTGTTTGGTAAGAGACGTACCTTGTAGCAACACCTTTAGACGTTCCCAGAGATCCTTTGCCACCGTATACTGACTTACCATCCGATAGATGTCATGTGGAAGAGCTTGGAGAATGGTTTGAAGAGCCTTTTCGTCTGCATCGGCAACAAGTTGTTGAGCTGGTGTAAGTTCTTCAAACTCCCTTGGTCGAGTCACATTGTTAACCACGATGGTTCCATAGACAAGTGGACCATTTAAAATTGACTTAACCATAAGCCTCCCATATACCGGTTTTCCCTTAAGGTAAGACATCATCCGGCCTTGCCATGCTTCAAAAACTTCTTTGATGAGCATTGGAGGGCGATTATCCGTTCCCGTAATGACGGAAATATCCGTAAGTGATGTCATCTGAGGCATTACTGAATTCGGATTCATTTTGTTCACTTCAAAGAGACAAAGATTACCGGTTGATCGAGCAGTGAAGTAAAGCTTGTGAATTGTGTTGAGTTTTTGTTGTAAGAAACCAAGATTAAATCCTCTAAAAAATCGTCGAAAAAACAAGTAAAATATCCCTTGATTCGGAACTTTTTGTTGATTCGGAAGTTTGATTCGGAAGATTTTGGCTTGGAATACCTTGATTCGGAACTTTTGGTTCGGAAGATTTGATCCGGAACTTTCCCTTGATCTGGAACTTTTCCCTTGATCCGGAACTTTCCCTTGATTCGGAACTTTCCCTGATCCGGAACTTTTCCCTTGATCCGGAACTTTCCCTTGATTCGGAACTTTTGGTTCGGAACTTCCTTGATCCGGAACTTTCCTTGATCCGGAACTTTTGGTTCGGAACTTCCTTGATCCGGAACTTTCCTTGATCCGGAACTTTTGGTTTGGAACTTTTTGATCCGGAACTTTGGTTGATCCGGAACTTTTTGATCCGGAACTTTTTGATCCGGAACTTTTTGGTTCGGAACTTTGTCTGGGTAGACAGAAACTTGTATTCGATGAACAGTCGATCAATAAAAGATGAAATAAACCCAGATTTTTTACCAAATAACCCAAAAAGTTTTGTGATTTCTACAATAATAAGTAAAAACAAATACTTATCTACTAATCCCAATCACAAAAACACCAAAAACACCAAGAATCAAGATGGATCTTCTTAAAGAACACTAATACAATCAAAAACTAAAAAACCACACAAATCATTACCTTAAATCACCCCATAGCTCTTGATACCAAATGCAGAATCTTGATAACCTATGAATCTATGAAGTGGGTTGATGTTTTCTAGATAGAGAAACTAGAGAGAGAAAGTTAGAGAAACTATGTGTATTTTATTCAAGTGAAACTAGGAAATCAACAACAACCAACCCCTTTCCAAGGAGGAAAGGGGTATTTATACTTCCAAGCCACTAATGGACTTGGGCCGGCCCATGACAAGCCCATGGACCGGTTCTTACTTAACTAAATAAGTAACTATTAACTACGAGCTATTACAACATTAATAATATTGTGGAGTGACCGATACTTCTAATATACATAAAAACGTATTTCTAATAGGTATGCTGATATGGTATGATCACGGGGCAGTAAAATTACCTAAGTAATTTATAGACTCGGTATATGCAGAGTAAAAATGCACATATAAATGTAACTGATGAAAATGCATGATCACTAATCAATAACTTGTTACTATTGTTTAAACGTTATACTTATAATAAGTTATCGATAATAATATATTTTTGGAAACCAAAAATATTTTTATATTGTTCGCGCGATAAAAGTGTAATTAATTTAAATAGATTTTTAATTAATTAAGGGATTGTAAGGAAATAATACGTTTCACCAAATTTCCTTAGTGTTTTTTAAATATGTTAATATAGTTTGTTTGTTATACCAATGTCGTAAATAAACTCTTATTGTTTATTTAAATAATTAAAATAACTTAATTTAATTTATGTCAAAACAATTTTGTTAATGTTTTTAATTAAATTAAATTACACATTAGTCCTTGTAAAGAATATAGTTTCCAAAATAACCCCTAGGGTTTCGTTTGTTAAATGTATTGCATCGTTAGTCCTTGTCCGTTATATTTATGTTCAAAAAACACCCCTAGGGCTCACAATAGTTTCGAAGAGTGGCAAACGTAGTCCCTAGGGTTTAATAACTTAGGGGAATTGACAAACCGAGTCCCTAGGGCTCGGTTATAATTTGTAAAGTGGCAAAACAAGTCCCCCTAGTCTAGAAAATATTTATATGGCACAAAAGGGAAAACTAGGGCTTGTAATAAGTTTGGGAAATGACCATTATGGCCCTTGTGGTTTGTTAAAGTCTTGATATAAACAAAACGCAACCTTATACTTTCGAAATTGGCGGATTTAGTCCTTGGACTTTACAAAAGTCATGAATTTAATATATACGTTTTATAATATTACATTTTCGACCTATACTTTCACCTCTTGGCTTAAATGGAACAAAAAGTCTCCTAATAGTGGATGTTAATGCAAAGCAATACCTAAAAAATAGTATTAATTAATCTTTCTTAGTCTTGATCACGACAAATTACAAAGACATTTATTGTCAAACACAATCATAAAACGAATTATCTAACCAACACTATCATCAAGGTAATAATCATTATACTAACATATCTTAATCATGCTTAGTGATCATAAAAGTGATTAGCCTTAAAACTCACTTTTGTCAAATGTAACAAAATATTTTTAATAAACTTTATTTTTAAGAAAATGTTTTATTAAAATGAAAATGTAAATTTGAATATGGCATATTCCAAATGCCATAAAAATATCCTTTGAAGGTTTAAACAGCCTCAAATATTTCAACTTCACTAAAAGACAAAAAGGAGTAGAGTCAACTCTCCGTGGTTCCTTAAGTGCCTACGCGGTTCCCTATCGATAAGGAACCGCCTAGGTAGTTAAGGAACCGCCCCCAGATAGCTGTTGGCATTTGTCTTCTATAAATAGTGGATCAAATCTGCATTTTCGTTAACCCTTTTTGGACATCTCTTTCAGTCTTATTTCTCCTACCTAATCCTAGTCATTTGTAAATGATCACTTAATGTGTTAAGTATGTTTACTCATGATTATCCTCTTGATCTCCGTCTTTACCTTATCCAAAGAGAAGATCACTCACACACTTGTGATGTGATTAAAGATGAAGCTTTGATGAAGATCACCTTCTCCTAAAGATCTAGTCATGTTCATCATTTGTTTATTTGTGTCTTGTGTAGATCCAATGTATTTGTGAATACTTGGACTAGTTGTGTTCATCCAAGCTATTTGTGAATACTTGGATTAGAATTGTGTAAATCCTTTGCACATGTGTGTGCTTGGATTTGTGTTGTGTAGATCCAAGCTACATGTGTGTACTTGGATATGTTTAGTTGAGTTGTAATTAGTTGTGTTAGTTCTCACTAAACTATAAAGTGATGTGGTTGTGTCTTGTGAGTTCTCACTAAACTATAAAGTGATGTGTAGTTGTGTTGTGTGAAGTTCTCACTTAGCTTCAAAGTGAAGAGTCGTGAAGATTGGTTCTAGCTTTGGATTAGAACTCTTTGTGTCGGAAAATGGTGAAGTAGGCAACGTTGTGAAGATTGGTTCTAGCTTTGGATTAGAACTCGACATCTAGTCTTGTGTCGTAAAATGGTGAAGTGGGCGACGTTGTGTAGATTGGTCCTAGCTAAGATTAGGTCTCGACATTTAGCTAAGTGTCAGAAAATAATGTAAGCGACCTTGTAAGGTTTTCTCCACCAAGAAGGGAGCTTGTAGATATAGTAGAAATCTCGAGTAAGGTGTACTCGAGGAGTGGAGTAGGAACAAGGATAGAGCCTTGTTGCCGAACCACTATAAATCTTGGTGTCTTCCTATTAGGTTGTCTCTTTCCTTACTCATTACTTACATTCATTATCATTATACTTACTACACATTGTTAATGCATTAAAATTGAACCTAATCACTATGCAACTAGCTTTCAAGTAAAAGATAGTTTTTGCACTCATCTAATTGAAAGGAATTTTAGTTAGGAGATAAACCGATGAGAAACTATTCAACCCCCCCCCCCCCCCCCCCCCTTCTAGTTTCTACAATTAGTATCAGAGCGATGGTGACACAAGATCTTTGAAGTATATTGTAATTTTAAAACTTGGATCGATCCATTGTCTCCTCAAATTAGAAGGTTAAGTTGTACTAAAGTTTTTCTTTGGTCAAAACTATTTTTTAATGAAAATAAGCCTTTTAAGTTGATAATATTGCATCTCATTTAGATTAGTAATATTAATGCATTTTAGATTTACTCTTGAAAAGTATCTACTATTTTGCATCTTGTTATGTGTAGGTACTCATGAAGATAAATCATTCTATTGATTATGGATTGAGTTACTTACACTTGTAGAAGACTCATCTTCTTTGATTTCCAACACCATTGAATGATGATATCAAGATGGATAGGAATGATACTAGTCCTTGAAAACTTAGTTGTCACTATTAGTCATTGTTGGGCTTTGCATTGGCTCCTTGAAAGCTTGGAATGTAATTTGTGGCCAAGGTACGTTTTCGTTCTTCCACACGTCCTATTGATCATTCTTTTGATCATTATTTGACTATATGCTTGTTCTTGGCGTCCTTGCCTTGACATTTGTTTGTGGTTTGTGATTCTTCCCTTTGTCCCTCTCAAACCTTCATTGCTTGGATACCTGACTCACTATGAAGATGTAGGGTGAGTTACTAGAAGCTTAAAGTATCAAGCATGATTTCCATGGTTTGCACCCTTACGGTTAGTAGGCCCAATATCATGTGTAACTTGTGCAATTAAGCTCATCTCTAGGATGATTAGTGAATCCCTTGAGATACCAAACTACTTCATTAAGTTGTAGGTGGATTTTACACATTTAGAATAGAAATATTCCAAGGATATTGTTATTGTTAATCCTAGCAATAATTATCCGATCATGTGGGAGAGAAAGTGAATTTATACTTTGCTCATGTTTTGAAATAGAATAAGACTACTCTTGAAAATGATCTTATTCTATGCATCAAAATTGCTTGGTATAATTCATTATCAAAGTCGTTTAGACTTTCGCCGGAAAGGCACGTCTTAAACCACTATATATGACACAAGATCTTCGTCTCCTCGATTTGAAGAATGTCATTTGTCTCAGAAATATTCTTGGTATTGATTCACTTCCCTTGACTCCTCTCCCCTTTGCTTCTTTGCTACGAGTAGCCGTTTGTCCGTTTCGGTGTTTTCCTATCTCGATTCAACTCGTAATCCTTCAATAAAGCATTATTACCTAGTGTTGTGGTGGTCCAATGATATTCTAAAAGGTTTAAGATATATTTTTAAGTACTTTAAAAATTTTGGTTTTCAAAAATTCTTAGTTTTTCTTTGATAAAAACCGACCACTTTAGGCGGTTCCTTATCAAGCACGGTTCCAATGCGCGGTTCCTTATCGATAAGGAACCGCGGGCAAAATCTTCGCTAAAGCGCCAGTTTTATTAAAATAACCTTTTCAAACAAAACCCTCTCTCTCCTTCACACACACAGCCGACGAAAATACCCAGTTTTCCACCATTGTTGTTTTTCCAAAACCTTCAATTACTCAAGATTAATTGATTTCGATTTGTGGATTTCACTCGTCCTTCATCAAACATCAATTATTTGTAAGTCATTTCTTTCAATTTCATCTAATTTGTTCTAGGGTTCATACATTTATAATTGGGGCTTTTAAAAATTGACATTGAATTAGAACCTTACTAGGAATAAGAGTTGACATAGTATTGTTACTATGATTCCTTAGGTTCACATTCCTTGAGATTTCACTAAAACCCACTTGTAGAACAAATCCGAATTTTGACTAAATAATTTTAGTTAATTGATGGAATAGATATGAACCCATGAACAAGTTGGTAATGGCATTGTTAAATGCTTACCTAAAAATCTTGTTTTGAAAAACCAATGTTCAAGTTCATTATTGATCTTACATGGTCAATGTGTCATTACTGATGATGAACTTGGTACATTGTGAATATGAGAATGATAATTATTAAACCTTGGTTTGTCAAGAGATTGATTAAACACATTCTCATCTTTTTGATTTTTGGTTTATATGTAACATATAGGTAATTGGGGAAATACTTTTGTGTTCATTCAGGTACTAATCATGCCTTCGGAATTTCAACAAGACCACCAATACACTAGACAATATATGCCAAACCTTTCCGAAATGTGTGCTTCCCCTCAACTTACAAACACCTTTTCCTCACTTCAAAAATGTTGCTTTCACGAGAAGAGTTGTCGAAGAGGATATTGAGGGATATATATATACTCGATCGATGTTTGGAGAAATTGGGTTTGATTATTTGTTGGACATAAAAGAGGATATATATCCTGAATTTCTCTTAGAGTTCTTTAGCACATACTCTCTCATTTATGATAACGGCAGAGTATATGTTAGGTTCATCCTTGAAGGTCGACTCATCAAACTCTCTCTTGAAGACTTTGGTCAAGCTCTTCGTGTTCTATTTGTGGGCACTTTTCGATTTACTGATAAATGGAAACTTGATTATCTTCTTGAACCATTCGACTGTGCTCCAGATGAAAATGAAGAGATTGACCTTGACTACATTCTTGATGTCATTCGTAAAGAGCGTAGTGGAAACGTTGTTGTTGGGCCAATTTAGAGCCTAAATTGTCCCTATACTGATTTGAATGAAATATACCCTAAGATTATAGAGGTCGGTAAAATCAAGAAAGTTTGTCGAGTCATCCTCAAGATGTTCTTAGAAGTCCACAGAGACTCCTTCACTACTGTAGCGGATCTGAGCCAGTGAAGATAAGAACCAGGATCAGGATGATGGAGTTAATGAGTAATGACAATGACTCACTAACTCCCGAAGACCATCTCTGATATGAAGACCTGAAGTATTTATACTAAAGACATAGTGGGAACTTCCTTTGGTGAAAAAGGAAGAATATAACATGCAAGGTGGTTACTTGACTTTATTGAAGCTTCTAAAGGAAGCTTCACTTTCCCACTATATATAGTGGTCTCATGACTAAGAGTTTGGTAGAGATTTCCACCACCAAAATACACATAGTGTTAGTGTTAGGATTTCCTCCTCCCATTGGTTCTTTCCTAACTTGTAAAAATGGGAGTTTAGTTTGTCATCATCGCCCAGTTGTTATTCCGCAAACAACCGGGTAGCACTTGTATATTTGTTGATTCATATATTAATAAGATATACAACGATGAAAAGTACAAACTTGTGTTATTAGTTAGTCAATTGGTTAATTGTGCATATTGTTCTTCATAGATTTGATATGTGCACAAGATTAGTGGACCAACAAGTGGTATCAGAGCGGGTTGGATTTTCTCTATCCAGATCCGTTCGAATGGCTGCTAATAACATCTTTTTTAGTATCGTCAAAATCATCAGTGTGTTGATAAATTGCACTTACAGTAGCAGTTTCTGAGGGGAAAATACACTGCTGTTGACACACGTATCAAAGTGTTTACACACTCGTCAATCATCATTATCAGGTACATACACTTTTACTCTTGCATATCGATTATGTATACCTGAAGCTAAACCCTACAACACCCTCACCACACATAAATCACCAAACCAAAAACAAAATCTACAAAACAAAATTCAAATATCCACACCAGGTTAGAACCAATAAGGCCAGAACCAAAGAACCATGTTTCATCAAATGTACATGGTTTAAGAAGGTTAGTGTTTACATGGTTTTGAAGAAGGGTTATGTTCACCAGGTTATGTTAATATTGAAGAATGATTGTTTGGCGTAGATGAAGTGCCTGATCACCACCGAATTCTACTTAAACAATCCATGATTTATACATTACCAGAACCTGAACCACTGAAACCAAACAAAACCTTACACTAAACCCAAGTTGTTGAAGACAAAGTCCAGCAATGAATCATGTCATCTTCATATCCTGAAGCTTCATTCGGGACTTGGTCAATCAGGTACATGTTATTACCTCAAACCAAGGCAAAGAAAGGAGACGACATCTAGGCTATTTCTATATTCAAATTGGGGGAGATTGTTGGGCTAATATTTGACCCCAGGTATTTGAATAAGAAATAGTCACTAGCTCAGACGAAGATAATACCGGTAAAGCTATTCCTGACTGAACACAATGTTCAACAGAGATTACTGATGTTGTTCATCAGTGCTCCTTCTTTAGTGTACTTATAAGACCAGAGATGTTTTCACTTTAGTAACGATGCGGATCAGTAACTGAAGACAAGACACGAAGAAGTTTTATAGTCAGACACTTCAACAACAAATGATCAGAACATTGGTATATCTTTTATGTATATTTGTTGTATCTTAGTATGTAAGAAGAAGCCGTTATGCTCACTTACTACTAAAAGACTTAGGCTATATTTCTATTCAAATAGGGGGAGATTGTTGGGCCAATTTAGAGCCTAAATTGTCCCTGTACTGATTTGAATGAAATATACCCTAAGTATTATATAGGTCGGTAAACTCGTGATAGTTTACCGAGTCATCCTCAAGATGTTCTTAGAAGTCCACAAAGACTCCTTCACTACTGCAGCGGATCTGAGCCACTGAAGACAAGAACCAAGATCTGGATGATGGAGTTAGTGAGTAATGAAAATGACTCACTAACTCCTGAAGACCATTTCTGATATGAAGACCTGAAGTATTTATACTGAAGACGTAGTGGGAACTTCCTTGGGTGAAAAAGGAAGAATATAAAGTGCAAGGTGGTTACTTGACTTTATTGAAGCTTCCAAAGGAAGCTTCACTTTCCCACTATATATAGTGGTCTCATGACTTAGAGTTTGGTAGAGATTTCCACCACCAAAATACACATAGTGTTAGTGTTAGGATTTCCTCCTCCCATTGGTTCTTTCCTAACTTGTAACAATGGGAGTTTAGTTTGTCATCATCACCCGGTTGTTATTCCGCAAACAACCGGGTAACACCTGTATATTTTTTTATTGATATATTAATAAGATATACAACGATGAAAAGTACAAACTTGTGTTATTAGTTAGTCAATTGGTTAATTGTGCATATTGTTCTTCATAGATCTTCATAGATTTGATATGTGCACAAGATTAGTGGACCTACAAGTGGTATCAGAGCGGGTTGGATTTTCTCTATCCAGATCCGTTCGAATGGCTGCTAATAACATCTTTTTTAGTATCGTCGTGTGTTCATAAACTGCACTTACAGTAGCAGTTTTTTAGGGGAAAATACACTGCTGTTGACTTACTCCTAAAATAATACCCACCAAATCTTATCCACCCAAAACCCACCACCGTCACTCATTATTATCACCTACCCCACCATTATTCATAAACAACACCACACCGTCTCTTTCTATTATTCATTTATCCAAATCTCACAAACAAAACCTCCCACCGTCACCCTCCTATCCACTTTAACAAAAAAACCACCGATACAAACATCACACCAAACAACCGACACTTGTTTTTAAAAAAACAAATCCTACATAACTAACAATCAAAACAAAAACATCTCGTACTACAATCAGATCTAAACAATAAAAAAATCAAAAAACCCAGATACAAACAATCAAAAACCATATCGAGATAAAATCATGGCAATTCCTTTTCTTGTGGCCACAGGAACGGATTGCTTCGTTACATTGAAGAATCGATATTTTATTGGGGGTGTTTGATGATTGTTTGACTGATAAAGAAAATCAGTGGATAAAAAGGGTGAATCTGAGTAGTTTTGAGATGATGTTAGTAGGGTCTGAGCTTGTGCGGTATATGTCAGTTTTGTTGAATGGTTGTGGTGTATCCGGTGAAGATGATTAAAGGGACTGGTGGCGACTGTGATGCTATCGAACAAGAGGATTTTGATGTGGTTAAAAATGATACAAAAATGTGTATCGATGTGTTTGTTCATATGATTAAGGAAAATCAATGAATAAATAAGTGGGGGAGATGAGTGGTGGTGATCGTGATTATGGTATGAGGTTTGCAGGAATTGATTAAAAAAATCAGTCAATCAAAGGCGATGTATACCAGGATGCGATGAGGTTGAATACTGATATGATGGTTTTGTGCTTGGAAGAAATTGATTAAAGAAATCATTAGTGAAATAAGCAATGATATATGTTGTTTCAACTGGTCATGGTAAACTGAACCCCTAGTGAAGACCTATATGTGGGTTGTATCAAGCTTCGAAGAAGCTGATGAAACACTGATGTGTTTAGAGGTTTTATTGGAACTGATATTAATATCAGTTGGGAGAGATTAGAAAGGGCTCTTTAGTAGATACTAAAGAGGTGTTCAGTGCATTGGGTTTGATTACTAGAGCTTTTAAAATTTGAAGCTACCAAATGTTGCAGCCCAAGCAACAAAATCTGAACTGCCAGGTCATTCTGGACCCCACCAGTAGACTTGACCCTCTGGTCCCTCCGAACCTGGTCAACACAGCATGTCACTGAATTGAACCCCAGACCGGTGACCCCTGTCGTTGAGCCCTTACAGCCTAGAGATGAACCCAGACCACTGGACTTATGCCAGCTAACCCCTTGTCGCTGGCGAACCCCCAACAAAATGAACACCTGGTCAATGTATAAACCCCATCGTAGAGACTCCCACACCAGCGACCCATCAGCAGATTCTGGACCTTTGTCTTTCCTTCTATGGACCCCTGTACACTAGGTACTGGACCCCCCAGTCGCTTTCACCCCCAGCAAGTGGACCTCCACCAGTAGTTCGACCCTTTCAGACTGAACCCAGCTGTCAATGAACCCAGAGGTCCCTGAACCTTCTTCTTCGGACCCCTATCCCCAAGTCCATAAACCCTCTGTCTCTGAACCACCAGCAGATTAGACCCTCACCAGTGTTCTGGACCCTCAACCATCAGCTGTTCTGGACCTTCAGGAAAGTCTGAACCTTTTCCAGCAAGTACTAAACTCTCAGCAGTCTTGATAAACCATCAGCAGACTCTGACCTGGACCCTCATCATTGGTCCACAGCAGTTCTGGACCCTCAGCAAGCCTGAACCAACAGCAGGTTTGAACCATCAGAGGTCCGACTCACAGACTCCTATCAAAGCAGAACTCTAAAGACCTTAATCATGACAATACCCAAACGATGGCAGCCAAAGATTTGAGATCAGTTGTAATGCAAGGGCAGTTGATTGAAAGTTCTATAGCACAATTGATGGAGTTTATATGGTAAAGCCCAGGGTTTTGAAAAGGGATTGACGAATAAAGTGTGTAAAGATACAAAAGATGCTTGTACAACAACTTTTGAGGGGGAGAGAACACACTCATCGTCATCAAGTATACTCTGAACTTGTATTCTTTACACATCTATTGTGTACACTTGAGTATTCATAACCTGGTGACAAACCACCTATAACACCACAAACAAGACCACCACCCTACCACTAAAAAAACAAAATAAACAAACCAATCACATACAAAAAAATCCAAATTTCCAAGAAGAGCAGCTGTTGTTGGTAATGTGCTTATATAAGTTGATGTTTTTGTTGAAAAAGAGAATGATGTGTTCGGGGTAGAAGTGTGGTATGTTACTGTTGTTTGTTACATGAAGTGAACTAGTGTTCTGGGATTTTAAAATACTTGGGTATTTAGTAGTTTGGAGTGAATTTTTCTTGTTGTGCCTGATCACCACTGTTGGAAACAAGTCTCTAAAGCTACCACTAAACCTAGGAAGAAAGCTCAACATGTTCGTCAGAGACTACACTTATTTAGTCACGAATACGAAGAGATGGTATGAACACATGTTGTAAAACTTCATTTGAAGGTTGTTATTTATTGTACCCCCTGTGTTGTATCTTAGTACGTAAGAAGAAGTCGTTATGCTCACTTACTACTAAAAGACTTAGGCTATGTTTCTATTGAAATAGGGGGAGATTGTTGGGCCAATTTTGAGCCTAAATTGTCCCAATACTAATTTGAATGAAATATACCCCAAGTAATATATAGGTCGGTAAACTCAAGCAAGTTTGCCGAGTCATCCTCAAGATGTTCTTAGAAGTCCACAGAGACTCCTTCACTACTGCAGCGGATCTGAGCCAGTGAAGATAAGAACCAGGATCAGGATGATGGAGTTAGTGAGTAATGAGAATGACTCACTAACTCTCGAAGACCATCCCTAATATAAAGACCTGAAGTATTTATACTTAAGACATAGTGGGAACTTCCTTTGGTGAAAAAAGAAGAATATAAAGTGCAAGGTGGTTACTTGACTTTATTGAAGCTTCCAAATGAAGCTTCACTTTCCCATTATATATGGTGGTCTCATGACTTAGAGTTTGGTAGAGATTTTCACCACCAAAATACATATAGTGTTAGTGTTAGGATTTCCTCCTCCCATTGGTTCTTTCCTAACTCGTAACAATGGGAGTTTAGTTTGTCATCATCGCCCGATTGTTATTCCGCAAACAACCGGGTAACACTTGTATATTTGTTGATTCATATATTAATAAGATATACAAAGATGAAAAGTACAAACTTGTGTTATTAGTTAGTCAATTGGTTAATTGTGCATATTGTTCTTCATAGATCTTCATAGATTCGATATGGGCACAAGATTAGTGGACCAACAGTTGTAAGAAGCCTCCACTCTACCAAGCGTCGAGTAAAACGCTATGTGGTTCTCTTAAGCAACCTAAATGATTGTATGGTCCGTTGGCCCGACATCCTTAGGGAGAATGTATTTTGTCTTGGCGGAAACCAGGATCATATTCCGGCGTGTATGGCGCACATGTTATGTTGCATCGCTACCAACGCCAAGTATAATCTCGCATTCTACATCTCTCGACGAATCACTTATGCTCTTTCCAAACCCAAAACAAATCTTCCCTATGCCATGCTCCTTACTCGCCTTCTTAAGAAGGTTGGTGAAGACTATCCCGACATCAACATTTCTCGCTTTCGTTCGATCGAACGTGTCATGCTACCAATTCAAAAGGTACAACCACGAAAAGCTAGAAGTGATCAAGGTTCGAGAAAGTCCAATCCACAAGAGTCCGATGATGAGGACTTTGATATGTCACCAAGTGATGGTGGTGGCGTAGGCACAAGTGCTCATGTTGGTTCTTCGAGTAACTCCCACCTATCCATGGACACTTTCATGTAAGGGTTAGAAGAAATCATCCCTCCTCCTCAATATGCTACTAGTGGACTTCCCGAAAAATTCGGTCTTGAGGATGTCTACCGAGCTAATCTTAAAACCCAAGGTGATTTGTTTGATCATCGAGTGGAGTCAAGAGGATCGTTCAAGAACATAGCCAAATTGATCAAGGGACTTGGCAAGAAGAAGAAATGAGGCTTGGTTTATCAAGGTTAACATGTTTGTAAACATGTTTGAATTGTTGAACTTTTTATCCTTTTTCTCTTGTTGTTTTTAGGATATTATGCTTGCTAAACTAATACTTTGTGTTTGGGTTACTTAGTATTTTAATCATAATCGACTATGCTATTGATCATTCAATTTGCATAGCTTTGTGTATATTATGTGTTTGTTAGCTTCCTAGATTTTGATTTATAGTTAACTTTGGCTTGCTATTTTTTACTTGTGTGAAATCTAGGCTAACCAAAGTTTGAGGAAGTGCAAATTTTTTACACCACGGGTCGCGGTTCCATATCGAATCCGCGGTTCCTTAGCGATAAAGAACCGCGGCCCTACATAAGGAACCGCCTGTCACTGCTTCAACAGAATCTTTGCTTTACACTGTTTTCCTTAATCTGTGTAAAACTTTGATAAAAAATTTGCAAAACCTGCACTTTCCTAAAATAGGCTACCTAATTTCATTATTTACCTAAAATGATTTTAACCCATTACTAGTTTGGATCATTCTCTTCTCTTCTTAAACCCTCTCTTGTTGATTGTGTTCTTCATCCCTTCAACTCTTCTCTAAACCTCAACACACAACCATGGTGTCCACTAGAACATCCAATTCTTCCAAAACTTCCTCTTCCAAAAGAAGCCTCAAAATTAAGATTAAGTTACCTAACATTGGTTCTTCATCTTTTCACACTCCCAAAAATGAGATCTCTCCTATTCTCATTTCCTCTTCACCTTCACCACCCCTTGCTCCATGCAAGACAAACTCAACCCATAGTACTAACCATTCACATGGTTCTACCTCCTCTTCATTCCAATCAAGAATGAATGAGCTTTCTTCACCTTTCACTCCTAGTCCTCCTTTGGATGGGATTTCTCAACCTCAACCTCTACAAAGCATTCCCTTTGTCCTTGAGCCTTTGGTTACCTCTCCTTTCACTCTACCAAATTCTCCGATCTCACCCATGGACACTATGCCTCCAACACCTCCTCCACCCTCAAACACTAATGCCCCTATCTTGGGCATTCCTATTTCCCACTTCATGGGTGATCCTTGCTTATTTGGGTTCCTAGAAGCTCATGGTGCAAATTGCCCATGTTGTCTCTATAATAACTACATCATTCAAAACCTAAGGTTGGAGATGCTTGGTCTTCATAGAAGGTTTCATGATTTCTTGATTTCCTTGTTCTCCATGCCTCCTCCTAGGAGATGAATGATGGTTTTTAAAATAACATGCTTTTTTAAAGAAGGCCAAGCCAAAGAGGACTATGAATTCAAGACCTAGTTTTAGATAACTTTGTAGTAGTTTGTTGTCTTTATATTTCTTGTATTTCCTTTCTTTTCCCTCATGATTTTCTCATGTGGATGATTTATGGATTTAGTTTTATGTGTTTTAATCTATGTGATCACTTTAATCAACTTCATTTTATTTAAAATTGAACCTAAATCTATCACAACCTCTAAAAACTTGACTTAAAATTGGATCAAAATGTAATCTAAATATTTTGTCACCCTTTTTCAAGACATTCTTGTGAATGTGTTGCTTTTATGCAACCCTATCATACTCTAGTGCTAAAAGAGGTAAAAATCCAAGATTTGCAAAGTTTTGAAAAAGTCTTATTTTTCTCCAAAACTTTTGAAAATCAAGGTTTGATGTCCTTTGGACGCGGCTCCTTAGCCCCTAGGCGGATCCATATCGATATGGAACAGCGGGCTCTATTAAGGAACCGTGTACAGGAAAGCCGTTCTTGGCTTACTTTTGGTCTTTCTTCTTTGACCACTGTCTTGGTTAAGATTCTTTGTTTACCCAATTTGGCTAAATATTTCCTAAAACCTTTTATTTTCATTTCAAATCTTTGCCTTGTCTATTTTCTTTAAATTATTCTCTTTTGGGAGTTCTTCTCTTCATCCCTCATAACGCCTAATTCTTCCTTTCTTAACCTTAACATTTCTTTGTCACAATCTTATCAACCTAAAGCTTCTTCTTCTAAGCTTTCAAAGAAACCGAAAATCTCGGTTCGACCCATTTGGATCAAAAAGAACAAGAATCCTCATGATTCTTCTTCTCCAAAATCCTCCAAGAATTTCTCTTTCTCTCCGATTCAATATTGGAATGAGAATTACTCTATAAAGCCAATTATCGGAGAAAAGGAAATTCTTCCACCACCACCAAAACCTTTCAACTCTCCTCAACTCAATAACCTATCTTCTTCCCTAATCTCACTAGGCATTGTGAAAACATCTCTTATCCATTATCTCCCTCTCCACCAACCTCTAATTTTGATGGACCTCCCCCATCTAACGCCTTTGTTTTGCATCATGGTTCCTCGTGTTCTTGTTATCATTTTCAACAAATTGAACTTGCTCATATCTATGACAAGCTAAATTTTCTTGAATTCCTCCTCACTCGACCTCCTCTCAAAGTTTTCATTCCAGTGAACAAAACTTTGAATGATGCTTCGTCGTCTTTATTTTCCAACTAAGGCACATTTTGTACTTTAGTTGTTTGAGTCAATAAAACTCAAGCAATCTTGGAAGATTATCACTATTAGAGTAGTTTATGCTTTGTCGTTTATTTTCCATATTTTTTGCTTTAAATATTCATATTGTGTGTATGAATATTTCTCTTGTATGTTATTTCATATTTGTGTAATATGAATGTTATGTGTGTTATCTTTCACGCTAATTCTGTTTCACACATTTGTTAAAGAGTTGATCATGGTTAAAACTTACAATTAATTATGGGTGATTCCATAAATTCTAAATTTTAACCCCTTGACATTTTAATCATCTTTGATTGGTTTAGATGTTTCTTTTCTTCCTTTATTCCACCAATTAAACTATGATTTTGTCAATACACACTCTTTGGACATACTTAGCAAATGATTGCTTCTAATATGAGATTTCTTTTCCTTCTCCCTCTCAAGTTAGTTAGTAGGTAGTGCACACACATACATTAGTGTTTCTTTTCTTTCTTCTAACCTTTGTGTAGCATGTTACCTTAGCTCATTTACTTGGTGCCACAAGCAAGGGGGAGTAAGCACCAAAGGGGAGCTACTAGCAAAGTCCGGTTATTTTCTTCTTCAAAGACTTGTGCTAACCTTTTTGCTTCGACAAAGGGGGAGAAATGATAGTGATAAACTCGTTAATAATTCGAATAAACTTGTATTTTACGTAAATGAGTTTATAGTTTGTCGTAAAAAAAGGGGGAGATTGTTAATGCAAAGCAATGCCTAAAAACAATTTTAGTATTAATTAATCTTTCTTAGTTTTGATCATGACAAATTACAAAGACATTTATTGTCAAAAACAATCATAAAATGAATTATCTAACAAACACTATCATCAAGGTAATAATCATTACACTAACATATCTTAATCATGCTTAGTGATCATAAAACTGATTAGCCTTAAAACTCACTTTTGTCAAATATAACAAAAGATTTTTAATAAACTTTATTTTTAACAAAATGTTTTATTAAAATGAAAATGTAAATTTGAATATGGCATATTCCAAATGCCATAAGAATATCCTTTGAAGGTTTAAACAGCCTCAGATATTTCAAATTCACTAAAAGACAAAAAGGAGCGGAGTCTACTCTCCGCGGTTCCTTAAGTGCCTACGCGGTTCCTTATCGATAAGGAACCGCCTGGGTAGTTAAGGAACCGCCCCCAGATAGCTTTTGGCATTTGTCTTCTATAAATAGTGGATCAAATCTGCATTTTGATTAACCCTTTTTGGACATCTCTTTCAGTCTTCTTTCTCCTATCTAATCCTAGTCATTTGTAAATGATCACTTAATGTGTTAAGTATGTTTACTCATGATTATCCTCTTGATCTCCTTATTTACCTTGTCCAAAGAGAAGATCACTCACACACTTGTGATGTGATTAAATATGAAGCTTTGATGAAGATCACCTTCTCCTAAAGATCTAGTCATGTTCATCATTTGTTTATTTGTGTCTTGTGTAGATCCAATGTATTTATGATACTTGGACTAGTTGTGTTCATCCAAGATATTTGTGAATACTTGGATTGGAGTTGTGTAAATTCTTTGCACATGTGTGTGCTTGGATTTGTGTTGTATAGATCCAAGCTACATGTGTGTACTTGGATATGTTTAGTTGAGTTGTAATTAGTTGCGTTAGTTCTCACTAAACTATAAAGTGATGTGGTTGTGTCTTGTGAGTTCTCACTAAACTATAAAGTGATGTGTAGTTGTGTTGTGTGAAGTTCTCACTTAGCTTCAAAGTGAAGAGTCGTGAAGATTGGTTCTAGCTTTGGATTAGAACTCGACATCTAGCCTTGTGTTAGAAAATGGTGAAGTAGGCAACGTTGTGAAGATTGGTTCTAGCTTTGGATTAGAACTCGACATCTAGCCTTGTGTCGTAAAATGGTGAAGTGGGCGACGTTGTGTAGATTGGTCCTAGCTAAGATTATGTCTCGACATTTAGCTTAGTGTCGGAAAATAATGTAAGCGACGTTGTAAGGTTTTCTCCGCCAATAAGGGAGCTTGTGGATATAGTGGAAATCTCGAGTAAGGTGTACTCGAGGAGTGGAGTAGGAACGAGGATAGAGCCTCGTTGCCGAACCACTATAAATCTTGGTGTCTTCCTATTAGGTTGTCTCTTTCCTTACTCATTACTTACATTCATTATCATTATACTTACTACACATTGTTAATGCATTAGAATTGAACCCAATCACTATGCAAATAGGTTTCAAGTAAAAGATAGTTTTTGCACTCTTCTAATTGAAAGGAATTTTAATTAGGAGATAAACCGATGAAAAACTATTCAACCCCCCCCCCCCCTCCCCCTTCTAGTTTCTACAATCGATTTGGAGCTAAATTGGCTCGTTAGGCCCATTAATAGATCGGATTGGGTTTTAAGTTTAATGGGTCTATTATTGGTCTTAGTTTAATACTAATTGATGTAGTAAAATCGTACACGTTTTAGGAAAAACGCGTATAATCGGTAAGTATTAAACGTTCACGTTTAAAAAAACGTGAATGCTCGATGAATGCGAGTTCGTTCTCAGCGGAGGTGTGTATGTGATAGGCCAATATAATAAAATCAAGTTTGGATTAGTGTAGTTTTTTGGTTGAGAAAGAGAGAAAAATAAAGACGATTTACGCTAAAAACTACACTACGACGTAAAACACGCGAAATCGTAAAACGCGACAAAAAATAAAAGTCCACTAAAATTAACCAAATTCTTAATTTAAGCTAAGAAAAATATGAATAAAACAAAAATGAAAACAAAAATTTCCAAAAACTTTTTAATAATTATATATTAATTTTTAAAGTTTAATAAAAAAAACCCCAAAATTAAATATAATTGAAAAAGAGTGAAAATGCAAATTTTTCTAAATGTAAACCTAAAATATATTAATTAAAACTTAAAAACTATTTTTCTAAATTTTTAAAACACTTTTTTATATTTTTAAACTAATTTATAAAAAACGTAACTAAAAATATTAATAAAAAATAAATTATAAACGTGAAAAATCTACTTCTATTTAAAAAAAATACTAAACTGAAATTAAAACACAAGAAAAGTCAAAAAAGCTGAAAAGTATGACCAAATAAGCTGTTAATCAGCTTATTACATTCGGATTAATACAAATAAGCAAAACCAACAACCCCTTAAATAAGAGCCCTAGGGAAACTTTATCAGTAAATAGGGCATAACGGTAGAGTATGTGTGTGTGTTGGCAGTGGTGGTTGTACAATATTGTAAATCTTGCTTATGTTTAGAGAGAAAAAGAGATAGAGAGATGGTAAGAACACACACACACACTTAGAGAGAGAAAGTGTAGAAAACACACTTTTCACTATGTGTATTATGAATGAACCAACACCCTCTCCAACTAAGGAGAGGTTTATATACCCAAGCCCATGAGATGGGCTTGGGCTTACAATGGGCCGCCGGCCTACACATGTTGTAGGCTTGGCTTCGCCTTGTTTGTTTAATATTATGATAACTAAACTACGAGCTACTACTTAGACTATTGTTGGAGTGACCGATCCTTTCTAAATACGTAAAAACGTATTTCCAACAATCTCCCCCGAAGGGAGGTCACTCCAAATAAGGGCGTTACCCAAGTTACAATAATAAAATAAACCTAGCATACTATGCTTGTCTTGAGCTCGTAGTCTTCGTCTTTCTTTTTCTTTTTCTTTTCTGGTGAACATGTTGATGTGATCTTTGATATCAATCTTGAGCATTAATCTCTTGCCTTGATCTTGTACATCACTTGTGATATCCGTCTCCTCGTGACTTCATGTCCCACATACTTATACCTTCGTAATTATTGAAATCTTCAGAATTCGATACAGCAGAATACTTGTCTTTTAGCTTTCTTGAATTAGATGAGGTATTAAGTGCATAAACTATAAGCATGCGGGGATGACTTCTTCTCAGATTCCGCAACGCCACCGTCTTCAAATGCCGCAACATAAGTAGACACGAACGAAATGGCTTTTAACATTGCATTCTAATTCGGTAGCATTTTACCTCCGGTAGGTGAAGACCGTTGGACAATATAAAATATCGTACTTGTGGTAGGTAGATTTAATTAAAAATCTCCTTGACAAGATTTCACGGGTAAACCTGTTCTCTTTACTCGACCATCCAAAGCTGACTGCGAACGTAAAGAGTGAATCATTTGGATAAAATTATCCGCATGATTGAAGCCGTCAATTCTGATATGTGTGTAAACACCCATCCTTTTTACCACTTAATTACAATAATAACCGGGCCAAAACGTGTATTTTATGTCACTTATGTCGGAATTATACGTGGTTTGTGTTTTTGTTGTGATTTAGGACGAAAAGGTGAAAAGTGGAGAAAACACGGGCATTCACGGGCTTTTATTAAAGAAAAAGATGAAAGACGAAGTCGAGAAGTCAAGAGTGCAAAAAAGAACGGAAGTCCAAGACCAATTCTGAAGATTTATCGAAGAAAAAGTCAAAAGACGGAAGTTTACTTAAAGCCGAAGAACTCAAGTCTTATTTATTGAAGAATTAAAAGACGAGTCCAAAGAAATCCCGAGCCAAAAGTCATTAAAGTCCAAGATTTAAGAAGATTAAAAGGCTTAAGGACTAATGGTGCAATTAACAAAAGATTAAGAAGAGAAGGACTAAGCATGCAATTAAGGAGAAAGGAAAGAGGGGAGGAAGCTTCCTAAGCATTCCCTAATCCTCCCCTATATATAGTCATTAGATAAATCATTTTCATTTTGTTGGCTAAGGTGACAATTAGTCTTCCACCTTTTAATTACTTGCTCTTTAAATTTATGTCATTTTAAATACTTGTCTTGCACTTCAATTCATTTTAATTCCAAGTAAGTGTTCCTTAATTTTCTTGCTTTAATCTTCATTACCTTTGATCAAGTTTCTTTTCATCATTCTCATCCTACTTTTCTTCTTTTTGGTTCATTTCAAATTCGGATTAAGCAAGCTTTTAGCTTAATCTCTTTGCTTATTTTACTAAAAAGTTTATCTTTTTACTTTTATCTAAGTTTTTGTATGAGATAAGCTATAAGTTTGACAATCTTATTGGCTTGTTTCATACTTAGCTTATTTGATTTTCTTAATTTTCTCAAAGTTTCATCTTTTCAAAAGTTTGCTCATTTAGTTTGCTTATTTTGTGTTTTGAAAAGTTTTTAAGTTTAAGCTTATTTTGTTTTTCTTAATCTCGTTTTAAATCAAGTTTTGTTATTTGCTTATATTCAATAGTGTTTCTTTGGTATTTGCTTATTTGTCTTAGTGCTTATTTCGTTTGCTTATTCCGTTTTCCTTATTCCCATCGTAACTGCTTTTTACCTTTGTACGATCCAACAAGTGCGATCGCATAAACCCTTAAGGGTTTCTACTTGCGATCCAGTGTTGCGATCAAGGACTAGGATCATAATACGACCATACTCCATAATCCACACCACGATCACTCGTTGCGATCGTGGGTAAGATCATAGAGTGCGATCCGTGTTGTGATCGCTTGGTCACGATCACCCACTGCGATCCACTTTGTTGCGATCGTGGTGGAGTGCGATCCATAGAGTACGATCCATAGAGTATGATCTATCTTGTTTCCATCGCATCAAGTGCGATCGTGAGCTATGATCACCAAGTGTGATCTAGACTGCGATCAAGCTATGATCCGGGTGCGATCCAACCACTTCATTGGTTGTGATCGTAGTGCGATCTGATTCGTATTCTTGTTTTGTTTTCGTTTTTATTTTAAATTTTGTTTTCCCGCCTTTTTACTTGATTTATTTTTAAGTTTTCAAATTATATTACGTTGTCAAATTTAATTTTCGTCACGCTTTTATTTTTAGTCATTTAATTAATTTACTTTTCAAATTTTTTAATATTGCACCCTTTACTTTTAATTAGACTTATATTTAATTAACCGTCATTTACATTTACGTCTCGCACTTTTTAATATACTACAACGACACAACCTCTTGTTTCACCAAAGAACAGCTGAGTCACACATAGAACCTAGATCAATTCGATTAGACCACTACTTCGAACTTTAACTTTTATACAGGGTGTCAAAAATCGTGTATTAAATGGCGCCGCTGCCGGCTCTTTTCGTAAAGATTAACGGTTTTCTGTGAGAGACGCGTTGCTTTTTGGGATCCGTTCACTTGTGAGCGTTATTTTCTTGCACAAAAAATTCAAAAAAACCATAAAAATTAAAAATTGATAAAAATACATAAAAATTAAAAATTTCAAAAATCCAAAAAGATTTTATTTTTATTGTGTATATATATTGTCTTTGTGTTTGGTTTCTTTTTCTTTTGCATTTTCAGGTGTATGCGTACTAGATCTTCTAATTATCAAGAGCCCGAGACTCGAGAAGATTTAAGTATGTCAGGTGTTAACAACAACAATAATCCACCGCACCTCAACAATAACAACAATGTTCTTCCACAGCCCGATCTTCGGACAATGGAGGAACTTTGTCAACCTACCATGTTTGGACGAGGAGGTCCGATTGCGCCGATGCAAATCACGGCTCTTGAGTTTTCGTTGAAGCACCACATGATTCAGCAAGTGCAAACTAATCCATTCGCCGGAATGCCTGATGATGATGCCAACAAACACCTCGACAAGTTCATTACAATCACCCAAAGCATGAAGTTGCCTGGTGCCACAATGGATGTTCTACGCCTTCAAATCTTCCCACATACTTTATCATATCACGCCGAGAAACGGTTTGATCGTCTCCCGAAGAATTCTATTCATACTTGGGATGACATGACTCAACGTTTTTTATCGCGCTACTTTCCACCATCCATGGTCACGAGCCTTCGCAATCAAATCAGCGGTTTCATGCAGGATCCTGATGAATCTCTTTTTGATGCTTGGGAAAGATATAATGTCTTGATTGATCGTTGTCCAAACCACAACATGCTCCTTGTGACCTTAATTGATACTTTCTACAACGGTTTGACTTTTCGTGATCGTGATACGATTAATGCAGCCGCCGGTGGCACATTTATGAAAAGGAGACCCGAGGAGTGTAGAGAGCTTATTGAGAACATGACTACTCACCACAAAAACTGGGATTCCTCTGCTTCTTCAAGGAACAACCCGAGAGTCAATGTTTCTTCTACTTCAGCAAACCCTGATATGACCGAACTCACCCGCATGATGACTGAAATGAGCAAAAGTATCTTGCTTCTCGCTTCAAACCAACAACAACAAGTTAAAGCGGTTGCACCTTCTTGTGAAACATGCGGCGGTCCACACTCATACACCGATTGTCCTTCTACACAAGGAAATCTGGAAAATGTGTATGCAGCTTATGGTAATTATTCACCGGAAAATTACCAAGCTCGACCTCAAGGGGATAGAAATTTGCTGAGTTACCGATCAAACAATTACCTTTCACCCGGTTTTTAACCTCAAAACCAAAACCCCGCAAACAACTACACTAGAAGCAACCAAATCCCACCAAGAGCTTCTAATCCTTATCACCCACCCGCTCAACAAACCCCACCCATAAATCCCGATGTTGAAGCCATCATGAGAACCCAAGGTGAGCAAATCAAGAATCTGCAGAGCCAAATTATCAATCTTAAAGGAGATATTACCAAGCAAGGGAATGAGATAAGATCCGAGCTTCGAGATAATATTTAATCCTCCTTCAGCAATCAAACGAATGATTTGAAGAATATGCTTGCTAGTTTCTTGCCCGCCGCTCAACCTTCTTCTTCGAGTTCTCTACCTTCAAACACCGTCACCAATCCGCGAGCAAATGTGAGTGCTATTACTACCCGTAGTGGAGTCACCATCGTAGGACCACCAATCCCGCCCCCATCATCTACACCTCCTCCACCACCATTTATCCCTACTCCTCCTACACCTAGTATTAGTGCACCATTACCGTCTCCGCCTCGTCATGACGATGTTCCTAAGAAGAACTCTTCAACATCTCAACCTTTACTTACACCTACACCTTCACCACCCAAACCCAATATCACATATCCTTCTCGCTTAGGCAAGACCAACGAGCTAACCAAGAATGACTGTCAAGTGTCGAGCTATATGAAGATGCTTTCTCAAGTGAACATCAACATTAGCCTTGTTGAAGCACTTGTCTACATGCCGAAATTTGTCAAAGCATTCAAGGAATTGCTTAGCAAGAAGGAGAAGTTGATTAAGCTCGCCAACACACGCTTAAATGAAAATTGCTCTGCAGTTATTCTTAAAGAACTTCCAGAAAAGCTTGGAGATCCCGGTCGTTTTGTGTTGCCTTGCATTTTCAACAAAACCGAAGAATTTACTGCCCTAGCTGATCTCGGGGCCAGTATTAATCTTTTGCCTTTGAGTGTTTGGAAAACACTATCATTACCCGACCTCACTCCAACAAAGATGACTCTTGAACTTGCAAATCGCACTCTCGCTTACCCCGTTGGTATTTCCAAAGACGTGTTCATTAAAGTTGGCACATTTACTTTCCCGGTCGATTTTGTCGTTGTTGATTATGAAATGGACCCTCGTTTAATACTTGGTCGGCCATTCTTGAGAGCCGGACGAGCTCTAGTTGATGTTGCCGAAGGTGAGTTAATCTTAAGAGTCGGGAATGATTCACATGTTTTTAAAATGGGGAAGCTTACAAGCAAATCCTTTGGACGAGAATCAGTGAATATGATTAATGTGCTCGATGATTTTGTCATCTACAACAATCCGCTATTCGACTCTTGCATTGATAATCCACTTTTTCATGATGATGTGGATGATTCTCTCTCCAATTTGGAACCTTCTCCCATTTATGATTCTCCACCGATCTTCGATGCTTATGATGATGACTCTAGCTCAGATTCGGATGATTACGATGACCTTACTTCTGAGTATCCCGATTTGCCTACATATGACGATTTTGATGAGGCCGATACTCTTTCGAGCGATTCTTCCCATGATGAAGATCCTCCGCCATCACTCGATCCTACTTTGGACGATTACTCATTTGAGGAAGACTTCTCTGCATTTCTCAACACTTACTTCCCTCATGAGAGTGATTCTCCTCCTTATGATTTTAAAGATTATCGTCTTGATCCTACTTTGGATTTGATGAATATTCTTTCAAAGGAGAAGAAACCAGTCGACACCAATATCCGCAGCACATATGATTTAACACCTCTTTGTCCCCCTTCTGAGGACGAGGTTGTGCATTTTCATCTCGGATCATCTTCACACTCTGTTGAGCCTGAGTGCTATTTTCCCCTAAAGGAAAAGGTGTTCAACCCCGGTATTGATATTATGCAGCCATCTCAGTATCCACCTGATGAAATAAAAGGAAATATCTTTGGAACTTATGGAAATCTGCTTGCACCACTTCGCCCTTGCTTCCACCGTGCTCCATCGCTGCTTAAGGGAACCTTGCCTACTCTTCTTTGGCTTGCCTTGTTCGCCTTAAGCTTGTGTTATTTGATGGACGAAAACTATGTCTTTGATCCTGGTGGATATGTTTCATGCTTCTTCCTATGATGATCAAGGTCGAGTCAGGCTCACGACTCGGTAATCAAAAATCAAGCGCTTCTTGGGAGGCAACCCATGCATCTATCTTTTAGCTTTCTTTATCCTAAGTGTAGGGGAGACCCGTAGGTTTGCTTTTTCCTCTCCTCTATTCCAATCAGGGATTCAAGCGCTCAATGATCCACTCTTGATGATTCTCGACGACCCGTGATTCCGTGTTCACTTCTTCCTGGTTCTATCCTAAACTCTTTTTGATTCACTATTTTATATTTTCTCAATATTAAAATAGGAATCTATTTAGTTGTCTTTTCCTTAGCAAGATTTAAACAAAGTGCACAATGTCCTAAGTGTAGGGGAGTTTACTCCCACATGCTTAAACATTGAGGACAATGTTTATGTTAAGTGTAGGGGGGCTTCTATCGAAGTTAAGTGGCCTTTTCCTTGTATTTGTCCTCATTTTAACCGGAAAATCAATTTTTCGACATTTTTCAAAATTTTTGATCTATTTTGGCCTATTAGTTTTTACCTTTGTATAGTTATTTTCTTTCTTTGCTAGAATAAATGTTTAATAAAGTGGTTTTAAATTTCAAACGTTGTGAATCTTTTGACTCAACCCGAGTTTACTTATCTAAGTTTACTCTATCTAGTATCCTTAACGTGTTTAAGTCAAGTTTTGCTAGGCTTTTATATAGGGAGCTATAAAACACGAAAGTCTTAACTCTCACGGGTTAAGAACAAAAACTTTTCGCAAGTTCCTATAATTGATCCTAGAGAGTCGTTTATCAAGGGAACTTTAAAATGCGATTTCTAAACTTGAAAAAGTCTAAGAGTTTGCAAGATCCTATAGGCGACTCGAAAACCCAAAACTTTGATTTAATAGGCTAAGCATCCACGAGTCTCATTACTTGAGATTTTAAACTGTGGAGAACGAGAGATGATAGAGCCAATTATAAGTTTGGTATTCTTTCGGGAATTTATGTGAGTTAATTATAAGCCTATTCTCCCATCGCTTGTTAATAAATTTATCTGCAATAAATAAGGTTGTACGATTTAAAAAGTTACTTAGCTTCTAGCCCAAGATCGTTTAAAAGTTGCTCGGTATGGATTAGAGTTCATAGCCAAGGCATAACTTATTGAAGCGGGATGCGAAGATTGGCGAGTCCGAAAAGGCCCTAACAAGGCATGAGGGCTATATTTTGTTGCTAAAGATCCAAAGTGATGTGAAGAATCATTTATCGAAAATCAATATGAAGGATCGAGACACACGACGAAAAGTAAAAACTCCCCAAAAGTCAAGGAGAAGTGTATCCGAAAAGACCCTAGCAAGGTATGAGGATAAATAGATCCAAGTCATAAAAGGAGGCGGATCATTGTATATCAAAGTCCAAAATAAAGATTGGAGAAAAATGAAGAAGTCGTGTTCCAAGTATGAATCTCTCAAAACTTCAAGTGAAGAAATTTCCAGTATGAAGAGAAGACCATAATTCATGAACGTCTCTCAAGGTTTGAAGTATGAAGTCGCTGCCAAATATCGATCCAAGAAAGGTCTCAAATCGCGAAGCGAGTTATGCCAAGATATGAACTTTATGAGGTCCCGAGAAGCAGTCTTAAAAGATTTTGTCCTTTAGCTAACTATTGATTAAATCGTTCACTTTATTTTCGGACTAAATAACTATCGAAATAAGTCAACAATGCATCCTTGTGATCATTCAAGACAACAATAAAATATAAGAGATACACCTAGGAATAAGGGAGTCTAAGTGAATAATTGGCCCACATGAGTTCGTGTTAGTTTGCTAACTTATAATAACAATGATCTCGTTTTTAAGCTTGGTTTGGAGAAAGTGAAAACTTGAGGATGATGATCATTCACAGCATTTCCAAAACCCAAGGTATGCTTTTTTATTTCTTTACTTTGAATGTTTGTAATTTTCTATCCCTTTAATAAAGGCCAAAGTGGATTGATTTTGATGAAAAATGTAAACGTGCTTTGTAACTAATGCATTGCATGAGGACATTGCAATGGTCAAGTGTAGGGGATTTGATAGGTGTGTAAACACCCATCCTTTTTACCACCTCAATTACAATAATAACCGGGCCAAAACGTGTATTTTATGTCATTTATATCGGAATTATGTGTGGTTTGTGTTTTTGTTGTGATTTAGGACGAAAAGGTGAAAAGTGGAGAAAACGCGGGCATTCACGGGCTTTTATTGAAGAAAAAGATGAAAGACGAAGTCGAGAAGTCAAGAGTGCAAAAAAGAACGGAAGTCCAAGACCAATTCTGAAGATTTATCGAAGAAAAAGTCAAAAGACGGAAGTTTACTTAAAGCCGAAGAACTCAAGTCTTATTTATTGAAGAATTAAAAGACGAGTCCAAAGAAATCCCGAGCCAAAAGTCATTAAAGTCCAAGATTTGAGAAGATTAAAGGCTTAAGGACTAATGGTGCAATTAACAAAAGATTAAGAAGAGAAGGACTAAGCATGCAATTAAGGAGAAAGGAAAGAGGGGAGGAAGCTTCCTAAGCATTCCCTAATCCTCCCCTATATATAGTCATTAGATAAATCATTTTCATTTTGTTGGCTAAGGTGACAATTAGTCTTCCACCTTTTAATTACTTGCTCTTTAAATTTATGTCATTTTAAATACTTGTCTTGCACTTCAATTCATTTTAATTCCAAGTAAGTGTTCCTTAATTTTCTTGCTTTAATCTTCATTTACCTTTGATCAAGTTTCTTTTCATCATTCTCATCCTACTTTTCTTCTTTTTGGTTCATTTCAAATTCGGATTAAGCAAGCTTTTAGCTTAATCTCTTTGCTTATTTTACTAAAAAGTTTATCTTTTTACTTTTATCTAAGTTTTTGTATGAGATAAGCTATAAGTTTGACAATCTTATTGGCTTGTTTCATACTTAGCTTATTTGATTTTCTTAATTTTCTCAAAGTTTCATCTTTTTAAAAGTTTGCTCATTTAGTTTGCTTATTTTGTGTTTTGAAAAGTTTTTAAGTTTAAGCTTATTTTGTTTTTCTTAATCTCGTTTTAAATCAAGTTTTGTTATTTCCTTATATTCAATAGTGTTTCTTTGGTATTTGCTTATTTGTCTTAGTGCTTATTTCTTTTGCTTATTCCGTTTTCCTTATTCCCATCGTAACTGCTTTTTACCTTTGTACGATCCAACAAGTGCGATCGCATAAACCCTTAAGGGTTTCTACTTGTGATCCAGTGTTGCGATCAAGGACTAGGATCATAATACGACCACACTCTATAATCCACACCACGATCACTCGTTGCGATCGTGGGTAAGATCATAGAGTGCGATCCGTGTTGCGATCGCTTGGTCACGATCACCCACTGCGATCCACTTTGTTGCGATCGTGGTGGAGTGCGATCCATAGAGTACGATCCATAGAGTACGATCTATCTTGTTTCCATCGCATCAAGTGCGATCGTGGGCTACGATCACCAAGTGTGATCTAGACTGCGATCAAGCTACGATTCGGGTGCGATCCAACCACTTCATTGGTTGCGATCGTAGTGCGATCTGATTCGTATTCTTGTTTTGTTTTCGTTTTTATTTTAAATTTTGTTTTCCCGCCTTTTTACTTGATTTATTTTTAAGTTTTCAAATTATATTACGTTGTCAAATTTAATTTTCGTCACGCATTTATTTTTAGTCATTTAATTAATTTACTTTTCAAAGTTTTTAATATTGCACCCTTTACTTTTAATTAGACTTGGATTTAATTAACCGTCATTTACATTTACGTCTCGCACTTTTTAATATACTACAACGACACAACCTCTTGTTTCACCAAAGAACAGCTGAGTCAAATATAGAACCTAGATCAATTCGATTAGACCACTACTTCGAACTTTAACTTTTATACAGGGTGTCAAAAATCGTGTATTAAATTCCGATTCCTGGAACAAGTTTGATTCCTTAAACAATCGCACCATCGTTGCTTTCCAGTTGTCACGAGCTTGATTCATATAGAATCTTGCAAGCTACCTACCAAGTGCTGTTTGAGGTTAACACTAGAAGGATTTCCACTCATCACTGTGAACACTATAGAGTGTCACTCTGAGTGTTCTGGTAAGATCACTAAGATATTGCGTAGAGGCATGGAACGTGTTTAAATTCAATTAAGAATTAAACAACTGTTGCTTTCCAGTTATCATAAGTTTGATTCATAATGTAAAACCCGTAAAAATAAGGTCATAATTTAATTCTATTTTCAATTATTTTGAAGTATTTTATAACGTTAAATATTACTATGTTTAACGGTTTAAGTTGAAACCGATATTAAATATTATATTTTAATATTTTGACGAGCAACGAGGACTACTAGTGATCGCGATACCGACGGATGCCAAAAATTTTATATTTTATTATCGATAATTTCGATATTTAATACTTTCGACGATATCGTTTTAATTACGTATCGAGTCGTTATATTATTATTTTTCGTGTGCGTTTAAACTTTTTAGTATTTTTACGAAACCCGAGTCTCGTAAATATTTCAAAATTTACAATTTACAATTTCCACCCTTTTAAACTATTTTATTACATTTTGGACCAAAACTATCATAAATTGGTAAAAACTACCCTAACCATACACTATATATAAAATTCCCACTAACTACATCACATTTTTTTTATCAAAAAAATCACTTTCTCCTTCCTTTCTCTCTTTCTTTGCCATACAACAACAAGAACCCCATCACCAAAACCTTCAATCTTCTTAATTTCTTGTTTGAATCTTCAAAAACCAATCAAAGTCCCATCCTAGATTTTTAAAGGGCTACATTTTGATACCATTTTCATCAACATGCATGAACTTTGAAATTTTGATCAAGAATCTTGGTGAGTAAAGTTGTTAGATGATGTTGAATGTGATTATCTAGTGATAATCATGTGTAGATCATGTTATTTTTGTAAAGAAAATATATTTTTAATTTTTGTGTTTTGATTTTGATGATAATACAAGTGTTAGGAATGGTTTATGATGATAGGGGCTTAGGTTGATGACAAAAGTTGTTGGAATTGATCAAAAACATGATTTTGCAAGAGATTTTAATAGTCAATTTGGGCAGTAGGTTTGAGGTCATTTTCGGAAATCTTAAGTCTGAATATAGGTTGTTATTATGGTATTATGTCGTAGAGAATTTCGTTAGCTTCGATTTGATATAAAGTAGGCCTTCCAACTCCAAACGAGGTGGAAGATACACTAGTTTGATTTTCGTGTACCGGGAGACGAGTGTCGACACAATCCGAAAATTGTTGTCGATATTTGGATCGAATCTCGGGGACTATAAAATGAGTTTCAAAATGATTCAAGGGCTGTTCTCAGGCTCCAAGTTTAGTATTTTGAGTCTATTTTTAGAATCAAGTGGCGGTTTTACAAATGGAGTTGTTTAGAATGGTCAAAATGGTTTCATAAGTCAAGGTCGCTAAACTGTCCGGATTTTGTGATTCAAAGATGAGCCGGGCAGGGAACTTTAGAAGTAAAATCTTTTAATGGGCTTTTGGGAGGACTTTCTACATATAGTAAGTGAGTTCTCTGAGTAGTATCATAAAAAGTTGATATGTCTAAATATGGGAAAACGGCTTGGACATTCGGTATGTTCCGGCAGATTTTTATTAAAGGCGTAGAATAATAAAATGAATATATAGGAGAGTGTAATAGTATCACTTGTATCGTTTTCTCTCGATTTTGTCGTGATTTTATGAGTCGAGTTTTATATTCTTATGTATGGGTTATTTCTCGAGTCTATTATTAATGAACGCACCTCATTTGATAGGTTGCGGTTCTCGTGTTTGAAAGGCATCATCTATCGTCGGCGATCGTCTCATTACCACTATTGGCTAAGGTGAGTCTATAGCCTCGCTTTATACTAGTTATTAAATGATTTCAAACCCGCGAGGGGGAATACATGTTTTATAAACTTAGAACACAAGATTTTTATGGTATGCTTTGTCCCTCTATGAATGGACCCGTGGTTGCCTTTAAATTGCATTAAGTGATTGCCTTTGTTAAAACCTCAATTATGGACCGTTAATTAACCTATGATGGGTTAACCGCTAGTACAATTATTAGATCTATGGGGGAAGCCGCCCCGGTTCAGTTTTTGTGGACTTGTCATAGAAGCTTAGGCCCGACCTCCACACTGTTTGAGCATATTGTATTGAGAAGTCAGTTATACGGCAATGTACCAATAATCTGGAGGTAACCGACAATTAATAAATCTCATGTCTTATCAGACCTCTAAAGGGAGTGTCTAAGAGCTCGGTTCCATGAGCTTATTGCAATTTATGCTATATACAATTATTATTGTTGATGCGAATTATTATTTGATGCTTGTTGCCTTTAAGCATGCCACAAACTTATAATATGTGCTTGTGTTCAAAAATGATTATATAAACCTATAGATTCACATGGCATTTTTGCTGATTGTTTTACTCACATGTATTTCAGGTAATCAAGAAGTGGAAGCTTGGAGGTCACGAGAATGAAGTTGTGCACTGCTATGTTGTTCAAACTCTTTGATTTATTTATCGTTCCATTTTTAAAACAAACTAACATGTTGTTTTAACTTATCTTTTGGTAACGATTACTTGGGACTACGCTACTCTGACAAATGTTTTAGGAACGATAAATCTAAAACGTCTCTTTTCGAGTCGTTCTTTATAAATTATGTGTTGTTGTATCATTGTTTAGCACCCAAAGATGTATTCCGCTGCGTGTAAATTTGGGGGTGTTAAAGATTGGTACCAGAGCCATGAGTTATAGAGAACTAGGTCTTTTTCTAAAAACCTAAACTATAACTGTCGGTTTTATTTTTCAAAGAGTCGGTGCACATGATTTCGCGTGACTTCAGGTTCAAGCTACTTCTGGGATTACCACTTTAGTATGCGTTATTACGTATACCTTATTGGCAAGTATTTATAAATAAATACTATGATCCACTTATGGATATATATATATTTATATCTAGGACCCATTTATCGATATATATTTATGTCGTTAAATTTTCGATAGAAGTTTATCAATTATTAATGATTAACTGAAATAAATACAACAAATTTTCAAGATCTTTCTGTATTTATTTTGAAGTATTTAAATTGCTTTTATTGCAAAAATTTTATATTATGACCTTACATACCTTCATCTGCGCGCGTTACTTTCATTGTCTAACCCTTTGTGATATCTATAGATATCCAAATCGCTTTCCGACTGTTGGTGCTTGGACGTCTTGAAACGTAATCTCTAGACCATTGTGTAGCTCAATGTGTCTTTGGAATAGACTAACCGCTATCGTGTGAGTCACACATTTTGAAATACTTATAATCGTGTTGAATAATATCATGGTTTTTCATAATATTTTGTTGATTTTTATTATCGTTTTACACGACATGCGAAGATTTAATTCGTTGACATTTATATGTATCGACTCCGAAGTGTATTGTTCACTTATATCTCGGTAACGTCATCGTTATTTTATAAACCATTGTCTAGATTATGGCGCTAGATTGGGATACGATTTTACTTCAATAAAATTGTATCATTTGTTTTTTTCATTTTCATTAACCTTCTTGCTCCCGGAACGCAACTCGTTAATGTTCCATTCTTTTCTCGTTATGTTTTGGTGTTTATGAAGAATCGTGGCACCAAGGAGATTTGCCTAATTTGCACTTTGAAATCTAAATTACGAACGTCTTTCACCGTTTTGCTTCCTAAATTTCGTGTTGAATACCTTGAAGCATATTGTGTCATTAATTATGCTATATTTTATTTGATGCTCATTATGAGATTTACTTTTCGTTATTGTAAAAATCCACAAGACATGTGTGTATATATATATTTTGAGCCGTTAGAAAGTGTCGAAAAATATATTTAATGGAGAAATTGTAGGGACAGTATAAACAGGTCAAAACTTAAAAGTAAAACATGTGTTTTTAAAATAAAATAGTCAAACCGGCACAGAACTTGCAGGGGTATTTTAGTCATTTTACATTGGGTTTCAGGTCTCGGGCAAAATTAGAAAGTTGTCTGAAACGTCATTTTGTATCAAAATGCTTTAGACTCCGAGTCTTGGAGATGTCGTTTATCGGGTCAATTAATCGGCTCATATTAAAAGTTAAATCTGATAGAAAAATTCAGAACATGGGTTTTAAACGTTTCTAAGAAGTTTTGAGTTCATTTGAGATCGTAAAATTTTAACGAATATTATTTTACAACTAACTAATACTAGTTGCATGTGAAAATGTTTAAAAATAGAAACATTACAGGATTAGCAATTACCGGATTAATGGTGTAATTTGAAAATGAATAATATATTTTCTTAAAAGCATGTTAGTATCGTGTAGCTTACGATGAGTACACATGTGAATTGTTTTATTCTTTTTATATATATGACTCATTTGTCATTCGATGTTATTTTATTTTTATTTTCTTCTAACCTTCAACTGATTCGGGTTGAGTTTTGAAGTTTTGCCTTCACATTCTTCTTCGACATTCTCATCACGTGTCTCATGGCGTTTCCGTCTAACCTTATAACCTTTTGAAACCTTAACAATTTGTAACCATTTCATTGGTTGTTTTATGAGCTATTATTTGCCAATTTTTGCAAACCTTTGGCTACTTTATACGTTGTCATAATGTCACTTTATAAATAAATCTGATATTTTTTTACGATTATTTTCATCAACTGTTTTTACTTTGGTCTTATAAAATACTTTTTGTAACATTAAAAGTTGCTTATTGAGTATCTCACAAATTACTTGTATCCTATAAATTTATAAACTATTTTTAAATTCCATTTTACAAATGGCATGGTTTATATATAAACATAAGAAATGTAATACTTTCCGACGAAACTGAGCACTGCATTGCTATTCCTAAATTATACATGGCCTGATCACCTATGTCTAATTTAGAAGGAGCCATGCTAGGTTGAATAGTAGTCACCTTAAAAATCTTGATAATAAATAACTTTTTACTTGTATTTATGATAAAGATTAATAAAATGGAATAAAGTGAAAAGAAGTTTTAAAAACCTTTATATTTCATGCAAGTAGCGCAATTTCTATGCATCCGCATATGTTTTCTTACCTTTTCTTGAACGAATTACGCGCTTACGAATACGTTTTTACTCGACAATCGTTTTTCCACTTGTTACTTCATTTTGTCTTATAACTGATTTCTTTTGACCGTTCGTCTAATTACTGACTGTTGATAAATGACTTGAAAGTCTCAATGTTTTATCCTTCCTTCTCGTCCAATCTTCTTTATGCGACTGGGTAGATCTTTGGAATGTCTCCGCACGTGAATAATGAATTATCACTAGAGTGATTTCCGTATATTCGGGATGACGTCCGTCACTCTCGTTTGTCTCGAAATCCACTCTTGTGAACCGTGCTTTGACTTCTCTCTTTAAACACTAACATCGTTCATTTGATTTGTTTTAATTACAAGTGATTATTAGGAATTTTATTTATTAAAATTTTTGTATGGATCTTCTTTCCGATCATGTATCGCCCACCGCTAAGTTAACGAGCTGATATTGGTGAACCATCAACCGCACTAACAAAATTGACAACTTGTTTAATCTATTATTTCTTATCGTCTTACCATCAACGCCTTTATTTTATTATTCTCTTTAAGAATTCATACGACATTTGCTTCGTTTTCTTTCGTACCGCTGATTTCGTACTAATTGTTGACCATTATTTCCATTCGTATTCATTTGTTATCTTGTCACATTTTGAAACCCAAATATATCCCATGTTTATTTAAAAAAAATAATAATAAACACCTTTAAGTATTTCTACAAGGTATTATAAAATTTTTATGGAATTTTTATACATTTTTCTAATGATTCTCAGTTATCGAAATAACCATCACATGTAAAAGGTCAAATTTATACATCATATTTTGTATAACTAAAACTAATGTTTAAATTGAAATTTTGTTTTTATCTTTTGAAGTAATTGACTTATCATACTTTACTTTAAATGTAATGAAATTATCGGTTTAATTTATATTCCTGATAATGATTTAATTTGGAAATTATATTTTCTAATTGTAACCATCAATATGAGTTTAATTAATAAATTCATGTCTTTCTTTCAAAGTTTCTTAAGACAACCAAAATAAATTATGAAGCTATTTAACTCCTATTTTGATATATCATCCTTATCAAGAAAGTACCTCAATTGAGTTTTAAGGTAATACCAAATCCGGGACGGATAATTGTGACAAATGTTATTTTAATGATAATGTATAATTCTTTCTTCGATCTCATTTTTCTAGTATTGGGAATTATTATGTTTTACGGTTACGTGAGTCGAGATCCCTCGTCGATCGTCAACCTTAAATCATTTTACCACATCTTGTCCGTTTATGCGTTTATTGAATTCATTTTATCTCGTTCTGTTCCTTGTATTGAAGATTACTATTTTATTCTGAGTTTAAAATGAATCTCGGGAAGCAGTGTATAAGAAGAAACGATAAGTGTCACCAGGATTTATGTGTGTACTTGTGGAATGATTGAGGACCGAATTTCTTAATGAATGGAGTTAATAAATTCATTACGACCTCGAGGAGTATGTTGAAGCCGACACCGCAAGTGGAAAGACTCTTGAGATCAAGTGGTTATTATCAAGGGTTCGTTCAAGGTTTTCTCGATGATTTACGGCGGAGATCTATAGTCGATGTTTATGTTCGACCTTTTCTTTTATGTACTTATATTGTGTGTGATCTAGTCAAATGATCGTAAGTTGTGAGAACTTGAGACGGCATCATCCGATGACGTCCGATCATGTAGAGCACATATTATGTAATATCTTTTTGACTTTCAACGACGATATTTATTAAGACTTTAATGCGCGTTGGCGAAAGTGAGATGGTGTCTTTGTAGTATCTTTTGAGTAGGGTCCCACGCATGAGCACCCTCCGACGACAAAAAAAAATTTCTTGTTAGTTCTTTTTGATGTGTGTCCATGGCTATCCGACCGATGGATATCCTTTAAATTGCAACTTTCCTTTTAACTGGACATACCCGAATATCCTGTCATCTATTCTTGCCGTCGAATGAGCTTCGTGAAATTTTCATGTGTCGAGCTTGACGGGTGACTGGTGGATAAGAATCTATTTATTCCGTTTTGGTGAGATACAACTTGACGACAAGTCGCGTTTTGTAAAAGAACCAGTGGAGATCGTGGATCGAGATTCACGTGTGAACGTGAGGACTTCTTTATAAGGAATGCCGTCATCCTTCCGGGTAGTGAACAACTCGTGTATGAGGTGAGTTGAGCGCCGGGACGTCGCTCCCTTAAGGTGGTGAGGATGTAAAACCCGTAAAAATAAGGTCATAATTTAATTCTATTTTCAATTATTTTGAAGTATTTTATAACGTTAAATATTATTATGTTTAACGGTTTAAGTTGAAATCGATATTAAATATTATATTTTAATATTTTGACGAGCAACGAGGACTACTAGTGATCGCGATACCGACGGATGCCAAAAATTTTATATTTTATTATCGATAGTTTCGATATTTAATACTTTCGACGATATCGTTTTAATTACGTATCGAGTCGTTATATTATTATTTTTCGTGTGCGTTTAAACTTTTTAGTATTTTTAAGAAACCCGAGTCTCGTAAATATTTTAAAATTTACAATTTACAATTTCCACCCTTTTAAACTATTTTATTACATTTTGGACCAAAACTATCACAAATTGGCAAAAACTACCATAACCATACACTATATATAAAATTCCCACTAACTACATCACATTTTTTTTATCAAAAAAATCACTTTCTCCTTCCTTTCTCTCTTTCTTTGCCATACAACACCAAGAACCCCATCACCAAAACCTTCAATCTTCTTAATTTCTTGTTTGAATCTTCAAAAACCAATCAAAGTCCCATCCTAGATTTTTAAAGGGCTACATTTTGATACCATTTTCATCAACATGCATGAACTTTGAAATTTTGATCAAGAATCTTGGTGAGTAAAGTTGTTAGATGATGTTGCATGTGATTATCTAGTGATAATCATGTGTAGATCATGTTATTTTTGTAAAGAAAATATATTTTTAATTTTTGTGTTTTGATTTTGATGATGATACAAGTGTTAGGAATGGTTTATGATGATATTAGGGGCTTAGGTTGATGACAAAAGTTGTTGGAATTGATCAAAAACATGATTTTGCAAGAGATTTTAATAGTCAATTTTGGGCAGTGGGTTTGAGGTCATTTTCGGAAATCTTAAGTCTGAATATAGGTTGTTATTATGGGATTATGTCGTAGAGAATTTCGTTAGCTTCGATTTGATATAAAGTAGGCCTTCCAACTCCAAACGAGGTGGAAGATACACTAGTTTGATTTTCGTGTACCAGGAGACGAGTGTCGACACAATCCGAAAATTCTTGTCGATATTTGGATCGAATCTCGGGGACTATAAAATGAGTTTCAAAATGATTCAAGGACTGTTCTCAGGCTCCAAGTTTAGTATTTTGAGTCTATTTTTAGAATCAAGTGGCGGTTTTACAAATGGAGTTGTTTAGAATGGTCCAAATGGTTTCGTAAGTCAAGGTCGCTAAACTGTCCGGATTTTGTGATTCAAAGATGAGTCGGGCAGGGAACTTTAGAAGTAAAATCTTTTAATGGGCTTTTGGGAGGACTTTCTACATATAGTAAGTGAGTTCTCTGAGTAGTATCATAAAAAGTTGATATGTCTGAATATGGGAAAACGGCTTGGACATTCGGTATGTTCCGGCAGATTTTTATTAAAGGCGTAGAATAATAAAATGAATATATAGGAGAGTGTAACAGTATCACTTGTATCGTTTTCTCTCGATTTTGTCGTGATTTTATGAGTCGAGTTTTATATTCTTATGTATGGGTTATTTATCAAGTCTATTATTGATGAACGCACCTCATTTGATAGGTTGCGGTTCTCGTGTTTGAAAGGCATCATCTATCGTCAGCGATCGTCTCATTACCACTATTGGCTAAGGTGAGTCTATAGCCTTGCTTTATACTAGTTATTAAATGATTTTAAACCCGCGAGGGGGAATACATGTTTTATAAACTTAGAACACAAGATTTTTATGGTATGCTTTGTCCCTCTATGAATGGACCCGTGGTTGCCTTTAAATTGCATTAAGTGATTGCCTTTGTTAAAACCTCAATTATGGACCGTTAATTAACCTATGATGGGTTAACCGCTAGTAAAATTAATAGATCTATGGGGGAAGCCGCCCCGGTTCAGTTTTTGTGGACTTGTCATAGAAGCTTAGGCCCGACCTCCACACTGTTTGAGCATATTGTATTGAGAAGTCAGGTATACGGCAATGTACCAATAATCTGGAGGTAACCGACAATTAATAAATCTCCTGTCTTATCAGACCTCTAAAGGGAGTGTCTAAGGGCTCGGTTCCATGAGTTTATTGCAATTTATGCTATATACAATTATTATTGTTGATGCAAATTATTATTTGATGCTTGTTGCCTTTAAGCATGCCACGAACTTATAATCTTTGCTTGTGTTCAAAAATGATTATATAAACCTATAGATTCACTCGGCATTTTTGCTGATTGTTTTACTCACATGTATTTCTGGTAATCAAGAAGTGGAAGCTTGGAGGTCACGAGAATGAAGTTGTGCACTGCTATGTTGTTCAAACTCTTTGATTTATTTATCGTTCCATTTTTAAAACAAACTAATATGTTGTTTTAACTTATCTTTTGGTAACGATTACTTGGGACTACGCTACTCTGACAAATGTTTTAGGAACGATAAATCTAAAACGTCTCTTTTTGAGTCGTTCTTTATAAATTATGTGTTGTTGTATCATTGTTTAGCACCCAAAGATGTATTCCGCTGCGTGTAAATTTGGGGGTGTTAAAGATAAAGAATCTCACAAGTCACCTACCATGAGCCTTTTGATGTTCGCTCAAGAAGGATTTCCATCTCCACTGTAAATACATGCGTATTACTCGGATGTTCAGGCAAGATCATGAAGATTTTGCATAGGACTCTTAATATTTTTCTTACTTTTCACAGTGTGTGAAGAAGCAAGTAAATATGGAAGTGTGTCCTGATGAGATATTTTGATGATCTCAAATGGCTCTAGACTCGATCGTGCACTTTGGATTTTAGTGATCGGAGGCTGGATAGGAGTGCCACCTTTTCAATACCAATTTACTCGGAGTGAATAAATCGATAGATAATGCGTTGTCTCCGTGTGATTAAAACAAATACCTTTTAAGAGATATCTGAGTTAGCTGGGATGGGTTGTGCATTGCATCACTGGGTCCATGATGTCTATCTTTAATATCAAGCATCAATAAAAATGATCTAAATAGCATATGTGTTGACTAGGTTTCTGCCTAAGTTGTAAGGAGGGCTTCTTTCTTTACACCCTTTATATTCACAATTCTTTTTCATTCTTCAACCCCTTCAATGCTTACCAATACGTCATAATTAGCACCTTGTTGTGATTGTTCCAGTGCTAACTTAAGTACTTGGTCGACATTCAGCTAGATTCACAATCTTTTTTAATCTTTCCTAAGGACTACTATTTCTAGCTATGGAATGTCCTTGGGAAGATTCCTCCGGTTTTGGAAGAATCACTGGACTTAACCTATCCTACCATCCTTATGTCGCCACAATCTTCGTGAAATAAATAGGTTTAGGGTAAGTTTATGTCACCATGAAATCTATTTTGGTATAGCAAGTCCATTTTGCTCCCCCTTAACATATGCCACGATATTCGAAAACATTTCGCACATGCCGGGATGAGCTATCACGTTAAGTCAAACCATTTTTGATTAATCATATCCCATATTAAATCATGATTTCTCCCCCATATTAAAAATATTAACCCAATCGATGTTTTTAATATCAATTGATTTAATGAAGTTTTAACAAAGTTTTGGGAAGAAAAATGCAAGTCTGTTTTATCTTAATGATACCAAATGTTGAGATACTATATCGATTTGTAAAATAATCACATATTCACCATTTAAGAGTAAATTAACAAGGTTGGACCTGATTGATGAGAACATCATATGATAAGATCACATGGTTCTTGTCGGCAAATGTTGGTCGCCTTGTCACATCTGAAGTCATCTCTTGACACCACATGTACGATCGGTATCATTGTCTTGACACCAATTTGTGAACTTGGCACGTTCGGCATCAAAGATTCTGAATGCTTGACAATTGCTCCCCCTCAATTGTTGACATGTGTTCTATTGAAAGAGTTGTAGTCGTCGTTTCAGTAGTCGCATCGTCGAGTATGTAGATACCAATTGTAGATTGCTATGGTTGTAGATATGATAACTTCATAAAAACAAGATTTCTATTGTTTTAACAAATAAATGCACTGATACGTATATATATCCGTGTTAGATTGTATTATAACATAAACGCAATTTCTTACATGTTTATAAAGTAAACCATGCCCGAGAAAATTAATTCCCGTTGCGAGCCAAAGCTTTCATAAGAAATACTTGATTTTAATATGAAAATCGGGTGTAGTCAGAAATAACTACAAGCCATTTAGGCATGTTTTATGAAATATTTACAACTTTTTTTCGAACTATTTATGGCGCTGTGTCGATATTAATCAACATTTTTAAGGCCGTAAATGTTATCGTACCAAAAGACATGCCTTTGAAATAAATAAAGTAAAAATATTTTTGGATTTTTCTGAATTTTTCAATTTTTATGGTTTTTATATGGTTTTATATTTTTGTATTTTGCTTTTGTGGATAAAAATATAAACAATATATACGAATGATCACCAAGGATACGGAGAATAGTTTACCACCACTATTCTTTCGCTTCATCTGCCAGTTTCTTTAGAGTCTCGGGCGACAAAGATCTCAAACCTAGCTTGTCGGCCAAAAATTCCATTCGAGCGCGATCTAAAGCCTTTGTGAAAATATCCGCCAATTGATACTCAGATCGGACAAAGTAAAGCTCGATCACTCCATTTTTCACTTGCTCCTTGATAAAGTGGTAGCGAATGTCAATATGCTTCGACCGGGAGAATTGAACATTGTTGCAGCATAAGGCAATTGCACTTTTGTTGTCGCAGTACATCGGAATTTTGTTGAAACCTAGACCATAGTCGGTTAATTGAGATCTCATCCAAAGAGTTTGAGCACAGCAACTGTACATAGCTATGTATTCTGCTTCCGTACTTGAAATTGCAGCGCTTTTCTGCCATTTCGATGCCCAACTGATGCCTTGTATCTTGACAACCCGCGTGATCCGCATCTGCATATGCCATTAGTGCGAGCGAAGAGTCCTTCGAATACCAAAGTCCCCGATTAATGGTTCCTTTAAGATACCGAAAGATCCGTTTAACAATTGCTAAGTGTAACTCAGTAGGCCTAGTTTGATACTGAGCACACATACATATAGCAAACTGAAGATCAGGTCGACTAGTTGTGATATACAGAAGGGTACCGATCATTCCACGATAAAGTGTCGGATTAACAGCAACTCCATGTGGATCTGCATCAATCTTAGTTCTTTCCAGCATTGGAGTATCCACGGGGTCGCAAGATTCTATCTTATATTTCTTAAGAGATTCAAGGGCATACTTGGATTGATTGATAAAGATGCCACTAGGACTCTGAGATATATGAAGTCCTAAGAAGAATGATACCTTGACCATCATTGACATCTTAAACTTGGAAGACATGAGTGTCCCAAACTCATCTGATAAGGTTTGGGTCGAGGCAGCAAATATAATATCATCAACATATATTTGTACCATAATCATATCTTTACCTCGTTTCTGAATGAACAGCATGGGATCCACATTGCCTTTAGCGAAGCCTTATGTAATGAGTAATTATGACAATAGATCATACAATGCGCGTGGAGCTTGCTTCAACCCATAGAGAGCCTTCTTAAGCTTGTACACATGATTAGGATATTTAGAATTCACAAAACCATCCAGCTATTAAACATAGACCTCTTCCTTGATTTCACCGTTAAGAAATGTTGTCTTCACATCCATCTGATAGGCGATCATATTCATGTGGGCTGCATATGCGAGGAATAGTCTAATAGCTTCCAAACGGGCAACAGGTGCAAAGGATTCCATAAAGTCGATGCTCAATAATTGCTTGTATCCACGAGCTACTAGTCGCGCTTTGTTCTTCAATATTTTGCTAACTTGTAGAGTTTGACCTTGTAAACCCATTTCAAAGTGATTAACTGCACTTGATCCGGGCATGGGACAAGTTCCCATACTTCAAGACGTATAAATTCATTAAGTTCTTCTTGCATAGCTTCTATCCAACAAGATTGGGTAAATGCTTGTTGCCACGTCTTGGGTTCAACTTCACTGTGAAAGGCATCAAAATGACAAAACATTGCACTTTCTTGTAACTGACTTCGTGTGGATACCGGACGATTAGGGTCACCAGTAATTGAATCAATAGGATGATCCTTTGTCCACTTGCTGTCATGTTCACGAATCTGTGGATTGGAGTAGACCGTAGTAGGAGCTTCCTCTGAGGTGGACGACCCGGCTTGATTATGGTCGGGAATTAGTACACCAAAGAATGGAAGTTTACGCATTTGAGCTAATTCCAAATCATGATCATCATCATCCTCTTCATCATCAATAGGCATGACATGGGTAGTTGATTCGGGTGTTGGTTGAGAATTACTTGTTGAAGGTATATCTTAACCAATTGTAGGTGAAGGCGTATCTGATTATGCTTCGGTTGATAGAGCGACAACTTCGGTTACCAGAGCTATTACCTCAGGTTCAGGAGCAACATTACTTGGAGGAGTAAAGAACTCATCAAAGAACGGTTGAAACAACGTATCCCATTCATTCCTAGAAGGTGGTGTAAATGAGGATGAAGTAGGGTTGTTTGGGATAAGACCAGAACTAATGTTACTGGGTCCCATTTCATGAAGTGCGGGTTCAGAGCTGCTTTGCTCAGAAGCCATATTGAGCATGTTTTAAAACATTTGAACTTCTACTCGAACTTTATTTACAACCCCGTGTCATTATTGAACGACATTGCTAGGATCGGAAATATTATCGATTCCAGAAGACATGCTTCTTTTATCAAAACATTTTTGAACACACAATTTTGAAAGATTTAGAAAAATCTTTTGAAAAATTCTCGAAAAATTGTGTTCAACATTTTGAGAACCAATTACTTGAGCTTAAGATGTTGAATATCTTACTAAACGAGCTCAAGTCCGAGAAGTTGTAAACTTCCCGTTGTGAGGATAAGTTTATCATCGGCAATAAATTTTCCTTAAATTGAAATCCGAGTTACAGTCTGATATTTAATTGTAAGTCATTGTGCATGAGCTTAAAAACTTCGAATGTTTTTAATATTAGCCCATGCCCGAAAAAAATTAATTTCTCGTTGTAAGGATAAGTTTATCATCGGTGATAAACTTTCCTTTCTTTGAAGTCTGATGCATAATCGGAAATGTGATTATACGCCATTGTGCATGAGCTTAAAAACTTCGAATGTTTTTAATATAAGCTCATGCCCGAGAAAAGTTAATTTCTCGTTGTGAGGATAAGTTTATCATCGGCGATAAACTTTCCTCTCTTTGAAGAACGGGTCACATACTGTGATTTGACTATGAGCCTTTGTTGTTAGCTTAATCGTAAATCCCCTAAAACACTTGATTCGTAGATATCAGCTTCTTCAGCAACCAAACACTAAGAGTGTCCTTATTTGAATGTTGTACAGAGATTTGACCGGTTTGTTGTTGTTGATGCTTGACTTTAGTACCTGTACTGGAATCAACAATTTGCATACTTTCACATGGGTTAGCGATATCTATTTTAGAATGATGCAGGGGTTCACAACCAACTTTGGTAGTACCAGAGGGAAACATTCTTCCTGTAGGAACCCATTGAAGATAAATTGATTTGATAATCCTACCTGTGGGTTGCCACCTAAGATTGAATCTAGGCGACATGGTTTTCTTATGCACAGCAGAAGACTTAGCGGTAGAAAACCTAGTTCCTTTGATATTCCCTCTGTTATCACGGGAGTTTAACTTCTTCAAGACTTTAGAAACACAAACTGCATGATTCGTCGTGAAGACACTCTTCATGCATACTGAACAAACACCGTGTTTAGAGTCTCAATGAGATCTAGAATTCCTAGTTCTTGCTTGTGTTCTTCTCTTATGTTCCTTTACATAGTGATTATTAGGCATGCTATTCGACCTATATTGTGGCAAATTCTTAGAACTATACCTAGAATCACTAGTAGCAGTCTTGTTTGTAGATTTTGCATAGGCTGATTTGATCACATTAGGCCTAGATAGTGGAGTAACTGGTCTAGAACTATGAACTATATCAACTTGGGAGGCAAACCGCGGTCTCGAGGATTTTGGTCGCTCGGATCTAAATGCAGTCGGTTGTCGAACGGACTGATTTTTAGGCGGTTTCTCCAAGATTGATGATTTTTCAAGCTTAGTGTTCACACTAGTTCCTTTAGTTTTCCTTAATTCATTTTTCAACGCAGCTATAGCAAAAACGTTTTTCTGAACCTGAGCCTTTACATCAGCATTTTCAATAGTTAACAAGGTCGTTGACTCTAGAGTTTTAGACCTCATCTCTACGATAGAATTATTTAACTCATTACAACGCTGTTTTAAGGTCTCATTTTCCTTTTGTAAGATGTCTTGGGATGCCAACTTAGATTCTAGCAAAGTAATTTGTTTCACAAAATTATCTTTTTCGGCTTTAGAATCTTGAATTTTTTAATTTAATTTCGTTCAAGAACAACGTTTGAATTTTCAAGTTTTTCAAATTACTTTTCAAATTTATCCGTTTTCTTCGAAAATTCAATTTTGGCATCCTCAAGATCTTTTGATTGTTGAGTTGCGATCATTTCGAGCTCTTCAATCTTAGAAGAAGCAGTCATACATCATTTATCATGATTACTTACAGCATTTTCAGAATGCTCAACATGCGGTATTTCATCGGCATAAACATCATATGCAACATTCGATTGTACCGTATTTGTAGGTTCTTCGTCATAAACGGATATGTTGTCATCATAAGAGATGTCTGTAACAGTCCCTGACGTGTTGTCGGTATCATGATGTGATTCTATGCAACTGCAATCTTTATCAACCTCCAATTTGTCAACCGTATAACCATTCTCTTCTTGCATCTGCATCGTAGAATTTTGCACTCCACTATCATACGCTTGTTGAAGTCAGGATCTTTCATAAATCAAAGACGAGACCGATGTCATAAATTTCAACAGTGTACCATGGAACTCTTGAACCTCCGTATGTGTGTATTGAAGAAATGACTGACATATCCCTGAATTTTCAGACTTAACAATGTTGAATTGGAAGAAGTGCGTAAGTTGCTTCACTAGAGCTTTATATGCAGATACTAATGCAGAGTGATTAAAGTCTTCTTTGTGAGGTTGCTCAGCTAGTTGGTTCAAATTGAGGAATATTGAGTCGATGAATGTATAAGGATCTTGACCAAAGAGTGTCACAAATTCACTTCCTCCTTGAAGCCATAAAAGGGTTACAAGATGAGACTGAAGTAGTCGAAATAACATTATACCACTTTCTCTAGTTGTGTTTTGCATTAGATGCAATTCTCCCTCTTGAGATGTCGAATTCAACGATTCCGTTGAAGTTCGATGTGAAGATTTACAAAACGTTGATCGAACAATGAAAGAAAGTAAATGTGTTTGTTGTTGCATGTAGAAATCGAGAAATAATGTTGAAATCCCCTAAATTATGTTCTCGGTGAACCAAACAAATTCCAAGGCAAACAAAAACTCACGAATTAAAAATTTTCTGTTAGTGCAAACATTACGATGCTTTGTCGATATAATCTCTTTGTGTTTTGTTGATGACAAACGTATAATTCGCAACACATTATGTAAAATGTTAAGGTACTCGTAATCACTCAAGAATACATTTGTATACTTCTCTCGACACCTCCAAGATCGCATTCGGCATGAATCACTCAAGGTATGTACAAACATGTCATTAACCTAACTAAGTGATCAAGGATTAATATTTTCTTAAAACTCACATTTAATCAAATGTGACAAAAGATTTTAATTAACTTTATTTTTAAGAAAATGTTTTATTAAAAAGAAAATGGAAATTTATATTTGGCATATTCCATATGCCAAAGGAATATTCTTTGAGGGTATAAACTACCCCAGATGGCATATCCCCACTAAAGGACAAATTTGCACGGACTCCGACGCGGAGGTTCCTTAAAGGAACCCGCGGTTCCTTATTGATAAGGTACCGTGGGTGGAGATAAGGAACCGCGGGTTTTTTTGACCGTTGCAGTGTTGCCCTATAAATAGTGGATCATTTCCAGCTTTTCTTTCAACCCTTTTTGCACAGTTTCTTTCAAAACCATCTTAGATCCTTGATTAGTTAGTTTAGATTAATCTTGTTTAAGATGTGATTCAATCCTCATCCTCTCCAAGTGCAAAGAGAAGAACACTATCATTACCATGATGTGTTGGGTTCACTACATGATGAAGATCTTTCCTTCTATAGATCTAAGTTATGTTTTTAGTCTTCCTACTATGTATATGTAGAAGATCCAAGTGTTGGTTACGCTTGGATGTGTTTGTAAGGGTAGAATATCCAAGTGATGGGTATTCTTGGATTAGGTGTTAGTTGTGTAGATCCAAGTCTTGTTAGTACTTGGATATAGTGTTAGAGTTATAGATCTAAGTGTTGTGTGCTTAGATCTATATGGTTTATGTGTTTAGACCATAAAACACAAGGTTTGTTATGTTGGGCCATAAAACATAACTAGTGGGTAGATTAGGTTGTGTCTTGGTAGTTCTCACTAAACTCTAAAGTGATGTGGTCGTGTCTAGGTAGTTCTCACTAAACTCTAAAGTGATGTGGTTGTGTCTTGTGAGTTCTCACTTAGCTTTAAAGTGATTAGTAGTTGTGTTGTGTGAAGTTCTCACTTAGCTTCAAAGTGAAGAGTCGTGAAGATTGGTTCTAGCTTTCGGTTAGAACTCGACATCTATCCTTGTGTCGTTAAATGGTGAAGTGGGCGACGTTGTGTAGATTGGTCCTACCTAAGATTAGGACTCGACTTTTAGCTTAGAGTCGTAAATTGGATAAGCGACGTTGTGTATGGTTTCTCCACCTTAAGGAGTTTGTTGACTAGTGAAGTAACTCTCGAGTAAGGTGTACTCGAGGAGTGGAGTAGGGCGAAGAGGAGCTTCGTGACCGAACCACTATAAATCATCGTGTCGGTAATTTCATTTACATTTATGTCTTTACCTTTGTAGATGTATTTATAATTGCATACTTGTGTTGTATGTCTTTGTTTGCATCACATAATCTAAACATCTAAGTTGCAAAAAAGCTATGGCTAAGTACGTGTGTGCTTCATGTTTAGATTATGGTCAAGTGTACATCACTTAGTCTAAACATCCTAGTTGCGGAAAAGCTTGTGCTTAGTACGTGTGTGCTTAGTGTTTAGACTATTGCTTGATGTACTCTTGATTTGATGTGCTTGTGTGTTTTCTTACTTGTAGTTATTATCTCTCAATCAAACACATCTCACATCTAGTCAAGATTGATAAGGAATTTGATACAAAGGATTGTTAAGGTTTCAAATTAACAATGTTGCTACGTCCACTGTCGGCGGTTCGTTGTTGGACCGGCGGTTCCTTATCAATAAGGAACCGCGGGCAGAGATAAGGAACCGCAGGCAGTAGATTGAGCCGAAATGTTTTGAAAATGAACTAGAAACTATTCAACCCCCCCCCCCCCCCCTCTAGTTTCTACAATTGGTATCAGAGCGAGGTTATTCAAGATCTTTGAAGTATATTGTACTTTAAAGCTTGGATCGATCTTTGCTCTCTTTTTCAAAACAAATGGTTTTTAAAAATGAAAAAGGTTTTTAAAAATAGAGACGATCTTTGTATCAAATTGTTCATGAAGAGTATTGTATAATAGCTTGAATTAAATCTTTTCATGTTTGGAAGTATAAAAGTCTTTTGTGTCATAATTAACTCTAAAATACGAGTTCTATGTGTCTAAAATGATTTTTTAGAGTCCTAAGTCCTTCCAAAAAGTTACCAAATAATTTTGGCCAAAAACTCATTTTTTGTCCTCTGACCGCGGTTCTTTATTGTTCCCCGCGGATCCTTATCAATAAGGAACCGCAGTCAGTCTGACTCAGATTTTTGAAAACTTTGAAAAATCATATAAAATCAACCGTAAGTCCGTAGAAGTCGTGCCACCCGTCATTTCGAACGTAATTGAATTTTCTTTTAATTAAAAATGCTTCCAAACCTTTATTCAAACTTTAAAATTTGGATGGTTTCTAAGTTCCATACTTTGTCCAAAGTATTGAGCGTCGGTTTGTCGTAAAACTTGTGTTTTACTCTTTTCTATTAAGTTGGACATCTCTTGGTGATATATCTTTGAAAATTGATATATTTATAAAGTGTTAAACTTAAATAAATTTTAAATGGGTCAAAGACTATTTTAAAATAAAATCAAGCTATGAATACTTTGTTGTATCTAACACTCAAAACATGGATGAATGCTTTTATGCGTTAAGCTAATTGTTTGTGTGTTATTATTATATGTAGACATTATTAAGTGTTCCTTGCTATTTGTAGTAGTATTGCTTATATGTCTAGTCTCTTGTGCCTTGCTTGGTATTTGTTAGTATCTAGTTTTTCCTAATTAGGATGTATGCTAGATTTCTTGCATTTTAGTTGCAACATTATGTGTGCATTGCATATAGGATTAACATCTCTTGGTTTACAAATGTTACATAAACATCTTGTACACCTCGGCATGTTCTTTAACACTTTTAGGTTTGAAAGCTTTGGGAGCTTGTCAAATCTATTGATTTGGGTCGTCTTACTCGATCATTGTGTTATTAGTTCAAGTAGATAAATGTCTCACTATAAAACATGAAACACCCTTTGAAAATCTTAGCTATTTTCTCTTAAAAGAGTGTTTGTGGGAATCAAGAAAGATTTCGATTAAATATCAATGCATTATTCAAACTATGATTGGTATCATTATCGAATCTAATTGACATATTTTTTAGTGTAGACATGAAAGTGGTTTATTAATAATATACATCGGATCATAACTCACACTTGTGTTGATGATGTTATATTGAATCTACTTGTTCAAATTGTTAGACATATTTTGTTTAATAATTACTTATAATGCACAATAGAGTCGGTTTAATAACTTGGATGTTTCATCCGAAATACTCAAGTAATTTACATTGCTATGCAATTTATAAATGTGTCATTTCCGAAAGACCAATCAAGAGTGTTCCTTTGGTTTGTGTAAACTTTGTTTATACACTTCAAAGTTATTGGCCTCAAGTTCTATTAAGGTACATAACCTTAACTAGACTTGTTTGACAAGATATGCAATGGTGCATTCTTAACCCTCATTAGGTCATGCATTATGTCACCATGCAAGTTTCATCCTTGCTAAACTTTATTAGGCAAATGTTGGAATTACATTTTGTCTAACTTGAGAATGACTACTAGAGAATTTATGCACTAGGATCTTAATTTGACCTAACGGTTGAATTACTTCCATGTGGGAAGTTGAGTTGGTGTATAACTCGTAAAAATGGTCGTGTTTAGCCTTACTTGAGCACCTCTAGTGATAGTCTCATACTCATTCTCTAAAATTGGCTAAATGGCTCTTCCTATATATGACTAATGATAGTTTACTTTGATGAACTTTGTATGTCATTAGGAGTCTTTTTCTTTTGTAGCCATTAGGTTTTTCTTAGCTTTCCTCTTACGTGCTAATTGAACCTATGTGTCTTTCCTTTGTGTGTGTTCTAGTTTTTATTGCTCTTAAGCATGACTTTATGATAAGTTAGACTAGAACATTAGGATTTGCTGAATTAGAAAATCCTCCTTCACCACCTAAACCTAGCCTCTGTAGGTGGTTCTTTAAAAAGACCGCGGCTCCATATCAATATGGAACCGCCGGTAGAGATAAAGAACCGCAGGTAGAAGCTCTCAAATTTGGGTTTTCTGAAACTTCCCTATTGTTCCAACACCTTTGGAATCTTTGTTTCAAACCTTTGATCACTCCCAAAATATCTTAGGTTTTCCCTTTTTAACCCTTTACTAGTTTGGATCATCCCCTCACCCTTTTAAACCTATTACTACCATGTTTTACAAGAACCTCCAATTCATCCAAAACCTCCTCTTCAAAGAGGCACCTCAAAATTAAGATTAAGTTACCCAAACTTAACTCTTTACCCTTTCACACACCCAAAAATGAGATTGTTCCAATTCTCATCTCTTCATCACCCTCACCACCTCTTGCTCCATGCAAGACTACCTCAACCCATGGTACCAACCATTCACATGGTTCTACCTCCTCTTCATTCCAATCTAGAATGAATAATCTAACCTCACCCTTCACTCTAAGTACTCTCTTGGATGTGACTACCCAACCTCAACCCATCCAAAGCATTCCCATTGTGAATGACTTTGCTGATACCTTGGTGACTTCACCTTTCACCCCACCAAATTCCGCCACCACCCTTGTCTTTCATTTAAGTATGTGGATTGCTTATTTCTAAGACATCTAATTTAAGCAAATCTTAGGATTCTAGTGTAACTAAGATTAAAATTATGCTTAAGTTTTAGGCTTGTTTATTTATTTATTTTTTACATCTTTGTATGATCTTTATTCTCTTGTATTTCCTTTCATGTTTTTCAACATGATTTTTCTTTGAGTCTTGGATCTTGTTGTTATTATGTTTTTTCTTTTCTCTTATTTTGAGTCCTTTTCTTAAACTAATAAGAATTAGGAATCTTCTTGGAGATTTACATTACATGTAGCTTGATTTGTGATATCTAGATAGATGACTTGCTTGTACGCTACTTGCTTATATATCTTCTTGCTTATCCGTTTGTTATATGCTTAATTGATTAGTTAATGAATGCATGCTTATTATAAAGGTTTTGTCTTTTTCAAGCAATTCCGATATAATATCTCTTAGATGTGTCTAACTCATGCATGTCCTTAAATGCTACGTGCTAACATGTTTTACTTAGTCTTCTCTTTTTAAGTAATCATGTTTCTTGCATGCCATATGTGTTAATTGCGCACCTTCTCTACATTGGTTTATTGTAGACTTCATTAGGCATTGCATGAATTATCCTATGTGCTTACTTGATTATGTGTTAGATTTTGTACTAACTCTTTCATGTCATCTTGAGCTTCTTTTGAGTTTCTTTTCTCATTTTCTTTCGAGATTTCACTATCACCTTCTAAGGTAATTTGTGAAGTTATCCTTAACTTCTTTGTTGAGTCTCTCTCAATTCATTTTAATCATGCTCTTCTAAGTCGATTCTCTTTCTTCTAGTCTTTCTAAACTAAGTTGAGGCGAGCCTTACCCTTTCATCATCATGTAATTGTTCTTTGAACATCCATAATGATTGAGAAGAGCTACGAAACTTTGAGCATGTAGTTTATCATATGCTAAACACCATTTGGTGTCGACATTCATACGCATTGTTGCCTATAATGTCCTATATCCCGATTTTTCTTAAAGCGTCGATTTATCCGCTTTTTATTTTCCTTTATTTTTTTTGGTCAAAAATGTTTCTAGGTTGAGATATTTTTGTTCCTCTTTTTGAGAGTTGATTGCGGTTAAAATTTACAATTGGTATAGTTGATTCCATCAATTCGAAGTTTTTAACCCCTTGAGATGATATCTTCAAATTCTTGGATGTTTCTTTTCTACCTCTATTCCAACAATTTTGAATTGATTTCCTCAAAATCCTCTCCTTGTTTTTTTTTGAGAGTTGATGGTTAAATCTTGAATTTTCTTGGGTGATTCCAAAAATTCTAAGCTTTTTACCCTTTGACATATTATCATTACAATTGGTATGGATGTTTCTTTTCTATCTCTATTCCAACAATTATGAATTGATCTTGTCAAGATCCTCTCCTTTGATTTGTCTTTGGATTGATAGCATCGCATGCACACTTCTTTGCTTGTCATTGTTTGTGCAAACGACTTGTTTATCATCCCCGTTTGGGTGACATCTCTTTTTATATATGCTCTTGTCTACTAACCTTGTTTTGTAGGACAATTCTAACCCATTTTTGTAGCTCGTCACTATTCTTGCTTTGTTGGTACCTCAAGCAAGGGGGAGCTCATATCAAGGGGGAGCATTTGCAAGAGTTCAAGTTATTACATTTGCGATCGTTGACTCACTCAAATTGCATTCATCGAACATCTTGCAAGTAATGCATTTTGGACACTCGTAGATAAGCATATTATTATGCTTGTTGTTGGTTAACCTATGGTGACTGAAGACTTCACTAGGATGACGCAAGCTCAATATCTTTGGATGATGGGATTACGGTTCGGATTCTCGCCTCTCAACCGAATATCTTTTTGATGCAAGCTATCTCAAAGTTGATTCTTCTCTTCTACAAACGACGACTACCTTTGGATGCGTGATCTTCCTCAAATGATATGGATTCTACTCTTCCTCAAATGACGACTACCTTTTTGATTCGACAAAAGGGGGAGAAGGAAGTGTAAACGAGTACGTTTCACATTTTACTATGCGTTACGGTTTACTTGTTCGTCATCATCAAAAAGGGGGAGATTGTTAGTGCAAACATTACGATGCTTTGTCGATATAATCTCTTTGTGTTTTTTGATGACAAACGTATAATTCGCAACACATTATGTAAAATGTTAAGGTACTCGTAATCACTCAAGAATACATTTGTATACTTCTCTCGACACCTCCAAGATCGCATTCGGCATGAATCACTCAAGGTATGTACAAACATGTCATTAACCTAACTAAGTGATCAAGGATTAATATTTTCTTAAAACTCACATTTAATCAAATGTGACAAAAGATTTTAATTAACTTTATTTTTAAGAAAATGTTTTATTAAAAAGAAAATGGAAATTTGAATTTGGCATATTCCATATGCCAAAGGAATATTCTTTGAGGGTATAAACTACCCCAGATGGCATATCCCCACTAAAGGACAAATTTGCACGGACTCCGACGCGAAGGTTCCTTAAAGGAACCCGCGGTTCCTTATTGATAAGGTACCGCGGGTGGAGTAATATTTCATTTTTTTTAGTTCGTTTTCTCTCGGTCTTATCGAATTGATATAACGTTTTTAAGCTCGACTTAATTGTTTTTGGTTAAAAAGACTTGTTTGGTATTCTATTTCTACTTGGCACAAAAAGCATTTAAAGATGTAAAAATACACTTTTAACTACGTATACATACTATTCTAAAAAAACACATTGCAATTACGACATTTAAATGCACAAAATTTTGAAATGAAAAATACAAATTTACACTACAACTTTAAATTGCAAATACAAAATATAAAACTAACTATAAAAGTAAAATACACTTTTTATTAAATCTACTTATAAATTCTATCTAACTCAGCCCAAATTCTTTAAGAAGCCCAATTAAGGATTAGTAAGCCCAACAATACAGTTAACCCAAAAGGACTACTAGTGCAACCCACTTGTAACTAAAAGGATTAATAAACCTAACACTAACTGTGATAGGACTGTGACTGTAATGGAAGAACACAAGTTAAAGGGCTAAACTTGTTTTGTGATAAAACTTGACTAAAATAAAGCTGCCAAAGACTAGTCTAAACAGGAAAAGCAAGTTCAAAATATCTGACTAGCAGAATAATGCTATAAAATCCTAACAGTGAGATAAGAAAAGGAATCAAATGTATCCTAGTTGTGTATAAAACGTAGAAACATGTACTTATTGGTACTTACCACTTAACCAATTCGAATAAACAAAATCAACAATATGAATTAATAAGTTGCGGTCTAAAAGAACTAATAAGCTACAATAATGCAGAAATATAAACGTGCTTAACCAAAATCATCCAGGCCTAGTCCTTTGACGTGAAGCGGAGCGCTGAGCTCGCTTGATTAAACTATCACCAAGTCTGAATCCAAAGCTATGCTACACCTATAAGCTGGAATCGGAACAAACGCCTGCTACCACCATACGACGAATCCAAAACCTGTAAAACTGAAATCAAGCAGAGAAAAACTAGACAAGATCTCTCGATTCCGAAACCTGCATAAACTCAAGTTACACCTGCAAAATCAAATCAAAACGAGCACCAAATATATCCTATCTATATTAACTGACTTCCGAAACCAGCCTACTGAAATACTGAAATCAAAGATAACAGCCTACCAATCTATTCATATCACTATACTCTGAATCAACAAATTTCACTACTGATTTGATCGAACTTCTAATTCACAGAATTAAACTATTTAGCTAAATCTTGTGTGAAATGAAATTATCTCTTAGAGCTTTATCTACTACTGATCATAAGCTTGGTAAAACTTTTGCGTTTAAGAAACTAGAGAAGAAGAAAAAAAACGTATATTAACTAAAATCATTACAGATTGTCAACTGAATGAACCACGACTCACTGCACTGCTCGAACTGTGAAGATGTAACTGAATTGATTTAGACACCAAAACAAAAAGCTCCTCATAAGCTCTAACGAGTTTATGAACTTAAGTAGATATATGTGTTAATCAGTAACACTTGGAAAACTTGTTTAAAACTGAAAAACACACTAATTCTAGAAGGCTATTCAGAAAAACTAAATCAAATCAAGAAACAAGCATAAGCTTGTAATCAAAGGACTAATAAGCTAATGAGATACTTATGCAGAATATAATCTTATTGAAAACAAAGAGAGCATTAACTACTAAAATGAGCACTTTAATCCATTAATGAAGAACACTAGCTTTGTTACAACTGACAAACAGGAAGTGATTATATCAGAAACTCATAAGCTGCTTATTGAAAACACATATGAAAGTAAATGATTGAAAGTAAAAGTTTTAATTCATTAATGGTGGAAAAACGGTTACAACTGATTAAGACTAATAACAAAAAGTGTAACTGAATATCTAACTGATTGCGTAACTGAAATTCGTAAAACTTTGAAAGAAAACTAAACTACTCCTAACTACTAGGTGTAATCTACTCCTAGTCTAACCATGAAAAATGAAGCCTTCGTCTTCAATATATAGCCGTCGAGAGAGGGAGTGGATGACTTCAATGACGTGTCTTGGCCAATCCAGTTGCGCCACGTGGAAAATACGAGGTTGAATCAAACTCGTTCTTCATCATCTTCCAATTTGGGGGTTTCTTCAATCTTCCTTTTTGAACTAATTAATCAATACCATCTTGTAGAGGAGAGGATAAGGAGTATTTTTGTAGTTGTAAGTTTCCTTTGATTCTTTGTGGACCGTCCTTGAATGTGGATTGCAGGTTATAGAGGAAGGAGAAAAGCAAAGTCGTCTTCTTCGTTTCTCTCTCTTTGGGAAGATGAAGACACGTAAATGTGTTTATGTTTTGACCAGTTTGGTCAATGTGACCAAGTATATATGAAAAGTTTAATAAACTTTCCATTTAATTCTCTTTTGGTCCCTTATCTTTCATTCTTTCCAAATGTGTTTAAATACTTTTAGCAAATCTATCTTTTCATCCTTTATGTATGTAGAAGTTTCAACTTAAGCCCTCCATCTTTGGAAATTTGGCAAATAAGGTCCTTGGAGCATCTTTCGTCCTTTTCTTCGTCTTTTGACCAAATAAGTCCTTGAAACCGCATCTTTGCTTCAAAATGTATCTTTCTTACCTGAAAACACATAAAACACAAATACACGCATAATTCTGATATTTTACAGTTTAATATAAGGTATTTAACTGTGTTTTTAGTGGTATTAGGATCATTATTGATGAGTGTTTTCACACTTATCATGGAGATAAGGAACCGCGGGTCTTTTTGACCGTTGCAATGTTGCCCTATAAATAGTGGATCATTTCCAGCTTTTCTTTCAACCCTTTTTGCACAGTTTCTTTCAAAACCATCTTAGATTCTTGATTAGTTAGTTTAGATTAATCTTGTTTAAGATGTGATTCAATCCTCATCCTCTCCAAGTGCAAAGAGAAGAACACTATCATTACCATGATGTGTTGGGTTCACTACATGATGAAGATCTTTCCTTCTATAGATCTAAGTTATGTTTTTAGTCTTCCTACTATGTATATGTAGAAGATCCAAGTGTTGGGTACACTTGGATGTGTTTGTAAGGGTAGAATATCCAAGTGATGAGTATCCTTGGATTAGGTGTTAGTTGTGTAGATCCAAGTCTTGTTAGTACTTGGATATAGTGTTAGAGTTATAGATCCAAGTGTTGTGTGCTTAGATCTATATGGTTTATGTGTTTAGACCATAAAACACAAGGTTTGTTATGTTGGGCCACTAAACATAACTAGTGGGTAGATTAGGTTGTGTCTTGGTAGTTCTCACTAAACTCTAAAGTGATGTGGTCGTGTCTAGGTAGTTCTCACTAAACTCTAAAGTGATGTGGTTGTGTCTTGTGAGTTCTCACTTAGCTTTAAAGTGATTAGTAGTTGTGTTGTGTGAAGTTCTCACTTAGCTTCAAAGTGAAGAGTCGTGAAGATTGGTTCTAGATTTCGATTAGAACTCGACATCTAGCCTTGTGTCGTTAAATGGTGAAGTGGGCGACGTTGTGTAGATTGGTCCTACCTAAGATTAGGACTCGACTTTTAGCTTAGAGTCGGAAATTGGATAAGCGACGTTGTGTATGGTTTCTCCACCTTAAGGAGTTTGTTGACTAGTGAAGTAACTCTCGAGTAAGGTGTACTCGAGGAGTGGAGTAGGGCGAAGAGGAGCTTCGTGACCGAACCACTATAAATCATCGTGTCGGTACTTTCATTTACATTTATGTCTTTACCTTTGTAGATGTATTTATAATTGCATACTTGTGTTGTGTGTCTTTGTTTGCATCACATAATCTAAACATCTAAGTTGCGAAAAAGCTATGGCTAAGTACGTGTGTGCTTCATGTTTAGATTATGGTCAAGTGTACATCACTTAGTCTAAACATCCTAGTTGCGGAAAAGCTTGTGCTTAGTACGTGTGTGCTTAGTGTTTAGACTATTGCTTGATGTACTCTTGATTTGATGTGCTTGTGTATTTTCTTACTTGTAGTATTTATCTCTCAATCAAACACATCTCACATCTAGTCAAGATTGATAAGGAATTTGATACAAAGGATTGTTAAGGTTTCAAATTAACAATGTTGCTACGTCCACTGTCGGCGGTTCGTTATTGGACCGGCGGTTCCTTATCAATAAGGAACCGCGGGCAGAGATAAGGAACCGCAGGCAGTAGATTGAGCCGAAATGTTTTGAAAATGAACTAGAAACTATTCAACCCCCCCTTCTAGTTTCTACAATTTCAAAAATACGTTTTTGAAAAATCTTGGAATACTTGTCACACTATCGGAATGCTATCGCAATGTTCAGAACGCAATATTCAGATCGCAATGTTGAGATCGCAATGTTGAGATCGCAATATTTAGATCGCAATGTTCATATCGCAATATTCAGATCGCAATGTTCAGATCACAATGTTCAGATCGTAACTTTAGATCGCAATACTTGATCGTAAGATTAGATCGCAATACTTGATCGTAACTTTAGATCGCAATACTTGATCGTAACTTTAGATCGCAATACTTGATCGTAAGTTTAGATCGCAATACGTGATCGTAACTTTAGATCGCAATATACGATCGTAACTTTAGATCGCAATAAGTTATCTGAATATTCGATCGCAATGTAGAAACCCTAGGGTTTTTGCGATCGCAATATTCGGATCGGAATATAAAACCCTTCAAACATTGCGATGGAGAAGATTTCCATAGTTCTCAGATAGTACCCAACAAATTCGAGATTTTTAGCCAACAAATGAATCAAGCACCCCAAAAATTTTGTGTTTTTAACCAAAGAAACAATACCAAATCACTAGTACAAGTATGTAGATGATTTGTATCAAGATTAAACCATAAGAACACAAAAAAATATAAAAAATGGTACGTATGATTTAGATCAAAATAAGCACAAAAATCAAGAACACAAACACATAAACAATACAATCATCCCATGGCTCTTGATACCATTTGTACAATATTGTAAATCTTGCTTATGTTTAAAGAGAGAAAGAGATAGAGAGATGGTAAGAACACATACACACTTAGAGAGAGAAAGTGTAGAAAACACACTTTTCACTATGTGTATTATGAATAAACCAAGACCCTCTCCAACTAAGGAGAATGTTTATATACCCAAGCCCATGAGATGGGCTTGGGCTTACAATGGGCCGCTGGCCTACACATGTTGTAGGCTTGGCTTGGCCTTGTTTGTTTAATATTATGATAACTAAACTACGAGCTACTACTTAGACTATTGTTGGAGTGACGGATCCTTTCTAAATACGTAAAAACGTATTTCCAACAGTGGCGCAGGTTCGAGTCCTGGCCACGCAAAAAAAAAATTAAACCCCTTTTTTTTCTTTTTTTCTTTTTTTTAATAAACTTTAACTATTTTTCATTAAAAAGTTTACAAATGAAAACTCTGGAACAAACTGAAATAGGGTACATGACACCCTATTTATACAAATGAAAGGAAATTTCTAGAATTACAAACCCTAATAACAAAATTCCTAGAATGCCCTAGCATAATTCTTCGAATATCCCAAGTTTGAATTTTGGTCAAGGAGCTTCATGTGATGCTTGTACTTGATACAGCTATTTGAATGCCATCAAAGCCCTTCCTTTTGTCTTTGGGTCCAAGGAATTTCATCCATCCGTTGATCTGGTCTGCTACATAGGGTTTTGTGGAAAACGACGGGGCAGGGACTGCTGATGTGGCCATGTGGGTGTGCTGGGGTGGGGTTTGAAGGTGTGAAAGGGATTAGAGGGTCTTAAATTAATGTTCTGGAGGAGCTCAAACAAAAACCCTTTATTTTTAATAATTAAGCAGATTAGGGTTTATGAGAAAAGGGGTGGTTTAATAGTTTGATTTGATCTGGTTTAGTAAATTAAAAAGGGTTTCCCACGTGTTTTAAGGTTTAAACAAAGTTTTATAAAATCTGGTTATTAAAAACGTAAGTGGTTGTGACGTGGTTGAATAGGGTGGTATGATTGGTGGATTATAAGTAGTGTATGAGGTGTCAAATGGTCATAGGAGGAATGAAGTATTGTTGTCTGCCCCAAATGGTCCTTCCACTTTTAATTTCTTTGCAAATAAGATTTTCAGCAGCTCATCTCTATTCTTCTTTGTAAATAAAGTTCTTGTTTTCCAACTTTGGCCACAAAAGCTTTGGTAAACTTGAACCAAGGACCAAATATGCTTAATGACCATTCTTCAAGGACTAATGATGTAATTTCTCATCATTTTAGGGACCCATATGCAATTTTGAGGTTTTACAAGGGTATAAAAGGACAAGTCTTCAAAAGTTGAGGGACCAATCTTGTCAAATCTTCAAACTTCAAGGACTTCAATGAAAAATCATGATTCGGGTCCGGTTCTTTGTGTGGCTTGGTTTCCCATGTTCGTTTTTGCTTGATTCTTGTGATCTTTTGTTGATTTCACGATATCCGTACCTAAAATACACAATGAACAAACACAAGCATATTTTGGGGTATTTTAATGATATTATAAGCGTTTTAAGCCCGATTTGGACGATGAGACTATGTATAATTGCAGTCTCATCACTCCCTCATACTAAACCATTGTCGTGTCCTCACGCAATGCTAGAATTAAGTATCATAGCACTTCCAAAATTCATTTTTATGTGACATTTATTAAAGACATAAACTTAAATGAACTACTACACGTGTTTTATACATAATGTATTGTTTTCATCACGATTAAGTGACTTTTAGGGTCAAAGAATAAGAACACGTGAATGCCTCATAGAGATAAGTTCGTCATCCTCGATTTTCACTCGATTCCATGCTAAGCGTGTAACGAGATAATTGTCATTATAAGTTAGCAACACAATCATTACTCATGAGCGTTGATTACGTACTTAGACTCCCTTATTCCTAATTGGTATCTCTTATATTTTATTTTTGTCTTAATGATCACGAGGATACATCATTGACTTATTTTGATATTTTATTAAGGCCGAAAATAGAGTAGGACGATTTAACCGATAGTTAGCCGAAGGACACGATCTTTTAAAACGGCTTCTCGTAATCTCCTTAAGTTCATATGTAAAACCCGCATGCTTTTACCATGAACAGTACATATATAATCTTTCGTACATGATTAAAACTTTTCTAATATAACATGTTTACGTTTCAAGAATGTTAATTACAAGTATTACGTACGTGATTATTACATGATAATTCTTTAAGCATATTAATACACGATAATTATTATCAACAATAATTATAATCACGAACATGAAAACATGAAAGTAAATAATCACGAACCTATTATTATGTATTTACGTAATTATTATTATAATTATGTACAAGTATATATTATAACACGAACAATTAATAAATAAATCACGTAAACACGACCACGAGAACACGTAATATTTTAGAACACGGAAAACAATGGGTTTCCCCTTGTGGCCCCCACCTACCAGCGGCAGGAACAAAGGAAAGGGGCCAAGCCCACTTTTATTTTTAACTAAATTAGAAAAAGGGGAAACATATTTTTCATAATTACAGAAGATTAGAAAAAATACAAAACCCTAGCTCCTCCTTTTTCTCCCTCTTTGGCCGCCGGTTAGAACACCACAAGGAAGGGGTGTTTGTTGATTTTTGGTGATCCAATTCTAGTGAGATCGTTCGTGTTATTGTTCTTTTTGTTCCACGCATTGGTAATCCTTAAACCTTTTTCTTTATAATTATTTATTAGATCAAGAACACATGAAATCATGATAATTAAATAACAAGATTTAAAAACATGTTAATTAAATCATGGGGGTTAAAATCATGGTGGTTTAGGGGTGTTTTGGTTCGGCCGACGCAGGGAACCGAGAGCCGAAGCTCTCGGTGGGTTTATAATCACCACCAATCGAGACCCCATGGTCTCGGTGTAGTTTGTGTGTCTCGGCCGCAGGGAACAAGGGACCCTGACGCATGTCGGGGTGGCCTTGTGGTCTTTTGGGGGTCTCGGCATAAACAAACAAGCACCACCGGCATAAGCCGGTGGCTAATATGAACAAGCAGGGGGAACTCAAGCAGCGGCAGCAGGGGGAACCACCGGCTAACTGTCGGTGGGAACTTTGCATGGGCAGCGGCTAGCCGAGAGACCACGGGAACCACCGGCTTAAGCCGGTGGCAGTTTTGCGAAAACAGTGGCAACCGCCAAGCTTGTTCGCCACTGTTAAGGGGGTGTTTGTTTGGTCTGGTTCAAGGGTAAACACGGTCCGGTTCACGACATGTCTAGATTTGAAACACGGGTTCGGTTCACGACTTAATTTTACTAGTTAATTATTTTTACAAGTTTAATTATTTACAAGGTTAATTAAATTAATTTACCATGTTATATATTTAATTTAGATATGACTTAGGTTAACTATTATTATTAATAATACATGATTTTAACCTAAGTATTTAAATCATGAATTTAGACTATAGTAATTAATTAATTATTAAAACATGACATATAATTAATTAATTTACATGACTTAGTTATATTAATAATAAATATTAATACATGTTTTAATCTAAGTATTATATACACTTTAATTTAATTAAATCATGTTATATTTAATTAAGTCTTATAACATATAGTTTATTTAATTAACATGTATTAGTTAATAAACTATACTATTAATCACATGACTTAGAATATTAATCAGTAAAAACTTAAGCTTATCTTATTAGCTTAGTAATCCAGCTTAATTCGATTTATGAAAACTTTCTATTTTTACAAACTTATTTATTTTAAGCAGCTAATTTATTTATGGAAACTTTCTATTTTTCGAAACTTATCTATTTTAAGCAGTTTATCTATTTTTGGAAAATTCTATTTTTTGGAAACTTTCTATTTTTTGGAAACTTTCTATTTTTTGGAAACTTTCTATTTTTGGAAACTTTCTATTTTTGGAAACTTTCTATTTTAGGAAACCTGCTACTTTTAGAAAGTTACTTATTATTACACAACAAGTATAATAATATAAGAAATACAAGTAATACTTAATCAGTATATCCAGAATACATGGTAAACATAGTATAACGTTAAAATCAGTAAAACATGACATGAACATGTAAAACAAGCTAAGACATGATATAAAATCAGTTACGTACACAGTAATCAGAATACTTATACATGTATATTACGTATGTAGCCTTAGTGAGATCGAAGTAGGACTCTCTTCCGTTCGTCTTCTTCGTTCACTGGACATAAGGTACGGATTCTCCGTCCTTTCAGTATGGACATTCTTTCCTTATTAAGATTCCCCGTATGCAGCCAACTGTTTTCCCAGTATATGTTTTATATGTTTTGATTTGCTTATGTTTAATTAAATGCTTAAGCCATATACATGCATGACCAGTTTCACCTAGTTATGAAGGTACCATAACCATAACACTGGAGGCACTAGTGTTATGACTTCACCACGGCAAAGTGATAGCTCGTAGCGTCCCTTTCAGCTTTTAGCCATATTATTATGTTATCATGTGGGGCGTATGGGTGCATCCTAGGTTACATATTTTTTTTTTTCAGATTATTCAGATGAATGTGGTGTGTGCCTTGCATCCTTCACAAGGAGCTGATCCCTCCTACCCAAACTTATATTAATTAGAGGCAGCCCCTCTAATTGCATGACGAGGTCACCCCTCTAAGTATTCATGCACGTTGATATTTCATGACCTATATTGGCTAATGGTATACATGTTAAATAGTTTTTATAAGATAAACATAAGGATTTTCAAACTATAAAACCAGTTTTACTAAGTTATACCAGGTTTTCCAGGACTTAATCAATTTCGCTGCTATATGTTGTATATGCTTATGTTATTCATTCTATGCTTGTATATCCGTGCACTGAGAGTTATGCTCAGCCGTTTTCCTTTCATGTTCCCAAAACGGCAGGTACTCAGGGACGCTCGTAGACTTTATGCGTACGTGCATATGGATTGGAAGCTTTCTAGCCTTCATTACTTTATGCTTATCATCATACTTTTGCTACTTATTTCCATGGACATTGTTTAGTCCTTTTCTTTTACAGTACTTATGTTTGTGTGTGATGAGCTTTACTATGGGGTACTGATGTTTGTTGCCGGTATCTCCTTTATGGTCATGTAATGTTTAAGACATTTATCCTTGTATGCTTTGATGACACGCCATAATCACGCGTGACATTCCATTTATCCAAAACGGGGTGTTACATCATATCTTGGCATAACTCGTTTCATGATTTGAGACCTTTCTCGGACCGATATTTGCCATGTGTTTCGAACTTCAAATCTTGGAAGATGTTCTTGAAATAATGGTCTTCTCTTCATATATGGAATTTCTTCAAACTTGGACCACGACTTCATCATTTTTCTTTAATCTTTATTTAGGATTTTGATATACAATGATCCGCCTCCTTTTAGGACTTGGATATATTTATCCTCATACCTTGTTAGGGTCTTTTTGGATAGACTTCTCCATGATCTTTAGGGGAGTATATTGCTTCTCGTCGTGTGTCTCGATCCTTCATATTGATTTTGGAATAATGATACTTCACATCATCTTGGATCTTTAGCAACAAAATGGAGCTCCTCATGCCTTGTTATGGCCTTTTTGGAACTTTGCCAATCTTCGCATCCAGCTTCAATAAGTTATGCCTTGTCTATGAACTCTATTCGAACACGAGCAACTTTTAAACGATCTTGGGCTAGAAGCTAAGTAACCTTTTAAATCGTGCAACCTTACTTATTGCATTTATTTAAACAAAAGCGTGGGGAGAATAAGCTAATAATTACTACACATGATGTCGTGAAAGATTACGTAACTTATAATTAACTCTATCATTTCTCGTCATCATTTAAGAGACATAGCCTAAAAAGTTAAGGAATCTAAGCTAAGTGTTCAACACGCACGGTCGAGTCAAAAATTACTCTTATTCTTACCATCGGTAAACCTACATTCGTGTCTTAAATACTTATGAAAAACAAGAAAAATTTTAAAATTTGGCCATTTTTAGCCTTATTTTGCAACAAAACAATAACAAAAAGATGAATATTGGATTGCGTGTTGACGTAAGCAAGGTGAAGTATCTACTCACCCCCCCCCCCCCCCATACTAAAACTAAACATTGTCCTCAATGTTTCGAGTCTAGGGGTGAAACACCCCATACTAGAGACGAAGTCGAATGCTTAATCTCGAGCATGGAAAGGGTAAAACGAATAACCTAAAAGCCGTTTATGAATTATGCTAATAAGATAAACGTTAGAACATAAAAGGATATCATCGGATATCGGAATCTCCAAATGCAACGATCGAAGCTCGAGTGATCCGTAAAATGAACACGAGAGGCTTCAACGATGACGATGAACCTAATGAATCACAATCACAAACAACCACGGAACAAAGGTTGGAAGAGACCTCGTTACACTATTAGAAAGCAATAATATTTACAAGGATAAGCATGAGAATCCCCCACGAGGCACCTTGTTTTTGATAACCGAGTCAAAAGCTCGACTCGAATCCCCATAAATGTGATCATTTAGGGATAATCATGGTATGGTCATTTTTGGTGGGGCTTACATGATAAACAATGCCCAAAAGTGCATGGAGTACTTTAAAAAGCCGATATACGTATACCAGGGTCAAAGATAGCGTCCTCATTTTTGGATGAAAGATGAAACAACGCTACTCCAACCAAAAACCCGAGAGGGTCAAAGAAAATAGATGAGAAGTAGAAAGGTGGGACAATGGGTGGGGCATAATCATGAGCTACTCGAGGTAGACTCACACCAAGCAAATGAATATATTTTCCATTTATTACATCGGTGGAAGATCGAGATTTCCCTTTACAAGCAATTCCGGGATTGAATATCTCGTCCTCGGTGGAGAAATGTGAGGGAACATAAGGGGCTTCCCCTACACTAAAACCACACACACCATCGTCAAAAGGAGTAGACGAGGTAGTAGCACTCTTACCACGTAGTGATGACGGAGTTAAACATTTAGAAAAATCTTTTAAATTATTTTTAAAATCTTTTTCTTTTTCATCGATCAAAAACTCTTTATGAAAACCCGATTGAATTATGTCGAAAATTGTAGAAACTAGAAGGGGGGTTGAATAGTTTCTTAAATTTGCTTGTTAAAGTTTGGTTTTAAAAAATCCTTTTTCAAAAACTTAAGCTTGAGTATTTATGTGAAACCTTCTTATACATAATATGAACAAGGTATAGTTTAACTAACTAATAATCACAAGTATAAAGAATAATGAATGTATAATGCAACTAAACTAATAATCACAAGTATAAAGAATAAAGAATGAAAAGAGATAAGGGAAGGAAAGATCAAACTAAACACCAAGGATTTATAGTGGTTCGGCAATGAAGCTCACTCCTCGTTTCTACTCCACTCCTCGAGTACTCCTTACTCGAGAGTTCACTAATCAACAAGCTCCTTAAGGTGGAGAAACCGTACACAACGTCGCTTAACCAATTTCCGACTGTAAGCTAAAAGTCGAGCCCTAATCTTAGCTAGGACCAATCTACACCAATATACTTTGAGGACTAAGTATTAACCCTAATACATACACAACTTTCAAATAGACACAACTACTTGGATCTTCACAACAATCACACAAAAATGAATAAATAAGTTTGGATCTTCAATGGATCTTTGAGGTCGACACAACACTTCAACAATGATAGTGTTCTTCTCTTTGAACTTTGAGAGGAAAAGATGGGAGGAGAAAGATTCACTTCTAAACAAGTAGTAATCAAACAAATGATCAAGGATTTGAGTGATTTAAGAAGTATGTAAGAATCTGAAAGTTTATGTGCAAAAGAGGTGGATTGAAAGTCTGAGAATGGTCCATTATTTATAAGATAAATGTCCAACGGATATATCTGCCCGCGGTTCTTTATTGCAGCTCGCGGTTCCTTATCGCTAAGGAACCGTCGTAGGCGCTAAGGAACCGCCGGCGTAGAGTCCGCTCCTTTTTGTCTTTTAGTGGGTTGGTTCGAATCCGGGGATTAAAATATCTTGAAAGGATATTCAAAACCAAGATAGAATATGCCATTTTCAAATTTCAAATTTTCAAATAATTAATTTAATAAAACATTTTCTTAAAAGGAAAGTTAAATAATAAAACTTTGTCACACTTAATAAAAGGTGAGTTTTAAGAAAAGATCAAATCCTTGATCACTTAATTAGTATAATTACTTGTTTGTTCATACCTTAAGTGATAATGGTTGAAATGAAAAATACTTGAACTCAAGAATTCGTTTTTCATTGTTTTCTTAAATGCTTGTTTTTACATATTGTCGTAACCAAAACAAAGCAAAACCGAAAAATGCAAGTAACGTTTATAGGCATCATTGCATTAACAATCTCCCCCTTTTTGATTTCGACAATCCATAAACTCAATCATCTAATAAAACAAGATTTTCGAAGACGAGTTTATCATTTCTCCCCCTTTGTCGAAGCAAAAAGGTTGCAAAAGTCTTTGAAGAAGAAACGAACCGGACTTTGCAAATGCTCCCCCTAGGTGCTTACTCCCCCTTGCTTGGGGCACCAAGGAATCGAAATATGGTGACAAGCTACATAGAAGGGTTAGTAGAAGAGAAGAGACACCCAACAAGATATAGCAAAGATCACAAAAAAAATAGGAAACAAAAGATCCAAGATAAGTCATGTTAATAGAAAACATGATAAGAATACAAGAAAATAAATCATACAAAGATGTATGAGACACAACTACAAGCCAAAATAAAAAGCATAAATCTAATCATAGTTAAGCTAGAACCCTAAGATTTGCTTGAACTAGATGTCTTAATGATAAGCAGCCAATGCTTAGATAAAAGATAAGGTAGTGGCGGAAGGAGGTGGTGGTGGCTTGGTAGAGATCTCATAGTTATAGTAAAGAGGAGGTTTAACTAAGAGACTCTTGATGTAATGCAACTCCTCATAGATGTGAGCCATAACAAGATGTTGATATTGACAACATTGACAATATGTTCCATGATGCATGACATTATCATGTGAAGGAGGTAGAACACTAAAGGCTAGTGGTGGAAGATAAAAGGTTCCACAATCAACATTCTTAGAAGGAGAAGAGATGTGATTTTGAGTGTTCTTGGGTGAATTAGGGTTGAAAGCAATTGGAGAGAATGGAAGAGAATCAAAGCTTTCATTTGGGGAATAAGACATTTTGTTTTGAGAAAAAATGCAAAATGCTTAAGGTTATATAGAGAAAGTCCAAGATAATTTGGGAGTGGTCAAAGGGTTGAAACAAAGATTCCAAAAAGTGTTGGAACAAATCTGGAGTTTTAGGAATTCCCGAAAAGAAAGGTATTGGGCGCGGTTCCTTAACTCCGCCGGCGGTTCCTTGTCACTAGGGAACCGCGACATCAATAAAGAACCGCCCACAGTAGGTTGAGTTTGGTGATGAGGGAGGATTTTCCAATTCAGCAAATCTTATTTTTCTAGTCTAACTAATCACTGGGATATGCTAAGAAGCAAAAATAGACAAAGAAAACACACAAGAGCTCACCAAACAAGGTTTAGACCAAAAAACATAGATTTTTTTTAATAAAATCAATGTAGGAGGTGTGTAGAACTAGACACAAGGTCATGACACAATGATCCTCCATAGTTCTCTTTTGTTCTTGCTATATTTGAGAGACCCATACATATGAATTATGTAAGCTCATTATGAATAGCAAGAAGCTAAAAAAACGTTTTTAGATTGAATTAACAATGCAAAAACAATTCTCAACCATTTTCGAAAAAGATTTGAGAATTTTGAAAAAGAAGAGAAGTTTTCCAAAAAGATTTTATTAAACTTAAAAACTCAAAGAAAGAAAAGACTCAAAAGATAAAAGATAATAAGAATGCACAATTAAGGAATATGTTCCATTAAGCCTAGACCTAGACGCAAGTAATTAAAAGGTTCCCTCTTAAGTGGCTTAGTGAAGATATCGGCTAAGTTTTCTACCGAGGGTACCTTCTCTATCGAAATGTTCCCCTTTTGAACATTATCCCTAAGAAAATGGTGGTGAATCTCTATGTGCTTAGTTCGCGAATGTTGCACGGGATTCTTGCTAAGGTCTATTGCACCCTTGTTGTCGCACATGATGGGAACATCATCAAGAGAAATCCCGTAATCAACAAGCGCTTGCTTCATCCATAGAGCTTGTTGACAAGCTTTACCGGCACTCACATACTCGGCTTTTGTGGTGGATATTGTTGGAAATACGTTTTACGTATTTATGAAGGATCGGTCGCTCCAACGATAATTATGTAATGGGCTCGTGATCCACTTAGTAAAAGTATCGTCCATATAGCCCACATGTAGGGTGGGCTATATATATCTCCTTCTAGCATGTTAGGAGGGGTTGGTCATTTTCACATTCAATTCAATCTTTACTTTCTTTCTCTACTTTCCTTTTCTCTCCTTTCTCTCTCTATACCCCATCTTCATCTTCCCCATTTCCTTCATCATATCAATAGATCCAATCCATATATTGCACAATCCTAAGATTTCGTAGACCTTCAATTGGTATCAGAGTCATGGTTAATTCTTAGGATTTGCGTTTTGTTATCTATTAATTTTCTTGTCAAATCTTTTTATTTTTTATATAATCTGTTTTCGTCTCATCAGTTTTCGTCTAATTCGTCTCATCTAATTCGTCTCATCTAATTTGTTTCACTTTTTGTTCTCATCAGTTTTCGTCTCATCAGTTTTCATCAGTTGTCATCTAATTTGGTATCACTTTTTGTCTCATCAGTTTTCATCTAATTTTCATCTATTGATTTTATAGTAAAAATCCTTTCTTTCTAAATCACATTTTCTCCCCCATATCCAAAATGTTAACCATTCATATTTGGGATATTGAATGGATTAACCGGTCTTTGGGTAAAAATGAAATCGATATTTGGCCATAGAACATGTTAATGCTCCCCCTTAAATTAATAAGGGATAGTTGTAGTGCTTTAGTATGATATATTTTGAAAGATTTAGAATCTCGTGAGAAATTCTTGAAAAATTATCATACCTTAACACTACATCAAGCCGTAAAAGCATAATATTCACAAATTTACATATTCACAATTAAAAACCAATATAAAGTGGACCTGAAATGTACGACCCATTAGATGGATCGTTGCAGTAACTTGTGGTGCACTCCATATGGTCTACCACCAACGAATCTTTCTAAGCTCCTCATCAATCTGCGTTCACGGAGCTTTTGATCAATCTTCTTGATCACATACTTTGCCATTTGCCGATAACCCTGATGCCAATCCTCAGTCATCTCTGGTAAAGACCCACCCGAATTAAGATGCTCCAACTTTCCTCTGACGTATATGAGAGTCCCGTCACTGTACTTATAAAGCTCACCGAAACCCTCAACAAAGACTCGACCTAAAACAACCTGATCTCAGAATCATTTCGTTTTGCATGCATAGATCAATTAAGATCTAACACGAAAACGAGTTTTTCATCATTGATCTGTCATTAATCTACGAAAATAAAGAAGATTTATAACAACTTTGTTACAATCTTTCTTTTTTTTCGATCAATCAATCAAAGAAAAACATCACTTGACAAGAATGACTCGACAGATGAGAGAAAGACTATGATTAATCGAAAAACAAAACCTACCCGAGACCTATCAAGATCTTGAAGCTGTCATCATCTTGTTTATTCACCGGTCATGGTCATAGATTTGTGGAATATTTGAGCGATTTGTTGTGAGATTTGAGAGAGAAGAGATTATTGTGTGAGACTAGAAGGTTTTTGTGGGAGAGAGAGAGAAACGAAGTTGAGAGACAGACGGAGGAAGTATGATTTTGGGTAACTGAGAGATATTAGGGGAGAGAGATAACAGTGAGACGGAGTTTACAAGAAAATGTGATTTGGGTTTTGTGATTTATTTAAGGAGTTATATAATTGGGCGGATAAAACAAGGAATGGAGTGGGCTGTGGAAACACGCTGATTGGGACACGTATTGTGTTTCCAAGTCAAACACGTTTTGGTGTACACGTTTTATTTTACTTTTATTTTACTGAGAGTTATATAATTGGGACACGTTTTTTTTTTTTTTTTTTTTTGTATCAGTTTTGGTATTTTTTTTTTAACTTTGTGTCAAAAGTTTGTTTTTCTTTTATTTTCAAGATTTTTTTTTTTTTTTTTTTAAAAAAAAACCGTTTTATTTTCCTATCTTTAAAAGTTATTTTTTATTTCTCTAATTTTATTTTCCATTTTAAAATATCACATTTTATTTTTTATTTTTAGTTAAATTAAATTTTTGTATTTTTGTCACTTTTATATTTTTAGTTTAGTATATTTTGTTTATTAATTTTTGGCAAATCGTGTCGAGGCGGGTATTTTTAAAGTTAACGTGGAAAAATATTTGTCGGGATAAACGTTATTGTGGCCCGATTTCAAGAAAAAACGTGACGAGTCAAAGTGACGAGCTTCATTTATATCATCCGTCGAGGAATTTTAAGTGTTATTTACGGGTCTTTCGTTTTTTCACGAACTCTAAAATCCCGAAAACAACAACATCCCCGTCATTCTTAATCGATATTTAATGGATTCGTTCGACTCGACATGTCAAAAGGGAGAATCGTATTTAATGCAAAACAAAGTTAGGAAAAGCGGCATCACCTCCTTTCAAATGCTCCAGTCTCATCTTGTCACTCTTTCGGGGATTCAAGGAGGGAGCGAATTTGTGACAATCTTTGGACAAGATCGTCATATATTCATCGACTCAATTTTCACCACTTTGACCCAACTCGCCGAGCAACTCAACCATAACAACATTAATCACTCTGCATCGGCACTTGCATATAAGGCTCTTGTGACACACCTCACGCCTTTCCTCCAATTCAATATCATCAAGCCTGAAAGTTCAGTGATTTGCCAATCATTTATTCGCGATACACATACCGAGCTTCGAGTTTTCCGTGATACAATATTGAAACTCATGACAGTGGTCTCGCCTTTGATTTATCAAAGATCACAACTTCAGCAAGCGTATGATAATGGGGTGCAAGAATCAATGACGCAGATGCAAGAGGAGAATGGTCATACGGTTGACAACTTTGAGCCTAACGATGGCAAGAGCACGGAATCAGGAGGACAACATGATACCAGTGGCACGTCAGGGAATGTTCACGAGATTTCTCTTGATGACACCTTACCCATTTATGACGCAGAGCCTGCAAACATGGTACAATGTAATGGTGTTTATGATGTATATGCTGATGACATGCCGCATATTGAGCATTCTGAACCTAATTATGACAAACATGGGATGGAAAAGAGTGATAGAAATACCACTTCTGATTCATCCGATGTGAGTCATAATGGGGGAGAAAGTGTTCAAAATGCTATAGTACATCATGATAATTGTATTATAACTGCTTCATTGACTGCTTCTGATTCCAAGATTAGAGAGCTCGAAACGATTGTAGCTCAAAAATCAAAAGATCTTGAGGATGCCAAACTTGAATTTTCTAAGAAAACGGACAAATTTGAAACATACTTTGAAAAACTTGAAAAGTCAAACGTTGTTCTTGAAAGAAAATTGGATCAAAAAGTTTTAGATTCTAAAGCTGAAATGGATAATCTTTTGAAACAAATTCAGTTACTAGAGTCTAAATTGGCATCCCAAGATAGAGTGCTTAAAGAGAATGAGACATTAAAGGCTCAAGTACAGGAAAAGGTCTTTGTTATAGCCGCGTTGAAAAACGAGTTAAGGAAAAATAGAGGACCTAGTGTGGACACTAAGCTTGAAAAACCATCAATCTTGGGGAAACCGCCTACAAATCAGTTCGTTAGACAACCGATTGTCAGACAACCTACTGCATTTAGATCCGAGCGACCACAATCCTCGAGACCGCGGTTTGCCTCCCAAGTTGATTTGGTTCATCTTTCTAGACCAGACACTCCAGCAACTAGGCCCTATGTGATCACTCCAGCTTTAGCAAGACCAAATCGTATGATTGCCTCTAGTTTCCCTAAAAATACCAAGACCACGTCTAGAACTAGTTCAAATGACGTTGGCCATAAATCTGGTCTAAGGGAAGTTATGCAAAAGACACATGTAAGAGATAGCAATGTCAATCCTAGTCACATGCCTTCTAGATTACCCAACACTGCTAACCGTAGCATGTCATCTCCTAGGAGCATCGATCAATCATCTAGGAATTACTCGGACATTAAATATGCTACCTGTAAAACATGTAGAAAATGTGTCTTTAGAGCCAATCATGATTCCTGTATCAAAAAATTACTTGATGAGGTGAACTCCCGTGCTAGAATTAAATCCCAGTGGGTTGCTAAAATCAAACCCATTGGTAAAATGTGGCGCCCCACTGGTAGAACTTTCACTCTTGTAGGAAACGAGTGCCCTTTAACTAGGATAGTCTCTGATTCTACGAAGACTACTAGGGAGGAAATTGCAAAGGATGATACATCACTTAAGCCTGAACTTAAGGTTTTCTATAAAAGGAAACGTTTGCCAACTAAGACAAGTGAATCATCCCCTCAGGCCACCTCTGACACAAGTAAAGAAAACCGTGAACCCCCACGTGCTTCTAAAATAGATATCTCTAACCCATGCAAAAGTATACAAACTCCTAATGAGAATGCAGGTACCAAAGTTGATGTTCCAAAAGAACGAAGCGGTCCAATCGTTGTATACCGTTCAACTAAGGACACTCTTAGAGTTTGGTTGCTGAAGAAACAGATGTCGGAGAAACAAGTGTCTCAGGGGATTCATGGCTAAGCTCACAAGGACTTATAGTCACATAACAGACTGTAACTCGCTCTCAAAAGACAGGAAAGTTCATCTCGATGATGACTTATCCTCAAAACAAGAAATTAAATTTTTCTCGGACACGAGCTTACATTTAAACTATTCAATGGTTTTAAGCTCGTGTACAAGGACTTATAGTCACATCACAGACTATAACTCGCTCTTCAAAGAAAGGAAAGTTTATCGCCGATGGTAAACTTATCCTAACAACGAGAAATTAATTTTTCTCGGGCATGAGCTTATATCAAAAACACTCCAAGTTTTTAAGCTCATGCACAATGGCTCCTCGTTAAATGACAGACGATGACCCGGACTTCAGAGACAGGGAAGTTTATCTACGCAACGATAACTTACCCTCTTAACAAGAAATTAAGTTTTCTTGGACACGAGCTTATCCTAAAACCATTCAAAGGTTTTAAGCTCGTGTATATGGTTTATCATTAAATATCAGATGGTAACCCGTGCTTCAAAGAAAGGAGAGTTTATCGCCGATGATAAACTTATCCTAACAACGAGAAATTAAGTTTTCTCGGGCATGAGCTAATATTAAAAACATTCGAAGTTTTTAAACTCATGCACAATGACTTACAGTTAAATGTCAGACTGTAACTCGAACTTAAAATAAAGGAAAGTTTATCTTTTATGATAACTTATCCTCTTAACGAGAAATTCACCTTTCTCGGTCATGAGCTTGTATTAAAACATTCGAAGTTTTAAGCTCAGAAAGGAAAGTGTATCTTTTAATAAGAGAACTTTTCCTCGTAACGAGAAATTAACCTTTCTCGGTCATGAGCTTTCTGTTAAAACAGTCAAAGTTTTCAAGCTCATGAACACGACTTCTAAGTAAATGTCAGCTTAGGACTCGTTCTTCAGATAAAAGGAAAGGTTATCGCCGATGGTAACTTATCCTTACAACGAGAAGTTTACAACTTCTCGGACTTGAGCTTTCCTAAGATATTCCAAATCTTAAGCTCAAGTAATTGGTTTTCAAAACTTTGAACACAATTTTTCAAGAATTTCTCAAAAGGTTTTTCTAAATCTTTCAAAATTGTGTGTTCAAAATGTTTTGATAAAAAGAGCATGTCTTCTGGAATCGATAATATTTACGAACCTAGAAATGTCATTCAATAATGACACGGGATTGTAAATAAAGTTCGAGCAGAAGTTTAAAAGATTTAAAACATGCTCCATTATGGTTTGCTATTATTTCCGATAGTAACCCGCTTTTCACTTTGAAGTCAAGCATTTCACCGGAAAGCTTTGACTTCAGAATCCGAAGTTATCATCTCCACCAACCGTAGCAAATTACAATTGATATCTACATACTCGACGATGCGACTACTCAAACGGTGACTACAGCTCTTTCAATAGAACACGGGTCAACAATTAAGGGGGAGCAATTGTCCAGCATTCAGAATCCTTGATGCCGAGAATGCCAAGTTCACATATTGGTGTCAAGACAACGATATCAATTGTCCATGTGGTGTAAAGGGGAAGATAATTTCAGAACTTACGAGGAAGACCAACATTCGTGAACAAGAACCATGTGCTTCTTTCCTATGATGTTCTCCATCATTCAGGTCCTACCTCGTAAATTGCTAGTCTTGTGAATTCATTATCATATATGATCTTTTCACGTGATAAATACCTTACACTTGTGTTTAAAAGGTATTTAATTTATGTTTCAAGTAGACCCTCATTAATTTGAGGGGGAGCTTGTGTAACTCATGAAGATAATTGGATTTGCATTTTTCTTCCCAAATTTTCTTAAAATACTATTAAATCAATTGATATTAAAAACATTGATTGGGTTAATATTTTTAATATGGGGGAGAAAATGTGATTTAATATGGGAAATGATTAATCACAAATGGTTTGACTTAACGTGCTAGCTCATCCCGACATGTGCGAAATGTTTTCGGATATCGTGGCATATGTTAAGGGGGAGCAAAATGGATTTGCACTTCAAAATGGATTTCATGGTGACATACACTTACCCAAAACATCTCTATTCACGATGATGAAGATTGTGGTGACATAAGGATGGTAGGATAGGTTAAAGTCCAATGATTCCTCTAGAACCGGAGGAATCTTCCCAAGGACATCCCATAGCTAGAAATAGTAGTCCTTAGGAAAGATGGAGAAAGATTGTGAACGTAGCTGAATGCCGACCAAGCACTTAAGTTAGCACTGGAACAATCACAACAAGGTGCTAGTGATGAAGTATTGGTAAGCATTGAAGGGGTTGAAGAATGAAAAAGAATTGTAAAGATAAAGGGTGTAAAGAAAGAAGCCCTCCTTACAACTTAGGCAGAAACCGGGTCAATACATATGCTATTGAGATCATTTTTAATGATTCTTGATATTGAAGATAGACATCATGGACCCAGTGATGCAATGCACAACCCATCCCAGCTAACTCAGATATCTCTCAAAAGATAGTTGTTTTAATCACACGGAGACAACGCATTATCTGTTGATTTATTCACTCCGAATAAATTGGTATTGAAAAGGTGGCACTCCTCTCCAGCCTCCGATCACTAAAATCCAAAATGCATGATCGAGTCTAGAGCTATTTGAGATCATCAAATATCTCATTAGGACACACTTTCATATTTCCTTGCTTCTTCACACACTGTGAAAAGTAAGAAAGATCTTAAGAGTCCTACGCAAAATCTTCATGATCTTGCCTGAACATCTGAGTAATACGAAAGTATTTACAATGAAGATGGAAATCCTTCTTGAGCGAATATCAAAAATCTCATGGTAGGTGACTTGTGCGATTCTTTATGAATCAAACTTGTGATAACTGGAAAGCAACAGTGGTTTAATTCTTAAATGAATTTAAACACGTTCCAGGCCTCTACGCAATATCTTAGTGATCTTGCCAGAACATTCAGAGTAATACTATTAAGTATTTACAGTGACGAATGGAAATCCTTCTAGTGTTAACATCAAACAGCACTTGGTAGGTAACTTGCAAGATTCTATATGAATCAAACTAGTGACAACTGGAAAGCAACGACGGTGCGGTTCTTAATTGAACTTCACTTGTTCCAGGAACATGAATTGACGGCTTCAAATCATGCGGATAAGATTATCCAAATGATTCACTCTTTACGTTCGCAGTCAGCTTTGGACGGTCGAGTAAAGAGAACGGGTTTACCCGCGAAATCTTGTCAAGGAGGTTCTTTATTGAAACTACCTGCCACAAGTACGATATTTAATATCGTCCAACGGTCTTCACCGACGGAGGTAAAATGCTACCGAATTAGAATGAAATGTTCAAGGCCATTTCATCCGTGTATATTGTTTGTTGCTAACTGTCTTATGCAGCGTAACAAGAAGGTGGCATTACGGTGTACAATCCAGAAGAAGTCGTCACCACATGCTTATACTACATACAATTAGTACTTCAACAAATTCAAGAAAGCCTGAAGGTCAAGTCTTCCGCTGTATCAAACTCTGAAGCTTTCAAGAATTTAAAAGTATAAGTATGTGGAACATGAAGTCACAAAGAGGCAAATATCACAAGTGAAGAATGCACAAGGTCAAGGCAAGGAAACATGCTCAAGACTAAAGTCAAAGATCACATCAAGCATATTCACAAGAACAAGATCGAAGACTCAAGCATAGATGCTAGGTTTAAGATTTTGTAAAAAGATATGACCTCCCTTAGGGGGAGATTGTTGGAAATACGTTTTTCCCAATAAAGTCTCGGTCACATCTTAGTTAGCATAGATCACGAGATATAGACTATTTAGAACTTTGTCTCTTGGAGCGACCTCCCTTAGGGGGAGATTGTTGGAAATACGTTTTACGTATTTATGAAGGATCGGTCGCTCCAACGATAATTATGTAATGGGCTCGTGATCCACTTAGTAAAAGTATAGTCCATATAGCCCACATGTAGGGTGGGCTATATATATCCCCTCCTAGCATGTTAGGAGGGGTTGGTCATTTTCACATTCAATTCAATCTTTACTTTCTCTCTCTACTTTCCTTTTCTCTCCTTTCTCTCTCTATATCCCATCTTCATCTTCCCCATCTCCTTCATCATATCAATAGATCCAATCCATATATTGCACAATCTAAGATTTCGTAGACCTTCAGATATAGAAAGAGCTGTTTGTTTCTTGGAGAACCAAGAAGTTAAACAACAACCCATGAAGGTACAAGCTCCACTAGTGCTTTTCCGGTCCACATAGTCTCTCGCATGATCCGAGTCCGCGTAGACAATGGGTTCTACGCTGGTCCCTTTAGGATACCATAATCCTAAATGTATAGTGCCCTTAATGTATCGGAAGATACGCTTAACCGCTTCAAGGTGAGAGGTTTTGGGAGCCTCTTGGAAGCGAGCACAAAGGCAAACACTAAACATGATATGTGGTCGACTTGCCGTTAGGTACAACAAACTACCAATCATACCTCTATATTTGGTGTTGTCTACCGACTAAACTAATAATCACAAGTATAAAGAATAATGAATGTATTGTAGAAACTAGAAGGGGGGGTTGAATAGTTTCTTAAAGTTGCTTGTTAAAGTTTGGTTTTAAAAAATCCTTTTTCAAAAACTTAAGCTTGAGTATTTATGTGAAACCTTCTTATACACAATATGAACAAGGTATAGTGCAACTAACTAATAATCACAAGTATAAAGAATAATGAATGTATAATGCAACTAAACTAATAATCACAAGTATAAAGAATAAAGAATGTAAAGAGATAAGGGAAGGAAAGATCAAACCAAACACCAAGGATTTATAGTGGTTCGGCAACGAAGCTCACTCCTCGTTCCTACTCCACTCCTCGAGTACTCCTTACTCGAGAGTTCACTAATCAACAAGCTCCTTAAGGTGGATAACCCGTACACAACGTCGCTTAACCAATTTCCGACTCTAAGCTAAAAGTCGATCCCTAATCTTAGCTAGGACCAATCTACACCAATATACTTTGAGGACTAAGTATTAACCCTAATACATACACAACTTTCAAATAGACACAACTACTTGGATCTTCACAACAATGACACAACAATGAATAAATAAGTTTGGATCTTCAATGGATCTTTGAGGTAGACACAACACTTCAACAATGATAGTGTTCTTCTCTTTGCACTTTGAGAGGAAAAGATGGGAGGAGAAAGATTCACTTCTAAACAAGTAGTAATCAAACAAATGATCAAGGATTTGAGTGATTTAAGAAGTCTTTAAGAATCTGAAAGTTTATGTGCAAAAGAGGTGGATTGAAAGTCTGAGAATGGTCCATTATTTATAAGACAAATGTCCAACGGCTATATCTGCCCGCGGTTCTTTATTGCGGCCCGCGGTTCCTTATCGATAAGGAACCGCCGTAGACGCTAAGGAAACACCGGCGTAGAGTCCGCTCCCTTTTGTCTTTTAGTGGGTTGGTTCAAATCTAGGGATTAAAATATCCTGAAAGGATATTCCAAACCAAGATAGAATATGCCATTTTCAAATTTCAAATTTTCAAATAATTAATTTAATAAAACATTTTCTTAAAAGGAAAGTTTAATAATAAAACTTTGTCACACTTAATAAAAAGTGAGTTTTAAGAAAAAATTAAATCCTTGATTACTTAATTAGTATAATTACTTGTTTGTTCATACCTTAAGTGATAATGGTTGAAATGAAAAATACTTGAACTCAAGAATCCGTTTTTCATTGTTTTCGTAAATGCTTGTTTTTACATATTGTCGTAATCAAAACAAAGCGAGACCGAAAAATGCAAGTAACGTTTTTAGGCATCATTGCATTAACAAAAATATTTGGCGTTTTTAAGACGATGTTAGGCACACTAAAAATTCTCACATTTAAGTCACGGTTAGGGGGTGGTGGATTGTATAAGTCCTCAAAACGTTTGTCAACAAAGAACACCGTCCCCTCGGGGTCAACGTATTCGTCATCCTCATGATCATGAATTTCATCGATTTCTTCATCGTAAATCGGCTTATCGAACCAAAGTTCTTCATAATCCTTATTAATGATATTTGAAATTCTCTCAAAGAGATCACGATCAAGCACAAAATCATCATTCATAAGGGAGGAGTGTTGATTAGGTAACTCCTCATGAATGTGATAAACGTCATTCTCATTGGAGGAGTATTGATTAGGTAACTCCTCGAGAATGGGATTTTGGGTCACTTGAGTTGGTTCGTCATCGAAAATTAGACGTTCCAACTCATTAAGTTCATCCTCGATTTTGGAAAAATCAACCTCACTTGTAGGTGGAAGTGGAGGCAAAAGAGCTAGCTTTCGTTCGATAATTTCCTCAATCTCGGGATCGAACTCATAATCATCATACTTCACATGTAAAGAGGTCTTTTTAGGAGAATCCTCAAAAATGGCATGTGGATTTTGAAGCACATGATCAATCTCGGCAAAATCGCCATCGTCATCATCAAAGAAAGAGTCGATGTGAGCACTCACAACCATGGTCTTACAAGCCCTAGGGCTATGCTTAGGTGACTTTTCAGGGACGAGAGGATCGATGTCGATGAAACATTTATCCTCAACGGGTGTTGGGCTAGGAAATGGACGCACTTCGATGGAGTTAGAAGTTGAAGCCTCAAAGATGTGGTCCTTCGAATGTGGTGAAGACGAGTCCATTTTTGTCATTGTCGTGATGGCACTAACGCCGCCCTTTGGAATTGGTTGTTCACTTGTTTCAGCGAATACATCCTAAAGTGATTTTTCATCCATAAATTTATGAATACCCTTTTGAATTAAGTATACGTATTATTTATCATTAAAATCGTCATCTTTAAAACCGTTCATTTTAATTCTTTCAAAACATGCATCAAGCCTCATATTTTCCGCCAAAGTTAACATTTTGAAATCATTAGAATTTGAAACATTAGGTTTTGAAACCTCGATTTTATCATGATCATTTGAAACTTGGGATTTATTCGTGAAAAAGTCCATTCGTTCCTCCCCATATCTCATAGTGAGTCTCCCCTCGTGGACGTCGTTTACGGTTCGAGTCGTCGATAAAAATGGTCGACCTAAAATATGGGACATTTAGGGTCACACTCGTAATCGGATATGACGAAATCCGCGCGAAAAACAAACTTTACAACTCTAACATAGACATTCTCGGCTATTCTAATTGGTATTAAAGGCGTACAATTTGCTAGCTCGATTGTCATGTTCGTGGGGGTGAGACTAGGCAATCTCATCAATTTCCAAAGAGAATGAGGCATGAGATTGATGCTAGCACCTAAATCGGCAAGGGCTAAACATCCCTCAATCTCGGAAAAATCACAAGGTAATAGAAATTGGCCCGGAACCTCTTCTTTTCTCGGCATATGCCTTTTTGGTTTTTTAAGAAGGATAGATCGTACAAGTTTCTTCAGGGGTTACTTGGGTAAGGTCGATAAAGCTCTCTTTTTTAACCGTGGATGGAACTCGAGGTACACGATGGTGTGCACTCTTTTCCTTGGTCGCCACGTTCACCCCATCGACTTTAGAACATGAAGGCGTCTTAGAAGTCGAGGGTTGAGAAGAAGGAATAACTCAAAATCCATCAAGGTTAGGGGTAATCACACGACTTTTCTCACGAGACGAGGTGGCTTTACATTGTTCCTTCAGATTAGCAACGGTTTCACTAGGTAACGAACTCGATGACGCACCTGAGACTTTGTTCATAATAGCTGAAAACATATTTTTTATATCAATTTGTCCTTGCTCAATCTTCGTGTTTTGATTTTTCAAAGTATTAGAAAACTCATTTTTCAAAGTAGCAATTTGTCCCTTTAATCGTCTCATATTAGCCTCATTCATTTTCATGTATTCTTGAAAATCGTTTGACGAACTATTTTGATTAGCATTAAAGTTCCCTTGGTTTTGATTATTTCTTTGAAAATTTCCTTGATTACCATTTGAAAAATTGTTACCTTGATTGTTGTTGTTTTGAAAACTCGAGTGTTGGTTGTTGTTGTTATCTCGATTTTACCAACTTATATTACGACCTTGGTTATAACCTTGATTCGAAAAATTTCCTTGAAAATTGTTTCGGTTTTGATTCGAAAAATTGTTGCCTTGGTTATAATTTCCTTGTGATGGACCCGCGTTGTTTTGATTTTGAAAGTTTTTGTTTAACGCGTTTACACTCGACGTTTGGCCATCCGTAGCCGCACAATCGTAATAATTATGTGGCCCACCGCAAAACGTATACGATGCCTTAACCACTTTCACCGTAGCGGGAGCGTCTTTCTTTTGCATCTCGATGAGAAAAGACGTAAGCACATTCATCAACTTATCGACTTTCGCATCAACCCTCTCAATGTCGCGATTAGAATTACTAACATTGGCGACATTGGCAACACTCGGTGCATTACGGAGTTGGTAAACCTTGGATCGATTCTCGATAATCATTAATGCATCTTTTGGAGTCTTGCACAAAAAGTTGCCACCGGCGGCGGAATTCAACGAATCTTGTTCTTGAAAATTAAGACCGTTGTAAAACGTATCGATTTGGTGCAACTCATAAAATCCATGGTGAGGACATTGCCTAAGCAATTCTTTAAAACGATCCCACGCGTCTCTAAAAGATTCATTCGGTTTTTGCTCAAATCTCGTAATCTCGTTTTTGAAAAACGTCGTCTTAGACGGTGGAAAAAAATGATTAACGAATTTGGAAACGAGATCCTTCCACGTAATTATGGAATTAGGTGGCTCTTTCTCGTACCGATCCTTAGTGGCACCATCGAGCGAGTACGAAAAAAGCATAAGCTTGACGACATCGGTGTCGACGTTCTTAAACTTGCTCGTGGCCAAAAGACGATCAAAATTCCGAATATGATCGTGAGGATTATCCGCCTCACGACCTCGAAACTTTGTAGCTTGTATCAACGAAAGCATTCCGCTCTTAATCTCAAAATTCTCCTCTTCGATAGCGGGAATTACGATCGCGTCTCCATAACCCTCGGTGGGTGCTTGGATCAATTCCATCATCGAACTATTGTCGGCCATCTCATCTACGGTCTCTTCGACAACGATATTAGGAATGTCGGTTTCTAAATCTCGTCTACGTCGTCGATTCCTTCGATTACGATTGCGTCGATTTGAAGCGTTGCTAGAATTACAATAATCCTTCGATCTAGTGCGCATGCACTAAGCGTAGAATATGGGGTAGCAAAGAAGATTCTTTTTGAGGTTTTTCGGATTTTCCAATTTTTTTTTGGTTTTTGATTGTTTTTTAATTTTTTTGGATTTTTTGGTGTATTGCGTAGACTCAAATCTACAAATCTCTCCTCGAATCAATTTCTCTCCTCGAATCAATTTCTTGATTAAAGGAGCCTCAAGGAATGAAAACGATCACGTGGGGTGAACGTCTTCGATGACTTTAGAACGTTGGTGGAACACCACAACGTTCAAGAGGGTTTAATCTTGAAAACAAACAAATATATATGATACGTAGATAATACTTGGGTGGCAAACCCTCGATTAGCCCTCTTTCTCAAAACACGCACAAGCAAGCGGGGGAAACGAGGCGGCGCTAAGCACTTAAGAGCTTTTTTCCCTTAGGTCGTGAAATACAACCGCCTTATACCCACCTTATAGTTTGTGTTAATCAAAATTAAGCTTCTCGAAAGTCTTTATCTATTTTTCCTTTAAACTTTTGCTTTAGATTCGAATACAATAATTAAGTGATGAAATTCCAATTAAGGTTGCGTTTTCACGCTTTTGGAGATATTGTATATTTATTGTGATACGTAAATACAATATATTAATAATATTCACAAAGAAAAACGAAAACTAATATATCTACAATATAGTAAAATGATTGTTATGTGTTTAATTAAGGATGACTAAACACGATTTATTTGGATACTATAATAAAATAGAGAAAAATAACAAAAATGAGTATGTACGTTATATACGCTTTCCAAAAATTGAAAATAAAAAACGCACTACTCATACAAACACGATATATATAAGGCTACAACACACCTCCCCCGCAACGGTGCCAAAATTGATTTAGTAAAATCGTACACGTTTTAGGAAAAACGCATATAATCGGCAAGTATTAAACGTTCACGTTTAGGAAAACGCGAATGCTCGATAAATGCGAGTTCGTTCTCGGCGGAGGTGTGTATATGATAGGCCAATATAATAAAAACAAGTTTGGGTTAGTGTCATTTTTTGGTTGAGAAAGAGAGAAAAATTAAGACGATGTACGCTAAAAACTACACTACGACGTAAAACACGCGAAATCGTAAAACGCGACAAAAAATAAAAGTCCACTAAAATTAACCAAATTTTTAATCTAAGCTAAGAAAAATATGAATAAAACAAAAATGAAAACAAAAATTTACAAAAACTTTTTAATAATTTTATATTAATTTTTAAATTTTAATAAAAAAACCCCAAAATTAAATAAAATTGAAAAAGAGTGAAAATGCAAATTTTTGTAAATGTAAACCTAAAATATATTAATTAAAACTTAAAAACTATTTTTCTAAATTTTTAAAACACTTTTTCCTATTTTTAAACTAATTTATAAAAAACGTAACTAAAAATTATTAATAAAAAAAAATTATAAATGTGAAAAATCTACTTCTATTTAAAAGAAATACTAAATTGAAATTAAAACACAAGAAAAGTCAAAAAAAAGCTGAAAAGTATGACCAAATAAGCTGTTAATCAGCTTATTACATTCGGATTAATACAAATAAGCAAAACCAACAACCCCTTAAATAAGAGCCCTAGGGAAACTTTATCAGTAAAGTCCCTAGGGCATGACGGTAGAGTGTGTGTATGTTGGCAGTGGTGGCGCAGGTTCGAGTCCTAGCCACGCCAAAAAAATTTAAACCCTTTTTTTTCTTTTTTTTTCTTTTTTTTTAAATAAACTTTAACTATTTTTTATTAAAAAGTTTACAAATGAAAAATCTGGAACAAACTGAAATAGGGTACATGACACCCTATTTATACAAATGAAAGGAAATTTCTAGAACTACAAACCCTAATAACAAAATTCCTAGAATGCCCTAGCATAATTCTTCGAATATCCCAAGTTTGAATTTTGGTCAAGGATCTTCATGTGATGCTTGTACTTGATACAGTTGTTTGAATGCCATCAAAGCCCTTCCTTTTGTCTTTGGGTCCAATGAATTGCATCCATCCGTTGATCTAGTCTGCTACATAGGGTTTTGTGGAAAACGACGGGGCAGGGGACTGCTGACGTGGCCATGTGGGTGTGCTGGGGTGGGGTTTGAAGGTGTGAAAGGGATTAGGGGGTCATAAATTAATGTTCTGGAGGAGCTCAAACAAAAACCCTTTGTTTTGAATAATTAAGCAGATTAGGGTTTATGAGAAAAGGGGTGGTTTAATAGTTTGATTTTATCTAGTTTAGTAAATTAAAAAGGGTTCCCACGTGTTTTAAGATTTAAGCAAAGTTTTAAAAAATCTGGTTATTGAAAACGTAAGTGGGTTGTGACGTGGTTGAATAGGGTGGTGCGATTGGTGGATTATAAGTAGTGGATGAGGTGTCAAATGGTGATAGGGGGAATGAAGTATTGTTGTCTGCCCCAAATGGTCCTTCCACTTCTAATTTCTATGCAAATAAGATTTTCAGCAGCTCATCTCAATTCGTCTTTGTAAATAAAGTTCTTGTTTTCCAACTTTGACCACAAAAGCTTTGGTAAACTTGAACCAAGGACCAAATATGCATAATGACCATTCTCCAAGGACTAATGATGTAATTTCTCATCATTTTAGGGACCCATATGTAACTTTGAGGTTTTACAAGGGTATAAAATGACAAGTCTTCCAAAGTTGAGGGACCAATCTTGTCAAATATTCAAACTTCAAGGACTTCAATGAAAAATAATGATTCGGGTCCGGTTCTTTGTGCGCCTTCGCTTCCCGTGTTCGTTTTTGTTTGATTCTTGTGATATTTTGTTGATTTAACGATATCCGTACCTAAAATACACAATGAACAAACACAAACATATTTTGGGGCATTTTAATGATATTTTAAGCGTTTCAAGCCCGATTTGGACGATGAGACTATATATAATTACAGTCTCATCACTAATATAAGTTTATTAAGTCTCCTAATTAACCTAACTAATTAAATGGGCCTTAGTTGGCTAGCTTAATATTCGGCTTATCAAATAAGCCTTGTATAAGCTTTGGCTTATTTGATTCGTGGCTTATATGTGGCTTATGGCTTATTTAGTCCGCGGCTTATATGTGGCTTATGAGCTTATAGCTTAATTTTTAGCATTCATCTAACCCTAAGTATCAACTTAAGCTAATGGCTTTATTAGGCAAATGTTTTGTACTCGGTTTCAAAAATAACCCGAGATCTATGGGCTTATATTATAGTGTACACGTTTAGCTTGTTAGATCTAGTTTAGCTAGGGTTTTAGAGCAAGGTTTTCCCACTAGTTTCCATAGATCTAAGGTTTAAGCATGTTAATCATGAAAGAAAAACAAGTCGTGGGCTTCTAGTGTCTTAGTGGCTCAAGTTCTAGTAAGTTTTATGTATGCATGTTACTTAATCACGTTTTGTAACAAGCATGGGTCCATATGTTCGTGAGTTGATGATGTAAAAAGGAATGAAAATGGATAGAGTATGGTATACTTACTTGTTTAGTGAGGATGTGACAAATGAATGAAACTAGCTAGGATACTATATGGATCTACACGTCTAGCCTCCCTTAGCCGCAACCCTAGGATGGTTTTGTTTGCCTTGCTCACCAAGATTCGAGATATGGTATTCAATGCTTGCACTTTGATGTTCTTGGGACCAAGATTCGTGTAGTAAATGATGTAGGGAATATATTATATATGTTTTGTGTTTGAATGATATGTGATCCGAAAATAGAGTGTTGTAAGTGAGATTTGAGGAGGTTGATGTTTTCTAAATATCTAGACTTGAAACATGTATGTGGTTTAGCTTGTATACACTTTGAAGAGAGAAGAATGAGTAGATTTTGTGATCTTAGGTAGTACTTAGGTAATCTTACATAGGATTTGTTAGTACTAGGTTTTAATGCTAAGTTGTACACTTGCCCCTTTTGGTTGCCTCCTAGCCGTCGCATACTATGGTCAAGGGGACAAGGGTGATGTGTTGTATAGTGCTAGGTTTAATGAGGAATTGTTGTACATGTTTTATGTAAAGTCTAATGTAAGCTTGTAAGGTTTTAAGTTAGTGTAAATGTGATGTATGTAGTATTCGGCTAAGACAAGGTGTATAGGGTTATTTTAGGTTCAAGTCTAGTGTTTTGGTATAGTTATTAGGAGTCTAGGTAATGTAGTGTGAGTGTAGGTTCGAGTCCAAGTCGATTTGGTTAGGTTTTAGGGTTTTTGGCGAAAGTATAATCATAAATAAATAAATGTATAGTTTTATTTATTAAAGTATGAGACATTTAAATAAATTGTTATAAATTTTGTTAGATACAAAATTATATTGTGGCAATAGCTATTGATGATTGTAGTAACACTTAAAGTGTGTATAAAATATATAGTATGTATATATTTTGTAGTAATGTGAAACTAGATAAACGTTATTAATTGTGATCATGGTTTTAGGTTTTCATAACACTAAAATGATGCATGAATATGCTCATGTGTTTACAGGTGACTTAATAATCCCAAAATTATTGTTTGTAGATTTTGTATGCTCATAAAGATGTAGTCATACTAAATGTTTAATGAAGTGTAGTATGTCCGTATGCTCATAAAATGTAGTCATACATGTTGTTCCTGTGATCCCATGATTGAATATTCACGATCATAATGTATTGTTCAAAGTTCTTGTTGATCAAATGTTTCAACTGTTCCTAGATATGATAAAAAGCTCAAAGCTCTAGAGCTCAAATGATGTATGCTCATGTATGATGCATATGATTGTACAAAGTTTTCATGCAAAGGTGAATATATATATATATATATATATATATATATATATATATATATATATATATATATATATATATATATATATATATATATATATATATATATATATATATATATATATATATATATATATATATATATATATATATATATCATGAGGTGACGTGTACAATGATGTCATAGTCAAAAGCTGAAAACTGCAGGTTTTACAGATCCCGAGTCAATGCCCGAACCAAAGAAGTCGTTTCTCTGAAGGAAGCAAGAAGAAATAATGGCAAAATATACGGGTCAAAATTAATTTGTCATCGTTTTTAGCTTACGTATTTTTTTTATGTTTCATATCGTATTGTATTTTTATTCATGTCTTTGTAATTTTTATTACAATGAAATGAATTTTAATTTGTGCAAAAATGAAAATGAAAAAAATAAAGATTATGGATAAGGTCAAAGTAGAGAGGAAAGAGAATTGTCATGAGAGAGAGGATGTTTTTGTTAATTGGTTTGGTATGATGTGACGCTGGTGTGACAGTAGTGGAGCCAAAATGGAGAGAGATTTAATTTTAGCGTACCTTTTACTCTTATATAAACACTTTAGTATCCACTCGTAATACATGGGTATAAATTTCTCTATATTAAGGAGCCGTTTGGTTTGTTGGTCGGAATTACTATGAATATGGGTTTAATTGAGAGGTGGAATGTGAATGTATAAATTTTAGTCTAATTAGTAATAGTGTTGTTTGGTTGGATTTATAGGTATTATCTTTTTTCATCCAAAAACAAAATTGCATATTGCTTTTCAAACAAAAATCAAATCAAACATAGTGATCATCACTCAAAACCAAAAGCACTGTATTATCCATCATTTTGTTGAAAAGATACTAATAAACATTTTTCCATCCACTGATGAAACAAGTCAACAACTATAACAACACTTATCTTTTTCATATCTAATAGTTGAAAAAGAGAGAAAACAAATACTCACGTCTAAGTGTCTAACCCAAAACATACATATTTGTGACATCCGTCAATTTTTCATCTTTATTTTTCCATGTATTTGTTTAATGTGAGCTTTGAACCTTGTGGATTTAACAAATTGAGAAGTTATCTCATATTTATGAAGTATCCTCATTTGTTTACTAATGTAGTGTCGACTTAAATTATATTACTTGTTTTGCTTTGCGGACAAAGCCCTCTTTAGGGAGAGCGAATGTAACAATTTGAATTTTCACGTCCTATTATTATAATGGAGACGTGCACACGTGTAAACGTTTTATGTATTAACGGTTTGCGCCGGTTATGAATGTTTACTAAACCTTCGAGAATACACGTATCCATCCTTGCTTAAGTGGTGTTGTTGAGATTGTATTATGTTGTTCACGTTGTTAAGCTTATACGCGTCTAAAGCTTAAGTCATTTTGATAAAACTCTTTGTGTGCCGAGTGTCATGTTCATTCACCCTTGTTGGGCCAAATATGTATGAACTGAACAGAAACCAAAAAAATGAGTAAACTTAAGAAATTCAAACTTGCATTTCAAAACCTGGAAACACACTTAGTCAACAACAGTCAATGCCCAAAACCTGGAAATTTTATTTTATAGTCCACTGACCATATCAAGACAACACACATGCCAAAAATACCATATATGGGTATATCACAAGACCTCTAAAATCGGATTAGGACTAACCCTATGCCAATTATACTAGGATAAGTATCAACCCTTTTCACAGCCCTTCAACAACAAACACAACACACTCAACAAATCTGGGTTTACAAGGTCAAATATTCCTGCCTACACAAGCAGTTACAATTACAAATTGTTAGAAGAAAAGGAGTTAAGTTTTGCTTAGCCGAGCCAAAGTCCAAACCCCCTGCTCGTATACACAGTCGAAAATCCTTTCCTCATTGTGAGTCTTTTACCCACTTTTCTTTTCTCTATGCGTCTATTTAGTTGTGCTTGACAAATCGTACCTGCGAAAACCATTTTCAAAGTGAGTTAGTCATTTAGAATACCATTCCAAAAATTGTGCTAAGACATATTAGAAACTTATATTAATGACCCTAACTATCTCATACGAACCTACGACACCCTAGTAATCTACCGAGACCCCCCTTTTACATTTTGTTGCTATTTATTAGAAATATTAACAGTAGCAAACAAACACCATTCGAATCAAACCCAAACCTGACGAAACCCTAGTTACGCTAGAAACATGTCAAAACATAAAGTAAACCCGATTCATTTCATAAAAAAAAGCTAATTAACCCTAATTAAACTCGCGGGATATAAAAACCCCCAAATTATATAAACCCTAATTTTCATAAGATGATTTCACTTTGTAATTAATATCCGTTAGTATTCAAAAACACTAATTAATTGCAATTAAACCCGAGATTAAGAAAACCCCCAAATATTCAAAACCCTAATTTTTATAAATTAATTATATGATGAAATTGACATGGATTTATATCCGAAATCATTAATTGATTGTAATGAAACCATGAATTTAGAAAACCCCCAATATTTCAAAACCCTAGTTTATTTATAAATTAATTCGAGAGCCTCATGCCACATGTTTTGATAAAATCAAATGATTTCGAAACCAATAAATCCCTCTTTGTTTTTCGAATGAATAATCAAAAGTCATTTAAACCATTCTTTTTAGAAAAGAGATTAAAACTTATCTTTATGAAGAAACCAACATCAATTCATCCCTATGAGACCTCGAAATTGAGTGGGTTTGTTGTGGAGGTGACATCCCACGTCCCACGAATGATCAACACAATAAGGCTTCATACTTCTTTGATAATAATAGATCAGTGCATTATTTTGGCCATGGAAATGTGGTAGATCCGATTTATTGACGGGAGAGAGAAAAGGGACGGTTGGGAGAGAGATATGGGAAAAAGGGGTGTTGCCGAGAGTTATGGGATGGATAAACAGATATATACCCCCCACCTTGTTTATAACGAATGATGGGTTGGACGGGTTAAGGAAATCAAATGGGCCAAGCCCATGTTTTGGTTACTTTGATAAGTTGGGCTGTTTGTTATTGGACTGGTTAAAGCCCACACGAAAATGTTAAATTATAACATGTATTTTTAGCCCAAAAGCCTATTTATTAAATAACCGAGTATAAATGTCGCGTTTTCCGTAAACAAAATATACCGTCAAGCACAACTAGGGTGTCATGCATTTTTATGGGTAAAATTATAAGTGTCGTAACACGGTCGATATACTTATTTAGGTTGTGGATAACGTGATCGTATTCTCGAGCTACTGTGTATTCTTATCACTTTGCTTATTTACGAGGTGAGTTTATAGCCCCACTTTTTAACTGATTTTACTGCTTTTTGGGGTGAGACATTGCTTGATTTAACGTATGAACACAAGTGCATTAACTGATTTATATACTAGTCTAAGTCCCACTAAAAACCCACTTGCTTTGGCCCGTGAATCGTGAACCGTTAATTACTTTGTGTAAGCGCGAATGTTATGGATAGATCTATCGGGGTTGACGCCCCTGTCCGTCTTGGTCCAACAGGGGACAAGCGGGCACAGTTTCATTTGAGTCTGAGATAGGATTTCGTGGGTTTAGGCATCCAGTTGGGCTACATTTATATGATTATACTGCCGGTGTTGTTAACGCTTCGGTGTCACGAGCTTAGACTGTAATAAATGCTTTTATGATGACTTTGTATTTGTTATATTGTCATCATGTTTGGGAAAAATCTTGTGGTTCATTAAACACTTCAAATTAACTAAACCTATGAACTCACCAACTTTATGTTGACGCTTTAGCAATGTTTTTCTCAGGTATTAAGAAGGAAGATGTTATGTGAGGTCTCATGCACTGCCGTCATTTCTATTGAAAATAAAGATCATTTGTACTATTTGGAAACTATGTTTTTGTATCTGTGACCAGTTTTATGCTTCCGCACTACGTTAAAACTCTTTATTTTATCAAATGCAAGTGATCAATTTTCCGAACGTCTCATTTAGAGGTCGTTCTTTGTAACTGTGTGTATGATAATCATGACGTCACCACTCCCTTGTTGCCATTATACTCTGATATTTTGGGAGTGTGACAGATTGGTATTAGAGCCATGGTTATAGAGAACTAGGTTGCATTTAGTAACTCTAGACTATAACTGTTATGTGTTTAGTTGATTATCATACGGATTGTAAGTATTAAGTATATATATATATACATGGATATATATATATATATGTAATGAACAATTATTATTGGAGTCGAGTGATTCAACATTATATAATATATGATAAATGGGATACATGTGATTTAACAATTACAAGATATAATTACATGGGGTACATGTGCAACAACAAAATCTTAGTTATGTTACATGGGATACATGTGGTTTAAACAATGATTGCTATATGTTATGTCGATGTCCCTTTCACGGACTAATTATATGAGATATTTACACACATCTATTCTGTTTATGTTACAGCGATGTCTTCTTCTGATGATTCAGCGTCTACAGGGGCATACAACAACCGCAGTTCACAATCGACTATCAGTTCATCGATGGGATTACCTAGAGGATCACCATCAGGATATCCGTGGTACCGGATGACTTCAGATGATGAGACTGAGAGAGAGACTGAGGAGGTTTACCGTTCACCGATCCATATCCCTGATGCACCAGCGGATGACGTACTTAGCTTAGAAGGCGGAGGAGAGGACGACCTAGCCGCTGATGTGGTACAGTCACCAGGGCAGGCATCAGTCACTAGGAGCGAATCAATGGAAGATACTAAGGATGATGATACGGAGTTCACCGATGGAGAAGGTGAACCCATGGAGGTCACAGACACTGAGGACCCACCTGCTACGTATGCTGCTACTCCTGAGGCTTCCATCGCACTCATCTCCTCGTCTTCGTCTGAAGACGAAGGGGAAGGGGCAGACATCTCTACCCCAGCACCTGGCACTCTGCCTTTCTACTATGTTAGGCGACGTCTCTGGGGGAGAGCCGCCCGACCACCACCTTCACCTTACCGACCCCTCATACCTTTCTCTGTCACTGACAGGCGTGCAACCCGCACATCTGCCAGTCCTGCCCCAGAGGCGTCACTACCACCACCACCACTAGAGACTGTACCTGCTGTGTATCAGGAGATGCTTGTCGATGTTGGTATCTCTACTGGACCGAGAGTTGCGACTCCTATTCCTAGGAGAGCTACATCATCAGTTGTGATGCTTGGAGCAGCGGATGGATGTGTGACGACCCGTTTGAATAGGTTGGAGGATGCTGTGGAGACTTTGGGTGAGGAGTATAATGAGATGCAGGATAAGCTGGAGGCATTGACAAAGAAGAGTCCAGTTGAGGATGAGACGACATTGACGGTTTGTGTGACCCGTCTTCGAGGACAGCTCCATACTGTTCTCGACCAGATGGACACAATGCCGAATGCTCGCCTCGAGGAGATCGAGAGCCTGATGACCCGTTGGGGAGTGGAGCCACAGGTTGAGGTGGGTGGACTAGAGGCACCTGTTGAGGACCCTATTGCTGACTTAGAGGGCAGGTTTAGGGCCGCTTGCCATGATACCGAGGTCAGACTTAGGGATGCCCAGGCTCGCGAGGACTTGGTTGAGAGGAGGCTGACAGAGATTGAGAGAGCACTTCACCAGCGTCGTGAGGGTACTAGTTAGACTTACCATGTACTGTTGACTCATTGTTGTACGACCACTAAGCTATGAGGTTTATCTCAGCTAGTTGGCATTTTCCATTTTTCCTTATTATGTATGTCGGATTGTGATGTATTTCAAACATTTCTATGGATGTTAGGTTATGACATTATCTTATTTGGGTTACAAAATTTGTGCGATCATCATATATTGTTTATTATATCGTTGAGCATTTCATAATTGTATTGTGCGTGCCATGAATGTTATGTCTGGCAAAACTCATTGTCTTGTTTACCTTTTAGATTATGGAACCAGTTAGAAGATCTGAGACACAGAATCCACCAGATGCTACCGGTGGGATTGACCCAGTCATGCTCAGTCAAATTATCGTAGAACGGGTGGTTGAGGCACTCGCAGCAGCTGAAGCAATCCGTACAGCGAGCACGCAAGAGGAGACAAACCAAGGGGCCACTGTTGCCAATGCGCGGACCTACACCTACAAGGAATTCCGTGCGGTTACACAAGTGAATTTCCGTGGTACTGAAGGTGCAGTAGGTTTAACTAGATGGTTTGAGAAGTTGGAATCTCAATTTGGGATTAGCAATGTTGCTGAAGCTGATAAGGTGAAGTTTGCATCAAGCACATTGGTGGATAGTGCTTTGACTTGGTGGAATGTCTATGCTCGTGCAGTGATCATTGATGTTGCCCAAGCAACACCTTGGAGTGAGTTCAAAGCTATGTTTGTTAGGAAGTATTACCCACGAAATGAAGTCAAGCAAATGGAGGTTGAGCTATGGAACTTGAAAGTCAAGGGTACCGCCCTTACTGCTTACAATCAGCACTTTCAAGAGCTAGTCTTGTTGTGTCCCGAAATGGTGCCCAACGACGACCGATTGTTGGAGCGATACATTGAGGGCTTACCTTTGAGCATCAAGGGGAATGTGACTTCATCAAAGCCAAATGACTTGCATGAGGCAATAGATATGGCTCAGAGTTTGATGTACCAAGTGGTGCAAGAGTTGGGGGAGAATACTGGAGACAAGAGGAAGTGGTCTGGCAATCACTACAACAACAATAACAACAACAACAACAACACTAATAACTACAGTCAAAACAAGCGTCAAGAGGTGGCTAGAGTGTTTACTGTTGGGCAAAGTAATGCTGGAAACTATGTTGGAAGATTTCCTTTCTGTGGAAAGTGTGGCCGACACCACGAGGGAGCATGTCCCCCTACATGCTACAACTGTGGAAAGGATGGACATAAGGCAAAAGAGTGTCGAGCACCACCCCGTCCTGCTAACCAAAGAGGACCGGGAACTCAAGGTGGTCAAGGAGCGAATGTCACTTGTTTTGGGTGTGGAGAGAAAGGGCATTACAAGAATAAGTGTCTAAGCAGTGGGAACCAAGGTCGTGGTAATCAAATTCGAGGCAACCAAAACCACAACCAAGTGAACCAGAAGCAGAACCAGGGGAATCGGGGAGGAAATAACCGAGCCACAACCAGTGCTCCAGGTGGATTCACGGCACCTAGCAAGGTGTATCATTTGTGTGCTGAGGCTGCGGTGCAAGACAACAATGTTGTGACTGGTACGTTCCTAGTCAATAACAACTATGCTTCAGTACTATTTGATTCTGGTGCGGATAGGAGTTTTGTGTCATCTGCATTTAGTGAACGCCTAAATATCACCCCCACTGCGTTAGATATTAAGTATAATGTAGAACTAGCCGATGGGAAGTCAGTAACCACCGATGCTATTCTGAAAGGATGTAGTCTAAGGTTACAAGATCGTTCGTTCAGTATCGACTTACTCCCCATAGAATTGGGAAGTTTTGATGTCATCATTGGAATGGATTGGATGTCGAAGCATCATGCGGAAATTGTATGTCATGAGAAGTGCGTCCGTGTTCCTTATGGAAACGATGTACTAATCATACAAGGCGAAAGAAGTGGAGTGAAGAATGGATCGAGACTGGAAGTCATCTCATGTATTAGAACCCAAAGATACATTGAGAAGGGATGTCCAGTGTTCTTGGTTCAAGTAACGCGAAAGGAGGAAGAAGAAGATCATGAGAAGAAGGTTGAAGATGTACCGATCGTTAGAGATTTTCCAGACGTATTCCCAGAAGACTTACCGGGATTACCACCAACACGACAAGTGGAGTTTCACATAGAGCTTACACCAGGAGCCGCACCTGTCGCTAGAGCCCCATACCGCTTAGCACCAGCAGAGATGAAAGAGCTAGCTGAACAACTAAAGGAACTTTCTGGCAAGGGTTTCATTAGGCCGAGTTCCTCACCTTGGGGAGCACCGGTCCTATTCGTCAAAAAGAAAGATGGATCCTTTAGGATGTGTATTGATTACCGAGAGTTGAATAAGCTGACGATAAAGAACCGCTACCCATTGCCAAGAATTGACGATCTTTTCGACCAACTGCAAGGATCTAGCATATACTCGAAGATTGATTTAAGGTCGGGATATCATCAGCTAAGGGTTAGAGAAGAAGACGTCCACAAGACGGCTTTTAGAACCCGGTACGGACACTACGAGTTCCAAGTTATGCCTTTTGGTTTGACAAACGCACCCGCGGTATTCATGGATCTCATGAACCGAGTTTGCAAACCATACTTGGATAAGTTTGTGATTGTATTTATCGATGATATTCTCATCTACTCTCGTAATGAAGAAGAACACAAAGAGCATTTGAAGACCATACTAGAGCTTCTGAGGAAGGAGAAGTTATATGCAAAGTTTTCCAAATGTGATTTTTGGATAAACACGGTGCAATTCCTTGGGCATGTAACCGATAGCAGTGGTATTCACGTTGATCCTGCTAAGATCGAGGCTGTGAAAGATTGGGCGACTCCTACAACACCCACGGAGATCCGCCAATTTTTAGGTCTTGCTGGTTACTATAGGAGATTCATTGAGGGTTTCTCCAAGATAGCTAAACCAATGACAGAGTTAACTCAAAAGGACAAGAAGTTTGAGTGGAAAGAAGATCAAGATTTGGCATTCCAAACATTGAAGCAGATGTTGTGTGAAGCGCCTATACTAGCCTTACCCGAGGGTAATGAAGACTTTGTAGTATATTGTGATGCATCCATAAAAGGGTTGGGTGCGGTGTTGATGCAAATGACTAAGGTCATTGCTTATGCATCAAGACAACTAAAAGTGCACGAGAAGAACTATACAACTCATGATCTAGAGTTAGGAGCAGTGGTGTTTGCCCTGAAGATTTGGAGACACTACCTTTATGGCACAAAGTGTGTTGTATTCACTGATCATAAAAGTCTACAACACATCTTGAATCAAAAAGAACTCAACATTAGACAACGACGTTGGCTAGAGTTGCTCAGTGATTACGATTGCGAGATCCGTTATCACCCGGGCAAGGCAAATGTCGTAGCTGACGCTTTGAGTCGAAAGGAGAGAATTCTTAGAGTGAAAGCCTTGGTGATGACCATTGGCTTAGATCTTCCATCCTTAATTCTCAAGGCTCAGAAGGAGGCAGTCGAGGAGGAAATTCTCAAGACTGAAGATGTTGAAGGCATGATAAAGAAGTTAGAAGCTCGCTCAGATGAGACATTATGCCTTGATAATAGGAGTTGGTTACCGTGCCATGGTGACCTACGACCTTTGATTATGCATGAGTCGCATAAGTCAAAATACTCCATACATCCGGGATCTGAAAAGATGTATCATGACCTTAAGATGTTGTATTGGTGGCCGAACATGAAGGCGGACATTGCTACATATGTTGGCAAGTGCTTGACTTGTGCCAAGGTCAAGGCCGAACACATGAAACCATCAGGATTATTGGTCCAACCCGAACTGCCAGAATGGAAGTGGGAAAGGATCACTATGGATTTCATTACAAAGCTACCTAAAACCTCAGCTGGATTTGACACTATTTGGGTCATCGTCGACCGACTCACCAAATCGGCTCACTTCATACCAATCAAGGAGACAGATGGAATGGATAAGTTAGCAAGAACATACTTGGAGGAAGTAGTCACGAGGCATGGTGTGCCTGTGTCTATAATCTCTGACCGAGATAGCCGATTTACTTCACAATTTTGGAAATCGCTGTAGAAAGCGTTGGGAACACAGTTGGATATGAGCACTGCGTATCACCCCCAAACTGACGGTCAAAGTGAAAGGACCATTCAAACCCTAGAAGATATGCTGAGAGCTTGTGTGATCGACTTTGGAAATAGATGGGATAGGCACCTGCCTCTGGTGGAGTTCTCATACAACAATAATTATCACACTAGCATTAAGGCAGCACCGTTCGAAGCATTGTATGGTAGAAAGTGTCGTTCACCCGTGTGTTGGGCAGAGGTTGGTGAGGCCCAACTCACTGGACCCGAGATCATACATGAGACTACTGAGAAGATCTTTAAGATCAAGAGCCGTATGCAAGCCGCAAGAGATCGACAAAAGAGTTATGCTGACATGAGACGCAAACCCCTTGAGTTTGAGGTTGGCAATAGAGTCATGTTGAAGGTCTCACCTTGGAAGGGTGTGATTCGCTTTGGAAAGCGTGGAAAGTTGAATCCTCGTTACATTGGACCATTCAAGATTATAGAGAGGATTGGCCCCGTGGCCTGTCGTTTGGAGTTACCTCAAGAACTTAGCCGAGTGCATAATGTGTTCCACATTTGCAATCTGAAGAAATGCTTATCCGACGAGACACTCGTTATTCCTTTAGAAGAGATCCAACTCGACGACAAACTCAACTTCGTAGAAGAACCGGTGGAGGTCATGGACCGTCAGGTCAAACAGCTCAATCAAAGTCGTATACCTATCGTGAAAATCCGTTGGAATGCACGTAGAGGTCCAGAATACACGTGGGAACGTGAAGACCAATTCAAGAGCAAGTATCCTCATCTTTTCGCTAATCACCCTACTACAACGACGTCTTGATTTCGTGACGAAATCTCTAAAACATGGGGATACTGTGACATCCGTCAATTTTTCATCTTTATTTTTCCATGTATTTGTTTAATGTGAGCTTTGAACCTTGTGGATTTAACAAATTGAGAAGTTATCTCATATTTATGAAGTATCCTCATTTGTTTACTAATGTAGTGTCGACTTAAATTATATTACTTGTTTTGCTTTGCGGACAAAGCCCTCTTTAGGGAGAGCGAATGTAACAATTTGAATTTTCACGTCCTATTATTATAATGGAGACGTGCACACGTGTAAACGTTTTATGTATTAACGGTTTGCGCCAGTTATGAATGTTTACTAAACCTTCGAGAATACACGTATCCATCCTTGCTTAAGTGGTGTTGTTGAGATTGTATTATGTTGTTCACGTTGTTAAGCTTATACGCGTCTAAACTTAAGTCATTTTGATAAAACTCTTTGTGTGCCGAGTGTCATGTTCATTCACCCTTGTTGGGCCAAATATGTATGAACTGAACAGAAACCAAAAAAATGAGTAAACTTAAGAAATTCAAACTTGCATTTCAAAACCTGGAAACACACTCAGTCAACAACAGTCAATGCCCAAAACCTGGAAATTTTATTTTATAGTCCACTCACCATATCAAGACAACACACATGCCAAAAATACCTTATATGGGTATATCACAAGACCTCCAAAATCGGATTAGGACTAACCCTATGCCAATTATACTAGGATAAGTATCAACCCTTTTCACAGCCCTTCAACAACAAACACAACACACTCAACAAATCTGGGTTTACAAGGTCAAATATTCCTGCCTACACAAGCAGTTACAATTACAAATTGTTAGAAGAAAAGGAGTTAAGTTTTGCTTAGCCGAGCCAAAGTCCAAACCCCCTGCTCGTATACACAGTCGAAAATCCTTTCCTCATTGTAAGTCTTTTACCCACTTTTCTTTTCTCTATGCGTCTATTTAGTTGTGCTTGACAAATCGTACCTGCGAAAACCATTTTCAAAGTGAGTTAGTCATTTAGAATACCATTCCAAAATTTGTGCTAAGACATATTAGAAACTTATATTAATGACCCTAACTATCTCATACGAACCTACGACACCCTAGTAATCTACCGAGACCCCCTTTTTACATTTTGTTGCTATTTATTAGAAATATTAACAGTAGCAAACAAACACCATTCGAATCAAACCCAAACCTGACGAAACCCTAGTTACGCTAGAAACATGTCAAAACATAAAGTAAACCCGATTCATTTCATAAAAAAAAGCTAATTAACCCTAATTAAACTCGCGGGGTGTAAAAACCCCCAAATTATATAAACCCTAATTTTCATAAGATGATTTCACTTTGTAATTAATATCCGTTAGTATTCAAAAACACTAATTAATTGCAATTAAACCCGAGATTAAGAAAACCCCCAAATATTCAAAACCCTAATTTTTATAAATTAATTATATGATGAAATTGACATGGATTTATATCCGAAATCATTAATTGATTGTAATGAAACCATGAATTTAGAAAACCCCCAATATTTCAAAACCCTAGTTTATTTATAAATTAATTCGAGAGCCTGATGCCACATGTTTTGATAAAATCAAATGGTTTTGAAACCAATAAATCCCTCTTTGTTTTTCGAATGAATAATCAAAAGTCATTTAAACCATTCTTTTTAGAAAAGAGATTAAAACTTATCTTTATGAAGAAACCAACATCAATTCGTCCCTGTGAGACCTCGAAATCGAGTGGGTTTGTTGTGGAGGTGACATCCCACGTCCCACGAATGATCAACACAATAAGGCTTCATACTTCTTTGATAATAATAGATCAGTGCATTATTTTGGCCATGGAAATGTGGTAGATCCGATTTATTGACGGGAGAGAGAAAAGGGATGGTTGGGAGAGAGATATGGGAAAAAGGGGTGTTGCCGAGAGTTATGGGATGGATAAACATATATATGCCCCCACCTTGTTTATAACGAATGATGGGTTGGACGGGTTAAGGAAATCAAATGGGCCAAGCCCATGTTTTGGTTACTTTGATAAGTTGGGCTGTTTGTTATTGGACTGGTTAAAGCCCACACGAAAATGTTAAATTATAACATGTATTTTTAGCCCAAAAGCCTATTTATTAAATAACCGAGTATAAATGTCGCGTTTTCCGTAAACAAAATATACCGTCAAGCACAACTAGGGTGTCATGCATTTTTATGGGTAAAATTATAAGTGTCGTAACACGGTCGATATACTTATTTAGGTTGTGGATAACGTGATCGTATTCTCGAGCTACTGTGTATTCTTATCACTTTGCTTATTTACGAGGTGAGTTTATACCACTTTTTAACTGATTTTACTGCTTTTTGGGGTGAGACATTGCTTGATTTAACGTATGAACACAAGTGCATTAACTGATTTATATACTAGTCTAAGTCCCACTAAAAACCCAGTTGCTTTGGCCCGTGAATCGTGAACCCTTAATTACTTTGTGTAAGCGCGAATGTTATGGATAGATCTATCGGGGTTGACGCCCCTGTCCGTCTTGGTCCAACAGGGGACAAGCGGGCACAATTTCATTTGAGTCTGAGATAGGATGTCGTGGGTTTAGGCATCTAGTTGGGCTACATTTATATGATTATACTGCCGGTGTTGTTAACGCTTCGGTGTCACGAGCTTAGACTGTAATAAATGCTTTTATGATGACTTTGTATTTGTTATATTGTCATCATGTTTGGGAAAAATCTTGTGGTTCATTAAACACTTCAAATTAACTAAACCTATGAACTCACCAACTTTATGTTGACGCTTTAGCAATGTTTTTCTCAGGTATTAAGAAGGAAGATGCTATGTGAGGTCTCATGCACTGCCGTCATTTCTATTGAAAATAAAGATCATTTGTACTATTTGGAAACTATGTTTTTGTATCTGTGACCAGTTTTATGCTTCCGCACTACGTTAAAACTCTTTATTTTATCAAATGCAAGTGATCAATTTTCCGAACGTCTCATTTAGAGGTCGTTCTTTGTAACTGTGTGTATGATAATCATGACGTCACCACTCCCTTGTTGCTATCATACTCTGATATTTTGGGAGTGTGACAATATCCATTACTGAATTTGATTTACAAAGAAAAAAAGTGTTGTTGATGTGAGAGAGTAAAAAGAAAGAAAAGAATATTAAAAGATATAAGTAATTAAAAGTTGATACCACTTGCTCGTGACATCTTTCAGTTTATGGGTTTTCAGTTTACTTTTGATTTCTATCTATAAAAACCAGACTCAACCAAACAATTAGATCTAACAATGATAGTATTCCCTATATCCCATTATCAACAATAAACAGGCTCTGACATTTTAAACGCTATAAACAAGTATAGAGTTTTCTAAATTAATTTTTCTTAAACATATGAATAGCAGACTAAACAAATTATTGAAACTCAAAAAGAGACTTATCATATTTTATAGACTTACCGAGTCATATTGTTTGCATAATCTTTTAAAAATTGTTGTATAAAATATCTCGTTACAACGCAATGCGACAAATAAAACTTACTTAGTAATCATTATTAATGTGTCACCTCAACATACACCATAGTAACACCAGAATAATTAAAACACTTACTCACATAAAAACAAAAATGACAAAAACAACGGTAGCTAAGACTAGGGGGAGTGGAGGCAAACTTACTCACCTTCACGTCAGCGCTACAAACTCACTACAACCCACTTAAACTCACTTTTAGTGGTAATGACACTCACTACACATCACTCCCACTTTTTTATTAAATATTTTTTTTCATAAAATAAAAACTTTTGTTCATACATTTTATTCAAACACGGTACACGCGGGTAAATAAAAACGATACACGGGTAAATAAAAACATTACAAGGGTATTAAAAATAACACATGGATAAATAAAAATGATAAACTGATAATTTAAAAAGGAAATAAATGCGGACAAGTTTTCAAAACCTCCCAACAATGAAAATACTTAAACCGGCACATATACTGAGCTTCGTAGTCACGAAGAGCGTTATTCATTACATCCTCGTCAGTTGCTCCAATCACTCGTGTACGATTTACGTTGTGGTAAAATCAAACAAACCTACGCACGGCCAATTAGGGACTTCCATTTCCAGTTCATGTTAACGTGTGTTTGTTTCCTCGAATCATCTAAACGACCCTCCATCATGTGCGAAACCTCGACCCAAAAATTACGAGAATCTCTTGTGTTAGACACAGAGTTTTTAGCAACAAAGTTCCAAGCGCGACACACCGCTATTTCTTCCTCGGTGCACATTGTAGCGGCGCCATTAGAGATGTTAAAGAAGATGATGTTTTAATGCTTGAGGAAGATGATATGAAGAAATAGGAAGTAAAAAAAGGGAGACTCTATGTGAAAATAAGCATGATTTAATTTGTATTTATGAGTAAAAAGAGTATTAAAAAAACTTTTTTTTTAAACATTAATAAACGGTCAAAATATTAGTGGGTCCCTTGAATTTAAAAGTGGCCCTAAGTGAGTTTGTTATATATTTTTTTATCACAACCATAAAATCACGTGTGAATGGGTTAATGGGTGACAAATCGTGCGTAACTTATAGAAGTCGCTCGTATGTTTTATCCCACTCCCTTCGGCCTAAAGTGACTAACGACGAGAGAGACGATCGACACACCATCGGGTTGAAACCCGGACTCTCTTACCCAAATGTTAATGTTTTAAAATCCAAGTTAACTGGATCAAACTTTGGTTTTGAGAGAAAAACTCGATTGAATCGAATCACATGTTAAATTATGACTCGATAACCAACAGGATTTATGAAAAAATAATTACTGTAAAACATTGGGAAAAACCCAAGTGTCGGCTACATTACACCCCAAAACGACATCGTTCCATCCACACTCACACAAAAACAAAAAAACAAGAAAATAAAAAACACATGACACAATCCAAAACAATCAAATCCAACTCCAACCCATTATCAATTCCTCATCATTAAACAAAACCCATGTTTTAGATCTCTTTTTCTCACTCAATATCATACTTTTTAGTACCAATAAATGTAATGTAATGAAAAAAACAGGGTTTTAAGCAATACCCATTTGGTTAATTTGCCTATTTGTGTAGTAAAGCTGGTTAATTTGTTTAAATTTTGAGTGTTTTTTTTATATAAAAGGGTTTTGAAGATGGTGAGTTATAAAAGAGGGAATTCAATGAGAAGGAATGGAAGTGGAAGTGGATCTTGGGTGTCACTTCTGATAGTTTTGTTGGTTTTGGTGCTTTTGCCTGTTGGCTTCTTTTTTGGGGTTGGAATGTATTCTAATCAAGTTGGTAAGTTCAGTTTTTAAGTATAATGTGCTGGTTTTCGAGTTTCCAAATTGTGATTTGTTTTCGAATTTAAGGTTTAGGTTTAAGGTTTTAGTGGATTTAGCAATATTTAGTTTATAGCGTATTTGGGATTGCTTCTGGTGAATTTTTTGAATGCAGTAGGTAATATGGTTTTTAAAGTAATGTACGGAGTACTAGTTTTGTGTTCCAAGTTTCGAAATTGTGATTTGTTTGAATGTGTTGTTTAGATTTAAGGTTTTAGTTACCATTGTTTAGTTTATTGTGTATTTGAGATTGCTTCGGGTGTATTCGTTTAATGCAGTTGGTGATTTGTATTCTTTCAGTGATGTACTAGTTTTTGTGTTTCGGGTTTCGAAATTGTGATTTGTTGCTTATGTTTAAGGTTTTGGTTAGTTAGTCTCGTTTAGTTTAGGGGTGTTTGCGATTTGCTTAAGAGTGTGATTAGTTGCGGAAAAAATGAGGCTCTTTTACGGAAAAGTTTTGGAATGCGCTGTTTAGGTTTCGGATTCTAGTGGATTTAGCAGTGTTTAGTTTATAGGGTATTTGAGATTGCTTCGGGTGAATTTTTTAATGCAATTGCTAATTTGTTATTTTAAGTAATGTACTAGTTTTTGTGTTTCGGGTTTCGGAATTGTGATTTGTTTGTGATGTGTTGTTTAGGTTTAAGGTTTTGATTAAGTTAGTCTTGTTTAGTTTAGGGGTAATTGTGATTGCTTAGAGTGTGTTTAGTTGCGAAAAAATGAGTTTCTTTTAAGAAGTTCTGTAAGAAAACTGAAAACATGGAAATTGTGTTCATTTTGAGTGTTTCCTAGGAGTCTAGAAACAGCTTTAATTAACTGAAGAATAAGTGATTGCATTTTTCTTTGTCGTAACACTGAAAATGGCCCATTTGTCCTAGAACTCGCCACTAGGAAACTCCAAACAACCCCTTTTACTTGCCTGGATTAATTTAGGGAGGGATTAATTGTGTGATCTAAAAGTGATTATTTTCCTTGCATTGGTTTGTTAATTTTTTAGGTGCCTTACTTGTGTTGTTTAATTTTTGCCACTAAATTTTATGTATGAGTTTAGGGGTCTAATGAATTTACCCCAGTTTTTACTTAATACTGTAGTACTTTAGTTTATACTAGTTTGTTTCGTTTATAGTTGATTAAAATGGATAGACTTGATGAATCATTATTGGATGATCGCATAGTTCTGGATTTAGGAATGTTAGTCGTAAAAAAGCAATGCACTTAGGTTGGTGGTTTGTTTGCTAAATGGTATTTATATGAAATGGGCTAGTTTGGTGGATATAGTCGTTGGAAATAGACAGGTTCGTTTACGTAGTGATAATCTACGGCATCATAGAAAACTGTCATTATTTGATCAAATTACCAAAGTAACACATATTAAGAAGAGGTCTAGTTGCCTAGGTCGGACATTGTTGAGGATGATTGCTAAAATCGACTTCCTGACCGTGTTGCAATTGTATGACATTAGCCCTTTAGTTGATAAGAGAAATTTGTGTAGGGAACTCTACATTTATCTTTGATGGTGAGTATGGTCACAAAACTTTTTGCATGCATTTTCAAATATGATAACTTCATTTCTGCATAATGACAATCAGAATTGTGATTATTTTTATGCAATCGTGACTTCAGAGTTTAAACGTAAATTCTGAGCACTTGCTTAGCTTAGTGATCTTGCTTGAGACTTGGCTGAATTAAACCTATCTTGCATATCTCCCACCTTACAAGAATCGATTTATTTACCTGTCACGATTGATAAAGGGTGACTCTTATTCTGTTCTATCTTATTCTGTATGTAAAATTACTGCATCTTTAGTAAGTCTTAAAAACCAAAATCGTGCGTGATTATCTTTCCGGAACTTATGTTATTACTTGCTGAATTTTAATAATGGGGACTGAACTTTTTTCTTGAAGAAAGATAATTGCAACTGTGGATAGGGCTAAACACAAATTCTATTATGATTATATTAACATAGTAACATTAATTCTAAAAAGAGAGTTTATTGTGGTTTGAAGTTCACTATCATGGCAGAATGCTATTGCAGACAATGTTGCCAATATATAGATGGAGATAGAGAGTCGTTATGTGCATCTGATGAAATTATGTGACTTTTGTCATGTGATTGTAGGAAAAATACCTTTTTGTTGTTAACTTCACATATTTGCCCGTTATTAACATTATAGCCAATTTAATACATGGATGCAAATTATTATATCCCCTCTCTATGGATTAAGATTTAGGTGCACAAAGAAATCTAAAATATTGAATTTTTCCTCTTTTGCAGATGAAAATGACATTTCAACTAGCATAAGCAAACAGGCAAGCTTCTTTCTCGATTCTCGGTTACATTATTTATGTCTCAGATGTTGGATACTTACTTAAGAAGCATATGGTACAGGATGTAGATTGGAGAGCAAAACTGGCTTTGCAACACGTTCGATCTCTTTTCTCAAAGAAGGCATGCTGCTTGAATTTTGTTAAATCTTATAGCAATTCTGTTTGATGTCTCTTATTTAACCTTGTGTTGCAATTTTCAATTTTTAGGTTATTGATATTATTAAGGCCAACACAGAAGATTTAGGACCTTTGAGCCTCGATTCTTTTCGAAAAAGCAATTTATCAGCTTCTTGGAAATTTTCTGGGCAAGAAAATGTGGTCGATAATATATCACGTCCTGCCGAGGTTAGTATAACACTGATAATTTAATTGTTCTAATTTTACGATGAAATATAATTAGCATTTGATGATGCATTTCTGATCCCAATGTTCTACCTAGATCGGGGAAACTAACAAAAAAGGGACCACACCAGGCAAACAGGAGAAAATTTTAGACGGTAATGATTGCTATTTCTATTGATGGAAGTGTTAAAAGGTTTACTAATACGAGGATCTTAATATTTTGTTTGCTTGTTGATGACACAGCTGGTCATTCTCAGTCGGTTGATACCCCAGAAAAACTAGCAAGAAGGGTAAGATTGTAGTTTGAACTTCCTAATGAATATACACTTCTGTCTGATGATTGAACTTGCTTCTTATATTTCATTATTTCCTGTAGCAACTGAGAGATAAACGACGTGAAATCCGAGCGGCTGAGTTAGTGAAAAAAGACGATGATGTGATCATAAAACTTGAAAATGCAGCTATTCAACGGTCAAAGTCAGTTGACTCTGCTGTTCTTGGGAAGTACAGCATTTGGAGAAAAGAGAATGATAATGAGAACACCGACACAACCATCAGATTGGTACGGGATCAAATGATTATGGCTAGGGTATATCATAGCATTGCGACAATGAAAAACAATACACGGTTGGCACGTGAAATACAAAATCAGATTAAAGAAAGTCAACGTGCTTTAGGTGATGCTACTGCAGATACTGATCTTAATCGCAGGTCAGCTTGTCCTCATGTGAAAACGTGTGCTTTTTTTATATTCTATTGATAACGAGTCAAACTGGTTAAAAAAACATCGTTACAGTCTAAATGGTTGTGGGTAAAATAGTGCTCAATTTGGACATCAAAAGGTACAATAGTTGGCTGTATTAGGCTTCAATTATTGCGACCTCCGAGTGCTCAATATGCAATAATAAGACATTTATTCAGACAAGGGGTGGTTTCGATTTGTGTTTTGGAAATGATTTTGTTATTTCATCTCGGTTTCTAGTTTTTTTGGATAAATATCCATCTGAAAACTTACAAAATGTTTATGTAGTGTAAAATAGGATTACCTTTCTACATTTTTTAAACGTAATGTGAGAGACTTCCACTTCCATACAACAAAATGTCTCGTCTTCACATTAATAAAACATATGATTTTCTTAAATAACTATAACAATTTCCAAATACTCAAATCTGATAACTCGTTTTATCATGGCTTTTTTATGATTATGTATGCAATATATGATATTTTAAAATCACACATCCAAACACCCCTGTTTACTAGTTTCTGTGATCATGTTCGATATAATGACTATTTAAGAAATTAAATAAAGAATTTAGAAAACAGATTGATCAAACAGTCTGTAATATTTGACATGCTAGTTCTATGTTGATGCTTTCGGTTTTCAAATTATTGAATGAATGTAACTATATTTTATTAGTGTCGCGGAGAGAATAAAAGCTATGGGCCAACTACTGTCGAAAGCCAAAGAACAGCTTTATGATTGCAAGTTGGTCACTGGAAAGCTGAGAGCTATGCTTCAATCAGCCGATGAGCAAGTACGTAGCTTGAAAAAGCAGAGCACATTTCTGAGCCAGTTAGCAGCTAAAACAATTCCTAACGGAATTCATTGCTTATCAATGCGCCTAACTATTGATTATTACCTTCTTCCGTTGGAGAAGAGAAAATTCCCAAATAGTGAAAATCTTGAGAATCCAAGTTTATATCACTATGCTCTCTTCTCTGATAATGTCTTGGCTGCGTCAGTTGTTGTGAACTCCACAATCATGAATGCGAAGGTATATGTCTATATACTCTTTACTAATTGCAGTGCTTTTGTGTTGATATTGTCTACCAAAATCTAATATCTGTTGCACTATGATGAAACGCTTTAAGTGGGTTATTGACTTTTCAAACAATCGTGTTTTCCTTTGGGTGCCAAACTTACCATGGTTTTTGGTTTGGGGAGGCTCTAAATCATGGAACTAACATGTACCCCTTTCAACTATTTTTTTATTTGACATATCTGACCTTTAGCACTAAACTAATTTCACTAATTTATAAGTACATGGTCCAAAATCAATCTCTAGTGTGTTTGTATTTGTAAAAAGGAACAAGGCTACACTTCGCAAAAGTTGACAATTGTGGATGAAAATTTCTATGTAATGGTTTTCTTCTGCAATTACATGTCCTCAATGTATCCATACCACTTCCATTTTTCCAAATACCTTAAATGAAATAATCATATTTCCTGGAATGAAATTAAATATATTTGTTTTATTCAACTAACAGTATATTCATTTGGTTGAGCATAGGAGCCGGAGAAACATGTTTTCCACCTAGTCTCTGATAAATTAAACTTTGGAGCGATGAATATGTGGTTTTTACTAAACCCTCCTGGTAAAGCTACGATCCACGTGGAAAATGTTGATGAATTTAAGTGGCTAAACTCATCATACTGTCCAGTACTTCGGCAACTAGAATCAGCTGCAATGAAAGAATACTATTTCAAATCAGATCATCAAACAACTCTGTCTGCTGGTGCTGCCAATCTGAAGTATAGAAACCCTAAATATCTTTCAATGCTGAATCACCTTCGGTTTTATCTCCCACAAGTTTATCCCAAATTAAACAAAATCCTTTTTCTCGATGATGATATTGTTGTCCAAAAAGACTTAACGGGGTTGTGGAGAGTTGATCTTAAGGGGAAAGTGAATGGGGCTGTTGAAACGTGTGGAGAAAGCTTTCACCGTTTTGATAAGTACTTAAATTTCTCAAATCCTCATATTGCAAGAAACTTTGATCCAAATGCATGTGGTTGGGCTTATGGGATGAACATGTTTGACCTTGTGGAATGGAAAAAGAAAGACATAACCGGCATATACCACAAGTGGCAAAATATGGTAACGTTCTTATTTAAATTAATAATGATTAGTTTGATTGTTAATGAGTTTTTCATTTATTATTATTTTTTTGGTGTAAATTACCTCATTTTACCCAATTTAGCCATGATACTGCCAAAATATAGTTTTGCGTCTCATTTGGGTCATTTTGTAAAGTTTTAGTACTCTTTTTCCACAAAACTCTTAAACGTTCCATGCACAGTTTAATAGTTAAAAAAATATCATTTTGAGAGTTTTCAAACGGTTACATAATGACTCAAAGGGGACACAACTAATAACTTAGACTTCTCCAACATGACTACATTAGTAATATACACAAAGAACCCTTGTAATATTTTTTTAATTGGATTCTTCACCATTTGTGGCGCTATCAGAATGAAGACAGGGTTCTATGGAAGCTTGGGACTTTGCCGCCTGGATTGATGACATTTTATGGGCTGACACATCCACTTGAGAAGTCATGGCATGTGCTAGGTCTCGGGTATAATCCGAGCATCGATAAGAATGACATAGAGAAAGCAGCCGTCGTTCACTATAACGGAAATATGAAACCTTGGCTTGAGTTGGCAATGACAAAGTACCGCCCGTATTGGGTCAAATACATAAAGTTTGACCATCCTTATATCCGGGGTTGCAAACTAGGTGCATGAAGGAAGGTACTTAAACTATGATAGTTTCTGCTCGTTTGTTCATGAGAAAATCATTCCATTCTATTCTTTGTTATCGGTAGCACGTGACAACACCTGTGTATCTGTGTATGCAACTTCTTCTTTCTTACTGAATAGGTGTAGTGAAGAATATAGTTTTAAAGTATCTCGTGTTCATTTCATGGAACGAGGGTTTAATTGTAAATTACTTGGATGTTAATATCTACCTCAGCTCATCTGTTCACCTCTGTTAGATTCTTTTGCTTATATATTGCGGTGCAAGGGATGTCAATGTACATCTGCTTGAACCTACGCATATTAACAATTTGAAATTTTACTTGATATTTTTATATTGTAAACAGAAAGTAACGAGAGATATGCTATAGTAAAGGTGCAGATATGTGTTGTGACATGAGTTAAGCATGATGTTTCTTTCAGAGACTTAGTCCCTTGATATTCGATTGACGATGTAATACAGCAAGTCTTAAGGAAGTTTATGAGATCATATTAAAACAAGACTTGCTAACACTTCTATCTGTGACATTTCACTATCTGTGAGACTGTGATTAACTGATTAAGTGACCTTTCAAACTGGTGAAACATACTTGAGAAATAGCCAGTTAGTCTCACTAAGATAGCAAATAAGTCTGTAAACATTATCAGACTACATCGGCATGATCTAAAGTAATAAGTATAGCAAGCTTAAATCCCCCAGTTCCTGCTCAGCTTTTCACAAGACCAAACGGCTACATGCCATGTTTATGAGCGTGGTTCTTAGATCTACGATCTCGTGGCAATGTAATCTGCCCGGCCCCACAAACAAATTCAGATAGTATCAAGTGTTCTTTTAACACATTTACAACATGATCACCACAGTAACCAAATCTCAACTGATGTAGAATACAGGACTCTTCCTCCTTTCTATTATACTAACACTCAAATCGACACTATTTCCGAACATAACCTCACATTTACATGTTGCATATGGAGGGCTACCATTAAAACTTTTACATGTTGAGGGGTTTAAACGTAAACATCTAACTCATGCAAATATTAGAAATCATGATGTACCAAAAGTTTTGAGACCACCCAACACCAAAAATCTTCTTAGACAATCTAAATTTGAATTCTTAATCTCTTCTCTACATAGAACATGGCCCTATGTCGGGCGCATCACCACAGGCTCTCTTGTTTAGGACCCACCGGCTCAAGTATACCACCAACGGGTCGATACACGAATAAGTGAATAACAATCATCATCATAATTGCAGAGCCCACACATTGTGAAGATTTTGCCATCAGAAAAATCCATTTTTCATCTTGGGGCATAGGGGTTTCCTTTGGCTTCCCAACATGATTCGTTCCATGAAGAAATTGTGTTCAATCAATATTAACATAAATGACAATGATAAAGAAAATGAAAATGAATTGGAGATGGTTCTTGAAGTATCGATGCCGGAAGAAGTATTTACCAAAACAGACACCAATGCAACAAAAAGATGGCAACATTTGTTTAATCTTGTGCGGCCACAACATGATAGGGCCGAAAGATGGCTCACAACATTGTCAACAATTAGCGATGGGTCAAAAGACAAACAGTTTATGTATTTCTTGAAGATCGCTGGCACGTCTTGTATACCTTTCCAGGTACAACTTGATCGTGCACTCTCATTGCCCGTAAGAGATGGTCCGATGGTGAGCATTCCCTTTCTTTGTTCTTTTTTAAATAAAAGTGTTATTTCCTAATTAGCTATATATAAACCCCGAATGCTATAATCTACCTAAAGAATCATATAACATCGTATTTGCCCAAAACAAATAAACTGGAGCAGATTATAACAAATTAGTTCCTATTTTACGGAAAAAAGGTTTCATTGTTGTGGAGGTCAAAAACATCAACCGTCAGCACAACCGGAGAACACCATCAATACTCATTCCTAACGACCCATCCTAACTCAGACTAACTTAGTCAATAATACATGAAGGCGTTTTTCTATAACAATGTATATATCGTCGTTATAATCTAATGCCGAAGCAGTATAATCATCTCTACAGCTATAAGTAAAGCCCCGTGACTACTTACAGCTAATAACGCACAAATTACATAATGTATAAAGCATGAACATACAACCATTGAACCACACGATAGATGTGGGCAGTCCGAATTTTACAGATTTTATTCAATTTCTACAGGAAGCATCCACGGCAAAATATATTGTACAACAATACATAGCAGCAACAGGAGGACTATCCGCCCTAAACTCTGTAAATAGCATGTATGTTGTAGGTGAGGTGAACATGGTCCAAGGTCAAGTCAATGAAGACTGCCAGGCCAATGCACCCTCCTCGACTAAAGATGGGTCTGAGTCGGGTGCCTACATGCTATGGCAAAAGAGCCCAGACTTATGGTACCTTGAGCTAGTTGTCTCTGGTAGCAGAGTGAGTGCCGGCAGTGATGGTGCAGTGTCTTGGAGCCAATCTTCTTTGAACCCATCTCAATCTTCCAAAGGACCTCCAAGACCACTTCGCCGTTTCTTCCAGGTAAAAGTTAACTAAAAAGAACCATAGGCTAATAGTAGTATCAGGTTGTACAGTACAAGTCATCATTAGATCCAGTGCTAGTTAGGAAATGGGTTAAGGTTTGGTCTAAATGGGTTCAAAACATGAATTGGCCCTAATCCATACCAGTTCTTATAATCTAAGAATATAAATTATACAGTAGCTGATTAAGTCGTTTCAACAGCGCCCCGCTGAAAAGTTTTACAGGTCTCTAATTACTTGGGGAGGTCGTTTTCGGCTTAGTTGGTACCGACCCGCAAACCCAAACCTACACAAATTGCCACACTGTTTCATGCTATGCTAGTATGGTAATATTTTCACAAAAGATTGGGTTTTAATTATGGCAGGGCTTAGATCCTAGGTCAACAGCAAACCTATTCCTAAATGCAGTTTGCATTGGGGAAAAGATAATCATGAAAGAAGATTGTTTCATACTTAAGCTTGACACAAGCCAAGATATCCTCAACGTGCAAAGTAAACCAAACATGGAGACAGTGCACCACATCATACAAGGATATTTCAGTCAAAAAACAGGCCTACTAATTCAATTTGAAGACACTAAACTGGTCAAAATCAAGTCAGCAAGAAAGGGGTGTGATCAATTTGTCTATTACGAAACAAGTATGGAATCATCCATAGAGGATTACAGGTATAAGGATGGAGTTGGTATCGCGCATAATGGAAAAACTGTAACATCAATTCACAGATACGGGCAAGGACAAAAGGGGAGATGGAAGATTGAGGAAACATGTACAATTAAAGAAGTTGAATTTAACATCTGCGGTTTAGCAACAGATTCTTTCTTGCCTCCACCTGATGCCAAAACTGAAAACTGAAGAATAAGAGGCCGTGTGTTAGCTAGCTAAGTTTCTCTGTATATATATATGTAAAAGAACACAAACTTCTAGCATTAACTAATTAAATACCCAAATCTGTATAAAATAGAAATTTACATAGAAAGAGACCATAAGACTGAATCCATTGTCATAAAGCCTAAAAATAACTAAGACCACCATCAGGCAAGAACTTTACAACTTGTAGATTTACTTACTAGCAACTAACACCATCATACATGGCTATGAACGGCAAAACGGGTGACAAAAAGGCCGGCAAGTCAATTGGGAACATAGGGCTCGAAGAGCTTCACACAAGGATTAGGATCATACTGCATGATTTCTGCAGCACGCTCAAACTCCTCCCTCAAAACACGAATGCTGCGTTTATCCACCACTCGACCCAAATCATGTGTAACTTCAAACGGGTCTTCTATGCATATCAAGTGTCGGTCATTTCCAACCCTCCTAGTCCAATCTTTTCCTCGCTTGCTGTTCACCAAATGAATGCGATTTAGCTTCCAGTTGATTTTATAGAATTATGCAATATGTGATAATATGATAAGGGTTTAGATATACATACCCCCCCTTATCTACCAGCTACCCCCCCCCCCCCCCCCCCCCCCCCCCCCCCTGAATTTTTTTAATTTTTTTTAATTTTTTTTAATTTTCTAATTTTATTTGTGTTATAAAAGTGTGAAATAAAAAAAAACGGAACAGAAAATATGAAGTTTGATAACTCAAACGTATCAAAACGTAAAAAACACGGAGCCGGAAACTGTCTTGTTCTGTCAGTAAAGTGGGTAAAACTGGCGAAAAAAAATACAGAACAGATACTATAAGTCAAAACTTGTAAAAGAAAAAAAATACGGAAAAAAAAACATAAAAAACTGTCTTGTTCTACGAATACACAGTGTTCTAAGGGGGTATTACTAGTACAAAGTACACAAGGGGTGTACTAATAACACCACCCTATGATAATTAGTATGTAAGAAGAAGAACTGCAAACGGACCTTACTAATCTTCCAGCACGAACAGATATGACATCATTTGCATAATCATGACAATGAGCCCAGTAGTTAAAGAAACCCCAAACCAACCGAGCAATACTTTCACGGTTTCGGGATCCAAAACCTTGGAGTTTCTCCACTTGATCGAAGTAAGAACATTCAACATTGTCCACGTTTACTGTATAAGTACTTTCCATCCCCTATTAGAAAAAGTGACAAACTAACATTTAATAAAGGGGCATAAAAGACCGAGTTTCAGATCTTATACTGGGTACTTTATGAAAGGATAAAAACCTGTAGGCACGGCAGGATGGGAGGGGTACATTGCTGCAGGAAATGAATGCACATCAACACATACCTGCAATTAAAAAAACTGAATTTTAGATCATAAAAAGAAGAGAAAACGGCTTAAAATATTGATGAGAGGAGCATTTAACTTACGCATAGCTAGATAGGGTCCCTTGATATGTTTCGTTAACATCTCGGGATTTCGCCCAGTGTTTGATAATAAATGCCAGTTGTCGCAGCCTCACATCTATCTTCGAGTAATCCCGAAGAAGCTTTGTGTTAATAACCGCAAGCAAATTGTTTACACAAATATCACAAGAGATACCGGTGACTGGATCCATGAGCTTCACTATAGGAACCCTTGCACGAATCAGTGCCTGCAGATATGCATAAATCAGAACCATCCACAATGAAACACACCATACATATGCTCAGCTTCCAAAATCCAAATTTAGACACGAAACCTACTTAAGCAGTATTAAGAGGGACTAATCGAATTTTAGTTATAAGATTATATCTTTACTTTAGCCAAAACTCATTAAAGCACAAACGAGAATTACACTTCAACCATATTAAATTTGTAGCCCAAGCTTTTTAAACCAGATACATTGAAGTCTCTCCACCACGAAATTATAAATCCAAACATGATATGCAGGCTTAGGTTAGATGACTTGCTAAGAAACTAGCCTTAGTAGCTTCAAACACATTAATATCATTCGATCTGACATATATTGATAACATAATCTACCAGTTTCAGATTTTATATTTTAAAAACTACCGTTGTCATCATCAGATGTTCAACAATGAGTTACCGAATTTTTTTAATAATAATAAAATCTTGTTGTATGGTCTCCTGGACGGTAGCCGATCATAATGAAATTACCCCAAACACTATCTGTTTATTATTCACGTGCACAAAACCATAAAGGAACCAACTTTAAATTTTAAACGAATTAAAAAAGGACTAGTATTGCACCTGAACATTTTCAAGGTTATCTGATTTCAATATGTCAGCTAGCTTCAACAAGATTTCTGACTTATCAACGTCTGCCTCCCCCAAAGCAAGACAAACATCAATGTCACTTTTACGAAATCCAAATGAGTTAGCACATGATCCATAAAGAAACAATCGAGCTCCAGGCCATTGGCCTGTAACATGTTTATTCAATAGTGCCATGAGTTGCTTCTGCTTCTCTTTCTCTTCCTCAGATGGTATCAAAGACTCATAGATTGCAAGAAAAGGTGCACTTAGCCTATTTATATCACCCCTACATTCTGTTTGACTTTTATAGTTCCTCATTCGCTGATTAAGTATCCATTGCCCTCTCTTATCCTGTCTATAATCCTGATAACAAATGGCAAGAGTTGTTAGTAAGCTAGAGTGAACTTGAGATTGAAAACTATAAAGCAAACAAAATCCCATACAACTGCTTGCAAACGATACAGAAAAGAATAAGTGAGAATCCCACATTCAACTCCGGATCAGTAAGGTGAATGAAAAGTTAATTGTCTTTTTATATATTTGTTGTTTTCCACATCTGTATAATCTGTGTTTAAAAAAGCGCGCCTCAGGCACGCCTGAGGCGTGACTGAGGCTGATGCACACCCCTATTGCATCGGACACCCTGAGGCAATGCAATTACAGGATGCGTCGTGAGGCGCACGCATCAGGCACGCATCAGCTAAAGCGTGCATCGGTGCTTTATTGCGCATCATGTACTTAGGCATTATAAAGTGAATTTGGTCTTACTCATATGTATTGGGCTTTTTCTTATGAGCTTTTCTTTTTAAAATAGGGTCAATTTGACTAATTATAATAAATAAATCACATAAATGATGACACTTCTGATGATTTTGGTAAGATTTATGTATTCTATCGAATGGAATCGTGAATTATGAAAATCCATGGTATATTTTGATCGTAAATTTGGTATTATTATGTTTTGTGCATTGTATATAATTTATAAGTATTTTTCTATAAGATTGTCGCCTCGGGCGCCTCGCGCCTCGGCTTTTTGACCCTCAACGCCTCGGCGCGCTTCACGCTTTTTAAAACCCAGTGTATAATTGAGAAAAAAAGCTTTTGGAAATTTGACAGCATAACAAAAGTAGCTTGCTTCTTATAACTATTTAGGTGTAGTAGAAATGGCAACCTTATACAGAAATACAACTAGTGAATCATTTTTAAGCTTATAATCCTACCATCAGCAAATGCTACACCTCTGGCACAGTTTTGCACCAGCTTATTTACAATGGATATTGATAGGTTTAGGCGTTCACACTTCAGTTATGTCACAAGGATACAAGTCCTACACATATGATTCAACAATTCTAAATCTCTTTGACTAATGTTAACTTTTTCTCTTGAATTATGTCACAAGGATACAGGTCCTATAGTGATGTAAGTTCAATATTTGGCTTTAGCTGTTAGACATACCTTATTAATTAAACATGGTAAGTTTCTAACACCAATGCAACTGATACACATGCCTCTGCGTTTTCTTTAGCAAAACATAGTAAAGGTGTATACTTTAACATATCTGCTAGAACAGATGCGGCATAAGGTAACATACGCACAAAGTAGAAAAAGTTTTAAAACCGCACCTTAAGAGTATTTGAAACTATATTTTTCAGCTAATAGTCCTATACCAGCCCAACTTGATCAAACAAACCTATATGGTCATGACTGAAAAAAAGCTAATAAATTACTAGTTTGATTTTGGTAACCATGGTATCCAACCTTTTAGCCGACTAATCTACATGGTTAGTGCCCACCATCACACAAACTCAAACCTTACAAAGCCCCTCCCCTTTTGGGAAGGTTAGTGTGGCCACTTCAGGTCATTCCTGGATTTTGTTTCTCTATTTACTAGATACACTTTCATTCAACATAAGCACAAATGAAAACATCATTAAAGCCTAATACCAAAAAATCCAATCTAAATAAGTTTACCTTATCTCGAGATTTAGGACCTTTTTTCACATCACTCTTCTCATCCGCTCCATCCTCAAGCAACAGATTATCAACTTGTTCCTCCAACTCATCCAAATCCGACACCTCAGCCACATTACTCCATTGTTTTCCTTCATCCACACCACGCAACCTCATCATCGTCTCCTCCACATCATTAGACCGATAATTCCTTAGATCAGTCCCTCTAGACGGACCCGGATCATCAAACTGATTAACCACCCTTCTCTCACCCAAACGCATTCCATAATTCACATTCTGATCCAAATTATTATTCCTTACAGCTCCTCTAGACGAACCCGGATCATCAAACTGACTAACCACCCTTCTCTCTCCCACAATCCCAACATCTCTCTGATTACCCTTCCCCCTATCCACATTCCTATTAACCAAATTCTCCGGCTTCGAAAACCCAGGTGGCATCATTCGCCTAGATTGGGAAGCCTCATAACTCCCAAAAGTCATATTTTGCATCACCTCACCACCATTAAACCCCCCGCTTTTCGCCACATTGTTATTCAAAGAACCCGAACCCATCGACCCGAAAATGACTCTTTTATCGTGATCCATCTCCTGGTGAGGAAACTGTCTTTGATTATTCTGATTAGTATGTAAAAGTCCCAGCTTAGCCAAATCATCAAACATACTCATACTCTGCTGCTGCTGATTATGATTATGATTATGATTATGACCCTGAACATAACTTAAGTTATTATTCCAATTAGGGTTTTGAGGGTTCTGTTGAAACCCTAATCCTAATCCTAAACCTTGGTTAAAGTAATTATGAGGAAGATGGTGATGTGGGTTGTTGTTAAGATAGTTTAAGGTGGGACCCACAGCAGCAACAGCAGGATCTTGTAACTGCGACGGTGGTGGTGGTTGTTGGGGGTGGGAACGAGGTGGGTTTTTCAAGAGGTGAAGAAGGAACTCGCCGCCGGAGATTGGTGGTGGTGGTGGTGGTGGTTGGTGGTGGTTATCGCCGCCCACCATGATTGTGTTTTGGGGTTTCGTTTAGTTAGTTTTAAGTGGAAAGTGTTCGGAAGACATATCTTTTATGTATATGTTGTTGTTAAAAGTAAGTAGAGTTGGACAAGGAGACCAAAGGTTGGTACTTTGGAGTTTTGAGATTTATGTTTTATGGAAAGTTTGTTTTTATGTTTCATTGATTAATTTTTCTTAAAAAAGAATTTAGGGGGTGTTTGGTTAAGCTTATGAATTGAGGTTAGGCTTATATTATATAAGCCATTTATGGCTTATATATAATGAGCTCATAAGTCTTTGATAAGTGTTTGGTTTAGCTTATATAACTAATAAGGTAGAATGACTAATAAGTACATAAAAATAAAATGGGTGTAATAAATTAAATAAGGGTATAAAAGTCTTTTAATATAATATTCTTACATAAGCCTACATCTTCTTATAAAAGCCACAAAGTTTTGGCTTACCAAAACCCCCTTATATAAGCTTATAAGCCAAGTCATATAAGCTTAACCAAACACTTGTTTCGGCTTATTTAACACATATAAGCTAATAAGCTTATAAGCCCATCATATAAGCTTAACCAAACACCCTCTTATAACGTGGGTCGAGTCATTCAATGATATTTAAGCACACAGAACGTTTTTCACAAATTCTTTTTTAGTTATAGTTAGAGTTTTGTATTTGCTTTGTTTGAGAGGAAAATTTTTGGTAGGTCTCGAACCAAATAAATAACCTTTTATAAAGCAGTGATGAACTAGACTAGGCAAATTGGTTTTTCATTGGTGATTGCTACGTAGTACTAGAGTATTTGCGCGATAAAGCTCGGATACCCGTGATTGACCGGAGTAAAAAAAAATCCCGACGAGCCCCGATTTACTAATTACATACATCCTCATCAAATGTTTAAATTTATAAATATACCCAATTAAAATAATTAAACTCACAAATTTACCCATTACTTTCTCTTTAATTATTTCATTTTCTCTTAATTAACACTTTCGTTTGTATTTCTAATATCGATAAACACTTATTGTTTGTGATAAGGATGTTGGAAAATGTTTTGCAAAATATGATTTTTGCAATACTTTGGACATAATTTTATATATGTATATGTTATATATATTCGTAGTACTTAGTAGCTTTGCGTTCTCCTTGAAGAGAGCTTCGCAACGAGCTAAAGTATGTCCAATATGGAGTTAATATGAATGAGATATTGTGTCTCAAAGTGAGTCACGTGAAACACAATATTTGGAAAAATATTTGTCCCACATCGCTTGAAACATGAAGTAAAACATGTTTATAAAGAAATCCTAGTTTCTACCCTACAATATTCATTTGTGGGTTTTTACTCCCACGCCTACGCGCGCAGGGGGTGCAGAAAGTGGGATTTCTAGGCCAAAACGGGTTCGAAGCTACTGAACTTGTGCACGAGCGCGCGACCTGCGGACACGAATGCAGCTCCGAAAACTGGTTTGGGTGCGGGCAGATTTCGGTATCTTTTTTGTTGCGAATTCGATTTGTTTTTCCAGAAAATTCTGTACATCTATTTTAGGAATAGATACAGAAATAGAATATTTTGTGTTAAAAAGACATACAGGAAATCTGTTTTAGTTATAACAGATTTTCCTGACTGTGGTATATATTTTCTTTGAGAACAAGTAAAGTTTTCAGTATAAATATAACCTCTTCTCATTCAGTTAAATACATCAGAAAAAACGCAGCTTTTTCCTTACTCCATTATCAGACAGTTTTCCAGCAGCTCGTCGATCAGAAACACGCAAGGCTTCCGTGATCTTTCAGGCAAGTTTGTTAAGTCCGGTTGTACAACAGCTTTAGACGTTGTACCCTGGGAAACAGACGGCGAATTTGTTTTAAGGGAAGCGTGTTAAACACGTGCCTCGTCTTTGTTTTACTGTTTTCTTCATTACTGTTAATTTCTTTCTGTCATTTAAATTCTGTCAATTTAATTTCTGTTATTTTATTGTAAATTCGATTTTATAATAAAAATGTACACCGTTTCCTACAAAAGATTACGTTCATTTACTATTGTTCACGTCTATCTCCTTTTTAGATCACATATTTGTCACTTAAACTATAAGCCTATGATTTTTACTTTTTACAATCTTACGATATCAATAAACATGATCTAAAACAAAAGAATAATGTAACGTTAGTCTATGAGTAAACCTCAAGTAATCTAAAAGAAATTATAAAGAAAAAAAACAAAATGTAACACTAACATCGTCAAAACGCATGACGAATAATTTAATGATACAAACAAACAACTTATTTATTATTAATTGTTTAGTGTTAAGAATTAAAAGAAAAATACATACAAACTTATTAAAAAAGAATGGTTATATTAGGAGTGATTTGACGCCTAAATTATGCAAAAATAATAATATAATTGTTTAAATATCTAGGCATAACTAAGGATGGGTAAATTTGTAAGTTTATATGATTTGATCAGGTATATTCGTAATTTTAAACTTTTGATGAGGATATATGCAACTATCGAATTTTAAATATGGATATAAGAAATTGTCCCAAAAATTAACATCATAATAAACTAAAAAACTTATGTTAATCCCTAACTTATATCTTAAACTTTAGCTTGTTTAAGAGTTGTAGTAGAAATAACAAGTTCAAACTACTACTAGAGAAACTTTGCAATGCCCAAAGTAACTAAAGAAGATGCAGAAAGTAATGTTTAGCACAAGAACAAATAGTAAAACAAACTTCAAAGCTTTAATATATTGATCAATATACTAATACCCAATAATGGTATTAGGGTTCTACAACCTTAAAGCTAGAAATGAAAACGGCAGAGATGTGTGTATATCATAAACCCTAAAGGATCCTTTTATAGTGCAAGAACCCTTGTACAAGATAACTATGAAACAAAACAGGAAATTATACTATTAATGTAACTGACACACGTGAATATCTATTCCATGTTTATCTTCATAGCAGGGTCTTCAGACTTCAGCAGTGGGACTAGATCCCACTGTCTTCGTTAATCAGCAGAGGAAACTTATACTAGCAGGGGAATCTTGACCAACCAGTAGGGGGAATTTTGACTCATGCATTTATTCCCAAAAATCCTCCCATAAACTTGTGCTTTCACCCAAAAGACAAGTTTCTGAATAAATGTTGGTTGATGAGGATGCTTACAAATTCTCTGGCCAAATCTGACTGTGGATAAACCTAACAAGATCATAAGGAACATGATTTTTGCAATCCACTATCAAGTCAGTCTGCACCATCTTCTTCAAAGTCTATTGTGAGAGAGGATAATAACGATTGTTGAGCAGATAGACATTCATTCCTTTCATAGCCAACTCATAGACTCCTGAATTTGTGAACAGCTTCCAATACAACATCTTGGCTCCATTTTATGCATCAAAAACAGGATCATTCAGATCTGTTTCATACATCCTATGCATGCTATCCCAAGTCAACCAATCCTTCTCAACACCTTCTACATTAGGAGGATTATTTGCAAACATTTCTTTTAGAATTCTCCACAGATCATCCAAGTCTTCTCTATCCAAAGTTTGAATCATAACTCCCAAACTTTGAAATGTCTGAGCTGTATCATCATCCCTAGTAAGCTTCCACCAAGTCATGCCTTTATACTGATACACATCATATTTTACTATGGAGTACTTCCTCCTCATATCATCATTTACAAAGTCATTAGATTCTTCCAAAACTAAGTGTTGATCAATTTCTTCATTGGAGGGATCCTGATCTTCCCTAGTAACCATTTCAATCTTCTCCATCCTCTTCATTCTCTTGGTTGTTCTTTGTTTATTAAGAATAGATCTTCGCCTGCTAATGAGGATCCACCTGCTTGAGAAGTTGCACCTGTTTGAGCAGTTTCATCTTCTTTTCCCTCTGCCTTTCTTTTCTTATACTCCTTGGCCTTCTTTATCATCTCATCCTTCTTCTTAATGTATTCATCCTCCTCAGCTGTGCCTATGCCAAGGAAATTTTCCACACTGTTGGCCCTCATTACTGGAATATCAGCTTTCTCTATCTCATCAAAGGTTATCTTTCTGAAGTGTGCATCAATATAATTTTGAACCTCCTAAGTATGACTTTGTAATGCTCCAATTTCCCATTTTCAGACCTCAGATACCTTTCTTTTTTGAGTTGTATTTCTCTCTTTTCCAAGTAATCCTTTTGAAAGTTAAAGGCCAAAAGTATCAAATCATACATTTCCTCCAATTGAGCATTTACTAGTTCTTTCTCCCATTGCTCCAAGAATGCTGCCATGTTTGGTACCGATCATCCAACTCTCTATGCATGATTTCAATTTGTTTGAGCATCTCTCGTGGCTTCACCAGTACCTTCTCTTTTTTTTGAGATCTAATTTAGAGACATCCAGTTGTGCCTCCTCGTTCCTCTTCTGTACTCTCTCTTGTTCCATCTGTAACTCTTCTTCCCATATTTTGTTTGCCATAATCTCATCATTTTAAGTGAGAGACCTTGTCTCTTCTGGTGTTCTATGCTTATACTTCTTCTTGGGCTGCTCAACCAGAATCCCCTTCCCTTTGTCTTTTGGATCAACTGTTGGTAATGCTTTGGGTGTAGTCTTTCCAATTTGTATCCCCTTCTGTGCTGGCCTCTTTTGATATGACTGTCTCTTTCTTCTAATAAACGTTTGAGAGATAGCTGCTCTTGTAGGTGTAATAGTAGTTGCAGGGGAAAATACAATAGTAGGGGAGATACTTACAGCAGTGGGATTAATGTTGGCAGGGGAAACTTTTGTAGCAGGGGCTTTTCTGTATGGCTCAAATTCAGCAATGTCTGGGCTACATCCTTTGTTGCACTCCCCTTGTCACTACCCTTCTCATCACTGACCACCTTCTCTTTACTAATTTCCTGTTCACTAGGAAATTCATACCATTCTGTGGACTCATCTTTTTTGAGTACTTCCTCCCTTTTGGAAACATCCTCATTTGTTGACAGAACTAGTTGTGGTCTTCTCCTCCCCTCAAGTGTAGCAAGCATGGATTCTAAGCTATTGATCACCGTGCCTTATTGTTTGATTGTGTTGTACCAGTTGTGCATTTTGCTTTTTCAAGCGTATGCACATATTCGTCAATTCTAAGAGAGATAATGGTTTCAGTCTGCTCTCAACCCTAGTATGAGATTCTTTCCTCCTTGGGTATCACTGAGTGAGGAAGTGGACTTACGTATGGTGTTACTGTCCTGCTCACCCCTTGAGGATGAGACAGTAGTGGCAGCCAAATCCCTAGGTTGCTCCATACCCATGGAGGCTCTCCTATCTGCATCTGATGAAGATTCACTAGGCAAGGGAGACCTAGCAACCCTAGCTTTGCTCCTTCTTTCTTGTTGTGGATTTGCAAGGGGTAAATCACTAGTAGTGGGATCAGAAGATGAAGCAAGGGAATCAGCAAGTGTGGTTTGGGCTGCTATGGGTTTTAAAGCAGCTTTACGTCTGATTTGGTCCAACATAGTTTGAGTTAAGGGCACAGCTCTACTAGAAAAGTGTGGGATGTTTGGTATAAGGGTGGTGGACAGTTTAGTACTTTAGTGGTGTGGGGATTGGCTGTGAAGTGATGGGTGTGTCTAATGGGTCCATGTTGACCCATGTCAAGAAAAAGTTCTATAAACCTTGGATACATACAAAATTTTGTACTGCTTTTATCATTTTTGACCATACCTTCAAAAATCATTTGAGAAAAACAAAATTTTCGCCCTGTTGCCAAACACACCAAGGCAGAGGCAACATGACAGCCAAATTAATTAAACGCGGTAGTTTTAGAAGACAAGCATTGCAAAATAGTATGAATAATGTACTTCCAATGGGGTGCAAATTGACCTTTAAAAAATTTTGACATCCTCAGCAATATTGTACCCCAAGTTTGTTAAACCCTAAAAAATTTCAACCTCAAGCAGGTTAACCACCCCATCCTCATCATTCAAGACTAGCTTGTCTCGAATGGAGGCAAGTGTGATTACTTTGGGGTGGCCATCTACAAGGCTTTTAAGTATAACCTCTCCATCCACTATTTCAGTCGTAACATTCGACCAAAACTGTTGGATGTGTAAGGTATAAATCCTTGGACTGATCACAAGAGCTATCCTAAAATAACTAGAACTTAGGTAAGCCACTGCCTCAGAGAATTCTGCTGTTTCACCATATAGAATGGCAATCTGGTTATGATAAGGGGAAATTTTGAGAGCCACTGAAATTTTGATTAAGTAAAGGTTTATATTTGGACAAGATGAAATGGGATGTGATCGACATAATGAGTTAGACCTGTTGGTTAAGGAGTTTATATATGCGAATTGAAGACTTGTGATTGGACCGAATTATCAATTTGCATAAAATCAGAAGTAAATCTTGCTTAGAAAGTAATATATTTAGAGTAATGATAATTAGGTTACCAATCTGCGAAGAAAGCGTCTTAAATATCTTTTGAAAACAATAAAATATTCCCTAACCAAATAATAAACAAGCAGGCCCAACGGATATAAACCGTGTCAACAGTCAAACAGGAGAACTTTTGCAAAGCAGGGGAAAGTCATACAAGCAGGGGAATCAAAATAAAAACAGGGGAAACTTTCCTAAGGGTATTGGATTGTCTTGAATAGTCCAATTCTAAATAGCTCTGTCATAATGCACAGACCTGCATAAGCAAGCTAGATACACAGAACTCTAGAGTCCTCCATTCAGTAAAGTCCTAAAAAGAAAAACCTAACACACAAGTAAACCCAGCACCAGGTCAACCCAATGAAATATACATACCCAAGTCTCTAACCCAACCATTCCCTTCCTATGGTCAAGTGGTCTTGGCAACATGCATCAAAAAGCTACATTTTGTGCAGCAAGCTGCCCAATCAAGAGTTTTGACTACACATTACAATGCCTCGAGGTCTAAGGACTCCAATTTGCATTGCAGCAAGTCTTCATTGTCACAAATCCCCCACTCACCTGTAGGTATGATCTAGAATCATACATGAGCATCATATGGATACCCTGAATCATAAAGGTGTGACCTAACCTCCCCTTAAACAAAGCACACTTACACAACAAAAATCCATGTAGACAAGTACATCACATTCCTAGCTAGTGCCTGCATAGTTAATCTAAAACCAAAGAAAATAGCACATATAAAAAGAAAAACCCAAGCAGGGGAAACAACCCTAGCAGGGGAAAAACAAAAAAAACAGTGGAAAAATGAACTAACAAAAATTTATATAACAACATTCCTGGTTACATACAAAGATAAGCAGACATCTCTTAGGGATTAGCCATTACAATACTTGTTACCAAGTACTGGAATCTCCCTATATCAAAAGGTTTTGTCAAAAGGTCAGCAAGATTAAATTCTGACTCGATGGTTTCAGGAATGATTAAACCTTTTTGAAAACAGCCTCTTATAAAATGATGTATGATTTCAATATGTTTAGTTTTATTGTGTAACACATGATTTTTGATTATTCAGATTGTACCATTATTATCAATATATATCTTGGTTTTAAGAAAATTGTACCCATAATCAAGCAGTTGATTTTGAATGCAAAGAACTTGTCTACAGCATGCAGCAGCTGCTACATATTCAGATTCTGTTGAGGATGTGGCTAAAACAGTCTGCTTTCTACACTGTTAATATATCAATCTGTTTCCCAAAACTGACATCCACCTGTTGTGAATTTCCTATCTTTGTTGTCTCCAGCATAATCACTGTCTGAATAGGCTGTAAGCTCAAATGGGGACTCCTTAGGATACCAGATACCCAAAGTGGGATTACATTTTAAGTACCTAAAAATCCTCTTCACAGCAAATAAGTGACACTCCATAGGAGTCTTATTGTCTGGTACACAAACACACAACAAACATAATGTCTGGTCTTGAGGCTGTAAGATACATTAGAGATCCAATCATGGATCTATAATGTCTGAGATCAACAGGCTTACCAGGTCCATCTTTGCCCCAAGGATTATTCGTATCCATAGGGGTAGAGACTTTTCTACCCTCACAAAGTCTAAACTTTTTCACAATTTCAGCAACATATTTGTCTTGAGATATGAAGTTGCCATCTTTCCTCTGCTGAACTTGTAACCCTAAGAAAAAGTTTAACTCGCCCATTGCACTCATTTGGAACTTGTCTTGCATCAATTTGGGAAACTCCTTGCTAAGCAGGGGGTTTGTGGATCCAAAAATGATGTCATCTACATATACTTGTACCAAAAGAATGTCTTGCTTCTGTTTCTTGATAAATAGTGTCTGGTCAATCTTTCCCCTGTTGAACCCATTATCTAATAGATACTTGGATAGTGTTCCATACCATGCCCTGGGAGCTTGATTAAGTCCATAAATAGCCTTTTTCACCCTGTATACCTTGTCTGGATGTTCTGGATCTTCAAAACCTAGAGGATGTATAACATAAACCTCCTCATCAATAGTCCCGTACAAAAAGGCACTCTTCACATCCATCTGATAAACAACAAAATCCATGAAAAATGCATAAGCAAAAAACAGTCTAATTGCCTCAATCCTGGCAACAGGGGCAAAAACTTCCTCATAGTCAATGCCTTCTTCTTGTGTGTATCCCTGAGCTACCAATCTTATAAAACCCGCATTAAAATACCATGAACAGTACACATGAACAGTGAACATACAAAAATACGATAAATTAAAAACTTTCCATTTATAATATAATTCACGTATCACGATATTAATTAACACGTACATACATATATATTATAAGTTTATTACGATCACGACATTTAAAATGCATGATAAATAAAACACGTATGAAAACATAAATAATTTAACTCGGGAAAAGCTACGGGTTTCCCTTTGTGGGCCCCATATGCCGCGGTTAGGACAAGAGAGAAAGGAGAAATGGGCTTGGCCCATGATCCAACTAAAACTCATGTTAAGTAAACACACAGGGAAAACATTAAACATAATTTAGGTTTACAGAAAAGTTTTCCCTTACCTCCTTTTTGTCCTCTTGCCGCCGGCCACATCAAACCACAAGGAGAAACCGAACGATTGCGATTATTGATTCTTGTGTGTACGTGATTGTGATCTTAATCTTTTCTTCCACGTGTTCGGTAAATTAAAAACCTTTTCTTTTCTTTTTAATTCTTATTGAATTCATGTTCTTATTTAATTAATCATAAAAACAAGATGATAAAACATGGGGATTAATTAAAACATGGAAAAGGGGGTGTTTGGTTTGTGTTTTGGTTCGGCCGAGACACCACCGAGATCCATGGGGCTCTCGGCTTGTCTTCATCACCACCACCGAGACCCTTAAAGGGTTCGGCTTGGTTGGTTTAGGCTCGGACGCAACAAGGGGACCCCGACTTGAGGTCAGGGCAGGGTTTTGGCTTGGATCGAGTGCCAGCCGAGACCAATAGGGTCTCGGTGGGGCTTTCGGTGCTAACAGTGGGAACCGAACAAACAAGAACAGTGGGAACCAGTCACAACCGGTGGGAACCGGCGTGAACCGGTGTGAACCGGGCTGCCGTGGCTCGGTAGTGGGAACCGAGAGCCACCAGTGGAAACCGGCTAGCCGGTCTAGCCACTGGTAGGGCTGTTTGGCTCTGCTTAGGTGTGACCCGGGTTTCGGGCTCGGGTTAAATTTTAAAACACGGGTTTGGGATTTGGGGAGAACATTAAAATCAGAAAATACGTTTAATTAAATTAATTACTAGACTTTTAATTTAATTAAATTCATGACTTAAGTTAAATATTAAAATTAATATTTCACGTATAACCTAAAGTATTTAGCTTAATTTAATTAAAACATGTATTTTTAATTAAATTCTTATAATGTATTATTTAATTAATTAACTAAGTTATTTAACTAATAAGCTATAACCTTTAAACCATGACTTGTATTTACTAATTAAACTTTACTTATTATTAATAATCCAGCTTATTTTCTAATTATGGAAACTTACTATTTTTGGAAACTTACTATTTATGGAAACATGCTATTTTTAGAAAGTTACTTATTATTACAACACAAGTATTATAATACACTATTACATGCATAATACACTACAGAACATCAGTATAACTACAAATAACACAGTAACACACTAAAACATGACAAAAAAGTATAACAAGCTAACAACACACCGAGCCTGTAAAACACATGTAATTCAGACAACTCATACACGTTCTCATTCTTATGTAGTATTATCCGTCAAGGCAGAGTAGTTTCTTCAGCGTTTTCATTAGCTTCTACTGGACAAAAGGTACAGATTTCCCGTCTCAGTAAGGACAACCTCTTCCTTTATTAGGATTTCCCGTATGCAGCCAACTGTTTTCCCCAGTAGTTAATGCTAATGTTTTATTAGTTACCTTAGCCATATACATGCATGACCAGTTTCACCTAGTTATGGAGGTACCATAACCATAACACTAGAGGCACTAGTGTTATGACTTTACGACGGTGGAGTGATAGCTTGTGGCGTCCCTTTCAGTTATTTGGCCATTATTATATTATTATTATCATGTGGAGCGTATGGGTGCATCCTAGGTTAAGTTTCAGTCAAGATTTCATGGTGAATGTGGTGTGTTCCTTGCATCCTTCACAAGGAGTTGATCCCTCCTACCCATTGCCAATTAATTAGAGGCATCCCCTCTAATTTGCATGACGAGGTCACCCCTCCAAGTATTCATGCACGTTGTTGACCTCATGACCTATATTGGCTTTTGGTACATTAAACTAATACAGATTTTCATAAGTAACATAAGCTATGTTTTTAGAACTAAAACCAGTTAACATGTTATACGCCTAGGTTTTTCCACAGGACTTATTCATTTCCGCTACAAATTCATGCTTTATATGCCTTATATGCTTTCATTCCTTTATGTCTTTACGTTATGCTATATATCCGTGCACTGAGCGTTATGCTCAGCCGTTTCCATTTCCATGTTCCCAAACGGCAGGTACCCAAGGTCGCAAGTAGGATCTCCAGAGTATGTGAATTTGGATGGAAGCTATCCAGCCTCTTTTACCTTGTGCATTTATTCCTACTTTCTCATACTTTACTTTATTTGGACATTGTTTAGTCCTTTCTTTTACGGTACTTAATATTGCTTGTGTATGAGTTACTTAGACTATCGATGTTTGTTTCTGGTATTTCTATTTATGGTCATGAATGTTTAGACATTTACCTTGCATGCTTTGATGACACGTTACATTTTACTTTAGAATTCCATATTAACAAATGGGGTGTTACAATTATGGTATCAGAGCCAAGGTTTCGACCTGTAGCTCTGTAAAACATGACCTGTGACTTATGGGTAGTCACTAGCGTCTTCCTAAAACTGCCAGTTGGTTTTCGCGCATTCATTCATTTTCATGCATTCATATCATTGTTGCAGGTTTATGACTAAGTAATGGTTGGTACAGGACTGACCTTATTTAGTCGCATGTGCTTTTATCAAAACTTTTAACTTTGGGATCGACCCATAGGCGTCTCCTTGCTATGTCTTTTGTTTTGGGTGAATTGACCATAGGCGTTTACCCTTGCGCATATAAAAGTTTTTATAAACTGCATCATGCATTTTAAACTGTTTCATGCATTATAAACTGCTTCATTGATTTATACATTATTCATGCATTTTTATGTCATCTCATTTCAGACTTATCATTTATGTTGCAAATTGTTTTTAAACTGTCAGATGGTGAACACACGCAATGCTCAAGAGTTGGTTGAAGTTATCAATGCAGCACTGCAAGCCATCCTTCCCCAACTTCGCAATAAAATCAGGGACGAAGTTCATGTTGAAATTCAAGCTCAGGGCGTTCAGTATGGCCCTCATCCTGAAAACCACTACAACAACAATAATCCTCCACCACCACCACCTGTGACTCTTATGACTTGGTTGGAACGATTCAACAAACAGCGACCCCATTTGTTTGAGCAGACTGACAACCCCAATGAGGATGAAGCTTGGATTTCTCACATCGAGAAGATATTCGATGCGATGGGTTGTGACGACGTTTTCAAGGCAAGACTGGCTTGCTATAAGTTTGAAGGTGATGTGCTGTAGGTGGTGGAAGTCTGTCAAGCAGTCCAATGGTGGTGACAATTAGGTTGCACTGTTGACATGGGACCAGTTTAAGGAGCTCTTCCTTAATTAGTATTTCCCACATGCTGAGCAGGAGAAGCTTAAGAAGGATTATCATAATATCCGACAGGTTGCTGGGGAGAATAGCAACGAATTCATGCAGAGGTTTCTCCGTTTGGCTGGTTTCTTGGGAGCAGCAACTAGTACTGCTGAGGAGCAAGCTGAGAAGTTTCGCTGGGCTCTTCGAACTTCGGTTACCAACAGTTTGGTTTGTGCTACGTTCACTATAGTAGTACAGGTGTCCGATGCAGCCCGTAAGCTTGAGATGCTTCAGGAACGAGAGGATTTTGGTGATGACAGAGAAGTGAAGAGGTATCTTCAATCACCAATTGTAAAACACTCATTTCCATCAGTATTTTCATTTTCATATCATCCTCTGTTCAACTTTATATTTCAGGCAGAAGACTGACGACCTAAACCTGCGACCGTTCAATAACAAGCATCTAAGGGAAATGGTCAGACCAACGAAAGTTTTGGTTCTGAGAGACGTGGCGGTAATGATAATTACCGTAACAACGCTAATAACTCGAAAAACAACAGGTCCCTACATTAACCTTCTTTCATGTTAAACCATTTTATGTTATGGTATTCTCACACTCCAACGATTTTAATTCAAGAACAACAATGGTAACGGCAGGGATCAGGACCATAGAGGTTCACAGCCTAACCGTTCTGCCTCATCTGGTAATTATTAAACCTTATATGTAATCATGTTTATGTTCCATGATTATGTCTCATGCATGTAATCCTGAAACAGGCTCTCAAATAACTAGGTCGAATGCTGGAGGATTCATGCATCCTATCTGTCTAACTTGTTCATGCAGACATTCTGGTGTTTGTCGCCGAGGTACTGGTGGTTGTTTCAAGTGTGGCCAACAAGGCCATCAGCAGAAGGACTGTCGCCAGGGTGAGATAGAAGGCACCTCTGGACATGCGGACTCCAAGCCATCTCCTACTTCTGGTCGCATGTTCACTACAACTAGAGACCAGGCGAACAAGACTTCAGGTACCATCACCGGAAATCTCTTTATGAATGGTTTGGCAGCATGTGTTCTATTTGATACTAGAGCGACTCATTCAGTCATATCCACTATTTTGCTGTACGTGTTAGGATTTCCCCGATGCCATTAGATAATGCCTTATGCATTTCTACGCCACTTAGGGACTCTGTACGGATCACTCAGGTGTACAGAGATCTTTCCCTAAAATTTGATGATAATATCCACATAGTTGATGCACTTCCTTTGGACATGTGCGATTTTGACTTGATTTTTGGGCATGGAATGGTTATCCAAACACCAGGCTATGATTGACTGCCATACTTATCGGGTTATCTTCGGTGATGTTAAATCTCCAGAGTACATACACCGTGGTTTTCTGCCAGGGAGGCCAGTACAAATTATTTCATCCATGAAGGCGCATGCTTTATTATCACACGGCTGTCAGGGCTTCATAGCCAATATTAATGACATTACTGCCGAGTCTCCATCGATCCAAGATCAGCCTACTTTGTAAGAATTTCCTGACGTATTTCCTGATGAACTTCCGGGCATACCATCTGTTCGTAAAGTCGAGTTTGGAATTGAGCTCGTCTCGCATGGCTCCTATAGAGCTTAAGGAACTAAAAGGTCAGCTACAGGAACTTCTGGAACGAGGTTTTATCCGTCCCAGTTCATCGCCATGGGGTGCACCGATACTGTTCATGAAGAAGAAAGACGGCAACATGCGTTTATGTATAGACTATCGTGAGCTGAACAAGATCACGATCAAGAATCATTATCCTTTGCCGCGAATTGATGACCTTTTCGATCAACTTTAGGGCACCAATTATTTCTCCAAAATCGATCTGAGGTCCGGCTACCATCAGTTACGGGTTAAAGAGCAGGATATCTCTAAGACTGCTTTCCGTACACGTTATGGGCACTACGAGTTCGTAGTCATGCCATTCGGACTCACTAATGCTCCAACAGTCTTCATGGATTTGATGAACCATGTCTTCCATGAGTTTTTGGACAAGTTCGTTATCGTGTTCATGGATTACATCCTGATTTTCTCCAAATCCAAGGAGGAACATGAGAAACACTTTCGTATAGTCTTGCAGATTCTTCGTCAGAAGCAACTGAAGGTCTACGGTATCTTAGGATTAGGCAATCTAAGATTAATCTATTGAAATGGAATGGAGATGAAGGGTGAAGGAGATGAGGGTGTAGAGAGAGAAAGGAGAGAAAAGAAAGATAGAGAGAGAAAGTAAGTTTTATTAAATGAAAGAACCACCCCTCCTAACATGCTAGGAGGGGATATATATAGCCCCCCTTACATGTAGGCTATATGGGCTATATTGTTTACAACTGGATCATGAGCCTAATACATTAATATATCGTTGGAGCGACCGATCCTTCATAAATACGTAAAAACGTATTTCCAACAGCAGCTGTATACCAAGTTCTCCAAATGTGAGTTCTGGTTAAGCAAGGTGGCATTTCTGGGCCATATTGTATCTGCAGAGGGGATCACCATGGATCCTGCAAAGGTTGAAGCTTTCACCAAATGGCCAAGACCTACATCTGCAACTGAGGTCAAAAGTTTTCTGGGTTTGGCTGGCTACTACCGCAGGTTTGTAAAGAACTTTTCACGGTTAACCTTACCTTTGACTATGCTGATGAGGAAAGGAGAGAAATTCGTCTGGACGGAAGAGCGAGAGAAGAGCTTTGAAGATCTTAAGTAGAAGTTAGTAACTGCACCTATTCTTACTCTCCCATCTGGCTCAGGTGGATTTCAGATATATAGTGACGCTTCACGAAAGGGTTTAGGCTGCGTTCTCATGCAACATGGGAAGGTTATTGCATACGCATCACGACAGCTGAAACCTTATGAAGAAAAATATCCTACACATGACTTGGAGCTTGCAATAGTTGTTTTCGCATTGAAGATCTGGAGACATTATTTGTATGGTGAATCATGTGACATCTTCACCGATCACAAGAGTCTCAAGTACATCTTCACCCAGAAGGAACTGGACATGAGACATAGGAGATGGTTAGAGCTATTGAAGGACTACGACACCAACATTCAGTACCATCCAGGTAAGGCGAATGTGGTGGCAGATGCTCTAAGCAGAAGGTCAGGTATGATTGCTGGCATTTGGATTGCAAAGGAGATCCTTCGTGACCTAGAGATGACTGATATTGAGTTTTGTGTACGAGGACAGCACGGTTACTGGGCTAACCTTAGAGTGGAACCAGAATTACATTCTAGGATCAAGGAAGCTCAGAGGGACGATGGTGAGATTTGGTCTATCATTCAGAACCTTGATCAGCAGACGGAGTTTCGTGTTGATAATGACGGTATCTTATGGTAGGGCACTAGACTAGTGATTCTTGATGACTCTACACTCAGGGAAGCTGTGCTGACTGAAGCTCACAGCTCTCCGTTTACTATACATCCTGGTTCTACCAAGATGTACCACGACATCAAGCAGCATTTTTGGTGGAGTGGTATGAAGCAGGATGTTGCCATCTTCGTTTCTAGATGTATGATCTGCCAACAGGTTAAGATAGAACACCAGAGAGCTAGTGGTTTACTACAACCATTAGATATTCTAGCATGGAAATGGGACAAAATCGCCATAGATTTTGTTACTAGTCTTCCTATGACTCAGAGGAAGAACGACGCTATCTGGGTTATTGTTGATAGGTTGACTAAATCTGCATATTTTTTTCTGCCGATCCACAAGGAGCATCCGGTCAGCAAATTAGCAGACACTTTCCAAAAGGAGACCATGAGACTGCATATTACTCAATCAGGTGTCATCTCTGATACAGATCCTCGTTTCACATCGCGTTTCTAGCAGAGTTTGGAGAAAGGTTGGGGCACCAGACTCAAGCTTAGCACTACCTTTCATCCTCAGACAGACGGACAGTCAGAACGTACCATTCAGACATTGGAGGACATGTTACGGGCATGTGCTCTAGAGTGGTCGGGAAGCTGGGATGATTATATATTTCTAGTGGAGTTTGCATACAACAACAGCTGGCACGCTAGCATCAAGTGTGCTCCTTTTGAGATGTTGTATGGGAGGATGTGTCGCGCCCCAATCTGTTGGGATCAGGTGGGTGAACGACTGCTTGAGGGTCCAGAGATGATTGAGGTGACTAATGAGAAGGTCGTCGTCGCCAAGGCGAAGCTTCAGGAAGGTCGTGCTCGTCGGAAGAGCTATGCTGATAAACGTCGTAGAGATGTATCTTTCAATGTAGGTGATCACGTTTTCCTCAAGGTATCACCTGCACGGGGAGTTAAACGTTTTGGAATCAGAAGGAAGCTATGTCCTCGCTTCATCGGACCATTCAACATCATAGAACGCGTTGGTGAAGAGTCACATCGTTCAACGTTACCGCCTCAGCTATCACACGTTTACAACGTGTTCCATGTATCCTTACTCAGAGGATACAACTATCATCCAGTTCATGTTGTCCAGTATCCGCTTTATCATCCAGTTCGTGTCATACGGAGGAAGACGACCCCTTTCGTCAAAATCCTCTGGAGGGATCATCCTGAGCGGGAAGCCACTTGGGAGACGAAGGAGTCTATACGGACTTCTTACCCTCATTTCCAGTTCTAATTCAGGTATGTTTTCTTTCAGTTTATGTTTCTCCAATTCGAGGACGGATTGTTCTTTTAGAGGGGAAGAGTTGTAAAACCCGCATTAAAATACCATGAACAGTACACATGAACAGTGAACATACAAAAATACGATAAATTTAAAACTTTCTATTTATAATATAATTCACGTATCACGATATTAATTAACACGTACTTACATATATATTATAAATGTATTACGATCACGACATATAAAATACACGATAAATAAAATACGTATGAACACGTAACTAATTTAACTCGAGAAAAGCTACGGGTTTCCCTTTGTGGGCCCCATATGCCGCGGCTAGGACAAGAGAGAAAGGAGAAGTGGCCTTGGCCCATGATCTAACTAAAACTCATGTTAAGTAAAAACATAGGGAAAACATTAAACATAATTTAGGTTTACAGAAAAGTTTTCCCTTGCCTCCTTTTTGTCCTCTTGCCGCCGGTCACATCAAACCACAAATTTCGATTATTGATTCTTGTGTGTACGTGATTGTGATCTTAATCTTTTCTTCCACGTGTTCGGTAAATTAAAAACTTTTTCTTTTCTTTTTAATTCTTATTGAAATCATGTTCTTATTTAATTAATCATAAAAACAAGATGATAAAACATGGGCATTAATTAAAACATGGAAATGGGGGTGTTTGGTTTGTGTTTTGGTTCGGCCGAGACACCACCGAGAGCCATGGGGCTCTCGGCTTGTCTTCATCACCACCACCGAGACCCTCAAAGGGCTCGGCTTGGTTGGTTTTGTGACACCCCCAAATTGAGTCAAACACAGCAGAAATAATATTTGGGTGTCACGCTTAGAGAGTCAACATAAAGTTGGTGAATTCACAGGTTTAATTAAAATAAGTTTGGACATTAAATATTCACTGAAGTAGTAATGCACAAAGCATCAATACTTAAAAGTAATTATATTCCCATATTGCCCGAAACTGAAACTTGACAGTTAAGTCCTTAACAAATAAGGACCCTTCGCCTTATCAATCAAGGCACCCATAACAAAAATAAGTGCTGACATGTGAAACATCTGTTGTCCTGGCCTAGGCACAGTGAGCATGACTCACCCAGATGGGGACGGTCAATCCCAAATAGATCTATTTATAACATTCAGGTAATTCAATAATTCTAACAGTTTCGGATGCACGGGTCATGCGGGTTCATATACAATAGGCAATGTAATCAAAAGTTTCACAGTTCAATCCATGTCTATAAAATAAAATATGTTGCATGTTTTCTTCCTCATTAAAAGGTTTAAAAGTTTGTCAATATATAAAGTGGGGCCATGAACTCACCTCAGTAGTACAGCAATAAGTCAGTAGATAAATCTGATAAGGATGCTCACGATACAATGAACGACCTAAATAATTATAAGGTCTCAGTAAAAGCATAACATAATGCATAAAAGTTTCAGAATAAATCTGTACATGCTTAAACTGGTTTTAAGCATTTTATTACAATACTTGTATTTTTGTTCATCGTTGTACAAGTTCTAATAGTATTTATTTTAAGTATAAAATAAATAATAAGGTTAAATTAATTAATTCATTTAATTAATATTTTGTACTTACGTTGTTTATAAAACACTTTAAATATTTATAAAGGATATATTTATATACATTTAAAGTAATAGGAAATAAATATAATTAATATATTTATTTTATAAGTTAATCGTTTTTAATTTATATTTAATATATAAATAAGGTTTATAAACGTATAACATTTTATTTAAAATCCATGTTTACGTAGAGTGTATAATTATTAAATTATAAGTTTGGAAAAATAACAATTGTTACGTTTATTTAAGTTTTACGTTTTAAATAACGGGTATAAATATATAGAATTTTAGGGTTCGTAATACTTTGTATAAAATACGTTTTAGTCCTTTTAATTATATTATTACCCGCGGTTAAATTACTTTTATACGCCTAGGGTATCTAAATCTTTCAAGTAATTACAGTTTTGGTCCCTCCCTAGTTACACGTGTAACTAGGGCTTCTTTAAGTTTCAATAAATGGCAAAAATAGTCCCTAAAGTATACGGCTCAAATTAGGGCTTATTAAAGTTTCATAACTTGGCAGTTTTAGTCCTCCAACCCTCGGCTATATTTAAGTTTAATTACAAGTTTCACAAATGCCCCCTAGGGCTTGTATATGTTTCGGCAAATGGCAGGAATAGTCCCTAGGGTTACTTAGGGCTTAAATAAGTTTGCTATCTTGGCATATTTGGTCCCTAAGGCTTATACTAGGTCTCGGCTAAAATCCAAAGTGATCCCTAGGTTTTCTAAAGTTACACAACTTACCCTAACATTATATTAATTCCTTTTTAGTCCTTTTTATCACCTTTAAGTTTCGGATATGTTCAAAACACACCCTAACTCTCGGCAATATTTATAAGTAGTCCAAAAGTTTATGTTTTTGAAATATAAGTTTCTACACTTGTTTATTTTAGATCCCTTTACTTTATAAATTTATAAGTCCAACCCGAAAGTTTTATACTTGTCATATTTAATCCCAAATTTAGTAGATCTATTAGTTTAATCCAAAACTTCTTAGATTTATTATTTTAATCCAAAACAACTATAGATCTATACTTTCAACATGAAACTTTATATAATTATTTTTTGACACTAAAAGTTTTATAAAAACATTTATTTAGTGAAAATGATTATTTATTAAGGCAACTTGTTATAGTGAGCTTAAAACTAATCCTATAAGGCATAATAGTGATCTTAACATTTTAAGGCACCTAAAAACATAAATCTAATGTTTCTAGTTATATCTAAACATTACAAGATTACCTAAAATGATATTATGAGCTTAGAGCTCACGTCCAAAGTCATACATGGTTAGATTTTCATGGTTTTTCAAGTTTAACAAGATCATGGTGATGTGTTCTTCATGGTTGACAAGTTTTTACATCATTTTATGTTATATCAAGAATTAAGCTGTGAGTCATATTAGGTTTTTAGGGTTTCATTATTTGTTTAAATGTTAACTTTTACCAAGAATAACCATGTATATAATAATATGTATGAAAGTAAATGTATTAGAAAAGATAGGTTTTAACTTGGACTTACTTGTTTAGATAGGTTTAGGAGGGATATGAGAATGAGTAGAAACAAGTGACAAGCTTTCAACAATGGAGGTCTAGGGGACCTTAAACAAGCCGTGAGCTTCAAGTAGGCTTCTAGGGTTCTTGTTCTTGCTTCAAGGATCAAGGTTTCTTGTAGGATGAGCTTAGGATTACCCTTTAGATAGTATGAGACATGATTCAAGTGTAGGAAATAAGTTTGAAGGTTTGAAAATGGTGGATGATGATGTTTGCCGTAGGTAATGAGAGAGAGATAGATGAGATTGGTTTTCAAGTGAATTATGTTGTGAGTTGTATGTGTATCGGCTTATGACATAGAGAGAGGGTGAATCAAGGTGAATCCTAGTACTTGGTACTTAGTATCTCACCAAGATACACATAATCTTTGATGGATACACTTGTTATTACACACATGCTCAAAAACTAGCAAACTTCTTTTCTTCCCTTTTTGGTTTGCAACCGTGGGTTTCACAAAGTCAAAGGGGGACAAGTCTTACAAGCATAGTGACATGCATGAGGGATTGTGTGTGTAAGTGTATAAGCATGGTTTGTGTAAGTAATGGTGAGGTTGGTATAGGAAAAGTATGGTTTATGCATGTATTAGTATAGGGTGTTAGTGGAGTGGTATGATTACACTAGATTACTTATAAGCTAGTTAATCAAATGATGGTAGTGTATGCATGCATACATACACATCTAGTATATGCATGGGGAAAGGGTTTTTGATATATTTTTCCAAGTGTTGTATGATAATAATAGTCCTTGTATATTATTGTAGGTATTTGTGGTGTTGTAGGTATTTTTGTTGAAGCTTTTAGGTAATTTAGTGAAAGTGTATATTAAATACATCACAAAAATTATTTTACTTAAATAAAGTAAATAAGTAACAATGTAAAATAATGTACATTGTTTTAAAGTGTTTAGGTGTTTATTCCTTTTAGGTAATATATGTAAATATATACATATAAAATAAATCCAAGTACTTAATAAATAGATTAAGTAAGGTTACAGTTTATCTCAAAATATGTACTGAGGTGATGAGTTTATTATTCAATCAAGTGGCGAGTCAGTTGCCAGAGTAGTCAATAAATGACTAAATGTTCATATAAATGTAAAATAAATATGAAAAGTAGTATAACAAAAGGTATATGATAATTAATAAGTCATATAAAAGTGAAATTATATAAATTCCAAAAATAACTAGTACAACAGTTGACAAAGTCAATAAGGTAAAATCAGAGGTTTTACAGCACCATCCCGTTATTTTAGCTTTGTCCTCAAAGCTTAAGATGAAGCTATTGGTCAGGTGAACAAGTGTGGGTACTTGGTCTTGAACGAGTCTTCTCGTTCCCAAGTGAACTCAGGGCCTCTCCTAGAGTTCCAACGTACTTTGACCAACGGGATGCGACTGCGTTTCAATTTCTTAACTGTCTTCTCCATGATTTCCATTGGTTCTTCTGCGAACTGGAGTTTGTCGTCAAATTGAACTCCCTCCAATGGCATAGCCAGTGGTTCTTCAGCATAGCACTTCTTCAGGTTAGACACATGAAAGGTAGAGTGGTTGACTCAGTTGCTGAGGCAACTCTAAACGATAAGCTACTTCTCCGATCCTGGCTATTACTTTGAAAGGGCCAACATAACGTGGATTTAGTTTTCTATGTTTGCCAAAACGTACAACACCCTTCCAAGGTGATACTTTGAGCATAACACGATCACCTACTTCAAATTGCATAGGTTTGCGTTTCAGGTCCGCGTAGCTCTTTTGTCGATCGCGATCAGCTTGAATTCTCTGCTTGATGAGGACGATCTTGTCTGTAGTCTCCTGGATTAACTCTGGTCCAGTGAGCTGAAATTCACCTACTTCCGCCCAGCACACAGGCGAACGACATTTGCGACCATACAGTGCTTCAAAAGGGGCAGCCTTAATACTGGCGTGATAACTGTTGTTGTAGGAGAATTCCACTAAAGGAATGTGGTCAACCCATCCATTTCCAAAATCAATCACACATGCTCGTAGCATGTCCTCTAGAGTCTGGATGGTTCGTTCACTTTGACCATCAGTCTGCGGATGATAAGCAGTGCTCATATCCAAATTGGTACCTAAGGCTCGTTGGAAAGCCTTCCAAAAGTTTGACGTGAACCTACCATCTCGATCACAGATTATCGACACTGGTATTCCATGTTTGGTCACAATCTCCTTCAGGTACGTCTTTGCTAGTTTTGCAAGGGAATCGTTCTCCCTAATTGGCAGGAAATGAGCGGACTTGGTGAGTCGATCAACGATTACCCAGATAGTATCGTAACCGTGAGATGACTTTGGGAGTTTGGTGACAAAGTCCATAGTGATGTTGTCCCACTTCCATTTCGGTATCTTGGGTTGTCAAGTAAACCCAATGGTCTCTGGTGTTCAGTTTTGACACGAGCACAAGTCAAACATTTTTGAACGTAGGTGGCAATGTTGGCTTTCATATTCGGCCACCAATATAACTTCTTCATATCCTGATACATATTTTTAGATCCGGGATGTATAGAATATTTAGACTTATGAGATTCGTGCATGATCACGTTCCTCAAATCTCCATAGCAAGGTAACCAACTTCGTCCGTAAAGGCATAGGGTTTCGTCTGCTCTGGGTTCTAACTTCTCCTTGTTAAGATCGGTTCTGAGCATTCCCCCGACATCTTCCTTCACGAGGTTTTTAGGCAATTGGGCTTGAGTCTGAGCTTCCAAAATCTGTTTGGGTAGATCCAAACTGATTTTCATAACTAATGCCCGAACTCTCATAGGAGGGTCCGTTTCCTTACGACTTAAAGCATCAGCAACCACGTTTGCTTTACCCGGGTGGTATTTGATCTCGCAGTCGTAGTCACTCAGTAACTCAATCCAACGACGTTGTCTCATGTTCAACTCCTTATGATCCAATATGTGTTGCAAACTTTTATGGTCAATATGCACGGTGCACTTTGTTTCGTATAGGTAACGTCTCCAGATTTTGAGAGCAAAAACTACGGATCCAAGTTCTAGATCGTGAGTGGTGTAATTCTTCTCGTGCTTCTTCAATTGTCTTGAAGCGTAGGAAATCACTTTCATTCTCTGCATCAATACTGCACCTAGGCCCTTGTGTGAGGCATCACAGCATATAACGAAATCATCGTTGCCTTCAGGCAAGGCCAGTATGGGTGCACTGCATAACTTCTGCTTGATCAGTTGGAAAGCTGATTCTTCCTTCTCTCCCCAATCAAACTTTATTCCTTTCTGTGTGAGTTTGGTCATTGGTTTGGCTATTTTGGAAAAATCTTTAATGAATCTGCGGTAGTACCCGGCAAGGTCTAGAAATTAGCGGATCTCCGTCGGTGATTTAGGAGATACCCAATCCTTGACAGAGTCGACCTTTGCTGGATCCACGTGAATACCGTCACAATCGATGACATGACCAAGGAATTACACTCTAGGAATCCAAAATTCACATTTGGAGAACTTAGCATAGAGTTGTTCCTCCTTGAGTACCTTTAGTACTTGTGCAAGATGTTCCCCATGTTCTTGTTCGTTCTTGGAATAAATGAGTATGTCGTCAATGAAAACTATCACGAATTTATCCAGGTAGGGTCTGCACACACGGTTCATAAGGTCCATGAAAATAGCTGGTGCATTGGTCAACCCAAATGGCATAACCTGGAATTCGTAATGACCGTAACGGGTTCTAAAAGCTGTTTTTGGAATATCTTCCTCCCTGACTCGTAGCTGATGGTATCCATATCTCAAGTCAATCTTGGAATACACACTTGACCCTTACAGTTGGTCAAATAGGTCGTCAATGTGAGGAAGCGGATAACGATTCTTCACAGTTAACTTATTCAGCTCTCTATAATCGATGCACATTCGAAAAGAACCATCTTTCTTTTTGACAAATAACACAGGAGCTCCCCATGGTGAGGAACTGGGTCGAATGAATCCTTTGTCAGATAGTTCTTGAAGTTGTTCAGCTAGTTCTTTCATCTCTGATGGTGCCAACTGGTATGGATCTTTAGCTACAGGTGCCGCTCTGGGAACCAAATCAATTTGAAATTCCACTTGTCGGGTCGGTGGTAATCCTGGCAGCTCATCAGGAAAGACTTCTGGAAAATCTCGGGCGATGGGTACGTCCTTGATTTGCTTCTTCTCGGGCTTGTCTTCTTCATCTGTTTGAGAAATATGGGCCAAGAAGATAGGACAACCTCTCAAAAAATATTTTTGAACTTTTGTACAAGAGATAACACTAAGTCTAGTGTCAGCGAGGTCGGTGTTACCGTCGTCTCGAATGATTAGAGTTTCGTTTCCCCACGGAATACGGACTAGCTTTTCGTCACAAACAATGACTGCGCGGTATCTCGCTAACCAGTCCATGCCAATAATAACTTCAAAACTACCAAGGTTTACGGGGATAAGGTCAATGTTGAACGGATGTTTGGAAAGATTTAAGGTACAACCTCTAATGATAGTGTCAGTATCTACAGTTTTATCGTCAGCTAATTCTACAGAGTAATGGTGATCTAAGCTTGTAGGAATAACTTCTAGTACTTGGCTAAATTCAGTGGATATAAAACTTCGGTCTGCTCCAGTATCGATGCATAACGACTGTTCAATAGAAACGTACCAGTAACGACATTCGAATCGGGGTTGGCTTTTACATTGCCGACCACGTACACTCTGGATGAAGCTCCTTCACTGTTCTTGTTCTGGTTGGCCCGCTTAGGGCAACTTGGTCTCACGTGTCCTGGTGCTCCACACTCATAGCACACAACTCCCTTCTTAGGTCCATTGTTGTTTCCTCCAGTAGCGTTGGGGTTCCCCTGCTGTCCATTCCCGTTCCCACGGGCATAGTATCCACCCCTGTTGTTGTAGTTCCTAGTGTTTTGAGTGGGTCGCGCCTGAGTGACAACATTAACTCGACAGGTTTTAGCAAAATGACCCACTTGTCCACATCTGTAGCAGGTCTGGCATGGGCTATCAACAGTATGATGATAGTTGCACTTTGACCACAAAGGTTTGGCGCCCACGTACGAGTTAGCTCCTGCAGAGGTAGCACTATAAACTTGCCCAGCATTCTGCTTCTTAGGATGCTGCTGGTGCTGACTGCGGAAATACTCGTCTGCCTTTCGCTTGTTGTCAGCATGCCTCTCGGATATGGTACGGACTCTTTTGTTTATCAACTCAGTAGCAAACTCAATGGCACTCTCGACGGTAGTAGGTCGAGATGCGAGCACACTGTCGTGAATCGCGTCTGGGTGTCCACCCACATACTTCTCAATCTTATCTTCCTCCTCCACAAACATTCTGGTGCACATTAGGGTCAACTCTTGGAACCTTTGGTTGTACGCAGTGATGTCATTGTTCCTGCATCTGAGATCCCACAACTCGATCTCCAGTTTCTTCATTTCTCCCTTGGACAGTATTTCTCTGTCATCCTCTCCTTCAACTCAGTCCAGTTGAGAGCATAGGCAGCATCGTGTCCAAGAGTAGCAACAACAGAGTTCCACCAAGTAAGAGCACTCTCAAGTAGGTGCAGGCGGAAAACTTCACTTTGTTCTCTTCTGCACAGTCGCTGATGCGAAAGACCGTTTCCAACCTCTCAAACCACTGCATCAGTTCCACCACTCCTTCTTTGCCCTTGTAGTAGGAAGGCTTACATTTCAAGAAGTCGGGGTAAGAGCAACCCCTGGTGGTCTGATTATTCCGGCGGTTGTTGGAATTTTTACTATCGTCTACGTTTCTGCTGGCAGCCATCGCAGATGCGATGCCTTGATCAATCATTTCCCTTAGTTGGGCAGCAATGACGTTTTGGGTAGTCTCGGCATTGTTGGGGTTTGTTCTAGTGATTACCATTTTTCTATAATTATACACAAAAATGAAATCATTAGTTCAAGGTGTTAGCATAGTTTTATATAATTACACGAAAAGAAATTTCATGCATAGACTTTCAACAAATTGGATAACCTGTTTAAAGTTCATAATATAATACAGTACAGGATATAACAAAAGCTAATGAGTACATGCCATAAGTCTAGAATAGGAATACAGTACAAAATGCACAACCTGATCCAAGACAGAGCACATCCCGCCTGTTTGGGATGGTGGTACATGAAATCTAAAGTACATCATCTACGAATCCCTAATCTAAATAGTACAGTACAAAGATACAACTGACTAAAGAAAAGTAAAAATACAAGAGATCCTATATCATGATAGCCGGGATGCAACCCTAATAGCTTATCATGATGTACAAAAGATCTAGTACATCTAATCTACTGATGCCTAACTGACTCCTCGGATACAGCTGGCGCCACGGGCGGAGATGAGACAGCCGGTGCCTGCATGGCAACCTGCATCGCGGTCATAGCAGTCCTAGTCTCCTTGAGCAGTCGGAGTGCCTCAAGGAACTGGTCTCTGAGAGTCTGCTGAACTCCCCGGAGATGAGCGGTCTCTGACGTCAACCCCTGATGACAGACCTCCTGGAGGTCGAAGAATATAGCAAGAGTCTCCTCCATGGTCAAGAGGGCAGTATGAAAGTCCGTCCGCTGGCTCTGGAGCAGGTAGATCTGCTCACGTAGGAACTCATTCTCATCCAGCAACCACTGGAGAGAATGGTAAGTAGTCAACCACGCCCCTCGTGCAGCGTGCGCCTCCGAACTCACAGTCCATGATAGAAGGTCCTGGCGCTGCTGTAGAACAGCGCGCTCAGTCTGTCCGGCCGCTAGGAGAGCAAGAATGTCTGCTACATCCTGGGCCTGGCGTGCGGCCAGTGCCGTGATCTGGGCCTGGATGGGGTCAGCATGTCTGGCCCGGGAACCCTCACCGATCTCAAAGGTGGAATCGAGAGGTGCCTTGTTGGGTCTACTAGATGTAGATCTTGCAGCCTGTCAGGACCGGTGAATGACTTCTGTAATCACAAGTCAAATCACAAAGAGACTCTATACACAATATGAATGTAGAATACAAATATAATAAAGAAGAACAGTATAACTATAAAGACTTGATCCTTTCTAAGGATTTCTAATATTGATAATGAATAGAACTACGTTTGGTGAAGGTGTGTAAAACCCTTCTGCCTAAGGTTCCTTTTATACTACAAGGAAACCCTAATACAGCATTAAAGAAAACGTGTAAAACTGATATGCATATCCTTTCCTAACATATCTCATGCATATCCTAACAAAATATTAAGTAAATAATAAAGTTTGACTTCGACTAGGACCAGGAGCAGGACTTGCTCCTACTACTACTAGGACCAGGAGGAACTACATACCTCCTAGTCTACCTATTACATTTAACTATTACAATGGTCCTAACAATCCTCCCCTAAACTTGAATTTGACCTGTTGAGTTCAAGTTTCCTGGAAAACATGCAAATAAGCCCGAGGATTGTATCAGCAAAACAAATAGCAGCATCAACAAGATAAGAATCAGAGTAACCACCGCAACCTGAAACACTAGAAGCTTCTCCAAAGCTTGGAACAAATCAGCATCGTGTTGAATCTTTTCAGCAACATGAGCAGATTTGATGAGCCTTTACCAAGTAGCTGCTCGCTCTTGGGCTAGCCAGTCTTTCTGGTGGAATAAGCATCACCCTGGGAGACTAGAACCCAGCCCAACTCTTAGAACGTGAATCAATGGTGAGTGGGAGTACCCTGATGATTTTAGGAAAACCATCACAGCCGTCAACGGATTTGATACGTCTTTACCAGAAGCCGTACCCCTCTGGACTCGCCAACTCTTAGCAATGAAGCATCGGTGAGTTGAACACCCTATAGCTTTAAGCAAGCTATTACAGTTATCAACGGATTTGATAAGATCTTTACCAAGAGTCGTACCCCCTTGGATTAGCCACTTTTCAGTCCAAGACTATGGCAAGTGAAAACCATCCAGTTTTGGGTAACCTTGCAACCATCAACGGATTTGAGAATCGCACCAGGAGCCGTACCCTCAAGGTGAATCAACTTTTTCTTGTCGATTAGACATGGTAAGTTGAGAACCATTTGTTGTGAGGACCACGTCCAACACCAAGTGAAACCAGTAACCAGCATAAGCACAATTCAGTAACCAGAACCCACAATGTGAAGCAGCAAATGGTAAAAGTATAAGCAGATATTATATAAAAAGTATATATATATATATATATTTTTTAGTTATATAAATTGTTTTAAGTTAGTCTAATTGTAAATGTGTATTATATTTTTTTTAACTATAAAGAATGAAATTCACCAATCAATGTACATATTGGTGAAAAGAATGAAAATAAGAACAAATAAACCAAAATACAAAGTATAAACACTTACAACCCAATCACATCACAAACCAGAAGCAGCCTTCTTATCTGCTATCAAACGTGCCTGAATTCCTTCCACCAAAGCCGTGGCCATAGAGGACTCATTTCCTGATAGAGCATTGGAAATTTGCAAATGACTAGCCAACATCGCCTCTATCGAAGAAATTGTCAAAGGATAATCCACATCAGTCAGCATAAAAACCATATGACCAGATTCTAATTCCAACATATGCACACCACACCCTGCATATAACTTCCAGCGCTGAATCACCCATTGCATCTGATCCTTCCATATGCCCGAAACAGGAGCATGAGGAGGTGCATCCAACATCAGCTTAAGATCAGCCCAGATACGCAGACCAGGCCATGAAGACACAGCCATGGGGTCAAAAGGCATGCTAGAATCCACTAATCCATATAACGCCATAAGATCCATACGGTCAGCCCACGATAACACACCCTGCAAACCCGAAGCCAAACGCACAGACCCATCACTCAAAGTAATTCTATGGGATACCACACCAGGAAGAGTTGTGGAACGCTCAACTGTGTAACCAGTAATGTTCCCATTTCCCAAAGGTAAGTCAGAATCACTATCAGAAGCCGCATCAATCAAATTCTCAGGATCACGCTTCTCATAAGGGGCTGTCTTACCACGGCGAACACGTCGAGCTTGTTACTGGCAATGCGAACGTCTAGGTGTGGAATCACTAGGTGTGGGTTCAACATTTACCGTAACCTCAGCAGCAGCAGTGGGAGCAGGAGAAGTAGACTCATGAGTTCGCCCACCCAATGGATCAATAGAAGCTGCAGCAGAAGTAGAAATTGGTTGAGTTCCAGTAACCGGTGGTGATGGAGATGACAGATCAGGTGTAGCAGCAGTAGTTGTGGTGGTAGCAAAGGTGGTGGTTGGAACATGTGCGGTGGTGGTGGTAACAGGTGTGGTGGTAGAAGCATGAGTGGTGGTGGTAGCAGCAAAGGTGGTGGTAGCATGACCAGCAGTAGAACCCAAAGGAGCAACCAAAGGAGAAGTAGAGTTACCAACGGAAGTAGCAACATAACCGGATGGACTAGCAGCAGAACCAGGAGTAGGAGCAGATGAAGGACCAGTAGAAGCAGCAGGCGAAGAAGAAGTCACACCACGAGGATTGTAAATAAATCTTTCTGGAATAGGTTGACTTTGTCGCTTAACCATACGCTCATAAAGTTCCTTGAGCTCATCAAAAGTTAAAGCCCGAACCCGGTCCCACTTCCAAGGAGCATTAAAATGAGCAGCAGACTGATACTTCACATAGCGTTGCATCTGCTTGCGCTCCTCAGTCCTAGATAAAGGTCTGTTCTTTCTCTTTTCCCTAAGCTGTGCAGCAAGAGCCAACTGGTGCTTGCGCATCAATACCATAGCTCTCGGAATACAGTTGTGCTCATCAACATCGTCACCCAAAAGATCTGTAAACTGAGCATAATACCTGGTGAGAATAGTCAACACCTGCATCCACTCACTATCACTCCAATGCATGGCATCGTGCTGAACTTGTTCACGCCTCTGCTGTCGAAGCTCCTCTTCTGCAGCCCTTTCAGCCTCATCAATTTCAGCTTGGATCCGACGAGCAGCCTCCTCACCTAGCCTTTCCTCTTCAAGCTGTCGACGGGTACGCTTACGAGATGGTGATGGAGCATCAGTCATTGGGGCCTTGCCCTTCGAATCATGGGAGGGACCAGCATTGGAACCAGCAGCAGGACCAGAATCACCATCCATAGGAGTGGGAATAGCACCAGGAGAAGGAACACTAGAGGATGTCGGAGGAACCGGCAAATCATCATACACTTTATCAGCAAAGGCAGCCTTCGCCAATAATGTTAAACCATCCTCAACATGCTCCGTACCCGCCTCATCAGAATCTGAATGGATCACATGCTTCTTTCGGCGCCGTTGCTGAGTTTCCAAAGCTTTGATGCGATCAACCAGAGGAAGAACAAACTCCCTAGTAAGTTTCCTGTGTTGGTTCAAATCAGCTTCCAATGAAACCATCCTCTCATGATACCTGCGCATAAGATCAAGTAAAGACATAAGTGTAGTAGGCTCCTCTGTCTGCCCACCAAGAGAACTTGGGTCAGGGAAAGCGTCATTGGAGCCCGAAGCAACATATGGGTCAACCTGTGGAGTACTAGTACCAAAAGGTTTATCAGCCGAGTGTGGAGCAGGACTAGGAGGTGGAGTCTCCACAAATGGAGACTTGTGTGGTGCAGAAGAAGGACCAGCCTTGAAGGGGGATGGTTTTTCAACCACTACCTCCTCAACCAGCTCCTCCTCAACCACATGAGAAGGACCACCAGTAGGAGCCTCCTCCTCCATCGGGTCATCATCAATCACAACAAACTCAGGAGCCTCCTCCTCCTCACCCATAGGACCCTGAGCCAGTCCTAACATGGCCTCAGTCAGGGGCCTCCACTCCCCAGTAAACCCATTGACCATATTGTAATACACTTTTGCAGTAAGCTTAGACGGCACATGCTCAGTCCTATCACGAGGAATGCAAACCAGTATTTGTTGTATAAACCTAGGGTACATAAGAAACTTCTTTCTAGAACCAGCATTAGATAGATTACTAACCACCCCCTCAAATAGATAATGAGAAAAGTTAAAAACTGAAGGTCTACGAAATCTAAAGATTTGGTAAATGATGAATTGATCTATTGATTAGATGGTGGAAATGGGGAAGAAGGAGATGAGGTATAGAGAGAGAAAGGAGAGAAAAGAAAAGTAGAGAGAGAAAGTGTTATTTCATTAAATGAAAAGTTGTAAAATGAATGAACCACCCCTCCTAACATGCTAGGAGGGGTATATATAGCCCACCCTACATGTGGGCTATATGGACTATATTTACTACAAACTGGATCACGAGCCTAATACAATAATATATCGTTGGAGCGACCGATCCTTCATAAATACGTAAAAACGTATTTCCAACAATCTCCCCCTAAGGGAGGTCACTCCAAGTTACAAATTTCTAAATATTCTATAGCTCGTGATCTATGCTAATAATGATGTGACCGAGACTTTCTTTGGGAAAACATATTTCCAACAATCTCCCCCTAAGGGAGGTCACACCATTTTACAAAATCTTAAACCTAGCATCTATGCTTGAGTCTTCGATCTTGTTCTTGTGAATATGCTTGATGTGATCTTTGACTTTAGTCTTGAGCATGTTTCCTTGCCTTGACCTTGTGCATTCATCACTTGTGAAATTTGCCTCTTCGTGACTTCATGTTCCACATACTTATACCTTTAAATTCTTGAAAGCTTCAGAGTTTGATACAGCGGAAGACTTGACCTTCAGACTTTCTTGAATTTGTTGAAGTACTAAGTGTATGTAGTATAAGCATGTGGTGACGACTTCTTCTGGATTATACACCGCAATGCCACCTTCTTGTTACGCTGCATAAGACAGTTAGCAACAAACCATATACACGGATGAAATGGCCTTGAACATTTCATTCTAATTCGGTAGCATTTTACCTCCGGTCGGTGAAGACCGTTGGACGATATTAAATATCGTACTTGTGACAGGTAGTTTCAATAAAGAACCTCCTTGACAAGATTTCGCGGGTAAACCCGTTCTCTTTACTCGACCGTCCAAAGCTGACTGCGAACGTAAAGAGTAAATCATTTGGATAATATTATCCGCATGATTTGAAGCCGTCAATTCATGTTCCTGGAACAAGTGAAGTTCAATTAAGAACCGCACCATCGTTGCTTTCCAGTTGTCACTAGCTTGATTCATATAGAATTTTGCAAGTTACCTACCAAGTGCTGTTTGATGTTAACACTAGAAGGATTTCCATTCGTCACTGTAAATACTTAATAGTATTACTCTGAATGTTCTGGCAAGATCACTAAGATATTGCGTAGAGGCCTGGAACGTGTTTAAATTCATTTAAGAATTAAACCACTGTTGCTTTCCAGTTATCACAAGTTTGATTCATAAAGAATCGCACAAGTCACCTACCATGAGTTTTTTGATATTCGCTCAAGAAGGATTTCCATCTTCATTGTAAATACTTTCGTATTACTCGGATGTTCAGGCAAGATCATGAAGATTTTGCGTAGGACTCTTAAGATCTTTCTTACTTTTCACAGTGTGTGAAGAAGCAAGGAATTATGAAAGTGTGTCCTAATGAGATATATGATGATCTCAAATGGCTCTAGACTCGATCGTGCATTTTGGATTTTAGTGATCGGAGGCTGGAGAGGAGTGCCACCTTTTCAATACCAATTTATTCGGAGTGAATAAACCAATAGATAATGTGTTGATCTCCGTGTGATTAAAACAAATACCTTTTGAGAGATATTTGAGTTAGCTGGGAAGGGTTGTGCATTGCATCACTGGGTCCATGATGTCTTTCTTCAATATCAAGAATCATTAAAAATGATCTCAATAGCATATGAATTGACCCGGTTTCTGCCTAAGGTTGTAAGGAGGGCTTCTTTCTTTACACCCTTTATCTTTACAATTCTTTTTCATTCTTCAACCCCTTCAATGCTTACCAATACGTCATAACTAGCACCTTGTTGTGATTGTTCCAGTGCTAACTTAAGTACTTGGTCGGCATTCAGCTACGTTCACAATCTTTCTCCATCTTTCCTAAGGACTACTATTTCTAGCTATGGAATGTCCTTGGGAAGATTCCTCCGGTTCTAGAGAAATCATTGGACTTTAACCTATCCTACCATCCTTATGTCACCATAATCTTCACCGTCGTGAATAGAGATGTTTTGGGTAAGTGAATGTCACCATGAAATCCATTTTGAAGTGCAAATCCATTTTGCTCCCCCTTAACATATGCCACGATATCCGAAAACAGCACATGTCGGGATGAGCTAACACGTTAAGTCAAACCATTTGTGATTAATCATTTCCCATATTAAATCACATTTTCTCCCCCATATTAAAAATATTAACTCAATCGATGTTTTTAATATCAATTGATTTAATAGCATTTTAAGAAAATTTGGGAAGAAAAATGCAAATCCAATTATCTTCATGAATTACACAAGCTCCCCCTCAAATTAATGAGGGTGTACTTGAAACGTAAATTAAATACCTTTTAAACATAAGTGTAAGGTATTTAACACGTGCAAAGATCAATATATGATAATGAATTCACAATATTAGCAATTTACGAGGTTGGACCTGAATGATGGAGAACATCATATGAAAGAAGCACATGGTTCTTGTTCACGAATGTTGGTCTTCCTTGTAATTTCTGAAATTATCTTCTCCTTTACACCACATGGACAATTGATATCGTTGTCTAGACACCAATTTGTGAACTATGGCACTTTCGGCATCAAAGATTCTGAATGCTGGACGATTGCTCCCCCTCAATTGTTGACCCGTGTTCTACTTAAAGAGCTGTAGTCGTCGTTTGAGCAGTCGCATCATCTAGTATGTAGATATCAATTGCAACGAACTTCGTATAGTGGAGTTGATAACTTCGGATTCTGAAGTCAAAGCTTTCCGGTGAAATGCTTGACTTCAAAGTGAAAAGCGGGTTACTATCAGAAATAATAGCAAACCATATGGAGCATGTTTTAAATCTTTTAAACTTCTGCTCGAACTTTATTTACAACCCCGTGTCATTATTGAATGACATTTCTAGGTTCGTAAATATTATCGATTCCAGAAGACATGCTCGTTTTATCAAAACGTTTTGAACACACAATTTTGAAAGATTTAGAAAAATCTTTTGAAAAAATTCTTGAAAAATTGTGTTCCAAGTTTTGAAAAACAATTACTTGAGCGTAAGATGTTGAATATCTTACAAAACGAGCTCAAGTCCGAGAAGTTGTAAACTTCCCGTTGTTAAGGATAAGTTACCATCGGCGATAAACTTTCCTTTTATCTAAAGGACGAGTCCTAAGCTGACATTTACTTAGAAGTCGTGTTCATGAGCTTGAAAACTTTGACTGTTTTAACGGAAAGCTCATGACCGAGAAAGGTTAATTTCTCGTTACGAGGAAAAGTTCTCTTATTTAAAAGATACACTTTCCTTTCTGAGCTTAAAACTTTGAATGTTTTAATACAAGCTCATGACCGAGAAAGGTGAATTTCTCGTTAAGAGGATAAGTTATCATAAAAGATAATCTTTCCTTTATTTTAAGTTCGAGTTACAATCTGACATTTAACTGTAAGTCATTGTGCATGAGCTCAAAAACTTGGAATGTTTTCGATATAAGCTCATGCCCGAGAAAAATTAATTTCTCGTTGTAAGGATAAGTTTATCATCGGCGATAAACTTTCCTGCCTTTGAAGAACGGGTTACAGACTGTCATTTATCTATAAGCCTTAATGCATGAGCTTAAAAACTTGGAATGTTTTTGATATAAGCTCATGCCCGAGAAAAATTAATTTCTCGTTGTTAGGATAAGTTTACCATCGGCGATAAACTTTCCTTTCTTTGAAGAGCGAGTTATAGTCTGTGATGTGACTATAAGTCCTTGTGTTGCAGCTTAATCATGAATCCCCTGAGACATTTGTTTCTCTGATATCTGCTTCTTCAGCAACCAAACTCTAAGAGTGTCCTTAGTTGAACGGTATACAACGATTGGACCGCTTCGTTCTTTTGGAACATCAACTTTGGTACCTGCATTCTCATTAGGAATTTGCTTGCTTTGACATGGGTTAGCGATATCAATTTTAGAAGCACGTGGGGGTTCACAGTTGGCTTTACTTGTGTCAGAGGCGACCTGAGTAGATGATTCACTTATCTTAGCTGGCAAACGTTTCCTTTTATAGAAAACCTTGAGTTTAGGCTTAAGTGAAGTATCATCTTTATCAATTTCCTCCCTAGTAGTCTTAGTAGAATCGGAGACTATCCTAGTTAAAGGGCACTCGTTTCCTACAAGAGTGAAAGTTCTACCAGTGGGGCGCCAAACTTTACCAAAGGGTTTGATTTTAGCGACCCACTGAGATTTAAGTCTAGCACGGGAGTTCACCTCATTAAGTAATTTCTTGATACAAGAATCATGATTTGCCATAAAGACACATTTTCTACATGTTTTACAAGTAGCATATTTAATGTCCGAGTAATTCCTAGATGATTGATCGATGCTCCTAGGAGATGACATGCTATGGTTAGCAGTGTTGGGTAATCTAGAAGGCAACTGACTAGGTTGGACATTACTATCTCTTACATGTGTCTTTTGAATAGCTTCCCTTTGACCAAAATCATGGCGCACATCAGTTGAACTAGTTCTAGACGTGTTCATTGAACTATTCTTAGAGAAACTAGGGGCAATCATGTGATGAGGTCTTGCTAAAACTGATTTAGTCACATTAGGCCTAGTTGGTGGAGTGACTGTTCTAGAAATATGTCCCAAATCAACTTGGGAGGCAAACCGCGGTCTCGAGGATTGTGGTCGCTCGGATCTAAATGCAGTAGGTTGTCTGACAATCGGTTGTCTGACGAAGTGATTTGTAGGCGGTTTCCCCAAGATTGATGGTTTTTCAAGCTTAGTGTCCACACTAGGTCCTCTATTTCTCCTTAACTCGTTTTTCAACGCAGCTATAGCAAACACCTTTTCTTGAACTTGGGCCTTTAACGTCTCATTTTCTTTGAGCAATTCATCTTGGGATGCCAACTTAGATTCAAGCAACTTAATTTGTTTCAAAAGATTATCCTTTTCAGCTTTGGAATCTAGAACTATTTGATCCAATTTTCGTTCAAGAACAACGTTTGACTTTTCAAGTTTTTCAAAATATGTTTCATATTTCTCCGTTTTCTTTGAAAATTCAATTTTGGCATCCTCAAGCTCTTTGGATTGCTGAGCTAAAATGGTTTCAAGCTCTTCAGTCCTAGACACAGAATTGGTTAATGAAGCAGTCGTAAAACTATTAGCAGGATTGTTAATTAGCGCATTCATTTCAGACAACATATGAAGAATATTATCTGTACCTGACATGCTACTTGGTTCCCGTTTTCCTCCTGATTCTATTCTCTTGTGGCTGCTTCTTGTATCGTCTTGCAATATATGCAATTTTCCCTCTTGAAAAGTCGAATTCAAAGAATCCATTGAAAGGTCGATGACAAATGATTGTGGATATGACAACACCAACAAAAGATCCGTAGTAAATCTAAAAAAATAATCCTCGATTGATGATTTAACTCTTTTCTCGGCTCAAATTTTTTTTTTTATTGGCTCAAATGTTGATAAGATAAACCCGATCAAAAATTCGTAGCCACTAAAAAGAAATTCCGTCACGTTGACTCGTCACTTTTGACTTTAAAACCGGCCACAATAACTTTTAACCCGGCAAATATATTTCCACGTTAATACTAAATACCCGCCTCAATACGATTTGCCAAATCCAAGGGTATCAAGTGACAAAATATACCAAATTAATTTAACTATAAAATGAACTTTTAAAAAATGGAAAAAGTAAAAATTTACTTAACTAAAAAATAAAAAAAATGTAGAAAATGCAATTATGGATCCGGTGGTCTAAAGTGGTGGTAGATGGTGGTGGAAGCCATTGATGGCTTAGAGAGAGAGAAAGAGAGGTTGAGAGTAAAAATGTGTGTGTTCCCAAATGAACAAAATACAATCAACACCCCTCCTTGGAAGCTAAGGAGGGGTATATATAGTCACGCACACATCCTAAACTATACAAAGAGCCTAGTCTAGTCTAAATGTGCGTGACTATGATAACTAACGGGAATTCTTAAATGTCGTCACATAAAGTGAGTTTCCAACAATCTTCCCCCATGGGACGACGTGTAGAATTCCTTACAATATTCTTCCTAACAAGTACAAAATAATTAAGAACAAGAGCTTTCATGAAGCATCCAATGCTGATGAAATCTTCTGAGGCCTTCGTCTTCAAAACGACTCATCTTTAAAGTAACTTGTAGAAGAAATACTGTAACGGCACGAGCTAAGTAACCCATACACTTCTGGTTAAGGAGAAGCTTCTGAATTAGCTTCCCCCTAATTCATGCCACGTAAACTTGATGTAGAAGCATTTTAAATAGCTTCCCCCAAGTAGATCAACAACTTTTCATCTCACGCTTGAATAATTCTTCTGAATTTTTCTTCCCCCTGAGAATTCAAGTTATGCATACCAGAAAGAATCAAGACACTTCTTCCCCCACATAGTTGAAGAAGGTAAATCAATCCCAATTATGAAGCTCAAATACTGAAGTGGACACTTTATCCCATTCATGAAGTTGACATCGTAACACCAGAGTCAATCAAGTCCCGGAAATGCACACGTCTTCTTCCGGAGATGCACCAGAGTCAATTAAGTCCCGGGAATGCATATAGGATAATGATGATGTTTAATTGAAACAATCAAACAATTAAACCTCGAATCAGTAGTGTACCGTTTGGAGATTGATAACGACACGAGTTAAAACACTGATTTTCTCTGCGGCTATGACAAATGTCATCCCGGAATATCTTCAAATCAAAAGAAGGTATGAAGTTCATCACGTGTACTCGTTGTGCGTTCAATGTGTCTTCTTCTTCTTCCCCCTTGATGGTTTTGAAACTCGGAACCATCAATAAATTGTACGCACATGATCCTGAAATCTCGTGAGAATAATAAATAAGCTTAATTATATATTTAGTGAGAATCAGCTGTTGATCGAAAATCTCTTCTCATAAACTCTCCATGGCCACCTTTACCAACCCACGTGAAAGCAATTTGAAGTGACCACTGAAAGAATGAACCAGATACATCAAACGTGAAGCTGAATAAAAATCCTTCGATCTTGTGACTTAAGCTTGCACTATTGTTGAATGAAGAACGGTGAAGAAATCTCTAAGTACTCAATGCATCACTGAAGAAGTCTATAAGCACAACACCTCTTGAAATTATCCACGTCGACTAAGCGCGTGACACTGAGTACAACAATGTAACCCCTTTAAGTGATAGTTATCCGAGTCATCAACCATCCACCCCGAACCCGGAAACCAGATAACCAAGTCTTCATTTTAGGATTAAGCACGAGCAAGTTATCTAGTAAAAGATAAAATAAATACACGCCTTCGAAAAATCCGTCTTCAACGTCACGTAATTAATACCCGATCAAACAAAATCTGAAGCCACTAAAAAATCGCCCATTTTTCTTGGTCTCGTCAAAATAAATTCTTGTCACATTTGTCACGTCATTTTGTCGCGTCACATTTCTCGTTACCCCATCAGTGTCAAGAAAAAATTAAAGAACCACAAATGCGACAAAAAAACTACAAATTCAAAAAAGGAATTTGTTTGTTTGAGCATCTATTCTCCTTAACAATGTCTCGTCACTTTTGTCTCGACCCGATGTCACAGTTAAATCCCGATAATATACACAAAATTTTTATTCAAAATAATTAATTGTGAAATAAAAATTTGTTTATATTGTGTTTGCAAACAATACGGCCCATGGCTATGTTATATAAACGTGTGTCAGGCCCAAAATGAGTACACTAGTTCCATGGCCCATCACCCCTTGTGAGACCCGGTCCAAGAAACCTCAGTTATAACCACTTCCAACCCTAAATAAACTCATAACCTAATCACTTGTCTTAGTAAAATCCGCCTCTCTCTCATCCTCCTAAAACTCTCCGCCTTTTACACCCACCAAACAGATCTTATATCCTCCACCCCAAAATTATCTAAAATCTCAATCTAACTCAAACTTTCACCATCCGAATCTTTTCTCCCATCATACGCAACCCCCAATCTTACAAACCAAACCCACTTAACCCATATCAAGATCAAGTTTTCGTAAAGTACGAATCTGCTATCACTCGCATGTGGCTTCATGATCTTTGCAAAGGTCACGGGTAGGTTTTTACATGCATGGTGGGTTTTTGGTAATAAATCGAAACAAAGAATGATACTTTGTTCGTACAGTTAATATAACCGAAACAATGAAAAGATTTTGACATAAATGTTACAAATCTTTCATTATTTTCGAAAATTAACCATGGGTAATACCCAACATAATAAATCAGTGATGATGATTAATTTTACGTGTGATTGGATTATTGAAATCTAATGAATGAACACGAAAATTAAAGAGTCTGAGATTAAGGTAAAGTTACTGGTATGATTTGTTTTGGTTTGAGTCTAGATGGATTGGGGAATAGGAGACGATGGGTATAGGTTTGATTGTGGAGTTGAGGTGATAAAAGGTTGGAAGTAATGTTGAGTCTAACTCAGTGGGTTGACTGAGTCAATGAAGAGTTATGGTCGACTCAGTGAGTGATCTGAGTCAACTCGGTAATTACCGAGTTGACTCGGTTGTGGTGATTTTGGTTTAAGTCACATTTTTGTTACACAAGTTTTTAACAAAAACAGTCAAATCAGAATGTAAAAAACAATTCAATCGGAATGTTTAAGTGAGTGGTCTCATCGGAATATTTAAATTTGTGAGTGTCATCGGAATCAAACAATCACCTCAATCGGAATAACCAATCCGAAAGTACAATCTGAATATCTAATTTGAATATCCAATCTGAACCCCAATCTGAAAACCCAGTCTGAATGTGCAATATGAATATCCAATCTGAAAACCCAATCTGAAAAGGGTTTTGAATGACCCGAAAAAGGTGGATCTGCATATTTGTCCTTATCTATTTGCATAGACAAGAAAAAAAAATTTAGAAACCCAGAAACATTAACCAGATTAGTATTATTTTGACCATGAGAAAGATGATGAAACCGAGACTCATAAATATGATAAGACCCCAAAAACGTGTGACTGAATGGACGAATTGGACAAAAAAATTATGACGTGACCCAAAAAGTTGTGATAAAATGGACAAAAATTTTATAACGAGACACAAGAATGAATTAGACCACCAAATCGCATAAATAAACACGATCCAAGGATAGAACCGAGGCTCTGATACCAAATGTAGAAAATGCAATTATGGATCCGGTGGTCTAAAGTGGTGGTAGATGGTGGTGGAAGCCATTGATGGCTTAGAGAGAGAGAAAGAGAGGTTGAAAGTAAAAATGTGTGTGTTCCCAAATGAACAAAATACAATCAACACCCCTCCTTGGAAGCTAAGGAGGGGTATATATAGTCACGCACACAACCTAAACTATACAAAGAGCCTAGTCTAGTCTAAATGTGCGTGACTATGATAACTAACGGGAATTCTTAAATGTCGTCACATAAAGTGAGTTTCCAACAAAAACTCTACCCTGGGCTAAGCAAATAAGACCAGTAGCCAAGGGAGTAGGGAAAGCATCCCAACTCCCAGACTTGGGACTCATACAATGGATTAGAAAGTGGACCAGAAGCTTCCATTAGGGGGAAAACCTATTTTTCTGGAAGTTAAACTTCCCCCCATGTTCGTATCCTAAATCAGCCATCCCCTCCAATACCTCCGAATTGGGGATGGATTCAACACCACCCTCATCCTTAAGATGGAGAGAAGAGCGAATAGAAGCCTCAGTCACCACGTATGCACGTCCATCTATGGTAGCATGGAGTGCACGTGGACGACCAGCCACATTCATAAGTCGAGCAGACGCCCAAAATTGACGAATAACACTATCATAAATAGTGGGACATACAGTAAACGCAAACCTTAGGTTGGAAGCTTCGATGAAATCCAGAATGTCAGCAAAATGTTCACGTTGTGGACCATCACCCAGATAAGCAACCCGGTTGTGAGCAGGTTGGTAAGCAAGAGCAGCCATGGATCTTGATTAATTGATGGAAGAAGGATTGTGATTAGGGTGGAGATAGTAGGAGCGGTTTTGTGTGTGTGTTGATTGGAATGAGTGAGTCAAGGGGTTAAGTTGACCATTAATAAGGAAAAGTGTAACTGTTCATTGACCCCTATTAATGGGGGGGTTGCCCTTTCAAATTTATACATAATTGCATAGCAACCACTTTCCCTTTTTAACATAATAACTACCTCCCAATTTACCATAGTGAATTAAAAAGGTAAATACCAGGATTGGGAGTGTTGACCAAAAGTCAAAGCACACAATGGTCAGACCAGGAGCAAAACGTGATTAACAAAGGACAAAAGGAATGAACAGTGTCCCAGACCAGCACCAGGAGCCAATCACCACTTGACAAGGAAGGATTTTGAACCACCAGAAGCCACCAATTATGACTAGAAGCTGACCAATGAGGACCAGAAGCCAGTCATGTAAGACCATATCCATTAGAAGTGAGCAAAATCATCCACCAGAAGTACCACACACTACCAGAACCAATAAAATATGTTGTTAAAATCTATCAATACGTTAGTCTGTCCTAGAAATATGTACACAAAGCCTCCCCTTAGGCTTAGCCTCCCCTCAATCCTAGACCTCAAGGATTGACCATCCCAATATGAACCACCAAGTGATTAAACCGAGGACCATCAAATGCTTTAGTCAGCAAATCAGCAACATTATCATCCGTATGAACTTTAAGAACCTGAATCAGCTTCTTCTCATTGGCATCCCGTATAAAATGATGCCGAATTTCAATATGCTTCGTTCGCTGATAAAAACAGGATTCTTCACAATGCAAATAATGCTTTGATTGTCAATAAAAATTTTGGTGTTCATAAAATTGAAACCATAATCCAACATCTGATTTTGGATCCACATAACTTGTCCACAACAACTAGCAGCAGCAACGTATTCAGCTTCTGTTGAAGAAGTAGCTACTATTGTCTGTTTCTTGCATTGCCATGAAATAAGTCGACGACCCAAAAATTGACAACCACCAGTAGTAGACTTTCTGTCATTATTAGCACCAGCATAGTCACTATCACTATAGGCTTCTAGAACAAAAGGTGATTCTCTAGGATACCATAGGCCCAATTTAGGTTGAGCCTTGATATACTTGAAAATCTTCTTTACTGCATTTAAGTTCGAAACCGTTGGAGTCACCTGGTGTCGAGAACAAGCACTTACTGCAAACATGATATCCGGACGTGATGCAGTCAAATACATGAGGGAGCCAATCATAGACCTGTACATGTGAACATTGACCAGGGGGTCTGGCTCATTCTTAAGTTTGATTTTAGCAACTTCATAAGGAGTCGCTGCTGGTCGAAGAGGATCCATGTCAAACTTTTGAAGAATATCATGAACATATTTATCTTGACTGATGAAAATCCCATCCGATTGTTGCTTGACCTGAAGACCAAGGAAGAAAGAAAGTTCTCCCATCGCACTCATCTGAAATTCGCCTTTCATCAAGTGTTCAAACTCATCACACCACTCCTTCCTAGTAGAACCAAAGATAATGTCGTCCACATAAACCTGAACAAGGATAATGTCCTTGGTATTCCTCCGAAGAAATAGTGTTTTGTCAATAGTACCCCTTCTATAGCCATTCTTTAACAAGAAAGTTGAAAGACGCTCATACCAAGCTCTAGGAGCCTGATGTAATCCATAAAGAGCCTTGACCACCTTGTAAACTTTCTTGGGATGAAGTGGATCTACAAAGCCCTTAGGTTGAGTAACATACACCTCCTCGTCAATTTTGCCATAGAGAAATGCACTCTTGACGTCCATCTGAAACACCGTAAAGCCCACATAAGAAGCAAAAGCCAAAAACAGACGAATGGCCTCGATCCTTTCAACCGGAGCAAAAACTTCAGTGTAGTCAATGCCCTCAATTTGAGTGTGGCCTTGTGCGACAAGCCTAGCTTTATTCCTCACGACAATTCCCCGTGCATCCTTCTTGTTCTTGAGAATCCATTTGGTATTGATAGCTGTCTTTCCATCTGGTAAGTCAACCAGAACCCAAACATTCTGAAACAAGAATTGCTGCATTTCCTCCTGCATAGCCTCCACCCAACTTTGATCCTCAAGTGCATGAGAAACGGACCGAGGTTCCACCTGAGAAAGAAAACAATCAAACAAACAATGTTGAAAGTCCGTATGATTATTACGCTTTTGATCTTCAATATAGCTCACAAGAGCATGATGATCAGACGAGGCCTTCTGCTGCATTCTGCGTGTCTTGACAGTAGAACCAGGATCTCCAATGATTTGAGTGGTAGGATGATCTTTGTGTGATTGCAAAACTGGATTGGAAGAGACCTCCACTTCTGGTGCCAAGTTATTGAGATCACCAACAAAGTCAGCATCATATGAAGCATTGTGGAAGATCCCATCTACTGGTTGTTTATGAATGTCATCCAGCTTGGTAGAAGACTTCTTTTGATGGTTCCCCAAATCAGAAGGACCGGAGAAACGAGTATTGGAAGTAGACTCACTAGCCGGAGTACCAGTAGGTGATAAGCTAGCACTAGGAACAGAAGCTGGAGTACCAGGAGCAGCTTTGTCAGTAGGCTCAACCAAGGGAAACTCAAAACCACCTTGAGCAGCTGCTTTAGTAGCTTCTTGTTGTTGTTTGAGAAGAGTGTCAAGAGCTACTTGGTAATCCTGTACATCCAATGGAGTTGCATCACTAGGAGGAGTAGGAGAAACTGTGGTGGAATAGGATGGAACCACAAAAATGTTATCCTCATCATCTGAATCAGAAAGATTAGTAGGAACACCAGTACTAGAAGTTGCAAACACTTGTGGGCATGCATCATGGTTAGTTTTGAAGCGAAAATATCCTAACGAATCACTAAGATAATCAAGATCAAAATACCATTCAGGACCCTTGCCTTGGATGTTTGACTTCTCTTCAAAATACCTGAGATTTATAGTTTCAATGATCCGCTTGGCTTGGAGATTGTAGACACGATAAGCCCGAGAGTGAGCTGAATATCCCACAATGTATCCTTCATCTGCCTTGCCATCAAACTTCCCCAAATAATCACTATTATTCAGAATGGTGACTGGACACCCAAAAGGCTTCAAATGAGCAATATTTGGAACTTTGCCCGTGAGCATCTCATAAGGAGTCTTCTTGTGAGGATTGGTAATAGAAACCCTATTCAAAACATAACTTGCAGTATTAACAGCTTCTGTCCAGAACATGGTTGGAAGCTTGGAATCGGCAAGCATAGTTCTTGCTGCTTCTATTAGTGTCCTGTTCTTTCTTTCTGCCACACCATTCTGTTGAGGAGTCCTCGCTGCACTATAATCTCTTCTGATGCCCTTAGCATTACAAAGTGCGATGAGGTCTTTATTTTTAAACTCGGTTCCATTGTCGCAACGAATACCTTTAACTTTCTTGGACAATTGGTTCTCTATCAGGGTAAGAAAATCTCTAAGAATTGAGTAGGTCTCACTCTTGGTAGCCATGAAGAACACCCACGAAACCTGCTATATCCATCAGTTACCACCAGACAGAATTGCTTGTGGTCAATGCTTCTAATGGAAGTAGGACCAAATAAGTCCATGTGTAGTAGCTGCAATGGTTCAGTAATAAGACTAAGAGCAGTAATGGCCTTGAAGGATGCTTTGTGCTGTTTGCCTTTGCTGTAGGCAATACAATTTATATCATTTCTAAACGACTTGGGAGGTAAACTAGAGACCAGATTCAGATTTGCAAGTTTGTGAATGGTCTTGAAGTTCACATGGCCCATCCTTCTATGCCATTGAGTGGCTTCATCTTCTGAGGCCTTAGCAACCAGACACGCTAGTTGACCAGAAGGATTGACTTCATTCAACTTGATGCTACAGAGATTGTGTCTTCTCGGGATTCTGAGTAGAACTTGTGAGTCATCCGGAAGCTGAAAGTCTTTGGAAAGCACAAGTGCATCAGTATCGATGAAGAGAACAAACTGCTTCTTGTCACAAATCTGAGAGACCGATATCAAGTTGAAGTGCTGAAGTGCTTCCACATAGTAGACCTGCTCAAAATTTAGATTAGGAGTCTTTATTGTTCCTTTGCCTGTGATCCTGCCTTCACCCCCACCAAAATAGACCTTGCCTCCATGAAATGGTACAAAGTTAGAGAGAAGACTTTTATTTCCTGTCATGCTCCTGGAGCAACCACTATCAACAATGCCAAGACTAGGATCTTGGTATGGAGTAACCTACAACAACAAGTTAATAAAAATGCAAATGTTAGTGTCTTAAGGGGACCCAAACCTTTTCAGGTTTGAGCCTGCCTTGTGGATCTTTAGAAGAGTGCCAAGAAGATTGATGAGATCCACCGTTGTTCCTTGATTGCCTATGCATCATATGGGTATTATTATTTGACCAAGAACAACCTGCTGAGGGCTTAACAGCAGTTCCCAAATTTCCCAAACCAAAATACGTGTGGTCCAAATTATGTGGATAGATTGGATTAAAATTTTGAAAATAATTACTGGTGGTTTGGAATCCAATATTTCTCCAATGATCAGAAGCTAAAGGAGAGGTCCTTCTAGAAGAAGAAAACGATTGAGCACTAGGATTAAGTCTTCTAGTAGCATATGGGGCAGCTCCTGGTGGACCAGGAGCAGACAAAGCATGATTAACAGAAGCATGTGTGTCATAGTAATCACAATCTTTAATTAAATGAACAGCACTGCCACAAACAAAACATGTTTTGAAAGACCTTTTATTAGAATGAGATTGTTTCATACTGCCTACTTTATTACACACAATTCTAGGAGAAACATTCTTCCTAGGACTCAATAAACTAGGAACAGACACACTTGACAAAACAACAGCTCTTTCTTCACACTTCCCAGTAGCAGCATGATCATTCAACTTGGAACTTGTAGGTTTTGACTCTTCACTTGAACCACTAGATGCAGAGTCACTGGCTTTGTCACTGAAAGTACATGAGACAAAGTCATTAGTATTAGTAGAACTTGTTGGGGACTCAAGCATCTGTGATCCATCCAAGTCATTATGCCATAAAGTGGGCATAAAAGTTACAGTAAGAGGAGGAGGGACAACATGCATTTCTGCTGATGGTTTAAACCTATTGTAACTAGGTTTTCCCTCATCCTCTTTGTCGGCATCAAAGACACTTGAAAAAGACAAATCAAATACATCTTCTGAATCAATATATTTTTCAAATCCTAAGCCTCTTTTAGTTCTACCAGACATGCTACTATCAATTAATTTTGAAAGATTTTTAGGTGCCTTTTGCCATTTTTCAAATCTTAGCATTGTAGCATCTAATTTTCCTTGCATCTCCTCTTTTTCTTTGATACTAGCATCTCTTACTGTTTCTGTATATTTAAGCATATTTGTCGTGTTTTCTAAATCGATGCTTAGTATCCTGATTTTATCCTCATACGCACGTTGAGTATCTTGTAACCACCTCTTTTGGTGTTCCAATGTGTTTAATGAAGCCTTATAGGCTTGAACCTCTAAAAAATACTTATCATTTTGATCATTTACTTCATTAAATTGGGACAACAATTCTGAGTATTTATCATGACAACCAAGAAGACAATGTTGTACCTGAGGTGAGATGCCCATAAGGGCAAACTCGTCTGCTTCTTCTGCATCAGAGAGATTTCCAGCAATCATTGCAAACACGTCAGTCGAGGACTCAGCTGATTCCAGAGTAGAAGCCTGATGATCATTCCAGTTGACCATAGAGTCAACAGATACCAATGCCTTCTTGTCATCTTTTATCTCCTGAACCTTGAAAGCGGAGTACCTGCTCTTCTCCTGATCATTCTTGCTAGGGCACTCCCTTGCAAAGTGACTGATACATGCCTTTTGATTGGGGTTCAGATTATATCTCTCACAGTCCTCTCGAATTGATCTCGGCCTTAAGTGGAATGATTTGTTTTTGGTTACTAAAAAGGGGATTGGTTTTCTAATCTACTAAGGGTTTAAATGCACTAAGATGTAAACTTAAACTAAAAGCAATTAATTTAATAGCAATTAATAAAACTTGAATTAAAATTTAAGTATTAAAAAAAACAGTAAATATCACTTAAAAATGCTCAAAAGAAAATTGATTCGGAAGTTTCTACTTTACCTTGATCCGGAACTTCGTTCGGAACTTTCGTTCGGAACTTTCGTTCGGAACTTCCGTTCGGAACTTCCGTTCGGAACTTCCGTTCGGAACTTCCGTTCGGAACTTCCGTTCGGAACTTCCGTTCGGAACTTCCGTTCGGAACTTCCGTTCGGAACTTCCGTTCGGAACTTCCGTTCGGAACTTCCGTTCGGAACTTCCGTTCGGAACTTCCGTTCGGAACTTCCGTTCGGAACTTCCGTTCGGAACTTCCGTTCGGAACTTCCGTTCGGAACTTCCGTTCGGAACTTCCGTTCGGAACTTTTCGTTCGGAACTTTTCGTTCGGAACTTTTCGTTCGGAACTTTTCGTTCGGAACTTTTCGTTCAGAACTTTTTCGTTCAGAACTTTTCGTTCGGAACTTTTTGACTCATTAGGAACTTTCAAACAAAAACTCATTCGGAACTTTTTAAACAAAAAACTCATTCGGAACTTGGGTGTTCATCCGGAACTTTGGTGTTTATCCGGAACCTGGGAACACAGATACAATAATTTTACCCGAAGAACAAGGAAACCAATTTTAATCCAAAAATCACCAAATTTTTTCACCAAAAACTTAAATAAACTAATCACTAAACATCTACTAACCATAAACTACAAATCCCATCAACAAAAACATAAATCCCAACAACTTTTGAAGATCAAAACTCAATAAAATAAGAACTTAAAAACTTGAAGAGAAAGATGATGATGAACAAGATGAAATGGAAAGATTAAACAAGAACTTATATTGATGATTGATGTTTTAACAAGATCAAACAAAGATTAAAATTACAAGATTGAAAATCAAAGATCAAGATCACCAAACACCCTAGTGGTGTTGGTGATGATACGAAACAAAAAAGAGAAAAAGGTGGAGGAGAGAAAAAACTAAAGCTGGCACTAAGTGTGTGAGGTGTGGGCTTTATATAGCCTTGTCTTTTGGTTGGTGAATGGGCTTTCTCCCGTTCTTCTTGTCTTCTCGTCTTTTCAGAAAAGTTGACGTTTTCGATTCTGATTCGGGATTTGTTGTCGATTAAATTCAACTCGTCTTTTAATTTCTTCGTTTAATAGACTTGAGTTTCTTCGACTTATGTAAATCTTCCATCTTTGGTCCTTTTCTTCGATAAATCTTCGAATAGGCCCAGTGACTTCAAATCTTTTGCATCTCTTGGACAATAGACTTTATCTTGAGTCTTTTTCTTCAGTAAAACCCGTGCAATCCCATGTTTTCTTTAATATTCATCCGGTTGACTGAAAACACAATAAACACAAAAACCACGCATAATTCCAAACAAATGATATTAAATACGTGTTTTGGTCTCGTTTTAGCCAGAATTAAGTGGTAAAAGGATGGGTGTTTACACACTATCAAATCCCCTACACTTAACCATTGCCATGCCCTCATGCAATGCTTAGTGCAGGATAAAGCAAATTTACACTTTTCTCATAATTAATCAACCTTGACCTTATTCAAATACTACTAAACAAAAATTAAAGTACTAAAAGGAGTTAAAACTTTAAAGGAAACAAAAGGATAGAAAACCATTTTCACTTGAAAATAGCTACATGGAAATAACTTGCAAAGAGATCAAGGACTTACATTAGGGCTTTGGTGCTGCGTAGATTTATCACCCTCAAGTTTCACGTTCCCCAAACTAAGCTTAAAAACGAGATCATTGTTATTATAAGTTAGCAAATCAAACACTTACACACATGGCTTAATTAAATGCTTAAACTCCCTTATACCTAGGTGTATCTCTTATATTTTATTTTTGTCTTAGAATGATCATGAAGATGCATTTTTGGACTTATTTCGATAGTTTATTTAGGCTGAAAGCAAAGTAGGACGATTTGATCAATAGTTAGCTAAAGGACAAAATCTTTTAAAACTGCTTCTCGGGATATCAAAAAGTTCATATCTTGGCATAACTCGGTTCACGATTTGAGACCTTTCTCGGGCCGATATTTGGCATGTACTTCATACTTCATATCTTGAGAGACGTGCTTGAGATAATGGTCTTCTCATCGTTCATAGAGTTTCTTCACTTGGAGACTTTTGAGAGGTACTCCAACTTTGTTGACCACGACTTCATGATTATTTCTTCAATCTCTATTTGGGATTTTGAGATACAACGATCCGCCTCCTTTTCGGACTTGGATCTATTTATCCTCATACCTTGTTAGGGTCTTTTCGGATAGACTTCTCCATGATCTTTATGGGAGTTGATTGCTTTTCGTCGTGAGTCTTGATCCTTCATATTGACTTTGGGAATAATGCTTTTCACATCACCTTGGATCTTTAGCAATAAAATGGAATCCTCATGCCTTGTTAGGGCCTTTTCGGACTCGCCAATCTTCGCGCCCCGCTTCATAAGTTATGCCTTGGCTATGAACTCTTATCATTACCGAGCAACTTTTAAACGATCTTGGGCTAGAAGCTAAGTAACCTTTCAAATCGTACGACCTTACTTATTGCAGATAAATTATTAGCAAGTGATGGGAGAAAAGGCAAATAATTACACCAAGTGAGCTTGCGCAAGAATACCGACTTATAATTGACTCTATCATTTCTCGTTCTCCACAATTTAAAATCTCAAAAAAATGAGACTCGTGGACACTTAGCCTAATAAACCAATTAAGGTCTACATGGTTAAGGATACTAGCTAGAATAAACTTGGATAAGTCTATTCGGGTTGAGTCAAAATAAACGCAACGGGCCTAATATGTCAAAGACTTCTAAACTAGCTACACCACTTTATTAAAATTTGACTTTATTGCGGGATATATACATATGAAAGCAACGATAAAAATTTAAAAATTACGACTAAATGGCCAAAGTTAATAAAAAATTCGAAAAATGTTGAAAAATATGATTTTCCGGTTAAATGAAGGCATTTTCATGGAAAAGTCCACTTAAAACTTCGATAGAAGTCCCCCCTACACTTAAGATAAACATTGTCCTCAATGTTTAAGCATGTGGGAAAAATCTCCCCTACACTTATGACATTGTGCACGTTGGTTAACTCAAGTTAAGGAAGAGACGACTAAAGTGATCAATTTCAAATGTGAGTATGAAGAAAATTGAATCACGATAGTTGAGAGATAGAACCGGATTTTGGATAACACGGGAGCACGGTTCTTCAAAGATTCCAAGAGTGCACTTATCCCTATAATCACATCACCACACAAAGACAAAGACGTATAGAAGTCCCCCTACACTTAGGAGGTTAAAACATAAAGGATAGATACTCGGGCTGCCTCCCGAGGAGCGCTTGTTTTTGATAACCGAGTCATGAGCCTGACTCGACCCAAAATTAGTTCATGGGGAACGTGGTGAGGGATGGAATCACCTCTTGAGAGGTGTCCTCACCAAAGTACAACTTCACTCGTTGGCCATTCACCTTAAAATTAGGTCCATTAGGTTGAGCGAGCTCGAGAGTACCATATGGAAAAATTTGGGCAATGGTGAATGGGCCAGACCAACGAGATTTGAGCTTTCCCGAGAAGATTTTCAACCGAGAGTTAAAAGGTAAGACTTTGTCTCCAACATGGAACTCTTGGTTCTTAATCTTAGAGTCATGAATGAGCTTAGTCCTTTCCTTATAGATTAAAGAATTTTCATAAGCCTCATTACGGAGTTCATTGAGCTCATTGAATTGGATCTTGCGTAGGTCACCGGCTTTGTTAATATCAAAATTGGCCCACTTCAAGGCCCAGTAAGCCTTGTGCTCCAACTCAATGGGGAGGTGGCACGCTTTCCCGTACACAAGACGATAAGGCATACAGCCGATCGGGGTCTTGTAAGCAGTACGGAAAGCCCACAAAGCATCATCAAGTTTATCAGCCCATGAGGCACGATGCTCTCCCACGGTTCTTTCCAGAATTCGCTTAAGACCTCGGTTGGATATTTCAGCCTGGCCATTAGTTTGTGGGTGGTAGGCTGTGGAAAGACGATGATTAACACCGTACTTAGCCATGACTCTAGCAAATTGGTCATTGCAAAAATGAGTCCCACGATCACTAATAATGGCACGAGGCACACCGAATCTAGCGAAAAGAGCTTTCAGAAAGTTACAAACCACCCTGGCGTCATTAGTAGGTAAAGCTTTGGCTTCAACCCACTTTGAAACGTAATCAACGGCTACAAGGATGTATTTGTTTCCTTTAGAAGAAGAGAATGGCCTCATAAAGTCGATACCCCAAACATCAAAAATTTCACAATCTTGAATGAAATTCTGAGGCATCTCGTCTTTATGTGTGATCGTGCCTTATTTTTGGCAAACATCACATCTTTTAACCATATCGTGAGCGTCACGATATATGGAGGGCCAATAAAATCCCGAATCAAACACTTTTTTAGCGGTGTAGTTGGGACCAAAGTGACCACCGGTGGGTCCTTTGTGGCAAGCATCAAGGATTTCTGACGCTGCCGGTCCATCAACACATCGGCGGATAATCAGGTCGGCACATTGTTTGAATAGGTAAGGGTCGTCCCAAAAGTAAGTCTTAATGTCGGTGAAGAACTTTTTCTTTTGTTGGGACGTCAACCCTTCCTTGAGAATTCCACCCGCCAAGTAGTTTGCAAAGTCCGCAAACCACGGGGTTTCATTAGAATTCGAATTTATAGACATTAAGGTCTCCAAGGGAAAAGAATCATTGATTTCTTTGGTCGGATGATCCCCTTGGTAAGGATCCTCAAGTCTGCTGAGATGGTCCGCGGCTAGGTTTTCAGCTCCTTTTTATCGCGAATTTCGATTTTAAATTCCTGGAGCAGCAAAACCCAGCGAAGAAGTCTTGGTTTGGAATCTTGCTTTATCAACAAGTACTTCAACGCGGAATGATCGGTATACACAATTGTGGTGGAAAGGACAAGATAGGGGCGAAATTTTTCAAAGGCATAGACAACAGCTAAAAGCTCTTTTTCGGTTGTCGTATAATGCAGTTGTGCCCCTGTCATTGTCTTGCTAGCGTAATGGATCGGTTGGAAGTGTTTGTTCACTCTTTGTCCCAGAACCGCTCCAATAGCAAAATCACTAGCATCGCACATCAACTCAAAAGGCAGCTCCCAATTAGGGGTAACCAAGACAGGTGCCTTAGTAAGCTTATCCTTAAGCGAGTCAAAGGCTTCAAGACACTCTTTGGAAAAGATAAAAGGAGTATCTTTTTCCAAGAGGTGGGTCATCGGGCGAGCGATTTGAGAAAAATCTTTGATGAATCGACGGTAGAAGCCCGCATGACCCAGGAAACTTCTCACACCCTTCACGGTTGAAGGTGGAGGAAACTTTGCGATAACATCGACTTTAGCACGGTCTACTTCAAGACCGGCTTTGGAAATTTTATGTCCCAGCACGATGCCTTCTTTTACCATGAAATGGCATTTTTCCCAATTCAGAACAAGGCGAGTGTCTTCGCACCGCTTAAGCATACGTTCCAAATTGGCAAGGCAAGAAGAGAAGGAATCCCTGAAGACCGAGAAATCATCCATGAAGACTTCCATGGTTTGTTCAACCATGTCATGGAAGATAGCTAACATGCACCTTTGAAAAGTCCCGGGGGCATTACATAAGCCAAAAGGCATTCTTTTGTAAGCAAATGTGCCATAGGGACAAGTGAATGTTGTCTTCTCTTGATCTTGGGGATCGATGGGTATTTGAAAATAACCCGAGAAACCATCAAGAAAGCAGTAATATTCATTACCCGCTAAACGTTCAAGCATTTGGTCCATAAAAGGTAGAGGGAAATGATCTTTTCTCGTGGCATCATTGAGTTTGTGGTAGTCTATACAAACTCTACACCCAGTAACGAGACGAGTGGAAATTAACTCGTTGTGTTCATTGGGAACAACGGTTATTCCGCCCTTCTTGGGCACACAATGGATTGGACTAACCCATGGTGAATCCGAAATAGGGTAAATCATACCCGCATCAAGAAGTTTGATAACCTCTGTTTTGATGACTTCATGGATTTTTGGATTCACCCTTCGTTGGCTTTGAATAGTGGGCTTAAAGTCGTCCTCCATGAGAATTTTGTGTGTGCAGAAGTGAGGATCAATTCCACGAATATCAGAAATCTTCCAAGCAACAGCCTTCTTATGATCTTTCAACACGGTGATAAGTCGGGCTTTTTCGTCTTCCTTCAGGTCCTTAGCAATGATGAATGGTGACTTCTTCTCTTCTTTAAGGAATACATACTCGAGATGGGGCGGCAACTCCTTAAGCTCTAAATCCGGAGGATTTTCGATGGGAGGCGTATTCGAAGTCGGAGTATCGATAGCAATGACCGTGGGAGATGGAGGAGAAGGATTGTCTTCGTTGAGAAGATTGTCAAAGAAATTCATGTCTTCATCCCCATCGATAGGAGAATCATTAGTAGCTAAATTCACATCTCCCATGGTGTCTTCAAGATTGTTCCAAAACAAATCAGTATCTCCAAATAGAGACAACGATGAATCAATAGAGGACACGGTCTCAACATTGGGAAGAGAGGTAGGAATACTTTTGCAAGCATCATTAAAGTGTTCTTCACAAGCCTCATCAAGAACGTCAATACAATTAACACTCTCATATGAATAAGGCTGTTTAGACAACTTTCCCATGTTGAAGACTACTTTATCGTCACCCACTCTCATGATAAGCTCACCGGCTTCAACATCAATGAGAGTGCGACCGGTCCTCAAGAATGGACGACCAACAATTAGTGGCACACGAGGGTCCATCTCGTAGTCGACGACAACAAAATCAGCAGGAAAGGTAAATTTGTCGACTCCTACAATGACGTCTTCGGCTATCCCTACTGGATAAGCAACCGTACGGTTAGCTAATTCCAAAGTCATTTTGGTGGGGACTAGCTCTGGGAGAGATAATTGCTTCCAAACGCTTAGAGGCATAAGATTAATACTGGCACCTAGATCGGCTAGGGCCATGCAATTCTCTACTCCCGGGAAATTGCAAGGGATTAGGAAACGACCCGGATCACCAAGCTTGGTTGGCAATTTCCTTAAGAGCACTGCAGAGCAGTTCTCATTAAGTTGGGTGTTGGCAATATCGAGGAGTTTTTCCTTGTCGCTCAGAAGATCTTTAAACATTTTCGCATATTTAGGCATGTGAGCGAGAGCCTCAGCGAAGGAGATATTGAAATTCAGTTGTTTAAACATCTTAAGAAAGTTTGAAACCTGAATATCGTCCTTGCTCTTTTGCTTCTCTTTCCTCAACCTAGATGGATAAGGTATATTGGAAGAAGAGGAAGGCTTTGGAAGAATAGGATCACTCACATCCTTGGGTGGAGGAGGGGTAGAAGGAAGAGGTGGAGAGATTGGGGAAGGAGAAGGATGAGGAATAGGAGCAGGTGACCTGTTCTCCTTAGTCACAACCACCGGTGGAGGTATAGGAAGCTCGGGTTCCTTGGTACCGTTGCCACTTCGAGTGGTGATTGCTTTCATCTCCCCTCTTGGATTCGCAACGGTGTTACTCGGAAGAGTACCCGAAGAAGAGGGTTGATTACCTTGGAAGAAACTAGCCATCATGTTCCTCAGATCATTAGTTTGGCTATCCAACGTGTTTCTCATGTCGGCTCTCAAATCGTTTCCTTGTTTTACCAAGTCTGCTTTCAGGTTGAGCACTTCTCTCTGAAGATTTCCCACTATCACATAGTTAGTCCTCATATAAGTTTCCACTTCTTGGTGAAGAGCGGTGGGTTGGTTGGGAGGAGCATTGTATGCGGGTGGTTGATAAGCAGGTTGCTGGTAGACTTGGTTGTTTCGTTGAGGTGGTTGTTGTTGCTTGTGAGGAGGTATGTATGGTTGTCGAGGTTGTTGTTGTTGTTGAGGAGGGCGGTGGAGGTTTTGTTGTTGGTTTGGGTTGTTTGGAGGAAAACCAGGTGGTGAAAGATAATTGTTAGAACGGTAGCTAAGCAAGTTACGGTCACCTTGAGGACGGGCTTGATAAGCAGGTTGAGGATAGGTGCCATAAGCTGCATTCACATTTTCAGCAGGGTAGTCTTGGGTGGCGGTACAAGTGGTGTAAGAGTGAGGACCACCGCATATCTCACAAGGTTGGCTGACAGCGTTAACTTGAGCGTTTTTAGCGTTGTTGCTGTTGTTGTTGTTGTTAACGGTGTGGGTGACAAGCGATTCAAGAAGCGTAGTGATTTTGTCCAATCGCTTGTCGCTGTCACTAGTGCTAGCACTAGCGACATTGGTCCGAAGACTCTTGGTTTGCACACGAGACTTGTTCTCAATGATATCCCAAGCAGCATTGGAAGTCTTAGCCAAAAGATTACCCCCCGAGGCACTGTTTAGTGAATCTTGGTCACTCATGCTTAAACCATTGTAAAAAGTATTAATTTGATGTACTTTGGTAAAACCATGTTGTGGGCATTTTCTTAAAAGATCTTTAAAACGATCCCAAGATTCACTGAACGACTCATCGTACTTTTGTTCAAAATTTATGATTTCATTCCGCAAAGCGGTAGTACGAGAGGGTGGGAAAAAGTAATTGATAAACTTTGTTTCCAAATCCGTCCACGAAAGAATACTCTGTGGCGGTTCTTTAGCAAGCCAATGCCGGGCTTGTCCCTCTAAAGAAAAGGGAAAAAGTTGTAACCTTATAACCTCTTGTGGAACACCATTGAACTTGACCGTGTTAGTGAGTTGCAAGAATCTCTTGATATGGTCATGTGGATCATCAATGGTACGCCCCAAGAATGGTTGAGCGGAGACCATCTGGATAAAGCCTGATTTTAGCTCAAAGTTGTTGGCTGCAATTGGTGGTATAACAATTGGATCAGTGTTGCCATCTACATGAGCTTGCAGCAGTTCAATCATCGGGCGATTATCCGGAAGAGGCTCATTGTTGTTATTATTCATGTTGTTGAAAGGTGGGTTGTTATTATTATTGTTGTTTGGAGGTGGTATGTTGTTGTTGTTTTGTACACCAGCCATGTCTAAGTTATCGAGAGGCTCGGGCTCTTGATAAGACGTGGATCGAGTGCGCATACACCTGCAAAAGAACTAACAAGAGAAAAACAAAGCAAAATATTTTTGGTTTTTATGTTTTTTAATTTTTTTTGTATTTTTGAAAATTTTTATATTTTTTTGTGTTTTCGAAATTTTTTTATGAAAAAGTAACGTTCACGGGGAACGGATCCCAAAATCCAAGTTCTCACAAAAACTTTTGATCTTAACGAGAAGAGCCGGCAGCGGCGCCATTTGATACAAGCGTTTTGTGTGGGTTCAATTTTAATCTCTCAGTCCTCTCGAATTGATCTCGGCCTTAAGTGGAATGATTTGTTTTTGGTTACTAAAAAGGGGATTGGTTTTCTAATCTACTAAGGGTTTAAATGCACTAAGATGTAAACTTAAACTAAAAGCAATTAATTTAATAGCAATTAATAAAACTTGAATTAAAATTTAAGTATTAAAAAAAACAGTAAATATCACTTAAAAATGCTCAAAAGAAAATTGATTCGGAAGTTTCTACTTTACCTTGATCCGGAACTTCGTTCGGAACTTTCGTTCGGAACTTTCGTTCGGAACTTTCGTTCGGAACATTCGTTCGGAACTTTCGTTCGGAACTTTCGTTCGGAACTTTCGTTCGGAACTTTCGTTCGGAACTTTCGTTCGGAACTTTCGTTCGGAACTTTCGTTCGGAACTTTCGTTCGGAACTTTTCGTTCGGAACTTTTCGTTCGGAACTTTTCGTTCGGAACTTTTCGTTCGGAACTTTTCGTTCGGAACTTTTCGTTCGGAACTTTTCGTTCGGAACTTTTCGTTCGGAACTTTTCGTTCGGAACTTTTCGTTCGGAACTTTTCGTTCAGAACTTTTTGACTCATTCGGAACTTTCAAACAAAAACTCATTCGGAACTTTTTAAACAAAAAACTCATTCGGAACTTGGGTGTTCATCCGGAACTTTGGTGTTCATCCGGAACCTGGGAACACAGATACAGTAATTTTACCCGAAGAACAAGGAAACCAATTTTAATCCAAAAATCACCAAATTTTTTCACCAAAAACTTAAATAAACTAATCACTAAACATCTACTAACCATAAAGTACAAATCCCATCAACAAAAACATAAATCCCAACAACTTTTGAAGATCAAAACTTAATAAAATAAGAACTTAGAAACTTGAAGAGAAAGATGATGATTAACAAGATGAAATGGAAAGATTAAACAAGAACTTATATTGATGATTGATGTTTTAACAAGATCAAACAAAGATTAAAATTACAAGATTGAAAATCAAAGATCAAGATCACCAAACACCCTAGTGGTGTTGGTGATGATACGAAACAGAAAAGAGAAAAAGGTGGAGGAGAGAAAAAACTAAAGCTGGCACTAAGTGTGTGAGGTGTGGGCTTTATATAGCCTTGTCTTTTGGTTGGTGAATGGGCTTTCTCCCGTTCTTCTTGTCTTCTCGTCTTTTCAGAAAAGTTGACGTTTTCGATTCTGATTCGGGATTTGTTGTCGATTAAATTCAACTCGTCTTTTAATTTCTTCGTTTAATAGACTTGAGTTTCTTCGACTTATGTAAATCTTCCATCTTTGGTCCTTTTCTTCGATAAATCTTCGAATAGGCCCAGTGACTTCAAATCTTTTGCATCTCTTAGACAATAGACTTTATCTTGAGTCTTCTTCTTCAGTAAAACCCGTGCAATCCCATGTTTTCTTTAATATTCATCCGGTTGGCTCTGAAAACACAATAAACACAAAAACCACGCATAATTCCAAACAAATGATATTAAATACGTGTTTTAGTCTCGTTTTAGCCAGAATTAAGTGGTAAAAGGATGGGTGTTTACACACCTATCAGTGACCTTGTTGCTGGCAGTTATAGCATCGAATCTTGCTTATGTCGAATCTTGCTGGCTCCCGAGGGTTGTAATTAAATTTCCGTCCAGCTTTCTTCTCAAACTTGTGAACCCTAAGCGTGAGCATGGCCATCTGCCATTTAAGATCCATTTCATCCAGGTCAAGCTTATCAACCTGTTTGAAGTCATCAAAGCAAGTTGTTGTTCAGCATTAACATCAGCCACAAAAGAATGAAGAACGACTTCTACCATACTACCAGACTTGGCAGTAGGATCAGGAGCAGAAGTATGCTGAACAGTATGCTGAGAGGAGACAGTATTGCTTGGGCTACTTGCATATGATATGGGACTAGATGCCATAGAACTCACAAAGGCAGAATTAGCAGGAGTAGGAAAAGAGTCACTCGAAAGTCCTCTCACATGAGGTTCGAAAGTTCTGAGCCTATGAAACAGATCATCAAAGTTGAGATAGTCAAGCCCACCTTTGGCTTTGAGAGAGATCACCACCTGATTCCATGAGTAGGGTAAGGCTTTAAGAAACCTTGCATTAATATCACCATCATCAGGCTTTGACCGAAGTTGATTCAACTGGCTCAATATCTTCGGGAACCTATCATACCCTTGATGTAGACCTTCAGTTTCTGAGATTTTGAATTCTGTGAATTCATCTCTCAGCATGGATCTTCGCATTTTCTTTGACTCCTCATTCCCACCGAACCTTGCTTTTATGCTATTCCAGATCTCTCTGGCATCATCCAAATGGTAGAAGTCACCCATGTGATCTTCAGGAAGAGATTGAAGCAAAATCGTCTTTGCTTTGACCTCCTTCTGAATAGCTATGATTTCTTCATGAGACTTAGGGTCAAGAAGAGTAATATTACCATTCTTGTCTCTTCCAGTAAGCTTCATGCTGTTCCCATTCAGAATGATCTTCCAAAGATCTTGATCAGTATTGGTGATCCACCATTCCATCTTCATTGCCCAGTTTTCATATTCACCCTTTTTCAGAAGAGGGAATTTACCATTCGTGTTTGAGATTGTAGCAAGGATCTGCTGAGGTTGCACAATTTTAGGAGTGCTGTCTTTTCCTGTTTGAGTAGAAGTTGAGGCAGACATGATAAAAAAAATGTCAGTAATAAGAAAACTTGATTCTTCTTGTATAGAGACCCTCCCAGGCTCTGATACCACTTGTTGGGTCTACTAGATGTAGATCTTGCAGCCTGTCAGGACCGGTGAATGACTTCTGTAATCACAAGTCAAATCACAAAGAGACTCTATACACAATATGAATGTAGAATACAAATATAATAAAGAAGAACAGTATAACTATAAAGACTTGATCCTTTCTAAGGATTTCTAATATTGATAATGAATAGAACTACGTTTGGTGAAGGTGTGTAAAACCCTTCTGCCTAAGGTTCCTTTTATACTACAAGGAAACCCTAATACAACATTAAAGAAAACGTGTAAAACTGATATGCATATCCTTTCCTAACATATCTCATGCATATCCTAACAAAATATTAAGTAAATAATAAAGTTTGACTTCGACTAGGACCAGGAGCAGGACTTGCTCCTACTACTACTAGGACCAGGAGGAACTACATAACTCCTAGTCTACCTATTACATTTAACTATTACAATGGTCCTAACATGCCTCGTACCTCCTCTTACGAGGTGGCAGAGACTCGGGTGCATGCTCCCGCAGTGAAGTCACAAGTGGTACAGGTGGTATAGTAGCAGGAGGCTGGACCTCTTCCCCAGCGGGGGAAATAGGTGGAGTAGAGATAAATGCCTCGATAGATGCGGCATCGACAGAAGCGTGACTATTGCCGGAGTCACTAGCATATAACCATCCACATAAGACGGTCGTCGGAGATACGGCAGCAGGTGTATCGGTAGGTGATGTCATGATAAATCTAAAAGTAATATAGTTTTAATTGATATAAGTATAAACTTACTCAAGTTAAAAGTTTTGGGAAATATAATTTAAAATTATATAATAGTGCCGTTTAACACTCGCCATGCTAAAGGTTACGTTAATACTTATAAGATTAATCAACCGGATGTTAATAATCAATGCACAGGCAATCACACAATCGATGTATGCTCTACAATCTATATGCTTAACTATTCTAGTCCCGAAAATCCCAAAAGATTTTTAAAGCAGTTATAGTTCAGATTATATAAAAAATTTATTTTTATATTTATTTTAATTTTGTTCTGATTCTCTATAACTATCGCTCTGATACCATTCTGTGACACCCCCAAATTGAGTCAAACGCAGCGGAAATAATATTTGGGTGTCACGTAGGTGGATCAACAGTAGACAGAATATAGAGCAACAGATAAAAGATCATCCTTACATTTATTACATGATTGAAAGTGCAAATAGTATTAAAATAGTCTTTAACATTGTTCGATAGTTTGATTTATTCCCAATTTATAAAACCCCAGATGAGCTCTATAAATGCAGCCTATCATGATGCTTGACTCCATGCACACCAATACCTGCTTCATTTTCCTGAGAAAACATGCTTAGAGAGTCAACATAAAGTTGGTGAATTCACAAGTTTAATTAAAATAAGTTTGTACATTAAATATTCACTGAAGTAGTAATGCACAAAGCATCAATACTTAAAAGTAATTACATTCCCATATTGCCCGAAACTGAAACTTGACAGTTAAGTCCTTAACAAATAAGGACCCTTCGCCTTATCAATCAAGGCACCCATAACAAAAATAAGTGCTGACATGTGAAACATCTGTTGTCCTGGCCTAGGCACAGTGAGCATGACTCACCCAGATGGGGACGGTCAATCCCAAATAGATCTATTTATAACATTCAGGTAATTCAATAATTCTAACAGTTTCGGATGCACGGGTCATGCGGGTTCATCTACAATAGGCAATGTAATCAAAATTTTCACAGTTTAATCCATGTCCATAAAATAAAATATGTTGCATGTTTTCTTCCCCATTAAAAGGTTTAAAAGTTTGTCAATATATAAAGTGGGGCCATGAACTCACCTCAGTAGTACAACAATAAGTCAGTAGATAAATCTGATAAGGATGCTCACGATACAATCAACGACCTAAATAATTATAAGGTCTCAGTAAATGCATAACATAATGCATAAAAGTTTCAGAATAAATCTGTACATGCCTAAACTGGTTTTAAGCATTTTATTACAATACTTGTATTTTTGTTCATCGTTGTACAAGTTCTAATAGTATTTATTTTAAGTATAAAATAAATAATAAGGTTAAATTAATTAATTCATTTAATTAATATTTTGTACTTACATTGTTTATAAAACATTTTAAATATTTATAAAGGATAATTTTATATACATTTAAAGTAATAGGAAATAAATATAATTAATATATTTATTTTATAAGTTAATCGTTTTTAATTTATATTTAATATATAAATAAGGTTTATAAACGTATAACATTTTATTTAAAATCCATGTTTACGTAGAGTGTATAATTATTAAATTATAAGTTTGGAAAAATAACAATTTTTACGTTTATTTAAGTTTTACGTTTTAAATAACGGGTATAAATATATAGAATTTTAGGGTTCGTAATACTTTGTATAAAATACGTTTTAGTCCTTTTAATTATATTATTACCAGCAGTTAAATTACTTTTATACCCCTAGGGTTTCTAAATCTTTCAAGCAATTACTATTTTGGTCCCTCCCTAGTTACACGTGTAACTAGGGCTTCTTTAAGTTTCAATAAATGGCAAAAATAGTCCCTAAAGTATACGGCTCAAATTAGGGCTTATTAAAGTTTCACAACTTGGCAGTTTTAGTCCTCCAACCTTCGGCTATATTTAAGTTTAATTACAAGTTTCACAAATGCCCCCTAGGGCTTGTATATGTTTCGGAAAATGGCAGGAATAGTCCCTAGGGTTACTTAGGGCTTAAATAAGTTTGCTATCTTGGCATATTTGGTCCCTAAGGCTTATACTAGGTCTCGGCTAAAATCCAAAGTGATCCCTAGGTTTTTTAAAGTTTACACAACTTACCCTAACATTATATTAATTCCTTTTTAGTCCTTTTTATCACCTTTAAGTTTCGGATATGTTCAAAACACACCCTAAACTCTCGTCAATATTTATAAGTAGTCCAAAAGTTTATATTTTTGAAATATAAGTTTCTACACTTGTTTATTTTAGATCCTTTTACTTTATAAATTTATAAGTCCAACCCGAAAGTTTTATACTTGTCATATTTAATCCCAAATTTAGTAGATCTATTAGTTTAATCCAAAACTTCTTAGATTTATTATTTTAATCCATAACAATTATAGATCTATACTTTCAACATGAAACTTTATATAATTATTTTTTGACACTAAAAGTTTTATAAAAACATTTATTTAGTGAAAATGATTATTTATTAAGGCAACTTGTTATAGTGAGCTTAAAACTAATCCTATAAGGCATAATAGTGATCTTAACATTTTAAGGCACCTACTAACATAAATCTAATGTTTCTAGTTATATCTAAACATTACAAGATTACCCAAAATAATATTATGAGCTTAGAGCTCACGTCCAAAATCATGCATGGTTAGGTTTCATGGTTTTTCAAGTTTAACAAGATCATGGTGATGTGTTCTTCATGGTTGACAAGTTTTTACATCATTTTATGTTATATCAAAAATCAAGCCGTGAGTCATATTAGGTTTTTAGGGTTTCATTATTTGTTTAAATGTTAACTTTTACCAAGAATAACCATGTACATAATAATATGTATGAAAGTAAATGTATTAGAAAAGATAGGTTTTAACTTGGACTTACTTGTTTAGATAGGTTTAAGAGGGATATGAGAATGAGTAGAAACAAGTGACCAGCTTTCAACAATGGAGGTCTAGGGGACCTTAAACAAGCCGTGAGCTTCAAGTAGGCTTCTAGGGTTCCTGTTCTTGCTTCAAGGATCAAGGTTTCTTATAGGATGAGCTTAGGATTACCCTTTAGATAGTATGAGACATGATTCAAGTGTAGGAAATAAGTTTGAAGGTTTGAAAATGGTGGATGATGATGTTTGCCGTAGGTAGTGAGAGAAAGATAGATGATATTGGTTTTCAAGTGAATTATGTTGTGAGTTGTATGTGTATCGGCTTATGACATAGAGAGAGGGTGAATCAAGGTGAATCCTAGTACTTGGTACTTAGTATCTCACCAAGATACACATAATCTTTGACGAATACACTTGTTATTACACACATGCTCAAAAACTAGCAAACTTCTTTTCTTCCCTTTTTGGTTTGCAACCGTGGGTTTCACAAAGTCAAAGGGGGACAAGTCTTACAAGCATAGTGACATGCATGAGGGATTGTGTGTGTAAGTGTATAAGCATGGTTTGTGTAAGTAATGGTGAAGTTGGTATAGGAAAAGTATGGTTTATGCATGTATTAGTATAGGGTGTTAGTGGAGTGGTATGATTACACTAGATTACTTATAAGCTAGTTAATCAAATGATGGTAGTGTATGTATGCATACATACACGTCTAGTATATGCATGGGGAAAGGGTTTTTGATAAATTTTGCCAAGTGTTGTATGATAATAATAGTCCTTGTATATTATTGTAGGTATTTGTTGTGTTGTAGGTATTTTTGTTGAAGCTTTTAGGTAATTTAGTGAAAGTGTATATTAAATACATCACAAAAATTATTTTACTTAAATAAAGTAAATAAGTGACAATGTAAAATAATGTACATTGTTTTAAAGTGTTTAGGTGTTTATTCCTTCTAGGTAATATATGTAAATATATACATATAAAATAAATCCAAGTACTTAATAAATAAATTAAGTAAGGTTACAGTTTATCTCAAAATATGTACAGAGGTGATGAGTTTATTATTCAATCAAGTGGCCAGTCAGTTGCCAGAGTAGTCAATAAATGACTAAAGGTTCATATAAATGTAAAATAAATAAGAAAAGTAGTATAACAAAAGGTATATGATAATTAATAATTCATATAAAAGTGAAATTATATAAATTCCAAAAATAACTAGTACAACAGTTGACAAAGTCAATAAGGTAAAATCAGAGGTTTTATAGGTTTAGGCTCGGACACAACAAGGGGACCCCGACTCGAGGTCGGGGTAGGGTTTTGGCTTGGATCGAGTACCAACCGAGACCAATAGGGTCTCGGTGGGGCTTTTCGGTGCTAACAGTGGGAACCGGTCACAACTGGTGGGAACTGGCGTGAAGCGGTGTGAACCAGGCTGCCGTGGCTCGGCAGTGGGAACTGAGAGCCACCAGTAGCAACCGGCTAGCCGGTCTAGCCACTGGTAGGGCTGTTTGGCTCGGCTTAGGTGTGACCCCGGGTTTCGGGCTCGGCTTAAATTTTAAAACACGGGTTCGGGATTTGGGGAAAATATTAAAATCAGAAAATACGTTTAATTAAATTAATTACTAGACTTTTAATTTAATTAAATTCATCACTTAGGTTAAATATTAAAATTAATATTTCACGTATAACCTAAAGTATTTTACTTAGCTTAATTTAATTAAAACATGTATTTTTAATTAAATTCTTATAATGTATAGTTTAATTAATTTACCAAGTTATTTAATTGATAAGCTATAACCTTTAAACCATGACTTGTATTTACTAATTAAAATTTAATTGTTATTAATAATCCAACTTATTTTCTAATTATGGAAACTTACTATTTTTGGAAACTTTCTATTTTTGGAAACTTACTATTTATGGAAACCTGTTATTTTTAGAAAGTTACTTAATATTACAATACAAGTATTATAATACACTATTACATGCATAATACACTACAGAACATTAGTATAACTACATATAACACAATAACACACTAAAACATGACAAAATAAGTATAAGAAGCTAACAACACACCGAACTAGTAAAACACATATAATTCATACAACTCATACACGTTCCCATTCTTATGTAGTATTATTCGTCAAGGCAGAGTAGTTTCTTTAGAGTTTCCATTAGCTTCTACTGGACACAACGTACGGATTTCCCGTCCTTCAGTAAGGACAACCTCTTCCTTTATTAGGATTTCCCGTATGCAACCAACTGTTTTCCCCAGTAGTTACAGATTAAATGCTTATGTTTTATTAGTTACCTTAGCCATATACATGTATGACCAGTTTCACCTAGTTATGGAGGTACTATAACCATAACACTAGAGGCACTAGTGTTATGACTTCACCACGGTGGAGTGATAGCTCGTAGCGTCCCTTTCAGTTATTTGGCCATTATTATATTATTATTATCATGTGGGGCGTATGGGTGCATCCTAGGTTCAGTTTCAGTCAGGATTTCATGGTGAATGTGGTGTGTGCCTTTCATCCTTCACAAGGAGTTGATCCATCCTACCCATCACCAATTAATTAGAGGCATAACCTCTAATTTGCATGACAAGGTCACCCCTCCAAGTATTCATGCACGTTGTTGACCTCATGACCTATATTGGCATTTGGTACATTAAACTAATACAGATTTTCATAAGTAACATAAGCTATGTTTTTAGAACTAAAACCAGTTAACATGTTATACGCCTAGGTTTTTCCCCAGGACTTATTCATTTCCGCTGCAAATTCATGCTTTATATGCCTTATATTCTTTCATTCCTCTATGTCTTTACGTTATGCATATATATCCGTGCCCTGAGCGTTATGCTCAGCCGTTTTCCATTTCCTTGTTCCCAAACGGCAGGTACCCAAGGTCGCAAGTAGGATCTCCAGAGTATGTGCATTCGGATGGAAGCTATCCAGCCTCTTTTACCTTATGCATTTATTCCTACTTTCTCATACTTTACTTTATTTGGACATTGTTTAGTCCTTTCTTTTACGGCACTTAATATTGCTTGTGTGTGAGTTACTTAGACTACCGATGCTTGTTTTCGGTATTTCTATTTATGGTCATGAATGTTTAGACATTTACCGTGCATGCTTTGATGACACGCTATATTTTACTGTAGCATTCCATCTTAACAAATGGGGTGTTTCAAACCTAGCTTTGTTTCTTATCACTATCCCTCTCTCATCCTTCTTGTTCCTAAGCACCCACTTTGTTCCTATGGGCCTAACCCATTTTGGACAGTCAACCGATACCCATACCTCTTGAATTTCAAACTGAAGAAGTTCTTCATGCATAGCCTCAACCCAACTTTCATCTGCCAAAGCTTGATAAATCTTCTTGGGCTCTTCTTGTGAAAGGAAAGCAGCAAAAGGCAACATTGCATGTTCTCATGATTAAACTTCATAGTTATGTTAGCAATGAAGCTGTGCTCTTTGGCTGAGTACCTTATTTGCCTGGGTCTGGTGATATCACCTATGACTTGTGAGAGTGGATGATCTTTATTCACTCTGTGAGTGGCATTTCTGTTCATGATTACCTCTAACTCTAAATTTCCAAGATAAGGTTATATAGGACTATCTTGGTTTGGGAAGAACTCTACAAAAGGATTTCTTGGTGTGACTGCATTGCTAAAGGATTGAGTTTGATGTGTAGTATGCAGTTCTACAAAGCTTAGACCACCATGTCCAATAATCCTGGTTCCACGACTTGACCTAAATGGAGAGTATGATGATGGAGGTGGGGATTCTTGATCTTCATTTGAGGAGTCAACTAGTGTGAATTCAGCTTTTGAAGGATGCCTTTCTTTATTAACAGGGGGATCCTCAATTCCCCTGTTTTTAGAGATTAAATTAGCAGGGGGATCCTTGATTCCACTACTTTCAGAAGTTGTACTGACAGGGGGATGAGCATATTGTGTACCATCTTTAGGTTGCTCATTGATGACGTATAGTACCCATCCGGGTCATGAACCCAGCTCGCGGGTACTACCTGTATCCGACCCATCACGAATGGGTTGGATTAATGTTATCTCAGCTTATGGGCTTAAATGAATAGTGGCTGCATAAGAAGCCTGCGACCCACGACCGGCACGGCCAGAACAGGGTTAGATAGAATCACAATCCTATCAGGATTGGGATCTTCCCAAAAGAATAGGATATACACGCACCATAATTAGAAGATAACAATCAAGCTAATTATGGTGATTATCTTATGCTTGGGGCCAAAGTAACAGTGCACCCATTAGGGTTTCACTGCCTATATAAGGAACCCCCAAGGGTTCCACAAAGGTATTACATTCTCTATACTCTAACCTCACATCCGATTCTTAACCCTAACCAATTACTTACTCTCACGCTGGAGTCTAATCGTGGGATACATTCCCACGGTAAGCTTAACGCGTGTTGCTTCAGTGTGTAGGATCTCAGGAAGTTATTCACTTGGTGCAAGAGCCGGAGTCCAGCATACCCGAATTAAGCCTAATTCGGGTCTAGCAAGGATTATCCAACTTTTGTATCATCTGGAAACCATGAGGGTGCTGTCATATACCTCAAAGGTGGGGTCTCCAAAGCAGTGACTTCTTTGGTACCTGAAATGTTAGTATGTTCCAAAGAGACAGGTACATAGTTCATAGATTTAGACAAAATTTGAAGATCAAAGAACCAATCTGGACCTGTTTGCACATATATTCAGGTTTGTCCTCTAGAAAATTCACATGTATAGTCTCAGTCACCTTGCTTGTCTTTTTGTTAAAGACTCTATATCTCTTTGCAGTCAATGAGCATCCCACAAAGTATCCATCATCCCCCTTTGCATTGAAATTTCCCAGATTGACAATGGTGTTAAGTATGACTACATGACATCCAAAAAGGTCTGAAAAATCAATCAGAGGAGGTCTTCTATTGAACAGCTGATACGGAGTCTTAGTATGAACTTTAACCACCAAATCTCTATTCTAAACATAACAAGTAGTGCCCACAGCTTCAGCCCAAAATATCACTAGTAGCTTTGAATCAGCTAGCATAGTCCTTGCAGCTTCTATTAGAGTCATGTTCCTTCTTTCAACAACTCCATTCTGTTGAGGTGTTCTGGCTACAATGTATTCTCTTTTTATTCCTTTGTTGGTGTAAAAAGTGTCCAGCTCTTTGTTCCTAAACTCACCACCATTGTCTGATCTGATTGTGACAACCTTGATACTCTTTTAAAGTTTAATTTGAGTAATGAAGCTATGGAGGATTTCTGTTGTATCCTTCTTCTCAAACAAAAAGAAGGTCCGTGTGAATCGTGAAAAATCATATGTGACAACCAGGCAGTACCACTTCTTGTTCATACTTGCTACAGGTGTTGGACCAAACAGATCCATGTGTAGCAACTCCAAAGGTTTGGTGGTAAACTGAGCAACTTTAGATTTGCAAGAAGCCCTATGTTGCTTTCCCTTCAAGCATGCAACACATGTGTGGTCATTGGTGAAAGTCTTTGAAGGAAGACCTTGAACAAGATTAAATTGAAACAGTCTGTTAATATTTTTGAAGTTCAAATGACCCAATCTTTTGTGCCATTTCTTGTTTTCATCTACTGAGGCCTTGGCTATTAAGCAGGTTTCATTATTTTGAAGAGCAATGCTCTTCAAATCAATGGTATACATGTTCTTTTGTCTTGGAGTTCTTAACACTATGGGAGTGTTAGATGGCAAAACAAACTCCTTCACCAATACCAAGCACTCAGTATCAGTGAACAGAACAAAATTTTTGTTGTCTGTCATCTGTGACACACTGAATAAATTGTACTTCAATTTTTTCACCAAATAGACATTGTCAAATGTCATGCCATCTATCACAATGGTCCCTTTTCCAGTAATAGTTCCTTGACCATCTCCAAAGGATACACCATCATTGACATGCAGTGGAACAAAGTTAGACAGATATGCTTTGTGTCCAGTCATGTTCCTTGAGCAGCCACTGTCCCAACAAGCCCTATCATTCTTGGTCTGCTTAGTAACCTACAAAAAGGGAAAACAAATTAGTTTCTCTTGGGGACCCAAGCCATTACCGACTTAGATCTACCACGTGTATCAATGTAAGAGAATTTGTCAAAGGCTAAAGATACACCATTGGATTGAATACCCCTTTGGGAGTCCAAACCCAACGAGCTGAGGCTTTCACAGCTTTTCCCCATCTACCCATGTTTTTAGAAGTCAAAACTTTGTCAGCAGGGGATACCCTAGACTTAGCAGAGGAATCCCTATGCTTACCAGAGGGAACCCATTGCTTGTTTTGGCCTCTATAGGTGCGTTGGTAAGGTCTATGGCCAGATGCAAATGCATTATGAGAGGTTGGACTGGTCATTTTATCACTAGGTTTTGGGTATGCAACATAATTATTTCTTAAGGCTGGGACAACATACTTAGCAGACTCTCTATTTATCAAAGCAGGGGGAATATATTTAGCAGGGAAAAAAGGTTTTGCCTCTACATTTAATAAAATGGCTTTTGGCTGCATTTCCTTTAAAGAATTTGCAGCTACCACCCCCATACTAGCCTTACAGTTCTGATACATGTGGTTAAATTTGCCGTATGTGAAGCAGGGTTTGGTGTTTTTCACAAACTCATTTCCAAGTTGTAAAGACTTTTGGTTATTCTAATTTCTTTGGTTTCCCCTAGGTTTAGGTCTATACATCTCAGCTTATCTAGTAGTGGTTTTGAAAGATTTTGGGCTATTTGGTTCTGAAACAGAACTACTATAGGTTCTAGACAAACTACTTTTAGAACTAGAGTCACTTCCAAATAGGCCCTCTTTTGAAAAGAGAATGGGGTTATCTATATTCCACTGCTTTAATGCAGCTTGTTCCTTTTCAAAGTCCCTAACCTCACTAGTTTTTACTAAAGGTTCTTGTTGTTCCTTATTGTTTGATACATAAGCATTTAAGTCAAGCTCAATATCCACCTGCTTGGCAAAACAAGGAAGTCCAGTCCAAGAAAGATCTTTTATAGGAGTGGCTCCATTTATGTTAGCAGGTGATGGTGGAAAAGAAACATGTTCATTTTTAATACCAAAACCTGTTTTATCTCTTGGAGATTGTCTTATTTCAACAGCCTTAGTTAGATCTTTAGAGGCTTTTCTAAACTTTTCAACTGTTTGTTCATCTACCTTTTTATTAGCTCTAAAAATTTCAACTTCAGCAGTTAATTCCTTAATGGAATCATCTTTTTCTCTAGCATCTCTCTCAATCACAATTATGCGTTCTCTGTATTTTGTCTCTCTTTCTTGATATTCTCTGGTTCTAGACTTTAAGTGTTGTAGGGCACGCTTATAACTGTCTAGATCATTTTTAGTATTTATACATTCAGCTTTTAACTTTCTGATTTGGCTATTTAATGACTCAGAGTTTTTCTATAGCCTTTAGTACAAAAAGAGTCATCATATGCCTCACTATCAGAATTTGAAGAAGACATTGCCATCAAGGCAAATTCATGCTCCACAACATCTTGCTCATCATCTCCTTCATCAACTATCAATGCTTGGTTCCTTTCAACACTGTCAATCATTGAGCTCCAATCCTATCTAACTCCATCAATACCCTCAATTGCTACCATTACCTTTGCGTCAGGTTCCTCAGTCTTGCTCTTCTTCCTATAACCACTTCCATTCCATTCCTTCTTTGGTGATCTGCATTCTCTAGCAAAGTGTCCATTCTTACCACAGTTGTAACACTCTACCTTCGACTTGTTAAACCCAACAACATCTGTAGGATTAATAGAATTTTTTTTCCATATTTCTTTTAGAACATGTTTGCTCTCATGCTAAGAAGGGTCATGTTCCCCTTGATATCCATTTCTTCCAACTTTTCTTTGTTGATTTGAGTCAAATCATCATGCAGAATAGTTGAGCCATGAGGTCCTTGAGATGAAATAAAAGCACATCCAGTGTCCAGACTAAATGTAGCAGGTATCTCCTCTACTTGTGTTTGACATGAGCTTATAGAAGCAGTGGAATGTGCAATAGTGGAAACTTCAATCCTACTGTTTTTAGGATTTCCACTACTGTGTGATATGAAAGCCATATTAGGAGTTGGACCAGTCAATCCACTTGCACTTGTAGGTATAGTACCCATTGCCTTCATTTGATTCACAACTGGCTCAAAGACTTTCAAGTTGTTATAGATGTCATCAATGTTTTTGTCGTTAATGCCATCTCTTTTTTGCCAAATATATTTGTAAACAAACCATTCTTGCTGAAGGCTTCCTAGAAATCTAGAGTTGATTTGCTCTTTTGAGACTTCTATTTCAAAGAACTCAAGTTGAGCTACTAGATCTTGTAGTCTATTGTAAATTGAACCAATGCTCTCATCAGCCTTGGCAGTGAATGAAGCAAACTGTTCTAGCATAAGATTCTTCTTTTTCTTCTTTGTAGCTTCATTCCCACCAAAAGTAGTCTGTATAGCCTCCCAGAGATCTTTAGCTATCTTGTGTTTTTTGAACCTTAGTTGATGTCTATCAGGTAGAGCCAATAGTAAAGAACTATGAGCTCTAAAATCATATCTTTGTTTCTGAACCTTTTCAGCAAGAAAAACAGCTGACTTGACCTTTCCAGCACTTTGGAGCTTTCACCTTCTTTTTCTTTGTCAGGAGATTCCACTGACACAGTCTTAGAGAACTGACCACCATTCTCAACTACTTCCCATAGAGCATAGTGCTCTAGTTTGAGTGCTTGTTCTATCCTGTATTCCCATATTTCAAAGTTATCAGGATCTAACATGGGAAGTTTGAGTGAACTTGAAGTTTCATATGGTGACTTTGTGGTCATGATTGTTTTGTGTTTGGAAAAGTTTTTGTGGTGAAATGAATAAGGTTTTGTTCTTGGTTTAATAAAAGTTTCTCAACAAGCTCTGATACCACTTGTTGATCCCTAAATTAGATCTTAAACCTTAGCTTGTTTAAGGGTTGTAGTAGAAAGAACAAGTTTAAACTACTACTAGAGAAACTTTGCAATGCACAAAGTAACTAAACAAGATGCAGAAAGTAATATTTAGCACAAGAACAAATAGTAAAACAAACTTCAAAGCTTTAATATATTGATCAATATACGAATACCCAATAATGGTATTAGGGTTCTATAACCTTAAAGCTAGAAATGAAAACGGCAGAAATGTGTGTATATCATAAACCCTAAAGGATCCTTTTATAGTGCAAGAACCCTTGTACAAGATAACTATGAAACAAAATAGGAAATTATACTATTAATGTAACTGAAACGCGTGAATATCTATTCTATGTTTATCTTCATAGCAGGGTCTTTAGACTTCAGTAGTGGGACCAGATCCCACTGTCTTCATTAATCAACAGGGGAAACTTATACTAGTAGGGGAATCTTAACCAACCAGCAGGGGGATTTTGACTCATGCATTTATTCCCAACAACTTAAAATCCATAAACAATTTATTTGTTATTAATTTTTTAATAAAAAAAATACACGCATTAAAAAAGAATAGTTGCATAACGCACGATCTTTATAGAAATGAGGATGTAATTGTCTAAATATCTAGGCATAATGCTAGGTAAATTTGTAAGTTTAAATGGTTTGACCCTATATGCAATTAGTAAAGTTTAAATAAGAATATATGCAATTATCCAAAGATTAACATCACAATGGACTAAAAAAACTTGAAATTTGAATAAAACTTATTTGTTATTAATTGTTTAGCGTTAAGAATTAAAAGAAAAATTAACGCATTAAAAAGGAATGGTTATATTTGGAGTGATTTGATGGCCAAATTGTATAGAAGTTAGGATATAATTATCTAAATATCTAGGCATATATAATTATATAAGGATGGGTAAATTTGTAAGTTTAAATGGTTTGAATGGGTATATTTGTAATTTAGATCTTTTGACGAGGATATACGCAATTTGTGAAGTTTAAATGAGGATAGAGGCAATTCTTCCAAAGATTAACATCACAATGAACTAAAAAAACTTAAAATACATTAATGTTCTAAGTTTGGTTTGTTTGTTGGAGATATATTGACTACATTTATGGAAGCCAATTGACTACAATCATTCACAAAAAATTCAAAATGGATGACTTAGGGACCCACACAGGACTCTGGGTCTCGTAAAATTGACTTATGAACCTATTTATAACACAAAATTGTAGCCAATTGGCTACATAAAATTTTACCTAGTATATTCCTTGTTTTAATTATATATATAGAATCTATATTTTAGGTTGCCTTTGTCAATAACTGTGAGGGCTTATGAGACCATGGCCTTATGCATGACCTCTGATACACTAGATAAAACTCACACGTCGGAGAAGCTAAAAAGTTCTCACAAAATTGACAAGGTTCTTTTTGGGTTTTGTTAAATTATAGGTCTCCCACAACATAAACGGATATATCTATATTATTTAATAGTTTTTCTACTATTATTATAGACATTTCTTAAAATTTAACATTTAAAAAAATAAACTTCAAATTATATATGATACTCTCATTACCAGTTTTTACTAATTAAATGTCTCGACAAAATACTCCACGCAATACAAACCGTCAACAACGATGGACTACCTGCGACACTCCCTCGACGTCAGGAGGAACATTTAGTCTTTGAAATACTACACCGAAAACCAACAATAAAAATAAGTTAACTTTCGAGCACCACAAGTAATTTACCCAAACCAACCATACTACTTAACCCAACCGAATCATTCCATAACCCACGATTCGTAGATCCACTGCAACTAAATATGCACATCCTATATGGAAAACCAATGCAACATGTTTCGCTAATATGAATACAATTCACAACATGCCGTTGGAAGTTATTCATATCAAGCTAACGTATAAGAAATGTACTCCCTTCACTTTTCAGAGTCATATTGTGAGGGGTGATCTTCCATCGAAGAAGTAGGCTAGATACAAGACATGGCCTCGAAGAAGACAAACCGAAGACACCAACCGACCTTGACGAAAAAATAAACCAGAAACCCGAGGAGCCACGGTATCTTCCATGAACCATTAAGGAAAAGATTTCATTGTGGACATATTAAGTTCGTATATATGAAGATAGGGTGAAGGTAATTCGAAAAAGAATAAGGTGTTTTGGGTAGAGGTGATGAACCACATGCGCACGATTTTACTATCACCAAATGTCGGGCGTACAATATTATTAACGACAAATAGAAGACCGCACATCCTAAAGTTTACTTTTTTGGTGTGTACGATTACCGTTTTCAGATGTACTATGGTGGAGCATGTGAGATTATCTTTAAAATCCCCAAATAAAATACCCAGTTGGTAGTCATACCTGTTTACACTTCTTCAGTGTTGGGATGTCATAAAAAAGTGTGATATATGAGCTCAACAACAAGTTCTAGATTTAATAACACGAAGGGAAGAGCATAGGAACAAGAGATACAATTCTTGAGGGAGTCAAGAGGGGGTATTTCCAATTCGAATAACACGACTAGGGAAGAGCTAGATGACGTGCATGAAGTCTGTTGAAGTACTCAGTATGGAAATTTTTAAGGATTGGTGTGGGAATACTTTGAGGGTGTCGTAGTCCAGGATTTATGTAAAACCTCTGATTTTACCTATTTGACTTTGTCAACATATTGTACTCCTCATTTCTGGAACCTATTTATCGCCACATTTGCATGATTAATTGAGCATTATCTTCCATTTATCATACTATCTTTTCGTATTTATTTTTAATATATATCAACCTTTGGTCTTTTCTGACTACTCTAGCAATTGACTAGCCACATGATAAACAAGGACTCGCCACCTTAGTACACATTTAATAATTATAACAGTCTAGAAACATGATCTCACATACTTAATTTTACTAAGTATCCGGACTCACTATTATATGGATATATATTTACATATCTCATACTATAAGAAACCATATGACTCTATAAAACAATATGTGGTACCTCACCTTAACATTTTTATTTATTACAAACAAGTATAATAATGTTAATATTACATACATCACATACTCTTATCAATTTATCTAAAACTTTAACCAAAGTACCTAGAAACTTCACAAGTGCCTACAATATATTACCTAGACTTGTAGTAACTCCCTAATTTAATCAAGTCAAACACATTTCTACCCTAACTATATATTCTATCCGAATCATATACATGTTTACATACACTTGCTCTAAAAACTTAGAAATAGCTATTGTTGCCACAAAATTCAACTCACACCATAGTATTAGACACTTACACTATTTGAAGCCATATCTTGTCCCCATTTGACTTCCATACACATGGCAACATGAATAAAAATGGGGGGTTGTACATGTTTCTCATTAAGGTAACATGTGAGTAAATCTACACAAATATCTTCCATATCCTATGTTATCTAGGCAAGGATACCTTAGTACTATGTTTTGGATACTTAAAATCTAGTATATCTTGCATACTAACCGAATGTCACACACACACATCTCACAAACACACTCAAATCCCTCTCACTCTCTCTCAACTCTCGGATCACAACAACATACACCAAGAACACATTTACTCCACCATTTACTACCCTAAATCTATGTCTAGAACATCTTAAATACCAAGCATTTACTACTCCTACATAAACTTGATCTCCAAGGCAACTCCAAGAAGCTACACGAATCCTAATAGGTCACGTCGTGGTTTTTGTCTAGGGTTTTCTCCATTGTTGATTCATATAAGCTTAAGGTTCCCTTTGGTTTACTTATCCTTACTCTATCATTTTAATAAGTAAGTCCATACAAACCATATCTATCTTATTTACATTCACTTTTCATTCACTTAATCCTTCTAAGAACACATATCATGAACTTATTAAAACTCAAAACTAGTATATATATATATATATCTATGTAGGTCACGGCTTAATTATGGTTTCATAAGGATTTGTGTAAAGTTTACTTAGTTATAAAACACATGAACATATACTCATACTATAAACCTAGTATAAATCATTAAACCCTTCTTAATTTTATTATAGCCGTGGGCTATATTGCTCTATATGGAGTTTATGGTTAATTTTGTTAAACTTATATTAAACCTAGTTAAAAACCTTAGATCTATAAACTCCTTTATTTATTATTATTAACATTCCTTAGTAAACTTAGAAGCCCAAATTAGTAATGGACTTATTAGGCCCAGTGAATAGTAGCTGAATCAAGAATAAGCCCATTAGGTTAGCCCTATGACTGTGGACTTAAAAATATTGATAAGCCCATTTAGATTTCCATTAGTCCATTTAGATTTAATAAAATGGTTAACGGGCCTTGTAAATCCCATTAAGAGTATAGTAAGCCCATAAGCCCATTTGACTTATTTAATAAGCCCATTTGATATTTTTTTAAACTTATATAAACTTTTGACACTAAAAATATAACATATAAAAGTTTTCGGGCCAAAAATAAAATTATATAAAGTTTAGGGGCTAAAACCGTGACAAACATAACTTATAATAACAAAACATTAAACACAAGGACTAATATAGTAATTACGCGAAAGTCTAAGGGTTATTTAATTCAATTCGAGACCTAAAGAAACCCTAAGGACCATTCTTGCAATTTACCAAAAGTTAATACATGTTTTACAACCCTAAGGACTATTTGTGTAATTAGCCGAAACTTAATCAAGCCCTAGGGGCTGTTTTCGTAACTTAGCCTAAGTTATAAATCATAGGGACCATTATTGTACATAGCCGGAACATATACAAGCCCTAGGTGCTGCTTTTGTCATTTTATAAAAGTCCTAAACCCTAATTATAACTTGAGGGACTATTTTTGCCATTTCCTAAAAGTTATATAAACCATAGGGACTAAATATGCCAAGAACCGAAAGTTATATTTTATTAAAACGTGGAGGGATTGGTTTTGCCAAATGCCGAAAGTTAAGTAAGACCTAAATCCTTTTTATTAATTATTATATTAAAATTATAATTAAACCCTAATCTATAAGGACTGAAATTGTCACTACCTCAAACTTATAACCTTGAGACTATTTAGTAAATTATAGAAACTTCGGAGACTTTAATTTAAATTAAATAAAGTGTTATACATTTTATAAAACTCATTTATATAAGTTATATAAATTAAACGCGAATAAATTATAAAAGTAAAAATACAATAATTGTAGGTAAAATACTATTTACTCAAACGGTATTATTAAGTACGTAATTAAAATGGATATTTTTACTACTTGTACAACAATTAATTAAAATACAGTGATTGTAATAAACAACTTAAAACTAGTATAAGCATGCAAATATATTATCCAGAGATTTTCATGCATCATTTTATGCATATACTGAGACTGTACAATTATTTAGGCAGTTGACCGTATCATGAGCATTTCGTTGGATTACTTGTGATTTATTGTTGTTACTATTACCGAGGTGAGTTCATGGCCCCACACTATATATATTGACAAAGTTTTAAATCTTTTATGGGGAAGAAAACATGGAACATATTTTATGGACATAAACTGAATTGTGTTAAACCTTGATTACATTTGCCTATTGTAGAATGCCTTACTTACCCGTGAACTGAAACTGTTAAAATTATTGAATTGCCTGAATGTTATAACTAGATCTATTTGGGACTGACCATCCTTATCTGGGTGAGTAACGCTCACTGTGCCTGGGCCAGGACAACAGATGTGTATCATGTCGGAACATTGTATTGGGTGCATTTTTATTAAAGCGAAGGGTCCTCGTTTGTTGAGGGCTTAACGAGTTTAAGCGTCAGTTTCGGGCAATTGGAAATGTAGTTACCTTTAAGTATTGATGCTATGTGCATTACTACTTCAGTGAATGTTTTGCTGTCCAAACTTATTTTATTAAACTTGTGAATTCATCAACTTTATGTTGACTCTCAAAGCATGTTTTTCTCAGAAAACTGAAGCAGGTATTTGATGTGCATGGAGTCAAGCATCATGATAGGAAACATTTATAGAGCTAATCTGGGGTTTTATAAACTTGGGAATAAACAAACTGTTGAATAATGTTAAAGACAATTTTTATGACAATTGTACTATGGTTCGTGTAATATTTGATTTGATAATCTTTTATCTGTTGCTCTACATACTATCTGCTGTTGATCCACCTACGTGACACCTAATTATTATTTCCGCTGCATTTGACCTATCTGGGGGTGTCACGGAATAGTATCAGAGCGATTGTTATAGAGAACCAGACCAAAATTAAATAAATATAAAAATATTTTTTTTATAAACTGGACTATAACTGAATAAAAATGTTTTTGAGATTTTTGGGACTAGAATAGTTGAGCATGTAGAATGTAGAGCATACATTTATTATGTGGACTAAGTGTGCATTGATTATTAACATCCGGTTGATTAATCTTATAAGTATTAACGTAACCTTTAACTTGCGATGTTAAATGGTACTATTATATAATTTACAACTATGATTTCTAAAACTTTTTAAAATTGAGTAAGCCAATACTTACGACAATCTAAAATGATATTATTTTCAGATTCATCATGACTTCACCAGTTGCATCTCCTACTTCTCTATCACCGACTTCAGTACTACCAGGATGGTTGTCAGCTAGCGAGTCTGAGGACAACCAACATGCTGGAGACACCACACTCGTTGATTCTCTTCTTGTCTCTTCACCTGCTGCACCTATTTACCCTACTGAGGAAGAGGACCAAATGACTTTCACCCTGCCACCTTTACCACCCGCTTCCTTTCTTTAGGGCTATGCTTCCGGGTCTCTGCCACCTCGTAAGAGGAGGTATGAGGCTCATCCCGACTCTACTTTCGAGACCGGTAAGGGCTCCGGGCGGGACGTGTTGACCCCGTCCAGGACCAGATTGCTGCCTTGGTCGCACACTAGGCTCAAGACATGGAAGATGTCCACACTTTGCTGATTGTTGGACAAGCCGGACGCTCTTTTCTACAGGAGCGTCAGGACCTCCTTTCATGGACTGTTAGCGCGAAGGCTCATGCTGATCGGGGGACATGGTCTACAGTCTACCACTCTCTGCAGTGGCTGATGGAGGAGAATGAGTTTCTCCGTCAGCGAGTGTATACCTTAGAGGGTCAGCAGTACGAGACCCATACCTCTTTTATTACCATGGAGCAGACACTTGTGATTTTCTTTGATCTGGAGGAGGTACGCCACCAGGGCTTGACTGCAGAGACAACCCATCTCAGAGGAGCCGACGACACTTTCAGGGCTCAGATCTTAGAGGCACTCCGACTCCTTAGGGAGACACGAGTCGCCATGATGACGATGCAGGATGCCATGCAGGCATCGGTTGTTTCAGCTGCACCAGTGGCACCAACCGTTTCTGAGGAGTCAGTTAGGCATGAGTAGATTAGATGTACTAGATCTTTTGTACATCATGATAAGATTTTGGGTTGCATCTCAGCTATCATGATATAGGACCTCATGTAATTTTATTTAATTTCCATCTTTTGTATCCTATCTTATCATTGTACTCTCCTAGATAGGTGTTTGTAGATGATGTACTTTAGAGTATGTGTACCACTATCTCAGACAGGCGTGTTGTGCTTCTGTCTTGGATTGGTTGTGCATTATGTTATGGTTATTCTTCATAGAAATGACATGTACTCATTATCTTTTGCTATATTATATGCAGTATTATATTATGAACTCTTGATAGGTTATCCAATTTGTTGTGAATTCTATGAATGGAATTTCTCATGTATTTAAATATAAAAACAATACTAACACAAAAAATAATGATCTCATTTTTGTGTATGACTATAGACAAATGGCAATTACTAGAAGGAACCCTAACAATGCCGATGCTACCCAAAACATCACTGCCGCCCAACTAAGGGAAATGATTGATCAGGGCATCGCAACTGCTATGGCCTCTAGAGATGCTAGCAGGAACATGGATGATAGCCAAAACTCGAATGCCCACAGAGAAAACCGTACCACCAGGGGTTGCTCCTACCATGACTTCCTGAAATGCAAGCCCTCATACTACAAGGGCAGGGAATGCGTTGTGGAACTGATACAATGGTTTGAAAGACTGGAGACTGTGTTCATTATCAGTGACTGTGCTGATGAGAACAAGGTCAAGTTTGCCACCTGCACATTACTTGAGAGTGCTCTTACATGGTGGAACTCCGTGGTTGCTACTCTTGGACACGATGCTGCTTATGCTCTCAACTAGGTTAATCTGAAAGAGAGGATGACCGAAAAATACTGTCCAAGAGGTGAAATGAAGAAACTGGAAGTCGAGCTGTGGGATCTCAGATGCAAGAACAATGACATCATGACATACAACCAGAGATTCCAAGAGTTGACGCTGATGTGTACCAGAATGTTCCCTGAGAAGGAAGAAAAGATTGAGAAGTATGTCAGTGGACTCCCAGATGCCATTCATGACAACGTGCTTACATCTCGACCCACTACTGTCGAGAGTGCCATTGAGTTTGCTACTAAATTGATCAACAAACGAGTCCGTACCATGTCTGAGAGGCAAACTGAAAGCAAGCAGAAGGTAGATGAAAATTTCCATAGTCAGTACCAGCAGCCTCCTAGAAGGCAAAATACTAGACAAGCTTACAGTGCTACCAACACCACAGGTACTAAGCCATATGCAGGTGCCAAACCTATGTGCCCAAGGTGCCACCATCATCATACTGTTGGTAGTCCGTGTCAGTCATGCCATAAATGTGGACAGATTGGCCATTTTGTTGGTACTTGCCAAGTCAATGCTGTCACCCAGGCCCGACCTAACAACAACATTGGAAACAACAATAAGGGCGGATACAATGCCCGTGGGAACGGGAATGGACAGCAGGGAAATCGCAATACTGCCGGAGGAAATAACAACGGTCCGAAGAAAGGAGTTGTGTGCTACGAATGTGGAGTACCAGGACATGTGAGACCAGGTTGTCCCAAGTTGGCCAACCAGAACAAGAACAATGGAGGAGCTTCATCAAGGGTGTATGTGATAGGTAATGCAAAAGCCAACCCATATTCTAATGTTCTCACTGGTACCTTCCTTCTAAACAATCGTTATGCATCTGTTTTGTTTGATACTGGAGCATATAGAAGTTTTATATCCACTAAATTTAGTAATGTACTAGAAGTCATCCCATCAGTTCTAGACCACCGCTACTCCGTAGAATTAGCCAACGGTAAAATTGTAGAGGCCAATGCCATCATTAGAGGTTGTACCCTGAACCTTTCTAAACATCCATTCAACATTGATCTAGTCCCAGTAAACCTTGGTAGTTTTGACGTTATTATTGGCATGGATTGGTTGGCAAGATACCACACAGTCATTGTTTGTGATGAAAAGCTAGTCCGTATTCCATGAGGAAAGGAAACTTTAATTATTCGAGGGGACGGTAACACGGACATTACTGAAACTAGACTTAGTGTTATCTCTTGTACTAAAGTCCAAAAGTATTTGTTGAGAGGATGCCCTATCTTCTTAGCTCATATTTCCTAGACTGATGAAGAAGACAAACCCGAGAACAAGCAAATCAAGGACGTACCGATCGTTCGAGATTTTCCTGAGGTCTTTCCTGATGAGTTGCCAGGCTTACCACCGACCCGATAAGTGGAATTTCAAATTGACTTGATTCCAGGAGCTGTACCTGTGGCTAAAGCTCCATACCGGTTGGCACCATCAGAAATGAAAGAGCTAGCTGAACAACTTCAGGAATTATCTGACAAAGGATTCATCCGACCTAGTTCCCCTCTGTGGGGAGCTCCTGTTTTATTTGTCAAAAATAAAGATGGTTCTTTCCGAATGTGCATCGACTACCGGGTACTGAACAAGTTAATTGTGAAGAATCGTTATCCACTTCCTCGCATCGACGACCTATTTGATCAACTACAAGGGTCAAGTGTGTACTCCAAGATTGATCTGAGATCTGGATATCTTCAATTGAGGGTCAGGGAGGAAGATATTTCAAAAACATCTTTTAGAACCCGTTACGGTCATTACGAATTCTAGGTTATGCCATTTGGGTTGACCAACGCACCAGCCATTTTCATGGACCTCATGAACCGTGTGTGCAGACCCTACCTGGATAAATTCGTGATAGTCTTCATTGACGATATACTTATTTATTCCAAGAACGAACAAGAACATGGAGAATACCTTGCACAAGTACGAAAGGTACTAAAGGAGGAACAACTATACGCCAAATTCTCCAAATGTGAATTCTGGATCCCCAGAGTGCAATTCCTCGGTCACGTTATTGATAGTGACGGTATTCACGTAGATCCAACAAAGGTTAAATCTGTCAAAGATTGGGTATCCCCTAAATCACCGATAGAGATCCGCCAATTCCTAGGCCTTACCGGGTACTACCGCAGATTTATTGAAGACTTTTCCAAGATAGCCAAACCGATGACCAAAATCACTTAGAAAGGAATAAAGTTCGATTGGGGAGAGAAGGAAGAATCAGCTTTTCAGCTGATCAAGCAAAAGTTGTGTAATGCACCCATTTTTGCCTTACCTGAGGGAAACGATGATTTTGTTGTATATTGTGATGCTTCACACAAAGGTTTGGGTGCAGTATTGATGCATATAATGAAAGTGATAGCTTATGCTTCAAGACAATTGAAGAAACACGAGAAGAACTACACCACTCATGATCTAGATCTTGGATCCGTAGTATTCGCTCTAAAAATCTAGATACATTATCTTTACGGAACAAAGTGTACAGTACATACTGGCCATAAAAGTTTGCAACACATACTGGATAAAAAGGAGCTGAACATGAGGCAACGCCGTTGGATTGAGTTTTTAAGTGACTACGACTGCGAGATCAAATACCACTCGGTAAAGCAAACGTGGTTGTTGATGCTCTAAGCCGTAAGGAAACGGGCCCTCCTATGAGAGTCCGAGTACTAGTTATGAAAATCAGCTTGGACTTACCCAAGCAAATTTCAGAAGCTCGGACCCAAGCCCAGATACCAGAAAACTTCGTGAAGGAAGACGTCGGAGGAATGCTCAGAACCAAACTTACCAAGGAGAAATTAGAACCAAGAGCAGATGGAACTCTGTGACTTCACGGGGGGAGTTGGTTACCTTGTTATCGAGAGAAACGTGATTATGCACGAATCCCATAAGTCTAAATATTCTATACATCCCGGATCTGAAGAGATATGAAGAAGCTATACTGGTGGCCGAATATGAAAGCTGACATTGCCACCTATGTTCAGAAGTGCTTGACATGCACACGTGTCTAAACCGAGCACCAGAGACCATCAGGTTTGCTTGTACAGCCCGAGATACCAAAATGGAAGTGGGAAAACATCACTATGGACTTTATTACCAAACTCCCAAAGTCATCTCACGGTTACAATACTATTTGGGTAATCGTCGACCGACTCACCAAATCTGCTCACTTCCTACCAATTAGGGAAACCGATTTCCTGGCAAAGCTAGCAAAGACGTATCTTAAGGAGATAATGACTAAACATGGAATACCGGTCTCAATAATCTGTGATCGAGATGGTAGGTTCACATCGAACTTTTGGAAGGCTTTCCAACGAGCCTTAGGTACAAGCTTGGACATGAGCACTGCTTATCATCCACAGACTGACGGTCAAAGTGAATAAACCATCCAGACTCTAGAAGACATGCTACGAGCATGTGTGATTGACTTTAGAAATGGATGGGTTGACCACATACCTTTAGTGGAATTCTCCTACAACAACAGCTATCACGCCAGCATCAAGGCTGCCCCTTTCGAAGCACTATATGGTCGAAAGTGTCGTTCACCTGTGTGCTGGGCAGAAGTAGGTGAATTTCAGCTCACTGGACCTGAGTTAATCCAAGAGACTACCGACAAGATCGTCCTCATAAAGCAAAGAATTCTAGCTGCTCGCGATAGACAAAAGAGCTATGCGGACCTGAAACGTAAACCTCTGCAATTTGAAGTAGGTGACCGCGTCATGCTCAAGGTATCACCTTGGAAGGGGGTTGTACGCTTTGGTAAACGTGGAAAACTGAACCCATGTTATGTCGGCCACTTCAAAGTGATAGCCAGGATCGGGATTGAGCCGGGTATACTCTACCTTCCACGTGTCTAATCTGAAGTAGTGCTATGCTGAAGAACCATTGGCTATGCCATTGAAAGGAGTTCAATTCGACGACAAAATCCTGTTCACGGAAGAACCAGTATAAATCATGGAGAGAACTAGTTAAGAAATTGAAACGCAGTTGCATCCCGTTGATTAAAGTACGTTGGAACTCGAGGAGAGGTCCTGAGTTCGCCTGAGAACGAGAAGACTCGTTCAATACCAAGTAACCACATTTGTTCACCTGACCGGTGACGTCATCTTATGCTTTGAGGACAAAGCTAAAATAATGGCAGTGTACTGTAAAACCTTTGATTTTACCTATTTGACTTTGTCAACATATTGTACTCATCATTTTTGGAACCTATTTATTACCACATTTGCATGATTAATTGAGCATTATCTTCCATTTATCATACTACCTTTTCATATTTATTTTTAGTATATATGAACCTTTAGTCTTTTCTGACTACTTTGTCAATAGACTGGCCACATGATAAACAAGGACTCACCGCCCCAGTACACATTTAATAATTATAACAGTCTGGAAAACATGATCTCACATACTTAATTTTACTAAGTATCTGGACTCATTATTATATGGATATATATTTACATATCTCATACTATAAGAAACCATATGACTCTATAAAACAATATGTGTTACCTCACCTTAACATTTTTATTTATTACAAACAAGTATAATATTTTTAATATTAAATACATCACATACTTTCATCAATTTATCTAAAACTTTAACCAAAGTACCTAGAAACTTCACAAGTGTCTACAGTATATTACTTAGACTTGTAGTAACTCCCTAATTCAAACAAGTCAAACACATTTCTACCCTAACTATATATTCTAGCCGAATCATATACATGTTTACATACACTTGCTCTAAAAACTTGGAAATAGCTATTGTTGCCACAAAATTCAACTCACACCATATTATTAGACACTTACACTATTTGAAGCCATATCTTGTCCCCCTTTGACTTCCATACACACGACAACATGAAGAAAAATAGAGGGTTGTACATGTTTCTAATTAAGGTAACATGTGAGCAAATCTACACAAATATCTTCCATATCGTATGTAATCTAGGCAAGGATACCTTATTACTATGTTTTGGATACTCAAAATCTAGTATTTCTTACATATTAACTAAATGTCATACACACACATCTCACAAACACACTCAAATCCCTCTCACTCTCTCTCAACCCTCGGATCACAACAACATACACCAAGAACACATTTACTTCACTATTTACTACCTAAATCTACGTCTAGAACATCTTAAATACCAAGAATTTACTACTCCTACATAAACTTGATCTCCAAGGCAACTCCAAGAAGCTACACGAATCCTAATAGGTCACAACATGGTTTTTGTTTAGGGTTTTCTCCATTGTTGATTCATATAAGCTTAAGGTTCCTTTTGGTTTACTTATCCTCACTCTATCATTTTAACAAGTAAGTCCAAACAAACCATATCTATCTTATTTACATTCACTTTTCATTCACTTAATCCTTCTATGAATACATATCATGAACTTATTAAAACTCAAAACTAGTATATATATCTATGTAGGTCACGGCTTAATTATGCTTTCACAAGGATTTGTGTAAAGTTTACTTAGTTATAAAACACATGAACATATACTCATACTATAAACCTAGAAAAAATCATGAAACCCTTCCAAATTTTATTATAGTCGTGGGCTATATTGCTCCATATGGAGTTTATGGTTAATTTTGTTAAACTTATACTAAACCTAGTTAAAAACCTTAGATCTATAAACTCCTTGATTTATTATTAGCATTCCTTAGTAAACTTAGAAGCCCAAACTATTAATAGACTTATTAGGCCCAATGAATAGTACCGAATGACTTAAAAATATTGATAAGCCCATTTAGATTTCCTTTAGTCCATTTAGATTTAATAACATGGTTAACGGGCCTTGTAAAGCCCATTAAGAGTATAATAATCCCATAAGCCCATTTGACTTATTTAATAAGCCCATTTGATATTTTTAAACTTATATAAACTTTTGACACTAAAAATATAACATATAAAAGTTATTGGGCCAAAAATGTAATTATATAAAGTTTAGGGGCTAAAACCGTGACAAACATAACTTATAATAACAAAACATTAAACACAAGGACTAATATAGTAATTATTCGAAGGTTTAAGGGTTATTTAATTCAATTCGAGACCTAAACAAACCCTAAGGACCATTCTTGCAATTTACCAAAAGTTAATACATGTTTTACAACACTAAGGACTATTTGTGTAATTAGCTGAAACTTAATCAAGCCCTAGGGGCTGTTTTCGTAACTTATCCTAAGTTATAAACCCTAGGGACCATTATTGTACATAGCCGAAACATATACAAGCCCTAGGGGTTGTTTTTGTCATTTTATAAAAGTCCTAAACCCTAATTATAACTTGAGGGACTATTTTTGCCATTTCCCGAAAGTTATATAAACCCTAGGGACTAAATATGCCAAGAACCGAAAGTTATATTTTATTAAAATATGGAGGGACTGGTTTTGCCAAATGCCGAAAGTTAAGTAAGCCCTAAATCCTTTTTATTAATTATTATATTAAAATTATAATTAAACCCTAATCTATAAGGATTAAAACTGTCACTACCTCAAACTTATAACCTAGGGACTATTTAGTAAATTATAGAAACTTCAGGGACTTTAATTTAAATTAAATAAAGTGTTATACATTTAATAAAAATCATTTATATAAGTTATATAAATTAAACGCGAATAAATTATAAAAGTAAAAATACAATAATTGTAGGTAAAATACTATTTACTCAAACGGTATTATTAACTACATAATAAAAATGAATATTTTTACTACTTGTACAAAAATTAATTAAAATACAGTGATTGTAATATACAACTTAAAACAAGGATAAGCATCACATATATTATCTAGAGATTTTCATGCATCATTTTATGCATATACTGAGACTTTACAATTATTTAGGCAGTTGACTATATCGTGCGCATTTCGTTGGATTACTTGTGATTTATTGCTGTTACTATTATCGAGGTGAGTTCATGGCCCCACACTATATATATTTACAAACTTTTAAATCTTTTATGGGGAAAAAACATGCAACATATTTTATGGACGTAAACTAAATTGTGTTAAACCATGATTACATTTGCCTATTGTAGAATGCCTTACTTACCCGTGAACTGAAACAGTTAAAAATATTGAATTGCCTGAATGTTATAAATAGATCTATTTGGGACTGACCATCCCCATCTGGGTGAGTAACGCTCACTGTGCCTGGGCGAGGACAACAGATGTGTATCATGTCGGAACATTGTATTGGGTGCATTTTTATTAAAGCGAAGGGTCCTCATTTATTGAGGGCTTAACGAGTTTAAGCGTCAGTTTCGGGCAATAGGAAATGTAGTTACCTTTAAGTATTGATGCTATGTGCATTACTACTTCAGTGAATGTTTTACTGTCCAAACTTATTTTATTAAACTTGTGAATTCACCAACTTTATGTTGACTCTCAAGGCATGTTTTTCTCAGGAAACTGAAGCAGGTATTTGATGTGCATGGAGTCAAGCATCATGATAGGTAACATTTATAGAGCTCATCTAGGGTTTTATAAACTTGGGAATAAACAAACTGTTGAATAATGTTAAAGACAATTTTTATGACAATCGTACTATGGTTCGTGTAATATTTGATTTGGTAATCTTTTATTTGTTGCTCTACATACTATCTGTTGTTGATCTACCTACGTGACACCTAATTATTATTTCCGCTGCATTTGACCTATTTGGGGGTGTCACAATTTACAACACGCCATACTAGCGTTGGTGTTGATCCCAATCTTAGATCGCTTAGCTTTGTATTATCGAGATTAGATCAAGTATAATACGTAGAGAAACTTTGTGTATTCAAAATCTAAGTATCATGCGGAATCTAATACTTAGAACAACGAACAACTTTAACAAATTATGTATACCAAACTTTCGAATCGATTGATAAACCAAAGGATGAACAATATATGAAATTCTTACAATTAACAAACCCTAAGGTCTCCTTTTATACACTAAGGAGCCTTGAACAGAAAGCTAAGGATCAACTATTCTAGGAAGAGATAAATATAGAAAATAAACTTATTTGAACATATCTTCCTAATATAACAAAACGTGTTGATCCATGCAGCACATGCAATCTTTCAGCGGCTACAATTCTTCTTGTCAGTGGCTTCTTGTCAGCGGCTACAATATGTCTTGTGAGCGTCTAGAACTCCACTTGTCAGTAGATAGGGACTTGGTCATTCTTTTCCCAACAATCCTCCTCTAAACTTGATATTTATACTAACTATCAAGTTTTTGAATAAAACAAAAATATATAGAGAGGATTTTTACAAACATGTTTATCCATGACTTTGAGTATGAATAAACCTTAAAAAGTCAATACTCAAGTCACTGGTGAATTCAACCTTCAGCTTTGTGCAAGCCATCTTCTTCAATACTTCTTGTGTCAGCGGATAGATCTTGTCCACCAACAAATAACATGAAAACTTTGAGGTGCAAAGATGAAACAGACCAGCTACAGAAAACAACCTCCACTCCAAGCCACTCAGATCATCAAACTCCAGCCATACTGGATCATCTTGGTCATGGTCAATCAACATTCTAAAGGTTAACTAGATCCTTATTTCTCCAACAGTTGTTGGTACATTGGCACTATACTCAGCCAATATCAAACTCCAAATGTATTCCAAATCTTCTTTATCCATACTACCAAATAGAGGTGCACATAACCAGGTTTTTTCAAAACCGGGTTCGGTTAGTACCCTAACCGGTTTTTGGTCAAACCTGGTTTGACCGGTTATACCCAATAACTGGTTAGGGTCGGTTATGATTTTGAGGGTAAAAACCCTACCCATTACTAACCGGTTGGGGAGTGAAAACCCGGTTATAACCGATTTTCATTTTTTTTCTTACTATTGGAGTTTACTTGAAGAAATTTAAGGCTACTGTATGTATGGTGATGTTTAAGTTCACCAATACTTTTGCTCACTGTTTGAGTTTTTATATATACTTTTCAAGTTTTATGCATTCTTTAACGTAAGAGATCATAGCTAATTGACGTGGCAAAGGTGAAATGGGTCTTGGAAATGTGGCTACTAGCAGTAATATGCAACAAGTTTCTAAGAATTATGTATGCTATTATCTTTAGAAGTGTTTAAGGAATTCGATATGCATAACAAGCTATTATACTTCCTATTTTTGCCTCATTTTTCTTCCCGTGCATTTGCTGATGAGTTTGCAATGGTAAAAAAAAATAACCGACTGTGGCAGTTATAAGCTAAATGAGTAAAGCTCCCAAAATTATAAGCTAAATGAATAAAGCTCCCACATGTATAACATGCCCTTTTAGACACAAACCTAGGTCTAAGCTGATTATATCCCAACCCATTAACACTCCCTTCGCTTTGAGGTGATCTAGGTTTTCTATACATCTCTGCATATTAAACACTAGATTTGATTTTGGTAGGAGAGCCAAGGTCAACAGTTTTGCCATTTAGGGGGTTGGTCACTTTAGTAGGCTTAACATCACTAGATTCTTTACTTAATAGACATCCTTTAACAAAGAGAAATGGGTTTGTATCCTTCCACGATTCTAAATCTATTTTCTTCCTCTCATATTCCTGAATGGGGTCAACCATAATTGTTGGAGGAGTAAAGACCTTCTCCTGGGATTCTGCATACCAGTTCCAGATAAATATTTTCTCCTAGAAACCCCATAGAAATCACTAGGAGGAGGTGGAACAACAACATATTCCTTTGCTTGCATACCGATTCGAGACATATCATTGAGATTGCGTTGCTCACTCACACATTTATCCAAAATTTCACTGGCTTTTTCAAAATTTTCAATTTTAAAGCCCATGTTTTCCTTAGACTTAATGGCCTCATCTTGTTTAACTTGTAATTCAGTTTTAGACTCTATTAAACTAGCTTTAAACTCATTACTAAGTCTTAGGTCTCTTTCTAGAACTTTAATTTTGCCATTAAGGTCAAGTTCCATTTTCCTATATTCAACAACCATCGCATCAGATTATGCAAGGCCTATTTGTAATTTCTTAATGTGGCCTCAACATCTAAAAAGTTTTGAGTTAAGGTTGAAACCTCAGCTTTAAGACTTTCAGTGTTTTTCCTACACCCTTTACTACAGAAATCATCATTATATACCTCATTATCAGACAAAGAAGATGAGGATGATTTTGCCATAAGAGCACACTGAACATGATCCTCTTCCTTAGCCAACAATGCTTGATTCTGCTTAATCTTTTCTCCCATGAAGCTCCAATCCCATCCAACTCCATCAATGCTCTGCATGGCTACCATAGCCTTTGAATCAGTATCCTCTATCTTAAGGGTTCGACTTGTATCCTTTCCTCCATCATTCCTGGGTGGAGATCTGCATTCCCTCTTGAAGTGACCTATTTTATGGCAATTGAAGCATTCAACTTTGGATTTGTCGAATCCAACAGATTTACCTTTGTTGAATGTAAGCTTTTTGCCAAATTTCTTGTAGAATCTTTTGGCTCTTATGCTACTAAGTGCCATATTCCACTTGATGTCCATCTCTTCAAGATTTGCATAACTTATTTGTTCAAGATCCTCATACATGACTTGAGAACCATTGGGCAAAGCAACAATGTATACACACACACAGTATCCAAGTCAATTCCAGCAGGTTTGACATTTTAAGATGCCAAGTATGGTGTTTCAGTGGATACATAATTCAATCCACTGACAAAAGATGCATTGTCAATGGTTGTGTACCCATTGTTGGAAACAAACGCAATGTTTCCGTAGTTTGAAGTAGGTGTACTTCCATGTCTCTTAAATACTTCAGGCTCAGTGGTCTTCAATTGATTGTAGATGACATCAAGAGTTGTGTTCTTGTGACTCTTTGCGCATAAGATTGCATTGGCTTGTACATGCTAAGCTTCACCAATACCGCCAAGGAAGGAGACATTGATGTCTTCATCTTCAAACTGCAAACCCATGAATTCTAACTTGCTAGTAAGATCTTGTAGACGACTTCTAATCTCACTCATCTTTTTATTGGGAAGAGCTTTGAGGGTTGTGAAATCCTTTACCAATTTATTATTTCTTTCCTTAAGAGTGTCTTCATTACCACCAAAGGTGGTTTTGATAGCTTGCCAAAGCTCTTTAGCAGTCTCATACCTTCTGAACTTATATTGCTCCTTTTGGCCAAGAGCTAATTGGAGATAGCTGAGTGCCTTCATATCATTCATTCTTGCAGCAATTTCATCAGCAGAAGTAGATCTTCCATCTTGAGAACTTGATCCTTGAGACTCATCTTTACCATCTTTAAATCTCTGTGCTTTAGCTTCCGTAATCTTTTGTGCTTGATTATAGGAGTTTCCAAATTCAATGATTTCCCAGAGGACATAACTATCAACTTGGAGATATTGCCTCATTCGGAATTCCCCATAATTTAAAGTTCTCAGGGTCAAGGGTTGGGATTTGATGTTGCTATTAGGGTGAGTAGGGTTGGATGAGTTATCGCATAGGTTTGACATGGTGATGTTGTGATTTGGGTTTTGTACGATTTAGGGTTTTGTTCTTTTGATCAAAGTTCCTCAACAAGATCTGATACCACTTGTTGATCCCAACTTAAATCGATTAGCTTTGTATTATCGAGATTATATCAAGTATAATATGTAGAGAAACTTTGTGTATTCAACAATCTAAGTATTATTCGAAATCTAATACTTAGAACAAAGAACAAATTTAACAAAATATGTATACCAAACTTTCAAATCGATGATGAACAATGTATGAAAGTCTTACAATTAACAAACCCTAAGGTCTCTTTTTATACACTAAGGAGCCTTGAACAGAAAGCTAAGGATCAACTATTCTAGGAAGAGATAAATATAGAAAATAAACTTATTTAAACATATCTTCCTAATATACCAAAACGTGTTGATCCATGCATCACATGCAATCCTTCAGCGGCTACAATTCTTCTTGTCAGTGGCTTCTTGTTAGCGGCTACAATATGTATTTTCAAAGTCTAGAACTCTACTTGTCAGCGGATAGGGACTTGGTCACTTTATTCCCAACAGCTGGAGGGTAGTCAGTCAAGGGATTGTGATGTGGAAAATAATGGTAGGTGGTCACACTGTTGCAAAAATCGGCCTTGGCGGACGATTAATCGGGGATAAATCGCTTGGCGGGGATTAACCACCACGATTTATACTAATCGACCTTATTAATCGGTTTTGTCAAAATCGGTCAAAAATCAGATAATCGGGGATTAATCGGGGCTAAATCGGTCAAATCAGATAAAAAAGGATAGATTGGTCAACTCGGTTTCGGGGATAAATCGGATAAAATTCGGATAAATCGGCCTAATCGAGCATATACTCTCAGAATTTTATAATTTTATACATATAATTCCAATCCGATTAATCCTCGATTAATCCCTTCTTAATCGATTAATCGTTTGGCGGTACCCAACCGCCTAGCTAGCGTCGATCGATTTTTGCAACCTTGGGTGGTCATATACATATGTAGTTGGAAGGCGGGAGTATCATGAGGAATGCACGAGACCAGACAAAGCATCGACCTAGGTAGGTGAAATGGATGGGTTTGATCATGGATTACAAACAAACTTAAAAGAATATGTGTCATGGTTAGATCAATCACATGCTACGAGTTTATGATACAAGGATGTGGAGTGAAGTTGGGAAGCTAAGTTTCAGCACATGCAGGATTTGTTGACAACTCAAGCGGCGTATATGACAATTACAAAGTTAGGGATTCTCGACAGAGTTAGGGGCTGAGCTAAGGTTACTAGCAAGTATTGTTAGTGGTTCCTTGACAAAGGCGGTTCCAGGTTCGAGGTTCCAACACTGGTATGAGTTGGTGAATATTGGTAAAGGCTAATATTATAATTGATCCAAAGGTGAAAATTGTTGGGTTTAGTATCGATATTAGTCCATAGTCCAAAAGTGTCATGTTAAAGTTTAGTTCTTATTTAGTCTAAGTATGAATCATTAAGAAAGAAGTGTCATGTTAAAGTTTAGTTCTTATTTAGTCTAAGTATGAATCATTAAGAAAGTTGACGCATGACATACACATTCATACAACAACATTAGGTTTTATAGTCTGTTTCAACTTCTTCTTTTTCTTTTTTGTTTAGCTACTTATCTAGTTAGATTCAAACCAGGATTCAACCCTAATTCTCTATAAATAAATATGAGCGGGTGAGGCATATGTACTTCATTTTTTTGTTTAATCAAGACGTTTAGTTTAAGGGTATTCTCTTGTGCGGTTTTTTTCTTATTGTTGACTATTGGGCATAAGGTACCCAAACAACTCTGTGCAAATGGTATATATCAAACTTCTAACTAAAGATGCAACACAAAAGTAATGCTAAGTTGCCTTAAATAGGGAACCTCCAAACACGTTGGATGTAACTAACAAGGTTGTTGAAGCATTTGATCTAATTTTGATAAGACACTTTTTACAGATTCTTTCAGTAAACGAGTATGAAAAAAATTTCATTGAACATTAAAACAGAAAAAAAATAGGATAGTGGATTAAACAAAAGTTGCCAATATTCAAACAGTTGAAATTAACTTAGTAATCCACACATAAAAAAAACCGAACAATAATAATTCAAAGCAAGTGGTTCCTGATCGAAAGACTGAAACAACCAAGTTAACAAAACATTACATGTCAAAAATCAAAGATTCTTTAAGGACCACATTGTATATAGGCGTTGCATGCAGAAGCTTTGTTGCAGCAGTCAGATTTCTTGGTAGCGTACTCCCACATGATTTCCCTCTCAATTGTATCTCGTTCAAAAGAGTCACACGGAAACTTGATAAAAAATTCATTTCCAGATTTCACATAAATCATGATACCAGTTTTGCTGTACATCGAATATTGATTATCTCCCTTTCGTTCCAATGAATAAAAGGGAGCTTTGATACCATGAGTAGTTGGTGAATGATCCAACTTCATATGGAAAAACAAGCATCCAAAATAGAAGACACAAGCAAAAGAAACTAAAAATTTAACTCACAATCGAAATTCGTATCCCTCTGTACCATCTTCCAACCGATGCCATGATGTTAATAACCGCATCCTGACGCAACAAATTAATCCTTTAAAAACTAAAAACGAAACTGGTAAATAGGAGTATAATATTAACACACGTAACCCTACATACGACCTTAATGATATATATCGGATATCTATCGACTTTAATCCAATGTAGCAATAACTTACTTTTAATTGAAAACTTGACGTTGTTCTTGATTTGGACTATCGCCTCTTTTTTTCTTGGTAGGTTACGAATGATTTTCTTATGCTATAGTGAATCGCATGCATGGCTCCCTTTATTTATATAGAATAAGATGAGACGTAATCCTAAACGGCTACAAATTTGATTTCCGAGCTTGTTACAAAAACCCTCGCGTGCCTACCATATCACTTGTAATTTTCACTTTCTTACAACAAGATATATACAACTCATCTTATCAAAAGCATGAGTTTGTTAAGAAATGAGAATATTGGAGAAGTGTTTGGGGATGTTGGTTTTTGACTAGGATTAAAAGTGCCACAGTCTCTCGATAGCCGGTTTATGAAGTCGGAACTGAATTTGAAATTTAGTTGGTGTTGTAGGTCAATAAAAAAATAAATGTTTCAATTCGGTATAAGACTATGTTTAGCAAAACTAGCTGTAAGCTGTTAACTTTAAGCTGTAAGCTGTTTGTTAAAAAGCTGTTAATTTTAATAAAAAATGTTTGGTATATTAGCTGTTAACGATAAATGTAAGATGTAAAATGACATAAAATGACATCTTTTAATAAATTATAATATGGTTGAAGTTATATCTACAGCTTTAACAGCTCTTGACAATCTAAAAAGCTGTATGAAACAACTTTTTATTTAAGAGCTATTTAGTTAAAATAAAAAGCTAACAACTCTAAAAAAATGTTATGCCAAACAGAACTATTAGATTATTTAAAAAAAAAAAAACTAACAACTATATAAAAGTTTTAGAAAAGGTCTTACCAAACAGACCATAAGTCTAAAAAAAATTAAAGCTAACATGCCCTGAATGACCAAAAACCACGACATTGTGATAGTAACATTATAATTGGTCATGATGTAAATCGTGGCTAAACACCAAAAGTTGTGACTGAATATTTTGTTATGATATTTCGTGGCATAAAAGCTCGTAGCTAAGGATCTCTTGCCAGTTGCCACGGCGTATCCGACAATTAGCACGATCACTTTTAGCCACAAAAGTCAATTTATTTTAGCCACAAAAGTCACAAGTCGTTGCTAAAAATATAAAATTATTGCGCGATGGATCGTAGCTAAAAGTCTAACACTATTTTAATACTTCTAGCCACGACATGGTCGCTAATAAATGAAGCTTGTTTGTTCATATAAGTCGGGTTACATAGCTGTATATGTATAACAGAGTTAAGATCAATATACACTTTTAATTTAGCATACACCTAATTAACCTAATTAACTGATATATTTATTATTATTTTTTATTAAAAAAAATTAAACTTAGTTGTCTTGTTTTAGAGATAAATCGTTTGTATGTGGCCGGAAAGAAAACTGAATTGACAGGAAAAATTATGCTCGTACTAGGTCGCTGGTGTGGGTAGATGTTATCCGGTTCTTTAAGTCGAATAAAGATGACTGGTTCAAGTATTAGTAAATAGAAAGTTAAAAACATAGATTAGTACTGATTTGGTAATCAGCATAACCACAGGGACTAATGATGCGCAGTAATTTACTCAATGAGTTTGAAAAGGTCATGCTAGTCGTTCCTTTGCATTTCAGTCTCCCCTATTTACACGCATTTCAATTTTCAAGAAGTCGGATCGTCCAAGGTAAACCTACATTCAACTCCAATTTATTAACGTCAATCATTCGTTTTCTTTCTTCATGCTTAATTACTTTTTGTTATAACCATCATTATCATTAACAATAATAGCTTTTTTTTTCAATCAGGCAATAAGTTGAAATGGCGTCTAGTTTTACGTTGAATAAGTTTGAGATCAAGCTGATGGACGTTGGGAAGGAGTTGTTAACTTTGCCTTCTTCAACTGCTGACCTTCTTAATGCTCTCCAGGTTTCGTATTGTTTCAATTTTATTCGACTATCAATGATGCATGAATTTAAGTATTTTGTATGTATGGATTGCAAGTGTTTGTCATGATATCTATGGTTGTTTGTTTAAAGAAAAAAACAAGGGAAACTCACCCTTTTGCGCTAGCCGAGGGATAATTCATGTAACTACACAATTTACTTTGCATGTCCCTCAGGAGCGGCTAGTATCGTGGGGACTTGTTACTATACTGTTGTTTATTTAGGTTCTGGCTATTTGAGGCTTGCTCAATAACTAGGGTAAGGTGTCGTTTGATTTTGACTTAATTGTCTTGACCAACGAAATCTAAACAAACTAGCCCTAGATGACCACTTAACCACAACAACATAACATAACACTGTGCATGACTAGTGTGTGTGTAGTGAGGGTGTAAGTTTCTACTCTATCAAAGCATAGTAATAGGAGTGTTCTAAAAGGCGCTGCTATGGCGTGACCTCCATCTTACGAAATGGATCAATGCATCCGTTCTAAGCATGGCATGAGATGAGACGTGAAAAGGCGCGACGATAAGGTGTGAGGCGTGGCGGGTTTTTTGGATTCAACTCCGACAAAAAAAATTAAAATGAAAAAAATTAAATGTAGGATTAGTTTCTTAACTTTATTTATTATGTATTATTTTGTGACGCCTTAAGACACACCTTAAAACGCAAAGGTTTCGCCATCGCCGCTAAGGGGCGAGGCTTAGTTATGCCGCCACGCCAAGCCTCACGCTATTTATATCTCTGAGTAATCGTAAAACGATTGTGAAGGACTACCATCATTCACTATTATTAGAGGACCATAATAAAGAGGGAAGTCCGGGGAAAGTTTCAAATACGGTTAAAATCTAGTGTTAAGGACATTTTTATATTCAGCTTAAATGCCTAATAAGCTAACTCCGCATTGCTGCAATCAAGCGATCAAAAAGGCATTTTTGTCTGAAAATGCAATAAGCTCTTTAAGTAAGACTTAACCAAACACCCCCTTTGATTTAAGCTACTTGAAACGTGCTCAATCTATAGGGTTCTTTCTCCATGACCACTCGGTTACCCCACAGCCTAAACAAGTACACAGTTCAGTTTATCACTTCTTTTTTTCTTTTGGTTATTTTGTATGTTCATATGGGTTATGTATGCAAGTTTATAGCTTTATTGAGGCTTTTTCTGAACATGGTTTTCGTTTCTCCTCATATAGTTTTGCTACAACTGACAATTTTTAACCGCATGGTTATAATAGAAGATGGACATTCTACAAAGGGTACAACAAACACAATCCAAAACGATGAAATATGCAATGCAACCAATAATTAAGGCACTGATTGCTAAAAAACTGTTGAGACATGCTGACGTGGATGTAAATATCTCGGTTGCATGTAGCATCTGTGAGGTCTTCAGAATTATGGGTCATAACACACCATACAATGATGAAGAGATGAAGGTATTAAACATCTGACGAGATTTTGCTAAAAAACTGTTGTGACATCCTGATGTAGATGTTTTATACAACTCCCAAATAACCGCCCTGTTTTTCTTCGTGTACAGGATTTCTTTGAACTGGTTGTAATCACATTTGAGAAGCTATTTACTGCATCTGGTGGAAGCTATACTAGAATGTATAAAGTTCTCAGAACTTTAGACAGTGATAAATTTTCGGTGATGATGTGTGATCTGCAGCTGGATGGACTAATAGTTCGACTATTTAAACAGTTTTTAACCGTTGCTGAGTAAGAACTCTGTTTCTTTGCTTGAATTGTTCTATTAACTGCAAATCATCACATGTTTCATGGGTCGTGCCTTTTCAAAACTAAGTTTCTTATTTTGAATTTCAAGCTCCAATACCCATGCTGTTGTAAGGATGATGAAGAAAATTATGACCATGATAATAGACGAAAGTGAAGTACTGAATCGTGAGCTTGTAGATCTTCTGGTCACAAGTGTACGAAAAGAAAATGAGGTGAATATTATGTTTTCATTACCACTGGCTGCATAGTAGTATACTGAAGTATGGTTTTCTCTTTTAGATGTCGTCACCTGCTTGCTGGCAACTAGGGGGAGAAGTATTCAAGAAATTTACTGCTAGACTCAAACCACATCTCCAAGAAAAGGTGCGGGATATGAACATTGATTTTATGGTATTTTATCAGTTTTCATTCTTGCACTTATTGGCTGCAATCTCATTATATGATTCTTGTAACAACTAAGCAACATTTTTCATAACTCATATCACTGGTATACCATTTTTTTTGTCAATGTGCAATAACTACAGTTATTTTCCAGGTGACAAAAAAAGTTCATAATCATTTGACAGAAACTAGTCCGTCTATAAGTGATTCAAGCAAGCTGATGATGGATGCAACTCGCAAGAGGAAACTTGAGTGTCTAGATGGAAGCATAAATGAGGTGCAACCTATAAAACGTTGTCAAGATTTAAAGACACCTGAAAGTGAATCCTTTTCAACTGATGACCCACCTACACCAACCAAATCTGCATCAGAGGTGAATATAAAACGCAAGACATATAATACTTCTGAAAAGAAACACCATAAGGGTCGTTCTTGTTGGTAACGGGTCAAAATGGTTATTTTTTAGTGGGTTAATATGGATCTGGCGGACCCACAAAAACTTAATGTCTTTGTTTTGTGATTAAAAGACTAAAATATTACAATTAACTTATCAAATGCAACAATGATTTAGGCCTTCTGAATACATTTCAGGCAACTTTTAATCAGTTGAAACCGTTCAAGTTGTTCTCATTTTAACAAATTTCTTGTGTTTTCCCGTAACAAATTTTTGGCATTTGACCAAAGTATGCATGAAAGATGTTCGGTCCCTTTCATATCTAGGATAACTGAACTATACAAATCTATACTTATATAGGACCATTCCATTGAGCATGACGAAAATTTGGTTGGGAGGAGTATAAAGGTGTGGTGGCCTGAAGATGAAGAGTAAGTATCATACCTTTTGAGCAAGCATCACGAATCTTTATGGATTTTTTAATGTGAAGATCTTTGGCTGCAGTTATTACCAAGGAGTTGTGAAATCTTTCGACCCTAGAAAGAAACAACACCAGGTGTGATGATGCATTAATTTTTTTTATATACTTCTTGTATGCATCTAACATATAATGTTCTCTATAATATAATTATATATTATAGGTTTTGTACGATGATGGTGAAGAAGAACTTTTAGATCTCAAACAGGAACGGTGGGAGTTGGTTGTATTGACGTCCAAATTCTCTGATTATGAAGTCAAGCTGATGAACATCGGAAAGAGGCTGTTACTTTTGCCTTCATCAACTGATGAACTTCTCGATGTTATTAAAGTTAGTATTTTCGCTACATATGATTCCTCTTATAATTTTTAGTCTATAAAAGAAAAATCATCTAATTTAATGTTTAGGATAGATTATCTGAGCAGGGTCATATTATTTGAGTCTCCTTAATTTCTTATTATTTAAAATAGTAGATAATATTTATTTGGTGCCCTTTTATAAGCATAATATTGTCGATAACTTTAGTCAATTACTCACAACAAGGCTGCACATGTGTAACATATGATTTTATGTAAATTTTAGATTTTAATTGATGTAATAGCTGTCAAGACTTTTCTATCGAAACATGTTTGGCCACCCAATATCTTCTTGACTTTTTTATATGTATTTGTAGTAATTTTGGTTATGGAATATAATTTGTTGCCACATTTGTTGATTTTTAACTATATGGTGTATCATTCTAATAGCAAATGGAGAAACTTCTATATAGAGTGCAACATTCGCCATCTGAATCGATGAAATACGCAATGCATCCAATAATTGAGGCTTTGGTTGCCAAAGATCTGTTGAGACATCCTGATATGGACGTAAATATCACGGTTGCATGTTGCATCTGTGAAGTCTTGAGAATTATGGATGATAACGCGTCATACAATGATGAACAAATGAAGGTTGGCAAAGTATCTTTTTAAATTTTATTCTTAGTTAGCCACCTTCTAATATGTTGGTTCACAGGATTTTTTTGAACTGGCTGTAACTGCGTTTGAAAAGCTATCTTCTGCATCTGGTGGATGTTACACTAAACTGTTTAAAGTTCTTAAAACATTAAGCGGATTATCATATTCGGTGCTGGAGTCTGACCTGCGGCTGAATGGACTAATAGTTAGACTATTTAAACAATTTATAACCGTTGCCGAGTAAGAACTCTTTTTCCTTTCTCGCAAATAAACATGTTTGTATTAATGAGCAATGATACATATGCTTATAAAACCTAAAAGATGTGTCATCTCCACTCATGGACATTTGGCTTAGTCATCTTTTATTTTCTTCTAAAATCAACTATTGAGTTTGCCGTTTGTTTTAATCCTATTTTTAAGCATATCATTGGGCATGTTACTTAGGTACACGGATTATTTTTCTTCATTAATCGGCATAAAGTCACAGATTCCATGAACGTGTACGTCTGATATAAGAGAGTGACACCATTTTATGCTAAAACACTCCTCATGCTGTTATGGATATTCTTTTGACAGCATTTTAATAGATAAATAAATAAATATCAAAACAGAATTTAATTCCATTTAATGTAATTTTAAGCTCAACTGACTTTTTACATTATTATATTTTGAATTTTAAGCTCGAATACCTATGACATTGTACTCATGATGAGGCAAATTATGACCACGATCATAGAAGAAAGTGAGCCACTTAATCTTGAGCTTGTAGACCTTCTAGTCATGAGTGTGAGAAAGGAGAATCAGGTAATGAATATGATTTCTTTTACCGCTAAACTATATCAATGTACTAAAATATTGTTTGATATTTTAGATTACTTCGCCTGTGTGTTGGCAACTAGGGGACAAAATTCTCAGGAAGTGTGCTGCAAAACTCAAACCACATCTGCCAGATAAGGTATGCGATATATGGGAATTGCACTTCTTGATTATTGCATCAGCCAAGTATTTTAGTGAGAGGTGGCAAAATGGTCAGTTAGGCTGGGTAACGCCAAAATGAGTATTCTTTGGAATGGGGTAAAACCCACAAAGTGCCGGGTTGGTCCAGGTTGGACTGAGTAATCCTATTTTTGACCAGGCCGAGTAATTTGGTTTATTCACCTCAAAGAACCTTGGCACATGGCCATGTCCGTGTACCATGTAATATGATTTTTACCACTCGATATGACAATCTGTACAATCATAATTTAACTTTTGAAATAAAACGACCTACGGTGATTTTTATTCAATTTTAAACCATGTTTATCATGACATTTGTTTAGGTTTTTTGTATTTGACTCGAATTGACCCGTTTATCCGAAACAACATTAGCATAATTAGTTTGATTTTCTTCGATGCTGCATTTCCTTAATTTCATAATCAGTAACAAATTCTAAAATTGCCTTGTAGATGATTTTTTCTTCATGAAATTATAGACGAACCTGAAAAAAAGTTAAACAGTCAAAACCTCGCCCTTCTTTTTAGTTTTGTGTCGATGCTATAGTTACTATGAATTAAACACGTTTTACTTTGACTCACGTTTGTTGATACTATCTTTTTAGGTATTGTATGATGAAGATCTCGTAGATTTCAAGCGAGAACAGTTGGATTTGGTTGAAATTGTCTCTGTTACACCCGATTTTGTATGCATCTCCCCCTCTCTTATACATTGAAACCTTCTTAACTCCATGGTTAATCGCGTTAGCTGAGCTTCCATGATAATTTGTACAGGTGGGACAGGCAGTCCCTCAATGTGGCATAGTCAGTGTCCAAGGCTACAAAGTGAAGCAAAGTTTTGCACCATTTCTTGAAGCCATTTTCAAGAAACACGGTGACATCGCATCTGAATGTGTATTCAAAACACATTGTGTGAGAGAATCTTTCCTTGAGGCTATATGTGAAGTTGTTAGAAAAATTCAGACCAATGATCTTACAACCATAATTTCTAAGATGGAAGAAATAGAGTGCCGCGTGTCAGAAGCACAAGCAGCCAACATTAATGTGGCGTGGCTTCAACCTCATCTGGAAACCATTGACAATAAAAAGTCAACTTTGACAAAACTAAACATTGGTTTGGTTAAAAGATCTGCCATAATGGATCTAAAAGAGAGACGAGTTGAGCTTGTGGCTGCACAAGACGGGGTTGACAAGGCTGAAAGGTGCGTGGAAGTACTAACTCTTGTTGAAAAGATGCTTAATGACAATCTTTTAAAGGCGAACTAAATTTGTTAGATATGTACATTATTAGAAGATTATTAGAGTCATACTTGCTCCTCTTTTTTCAGAAAAACATTATATATATTCTGTCTAATAAGGCATGACCTCTTTTTTTTGCTGAAACACGCGGGTGTTAAGTTTTTTTTTTGCATGATCCTTTGGTTTTGATTGTAAAAGAATACAAGATAATGACTATACACTAGTTACGGGAGTGTTAGATCTTCCTAGCTATCTTACACGACAATTAACCTAGTATCCATCAACTAAGGCAAAGGTTAATAGCAGCAGACCCGTTATTTTAACGACCAAACTTTGTTTCTGTGATGACTCATTTTATGCATTTCTTTCGTTGATAGACACATCTTGTAAAAATAACAAGATGTTTCTCTTTTAATGACAGATTCACTAGTAGATAACAGAATGACACAGGCATACAACTAGCAATGAGTACCCGAAACGAGAATATACTAAACACAAGAGCACATATCCTTAGCTATATGACAATCATTATATTATCACTCTTGTTAGAAGAAACTAACTGATAAAAGTATCAAGCAACAAATTCTTTAATAAAATTTAGAATTGCCAAAGCTCTTCTTGGATCAATCATATCAATCCCATGGAACCCGACTTCATCGAATCTTGCTTCAACCACAACTCCTTGCATCACCATTACTTGCACAAGATCTTGTTGCCTATCAATCAATGGATCCCCTCCAAATCCTACTACCAAACACCTTCCTAGTCTTTTCATCTTTTCCTTCACTTGTTCATCCCCTAATAGATTGCAAAATCTATGATCTCGGTCCGTACCCTTAGGTAATGCAAGTTCCCACAAAAGGTCAATAACAGGCAATGGAAACAGCGTATCTGCAGCTAGTTTTAGCTCAGATTTTGTTCTCTTTTTGCCTCCAATAAGGGGTTGGCATAGTATGCTCCCTGCGATGGTCAATGGAGACATGTCATGATTAAGAGCTCGTAAAGCAATGTTTATCGCAATGTTGGCCCCACATGAGGATCCATAAAGAAAAATTCTTGAAAAATCCACGTATTCTTTGATCCACGAGTCACCATTTGGATCTGCGGCTTGGTTTTTAACCCAATTTAAAGCATCCATTGCATCATCATATTGTCCAGGGAGCCTTGTCTCGGGTGCTAACCTAAAGTTAACCGCAACCACAATGGTTGGAATCTCAGAGGAGAGTTTGTTCATGGCTTCATGGTTCATGACATCAGATACATCGAAAGCAATCCAACCACCTGCGTGAAAATACATGATCAATGGAAGCCGCACGATTTTTTTGTCATTGGAGGGTATTTTTGTAGGTCGGTAAATACGCATATATGTGTTTTTCGTGGGGTCGAGGGTGATATCCTTGCTGACCACTGTTTGGCCAGGTTGGAGGTCACCTTCGCCTGTAGGGGGAACTTGTGGGAAATTAACAAGGCGAGTGATTGTGCCATCATCGTTCTTAACAATCTTGAGGTGTTCATATGGATCAAATTTCGACATCTTTTTGGTTAATGAGATTAGGAACAAATTCTGGAAAATTTAAGATCTTGATTTGTCTTTCTGTGGCATATATTGTTTGCAAGTTTGTTATAAAGTTTTTGAAGGGCTATGCTAAATTTCTGGGATGTAGGGAGCTTGACACCATATATGACTATATGCTAATCGAAGATATTGTGTGAAAGGTTAACCTATGTCTTTCGAGAACATGAATAGAAATGTATGGTTAGGAATTTTGTTAAGGTGGCTACATGTGCAGGTCAAACAGTTTGCTGAAGGGTTAAGTAGATTTTTTCTACAACAAGTCGAACTAGGGGTTAATTGGTTGGATCGATACACACAAACACGTTCTTTATACTAGTGTTTTAGACAGTTAATGTGTCACAAGGCTACGATACAACTACGATATGCTAGTTTCTTCCTTAATGGGAATGTTTAAGAGGCGGAAAGTTTAATCTGCTTACCTAAAGGAGTCTTACATGATACGATTTAATTTATAAGCGATGCTTATCAACATTACAGTTCTGACATAAACAAAACAGAATAGAATAAAACGATAAGTAAGCGATGAGACGCAGGAAAATTCATTTATGAAGATGAAAACCTCAAACATGGAAAGCATAACCTCCATTGATATCCAAAATCCAAATCAACAAATAGCATAACTATGTATTAAGATTTACATGTACTCAATTTGTGTATATAAACACTAACAAAAATATTGTAAAAAACTCGATCAAGCTAGTTTTATGGATTTTGAGATTGAGTCTTGCAACTGGAAGAAATTTTAATCACCTCATCCGACCACGTGTGTTGGATCATCAACGGCATCCATGGTACTGTTGATGACTCCATCGTCTCTCATTTTCTCTTTCTCTTCAAGCATCCTCTTCTCTTCTGCTAATGCTGCATCTTGTTCTTCTTTAGTGAATGGATGATACATGGCCTGCATATTCAACCATTTTCATGTAAATAATAAAGTTACAACTTGAAAGAGAGTGCCGGCGTATGTGAATGGGGAGAAAAGATCAACATTTTTGCATACCTTGACTGTAATAGTTCCTCTATCCTTCTTATCCTTGATCTTGAGCATATCAAGTGAAGGCTGAAGTCTCAACTCAATATCTTTCTGAATTTGGGGTTCAAGATCAACCAACGGCAATTTTGCTATGCCCAATCGCTGGTCCGATCCAATATCTTCATCGAAAACCTGTTTCAAATTTACACATGATATGATTAAAACACATTCGAAAAGTATATTTGTAGAGTAGAGCCACATGATAACATCTTTATGACGATGGGAAGGTTTTCACACTGTAAAACTGCTAACATGTCACTCACTCTACCACAAAACGAGTGAACCATTTACTTATAACTGGGTTGATTTGGGTTATATTTGTATTTTAACAGGTCAGGTAAAATCAAAGAAGACAAACAAAAAACCTCAAACAGTTTTAAATTTGTCCAAAGTGATTTTTATATGCACAAATCATCCTACAACATTTGATTAATAAAGATGAGACTATAGTTAATAATATGTTGTGTACATGTTTGGCACACTACTTATACATTACCAAAAAGTAAACATGTTGAAACAAAAGGTGTTTCGTTCCAACCCACAAATATTTTTTAAAAACACATAACCCAGCTCGCCCATTTGGCCACCTCTAACTGTTAAAGATAAAAGAATCAACTTTGGATAGAAACGTCACTAGATAAGAAAATGTTGCATTTTCTAAGAAATTTATATTTGGTTAAGAAAGCAAACAAGCGGAATAATGAAACCTCAACAACAGCATATTGGGTCTCTTTGTCTTCCACAGTGAGATGAAACGTTTGATTCCAAACAGGATTCAAGTTGTTTTCAATGACTTTTGTTTTGAATTTTTCAAGTGGCCGAATGAAAGCAACAGCGTAAGGATCAGACTTTCCCATCATTTCCATATTCTTCAAATGATTCGCCTTCACAATTGTTAGCATAAGTTTCCCTTGCGGCTTAAGCTCCAGATCACTGCATAATATAACAACATATCACTAACAATTAGAGCAAGTGACTTTTAGAATCATCATTCTCGGGTTTTTATCAAATATTTACAGCCATCATAGATATTATCAAAATTATGAATATGTAAATGCTAAAAAGGCATATTTAGTCTCTTTTGTTTCGGCATTGTAAAACTGTAATCTTTTTTGTGCAAACGCCAAAATCACTATAGATTGCAAGACATAATGAAATCAATCAAATTACCTTGTATCAACAGGTACACCACCTAGGGGAACAACAATTCTATGTGGCCATTGGAGCATATCTGTGATAATTGAAGTTACTGTGTCCTACACAGATTGACCAGCATGTTAAATATGCATAAATGCTTATGAAAAAGTATCAAATCTGTGTATTAAGAAAGCTTACTTCAATCATATCTGATAGTCCAGGAACGGCTGTCAAACTTCCACCAACAGCCTTCAATGTATAATCGAATCTTGGCTTTGGCTGATGCCAGAATACACAATTTTCGTATTCGTTGTCAAAGAAGAATTTATTAACTTCTACATAATTATACTTGATTTTATATACATGTCGCCATTTGCATTTCGTAATTCTTCTATAAGTTTCATTCTTATAAACAACAATGTTACTTTCTAGTTTTTATAATTCTACAAGAATAGCAGTTGGTTTGTAACCCAATACTAAAGACAGTGTTAAATAGACAATACTCCTCATAGAAATACTTGATTATCATCATGACTACAATTACTAGAAAATATTTTTCAAATCATCGGTTTATTAAGTTCAGGCTTCATAAGGTCGATCAATAAAAACACAGTATTGCAAGATGCGTAAAATGTACCTCAGAAAGTAAAGCCACTACAACAGCAGAAATGCAAGGAATTTCATCACAAAGTTGAAAAATAACACGGACAATAGTAAAAACTTGTAGATCCTTCAGCTGTAGCCAATATAAGAGCATCAGATTATACGATGGTAGTATTAATTAACAAATGATTTACAAACACTATCATAATTATTGAATAAAACGTATAACGACCTGAATAGGTAAGGACACACCAGCAGCTGCAATTCCTAAAACAATATCGGGATCACCACCCCATCGGAAATCCATGTCCATTGTTATTTGACCTGGCTTTGTGCTCTGAACGCGTATACCTGCATATGTTAAGTGGGTGTTGGGATATGCGTTTTGGAACTGATTATGTGACATAAAGGAATAAAGGTGTAGTAAGCGGCGGAGATTGCTTATAACTAATACCTTCAATCTTTGGTGCTACATTTCCCAGAGACAGTCTACTGAACTTTAAAGATGAAATCCCTGATGGACGATACTCTTCCAATATCGGCTCAACTGATTCTCTAATTATTATAGTAGCAGCCTGCGTATGCAAGATTTGACAAGACTATACTCAGATAAAAAAACCATAAACACACAGCTCCATTTGAAATTCCGCATAAAATGTAGAATACCAGTAACTATGTACTATGGGCTTATACACATGCGTTTCGAGGAGCCTGTAATGGTTTATAGTTAACAAATCACTGTATCATTCCAGACAACTCACCAAGTTGTATGAAATTTTAAGTAAGAACACATGGTGCTAAAGCAGGAACGGCTGACGAGGTACCATTTATGCAAGAATACTAGATACGGACGATCTAGTGAAAAAGGAATGCATAACAGCTAAAATTAGAAGCCATATAACAGAAAGGGTAGATAAAAATTACCTCTGCAACATAAGGCCACAGTTTGCTTAGTTGTTTATTCAGCCATTTGACCTGTTAAAAGAACGCAAAGAAACCTAATCAACGAGATAAACGTAAAGCTATCTCACGAATCCAGAAAGAAGCTCTAACCTGCTCATAAACAGGAAATGATATCCATTCAGGATAGTTATCACCACAAAGTTTCTTTAGATCTTCTCTATCAAGAGATCCCAAAAGCTTTATATCAGCTGCCTGAGGTAAATATAATCATTTTCAGCTAATAAACTTAACAGAAAAAGGTAACATAATTGAATCTCTAATCAACCATATTTGGTCACTGTCAAAGTCCATATTTTCACTTGCATATATTATTTTACTCTTCGTTTTTTCCTTCCATTTTTCGGGGCTTCCACATTATTGTCCTACACAAAGAACCAATGGCCAAAATACACTTCTTCTGGTTTGGACCATCAAGATGAAATCCACAAAATGAAAATGTTACTAAGCCGAAATGAATATAGCCTAAACATGAAACCAGAATCTATAACAACACTAGCATTATCTATTTGGTAGTAGTATACCTCTTCTGATCTTTTACTTATGTTTGTTTGAAATTAACGACGTAATAAGGAGTGTTTGGGTGTACAGTTATAAAGTGATTATTTGTGACTTGAAGAACCTGATCATAGGTAATAGGTATGGTTTGTGACCAAATACAGTATCTTAATTTAAGCCTGTTTCTTTCTTAAAGTACTACACAAGACATATATTGCATGTTTAGGCTAGCTTTAATAATCGGTGATGAACACAATGCGTAAATTAACATGTATTACAAAATTTGAACGTAAAACAATCCAATTAGATTCACACTAATGTTTTACCTTGGCAGCGCGGCTTCTGCTTCGTAACATCATCATATAACGCCAACCCGCCATAATAGCAATCCCAAATAAAGCCCCCATAAACATTCCAGAAACCAGACCCATTTTGGATTCAACTGAGATATTAGAACCCCTACAAACATAAATCTATATCGTAAGTCATAAAAAAATGTGTGACGCTCCACGATCATAATAAAAAAGACACACACCCACTGTGTAATCACTGTGTAATTTTATCTATTTCAAATTCCAGATCATGGCATTCTCTTCTAATAAGTAGCCATGCATGGTTGTTGTGATGAAAATATGATGATGGTTATCAAAACATGGAGCTGCTCATTTAGTTTTAGATCAATGTGTTGTTTTTCATGCATGTAAATCTGTAGATGGTTTGTGAAAATTTCAGGAACACATGTTGATATGTATTCCTACAATAAATGTGGTTTTATGAAACTTATGTTTTGCATGTTTCAACATTGAATTGAATTTGTAGTATATAAAATATCTTAAAAACTAAGAGCTACTGTTATAAATTTCACGATTCAAGTACATTCCAGATGTTTTTTATACACGTTGCGACGTCGGGTATGGTATAATCAAATTGGCGACCAATATTTTTCACTTATACATTTTTCGTGATATTGACTTTACACATAGCGAAAAGTTTGGAAATAACTTTATTACACGCTATTGTTAGTATATTCTATAAGAATATATTATATTGTGGCCTTTTCTTATTTACATATAATATCATTGTACAAAATATAAGTTGATTTATTTAGGTAATAATTAATTAGTTACCATAATGTGTCTCTTAATCTTGATGGAAGATTACACCAAATAAGATTATATTAAACATTATAATCTGTACTTAATATGGAGTTGATCCCTAGTCAATCTCTCACCTATAAGTAGGGGATTAGTTCTACCCCATAAAATAACACAGACATTCCATCATCTTTGTGAGAGGATTGAGTAGAAGATCAAAGTTCCACCATGGCCTTCTCTACCCTCAACTCAAGTAAGTTTTCTTATAACTTATTTATGTTTCGTTCATTATGTTTACGATTATCAGAAACTTATTACAATATGTGGCATCAGAGATAATATTGTTTTAAGTTTCGTATGAATTCAAACTTATGTCTTCTACTGCCACTAAAATTTAATGAACTGTTTTATCATTATGCATGAATATCAATGTTCATTATGTTTTTTTTTTTCTTCGCTGCATGAAACGTTTTCACAAAATCTTGCATGAAACGTTTTCACAAAATCGTACATTATTCTTATCCTATCAAACTGATCATGAAAATAATAAACCTTTTGTTTTGTATATTACTGCTAAAAGTAATTGGATATGTCATAATAGTTTAATACAGTAGTATATTGATGACTACTAATGATGTTAACTAGTTAGTTGATTTTCTTTTACATATATTTATTATATGGCGTGGTTGTTATTTTATCATGTACGCAGTAGAATTTTTTTGTCGATTTACTTGACGTGTCGTTATGTCAAACTGGATGGACTTCATGATGTGTGTGGTTCACTTATGTTACATGATCAACTTGAGTTAATTATTTAAATCTCGTAGGGTATTTTTTTCGACTAACTAACTGTTGTTTTAATATGTTTTATAAATCTAAAACAAAACTACTTTACAAATCTAAAACAAAACCTATTATGATTTATGAAACTATTATTCTGATTATGAAACTTTACTCATGCTTAAATAAATAAATAAATAAATAAATAATATGTTTTCTTTTATTTTGTTAACATGTGTTATGACTACTTAATTGTTGAGGTTGGTTGTAAGCCCAAAGGATGCAATTAATCAAAACCCTTAAGTGAATGAAAGTTATAATAAATTACGTTTTCATGAGTTTAGGTTACGTGTTAAGCCCAAAGGATAGCCGTAATCTTAATCATTAAACGGTATTTGCAAATTATATACTTAGTTAATTAAATTTCTGCCCAAAGGTGATTTTTTATTAATTAAGTTTTGCATAAATTTAATGAAGAAGTTATTAGTGTGTTGTCAATGGAACCAACGAGAAGTTGACAATTACACCAAACTTCTTATATGAATCTAATTTTGTGTTGTGGTTAGATTTCTATAACTAGCTGTTACCCTATAGTTGGTTATTATTTTATGATACTAATATAGTCGTTATATGATTTTGTACTGTGGAAATAATTTTACAGCTTTGACACCTAATGCTATTACCAATTGTGTATCTGGAATTGAACCCCTAAACGGAACAAATTTTTCATCGTGGAGAGATCAAGTGAAAATTTCCCTCGGCATAACAGATTTGGACTATGCATTAAGATTCGACAAACCTAACCCTCTAACGACCACTAGCACGGCCGATCAAAAGAGGACTTATGAAATATGGGAAAGGTCGAATCGCATGTCCCTAATGATAATGAAGAACTCTATTTCAGTTGCTATTCGAGGAGCCATTCCGGACTCTGAGGATGCTAAAGAGTTCTTAAAATCAGTTGAGGAACAATTTAAGGGCTCGTCTAAAGCTAATGCGAGTACTCTTATTCTTAAAATGCTCACCACGAAATATGATGGTCTTAGTGGGGTTCGTGAGCATATCATGATGATGAATGACATGGCCTCCAAATTAAATGGCATGGACATGGCAATATCTGAAGGTTTTCTCGTTCATTTCATAATGACATCTCTCCCTGCTCAGTTTGGTCCTTTTAAGATCAACTATAACACGCAAAAGGAGAAATGGAAAATGAGCGAGTTAATAGCCATGTGCGTCCAAGAGGAGGAAAGGCTTAAAATTGAAAAGCCGGATACTGCTTACCTTACTACCACTAAGGGCTTCAAAAAGAAAAATTTTAAAGTTAACAAAGGTTCTAAATGGGAAAAAGGAAACTCTGACAAGGCAAGTTCAAGTAATGGCAAGGAATCAAGCCCTAAATGTCGATTCTGTAAGAATCCTGGCCATTTCCAAAAGGAATGCCCAAAGTTTCGAGAATGGTTAGATAAGAAAGGTTCGTCTTTTTCCTATGTCTCTTGTGAAAGTTTTTTCATTGATGTCCCTTCAAACACTTATTGGATTGATAGTGGTTCCATGGTACATATAACAAATTCATTGCAGGGATTCCTTTCAAAGAGGATGCTACAAAAGGGGGAAAGAACCATTAAAGTTGGCGACGGGTATGAGAGACATGTTGAAGCTGTAGGAACTCTTCGATTAATTTTAAAGAGTGGTTTCAATATGTACTTAAATGATACACTTTATGTTCCATCCATTACTAGGAACCTTATTTCTGTTCCTAAGTTGCTTCTTCATGATTATGAATTTATGTTTGGATATTATGGTTTGAAAGTGTATTTTGATTCCCGTCTTGTTGGCATTGGTTCATTAGAAAATAACCTCATTAAATTACAATTAGATAGCAACTTTGAAAAATCCCTATTATCAATGGATGTAAATGTCATTAGTAATGGAAAAAGAAAACATTTAGATGAAGAAAATTCCTCAAGATTGTGGCATAAGCGTCTTGGTCACATATCTAAAGATAGAATGCAACGTCTTATAAAAGAAGGAATTCTTCACCATCTAGATTTTTCAGATTTTAATCAATGTGTTGAATGTATCAAAGGGAAATTTGTTAAAACTATTAAGAAAGGATCCACGAGAAGTAAACATCTTCTTGAAATTATCCATACAGATATTTGTGGACCCCTTACAAATGACATAGGTGGACGTAAGTATTTTATTACCTTTATTGATGATTATTCTCGTTACACTTATGTTTACTTGATAAAAGAAAAATCTGAATCTCTTGATGTATTTAAGATCTTCAAAGCGGAAGTTGAAAACCAGCTAAACCTTAAGATCAAAATAGTGAGATCAGATAGGGGCGGAGAGTATTATGGTAAACACTCTGATCTTGGTCAAAGCCCCGGGCCATTTGCCTTATTTTGTCAGGAAAATGGAATTGTTAATCAGTTTACTATGCCGTATACACCACAACAAAATGGTGTTGCAGAAAGGCGAAACCACACCCTTATGGATATGGTGCGAAGTATGATTTGCAATTCTATTCTCCCCGAGTTTTTGTGGACCGAGGCATTGAAAACCGCAACTCATATACTTAATAGGGTCCCTTCTAAGTCTGTCCCAAAAACTCCATTTGAGCTATGGACAGGCAGGGCGCCTAGCTTACGTTATTTTAAGATATGGGGTTGTCCGGCTGAAGCAAAAATTTTCAATCCTCAAACAAAGAAACTCGATTCAAGAACCATTAGTTGTTATTTTATTGGGTATCCAGAAAGATCTAAAGGGTATCGGTTCTACTGCCCTAAACATACCACTCGAATTGTCGAAACACGAGATGCTAAATTTCTTGAAAATGGTGAAATCAGTGGGAGTGGTGAAAGAAGCATTGACTTGAATGAAAAATTAATGGATGCTCCTAATCAAGAGTCATCAATACCATTATATATGGAAAACACAACAATCGCACCTTTAGATGAGGTTGTTGATGTTCCTATAGTCGATGCACCACCACATGATCAAAACCCAAGTTCACCTACTGTTCAGCAACCATTACGAAGGTCTGAAAGGACCAGAAGACCTGCCGTTCATGATGACTTCATAACCTATTTACTTGAGAATGATGATGACTTAAGTAAATTTGAAGATCCCATATTCTACAAAGAAGCCATGAATAGTGACCAATCAACTCAATGGTTTGAAGCCATGAAAGATGAGTTGAAATCAATGGAAATTAATGGTGTTTGGGTACTTACAGAATTACCAAATGGCGTAAAGCCTGTTGGTTGTAAGTGGGTCTATAAAATCAAATTAGACTCAAAAGGAAACATCGAAAGATATAAAGCACGATTGGTTGCTAAAGGCTACACTCAAAAGGAAGGGATTGACTATAATGAGACCTTTTCTCCCGTTTCAAGAAAGGAATCCTTAAGAATAGTCATGGCCTTAGTAGCTCATTATGATTTAGAGCTACATCAAATGGATGTTAAAACTGCATTCCTTAATGGTGATTTGCACGAAGATGTCTATATGACACAACCTGAAGGTTTTGTGGTTGAAGGCAAAGAACATATGGTTTGCAAGTTAAAGAGATCCATATATGGGTTAAAGCAGGCTTCTCGACAATGGTATCTGAAGTTTCATGAAGTTATGAGTAAATTTCAGTTCAAGAAAAATGCAGTGGATCAATGTATATACCTTAAGATCAGTGGGAGTAAATTTGTCATACTTGTATTATATGTCGATGACATTATTCTAGCAAGTAATGACCTAAATATGTTGTATGAGACTAAAAGGTTTCTTTCAAAGAATTTTGAAATGAAAGATCTCGGGGAAGCCTCTTATGTAATTGGCATTGAAATATACCGAGATAGGTCTCGTGGGATATTAGGCTTGTCACAACGGACTTATATTGATAAAATCCTTAAGAAATACAACATGCATAATTGCTCTCCAACTGTTGCCCCTGTTGTTAAGGGTGACAAATTTGGTGCATATCAGTGTCCTAAAAATAAGCTGGAACAAGAAGAGATGCGACTTAAACCTTATGCTTCTGTAGTTGGAAGTCTCACGTATGCTCAAGTATGTACACGCCCTGATATTGCATACATTACGGGTATGCTTGGACGTTATCAGTCTAATCCGGGAAAGGAACATTGGAAAGCAGCTAAAAAGGTTTTACGATATCTTCAAGGGACTAAGAACTCGATGTTGACTTACCGAAAAACGGATAACCTAGAAGTTATAGGTTACTCAGATTCCGATTTCGCTAAGTGTAAGGACTCTTTCAGATCCACATTAGGGTACATCTTTATGCTTTCAGGAGGTCCTATATCATGGAGGAGTCATAAGCAAGAACTCACTACAACTTCCACTATGATGGCCGAATATGTTGCATGTTATCACGCAACTAGTCACGCTATATTATTGAGAAATCTAATTTCTGGACTCAAGGTAGTTGACTCTATTTCAAGACCCCTCAGACTGTATTGTGATAATAGTTCAGCTGTTAGATTTTCAAACAGCACTAGTTCTACTGGAGCTGGTTTATATCTCGAGACTAAGTATTTGTATGTTCGAGAGAAGGTTGAAGACAATAGCATTGTCATAGAGCATATTAGCACTCATGACATGTTGGCGGATCCACTTACTAAAGGTTTACCACCCAAGCTCTTTTTAGAGCATGTTGCTGGCATGGGTTTATGTGATAACCAAATTTAAGGATTTTATTGTTTTGTTTTCACAATATGTTGAAGTTTGTTATTCTCTAGTTTGCGCACATTATATTGAGATCTTATGAACAAGCGATTATTTTGGATCATTTTGAATGGATTTAATTTATTACCGTTTATTTATTTTTCCATTCATATACATTATGGATTATGATCATGATCATGTAGCAAAAGCTAATAGTATAATTATTAGGGGTCCCGTGTCCATAGCGATGCTAGTGACTATGTTAGTTTGCGTTAGTGATTCTATATGATTGTGATGAAGTTATGAAATCAACTTGGCCAATCTAATGTTGTACGAAATGTAAATACGTATAAGGCCAAGTGGGAGAATGTTAGTATATTCTATAAGAATATATTATATTGTGGCCTTTTCTTATTTACATATAATATCATTGTACAAAATATAAGTTGATTTATTTAGGTAATAATTAATTAGTTACCATAATGTGTCTCTTAATCTTGATGGAAGATTACACCAAATAAGATTATATTAAACATTATAATCTGTACTTAATATGGAGTTGATCCCTAGTCAATCTCTCACCTATAAGTAGGGGATTAGTTCTACCCCATAAAATAACACAGACATTCCATCATCTTTGTGAGAGGATTGAGTAGAAGATCAAAGTTCCACCATGGCCTTCTCTACCCTCAACTCAAGTAAGTTTTCTTATAACTTATTTATGTTTCGTTCATTATGTTTACGATTATCAGAAACTTATTACAATAGCTATTTCATATTAAGATGTATGTTTACATCACGGTGCAATCATAATAAAAAACTATAGCGAGTAATATCGCGAGGTGAGGTTGGACTGATTGAAGATAAAAAGTATTTGTCAGTTAGTAAATGTCGTGTAATATTCGTCATAACATTGTATAACATGTAAACATAGAAAAGTATACATCCGAGCATTAATGGATGATACGGTCATCACTGGCGTATCAACATCTCATTATTTCATACAAACTCTTACAATGTTTTAAACTTTAAATACATTATATCAACATAGATTTAATCACTTTTTAGATTACAATAATATAAAAATAAAAAACATGTATGATGAATGAATTATACATTGATACACAATAAAGAACATTTAATTAAACATTATAAACAACTTAGTGGGACAGAATGCATGTGTGTTAAGAGCAATGGGTGTGATTATGTTGTAGTCTTGCCGAACTGGTAGCCACTCGGCGTCGCCGAGTGCTCGCTATCGCACCCAGTTAGCTCGTCATCTCTCGTCGAACGAGAACTCGTTGTGTAGACGAAAAATAAATGGACAAAAAGAAAAAATAATTAAACCATTTCACTACAACAGTTATTAGAAAAAACTAAATTTTGTTACCCTCTTTCACTATATATCTTTCCCACAAAACTCTAAATAACTCACCAACTTCAGTCACATTATTTTAAACTCACTCAAATAATTCCCCATTTTCACATACAGAAATAAATGGCTATTAAACTAAAAGAAGCGAGAAGACAAACCACTCCGCAACTATGTCAATAACTTAGAGCTTATGTCGAGGTGGCTAACAATCTGTTGTTTTACTTATAGGCTCGATCTTCCGCAAGCCTTAGTTGTGTGCTATTTTTTTCAAGTCTCGAATTTAAAAGAGTGTATTTGTGATGAAACACTTGCCATTGCGTTGGAGGAGATTCAAACCATCAACAAATCACGTTTTGTCGAAGAACGCGTCGAAACTATGGATCGTAAGGTTAAGCTATTGAAACAAAGTCGTATTCTGACCGTGAAAGTTAGTGGAATTCTAGGCGTAGTCTTGAATTCACCCGAGAGCATGAACGTCAATTTCGTAATAACTACCTGCATTTATTTACCGAATCGTGTGTCGATATCACACTCTAAGCTTCGGGACGAAGCTTCTCTAACGAGGGTAGAGTGTAACAACCGGAAATGTTCGAGATTCGTAAAATGATGATTTTACACTTTAACTTTTTATTTGGTCAACTATCTGATTGAATTGCTTTTAAACTGGGAAGTTATCTCGCGTTCTGTGAAAAACGTTTGTGGACGCGTTCTGGCATTAGATTGGGCTCAGTCTATTTTCTGTAAACATCGTGTGTGTATTTTAACCATGAACTCTGACGGTAAATGACGTTACGATAATCGTGATTTTTTGTTAAATGTGAATTAAAAAGTTCAACATAGACCCTTAGTTTAGCATAGACTCAATCAACCAATCACAATCACCTATTTTTATCATGTAACAAAAAAACTCATTTTTAAAAAATTAAATATGTCACAAACCGTTCATCGTTACGTAAAACAAAACACATCACCGCGATGAGAATTAAATCATCTATCTATCGAGGGCACATGTATATACTTTCAACGAACTTTTTTTGCCTTTTTTTTCTTAAGTCACGTATGAGAGAATCATATATGATTCGTCACGAAACATTATGATTCATATCACGAATCATATATGATTTTCTGAAAATCATATATGATTCGAATCATATATGATTCTCTCATACGTGACTTAAGAAAAAAAAGTCGAAAAAAAGTTCGTCGAAAGTATATACATGTGCCCCTCGATAGAAAGATGATTTAATTCTCGTTGCAATGGTGTATTTTTTTCGTTTGACGATTTATCGTTTATGAGATATTCAATTTTTAAAAAAGTGGTGGGAAGTGGTTTTTTTTAAAATGAGTGATTATGATTGATTGAATAGGTCTATGCTAATTTAAGGGTCTACATAAATCTTAACTCTATGCATAATATATACAACCCAGGTTTGAGTGGTGTGAACGGTTACTAGGTGAATTATGTGCGTTTCACCTTTAGTGAAATTATTTGTGCAAATATCTGTGAATATTAATTTATAATTTTATGTATTAATTATTTGATTAATTATTTTACATTACATATTTAATCGTTTTAATTATCGTTTTTATGTTTTGCCGTATTCGGATATATCAAGAAGTCAAAATTAGGATTAAATATAATAATTATTTGTTCAAAACCTTATTTAATATTTATTAGTTTAATTAATTAACCTAAATTATTTAGAAACCACAATTAGACTTTTTTTACCATTACCTAAATTTTACCTTAAATTTACCTACATCTATCTACAAGTTACCACTAGTAAATTTTTTGAAAATTACCCACGCTAATCAAAGATGTGACCGGCCACCCATGTAACAAGTCATGTGTCAACATCAAAAGTCAATCTCAAAATATGTCTTGTTCTCAAAGTTTCCTAAAAACTATGTAAGTCTTATTTCTCATTATATTTAACACCAAAAATCATTTTTCTCTTTGATTTTACACCCACAACACATGGCACAATACTTACTCTTACAAAATCTATTTTCAACTTTTTTACCAAACTTAAAAACATGAAGATCTAGTACTTCCAAAGTGATACAAGTGGTTTGTTGGGCCAATTTAGAGCCTTAATTGTCCCCTGAAGAATTTGAATGAAATATATCCTAAGTAGTTTATAGGTCGGTAAACTTAAGTAAGTTCACCGAGTCATCCTCAAGATGTTCTTAGAAGTCGTGAGACTCTTTCACCCCTGTGGCGGATCTCAGCCCGTGAAGAAAAGAACCAAGATCAGGATGATGGAGTTAGTTAGTGGTGACAATAACTCACTAACTCCCTGAAGACCATCTCTAAATCAAAAGACCTAAAGTATTGTTACTAAAGTAACTAGTGGGAACTTCCTTAGGGTGCAAAAGGAAGAATAGAAAGTGCAAGGTGGTTACTTGACTTTATTGAAGCTTCCAAATGAAGCTTCATATTCCCACTATATATATGTGGTCTCATTGTTTAGAGATGGTTAAGGATTCCTAGCCATATAAACATATGTAATATCTTAGTGGAAAGGGTTCTCTTCCCATTGTTCTCATGCTTAGCTTTGAACAATGGGAGCATGTGTCATTCATCGCCCGGTTGTTATTCCGTAAACAACCGGGCAACACATGTAAATCTATTGATTCATTATTAATAAGATATACAAAGATGAAAAGTTCAAACGTTGTTATTAGTTAGACGATTGGTTGTTTGTGCATACGTGTTCGTCATCGATCCTTATAGATCCGTTGTATGCACGAGTTTATGGGACCAACAAGTGGTATCAGAGCAGGTTGGATTAATTCTTATCCAAATCCATTCGATGTATATAGCTACTAATAACAACTCTTTTATCAATGTCAATTTCAAGTGTGTATTCAAAAACTACACAAGCAGTAGTTTTTTTGGGAGAAAAATACTACCATTTGACCTCTGCTAAAATAATATCCACTCAAATTTTATCCTCTACCAAACCCAACCCCCACGTCTCATCCACCCCACCATTATCCAAAATAAAAAAACAAATCCGGTTATCATTTACCCTATCCCCACCGTCATTTGGATAATAAAAAATCCTATCAACAAACAACCACCAAATCCCATCACAAATCACCCTCATGTTGTGAACAAATCATTAAATCCAAATCAAATCTTAAAGCAAGATCCAAAACCGGATTTACTCATATCACGACCAACCAGTAACAAAAATCTATCATCATCATCGGCTTACATTGAAATCCATGTGACAATATGATATTTTAAGTCGTTATTCTAATATCGAATATTGTGTATTATGTATTTACTTTATATGGGTTAACGTTATGTGCCTTATATATTTCTGGAATGGTTTGTTTTGGTGGCAAATGAGGAGTTTGGTATTTCTTTGTTTTGCAGGTGCTTGGTCTTCTTGTCCAAGTTATGCTAACAAGTGTTTTATTGATTCTGATGAAGTTTATTGCCAAGCGTTACTTTTTCTGGATTTCTAGAAGTATAGGTTTTTATGGGTCCTGGTTTATGTATAAGGAGTATGTATTTAGTATTTTAGTTTTTTTTGTATTTGTTGGTTTGGTTATTGAGTATGGGATGTGTCCATGCCAATGTTTTGCTTGCTTGAGATTTTAGTTAGGGATGTGTCCTATCTATTTTTGTAAGCTTTGAAGCAGTTGTACTTTGCCTTTGTGGCTCTTTTCTTAATAAATTTACCATTAAGAAAAAAAAGAAGAAATTTGAATTATCGGCTAACCGGAAAGGTTAGGAATTGATACTTAGCGTAAGAATGTCGTTTAGATTATAACCGACAAGGAATACGTTAGGTATCGGTATTTATATTCTCGTTATGACATAGAAATATTTTTTGTTGTCGTCATTTAATTTTTCGTTTTTACGAGTATTTTTCGTAATTTACATTAAACCTTTACGTGTCATTCGTTCATTCGACGCATTAACCTATTTTAAGTTATTTAATTATCAAAATATTAATGTCCTCTGAATTTTGATGTTTTTATTTTATAATGAGCGTTTATTTTTCGTGTTTTACACATATCTTTCAAATCGCGTAACTTTTAAAATATCGAGCTTTGGTAATACCCGCTTTTACAAATTATGGGGCAAGATTTATTAATATCTTACCCGACTTATACAAACACCACATTCCATACACATTTCCATCCTTATTTTTCTAGCATCGATGTAGTAATGCATACATGTAGTCATAAACCATATAATACAATTCACTACATTTAAGTGTCATTTAAATTATTATATGTTACATGCTTGTTAAGCATTATATGCTACTACTAGTGACCAAATGTCAAAGTTACTATTATCTAAAGTAAAGTAATTAAATGACACATACAATTGTATACATATTAACAAAGTAAATTCACTTACTTGATATATGTAGACACGTGCATATGTTTTTTAATCATGGACAACGCATTACCTTATGTGTTAAGGAATGAACTATTATCATGCCATGTTAACAACTAGACGGTTAACTTTGACAATTTGTCTTGCGTGACTAATATATGTATGTTCTCAAATGTCAAGCCATATTTTAATCAACGTTCTCAAATGTCAAGCCATATTACCTATTGATATAAGCATTTAAATTTTAAGGACCGACCGGAGAAAATTAAGATTCAAGGATTTTGATTTAGTGATCGTTGTTGTATATTTTTGTGCTCATTTCTAGTAAACACGTCTTACTCGATAAGGTGAGTTCATAGCCTCGCTTTTATTTACTTACTTGTTTTATAAAACCCACGAGGGGATACCATGCTTATTTTTAAAATAGAACACAAAGGACCCGATTGTATGCTCAGGTGAATGTTATTACATAAGTTTGCTTATATCCTCTAAGACCCACTTATCATAAATTGTTAATCACTCGGTGCGAGTCAACGCTAATACTATGGATAGATTTATCGGGGTGACGCCCAGTCCGATGCGATTAGCTATCGCAATGTGTATGGGAGCGCTGCAGATGCATTTGTATAATAGAAATATACGCACTTGGCTAGGTGTGTTTGTGGGTTGAAATACATATATGTTAACGTTCAATGTCATGAGGCTTATGAAATAACGATATAATTATGTATGTACAACATAATTTTCATCCGATGAATTTTTATCCAGATACTTGTGTTCGATTTATATTTTAAACTCTATGGATTCAATCAACAATTTTTGTTGACGTTATAGCATGTTTTATCTCAGGTCCATAAAGAAGGTACTCGAGGAAGGCGGTTTCGTGAAGCTTGCTTAATTTTGATTACTCTGGCCCGCTTTTATAAAATATATCCATTCAAAGCACTTTTTATCTTTTGATGTGTATAGTAAACTTTTAAAACTATCTCGGACCGTGTATGGATATTTATCTTTTGAATGAATGAATGGATGTTTTTACCAAAAACGACTCGTTTTGAGCCGTTTTCTATAATTGTGTGATTGTATCATGTAAGTAACACCCAAGGAACCTTCCGCTAATGTGACCCGATTTGAAGGTGTTACAATCCACAACAAAAAAACCAAATTAAAAACCTCAAAAAACAAATCGAAAATTAAAAAGATGGATTTATTTCCTGTGGCCAGAGAGATGAATTGTTTTCATTAAAGAATCGATTTCTTTTAAGTGGGTTTATAATAAGTTCATGGTGTTGTTTTCGATTGGTGATCTTCAATATGAGCTCGGTGTTGCGGTTATTTATTGTCAAAGATGGATTCGGGGATGATATTAAAATATGTTGTTAAATTGACGTTGTTGATGTGATGTTGATTGATATAATGGGTTAGGATGGATGTGATAAAATGGGTAGTGGTTATCAAGACTGAAGGAAATGAGTTTGTACCATGGCTGTAATAATGAATGAATGGAAAAAGCTGATGAAACATTTGGTTCATAGTTGAAATGGCTGATGAAAAAATCAATATCAGAGGCATGATGCAGCTGATACATTATTTGATTAGTAAATTGAGTTTTAGTGAACTCTGTCACTGGTCTCTCTTTGCGAACCCCAGCTAAAACTAGTTGGCCTCAAAGTCAGACTCACTCAGTGAAGCTTGATCCCAACGAACCTAGACCAGTGAACCAGGTTAGGCACACAGGTTAGAGACCCCTATCGATGTACATGTGAACCCTGACAACAGAGGTCTCAGGACCTGCAACATATCAGATCCTAAACCCATCACAAAGGTTTGAACCCACCTGCCATAAAGGTCAGACCCCCAGGTCAGAGGTATGAAACATCTAACACAGATTTGAACTTACCATAGAGGTCTGAGCACCCAGACGCTAGACCCTCTAGTCTTAACCAGTACAGAGACCCCCCCTCGTCAGAGATATTAAGTCAAAGACCCTGACACCATGTCGATGAACCTATCACCAGATGGATGAATCTTTGAAGACTCCCCAGAGCAGCGACCCCATCTGACCCTCTGAAAACCCATAATGGATTTGAGCCTGATGTTGAGCTCAGGTTGTTGTACCAGATTTCTGAACCCTAGAGACACCCATGTCGGATATCACACCAGACCATACTCTAGATCAGACACATATAAGACCCCAGAGATCTCCTAGGTCAGAGATCAGATCAGACCCCTCAAACCAGCTTCCATACCAGCGACCCGTCCAGCCCCAAATATATCTGGACTTTATCATCTCAGATCTCTGAACCTGTTAAACTCCAGGTAGCTGTGTGAACCCCAGACCAGCGAACCAAGGTCAGAGACCAATATCAGAGACTCTTGTTGCTGTACATGTGAGCCCAGCCGCTGAACCTGAGTTGTTAATCACTCAGACGAACTCGCGACCTCTTGAGCCTACAACTGATCCACCAAACAGCGTAACATGTAGCTCCACAACTAACCCGCTGAGCTTAAAAACCAAAAGTTGAAGACTTACCGAATTTTGAGGGGGAGATGAATACACTTATCAAAGTTTTGTCATCATGAGTTTGAAGACATCAAAGACGGATGAACAAAGTGTGTATGTCATACAAAAGATGCTAGTATAGCAACTTTTGAGGGGGAGAGAACACACTTATCAGAGTGCTTGCACACTCATCATCATCGTCATTAGGTATACTTAAACATGTATTCTTTACACATTGATTTCGTATACCTGTACTCATAACCTGAAGTGAAACCACAAATAACACCACAAACAAAACACAACCACCCCACCACTACAATGCAATATCTCACAACAAAAACAAAACAAACAAACAAATCACATAAAAAAAACGAAGTTTCCAAGAGCAGTTGGTGTTGGTAATGTGCTTAAATAGGTTAGATGTTGTGTTGAAAGAAAGAATGATGGTTTCGGGGTAGAAGAGTTGTGTGATACTAATGTTAGTAAAATGAAGTGAACAAATGTTCTATGATTTTAATATACTTGGGTTTTTAGTAGTTTGGAGTGAATTTTCTTGCCGTGTTTGATCACCACTGCTTGAATCAAGTCTCTGAAGCTACAACATAACCTAGGAGCTGAAGATGTTCATCAAAGACTACACATAGTCATGAAGATGAAGATCTGGTATGAACACATCTTAAACAACTTCAACAACAAATGATCAGAAGATTGTTACCTTTTATGTATCTTTGTTGTTACTTAGTTTGTAAGAAGAAACTGTTATGCTCACTTACTACTAATAGACTTAGGCTATATTTCCATCCAAATAGGGGGAGATTGTTGGGCCAATTTAGAGTCCCTTGTACAGATTTGAATGAAATATATCCTAAGTAGTTTATAGGTCGGTAAACTTAAGTAAGTTCAGCGAGTCATCCTCAAGATGTTCTTAGAAGTCCAGAGACTCATTCACCCCTGAGGCGGATCTCAGCCTGTGAAGAAAAGAACCAAGATCAGGTTGATTGAGTTAGTGAGTGGTGACAATAACTCAATAACTCCCTGAAGACCATCTCTGAATCAGAAGACGTGAAGTATTGATATTGAAGTAATTAGTGGGAACTTCCTAAGGGTGCAAAAGGAAGAATAGAAAGTGTAAGGTGGTTACTTGACTTTATCGAATCTTACAAAGGAAGCTTCACTTTCTCACTATATATATGTGGTCTCATTATTTAGAGATGATTAAGGATTTCTAGCCATAGAAACATACAATGCAATATCTTAGTGAATAGGGTTCTCGTCCCATTGTTCTCATGCTTAGCTTTGAACAATGGGAGCATAGTTTATCATTCATCGCCCGGTTTTTATTCCGCAAACAACCGAGCAACACTTGTAAATCTATTGTTTCATTATTAATAAGATATACAAAGATGAAAAGTACAAGCGTTGTTATTAGTTAGTCGATTGGTTGCTTGTGCATACTTTTTCGTCACAGATCCTTATAGATCCGTTGTATGCACGAGTTTATGGGACCAACATGGTTTTATACAAAAGATAATATAGGGTTCTGATTTTAAAGCAGGTTTATTGGTAATTAAAGAGGGTAATTGTAACACCCTCAAATTGGCCCAAAGAAAGCCCAAGAGTATTAGGGCTTGTTACGTGTCTTGATCCGAGAGAACGACCTCTATGCCAATTATCACAACACAGACTCCAAATAATCACACAGTCAAGTACCTGAGAATACATGCTTAAAAGTATCAACATAATGGTTGGTGAGTTCATAAGTTTCATTAAAATGTTTTTGACACTTTATAAGTTCATAAGTACCACTACCACAAGTAGCATTGCGAAAACGTTTAGAAATCCAGAGTTTTTGCATTAAAGCAACCTTACCACAAAGTTCAGTCATAAATCGATGTTTAGTAAAGCATTACATCTATCACAGATACTTCAGTTCATAAACAAGTTGTAGTTCACGCTCACATTTAGTTTTAGTTCAATCTTAAGTTCATGATTAATGTCATATCCAAGTTCAATTTAGTAGTCACGGTCAACATACATAACAGTATCATAATTTAGGTTCATATCAGTATCATAATTTAGGTTCATATCAGAATCATAGCAAAATGCATATAAGCATCATATCAAACCAACATATAAGCATCATCTCAAACCAACATATAAGCATCATGTCAAACCAGAATATAAGCATCATGTCACGAGCATTTCATTACTACAGCCAAGATTCATATCGATAACATAGTTAATATTCATATCAGATAAATACATGATTTCAGTCAAGATTCATACCAATATCACAGTTAAGATTCATATCAGATCAATACATGATCGTAGTCAAGATTCATACCAATATCACAGTTAAGATTCATATCAGATCAATACATGATCGCAGTCAAGACTCATATCGATATCACAATTAATATTTATGTTCAAGAATCATAATACGATTATAGTCAAGATTCACATTCAAGATGCATAGCAAGATCATAATCAAGATTCATTTCAAGATTCATAGCAAGATCATAATCAAAATTCATATTCAAGATTCATAGCAAGATCATAATCAAAATTCATATTCAATATTCATTGCAAGATCATAAACAAAGTTCATATTCAAGGTTCATAGCAGGATCATAATCAAAATTCATATTCAAGATTCATAGCAAGATCATAATCAAAATTCATATTCAAGATTCATAGCAAGATTATAATCAAACTTCATATTCAAGATTCATAGCAAGATGGACTGAAAAAGTTCAATTCAAGTACCCGGGTAACTATAGGAGATATAGTGCCAAGTGTCGAATAAATCGGGTGTTTCAGTGTTTATGATAGCGTTAAGCTCATGATATCGAAGCTAATGATCCAGTACGTACACCACAATGTACATATAAGTTGCCCCGAGTGAGAGTCTAGCCAAGACTACCCAAGTTCACACAAATGATATCCACCTATCCGGCGTCAGAATGCCCGAGTGGAGGTTGTCAAGCCTCAATAGATCTATCCATAACATAAGAGCTTACTCGAGCAGAGTAATTAACGATTCATGATAGTGGGGACTATGGCTAACGCTGCTTAGGCTAATCATAAACGAAGTTCACTGGGTGTTTACAGAAATCAATTTTGCGTCCACAAGCAAGTATAAGCAGTCATTTCACTTCATAGTATTAAACATAAAAAAGCAGTTTAAAAGGAGCTATGAGATAGCTTAGATATTCACAAGTATAAATCGTCAAAAATCTGAAATGTGTAAACTCATATGTCACGTAAACAATCCTCAAAAGTACAAGCACGTACGCAATATAAACAATCTTCGATAAGATAACAACGCATATATATCACAATAATACTTGTAAAGTATAGATATGTAAATCACAACAATCATTAAGATGCACAAACACGTATTTGACATCGACAAGCATGTATCTCCCCAAAAGAGATTCAAAACATTTATAAAGCATTTGAAAAGAGAAAGATAGGGTATGAACTCACATCGATGTTGCAGGACAATTAGTAGATATGCGAATACCAAGATCAGCGTTACGTAAACCAGAACTGCTCGATACCAGAAGTCGTAGTTTATCTTATTGATCATTTCCCAGCATCCCAATTTGATGCATCCAAGCTTTCCCGATGAAAGGTTTCATCAAAACCATCGGTTCATAAACCGTTTAGATCCCATGTCGAAGTCGTTCAGGAATCGGTTCAGTGATTGGTTTTAAATTCCCTTAACGGCTTTTAAAACTAACCAAACGACTCAAACGGTCGTTACATCACAAAACAAAAATAATCATAATTATTTATTTTCGGACACCGATTTAAGAACAACAATAACAATCAATCATAACCGCGAGCCGACACCGTCTTTAGTGCGGCTGTGGCAGCCAAAACGACACACACGAGCACCACCTTTATGGTGGTCTCGGTAGCATACATACAATAACCGAACACCCCTTTAGGGCTGATGTAACTCGAAGTCAAACACACCCTTACGGGTTGACCAAACGGTGGCTAGTGGTCTACAACCACAACGGATCTGGTGATTTCAAGTGGTGGTCACGTGATGGAGCAGGTTGGAGGATGATGATGAGATACGTGGGTGGTTGGTCGGGTGGTGGTATTGTGGTGAACAGTGGCGGGCTGTGGATTTATTGTTCTGGTAATCTGACGACGGTGGACAAAAAATGAAGAATGTAATGGATCGGACAAATCAGGTGCTGGATCGGTTAGATCGGGCTATTATAAGTTTTTTTGAGATGTTTTTAGTTTTTGTGGCAGCGGCCGACGGCGGTGGTGGCCGGAGAAGTTTTCCGGCGGCTGGAGGAGATAGTATAGTCATGTGTGTGTGTGTTTTCTTTTGGCTAGGGTCTTGAATAATGAGGCTAACCCTAAATCTTCTCATTTTATGTAATAAAGTTGTAAAGCTAATGTGTAACATTTATAATAGTTGAGGGATTGAAGTTGTAATTTATTTACTTAACTTTTCTTTCACTTGTTTAAACGTGACTCGGGACTTGATCGGTACAGATAACATTTGATTGAAAACTCAAATTTTTTACCGTTGCATTTAAAATAGAGTTTCCATGAAAATAGGTTATTTATATGACAAGAAATTCATAAGTCACTATAAACTCATTTAAATGTTAATGATCTTCCTGGTTTCTCAAACAAGCTCAGTTTAGCGAAAAATGGACTTCAACTCGATTATTCGCGTTTTTAACAAATGTTGTTAAAATAAAAATATTAAAGAATTTAATAAATCATTTTATTAAATATCTCGTGACGATTAGTTATAGATTTTTTTTACTATGCCGATACGCAGATTGTGCGATTTTTCACATTATGAAAAATATGTCCCGTTTTCAAATCTAATAAGTTTGGTAATGCTCAAAAATGAATTTCAAATAATAATAATTATTATTTATTATTATTTAATTGTACGGAAAATTCTCTGGTGTTACATCATCCACGTCGTATTTTGAGTTTCGTCCTCGAAACTCGTTCGTTGTTACCCAGTAGAGAAGTGTCAAGAAAAGGGTATTACGATGTTGTGCTCCAAAGTTAAGTCGATTATACTTAAACCGGTCATTTTTTTAATTCTCCCCGGATTTTAGTTTGTGTTATTCACAGAAGGTTGTGTCAGAAAGCAATGGGTAAAACTGGATTATATCTGAAGGGTTCAATATGTCGATTTGAAAAAGCGGTAACGGTTCATAGAACAGTTAAGGACAACTAGAAGCGAAGAGTTCGACAAGTCGCCAACATCTTAAATTTCGGTAAGGGTTCATATAATAAATAAAGGACAATTAGAAGTGAAGAATTTTTGCAAGTCGTCGACTCTGAAGAGTCGAGATAAGGTTCACTGCAGTCAGCTCGTTAGGCTCGCGTCGATCGGTGTTTATTCGGAAAAATCAGTGCGACAGTTTACGAATCAAATGAAGTTCGAGAATCTTTCGTCAAGATGTGATAATGATAACGGTAAAAGGACAAAATAGTGATAAAACTCATTCAGACGATTCATAAGTCAAAAGAAACACGTTCCATAACTAGAATAATAGGATAGTAATGTAAATACAAAATCACGTCAGATGCGCTTAAGCCCACTTGTTTATAATTCAGATTTACATACAGAGGCATCCTAATCTATGTAAATATAAATCATAAACCTTTGGTTAAGCGATTTGTAACTTCTTTATTCAAATGTAAAGGCGTCCCAATCTATTTCAATAAAAACCTCATAACTCATCTTACTCAAATATTCTCGACAAGACTTACCATCAAAATAAATAAAGTATCTAAGAAAATAGATATTACCAAGAGAGTTTACAGTCAGTTTATTTACACCTTCCGTATTCAAACGTCCCATACCATCTCAATACAGAACCATAAATAAGCTTCTGGTCCGGTGGCTTATGATTTCACATTTGGATGTCCCATACCATCTAAATACGAAATCATAATTAACTTGTGGTCAGGAGACTCATGTCCTATATTCAAACGTCCCATTCCATTTAAATATGAAATCATAATTACCCTGATTGGAGTCACACCGCACCATTTAGACAGGCAAACTATCCAAATGATATCACACACATAATTACATCACGTAATCGAAACGAGGTATCGACCGATTACATTCCAATAATAGACGTTTGTGATACCGACTGTAGACGTGCATGGAGTGTAAGGTCATAAAGCGTAATCAAGAGGATAATATATCATAATAGTATCAGTGGTAAAATCTCATTGAAAATAGTTAAAATCTCTAAAACGTTATTAGATGAAATTATCAAAAGCAACGCATGCGTCGTCAATGAGTTGCGTTCCATGAGTAGACGTTCAAATTCATAAGCGGGAGAAAATAAATGTCAATCACGCAATAACGTGCGCAATAACACGTACCAAACAAAGAACCCGTATGTAATATAATGAAATATTATAATGATTATCAAATAAATAAAGGAACTAGTCGATTACATGAGTCTCAATCGTCCCTGAGAAAGAATCATAAATAAGTACGAACGTATATATAAAAAAATCGTAACTACGTAATGCATATAGTCAGGTAGCAGCATATAAAGCAATCATAAACATATGAGGCAATGATCTTGATTTATTTACTTCATATGATATCTTACATTCATAAAATATTATCAAGTAATATGATATCAAGCAACGAATCAATCGGCACAAGTATATAAATCAAGTAATAGCGAGCAACACTAGCGGCGACCTAAACATATTACTATAGTTCATGCGCGAACAAATAAATCACATAAGTCTATCACGTATGTCACTTGCCAATCATGTGCTTAGTTTTATAGATAAAATATGACTTATCAAAATCATATAGTGAATATTAGTATCTTATTCTTAAGAAAAAGTATTTATTTTTGACTCGACGGAATTTCGAGAGCCTTTCGGCGTAAATTTTTAATTTACCCAAGGTTAACTTCCTAAACTTCTCAACACACTTTGTATGGAAAATCCGACATCCTTTCGGCGTCATTTTAAAATTTTGCCGTTTTTTGTAAGTACTCAAATCACAATCTAAATTACCATATTTTCAACCCTTTCTCAAATCACGATAAACCAATAAATCACTTTTTCGCAAAATTGTCATTCACCACGTCTAAATAGTCACAATCATCAAATATTTCCAACACGCGCTCTTACCATTTTTTAAAATGTTTTCAATATTCATGTACGTCAATTTAATCTCGTTTCGACACTCAGACAACCAGCTTGACTTAAAAACGTCATTTCGACCATTTTTAAATTATAGACAGCAATTGTTTTTAGTGTTTTTGCAAAAATTAAGTTTTCCAACAACAAAACTCGATCGACCATATCTTGCTTATTTTCACTCCGTTTTTCGCTTATAATATACTGAAATGAATGTATTAACTTGTACTTTCATAATCTCGAACTAATCTAGTGTCAAAACAAATTTTTTAACCCTTTAATCTCAATATAGAATTCGGACAGATTTCATAACTTTTGTAAAAATGCATTTTTGACCACTTTAAAACATACCCACTTATAGTAACATTACTAGTTTTACCCAAAACTCATAAACACCAATAATTCACCAATAACATATTTATATCCATGAACCTATAAATACAACAACTTATATTTTTATAAAAACTATATTATGTTCTTAAAATATATAGATTTAGTAGATCCACATAAAAATGTATAGATCTAAAAGATACCATGTAGAAAAGTAATTTACTCTATTTATTTTCAAGAAAACACATGATAAGTGACATGCATGCATAGATCTAAACAATGCAAGAATAAAATTAACGAAATATATGATATATTACTTTATGAGCAACACATATGGTAATAACAAACATGTGGGTCAAATATCCATATAACAGTGCACAAGACAATCATAACATGTAAAGAAGATACTCATATAGTAGTGCATGAATAAATCACAAAATGTAAAGTAAGCATTCATATAACAGCGAAACGAGAGATCCCAGACATGCATGACAAGTATTCATATAGCAGCAGATAAGCAATCGTATTATGTGAAGCACGTATTTATATACCAGAAGAATAAGCATAATGACATGCTAAAACACAAGAGAGCATCGGTTATATTCTAGGCCTATACAATAACACCTAGTTCTCTATAACCATGGCTCTGATACCAATCTGTAACACCCCCAAATTGGCCCAGAGAAAGCCCACGAGTATTAGGGCCTGTTACGTCATGATTATCCGAGTCTTGATCCGAGAGAACGACCTCTATGCCAATTATCACAACGCAGACTCCAAATAATCATATAGTCAAATACCTGAGAATACATGCTTAAAAGTGTCAACACAATGGTTGGTGAGTTCATAAGTTTTATTAAAATATTTATGACACTTTAAAAGTTCATAAGGACCACTACTACCACAAGTAGCATTGCGAAAACGTTTAGAAATCCATATTTTTTTGCATTAAAGCAACGTTACCACAAAGTTCAGTCATAAATCGATGTTTAGCAAAGCATTACATCTATCACAGATACTTCAGTTCATAAACAAGTTGTAGTTCACGCTCACATTTAGTATTAGTTCAATCTTAATTCATGATTAAATTCATATCCAAGTTCAATTCAGTAGTCACAGTCAACATACATAATAGTATCATAATCTAGGTTCATATCAGTTTTACAATCAAGATCACATATGAGAATCATAACAAAATGCATATAAGCATCATATCAAACCAACATATAAGCATCATGTCAAACCAGCATATAAGCATAATGTCAAACCAGAATATAAACATCATGTCACGAGCATTTCATTACCACAGTCAAGATTCATTTCAATATCACAGTTAATATTCATATCAGATCAATACATGATTTCAGTCAAGATTCATACCAATATCACAGTTGATAACTGGATTTTACCTAGTTAAAAAGTTCGTTATAGTGGTCTAATCGAATTGATCCTGGTTAACTATGCGACTCGGTTGTTTTTGGTTGAAACAAATGTTGTGTCGTTGTAGTAATTAAAAAGTGCAAAACTTAAAAGTAAATGGCGTTAAATTAAATCTAAATCTAATTTAAAATAAATGACGGGAATTTAAAAGCGAGACAAAAATTAAAAGGCACTAAGAGTAAATAACGCAAACTTAAAACTATCTAAGGCAAACTTAAAACGCAACTAAAACTTAAACTAAGGCAAGGTTAAAATAAATCTAAGGCAAGTAATCTTAAAGTGCGACTAAGGAAAAAGGCGGGAAAAATAAAGCTTGAAAATTAAAAATTAAAAACAGAAACTTAAAATAACCTCAAAACAGCTCATTCGGAATAATCCTTCGTTCGAAATAATCACTCATCCGAAATGTCACCTTCGTTCGGAATGATTCTTCTTCACTCGGAATAATTACTAAAACCCTTGATCCGGAATAAAATGTTCACCCGGAATAAAAACTTGATCCGGAATGAATTCTTTATTCGGAATATGTCACTTATCCGGAATAAATCCTTCACTCGGAATATAAGCCTTGATCTATAATGTTCACTTGATTCGGAATATGAAGCTTGGTTCAGAATGTTTTGCTGATCCGGAACAATGTCTTGATTCGGAATATATTCCGGATGAATCACCTTGATTCGGAATGTTGTCTTGATTCAGAATGTTCCGAATAAACTCCTTCACTCGGAATGTTCCGAATGAACTCGCTGATCCGGAATACTTTCCCTTGACTCGGAACTTCCACTGATTCGGAATGTTCCGAATGAAGCCTTCGTTCGGAATGTTCCGAATGAACCTATTCCGAATGAACTTCCACTGATTCGGAACTTTTACTGATTCGGAACTTTCACTGAACAAAACTTTGGTTCGGAACAATCACAACACAATTCCTTGATTCGGAATGAACTTGTTGATCCGGAATGTACTTGGGAAACAGATTAACAGCGAAGAACAAGGGGAAAAAGAATAACACGAATCTAAACAAAAACTAATCAAATCAACCAAAAGATTAAGCAAGACTAACCACAAATGATCAACTAATCATAAACAATCAAACCAAAACAATAAAACTAACAATAATAATCAAAATAAACAAAACCCACTTTAATCAATTTAATAAAAACTCAATAACATAAACATGAACAATAAAGCATAAAGATTAATGATCAACAAGAAAGGAAGATAGAAGATTGACAATAAAAAGTAAAGATTGACAATAATTAAAAGGGAACTTACTTGAAATTAAATGTAAGGTGCAAGACAATTAATTAAATGACATGTAATTAAATAGCAAGTAATTAAAGGGTGGAAGACTAATTGTCACACTTAGCCAACAAAAACAAATGAATATCCTAATGATCTATTTATAGGGGAGGATTAGGGAGGTGCTTAGGAAGCTTCCTCCCCTCTTTCTTCTTTCTTTAATTGCACCATTAAGTCCTTAATCTTCTTAAATCTTGGACTTTAATGACTTTGTCTCGGGATTTCTTTAAAGTCGTCTTGACATTTCTTCATAAATAAGACTTGAGTTCTTCGGCTTTTAGTAAACTTCCATCTTTTGACTTTTTCTTCGATAAATCTTCAAGAATTGGTCTTGGACTTTCGTTCTTTTTGAACTCTTGATTTCTTGACTTTGTCTTTTGTCGTTTTCTTCGATAAAAGCCCGTGAATGCCCGTGTTTTCTCCCCTTTTCACATTTTCGTTCTAAATCACAACAAAAACACAAACCACGCATAATTCCGACATTTACGACATAAAATACACGTTTTGGCTCGGTTATTATTGTAGTTAAGTGGTAAAAAGGATGGGTGTTTACACACCTATCAAATCCCCTACACTTGACCATTGCAATGTCCTCATGCAATGCATTAGTTACAAAGCACGATTACACTTTTCATCATAATCAATCCACGTTGGCCTTTATTAAAGAGATAGAAAATTATAAACATTCAAAGGAAGAAAGTAAAGAAATAAAAAACATACCTTCGGGTTTTGGAAATGTCATGAATAATCATCATCCTCAAGTTTTCACATTCTCCAAACCATGCTTAAAAACGAGATCATTGTTATTATAAGTTAGCAAACTAACACGAACTCATGTGGGCCAATTATTCACTTAGACTCCCTTATTCCTAGGTGTATATCTCATATTTTATTGTTGTCTTGAATGATCACGAGGATGAATTGTTGACTTATTTCGATAGTTATTAAGGCTGAAAATAAAGTGGGACGATTTAATCAATAGTTAGCTAAAGGACAAAATCTTTTAAAACTGCTTCTCGGGACCTCATAAAGTTCATATCTTGGCATAACTCGCTTCGCGATTTGAGACCTTTCTTGGACCGATATTTGGCAGCGACTTCATACTTCAAACCTTGAGAGACGTTCATGAAACAATGGCCTTCTCTTCATAATAGGAATTTCTTCACTTGAAGTTTTGAGAGATTCTTCATATTTGGACCACGACTTCTTCATTTTTCTCCAATCTTTATTTTGGATTTTGATATACAACGATCCGCCTCCTTTTTGGACTTGGATCTATTTATCCTCATACCTTGTTAGGGCCTTTTCGGATAGACTTCTCCATTATCTTTTGGGGAGTATTTGCTTTTCGTCGTGTGTCTCGATCCTTCATATTGATTTTCGATAAATGATTCTTCACATCACTTTTAGATCTTTAGCAACAAAATGTAGCCCTCATGCCTTGTTAGGGCCTTTTCGGACTCGCCAATCTTCGCATCCCGCTTCAATAAGTTATGCCTTGGCTATGAACTCTAATCCATACCGAGCAACTTTGAAACGATCTTGGGCTAGAAGCTAAGTAACTTTTCAAATCGTACAACCTTATTTATTGCAGATAAATTTATTAACAAGCGATGGGAGAATAGGCTTATAATTAACTCACATAAATTCACGAAAGAATACCAAACTTATTGACTCTATCATCTCTCGTTCTCCACAGTTTAAAATCTCAAGGAATGAGACTCGTGGATGCTTAGCCTATTAAATCAAAGTTTTAGGTTTTCGAGTCGCCTATAGGTACTTGCAAATTCTTAGACTTTTTCAAGTTTAGAAATCGCATTTTAAAGTTCCCTTGATAAATGACTCTCTAGGATCAATTATAGGAACTTGCGAAAAGTTCTTGTTCTTAACCCGTGAGAGTTAAGACTTTTGCGTTTTAAAGCTCCCTATATAAAAGCCTAGCAAAACTTGACTTAAACACGTTAAGGATACTAGCTAGAGTAAACTTAGATAAGTAAACTCGGTTTGAGTCAAAAGATTCACAACGTTTGAAAATTAAAACCAGTTTATTAAAATTTATTCTAGTAAAGAAAGAAAAATAACTATACAAAAGGAAAAACTAATAGGCCAAAATAGATCAAAATTTTTGAAAAATGTCGAAAAATTGATTTTCCGGTTAAAATGAGGACAAATACAAGGAAAAGGCCACTTAACTTTGATAGAAGTCCCCCTACACTTAATATAAACATTGTCCTCAATATTTAAGCATGTGGGAGTAAACTCCCCTACACTTAGGACATTGTGCATGTTGTTTAAATCTCGCTAAGGAAAAGACAACTAACGAGATTCCTATTTTAATATTGAAAAATATAAAATAGTGAATCGAAAAGAGTTTAGGATAGAACCGGGAAGACGGAACCCGGAATCACGGGTCGTCCAAAATCATCAAGAGTGGATCATTGAGCGCTCGAATCCCTGAATATTAGAAGAGAGGAAATAGCAGACACCAACGGGTCTCCCCTACACTTAGGATATAGATAGCTAAAAGATAGATACATGGGTTGCCTCCCAAGAAGCGCTTGATTGTTGTTAACCGAGTCGTGAGCCTGACTCGACCTTGATTAGCAAAGGAAGAAGCATGAAACATATCCACCGGGATCAAAGACATAGTTTTCGTCCATCAAATAGCACAAGCTTAAGGCGAACAAGGCAAGCCAAAGGAGAGTAGGCAAGGTTCCCTTAAGCAAAGATGGAGCACGGTGGGAGCAAGGGTGAAGAGGTGCAAGCAGATTTCCATAAGTTCCAAAGATTTTTCCTTTTATTTCATCAGACGGATACTGAGATGGCTTAAAAATATCGATACTGGGGTCGAACACCTTTTCCTTTAGGGGAAAATAACACTCAGGCTCAGCAGAATTTGAAGATGATCCGCGAAGAAAATGCACAACCTCGTCCTCAGAAGGTGGACAAAGAGGTGTTAAATCATACGTGGCGGCGGATGTTGGTGTCGTCCGGTTGCTTCTCCTTTGAAAGAATTTTCTTCAAATCCGAAGTAGGATCAAGACCATAATCATCAAAGTCTAAAGGAGGAGCATCACTCTCATGAGGGAAGTATGTATTAAGAAAAGTAGAGAAGTCTTCCTCAAATGAGTAGTCATCCAAAGTAGGATCAAGTGATGGCGGAGGATCTTTATCATGAGAAGAATCACTCGAAAGAGTATCGGCCTCATCAAAATCATCATACGTGGGCATGTCGGGATACTCAGAAGTAAAGTCATCATAATCATCTCCATCGAAGCTAGAATCATCATCATAAGCATCAAAGATCGGTGGAGAATCATAAATGGGTGAAGGTTCCAAATTGGAGAGAGAATCATCCACATCATCTTGAAAAAGTGGATTATCAATGCAAGAATCAAATAGAGGATTATTGTAGACGACAAAGTCATCAAGCACATTGATCATATTCGCGGATTCTCTTCCAAAGGATTTGCTTTTAAGCTTCCTCATTTTGAACACTTGTTGTTCATTCCCGACCCTTAAAATTAATTCTCCTTCGGCAACATCAACTAAAGCTCGTCCGGTTCTCAAGAATGGCCGTCCAAGTATTAAAGGAATACGAGGGTCCATTTCATAATCAACAACAACAAAGTCGACCGGAAAAGTAAAGGTGCCAAATTTAATGAACACATCTTCGGCAATACCAACGGGGTAAGCGAGAGTGCGATTTGCAAGCTCAAGAGTCATCTTTGTTGGAGTAAGGTCGGGTAATGATAGTGCTGTCCAAATACTTAAAGACATCAGATTAGTACTGGCCCCGAGATCAGCTAGGGCAGTAAATTCTTTGGTTTTGTTAAAAATGCAAGGCAACACAAAACGACCGGGATCTCCAAGTTTTTCCGGAAGTTCTTTAAGAATAACTGCAGAACAGTTTTCGTTTAAGCGTGTGTTGGCGAGCTCAATCAGCTTCTCCTTCTTGTTAAGCAATTCCTTGAATGCTTTGACAAATTTCGGCATGTGGACAAGTGCTTCAACAAGGCTAATGTTGAAATTCATTTGAGAGATCATCTTCAAATAATTCGACACTTGAGTGTCATCCTTAGTGAGCAAGTTAGGCTTGTCCAAGTGAGAAGGATATGGGATGTTGGGTTTATAGGTGGAAGGTGTAGGTGTAGCAGGTAAAGGTTGAGATGTTGAAGGTGGGGTTGGTGGAGGATTCTTGGTGGGTACTTCATCACGACGAGGCAGAGACGGTAATGGTGTACTAATACTAGGTGTGGGAGTAGTAGGGTTAAATGGTGGTGGAAAAGGTGTAGATGATGGGGGCGGGATAGGTGGTCCTACTAAAGTAACTCCACTACGGGTAGTAATAGCACTCACATTCGCTCGCGGATTGGTGACGGTGTTTGAAGGTAGATAACTCGAGGTAGAGGGTTGAGTGGTGGGCAACTAGCCAACATATTCTTTAAATCATTCGTTTGATTGCTGAAGGAGGATTGTATATTATCTCGAAGCTCGGATCTTATGTCATTCCCTTGCTTGGTGATATCCCCTTTCAAATTGATAATTTGGCTCTGTAGATTCTTGATTTTCTCACCTTGGGTTCTCATTAATGCTTCAACATCTTGATTGATAGGTAGGGTTTGTTGAGCGGGTGGGTGATAAGGATTAGAAGCTTTAGGTGGGATTTGGTTGCTTCTATTGTAGTTGTTGTTGGGGTTTTGGTTTTGAGGAGAAAAACCGGGTGAAAGGTAGTTGTTTGACCGGTAACTCAGCAAATTTCTATCCCCTTGAGGTCGGGCTTGGTAATTTTCCGGTGAATAATTAACATAAGCCGCATACACGTTTTCCGGATTTCCTTGAGTAGAAGGACAATCAGTGTATGAGTGTGGACCGCCGCATGTCTCACAAGGATTGGCTACCGCTTTAACTTGTTGTTGGTTTGTAGCGATAAGCAAGATATTTTTGTTCATTTTGGTCATCATGCGGGTGAATTCGGTCATATCGGGATTTGCTGAAGTAGAAGAAACATTGACTCTCGGGTTGTTCCTTGAAGAAGCGGAGGAATCCCAGTTTTTGTGGTGAGTAGTCATGTTCTCAATAAGCTCTCTACACTCCTCGGGCCTTCTTTTCATAAATGTGCCACCGGCGGCTGCATTAATCGTATCACGATCACGAAAAGTCAAACCGTTGTAGAAAGTATCAATCAATGTGACTGGAAGCATGTTGTGGTTTGGACAACGATCGATCAAAACATTATATCTTTCCCAAGCATCAAAGAGAGATTCATCGGGTTCTTGCATGAAACCGCTGATTTGATTGCGAAGGTTCGTGACCATGGATGGTGGAAAGTAGCGCGACAAAAAGCGTTGAGTCATGTCATCCCAAGTATGAATGGAATTCTTTGGAAGACGATCAAACCATTTCTCGGCGTGGTGGGATAAAGTATGTGGGAAGAGTTGAAGGCGAAGAACATCCATTGTGGCACCAGGCAACTTCATGCTTTGAGTGATTGTAATGAATTCGTCGAGGTGTTTGTTGGCATCATCATCAGGCATTTCTCTAAAAGGATTAGTTTGCACTTGCTGGATTATATGATGCTTCAACGAAAACTCCGGAGCCGTGATTTGCATCGGCGCAATCGGTCCTCCTCGTCCAAACATGGTGGGTTGACAAAGCTCCGCCATTGTCTGAAGATCGGGCTGTGGAAGAACATTGTTGTTGTTATTGTTGAGGTGCGGTGGATTATTGTTGTTGTTCACACCTGCCATACCTAAATCTTCAGGAGTCTCGGGCTCTTGATAAGTAGAAGATCCAATACGCATACACCTGCGAAAGCAAAAGAAAAAGAAACCAAACACAAAGAGAATATATATACACTATAAAGATAAAAATAAAATCTTTTTATATTTTTGAAATTTTTTAATTTTTATGTATTTTTAACAATTTTTAATTTTTATGGCTTTTGGAAATTTTTAAGCAAGAAAAATAACGCTCACGAATGAACGGATCCCAAAAAGCAACGCGTCTTTCACAGAAAACCGTTAATCTTTACGAAAAGAGCCGGCAGCGGCGTCATTTGATAACTGGATTTTACCTAGTTAAAAAGTTTGTTATAGTGGTCTAATCGAATTGATCCTGGTTAACTATGCGACTCGGTTGTTTTTGGTTGAAACAAATGTTGTGTCGTTGTAGTAATTAAAAAGTGCAAAACTTAAAAGTAAATGGCGTTAAATTAAATCTAAATCTAATTTAAAATAAATGACGGGAATTTAAAAGCGAGACGAAAATTAAAAGGCACTAAGAGTAAATAACGCAAACTTAAAACTATCTAAGGCAAAGTTAAAACGCAACTAAAAATTAAACTAAGGCAAGGCTAAAATAAATCTAAGGCAAGTAATCTTAATGTGCGACTAAGGAAAAAGGCGGGAAAAAATAAAGCTTGAAAGTTAAAAATTAAAGACATAAACTTAAAATAACCTCAAAACAGCTCATTCGGAATAATCCTTCGTTCGGAATAATCACTCATCCGGAATGTCACCTTCATTCGGAATGATTCTTCTTCACTTAGAATAATTACTAAAACCCTTGATCCGGAATAAAATGTTCACCCGGAATAAAAACTTGATCCGGAATGAATTCTTTATTCGGAATATGTCACTTATCCGGAATAAATCCTTCACTCGGAATATAATCCTTTATCCGGAATGTTCACTTGATTTGGAATATGAAGCTTGGTTCGGAATGTTTTGCTGATCCGGAACAATGTCTTGATTCGGAATATATTCCGGATGAACCACCTTGATCCGGAATGTTGTCTTGATTCGGAATGTTCCGAATAAACTCCTTCACTCGGAATGTTCCGAATGAACTCGCTGATCTGGAATACTTTCCCTTGACTCGGAACTTCCACTGATTCGGAATGTTCCGAATGAAGCCTTCGTTCGGAATGTTCCGAATGAACCTATTCCGAATGAACTTCCACTGATTCGGAACTTTTACTGATTCAGAACTTTCACTGAACAAAACTTTGGTTCGGAACAATCACAACACAATTCCTTGATTCGGAATGAACTTGTTGATCCGGAATGTAACTGGGAAACAGATTAACAGCGAAGAACAAGGGGAAAAAGAATAACACGAATCTAAACATAAACTAATCAAATCAACCAAAAGATTAAGCAAGACGAACCACAAATGATCAACTAATCATAAACAATCAAACCAAAACAATAAAACTAACAATAATAATCAAAATAATCAAAACCCACTTTAATCAATTTAATAAAAACTCAATAACATAAACATGAACAATAAAGCATAAAGATTAATGATCAACAAGAAAGGAAGATAGAAGATTGACAATAAAAAGTAAAGATTGACAATTATTAAAAGGGAACTTACTTGAAATTAAATGTATTTAAGGTGCAAGACAATTAATTAAATGACATGTAATTAAAGAACAAGTAATTAAAGGGTGGAAGACTAATTGTCACACTTAGCCAACAAAAACAAATGAATATCCTAATGATCTATTTATAGGGGAGGATTAGGGAGGTGCTTAGGAAGCTTCCTCCCCTCTTTCTTCTTTCTTTAATTGCACCATTAAGTCCTTAATCTTCTTAAATCTTGGACTTTAATGACTTTGTCTCGGGATTTCTTTAAACTCGTCTTAACATTTCTTCATAAATAAGACTTGAGTTCTTCGGCTTTTAGTAAACTTCCGTCTTTTGACTTTTTCTTCGATAAATCTTCAGAATTGGTCTTGGACTTCCGTTATTTTTGCATTCTTGATTTCTTGACTTCGTCTTTTGTCTTTTTCTTCGATAAAAGCCCGTGAATGCCCGTGTTTTCTCCCCTTTTCACATTTTCGTCCTAAATCACAACAAAAACACAAACCACGCATAATTCCGACATTTACGACATAAAATACACGTTTTGGCTCGGTTATTATTGTAATTAAGTGGTAAAAAGGATGGGTGTTTACACACCTATCAACAGTTAAGATTCATATCAGATCAATACATGATCGCAGTCAAGACTCATATCGATATCATAGTTAATACTTATGTTCTAGAATCATAATAAGATTATAGTCAAGATTCACATTCAAGATTCGTAGCAAGATCATAATCAAGATTCATATTCAAGATTCATAGCAATATCATAATCAAAATTCATATTCAAGATTCATAGCAAGATCATAATCAAAATTCATATTCAAGATTCATAGCAAGATCATAAAAAATTTCATATTCAAGATTCATAGAAAGATCATAATCAAAATTTATATTCAAGATTCATAGCAAGATCTAATCAAAATTCATATTCAAGATTCATAGCAAGACGGACCGCAAAAGTTCAGTTCAAGTACCCAAGGCAACTATAGGAGATATAGTGCCAAGTGTAGAATAAATCGGGTGTTTTAGTGTTTATGATATCGCTAAGCTCATGATATCGAAGCTAATGATCCAGTACGTACACCATAATGTACATATAAGTTTCCCCAAGTGGGAGTCTAGCCAAGAATACCCAAGTTCACACAAATGATATACACCCGTCCAGTGTCAGAATGCCCGAGTGGAGGTTGTCAAGCCTCAATAGATCTATCCATAACATAAGAGCTTACTCTAGCAGAGTAGTTAACAATTCATGATAGTGGGGACTCTGGCTGTAAAACCCGTAAAAACAAGGTCATAATTTAATTCTATTTTTCAATTATTTTTTAGTATTTTATAACATTAAATACTATTATGCTTAACGGTTTAAGTTGAAACCGATATTAAATATTACATTTTAATATTTTGACGAGTAACGAGGATAACTAGTGATCGCGATACCGACGGATGCCCACAATTTTATATTTTATTATCGATCGTTTCGATAATTAATACTTTCGACGATATCGTTTTAATTACGTATCGAGTCGTTATATTATTATTTTTCGTGTGCGTTTAAACTTAAAAATAAATAAATATTTTTACAAAACCTGAGTCTCGTAAATATTTGTAAAATTGACTTTTAGTCATTTCCCGCTTTTTAACTAATATTTACATTTTGGACCAAAACTATCACAAATTGGCAAAAACTACCCTAATCTTACACTATATATAATATTTCCACTACCTACATTCATTTTAAAATTCAATAAAACAAAAACACCATCCTCCTTCCTCTCCCCTTTGTTTTGCCGTACACCCCCATCAACAAAAACCCTCAAAAATTTTGATTTTCTACATTTAATCTTCCAAAACTAAATTAAGTCCCATCCTATATTTTCAAAGGGCTACATTTTGGTATGAAATTTACCTACATGCATCTACTTTTTTTTTTGAATTTTGATTAAATTAATCTATTGTATGATCATCTTATTATATTGTATATTAATATGGCTAGTGATTCTACTAGTTGTTGTGTTTAAATTTTTGAATAAATTTTGTAAAAGGGTCATGCAAGTGTGTTAGAGGTTTGATCATAGTGTAGGAGTGTTAGAATGATCATATTAGTGGTATAGAAATGGGTAAAATGTGTTGAAAAATTGATTTTGTATGGTTTTTAAATGGTCAATTTTAGGCAGTAGGTTTGAGGCTAATTTCGGGGGTCTTAAGTCTGATTATAGGTTGTTATTATGGGATTATGTCGTAGAGAATTTCGTTAGCTTCGATTTGATATAAAGTAGGCCTTCCAACTCCAAACGAGGTGGAAGGTACACTAGTTTGATTTTCGTGTATCGGGAGACGAGTGTTGACACAATCCGAAAATTGTTGTCGATATTTGGATCGAATCTCGGGGACTATAAAATGAGTTTCAAAATGATTCAAGGGCCGTTCCCAGGCTCAAAGTTTAGAATTTTGAGTCTATTTTTAGAATTAAGTGACGGTTTTCTAAATGGAGTTGTTTAGAAGGGTCAAAATGGTTTCGCAAGTCAAGGTCGCTAAACTGTCCGGATTTTGTGATTCAAAGATGAGTCGGGCAGGGAACTTTAGAAGTAAAATCTTTTTATGGGCTCTTGGGAGGACTTTCTACATATAGTAAGTAAGTTCTCTGAGTAGTATCATAAAAATTTGATATGTTTAAGTATGGAAAAACGGCTTGGACATTCGGTATGTTCCGGCAGATTTTTATTAAAGGCATAGAATAATAAGATAAATATATAGGAAAGTATAATAGAATCACTTGTATCATTTTCTCTCGAGTTTGTCGTGATTTTATGAGTCGAGTTTTATATTCTTATGTATGGTTTATTTCTCGAGTCTATTATTAATGAACGCACCTTATTTGATAGGTTGCAGTTCTCGTGTTTGAAAGGCATCATCTATCGCCGGCGATCGTCTCATTACCACTATTGGCTAAGGTGAGTCTATAGCCTCGTTTGCGCAATTATATGATTTTAAAAACCCGCGAGGGGGAATACATGTTTTATAAACTTAGAACACAAGATTTTTATGGTATGCTTGTCCTTCTATGAATGGATCCGTGGTTGCCTTGAAATTGCATTAAGTGATTGCCTTTGTTAAAGCCTCAATTATGGACCGTTAACTAGCTTATGATGGGCTAGCCGCTAGTACAATTAACAGATATATGGGGGAAGCCGCCCCGGTTCAGTTTGTGTGGACTTGTCACAGAAGCTTAGGCCCGACCTTCACACTGTTTGGACATATTGTATTGAGAAGTCAGGTATACGGCAATGTACCAATAATCTGGAGGTAACCGACAATTAATAAATCTCATGTCTTATTAGACCTTTAAAAGGAGTGTTTAAGGGCTCGGTTCCATGAGATTATTGCAATTTATGCTATATACAATTATTATTGTTGATGCAAATTATTATTTGATGCTTATAAGCATGCCACAAACTTATAATCTTTGCTTGTGTTCAAATTGATTACATAAACCTATAGATTCACTCGGCATTTTTGCTGATTGTTTTACTTACATGTATTTCAGGTAATCAAAAAGTGGAAGCTTGGAGGTCACGGGGAATGAAGTTGTGCACTGCTATATTGTTCAAACTCTTTGATTTATTTATCGTTCCATTTTTAAAACAAAATAATATGTTGTTTTAACTTATCTTTTGGTAACGATTACTTGGGACTACGCTACTATGATAAATGTTTTAGGAACGATAAATTTGAAACGTCTCTTTTCGAGTCGTTCTTTATAAATTATGTGTTATTGTATCATTGTTTAGCACCCAAAGATGTATTCCGCTGCGTATGAATTTGGGGGTGTTAAAGATTGGAATCAGAGCCATGAGTTATAGAGAACTAGGTCTTTATTTTAGAAAAACCTAAACTATAACTGTCAGTTTTTATTTTTCAAAGAGTCATGTGCACCGGACTTCGCGTGACTTCAGGTTCAAGCTACTTCTGGGATTACCACTTTAGTATGCGTTATTACGTATACCTTATTGGCAAGTATTTATAAATAAATACTATGATCCATTTATGGATATATATTTATATCTAGGATCCCTTTATCGATATATATTTATGTCGTTAAACTTTTCGATAAAAGTTTATCATTTATTAATGATTAACTTAAAAAAATACAATGAGTTTTCAAGATCTTTCTGTATTTATTTTTGAAGTACTTAAATTGCTTTTATTGCAAAATTTTATATTATGACCTTACATACCTTCATAGCGTGTGCTATGTTCATTGTTTAACCCTTTGTGCTATCTATATAGATATCCAAATCGTCTTCCGGCTGTTTGTGCTTGGACGTCTTGAAACGTAGTCTCTAGACCATTGTGTAGCTCAATGTGCCCTTGGAATAGACTAACCGCCATCGTGTGAGTAACACATTTTGAAACATTTCTTAAAATCGTGTTGAATAATATCATGGTTTTTCATAATATTTTGTTGATTTTTATTATCGTCTTACACGACATGCGAAGATTTAATTCGTTGACATTTATATGTATCGACTCCGAAGTGTATTGTTCACTTATATCTCGGTAACGTCATCGTCATTTTATAAATCATCGTCTAGATTATGGCGCTAGATTGGAATACGATTTACATCTATAAACTTGTATTATCCTCTTTCATTAACCTTCTTGCTCTCGGAACGCAACCTATGAATGTTCCATTCTTTTCTTGTTATGTTTTGTGCTTTTGGACAATCGTGGCACCAAGGAGATTTGTCTACCTTACATTTCGAAATCTAATTACGAACGTCATCACCGTTTTGCTTCCTAAATTTCATGTTGGATACCTTGAAGCATCTTCTGTCATTCATTATGCTATATTTTTACTTGATGCTCATTATGAGATTTATTTTTCATTGTTGTTGTAAAACCCACAAGACATGTGTATATATATTTTGAGCCGTTAGGAAGTGTCGAAAAATATATTTAATGGAGAAACTGTAGGGGCAGTATAAACAGGCCAAAACTTAAAAGTAAAACATTCGTTATTAAAATAAAATAGTCAAACCGGCACAGAACTTGCAGGGGTATTTTAGTCATTTTATATGGGGTTTCAGGTATCGGGTAAAACTAGAAAATCGTCTGAACGTCGTTTTGCATCAAAATGCTTTAGACTCCGAGTCTTGGAGATGTCGTTTATCGGGTCAATTAATCGGCTCATATTTAAAAGTTAAATCTGATAGAAAATGTCGGAACATGAATTTTAAACGTTTCTAAGCAGTTTTAAGTTCATTTGAGATCGTAAAATTTTAACAAATATTATTTTACAACTAACTAATACTAGTTGCATGTGAAAATGTTTAAAAATAGAAACATTACAGGATTAGCAATTACCGGAAGAACGGTGTAATATGAAAACGAATAATATACTTTCTTAAAAGCATGTTGTGTCGAGTATCTTACATAGAATACACATATGGATTGATTTATTCTTTTTATATATATGACTCATTTGTCATTGATGTTATTTTATTTTTATTTTCTTCTAACCTTCCACTGATTTGGGTTGAGTTTTGAAGTTTTGCCTTCACATTCTTCGTCGATATTCTCATCACGTGTCTCATGGCGTTTCCGTCTAAACCTTATAACCTTTTGAAACCTTATTAACTCGTGACCAATTTATTGGTTGTTTTATGAGCTACTATTTGCAACTTTTTGCAAACCTTTGGTTATTATATACCTCATTAAATGTCACCTTATAATTTTAATTGACAATTTTACTACAATTATTTTCACAAATTGTTTTACTTTGATATTATGAAATAATTTTTATAATATTTAAGTTGTTGCTTAAAAATCTCGCAAATTACTTGTATCCTATAAATTTATAAACTATTTTTAAATCTCATTTTTCAAATGGCATGGTTTATATAAACATAAGAAACGTAATACTTTTCGACGAAACTGAGCACTACATTGCTATTCCTAAATTATACATGGCCTGATCACCTATGTCTAATTTAGAAGGAGCCACGCTAGGCTGAATAGTAGTCACCTTAAAAATCTTGATAATAATCAACTTTTTACTTGTATTTATGATAAAGATAAATAAAATGAAATAAAGTGAAAAGAAGTTTTGAGAACCTTTATAATTTATGCAAGTGGCGCAATTTCTATGCATCCACATACGTTTTCTTACCTTTTCTTAAACTAATTACGCGTTTACGAATACGTTTTTACTCGACGATCGTTTTTCCACTTGTTACTTTACTTAGTCTTATAACTGATTTCTTTTGACCATTAGTCTAATTACTGACTGTTGATAAAAGACTTGAAAGTCTCGATGTTTTATCCTTCCTTCTTGTCCAATCTTCTTTATGCGACTGAGTAGATCTTTGGAATGTCTCCGCACATGAATAATGAATTATCACTAGAGTGAATTCCGTATATCCGGGATGACGTCCGTCACTCTCGTTTGTCTCGAAATATATTCTTGTGAACCGTGCTTTGACTTCTCTCTTCAAACACTAACATCGTTCATTTGATTCATTTTAATTACAAGTGATTATTAGGAATTTTATTTTATTAAAATTTTTGTATGGATTTTACTTCCGATCGTGCATCGACCACCGCTAAGTTAACGAGCTGATGATTGGTGAACCATCGACCGCACTAACAAAATTGACAACTTGTTTAATCTATTATTTCTTATCGTCTTACCATCAATGCCTTTATTTTATTATTCTCTTTAAGAATTCATACGACATTTGCTTCGTCCTCTTTTGTACTGTTGATTTCGTACTAATTGTTGACATTATTACCATTCGTATTCGTTTGTTATCTTGTCACACTTTGAAACCTGAATATATCCCATGTTTATTTTGAAATAATAAACACCTTTATGAACTTCTACAACGTATTATAAAATTTTCATAGAACTTTTATACATTTTCCAATGATTTTCAATTATCGAAATAACTATCATAAGAAAAAGGTCATATTTATACATCATATTTTGTATAACTAAAACTAATGTTTAAAATAAAATTATGCTCTATCTTTTGAACTAATTAACTTGTCATACTTTACTTAATGTAATGAAATTACCGGTTTAATTTATATTCCTAATAATGATTTAATTTGGAAATTATATTTTCTAAATCGTAACCATCAATATGAGTTTAGTTAATAAATTCATGTCATTCTTTCAAAGTTTCTTAAGACAACCAAAATAAATTATGAAGCTATTTAACTTCTATTTTTAATATATCATCTTTATCAAGAAAGTACCTCAACTGAGTTTTAAGGTAATATCAAATCCGGGACGGATAATTGTGACAAACGTTATTTTAATGTTGATATTTAATTCTTTCTTCACTCTCATTTTTCTAGTATTGTGAATTATTATGTTTTACGGTTACGTGAGTCGAGATCCTTCGTCGATCGTCAACCTTAAATCATTTTACCATATCTTGTCTGTTTATGCGTTTATTGAATTCATTTTTATCTCGTTCTGTTCCTCGTATTGAAGATCACTAATTTATTCTGAGTTTAAAATGAATCTCGGGAAGCAGTGTATATGAAGAAACGATAAGTGTCACCAGGATTTATGCGTGTACTTGTGGAATGATTGAGGACCTAATCTCTTAATGAATGGAGTTAATAAATTCGTTGTAACCCCGAGGAGTGTGTTGAAGCCGACACCGCAAGTGGAAAGACTCTGGAGATCAAGTGGTTATTTTCAAGGGTTCGTTCAAGGTTTTCTCGATGATTAACGGTGGAGATCTATACTCGATATTTATGTTCGAACTTTTCTTTTATGTACTTATATGGTGTGTGATCTAGTCAAATGATCGTAAGTTGTGAGAACTTGAGACGGCATCATCCGATGACGTCCGATCATGTAGAACATATATTATGTAATATCTTTTTGACTTTCAACGACGATGTTTATTGAGACTTTAATGCGCGTTGGCGAAAGTGAGATGGTGTCGTTGTATTAGCTTTTGAGTAGGGACCCGCGTGTGAGCACCCTCCGATGACGAAAATGTTTTTTTCTTGTTAGTCCTTTTTGATGTGTGTCCATGGCTATCCGGCCAGTGGCTGTCCTTTAAATTTCAACATTCCTTTTAACTGGACTTACCCGAAAATCCTGTCATCTATTCTTGTCGTCGAATGAGCTTCATGTGATTCATAAAATTTTCATGTGTCGAGCTTGACGGGTGACTGGTAGATAAGGATTTATTTATTCCTTTTTGGTGAGATACAACTTGACGACAAATTGCGTTTTGTAAAAGAACCAGTGGAGATCGTGGAACAAGATTCACGTGGGAACGTAAGGACTTCTTTATAAAGAATGCCCTCATCCTTCCGGGTAGTGATCAACTCGTGTATGTGGTGAGTTGAGCGCCGGGACGTCGCTCCTTAAGGTGGTGAGGATGTAAAACCCGTAAAAATAAGGTCATAATTTAATTCTATTTTTCAATTATTTTGTAGTATTTTATAACATTAAATACTATTATGCTTAACGGTTTAAGTTGAAACCGATATTAAATATTACATTTTAATATTTTGACGAGTAACAAGGATAACTAGTGATCGCGATACCGACGGATGCCCACAATTTTATATTTTATTATCGATCGTTTCGATAATTAATACTTTCGACGATATCGTTTTAATTACGTATCGAGTCGTTATATTATTATTTTTCGTGTGCGTTTAAACTTTTTTAAATTTTTTTTTTACGAAACCCGAGTCTCGTAAATATTTGTAAAATTGACTTTTAGTCATTTCCTGATTTTTAACTAATATTTACATTTTGGACCAAAACTATCACAAATTGGCAAAAACTACCCTAACCTTACACTATATATAATATTTCCACTACCTACATTCATTTTAAAATTCAATAAAACAAAAACACCATCCTCCTTCCTCTCCCTTTGTTTTGCCATACACCCCCATCAACAAAAACCCTCAAAATTTTTGATTTTCTACATTGAATCTTCCAAAACTAAATTAAGTCCCATCCTAGATTTTCAAAGGGCTACATTTTGGTATGAAATTTACCTACATGCATCTACTTTTTATTTTTTTTTGAATTTTGATTAAATTAATCTATTGTATGATCATCTTATTATATTGTATATTAATATGGCTAGTGATTCTACTAGTTGTTGTGTTTAAATTTTTGAATAAATTTTGTAAAAGGGTCATGCAAGTGTGTTAGAGGTTTGATCATAGTGTAGGAGTGTTAGAATGATCATATTAGTGGTATAGAAATGGGTAAAATGTGTTGAAAAATTGATTTTGTATGGTTTTTAAATGGTCAATTTTAGGCAGTAGGTTTGAGGCTAATTTCGGGGGTCTTAAGTCTAATTATAGGTTGTTATTTGGGATTATGTCGTAGAGAATTTCGTTAGCTTCGATTTGATATAAAGTAGGCCTTCCAACTCCAAACGAGGTGGAAAGTACACTAGTTTGATTTTCGTGTACCGGGAGACGAGTGTTGACACAATCCGAAAATTGTTGTCGATATTTGGATCGAATCTCGGGGACTATAAAATGAGATTCAAAATGATTCAAAGGCTGTTCCCAGGCTCAAAGTTTAGCATTTTGAGTCTATTTTTAGAATTAAGTGACGGTTTTCTAAATGGAGTTGTTTAGAATGGTCAAAATGGTTTCGTAAGTCAAGGTCGCTAAACTGTCCGGATTTTGTGATTCAAAGATGAGTCGGGCAGGGAACTTTAGAAGTAAAATCTTTTGATGGGCTCTTGGGAGGACTTTCTACATATAGTAAGTAATTTCGCTGAGTAGTATCATAAAAATTTGATATGTTTAAGTATGGGAAAACGGCTTGGACATTCGGTATGTTCCGACAGATTTTTATTAAAGGCATAGAATAATAAAATAAATATATAGGAAAGTATAATAGAATCACTTGTATCGTTTTCTCTCGAGTTTGTCGTGATTTTATGAATCAAGTTTTATATTCTTATGTAGGGTTTATTTCTTGAGTCTATTTTTAATGAACACACCTTATTTGATAGGTTGCGGTTCTCGTGTTTGAAAGGCATCATCTATCGCCGGCGATCGTCTCATTACCACTATTGGCTAAGGTGAGTCTATAGCCTCGTTTGCGCAATTATATGATTTTAAAAATCCGCGAGGGGGAATACATGTTTTATAAACTTAGAACACAAGATTTTTATTGTATACTTGTCCTTCTATGAATGGACCCGTGGTTGCCTTTAAATTGCATTAAGTGATTGCCTTTGTTAAAGCCTCAATTATGGACCGTTAACTAGCTTATGATGGGTAGCCGCTAGTACAATTAATAGATCTATGGGGGAAGCCGCCCCGGTTCAGTTTGTGTGGACTTGTCACAGAAGCTTAGGCCCGACCTCCACACTGTTTGGACATATTGTGTTGAGAAGTCAGGTATACGGCAATGTACCAATAATCTGGAGGTAACCGACAATTAATAAATCTCCTGTCTTATTAGACCTCTAAAAGGAGTGTTTAAGGGCTCAGTTCCATGAGCTTATTGCAATTTATGCTATATACAATTATTATTGTTGATGCAAATTATTATTTGATACTTATAAGCATGCCACAAACTTATAATCTTTGCTTGTATTCAAATTGATTACATAAACCTATAGATTCACTCGACATTTTTGCTGATTGTTTTACTCACATGTATTTCAGGTAATCAAGAAGTGGAAGCTTGGAGGTCATGGGGAATGAAGTTGTGCACTGCTATGTTGTTCAAACTCTTTGATTTATTTATCGTTCCATTTTTAAAACAAACTAATATGTTGTTTTAACTTATCTTTTGGTAACAATTACTTGGGACTACGCTACTCTGATAAATGTTTTAGGAACGATAAATTTGAAACGTCTCTTTTCGAGTCGTTCTTTATAAATTATGTGTTATTGTATCATTGTTTAGCACCCAAAGATGTATTTCGCTGCGTATGAATTTGGGGGTGTTAAAATGCCTAACACTACTTAGGCGAATCATAAACGAAGGTCACTGGGCGTTCACAGAAATCAGTTTTTGCGTCCACAAGCAAGTACAGACAGTCATTTTACTTCACAGTATTAAACATACAAAGCAGTTTAAAATGAGCTATGAGATAGCTTAGATATTCACAAGTATAAATCATCAACAATCCGAAAAGTGTAAACTCATATTTCACATAAACAATCCTCAAAAGTACAAGCACGTACGTAATACAAACAATCTTCGAAAAGATTTCAACGCATATGTATCACAATAATACTTGTAAAGGATAGATATGTAAATCACAACAATCATTAAGATGCACAAACACGTATTTCACATCGACAAGCATGTATCTCCCCCAATGAGATTCAAAACATTTATAAAGCATTTGAAAAGAGAAAGAGAGGGTATGAACTCACATCGATGTTGCAGGACAATTAGCAGATATGTGAATACCAAGAGCAGCGTAACGTAAATCGGAACTGCTCGATACCAGAAGTCGTAGTTTATCTTATCGATTATTTCCCAGCATCCCAGTTCGATGCATCCAAGCTTTCCCGATGAAAGGTTACATCAATACCATCGGTTCATAAACTGTTTAGATCCCATGTCAAAGTTTTTCGGTAATCGGTTCAGTAATTGGCTTGGTAATCGGTTCAGTAAGGTGAAACGGATGATACCACCATATATGTAATATATACACCTAGTATATATTACACACGAATGAACATAACATGTATATAATTCATAGGTTGAATTATATAACAAGAACATACAACGCACGAATAACTCAGAATGTACATGACACGCGACATGTACTAAACTCAACAAAGATGACGACCAAAAGAATAAAATTGTCCAAGTATACAATACCTTTTAACTATTTATAAAAACATAAAATAAATAAAATCGAAATGATTCGACACATTTTTAAAATCACCCATTAACTAAATGAAGATATTTTTATAAAAGAGAACACACGTTTTAGAGTTTCAAATGAAGTTTCAAAATATACACAATAATTATGATTTTATAAAAATAATATTTTATAAATCTTTTTTCTTTACTCGTCCATTTAATATTTCCAAAAGCGTTTTAGTTTCTATATAACAATTATAAAACTAATAATTATAAAATTAAGAGAATTTTCGGCATGACCTATTCGCTTATACAATGTTTCCTATAATCACAAAACAAGACATTTTCACTTTTACAATCAATCCGTGTTTCAATTGTCCACATATTCTTTTATTTTAAATTAATCACTGTAAACAATAAATAAAATGAATTTATCAATAATCAAGTCGAATTAACTCAAAACTTTAATTAATAACACTTTCAACCAAACAATTCTAATAATCAACACTTTCAAACATTCGTTAATCACAAAACCAAACGCTCCTAAAACTGCTACAAAACTCATATCCAAACGCCCCTTAAAATGATTTTAACCACTTTCAAATGCCCTTAACGGTTGTTAAAACTAACCAAATGACACAAACGGTCGTTACATGACAAAACAAAAATAATCATATTTATTTATTTTAGGACACTGATTTAAGACCAACAAAATCAATCATAACCACGAGCCGGCACCGTCTTTAATGCGGTTGTGGCAGCCAAAACGACACACATGAGCATCACCTTTGTGGTGGTCTAGGTAGCATACAAACAATAACCGAACACCCCTTTAGGGCTGATGTAACTCGAAGTCAAACACACCCTTGCGGGTTGACCAAACGGTGGCTAGTGGTCTACAACCACAGCGGATCTGGTGATTTCAAGTGGTGGTCACATGATGGAGCAGGGTGGAGGCTGATGATGAGATACGTGGGTGGTTGGTCGGGTGGTGGTATTGTGGTGAACAATGGCGGGGTGTGGATTTATTGTCGTGGTAATCCGACGACGGTGGGACGGAAAATGAAGAATGTAATGGATCGGAAAAATCAAGTGTTGGATCGGTTAGATCGGGATATTATTAGTGTTTTGAGATGTTTTTAGTTTTTGTGGCGGCGGCCGGCGGCGGTGATGGCCGGAGAAGTTTTTCGGCGGCTGGAGGAGAGAGTATAGTCATGTGTGTGTGTTTTCTTTTAGCTAGTGTTTTGAATAATGAGGCTAACCTTAAATCTTCTCATTTTATGTAATAAAGTTGTAAAACTAATGTGTAACATTTATAATAATTGAGGGGTTGAAGTTGTAATTTATTTACTTAACTTTTCTTTCACTTGTTTAAACATGACTCGGGACTCGATCGGTACAGATAACATTTGATTGAAAACTCGAATTTTTTACCGTTGCGTTTAAAATAGTGTTTCCATGAAAATAGGTTATTTATATGACAAGAAATTCATAAGTCATTTTAAACTCATTTAAATGTTAATGATCTTCCGGGTTTCTCAAACAAGCTCAGTTTAGCGAAAAATGGACTTCAACTCGATTATTCAAGTTTTTAACAAACGTTATTAAAATAAAAATATTAAAGAATTTAATAAATCATTTTAACAAATATCTCGTGACGATTAGTTATATAATTTATTTTATTTATTTTACTATGCCGATACGCAGACTGTGCGATTTTTCACATTATGAAAAATATGTCCTGTTTTCAAATCTAATAAGTCTGGTAATGCTCAAAAGTGAATTTCAAATAATAATAATTATAACTTATTATTATTTAATTGTATGGGAACTTCTCTGGTGTTACAGTAATCAAGAAACAACGGGTTGGATTAGTATGGATTATTGGTTAAATTAGTAGATTTGATTGATTGTGATTGTTTGTGTTTACTAATCTCGCTTTCTATTTGAGGTTATGCCTTCAAACCCTTTTTAATCTTTGATTTATACACGTTATTATTTTATATGTCGCCTTTTCATGTGGGTTTATAAAATCAAAAGTAAAAAATTTGATATATATAAAATATAAAGTAGATCTATGATTTATTTATGTGATATATGATTTAAATTAAATCTTGTTAAAGATTATTGAATCTTGATGAATATTTAATTTCTAAATAGAGATGGAGTGTAAAAAATATTGATGTTGTTGGTTGAGTTTGTGACATGGGATGTATTGTGATATTGGAGGTGTTGTGGTGTGATTCTGAGTTGATTTATGACGTTTTTGTAAAAAGTAAGCTTGATGTTCAAAATTAATTCGTGGGCTAAACGGGTGTAAAAATAGTTTTGACACTTATTTATCCAATGTTAATAAATATAAGTTCCTTCAGTCATTTCGATGTATTATTTGTTAAAATCAGGCTTAAAATAAAGGAGATATGGTCATTTGTTTGTCGTGTCGAAAATGTACGTTTTCTAAAAATTTGTATGTTTGCTTAGATTTTGTAATAGAGTTTTGAGTCAAAAATGTTGTTTTGAGTAAACGAGTGGGTATGCATTTTGAAGGCTATGATCGAGTACTTGTCATTGATAGGTAGAACGTTCCGTACGGATTCAAATTGAGGGAGAAATAGTGATCACAAGTTTTGGTAAAACTGGACTAAAAATACTACAACAAAGATCTCTAGAAAAAAAGATGGGTCAAACGAGTGTTTTTTGGTCAAACCGATGTGTTTTAAGTGTCGTAACGGGTTTAATATGATATGTATACATGTTAGGTAAATATTAAAAAGGTGAAATCTAAATACTGAGTCGTCGGCTAGTATTAAAATGTGAAATGTATTTATTCGAGTTGGGTCTTAAATATTGTCGGATACTTGATTGATGATTGATTTGGGGATTTATAAGGGGGATTTGAATGTTGATGTTTGAATTACTACAAATGGAAAATTCGAAGTCGGCACCGGAAGGATGCGGAAATTATTTTAGAACTTTTGAGTCTTACTAAAAGTGGCAATTTTCAAAATGATGCCTAAAGGCTGTTGAAATCGTTTTCGGTCATGAATAATATTTTTTGCAAAAGTGTTTCAATTAACTAAATCTTGTATGATTTATTTGAAGTCATGTTTTGAATAGTGAATTAAAACTGCAAAGAGCGCGATATACATGTTGCATTTATGTGATTTATTTGCTTGCACCTAAAATATAGTATTATTATTTAGGTTGCTTCTAGACGTTGTGAGTTGTTTGAGTAAATAATTATTTGCGTGATTGTATCTATTGCTTGAGGTGACTTTATAGCATCTTTTAAACTATTTAGAATGTTTAATTGCTTCAGGGTGCGATAAATGCTTTTGAAGTGTGAATGGACGCAAAACTATTTTCGTGAACGCCCCAAGGGCACTTGTTATGAATGAAGCCTAAGTAGCGATAGCCACTAGTCCCCTTTATTATGAATCCTTACATACTTAAGGATAACCAGTCAAGTAAGCTCTTATGTCACTGATAGATCTATTAAGGGTTGACATCCTCCGCTCGGGTATATCTAAAACCGCACAATCGTGTAATTTAGGACGTGAATCGAGGTTGCCTTGGCTTGGAACCTAGTTGGGGCAATGTGAATTATATGTGCATCCTTACATAAGTGAACTATCATAAGTTTCGATGTCACGGGCTTAGTTCTATCATTGTTGATCCCAAACTTAGATCGATTAGCTTTGTGTTAACGAGATTGAATCAAGTTTAACACGTAGAGAAACTTTGTTGTTGTTATGAACAATCCAAGTTTTATGCGGAATTAACACTTAGAATAAAGAACAAGTAAAACAATTAAACGAAACTTTCACTTTTGATTGATAATCAAACTTGCTTACAATGAAAGTTGAATACTGAATAATGTGAATAAACTACAAACCCTACTTCCTCCTTTTATAACATAAGGAGTCATGTAAAAAAGATAACCTATCAACTATTCTAGGTAAAGATAAATATATAAAATACAATATTGAGTATATCTTTACTTCATATAATAAACGTGTTGACTAAGTTTTCCTATCAGTGGTTGGACTTCTTCTTGTCAGCGCTTGGATATCTCTTGTCAATGCTTAATCTGTCAGCGCTTGATTTCTTCTTGTTAACGTCCAATTTACTCTTGTCAGCGTCTGAGGGACTTAGCTCATTTTATTCCCAACAATCCTCCCCTAAACTTGATATCTACTATAGTAATCAAGTTTCTGAATAAAAACTAAGTACAAGGAGGGTACTTACAAATACAAATTACTTTTTAATTAGATAATAAATAAATCTAATTAAATCTTTGCCAACATCACTAGTATAATCCATTTCTAGCTGTGTAGACATCATCTTCTTCAAAACATCCTTGGACATAGGATATTGAGCATCCACAAGAAGATACTCTGAAAACTTTATAGTGCTTAGATGGTAAACACCAGCTGCTGAATGTAGACGCCATTGTAGTCCACTGATATCATCCAGATCCAACCATATTGGATCTGCTTCATCTGGTTGAATCATCCTTTTGAAGGATGTCCGGATCTTTATTCCATTGACTGAAGTAGGTGCTTCAGCCTCATACTTGGTCTTCATCAAGTTCCAAAGATCTACCAAGTCTTCTCTATCCAGGCTTGCAAATAATGAGATCAAAGAAGTAAAAGTATGTACCTTCTTGCCATATCTGGTGATCATCCAGAACCCACTTGCATCTTCTTCATAGTGAACTATTAGGTTTCTGAAATCCAATGGTAATACCTTTGAAACATTGATATGAGTGATTTTAATCATATCAATTGTATCTTAAAACGAACATAAATTGCAATAAATGTATCAAATATGCCTTGTATATGTTTGTTTTAGTGTTTGATGTGTGTAGGCACCAAGTTTACGAAAATCGGCAAGAACGACACGAGTTTGAAGAAAAAGATCAACAATGCCAAAAATCGAGCTCGATTTAAGCGGATTTGAATTTATTGATATTTATGAAGCCAAGTGGGACCCACATTTGGGTAAATGGGCCAAAAAGCCCATTTGAGGAAGTTTACTTTTCACATTTGTGGAATAAGCCTAAATCAAAGCCTTTTACAATAATCGGGTCCAAATTCACTTAAAGCCCAAAAATTGGGAAGTTTATTAGACGAATGGAGTTCTTTTTGGGCTTCAAGCCCAAAGTGTTCACAAATGGATAAAATTGGAACGTGTTTTGGGCCTTAGAACCCGTTAGGGTTAAGAAAAAGTTGGTGACATTTTATTTAACTCACACTCACCTCAAACGTTTTAAATAAACGTATCTCACAACCACACACATAAATAAAACGTCACTCCCTCACCCACTTTCACACTTTCTCACACAATAAATTAAAAAAACCCTTTCGATACATCTAATGTATCTTCTTCAACCCCAAAAAATAACGAGTGATATTATTACTGTTCACCCAACCCTAATCAATAATTACTTCAAATTAATAAGGTACTTTTTGGCACACGGTTGATTCAAGCGTGGGGGAATTAAATCCCCCATGTTTTAAGGAAGAGAATGATGGAGGCGAGTAGATACGTGGCAGTTTTTTACTGCAGGAAACACCTCATCTTTCATCATCAGCCAATCATTGAGATACACCTCAGCATCAAACTAACACAACTAGCACAAACAGATGCCACGTTGACAATCCGTGTGCTAGTTGTGTATTTTCAGCCATACGATGAAAACAAACAAGAGAGAGAAAGAAGAATAGATGATCTAATGGCCAATATTGAAGATGAAATATGCTTATGAAGATCCGGATATTCTCCCTCAACAGCCTAGGGGGTTGGCTATATAAACCCCCAAAAATACTTGTAATCATTCATTCTATATTTTTACTTAATGTTATAATGTTTAAATAGATTTAGGAAAATTTGTATTTCTTTTCCATAGTATTGTACTGATTTTATGATTAATAAAAGTTAATTTTTAGTTAAATCTGTTTCGAGTTACTACTGTTGAAATTTATTTACTTATATTTCTTTGATAATCTATTAAATGTTATAATAGAAGTTATTTGATAAAGCTTGTTCAATAGCTTTTATTAAATAATTAAGTGAGATATGGAAAACAAACTTTCCCACTAAAAGTTTGTAAATAGTTGATTCGAGAATACTATTGATGATGATGATGGTTTCGTTTAATGGTGCACGGTGTTATTGATTCCGGTTCATAAGGTTGTTCAGCACAACCTTCGTCTCAAAGGTTTTCTTCAAAGGGTATGTTTACTAGTTATTTTTATGCTATTAAATATGATTTTTAATTTATTTGTTTATGAATGATATAAATGTTATAGGGCTATTTAGATCTGTTTAGTTTTTTTTAGAGATTAATGTTATGAATCTGTTGGTTGCTTTGATTAATGATCGATGTTGGTTTTGTCTGCATATTGAGAGAGTCCTGTTTAAGTTGAAATATATATGCTGCTAGGTATTACTGAATTGGTGTTAACTATTTAGTATGAATCTGTTGGTTTGCTTAGCTTGTATGGGATTAGGGTTGTAGGAGTATGATTATTGTGTTTAATTAAACTGTCTAAACTTATGAATTTGTGAAATTAAAATGATAATCTGATTTAGTCTGGTTTGATTGTTTAGCTTGTTTATGCTAATCTGTCTAAAATGATAAAGTAGATTATTATGATGATTATGGTAATTCTGTGTGTTTGTGATGTAGAAAACCATGCACAGACTGTTTAATTGATTTTTCTTTCTTAGTTATTGAAGACTTTTGTATCTGTTTGAGTTTAAGCTTGCTGAAATATTAGTTGAATTTAACCACGCGCCTGTAGCTGATACTGGATGGAGATTTAGTTACTGCTTTGTATTGGTTAGCTGATATAGCCTTTGCTTGCCTGTTTTGATTAGCTTGTTTAGACAGAGTTGGAATTTTAATTTACTGTTATATTTTACTTGCTCAAATGGATTTTATCTGGTGATTTAAGTCTTGGGTTTATTCTATTTTGTTTTGCTAAATCTCATATGTTATCAGAATCATTTGTTCTGATGAACTCATTTGCTGATAACCTTATCAACTGATTAATAAGATTTGAGTTTAATAATATCACCTCCTGTGACTAATTGTTTAATTTGAAAAAAAGAATTAAATCACAAAAACAGGTCCCTTGAGGGACTCGAACCCTTGACCTCAAGGGTAAAGGTCTAATGTGTTAACCAACTAAGCTCAATGCTCGTTTGATTTTATTAACAGATAGTTAATTAATATAGTATTACTATTTCTGACAGACTTTAATTTAAGTATTGTTTAATTAAGTTTCAGTTTTAAATAAAGTTTTATTAATATTTTTATTAAAGTAAATTTTGAGTTTTTAAAATATTAATCAGTTTCTTAATAAAATAAAATAAAAATAAAAATGTTTTTATTACTTTTAAAAGTTTAATTAGTTTTCTTTAATATTTAGATTTTATATTTAAATTAAACTAGTTTTAAAAAATAGATTTTGTTTAATATAAAGTAAAGTAAAAGTTTGATTAGATTTTCAAATAGTGTTAAAGTTATTTTAATAGATTATTTTTTATCTATTTTTAATTGGTTTAAATTTTTCAATAGTTTTGATTTTAAATAATTGATTGTAGATTAAATAAATTCGGGGTTTACGATTCATGCACTTTAGGTTAAAATTAAATAGTTTAAAATTGGTAGATTTAATTTCTAGCTTAAAAACCGAAAACCAATTCAAATCAATTGTCCAATTCAAAACAAAAACGTCTCAAATTCACTCTCTTCCTGTACAACGAACTTGGTTCTCCCAGGTGTTTAATTGAATCCGTCTTTGGTAATTTTTAGACTATTACTTTTTCCTAAAGGTAAATTTCTAATTTACCCTATAACGTATCTTAATTATCACATATACATTCCACCATACATCATAAAATTTTGGCGCCGCTGCCGGGGATCTTGTGTACGATTCGTCTTTGTGGAGATTTGTTGATCGTTGATTTGAAGACCCTTTCCGTCCTCGGAAAGTTTTGTTATTTTCTTATTATATAGTATGTATCGTTTTTTCTTGATTTATGAAAAATACCAAAAATCATCTTCTTAATCCTCTATAATGTTTAATTATTTTTCTCCTCAGCCTCTAAATTTTAATTCTTCCATGAATTCCTTCGTCATTTGTGTTGGGTGTGGAGAACCGTTATATGGTTTTTCACCATGTCGGTGGTGTACGTGTGAGCGTTGTGGAAACGACTTACGTCACGATATACGAGTTGGATTTTGTCCTTGTTGTGATGATATTACTTCATGTGGAAACCCGAATTTTTCTAATAATCTTCTCGATTTCAATCTACCTCCACACCCTACATACGAGACATCCTCGTGTGAGTTTTGTGGAAACGATTCTCATTTTGGTGATGATTGTTCGCATCGATTCTCGCTTAATTACGAGCAAGAACCGAGCTACAATCAAAACTTTAATGATAATTGTTATCCACAAGATTTACCGAGTTTATCACAACAACATCCTTGTTGTAAGTATTGTGGAGGTCCTCACGAGAGTTTTTGTTGTCAACCGATAGATCAAAATTTTTATGAGCCTAGTCCTTGCTATAATTCGATTCCTTCTGGTTTTGACCAATCTCCACAATATTCTTTCGATATTGAACGATTTGAAACAATGTTCCAACAAATAACGAATCAAAGAAATGTTGAAGTTGTTGAAAAAAGTATTGAAGATATGTTGCTAGAAAAGAGACAAATTAATCAAGAGATTAATGATATAACTAATGATTTGGGAAGTCGACGATTTCATGGAGAAATAATTGATGAGGGATTTAAAAGAGATTGTGAACTTAAGATTAGACAACTTTCGCAAGATTATAACGGTTTAAGCATTGAAATTCGAGAGAAAGAAAGAGCTCAAGCAGAAGCAAAATCTCTTGCTAATCGTGAACTCGAGCGTTCTCTTCTTTTGGATGATGACGAGGATAGTGCTATATATTTGCGAGATCTTATTGCTCTTCATCCTTCGTCTAGTGCTATCGTGCTTCATTTTCATGTCTTGTCGGCTAAGGAGCCCGAGGATTCACCCATCCTAGATGATGAGGAAATCTCTCATGACATCATTACTCCTATTCATGATTCTTCCACCGTGGAACCCGGAAATTCTCTAAGCAAGGGGGACGAGCATATTAGCACTATTCCGGACACGGAATCGGACGAAGTAATAAAGTCTAGTGTTGAGATTCTTGTCCAAAACCCAAGAGAGTTTGACGGTATTTCCAATGAAACGTGTGATTTGCCACATTGTGATGACTCTACTTCTTCCATTCACTTTGATATTTTCTCTAATTCTAATGATGAAAATTGTGATGGAAATGAATATTTTGAGAATGATTCTACTTCTAGTGAATTTTCTAATGAGGAGTTCTCCGATGAACTTTCTTATAAAGATGATATTCACGACTCGGATTTTGAGGGGTTTACCGATGAACCTACTCTTCTTCACCCATTTCCACCGGGAAATGAGTATGATAGTGATCCGGTTTTTGAGAGGTTCACTTTTGAAATTGCTCCTTTAGACCCATTTCCACCGGGAAATGAGGTTGATTTGACTATTCCGATCCTTGAGAAGTTCACCGATGAACTTACTCATTTAGATGTGGAGGACGTGATTCTTCGTGAGAAGTTATCAAACGTCTATCTTCTTATTTCTAGGATCGAGGCTTTGAATTTTATGCCTAATGTCAAGTCTTTCTCTCCATCTCCTATTCCCGTTGAGGATAGTGATCCGCTTATGGAGGAGATTGGCACTTTTCTTGCTTCTAATGATTCGATACCACCGGGTGTTAATGACATCGACCCAGAGGGGGACGCTCTCTTTTTAGAGAATTTACTTGATGATGATTTCGTCCCAAGTCCTCCTCCCACCCACTTTGACCTTAATGTGCCGGTTTTTCATGTGTCTCATATTGAGTACCATGATCCGATTGATCACATTCCTAAGGGTGAAATGGTCGTTAAAGCTAAGAATGTTGATTCCACTTTGGATGAAACTTTTATCCCACCATTACCATGTGCTTTATATGATCTTGGATTAGCATGGGGAGACGACACCGTGTTGTCTATTCCTTTCTCCACCGAGGACGAGTTATTCGACCTCGGAATCGTTGATTTAGGGAAATCTCGGCCTTTCACCGATGCGAGTTTATCTCGGGGAGCATGCTACATCCATACCATTTTTTGTGACTACCATCTCTTTTTAGAGATTTGTGTTGGAGTTTTATCCTTTCGTTTGTCATCCGACAACGAGGATGAAATCTTTGACCCCGACATTGTGCTTTATCATGGATTTTATTCCATTATGCCGGTTTTCACCACTTTCCCTAAGGACCAATGAATGCGGGGATCGAGTCGAGCTCATGACTCGGTTAACAAAAACGAGGTGCCTTGTGGGGGAGTCCCATACATTCTATCTTCTCTCTATTTTCTAACACTAATAAGGCTTGATCTTTCAAGCTCGTGCTCGTGTTTTGTTGTGTTGTTGTGAATCTTAGGTATGACCCTAATTTTTGAAGACTCTCGTGTTCGGTTTTTGCCGATCCACTTGATCTTCCATTCTTTGAATGCCAAAAAGGGGCACACTCTTTATCCCTTGATTTTTATCGACTAACGTTTTATCTTGAGGCATAATTAATAAACGGCTTATAGATTTGCGTGCTCTTTCCATGCTAGGATTTTGCATTATACTCTTCGTGTCTTAGCAAGGGGGTGTTACTTTTGAGCTAAGAAACATTGAGGACAATGTTTGGTTTTAGCATGGGGGAGTCAATCGATATAATCGCCTGCAATTACTTTTGTCGTGTCCAAACGTATTTGTTTTTCTCATTTTTCAATAAAACTTTAAATTTTTAGTGTTGTTTTTAAGTTTAATAATGGAAATAAGTGCTTTTGACACAAATGTAGGCTTTTCGTTGGTGAAAATAAAAATAGTTTTTGACTCGACTCGGTTTTTAACCTTAGCTTTTCCTTAACGTGTTTGAATTAAGTTTTGCTAGGCTTTTATATAGGGAGCTTTAAAACGCGAGTCTTAATTCATACGAGTTAAGAACAAGAACTTTTCGCAAGTTCCTATAATTGATCCTAGAAAGTCGTTTATCAAGGGAGCTTTAAAACGCAAATTCTAAAACTTGAAAAAGTATAAGAAGATGCAAGATCCTATAGATGACTTGAAAACCCAAAACTTTGATTTAATAGACTAAGTATCCATTGATTTCACATTTTTGAAATTTTACAATATGGAGAACAAGAGATGATAGAGTTCAATCATAAGTTTCTAAGGTTAAATTCTTCTTTATGCAAGTATTTTTGTGTTTGATTTAATCTCCTCGTATTTACTTTCCACACTTGAATAATAATTGCTTAATAAATGAAGTTTTTAGCGGTTTAGGCTTGATATCTTAACTCGTAACTCCTTCTTTTTCTTCCCTTGTAATTAAAGTGAGAACACATTAAGGGTGTCAGCGTCATGGACTTTTGATCATGGGATTGCGGAAATTTGGCTTACTATAAATATCATATTAATAAAGAAGAATAAATAAAAACATGTTCTCTAGGAGCCTTCGGGTGGGAGTCATGTAGCACTAACCTTGTCATTAGAGCCTTAGGGTGTATGGCGAGGGGACGTGTTGAATAAAAATTGCTTCATCATCATGAGCCGTAAGGTGGGATGGTGATGTCAATTCCCTTATTTTTGTCCAAGGAGCCTTAAGGTGTGGATTTTAAATAAGGAGTACAATTATATCTCAAAGAGCCAAAAGGTGATATGATGTAATTGTTGCTAACTCCATTAATAAGGTCATAATTGACTTTGGAGGTTTTATTTGTTGCTTTTAAGTAGCCATATTAGCCAAATTTCGGGTCCGAGGATTTATCCCTCAAATCGTGTTAAGTTATCCTTGATGTGAGCTTTCTTTAGTGACAACGGTTTTTGAAGTCGAGGTTAGGTTTTGAGTGTTGAGTTTACACCGTTCTTGCCTTCATTTTTGGACTAATAAACATCAAAATAAAGTCAAATGAGCCTTTGGGTGAATAACAAATAAAATCAAGAGATACAATTAGGAATAATAGGAGATTGAGTTTAACACAAATTACTTGTATGAGTTGGTTTAATTTTGGGGCTTATGATTGACAATGATCTTGTTTTTGCACTTGGCATGGAAAAGTGAAAAGTCGGGGACGATGAATCTATTTGAGTTTTATGATCCTAAAAGTTATTATTCAAATAATGAAAGCAATACATTATGTCTTTGCAAAATAAAGTGTCAAAATGTTGAATAATGGTGTAGTTAGTGTTTTATTTTATCATTGCGTGAGGACACGGCAATTGCTTAGCAAGGGGGAGTTTGATATGAGTGATTTTACTCATATCAATTGTATCTTAAAACGAACATAAATTGCAATAAATGTATCAAATATGCCTTGTATATGTTTGTTTTGGTGTTTGATGTGTGTAGGCACCAAGTTCACAAAAACCGGCAAGAACGACACGAGTTTGAAGAAAAAGATCAACAATGCCAAAAATCGAGCTCGATTTAAGCGGATTGAATTTATTGATATTTATGAAGCCAAGTGGGACCCACATTCGGGTAAATGGGCCAAAAAGCCCATTTGAGGATGTTTACTTTTCACATTTGTGGAATAAGCCCAAATCAAAGCCTTTTACAATAATCGGGTCCAAATTCACTTAAAGCCCAAAAATTGGGAAGTTTATTAGACGAATGGAGTTCTTTTTGGGCTTCAAGCCCAAAGTGTTCACGAATGGATAAAAATGGAATGTGTTTTGGGCCTTAGAACCCGTTAGGGTTAAGAAAAAGTTGGTGACATTTTATTTAACTCACACTCACCTCAAACGTTTTAAACAAACGTATCTCACAACCACACACATAAATAAAACGTCACTCCCTCACCCACTTTCACACTTTCTCACACAATAAATTAAAAAAACCCTTTCGATACATCCAATGTATCTTCTTCAACCCCAAAAAATAACCAGTGATATTATTACTGTTCACCCAACCCTAATCAATAATTACTTCAAATTAATAAGGGACTTTTTAGCACACGGTTGATTCAAGCGTGGGGGAATTAAATCCCCCATGTTTTAAGGAAGAGAATGATGGAGGCGAGTAGATACGTGGCACTTTTTTACTGGAGGAAACACCTCATCTTTCATCATCAGCCAATCATTGAAAGACACCTCAGCATCAAACTAACACAACTAGCACAAACGGATGCCACGTTGGCAATCCGTGTGCTAGTTGTGTATTTTCAGCCATACGATGAAAACAAACAAGAGAGAGAAAGAAGAATAGATGATCTAATGGCCAATATTGAAGATGGAATATGCTTATGAAGATCCGGATATTCTTCCTCAACAGCCTAGGGGGTTGGCTATATAAACCCCCAAAAATACTTGTGATCATTCATTCCATATTTTTACTTAATGTTATAATGTTTAAATAGATTTAGGAAAATTTGTATTTCTTTTCCATAGTATTGTACTGATTTTATGATTAATAAAAGTTAATTTTTAGTTAAATCTGTTTCGAGTTACTACTGTTGAAATTTATTTACTTATATTTCTTTGATAATCTATTAAATGTTATAATAGAAGTTATTTGATAAAGCTTGTTCAATAGCTTTTATTAAATAATTAAGTGAGATATGGAAAACAAACTTTCCCACTGAAAGTTTGTAAATAGTTGATTCGAAAATACTATTGATGATGATGATGGTTCGTTTAATGGTGCACGGTGTTATTAATTCCGGTTCATAAGGTTGTTCAGCACAACCTTCGTCTCAAAGGTTTTCTTCAAAGGGTATGTTTACTAGTTATTTTTATGCTATTAAATATGATTTTTAATTTATTTGTTTATGAATGAAATAAATGTTATAGGGCTATTTGGATCTGTTTAGTTTTTTTAGAGATTAATGTTATGAATCTGTTGGTTGCTTTGATTAATGATCGATGTTGGTTTTGTCTGCATATTGAGAGAGTCCTGTTTAAGTTGAAATATATATGCTGCTAGGTATTACTGAATTGGTGTTAACTGTTTAGTATGAATCTGTTGGTTTGCTTAGCTTGTATGGGATTAGGGTTGTAGGAGTATGATTATTGTGTTTAATTAAACTGTCTAATCTTATAAATTTGTGAAATTAAAATGATAATCTGATTTAGTCTGGTCTGATGTTTAGCTTGTTTCTGCTAATTTGTCTAAAATGATAAAGTAGATTATTATTATGATGGTTATGGTAATTCTGCGTGTTTGTGATATAGAAAACCATGCACAGACTGTTTAATTGATTTTTCTTTCTTAGTTATTGAAGACTTTTGTATCTGTTTGAGTTTAAGCTTGCTGAAATATTAGTTGAATTTAACCACGCGCCTGTAGCTGACACTGGATGGAGATTTAGTTACTGCTTTGTATTGGTTAGCTGATATAGCCTTTGCTTGCCTGTTTTGATTATAGCTTGTTTAGACAGAGTTGGAATTTTAATTTACTGTTATATTTTACTTGCTCAAATGGATTTTATCTGGTGATTTAAGTCTTGGGTTTATTCTATTTTGTTTTGCTGAATCTCATATGTTATCAGAATCGTTTGTTCTGATGAACTCATTTGCTGATAACCTTATCAACTGATTAATAAGATTTGAGTTTAATAATATCACCTCCCGTGACTAATTGTTTAATTTGACCAAAAGAAATAAATCACAAAAACAGGTCCTTTGAGGGACTCGAAACCTTGACCTCAAGGGTAAAGGTCTAATGTGTTAACCAACTGAGCTCAGTGCTCGTTTGATTTTATTAACAGATAGTTAATTAATATAGTATTACTATTTCTGACAGACTTTAATTTAAGTATTGTTTAATTAAGTTTCAGTTTTAAATAAAGTTTTATTAATATTTTTATTAAAGTAAATTTTGAGTTTTTAAAATATTAATCAGTTTCTTAATAAAATAAAATAAAAATAAAAATGTTTTTATTACTTTTAAAAGTTTAATTAGTTTTCTTTAATATTTAGATTTTAGATTTAAATTAAATTAGTTTAAAAAAATAGATTTTGTTTAATATAAAGTAAAGTAAAAGTTTGATTAGATTTTCAAATAGTGTTAAAGTTATTTTAATAGATTATTTTTTATAGATTTTTAATTGGTTTAAATTTTTCAATAGTTTTGATTTTAAATAATTGATTGTAGATTAAATAAATTCGGGGTTTACGATTCATACACTTTAGGTTAAAATTAAATAGTTTAAAATTGGTAGATTTAATTTCTAGTTTAAAAACCGAAAACCAATTCAAATCAATTGTCCAATTCAAAACAAAAACGTCTCAAATTCACTCGATCTTTGTGTACAACGAACTTGTTCACCCACGTGTTTAATTGAATCCGTCTTTGGTAATGTTTAGACTATTACTTTTTCCTAAAGGTAATTTTCTAATTTACCCTATAACGTATCTTAATTATCACATATACATTCCACGATACATCAAACATCTGAAGCTTCCAATGGTGAAAGCTTAATGCTCTTTCTAATTACTGCTTCATTAGTATTCAATTGATCAAGAACTTGGAAGTCAATGGGAACTCCCTTCTTCAATGGTGTTGGTGCAATAGAAGCCCTTTGGATCTGCATGTTTTCTTCAATCTCTTCTCTCCTTTCATCTGAGAGAAGCCTTATAGTATTTTCCTCACAAACTCTTAACCAAACTGGATAAGCCCTAAACTCCAATTCATCAAAGGATAGCTTTCTCAACTTGTCATAAGTCCATCCACCTTGATGACACATAAGCAAAATAAAGTACAACTCTCTTTTATCCCTTTTTAGCTTAGAAAATACTTCGCTAGCCTTGTGCTTCAAAATTACTTTGCAGTCTTCCTGTACCCTCAACAAGATCTTCAATCCCCAAATTAGTCAAGTAATAGACATATCTGGATTCTCTATAGTCTTAGACTCCCATGCAAAATACATTTCCCTTACTTCTGGCATGTCAAAGTCCACTTTCATCTTCAACTCTCTTAGCCTCTCATTGGCTAACTTATCCTCACCATACTCTAACCTTTATGGATCCTCTATAATCATTACACTAAATCCAAATCTCTTATCATCATCACTACCATCCTTAACCTCTTCTATGGTAGTCTGCATCCTATCCTGCTCCTCTAATTGTGCAGCCAAAATAGAACCAAAGTGTACCTGGGCTGCATTCTTTGGCACCTCAACTTCTACTAAAATCGCTTTACCCTTGTCTTTTGCTCCAATAGCTGGTAAAGTAGTTGTTGGTACTTGTGTTGTAACATCCCTAATGATAACTGGTGGTTAGGATATACCAATCATACCTGTAGGTCTGTCAACGCTTGCTTTGCTCTTGTCAGCGCTCAAACTCTGAACGTCGGCGGCTGACTTTGTAACATGTTCCATCATCTACACAAATGATAGATTCTTTGGAGTGATCAATGAGACATCAATAACATGCTTCTCCTTCAAGCTAGTCAAAGCTTCAGCAATTTCCACCTGTTTACTACCAAAAGAACCACCTTCTTCTTCTTCCTGTGAGCCCTTGTCACTCAAGTTGAAAGGTTCTGTTGGTGCATCTTCCTCCCCTTTGTAAGAATCCTCCCCTGATGAAGGGACTCTTGTCTGCCTCCTCCTAGCATGGGCAGTCTCCAAAACTACTAGCCTTTCCCTCAATTTCTTGAGTTCAAGACCCTGACCTGTGACAACTTGTACAAGGTCTGCATTTTGCTTTTGCATGCTAATGCAAACCACCGTCAATTCCAAAAGGGTATAAGGTTCCAATTTGACCTCCTCTATGATGGGAATTTGACCTCCCAAAAGAGATTCATTGGGCATGGATGGGGTCTTAATGATGTTGGGACTGCCTTGACCTGCTTCTAAGCTAGAGTCAATAGTCCTAGCCCTAGCCATATCACCAACCACACTTGTGATGGTGGTTCTCTCTACTACATGGCTAGGACCACCAGAGGACAACACTCCAGCAGTCCTTTGGCGTTTTTCCAACCTATAATCTGGTGGTGTAGAAGAGGAAGTTGATTGAGAGTCTGTTTGGGTGTGAGGGGGTGTTTGAGTGTGTGGTAAACTGGTGTCAGCGTTTGGATTTAAGGTGTCAGCGCCTGGTGGTTGAGGGTCAATATCCATATGCTGGGGTGATGGAAGGTGTACTGGTAATGGGTCTGGTTGAGGTTGTGGTTGAGGTTGAGGGTTTGCTGCTTCCTCAATGACAACAAGCATGGATGGGGTGAGTGGTAAGTCTCTGTATTGTTTTGTATTCATATTACCAAAAACTGTTTTATTTTGAACAGGGATCGTATAAAAATTGTCATGATCCCTATTGCAGTATCCTTGCATGTCAAAAACCATTTGTAAAAACCTAGGGTAAGCAAGAGTCCTCTTGTTACCCTTATTGTTGCACATGCCATCAGAAATCATTTTTGAAAAATTATAGTTTTGCCCAGTTGTAATACACACAATGGCACTCCCAATAGAACGGTTGATTTCATTGTGTGAGGAGCATTTGGGACTCAAACATTGTAGGATGACATGTATAAGGTACTTCCAAGCTGGGGGAAATTGTTGTTTGGTATACTTATTTAAATAGCCCACTTGGGACAAATTATACCCCAAAGCTCGAAGTCCTAACTCTAGCTCTGCAAGGGGAAGGGTGGTTATACCATAAGCATCATCAAGATGCAAAGCTTGGCGAACCAAAGCTTCAGTAACCACCCATGGAACCCCATGGACAGTAGCAGTCAATGTAATAACTCCATTAACTGTTGAGGAACTTACAGTGTTCCAAAACTGTTTAATGTGTCTGATAGGGACAAGAGGAGTATGTGAAAGTGCATACCTTAAAGGGGACGCATTCAAATACCCAACCATCTGAGTATATTGGGGAAACAGAGTATTATCAGCTTCCAAATAAGCCACCATGTTGTGTTGCTTCTGAACACCAATTCCAATAGAGCAAGTTTAAACTTAGGGGCCATGAAGATTGATGTTAGAAAAATGTGATATAAAAGTTATGGAGATGTGAAGGTTTGAGAGAGTTTAGTTTGACAAGAAATAGCAGTTACCCTGTTTGAAAGAAATTAGCCAAATTTATAGGAGAGGTGAAAACATACGATTGGTTAAAATATGAGGCAGTTATATTCAAAAAGTAATGATGAAAATCTTGAAAAATATATAACTTATCTCATACATTAATTAAAAGTTACCAACTCCTAAAATTACGGCCCATATTTTCGTCAAAAATAACAACTGGATAGGACACAATGTTTGTCAACGGTCAAAAAGTAAACATCAGCGTCTAACGGCTATATTCTTGTCAGCGTTGGAAATTTGCCATGTAAGCGTTCAAATTGGTCTTATCAACGTTTGGAAAGAAAAATGTCAGCGTCCAAAAATAAAAATAATTAAAAATAAAAAAAAGGACCTTAACAAAGTAGTTTACCCTAGTAAAGATAACTCTTAGACTGAAAATGACAATTGGGTGGCAAGCACTGTCCAATCATGCACACTTGCTTAAGCAAGATAGACATAATTGTCCTCAAGTGTCCCTTGCTAACCAAAGTTCTTAACAGTAAAGTTACCTCATATAAACTCTTTGTAACTTCCCAGGTAAGCCCAATAAAAACGTTCCCAATTCTCCCAACCGACCAAATCCAATTCTAGGCCAAAAAGTCTTGGCAGCGTGCACAGTATATCAACTTTGCATGCTATAGTGCCTCACGATTTAGAAAACTAACTCGTACCCACCAGTGGACACAATATAGAATTGTGATAAGAGTATTCTAAGAATACCCAAAAGCCTAAAGGTTTCCTAAACCTCCCCTTAAATTATGATATACAAAGTTGCCGAATAAAAAGTATGTAATAAAAATTTATGTCAAGATAGGAATGTAAACATTCCAACCATCATCCATAAGCTTTAACACATTCCTAGTAAGCTCCAAATATCCATAAGCAACTCTGTATCCATTTGTACAATGCTCATAATACCAGCATGATCAGATCAAAAACCACAAAACTAACATATTGCTGTCAGCGTCCATTTGAACACTTGTCAGCGTCCAAGCAACCTTTGTCAGCGTTAGAAAAATAAAGTAGAAAACCTAATCTTGTACAAAGACTAATAACATTACACATCCTGTACAAACTATACAATGATTTCAAAAACACATTTAGGTGAGATTGATCATTCCAATACTTGTTACCAAGTACTAGAACCTCCCAACATGAAAAGGTTTAGTTAAAAGATCAGCCACATTTTCTTCTGTGTCTATGTTGGAAATACATTTTACGTATTTAGGAAGATTCGGTCACTCCGACAATATATTAAGTAGTAGCTCGTAGTTTAGTTATTTTACATTAAGTAAACATGGAAAGGCCTAGTACATGGAATGTATGGACGACCCAATATGTAAGCCCAAGCCCATCACAAGGCTTGGGTATATAAACCCTCTCCTTAGATGGAGAGGGTGTGGTTTCATTCATAAAAAACACATAGTTTTTTCACTTTCTCTCTCTAGAAGTGTTTGTGAAATTCACCATCTTCCTATCTCTTTCTCTCTCTAGAATATACATAGATTTACAATATCATAAAAATGGTATCAACATCCATGGGATGATTGTATTGTTTATGTGTTTGTTTATATAGATTTCGTGTGTTTTTTATCTTTAATACCCTCGTCCCAATTTTTTTGGTGTTTTTTGTGGTTTGATCTTCACCAAAATCATCTACATATTTGTGTTAGTGATTTGGGTTACTTGGATCGCTCAAAAACGCAATTTTTTTGGGTGTTTTGATTCATATTTGGCTTCAAGACTCGAATATATAAAAGTACAATCCGAGTTCCTTGTTTTTCTCATCATTTCGCAATATCTGGTACAATTTCGCAATATATTGTGATAAATTGCAGAATTGAATCATCTCAAGGATTGCGAATTTGAATCATCAATTGGTCTTTGCGGAACCGAATCCAACTAAATATTGCGGAATTGTTGCTTTTCTGAGTATTGCGGAATCGAATATATCTGAATATTGCGGAATTGTTGCTTTTCTGAGTATTACGGAATCGAATGCCATTGAACATTGCGGAATTGATTCATCACAAGGATTGCGGAATTAATTCATTAACTGGATTGTGGAATTAATTCATTATTTGTGGAATTGCGGAATTAAATCCCTAGTTTCATTGCGGAATCCTGATTTTTCAGTATTGCGGAATTGTGGTTTTTTAGGATTGCGGAATTGTGACCACGCATTGCGGAATTATTTCAATTCACACATTGCGGAATCATATCAATCCATATATTGCGGAATTATATCATACTTGAGCTTAAAATTGCGAAATTAAATCACCTAAATTGCGAAATCTTTGGAATTTCAAGATTTTCAAAAAACGTGATTTAGAAAACCGTAATTAATTTTGCAGTGGAATTTTTGGTTTCTCAAGAAGACAATTTTAGGGATTTTAACATAATTTCTCGACTTCAACACACGACAACAAGCACATTTACTTTCTCTCATTGTTCGATCAACGTTTGTAAATCTTAACTTATCAAAATGGAGTACACATCTCTTCGGATAAGTCCATCCTCTCGGGTACGGATAATCGTCCACCAATGTTGGAGAAGACTATGTACGAGGATTGGACTTCCCGAATGGAACTTTACATGTTGAACAAAGAGAATGCACATCTCATTTGGGCATCGATGCTCAATGGACCATTAGATTATGGTACAGTGACGGAAGGTACAGTTACTCGTCCTCGCACAACGGGTGAATTGACCGGAGATACGAAGATTCAAGACAAATGTGATAAGTATGCTACAAACATCATTCTCCAAGCCCTTCCTCCAGATGTCTACAAACTCGTCAGCAAACATAAAGTTGCCAAAGATTTATGGGATAGAATTTGTGTTCTAATGCAAGGCACCTTGTTAACTAAATAAGAACGAGAGTGTAAGCTTTATGATACATTTGATAAGTTGGCCTATGTTCCCGGGGAGGCTCTCAATGATTACTATTTGAGATTTACTCTCTTGTTGAATGAGCTCAATATCTATGGCATGCAAATTCCTACGTTTCAATTAAACACCAAGTATTTGAACACCCTTCCTTCCGAATGGCGTTAGTACGTGACGGCTGTTAAATTGGCTAAGGACTTGCATAACACCAATGTGGATCAACTTCAAGATTTTATTCAACAACACGATTGCCATGTGATCGAGGCTCGGTTGTCTACACCACAAGTTCGTGATCCACTTGCCATGTATGCTTCTCAACAAATGTCACCCCAACAAAACATGGCTTACACTTATCAACAACATTCATACTTGCAACAGCCACCACAACACACATATCGACAACCACAACAACCATCTTATCAACCACTGATGATGCCATAACAAGCATATCAACAAAGTGTTCTTCAACAGCCTTATCCACAACTACCAGCACATCAAGCATCACCCTCACAAGCTAACACTTCTCCTATGGGCTATACTCCTTAGCAAGGATATTTTCCAATTGAAGCACCACAAGCACAAGCCTTCTACTCCAATGAACTTCCACCAATTCAACCACCGGTTACTCCAAATGATACGCCTACTGATGTCTTAAACCATCTCACTGCCTACTTGTCAAAACTTGTTGCTACTATAGGTTTTCAACCAAAAAACAATCAGCTCCACACCTCTTCAAATCCTCGACAACAAGCCACTGTTCAAGATGTTCAAGTGACGGTGCAACCTATTCAGGGAAGGCAAAATTCATATGGACCTCCTACAAGGACCGTGAATGCTCAAGCTGTGAATTCTCAAGCTAATGGAAATGGAAGCACTGTTGGTCCTCAAATGCTACAATTGCCGAGGACAAGGTCATATGGCTTGGGATTGCACTTAGCTGAAAAGGAGAAGGGATGCAACATGGTTTCGCGAGAAGATGTATTTCGTCGATGCTCAGTCTAAGGGAAAGATTTTGGATTCAGAAGAGTTAGCATTTCTTACAGACCCAGGGGCAGCAGATAATGAAGGCATTGCAGTCGTCTCTACTTCTAATGCAGCATATCAAGCAGATGATCTTGATGCATATGATTCGGATTGTGATGACATTCACTCAGCCCAAGCTACACTCCTTGCTAATCTCTTTCACTACGGTTCTGATGTCGTCAGTGAGGTACCAACCACATCTAATAATGTTCATGGTAATCCACATCATGTTGAGCATGAAAATGACAACCTCGAACAGCATTCGGGAACTAGTAACTCAAATGATGCGGTATCCAATCCAACACATTTGAGTGAACCTCAACCAAATGCTACGACGGGTATGGAATCTTATGATCAAGGTGATCTGGTAATGGTGCCTAAACATATTATTGATAACATGAATGTGGTTTTTCGACAAACCATAGATATGAATGCCAACCTAACCGCTGAGCTTGCGCTGTATAAGGAAAAGGTCAAAACCTTTGAAATGGTCCCTCAAGCAGAGAAAATAACGTGCTCTGAATTTGGCCAATTTCGTTTTGAAAAGATTGAACACTTAAAAGAAATAGAATCATTAAAAGCTAATCTTTCCAATGAATTAAAAGAAAAAGAGTCGGTTGTAAATGATTTTCAGAAACATAAATTGGATTTCGAAACTCTCGAGTCTAAAAAGTTTGAATCAGAATCTAATGCTACCAAACTTCTTAAATTCAAGGAACCACAGCTTTTAAAACAATACGCTTCCAACAAAAAAGGTTCATCTTTTAACTAAATCGTTTAAAGAACTCGAACTTAAGCGTCTTCAAGATTTACCACCTAATCCCGGTTATGCAAAACAAGCTCAGCAATATATTCCTTGTCTTTATGATGTGACCCTAATTGGCAAATCGAAAGAAGCACCTTATGTTCGTAGTACTGAGGAAACACAGTCACTTGCAGAAGAAACTCATTCTAAAATGCTTTCAAAATTCCATAGATTGATTATGATAAGCATAATAAAGATCATTTTCTAAAAAGACCCGTATTCTTTTACAAAAGGAATTAGCTCAATTATCAGCTTTTGTGCCCAAAGTTTGTCAACGGAAAACCTTCCTAGTACGTCTCCTACACTTGTCAAAACAGATTTAACTAAGTTAATTCCACCGGTAAGTAAGGCATCCGATAGCTTAAATTCGGTGCACCAACACTTAGCCGATTTTGACAAGGTCATTGTGGAACGTACGACGGCTTCGGCCATAACAGAAGGTGAATGGAATTTTGAGCACACAAGAGCTGCATTTCGAGACGAAATTGTTCCATTTGTAAACAATATTAAAGCTTGTCTTCGCAATGTTGATCAAGAATTGCTTTTAGAAATAGAAGAAGTTAGACGCGTTTTCAATGAAATAGATGATGCTTATGAAAATGTTTTACTTGAAATAGAACGGATTTCACGCCAAAATGATCAGCTTCTGAAGCAAGTGATTTCGCATGATATTGTTTCTGTCTGTGTGAATAAAAGTGTTGATAATGATTCTATTGTGCATAATGTTGAATCTGTGGATAATGTGATAGATAGTACTTGTCAAAAATCTGACGCTGAGTTTTTAAAGCTTCAAGATTCTTATTCTTCGCTTTCAAAATGTTTTGATGAGATTCAAACACATTGTATTTCGCTTGAATGCAAGGAACAATTTATTCAAGAAATCTTTGAAACGTCATTCGAAGGTGTTAATATCGATGATGCAAATCTTCAAAAGAATTTTCGATTGAATTTACAATCAAAACAACGTCAGCCAAGTGACAAGGTTGCTAAATCATTGCCGACAGACATAGAGAAATCTAAGGAGATTAACTGTGTGAATGTACTTAAGGCCGCTAAGAATTTTAAACTTGATCTAGATAATCGAGTTTCCAACATTTTGTCCAAAGTTGATAACTTAAAACAGAAAAATACACAACTCTTCGATTCAGTAAAGCCCGCATGTGCTAATACCACTGCACAGAATCAATGATTGATTGAACAATTGAATCAAAAGTCGGTGGAAATATCTGATTTGAGGGAACAAATTTGTGATAAAAATATGGCTTTGACTGAGTTAAAGGAAACACTTCGTACCCTAAAAGGTAAAAATGTAGTGGATAACGCATCCACTGTCTCAGCACCGTCTTCTAGTGCAATCAAAAGGTACCTCATTGCCGGTCACACCATTTATCAAGGTCCCTAGGACTAAACCATCTCATATATTGGTCACTAAAGATAAGGCAAAATCAAAACCAACTTCTAATATTCTAGTGTTTCATTCTACAGGAGTAAGCACCACTACTAAGGCTCAAAGATCTAAGCTTAAAAGAAACAAGAAGAATGATAGGATCTTTCCCCCATCTAGTAGTCAAGTGAAGAAGAAAGTAGAAGCCCATCCTAGGAATGTTATTTATATTTTGAATAAAAAGAATCATGTAGCTAAACCTAAAGGCTCTGCGATTGTGCAGCATTCTAAGCCTACTGTGAATTCTAATTTGAAATGTTGGAATTGGAATGAATGTATGTTTTTTAGTCGTCATGATTCTTGCCTTATTGACCATGTGAATGAGATGAATGCCCAGAAAAATGGTTTAGAATGGAAACCGACTGGGAAAGTGTTAATCCAAGTTGGTTGGTTGTGGCGCCCCACTGGTAGAACTTTCACTATAGTAGGAAATGCGTACCCTGTAACTAGGATCACTCCCACTAAAGCGAAGAAAGTGTGCCCTTTAACTAGGAGTACTAAGGCTACCAAAACACAAGCGTGTCCTTTAACTAGGAACAACAACAATACTGTAGGAAACAAGTGCCCTTTAAATAGGTATACTCCCACTGTAGTGCACACTAATAATCCAATACCTCAGAACGTTGGAACAATAAACCCTGTTAGTGGTAAAACTCACATTAGAAAACACAGGAAATCTAAGGGTCACACAAATGTTAGCAATTATGATAATATTATATCTATATCTGCTAACACTCCGGAACCAATAGTGTCCAATGCATTTTCTACTATTGTTTTTGAAAACAGGTGTTCTAAATTGTTCTCTGGTATTTGGACTCTGGTTGCTCTAAACATATGACCGGAGATCGCTCTCAGCTCAGAAATTTCGTCAGCAAGTTTCTTGGTACGGTTCGATTTGGAAATGATCATATTGCAAAGATAATGGGTTACGGTGAATATCATATTGGGAATGTTATAATTTCAAGAGTGTATTATGTGGAGGGTCTCGGTCATAACTTATTTTCTGTGGGACAATTTTGTGATGCAAACCTAGAAGTTGCTTTTTGAGAGCATACCTGCTTCATTCGTAATTTGGAAGGGGTTGATTTATTGAAGGGTACTCGAGGGAATAATTTGTACACTTTGTCTCTACAAGATATGATGGTCGTTTCTCCCATATGCCTTCTCTCCAAAGCATCAAAGACTAAGTCATGGTTACGGCATCGACGATTATCTCATCTTAACTTTGACGCTATTAATCATTTGGCGAAAAACGAACTTGTTCGTGGTCTTCCTAAACTTACATTTCACAAGGATCATTTGTGTTTCGCGTGTACAATGGGGAAAAGCACTAAGAAGTCATGCAAACCCAAGACTGAAGACACAAACCAAGAGAAATTTTATTTGTTGCATATGGATCTTTGTGGGCCAATGCGTGTTCCTCGTCATAGTGGATGATTACTCTCGGTTTACATGGGTGAAATTTCTTACAACAAAAGATGAGGCACCTAAAGTCATTATCGATTTTCTCAAGATGATTCAAGTGCGTCTCAACTCTACTGTCTGGCGCATTCGTACATATAATAGAACCGAATTTGTGAATCAAACTTTACGTAAGTATTATGAAGAAGTTGGCATATCTCATGAAACATCCGTTGCTCGCACTCCACAACAAAACGGTGTCGTTGAAAGGCGAAATCGCACACTTATGGAAGCTGCTCGAACGATGTTAATTTACGCAAAGGCTCCATTATTTTTATGGGCAGAAGCAGTAACTACAGTAGTGTACACCCAAAACCGGTCACTAATTCATAAACGCCATGGTAAAACACCTTATGAGATTCTCCATGGAAAAGTACCAGATTTATCATATCTTTATGTATTTAGTTCTCTTTGCTATCCAAATAATGATGGTGACAATTTGGGAAAACTTCAACCAAAGGCTGATATTGGTATTTTCATTGGTTACGCACCCGTAAAGAAAGCATACTGAATCTACAACCGTAACTCTCGCAAGATCCTCGAAACTATGAATGTTGATTTTGATGAGCTGAAAGCAATGGCTTCTGAGCAAAGCAGCTCTGAACCCGCACTTCATGAAATGGGACCCAGTAACATTAGCTCTGGTCTTGTCCCAAACAACCCCACTTCAACATCATTTACACCACCTTCTAGGAATGAATGGGATACGTTGTTTCAAGCATTCTTTGATGAATTCTTTACTCCTCCTAGAATTGTTGCTCCAGAACCTGAAGTAATAGCTCCGGTTACCGAAGTTGTAGCTCTAGCAACCGAAGCACAATCTGATACGTCTACACCTACAATTGGTCAAGATATACCTTCAACAAGTAATTCTCAACCAACACATGTAACAACTACCCATGTCATGCCTATTGATGATGAAGAGGATGATGATGATCATGATTTGGAATTCGCTCAAATGCGTAAACTTCCATTCTTTGGTGTACCAATTCCCGACCCTAATCAAGCTGGGTCGTCCACCTCAGAGGAAGCCCCTACTACGGTCTACTCCAATCCACGGATTCGTGAACATGACAGCAAGTGGACAAAGGATCATCCTATAGATTCTATTATTGGTGACCCTAATCATCTGGTATCCACAAGAAGTCAGTTACAAGAAAGTGCAATGTTTTGTCATTTTGATGCCTCTCTCAGTGAAGTTGAACCCAAGACGTGGCAACAAGCATTTACCCAATCTTGTTGGATAGAAGCTATGCAAGAAGAACTTAATGAATTTATACGTCTTGATGTATGGGAACTTATCCCATGTCCAGATAAAGTGCAGTTACTCACTTTGAAATGGGTTAACAAGGTGAAACTCGACGAGTTAGGCAGAATATTGAAGAACAAAGCTCGACTAGTAGCTCGTGGATATAAGCAATTATTAGGCATCGACTTTATGGAATCCTTTGCACCTGTTGTCCGTTTGGAAGCCAGTAGACTATTCCTTGCTTATGTAGCCCATATGAATATGATCGTCTATCACATGGATGTGAAGACGACATTTCTTAATGGTGAAATCAAGGAAGAGGCCTATGTTCAACAGCCGGATGTTTTTATGAATTTTAAATATCCTAACCACGTGTACAAGCTTAAGAAGGCTCTCTATGGGTTGAAGCAAGCTCCACGCGCGTGGTATGATCTATTGTCACAATTCCTCATCATGCAAGGCTTCGCTAAAGGCAAGGTGGATCCCACGCTGTTCATTCAGAAATGAGGTAAAGATATGATTATGGTACAAATATATGTTGATGATATTATATTTGCTGCCTCGACCCAAACCTTATCCGATGAGTTTGGGACACTCATGTCTTCCAAGTTTAAGATGTCAATGATGGGCAAGATATCATTTTTCTTAGGACTTCAGATATCTCAGAGTCCCAGAGGCATCTTTATCAATCAATCCAAGTATGCCCTTGAATCTCTTAAGAAATATAAGATGAAATCTTGCGACCCCGTGGATACCCCAATGGTGGAACGAACTAAGCTAGATGCAGATCCACATGGGATTGCCGTTGATCCGACACTTTATCGTGGAACGATCGGTACCCTTCTGTATATCATAGCTAGTCGACCTGATCTTCAGTTTGCTATATGCATGTGTGCTCGGTATCAAACTCGGCCTACTGAGTTACACTTGGCTACTGTGAAACGGATCTTTAGATATCTTAAAGCAACCATTAATCAGGGAATTTGGTACTCGAAGGACTCTTCGATTGCACTAATGGCATATGCAGATGCGGATCACGCGGGTTTTCAAGATACAAGGCGTAGCACGAGTGGAACTTTTCAACTACTAGGAGATCGACTAATCAGTTGGGCATCGAAAAGGCAGAAAAGCGCTATAATTTCAAGTACGGAAGCAGAATACATAGCTATGTCCGGTTGCTGTGCTCAAATTCTTTGGATGAGATCACAATTAACCGACTATGGTCTAGGTTTCAACAAAATTCCGATGTACTGTGACAACAAAAGTGCAATTGCCTTATGCTGCAACAACGTTCAATTCTCCCGGTCGAAGCATATTGACATTCGCAACCACTTCATCAAGGAGCAAGTGGAAAATGGAGTGATCGAGCTTTACTTTGTCCGATCTGAGTATCAATTGGAGGATATTTTCACGAAGGCTTTAGATCGCGCTCGAATTGAATTTTTGGCCGACAAGCTAGGATTGAGAACTTTCTCGCCTGAGACTCTTAAGGAACTGGCAGATGAAGCGAAAGAATAGTGGTGGTAAACTATTCTCCGTATCCTTGGTGATCATCTGTATATATTGTTTATATTTTTATCTACAAAAGCAAAATACAAAAATATAAAACCATATAAAAACCATAAAAATTGAAGATTTCAAAAAAATCCAAAAAAAATTTTCTTTATTTTTTTCAAAGGCATGTCTTTTGGTACGATAATATTTACGGCCTTAGAAATGTCGATTAATATTGACACGGTGCCATAAATAGAGTTTGTACAAAAGTTGTAAATATTTCATAAAACATGCCCATATGGCTTGTAATTATTTCAGACTGCAACCCGCTTTTCATATTAAAGTCAAGTATTTCTTATGAAAGCTTTGGCTCACAACGGGAATTAATTTTCTCGGGAAAGATTTACTTTAAAACCTTGTAAGGGATCAAGTTTACTTTATAACTTGGTCTAACACGAATTTATGTACGCATCAGTGCATTTATTTGTTAAAACAAGAGAAATCTTGTTTTTATGAAGTTATCATCTCTACTACCATAACACTCTACAATTGGTATCTACATACTCGACGATGCAACTACTCAAACGACGACTACAGCTCTTTCAATAGAACACGGGTCAACAATTGAGGGGGAGCAATTGTCAAGCATTCAGAATCTTTGATGCCGAACATGCTAAGTTCACAAATTGGTGTCAAGACAACAATACCAATCGTACATGTGGTGTCAAGAGATGACTTCAGATGTGACGAGGCGACCAACATTTGATCTTATCATATGATGTTATCATCAATCAGGTCCAACCTTGTCAATTCATTCTTATATGGTGAATATGTGATCATATTACAAATCGGTATCATATCTCACAAATTGGTCTCATGAAGATTAAACGGACTTACATGTTTCTTCCCAAAACCTTTGTTAAAACTCCATTAAATCAACTGATATTAAAAACATCGATTGGGTTAATATTTTTAATATGGGGGAGAAAATGTGATTTAATATGGGAAATTATCACAAATGGTTTGACTTAACGTGATAGCTCTTCCCGACATGTGCGAAATGTTTTCGAATATCATGGCATATGTTAAGGTGGAGCAAAATGGATTTGCTATACCAAAATGGATTTTCATGGTGACATATACTTAACCTCAACCCAATTATTTCACGACGATGATGATTGTGGTGACATAAGGATGTAGGATAGGTTAAGTCCAATGATTATTCCAAAACCAGATGAATCTTCTCAAGGACATTCCATAGCTAGATATAGTAGTCCTTAGGAAAGATGGGGAAAGATTGTGAACGTAGCTGAATGGCGACCAAGTACTTAAGTTAGCACTGGAAAAATCACAACAAGGTGCTAGTTATGACGTATTGGTAAGCATTGAAGGGGTTGAAGAATGAAAAATAATTGTAAAGATAAAGGGTCTAAAGAAAGAAGCACTCCCTACAACCTTAGGCAGAAACTGGGTCAACACATATGCTATTGAGATCATTTTAATGATGCTCGATATTGAAGATAGACATCATGGAACCAGTGATGCATTGAATAACCCATCCCAGCTAACTCAGATATCTCTTAAAGGGTATTTGTTTTATTCACACAGAGACAACGCATTATCTATCAATTTATTCACTCCGAGTAAATTGGTATTGAAAAGGTGGCACTCCTTTCCAGCCTCCGATCACTAATATCCAAAGTGCACGTTCGAGTCTAGAGCCATTTGAGATCAACAAATATCTCATTAGGACACACTTCCATATTTCCTTGCTTCTTCACACACTATGAAAAGTAAGAAAAATTTTAAGAGTCCTACGCAATATCTTCATGATCTTGCCTGAACATCCGAGTAATACGAAAGTATTTACAATGAAGATGGAAATCCTTCTTGAGCGAACATTCAAAAGCTCATGGTAGGTGACTTGTGCGATTCTTTATGAATCAAACTTGTGATAACTGGAAAGCAACAGTTGTTTAATTCTTAATTGAATTTAAACACGTTCCAGGCCTCTACGCAATATCTTAGTGATCTTGCCAGAACACTCAGAGTGATACCTTAGTGTTCACAGTGATGAGTGGAAATCCTTCTAGTGTTAACCTCAAACAACACTTGGTAGGTAACTTGCAAGATTCTATACGAATCAAGCTCGTGACAACTGGAAAGCAACAATGGTGCGATTCTTTAATGAATCAAACTTGTTCCAGGAATCAGAATTGAAGGCTTCAATCATGCGGATAATTTTATCCAAATGATTCACTCTTTACGTTCGCAGTCAGCTTTGGACGGTCGAGTAAAGAGAACGGGTTTACCCGCGAAATCTTGTTAAGGAGATTTTTAATTAAATCTACCTGCCACAAGTACGATATTTTATATCGTCCAACGGTCTTCACCGACCGGAGATAAAATGCTACCGAATTAGAATGAAATGTTCAAAGCCATTTCGTTCGTATCTACTTATGTTGCGGCATTTGAAGACGGTGGCATTGCGGAATCTGAGAAGAAGTCGTCCGCGCATGCTTATACTTTATGCACTTAATACTTCATCTAATTCTAGGAAGCCTAAAAGTCAAGTCTTCTGCTGTATCGAACTCTGAAGCTTTCAAGAATTACGAAGGTATAAGTATGTGGGACATGAAGTCACGAGGAGGTGGATATCACAAGTGATGTACAAGATCAAGGCAAGAGATTAATGCTAAAGATTGATATCAAAGATCACATCAGCATGTTCACCAGATAAAAAAAAGAAAAGAAAGACGAAGACTACGAGCTCAAGACAAGCGTAGAATGCTAGGTTCATTTTATTATTGTAACTTGGGTAACACCCTTGTTTGGAGTGACCTCCCTTAGGGCGAGATTATTAGAAATATGTTTTACGTATTTAGGAAGATTCGGTCACTCCGATAATATATTAAGTAGTAGCTCGTAGTTTAGTTATTTTACATTAAGTAAACATGGAAAGGCCTAGTCCATGGAATGCATGGACGACCCAATATGTAAGCCCAAGCCCATCACAAGGCTTGGGTATATAAACCCTCTCCTTAGATGGAGAGGGTGTCGTTTCATTCATAAAAAACATATAGTTTTCTCACTTTCTCTCTCTAGAAGTGTTTGTGAAATTCACCATCTTTTTATCTCTTTCTCTCTCTAGAATATACATAGATTTACAATATCATACAGTCTACCCTATCTGGATGTATTAAACCTTTTTCAAAACAATCTCTTATAAAATGATGTCTAATTTCTATGTGTTTTGTTTTAGAGTGATGTACTTGATTCTTAATAATGCATAGTGTACTGTTATTATCTACAAATATCTTTGTATGCATAAAATTATACCCATAATCCAACAGCTGGTTTTGTATCCATAGAGCTTCCCACAACAAGCAGCTACAACAACATATTCTGCTTCAGTTGTAGAGTTGGCCACCACTGTTTGTTTCTTGCATTGCCAAGATATCAATGTGCTCCCAAGAAATTAGCATCCACCAATTGTGGATTTCCTATCAAACTTATCACCTCCATAGTCACTGTCTGAATAGCCAATAAGCTATAATGGAGAATCCTTTGGATACCATAATCCTAAGGTGGAATAACTCCTAAGGTATCTAAAGATCCTTTTGACAGCATGAAGATGACACTCTTTGGGAGTTACCTGATGGCGTGTACATGCACACACAGCAAACATGATGTCAGGTCTAGAGGCTGTAAGATACATCAATGAGCCAATCATTGATCTATAATGCCTGACATCCACTTCTTTTCCATCTCCAGTCTTTCCCCAAGGGTGTTCCCTATCCATGGGTGTGCTAGCCCATTTTTCATGTGGAGAAAAACCAATCTTCTTTAAGATTTCTGCTACATACTTGTCTTGAGAGATAAAGATACCATCTTCTTTCTGTTGGACTTGTAAACCTAGATAGAAGTTCATCTCTCCCATTGCACTCATTTTGAATTTGTCTGTCATGAGCTTGGACAAGTCTTCACTCATCTTTGGATTTGATGAACCAAAGATAATATCATGCACATAGACCTGAACAAGTAGAAAATCCTTACCAATCTTCTTGGTAAATAAGGCCTGGTCTATGGTGCCCCTATTAAATGCATTTTCCACCATATAGGTGGATAATGTACCATACCATGCTCTTGGGGCTTGATGAAGTCCATACATTGCTTTCTTGACTCTATACACTTTGTTTGGATGCTCTGGATCTTCAAAACCAGGAGGTTGCATGACATATACCTCCTCTTCAATTGTGCCATATAGGAAAGCACTCTTCACATCCATCTGATAAACTGTGAAACCCATGCAAGAAGCATAGGCTAGGAAAATCCTTATTGCTTCAATCCTTGCAACAGGTGCAAAAACCTCTTCATAGTCTATTCCCTCTTCTTGTGTATAGCCTTGAGCAACTAAACATGCCTTGTTTCTGACCACAATACCTCTTTCATCCTTCTTGTTTCTAAGAACCCAACGTGTCCCAATAGGTCTAACATACCTTGGACAATCCACTAGCTCCCACACATCTTGAATGGCAAACTGATGAAGCTCATCATGCATTGCTTCCACCCAGTCTGGTTCTTTAAGAGCATCAAAAATCTTCTTGCATTCATGTTGTGACAGAAAACAAGCAAACAAACATGCATGTACAAGAGGGGTATCTTCCTTCTTGTGGATATTGGTAATGAAACCACCTTGAGTCTGATGAGACCTTCTTGTTTGAACAGGAGACAGAACATCACCAATGATTAGGGAAGGAAGATGATTTTTGACCGTACTTGTAAGTATTCCTCCCCCAAGTAGTATGTTGTCTTCTATATCAGTTTCCATGTTCCCAATATCATCTTCATATCCACTCCCATCCTCACTTGAATGAACCTCTTGATTAGGTATGGAAGGTTCACCTTGTGCAAAAGTACCGGAAGAGATTAAATGTCCAAACAGGTTGTCAGCGCTGGAGTTGTCAGCGTGTGAATTTAACCTTTCAGCGTCTGATTTGTCTTTGTCAGTGCTTCAAGAGGCATGCATGTTTTTATCAACTGGCCTTTCTTGTGGCCCTTCTTCCTCCTTTTCAGCAGCAGCAGAACCTTGTGAAAACCCATCAGTCCATATAGGAATGGTAACATACTCAAGTATGGGGTCTGACTTGATTGCATGTGATCCTTCTTCCTTGGCAACCTGTTTACCTGCAATTTCAACAATAGGTTCTTTCAAAACATTGGAATCCTTTTTCACATTGTCTGGATTAGTAACAGGCATATAATTCAAGGTTCTAGATAAGGGTTCTAAATCAAAGAACCAGTCTGGTACACTCTCAAGATCACTAGGTTTACTTTCTAAAAACTTAACATGCACTTCTTCTAGAATGCGTTTTTCTTTCTTGTTGTAAACCCTATATCCTCTGCTCTGCATAGAATAACCCATAAACTAGCCTTTATCACCTTTTGCACTAAACATACCTAAGGCATCACTAGTATCCAATATCACTACATAACATCCAAAGAGTTTAAGAAAACCTATGTTGGGTTTCCTATTCCAAAATAGCTCATAAGGTGTCTTATTATGGATTTTGTTGACTAAAGCTCTATTCTGAACATAGCAGGATGTATTAACAGCCTCAGCCCAAAAAGTAATGGGAAACTTAGCATCAGCCAACATTGTCCTAGCTGCTTCTATGAGTGTTCTATTCTTTTTCTTTCAGCCACACTATTCTGTTGTGGAGTTCTAGCTATGCTAAACTCCCTAGAAATCCCTTTATCAACACAGAAGGTATCTAACAGTTTATTTCTAAACTCACCACCATTATCACTTCTAAGTATTTTAACTTCATTCCCTGTTTTCTTTTCAATTTGGGTAATAAAGTTAATCAAAACTGTGGTAGTATCACTTTTTAATGCCAAAAAGAAAGTCCAAGTAAATCTAGAAAAATCATCAGTTATCATAAAATAGTAAGATTTACCATTCAAACTTTCTATATTAGTTGGGCCAAATAAGTCCATATGTAGCAAGTGAAGTGGTTTAGAACTGGAATGCACAAGTTTAGACTTAAATGAGACTTTGTGTTGTTTGCCTTTAAGGCATGCAACATAAGAGTGATTATTGTGGAAAGCCTTTGAAGGCAAACCATCAACTAAATCATGTCTCACAAGTCTATTAATATTCTTAAAGTTTATGTTCCCTAACCTTCTGTGCCATATATTACTTTCATCTACTGAAGCTTTAGCATAAAGACATGTCAAATTGTTGTTCATCCTAATTCCATTAAGATTAACATTATAAATGTCCTTATGCCTAGGTGTTCTATAATCAATAAACTTCTCATCAGGCATCTTAAAATCTTTACTCAACACCAAGCATTCAGTATCAGTGAAAAGAACCTTATTTTTGTTATCACAATCTTGTGACACACTAAACAAGTTATAGTCAAGTTCTTTTACCAAAAAAACGTTTTCAAAACGTAAATTGTTGGTGATAAGATTGACTTTGCCAGAAATTATAGCATATCCTCCTCCAAAGTACACTTTGTCACCATATTTAATGGGGGTAAAATTTGACAAATAATCTTCCTTCCCCGTCATGTGCCTAGAGCATCCACTGTCCCAATATCCATGATCATTGACCTGCTCTTGAATGCCCTGCACATAAAGAAAACAAATTAGTTTTCTTTGGGAACCCAAGCCTGAGCAGACTTGGATTCATGTGGTTGTTCAACAAGAACATATTTAGTCCTTATAACAACCCCTTGTTCATCCCTTTGTGGCCTGAACACCCAGTTTACCCCAATTGGTTTAGTAATGACCTTTGAAATATAATGAAATCTGTTATAGGTCATAGAAATCCCATCAGAATTAGGGTTTTGGTCTTGTTTAGGTCTCCAAGTCAAACTAGATGAAGCTTTAGACCCCTTTCCCTTAGGCATTAAGTACCTATTCTTACTTGGTCTAACATAAGATCCAACACCAGCTTGTGGTGGCATTTGCACACCATACCTAGAGTTGTCAGTGTTGGAATAGTTCCTGTCAGCGTTGAATTTGTTCCTGTCAGTGCCCAAATTAGGGTTTGCTACAGTAACCCATTGTCTGTTAGACCATGTGTTGGTCTTTTGAAAGGGCCTTTGTCCATGAGTATTTGTCCCTTTAGTAAAGAAGGGAGCTGGTCTAGTAACTTGTGGACTTGGTTGGACAAAAGGTCTGGGTTTGACCATGGTTGACCTATTGTCAGTGTTGACTTTTGAGGCACTAACACATTTATAGGCCAAGTGAGAAAAACTCCCACATGTATAATAAGCTTTTCTAGACATAACCTTAGGTCTAGATTGAAATAACCCTGTCCCATTAACACTAGTTTGGCTTTGTGGTGACCTAGGTTTTCTATGCATTTCAACATATTTAACACTAGGTTTTCTCTTAACAGATGAGCCAAGGACAACAGGTTTTCCAGTGGTAGGGTTGGTCACAGTAATGGGTGTAGGCTCAAATGCACTCTCACTAAGCATCCCACCTTTAACAAAAGAAAAGGGTTGTCTGCTTTCCATTTTTCAAGGTCAGTCACCTTTTGTTTATATTACTCAACTAGGGTGAGCACTCTAGGTGGAGGAATAAATTCCTCTTCATGGAGTTTTAGAATACCAGTCCAAGAGAGATCCTTTCTCTGAACACCATAAAAGTTCCCAGCAGGTGGATGAACAACATATTCATTCATCCTAATCCCAGACATATCCCTAGGGTTTCTTTTTTCACTAACACATTTTTCTAGGGTTTGGCTGGCTTTATCAAAACTTTTAATTTTAAGCCTTACATTTTCTTTATCCTTAATGGCCTCATCTAAATTAAGTTGCACTTCTCCTCTGGATTTCATCAGAGTGGCCTAAGTTCAACACTAACTTTAAGATCATAAGACAAAACATTATATTGATCTTTTAGGTCAAATTCCATTTTCTTATATTCCTTTACAGTCTTTTCAGTTTGTACAAGTGCCATTTGATAATTTGATAGCCTGCATCTTCATCAAAAACATCTGATTTTAACTTTAAAATTTCTTTGTTAAGCTTTTCAGTGTTTAATCGACAACCTTTACTACAATAAGCATCATCATATACCTCATTATCCGATGAAGACGAGGAATTGGCCATAAGAGCAAAATGAACATGCTCTTCTTCTTCCTTCTCAGCAATCAAAGCCTTATTCTCTTCCACATCCTTTGCCAAAAAGCTCCAGACCCATCCAACACCATCAATGTCTTTCATGGAAACCATAGCCTTTGGCTTAATATCTTCAACCTTGATGATTTGGCTTGAAGCCTTTCCAGCATCAGATCTTCTTGGAGATCTGCATTCCCTCATAAAGTGACCCATCCTATGGCAGTTGTAACACTCAACCTTGGATTTATCAAATCCAGCAATGTCTTTAGCATTGAAGGTCATCTTCTTTCTAAATCTCCTATTCCATCTGTTGGCCCTTAAGCTTGCCAGTGCCATATTCCATTTAATATCCATCTCTTCTAAATTCTCATCACTGATTTGCTCAAGATCCTCATAGGTAATCAAGGAGCCACTGGGCAATGCAGCAATGTATGTACATACTGTATCCAAATCAATACCAGCAGGTTTAAGCTTTGGTGAGTCAACATTGTATGTGTCAGCGTCTTAATGTGAGGCGCTGACAAAGGTTGATCCACCACTGACATAAGTTAATCCAGTAACAGGATGCACATATGACTCTCTCTCTCTCTCATTGACTTGAGCTTCACTATGTGAGATGAAAGCCATGTTTCCAGATGTCGACTTGCTTCCATGATCCAATAAGATTTCATTCTCTACAATCTTTAGCTTATTGTAGACGTCATCAAAATTATAACTCTTATGGGCATTGGTAGCAATGATAGACCTAGCTTCAATTTTCCATGCCTCACCAAGACTCTTAAGGAAAGTGGTAATGATATCTTCATCATCATATTCTGTTCCCATAAAGGTCAACTTGCTAGTGATGTCTAGAAGCCTACTTCTTACCTCACTTAGCTTCTCTTTGGGAAGAGCTTTAAATACAACATATTCATGTAAGAGTTGCTTCTTCTTTTCTTTGGTAGTGTCATCATTACCACCATAGTTGATTTGAAGAGCTGCCCAAAGTTCTTTGGCAGACTCAAAACTCCTATACTTGTGCTGATTGTTTGGACCCAAAGAGAGTTTGAGAATGCTTAAGGTCTTCATATCATTCCTTCTTTTGGCTATATCTGCAGTTGAGACAGCTCTTCCATCTTCTAGTCTTTCTCTACGCTCTTCAGCAGGAAAACCAGCTGTAGTTCTTGCTGCTATAGCAGAAGTAACCCTAGCTGCTTTGTCAAACTGATTACCAAATTTAATAACTTCCCATAGAGTATGATCATGAATTTGAAGGTATTGTTCAAAATTGAACTTCCATTGTTCAAAGTTGTCAGGGTCGAGCATGGGGATTTTTAGGTTGTGTTTTGATGAAGAAGAAGATTATGTGGCAGACATCTTTTCTTGTTTTAGGGTTTCAGTGTTTTTAGGGTTTATAGTTCTTCTAGATCAAAGTTCCTCAACAAGCTCTAATACCACTTGTTGATCCCAAACTTAGATCAATTAGCTTTGTGTTAACGAGATTGAATCAAGTTTAACATGTAGAGAAACTTTGTTGTTGTTATGAACAATCCAAGTGTTATGCGGAATTAACACTTAGAATAAAGAACAAGTAAAACAATTAAACCAAACTTTCACTTTTGATTGATAATCGAACTTGCTTACAATGAAAGTTGAATACTGAATAATGTGTATAAACTACAAACCCTACGTCCTCCTTTTATAACATAAGGAGTTGTGTACAAAGGATAACCTATCAACTATTCTAGGTAAAGATAAATATAGAAAATATAATATTGAGTATATCTTTACTTCAGATAATAAACATGTTGACTAAGTTTTCCTATCAGTGGTTGGACTTCTTCTTGTAAGCGCCTGGATATCTCTTGTTAATGCTTGATCTGGCAGCGCTTGATTTCTTCTTGTCAGCGTCCAATTAACTTTTGTTAGCGTCTGAGTGACATAGCTCATTTTATTCCCAACAATCATATAACACCCTATTTTGGTAAATGGAATTTCACGCGTGATTATGGCGTATCATCAAAGCATACAAGGATAAATGTATAAAACATCACATGACAATAAAGGAAATACCGGAAACAAACATCGGTACCCCAAAAGTAGAATTCATCACACACAAGCATAAGTACTGTAAATGAAAAGGACTAAACAATGCCCATGGAAATGAGTATCAAAGTATAATGAAATGCATAAAGTAATGAAGGCTAGGAAGCTTCCAATCCATATGCACGTACGCTTAAAGTCTACGAACGTCCTTGAGTACATGCCGTTTTAGGAACATGAAAGGGAAAACGGCTGAGCATAACGCTCAGTGCACGGATATACAAGTATAGCATGAATAATGTAAGCATAAAAGCATAAAGCAGCGGAAAAGACTAAGTCCTGGATAACCTGGTATATCTTAGTAAAATTGGTTTTATAGTTTGAAAAGCCTTATTTTTATCTTATAAAAACTGTTTGACATGTTTACCATTAGCCAATATAGGTCATGAAATATCAACGTGCATGAATACTTGGATGGGTGACCTCGTCATGCAAATTAGAGGGGCTGCCTCTAATTTATATATAAGTTTTGGGTAGGAGGGATCAGCTCCTTGTGAAGGATGCAAGGCACACACCACATTCACCTGAATAATCTGCTGAAAACATGTAACCTAGGATGCACCCATACGCCCCACATGATAATAATAATAATATGACCAAAAGCTGAAGGGACGCCACGAGCTATCACTCCGCCTTGGTGAAGTCATAACACTGGTGCCTCTAGTGTTATGGTTATGGTACCTCCATAACTAGGTGAAACTGGTCATGCATGTATATGGATTGAGGTAACTACTTAAACATAAGCAATTCAAAAACATATAAAACATATACTGGGAAAACAGTTGGCTGCATACGTGGAATCCTAATAAGGAAGAATGTCCATACTGAAAGGACGGAGAATCCGTACCTTTTGTCCAGTGAACGAAGAGGACGAACGGAAGAGAGTCCTACTTTGATATCACTAATGCTACATAAATAATATACGTGTATAAGTATCTGATTACTGAGTACGTAACTGATCTTATGTCATATCTTAGCTTATTTTATATGTTCATGTCTTATTTTACTGATTCTAACATTATGCTGTGTTTATCATGTATTCTGTTTATTCTGATTAAGTATTACTTGTATTATTATACTCTTTATGTAATAAAAGTGACTTCCTAAAAATAGCAGGTTTCCTAAAATAGAAAGTTTCCAAAAAGAGAAAGTTTCCAAAAATAGATAGTTTATAAAAATAGATAGTTTCCAAAGATAGAAAGTTTCCAAAAAAAGAAATTTTCCATAAACAGATTAGCTGCCTTAATTAAATAAGTTTCTAAAAATAGAAAGTTTCCATAAATAGATTAGCTGCCTTAGTCAAATAAGTTTCTAAAAATAGAAAGTTTCCATAATTAGAAATAAGCTGGATTATTAAGCTAATAATATATAAGCTTAAGTTTTACTTATTAATATTCTAAGTAATGTGATTAAATAGTATAGTTTATTAATTATTTCATGTAAATTAGATAAACTATCGGTTAAAGTATTTAATTAATATAACATGATTTAATTAAATAAAAGGTAGTAATACTTAGGTTAAAATATGTATTAATATTTATTATTAATATAACCTAAGTCATGTAAATTAATTAATTATAAAGCATGTTTAATAATTAATTAATTATATAGTCTAACTTAAATAATAAATACTTAGGTTAAAATTCATGTATTATTATTAATAATAATATAACCTAAGTCATGACCAAATTAAATTAATTACTTAGCATGTTAAATTAATTTAATTAATCTTGTAATTATTTAACTTGTAAAAATAAATAATTAATCTTGAAAAATAACCCGTGAACCGAACCCGTGTTTTAAAACTAAACATGTCATGAACCGGACCCGTAAACTCGTGAACCGGCCCGAACCAAACCCCACCACCAACCACCACCCATAGCCGTAGCTACGGCGGCGGCTGCTGCCGCTGCCTCACAGCTCCTCGTCCGACACAAACAGCCACTGGCGCAAGCCGGTGGTGCTTGTTGCTGCGCCGAGACCCACACCGAGCCCAATAGGGGTCTCGGTTGTGGTTAACAAGGGACACCGGGAGTCTTTGACTCTCGGTTGGCTACCGAACCCAAACAACCAAACAAAACCCCCTTTTTCAATGTTTTAGTTAATCCCATAACTTGTTTATTTAATTGGTTTCATAGATCTAATCATAAACATAATTAAATAAAAGATTAAAGATTAAGGTTTAGTGTTTTACCTTGACGTGTGATTAAAAATAACACGAACACGAACCAATTAACCAAGATCCAAAAATCAAAATCGAATTCCCCTTTGTCTTGTGTAGGTGTCGTGGCTATGGGGTTCCAAGGAGCTAGGGTTTTTAATTTTTTTGTAAAACTATTTTTATGAAAACTCTGTAGTTTTAGTTTTTATTAATTAAACCAAAAATGGGCTTGTAGGCCCCCTTCTTCCTTGTGTGTGTGCCGCGGCTACATGGGCCCACCAAGGGGAACCCGGAGTTTTCCGTGTTCTAAAATATTGCGTTTTCTCGTGTCGTGTTTACGTGTTTTATTTAGTTATTGTTCGTGTCATAATATATTTATTCGTAATCGTAATAAATATACGTAAATACATAATAATAAGCTCGTGATTATTTACGTTCATGTTTTCATGTTCGTATGTTCGTGATTATAATTATTGTTGAATTAATTATCGTGCATTAATACGTATAAAATACTTATCGTGTAATAACACGTACGTAATACTTGTAATTTCCTAATCGTGAAACGTAAACGTGCTAAATAAGGAAAGTTTTAATCCTGTACGTACGATCATAAGGGTACTATTCATGGTAAAAGCATGCCGATTTAACAACTCTCCCCCCTAAAAAGAATAATTCGTCCCCAAATTATAGATAATGTAAACTGGAAAAAAGAAGAACATACCCGAATTCAAAATATGAAATGAGGGTAAGAAGCCCAGATAGACTCCACTGTTTCCCAAGTGGCTTCCCGCTCGGTATGATCCCTCCAAAGGATTTTGACGAATGGAATCGTCTTCCTCCACATGACTCGTTCTTGTCTGTCAAGAACTCGTTCGGGTTCTTCTATGAAAGTGAGATCTTCACGAATCTGTTCCAGTGGTTTTTGAACCACGTGAAGGGGATGATACTTGTACCCTCTGAGTAAGGACACATGAAAAACATCGTGAACATGAGAAAGCTGCGAAGGTAAAGCTAAACGGTAAGATACTTCACCGACTCGCTCAATGACATCAAACGGTCTGATGAATCGAGGACTGAGCTTCCCTTTGATTCCAAAACGCCTAACACCACGTGCCGACGAAACCTTAAGGAAAACGTGATCTCATACGTTAAAGTGTAAGTCACTATGATGCTTGTCTGCATAACTCTTCTGACGTAACCGTGCTTCTTGCAGTTTCTGCTTAGCTACTGTGACCTTATCATTAGTCAACTCTATCATTTCTGGTCCTTCAAATGTTCGCTCACCAACCTGATCCCAACAGATTGAGGCGCGACACTTCCTGCAATACAACATCTCAAATGGAGCACACTTGATACTTGCGTGCCAACTGTTGTTGTATGCAAACTCTACCAAAGAGATGTAATCGTCCCAATCTCCCGTCCATTCCAACGCACATGACCTCAACATGTCTTCCAATGTCTGAATCGTTCGCTCCGATTGCCCGTCTATTTGAGGATGAAAAGCCGTGCTAAGCTTAAGTTTTGTCCCCCAAGCTTTCTGCAGACTTCTCCAGAATCGCGAAGTGAAATGAGGATCTCTGTCTGAGACGATGCTGGATGGAGCACCACGAAGTCTCATGATCTCATTCTTATAAGTATCAGCGAGTTTACTGACCGAATCTTCCTTGCGGATCGGTAAGAAATGAGCTGATTTGGTAAGTCGATCAACGATAACCCAAATCGCATCATGCTTCCTCTTTGTCTGTGGAAGACCGGTAACAAAATCCATGGTGATCTTGTCCCACTTCCACTCTGGAATATCTAGCGGTTGATGAAGACCGCCAGCTCGCTGATGCTCGATCTTAACCTGCTGGAAGGTAAGACACTTGGAGACGTAAGTCGCAACATCCTGTTTCATACCACTCCACCAAAAGTATTGCTTGATGTCATGGTACATCTTGGTCAAACCAGGATGAATAGAGAATGGGGAGCTATGAGCCTCAGCTAACAATGCTTCCTGGAGTTCTTGATCATCAGGAATACAAAGTCTCGTGGCCTTCCATAAGATACCATCTACGTTTACCCGAAATTCTGTCTGCTTCTCCAAATTCTGAATTATCGCCCAGATTTCACCATCATCTTTCTAAGCTTCCTTGATCCTAGAGAGTAACTCGGGTTCCACTCTAAGATTAGCCCAGTAACCGTGTTGTCCACGTACCATGATCTCTATGTCTAGTCGCTCCAAGTCTCTTATAATTTCCTCCTCAATTTTAATGTCGTTTATCATTCTGGACTTTCTGCTAAGTGCATCCGCCACTACATTCGCCTTGCTGGGATGATACTGCTGATTAATGTCATAATCCTTCAACAGCTCTAACCATCTCCTCTGTCTCATGTTCAATTCACGTTGAGTGAAGATATACTTCAAGCTCTTGTGGTCCGTGAAAATGTCACATGATTCTCCATACAAGTAGTGCCTTCATATCTTCAATGCGAACACGACTGCTGCAAGTTCTAAGTCATGCGTAGGGTAATTTTCCTCATAAGGCTTAAGCTGCCGTGAAGCGTACGCGATCACTTTCCCATGTTGTATGAGAACACAGCCAAGTCCCTTCCCCGATGCATCATTGTAGATTTGAAATCCACCTGTACCAGATGGGAGAGTAAGAATCGGTGCAGATACTAATTTCTGCTTTAGGTCTTCAAAACTCTTCTATCTTTCTTCAGTCCAGACGAATTTCTCCCCTTTCCGCATCAGTTTGGTCAATGGTAGTGCTAAACGGGAAAATTTCTGTAACACCCCACTTGGATAAGTGGACCGTTACGTGTATTTATGGCGTGTCATCAAAGCATAAGGTAAATGTCCTAAAACATTAACTGACCATAAAGGAAATATCGGAATCAAACATCGGCAATCCAAACATAAGCCCAAAACATGAAAAGTAGAATACTGAAGAAAAGGACTAAACAATGTCCAAATAAGCAGAATAATGTAAGTACATAAAGTAAGAAGTCTAGATAGCTTCCATCCAAATGCACATGCTCTCGGAATCCTAAGAGCGTCCTAGTGTACCTGCCGTTAGAACATGAAAGGGAACTTCGACTGAGCATAACGCTCAGTGAACGGATATAAAGCATGATAAGGAATTACTGAAATGAAACAGATGATGAAATACTGGAGCTGTAAGTCTGATAAGTAAAGTTGCAGCAGAAATCTGTGTATAATCTGTAAAGTCTGATTTTTAAATAATAAAGCTGAACTGTTATCTGTTAAATCTGAAAACATGAATTTACTGTATTTTAATTGCCAGAGATTATATAGGTCATGTGCTGTAAAAATGGTGCATGAATAACTGGAGGGGTGGCCTCGTCATGCTGTAGAGGGGTGACCTCTAAATAACTGTAGAGGGGTGACCTCTAAATACTGTGCTGGGTGGAGGGATCAGCTCCAATGTGAAGGATGTAGAGCACACACCACATTCACCCTGATAACTTGTAAACTGATAAGCCTAGGATGCATCCATACGCCCCACTAAACATACATATAAAAATGGCCAAACTAAACATGAGTGGGACGATGCAGGATATCACTCTCCTGCATGTGAGTCACGTCACTGGTGCCTCTAGTGCCATGGTTACGGTACCTCCGTAACTAGTACATAAACTGGTCATGCTTGTATATAATGCTCAGGCAATTTATTTATTTATTAACATGATTACTGATAAGCTTAAACATATACTGGGGAAAATAATTTGGCTGAAGACGGGGAATCCTAATCATGCATAAAAAGGAAGTCCTTACTGAAAGGACGGAAAATCCGTACCTCGTGTCGAATAATGAAATAGAAACGAAAGCTGAAAGATCTATTCTGACTTCATGGTTACTACATAAATAACGTACGCGAAAATAAGTTAACTGATTACTGTTTACTATTATCGATTTTCATCTGTTCTTAGTTTAATTTATTTTATTCTTACCACTGTTTATGTATAATCTGATTAATCTGTTTGTCTGGTGTATTTCTGATAACCCGACTGATCTTTAAATGTTTACGGATTAATATATACTTATTTATGGTTACTGTGTATTATACTGTGTTCTAATAATCCCGATATTACTATAATTAGTAACATGTTGTAAACAGAAAGTTTCCAAATTTAGAAAGATTCCCAATTTAGTTTTTCTAAAATAATTATTAATTGAATCATAGTTAAATCCGACCTTTAATTAGTTAAAAGAACAACATTAAAATAAATTTGTCTTACTAATTAAATAAATAAAATAAAATAAAATAACAATTTTATTTAACTTTATTTTTAAAGCTTACTTATACAATAATTTGACTACAATTTATATAAGTTCCCACTGCTATTACTAATGTTCCCACTGCTTGTATCATAAAGTTCCCACTGTTAGTTTTAAATCCGTTCCCACTGTTAGTTTTAAATGGTTCCCACTGCTAGTTTTAAATGGTTCCTACTGCTAGTTTGTAACTGGTTCCCACTGCTAGTTATATTTTTTTATACAGATCCAAACACCCCCTAACTGCCCAGTAATCCCAAACGCCCCATGTTTCTTACTGTTTTAGAACTGAAACCCCCTGATGGCTCGTGGTTCGAAGTTGGGCAACAAAAAGGGACCACCGAGACCCCTAGTGGTCTCGGCAGTGCACTAAACCGCTACACCCTTTGTGGTTCATGGCTGTTGTCGTCACCACCAAGCCACCAAGCCACCGTCGTCCCTGTTGGGTCACGACTGGCACCAAATCACACACAGAGACTTTATGGTCTCGGTTTTCCTGACCAAAGCAAAACCCGACGCCCCACTTTTATTAATTCGTGATTACCATAGGTCAATTCATTTGTTAAGATTAAAAAAACTGATTCGTGATTTAAAAGGATTTACAATGAAGAAGGGTGTTTACCGTTATAAGATTGATAATAGAATGATGAATGCATACGAATCCATATATGCAAATAATCCCGAAACCTTTGTGATTGGGACTCTAGTCGGCGGCACCATGAAACCCTAGTTCTCATTATTTTTATTTTTTTTATTTTGTGTATGTTTGTGGAAGAAGGGTAACCCCCCGTGGTTTCTTTCTCACCCAACAAAACCAAACGGGCTAAAGCCCAAATCTTTCTCTTTTTTTTTTACACAAACCGGTCCAAGGCCCATTTACACTTTTTTTTCTTTCTTTTAAACTGCTGGCCCACTACAAGTAATAAGCTTTTCGCTTTTCGTTTCGTTAGACATTATCGATGTCCGTGTTTTTAGTTTGTGATTCGGGATTTTGTGATATTCATTTGCTGAGTGAAATACATACGTAAAAATACTTGCGCACATTTCTGTTTTCATTTTTGTTTAGCATTTGAAAGCTCGTGTACGCGTTTATAATTGCCGCGCTGAGATTCTGACACGTTTTATTTATTCTCTGAAAATAATAATACCAACTTAATACTTTATTGAATAATATTAAATATTTCTGAAATAATTAATTACGTAACATTTTAAATAAAACCGAGCTTGCGTAATTATTGTTAACGTTTAATTATTTCTATATAATAATAATACATGCTTTCGATTTTCTGCAACCTAATAATTATTTTCTGAATAATTATTTTGTTGTTTATTTAAATAAGCTGAGACTGCGTATTTACTGTTTACATTTAATTAAAGTTAAAACTGAGACTACGCGTATTTAATATTCGAGGATTTTAAATACGGGTTTTACAATTCTTCACTTCTAAAAAAATAATTCGTCCTCGAATTAAGGATGCGATTATGCCGTGGTTTTACAATTCTTCCCCTCTAAAAAGGAGAAATTCTTCCTCGAATTAAAGGTAATATGCTGATGAAGTTATAAGAACTGAAAGAACACGTAAACTAAAAGACAAATAAGCTGAAGGATAATTTGTCTTCTAATTAAGACATAATGCTGCTGGTAGGTATGAACCTGACATGATTGAATGATCATGTAACGTGACATGGCTGAAGAGGACATGAAACGTGACATGACTGAAAGGATTTAACTGGATTTATTAAAGGAAAAGGAATGAGAGGTCCGGATGGACTCCTCCGCTTCAAGTGGCCTCCCGCTCGAAACGATTCCTTCAAAGGTCTAAACATAATAAAAGAAATCTTGTTCCTGATGACATTGTCCTGATGATGCTGAATAGTTTCTGGTTCCATACTTAAAATGGATTTTCTGAATCTGATAGAATGAATAAGTTATAGCATGTAAGGTACATGAAACGGTACGTACAATTATCCTGAAAGATAACATTTATATCTTTGTGCAAGATGTTGGAAACGTATAGGGACGAACTACGTGAACGATTGTGAACGTGCTACGTGAGCAATTGTGAACTTGGTTTGCGATCATCTGATGATGAACACTGGGCATGGAATATGTCGTGAACGTGATCTGTGGAACATATTGTGAATGTGATACCAGACATATCATGAACGTATGCTGACTGAGGAAAAAAATGACAAATGATATGGCCTTAGACGTGAAATGTCTGCCTGGGTATGGAGAAGCTCTGCTAACTTGAGTCTGGTTTCTTAAGCTTCCTGTATCTGTATTTGGTAATAAACCATGAAACGTGTATTGCGAAATGGTACACGAACTTGAACGTGAACAATGTTACGGATGCTAACGTGAGCTTAAATCATGAGATAGCACAAAGCATGAACTGAAAAAGCATCATACTGCGAATGAGACTTAAATGTGAAAGTGAAAATAAACGTAAACGTAAATGTGAACGTACACGTAATTGTGAATATGAACGTGAGCGTGATTCGTGAACGCTAATTTTGATCTGACAAGATTGTTGATGGAATACTTTGGAATCATACGACCTATTGTTGAATTTCCTGCAGCATGTCGGTGTCCTATCTTGAACCTTCTGGTGGAATCTGAGTGATTAGTCATGAAATAATTTTGAGTCTGGGTAAAATAGATCTCTCGTAGCGTAGGATCTTATGGAATACAAAATTTTAGTGTAGGTCCTCTCCTTTATGCGAAAGCTTAGCCATAGAAAGCTAATCATGAGAACTTTTAGCAATTTCTGCGGTAGTAGCCAACTGAATTCTAGAAATTTTGTACTTCGTTCACCGGCGTCAGTCGTGACCATCTGGTGATGGCCTTCACCTTCGCAGGATTGTCTGAATTCCTTTCTGCTGAAATAGTGTGGTCCAGAAATGCCACTTTGTTCATCTGGAATATACATCTAGAAATCTTGCGTATATAATTTTCTACTATCGGAGAATCTACGGGGTCGTGAAAAGATGATTCTCATGTCCTTCTCTAGAATTTAGGAGATCAGAATGTTACCAATGAATGTACTGCCAATTTTGTCTGAGAAATCATGGAAAAATTTATTCATAAATTTTCATACTATAGCTGGAGCATTAGGGAGCTCAGAAGTAAAATTTAAAATTTTTAGAGTGGCTATAATATGTGCATTCTTACCTCACCACTGATGGTGGCATGCTCTTGAATTTTTCTGGAAGAATGTTTAAAACACCTCGTAGTAGGTCAATTAAACTTTCTATTCGTGGAATGAATATCGATTAAGAATGGTGATCTGATAAATTTTTCGATGGTGCGCTGGGGCGAATAAAGCCTAGTTTCGGTAAATCTTGCAGCAATTGCTGCAACTCTTTTAACGTAGCTAAAGCCCTGCAATAAAGAGTTTTGAAAACAGGTTCTGTTCTTGAGACAAGCTCGATGTTAAATTATGTCTCGTGGTTAGGAAGGAATTTCTGGAAACCTTTTGGAATGACATTTGGAAATTTTTGGAATAATTTACTGATAATGAATTTAAGGAATTTCAAAAGTTTAGTCCTGACTGGTAGCTAGAAAGTCTTCAAAGCTATGGAATAATAAGTCGCGTGCTTATAAAGCAGAAACAATTTGTACTGATTTTCTGGCAGAAGTAAAATGAATATATTTGGATTTAGTAAGACGAATTTCGTCTTCAACTGGAAGGAAAACTTAATAAATATAGGTGATACTGTGAAGTCTTTTCCAGCTAGGAGGTAGGTAATGCCTGATTCAAAATAAAACTGGCATGTGAACACATGTAGTAAACGTAGCAACTTTCACTGAATGTGTCCGTCTGAGATCTCACAGAACGAACACTGCATGTCTAATCTGGACAATACGCCAGTGGTGGTAACTGAATCTTTAATGGCCTGATTTATGTGTGGCATAACAAAACAGGTAGACCCCCTTGGAGGGTACCCTGAATTACTGAGGATCTGGTTTAGAAAACATACTGGAGTTATGAGTTCTGACTCGTATTTTGAGAAAAAATTCATATGACGTGTACCATGACTGGTGTCCTGATATGTGTCTTCCGAAATGATACCTGAGACCTATGTCTCGAATGATGTCTTGACATGTGTTTTAGTGGATGAATATGAATAAGGTTAAAAAAAATTACTGGTAACTGCTAGGGTTGGCGGACCGGTTAGACTTCTGACCTCTGTATTTCTGGTCACGTCCGTACCGGAGTTCCGGTGGTTACTGACTAATTAATTATTAGCACGGTGGCTGCCACTACTGCTTTGTCTTTTAATTAATGGCGATCTTTATCATGATCGTGATTCATGTAACTATTATGCTGAGTGGCCGGCTGGGTTCCGGTTCCCACTCTTCTGAATGAAAGGTTAGCTGAGTGAAGTGTGACATCAAGCTGAGAAGTAAAATCATGGAATTAAATGGTAGTGTCTGGTGGTTGGGGTTTATTCTTGTCAGAAATTTCAAGTTTATAATTTCGTCCTTATTCTGAAGAGCCCTCATAGTATAACTAGCATCAACATCTTGAGAAGTCTTCAAGGTATCAGCAGCATCACCCTTCGTGAGATCTTCGAAGTGTTAGCAGCATCCGTATCTAGTGAAATCTTCAACTCACGAGCAACATCAGCATCTGGTGGAATATCGTCAAGTGAAAACGTTTGAGATGGTTGAGGATCGATTAGCGATATCCATGGAGTAAGGTACATGGAGTACACCTCGAATACTGTACACGAAGTACAAAATGAATACTGCACATGGAGATATTTGAGACACTGTACGTGGAGTACACATGAAATACTGTACATGGCACTAGTGGAAATTTTATGGAATTAATCGATACTGGTGTTAATTGTCTGACATGATCAAGGAAACAAATTGACTTAGACAGTAGTAAACTGAACTGAAATGAGTAACATGATAGCCTGGTAATTCCTGCGTAGGCTTAATGCTGGTTGTATAGATGCTGAAGAGTATGATTAAACGGATTTCATTAATGTTCAGTATGAAGACACGACTGATGAAAACCAAACATGATTTATTATGAAAACAGGATTATACTGTAATCCTTCTGTATCTTCGCAAGAAACATCATTATTTTGCTAAAACATAATCCTCGTAAGGAGACATGAAACCTATTCAGCATGAAAACGACCTTCACGCAAGAGTATGAAATTTGGCTGTTACAAAGAACATGAAAAGATAATCGACTGAAATTTAACATCAACTAGTGTGGATGGCTATGGTTTAATCCACATAATTCAAGGAACAAAACATGTGACTAAGTATGGGCGATTCTGGTTCGATCCATACTTGTCAAAATTTCATAAAGTGTCATGATATGAGCAAAGGTGAACGGCTATGGTTCGGTTCACAATTCAATATTCAACTGAAAACATGAAAATTTTAACCTGAATAATGGTGAACATGTATGGTATTTCACCAATTGATATTCGACTGAAAACATGAATTTGACATGAGTAAGGATGAACGCCTATGGATCGGTTCACCAGAACAAAATTCACAGAAAAGCACATGCGACTAAATATGGTCAGTCCTGTATTAACCTTTTACTTAGTCAAAACTTTAAGAAAACTGACTGATTAACGAAGAAAAGTGACTGAGCATAAAAACATGAAAGATAACAACGCCAAAATCTGGGAAGTTCCTGGTGACTACTCACTAGCCACATGTCAAGTTTTAGAGCCTACAGGTCGAACCTATAGCTCTGATACCATAATTGTAACACCCCACTTGGATAAGTGGACCGTTACGTGTATTTATGGCGTGTCATCAAAGAATAAGGTAAATGTCCTAAAACATTAACCGACCATAAAGGAAATATCGGAATCAAACATCGGCAATCCAAACATAAGCCCAAAACATGAAAAGTAGAATACTGAAGAAAAGGACTAAACAATGTCCAAATAAGCAGAATAATGTAAGTACATAAAGTAAGAAGTCTGGATAGCTTCCATCCAAATGCACATGCTCTCAGAATCCTAAGAGCGTCCTGGTGTACCTGCCGTTAGAACATGAAAGGGAACTACGACTGAGCATAACACTCAGTGAACGGATATAAAGCATGATAGGAATTACTGAAATGAAACAGATGATGAAATACTGGAGCTGTAAGTCTGATAAGTAAAGTTGCAGCGGAAATCTGTGTATAATCTGTAAAGTCTGATTTTTAAATAATAAAGCTGAACTGTTATCTGTTAAATCTGAAAACATGAATTTACTGTATTTTAATTGCCAGAGCTTATATAGGTCATGTGCTGTAACAACGGTGCATGAATAACTGGAGGGGTGGCCTCATCATGCTGTAGAGGGGTGACCTCTAAATAACTGTAGAGGGGTGACCTCTAAATACTGTGCTGGGTAGAGGGATCAGCTCCAATGTGAAGGATGTAGAGCACACACCACATTCACCCTGATAACTTGTAAACTGATAAGCCTAGGATGCATCCATACGCCCCACTAAACATACATATAAAAATGGCCAAACTGAACATGAGTGGGACGATGCAGGATATCACTCTCCTGCACGTGAGTCACGACACCGGTGCCTCTAGTGCCATGGTTACGGTACATCCGTAACTAGTACATAAACTGGTCATGCTTGTATATAATGCTCAGGCAATTTATTTAGTTATTAACATGATTACTGATAAGCTTAAACATATACTGGGGGAAAAACATTTGGCTGAAGACGGGGAATCCTAATCATGCATAAAAAGGAAGTCCTTACTGAAAGGACGGAAAATCCGTACCTCGTGTCGAGTAATGAAATAGAAACGAAAGCTGAAAGATCTACTCCGACTTCATGGTTACTACATAAATAACGTACGCGAAAATAAGTTAACTGATTACTGTTTACTATTATCGATTTTCATCTGTTCTTAGTTTAATTTATTTTATTCTTACCACTGTTTATGTATAATCTGATTAATATGTTTGTCTGGTGTATTTCTGATAACCCGACTGATCTTTAAATGTTTACTGATTAATATATACTTATTTATGGTTACTGTGTATTATACCGTGTTCTAATAATCCCGATATTACTATAATTAGTAACCTGTTGTAAATAGAAAGTTTCCAAATTTAGAAAGATTCCCAATTTAGTTTTTCTGAAATAATTATTAATTGAATCCTAGTTAAATCCGACCTTTAATTAGTTAAAAGAACAACATTAAAATAAATTTGTCTTACTAATTAAATAAATAAAAAAAAATAAAATAACAATTTTATTTAACTTTATTTTTAAAGCTTACTTATAAAATAATTTGACTACAATTTATATAAGTTCCCACTGCTATTACTAATGTTCCCACTGCTTGTATCATAAAGTTCCCACTGTTAGTTTTAAATCCGTTCCCACTGTTAGTTTTAAATGGTTCCCACTGCTAATTTTAAATGGTTCCTACTGCTAGTTTGTAACTGGTTCCCACTGCTAGTTATATTTTTTATACAGATCCAAACACCCCCTAACTGCCCAGTAATCCCAAACGCCCCATGTTTCATACTGTTTTAGAACTGAAACCCCCTGATGGCTCGTGGTTCGAAGTTGGGCAACAAAAAGGGACCACCGAGACCCCTAGTGGTCTCGGCTATGCACTAAACCGCTACACCCTTTGTGGTTCATGGCTGTTGCCGTCACCACCAAGCCACCGTCGTCCCTGTTGGGTCACGACTGGCACCAAATCACACACAGAGACTTTATGGTCTCGGTTTTCCTGACCAAAGCAAAACCCGACGCCCCACTTTTATTAATTCGTGATTACCATAGGTCAATTCATTTGTTAAGATTAAAAAAACTGATTCGTGATTTAAAGGATTTACAATGAAGAAGGGTGTTTACCGTTATAAGATTGATAATAGAATGATGAATGCATACGAATCCATAGATGCAAATAATCCTGAAACCTTTGTGATTGGGACTCTAGTCGGCGGCACCATGAAACCCTAGTTCTCATTATTTTTATTTTATTTTTATTTTGTGTCTGTTTGTGGAAGAAGGGTAACCCCCCGTGGTTTCTTTCTCACCCAACAAAACCAAACGGGCTAAAGCCCAAATCTTTCTCTCTCTCTCTTTTTTTTTACACAAACCGGTCCAAGGCCCATTTACACTTTTTTTCTTTCTTTTAAACTGCTGGCCCACTACAAGTAATAAGCTTTTCGCTTTTCGTTTCGTTAGACATTATCGATGTCCGTGTTTTTAGTTCGTGATTCGGGATTTTGTGATATTCATTTCCTGAGTGAAATACATACGTAAAAATACTTGCGCACATTTATGTTTTCATTTTCGTTTAGCATTTGAAAGCTCGTGTACGCGTTTATAATTCCTGCGCTGAGATTCTGACACGTTTTATTTATTCTCTGAAAATAATAATACCAACTTAATACTTTACTGATTAATATTAAATATTTCTGAAATAATTAATTACGTAACGTTTTAAATAAAACTGAGGTTGCGTAATTATTGTTAACGTTTAATTATTTCTATATAGTAATAATACATGCGTTCGATTTTCTGCAACCTAATAATTATTTTCTGAATAATTATTTTGTTGTATTATTTAAATAAGCTGAGACTGCGTATTTACTGTTTACATTTAATTAAAGTTAAAACTGAGACTACGCGTATTTAATATTCGGGGATTTTAAATACGGGTATTTACTGTTTACATTTCGTTAGACATTATCGATGTCCGTGTTTTTAGTCGCTGATGTCGGTCTTGGCCACTTGGTAATAGCCTCAACCTTTGTTGGATCCATCGTGATTCCTTCTGCTGATATAATGTGACCTAAGAATGCCACCTTGTCTAACCAGAACTCACACTTGGAGAATTTAGCATACAGCTGCTTCTGGCGAAGAATCTGTAATACTGTACGAAGATGGTCTTCGTGTTCCTCCTTGAACCTTGAGAATATCAGGATGTCGTCAATGAAGACAATGACGAACTTTTCCAGAAATTCATGGAAGATTCTGTTCATCAAATCCATGAACACTGCTGGAGAATTGGTAAGGCCAAATGGCATGACTACAAATTCGTAGTAACCATAGCGTGTACGGAAAGCAGTCTTGGCGATGTCCTGCTCCTTAACCCGTAACTAATGATAGCCTAACCTTAGATCAATCTTGGAGAAATGTTTAGCCCCTTGGAGTTGGTCAAACAGATCGTCTATGCGTGGTAGTGGATACCTATTTCTGATGGTAATCTTGTTGAGCTCGCGATAGTCTATGGAAAGACGCATACTGTCGTCCTTCTTCTTAACGAATAAGACCGGTGCGCCCCATGGAGATGCACTTGGTCGAATGAAGCCTCGTTCCAGAAGTTCTTGCAATTGATCCTTCACCTCCTTCAACTCTATGGGAGCCATGCGATAAAGAGCCATGGAAATCGGCTCAGCTCCTGGGATGAGCTCGATATTAAATTCTACTTCACGTGCAGGTGGTATGCCCGGAAGTTCCACTGGAAATACATCTAGAAATTTTGACACTATCGGCTGATCCTGAATTGATGGGGATTCAGCATCCATGTCATAAACAGTAGCTAGATATCCCTCACAACCATGTGAAAGTAATGCACGTGCTTGCAGGGTTGATATGATTTGTACAGACCTTCCAGGTACGAACCCGTTGTGAATGTACTCTGGCGCATTAACATCACCGAAGATGACTCGATATGAATGGTAATCTATGGTGGCATGATTCTTGGATAGCCAATCCATTCCCAAAATCATGTCAAAATCATTCATGTCCAGCGGAAGTGCGTCAACAGGACGAATCTTGTCATCAAACTCTAGGGGAAGGCTCTTGTACACATGTGTTATGCGTACAGAGTCTCTTAAAGGCGTGGAAATATTCAGTATATTCTCTAGTGGCATGGGGAGTATCCTAACATTCTTGGCATAAGCAGTGGAAATGACCGAGTGAGTAGCACCCATGTCAAAAAGAACACATGCAGCTTGACCATACATATACAAGATTCCAGTGATGGTACCTGTAGACTTGTTGGCCTGATCGCGAGATGTCGTGCAAACGCGTCCACTAGTAGGAGGCGGCTTGGTCTCAGCATGTCCTGATGTGCCCTCCATCTCGCCCTTGCGGTAGTCCTTCATGCGATGGCCAGGAAGACCACACTTGAAGCATGCATCGCTGTCGCAGCGACATGGCCCTGGGTGCCTGCAGTTGCAGGTAGTGCAAAGAGGATGAGTATATCCTCCAGCAGGTGTCCTGAATGGCTGTGAGCCTGATAAGAACAATATACATGAGACATGATAATAGGTACAAAGGACAATGCGGATAATTCTTAAGATGGAATACCAGTGATAGCTAGACGGTTAGGCTGTGAACCTCTCTGGTTCTGGTCCCTCCCGTTACCGTGATTCCTGGTAGAAATTCTCTAATGTGTCAGAATTAAGAACTATAGCATGTAATCATAAGAAAATGAGTATGTAAAAGGACCTGCTGTTGTGGGAGTGTCCAGTGTTGTTACGGTAATTATCATTACCGCCACGCCTATCCGTAGCAGAACAGTCATGAGTTTGATCATTTCCCTTGGGCTGAGTAGGATGTTGCTGAGTAGCCGGCTGAGACCGGCCCCCAGTCTTCTGCCTGGAAGATATAGTTTAAAAGAGATGTAAATATTGACATGTGCTGAAAAGAATACGGTCTGGTCACCGTTGAATACGAATGCTTACCTCTTCTCGGGTCTCTCTGCTTCCCCGAACTCTTCTCTTTCTTGCAACATCTCCAGCTTACGTGCTGCATCGGCCACTTGTGCCACCGTGTCGAACGTAGCACACACCAGGTTGTTTGCGACCGATGTACGAAGAGCCCACCGGAAGTGGTGTGCTTGCTCTTCGAGAGTACCTTCTGCGGCACCAAGAAAACCAGCCAAGCGAAGAAAGCGCTGCATGAACTCGTTTCTATTCTCCCCAGCTCTCTGTCGGATTCCATGGTACTCTCTCTTCAGCTTGTCTTGCTCAGCCTTGGGAAAGAACTATCCCATCACCAAATCCCTGAACTAAGCCCAAGTCAAACCAGCCACCCAATTATCACCTCCCTCAGACTGGTTCAGTGCCGTCCACCATGATAGCACATCACCTTCGAACCGGTAGCAGGCCAACCTTGACTTGAAGACGGGGTCACAGCCCATAGCATCGAAGATCTTCTCAATGTGATCCAACCAGCTTTCAGCTTCACTAGGGCTATCTGTTCTCTCGAAAGCTCGAGGGCGTAGCTTATTGAATCTATCCAGCTATGTGACCAATGTTGCTGGAGGAGGAGGACGAGGTAGTGGGTGTTGCTGCTGATTGTTGGCAGCCTGCACTTTAGCCCTGATTTCATTCCTCAACTGAGGAAGCATAGCTTGCATTGCAGCTTGGATTGCTGCATTGAGTTGTTCTTGCTCGCGTGTGAGAACCATCTGACAGTATAACATAAAATACATGATTAAACTGATCAAAATATAAACTATATACATGAAAAAAATTTATACCAATAAATCATGAGAAAAATTTTATGCAAGAAAATTAGTACATGAATGCATGATGCAGTTTTATGAAAACTTTTGTATGCGCGAGAGTGAACGCCTATGGTCAGTTCACTCAAAAGAAAAGACATGGCGAGGGGACGCCAATGGGTCGGTCCCAAAGTTAAAACTTTCGATAAAAGTACATGCGACTAAATAGGGCCAGTCCTGTACCAACCATCACTTAGTCATAAACCTGCGACAATGACATATATATATATATATATATATATATATATATATATATATATATATATATATATATATATATATATATATATATATATATATATATATATATATATATATGCATGAAAATGATGAATGCATGAAAACCGACTGTCAGTTCTAGGAAGACCATAGTGACTACCCACTAATCACAGGTCGTGTTTTGAGAGCCTACAGGTCGAAGCCTTGGTTCTGATACCATAATTGTAACACCCCATTTTGGTATATGGAATGTCACGCGTGATTATGGCGTATCATCAAAGCATACAAGGATAAATGTATAAAACATCACATGACCATAATGGAAATACCGGAAACAAACATCTGTACCCCAAAAGTAGAACTCATCACACACAAGCATAAGTACTATAAATGAAAAGGACTAAACAATGTCCATGGAAATGAGTATCAAAGTATAATGAAATGCATAAAGTAATGAAGGCTATGAAGCTTCCAATCCATATGCACGTACGCTTAAAGTCTACGAGTGTCCTTGAGTACCTGACGTTTTAGGAACATGAAAGGGAAAACGGCTGAGCATAACGCTCAGTGCACGGATATACAAGTATAGCATGAATAATGTAAGCATATAAGCATAAAGAAGCGGAAAAGACTAAGTCCTGGATAACCTGGTATATCTTAGTAAAACTGGTTTTATAGTTTGAAAATCCATATGTTTATCTTATAAAAACTGTTTGACATGTTTACCATTAGCCAATATAGGTCATGAAATATCAACGTGCATGAATACTTGGAGGGGTGACCTCGTCATGCAAATTAGAGGGGCTGCCTCTAATTTATATATAAGTTTTGGGTAGGAGGGATCAGCTCCTTGTGAAGGATGCAAGGCACACACCACATTCACCTGAATAATCTGCTGAAAACATGTAACCTAGGATGCACCCATATGCCCCACATGATAATAATAATAATATGGCCAAAAGCTGAAGGGACGCCACGAGCTATCACTCCGCCGTTGTGAAGTCATAACATTGGTGCCTCCAGTGTTATGGTTATGGTACCTCCATAACTAAGTGAAACTAGTCATGCATGTATATGGCTTTAGGTAACTACTTAAACATAAGCAATTCAAAAACATATAAAAGGTATACTGGGAAAACAGTTGGCTGCATACGGGGAATCCTAATAAGGAAGAATGTCCATACTGAAAGGACGGAGAATCCATACCTTGTGTCCAGTGAACGAAGAAGACGAACGGAAGAGAGTCCTACTTCGATATCACTAATGCTACATAAATAATATACGTGTATAAGTATCTGATTGCTGAGTACGTAACTGATCTTATGTCATATCTTAGCTTGTTTTATATGTTCATGTCTTATTTTACTGATTCTAACATTATGATGTGTTTATCATGTATTCTGTCTATTCTGATTAAGTATTACTTGTATTATTATACTTGTTATGTAATAATAAGTGACTTTCTAAAAATAGCAGGTTTCCTAAAATAGAAAGTTTCTAAAAATAGAAAGTTTCCAAAAATAGATAGTTTCCAAAAATAGAAAGTTTCCAAAAATAGAAAGTTTCCAAAAATAGAAAAGTTTCCATAAATAGATTAGCTGCCTTAATTAAATAAGTTTCTAAAAATAGAAAGTTTCCATAAATAGATTAGCTGCATTAACTAAATAAGTTTCTAAAAATAGAAAGTTTCCATAATTAGAAATAAGATGGATTATTAAGCTAATAATATATAAGCTTAAGTTTTACTGATTAATATTCTAAGTCATGTGATTAAATAGCATAGTTTATTAATTATTTCATGTAAATTAAATAAACTATAGGTTAAAGTATTTAATTAAATATAACATAATTTAATTAAATAAAAGGTAGTAATACTTAGGTTAAAACATGTATTAATATTTATTATTAATATAACCTAAGTCATGTAAATTAATTAATTATAAAGCATGTTTAATAATTAATTAATTATATAGTCTAACTTAAATAATAAATACTTAGGTTAAAATTCATGTATTATTATTAATAATAATATAACCTAAGTCATGTCCAAATTAAATTAATTACTTAGCATGTTAAATTAATTTAATTAATCTTGTAATTATTTAACTTGTAAAAATAAATAATTATTCTTGAAAAATAACCCGTGAACCGAACCCGTGTTTTAAAACTAAACATGTCATGAACCGGACCCGTAAACGCGTGAACCGGCCCAAACCAAACCCCACCACCAACCACCACCCACAACCGTAGCTGCGGCGGTGGCTGGTGGCTGCCTGTTATCGGTGGCGGCTGTTGTTGCTGCCTCGCTGCTCCCCGTCCGACACAAACAGCCACCAGCGCAAGCCGATGGTGCTTGCTGCTGCGCCGAGACCCACACCGAGCCCAATAGGGGTCTCGGTTATGGTTAACAAGGGACACCGAGAGTCTTTGACTCTCGGTTGGCTACCGAACCCAAACAACCAAACAAAACCCCCTTTTTCCATGTTTTAATTTATCCCATAACATGTTTATTTAATTGGTTTCATAGATCTAATCATAAACATAATTAAATAAAAGATTAAATATTAAGGTTTTGTGTTTTACCTTGACGTGTGATTGAAAATAATACGAACACGAACCAATTAACCAAGATCCAAAAATCAAAATCGAATTCCCTTTGTCTTGTGTAGGTGTCGCGGCTATGGGGTCCCAAGGAGCTAGGGTTTTTAATTTTTCAATAAAACTATTTTTATGAAAACTCTTTAGTTCTAGTTTTTATTAATTAAACCAAAAATGGGCTTGTAGGCCCCCTTCTTCCTTGTGTGTGTGTCGCGGCTACATGTGCCCACCAAGGGGAAACCCGGTGTTTTCCGTGTTCTAAAATATTGCGTGTTCTCGTGTCGTGTTTACGTGTTTTATTTAGTTATTGTTTGTGTCGTAATATATTTATTCGTAATCGTAATAAATATACGTAAATACATAATAATAAGCTCGTGATTATTTACGTTCATGTTTTCATGTTCGTATGTTCGTGATTATAATTATTGTTGAAATAATTATCGTGCATTAATACGTATAAATACTTATCGTGTAATAATACGTACATAATACTTGTAATTTCCTAATCGTGAAACGTAAACGTGCTAAATAAGGAAATTTTTAATCCTGTACGTACGATCATAAGGGTACTATTCATGGTAAAAGCATGCGGTTTTACAAATCATAACACCCAAGTTTACATATTTGACACTATTGAAGGTTTATAAAGTTCATAACAATTATACAAAACCTTAAACGAGATCAAAGCACATATAGCGGAAGCGATTTAACAAGATCATAATAATAACACAATTATAATTAATCGAATTACGGTTACATACCTTTACGCTAAAGCAAATCCACAAGACAAAGAACGAATCACCAATTCGGGTTAATACCGTATATGACCAAGATATAGTCTAAAGTAAGACTATATTACGATCTTGTACACACATAATACAACGAGCTAACCGTGATTCTAGCACGTGTAAACCGAGCTATAACGATAGTATATAATTTACCCAACAACCCTAGAGAGGGGCTAGGACTAGATTTAAACTATAACCGAGCACCAAGAAAAACCACACCAAACCCCTTTGTGGGTTGGTGTTGCGATCGGCCAAGAGAAGATAGAGATGAGAGATTCAAGTTGTGTGGAACTATGAGGGGTAAGGGTATGTATTTATAGGCCTAGAATTCTTGTAGCCCAAACTAATAAAAGGCAAGTTTTGCCTTCCCGTTTGTGTGCCTTAACCGACCATCGAACACCCCTCCATGGGGTGTTCCGGAATCTTCCGTCCTTCTTCCTTTTCAATACTCTTTCTATATATTATTTAACACTCGTTAATACTTAACTCTTAATTAATTAACGATTGTTAAAGTTATATAGTTATATAGCTCGATTTAATTTAAATAAATATAATAAATATATTTATTAAATAAATTAACTCTTTACGTATTGAGTGCAATCCCGTAATCTCGAGTTCGATCCTATCACACGACTATTAAATATAAGTCCATAAACTTTCAGCTCCCACTTGAACATATTTCGAATATCGTGATTACATTAACTAGCGTCTAGTTATACTTAGCAATATCTCTAGTACAACTCGAGTAAGGTCTCCTGGATAAAACCTTTTAATGATTCATCATCATTATCCTTTTATTTTTAATACAACGTTAATAAGAATATGGATCTCAGTCATTCCTTTCATTAACCATTATGTTTGTCGTTCACAGGTTTAGCAAGATTATCAAAACAAATTATGGTGTGGCCACACAAACATCTTACTAATCCCACCAGGGGCCCAGCTGTATTAAACTCCAAAACGAAATTGGAGGAAATAAATCCCATATCGACTACGAGCAAAACTCATGAATTTTGAAACATTTTTACGAAATTGGAGGAAATAAAACATTCCACAGAGATGCACTAGATTCATAACAGTTTCCTGGTATCTCAAGTCTAAGGATAAGTATTTATGATTTACTTGATGACAAAGATCCACAAAGTAAAATCATATAGTTGGGATAAGTCCAATATTCGATTCATCGAATATCATCCAAAATCGATCAATATACTTTCAAGTATACTCTATCGCTATTTTGATTTGAATATTATTAATCGACAACGGACATTTAGCATAACAATTTATTCATGGATTAAAACATGTAAAATAGGATACAAAATTAAATAATAAGAACAAACGAACCCCAATCTTTATTTTATTAAATAATAATGTCATAACATCATTTATCCAAATACGAATCACAGATTTATTGCATGAGTTCGCTAGCTAGTTGCAGTCCAATCGCCTTGGCATGCTTAACTACCTTTGGCCTAGGCAAAGCCTTAGTTAAAGGATCAACTACGTTATCATCTGTGTGAACTTTTATTAATTTGATTTCACGAGCTTCAACTTGTTCTCGGACGTAGTTATGTCTACGTTTAAAGTGTCTGGCGCCTTTCATGACTCCAGAATCATTGGCGAATATTATTGCGGTAAAATTGTCACAATACATATCAATAGGTTCTTTAATTGAAGGCATCACTCCAAGATCTCCAATAAATTTCCTAATCCAAACAGCTTCCATTGTAGCTTTTGAAGTAGCCATGTACTCAGATTGAGTAGCATGCATTGCAATCGTTGTCTGCTTCTTGCTCTTCCAGTCAACTGCTCCTCCATTGATAACAAAAACGTAACACGTCTGAGAATTCTTATCGTCTTTATCACATTGCCAGGACGCATCACAGAAACCTGTCACATTCAGTTCTGTGTCTGGTTTCCCTCCAAATACCAAAAACACATCTTTCGTACTTGATGAGATGGCATTTATACATGATCTCATCATTCTTTTCGGGCTTTAAATGCACAAAAATGTCATAAAATACCATATATATGCTTGTGTTTGTTTACTTGTGTGTTTTAGGTATGGATATCGTGAAAAAGACAAAAGATCACAAGATACAAGGAAAAACGGACACGAGAAACGAAGCCGTACAAAGAACCGGGCCCTAATCATGGAATTTTCATCAAATACCCTTGAAGAATTGAAGAAAAAACAAGATTGATCCTCAATGAATGAAGAAATGACACTTAAAACCCTTGTATATTAATAATTACAAGTTTGGTCCCTTAAGTTTGTCAAAATTGCAAAAAGGTCCTTCAAGATTGAAGAAATGGCAAGATTAGTCCCTCAACAATTTCAAATTGCCAATAATGGTCCCTCAACAAGTGAAAGACTCATTAAAGACCTTTGAAGATCAACATTGTCCAAGATTAGTCCTTGAAAAATCACCAAATGTCAAATTACATCCTTGATAACCTTTTATCAAAAGTTGGTGCCAAAATTGTCAAAGTGGGAAAGTTAATAACAAAGGAAAGGAGATTTTAGGCTGAAAATCTTTAAAAGCCAAAAATTCCAAAAGACAAGGACCAAAAGTGACAAAGCTGAAACATTTAAAAAAAAGAGGCGCCTAACACCCACACCACCCCCAATTTCGGATCAAATGGGTACTATTCATCATTCTTACCACCCCAGATTTTACCTTCACTTTTCCTTGGGTAAAAACCAATTAAACTTGCACACAAGTAATTCACACATGCCAAAACCTATCCCACTCCTAAAAACCTGCATCCCACTCATGTGCACCAAAACCCCAATTCCCCAATCCACCAATCACATCATTCCTTAGCCCCCAAGCATCATGACGTGGCATAAATCAATGGCCAAGATTATTTGCTTCCTCCCAAAGCAAAATAAACGTTCAAGATCAAATGAGAGGACAAAATGCACTCAAAACCATTCAAGGGCACATTTGGGATTTTCTTATGATTAGGGTTTAGTTTTTTCTATTCTAGATTGTTCTTAGGACTCTATAAAAGGAGCTCACAACTTGTGTGAAGCCCTTGTTCCAGTTTCTAGTCTCTCACATGTAATTCCTTTTTAAAGAAATAAAAAGTTTGGTTTTTGAAATATTCAAGTGTAATTCCTTTTTTATTGTTTTTAAAAGTTTGTGTGTTGTGAGGAGATTGATTCTGAGTTCCACTTTGTTTTATGGTTAAGCAACTTTGATTTCAAAGTTGTTTAAGGTTTTGAGATTTTGAGAGATTTTGGTAAAATCTTCTCAAAAGGTTTGTGGTGTTAAGAATTCATGATTTTGGTAATTTAAGGGTTTATGATACGTTTTAAGTAATTGGAAAGATTTTGAAAGTATTTTGGAAAGAAGAAAAAGGAAACAAAAAAAAAAAAAATATATATTGTTATATTATTTTGTTGTTTTCTTGTTTTGTGATTGCAATAGGTTGAAGGCTTGTTGATTTAGTTCAGCTCCAACCCGGGTTGGATTGGAGGAGGGTTATACACCCTCTAGGGCTTTGGATGTAAAGCCCTAAGGTACAAACCTTGTTCCTTGTTTAAAGTTCATAAAAGTGCTTGGTACATGATTTGCTTGATTAATTGATTAAGTGTGTTATAGATAGTGGATTTGTGTTCTCAAGTGTTGTTATGCATGTTTTGAGATATGGGAACAAGTTTAATCAAGTTTTGTAAGGATTTGATGTGTTAAAAACGATTTTCAGAAAATTAAAGGGTGTTTGGCAATACGGATTAGCAGGGTATAATCATTGATTTGTGTTGCTAAAAGGTGTTAGAAGTTTGCTTAAATAGTTAAGATAGGGTGTATGCTAGCTATAGTCTAATTTGGAACAAGTTTGGAGTGAATTTGTTTAGTTTTTAAGGATAAAGGGTGTTAAAAATCTGCATCTTCACTTATTTGCCAATTTTCTTGCTTTTTTGTGCTTGATTTGCTTATTTGTGGTGTGCTTAAGTGTTTAATTTGTGTTGTTCTTGACTTCTTGTGATCAAAGGATCACAAGAGTGCCATTATTGTCCAATAAGCATCCTCCAAATAAGCCATAGGACCAAGCACCTCTTGGTCCTTTTGAAATCTGAGAAAGCTTGAACATCAGCAAAACAACCAGACACGTAACACAAATTGCGCCGCAAGACCAACTAGTTGCGGCGCAACACAAGGATCTGCAGATTTTGGTATTCCCGTTTCACAAGTTGCGGCGCAAGACAGAAGCATTGCGGCGCAACTGAGTGACTTTTATTTTTTTTTGTATTATTTTAATATTATTTTATTATTTAATTTTCAAAATTTTCTTTTTCTTTATTTTTCATTTAAGTTCTATAGCATTAAATAGGACTATTTCCATTTTTAGATTATTTTTATCACTTTTAGATTTATTTTTATAATTATTTTAAGTTTAATTAGGTTTTAATCATTTTTAATCATTTTTAGAGTTTTAAAAATAGTTTTAATAGGTTTTAATTTTTAGAAAATTACTTTTTAGTCTCCTAATAATATAAGTTAAGTAATTGTTCAATAAAATCATATTTTTGACATTTGAATTAGTTAAATTTAATTTTAGGGCTTTAATTAGCATTTAAAATTAATTATTTAATTAATAAAAGGTTTTAAAATATCTTTATTGGATTTTTGTCTTTATTTATATTATTTTAGACTTGTTTTAGTCTTTTTAATCTTTTTCTTGATTTTGTTTTTGGTTTTAATAATTTTTAATTTTAGTGGTTTTTCTACGGTTTTACGTTTTCGTTTTTTACGTCATAGTGTAATTTCCAAGAAACCGTCATTCCATCTTCTCAATATTAATCTCAAATATATACAAGTTAATTCACAACACCATACCTCCTTGGGAAACGAATCTTTCATCTCTTTTTAAGTGATTGGGTCATTAGTGTTGATTTTTCCTAAAATCATCACTCGATACTTACCGCTCATATACGTTCTTTTGTTTTCCTAAACAAGAGTCGTGTTTTTACTACTATCATTTTGGCGCCGCTGCCGGGGAGGTGTGTCGTGTTTTAATTTGGAAAATTTTGTTTTTGATATTATCCATAATAATATTTGTGTTAAGTGGAACTCCCTTAACACGTATTATCGGTTTTCTCGGTTTTTCTTTGTGAATATTATTAATATATTGTATTAAGTATCACAACCAAAATACAATATCTCCAAAAGTGTGAAAACACAACCTTGATTCGGGATTTCATCACTCGATCATTGTATTCGAATCTCAAACAAAAAGAAAAGGCAAAAATAGATAAATACTTTCGAGGAGCTCGATTTTGAAAGATACGAACTATAAGGTGGGTATAAGGCGGGTATTATAAAATATACCCTAAGGAAAAAGGCTCTTAAGTGCTTCGCGCCGCCTCGTTTCCCCGCTTGCTTGTGAGTATTTTGAGATTGAAGGCTAATCGAGGGTTTTGCCGCCCAAAGTATTAATACGTATACTATATTTGCTTGGTTTTCTTTGTGATTAAACCCTCGTGAACAATTTGGTTTTCACCAAAAGTTCTAAAGTCATTCGAAGGCGTTCACTCCACGTGATCGTTTTCATTCCTTTGAGGCTTCTTTAATCAAGAGTTTGATTCGAGGAGAGATTTTGTAGATTGTTGTCTACGAAGATACACCAAAAACCAAAAAAAATTAAATATCATCAAAAACACAAAAAAATTGAAAATCCACAAAACGACCAAAAAGAATCTTCTTTGCTCACCTCCCATTCTTCGTGAAGTTTATGATCACTCGTAATCAAGCAAAACGAGCTCGTAAACGACTTCAAAAGCAAGCAAATCAAGGATCGTTGATTGTTGAAGAACCTCCAATTGTTGAACCTATTATAGAACAAGAAGTCGTAATGGCTAATCGTACTATGATGGAGTTGCTACAAGCACCCACCGAGGGTTTTGGAGAGGCCATTGTTATTCCCGCCATCCTTGCGGAGAATTTCGAGATTAAGACGGGTTTAATGTCAATGTTGCAAGCGAACAAATTTCGAGGTCACGAGAAAGACAACCCGCATTACCATATTAGGAATTTCAACCGTCTCACCGCCACTAGCAAATTCAAAGATGTTCCGCATGACGCCATTAAGATGATGTTGTTTCCATACTCGTTGGATGGACCCGCAAAAATTTGGCTCGAGAAAGAACCGCCAAATTCGATTTTGACATGGGCCGATCTCGTTTCTAAGTTTGTGAACAAGTTTTTTCCACCATCGAAAACAACACACTTAAAAAATGAGATTTCACGATTTGTGCAACGAAACAATGAAAGTTTTTCAATGGCATGGGAACGATTTAAGGAGATGTTACATGAATGTCCTCATCATGATTTTTCGGAATTGCATCAAATAGATACTTTTTATAATGGGCTTAATGATCATGAACGAGATTATTTGAATGCCGCCGCGGGTGGTAATTTTTTGTGCAAAACGACAAATGAGGCTTTACAAATCATTGAAAATCGATCTAAGGTTTATAGCCCTCGTAACACACCGAGTGTTGCCAATATGGGTTCGTCATCGTCATCACAATCGTCTCGTAGCATTAATGCCTTACATGATGAAGCTAATGAGGAAAATCGGTTTTTTGATAGATTTGCTAATCTAATGTCCCATTGGAAGGCTCAAGAAGCTTCCAATTCCGCTTCGGTTAAAGCGGTTGCTAAGAGTTGTTTATCGTGTGGAGGAGCTCATGATTTATCCGAGTGCATTACCGCGGATGGTAACACTTCGAGTGTTTACGTAGCAACGGGAACTTACAACCAAAACGGCCAAGGTTCCCGCCAAAATCAAGCTCCACCAAATCAAAATGCTAATAATTATCGAAACAACAACCAAGGTAATTACCAAGGCAACACACGCAATTACAACAAAGGGAATTATCAAAGTGGGAATGGACAAATCTCTAATCAAAACCAAAACCGTGATTTTCAAAATACTACACAAGGTTTTCAAAATGCTCACACGAAAAATTTGCAAGGAGAATTTTTAGATTATGCAAAAGCAAATGATGCTAAATTTGATAATATGCAACGTGAGATGATTAGCTTAAGATCCGAGTTGAAAAACGAGCTTAAAAATGAACTTGCTAATGAACTTAAAACTCATGCTAATAAAATGGAAGGAAATGTCCAACGTCTTCAACAAAACCAACAAAAGATGGAATTAGGACAACATGAGATTAAGCAAGAATTATTGAAAGCGGATGCTAGGCAATCTAAATTTGAGGACCGAATGGGTAAAATGTTTGAAGCTATCATGTGTAAGCCCTCTTCTTCGGGTGGTCTTCCTAGTGATACCATTGCAAACCCGAGGGGAGAAATGAAGGTTATTACTACACGAAGTGGTAAAACTTTCAAGGAACCAATCTCTCGTCCAAGTACTTCTACGGAGAAGGAAATCGAGAAAGAACCCGAGGTGGTGGTCGAAAAGGAGCACATTACAATCCCACGAAGTACCGCTCAAACCACACCTACGGTTACACCAATACCAATTGTGGAACCCGAGTTTCCAAGGCCGTTGCCTAATGACCTACCCACACCACCTTTACCTTACCCTTCGAGACGTAACAAAGAGAAAGCACAAGAAAGGAACAATTATCAATTTGAGCTATTTATGAAAATGTTTCGTGATTTGCATTTTAACATAAGTTTTGCCGATGCTTTAATCATGATGCCTCGATTCGCCGCAAACTTCAAAAGTATGCTAAACAACAAAGAGAAGTTACAACAAACGTCTAGTTGTTCATCGGTTTTTCTAAGCCGCATACCACAAAAAGTCGGTGATCCCGGTAAATTTTTGATTCCGTGTGCTATTCAAGATATGGAGGAATGCTACGCCTTGGCCGATCTTGGCGCTAGTATTAATTTAATGCCTCTCGAGATCTTCAAATCGCTTTCGCTTCCGGCTCTTATTCCTTCGAACATGTCCATCGAGATGGCCGATCATTCTACGATCATGGCATGTGGAGTAGCCGAGGACGTTTTCGTTAAAGTCGGAAAGTTTTACTATCCCGTTGACTTTATCGTTGTAGACATTCCCATCGATCGAAAAGTTCCTCTCATTTTGGGTCGTTCATTTTTGGATACATCACGAGCACTTATCGATGTTCATGCTCGTAAAATCACCCTTCGTTTCAATGAAGAAGAACTTGTCATCAATGCAACACAAAACTCCAATCTTTCTCATGTATATTCTATTGCAACTTTAAACCATGGTGACTCGACCAATGTCATTTGCAAAGAATTTTTACCAAGAGTTTTAGGGAATGTCGCCAAAAACAATTTACCATTTCCTCCGCCGGTGGAGGTTATGAGTGCTAAGCCTACAAAGAAGAAACCATCAATACTTGAATCGAAAAATCCTTCACCTTCATTCTTGAAAAGTGTTGATAAGTTGCCGGTTTCTACGGAAGATCTTTCGGATGATGAATATATGGACCCCGATGGGGAGGTTTTCTTCGTCGATAAACGTTTTGAGAACTTGCCACCACCAAAACCAAAACGGTTTCAAAATGTGAGAATTTTTAGTGTGACTAACATCATCTTAGAAACACCAAATATTTTCGACATAATCAACAAGGGTTTTCATAAGGAGAGTTCAAAAGATAAAAAAGGAAATGATCTTAAATGTGATTTAATTGATTTTTCTATAAATCTAACTCCGTCATCACCGCGTGATTTGAGTACTACAAACTCGTCTACTCCTTTTGACGATGTTTTGTGTGGTTCTAGTATGGGGGAAGCCCCTTATGTTCCCTCATCCTTGTCCACCGAGGACGAGATATTCGATCCCGGAATTTCATGTAAAGGGAAATCTCGGTCTTCCACCGATGCAATAAATGGAAACTATATCTATTTGCTTGGTGCGAGTCTACCTCGAGTAGCTCAAACGTTTGACTTACCAATTGTCTCACCCTTTTATTTCCCATCTATTTTCTTCAAACTCTTTGAGTTTATGGCACATGTCCAAGTAGTGTTAATTTGTTTTCCCAATGGAAACGAGAACGCCATCTTCGACCCCGGTATTTTGCATCATTTAAGGACTTAGTCCTTTTTACCGGTTGCTTTTTGGGTCTTGTTTATCATGTAAGCCCCGCCAAAAATTGACCACACCATGATATCCCTAAATGTTCACATTTTGAGGGGATCGAGTCGAGCTCATGACTCGGTAATCAAAAACGAGGTGCCTCGTGGGGGAGATCCCATGCTTATCTTTATGCTTTATGTTCACTAATAAGGGGACTTGTACCCTTCCAACTCGTTGTCTCGTGGTTGTTTGTGATTGTGTTATCTAGATCATCATCATCGTCTACGATTGAAGACTCTCGTGTTTGTTTACGTGAGCCTCCATCGTTCGTTTGAAGAAGTTTTTCACGATTCCATGACATATCCTTTATTGTTCTAACAATTATCTTTTAGCATAATTAATAAACGGCTTTAGATATATTGTTGATCACCTTTTCCATGCTAGATCCTAAGCATTCGATTCTTCGTCTCTAGTATGGGGGTGCTCCACCTTTAGACTCGAAACATTGAGGACAATGTTTACTTTTAGTATGGGGGGGTGAATAGGTACTTGCTTTGCTACGCCCTCACGTTTTCCAACCTTCAATGTTATGTTTTGTTAATAAGGCTAAAAAATGGCCAAATTTTAAAATTTTTCTTAGTTTTCATAAGTGTTTTTAAGACACGAATGTATATTTTCCGATGGGTAGAATAAGAGTTAATTTTTGACTTGATGGGCATTTGGAGCCATTTACATTCCTTAACCCGCTCAATTCAAGTTTTGCTAGACTTTTATATAGGGAGCTTTAAAACGCGAAAGTCTTAATTCATTCGGGTTAAGAACAAGAACTTTTCGCAAGTTCCTATAATTGATTCTAGAAAGTCACTTATCAAGGGAACTATAAAATGCATTCTCTAAACTTGAAAAAGTCCAAGAAAGTGCAAGATCCTATAGGTGGCTTGAAAACCCAAAACTTTGATTTGATATAGTCTTAATGAAAGCTAATCCAAATTTGGCTTAATTTTGACTTGCATGGCTAAGTATTCACGAGTCTCTTTAATTAGAGGTCTTTAAATAGTGAAGAACGAGAAATGATAGAGTTAGACAAGTGATCATGCTAAACGTAGAACATGAAAGTGTTCTTTCAAAAACTCATATGTTTTTAATTGTGGCTTTTTCTTCCCATAAGATCAATGCATTAGGAATAAAACATAATTGCAATAAGTAAGGTCGTACGGTTTGAAAGGTTACTTAGCCTCTAGCGCAAGATCGTTTAAAAGTTGCTCGGGGTTGAATAGAGTTCATAGCCAAGGCATAACTTATTGAAACGGGACGCGAAGATTGGCGATTATCCAAAAAGGCCCTAACAAGGCATGAGGAGCTCTATTTTTGCTAAAGATCCAAAGATGATGTGAAGTATCATTGTTCCAAAATCAATATGAAGGATCGAGACACACGACGAGAAGCAATTACTCCCCTAAAGAATGGAGAAAGTCTATCCAAAAAGACCCTAACAAGGTATGAGGATAAATATATCCAAGTCCGAAAAGGAGGCGGATCGTTGTATATCAAAATCCAAAGTAAAGATTGAAGAAAAATGATGAAGTCGTGGTCCTATATGAAGAATCTCTCAAAAACGTCAAGTGAAGAAATATGAAGAGAAGACCATAATTTCAAGAACGTCTTCCCAAGATTTGAAGTATGAAGTACATGCCAAATATCGGTCCGAGAAAGGTCTCAAATCGTGAAACGAGTTATGCCAAGATATGAACTTAAGGAGATACACGAGAAGCCGTTTTAAAAGATCTTGTCCTTCGGCTAACTATTGATCAAATCGTGCTACTTTGCTTTCGGACTAATAACTACTCAAATAAGTCAATATGAATCACTTGTGATCCATGACAATTAGATAAAAAATGCTAGTAACCCATTTCCTTTTATAATAACTAGGATTGCGGGGAGAAAAAGTATTACACAATTTGAACGTATGAGTAGTGTTAGCATTGTGACTTGTACCAACAATGATCTTGTTTTTACACTTAGCATGGAATGTATGACAATCAAGGATGACGAAATTTACTCTAAGGGACATTAACTTGTTTCTATTCTTAGGCCCTAAAAGTCACATTTTGGTGATGAAAATCATACATTATGTCTTTACACATTCTCGTAGTATGTTGCAAGTCCTTTTACTCTTCAATAAAGTTTAAATAAAATTGAACTTTGGTGATGCTTAGATACTTTATTCTAGCATTGCGTGAGGGCACGGCAATGGCTTAGTATGGGGGAGTGATGAGATGGCATTTATACATGATCTCATCATTCTTTTCGGGCTTTAAATGCACAAAAATGTCATAAAATACCATATATATGCTTGTGTTTGTTTACTTGTGTGTTTTAGGTATGGATATCGTGAAAAAGACAAAAGATCACAAGATACAAGGAAAAACGGACACGAGAAACGAAGCCGTACAAAGAACCGGGCCCTAATCATGGAATTTTCATCAAATACCCTTGAAGAATTGAAGAAAAAACAAGATTGATCCTCAATGAATGAAGAAATGACACTTAAAACCCTTGTATATTAATAATTACAAGTTTGGTCCCTTAAGTTTGTCAAAATTGCAAAAAGGTCCTTCAAGATTGAAGAAATGGCAAGATTAGTCCCTCAACAATTTCAAATTGCCAATAATGGTCCCTCAACAAGTGAAAGACTCATTAAAGACCTTTGAAGATCAACATTGTCCAAGATTAGTCCTTGAAAAATCACCAAATGTCAAATTACATCCTTGATAACCTTTTATCAAAAGTTGGTGCCAAAATTGTCAAAGTGGGAAAGTTAATAACAAAGGAAAGGAGATTTTAGGCTGAAAATCTTTAAAAGCCAAAAATTCCAAAAGACAAGGACCAAAAGTGACAAAGCTGAAACATTTAAAAAAAAGAGGCGCCTAACACCCACACCACCCCCAATTTCGGATCAAATGGGTACTATTCATCATTCTTACCACCCCAGATTTTACCTTCACTTTTCCTTGGGTAAAAACCAATTAAACTTGCACACAAGTAATTCACACATGCCAAAACCTATCCCACTCCTAAAAACCTGCATCCCACTCATGTGCACCAAAACCCCAATTCCCCAATCCACCAATCACATCATTCCTTAGCCCCCAAGCATCATGACGTGGCATAAATCAATGGCCAAGATTATTTGCTTCCTCCCAAAGCAAAATAAACGTTCAAGATCAAATGAGAGGACAAAATGCACTCAAAACCATTCAAGGGCACATTTGGGATTTTCTTATGATTAGGGTTTAGTTTTTTCTATTCTAGATTGTTCTTAGGACTCTATAAAAGGAGCTCACAACTTGTGTGAAGCCCTTGTTCCAGTTTCTAGTCTCTCACATGTAATTCCTTTTTAAAGAAATAAAAAGTTTGGTTTTTGAAATATTCAAGTGTAATTCCTTTTTTATTGTTTTTAAAAGTTTGTGTGTTGTGAGGAGATTGATTCTGAGTTCCACTTTGTTTTATGGTTAAGCAACTTTGATTTCAAAGTTGTTTAAGGTTTTGAGATTTTGAGAGATTTTGGTAAAATCTTCTCAAAAGGTTTGTGGTGTTAAGAATTCATGATTTTGGTAATTTAAGGGTTTATGATACGTTTTAAGTAATTGGAAAGATTTTGAAAGTATTTTGGAAAGAAGAAAAAGGAAACAAAAAAAAATATATATATATATTGTTATATTATTTTGTTGTTTTCTTGTTTTGTGATTGCAATAGGTTGAAGGCTTGTTGATTTAGTTCAGCTCCAACCCGGGTTGGATTGGAGGAGGGTTATACACCCTCTAGGGCTTTGGATGTAAAGCCCTAAGGTACAAACCTTGTTCCTTGTTTAAAGTTCATAAAAGTGCTTGGTACATGATTTGCTTGATTAATTGATTAAGTGTGTTATAGATAGTGGATTTGTGTTCTCAAGTGTTGTTATGCATGTTTTGAGATATGGGAACAAGTTTAATCAAGTTTTGTAAGGATTTGATGTGTTAAAAACGATTTTCAGAAAATTAAAGGGTGTTTGGCAATACGGATTAGCAGGGTATAATCATTGATTTGTGTTGCTAAAAGGTGTTAGAAGTTTGCTTAAATAGTTAAGATAGGGTGTATGCTAGCTATAGTCTAATTTGGAACAAGTTTGGAGTGAATTTGTTTAGTTTTTAAGGATAAAGGGTGTTAAAAATCTGCATCTTCACTTATTTGCCAATTTTCTTGCTTTTTTGTGCTTGATTTGCTTATTTGTGGTGTGCTTAAGTGTTTAATTTGTGTTGTTCTTGACTTCTTGTGATCAAAGGATCACAAGAGTGCCATTATTGTCCAATAAGCATCCTCCAAATAAGCCATAGGACCAAGCACCTCTTGGTCCTTTTGAAATCTGAGAAAGCTTGAACATCAGCAAAACAACCAGACACGTAACACAAATTGCGCCGCAAGACCAACTAGTTGCGGCGCAACACAAGGATCTACAGATTTTGGTATTCCCGTTTCACAAGTTGCGGCGCAAGACAGAAGCATTGCGGCGCAACTGAGTGACTTTTATTTTTTTTTGTATTATTTTAATATTATTTTATTATTTAATTTTCAAAATTTTCTTTTTCTTTATTTTTCATTTAAGTTCTATAGCATTAAATAGGACTATTTCCATTTTTAGATTATTTTTATCACTTTTAGATTTATTTTTATAATTATTTTAAGTTTAATTAGGTTTTAATCATTTTTAATCATTTTTAGAGTTTTAAAAATAGTTTTAATAGGTTTTAATTTTTAGAAAATTACTTTTTAGTCTCCTAATAATATAAGTTAAGTAATTGTTCAATAAAATCATATTTTTGACATTTGAATTAGTTAAATTTAATTTTAGGGCTTTAATTAGCATTTAAAATTAATTATTTAATTAATAAAAGGTTTTAAAATATCTTTATTGGATTTTTGTCTTTATTTATATTATTTTAGACTTGTTTTAGTCTTTTTAATCTTTTTCTTGATTTTGTTTTTGGTTTTAATAATTTTTAATTTTAGTGGTTTTTCTACGGTTTTACGTTTTCGTTTTTTACGTCATAGTGTAATTTCCAAGAAACCGTCATTCCATCTTCTCAATATTAATCTCAAATATATACAAGTTAATTCACAACACCATACCTCCTTGGGAAACGAATCTTTCATCTCTTTTTAAGTGATTGGGTCATTAGTGTTGATTTTTCCTAAAATCATCACTCGATACTTACCGCTCATATACGTTCTTTTGTTTTCCTAAACAAGAGTCGTGTTTTTACTACTATCAGTACTCCTCAAATACTTTAGAATATGTTTAACATCAGTCCAGTGGAGCTTCCTTGGATTCTGTTGGTATCTACTGACAAAGTTATGAGCAAACGCCACATCAGGCCTTGTGCATCTTACAATATACATAATAGGTCCTACAACCGAAGCATAAGGCACCTTCTGCATGTATGCCTCCTCTTCAGGAGTTGATGCATCCATCTCATGACTCAGATTATGCTTAACTTCCATAGGTTGACAACCTTTCTTGGAACTATGCATATTATACTTCTTCAATATCTTATCTATATAAGCATCTTGACTTAGACCAATTAATCGTCTTTTCCTATCCTGATAGACCTTAATTCCCATAATGTATGCAGCTTCTCCTAAATCCTTCATAGAAAAACATTTACCAATATAATCGTTAACAGCTTTAAGTCTTGGAATGTTACTTACCATGATTAATATGTCATCAACATATAGGACTAGAAATACTACATTACTCCCACTAGCTTTGCGGTATACACATGGCTCATCATGATTTTGAATAAATCCAAACTTTTTGATTTCATCATCAAATCGTTTATTCCATTGACGTGATGCTTGCTTCAAACCATAAATGGATATTTGAAGTTTGCACACGTGTCCTAGGATTCTCAGAATCAACATACCCTTCTAGTTGTTGCGTATAGATGTCTTCATCTAAGCGAACATTCAAGAAGGCAGTTTTAACATCCATTTGCCATATCTCATAGTCATAGTATGCTACTATAGCTATGAGAATCGTAATACCTCTTAAGTCTGCTATAAGAGAAAATGTATCCTCGTAGTCTACGCCAAAAGTTTAAGTAAAACCTTTAGCTACTAAACGAGCTTTATAGGATTGTACTTCTCCGTCCATGCCGGTTTTCTTCTTGTATATCCATGTATGTCTCACTACTTTAGCATTTGGTGGTGGATCTACAAGAATCCAATCATTAACTTTCATGGATTTCATTTCCTCATCCATAGCAACCATCCACTTATCCTTTTCAGGATCAAGTATGATGGATTTATAATTAGCAGGTTCACCAAGATCCCCTACTTCATCATCATCCTCTATGCTAAGACATATATTGCTATTTATGTTTTTAATCCTTGCGGATCTACGCAGAGGAATTAATTCCGGTGGAACTGCTGGACTTTCTGGTTCTGCAGGTATTACATCGCTAGTGTTTTCAGAAGGTAATGTATCTATATGACTCTCTTCAAGATCATAGTTTCTGCCACTGAATTCTTGATTTACAAGATCACTTTCAAGGAAGTCTCCATACCTAGCAACTATCACTTTGTTCTCATGTGGATAATAAAAGTAGTATTAGGGTATCCTACAAAGATACATTTCACATATCGTTGTTAGAGTTTGTCACTCGAGTCACGTTTCACATACGCCTCGCAACCCCAGACCTTCAAATAAGACAAATATGGCTTCTTGCCATGCCATAGTTCATATGGTTACTTATCGACCTTCTTAGTGGGAACCATATTTAAAATGTGAACAGCAGACTCTAAAGCATAATCCCAAAAGGATAAAGGTAAAGTTGTAAGATTAAACATAGATCGTACAATATCTAATAATGTACGATTTCTCCTTTCGGATACACATTTTGTTGTGGAGTATATGGATAAGTAAGACGCTGAACAATTCCATTCTCACTTAGATAATCTATAAACTCTTGACTTAAATATTCACCACCTCTATCAGAACAAAGATCTTTAATCTTCTTTCCTAGTTGCAGTTCTACCTCTGCTTTAAACACTTTGAATGTTTCAAATACCTCATTTTTATGCTTAAGTAAATAAACATAACCATAACGGCTATAACCATCCATAAATGTTAAGAAGTAGCTAGCACCTTTCGTTGACACATGTCTAAGTGGTCCACACACATCAGTATGTATCAATCCAAGTAGATCAGTAGCTCTTTCAATATTGCTATTAAAAGGTTTCTTGGTCATCTTTCCAGAGATACAAGACTCACATTTATCGAATGATTCATCATTGATATTTTCCAAAAGACCTTCATGTTAAAGCTTTTGTATACGAGTCTTCCTGATATGGGCAAGTCTACAATGCCAAAGATAAGAAGAGTTCTTGTCAAATTTTCTCTTCTTATTCATGCTAAAGACATATTTATTATTCTTGGATTCATTATCATGCATGTCTATTTCAAACACACCATTCACAGAAAATTGCATTAAAATAGAAAATACGATCTTTCCAAGTAGAAATTCCATTATTATCAAATGTGTGAACGAATCCATTATTCAACAAACAAGAAAAGTAAATAACACCCCTAACAATTGTAGGTGCATAATGATAATCATTTAAAATCATTACTAAATCCGAAGGTAAGACTAAATTAAATGTTCCTATAGCTTCAACTGCTGCTTGTGCGCCATTGCCCACTTGCAGAAATTGTTCCCAATAGGAAAGCTTCCTTTCCAGATTAAATCCTTGCAGCGTATTACAAATGTTAATACCGCATCCCGTATCATATACCCAGGATTTTAATTTGTATGTTAAATTGAACAATTCAGTCATAAATAAAGTTCCTGAAGCGCAGCGCTCTGCTCAGACTTCTTCTTTATTTCTCGCAACTCTTCGAGGTAAAGAGGGAAATTCCTCTTCCAGTGACCACTTGCCTTGTAATGGTGACAAGTCTCATTCTTCTGAGATCTATTCTTCTTGACAAAGTTCTGCTTAGGTTTCGAATAAGTCGCAACTTGCTTTCCCTTATCACCCTTGCCTTTGCCTTTCTTCTTGTTCGCTTGTGGTTTTTTCTTACTCACTCTATCCTTTTGTATGGTTAGTACAAGAGGCATAGAAGTATATGCCTTGTCTTTTAACCCCTTTTACTAGTCAATGAGCATTGCATGCAAATCATTAATTGTCTTCCATGTGCAATGAATATTATAGTTTCGAACAAAATAATTGAACTCCTTGTTAAGGGACCTATTGGTCAAGTTGATAGCCATATTATGATCATAGGGTTGTCCTAGTGCAATGAGATGTTCCATATAACCCCTCATCTCCATGTAATGGGCACTTACAGACTTTCTAGGAGCTTGCTTGCAACTATGCAAAGCATCTACTAAATCGTAGATCTCCACAGCTTGCGGCTTCTCGAACATAGCCTTGAGCTCATCAAGCATTCGCTTTGGTGGAAATAACTCATACTTCTGTTGAAGTGGAGGAGAAATTTTTCCAAGCATTAAGCAAGGCACCTCAGAGTGCTTATTAACATTAGTAGCGTGTTCAAGCCTTTGCGCATCAGATGCTCCTTCAACAAGATCCTCCGAATAGAGAGTAGTCAAGATATCAATAGTACCCGCTGCTCTCAAGACAATTCTTAGTGAGCGGTACCAATCATTAAAGTTTGGGCCAGAAATTTCGGGACGTTCAAATAATGCCTTGAACACAGAACTTATAGTGTTATTGGTGGGTTGAGCCATTTCTTCAGAAATAAGTTCAAATATTAGTATTTTAAATAACAAAATACTTTCAAGAAAATAAAATTACCCTGGTATAATAACCATATTATTTTCCTTGAATCCTAGAACTATATTGACATAGATCCATTACATCAGTTGATCTGCTAGTAATGAATGTACTCAACATAGCGACTTGTCGAACAATTCAATTGACAAACAGTTTTCAACTTCTATATTTTTAAGGGATTTACGTTGTAAAACCCGTAAAAATAAGGTCATAATTTAATTTAATTTTCAATTATTTTGAAGTATTTTATAACGTTAAATATTATTATGTTTAACGGTTTAAGTTGAAACCGATATTAAATATTATATTTTAATATTTTGACGAGTAACGAGGACTATTAGTGATTGCGATACCGACGGATGCCTAAAATTTTATATTTTATTATCGATCGTTTCAATATTTAATACTTTCGACGATATCGTTTTAATTACGTATCGAGTCGTTATATTATTATTTTTCGTGTGCGTTTAAACTTTTTAGTATTTTTACGAAACCCGAGTCTCGTAAATATTTTAAAATTTACAATTTACATTTTCTACCCTTTTAAACTATTTTATTACATTTTGGACCAAAACTATTACAAATTGGCAAAAACTACCCTAACCTCACACTATATATAATTTCTACACTAGCATTTTTCATTATAAATTTCATTTAATCAAACATTTCACTTCTCCTTCCTTTCTTCCTTGCTCTAGCCATACACCATAAACCCACCACCACCAAAATCCATCAATTTTCTTGATCAAAACTTTGATCCATCCAAAAACAAAACAAGTCCACCTCCTAATTTTTCAAGGTGATTCTAATGATACCATTTTTATCCACATGCAACTATATAAATTTTTCAAGAAAAGTTAGTGATGTTTAATCCAAATTTGTTGTATGCATGTGTTAGTAGTGATGATCAAGAGATTTTCATGTTATGTTTTTGTTAAAAAGTTGATTTTAATTTTTGGGTTTTTGATTTTGATGATGATACAAGTGTTAGGAATGGTTTATGATGATATTAGGGGCTTAGGTTGATGACAAAAGTTGTTGGAATTGATCAAAAACATGATTTTGCAAGAGATTTTAATAGTCAATTTTGGGCAGTAGGTTTGAGGTCATTTTCGGAAATCTTAAGTCTGAATATAGGTTGTTATTATGGGATTATGTCGTAGAGAATTTCGTTAGCTTCGATTTTATATAAAGTAGGCCTTCCAACTCCAAACGAGGTGGAAGATACACTAGTTTGATTTTCGTGTACCGGGAGACGAGTGTCGACACAATCCGAAAATTTTTGTCGATATTTGGATCGAATCTCGGGGACTATAAAATGAGTTTCAAAATGATTCAAGGGCTGTTCTCAGGCTCCAAGTTTAGTATTTTGAGTCTATTTTTAGAATCAAGTGGCGGTTTTACAAATGGAGTTGTTTAGAATGGTCAAAATGGTTTCGTAAGTCAAGGTCGCTAAACTGTCCGGATTTTGTGATTCAAAGATGAGTCGGGCAGGGAACTTTAGAAGTAAAATCTTTTAATGGGCTCTTGGGAGGACTTTCTACATATAGTAAGTGAGTTCTCTGAGTAGTATCATAAAAAGTTGATATGTCTAAGTATGGGAAAACGGCTTGGACATTCGGTATGTTCCGACAGATTTTTATTAAAGGCGTAGAATAATAAAATGAATATATAGGAGAGTGTAATAGTATCACTTGTATCGTTTTCTCTCGATTTTGTCGTGATTTTATGAGTCGAGTTTTATATTCTTATGTATGGGTTATCTCTCGAGTCTATTATTAATGAACGCACCTCATTTGATAGGTTGCAGTTCTCGTGTTTGAAAGGCATCATCTATCGTCGGCGATCGTCTCATTACCACTATTGGCTAAGGTGATTCTATAGCCTCGCTTTATACTAGCTATTAAATGATTTTAAACCCGCGAGGGGGAATACATGTTTTATAAACTTAGAACACAAGATTTTTATGGTATGCTTTGTCCCTCTATGAATGGACCCGTGGTTGCCTTTAAATTGCATTAAGTGATTGCCTTTGTTAAAACCTCAATTATGGACCGTTAATTAACCTATGAAGGGTTAACCGCTAGTACAATTAATAGATCTATGGGGGAAGCCGCCCCGGTTCAGTTTTTGTGGACTTGTCATAGAAGCTTAGGCCCGACCTCCACACTGTTTGGACATATTGTATTGAGAAGTCAGGTATACGGCAATGTACCATTAATCTAGAGGTAACCGACAATTAATAAATCTCCTGTCTTATCAGACCTCTAAAGGGAGTGTCTAAGGGCTCGGTTCCATGAGCTTATTGCAATTTATGCTATATACAATTATTATTGTTGATGCGAATTATTATTTGATGCTTGTTGCCTTTAAGCATGCCACGAACTTATAATCTTTGCTTGTGTTCAAAAATGATTATATAAACCTATAGATTCACTCGGCATTTTTGCTGATTGTTTTACTCACATGTATTTCAGGTAATCAAGAAGTGGAAGCTTGGAGGTCACGGGGAATGAAGTTGTGCACTGCTTTTGTTGTTCAAACTCTTTGATTTATTTATCGTTCCATTTTTAAAACAAACCAATATGTTGTTTTAACTTATCTTTTGGTAATGATTACTTGGGACTACGCTACTCTGATGAATGTTTTGGGAACGATTAATCTAAAACGTCTCTTTTCGAGTCGTTCTTTATAAATTATGTGTTGTTGTATCATTGTTTAGCACCCAAAGATGTATTCCACTGCGTGTAAATTTGGGGTGTTAAAGATTGGTACCAGAGCCATGAGTTATAGAGAACTAGGTCTTTTTCTAAAAACCTAAACTATAACTGTCGTTTTTATTTTTCAAAGAGTCGGTGCACATGATTTCGCGTGACTTCAGGATCAAGCTACTTCTGGGATTACAACTTTAGTATACATTATTATGTATGCCTTATTGCTAAGTATTTCTAAATAAATAATATAATCCTTTATCGATATATATTTAAGTCGTTAAACTTTTTGATAAAAGTTTATCATTTATTAATGATTAACTTAAATAAATACAATGAATTTTCAAGATCTTTCTGTATATATTTTTGAAGTATTTAATTGCTTTTATTGCAAAAATTTTATATTATGACCTTACATACCTTCATCTGCGCGCGTTAATTTCATTATTTAACCCTTTGTGATATCTATATAGATATCCAAATCGCTTTCCGGCTGTTTGTGCTTGGACGTCTTGAAACGTAGTCTTTAGACCATTGTGTAGCTTAATGTGTCCTTGGAATAAACTAACCGCAATTGTGTGAGTCACATATTTTGAAACATATCTTAAAATCGTGTTGAATTAATATCATGATTTTTCATAATATTTTGTTGATTTTTATCACCGTTTTACACGGCATGCGAAGATTTAACTCATTGACATTTATATGTATCGACTCCGAAGTGTATTGTTCGCTTATATCTTGGTAACGTCATTCACCGTTTTGCTTCCTAAATTTCGTGTTGGATACCTTGAAGCATCTTTTGTCATTCATTATGCTATATTTTTATTTGATGCTCATTATGAGATTTATTTTTCATTGTTGTAAAATCCACAAGACATGTGTGTATATATATATTTTGAACCGTTAGGAAGTGTCGAAAAATATATTTAATGGAGACACTGCAGGGGGTGTATAAACAGGTCAAAACTTTAAAGTAAAACCTGCGTTTTTAAAATAAAATAGTCAAACCTGCACAGAACTTGCATGGGGTATTTTGGTCATTTTGTATTGGGTTTCAGGTCTCGGGTAAAACTAGGAAGTCGTCTGAAACGTCATTTTTCATCAAAATGCTTTAGACTCCGAGTGTTGGAGATGTCGTTTATCGGGTCAATTAATCGGCTCATATTAAAAGTTAAATCTGATAGAAAAATTCAGAACATGGGTTTTAAACGTTTCTAAGAAGTTTTGAGTTCATTTGAGATCGTAAAATTTTAACGAATATTATTTTACAACTAACTAATACTAGTTGCATGTGAAAATGATTAAAAATAGAAACATTACAGGATTAGAAATTACCAGATTAATGGTGTAATTTGAAAACGAATAATATATTTTCTTAAAAGCATGTATGTATCGTGTAGCTTACGATGAGTACACATTTGGATTGTTTTATTCTTTTTATATATATATGACTCTTTTGTCATTCGATATTATTTTTATTTTCTTCTAACCTTCCACTGATTTGAGTTGAGTTTTGAAGTTTTGCCTTCACATTCTTCGTTGACATTCTTATCGCGTATCTCATGACGTTTTCGTCTAAACCTTATAACCCTTTGAAAACTTAACAACTTGTAACCATTTCATTGGTTGTTTTATGAGCTACTATTTGCCACTTTTTGCAAAGCTTTGACTACCTTATACGTTGTCATAATGTCATATTATAAATAAATCTGATATTGTTTTACGATTATTTTCACCAATTATTTTTACTTTGGTCTTATAAAATACTTTTCGTAAGATTAAAAGTTGCTTATTAAGTATCTCATAAATTACTTTTATCCTATAAATTTATAAACTATTTTTAAATTCCATTTTACAAATGGCATGGTTTATATATAAACATAAGAAACGCAATACTTTTTGACGAAACTGAGCACTGTATTGCTATTCCTAAATTATACATGGCCTGATCACCTATGTCTAATTTAGATGGAGCCATGCTAGGCTGAATAGTAGTCCACTTAAAAATCTTGATAATAATCAACTTTTTACTTGTATTTATGATAAAGATAAATAAAATGAAATAAAATGAAAAGTAGTTTTAAAAACCTTTATATTTCATGCATGTAGCGCAATTTCTATGCATCCGCATATGTTTTCTTACCTTTTCTTGAACGAATTACGCGCTTACGAATACGTTTTTACTCGACAATCGTTTTTCCACTTGTTACTTCATTTTGTCTTATAACTGATTTCTTTTGACCGTTCGTCTAATTACTTACTGTTGATAAATGACTTGAAAGTCTCAATGTTTTATCCTTCCTTCTCGTCCAATTTTCTTTATGCGACTGGGTAGATCTTTGGAATGTCTCCGCACGTGAATAATGAATTATCACTAGAGTGATTTCCGTATATCCGGGATGACGTCCGTCACTCTCGTTTGTCTCGAGATCCACTCTTGTGAACCGTGCCTTGACTTATCTCTTTAAACACTAACATCGTTCATTTGATTTATTTTAATTACAAGTGATTATTAGGAAATTTATTTTATTAAAATTTTTGTATGTAACTTATTTCCGATCATGTATCGACCACCGCTAAGTTAACAAACTGATATTGGTGAACCATCGACCGCACTAACAAAATTGACAACTTGTTTAATCTATTATTTTTTATCGTCTTACTATCAACGCCTTTATTTTATTGTTCTCTTTAAGAATTCATACGACATTTGCTTCGTCCTCTTTTTTACTGTTGATTTCGTACTAATTGTTGACATTATTACCATTCGTATTCGTTTGTTATCTTGTCACACTTTGAAACCCGAATATATCCCATGTTATTTTGAAATAATAAACACCTTTATGTATTTCTACAAAGTATTATAAAAATTTTATGGAACTTGTCTACATTTTCTAATGATTTTCAATTATCGAAATAACCATCACAAGTAAAAGGTCAAATTTATACACCATATTTTGTATAACTAAAACTAATGTTTAAAATAAAATTATGTTCTACCTTTTGAACTAATTGACTTATCATACTTTACTTTTAATGTAATGAAATTGCCAGTTTAATTTATATTCCTAATAGTGATTTAATTTGGAAATTATATTCTCTAATTGTAACCATCAGTATGAGTTTAATTAATAAATTTATGTCATTCTTTCAAAGTTTCTTAAGACGACCAAATAAATTTTGAAACTATTTTACTTCTATTTTTGATGTATCATCTTTATCAAGAAAGTACCTCAACTGAGTTTTAAGGTAATACCAAATCCGGGACGAATATTTGTGACAAACGTTATTTTAATGTTAATATTTAATTCATTCTTCGCTCTCATTTTTCTAGTATTGCGAATTATTATGTTTTACGGTTACGTGATTCGAGATCCCTCGACGATCGTTAATCTTAAATCATTTTACCACATCTTGTTCGTTTATGCGTTTATTGAAGTCATTTTTATCTCGTTCTGTTCCTCGTATTGTAGATTACTATTTTATTCTGAGTTTAAAATGAATCTCGGGAAGCAGTGTATAAGAAGAAACGATAAGTGTCACCAGGATTTATGCGTGTACTTGTGGAATGATTGAGGACCGAATCTCTTAATGAATGGAGTTAATAAATTTGTTACAACCTCGAGGAGCATGTTGAAGCCGACACCACAAGTGGAAAGACTCTTGTGATCAAGTGGTTATTATCAAGGGTTCGTTCAAGGTTTTCTCGATGATTAACGGTGGAGATCTATAATCGATGTTTATGTTCAACCTTTTCTTTTTTATGTACATATATGGTGTGTGATCTAGTCAAATGATCGAAAGTTGTGAGAACTTGAGACGGCATCATCCGATGACGTCCGATCATGTAGAACACATATTATGTAATATATTTTTGACTTTTAACGACGATGTTTATTAAGACTTTAATGCGCGTTGGCGAAAGTGAGATGATGTATTTGTATTATCTTTTGAGTAGGGACCCGCGTGTGAGCACCCTTCGATGACGAAAATGTTTTCTTGTTAGTTCTTTTGATGTGTGTCCATGGCTATCCGGCCGATGGATATCCTTTAGTTTGCAACCTTCCTCTTAACTGGACTTACCCGAAAATCCTGTCATCTATTCTTATTGTCGAATGAGCTTCGTGTGATTCATAAAATTTTCATGTGTCGAGTTCACGGGTGACTGATGGATAAGGATTTATTTATTCTTTTTTTTGGTGAGATACAACTTGACGACAAGTTGCGTTTTGTAAAAGAACCAATGGAGATCGTGGATCGAGATTCACGTGGGAACGCGAAGACTTCTTTATAAGGAATGTCGTCATCCTTCCGGGTAGTGATCAACTCGTGTGTGAGGTGAGTTGAGCGCCGGGACGTCGCTCCCTTAAGGTGGTGAGGATGTAAAACCCGTAAAAATAAGGTCATAATTTAATTTAATTTTCAATTATTTTGAAGTATTTTATAACGTTAAATATTATTATGTTTAACGGTTTAAGTTGAAACCGATATTAAATATTATATTTTAATATTTTGACGAGTAACGGGGACTATTAGTGATTGCGATACCGACGGATGCCTAAAATTTTATATTTTATTATCGATCGTTTCGATATTTAATACTTTCGACGATATCGTTTTAATTACGTATCGAGTCGTTATATTATTATTTTTCGTGTGCGTTTAAACTTTTTAGTATTTTTACGAAACCCGAGTCTCGTAAATATTTTAAAATTTACAATTTACATTTTCTACCCTTTTAAACTATTTTATTACATTTTGGACCAAAACTATCACAAATTGGCAAAAACTACCCTAACCTCACACTATATATAATTTCTCCACTAGCATTTTTCATTATAAATTTCATTTAATCAAACATTTCACTTCTCCTTCCTTTCTTCCTTGCTCTAGCCATACACCATAAACCCACCACCACCAAAATCCATCAATTTTCTTGATCAAAACTTTGATCCATCCAAAAACAAAACAAGTCCACCTCCTAATTTTTCAAGGTGATTCTAATGATACCATTTTTATCCACATGCAACTATATAAATTTTTCAAGAAAAGTTAGTGATGTTTAATCCAAATTTGTTGTATGCATGTGTTAGTAGTGATGATCAAGAGATTTTCATGTTATGTTTTTGTTAAAAAGTTGATTTTAATTTTTGGGTTTTTGATTTTGATGATGATACAAGTGTTAGGAATGGTTTATGATGATATTAGGGGCTTAGGTTGATGACAAAAGTTGTTGGAATTGATCAAAAACATGATTTTGCAAGAGATTTTAATAGTCAATTTTGGGCAGTAGGTTTGAGGTCATTTTCGGAAATCTTAAGTCTGAATATAGGTTGTTATTATGGGATTATGTCGTAGAGAATTTCGTTAGCTTCGATTTGATATAAAGTAGGCCTTCCAACTCCAAACGAGGTGGAAGATACACTAGTTTGATTTTCGTGTACCGGGAGACGAGTGTCGACACAATCCGAAAATTTTTGTCGATATTTGGATCGAATCTCGGGGACTATAAAATGAGTTTCAAAATGATTCAAGGGCTGTTCTCAGGCTCCAAGTTTAGTATTTTGAGTCTATTTTTAGAATCAAGTGGCGGTTTTACAAATGGAGTTGTTTAGAATGGTCAAAATGGTTTCGTAAGTCAAGGTCGCTAAACTGTCCGGATTTTGTGATTCAAAGATGAGTCGGGCAGGGAACTTTAGAAGTAAAATCTTTTAATGGGCTCTTGGGAGGACTTTCTACATATAGTAAGTGAGTTCTCTGAGTAGTATCATAAAAAGTTGATATGTCTAAGTATGGGAAAACGGCTTGGACATTCGGTATGTTCCGGCAGATTTTTATTAAAGGCGTAGAATAATAAAATGAATATATAGGAGAATGTAATAGTATCACTTGTATCGTTTTCTCTCGATTTTGTCGTGATTTTATGAGTCGAGTTTTATATTCTTATGTATGGGTTATTTCTCGAGTCTATTATTAATGAACGCACCTCATTTGATAGGTTGCGGTTCTCGTGTTTGAAAGGCATCATCTATCGTCGGCGATCGTCTCATTACCACTATTGGCTAAGGTGAGTCTATAGCCTCGCTTTATACTAGCTATTAAATGATTTTAAACCCGCGAGGGGGAATACATGTTTTATAAACTTAGAACACAAGATTTTTATGGTATGCTTTGTCCCTCTATGAATGGACCCGTGGTTGCCTTTAAATTGCATTAAGTGATTGCCTTTGTTAAAACCTCAATTATGGACCGTTAATTAACCTAAGATGGGATAACCGCTAGTACAATTAATAGATCTATGGGGAAAGCCGCCCCGGTTCAGTTTTTGTGGACTTGTCATAGAAGCTTAGGCCCGACCTCCACACTGTTTGGACATATTGTATTGAGAAGTCAGGTATACGGCAATGTACCATTAATCTAGAGGTAACCGACAATTAATAAATCTCCTGTCTTATCACACCTCTAAAGGGAGTGTCTAAGGGCTCGGTTCCATGAGCTTATTGCAATTTATGCTATATACAATTATTATTGTTGATGCGAATTATTATTTGATGCTTGTTGCCTTTAAGCATGCCACGAACTTATAATCTTTGCTTGTGTTCAAAAATGATTATATAAACCTATAGATTCACTCGGCATTTTTGTTGATTGTTTTACTCACATGTATTTCAGGTAATCAAGAAGTGGAAGCTTGGAGGTCACGGGGAATGAAGTTGTGCACTGCTTTTGTTGTTCAAACTCTTTGATTTATTTATCGTTCCATTTTTAAAACAAACCAATATGTTGTTTTAACTTATCTTTTGGTAACGATTACTTGGGACTACGCTACTCTGATGAATGTTTTGGGAACGATTAATCTAAAACATCTCTTTTCGAGTCGTTCTTTATAAATTATGTGTTGTTGTATCATTGTTTAGCACCCAAAGATGTATTCCACTGCGTGTAAATTTGGGGTGTTAAATACGTTGCCAAAAAACGTTTTGCATTGTAAACATGTTTCATCCCTTCTGAATGTCTTAAGTTTCCAGATCTCACTGAGTAACTTAATTAAGTCGTCTAATCTGAGTAACGTAAAACCATCATACGTATTCTCATTCTATGAATGTTTTCTCTCCATTACAACATCACCCAAAAATCTCATTTGATGACGTAGTAATTTCAAGTGTTCGTCAATTAAGAGCATTCGACTTAAATTTTAAGGGTATAAATTTTGATGTCAAAATCAGTGTATGGAAAAGCATGCATCCAACTCCATAGCATAAGTTTAATAAAACATTTAGTAAACTTTTTCATGAGACTAAATTTCTACATAAATTATGTTGAGGTATTAGTTAAACCAATTAAAGAATTTACCCACAACTATTCACAACGTACTTTTTCTAGAACTCGGCTACGCACAAAGCAATACCCTTATTCATTGTGTTTCGAATACGAATTTTTGGTAAATCACCCTTAAGGTATAATTCAATTAATAATCATAGGTAATTTCAATTTGACGCACAGGCGAGCCGGGAATTTGGTCAGCGACTAATGGCATAACACCTCCATCCTTAACCGGGTACATGACCAGCGGTGCGTTAAACCCACTTTATAGTTTGTCAAAAGGAGTAGGCCCTTAGATTATTATTGCAATTCACCAATCAACGTAATCTTAAGTAATTTAAATCTCTAACAAATCATTATTTTTAATATGATTTAGTCCATATTATTTCTTTTCAAAAAAAACCTTGTTTACAACAATTCAACAATTTTTAATATAAACAAGTAAAAAACCTAAATCATAAACACATAATAACAATTTAATAACAATTTATATGTACAATAAATAAATCAAATAGCCACATGCATACGATTTATTCAATAATCATCAAATTTAGGTCATTATACTCATATAAAAGTCTTCCCTAATTCAAGATTTATTGAATCAAATAATCACGTAGCACATAAAATCACATAACCATATAATTTTACGATCCATGAAAACATGCACGTTATCATGGATTCCCCCACAAATCATAACAATTAAATCTCTACGGATCGTAACCATACATGACATAACAATTAATCATGCAATATAATCTAAAATTATCCCACATGTAGTTTAGGGTTTCAAAATAATTTTTTTATAAAAGTTCGGGCAAAACCCTAATTTTTAAAAAACAAAACCCTATGTTAATGCAATGATGCCTAAAAACGTCACTTGTATTTTTCGGTCTCGCTTTGTTTTTATTACGACAATATGTAAAAACAAGCATTTACGAAAACAACGAAAAACGAATTCTTGGCTTCAAGTATTTTTCATTTCAACCATTATCACTTAAGGTATGTACAAAAAAGTACTCATCCTAATTAAGTGATAAAGGATTTAATCTTTTCTTAAAACTCACTTTTTTTAAGTGTGACAAGTTTTTATTAAACTTTATTTTTAAGAAAATGTTAAAATTAAATATTTGAAAATTTGAAAATTTGAAAATGGCATATTCTATCTTGGTTTGAAATACCCTTTCAGGATATTTTAAACACCAGTTCGAACCATACCACTAAAAGACAAAAAGGAGCGGAGTCTACTCTGGCGGTTCCTTAAGTGGCTATATGGTTCCTTATCGATAAAGAACCGCGAGCTGCAATAAAGAACCGCGGGCAGATGTAGCCGTTGGAGCCTTGTCTTATAAATAGTGGAACATTCTTAGATTTTCTCTTCACCTCTTTTGCTCATATAATTCCAGATTCTTTCATACTTCTAAAATCACTCAAATCCTTGGTCATTTGGTTGATTACTACTTGTTTAGAAGTCAATCTTTTTTCTCCCATCTCTTCCTCTCCAAGTGCAAAGAGAAGAACACTTTCATCCTTGAAGTGTTGTGTCTACATCAAAGATCCATTAAAGATCAAATCTTATTTATTTGTTGTTGTGTCATAGTTGTGATGATCCAAGTAGTTGTGTCTATTTGGAAGTTGTGTATGTACTAAGGTTTATACTTTGGTCCTTAAAGTATACTAGTGTAGATTGGTCCTGCTAAGATTAGGGCTCGACTTTTAGCTTAGAGTCAGAAATTGGATAAGCAACGTTGTGTACGGTTTCTCCACCTTAAGGAGCTTGTTGATTAGTGAACTCTCGATTAAGGAGTACTCGAGGAGTGGAGTAGGGATGAGGAGTGAGCTTCATTGCCGAACCACTATAAATCCTTGGTGTTTAGTTTGATCTTTCTTTCCTTTATCTCTTTACATTCATTATTCTTATACTTATGATTATTAGTTTAGTTGCACTATACCTTGTTCATATCGTGTATAGGAAGGTTTCACATAATCACTCAAGTCTAAGTTTTTGAGAAGGATTTTTGAAAACCGTCTTCTGATAAGTAAATTTAAGAAACTATTCGACCCCCCCCCCCCCCCCCCCCTTCTAGTCTCTACAATTGGTATCAGAGCGTGGTTGCTCAAGATTTTTTAAAATATATTGTATTTTAAAACTTGAATCGATATATGGATTCCAACAAGTACCTAGAAGGGAAATCTATGCAAAGACCACCTCTTTTTGAAACCGGTAGTTTTATTTATTGGAAAAATAGATTTGAGATTTATGTGAAATCAAAAGATTTAGATCTTTGGCAGGTTATTACCCATGGTGATTTTTTTGCGTTATTAATATAATGAAGTTTCTAAAAGCAAAAAGATAGTCACTTTTGAAAAAACTAATGATGACACTAAAAGGAAACTTGCTAAAAATAATGAGGCTAAAATGGTGATTTATAATGCTTTACCAAAGAAAGAGTACGAAAGGATTTTTTGTGTGAAACCGCTAAAGATATTTGGAACACTCTTTTAGTAACCCACCAAGGTAATAGCCAAGTCAAAGATATTAAAACCGATCTTCTTGTTCAACAATATGAACAATTTGTCATCTAAGAAGATGAAACTATTGATAGTGCATTTGCTAGATTTAACACTATTATTACTAGTCTAGAAGCACTTGATGAAGGTTTTTCTAGCAAGAACAATGTTAGGAAGTTTCTTAGGGTGTTGCATCCAAAGTGGAGAGCCAAAGTCACGGCGATTGAAGAATCAAAGGATCTCACCAAATTATCACTCGATGAACTCATTGGCAATTTGAAAGTTCATGAGATGATAATTTTGAAGGACTCAGAAATGGTGAAAACCAAGAGTGAAAGAAAGTATCTAGCACTTAAAGCCAAGAAGGCACAAAGTGACAATGAAAGCTCCTCGGATAGTGATGATAAGGAATATGGCATGGTGGTTAGAGACTTCAATAAGTTCTTCAAGAGATGAGGTCAACAGGTGAGGCAACCAAGTAACGACAAGAAATCCTTCTCCAAAAACCTTTTTACCAAGGACGATAAAGGTGATAGGAAGTGATTTAGATGTGGTGATCCGAATCATTTCATCAGTGATTGTCCTAAGCCTTCACGCGACAAGAACCACACGGAATTCGTTGGAGGTTCATGGAGCGATAGCGATGAAGATGTTGATGATAAACCCAAAGATGAGAAATGTCTTATGGCTCACACTTCTAAAGAGGTACATTCCGAAACCAATTATTATAGTAATAATAGTTCTTCTTAATGATATAAAATTAGAAGGCGAATACAATAACTTACACAAACTTAGCCTTAAATTCATTAAAAAGAACAAAGTGCTAAAATAAACTAGAACTAAGCTTGAAAATGAGATTAGTGAGCTAAGAGAAAAATTAGCTAAGCTTGAGAAAAACAAAGAAGTTGATTTAGGTTGTCTAAAATGTGAAAACCTTAGACAAGAGAATGAAGATCTCAAGAGTACCTCCATTAAATTGGAAAATTTCATGAAAGGTACTAGTGCTCTTGATGATATGTTAAACAAACAAATTCATTCTAAGGAAAGACTTGGGTCAGGTTATAACACTAATGAAGCATCTACTAGTGAACCTAAACAAGTTAGGTTTTCAGAAAAACGAACCTCTGTACGCGGTACGCCAGTATATGGCGTGGTTCCCTATTGCTATAGAACCGTGAGTACTGATAACGAACCGCGGACAGAAGGTGGTTTTTGTGAAAATCCTGAACTTTCGGAAAAGTCTATTTTGGGTGCAGGGCCAAAGCATATTCTTATTAACAAGGTCAAAGTACCTATTCTTGAAAATCCTACTCTAGATAAAAAAAATTTGGTAATGGGTTTCCCCGGTAAATAGATTAACCAAAAAAACAATAAAGTACAAATGGAATGTGGCTAAAGTACCACATTAACCTCAAGCTAAAAAGCTTGATAAACACCTAAAACCAGCGCTTATGACAAGCCATAAACACTTACAAACCACCTAGCACAAAACAAAATGAGCCAATCTAACTAACAACTGCCATGAAGGAATTTCCACATGCATTTGAATTAGAGAATAAATTGGCTGTTTTATCATAAACAGTTTCAATATCGTCATCTTCATCATCATGATCCAAAACAGAATAAAGATTTGATGTAGATAGCTCAACACCTGATGATGACGTATCAATAGACTTCAACTTGGGCAAAGAATCTTCCTTCTTACTATTCACTCCCTTCTTCGGGTCACTAATTATAGCTTTAAGAACAAATTTGACATGCGGCTGAACCGATGGACCAATAAACTTACCACGAGTAATAGATTTGGTCATATTCTTTTTTCTCTTTCTTTTGGTCACCGTTTGGAAACCATCATTAGTCTCAAATACAGGATTAGCAACAGAAGTAGATGGACCAGTACTAGCAGTAGGAACTGTAGGAGAAACAATCACATTATTAGAGCATTGATCAAGAGAGTGACCAAAAATCTTACACTCGGCACATCTAGCAGGTCTCCATTCATATTCAATACAGATAGTTTCCTTTGTAAAACCCTCCCCTGAAAGAGAAGGGACACTAATGGTAACAACATCCACAAAATCAGCCTCAGCATTAACCTCAATTAGGCATCTGGCAAAACTACTCTGATCCCATGACTCCTTACACATCGAACTAGTGTAGGAATCAAGCATCACATGTTTTCCAATGACAGAAGCAATCAAAATAATTCCATCTTCTTCAAAGACTTGAATAGGCACATCATGTAATTTAACCCAAACAAGAATACGAGTCAGCTCTTCTTTAATCAACCTAGTATCCATCGACCATTTTTTAAGAATGATCGGAGATTTACGAATCAACCACGGGCCCTCTTCTAAAACAGCTTCCAAACCAGCAAGTGACTTGAATTTGAAAAAGAAAAAACCCTTAGAATTCATCATGATCCGTGTCAACCCATGTTTCACCCAATTGTTTCTAACATAATAATCCACAACCGGGAAATCCATTCTCTTTCCAATAAAGTAACCATATAGAGTATGTTCAAGTCGATGACTGACCTTCTGAACCACTTTACGAGAAATAGAGACGTTTACTCCTTTAAAAACATCTTCTGGCAACAAGTGACGAAAATTAACATTATCAGAGGGTTGCTCCTTTTCATTTGCACTTGTATTTCCTACAAGGGATTTACGCACAATCGGATCATCTTGACTGCGAATAGAAGCAAGCGTATCCATTTTATTAGAAAACTCAGAGGTAATATCCACAATCGACTTTACGTAATCAATACTTGCACCATCCAGCGTAGGACCAGTAGGTACATCACCGACCTTCGACAGGTCATTCTTACACGCACTTGCACCTCCCTCACTAGATGTAGACATAGAGTTTATCTCTATATGTTGGGCATTTAAAAGGGAATGCAACCTTGCATGAACAATCTCAACAACCCCAACACGTTGTTCTTGAGTCAACATCGACCATACTTCATATTTCTCACTTTTAAGATCATTAAGAAAATTGTGGATGTCTATAGGCATGCCAAGTTTAACTACAAAGAACTCACTCACAGCTTGAATAGACTCCGGATTAAATCCCATGATCTCACCAACCGAGTACTCCTTCGCATCCAACACATTAGCGCCATCATCATATTGAATTTCTCCTAGATCCATCTTAGAATAGCCGTTTGATTCCATATCATGCAATAAAAAACCCTAAACAGCGATGATGATAAAGAAACCCTAAACCGAGAAAAACAAACCCTAATTTACGATAACAATGGAAAACAAAACAAACAAATCGTGCAGGTAACAAGTGGAACACACAAAGAATATATATGATAACGAACAGAGGCACACAACACCAACCTAGAAAACCTAATCACCGACTTCACACAACGCAGACAGAAAAAGAAAAAAAAATCGATTAAACTAAACCCTAAAAACTTGCAACCAAATAAAGACTTTGTTAACTCAAGATTAATCAACGATTAAACGAGAAACCAACATCGTTATAAGGTATTCAGATTAGAAGAGAATAGAAAATCAAATCAAGAGGAGATTTTTTTTCCTGCCGCCATTGATGAAACTTAGGGTTTACTCTAGATAAATTCTACAAGCCCTTGAGTAAACCTCTATGGGAACTAGAAACCTATCTAGACAAACATTTAATCCTCCAAGAGTACAAAATGAATCAAAACCTAGAAGTAGAACACCTACACCAGAAAGGAACGATCAAGCTAAGTCACGACCTAGAAGTAAAACTCCAACACCTATATAATTCTAGATCAAAATCAAAGAGACCTAGGAGAAACAATGGACAACAAAATGGCCATATGAATTGGAACAATTTTAAACAACAATACTTTTCCCTATGGGGAATGTCTCCTCCATTCATGCATCCCAACTAAATGAAAGGGATGTGTGGAACTAACAACTTTGGACCCATGAGATATTGGGGACCAAATGTTTGATCTTGTGTGTTGTTAGCTAGATATGCTTGGGAATCGATTTAGAGCCTGGCGAGTGGATTAAGGATATTGGATGTTTTAAACACATGACGGGTAATAGAAGTTTGTTCTCACACTACAAAGCATATGATGGAGCTAACGTTACATTCGCAAGTAATCGACATGGTAATATCATTGGCAAAGGTACGGTTTCTCTTGACTCTATGACCATTGAAAATATAGAGCACGTAGATAACCTAGGTTTTAACCTTCTATGTATATGTAAAATTTGTGACAATAAGTTTAAGGTCATCTTTTTGGAATATGATAGTGAAATGGTAAAAGATGTAAAGGTCATTGGAAAAGGTGTTAAAAAGCATGGGCTTTATGTCATGAAGGTCAATAGGAAGTCAAATGAAAACTTATGTCTAGCGACTTTAGATGATAGTTCTACTCTTTGGCATAGGAGATTAGGTCACGCTAATATGCGTTTAATTCAATCTTTAGTCTCTAAGGAGTTGGTAAGACATCTCCCCAAGATGAAGTTTGATAGTCACTTTTGTGATGCTTGCAAAGTTGGGAAGCAAGTTTACTCAAGTCACAAAGCCAAGAATTTGGTTTCGACCTCTCGGTGCTTAGAGCTCCTACATATGGATCTCTTTGAACCTTCCGCCATACGGAGTTATGGAGGTAACCTTTATACCCTAGTCATAGTTGATGACTATTCTAGATTCACTTGGACTAGATTTTTGGCGTCTAAGAATGAGGCTTTCGATCACTTCGAAATCTTTGCTAGAAGAATCCAAAATCAACTAGGATGTTAAATTGTCTCTGTTTGGATAGATCATGGTAGGGAATTTGATAATGAAGTGCAATTCGGTGCCTTTTGTGAAGCTCATGGTATTACCCATAACTTTTTGGCTCCTCGCACTCCTCAATAAAATGGGGTAGTTGAAGGAAGAATAGGACCCTCCAAGAGATGAGTACGACGATGTTAAATGAGCAATCTTTGTCATGCAATGCCTTCGACACATCAACTTATATTCTCAACAGAATTTTTATTTGACCTTTCCTAGGAATGATCCCCTATGAGATTCTTAAAGGTAAGAAGCCCTCATTAGAATACTTTAGGGTGTTTGGAAGCAAGTGCTTCATTCTCAACACCAAAGATTACCTTACTAAGTTCGACCCAAAGTCGTACGAAGTTATGTTTTTAGGTTATTCCCAAACTAGCAAAGCCTACATAGTCCTCAATAGAACCTCGGGTGTAATTGAAGAATTACTTAACGTGAAATTTGATGAAACCCCTCCTTCATCTAAGAAATCACCTTTGGTAGATGATGACTTGGATGAAATAGACATAGTCAAAGCCAAAGATGTTAGAAACATAGAAGTTGAAGACCTTAATGTTGAAATGGAAGTAAACATTAAGGAGTCAAAGGATCATGCTCTCGACAACGTCATAGGCGAATTAAATCAAAGGACCCTAAGATCTCAAGTCCAAAATCAAAGTAACTTCTTTTTTTTTTGTCTCCTTGATTGAACCAAAGAATGTTAAAGAAGCTTTGATGGACGAGAGTTGGGTCATCGCCATGTAAGAAGAATTGAATCAATTCATTGCTAATGACGTTTGGGAACTTGTTCCTCCACCTAAAAGTTCGACCATTATAGGAACCAAATGGGTATATAGGAATAAGTTAGACGAGAATGATGTTGTGTCTCGTAACAAGGATAGACTTGTAGCTCAAGGATATAATCAACAAGAAGGTATTGATTATGACGAGACATACGCACCCGTAGCAAGACTAGAATCCATTAGAATCCTTTTAGCATACGATTGTGCCTTAGACTTTAAGCTTCAACAAATGGATGTAAAGAGTGTGTTTCTTAACGGTTTGATCAATGAGGAGGTATATGTGGCTCAACCTCCCGGCTTCATTGATTTTGAGAAACCGGATCATGTTTACAAGATTAAGAAAGCTCTTTATGGTCTCAAACAAGCACCCAAAGCTTGGTATGATAGACTTAAAGCGTTTCTTGTAAAACATGAGTATACCATGAGGATGGTAGACAATACGCTCTTCACAAAGAAGAAAGGTTCTCACCTCATTATCGTATAAATATATGTTGATGACATTATATTTGGTTAAACTTGTCAATCATTGTGTGATGACTTTGCCAAAATCATACATGAAGAGTTTGAAATAAGTATGATGGGAGAACTTAACTTCTTTTTAGGACTCCAAATTAAACAAATGGACGATGGTATTTTCTTTAATCAATCCAAGTATGTCAAAGAAATGCTAAAGAAATTTGGATTAGAAGACTCTAGACCGATGAAGACACATATCGCCTCGGATATTAAACTCACCGTAGATGATGATTGTGAGTCAGTAGACAATACCAAATATAGAGGTATGATTGGTAGTTTGTTGTACCTAACGGCAAGTCGACCGGATATCATGTTTAGTGTTTGCCTTTGTGCTTGCTTCCAACAGGCTCCCAAAACTTCTCATCTTGAAGCGGTTAAGTGTATCTTCCGATACATTAAGGGCACTATACATTAAGGATTATGGTATCCTAAAGGGACCGGAGTAGAAACCATTGTATACGCGGACTCGGATCATGCGGGAGACTATGTAGACTGGAAAAGCACTAGTAGAGTTTGTACCTTCATGGGTTGTTGTTTAACTTCTTGGTTCCCAAAGAAACAAACCGCTCTTGCAATATCCACCACGGAAGCTAAGTATGGGAGTGCCGGTAAAGCTTTTCAACAAGCTCTATGGATGAAGCAAGCGCTATTTTATGACATGATTTCTCTTTATGATGTTCCCATCATGTGCGATAATAAGGGTGCAATAGACCTTAGCAAGAATCCCATGCAACATTCGCGAACCAAGAACATAGAGATTCGCCACCATTTTCTTAGGGATAATGTTCAAAAGGGGAACATTTTGATTGAGAAGGTGCCCTTGGTAGAAAACTTAGCCGATATCTTCACTAAGCCACTTAAGAGGGAATCTTTTAATTACTTGCGTCTAGGTCTAGGTTTAATGGAACATATTCCTTGATTGCACGTTTTATTAATCGAGTCTTTTTCTCTTTTGAGTCTTTTCTTTCTTTGAGTCATTAAGTCTTACAAACTCTTTTGGAAAACCTCTCTTCTCTTTTTCAAAATTCTCAAAGTTCTTTTGAAAATGGTCGAGAAATGTTTTTGCATTGTTAATTCAATCTAAAAACGTTTTTCATAGCTTCTTGCTATTAATATCGAGCTTACATAATTCATATGTATGTGTCTCTCAAATATAGCAAGAACAAAAATGAATTATGGAGGATCATTGTGTCATGACTTATTGTCTAGTTCTACACACCTCCAACATCGATTTTCTTTAAAATCCATGTATTTTTGTCAAAACCTTGTTTGGTGAGTTATTGTGTGTTTTTTTTGTCTATCTTTGCTTTTTAGCATATCTCTATGATCAGTTACACTAGAAAAATAGGATTTGCTGAATTAGAAAATCCTCCCTCATCACCAAAATCAACCCATTGTGGGCTGTTCTTTATAGAGACCGCGACTCCATGTCGATATGGAACCATCGGTGGAAAAAAGGAACCGCGTACAGTGCTTCCTATTTTGGGTATTTCTGAAACTCCAAATTTGTTCCAACACTTTTTGGAATCTTTGTTTCAACCATTTGACCACCCCTAAAATATCTTGAGCTTTCTCTATTTAACCCTAAGCATTTTGTATCCTTTCTCAAATCAGAATGTCTTATTCTCCAAATGAAAGCCTTGATTCTCCTCATTTTCTCCAATTGATTTCAATCCCACTTCACCCAAGAACACTCAAAATCACATTTCTTCTCCTTCTAAGAATGTTGATTGTGGAACTTCTTTTCTTCCACCTCTACCCTTTAGTGTTCTTCCTCCTTCACATGATAATGTCATGCATCATGGAACATATTGTCACTGTTGTCAATATCAACATCTTGCTATGGCTCATATCTATGAGGAGTTTAATTACATCAAAAGTCTCTTAGTCAAACCTCCTCTTCACTATGACTATGAGATTACTACCAAACCACCACCCCCTCCTTCTGCCACTACCTTGTCTTTTATCTAAGCATTGGTTGCTTATCTTCAGGACATCTAGTTCAAGAAAATCATAGAGTTCTAGTTTAACTAGGATTAGATTTATGCTTTCGGATTGTTTTTTTTACATACATCTATGTACGTTTTGTTTCCTTGTATCTTTTATTCATGTTTTTCCTTTTAAAATGACTTATCTTGGATCTTGGTCTCTTCTCTTTTATTTTTTTGTGTGACCTTTGCTATATCTTATTGGGTGTCTCTTCTATTCTACTAACCCTTCTATGTAGCTTGTCACCATATCTCGATTCCTTGGTGCCCCAAGCAAGGGGGAGTAAGCACCAAGGGGGAGCATTTGCAAAGTCCGTTTCTTCTCTTCTACAAAGACTTTTGCAACCTTTTTTTAAACACCCCCAAATTTATACAATTCAATACAGCGGAAGACTCGTTGGTGTTACGGGATAGCACATTACTCACATCATAGACAACGCTTAAAAATCGCGTCTTTTAATAATAAAGCATTTCCATTCATAAATATCAAATTTACATAGGTCCCAAGTCATTGTATTTTATACAGGTTTACAAAGCATTTGAATGGAAATTAATATTTAAGTGCGGGCCATGAATTCTTAATGTCTTCCCGAGAATTACCTTCAAGTACCTGAGATAAAACATGTTAAAAGAAAAGGTCAGCGATAACGCCGAGTGAATTCATAGAGTTTAATAAAATCCATCAATATAACATCGGTATAAAATTATTACCGAAAATCATTTTGTACAAATCATTGTAATAGGCCATAAAATAGCCAAAGTCATTTTATATAAATCTTTATCAAAAATCATAATATAGGCTTTCGCCTTCAAAATCATTATACGAACCATTGTCGTTAAAACATCATACAATACGTTTTATAACGTTGTATAGATTAAATAAAAACCGTTATATGAATATGGTTATATAAAACCAAAACACGAACATAAAATCAATAATAAGACCCCATATTGCTAGTCAGGCAATACATCGTAATTCCGTGCGTATAGCAGTATTTCGTTAATTGGATTATTATAAGCCGCGTGACATTTTTACCTTACTACAACAAACAACGGGTAGCTAGCCCGAAACTCAATTTGCACATCTAAATTAGCGTGTCGTCACAATAATCACGCTTGTGTAAATCTTCTCATACATAAATTCGCTTACCAATCAATGTGGCACGACGGGGATCAACCGTCAAGGCGCGAACTGGGGTGATCGTCCCCAAATAGTACTATTATATGCATAAGCATCTACCAAATCCCGGTAGTTCACAATTCATGCTAATGGGACTTTTAGTGACATAACCTAACTTTAATAATCCATTTAATTTCATCTATCGGGTCATATAATCATTCATCGGGTCATACAATCATTCGGGTCCAAATCAATAAACAAACAATCGGGACAAATGGTGTCCTATTTTAGTAAAACTAACATGTTATCTCCCTCGCGGGTTTATAAAACATTTCATAAAAACATTTAAAAGAGTGCGAGGCTATGAACTCACATTGATGTGGGAAAGCGGGTTATCGGCAATTCGGATGTACGGTACGTGCTTCAATCACGGAAACCTAGACAAATAATACTCGTCTTAGACTCTTGTCCAATGACTTTATAAAAATAACAATTATGTATACATATGATGATTATATATATATATATATGATGATCAAGTGGGTTTACATATTCTCTTTTACTCATTTTAGTTTTTATGTTTTGGTAACTTCTTACTAGTTTACTAGTTTTACCTATTTACGTGTTTTAGGTCCAATAAGCCTATTATAAGTTCATTAACTTGTATTAATCCATTTCATACTTGTATTATCAGTATTTATATTTTACAAGTTGGGCCCAAATGGGTTAAGCCCAATAAATAAGTTTATAAGTGTTTTAGCCCATTTTGTTGTATTATTAGTCCAATAACGTTAACTTAGCCCGTTAATGTCCGTATGTTTTATAGTTCGGGTTTTATCGGTTTTTACTTGTTATATATGTTTATATATCAGTATATGAGTTTATAAAAGTCTACATTAGACGGGTCCAACCGTCTAAGTTTTATTTAACAAAAGCGTTAATTTTACGGTAATAGCCGAAAAAGTCGTAAAAATCATGTTTATAGTTTTTATAACTTATAAATCTTATTCAACTACCATTTTTATAAAGTGTCCATTTATTTAACCTTATACATATTTATATAAATGAAATTCATAAGTTAGTGGGTTTTAATTTCACATTTTATACTATATTATTTGAGTGCTTATATAATAGTATTAAACATTAATTCTTTAAAAATCTGATTTTTAGTTTCATGTTCACCAAAACAGCCATATCTAGAGTTCTATATGGAGATAGAAGCCCAAATTTTTATGGCATAAACTACATGATATGTGCTCCATTTAACCCTTCTATGGATACTGTTGAATCAGCATCTAAGTATTTTCTAAAAATCGTCCAAAACAGTCTATGCAGATTTGTACTCTAATATTGTTTTGATCATATCTCACTCATCCTAATGATTCCATTGCATGGCCAACTCTCACATGTGTACAAGACATATTACTTACTGTATATCCATTAATCTATGCCATTTTATCAGTTCATCACATGGTTATATACTGTTTTTATACAGCCTACTAAATTAAGCAAGATTAACCACTTTTACATATAGTTTTTCATCTTTTTACCCATGATTATCAACACCAAATCCCCACACAATATTTTTATCATCATATGTTCATCATATACATATACAATAGGAAAGAAAATACATGATTACATAATCAAAATAACAAGAGGATGGGAAGAACAATCTTTATACCACCATGATGATGTAGGTTGTGATCAAGACATGGATTTTGATCACACAACTTGTGATAAACCAATATCATCTTCAAGTCCACCAATCTTCAAGAACTCCTTGTGGAAAATCAGCTCTAAGACTCCATAGAAACTCCTCTTTGGATGTTATAATCACCTCCAATCAACAAGTCTTCAACTAAGCCTCAACATATGTTGATCATAGCTTAAGTTCATGGTTAAAAATTTGAGGATGATGGTGTTTAGTGGTGGTGGTGGGACGGCACAATTGGAGAGAGTGAGAGAGTTTGTAGGTTGTTTTGCATCTATGAAATGGAAGGAATGTTTAGCTAGTGTTTTTGTGGTTTTTGGTGGAATGAAGTAAGCTTCAAAATGAAGCTAACTTACATGTGTTAGCTTATTAAGTGTAAGGATGCCACATCTTTGATGTGGTGTCTTTCTTTGGGCCGTCCCTAGTTAGTGAGGTGAGGTAAATTAGTTTATCCCATCCCGCTAATTTACGGGTATTCCTCGATTCTAGTTTCCTCGATTTGCGTGCCCTCGGGTCGTTTTACAGAAAACGTTTTTATAAATTATGAATCAACGGCACAAAACAAATCTAATAAAAAAAATTTCATTAAAAACGGAGTTCGAAAACGTAAATACGTAATCCTAAGGTTTCCGGTTTAGTCGTAAAGGACGTTAAATTAAAATCGTAAGTTCTAATCTCTTCTCGTAAATTTGTGAGTTTATGAACCAACTCAAAATTAAAATCCCAAAATAATATTTACGGATAAATTTATTTTCTGAAATGTCAGACTGTCACCAAAGACGGTGTATGTAAACGTAAGCACGTAACGTAGAATCCTCCGGTTTAGACGTAGTTGATGCTACTTCAAGACGTAAAATCCAAATTTCTTCCCAAAAATAAGTGAGTTCATAATATAACATTAAAAATAATGTTTTTAAATAATACTTGAGAATAAAATATCAACCATAAATTGACGGATTGTCACATTTTTGCTTCGACAAAGGGGGAGAAGTGAAATAAACCCGTCTTCGAAAATCTTGTTTTCCTTGTGATTGAGTTTATGTATTGTTGAAATCAAAAAGGGGGAGATTGTTAATGCAATGATGCCTAAAAACGTTACTTGAATTTTTCGATCTCGCTTTGTTTTGATTACGACAATATGTAAAAACAAGCATTTACGAAAACAATGAAAAATGAATTCTTGAGTTCAAGTATTTTTCATTTTAACCATTATCACTTAAGGTATGCACAAACAAGTACTCATCCTAATTAAGTGACCAAGTATTTAATCTTTTCTTAGAACTCACTTTTTATTAAGTGTGACAAGATTTTATTAAACTTTATTTTTAAGAAAATGTTTTGTTAAATTAAATATTTGAAAATTTGAAAAGGGCATATTATATCTTGGTTTGGAATATCCTTTCAGGGTATTTTTATCACCAGATTTGAACCATACGACTAAAAGGCAAAAAGGAGTGGAGTCTACTCCGGCGGTTCCTTAAGTGGCTATGCGGTTCCTTATCGATAAAGAACCGCGGGCTGCAATAAAGAACCAAGGGCATATATAGCCGTTGGAGCCTTGTCTTATAAATAGTGGACCATTCTCAGATTTTCTCTTCACCTCTTTTGCACATATAATTCCATATTCTTTCATACTTCTAAAATCACTCAAATACTTGGTCATTTGGTTGATTACTACTTGTTTAGAAGTGAATCTTTCTTCTCCCATCTCTTCCTTTCCAAGTGCAAAGAGAAGAACACTTTCATCCACTGAAGGTTTATAAAGTTCATAACAATTATACAAAACCCTAAACGAGATCAAAGCAAATATAGCGGAAGCGATTTAACAAGATCATAATAATAACACAATTATAATTAATCGAACTAGGGTTACATACCTTTACGCTAAAGCAAATCCACAAGACGAAGAACGAATCACCAATTCGGGTTAATACCGTATATCACAAAGATATAGTCTAATGTAAGACTATATTACGATCTTGTACACACGTAATACAACGAGCTAACCGTGATTCTAGCACGTGTAAACCGAGCTATAAAGATAGTATAAAATCTACCCAACAACCCTAGAGGGGCTCGGACTAGATTTATATAAAAATCATTATTTTTAATATGATTTAGTCCATATTATTTCTTTTTAAAAAACCATTGTTTACAACAATTTATCAATTTTTAATATAAACAAGTAAAGAAAACTAAATCATAAACACATAATGACAATCTATATGTGCAACAAATAAATGAAATAGCCACATGCATATGGTTTATTCAATAATCATCAAATCTAGGTCTTTATATTCATATAAATGTCTTCCCTAATTCAAGATTTATTGAATCAAATAATTACGTAGCACATAAAATCATATAAACATATAATTTTAGGATCCATGAAAATATGTACGTTATCGGATTCCCCCCACAAATGTTAAGAATTAAATCTCTAAGGATCGTAGCCATACATGACATAACAATTAATCATGCAATTTAATCTAAAATTATCCCACATGTAATTTAGGGTTTCAAAACAATTCTTTTTTTTATAAAAATTCGGCCGAAACCCTAATTTTTAAAACCCTAATTTTAAGAAAACCTAAAAAAACATGTAGTTTTAACTCAAAACAATTATTAGTTAAAAAAACTTTAGATTTTCGATAATTATAACATGTTAAACCGGCTCTCGATGCCACTGAAGGTTTATTAACATCATAACAATTATATAAAACCCTAAACGAGATCAAAGCACACATAGCGGAAGCGATTTAACAAGATCATAATAATAACACAATTATAATTAATCGAATTAGGGTTACATACCTTTACGCTAAAGCAAATCCTCAAGACGAAGAACGAATCACCAATTTGGGTTTATACCTTTATCACCAAGATATAGTCTAAAGTAAGACTATATTACGATCTTGTACAAACGTCATACATCGAGCTAACAGTGATTCTATCACGTGTAAACCGAGCTACAACGCTTGTAAATTATCTACCCAACAACCCTTGAGAGGGGCTAGGACTTTATTATAAGTAAATTGATCAAACAAGAAAACCAACCAAAACCCCTTTGTGGGTTTTGCTTGCGATCGCAAAGAGAGAGAGGGAGGAGAGATTTGTGTTATGTAAATTATGAGGTGGGGGGAGGGGTTTTTTATATATGCTTAATTCTTGTAACCCTAAACAAATAAAAGGAAAGTTTTCCTTTCCCCTTCCCCTCCTCCATAACCGACTGCTACACCCCCTTCATGGGGTGTTCCGGAATCTTCCAACCTTCTTTCTATTATGTTACTTACTATATATTTGTTTAACGCTCGTTAATACTTAACTCTTTATTATTTAACGATCGTTAAAGTTATGTCTCAGTTTAAATTAATAAATACAAAAATATATATTTATTAAATAAATTAATAAATACAATACATACATTTATTAATTAAATTAACTCTTTACGTATTGTGTGCAATCCTGTAATCTAGAGTTCGATCCTATCACACGACTATTAAATATAAGTCCATAAACTTTCAAGGTGTTCATGAAATTTGCTTCTTTTTCCTTCGTCATAGGTGTATCATTGTCATCACATTCACTAGAAGGATGGTTTCCCCCATATTCTTTGCAAGTTTCACGAGATTTGTTTTTAATCTCTTTATATTGAGTATCAATTTTAAGAGACATGACATCTATGCGAGCCATAATTTTTCGGTGTCGGTTGTGTTGTCGCTTTCTGCTACAGTTTTTCGAGGGTTTTTGGTTTTGTGGTTTTTGGACCAATCAAGCTTGAGTAAGACTTTTTCGTCCAAAAGTTGGTATGTTTGGTTTGGGGTTTTATAGAGGAAAATACCGCCCGCTGTGATGTTTAATGCATCTTGGGTAGTATCGTCAAGACCATAATAGAAAATCTTGATTACACTTTCTTTCTTAAGTCCATGACCATGGCAGTTTCTGAGGAGTTCTTTCATTCTTAACCATGCGTCAGTGAGAGTTTCTCGATCTTGTTGAGAAAAGCTTCGGATTTCTCCGAGGAGTTTTTCAAATAGGGCAGGAGGAAAGAATCGGTAATTAGAGCTCTAATACCTTCCCATGTTCGAATGGTTCCTTCATTAAGTTCGTCAATCCATGACTTTGCTTCTCCAGTTAGAGATGATGGAAACATCATGAGTTGTACAGCTTTGGCTTGTCCTTCTCCATAGTTGAACATTTTACAAATTCTGCTGAATTCGTGGATGTGTTTGTGAGGATCGGTTTTGATTCGACCATTGAATTGATTGTTTTTTTACAAGTGTCAAATGGTTTCCCTTAATAGCAAATTCGTTTGCAACTTCAGGTAAAATGATTGCGGAGCCAGAAGTTGGTGCTACAACTCTCTCGGCTGACCACATAGGTTCATCATCGGTGTCCGACATTGGATCGTAACGTTCGATGAGTCTAGTAACGAATAGGAATTGAGAAAGGTTATCGATTGGTTGGTTGACTATTCGAGGGTGTTGAGGTTGTTTGTGTCTCCTTTCTAAAGATACACGACGATGGTGTCGACGTAACCATCGGTTATGGGTACGTTCAGGTTCGGATAATGGTGATACGGGTTGAGTTTTGGATGAACGAGTGTGCATCCAAAAACTTTGGTGTTAACAGATGGAATGTGGCGTACTTAATTAAAAGTACGGCGTACTTTGGAACGCTACAGGAAGTGCGGCACACTTTTTTGGTTGTGCGACGTACTTTCTATATTGACAGACAAATTTTGTTTGGTTTATGATGAGAAATGGTTCAATCTTTGATGATTATGAAAGGTTTGATTACAAAAGAGGATTGTAAGTCCCCGACAACGGCGCCAAAATCTTGATGTTTGTTTTGCAAGTCTTAAATTTATATTACAAGGATTAGACAAAACAAGGGAATAAAAACACAAACACGGGCAAGTATACCATATCGTTTGTAATATAGTTTTGTAGTGGTAATCCAAGATCGTTCACAAGGACTTAGTTTCGTTTTGGTAAACAAAATAATAATCGAAGGTAGAAGTAATTGATTAAATAATATAATGACAAATATGACTAATATGGGATAGTTTCTATAATGTCATGATGATGACAATAATGATCGAGATATGATTAGATAGGTAAAGTGTGATAATCCTTTTTGGTCAAAATGACGTTTACACAATTCACTTGGTTTGATTCAAGACTTACGTTTTATTAAGTGATTAAGTTTAAAACAAATTTCCAATAAGCTCAATACTTTATCAAACTATCTAAGCGAATCTCTCGAACCAAAGATTCGAAACCATTGACAAGTTCTTGAAAACTTATTATAATAACTTGACCCTCTCGATGTCAAATTATCGTAACAAATCAACTTTGATAAAATATGGTGATAGAACTAAGTGGCAAAATGGTTCTACAACGTTAGCTTGAAATCAAGTTATAAAGAATCATATCATAGCTTCATCACTAATTATAGTCACATACCCATATCGTCACAAATAACTTAGCCTATCATAGTAATCAAAGTAACAAATGGAAAAGAGTAACAGACCATCATACTTAGATTGAATGAATCGATGAGTACACAAATGTCATGATTGTATCGCCTTTCCACAAATCGAGGAGCAAAATACTCTCGTTACAAGTATTTCCCAAAAGTGGAATATACCAAAAATTACTTAAAAAGCGTAAGAATACTCGGAATGCTGAGTATAACAGATATTGAGAAGTAGTTGACATGTTAAAATGAGGAGAAATGACCTCTATTTATAGTGCTGCTTGAGGGTAAAAGTGCCCCGCACTTCTCCAAATGTGCGCCGCACATTGGAGGTGGTGATTGTGCGTCACACTTATAAATTTGTGCGCCGCACATTCATGCGTCCAGGATCTTCTTCTCCTTTATACTTGTTTTATTGCAACTAAGGACTCTACTTTTCTTTTCTTCACTTTGAGCCTTCAGACTTTGTACCTGCATATAAAACGCAATGTATTAAGTATCGAAAGTTCTTACTTATAATACAAAGTGATATAATAGCAACGGATTAAATATGTATATTTTGGGTGTTATCAGATTTCTTTATGGATCGGCGTCATTAAGGAACTACACTAATGTATTGTTTATCCTTAGACTTGAGATGTAAGTGGATCTTTGCACGGATGTGTAGCATTTCTTGATTTAGAGTAAACGCCATGTCAGTAAAATGGACAGTTATAAAACCTATTTTAGAAGTGTTTATTATATGTGTAAAAGGTTCTTGTAGTCAAAATGTAATTTTGTTCCTCCATGAATGGAGTATGGTACTGGGCCGCTTGTAGGGTTGATCGGATGTTTGCATGGCTGTCAAATCGTAAAAAATAAGTTTCTTTATAAATTTGGTAATCTTGATTAATCATTGAAACGAGAAACAAAATCGTTGATGACGTATAGTCCTTAGTCGGGCTGGATAGTCCGACTCATGGGTCCTACCTGTATCCATCAGGGATGAATTGATGCTTATGCGATGTGCGCACAGCCCACGAGGCCCGGTAAGCCACTGTCGCACATACGGTTCATTACTTAAACAGTGTCCTCGTCGCACTACGACATGATCAAGCAAGAATATAATCTATCATATAGATATATTCGCCTAAGGGAAAGAGATATACACTTACCTTAGTTATGCGATAAGGATCAAACTATTTTGAGTCATTATCTCTTCCTTAGGCCGCAAGAACAGGGAGCCCAGCCTGGACTCTCTCGGGTATAAAAGAAACCCTATGGTTCCACAAAGGTACGATACACACAATACCCTAAACACTATACACTCAAATCGATTACTTACTCTCACGCCGGAGTCTAATCGTGGGTCAGAAACCCACGGTAAGCCTAACGGTGTCTGTTTAGTGCGCAGGGTCTTCAAAGCAAGTTTCACTTGGTGCAAGAGCCGGAGTCCACAAGACCCTGAATTAAGACTAATTCGGGTCAAGCTCGGACCATCCAACTTTTGTATCAACAAGTTGGCGCCATCAGTGGGACCTTACACTAAGCTCTAAGTAATGACGAAAAGCGGTGCAAACCCGCCCCCACCAAAGGGGGGATTTAAGAAGACAACAGGTCCATACTCAAGATTTGAACCTAATAACCCAGGTCGTGGAGGGAAGGGATTGCAGGTATCTTTCTCTCCACTAGTCACCTCTACCCCACAAATAGTTGGGGATGCATCGTCCTCTCGGGAGATCCCTGATCAAGGCCACAAGGACGCTCTGGACACAAGGACTGTGATAGATCCGCAAACTGAGACGGAGACTCCCCCCTCGACGAAGCAGAGTATGAGCGACTACGTCGCAGAAAACTACGAGGCTTTGATTCCACTCATGAGAGCGCAGATGAGGGCGAATCCGACAAGAGATCTTTGTATCAATCTAGACTTCGATAAAGAACTCAAGGATATGGAAGTGTCAAGACCTAACAAGGAAGCTAGAAAGGAAAAGAGAAAGAAGAAAGAACCACTGAGATCCCAACATCTCCTTCGGATGCGCCCCTTATCGAAGACGCGTCATCCTCAGAAAGCTCTGAGAACCCAAAAGGAGAGGACGTGTAACACCCCATTTGATAATGGAATGTCACGCGTAATTATGGCGTGTCATCAAAGCATACAAGGATAAATGTCTAAAACATTACATGAACATAGGGATAACCGGAATCAAACATCGGTTCCCAACATAAGCCCAAAACATAATAAAGCAAAATAAATGAATGAAAGACTAAACAAGCATAAGTATATGAGGGCAAGAACGAAAAGAAGTCTCTAGCAGCTTCCATCCTATGCACGTCCTCCAAATGCTCAAGTCTTTCCTAGGGTACCTGCCGTTTTGGGACATGGTAAGGAAAGTAACGGCTGAGCAAAACGCTCAGTGCACGGATATAGACATAGTATGAATGACTAAGCATAATAAAGACTTAATAGCAGCGGAATGTATAAGTCCTGGAAAACCTGGAACATGTTCATAAAACTGGTTTTATAGTTTGAAAAGCCTTATGTTTATCTTATGAAAACTGTTTAACATATTTTACCATTAGCCAATATAGGTCATGAAAATCCATCGTGCATGAATACTTGGAGGGGTGACCTCATCATGAAAATTAGAGGGGCTGCCTCTAATTTAATATACTGGTTCTGGGTAGGAGGGATCAGCTCCTTGTGAAGGATGCAAGGCACACACCACATTCACCATGAAATCCTGACTGAAACATGTAACTAGGATGCACCCATACGCCCCACATGATAAATATAATATAAATGGCCAAAAGCTGAAGGGACGCCACGAGCAATCACTCCGCCGTGGTGAAGTCATAACATCAGTGCCTCTAATGTTATGGTTATGGTACCTCCATAACTAGGTGAAACTGGTCATGCATGTATATGGCTATAGGTATTCTAAATTAAACATAAGCAATTCAAACACATAACTTATATAACGGGAAAACATTTGGCTGCATACGGGAAATCCTAATAAGGATGAATGTCCATACTGAAAGGACGGGAATCCGTACCTTATGTCCAGTGAACGAAGAAGACGAACTGAGAGGAATCCTACTTCCGTATCACTAATGCGAATGCGTGGATCTAAACAAGGATGAACAAACACGAACACTTGCACCAAAACCAAGATCAAAGATCAAATAAACACCCCTTTGGTGTGTTTATGGGTGGCGGCCAAAAGAGAAAAAGAAGGAGAAGGAAGAACTTTTAGGTTTTTGTAAAAATCCTTTGTAAAGTGAAAATGAGTAGTGATCTTTTCCTAATTCCTTGTTTTAGTAAAAAATGATGGGCTAAGCCTATCTTCCCTCCCTAGTTTCGTGGTATGGGGCCCACATGGGGTAACCCATACATTTCCTGAGTCTAAATATTATAGTGTGTTCTCGTGTTCGTAATTTACGTGTTTTAATTAGTTATCGATCGTGACTTAATATATTTATTCGTGTTCGTAATAAATATATATATGTAATTAATATTAGCTCGTGATTTAATTACGTTCATGATTTCATGATCGCATGTTCGTGATTAATTATTGTTTAAATAATTATTGCGTGTTCGTGCGTAATAAATACTTATCGTGTTCTAACACATACGTAATACGTAAAATCCTAACACGTAAACGTAATCATACTATAAAAGGAAAGTTTTAATCTAGTACGTACGATCTTAAGGGTACTATTCATGGTAAAAGCATGCGGGTTTTACAACTCGTCCCCCCTAAAAATAATAATTCGTCCCCGAATTATAGATAACGTAACTGAAAGAGAAACATACCCAAATCAAACTGAGAGGGTATGTAAGATTAATGAACGTACAGGTGACATGGTTGAAGGAATGTAGAACGTGACATGTCTTGAAAGGACATGGAACGTGACGTGACTGAAAGGACATATCTAATTGATGAGAGAAAACGGATAAAAGTCCGGATGAACTTGTCCGTTTCCAAGTGGCCTCCCTCTTGGAACGGTGCCCTCAGAAGATCTTGACACAAATGATAAATCTTGGTCCTCCTGACCTTGACTTGGAATACGAAGAAATTCTTGGTTATCAACGAAAGATAGATCCCCTAAATTCGATCGAGGAAAATAAGAGTTAACATGCTAGGGTAACTGAAACGTTACGATGCAAGACAATCTGACTTAACTGATAATTAGAAACGATGCGCGAGACATAAAGAAACGTAGTACGTGAAAAATTTTGAACGTGATACGTGAAAAATTTTGAACGTGATACGTGAAAATTTTTGAACGTGCTACGTGGAGATATGGCGAGTGTAGTATGAGTAAACATATCGTGATCCATGATATGTGTAACATATCTTGATCATGATATGAGGAACGTGGAATGAACATGACATGTGAAACATATCGTGATCATAGAATACAATGGCGGTAACACCAAACGCTACAAGGTGAGACGTGGAATATGACGTGAAACGTCTATCTGATGATGGAGAGTTATACTAAACTTGGGTCTGGTCTCTCAAGTTCTTTCAAAACTTCCCAGAACGAAATGAACATAAAATCGTAAGCCCTGATACGATCATGAACGTGAAAGTGTCATGAACGCGAGCGCGAAAGCAAGTCGTGGAATCAGAATGAAGACGTGAAGTAATTTAGGAGTACAATTGCGAATCTTTGTCTGACCCGATAGCTGAGGGATTACCAAGTGGTCGGATGAGCCTTGGCTGGAACATGTCCGATCAATCTGTTGGTTCTACAATCCTTGCGGATGTAAGGATTCTACAGACTTGATCAAACTGTTTGCAATAACCCAGATAGCATCATGCTTCTTCTGAGTTTGCGTTAATCTGGTAACCAAAATCCGTGGAGATCTTGTCCCATTTCAATTCACAATTTCAGATGATGAAAACATCCCAGTTTGTTGGTGTCCTATCTTAACCTGTTGGTATGTCAGGTACCTAGATATGAACGTAACTGTATCTTGCTTCGTAGAACTTGATACATAGGCGTTTGCGAAACTTTGAGTCTCTGAATCTAGACTTCTCCTAGCGTAGGATTTTCTAGAACACCTAATGTAGTGTAGGGTTCTCTCCTTTACGCATAAGCTGAGTTATGGTAAGATTAACCATAGAAACCCATGTGATTCAGTGTGTCACTGTAATCAAACAGAATTGATATTGGAAAATTTTCCAAGGTAGAATTTCTCTTGTCATAGAATTTGCAACATAGTGTAGATATGGTCTTCCTGTTCTTCTCTAGGCTTAGAGGAAATCAGGTTACCCTCAATGAAAACACTGATGAATTTGCTTTGAGTCCATGGAAACTCATTCTTATAATGTCGTTGGAGCATTGATGAGACTAATTCAAAATCATAAATCTAGCATGACCGAGTCGTGTACGAATAGCAGTCATGGACATGTCCTGCTTTTTCACTCGTCACTGTTGGCAGCATGATCATGAGTTCGATCTTGGAAAAGTGATTAACACTATACGGTTGATTGGGCATGTCGTCAATACGTGGAGGAGAATAACGGTCATGAATGGTGATTTGTTTAAGTCGACGGTAGTCGACACATAATCTCATGGTACCATCCTTCTCCTTGTAGGTTCTTCTGGAATGTATAGGAAGACTTTGGAATAATCAACTGGCTATGCGTAAAAGAATTAAGTGGTCGTGTCTTACTGACAGCTAGAAAATTTTAGCGACCATGGCTAACAACGCACATGCTTGTAAGCATAGATAATTTGTACAGATTTTCTGATGGAAAATCAAGCTGAAAGTATTCAGGAGCTTGAACATTACTGTACATAATTATGAATCGTAGCATGGTGTGCTGTTCATAGTCCATAATTAGGATAAAATTCAACTCGTGTCTGTCCGAGGAAATGCGCTTGCAGCTTGGATCTCATCATTAAGCTGAAGGAAAACCTTCGTATACGTGGGAATACGAAAGGCGTCCTTCATGGTCATGAATATATGAAGTATGGTGAAAGAAATGAAAGTGACATCGACAAAGTGACAGTTCTCACTGATGCGCCGATAATGGTATTGAAATTCTTGTGGCCTGATTAATACATGGCACAACAAAATGGATATACCCTTGGAGGGTACCCTGAGTTTCTTAGAAATGTTCCATAGTTGGACATGAGTCATGTGTCTTGACTCGTGTCTTGGAACTATAAGCATGACATATGTCTTGACTGGTATCTTGACATGTGTCCTCAGAAAGTATACGTGAGACATGTGTCCTCAGAAAGTATACGTGAGACATGTGTCTTGACTGATGTCTTGACATGTGTCTCTAGACGTAAAATAATAGAACTACAATATTAGGTTATTATTCCAGACTTGGCGGATCGGTTGGACTACTGATCATTTGTATGTCTGACCACGTCCGCGGCCGAAGCCTCGGTTGAGATTTCTAGGATAGTTGCTGTCATAGTAGTGGTTACTATCGTCGTGTCTGTCAGTTCCATGACGGTCATTCTCATGACCGTAATTCATGTAACTATTCAGCTGAGTGGCCGGCTGGTACCGGTTTGCACTCATATGGCTGAAATGACAGTCGAATGACGTGTGATATGTAACTAAGAATTTGGGACAATGATTGATGGAAATCGTCTGATGGTGAAGCATCTTCTCGTCCAATTGCTTTGCTCTGACGCCTTTGTCTTCGTCTTGTAGGATCTCCAGGTTGTGAACAGCATCCGCATCTCGTAGCATCTCTGAACGTCAGCAGCGTCAACCTTTAGTAACATCTCCAAGTTATGGGCGGCATCGGCAATCTTGTAGAATATCAGCAAGTGAACATACGCCTGAGATGATTTAGAATCGACTAGCGAATACTTGTGAAGTATTGCAAGTGAAATACACATGGATTTAGGTACGTGTAATACACATGGAATATGGTACATAGAGTACACATGGAATGCACATGAAATGATCGGTATTGGGGTCGATCATTTTGTCATGATTTAAGGAAAGTATATTGGTTAAACGGTTATGAAAACCATCATGATAACCTGGCAGTATTAGCATAGACATCATTCTGGTTATGTCGAAAAACGTTAAAGTGTGGTTACACAAAATTCAACGATGATTTTGCCTGACAGTATGATCAGTGAAAACCAACCATGACTATCATGAAAGCAGGATTCAATAAAATCCAACAATGCCTTGCATGAAAGCATAAATAACAAAAGAGGCGTAAGACGTAATCAACATGAAGACGGAATTATCATGAAGAAACATGAAACCATTTATCATGAAGGAGTGTATAACATAATCAGCACGAAACTGGAGTTAACCATGACAATATGAAAACATACTTGACATAAAAACATATTAACTTATGAGGGGACATGAAAAAAAAAATTTGCCAGTAAATCATGAGAAAAAATTTATGCATGAAAACAGTGCATGAATGCGTAATGTAGTTTATAAAAACCTTTATATGTGCGAGGGGACGCCTATGGGTCGGTCCCAAAACAAAAGACATGGCGAGGGGACGCCTATGGGTCGGTCCCAAAGTTAAAAGTTTCGATAAAAGCACATGCGCCTAAATAGGGCCAGTCCTGTACCAACCATTACTTAGTCATAATCCCTGCAACAATGATACATGAAACATACATAAATGAAACTCATCTGTCAAAACTTATCAGAAAAAAAAATTTTATGTGACTAATTATGAACTATTGGATTTCAGTCCACATAGCCACAGTTCACGAGGAACATTATACATGAAACAATGACACATAACTACATATGAATGACGGTTGTCCATCCATATTAGTAAAACAATATCGATGAAAACGTGAAGGTTAAAACCTCAAGGTGTTGAAAACATCATGGTTAAACAACAATGAGCTGAAAACATCAATACATAGAATAACAAACTTTGGCTTAGGAAGCTCCTGGTGACTACCCACTAGTCACAGGTCAAGTTTTAGAGCCTACAGGTCGAAGCCTTGGCTCTTATACCATAACTGTAACACCCCATTTGATAATGAAATGTCACGCGTAATTATGGCGTGTCATTAAAGCATACAAGGATAAATGTCTAAAACATTACATGACCATAGGGATAACCAGAATCAAACATCGGTTCCCAACATAAGCCCAAAACATAATAAAGCAAAAGAAAAGAATGAAAGACTAAACAAGCATAAGTATATGAGGGCAAGAAGGAAAAGAAGTCTCTAGCAGCTTCCATCCTATGCACGTCCTCCAAATGCTCAAGTCTTTCCTAGGGTGCCTGACGTTTTGGGACATGGAAAGGAAAGTAACGGCTGAGCAAAACGCTCAGTGCACGGATATAGACATAGTATGAATGACTAAGCATAATAAAGACTTAATAGCAGCGGAAATGTATAAGTCTTGGAAAACCTGGAACATGTTCATAAAACTGGTTTTATAGTTTGAAAAGCCTTATGTTTATCTTATGAAAACTGTTTAACATATTTTTCCATTAGCCAATATAGGTCATGAAAATCCACCGTGCATGAATACTTGGAGAGGTGACCTCATCATGCAAATTAGAGGGGCTGCCTCTAATTTAATATACCGGTTCTGGGTAGGAGGGATCAGCTCCTTGTGAAGGATGCAAGGCACACACCACATTCACCTGTGGAAACCTTGGTTTCCGGGTCTTTGAAGCTACTAGGAATGCATCATGTTCATATAATTATACAATCAAAGCGGAATTAGAACACGACACATTAACAAGGTGTTTAGGGCACAAGAACATGACTTTAAACACAATTGGAATGTTCATTATATTAATAACAAACAATCACTAGACGTGTATACATTGAATCCCATGTCTAGTGCACACACGCTTTTAGGTTTACATTGTGAATGAATTGATGAAAAACCTAATAACCCTTGGTTCCTTTTAGAGTGTAAGGATTAGGGTTTTACAAGAGATAATAACAAATAAACAAGTAAATCTTATATTTAAATAAACTTATGCAGAATAAATCTTGCATGTTTATCTAAATAGAAGCTTCCATAAGCTTCTTGTCTACATTTCTATCAACTCTTGAATTGCATGTGACAATGCTTCGATTGCACACGACAACTCTTGAGCCAACAACGCTTAGTTTGCACTTGTCAACGCTTGGATTGCTCTTGACAACGCTTAGACAATATCTTCATGTTTTCTTCGTTTTTGAGTTTCTGCCTCATCAACTTTTTGACCCAACAATCTTCCCCCAGTTGATGACGGCAAAACTCTATGTGTATCTCTTGTAAGTTGTACATGATCAAATTGCTTCCCCTCAAGTGTAGCATGGATTTCTTCCCCTTTTTGTCACATCAACAGGGAAGTAAACAATGTATGCAATCTTTGAAAATTCTCCAAATGTAGCTCTATGTAATGATCTTGAAGAAAAATAAATAAAGTATTCTTGATGTAGAAGTAGAATAACCCAACCTTATGTTCCATGTCTTGTACTATCCACGTGATAAAGTACTTATACTTGTCTGACCAAGTATAAGTAGACCTCGATCCCTTGTCAATATTCTCATCCTATGTGAGACAGTGAGCACGATAATGTAACTCCTTCAAGTGTTATGACAAGTCTTCGTCACCAACCATGTAAAGCACGAACAAGTTACCTTTAAAGTCACAAGTGCATGACTTTAAGATATGATAGAACACAAACTCGCGAAAATCTTCTTCAATCATCAAACTTACCATAGGAATTCTTCCCCTTAAGCCAACACTTCTTCATGACAAGTCAATATCTTCATATGTAAAAGATGTCAACAAATAACTCTTTCACAAGCCACACCTTGTTAATAAATTACTTCATGAATCGTTGCTAACTCGCCTTAAAATCATTAATTCCTTTCAAAAATATCCGAGCCATAAATATCAACTTGATATTATATATTAAAACAGAGATTCCATGTACCTTCGTGTGTATATTCCTTCTTTTTGTGTGCTCAAAACGTACCAATTTTCTCAAACAGCAGTAATCCTTGTGTTATCCAATATCCTTCTTTATCCAATATCTTGGTCAGATGTATTGTCCGATATCGGACAATACATGTCAGCGTTTGAATTCTCATATATCAGACAACACTGTCAACGCTGTCAGTGTTGACTTATTCTGTCAGCGTCAAATATATACCTGTCAGCGTCTTCCTCATTTTTGTCAGCGTTGCACCAAAAACAAAAACACCAGGTGAAGATGTCAATTGTGAACGCCAATATTGATGAAATCTGAGGACCCACAATTGTGAATGCCACGTGAAGAGGTCTTACGTCCCTTTCCAATCTTTTTGGACCAGCAATGCATATCCATAAATGCATATCCTACACGTGATCAAGTAGATCCCATGAAAATAGCACCTATCTACGTCTTTACCAATCCATATATATCCAGCCATAAAACCCAAATAATAGGAAGATACAAAATCCCTGTAAATTAGGAGAGACATGCATCTCCTAAAAATCAGCAAACATACGCGTATCTTTTTCCTCTTCAATAGTTACGTGACCAAGCAATTCTTACGTCTGAACCTCTGCACTTGCCTTCTTTAGTTTGACCAATGAGATCCCACGTGAATCTATATTTAATCCCATGAAAATAGGAAGTAAATATATTGCAACCAGAATACTCTCCTTCACGTCAGTATCAAAATCAAATATAATATTTAATCTGAATACCATGAAATCTCACGTGATCAATATCTTTTCTTCCTTATGCAGACAACAACGTTCAATTAAATAACATCAACGTCACTTTTTCATGTGAACGAACACTTAATACTTAGATTGTGTGAACACAACTTTTCTCCACCAATAGGAAAGCTTGAATCGTGTGAACAGAATCATTGTTAAGCAATACTTGTTTTTCTTTCTGAATAATCCAATCGAACATCACAAATATCCATTTGAATCACACAGCAACATATTAGGACCACATCAGAATTAACATGCTGACCTCCTTTGTGTTTGTAATATCACGTCCACCAGTACATGAAGCCATGTTTGAACACGAAGGTTTTTCATAAACCCTAATATTTACACAGCTTCAATCATGCTTCCTAGTACTCGATCTGCTGCAATCATGTTGCTAGGGTTCATCACCAGCTCATAAAGAACTGATTCCCCAAAGCTAACAACATGTAATCATCATCGACAGCAATAAATCACGAATCTAGGTTTTTTAAACAAAACCCTAAAAAATAAATATTTATTCTGCTGTGAACTTTGACGCCTAATAACTTTTGATTGAGGGCTAATCTGGACAATCCCTTCGGTGGATGTTTAGATATATGTGTATAGAACACACATATAAAATTTCGTAACGATCCAACGGTTCAATCAAAAGTTATGACCTTCTGAATACTGTTGCGCACACAAAAACGTCCAGAAAAACCCTAGACGGATTTTTCTTCTTTTCACCATACACGAACACCTTGTTGTTCCTAGCATCACGAGCCACGAGGCTCTGATACCAATTGTGGAAACCTTGGTTTCCGGATCTTTGAAGCTACTAGGAATGCATCATGTTCATATGATTATACAATCAAAGCGGAATTAGAACACGACACATTAACAAGGTGTTTAGGGCACAAGAACATGAATTAAAACACAATTGGATTGTTCATTATATTAATAACAAACAATCACTAGACGTGTATACATTGAATCCCACGTCTAGTGCACACACGCTTTTAGGTTTACATTGTGAATGAATTGATGAAAAACCTAATAACCCTTGGTTCTTTTTATAGTGTAAGGATTAGGGTTTTACAAGAGATAATAACAAATAAACAAGTAAATCTTCTATTTAAATAAACTTATGCAGAATAAATCTTGCATGTTTATCTAAATAGAAGCTTCCATAAGCTTCTTGTCTACATTTCTATCAACTCTTGAATTGCATGTGACAATGCTTGGATTGCACACGACAACTCTTGAGCCAACAACGCTTAGTTTGCACTTGTCAACGCTTGGATTGCTCTTGACAACGCTTAGACAATATCTTCATGTTTTCTTCGTTTTTGAGTTTCTGCCACATCAACTTTTTGACCCAACATCACAATGAAATATTGACTGAAACATGTAACTAGGATGCACCCATACGCCCCACATGATAAATATAATATAAATGGCCAAAAGCTGAAGGGACGCCACGAGCAATCATTCCGCCGTGGTGAAGTCATAACATCAGTGCCTCTAATGTTATGGTTATGGTACCTCCATAGCTAGGTGAAACTGGTCATGCATGTATATGGCTATAGGTATTCTAAATTAAACATAAGCAATTCAAACATATAACTTATACTACGGGAAAGCATTTGGCTGCATACGGGAAATCCTAATAAGGAAGAATGTTTATACTGAAAGGACGGGAATCCGTACCTTATGTCCAGTGAACGAAGAAGACGAACTGAGAGGAATCCTACTTCCATATCACTAATGTGAATGCCTGGATCTAAACAAGGATGAACAAACACGAACACTTGCACCAAAACCAAGATCAAAGATCAAATAAACACCCCTTTTGTGTGTTTATGGGTGGCGGCCAAAAGAGAAAAAGAAGGAGAAGGAAGAACTTTTAGTTTTTTGTAAAAATCCTCTGTAAAGTGAAAATGAGTAGTGATCTTTTCCTTATTCCTTGTTTTAGTAACAAATGATGGGCTAAGCCCATCTTTCCTCCCTAATTTCATGGTATGGGGCCCACATGGGGTAACCCATACATTTCCTGAGTCTAAATATTATAGTGTGTTCTCATGTGTTCTCGTGTTCGTAATTTACGTGTTTTAATTAGTTATCGATCGTGACTTAATATATTTATTCGTGTTCGTAATAAATATATATATGTAACTAATATTAGCTCGTGATTTAATTACGTTCATGTTTTCATGATCGCATGTTCGTGATTAATTATTGTTTAAATAATTTTGCGTGTTCGTGCGTAATAAATACTTATCGTGTTTCAACACATACGTAATACGTAAAATCCTAACACGTAAACGTAATCGTACTATAAAAGGAAAGTTTTAATCTAGTACGTACGATCTTAAGGGTACTATTCATGGTAAAAGCATACGGGTTTTACAGGACGGCTTCGTTACACCAGTCAATAAGCATCGGCGCACAAGCATGAAAGACAGATTAGGGCCCGACCCTTCGGGTAGATGGAGCGCCCTTAATAGATTGGGGCCCTTAGAAAGAGATTAATCGCAGGATCTGCAAGGTCGGGAAAGAAATAGGAGCACTGGAAAGGCAAGCAGAAGGGATTCCTCAAGTGAAAATTCCTCGGACTCTAACTACAGCGATCGCCATCCTTGCCGTAAAAGGTTCACTCTTTCGTCCACTGAGGATTCTGATACTTCCGACTACGACAGAAAACACCGCAGGGATCCCAAAAACCAAGGATGCGCAGTGAAGATGAGTGGACCCTCCCATGGCGACGGGAGAAAGGAAGTGCGTTTTCAGAACGCATAACTACTTTCAAAGATAACAAAAAGAGACGCATGTCGTCCAATGTCAAAACCTATGACGGTACGACGGATCCAAATGATCACTTAAAAGTTTTCGAATCTCAAGCAGGGATAGAGCAATGGCCAGAGGCCGTATGGTGCCACATGTTCAACTCAACGCTTATCGGGAACGCCCGGACATGGTTCGACCGCCTTCTGCGAAGGAGCATTAATGGGTTCGAAGAACTTAGGAGAGCATTCAGAAGAAATTATGTGCAACAAAAAAAGTACGATAAAAGCCCTGTCTCACTTGCAAGAGTAAAGCATAGGCACAATGAAAGCCTTGAAGACTTCATGGAGCGCTTCAAATCTGAATGCAACCAGATCAAAGATTGCCTGGAAATCCTTAAAATTTCTGGATTTCTTACGGGCATCACTAACCCGGACCTAATAAAGAAATTGAATGACAGAACCCCATCAACGTTTGATAGGGTAATGAAGAAGGTCCGAGCATTTATTCAGGGCGAGACCGCAACAGCGGATAGCAGGCATATGACATTAGGCTATAAATACCAAGACCGGCCTAAGAAATAGTCATATGGGCAAAACATCAGTCGCACTTTGGACTTCCAAGGCACAGCAAAGCAAGCGCGCAATAACAACAATAGTAAGTTTACCCCACTGCAAAAGACCTCCAGGGAGATATTTTTATCAGAGGGTGTAAGTTTTCCAAAGCCTAACCCAATGACGGGACCAGCAGACAAACGTGATAACACAAAGCATTGTGAATACCATGACGATAAGGGACACACCACTGATGAGTGCATTCAACTAAAAAGGCATATTGAGAGCCTGGTCAAAGCAGGGAAGTTAAACCACCTGATAAGAGACTGGAGGAAGAGCACAGACACGAAGAAAAGTGAAGCAAAAAACAGAAAGATAAGCCCATAACCATTTACATGGTGGAAAGGGAAAGTTCTTTTATGCAAAGGAGAACGATCGCGGAATTTTCGCGCGATAAGGAGATAACGTTTCCTATTCTTTCAGATATAGACTATAGAGTCGGGTTATTGACTATTGACATAGCCCTCGGGAACCATGCTATAGAAGGCATGTGCGTCGATGGAAGGTCAGCAGCGAACATATTGAACGAACATTGTTTCGCACAACTACCATGGGAAATAAAGAAGGAGCTAAAAGACACCACACAAATCCTCACAGGGTTTAACGATGATAAAACCCGACCACAGGGACACCTCTGCACACAGGTAACTATCAGAGGCGTAGGTCACTCGACAACGGTGTGGATGGATTTCATGGTTGTGCGATCTCAATCATCGTACAACAGGATAATTGGACAACCAGCACTAAAAACACTGCGCGCGGTACCTTCCACATTACATGGTATGTTCAAATTCCCAGTGCAAGACGGAGTGACCACCATCCGCAACATAGATACGCTCGAAGGGGGTAGCAGCTCTTCCAGCCACAACGCAAAAAGGAAGGACGTAGATAGGAGTCAGCGCAACACGGAATCCAGCTCACGAATGAAGAGCAGGAGATGTATCTCAGAAGATTCCCATGCTAAAAGCATATTCGTGTGCAAGGGCTTACCGTCGGGGCTCCCATGGGTCCTCTTTGCGACAGGCTTCGTAGGAAAAGGAGGACCGGATGCAGGTTTTATCCTCACAAATCAGGGCGATATAAAACTTACCTACGCACTGATGTTCGACTTCCCCACAACTAGCATGGAAGCAAATTATGAAGCCCTCATAGCAGGTCTAAGATTGGCACTCAGAATGGGCATAAAAAGCCTAGTGGCCTACACATACAACCCTTTGGTGGCGAGCAGGGTCGTGGGGTCATGCGAGCCACGAGGACATATACTAATCCAATACAGGGAAAAAGTGAGGGACATAACCAGGCAGTTCGCGGAGTTTGCTATGCAAAAAGTTTCAGAAGAAAATGACAAAATCTCAGCTGACATGGATCCGTTATCAATTCTGAACATGGATAAACCTCCTAGTTACGTGCTAGTTGATTTTATCTTACACAAAAACATAAACGCGAATCCTGAGGCACAAACATGGATGACGCTTATTAAAGAGTTCCTGACACATAATACATTATCGACCAGTAGAAGGAAGGCTAGGCAAGTACAGATGAGAGGTAGGCACTTCAAAGTCATCAAAGGGACACTGTACAAACAATCAAGTAATGGGCGAACACTGTAATGTCTAACGCCAGGGCAAGCACGGGTGGTCATGGAAGCCGCACATAAAAAGGTATGCCCGTGTGGCCCGATAGCTGTGGTTGATGAGATTACTCGCTCAGGGTATTTTTGGACATTTATGCATAAGGATGTTCGTAAAAGGGTGGCGCGATGTCTCCGATGTCAGGCAGACCCAAGTCATAGGAAAAATCCTAACATGGTCACTGGGCCACCCTCAACAAAAAGAGCAAAGGGATGCGGAATCCTCTCAAGGCTAGGGTATACTATTGGCTCTTTGACAACATCGATAGGAAACATGGCGCGACGGGTGGTAGCAATACTCCCATCCCAAGGAAACCACCAGCAACAATACAGAGGAGCAATCGCCCCTTCAGCTAGGATAATTACTCAGACTGTGCGACAATAGGATCGTGTGAACAGACTATCGACAGCGCGAAGCACGCAACGACACGATAAAGAAAACAGAGGACCCTCAAGGGCCAGGATGAGCGCGGATAGCTATGCGAAGTCGGTATCCAGTCCCGCGAGAGGTGACTCAAGATACAACCAGGATTTTGGACGATATTCTCTTTGAGATGTCGCATCATTAGCATGGATCAATTGTTTTAGGATTTCCCCTTTCATGTTCTTTGTTTCAGCATTTGCAAAAGTGTGAATAAAACACTGCGGTTCCTAGCTAGGGCTGCAGTCTAAACTATTTTTTTTATCTTTTATGCATAAGAGTATTTTTTTTCTTTTCTGAAATACATAACTTTGGCCTGCCGATGTACATGTACAATAAAACGTTTCTAGGTGAAATAAGAGGAGTAAGTTTACCCTACTAATTAAATTTGTCACGTAAGAGGGATGCACCCCCAGTGGCGCCAGATCAGGTATCCTTTGTTAGGCAGCTTACCATAAGACGTTGTAGTAAGTGTAGCATTCCTCATACTTTATGACGGATATGCACAAGACACAGTGTGCATGCCTAACAAACATGTCATTTTCTATGACATTGCTTATGGTAGTAGTGGCAGGTCCACACATAATGAACTTTCAGCTCACCCATAAATTCTGAGTCACACTTCAATGAATGTACTCATAAACAGGCGCTCTCTCTCACAATCTCAGGCGTGGATGCAGAAACCTGGACATATATATATGTACAAATAAACATGAACATAGTGCAAGATGCTATGTGCTTCCAAATGTGCAGGTCGCTATAAACATTATACAAGTTCTTAGTTTACAAATTAATGTACATGGTTACAACATAGCGTGTAGTCAATAAAAATGCCTTCTATAGAAGATCACTCGCTGACAACGACCTCTTTAACTTGCGATGCGATGGGTTGAGGGAATCGCGGTGTTGTACCCACGCCTCCTTCATATACTGCAGTGCGCGCGTTTGATATACATCGATGGCAGGCAGACTCACCGGTACACCATCAGATCGACTAGGGTGCGCTAAACCGAGACCGATGTCAACACCTATGGTCGAAGTCTGGTTCTTTTTTGCAACACGTCTCACATGTTGCTTCAACTTGTCTTCCAACGAAATCATTATTGGTACACCAGCAATATGGACAGGAACTTATAGTTGGGAGATATTTGGCTCATCCATGGCGTGAGGATCTTCTTCCGTTTTCTCTGCGGAGTGACTCACCAGAGTAAGGCCTGCCATGATCACGCTTATGGTCTGATCTTGATCTTTTTCAATAACATATATGATAGGAAGAGGGAGGCCTTCTAATCTGTGGAATGAAGCGTCAAAGATATCTTGTGCGTACTATCTTGTGCGTACCTAGAATAGATTTCGCTACCCTCCAAATATCCTATCAATACATTATCTTTGAAGGCGCGCTCCATGGCGAGGCTTTGTCCTAGTAGCTGTGCAGCATCGAAAATGTCCTTGATCGCTTTATTAAAGTTGGGTAGCTCCACGGCACCCTTGGCAGCTAGTGGCAGACCATGCTTTATTAACCATTTGGTTCTCAGCATGCACTGCTGTGAGGTGAGGATAGAGCTCCTCATCAAAATCCGTACTCATGTACTTTAGAATTCCTGCCTTCTTAGCCATGTCTTTGTGATAGTCGGCAACGAAGTTGTCACAGCTTGAAGTAAGGGCAGTCATACCCTCCTCTAGTTTGAATATGGCCTAACGGTTTTCCTCCTCATGCCTCACGCGAAGGCGGCGCTCTTGACTTATAGACTCAGATAACGATGCCTTCTCATCCTCTAGGTATTGGATGGATCTGGCATTTATACTAGACACAACGCGCAAACGTGCGAATTCAACCTTGGCATATACAAGCTCGTGGTCTTTTTGCTTTGTCGCTTGTTTGATTTTCATGTCCACATGTTCCAAGTGCTCAGACATATATGACACCTTCATTTTTATATGTGAGGCTAATGTTACTTCCTGCAACGTGACTGTGTCCAACGCACTCATTAGCATTTTTTCGGACAGATTGCTCAGGAGTTAGGCGCGCCCGGGAGGGGTGATATTTTGGTGGAAGTCTGCACATTCGGTCGCATTACACAGTGCGCATGAGCGCGTGCACTTCCAGGGAGGAAGGTATCTTGTGGGTTTCAAGGAGTTGGCGTCAATCTTGGTCGCTGCCATATGTGGGCTGCAAATTTGACATCCTGCAAGTGTTAGACAGGGGCTCCTTTGTTCAAAGGACTATAAGGAGCAGAATTGGGATATACCTTGATACATGTGTATTTTCGCGCGGCCTTGAAAGCATGACCTATGTAGTAGTATCGGCGCGCGGTCTGGTCTGCAGTGTCCTGCTCCTCTTGGGAATTTGATCTTTTGGGGAGCACGGTAACCTTTTGTAGCTTGGGACAGGTATGAACTCTTCTGAAGGACTAGCACACGAGTTTTCCTTGTGATCCACTTCTTCTGACAACGACTCCATTATGCACGGCACACTCTGAATGGGAGTGACATTTAGTGCGATTGTCCTCTTTATACCTCTGCTGGTCGTTGGGGAGGGATACTCCAGCTCTACGATGCGTTGACCCATGCGCCATCCATTAGTTAGCTCGAATGGCGTGAAGGGTCGAGCGCGCATGGTCGTGGTGCAAGGATGCTCGCGCTTCACAAGCTCCGTATACGTTAGCTCTGCAAAAGTATGAGGAGTATCTGAGTACATACGCATACACTATTTGAATTTTAAGTCTTTCTCGAATAGGATTTCTTACCATGATCAAAGTCATCAAAGTATTAGGGGAGGTTATTTGCAGGGAGAGTTGACGTATGACTCAGCCCTAGTGCATATAATAGCGCCTCTGGGTATTCTTGCATTCGTATCCGGACGACGTTAATTATCTGTGCATCTGCTTCATTATATGTGTCGGAGATAGGGCGGTCATCTTTCATCATAGTGTCGTGGGTGATGAAATCATAGTCGAATGGGAATACAACCTTGTCTACCCAGAAAAATTTGTCATTCCATTTCTTTAGATAATCTATCTTCACCTTATAACATTGTAATTGGCTGGGGCGTTTCGCGAAGGATATCCACCCGTTTATCCAGGAGGGTTGATAGAAGGCGCGAAACAGATTTATGGTTGGGTCAATGTTCTTCAGTAAGCAGTTTATCTCAAAATTTGAGATCTTCGCGGCGCCAATACAGTGAAGCTAGGATAGGTGTATGTTGTAGTAGCTTAGCACGTCCGTCAAAAACCGGCTTAGAGGTATGCGATTGTTGGAAAACTCAAAGAACCTGGTGTATACACCAATTTTTCCAGCAGGGAAGCTTCCTATGTGTGCTTGTGGATCTGGCACAGTCGGGTGGAGGTCTGTAGGTATATGATACTTGGTAGAGAACCTAGAAAGTTCTTGTTCTGATATATGGGACGCCACATCAAATAGTTGTGCTACCATTTTTTCTTACTTCATTTGGGTACAAAGGAGAACTGTTTTTTGTTGTGGTGATTATTTCCTGTTGTTTTCAACAATGGTGGAGGGGTTTTTTGAAATGATAAAGAAGGTTGAAGGTCTGTCACATTGCATTTATATACACTTTAGCCATACGAGATCTTGCGACGTATGTCCAACGAAGTTGATTCATCCTACGGTGTTGGTTAGTTGGCTCTTTTGACGTGGTTAATGCCTTTCCCGGTTTCCAAAGAACGGTAGTACTAGTGGAGTCTGACGTGGATGCATATTTAAAAATCATTTCAAGTGTGTTTTACATGAAATTTCTTTTTATGAGATGTCTGCGAGAGGGCCTTAGAGATTCATAGTCTAGTAGCCGCGGTCAGCACCTGCGACTACTAGACTGGGGGGACATGATGACGTATAGTCCCTAGTCGGGCTGAATAGTCCGACTCATGGGTCCTACCCGCATCCATCAGCGATGAATTGATGCTTATGCGATGTGCGCACAGCCTAGGAGGCCCGGTAAGTCACTGTCGCACATACGGTTCATTACTTAAACCATGTCCTCGTCGCACTACGACAGCATCAAGCAAGAATATAATCTATCATATAGATATATTCGCCTAAGGGAAAGAGATATACACTTACCTTAGTTATGCGATAAGGATCAAACTATTTTGAGTCATTATCTATTCCTTAGGCCGCAAGAACAGGGAGCCCAGCCTGGACTCTCTCGGGTATAAAAGGAACCCCATGGTTTCACAAAGGTACAATACACACAATACCCTAAACACTATACACTCAATCGATTACTTACTCTCACGTCGGAGTCTAATCGTGGGTCAGAAACCCACGGTAAGCCTAACGGTGTCTGTTTAGTGCGTAGGGTCCTCAAAGCAAGTTTCACTTGGTGCAAGAGCCGGAGTCCACAAGACCCCGAATTAAGCCTAATGCGGGTCAAGCTCAGTCCATCCAACTTTTGTATTAACAATCGTTAATACATGAATGATATATGATCCATATATATGATTAACCATATTAGAAACAAAACGGATGCAATATTTTTTATACCATAAAGGCTGATCTTGTTTGCCAAAAACCAAACTCAGGTACTTTTGTGAGCATTGATAGTGTTGCTAGACTATCCGTCAATGTTAGTATTAAAGTACGCTATGACGGAGACTTCCGCAAGTGCGAGGTGTTGGGTTGTGTGTAAGTCATAGTTAGTATTTTATACGACCGGGAGTACGTGGGCCTAAGGGGTCACACATTTAGACATCGAGATCATCTTTTATTAATATATACGATATAATATGGCTATATTTATTGTATAATCTTAGTTTGATAAAATTGTATACTTAACAGTAATTAACCAATAAGTTAAAAGGTTTATCAATGATAAATTAAAAAGAATCAAGACTTTAAGGTAATTAATATAATAACTAAACAAAGTTTATAGAAAGTCAAAAAGTCAAAACCGAATAATAAAAAAGAAAGGGGGAAAATATTCTAGAAGGTTAATTACTTGAATGTTAAGTTGTAATCTTCACCATAATTATCCTAAAGCTCTAGTATATAGCCAAAAGTTCTATCCAGTCCCCTTTTTTTGCAAAGTCCTTATGGACTAATCCCTACCATCCAACAACTTTACATCCAACGGCCCAGATTAAAAAAAATAAACAAAAACCCCCTCATCTTTTTTCAACCGTATACATTAAAAACACAACACCTGTCAACCTACCACTGCCTCCCACCACCACCACCCACCACCGCCACCACCACCCACCCACCACCGCCACCACCACCACCCCCATCGCCAACCAACACCACCACCACCACCAACTACCAGCAGCAACCACGACGAGATCCACATTATCCCGATCAAATCCACACCACAAAACCTTAATTTTTAGCGCTAAGTTTCATGTCGATGATTGTAAGTTATTTTGATTATGCTTGTTTTTATGTTTTTGTTTCATTTTGATTTTGCTTAGAAGATTTCATATCTACTCTAGGTAAACACATGTTATGATTGTTGATGCACACCATATGTTTGATGAAATGACACAATGATAATCACATGTGCTTTAGCAAGTTTCAATTTATGAATGAGCATTTTTATAGAAGTCGGATCGATTTTTATAGTTGATAAGATGATTATAGAAGTGTGACTTATGATTATAGAACAGGGATTATGACTCGCTATGACTCATATATGAGTCATGGTGACTCATATATGAGTTACGGTGACTCATATATGAGTCACAAAGACTCATATATGAGTCATGATGACTCATATATGAGTCACAGCGACTCATATATGAGTCATGATGACTCATATATGAAATGTACATATGTAAGTCTTTTTTTAACACGAGTAATAATATAACTTCTTTTGTAACAAAATCATGGTGACTCATATATGAGTCACCATGACTCACATGGTGACTCATATATGAGTCACTATGATGACTCATATATGAAACTGAAACATATAGATTTTGTATTAAAACTTGTGGTACTTTACTAAATGTTTTTTGTTTGTAGTTCTTAAGGTCCACCAACTCTGGGACCCTTATCCGCCTCATATTGTGAGGTGGAGGAGTCTGATGAGGATGATAATGAGGAGGAGGGGTCTGATGATGATGAGGAGTGGAAGGAGTCTAGTGATTCTGATGATGAGGAGTCTCGTGAATTGTAGTTGGATGGTAATACTGATGATAGTTGTAGTTATGTAGTCTTTTGTGAATGCTAAGTGTGATACCCAGAACCCGAGCTCATTTACTTTACCCTAAATTACGAATATTTTTGAAATTTTTAAGAAATTTTGTTTATTATATATTTGACTGTTTAAGGTCGTAATCTTAAAGATTGACGATTTGAGAAAGCCGACGACGACTACGATCCCGACGGATGCCCAATTTTTATGTTTTATTGTCGCTTTGTTGATATTAGAATTTTCCAAGAATTTTATTTTTAGTTCGTGTTAAGTCGAGTCGGGTGCGTTAAATTGCTTTAAAAGTATTTTCAACGACTCCCGTAAATTTTCAAAACCAACTAGTAAGTCGTTTCCCGCTACTAAAATTTTTCGTTTAAAAATGAGGCCAAAAGAAAGCAAAGATGGCAAAAGAGACCCCTCAAAATTTTACAAAAAAGAGGAAACTGAAAACACACAACAAAAATTCATTTCAAAACTTTTCTCTCTTTCCTCCTCTCTCTCTTTTGCAGTCGGCCTCCAAACTACCACCACCATACAATTTTTTTTCCCTTTTGATTTTGAACAAACAAAGTTTAGACCACATCTTAGAAATCATTTGTAAGTGTTTTGGTACAATCCATTTCAACATGCATTTACTTTAATTTTTCAAGAATCAAAGATTTTTCAAAAATATGTTTTGATGTAATTAGATCATTTGCATGGTTGATTGATGTTTGGGTAATGGTTAATCATCCATAAAATAAACCAAAATCAAGTTGGTTTGGTTGTTTTGGACACCAACACCTCACGGCCAAATGGGGGTGTTTGGTTGTTCATGGTGTTTGATGTTTTATGTTGTGGGTTTGTGTTGAGGATTGTGTTTTTGATGTTTTTAGATAGGTTAAACTAATTGCATGTGTGATTTGGGAATTGGGGTTTTATGAAGATTTGATTTTCCTAGTATTATAGGATGATTAGGATGTTTGTGAATGTTTATAAGTGGTTAGTATAGGTCTAGGTGATGTTAGAATGGAATGGAAACAAGTGTTGAGTTGATTTTGAGGAAGGAAAAATTAGGCAGATTGTTTAGGCATGTTTTCGTGGGTTTAATTTCGGAATCAGGTCATGAAGCTAGGATGTAGTTGTAGATCATTGTCTTAGCTTCGATTTGGTATAAGAATGAGCTTACGACTCCAAACGGGTCAAAAGTTATGCTACTTTGAAAGTTCGTGTACCGTGAGATGAGAATCAACATAATCCGAAATTATGTTTGGTTTTAGGTCAAATCCCGGGGACCATAGGTAGAGTTTTATAAAAAATTGAAAGTTGTTCTTTGGTGCTAAACCTGTGTTTTTTAGTCTATTTTTAGACTTAGGAGTCAAATTAGCTAATGGTATGTTTTAAATGAGTCAAAGAAGTCTTACATTGTAAAAGTGCAAAATCTGTCTGAAACGTTTACGTCTAGTAATGTAATGAGTAATGGGTCTTAAATGTGAAAACTTTCTATGGGATTTAAAATGGGATTTCTACAGGATGTAAGGGATTTTTACAAATTTTCTCGTAATTTATAGTGATGCTTAAGTGTTAGAAAACAGCCCGTACTTTTGGTAAGTAGCGGCAAAAATGTAAAATGGGAAACATTTTTAATTACATAGATAGATAGTACGAGTTAGTAATAATCACATGTATGAGAGTTTGGCGTGAGTTTTATAAGCATTAAGTGTTTTTATATACGCGTATTTAGTACAATAATGTACACGGAGTATTGATTCGGTTTTCGTACTTTGATTTTTAGGTAACGTGTTAGATTTTCCGGGGCAACCACATCGTCGGTGATATTTTCGTTACGTCTTCGCTAGAACCACTTCTACTACTCAAGGTGAGTTTATGACCTCGCTTTATAACACTTTTAAATGGTTTTACCCGCGAGGGGGATGCATGTTATTTTAAATAAAACGAACATAAGTCATGAATGATTGTTGGACCCGAAAGTTGTCTGAATTGTGTTGAGTACCTAGTTGCATAAGACCCTATATTCATGAACTATTAACTATTGTTTAATCCTCGTGTGGATTGGAAATAGCCGCTTATACAATTGATAGTACTATGGGGTTGATGACCCTATCCGAGAAGAGAGCTAGTACGTTGAGTACCCTCTGCGGACGGATAACTTGTGATAAGAAATAAGGTATAATTGCAACTAATACCTTTAGAAGGGGCACTGGTTTCATCTTAATCATGCCGGTAAATGTACGCGGGTGATTGAGTTAACGGATTAGTGTCATGAGCTTAAACACAATTATTAGCTATTGCTAACGATAATAACCTTGAATGATAGATTGTTTGATCGATAATTCTATGAATGATCGTGATTGATTGTATATAGTTATGTTCAAAAATGAGATTGTAAAACCTATAAATTTCGCTCAACATTATTTTTTGACCCCTTTAAGCATGTGTTTCTGGTAATCGATGATATGGTAGCAGGGAGCATGCGAGGATGGAAGTTGTTGTCTACTTTGTCTTTCCTCCCTTTTTATAACTTAAAACTTTTATATTATGTCATGTGAAACAAGTAATGTACTTTTGGGTTGAGATTCAGTGGGGACCTAAACGCAACTATGTCTTGTATTTTTTATGGGGTTTGGGAAGCAGGAGACAATGATGTTTTAACAATGTTTAATTTATGTTTAAATTTCTACGTCTCTTTGAGTCGTTCGAAATAGCTTGTGTGTGATGATAACTGCCTAGCACCCAAATGTTGTAGTTCCGTTGCGCATACGATTTAGGGGTGTTAGAGATTGGTAATCAGAGCCATGAGTTATAGAGAACTAGGTCATTTTGAAAAACCCTAAACTTTAACTTTTGGTGTCGTAAGAAATTCTCCAAGCACACAACTATCCTGCATGGCTCCGGTAAGGTTTACTTTTAGTATTGATGGAAATAGATGTATCCCTTTTAAATTGAAATGAATGTATGAGTATTTAATACGTAAATACTGAACTACTATATGTAAACGTTGAAATTGTACGTGGAGTACTCGATACCATAATTCTTGTATTGCATATGCATGAACATCATATTATCGCGTTTTGGGCATGTGTACCACCTTTGCATTGCATTTGCATGCATATAATTATATATATTGAATGATGACCTTACGTACCCTTCAAAATTTCCTTTGATTGCAGAGATGGCCGAGGTACCACCAAACGGTAATGGAGACGAATTTCTCGTGGGATACGAAGGGGACCGTTTCCTCTAAACCCGTCGAATGACCACAATGGATGGATAGACCAAGAAGAGTAAATAGAGGCGGCAAACGATAGTGATGAAAGTGATGTAGACAACTTCAGTGTTAGTGACGATGGCGAAGAGGATTCTGAGAAGGAGGATCCAGTGGATGACGAAATTCCAGCAGATGCCGTCGGTCAAACTAAGCCCGATTTGGTTCAATCCCCCAACTCACCAAAAGGATACGAAGTGCCTCCAACAGGCCATTACGATCAGCAACCTATTCGTTCCCCAGTGAATACTTGTAAGGCTTATCTGAGGACTGTGCCGGGGTTTGCTCGGGTAAGTGATGAGTTTTATGCGGAGTCCAGTGCTGCAGCTAGATCGTGTTCTCTTCACAAAAATATTGCAAAGGTTTACTTTCCAAGGCCAATGAACTATATGGAATCTGAAAACCATTTGAGAAGGATTGATAGGCTAATGTACGAATGTTACGTGGTGGAGACAAGAGTGATCAAGAGGTTTGACGAGATCGAAAGAGCATATCAAAAGTTATTGACAAGGACCGCAAGGGCTGACTACAATGGAGCATCGACTAAGAATGATATTGATAGTTTGAGATCCATGATAGCAAATTTGAGTGCAAGTCTAGAGCGGGTTAAGGAAGACCAGGCTAGGTTAATCAGGATGCAGAGTTGGGAACACCATGTAAGATCATCCCTACCGCAAGACTAGAGATTCGTGGATGACTCTGAGCTGGAGGCCAATGATTTCATGGTTCAACCGCCCGCCAGCGGTGAGTGTGTTGACTTTGGGAATCAGGTAGCACCGGAGTTTGGGTCTACTTATAGAAGGAAAAGGGTAGCAGAATGTGAGTCGAGCGATAAAGGGAAGAGAAAGATGGATGAGGAAGAAGATAGTGAGGAAGAGCCAGAGGAGGACGTGGAAGAACCACCGTCCAAGAAGTCATGCGAATCACCGTGTGGCTAGTTACTTGTATTTCATTTTTATCTTTTGATCTTTGTAATAGAACTTATTTAGACTCCTGTATGATGGAATTGTGATGAAAACTTGATAACTTTAAGTTTGTTGGTGTATGGTTGTAGTGGCATTACTTGTCACATATTTTGGTTGATCTATCAATGCAGTCCATGTTTACCTTTCATAATCTATGATAAGTCTTAAATTTGCTCTTTTGTGATGTGATTGATGAATATTAGTAACCTTGTTGATGTGTTGTTGTACTTATATTATGTCCTGAAAGAGAAATCCTTCTTAATCTTGATATGTATACTTACCTTGTTTTTTATTTCCATGTCATTGCAGAGAGGTGTAACTAAGACTTCACCATGCCTCCAAAGTTGACGACCGCTCGAGTAAACACCATGATTCAAGAGGCAATTGCAAATGCTCTTGAGGCAGATCGTGCGAACAGAGACCAGGGTCAAGGTGGAAATGTAGAAAGGCAACCAGCCCCAAGGGAATGTTCATACGCCGGTTTCGTGAAATGTGGTCCCACACAGTTCCGTGGTACCGGTGGAGCTTTGGAACTCCGTAGATGCGTGGAAAAGATTGAAATCACTTTCGAAATCAGTGGGTGCTCTGAGGCAAACAAAGTTAAATTTGCAGCTGCTACTTTCCTGGATGATGCTTTAAGCTGGTGGAACAACCAAGTGGCTACTATCGGATTGGTAGTAACAAATGGAAGAACTTGGGCTGCAACCAAGGCACTTTTGACCAAGAAGTTTTGCCCCGAGGAAGAGCTGGGACAGCTAGAGGATGAGTTGAGACACTTGTCGTTGAAGAATAATGACATCACTGCTTATACAAGAAGGTTCAATGAGTTAAGCCTGTTGTGTCCTGATGCTTTCGCAGACGATCGCAAGAAGATGAAACAATATATCAAGGGTCTGTCGAGCAACATTAAGGGTGAGACTACTTCGTCAAAATCCGGATCTTTTGATGAAGTCGTTCAGATGGCTCATGCACTGATGGATTTTAAGTTGCAAGACAAGAAAAACTATATTGCTGAGGGAAACAAAAGGAAATGGGAAGCTGCCTAGGTGAGTCAATCACAAGGACAGAATCGTGGGGGTAATCGCAACAACAATCAAGGACCGAATCGTAACCAACAGTTTAACCAAAGGAGGAATGATGGGATGAGAGCCGCTACTGCCCCCAGAGGAGATAAGGTCAATCCTCAGTGTGGTCGTTGTAACTTGTACCACGTTGGGAATTGTCCTCCTGCATGTAGCAAGTGTGGGAAGGATGGCCATAGAGTTGCAGAATGTCGATCTAGAGGTGTGGCTACAGGGGAGAATGCCACTAGAGTAATGGTTTGTTTTGGTTGTGGAGAAAAGGGGCACAAACAAGGAAACTACCCAAAAGCGGAATAAACAAGGTGGAAATGTTGTTGCTGCTGTATACAGAGTGGGTACCGTTGACAAACCGCAAGGCCCGAATGTGGTGACCGGTACGTTTATACTTGACGCTCGTTCTGCTAGTGTATTATTTGATTCTAGATCCGACAAAATCTTTGTAGACGTAAAATTTAGTCGTCTTATCAATAGAGAACCGGTGATGCTAATGACGAACTATAATGTGGAATTAGCCGACGGAAAGATTGTTAGTACTAGTTCTATACTAAGAGGGTGTTCCTTGAAGTTAGGGAATTATGCCTTCGATATTGACTTAATGCCTATAGATCTAGGATCTTTTGACGTGATTATTGGGATGGATTGGTTAATGGCACATAGTGCGGTGATTGTTTGTGGAGAAAGGTTGGTCCAAATCCCGTTGAGAAATAGGGTATTGACTGTGAAGGGTAATGAATGTACTTCTCGTTTGAGAGTAATATCTTGCTTAAAGATGATGAGGTATATGGAAGAAGGATGCGATGTATTTCTGGCGCAGATTTCTAGTGATGGTGATGTAGAGACAAAGTTAGAAGAGGTGCCTGTGATTCGAGAGTATCCAGAAGTTTTTCCTGATGAGTTGCCGGGTTTACCGCCCTCTCGTGAAGTGGAATTTCGGATCAATTTGATGCCAAGAGCTGCACCAGTTGCTCGTGCACCTTATCGATTGGCACCGTCAGAACTGAATGAGTTATCTGATCAATTGAAAGAATTGATGGATAAGGGGTTTATTAGACCGAGTTCATCGCCATGGGGAGCGCCTGTGTTATTTGTAAAGAAGAAGGACGGGTCGTTTAGAATGTTTATCGACAATCGAGAGCTTAACAAATTGACGGTTAAGAGTCGGTATCCATTGCCGAGGATTGACAATTTATTTGATCAGTTGCAAGGATACTTTGTATACTCGAAGATTGACTTGAGATTAGGGTATCATCAACTTCAAGTTAGAGAGGAGGATATTCCTATAATTTCTTTCCGTACGCGATATGGACATTTTGAATTCCATGTGATGCCTTTTGGATTAACGAATGCGCCTACAGTACTCATGGATCTTATGAATCGGGTGTGCAAGCCGTATTTGGATAAGTTTGTCATTTTCTTCATTGATGATATTCTTATTTACTCCAAGAGCAAAGAAGAACATGAGAAGCACTTGAGGACGATATTGGAGCTGTTGAAGAAAGAGAAATTGTACGCAAAATTCTCCAAGTGTGAATTTTGGTTGGAATCTGTACAATTTCTTGGGCATGTGATTGACAACAAAGGAGTTCGTGTAGATCCTGCCAAGGTGGAGGCAATTAAAGAATGGTCGGCACCGACAATGCCGACTGAAGTTCGTCAATTTCTTGGTTTAGCTGGTTATTATCGGAGATTCATCAAAGGGTTTTCGTTGATTACAAAGCCGTTGACCAAGATTACTGAGAAGAATCGGGTGCTTGAATGGGGAAATGATGAAGAAATCGCTTTCAAACACTTAAGGACAAACTGTGTTCTGCTCCGATTTTGTCATTGCCAGAAGGAATCAAAGACTTCATGGTTTATTATGACGCGTCTCATAAGGGTTATGGAGCTGTTTTGATGCAACGTGAGAAGGTGATCGCTTACGCATCGAGGCAATTGAGGAAGCATGAGGAAAACTACACTACGCATGATTTGGAACTGGGAGCTGTAGTTTTTGCGTAGAAATTGTGGAGACACTACTTGTATGGGACTAAGTGTGTTGTATTCACTGACCACAAGAGTTTGCAGCACATATTGGACCAAAAGGAGTTGAATATGAGACAAAGACGATGGGTGGAGCTACTGAGTGACTATGACTACGAGATTCGCTACCATCCTGGCAAGGCGAACGTTGTAGCGGATGCACTTAGTAGGAAGGATAGAGAGAAACCTTTGAGAGTCAGAGAATTAGTGATGACTGAGGGTGTGGATTTGACCGGAACGATATTGAAAGCACAAGAGAAGGGTTTGATGAAAGCAAATATTGGCGCCGAGAATCTGGGAAGACTGAAGAAACCTCTTTTCATAGTAAAGTCAAACGAGCTGAAATATTTTGAAAATCGGATTTGGTTACCGCTATGTCCACCTGAGGAAGGAACGCCTGGAGTGCGAGATTTGGTTATGAATGAGTCTCATAAGTCGAAGTACTCGATACATCCTGGAGCGGATAAGATGTATCACGATATGAAGAAAGTCTACTTGTGGCCGAATATGAAGGCAGAGATTGCTTGTTACGTTAGTAAGTGTTTAACTTGCGTGAAAGTTAAAGCTGGACATAAGAGACCATCTGGGTTGTTGGTACAACCTGAGATTCCAGAATGGAAATGGGAAAAGATCGCTATGGATTTCGTGACGGGTTTACCTAGGCTTCCTAGTGGTTGTGATATGATTTGGGTAATTGTGGATAGATTGACGAAATCTGCTCACTTTTTACCTATGAAGAACACGGATAGCATGGAGAAACTTGCCAGTGTGTATGTGAAGAAAATTGTTTGTCGACATGGAGTGTCTTTATCGATCATCTCGGATCGCGACAGCAGATTTACTTCGGAATTTTGGAAATCTCTTCAACGTGCGATGGGCACCGAATTGAGTTTGAGCACGGTCTATCATCCTGAAACTGATGGCCAAAGCGAACGAACCATTCAGACGTTGTAGGACATGCTTCGAGCATGCGTGATTGATCTCGGAGGAAGTTGGGAACGCCGTTTTCCTTTAGTGGAGTTTTCGTATAATAATAGTTATCATGCGAGTATTAAGGCTGCACCATTTGAAGCATTGTATGGAAGGAAGTGTAGGTCTCCTGTGTGTTGGAGCGAAGTGGGAGAAAGTCAGTTGACTGGGCCCGAAATGGTTTTGGAGACTACAGAGAAGATTGTGCAAATCAAGAACCGTTTACATGCTGCGAGAAGCCGACAGAAGAGTTACGCCAATAATAGGAGGAAACCGTTAGAATTTGAGGTCGGAGACATAGTCATGCTTAAGGTGTTTGATATGAGCAAAAACTCATATCAATTAATCAACAAATCACCCTAAAACACAAGGAAAGTACCTAACTTTTATGCTATAAAGCAGAATTATGTGGTATGTTTTGTGTTTGTGTTTAAATAGGTAAGAAGGATACATTTTCAAGCAAACAAGAAGAAAATCAAGCTTATTTGGATGAAAAAGACAAAGAAGGATCAAATATGACAAGACTTTGAAGATAAGGGACCTATCTTGACAACACTCCAAAGTTGAAGGACTCAAAGTGTAAATTTGCCAAAGTCAAGATAAAAGTCAAACAAGGTCAACTCTTCAGTCAACTAAGTTAAAGGGTCAAACTTATCAAGAATGCAAGTGGAAGGACCAATTATGCCAAAGGAATGAAGTGTTAAGTTTAAATTTTGAATCTGACTAAGTTCAAGGGCTTAACTTGCCATTTTTCAAAGTAAAAAGAAGCTTAATCCGTGTGAATGGTTAAAGAGCCAATGAAATTGCAAGAAATGTGGCACACGGATTGCCAACTAGTGCTGACACATCATCATTTCATTTAATGCACCGCAAAGCAATAGTTAAAACCCACTATCCTACTTTCAACCAATCAGAGGACGCCAGCCCATATTCAATATATCCAAAATTGGATCATGATCCGTGTGACCTTCTCCTACCTAACCAGGATCTGCCACGTGGCAGCCTTCTTCCTCAACAAGCCCAGAAACAATTTTTAGCTACACTGAATTTCAGAAGATGATTTCTACATGAAACCTGATCGTTTTCAAGAGAGGAACACATTGGGAACCTTTAATCAAGCTCAAACTCAAGGAATTAAAAACCCCCAATTCATGAAGAACACAAGGATTAGCAATTAGTCAATTCAGGACACCTGGCAGCTTATAAGTGGTTGGAATACGTCATCAACCCCAAATCACTCTCATAATTTGTCTATAAATAGTGATAGGACCCCTCATTTGTGATTGTAGCTTAAGTGTGAAATTTTCACACACATAATTTTTCTCTCCTTCAATCTTAGCTTTTAGCAGTTAGCATAACTACCTCAAGAGTCTGACAAGCTCTTGAGTTAGTTATAGTAGTTGTAACTACTTTACCAGCTTTTGTAACCAACTTTTCTCCTTCAATCAATAAAGTTTCCTTCTTCTTCCTTAAATCTCCTATTCATTCACTGCATCACTGTTGTTCTTGAGCTGTTATGAGCTATTTGTGATCACCATTGATCATGATTAGTTTGTGTTGAAGATTTTAGCTGTTTGATCTTGTTATGTTCATCAGTAGCTGCCATTGTTGAATTTTGAAGCTGAATTGTACAAAAGATGGTGATGATGTTGATTGTAGCAGGATGATTAGTAGTTGATAGTGTTAAGGTGGTGGTTAACACTATCTAGGAGGCTCAGCGCCTACCTACTCCATCAGAGGAGGCCCTAGCTAAAAGGTTCATGGTTTCTGAATTTTGGTTCCACTAAACAGCTAATGCATGTTCAATTCTAGCTTAATCTTTATTGTTGATATGATAAATGTGTTTAGCTTGTTTTTGAACTGATTTTGATGTTTGGATAGCTTATTGTTAGTTAGATTCTTGTCTATTAGCTTAATCATGTTACTGATTTCATCTTATTAGTCATTCTTAGCTTACTTGTACATTTTGTGTAGTTGACTGTTTTACTGCATAGACTTAGCTCATTTGTACTTCACTTTGGTTATAAAGTTTGAGTAGATATCACATTTACATCAGTATAGCCAATTGCTCAAATTTCCTTCACAAAAGTTGTTAAATTTCAGTTAACTAGTGTTTGGTATTAGTTGTCATTGAAGTATAAAGATTTGTTAAGTCGTTAACTTTAGTCATTTACTCTCATTCAGTCATTGTAAACAAAGTTTAAGAGTTTTCAAGTCAAATAGCAAGTCAAAAAGGCAATTGGCTAAAAAAAAGTATGGGTTAGTTCTTAGCTTAAAAGTTCATAAAAGTTACTGATTTCAATTGCTTAGCATTTATTCATTTCTTGATGAAATCTCTTCAAACCAGTTCACATTTGTCATTTAACATCTGAATATTGAGTGCTTAAAAGGAAATTATACAGTATTGCAATTCAAGGGAGAAATAAGCAATTTCATAAGCTGTTAAGCAAAGTAAAGTTTCTGTAACAAGAGTGCTTACTGATTTCTCAATCCAGCAATTCCACTTCATAAACCTTCCAATTTTCTTTCATATTCATGTTTAGAATGTGTTCTTGAGTAGATCTGGAAGTTTTCAATTTTTTCAAAAAGTTGGTCAACTTTGGTCAATAAGCTAGTTTTAGCTTATTCTCATTTTCCTGATTCGTTTCTTGATCATTTTCATTTTCAAAAGACATTCCAGACTCTCAATGGACTGATAAACAAGATTTAGCAATAAAATCAGTTTGTGCAAGTCTGGCTTATTAGATAGCTTAATTGTGGCTTATCATAATTGGCTTATTTGAGTTTGACTGAGTTTCAAGCTTATTCCTTTTACAAGCCTAGATAAAATTGGATTTTAAGCTGTTTGCAAGTTGTTGGAGCTTATTTGGTCAAGTATAGAGCTTAAACAAGCTTATTGATTCAACTTGCCCGTTTTTAATTAAAATTCCCATATAATTGCACTTAGGTCCTTATAGTTTGGAACTGTTTGTATTGTTTGCTAATTTTCAACAAATTTAGGGTTTGCATTTAATCAGTCCTTTACTTTTCCAAAATTGTCATTTTCAGTTAATTAGTTTTAAAGTTTGTTACAATTAGTTAGTAGTTTGGTTAAGTTTGCATAGTTAGTCCTTGTAGTTTTCTGATTTTACATTTCAGTCCTTATAGTTTCAAGCATTTATATTTTTAGCACTTTAATTCCATAGTTTTACATTTTTGTCCTTATTTGAATAAAAATTTGGTATTTGCTAATTGTTTTACGGATACGTAGTTAATATTTTGCACGTTTTTACTTGATTGCTCGAATAGACATAGAAAATCCAAATAACCCTACCAACCAAAAACGATCATAAACCCGATTTTGTTAGGACTTTCAATTGCTTAAGAATCGAGAAAATGAACTTCAATTATACACAATTTCAAATGGCGCCGCTGCCGGTTCTTTGACTTTACGGGATCCGTTCACCTAGTGAACGTTATTTGTACGTATCATAAATCAAAAACAATAAAAAAATCAAAAATTAAAAAATTAAAAAATAACAAAAACAATTCTTTTCCTAAAGAATTGACCAAAAAAATTAAAAAATCCAAAAAGCAATCTTTTTCCTAAGAGATTGCACCCAAAAATATATATTATTGGATTCCCTCGGTTTTTATGTACATATAGTATTTTCTCTAAAAACCCCATAAATAAAAAAATATTTTCCATATATTATTATAAGTAAATACGTATACGTATAAGAACAACAAATACACATATTCTCCATAAGTATTGCCAAGGCAATACACCGTGTTGAGGGGCGTTCCGGTCCTTGACACGCGTATCGATCAAACTCAATAAAGCAAGAATAGATAAATACTTCCAATAAGCAATAATTCGAAGAATACAAACAACAAAGTGAATAGAAAGGCGATGTGCTATAAAATGCCATCTAAGGGTCAATAGGTACTTAAGTGCTTCGCGCCACCTAACCCCCCGTTGACTAATGAGTATTCTAAGAAGGAAGGCTTCATTGGGGGTCTTGCACCCAAGTAGTACATACGTATATTATTATTTTCTTGTGGATATTTCATATTGAAACTCGAAGAGGATAATCCTTTTCTCTTCAAAGTCACACGAGAGCTTCTCTCTCATTCCTCGTATTGAGTTGCATGCTCACTCGCGGACGTGCACAAATACCGATTGGTGTACAACCCCTTCCTCTGAAAAGGAAGAAAAAGAGAAAGAGTAGGAACACCACCGTCCACCAAGTCGATCCCGAGAATCGTGCTTTGATCCATCCACAACAAGAAGCCATGGCCGGAGTTGATACTCGACCTTTGATGGAGCACTTGCAATCTAATGTGCAAGGATATGTCGATGCTATCAAGATACCCAATATTCCCGCAAACACATTTGAGCTAAAAACATCCATGATTAACTTGGTTTCAAATACACCATTTTATGGGAACAAGAATGATAATCCACATGATCACCTTAAAAAAATTCTTGCTCTTTGCAACACCATTAAGTACAATGGAGTTCCCCATGATGCCATTAAGTTGATATTGGTGCAATTTTCACTAGAGGGTCCGGCTAAGCATTGGTTAGATACACAACCACCCGAGAGCATTACCACATGGGATGGTTTCACTAAGAAGTTTTTCAACAAGTTCTTTCCCCCATCTAAGACCACGGCTTTGAGGAACTTAATTATAGGCTTTCAACAAAAACCTAGTCAAACATTTAGTGATGCTTGGGAGGAGTATAGAGAGTTATTGAGGAGATGCCCTAACCATGGATTGGATGAAGTTCACCAAATCAATACATTCTACAATGGACTTAAACCTCATCACCAAGACTCACTCAATGCTTCCGCGGGAGGAAATATTCTTCTTAAATTCGTTCAAGAGGCTTGGGATATTATTAAGACCAAAGCAATGGTGCAAACTAACACACAATTTGATGAAAGAGTACATGTCATTCAAGAAGGAGGTTCTAAACCATTGGAGACTCAACTCATTTCATGCATTCAAGCATTGACTCAAGCTCAAAAGGAAAATCAAACAATCATACAAAACACTCAAAAGATGCAAGAAACAATGATGAATGACTTTATGAAACTTTCTATGGCAATCATTCCACAAATGATGTGCATGCTATTACTCTTTCATGTGAGACTTGTGGAGGTCCTCGTTCCTATCAACAATGTGATAAGGTGCAAGGATATCAAGGGGAATGTTATGCTTACCAAGAAGAACATCGTGAACATTTCAAGCCAAACATCAATCCAAACAACCTTTCTTATAAGTCTCAAAATTACCTTACTCCACCAGGATTCCCATCCCAACCACCCACCCAACCTCAACAACATCCCCCTCAATTGTTACAAATAAACCAAGGTCCAAGACCATAATACCAAGGGAACAACTACAAGGCACCTAACAATTTTCAAAATCAAGGAAATAACTTTTATCCACCACATCAAGGATTTAATCCACCACTCCCAACCTTCCCAAACCAAGGATACCCTCAATTTCAAAATCAAGGATATGGGCTACAAGAGACTCATGAGTATGTTGAGAGGAGAATTCGTGAAAGTGAGAAAAGAATGAATGACCAAATGAAACTTTCAATGGAGGAGCAAACTAATAGGCTTTTGATGGCATTCAATCAAAGAGAACAAGGGGCTTTGCCATCTAACACACAAACAAACCCAAGGGCAAATGTCAATGCTATTACAACAAGAAGTGGAAAATAAACAAAGGATCCTTCACCTCCCATATCTCCTATTGTTAAACCCACTTTTGTTCCTACATGTGACAAGCCTTCTACATCTACTTCATCACCTTCAAATTCTCCTACTCGATCAACCACACCTTCTCAACCTATTCCCACTTCTCCTTCATCTTCCACAACTCCCAATGAAGAAGCTAACAAAGAAAAATCTTCCACTACAACACCTACACCTAAACCAAATCTTCCTTACCCTTTAAGATTGAAAAAGGACAAGTTAAAGAACAAGGATGATATACAAGTCTCAAATTTCTTAAGGATGTTCAAGCAACTCAACATAAACATCTCCTTTGCGGAAGCTCTTGCTTACATGCCAAAATTTGCTAAGATGTTCAAGGATTTACTCTCCAACAAGGAAAAATTGGTTGATTTGCCCAACACATCCCTTAATGAAAATTGTTCCGCCGTGCTACTTAAAACCTTACCAACAAAACTTGGAGATCCGGGGCGCTTCTTGATACCTTGTAATTTTCCCGGGGTGGAAAATTGCATGGCTTTGGCGGATCTAGGGGCAAGCATAAACCTCATGCCTTTATCGGTTTAGAAAAAACTGTCTCTTCTTGAGCTCACTCCCACTAGGATGACCCTTGAGTTAGCCAACCGTACCATAGCTTACCCCGTAGGTATCGCGGAGGATGTGTTTGTAGGTGTGGATAAGTTTACCTTTCCGGCCGACTTTGTAGTGGTTTATTATGACATGGATCCTAGAGTCCCTTTGATTGTTGGTAGACCGTTTTTGAGAACGGGTCGTACTTTGATAGATGTGGCGGAGGGAGAACTAATTATGAGAGTTGAGGATGAGAAAGTGGTGTTTAAGTTAGGTAAAGTTTGTGATAGGAAAGAGATTAAGGAGTCTAAACCTTGTGAGACTATTAACATAGTTGATGTGCTAGATGAGGTGTGTGATGAGCATTTTCATGACGCTTGCAAGAGTAATAGTGAGGATATGCCCCATGTTGAAACTGTGGCCTCAATTGCTCCCTCCTTAACACCTTTTGGAGAGAGTGATTTCCTCTTGGAGGAATTTGAGTCCAACTTTCTTGGTGATGATGATTCTCCCATCAATTGGGAAGAAGATATTCTCACTATCCAAAAGTTGCTCAATGAGGACCCCATTCCTTCACCCATTCCACAAGAAGTAACCAATGATGATCCATCCATAGTTAATCCTTCCATAGAGAGTCCACCTCCACTTGAACTTAAGGACCTTCCATCCCACCTAGAGTATGCTTTCTTAGAGGGCAAAGACCAATTACCCGTGATCATTGCTAAAGAGTTGAAAGAGGATGAGAAAGAGAAACTCATAGAAGTCCTTAAGAAACATAAGCAAGCCTTAGCATGGAAAATATCTGACATAAGGGGAATTGATCCACATTTTTGTACACACAAAATCCTTATGAAGGATGATTACAAACCGCCATTCAAAGCCAACGAAGGGTTAACCCAAAAATCCATGAGGTCATTAAAAAGGAAGTTATCAAACTCCTTGATGTGGGCATGATTTACCCTATTTCCGACTCTCCATGGGTTAGCCCGGTACATTGTGTTCCAAAAAATGGTGGAATCATCATAGTACTCAATGAGAACAATGAGCTTATTCCTACGAGACTTGTTACCGGTTGGAGAGTTTGTATTGATTATAGGAAGCTCAATGAGGCTACTAGGAAAGATCAATTCCCATTGCCTTTTATGGACCAAATGCTTGAACGCTTAGCGAGAAATGTGTACTATTGCTTTCTTGATGGATTTTCGGGTTATTTTCAAATACCCATTGACCCTAAGGATCAAGAAAAGACCACATTCACTTGTCCCTACGGTACATTTGCTTACAAGAGAATGCCTTTTGACTTGTGTAATGAACCGGGGACATTTCAAAGGTGTATGATGGCAATTTTTCATGATATGATTGAGCAAACTATGGAGGTTTTCATGGATGACTTCTCCGTCTTTGGAGATTCATTTACCTCTTGTCTCACCAATTTAGAACGAATGCTTAAGCGGTGTGAGGAAACCCGTTTAGTTCTTAATTGGGAGAAATGTCATTTTATGGTGAAAGAGGGAATTGTTTTGGGACACAAGATATCCAATAAGGGATTAGAAGTGGATAGAGCTAAAATTGATGTGATTGCTAAGCTTCCTCCACCCACTACGATTAAAGATGTAAGGATTTTCTTAGGTCATGCGGGGTTTTATAGACGTTTCATACAAGATTTTTCTAAGATAGCAAGAACGATGACCCACCTCTTGGAAAAAGAGGCTCCTTTCATTTTTAACCAAGAGTGTTTGGATTCATTTGAGACTCTTAAGGAAAAATTGACAAAGGCTCCCGTTTTGGTTTCTCCAAATTGGGAATTACCTTTTGAGCTTATGTGTGACGCTAGTGATTATGCGGTGGGGGCTGTGTTAGGACACAGAGTGAATAAGCATTTTCAACCTATACACTATGCTAGTAAAACCATGACCGGTGCACAACTTCATTATACTACCACGGAAAAAGAGTTGCTTGCTATAGCTTATGCCTTTGAGAAATTTAGACCATACATTGTGCTATCCAAAACCATAGTCTATACGGATCATTCCGCTCTCAAGTATCTCATGACAAAGCAAGATGCTAAGCCTAGGCTTTTGAGATGGGTTTTATTGCTTCAAGAGTTTAAGATAGAGATTCGAGATAAGAAAGGAGCCGAGAATTTAGCGGTGGATCACTTGAGTAGACTTGAGCATCCTTTTCAAGGAGATTTTCCTAATAAAGAAATCAATGAATCTTTTCCATTAGAGGAGCTCATGTCTATCTCTTCTCAAGAGGATGCCACCCCTTGGTTTGTGGATATAGAAAACTATCTTGTGGGGAATGTGCTTATAGAGGGTCTTACTTCCCAACAAAAGAAGAAATTTCTCAAGGAAGTAAAGTACTACTTTTGGGATGATCATTACCTCTTTAGGCAATGTGCGGACCAAATCATTAGACGGTGTGTAGATGGGCCCGAGGCATTTAATATTTCAGAAGCTTTTCATAAGGGACCTACGGGTGGACATTTTGGGCCCAACTATACCGCCAAGAAAGTCTTTGATTCGGGTTACTATTGGCCTTCCATTTACAAAGATGCCCAAGAGATGGTGAAATTTTGTGATGTATGTCAAAGACAAGGAAAGATTACACAACGTGATGAGATGCCACAAAATTTCATTCAAGAGTGTGAGATTTTTGATGTGTGGGGCATAGATTTTATGGGACCTTTTCCATCTTCCAAGGGAAACAAGTATATACTCGTAGCGGTGGATTATGTGTCAAAATGGGTTGAGGCCAAAGCCTTACCTACTAATGATGCTAGAGTTGTTGTGAAATGTTTGAAGCAATTGTTTGCTAGATTTAGTGTACCTCGGGCCATCATAAGTGATCATGGTACGGACTTTTGTAATGATCAATTCACAAGAGTTATGAAGAAATATGGAGTTAATCATAGACTTTCTATCGCGTATCACCCTCAAACCAATGGTCAAACTAAGGTCACAAATCGTGGTTTAAAGAGAATTTTGGAGAGAACGGTGGGAGAGCATCGAGCTTCTTGGTCGGATAAGCTTGATGATGCTTTGTGGGATTTTAGGACGGCTTTTAAGACACATGTACCCCTTATAGGCTTGTCTATGGAAAAGCATGCCACCTCTCATTCGAGTTAGGACACAAGGCTTCTTGGGCTCTCAAGTAGGCTAACATTGATTTAAACCAAGCCGGTTCACATAGAAAGGATCAACTTAATGAAATGGATGAATTGAGAGCCAATGCCTATGAGAACTCTTTGCTTTCTAAGGAAAAAACTAAGAAATTGCATGATGCCAAGATCAAGAACCGTGAGTTTAAAGTTGGAGAGCCAGTTCTCCTCTTTAACTCAAGGTTGAAACTTTTTGCGGGCAAGCTTAAGTCGAGATGGTCCGGTCCATTCACTATTGCTCAAGTATTTCCATATGGAACTATTGAGTTGTCACAACCTGATGGTCCCAATTTTAAATTGAATGGTCACCGTGTGAAGCACTATTTTGGGGAGGACATTTCCGTTGAAATGGTCCAAGAGATCCCCATTTTCCCCATCAATTAATTCATTGTGGGAAGAGTCGAGCTAGAGACTCCTTAAATCAAGCTTGAATAACTAGGTTTAGAATTTTTTAGATCTAGAGTGTTGTAGGTTAGCAATAAGGATAGCAAATTAATGAGAAGTGTTGGGGAGACCTTCTTTTATCTTCATGATGTTTGTAGGGTTTCTCACTCATCACGTGCTTTGGAGCTTATGGAGGAGGCCCTTGTATCCGGTTCACTTTGTTACTATTGTGATCTTTCATAGACACCTTGTGCTTTAAAAATGAATTCACTATAGTTGATCTTTCCTTAACTTGGGTTAAGCAAAGTCTATTCATTTTCATAAGTGTAGGGGAAGTTTATACTTCCATGCTCTTAAACATTGAGGACAATGTTTAGCTTAAATGTAGGGGGTCTTCTATTGAAGTGACCTTACCTAGAACTTGTCATTGACTTTCATGATAACTTGGAAATTAATTTTTCAAACATTTTTCAAATTTTTGATCTACTTTGGCCAACAAAAATATGCATTCATAATTTTTGCATCAATCATTTTTCATTTGCATAACAAATTTGCATTGTATATATTCTTTTTTTATTTTTCATCAAAAATATATAAAAAGAAAATATAATAAGGACATGGTTTAACAAGTTTAGACTTCTTTGACATATTAGGCCCGCCATGGACATTTTGACTCAACCCGAGTTTGCTTATCTAAGCACTCTCTAGCTAGTATCCTTAACCATGTAGTCCTTAATTGGTCTATTAGGCTAAGCATCCACTAATCTCATTCTTTGAGATTTTAAACTTGTGGAGAATGGGAAATGATAGAGTTGAAGCAAGTATAAAAGGGCTAGATGAACTTCATGATAATTACTTGTGGCTAAACCCTTCTCTTCTTTACCTCTATTTTCTTCGCATGTATATATTGTTAACAAATAATCAAGAACGGTTTTAATTGGTTTGTAATCTCTTATGCATTTTTGTCTAATCATTCATGGTTGGTATAAGTACGTCTTAAGATTCTAAGTTAGAACGTTTTATGTGTACTAGACTTATGTCATGCTTAATACTTAGAGGGTGTTTTTCCTTTTATTCTTTTCAATTTTCTTTGTGAGAAATAAAGAAAATTAGAGCGGCTTACAAAAAAATGAGTGGATAGAAAAAAAAGAGAAAAAGAAAAAAAATAATTATACAAGACTCCCAAGAGGGGCAGTGAAGTGTTAATTACAGTAACTATTAGATTCCAATATTACCTTGACGGGTTGCGGGGATTTAATAGTTGCTCCAATCCAATATTACCTTGACAGGTTGCGGGATTGAAGATCCAAAGTCTCAAAAAGATGGCGGATGTAAATTATTGCGTGAGTTTTATTTTTCTTTCCTTAGCGAGCGTGTAGCTACTTATTAATGCATGACATAAGGATTTTACACATAAGGCGAATGACTTATTACTCTTGAAACGGACTTATATTAATTGTGAGCGGTTTTTCGAGTAATAGATGAGAGGATTACTAAGGATTAAAACTGTGCTTCCTTATTTTTGGATTTTACATTTCTTATATTTCACGCTTCAAATAATGACAAATTTGCCCAAAAGCAATTTGCTCAAATAATAACCGGTTCCACATTCAATTGTCATGAATAAGTTGATGCACCTTTTTACTTGTGAATGCAATGATCCCATTTTTAAGCTTGGTATGGGGAAAGTGAAACTTGAGGGTGATAAGTGTCCATGGTACTAAAGCACTAATCTAAGTCATTGATTTCTTTATGAGTTATTTCCATCAAAGCCATTTCAAGAAAAATCCAAAAAGATATAAATAGAATTGTTTCTTTTGCATTGCATTGTTCAAAATCAAAATCATGCATCATGTAGAGTAGCATAGTGTAATAGCATTCCTTATTGGCAAAGGTGGGTTAATTATAAGAAGAATGTAAATTTGAGCTTTAAAATACAGCATTGCATGAGGTCATGGCAATGTTCAAGTGTAGGGGATTTGATATGAGCAAAAACTCATATCAATTAATCAACAAATCACCCTAAAACACAAGGAAAGTACCTAACTTTTATGCTATAAAGTGGAATTATGTGGTATGTTTTGTGTTTGTGTTTAAATAGGTAAGAAGGATACATTTTCAAGCAAACAAGAAGAAAATCAAGCTTATTTGGATGAAAAAGACAAAGAAGGATCAAAGATGACAATACTTTGAAGATAAGGTACCTATCTTGACAACACTCCAAAGTTGAAGGACTCAAAGTGTAAATTTGCCAAAGTCAAGATAAAAGTCAAACATGGTCAACTCTTCAGTCAACTAAGTCAAAGGTTCAAACTTATCAAGAATGAAAGTGGAAGGACCAGTTATGCCAAAGGAATGAAGTGTTAAGCTTAAATTTTTGAATTTGCCTAAGTTCAAGGACTTAACTTGCCATTTTTCAAAGTGAAAATAAGCTTAATCCGTGTGAATTAAAGAGCCAATGAAATTGCAAGAAATGTGGCACACGGATTGCCAACTAGTGCTGACACATCATCATTTCATTTAATGCGCCGCAAAGCAATAGTTAAAACCCACTATCCTACTTTCAACCAATCAGAGGACGCCAGCCCATATTCAATATATCCAAAATTGGATCATGATCCGTGTGACCTTCTCCTACCCAACCAGGATCTACCACGTGGCAACCTTCTTCCTCAACAAGCCCAGAAACGATTTTTAGCTACACTGAATTTTAGAAGATGATTTCTACATGAAACCTGATCGTTTTCAAAAGAGGAACACATTGGGAACCTTTAATCAAGCTCAAACTCATGGAATTAAAAACCCCCAATTCATGAAGAACACAAGGATTAGCAATTAGTCAATTCAGGACACGTGGCAGCTTATAAGTGGTTGGAACACGTCATCAACCCCAAATCACTCTCATAATTTGTCTATAAATAGTGATAGGACCCCTCATTTGTGATTGTAGCTTAAGTGTGAAATTTTCACACACATACTTTTTCTCTCCTTCAATCTTAGCTTTTAGCAGTTAGCATAACTACCTCAAGAGTCTGACAAGCTCTTGAGTTAGTTATAGTAGTTGTAACTACTTTACCAGCTTTTGTAACCAACTTTTCTCCTTCAATCAATAAAGTTTCCTTCTTCTTCCTTAAATCTCCTATTCATTCACTGCATCACTGTTGTTCTTGAGCTGTTATGAGCTATTTGTGATCACCATTGATCGTGATTAGTTTTTGTTGAAGATTGTAGCTGTTTGATCTTGTTATGTTCATCAGTAGCTGCCATTAGTTAATTTTGAAGCTGAATTGTACAAAAGATGGTGATGATGTTGATTGTAGCAGGTTGATTAGTAGTTGATAGTGTTAAGGTGGTGGTTAACACTATCTAGGAGGCTCAGCGCCTACCTACTCCATCAAAGGAGGCCCTAGCTAAAAGGTTCATGGTTTCTGAATTTTGGTTCCACTAAACAGCTAATGCATGTTCAATTCTAGCTTAATCGTCTTTGCTGATATGATCAAATGTGTTTAGCTTGTTTTCGAACTGATTTTGATGTTTGGATAGCTTATTGTTAGTTAGATTCTTGTCTATTATCTTAATCCTGTTACTGATTTCATCTTATCAGTCATTCTTAGCTTACTTGTACATTTTGTGTAGTTGATTGTTTTACTGCATAGACTTAGCTCATTTGTACTTCACTTTGGTTATAAAGTTTGAGTAGATATCACATTTACATCAGTATAGCCAATTGCTCAAATTTCCTTCACAAAATTTGTTAAATTTCAGTTAACTAGTGTTTGCTATTAGTTGCCATTGAAATATAAAGATTTGTTAAGTGGTTAACTTTAGTCATTTACTCTCATTCAGTCATTGTAAACAAAGTTTAAGAGTTTTCAAGTCAAATAGCAAGTCAAAAAGGCAATTGGCTAAAAAAGTATGGGTCAGTTCTTAGATTAAAAGTTCATAAAAGTTACTGATTTCAATTGCTTGGCATTTATTCATTTCTTGATGAAATCTCTTCAAACCAGTTCACATTTGTCATTTAACATCTAGATATTGAGTGCTTAAAAGGAAATTATACATTATTGCAATTCAAGGGAGAAATAAGCAATTTCATAAGTTGTTAAGCAAAGTAAAGTTTCTGTAACAAGAGTGCTTACTGATTTCTCAATCCAGCAATTCCACTTCATAAACCTTCCAATTTTCCTTCATATTCATGTTTAAAATGTGTTCTTGAGTAGATCTGGAAGTTTTCAAGTTTTTCAAAAAGTTGGTCAACTTTGGTCAAATAAGCTAGTTTTAGCTTATTCTCATTTTCCTGATTTGTTTCTTGATCATTTTCATTTTCAAAAGACATTCCAGACTCTCAATGGATTGATAAACAAGATTTAGCAATAAAATCAGTTTGTGCAAGTCTGGCTTATTAGATAGCTTAAGTGTGGCTTATCATAATTGGCTTATTTGAGTTTGACTGAGTTTCAAGCTTATTCCTTTTACAAGCCTAGATAAAATTGGATTTTAAGCTGTTTGCAAGTTGTTGGAGCTTATTTGGTCAAGTATAGAGCTTAAACGAGCTTATTGATTCAACTTGCCCGTTTTTGATTAAAATTCCCATATAATTGCACTTAGGTCCTTATAGTTTGGAACTGTTTGTATTGTTTGCTAATTTTCAACAACTTTAGGGTTTGCATTTAATCAGTCCTTTACTTTTCCAAAATTTTCATTTTCAGTTAATTAGTTTTAAAGTTTGTTACAATTAGTTAGTAGTTTGGTTAAATATGCATAGTTAGTCCTTGTAGTTTTCTGATTTTACATTTCAGTCCTTATAGTTTCAAGCATTTATATTTTTAGCACTTCAAATCCATAGTTTTACATTTTTGTCCTTATTTGAATAAAAATTTGGTATTTGCTAATTGTTTTACGGATACGTAGTTAATATTTTGCACGTTTTTACTTGATTGCTCAAATAGACATAGAAAATCCAAATAACCCTGCCAACCAAAGACGATCATAAAACTGATTTTGTTAGGACTTTCAATTGGTTAAGAATCGAGAAAACGAACTTCAATTATACACAATTTCAGTGTCACAATGGAAGGGTGTGATACGTTTTGGGAAGAGAGGAAAGCTGAGTCCAAGGTATATTGGACCGTTCAAGATTGTTAGACGAATTGGACCTGTAGCTTATAAGTTAGAATTGCCGAATGAGCTTAGTTCTATTCACGACACGTTTCACGTATCGAATTTGAAGAAATGTTTGGCGGATAAGGAATTGGTGATTCCTTGGACGAGATTCAGCTTGACAATAAAATGCATTTTGTGGAGGAACCAGTGGAGATTATGAACCAAGAGGTTAAGAGACTGAAGCACAGTAGAGTTCCCATTGTGAAGGTACGATGGAATTCTAGACGTGGACCAGAATACACATGGGAACGTGAGGACTTCTTCAAGGAGAGATATCCTCATCTGTTCTAGCGGCACGAAATGTGAGTATAAGAAGAGGCGAGCGCCGGGACGTCGCTCTCTTTAAGGAGGGGTGGATGTGATACCCAGAACCCGAGGTCATTTACTTTACCCTAAATTACGAATATTTTTGAAATTTTTAAGAAATTTCGTTTATTATATATTTGATTGTTTAAGTTAAAACCGATGTTTAAGGTCGTAATCTTAACGATTGACGATTTGAGAAAGCCTACGACGACTACGATCCCGACGGATGCCCAATTTTTATGTTTTATTGCCGCTTTGTCGATATTAGTATTTTTCGAGAATTTTATTTTTAGTTTGTGTTAAGTCGAGCCGGGTGCGTGTTATCATATCTCGTGTGCGTTTAAATTGCTTTAAAAGTATTTTCAATTGTTCGGAGCGACCCCCGACTCCCGCAAATTTTCAAAACCAACTAGTAAGTAGTTTCCCGCTACTAAAATTTGTCGTTCAAAAATGAGGCCAAAAGAAAGCAAAGATGGCAAAAGAGACCCTCGAAATTTTACAAAAAGTAGGAAAATGAAAACACACAACAAAATTTCATTTCAAAAAATTTCTCTCCTTCCTCCTCTCTCTCTCTCTTTGGCCGTCGGCCTCCAAACCACCACCACCATACAATTTTTTTTCCCTTTTGATTTTGAACAAACCAAGTTTAGACCACATCTTAGAAATCATTTGTAAGTGTTTTGGTACAATCCATTTCAACATGCATTAACTTTAATTTTTCAAGAATCAAAGATTTTTCAAAAATACGTTTTGATGTAATTAGATCATTTGCATGGTTGATTGATGTTTGGGTAATGGTTAATCATCCACAAACCAACCAAAATCAATTTGGTTTAGGTGTTTTGGACACCAACACCACACGGCCAAATGGTGGTGTTTGGTTGTTCATGGTGTTTGATGTTTTATGTTGTGGGTTTGTGTTGAGGATTGTGTTTTTGATGTTTTTAGATAGGTTAAACTAATTGCATGTGTGATTTAGGAATTGGGGTTTTATGAAGATTTGATTTTCCTAGTAGTATAGGATGATTAGGATATTTGTGAATGTTTATAAGTGGTTAGTATAGGTCTAGGTGATGTTAGAATGGAATGAAAACAAGTGTTGAGTTGATTTTGAGGAAGGAAAAATTAGGAAGATTGTTTAGGCATGTTTTCGTGGGTTTTTTGAAAACAGGTCATGAGGCTAGGATGTAGTTGTAGAGCATTGTCTTAGCTTCGATTGGTATAAGAATGAGCTTACGACTCCAAACGAGTCAAAAGTTATGCTACTTTGAAAGTTCGTGTACCGGGAGATGAGAATCAACATAATCCGAAATTATGTTTGCTTTTAGGTCAAATCCCGGGGACCATAGATAGAGTTTTATAAAGAACTGAAAGTTGTTCTTTGGTGCTAAACCTGTGTTTTTTAGTCTATTTTTAGACTTAGGGTTCAAATTAGCTAATGGTATGTTTTAAATGAGTCAAAGAAGTCTTACATTGTAAAAGTGCAAAATCTGTCCGAAAAGTTTACGTCTAGTGATGTAATGAGTAATGGGTCTTAAAAGTGAAAACTTTCTATGGGATTTAAAATGGGATTTCTACAGGTTGTAAGGGAATTTTACAACTTTTCTCGTAATTTATAGTGATGCTTAAGTGTTAGAAAATAGCCCGTACTTTTGGTAAGTACCGGCAAAATTGTAAAATGGGAAACATTTTTAATTACATAGATATATAGTACGAGTCTAGTAATAATCACATATATGAGAGTTTGGCGTGAATTTTTATAAGCATTAAGTGTTTTTATATACGCGTGTTTAGTACAATAATGTACACGGAGTATTGATTCGGTTTTCGTACTTTGATTTTTAGGTCACGTGTTAGATTTTCCGGGGCAACCACATCGTCGGTGATATTTTCGTTACATCTTCGCTAGAACCACTTCTACTACTCAAGGTGAGTTTATAGCCTCACTTTATAACACTTTTAAATGGTTTTACCCGCGAGGGGGATGCATGCTATTTTAAATAAAACAAACATAAGTCATGAATGATTGTTGGAACCGAAAGTTGCCTGAATTGTGTTAAGTACCTAGTTGCATAAGACCCTATATTCATAAACTATTAACTATTGTTTAATCCTCGTGTGGATTGGAAATAGCCGCTTATACAATTGATAGTACTATGGGGTTGACGACCCTATCTGAGACGAGAGCTAGTACGTTGAGTACCCTCTACGGATGGATAACTTGTGATAAGAAATAAGGTATAATTGCAACTAATGCGTTTAGAAGGGGCACCGGTTTCATCTTAATCATGCCGGTAAATTTACGCGGGTGATTGAGTTAACGGATTAGTGTCATGAGCTTAAACACAATTATTAGCTATTGCTAACGATAATAACCTTGAATGATAGATTGTTTGATCGACAATTCTATAAATGATCATGATTGATTTTATATACTTATGTTCAAAACTGAGATTGTAGAACCTATAAATTTTTCTCAACATTATTTGTTGACCCCTTTAAGCATGTGTTTCAGGTAATCGATGATATGGTAGCAGGGAGCATGCGAGGATGGAAGTTGTTGTGGCTTGACGGTCCACTTTGTCTTTCCTCCCTTTTTATAACTTAAAACTTTTATATTATGTCATGTGAAACAAGTAATGTACTTTTGGGTTGAGATTCAGTGGGGACCTAAACGCAACTATGTCTTGTATTTTTTATGGGGTTTGGGAAGCAGTAGACAATGATGTTTTAGCAATGTTTAATTTATGTTTAAATTTCTACGTCTCTTTGAGTCGTTCGAAATACCTTGTGTGTGATGATAACTGCCTAGCACCCAAATGTTGTAGTTCCGCTGCGCATACGATTTGGGGGTGTTAGACTAAGTTACTTTAAATTGATTGTAGTCGGAACATAATTATTTGATGGTTTCTTTTCATTGTATGAAATCTGTTTTTATATGCTTCTTTATTTAAGCAATTTACAATTTTGTTTTACGTATTTACTGCTTATGTTGTTTGTTAAATCTGATCTGGAAAACATATATGCTTGAGTCAATATGAAACATACATCTTTCATCATGACTCATATATGAGTCATATAGTTTTATTCATATGTATAAGTGTTTTTGAACACTTGTACCTGTTTGCGAGTCACGATGACTCATATATGAGTCATCATGACTCATACATGAGTCATGGTGACTCATACATGAGTCATGGTGACTCATACATGAGTCATGGTGACTCATACATGAGTCACGTGATATGCATTCAATAATTTTCATTTTTACACTTATATAGCTTTCTACATATGTATAAGTGTTTTTGAACACTTGTACATATTGTGAGTAATGATGACTCATACATGAGTCATGTGACTCATACATGAGGCATGTGACTTATATATGAGTCAATACATAATATTCAAATCTGATATGTTTTCAACACTACTCATATATGATTCAAATTAGACATGTTTTCAACACTTCAACAAAAGAAAAAAAGAAAATTAAATCTTGACATTGTAAAAGAACACAAAAATAATCATGTAGTTGTTGTATTCGATTGTCTTGTTTCTTATGCTTTTTATACTTTTTGTGCTTCTTGTGCTTGTTTTTCAGCAGCTGCAACGATCTTTGCTAGTTTTGCAATATGTTGATCCTCCGGTGACTCAAAAAGAATGTACAAACTAGGCTTTGGTGTACTATTAGCATCTGTTACACAATCAAATAAAACTATAGTTCAGGAATTGATATTTTACATATGGCTCATGTATGAGTCACAATGACTCATACATGAGTCACTATGACTCATACATGAGTCATTGTGCTTCATACATGAGTCACTGTGCCTCATACATGAGTGATTGTGACTCATACATGAGTCACCAACTAAATCTGCCACAAAACTATGATTTTGTTACAAAGATATTACCTGCATTGACACCTACATTTTCAGAAACATCGGCAACTACATCTTCATTAACATCGCCATCAATCTGACTCGTATATGAGTCACAGTGACTCACATATGAGTCACTGTGACTCATATACGAGTCACCATGATTTTGATACAATGAAGCTATATTATTACCCGCATTACAAAAAAGAGTTACATATGTATATTTTCATATATGAGTCACCGTGACTCATATATGAGTCACAACGACTCATATATGAGTCACGACGACTCATATATGAGTCACATCGACTCATATATAAGTCACCATGACTCATATATGAGTCACAGCGACTCATATACGAGTCATAATCCCAGTTCAGTAATTATAAGTCTTACTTCTGTAATCAGTTTATCATCTACAAAAATCGAGCATCTTCAATAAAAATGCTCATTCATAAATTAGAACTTGTTAAATCACATTTGACTTTCATTGTGTCATTTCATCAAACACATAGTGTGCATCAAATATCATAAAATGTGATTTACCTATATTATTATCTGGAAATGGTGGATACGTTGTGAAAGTCACCGGAGAAGTGGGTTTGTTGTGAAAGTCAGCGGAAAATGGTGGTTTGGTGTACATTTCGCCGGAAAAGGGTTGTTTGGTGTGGAGGTTGCGGGAAGAAGGTGGGTTTGTTATGGTGTTCGTGGGAAGATGGTGGGTTCGTGGTGGTGGTCGCCAAAAAAAGGTGGGAGATGCATTTGTTGTAGTGGTCGTCGGTGAGGGGTTGTGGATCCCGATCTATATATATATATATATATATATATATATATATATATATATATATATATATATATATATATATATATATATATATATATATATATATATATATATATATATATATATATATATATATATATATATATATATATATATATATATATATATATATATATATATATATATATATATATATATATATATATATATATATATATATATATATATATGTGTGTGTGAGTGAAAAATAGGGGGTTATTTGGGAGATTGGTTTAATCACATCCTTTGGATGAATGTAAAATGGATGGTGTAGATTGATCCATCAAGACTATGCTAAATATGGGGGTGTGGGGGATCTCTTCCCATATCTTAGAGAAGATCTAACTTGATATTTGGGTTTATTGGTGAATCAGAATTTGGGTTCGATTACGGTTTGTTTGGTTTGGTGATTTAAGTATTCTTGATCATCGTTCTTGAAGAAAATGTATATGTTCTTAATCTTTATGTTAATTACATTATGTGCATAGTTATATGATCATATCCGTTGCGTTTACTCATGATGCATGTATGTAGATACATTAGGGTTGTTAAATTCCAACACCTAAATTATCCTACTTAAGCATCATCGACACACAACACGATATTAAGACCAAATCAAAAGTTGCGTTAAGTAGAGGGTGTCTCCTTGGTGAAATAATTCTTCAAATCATAGGGAGCAACGAGAAGAATACTAAGATGTTAATCAATAGTGTTCCAAAAGCAGGTATCCTAAGACGACACATTACGATGTGACAACTAAAACCGTGCTCCAACTAATCAACATGTTTACATGCGATGGGTCACAAGACAACATATGCGGTTCAAAATAACTCAAGGACTAGTTGTGATAACTCTGTAAGTTGGAGGGCTGGAAATATAACTTTTCACAAGTTGTTGGGATATTAAGTCAGTTATTCCATCTCAGCCTATAAGAGGCATTCCAATCTCATTTTAGAAGCAAGCTAATGATTTGATAACTGTTTTCTCTCTAATTCACCTCTTGATTGTAATGGTTTCATATCATTCAATTAATCAAATAACAATTCGGTTTCAGTTCTTGTTTCTTGTTATAGAACTCTAGTCGAATTGTTGCCCTGTAAATCGTATTTCACATTCCAATTGGGGTTTCTGATCTACGCACGTTATAGTGGTATCAGAGCTGCGATCTTGGCAATCAGGAACGTACTCAGAAGTTTGTCAGTCTGTTAGTCTGTTAGTCAGTTGAGTTTGTTAGCCAAATTCCAAGAGAATGGCGGTTACAAGGTCATCTGATAATGGTGGTTTAGGAGTTGGGGACATGCAGCGATTGATGTCTATGATCTCTGTTTTTCAGTGTAGTGTTCAAGCTATGCACCAAAGATTGGATAGGGGTAAAGATACAAGTCATGGAGAAGATGTGCAAGGCTGGTTATATGGGGTTAATGAGTTTTTTGAGATTGCTCACATTAACGATGATGATCAGAAACTCAATCTAGTTTCAATGCATTTGTTTGGAAAAGCCCTTAATTGGCATAAGCAGTTTGTGCACAAGAATCGTGATATCTTGACTTGGGGATGTTATCAAAAGGGGGTTAAAAAGGAATTTGATTCAGTTCTTGAAAAACGAGTGGTGGAATTAAAGAATCAGAAACAATCTCCTTCAAGATCCATTAATGGAGGTCCTTGGAAAAGTGAGTTCTTTGATTGTGGCATGTGGGAAAGTAAAGAAGATGAATGTACATTTTCGCGCTTTGATATTAAGAATTCGAGTTTTGGTTACGATTTGGAACCCTTGATGTTAAATAATAGTGATAATGTACTAAATAATGGAAAAAGAAACATAAAGAATGGAACAAACACTTATAATAACAGTGAGGCGCATAAGGTGTTTGTCGAAATGTCAAGAAGTAGTTTCATTGAAAAATGTGGTATAGATGAATCCAGTGGGGAAGATGGGTTTGAAGACTTTTGTGAAGAAATTGTGGACGATTTAAGCGGATTGGAAAAGGACTGTGATTGTGTGACGATTCATGACGGTGTTTGTAAAGAAACCGAGACAAGGGTGAGGGGAATGAATGTTAGCATTGTGACTGATGTGGGTATAATACAAGTTGGTGAGATTAATGGAAATGAGAAAAGAAGTTTTGGTCATTTGGTCTATGGGGAGTGTTGTGATGTTGAGGGTAGAAATACAATGTGTTTGATGGATTGTGATAATAAAGATGGTGGATATGGTACTGGGGTTCAACTAGAGATTGATGAAAATTCTGGAGGCAAGGGTGGGTTTAATGGAAATGGAAATTCATATTATGGTGGTTTTGAGGAAGCGTGTAATGAAAATGTGATCGGTAAAATAGTTGGGTGTACGGTATTGACTGCTTTTGAGGATATTTGTGAGGAACATGTTGACGGTGCGGGTATAATGAGTGGTCGTGTGACGGTTTCTGATGATGATTGTAAAGAAAATGAGTTGAGAGTAAGTGCAGTGGATTTTGGAAATACATTTGAAGAACAAGACGAAATTAAGGAGGAATGTGAATGAGAAAAGGAGAAAGTAATATGTTTTCATAATAGGAATTCAAATTATGACGGGTTGGATGAAGAACAAGTGATTGTTGGTAGTTATGGTACTCAACTAAGAACCATAGGAGGTATGGAAAGGTTTGTGATGAATAATGTGAAGAAGAAGAAGAAGAGGGATTATGGGAGTGTAGACTTGGACTTTATGGTTGTGAAGATTGACGAATCCCATGAATGTGTAATTGGGGATGAAATGGATTACGTGTGTAAAAGAAAGATTGTAATTTTAGCTAAGCAACATGAAGGAAAGGATGGTGGAAGATCTGTTACCATCTATACAAAAGGGAAGAAAGTTGAAAAAGATAAGTGTACTAGCTCGGTAGAAAACAAGGACAAGTATCATGGTCAACAAGATGCGGGTTTTGAAGATGATGATCTTCTTATGAGGGATCTGGTGTTGGGAAAGTTTTATGGACAGAGGTGTTTTGAAGCAAAGGCATATGAGTTGAATATAAGTGTGAGGGAAAAAGACAACTCAGAAATGTTGTTTGGTGATGACAAGTGGTACCAAAAGGAAAAACATAAGGGAAAGTTGATTATGAATCAGTCAGGTCCACTAGGGACTCGAGATAAGAGCAAAATGGAAATCATTACACTTAGGCTAGAGGCTGAGCAGAATACCAATATGGTGTTCAATAAGAAATCCGAATTTCATGTGCTTATTGGAGTTTGTAAAGAACATGGTGAAATTTGGAGTGTTCTTAAGAAGAGGGAGAATGTAGAAAGAGGTAGAGAAGTTTTGAAGCGTGACATATGCAAGTCGCCTAAGAGGAAAAAATTACACTATGCAAATTGTAAATCCAAAAGCAGACGGTGGAAGTTTGATATCTGGAGGTGGCCCAAAAGGAAGAAAAGATGGAGGAATGGAGTGTCCAGGTTTTGGTGACGAAAAGTCCCTTAGGTTCAGCTTTGGTACGAGTTTGATATTCAACTTGCTGGTAACTCATTTACGGGTATGGGAGAAGAATCATTGATAAGGGCTACTGGAATAAACTAACTAATGATGTATGTTGTTGATAAGAGTTGCAAGTAGTAGATAGGAGGGTTGTTGAGCAAAAACACTAAGAACAAAAACAGTGAGCACATAGTTTGAGTTATTGGGGCCTTTGGCATAATGACAAAGTTTGTTGTGTTGGGGTGTAGCAACTGATACATGTCGTGAACAATGAACATTGAATTGGTTCTTAGATTTCAAAACTGATTCTTGAGGTCAAGAATCATTTTAAGGGGAATGGTTTGTTACATGACAAAATAACTCAGGGATTAGTTGTGATAACTCTGAAAGTTGGAGGGCTGGAAATATAATTTTTCACAAGTTGTTGGGATTAAGTCTGTTATTCCATCTCAGCCTATAAGAGGCATTCCAATCTCATTTTAGAAGCAAGCTAATGATTTGATAAATGTTTTCTCTCTAATTCATCTCTTGATTGTAATGGTTTCATATCATTGAATTAATCAAATAACAATTCGGTTTCAGTTCTTGTTTCTTGTTATAGAACTCTAGTTGAATTGTTGCCCTGTAAATCGTATTTCACATTCCAATTAGGGTTTCTGATCTACAAAAGTATACGACAAGTGTTCAAACTCAAAGTCATATGGTAAATTAACCAGTAGAATCAACAATTGGCGGTGAGTCCAATTTATTTAAAACAGTGTCATGGAAACGTTTCAAAGACTATAACAACATTCATAACGATCTCTTTTAGACGCTTCTCGTGAATAAGCATAAGTGGTTGCAAAACGAATAAGGTATTTATAAATAACCTTTAATTACAAATGATAACAACATCTAACATTATATTATTAGTTGAAATATTATTTAATCTTCACACTTATATTATTCTCGTTTATTAATAGTTGAAATATTATTTAATCTTCAACTTATACTATTATTCTCGTTTATTTTTCGCAATTACTACAAATTAAATCTTTAAATGTTGCATCAAAATTGCATCAGAAGATATACACCAAAACCACAAATTCGCAAGTATAATTATTTGTTCGTATATAATGCGTTCCATATTCGTCTACTAATATGAAAATTTGGTTATAATTCTAAAGATTTTGGGTTCGAACTGTAAGGATCGAGAAAATTAATCTCCCATTGGTCATGAGAAAATTAATCTCCCATTGGTCATGAAGGTTCACATGTGTCGACTCCAAGTTATTAAAAAAAAATCGTTTTAGGATTAATCGGCTCACAATATCGAGTCAAAATTTCAAAAAATTTTGGTTATACTTTCTTGTATTTATTCTAGCAAAATGTTGACAACCAAATTAATATGTCATGTAACTTTGTTACAGTAATATTCTGTACTGTAAACAAAAACAGGATAGTTACAAAATTTAGGAATGCGAAAAGTTGATAAGCAAATAATTTTCCCCAAATTTCAACCAACAAAACAAAAAAAAAAAAAAATCACGTCACCATGCAAACGAACAAACTTCATTCCCAAAATTCATCCATTTCCATGTCAAATTTCATGAAATAGGATTTTGAATTATCAAAAAAACAACAAATTTTAAAATTAAAATCCGTATGGATACATGCAATGCTATTTCAGAAATGACAATTAGGTATTGTGTTTATTTTGTACTGTTTTTTATGATGATTATTATGGAAATGTGAATTAAAAAACCTTGCATTTAGGGGAATAGTACATGGTTGATTGATAAGAAAACCTTAAATATCTTCTGGTATTGGTTAGATTTAGGGTTTGTAAGATGATGTGTAAGTTTGTATTGGAATGTGCAATCAAATGTCTTGTTTATACGGTTATTAACGCGAATACGATTGTTTTGATTTTACACGATTTTAAGTAGATGTTTACTTTCTGTTTGTAGATTGCTTGAGTGAGCTTCACTTGTGTTCGTTAAAAAGAAAAGATTTACGTGCAAGGTCCATTGTGTTTAGTATTTGTAGGATTTTATTTTTCTGGGAGAGGGATCTATGTTTAGGCTACCTCGGAAAAGTCAAGCCTTACGCGGCCATTTTGGTAATCACATGGCCGTTCCTAGACACTTTCTTAGGCATCCCAAGATGTTTACTTAGCAAGGTTCAAACCTAGTCGGGACGCCTTACCACTGGGCCACGTAGAGATGGTTTATATTGAATAGTTAGAACAAGAATCAGATATTCAGATTGTAGCTACTTGGACTGATAGTCAAGTAATTAGCTGTTTGCATATGACAAATTTTGGTTATTTAAGGTTCACCTGTAAATTTTCCTCTAGATATTAGAACCAATTTTGTTGTATATGTGCTACTAAACTGATTATTTGACACATAAATAGTCAAAGTCAGATATTCACATGTCTAAACGCCTGATTATATTTAATTTTTTGAACGGCCGTAAACTGATTATTTAGGAAGTGAAAATGAAGATATAGTCATATTCCAAAACGCGATGGTAAACTCCTAACTGACTATCACAACTTAAACCAACATAACAAATCCAAACATCATACATTGACCACGTTTCCATACAACTGGTTATCTGATACCGTTTTAGTAGTATCATATAATCACTTTCCAAATGCACCCATGAATACTGAATGTGCTATTTAATTTAGTGTTATGCTTGATTGGGTATGGTTTTATTAGGAGATGGCTATTGACCCTTCAATGATAATTTTCAGGTGACTATGCATAAATATTTGCTGCTTAATAACTAGCTGAAGTTACACCATGGACGATGAAAAGCAAGAAAGTGGTAGTCAACGAGCAGAAACATCCAATTCTAAACCTACGAACAACACTAACCTTAAAAATGTGAATATTGGGACTAGTGATGTGGATGCCATGTTTGATCAAGCATGTTTAGATAGAGATAAAGAGTTGGATAACTTAATGAACCCATATGGTGAAGATAACGACATTTATGGGTTTGATTTTTCGAATTACGAATCTCATAATTATCTCTCGGAAGATCTCCCACATTCACCTTATCTCGCCCAACAATCATCCTTCTTTACTTCATCCCCACGACCTAAACCGAAACCTGCCTCACTAGATATAAATACAGAAATCTTGAATCTGGTGGACTCGGCAATCATGGGTCAGCCGGAAAGTGTACAAACAATGAAGAATATTGTGAGTGGTGTAGAGAATTTCGGAGATGATATTGATGCAGATGGTATTGCTGACTTGTTAGTCGATACACTTCTTAAAACTATGGGTGGTGTGGACTGTTTCGAAGAAGAAGATGATTATAATAATAATACACCAACTGTCATGAAAAACACCAAAGCCGCTTTTATATCAGGTGAAATACTTCCATGGCTTCCTTGGTTAACCGATAGTGTAGGATTCATGTCTCCTAGGTCCCGACTGGTTCGTGGGTTAAGAACCATTTTAAGATCATGTACAAGAAACCGAGCCATGTGTTGTTCAGCAGGTTTGATTAGTGTTCTTTTGCAATCAGCTGAGAAGATATTTCTTGATGATGTGGGGTCCACGAAGCAATTGAAGTGGAATGGAGCCCCATTATGTGCGTGCCTACAATATCTAGCTGGACATTCGGTCAATGTAGCGGATCTCAAAACTTGGTTTCAGCTGGTAAAAAGAACGATTAAGACTCCCTGGGCTCCCCGGTTGATGGTTTCTTTAGAAAGGGCGTTGAGTGGGAAGGATTCAAAGGGTCCACAATCTTCGTTTGAGTTTGATGGTGAAACCTCGGGTTTACTCGGTCCAGGAGAGGGTCGTTGGCCGTTTCCTAATGGATATGTATTTGCCACATGGATATTTGTTGAGAGATTTTCCGATACGTTACATACAGTAGCAGAGGCAGAAGCTAAAGCGGATGAAGTCAAGGCAAATATGCCTCGGTTGTTTAGTTTCGTTTCTTCTGATAATCAAGGTATTGAAGCGTATTTTCATGCTCAGTTTCTGGTTCTTGAAAGTGGAAGTGGAAGAGGGAGAAAAGGTCAATCGGTTTATTTTACGCATGCTTTTAAGCCACAATGTTGGTACTTTATTGCTCTTGAGCATACTTCAAACGGTGAGATAAGATTATATATAGATGGAAGGTTACAAGAAAGTCGTTCTTTTGAGCTTCAAAGAATCAGCAAACCGCTTTCATTTTTATGCATTGGGACTAATCCCCCACCAACTATGCCGGGTTCGCATCAAAATTCAAGACAACGTCCTTTGTTTGGTGAGATGGGGCCGATATATATTTTTAAAGAACCAATTGGGCATGAATTGATTGTGAGGTTGGCTTCTCGGGGAGCAGATTCAATTCCCTCATTTGGTAATGCTGCAGGGTTGATGTGGTTAGCGACTAACGCCCACGTGGCTAATATTGAAGAGGAAAGTGGTCGTTTGGATGCAGATATTGCAGGATACCTTCACCTGCTATATCATCCTAGTTTAGTAAATGGCCGTCAATGTCCAGATGCTTCCCCTTCTGGTCATTCAGGTTTTATACATATGTTTCATTCTTACATACACTAAATGCAGAATATGTAGTTCCGTTAAATTTGGTTGTACATATTTTGATAGATTTTTGAATCCTTACTGCATAACGGTGTCTATTATGACCTTTTAGGCTTCATATAAGTTGTTTGTTCATCTATCACCGATCTTCCAAATTAGTTTTACATCTTAAGTTAATTGCGTCCAATAACTTTCTATTATCTTCAATCTATTGAAAATTGATTTTAGAGTACCTAAGCTGCGAAACCGTCTTAGGAGTTGAAGCCACAATAATCACTCACTAGTACACAGATCTTGATTATGGTTATACTTGTCTTATTATTTAAGGTCAAATTCTCAGATTTGGCTAATCACGTAAGAAGTTTCGGTACCTTGATTATTAGTTACTCAAGGGTCAGAACTATATTTTCTCCTAACAGAAAGAAAATAAGCGTTTACTGAAACTAATTCTTAAGATAAATATAAGTTTATGTAACCAGCGTTAGATTTATTAACTGATTCTCAGTCTCGCAAGAATGTGTTTGTATAGTTGGGGTTTGCCTTATTAGATATTCACATATCAAATAGCAGGGAATATCTTCTATATCTTTAAAGATACGACATGCTACATGTTTTGTGAAGACTACATCATTCATACGAAACTAATTCACAAGATATCTTAGTCCTAATCAAAGGGATATTTGAATTTTTTGCTAATGAAACATGGAATGTTACTTGCAAGGACTTGTATTCGTGTCTAAGATTTGTTTATATATCTAATTGCTTACGTTTCAGGATTGCTTCAAAGACCAGCTGAGCTTATCGGACATTTACCTGTAACAACAAGGATGCGGCCCGCAGATGCTTTGTGGGCATTGGCATATGGAGGCCCAATGTCTTTACTTCCATTTGTAGTAAGCAAAGTTGACAATGATACATTGGAACCCCAAAAAGGAAATCTTAAAGCATGCCTAGCCTCTACGTCCCTGGCTGCTCCAATATTCAGGATCATATCACTTGCACTCCAGCACCTTGGAAACAGCACAGAATTATGCCGAACACGTGGGCCCGAGGTTTTATCAAAAATATTAACACACCTTTTAAAGACTTTATCATCACTGGATGCTGCTAAACAGACAGTGGCAGATGAAGAAATCGTTGCAGCCGTTGTGAGTTTGTGTCAGTCTCAAAAGAACAACGCTACACTAAAAATGCAGCTTTTTAGTACTTTATTACTGGATCTGAAAATTTGGAGCTTATGTAGCTACGGGATTCAGAAGAAGCTTTTATCATCTTTAGCAGATATGGTTTTCATCGAATCAGCTGTAATGCGTGACGCAAAAGCTATACAGACACTTCTTGATGGCTGCAGAAGATGTTATTGGACTATTCATGAAAAAGATTCAATGAATACATTTTCTATAACGGGCGGGCCCCGCCCAGTTGGGGAAGTGAATGCTTTAGTAGATGAGCTGCTAGTGGTTATCGAACTGCTTTTGGTGGCAGCGCCTCCTCCAATGGCAGTGAATGATATTCGGTGTTTGCTTGGATTCTTGGTTGATTGTCCACAAACAAATCAGGTAGATACCATTATGTCTGTAGTTGCAATTGTGCGTGGTCTACATTCCGCAAGCAAGTATACTAAGTAGTGTAATATAATAAGTTAATCACTGAGTGATCTTTAGTAAGAACAGAATGCTATAATAAATGTCAATTATATCATTTTTCTTGCTACAGAATGTTAAAATAAATGGTCCGTCCTCCTTTTTGATTGCATTGTTCTCTTTGTCAATTTCTTAGAAATTTAGCAGGCCCATTGTTAGGTAATTTCTATTCGTCAAATATGTCTTTTTGTTTAACGTCATTCGCCATACATTCTGAAGCTGTCTTCATCCAGGTTGCAAGGACGCTACACCTGATATATAGGCTGGTGGTTCAACCAAATACTTCAAGAGCCGCAAATTTTGCAGAGGCTTTCATATCATGTGGTGGCGTAGAGACACTTTTAGTCTTATTGCAGCGGGAGGCAAAAGCCGGAGATCAGGACTTACCTGACAACGATGATGAAGTTCTATCCTTCTCTGGATCTAGAACTGAAAGTGGTAGCGGATTTCCTGAAAGTAGTCATCCTGATGATATTGCATCCTTAAATGGAAGTGAATTTTCATCTTTTGATCCTCATAGTCGACGTAATAGTGTGATTCCTGGCATAGCTTCTAGTGTTGGGAGCAGAATATCAGCTTCCGAGAGTCTATTTATGAAAAATCTAGGTGGTATAAGTTTTTCAATCAGTGCTGAAAATGCAAGGAATAATGTCTATAACATCGATAAAAGTGATGGAATTGTTGTGGCGATTATTGGGCTTTTTGGAGCTTTGATTGCTTCAGGGCATTTAAAATTTGGTTCCCATGCTCCTCCGGATCTTACGGGTAATCTTCATGGGTTTCTTGAAGGTGCGGGTAATATGTTTGATGACAAGGTTTCACTTTTACATTTTGCTCTGCAAAAGACTCTCCAATCAGCACCAAATAGACTTATGACTGGGAACGTTTACACGGCTTTATTGAGTTCCTCGGTATGTCTTATACCCAATTATTAGACGTGGAAAAATGGGCAGGTGGGGTATAAAGGTCATTACCGGCTAAGGACAAAATGGGTGTATTTTGTATGGGTGGACATGGTCAGCGCCGGGTTGACGTGGAACACTTTTTGTCTAAAGATTCAAATTTAAAGAAAATCTTCAGCCTGTCAGAACTATTAGAAATTAAAAATTATCTGAACCAACCCATTTAAAAGTAAATGGGTCAAAATTGTCATATGTGTAGGGATGTTATACGCAGTAATTGAGTAGCACACACAAGCATGTTGTATATTACCGGGATGACTGGTTTCATTGATATCATTACTGTTTTTCAACATTAGAGAACACTTGCCATATTAATATGTATAAATTTTCCGTCCAGTTAAATTCATCAGCATCAGATGAGGAATTGAATTTCTATGACTCACAGCATCGCTTTGAACATTTAGAACTCTTATTGGTTCTTTTGCGTTCACTACCATATTCAACAAAGCATTTTCAGGCTCGAGCATTACAGGTAATTATTTAGTATCATTGAATATTGTTGTAACTTGATACTTGTTTACTAGTTCACGGTTTGACAGTTGTCCATCAAATTTTTGTTTACTTCTTTATATATATACTTCTTTTGATTTCAGGATCTTCTGCTTTTGGCTTGCAGTCATTCAGAGAATAGAAGCAGTCTCACTAAGATGGAAGAATGGCCCGAATGGCTCTTGGAAGTTCTTTTATCTAATCACGAGGTCACACTCTCTTCTTATTAGCCAAACACTTAATTATCCTTTATGATCTTTCTCTGCTGAAGTGATATAAGCGCTTTTGGGATATACAAAATATCTGCAACACTTACCTTTTTGACCAAGTTCCAATCTCAATAATGCATATTTTCACTTTTTTTTAAACAATCACGCATATCTTTCCCATTAGTATGCATCACTCATTTGTACATGCAACTTACTTTTACAGATTAGTGCGACAAACGCTACAACATCTTCAAGCAATAAAGATCTTGAAGACCTTATCCACAATTTTCTCATTATCATGTTAGAACATTCGATGCGTGAGAAGGATGGATGGCAGGTTCTATTCCATAAATTTAACATGCAACTCATTGTTGAAATATCATATATTGTTAAACAATAAAAATATAGGCTATTGATTTTAAAACCTGTCTTCTATATTATCGTCTTTGAAGCATATCTGGTTCAAATATCGATTATAATCAGCTCATTTATATTGTTTGGTCATACTTTCCCTTGACAGGATATTGAAGCTACCCTTCATTGTGCAGAATGGCTTTCGATGGTAGGGGGATCTAGCACGGGTGAGCAGCGGGCAAGGTATACTATGACTTTAAATTATGAAATCTAGCACAGTTTAGAAAACTCGAGTCTAATTGCCACTAAATTGTGTGTTTTATTTGGATTTGGTAGACGTCAAAAATCATTGCCGGTTTTTAAAAGAAGGCTTTTGGGCGAGTTGCTGGACTTCACAGCTAGAGAGCTTCGTATTCAAGTGAGCCATACTAATATTTCTTAGACTTTTTACTCCCCAGTCTTGCACTCTAGAGATCTTTGATTGCTGAAAATTATATATTATACGTGCATGGCGGTGGGTTCTTTTATTATTTCTTTTAACTGTGGGAAAATTAATCAATGTGATCTATAACATAAAAATGCTTCTTTGTTCTCAAGTTGATAAGCCATCTCACTTGAACCGCACCCCACCCTACATGCATGTAATTATAAGAGATTACGTCATACATGCGGCAATAAGTTATCATCTTATTTTTCCTTGTTTCTATTATCTTTTTATTTTGATTTGAAGAATTCTTTTTTTTCTTCATAAAATTGATAACTTCGAGAAACCTCGTTTTCGTGCAGAAGCAAGTTATTGCTGCAGCATCTGCTGGTGTCGGATCATATGGATTACCCCCTGAGGTCTCTAAGGCAGAAGTAGAGAATGCTGCCATGCTTTCAGAGGCTTTGGTAGAGAATGCAATTGTGATGTTAATGCTTGTTGAAGATCATTTGCGTTTACAAAGCAAACTATTTAGCTCAACCCAAATTCAAGCAGGTTCTACTTCTCCTCTTTCAGCTGTCCTACCTGTGATTTCTAGTCCCTCTGCAATCTCAAGGCCGTTGGAAGGATCAAATTTGTCAAAGGACTCCGCAATTCCTCATGACGTATGTGTTTTTATATTCAGTCTTTAGGAAAATAAATAAAATTTAATATAGACAAAAAAAAAAGCCGGGTGACCAACCCGCCCTGCCTGACCCAGACGATTTTAGCCCCATACCCAACCTGCCTCTTTGCCACTTCTATCTTGAGTGTTGGATTTATGCTCTTATTCATGTCAGGTTCTTGCATCAATGGTTGATGATAAGGGGGAAATTTCAGAATCCATGATGGAACGCATTACAGCAGCAGCAGCAGCTGAACCTTACAGCACAGTTTCCTGTGCTTTTGTGTCGTATGGAAGTTGTGTGATAGATGTAGCCGAAGGCTGGAAAAACAGAAGCCGATTATGGTATGGGGTTGGCCAACCTTCGAATGCAACTGACTTTGGTGGTGGTGGCAGTGGATGGGACTCCTGGAATTCTTGTTTGGAGAAAGACTCAAATGGCAATTGGGTTGAACTTCCATTGGTAAAAAAATGTGTCTCCATGCTACAAGCTTTGTTGTTAGATGACTCTGGGCTTGGTGATGGGCTTGGCATGGGTGGAGTTCCGGGTACAGGAACGGGAGGTATGATGGCTCTTCATCACATGTTGGATAGTGATCAACCGTTTTTATGCATGCTTCGTATGACACTTCTTTCGTTGAGGGAAGTTGGCGATATTGGTGGTGAAAATGGTGTAATAATGAAAAATATCAATGCTGACGATGTGGCATCTGAAAGTCTACATGGAGATGATGGAAGCGCTCCTTCATCCTTGAAAAGCAGTCCTCGAGGACTAATGAAGCAGCCCACTCCAGCACTATTATGGAGGTATACCTTCATTCACATTTTGGTTTGTTCGGAAGTGTGTTAGAATCATATGTAGTATAATGGACCATAGGAGATAAGAGTCTTTTTGGAACTGATTTCACTGTTAGAACTCGTAATAATCAGATAATCAATTGTGTATGTTCTTGAAATATTCTGATTAATAAAGAAGTTAGTACGTATGTAATATAAGTTCGGAGTAAAAGTCCCTCAGAATAAGTTCGGAGTAAAAGTACCTAAACGAAATTATGTTACTTTCTTTTTTCTTTTTTCTATTTTTTTTTTTTTTTGTTTTTTTTTAAAGAAGATACATACGCAACTTTGTTTACTCTTTATTCATAAGCTTTTTAGAAGCTGTATGAACTTGAGTACTTGACAAACTAAAACGGATAAGTAGTCGTATAATTAGAGGAAGAATTTGTTTGTCCGCACACAAAAAAGTAACTAACTTTTTCGACCATGATGAACAGTTTGCTTTCACCAATCTTAGACATGCCAGTTGCTGAGTACAAGCGACAGCGGGTGTTGGTCACATCATGTGTTTTCTATTCTGAGGTTTGTTTAATTTATTGATTTCTTTTACTATTTCCATGTATCATAACTACCTGTACTCTTGAATTTTAGTTTAATATAAGTCATGCACAGGTATGGCAAGCTGTAAGCCACGAAAGACTCCCGCTAAGGAAACAGTATCTAGAGGCTATTGTGCCACCATTAGTGGCTGTTATAAGGAGGTGGCGGCCTCTTTTATCCAAAATTTATGAACTTTCTCCCCCGGATGGATCAAATCCTCTTGATGTTGATGACCCCGCCCTAGATCTTGAAGCAACACCCGTAGAGGTTCCTCCTATTTCTTGTATGATTACTTCATTAGTATGGACGCCCGGACCTATCTGGAAGCTATACTGTAGAACTAAAATATAAAATCCCGTTTAACATTTCATGCACTCATCTTTATTTTTTTTAAATAAGCGCTGGGCGGAAATTCTAAACCTACCACTGTCTGGACTGCAAGCTTCTTATTTTTTGTTATTCCTGCCCGACTCTAGTTATTTCCAGTTAGGTTGTGTCATATAGCTATACCATGAAATGTTTGATCTTTTTTAAAATATCTGACCTGTGCAATTGTGTGACTAGAGTGCTCTTGCTTTGATCACTCCTGAATGGGCTGCTGCCTTTGCATCTCCGCCGGCTGCAATGTCATTGGCCATGATTGCTGCAGGTGCAGCCGGAAGTGAAGCCGCCCCTCCAACACCCACAATCAACATCCATCTAAAACGCGATTCATCCACGTTACTTGAAAGAAAATCTAACAAACTTCATACATTTTCGAGCTTTCAAGAATCCTTACAAGCATCAAAGAAATCATCAGCTACTAATTTAAAAGACAAAGCTACTGCACGAGCAGCCGCCTTGGCTGCCGCCCGTGATCTTGAACGAAATAATAAAATCGGTTCAGGAAGAGGTTTGAGTGCTGTGGCTATGGCAACGTCATCACAGAGGCGAAGTAAGCATGATATGGAACGTGCTATGAGATGGAATATTTCTGAAGCAATGGGAATTGCATGGATGGAATGTTTGGAATCGGTTGATTCAAATTCAGTTTATGGGAAAGATTTTAATGCATTGTCGTATAAGTTTGTTGCTCTTCTTGTTGGAAGTTTAGCTTTTGCTAGAAATATGCAACGATCAGAGGTATCTTTTTGTCTCTCCATTTCTCTTCATGTTCCCTTTTTTGAAATGACGGGTTAATTTTTTATTTTTTATTCTTTTAGGTTGATAGGCGTGCTCGAGTTGATTTTATTGCTCAGCATCGACGATGCACTGGCATACATGCTTGGCGCAAACTTATTCATTACCTGATTGAGACTGACAGTCTTTTTGGGTTATTGAGTAAAAGTCTTTGCAATCCTAAACGAGTATGCTACTGTCCTTAATCATTTTACTTATTTTTTGTGATATTATGAGCATATCATGGATAACCCCAATGGTGGGAAACTGGGAGGGTCAGGTTGATTGCGTAACGGGTACATTTTTGTATGGGTCAAAATAGGTCAGGTTGGTTGACCCCAAACACTTTTGTCAAAATTTTCAGTTATATTTCCAAATAGCATACTTAAATTATCTTATTCAGTATATTTTTTATTAAACATATGACCTTCTTTTATAAAAGGACTTGAATAATATGATCTACGAAGTTATATGCATTAGAAATACACTTTGGACTACGTTTCACCTGCGGGACTAATTTCCCTTTGTGCTTCCTATCTTAAGAAAATGGTGAAAATTTCCGTTTGTAACCACACCATCATTTTATAAAGCGTTTTCATAAACTTAAACCAAAATAGCCCCTAGAGAACTGGTTAACTGCGTTTAGGGTAAGAGTAGATAACGTTTTTTTTTTGCGATAATTCAAACAAAATTTAAAAGTTCTAATCTAAAAGATGCTACTTTAATGCACAGGTTTTCTGGAAAATAGACTACATGGAAACTTCTACAAGGATGCATAGATGTTTGAGGCGAGACTTCAAAGGCTCAGATCATTCTGGCATTTCCACAGTTAGTGAAGATCCATTGAAACTAGAACGTGATAAGCAGAACTCGGAATTAGCCCTAGAAGCTCTCTCAACAGCATTAGTAAATGAGGATGATGATCAAGATGGAGCTGTTAACGTGGACTTTAACACAGATGAAATGTGGTTGTATGAGGATATTCAAACAAGGCCATCTACAACTGCAGAACAGCAATGGCAGGTTCCAATGGATTCCAGTGAACCTCAAGTTACAAATTTCCAAGATTTAGAACAGAGTCCATCAGCATCAGGCCCAGGATATATTCCCAGTGAACATTATGAAATAATTATTATCGAGCTTCCAGCTTCGATGGTTAGACCATTAAAAGTCCGAAAAGGAACATTTCAGGTAAACAGTACTATAAAAAAGATAAGGTTTTATCCATACATGCTATTATCAGATTATTTAGAGTACTCCTAAACATATGTGCATTGTTTGTTCCCAGATAACGACAAGGAGAATAAACTTTCTTGTTGATAAATCTGATAAAAAAGCTGAAGGTAAAGTTGACAAAGACCGCAGCTGGTCGATGGCTTCTCTTCATCAAGTACACAACAGGAGGTCAAACAAATAAATTGATGCTATCAAACTTTTAAATTTTAGTTTGTAAATAGTTCGTTTTGGCTTTTCCTTATCCTTCAGTTCGTACTGTTGTTATAGATATCTCCTACGGAAAAGCGCTCTAGAAATATTTTTGCTTGACCGGTCAACCTTCTTCTTTGATTTTGGGGTATGTTTTCATTACTCCGTGTTAAACTATATCTTATATTAAACTTAAACTGCAAATTTTGACTTTGTACTTACAAGTCTTTTGTACTGTCAACTTTTTCAAGACTGCTGAGGCGAGAATGAGTGCATTTCGAGCTATTGTTCATGCACGTCCTCCCCGTTTGAACAATATTTACCTTGGAACACAGGTTCTTTCTTCAAATTATTTTTCTTTTGTGGAGTACTTTTAAAATGTGCTCCCTCCATCCCATGAAAATTGCAACATTTTGTCTATGACCTCATTTAATGTCTAAAAAACCATTATCATCAGTACTCGTAATGTGAAGACTTCTCAAAATGGAAATATTGCAAATTTCACGGGGCGTCTAGAAATCTAGGGTCTTGTTTACTTTAAGAAAAATTATGTCACAATGCTATTATCTTTGTTTTAGAGATCTGAACAAATTCTCAAACGGACCCAACTTATGGAACGCTGGTCACGCTGGGAGGTACCAATGAAAATGAAATATATTTTTTTTGACGTGTCACTTTTTATACTTTACCTGAAATTATATAAATTTCTAACTAACCTTCTTGCAGATCAGCAACTTTGAATATTTAATGCAGCTCAACACGCTGGCTGGGCGTACTTATAATGACATCACGCAGGTGTATATAATTTTACAAAAATTTCTCACTGTGGTATAAATGATGGCTGGTTTAAGCTAATTAATTTTACATTTCACTGCAGTATCCTATTTTCCCATGGATTCTTTCAGATTACAAGTCTACTCATTTGGATCTCTCCAATCCCTCTTCTTATCGGGATCTTTCAAAGGTCCTAACAGTCTTTGTACTTTTTATTAGAGTATCGATTATTAGTATAGTCGGCCCAAGCCTGATGTGTGGGCTTAGGGTCCATTAGGGTTAAGTTTATGATGCATTGTAATCTATAAATAGTGATCATAAATAAAGTTTATAGGATGGGGTTTTCTACCTTTCAATATGAGTGGAATCCAGATCAACTCATGCTGAAGAAGTATTATATTTTCTAAGTTTCTTTGCATTCTTAAAGTAGTTAACATTCGGGTCATACTATTTTGTAGCCTGTTGGAGCATTAAATGATGATCGGTTGAAAAAGTTCCAAGAAAAATATTCCAGCCATAACGATCCCATAATACCTAAGTACCATTATGATTCACATTATTCAACTGCTGGGACAGTAGGTTTTCCTATACCAAAGTTATCTTTTAATTGCTTTATATTGCGTTCTATAACATGAAACGGATTCTTGTTCTGCAATTCTTAAATTGAGTACGGCTTCGCTATGACAGGTGCTGTATTATCTCATGCGAGTCGAACCATTTACTACCCTTTCAATCCGATCACATGGCGGCAAATTTGACCATGCAGACAGAATGTTTTCAGATATTGGTGCTACATGGAATGGAGTTTTGGAGGACATGAACGATGTGAAGGAACTGGTAATGTTACATTGAGATTATTAGGTCTAGGTACATTTACACGCAAATTTTATATCATGTATTAATAATAAAGCTTTGTCTCAAAGGTCCCTGAGATGTTTTACCTTGCGGAGATATTGACGAATGAGAATTCAGTTGATTTTGGTACGACGCAACTTGGGGCTAAACTAGGTATTAACTTAAAATATCTATGCCCTTTCATTTCAAGATCCATCTTATTTATAATATTGTTCATGTTTTCAGATTCTGTTAGGCTTCCTCCATGGGCTGAAAATCCTGTTGATTTCATTCATAAGCAACGACTGGCTCTTGAGAGTGAACATGTTTCTGCACATTTGCATGAGTGGATTGATCTCATATTTGGGTGAGGTTTGTTTCATTAATTGTCTAGGTAGCAAAAAGAGTGTTTCAAAAAGGGTATTTTTTTTGTGCGTTTGACTTGAAACACTTTTCGTCCGAAATATGAAGATTTTCTAAAGCCAATAAGATTTCTAAATACCATTGTCCATTACAAAAGTGATATCTACCAATATAATTATAAATTTTGTAAATAAATATTTTAGGTGGTATTTTGCATTTTATGTACACTGTGTCCGATTTTTGTCCCATTCATTTTACATATTTTTATGTTACATTCTTTGGCAGTTAGAAATAAAATATAACTCAAATTGACCCATTCATAATTGAACGTGTCAAAACTGCTACCTCTAACTGATTTTCATGTATTGTTGGTTTATATAGGAAAGAGTGTAATTTTCTTTTGATGGTTTTACGATATTTAGGTACAAACAACTAGGGCAAGATGCTGTTTTAGCGAACAATGTATATTTCTACGCCACGTATGATGGGGCTGTTAATATAGACAAAATCGAGGATCCAGTAAGTCTATTTCTTCATGATATCTATTCCGTGCTCCATAATAATTGGACCTTTTCAATTTTCTGGGAAGTTCTTTATAAAAAAAATTCTTACTTGCACATTTTCATCATTGCAAACATTGGATGATAATGGTGTAGGTCCACAAGATCCCTATTTTGTCATTTTCATTTGCTAGTGCTCAATCAAATGACACAATTTTCATGCGATGTATGGAGTATTTTTATAATTTATTAGGATGTTGGATTCGGATATATATTTCTCATTCTTTTAAATAAACACTGTTAAAAGGTCCAGCGGCGTGCTGTACAAGATCAAGTTGCTTACTTTGGTCAAACCCCATCACGTCTTTTGTTAATGCCTCATGCAAGGAGGATGCCAATTTCGGATGTTCTTCATATGAAGGTATCTCTCTTCCATCCTCACTTTATTTACATGTTATATACTTGTATGTCATGGAAAGTTTTCCACTTATCTTAATAAGTTTTCTCTCATGACTAAACTTGAAATCCTCATTTTTGTGTCTATGATGGTTAGTTTGTTCATTTCGTATGTTGATTTTTTTTCATCTAGAGTAGCTAGGGGTGTATAGATGTGTGTTTGAAAGTGATTATGTGCTAATAATCGGATCAAAATAACTATAATGTAAGAGATCGTATTTGGATTGTTAGATGGCTATTACGTTTAGGGGTTTGTCCTAAACATTAGGTGCTCAAGCCTTTGGCTGAGGTTAATGTGGTATTTCAACCATATTCCATTGTACTTAAGGCCGTGTTTAGTTGGTGAAAATTTTCCCATTTTTGAAAACTAAAAAACAGAAAAGCTGTTTAGTAGCATCATTTTTTGAAAATTTTCTAAAATTTCAAAATTTTCATTTTCCAAATTTATATAGAAAATTGGAAAACCCCATATTACCCTTTTCTAAATTTCAACTCTTTTCTACAAAAAGAAAACTCCCCTCTTTTCTAGAAATTTGGAAACAGAAAAATATGAAAAATTTTCCACAACTAAACACACCCTAAACCTTTCATGTGATTGATACAAGCTTACCGGGGTAACCCATTACCCAAAAAAAAAGAGATGGTATTTGGATGTGATCAAAATATCTGGATTTACATTTTCATCTATACATTTGACACATAAAGTTAGCCAAAATTCTATTCTAACAACATTATGTAATGCCAGACCATCTTTCGGAATCCCAAAGAAGTCAAACAATATCCTGTCCCATCTCCTAACCGCTGCAATCTACCTGCATCTTGCATTCATGCAACTTCAGATGCTCTTGTCACCGTTGATACTAATGCTCCATCGGCAAACATAGCACTACATAAGTGGCATCCAAATACTCCAGATGGACATGGAATGCCTTTTGTGTTTCAAGCTGGAAAAAACAATTTAAACCCAAGTGGTGGTGGAGGTTTCATGCGTATGTTCCGAGTCAAAACTGGGTCCAGCTCAAAAGAATGGAAATATCCTCAGGCTCATGCCTATGCAGCTTCAGGGATAAGGAGCTCTTCAATAGTTTCCATTACGTATAACAATGAAGTAATCACAGGTAAGGATTTTTTTTAGCGTTCAATACTTGTGTGGTTGAGTAATGGGTCATAAAGGTTAATATTGTAAGAAGTGTCACAACGGGCCAGGTTGGGCCTCAAAATAATTTTCTTGTTCATTCTGAGTTTTATATAACTGGGTTTATGTGTTAAGTATATTACAAACAGTAGTATTACAATAATAATGTAGTTTTTTGTAATAAGATTTTGAAGGTTTTATATACTGCCCAATTCTTAATTGGTAACTATGACACTCACTTAGATCTTTGGGCCTTGTATTAGGTGGACACGTGGACAACAGTATCAGATTAGTATCACCTGATGGTGCAAAAACATTAGAAATAGCAAAAGGGCATTGCGCACCTGTGACTTGCTTGTCTCTATCACCCGATAGCAAGTACCTCGTTAGTGGGTCCCGAGACACGACGGTTTTAGTGTGGAGAATACACCGGTCACCAAGATTCCGGTCAGGCACCATGTCAGAATCACCCACCGGCACAGTAACACCAACTTCAGTTAGTGCAACAACTGCAGCAAGTTGTTTCGTAGATAAAACCAGAAGAAGGCGTATCGAAGGTCCAGTTCAGGTTATCCGTGGCCATCTTGGGGAAATTACTGATTGTTGTGTGAATTCAGATCTTGGAGCCATTGCCTCATGCTCTTATTTTTCAGATGTTTTGATTCATTCAGTGAGTCGGGGTCGATTGCTTAAAAGGCTTTCTGGTGTAAAGGCTGATATGGTTAAGCTTTCAAAAAATGGGGTTATTGTCACTTGGAATGATTCAGTGCACATTCTCTCAAGTTATACAATTAATGGGGTCCTGATTGCTCGTGTGCATCTTCCTCTATTATGTTACATTTGCTGCATGGAGATTTCATTTGATGGGCGGAGTATTTTGATTGGGTTAAACTCACGCTCGACTAATGATTGTGATACTCAATTAAACGAAGGTGGTGAAATTGAGAGATTGGATGTTTCTTCTCCTTCAGTTTGTCTTATCGATTTGTATACTCTTAAGGTATGAAGTAGACAGTAAACTATTGATGCTCCCTCTTAGAGGTGGGGAAATGGCTGGGTCGGGTCACAGGTCAAAGTTGATTCTGGTCACAAAGGGTTGTTGTTATGGGTTGGGTTGAACCGCAAACACATTCTTATCCACTTTTATAATCTTTTACGAATAATAATGCTGAAACCTATTCACCAAACATATGGATATGGTAAATGGATTTAGAAAATGGAAATCCTTTACTACATAGCAAAACGTGTTGCCTTATTGTATCTAAAAAGTTGTAGCGTGTGATTAATACTGGTAACATGCCCCCCTCAAATGAAAACATAACATATAATCTCTTATTTGTTGTTTTTAAGAGTAATATGACCAACACAAAAAAAATTCTAACGCACATTAAATTTTACTGCAAATGTATTTAACCATAAAATACAATTTGAACTAGACATATATTGGTGTTCAAACCCTACCCTTGCAATTCCGAATTTCACAAGGAATAATCTTGACAGGTGTTTCATGTATTGAGACTTCAAGAGGGGCAAGATATAACGGCACTGACGATGAACAAGGACAATACCAATCTCTTGGTGTCAACATCTGATAAACAATTAATAGTCTTCACAGATCCTAATGTAAGTTCACCGCAATTTCCTTTCTCTTGATCCTAATTTGGAGCAAGAAACTTACTTCTTTTAAAATAAAGGCAGTGGTCAGTCTAAGTCACGACTGATGTATCAGTCTTTCAGGTGAAGTTCACGACTGTGGTTCGGCGAGCAGGAAGCAATATTATAGGTTTGCCGAGGGGCAGGCGTCTATCAAGAAGGAGCTTGGCAAGTGTTTCAAGTGATGAGGAATAGCAACCTTTGAATACCAAGAGGCTTTATTACGACTTCATCCAAGTCAGAGGTATGTTGCATCACAACATTTTAATTTCACGATTTAGTATTCAGAGGGTATTTGGGACTGCTCATTTCTTTTTGCGTTTGGAATAAGCAACTCAAATTTTTATTTTTTAAGTTACCCTACGAAACACCTTCGGGAGGGTACAACTTCAAGGGATGGATTCAAACATTCCCATAAATAATAATGATGCATCTTTTATGAAATGGAATTGATTATCTCAGTCTAAGTGACACGAGTGAAAGTCTTATAGCTGAATATTGACCTGCATTTATCTGTTGTTGTTGCTTGTAGGCTGAGCTTGAAGATGGTCGATCAGATGCCAAATTCATACAAATCTAGGTAAAGTCAGTCTTTCACTAGTTGACTAAAAAGGCAAGCTTGATCTTTTCATAAGTTAACACACACTTGGATTCAACTACCGGCTGCTGTCATCGTGTAACATACTTTTCTCGGCTTCGTATATATCAGTTGAGAGTATTGCGTCCACACTAGCTAGAGGGCTGTTATGCAAATTTGACTATGATATTGTATGTAAATCCATGCCACCATAAAAGTGGTCCTTGCGCCTGTACATTTTTACTCTGATATCTTATGATGTAGTACTAAACGCTGTACTCACGTGCATCAGAAATGAAAAAATCAACACCGTCTTCGTGTGCTTGGTATTTAAGTACGATTTGTTAGTTTTTTATACATAAACGGGTGATTTAGTGATTTTAGTGTCATCATACATGTTAGGCATTTGTGATTTACTAGACACGAATGACGAATGGAAAATTCAAGCTAAGCTTGGACACAGTTTACACTCATTTGATATTTGATCTAACTTATTAATTTGCTTAGTTTTTTATCTGATCCGACGCTTTTGGCCATGTTGTGTTATATCAACTCCGTTTAGTAAATTTATCAGTTTCCTTTTATATGTATTAGCTCGATGATCAAGCTAAAGTATTATGGCTAGTATAAAGAGTCTATGGTATCTAGGTAATTAGCGTTATGGGTTTTAGTTGGGTCACTCTATATTTCATAAAATCATATGTGTGATTCTAAAATAATAATAAATCATATGTGATTTTCCTAAATGTAATAAAAAAAATCCAAAAAAAAAAAAAAAAAATCCGTTGAAAATATATCAAAATTCCAGCCTAATAGGAGATAAAAAAAAAATACTTGTTACAGTATTTTTGTCGGTTAAGATTTAACATTTGCAATATATATTTTATTTTTAGAAAATGTGAAAATAAATAAAACAAACGACTATATCATTTATGATGTTAGCTCTACATTATTCTTAACTCAACAAAATTCAACATGTATTAGAATACAATTTCCAGGCGATAAGATTATAAAAATAAACAAAAAGCTAAAAGAAATATACTAGTAAAGTTTATACAAAATAAATACAAATAAGTTACTCAAATAAATACAAATTTATTTTACTGTATGAATTATTAGACGGGGGAATGGTGCTAAAAACTCACGGGTGAGGTTGATGTGGCAAAAACTCACGCGTTACCAAGAACCTCACCAAAAACCCACGCGTGGGTTATGTTTTCTAGGGAAAAAAAGCCACCAACGGTGAGAAACTCACCATTCGATTCCCACAAAAACGCAGGCCCCACCTGTTTTATTCATGGTGTGTTTCTAACGAAAAAAAAAAAGAAAACAAAAACCTGTTGGTGCTTCTTTTTGATAAAGATGGCTGAGGAAGGGTGGTGGAGTTTTTAATAAATTGGGTGGAGGTTTTTTTTTTTAAATGGACTGGGTATATAAATAGGCTGTTAAGTTCAATCAGTTTTTATAAATAACTGATTTGAAGTTTAATCAATTTTTATAAATTGTTTGATTTTTAGTTTACAAATAATATATAAATTAAATAAAGTGATAGTAGAAAGGTGAGGTGGAGGAGTGTTATTTTTTCTTTATTAATCTTGAAATATGAGTTTTTTATGAGTTAGTGAGATGAGTGAGAAAGTTGAGATGACAGTGAGTTTTTGAGGTGTCACTCCCCCGCCTAACGGCTATCGGTTGATTACCTTTTTGACTTGCCACTTTGAACGTGAGCCCCACTTTATATATAAGTTTATATATAAGGGTAAATTCAAAAACATAAAAAACACATCATATACACTTTACCCCACTTTATAGGATTAATCATATAAAATACTAACGTACTTACGTTTTTTCCCGTATTAACCTCTACTTATTTATAATATCAAATTGAACCATTATCTTTCAAATTTTGTTACATTAGCACCTATTCGGTAACTTGTTACCTATTGACTAGGTCATTTTTTTTACACGTAATTAATATATATTATTTGATGCTTACGTGAAATAGTCGTATTTGATACGAATCTTACGTGGGTGTATAGTGTTATATATCTTGTCCAACCTGTTTTCTGTAACTTCGATTAAACTGAGCAAGAATTTCTTTTTAGTTTGATCATGAGCTAAATGGAACAAGATTACATAAACAAGAATATTGAGCAAATATTTCGTCCATGCAAGATTAAAAAACATAAATATAAAAGAAAAACTTTACATCAAGTTTCTAATTTTCTACATTATAAATCTTTAAACACCATAACATATCAATATCCAAAGAATTATACACGATATCTGTTTTTATCATAAACACCTAAATATAAACACCAAAATATATCAAAAACCGTTCCACCTTACGTGCGGTCTACACGAGATTTGAAGCAACAAAAAAGTTGAACGGTATTTATAGGTTTGGTGGATAGCGTTTGATTATGTTTTGAAAGACTTCATTAAAATAACGACAATCGTCATCTATTTCAATAAAATTTTCAGCCAAACCAGATAACTATTCCGACCAAAACCAAATTTCCAAAACCAATTAGACTCCCGCTCCAACTAAAAATACTCCCAATTTGGTAACACGCCTTTAAGCCCATCTAAACTCATAATTCTCCGTAATAAGTAGTTTGTTTGAGGAAATAAACGTTACATCCTATTATATTATGATATTTTATTAGTTACTGTTTTTTTTACAATTTTAATATTTAATACACTTCTATAAAATACATATAAATAAAAAAAATTAGTCGTCATAAAATTAATTACCGAATATCCTTCGCGAGTTGAGATCAATATAAACTTTTAATTTATGATAGGCCACATCAACCAATCATATTCACTCAAACCTAGGGATGAGCATTTGGACCCGAATCCCGAATTGAACCCGAACCGTTCCCGGAACCGTACCGATTCCCGATACCCGAATCCCGTTCGGTACGGTACCGGGACTACGAAATAAGGTGAAAAAAAATTCGGGACCACTAATTCGGGACGGGACCGGTACCAAATCGGGAAATTCCCGAAAAAGAACGGGAAAATCCCGATTTCCCGGTACCGGTACCGATTCCCGTACCGGTACCGATACCCGAATCCCGTTCGGTACGGTACCGGTACCATAATTTTATGCTCGGGAAATAATCGGTACCACTAATTCGGGACGGGTTCGGGACGGGACCAGTACCGTGCTCATCCCTACTCAAACCTACATTCCACCTTTTTAAAGAAAATTAAGTATCTCACAAACGGTAGATCGTCAAACGACAGAAAATATACCATTGCAACAAGAATTAAATCATCTTTATAACGAGGGGCACATATAAACTTTCAACGAACTTATTTCTGAGAAAATCATTTATGATTTCGTATCACGAATTCGCGATAGTATGTTTCGTTTTGCGTAACGATTAACGATTTGTGAGATATTTAATTTTTTAAAAAATGATAAAAAGTGGGTAACTGAAAATAATGAAAGGTTGAGATTGTTGATTATGTTTATGCTAAAATAAAGATATACATTAAACTTTTGCGTATCCATAGTTGTATTGCGCAATTAATCATCTAATATTTCACCATTAGTAATTTGATAATTAACAATAAGTCAATAATTATCCCATAACCATAAAGATAATTATGAGTCGCACGTTTTTTCAACGTAAGATTATTATTCTCCTTTTTAACATGAGATTGCTACTAGTTAAAAAGTACATGTAGTAATAGTTCTCATCTACACACCGAACAAAAAAAGTACAAGTAGTAATGGTTCCCAACTTCCCATCTACACACTGACCAAATATTAAATAGTAGTAAGACCTTATTGACTTTAACATGTACTCCGTAGTATATAAACTCACAACAGATAACGTGTTTTAATATATGTATGTGTATTTTTCTTTTAATGTTCAAAAAAATATATATACATACATACATATATTAAAACATGTTATCTGTCAACACCATTACAAATTTCGGCAACTTTTTCCTTAACAACTGCATAATGATCAAACGTCGTATATTTCTTTCTTTCCAAATCTTGAAACCTCTTGACGAAACTGAATCGTGTTTGCAACCTCCTGCAAAATCGAGTCACTTTAGTAGTTTCTTCAAAAGTCATAGATACGACACCCCCAGAAAGTGACGAAGGTAACCTCATACTCAAAATAATGATATTCGGGGTGGTGAGACGAGGTGTAGCGCAGTCTGTGGTTTGGACGCACATGGGCGTTAATAACAACGTTTCAGGTTTAATCCATTCAAAAATACCAAAGAATAATAGATGGTTTTGCAGGATGGGTAGCTCCACTGAAAAGAGAAACAAATGTCAATGATACAAGGTTTTTGCCAGTATAAAAATTTCGTTGAACCAGACTTTTCGAATTGAAAAAGGGTAAACGTGCGACTCAGTCATCTTTTGGTGAAAAGAAATAATACGATTTGTCGTTGTAGTGAAATTAAAATGTGCAAAACGTTTAAGTAAATGACGGGTAATTAAAACTAAAACTAATTAAAACGTAGTGGTGCAATATTAAAACTTTAAAAGGTAATTTAATTAAATGACAAAAATTTAAGCTCGACGAAAAGTAAATTTGACAATGAAATAAAAATGTAAACTTGAAATTTAAAATAAAGAAAAACAATTAAACTAGCACTAAAGAAAAATAGCAGGAAAAATAAATGCTCGAAAATAAAACAGAGGATAAACAAAACCTGAGTCGGAATCCAAAATACTGTCACTATCCGGAATACCCAACAAAGTACTGCTTATCCGGAATAAGGTTGTCACCCTTATCCGCAATGCTTATCCGAAATGTGTGTTGATTTGCTTATCCTGAATATCCAACGAGACCACTATCGGGAATAAATCTTCAAGCCCCAATCCGGAATAATCAACTTCCAGTTATCCGGAATCTGAATTCAGGACCTTTATCCGGAATAATTAGTTGAAGGGCTTATCCGGAATAAGGATGTAAAACTTGTCCGAATCCCTCTTCGTCTTCTTGTCCGGAATATGTCTTGGAGGACTTATCCGGAATCCTCGATCTATTTGTTATCCGGGATGCACAAAACGGAGCTTATCCGGAATCACGCCCGAACCACTATACGGAATAATTTTATAGCCTGTTATCCGGAATGTTTGTTCTTGACTATATCCGGAATATGTAGATCGAACCCTTATCCGGAATTCGCAATCTTCACCTTATCTGGAATGTTTTCCGGATCCTTATCCCGAATATCCTTTTAGAACCCTTATCCGGAATTCGCTACTCAATCTTATCTGGAATCACTGTCACTAATCCGGAATATTGCAAATGGAAGCTTATACGGAATGTTAGGGTTTAAAAGAAAACCCGGATAACAGTAGAAATGCAAATAAGCTAAAAACAAATAAGCACTTAACCAAAACTTTTACCAAATCAAATTTAAGAAAAAGCAAATAAGCCAAAATTTAAAAACTTTTAAAAACACTAAATAATAAAAATATTTAAAATCATCTTTATATAAAAATTAACTAATAAGCACTTAATTAAATTTAAGATAAACACAATAAGCTATAAAATTATAAGCTAACACAATCATAAACATAAAAACAAAACACTTAATCAAATAAGCATGACAATAAGCACATAAACATAAAGATTAAATCAAGACAAGAAAGGTAGAATGAGATATTAATTAAAACTTGATTAAAATTAAGATTCAACAATAAAAGTAAAAGCAAGAATTAAAAGCTTACAAATTTAAGGTGCAAGACAAGAAATTAAAGGTGCAATTAAGTAAAGAACATTAAGAAAGTGCAAGTAATTAAAATGGAAGAACTGTTTTGTCAACATAGTCAACACCTCCTAATGTGTCATTAGGAATGTATTTATAGTGATTAGGGATGTAAGCATGTGTTGGAGGCTTCCTTCTTTCTTTCTTTCTCGTCTTTTCGTCTTCTAAATTCTTCGACTTTTACGACTTTGTCTCGGGATTAATTAAACTCGTCTTGTAATTTCTTCATTAATTAGACTTAAGTTCTTCGGCTTTACTGAACTTCCGTCTTTAGACTTTTCTTCGATAAATCTTTAGAAAAGGCCTTTGACTTCCGTTCTTTTTGCACTCTTGATCTTTTGACTTCGTCTTTTGTCTTTTTATTCGATAAAAGCCCGTGAAAGCCCGTGTTTTCTTCCCTTTTCACATTTTGGTCCTAAATCACAACAAAAACACAAACCACGCATAATTCTGACATTTACGACATAAAATACACGTTTTGGCTTGGTTATTATTATAATTAAGTGGTAAAAGGATAAGTGTTTTCACACTTATTAAATCCCCTACACTTGACCATTGCAATGTCCTCATGCAATGCATTAATTAGAAAGTAAGTTTTACATTTTCCATCATAATCAATCCATCTTGGCCTTTATTTAAGAGATAGAAAATTGCAAAATATTAAAAGGAAGAAAACAAGTAAAGAAATCAAAGACTTACCTTAGAGTTTTGGAAATGTCATGAATGTTCATCATCCTCAAGTTTCACGTTCCCCATACCAAGCTTAAAAACGAGATCATTGTTATTATAAGTTAACAAACTAACACAAACTCATGTGGGCCAATTATTTACTTAGACTCCCTTATTCCTAGGTGTATATCTTATATTTTATTATTGTCTTGAATGATCACGAGGATGCATTGTTGACTTATTTCGATAGTTATTTAGGCCAAAAATAAAGTGGAACGATTTAATCAATAGTTAGCTAAAGGACAAAATCTTTTAAAACTGCTTCTCGGGACCTCATAAAGTTCATATCTTCGCATAACTAGCTTCACGATTTGAGACCTTTCTCGGACCGATATTTGGCATTGACTTCATACTTCAAATCTTGAGAGACGTTCATGAAATAATGGTCTTCTCTTCATAATAGGAATTTCATCACTTGAACTTTTTGAGAGATTCTTCATACTTGGACCACGACTTCTTCATTTTTCTCTAATCTTTATTTGGGATTTTGATATACAACGATCCACCTCCTTTTAGGACTTGGATCTATTTATCCTCATACCTTGTTAGGTCCTTTTTGGATAGACTTCTCCATGATCTTTAGGGGAGTATTTGCTTTTCGTCGTGTGTCTCGATCCTTCATATTGATTTTTGGTAAATGATTCTTCACATCACTTGGGATCTTTAGCAACAAAATGTAGCCCTCATGCCTTGTTAGGGCCTTTTCGGACTCGCCAATCTTCGCATCCCGCTTCAGTAAGTTATGCCTTGGCTATGAACTCTAATTAATACCGAGCAACTTTTAAACGATCTTGGGCTAGAAGCTAAGTAACTTTTCAAATCGTACAACCTTATTTATTGCAATTAAACTTATTAGCAAGCGATGGGAGAAAAAGCTTATAATCAACTCACATAAATTCATGAAAGAATACCAAACTTATAATTGACTCTATCATCTCTCGTTCTCCACAGTTTAAAATCTCAAGGAATGAGACTCGTGGATGCTTAGCCTATTAAATCAAACTTTTGGGTTTTCAAATCATCTATAGGATCTTGCAAATTATTAGACTTTCTCAAGTTTAGAATTCGTATTTTAAAGTTCCCTTGATAAACGACTTTCTAGGATCAATTATAGGAACTTGCGAAAAGTTCTTGTTCTTAACCCGTAAGAGTTAAGACTTTCGCGTTTTAAAGTTCCCTATATAAAAGCCTAACAAAACTTGACTTAAACACGTTAAGGATACTAGCTAGAGTAAACTTGGATAAGTAAACTCGGGTTGAGTCAAAAGATTCACAATGTTTAAAAATTAAAACCACATTATTTAAAATTTATTCTAATAAAGAAAGAAAATAACTATAACAAAGATAAAACTACTAGGCCAAAATAGATCAAAAAATTTGAAAAATTGTCGAACAATCAATTTTCCAGTTAAAATGAGGACAAATACAAGGAAAATACCACTTAACTTCGATAGAAGTCCCCCTACACTTAATATAAACATTGTCCTCAATGTTTAAGCATGTGGAAGTAAACTCCCCTACACTTAGGACATTGTGCACGTTGTTTAAATCTTGCTAAGGAAGAGACAACTAAAGTGATTCCTATTTTAATATTGAATAATGTAAAATAGAGAATCAAAAGAGTTTAGGATAGAACCGGGAAGACGGGTACACGGAATCACGGGTCGTCAAAAGTCATTAAGAATGGATCTTTGATAGCTCGAATCCCTGCACATGATAAGAAAGAAAACAACAAACACATACTAGGGTCTCCCCCTACACTTATTATAAAAACAAAAGAAAAAGGATAGATACTGCGGGTTACCTCCCGAGAAGCGCTTGTTTTTGTTAACCGAGTCGTGAGCCTGACTCGACCTGGATTATCATGGTAAGAAGCTTGAAGAACATCCACCAGGATCATATACATGGTTTTCGTCTATCAAATAGCACAGCTTAAGGCGAACAAGGCAAGCCAAAGAAGAATAGGCAAGGTTCCCTTAAGCAAAGATGGAGCACGGTGGTAACAAGGGTGCTGAGGTGCAAGCATATCTCCATAAGTTCCAAAAGTCATTCCTTTTATTTCATTAGATGGATACTGAGATGGCTTAAAAATTTCAATACCGGGATCGAACACCTTTTCCTTTAGGGGAAAATAACACTCAGGCTCAGTAGACCTTGAAGAAGATCTGCTCATAAATCTCACAATCTCATCCTCAGAAGGTGGATAGAGAGGTGTCAAGACATAGGTGCTACGGATATCGGTGTCTTCCGGCTTCTTCTCCTTTGAAAGGAGTTTCTTCATATCCAAAGGAGGATAAAGAGCATCATCAAAGTCCAAAGGAGGAGCATCACTCTCATTTGGGAAGTAAGTGTTGAGAAAAGAAGCAAAGTCTTCCTCAAATGAGTAGTCATCCAAAGTAGGATCAAGTGTTGTTGGCGGAGGATCTTCATCAAAAGTAGGTGCAAGGTCATCATGAGAAGAATCACTCGAGAGAGTATCAGCCTCATCAAAATCATCATAAGTGGGCATGTCTAAAATAATCAGAATCATCCATATTAGAACTCGAATCATCATCGTAGTCATCATAAATTGGTGGAGATTCATGAATTGGTGGAGGATCTAAATTGGAGAGAGAATCATCCACATCATCTTGGAAGAGTGGATTATCATGGCAAGACTCGAAAAGAGGATTGTTGTAGATGACAAAATCATCAAGCACATTAATCATATTCGCTGACTCTCTTCCATTGGGTTTGGTTATGATCTTCCCCATTTTAAATACTTGTGCTTCATTCCCGACTCTTAAGATTAACTCACCTTCGGCAACATCGACTAAAGCTTTTCCGGTTCTCAAGAATGGCCGACCAAGTATTAACAGAATACGAGGTTCCATTTCATAATCAACAACAACAAAGTCGACCGGAAAAGTGAAGGTGCCAACTTTAATGAACACATCTTCGGCAATACCAACGGGGTAAGCGAGAGTGCGATTTGCTAGCTCAAGAGTCATCTTTGTTGGTGTAAGGTCGGGTAATGATAACTTTTTCCAAACACTTAAAGGCATCAAATTAATACTTGCCTCGAGATCGGCTAAGGCAGTAAATTCTTCGGTTTGGTTAAAAGTACATGGTAGCACAAAACGACCGGGATCTCCAAGTTTCTCCGGAAGTTCTTTAAGAAGGACGGCAGAACAATTTTCATTCAATCGAGTATTAACAAACTCGGCCATCTTCTCCTTCTTATTAAACAATTCCTTAAACATCTTAACAAATTTAGGCATTTGGGCTAGAGCTTCAACAAGGCTAAAGGTGATGGTCAGTCCCGAAATCTTCTTCAAATAATTCGACACTTGAATGTCATCCTTGGTTTGCAATTTGGCCTTGTCTAAGCGAGAAGGATAAGGGATATTGGGTTTATAGGTGGAAGGTAGGGTTGGTGAAGGGTTCTTCTTGGGTGCTTCTTCATGCATAGTTGGAGACGGTAATGGAGAACTAATACTAGGCATGGGAGTAGGAGGGATAAATGGTGGTGGAGGAGGTGTAGATGGAGTAACTGGTGGAGGGGTAGATGGTCCTACTAAGGTTGCTCCACTGCATGTAGTAATAGCACTCACATTCGCTCTCGGGTTGGTGACGGTATTTGAAGGAAGAGAACCCGAAGTAGAGGGTTGAGTAGTTGGTAAGAAACTAGCCAGCATATTTTTCAAATCATTTGTTTGAGTGCTAAAAGAGGTTTTTATATCATGTCGAAGCTCGGATCTAATATCATTCCCTTGCTTAGTGATATCTCCTTTCAAATTGATAATTTGGCTTTGTAGATTCTTAATTTTCTCTCCTTGGGTCCTCATTAAATTTTCAACATCTTGATTAATGGGTGGTGGTTGTTGAGCGGGTGGGTGATAAAGATTAGAAGTTCATGGTGGGTTTGGGTTGCTTCTATTGTAGTTGTTGGGGTTGTGGTTTTGAGGAGAAAAACCGGGTGAAAGAAAGTTGTTAGAACGATAACTTAGCAAGTTACGATCACCATAAGGTCGAGCTTGATGGCTTTCCGTTGAATAGTTACCATAAGCCGCATACACATTTTCCGGATTGTCATGAGTAGAAGGACAATCAGTGTATGAATGAGGACCGCCGTAGGTCTCACAAGAAGTTGCTACATATTTAACTTGTTGTTGATGGTTTGTAGCCAAAAGTTGCATATTCTTGCTCATTTCGACCATTGCGCGGGTCAATTCGGTGATATCAGGGTTTGATGAAGTAGAAGACACATTGACTCTCGTGTTATGACTTGAAGATGCGGATGAATCCCAATTTTTGTGGTGAGTAGTCATGTTCTCTATAAGCTCTCTACACTCCTCGTGTCTACTTTTCATAAATGTACCACCGGCGGCTGCATTAATCGTATCACGATCACGAAAAGTTAAACCATTGTAGAAAGTATCAATCAAAGTAACGGGGAGCATGTTATGGTTTGGACATCGATCAATCAAAACATTATATCATTCCCAAGCATCAAAAAGTGATTCATCGGGTTCTTGAGTAAATCCACTAATTTGATTTTGAAGGCTCGTGACCATGGATGGTGGAAAGTAGCGCGACAAAAAGCGTTGAGTCATCTCATCCCAAGTATGAATTGAATTCTTCGGAAGACGATCAAACCATTTTTCGGCATGGTGGGATAAGGTGTGTGGAAATAGGTGAAGGCGAAGAAAATCCATAGTTACACCGGGCAACTTCATGTTTTGAGTAACGGTAATGAACTTGTCGAGGTGTTTGTTGGCATCATCATCCGGTAATCCGCGAAATGGACAAGTGTTTTGAACTTTTTGGATCATGTGATGCTTCAACAAAAACTCTGGAGCCGTGATTTGCATCAGCGCAATCGGTCCTCCTCGTCCATTCATTGTAGCTTGACACAACTCCTCCATCGTTCTAAGATCGGGTGGTGGAAGAACATTGTTGTTGTTATTGTTGAGGTGCGGTGGGTTATTATTGTTGTTCACACCTGCCATATCTAAATCTTCACGAGTCTTGGGCTCTGGATAAGTTGAAGATCTAGTACGCATACACCTACAAAAGCAAAAGAAAAAGATACCAAATAAATAGAGAATATATATGTACGTGTAAAAATAAAAATAAAAATCTTTTTTGATTTTTGAAAATTTTTAATTTTTATGGATTTTTGAAAATTTTTAAGCAAGAAAAATAACGTTCACGAATGAACGGATCCCAAAATTCAACGCGTCTCTCATAGAAAACCGTTAATCTTTACGAAAAGAGCTGGCAGCGGCGCCATTTAATACAAGGTTTTTGCCCAGTATAAAAATTTCGTTGAACCAGACTTTTCGAATTGAAAAAGGGTAAACGTGCGACTCAGCCATCTTTTGGTGGATACAATAGATTTTGGTCGTTGTAGTATAATTAAATTGCAAAAATTTTAAGTAAATGACGGGTAATTAAAACTAAAACTAATTAAAACGTAGATGGTGCAGTATTAAAAACTTTAAAAGGTAATTTAATTAAATGACAAAAATTTAAGCTCGACGAAAAGTAAATTTGACAATGAAATAAAAATGTAAACTTGAAACTTAAAATAAAGAAAAACAATTAAACTGGCACTAAAGAAAAATGGCAGGAAAAATAAATGCTCAAAAATAAAACAGAGGATAAACAAAACCTGAGTCGGAATCCAAAATACTGTCACTATCCGGAATACCCAACAAAGTACTGCTTATCCGGAGTAAGGCTGTCACCCTTATCCGTAATGTTTATCCGGAATGTGTGTTGATTTTCTTATCCTGAATATCTAACGAGACCACTATCCGGAATAAATCTTCAAGCCCCAATCTGGAATAATCAACTTCCAGTTATCCGGAATCTGAATTCAGGACCTTTATCCGGAATAATTAGTTGAAGGGCTTATCCGGAATAAGGATGTAAAACTTATCCGGAATCCCTCTTCGTCTTCTTATCCGGAATATGTCTTGGAGGACTTATCCGGAATCCTCGATCTCTTTGTTATCCGGGATGCACAAAACGGAGCTTATCCGGAATCACGCCCGAACCACTATCCGGAATAATGTTATAACCTGTTATCCGGAATGTTTGTTCTTGCCTATATCCGGAATATGTAGATCGAACCCTTATCCGGAATTCGCAATCTTCACCTTATCCGGAATGTTTTCCGGATCCTTATCTCGAATATCCTTTTAGAACCCTTATCCGGAATTCGCTACTCAAGCTTATCCGGAATCACTGTCACTAATCCGGAATATTGCAAATGGAAGCTTATACGGAATGCTAGGGTTTAAAAGAAAACCCGGATAACAGTAGAAATGCAAATAAGCTAAAAAAATAAGCACTTAACCAAAACTTTTACCAAATCAAATTTAAGAAAAAGCAAATAAGCCAAAATTTAAAAACTTTTAAAAACACTAAATAATAAAAATATTTAAAATCAACTTTTTATAAAAATTAACTAATAAGCACTTAATTAAATTTAAGATAAACACAATAAGCTATAAAATCTATAAGCTAACACAATCATAAACATAAAAACAAAACACTTAATCAAATAAGCATGACAATAAGCATATAAACATAAAGATTAAATCAAGACAAGAAAGGTAGAATGAGAGATTAATTAAAACTTGATTAAAATTAATATTCAACAATAAAAGTAAAAGCAAGAATTAAAAGCTTACAAATTTAAGGTGCAAGACAAGAAATTAAAGGTGCAATTAAGTAAAGAACATTAAGAAAGTGCAAGTAATTAAAATGGAAGAACTATTTTGTCAAGATAGTCAACACCTCCTAATGTGTCATTAGGAGGGTATTTATAGTGGTTAGGGAGGTAAGCATGTGTTGGAGGCTTCCTTCTTTCTTTCTTTCTCGTCTTTTCGTCTTCTAAATTCTTTGACTTTTACGACTTTGTCTCGGGATTAATTAAACTCGTCTTGTAATTTCTTCATTAATTAGACTTGAGTTCTTCTGCTTTATTAAACTTCCGTCTTTAGACTTTTCTTCGATAAATCTTCATAATAGGCCTTTGACTTCCGTTCTTTTTGCACTCTTGATCTTTTGACTTCATCTTTTGTCTTTTTCTTCGATAAAAGCCCGTGAAAGCCCGTGTTTTCTTCCCTTTTCACATTTTGGTCCTAAATCACAACAAAAACACAAACCACGCATAATTCCGACATTTACGACATAAAATACACGTTTTAGATTGGTTATTATTATAATTAAGTGGTAAAAGGGTAAGTGTTTTCACACTTATTAGTCAACTGCCAATATTTTAAACCCATCCAACTCAAATAAACATAACAACCACCTAATAACCAAGCAGGAGGTGTTTAGTTTCTTTTTAAGCCTCTTAATAAATTAAGTGGTGGGTTAAAATCTCTTAGATTCTCTTATTTCATACTCACATCAAAATCTCTCTCTTCCCACTAAGTGAATAGTTAAGACACTCAAACAAAACCACTTAAAAAATAAAAAAAGCCGTGACACTTTATATACAAAACAAACCATTTCCTATACAAAATTATCCAAACAAAACAAAAATACAAACTTCCAAAGTAGGTCGACACCTGATTGATTGAAAGTATGTGTATCATGTCTAAATGGTTTCAATGTTGTCAATGTTACCATATTGATATTACAATCACCCATCTACAAATGCAAGTAAAAATATACTAACAACATTTATAAAATATTAACCAAAAGAGAATAAATTTAGATGAAAGTTATTATCTTTTATGAAAAATGACAAGTGGTGGCGGTTAGGATTTCTCACTGTTAAAGAGACAACTGAAAGTAAGGTTTCTCACTCACAAATCAGTTGTGGCAAGAAACCCTACTTTCCACTTGTCTCTTTAACAATAAAAAACCCTAATCGAAACACTGGTCATTAAAGGTAATAACTTCCATCCAAATATATCATCTTTTGATTAATATTTTATTAACATTGTTCATATGCATACACTTACATTTACATTTACCAATAGGTGACAATAATATCAATATGGTAACATCGGCGACGCTAGAACGTTTAGACATGGTACGCATACTCCTAATCGGGTGTCAGCCCACTATGGAAGTTTGTACTTCTGTTTTTTTTTCTTTTTTTGAATAATTTTATATAGGAAAAGGTTTGTTTTGTATAATAAGTGAGATTTGGTTATTTCTTGGTTGTTATGTAATTTGGTTTGGATGAGTTTAAAATATTGGTAACTAATATTTGTGTTTATTTTCAGTGGAGCTACCTGTTCTTTAGGACCGTTTACTGTTTTTTGGTATTTTTGAATGGGTCAACCCTGGGAATGTTGTCATTAACGTCCACGAGCGTCAAAAGCACATCATTCTTGTGAGTCAGAAGTTACCTCTGTCACTTCCTGGTGGTATAGTGCCTATGACTTTTGAAGAAACTACTAAATTGGCTTAGTTTTGTCAGGAGGTTATAAACATGATTTAGTTTTCTCATGAGGTTTTAAATTGATCACATATTGGTTACATGTACTTTTGAAAGAAAGGCATTAAATGAAAAGTAAAATCGCATAAAAGGAATCTCATTTAGAATAGTGTTTACTAAGCTAAGTGGCTACATTTGAGCCACTTAATTAACCTTTTAATGAAAATACTATAGTTTTAATAGTCACACCCATCAATAGGAATAAAGTGTTGTGCCCACTTATTAAGTGATTCCAAAAGAAAAAGAAACACCTCTAAGAGTAAAAGGTATCACAACGAGGAACCCCTCGCCGTGCCCATGTGGCAAGCTCGCCGGAGTTCGTCGGGGTTCGTTGCCACACCGACCCCCTAGTCGCGAAAACCTCGTTGGTTAACCAACGAGCCTTCAACGAGGAGAGAAGGTGTTCTCTTTTTCTTTTTTCTTTTTTCTTCATTTTTTTCTTCTTTTTCCTGTTTTTGATGAATTTGAGTATGTGTTTTGGCCTATGTGTGTGTGTGTGTGTGTGTTTTTCCGGTAAATAGAGAAGAAGAGGAAGAAGAAAGGAGGGGGCGGGGGAGATAAGATAAGGTTTTCTTTTAATTCTATTGTTTTTTTATTTATATTTACAATTTTTACCCTTAAGGTTTGTTATTTATTATTTTTGGTTAAATTTTTTTAATTTTTGTAAATATCCAAAACGTTTTTAGTTTAGGATTGTATTTTTATTTTCGTTTGTAATTTTTATTTATGTATTTGTAATTTTGATTTGAATGAAATAAATTTTAATTTGTGTAAAAATGAAAAAAATAAAAATAAAAGATAGTGGTGGGACAAAGTGAAGAGGGGTTGGTGTGTTGTGAGTGAAGGGGTATTTTTGTTAGTTGTTTTGTGCTGATGTGACGCTGATGTGGCAGCTGTGAGATCAAAGTGAAGAGGTATGGGTGTGTGGTGATACCCTTTACTCTAAGTGGTATGGTAGAGAGGCAATCTTTCTCTATTTGGCCCCACTCTTGTCACCTCAACGCCACTTTATTTCAATACAACACATAAAAATACATCCTCGCTAATGACATTCTCTCTCTCTCTCTCTCTCTCTCTCTCATCATTTAGGCCTCACCCACTAATACTATTACTACTTTTTTCAATTTTCACACAAATTAAAATTCTTTTTATTAAATTAAAATCACAAATACGAAAATAGAAATACATACGAAATTTAAACTGTTACGGAAAAAAACTACAATGCGTTTAAAAAACTTATGATAAATAAACTAGTTAAGAGTTGATCTTGTGCCCAAACATGCTCAATAAGAATTCGTTGAAGCCTTGAATGTGTTGTTTATCACAAAGTTCTTTTTCTTTTCTCTGACGGATTGTACAATACTCAAACCATGTCGTTAATATATTTTGTTGCTATGATGCACGTATACATGATTCTTCGTAACTTGTTGACAGACCAAGCACACGTTGGTTGAACAATCATACGCCATAATCCATGTAGGAGACCAAATTCCCTTTCAATATCTTTTCGGGCACTTTCTTGGCGCCGTTTAAACAAAACGTTTACATCAAATTATTCGACAAACATTGACCACTAAAGGAAAATCCGGTCACCAAAATAGTACCCTCTATCAAATATTTTCTCGTTTACAACATATAGGGCTATTGGTTCACTGATATCATGTTCACAATTGATGTATCTACACCTTCGGGCACATTCGAATTCACCTTCTTTGTTAATATGCATTATAGTTTCGAAATTAGATATATCATCGAGATCGGACGAATCAGAAAAGCTTGAGTCACTCATTTTTTTGAAAATGTTTTTGGATTGAGAAAAAAGATTAAGTTGATTGTATTAAAAAAATGTGGTTGTAGGAGTATTATTTATAGAGAAAAAAATATATTAAATAAAAAAATAAAAAAGGGGAAATTGTCGTATCATAACGTTTGTTTTTTATCTTTTGTGTCTCGTTTAATCGGATAAAAGGGCGACGGAGAGGGGGTGAGTGTGATGGAAAGCCTCGACGAGATGAAAAGCCATCTCAGCTTCAACGAAGGGTCTTCGCGGTTACAGCTCTTACGTTTAGAGTTGATCCTCAAAACTTTTTTCTTCTTTATTTTAAAGTATCAAAGTTAATATTATGTACAATGTAAAGTTTTTTACTTTTCAAAAGTGATTATCACTCATAAGTTTTTTCTTTTAAATGCTCAACGATAGATGTATCATAGACAAAAGTTCAAATTCAACCTTGTTTTCTTCTCACAACCAGGGGGACGCATCCAGGCTCTTGATTTGGGTTTGATCCAAAGGATGATAATATTTTAAGATTTAACTTAATAGACCTTTTTTATCCATTATATAAACCTTTTTTTTCTTTTTATCATTTAATCATTTTTTCAAAACAGATACATACTTTGTATTTTGCGTCTGATGTTTGTTTTGCAAGTCTTAAATTTATATTACAAGGATTAGACAAAACAAGGGACTAAAAACACAAACACGGGCAAGTATACCCTTTCGTTTGTAATATAGTTTTGTAGTGGTAGACCAGGATCGTTCGCAAGGACTTAGTTTCGTTTTGGTAAACAAAATAATAATCGAAGGTAGAATTGATTGATTTAAATAATATAATAACAAATAAGACTAATATGGGATAGTTTCTATAATGTCGTGATGATGATAATAATGATCGGGATATGATTAGGTAGGTAAAGTGTGATAATCCTTTTTCGTCAAAAAATGGCGTTTACACAATTCACTTGATTTGATTCAATACTTACGTTTAATTAAGCGACTAAGCTTAAAACAGATTTCCAATAAGTTCAATATTTTATCAAAGTATTAAAGCGGATCTCTCTAACCAAAGATTTAAAATCATAGACAAATTTTTAAAAGTTTATTTTAATAACTTGACCCTCTCGATGTCAAATTATCGTAACAAATTAACTTTGATAAAATAAGGTGATAGAACTAAGTGGCAAAATGGTTCTACAACGTTAGCCTGAAATCGAGTTACAAAGGATCATATCATAGCATCATCACTAATTATAGTCACATACCCATATCGTCACAAATAACTTAGCCTAGCATAGTAATTAAAGTGACAAATGGAAAAGAGTAAGAGAACATCATACTTAGATTGAATAAATCGACGAGTACACAAGTGTCACGATTGTATCGCCTTTCCACAAATCGAGGAGCAAAATACTCTCGTTACAAGTATTTCCCAAAAGTGGAAATATACTAAAAATCACTAGAAAGCTAAGAATAATCGGAATATTGAGTAGTATTTGTTATTGGAATTGATATGTTGAAATGAGAAGAAATGGTCTCAATTTATAGTGTTGTCTGAGGGTGAAAGTGTGTCGCACTTCTCCAAATGTGCGCCGCACATTGGAGATGGTGATTGTGCGCCGCACATGAAACTTTGTGCGTCGCACATTCGTGCGTCCAGAATGTTCTTCTCCTTTATTCTTGTTTTATTGCATCTAAGGACTTTATTTTCCTTTCCTTCACTTTGAGCCTTCAAACTTTGTACCTGCATATAAAATCCATGTATTAAGTATCGAAAGTTCTTATTTACAATGCATAGTGATATATTAGCAATGGATTAAATATGTATATTTTGGGTGTTATCAAATTCTTCCACACTTAGCTATTGCTTGCCCTCAAGCAATCAAAGCGAGAAAACAAATTAGATTTATAAAAGCTTAAGTATATGAAGTATGATAGGGAAATGATTATGTTTCTAAGTAGCAAAAGCAAATGACAAAATAATTTCAACACCTCACATAGAATAGTGTTTGGATTTTAAGTTCACACAAATGTCACTCACAAGGTAAAATGTAAGAGAACACTCAAAATAGCTCGGATATAAAATAGATAGCTACCATATGCTTGTACAAGACACGTAAACATAACCGTTGTGGCGTGAGCACCAGATAGATTTTTAAAGAGGCAAAATGTGATAATAATGTGGGTTTAGTAACAAACATGCCTTGTCAAAGTCGTAGAAAAACTATACTATAATACTTTTTTCTTTTTTCTTTTTTCTTTTTCCTTTTTCTTAAGAGAACATCATATATACTTACGACTTGACAATGGTAAGTGATGAGACTGCAATTATAAATAGTCTCATCGTCCAAATCGGGCTTAAAACGCTTAAAATATCATCAAAATACCCCAAAATATGCTTGTGTTTGTTCATTGTGTATTTTAGGTATGGATATCGTTAAATCAACAAAAGATCACAAGATTCAAGCAAAAACAAACACGGGAAACGAAGCCGTACAAAGGACGGGACCCGAATCATGATTTTGTATGAAGTCCTTAAAGTTTTGAAGATTGTCAAGATTGGTCCTTCATCTTTTGAAGACTTGGCAATTTATACCCTTGCAAAACTCACTAATTGCATTTGGGTCCCTAAATTATCAAGATACTACAAGATCAACCCTTGAAGAATGGTCAAATTACATTAAATGCCCTTGAAACAAGTTAGGAAAACTTTTGGTGGCCAATGTATAAAAAAGGAAACTTTCTTATAAAGGGAATTGAAGTTTTGAGCTGATTAAACTAATGTGACAATACCATGGGAATGCAAGGGCCAAACTTGGCCAGGCAACAATTCTCACTCCATCCAACCCCTGCGTTCCACGTGTCCCACTACCACAAATCAACCAATCACCATCCCACAAACCCCCACGTCGCTTTCCACTTTTATTTTTAAACTGATTTTTATTAATCAGTTTTTATTTTTGTGGGAAACAACTTTTTTAAAACTAATCACTCCCTAACAAAGATTAAACCCATAGTTTACACCCCCCCCCCATAAACCCTGATTTCCCCAGGTTCAATTAATGCTATACAAAAGGGGTTTTGCCCCTAACTATGCAGATTTATGATTCATATCATTGTCACCAAAACCCACCCCCATATAAACCTGCCACGTCAACCATGTGACATCCCCAATGGTCCCCTACCATCCCTTTCTTCCCAAACCAAAAGTCCCGACATAATCAACAGCTCCCAAGCATTCCTTGGTCCCCAATGTTCAACAAACGGCCAAGATCAACTCTTCACAGCTGTACACTCAAGGACAATCACAAGAAGCCACAAGACCATTTTTAAATTGTTTGACCAAAGGGGCAACAAAGGAATTTCAGCAAATTAGGGTTTAGGGTTTTAGCTTTTCTAGAATCATCTATTATCTAGTATAAAAGGAGAATGTGGCTTGTACATTCCCTTTTGTTCTAGTTTTTTGTAAAAATTTTAAAGGATTAATGAAAATGAAATTTTAAATATTGTGCAAAATTCTGAGTTCCACGTTAATGTTTTTGTAGTTTAATGATTTATTGTTATTTGTAAAATTAGTTTTAAGGTTTATCAAAAGTTCTTATTTTACTAAACACATTCTGAAAATTCGTTTTCTTGAAATATTTTTAAGACCCAAGTATTGGATCATATGACAAGATGAAGTGAAAGTGGAGTCTTGTTATGTGAATCCAAATACTTGTTACTTTCTTTTGTTGATTTGGAAAAATCTGGTTCAAGTTTTATTCCAAGGGTTTTGAGAAAAAGTTGTTTTTTTATTTACTCTTACTGTTTTTTAAGCTTACTCACAAATTGCCTGACAAACAGTTTGTAAGCTTAGCTTATTGAGCTTGAAGTGCTCTCCTTAGTTGTCTTTGTTTGTGCAGGTCAAGAAGAAACAAGGCATCATTTAATTCCATTTTCATTGCATTTTTTTATTGAAGGCATTCAACCCTTGGGTCTCTTGGAGATTCCACCAACAAGGGCTCTCTACATGTTTTGCATAAGCCAATATAAGCTCACAAAAGCTGATTAGGGAAGGCATCAGCCAAGGTTACAGGCTTGAACCCCCTTTTTCAAAAAAAATTATGCTTTTTAAAACTGCTTATGTGATTTGTGTGTAACCTGCTAGTATGAGTAGTTAATTTGTTTGTTTATGCTTATTTCAGTCATCTATGCATGTTTGGTAGTTGTTAATCAGATTTGAGTTGTTTTGACCATAAGTCCTTTGTTAAAGTTTGATTTCAGATTGATTAGGGGTGTTTGGGATTAGTATTGGGCTTGTAATTTGCTTAAACCACCTCATTCAGGGTAGTTATAGGTTAAGAAGTCAATTGGTTTCAGTTTGTTTGAGTAAAATAGGATTTGCTTGTAAACAGTTTGGTAAAAATCAGTTTATACAATCAGCACACCTAGAACTAAGTTGTTTAGTTAATTATAGGTTTAAATATTTGTAATCTGTTGAAGTTAGGATATATTTAGGTTTGTTTATCAGTTATTTGTGTTTTGGTTGGTTATTGAGCAAAATTTGGGCTGCCAAAAGTCACCCATTTGGTCAAACAGACCAGCTTTTGGCACCTAGACCCACCAGTCATATCAGCAACCTGCTTGTACCTTGAGTGTGTGAATTGTGTGTTTATCTTGTATGTTTTTGCTATATTGTGACTCCCCATAACTCAACTGGTTTTGGGGGTGCCTTATCTTGCCAAAACAACCACTAAACCACATCAAACGAGCCAATCAAGCCTTCAAAAAGCATCAGTGATTTTTGTGTGTTACCCGAGAACGTTCCCCCTTGGTTTTGTATATCGGATAACTCTATTTTTCTTTTATAATCATACTATAGCATAATTTTGTCAACTGGGCATGATTTGATCTTCATTCGAGCTTTAATCTTATAGAATCAAGTTTGTTTTTGTTTTTAAGTTGTTTGGGATACTAGTTATCAGTTTTGAAAAAGAAAAAATAAAAAAAAAGTTTTCACCAAAAAGGACGTGGCCAGGACTCGAACCTGCGCCACTCCTCTCACACACCAACACCTTAACCAATGCGCCCTTGGGTCTTTTACTGTCAAGGGTTGCTTTCCTTTATTATTTAAGGTGTGTTTGTTTTTTAGCTTATTTATTAATCCGAATCTTAATAAGCTAATTCCAGCTTATTTGATAAGTCTTTTTAGTGTTTTGCATTTTTCCTTTGTTTTTCAAGTAATTTAAGACTTTTTCGTTCAAAAATTATATTTTTCACGTTTTTCAATTATTTTTTATGATTATTTTTAGATTAAAAATTAAAAAGTAATTAAAAAATAGAAAAAAGTATTTTAAAAACTTGGAAAAATCATTTTTAGGTTTTTAATAGTATTTTAGAAGTTTATAAAGAAAAAAGTTTTCATTTTAACTTATTTTTAATTTTATCTAATTTTTGGTTTTTAATTAAACTTTAAAAATTAATATAAAATTATTAAAAAAGTTTTGGAAATTTTTGTTTGCATTTTTGTCTTATTTATATTTTTCTTGATTTAAGATAATTTTTTGGTAATTCTCAGAGCACTTTCACTTTTCGTCGAATTTTACGATTTTGCTTTTTTTACGTCGTACGGTAATTTTTAGCGTAATTCGTCTTATTTTTCCTTCTTTTCTCATCCAAAAACGACACTAATCCAAACTTTGATTTTATATATTGGCACACAGTTCACACACCTCCATCGAGAACGAACTTGGAATTTTCGTCTTCACGGTTTTCCTAAATCGTGTCGATTAATACTTTCCGCATTCTACTTTCTTTTTCCTAAAAGAAGTATATAAAAACCTACATCAGTAAGGCATAACAAAAAGGATATCGGCACAAAGGATGATATAGCACATAAGTACAAGTGCCTCAAATTTTAGCGAGCCAGTGTAGCTTGACTAAAATGATACGCTGGGGATTTATTTTACCTCTTCTAAAAAATATCTACAAATTAACCTCACTGCGGTTTAGTAAACGACGATCAAGCACAAGTTATGAAGCATACTAAATTATCGGCTTTCAGACAAATAGAGAAATATGAAGGCTTGGTTTTTCTCACATATTTGGTGGATGTTTTTTCTTAGTTATAATGTCAATCAATGAGATTTTTGCTTTGATAAAAACTTTAATTATTTATAAAACATCTTTATTTTTATTTTTGAAAAGATTTTGAAAATGTGGAGAAAATTGATTTTATTTATTATTATTTATATTTTTCTTATTTGTCTCCTCCTCCACACTTAAGTGGAACATCGTCCTCGATGTAAGAACGAATAAAATTAAAAATAGAGAAAATGCAAAGGGAAACGAGAACTTCCCGGCGCTTAGTAGAAAATTGTTGGTCTTCAAAAAGATGAATCTGGCTTAAAGCTCCAGTTTGTTGTTTTTCTGCATGACATAAAAAAACAAAAACACAAATGTAAAATATATACAAGGACGGTTTTATTTATGTTATAAGTCCTCCTCCACACTTAAGTTGAAAAGTGGGGGTAAATCCATGGATTGCCTTCTGAGAAATGTTAAGTTTAGAGTCTTCAGCCAGACTGGGCTACTTGGTTTTATTTTATGTAGAATGGAATGTTTTCGAAATCGAATTCATTACAGTCCTCCTCCTCGTGGTAAATCTTGAGTCTATGTCCATTGACAATAAAAGTTGTGTTATCTCTACCATACAGTTCCACATATCCGGATGGATATTGGTGTTTTACTGTGTAAGGTCCGGTCCATCTCGAAGTGAGTTTAGGTTGTCTGAATTTGTATTTCAAGATAAAGAGCAGTACTTTATTTCCTTGCTTGAATTCTTTTCTCATTCTTAACTTACGATCATGCCAAAATTTAGTCCGTGTGTTATATAAACGAGAACTTTCATAAGCTTGATGTCGAAATTCATCTAACTCATGAAGTTGGAATATTCGTTTTTCTCCAGGTGCAATAAGATCGGGATTGCAGTTCTTAAGTACCCAGTATGCACGATGTTCAATTTCAATCGGTAAATGGCAAGTCTTTCCATACAAAAGCTTGTATGGTGTTGTTCCAGTTGGTGTTTTGAATGCGGTACGAAAGGCCCATAGAGCATCTTCTAATTTTTTAGACCAACAAGCAGGGTTGCTTTTTATGGTCTTTTCAAGTACTTGTTTAAGAGCTCTATTAGTGTTTTCAACTTGGCCACTCGTTTGAGGGTGGTAAGATGTGGAAAATTGGTGGTTAACTCCATATCTTTCATGACTTTGTCCATGAGTTTGTTAAAGAAATGAATTCCTCTGTCGCTTATGAGTGCTTTTGGAATTCCAAAGCGACAAAGTAATTTCTTTAAAAATGTTATAACAAATATTTCATCATTTGTATGTAAGGCTTGAGCTTTGGCCCATTTGGATACATAGTCGACGGCGACTAAAATGTATTCACATTTATAAGACTTAGGAAATGGTCCCATGAAGTCGATACCCGACACGTCAAATATTTCACAGACTTTGATATTATTAAGAGGCATTTAATCTCTTTTGAAAATGTTTCCAATCCTTTGACATGCTTCACAAAGTCAAACTAAGGTATGAGCTTCACGAATGATTTTAGGCCAGTAAAAACTTGCGTCGAACACTTTTTTAGCAGTTGTGTTCGCGAGGTAATGTCCTCCGGTCGGTCCGTAGTGACATTCATCGAGAATTTTTCGTGATTCAGATCTAGAAATACAACGTCGGATCATACCTTGAATAGATGAGGTTCGTCCCAAAAGTATTTTTTGAGTTCAAAAAATAATATTTTTTTCTTTTGTTGGTACGTTATTCCCTTTCATAAAAAACCTACAGCCAAATAGTTTGCAAAGTCTGCGAACCATGGTGTATCACTAGTATTTACATGCATGATATGTTCGTCGGAAAAAATAATCAATTTGATCATCGCTTGAATCAACATTAACAATGCGAGATAAATGATCGGTTGCAACATTCTCTGCTCCTTTTTATCTTTATTTCTAGATCGAATTCTTGTAAAAGCAATATCCATCGTATGAGACGAGGCTTAGCATCTTGCTTTTCAAACTAATATTTTAGAGCTGAGTGATCGGTGTAAACTATTGTTTTGGACAAAACGAGGTACGCTCGAAATTTGTCAAACGTATAAACTACAGCCATAAGTTCTTTTTCCGTGATGGTGTAATTTTGTTGGGCTGCGTTTAGAGTTCTACTAGCAAAGTAGATGGGGTGAAATTGTTTTCCATCCTTTTGTCCAAGGACGGCTCCAAGTGCATGTTCACTTGCGTCACACATAAGCACAAATGGAAGATTCCAATTAGGGCTTGCGATAATCGGTGTGTATGTAAGCTTTGCTTTGAGGGTTTCAAATGCTAGAAGGCATTCATCACTAAAATCAAATGTTCGTTCTTTTTCTAGAAGTTGGGTCAATGGTCTCGCGATTTTCACGAAATCTTTAATAAATCGTCGGTAAAATGCGGCATGACCTAAAAAAAACTTCTAATGCCTTTAACATTAGTAGGTGGTGGGAGTTTTGAGATTACGTTTATTTTTTATTTGTCAACTTCTAAGCCAGTGCCAGACACTTTTTGTCCAAGCACAATTCCTTCTTTGACCATAAAGTGACATTTTTCCGAGTTTAGCATAAGATTTGCTTCTTCACAACGTGCTAACATTTTGTCGAGATTATTGAGACATGTGTCGAAAGAGTTTCTAAAGACGGAAAAATCATCCATAAAAACTTCGACGGATTCTTCGATCATATCGTGAAAAATAGCAATCATACACCTCTGAAAAGTAGCAGGTGCACCGCATAGGCCAACAAGCATGCGCCTATACGCGTAAGTTCCAAATAGACAAGTAAATATGGTTTTCTCTTGGTCCATATGGTTGATTGGGATTTGAAAATATCCAGAAAATCCATCGAGGAAACAAAAGTATTCATTCCCTGCGAGTCTTTCTAACATTTGATCCATAAATGGCAAAGGAAAGTGATCCTTTGTATTTGTTTCATTTAATTTTCGATAGTCAATACAAACTCTCCATGCGGTGATGGTTCGTGTTGATACTAACTCGTTGTTCTCGTTAGTCACTACAATGATACCTCCTTTATTAGGTACACAATGAATAGGCCTAACCCATGGGCTCGTTAGTCACTACAGTGATACCTCCTTTATTAGGTACACAATGAATAGGCCTAACCCATGGGCTATCGGCAATTGGCTATCGGCAATTGGGTATATTATTGACTACATCTTTCATGTTAGGATTTAGTCTTCTTTGTTTTGCACGATTGGTTATTTGTCATCCAAGAGTTGGATTTTGTGTTTGTAGAATGATGGACATATGTCAGGTATGTCTGAATTTTTCCAAGCAAAAGCTTGTATATGCTTCTTTAGAACTTCAACTAGGTCAATTTTATTTTCTTCCAAAAGTTGGGATGAAATAATTACAGGGAGTAATTTTTCTTCGTCAAGAAATGCATATTCCAAGTGTTCAGGAAGAGGTTTGAGTTCCATATCCGTAGGAGGTTCTTCCACATATTTCTTAACTTTGAAATCGGTTTCAAAAGTTATGTTTACGAAAGGTGTTTCTTTTTCTTCCTTAGGGGTTTCGATTGGTTCGTCGATATGAACGGCTATGAAGGCGTCAAATTCAGCAAAAAGTTCTTCTTCGAGGATGGTTCCTTCGATAGAATATAAAATTTCGCTTCCTTCATCAAGAAGAGCGTCGAAATCGGCTTCAACGAATTTGTCAATGACATCAATACTAAAGCAAGTATCGTCATTAGAATACGAGTGTTTCATTGCTTCGTCGATAGAAAAGGAAATTCTGTCTTATCCAACTCCAAGCTTGAGTTGTTTTTGCTTTACTCGAATTACAGCATCAGTTGTATGCAAGAAAGGTCTACCAAGAATGAGTTGTACTTTACTATCTTCTTCCATTTCTAGAATTACAAAGTCAACTAGAAAAAAAATCCGAATTCTACGAGCATGTTTTCGGCTATTCGCATAGGATATTGAAAAGATCGCTCTGCAAGGAGAACGCTCATTTTTTGGGATTGAGAATATCTTTTGAGATTTTTGCATACAATGAGTATGGCATGAGGTTAATACTTGCGCCAAGATCATCTAAAGCGTTACGTGAGTATGAGTGATGGAAAGTACATGGAATAAGAAAACTTCCAGGATCTTCCAGTTTTTGGGGTACTTTGTTTTTAACAATGGCATATCATTCATCATTAAGAAAAGCTGAAGAAATCTCTTCAAACTTTTGCTTGTTTTTAATAAGCTCCTTAAGAAACTTTCCATAATTTAACATTCCAGCCAGAACATCGACTAAAGGCATATTGATTCGAACTTCTTGGATTAAGTAGAGGAATTTTCCATACTTATCTTGCATCTTTTGCTTGCGTAAGCGTTGAGGGTAAGGTATTTTGGGTTTGTATGGTTTTGGTGAGGGATTTGGTGTAATGTCTTCAGTGGTTTTGGTTTTTGTTGGTTGTGGTTCATCGTCCTCATCGTCACTAAATGAGTTTTTTATGGGTACATCTTGGGTTGGTTTGGAAGTTGATTCGTAAGATAAACCACTCCGCGTGAATACGACATTCACTTGCTCGTTACAAGTTTGCGGTGGTTGGTATTTGTTGTTGTTCTTTGGGTTAGGGTTGGTGTTGCTTAGTAAAGAACAAGAAGCACGATTTGATTGTTTGCTCGCACAACGATCAAACTTAGATTCAAGGTTTTGAATGGAAGCTTGGTGGTTTTTGTTTGAAGTCTCGAAATTTGTATTGAGGTCAGTGAATGTATCTCGCATAAAAAGGTTGGTTTTCCTTTGAGATTCAATGAAGTTATCGAGTTTGGTTTCGAGATTGGGTTTGTCTTCGATTAGAGTGGGTTTCTTTTCGTCTCGATTGTAATTTGGTTTCGCAAGTCTTAAATTTATATTAAAAGGATTAGACAAAACAAGGGACTAAAAACACAAACGCGGGCAAGTATACCCTTTCGTTTGTAATATAGTTTTGTAGTGGAAAGCCAGGATCGTTCGCAAGCACTTAGTTTAGTTTTGGTAAACAAAATAATAATCGAAGGTATAATTGATTGATTTAAATAATATAATGACAAATATGATTACTATGGGATAGTTTTTATAATGTCGTGATGATGATAATAATGATCGAGATATGATTAGGTAGATAAAGTGTGATAATTCTTTTTCGTCAAATGGCGTTTACACAATTCACTTGATGATTCAAGACTTACGTTTAATTAAGCGACTAAGCTTAAAACAGATTTCCAATAAGTTCAATATTTTATCAAAGTATCTAAGCGGATCTCTCCAACCAAAGATTCAAAATCATAGACGAAGTCTTAAAAACTTATTTTAATAACTTGACCCTCTCGATGTCAAATTATCGTAACAAATTAACTTTGATAAAATAAAGTGAAAGAACTAAGTGGCAAAATGGTTCTACAACGTTAGCTTGAAATCGAGTTACAAAGGATCATACCATACCATCATCACTAATTATAGTCACATACCCATATCGTCACAAATAACTTAGACTATGATAGTAATCAAAGTAACAAATGGAAAAGAGTAAGAGAACATCATACTTAGATTGAATGAATCGACGAGTACACAAGTGTCATGATTGTATCGCCTTTCCACAAATCTAGGAGCAAAATACTCTCGTTACAAGTATTTCCCAAAAGTGGAAATATACTAAAAATCACTAGAAAGCTAAGAATAATCGGAATATTGAGTAGTAGTTGTTATTGGAATTGATATGTTGAAATGAGAAGAAATGGTCTTTATTTATAGTACTGTCTGAGGGTGAAAGTACGCCGCACTTCTCCAAATGTGCACCGCACATTGGAGATGGTGATTGTGCACCTCACCTGAAACTTCGTGCGCCGCACATTCGTGCGTCCAGAATGTTCTTCTCCTTTATTATTGTTTTATTACATCTAAGTACTTTATTATCCTTTCCTTCACTTTGAGCCTTAAAACTTTGTACTTGCATAAAAAATCAATGTATTAAGTATCGAAAGTTCTTATTTTTAACACAAAGTGATATATTAGCAATGGATTAAATATGTATATTTTGGGTGTTATCAGCGTCTAACCATTTCCCGCCATTTCGGATTTCTGTTAAACATCATGCTTCATTAGTTTGTGATTACCGATCATCCATCATCATCATTATCGATTCACTTTCATCATAATTATCGATTTCTTATTATTTCTTCATTATAATCATCAGTTTTCCATCATCACTGGTTATTGAACCTTCATCTTCGATCAGCTCATGGATTTGGATCTAAATCAACCTGTTGTTTCAGATCCAGAAAGTGTTGTTGTTTTGAATGTATATGTAGGTTATATGCAAGTGCTTTTTTTGATGTAAATTCAAGTTGTGAATGTAAGTTTTGCATTTTTTCATATGTAACTTTTTGTTGTTTATTAGTTATCTTTTATTATTTGAATATGTTGGTTATCTTGTTTTTTCACTTTTTATGTTTGTTATCACCATTGATATAATATAGTTTTGATTTTTAGATTGATTTTTTTTTAGTTTTATATGTGTAATACCAATCGTGATATTCTATAGATTTTTATCTTTACTTTGTTTGTATTGTTTGTTTGTTTATCATTGGTGATAATTATCACCAGTGATAGTCAAATATTTTAATATTGATAATTTAGTTTATCAAAGTAAACATAAAATCTTATATATTATCACTGGTGATAACTTATCACCAGTAGTCACATATTTTAATATTGATAAATTTAGTTATTTATTAAAGTAAATATAAAAACCTATATAATATCACTAGTGATAATACACATAATTTTTTAAATGTTTTTGTGATATCATATTTACTGGTATTTTTTATTTTATTTGTTTACAGCTTCTAGTACTTTGAAATCGTTTGATCACCATGAGTTGATTGATGGTCCTTATGGATTAGTGTATTGGGTTCCTAGAGTTTTTGCTAGTGATTTACTAGTAATCGGTACTGAATATGATAGTATTGAGGAATGTGTTGTTGTTTATAGAAATACGCTTCAGTGGCACGTTTTGTTGTTAGGTTATCTAATCAGAAACGATTAAGGGGTGGTTTTATGAAATATAAGACTTTAGTCTGTAATAGGGTATGTTGTCCAAAAAATGTTTACTTGAATACCTGAGATCCTAAGAATTTAAAAAAAAACGGTAAGGAGTACGAACTTTAGAATTTGTGATTGCAAAGCCCGTGTTGTTATTAATTTGGTTCCCGGTATAACAAAGTATCGGGTTGGTATTTTTGATGTGGAACATAATCATCAGCTTAATAAGCCCGAGTATAAGCATTTGTCTAAAGCTGAGAGGAAGTTGACTTATACGGAGCAAGTATTCATTATGAAAGCTGCTAATGCAAATCTTGGTCTTGTTTGAATGCATAAGTTATATACCGGATTGAAAGGGTTATCGTCACTAGTTCATGGTACTCAAATTGTGTTTAAACTTCACTCGTGGTGTAAACTGTTTCATAGGAGATAGCGATACTTAGCTGTTCATTAATCGGATGGAACAGAGGAAAAAGTATACGAAAGATTTTTCTTTTTAATTTTTTTTGTTGAGAATTTCGAGTTGCGTGGGACGTTTTGGGCTTGAGGTTACTAAGTGAAACTACAAAGAGTTTGGTGACATTGTTTCGTTTGATGTCACGTATAGTACTAACAAGTATGCTTCTTTTTTTACATCTATAAATAATCTTTCCTTTAAATTTTTATTTCTTATCACTGTTGATAAAGTATTAAACTTGTGAACAAATTTTTTAAGAGAATATTTTGTAGATAAAATGTTACTTGTTACTTGAAATATCAGAAGGGATTATTAGTGAATAAAGTTTTGATAAATTACAACAAGTTTATAACAATTATGTAAATCCATTATCATTGGTGATAAATGACCACAATCTATCATTTATTACTTGTGATAAATTAAAATGATAACTATCTGAAAATGAGAACTATCTCAATATATTATCACTTGTGATACATAAAATAGAGAACCATTTTTCAGGTAGAAGATGGTTTTTGTTCCATTCACTGCAATAAACAATCATAGAAGACGTGTTACTTTTGGTTATGGGCTGCTTAAGAGAGAAACAGTTGAAGCTTATGGATGGTTACTCCGAGCGTTCATGAAAGCTTTTGGTCGTTCACCTAATATAGTTGTGACTGATCAATATGGTGTTATGTGAATAGTTGTTGGTGTTAAGTTCCCTCTATCTAAACATAGGCTTTGTATGTGGCATGTAACACCCCATTTTGACAAATGGAATATTACAGGATAATTATGGCGTGTCATCAAAGCATGCAAGGTAAATGTCTAAAACATTAAATGACCATAAAAGGAAATACCAGAAACAAACATCGGTAGTCCAAAATAAGCTCACACACATGAATATATGTACTAAAAAGAAAAGGACTAAACAATGTCCAAAATAAATTAAGTAAAGTAATGTATGGAAATGCATAAAGTAATGAAAGCTAGATAGCTTCCATCCGTATGCACATACTCTCAAATCCTACGAGCGTCCCTAAGTACCTGCCGTTTGGGAATATGAAAAGGAAAACGGCTGAGCAAAACGCCCAGTGAAAGGATATATAACATAACATGAAGTGACATAAGCATAATAAGACTAATAGCAGCAGAAATGTAGAAGTCCTAGATAACTTGGAACATGTTCACAAAACTGGTTTTATAGTTTGAAAAGACTTATGTTTTTATATGAAAACTGTATTTAATTAGCCAATAGCCCATATAGGTCATGAGATTCCACCGTGCATGAATACTTGGAGGGGTGACCTCATCATGCAATTAGAGGGGATGCCTCTTATTAAATTAGTCTGGGTAGGAGGGATCAACTCCTTGTGAAGGATGCAAGGCACACACCACATTCACCATGAAAATATTGTAAAACGTGTAACTATGATGCACCCATACGCCCCACATGATGATATAAATATATGGCTAAAACTGTAAAGGGACGCCACGAGCAATCACTCCGCCGTGAGGAAGTCATAACATTGGTGCCTCCAGTGTTATTGTTATGGTACCTCCATAACTAGATGACATGGCATGCATGTATATGGCTTAGGCATTTAAAACTAAACATAAGCAAATCAAAACATATAAAACAAATACTTGAGGAAAACAGTTGGCTGCAAACATGGAATCCTAATAAGGAAAGAGAATGTCCATACTGAAGGACGGAATATCCGAACCTTATGTCCAGTGAACGAGGAAAGATGAAAGGATGAAAAGTCCTACTCCGACCTCATTATTGCTACATAAATAAGGGACATGTATGAGTTGTGTGATTAGTGAGAGTGTTACTGGTTCTTGTATGTTCATAACTCATTTTATATGTTCTTGTCTTATTTTACTGTTTTAAATGATATATTGTGTTATCCATGTATCACATGTCTTCTGATTATGTATTATCTTGTATTCTTGTGTTATTATACTTGTAGTGTAATAATAAGTAACTTTCTAAAAATGGTTTCCAAAAATAGAAAGTTTCCAAAAATAGATCAATTTCTAAAAATAGAAAGTTTCCAAAAATAGTAAGTTTCTAAAAATAGAAAGTTTCTAAAAATAGTAAGTTTCCTGAAATAGAAAGTTTCCATAAATAGAAATAAGCTGGATTAATAAGCTAATAACATAAGTTGGTGATTACTAGTTAAAAGTTATAAGTCATGGAATTAATAGCATAGTTTACTAATTAAATACTATAGGTTATACAATTTAATTAAGTCATGGTTTAATTAAATTAAGTCTAATATAATACTTAGGTTATACATATTTTATTAATTTAATAAAAATAACCTAAGTCATGGATTATTAATTAATTATTAATTCATGTAGTCTAATTAATTAATAAACTTTAGTCTAAAATAAAATAAAATATACTTAGGTTAAAACGTATATTATTTTTTAAATAATATAACCTAAGTTCATGTTTTAATTAAATTAATTGTAAATTAATTTAATTAACTTGTAACCTAATTTAGCAAAATATCCCGAGCTCGAAGCCCAAGACAAAACAATCCGAGACCAAACACCCCCAGCTGGCGGCTGGTGGTTTGGCCGTGGCTCACACCGACGTTGCCGGTGCCACTGGTCGAACAAAAGTCCCATCGTCTTAAGCCGGTGGTTCCCCCTGGTTTGTCTTGCGTACCCACTGACCGAAACAAACACACCCCGGCTTTCGCCTGGGTTCCCTTTTCTGTCTGAGAACGACACCAAGCCCCAAAGGGGTCTCGGTCCCCTTGCTGTCCGAACACCACAGCCACACCGAGCCCTTGGGGGTCTCGGTTGGCGAACCAAAGTGACACCAAGACCGATGGTTGGTCTCGGTTGGTGTGCGCCCGAACAAACAAACCAAACAAACCAAACAAACCCACTTTTTCTTGTTTTAATAAATCCCATAACATATTTTATCATTTGTTTTTAAAGATCAAACCATAAGAACATAATTAATTAAAATGATGAAGGTTTATGAATATACCAAACGCGTGATTGAAAAGAGGTTTGGAACACGAACACAAACACGTACAAACCCAAGATCAAGAATCAAAAACGCCCTCTCCTTCTTTCTCCTTGTGTGTCGCGGCTGAGACAAAAATAGGGGCTAGGGTTTTCTAAATTTTTGTAAAACTCTGTATAATGAAAACTTTGTGTTTTAGTTTTTCATTACTTAATTTAAAATGGGCCTGGGCCACTCCTTCTTTGGTTTCCGCGGACACAAATCCCAACAAGGGTCAAACCGGGCTTTGTTCATGTTTAATATTATTCGTGTTCATTTGTATTTATTATTCATGTTAGTTCGTGTTTTAATATTCGTGTTATAATTATTATACGTAATAATTATTTATTGTGCATAATAACATACGTAGTTTCTCGTAATTAATATTTGTGACACGTGTACATAACATAAATGAAAAGTTTTAATTAGTTCGTATGTTTACGTGGTGTACTGTTCATGGTATTTATATGCGGGTTTTACAACTCTTCTCTCTAAAAAGAATAATTCGTCCCCGAATTATAGATAACGTAAACTGAAAGAGAAACATACCCGAATCAAAACTGGAGATGAGGGTAAGAAGTCCGGATAGACTCCTCCGTCTCCAAAGTGGCTTCCCGCTCGGAATGTTTCCTCCAAAGGATTTTGACGAATGGAATCGTCTTTTTCCTCATGACTCGCTCTTGACGATCAAGAACTCGTTCGGGCTCCTTAATGAAAGTAAAATCCTCATGAATCTGTTCGAGTGGATACTGAACTATATGAAGGGGATGATAATTGTACCCTTTGAGTAAGGACACATGAAATACGTTGTGAACGTGAGAAAGCTGCGGAGGTAACGCTAAACAATACGATACTTCGCCGACTCGTTCGAGGATATCAAACGGTCCGATGAATCTATGACTGAGTTTTCCCTTGATTGCAAAACGCCTAACTCCACGCGCCGGTGATACCTTGAGAAAGATATGATCTCCTACGTTGAGATGTAAATCCCTACGATGCTTGTCGGCATAACTCTTTTGACGTGCACGTGCTTCTTGCAGTTTTGCCTTAGCTACAACAACCTTTTCGTTGGTCACCTCTATCATCTCCGGACCTTCAAGAATTCGCTCACCAACCTGATCTCAGCAGATTGGGGCGCGACATTTCCTGCCATACAACATCTCAAACAGTGCACACTTGATGCTGGCTTGCCAACTGTTGTTGTATGCAAACTCTACCAAGCAGATATAGTCGTCCCAACTTCCTGTCCATTATAAAGCACAAGCTTGCAGCATGTCCTCTAGTGTCTTAATGGTACGCTCCGACTGTCCGTCTGTCTAAGGATGAAAAGTCGTGCTAAGCTTAAGTCTGGTGCCCCAAGCTTTCTGCTGACTCTTCCAGAATCACGAAGTAAAACTAGGATCTCTGTCAGAGATGATGCTGGATGGAGTACCATGTAGTCTCATGATCTCCTTCTGATAAAGGTCAGCTAGTTTGCTAACTGCGTCATCCTTGCGGATCGGTAAGAAATGAGTTGATTTGGTAAGTCGGTCGACGATAACCCAAATGGCATCATGCTTCCTCTTGGTTTGTGGAAGTCCGGTGACAAAGCCCATGGAGATCTTGTCCTACTTCCACTCTAGAATGTATAATGGTTGTAGTAGACCACTAGATCGTTGATGCCCGATCTTAAACTACTGGCAGGTAAGACATTTGGAGACAAAGGTAGCAACGTCCTGTTTCATACCACTCCACCAGAAATGCTGCTTGATGTCGTGATACATCTTGGTGGAACCAGGATGAACAAAAAATGGGGAGCCATGAGCTTCAGTCAGCAAAGCCTCCCGGAGTGTAAGATCATCAGGAACACAAAGTCTAGTGCCCTACCATAAGATACCGTCGTCATCTACCTGAAACTCCGTCTGCTGGTCTATGTTCTGAATAATTGCCCAGATTTCACCATCATCCTTCTGAGCTTCCTTGATCCTAGAGAGTAAGTCAGTTTCAACTCTAAGATTGGCCCATTAACTATGTTTTCCACGTACCATAAACTCGATGTCCAGTTGTTCCAAGTCACGTATAATTTCTTCCTCTATCTTAATGCCGTTGATCATGCCCGAATTTCTACTAAGAGCATATGCCACTACATTAGCCTTGTAGGGATGATACTGAAGATTAATGTCATAATCTTTCAACAACTTTAACCACCTTCTTTGCCTCATGTTCAGTTCACGCTGAGTGAAGATATATTTCAGGGTCTTGTGATCCGTGAAGATATCACATGATTCGCTATACAAGTAATGCCTCCAAATCTTCAGTGGAAACACAATTGCTGCAAGCTCCAAGTCATGTGTAGGATAGTTCTCCTCATAAGGCTTAAGCTGTCGTGATGCGTAAGCAATCACTTTCCCATGTTGCATGAGAACACAGCCAAGATCCTTCCCCGAAGCATCACTATAGATCTGAAATCCACCTGTACCAGATGGGAGAGTAAGAATAGGTGCAGATACCAACTTCTGCTTCAGTTCTTCAAAGCTCTTCTCTCTTTCTTCAGTCCAGACTAATTTCTACCCTTTCCGCATCAATTTGGTCAATGGCAGTGCTAATCGGGAAAAGTTCTCAACGAACCTACGGTAGTAACCAACTAATCCTAGAAAGCTGCGAACTTCAGTTGTCGACGTCAGTCTTGGCCACTTGGTAATAGCCTCAACCTTCGCAGGATCCATGGTGATTCCCTCTGCGGATACGATGTGGCCCAGAAACGCCATTCTACTCAACCAAAATTTGCATTTGGAGAACTTGGCATACAGCTGCTTCTGGCGAAGTATCTGTAATAATGTACAAAGATGGTCTTCATGTTCCTCATTTGATTTAGAGAAAATCAGGATATCATCAATGAAGACTATAACAAACTTGTCTAGAACCTCATGGAAGATACGGATCATTAAATCCATTAAAACTGTTGGAGCATTGGTAAGGCCAAATGGCATGACTACAAATTCGTAGTGCCCATAGCGTGTACGGAAAGCAGTCTTGGCGATATCCTGCTCTTTCACTCGTAACTGATGGTAGCCAGACCTCAGATTGATCTTAGAGAAATGTTTGGCGCCTTGCAGTTGGTCAAACAGATCATCAATGCGTGGTAAAGGATATCGGTTTCTAATGTTGATCTTATTAAGCTCACGATAATCAATGCAGAGTCGCATACTGCCATCCTTCTTCTTCCCGAATAACACCGGTGCATCCTATGGAGATGCACTAGGGCGGATGAAACCTCGCTCCAAAATTTCTTGTAGTTGTTCCTTTGAATCCTCAAGCTCAATGGGAGCCATCCGGTAAGGAACCTTGGAAATTGGCTCAGCTCCTGGGATGAGATCGATATTAAACTCTACCTCACGAGCAGGTGGTATGCCCGGGAGTTCTTCAGGAAACACGTCGGGGAATTCTGACACGATAGGCTGATTCTGAATGGATGGAGATTTAGCCTCTATATCATGAACAGTAGCTAAGAAGCCCTCTCAACCATGTGTCAGTAAGGCACGTGCTTGTAAGGTTGAAATTATCTGTACAGACCTTCCTGGTATAAAACCATTGTGGATGTACTCTGGCGCATTGACATCACCAAAAATAACCCGATATGAATAGCAATCTACGGTGGCGTGGTGTTTGGATAACCAGTCCTGCCTAATATCATGTCAAAATCACACATGTCCAATGGAAGTGTGTCAACTGAACGAATTATGCCATCAAACTCAAGGGGAAGATCTTTGTACCCATGGGTCATGCGTACAGAGTCTCTCAAGGGCGTGGAAATGTTTAAGACATTTTCTAGTGGCATAGGGGATATCCTAACACGATTGGCATAAGTAGTGGATATCGGAATGAGTCGCACCCGTGTTAATTAAGACGCATGCAGCTTGACCATACATAAACAAGATCCCAGTGATGGTACCTGATGACTTGTTGGCTTGGTCACACGAGGTAGTGTACACACGTCCAGTAGTCGGAGGTGGCTTGGTGTCAGCATGCCCAGAAATGTCCTCAATCTCACCCTTACGACAATCCTTCATGCGATGGCTTGGCTGGACACACTTGAAGCAAGCATCGCTAGCACGGCGACAAGGCCTTGGGTGTCTGCGATTGCAAGTGGTGCAGATGGGGTGAATGTACCATCGAACATGTGCCCTAGCTGGTTGGGAGCCTGTTTAAGAAAGTATGTGTGAGACATGATTATCGGGTACAAATAGGACTATTTAGAAAATTTAAGATGTAATACCAGATGTAGCTGCACGGTTGGGCTGTGAACCTCTGTGGTCCTGATCCCGTCCGTTTCCAGTGTTCCTGGTAATAGATACTGATGTGTCAGAATTTATGGATCATAAAGTAACATAACATAGAAATGAGTAACTTAGGGACCTGCTGTTGTTGGAGTTGTTGGCGTTGTTACGGTAATTGTCATTACCGCCACGCCTATCCGATGCAGAACAGTCTTGAGTCTAACCGTTTCCCTTAGGCTGGTTCTGCTACTAAGTGGCTGGTTGGGACCGGTCCCCAATCTTCTACCTGAAAGATGCAATTGTATAGAGAATGATATAAATGAACAATACTGAATTAAATGAAATGATCACTGCTGATGACGAAGATATACCTCTTATCAGGTCTTTCTGCCTCTCCAAACTCATCCCTCTCTTGCAGCATCTCCAACTTGCGAGCTGCATCTGCCACCTGTGCCACAATGTTGAACGTATCACACACCAGATTGTTGGCGACAGAAGTACGAAGAGCCCAGCAAAAGTGATACGCCTGCTCCTCTGCGGTCCCAGCTGCTGCGCCAAGGAATCCAGCCAGCCGAAGGAACCTCTGCATGAATTCAGTGTTATTTTACCCCGCTCTCTGCCTAATGCTATGATACTCGAGCTTATCCTGCTCAGCTTTCAGGAAGAACTGCCCTAGGACCAAATCCTTCTACTATGCCCAAGTCAAGCCAGTCACCCAGTCGTCGCCTCCATTCGACTTCGTAAGTGCCTTCCACCATCCAAGCACGTCTCCCTCGAACTTGTAACAAGTTAACCTCGCCTTAAAGACAAGGTCGCATCCCATAGCATCAAAATCTTCTCAATGTAAGTGATCTAACTCTCTGCCTCAGTTGGGCTATCAGTCTGCTCGAATGATTTCGTACGCTGCTTACTGAACCTCTCCAGCCATGTGATCAGGGTATCTAGAGGTGGAGGATTCTGATTCTGATTCTGGTGAGGGTGCTGATTGTGGTTGGCTTGCACCTCGGCCCGAATCTCATTCCTCAGTTGAGGAAGCAGAGCTTGAATAACAGCTTGGACTGAGATACAATCAAGAATTATTAATCAGTCTTTTGACTCGTTCCCTAATTTATGGACACTATTGCATCTTAAACAATATGCTTCTAAAGTGTACACTCGTAGCCTGTTTGTTCGTGTTCAGAAGGAGATCATTGCAGGCTCTTGGTTATGTTCAGTTATAGCTATGTGTTCAGACGAGGGTTGCTATGTGTGTAGTATTCATGAACAAAAAGCAGATTATGTTGTTGTTCTTAAAGCGATTGATGAAAAAGTGATTGATGAAGAAATTAACTCAAAGGATGTTGAGGTAGAAGAGATTAATTTGCATCAAAATGTTTTAAGAAAGTACAAGGTATATAATTTTTTAATTAATGTCTAGTTTATCAATGTTTTGATTTCTTATATTATCTTCAGTGGTATTCTGAATATCAATACTATAATCAACTCCAACTTATAATATTTTTGTGCTTGATGTATAGATTCTTGATTATTCAGTATTGCATCACCGGTGATAACATATCTAACAAATTTTAGTCTCTTATAATATCTCTAGTGATAAAACGCCTATCAATACTGCAATCAAAATCAACTTCTAATCAGAATTTATTTTCACCATCATTGTCATGCATACTATCAATAGTGATATATGCTTTGTTTGACTATATATTTTTGACTCTTTTTGCAAGGTGATTTATAACGAACAAGATACTTTAGTTCCGTGTTGCTATCAACCTTTTGTTCGATCTGGTATTTTATGTCAACACTTTTTTTGTGTATTCAAGAATTGTAATATGTCGCGTATACCAGCTCAGTATATTCTTAGGCATTAGATAAAATATTTGATTCCTCTTAGTTTATGAAAAAAGCGATATGGCGAGAAGAGTAAAGAGATAAAGAAGCTATCAATGGAGGCGTCTGTTATTTTTTATTCATGTATTCATATGTTGAGGAACACCGCATTAAAGTTGACATCTTTTGTGGATAAGATGAACAATCTAAAGTCAGAACTTGAGGTTGATTTGCCAATTCCTCAAACACGTACAATTGGTGATATGGTTGAAGAGTTTACGGGTGTTAAGAAGCTTGATAATTTGATGTAAATAATCCATCAAGTGTATGGCCAGCGTATTAAGAGTGGAAGAGAGAAATCAATGACTAAAACTAATTGGAGAAAAAAATATGGAATGCAATATTTGTTTGAATACTGAAGACACCGGTCGAACTTGTCCACAAAAGGAATATTCCCGATTTTGTGTATTCCGCCCCAGTTGCTCCAGGTGTTGGTGACCATAGAGGTGGTGCGCCTCGAGGTTGTCCAAAAAGAATAATCCTGCTCTAGATTTCGTTTAAGGTTCATGTTCTGGAGTGCCAATATGATTTTATTTTATATTTTGAATATTTTTTTAGAGAAAACTTATGATGTACTTTGGGATCATTTGTTTATTGAATGTTTTTAATCAATACTTTTCCATCTTTTATTGGGTATATCAGTTTTGATTTAGAAGTTGCGTTTGGTTATTTTTTGTTTTAAATGTTTAACTCTGGTTACAATCATTATCAATGTTGATAATACTATGGTATATAGTTTATTTGAAGTAATAGACTAGAATAATGAAGAGTCTGTGAATAAAAATATATCTGTATACATTATCAATAATGATAAATAAAATAGAAACATATCTTTATCTATTTTATATATAAAGATAAAATAACTGAAATGGTATTTAGTAACAGTTTTACTCTTTAAGGCTCTATTTTTTTTCGATTTGACTGTGCATAATGCCTGTAAAAGATAAACCAATAGTTATATGATATGCTTTACATATAATAGTGGGGTATTTTTAAACAGTAACTAGTGTCTATGCTTTTTAGTATTATAGAGATATTATTAAATACTACAATTTTTTGTAACTCTCTTATCTTCAGTGATAAAGTATTGAATAATCAACAATTTATAAAGCAATACAATATCTATAGGCACTATCAATAGTGATAAATCAAAGAGATTAGAAATTTTGGTTGGTTATAATATAGATAGACAGTTTATCACTAGAGATAACTTAAGAGATTAAACTATTGTATATAGTTTATAAGGAGTGTTAACTATTGAATAATTAGAACAGTATCACTAGTGATTGATAAAAGAGATCAGAATATGGTTTTGGTTATGTTAACGGTTTATTTTTTAAGGGTCTATTATTTGTTTTAGTTGACTGTGCATAGTACCTCTAAAATATATAGTAACATTTATATGATATGCTTTATATAAATTGTTAGTACATTGATTAGTTGGGGTAGAGAGCGATCTGAGTTCCTAGCCGCATGGGCTCATATGTATCAAATTGAGTTGGATCTTGTACTAAAAAGAGATGTGTTGATGAATTCCTGCACAAATGAAAGTATACCGTTAGCCCTTACCATGGAGACGGACGCCACGATTAGACTCCAACGCGAGAGTAAGATTTCATGTTGTCAGAGATATATGTGTGTATTAGGAAGAGTGAGAAAATCATAACTCGTTTGGAGTGTCAGGGTTTAAGTACTAGGTTGTCCATAGTATTTCGGATAGTACTCTGAGTGGGCCTTTGTGGTCCAAAAGCCCATATGTCTTTATTTTCTAATTGTGACCCCTACGGACCCGTTCCCGAGAACTTATCTATAGGGGTCCCGGATATGCTTCAGGAGAGCATGTCCGGTGTTGTGTTGTATTGTGGATCCGCTCTCGGGAAGTTGATTCATTTAGAACTTTGCCATCGTGGTGGGCTTTTGTGTACTTGGGCCTGGGCCCAAGGTTTCGTGTATAGTTTTAGGACCAATAGGTCGTGTCCATGATATACGTCATCAAGTCCCCCTAGTCCAGTGGTTCTTGCGTTTGCGAATGGATCACTGGACTTTAACAAATGTCTTCGTCCACATCTTTTGTCAGCGGACCTTCATAGTTTGTCTTTATCCGGAAGTCTTTGTTATTGGGCTTTTCTTGTCCACAAGTTCTTATCTGTGAGTTCTTTGTCCACATCTTGTGTCAACGGACTTCTCATAGTTTGTTTTTATCTGGAAGTCTATGTCAGCGGGCTTTTCTTGTCCACGAGTTCTTCGTCCACATCTTGTGTTAGCGGACTTTTCATAGTTTGTTTTTATCCGGAAGTCTTTGTCAGCGAGCTCCGCAAGTTTCTTGTCAACGGACTCTTTTTTTCGCCTAGTGGGTGGACTATTACTTTTGTCCAGAGGTTCTCCCTAGTGGGTTTTTGTTCGCGGTTATTTTACGTCCTAATTATTCACTGCTTGCATATAGATGTTAGGCTTAGTTGCTTTAATTCATCTAGGATTAACCAAGCGTATTTATGTCTTTGTTTGCATAAAAAACATAAAATACAAAAGAAAATATAATAGTGTTAAGTTTTTGTCAATTTCATATCAATTTTGTCAAATGTAGGCTTTAAGTTGTTAAAACTAGTTAAATCTAGCTTCAATTTACTTGTCTTATTGTTTTATGAGGTTTAGAATGATTACTTTCAGTTTCATACACTTATAGCTCAAACTCAGTCAACTAATAGTTCATACTTGGCCAAAATTGACCAAGCATTTTGCACAACACACCAATAAGAATTTAAAGGGTCAAACTAAGGTTTTATAAATTGAAATTGGTACACTCTTAGAATAGGTGGAGAAGTAATTCTATTTGATTTTGGTTGCTAGCTAGTGATCCAAACAACCCTTAAGTAGCAGCAAAGCAATCAACATATATGTGTCTTAATAGGGTAAATTCGAAGATTTTCATACAAAACATTGATTTTGTTAACAAGAAAACAAAAAGCAACTACAAACTAGAACAAGTAAAAAACAAGCAACATATGATACTCACCTTACATTACCACTCCCACTCAACTTACATTACCACTTATGCTTCTACAATTTCCAATAAATGTGTCCTTCCTTAAAACCTTAACTAGGTTTTTTAGTAATATTAAGATAATGGATGGATGGATTAGAAGTAAACACTGAGACATTACGAATAATCAAAGCAGCTCCTATAGTAATATCCTTTTTAAGATCCTCTACGACAAGGACTTTGTGTTGGTCAGTATTTATTGACACCGAAGCAACTCTGAGATTTGAATATATAATCCCCTAAGTGTTTCTTGTTTAGCAGAAAGGTGGTTCTGTTGAAGCATGCCCAGAGGAACAAGATTCCTACTGAAGAAATAGTTGTCGAAGAAAGTTCAGTTTTTCCTCTTCTAAAGAACTTAAAAGACAAGAAGTCTTTGCTTCAACATCTAGGCGGTTCAGTTGCTGAAGAACAAGTCCTGAATAAGATCTTTCAGTCTAGTATGGCCTGACAATACCATACTAAATGATGTCGATCTCCTCTGGGATATTAAAGACACTTCAGTCATCCTGAAGGTTTACAATAGGCGGGAAAGATCTTCTTTAAGTCAAACAAGAAAGCAGATCTCATTAGGAATAAGGTTGCTTGTAAAAGTAAATATAAGTACAACCTTTATTCTCGCTCCCACTTTATAGATACAACTTTGTACTGTTTATCACGTGGGTTTTTTAACCACCTACTGGATAAACAACACAATGTTATTTGTGCATTTGTAAACCCTAAAGTGTGTTGCTTATAAAAGGAACACACATGGGAGAGAATAAGCCAACCTCTTGTACTCGAAAGATAGAACTCTTCTAAGAGCCAACTCTCTCCTAACATCAACCTAACCATACGGCGAAATGCCGATGAACGTTAAGGTTGAGACTTAAACTCATAACTTAGGTTTGTAGTTTAAGTAGGGGAGATCACCCTAATATTATCATTCAACCACTTTGTTATTCCGCAAACAAAGTGTGTCATAGATTCTTTATTAAGTTTTAATAAAAATCTCTATATGTTGAAAAGTAATTCGGTATTATTGTTTTAATTGTTAACTTTGTTATTGCTTTATTAAAACAACTCACTTGAATTCAATATGTAAGATATTACTTAAGGTTTATAATTAATATTGAGTTAAAAGGGACCAACAAGTGGTATCAAAGCAATGTGATTTATAAAACCTTTATATTTTTATAAAACTGCTCATTTAATGTTTTTAAAATCAAGATCTAATATGGCTTAAGTAATACCATAAACCCTAGAATACAAAGGTGGCACATTAAATGCTTCTCCTGTCCTAGAAGTGGCAAATTTCACAAACTAGAAGAAAAGGTTTCTAGTCCACATGGTTGGAATAGAACCTCAATTCCTTGAAATCATTCAGGATGGTACATTTGTTCATGGTTGGAGACAATAGAAAACTTGAAGCACAATGGATTGCTAATGAGAGAAAAGTTGATAATCTTGATCAGCGACTCAAAAGTCTCATGATGTTTGTGCCCTTAAATGATCAAATAAATTATGTTGTGAACTGTCTAGCGGCTAAATCTACCTGGGATGACCTGATACTTTATCATGAGGGGCCCTCTGATGTGAAAGTAACGAGAATAATGGATTTAAAGATATCCTATAACACATTCAAACACAAAGAAGGGGAGACTCTCACTCAAATTTTCACAAGATACAAGGCTCTGATGAATGAATTAGTAAATGATGGTGTTGAAATTTCAAAATTAAAAATCAATATGGTTTTTGTTAATACCTTGCGAAAAAATGGCTCAGTTTCTGCCAAAGTTTGCGAAATGCCAATCACATTAAAGATTGTAACTTGGCCTCTCTCTTTGGAAAACTCAAATATGAAGAGAACCTAGTTGATAGGATCTATGAAGGCACCAACAAGAGTAAAGCATTAACTATTGCTACAGCCTTCTTCAGTGAAGTTGTGATTTAGGACTATTAAGATAACCCTAATGATGATGAAGACACCAGAACTAGTAAGGAGTATTTGAAAGACCTCGAAGAGTAATTTAATGAGAGATCTCTTTTGGCCAAATCCAGAAGGTTCTTTAAGAAGGGAGGGAAGTTTTATAGCATCACAAAAGCTACAGCTGACGTTGTGTGCTTCAAGGTAATAAGTCTGGTCACTTTGCTAAAGACTGTTATTCTAAAACATCAATTCCTTCTTACTATTCACCTGTTCAGTCCCGACCATCAATACAATCACCTTTTCAGCAAAAGCAAATTACTTCATCCTCTTTTCAGCATAACAGAGCTGAACTAAGGCCAATAAGAGACTTTGAAGCCAAATAAAGTGAGATCAAGGCCATACTTTCTCTCTTAAGCTATGCAGGTTCATCCTCTAAATCAGATAAGAATGGAAAGAACAAGGGTTTAATTGCTAGAGCCTATGAATGGGATGAGGAAGAAGTCTCTTCAGATGATGATGAGATGGTGAATGTCAAAGTGTTGATGGCTCTTGCTAATGATGAAGAAGCCACAAATTCCAATGTTGTGGCCAAGGAAAGTGCTCGTAATGGCGAATGGGTCAATATCACAATAAAAAAGGTACAAACTCTTTTTGATCTAGAAGATAAAGATGATATTAAATTTGCCTTTGATTACCTGTGTATTGAACTGCATTTTTTAAAGAACAACGAAATAATCTTCTTGAGAAATATAGGAAAATAGTTTTAGATCTGAAAAATCATGAACATAAGTTAATAGAGTTAATAGAAGCTAAACTATATCTACTTACTTTTCAGCAACTAAACACTAAAATCATTGAAGAAAACAAATCTTTAAGAGTTGAACTAAAAGAAGCTAAAGATATTGTTACATCCTGGTTTAGAAACTTTGATAAGGTTAATTAGTGTATTAGTGAACAAGTTCCTGCTCAAAAGAGGAAAATGCTTGGTGATTAAGGATCCTCTAGCACCAAAGCTCATGATATTGTCTTTGTCAAAGCCTCAAATGAGGTGAGTAGTTCAATCCCTGTCATTGAAAAATCAGGTGATGTGAACTTACCAAACCATGATACTAGACGTATCCTCCGTCCTGAGGTTCAAGCAAGTGCTGATTCATCAACACCTGTTGAGTCTTCAGTTACTGGAAATGACTCAAACGATGATATAGAGTCTTCAGTAAGCACCCCACTTCCTCCACTGGAGAAACTAGCTGGTGCTGAACTCTTTACTACACCCAAAACTATCTAGTCTATCATCAAGTCACACACAACTCACAAAAGTAGTGCTCCCAAGCAAGTCAAAATTGACACATCGAAGAACTCTTCATCTCCTGTTGAGAGATCTCAAAAAGGAACTAATTCTTTAGTTTCAACAAATACACTGAAGGATGCTTACTCTAAGAGATACATGCAAATGTCTCTAGCCATGCAAGAGATCAAAGATCTTAAGATACAACTCCGACAACAACAAACACCAACTCGTTTCAAACATGAACCACCTAATTCTCCTCACCACATATACAAAACACAATTTAAAAAAAGTTTGTGATCTATGCGGCTTATACAATCATCTCATTGAGACTTGTCTTAAAGTCATTTTTGTATGAAATGTGAGAGAACTGATCATCGCATTTGTGAACATACTGAATATATGATGGCAAAAAAACAGTGCTGGTGCTCATAAACAAAAAGGTGGAACATCCCACTCCAAGCGAAATATGCCTTTCCCACCATATGTTCATTTTGGTACGAATAATCATATTTCTGATGAATGTCACTATTACCCCACTTGTAACATTTGTGGAAGTTATGACCATGACACTCATGGACATAGTTGGACTATTTCTCTCATAAGAGGAATCAAACCAAGGAATCCAAACTCTATCACCAAGTGTTGTGAGACATGTGGAAGAAATGTCTACACTACTTTTGATCACAATAAGTCCTACTATGACTAAATCTTTTGTTGAACAATTTTTGAGGTCTGCTTCTTCTGTTATTCGACAAGATGTACCTTGTATAAAATCAAGAGTTCATAATAGGTCTGTGTATGTCACTAAAGCTTCTTTAAGAGCTTCATTGCATCTTAATGATGCTGATGGTATTAGTATGTTGCCTAATTTAGATAGTTTTATACTGGTTTAGAGACCACGGAATATGAAGGGGGCATGATTCACTCATTTTTTTATAAAGGATTGTTTTCTCCATAATATAAGTTACTTTTTCACACTATCATACACTGCTTGATTCCAAAAAGTACTTTTTTGATCAAATTTCTACTAGTACCGCCACTGTTGGTATTTTCTAGTTACAAACGGAGTTTTAAAATTCTCTAAAATGATTTTTGATGGGATGTTAAAACATTTAGAAGCTAAGAATAAATTTTTGATGTATCCTAGATTTTTATAGCACATATTGAGTAAACAAGTGCCTAACCTTCCTGCCTCATCAAAATCCTTGGACTATATCTACCTTTACTTCTATGACTTTTGCCTTTTATCAAAATGGTATAAAGTTTAGTTGTACAGTTATACCTTTGTTTTCCCATATACTGGAAGAACCGGTTAGTAATGAGGGTGAGACTTCTAGCTCTTCTAGTGAGCCTCAGTAAACTCCTCTCATACCTCTAAGGAAGTGCATATTCCTTCTTCATCTCACCAAGACCAGAATGTCTCTCATGAGATGATCCATTCATCTGATGCGTCACCTAATGCTAGTGGTTCACCACCAGTTGTGGCTGAAGATGCAGTGGATCTTTCCACTTTGACTGCTTTGTGTAGTTCTTTGTCTCAACAGGTAAAAGATCTACAAGTTGCTAAGCTCAAACAAGATGAAAAGATAGCCAAGTTGGATGCCAAGATCAAGAAACTCAGTAGGAGAGCAAATCCTTGGATTAGACATCACAATGTTATCCATAAAGCACAGTGAAAAGAGCAGAAACAAGAATTGAGGAGGTTTAGAAGGAAGCAACTGAATGCATCCAAACAGGGGAGGAATAATGATGAAGTTGGACCTTCTTCTGGTATTGGAGCATTGGATGAGGATGGAGCAGACAATGAGGGGATGAATTTTGATGATGGGGATGATAATAATGATGGATTTGAATATTATGTGGAAGACACTATGATAGAAGGAACATGTTCAGAAGGAAATTCCACAAAAGCATGTACAAGAAGAGAATCATTGTTAAGTGAAGAGATGGTTGCAACTGTTCAATCTCTACAAAAGCAGGTTAATGGTGATATGGAGACAGAAACAATCGATATGACTTATGTGCAGAGTACACAACAACCACAATATAAACAGTCACCACGACAACAACAAGTTACAGAGTCTGATTTGGAAAGCCTTGATAGAGAGCTAGAACAGATTAACCAAGATACTAGAAGATACACACTTTAACAACAAGAGGTTCAATCACACCCAATTGAAGAATTAAGAAAAGGTGATGAGTCAAAGAAGACTAAAGAATTGAATGTTGAAGATTCAGTATCTGTGGAGCAAAAGGTATCTGGTGATACCTTGGTGATTGGTGAGTAGACCAGCAATGTGTCTGGTATCGGAGATGTAAGTACCAATAGAATAAGTACCGTTAAGCCAAATGTAACTACCGTTGCAGGTGCAGGTACCGTTGGTCAAGACAACACAAAACCAACTTCTAAAGAGAGTGCAACTCCATCTTTTAGGGAAGAAATTACTCTAGCCAATCTGCTACTTGGACTGAAGGAGAAAACATCATCAGAAAAGACCAAACAGAAAGAAGTTGAGAAAAAGACACAAGATGAAGATAATAGTCAAGTTGTGCATGTGGAAAAGGAAAGAGTACCAAATTTTCAAGCATCAGTGCCACAATAACTTGATGAACAGGTTAAAGAGCCACAAGTTCAAGTTGAAATTCAAAAAGAACAAACAGTAGAGCAACCTACAACTGCCATTGAAGCACATGAACCAAAGAACAAAGAAAAAGAGGTTCAGGCTTCAAAACCAAGTACAAAATGCATTACGATTCCAGGTCAACAACCACAAGATAGTGAAGAAGAAAGACCTCTTAGGTTTAAGAGGAAACTATCAAAGATTGACCCAAAGGATAAGGGCAAAAAGCCTTTGGAATCTGAATCAGAAGAAGAAGATAATGATTTAGACAACATTGAAGAAGCTATTAAGTAATTTCATCAAGTGGACCTTGATGAGGAAGTAGCTTGGAGGATGCAAGCTCAGATGCAAGAAGAAGAAGATCAAGCAACTCTTGAAGCTAGAAAACTACAGATGGAATGGTACATCAAAGAGTATGATGAAACTCAAGCTCAAATGAAAGCTAGTGAAATTCTTGCTGAAGCAATGATAGCAGAAGAAAAAGATGCCTATGATGAAGAAGAAAATGATAGGTTAACCAATGAGTTCGTAATGGAACAAAAGAGATTATTTCCTGAAAAGATGAGAAAGGAGAAAATCAAACCACCTACTATAGCACAACTCATAAACCAAATGGTAGCCTGCCTAAAGCATACAAGACACTATACTCATGCTCAGCTTAAGAAGAAGAATTTTGATGAAATCAAAGATTTGTATGACAAACACAAGAGGAGTACTAAAAAATTTGTTGGAATTGGGTCTGAACAAGATCAGAGAGACATTGAAGCCTTTAGACATAGAGAACAACAAAGGCAATTTGGAAGTACCCCCAGAATTGTTGAACCTACTATTATTGATAAACCACAAGGTAGCACTCCAAAGAAGATGACAGCTTATGTCAGAAATCACAAAGAGACTAAGGAGATGCCTAAGGTGCCAGAACCAACAAGACTGGGTAATGGGACCAATCCGTAAAGTGTTGTAGATACTGTTAATGTACAGGCGGTACATGATCTGCCAACGGTACATACAGTAGAACATACGGTACATACTTCTCAATGAGAAGGTAATTAAAATTAACAAGTACTTGAGAAGGTACATCACAAAAAGGGGAAGAGAAAATACCTAAAGAAAATGAAAGAACTTATAGAGGTATGAAAACAAAGCAATCAACTCGAAGAAAATCTCAAGCAAAGAAAAGAGTAAAGTATTTTGAAGATTGTGACAGTGATGATGAACACATAAAGCATCTAAAAATTATTGGATTTGATGATCAGGTTATAGACACTAAAGCTTTGGGAAGGAAATCTCCAATTATTCGATAGAGTAGCTCACAACTCAATGGGTTAGAAGATAATAGTATCATGAGAGCTGATGGATCAATTAGTTCATTCAGATGATTGGAAGATGTATTGCATCTCTTTGACAAACAAGATGTTCAAGAGATATATGACCTTGTCAGAATTGGATGTAAGGAAAAATAAGAATTTTGTCTTTTGCATAAAGAATTAAAAGTTATGTACGAACCTACATACTTTTATGATACAAAGATATGGTAAACAGGAGACCTATTTCCTACCAATGGAGATATTATAGATCTTGTGGTGTTCATACTTTAGAAATTGATGATGTCACATTTTACTTACTTCAAGAGAAAAGATATCCTTTTGAGAGAAGAATGCTTGAAAGAATGCTGGATCTTTAGTTGGAAGTATTAGAAGAATCAGCTGGAGCTTTGGAGTTGATAAGAATGATCAAGTAGCAAATCAAGGATTCAGAAAAAGACGAAGAAGTTGAGAAAGAACTCTAAGTGTTTAACTTTCAGCCACACTTCATAAATGGTAATCAGTTCACCATATCTAATACACATAAAAACTGGCTAGTCCGTATGCAAACGGCTTTTGGTAAAGACTTATCAAATCCGTTGATAGCTGATAGTTTGCTAAAAACTACATGGTCATTAACTCACCATGATTAATTGCAAAGAGTTGGCTAGTTCAAGAGCAAACGGCTCTAGGTAAAGACATCTTAAATCCGTTAAGTGGTTGACAGTTTACCAAAAATTGTAGGGTAATCAGTACACCTTATTCTTGATGAATAAAGTATTGGCTATTACAGAGCAAACGACTAACTGGTAAAGAACACTCAAATCCATTGATGGCTGGTGATTTGCCTAAGATCATGATGCAAATACATATCGGTTTGTTGTTAACTGTTTTATTTCAGGTGAGAAGATACAAGATGGTGACGCAGCAAAGACAAGAAAACCTTAAATACTAGATATCAAGAGCTCTCTGCTTTGATACATATTGTGAAGTCAAGATTGTTGCAGACAAGAAAACAAAGAAAGAATGTTTCTGATTCATAACACAGAAGATCATGCTTTGAAGACAAAGATAAAGTTCATGAATAACTGAATTTTATTATACCAGAAGAAGATCTGTAGAAGTGTTTGAATGCATTTTGTTGGTACAAAGATCAAGACTACAAGTCTTACCCGAATACTCAAAGCGAAGTTTGAGGACATGTAGACTTATACATTCAAGACACAGAGAAACAAAAAGATAACAGTTATCATTTATGTTTAGGGGATGATTGTTGGGATTTATTTGTATAAGTACCAAGTACCGTTAGTATGTAGGCAAGTACTGTTAGTATAGCAAGTACTATTAGTGTTCACGCGGTACATGTCAAGTAAGTTAGGCTTAATTGTTAGTACTGCTAGTATAGATAAGGACTGTTATATCTTTATTAAAGATATGTTCTAAGTTATATTGGGAGTATATCGTGTGTGATATACGTATCCTAATAGGATATTACAGAGTACCTTGTACTATAAAAGGAACACAGGGTCGTTGAGATTATTGTACCTCAATACAAGTTATGATTAATAAAGATCGAATAGTTAGTAGAATTCTATGTTCTTCTTAGCTTTGATAAGTTAGATTCCGCATAACTTATCGTGGTTCAATAAGAGTCTCTCTCGTTCTATAGTTTGTTTACAAGTTATTAGTACAATTCTTAACAAAATCTCGATCTATTCAAAGGGATAAACACATGTGAAACTATAATGTCGGTCACTGTCTCTTGTAAATCAGTATCAATCTGTTAGCTTGAAATTCTAAAGTCAAACATCATATGAAGCCTACCGAAATCCATGTCAAACTATCTATATGGTGACTGCAAACCAATATCAATCATTCATTTATTAGTTTGGTCACTAGCTCTTGCAAAGCAACATGAATCTGTTAGGATGTTTGACATTTTAGAGTCAAACATCCATGGAAGCCTACTAATTCCATGTCAAAATACTAAAAATAAAATATTTTCTTTCTATTAAACCTTAGAAACACAAGGGTACATCCAGATATCCAAAACATATGAGACAAACCAGTTGCAACTAAACACTGTCTTATCATCCGTCCTTCATTTTCTTCACAAGGTTGATCATCTCACGCGCACCAAGATGGGATTGGTCCTTCATAATTTGGAGATCATCTGCCTTCCCCTTATCCCTCTTTTTAGCATGCTTCAAGACTCTTGCAGTTTGGTAAACATCATCATTATCCTCAACCCGTAGAAGACTTTTCATCCCATCAATGAACCTTGATCTCTTTCTAACAGTCTCCTCCACCTTAGAACATAGACTTTTGAATTTCTCCTCCAGTTGCTGCACATTCTCCAATTCCTTCTCCATGAACCCAATTAGGCGTACGACTAAGTCAGTGGACTTGGAAGTAGATTCAGATTGAATGTTTGCCATTATATGCTAGAAAAAGGTTTGTTTGAAATGATAAACTTTGTGCATAGAGTCACGTGTTATATAGACGTGATAGTTGAAACGTTGTGCAATTTAGGTCTTTAAAATAAATGGGGCACTTAGGGTGCTTTAATTGATAAACAAAAGTGGATACAAAACACACCCCGATCAAAACAGGGTAATTAAAAGAAGGACAACATAAACATTAAAATTATGGTACACATCCTAATCACTATCTTCCATCTGATCCACATAAGCTTGATTCTGGCTTATAGCATCCCTAGCTTTCTCAATCAACTTGGTCAGATCAACCAACTTTTACGTGTCGCTATCACACATTTCCTTCAAACAATCGACCCAACCATCTTCATCTTCATCAACCTTTGTCTCGATCTAATCGATCAGCATTCCAATATTTCCTAGGGTATTCGTCAGATGCTCACACTGACCGCGCAAAACATCGGCATAAGCTTGTTCGAATGCAACCATTTGACCAATGTACAGACCCATACATGCGTTCAGCTCAGAATCTCTGCATACTTCCTTTAGTTCATTATGGATAGGAGTTCTTCCAGTCATTTTACCTGAGATAAATTGATTAGTTGAAAGGGTTTGTAAAAGAGTTAGGGTTACAGATAATTGAACTGGGGGGAGAATGTTGATTAACCACCGAGTGTTAAGAATATATAGAAGTCCGAAAAGTCGTGCAATTTAAGTCCCTGAAAATTCTTAGTAACTCAAAGGTCATGCAAATTACGTCCTTGTGTCAAAATGTAGACCACCAACTTTTTTTACGAGAAAACGGTTTCAAGGATGCAATATGCATAAACCAAAGGTGGAAGCAATCGTGGGCAGGTATTAAATGATTTCGGTGACGAAAATTACATAAAGAAAAGGTGGATATTGGATGACGAGATGGTTTAACATGGGAAATGACGAATATAACCTCACGTGCCAGACACGTGTGAGAGTTAATGAAAGGAAACGACGAACAGTAAAAAATCGTTAACTTAGTGGCAAAATTGCACGAGATTTTTAATTATAGTGGTAAAATTAAGTGTAGTTTGCCCTTGATGACACATTTGCCAATTTCAGAAAGTAAAAAGACAAAATTTGCAATTTACCATTAAAAAAAGAAAAAAAGAAAAAAAGAAAAAGAAAATGAAACTCAAAGTAGAGTTGAGTTTATGAGTTAAACCCTAATAATCCAGGAAGCAGCAAAAAAGAACAAGTTGAGAAAAATGGGAGGCAAGGGAAAGAAGAGAAGAGAAAAGAATTACAAAGAAGCACATGGAGTCGGCAAGAACCGGTTACCTCCACCTCCGGTTAAGTCATCTCTTGATGTCATGCCTTCCAAGCTTCGTAAACTCATGTCTTACACCCAACAACATCTTCAACAAGGTAATTTACCATTTGGGTTTTTGTCTTTTTCTAACAAGATTGTGTTATGGATAACAAAGTTTGTGTTTTGATGCTGGTTTAGGGTCTTCATATTTCGGCATAAATAATGTAATTAGATTTTAGTGGGTGTTTGTTTAAGCTTATGACCTTATTTGGTTTTGGACTTATGTTTCATATGCTCACTTAGGGGCCGTTTGTTTTAGCTTATATAACGTAAGCCTATTTCCGCTTATATAACATAAGCCCCAATTTTGTGCCTTATTTGGAGACTTGTGAGCTTATACAACTTTATTATGATATACTGTAATAAACTTATATAAGCCCAAAAGTCTCCAAATAAGTTTAAAAATTTGGGGTTTATGATATATGAGCCGAAATATGGCTTATATAAAAAAAAGCCTCAATTTTATGGCTTATTTTGAGACTTAGGGGCTTATATAACTTTATCATGATATAATAAACATATATAAGCCCATAAGTCTCCAAATAAGCCACAAAATGGGAGCTTATGTTATATAAGCCGAAATGGGATTACGTTATACGTAGTATAAGCTAAAAAAAACAGCCCCTTATTGTGGCTTATTTTGGAACTTTTCGGCTTATATAAGTCCATTATGATATAATAAACTTATATAAGCCGGAAAGTTTAAAAATAAACCACAATAAGTGAGCTTATGAAACAGTAGCCCAAATCCAAATAAGCCATAAGTAGGTTATATAAGACGAAACAAACACTCTCAATTTTGCGGCTTATTTTAAGACTTTTGGGCTTATAGAAGTTTATCATATAATGATAAAATTATATAAGCCCAAAAGTTGGGGTTATGAAGTATAAGCCAAACCGAAATAAGCTCATAAGCCCACATATAAACTTAAAGAATGGCGATGTTTAGAATTTGAGTTTCTGTTACATATGCTGTTTTGGCATAATATATAGGGGATGTTTGGGACTGGTTATTAGTTCTTTGTCAATTAGTTTTTTTCTTAATAATATTTTTCAAGTTTATTAGTGATTGTGCGGGTTCTAGTGTTGGTTATGTGAAATAGTGATTTGGAGAGTACAACATTTATATTGGGTTTTGTGCTTGTGCTACGATCCCACATCGGTCAAGTATGGGATTGGTTGGTCGTTTTTTAGGTCTAGGTGCCCCCTCCTCTTACAAGCTAGCGTTTTAAGTGAGTTCTGCACTTAGACTTATGAACTAATATGAGCCTAGTATGGAATAGGTTCGTCTCAACTTGTTAGGGTTGTAAAACTTAGTTATGTGAAATGGTCATTGTGGGCGTTTTTAAAAGACTCTTTTATGTTTAACAAAATGCGGGTATAGATTATTAGATGTAACTAGATCGAGAATATGGTTTTTTTTCCTATAATGTTGTTTTCGTTAAAAAAGTTTGTGTATATTAGACTATTAGTACTTGCGGATGTTTATTAGGGGATGTTTGGGATTGGTTATTGGATTTTTTTTATAAGTTTGTCTTGATTGAAGTTTGGGTTTTAGTGCTTGTTAGTGGATCTGATACTTGGTTATGTAAAATGATCATTTTAGCTTTTGGGTTCTTCTGGAAAAAGTTATTGATAGTTATTATTTAGGAATCTATAATTAGTTATGTGAAATTGCTGAACTATTGTTGCTTGATGTGTAAATTTGTATTGATTACTGCTTGTTAGCGCTCTAATATCTGGTTATGTGATATGATGAATTTAGTGTTTCCTGCAATCATCAAACGTGAGAAAGTAGTTGTGTTGTAGTGCTTGTTTATAGGCTTATTGCTCTAAAGTTATAATATATGAAATGGTAATGTTTATGGCAAGGAAATATAGCTTTTGGTTTTTCTTATAGTAACATTTTTTCATTAGAAAATTTGTGTATCAGGGCTCTAAAATCTTGTTATGTGAAAAGGTGACTTCAGGATTGGGCTTATAATGATTTAATTTTTTAGCTTTTTCATGTTTTTATAGTTTTTTTTATCATGAGAATCAGTGTTTTGACTGTTTGGTTTCTAAAGTTGGTTTATTTGAAATGGTGATTCTAGGGTCTGGAAAGCTGTCAATGGACGGGGAAGGGAATAAAAAATTGGGCAGCGGTGGCCGAGGTGGCTCAGGTGGTGGTAATTTGAATGAAAATGTAAGTTATTTTTGTTAATGGCTATTTTATCTTATCAATTTTTTACATTTTGCTTAATATAACCTCAAAAAGTTGTGTTGATGTGTTGTAAATTGTAAGTCCGAAATTAGTAATGTTTTGTTTATTGAAGTATTGGTTTTTGGGATTCCATGTGGAAATGTGTTGTTTTGGATTTTAATGAAAAATCCGAAGAGCTTTAGATATGCTTTTTCGAATCGATAGTTTCAACCTGAAGAATAAGAACCATCGGGTTGCCAGATTATAAGTACTAACCAGGGGTAATCATATTATTTTACTTATATCAATAATAAGGTGTTTGGCATCACATTTTAGAAGTTATATATGATATGGAAGAATCGGCTGTAAGAAACAGGTTGCAGATGCTTGTGTCTGGACGTGGTATTGCTTTTTAAAGTGGTGATCTAAATACTAAGGTTTCAAGTTTTTGGCAGATCTGATTATCTAACGATTCAATAGGTAAATAGTCAGATTAGAATAATCGGGTTTACTTATCTAAACACAAGAAACTGATTGGATGCGACTCAAATGTGCAACAATAAGACCATACCTTTCAAAACGCAATTCAAGACACTTCTTCAGTTTGATTATATCATTATCAGTTTTGCTCTAGATAATCGGTAAATGCTACTTAGTTAAGGGGTATGATCTGTCTACACTTTACCTCCCCCATACCCTGCGTTGGCGGGATTGGGTATTTGTTGTTGTTGTTGCTACTTAGTTAAGGGCAATAATCAACCAGTTACCAGTATCAATCCCAACACTTCAGAAAGATATTCTCTTTCAAGATTCATTATTAGCATGTTTGTCGAAAAACTAGAGACGGGTTACAAGAATTGAAACGATTATGCAAATAGAATGTTATAGGGCCGTAAAGTTGGTGGTGGGATCGCATATGAATATGGATAGAATTGGGAACACTTTTCAGTTTCGTTCCCAATCGTTTAGGACTTGAGAATGGGCTTAGAACAAATTAATCCCAAGAGTTATAGATATTTACGCTAATAGCCTCAACTTTTGGAGGGGCCTGGACCCTTCTCTGCCTCTTAGAAGTTCCAAGATTGCTCATAAGTGTTATCCGTTAATATCACGTTCATGCCTATTCTTTCTAGTCGAGCCTCTCGGTCTGTATTTAAGTAGGAAGCTTTACATCATAAGTATAATCAGCAATATGAGATACTTGACTTTGAATATCTGGCTGTTCCACTAATTTCAAATCGACCTTTTTTCTTCCCTATCTTGAGTTTATGGGGTGTTTCTTTGTTATTTAATGGGCTGGTTGCTAACATATTTGGTCTTTACCAGACATGTTTGATGTTTCTTTTCTCCTTCTTTTCTCCCCCTATATGAAATGAGGCTCCGAGTGCGAAAGCCCAAAAAACCCCACTATTCTCTAAACTAGACGCTCATTTAGTTTGACATATCTTCAATTTGCCCTCAATTTCATTCACCTGGTATATTTTTCCACTTTCAACTGTAACCAACGTTGCCATTATTTACATTCACTAGACGCTCTTAAGTTTTCTTTCACGACGGTCAGACTCACCGATATGTTGCATGTCTTCGTCTGGTCCCATTGTTGCCACTTCACGTCAAGTTAGAATCCCATGTACTATTCTGTTTTTTTGGTTGATTCGTAAGCTTTCAACCAGATACTGTTTTCAGTGTCTTTATTTTGGGATGCTTCTCTGTGTTTTAGGACAGATGGGTGGTTGTCATAGGTCTAGTAAATGTATTGTGACTTAGTTGTAATAAGTAGGAAATAAATTTATGAGCTTTTTGTCGTTTCTGCACAATTTGGCTGTTGGGGTATATTCGTCATTTAACAGTATTGAGACGGAAAAAAACAGCATTTATCCAACGAGCATTTAAAAGAAACAGACCCTTAGTAACTTGAGCTCATACTATTATTTATATGTTATAAGTGCTGAAGAGTACTCTTGCCTATTTTGTTTGCAGAAACTTTCTGGAAAGGAAAAATCTGATTCTGTCGCATCTGAACCTAAAATTCAAGGTGCTCATAGTGAACAAGATTTAACTACTGATAAGAAAAAGAAGAAAAGGAAAAGAAAGCAGGTCGATGACCTCCGGTTTGCAGCTGAATTAGGTGTAGTTGTTTCTAAAAGGAAGGAACGAAAGAAAGAGTATGCTTCTTTTGTGCCATTTCTCTATAGTACATGCTTATTGTTTTATAAACTCATTCTTTATTAACGTTTGGGATAATTTGTATAGGCTTCTAAAAGAAAGGAAAAAGAAACACAAGAAGGGTGGAACAGAAGACCATTTGAACTTTCCCGGTCGTGAAGAGATCAAATTTGGAGAAGTTGTTCAAGCTCCTCCAAAGTTGGTCAATGTTCCCAAGGTTAGCTTCTTCATCCTTTAATACTTGTCTACTTATTAGAGTCAAACTCGAGATACTTGAATTTTCGCCTAAAACTGGTTTTGATTTGTGAGATAGGGCCTTTTTGCTCAGTGGTTTGTGGGTGGCCCAACAACCAAGAGGTGTGGGTTCAAGTCTTGTCAAAGACATAAGTGGGATAGAATTTGTGAGATAGGAGTGTGTAGGCTGTAAAACTTTGTCGTTCAAATAAAGGTGGCGTAGGTTGTAATAATTAAAATAAAACTGGTTTTGATTCGTTGATTATTCGTGGTCAAAATTTTCATATAAAATTCCTCTAAAAGTCATGATAACCACTTTCAAAAGCACACACACACTTTTTTGAATGATTTTCCGAGTTTGTTCTTCAACATGCAAGTAGGTGTTCCCATTCAACTGAAACTCTACTTTTATAATTTTGCAGAAATTTGCGTCTACAATGAATGCGTCTCAGGAGAGGATTCGGTTGAGAGCCATCGAAGCGTATAGAGAGCAAAAGAAGTGGGCTTCCAGACCTGGACTAAACATTCCTACTGCAGACTTAACACCAGCGGGATTGTAGGGCATCTTTATGGTTGTATCTTTAAATTATTATCTTTTCCTTATTTCAAGTTAAAGTATGCCAAGCCTACATTTGTATTTGTTGAAGCAACACATATTTTCTATAACAATTATGCAATGTTACAATTAACTACAATTGTCTCATGTTTCATTCATATGGGAACTGTAAAGGAAAATGTCGTTTGTTAATATATAAACACATATATGTCTACTGCAAACATTACAATGTATACGATGGAAAGCGGTAATATTACTCGAATCTTTTGGAAACATGAACATGCAGTCCGCCATCGATGTGAAGGTTAAGCATGGTCTTGTAGTTTGCAGTTTTGTTTTCATCACTCAGCTTGAAAGTGAAGCAACCCAACAAAATGGAAGCAAATATCTTCATCTGCCTGTAAGCGAATTCCCGACCCAAACAAACTCTTTGTCCTGCCTGTGTTTTCAACAAGAAAAAAAAAATTAAAGAAACGAATCATGTTACTAGAACAATAAGTTGTCCATTTTAGCCCTGAATGTACAAGCTGCAAGAATTAGGACTTGAAGGATACAAATAACTAAATGAATGGTGCATATGTATGTAATGTCGTAACCTGAAAAGCTGTAAACTTGAAGGAGCTCTCTGACTGAAAGCAACCATTGTCATCGAGCCATCGTTCTGGTTTGAAGTCTTCTGCATCGTCACCCCATATGAACTTCATCCTTCCCATTGCATATGGCTGGTATGCTACCATATCCCCTTTGTTCACATTATAGCCATCAGGTAAAACATCGTCTGCAAAGCATATCTTCGCATCCTACATAACATAAAGTGAGCCGGATGTGTCTCAGACCTTTGACTATCCAGTCATGATTAGTCTAAGGCTCAGGTAAGTCAATGTATGAGTACAGTTAAAATATATGAAAGTATCACACTTACCACTGGAACTGCAGGAAAGAGTCTGAGAGTTTCTGTTAAAGCTGCATGAAGATACTGCATTTTTTCCAGGGCTTCTTCAGTCACACTGTTTGCAAAATCTGCTCCATTTTTTACTTTTCTCATGTTTGTTGCTTCTTTGATTTCTTTTGCAACCTTTTCTTGAATTTCGGGATGTTTGCAAATCATATAAATGAACCAAGTCATAGCAGTAGATGTAGTGTCTTTTCCAGCTATTATGAAGCTTAGTATTATATCACGTATGTACTTTGGATCTTTGTCCTCAATTTGAAGAAATCTTGATAGAATGTCTTCTTTCTTCATCTGCAGTTTTTATAATTTAAGGATCGACATTATGCTGTGACAATTTTTGTCAAACCCATTACATTCCAAGTTCAGATTGACTAGCAGTGTTCTAGATTAACACCAACATTTTCTATAAACTTTGATACAGAGTTCGGTTCAAGTTTATCCTAGTTATCAAATTACTCTTAAATGTACACAAGAACGGTTGTGGTTTTTGAACTATAAATAGTTTGTTTGACATCAAAAGTCAAATTGTACTTCAATATTCACACAGAGGGCAATCACAAGTTCACAACCATTTACATAAAAATTGGACAATTTTTTTTTATTTTTTTTTTATTTTGTCTAACGAGTCCAATAAGGTAAGTTAAATTTTAAAATACACAACTAAGAAAAAAATAAATCGGTCTAATGGGCAAAGCTCACCGGATATGTTCAAAACGCATAAATAATCTAAATTGCTTTATTGAAAAAAGTTTAGTTTATCAGTCTAATAGTTTTTAGTTTGCGTATACTTAGCATGTTAATTTGTTATAATTATTTTTGTATAAAAAATAGCATAACTTTGCGGGCGAGCCAAACATGACTCAACCCGTTTTAGCCCAGACTAAAAGATCATTCATTTTGACCCGTTACATTACAACCTGCCCATTTTGTGAGCCATCCTCTTATAATAATTGGAAGAGTATCAGCTTACCGTGGAATCATCTTGTCCCTCACGCGTTCGCTCAGTCTTGGTCCGGATCAGCTTATAGACGAACTCATCAACGACCCTAACACTTTCTTTCAACTTTGCTTCCGACCCAATATTAAAATATTTCTTGATCTTCCATGCTATGTCAACATACCTTTTGAGTGTCAAAGCACTAGCATCATCAAAAGCATTACTAAATCTAACACCTTCTTCATTTGAACCACACATGCTATCGAGATCAATTCCAAAAGCAACTTTGAATATTGAATCCAACGTTGCTTTCATAAATAAGTCCTGCATGTCAATATATCACGACTATCATTATGCCAATGATCAGATAATCGCATCAAAAAGTTGGTGATGAAACGGAAATGAACTTACATTTATATCAGTACTTTGATTGTTATTAGCTGATTCAGACAAAATGGTCATCAGTTTTACTGCGTTTTTTCTGAATATTACACTGCTAAAATCTCTCAAGACTTTGGTTGAAAACTCGTAGCTTGATACCTTCCTTTGTTCTCGCCACTTGTCCCCATCGACTGTGAATATTCCATCACCAAGAAGATCTCTTAAGATCTCATGGGTATATTTTCCCTGCAATTTTATTAGTAACTTTATAAGATATCCCGTACGTCGACTTTCAAGAATGTCACGAATATAGTCTAATGCGCATGTAGCTTAACGCGCAAGTAATCATTTTTAAATGAAATGTTGCAAGTATTCCAACATTGCAAAGCAGTAAGTATTGTAAATTTGTAATTTTCATGTGATGGATCATGCAAGGATTATATTGAACAGGTTAGAATAAGAGGGACTGATACAGAAATTTTCCAGAAAATGAAGGAATCAAATGAAAATTATAGTCATTGATGATCTCATGAAACAATAGTATTAAAAAAATACGACTTTTGAGGTCAACATATAGTTAATTTTCATGTGTACATGACGTATAGAAGTTGATTAATTGCTCAAGTGTCCACACTTTAATATCTTATCAGTGTAAACAGAAGACTTCAGCGTGTCATTAGACTTAGCCGAGAAAGTGGTTACTATGCTCGGTAGGACCATAAGTTACAAATGACGCGATGCAGTTGTAGCTTATACTATATCATGGTTATCTCGATACTAACACCACAACTTTTGGACAACCATAGTTTCCGACACATTGAAGGATTAATTTATGGGGTTTAAACTCACCGTCACATAAACTCAAACCAGATTAAGCCCTCCTTTTTCAGCTTTTCAACACATACAACCTAATTAATTTGATGATCATATTTCTTAAGACAACTTTAGGACCAAGCAAAACCCCACTTAATATGTTATCACAATATATTATGCACACTTGAAGATAAACAGGCAAATATCAGGGATTATCATAGTACCATTGGCTAATACTAGTATAAATTTTTTAACAACAAATCACATGTTCATGCCGTATCTTACTCATTGCACATGCAAAAGCATCTGGTACTCAAACACTTATCCTTCTCTTTGATCTATTTGAAATCTTATTATCAAGTAAAATATTTATTCTTCTATTTGATATACTTACGTATCTTTCTACTCTTATAATTATGACAAATAGATAGAAATTAAGAAATAGAATTAATGAATTACATATGTTTTAATTTAATGTAGGTAGGAGAATAAGTAGAATGATATTATAGGAGGATTTAGCATTGCTCTATTATCAACATATAAAAAAATTGGTTGTTTGGTAAATTTAGAAAGTTTTTTTAGGTTCGAGTCTTGTCATATATTTTTAGAGATAAAAATAAATAAAAATAAAAATAGATTTATCTTTTAAAATGAAAGTTCGAATTGTTCAATTGAATGCCACTATAAACTCGAACTTTTTTTTTAATATTAACTATTAACTTGTCATTAAAAAAATTGTATAGAAACTTTAATATTTTGTTTTTATCATCAAATTATACAAGTAAAATGTTAGAGCACAACAAAAATAAACATATGAACAATGCTAAATCTTCCTACTATATCTTACTACTTATCCTTCTACCTACATCAAATTATAACATGTTTAATCCACTTATTCTCTTTCTTAATCCCATTTATTGATCATTTCATTTGTCAAAATCATATAAGTAGGAGGATATATAGGCACATGAAATAAGAGGATAAATCATTTTCCAAAACATATTCTTTCAAAGATAAGCTACACTTGTCTCGTTACTATATTTATTATGAATTTATGATTATTACCAATTTATTATTATATCTCAGTCTTACCTAAAGTCAGTCAAAACACGCCATCACTCATTTGACTTATTACAAATTAGGCATCACCATGTCTTTTAGGAACTGGATCTAGACTAAATACGATTGAATGCACATAATCTTTTGAACACTAGTACTTGAATATGCATCTAAAAAAAAATCAATATTTTTTTTTCTTTTAAAAAATCGACACTACATCAGAAAAATCCATCACAAAACTCCCCAATTCCATCCCTGGTGCCTTTACGAGTGGTAAAGTAACTCAATTTACTGAATGTGAATTCAAGTCTCTCTTCTCAATTTACTGAATGTGTGTATTTATACTCTTTTGGGTATTCATACGGAGAATAATATAATTCTACACATTATTTACCGTAAAAGGAAATAAAAGGTCAAAACAAGATAAAAGCTTCAAATCATACGGAGTAATACTAATAAAAGCTTCAAATCCAGTTATAGCTGATACATACCTTGCCATAATTTTCAAAATTTGTCTTGAGCATGTACTCAACATTAGCTGGATCAGACGTATAAACCTCATAACGAAAAGGCGAAAGCACTCGATAAGTTTTGTATTTTGTAGCGAGTTCGGTCATGTAATCATGCAACCTGTGGAAATTAAGTATATGGTGCAACATGGTTGCTGCAATTGGATGATGCTTCTTCTTCTTCTTCTTATGTTGTTGTTGATTGTAGACATAGTAACAAACAAGAACACTAGATATGGCTGTTATTACTAATATGGCCAGAGGGTTTGAGAGAATATTATCCATGGAAGTCCACATTGCAAGAGGTGAGTGATGTGATGTGATTTGTGATATGAATGTGTTTTTGGTTTTTCATATATATAGAGCCATAGAGGTGGTGATGAGGACATACTTGCTATTTTTAGTAACATGGCAAAACAAAATACTAAACTGCATACATCATCCGTTTGAAATGTCTAAATATACGGATTTTGTCCCTGACCTTTTGAGATTACACATGTAGGTCTTGCGAGTCGCAAACTTGTAACAGTGAGGTCCTTGAGTGTGTCGTAAGTGTAAACTCGATCTCGCCGGTCTTTGGCCTAACGGTACCCGTGAGATAGATAATGCCCCGACTGAGTGGTTGCGAGTTAAAGTCTTTGTCGTAAACCAGTTGTGTACGTGAGATTTTATTCTAAAAGAAAACGATTTAAGCTCAACCAAACTCTTTCAACAATATGAATATGAATATTTACCCTTTTCTCAAAGTCATACTTTCATTTCTACAACAGTTTTTGTTAATTTCTTCGATTCTCCTTTTAGAAACTTATTCAAAATTCTTATAAAAGCTTCTTGTTTATTGATTCGATAAGCTTCAAGTTGCACCCACTATTCGCGGGGTGTATTTAAGCTAGAGTGACGGACTAAGCCTAGTTGCTGTTGATACAAAAGTTGGATGATCCTTATTTGACTCGAATTAGGCTTAATTCGGGTAGGCTGGACTCCGGCTCTTGCACCAACAAGTTGACGCCATCCGTGAGACCCTACACTAAACTAAACTCAATTTCAATCTCAATCTCTCTCAATGATGAAGGGACACACTCAAGGAAACCCAAGGAACGCAAACCCTGGGAATCGAAAGTCCGGAGGTGACGTCCCAGTCACCATAGCTCCATCTCCAGCTGGACAAACTGGAGGACCAAACAACCGAAACGCATTGTTTTAATCCGCTGGGACGGGCCCGATTACTAATGCCCCACCACCAACCCTCTCTCTGAACAACCCTGATCCGGGTACGGCGCCTAACGCTCCCAACAAGGAAGCGCAAAATCAACCCATGGTCGAGGCAGAGGTGGAAGTTGATCTGCTTGAGGATGAAGATCTTGAACGCATTCTCACGCAGAACTTTGACAGAATCGTTCCGGGCATCTCGTCAAGACTAAACCTGGGAAGGAACCTCTAATCCAGGCTTAACTTTGGAGCCCCGCGCCTGGTACTCTTCCTCGAACTCGGAAGAGGGGAAGGAGGGTGCGAGCTCATGAGCAACCCCCCTCGAGGAAACCCCTCAACCTCAGAACGTGTTCGAGCGCATAGGGAATCGTATCATGCAGGAATTGCAACAAGCCCAGGAAGATGTGGATAAATCCGACGGCTCCACTGGACGCCCGGGTGTTGGAAACTCCCGTGAACAATCGCCGCCCTAGCGTGTGGGATAGGGTAAACTCTAGTGTGAGGAAAGCTCATAACTCTTCTCACAGAAGTGGTCATCGTAACCAACCGAGAGGTGGGTCACCCCCCCCCCCCCCAATGACCCGTCGGGGTCTGATTTGGATGACCATCCTCCCAGACGTCGCCGACCTAGGCATTCCCCCACCACCATCGGACGATGAAGGACACTACGGTGACCCCTACTATCGTGACGAAGAGGAGGAAGATCTGCCCCTTCCATGGTGCGGCGACAGAGAGAACGCCTTCACTCTTCGCATACGAAACTACTCTGAGGAAAAGAAGCGCCGTATGCCGGCGTGCGTTAAAACCTATGATGTGTCTGGTGATCCGGACCATAACCTAAAAGTATTTGATACACAAGCTAAATTGAACGATGACCTATGCCTATATGGTGCCAGATGTTTAATTCGACCTTGATTGACAATGCTGGCGATTGGTTTGAAAAGCTCCCTCACCGAAGTATTGATAGCTTCGGCGAGCTACGCACCGCATTCAAAAACAATTATACTCAACGAAAGAAGTATAATAGGGATCCGGTCTCGTTAGCAACCGTCAAGCAAAGACCCGGAGAGTCTACAGAAGACTTCACGGAACGTTTCAACGACGAGTGCACACGCACAAAAACGTGTCCAGAGCTCCTAAAAATTTCTGATTACATGCATGCCATAACGGACAAGGAGTTAATTAGGCGTATCAATGACAAACGACTGGAGAAGTACGACGAACTCATGGAAAGGGTCAGAAACTTTGTAGAAGGAGAGACCGCGGTAGCTGCGGCGTACCTTACAAAGGAGAATCATAACTATCGATCGAACGACCAACCCAAGAGGCAATCAGGTGGTCAAAGCACGCACGACAGCGGGAGGAACTCAGATTACAAGAGCCAAAATAAAGGAGGGCGACCAGATGATAAATTCACCCCTCTAAAGATGACTTATCGAGATATCTTGTTGACGGAAGGAGAAACTTCCTAAGGCCTCCCCCCAATGACAACTCCAGTTGACCGTCGTCAAGGAAGTCGCTTCTGCGAATTCCACAATGACAAAGGTCACGGCACTGAGGAGTGCATTCAGCTCAAGAAGCACATTGAGTCACTGATCAAATCAGGCAAACTCAAGCATCTAGTCAAAGACTGGAAGGACGGGAAGGATAATTAAAAGAACGACAAAAAAGATTTCCATAAAGACAAGCCTACGACCATATACATGGTTCAATCAGGGCAGCGTAGAACGAGGCAGAAAATTAGTCAAAAATTTTCACGTAGCAAGGAAATCTCATTCCCTCCTATCACGGCGAGCAACGTGGCCGACGCACCTCTCACGATTGAGGTAAGAATTGGAACTCACAATGTTCGTCGTATGTACGTGGATGGAGGATCATCGGCGGAGGTACTATACGAACACTGTTTCGTGCAGCTAAGACCAGAGATCAAAAGCCAATTGATGCCGGCCACGTCGCCGCTCATTGGCTTTAGTGGAGACACTATCTGGCCAATAGGACAACTACTTCTACTGGTAAACATTGAAGATAAGGAGCATTCCACCACGGCGTGGATGAACTTTATGGTGATACGTTCACATTCTCCGTACAATGGTATTATTGGAAGACCCGGTATCCTGGCCATACGGGCAGTCCCGCCACGACACACGGTATGATTAAGTTCCCAGTTGAAGGGGGAATCGTTACTATTTACAATTCCATCGTGCCTGCATCCGAATGCCACGCTGTGACAAAACCAATCCAACCAGCTCCTACAAAGGAAGGATCACCACCGCCCAATTGGACGGTGGTAATCCACCCCGATTACCCGGAACAAGAGGTAGCTATAGGGAGAACGCTCTCTGAGAAAAGGAAGAAGGCCATGTGCTCTCTTCTAAAGGCAAACCTTGATATATTCGCATGGGAGCCAAAGAATATGACGGGTGTACCGCGTTCGATAGCAGAACATAAGCTTCAAATCCGCCCGAGATATCCCCCTGTTAAGCAAAAGAAGCGTGGTCAAGCACCAGAACGCAGTCAGGTAATAATGGACGAGGTACGGAAGCTGGTGGACGCAGGGATTATGCGCGAGGTCTATTACCATGAGTGGCTATCTAATCCGGTCATGGTCAAGAAGCATGACGGAAGCTGGCGCATGTGTGTGGACTTCACAGACTTGAACAAAGCTTGCCCACAAGACTGCTATCCGTTACCAGAAATCGATTGGAAGGTGGAATCCTTATGCGGATATTCTTTTAAATGTTTTTTAGACGCATACAAAGGATACTATCAGATCCAGATGGCGGAGGAAGACGAGGAAAAGACGGCGTTCCACAATAGTTAGGGCGTGCATTGTTACACAAAGATGCCGTTCGGACTAAAGAACGCCAGCGCGACATATCGTAGACTTGTTGATAAAGCATTCGACTCGCAGATAGGCCGTAACCTTAAAGTCTACGTTGACGACTTGGTCATCAAGAGCCATACGGAGGAAGAGCTCCTCCGTGATATCCAGGAAACGTTCGACACGTTGAGGAAAATCAACATGAAACTGAATAAAAAAAAGTGCACGTTTGGAGCAACCGAAGGAATGTTCCTTGGGTATATGATTAATCCAAACGACATCAAACCTTGTCCGGAGAAGACGGACGCCGTGATACAGCTACCATCCCCTCGGATACTGAAGGAGGTACAATCACTCAATGGAAAGCTGGCCGGGCTTAATAGGTTCTTATCAAAGTCCACGGAAAAGTCACATCCTTTATTTAAAACACTTAAGAAGTGCTTAAATAAAGGAGACTTTCGCTGGACAAAAGAAGCAGAGGAAGCTTCTGGGCAACTGAAGCAACACCTCACGGCTCTTCTCATGCTAGTCGCACCCCGACTTAAGGAGGAGTAATTATGTATTTGTCCGCTACGTACGGAGCAATAAACGCAGTCCTTATGACTGATCGGGATTCAGTCCAGACTCCGGTTTACTTCGTAAGCAGAGCATTGCAGGGGCCAGAGCTGAATTACTCACCAATGGAGAAATTGGTCTTATCGTTGGTTTATGCCGCAAAAAGGTTGCGCCGGTACTTCCAGGCGCACCCAGTAGTGGTGGTCACGGACCAGCCAATAAAATAGGTGATTTCCAAGCCAAACGTAGCAAAAAGACTACAGAAGTGGAGCGTCCTGCTGGGGGAACATAACATCTCTTATAGACCAAGGACAACCATCAAAGGCCAAATTCTGGCAGACTTCATAATTGAGAAGCCGGAGGAGGACGAGTCAATGGTGCAAAAAGAGGATATCCCAACGGAACCATGGGTTTTGTTCACGGATGGATCTTCTTCCACGGACGGATCGGGAGCTGGCCTTATACTTGAAAATCAGGAAGGCATGGAATTCACCTACGCCTTGCGATTTGAGTTCACAACCACGAATAATGAGGCAGAATACGAAGCACTGATTGCGGGTTTAAAAATCGCCGCTAGGATGGGAGTCCGCAACATTGAAGCCTACGTGGACTCACGGCTTGTCGCGAATCACATCCTAGGAGGGTACAAAGCTAAGGAAAAAAACATGATCCAATAACTAGAGAAAGTCAAGTCACTCATTGGTAGTTTTGGTAAGTTCTACATCAAGCAGGTACCAAGAGGCGAGAACAAGAAGGCGGATGCTCTTAGTAAGATCGCGTCTACAAGTTTAGCACATCTATCCAAACAAGTATTGGTTGAAATACTTAAGGAGAAGTCCATTACAGGAGGGGAGATAGCGACCATAGTTGATTAAGAGGGGCCTACATGGATGACCCCAATCATAAACTATCTAACTGATGAAACCCTTCCTGAGGAAGAAACGATGGCGCGGCGCGTCAAAAGGAAGTCACAACACTTCAAACTCCGAGATGGTGTTCTATATAAGCGTTCCTCCCTACAACCGTGGTTGAGATGTGTTGGGCCACGCCAAGCTAGCTATGTGATTAGTGAAATACATGAAGGGTCGTGCGACATGCACGCAGGCCCTAGATCAGTAGTAGCACGAGCTCTACGCACATGATACTATTGGCCAACTATGCATCAGGACACACGAGACATGATTCTTAAATGCAGCGATTGCCAAGTACACAGGCCGGTACCTCGACATCCACAACAAGAACTAACACCCATCACATCCCCATGGCCATTTTACAAATGGGGAATTGACATCGCATGCCCCTTTCCTGTTGCTGCAAGGGGCGTCAAGTTTTTGATCGTAGCTATGGACTACTTCACTTGCTGGATAGAAGCTAAGGCGGTCAAAACGATCACGGGCAAACAGGTGAAAAAGTTTGTTTGGGAAAATATTGTATGCCGCTTTGGTTTGCCAGGAGAGATCATCTCGGATAACGGAAAACAGTTTGCGGATAACCCGTTCATAGATTGGTGTGCGGCGTTGAACATCAGACGACGTTTCGCATCAGTTAAGCACCCACAGACTAATGGTCTGGTGGAGCGGGGGAATAGAAGCCCAGGTGAAGGTATAAAGGCACGCTTAGATGAAAGGAGCGCCAAATGGGTGGACGAACTACCACATGTCCTATGGGCGCACATGACAATGATCAAAACAACCAATAGGGACACTCCGTTCGCGCTAGCCTATGGAACCGAGGCTGTTATCCCAACAGAAATTAGGATGCCAACAATCCGCACGGCGGAAGTTAACGTCGTCACAAACGATGAGCAACTCCGGGTCAATCTAGACTTGTTAGAGGAGAAAAGGGAGATAGCAGCCATCAATGAGGCCAAATCTAAAGCACGTATGAAAGCTTATTTGTTTCCTTTCGACCAGGGGATTCTGTCTACCGTGCTAACGAGGCAAGTCGCGCGGAGAACACAAGAAAACTTGGTCCAAAGTGGGAAGGGCCGTATGAGGTCATGGAAGCTTTGAGGCTCGGCGCGTACAATTTGCGTGATATGGATGGCCGTGACTTGGATCGTACATGGAACATTTGCAACCTTAAATGATGCTACCTCTGAAAGGCTACGGCCTCTGCATGGACACTACGCTATATTCAGCTTCACATAAAGATCCATGTATGTTTTGTTTTCATGCTTTCTAGGTTCTATTTGTCTTAGGATTTTAGTTCTGTCAAAAAATCGTAACCGTTCTAATAAAATGCCGTGGTGCCTAGCTAGCTCCACGGTCTGTTCTTCTGCAAATTATTGTCTTATGTTTTTAGAATTATTTGTTATTTTCTAGTATGTTATTACTTGTTCATATGCATTCATTCAACCGTACATGTACTATTCGCTCCCAGGCGGGGTAAGAGGATTAAGTGAACCTAATAATTCAACTTATCGCATAATAGGGATGCAACGCCAGTGACGCGGATCATGTATCCTTACTAGACACCTTATTTACAAGACATTGTAATAAGTTTCCACATGCCGTACTTACATAGTGCCGGACATGATAAAGACACACGGTGCACATCTAGTAAATAATAGACTTAGTTTTATTCTTAATCAGCCGTGACACGTCATGCAAACAGATACATGATATCTAAGGAATATAAACAAGTTTCAAATATAAACAAACAAACTTTGTCGTGCTCACCACAGACAAATATCTTGAAAATATCCTAAGTGTTTACAAATGGGATTACAAATTAAAGCCGTGTACATCCATGGACGAATAAACAAAGAGAAGTGCAAATGTTTACAACAGATAAACTAAGAAGGAGGCAGGAACTCCCCTACTTCTCTCTTGCCTTCGGCCATCAAGGCACGAAGGGCTTCACCACGAGCGTCCTTTCCGCTATGCGCCCTGGCTAGGTTGGCCTCCAACGCCTCAGCTAATGGTTTTTCGCCCTTTACGACCTTCAAACTTGCATCATATATTGGCAGAGTGAGCTGGATGGGGTCTGGTGTAAGCTTCGCCATGATTTCCTCATTGGAGGCATCCTTTATAACTTCGAGATCATCCAGGAAGGGGTACTCCATATCCCCCAGGGCGGCCATGGACGCATTCATCTTTGCTTCCGCCTCCGGGTTATGGTAAGCATGCTTAGTGATGTCAAAATTCATGTCTTCACTCTTGCTTATTAATTCCACGGCCTTGGTCAACCCTTCATGTCTGCCTCGGTCAATGCCATCTGACACAACGTTGGCAAAAGCCTGCACGAACTACGGCGCCTCCATCACCCTTATCACGGCTAGACGCGTTCCTTGGCCCACCATCTACCTACGACCAGCAATGGCCGTAAGAAGTGGGGGGCATAACACTTCAGCACAGTCTGTGGCTAGCATGCTCAGCTCATGCTCCACCTTGCCCAAGGCCTCGGCCGTTCGCTCCTCCATATTAGTCCGCTCCTTGCTGAACTCTTCCTTCAGCGCCTCACGCTCTTCTGCGAGGACGGATACCTGGGCAGTTACAGTTTTGGCCGCGGCTTCGGATGCGGCTACCTGTAAAAAGATTAGGGTTACTATGAGATTAAAAACGCAAAGGTGTTACACACAATATTCATATAACCATGTCAGAGTACGTACCTTGCCGTTTGCCGTCTCGAGAAGAGCTTCCAGCTCGGCAATACGCTCATCACGGGCATTGGCATGGCTGGTCTGTTCTTTTATTGTGGCCTCAGCCACGGCCAAATCCGCCTGTAGGGAGGCAATTGTCTTCTCGTGCTTCTTTACCATCTCCTCCCTGCGAACAATCTTCCTATCAGCATGGCGTACATGTGCCAAGGACTCCTCTAAACGGCGCTATAAGGCTACACCAAGTGTTATCTGGTGCATCGTTACTACATCATATTGTTCGAGAAGAACCCCATGGTTGAGTTCATCCAGGTCTTGCGTCAGCACGGGCGGAGTCAAGTGGTCCATGAACTCCTTGCACTCGGACTCTGCCTCTAGCCTTGTCAGGCTGGACAAGTTCCAGGCCGGGCGAAGGCAGGTGTTCGGACCATCGGTCCGGGGCTCTTCTGTGTGAGTAGGGGGAGGTGATGGGGGCATCGCGAATATCATGGGGGAAGGTTCTCTCTCAGTTTCCTTCTCATGCGCTACTGTCGAAGGATCTACCCTGTTATTTAACAAACACTTATAAGCTTTTGCAGTTTCATGCAAAACAAGTATGATTGAATGTCAAGAGGTACTTACGTTGCATCTATCATCGGCTCTGTGATAATGGGAGCTATGACGCTCACTGGCGTTGCCTTTCACACATGTGGGTCTACCTGATCCTCTGTCACGACAGGGGGCGGAAGGGGGTTGTCTTGCGACAAAGTGGTGCTGCTCCCTTCTTGAAATTGGGAATGATCTTCCCTAAGCCTCTTGGGAGGTGCATTAAATTCCCCCGCATCCACCTCTACCTCTTTCACCACCTTCCTGGTGGACTTGCGCTTCCTGGAAGTAGGTTTTGGCTGTCTGGAGGCTCCGGTCACCTGCGCCACTTACTCTTCCCCTTTATCGTCATCACCAACCATGCGGTGGATGGACGGATCAGTTGGCTGTTCTTCACCTTGGATGGTGGTGGTATTCTCCAATAGCATCTCACCACCATCTTCATTGGTGAAATCCAACGGTGACTTCTCTATTACTGGTTCCTGTTCATCGGACCGCGGTTCGGTTGTTTCTTCAAGTGGGATGGTCATGCCAGCAGTAGCGACAAGTAATGGGGGCTCGCCCTCTTTCAGGGGCCGGGATCCCTCCGCGACCTTGCTCGGATCCCCCTGGCGTAGTAGCCCAAATAACTTCATCTCTGCGGACATGAGTATACATATGTGTTAGTATGTTTACAAGCATTATTGTCACATTTATATGCATATATGTATATAAGGAATACCTACCCTATCTACGCTCGGTCAGAAAGCACAAATATCTATTCTCCCTCCCAAAATAGTTGCGGCTGATCCCAACTAAGCATAAAAATTCTCCGGTAGGCCCTTGTGGAAATCAGTACGATAGGTGTCTAACGTTTTTACATCCCGACTGCTATAGTCGTTGGTTGGGGGAAGATATTCGTGACGGACTTTGGTTTTGAAAACAAAAGTCGTGGGAAAAACTTTGGCATCTACAAAAAAGTAGTGGTCATACCACTTCTTAAGGGAATCTAAGGGTTTCCTATAACACATAAGGGCGGTTGCGGATCGTTTTTTGAACGACAACCACCCATTCACCATTTGGGGGACGTAGAATACCCTAAATAAGCTCACGGTAGGGGCTACCTCACAAGCATGGTAGGTGATCTCAAATTGGTTAATTTTACACGCTCCTATACAGTGGAGTTGAGATATATGGAAATCATAGTATGTCAGAATATCTACAAGGAATTTAGATAGAGGGATGCGATAGTTTGCTGAGTCAAATATGCGCGTGTACACGCCTATTTTCCCAACAGGAGCGTCCATGATAACTTCACCATCACTTGGATAGGTGGGGTTTATGCTCTCAGGAATGTAATACTCGGACAAAAATTCCATGTATTTTTCCGGGGACATCAAGTTAAGGACGCCGTGATAATGGGGTTATCTTTCACCATGATTTATAAGTATGAGTAGAAAGGCGCGGTGATCTGACCTGATACGGTGGATTTCCGTGGAAAATGATGAGAAGGAATGAAGGAAGAGTGTAGGTATAACAATGGTGGAAAAGGGGTTGTTAACTCTGTGTGTACACAGTTACATGCACCAGGCTTTTTATAGGGTTGCCTCGATTTACGAGGTGCCCTGGATGCTTGCCACGTGTAATCCACTACGCCCATCTAATGGATGGGGTTCCTGACACCACTGAAACGTCAGAGGGACCCACAGGTAACCTCATAACAGTTATACGTGGCTCAAGAGTGGGCATGTCTGGTGCACTTTTGCAGAAAAACGTCCGACTAATGGCTACCATTAATGCATTCATTAATATTGTCCCGGCCGGACTTTTTTGGGGTACGGCTATGTTTGCAACATCGATGTATATAGGACACTAATTAGTCTAGAGGTTACGCCTATGGCTGTAACAACTAGACTGGGGGACATGATGACGTATAGTCCCCACACGGGACATGAACCCGGCCCACGTGTACTACCCGCATCCGGTCCATCACGAATGGGTTGGATTAATATCATTTGAGCTTATGGGCTTGAATGAACAGTGGTCGCATTAGATGTGTACGGCCAATGGCCGGTACAAGGTTAGACAGAATCAAAATCTTATTAGGATTGGGATTTACCCTGATGTAGAGTTTTTACTACCCTTTAGGAAAAGAGAGCAAAATAGGGAAAGTATTAAGTGTCGGTTTAGGAAAACCAAGCACTAATGACCAATGTGGTTCAAGTTCGTTTCCCAAGGAGGCAAGTGTGTTGTGTAGAGAAATGATTAATGATGTGATTATGATTATGAGAAAATAAAATAGAAATGAGATTAGAAGAGAATGACGGTTACGATGACGAATTAAACTAAGACGAAATGTCGTACACGTAAAACCGTAAAAAGTGACAAAATTAAAAATTTACCCTAAAAATTCGTAGAAATTTGTAATAAATCCTAAATAATGTAATTAGAGTTTACAAAAAATAAAAAATCACTCAAACCTTTTATTTAATTAAATAATAATTTTTTAATGCTAATTAAAGCCCAAAAAAACAATTTAATTAACAAAAAGCCCAAAATGAGATTTTTTCAATTGTAAACCTCTAAAATGACTTAACTTAATTTAAAACTATTTTTGAAAATTTTAAAACTAATAAAAACTATTTAAAAACAATTAAAAACTATTTAAACTTAAAATAATTATAAAAATTAATCTAAGGACGATAAAAATGTTCTAAAAATTGTAAAATTCCTAACTTAATGTATTAACCTAAGAAAAATATAAAAACTTGAAAAATATAAATTTTAATTTTTAATAATAAAATAATAATAAAATAATATTAAAAATCCAAAATTTATAAAAAATTCTAAAAACTTGCAAACTAGTTTATTTTAACCTAATAAACTCAAAAATGAAGTTCAAGTTACCTAAATACCCCTAATGGGCCTAGAATGGGCCAAAAGTCCAAACAGTTAGCTTAATGGGCTTATTAAGGCCCATAAGAAAAATGTTGTCCAAATAAGCCCAAAAACTCCTATCTGACTCAAAATTTGATTTTAAACACAAAACTCTGAAGGCCCATAAGCTGAAAATGAGTATAAGCTAGCTTATTTCAAAGCAGCTTATTCTTAATGGGTTTTTGGCCCATTAAGCTATAAGCTGATGCCATAAGCTCAAATTAGACACACAAGCTTCTTTTGAGTTACTTAAGAGTTCTGTAAAAAGAAATTTGAAATAAGCACAAGGAATAAGCCTGAAAAAGCAATAAGCTATCTTCACAAAACGACAAAATAGTCGTTTTCGAGTTCTAGGCCACCCCAAGAGCTGATTCAACTTTCAAAAGCTTTTAAATGACTTAACCCCAAGCTTAATCAACAAAAAGTTTTTCAATAAGCACACTCAATAAGCTGGAATAAGCAAATAAGCACTTAATTAAAAGTCAAACTTATGAGTTTTCTAGCAAAAAGTCAAAGCCAAAGTCTGATAAGCTCCAGTTCAATCAAATGGGTCAAATGAGGAAGATTGATCACAAAAAGTAAGTTTTTGCAGGTCTGGATAAGCCAATATGGCTTATTAATAAGCTGAATGCAAAATTACACTAGCATGGGCTAGTTTTGGATGTTGAGCAGTGGAAACTTTTTCCACTGCTTGACTTAATTGACTTTTTATCATATATGACTTTTTTGTGGAATCAAGTTACAAACAAGGCACCCTTGTGATCAGTGAATCACAAAGAGTCAGAAACAACAAAGAAATCACAAAATTACCCAGCCAATCAGTGCAGTTAATTCAATTAAGCACCAGACATCTCACAAACATGAACAATAAGCAGTTAAGCACTTATAAGCTGTTTAAGCAAAATTCAGCCAACCAAATTGCACCAAAAGCATACATAAGCTATAATAAACTTAAATGAACAAGTTTAAACAGGTTTCATGCAATGGTTCAAGGCCTAAATCAAGATTCAAGCACAATAAGGTTACTGATGAACACTAACACACGCAGATGTTTACTTTGCTGATGTACTTGACCAACAAGCCAAATTCAAACACTCAAATCTTCAAACCAGGTTATATTTACAATGATTTAACAACTTTTATCCCTAAGCATGCATATACTCTAAGTATTACCAAAATCTTAGGTCAAAAACAGTCAAAATCAATAAGTTATAGCACAATCTTTGATTCAAGGTTTAAAAGCCAATAACTTACAGAAACTAGTACTCAACCAAGTCAATAACAGATACCAACTAAAACAAAGCACTTCTAATAACACAATAAAAACTTATGATCTTAAACATATAAGCCCAAACACCCCTTATCTTTTTCAAATCAGATTTAAACAAGTATAAGTGTATTTCAAGACTATCCAAGCCCAATCAAACACATTAACAAGTATAATATGCAGTATTAAGCAAGATTAAGCCATAAATTTCACAAGAACACAAGTAGAACACAAAATCACCAAATATCCAAATTTTTATCAGATTTTGAGTAGAAGGGTTCAAACCTCGTGGATGTACATCCACACCTACGAATTTTGAGCTTATATGCTAGCAAGAACAAGCACAAGCTTCCACACACACTCCTACTGAGATTCAACAAGGTTAGAAGCAAAATATCAAACTCAGAAAAGTGGAAAAACTTGATTAATGCAACCTTAGTTCCCCACACTTGATTATCCCCAAGTTATAAGCTTCACAACACCTTGATATCACAATATCAGGATGCTATGATCAGCTTATAGCCCAAAAGTTCCAAGGTTTGGACAAGACTTAGCAAAATATCAAGATTATAGGAAAATATGCAAACTTTTGCACACTCCTTTGAAAACAAGTTTTAGAATTCAAGATTACTTAACAAAGAACAATAAAAAGCAGATATAATGATTGGCACTTGAGTTTTCTTCACAATTTCAAACACATTTCATTAAACTAAATATATGATTTACAGAAAAGTGAACAAGGAAAATTCAAGAGCAAAGCTAAAATGTAGTGATGCTAATGCCTTTTATAGGCTACAAGTGATGTCTAGAAACAATAAAAATGTAAACCTTAATGGAATGGAAGTCCCCAAAGTGCCCTTGAGTAGCTTGAAATGGCTTGAACATGTGACTTTGTTTTGGCAGGTTATGTGAGTTGGCAGTGGTGAAAATGTATCCAAGGGCTTACAATGAGCTTAGAAAGTAAGCAAGAATCATGCACGTTGGATGACTGGTGGAGTTTTGGCAGCTTCTTCATTTTTGCAGCAGGGGAATCTTGTGTGGGTCTATTGAGTGATGAGGTGGCCAATATTAAGGTTGGGTTATGTTAAGAAGACCATTAATCATTAATCTAGAAAAGATTAAGGATTAATTCTTAGTAAATATCAAATGCCCAATTCTTGTTCTTGAGGTGAATAGTTGGGTGTTTAATCCGTTTTTGTGTTTAAACAAGTTGTTAGGCGCCAAAATAAACTAATCTGTTATGATTAGTTTATTAATCCAAGTGGGATGGTGAGGTGGACTAGGGTGGAAGCTGATTTGTTAGAAATACGTTTTTCGTATAAAGAAAGTCTCGGTCACTCCAACAATATAGTTATAGGCTCGTAGTAGTGTTTAAGTAACGTTTATTAAATAGCCCGACCCATGAGCATGTTCATGGGCCGGAGGCCCAAGTCCATTAAGGACTTGGGTATATAAGCCTCTTTCCACCATGGAAAGAGGTGTTGGTTGTTTCATTTTCTCATATTATTACACATAGTTTCTTTCACTTCTATCTCTAAGTTTCTCTCTCTAGAAAACATCAACCCTCTTGAAATACAAAGATTATCATTGTTCTCCAATTGGTATCAAGAGAATGGGATGAAATATAGGTTGGTATTTGTATTGCTTATGCTTTCTTAAGCATAACGTGTGGTTTTTGATTGTTTATTGCCAAAGCATCAAAATTTTTTCGTGTTTGTTAGTGTTCTTAAGTCGTATACATTCTTTAATCACGTCGTAGTGATTTGGGTATCTTGGTTTTGGTTAAAACACAAATCTTTTGGATCAAAAGTTACAAACTTTCTTGTTTTTCAACTTTCCGAAATTCTAGCAAGTCATTCCATCGAAAAGTACAAGGGAGTGTGGCTTGATTGCAATAACCGCAAGGTTCTACTTTGCGATCAAAGGATTCCAATACCTTATTCCGACGAGATATTCCGATCGTTCATTGCGATCGCGGATTTCGACGGTTTTTAAAGGGATATTGAGACGTTACTCTGTCCAAATTGTTTTAGCCATATTGCGATCTAAACATTCCGACAGGTCAACATTCCGACAGATCAACATTGTAAAACCCGCACGCTTTAACCATGAATAGTACCCTTTAAATCGTACGTACAAGATTAGAACTTTCCTTTTATAGCATGTTTACGTCCACGTATAAGAATTTTAATTATTACGTACGTGTTAGAACACGATAAGTATTTATGACGTATGAACACACAATAATTATTCAAATAATAATTATAATCACGAACATGCGATCATGAAATCATGAACGTAATTTAATCACGAGAGAATATTAATTACGTATATATATTTATTACGAACACGAATAAATATATTAAGTCACGATCAATAATTAATAAGAACACATAAAACACGAACACGATAAAACACGAACACACTGTAATATTTAGACTCGGAAAAGATACGGGTTACCCCATGTGGGCCCCCTACCCGCGGCTACACCAAGAGAATGGGCCAAGCCCATTTTAATTTTTACTAAAACAAAGGAATTAGGAAAACATGTTTTATTATTTACTAAACAAGAAAATAGTTAAAACCCTAAAATCTTTTCCTTCTTCCTTCTCTCTTTGGCCGCCGGATTCAAGACACCAAAAGGGGGTGTTCGGTTGATTTTTGATCTTGGAAATTGTGCAAGCATTCGTGTGTGTTCATCCTTGATTGATCCACGTATTCGGTATAACCTTTTTAACCTTTTCTTTTATGTTTTGATTTAATGAATCACATAAAATCATGATGTTTTTAAAAACTAATTAAAAACAATTATTAAAACATGTCGATGATCATGGGGTAAATCAAAACAAGGGTTTTTAGGGGTGTTTGTGTTGGCCGACGCCTAACCGAGCCCAAGGGGGGGGGGGTCTCGGCTTGGCTTATGTTACACCACCGAGACCATATGGTCTCGGTATGGTGATGGTGGTACCACGAAATCAGCAAATGAGGGGAACCCCGACCTTGATTCGGGGTATGGTGTTGATTACGGGTCCGGTTCATGGTTTCTAGTCACGGGTCCGGTTCATAGATTATTTTAAGGTTTATGATTTTAATAGTTATGTGTTAAAAATTAAATTAATAAAACATGACATGATTAATTTAATTAACATGATTTAGGTTATAAATTTAATTATTAGATCATGAATTTTAACCTAAGTATTATATTTAACTAGACTTTATAATTAATTAATTATTAAAAACCATGACAATAATTAATTAATTAACATGACTTAGGTTATATTATTAGTAATTAATAATACATGTTTTAACCTAAGTATTTTACCTTATTTAATTAAAATCATGATATATTTAATTAAATACTTTTAACCTATAGTTTATTTAATTTGCATGTAATAATTAATAAACTATACTTTATAACAACATGACTTAGAATAATAATCAGAAAACACTTAAGCTTATATAATTAGCTTATTTAACCATCTTATATCTAATTATGAAAACTTTTTATTTTTAGAAACTTATTTAAGTAAGGTAGCTAATCTATTTATGGAAACTTTCTATTTTTAAAAACTTATTTAATTAAGGCAACTAATCTATTTATGAAAACTTTCTATTTTTAGAAACTTATCTATTTTAAGCAGTGATTCTATTTTTGGAAACTTTCTATTTTAGGAAACCTGCTATTTTTAGAAAGTTACTTATTATTACACAACAAGTATAATAATGCATGAAATACAAGTAATACTTAATTAGAATAGACAGAATATAAGATAAACAAAGTATAAAGCTTAAAAACAGTAAAACATGACAAGAACTTATAAAATAAGCTAAGACATGACATAAAACCAGTTACGTATTCAGTAATCAGATACTTATACACGTATGTATTTATGTAGCGTTAGTGATACCGAAGTAGGACTCTCTTCCGTTCGTCTTCTTCGTTCACTAGACATAAGGTACGGATTCCCGTCCTTGCAGTATGGACATTCTTTCCTTATTAGGATTCCCCGTATGCAGTCAACTATTTTCCCGTAGTATAAGTTTATATGTTTGATTGCTTATGTTTAATTAGAATACCTAAAGCTATATACATGCATGACCAGTTTCACCTAGTTATGGAGGTACCATAACCATAACACTAGAGGCACTAGTGTTTTGACTTCCCCATAGCGGAGTGATTGCTCGTGGCGTCTGATGAGACGGCTTTTATACATGGTCTCATCGTTCTTTTTGGACTTAAAATGCATTAAATATCATCAAAATACCCAAATATATGCTTGTGTTTGTTGCTTGTGTAATTTAGGTACGGATATTGAGAAAATGATAAAAGATCACAAGAATCACGCAAAAACGAACACGGGAAACGGAGCCGCACGATGAACCAAGCCCTAGTGAAGAATTTTCCAAAGAAAACCCTTGAAGAAATGAAGAATTGTGAAGAAGGGTCCTCCAATATGGAAGAATTGATACTTTATACCCTTGTATCTTCATAATTACAAGTTTGGTCCCTAAAGTTTGTCAATATTGCAAAAAGGACCCTTAACTTTGAAGATTTGGCAAGTTTAGCCCCTCAACAAAAGCTAAATTGTCAACCAATCTCATCCACAAAGTCAAAAGTATCATGAAGCCCTTCAAAATACAAGAAAGTATAAGTTTGGTCCTTTGAAAATCACAAAATTGCAAAAAGGACCCTCAACTTTCAACAATTGGCAAAAATGGCCCCTCATCTTTGAAGCACTTGTCATATTTGACCCTCCAAAAGTCATATATATAAGTTTGATCCTTGAAGAATGAAGAATGTGCAAGAAATCCCCTTGGAAAATGATCAAAAGTGCTAAAGTTAGCCTAAAAAGGACAAAGGACTGAAATTGCAAAGTGAATTGGACTGTTGGTGCAAGGACTTAACCAAATTGGACTAATTTTGCAATTAGTTGATGGAGACCACGTCAGAAAAAGGACTGGGTGTGCAAAATCCCCACTTAAGCCCAACAACAAGCCAAGCCCAATCCCATTTTTTAGTTAAACCGGTTTATTATGTGGTCAAATGGTGGTCAACCCACTTAACCTTCTTTTTTCCCTCCCTTAACATGTTTTTAAAACATGTTTTAAACTAAAACAAATCAAACAGGCCTTTAATTAACATAAACCCTAATCCCCACCCAGCTTTAATTGCCCTCAAATCAAAGGGGTTTACCCTGATTCTTTCCAGATGGGTAATTTACCCTCCCCTAAGTGAAACCCACAACCCAAAACGTCCATCACTTTCACCATTAGACCATCCCATGTGCCCCTGCCCCACAAGGAAGAAGAAAACAAAGGAAGACAGAAAATCAACGAACCAAAAATCATTCCTTGGCCTCCAATGTTCGTTTAAGGGCCCTGATCATCTTTCACAGCTGGCATTTCAACATCATCACATGATACCAATTTTTGACCAAGATTCCAGTCAAATCTTCAAGGGCAAATTGGGGAGTTAGCTTATTTAGGGTTTCTCAGTCTAGAATAGTCCATAGACTAGTATAAAAAGACCTCTCAACTTGTGAGAAGGTTTTGTCTCAGTTTTTATAAAAAAACTTGTAATGTTTTTCATGGAATGAAAAAGTATTTTGTTTTTAAAAATTTTCTGAGTACCATTTAAATTCCAGTTTTTAATTTACTTTAAGTTCAAGTTTTAAAGCTTTGGTGTTAAGTTTTTAAGTTTTTAAGAAGAAAAAAAAAAAATACTTGTGTTTTTTTTTGTTTTTCTAACTTGCAGGTTTGAATTGTTTGTTGATCTGAGTTCTGCACCAATCCGGATTGGTTTGGAAGTGGTTTTTCAACCACCAAGGTTTTGGATGTGAAACCTTAAGGTAAAAATCCTTTTACCTTTGAAAGTTCAAAAAAGCAAGTTGTTTGATTTTTGATATATTCTGTGCTAAAGTGAGTTTGATGTGTTGGATTTGTGTTCTTTCTACATGTTATGCATATTTAAGGATATTAGAACCAGTTTTGATAAGTGTTTCAAGTTTTTGATGAGTTAAAACGTTTTTTTCAAAATTTTATAAGGGTGTTTGGCAATACGTTTTAGCAGGGGAGTATCATTAATTTGTGTTGCTAAAAGGTGTTAGGGTACTTGATTCAGGTTTAGATTAGTTGTTAGTAAGTAGTAAGTTAGATTGGAACAAGTTGAAAGTTAATTGGTGAGTTTTAAAAGAAAAAGGGTGTCTTAAAATCTGCATAAGTCTTTTCTGTCCATTTTTCATGAATATTTTGATGATTAAATCTTGATAATCTGTGAATAATGGTAGGAGTTAAGGCTTGTTATTGCTAGTATACTATTGGGTTGTTATGTGTGCATAATCTCAGGGTTTGAATCACACTAGTGTGCATCTTAGTAGCTAATAAGAACCACCAGACCTTAATTTTGTCTCAGAAACTTGCATGTTGCTTTGTATGCTTGGATTGTGAGTCTCTTTTGTGCTAGGTGCTTTATTTCGTACTTGCTTGACTCCTTGTGCTCAGAAAGAGCACAAGGGTGCCTGTGTACCAAGAATACACCACCAAAACACACACCAAGTTCCTCTTGGTGATTCAAAAAGCAAAGTACAACAAAGCAGAAAACTGCTTGAGTTCATAACTTAGCTGTCACGTTTTTCTCCTTATATTGGCTTTAAATCTGTGTAAAAAAGGAAAGTGTAATTGGATTATAAGCTTTAAGAGTCAAGTGTTGGGTTGTAAAGAGTTTAAAAGCAAAAAAGAGATATAACTGCGCCGCAAGATACACGCATTGCGGCGCAAAAGAAGAAAGCCACAGGTCTGGGTACTCCCGTTCCACTAATTGCGGCGCAAGCTAAAAGCGTTGCGGCGCAACATAAAAAAAAAGTAAAAAGGGTGCCAGGACTCGAACCCGTGACCACCCGTTCACAACACCAACACCTCAACCAACTGCGCCCTGGGGACTTTGACTAATCAGTTTGGTTTCAAATTGTATTTAGGGACTAATTGGTTTAAGCTTTGTTAAATAAGCCGTGACTTATTTAGCTTATTTCAGCTTATTGATTAAGCTTTTTGGTGTCTTTTCATTTTTCCTAGGTGTTAAATAGGTTTTAGGATTTTTCTGTTCAAAAACATTATTTTTCCTTTTATTTAATTAATTTCTAGGATTATTTTTGTTTTTAAATTTAGAAAGTCTTTAAAAATTAGTGAACAATAGTAAAAAAATACAAAAAAATAGTTTTTAGGTCTCTATTCTTATTTTTGAGGTTTACATGTGAAAAAGTTTTCAAAAACTTTAATTTTTGATTTTATTTGATTTTAGGTTTTTTATTAAACTTTGAAAATTAATATAAAATTCATTAAGAGGTTTTAGAAACTTTAATTTACATTTTCTTCTTAGTTAGATTATTTAGGATTTTTGAGAATTTTTTAGAATTTATTTTAGGACTTTTAATTTTTTAGAATATTTTAATATTATTTTATTCAATAAAATAAAAAGTTTTATTTTAATTTCTTTTTCATTTTTCCTAGATTCTATAGCATTAATTAGGACTTTTCCCATTTGTAGAATAATTTTTAGGCTTTTCAATTAATTTTTAGAATTAATTTAAGATTTAATACATTTTAATAGTTTTTAAGTGTTTAAAAATAGTTTAATTTGGTTTTAAAAAGTCATTATTTAATTAATTAAAAGGTTTTAGCAAGTTTGGATTTTTTGTAAACTCTTAGAATATTATTTGGGATTTTTAGGAATTTTTTAGGAATTTTTAGGTTAAAATTTTAATTTTCGTCGTTTTACGGTTTTACGTTTACGCCTTTTTCGTCATAGTTTAATTAGTTTTCGTAACCGTCAATTCTTTCCTTTCTTATTTCTTTTTCAATCAATATAATCTCAAACAAAAAAAAAAATCAACTCTCAACACAACGCACTTGCCTCCTTGGGAAACGAACTTGCTTGGTCATTGGTGCTCGGTTTTCCTAAACCGACACTTAACGCTTACCACTATTTATACCTCCTTTTCCTAAAGGGTACAAAAAGACTACAATCATTTTGGCGCCGCTGCCGGGGAGGCGTGTTGTGTTTTGGTTGAACCATTGTTGTTTTCTATATTAGCCATAATAGTATTTGTATTAATAGCACTCTATTAATACGTATTATCGTTTTTCGATTTTTGTGTGAATATTATTACTATATTGTATACGTAGAACAATAAATTTACAAGTACTCCAAATACGTGAGCAATCACAACCTTGACTTGGGAGGTCATTACCCAATCATTGTATTCGAATCTCAAACCAAAGAAAAAAGGCAAAAATAGATAAATACTTTCGTGAAGCTTGATTTTGATAATACAAACTATAAGGTGGGTATAAGGCGGTTGTATTTCACGACCTAAAGGAAAAAGGCTCTTAAGTGCTTCGCGCCGCCTCGTTTCCTCCGCTTGCTTGTGCGTATTTGATTTTGAGAGTGAATCGAGGGTTTTGCCGCCCAAAGTATTACTAAGTATCATATATATTTTCTTGGTTTTATTTGATTAAACCCTCTTGAACGATTTGGTGTTCCACCATCGTTCTAAAGTCATCGAAGACGTTCACTTCACGTGTTCGTTTTCATTCCTTGAGGCTTCGTTAATCAAGAGATTTGATTAGTGAGGAGATTTGTAGATTTTGGTCTACTTAATACATTCCAAAAAATCCAAAAAAGTTAAAAACAATCAAAAACCACAAAAAAAATTGAAAAAGTAAAAATACCAAAAAGAATCTTCTTTGCTCGCCTTCTCGTTGTACGTGACGTTTATGCAAACTCGCTCTAAAGCAAGACGTGCTCGTAAACGAAGAAACAAATCACTCACTCCCACTAGTGAGGACTCTCCTATTGACGAACCCATTGTAGTGAAAGAAGCGCCCATGGCTAATCGAACTATGATGGAGTTGCTTCAAGCACCCACCGAGGGTTATGGAGAAGCGATTGTGATTCCCGCTATCCTTGCGGAGAATTTTGAGGTTAAGACGGGTTTGTTGTCCATGATTCAAAACAACAAGTTTCGAGGGGACGAAAAGGACAACCCGCATAACCACATTCGCCAATTTAATCGTCTCACCGCCACGTGCAAGTTTAAGGATGTTTCAAACGACTCGATTAAGATGATGCTTTTTCCGTATTCCTTAGCGGGGCCCGCAAAAATTTGGTTAGAGAAAGAGCCACCCAATTCTATATTGACGTGGAAGGATCTCGTTTCAAAATTCGTGAACCAATTTTTTCCGCCCTCTAAGACTACGCACTTGAAAAACGAGATTTCAAAGTTTTCGCAAGAATTTAATGAGAGTTTTTCAACGGCTTGGAATAGGTTTAAGGAAATGTTGCACGAATGTCCTCATCATGGTTTTTCCGACTTGCATCAAATAGACACGTTTTACAATGGCTTGAACGATCATGAGCGTGATTATCTTAATGCCGCCGCGGGTGGTAATTTCTTGTGTAAGACGGTCGAGGAAGCATTGGTAATTATTGAGAATAGGTCTAAGGTGTATAATCCTCGTAGCACGTCGAGTGTTCGTAAGGCTTCGTCTTCATCTTCACCTAGTTTGTCACACACCGTTGATGCTTGCCAAGTCGAGGCTAATTTGGAGAACAAAATTTTTGACATAGTGAAAGGCTTGTTAGTTGAGTTTAAAGTTGGTGAACAACCCGCTCCCGCTACGATTAAAGCGGTTGAGGTTTCTTGTATGTATTGTGGTGGAGCTCACGATTATTCCGAGTGCATTACCAACGGTGGTAACACTTCGAGTGCCTTCGCGGCCGCGGGAACTTATAACCAAAACGGTCAAGTTCCTCGCACTAATCAATTGACTCCACCGGGTTTTTCACCAAATCAAAATGCTAACAATTATCGAAACAATCAAGTTGGTTACCAAAACAATCAAAGGAACAATTATAAGGGTAATAACAACTATGGGAATCAAGGGAGTAGTAGTAATAGCCAATTGCAAAATCAAAATCAAAACCGTAATTTGCAAAATGCAAGTCAAGCTCTTCAAAATAACAAAGAACTTCCATTGGAATTTTTGAATTACACTACTTCAAATGATAAGATTATGGAAAACATTCAAGAGCAAATGGCTAATCAAGCTAAGGAAACGGCTAAAAATGCAAAGGAGTTAGCTACTTTCATTAAGGAAAATCTAGCCATGAGGAATGAATTGAAAAATGATTTTGCTAACCAAATTCGAGGTCAAAACAACAAGATAGAGCAAAGTCATGCTAGGCTTGAACAAAGAATTGACCAAAAAGCCGCTAGCCAAGATGTGAAGTTTAATAATTTTGATGCTAAGCTTAATGCAATTTTAGAATGCGTAATGGTGAACAAAGCCTCTACTTCGGGTGGTTTGCCTAGTAACACCGTTTCAAACCCGAAGGGAGAGATGAAAGTGATTACCACACGTAGTGGTAAGGCACTTAAAGAACCGACTCCTCAACCAATTACTCCAACGGTGGAGGAAATTGAGGAAGAACCCGAGGTGGTGGTCGAAAAGGAGCATATTTCAAGCCCACAAAGTACCGCTCATGCCACACCTACGGTTGACCCATCACCCATATTGGAACCCGAGATTCCAAAGGCTATGCCTATGCCCCAACCCACACCACCCTTGCCTTACCCATCGAGACTTAGGAAGGAGAAACGACAAGAGCGCGATAACTATCAATTTGAGCTTTTTATGAAAATGTTTCGTGATTTACACTTTAATGTGAGTTTCGCCGATGCCTTGGTCATGATGCCTCGATTTGCCGCTAACTTTAAGAGTATGTTGAACAACAAGGAGAAATTACAACAAAAATCTAGTTGTTCGTCGGTTTATCTTAATCGCATACCTCAAAAAGTCGGTGATCCCGGTAAATTTTTGATCCCTTGTGCAATTCAAGATATGGAAGAGTGCTATGCCTTGGCCGATCTTGGTGCTAGCATTAACTTGATGCCACTTGCAATCTACAAGTCGCTCAATCTTCCTAATCTTACTCCTTCACGAATGTCTATTGAGTTGGCCGACCATTCCACGATTCTTGCATGTGGATTGGCGGAAGACGTTTTTGTGAAAGTGGGGAAGTTCTACTATCCCGTAGACTTTATTGTTGTTGACATCCCCACGGATCCTCAAGTTCCTCTTATTTTAGGTCGTTCGTTTTTAGATACGTCTATGGCTTTGATTGATGTGCATGCTAGAAAGATCACCTTACGTTTCAACGACGAGGAACTTGTTATAAACGCAACTCAAAATTCTCAACTTTCTCATGTTTATTCCGTTGCTACCATAAACCTCGTTGACATGATCGACGTGGTTTGCGAGGAATTTTCACAAGAAGTTTTAGGGTTTGGTGATGAAGAAACTAGTGGCAATCCCACTATGTTAGATCCAATTCTTGATAATTCGACACCAACCTTCACTCCTTTCGAAGGTGGTGGTTTTACGTTGGAAGAATTCGATGTTCCACGTACTTGTGACGAAGACCTCGACAACTATGAGGACTTCTCGATTATCAAGGATTTTCTCAACGATTTCCCATTTCCTCCACCCGAGGAGGTTATGAGTATCGAGCCCAAATCTTCACTTGAGGAACCACCTATCCTTGAGTTGAAAGATTTACCTCCTCACCTCGAGTATGTCTATTTGGAGGAGGACGACAAGTTGCCGGTTATTATTGCGAAGGAACTTTCGAATGATGAAAAAACCGCACTTGTCGATGTTCTTAAGGACCACAAAGGGGCGATTGCATGGAAGTTATCCGACATTAAGGGAATCGATCCCAAATTTTGTACACACAAAATATTAATGGAAGAAGATTTCAAGCCAACAATCCAAAGTCAAAGGAGGGTAAACCCCAAAATTCACGACGTCATCAAAAAGGAGGTCCTTAAACTCCTTGACGCGGGAATGATTTACCCTATTTCCGATAGCCCTTGGGTGAGTCCTATTCATTGTGTCCCTAAAAAGGGAGGGATGACCGTTGTGCCAAACGATGCCAACGAGTTGATTCCCACTAGACTCGTGACCGGATGGAGAGTGTGCATTGACTATCGTAAGTTGAATGAAGCCACTCGAAAAGACCATTTTCCCTTGCCCTTCATGGACCAAATGTTGGAGCGTCTTGCGGGAAACGATTTCTATTGCTTTTTAGATGGTTTTTCCGGTTACTTCCAAATTCCCATCGATCCTCGTGATCAAGAAAAAACTACGTTTACGTGTCCATATGGAACGTTTGCTTATCGTAGAATGCCATTCGGACTTTGCAATGCACCGGGAACTTTTCAACGATGCATGATGGCTATTTTTCATGATATGATCGAGAAGACGATGGAAGTCTTCATGGATGACTTTTCCGTGTTTGGTGATTCCTTTACTTCGTGTTTGTCGAACCTTGAGAGAATGTTAAAACGTTGTGAGGAAACCAACCTTGTGCTCAATTGGGAAAAGTGTCATTTTATGGTTAAGAGTGGAATCGTCTTAGGGCACAAGGTCTCGAAAGCGGGGATTGAGGTAGATCAAGCTAAGGTAGACGTCATCGCCAAATTACCTCATCCCAAAACCGTCAAGGGAGTTAGGAGTTTCCTAGGCCACGCGGGCTTTTATCGACGATTCATCAAGGATTTCTCGAAGATTTCTCGACCCATTACACATCTTCTTGAAAAAGAAGCACGTTTTGTCTTTGACGAAGATTGTGTACGAGCCTTTGAGATCCTTAAGAGGAAACTAACCGAAGCTCCCATTCTTGTTGCTCCAAATTGGAACCTCCCCTTTGAACTTATGTGTGATGCAAGTGATTACGCTATTGGGGCCGTTTTGGGGCAACGTCATGATAAGCATTTCTTGCCTATACACTATGCTAGCAAGACGATGACCGAGGCTCAACTTAAATACACTACAACGGAAAAGGAGTTCCTTGCCGTGGTGTATGCATTTGAGAAATTCCGACCTTATCTCGTCTTAACGAAATGCATAGTGTATACGGACCATTCGGCTATCAAGTATCTCATGGCTAAACAAGATGCAAAGCCGAGATTACTTCGTTGGATTCTCCTCCTTCAAGAATTTGATCACAAAATCGTTGACAAAAAAGGAGCCGAGAATCTAGCGGCCGATCATCTCTCTCGTTTGGAAGATCCTCACCAAAGTGTTTACGAGCCTAAGGAAATCACCGAAACATTTCCGCTTGAAACACTTGGTGTAGTGAATTCTAAGCTTAATTCTTCTACCCCATGGTTTGCGGATTTTGCAAATTACCATGCGGGTAACTTCATCATTAAGGGTATGACAACTCAAGAAAAACGAAAATTCTTTCGTGATGTCAAGTTCTATTTTTGGAACGACCCTTACTTGTTTCGAACTTGTGCGGATCAAATCATCCGCCGTTGTGTATTTGGCACCGAAGCTTCTAACATCCTTAGAGCTTGCCATGAGGGACCCACGGGTGGTCACCACGGTGCTAATCTCACGGCTAAAAAGGTGTTTGATGCCGGCTTCTTTTGGCCTACTATTTACCGAGATGCACAAGATCTTGTGAAGTCTTGTGATTCATGCCAACGACAAGGAAAAGCCTCACAAAAAGATGAAATGCCACAAAATATCATTCAAGTATGTGAGATCTTTGACGTTTGGGGCATAGACTTTATGGGGCCGTTCCCATCATCTCGTGGTAATAAGTACATTCTCGTTGCGGTTGACTACCTTTCTAAGTGGGTGGAGGCGAAGGCCTTGCCCACTAATGATGCTCGTGTGGTAGTTAAGTTCTTGAAAAGTTTGTTTGCTCGGTTTGGAACCCCTCGTGCGATCATAAGCGATCGTGGAACCCATTTTTGTAATGACCAATTCGAAAGAGTCTTAAGGAAATATGGGGTTACACATCGTCTTTCTACGGCTTATCACCCACAAACGAGTGGGCAAGTCGAGGTTTCAAACCGAGCATTGAAGAGGATCTTGGAGAGATCCGTGGGAGAAAACCGACAATCTTGGTCGGATAAGTTAGACGATGCTTTATGGGCCTTTAGGACCGCTCATAAGACGCCCATTGGGTGCACTCCCTATAAGCTTGTGTATGGAAAGAATTGTCATTTGCCTATTGAATTAGAACACAAGGCTTATTGGGCCCTAAAGCATTGTAATGATGACATGGAGACCGCGGGAAAACACCGGAAAATGCAATTAAATGAATTGGATGAATTGAGAGACATTGCTTATGAAAATTCATTGATTTACAAAGAAAAAACTAAAAAGTTGCATGATTCAAAAATTAAAAACCGGGTTTTTAACATTGGAGATCAAGTTTTACTTTTTAATTCAAGATTGAAAATATTTTCCGGTAAATTGAAATCCCGTTGGTCCGGTCCATTCACCGTGACTCAAGTGTTTCCGTATGGGACCATCGAGCTAGCTCAAGATGATGGTCCTAACTTCAAGGTGAATGGACATAGGTTGAAGCACTACTTTGGCGGGGAAGTTCCATCCTTGAACTACCTCGACCAAGTCACCTTTCCCAATGATAATTAGTATTGAGGGGATCGAGTCGAGCTCATGACTCGGTAATCAAAAACGAGGTGCCTCGTGGGGGAGTCCCATGCTTATCCTATGTACATATTATCGCTTTCTTAGTCTAATGTAGCTTACGTGTGGGGATTCGTGCCCTTCCAACCTTTGTTTCGTGGTTGTTTGTGCATTGTGGTTTTTAGATCATGATCTTCACGATTGGAGCCTCTCGTGTTCGTTTTATGGGAGCACTCGATCATTTGCTTTGGAGACATTTCTCAATATCCATGATATATCCTTTATTGTTCTAACCTTAGGTTTTTAGCACACTTCATAAACGGCTATAAATTTAATGGTTACACCCTTTCCATGCTAGATTAGGCATTCGACTACGTCTCTAGTATGGGGGTGTTTGCACCCCTAGACTCGAAACATTGAGGACAATGTTTAACTTTAGTATGGGGGGGTGAATAGATACTTGCCTTGCCAAACCTTCACGCTTTCCAAAGTTTATCGTTTTGTTTATCGTTTTGTTGCAAAATAAGGCTAAAAATGGCCAAATTTTAAAATTTTTCTCATGTTTTATAAGTGTTTGAAGACACGAATGTAGATTTTCCGATGGCGAGAATAAGAGTAATTTTTGACTCGACCGTGCGTGTTGAGCACTTAGCTTTGATTCCTTAACTACACATTAGGCTAAGTCTCTTAAATGAGGACGAGAAATGATAGAGTTAATTATAAGTTACTATGCTAAACGTAGAGTACTCGTATTCTTTCAAAAACTCATGTGTTCTCGTTGTTTGCTTATTCTCTCTTCGCATGTAAATATTTTTTGCTTAATAAATATTGACTTAGCGGTTTAGTTAGGATTGTTGGGTTTCTAGTCTTTTCTAGTAGCTTCCGTGTAATTAAATTGGGAAGACATTAAGGTATCGCCAGCGTCACGGTTTTGAAGTATTGGCACCCCAATAATCGAAAGCTTCACCTAATAATAAGATTTCAAGTGCTCACCTAAATCAAGCAAACAATTTGAAGCCCCACAAGGCCTAAAATCTATGCAAAATTGAAAGTGAATCAAGCCTTAATCTTCGAAGCTTTAAAGATCCAAAATTCGCTTTAGCGTGAGGATATACGTCTTTGGCTAATAAAACCACCGATGAGGCGGATAATAAAAGGCAAGGCAAGACCGAAGTCATAATAAAAGCTTCATGGCGAAGTTGAATAAAAGATGGAGGTAAACCAAAGATAATAAGGTCCTTCCGTTAGGGGGCGTATAAAAGTCTTGGTAATAAGTCTCATGTTCAAAACCGTTATAAAACCGTGTTTATCGATTCTTCTTGTCAACTTAATTTTTTAACATCGTCGTCTATTAGGAGGGGTTATTGATTTGATGGTCTTAGTTACACCGTTAGGACTCTATTTTTAGACCTAAATCTCTATTATCGCATAAGTCAAACAATGTATCCTCGTGAAACATTCAAGACATCATAAAATATAAGAGATACAACTTAGGAATAATGGGAGAATAAGTACGTGATTAGGGCATATGAGTAGTGTTAGCATTACTAACTTATAATGACAATGATCTCGTTGCACGCTTAGCATGGAATTGAAGTGAAAATCGAGGACGATGAAATTATTTCTAACGAAGCATTCACGTGTTCTTATTCTATGAACCTAAACGTCCCATTTTGCGATGAAAATCATACATTATGTCTATAACGCAAGTAGTAGTAATAGTGGTAGTGTAGCTAGTTTATCATTCCAATAAAGTGAATAAAATGAATTTTGGAGATGCTACGATACTTTATTCTAGCATTGCGTGAGGGCACGGCAATGGTTTAGTATGGGGGAGTGATGAGACGGCTTTTATACATGGTCTCATCGTTCTTTTTGGACTTAAAATGCATTAAATATCATCAAAATACCCAAATATATGCTTGTGTTTGTTGCTTGTGTAATTTAGGTACGGATATTGAGAAAATGATAAAAGATCACAAGAATCACGCAAAAACGAACACGGGAAACGGAGCCGCACGATGAACCAAGCCCTAGTGAAGAATTTTCCAAAGAAAACCCTTGAAGAAATGAAGAATTGTGAAGAAGGGTCCTCCAATATGGAAGAATTGATACTTTATACCCTTGTATCTTCATAATTACAAGTTTGGTCCCTAAAGTTTGTCAATATTGCAAAAAGGACCCTTAACTTTGAAGATTTGGCAAGTTTAGCCCCTCAACAAAAGCTAAATTGTCAACCAATCTCATCCACAAAGTCAAAAGTATCATGAAGCCCTTCAAAATACAAGAAAGTATAAGTTTGGTCCTTTGAAAATCACAAAATTGCAAAAAGGACCCTCAACTTTCAACAATTGGCAAAAATGGCCCCTCATCTTTGAAGCACTTGTCATATTTGACCCTCCAAAAGTCATATATATAAGTTTGATCCTTGAAGAATGAAGAATGTGCAAGAAATCCCCTTGGAAAATGATCAAAAGTGCTAAAGTTAGCCTAAAAAGGACAAAGGACTGAAATTGCAAAGTGAATTGGACTGTTGGTGCAAGGACTTAACCAAATTGGACTAATTTTGCAATTAGTTGATGGAGACCACGTCAGAAAAAGGACTGGGTGTGCAAAATCCCCACTTAAGCCCAACAACAAGCCAAGCCCAATCCCATTTTTTAGTTAAACCGGTTTATTATGTGGTCAAATGGTGGTCAACCCACTTAACCTTCTTTTTTCCCTCCCTTAACATGTTTTTAAAACATGTTTTAAACTAAAACAAATCAAACAGGCCTTTAATTAACATAAACCCTAATCCCCACCCAGCTTTAATTGCCCTCAAATCAAAGGGGTTTACCCTGATTCTTTCCAGATGGGTAATTTACCCTCCCCTAAGTGAAACCCACAACCCAAAACGTCCATCACTTTCACCATTAGACCATCCCATGTGCCCCTGCCCCACAAGGAAGAAGAAAACAAAGGAAGACAGAAAATCAACGAACCAAAAATCATTCCTTGGCCTCCAATGTTCGTTTAAGGGCCCTGATCATCTTTCACAGCTGGCATTTCAACATCATCACATGATACCAATTTTTGACCAAGATTCCAGTCAAATCTTCAAGGGCAAATTGGGGAGTTAGCTTATTTAGGGTTTCTCAGTCTAGAATAGTCCATAGACTAGTATAAAAAGACCTCTCAACTTGTGAGAAGGTTTTGTCTCAGTTTTTATAAAAAAACTTGTAATGTTTTTCATGGAATGAAAAAGTATTTTGTTTTTAAAAATTTTCTGAGTACCATTTAAATTCCAGTTTTTAATTTACTTTAAGTTCAAGTTTTAAAGCTTTGGTGTTAAGTTTTTAAGTTTTTAAGAAGAAAAAAAAAATACTTGTGTTTTTTTTTGTTTTTCTAACTTGCAGGTTTGAATTGTTTGTTGATCTGAGTTCTGCACCAATCCGGATTGGTTTGGAAGTGGTTTTTCAACCACCAAGGTTTTGGATGTGAAACCTTAAGGTAAAAATCCTTTTACCTTTGAAAGTTCAAAAAAGCAAGTTGTTTGATTTTTGATATATTCTGTGCTAAAGTGAGTTTGATGTGTTGGATTTGTGTTCTTTCTACATGTTATGCATATTTAAGGATATTAGAACCAGTTTTGATAAGTGTTTCAAGTTTTTGATGAGTTAAAACGTTTTTTTCAAAATTTTATAAGGGTGTTTGGCAATACGTTTTAGCAGGGGAGTATCATTAATTTGTGTTGCTAAAAGGTGTTAGGGTACTTGATTCAGGTTTAGATTAGTTGTTAGTAAGTAGTAAGTTAGATTGGAACAAGTTGAAAGTTAATTGGTGAGTTTTAAAAGAAAAAGGGTGTCTTAAAATCTGCATAAGTCTTTTCTGTCCATTTTTCATGAATATTTTGATGATTAAATCTTGATAATCTGTGAATAATGGTAGGAGTTAAGGCTTGTTATTGCTAGTATACTATTGGGTTGTTATGTGTGCATAATCTCAGGGTTTGAATCACACTAGTGTGCATCTTAGTAGCTAATAAGAACCACCAGACCTTAATTTTGTCTCAGAAACTTGCATGTTGCTTTGTATGCTTGGATTGTGAGTCTCTTTTGTGCTAGGTGCTTTATTTCGTACTTGCTTGACTCCTTGTGCTCAGAAAGAGCACAAGGGTGCCTGTGTACCAAGAATACACCACCAAAACACACACCAAGTTCCTCTTGGTGATTCAAAAAGCAAAGTACAACAAAGCAGAAAACTGCTTGAGTTCATAACTTAGCTGTCACGTTTTTCTCCTTATATTGGCTTTAAATCTGTGTAAAAAAGGAAAGTGTAATTGGATTATAAGCTTTAAGAGTCAAGTGTTGGGTTGTAAAGAGTTTAAAAGCAAAAAAGAGATATAACTGCGCCGCAAGATACACGCATTGCGGCGCAAAAGAAGAAAGCCACAGGTCTGGGTACTCCCGTTCCACTAATTGCGGCGCAAGCTAAAAGCGTTGCGGCGCAACATAAAAAAAAAGTAAAAAGGGTGCCAGGACTCGAACCCGTGACCACCCGTTCACAACACCAACACCTCAACCAACTGCGCCCTGGGGACTTTGACTAATCAGTTTGGTTTCAAATTGTATTTAGGGACTAATTGGTTTAAGCTTTGTTAAATAAGCCGTGACTTATTTAGCTTATTTCAGCTTATTGATTAAGCTTTTTGGTGTCTTTTCATTTTTCCTAGGTGTTAAATAGGTTTTAGGATTTTTCTGTTCAAAAACATTATTTTTCCTTTTATTTAATTAATTTCTAGGATTATTTTTGTTTTTAAATTTAGAAAGTCTTTAAAAATTAGTGAACAATAGTAAAAAAATACAAAAAAATAGTTTTTAGGTCTCTATTCTTATTTTTGAGGTTTACATGTGAAAAAGTTTTCAAAAACTTTAATTTTTGATTTTATTTGATTTTAGGTTTTTTATTAAACTTTGAAAATTAATATAAAATTCATTAAGAGGTTTTAGAAACTTTAATTTACATTTTCTTCTTAGTTAGATTATTTAGGATTTTTGAGAATTTTTTAGAATTTATTTTAGGACTTTTAATTTTTTAGAATATTTTAATATTATTTTATTCAATAAAATAAAAAGTTTTATTTTAATTTCTTTTTCATTTTTCCTAGATTCTATAGCATTAATTAGGACTTTTCCCATTTGTAGAATAATTTTTAGGCTTTTCAATTAATTTTTAGAATTAATTTAAGATTTAATACATTTTAATAGTTTTTAAGTGTTTAAAAATAGTTTAATTTGGTTTTAAAAAGTCATTATTTAATTAATTAAAAGGTTTTAGCAAGTTTGGATTTTTTGTAAACTCTTAGAATATTATTTGGGATTTTTAGGAATTTTTTAGGAATTTTTAGGTTAAAATTTTAATTTTCGTCGTTTTACGGTTTTACGTTTACGCCTTTTTCGTCATAGTTTAATTAGTTTTCGTAACCGTCAATTCTTTCCTTTCTTATTTCTTTTTCAATCAATATAATCTCAAACAAAAAAAAAAAAATCAACTCTCAACACAACGCACTTGCCTCCTTGGGAAACGAACTTGCTTGGTCATTGGTGCTCGGTTTTCCTAAACCGACACTTAACGCTTACCACTATTTATACCTCCTTTTCCTAAAGGTCGTATTTTACTACAATCAGCGTCCCTTCAGCTTTTGGCCATATTATTATATTTATCATGTGGGGCGTATGGGTGCATCCTAGTTACATGTTTTTCAGCATATTACTTAGTGTGAATGTGGTGTGTGCCTTGCATCCTTCACAAGGAGCTGATCCCTCCTACCAAAAACCAGTATATTAAATTAGAGGCATCCCCTCTAATTTGCATGATGAGGTCACCCTCCAAGTATTCATGCACGGTGGATTTTCATGACCTATATTGGCTAATGGTAAAATATGTTAAACGGTTTTTACAAGATAAACATAAGGCTTTTCAAACTATAAAACCAGTTTTACTAAGACTTAACCGGGTTATTCGGGACTTAGTTTCTTCCGCTGTTATATGCTTATATGCTTATATTATTCACGCTTTATTGTACATCCGTGCACTGAGCGTATTGCTCAGCCATTTTCCTTTTCATGTTCCCAAAACGGCAGGTACTCAGGGACGCTCGTAGACTTTAAGCGTACGTGCATATGGACTGGAAGCTTTCTAGCCTTTCTTTACTTTATGCATTATCTATACTTTGATACTCTTTCCATGGACATTGTTTAGTCCTTTCATTTACAGTACTTATGTTTGTGTGTGATGAGCTTTACTTTTGGAATACCGATGTTTGATTCCGGTATTTCCTTTTTATGGTCATGTAATGTTTTAGACATTTCTCCTTGTATGCTTTGATGACACGCCATAATTACGCGTGACATTCCATTATCAAAATGGGGTGTTACAATTATGGTATCAGAGCCAAGGCTTCGACCTATAGGCTCTCAAAACATGACCTGTGATTAGTGGGTAGTCACTATGGTCTTCCTAGAACTGACAGTCGTTTTTCATGCATTCATCATTTTTATGCATACATATATATGTCATTGTCGCAGATTTATGACTAAGTAATGTGTATGATATGTAAATCTTGCTTATGTTTTAGAGAGAGAAAGAGATAGAGAGATGGTGAGAACACACACACTTAGAGAGAGAAAGTAAAAGAAAAACACTTTTCAACTATGTGTAAAATGAAGAACCACACTACCCTCTCCATCAAAGGAGAGGGTTTATATACCCAAGCCCTTGTCATGGGCTTGGGCTTACATTTGGGCCGGCCTACACATGTTGTAGGCTAGGCTTTGGTTTGTTTGTTAAATAAAGATAAGTAACTAAACTACGAGCTATTACATGGACTATTGTTGGAGTGACCGATCCTTCTTAATACGTAAAACGTATTTCCAACAATCTCCCTCTAAGGGAGGTCACTCCAAACAAGGGCATTACCCAAGTTTCAATAATAAGATAAACCTAACATACTATGCTTGTCTTGAGCTCGTAGTCTTCGTCTTTCTTTTTCTTTTTCTTTTCTGGTGAACATGCTGATGTGATCTTTGATATCAATCTTGAGCATTAATCTTTTGCCTTGATCTCGTGCATCCATCACTTGTGATCTTCGCCTCTTCGTGACACCATGTCCCACATACTTATACCTTAGTAATTCTTGAAAGCTTCAGAGTTCGATACAGCGGAAGACTTAACTTTTAGGATTTCTTAAATTAGATGAGATATTAAGTGCATAAAGTATAAGCATGCGGGGACTTCTTCTCGGATTCCGCAACGCCACCGTCTTCAAATGCCGCAACATAAGTAGACACGAACGAAATGGCTTTGAACATTTCATTCTAATTCGGTAGCATTTTACCTCCGGTCGGTGAAGACCATTGGACGATATAAAATATCGTACTTGTGGCAGGTAGATTTAATTAAAAATCTCCTTGACAAGATTTCGCGGGTAAACCCGTTCTCTTTACTCGACCGTCCAAAGCTGACTGCGAACGTAAAGAGTGAATCATTTGGATAGAATTATCCGCATGATTGAAGCCGTCAATTCTGATTCCTGGAACAAGTTTGATTCATTAAAGAATCGCACCATCGTTGCTTTCCAGTTGTCACGAGCTTGATTCGTATAGAATCTTGCAAGTTACCTACCAAGTGCTGTTTGAGGTTAACACTAGAAGGATTTCCACTCATCACTGTGAACACTAAGGTATCACTCTGAGTGTTCTGGCAAGATCACTAAGATATTGCGTAGAGGCCTGGAACGTGTTTAAATTCATTTAAGAATTAAACCACTATTGCTTTCCAGTTGTCACAAGTTTGATTCATAAAGAATCGCACAAGTCACCTACCATGAGCTTTTTGATATTCGCTCAAGAAGGATTTCCATCTTCATTGTAAATACTTTCGTATTACTCGGATGTTCAGGCAAGATCATGAAGATTTTGCGTAGGACTCTTAATATCTTTCTTACTTTTCACAGTGTGTGAAGAAGCAAGGAATTATGAAAGTGTGTCCTAATGAGATATTTGATGATCTCAAATGGCTCTAGAATTGATCGTGCTTTTTGGATTTTAGTGATCGGAGGCTGGAGAGGAGTGCCATCGTTTCAATACCAATTTACTCGGAGTGAATAAATCAATAGATAATGTGTTGTCTCCGTGTGATTAAAACAAATACCTTTTGAGAGATATCTGAGTTAGCTAGGATGGGTTGTGCATTGCATCACTGGGTCCATGATGTCTGTCTTCAATATCGAGAATCATTAAAATGATCTCAATAGCATATGTGTTGACCCGGTTTCTGCCTAAGTTGTAAGGAGGGCTTCTTTCTTTTCACCCTTTATCTTTACAATTCTTTTTCATTCTTCAACCCCTTCAATGCTTACCAATACGTCATCACTAGCACCTTGTTGTGATTGTTCTAGTGCTAACTTAAGTATTTGGTCGGCATTCAGCTACGTTCACAATCTTTCTCCATCTTTCCTAAGGACTACTATTTCTAGCTATGGAATGTCCTTGGGAAGATTCCTCCGGTTTAAGAAGAATCATTGGACTTAACCTATCCTACCATCCTTATGTCACCACAATCTTCATCGTCGTGAAATAAATGGGTTTTGGGTAAGTATATGTCACCATGAAAATCCATTTTGATATGCAAATCCGTTTTGCTCCCCCTTAACATATGCCACGATATTCGAAAACATTTCGCATATGTCGGGATGAGCCAGCACATTAAGTCAAACCATTTGTGATAATATCCCATATTAAATCACATTTTCTCCCCCATATTAAAAATATTAACCCAATCGATGTTTTTAATATCAATTGATTTAATGAAGTTTTAACAAAGTTTTTGGGAAGAAAAATGCAAGTCCGTTTTATCTTCATGATATCAAATGTATGAGATATGATACCGATTTGTAACATGATCACATATTCACCATATTAGAAAAGAATTGACAAGGTTGGACCTGATAGATGAGAACATCATATGATAAGATCAAATGGTTCTTGTCAGCATATGTTGGTCGCCTCGTCACGTCTGAAGTCATCTCTTGACACCACATGTATGATTGGTATTGTTGTCTTGACACCAACTTGTGAACTAGGCACATTCGGCATCAAAGATTCTGAATGTTTGACAATTGCTCCCCCTCAATTGTTGACCCGTGTTCTATTGAAAGAGATATAGTCGTCGGTTGAGTAGTGATAACTAGATTTTAACCTAATTAAAAAGATTCGTTGATGTGTGTCTAATCGAATTGATCTAGGTTCTCTATGTGACTCAGTTTTATTTTGGTGAAACAAATATTTTTGTTTGTTTTTAAATTTAAATGTGCAAAGACTTAAAAGTAAATGTCGTTAAAGTAAAGGGCAAGTAATTTAAATCTAAATCTAGTTAAAATTAAATGTGCGATATTTAAAGACGTGATGGAAAGTAAATTAATTAAACGAATAAAAATAAAAGCGTGACGAGAATTTAAAATGGACAAGTATTAAAATGAAAACTTAACAATTAAACAAGACAAAATATAAAAGTTAACCCAGATCGGAATATATTCCGATCAACCTTACCATCGGAATGAACACACCCCCTATTGAAATATTGATTGAAACCCCAGATCGGAATATGTCACCTTTTCAGATCGGAATAACCAAACAACCCAGATCGGAATGAAGTTCAGATCGCAAAGTCTCAGATCGAAATCCTCCAGATCGGAATATCACCTATCGGAATGCAAAGTGCAATCTATCGGAATGTGGCTAAGGAAAATTGGGCAGCACTTCGTCTAAGTAAGCCTCAAGAGCCGTCGGAAAGAGCGATCGCAATATGCGATCGCAATCCCCAGATCGGAATGAGAAAATGTTACTCCTGTCGCAATCCCGGATCGGAATGCAGAAACCCTTAGGCCAATACTGTCACTATCGGAATGTGGTGTTGCTAGCCGTCGCAATGTGGAGAACCCTTACTTTCTGATGGAACCAAATTCGTAATAAGCACAATTCTAAATAAGCTACTTCTAATAAGCCGTGACCAAAACTTTAATGAAATGAAATCAAAACGAAACAATAAGCTAAAAAAAAGTTAAAAGCTTTCAAAATTTTAAAAGACGAAACTTAAATGAAATCAAAACTTAAAAATCAAAACTTTAAAGAAAACTTCCAAAACACTTAAACAAAATACCAAATAAGCACACAAGGTTGTCAATCTCGAGGCTTATTTCGTATGAGGACTTAAAAGGACGAGATTTTTGGTTAAATAAGCAAATGGATTAAGCAAAACTTGCTTAATCCGAAATTCAAACCGAAAAGAAATGAGAAGAGAAGAATGAGAATGGTAAAAATAAACTTGATCAAATGATAAAGAAAGGTAAAGACAAGAATTTAAAGAACACAAATTGAAAACTTACTTGGAATTAAAAGATAATTAAGGTGCAAAACATGTATTTAAATGACATGAAATATAAATGACAAGGTATTTAAATGGTGGAAGAGCTAATTGTCACACTTAGCCAACAAAAAACTAGTGAAATGAATAAGAGGGGTATATATAGGAGATTAGGAGGGTGGTTAGAGGAAGCTTCCTCCCCTCCTTCCTTTCTTCTTTAATTGCGCCATTAAGTCCTTTCTTCTTAATCTATTTGTTAATCTTGGAGTTTGATGACTTTTGGCTCGGAATTTCTTTGGACTCGTCTTATAATTCTTCGATAAATAAGACTTGAGTTCCTCGGCTTTAAGTAAACTTCCATCTTTTGACTTTTTCTTCGATAAATCTTCAGAATTGGTCTTGGACTTCCGTTCTTTTTGCACTCTTGACTTCTTGACTTCGTCTTTCATCTTTTTCTTCAATAAAAGTCCGTAAATGCCCGTGAATTCCCGTGTTTTCTCCACTTTTCACCTTTTCGTCCTAAATCACAACAAAAACGCAAACCACGCATAATTCTGACATAAAAGACATAAAATACACGTTTTGGTCTGGTTATTATTGTAATTAATTGGTAGAAAAGATGGGTGTTTTCACACCTATCAAATCCCCTACACTTGACCATTGCAATGTCCTCATGCAATGCATTAGTTACAAAGCACGTATACATTTTTCATCATAATCAATCCACGTTAGCTTTTATTAAAGACATAGAAATTTATAAACACTAAAAGTAAAGAAATCAAAAAGCATACCTTGGGTTTTGGAAATGTCATGAATAATCATCATCCTCAAGTTTTCACTTTCTCCAAACCAAGCTTAAAAACGAGATCATTGTTATTATAAGTTAGTAAACTATCACGAACTCATGTGGGCCAATTATTCACTTAGACTCCCTTATTCCTAGGGGTATCTCTTATATTTTATTGTTTGTCTTGAATGATCACGAGGATGCATTGTTGACTTATTTCGATAGTTATTTAGTCCGAAAATAAAGTGAACGATTTAATCAATAGTTAGCTAAAGGACAAAATCTTTTAAAACTGCTTCTCGGGACCTCATAAAGTTCATATCTTGGCATAACTCGCTTCGCGATTTGAGACCTTTCTCGGACCGATATTTGGCAGCGACTTCATACTTCAAACCTTGAGAGACGTTCATGAAATTATGGTCTTCTCTTCATATAGGAATTTCTTCACTTGAAGTTTTGAGAGATTCATACTTGGACCACGACTTCTTCATTTTTCTCCAATCTTTATTTTGGACTTTGATATACAACGATCCGCCTCCTTTTATGACTTGGATCTATTTATCCTCATAGCTTGTTAGGGTCTTTTCGGATACACTTCTCCATGACTTTTGGGGAGTATTTGCTTTTCGTCGTGTGTCTCGATCCTTCATATTGATTTTCGATAAATGATTCTTCACATCACTTTGGATCTTTAGCAACAAAATATAGCCCTCATGCCTTGTTAGGGCCTTTTCGGACTCGCCAATCTTCGCATCCCACTTCAATAAGTTATGCCTTGGCTATGAACTCTAATCCATACCGAGCAACTTTTAAACGATCTTGGGCTAGAAGCTAAGTAACTTTTCAAATCGTACAACCTTATTTATTAGCAGATAAATTATTAGCAAGCGATGGGAGAATAGGCTTATAATTAACTCACATAAATTCACGAAAGAATACCAAACTTATAATTGGCTCTATCATCTCTCGTCCTCCACAGTTTAAAATCTCAAGTAATGAGATTCGTGGATACTTAGCCTATTAAATCAAAGTTTTGGGTTTTCGAGTCGCCTATAGGATCTTGCAAATTCTTAGTCTTTTTCAAGTTTAGAAATCGCATTTTAAAGTTCCCTTGATAAACGACTCTTTAGGATCAATTATAGGAACTTGCGAAAAGTTCTTGTTCTTAACCCGTGAGAGTTAAGACTTTCGCGTTTTATAGCTCCCTATATAAAAGCCTAGCAAAACTTGACTTAAACACGTTAAGGATACTAGCTAGAGTAACTTAGATAAGTAAACTCGGGTTGAGTCAAAAGATTCACAACGTTTGAAAATTAAAACTACTTTATTGACGTTTATTCTAGCAAGGAAAGAAAATACTATGCAAAGGTAAAAACTAATAGGCCAAAATAGATCAAAAATTTCGAAAAATGTCGAAAAATTGATTTTCCGGTTAAAATGAGGACAAAAACAAGGAAAAGGCCACTTAACTTCGATAGAAGTCCCCCTACACTTAATATAAACATTGTCCTCAATGTTGAAGCATGTGGGAGTAAACTCCCCTATACTTAGGACATTGTGTACTTTGTTTAAATCTCGCTAAGGAAGAGACAACTAAAGAGATTCCTATTTTAATATTGAGAAAATATAAATTAGTGAATTGAAAAGAGTTTAGGATAGAACCGGGAAGAAGTGGACACGGAATCACAGGTCGTCAAGGGTCATCAAAAGTGGATCATTGAAGCTCGAATCCCTGATTAGTAGAAGAGAGGAGAGAGCAAACACCAACGGGTCTCCCCCTACACTTATGGTAAAGAAAGCGAAAAGATAGATGCATGGGTTGCCTCCCAAGAAGCGCTTGATTTTTGTTAACCGAGTCATTAGCCTGACTCGACCTTGATCATCAACGGAAGAAGCATGAAAAATATCCATCAGGATCAAAGACATAGTTTTCGTCCATCAATGAGCACAAGATTAAGGCGAACAAGGCAAGCCAAAGAAGAGTAGGCAAGGTTCCCTTAAGCAGCGATGGAGCACGGTGGAAGCAAGGATTAAGTGGTGCAAGTATATCTTCAAAATTTCCAAAGATTTTTCCTTTTATTTCATCAGGTGGATACTGAGATGGCTTAAAGATTTCAATGCCGGGGTCGAACACCTTTTCCTTTAAGGGAAAATAGCACTCAGGCTCAGCCGAGTGTGAAGAAGATCCGCAAAGAAGCACAACCTCGTCCTTAGAAGTGGGACAAAGAGGTGTCAAATCATATGTGCAACGGATATTGGTGTCAACCGGTTTGTTCTCCTTTGATAGAATGCTCTTCAAATCCAAAGTAGGATCAAGACGATAATCTTCAAAGTCATAAGGAGGAGCATCACTCTCATGAGGGAAGTAAGTGTTGAGAAATTCAGAGAAATCTTCCTCAAATGAATAATCGTCCAAAGTAGGATCGAGTGTTGGCGGAGGATCTTCATCATGTGAAGAATCGCTTGAGAGAGTATCGGCCTCATCAAAATCATCGAAAGCGTGCATCTCGGGATACCCAGAAGTACAATCATCAAAATCATCCGAATCTGAGCTAGAATCATCATCATCATAAGCATCGAAGACCGGTGGAGGATCATAAATGGGAGAAGCTGCCAAAGTAGGGAGAGAATCATCCACATTATTTTGAAAAAGTGGATTAGCAGTGGAAGACTCGAATAGAGGATTGTCGTAGACGGTAAAGTCATCGAGCACATTAATCATATTCACTGATTCGCGGCCTGCAAAGGTTGTACTTGTAAGCTTCCCCATTTGGAAAACTTGTGCATCATCCCCGACTCTTAAGATTAACTCACCTTCGGCCAAATCTACTAAAGCTCGTCCGGTTCTCAGGAATAGCTGACCGAGTATTAAAGGAATACGAGGGTCCATTTCATAATCAACTACGACAAAATCGACCGGGAAAGTAAATGTGCCAACTTTAATAAACACGTCTTCGGCAATACCAACGGGGTAAGCGAGAGTGCGATTTGCAAGTTCAAGAGTCATCTTTGTTGGAGTGAGGTCGGGCAATGATAGTGTTTTCCAAACACTCAATGGCATCAAATTAATACTAGCCCCGAGATCAGCAAGGGCAGTAAATTCTTCAGTTTTGTTGAACACGCAAGGCAACACAAAACGACCGGGATCTCCAAGCTTTTCCGGCAGTTCTTTAAGAATAACTGCAGAGCAGTTTTCATTTAATCGTGTGTTGGCGAGTTCAATCAGCTTCTCCTTCTTGTTAAGCAATTCCCTAAATGCTTTAACAAATTTGGGCATGTGGACAAGTGCTTCAAGAAAGCTAATGTTGAAGTTCATTTGAGAAATCATCTTCACATAGCGTGACACTTCGGAGTCCTCCTTGGTTAGCATTTTGGACTTGCCTAAACGAGAGGGATAAGGGATATTGGATTTAGGTGGTGAAGGTGCAGTTGGTGAAGGTTGTGATGTTGAAGGGTCCTTCCGAGATACATCGTCATGACGAAGCGGAGACGATAATGGTGCACTAATACTAGGTGTAGGAGGAGTAGGGATAAATGATGGTGGAGGAGTTGTAGATGATGGTGGTGGGATTGTTGGTCCTACGATGGTGACTCCACTACGCGTAGTAATAGCACTCATATTTGCTCGCGGATTGGTGACGGTGTTTGAAGGTAGAGAACTTGAAGAAGAAGGTTGAGCGGCGGGTAAGAAACTAGCAAGCATATTCTTCAAATCATTGGTTTGATTGCTGAAGGAGGATTGAATGTTATCTCGAATCTCGGATCTAATCTCATTTCCTTGCTTTGTGATATCTCCTTTAAGATTGATAATTTGGCTCTGCAGATTCTTGATTTGCTCACCCTGAGTTCTCATGATGGCTTCAACATCGGGGTTAATGGGTGGGTGTTGTTGGGCGGGTGGTTGATAAGGGTTAGAAGCTCTTGGTGGGATTTGGTTGCTTCTATTGTAGTTGTTGGCGGGGTTTTGGTTTTGAGGAGAAAAACCAGGTGAAAGGTAATTGTTGGAACGGTAACTCAGCAGATTTCTATCCCCTTGTTGTCTAGCTTGGTAATTTTCCGGTGAATAATTACCATAAGCAGCATACACATTTTTCGGATTTCCTTGTGTCGAAGGACAATCGGTGTATGAGTGAGGACCGCCACATGTTTCACAAGGATTAGCAACCGCTTTAACTTGTTGTTGTTGTTGGTTTGAAGCGAGAAGCGTAATACTTTTGCTCATTTCGGCCATCATGCGGGTGAGTTCGGTCATCTCAGGGTTTGCTGAGGTAGAAGAAACATTGACTCTCGGGTTGTTCCTAGAAGAAGCAGAGGAATCCCAGTTCTTGTGATGAGTAGTCATGTTCTCAATTAACTCTCTACACTCCTCGGGTCTCCTTTTCATGAATGTGCCACCGGCGGCTGCATTTATCGTATCACGATCTCGAAAAGTCAATCCGTTGTAGAAAGTATCTATTAAGGTCACAGGGAGCATGTTGTGGTTTGGACATCTATCGATCAAGACATTATATCTCTCCCAAGCGTCAAAAAGAGATTCATCAGGGTCTTGCATGAAACCGCTGATCTGATTGCGAAGGCTTGTGACCATGGATGGTGGAAAGTAGCGCGATAGAAAGCGTTGAGTCATGTCATCCCAAGTGTGAATAGAATTCTTCGGGAGACGATCAAACCATTTCTCGGCATGATGCGATAAAGTATGTGGGAAGAGTTGTAGGCGAAGAACATCCATTGTGGCCCCAGGCAACTTCATGCTTTGGGTGATTGTAATGAACTTATCGAGGTGTTTGTTGGCATCATCATCAGGCAATCCTCTGAATGGGTTTGTTTGTACTTGCTGAATCATGTGGTGCTTCAACGAAAACTCAGGAGCGTTGATTTGCATCAGCGCAATCGGTCCTCCTCGTCCAAACATTGTTGGTTGACAAAGTTCCTCCATGGTCCGAAGATCGGGCTGTGGAAGAGCATTGTTATTATTATTATTATTATTATTGAGGTTCGGTGGAATGTTGTTGTTGACACCTGCCATATCTAAATCTTCTTGAGGCTCGGGCTCTTGGTAATTAGAAGATCTAGTACGCATACACCTGAAAATGCAAAAGAAAACAAAACCAAACGCAAAGACAATATATATACAAAATAAAGCTAAAATCTTTTTGGATTTTTGGAATTTTTAATTTTTATGGATTTTTATCAATTTTCTAATTTTTATGATTTTTTGAATTTTTTAGGCAAGAAAAATAACGCTCACAAGTGAACGGATCCCAAAAAGCAACGTGTCTCTCACAGAAAACTGTTGATCTTAACGAAAAGAGCCGGCAGCGGCGCCATTTGATAACTAGATTTTTACCTAATTAAAAAGATTCGTTGATGTGTGTCTAATCGAATTGATCTAGGTTCTCTATGTGACTCAGTTTTATTTTGGTGAAACAAATATTTTTGTTTGTTTTTAAATTTAAATGTGCAAAGACTTAAAAGTAAATGTCGTTAAAGTAAAGGGCAAGTAATTTAAATCTAAATCTAGTTAAAATTAAATGTGCGACATTTAAAGACGTGATGGAAAGTAAATTAATTAAACGACTAAAAATAAAAGCGTGACGAGAATTTAAAATGGACAAGTATTAAAATGAAAACTTAACAATTAAACAAGACAAAATATAAAAGTTAACCCAGATCGGAATATATTCCGATCAACCTTACCATCGGAATGAACACACCCCCTGTCGAAATATTGATTGAACCCCAGATCGGAATATGTCACCTTTTCAGATCGGAATAACCAAACAACCCAGATCGGAATGAAGTTCAGATCGCAAAGTCTCAGATCGAAATCCTCCAGATCGGAATATCACCTATCGGAATGCAAAGTGCAATCTATCGGAATGTGGCTAAGGAAAATTGGGCAGCACTTCGTCTAAGTAAGCCTCAAGAGCCGTCGGAAAGAGCGATCGCAATATGCGATCGCAATCCCCAGATCGGAATGAGGAAATGTTACTCCTGTCGCAATCCCGGATCGGAATGCAGAAACCCTTAGGCCAATACTGTCACTATCGGAATGTGGTGTTGCTAGCCGTCGCAATGTGGAGAACCCTTACTTTCCGATGGAACCAAATTCGTAATAAGCACAATTCTAAATAAGCTACTTCTAATAAGCCGTGACCAAAACTTTAATGAAATGAAATCAAAACGAAACAATAAGCTAAAAAAAAGTTAAAAGCTTTCAAAATTTTAAAAGACGAAACTTAAATGAAATCAAAACTTAAAAATCAAAACTTTAAAGAAAACTTCCAAAACACTTAAACAAAATACCAAATAAGCACACAAGGTTGTCAATCTCGAGGCTTATTTCGTATGAGGACTTAAAAGGACGAGATTTTTGGTTAAATAAGCAAATGGATTAAGCAAAACTTGCTTAATCCGAAATTCAAACCGAAACAAAATGAGAAGAGAAGAATGAGAATGGTAAAAATAAACTTGATCAAATGATAAAGAAAGGTAAAGACAAGAATTTAAAGAACACAAATTGAAAACTTACTTGGAATTAAAAGATAATTAAGGTGCAAAACATGTATTTAAATGACATGAAATATAAATGACAAGGTATTTAAATGGTGGAAGAGCTAATTGTCACACTTAGCCAACAAAAAACTAGTGAAATGAATAAGAGGGGTATATATAGGAGATTAGGAGGGTGGTTAGAGGAAGCTTCCTCCCCTCCTTCCTTTCTTCTTTAATTGCGCCATTAAGTCCTTTCTTCTTAATCTATTTGTTAATCTTGGAGTTTGATGACTTTTGGCTCGGAATTTCTTTGGACTCGTCTTATAATTCTTCGATAAATAAGACTTGAGTTCCTCGGCTTTAAGTAAACTTCCGTATTTTGACTTTTTCTTCGATAAATCTTCAGAATTGGTCTTGGACTTCCGTTCTTTTTGCACTCTTGACTTCTTGACTTCGTCTTTCATCTTTTTCTTCAATAAAAGTCTGTAAATGCCCGTGAATTCCCGTGTTTTCTCCACTTTTCACCTTTTCGTCCTAAATCACAACAAAAACGCAAACCACGCATAATTCCGACATAAAAGACATAAAATACACGTTTTGGTCTGGTTATTATTGTAATTAAGTGGTAGAAAAGATGGGTGTTTTCACACCTATCAAGTAGTCGCATCGTCGACTATTTGGATACCAATTGTAGATTGCTATGGTTGTAGAGATGATAGCTTCATAAAACAAGACTTCTCTTGTTTTAACAAATAAATGCACTGAAACGTACATTGATTTATGTTAGACCAAGTTATAAAGTAAACTTGATCCCTTACAAGGTTTTAAAGTAAACCTTGTCCGAGAAAATTAATTCCCGTTGTTGAGCCAAAGCTTTCATAAGAAATACTTGACTTTAATATGAAAATCGGGTTGCAGTCTGAAATAACTACAAGCCATAAGGGCATGTTTTATGAAATATTTACAACTTTTGTACGAACTCTATTTATGGCACCGTGTCAATATTAATCAACATTTCTAAGGCCGTAAATATTATCGTACCAAAAGACATGCCTTTGAAAAATAAAGTAAAAATATTTTTGGATTTTTATGAATTTTTCAATTTTTATGGTTTTTATATGGTTTTCATCAGCGATAACTTCCCTTTAGCTGAAGTCCGGGGCATAATCTGAAATGTGATTATACGCCATTTACACGAGCTTAAAATCTTTGAATAATTTTAATGTTAGCTCGTGTCCGAGAAAATTTAATTTATCATTAATCAGGATAAGTTTATCATCGGCGATAAACTTTCCTTTCTTTGAAGTTCGGGTCATCGTCTGTCATTTAACGAGGAGCCATATACACGAGCTTAAAACCTTTGAATGGTTTTAAGATAAGCTCGTGTCCGATAAAACTTAATTTCTTGTTTTGAGGGTAAGTTATCGTTGACGAGATAAACTTCCCTTTCTTTGAAGATCGGGTCACAGACTGTGATTTGTCTATAAGCCTTTTACAGCTTAACTACGAGTCCCCTGAGACACTTGTTTCTTAGATATCAGCTTCTTCAACAACCAAACTCTGAGAGTGTCCTTAGTTGTACGGTATACAAAGATTGGACCGTTGTGTTCTTGTTGAACTTGGACTTTGGTACCTGCATTCTCATTAAAAGTTTGTATGCTTTGATAAGGGTTAGCGATATCTATTTTAGAACCATGTGGGGGTTCATAGTCAACCTTGGTAGTGCAAGAGGGAAATAACCTTCCTGTAGGAACCCATTTAAGATTAACTGATTTAAAAATCCTACCCGTGGGTTGCCACTTAAGATTGAATTTAGGCGACATGGTTTTCTTATACACAACGGAAGACTTAGCAGTATAGAACCTATTTCCTTTGGAAATCCCTCTGTTAGCACTTGATTTCGGCTCCTTCAAGACTTTAGTAACACAAGCATCATGAATTGTCGTGAAGACACTTTTCATGCATACAGAACAAACACCGAGTTTGAGGTCCGATTGAGATCTAGAAATCCTAGGTCTTGCTTGTGGCATTTTCTTAGATGCATCTACATAGTGATTATTAGGCATGCTATTCGACCTATGTTGTGGCATATTCTTAGAACAATACCTAGAATCACTAGTAGTAGTCTTGTTTGTAGGTTTTGCATGGGCTGATTTTATCACATTAGGCCTAGATAGTGGAGTGATTGGTATGGAACTATGAACCATATCAACTTGGGAGGCAAACCGAGGTCTCGAGGATTTTGGTCGCTCGGATCTAAATGCAGTCGGTTGACGAACGGACTGGATTTTAGGCGGTTTCCCCAAGATTGATGGTTTTTCAAGGTTAGTGTCCACACTAGTGCCCTTAGTTTTCCTTAGCTTGTTTTTCAAAGCAGCTATAGCAAAAACCTTTTCCTGAAGTTGAGCCTTTAAGTTCTCATTCTCTTTGAGCAATCTATATTAGGATGCCAACTTAGATTCAAGCAACTTAATTTGTTTCAAAAGATTATCTTTTTCAGCTTTAGAAGAACTTTTTGATCTAATTTTCGTTCAAGAACAACTTTTGACTTTTCAAGTTTTTCAAAATATGTTTGAAATTTGTCCGTTTTCTTCGAAAATTCAATTTTGGTATCCTCAAGAGTTTTAGACTGCTGAGCTAAGATCGTTTCAAGCTCTTTAATCTTCGAATCAGAATCGGTTAGTGAAGCAGTCATAAAGCATGTATCATGATTACTTACAACATTTTCAGAATGCTCAACATGCGGTATTTCATCGGCATCAACATCATATGCAACATTCGATTGTACCATATCTGTAGGTTCTTCGTCATAAACGGAAATGTTGTCATCACAAGAGATGTCTGTAACATTCCCTAACGTGCTGCTGGTATCATGATGTGATTCTATGCAAATGCAATCTTTATCAGCTTCTAATTTGTCAACCGTATGATCGTTCTCCTCTTGCATCTGCATCGTAGAATTTTGCACTCCATTATCATACTCTTGCTGAAGTCGGGATCTTTCATAAATCGACGACGAGACCGATGTCATGAATTTCAACAGTGTACCACGGAACTCTTGAACCTCCGTATGTGTGTATTGAAGAAATGACTGACATATCCCTGAATCAGACTTAACAATGTTGAATTGGAAGAAGTGCGTAAGTTGTGTCACTAGAGCTTTTAATATTTCGTTTTTTAGTGTAGTTGTCTCTCGGTCTTAATGAATTTATATAACGTTTTCTAGCAAAGACTTAATCGTTTTTGGTTGTAAAAATCTTGTTTGGAATTATTAACTACTTGGACAAGTAAAGCATGTAAAAGAAATGTAAAAAAAAAATAGTATTTATACTACTTATCCATACTACACTAAAACACTTTGCAATTACCAAATTAAATGCACAAAATGTAAAAATGTAAAATACAAATTTATTCTACACTTACAAAATTCAAACTTACAAAGTAAAAAAAAAACTATTAAAAATGCAAACGTAAAAGAAACTCAAATTGTAACAAGTAGTCTATATGTAAACGTTTTAGATTGAAATTTAAGAAATTTAAATGGCCCAGCTAAATACTAAAGCCTAATCTAGCCTAACAGCCCAACTAAAAATCCACTAAACAAAAACATTAGCCCAATAACATTCTAACCCAACAACACTCTAATAAACTAACGTGTACAAAGTATACTGACACAGGTCAACGAATGAATTCAGTTTACACAAGTGAAAGCAAGAATTTATCAAATCTAAAGCTTGATATAAGACAAATGAAGAATTGATTTTTTTAAACAAAGATTGTATTCTACACTTAAACAGAAAACTCTAAGCAAACAGGTTCCAAGTTCAAATCTAAGCAATAACAAATTGATTACTCTTAATTCTCTAACTAAAGTTGAGAACACAATTAACTATTCTACATTCATCACACAAATTCTCTATGTCCACGTCATCAAAAAGCAACAGACTAATACACATTTATCTACTTCTGTCAAATCAAAAAGGCTGTTAAAATCGATTCCCAAACACTACTTATACAGATAAGCAAGAATTAAAGAGAAAAATATCAAATGAATCCAAACTATCAATCACAACTAAGGATTCATACAGTAAAAGAAAGGCAAACAAATTTTTGCACTACAATTGAACTCTAGCAGATTATACTAAAAAGAAAATGCGTAAAAATATAAATGTGCTTAACCAAGATACATCCAGGCCAGTCCATTGATGACGAGAAGCACGGCGCTGAACCGGCTTAAATCCAAACACACCTCAAGTATTCCTAATTATCTGAACTGAAACCGACACCAACTACCTGCACAAATGACTTGAAAAGAAAAACGATCTTCTGGACTAAAACTTCAATATGAACTGCAACAGTAAACTAATCATAAGCTCATTTGAGCTTCTGAGCTGTTTGGCTTATAAATGCTGATGTCAAACTTTTCATACAGATAACAAACCTAACTGACTTGGTTTAGGGGAAAAGAGCTTTTCGGAACATCTCATAAGCTACTGCTACTCAATGGATACTAATGAAAATCTCTATTGAGCTTTTGAAAAAAAACAGTAACAAATTCTTATCAAATCTGTATGAACAAAATAAGCTACTCAAGCGACACTTTAAAACTCATGACTGAATCAATGGAGTTTAACTGAATCTGAACCTGCAACCTGATTGATTAACATCATTATAACGAACTCTTATCAAGTGAAACAGTAACCAGTAGCCTGAATCAAAACTAATCAATTAAAACAATTTTTAGAAAGACAATTAAAACTAATCAATGGAATTTACTGAATTAAATCTGTAGCCTAACTAATTAACAACTTTATAACAAACTCTCAACAAGATTATATCAGAAATGCTTTTTCAACAACTCAATATAAAACCTCTCGATAATAAGCAGTAAAATAGAGGAAGAAAAAGCTATAAGCTTCGAAGAGCTTATATAAGAAAATAGAATATTTGAAGAAGAAAAGTAAGATGATTAAACTTGAAGAAAAACTTTCATTAATGGAGAAAATAGCATTCGGTTACAACAAGATCAACTAAATTGAACTGAATTCTAACTGAAATTCATAAATCTATGAGAGAAAATAAAACTAACTAACTAATCCTAACTATCTACTATGTGTAAACTACTCCTAGGCTAACCGCCAGAAATGAGGCTCTTCTCTTCTATTTATAGCCGCCGAAAGGAGAGGTGTGACGTGGCTCCACCAATCAGCGAATGCCACGTATTAAATACGAGGATATTGATCGTTCTTTATCTTCATCATTTTGGGCGTTTCTTTATTCTTGAGTCTTGATCTAATTCATTGGCATCCTCTTGTAGAGGAGAGCAAGGTGATCATTTTTGCTGTTGAAGGCTTTTGCTGAAACCCCATGGATCGTCCTTGTTTTGTGTTTGCAGGTGCGATGGAGGTGGAAGATAAAGATGACCGTTTCTCTCTCTTGACTTGGAGAAGAAGACGTGTGTGGAAGATTGTGTTTTTGACCGGACCTTGGTCAATGACCAAAGTAAATACTTACTTTCCACTAGTTTTACCATTTAGTCCCTCATTTTTCACTTCTTTTCAAATGTTTTTAAAACCTTTTAAGTAAAAGCTTTTTCATCCTTTGTCTTATAGAAAGTTGCAAGCTAAGCCCTCGATCTTTAAAGTAGTGACAAGTAAGGTCCTTAGAAGCTCTTTCGTCCTTTTCTTCATCTTTTGTGATATAAATCCCTTGAAAACGCATGTTTGCTCAGAAATGTATCTTTTTACCTGAAAAACACATAAAACACAAATACACGCATAATTCTGATATTTTACAGTTAAAATAATGTATTTGACTGTGTTTTGAGTGGTTTTTGGATCATTATTGATGAGTGTTTTCACACTTTTCAACTCCCCTCCACTTGACCATTGCCATGACCTCATGCAATGCAGCATTTAAAAACTCTAGAGTGCACTCTTCTCATAATTAACCAACCTTGGCCATTTTATTATTTAATAAACTATGCTATGCTACATGATGAATGGTTTTGAATATTTACAATGCAATGCAAAGAAAACAATTCTATTTATATCTTTTTGGATTTTTCTAGAAATGGTTTTGATGGAAATAAATCATAAAGAAATCATTGACTTTGATTAGGGCTTGGGTACCATGGATACGTATCACCCTCAAGTTTCACTTTCCCCATACCAAGCTTAAAAATGGGATCATTATATTCACAAGTAAAAAGTGCATCAACTTATTCATGACAATTAAATGTGGAACCGGTTATTATTTGAGCAAATTGCTTTTGGGCAAATTTGTCATTATTTAAAGCGTGAAGTATAAGAAATGAAAAATCCAAAAATAAGGAAGCACTGTTTTAATCCTAAGTAATCCTCTCATCCATTACTTGAAAAACCGCTCACAATTAATATAAGTCCGTTTCAAGAGTAATAAGTCATTCGCCTTATGTGTAAAATTCTCATGTCATGCTTTCATAAGTAGCTACACACTCGCTAAGGAAAGAAAAATAAAACTCACGCAATAATTTACATCCGCCATCTTTTTTAGACTTTGGATCTTCAACCCCGCAACCCGTCAAGGTAATATTGGATTGGAGCAATCTATTGAATCCCCGCAACCCGTCAAGGTAATATTGGAACTCAATAGTCACTATAATTAACACCACACTGCCCCTCTTGGGAGTCTTGTATTATTTTTTTTTATTTTTTATTTTTTTTATTTTATTTTTTATTTATTTTTTATTTTTTTATTTTTTTCTAGCCACTCATATTTTTTTTTGTAAGCCGCTCTTATTTTTCTTTATTCCTCACAAAGAAAGTTTAAAAGAATAAAAGGAAAAACAACCGCTAAATATTGAGCATGACATAAGTCTAATACACATAAAACGTTCTAACTTAGAATCTTAAGACGTACTTATATCAACCATGAATGATTAGACAAAAATGCATAAGAGATTACAAACCAATTAAAACCGTTCTTGATTATTTATTAACAATTATATACATACGAAGAACATAGAGGTAAAGAAGAGAAGGGTTTAGCCACAATTAATTATCATGAAGTTCATCTAGCCCTTTTACACTTGCTTCAACTCTATCATCTCCCATTCTCCACAAATTTAAAATCTCAAATAATGAGACTCGTGGATGCTTAGCCTAATAGACCAATGAAGGACTACATGGTTAAGGATACTAGCTAGAGAATGCTAAGATAAGCAAACTCGGGTTGAGTTAAAATATCCATGGCGGGCCTAATATGTCAAAGAAGTCTAAATTTGTTAAACCATGTTTTTATTATATTTTTTCCTTTTTATATATTTTTGATAAAAGAAGAAATATATACAATGCAAATGTGTTATGCAAATGAAAAATGCTTGATGCAAAAATTATGAATCCATATTTTTGGTGGCCAAAGTAGATCAAAAATTTGAAAAATGTTTGAAAAAAAAATATTAATTTCCAATTATCATGAAGTTAAGGCAATGGTCTAGGTAAGGTCACTTCGATAGAAGTCTCCCCTACACTTAAGATAAACATTGTCCTCAATGTTTAAGAGTATTGGAGTGAACTCCCCTACACTTATTACATTGATTACTTTGCTTAACCCAAGTTAAGGAAGAGACAACTAAAGGATATTCATTTTAAGCACAAGTGTTTAATATCACGATAGCAAAAACTAATCGAAGCGAACCAGATACACGGGCCTCCTCCATAAGCTCCAAGCATGAAATGTGAGAGAGCAACCCTTGAAACAAACACCAAAAGACGAAGAAAGGCGCCCCTCCACTGCAACTCTACTATAACATCCTTTTAATTAAACCTAACCTATTAAAAATCTACTCTACGTTTTCTAACCTCGTTATTCAATGCTTGAGTTTTTTTAACCCTAAGTCGCTAGCTCGACTCGGCCCCGAATTAGGTTGTCCTTGGGGAAACCATCATGGAGAATAAAGGATATCACTTTGAAGCTCGTCTCACATGATACACTCAAACTTAGCACGTTGCCATTTACTATAAGATTTACAATATCCGCCTCGATAAATAGAACGGTCCAACGTGTCTCAAGTTTGTCCAACATATGAAATCTCTCAAATAAGAAGCACCCCAGGATCAAATACATAATTTCCATCTCTACATTCGAACAACTCCAAAATAGGTAGCATCACCAAAGTAAGCTCATATGAAAAGCCCAGATCAATCGAAATCTCACTCTTAAGTCGAGTAGATGAAAACCAATTTTTCCCAAACATATGTATCCCAGGATCAAAAACCTTTCCCTTCATGGGAAAATAAGAAGATGAACTCGTATCAACCATATAAGATTCCCCCTTAGTGATTAAAGCATCATGAGACAATGAAGGTGTAGGTATCAAAACATTCATAACTATTATGTCCATGTTAGGCTCATCATCATCATCAAAAGGTGGGTAATCTTCCATAGAAGGCATAGTAAAAGAAGGATCAAGATTAATAGTGTCTTGTGGAGAAGGTGTAGACTCTAGGGTCCCAAAAAGCATGTTCTCAATAAGACGAATATCCTCTTCCCAATTAGAAGAAGATGTATCAACCACAATATCATCTCTCTTAAGATAATCTTCAATTTGTTTATCTATCAATTCATCTTCACTAAGCAATCTTTCAGTCTTTAGAATCTCCTCATTCTCATCAATGATAGACCCCTCCTCATCACTATAGTAATCATTGATTGGTTTGTCAAAGATTGGTGACTCCTTAAAACTCAAGGAAGTGTGATCATCAAAAAATGGAGATTCACAAGTGGAAAACTCATCATGACTATAATCATCATATATTGGTGTATCACAAAGAGAAGGTTCATCATCACTAAAATCCTCATTGGTTTCTTCATCATGATGGAAAAGTGGATTATCAAATGATGTTTCAAAAAGAGGATTCGAATGCATCACAAAATCACTTAGAGGAATAGGTGAAGAAGTCATAGAGGACATGGATTCATCATCAGATGTAAAGGACTCATCACTATCATAAGGATCATCAGAGGTTTCATCACACGAATCATAAGGTGGGAGAGGAGAAGGATCCATATTTCCTATAGGAGCAAACTCTTCATCCAAATTAGCAATGTTATCTTGACAAGACAGGTCATCAGATGATATCTCATAAGATGCTTCACTAGAATCACAATCATCATCCTCCATTTATGGAAAGTCTTTCACAAACTCTTCCTCAATCTCATTATCCCTTTCTTTAAACAATTCATCAAGATCAAAGTCACCAAAATCACTAGTAGTAGCATGAAGGTCAATATGTGATAAAATCTCAATGTGATCATGAGGAGAAGAGGTATCAACACAAAGCTCATCACATGGTTCATTGGAAACCCTCTCAAGCTCTCTTTGGATTGGAATAAGGTTCTCAACACTAGAAGAGGTTAATTCATCCGAATTGGTGTTTGTATTAGTGCTAAGAGGCTCGTCCCCCATGGTTAAAGAGTCGGTGGGTCCCATGTGAGGTAAAGGTGATGAAGGTGTGTCATCATTAAGTGTCATACAAATCGAAGGGCCCTCATCATCTTCATCTAAGCTTTGTTTAAGCAAACGAGCATGATTAGCAAAAAATTGTTCTTCTTCTTTCTGTTTATCAATCTTAAGGAGAAAATCGTCTAACTTTTCCTTGAGAAAACGAGAGAAATTGGTCACTGATTCTCTATACGTATCACCAATTTGCTGATTATAAAACACCTTGTTCCTTACCTTATCCTCGAGAGACTCAATATCCTCCCTTAACCACCGAGACTCTAGTTTCATCTCCTTGAGGCTCATCTTTTCCATACGTATAAAAAGCGTTAAAATATATTCATGGTGTCTTCCTTGTTCCTCGAGTTCAACCGTAAGCTCATTGTGATCACTAAGTCTTCAATTGAAACCATAATAGTGGTCTGTTTTTCCACAAAACTCGCATATGTAAGTCGAAGAAGGGGGTGGAGGTGGATTTCCATAATTAGGTGGATTATAGTTTTGAAAAGAGTCATGATTATGAAAGTTCTCATGATTGTAACCTTGAAAATTCCCTTTATCACTAATAGTATCATCCTCAGCATCAACTCTCAAAGACGGCTCAATATCACATGGTAAAGCTCCTTGAGGTGTAAAGTTTTGCAAGAGTTGTGTTTCCAAAACTAAGAATTGCCTATCAGTTTCCTCTTGCATTTCTTTAAATTTTCTAACATTTTCATCAATCTTTTGAAGAATTAAGTCCATTTGAGATTGTGAAATATCCCCTTGATTAAAGTTTTGAAAATTGCTCTCATTTTGAAAATCTACATGATTTGAAAATCCTTGATTTTGATAAATCTCTTGATTATAGCATGGAAAATTTGCATCATTTTGAAAGCCTTCATTATTTGAAAATCCTTGATTATGAAAGGTTTCTTGATTATAGCCTTAAAAATTATCATTGTTTTGAAAACCTTCATAATTGGAAAATCCTTGGTTTTGGTATGGCTCATTAAAGGTTTGATCATGAAATGATGGTGGAGGTTGTGATGAAAAACCGGAATATCCCATATAATCATTACAAGTATAGTCCATTTGAAGGTTAGGTCGAAAATTAGGGCTCTCGGTTCCATTGTAAGCATATCCCTCGCCATAATAACCATTATTTTGATCACATAAATAAGTATCGTGTGGACCTCCACAAGTCGAACAAGGCGAATAATTAGCGTTGGCGGATCATTGTTGCAAAATCTCCAACATGGAACGAGTATCCATGTGTAACAAGGTGGCCGAATGTATATACAAATGAAATGACGTCTAAAAGCTTCCTCGGCGAAGGAAGTAATACACCAAAGGTGGTATGTTTACACGCGTGCGAGTACACGTGTAAGTAAACACGAGGAATGAGGGAGTAGCCCTCGGTCGACTTTTGAAGAGAAAAGGATTATCCTCTTCGAGGTTCGATATAAAATATCCACAAGAAAGTATATATATAATTACTACTTGGGTGCAAGACCCCCAATAAAGCCTTCCTTCTTAGAATACGCACTAGTGAACGGGGGGTTAGGTGGCGCGAAGCACTTAAGTTCCTATTGACCCTTAGATGGCATTTTATAGCACATCGCCTTTCTATTCACTTTGTAGTTTGTATTCTTCAAATTATTGCCTATTGGAAGTATTTATCTATTCTTGCTTAATTAAATTCGATCGATACGCGTGTCAAGGACCGGAACGCCCCCTAACATGGTGTATTGGCTCGGCAATACTTATGGAAATAGGTAACTTGGTTGTTCGTATATGTATACGTATTTACATATAATAATATAGAGAAAATATTTTTGTATTTATTTGTTTTTTTAAGAAAAATACTATATCTACGTAAAAACGATGAAAACGATATAATATATATTTTTGTTGTAATCTTTTAGAAAAAAGATTACTTTTTGGATTTTTTATTTTTTTGTTTCCGAAATCGTTAATCTTCACGAAAAGAACCGGCAGCGGCGCCATTTAATGTTTCGTTTTTAGTGTAGTTGTCTCTCGGTCTTAACGAATTGATATAACGTTTTCTAGCAAAGACTTAATCGTTTTTGGTTGTAAAAATCTTGTTTGGAATTATTAACTACTTGGACAAGTAAAGCATGTAAAAGAAATGTAAAAAAAAAAAATAGTATTTATACTACTTATCCATACTACACTAAAACACTTTGCAATTACCAAATTAAATGCACAAAATGTAAAAATGTAAAATACAAATTTATTGTACACTTACAAAATTCAACTTACAAAGTAAAAAAAAAACTATTAAAAATGCAAACGTAAAAGAAACTCAAATTGTAACAAGCAGTCTATATGTAAACGTTTTAGATTGAAATTTAAGAAATTTAAATGGCCCAGCTAAATACTAAAGCCTAATCTAGCCTAACAGCCCAACTAAAAATCCACTAAACAAAAACATTAGCCCAATAACATTCTAACCCAACAACACTCTAATAAACTAACGTGTACAAAGTATACTGACACAGGTCAACGAATGAATTCAGTTTACACAAGTGAAAGCAAGAATTTATCAAATCTAAAGCTTGATATAAGACAAATGAAGAATTGATTTTTTTAAACAAAGATTGTATTCTACACTTAAACAGAAAACTCTAAGCAAACAGGTTCCAAGTTCAAATCTAAGCAATAGCAAATTGATTACTCTTAATTCTCTAACTAAAGCTGAGAACACAATTAACTATTATACATTCATCACACAAATTCTCTATGTCCACGTCATCAAAAAGCAACAGACTAATACACATTTATCTACTTCTGTCAAATCAAAAAGGCTGTTAAAATCGATTCCCAAACACTACTTATACAGATAAGCAAGAATTAAAGAGAAAAATATCAAATGAATCCAAACTATCAATCACAACTAAGGATTCATACAGTAAAAGAAAGGCAAACAAATTTTTGCACTACAATTGAACTCTAGCAGATTATACTAAAAAGAAAATGCGTAAAAATATAAATGTGCTTAACCAAGATACATCCAGGCCAGTCCGTTGATGACGAGAAGCACGGCGCTGAACCGGCTTAAATCCAAACACACCTCAAGTATTCCTAATTATCTGAACTAAAACCGACACCAACTACCTGCACAAATGACTTGAAAAGAAAAACGATCTTCTGGACTAAAACTTCAATATGAACTGCAACAGTAAACTAATCATAAGCTCATTTGAGCTTCTGAGCTGTTTGGCTTATAAACGCTGATGTCAAACTTTTCATACAATAACAAACATAACTGACTTGGTTTAGGGGAAAAGAGCTTTTCGGAACATCTCATAAGCTACTGGTACTCAATGGATACTAATGAAAATCTCTATTGAGCTTTTGAAAAAAAAACAGTAACAAATTCTTATCAAATCTGTATGGACAAAATAAGCTACTCAAGCGACACTTTAAAACTCATGACTGAATCAATGGAGTTTAACTGAATCTGAACCTGCAACCTGACTGATTAACATCATTATAACGAACTCTTATCAAGTGAAACAATAACCAGTAGCCTGAATCAAAACTAATCAATTAAAACAATTTTTAGAAAGACAATTAAAACTAATCAATGGAATTTACTGAATTAAATCTGTAGCCTAACTAATTAACAACTTTATAACAAACTCTCAACAAGATTATATCAGAAATGCTTTTTCAACAACTCAATATAAAACCTCTCGATAATAAGCAGTAAAATAGAGGAAGAAAAAGCTATAAGCTTCGAAGAGCTTATATAAGAAAATAGAATATTTGAAGAAGAAAAGTAAGATGATTAAACTTGAAGAAAAACTTTCGTTAATGGAGAAAATAGCATTCGGTTACAACAAGATCAACTAAATCGAACTGAATTCTAACTGAAATTCATAAATCTATGAGAGAAAATAAAACTAACTAACTAATCCTAACTATCTACTATGTGTAAACTACTCCTAGGCTAACCGCCAGAAATGAGGCTCTTCTCTTCTATTTATAGCCGCCGAAAGGAGAGGTGTGACGTGGCTCCACCAATCAGCGAATGCCACGTATTAAATACGAGGATATTGATCGTTCTTCATCTTCATCATTTTGGGCGTTTCTTTATTCTTGAGTCTTGATCTAATTCATTGGCATCCTCTTGTAGAGGAGAGCAAGGTGATCATTTTTGCTGTTGAAGGCTTTGGCTGAAACCCCATGGATCGTCCTTGTTTTGTGTTTGCAGGTGCGATGGAGGTGGAAGATAAAGATGACCGTTTCTCTCTCTTGACTTGGAGAAGAAGACGTGTGTGGAAGATTGTGTTTTTGACCGGACCTTGGTCAATGACCAAAGTAAATACTTACTTTCCACTAGTTTTACCATTTAGTCCCTCATTTTTCACTTCTTTTCAAATGTTTTTAAAACCTTTTAAGTAAAAGCTTTTTCATCCTTTGTCTTATAGAAAGTTGCAAGCTAAGCCCTCGATCTTTGAAGTAGTGACAAGTAAGGTCCTTAGAAGCTCTTTCGTCCTTTTCTTCATCTTTTGTGATATAAATCCCTTGAAAACGCATGTTTGCTCAGAAATGTATCTTTTTACCTGAAAAACACATAAAACACAAATACACGCATAATTCTGATATTTTACAGTTAAAATAATGTATTTGACTGTGTTTTGAGTGGTTTTTGGATCATTATTGATGAGTGTTTTCACACTTATCAGCTTTATATGCAGATACTGATGTAGAGTGATTAAAGTCTTCTTTGTGAAGTTGCTCAGCTAGTTGGTTCAAGTTGAGGAATATTGAGTCGATGAATGTATATCTTGACAAAGAGTGTCACAAATTCTCTTCCTCCTTGAAACCATGAAAGGGTCACAAGATGAGACTTAAGTAGTCGAAATAATGTTATACCACTTTCTCTAGCTGTGTTTTGCATTAGATGCAATTCTCCCTCTTGAGATGTCGAATTCAACGATTCCATTGAAGTTTGATGTGAAGATTTACAAAACGTTGATCGAACAATGAGAGAAAGTAAATGTGTTTGTTGTTGTGAGTTGAAGTCGAGAAACAGTGTTAAAATCCCCTAAAATATGTTCTCGATAAACCAAAAATTCCAAGTAAAAATTACACACGATTCCTTCGAAATTTTTTATGGAATAATTTTTGATTGTCGGAATGTTGATCGGAAAGCTGTCGGAATAAGCCTATCGGAATACCCTGATCGGAATATCAAATCGGAATGTCCTTATAGGAATGCACCAAATCAGAATATCAAATCGGAATACCAAATCGGAATACCTAATCGAAATGTACCAAAATCAGAATACCTAATCGGAATGTACCAAAATCGGAATACCTAATCGGAATGTACCAAAATCGGAATACCTAATCGGAATGTACCAAAATCAGAATACCTAATCGGAATGTGCCAAAATCGGAATACCTAATCGGAATGTACCAAAATCGGAATCCCTAAACCCTATTCCGATTACACTGATCGGAATACCTATAAACCCTTTTCCGATGACCTGATCGGAACAAACCCCACTTTTCTCAGACAAAACTCAACCAATTCGTGATTTTAAGCCAAAAAATGATCAAAACACCCAAAAACTTTGTGTTTTTAGCCAAAGTAGATATACCAAATCACTACCACAACTATGTAGAAGATTTGTATCAAGAAAAAACCATAAAGAACACAAAATTTTTTTTGGACGTGTGTAAAAAGGATCAAAATAGGCGTATGAATCAAGAACACAAACACATGAACAATACAATCATCCCATGGCTCTTGATACCATTTGTATGATATGTAAATCTTGCTTATGTTTTAGAGAGAGAAAGAGATAGAGAGATGGTGAGAACACACACACTTAGAGAGATAAAGTGAAAGAAAAACACTTTTCAACTATGTGTAAAATGAAGAACCACACTACCCTCTCCATCAAAGGAGAGGGTTTATATACCCAAGCCCTTGTCATGGGCTTGGGCTTACATTTGGGCCGGCCTACACATGTTGTAGGCTAGGCTTTGGTTTGTTTGTTAAATAAAGATAAGTAACTAAACTACGAGCTATTACTTGGACTATTGTTGGAGTGACCGATCCTTCTTAATACGTAAAACGTATTTCCAACATAATGGTTGGTATAGGACTGGCCCTATTTAGTCGCATGTGTTTTATCGAAACTTTTAAATTTGGGACCGACCCATAGGCGTCCCCTCGCCATGTCTTTTATTTTGGGTGAACTGACCATAGGCGTTCATTCTCGAGCATACAAAAGTTTTTATAAAACTGCATCATGCATCATATACAAATTCTCTGGCATAAAATTTTTCTCTTGATTTATTGGTATAAATTTTTTTTTCATGTATATATTTTATGTTTTGATCTGTTTAATCATATGTTTTATGTTATACTATCAGATGGTTCTCACACGCGAGCAGAAACAACTCAATGCAGCAATCCAAGCTGCAATGCAAGCTTTGCTCCCTCAACTGAGGAATGACATCAGGGCTGAGGTTCAGGCTGCCAACAATCAGCAGCAAAACCAAGCACCTCCTCCTCCTCCAGTGACATTGGCAATATGGCTGGAGAGATTCAACAAGCTCCGTCCTCGAGCTTTCGAGAGAACAGATTGTGACAACCGTGGTTTTGAGGTTCGTCACTTGGTCTTATTTTAGGGTTAATTTATGTGTGACTATGTGATTTGCGTGTTTACATGTTATTTTGCGTGAACGAGGTTGGTGTGGATATCGTTTATGGGTATAAAGTACTCATCAGTAAATCGAGTAAGGGTTATTTCATGTTCATGAGCTCACAAATTAGTGACTATGAAATGAAATGGTGTTATTTTGGTGTTTTACGTATACGTGTAAGTATTATAGTAAATCGTATTTTTTTTACGATTTGGGGTTTAGCATTTAGAGGTCTCGGGTAAGGTGTTTAGTCATGTGAGTATTTTTCAGGATGGTTTAAGTCATTTAGGACTTAGTTATAAAGTTTATTTCAAAATTTAAGATTTTTTTTAAAACTGTATATTTTACGTTTTTTACGGTATACGCGTAAATTTGACTAGTTTTATGGTTTTGAGGTTTTGGAGGTTTTAGGAGCTGAAATAAATTAAGGTAAATTAAGGTATTATTAATAACATAATAATAAGTAATAAAAAAGAAAAAAAAATAAAAAAATATATATGAATCGGGTTCTAAACCGACTAGAAAGAAAAAGAAAAGATAATGGGCCAAAAGACCCAACTTGAGCCCAATTTGGAAAAGCCTTTTTATAAAACATTTAAATACCATGTTTATATCACAAAAATCAGTTTTTCATTCTTATTCTCCCCTTTTGGCCGAATTTTTACAAACCCTAATTTAGGGATTCATCAAAAATAATTTTCTTGAAGATTTGAGGTAAAAATCTTGATTTAATTCTTATAGTTTTCATGTTTTATATCACTAAGGGTTCAAGTTTTATTTAATCAATTCATATAACGGATTAGTTTTCTTATAGATATGTAATTAGGGGTTTTATAACAATTAACATGATTAGGATAATGATTGGTGATTATTAGTGATGTTAATTAGGGTTTAATCATGTTTAAAATTCGTTTTTAAAAACTGGGCAAAATTTTATGTCACTAGTTTTGATCATATCTAGAGTTCTACAAACCCTTATTTTGCGACCCAAGCATCCCTGAATAGGTATTTGAAGTGGATTTCGAATACAATAAACGAGAACTAAATTGGAGGTCGGGAGGTGGGTCAAATACAGGTTAAACAATCGGAGGTCAAAACAGTTTTGAAATCAGTCGGGTTTAATTTAATGTTTTAAGGTGATTGAGGTACTTAGGAGTACACTTGAGCCCTCTAATGCGCATGGTAGTTGGTTTATATATTAAATAAGAGAACTGAAGGGTGGCTAAGCAAATGGGTTAGGGTAAGACCCCCTAATCATAACAAACTTTTTGTATGTTCAAAACCGGTAATATGCGGATAGGCAGAAGTATATATATATATATATATATATATATATATATATATATATATATATATATATATATATATATATATATATATATATATATATATATATATATATATATATATATATATATATATATATATATATCGGGGCCTTAACAGTAGCTTTAAGGTTGGGGAAAAGGGGAGGAGTTAGCTAACATATGTAAGGGCATAGGGTTTCCTTTAAAGAGATCATGGGTATGGTTAGGTGGGCCTTTGGCTTATAGTTTGGAGACCTAAAAACAGGGACTGTTTTGGGTAAAATGTTAACGAGACGGGTTATGAAGTAAACTAAGTTAAGGGCTTTATAGAGGGGTGTAATGAGATGTTTAGAGCACATAAATGAGGTATATATATGGGAGAAGGTTAGATGTCCATCATGGGTTGATGACCATCTTAGTGTTTGGTTCATGTTTTGATTGTGTTCTTTTGTTTGTTAGCTTTTTGCTAGTGCGCGGATTCTTGGAGAAGCTTGCTTAGGTGAGTTTCATAGTCCCATATCTTTTAATGATTTTCACTTCCAGATGGGATGGAAGAGACACTATATGGTTTTGTAACTAATGATGTGAATGTTTTTATGGTTTGTGATGGACTTGTGTGTGCACTTATGTGATTAACTGCTATGTGATTCTTGATTGTGTTTATGATTTGGATCGGGGGACACGTACCGTCTCAGTTATTGTGGTTTGACTTGGTACCAAGGGGATGTTGACAAGGCGGGTCCTTGGGGAGGTACATAGATGTGTGAGCATCTATGAGACCAATGGATAATGACAAGGCGGGGCCTTGGGATTGGTACATAGGTGTATGGGCGCCTATGGTACCATGGTGTTTGGTAAGGCTGGGAGCCTTGGATTTGGTTTGGAATGATTGATCTTGAATGTTAGTTGTTAATGCATACTTGTAGCACATTGTCCATATGTTTAGTGGTTTATGGTTGTTCACAGCTTATTATAATCTATTTTCGGTTGGAGTCTAAACCTATGACTCTCACCAACATTATGTTGACGTGTTTTAGTGTCTCTTTAAGTGATAAAGTGGTTAAGCGTGAGAACATATGTGGCTAGGATTAGGGTCGTGTAGGAATGCATTTAGAAGGAGATCCCCGTTCCTTATTAGTTTATTTTTCTTTTTGTTTCAATAAGTGATACTATGAACCTATATGTTGATTTGTTTGTGTTATTTGTTTGTCTTGGGTAAGAGGTAGGACTGTTACCTACTTACCTAGACTCCTGCATTGATGAGATATTGTCATGACATTTGTGTCACCTTTTATGACATTTCTAATTCATATAGTTCTCACTATGGACACGCTATTGTTGTGATGATATCCATGTGTCGCGTCCCATATTCCGCCATGGTGGGGTGTGACAGAATGGTATCAGAGCGCCAATGGTTATAGAGAATTAGGTTGCCTAGTCTAGTAACCTAGTCTATAGCTTAAGGGTCCCTACATATAGGCGTCATAGGAGTATGTGTGCATTTTATTGTAATTAAAGTTTTCTGGATGTTATTGGTTTTTATTTATTGCGATGTTTGTTAAGTTACAAACTATTATGGTTCATACTTAGCCACATGTTATTTTCTTTTCGGGGTGTGACTAGTGCTGGTTGAACCATAATCATCCATGCTAGTCATTGTCGTATTTTGCTTAAATTGTACATTATAGTACATAATTTGGTACATGGTAGTTTCTATCTTTTGTTGGGTTATTTTATGTACCTGAGGTATAGTATTTTTCTTTTGATGTTTAAGTCATGTTCCCTAAGAATCATGTGGTGGTTCGAGTTATTAGGAGTAGGTGGATATGAAGGATTTTAAGCTGTTTCTACTCTTATGGGCGACATGACTTATAACTGATTATGTTTTCGTTTTGGATTTAGTCTATGCTGTTTTAGCTAGACTAAGGATTTATGTATTTCAAGAGTTTGACTATGTTATTTTAATGGATGGAGTTTTGGACTTTTTTTTGGTTAGGTGGTTATGAGCTTATGTGAGTAGATAGATATATGTGTTATGTGTTGTATTAAATCTTATAAGTATCATCATAGGAAGGAGTGCATTGGGGAAGGGTAATTGTATAAGTATGGTGGCCAACATAGTTATACAAGTACCACAACTTCAATGGATTCCTAAGTATGATTGCATAAAAGAGGGTTAGTACATGCTTGTATAGTAGATGTTAGACGGATTTAAGTATATGTATCCCGATATGCCTATATATGTATGATCCCCTATAATTATCGATTGTATCCTTAGGAGGGTGGCTAGCTCGCTTTTTTTTGATATTAAACCTCCGTTGTAGCGTATTCTTCGAGTTTCGTATTTCAAGTGTACGTTTTAAAATGGTGTTCTTGGTTTTAAGTCTATTGAAATAACTTGGGATTTCTTTTGAGATAATGAAATCTTTTGTGTTGGGTCTTACATTTCTTTTGGTCGGTATATATTGAAAAAAAAGGGACTTGGAAATCTACAATAGAGTTAGATAGTTGGTTGTATTTGGTAAAATAAGGGTAAGGTGTTGGAGTCGTGTTTGAAACAAGATGTAACATACGATTTTTTTAATCAACACTTATTTATTTCAAATTCTAAAAGACTTTCTTTAAAATAAAGCGAAATAAAATTTCTTTCTACTTAAATAGTTTATATAAGTGAGCTTAATCAATATACGTCATTTATAATTATTTATGCAAGACTAAACAAAGTTCATGAAAATTTCACATACATCTATTTCTTTTCATTTAAAAAGGATTACGTTAATTACTAAGAGGATTCTTTAGTTTTTTTTAAAAAACAACTAGTATAAAACTATTTTGGTCATAACTTGTTCGTTTTTAAAGCTTTTTGGGTGATTTAAAAGCCTAAAATTATGTACTCGGAATGTAATTTTCAAATATTTGGTATGTATAGTCATGGGGTGTCAGTAGCTTGATCGAAATTTGGTACAAGTGACGGGTTCAAGGTTGAGTTTTGAATAGTAGTTTTTTTATGATTTGGGATGCACGGGATACATAGTCTTTGAGTTGAGTTTTGAGATCGTCTAGAAGGTTGTTTGTAGATTGTTTGAGTCACATAGATGTGGTGAGGAAAGAAAAAAAATATTCTTTTGGAAAAGTCGATCTTGTGCACGGTTTACATAATATGTCGCGGGGCATAAGATGTTTTGGTTGCCATTAAGTGTTTCTTGGATCATTTTTCGTTGTCATGAGTCATTTGAATTGGTACATGTTTGAGTTTTACTTTTGAGTTTTCGTGGTTTTGGTCTGTTTTAACTCGTGCACGTGAAATGTCGTTAGTTATCCGTGGGTTTGATTCGTTGATCGTATCTAGTGGATTCAGGATGTAGTTTTGGGTTCGTATTGATTGGGAGCGTTGAGGTAGACATATGAAAGACTTGGTCACGCCTACACGATTAAGTAGGTGGCCCTGAGAGAATGGTCGGAATGCCCTTAGTGGGGATGAAAGAGTTAAAAGTTCGTAGACGAACTAATGTGGTCATGAGGTCTCTTAGGAGTGCCAAGGGAGATGAATAGAGATTTGTATAATGTATGGATATTGGCACAAGTAACACGCCATAGAGAGTGTTGGAAGGGGATATAATACCTCAAAGGTATTTATGATTGTTTGTAAGGCATGTAAGTTTTCCGAAAATTTCCTGAGATTTAGTAGGTTTGCCTATTACTGTGAGGTAGAACCATAAATATAGCAAGTAGGAGAAGTGAGAGGAGTTGTAGTTAGTGCCTTTCCAATGAAATTGTTGATGGAATGATTTTAAGAGCAAGAGTTGTTAGAAATTGCAACGGATGCAAGGTAAAATTTGAGTTGCTTAGTAGTAGATTGGCTGTGAAAAGCGGTTGAGTGGTCTCATAAGAGGAAGTATTGGTCTTTTAGAATACGTGTAGATTTTCGCGAGTAGAACGAGGTAGAAATTTATTCGTATTGCTTCTAAGAGAGGGTGCAAGGAGGACGTAGTTGAAACTGCTAAGGATGTTGTATGAACGCTTTGGGTTTACGGTTATGATTTTGGCTTTGCCGAGGCGCTAGCAGTTTTCATGGAGTCAATGAACCGGGGGTGCATGACAATATATAAATGAGTTGTCATCGGGAGCATCGACGACATCTTGATCTACTCAAATCTAAGAAGGAGAGTGAGGCGAATTATGAGTTGGTTTTGGAGTTGTTAGGAAAGGGAATTATACGTGAGATTTTCAAGTGTGAGTTTTAGGATTAAGTTGGCTAGGACGAGTAGTCAGAGATGATGGCATATCGCGGAACCAGCAAGGGGAAAAGTGAAGAAGGGTGAGGAAGCGTTTTGGAGGCTGAAGAGGTGGATTGGATAATGAGCAGATCTTGGAATTGTCGGAAGGACTGGATGAATTTGCGAAGCATGACGATACGTGGAGCAAGGATTTGGATGTATACGAGAAAGACAAAGAAAGGCGGTTGTTTATACGTTGTGGGAACTAAAGATTTGGAAGAACTAGATAGACTTAGTTAGTGGAGTTGGATTGTTATATCTGCCTAGAATGCTAGAGGCATTTGGGGTACGAGACGTAGAGAATGATCTATACAGATCATGAACGTCTCCAACACATATTTAATCATCTTGATTGAACATTTGGAAAAGGTGATGGGTGGAGTTAAGTGATGAAAGAAAATTGCAAGGCCAAGTACCATCTGGGAAAGGCAAGCATGGTTGATGAGACATGGAATAAGAAGAATGAAGTGAAGCCGAGATGAACTTCAACTATATGGATGACGTATTAGGGTGGTTTGGATGAAGGATGTAGGTTGCACGAGTTGATTTTTCTAAAGCAGAGAACGCGTTAACATGTATGTTGCGTGGCTTGGACAATCATATGGAGAAAAGGGACATAGACTATACTTCCTACATAGATAGGAGTAGCTTAGAAAGGGCGATGTAAGGACGAAGTTGGTGAAAGGAATACATAATGGGGTGGAGGAATAAGTACGACGAGAGTTGGGTGATAGTCGATAGACTGACTAATTCATCTCATATTTCAAGAGGAATGAGAAGTCACGTAGTTGAGAAGTTGGAAGGAATGCGTACGGATGTGATGGAATAGAGGGTTTTGCGTAAAAGTTAGCCTAATATGTATGGAATGCCTTATGAAGGATTATGGCAAGGGAAGAAACGATGGGAAGCAAGCGTAGTATACCGTTGATAGACTAATGTTTGGTATGAGCATACTATAGGGGTAATTGAGAAAGACGCCTAGAGCATTGGCGTGAGATATGGAGATAGTTGGAGAACGCATTATATTAGGAAGAATTATCCTACAAAGAGAGAGTCACCGGTGAGAGGGGCATATTCCCCATTGATGAGGATGTAAGGAATAAAGGAGGAAACACCTAAATTATAGGCTGAAGACGGGTTATAAGATGGTATGGAAATTAAGATTGTGGAGAGACAAGCAAAAAGTAGCATGGAGGAAGAATGATTCGAGGGAGCAAGAGGTTGTGAAGATAGTGTGGTGATATTGAAGAGAAACCGTTAGAGCAAGAGGTTAGTAGTCATGAACAATGGAACGTCCACCTAGAGAAAAGGTGTAACACATGTTAGTATGAAGGATGGTTAGTTACTTGGTGCCGAGCATGGGAAAGCAAGGATGAGGTGGTGGTTATGAAATGTTTCTTGTGAATATTATGGGAAGCTTTTGGTTATGCAATCTTGCATATACCATTGGATGTGTTTAAGGTTGGGAGAACTTCTGAATGATGGAAAATCCATAGAGGATAGAAGCCGTTAGGTATGGTGATAGGAATTGTAGTAGAAACTGCTGGAGTTAATTCATAGGAGATGAGGTGGATCACCGTTACAGTGGGATGAAGTTAGAAGCGGCCAACGTATTGGATCGGAGGTGGATCGGAAAACTATGTAGGTGATGGCAGTGACTAAGTAGAGGTTTAAAATAGCAAAGAACCGACAAGAGAGCTATGCGGACAAGAGGCGTAAGCCGTTGAGATTTGTGATAAAGTTATGCTAAAGGTTTCACCATGGAAAGGGGTGATGCGGTTTGGAAAGAAAAGGGAAGTTAGCACCTAGATTTGTGGGTCCATTTGAAATCCTTGAAAGGATTGGGCTAGTGGCGTATAGATTGAGATTACCGGAGGAATTGAGTAGTGTGCATGACGTATTTCATGTATCAAACTTGAGGAAACGCTTAGCAAGAACTGACTTGCAAGTACCGTTAGATGATATTAGTATGGATACGAGTCTTCGTTTTATCGAAGATCCGATAGAGATTTTGGGTCGTGAAGCTAGAACGTTGTATAAAAAGGGTAATATACCGTAGTTATGGGTAGATGGAATTTGGAACGTGGACTAGAGTTCACGTGGGAACGGGAAGGATTTATGAGGAGCAAGTATCCTTAGCTATATGATAATGACAATCCTAAGGAGTAAATCTCGGGACGAGATTTCTATTAGGAGGGAGTGATGTGACAACCCTGGTTTTGAGGTTCGTCACTTGGTCTTATTTTAAGGTTAATTTATGTGTGACTATGTGATTTGCATGTTTACATGTTATTTTGCGTGAACGAGGTTGGTGTGGATATCGTTTATGGGTATAAAGTACTCATAAGTAAATCGAGGAAGGGTTATTTCATGTTCATGAGCTCACAAATTAGTGACTATGAAATGAAATGGTGTTATTTTGGTGTTTTACGTATACGTATAAGTATTATAGTAAATCGTATTTTTTTTTACGATTTGGGGTTTAGCATTTAGAGGTCTCGGGTAAGGTGTTTAGTCATGTGAGTATTTTTCGGGATGGTTTAAGTCATTTAGGACTTAGTTATAAAGTTTATTTCAAAATTTAAGATTTTTTTTAAAATTGTATATTTTACGTTTTTTACGGTATACGCGTAAATTTGACTAGTTTTACGGTTTTGAGGTTTTGGAGGTTTTAGGAGCTGAAATAAATTAAGGTAAATTAAGGTATTATTAATAACATAATAATAAGTAATAAAAAAGAAAAAAAAGAAAAAAAAATATATGAATTGGGTTTTAAACCGACTAGAAAAGAAAAAGAAAAGATAATGGGCCAAAAGACCTAACTTGAGCCCAATTTGGAAAAGCCTTTTTATAAAACATTTAAATACCATGTTTATATCACAAAAATCAGTTTTTCATTCTTATTCTCCCCTTTTGGCCGAATTTTACAAACCCTAATTTAGGGATTCATCAAAAATAATTTTCTTGAAGATTTGAGGTAAAAATCTTGATTTAATTCTTATAGTTTTCATGTTTTATATCATTAAGGGTTCAAGTTTTATTTAATCAATTCATATAATGGATTAGGGTTCTTATAGATCTGTAATTAGGGGTTTTATAACAATTAACATGATTAGGATAATGATTGGTGATTATTAGTGATGTTAATTAGGGTTTAATCATGTTTAAAATACGTTTTTAAAAACTGGGCAAAATTTTATGTCACTTGTTTTGATCATATCTAGAGTTCTACAAACCCTTATTTTGCGATCCAAGCATCACTGAATAGGTATTTGAAGTGGATTTCTAATGCAAGAAACGAGAACCAAATTGGAAGTCGGGAGGTGGGTCAAATACAGGTTAAATAGTCGGAGGTCAAAACAGTTTTGAAATCAGTCGGGTTTAATTTAATGTTTTAAGGTGATTGGGGTACTTAGGAGTACACTTGAGCCCTCTAATGAGCATGGTAGTTGGTTTATATATTAAATAAGAGAACTGAAGGGTGGCTAAGCAAATGGGTTAGGGTAAGATCCCCTAATCATAAAAAACTTTTTGTATGTTCAAAATCGGTAATATGCGGATAGGCAGAAGTATATATATATATATATCGACGCCTTAACAGTAGCTTTAAGGTTGGGTCAAAAGGGAGGATTTAGCTAACATATGTAAGGGCATAGGGTTTCCTTGATCATGGGTATGGTTAGGTGGGCGTTTGGCTTATAGTTTGGAGACCTAAAAACCGGGACTGTTTTGGGTAAAATGTTAACGAGACGGGTTATGAAGTAAACTAAGTTAAGGGCTTTATAGAGGGGTGTAATGAGATGCTTAGAGCACATAAATGAGGTATATATATGGGAGAAGATTAGATGTCCATCATGGGTTGATGAGCTATCTTAGTGTTTGGTTCATGTTTTGATTGTGTGCTTTTGTTTGTTAGCTTTTTACTAGTGCGCGGATTCTTGGAGAAGCTTGCTCAGGTGAGTTTCATAGTCCTATATCTTTTAATGATTTTCACTTCTAGATGGGATGGAAGAGACACTGTATGGTTTTGTAACTAATGCTGTGAATGTTTTTATGGTTTGTGATGGACTTGTGTGTGCACTTATGTGATTAACTGCTATGTGATTCTTGATTGTGTTTATGATTTGGATCGGGGGACACGTACCGTCTCAGTTATTGTGGTTTGACTTGGTACCAAGGGGATGTTGACAAGGAGGGGCCTTGAGGAGGTACATAGATGTGTGAGCATCTATGGGACCAATGGATAATGACAAGGCGGGGCCTTGGGATTGGTACATAGGTGTATGGGCGCCTATGGTACCATGGTATTTGGTAAGGCTGGGAGCCTTGGATTTGGTTTGGAATGATTGATCTTGAATGTTAGTTGTTAATGCATACTTGTATCACATTATCCATATGTTTAGTGGTTTATGGTTGTTCACAACTTATTATAATCTATTTTCGGTTGGAGTCTAAACCTATGACTCTCACCAACATTATGTTGACGTGTTTTAGTGTCTCTTTCAGGTGATAAAGTGGTTAAGCGTGAGAACATATGTGGCTAGGATTGGGGTCGTGTAGGAATGCATTTAGAAGGAGATCCCCGTTCCTTATTAGTTTATTTTTCTGTTTGTTTCAATAAGTGATACTATGAACCTATATGTTGATTTGTTTGTGTTATTTGTTTGTCTTGGGTAAGAGGTAGGACTGTTACCTACTTACCTAGACTCCTGCATTGATGAGATATTGTCATGACATTTGTGTCACCTTTTATGACATTTCTAATTCATATAGTTCTCTCTATGGACACGCTATTGTTGTAATGGTATCCATGTGTCGCGTCCCATATTCTGCCATGGTGGAGTGTGACACAGATAGCCCCAGTGAAGCTGAAAGCTGGTTGGCTCACATCGAGAAGATCTTCGATGCTCTGGGTTGTGACCCCGTGCTCAAGGCGAGGTTGGCATGCTACCGGTTCGAAGGCGATGTGTTAAATTGGTGGTTATCATTGAAGCAGTCTGAGGGAGGTGATAATTGGGTGGCTGGTTTGACATGGGCTCAGTTTAGAGATAGGGCGATGGAGCAGTTCTTTCCCAAAGCTGAGCAAGACAAGCTTAAGAGGGAGTACCATGGGATCCGACAGAGAGCTGGGGAGAATAGCAATGAGTTTATGCTGCGCTTTCTTCGCTTAGCTGGTTTCCTTGGTGCAGCGGCAGGTACTCCTGAAGAGCAGGCACACCACTTTAGGTGGGCTCTTCGCACATCGGTCGCAAACAATCTGGTGTGTGCTACGGTCAACACAGTAGCACAAGTGGCCGATGCGACACGTAAGCTGGAGATGCTGCATGAGAGAGATGAGTTCGGGGAAGTTGAGAAACCCGACAAGAGGTAAAAATTCGTATTCAAGCGGTGACCAATCCGTATTCTTTCTATTCATGTCAATTATTCATCTCTTTAAAATATTATCTTCCAGGCAGAAAACTGGGGACCGGTCTCAGCCGGCTACTCATCAACAACCTAATCAGCCCAAGGGAAACAGTCAGACTAACGACCGTTCTGCTACGGATACGCGTGGCGGTAATGATAATTACCGTAACAACGCTGGACACTCCAACGGCAGCAGGTCCTAATACTTACGCATTTTCTTATGATTTCATGTTATAACTCATTATTCTGACACTCTAGCAAATCTTCTACCAGGAACCATGGAAACGGTAGGGACCAGAACCAGAGAGGTTCACAACCTAGCCGTCCAGCTATCACTGGTATTCAATCTTACGATTATTCTCATTGTCCTTTGTACCCTATTATCATGTCTCATGTAAAATGTGTTATCAGGTCCTCAGCCAGCCAGAGCACCTGCTGGAGGATATACTCATCCTCTTTGGTCTACTTGCCACCGTAGGCACCCAGGGCCATGTCGTCGTGACACTGACGCATGCTTCAAGTGTGGTCTTCCTAGCCATCGCATGAAGGACTGCCGTAAGGGCGAGATGGAGGGCACATCGGGACATGCTGATACCAAGCCGCCTCCTACCACTGGACGTGTCTACACGACATCTCGAGACCAGGCCAAAAAGTCTACAGGTACCATCACTGGAATCTTGTATATGTATGGTCAGGCTGCGTGTGTTCTATTCGATACGGGTGCTACTCACTCGGTCATTTCTACTGCTTATGCCAAGAACATTAGGATGATCCCCATGCCACTAGATAATATACTGAGTATTTCCACGCCTTTGAGAGACTCTGTACGCATAACCCATGTATACAAGAGTCTTCCCCTAGAACTTGACGATAAGGTTTGTCCTGTTGACGCACTTCCGCTGGACATGAATGACTTTGACATAATTTTGGGCATGGATTGGCTATCCAAGCATCATGCTACCATAGACTGCCATTCATATCGAGTCATCTTCGGTGATGTTAATGCACCAGAGTACATTCACAACGGGTTCGTACCCGGAAGGTCTGTACAAATCATATCTACCCTGCAAGCGCGTGCACTACTGTCACATGGTTGCGAGGGTTACCTAGCTACGGTTCACGACATGGATGCTGAATCTACATCAATTCAGGATCAACCAATAGTGTCGGAATTCCAAGATGTATTTCCAGAAGAACTTCCGGGCATACCACCTGCACGAGAAGTGGAATTCAATATCGAGCTTATCCCAGGAGCTGCACCGATCTCCAAAGCTCCTTATAGCATGGGTCCCATAGAGTTAAAGGAGCTGAAGGATCAACTGCAAGAACTTCTAGAACGAGGTTTTATTCGACCGAGCGCATCTCTATGGGGCGCACCGGTCTTATTTGTTAAGAAGAAGGACGGCAGTATGCGTCTTTGCATAGACTATCGCGAGCTCAACAAGATTACTATCACTGCCGCGTATAGACGATCTGGGTTTGACCAACTACAAGGGGCCAAACACTTCTCCAAGATCGATCTTAGGTGAGGCTACCATCAACTACGGGTTAAGGAGCAGGACATCGCCAAGACTTCTTTTCGTACCCGCTATGGCCACTACGAATTTGTAGTTATGCCATTCGGCCTGACAAATGCTCCAGCAGTGTTCATGGATTTGATGAACAGAATCTTCCATGAATTTCTGGACAAGTTCGTCATTGTCTTCATCGATGACATCCTAATTTTCTCAAAGTCCAAGGAGGAACACGAAGACCATCTTCGTACAGTACTACAGATTCTTCGCCAGAAGCAGCTGTATGCTAAATTCTCTAAGTGTGAGTTCTGGTTAGACAAGGTGACATTCTTAGGTCACATTGTATCAGTAGAAGGAATCACTATGGATCCAGCGAAGGTTGAGGCTATTACTAAGTGGCTGAGGCTGACATCAGCGACTGAAGTTCGTAGTTTCTTAGGCTTAGCTGGCTATTACCGTAGGTTCGTGGAGAACTTTTCCCGCTTAGCACTACCATGGACCACACTGATGCGGAAAGGGGAGAAATTCGTCTGGACTGAAGAACGAGAGAAGAGCTTTGAAGACCTGAAGCAGAAGCTAGTATCTGCACCTATTCTTACTCTCCCATCTGGTACGGGTGGATTTAAAATCTACAGTGATGCATCGGGGAAGGGACTTGGCTGTGTTCTCATGCAACATGGGAAAGTGATCGCGTACGCTTCACGACAGCTTAAGCCTTATGAAGAAAATTACCCTACGCATGACTTGGAACTTGCTGCAGTTGTGTTTGCATTGAAGATATTGAGGCACTACTTATATGGAGAATCATGTGATATTTTCATGGACCACAAGAGCTTGAAGTATATCTTCACTCAGCGTGAATTGAACATGAGGCAGAGGAGATGGTTAGAGCTGTTGAAGGATTATGACATTAATCTACAGTATCATCCCGGAAAGGCGAATGTAGTAGCAGATGCACTTAGCAGGAAGTCCGGAATGATCAACGGCATTAAAATTGAGGAGGAAATCATAAGAGACTTAGAGCGACTAGACATTGAGATCATGGTACGTGGACAACACGGTTACTGGGCTAATCTTAGAGTAGAACCCGAGTTACTCTCTAAGATCAAGGAAGCTCAGAAAGATGATGGAGAAATTTGGGCGATAGTTCAGAACTTGGAGAAGCAGACGAAATTCAGAGTAGATGCATATGGTATCGTATGGCAGGGCACGAGACTTTGTGTTGCTGATGATCAAGAACTCCGGGAAGCCTTGTTAGCTGAAGCTCATAGCTCCCCATTCTCTATACATCCTGGTTCGACTAAGATGTACCATGACATCAAGCAATACTTTTGGTGGAGTGGTATGAAACAGGATGCTGCCACTTACGTCTCCAAATGTCTAACCTGCCAGCAGGTTAAGATCGAGCATCAGCGATCTGGCGGTCTCCTTCAACCGTTAGATATTCCAGAGTGGAAGTGGGACAAAATCACTATGGATTTTGTTACTGGTCTTCCGCCAACCAAGAGGAAGCACGATGCAATTTGGGTTATCGTAGATCGACTTACCAAATCAGCTCATTTCTTACCGATCCGCAAGGAAGATTCGGTAAGTAAACTCGCCGATACGTATAGAAGAGAGATCATGAGACTCCACGGTGCTCCATTCCTTGATTCACTTCGCGATTTTGGAAGAGTCTGCAGAAAGCTTGGGGTACACAACTTAAGCTTAGCACGGCTTTTCATCCTCAAACAGATGGGAAGTCGGAGCGAACGATTCAGACATTGGAAGACATGTTGAGGTCATGTGTGTTGGAATGGACGGGTGATTGGGACGATTATATCTGTTTGGTGGAGTTTGCATACAACAACAGTTGGCACGCAAGTATCAAGTGTGCTCCTTTCGAGATGTTGTATGGCAGAAAGTGTCGCGCCCCAATCTGCTGGGATCAGGTTGGCGAGCGAACACTTGAAGGACCAGAGATCATAGAGATGACTAATGAGAGGGTCGCATTAGCTAAGCAGAAACTTCAAGAAGCATGGTCACGACAGAAGAGTTACGCTGATAAGCATCGTAAGGACATACATTTTAATGTAGGAGATCACGTCTTTCTTAAGGTTTCGCCGGCACGTGGTGTTAGACGCTTCGGGATTAAAGGGAAGCTCAGTCCTCGTTTCATCGGACCGTTTAATATCATTGAACGAGTCGGTGAAGTATCTTACCGGTTAGCGTTACCTCCGCAACTTTCGCATGTACACAATGTGTTTCATGTGTCCTTACTCAGAGGGTACCAGTATCATCCCCTTCACATGGTACAGTATCCACTAGAACAGATACGTGAAGATCTCACTTTTATAGAAGAACCCGAACGAGTTCTTGACAGACAAGAACGAGTCATGAGAAGGAAGACGATTCCATTCGTCAAAATCCTTTGGAGGGATCATACCGAGCGGGAAGCCACTTGGGAAACAGAGAAGTCTATCCGGGCTTCTTACCCTCATTTCATATTTTGAACTCGGGTATGTTCTTCTTTTCCAGTTTACTTTATCTATAATTTGGGGACGAATTATTCTTTTTAGGGGGGATGAGTTGTAAAACCCGCATGCTTTTACCATGAATAGTACCCTTTAGATCGTACGTACAAGATTAGAACTTTCCTTTTATAGCATGTTTACGTTCACATATAAGAATTTTAAGTATTACGTACGTGTTAGAACACGATAAGTATTTATTACGTATGAACACACAATAATTATTCAAATATTAATTATAATCACGAACATGCGATCATGAAATCATGAACGTAATTTAATCACGAGAGAATATTAATCACGTATATATATTTATTACGAACACGAATAAATATATTAAGTCACGATCAATAATTAATTAGAACACATAAAACACGAACACGATAAAACACGAACACACTGTAATATTTAGACTCGGAAAAGGTACGGGTTACCCCATGTGGGGCCCCCTACCCGCGGCTACACCAAGAGAATGGGCCAAGCCTATTTTAATTTTTACTAAAACAAAGGAATTAGGAAAACATGTTTTATTATTTACTAAACAAGAAAATAGTTAAAACCCTAAAATCTTTTCCTTCTTCCTTCTCTCTTTGGCCGCCGGATTCAAGACACCAAAAGGGGGTGTTCGGTTGATTTTTGATCTTGGAAATTGTGCAAGCATTCGTGTGTGTTCATCCTTGATTGATCCACGTATTCGGTATAACCTTTTTAACCTTTTCTTTTATGTTTTGCTTTAATGAATCACATAAAATCATGATGTTTTTAAAAACTAATTAAAAACAATTATTAAAACATGTCTATGATCATGGGGTAAATCAAAACAAGGTTTTTAGGGGTGTTTGTGTTAGCCGACGCCTAACCGAGCCTAAGGGGGGGGGGGGGGGGGGGGGCTCGGCTTGGCTTATGTTACACCACCGAGACCATATGGTCTTGGTATGGTGATGGTGGTCCCACGGCAGCAGCAAACGAGGGGAACCCCGACCTTGGTTCGGGGTATGGTGTTGATTAGGGGTCCGGTTCATGGTTTCTACTCACGGGTCCGGTTCATAGATTATTTTAAGGTTTATGATTTTAATAGTTATGTGTTAAAAATTAAATTAATAAAACATGACATGATTAATTTAGTTAACATGACTTAGGTTATAAATTTAATTATTAGATCATGAATTTTAACCTAAGTATTTATATTTAACTAGACTTTATAATTAATTAATTATTAAAACCATGACTATAATTAATTAATTAACATGACTTAGGTTATATTATTAGTAATTAATAATACATGTTTTAACCTAAGTATTTTACTTTATTTAATTAAAATCATGATATTTTTAATTAAATACTTTTAACCTATAGTTTATTTAATTTGCATGTAATAATTAATAAACTATACTTTATAATAACATGACTTAGAATAATAATCAGAAAACACTTAAGCTTATATAATTAGCTTATTTAACCAGCTTATATCTAATTATGGAAACTTTTTATTTTTAGAAACTTATTTAAGTAAGGCAACTAATCTATTTATGGAAACTTTCTATTTTTAGAAACTTATTTAATTAAGGCAGCTAATCTATTATGAAAACTTTCTATTTTTAGAAACTTATCTATTTTAAGCAGTAATTCTATTTTTGGAAACTTTCTATTTTTGGAAACTTTCTATTTTTGGTAACTTTCTATTTTTGGAAACTTTTTACTTTAGGAAACCTGCTATTTTTAGAAAGTTACTTATTATTACACAACAAGTATAATAATGCATGAAATACAAGTAATACTTAATTAGAATAGACAGAATATAAGATAAACATAATATAAAGCTTAAAAACAGTAAAACATGACAGGAATGTATAAAATAAGCTAAGACATGACATAAAACCAGTTACGTATTCAGTAATCAGATACTTATACACGTATGTATTTATGTAGCGTTAGTGATACCGAAGTAGGACTCTCTTCCGTTCGTCTTCTTCGTTCATTGGACATAAGGTACGGATTCTTGTCCTTGCAGTATGGACATTCTTTCCTTATTAGGATTCCCCGTATGCAGCCAACTGTTTTCCCGTAGTATAAGTTTATATGTTTGATTACTTATGTTTAGTTAGAATACCTAAAGCCATATACATGCATGACCAGTTTCACCTAGTTATGGAAGTACCATAACCATAACACTAGAGGCACTAGTGTTATGACTTCCCCACAACAGAGTGATTGCTCGTGGCGTCCCTTCAGATTTTGGCCATATTATTATATTTATCATGTGGGGCGTATGGGTGCATCCTAGTTACATGTTTTTCAGCAGATTACTCAGTGTGAATGTGGTGTGTGACTTACATCCTTCACAAGGAGTTGATCCCTCCTACCCAAAAACTAATATATTAAATTAGAGGAAGCCCCTCTAATTTGCATGATGAGGTTACCCCTCCAAGTATTCATGCACGGTGGATTTTCATGACCTATATTGGCTAATGGTAAAATATGTTAAACGGTTTTTACAAGATAAACATAAGGCTTTTCAAACTATAAAACCAGTTTTACTAAGACTTAACCGGGTTATTCGGGACTTAGTTTCTTCCGTTGTTATATGCTTATATGCTTATATTATTCACGCTTTATCGTACATCCGTGCACTGAGCGTATTGCTCAGCCGTTTTCCTTTTCATGTTCCCAAAATGGCAGGTACTCAGGGACGCTCGTAGACTTTAAGCGTACGTGCATATGGACTGGAAGCTTTCTAGCCTTTCTTTACTTTATGCATTATCTATACTTTGATACTCTTTCTATGGACATTGTTTAGTCCTTTCATTTACAGTACTTATGTTTGTGTGTGATGAGCTTTAGTTTTGGACTACCGATGTTTGATTCCTGTATTTCCTTTTTATGGTCATGTAATGTTTTAGACATTTATCCTTGTACGCTTTGATGACACGCCATAATTACGCGTGACATTCTATTATCAAAATGGGGTGTTACAAACATTCCGACAGATCCAATATTCAGATAGAAGGACATTCCGACAGATCGACATTCCGACAAGTCAACATACCGATAGAACCAACATTCCTATACTTGCAATCATTCCGATAGAAAGTGTATTCTGACAGAAGCAACATTCCGACACTTGCACATTCCGATAGAATTTGTTTTTGGATAAAAATTTCATAACTTAGAGGATTTTTCTATCTTGCGTTAATTTGGTAATTTGGTAAATTTCAAAAGCAAACACAACAAAAAGATAACAACATCTTTCATTCAACAATACAAAAACACATAACCTTATTTCATTGTTCGATCATTTTTGATAATCTTTATTCAAGGGATCATAAAATGAATTCAAATTCATATATGCCAACAATGACTTTGATTACCGATATCTCAATCATCTCGGGTACCGAAACTCGCCCACCTTTGCTCATCAAAGATTTATTTGAAGCATGGCAAGGTCGCATGAAAACGTACATCATGGGCAAACCCAATGGTCGACTTATGCTTCAATCAATTGAAAAAGGTCCATTAGATTGGGGAGAAGTTACCGTCAACAATGTGACGAGGGAAAGGTCGTATCATGAGTTGACCGATGCTAACAAAATCATTGCCGATGCAGATGAAAGGGCCGTTCAGACAATACTTCAAGCCCTTCCACCCGATATCTATAGAATGGTAAGTGAACACACAGTGGCAAAGAATCTTTGGGATCGATTAGCTGTTTTGTTACAAGGGACCTCTCTAACTAAGCAAGAACGAGAGTGTCAATTGTATGACTTGTTTGATAGGTTTACATACATTCAAGGGGAGACTCTTCACGATTACTACTGGCGTTTCACTACTTTGATGAATGACATGAACGTGTATAATCTAAGGATTGAACAGTTTCAACTAAATACAAAGTTCTTGAACACGTTACCCCAAGAATGGAGTCAGTATGTCACCGATGTTAAGATGATTCGAGATTTGCACAAGTCAAATTTAGATCAACTCTATGCCTTCTTGCAACAACACGAGAAGCATGTGATCCAAAAACGCGGGATCTTATCAAGAACCATTGGCATTAATGGCAAACCATCCTACATTGTCATATCACAGCTCTCCGCTTGCTTTGGGACACCAATCTTCCTATCAACCATTGTATCAAACACCAAGCTTCCCACAATACTCGATCTTGCCACAACCGCCTACATCTTATCACCAACAATACAAGCAACCAGCAACATTATCACAAGGAGACTCACATCCGTTACCTTATGCTTCACAACAGTATTCACCGTATCAACCTCCAACAAACCTTGCTCTTGCTTATCAACATCTTGAGGCTACTCAACCTCATTACTCACAACAAGTTAGTGTTCCATCAAACCAGATTGTAGCTCAATCAGCACCAGCATTCTATTGTGATGATGAGATCCCTGTCCCTGAGTTTAGACAAGGAGATAGTCCTACTGATATACTTGCTCAAATGTCTGCTTATCTCACTCAAACATTGAACAAACGAGGTTACTAAGGACCAGCAACAACTAACAATCAGTTAAAGAACTCTTCTAACTCTCGACAACATGCTACAATTCAAGATGGCAGAGTCATGGTGCAACCACTTCAGGGGAGACCCAATTCATCTACTGCTAGTGCACGTTCATCTAACACTGCTGCTACAAGAGGTAATAGCACTGGCAAAACGAAGATGATTATATGCTACAACTGCAAAGGGGAAGGGCACATGGCCTGAGAGTGTAAGCATCCCAAAAGGAAAAGGGATATAACATGGTTCCAGGAGAAGATCTACTTGGTGAATGCTCAAGCCCATGGACGTGAGCTCAATGAAGAAGAGTTGGCATTTCTCGCAGATTCCGGAGTCGCGGACACTGACGGTCTCACAACAGCCATCACAAACAATGTCGCATATCAATGTGATGATTTGGATGCATACGATTCTGACTGTGATGATCTCAATACCGCCAAAGCAGCTCTCATGGCAAATCTTTCACTTTATGGAGCTGGCACGATTTCTGAGGTACCAAATACTGCTACAGATACTAGTATTGTACCTTATCAAGTTGAGCAAGTGTCTGAGTATCCAGAACAGCCTCCGGTGACTAGTACCTCAATCGAGGAGACAAACAATGATAGCAATATCAATGCAAGTACCCAGACTTTGAGTGAACCACAACCGGGAGCTATTACGACTACAAATTCGTTTGCTCAACCTGATTTGGTTATGGTCTCAGCATCTTTGCTTAGCCAAATGAATAATGCGGTCCTTGAAACCCTCAGTGTTAATCAAACTTTATCTGCCGAGCTTGCTTTGCATAAGGAAGAGGTTAAAACCTTGGAATTAACTCCAGTGTCCACTACCTTAACCAATCCTGAATTTGATACGTTTAGGCAAGTCCAAATGGATAATCAGCTAGAAATTGAGAGTTTAAGAGAAAATCTTTCGAAATAACTTAAAGAAAAAGAGTCAGTCGTTAATAATTTTCTAAAACTTCAAACGGATTTCGCAATTCTCGAGTCTAAAAGAGTTGAAACGGAAATTAAGGCGTCTGAGAGAGTTAAAAAGACTGAAAATTTTCTTTTAAAACAATACTCTACTTCACATTTAGTACACTTGTTTCATTCTTCTTTTCAAGAGTTCAATCTATCGCGTCTAATAGACCTACCACCTAACCCGAGGTATGCAAAGCAAGCATTTCACCACAACCCACGACTTTATGATGCAACAAAGTTATAATTGGTATTAGATCCGATTGTGTTTTTAAATGAATCTGAGAGCATGTCACCATATGAAGAAATATTATTTATCAAAGTTTTTAGGTGGTGATCTAGACTATTATTACTTGTACCTAGCTTTGTATGGTTTGTTCTTGCCATTATTAGGTATTATTATGTCGTTAGAGTATACTTTATAACTTGTTTATGTTCCGTAATGACTTATTCATAAGTGTTCTTCATTAATTTTTTACCATTCTTGAGTTTACAATTCATTTATAGGAATTCTAGGGTTTCAAAGGGAATTTAGGGCATCATGGTTATATTTGAGATGTTCTTATTAATATTGAACTTTATTAGATTTCTTTTATAGTTTAGACTTGTGTCTTTTATCATTATAGGAATGTGTGGTTATAATAGTTTATGGTGTGAGAAGCACTTCATTCTACCAAGTAATACACAAAAAGCAAAAATTTCTAGTGGCTTTTCCACTCCTATTCAAACATAGCATAAATTACACTTGCAAATTTTATGGGTTGTCATAGAGTGTACGAGTTAGTGCGCTTTCCATCAGCAAAGGAAGAGAAATCTTCTTATACTTGAGTGGATTTTTCAAGACATTCAAAGTCTATGAACTCAAGTTTATGCTTTAAAAAAACCATGTCGCCAAAAATAAATGGATTCCAATAAGCGTTGAACACAATTTTTTCAAGAGTTTTTCAATGATTTTCAAAATCTTTCAAAAATTGTGTGTTCAACAACTCCTATCCTCAAAAGTTAAATGTGGATCACATCCTCGTAATGACAATTCAATTGGATCAATTTTTGAAGGAAGATTTCCAATATCAAAGCTTTAATGTTGTTAGATATATTATGTCAACACAATTTTATGTATCCAACATATTATGTATAAGTATCATTTGGTAATATTCACACAAAAAGCTTTGATGTTCGTGAGCACATTCTTCAACGACAATCTTTTATGTGTTCATGAACATGTAGTGTGCGAGTACAAGTTTTTTCAATGATTATTCAAAATCTTTCAAAAATTGTGTGCTCGACACTATGTAAAATGTTCCAACAAATCATGCATAGTAAGACATCAAGACTATTTTTCGCGATATATTTTAATCAAATTTGGTATCTCTAACATCAAACCATTTTATATATTAGAGATAGGGGAGAAAATGTGATTAAAATGTGATCTAATATATGAAACGAACATATAAGACTCAAGCACTTTAACTCTTACCCACATGTGGGAAACACTTTCGATTATCGATGTACATGTGAAGGGGAAGCTTTTCTGAAATGATAAAACTATCAAGGTGTTAAAATATTTTCAAACGCTTTGGTAGATTTTCAAGTGGTTTTATGGTTACGATCTAATACCCACAACCTCTTTAATTCACGATGTTATTGGTGTCAAAAGGTGGTTAGGCATAAGTCTTATGATCCAACAGAACCAGAGGGATCTTCCCAGGGACAATCCAATAGATTATTAGAAGTTCTTAGGAAAGATGGAGTAGAATGTGAAAAGGGAAAATGTGGACTAAGTACATAAGCTAGTACTGGAACAATCACAACAAGATGCTAGTGATGACGTCTTGGTGAGCATTGAAGGGGTTGAATAATGAAGAAAGAAATGCAAGGATACAGGGTGAAAAGAAAATAGCCCTTCATACAACTTAGGTAGAAACCGGGTCAACACATCATGAAGACAAGCATCATGGACCCAGTGATGCAATGCACAACCCATCCCCAGCTGACTCAGGCTTCTCTCAAAAGAAGTTTGTTTTATTGTCACGGAGATCAACACAACTTCTGTTAACTTTCACACTCCGAGATAGTTAATATTGAATAGATGGAATCTGCTCCATCCTCCGACCACTAAAAGTGCACAAATCGAGTCTAGAGCCAAGAGATCAATCAAATCTCGTTAGGACACACTACATGACGAAGAAGAGAGTCATACGATATATCCTTGTGATATTCCTAGAACACTCAGAGTGATACTACTTAGTATTTACAATGATGAGTGGAAATCCTTCTAGTGTTAACATCAAACAACACTGCGGCAACTCATGTGTAAGATTCATTATGAATTAAACATGTGCAAAACTGAAAAGCAACAGTAGTTTGATTCTTAATTGATTCAAACCCGTTTCAGGTTTCTACGCAATATCTTTATGGTCTAGCCAGAACATTCAGAGTGATATTCATTAATATTCACAGTGATGAATGGAAATCCTTCTAGCGTCAACATCAAACAGCGCTACGGTAGGTGACTTGCGAGATTCTTCATGAATCAAGCTTGTGTCAACTGGAAAGCAACAATGTTAAGATTCTTTATAAATCAAACTTGTTCTAGGAATTTGAATTGGCGACTTTAATCTAATGGATTATTTTATTCAATTGATTCCCTCTTTACGTTCGCAGTCTTGCTTTGAGACGGTCGAGTAAAGAGAACGGCTAGTACAGCCGCAAAACCCTGTCAAGGAGGTTCTTAATTCAATCTACCTAATCACATGTACGGTATTTGATATCGTCTAACGGTGGTTCACCAACCGGACGTAAAATGCTACTGCTTTAGGAAAAATGTCAAAGCAATTTAGTCTGTGTCTGCATTTTGTCTCGAGAAGGAGGCTTTACGGTTTACTCAGCAAATTCGAAGATTCAAAACCACATACTCATGCCCAAAGATATATTCAACAATCAAGAAAGCTAAGGACTTCCGCAACTCTGATGATCAAAAATCTTCCTTAACATTTACTATAGAGAATGACCTCACTTCAAAGGAGATTGTTAGCAAGCTTTCAAGATGGCGCATAGTGTGAGCATGTAGATGAAAACACAAGATCTCAAGATGACAAAGACAAGTCAAGGATGTTGACAAGTAAGAATGAAGCAGTCATTTTGAAGATCTCAATACTAAAGATTATTTATCTCCATAAATACTCACATGTCTTAGAGGAATGACCTCTCAGTGAGTGGGATGTTAATCTCAAAATATTGTATCATCAAGAATGATTCGCTTACAGATTTAAAGATCTCAAGATTTAAGACAACGACAAAGGCTCAAAGATCACAACATGAAGGAACAAGACTACTATTTCACATTCCTGATCATTTATGGCGAGATTAGTAATCTCTAAAAATATCCAAATGGCGTAGAGGAATGACCTCTCATTGGGGAAATTGTTAGCCTCAAAATATTGAGTCAAACAATAATGTTCGATCATAGGTTTATGTATCATATATTAGAACATTGTAATAGGTAGTAGGTTAGTCGGGTATTACGGGCTTGACTTTAAGCTATAATATTCATGTTTAAGGACTTAAAGCCCAAAAGGAAAACCCGACCGTTTACCAAATAGTCCATTAAGCTACATGTAAGCTATGACTGTACTTCCCACATACTAGCATGTTCGGAGGTGGTTGGTTCATTATATTTTCTCTCTCCATAATCTAATATCACCCAAGTTTCTAACCATTCTCTCTCTACTTTCTCTCTCTAGATCTACATCTCTTTTCATCTATTTTCTTTACATATTTTCTTAGATCTATCATGGTGAAGTGATTATATATGGAAACAACATAATGCTAGTCTCCTATGCTCTTTCGTGGCTCAGGCCTCACTTTCTATCTGATAGAAGCGAGCCTGGAGCTGGTGAATCAGATTTGTATTGCATATCAGATGCTAGTTTCACTGTTGTTGCTGATGGATGTGAGCAAATGAACCAAATACGATGCTCAAATGCAACAAGTGCACACCTCCGATATGTAGTTGAGAAGTGTAAATTCTTGAAATATTTGGAGTTACAGGTGTGCATCATTTTGTTTAAGCACTTTACTATTACCAGATTGATGGATATCACACTCAAAGTTATATAGTCATACTGTAACACCCCTAATTTCGGGTCATATGCGGAAGCTCATATGGGGTGCTACTTCATAATATAACAGCTCAAGTATTAGAAAACGACTCGAAAAGAATCGTTTTAAAAGTAAACATTAGATTAAAATAAAAGTTCTACAAATCGTTCATAACATGGTCCCCAAACATTTACTAAAAAAGTACACAACATTTTTTATAATAAAAGTCATTGAACAATTTTTACAAAATGGTGAGCTTCTAACACCTTTATAATAAAACCGCAAGCACCAAAATCCCTCCTTTGCCATTACCTCAAGGACCTGAGATAAAACATGCTAAACTTGTTAACAACAGTTGAGTGAATCTATAGAGTTTATAAATAAACATTACCGAACACAAGTATATTTTAAAACCATCAAGAATTAACGACGTGGATCAAAGAAGGTTATGTAGATTATTATAAGCCTCATGACATTGAAACGTTGCCATAATATTTTCCCACCATACACCTCGCTAAGTGTATAGAAAAACTCTCGCACAGGTATCCACTTCAAGCAACTTGTGCTCAAACGATAGCTAATAATTGTCGGACGGGAGGGGTGCCTCCCGAATAGTACTATTCCATGTATAAGCGCCTACCATAACTCGGTAGCTAACAATTCATGATATAATTGAGACTTTTTATCTAGCGACATAGCAAACTTATAATAATCAAGGTAACAAGAATACATCGGGTCCCTTGTGTTCTATTTTCAAAACAAGCATGTTATCCCCCTCGCGGGTTTATAAATCATCTTTAAGTATTTAAAAGCGATGCTATAGAATCACCTTAGTATAAGAGACGTGGCGAGATGATCGTCGACGATGAGTGATGCCCGTTAAACACGTAAACCGCAACCTATCAAATAAGGCGCGCTCGTTAATAATAAACTCGAGTATAAACCATACATAATAATATCAAACTCAAAGTCATAAAATAACGAAAAACCCGAAAGAAAATCATACAAGTGATACTATTTCACCGTTATATATGTTTACTTTAGTAGTCTATTCTTTCTATTAAAATCTGTCGGCACATACCATATGTACAAGCTCATTTACCCCACTTAAACATGTCAAAAGTTTATGATACTACTTAGAGAACTCACTCACTATCTATAGAAAGTCCTCCAAAAAGTTTGTCAAAAGTTTTTACTTCTAAGACTCCCTGACCGAAACATCTTCGAACTACAAAAACTGGACAGTTTTACGTCATCAACCCATACAACCATTTTAACTTCTATAAACGACTCTATTTACAAAACCGACACTTAGGTTTGAAAATAGACTCACAACCTAGGGTTTAAACTTTTATATCAGTCCTTGACTAAATTGAAAACCCATTCTATTGTCCCCGAGATTCGATCCAAATATCGACAACACCTACGTATTGTGCCGATACTCGTCTCCCGGTACACGGATAATCAAACTATCATAACTCCTCGCTCGTTTGGAGTTAGAAGCTCTACTTTACGCCAAAACGAAGATAATCAAAATCTCCATATCTCTATCTTACTAGTTTAACAGTTTTCTAAACATAAGGTGTACAACCCGCATGCTTTTACCGTGAATAGTACCCTTAGAAAACATACGTACATATTAAAACTTTCCTTTTATAGCATGAACACGTGTCACGATTAGTAATTTCAGAAGTTATGTACGTATAATGATACGATAAGTATTAAGTACATGTTAATACACGATAATTATTATCAGTAATAATAATAATCACGAACATGAAATTATGAACGTAAGAATCACGAACATATAATTATGTATTTACGTATATTATTAATATGATAAATATCGTTACGTACAACTAATTATAATATCACGAATAATTAAACGTAAACACGAACACACGAACACGTAAACGAACACGTAATAATTAGACATGAGAAAAAGGCTTCGGGGTTTCCTTGGTGGGCCCTACTAGCCGCGTCACAAAGGAAGAGAGGGGCCCAGCCCATTTGTTTTTACCAAATAACAAATAATGGGGAAAATATTTTTATTTACAGAAGATTTTACAAAAACCAAAACCCTAGATCTCTCTATCTCTCTCTCTCTCTCTCTCTCTCTCTCTCTCTCTCCTTTGGCCAGCGGCATAACAACACCACAAGGGTGTTTGGTTGATCTTGATTAAACAAATCATAAGAGTGTGTTCGTGTGATCATTTTCCATTCATTCCACGTGTTTTGGTAATCTGTAACCCTTTTGTTTTTTTCTTTTATTTAATTAAGCATAACATGAACATGTAATTAAATAAAAACATGATAAAAACATGTCATGGGATCATGGGTAAATAATTAAAGGTGTTTCAGGTTTGTTTGTTTCGGCCGCCACACAAACCGAGAGCCAAGGGCTCTCGGTGTTGATTGGTTTACACCACCAACCGAGACATATGTGTCGGTGGTGTCGGTGTTTGATCGGCAGCAGGTACAAGGCACCCCGACTTGCGTCGGGGGTGTCCTTGTGGTTTATGGATCTCGGCGGCAGCAAACCACCACCACCGGCACACAGCCGGTGGCTAGGTTGGTCTACCAGGGGGAACGCAGGCGGCTCAGCAGGGGGCCACCGGCACACAGCCGGTGGGAACCCTTGTGGTGTCAGCGGCTAGCCGAGAGAAGCAAGACCACTGGTACACAGCCGGTGGCAGCTTACCGAAAGCAGGGGCAACCGGCCCAGCCATTTTGCCACTGTTTTTGGGGGTGTTTGGTTCGGACCGGTTCATGGGTTCACGGGTCTGGTTCACGACATGTTTAATTAGATAACACGGCTTCGGTTCATGAATATTTTTACAAGTCTAATTAATTTACAAGTATATTATTTTTACAAGATAATTAAGTTAATTAATACATGATTTATAATTAATTTAATTAAACATGAAACTTAGGTTATTATTATTATTAAATAATACATGTTTTAACCTAAGTATTTATTATTTATTTTACACTATAGTATTAATTAATTATTAAACATGGCATATAATTAATTAATAATCATGACTTAGGTTATATTAATATAGTATTAATACATGTTTTAACCTAAGTATTTTTATACACTTTAATTTAATTAAATCATGGTTATATTTTATTAAATCGTAGAACCTATAGTTTTGTAAAACCCGCACGCTTTTACCATGAATAGTACCCTTACGATCGTACGTACATGATTAGAACATTCCTTTTATAGCATGTTTACGTTTCACGAACAAGATTACAAGTATTACCGACGTGTTATAACACGATAAGTATTTATTACGTATTAACACACGATAATTATCCAAATAATAATTATAATCACGAACATACGAACATGAAATCATGAACGTAAATTAATCACGAGCTAATATTATGTATGCATGTATATTTATTACGAGCACGAATAAATATATTAAGTCACGAACGGTAACTAATTAAAACACGTAAAACACGAACACGAGAACACACTTATATTTTAGACATGAGAAAGGTTTGGGTTACCCATATGTTGGCCCCTACCCGCGGCTATAACAGGATAAAAGGGCCTAACCCATTAATTTTTACTAAACAAGGGGTTAAGGGAAAAACATGTTCATTATTTACAAAATTTAGAAAATAATTAAAACCCTAGTTCTTCCTTTGGTTCCTTTTGGCCGCCAGGTTTACATCACCAAAGGGGTGATTCGGTTTGATTTTTGGTGTTGATTTATTGCAAGGAATCGTGTGTGTTCATCCTCCTTTGATTCACGTGATTGGTATAACCTTTAACCTTTTCTTTTTATTTTTTGATTTATTTAATCACATAAAATTATGCAAGTTTTTAATAAACTAATTAAAAACAAGTAATTAAACATGTTACTAATCATGGGGTAAAATCAATCATGGGTTTAGGGGTGTTTTTGTTTTGGCGGACGCCTAACCGAGCCCCAAGGGGGTCTCAGCTTGGCTTATTTCGCACCACCGAGACCATATGGTCTCTGTATGGTGGTGATGGTGTCATGACAGCAGCAAGGGCAAGGGAAACACCGACCTCGGTCGGGGTATGGTGATGGTTACGGGTCCAGTTCATGGGTTTTAATCACGGGTCCGGTTCATGAATCATTTTTTTAGGTTTATGATTTTTACAAGTTATATTTTTTTTCTTCAAGACATAAATTAAATTAATTAAAAGCATGAACATGATTAATTTAGTTTACATGACTTAGGTTATTAATTTAATTATTAATTCATTAATTTTAACCTAAGTATTTATCCTTAATTAGACTATATAATTAGTTAATTATTAAAACTATGACTTATTATTAATTAATTTACATGACTTAGGTTATATTATTAATAGATAATAATACATGCTTTAACCAAAGTATTTTACCTTTATTTAATTAAAATCATGTTATATTTAATTAAATACTTTAACCTATAGTTTATTTAATTTACATGTAATAATTAATAAACTATACTATATAATCACATGACTTAGAATAATAATCAGTAAACACTTAAACTTATATAATTAGCTTAATTATCCAGCTTATATCTAATTATGGAAACTTTCTATTTTTAGAAACTTATTTATTTAAGGCAGCTAATCTATTTATGGAAACTTTCTATTTTTAGAAACTTATCTATTTTAAGCAGTATTTCTAATTTTGGAAACTTTCTATTTTAGGAAACCTGCTATTTTTAGAAAGTTACTTATTATTACAAACAAGTATAATAATACATGAAATACAAGTAATACTTAATCATAATAGACATAATATACGATAAACACAGTATAAACCTTAAATAAAAAAAACATGACATGAACATATAAAACAAGCTAAGACATGATATAAAACCAGTTACGTACTTAGTAAGTAGATAATGTAGAAACTAGAAGGTTGGGTTGAATAGTTTCTCTTCGATTAGTCACCTAATTAAAATTATTTTCAATTAGGTTTTCTATCAAAACTATGTTTTACTTGAAGCTAAGTTGCATAATGATTAGATTCAATTCAAATGCATTAGCAATGGTAATAGGTAAGTATAATGATAATGAAATAAGTAAAGAGTAAGGAAAGAAACAACCTAATGACAAGACACCAAGATTTATAGTGATTCGACAACGAGGCTCTATCCTCATTTCTACTCCACTCCTCGAGTACACCTACTCGAGATTTCCACTATATCCACAAGCTCCCTTCTTGGCGGAGAAAGCCTTACATCGTCGCTTACATTATTTTCCGACACTAAGCTAAATGTCGAGACCTAATCTTTAGCTAGGACCAATCTACACAACGTTGCCTACTTCACAATTTAACGACACAAGGCTAGGTGTCGAGTTCTAATCTCAAGGTAGAACAAATCTTGACGACGTTGCCTACTTCACCATTTTATGACACAAGGCTAGATGTCGAGTTCTAATCCAAAGCTAGAACCAATCTTCACGACTCTTCACTTTGAAGCTAAGTGAGAACTTCACACAACACAACTACTAATCACTTTCAAGTTTAGTAAGAACTCACAAGACACAACCACATCACTTTACAGTTTAGTGAGAACTACTACACAATCTATTACAACTCAACTAGACATATCCAAGTACACACATGTAGCTTGGATCTACACAACACAAATCCAAGCAAACACATATGCAATGGATGTACACAACAAATCCAAGTATTCATAAATAGCTTGGATGAACACAACTAGTCCAAGTATTCATAAATACAAATGGAGCAACAAAAATAAAAAGGCTAACATGATGAACATGACTAATTCATGGATTCATCTTTATCACAACACTAGTGAGTGAGTGATCTTCTCTTTGAACAAGGTAAAAGAGGGGATCAAAAGGATAATCATATGTAAACATACTTAACACATTAAGTGATCATTTACTAATGATTATGCTATAGAAAAGAGAAAGGGGGCTGAGAAAAACGTCCAAGAGGGTTATTGGAAAATGAGATTTGATCCACTATTTATAGAAGACAAAGTGCAACGGCTAGCTGGGCGCGGTTCTTTAACTAGCCCGGCGGTTCCATATCGCTAGAGAACCGCCTAGCTATTTAACGTACCGCCCAGTAGACTACGCTCCTTTTTTGTCTTTTAGTGGGGTAGGAATATCTAAGGTTTGTTAACCTTCAAAGGATATTCTTATGGCATACGGAATATGCCATTTTCAAATTTACATTTTCCATTTTAATAAAACATTTTCTTAAAAAGAAAGTTTATTAAAAAATCTTTTGACATATTAACAAATGTGAGTTTTAAGGATAATCACTTTGATGATCACTAAGTATGATTAAGAAATGTTAGTGATATGATTATTACCTTGATGATAGTGTTAGTTAAATAATTCGTTTTGTGTTTTACACTAAATGTGTTGTATAGTTTGTTGTGATAAAAACTAAGAAAGATTAGTTAACACTAATAATGTTTTTAGGCATCACTTGCATTAACAATCTCCCCCTTTTTGATTACGACAAACTATAAATTCATTTACGTATAAACACAAAATATCAAATTATTAACAAGTTTATCACTATCATTTCTCCCCCTTTGTCGTAGCAAAAAGGTAAGCACAAGTATTTGAAGAGAACCGGACTTTGCTAGTAGCTCCCTTGGTGGTTGCTCCCCCTTGCTTGGGGCACCAAGTGTATGAGCTATGGTGACATGCTACACAAAGGTTAGTAGAAAGAAAAGAAACACCAATGTATATATGATCACTACCTACTAAGTAACTTGAGAGGGAGAAGGAGAAGAAATCTCAAATTAGAAGCAAGTATTTGCTAAGTATGTCCAAAGAGGTAAATGACAAAATCAAAGTTCAATTGGTGGAATGGAGGTAGAAACGAAACATCCAACCAATGAAGATGATAAATTTGTCAAGGGGTTAAAATTTAGAATTGATGGAATCACCCATAATCAATTGTAGAGATTAACCACGATCGACTCAAAAGAAAGAGAGAATGATCAAAATAAAGAAAACAAACACAACATAAAGGTTTCATATTACATAAATATGAAAGAAACAAACAAAGTAGATAGTCATACACACAATATGAGTATCTAAAGCAAAAGATATGGAAAGTAAATCACAAAGCATAAGCTATTCTACTAGTGATAATTATCCAAGATTGTTTAAAACGTCGTTGACTCCAAAACAACTAAAGTATTATTGACTCCAAGAGTGCTTAGTCCTTTAGTTGGAAAAATAAGAAGACGAGGCATCATTCGAAGTTTTGTCCACGGGAACGAAAACTTTGAGAGGAGGTCGAGTGAGGAGGAATTCAAGAAAATTTAACTTCTCATACACATGAGCAAGTTCAATTTTTTGAAATCGACAACAACCACACGAGGATCCATGATGTAAAATAAATTCGGTTGATGGGGGAAGGCCATCACACCTAGGGTTTGGTGGTGGTGAGGAGAGTGGGTAGGAAATGTTTTCACAATGCCTTGTGATGTTTGGGAAGGTTGAAAGGTCATTGAGTTGAGGGGTGTCAAAAGGTTTTGGTGGTGGGGGGAGATTTCCCTTTTCTCTAGTGATGGGGTTAATGGAGTAGGTATCATTCTAATACTTGACTGGAGAGAAGGTGGGGTTCTTGGGTGGTTTGGATGAAGAGGGTTCATTTTTCTTGATCTAAATAGGTCGAACCAAGATTTTCGGTTTCTTAGAAAGCTTGGATGAAGAAGCTTTGGGTGAGGAGGTTTGTGACAATGAAATGTCAAGGTTATGAAAGGAAGAGTTAGGCATTGTTGAGGTGTGAGAATGAAATCTCAAGGTGGGGGTATAAGAAGAAAGTAGACAAGGCAAAGGTTTGAAAATCAAATGTAAAGTGTCAAGGAATGTTTAACCAAATTGAGTAAACCTGGAATCTTGACAGGGGATAGGGTGATGAAGAAAGACAAAAAACGAGCCAAAACTTGGCTTTCTGTCCGCGGTACCTTATAGGGACCGGCGGTTCCTTAGCACTTAAGTAACCGCGCGACTTTAATGAGCCGCGTGCAGTGGACTTGAAACCATGATTTTCTAGGGTTTTGAGAAAAACTAAGACTTTTTCAAAAAAATTTGCAAATCTTGGAATTTTACCTCTATGAGCACTAAATTATGCTAGGGTTGCATAAAAGCAACACATTCACAAAGAATGTCTTGACAAAGGGTGACAAAATATTAAGATAATATTTTGAACCAATTTTAGTCAAGTTTTAGAGGTTGTGATAGATTTAGGTTCAATTTTAATTTAAAATTAAAGTTGATTAATGTGCACATAAAGATAGAAACATATAAAGCTAAGTCCATAATTCATACTCATGAAAAACTCATGGAGGGAAAGAGATACATTAAGGAAATAAAAAAACTAACTAAAACAAAGTTAGCTTAAAACTAGGTCTTGATGAGTAGTCTTCCTTGGCTTGGTTTTTCTTGAAAAATATTTTTAAAGAAAATCACCATTCATCTCCTAGGAGGAGGCATGGTAAACAAGGTGAGCAAGAAATCTTGCAAGCTCCTATGAAGTCCAAACATCTCCATCCTAAGGTTTTGAATGATGTAGTTATTGTAGAGACAACATGGACAATGAGAACCATGAGCTTCTAGGAACCCAAGGAACTAAGGATCACCCATAAAGAAGGGAAGTGAACACCCAAAATGGGAGTGTTCGAGGGAGGCGGAGGTGGAGGAGGTATATTCTCCAAGGGTGATGTGGGTGAGTGTGGAGGTATGCTATCCAAGGGTGAAATGGGTGAGTTTGGAGGGGTAAATCGTGAAGTCACCAAGGTATCAACAAAGTCATTCACAACAGGAATGCTTTGGATGGGTTGAGGTTGGGTAGTCACATCCAAGAGAGTACTTGGAGTGAAGGGTGAGGTTAGCTCATTCATTCTAGATTGGAATGAAGAGGAGGTAGAACCGTGAGAATGGTTGGTACCATGGGTTGAGGTAGTCTTGCATCGAGCAAGAGGTGGTGAGGTTGATGAAGAGATGAGAATTGGGACAGTCTCATTCTTGGGTGTGTGAAAGGGTGAAGAGTTAGGTTTGGGAAACTTAATCTTAATCTTAAGATTTTTCCTTGAAGTGGCGGTTTTGGATGAGTTTGAGGTTCTTGTAGAAACCATGGTTGGTTAAGAATAAATGGTTTGATGTGTGAAGAACATGGCTAACAAGGTGGGTTTAAAAGGGTGAGGGGATGATCCAAACTAGCAATGGGTTAAAACATTTTATGTGAATAATGAACTTAGGTAACCTAGTTTAGGAAATGTGCAGGTTTTTGCAAAGAATCAAGCAAGGTTTACACAGATTAAGGAAAATAGTGTAAAGCAAAGATTCTGCCGGACACAGTAGCGGCGGTTCCTTATCTAGGGTGGGCGGTTCCTTATCAATAAGGTACCGCAGGTTGATATGGAACCGCGACCAGAGGTGTTCAAAAATGACACTTCCTCAAACTTTGGTTAGCCCAGATTTTTGCCAAAGGATTAACAAGCCAAAGTTAACTACTGACAAAAATCTAGGAAGCTAACTAACACATAGGATGCACAAAGCTATGCCAATCGTAAGCATAATGGCATAGACAATCATTAGGATAAAAATAACAAATAATCCAAACAAGTAGTATTAGTTAGTACACAAACAAAATAAGGTAAAAAGAAGCAAATGTTCAACATCACATTACATGTTTACCAACATGTATACTTTGAAATACTTCATAGTCTTCACCTTCTTTTCTTGCCCAATCCCTTGATCATGTTTCCTAAGTACTTGAATCCTTTCCTTAACTCAACCTGATGTTCATGTAATTCAACTCGAGTCCTAAGATTTTCACGGTAGAGATGCTCCATGTTGAGATCTTCCGGTACTTCACTAGAGGAATAATGAGGTGTAGGAGCTAAGTCTTCAAGTCCATCCACGAATGAGTTTAAGGATGGGTGGGAATTAGTCGAAGATTTGAAATGAGAACTAGAACATATGCCATCACCATCACTTGTTGGCATATAGGTGTCCTCATCAGCCGTCTCTTGATGATCGGATTTTCGCGAACCTCGATCACTTCTAGGCTTTCTTTCATATACCTCTTGAATAGGCAACATAACTCGATGAACTGGGTGAAAGAGAGAAAGGTCGAGGTGGGGAAAGTCATGAGCAACCCTTTTGAAAAGGCGAGTAAGAAGCATAGCAAAGGGAAGGTTTGTTTTGGGCTTTGAAATAGCATAATTTATTCGTCGAGCGATATAGAATGTCAAATTGTACTTGGTTGATGTAAAGATGCAACATAACATATGCACCATACAAGCCGGTATATGATCTCGGTTTCCACAAAGACAAAATACATTCTCCCTAAGGATATTTTCCCATTGGACCATAAAATCCTTAAGAAAGCTTGAGAGCACTTCATAGCGATTCACATTTTCGCACATTAGAATGAAGGCTTCTCACAACATTTCCATCACGCTCTTTCGAAATGATATCGAGAATAATTCCGGATCAATTTCGGCGTGGTCATTTGGAGGTTTGTCGTTGGATTCCAAGAGAGCATCAAGTCTCCATTTATCCGTGAAACGACAAGTGCCTTCATATGGCACACCAAGAATTTCACCAAAATCTTCGAGAGAGTATTAAATCATTTGATCGTTCAACAAGAATCGAATGAAGATTTCGCCATTGTATTCAAACATGGAGTAAGTGCTAAAGAATTCTAGAAGAAACAAGGGGTAAATATCTTCTTCTATGTTGAGCAAGCAATCAAACACCGTATGCTCAAACATAGATTTGATATAAACATAACCCGTTATTCCCTCATCAACAACTCTACCCTCATGGAAATTGAGTTGAAAGAGATGAAAAGGAGTTTCGAAGTTGAGTGGAAGCAAAGGTTTGGGAAATGTTTGGTATATATTGTCTAGTGAGTTGATGATCCTTTTGGTATTGTGAAGGCATGATTAGTACCTAAATAAACACAAGAAAATATTTTTCCAATCACTCATATGAAAAATAAAATCAAAAATCAAAATATGAGAATGTGTTATATCAATTTCTTGACAAACAAAAGATTGAATCCATATCATTCTCATGTTCACAATGTATCTATTCCATTATTAACCAAGAACATATGAACTATGTTGGATCAACAATGGACTAGAACATTGGTTTTTCAAAACAAGGTTTTTAGGTAAGCATTAACAATTCAATTACCTATTTGTTCATGGGTTCATCTCAATTCCATCTTTTAACCAAAATCATTTAGCTAAAATTCGGATTTGTTATACAAGTGGGTTTTAGTGAAATCTTAATGAATATGAACCTAAGGAATCATAGTAAAATAACCATGTCAACCCATATTCCTATTAAGGTTCTAATTCAATTTTAATTTTAAAAATCCCCAATTATGAAAGGATGCACCCTAGAACAAATTAGATGAAATTGAAAGAAAGTACTTACAATTATTTGATGTTTGATGAAGGATGAGTGAAACCCACAACTTGGAATCAATTAATTTGAGTGATTGAAGGTTTTTGAAGCTTCAACAATGGTGGAAATGGTGGAACCCGTCGGCTGTGTGTTTTTGGGAGAGAGATGGTTTAGTTTTAAAAAGATTAATTTAATAAAACTAGCGCTCTGACAAGCTTTACTGCCCGCGGTTCCATACCGATAGAGAACCGCGGGTTTGAACCGCCAGAGATAAAGAACCGCCTACAGAGGCTGGTTTTTATCCATGAAATACGCCAAATTTTTGAAAACCAAGTTTTCTAAAATATTTAAAAATATATCTTAAACCTTTTACAATATCATTGGATTATCATAACACTAAGCAATATGCCTTAATGAAGGATCACGAGTTGAATCTAGATCGAAAAGAACCGAAACGGACAAACGACTACTCGTAGCGAAAAAGCAAAGTGGAGAGAAGTCAAGGGAAGTGAATCAAGACTAAGACCAATGCTCAAGGGATTAATGAAAATCTTCAAATCGAGGAGACGAAGAGCTTGTGTCATATATAGTGGTTTAAGACGTGCCTTTCCGGCGAAGTGTTAAACGGCTTTGGTAATGAATAAACGCAAATAAAATATTGATGCATAGACTAAGATCACTTTCAATAATAGTCTTAGTCTAAACCAAAATATGAGCAAGGTATTAATTCACTTTCTCTCCCACAAAGGGCCTACTAACCGTATGGGTGAAAACCATGGATATGATGCTTGATACTTTAAGCTACTACTAACTCACTCTACATCACCATAGTGAGTCAAGTATCCAAGCAATGAAGGTTTGAGAGGATAAAAGAAAAGAATCACAAACAACAAAAAAAATTCAAGGCAAGGCTGCCAAGAACAAGTACATAGTCAAGTAATGATCAAAAGAATGATCAAAGGGCGTGTGGAAGAATGAAAGCGTACCTTGGCCACAAAGAGCATTCCAATCCATCAAGGAATCAATGCAATTCCCAATAATGACTATGATGAGTACTAAGTCTTCAAGAACTAGTATCATTCCCAATCATCTTGATATTATCATTCAAAGATGTTGAAGATCAATGAAGATGAGTCTTCTACAAGTGCAAGTAACTCAATCCACAACCAATTAAATGATTGATCTTCATGAGTACCTACACAAAGCAAGATGCAAACTAGTAGATACATTTCAAGAGTAGATCTAAAATGCATAACAGCTACTAATCTAAGAGGGATGCAATATTACCAATTAAAAGACCTATTTTCCAACAAAAAATAGTTTTGACCAAAAAAAACTTTAGTACAACTTGACCTTCTAATTTGAGGAGACAATGTATCGATCCAAGTTTTAAAGTACAATATACTTCAAAGATCTTGAGTGACCATCGCTCTGATACCAATTGTATAAACTAGAAGGGGGGGGGGGGGTTGAATAGTTTCTCTTTGATTAGTCACCTAATTAAAATTGCTTTCAATCAGGTTTGTATCAAAACTATCTTTTACTTGAAGCTAAGTTGCATAATGATTAGATTCAATTCAAATGCATTAGCAATGGTAATAGGTACGTATAATGAAAATGAAATAAGTAAAGAGTAAGGAAAGAAACAACCTAATGACAAGACACCAAGATTTATAGTGGTTCGACAACGAGGCTCTATCCTCGTTTCTAATCCACTCCTCGAGTACACCTACTCGAGATTTCCACTATATCCACAAGCTCCCTTCTTGGCGGAGAAAGCCTTACATCGTCGCTTACATTATTTTCCGACACTAAAGCTAAATGTCGAGACCTAATATTTAGCTAGGACCAATCTACACAACGTTGCTTACTTCACAGTTTAATGACACAAGGCTAGATGTCGAGTTCTAATCTCAAGGTAGAACCAATCTTCACGACGTTGCCTACTTCACCATTTTACGACACAAGGCTAGATGTCGAGTTCTAATCCAAAGCTAGAACCAATCTTCACGACTCTTCACTTTGAAGATAAGTGAGAACTTCACACAACACAACTACTAATCACTTTCAAGTTTAGTGAGAACTCACAATACACAACCACATCACTTTATAGTTTAGTGAGAACTACTACACAATCTATTACAACTCAACTAGACATATCCAAGTACACACATGTAGCTTGGATCTAAACAACACAAATCCAAGCAAACACATATGCAATGGATGTACACAACAAATCCAATTATTCACAAATAGCTTGGATGAACACAACTAGTCCAAGTATTCATAAATACAAATGGATCAACAAAAACAAAAAGGCTAACATGATGAACATGACTAATTCATGGATTCATCTTTATCACAACACTAGTGAGTGAGTGATCTTTTCTTTGGACAAGGTAAAAGAGGGGATCAAGAGGATAATCATATGTAAACATACTTAACACATTAAGTGATCATTTACTAATGATTATGCTATAGAAAAGAGAAAGAGGGCTGAGAAAAACGTCCAAGAGGGTTATTGGAAAATGAGATTTGATCCACTATTTATAGAAGACAAAGTGCAACGGCTAGCTGGGCGCGGATCTTTAACTAGCCCGGCGGTTCCATATCGCTAGAGAACCGCCTAGCTATTTAAGGTACCGCCCAGTAGACTACGCTCCTTTTTTGTCTTTTAGTGGGGTAGGAATATCTGAGGTTTTTTAAACCTTCAAAGGATATTCTTATGGCATATGGAATATGCCATTTTCAAATTTACATTTTCCATTTTAATAAAACATTTTCTTAAAAAGAAAGTTTATTAAAAAATCTTTTGTCATATTAACAAAAGTGAGTTTTAAGGATAATCACTTTGATGATCACTAAGTATGATTAAGAAAAGTTAGTGATATGATTATTACCTTGATGATAGTGTTAGTTAATTAATTCGTTTTGTGTTTTACACTAAATGTGTTCTATAGTTTGTTGTGATCAAAACTAAGAAAGATTAGTTAACACTAATAATGTTTTTAGGCATCACTTGCATTAACAGATAGTTATACACGTATGTATTTATGTAGCATTAGTGATACCGAAGTAGGACTCTCTTCCGTTCGTCTTCTTCGTTCACTAGACATAAGGTACGGATTCTCTGTCCTTTCAGTATGGACATTCTTTCCTTATTAGGATTCCCCGTATGCAGCCAACTGTTTTCCCTAGTATATGTTTTATATGTTTTGATTGCTTATGTTTAATTAGAATAACTAAAGCCATATACATGCATGACCAGTTCCACCTAGTTATGGAGGTACCATAACCATAACACTGGCGGCACCAGTGTTATGACTTCACCACGGCGGAGTGATAGCTCGTGGCGTCCCTTTCAGCTTTTGGCCATTTATTATATTATCAGGTGGGGCGTATGGGTGCATCCTAGATACATGTTTTCAGCAGATTACTCAGTGTGAATGTGGTGTGTGCCTTGCATCCTTCACAAGGAGTTGATCCCTCCTACCCAAAACCAGTATAGTAAATTAGAGGCAGCCCCTCAAATTTGCATGACGAGGTCACCCCTCCAAATATTCATGCACGTTGATATTTCATGACCTATATTGGCTAACGGTAAAATATGTTAAACAGTTTTTACAAGATAAACATAAGGCTTTTCAAACTATAAAACCAGTTTTACTAAGATATAACCGGGTTATCCAAGACTTAGTTTCTTCCGCTGTTTCATGCTTCTATGCTTATATTATTCATGCTTTAATTGTATATCCGTGCACTGAGCGTATTGCTCAGCCATTTTCCTTTTCATGTTCCCAAAACGGCAGGTACTCAGGGACTCTCATAGACTTTAAGCGTACGTGCATATGGACTGGAAGCTTTCTAGCCTTCCTTACTTTATGCATTTATCTATACTTTGATACTCATTTCCATGGACATTGTTTAGTCCTTTCATTTACAATACTTATGTTTGTGTGTGATGAGTTCTATTTTTGGACTACTGATGTTTGATTCCGGTATTTACTTTATGGTCATGTAATGTTTAGACATTTATCCTTGTATGATTTGATGACACGCCATAATCACGCGTGACCTTTCCATTTATCAAAATGGGGTGTTACAATTATGGTATCAGAGCCAAGGCATCGACCTGTAGGCTCTCAAAACATGACCTGTGATTAGTGGGTAGTCACTATGGTCTTCCTAGAACTGACAGTCGGTATTCATGCATTCATCATTTTCATGCATACATATATATGTCATTGTCACAGGTTTATGACTAAGTAATGGTTGGCACGACTGGCCCTACTTAGTCGCATGTGTTTTATCGAAACTTTTAAATTTGGTGCCGACCCATAGGCGTCCCCTCGCCATGTCTTTTTTTAGTGAACTGACCATAGGCGTTCACTCTCGAGCATACAAAAGTTTTCATAAAACTTCATCATGCATTCATGTACAAAATTTTCTTGCATAAGATTTTTCTCATGATTTATTGGTATAAATTTTTTTCATGTATATATTTTATGTTTTGATCAGTTTAATCATGTATTTTATGTTAAACTGTCAGATGGTTCTCACACGCGAGCAGGAACAACTCAATGCAGCAATCCAAGATGCTATGCAAGCTTTGCTTTCTCAGCTGAGGAACGACATCAGGGTTGAGGTTCAGGCTGCCAACAATCAGCAGCATCACCCAGTACCTCCTCCTCCTCCTCCAGTGACATTGGCTACATGGCTGGAGAGATTCAACAAGCTCCGTCCTCGAGCTTAAAAGAGAAAAGATAGCCCCAATGAAGTTGAAAGCCGGTTGGCTCACATCAAGAAGATCTTCGATGCTATGGGTTGTGACCCCGTCTTTAAGTCTAGGTTGGCATGTTACCGGTTCGAAGGCGATGTGTTAAATTGGTGGTTAGCACTGAAGCATTCTGAGGGAGGTGACAATTGGGTGGCTAGTTTGACATAGGCTCAGTTCAGAGATAGGGTGATGGAGAAGTTCTTTCCCAAGGCTGAGCAAGACAAGCTGAAGAGGGAGTACCATGGGATCCGACAGAGAGCTGGGGAGAATAGCAACGAGTTCATGCAGCGCTTTCTTCGCTTAGCTGGTTTCCTTGGTGCAGCAGCAGGTACTCCTGAAGAGCAGGCACACCACTTCAGGTGGGCTCTTCGCACATCGGTCACAAACAACTTGGTGTGTGCTACGTTTAACACGGTAGCACAAGTGGCCGATGCAGCACGTAAGCTGGAGATGCTGCAGGAGAGACATGAGTTCGGGGAAGCAGAGAGACCCGATAAGAGGTAAACATTCGTATTCAAGCGGTGACCAATCCGTATTCTTTCAGTATATGTCAATATTTCATCTCTTTAAATTGTATCTTTCAGGAAGAAGACTGGGGACCGGTCTCAGCCGGCTAATTAGCAGCAGCCTAATCAGCCCAAGGGAAACGGTCAGACTAACGATCATTCTGCTACGGATAGGCTTGGCGGTAATGATAATTACCGTAACAACGCTGGACACTCCAACAGCAGCAGGTCCTTATACTTACGCATTTTCTTATGATTACATGTTATAACTCTTAATTCTGACACGTTAGTAAATCTTCTACCAAGAACCATGGAAATGGTAGGGACCATAACTTGAGAGGTTCACAGCCTAGCCGTCCACCTATCACTGGTATTCAATCTTACGATTATCCGCATGGTCCTTTGTACCCTATTTTCATGTCTCATGTACAAGTGTTATTATCAGGTTCTCAGCCAGTCAGGACACCTGCTGGAGGATTTACTCATCCTCTTTGCTCAACTTTTCACCGTAGGCACCCAGGGCCATGTCGTCGTGACAGTGACGCATGCTTCAAGTGTGGTCTTCCTGGCCATCGCATGAAGGACTGCCGCAAGGGCGAGATGGAGGGCACATCAGGACATGCTGATACCAAGCCGCCTCCTACCACTGGGCGTGTTTATACGACATCTCGCGATCAGGCCAACAAGTCTACATGTACCATCACTAGAATCTTGTATATGTATGGTCAAGCTGCATGTGTTATGTTTGATACGGGTGCTACTCACTCGGTCATTTCTACTGCTTATGCCAAGAATGTTAGGATACTTCCCATGCCACTAGAGAATAGACTCAGTATTTCCACGCCTTTGAGAGACTATGTACTTATAACCCATGTGTACAAGACCCTTCCCCTAGAGTTTGACGATAAGGTTCGTCCTGTTGACGCACTTCCGCTGGACATAAATGACTTTGACATGATTTTGGGCATGGATTGGCTGTCCAAGCATCATGCTACCATAGACTGCCATTCATATCGAGTCATCTTCGGTGATGTTAATGCACCAGAGTACATTCATAACGTGTTCGTACCCGAAAGGTCTGTACAAATCATATCAACCCTGCAAGCACGTGCACTACTGTCACATGGTTGCGAGGGTTATCTAGCTACGGTTCATGACATGCATGTTGAATCCCCATCAATTCAGGATCAGCCGATAGTGTCAGAATTTCAAGATGTATTTCCAGAAGAACTTCCGGGCATACCACCTGCACGTGAAGTGGAACTTAATATCGATCTCATCCCAGGAGCTGAGCCGATTTCGAAGGCTCCATATCGCATGGCTCCCATAGAGTTAAAGGAGCTGAAGGATCAACTGCAAGAACTTCTGGATCGAGATTTCATTCGACCGAGCGCATCTCCCTGGGGCGCACCGGTCTTATTTGTTAAGAAGAAGGACGACTGTATGCGTCTTTGCATAGACTATCACGAGCTCAACAAGATTACTATCAGGAATAGGTATCCACTCCCACGTATAGACGATCTGTTTGACCAACTCCAAGGGGCCAAACATTTCTCCAGGATTGATCTAAGGTCAGGCTACCATCAGCTACGGGTTAAGGAGTAGGACATCACCAAGACTGCCTTCCGTACACGCTATGGCCACTACGAATTTGTAGTCATGCCATTCGGCCTGACCAATGCTCCAGCAGTGTTCATGGATTTGATGAACATAATCTTCCATGAATTTCTGGACAAGTTCGTCATTGTCTTCATCGATGACATCCTGATTTTCTCAAAGTCCAAGGAGGAACACGAAGACCATCTTCGTACAGTATCGGGAAGTACTCAAACGAGGATCCACTAGCGGGAAGTACTCACACGAGGGCCACAAAGCAAAGCCGTGAGCCTGCGGGCAAAGCGGACAATATTGTGGTCTGAGTAGGCGGGATGTTACAAGTTTATTTAATTAACAGAATATTATTAACAAACTATACTATAACTACATGACTTATGATATTAATTTAGTTTAATTCTAAATATGGAAACTTTCTAATTCAGGAAACTTACTATTTTTGGAAACTAATCTATTTTAAGCAGTTAATCTATTTTTGGAAATTTTCTATTTTTGGAAACTTTCTATTTTTGGAAACTTTCTATTTTTGGAAACCTTCTATTTTAGGAAACCTGCTATTTTTAGAAAGTTACTTATTATTACACAACAAGTATAATAATACAAGGAATACAAGTAATACTTAATCAGAATATACAGACTACATGATAAACACAACATAACATTAAAATCAGTAAAACAAGACATGAACATATAAAACAAGTTAAGACATGATAAAACCAGTTACGTACTCATTAATCAGAATACTTATACACGTATACTATTTATGTAGCATTAGTGAGATCGAAGTAGGACTGTAAAACCCGCATACTTTTACCATGAGTGGGACCCTTTAGATCGTACGTACAAGATTAGAACTTTCTTTTTTTAGCATGTTTACGTTTCACGTATAAGAATTTTTAAGTATTACGTACGTGTTAGAACACGATAAGTATTTATTACGTATGAACATACGATATATATTTAAATAATAATTATAATCCCGAACATGCGATCATGAAATCATGAACCTAAATTAATCACGAGCTAATATTAATTACGTATATATATATTTATTACGAACACGAATAAATATATTAAGACACGATCGATAACTAATTAAAACACGTAAATTACGAACACGAGAACACACGAGAACACACGAGAACACACTATAATATTTACACTCGATAAATGTACGGGTTACCCCATGTGGGCCCATACCCATGAAATTTAGAACAAAAAGGGCCTAGCCCATCAATTTTTACTAAAACATAGAATTAGGAAATCTTGTGTCATTTATCACAAAACAGGAAAAATAACAAAACCCTAATTCTCTTCTTCCTCTCCTTTTTGGCCGCCACATTTAGGAACACCAAAGGGGTGTTCGTGTTGATTTTGATCTTGGATTTTGGGCAAGCATTCGTGTGTGTTCATCCTTGATTGATCCACGCATTCGGTATAACCTTTTCAACTCTTTTCTTTTATGTTTTGATTTATGAATCACATAAAATCTTAATGTTTTTAAAAACTAATTAAAAACATTTATTAAAACATGTCTATGATTATGGGGTGAATCAAAACAAGGGTTTTTATGGGTGTTTGTTCTAGCCGCCGCCTAAACTGAACCCCCAAAAGGTCTCGGCTTGGCTTATGAACCACCACCGAGACCCCATGGTCTCGGTATGGTGGTGTGGGTCCCACGGCAGCAGCAAACAAGGGGTACCCCGACCTTGGTTCGGGGTATGGTGTTGATTACGGGTCCGGTTCATGGTTTCTAGTCACGATCCGGTTCATTGATTATGTTAAGGTTTATGATTTTAATAGTTATATGTTAAAAATTAAATTAATAAAACATGACATAGTTAATTTAATTAACATGACTTCGGTTATAAATTTAATTATTAGATCATGAATTTTAACCTAGTATTTATTTTTTATTTAGACTTTATAATTAATTAATTATTAAAAACCATGACTATAATTAATTAATCAACATGACTTAGGTTAAATTATTAGTAATTAATAATACATGTTTTAACCTAAGTATTTTAACTTTATTAATTAACAACATGATATATTTAATTAAATACTTTTAACCTATAGTTTATTTAAATTACATGTAATAATTAATAAACTATACTTTATAACAACATGACATAGAATAATAATCAGAAAACACTTAAGCTTATATAATTAGCTTATTTAACCAGCTTATATCTAATTATGGAAACCTTTCTATTTTTAGAAACTTATTAAATTAAAGCAGCTAATCTATATATGGAAACTTTCTATTTTTAGAAACTTATCCATTTTAAGCAGTAATTCTATTTTTGAAAACTTTCTATTTTTGGAAACTTTCTATTTTTGGAAAGTTTCTATTTTTGGAAACTTTCTATTTTTGGAAACTTTCTATTTTTGGTAACTTTCTATTTTAGGAAACTTGCTATTTTTAGAAAGTTACTTATTATTACACAAACAAGTAAAATAATACATGAAATACAAGTAATACTTAATCAGAATAGACAGAATATAAGATAAACACATTTTAAAGCTTAAAACAGTAAAACATGACATGAACGTATAAAATGAGCTAAGACATGACATAAAACCAGTTATGTATGTAGTAATCAGATACTTATACACGTATGTATTTATGTAGCATTAGTGATACCGAAGTAGGACTCTCTTCCGTTCGTATTCTTCCTTCACTAGACATAATGTGACAATCCTGGTTTTGAGGTTCGTCACTTAGTTTTATTTTGTGCTAGTTACGTGTCTTTACGTGTTTATGTGCTTATTGGTGTGTATAGATTGTGGTTTGGATATCGTTTCCGGTATGGGGTACCTTGTGAGTGAAACGATGTGTGATGATTTCATGTTTATGAGTTCACATGGTAGTGACTATGAAGTGAGATGGTGTTATTTAGTGGTTTTACGTATACGTATATGTATTATAGAAAATCGTATTTTTACGATTTACGGTTTAGCATTTAGAGGTCTCGGGTGAGGTAATTAGTCATATGGATATTTTTCGGGATGGTTTTAAGTCATTTAGGACTTAGTTATAAAGTTTATTTCAAAATTAGAGATTTTTTATAAAAGTGTATATTTTACGTCTTTTACGGTAAAACGCGTAAATTTGACTAGTTTTACGGTTTTGAGGTTTTGGAGGCTTTAGGAGCTGAAATAAATTAAGGAAAATTAAGTTAATATTAATAAGATATTAATTAATAATAAAATAAAAACAAACGAAATAAGGGGGTGTTGGGTCGGTTTGGTAGACGCAAGAAAAGAAAGGGAAAAATGAAAAAAAGAGAAAAAGGAAAGTGGGCTATGGGTTGTACTAGGATTCACCCATACCCTATATAATGTTTAATTAAAAAAACAAAAACCATATTTTTCTCTGCTGGTGATTTAAGTCGACGGCTAAAGAGGGTGTTTTTAGGGTTTCAGTATTTTTTTCATCTTCCATTAATTTAAAGGTAAACCTTCATAACCCTTTTCAATTAAATTGTTTTAAGGTTTTCTTTAATCATCTTATGATGGATTTAGGTTAGGGTTTAATTTAAAAACAGTAAATTAATGTTATATTAATGGTGTTATAATGATTACATAAATTAGGGCTTGTAGTTAGTGGGATTAGGGTTAATTAATAAGGTTAATTTTGTTAAACTCGTTTTTAAAAACTGGGCAGAATTTTGAGTCAATTGTTTTGATCATATCGGGAGTTCTATAAACTCTTATTTTGTAATCCAAGTATCCCTGAAAGGTAATTGAAGTGGCTTTCCAATGCAAGAAACGAGAACTAAATTGGAGGTCGGGAAGTAGGTCAAAAACAGGTTACAACAGTCGGAGGTCAAAACAGTTTTGAAGTCAGCCTGTTTTCTTTTTAAGTTTTGGGTTGTTTGTGGTACTTAGGGTTGTATTGGGATCTTCTAACGAACATGAGAGATGGTTTATATATTATAGTAAGTATCTGCATTTGGGCTAAGGTTGTGTTTAGTGTAAGACCCCCTAATCATAACAAACTTTTTGTATGTTTAAAATCAGTAAATCTGGAATGACAAAAGTATATATATATATATATATATATATATATATATATATATATATATATATATATATATATATATATATATATATATATATATATATATATATATATATATATATATATATATATATATATATATATATATATATCGGGGCCTTAACAGTAGCTTTAAGGTTGGGGCAAGTGGGAGGTGTTAGATAGCATATGTAAGGGCATAAATATTCCATTTTCAGAGATCATGGGTGTGTTTAGGTGGGCGTTTGGCTACTAGTTTGGAGACCTAAAACTGGGGATGTTTTTGGTAAAATGTTAACGGGACGGGTTATGAAGTAAAATGAGTTAAGGGCTTTATAGTGGGGTGTAATGAGATGCTTAGAGCATTTAAATGAGGTATTTATATAGGAGGAGGTTAGATGTCCATCATAGGTTGATGAGCCATCTTAGTGATTAGATTATGTTTTGATTATGTGTTTTTGGATTATTAGCTTTTTGCTAGTGCGAGGACTTTTGGAGAAGCTTAATCAGGTGAGTTTCATAGTCCCATGTTTTCTAATGTTTATAACTTCCAGATGGGATGGAAGAGACACTGTTTTGTTTGTTATTTATAAATTATGTTGTGAATGGTTTGGTGTTGGTAATGGACTTATGTGTGCATACTTATATGATTAACTGCTAGTTGATTCTTGATTGTTTATGATTTGACTTGATACCAAGGGGATTGGCAAGGCGGGGCCTTGGGATTGGTTCATAGGTGTTTGCAAGCCTATGGGAGTATGGTGTTTAGTAAGGCTGGGAGCCTTGGTTTTGGATTTGGTTTGGTTGTTTAATCTTGAATGTTAGTTTGTTAATACATATTAGTATCACACTATCCATATGTTTTTAACTTTTGGTTGTTACTCACAGCTTATGGTATGATTTTGGCGTTTGAGTCTAAACCTATGACTCTCAACAACTTTATGTTGACGTGTTTTAGTGTCTCTTTCAGGTGTGAATGTGGTTAAGCTTGAGGATAGAAGAGGCTAGATTTGGATGCATTAGGATTGCATTTAGAAGGAGATCCCCGTTCCTTCTTAGTTTATTTTTATGTGTTGTGAATAAGTGATACTGTTGGCACCTATATGTTGATTGTTAGTGTTATTTGTTTGTCTTGGGTAAGAGGTAGGACTGTTACCTACTTACCTAGACTCCTGCATTGGTCGAGATATTGTCATGACATTTGTGTCACTTTTTTATGACATTATAGTTGCATTTTAGTTTTCTCTATAGAGACACCGTTTGTTGTGATGATATCCATACGTTGCGCCCCATATTCCGCCATGGTGGGGTGTGACAGAATGGCATCAGAGACAATGGTTATAGAGAATTAGGTTGCCTAGTCGCGTAGCCTAGTCTATAGCTTAAGGGTCCCTGCATATAGGCGTCATAGGAGTATGTGTGCATTTTACATAAATTGATGTGTTGGGATGTTATTTATTGCGATGTTTTGACTAGTATGAATTGAACCATAGTAAGTTCATACTTAGCCACATGTTATTTTCTTTTCGGGTTGTGACTAGTGCGGGTTGAACCATAATCATCCACGCTAGTCATTGTCGTATTTTGTTTAAACTGTACATTATAGTACATAATTTGGTACATGGTAGTTCTATCTTTTGTTGGGTTATTTTATGTACCTGAGGTATAGTATTTTTCTTTTGATGTTTAAGTCATGTTCCCTAAGAATCATGTGGTTCTTCTAGTTATTAGGAATAGGTGGGTATGAAGGATTTTAAGCTGTTTCCACTCTTATGGGCGACATGACTTATAACTGATTATGTTTTCATTTTGGATTTAGTCTATGTTGTTTTAGCTAGACTATGGATTTCGGTATTCCAAGAGTTTTACTATGTTATTTTAATAGATGGGGTTTTGGACCTATTTGGTTATGTGGTTATGAGCTTATGTGAGTAGATGGATTTATGTGTTATATGTTGTATTGATTCTTATAAGTGTCATCATAGGAGGTTGTGCATTGGGGAAAGGGTAATTGTATAAGTATGGTGGCCAACATAGTTATACAAGTACCACAACTTCAATGGGTTCTCAAGTATGATTGCATGAAAGAGTGTTAGTACATGCTTGTATATGATGAGATGTGGACTTTGGGTATATATATAATATATGGGTTTATGTAACGTCTACCTACGATATGGATATTTTTTTAGTGTGTTTTGAGTTATAGTCGTGTTGTGTGATTATGAGGTCACACGATATGGTTTGGTTTTGGAGGTGGGCTTTATGCCTTGTTGTGGCACGGTGAGATGGTGATTTCTCGTATGAAAAAAAAAACGAGTGGATAAAGCGATTGATTGACTTGACATGTATGATAACGAGTATGTTTGGGAGATTCAATAGGTATACATATGCGGATGTATGTATACTAGTAGATGTTATGTTATGATTTACGGTCGTTCAGTAGTTATTATAACTTGAACGTACCTAGTGCTCTCTTGTGTTTAAACAATTTATTAGTGCTCGAGTTTGGTGGAGTTTCAACGATGTTTTGAATCTTTTGAAGTGTGTCTTGTAGCGTATTCTTTGAGTTTCATATTTCACGTGTACGTTTTAAAATGGTGTTCTTAGTTTTAAGTCTATTAAAATAACTTGGGATTTCTTTGAGATAATGAAATCTTTTGTGTTGGGTCTTACATTTCTTTTGGTCGGTATATATTGAGGAAAAGGGGGACTTGGAAATCTATTATAGGGTTAGATAGCTGGTTGTATTCGGTAAAATAAGGGTAAGGTGTTGAAGTCGTGTTTCAAACAAGATGTAACATAAGATTTCATTTTAATCAACACTTATTTATTTCAAATTCTAAAATACTTTCTTTAAAATAAAGCGAAGTAAAATTTCTTTCTACTCACATAGTTTATATAATTGAGTTTAACCGATTCACGTCATTTATAATTATTAATACAAGGTTAAATTGAGTTTATGAAGATTTCACATACAATTTTATCTCTCATTAATATAAAACTGTTTTGGTCATAACTTGTTCGTTTTTAAAGCTTTTTAGATGATTCAAAAGCCTAAAATTATGTACTCGGAACGTACTTTTCAAATATTCAGAAAGTATAGTCATGGGAGGTCAGTGGACTGGTCGGAATTGTTGTACAAGTGTCGGGTTCAAGGTTGAGTTTTGAATAGTAGTTTATTTTTATTTGGGGTGCACGGGATACCTAATCTTTGGGTTGAGTTTTGAGATCGCCTAGAAGGTTGTTTGTAGATGATTTGAGTCACATAGATGTGGGGAGGTAAAAAAAATAAAAAAATAAAAGTATATTCTTTTAGAAAAGTCGATCTTTTGCACGATTTAAATAATATGTCGCGGGGCGTAATATGTTTTGGTTGCCATTAGGTGTTTCTTGGATTATTTTTCGTTGTCATAGGTTATTTTGAATTGATACATGTTCTGGGTTTGAGTTTTCTTTTGAGTCTCGTGGTTTTTGACTTGTTTTAATTGGTGCACGTGAAATGTCGTTAGTTATCTGTGGGTTTGATTCGTTGATCGTATCTGATGGATTTAGGATGTAGTTTTGGTTTCGTATTGTTCGGGAACGTTGAGGTAGCCATACGAAATACTTGGTCGCGCCTACACACTTAAGTAGGCGACCATGAGAGAACGGTCGTAATACCCTTAGTGGGGGAGGAAAGAAGTTCGTAGACGAACTAATGTGGTCATGAGGTCTCTTAGGAGTACCAAGGAGATGAATAGAGATTTGTGGGATACTAGCACAAGTAACGCGCCATAGAGAGTGTTGGAAGGGGATACAATAACTCAAAGGTATTTATGATTGTTCGTAGGGCATGTAAGTTTTCTGAAAATTTCCTGAAATTTAGTAGGTTTGCCCATTACTGTGTGGTAGAACCATAAATAGAGCAAGTAGGGGAGGTGAGAGGAGTTGTAGTTAGTGCCTTTCCAAGGCAAATCGTTGATGGAGTGATTTAAAAACAAGAGCTGTAGAAATTGCAAGGAATGCTGGATAAAAGTTGAGTTGCTTAGTAGTAGATTGGATGTGGAAAGAGGTTGAGTGGTCCGATGAGAGGAAGTACCGGTCTTTAAGATGCGTGTAGAATTTTGCAAGTAGAACGAGGTAGGAATTTATTCGTATTGCCGCTAAGAGAGGGTGCAAGGAGGACATAGTTGTAACTACTAAGGATGTTGTATGAACGCTTTGGGTTTACGGTTATGCATTTGGCTTCGCCAAAGCACTAGCGGATTACATGGAGTCAATGAAGCGAGTGTGTATGAACGTATATAAATGAGTTGTCATCGGGAGTATCGATGACATCTTGATCTACTCAAAGTGTAAGAAGGAGAGTGAGGCGAAGTATGTGTTGGTTTTGGAGTGGAATTATACGTGAGATTTACAAGTGTGAGTTTTAGTATTAAGTCTACCATGATGAGTAGTTAGAGATGATGGCATATCATGGAACCAGCAAGGGCGAAGTGAAGAAGGATGAGGAAGCGTTTTGGAGGCTGAAGAGGTGGATTGGCTAATGAGCAGATTTTGACATTATCGGAAGGACTGGATGAATTCGCGAAGCATGACGATACGTGGAGCAGGGATTGGGACGCGTACGAGGACGACAAAGAAAGGCGATCGCTTATACGTTGCAGGAACTGAAAATTTGGAAGAACTAGATATGACTTAATTAGTGGACCTGGATTGTTATATCTGCCTAGAATGCTAGAGGCATTTGGTGTATGAGACGTAGAGAATGATTTATACGGATCATGAACGTCTCCAACACATACTCAATCATCTTGATTGAACATTTGACAAATGTGATGGGTGGAGTTAAGTGGTGAAAGAAAATTTCAAGGCCAAGTACCATCTGGGAAAGGCAAGCATGGTCGATGAGACATGGAATAAGAAGGATGAGGTGAAGCTGAGACGAACTTGAACTATAGGGATGATGTATTAGGGCGGTTTGGATAAAGGATATAGGTTGCACGAGTTGACTTGTCTAAAGAAGAGAACGCGTCAACGTGTATGTTGCGTGGCTTGGACAATCGTATGGAGAAAAGGGACGTAGACTATACTTTCTACGTAGATAGGAGTAACTTAGAAAGAGCGATGTAAGGACGCAGTTGGTGAAATGGATACATAATGGGGTGGAGGAATAAGTACGACGAGAGTTGGGTGATAGTCGATAGACAGACTAATTCATCTCATATTTCAAGAGGAATGAGAAGTCACGTAGTTGAGAAGTTGGAAGGATTGCGTACGGATGTGATGGAATAGAGGGTTCTGCGTAAAAGTTAGCCTAATATGTATGGAATGCCTTATGAAGGATTATGGCAAAGGAAGAAACGATGGGAAGCATCACATCGTAATGTATGGTATGAGTTGAGGAGGAAGAAGGAAGTGTGTATAGAAGCGAAGCATGAATGAAATAGGTCGAGATAGGAACCGGAGGTAAAACTTTGGTAGAGCTTAATGAGTAGAATAAAGCACAACGCAGGCTAATACTGTCGTAGTGTGGAAAAGGAAATGGCACTGACCTATACCGATTGTTTGGGAGGCTTAGTATCGATAATCGAATGGATGAGGAGTTATAGGTGTGATGTGCCATAGGGACGAAGGGCTTGGTCTAACTGAGTTAACCGTCCTTTTGATGATGTGTATTGATCATAAGTTGATTTGGATTGGAAGAACTAATGGATATGTGAAAGACCGTCATATGTCACTTTGTAAGTAAATTGAAATTTTTAAGTAGTTTGGGGTACGGACTGAAGGGAGTTGATGAACATGATTGGATATGAGTATATCCAGCTATCTGGGAAAAGGATAGGCAAGTGAGATATTTATGCAACCTTAGGAGTTACACTGAGGGCATGGGTGATTGATTTATAGGGAGTTAGGAAACTCATTAGCGATGGCTGAGTTTTCGTATAATGATGGTTATCATACTAGAAGTCGATAAATGCCATTTGAGGCACTATATGAAAGGATAGGGTGAGTTGTCCCTATTGTGGACTAGAATTAGTAAAAGAGGCTACTAATGTGGTAATGATGTTGTGGAAAGGATGAGAGCAACAAGGGATGCTATGTAGAAAAGGAGGAAACCACTAGAGTTAGTGACAAAGTTATGTAGGAAGTTTCACCCATAGTAACGGGTGGTACGTATTGGTAAAATGGAAGAGTTGATGTAGAGTTTTGTAGGTCCATTTATGATCTTTGGAAAGATCGGACCATTAGCTTATGAGAATAGAATTACCTGGGGGAAATGAGTTGTATACATGATACATTTCATGTATTGAGATTGGTAAAGGTTGTTTGAGAATGCATTTTGCATGTACGGTTATTCGGGACTTGTATTAATAGGAGTCTTTGTTTTATCAAAGAGACATCTGTGAGATTTATTGACTGTGAGGTCAAGAGTTTGGCAATGAGTTTAATTATTTTTGGTTTTTATATGTGGTATTTTGAAACTTGAACTAAAGTTCACGTAGAAATGAGGGGAGTTCGTTTAGAACAAGTATCCTCATGTGATTGGTTGTTTGATCCTATGGAGTAAATCTCGGGACGAGATTTCTATTAGGAGGGAGTGATGTGACAACCCTGGTTTTGAGGTTCGTCACTTAGTTTTATTTTGGGCTAGTTACGTGTCTTTACGTGTTTATGTGCTTATTGGTGTGTATAGATTATGGTTTGGATATCGTTTCCAGCACGGGGTACCTTGTGAGTGAAACGATGTGTGATGATTTCATGTTTATGAGTTCACATGGTAGTGACTATGAAGTGAGATGGTGTTATTTAGTGGTTTTACGTATACGTATATGTATTATAGAAAATCGTATTTTTACGATTTACGGTTTAGCATTTAGAGGTCTCGGATGAGGTAATTAGTCATATGGATATTTTTCGGGATGGTTTTAAGTCATTTAGGACTTAGTTATAAAGTTTATTTCAAAATATGAGATTTTTTATAAAAGTGTATATTTTACGTCTTTTACGGTAAAACGGGTAAATTTGACTAGTTTTACTGTTTTGAGGTTTTGGAGGCTTTAGGAGCTGAAATAAATTAAGGAAAATTAAGGTAATATTAATAAGATATTAATTAATAATAAAATAAAAAAACGAAATAAGGGGGTGTTGGTTCGGTTTGGTAGACGCAAGAAAAGAAAGGGAAAAATGAAAAAAAGAGAAAAAGGAAAGTGGGCTATGGGTTGGACTAGGATTCACCCATACCCTATATAATGTTTTAATTAAAAAAACAAAAACCATATTTTTCTCTGCTGGTGATTTAAGTCGACGGCTAAAGAGGGTGTTTTTAGGGTTTCAGTATTTTTTTCATCTTCCATTAATTTAAAGGTAAACCTTCATAACCCTTTTCAATTAAATTGTTTTAAGGTTTTCTTTAATCATCTTATGATGGATTTAGGTTAGGGTTTAATTTAAAAACAGTAAATTAATGTTATATTAATGGTGTTATAATGATTACATAAATTAGGGCTTGTACTTAGTGGGATTAGGGTTAATTAATGAGGTTAATTTTGTTAAACCCGTTTTTAAAAACTGGGCAAAATTTTGAGTCAATTGTTTTGATCATATCGGGAGTTCTATAAACTCTTATTTTGCGATCCAAGTATCCCTGAAAAGGTAATTGAAGTAGCTTTCCAATTCAAGAAACGAGAACTAAATTGAAGGTTGGGAAGTGGGTCAAAAACAGGTTACAACAATCGGAGGTCAAAACAGTTATGAAGTCCGCCTGTTTTCTTTTTAAGTTTTGGGTTGTTTGGGGTACTTAGGGTTGCATTGGGATCTTCTAACGAACATGAGAGATGGTTATATATTATAGTAAGTATCTGAATTGGGGCTAAGGTTGTGGTTTAGGGTAAGACCCCCTAATCATAAAAAACGTTTTGTATGTTTAAAATCAGTAAATCTGGAATGAAAAAAGTATATATATATATATATATCGGAGCCTTAACAGTAGCTTTAAGGTTGGGAACGTGGGAGGTGTTAGCTAACATATTTAAGGGCATAAATATTCCCTTTACAGAGATCATGGGTGTGTTTAGGTGGGCGTTTGGCTATTAGTTTGGAGACCTAAAACTGGGACTGTTTTTGGTAAAATGTTAACAGGACGGGTTATGAAGTAAAATGAGTTAAGGGCTTTATAGAGGGGTGTAATGAGATGCTTAGAGCATTTAAATGAGGTATTTATATAGGAGGAGGTTATATGTCTATCATAGGTTGATGAGCCATCTTAGTGATTGGATTATGTTTTGATTATGTGTTTTTGGATTGTTAGCTTTTTGCTAGTGCGAGGACTTTTGGAGAAGCTCAATCAGGTGAGTTTCATAGTCCCATGTTTTCTAATGTTTATGACTTCCAGATGGGATGGAAGAGACACTGTTTTGTTTGTTATTTATAAATTATGCTGCGAATGGTTTGTCGTTGGTAATGGACTTATGTGTGCATACTTATATAATTAACTGCTAGTTGATTCTTGATTGTTTATGATTTGACTTGGTACCAAGGGGATATTGGCAAGGCGGGGCCTTGGGATTGGTTCATAGGTGTTTGGACGCCTATGGGAGTATGGTGTTTGGTAAGGCTGGGAGCCTTGGTTTTGGATTTAGTTTGGTTGTTTAATCTTGAATGTTAGTTTGTTAATACATATTAGTATCACATTGTCCATATGTTTTTAACTTTTGGTTGTTACTCACAACTTATGGTATGATTTTGGCATTTGAGTCTAAACCTATGACTCTCACCAACTTTATGTTGACGTGTTTTAGTGTCTCTTTCAGGTGTGAATGTGGTTAAGCTTGAGGATAGAAGAGGCTAGATTTGGATGCATTAGGATTGCATTTAGAAGGAGATCCCCGTTCCTTCTTAGTTTATTTTTATGTGTTGTGAATAAGTGATACTATTGGCACCTATATGTTGATTATTAGTGTTATTTATTTGTCTTGGGTAAGAGATAGGACTGTTACCTACTTACCTAGACTCCTGCATTGGTTGAGATATTGTCATGACATTCGTGTCACCTTTTTATGACATTATAGTTGCATTTTAGTTTTCTATATAGAGACACCGTTTGTTGTGATGATATCCATACATATTGCCCCATATTCTGCCATGGTAGGGTGTGACACATAAGGTACGGATTCCCGTCCTTTCAGTATGGACATTCTTTCCTTATTAGGATTCCCCGTATGCAGCCAATTGTTTTCTCGTAGTATAAGTTTATATGTTTTATTTGCTTATGTTTAATTTAGAATACATATAGCCATATAAATGCATGACCAGTTTCACCTAGTTATGGAGGTACCATAACCATAACATTCGAGGCACTGGTGTTATGACTTCCCCACGGCGGAGTGATTGCTCGTGGCGTCCCGTCAGCTTTTGGCCATATTATTATATTTATCATGTGGGGCGTATGGGTGCATCCTAGTTACATGTTTTCAGCAGATTACTCAGTGTGAATGTGGTGTGTGCCTTGCATCCTTCACAAGGAGCTGATCTCTCCTACCCAAAACCAGTATATTAAATTAGAGGCAGCCCCTCTAATTTTCATGATGAGGTCACCCCTCCAAGTATTCATGCATGGTGGATTTTCATGACCTATATTGGCTAATGGTAAAATATGTTAAACAGTTTTCATAAGATAAACATAAGGCTTTTCAAACTATAAAACCAGTTTTACTAAGAAATAACCAGGTTTTCCGGGACATATACATTTCCGCTGCTATATGTTATTCATACTTATATTATTCATTTCATGCTTGTATATCCGTGCACTGAGCGTTATGCTCAGCCGTTACATTCCTTTCCATGTCCCAAAACGGCAGGTACCTAAGGACTGACTCGATCATTTGAAGGACGTGCATAGGATGGAAGATGCCATGGACTTCTTCTCCTTTTGCCTTCACATACTTATGCTTGCTTAAGTCTTTCTTTCATTTCATTTACTTTATTATGTTTTGGGCTTATGTTTGGGAACCGATGTTTGATTCCGGTTTTCCTTATGGTCATGTATGTTTTACTACATATTACCTTGCATGCTTTGATGACACGCCATAATTACGTGTAACATTAAGTCCGGATGGACTTGTCCGTTTCCAAGTGGATTCCCTCTTGGAACGGTTCCTTCACAGATCTTGACACAAATGATAAATCTTGGTCCTCCTGACCTTGACTTGAAATACGAAGAAGTTCTTGGTTATCAACTTAAGGTAGATCCCCTAAATTTTATCGAGGGAATAAGAATTAACGTGTAAGGAAACTAAAACGTTATCGTGCATAACACTTATAACTTAACTAATAATTAGCAACGATGCACAAGACACAAAGAAACGTAGTACGTGAAAAATTTTGAACGTGACACGCGAAAATTTTTGAACGTGATACGTTGAGATATGATGAGTGTAGTATGAGTAAACATATCGTGACCATGATACGTGTAACATATCTTGATCATGATATGAGGAACGTGGAATGAACATGACATGTGAAACATATCGTGAACATAGAATATAATGGCGGTAACGCCAAACGCTACAAGGTGAGACATAGAATATGACGAGAAACGTCTATCTGAGGATAGGGAGTTATACTAAACTTTGGTCTGGTCTCTCAAGTTCTTGCAAAACTTCCCAGAATAATAAAAAATGAACGTAAAATTGTAAGCCGAGATGCCATCATGAACGTGAATAGTGTCATGAACGCGAGCGCGAAAGCAAGTCGTGAAATTAGAACAAGGACGTGAAGTAAATAAGGAGCCTAATTATGAATATTTGTCTGACCCGATAACTGAGGAATTACCAAGTGATCGGATGAGCCTTGGCTGGAACATGTCCAATCAATCTGTTGGTTCTGAAATCCCTACGGATGTAAGGATTCTGCAGACCTGATCAAACTGTTTGCAATAAAGCAGATAGCATCATGCTTCTTCTGAGTTTGCGTTAAATTGGTAACCAAAATCCGTGGAGATCTTGTCCCATTTCAATTCACAATTTCAGATGATGAAAACATCCCAGTGTGTTGGTGTCCTATCTTAACCTGTTGGTATGTCAGGTACTTAGATATGAACGTAACTGTATCTTGCTTCGTAGAACCTGATACATAGGAGTTTGCGAAACTCTGAGTCTCTGAATCTAGACTTCTCCTAGCGTAGGATTTTCTAGAACACCTAATGTAGTGTAGGGTTCTCTCCTTTACGCATAAGCTGAGTCATGGTAAGATTAACCGTAGAAAGCCATGTGATTCAGCGGGTCACTGTAATCAAACAGAATTGATATTGGAAAAAATTTCCAGGGTAAAATTTCTCTTGTCATAGAATTTGCAGCATAGTGCAGATATGGTCTTCCTGTTCTTCTCTAGGCTTAGAGGAAATTAGGTTATCCTCAATGAAAACACTGATGAATTTGCTATGAGTTCATGGAAACTCATTCTTATAATGTCGTTGGAGCATTGATGAGACTAATTCAAAATCATAAATCTAGCTTGACCGAGTCGTGTACGAATAGCAGTCATGGACATGTCCTGCTCTTTCACTCGTCACTGTTGGCAGCATGATCATGAGTTCGATCTTGGAAAAGTGATTAACACTATAAGGTCGATTGGACATGTTGTCAATACGTGGAGGAGAATAACGGTCATGAATGGTGATTTGTTTAAATCGACGGTAGTCGACACATAATCTCATGGTACCATCCTTCTCCTTGTAGGTTCTTCTGGAATGTATAGGAAGATTTTGGAATAATCAACTGGCTATGCGTAAAAGACTTAAGTGGTCGTATCTTACTGACAGCTAGAAAATTTTAGCGACCATGGCTAACAACGCACATGCTTGTAAGCATAGATAATTTGTACAGATTTTCCCGATGGAAAATCAAGCTGAATGTATTCAGGAGCCTGAACATTACTGTACATAATTATGAATTGTAGCATGGTGTTCTTTTCATAGTCCATAATTAGAATAAAATTCAACTCGTGTCTGTCCGAGGAAATGCGTTTGCAGCTTGGATCTCATCATTAAGCTGAAGGAAAACCTTCGTATTCGTGGGAATACGTAAAGCATCCTTCATGGTCATGAATCTATGAGCTATGGTTACAAGAAATGAAAGTGTCATCAGGAAACGTGACAGTTCTCACTGATGCACCGGTAATGGTACTGAAATTCTTGTGGCCTGATTCATACATGGCACAACAAAATGGATATACCCTTGGAGGGTACCCTGAATTTCTTAGAAATGTTCCATAATTAGACGTGAGTCATGTGTCTTGACTCGTGTCTTGAGAAATATAAGCGTGACATATGTCTTGACTGGTGTCTTGACATGTGTGTTCAGAAAGTATACGTGAGACATGTGTCTTGACTGATGTCTTGACATGTGTCTCGAGATGTGAAATAACTAGAACCACAATATTAGGGTATTATGCCAGAATTGGCGGATCGGATGGACCACTGATCAATTGTATGTCTGATCACGTCCGCGACTGGAGCCTCGGTTGCGATTTCTAGGATAGTTGTTGTCATAGTAGTGGTTACTATCATCCTGTCTGTCAGTTCCATGACGGTCATTCTTATGACTGTGATTCATGTAACTATTCAGCTGAGTAGCCGGCTGGTACCGGTCTTCACTCATATGACTGAAACGACAACTGGATGACGTGTGACATGTAACTAAGAATTAAGGACAATCATTGATGAAAATCGTCTGGTGGTGAAGCATCATCTCATCTGATCGCTTTGATCTAACGCCTTTGTCTTCGCCTTGTATGAGCTCCAGGTTGTGAACAGCATCAGCATCTCGTAGCGTCTCCCAACATCAGCAGCATCAACCTTTAGTAACATCTCCAAGCTATGAGCGGCATCGGCAATCTTGTAGAATATCAGCAAGTGAATATACGCCTGAGATTATTTAGAATCGACTAGCGAATACTCGTGAAGTATTGCAAGTGAAATACACATGGATTAAGGTATGTGAAATACACATGGAATACGGTACATGGAGTACACATGGAAAGCACATGAAATGATCGGTATGGGGTCGATCATTTATCATGATTTAAGGAAAGTATATCGGTTAAACGGTTAGGAAAACAATCATGATAACCTGGCAGTATTAGCATAGACATCATTTTGTTTATATCGAGAAACGTTAAAGTGTGGTTACACAAAATTCAACGATGATTTGCCTGACAGCATGATCAATGAAAACCAACCATGACTATCATGAAAGCAGAATTCAAGGAAATCCAACAATGTCTTGCATGAAGGTATAATAACAAAAGAGGCGTAAGACGTAATCCACATGAAGACGGAATTATCATGAAGAAACATGAAACGATTTAACATGAAGGAGTGTATAACATAATCAGCATGAAACTGAGTTTAACCATGACAGTATGACATACTTGACATAAAAACATAGTAACTTATGAGGGGACATAAAAAAAAAATTTATGCCAATAAATCATGAGAAAAACTTTATGCATGAAAACAGTGCATGAATGCGTAATGTAGTTTATAAAAACCTTTATATGTGCGAGGGGACGCCTATGGGTCGGTCCCAAAACTAAAGACATAGCGAGGGGACGCCTATGGGTCAGTCCCAAAGTTAAAAGTTTTGATAAAAGCACATGCGACTAAATAGGGCCAGTCCTGTACCAACCATTACTTAGTCATAATCCCTGCAACAATGATACATGAGACATAAATAAATGAAACTCATCTATCGAAACTTATCAGAAATTTTTTTTTATGTGACTAATTATGAACTACTGGGGTTCAGTCCACATAGCCACAATTCACGAGGAACATCATGCATGAAACAATGACACATAACTAAATATGAATGACGGTTGTCCATCCATATTAGTAAAACAATATCGATGAAAACATCAAGGTTAAAACCTCAAGGTGCTGAAAACACCATGGTTAAAGCAATAATGCGTTGAAAACATCAATACGTAGAATAACAAACGTTGGCTTAGGAAGCTCCTGGTGACTACCCACTAGTCATAGGTAAAGTTTTAGAGCCTACAGGTCGAAGCCCTGGGCTCTGATACCATAATTGTAACATCCCATTTTGATAAATGGAATGTCACGCGTAATTATGGCGTGTCATCAAAGCATGCAAGGTAATATGTAGTAAAACATACATGACCATAGGGAAAACCGAAATCAAACATCGGTTCCCAAAACATAATAAAGTAAATGAAATGAAAGAAAGACTTAAGCAAGCATAAGTATGTGAAGGAAAAAGGAGAAGAAGTCCATGGCAGCATCCTATGCATGTCCTTCAAATGCTCGAGTCAGTCCTTGGGTACCTTCCGTTTTGGGACATGGAAAGGAAAGTAACGGCTGAGCATAACGCTCAGTGCACGGATATACAAGCATGAAATGAATAATATAAGTATGAATAACATATAGCAGCGGAAATGTATATGTCCTGGAAAACCTGGTTATTTCTTAGTAAAACTGGTTTTATAGTTTGAAAAGACTTATGTTTATCTTATGAAAACTGTTTAACATATTTTACCATTAGCCAATATAGATCATGAAAATCCATCGTGCATGAATACTTGAAGGGGTGACCTCATCATGCAAATTAGAGGGGCTGCCTCTAATTTAATATACTGGTTTTGGGTAGGAGGGATCAGCTCCTTGTGAAGGATGCAAGGCACACACCACATTCACACTGAGTAATCTGCTGAAAACATGTAACTAGGATGCACCCATACGCCCCACATGATAAATATAATAATATGGCCAAAAGCTGAAGGGACGCCATGAGCAATCACTCCGCCGTGGGGAAGTCATAACACCAGTGCCTCTAATGTTATGGTTATGGTACCTCCATAACTAGGTGAAACTGGTCATGCATGTATATGGCTATAGGTATTCTAAATTAAACATAAGCAAATCAAACATATAAACTTATACTATGGGAAAACAGTTGGCTGCATACGGGGAATCCTAATAAGGAAAGAATGTCCATACTGAAAGGACGGGAATCCGTACCTTATGTCCAGTGAACGAAGAAGACGAACAAAAGAGAGTCCTACTTCGGTATCACTAATGCTACATAAATACATATGTGCATAAGTATCTGATTACTACATACGTAACTGGTTTTATGTCATGTCTTAGCTCATTTTATACGTTCATGTCATGTTTTACTGTTTTAAGCTTTAAACTGTGTTTATCTTATATTCTGTCTATTCTGATTAAGTATTACTTGTATTTCATGTATTATTTTACTTGTTTTGTAATAATAAGTAACTTTCTAAAAATAGCAAGTTTCCTAAAATAGAAAGTTACCAAAAATAGAAAGTTTCCAAAAATAGAAAGTTCCCAAAAATAGAATTACTGCTTAAAATAGATAAGTTTCTAAAAATAGAAAGTTTCCATAAATAGATTAGCTACCTTAATTAAATAAGTTTCGAAAAATAGAAAGGTTTCCATAGTTAGATATAAGCTGGTTAAATAAGCTAATTATATAAGCTTAAGTGTTTTCTGATTATTATTCTAAGTCATGTTGTTATAAAGTATAGTTTATTAATTATTACATGTAATTTAAATAAACTATAAGTTAAAAGTATTTAATTAAATATATCATGTTGTTAATTAATAAAGTTAAAATACTTAGGTTAAAACATGTATTATTAATTACTAATAATATAACCTAAGTCATGTTGATTAATTAATTATGGTCATGGTTTTTAATAATTAATTAATTATAAAGTCTAAATAAAAAATAAATACTAGGTTAAAATTCATGATCTAATAATTAAATTTATAACCTAAGTCATGTTAATTAAATTAATTATGTCATGTTTTATTAATTTAATTTTTAACATATAACTATTAAAATCATAAACCCTAACATAATCAATGAACCGGATCATGACTAGAAACCATGAACCGGACCCGTAATCAACACTATACCCCGAACCAAGGTCGGGGTACCCCTTGTTTGCTGCTGCCGTGGGACCCACACCACCATACCGAGACCATGAGGTCTCGGTGGTGGTTCATAAGCCAAGCCGAGACCCCTTGGGGGTTCGGTTTAGGCGGCGGCTAGAACAAACACCCCTAAAAACCCTTGTTTTGATTCACCCCATAATCATAGACATGTTTTAATAAACGTTTTTAATTAGTTTTTAAAAACATTAAGATTTTATGTGATTCATAAATCAAAACATAAAAGAAAAGAGTTGAAAAGGTTATACCGAATGCGTGGATCAATCAAGGATGAACACACACGAATGCTTGCCCAAAATCCAAGATCAAAATCAACCCGAACACCCCTTTGGTGTTCCTAAATGTGGCGGCCAAAAAGGAGAGGAAGAAGAGAATTAGGGTTTTGTTATTTTTCTTGTTTTGTGATAAATGACACAAGATTTCCTAATTCTATGTTTTAGTAAAAATTGATGGCTAGGCCCTTTTCCTTCTAAATTTCGTGGGTATGGGGCCCACATGGGGTAACCCGTACATTTTTCGAGTCTAAATATTATAGTGTGTTCTCGTGTTCGTAATTTACGTTTTTTAATTAGTTATCGATCGTGTCTTAATATATTTATTCGTGTTCGTAATAAATATATATACGTAATTAATATTAGCTCGTGATTAATTTACGTTCATGATTTCATGATCACATGTTCGGGATTATAATTATTATTTAAATAATTATCGTATGTTCATACGTAATAAATACTTATCGTGTTCTAACACGTACGTAATACTTAAAAATTCTTATACGTGAAACGTAAACATGCTAAAAAAAGAAAGTTCTAATCTTGTACGTACGATCTAAAGGGTACCACTCATGGTAAAAGTATGTAGGTTTTACAAGGACTCTCTTCTGTTCGTCTTCTTTGTTCACTGGACTTAAGGTACGGATTTCCCGTCCTTTCAGTATGGACATTCTTTCCTTATTAGGGTTTCCCCGTCTACAGCCAACTGTTTTCCCAGTATTTGTTTTATATGTTTGATACTTATGTTAGATTAAGAGCCTAAGCCATATACATGCATGACCAGGGTCACCTAGTTATAAAGGTACCATAACCATAACACTAGAGGCACCAGTGTTATGACTTCCCCACGGCGAAGTGATTGCTCGTGACGTCCCTTTTCAGTTTTGGCCATTATATTATATTATCATGTGGGGTGTATGGGTGCATCCTAGTTACATGTTTAGCTGTATTATCAGAGTGAATGCGACGTGTGCCTTGCATCCTTCACTAGGAGTTCATCCCTCCTACCTAGACTATTTAATTAGAGGTAACTCCTCTAATTGCATGACGAGGTATCCCCTCCAAGTATTCATGGACGGTGGAACCTCATGACCTATATGCGCTATTTGGCTAATTAAATCAGATTTTCATAGAAACATAAGTCTTTTCAAACTATTAAACAAGTTTTATGAACATGAATCCAGATTACTTAGAACTTATGCTATTCCGCTACTATTAGTTTTCTATGCTTACGCTATTCCATGTCATACTTGTATATCTGTGAACTGAGCGTTATGCTCAGCCGTTTTCCTTTCATGTTCCCAAATGGCAGGTACTCAAGGTTTCTCATAGACTTTAAGCGTACGTGCATATGGATTGGAAGCTTTCTAGCCTTCTCTAATTTATGCATTTCATTATACATTTTGCTACTATTTCTTTGGACATTGTTTAGTCCTTTTCCTTTACACTACTTATGTTTGTGTGTGATGAGCTTATACTTTGGGGTACCGATGTTTGTTTCTGGTATATACTTTATGGTCATGTAATGTTTAAGACATTTTTCCTTGTATGCTTTGATGACACGCCATAATCACGCGTGACATTCCATTTACCAAAATGGGGTGTTAAAATTATGGTATCGGATCCAAGGCTTCGACCAGTAGGCTCTCAAAACACGACCTATGATTATGGGTAGTCACTATGGTCTTCCTAGAATTGACAGTCAGTTTTCATGCATTCATTGTTTTCATGCATTCATTCTTATGTCATTGTCGCAGGTTTATGACTAAGTAATGGTTGGTACAGGACTGGCCCTATTTAGTCGCATGTGTTGTTATCGAAACTTTTAACTTTGGGACCGACCCATTGGCGTCTCTTTGCCATGTATTTTGTTTTGACTGAACTGACCATAGGCGTTCACTCTCGCGCATATAAAAATTTTCATAAAACTGCATCATGCATTCATGTACTAGTTTTCCTGCATAAATTTTTTCACATGATTTATTGGTATAAATTTTTTTTTCATGTATATATTTGATGTTTGATCAGTTTAACCATGGATTTTGTTTTATACTGTCAGATGGTGAACACACGCAATATTCGGGAGATGGTTGCAGCTGCCAATGCAGATTTGCAAGACATCCTTCACCGAAACGATAACTATCCTCCCCCACCTCAAATTTTTCCCACGCCAATGAGGAGTAGACTAACAAGGGAGTACTACGCGATTAGGCAAAGAGAGGAGGTAAACAGCAACGAGTTTATGCAGCGTTTTCTTGTGTTTGGCTGGCTAGTTAGGCCCAACAGCAGGAAATGCTGAAGAGCGAGCACACCTTTTCGTTGGGCGCTTCGCCCATCCATCTCTAATAACTCGGCGTATGCTACCTGCAACACAGTGGTACAAGTTGCCGATGCAACACGTAAGTTGGAGATGCTGCAAGAAAGAGAGGAGTTCGGGGAAGCAGAGTGACCCGAGAAGAGGTATTTATTCGTTACTCAGGGGTGACCATTTTGAATTCATTTAGTATTATCCAATATTTATATCTCTTTTTAAACTGCATCTTTTAGGCAGAAGACTGGGGACCGGTCTCAGCCGGCTACTCAGCAACAGCCTACTCAACCCAAAGGAAACGGTCAGACTCAAGAGTGTTCTTCAACGGATAGGCGTGGCGGTAATGATAATTACCGTAACAACGATGGAAACTCCAACAGCAGCAGGTCCTTACACTTACTCATTTCCTTATGTTACATGTGATATTTCATAATTCTGACACATTAGCAATCTTCTACCAGGAATCATGGTAATGGGAGGAACTAGAACCAAAGAGGTTCACAGCCTAACCGTCCAACTATCACTGATATTACATCTTACGATTTTTACGCATTGTCCTTTTGTACCAATAAATCATGTCTCATGTGTACTTTTCCAAACAGGCTCCCAGCCAGCAAGGGCACCTGCTGGAGGGTATACTCACCCTCTTTGCAGAAGTAAGTATCTGCACTGATTCTTACTCTCCCATCTGGTACAGGTGGATTTCAAATCAACAGTGATGATTCAGGGAAGGTACTTGGCTGTGTTCTCATGCAACATGGGAAAGATTGCATATGCTTCACGTAAGCGTAAGCCTTATGAGGAGAATTAGCCTACGCATGACTTGGAACATGCAGCAGTCGTGTTTGCTTTGAAGATATGGAGGCACTACTTGTATGGAGAATCATATGATATCTTCACACATCACAAGAGCCTGAAATACATCTTCACTCAACGTGAGCGGAATATAAGACAAAGAAGATGGTTAGAGCTGTTGAAGGATTATGACATTAATCTGCAATATCATCCCGGCAAGGCGAATGTAGTGGCAGATTCACTTAGTATAAAGTCCGGTATGATAAACGGCATTAAAATTGAGGAGGAAATTATTAGAGACTTATAGCGACTAGACATCAAGATCATGGTACGTGGACAGCACGGTTACTAGGCTAATCTTAGAGTGGAACCTGAGTTACTCTCTAGGATCAAGGAAGCTCAGAAGGATGATGGTGAAATTTGCGCGATCATTCAGAACTTAGAACAACAGACGGAGTCTCGGTTAGATGACGATGGTATCTTATGGCAGGGCACTAGACTTTGTGTTCCTCATGATCTTACACTTAGGGAAGCATTATTAGCTGAAGCTCATAGCTCCCCATTCTCCATTCATCCTGGTTCGACTAAGATGTACCACGACATCAAGGAATACTTTTGGTGGAGTGGTATGAAACAGGATGTTGCTACTTACGTCTCCAAATCTCTTACATGTCAGCAGGTTAAGATCGAGCATCGGCGGTCTAGTGGTTTACTACAACAGTTAGACATTCCAGAGTGGAAATGGGACAAGATCACCATGGATTTTGTTACTGGTATTCCGCAGACAAAGAGGAGGCATGATGTGATTTGGGTTATCGTTGATCGACTTACTAAGTTAGCTCATTTCTTACCGATCCGCAAGGATGATCCTGTCAGTAAACTCGCCGACACTTACAAGAAGGAGATCATGAGACTTCATGGTGCTCCATCCAGTATCGTCTCAGACAGAGATCCTCGTTTCACTTTGCGATTTTGGAAGAGTCTGCAGAAAGCTTGGGGTACAAAACTTAAGCTTAGCATGGCCTTTCATCCTCAAACAGACGGGCAATTGGAGCGAACGATTCAGACATTAGAAGACATGTTGAGGTCATGTGCGTTGGAATGGACAGGAGATTGGGTCGATTACATCTGTTTGGTAGAGTTTGCATACAACAACAGTTGGCATGCTAGCATTAAGTGTGCTCCATTCGAGATGTTGTATGGAAGAAAGTGTCGCGCCCCAATCTGCTGGGATTTGGTTGGTGACCAACGAGAAGGCCGATGTAGCTAAGCAGAAATTGTAGGAAGCACGTTCACGTCAGAAGAGTTATGCCGATAATCATCGTAGGGACTTACATTTTAATGTAGGAGATCACATATTTCTTAAGGTATCGCCGGCACGTGGCGTTAAGCGTTTTGGAATCAAAGGGAAGCTCAGTCCTCGATTCATCGGACCGTTTGATGTCACTGAGCGAGTCGGTGAAGTATCTTATCGTTTAGCGTTACCTCCGCAGCTTTCTCACGTTCACGGCGTTTTCCATGTGTCCTTACTCAGAGGGTACAAGTATCATCCCCTTCACATGGTTCAGTATCCACTGGAACAGATTCGTGAAGATCTTACCTTCATAGAGGAACCCGAACGAGTTCTTGACAGGCAAGAACGAGTCATGAGGAAGAAGACGATTCCATCCGTCAAAATCCTTTGGAGGGACCATATCGAGCGAGAAGATACTTGGGAAACAGAGGAGTCTATCCGGGCTTCTTACCCTCATTTCATATTTTAAATTCGGGTATGTTCCTCTTTCAGTTTATTTTATCTATAATTTAGGGACAAATTATTCTTTTTAGGGGGGAGAGTTGTAAAGCCCGCATGCTTTTACCATGAATAGTACCCTTAGAAAACTTACGTACATATTAAAACTTTCCTTTTATAGCATGAACACGTGTCACGAATAGTAATTTCAGAAGTTATGTACGTATAATTATACGATAAGTATTAAGTACATGTTAATACACAATAATAATTATCAATAATAATTATAATCACGAACATGAAATCATGAACGTAAGAATCACGAATATATAATTATGTATTTACGTATATTATTAATACATTAAATATCGTTACGTATAAGTAATTATAAAAACACGAACAATTAAACGTAAACACGAACACACGAACACGTAATAATTAGACACGAGAAAAAGGCTTTGGGTTTCCTTGGTGGGCCCTACTAGCCGTGGCACAAAGGAAGAGAGGGGCCCAACTCATTTGTTTTTACCAAATAACAAATAAAGGGGAAATATTTTCATTCACACAAGATTTTACAAAAATCAAAAACTCTAGATCTCTCTCTCTCTCTCCTTTGGCCGGCGGCATAACAACACCACAAGGGTGTTTGGTTGATCTTGATTAAACAAAATCATAAGAGAGTGGGTTCGTGTGATCATTGTCCATTCATTCCACGTGTTATGGTAATCCGTAACCCTTTTGTTTTTATCTTTTATTTAATTAAGCATAACATGAACATGTAATTAAATAAAAACATGATAAAAACATGTCATGGGATCATGGGTAAATAATTAAGGGTGTTTCGGGTTTGTTTGTTTCGGCCGCCACACAAACCGAGAGCCAAAGGCTCTCGGTGACGATTGGTTTACACCACCAACCGAGACATATGTCTCGGTGGTGTCGGTGTTCGGTCAGCAGCAGGTACAAGGCACCCCGACTTGCGTCGGGGGTGTCCTTGTGGTTTATGGGTCTCGGCGGCAGCAAACCACCACCAACGGCACACAGCCGGTGGCTAGGTTGGTCTTGCAGGGGGAACGCAGGCGGCGCAGCAGGGGGACACCGACACACAGCCGGTGGGAACCCTTGTGGTGTCAGCGGCTAGCCGAGAGAAGCAAGACCACCGGCACACAGCCGGTGACAGCTTATCGAAAGCAGGGGCAACCGGCCCAGCCGGTTTGCCACTGTTTTGGGGGTGTTTGGTTCGTACCGGTTCACAGGTTCACGGGTCCGGTTCACGACATGTTTAATTAGATAACACACGGGTTCGGTTCATGAATATTTTTACAAGTCTAATTAATTTACATGTATATTTTTTTTACAAGATAATTAAATTAATTAATACATGACTTATAATTAATTTAATTAAACATGAAACTTAGGTTATTATTATTATTAAATAATACATGTTTTAACCTAAGTATTTATTATTTATTTTACACTATAGTATTAATTAATTATTAAACATGACATATAATTAATTAATAATCATGACTTAGTTATATTAATATAGTATTAATATATGATTTAACCTAAGTATTTTTATAAACTTTAATTTAATAACTTCATGCTTATATTTACTTAAATCGTATAACCTATATTTTTATTTAATTAACAGAATATTATTAATAAACTATACTATAACTACATGACTTATGATATTAATTCAGTTTAATTCTAAATACGGAAACTTTCTAATTCAGGAAACTTACTATTTTTGGAAATTTCTATTTTTAGAAACTAATCTATTTTAAGTAGTTAATCTATTTTTGGGAACTTTCTATTTTTGGAAACCTTCTAATTTAGAAAACCTGCTATTTTTAGAAAGTTACTTATTATTACACAACAAGTATAATAATACAAGGAATACAAGTAATACTTAATCAGAATATACATAATACATGATAAACACAGCATAACGTTAAAATCAGTAAAACCAGACATGAACATATAAAACAAGTTAAGACATGATAAAACCAGTTATGTACTCAGTAATCAGAATACTTATGCACCTATACTATTTATGTAGCATTAGTGAGATCGAAGTAGGAATCTCTTCCGTTTGTCTTCTTCGTTCACTAGACTTAAGGTGCGGATTTCCCGTCCTTTCAGTATGGACATTCTTTCCTAATTAGGATTTCCCCGTCTGCAGCCAACTGTTTTCCTAGTATTTGTTTCATATGTTTGATACTTATGTTAGATTAAGAGCCTAAGCCATATACATGCATGACCAGTGTCACCTAGGTACGAAGGTACCATAACCATAAAACTGGAGGCACTAGTGCTATGACTTCCCCACGGCGAAGTGATTGCTTGTGGCATCCCTTTTCAGTTTTGGTCATTATATAATATTATCTTGTGGGGCGTATGGGTGCATCCTAGTTACATGTTTAGCAGTATTATCAGAGTGGATGCGATGTGTGCCTTTCATCCTTCACTAGGAGTTGATCCCTCCTACCCAGACTATTTAATTAGAGGTAACCCCTCTAATTGCATGACGAGGTCTCCCCTCCAAGTATTCATGCACGATGGAACCTCATGACCTATATGGGCTATTTTGCTAATTAAAACAGATTTTCATAGAAATGTAAGTCTTTCCAAACTATAAAACCAGTTTTATGAACATGAATCCAGGTTACTTAGAACTTATGATATTCCGCTGCTATTAGTTTTCTATGCTTACGTTATTCCATGTCATACTTGTATATCCGTACACTGAGCTTTATGCTCAGCCGTTTTCCTTTCATGTTCCCAAACGGCAGGTGCTCAAGGGCGCTCGTAAAATTTAAGCGTAGGTGCATATGGATTGGAAGCTTTCTAGCCTTCTCTACTTTCATCATACATTTTGCTACTATTTATTTGGACATTGTTTAGTCCTTTTCCTTTACAGTACTTATGTTTGTGTGTGATGAGCTTATACTTTGGGGTACCTGATTGTGGTAAAAATACGTGTTTAGGAAAACAACGTATTATGGGCAAGTATTAAGCGTTACGTTTTAGTAAAAACGCAAAACCGAATAAATGCGGGTTCGTTCTCGAAGGAGGTGTGTGATTATGAGTATGCCAATATGTAAAATCAAAGTTTGGAAAACTGACGTTTTTGGGTTGAGAGAGAAAAATTGAAGACGAGCTACGGTTACGATTACACTACGACGAATTGACGTAAAACGCGAACGTAAATACGTAAAACGTGACGAAATTAAAAATTAAACCTAAAAATTAATTAAAAATTAAAACTAAGTCTAAAATAATATAAATAAGAATAAAAATCCAATAAATAAATTTTATAACCTTTTATTAATTAAATATTCAATTTTAAATGCTAATTAAAGCCCTAAAACTAAATATAAATAAGGAAAATCCCAAAATATTATTTTATTGAACTAATAACTCACTTATATTATTTAAGGACTAAAAAGTATTTTTCCTAAATTTTAACCATTATTTTTCTATTTTTTTTAAGGCTAAAAACACTTTTTAAACTAAAATAATGATTAAAAACATTAAAATAATGCTAAAATTAAACTTACTTTTTAAAAAATCCTAATTTATATTACTGAATAGTAGAAAATTAAAAAAAGTTGAAAAAAAACTTTTTTTACACTAAAAGACAAAAACATTTTTAATTTAAAACTAATTTAACTTAAATTAAATCTAAAAATACTAAAAAAGGTGAACAGTAAAATCTTTTTAAACTAAAAATCTTAAAACAATTTTATGAATCTACGAAAAATTTACAAAATTGAAAAATATAAAATTTTTGCACTAAAAGACAAAAAAAGTAAATGAAAACTTAATTAAAAATGCCATTTAATCTTAAAAATAGAAAATGAACAGTAACAGAAAAATAAATTAAATGGAAAAATCAGAAATAAAATAAGAAAAATAACAAAATTGGAATTAACTAAAAAGACTGAAAATAATTCACTAAAGACAAAAAATTAAAAAACTGATGTTGAAACTTAAAGACCTTTTGTCTATTTGCTAAGCAGGGGTAACTTTAACACTAGCAATGGGAACTTGGTGCAGTTGGCAATTTGGTGAGTTTTGGCTCACCAAATCTTGCTCAATTCAACACCAAATCACAAATAAGCTACTTGAAGCCCTAAACCAACAGAAAACTTAACAACTAACCAAGATTTGAAATCATGAAAAACTAATATCAGGCAGATTAAGGACTTACTGATTTACTACCAATATTTGAACATGAAAAGCTTTTAAAAACCTACAATACTGAAGACCAGCTACTGTTTTATACTACCAATGACTATTAGACTGAGTTTGACTGGTTTTTAAACCAAAAGCTTGTCACTAGCTTCCCTGAAATCCCAAATACAAACACCCCATAATAATCAGTTGACAATATTAACAAACCAAAACTTATCAAACCAAATTTAAACTGAGTAATACCTAATCTAACATGCATATCATTATCAAATACACATAAACAAGCAGAAATTACTAACAATAGGACAAATTCACACAACTTTCACAGATTTCACATAAACACCAATTTTAAGACCAAAAGGGTTCAAGCCTTGGTTACCTATGGCTGAGGCCTTCTAATGGTCTTCTTGGGCTCACAAGGACTATGAAAACGTGTAGAGATACCCTATTGGTAGAATCTCAAAGAGACCTAGGGTGAAACATATCTTCAAAGTGAGAAAAAAGTTGCAAAGAAAATGGGATGTGATGAGGGTCTTGTTTTGTTCCTACACAAACACAAATCAAACCAAGCAAAGAGATACAAGTATAATAGGCTGTGTGATAAGCTCTTTTGTCAAGAGAGCTTATTACAAGCTTATGATACAGTTAGGGTAAAAGCTAAACACAATTGTGATTTTCTGAAAATATCTTTGAAACTCAACTCCTTTTTGAAACCTTACAATCTTTTTGAACCTGAAAGATACTAGCAATACTCAAACAACCAAGCTAAAACTTCCACTTTCACTTCCACTTTAGCTTAATTGTTTGTTCTTGAAAAATCCTTAAACATAAAACGTATTGACAAAACTTTGAACAATAACCTTGAAACCTTACACTAACTTTATGCAAAGAATGTAAATGTTTACACTACTGAAAAACAGAAATATGGAACACAGCTATTGCAAGATTAAAAAGTTTTCATTCATTAATAAATTTGAAAGCTTACAAAAACTGGAACAATTTAAAAATAGGACACAAACGTCCTATTTATACAACTAAATGGAAAATACTAGAACTTGGAATAAAATATTACAAATGTGAAACCCTAGCTACAATCTTCCATCTTTGCCCTTTTGAAGAATATTGGTCAAATTGGCTCTCATGTGAGTTCTGATATGATACAGCTGTGAAGACCAATTTTGAACGTTTATAGAACCTTTGGGACCAAGGAAAATAATCCAACTGTTCATATTGTCGAATCTTAGGGAAAGTGGGACAATGACATGAGCAGGGGACCATTGGGGGTGTCACATGGTTGTGTCTGGTGGGAGTTTAGGAGTGGGGATAGGTTAGTTTTACCCTTAATCATTGATCTGGAAAGGGGGAAATTAAACCCCTTTGTTTTGATGTTGATTCGGCCTGGGATATATTAGGGTTTATGGGTGATTAGGGGAGGTTTAATTCATTTTGGGGAAGGGTTAAATTTTAAAAACGTGTTTAGTAGGAAAATAATAACTGATTTAATAATCAGTTATTTAAAAATGGGTGGAGAGCTGATGTAGAAGAAAGGAGGATGGTGATTAGTGGATGAGTGAGTGGGAGGTAACGTGTCAGCTGATGGTTGGGGGAATGAAGTTTTGTTGTCTGCCATTAACACCCCTTCAAGTCCTTTTTTCTTGTCATTTGATGTTTAACAGCCCCAAATGGCTTTTCCTTTTATAAGAAAGTTTTATTCTTTCTACTTTGACCACCAATCTTTTATCAAAAGAGTTCCAAGGTTATAATGTGTATTTATCCAAATTCCAAGGACCAATCTTGTATATAATCAACATTTTAGGGACCCAAATGCAATTATGAGTTTTGTAAGGGTATAAAATATCAAGTCTTCAAAAGTCACCAATCTTGCCAATTCTTCAAACTTCAAAGACTTCAAAGGAAATTCATGATTCGGGTCCGGTTCTTTGTGCGACTTCGTTTCCCGTGTTCATTTTTGCTTCATTCTTGTGATCTTTTGTTGATTTCACGATATCCTTACCTAAAATACACAATGAGCAAACACAAGCATATATTTGGGTATTTTGATGATATTTTTAGCATTTTAAGCCCGATTTGGACGATGAGACTATGTATAATTGCAGTCTCATCAGTACCGATGTTTATTTCCGGTATTTCCTTTATGGTCATGTAATGTTTAAGACATTTTTCCTTGTATGCTTTGATGACACGCCATAATCACGCGAGACATTCCATTTACCAAAACGGGGTGTTACATAAGGCATCCAAAAACAGCCTTTTACCCACTGACCTAAATTACCTCCTAAACTCTTACATGAAATCATATTTTTGATCAAATTTAGCCACTTTTATCATCATCGTAAACCCCTAATAACAACATATCCTAATCCTAACACTTGTATCAACCTTCAAATCAAAAACCCAAAAATCAAAAACAAGTTTTTAGCAAAAACAACATGATCTATGCATGATTATCAGTAGATAATCACATGCATGATCATCTAACAACTCTACCAACTATAATTCTCAACCAAAAATCAAACTTCATGCATGTGGAAAAATTTAGTACCAATAGAATCTCCTTTGAATTTTATTAGGTGGTCTTGTTTTGTTTTTGGCTAGATCATAGTAGAAATTGAAAGAAAAATGGTTTATGGTGGTGTTGATAGTCACGGCTAGAAAAGGGAGAGGGGGGAGGGAGAATGTTTTCTTGTTATGTTGTTAACTATGAGAAAAGTTAGGTGAAAAATGGCCTTTTATATGGTGGTCCAAGGGCTAGTTTTGCCAATTTGGTATAGTTTTAGACCAAAAAGTAAATAGTTAGATAAAAAGCGGGAAATGACTATTAGTAAATATTGAAAATATTCCTAAGGCTTAGGTTTCATAAAAATACTTCTCAAAAGTTAAAACGTATCATAAATTTAATAATATCGTTTCCCCACTCGACTTAAAACATCATTAAAAAGGAAACATCAAACATATCAAACATCAAACAATCGACAATAAAACGTAAAATATTGGGCATCCATCGATATCACGTGTACTAATAGTCTTCTTTACTCGTCAAAATGTAAAATAAGACCTTAATTATCGGTTTTAACTTAAACCCTCAAACATAATATCATTCAAATTCAATGAAATATTTAAGATATTCATAAAATAGGATTAAGTAATGACCTAGAATTTCTAGATTGTCACACATACACACTCAAAGTTCTATGGTACAAGCATTCCTAATGGTGCCAACTCGATCTAATGTCATCTAACGTAAGACTTACCAATATACGATTCACTTTGTTTTTCTTCTTCTCTGTAAGATTAAATAGGTTTGGGTTGCAGGTTTCTTAAAATCACATGTCAGATTGGTGAGGTCGGTGTGGCTAACCCAAACAAGCTCCAATGACGCTGTTAGAATTTATTCTATTGGATTTTATTTTCATGTAATTAGTTGTCATTTTTAACTTTCTTATATTGTTTTGTACTTTAAAGAAGTTTAGGCCTTTGAGTTTAACTAATGTTATGCTTGTAGTGTTATAAATATATGAAAATAGAACCATTCATTTTATATACATTTCAAGTTATGAATATGATGTTGCTCTTGTACAATGAGAGTATAATTATAAACAATATCAAGAATATGAATAAAACAATCAATATACACTCAACAAACCACCTCATTAATGCTTATTATGAATCAGTTCAATACAATATGATCAAAGCTACAAATGTGTGCTTGGTAAGAAAGATAATCCATATTAGATGGATCTTATCACTCACATAAAAAACACTCAACAATCAAAATCGAGAACAAGAATCAATCAAGATGATTGAAATGAATACAAACCAATAAAGATCATTCGTAACTGAATGAGAGAGAGAGAGAGCGTTTGCGGTTTTTCTTTTTTCTTAAAATAGATCCAACGGTTATTGTTGCGGTGCGGTTTTTGCGGTTTTGCTGTTATTTTAAGGTTATTGCGTTTTTGTGATTTGCGTTGCGATTTCTGCTCACGCCTACCTCAAACCCTAGTTGCAACTTCAATATATATAGTCCGAGAAGTTCCACAATAGCTATTTATCTTTGATCAACATGCTAAATTCAGAAGTAACTTTATCACACCCAAATCACTTTCCTAACTTGACATAATTAGTCCCTGCAACTTATAAAACACAAAGTACACAAAAGATATACACAAAATCTTTTCAACATCCTCCTTTAAGATTTTCAAGGAAAATCTTGCACTCAAGAAAACATATTAGCTAGACCAAGCCTCTTCCAAAACTTGTGATGTTGCATCGTACCAAGACACTTAGTAAAAATATCAACACGTTGATCTTTGGTATTAACCTTAGGATACTTTTATTAGGCGTGAGGATGCAACATCGTGAGCAAGAAAATGGATACCTCACTCGTGACTCTGTTGCTCAATCATTTCTTTGTGCATGAGTGACGGCTAATTGGCTCACTTAAGGTGAGCAGCTTACTTTTCATAAGTTGTGAAAAGTGTACCTCAGATGAGCAGCTTACATTTTAATAAAAAAAACACTTTATCAACTCTCCATTTACCCCTTATTAATACATTTTAAACCAAACTATTTTTACACAACAAAAAATACCCCCTTCACTTTCAAAAAAATAATTCGACACCTATTTATCTCTTATAAATATATTTCAAAACACACTAATTTTTACACAACAAAATATACAACTTCTACACACACAAAACTTTTTCAATACCTCATTTATCCCCTATAGATACATTTCGTAATGTTTAAAATTTTTATGTAATGTTTTTTATTTTTAATGTAATATTTTATTTTACGTTTTTTAAATTTTAAATTAATGTGTTTTTTATTGATGTACATTTTTATTTTCGTAACGTTTTTTATTCTGTAACTGTATGTTTTTTTGTAATGTTTTATGTTTTTAATGTATTGTTTTTATGTTTTTAATGTATTATTTTTATTTTAATTAAAAATATTATTTTTATGTGAGGGTGTTTTTTGGTGTGATTGATAAGAGTATAGTCTGAGTGAGGGTGAAGGTAAAAAGTAGGAGAGAAAGCTGATATGGCGTTGATGTAGGTGTGAGGGGTATTTTTGGTGTGGCTGTTAAATTCAGCCTTAACATATCTAATCACACCTGCAGATACCTTTTCTCTAACGAAATGCACATCCAACTCAAAATAGTTAGTCCTCTCAATACATACATGATTTGCAACAATCTAAATAGCAGAGCTACTATCACATTGCAAATCAACAGGATACATTATTAATACCTAAACTATGAAGTAAATTACTCAGCCAGATTACTTAACAAGTGGTAGAAACCATGCTTCTATACTTAGACTCAACAAAGCTTCTAGAAATAGTATGTAGTTTCTAACTTTTCCATGATACAAGAGATCTACCCAAGAAAACACTGAAACTAGTAGCATGCCTCCTTGTTCTAAGGCACTTAGCCCCATTTGCATATGAAAAAGCTCTAAGCTTTTTAGATCAGACACATAATTGAACTGAAGTCCAACCCTAGGTTCTTGTTTAAGGTATCTCAAAAATCTTAATGCAACTTTGAAATGAGATTGTAATGGCTTATGCATATGTTGACTTTACAATTAATAACATAAATATCAAGTCTTGTATTAGTTAATTAAATTAACTTACCAACAAGCTTCTCATAATTAGTAAAACAGTTCAAATATTTATCCTTTTTAGACTGATCACAACTCATAAAACTATTATCAAGAAATGGTGTGTCAACATGTTTAGAAACTAAATTACCATACTCACTTAACAACTCCATACAATACTTCCTCTGAGCCATACAAATACCAGACTTGTTTTTAAGCACTTCAATACAAAGAAAATATTTTAACTCTCCAAGATCTTTAATCAAAAACATTGTTAACAAAAACTCTTTAAAGTTCTTAATTAAAGTTTCATCATACCAGTTATAACAATATCACCAATATAAACAAGCAAAGCAACAAACATATCACCATCTCTTTTTACATATAAGGAATAGTCAAACTTACTCTGCTCAAAGCCATGCTCAACCAAGGCAGTGGTAAGCTTATAATTTTAGTGTCTTAGGACTTTCTTTAAGCCATACAAAGATTTACTGAGTTTGCATACCTTGTTATAATCTACACAATCAAATCCTTGAGGAAGTTTCATATAAACATCCTCAATAATATCACCATACAGAAATGCGTTATTCACATCAAGCTATTACAATCGCCAATTATAATGAACAACAATGCTAATTAAACACCTAACAGTCACTATCTTAACAACTAGACTAAAGGTTCATCATAGCCAAAGCCTTCTCTTTCACTAAAACCTTTAGCAACCAGCCTAGCTTTTTATGTTTCAACATCACCAGATGACTTATATTTATATTTCCAAAGTTACTTACTATAAATAGCTTTCTTACCCACCGGAAAATCACATATAGTCCAAGTATTATCAGACAAGGCATCAAACATACAAGTAGGTTTAGGTGATTTATTCAAATTAGCAACAAAACACAAATTTTGTCTACTAACACCAGTATACTTTACATATTTTTCAATATCATATCTAACATTGGAACTAACAACATAATCATTAAATTTCATAGGCATGCTAGACTCCCTATTATACCTTCTTACAACAGGTGTCTGCACATCATTGTTATGGTCATTAGATTAATGAAAAACTGAACTGGTGTTAACTAATATTGGGTTGCAGATACGTCTTCTAAGTCTACTATAGTAGTATTTGTACACCTATTGTGAAGTGGGCTACTATCATTGATGAGACTCTAATTATACATCATTTCTTGCCCCAAAACAGACTTAATATACGCAAAATATCATCAATTGTGTGCCAAATACCCTTGTTTTCATAGTTTGGGTGTTTGCAGGCACATATATCAATAAATCACTTGGAAATCACAAAAACAAGACAAAAAAACACTTAGAACGAATTCGTATAAGAAAACTGAAGCCAGATGTGAATTTACCAAAATACCCTTGAAGAATTGAAGAATTACAAGAATGGTCCCTTAAGTTTCTCAAGTTGTCACTTATACCCATCAAATATCATTAATTACATAGGGGTCCTTAAAGTTTGAAGAAATTACAAGTACAACCCTTGAAGTTTGATGAATATTGCAAAAATGGTCCTTATCTAAGTTTCAACAACCACAACGACTAATTATGTCATTTCCCATAGTTTTATTATAAAGGAAATTGACCTAACTATGTGTTAGCCTTAAAATGTGTGCGACTAACGGAATTAAATTAGTTTCATAGTCGGGACTTGCAGGGACTAATATTGTCATATGTAAAGTCCAAGTCTCGTGCTATATAAACCCCTCCATACTTCCATGGAGGGGTGAGGCTTATCATTTCCTTCTTGTCTTTCTCTCTCTAGAATAAACACACTTTTATTCTTACTTGTTTCTCTCTCTACCATGGCTAAACAACACTTCTATCCTCCCCGACCTCCGGATCTTTTATCCATGTTCTTAGTGAATCCAACTTAACAATTGGCATCAGAGCTAACCGGGGGTGTTTCGTGTTTTTGTATTGGCGTGTTTGTGTTCGAGGTTGTGTTTGATCCGTATTCACTTAGTCCAAAATCTGTCAACAAGGACAGAAATAACAAAAAAGGTGACCAGATCCAGAATTTTCGGGGATTCCAAAGAATATGACAAAACCCGCTTGCGATGCAACATTACGATGGGGTATTTTTGATATATTACGATTGGTATTCCGATGCATATTCAGATGGGGAATAATCTACAGCTACATTGCGATGGGGATTTTTCAAACATTCCGATGGGTTGGGCTGTACCTATTGCGATGGGACTCATTCCGATGGGTCACATTGCGATGGGTGGTCTGACTCATCGAAATGGTGTATGAGGCGTCATGCTGCTGGATTTTTTTTTAACATTGCGATGGATTGTGGTATATTGCGATGAATTTCATCAATAAATATTACGATGGGGTGTTGTCTACTGTAAACATTGCGATGGAAAATAGTTAAACATTGCGATGAAAGTTACTCATTGCAATGGGTGAAATACATTACAATGGTTTCTAAAAACATTGCGACAGTATGATTTTCCAAAAGAGAAAAAAAAAACTGTGAATTACCCATCTCCAAACAATCCAAACCCATCTATCATCAATCCACTCAGACCCGACTCTTTCTACCTCGATCCTACACTAACCCATCGTCATCCTAAACAAACTAGACTCAAAACAAACTGAAAATTACAAGATCTCATATTCTTTTATGTTTTGACATGCATGTCAAGATCGTTCAAAGATCTAACATAAAACAATAAATCATCATCGATCTAAAACTGTTAAATATTTGTTGATGTTCGAATTCAAAGATAGAACTATAACCACTTTCGTTATATTATGTTTACTTTGATTCGATTAGATTGATAAACTATTAATCTCAAGACCAATCGAAATGCACCGTAACCTGTTACACTCTACCTGTGACCCCTCACTTAGGAGATCTTGATGCTGCATCGACATAGTAAAGAAATTAATTGTTGTATTTCGTATATTCTTGTTGGTGCAATGGATCTGTGTGAGGTCGAGATGGAGGCGAAATATACTATAATTTTATTATGGTTGTTTAAGTGCTTGTAAAAGGTTAGATGTGATCTGCATTTCTTGGTTGAAAGTTAGGAGATGGGATCTATTTTTCTTTGTTGTGAGGATTATTAGGATGGGGGCGGAGAGAACAATGGAGGAGAAAAGGGCGGATGTAACTATGTGATGTGATAAGGGTTATGTGATAAGGGTTGTTTTCAAATATTTTTCTAAGTGAATATGCCCGCTATTTTCTTGTGAAATTTTGCAACGTGACATCTTTATTGGCCAGTAGTCACACTTGGTTAAATTGTAACGTGGCATCTTTTCATGTGAATTGGTATATTGCATGTTATGGTCAACATGTAGAACAGAAAGCTGTTTAGGATTTGATATATGTTTATATATCCACGTGATTTGGAGATAGTCAAGTTCTACTTGGATCAATTCTATGATGGGCCAAGATTCAAATGGCTGTTGGAGTGTTGGATTTGCTTAGCATTGTTGGACCGGCTTTCAATTGTACCAACTTGAGCTAAATATTTTTTTGGGTATTGGACTGGTACATTGCTTTAGCTCGGTTAATACACGAAAGACGGATAATGGAATATGGTGATTACGGATTCATTTTGATCAAAGAAAGTTCTCGTTTTAAAAACCTATTTTTTCGGACGACCTCACCGCGGAGGTCGATCCGCGCATCAGTTGGGTATATGACTGATTTTGGGCTTCAAGTAAAGTTAACTAGAAGACGTTGACACTTCTCATTCTCTAGTCATCGTTGGTTCTCTAGTTAACGTCACTCAAACAAACACATCAAACATGACAAACACAACAAAAACAAACAAACACCAAAACAATCCTTTAAGATTCACTAAATTTTCAAAACGGCTAGTATTCGGGCAAAGTAATGTCAAGTGATTACGAAGTGGACTTGGTATTTATTATTTGACGCTGAAGTGGAATATCACGAAGGCGTCTACTCAATTCATCATCGAGCCTTTTCACCCCCTCTATCGATTGATGATTCGCTTCAGCATTAATGATAAAGACTTGATTTATCTAGTTTCCACTGTCAAGGGGTGGATGGTTGTAACACCCCCCAATTTATACAACTCAATATAGCGGAAGACTAGTTGGTGTTACGGGATAGCACATTACTCACATCATAGACAACGCTTAAAAGTCGCGTCGTTTTAATAATAAATCATTTCCATTCATAAATATCAAGGTTACATCGGTCCCAAGTCATATTATTTCATACAAAGTTTTACAAAGTATTTGAATGGAAAATATTGTTTAAGTGCGGGCCATGAATTCTTGTCGTCTTCCCGAGAATTACCTTCAAGTACCTGAGATAAAACATGTTAAAGAAAAGGTCAGCGATAACGCCGAGTGAATTCATAGAGTTTAATAAATTCCATCAATATAACTTTGGTATAAAAGTATTACCAAAAATCATTTCGTACAAACCATTGTAATAGGCCATAAAATAGCCAAAACCATTTTATACAAATCTTTATCAAAATCATAATATAGGCATTTGCCTTAAAAATCAATATACGAATCATTGTCGTTAAAAACACCATACAATACGTTTTGTAACGTTGTATAGATTAAATAAAAACCGTTATATGGATATGGTTATAAAAACCAAAACACGAACATAATATCAATAGTATGACCCTGTATTGCTAGTCAGGCAATACATCGTAATTCGGAGCGTCTATTAGTATTTCGGTAATTTTGGATTATTATAAGCCGCATGACATTGTTACCTTACTAAACCAACAACGGGTAGCTAACCCGATACCAATTTTGCCCATCTAAAGTAGCGTGTCGTCACAAAGGTCACGCTATGGAAATCTTCTCATACATAAATTCGCTTATCAATCAATGTGGCACGACGGGGATCAACCGTCAAGGCGCGAACTGGGGTGATCGTCCCCAAATAGTACTATTATATGCACAAGCGTCTACCAAATCCCGGCAGTTCACAATTCATGCTAATGGGACTTTTAGTGACATAACCTAACTTTAATAATCCATTTTATTTCATCTATCGGGTCCTTTAATCATTTATCGGGTCATACAATCGGGTCATACAATCATTCGGGTCCAAATCAATAAACAAACAATCGGGACAAATGGTGTCCTATTTTATAAAAACTAACATGTTATCTCCCTCGCGGGTTTATAAAACATTTCATAAAACATTTAGAAGAGTGCGAGGCTATGAACTCACGTTGATGTGGGAAGACGGTTATCGGCGATTCGGATGTACGGTACGTGCTTCAATCACGGAAACCTAGACAGATAATACTCGTCTTAGACTCATGTCCAATGACTTTATAAAAATACCAATTATGTATACATATGATGATTATATATATGATGATCAAGTGGGTTTACATATCCTCATTTACTCATTTTTGTGTTATGTGTCGATAACTTTTATACTAGTTTTCTCGTTTTACCTATTTACGTGTTTTAGGTCCAATAAGCCTATTATAAGTTCTTAACTTGTATTAATCCGTGTTATACTTACATTATCAGTATCTACACTTTACAAGTTGGGCCTAAATGGGTTAAGCCCAATAAGTTCTTTTTATGAGTGTTCATCTTGTTTACTCCAATTATTAGCCCAAGTATTAGTCCAAGTATTAGTCCAAGTATTAGTCCAATATGTTTACTTAGCTCGTTAATGACCGTATGCCCTATAGTTCGGGTTTTATCGGTTTTTATTTGTTATACATGTCTATATATCAGTATATGAGTTTTATAAAGTTTACATTAGACGGGTCCAACCGTCTAAGTTTTATTTAACAAAAACGTTAATTTTACGGTATTAGCCGAAAAAGTCGTAAAAACAATGTTTTATAGTTTTATAACTTATAAGTATTATTCCACTACTATTTTTATAATTTATACACTTATTTAACCTTTTACATATTCATATAAATAAAATCCATAAGTTAGTGGGTTTTTATTTTGTATTTTATACAATATAATTTTGAGTGCTTATATAATAATAATAACCATTAATTCTCAAAATCTGATTTTTATCTTCAAGTTCACCAAAACTGCCATATCTAGAGTTCTATATGAAGATAGAAGCTCAAATTTTTATCACATAAACTACATGATATATGCTCCATTAAACTCTTCTATAGCTACTGTTGAATCATCTTCTAAGTATTTTCTAAAAATCGTCCAAAACAGTGAACTCAGATTTATACCTTAAACTTGTTTTGATCATATCTCACTCATTACAATGATTCCATTGCATGGCCAACTCTCACATGTGTACAAGACCCATAGCTTACTGTTTATCAATCTATTCAAGTCATTTTATCAGTTTACCATATGTTTCTTCACTGTTTTATACAGCCAACAAATTTAAACAAGATTTTAACCTTGTTTCTTATGGGTTTTCACCTTTTTAATCATGTTTATCAACACCAAATCCCCACATAACATTTTTATCATCATATAATCATCATATACATATACAATAGGAAAGAAAATACATGATTACATAATCAAAATAACAAGAGGATGAGGAGAACAATCTTTATACCACCATGATGATGAAATGATGAGCTTTTGGATGAACAAGACATGGTTTTGGGTAACCAATCTTATGAGATATCAACACCACTTCTAGGATCACCAAGTATTTGTAGATTCCTCCAAAAATCAGCCCTTGTTCTTCATGAAAACTTCTTGAGAAATCAGCCCCAAACTCCCTTGAAAACTCCTTTTTACATGTTAAGATCGCCTCCAATCTTCATAACTTCAATGGGTTTTCATCATATGTGTGAATAACATATGATTTCATGGTTAAATCAAGATCAAATGGGTTATTTAGGGTGAGAGTAGGAAGAATTTTTGAGAAAGAAATGGGAGGATGAGAGTGGTTTGCATGAGTGAAATGGTGGTTATGAGTAGCTAGTTGTTTTTGTGGGATGAGTGGAAGAAACTAGCTTAAGTGTTAAGCTAGTGCTTACACTTGTAAGCTACAAGTTTACATGATGCCACATCTTTGATGTGGTGTCATGTTGTGCCATCCCATGTGTATTAGTGGGGTGGGATAATGTATTTTGTCCCACCTCACTAATTTACGGGTATTCCTCGATTCTAGTTTCCGCGATTTACGTGCCCTCGGGTCGTTTCACGAAAAACGTTTTTATAAATTATGAATCAACGACACAAAACAAATCCAATAAAAATTGTCTCATCAAAAACGGAGTTCAAAAACGTAAATACGTAATCCTAAGGTTTCCGGTTTAGTCGTAAAGGACGTTAAATTAAAATCGTATGTCCTAATCTCTTCTCGTAAATTTGTGAGTTTATGAACCAACACAAATTTAAAACTCTAAAATAATATTCGCGGATAAATTTATTTTCTGAAATGTCGGACTGTCACCAAAGACGGAGTAAGCACGTAACGTAGAATCCTCCGGTTTAGACGTAGTCGACGCTACTTCAAGACGTAAATCCAAATTTCTTCCCAAAAATAAGTGAGTTCATATAATAACATTAAAATAATATTTTCAATTAAATATTGAGAATAAAATACCAACCATAAATTGACGGATTGTCACAGCATTTACCCCTAAACAGGATCTTTGTTGAAAGTCCCTAATCAATGCGAGAAACCCTAATCTTAACTTAATCAACACAAGGTATTACTTTTCAAACGTAATCTTATTATTGTATAATAAAGAATTACAAGTGTTATGGATAACACCGTTTGATGACAATGTGTTGTGCACACTTTGAACAACAATAAACCTTAACTTATGAATACAGTCGTAGCTGTTTGATTCACTAAGTTACACGCACTAATGTTCTTAATATCTCAAAGTGTTGAGCATTAATGCAAGGATACACATCCTATTTATAGTGTTACGAGTTTGACTTGAACAGTACTTGATGTCGACTACACAAACTTTTACAAGTTCCCACATCAGTCACATGATGTCCTTCTATTCTTGGTAGTCTTCCATTATGCTTTAAGGAACAGTTGTCCAAAACAGTTTCCTTATTCTTCATATTCTCGAACACACAAATGGCATGTCCAAAGTGTGCTGAGAGTTATCAGGGTATTGCCACCCCTGTTAACTCTCAACCCCTCAGAGTCCCTAATACATCTTGGCTGTTATCCATCACAGCCAAGGAGTATGTCTTCAGGTAATCTTCGACTTCCCTGACAATGTCTCTGACATGGACTCCTCTGAGGTTGCTCACAGAGATTCGGATCTCTGTGAGTCTTGTGAAACTTGCCTGCCTCCTAGGCACAGGCAAGGGACTATCTATCAGCCTAATTATGTTTAAATCAATGAATAGGGAATCTAACAAGTTTAGATTCCCAACAATCTCCCCCTATTTAAACATAAATAGTGCTAGATCTAACTAAGTTAAGGTAAGTGAGTTTAACAGCTTCTTCTTACACATAACAGATCTAAACAAACATACCTCATGATTTTATTAAGACTTTAAAGAAAAATTACAAGTTCATTACATAAGTTAAATAAAAGATGAAGGTAAAAGGGCTGATACTATCTTCAATAGTCATCATTTTTTATTCTTTCTTCAGCTTCGGCCACATCTAATCTGTTATCAATTTCATCCTGCAATGTCTTTGCAAACTTCTTGGAATACTCTGAGTTGATCTTGAGACACTTCTTGTGACAGAGTAGCTGAATAATTGAAGCCAGGCAAAGCTCATCTTCCCTCTGAAAAGCATATTGGCAGGCTTTGTTCATAAACGCCATTCCTCTTTCAGGCACTGAGTATGTCTGACCATCAACAGGGCCAACTATACCATTAGGAAGGATCAGATCCCTGTGCATGCCATCCACACGAACATCTTCAGTAACAAAAGTTTCATCAATGATTTGGGAAATTCTTCTTCTTTTGTTGCCTGTCTTTGGGGGTCCTTGTTCGAAAAGCTGTGGTGGGGGATCAATCTTGAGTTTGGCAGCTGTTTCCTTGATCCAGTTAAACTTAGCCTTAAGAGTTTTAAGCAGAAGGAAATTTGCCTGTCCAGACTTTTTGGCAGCTAAGGCTTCGAGTTCAAACCATTCTGATAACCCAAGTGTTTTTAACCTGAAGTTGTCAAACACATCCATATTCCTCGTTTGATTATCCCTCCATAAGATCATCTGTGGGGTGTTTGTGGACTTGTGAATGGTGTATCTAAACTTGGTTATCTTGCCAGCAGCATACCTGTTGTTTACGCAGGCATCATAGTCAGCTTTGACTTTCTTTAGGGCCTCAGTGCGTTTAAGTTCCATTTCCCTCAACCTTTGTTTTTGTTTTTCTTTTTCAGGTGGTGTCATCTTCCTCAGAGTGGCTTCATTTAATTCTTTGGCTGCCTTGAGCTCACTTAGTCTTTTGAATTCTTCAGCCTGTTGCTCTATTTCTTCAGGCGTTAAAGGTCTCTCTTCGGAAGGTGTAAAGGTTGAAAAGTGGGAAAGGTCTGTTGTGGATCCTCCTGTCTCTAGCATCGCAGCTATCTTCTTAAGTTTGGTGTCAGTATCAACCAAAACTATCTCTTTACCTTTCTTTGAGACAGAGGACTCCACACTTATGTTTTTCAAATCATCAGCTCTTTTGAGGAACGCTGTCTGAGCCTGATTTTGAATGGATTTTGGTAGGGAGCTCACAGTGAATTTAAGTTTCTTGGCTGCTGGTTCATCATCATCCTCAGGCTTGCTGATGTTAACTAGGATCATGGATTTAGATGAGTCAGCTCCATCTTGTGTTTGTTGCTCCCCCTGAGTCTGATCCTCATCATCAGGTACTATAACTGGTGTGATGACTTGAAGAGGAACAGGTGTTGTTGAAGGATTGGCTGAAGATGAGCCTTGTTCAGCAGATGCAAGGCTGAGTGTAGTTTTCTTCTCCCCCTCACGTTCATCCTTACTTCTCTTATGTTTGGATGAACGTGCCTGAAATCTTCTTGCAATCTGCTCCACAGAGGCAGCCATGGCACGCTGTCTTTTTCTTGATGCCCTGGCAATCTTCAGCAATAGGTTGGCATTGGCATTGGTATTTGCCTGAACTCGCCTGACAATAAAACCAGCATGGTTGTATTGCCTGTTGCGCACTGCATTGAAGTGTCTGTTCATGTTGTTTTCTTGTTCTTGGAACAATGCAGGGACAACTGAGTCAATTGCATTCTTGATTCGTGTCGAGAGATGACTTAGTCCCTGGGCCACACCTTTTCTTGTACCTTCCTGAATAGGCTCAGTGACAGCCTCATTCACAGCCTTCTTTATAATACCTGGAAAGGTGACAGTAAAATTGTGCATCTCTGACTTGATCACGTCCAGCTTTCTTGATAAGCGCTCAATATCAGACTGATGGTGTACAGGCTGAAGATTCTTGATATTGAGGCTTTGTTGAGCAAAATCATCCTCCCTTGGAATCAAGTCGAAGTTAGTCTGGGTAGGATGATCAAACAAAAGGAATTCCGCTGTTGGATCATATGATGGTCGTTGAAAGACTGTTGTTGCAGATGTAGCAGAGTTTTGTGTGTCAACAGCTTCCTTGAGAGGAGAAGTCTTGTCATCTTCTTTAGGAGGAGAGGCTGACAGCTGGTCATCCTCATCTTCTTCCTCCTCTTCATCAAACATTCCCTCAGGGAATTCATCTTCAGGCATTGGTTCAAACTCAGCGACATAATCTTCTACAGAAAGCATTTCTTCATCATCATTGAGCACAAGTTCTTCTTCATTCGGAATGTCCTGAGTTATTGTTTCAGCCTCCTTTTCATGTACCTGAGGTTCTTGGACTGGCTGTACAATTTCAGCCTGCAAGTTTGTTGAAATTAGTAACAGGGAAAATATAAAGTGAATGGTCGCCATTTCGCTGTCCCAGAGAGGCTGAGGGTGATTACTCAGCCACTCCAAAGGATAAATCCTTGGGATTCTTTTAAGTGTGAATGAAGTGTGGTTAATGGTCGCCATTCGCTGCCCCTAGGAAAGCTGAGTGTGATTATTCAGCCCCCCCAAAAGGTAAAAACCTTTGGGACTCTTTTGATTGTGAAACATATGTTGTTTAATGATCGCCATTTCGCTGCCCCTAGGAAAGCTGAGTGTGATTATTCAGCCCCCCCAAAAGGTAAAACCTTTGGGACTCTTTTAAGAGTGAAACATATGTTGTTGTAGGTCGCCTGTTACGCTGCCCCTAGGAAAGCTGAGGGTGATGATTCAGCTCCCCCTGAAAGGATAAATCCTTTGGGACTCTTTTAATGAGGGAACCAAGAGGCTGTGTGAAGTACAGCCATCAAGGTTGAGACATTAATGTATTCAGGTTGTTGTTAGCCTGAATACTGTCTAGAGGGTTCAGGGTCATCGGGGTGCTTTATAAACACAAATGAATCACTCCCTGGTGCAAAGACAGAGTGTACAGAAGTCTTAAAGAATTCTAAGTGAAATGACAGACTTCTATGGGTCGAGGATTACCCTAACTTCACCACTCTCTCCTACAGACAAATGAGAGTGGTTGATTGTGAACCTCTAAAAATGTACACTGATTACCTGTGAGATATCAGCTTGGTTTGGCTGGTTTCCTGTAGTCTCTGCTGACCTAGAGACACTAGACGCCTGTTGTTTGTCAGCCAAAGATTCTGTATCCACAAGAGTATCTGGACCAGAGGCGGTGTCAATCTTCTTTTCCTTGGCCTTACTAACAGCTTTAGGTTGGGAAGAAGAGGGGATTTTCTTCTTCTTTGGCTGTTGGCCAGATGAAGCCTTGGACTTGGTAGTGTGCTGCCCAGAGGTCAAAGACGTAGACTTGCCAGCGACACTAGAAGTATTCACCTTCTCAGAGGAAGGGAGCAAGGGCTTCTCAGCGTTGGGTACCTGGTTGGCCACGTTCAGCATGTGTGCAGTCACAGGGATATCCTCAGCTCTTATCTCCTTGTAGATGGCTCCAGTGATGCGATAGGGCTTCAGAGCTATCAAGGCCTTGTTATGGTAGTTCTCTCCCAGCAAACTCTCAAAGATCAGGGACAGATAACGCACATAACATATGTTCTTTTCCCTGACCTGATTACGTCCTTTCAGTTGTTCTACCAGGTTAGAGAAAAGGATGCTTCCAAAATCAACATCAGCTCCCCAGATAAGTCCATATGCAATAGCCTGATGATTGTATGACATCTGATCCTGTGATCCCTGCATTCCTCCCAGGGACTTCACAATGTGGGTGAAGAGGACACGCCACATAGGAGTAAAGTACTTTATCTTCAGAGGGGCTTTGGCGAGGACCTCAGCTGGCGTAAGTGCAGGGTTAACATCATGGCAGGGTTTTAGTGTGGCTAAGGCTTCCTTGACAGCCTTTTTGTCAACCGTCTTCAAGCATTCATCTCCATGTTTGAGTCCGGCCACACTAGAAAAATCATTGAGGGAAAAGGCAAAAGGATGTTCATTGCAAGAAAGGCTAAAGGTAATGGTGTCTTCAACTACTTCGGCAGAATACCAGAATTCCCTAAGGTATTCTTGGTAAAAGGTGGATGGAGATTTGGTGAAGGCTTCGTTTAGGTCACAATTCTGCATGAAATTTACCAGATCTGAGTAGGTGTTGTTTGGTGCCTTGATCCATCCAATGGCGTTATTGGAAGCGATGATGCTCTCGTTGATCTCGAAGTTCACATTGGAGGCTTTTGGTACTGGATACGCCATTGATTTAAGGTTGAAGAAGAATGAAAATGGCGGATGGTTGAGAGAGATAAGAGTTTAGAGAGAGAAGATGATTTTTTAGAATGGTGGTGGGTGAGAAGAGAAAGAAGACAATATATATAATCAAACTTGAGTGAACAGTTATTCAACCGAATTAAATGCAAGTGCGAAAATGACTGCTCAAGTGGGTCCCTTTGACCTTTCAAAAAATTTGTCTCCTCGTTATCCGAAACTTAAATGATTAAAAAATGTGAGAATGTTTTTCGCATTTACTTAGAACGTAACTACCTAGTTTCATGTGAAAAACATTTAATAAAACATTTAATATAGAATCAATCATTTAATGAACACATTTAATATCAAGCCACAGGCTTTGAAATATTGAGCATCCCTAGCTCAGCAACTAGCCTGTTGAACGTAGGTTCAGCCAAAGGCTTTGTAAAGATATCAGCTAGTTGCAGCTCTGTGGGAACAAAATGCAGCTCAATATCTCCCTTCATAATATGATCCTTGATAAAATGATACCTGATATCAATGTGTTTGGTACGAGAGTGAAGAACAGGGTTGTTGGATATGGCAATGGCGCTGGTGTTGTCACAAAAGATTGGCACTTTGTCATACAAGATTTCATAGTCAGCCAATTGACTTTTCATCCAGAGCACCTGAGCACAACAGCTGGCTGCAGCGACATATTCAGCTTCAGCTGAAGACATAGCCACAGAGTTTTGCTTCTTAGCACTCCATCCAACCAATTTTCCTCCTAGGATTTGACAGCTGCCTGAAGTACTTTTCCTGTCAATACAGCATCCAGCATAATCTGAATCTGAATAGGCCTTGAGATCAAAGCCTGATTCCTTTGGATACCATAGTCCTAGGGATGGTGTTCCTTTGAGATACCTGAAAATTCTCTTAACAGCCACTAGATGGGATTCTTTTGGGTTAGCTTGGTACCTTGCACAGAGACATGTGGAGAATTGGATATCTGGACGACTGGCTGTTAGATACATCAGTGACCCAATCATGCCTCTATATAAAGTCTCATTGACAGAGACCCCTGACTCATCAGGGCCCAAGTTGTTGGGTGGAAGCATGGGGCATTTCACTGAAGCACAATCAGCCAAGTCATATTTTTTAAGTAAATCCCTAACATACTTTTCTTGACAAATAGAAATTCCCTTAGGACATTGTTTAATTTGAAAACCCAAAAAGTAAGTTAATTCACCCATCATACTCATCTCATATTTCTTGGTCATTAATTTAGCAAAACGTTTACTAAGATTGACATTTGTTGACCCAAAGATGATATCATCCACATAAATCTGCACAATGATGAAATCACTCTTGTCCTTGAAGGTAAAGAGTGTTTTATCAATAGAACCCCTGATAAATTTGTTTTCAGATAAGAAATTTGAAAGAGTTTCATACCATGCTCTTGGAGCTTGTTTCAGACCATACATTGCCTTGTGAAGTCTGTACACATGGTTGGGAAACTCGCTGTTCTCAAATCCTTCAGGTTGAGCAACATAGACTTCCTCAGCCAAATCACCATTGAGGAAGGCACTCTTTACATCCATCTGATAGACAGTGATGTTCATATAGGCAGCATAAGCAAGAAAGATTCTGATGGCTTCAAGTCTAGCAACAGGTGCAAAAGTTTCATCATAATCAATTCCTTCAGTCTGAGAGTATCCCTGTGCTACCAATCTTGCCTTGTTCCTGATGATGTTCCCAATTTCATCCATCTTGTTTCTATAGATCCATCTAGTGCCTGTGATATTCTTTCCAGGTGGAGCTGGCACTAGTGTCCATACTTTGTTCCTTTTGAACTGATTGATTTCTTCTTGCATAGCAGCTACCCATCCATCTTCTACCAGAGCCTCAGCAACTCTTTTAGGTTCAATTTGAGAAAGAAATTCAGCAAATAGACATTCATTGGCTGAGGCAGACTCTGAGTCTTGGATTCGCTGTCTGGTTGTGACCCCTGCATTTGGTTCCCCAATAATGTTGACAAGAAGAATGTGTTGATCTCTTGACCACTTATTTTGAGGAGCTGGATTTTCAAGAACAGGGGTACTTGAGGGCACAGCTGGTACAATTTGAGTTTCATCCTGCTGACTAGGAGGGCTTTCTTCAAAGATTACTTCAGTGTCTGAGTCTTCTTCAGCCACATCAAGGGAAGCAATTTCATTATCAGCAGGAGAAACTTCAGAGGTTTGAAGAATTGGTGAGTCATCAATATCATGAGAAGGACCATCAGAGATTTGAGGTTCTTCTTCATCAAGTTCCTGAGAGGTAGGAACTTCTATGTTGTGAGTAGACAGAGGATCAAAAGCAGGAACATAAGGAGTGAGAGTGTTGGAGTGGTGATGACTGGTAGGTCTGGGTTCTGTGAACTCATCACTTGGAAAAGAAATATTTTCATTAAAATCTACTTCATCACCCTCTGTTCCTGTCCTCTGTATGACTTCATCATCTTCATTAAATCTGACATGGAAAGTTTCTTCTACTTCTTGGCTTCTGATGTTGAATACTCTGAAGGCTTTGGCTGTTGGAGAGTATCCCAAAAAGAATCCATCATCAGCCTTTTCATCAAACTTTCCAAGTTTATCCCTGTAGTTATAAATAAACACAGGGCATCCAAACACATGAAAATAGCTGACGTCTGGAGATCTTTTTCTGAAAACTTCATAGGAGGTTTTGCCATGTCTTTTGACAATGATTGATCTGTTTTGAGTATAGCAGGCAGTGTGTACAGCTTCTCCCCAAAATTGCTTTGGTACGGCTGCACCATTTAACATAGTTCTTGCTGCTTCAATCAGAGTCCTGTTTCTTCTTTCAGCCACACCATTTTGTTCAGGAGTGCCAGCTGAAGAGAAGTTCTGTGAAATCCCTTTTTCATCACAAAATGATTCAAGTTGATGATTCTTGAATTCTGTACCATTATCACTTCTTAGAGCTTTTACTCTAACATCATTCATATTTTCTACCTGTCTGATGAAGGACATGATGGTATCAGCTGCATCACTTTTCCTTCTGAGGAAAAACACCCATGTATATCTTGAAAATTCATCAACTATGACCAAGGTGTATTTGTTGTGATTAATGGTTTGAGGTTTGACAGGCCCAAACAAGTCCATGTGAAGGAGATGTAAGCACTTGTCAATAGAGAATGATTGCCTAGTCTTGAATGAAGACCTGTGATGTTTTCCTTTGACACAAGCAGAACAAGTTTTGTCTTTGGAAAACATCACTGAAGGTAGACCAGCAACCAAGTTTTGAGTGGCTATCTTATTGATGTTCTTGAAGTTGAGATGAGACAGTCTCTTGTGCCACAGCCAGTTGACACTTTCAGAGGCTTTGGCAAGAAAACAATTTGAGCTGTCTTCAGAGCACACAGCCATGTTGATGACATACACATCTCTCCTTCTAGGTGCAACCAGCACAACATCATTATTTTTGTTGAATACTGTTCCCTGAGTCTTAGTAAACAAAACCTTATAATCAGCATCACATAACTGGCTGATGCTAATAAGATTGTGCTTAAGACCATTCACATATGCAACCCTGGTAAAAGTGATCCCATTGCAATTCACTGAGCCATATCCTTCTGTGTCACCTGAAGAGTTATCTCCAAACACCACTTTGGGACCTGGCTCCTTTGAGTATCTGTGCAGGTATTGTTGAATCCCTGTCATGTGTCTAGAACAGCCATTATCTAGATACCATACCGATTCCTTGAGATATTTCTGCACAGATACATAGAAACAGATTAGTTCCTATGGTGAACCTACTTTCCAGTGGGTTCCCTGAATTGCTTGTTAGCAACTCTTGTGTTCCTGAAAAACTTTTGGCGTTGGGATGGACAGTTCATAGTTTCATGGTTATAACTCCCACAGATATCACACCCAGGGAAGTCACCACACTCGTCTGAGTGATGATCTGTGAACCCACAGAATTTACAGGGAGGATAAGAATTGTAATTTCCCTGTTGTCTTTTGGAACTCTGTGGTCTGTCCCTAGAGGGTGTCTGAGCTCTTTTAGCTGCCATGTGTCTGTCATGATCTAAGGTCGAGTGGTGAGTATTCTTACAAACATTGCAATAAGGTTTGATTAACCTTTCCCCTTTGGGTTCACCTAGGACTGACTTAGGTTCATGAGAAGTAGAGCATTCAGCGGAAGGCTTAATGTGTTGTTTCAAGAGTTCTACTTCTTTCATAAGAGACAACAGGCGATCTTCAGTGGTGGGGTCAACCTTATTCACAGCTTTAGTAGAAACAGGCTTAAAAGCTACTTGTTTACCAGTTGGTTTAGCAGGCACACGAAAAACTTTGGCTGGAGGATTCTCAATATCTATCTTAAGTTCATCCTTAGCAGATCTAGAAGAACTGCTAGGTTCAACTCCAGAGAGTTTGGGCAGGGGTGGAAGCTCAGCCACATCTTCAGAGACAGGGTCATTAGTCAAAGAGGTATCTGACATATGAATAGTCTCTGTAGATTTAAAGACAATGTCTTTGGGTTTGGTGATAATCCTCAGCTTTTTATGCTTAGCAGTTATATCCCTGTTTAAGTCAGCAGGCACTTCATCCCTAAGCAATTCATCAATAGTAAACCTAGCACACAGCCATTTTTCAATAACTTTGTTTAATTCAGTGACTTGATCATTTAAAGCTAAGTTTTTCAAGGTTAATCTAGCTACTTCATTTTGCAGGGATATTTTTTCTAAGTTAACCCGCCTGAGAGTTTCACATTCAGCCTTAGCATTAATCATTTCAGTTTTAACAGAGTGAAACTTGTCAAGTAGGTTCTTCCTTTGTTCCTCAACAAAGTGCAAGTCAACAATGGTGTAATCAAGGACATGCTTACGTTCATCACAATCAGTCATAGATAGAAGTCTGTGTACCTTTTTCATTGTGATGTCAACCCATTGTCCTGATCTTGCATCACCTTTTCCAACAGCTGGTTCATCCTCAGCTATCGCCATAAAAGCCCTGACTCTTGTGGTGTCTTCTTCATCTGAAGTTAATGGTTCATCATTCCAATCATAGGTTTCAGCAACCAACCCTTTCTCAGCCTTTTTCTCACCACCTTTCTTTTTGGACATAGCTTCTATCTTCAAGTTCATCTGTTCTAACTCAGCTTTAAGTGCCTTGTACTTATTTTTGTAATCTTTCTTCTCAGTGTCTGAAGAATTGGATTGAGATGAGTTGTTATGTTGTTTGAACTTGTAGGGTTTGGATGAAGATGATGGATAAGAGGGTGAGGATGTTTTGGTGGAAGGACATTCTTTTTGAAAGTGTCCAAGCTTTCCACAGGCAAAGCATGTTTCTTTTGACCTGTCAGTTGGTTTGCTAGCTGATCCTACTCTTCCAGATCTTTTGTAGTATCTTCTTTGGTTGGCTAGCAGTGCTCTTTCATGAAATTCTGCATTTAGGTCTGACAAGAACTCTTGGCTGCTACGGGTATCTTCTTCAATATCAGAATCGCTGTCAAGAGGATGTGTTGCAGAGATCAAAGCTTTGGAAGATGCTCCTTGGACTACAAATCTTTCAGTCTCTGATTTGTAGATAGTATCGATCAGCCCTTCTTCATAATTGTACTTTCCATAGAGCTGAGCAAGGGTATCATTTTTGATTGAGTTGTTAGCTCTCTGAGTTTGATTCATGCTCAGCCACTTTCTTGGAAGGCTGTTGACAAAAGTGGCATTGATCTCAGCTTGACCAATAGTAACATCATTCATAGCGAGGTCATTTAGAAGAATCTTCAGCCTAGTATAGGTTTGCTGAACTTTTTCACCTTCAAGAGACTTAAAGGCATTAAACTGAAGCCTGAGTGCCTGAATCTTTGTCTCTCTTGTTTCAGAGGGTCCTTCATGGCCAAGAATGAGGTCTGTCCACATTTGTTTAGCTGTGGGACACTGAATGACAGACTTCATGATATGCTTTGGAAGACAGGAAATTATGATGCTTTTGAGACGTTTATCTTGGTTTGCTAATTTCCTATCAGCTGCGGTCCATTGTTTGACAGGCTTGGGAAGAGGGTTTTCTTCAGTAGAAGTAAGTGCCATGGGAATATATGGACCATTTTCTAAAATTTCTAAGAGAAAAGGTTCAAGTCCATCAAGGTATACAAGAAATTGACTCTTCCAACTGGCAAAGTCTTCTTCATCAAAGACTGGTACACTGGTTACGTGTGATCCACCTCTTGAGTCAAGAAGTTGGGGTAGATCATCGTCATTTGGTGGGGGGGTAAGTCTTGGTGAAGATGGGTTTCTGGAAGGTGAGTGTGGGCTAGAGGTTTCCGGCATGGTGGATCTTGATTATAAAACGGAGAACGATGTTTCTTGAAGGTTTTAATATCAAACACCGCTCTGATACCAATTGAAAGTCCCTAATCAATGCGAGAAACCCTAATCTTAACTTAATCAACACAAGGTATTACTTTTCAAACGTAATCTTATTATTGTATAATAAAGAATTACAAGTGTTATGGATAACACCGTTTGATGACAATGTGTTGTGCACACTTTGAACAACAATAAACCTTAACTTATGAATACAGTCGTAGCTGTTTGATTCACTAAGTTACACGCACTAATGTTCTTAATATCTCAAAGTGTTGAGCATTAATGCAAGGATACACATCCTATTTATAGTGTTACGAGTTTGACTTGAACAGTACTTGATGTCGACTACACAAACTTTTACAAGTTCCCACATCAGTCACATGATGTCCTTCTATTCTTGGTAGTCTTCCATTATGCTTTAAGGAACAGTTGTCCAAAACAGTTTCCTTATTCTTCATATTCTCGAACACACAAATGGCATGTCCAAAGTGTGCTGAGAGTTATCAGGGTATTGCCACCCCTGTTAACTCTCAACCCCTCAGAGTCCCTAATACATCTTGGCTGTTATCCATCACAGCCAAGGAGTATGTCTTCAGGTAATCTTCGACTTCCCTGACAATGTCTCTGACATGGACTCCTCTGAGGTTGCTCACAGAGATTCGGATCTCTGTGAGTCTTGTGAAACTTGCCTGCCTCCTAGGCACAGGCAAGGGACTATCTATCAGCCTAATTATGTTTAAATCAATGAACAGGGAATCTAACAAGTTTAGATTCCCAACATTTGTCCTCAAAGATCATCTTACTTTACTACTCGCTTCTTATAGAGTTAAAGCCATGTGGGCATTTCCTCCACATTCGGTCTTTTCTCACAAGTGTAATCCATTATAATACGCGAGTTTCATCAAACATAACTACGGGAATAAGATCAGGCTAAATGTTGACTTAATTTCTCTATCCATGATGTTCACGGGTTTCTGATGAATGCAACGTTTCGCCGATCTAAGCTTTACTAAGAACAATCAGATTTTACTTGATAGATATTCCATCAAGTTCGATATACGAAACATAATTCACGCAGTCGTTGAAGTCCTAGGGTAGATCCAGCTTATATGCCTTTCAAACCAATCTTTTATATCATCTCAATGGTCCCATACAATGGGGACTTATATCCCATGATTTGTCAGATCATGAATTCATTTTTCCAAGGTTAAAAATTGTGGCATAACTTCGCTACCCATTTGGCACTTCAAGATCTACATTTCATATTCACATAACCTCCTGCCCACTATCGGTAGTTAATAATCAAATCCTAATTTCAACAATCATTTCAGATCTCGCGGGTCGGGTATTTTGCAAGGTTAGATTCGCCATCATAGGAAACCTTAAACCTAAAAGACATGTTCAACTCACTATGGGTGTATGTCGGATGTCTCCATCTCAACTCTTGCTTACAGATGCTCTAAGATTTAGATCTTAACAAGATTCGATCTCGATCCTAACACGATAGTTATCAAGGATAATCTCTCCAAAGGAAAACGATTATACGGTTCATTACCAAAGTTCAATCATTCAAACACAAAACAACACTTATATTACCTTGTATCGTTACTTTACCTCGTCCCTTCGATTTGGGGTGGTACATAGTACGCTCATCAAGGTTCGTTCTCAATGATTTCTGAGCAAATCTCTAGAAATTCGATGCGAAGCGAGGATCTTGATATAGATGATCGATACAGGCATGCTATGTTTACATAACTCTTTTGCATTTATCATTAACGAGAATGATATTAGCAGATTTGGTCAGTCTGTCGACGATGACCCAAATCGAATTAAATTCAGATGATGACCTTTGCAATAGCTAGACGTTTACTAATGTATGAGGCGATGTCTGCCTTCATAATTGTCATTAGTACAACTTATTCAGACAAGGATACTTTTAGTCATAAATGACATACATATAATACTTATACTTACAATTTCCAACATAACTATATCTCACAATCCTCCATATTTAGACAATCACATGTGGTCTTTAAGACATTTAACGCTATCGGCTTCTCAACTCTAATGGTTCACACTAGCCGTGAAACCTTTCACTATTTATATTATCCTTTTTACAAACATTATTTATTTTTATATTGTTGGGCAACTTATTTTGCACCTTCATTATTAAGGAACACGTCCTAATTGATTCTTTATCTTTTATACATAATGCGTCGGTATCTATATTCACTTCTCATGATTATATAATTATCATGTCCACAATTCACTCAGATATTCTTTCTATATTATGCGTCAGTAATTACGTTCACTTTCTCCTGATGAAATAAATATCATAACTGTATTTATTCAAAATTCTTTCTTCATATCTTTTATGTTTCAGTTTCGTCTCAACTATCATTTTTATCAGTTTTTCTCAATCCGGCGTCTAAAGCGTCGATAATTATTATATGTAAATTAACAATAATTATTTAATTTTTATGAAACGTAAACGTAAAGATTTTAAATTTCTTAGTTCGACCAATTATATAAAATGTCCAAATAAATTTGAATTTAATTAACAAAATTTTTGCTGATTTATCAAAAATAATTAATAAGATTCGTAAATGTTCGAAAAACCTTTGTTTATACTTTGGTCAAAATTTTCTTAGTTAAAAAGCAAAAATTATCGTTTCAGGTTTCAAATCATGGTTTAAATGGTTTCCTCAATCCCTCTAGGTTATCTTGAGGTATACACAAACATTTACCCCTAAACAGAAGTTTTGTTAAATAGTTTGTGTATAAGGGAATAATCCCTTAAACTCCTTGTTAAAACATTTGTCAAAATATATTTGCACTTTCTTTTTGTTATAACCCTAAGCCTTAATGGCTCTAATCTTTGAAAAGTCAATATAGACTCCATTATCTATAAATCACATAGTCAAATAATGTAAAGGTTTAAGTCTTTAATCACATATCAATTATTCAAGGTACAGGTTTTTATTGTTCGGCCAATTCAGGGGAATCTATAAATAATTATTAACTCATTCTTATTCTTATAAACAAATATATGTTCCTTAATGATCACGAGCATGAATTTGTCAAATTACAGCCTACACACGTGATTCACCAAATTTATGAATGCTACGTGTGCATTGGTCAATCCAAACGACATCACGTGAAACTCATAATGTTCATTACAAGTTCTGGATGTAGTGATTGGAATAGATAATCTTTTTCGCAAATGCGAAGTTGATGATAATCATGCTATGGATCAAATTTGCTAGAACCTTGTAAATGATCGAACAATTCTTCCATTTCGAGTTATGGATATCGTTTTCGATTGTCAATTTACTCAATTCACAGTAATCTAGAAATATAAGGAATGATAACACCATAGCTCTTCAGGATGACAGGCTTGGTATAATAAAATCTGTCTCCGACAACTCTCTCAGTTGTACGGTAATTCCTTTAATTTAGATGGTGCTGACGTACAGTGCACAAGCCACAAGTGCAGCACCGAAAATATAATCAATACCAATTTCAACTTGCCTTAATGGCAAAAGTCTAGGTAATTTATTAACAAATACCTCCTAAAGTTTCAGATAACAGAAACATCTTTAAATAATTTCATATTAGGTTCTTTCTAGATTATAGTATCTATGGCTTATTCACAATCATTCACGGTATAATTTCGAGTCTAAATGCAGGATGTGGTCATCCATTAAGAATTATTTTGATCACTTTTGATAATCAACATCTTATCATTTAGGGGAATTCAATTCGAGTTCCCATCAACTAAGACAATGTCGTCATGTCATAATCAATCAATTCATTCTACTGACACTATCAACTTTCCAGTTTTATTGCCGTCGATAAGATGTGAACTCTCAAAAGACTAATAATAACTCATGATCCTTCACAAGTTCAAGGATATATGGAGACACAACTACTATTAAAAGAGTAAGGTCAACGCATAATCTACGCGAGATAATTTCAAATCAGGTACAGATGAAAACATTTAACGAATATGAATATATCCCATGTTTTCATAATTTGAGTACGCATTCGAAAGCTCCTCGGATCGTTACCCAGGTCATTCAAATGAATTCAAATCATAAGAAATGATAAGAACGTCAATACATCCAGTCGGGTATCAACACTCGGTAATCAGATATTTTTCCTAAGAATCTCACTACGGGATAATTGGACAAGAAAGAATTGTCAATTGTCAAATAAGACAATTTCCACAGATGAGTAATTTTAATTCAGAAGAATAAATGGTACGGGAACATATGTAGGTGTCCCTAACACTATGTCCCTATTTTTCACTTCTTGCAGATCTCGTAAAATTTTAATCTTTCACAATCTTCAAAGAAAATGTAGTGTTTATTCATTAGTTTTATGGTGACTACTAATCAGTCTTGCATAGTCTATTCCAAATTGTATGTAGGCGCGCAACTATATACAATTTCAAGATTAACGATGCAATACTCAGTTCGTCAAAATTTTATCATCATGTATATAATAAAAACATTTTCATGCTTAATTCTTAAATAAGAATCAAAAATAAATTTACAAAGATTTTCTTTGTTATGAAAACAATTAAGTCTTCAAAGCGTCTCATAAACAACTTCATTTTGATATCAATCACTTATAAATCTCACTTTGAATAATCCTTATTGTGAGGAAAATTAAATTTTCTCAAAGGATACCGTTTTAACTTTATAAAAATAATGTGTGATCTGCAAAAGAGTGATGAAGAGTGGTTCACCAAGAACTAACTACGATATGATAGGAAATGAGCTTAGCCAATTAATCATGAGGTTCATGACCTCGATGGCACTCACGAAGAATAATGCACAACGTAACTCAAATCGAGATAAGTACTTGTTCAATGGTAGTATCACTAATGCGAACATTAGGATGAAGCAATAAAAGATAGATAACATCGATAAATGTAGAATTTAGCAATCAAAGGTAGTCTTTTCATTGATCACAAACAAGTCAAATTGTACCGTAACACATTATGTGTCACTATGTCATACAATTCTCAGAACTCATCCTACCAACTGATATCTTAGTTAAGTTAGGGATTATTTTTAAAAGATACCACAATGAATACTAATCTACAAGAGTCATTAGGTGTCCCACCTGTCCCGGAAGATCCATCGGTCCCAAATCAGAAGAAGATTTCTTCAATTTATTTGTTGGACACTGGGCATCCTCGTCATTGGACAATGGCCTAGGAACAACCTTTAACACGAACCTACAATCAATTAAACCTTATAATTCAATCAAAGAACTTAACGACTTCCTCTTAATAATCTCATTTTTTATACAGGTTAAATTTTACTTTATTCAAGTTATAACAAATTTTATACTCAATTCGACATCCTACCTTATTCTCCAATACTTACAACCTTATTCTTCGGCCTTGTAAAGGAAATACAATCTCAATATGAATCAACACTTAATTTCCAATCCTATTAGCTCTTACAACAACAATTATCAAATGAGTCATTAATATGAAATGACTTGATCATTCAACTAGACTTCTCGGAAAGGTATTAGTGGCATGAGGCTTTTGGGTAATGGTTCCAATAACAGCCTCAAGTGCAACATTTCCCCCTTTCGATTTCAAATTTAAGAATTGGGTGACAACGAATCAGATGACATCTTTCAAGGTGTTAACGTTTTGTCAAACTCCACTCTATAAGGAAAGATCGTCATGACATCGATATCAGATTTAATCTCGCCAATTCTTTTTCAATATCACAATCAACTAATATCTACAATTCTACAAATATCAATCATTTGTTGGGATCATAAATATCCACAACTTGGTTTAGATCTAGGATAGCTAGAATTCCTACGAGAATAGCTTCGATTAATATACTAGGGGATTTAGGGTTACTTGTGACAATCTACGTCGTATAAATACCTCGTATAAAAATCAAAATAATCATCAAACAATCATGTAATAAAATTACATCATATATATATATATATAATCCAAGTTATATATATATTAAAATAACACTTCTCAGTCTTGGCCTTGTCGGTAACTCGGGAATTCTTCGCCACCGTTATAGTCAAAAGATTTTTAGACATTTTTAGAAAAATGTTTATAGTTAAAAGATTTTGAAAAGTTTTATTCAAAACCTTGGTTTTAAAAATCTTTCGTTCTCTATAACGAGAGCTCTGGTACCAAACTGTAACACCCCCAAATTTATACAACTCAATACAACGGAAGACTAGTTGGTGTTACGGGATAGCACATTACTCACATCATAGACAACGCTTAAAAGTCGCGTCGTTTTAATAATAAATCATTTCCATTCATAAATATCAAGGTTACATCGGTCCCAAGTCATATTATTTCATACAAAGTTTTACAAAGTATTTGAATGGAAAATATTGTTTAAGTGCGGGCCATGAATTCTTGTCGTCTTCCCGAGAATTACCTTCAAGTACCTGAGATAAAACATGTTAAAAGAAAAGGTCAGCGATAACGCCGAGTGAATTCATAGAGTTTAATAAATTCCATCAATATAACTTTGGTATAAAAGTATTACCAAAAATCATTTCGTACAAACCATTGTAATAGGCCATAAAATAGCCAAAATCATTTTATACAAATCTTTTTCAAAATGATAATATAGGCATTTGCCTTAAAAATCAATATACGAATCATTGTCGTTAAAAACACCATACAATACGTTTTGCAACGTTGTATAGATTAAATAAAAACCGTTATATGGATATGGTTATAAAAACCAAAACACGAACATAATATCAATAGTATGACCCTGTATTGCTAGTCAGGCAATACATCGTAATTCGGAGCGTCTATTAGTATTTCGGTAATTTTGGATTATTATAAGCCGCATGACATTGTTACCTTACTAAACCAACAACGGGTAGCTAACCCGATACCAATTTTGCCCATCTAAAGTAGCGTGTCGTCACAAAGGTCACGCTATGGAAATCTTCTCATACATAAATTCGCTTACCAATCAATGTGGCACGACGGGGATCAACCGTCAAGGCGCGAACTAGGGTGATCGTCCCCAAATAGTACTATTATATGCACAAGCGTCTACCAAATCCCGGCAGTTCACAATTCATGCTAATGGGACTTTTAGTGACATAACCTAACTTTAATAATCCATTTTATTTCATCTATCGGGTCCTTTAATCATTTATCGGGTCATACAATCGGGTCATACAATCATTCGGGTCCAAATCAATAAACAAACAATCGGGACAAATGGTGTCCTATTTTATAAAAACTAACATGTTATCTCCCTCGCGGGTTTATAAAACATTTCATAAAACATTTAGAAGAGTGCGAGGCTATGAACTCACGTTGATGTGGGAAGACGGTTATCGGCGATTCGGATGTACGGTACGTGCTTCAATCACGGAAACCTAGACAAATAATACTCGTCTTAGACTCATGTCCAATGACTTTATAAAAATACCAATTATGTATACATATGATGATTATATATATGATGATCAAGTGGGTTTACATATCCTCATTTACTCATTTTTATGTTATGTGTCGATAACTTTTATACTAGTTTTCTCGTTTTACCTATTTACGTGTTTTAGGTCCAATAAGCCTATTATAAGTTCTTAACTTGTATTAATCCGTGTTATACTTACATTATCAGTATCTACACTTTACAAGTTGGGCCTAAATGGGTTAAGCCCAATAAGTTCTTTTTATGAGTGTTCATCTTGTTTAGTCCAATTATTAGCCCAAGTATTAGTCCAAGTATTAGTCCAAGTATTAGTCCAATATGTTTACTTAGCTCGTTAATGCCCGTATGCCCTATAGTTCGGTATATGAGTTTTATAAAGTTTTATAAAGTTTACATTAGACGGGTCCAACCGTCTAAGTTTTATTTAACAAAAACGTTAATTTTACGGTATTAGCCGAAAAAGTCGTAAAAACAATGTTTTATAGTTTTATAACTTATAAGTATTATTCCACTACCATTTTTATAATTTATACACTTATTTAACCTTTTACATATTCATATAAATAAAATCCATAAGTTAGTGGGTTTTTATTTTACATTTTATACAATATAATTTTGAGTGCTTATATAATAATAATAACCATTAATTCTCAAAATCTGATTTTTATCTTCAAGTTCACCAAAACTGCCATATCTAGAGTTCTATATGGAGATAGAAGCTCAAATTTTTATCATATAAACTACATGATATATGCTCCATTTAACTCTTCTATAGCTACTGCTGAATCATCTTCTAAGTATTTTCTAAAAATCGTCCAAAACAGTGAACTCAGATTTATACCTTAAACTTGTTTTGATCATATCTCACTCATTACAATGATTCCATTGCATGGCCAACTCTCACATGTGTACAAGACCCATAGCTTACTGTTTATTAATCTATTCAAGTCATTTTATCAGTTTACCATATGTTTCTTCACTGTTTTATACAGCCAACAAATTTAAACAAGATTTTAACCTTGTTTCTTATGGGTTTTCACCTTTTTAATCATGTTTATCAACACCAAATCCCCACATAACATTTTTATCATCATATAATCATCATATACATATACAATAGGAAAGAAAATACATGATTACATAATCAAAATAACAAGAGGATGAGGAGAACAATCTTTATACCACCATGATGATGAAATGATGAGCTTTTGGATGAACAAGACATGGTTTTGGGTAACCAATCTTATGAGATATCAACACCACTTCTAGGATCACCAAGTATTTGTAGATTCCTCCAAAAATCAGCCCTTGTTCTTCATGAAAACTCCTTGAGAAATCAGCCCCAAACTCCCTTGAAAACTCCTTTTTACATGTTAAGATCACCTCCAATCTTCATAACTTCAATGGGTTTTCATCATATGTGTGAATAACATATGATTTCATGGTTAAATCAAGATCAAATGGGTTATTTAGGGTGAGAGTAGGACGAATTTTTGAGAGAGAAATGGGAGGATGAGAGTGGTTTGCATGAGTGAAATGGTGGTTATGAGTAGCTAGTTGTTTTTGTGGGATGAGTGGAAGAAACTAGCTTAAGTGTTAAGCTAGTGCTTACACTTGTAAGCTACAAGTTTACATGATGCCACATCTTTGATGTGGTGTCATGTTGTGCCATCCCATGTGTATTAGTGGGGTGGGATAATGTATTTTGTCCCACCTCACTAATTTACGGGTATTCCTCGATTCTAGTTTCCGCGATTTACGTGCCCTCGGGTCGTTTCACGAAAAACTTTTTTATAAATTATGAATCAACGACACAAAACAAATCCAATAAAAATTGTCTCATCAAAAACGGAGTTCAAAAACGTAAATACGTAATCCTAAGGTTTCCGGTTTAGTCGTAAAGGACGTTAAATTAAAATCGTATGTCCTAATCTCTTCTCGTAAATTTGTGAGTTTATGAACCAACACAAATTTAAAACTCTAAAATAATATTCGCGGATAAATTTATTTTCTGAAATGTCGGACTGTCACCAAAGACGGTGTAAGCACGTAACGTAGAATCCTCCGGTTTAGACGTAGTCGACGCTACTTCAAGACGTAAATCCAAATTTCTTCCCAAAAATAAGTGAGTTCATATAATAACATTAAAATAATATTTTCAATTAAATATTGAGAATAAAATACCAACCATAAATTGACGGATTGTCACAATGGTCGATGACATGGACAACTATCACTTAAGGAGTTTCGTTGTAGTGCTCAGTGTCACACTCACCGGGAGTTACGGATACTTCAAGAGGTGTTCTACATCTTATACCTCTCTCTTTATGTATAAGATTCTAAGAGACGTTTCTCTGCACCGCTCTTCAATCAACACAGTGCTAAGCGTAAGTAACAAATTTGGGAGATTGTACTTCAGCTTCAAGTTTGGAATATCAGGTTTACTTCACCAGTGGTCACTACAGATAGCCGAAAGAATACGAAGTCGGTAAGTTTAGCCAGAGAGTACAAGAGTAGAGATGTGATCAGCAAACAATTCTCACGAGCAACTTGAGCTACAAAATGTCAACAAAGATTTCTACTTCAGACACGAACATCTCGCGATTCTGATTGTACTTGTCAGATGATGCTCCCGAGTGTTCTTAACCACCATACTCTTGACAAGAATGTCTCACGATTCTGAGCGTACACGTCAGATGATGCTTCCGAGTGTTCTTAACCTTCTTACTCCTGATAAGAACATCTCGCGATTCTGTGCGTACACGTTAGATGATGCTTCTGAGTGTTCGTCACCATCATACTTTCGACAAGAACATCTCGCGATTTTGACCATACACGTCAGATGATGCTTCCGAGAGTTCGTCACCATCATGGGGGAAGAACGTGTACTTTGGAGACTTAGTTCCCACTCTGGAGTACTTAGTTCAACTTCCAGGGGGAAGTATTCTACAAGCGTGAGAAGATTTGTTGCTGATTTCTTACATGTTCCCCCAAACACATAATCATTAAGACCAAAAATGTCAAGGTAGTAGTTACTTGGTGTGGTTTGCTTCTTCTTCTACTAAATTCCGTTGTGCACTTTAAATGTCAATCAGAAGATTGCTCAAGCTACAAGTTCTGCTCAAGACAGGGATATTGGTTTGGGGGGAAGCTGATTCAGAAGCTCCGTCAAAAATAAGTCTATGAAGAAAGCTTTTCAAGACATGTGGTATGAATTAGGGGGAAGTTAATCCAGTTCATACATGATACAATGGTTCCTCAACAAGCAAAGACAAAGAGGATTCAAACTGGGGTATAAGTTTTTTCTAGAAGAGTTGAAGACAACGGCGTCACCCTCAGCATTGGAAGCAAACTTAATCATATTTTTGTTGTATTTGCATTTGTTAGGAACATTGTAAGTAATTCCGTATGTCACCACATTTGGGGAAGATTGTTAGCCTTAAAATGTGTGCGACTAACGGAATTACATTAGTTTCATAGTCGGGACTTGCAGGGACTAATATTGTCATATGTAAAGTCCAAGTCTCGTGCTATATAAACCCCTCCATACTTCCATGGAGGGGTGAGGCTTATCATTTCCTTCTTTTCTTTTTCTCTCTAGAATAAACACACTTTTATTCTTACTTGTTTCTCTCTCTACCATGGCTAAACAACACTTCTATCCTCCCCGACCTCCGGATCTTTTACCCGTGTTCTTAGTGAATCCAACTTAACACTATGTTTTATCAAGTTGAGGGAACTTGAAGTCATTTCTACAAAGTTATACAGAGGGAACATATCTTCTAATTGTGCCAACGATACTACAACAAAGTTTATAACAACTAGAGGGGGCTTAGGGTCATTTCCAAAAGATCTTTAACAAAAGAAAAGGTCATATTCGTTTTATGAATGAGAGGGACTCATGTTGTAATTTATTAAAGTTTAAACGCATAAACTTTATTAAATTAAGGAGGGAAACATGGGTTTATGTTGATCCCTTTGAATAGATCTATATACGGTTAAGGATTTGTACAATAGCTTGTAATCAAACTAGAGCACTTGAGAGACTCTTACACAACATAATAAGTTATGCGGAATCTAACTTATAAAGCAAAGAAGAACAATAGAATACTCTAACTATTCTATCTTCTATTAATCGACTTTGGCAAAAGGTACATGTAACTCATCGTACCTATGTTCCTTTTATAGTACAAGGAACCCTAGAATAGTCTATTATTATAAGTATATCACACACGATATATTATCAATATTCTAACCTATTAAGTATATTACATAGGATATACTCTAACTATAACTATGTCATATCTTTACTAAAGATATATTCGTCTTTATCTATTTAGCATTACTTACATTACTACTAACAGTACTTGGCATATACCGCGTTAACACAAACGGTACTTGCTAACACTAACAGACTTATACTATCGGTACTTGGTACTTTACAATAATTCCCAAAATCCTCCCCTAAACAAGAATGATAACTTGTTGTCTTCTTGTTTCTCTATGTGTTGAATGTATAAGAATACATGTCTTCAAACTTCACTTCAAACTTGGATTGAACTTGGTAATCTTGATCTTGTGTACCAACTAAATGTATCCAAACAGTTCTTTCAAATCTTCTTATGATATAATGAACTTTGAGTCTTCATTTTGTCTTCAAAATGTGATCTTCTAGGTCTTTGAACATTCTTTGCAGCAACTATGTTGTCTTCATATATAAAACTCTGTCATCTTTAAGCTTTTAGCCCGATCGTCTTCCCCTATCTGATGATGACAAAACATTCTTGTGTTTTTCTTGATCTTGAAGATACATGAATCTATTTGGACATTTCTTTATGAATCAATAGTCCTGCTTGTGTCTTCTCACCTGAAATAAAATAGTTAACAACAAACCAATCTGTATTGGCATCATGATTTTTAGCAAATCATCAGCTATCAACAGATTTGGTTTATTCTTTACCAGTTAGCCATACACTATGGAATAGCCAATACTTTATTCATCAAGAATAAAGTGATGACGTATAGTCCCCAGCCGGGTCATAAACCTGGCCCACGGGTACTACCCGCGTCCGGCCTGTTACTAATGGGTTGGATTAATATCATTTAAAGCTTATGGGCTTCGAATGAACAGTAGCCGCATACATGTGTGCGGCCCACGGCCCGTCACGGCCGGTACAGGGTTAGACAGAATCATAATCTTATTATGATTAGGATTTACCCCAAACTAGAGGATATACACTCACCATAATTAGAAGATAACAATCAAGCTAATTATGGCACTTATCCTTTGCTTGGGGCCGAAGCATCGGTGACAGCCCATTAGGGTTTCACCGCCTATATAAGGAACCCCCAAGGGTTCCACAGAGGTATTACATTCTACAAACTCACAACTCATCCGATTCTCAAACCCTAACCGATTACTTACTCTCACGCTGGAGTCTAATCATGGGATACATTCCCACGATAAGCCTAACGCGTGCTGTTTTAGTGTGCAGGATCCCAACCAGATATTTCAGTTGGTGCAGGAGCCGGAGCCCAGCCAACCCGAATTAAGCCTAATTCGGGTCTAGCAAGGATCATCCAACTTTTGTATCAACAAGTTGGCGCCGTCCGGGGGACAAATACACTAAGCTAGAGCAAATCTCATCTCGATCTCTCTCAATGACGAAAGGACATCCGCAAGGAAACCCTAGGAACACAAATCCTGCGAATCGGAAGTCCACAAGGGACGGGATACTCATTCCCACTCAGTCCCCCGGTAACCAAACAGGTGGACCGAATAGCCGGAAATTTTTTCAGTCCATGGGTGGAGTAGACACGTCCGCTATCACCCCACCACCAACCTCGACCTTGGACAACCCTGATCCAAGGAGCGCGCCTAAGCCCCCTAATAAGGAGCCGCGCAGGCCATCAACTGAGGAAGAAGTGGAAGTCGAACCACTTAGTGAAGAAGATCTCACTCGAGTTCTCACACAGAACTTCGAGAGGATCGTCCCAGGAATCGCATCCAGGTTGAACCTAGGGAGGAACCTCTAATCTAGGCTCAACTTTGGTAGTGCCGGACCCGTCACCTCTCCTCAGACTCAAAGGAAGCGAAGGGCACGACCCCAGGAACGAAAACTCTTTGAGGAAAACCCCCAACCTAGGAATGTGTTCGAACGTATAGGGGATCGTATTATGCAGGAACTGCTACAATCCCGTGAGGAGGGAGAGAGGTCCGACAATTCAGCCGAATGGCCAGATCTGGAGTTAACAAGAACTAATCGCCGCACAAGGGTGTGGGACAGGATGAATACCGGGAAGAATGCTCCTATCTCTTCTCACAATAGTAATCCTCAGCCAAGGAGTGGGGCACCGCCCCCTTCTCCCGTTCCATCAGGAGAGGATTCGGATGACCAACCACCCAAGCGTCCCCGACCTAGGCGTACTCCTCCACCGCCGCCAGACGATGAAGAGTACTACGGTGGCCCCTATTATCGTGAGGCGGAAGTAGAAAATCTCACCCGTCCATGGTGTGACCCTAATCTCACCCGTCCATGGTGTGATCCCAGGGAAGATCCTTTTACTCTCCGCATACGAAATTACTCTGAGGATAAAAAGCGTCGCATGCCGGCGTGCGTCAAGACATATGATGGGTCTGGTGATCCGGATGATCACCTAAATATATTTGACACGCAGGGGAAAATTGAACGATGGCCCATGCCTATATGGTGCCATATGTTCAATTCAACCTTGATCGGCAATGCTCGTGATTGGTTTGAGGGACTTCCTCCCCGAAGCATTGATAGCTTCACTAAACTACGTCCTGTGTTAAAAAACAATTATACTCAGCGAAAGATATATAATAGGGACCCGGTCTCATTGGAAACCGTCAAGCAATGGCCTGGGGAATCTACGGAGGCCTTCACCGAACGCTTCAATGACGAGTGCACCCGCACAAAGACAATGCCGGAACTCCTAAAAATTTCCGATTATATGCATGCCATAACAGACAGGGAATTAATTAGACGTCTCAATGACAAGCGACCGGAGAAGTATGACGACCTTATGGAAAGGGTCAGGAACTTCATAGAAGGAGAAACCGTTGTAGCCGCAGCCTATTCTTCAAAAGGAAACAACTATCGATCGAACGACCAGTCAAGGAGACAGTCGGGTGGTCAAAGCAACCAGGGCAGTGGAAGGAGCTCGGACTACAAGAGCCAAAACAAAGGAGGACGGTCGGAGGACAAATTTACCACTCTAAAGATGTCCTACCGGGAGATCTTACTGACAGAAGGGGCCAACTTCCCGAGACCTCCCCCAATGACGACTCCGGTGGACCGTCGTCAAGGAAATCGCTTTTGTGAATTCCACAACGACAAGGGACATGGCACGGAGGAATGTATCCAGCACAAGAAGCAAATTGAGTCACTGATCAAGTCAGGCAAACTCAAACATTTGTTCAAGGATTGGAAGGACGGAAAGGACAACAAGAAGCATGACAAGAAGGATCCCCAAAAGGACAAACCTTCGACTATATACATGATCCAATCCAGGCAGCGCCGCACAAGGCAGAAAATTAGTCAAAAATTTTCACGCGACAGAGAAATCTCATTCCATCCCATCACGGCAAGTGACGTAGCCGACGCACCTCTCATGATTGAGATAAGCATTGGAACACACAATGTCCGCCGTATGTATGTAGATGGATGGTCATCGGCAGAAGTACTATACGAACACTGTTTCGTACAGCTACGACCAGAAATAAGAAGCCAATTAGTATCGGCCACGTCGCCGCTCATCGGCTTTAGTGGCACCATCTGGCCAATAGGACAGATGCGTCTGCTCGTACCATTGGGAATAAAGAGCATTCCACCACGGCGTGGATGAAATTTATGGTGATACGCTCACTGTCTCCATACAATGGGATCATAGGCAGACCAGGTATCCTGGCCATACGGGCAGTACCCTCCACAGCTCACGGAATGATTAAATTCCCTGTGGAAGGAGGAATTGTCACCATCTATAACTCAATCATACCAGCATCCTAATGTCATGCCGTGACAACACCAGTTCCACCTGTTCCCCTCAAGGATGGATCACCACCTCCCAACTGGAAGGTGGCTGATGGTTGAGTTTTTACGTCTTTTAGGAAAAAGAGCATAATTAGGGCAAGTATTAACAAGTGACTTAGGAAAATCACAAGTTATGACCCAAAGTGGGGATTGTTCTCAAGGAGGCTTGGTGTGTGTGTGATGAAATGATTAACTTTGTGATTATATTGTCATAAGAAAGAAAAATAGAAAGGGGATAAGAAGAGATGACGGTTACGATGACGGATTACACTAAGACGAAAAGGTCATACACGTAAAACCGTAAAAGCACCAAATTTAAAAATTTACTCTAAAAATTCCTAAAAAATTGCAATAAATCCTAAATAATGTATTAAGAGTTTACAAAAAATCAAAAAATCACCCAAACCTTTTAATTAATTAAATAATGATTTTTTAATGCTAATTAAAGCCCTAAAAATCAATTTAATTAACAAAAATCCCACAATGAGTTTTATCACTTTGTAAACCTCTAAAATACCCTAACTTAATTTAAAACTATTTTTGAAAATTTTAAAATTAATTAAAACTATTTAAAAAAAATAAAAAACTATTAAAACTTAAAATAATTCTAGAAAATAATTGAAAGTCCCTAAAAATATTTGGAAAGTTGTAAAATTCCTAATTAAGTGTCTAGAATCTAGGAAAAATATAAAAACTTAGAAAATCAGACTTTAATTTTTAATAATAAAATAATATTAAAATATTAATAAAAATCCAGAAATCCTAAAAAAATTCTAAAAAGTTGCAAACTAGATAATTTTAACCTAAATAACTCAGAAATGAACTAGAAATTACCTAAATACCCTTAATGGGCCTAGAAAATGGGCTAAGCCCAAAACAGTCACCTTAATGGGCCAAATTGAGCCCAATAACAAAAAGTGACCCAAATAAGCCCAAAAAGCACTACTTGACTCAAAAGTTGATTCTGAACAAATTTTCCAAAGGCCCAAAAGCTGAAAATGTGAAATAAGCAAGCTTATACCAAACAGCTTATTCTTAATGGGCTTTTTGGCCCATTAAGCTATAAGCTAATGCCATAAGCTCAAATTAGACACACAAGCTTATTTTGACCTAAATAAGACTTCTGTAAAAAGAAATTTGAAATAAGCCAAAGGAATAAGCCTGAAAATGCAAAAAGCAATCTATAGAAAACGACAAAATAATCGTTTTTTAGTTCTAGGCTATCCCAAGAGCTGATTCAAATTGCAAAAGCTTTGAAATCACTTAAATAAGCTAATTCAACAAAAAGTTTTCAAATAAGCTGACTCAATAAGCTGGAATAAGCAAATAAGCACTTATGAAAAGTCAAATAAGTTGGTTTTCTAGCAAAAAGTCAAAGTTAAAGTCTGATAAGCTCCACTTCAATCAAATGGGTCAAATAATGAAGATCTATAAAAAAAATAAGTTGTTGCAGGTCTGGATAAGCAAATATGGCTTATTGATAAGCCAACTGAAAATTTGTACTAGCAGGGGCTAGTTTTGGGTGTTGAGCAGTGGAAACTTTTTCCACTGCTTGACTTGTTGACTTTTTTGTCTTTAGTGACTTTTTTGGAGATTCAAGTTTCACAAAGGCACCCAATTGATCAGTGGATCAAGAGGAGTCAATAACAATAAAAAAATCACAAACAACAGCCAATTAGTACAGTTTAATCAATTAAGCACTAGATATGACACAAATATGAACAAATAAGCAATTGAGGTTCAAAAAGCACTTATAGCACAATTCAGCCAGCCAAACATAACCAAATGCATACACAAGCAATATTAAACATAAATAAGCAAGTCTAAACAGGTTTCATGCACTTATTCAAAGTATTAAGCAAGATTCAAGCACCTTAAGTTACTGATGAACACAAACACATGCAGTTTTATACTTTTGCTGATGCAATTGACCAACAAGCCAGATTCAACCACTCAAATCTATCACATAGGTTATATAAATGATGTTTAAGCAACTTTTACCCCTAAGCATGCATAAAATCTAGGTTTTACCAAAATCTTAGGTCAAAATCAGTCAAACTCAACAAGATATAGCACAATGTATGATTCAAGGTTTCAAACTCAAAAACTTGCAGCAAAATACTCTCAACCAAGCATATATTAGATACCAAGCATAAACACAAACTTCTATCCACAAAATACCAAGCTATGATTCAAGACAGGTAATCCCAAACACCCTTTTAACTTTTCAAAATAAAAATTTTCAAATCAAAAGTGAGATTTAAGACCACCCAAGCCCAAATTAACACAATAACAGATGAGAAAAACAAATTCAAGCAAGATTAAGCCACAAAATTCACAAGCACACAAGTCACACACAAATATCACCAAAAATCAAGATTTAAGCAGATTTTGGGATTAAGTATGCAAACCTCATGGATGTACATCCACACCCACGAATTTTGAGCTTATGTACTAGCAAGAACAAGTACAAGCTTCCACAACAAATCCTGCTAAGAATCAACAAAGTTAGAAGCACAATTATCAAAACAGAAAAATGAAAACTTCTTGATTAATGCAACTCTTGTCCTCCACATTTGATTATCCCCAAGTTATAAGCTTCACCACACCTTGATAACACAATATCAGGATGCTATGATCAACCCTATAGCCCAAGAATTCCAAGATAGACCAAGAACTTAGCAAAATATCAAGAAAAATGGAAAATGTGCAAACTTTTGCACACTCCTTTTGAAAACGGGTTTTTTGATTCAAGAACAAGTAACCATAAACAATAATAAGCAGATTATAACAATGGCACTTGAGCTTTCTTCGCAAAATTCATACACATTTCATTCAACTAAAAATGAGCTTTACAGATTTGTGAACAAGGAAAATTCAAGAGCAAAGTGCAAATGTTGCACCCTAAGGCCTTTATATAGGCTACAAGTTATCTAGGAAAGCTGAAAAACGTAAACCCTAGCTAAATGAAGTTCCAAATTTGCCCTTTGTGAAGTTTTGAGTTGTGAAGAACATGTGACTGATTCTTGTTGTCTTGTGGTTGCTGGCAAGTGATAAGTTGATCAAAGGGCTTGTATCAAGCTTAGAAAGTAAGCTTCAATCTCAAACGTTGGATGGCTGTCACAATTTTGGCAGTATGCACAAGCTTGTAGCAGGGGAATCTTGTGTGGGACAAGGAAGTGATGTGGCATGACTTTTTGGTGTTGGGTTATGATTAAGACATGCTTAATCACTAATCTGGAGGTTTTCATGGCCTAATTACAACACAATTAAAAATACCCAATTGTGTTCTTGGAGTAAATAGTGCCTTCTTTGATCCGGTTTTGGGTTAATTAGGATTTAAATAAGTGTTAATGGCGCCAAGGTTTAACTAATTATTTAATCCAGGTGAGTGGAGTAGTGACATGGCCAAAGGGTGAGTTGTGATTGGCTGGATGGAGTGAGTGGGGCACGTGTCACCCCCTCACTGGACTAGGTAACTATCTTGTCTGCCATGATTCACCCTTCATCTTTCTTCTTCTTGTCATTTCAGCTTAAAACTTCAACAATGCCAAAATCCTTTGTAACAACTTTTCCTTTTTCACACTTTTGCCCTAAAAAGTTTTGTAAAATGATTTCAGGGGTATTTCTTGCCATTTTGTGATTCTTGAATGACTGATTTGGTATTTTCTTCAAGGATAATGGTCTAAACTTGTATGATTGACATTTTGGAGGACTGAAATTGCCAAATCATGTTTGATGAGGGACCATTTTTGCCAAGTCTTCAAAGTCAAGGGTCCTTTTGGTAATTTTTATATTTTCAAAGGACCAAATTTGTAATTCTTGTATCTTGGAGTTCTTCATGGTGTGTTTGACTTTGAGAAGGACGAATATTGTCATTTTAGCTTTGTTGAGGGGCTAAAATTGCCAATTCTTCAAAGTTAAGGGCCCTTTTGGTAATTTTGACAAACTTTAGGGACCAAACTTGTAATTATGAAGATACAAGGGTATAAAGTGTCAATTCTTCCATATTGGAGGACCCTTCTTCATAATTCTTCAAATCTTCAAGGGTTTTCTTGGGAAAATCTTCATTAGGGCTTGGTTCAATGTGCGGCTTCGTTTCCCGTGTTCGTTTTTTGCATGATTCTTGTGATCTTTTGTCATTTTCTCAATATCCGTACCTAAAATACACAAGCAACAAACACAAGCATATATATGGGTATTTTGATGATATTTAATGCATTTTAAGCCCTTTTTGGACGATGAGACTATGTATAAAAGCAGTCTCATCACTCCCCCATACTAAACCATTGTCGTGCCCTCACGCAATGCTAGAATAAAGTATCATAGCATCTCCAAAATTCGTTTTTATTCACTTTATTGAACGATAAACTAGCTACACTACCACTATTACTACTACTTGTGTTTTAGACATAATGTATGATTTTCATCGCAAAATGGGACGTTTAGGTTCATAGAATAAGAACACGTGAATGCTTCGTTAGAAATAATTTCATCGTCCTCGATTTTCACCCCAATTCCATGCCAAGCGTGCAACGAGATCATTGTCATTATAAGTTAGTAATGCTAAAACTACTCATATGCCCTAATCACGTACTTATCCTCCCAATTTCCTAAGTTGTATCTCTTATATTTTATTGTGTCTTGAATGTTTCACGAGGATACATTGTTTGACTTATGCGATAATAGAGATTTAGGTCTAAAAATAGAGTCCCAACGGTGTAACCAAGACCATCAAATCAATAACCCCTCCTAATAGACAACGATGTCAAAAAATTAAGTCAACAAGAAGGATCGATAAACATGGTTTTATAACGGTTTTGAACATGAGACTTATTACCGAGACTTTTATACGCCCCCTAACGAAAGGGCCTTATTATCTTTCGTTTACCTCCATCTTTTATTCAACTTCGCCATGAAGCTTTTATTATGACTTCGGTCTTGCCTTGCCATTTATTATCCACCTCATCGGTAGTTTTATTAGCCAAAGACGTATATCCTCACGCTAAGGTGAATTTCGGATCTTTAAAGCTTCAAAGATTAAGGCTTGATTCACTTTCAATTTTGCATAGATTTTTCGGCCTTGTGGGGCTTCAAATTGTTTGCTTGATTTAGGGAGCACTTGAAATCTTATTATTGGGTGAAGCTTTTGATTATTCGGGTTGCCAATACTTCAAAACCGTGACGCTGGCGGTACCTTAATGTATTCCCAATTTAATTACACGGAAGCTACTAGAAAAGACTAGAAACCCAACAATCCCAACTAAACCGCTAAGCCAATATTTATTAAGCAAAAAATATATACATGCGAAGGGAGAATAAGAAAACAACGAGAACACATGAGTTTTTGAAAGAATACGAGTACTCTACGTTTAACATAGTGACTTATAATTAACCCTATCATTTCTCGTCCTCATTTAAGAGACTTAGCCTAATGTGAAGTTATGGAATCAAAGCTAAGTGCTCAACACGCACCGTCGAGTCAAAAATTACTCTTATTCTCACCATCGGAAAACCTACATTCGTATCTTCAAACACTTATAAAACATGAGAAAAAATTTAAAATTTTGCCATTTTTAGCCTTATTTGCAACAAATCGGAAACCAAAAGATAAACTTTGGAAAGCGTGAAGGTTTAGCAAGGCAAGTATCTATTCACCCCCCCCATACTAAAGTTAAACATTGTCCTTAATGTTTCGAGTCTAGGGGTGCAAACACCCCCATACTAGAGACGTAGTCGAATGCCTAATCTAGCATGGAAAGGGTGTAACCGTTAAATTTAAAGTCGTTTATGAAGTGTGCTATAAACATAAGGTTAGAACATCAAAGGATATATCATGGATATTGAGAAAGTCTTCAAAGCAAACGATCGAGTGCTCCCATCAAACGAACACGAGAGGCTCCAATCGTGAAGATCATGATCATCTAAAATCCGCAATTTACAAACAACCACGGAACAAAGGTTGGAAGGGCACAAATCCCCACACGTTACTACATTAGAAAGCGATAATATGTACATCGGATAAGCATGGGACTCCCCCACGAGGCACCTCGTTTTTGATTACCGAGTCATGAGCTCGGATCGATCCCCTCAATATTAATTATCATTGGGGAAGGTGATTTGGTCGAGGTAGTTCAAGGATGGAACTTCCCCGCCAAAGTAGTGCTTCAACCTATGTCCATTCACCTTGAAATTGGGGCCATCATTTTGAGCTAGCTCGATGGTCCCATATGGAAAAACTTGAGTCATGGTGAATGGACCAGACCAACGGGATTTCAACTTACCGGAAAATATTTTCAAACGAGAATTAAAAAGCAAAACTTGATCCCCAATGTTAAAAACCCGGTTTTTAATTTTAGAATCATGCAACTTTTTAGTCTTTTCTTTATAAATCAATGAATTTTCATAAGCAATATCCCTTAATTCATCCAATTCATTTAATTGCATTTTCCGGTGTTTTCCCGCGGTCTCCATGTCATCATTACAATGCTTTAGGGCCCAATAAGCCTTGTGTTCCAATTCAATAGGCAAGTGGCAATTTATCCCATACACAAGCTTATAGGGAGTGCACCCAATGGGCGTCTTATGAGCGGTCCTAAAGGCCCATAAAGCATCGTCCAGCTTATCCGACCAAGATTGTCGGTTTTCCCCAACGGATCTCTCCAAGATCCTCTTCAACGCTCGGTTTGAAACCTCGACTTGCCCACTCCTTTGTGGGTGATAAGCCGTAGAAATCCGATGTGTAACCCCATTTCCTTAGGACCCTTTCGAATTGGTCGTTACAAAAATGGGTTCCACGATCGCTTATGATCGCACGAGGGGTTCCAAACCGAGAAAACAAGCTTTTCAAAAACTTGACTACCACACGAGCATCATTGGTGGGCAAAGCCTTAGCCTCCACCCGCTTAGATAGGTAGTCATCCGCAACAAGGATGTACTTATTACCACGAGATGATGGGAACGGCCCCATAAAGTCTATGACCCAAACTTCAAAGACCTCACACACTTGGATGATGTTTTGTGGCATTTCATCATTTTGTGAGGCTTTTCCTTGTCGTTGGGATGAGTCACACGACTTCACAAGATCTTGTGCATCTCGGTAAATAGTAGGCCAAAAGAAGCCGGCATCAAACACCTTCTTAGCCATGAGATTAGCACCATGGTGACCACATGTGGGTCCCTCATGACAAGCTCTAAGGATGTTAGAAGCTTCGGTGCCAAATACACAACGTCGGATGATTTGATCCGCACAAGTTCGAAACAAGTAAGGGTCATTCCAAAAGTAGAACTTGACGTCACGAAAGAATTTTCGTTTTTCTTGAGTCGTCATACCCTTGATGATGAAGTTACCCGTATGGTAATTTGCGATGTCCGCAAACCATGGGGTGGAAGAATCAAGCTTAGAATTCACTACACCAAGTGTCTCGAGCAGAAATGTTTTGGTGATTTCCTTGGGCTCGTAAACACTTTGGTGAGGATCTTCCAAACGAGAAAGATGATCGGCCGCTAGATTCTCGGCTCCTTTTTTGTCAACAATTTTGTGATCGAATTCTTAAAGGAGGAGAATCCAACGAAGTAATCTTGGCTTAGCATCTTTTTTAGCCATGAGATACTTGATAGCCGAATGATCCGTATACACTATGCATTTTGTCAAGACGAGATAAGGTCGAAATTTCTCAAATGCATACACCACGGCAAGGAACTCCTTCTCCGTTATAGTGTATTTTAGTTGAGCCTCGGTCATCGTCTTGTTACCATAGTGAATAGGCAAGAAGTGCTTTTCATGATGTTGCCCCAATACGGCCCCAATAGCGTAGTCACTAGCATCACACATGAGCTCAAAGGGGAGGTTCCAATTGGGTGCAACAAGAATGGGAGCTTCGGTAAGTTTCCTCTTAAGGATTTCAAAGGCTCGTACACAATCTTCGTCAAAGACAAAACGTGCCTCTTTTTCAAGAAGATGTGTAATAGGTCGAGAGATCTTTGAAAAATCCTTGATGAATCGACGATAAAAGCCCGCGTGGCCTAGGTAACTCCTAACTCCCTTAACGATTTTGGGATGAGGTAATTTGGCGATGACTTCTACCTTAGCTTGATCTACCTTAATCCCCGCTTTCGAGACCTTGTGCCCTAAGACGATTCCACTTTTAACCATAAAATGACATTTTTCCCAATTGAGCACAAGGTTGGTTTCCTCACAACGTTTCAACATTCTCTCAAGATTCGACAAACACGAAATAAACGAATTACCGAACACGGAGAAGTCATCCATGAAGACTTCCATCGTCTTCTCGATCATGTCATGAAAAATAGCCATCATGCACCTTTGAAAGGTTCCCGGTGCATTACAAAGTCCGAATGGCATTCTACGATAGGCAAACGTTCCATATGGACACGTAAACGTAGTTTTTTCTTGATCACGAGGATCGATGGGGATTTGGAAGTAACCGAAAAACTATCTAAAAAGCAATAGAAATCGTTTCCTACAAGACGCTCCAACATTTGGTCCATGAAGGGCAAGGGAAAATGGTCTTTTCGAGTGGCTTCATTCAACTTACGATAGTCAATGCACACTCTCCATCCGGTCACGAGTCTAGTGGGTGTTGGGAATAAAATGTAGCCAGTCCACTTGAGCGCTGACAAAGAGGAAAACAAGCGTTGATAGGAAGAAAACAAACGCTGACAGATCAAGCGTTGACAAGAAGAAGTCAAGCGTTGATAGGTTGAAGACAAGCACTGATAGAAAGATATGGTCTACGCGTATTATGTTTCTAGTTTGTTTCTAGTAAAGATAGGATCAACATTGTATTTTCTATAATTATCTTTACCTAGAATAGTTGATACGTAGACTCTTGTACAAGGCTTCTTATGTCTATAAAAGAAGACCTTTAGGTTATGTTTAATAATAAGTTTTCATACGTTAAACACTTTCATTGTAGGCAAGTTTGTTATTATCAATCAAGTGAAAGTTTGTTTTACATCTTTGTGTGTTCTTGTTTAAGTGTTAATTCCGCATAACACTTAGATTACTTTATACATAAACAAAGTTTCTCTACGTGTATAACTTGATCTAATCTCGTATACACAAGATTAATCGATCTAAGTTTGGGATCAACAAGTGGTATCAGAGCTTGTTGAGAAACTTTTGATCTTAAAGAACACAAGAACCCTAAAATCACCAAAACCCTAATTTTCAAAAAACACTAAAAACATCATGTCCAATCCAGAAGTAACCTCTTCCTCATCCTTACCAAACATCAAGATTCCCATGCTTGATGCAAACAATTTTGAGCTGTGGGAGTTCAACTTTGAGCAATATCTGGGGATCTACGACTACACTCTCTAGGAGATTATTGAATATGGAAACACATTCGATAAATCTGAAAAGATTGCCAATGCCATTGCTACAAGAACAGCTGTTGCTGGATGTCCAGAAGCAGATAAGAAAGAAAAACCTGATGATGGTAGAGCTGTGTCTGCTGAATACATAGCAAAGAAAAGGGTTGATATGAAAACCCTAAACATTCTGAAACTCTCTTTGGGACAAGAGAATCAGCACAAATACAGAGGTTATGAGTCTGCAAAAGACCTTTAGGCAGCCCTTGAAGTTGCATATGGTGGTAATGATGATACTAAGGAAGAGAAGAAGAAGCAACTCATGCATGAGTATACTGTTTTTAAGGCTCAACCTAGTGAGAAACTTAGCAGTGTGAGAAGCAGACTGCTTGACATTACAAGCAAGCTGTCCTTCATGGGGACATAAGTTGGTGATGTTGACATTATTGCCACTTTTCTTAAAAGCCTTGGTGATGCGTGGAAGATTGAGGCAAGATCTATACTTGCCAATAACACTCACAAAGGTTCTACTTTTGATGATATCTACAACAAACTGAGGCTGTTGGAGAATGAAACTCTTTTGGAGCATGGAAGTAAGTCTACTAATAGTAACATGGCCTTCTTCTCACATAGTGAAGGTCAATTTGATCAGAAGGATTTATACATGCACCCAGTTACTGGATCAACATGTGTCAACGCTGGATCATGTCCTGTCAACGCCTCACATTCAGACGCTGACACATACAAAATTGACTCACCAAGAGTTAAGCCTGCTGGTTTGGATCTGGATACTGTGTTTGCTTACATTGCTTCTTTTCCCAATGGTTCAGTGATTACATATGAGGACCTTGAGCAAATAAGTGATGAGCACTTGGAGGAGATGTACATAAAGTGGAACATGGCTCTTGCAAGTATAAGAGCAAACAGGTGGAATAAAAGGTTTAAGAAGAAGATGGCCTTTAATGCAAAGGACACTGCTGGATTTGATAAATCCAAGGTTGAGTGCCACAATTGTCATCGTAGGGCACTTTATGAGGGAATTCAGATCTCCAAGAAGATCTGATGCTGTAAACCCCTCAAGCCAAATTGTTAAGGCTCAGAATCCTAAGGCCATGGTAGCAGTGCAAGAAATTGATGGTATTGGATGGGACTGGAGCTATTTGGCTAAAGATGGGAAAAAGATAAAGCTTTGGTTGCTGAGATAGAAGAAGAAGAGCATGTTCAATATGCTCTCATGACACACTCCTCCTCTTCATCAGATAATGAGGTATACGATGATGCTTTTTGTAGTAAGGGTTGTCGTCTAAATACTGAAAAACTTAACAAAGAGGTTTTAAGATTGTTAAGTGATGTGAGTACTAAGAGATGCAAGTTGTCTAACTATCAAACTGCTCTCACTCAAACTAAAAAGACAGTTGAGGAGTACAAGAAAATGGAATTTGATCTAAAAGATAAAATAAATATCTTAAAACATGATTTAAATGCTAGTAATGATGTTAGAAACATCATGGAAAGGGTTAATGTTGAATTACAGGCTAAGTTAGATGAGGCTATCAAGAATAAGGACAACGTTGACCTTAAAATTCAGAGATTTGATAAGGCCTCATAAACCCTAGGAGAATGTGTTAATAAACAGAGGGATCCTAAGGACATGACTGGGATTGGGATGAAAGACTATACTGTTGTTCCACCACCAGCTGGGGACTTCTATGGTGTCCAAAAAAGGACTTATCTTGGACTGGTTTACTAGAACTCCAAGAAGAGGAATTTATTCCTCCACCAAGAGTCCTTACCCCAGTTGAAGAGTATAGGCAAAAGTTGACTGACTTGAATGAATGGAAGAAAGCCAACCCTACCTTATTTGTCAAGGGTGGCATGCTTTGTGATAGTCCAAATGAGTCTACCCCTATTAAGGTAACAAACCCAATCACTGGCAAGACTGTTGACCTTGGCTCAAACACTGTTAGAAAACCTAGCATTAAGTATGCAGAAATGTATAGGAATACTAGGTCACCTAAAAGCCAAGTTAGTGATAATGGAACAGGCTTCCTCTCTTCTAGACCTAGGGTTGTGTCTAGAAAAGCCTGTTACACTTGTGGTAGCTTTTCACATTTAGTATATAAGTGTGTCAATGCTTCCAAGGTCAACGCTGTCAAAAGGTCAAACACTGTCAGACCCAAAACTTTTGTGGAGCAAAGTCCACAAGTTGTTAGACCAACCCCATTCTTCACTAAAGGGTCTAACACTAATGGACAAAGACCAATTCAGAAGACCAATACTTGGTCTAATAAGCAATGGGTTTCTATAGAAAACCCTAGGTTCAACGCTGACAAGGGTAATTTCAGCGTTCACAAGACCAAATCCAACGCTGACAGAAACGTTGCCAAACCTAAATATTTGCAACCACAGGGTAAGGGGTCTAAACTTCTTCTAGCTTGACATGGAGACCTAAGCAAGATCAAAACCCTAATTCTAATGGGATTTCTATGACCTGCAACAGATTTAATTATATTTCAAAGGTCATTACAAAACCAATTGGGGTTAACTGGGTATTTCATCCAAAAAGGGATGAACAAGGGGTTATTATGAGAACTAAGTATGTTCTTGTTGAACAACCAGATGAATCCAAGTCTGCTCAGGCTTGGGTTCCCAAAGAGAACTAATTTGTTTTCTTTATGTGCACGGCATTCAAAAACAGGTCAATGATTATGGATATTGGGACAGTAGATTCTCTAGGCACATGACTGGGAAGGAGGATTATCTGACAAACTTCACTCCCATTAAGGATGGTGACAAGGTTTACTTTGGAGGCAGATATGGAACTATCACAGGCAAAGGAACTCTTCTCACCAAGAACTTGCGTTTTGAAAACGTGTTTCTGGTAAAAGAACTTGATTACAATCTTTTTAGTGTATCACAAGTTTGTGATAACAAAAATAAAGTTCTGTTTACTGATACTGAATGCTTGGTGTTGAGCAAGAATTTTAAAATTCTAGATGAGAAATATATTGACTATAGAACACCTAGGCATAAATACATTTATAATGTGAATCTTAATGGGATTAGGATGAATAATAATATGTCATGTTTTTATGCTAAAGCTTCTGTTGATGAGAGTAATCTATGATACAGGAGACTAGGGCACATAAACTTTAAAAATATAAACAGACTTGTGAGACTTGGTTTGGTTGATGGTTTGCCTGAAAAGGCTTTCCACAATGACCACTCTTGTGTTGCATGCCTTAAAGTCAAGCAGCACAAGGTCTCATTTAAGTCTAAACAGGTGCACTCTAGCTCAAAACCCCTTCACTTGCTGCATATGGATCTGTTTGGTCCAACTAATATAGAGAGTTTGAATGGTAAATCATACTGCTTTGTCATCACAGATGACTTTTCTAGGTTTACTTGGACTTTCTTTTTAGCTATGAAAAGTGACACTACTGATACTTTAATTGACTTTATTAATCAGATTGAGAATAAAACTGGTAATGAAGTTAAAATGCTTACAAGTGATAATGGTGGTGAGTTTAGAAATAAACTGTTGGATGATTTTTGTGCCAAGAAAGGGATTACTAGGCAGTTTAGTGTTGCCAGAACCCCACAGCAAAATAGGGTTGCTGAGAGAAAGAATAGAACCCTAATTGAAGCAGCCAGGACTATGTTGGCTGATGCTCACTTTCCCATAGATTTTTGGGCTGAGGCTGTGAATACAGCTTGTTATGTTCAGAATAGAGCATTGTTCAACAAGATACATAACAAAACACCTTATGAGTTACTTTGGGGAAGGAAACCTAATATTGATTTTCTTAAACCTTTTGGTTGTCATGTAGTTGTACTAGATACTAGTGATGCCTTAGGTAAATCTAGTGCTAAAGGTGATGAAGGATATTTCATGGGTTATTCAGTGCATAGTAAGGGATATAGGGTTTACCTTAAGAAGGAAAAACGTATACTTGAATGAGTACATGTTAGGTTTTTAGAGAGTAAACCTAGTGATCCTGAAAGTGGTCCAAATTGGTTGTTTGACTTGGAACCTCTATCTAGGACTTTGAATTATATGCCTGTTACTAATCCAGACATTGTGAAGGTAACTTCAAATGTTGTGGAAGAACCAGTTGTTGATGTTTCAGGTACACAGGTTAATGAAGAGGTTGGATCACAAGCAGACAAGTCATCTCCTATACAAGAGTATGTTACTATTCCCATATGGACAGATGCTTTTGCTACTGCTGCTGCTGCTAGAAAAGAAAATGGTGGTCCCCAAGTATCACCAGTTAACAACATGCATGGTCCTTCAGGCGCTGACACAGGAAAATTTGGCGTTGACAGGACAAATTCAGGCATTGATGGCTCAAACGTTGACAACACCAATTCAGGCATTGATGGAACACACCTGACAACATTGGTTCAGGCGTTGACAACACTTTTGAGCATATCTTCTCTTCCAATTTTGAACAAGGTGAACCTTCAAATATACATGAAGAGGTTCATACTAATATTGATGGAAGAGAGTCTGAAGAAGATATTGGCAACTTGGATGATGAGATTGAAGACAACAAACTTTTTGAGCGAGGAGTTCTCACTTCTACGATGAAGAATCACCCTACTTCTCAAATTATTAGGGATATCATGACTCCTGTTCAGATAAGAAGATCTCATCAGAATCTTGGTGGATTTATCGCCAATATACACAAGAAGGTTGATACCCCTCTTGTTCAAGCATGTTTGTTTGCCTGTTTTCTGTCACAACAGGAACCCAAGAAGATTTTTGATGCTCTCAAAGAACCAAGTTGGGTGGAAGCAATGCAGGATGAGCTTCACCAATTTGCTATTCAGGATGTTTGGGAGCTTGTTTATTGTCCCAGGTATGTCAGACCTATTGGGACAAGATGGGTTCTTAGAAACAAGAAAGATGAAAGAGGCATTGTGGTAAGAAACAAGGCACGTTTAGTGGCTCAGGGATATACACAAGAGGAAGGGATAGACTATGAGGAGGTCCTTGCACCAGTTGTAAGGATTGATGCTATAAGGATATTTCTAGCATATGCTTCATGCATGGGCTTCACTGTCTATCAAATGGATGTGAAGAGTGCTTTCTTATATGGCACAATTGTTGAGGAGGTATATGTTATGCAGCCTCCTGGGTTTGAAGATCCAGAGAATCCAGACAAGGTGTATAGAGTCAAGAAAGCTATGTATGGACTTCATCAAGCCCCAAGAGCATGGTATGGCACATTTTCCACCTATCTGGTGGAAAATGGATTCAAAAGGGGCACCATAGACCAGACATTATTTACAAAGAAGGCTGGTAAGGATGTCTTACTTGTTCAGGTTTATGTTGATGATATCATCTTTGGCTCCACCAATCCAAAGATGAGTGAAGACTTTTCCAAGCTTATGACAGACAAATTCAAGATGAGTGCAATGGGGGAGATGAACTTCTTTCTAGGGTTACAAGTTCAGCAGAAAGAAGATGGTATCTTCATCTCTCAGGATAAGTATGTAGCAGAGATCTTGAAAAAATTTGGCTTTTCTCCACATGAAAAGAGGGCTACTACTCCTATGGATAGAGAACACCCTTGGGGAAAAATTGGAGATGGAAAAGAAGTGGATGTCAGGCACTATAGATCAATGATTGGTTCATTGATGTATCTCACAGCCTCCAGACCTGACATTATGTTTGTTGTGTGTGCATGTGCACACCATCAAGTGACTCCCAAAGAATGTCACCTTTATGCTGTCAAGAGAATCTTTAGGTACCTGAGATGTTATCCAGATCTTGGCTTGTGGTACCCAAAAGATTCACCATTGCAGCTTATTGCATATTCAGACAGTGACTAGGGAGTAGGTTGATATCTTGGCAATGCAAGAAAGAAACAGTGGTGGCCAATTCTACAACTGAAGCAGAGTATGTTGTAGCAGCTGCTTGTTGTGAACAAGTCTTATGGATTCAGAACCAGCTGTTGTATTATGGGTATAATTTCATACATACCAAGATATTTGTTGACAATAACAGCACTTTATGCATTATTAAAATTCCTGTACATCATTCTAAAACAAAACACATAGAAATTAGACATCATTTTATAAAGGATTGTTTTGAAAAGGGTTTAATACAACCAGATAGGGTTGACACAGAAGAGAATGTGTCTGATTTATTAACTAAACCTTTTGATGCTGGAAGGTTCCAATACTTGGTAACAAGTATTGGAATGATCAATCTCACATAATATGTGTTTTGGGGTCCTATTGTAAAAGTATGTACAGGATAATGCATTGTTATTTGTTTTTTGAAGTTAGATTTTCCACTATATTTTTCTAACGCTGACAAAGGTCACCTTAACGCTGACAAGTGTTATCGTGGCGTTGTCAGCAACAATGTTAGTTTTGTGGTTTTTAATCTAAGTGTGCAGATGGTGTTAGCATTATACCATTGGATACAGAGTTGCTTATGGATCCTTGGAGAATCATTTGAGCATGTTTTTATTTATGCATGATGGTTGGAATATTTCTATTCCTATCTTGACATAAAAAAAATTTATGTTCATGCATATTTTTGAGCAACATATTTATCGCAGTTTAAAGGGAGGTTTTAGGAACCTTTAGGACTTTTGGGTATTCTTATGACACTCTTATCATAATTCTAGATTGTGTCCACAGGTGAGTATGAGTTAGTTTTACTAAATCATGAGGCACTGTAGCATGCAAAGTTGATATACTATGCATGCTGCCAAGACATTTTTGGCCTGGAATTTGTTGTGGTCTGTTGGGAGACTTGGGAATGATTTTCTCATGGGTTTTACCTGGGAGTAACAAGGAATTTTATGAGATAACTTAGTTGTTAAGAGTTTTGGTTAGCAAGGGACACTAGAGGACTGTTATGTCTATCTTGCATAAGCAAGTGTGCATAACTGGACAGTGCTTGCCGCCCTATAATAATTATCAACTTATAGGTTATCTTCACTAGGATAAATTACTTTGTTAAGGTCCTTTTTCTTTTTTTATTACTTTTATTTTTGGACGCTGACAAGTATTTTTCCAAGCGTTGTTATGACCAATTTAGACGCTGACATGGCTTTGGCAAACGTTGACAAGAATATAGCCGTTGGGCGTTGATGGGTTATTTTTGACCGTTGACACTCATTGGGACCTACCCAGTTGTTATTTTTGACGAAGTTTGGGGCCGTAATTTTGGGAGCAGATAACTTTTAATTAATGCATGAGATAACTTATTTTCTTTTCAATATTTTCATCATGATATTTTGAAAATAGTTGCCTCATTTTTTACCAATCACATACATCTATATCTCCTATATATGTGGCTGCTATTTTTAAACAGGGTACCTCATATTCTTGTCTAACAATTTTCTCCTATAATTCATCTTTCTAAATCATTCACAAACAGCTTTCTTCAACAATGGCACCAAAGTTTAAACCAAGTGATTTGGTGTTGGGATTCAGGAGTCAACACAACATGATTGCATATTTGGACGCTGATGATGCTCTGTTTCCCCAATACACCCAGATGGTGGCGTATTTGAATGCATCCCCAATTAGGTATGCTCTTTCTCATGCTCCTCTCATCCTTGTCACACATATTAAGCAGATGAAGTTGATGTATTCCAGTCATCATCCATCATCAAAGAAGTATCTTCACAGGTATTACCATCATCCTTACCCATCATTGATCCATTAAATAAGGGTAAAGGAATCATGGTAGAAGTAGAAGTTCCAAAGGATGCAGCACATGTAGAGTTAGATAGAAGGTTGGCTGCACAACTTGTGGAACAAGAAAGAAAGAAGGTTGGTGAATCACCATTTGTTGTCACTTCAGAGGAACAAGAAGGAAGTGATGAAGCAAGTTCAGATTCAAGTGTGATGGTAATAGAACAACCAGAAAGACTTGAGTATGGTGATGATTTGGCAAAAGAGAAGCTGAATGAGTTGAAATTGCAAGTAGATTTTGATATGCCAGAAGTTGTTCAGATGTACCATGCTTGGGAAGATAGATGTATGGAGAATCCAGATTTGACTATTTCAGACCAAATATAGGGTTTGGAGATTCTTCTAAGAGTACAAAAAGACTGCAAGGTTATTCTGAAACACAAAGCTGGCAATGTTCTCTCAATGCTGAAGAGGGATAGAAGGGAGTTGTACTACATGTTACTCAGATGTCATGGAACAGGATGGACCTATAAGAAATTGTTGGGATTATCCTTTGAAGAGTTGGAGTACAAGGCTTATCCCATTTGGGCAAAAGTGCAGGAAATGAATACTATCAGACTTCTTTCAGATGAAAGGAAAGAAGAACTTACAGAAGAAATGGAGCTTAAGAAGGCAATGATTGTTCCAAGACCTTTGAAGAAGGGAGTTCTTCTTGAGTTTCCTAAAGATATGGATAGATTGAAGCCTAGTGAAGCTGTTATAAGAAGGAGCATCAAGCTCTCACCATTGGAAGCTTCAGATATGGTACAAGTGTTACCCCTTGATGCCAGAAACCCTATTATAAGCTATGAAGAAGATGAACGTGGGTTTTGGAAGATTGGCAGGTATGGGAAAGAGGTACACACCTTTACCGCTCGTATATCTCTCTTTGCAAGTGTTGATAGAGAAGACTTGGTAGACCTTTGGAGGTTGTTGGAAGCCAAGTATGAGACTGAAGCTCCTACTTCAGTTAATGGAATAAAATTTTGGTCAACATTCAAGAGAATGTGTGGACCAACAGAAGAAGATCATGCTGTTTGGAAGGATCTTGAGGATGATCTTAGTGGTCTTCAATGGCGTTTGTATTCAGCTGCTGGTGTATATTATTTGAGCTCTACAAAGTAAAGCTGAGTATCTTCTTGTAGATGGTCAGTATCCCATGTCCAAAGAAGTTTTGGAAAAGATGAAGACAACACAGCTAGAGATTGACTATTCAAGTGACGTGGCCAAAGATTTGATCAGACATATTTATTACCAATATGATAAGCGTTGTAAGATTCCTCCTAGTACTTAATTTTTATTCAGAAACTTGATTACTAGAGTAGATATCAAGTTTAGGGGAGGATTGTTGGGAATAAAATGTAGCCAGTCCACTTGAGCGCTGACAAAGAGGAAAACAAGCGTTGACAGGAAGAAAACAAACGCTGACAGATCAAGCGTTGACAAGAAGAAGTCAAGCGTTGATAGGTTGAAGACAAGCACTGATAGAAAGATATGGTCTACGCGTATTATGTTTCTAGTTTGTTTCTAGTAAAGATAGGATCAACATTGTATTTTTTATAATTATCTTTACCTAGAATAGTTGATACGTAGACTCTTGTACAAGGCTTCTTATGTCTATAAAAGAAGACCTTTAGGTTATGTTTAATAATAAGTTTTCATACGTTAAACACTTTCATTGTAAGCAAGTTTGTTATTATCAATCAAGTGAAAGTTTGTTTTACATATTTGTGTGTTCTTGTTTAAGTGTTAATTCCGCATAACACTTAGATTACTTTATACATAAACAAAGTTTCTCTACGTGTATAACTTGATCTAATCTCGTATACACAAGCTTAATCGATCTAAGTTTGGGATCAACAGTGGGAATTAACTCGTTGGAATCGTTTGGCACAACGGTCATTCCTCCCTTCTTAGGGACACAATGAATAGGACCCACCCAAGGGCTATTGGAAATAGGGTAAATCATTCATGCGTCAAGGAGTTTAAGGACTTCCTTTTTGATGACGTCGTGAATTTTGGGGTTCACCCTCCTTTGACATTGGATTGCGGGCTTGTAGTCCTCCTTCATTAAGATTTTGTGAGTACAAAATTTAGGATCGATCCCCTTAATGTCGGATAACTTCCACGCAATTGCCCCTTTGTGATCCTTTAGAACATCGACAAGTGTGGTTTTTTCATCATCTGAATGTTCTTTCGCAATAATAACCGGCAACTTGTCGCCCTCCTCCAAATTGACATATTCGAGATGAGGAGGTAAATATTTCAACTCGAGGATAGGTGGTTCCTCAATTGAAGATTTGGGCTCGATACTCATAACCTCCTCGGGTGGAGGAAATGGGAAATCGTTAAGAAAATCCTTGATAATCGAGAAGTCTTCATCGTTGTCGAGGTCTTTGTTACAAGTACGTGGAACATCGAATTCTTCCAACGTAAAACCACCACCTTCAAATGGAGTGAAGGTTGGTGTCGAGTTATCAAGGATGGGATCTAACATAGTGGGATTGCCACCATTTTCTTCATCACCAAAACCTAGAACTTCTTGTGAAAATTCCTCGCAAACCACGTCAATCATATCAACGAGGTTTATGGTTGCAACTGAATAAACATGAGAAATTTGAGAGTTTTGAGTTGCGTTTATAACAAGTTCCTCGTCGTTGAAACGTAAGGTGATCTTTCTAGCATGAACATCGATCAAAGCCATAGACGTATCTAAAATTGAACGACCTAAAATGAGAGGAACTTGAGGATCCGTGGGAATATCGACAACGATAAAGTCTACGGGATAATAGAACTTCTCCACTTTCACAAAAACGTCTTCCGCCAATCCACATGCGGGAATCGTGGAATGGTCGGCCAACTCGATAGACATTAGTGAAGGAGTAAGATTAGGAAGATTGAGCGACTTGAAGATTGCAAGTGGCATCAAGTTAATGCTAGCACCAAGATCGGCCAAGGTAAAGCATTCTTCCATATCTTGGATTGCACAAGGGATCAAAAATTTACCGGGATCACCGACTTTTTGAGGTATGCGATTAAGAAAAACCGATGAACAACTAGACAATTGATGCAATTTCTCCTTGTTGTTCAACATACTCTTAAAGTTAGCGGCAAATCGAGGCATCATGACCAAAGCATCGGCGAAACTCACATTAAAGTGCAAATCACGAAACATTTTCATAAAAAGCTCAAATTGGTAATTGTCGCGCTCTTGACGTTTCTCCTTTCTAAGTCTCGATGGATAGGGCAAAGGTGGTGTGGGTTGAGGCATATGCATAGCCTTTGGAATCTCGGGTTCCAAGGTTGGTAATGGGTCAACCGTAGGTGTGGCATGAGCGGTACTTCGTGGGATTAGGACATGCTCCTTTTGGACCACCACCTCGGGTTCTTCCTCAATTGCCTCCTCCGTAGGAGCAATTGGTTGAGGAGTCGGTTCCTTAAGTGTCTTACCACTGCGTGTGGTAATCACTTTCATCTCACCCTTAGGGTTTGATACGGTGTTGCTAGGAAGACTACTCGAAGACGGTTTACACATAATTGCCTCAAACATAGATGAGATTTTATCTTCAAACATGGGTTGCCTCTTCTCGGCTTTAATCATCTCTTGTTTAATCTCATGTTGCCCTTGTTCCATTTTTTGTTGGTTTTGTTGTAACCTTGTTACATTTCCTTCCATCTTGTTGGTGTGGATTTTAAGCTCATTTGCTAACTCATTTTTCAACTCTTTCTTCAAGTCGTTCTTAAACTCGGATCTTAGGCTAATGATTTCTCTTTGAATGTTGTCAAACCTAGCATCGTTCCCATTAGCGTATTCAACAAATTCATTTAGAAGATCTTTCAACGTTTGCAAACTTTTGTTGTTTTGAAAATCATTTTGATTTTTGTTTGAAACTTGATTATTAGCCCCTTGATTACCATATTTCCCTTGTTGTAATTGTTTTTGAAACCAACTTGATTGTTGCGATAATTGTTGTTACCATTTTGATTTGAACCAAAACCCGGTGGAGTCAATTGATTAGAGCGGGTAACTTGACCGTTTTGGTTGTAAGTTCCTGTGGCCGCATAGGCACTCGAAGTGTTACCACCGTTGGTAATGCACTCGAAGAAATAATGACCTCCACCACAATACATGCATGAAACCTTAACCGCTATAGCCGTAGCGGGTGCACTTGGTTCTCCAACTTTGAACTCTTTCAAAAGACCTTTAAGCTTATCAAAGATTTTGTTTTCCAAGTTCGCCTGAATTTGGCAAGCATCGATGGTAGTAGACAAAGAAGGTGAACCCGAATACGAAGCCTTACGAACACTAGACGTGATACGAGGACTATACACCTTAGATCTATTCTCAATTATCACCAAAGCTTCCTCAACCGTTTTACACAAAAAATTACCACCCGCGGCGGCATTAAGATAATCCCTTTCATGATCATTAAGTCCATTGTAAAACGTGTCAATTTGATGCAAATCGGAAAAACCGTGATGAGGACACTCATGTAACATTTCCTTAAACCTATTCCAAGCCGTTGAAAAACTTTCATTAAATTCTTGTGAAAATTTTGAAATCTCGTTTTTCAAATGCGTAGTCTTAGAGGGCGAAAATAATTGGTTCACAAACTTAGACACGAGATCCTTCCACGTCAATATAGAATTGGGTGGCTCTTTCTCTAACCAAATTTTAGCGGGCCCCGCTAAGGAATAAGGAAAAAGCATCATCTTAATCGAGTCATTAGAGACATCCTTAAACTTGCAAGTGGCGGTAAGATGATTGAATTGGCGGATATGGTTGTGTGGATTGTCCTTCTCATCACCACGGAATTTGTTGTTTTGGATCATCGACAACAAACCCGTTTTCACTTCAAAATTCTCCGCAAGGATAGCGGGAATCACAATAGTCTCTCCATAACCCTCGGTGGGTGCTTGAAGTAACTCCATCATAGTACGATTCGCTATGGTTGGTTCTTTCTCTACAATGGGTTCAACAATGGGAGATTCTTCACTAGAAGATGTTTGGTTTCCTTCCTTTTGACGACGTTTACATGCACGTCTTGCTTTGGAGCGAGTTTGCATAAACGTCACGTACAACAAGGGGATGAGCAAAGAAGATTCTTTTTGGTGTTTTGTATTTTTCCAATTTTTTGTGGTTTTTGATTGTTTTTACTTTTTTTGGATTTTTGTGATTGTATTAGGTAGACCAAAATCTACAAATCTCCTCCTTAATCAAATCTCTTGATTAAAGAAGCCTCAAGGAATGAAAACAATCACGTGAAGTGAATGCCTTCGATGACTTTAGAACGTTGGTGGAACACCAAAACGTTCAAGAGGGTTTAATCAAATGAAAACAAGAAAGTATATATATGATACTTAGTAATACTTTGGGCGGCAAAACCCTCGATTAGCTCTCAAAATCAAATACTCACAAGCAAGCGGGGAAACGAGGCAGCGCGAAGCACTTAAGAGCCTTTTTCGTTAGGATATATTTTATAATATCCGCCTTATACCCACCTTATAGTTTGTATTTCTCAAAATTGAGCTTCACGAAAGTATTTATCTATTTTTGCCTTTTTTCTTTGGTTTGAGATTCGAATACAATGATTGGGTAATGACCTCCCAAGTCAAGGTTGTGATTTCTCACGTATTTGGAGTACTTGTGAATTTATTGTTCTACGTATACAATATAGTAATAGTATTCACACAAAAAACAAAAAACCGATAATACGTATTAGTAGAGTGCTACTAATACAATAGATATTATGGCTATATATAAAAACAGCAATTTCCAAATCAAAACACAACACGCCTCCCCGGCAGCGGCGCCAAAATGATGGTTGAGTTTTTACGTCTTTTAGGAAAAAGAGCGTAACTAGGGCAAGTATTAACAAGTGACTTAGGAAAATCACAAGTTATGACCCAAAGTGGGGATCGTTCTCAAGGAGGCTTGGTGTGTGTGTAATGAAATGATTAACTTTGTGATTATATTATTATAAGAAAGAAAAAAAAAGAAAGGGGATAAGAAGAGAATGACGGTTACGATGACGGATTACACTAAGACGAAAAGGTCATACACGTAAAACCGTAAAAGCACCAAATTTAAAAATTTACTCTAAAATTCCTAAAAATTTGCAATAAATCCTAAATAATGTATTAAGAGTTTACAAAAAATCAAAAAGTAACCCAAACCTTTTAATTAATTAAATAATGATTTTTTAATGCTAATTAAAGCCCTAAAAATCAATTTAATTAACAAAAAGCCCACAATGAGTTTTATCCCTTTGTAAACCTCTAAAATACCCTAACTTAATTTAAAACTATTTTTGAAAATTTTAAAATTAACTAAAACTATTTAAAAACAATTAAAAACTATTAAAACTTAAAATAATTCTAGAAAATAACTGAAAGTCCCTAAAAATATTTGGAAAGTTGTAAAATTCCTAATTAAGTGTCTATAATCTAGAAAAAATATAAAAACTAAGAAAATCAGACTGTTAATTTTAATAATAAAATAATATTAAAATATTAATAAAAATCCTAAAATCCTAAAAAAATTCTAAAAAGTTGCAAACTAGCTAATTTTAACCTAAATAACTCAGAAATGAACTTGAAATTACCTAAATACCCTTAATGGGCCTAGAAAATAGGCTAAACCCAAAACAGTCACCTTAATGGGCCAAATTGAGCCCAATAACAAAAAGTGACCCAAATAAGCCCAAAAAGCACTACTTGACTCAAAATTTAATTCTGAACAAGTTTTTCCAAAGGCCCAAAAGCTGAAAATGTGAAATAAGCAAGCTTATACCAAACAGCTTATTCTTAATGGGCTTTTTGGCCCATTAAGCTATAAGCTAATGCCATAAGCTCAAATTAGACACACAAGCTTCTTTTGACGTAAATAAGACTTCTGTAAAAAGAAATTTGAAATAAGCCAAAGGAATAAGCCTGAAAATGCAAAAAGCAATCTATAGAAAACGACAAAATAGACGTTTTTGAGTTCTAGGCTATCCCAAGAGCTGATTCAAATTGCAAAAGCTTTTAAATGACTTAAATAAGCTAATTCAACAAAAAGTTTTCAAATAAGCTGGAATAAGCAAATAAGCACTTATGAAAAAGTCAAACAAGTTGGTTTTCTAGCAAAAAGTCAAAGTTAAAGTCTGATAAGCTCCAGTTCAATCAAATGGGTCAAATAATGAAGATCTATCACAAAAAATAAGTTGTTGCAGGTCTGGATAAGCAAATATGGCTTATTGATAAGCAAACTGAAAATTTGTACTAGCAGGGGCTAGTTTTGGGTGTTGAGCAGTGGGAACTTTTTCCACTGCTTGACTTGTTGACTTTTTTGTCTTTAATGACTTTTTTGGAGATTCAAGTTTCACAAAGGCACCCAATTGATCAGTGGATCAAGAGGAGTCAATAACAATAAAAAATCACAATCAACAACAGCCAATTAGTACAGTTTAATCAATTAAGCACCAGATATGACACAGATATGAACAAATAAGTAGTTGAGGTTCAAAATGCACTTATAGCACAATTCAGCCAGCCAAACTTAACCAAATGCATACACAAGCAATATTAAACTTAAATAAGCAAGTCTAAACAGGTTTCATGCATTGATTCAAAGTATTAAGCAAGATTTAAGCACCTTAGGTTACTGATGAACACAAACACATGCAGTTTTATACTTTTGCTGATGCAATTGACCAACAAGCCAGATTCAACCACTCAAATCTATCACATAGGTTATATAAATGATGTTTAAGCAACTTTTACCCCTAAGCATGCATAAAATCTAGGTTTTACCAAAATCTTAGGTCAAAATCAGTCAAACTCAACAAGATATAGCACAATGTATGATTCAAGGTTTCAAACTCAAAAACTTGCAACAAAATACTCTCAACCAAACATATATCAGATACCAAGCATAAACACAAACTTCTATCCATAAAATACCAAGCTATGATTCAAGACAGGTAATCCCAAACACCCTTTTAACTTTTCAAAATCAAAATTTTCAAATCAAAAGTGAGATTTAAGACCACCCAAGCCCAAATTAACACAATAACGGATGAGAACAACAGATTCAAGCAAGATTAAGCCATAAAATTCACAAGAACATAAGTCACACATAAATATCACCAAAAATCAAGATTTAAGCAGATTTTGGGATTAAGTATGCAAACCTCATGGATGTACATCCACACCCACGAATTTTGAGCTTATGTACTAGCAAAAACAAGTACAAGCTTCCACAACAAAGCTTGATAAGAATCAACAAAGTTAGAAGCACAATTATCAAAACAGAAAAATGAAAACTTCTTGATTAATGCAACTCTTGTCCTCCACACTTGATTATCCCCAAGTTATAAGCTTCACCACACCTTGATAACACAATATCAGGATGCTATGATCAGCCCTATAGCCCAAGAATTCCAAAATAGACCAAGAACTTAGCAAAATATCAAGAAAAATGGAAAATGTTCAAACTTTTGCACACTCCTTTTGAAAACAGGTTTTTTGATTCAAAAACAAGTAAACATAAACAATAATAAGTAGATTATAACAATGGCACTTGAGCTTTCTTCACAAAATTCATACACATTTCATTCAACTGAAAATGAGCTTTGCATATTTGTGAACAAGGAAAATTCAAGAGCAAAGTGCAAATGTTGCACCCTAAGGCCTTTGTATAGGCTACAAGTTATCTAGGAAAGCTGAAAAAACATAAACCCTAGCTAAATGAAGTTCCAAATTTGCCCTTTGTGATGTTTTGAGTTGTGAAGAACATGTGACTGATTCTTGTTGTCTTGTGGTAGCTGGCAAGTGATAAGTTGATCAAAGGGCTTGTATCAAGCTTAGAAAGTAAGCTTCAATCTCAAACGTTGGATGGTTGTCACAATTTTGGTAGTATGCACAAGCTTGTAGCAGGGGAATCTTGTGTGGGACAAGGAAGTGATGCGGCATGAGTTTTTGGTGTTGGGTTATGATTAAGACATGCTTAATCACTAATCTGGAGGTTTTCATGGCCTAATTACAACACAATTAAAAATACCCAATTGTGTTCTTAGAGTAAATAGTGCCTTCTTTGATCCGGTTTTGGGTTAATTAGGATTTAAATAAGTGTTAATGGCGCCAAGGTTTAACTAATTATTTAATCCAGGTGAGTGGAGTAGTGACATGGCCAAATGGGTGAGTTGTGATTGGCTGGATGGAGTGAGTGAGGCACGTGTCACCCCCTCACTGGACTAGGTAACTATCTTGTCTGCCATGATTCACCCTTCATCTTTCTTCTTCTTGTCATTTCAGCTTAAAACTTCAACAACGCCAAAATCCTTTGTAACAAATTTTCCTTTTTCACACTTTTGCCCCAAAAAGTTTTGTAAAATGATTTCAGGGGTATTTCTTGCCATTTTGTGAGTCTTGAAGGACTGATTTGGTATTTTCTTCAAGGATAATGGTCTAAACTTGTATGATTGACATTTTGGAGGACTGAAATTGCCAAATCATGTTTGATGAGGGACCATTTTTTCCAAGTCTTCAAAGTCAAGGGTCCTTTTGGTAATTTTGATATTTTCAAAGGACCAAATTTATAATTCTTGTATCTTGGAGTTCTTCATGGTGTGTTTGACTTTGAGAAGGACTAATATTGTCATTTTAGCTTTGTTGAGGGGCTAAAAATGCCAATTCTTTAAAGTGGAGGGCCCTTTTGGTAATTTTGACAAACTTTAGGGACCAAACTTGTAATTATTAAGATACAAGGGTATAAAGTGTCAATTCTTCCATATTGGAGGACCCTTCTTCATAATTCTTCAAATCATCAAGGGTTTTCTTGGGAAAATCTTCATTAGGGCTTGGTTCAATGTGCGGCTTCATTTCCCGTGTTTGTTTTTTTGCATGATTCTTGTGATATTTTGTCATTTTCTTAATATCCGTACCTAAAATACACAAGCAACAAACACAAGCATATATATGGGTATTTTGTTGATTTTTAATGCATTTTAAGCCCTTTTTGGACGATGAGACTATGTATAAAAGCAGTGTCATCACTCCCCCATACTAAACCATTGTCGTGCCCTCATGCAATGCTAGAATAAAGTATCGTAGCATCTCCAAAATTCATTTTTATTCACTTTATTGAACGATAAACTAGCTACACTACTACTATTACTACTACTTGTGTTTTAGACATAATGTATGATTTTCATCGCAAAATGGGACGTTTAGGTTAATAGAATGAGAACACGTGAATGCTTTGTTAGAAATAATTTCATCGTCCTCGATTTTCACCCCAATTCCATGACAAGCGTGCAACGAGATCATTGTCATTATAAGTTAGTAATGCTAACACTACTCATATGCCCTAATCACGTACTTATCCTCCCAATTTCCTAAGTTGTATCTCTTATATTTTATTTTGTCTTGAATGTTTCACGAGGATACATTGTTTGACTTATGCGATAATAGAGATTCAGGTCTAAAAATAGAGTCCTAACGGTGTAACCAAGACCATCAAATCAATAACCCCTCCTAATAGACAACGATGTCAAAAAATTAAGTCAACAAGAAGGATCGATAAACACGGTTTTATAACGGTTTTGAACATGAGACTTATTACCAAGACTTTTATACGCCCCCTAACGGAAGGGCCTTATTATCTTTGGTTTACCTCCATCTTATATTTAACTTCGCCATGAAGCTTTTATTATGACTTCGCTCTTGCCTTGCCTTTTATTATCCACCTCATCGATAGTTTTATTAGCCAAAGACGTATATCCTCACGCTAAGGCGAATTTTGGATCTTTAAAGCTTCAAAGATTAAGGCTTGATTCACTTTCAATTTTGCATAGATTTTTCGGCCTTGTGGGGCTTCAAATTGTTTGCTTGATTTAGGTGAGCACTTGAAATCTTATTATTGGGTGAAGCTTTTGATTATTCGGGTTACCAATACTTCAAAACCGTGACGCTGGAGATACCTTAATGTCTTCCCAATTTAATTACACGGAAGCTACTAGAAAAGACTAGAAACCCAACAATCCCAACTAAACCGCTAAGTCAATATTTATTAAGCAAAAAATATTTACATGCGAAGGGAGAATAAGCAAACAACGAGAACGCATGAGTTTTTGAAAGAATACGAGTACTCTACGTTTAGCATAGTAACTTATAATTAACCCTATCATTTCTCGTCCTCATTTAAGAGACTTAGTGTGAGATCTCGTATTTTCCTAGTAATTATTTTACTCGTATTCATTATTTTAATCATTGTTGGTACTTATTCGAAATTATAAAATTATTTTATTATATAATTCCATATTTATTTAAATCAAATATTTTGATTTTAAAAATCACCCACGTGCATTTTTACAAACGTTTACTTGAATCAACGGAACGAGAACCGAGGGCTAAATCTTCCGACTTAAAGATATTTATCTTTACATTTTATTAAGTCTAGACTGATAACGGGCACAGTAATAAATTCTTGTATTTCATATTTTTTTTACTGTCGATTGTTTCAATGTTCGATGTTTTCGATGTTTTCTTTAAATGTCGCGTTAAGTCGAGTCGGGAGTCAATATTATCTTATTTTGGGTGCGTTTTAACTTTTGAGAAGTATTTTTACGAAACTCGAGCCCCGTAAATATTTGTAAATTTGACTAATAGTCATTTCCTACTTTTTAACAAAAGTATTTATTTTGTGGTCCTAAAGTTTCAAAAGTTGCAACAATAGTCCCTCCACTCCACCAACATATAAAAAGAGATTTTTTTCTCTTCCACTAACTCATACATCAAATTTAAATAAAAAAACCCCATCACCCCTTTTTCCTTCTTCTTTGTCATGAGAACCACCCCCAAAACCACCTTGATTCATCAAAAATTAACTTGATCAATCCAAAACTAATTAAAGTCCCATTTCTAATTTTAAAAGGTGCATCTTTTGGTACAAAATTTGTACACATGCAACCACTTTTGAAGTCTTGATGATTTCATGGTTGAATATGATGTTTGATCATTGGTTTTAGCATGATCATGGTTAAATTATGTGTTTTTGATGTTGAAAAGTCTAAAGTTTTGATTTTGATCTTTTGATTTTGATGCATGCAAGGGTTTAGGATGTTTAAGGGTGATATTAGGATGATTTTATGAGTGGGAAATTGATTAGATTTTGTTGAAAAAGTCATTTGATATGATTTTCAAAGTGTCAATTTCAGGCAGAAAGTTGAGGAAGGTTTTGGGTAACTTAATCTTGTTCTATTATTAAACAAATAAGATAGGGATGTAGATATTTCTCTTAGCTTCGATTTGATATAAATTAGAGCTTCCAACTCCAAACGAGTTGGAAATGGCGTTAGTTTGATTATTCGTGTACCGGGAGACGAGTATCGACACAATCTAAAATTGATGTCGATATTTGGATCAAATCTCGGGGACTCTAAATTGAAGTTTTAAATGTATAACCTACTGATAATGAGGTATTTACCTTAGAGGTTGAGTTTACTTTAAAACCCGAGTGTCGGTTTTGTAAACGGAGTCGTATAAATAAGTTAAAACGGTTGTAAGAAAAATTAACGTAAATCTGTCCGGATTTTGTAACCCGAAGATGTGTCGGGCAGTGAGTCTTAGAAGTAAAAACTTTTGAAAAGCTTTTTATATGTCTTTCTATAGATGTTAAGTGAGCTTCTCAGTTAGTACCATAAACATTTGACGTGTCTAAACGAGGTAAATCAGCCCGTACATTTGGTATGTGCTGGTAGTTTTTATCGCAAACATTATCTAATAAAAGTATACTTTTAGATGGAGTCTAGAAGTACCCCTTGCATGGTTTTCTTATGTGTCATAATTTAGTTATGTACTCATTATTTCAAGTGTTTTTATAAACATTTACTTCGTGTCTTCTAAACTTTCGCGTCCCGTTATCGTAGGTCTCGGATGACTTAACGTTGCTTGACTTTTCGTTGTTACTACTGAGCCCTCCAGTTTCGTGTTGATTCCACCTTATAGCCAAGGTGAGTTCATAGCCCCTCTAGCTACTTGTTCATTGTTTCAAAACACGTGGTGAGATTAACATGTTGGAACACAATCTTTTAAACTGTATGCTATCCAGAACTATATGTTGCCAGATGATTTCATTGATATTATTGCTTGTAGTCTTTAGCCTTAAGTTTCCTCTCCTGATCATGAATCGTTAATTTCGAGTACTAAGCGCGAATGTTGTAGGTAGATCCATCGGGATTGACTATCCCCGTCTCAAGTACCTTGACGAACTAATATTTGTTTTTATTTGAGTATTTAGGCTGAATACTCCCTAGAGGAACTTACTTTGAGTTAAGCTTCGGTTCATGAACTAAATAGCAATAATATACCATGACTATGGAGAATGTACATAGTCATCCCCCATTACTTGTTTTACAAAGTATATTGTGTTCCATTACTTAGCTTTCTAAACCTATGAATATCACTCAACTTTTTGTTGACGGGTTTTACATGTTTTAATCTCAGGTAATACTGCTTAATGGGCTTGGACGAGGTACCGCAGGATGTTGGCAGCTTGGAAAGATCTGTGTTGTGATATGTTTATGCTTTGTTATAAATGACGTTGTCAAAGTCTTCTGCTGATCTTTTATTATCTTAAAACTTAAAACTATGATGTTATGGTACTTTGTTATGTTTCAAAACTTATGGGACCGAAGTTTCTAAACTCTGATAAATTGTGATGTAATATATATGTCTTTTATTGTGACAACCCTAGGTTTTGGATTTGTCACTTGGTCTTACTTTTAGGTTATTTTATGTGGGCTTACTTGAATTGTGTGATTACGTGTTTATTTTGTGTGATTGAGGTTGGTGTGGTTATTATTTATGCGTATATAAGTACTCATAAGTAAATCAAGGAACGGTTATTTCATGTTCATGAGCTCACAATTAGTGACTATGAAATGAAATGGTGATATTTTGGTGTTTACGTATACGTATAAGTATTATAGTAATAGTATTTTTTTAGGATTTACGGTTTAGCATTTAGAGGTCTCGAATGAGGTAATTAGTCAAATGAATATTTTTCGGGATGGTTTTAAGTCATTTAGGACTTACTTATAAAGTTTATTTAAATATTTGAGATTTTTTTTAAAAGTGTATATTTTACGTCTTTTACGGTAAAACGCGTAATTTTGACTAGTTTCACGGTTTTGGGGTTTTGGAAGCTTTAGGGGCTGAAATAAATTAAGACAAATTAAGGTAATATTAGTAATATATTATTAAACAATAAAAAGGAAAAAAAATAAAAAAGATGCATATAGGTCGGCTAGAACCGATTATAACCAAAAAAATAGGAAAAAAAAAGATTTATGGTAACTAGTGTTTGGGTTGGACTAGGACTTTGGCTATATAAGGAACACATACACCAAACCAAACGTATTATTCTTCCTGGAAACTTTAAGTCGACTGCCAAGAGAGAGTTTTTAGGTTTTCTATAGTTTTTTCATCTTCCATTTGATTAAAGGTAAAAACCTTCTTAAACCTTTTTGATTTAAATTGTTTTTATGTTTAATTAATCATTCTTATGATGGATTAGGGTTAGGGTTTATATAAAATCATTAAATTAATGATGTGATAATCATAATATGAGGATCATATAATCTAGGGCTTGTATTAGATGGGGTTATGGGTAATTAATTAGTTTAATTTGTTTAAACCCGTTTTTAAAAACTGGACAGATTTTTGAGTCAATTGTTTTGATCATATTGGGAGTTCTACAAACTCTTATCTTACGATCCACATACCCCTGAAAAGTTATTTGAAGTGTCTTTCCAATGCAAGAAACTAGAACTAAATTGGAGGTCGGAAAGTGGGTCAAAAACAGGTTACAACAGTCGAAGGTCAAAACAGTTTTGAATTCAGCCTGTTTTCTTTTTAAGTTTTGGGTTGTTTGGGGTACTTAGGGTTGCATTGGGATCTTCTCACGAACATGAGAGATGGTTTATATATTGTAGTAAGGATCTGCACTTGGGCTAAGATTGTGGTTTAGGGTAAGACCCTCTAATGGTAATGAACTTTTCATACGTTTAAAATCAGTGAATTCTGGATAGGTAGCAATATATACACATATATCTGGGCCTTAACAGTAGCTTTAAGGTTAGGGCAAGTGGAAGGGTTTTAGCTAACATGTATAAAAGTGTGAATATTCCTTTTACAGAAACCATGGGTATATTTAAGTGGACGTTTGACCTAAAGTTTTGAGACCTAAAACTGGGACTGTTTTATGTAAAATTATGAACGGGATAGCTATTAAACTTAACCAAGTTAGGGACTTGTTAAGGAAGGGTAATGGGGTGATTAGAGCTTAACAATGAGGTAATTATACGAGAATAGACTAGATGTCCATCATAGGTTGATGAGCCATCTTAGTGATTGGTTCGTGTATTGATTTCGTGTTTTTTGTTAGCTTGTTGCTAGTGCGAGGACTTGTGAAGAAGCTATCAGGTGAGTTTCATAGTCCCATGTTTAATATTGATTTTGACTTCCAGATGGGATGGAAGAGACACTGTGTTGAGTGATTTTCTAAATTGATGCTGTGAATGTGTTTGTGATTTGAGATGGACTTGTGTGTACATTATGTGATTAACTGCTATGTGATTTTTGATTGTGTATGATTTGGATCGGGGGACACGTGCCGTCTCAGTTATTGAAATTTGACAAGGTAGTGGCCTTGGGATAGGTACATAGCGTGATCGTCTATGGGACCAATGGTTAATGACAAGGTAGGGGCCTTGGGATAGGTACATAGTGTGATCATCTATGGTACCATGATGTTTGGTAAGGCTGTGGGCCTTGGTTTTGGTTTGAAATGTTTGATCTTGAATTGATAGTTGTTGATGCATACATGTAACACATTGTCCATATATTATTGTATTTGTGTTCGTTATTCATAGCTTGTAATTGATTTAGCGTTGGAGTCTAAACCTATGACTCTCACCAACTTTATGTTGACGTGTTTTAGTGTCTCTTTCAGGTGATACTATGGTTAAGCATGAGAACATAAGTGGCTAGGATTGGAGAAGCTTAAGATTGCATGTAGAAGGAGAATCCCCGTTTCCTTCTTAGTTTTTATTTGTTCATTTAAATAAGTGATACTGTGGCACATATGTTTGTTTTGATTATGTTACTTGTTTGTCTTGGGTAAGAGGTAGGACTGTTACCTACTTACCTAGACACCTGCATTTGATGAGATACTTTCATGACTTTTGTGTCACCATTTGATGACATTTCTTATTTCATATAGTTATCTCTATAGACACGCCATGTTGTGATGATATCCATACGTCGCGCCCTATATTCCGCTATGGTGGGGTGTGACATAATGGTATCAGAGATAATGGTTATAGAGAATTAGGTTGCCTAGTCGTGTAGCCTAGTCTATAGCTTAAGGGTCCCTGCATATAGGCGTCATAGGAGTGTGTGTGCATTTTATAATAGTTGATGTGTTTGGATGTTATTTTTGCGACATTTGTTAAGTTATGAACTAGTATGGTTCATACTTAACTACATGTTATTTTCTTTACGTGTTTTGACTAGTGCGGGTTGAACCATGGTCGTATACGCTAGTCATTGTTGGATTTCGCTTAATTATGTTTTCATGTTCTTTATACATTTTGAATTTTGTCTACGCTGGTTCAACTGGACTACGAGTTTATGTGTTTCATGCATTGGCTATGTTATTTTAATAGATGGAGTTTTGGACCTTATTTTGTGTGGTTATGTGCTTGTGAGTTGATGGATTATGTGTTATGTGTAGTATTAATTTCTTATAAGTGTCATCATAGGAGGGAGTACATTGGTGAAAGGGAACATGTATAATTATGGAGGCCTACTGTAACACCCCATTTTGGAAATGGAATATTACGCATAATCATGGCGTGTCATCAAAGCATACAAGGATAAATGTCTAAGCATTATTCAACCATAAAGGGAAATACCGGAATCAAACATCGGTACCCCAAAGTAAAGCTCATCACACACAATCACAAATACTGTAAAAGGAAAGGACGAAACAATGTCCATAGCAACTGTATCAAGGTAAAGGAAATGCATAAAGTAAAGAAAGACAGTAAAGCTTCCAATCCATATGCACGTACGTTTGAGATCTACGAGCGTCCCTGAGTACCTGCCGTTTTGGGAACATGAAAAGGAAAACTGCTGAGCAAGACGCTCAGTGCACGGATGTACAATATAGCATGAAATAGGATAAGCATGTAACATATAACAGCGGAAGACTAAGTACTGAGTAAACTGGTTAAGTATCAAGAAAACTGGTTTTATAGTTTGAAAAGCCTTATGTTTATCTTGTGAAAACTGTTTTAACATATATATGCCATAGCCCATATAGGTCATGAAAAGGTCACGTGCATGAATACTTGGAGGGGTGACCTCATCATGCTGATTAGAGGGGATGCCTCTAATCAATATACTGGTTTGGGTAGGAGGGATCAACTCCTTGTGAAGGGTGCAAGGCACACACCACATTCACCATGATAAACTGAATAAAACATGTAACTAGGATGCACCCATACGCCCCACATGATATAATAATATGGCCAAAACTGAAAGGGACGCCACGAGCAATCACTCCGCCGTGGGGAAGTCATAACATCGGTGCCTCCAATGCTATGGTTATGGTACCTCCATAACTAGGTGAAACTGGTCATGCTTGTATATGGCTATAGATTATGCTAATTAAACATAAGCAGTTCAAAACAATAAAACAAATACTGGGGAAAACAGTTGGCTGCATACGGGGAAATCCTAATAAGGAAAGAATGTCCATACTGAAAGGACGGGAATTCGTACCTCAAGTCCAGTGAATGAACGGAAGAAAGACTCCTACTTCTGGATCACTAACGCTACATGAATACACACGTGTATAAGTATCGATTCACTGATTACGTACTGGGTTTTGTGTCTCATTTTAGCTGATTTGGTATGCTTTAGGTCATGGTTCACTGTTTAAAACCTTAAACTGTGTTTATCTAGTATTCTGATTAATCTGATTAAGTATTACTGGTGTTTCATGTATTATTATACTTACTGTGTAATAATAAGTAACTTTCCAAAAATAGCAGGTTTCCAAAAATAGAAAGTTTCCAAAAATAGAAAGTTTCCAAAAATAGAAAGTTACCAAAAATAGAAAGTTTCCAAAAATAGAAAGTTTCCAAAAATAGAAAGTTACCAAAAATAGAAAGTTTCCTAAAATAGAATTTACTGCTTAAAATAGATTAGTTTCTAAAAATAGAAAGTTTCCAAAAATAGATCAGCTGCCTTAATTAAATAAGTTTCCATATATAGAAGGTTTCCATAATTAGATTAGCTGTCTGAAATAGATAGATTTCCATATATAGAAGGTTTCCATAATTAGATTAGTTGCCTTATTTAATTAAGTTTCTATAAATAGAAGTTTCCATATTTAGAATTAAGCTGGTTACATAAGCTAACATATAAGTCTAAGTGTTTATAAGCTTATTCCTTAAGTCATATGATATAGTGTATAGTTTAATTATTATTTCATGTATTTTAATTAAACTATAGGTTAAGCATTTTAATTAAGGTATAACATGTATTAATTAAAATGGAATAAAATACTTAGGTTAAAATGTGTATTATTATGTATTAATAACATAATCTAAGTCATGTCTAAATTAATTAATTATAGGCATGTTTTAAATAATTAACTAATTATAACTTATAACATAAAATACTTAGGTTAAATTAATGTCATGTTAAACTAATAATTAAAATAACCTAAGTCATGATTTAATTAATATTTCATGTTATTAATTAATTATATCCTAAGTTCATAATTCATAAAAATTAACATGTAGCATAAATCATGATTTAACCAACGAACCATGAATCGGGCATGAATTCGACACCGTACCCCGAGCCAAACTCGGGGCACGTGTGCCTCCTTGCTGCCGTGGGTCCCACATGAGCCAACCAAGACCAAAAATGGTCTTGGTGGTGGCGGCAATAGCAAACCAAACCCCCCTCGGGTTTGTTTGCTAGGCGGCCAAAAACAAACACCCCTTTTAAATCATTCTTTGATTTTAATTAATACCAAAACATGTTAGATCAATGATTAATTATCATGTTTAAATAAAAAAAATAATAACATGTTCATGAAAATAATCAAAGATTAAAAGAATTAAAAAGAATTAAAAAGAAGGGTTAGAAAGGTATACCACTATGTAGCTTGGAAAAAGGATGAACAAACACTGATTATAACAATAGTTTTTGAGATCAAAATCAACCAATCACCCTCCTATGGTGATGTTAAGGTGGCGGCACAAAGAGGAGAAAAAGGAGGAGGAGAAAAACTCTTTTAGGGTTTTTGTGTTTATTTCTTGAAAGTGAAAAATGAAAACATGTTTTTACCATAACCCCCCCTTTACTTGTAAAAGTCCATGGGCTAAGCCCATCTTGTATATGTGCCGTGGGTATGGGGGCCCCACATGGGGTACCCGTACCTTTCTCGTGTCCCGATGTTTCGTGTTCGTTCGTGGTTAAACGTGCTCGTGTTTAAAGTGTTTCTGTTTATTCTATCGTGTCGTTTATCGTAAACTTAACGCTCGTAATTATATTATAAGTATTTACGTAATTATTCTAGTTCGTATTTTAAATGGTGATCATGATTTAATTATGTTCACGTGACATATTTATTAACTGTTTATCATAAGTTCGTACGTAATCGATACTTGTCATGTCATACACGTATGCACTTGCTTGATTATTAGCACATGAATGTGATCAATACTAAATGAGGTAAGTTTTAATCTAGGACGTACGATCTTAAGGGCACTATTCATGGTAAAAGCATGCGGGTTTTACAATTCTTCCCCCCTAAAAAGAATAATTCGTCCCCGAATTATAGATAAAGTAAGCTGAAAAGAAGTAACATACCCGAACTCAAAATATGAAGTGAGGGTAAGAAGCCCGGATAGACTCCTCTGTTTCCCAAGTGGCTTCCCGCTCGGTATGGTCCCTCCAAAGGATTTTGACGAATGGAATCGTCTTCCTTCTCATGACTCGTTCTTGCCTGTCGAGTACTCGTTCGGGTTCTTCTATAAAAGTGAGATCTTCACGTATCTGTTCCAGTGGATACTGAACCATGTGAAGGGGATGATAACTGTACCCTCTGAGTAAGGACACATGAAACACGTTATGCACGTGTGAAAGTTGAGGAGGTAACACTAATCGGTAAGATACTTCACCGATTCGTTCCATGATATCAAATGGCCCGATGAACCGAGGACTAAGTTTCCCTTTGATCCCGAAGCGTTTAACACCACGTGCCGGCGAAACCTTGAGGAAGACGTGATCTCCCACATTAAAATGTATGTCCCTACGATGCTTATCGGCGTAACTCTTCTGACGTGATCGTGCTTCCTGCAGTTTCTGCTTAGCTACTTCGATCTTCTCACTGGTTATTTCTATAATCTCTGGTCCTTCGAGTGTTCGCTCTCCCACTTGATCCCAGCAAGTTGGAGCGCGACACTTTTTGCCATACAACATTTCGAAAGGAGCACATTTGATACTTGCGTGCCAGCTGTTGTTGTATGCAAACTCGACCAAACAGATGTAATCGTCCCAATCACCTGTCCATTCCAACGCACACGACCTTAACATATCTTCCAATGTTTGAATTGTTCGCTCCGATTGTCCGTCCGTTTGAGGATGAAAGGCTGTGCTCAGCTTAAGTTGTGTACCCCAAGCTTTTTGCAGACCTTTCCAGAATCACGACGTGAAACGAGGGTCTCTGTCTGAGATGATGCTGGAGGGAGTGCCGTGGAGTCTCATGATCTCCCTTCTGTAAGTATCTGCGAGTTTACTTACCGGATCTTCCTTGCGTATCGGTAAGAAATGAGCTGATTTGGTGAGTCGATCAACAATGACCCAAATAGCATCGTGCTTCTTCTTGGTAGGCGGAAGACCGGTAACAAAATCCATGGTGATTTTGTCCCACTTCCACTCTGGAATATCCAACGGTTGAAGGAGACCGCCCGATCGCTGATGTTCAATCTTAACCTGCTGGCAGGTAAGACATTTGGAGACATACGTGGCTACATCCTGTTTCATACCACTCCACCAAAAGTGCTGTCTGATGTCATGGTACATTTTTGTCGATCCAGGATGTATAGAAAATGGGGAGCTGTGAGCTTCAGCTAACAATGCTTCCCGGAGTTCTTGATTGTCAGGAACACAAAGTCTCGTGCCCTGCCAAACGATACCGTCTGCGTCCATTCTGAATTCCGTCTGCTTCTCTAAATTCTGAATTATCGCCCAAATCTCTCCATCATCCTTCTGCGCTTCCTTGATCCTAGTCAGTAACTCAGGTTCTACTCTAAGATTCGCCCAGTATCCGTGCTGCCCACGTACCATGATTTCGATGTCTAGCCGCTCCAAGTCTCTTATGTTTTGTTCCTTGATCTCAATGTCGTTGATCATTCCGGACTTTCTGCTGAGTGCATCTGCTACTACATTAGCTTTCCCGGGATGATACTGTAGGTTAATATCATAATCCTTCAACAGTTCCAACCATCTCCTTTGTCTCATGTTCAATTCTCGCTGGGTGAAGATATACTTCAAGCTCTTGTGATCCGTGAAAATGTCGCATGATTCTCCGTATAAGTAATGCCTCCATATCTTCAATGCGAACACCACTGCAGCAAGTTCCAGGTCATGCGTAGGGTAGTTTTCTTCATAGGGCTTAAGCTGCCGTGAAGCATACGCGATCACTCTCCCATGTTGCATGAGAACACAGCCCAGTCCCTTCCCCGATGCATCGCTATAGATCTGAAATCCACCTGTACCAGATGGGAGAGTAAGAATAGGTGCAGATACTAACTTCTGCTTTAGGTCTTCGAAGCTCTTCTCTCGTTCTTCCGTCCAGACGAATTTCTCTCCGTTTCGCATCAGTTTGGTTAGAGGTAGTGCCAAACGGGAAAAGTTCTCCACGAATCTGCGATAATATCCAGCTAAGCCTAAGAAACTGCGGACTTCTGTCGCTGATGTTGGTCTTGGCCATTTAGTGATAGCCTCAACCTTCGCTGGGTCCATAGTGATCCCTTCTGCTGATACAATGTGACCTAAGAATGCCACCTTGTTTAACCAGAACTCACACTTCGAGAATTTCGCATACAGCTGCTTCTGACGAAGAATCTGTAGTACAGTACGGAGATGATCTTCGTGTTCCTCCGTGGACTTTGAGAAAATCAAGATGTCATCGATGAATACAATGACAAATTTATCAAGGAATTCATGAAAGATTCTGTTCATCAGATCCATGAATACTGCTGGAGCGTTAGTCAGGCCGAATGGCATGACCACAAACTCATAATGGCCATAGCGGGTACGAAAAGCAGTCTTGGCAATATCCTGCTCTTTAACCCTTAGCTGATGGTAGCCTGACCTTAGATCGATCTTTGAGAAGTGTTTGGCTCCTTGAAGTTGGTCAAACAGATCGTCTATACGTGGCAGTGGATATCTATTGCGGATGGTAATCTTATTAAGTTCACGGTAGTCAATGCAAAGTCGCATGCTGCCGTCCTTCTTCTTAACGAACAAGACCGGTGCGCCCCATGGAGATGCGCTTGGTCTAATGAACCCTCGTTCAAGAAGTTCCTGCAGTTGGTCCTTCAGTTCTTTTAGCTCTATGGGAGCCATACGATACGGAGCCTTAAAGATTGGCTCAGCTCCTGGAACAAGGTCGATGTTGAACTCCACTTCTCTTGCAGGTGGTATGCCTGGAAGTTCATCTGGGAAGACGTCTTGAAATTCCGAAACTACTGGTTGATCCTGAATCGATGGGGATTCAGCATCCATGTCATGAACCGTAGCTAGATAACCTTCGCAGCCATGTGACAGTAATGCACGTGCTTGCAAGGTAGATATGACTTGTACAGACCGCCCGGGTATGAACTCGTTATGGATGTACTCTGGTGCATTAATGTCGCTGAAGATCACCCGATATGAGTGGCAGTCTATGGTAGCATGGTGCCTGGATAGCCAGTCCATGCCAAGAATCATATCGAACTCAATCATGTCTAGGGGAAGTGCATCTACTGCACGAACTTTATCGTCAAACTCTAGAGGAAGACTCTTGTATACATGAGTTATTAATACAGAGTCCCTCAGAGGCGTGGAAATGGTAAGCTTATTTTCTAATGGCAAGGGAAGTGTCCTGATGTTCTTAGCATATGTAGTGGAAATAACTGAATGAGTGGCACCCGTGTCGAAAAGAACACATGCAGCCTGGCCGTACATATACAAAATTCCAGTAATGGTACCTGTAGATTTGTTTGCCTGATCGCGCGATGTCGTGTAGACACGCCCAGTGGTAGGAGGCGGTTTAGTATCAGCATGACCCGAAGTACCCTCCATTTCACCCTTACGGCAATCTCTCATACGATGGCCAGGGAGGCCGCACTTGTAACACGCGTCGGAATCACGACGACATGGGCCAGGGTGTCTGCGATGGCAAGTGCTGCAAAGAGGATGAGTGAATCCTCCAGCAGGAGTCCTTGCTTGCTGAGGGCCTGCTGATGACAAAACGTGTTAAGAATAAAGTATATGCACGAGTATAGGACGTAAGCGTCATAAGATGCTTACCAGTGTTAGCTGAACGGTTAGGCTGAGAACCCCTGTGGTTCTGGTCCCTTCCGTTACCGTGGTTCCTGGTAGAGATTAATATAGTGTCAGCATGGGAAATATAACATGAAATCATAAGAAGATGCGTAAATAGTAGGACCTGCTGTTGTTGGAGTGTCCCGCATTGTTACGGTAATTATCATTACCGTTGCGCCTTTCCACAACAGAACGGTCGTTATTGTGACCGTTTCCTTTGGGCTGATGAGGCTGTTGCTGGATAGCCGGCTGAGACCGGTCCCCAGTTTTCTGCCTGGAAGATACAGTTTATGAGATGATTAAAGAACATATAATGATAGGATGCGGTCTGGTTAACGCTAGAACACGAAATGTTTTACCTCTTGTCGGGTCTTTCAGCTTCCCCGAACTCATCGCGTTCCTGCAACATCTCAAGCTTCCTTGCTGCGTCGGCCACTTGTGCTACTGTATTGAACGTAGCACATACCAGATTGTTCGCGACCGAGGTGCGAAGTGCCCACCTAAAATGGTGTGCCTGCTCCTCAGGAGTACCAGCCGCTGCTCCCAGAAAACCTGCCAAGCGAAGAAAGCGCTGCATGAATTCGTTGCTATTCTCGCCCGCTCTCTGACGTATCCCATGGTATTCTCGCTTGAGTTTGTCCTGCTCTTCCTTAGGAAAGAACTGCTCCATCACTCTCTCCTTGAATTGGGCCCATGTCAAACCAGCGACCCATTCATCACCTCCTTCTGACTGCGTCAAAGCTAGCCACCAGTTGAGTACATCGCCTTCAAACCGGTAGCATGCCAATCTTGCCTTGAAGGCGGGGTCACATCCCATAGCATTGAAGATTTTCTCAATGTGAGTCAGCCAGCTTTCAGCATCGCTGGGGCTATCAGTCTTTTCGAAAGCTCTAGGACGGAGCTTGTTAAATCTTTCCAACCATACCGCTAGTGTCACTGGGGGAGGAGGAGGAGGAGGTGCCTGATTCTGCTGCTGCTGATTGTTGGCAGCTTGGACTTCAGCACGAATGTCATTCCTCAGTTGAGGAAGTAAGGCTTGCATGGCAGCCTGAATTGCAGCATTGAGCTGCTCTTGCTCGCGTGTGAGAACCATCTGACAGTATAACACAAACATATGATTAACAGTTCCAACATAAAATATATAAAAAAAAAATTTATACCAAAATTTCATGAGAAAAAATTTATGCAAGAAAAATCTTTGTATGAATGCATGATGCAGTTTTATGAAAACTTTTGATGCTCGAGAGTGAACGCCCCAGGTCAGTTCACTCAAAATAAAAGACATATCGAGGGGACGCCTATGGGTCGGTCCCAAATCTAAAAGTTTCGATAAAACACATGCGACTAAATAGGGCCAGTCCTGTACCAACCATTACTTAGTCAAAAACCCTGTAACAATGACATGTATATGTATGCTTAAAAATGATGAATGCATGAAAACAACTGTCAGTTCTAGGAAGACCGTAGTGACTACCCACTAATCACAGGTCATATTTGAGAGCCTACAGGTCGAAACCAGGCTCTGATACCATAATTGTAACACCCCATTTTGGAAATGGAATATTACGCATAATCATGGCGTGTCATCAAAGCATACAAGGATAAATGTCTAAGCATTATTCAACCATAAAGGGAAATACCAGAATCAAACATCGGTACCCCAAAGTAAAGCTCATCACACACAATCATAAATACCGTAAAAGGAAAGGACGAAACAATGTCCATAGCAACTGTATCAAGGTAAAGGAAATGCATAAAGTAAAGAAAGACAGTAAAGCTTCCAATCCATATGCACGTACGTTTGAGATCTACGAGCGTCCCTGAGTACCTGCCGTTTTGGGAACATGAAAAGGAAAACGACTGAGCAAGACGCTCAGTGCACGGATGTACAATATAGCATGAAATAGGATAAGCATGTAACATATAACAGCGGAAGACTAAGTACTGAGTAAACTGGTTAAGTATCAAGAAAACTGGTTTTATAGTTTGAAAAGCCTTATGTTTATCTTGTGAAAACTGTTTTAACATATATATGCCATAGCCCATATAGGTCATGAAAAGGTCACGTGCATGAATACTTGGAGGGGTGACCTCATCATGCTGATTAGAGGGGATGCCTCTAATCAATATACTAGTTTGGGTAGGAGGGATCAACTCCTTGTGAAGGGTGCAAGGCACACACCACATTCACCATGATAAACTGAATAAAACATGTAACTAGGATGCACCCATACGTCCCACATGATATAATAATATGGCCAAAACTGAAAGGGACGCCACGAGCAATCACTCCGCCGTGGGGAAGTCATAACATCGGTGCCTCCAATGTTATGGTTATGGTACCTCCATAACTAGGTGAAACTGGTCATGCTTGTATATGGCTATAGATTATGCTAATTAAACATAAGCAGTTCAAAACAATAAAACAAATACTGGGGAAAACAGTTGGCTGCATACGGGGAAATCCTAATAAGGAAAGAATGTCCATACTGAAAGGACGGGAATCCGTACCTCAAGTCCAGTGAATGAACGGAAGAAAGACTCCTACTTCTGGATCACTAACGCTACATGAATACACACGTGTATAAGTATCGATTCACTGATTACGTACTGGGTTTTGTGTCTCATTTTAGCTGATTTGGTATGCTTTAGGTCATGGTTCACTGTTTAAAACCTTAAACTGTGTTTATCTAGTATTCTGATTAATCTGATTAAGTATTACTGGTGTTTCATGTATTATTATACTTACTGTGTAATAATAAGTAACTTTCCAAAAATAGCAGGTTTCCAAAAATAGAAAGTTTCCAAAAATAGAAAGTTTCCAAAAATAGAAAGTTACCAAAAATAGAAAGTTTCCAAAAATAGAAAGTTTCCAAAAATAGAAAGTTTCCAAAAATAGAAAGTTTCCTAAAATAGAATTTACTGCTTAAAATAGATTAGTTTCTAAAAATAGAAAGTTTCCAAAAATAGATCAGCTGCCTTAATTAAATAAGTTTCCATATATAGAAGGTTTCCATAATTAGATTAGCTGCCTGAAATAGATAGATTTCCATATATAGAAGGTTTCCATAATTAGATTAGTTGCCTTATTTAATTAAGTTTCTATAAATAGAAGTTTCCATATTTAGAATTAAGCTGGTTACATAAGCTAACATATAAGTCTAAGTGTTTATAAGCTTATTCCTTAAGTCATATGATATAGTGTATAGTTTAATTATTATTTCATGTATTTTAATTAAACTATAGGTTAAGCATTTTAATTAAGGTATAACATGTATTAATTAAAATGGAATAAAATACTTAGGTTAAAATGTGTATTATTATGTATTAATAACATAACCTAAGTCATGTCTAAATTAATTAATTATAGGCATGTTTTAAATAATTAATTAATTATAACTTATAACATAAAATACTTAGGTTAAATTAATGTCATGTTAAACTAATAATTAAAATAACCTAAGTCATGATTTAATTAATATTTCATGTTATTAATTAATTATATCCTAAGTTCATAATTCATAAAAATTAACATGTAGCATAAATCATGATTTAACCAACGAACCATGAATCGGGCATGAATTCGACACCGTACCCCGAGCCAAACTCGGGGCACGTGTGCCTCCTTGCTGCCGTGGGTCCCACATGAGCCAACCAAGACCAAAAATGGTCTTGGTGGTGGCGGCAATAGCAAACCAAACCCCCCTCGGGTTTGTTTGCTAGGCGGCCAAAAACAAACACCCCTTTTAAATCATTCTTTGATTTTAATTAATACCAAAACATGTTAGATCAATAATTAATTATCATGTTTAAATAAAAAAAATAATAACATGTTCATGAAAATAATCAAAGATTAAAAGAACTAAAAAGAATTAAAAAGAAGGGTTAGAAAGGTATACCACTATGTAGCTTAGAAAAAGGATGAACAAACACTGATTATAACAATAGTTTTTGAGATCAAAATCAACCAATCACCCTCCTATGGTGATGTTAAGGTGGCGGCACATAGAGGAGAAAAAGGAGGAGGAGAAAAACTCTTTTAGGGTTTTTGTGTTTATTTCTTGAAAGTAAAAAATGAAAACATGTTTTTACCATAACCCCCCCTTTACTTGTAAAAGTCCATGGGCTAAGCCCATCTTGTATATGTGCCGTGGGTATGGGGGCCCCACATGGGGTACCCGTACCTTTCTCGTGTCCCGATGTTTCGTGTTCGTTCGTGGTTAAACGTGCTCGTGTTTAAAGTGTTTCTGTTTATTCTATCGTGTCGTTTATCGTAAACTTAACGCTCGTAATTATATTATAAGTATTTACGTAATTATTCTAGTTCGTATTTTAAATGGTGATCATGATTTAATTATGTTCACGTGACATATTCATTAACTGTTTATCATGAGTTCGTACGTAATCGATACTTGTCATGTCATACACGTATGCACTTGCTTGATTATTAGCACATGAATGTGATCAATACTAAATGAGGTAAGTTTTAATCTAGGACGTACGATCTTAAGGGCACTATTCATGGTAAAATCATGCGGGTTTTACACCTACATAATTATATATGTGCCACAACACCACTGGACTTTCAAGTATGATTGCATGAAAGAGAGTTAATACATGCTGGTATAGTATATGTTGGTAGTATGTATGGTTATGTTAGACGTGTGTAGGGTGGTAAGTATACTATACGGAGTATTTTGGTAGTTGTTAACGGGTGTCATGTTTTACAATAGCATGGTGAACACGCGAAATGGTGCTGGTGGAAGTGGTGGTGATGGAAATCCTGATTTGGCTACTTTGATTGCTGCTCAAATGGCCAACATAATACCAACCATTGTTCAGCAGGTGACTAACAACCTGAACAACAATAACAACAACAATGGTCAAGGAGGAGGTGGAAACAATGGTTGTATCTATAAGGCATTCACTTCTTGTGGTGCAAGAGAGTATGATGGGAAGGGCGGCGCGGTAGTACTTACCCAATGGATTGAGAAGATGGAGAATGTGATTCAGATGAGTGGCTGTATACCAAATCAAATGGTCATGTATGTAACAGGTTCAGTAGTAGGAAAGGATTTAACTTGGTGGAACACCCAGGTTCAAGCAAGGGGAAGAGTTGCTGCAAATGCTATGGCTTGGGCCGATTTTAAGGCTCTTATGACTACGGAGTTTTGTCCAAGCAATGAGATGAAGAATCTAGAAAACGAGTTTTGGGGACATGCTATGGTTGGAGCGGCTCATGCAGATTACAAAGATCGCTTCCATGAATTGGCAAAGTTGGTTCCCCATTTGGTTACCCCTGAGCCGAACAAGATTAAGCGGTACATTGCTGTATTGCCTACTCAGATTAGGGGAATGATCAAGGCTACTCAACCTAACACGATACAGCAAGCTATACTTACAGTAGGAATACTTACTGAGGAGGCGGTAGCAAGTGGAACTTTGGGAAAAGCTGGAGAAAAGCGGAAGGAGCTAGAAGAAGCAGAGCATGATGAGAACAACTAGGAAGCCAATAAGAAAATGAGGGATGGGAAGAACTTCGTGGCGACAGCTGATGGTGGGTATGCGAGAAATAATCCACAGTGTCCTACATGTTTTAAGCATCATAGAAGTGGTATGCCATGCGTGGTGTGTTTTAATTGCCAAAGGCTAGGACATTTTGCCAGGGACTGCCGATCACCTACTCTAAATGCAGCACCCACACATGCGGTTAGAGCGGACTATGCAAGAGGTACTTGTTTTGAGTGTGGAGATCCAGGACACTACAGGAATAGTTGCCCGCTGTTAGGAAGAGCATCAGGACAAGCTGAAAAACCGTTACCATTGGAAGGGAATCACGGTAATAGGAACACGGGACATCATAACAACATGGGTCGCATCACGCGGAACAGAAACAACGGGGATCGTAAAGGGGGAAGAGTTTACTATGCGGATGCAGTGGAGGTCGTGCAGAACCCGAAAGTGGAGACAGGTATGTTTTATTGAGGAGATCATAGTGCTATTTTACTATTAGGTTCGGAAACCGACTTTAGCTTGTGCCTACCCAAATTGGTATGTGCGTTAAAGGTGAGCCATAGGATAGAGACCCTTGGGTACTCGATGTATGTTACAGGTGATGAGAAAGAGGAAGTAGAGGAAGCCTTCTGTGATTGCGAGACGTAGTTGTTGTTCTTAGGGAGTAAATATCAGGACGAGATTTCTATTAGGAGGGAGTGATGTGACAACCCTAGGTTTTGGATTTGTCACTTGGTCTTACTTTTAGGTTATTTTATGTGGGCTTACTTGAATTGTGTGATTACGTGTTTATTTTGTGTGATTGAGGTTGGTGTGGTTATTATTTATGCGTATATAAGTACTCATAAGTAAATCAAGGAACGGTTATTTCATGTTCATGAGCTCACAATTAGTGACTATGAAATGAAATGGTGATATTTTGGTGTTTACGTATACGTATAAGTATTATAGTAATAGTATTTTTTTAGGATTTACGGTTTAGCATTTAGAGGTCTCGAATGAGGTAATTAGTCAAATGAATATTTTTCGGGATGGTTTTAAGTCATTTAGGACTTACTTATAAAGTTTATTTAAATATTTGAGATTTTTTTTAAAAGTGTATATTTTACGTCTTTTACGGTAAAACGCGTAATTTTGACTAGTTTCACGGTTTTGGGGTTTTGGAAGCTTTAGGGGCTGAAATAAATTAAGACAAATTAAGGTAATATTAGTAATATATTATTAAACAATAAAAAGGAAAAAAAATAAAAAAGATGCATATAGGTAGGCTAGAACCGATTATAACCAAAAAAATAGGAAAAAAAAAGATTTATGGTAACTAGTGTTTGGGTTGGACTAGGACTTTGGCTATATAAGGAACACATACACCAAACCAAACGTATTATTCTTCCTGGAAACTTTAAGTCGACTGCCAAGAGAGAGTTTTTAGGTTTTCTATAGTTTTTTCATCTTCCATTTGATTAAAGGTAAAAACCTTCTTAAACCTTTTTTATTTAAATTGTTTTTATATTTAATTAATCATTCTTATGATGGATTAGGGTTAGGGTTTATATAAAATCAGTAAAGTAATGATGTGATAATCATAATATGAGGATCATATAATCTAGGGCTTGTATTAGATGGGGTTATGGGTAATTAATTAGTTCAATTTGTTTAAACCCGTTTTTAAAAACTGGGCAGATTTTTGAGTTAATTGTTTTGATCATATTGGGAGTTCTACAAACTCTTATCTTATGATCCACATACCCCTGAAAAGGTATTTGAAGTGGCTTTCCAATGAAAGAAACTAGAACTAAATTGGAGGTGGAAAGTGGGTCAAAACAGGTTACAACAGTCGAAGGTCAAAACAGTTTTGAATTCAGCTTGTTTTCTTTTTAAGTTTTGGGTTGTTTGGGGTACTTAGGGTTGCATTGGGATCTTCTCACGAATATGAGAGATGGTTTATATATTGTAATAAGGATCTGCACTTGGGCTAAGATTGTGGTTTAGGGTAAGACCCTCTAATTGTAACACCCCATTTTGATAAATGGAATGTCACGCGTGATTATGGCGTGTCATCAAAGCATGCAAGGTGATATGTAGTAAAACATACATGAGCATAGGGAAAACCGGAATCAAACATCGGTTCCCAAACATAAGCCCAAAACATAAATAAAGGAAATGAACTGAATAAAGACTAAACAAGCATAACTATATGAAGGCAAAAAAAGAAAAGAAGTCTCTGGCAGCTTCCATCCTATGTGTGTCCTCCAAATGCTCGAGTCTTGGGTACCTGCCGTTTTGGGACATGGAAAGGAAAGTAACGGCTGAGCAAGACGCTCAGTGCACGGATGTACAATATAGCATGAATAGGATAAGCATGTAACATATAACAGCGGAAGACTAAATACTGAGTAAACTGGTTAAGTATCAAGAAAACTGGTTTTATAGTTTGAAAAGCCTTATGTTTATCTTGTGAAAACTGTTTTAACATATATATACCATAGCCCATATAGGTCATGAAAAGGTCACGTGCATGAATACTTGGAGGGGTGACCTCATCATGCTGATTAGAGGGGATGCCTCTAATCAATATACTGGTTTGGGTAGGAGGGATCAGCTCCTTGTGAAGGGTGCAAGGCACACACCACATTCACCATGATAAACTGAATAAAACATGTAACTAGGATGCACCCATACGCCCCACCTGATATAATAATATGGCCAAACTGAAAAGGGACGCCACGAGCAATCACTCCGCCGTGGGGAAGTCATAACATCGGTGCCTCCAATGCTATGGTTATGGTACCTCCATAACTAGGTGAAACTGGTCATGCTTGTATATGGCTATAGTTTATGCTAAATTAACATAAGCAGTTCAAAACAATAAAACAAATACTGGGGAAAACAGTTGGCTGCATACGGGGAAATCCTAATAAGGAAGGAATGTCCATACTGAAAGGACGGGAATCCGTACCTCAAGTCCAGTGAAATGAACGGAAGAAAGACTCCTACTTCTGGATCACTAACGCTACATGAATACACACGTGTATAAGTATCGATTCACTGATTACGTACTGGGTTCTGTGTCTCATTATAGCTGATTTAGTATGTTTTAGGTCATGGTTCACTGTTTAAAGCCTTAAACTGTGTTTATCTTGTATTCTGATTAATCTGATTAAGTATTACTGGTGTTTCATGTATTATTATACTTACTGTGTAATAATAAGTAACTTTCCAAAAATAGCAGGTTTTCAAAAATAGAAAGTTTCCAAAAATAGAAAGTTTCCAAAAATAGAAAGTTTCCAAAAATAGAAAGTTACCAAAAATAGAAAGTTTCCAAAAATAGAAAGTTTCCAAAAATAGAATTTACTGCCTAAAATAGATTAGTTTCTAAAAATAGAAAGTTTCCAAAAATAGATCAGCTGCCTTAATTAAATAAGTTTCCATATATATAAAGTTTCCATAATTAGAATTAAGCTGATTCCATAAGCTAACATATAAGTCTAAGTGTTTAAGCTTATTTCTTAAGTCATATGATATAGTGTATAGTTTAATTATTATTTCATGTATTTTAATTAAACTATAGGTTAAGCAATTTAATTAAAGTATAACATGTTTTAATTAAAATGAAATGAAAAATACTTAGGTTAAAATATGTATTATTATCATTAATAATATAACCTAAGTCATGTCTAAATTAATTAATTATAGGCATGTTTTAATAATTAATTAATTATAACTTATAACATAAAATACTTAGGTTAATTTAATGTCATGTTAAACTAATAATAAAAATAACCTAAGTCATGATTTAATTAATATTTCATGTTATTAATTAATTATATCCTAAGTTCATGATTCATAAAAATTAACATGTAACATAGATCATGATTTAACCAACGAACCATGAATCGGGCATGAATTCGACACCGTACCCCGAGCCAAACCCGGGGCACACGTGTCTCCTTGCTGCCATGGGTCCCACATGAGCCAACCAAGACCTAAAATGGTCTTGGTGGTGGCGGCAACAGCAAACCAAACCCCCCCTCGGGTTTGTTTTGCTAGGCGGCTAAAAACAAACACCCTTATAAATCCTTCCTTGATTTTAATTAATACCAAAACATGTTAGATCAATGATTAATTACCTTGTTTTTATAAGAAAAATAATAACATGTTCATGAAAATAATCAAAGATCAAAAGAATTAAAAAGAATTAAAAAGAAGGGTTAGAAAGGTATACCACTATGTAGATTGGAAAAGGATGAACAAACACAGTTTCTAACACTTGTTTTTTTAAGATCAAAATCAAACAAACACCCTCCTATGGTGGTGTAAGGGTGGCGGCACAAAGAGAGCAAAAGGAGGAGGAGAAAACTCTTTTTAGGGTTTTTATGTTTATTTCTTGAAAATGAAAAATGAAAACATGTTTTACTCTTTACCCCCCTTAACTTGTAAAGTCCATGGGCCAAGCCCATTTTGTATATGTATGCCGTGGGTATGGGGGCCCCACATGGGGTACCCGTACCTTTCTCGTGTCCCGATGTTTCGTGTTCGTTCGTGGTTAAACGTGCTCGTGTTTAAAGTGTTTCTGTTTAATCTGACGTGTCGTTTATCGTAAACTTAACGCTCGTAAATATATTATAAGTATTTACGTAATTATTTTAGTTAGTATTTTAAATGGTGATCATGATTTAATTATGTTCACGTGATATATTTATTAACTGTTTATCATGAGTTCGTACGTAATCGATACTTGTCATGTCATACACGTATGCACTTGCTTGATTATTAGCACATGAATGTGATCAATACTACATGAGGTAAGTTTTAATCTAGGACGTACGATCTTAAGGGCACTATTCATGGTAAAAGCACGCGGGTTTTACAATTCTTCCCCCCTAAAAAGAATAATTCGTCCCCGAATTATAGATAAAGTAACTGAAAGCGAAACATACCCGAATCAAACTGGAAAGGTATGCAAAATAACGGAAATGAAGGTGACATGGTAGAAGGGAACGTGGAACATGACATGTCTTGAAAAGACATGGAACGTGACGTGACTGAAAGGACATATCTAATCGATAAGAAAAAAAAATGGATAAGAAGTCCGGATGAACTTGTCCGTTTCCAAGTGGCCTCCCTCTTGGAACGGTTCCTTCAGAAGATCCTGACACTAATGATAAATCTTGGTCCTCCTGACCTTGACTTGGAATACGAAGAAATTCTTGGTTATCAACGGAAGGTAGATCCCCTAAATTCGATCGAGGAAATAAGAGTTAACGTGCAAGGGTACTGAAACGTTACGATGCAAGACCATCTGACTTAACTGATAATTTGAAACGATGCGCGAGACATAAAGAAACGTAGTACGTGAAACATTTTGAACGTGATACGTGAAAAATTTTGAACGTGCTACGTGGAGATATGGCGAGTGTAGTATGAGTAAACATATCGTGATCCATGATACGTGTAACATATTTTGATCATGATATGAGGAACGTGGAATGAACATGACATGTGAGACATATCGTGATCATAGAATATAATGGCGGTAACGCCAAACGCTACAAGGTGAGACGTGGAATATGACGTGAAACGTCTATCTGATGATGGAGGGTTATACTAAACTTGGGTCTGGTCTCACAAGTTCTTGCAAACTTCCCAGAATGAGAAAATAAATGATCGTAAAATCGTAAGCCAAAATACGATCATGAACGTGAATAGTGTCATGAACGTGAGCGCGAAAGCAAGTCGTGGAATTAGAATGAAGACGTGAAGTAAGTTAGGAGTACAATTACGAATCTTTGTCTGACCCGATAGCTGAGGGATTGCCAAGTGATCGGATGAGCCTTGGCTGGAACATGTTCGTTCAATTTGTTGGTTCTGAAATCCGTACGGATGTAAGGATTCTGCAGACTTGATCAAACTGTTGACAATAACCCAGATAGCATCATGCTTCTTCTGAGTTTGCTGAAATCTGGTAACTAACATCCATGGAGATCTTGTCCCTTTTCGATTCACAATTTCATATGATGAAAACATACCCGTCTGTTGGTGTCCTATCTTAGCCTGTTTGTATAACAGGTATGAAGATATGAACGTAACTGTATCCTGCTTCGTAGAAACTTGATACATGGAAGGTTGCGAAACTCTGAGTCTCTGAATCTAGACTTCTCCTAGCGTAGGATTTTATAGAACACCTAATGTAGTGTCGGGTTCTCTTCTTTACTCATAAGCTGAGTCATGGTAAGATTAATCGTAGAATGCCATGTGATTCAACGTGTCACTGAAATCAAACAGAATTGATATCGGAAAGAACCAGGGTAAAATTTCTCTTGTCATAGAATTTGCAACGTAGTGCAGATATGGTCTTCCTGTTCTTCTCTAGGCTTAGAGGAAATCAGGTTATCCTCAATGAAAACGCTGATGAATTTGTTTAGGAGTTCATGGAAACTCAATTTATTAAGTTCATAATGCGGTTGGAGCATTGATGAGACTAATTCAAAATCATAAATCTGGCATGACCGAGTCGTGCACGAATAGCAGTCATGGACATGTCCTGCTTTTTCACTCGTCACTGTTGGCAGCATGATTGTGAGTTCGATCTTGGAAAAGTGATTAACACTATACGGTTGATTGGACATGTTGTCCATATGTGGAGGAGAATAACGGTCATGAATGGTGATTTGTTTAAGTCGACGGTAGTCGACACATAATCTCATGGTACCATCCTTCTCCTTGAAGGTTCTTCTGGAGTGTAAGGAACAATTTTGGAATAATCCGTTGGTTATGCGTAAAAGGACCTTAGTAGTCGTGTGTTACTTAACAGCTAGAAAATTTTAGCAATATGGCTAACAAAGCACGTGCTTGAAAATCATAGATAACTTGTACAAATTTTCCTGATGGAAAATCAAGCTGAAAGTATTCAGGAGCCTGAACATTACTGTACATAATTATGAATCATAGCATGGTGTGATGTTCATAGTACATAATTAGGATAAAATTTTATCTCGTGTCTGTCCGAGGAAAATGCGTTAGCAGCTTGGATCTCATCATTAAGCTGAAGGAAAACCGTCGTATACGTGGGAATACGAAAGGCGTCCTTCATGGTCATGAATATATGAACTATGGTGAAAGAAATGAAAGTGACGTCGGCAACGTGACAGTTCTCACTGATGCGCCGATAACGGTATTGAAATTCTTGTGGCCTGATTAATACATGGCACAACAACATAGATATACCCTTGGAGGGTACCCTGAATTTCTTAGAAATGTTCCATAATTAGACGTGAGTCATGTGTCTTGACTCGTGTCTTGAGAAATGTGAGCGTGACATATGCCTTGACTGGTATCTTGACATGTGTCCTTAGAAAGTATACGTGAGACATGTGTCTTGACTGATGTCTTGACATGTGTCTCGAGATGTGAAACAATTAGAACTACAAATATAGGTTAATATGCCAGAATTGGCGGATCGGTTGGACTACTGATCATTTGTATGTCTGATCACGTCCGCGGCCAGAGCCTCGGTTGCGATTTCTAGGATATTTTCTGTCATGGTAGTGGTTACTATCGTCTTGTCTGTAGGTTCCATGACGGTCATTCTCATGACCGTGACTCATGTAACTATTTAGCTGAGTGGCTGGCTGGTACTGGTTTGCACTCATATGGCTGAAATGACAGCCGAACGACGTGTGACATGTAACTATGAATTTAGGACAATGATTGATGGGAATTGTCTGATGGTGAAGCATCTTCTCGTCCAATTGCTTTGCTCCGACGCCTTTGTCTTCGTCTTTTAGAATCTCCAGGTTGTGAACAGCATCAGCATCAGCATCTCGTAGCGTCTCCCAACATCAGCAGCATCAACCTTCAGTGACATCTCCAAGCTATGAGCGGCATCGACAATCTTGTAGAATATCAGCAAGTGAACATACGCCTGAGATGATTTAGAATCGACTAGCGAATACTCGTGAAGTATTGCAAGTGGAATACACATGGATTAAGGTACATGTAATACACATGAAATACGGTACGTGGAGTACACATGGAATACACATGAAATGATCGGTATGGGCTCGATCATTTGTCCTGATTTAAGGAAAGTAAACCGGTTAAACGGTTAGGAAAACCATCATGTTAACCTGGCAGTATTAGCATAGACATCATTCTGGTTGCATAGAGAAACGCTAAAGTGTGGTTACACAAAATTCAACGATGATTTGCCTGACAGCATGATCAATGAAAACCAACCATGACTATCATGAAAGCATGATTAGAGAAATCTAACAATGTCTTGCAGGACAACGTAAATAACAAAGGAGGCATGAAACATAATCAACATGAAGACGGAATTATCATGAGGAAACATGAAACCATCTATTACGAAGAAGTGTATAACATAATCAGCATGAAACTGAAGTTAACCATGACAGTATGAAGGCATACTTGACATAAAAACATAATAACTTATGATGGGACATGAAAAAAAAATTTATGCCAATTTAAATCATGAGGAAAATTTTATGCAAGAAAAACAGTGCATGAATGCGTAATGTAGTTTATAAAACCTTTATATGTGCGAGGGAACGCCTATGGGTCGGTTCCAAAACAAAAGACATGGCGAGGGGACGCCTATGGGTCGGTCCCAAAGTTAAAAGTTTCGATAAAAGCACATGCGACTAAATAGGGCCAGTCCTGTACCAACCATTACTTAGTCAAAATTCCTGTAACAGATGACATATGATATAAATGCATGAATGCATGAAACATAATAATTAAAAGTCATTGTCAAAACTTAACAGAAAAATTTTTATGTGAAAATTATGAACTACTGGGGTCAGTCCACATCGTCACAGTTCACGAGGAACATCATGCATAGACAATGACACATAACTAAGTATGGATGACGGTTGTTCATTCCATATTAGTAAGACGATACTGGTGAAAACATCATGGTGAAAACAACAAGGTGCTGAAAACGTCATGGCTAAAACAAAAAGGTGCTGAAAACGTAATGGTTGAAACAACAACGCGCTGAAATATCAATACGTGGAATAACAAACGTTGGCTTAGGAAGCTCCTGGTGACTACCCACTAGTCACAGGTCGAGTTTTAGAGCCTACAGGTCGAAGCCTTGGCTCTGATACCATAATTGTAACACCCCATTTTGATAAATGGAATGTCACGCGTGATTATGGCGTGTCATCAAAGCATGCAAGGTGATATGTAGTAAAACATACATGACCATAGGGAAAACCGGAATCAAACATCGGTTCCCAAACATAAGCCCAAAACATAAATAAAGGAAATGAACTGAATAAAGACTAAACAAGCATAACTATATGAAGGCAAAAAAAGAAAAGAAGTCTTTGGCAGCTTCCATCCTATGTGCGTCCTCCAAATGCTCGAGTCTTGGGTACCTGCCGTTTTGGGACATGGAAAGGAAAGTAACGGCTGAGCAAGACGCTCAGTGCACGGATGTACAATATAGCATGAATAGGATAAGCATGTAACATATAACAGCGGAAGACTAAATACTGAGTAAACTGGTTAAGTATCAAGAAAACTGGTTTTATAGTTTGAAAAGCCTTATGTTTATCTTGTGAAAACTGTTTTAACATATATATACCATAGCCCATATAGGTCATGAAAAGGTCACGTGCATGAATACTTGGAGGGGTGACCTCATCATGCTGATTAGAGGGGATGCCTCTAATCAATATACTGGTTTGGGTAGGAGGGATCAACTCCTTGTGAAGGGTGCAAGGCACACACCACATTCACCATGATAAACTGAATAAAACATGTAACTAGGATGCACCCATACGCCCCACCTGATATAATAATATGGCCAAACTGAAAAGGGACGCCACGAGCAATCACTCCGCCGTGGGGAAGTCATAACATCGGTGCCTCTAATGCTATGGTTATGGTACCTCCATAACTAGGTGAAACTGGTCATGCTTGTATATGGCTATAGTTTATGCTAAATTAACATAAGCAGTTCAAAGCAATAAAACAAATACTGGGGAAAACAGTTGGCTGCATACGGGGAAATCCTAATAAGGAAGGAATGTCCATACTGAAAGGACGGGAATCCGTACCTCAAGTCCAGTGAAATGAACGGAAGAAAGACTCCTACTTCTGGATCACTAACGCTACATGAATACACACGTGTATAAGTATCGATTCACTGATTACGTACTGGGTTCTGTGTCTCATTATAGCTGATTTAGTATGTTTTAGGTCATGGTTCACTGTTTAAAGCCTTAAACTGTGTTTATCTTGTATTCTGATTAATCTGATTAAGTATTACTGGTGTTTCATGTATTATTATACTTACTGTGTAATAATAAGTAACTTTCCAAAAATAGCAGGTTTTCAAAAATAGAAAGTTTCCAAAAATAGAAAGTTTCCAAAAATAGAAAGTTTCCAAAAATAGAAAGTTACCAAAAATAGAAAGTTTCCAAAAATAGAAAGTTTCCAAAAATAGAAAGTTTCCAAAAATAGAATTTACTGCCTAAAATAGATTAGTTTCTAAAAATAGAAAGTTTCCAAAAATAGATCAGCTGCCTTAATTAAATAAGTTTCCATATATAGAAAGTTTCCATAATTAGAATTAAGCTGATTCCATAAGCTAACATATAAGTCTAAGTGTTTAAGCTTATTTCTTAAGTCATATGATATAGTGTATAGTTTAATTATTATTTCATGTATTTTAATTAAACTATAGGTTAAGCATTTTAATTAAAGTATAACATGTTTTAATTAAAATGAAATGAAAAATACTTAGGTTAAAATATGTATTATTATCATTAATAATATAACCTAAGTCATGTCTAAATTAATTAATTATAGGCATGTTTTAATAATTAATTAATTATAACTTATAACATAAAATACTTAGGTTAATTTAATGTCATGTTAAACTAATAATAAAAATAACCTAAGTCATGATTTAATTAATATTTCATGTTATTAATTAATTATATCCTAAGTTCATGATTTATAAAAATTAACATGTAACATAGATCATGATTTAACCAACGAACCATGAATCGGGCATGAATTCGACACCGTACCCCGAGCCAAACCCGGGGCACACGTGTCTCCTTGCTGCCGTGGGTCCCACATGAGCCAACCAAGACCTAAAATGGTCTTGGTGGTGGCGGCACAGCAAACCAAACCCCCCCCGGGTTTGTTTTGCTAGGCGGCTAAAAACAAACACCCTTATAAATCCTTCCTTGATTTTAATTAATACCAAAACATGTTAGATCAATGATTAATTACCTTGTTTTTATAAGAAAAATAATAACATGTTCATGAAAATAATCAAAGATCAAAAGAATTAAAAAGAATTAAAAAGAAGGGTTAGAAAGGTATACCACTATGTAGCTTGGAAAAGGATGAACAAACACAGTTTCTAACACTTGTTTTTTTAAGATCAAAATCAAACAAACACCCTCCTATGGTGGTGTAAGGGTGGCGGCACAAAGAGAGCAAAAGGAGGAGGAGAAAACTCTTTTTAGGGTTTTTATGTTTATTTCTTGAAAATGAAAAATGAAAACATGTTTTACTCTTTACCCCCCTTAACTTGTAAAGTCCATGGGCCAAGCCCATTTTGTATATGTGTGCCGTGGGTATGGGGGCCCCACATGGGGTACCCGTACCTTTCTCGTGTCCCGATGTTTCGTGTTCGTTCGTGGTTAAACGTGCTCGTGTTTAAAGTGTTTCTGTTTAATCTGACGTGTCGTTTATCGTAAACTTAACGCTCGTAAATATATTATAAGTATTTACGTAATTATTTTAGTTAGTATTTTAAATGGTGATCATGATTTAATTATGTTCACGTGATATATTTATTAACTGTTTATCATGAGTTCGTACGTAATCGATACTTGTCATGTCATACACGTATGCACTTGCTTGATTATTAGCACATGAATGTGATCAATACTACATGAGGTAAGTTTTAATCTAGGACGTACGATCTTAAGGGCACTATTCATGGTAAAAGCACGCGGGTTTTACACTAATGGTAATGAACTTTTCATACGTTTAAAATCAGTGAATTCTGGATAGGTAGCAATATATACACATATATCTGGGCCTTAACAATAGCTTTAAGGTTAGGGCAAGTGGGAGTTTTTAGCTAACATGTATAAAAGTGTGAATATTCCTTTTACAGAAACCATGGGTATATTTAAGTGGACGTTTGACTTAAAGTTTTAAGACCTAAAACTGGGACTGTTTTATGTAAAATTATGAACGGGATAGCTATTAAACTTAACCAAGTTAGGGACTTGTTAAGGAAGGGTAATGGGGTGATTAGAGCTTAACAATGAGGTAATTATACGGGAATAGACTAGATGTCCATCATAGGTTGATGAGCCATCTTAGTGATTGGTTCGTGTATTGATTTCGTGTTTTTGGTTTGTTAGCTTGTTGCTAGTTCGAGGACTTGTGAAGAAGCTATCAGGTGAGTTTCATAGTCCCATGTTTAATATTGATTTTGACTTCCAGATGGGATGGAAGAGACATTGTGTTGAGTGATTTTCTAAATTGATGTTGTGAATGTGTTTGTGATTTGAGATGGACTTGTGTGTACATTATGTGATTAACTGCTATGTGATTTTTGATTGTGTATGATTTGGATCGGGGGACACGTGCCGTCTCAGTTATTGTGATTTGACAAGGTAGTGGCCTTGGGATAGGTACATAGCGTGATCGTCTATGGGACCAATGGTTAATGACAAGGTAGGGGCCTTGGGATAGGTACATAGTGTGATCATCTATGGTACCATGATGTTTGGTAAGGCTGTGGGCCTTGGTTTTGGTTTGAAATGTTTGATCTTGAATTGATAGTTGTTGATGCATACATGTAACACATTGTCCATATGTTATTGTATTTGTGTTCGTTATTCACAGCTTGTAATTGATTTAGCGTTGGAGTCTAAACCTATGACTCTCACCAACTTTATGTTGACGTGTTTTAGTGTCTCTTTCAGGTGATACTATGGTTAAGCATGAGAACATAAGTGGCTAGGATTGGAGAAGCTTAGGATTGCATGTAGAAGGAGAATCCTCGTTTCCTTCTTAGTTTTTATTTGTTCATTTAAATAAGTGATACTGTGGCACATATGTTTGTTTTGATTATGTTACTTGTTTGTCTTGGGTAAGAGGTAGGACTGTTACCTACTTACCTAGACACCTGCATTTGATGAGATATTTTCATGACTTTTGGGTCACCATTTGATGACATTTCTTATTTCATATAGTTATCTCTATAGACACGCCATGTTGTGATGATATCCATACGTCGCGCCCCATATTCCGCTATGGTGGGGTGTGACATTTATTGCTTCATTTTTGTGTCATTTATAACTTATTGTTACCTGTACCTTGACGTGTGATCCCCTCGTTTGCCTAACTGTTTCATGTAAGATTCTGGGGGTCTCACAGATTGGTATCAGAGCGATGGTTATAGAGAACTGAGTCATTTTCAACACTTGGTCTATAACTAAATTTCAAGATATTTCATGCTTTACAAGTGTCAAACACAGAATCTGCCAATGTTGTTCAATATCTGCGCGGGTAACTCTCTAATCCTTATTGTTTACCTTAATTATTGTTATAATATTTCATACCTTGATTTCATTTGAAATATTACACTGGTTTCATTGTGATACGTATTAACTCCATCCAAATCCCCTCTTGCTTAATATTATATATATTTCACTCCTTAGTGTTGCATTCCTTGTTGACAATCAGTTATGCATACCTAAAATCTCTTCTTATTCTATTTTCTCCAATTTCATGAATCTTGAAATAGCATATTTATAAAATTTCACACTGAATTTTGTATTGTGTTGTTGACAGAAACATGCCGCCTACCAGAATTCGTAGAGCTGATGGACCCAGGAGATCCCGTTCGGCTACTATGGGGAGAGTTATTGCAAAAAGGGTAAAGAAAGTTGTTGCTGAATACGAAAAGAGCCGAGAGACTCAAACTAAAGCTGAAGGTTCTTCAAGCACAAAAGGATGTTCACACAAGACCTTCATGTCTGGAAAACTCCACTCCTTCAAAGGGACTGAAGGTGTCGTTGGTTTGACACGTTGGTTTGAAAAGATGGAGCAAGTGTTTGGAACTTGCAAATGTGCTGAAGAGGATAAGGTAATTTATGCTGTTGGTACTTTGGAAGGTATTGCACTTACCTGGTGGAATGGAAATATTAAAACCTTAGGTCTTGATAATGCAAACCAAATCCCGTGGAGCGAGTTAAAAACAATGATGACTACTGAGTACTGCCCTGAGACTGAGATAGCTCGGATGGAACACGAGCTATGGAACTTACAAATGAAGAATGATGATATTGAAGCTTACACTAATAGGTTTCATGAGTTGGCCTTAATGTGTCCTGAACTGGTTCCAGATGAGAAGAAGAAAATCAAAAGGTATGTCAAGGGCTTTCCTGAAAGGATTAAAGGACACATTACTTCATCAAAACCCTCTTCCCTACATGAAGCAGTGAACATGGTCCGTGAATTGGTCGAGCATTCTGTAGAAGGTAAAGCTGCTAAGTTAGATGCTGATAACAAACAGAAATGGGAGGATAATAAAGGAAACAATCAGGACAATAACCGTAACAACAACCAAGACAACAACCATGTATGCAGCTGCTCCTGTTGTTCCTGTTGTTCCTGTTGTTCCTGCTGCTCCTGTTACTTTTGCTGCTCCTATTGCTCCTGCTGGAAAACGAGGTTATACTAGGACTCTTCTTAAGTGCGAGCAATGCAATTGGAATCATGTTGGTGTGTGTCCTCCTAAGTGTGCAACTTGTAAGAGGATTGGCCATAAGGAAGGAAACTGCAACCCGGTGTGCTATAACTGTGGTGAAAAAGGTCATTACCAGAATAGGTGTCCAAAGGCTAAGGATCCGCAAAACGATGGAGCTCGAGGTAGAGTGTATCATGTGGGAAATAACGCTCAGCAGAATCCTCAGGTGGTCACGGGTACGTATATTCTTAACGATCACTATGTTAGTGTTTTATTCGATTCCGGTGCTGAGAGGAGTTTCGTGTCTTCTGCTTTCACTCCTTTCATTGATATTACTCCTTCTGCTTTAGACACTAGTTATGAAGTAGAATTAGCAGACAGTAAGATTGTTAGTACCAATACAGTCTTGCGTGGCTGTACCCTTGATTTTCTTGGTCATTTGTTTTTAATCGACCTTTTACCGACGCTTCTCGGCAGTTTTGATGTTATTGTAGGTATGGATTGGTTAGCGTCTCATCGCGCTGTCATTGTTTGTTCTGAGCGAATCTTGCGTATTCCTCTTTCTTCGGGTAAAATCTTAGAACTTCGTGGTGAGAAGCCGGATGACAATCCGAATTCTCTTCTTTCTATCAAGGCTGATCAGAAAAAGCTTGATGATATTCGTATCGTTTATGAATTTCCTGGAGTTTTCTCAGACGACTTGTCGGGATTACCTCTTGTGCGTGAAGTTGACTTCCGTATCGATCTTATTCCGGGTGCACTGCCTGTTGCCAAATCGCCTTATCGTCTAGCCCCGTCTGAGATGAATGAATTATCGAATCAGCTTAAGGAATTACAAGAGAAAGGTTTCATCAAACCGAGTCATTCGCCGTGGGGAGCGCTTGTGCTCTTTGTTAAGAAAAAGGATGGTGCAATGAGAATGTGTATAGACTACAGGGAATTGAATAAGCTGGCAATCAAGAATCGTTACCCTCTCCCTCGTATAGACGACTTATTTGACCAATTGCAAGGTGCTTGTTGTTTTTCCAAGATAGATCTTCGTTCAGGTTATCATCAGTTAAGAGTGCATGAAAGTGACATCTCCAAAACCGCATTTAGAACCCGTTATGGTCACTTTGAATTTACCGTTATGCCATTCGGTCTTACCAATGCTCCTGCAGTTTTTATGGATCTAATGAACCGTGTCTGCAAACCCTACCTTGATAAGTTTGTCATAGTCTTTATTGACGACATCCTCATTTACTCGAAATCAGAAAAAGATCATGAAAATCATATTAGAACCATCTTAAGTCTTCTGGAGAAAGAAAAGTTGTATGCCAAATTCTCTAAGTGTGAATTTTGGTTGAGAGAGGTTCAATTTTTAGGACACGTGGTAAATCAGGATGGTATACACGTGGATCCTAGTAAAGTTGAAGCAGTTAAGAATTGGAAATCTCCTAAATCGCCTACTCAGGTCCGTTCATTTCTCGGATTAGCCGGATATCATCGCAGATTCATTGAAAACTTCTCCAAAATTGCTAAGCCTTTAACCCTGCTTACACAAAAGAACAAGGAGTACATTTGGAATGAAGAGCAAGAACAAGCCTTTTGCTTACTAAAGGAGAAATTGTGTAATGCCCCAGTGTTAACACTTCCTGATGGACCGGATGATTTTGTTGTTTATTGTGATGCATCCCACCAAGGTTTCGGGTGTGTCTTAATGCAGCGAGGAAAAGTGATTGCTTACGCCTCCAGACAACTTAAAATCCATGAACAGAACAATACTACTCACGATTTGGAGTTAGGTGCAGTAGTATTTGCCTTGAAAATATGGAGACATTATCTTTATGGGACGAAAAGTGTATTATACACTGATCATAAGAGTCTCCAGAATATCTTTAACCAAAAGGACGTGAACATGCGACAAAGACGTTGGTTAGAACTTCTTAGCGACTATGAATGTGAAATTAAGTAACACCCAGGAATGGCTAATGTTGTAGCTGATGCCCTAAGTCGAAAGGAAAGACTTAAACCTAGGAGAGTGCGTGCTATGAGCATAACCATTCAATCTAGCCTCAAGGCTAAGATTTTAGAAGCACAGCAAGAAGCTGCAAAGGACTTTAAGGCTCCAACAGAAATTGCTGTGAGGATTAGAGGCTCAGTTTGAAAGGAAAGAAGATGGAACAATTTACTTTGTTGGACGACTATGGATTCCATTAGTTGGAGGATTAAGAAAGGTAATAATGGACGAAGCTCACACATCAAGATATTCGATTCACCCTGGTGCAGACAAGATGTACTACGATTTAAGGGATATTTACTGGTGGCCATGTATGAAAAAGGACATAGCAGAATACGTTAACAAGTGTCTGACTTGTTTAAAGATTAAAGCAGTACATCAGAAACCCTCCGGTATTTTACAACAACCATAAGTCCCAGAATGGAAATGGGAAAAGATTACAATGGACTTAGTCACAAAGCTCCCTAGAAGCAGTGGTGGTTTTGATACAATTTGGGTAATTGTTGATAGATTAACCAAATCTGCTCACTTCCTTCCTATTCGTGAGGATTATAAAACTGATAGATTGGCTCGAATCTACATCAATGAGATTGTTGCAAAACACGGAGTGCCAATATTGATTATTTCTGATAGGGATGGTCGTTTTGCATCTCAATTCTGGAAAGCACTTCAAAAGGCGTTGGGTACGCAAGTATTAATGAGTACAGCATATCACCCAGAAACGGATGGACAAAGTGAACGCACTATTCAGACTCAGGAAGACATGCTGCGAGCATGTGTTATGGATTTTGGTGGTAGCTGGGACACTCATATACCTTTGTTCGAATTTTCCTATAACAATAGTTATCATAAAACTGTCAAGTGTTCACCATTCGAGGCTTTGTACGGACGCAAGTGCAGATCGCCAGTGATATGGAATGAAGTAGGTGAAAGTCAACTGATAGGGCCTGAACTAGTTTTAGAAACTACAGACAGGATTGTACAGATTAGGGAAAGACTGAAAACTGCCAGAAGTCGTCAGAAGAGTTACGCAGACAAAAGACGCATACTTCTTGAGTTTCAAGTCGGAGACGTGTGCTGCTACGTGTATCTCCATGGAAAGGTATTGTGAGGTTTGGTAAAAGAGGAAAACTTGCGCCACGTTTTGTAGGACCATTCGAGATCGTCGAGCGTACTGGTTCGGTAGCTTATCGACTGAAGTTACCCCAGGAGTTAAGTTGTGTTCACGATGTATTCCACATTTCCAATCTTAAGAAATATCTAGCCGAATCAGATGTTCAGATACAGTTAGAAGAAATAAGAGTGGACGAGAAGATGTACTTCATTGAAGAACCAATAGAGATCGTGGATCGCCAAGTCAAGAAGCTGAAACGTAGTTGGATTCCTATCATTAAAGTTTGTTGGGATTCACGTCGGGGTGCTGAGTTCACTTGGGAAAGTGAAGAGCAGTTCAAGGCTAAGTATCCCCATCTGTTCTCGTCTTCTTCTTCCATCTCCAGTTAAACTCTGAGGGACCAGAGTTCCTATAAGGGGGGAGAATGTGAGATCTCGTATTTTCCTGGTAATTATTTTACTCGGATTCATTATTTTAATCATTGTTGGTACTTATTCGAAATTATAAAATTATTTTATTTTATAATTCCATATTTATTTAAATCAAATATTTTGATTTAAAAATCACCCACGTGCATTTTTACAAACGTTTACTTGAATCAACGAAACGAGAACCGAGGGCTAAATCTTTCGACTTAAAGATATTTATCTTTACATTTTATTAAGTCTAGACTGATAACGGGCACAGTAACAAATTCTTGTATTTCATATTTTTTTTACTGTCGATTGTTTCAATGTTTGATGTTTTCGATGTTTTCTTTAAATGTCGCGTTAAGTCGAGTTGGGAGTCAATATTATCTTATTTTGGGTGCGTTTTAACTTTTGAGAAGTATTTTTACGAAACTCGAGCCCCGTAAATATTTGTAAATTTGAGTAATAGTCATTTCCCACTTTTTAACAAAAGTATTTATTTTGTGGTCCTAAAGTTTCAAAAGTTGCAACAATAGTCCCTCCACTCCATCAACATATAAAAAGAGATTTTTTTTCTCTTCCACTAACTCATACATCACATTTAAATATAAAAACCCCATCACCCCTTTTCCCTTCTTCTTTGCCGTGAGAACCACCCCCAAAACCACCTTGATTCATCAAAAATTAACTTGATCAATCCAAAACTAATTAAAGTCCCCTTCCTAATTTTGAAAGGTGCATCATTTGGTACAAAATTTGTACACATGCAACCACTTTTGAAGTTTTGATGATTTCATGGTTGAATATGATGTTTGATCATTGTTTTTAGCATGATCATGGTTAAATTATGTGTTTTTGATGTTGAAAAGTCTAAAGTTTTGATTTTGATATTTTGATTTTGATACATGCAAAGGTTTAGGATGTTTAACGGTGATATTAGGATGATTTTATGAGTGGGAAATTGATTAGATTTTGTTGAAAAAGTCATTTGATATGATTTTCAAAGTGTCAATTTTAGGCAGAAAGTTGAGGAAGCTTTTGGGTAACTTAATCTTGTTTTATTATTAAACAAATTAGATAGGGATGTATATATTTTCTTAGCTTCGATTTGATATAAATTAGAGCTTCCAACTCCAAACTAGTTGGAAATGGCGTTAGTTTGATTATTCGTGTACCGGGAGACGAGTATCGACACAATCTAAAATTGATGTCGATATTTGGATCGAATCTCGGGGACTCTAAATTGAAGTTTTGAAATGTATAACCTACTGATAATGAGGTATTTACCTTAGAGGTTGAGTTTACTTTAAAACCCGAGTGTCGGTTTTGTAAACGGAGTCGTATAAATAAGTTAAAACGGTTGTAAGAAAAATTAACGTAAATCTGTCCGGATTTTGTAACCCGAAGATGTGTCGGGCAGTAAGTCTTAGAAGTAAAAACTTCTGACAAGCTTTTTATATGTCTTTCTATAGATGTTAAGTGAGCTTCTCAGTTAGTACCATAAACATTTGACGTGTCTAAACGAGGTAAATCAGCCCGTACATTTGGTATGTGCCGGTAGTTTTTATCGAAAACATTATCTAATAAAAGTATACTTTTAGATGGAGTCTAGAAGTACCCCTTGCATGGTTTTTCTTATGTGTCATGATTTAGTTATGTACTCATTTATTTCAAGTGTTTTTATAAACATTTACTTCGTGTCTTCTAAACTTTCGCGTCCCGTTATCGTAGGTCTCGGATGACTTAACGTTGCTTGAATTTCCGTTGTTACTACTGAGCCCTCCAGTTTCGTGTTGATTCCACCTTATAGCCAAGGTGAGTTCATAGCCCCTCTAGCTACTTGTTCATTGTTTCAAAACACGGGGTGAGATTAACATGTTGGAACACAATCTTTTAAACTGTATGCTATCCAGAACTGTATGCTGCCAGATGATTTCATTGATATTATTGCTTTTAGTCTTTAGCCTTAAGTTTCCTCTCCTGATCATGAATCGTTAATTTCGAGTACTAAGCGCGAATGTTGTTGGTGGATCCATCGGGATTGACTATCCCCGTCTCAAGTACCTTGATGCACTAATATTTTTTTTTATTTGAGTATTTAGGCTGAATACTCCCTAGAGGAACTTACTTTGAGTTAAGCTTCGGTTCATGAACTAAATAGCAATAATATACCATGACTATGGAGATTGTATGATAGGTGTGTAAACACCCATCCTTTTTACCACTTAATTACATTAATAACCGAGCCAAAACGTGTATTTTATGTCCTTTATGTCGGAATTATGCGTGGTTTGTGTTTTTGTTGTGATTTAGGACGAAAAGGTGAAAAGTGGAGAAAATACGGGCATTCACGGGCTTTTATCGAAGAAAAAGACGAAAGACGAAGTCAAGAAGTCAAGAGTGCTAAAAAGAACGGAAGTCCAAGACCAATTCTGAAGATTTATCGAAGAAAAAGTCAAAAGACGGAAGTTTACTAAAAGCCGAAGAACTCGGGTCTTATTTATGAAGAAAATTCAAAGACAAGTTCAAAGAAATCCCGAGACAAAGCCATTAAAGTCCAAGATTAACAAAAGATTAAGAAGAGAAGGACTTAAGTGTGCAATTAAGGAAAAGATGAAAGAAGGAGGAAGCTTCCTAAGCACTCCTTAATCTCCCCTATATATAGATTAGACTAGATTCATTTTCATTTTGTTGGATAGTTTGACACACTATTTCTTCCATTTTATTTACCTTGTCATTTAAATTCATGTCCATTTAATTACTTGTCAAATTTAAATACTTGTCTTGCACCTTAAATTCCTTTAATTTCAAGTAAGTTTCCATTTTAATTCTTGTCAATCTTTACTTTTTCTTGTTAATCTCTTATCTACCTTTCTTCATTTGATCTTAATCTTCATGCTTTATTGTTTATGTTTATGTTCTTGATTTTTATTGATTTATTTAAGTGGGTTTTGATTATTTTGGTTATATTTGTTAGTTTTATTGTTTTGGATTGTTTGTTTATGATTATTAGATGTTTATTGAATAGTTTGATTTAATCTTGTGGTTGCTTTTGGTTATTTTTATCTAGATCTGTATCTTTTTCTGTTTCCTTGTTCTTCGCTGCATATTTGTTTTCCCAGGAAACATTCCGAACCAAAGTGTTGTTCAAGAGATTTCAGATCAAAAGGGTCTTCATCCGGAATATTGGATATTCCGAATCAACTGAGTTTATTCGGAATAATTATTATTCCGCATCAAGGTTCTTCATCCGGAATAATTAATTATTCCGGATCAACCAAAAGTTCCGGATCAACCCAACATTCCAGATCAACAGAATATTCTGGATCAAGGGAATATTTCGGATCAACCTCTCATTCCGAATCAAATAATATTCCGGATCAGCAAGTTCATCCGGAATAATTTATTATTCCGGATCAAGGAGTTTATTCGGAATATTAAGACATTCCGGATCAAGGGTTTTATTCGGAATATTATTCCGGATCAAGAATTATTCCGGATCAACAGCAACATTCCGAATCAAGACCAACATTCCGAATCAAGAATTTATTCCGGATAAGTGACATATTCCGGATAAAGGATTTATTCTGGATCAAAGTATTTGGTGAATATTCCGAGTGAAGAAGAACATTCCGAACGAAGGTGACATTCCGGATGAATGTTTATTCGGAACGAAGGTTTATTCCGGATGAGCTAATTTTCAGGTTCCTTTAATTCCAGTTTTTAAGTTTCTGTTTTTAATTTTCAAGCTTTATTTTCCCGCCTTTTTATTTAGTTGCACTTTAAGTTTATTTGTCTTAGATTTATTTTAGCCTTGCCTTAGTTTAAGTTTTAGTTTTAGTTGCGTTTTAAGTTTGCCTTAGATAGATTTAAGTTTGCGTTATTTACTCTTAGTGCCTTTTAATTTTCGTCACGCTTTTAAATACTCGCGCTTTACTTTAAGTTAGACTTAGATTTAAATTACTTGCACTTTTACTTTAATTGTTTCGCACTTTTAATATACTACAACGACACAACTTTAGTTTCACCAAAGAACGACTGAGTCGCATAGATAAACCAGATCAATTCGATTAGACATACATCAACGAATCTTTTTAATTAGGTAAAAACCTAGTTATCAAATGGCACCGCTGCCGGCTCTTTTCGTAAAGATTAACGGTTTTCTGTGAGAGACGCGTTGCTTTTTGGCATCCGTTCACTTGTGAGCGTTATTTTCTTGCACAAAAATTTTCAAAAAACCATAAAAATTAAAAATTCAAAAAATCCATAAAAATTAAAAATTTCGCAAATCCAAAAAGATTTTATTTTTATTGTGTATATATATTGTCTTTGCGTTTGGTATTGTTTTCTTTTGCCTTTTCAGGTGTATGCGTACTAGATCTTCTACTTATCAAGAGCCCGAGACTCGAGAAGATTTAAGTATGGCAGGTGTTAACAACAACAATAATCCACCGCACCTTAATAATAACAACAATGTTCTTCCACAACCCGATCTTCGGACAATGGAGGAGCTTTGTCAACCTACCATGTTTGGACGAGGAGGGCCGATTGCGCCGATGCAAATCACGGCTCCGGAGTTTTCGTTGAAGCACCACATGATTCAGCAAGTGCAAACTAATCCATTCGCCAGAATGCCTGATGATGATGCCAACAAACACCTCGACAAGTTCATTACAATCACTCAAAGCATGAAGTTTCCCGGTGCCACAATGGATGTTCTTCGCCTACAACTCTTCCCACATACTTTATCACATCATTCCGAGAAATGGTTTGATCGCCTCCCAAAGAATTCTATTCATACTTGGGATGACATGACTCAACGCTTTTTGTCACGTTACATTCCACCATCCATGGTCACAAGCCTTCGTAATCAAATCAGCGGTTTCATGCAAGATCCAGATGAATCTATTTTTGATGCTTGGGAAAGATATAATGTCTTGATCGATCGTTGTCCAAACCACAACATGCTCCCTGTGACCTTAATTGATACTTTCTACAACGGTTTGACTTTTCGAGATCGTGATACGATTAATGCAGCCGCCGGTGGCACATTGATGAAAAGGAGACCCGAGGAGTGTAGAGAGCTAATTGAGAACATGACTACTCACCACAAAAATTGGGATTCCTCCGCTTCTTCAAGGAACAACCCAAGAGTCAATGTTTCTTCAACTTCAGCAAGCCCCGATATGACCGAATTCACCCGCATGATGACCGAAATGAACAAAAGTATCTTGCTTCTCGCTTCAAACCAACAACAACAAGTTAAAGCGGTTGCCAATCCTTGTGAAACATGCGGCGGTCCACACTCATACACTGATTGTCCTTCTACTCAAGGAAATCCGGAAAATGTGTATGCAGCTTATGGTAATTATTCACCAGAAAATTACCAAGCTCGACCACAAGGGGATAGAAATTTGTTGAGTTACCGGTCAAACAACTACCTTTCACCCGGTTTTTCTCCTCAAAACCAAAACCAAAATAACAATTACAATAGAAGCAACCAAATCCCACCAAGAGCTTCTAATCCTTATCACCCACCCGCTCAACAAGCCCCACCCATTAACCCCGATGTTGAAGCTTTAATGAGAACCCAAGGTGAGCAAATCAAGAATCTGCAGAGCCAAATTATCAATTTGAAAGGAGATATCACCAAGCAAGGAAATGACATTAGATCCGAGCTTCGAGATAATATCCAATCCTCCTTCAGCAATCAAACAAATGATTTGAAGAATATGCTTGCTAGTTTCTTGCCCACAACTCAACCTTCTACTTCGAGTTCTCTACCTTCAAACACCGTCACCAATCCGCGAGCGAATGTGAGTGCTATTACTACCCGTAGTGGAGTAACCATAGTAGGACCACCTATCCCGCCCCCATCATCTACACCTCCTCCACCACCATTTATCCCTACTCCTCCTACACTAAGTATTAGTACACCATTACCGTCTCCGCCTCGTCATGACGATGTTCCCAAGAAGAACCCTTCAACATCTCAACCTTTAATTCCTACACCTACACCTTCACCACCCAAACCCAATATTCCTTATCCATCTCGTTTAGGCAAGACCACAATGCTAAACAAGGATGACTCTCAAGTGTCGAGCTATGTGAAAATGCTCTCTCAAATGAACATCAACATTAGCCTTGTTGAAGCACTTGTCCACATGCCGAAATTTGTGAAAGCATTCAAGGAATTGCTTAACAAGAAGGATAAGTTGATTGAGCTCGCCAACACACTCTTAAATGAAAACTGTTCTGCAGTTATTCTTAAAGAACTTTCGGAAAAACTTGGAGATCTCGGTCGTTTTGTGTTGCCGTGCCTCTTTAACAAAACCGAAGAATTTACTGCCCTAGCTGATCTCGGGGCCAGTATTAATCTTATGCCTTTGAGTGTTTGGAAAACACTATCATTACCCGACCTTACTCCAACAAAGATGACTCTGGAACTTGCAAATCGTACTCTCGCTTACCCCGTTGGTATTGCCGAAGATGTGTTCATTAAATTTGGCACATTTACTTTCCCGGTCGACTTTGTCGTTGTTGATTATGAAATGGACCCTCGTATTCCTTTAATACTTGGTCGGCCATTCTTGAGAACCGGACGAGCTCTAATTGATGTTGCCGAAGGTGAGTTAATCTTAAGAGTCGGGGATGATGCCCAAGTGTTCAAAATGGGGAAGCTTACAAGCAAATCCTTTGGAAGAGAGTCAGCAAATATGATTAATGTGCTTGATGATTTTGTCGTCTACAACAATCCTCTATTCGATTCTTGCATCGATAATCCACTTTTTCAAGATGATGTGGATGATTCTCTCTCCAATTTGGAACCTTCGCCCATTTATGATTCTCCACCGATCTTTGATGCTTATGATGATGATTCTAGCTCAGATTCGGATGATTATGATGACCTTACTTCCGAGTATCCCGACATGCCCATTTTCGATGATTTTGATGAGGCCGATACTCTTTCGAGTGATTCTTCACATGATGAAGATCCTCTGCCATCACTAAATCCTACTTTGGATGATTACTCATTTGAGGAAGACTTCTCTACTTTTCTTAATACTTACTTCCCTCATGAGAGTGATGCACCTCCTTTGGACTTTGATAATTATGGTCTTGATCCTACTTTGGATTTGAAGAAAATTCTTTCAAAGGAGAAGCAATCGGCCGACACCGACATCCGCAGCACATATAATTTAACACCTCTTTGTCCACCTTCTGAGGACAAGGTTGTGCATCTTCTTCGCGGATCTTCTTCAAATTCTGCTGAGCTTGAGTGCTATTTTCCCCTAAAGGAAAAGGTGTTCGACCCCGGTATCGATCTTCTTGAGCCATCTTAGTATCCGTCTGATGAAATAAAAGGAAATATCTTTGGAACTTCTGGAAATCTGCTTGCACCACTTCATCCTTGCTCCCACCGTGCACCATCTTTGCTTAAGGGAACCTTGTCTATCCTTCTTTGGCTTGCCTTGTTCGCCTTAAGATTGTGCTATTTGATGGACGAAAACTATGTCTTTGATCCCGGTGGATATGTTTCATGTTGCTTCCTATGATAATCAAGGTCGAGTCAGGCTCACGACTCGGTTAACAAAAATCAAGCGCTTCTTGGGAGGCAACCCATGTCTCTATCTGTTAGCTTTCTTTATCCTAAGTGTAGGGGAGACCCATTGGTGTTTGCTATTTCCTCTCTTCTACTATTCAGGGATTCGAGCGCTCAATGATCCACTCTTGATGATTTTTGACGACCCGTGATTCCGTGTTCCCATTTTCCCGGTTCTATCCTAAACTCTTTTTGATTAACTATTTTATATTTTCCAATATTAAAATAGGAATCTCGTTAGTTGTCTTTTCCTTAGCAAGATTTAAACAAAGTGCACAATGTCCTAAGTGTAGGGGAGTTTACTCCCACATGCTTAAACATTGAGGACAATGTTTATATTAAGTGTAAGGGGGAGTTCTATCGAAGTTAAGTGGTCTTTTCCTTGTATTTGTCCTCATTTTAACCGGAAAATCAATTTTTCGACATTTTTCAAAAATTTTGATCTATTTTGGCCTATTAGTTTTTCCCTTTGTATAGTTATTTTCTTTCTTATTAGAATAAATCTTTAATAAAGTGGTTTTAATTTTCAAACGTTGTGAATCTTTTGACTCAACCCGAGTTTACTTATCTTAGTTTACTCTAGCTAGTATCCTTAACGTGTTTAAGTCAAGTTTTGCTAGGCTTTTATATAGGGAGCTATAAAACGCGAAAGTCTTAACTCTCACGGGTTAAGAACAAGAACTTTTCGCAAGATCCTATAATTGATCCTAGAGAGTCGTTTATCAAGGGAACTTTAAAACGCGATTTCTAAACTTGAAAAAGTCTAAGAGTTTGCAAGATCCTATAGGCGACTCGAAAACCCAAAACTTTGATTTAATAGGCTAAGCATCCACGAGTTTCATTCCTTGAGATTTTAAACTGTGGAGAACGAGAGATGATAGAGTCAATTATAACTTTGGTATTCTTTCGTGAATTTATGTGAGTTAATTATAAGCCTATTCTCCCATCGCTTGCTAATAAATTTATCTGCAATAAATAAGGTTGTACGATTTGAAAAGTTACTTAGCTTCTAGCCCAAGATCGTTTAAAAGTTGCTCGGTATGGATTAGAGTTCATAGCCAAGGCATAACTTATTGAAGCGGGATGCGAAGATTGGCGAGTCCGAAAAGGCCCTAACAAGGCATGAGGGCTATATTTTGTTGCTAAAGATCCCAAGTGATGTGAAGAATCATTTATCGAAAATCAATATGAAGGATCGAGACACACGACGAAAAGCAAAAACTCCCCAAAAGTCATGGAGAAGTCTATCCGAAAAGGCCCTAACAAGGTATGAGGATAAATAAAGCCAAGTCCAAAAAGGAGGCGGATCGTTGTATATCAAAGTCCAAAATAAAGACTGGAGAAAAATGAAGAAGTCTTGGTCCAAGTATGAATCTCTCAAAACTTCAAGTGAAGAAATTCCTATTATGAAGAGAAGGCCATTATTTCATGAACGTCTCTCAAGGTTTGAAGGATGAAGTCGCTGCCAAATATAGGTCCGAGAAAGGTCTCAAATCGCGAAGCGAGTTATGCCAAGATATGAACTTTATGAGGTCCCGAGAAGCAGTTTTAAAAGATTTTCTCCCTTAGCTAACTATTGATTAAATCGTTCACTTTATTTTCGGCCTAAATAACTATCGAAATAAGTCAAAAATGCATCCTCGTGATCATTCAAGACAAAAATAAATTATAAGAGATACCCCTAGGAATAAGGGAGTCTAAGTGAATAATTGGCCCACATGAGTTCGTGTTAGTTTGCTAACTTATAGTAACAATGATCTCGTTTTTAAGCTTGGTTTGGAGAAAGTGAAAACTTGAGGATGATGATCATTCATGACATTTCCAAAACCCAAGTTATGTTTTTAATTTCTTTACTTTGAATGTTTATAGTTTTCTATCACTTTAATAAAGGCCAAGGTGGATTGATTTTGATGAAAAATGTAAACATGCTTTGTAACTAATGCATTGCATGAGGACATTGCAATGGTCAAGTGTAGGGGATTTGATAGGTGTGTAAACACCCATCCTTTTTACCACTTAATTACAATAATAACCGAGCCAAAACGTGTATTTTATGTCATTTATGTCGGAATTATGCGTGGTTTGTGTTTTTGTTGTGATTTAGGACGAAAAGGTGAAAAGTGGAGAAAACACGGGCATTCACGTGCTTTTATCAAAGAAAAAGACGAAAGACGAAGTCAAGAAGTCAAGAGTGCAAAAAAGAACGGAAGTCCAAGACCAATTCTGAAGATTTATCGAAGAAAAAGTCAAAAGACGGAAGTTTACTAAAAGCCGAAGAACTCGAGTCTTATTTATGAAGAAAATTCAAAGACAAGTTCAAAGAAATCCCGAGACAAAGCCATTAAAGTCCAAGATTAACAAAAGATTAAGAAGAGAAGGACTTAAGTGTGCAACTAAGGAAAAGATGAAAGAAGGAGAAAGCTTCCTAAGCACTCCTTAATCTCCCCTATATAGATTAGACTAGATTCATTTTCATTTTGTTGGATAGTTTGACACACTATTTCTTCCATTTTATTTACCTTGTCATTTAAATTCATGTCCATTTAATTACTTGTCAAATTTAAATACTTGTCTTGCACCTTAAATTCCTTTAATTTCAAGTAAGTTTCCATTTTAATTCTTGTCAATCTTTACTTTTTCTTGTTAATCACTTATCTACCTTTCTTCATTTGATCTTAATCTTCATGCTTTATTGTTTATGTTCATGTTCTTGATTTTTATTGATTTATTTAAGTGGTTTTGATTATTTTGGTTATATTTGTTAGTTTTATTGTTTTGGATTGTTTGTTTATGATTATTAGATGTTTATTGAATAGTTTGATTTAATCTTGTGGTTGATTTTGGTTATTTTTATCTAGATCCGTATCTTTTTCTGTTTCCTTGTTCTTCGCTGCATATTTGTTTTCCCAAGAAACATTCCGAACCAAAGTGCTGTTCAAGAGATTTCAGATCAAAAGGGTGTTCATCCGGAATATTGGATATTCCGAATCAACTGAGTTTATTCGGAATAATTATTATTCCGCATCAAGGTTCTTCATCCGGAATAATTAGTTATTCCGGATCAACCAAAACTTCCGGATCAACCCAACATTCCGGATCAACAGAATATTCCGGATCAAGGGAATATTCCGGATCAACCTCTCATTCCGAATCAAATAATATTCCGGATCAGCAAGTTCATCCGGAATAATATATTATTCTGGATCAAGGAGTTTATTCGGAATATTAAGACATTCCGGATCAAGGGTTTTATTCGGAATATTATTCCGGATCAAGAATTATTCCGGATCAACAGCAACATTCTGAATCAAGACCAACATTCCGAATCAAGAATTTATTCCGGATAAGTGACATATTCCGGATAAAGGATTTATTTCGGATTAAGGTATTTGGTGAATATTCCGAGTGAAGAAGAACATTCCGAACGAAGGTGACATTCCGGATGAATGTTTATTCTGAACGAAGGTTTATTCCGGATGAGCTAATTTTCAGGTTCCTTTAATTCCAGTTTTTAAGTTTCTGTTTTTAATTTTCAAGCTTTATTTTTCCCGCCTTTTTATTTAGTTGCACTTTAAGTTTATTTGTCTTAGATTTATTTTAGCCTTGCCTTAGTTTAACTTTTAGTTTTAGTTGCGTTTTAATTTTGCCTTAGATAGATTTAAGTTTGCGTTATTTACTCTTAGTGCCTTTTAATTTTCGTCACGCTTTTAAATACTCGCCCTTTACTTTAAGTTAGACTTAGATTTAAATTACCTGCACTTTTACTTTAATTGTTTCGCACTTTTAATATACTACAACGACACAACTTTAGTTTCACCAAAGAACGACTGAGTCGCATAGATAAACCAGATCAATTCGATTAGACATGCATCAACGAATCTTTTTAATTAGGTAAAAACCTAGTTATCAATGTACATAGTCATCCCCCCCATTACTTGTTTTACAAAGTATATTGTGTTCCATTACTTAGCTTTCTAAACCTATGAATATCACTCAACTTTTTGTTGACGGGTTTTACATGTTTTAATCTCAGGTAATACTGCTTAATGGGCTTGGACGAGGTACCGCAGTTTGTTGGCAGCTTGGAAAGATCTGTTTTGTGATATGTTTATGCTTTGTTATAAATGACGTTTTCAAAGTCTTCCGCTGATATTTTGTTATCTTAAAACTTAAAACTATGATGTTATGGTACTTTGTTATGTTTCAAAACTTATGGGACCAAAGTTTCTAAACTCTGATAAATTGTGATGTAATATATATGTCTTTTATTGCTTCATTTTTGTGTCATTTATAACTCATTGTTACCTGTACCTTGACGTGTGATCCCCACGTTTGCCTAACTGTTTCATGTCAGATTCTGGGGGTCTCACACTTAGCCTAATGTGAAGTTAAGTAATCAAAGCTAAGTGCTCAACACGCACGATCGAGTCAAAAATTACTCTTATTCTCGCCATCAGAAAACCTACATTCGTATCTTCAAACAATTATAAAACATGAGAAATTTTTTAAAATTTGGCCATTTTTAGTCTTATTTTGCATCAACTCGATAAACAAAAAGATAAACTTTGGAAAGCGTGAAGGTTAAGCAAGGCAAGTATCTATTCACCCCCCCCCCCCCCCATACTAAAGTTAAACATTATCCTCAATGTTTCGAGTCTAGGGGTGCAAACACCCCCATACTAGAGACGTAGTCGAATGCCTAATCTAGCATGGAAAGGGTGTAACCGTTAAATTTAAAGCCGTTTATGAAGTGTGCTATAAACCTAAGGTTAGAACATCAAAGTATATATCATGAATATTGAGAAAGTCTTCAAAGCAAACGATCGAGTGCTCCCATCAAACGAACACGAGAGGCTCCAATCGTGAAGATCATGATCATCTAAAATCCACAATTCACAAACAACCACGGAACAAAGGTTGGAAGGGAACAAATCCCCACACGTTACTACATTAGAAAGAGATAATATGTACATAGGATAAGCATGGGACTCCCCCACGAGGAACCTCGTTTTTGATTACCGAGTCATGAGCTCGACTCGATCCCCTCAATACTAATTATCATTGGGGAAGGTGATTTGGTCGAGGTAGTTCAAGGATAGAACTTCCCCGCCAAAGTAGTGCTTCAACCTATGTCCATTAACCTTGAAATTGGGGCCATCATTTTGAGCTAGCTCGATGGTCCCATATGGAAAAACTTGAGTCACGGTGAATGGACCGGACCAACGGGATTTCAACTTACCAGAAAAGATTTTCAAGCGAGAATTAAAAAGCAAAACATGATCCCCAATGTAAAAACCTGGTTTTTAATTTTAGAATCATGCAACTTTTTAGTCTTTTCTTTATAAATCAATGAATTTTCATAAGCAATATCCCTTTAATTCATTCAATTCATTTAATTGCATTTTCCGATGTTTTCCTGCGGTCTCCATGTCATCATTACAATGCTTTAAGGCCCAATAAGCCTTGTGTTCCAATTCAATAGGCAAGTGGCAATTCTTCCCATACACAAGCTTATAGGGAGTGCACCCAATGGGCGTCTTATGAGCGGTCCTAAAGGCCCATAAAGCATCGTCCAGCTTATCCGACCAAGATTGTCGGTTTTCCCCAACGGATCTCTCCAAGATCCTGTTCGACACTCGGTTTGAAACCTCGACTTGCCCACTCGTTTGTGGGTGATAAGCCGTAGAAAGCCGATGTGTAACCCCATATTTCCTTAGGACCCTTTCGAATTGGTCGTTACAAAAATGGGTTTCACGATCACTTATGATCGCACGAGGGGTTCCAAACCGAGAAAACAAGCTTTTAAAAAACTTGACTACCACACGAGCATCATTGGTAGGCAAAGCCTTAGCCTCCACCCACATAGATAGGTAGTCAACCGCAACAAGGATGTACTTATTACCACGAGATGATAGGAACGGCCCCATAAAGTCTATTCCCCAAACGTCAAAGATCTCACACACTTGGATGATTTTTTGTGGCATTTCATCTTTTTGTGAGGCTTTTCCTTGTCGTTGGCATGAGTCACACGACTTCACAAGATCTTGTGCATCTCAGTAAATAGTAGGCCAAAAGAAGCCGGCATCAAACACCTTCTTAGCCGTGAGATTAGCACCATGGTGACCACCCGTGGGTCCCTCATGACAAGCTCTAAGGATGTTAGAAGCTTCGTTGCCAAATACACAACGTCGGATGATTTGATCCGCACAAGTTCGAAACAAGTAAGGGTCGTTCCAAAAGTAGAACTGGACGTCACGAAAGAATTTTCGTTTTTCTTGAGTCGTCATACCCTTGATGATGAAGTTACCCGCATGGTAATTTGCGATGTTCGTAAACCATGGGGTGGAAGAATCAAGCTTAGAATTCACTACACCAAGTGTCTCGAGCGGAAATGTTTCGGTGATTTCCTTGGGCTCGTAAACACTTTGGTGAGGATCTTCCAAACGAGAAAGATGATCGGCCGCTAGATTCTCGGCTCCTTTTTTGTCAACAGTTTTTGATCAAATTCTTGAAGGATGAGAATCCAACGAAGTAATCTTGGCTTAGCATCTTGTTTAGCCATGAGATACTTGATAGCCGAATGATCCGTATACACTATGCATTTTGTCAAGACGAGATAAGGTCGATGTGCTCTCTCCTAAAAGAAAAGTTAGATGTATTCGCATGGGAGCCCAAGCATATGACGGGCGTACCGCGTGCGATAGCAGAACATAAACTCCAAATCCGCAAGGGATATTCTCCCGTTAAGCAAAAGAAGCACGGTCAGGCACCAGAACGCAGCCAAGTAATATTTGATGAAGTACGGAAATTGGTGGAAGCAGGTATTATGCGCGAGGTATACTACCACGAGTGGTTATCCAACCCGTTCATGTTCAAGAAGCATGACGAGAGCTGGCGTATGTGCGTGGACTTCACAGATCTGAACAAAGCTTGTCCGTAGGACTGCTATCCATTACCAGAGATTGATTGGAAGGTGGAATCCCTATGTGGATATCCCTTTAAGTTCTTCTTAGACGCATACATAGGATACCACCAGATCCAGATGGCGGAAGAGGACGCAGAGAAGACGGCGTTCCATACTAGTCAAGGCGTATACTGTTATACAAAAATGCCATTCGGACTAAAGAACGCCGGGGCAACATATCAGCGGCTTGTTGACAAAGCCTTCGACTCACAGATAGGCCGCAACCTTGAGGTCTATGTTGATGATTTAGTCATCAAAAGTCATACGGAGGATGCACTTCTCCGTGACGTCCAAGAGACGTTTGACACATTGAGGAGGATTAATATGAAACTGAATCCAAAGAAATGCACGTTTGAGGCAACTGAAGGGATGTTCCTTGGATATATGATTGATCCAAACGGCATCAAGCCTTGTCCGAAAAAGACGGACGCGGTAATACAGTTACCATCTCCCTAGACGCGAAAAGAGGTACAATCATGAAATGGGAAGCTGGCCGGGCTAAACAGGTTCTTGTCGAAGTCCGCGGAGAAGTCACTCCCCCTATTCAAAACACTCAAGAAGTGCATCAAGAAGGGAGATTTTCGGTGGACAAAGGAAGCGGAGGAAGCTTTTGGTCAGCTTAAGCAACACCTCGCAGCTCTTCCCATGCCAGTGGCACCCCGACCTAAGGAGGACCTCATCATGTATCTGTCGGCCACACATGAAGCAATAAGTGCGGTACTCATGACGGATAGGGAAACAGTCCAAACTCCGGTCCACTTCATAAGTAGAACACTACAAGGGTCGGATTTGAATTATTCTTCTATGGAGAAATTGGTTTTGGCATTAGTATTTGCCACAAAACAGTTTTGCCGGTACTTTCAGGCGCACCCAATTGTGGTTATTACTAATCAACCAATAAAACAAGTCATCTCCAGACCAGACGTGGCCGGTAGGCTACAGAAGTGGAGCATTCTGTTAGGAGAGCATAACATCTCTTATAGACCAAGGACAATGATTAAAGGCCAAATCATGGCAGATTTCTTGATAGAGAAGCCGGACGAGGATGGACCGGTCGTACAACGAGAGGAAACTCCAGCAGAACCATAGGTGTTATTCACTAACGGATCCTCGTGCACGGACGGATCAGGAGCTGGTCTCATCCTTACGAATCCGGAAGGAATGGCGTATACATACGCCCTGCACTTTGTGTTCACAGCCACCAATAATGAGGCAGAATATGAAGCGTTGATTGCGGGTTTAAAAATAGCCGCTAGAATGGGAGTCCGCAACCTTGAGGCCTACGTGGACTCACTGCTTGTCGCGAACCACATTCTAGGGGGTTACGTAGCCAAGGAGGATAACATGATTCGATACTTGGAGAAAGTCAAGTCACTCATCGCTGCTTTCAGCAAGTTTTCTATCAAACAGGTACCAAGAGGTGAAAACAAGAAGGCGGACGCTCTTAGCAAGATCGCGTCTACAAGTTTCGCCCACTTATCCAAGCAAGTCTTGGTATAAATACTAAAGGAAAAGTCTATAACAGAAGGGGAAGTCACAGCTATTATTGAGGATGATGGACCTACATGGATGACCCCGATTATCAGCTATTTAACTGACAAAACCCTTCTGGATGAGGAAAAGGCGGCACGGCGTATCAGAAGGAAGTCGCAGCACTTTGAGCTTCGAGAAGGTATTCTTTACAAGCGCTCTTTCTTACAACCGTGGTTACGGTGTATTAGGCCACGCTAGGCTACTTATGTGATCAGTGAGATACATGAAGGGCTATGCGGTATGCATGCAGGCCCCCGATCTGTAGTGGCACGAGCTCTACGCACAGGATATTATTTGCCTACTATGCATATGGATGCACGCGACATGATTTGTAAATGAAGTGATTGCCAAGTGCATAGACCAGTACCGCGACATCCGCAGCAGGAACTGACACCCATCACGTCCCCATGGCCATTACATAAGTGGGGAATATACATTCCAGGACCTTTTCCAGTGGCTGCAGGGGGAGTTAAGTTCTTAATTGTCGCAATGGACTACTTCACAAGATGGATAGAAGCTAAAGCGGTCAAATCCATTACGGGCAAGCAGGTTAAAAAGTTTGTATGGGAAAACATCATATGCCGTTTTGGCTTGCCAGGGGAAATCATCTCGGACAACAGGAAGTGATAGGTGTGAAAACATCCTTCCTTTTACCACTTAATTACAATATTAACCAAGCCAAAACGTGTATTTTATGTCGTAAAGGTCGGAATTATGCGTGGTTTGTGTTTTTGTTGTGATTTAGGACGAAAATGTGAAAAGGGGAGAAAACACGGGCTTTCACGGGCTTTTATCGAAGAAAAAGACAAAAGACGAAGTCAAGAGATCAAGAGTGCAAAAATAACGGAAGTCCAAGGCCTATTCTAAAGATTTATCGAAGAACAAGTCTAAAGACGGAAGTTTAATAAAGCCGAGGAACTCAAGTCTAATAAATGCAGAAATTATAAGACGAGTTCAAATAATCCCGAGACAAAGTCGAAAAAGTCGAAGAATTAAGAAGACGAAAAGACGAGAAAGAAAGAAAGAAATAAAGGAGCAACACATGCCTCCTCCCCTAATCTCCTATAAATAGAGCCTTCCATTTTCATTTTCACTTTGTTAGCTAATTTGACAAATTAGATTTTCCACCTTTACTTATTTGCACCATTTCCATTTCCATGTCATTTTTACTAAATTGTTCTTTAAATTCATGTTTTAAGTTTCGTGCACTTTGATTCCAAGTAAGTTAATTGTTAATATTTGTTTTTCTTTAATCAAGCTTTTCTTTATCATTCTCATCCTACTTTTCTTGTTTTGATTTATTACAAATTCAGATTAAGCAATCTTTTGCTTAATCTCATTGCTTATTTGATTTAAAAGTTTGTCTTTTCATTTCCATCTAAGCTTTTATACGAATTAAGCTATAAGTTTGACAATCTTATTGGCTTATTTTGTGTTTAGCTTATTTGTTTTTAAGTTTTATTAAAAGTTTTATCTTTTTGAAGTCCATTTTATAAAGTTTTAGTATTTTGTGTCTTGAAAGTTTTTAAATTTGCGCTTATTTTGTTCATCTTATTCTTGTTTATCTAGTTTCGGTTCATGCTTATTAGTCTTAGCTTATTTAGCTTTTGCTTATTGCGGATTGTTCTTCATCGGAAAGGGAGGTTATTGACATTCCGACGGTTCTACTCTTATTCCGATAGTGACAGTATTGGAATAGGGTTATTGGATTCCGACAGCTCTTTGCGACAGAACTTTGCGATCTGAGGTTTTTCCCCTTATTCCGATTGGGATTGCGATCGCATATTCCGACGGCTCTTAAGGTTTCATTGAGACGAAGTGCTGCCCAAATTTCCTTAGCAACATTCCGATCAAAGTGATATTCTGATGGTTTTGAGTTTATTACGATAGATTTAGTTTTTATACATTCCGACAGCTTACTTTTCTTACATTCCGATAGGATTCCATAGCATTATTCCGATAGACTCATTCCGATACCTAAATTCCGATCTGGATTCCGATGGTATTGGTGACAGCATTCCGATTTAGATTCCGATGGTTTTGGGTTTTGAATTATATTTTGCTTTGTTTTATTTTTAAGTTTACATTATTTCAAGTTTACATTTTTATTACATTGTCAAATTAATTTTTCGTCAAGCATTAAATTTTTGACATTTAATTATTTACTTTTAAAGTTTTTAATATTGCACAATCAATTTTAAATTAGTTTTAGTTTTAAATTACCGTCATTTATTTAAAGTCTCGCACATTTACTTTACTACAACGACCAATCTATAATTTTCACCAAAAGACGACTGAGTCGCACCTAAACCAATAGTCAATTCGAATAGACCACTTCAACGAACTTAATTTTTATACTAGGCTATAGGCATGTATTAAATGGCACCGCTGTCGGCTCTTTTCGTAAAGATTAACGGTTTTCTGTGAGAGACAAGTTGAATTTTGGGATCCGTTCACTCGTGAACGTTATTTTTCTTGCTTAAAAATTGTTAAAAATCCATAAAAATTAAAAAATTTCAAAAATCCAAAAAGATTTTTATTTTTATAGTGTATATATATTGTCTATTTCTTTGGTATCTTTTTCTTTTTCTTTTGCAGGTGTATGCGTACTAGATCTTCAACTTATTCAGAGCCCGAGAGTCGTGAAGATTTAGATATGGCAGGTGTGCACAACAACAATAACCCACCGCACCTCAACAATAACAACAACAATGTTCTTCCACCACCTGATCTTAGGACAATGGAGGAGCTTTGTCAACCAACCATGAATGGACGAGGAGGACCGATTGCGCCGATGCAAATCACGGCTCCGGAGTTTTCGTTGAAGCATCACATGATCCAACAAGTGCAGAACACTTGTCCATTTAGAGGATTATCGGATGATGATGCCAACAAACACCTCGACAAATTCATTACCGTTACTCAAAGCATGAAGTTGCCCGGGGTTACTATGGATTTTCTTCGCCTTCACCTATTTCCACACACCTTATCCCACCATGCCGAAAAATGGTTTGATCGTCTTCCGAAGAATTCAATTCATACTTGGGATGAGATGACTCAACGCTTTTTGTCGCGCTACTTTCCACCATCTATAGTCACGAGCCTTCGAAATCAAATCAGTGGATTTACACAAGAACCTGATGAATCGCTTTTTGATGCTTGGGAACGATATAATGTTTTGATCGATCGATGTCCAAACCACAACATGCTCCCCGTTACTTTGATTGATACATTCTACAATGGTTTAACTTTTCGTGATCGTGATACGATTAATGCAGCCGCCGGGGGCACATTTATGAAAAGAAGACCTGAGGAGTGTAGAGAGCTTATCGAGAACATGACTACTCATCACAAAAATTGGGATTCATCCACATCTTCCAGGAATAACCCGAGAGTCAATGTTTCTTCTACTTCTGCAAATCCTGATATCACTGAATTGACCCGCGCAATGGTCGAAATGAGCAAAAACATGCAACTCTTGGCTACAAATCAACAACAAGTTAAAGCTGTTGCAACTTCTTGTGAGACATACGGGGGTCCTCATTCATACACTGATTTTCCTTCTACTCATGACAATCCAGAAAACGTGTATGCTGCTTATGGTAACTACTCAACAGAAAACTACCAAGCCCGACCTCAAGGTGATCGTAACTTGCTAAGTTACCGTTCTAACAACTTTCTATCACCTGGTTTTTCTCCTCAAAACCACAACCCCAAAAATTACAATAGAAGCAACCCAAACCCAAACCCACCTCGAGCTTCTAATCCTTATCACCTACCCGCTCAACAACCACCACCTATTAATCATGATGTTGAAGCTTTAATGAGAACCCAAGGAGAGCAAATAAAGAATCTGCGAAGCCAAATTATCAATTTGAAAGGAGATATCACTAAGCAAGGGAATGATATTAGATCCGAGCTTCGACATGATATACAAACCTCCTTCAGCACTCAAACCAATGATTTGAAGAATATGCTGGCAAGTTTCTTACCAACTACTCAAACCTCTACTTCGGGCTCTCTACCTTCAAACACCGTCACCAACCCAAGAGCGAATGTGAGTGCTATTACTACACGCAGTGGAACAACCTTAGTAGGACCATATATCCCTCCCCCAGTTACTCCATCTACACCTCCTCCACCACCATTTATCCCTCCTACTCCCACGCCTAGTATTAGTTCTCCATTACAGTCTCCACCTCTTACTGAAGTACCCAAGAAGAACCCTTCACCAACCCCACCTTCCACCTTTAAACCTTCAACATCTCAACCTTTACCTGCTACACCTACACCTTCCACCTATAAACCCAATATTCCTTATCCATCTCGCTTAGACAAGGCCAAACTGCAAACCAAGGATGACATTCAAGTGTCAAACTATTTGAAGAAGATTTCGGAAATGACCATCACTTTTAGCCTTGTTTAAGCTCTTGCACAAATGCCTAAATTTGTTAAGATGTTTAAGGAATTGCTTAGCAAAAAGGAGAAGATGACCGAGTTTGTTAATACTCGATTGAATGAAAATTGTTTTGTCGTCCTTCTTAAAGAACTTCTGGTGAAACTTGGAGATCCCGGTCGTTTTGTGCTACCATGTACTTTTCACCAAACCGAAGAATTTACTGCCTTAGCCGATCTCGGGGCAAGTATAAATCTGATGCCTTTAAGTGTTTGGAAAAAGTTATCATTACCCGATCTTACACCAACAAAGATGACTCTTGAGCTTGCAAATCGCACTCTCGCTTACCCTCTTGGTATTGTCGAAGATATGTTCATTAAAGTTGGCACCTTCACTTTTCTGGTCGACTTTGTTGTTGTTGATTATGAAATGGACCCTCGTATTCCTTTAATACTTGGTCGACCATTCTTGAGAACCGGAAAAGCTTTAGTTGATGTTGCCGAAGGTGAGTTAATCTTAAGTGTCGGGAATGATGCACAAGTGTTCAAAATGGGGAAGATCACAACCAAATCTAATGGAAGAGAATCAGTGAATATGATTAATGTGCTTGATGATGTTGTCGACTACAACAATCCTCTATTCGATTCTCGCTATGATAATCCACTGTTCCAAGAAGATGTGGATGATTCTCTATCCAATTCTGATCCTCCACCAATTTATGATTCTCCACCTATCTTTGATGCTTATAATGACGATTCTAGTTCCAATGGAGATGATTATGATGATTTTACTTCTGAGTATCCTGACATGCCCACTTATGATGATTTTGATGAGGCTGATACTCTCTCGAGTGATTCTTCACATGATGAAGATCCTCCGCCAACAACACTTGATCCTACTTTGGATGACTACTCATTTGAGGAAGACTTTGCTACTTTTCTCAACACTTACTTCCCAAATGAGAGTGATGCTCCTCCTTTGGATTTTGATGATTATGGTCTTTATCCTACTTTGGATATGAAGAAACCCATTGTAAAGGAGAAAAAGCCGGCCGACACCGATATCCGCAGAACTTATGTCTTGACACCTCTATATCCACCTTATGAGGATGAGATTGCGAGATTTATGATCGGATCTTCTTCAAGATCTGTTGAGCCCGAGTGTTATTTTCCCCTAAAGGAAAAGGTGTTCGACCCCGGCATTGCACTTTTTAAGCCATCTCAGTATCCATCTGATGAAATAAAAGGAAAAATCTTTGGAACTTACGGAGATATTCTTGCACTTCACCCTTGCTACCACCGTGCTCAATCGCTGCTTAAGGGAACCCTGCCTACTCTTCTTTGGCTTGCCTTGTTCGCCTTAAGCTTGTGCTATTTGATGGACGAAAACCATGTATTTGATCCCGGCGGATGTGATTCAAGATTTTTCCTATGATAATCAAGGTCGAGTCAGGCTCACGACTCGGTTACCAAAAACAAGCGCTTCTCGGGAGGCAACCCGTAGTATCTATCCTTTTTATTTGTTTTTATAATAAGTGTAGGGGGAGACCCTAGTATGTGTTTGTTGTTTTCTTTCTTATCATGTGCAGGGATTCGAGCTTTCAAAGATCCATTCTTGATGACTTTTAACGAACCGTGATCCCGTGTACCCGTCTTCCCGGTTTTATCCTAAACTCTTTTGATTCTCTATTTTATATTTTCCAATATTAGGAATCACTTTAGTTGTCTCTTCCTTAGCAAGATTTAAACAACGTGCACAATGTCCTAAGTGTAGGGGAGGTTACTTCCACATGCTTAAACATTGAGGACAAATATTAAGTGTAGGGGGACTTCTATCGAAGTTAAGTGGGTTTTTCCATGAATTTGTCCTCATTTTAACCGGAAAATTTGATTTTTCGATATTTTTCAAAATTTTTGATCTAATTTGGCCTAGTAGTTTTTCCTTTGTTATCGTTATTTACTTTCTTTGCTAGAATAAATTTTTAAATAAAGTGGTTTTAATTTTTAAACATTATGAATCTTTTGACTCAACCCGAGTTTACTTATCTAGGTTTACCCTAGCTAGTATCCTTAACGTGTTTAAGTCAAGTTTTGCTAGGCTTTTATATAGGGAACTTTAAAACGCGAAAGTCTTAACTCTCACGGGTTAAGAACAAGAACTTTTCGCAAGTTCCTATAAAGGATCCTAGAGAGTCGTTTATCAAGGGAACTTTAAAATGCGATTTCTAAACTTGAAAAAGTCTAAGAGTTTGCAAGATCCTATAGATGACTCGAAAACCCAAAACTTTGATTTAATAGTCTAAGCATCCACGAGTCTCATTCCTTGAGATTTTAAATTGTGGAGAACGAGAGATGATAGAGTCTATTATAAGTTTGGTATTCTTTCATGAATTTATGTGAGTTAATTATGAGCTTTTTCTCCTATCGCTTGTTAATAAATTTAATTGCAATAAGTAAGGTTGTACGATTTGAAAAGTTACTTAGCTTCTAGCCCAAGATCGTTTAAAAGTTGCTCGGTGTTAGCTAGAGTTCATAGCCAAGGCATAACTTATTGAAGCGGGATGCGAAGATTGGCTAGTCCAAAAAGGCTCTAACAAGGCATGAGGGCTACATTCTGTTGCTAAAGATCCAAAGTGATGTGAAGAATCATTTATCAAAAATCAATATGAAGGATCGAGACACACGACGAAAAGCAAATACTCCCCTAAATATCATGGAGAAGTCTATCCAAAAAGGCCCTAACAAGGTATGAGGATAAATAGATCCAAGTCCTAAAAGGAGGCGGATCGTTGTATATCAAAGTCTAAAATAAAGATTGGAGAAAAATGAAGAAGTCGTGGTCCAAATATGAAGAATCTCTCAAAAACTTCAAGTGAAGAAATCCTATTATGAAGGGAAGACCATATTTTCAAGAACGTGTCTCAAAGATTTGAAGTATGAAGTCGCTGCCAAATATCGGTCTGAGAAAGGTCTCAAATCGTGAAGCGAGTAATGCCAAGATATGAACTTTATGAGGTCCCGAGAAGCAGTTTTAAAAGATTTTGTCCTTTAGCTAACTATTGATTAAATCATCCCACTTTATTTTCAGCTTAAATAATTATCAAAATAAGTCAAACAATGCATCCTCATGATCATTCAAGACAATAATAAAATATAAGAGATACACCTAGGAATAAGGGAGTTTAAGTACATAATTGGCCCACATGAGTTTGTGTTAGTTTGCTAACTTATAATAACAATGATCTCGTTTTTAAGCTTGGTATGGGGAACGTGAAACTTGAGGATGATAATCATTCATGACCCTCCAAAACCCTAAGGTAAGTTTTTGATCTTTTTACTTGTTTTCTTCTTTTGAATATTTTTGTCTATAAAGGCCAAGATGGATTGATTATGATGGAAAATGTAAAACTTGCTTTGTAATTAATACATTGCATGAGGACATTGCAATGGTCAAGTGTAGGGGATTTGATAGGTGTGAAAACACCCTTCCTTTTACCACTTAATTACAATATTAACCAAGCCAAAACGTGTATTTTATGTCGTAAAGGTCGGAATTATGCGTGGTTTGTGTTTTTGTTGTGATTTAGGACGAAAATATGAAAAGGGGAGAAAACATTGGCTTTCACGGGCTTTTATCGAAGAAAAAGACAAAAGACGAAGTCAAGAGATCAAGAGTGCAAAAAGAACGGAAGTCCAAGGCCTATTCTAAAGATTTATCGAAGAACAAGTCTAAAGACGGAAGTTTAATAAAGCCGAGGAACTCAAGTCTAATAAATGCAGAAATTATAAGACGAGTTCAAATAATCCCGAGATAAAGTCGAAAAAGTCAAAGAATTAAGAAGACGAAAAGACGAGAAAGAAAGAAAGAAAGAAAGGAGCAACACATGCCTCCTCCCCTAATCTCCTATAAATAGAGCCTTCCATTTTCATTTTCACTTTGTTAGCTAATTTGACATATTAGACTTTCCACCTTTACGTATTTGCACCATTTCTATTTCCATGTCATTTTTACTAAATTGTTCTTTAAATTCATGTTTTAAATTTCGTGCACTTTGATTCCAAGTAAGTTAATTGTTAATCTTTGTTTTTCTTTAATCAAGCTTTTCTTTATCATTCTCATCCTACTTTTCTTGTTTTGATTTATTACAAATTCGGATTAAGCAATCTTTTGCTTAATCTCATTGCTTATTAGATTTAAAAGTTTGTCTTTTCATTTCCATCTAAGCTTTTATACGAATTAAGCTATAAGTTTGACAATCTTATTGGCTTATTTTGTGTTTAGCTTATTTGTTTTTAAGTTTTCTTAAAAGTTTTATATTTTTGAAGTCCATTTTATAAAGTTTTAGTATTCTGTGTCTTGAAAGTTTTTAAATTTGCGCCTATTTTGTTCATCTTATTCTTGTTTATCTAGTTTGGGTTCATGCTTATTAGTCTTAGCTTATTTAGCTTTTGCTTATTACGGATTGTTCTTCATCGGAAAGGGAGGTTATTGACATTCCGACGGTTCTACTCTTATTCCGATAGTGACAGTATTGAAATAGGGTTATTGGATTCCGACAGCTCTTTGCGACAGAACTTTGCGATCTGATGTTTTTCCCCTTATTCCGATTGGGATTGCGATCGCACATTGCGATCGCATATTCCGACGGCTCTTAAGGTTTCATTGAGACGAAGTGCTGCCCAAATTTTCTTAGCAACATTCCGATCAAAGTGATATTCCGATGGTTTTGAGTTTATTCAGATAGATTTAGTTTTTATACATTCCGACAGCTTACTTTTCTTACATTCCGATAGAATTCCATAGCATTATTCCGATAGACTAATTCCGATACCTAAATTCCGATCTGGATTCCGATGGTATTGGTGACAGCATTCCGATCTGGATTCCGATGGTTTTGGGTTTTTAATTATATTTTGCTTTGTTTTATTTTTAAGTTTACATTATTTCAAGTTTACATTTTTATTACATTGTCAAATTAATTTTTCGTCAAGCATTAAATTTTTGTCATTTAGTTATTTACTTTTAAAGTTTTTAATATTGCATAATAAATTTTTAAATTAGTTTTAGTTTTAAATTACCGTCATTTATTTAAAGTCTCGCACATTTACTTTGCTACAACGACCAATCTATACTTTTCACCAAAAGACGACTGAGTCGCACCTAAACCAATAGTCAATTCGAATAGACCACTTCAACGAACTTAATTTTTATACTAGGCTATAGGCATGTATTAGGAAGAAGTTTGCGGATAACCCATTCAAGGACTGGTGCGCAGCATTGAATATCACGCGGCGCTTCGCATCTGTTAAGCACCCGCAGACAAATGGTCTTGTGGAACGGGCAAATAGAAGCTTAGGTGAAGGCATCAAGGCACGCCTGGATGAACGAAGTGCCAAATGGGTAGATGAGCTGCCACATGTTCTATGGGCACATAGGACTATGATTAAAACAGCCAATGGGGACACTCTATTCACGCTCGCCTACGAGACTGAAGCTGTTATACCAGCAGAAATTGAAATGCCGACCATCTGCACAGCGGAGGTTAATGTTGTCACGAACGACGAGCAACTCCAGATTAATTTGGACTTGTTGGAGGAAAAAAGAGAAATAGCGGCTATCAATGAGGCTAAGTCCAAGGCACGGATGAAGGCTTATTATGACGCCAGGGTTAAAGGTGTTCCTTTTCGACCGGGAGACTTTGTTTATCGTGTCAACGAGGCAAGTCGAGCGTAGAATACAGGAAAGCTAGGCCCCAAGTGGGAAGGACCGTATGAGGTTACGGAAGCTTTAGGATGGGGCGCGTACAAGTTGCGTGACATGGATGGCCGCGACCTGGAACGTACATGGAACATCTGCAATCTTAAAAAATGCTATCTTTGAAAGGCTATGGCTTCCGCATGGACACTTCGCTATAGTTGGCTTCAATGAAGATCCATGTATTCTCTTTTGTTTTGTTTTTCATGCTTCCTAGGTTCCCTTTGTTTTTAGGATTTCCCATTCTTGTCAAAACAAAAATCGTAAGCGTTTTAATAAAATGTCGTGGTGCCTAGCTAGCTCCACGAACTGTTCTTGTGTAAATTATTGTCGTGTCTTTTTAGATTTTATGTACAAATTATTGTCGTATAGATTTAGTTGTTATTGCTATACTGTGCTATCTATTATTCATATGCATTCATTCAAAACCGTACATGTACTATGTGCCCCCAGGAGGGGTAAGAGGATTGAGTGAACCTAATAATTCAACTTGTCACGTAAGAGGGATGCAACCCCAGTGACGTGGATCATGTATCCTTACTAGACACTTTATTCACAAGACGTTGTAGTAAGTCTCCATATGCCGCACTTAAAAGTGCTTTGCATGGTAGAGACGCACGCCGCATGTCTAGTAAAATATACACTTGGTTTTATTCTAGGTAAGACGTGACACGTCATGCGACACAGATATATGATATCTAAAAAGAATATAAGCAAGTTTCCAACTATCAAAATTGTCGTGACCACCACGGACTTATAAATATTATTCTAAATGTTCATAATAAATTTACAAAAGGATAAAATGTCGTGGACATACACGAACGAATGTTTAGGTTACAGACCAGATTATTCAGGAGTTACAACAAATTTGGGAGCGCCCTACATAGGGGGGAGAAACTTACCTATCTCCCATTGCTCTTCAGTTAGGCGGGGCAATACCTCACCACGTTCTTTCCGTTCCAGAGCTTGAGCCGCATTTACCTCCAGCACCTCACTTAATAGCTGTTCACCAACTATGATCCTGGTGACGTCTTCATAATGGGAAGAGTGAGTTGGCTGGGGGAGGGAATGAAGGGAGTCCGGGAGTGTCCCTCGTCCTAAGAAAAAGCACCAAGGCTTAGCTTCTCCATAATATCCTTATTGGATGCATCTTTTGTGGCCTCCAGCTCAGCCAGGAAGGGGTAGTTGAGGTCTCGCATAGTGGCCATGGAGGCAGTCATCTTCTCAGCAGCTCTAGTATTGAAGAAAGCATGTTTTTTAAAGTTTTGCTTTTTCCTTATCAGATCAGAAGCCATGACCATTCCCTCATGACGGACGTGGTCGATGCCATTCGACACGAGATCTATAAACTATTGAAAGAATTGTGGGGCCTCCAATACTTTTGTGACGGCCAGGCGCGTCCCATGACCCACCATCCACCTGCGGCCGACAATGGCTGCTAGTAGTTGGGGATACAACACATCATCACGCTCTGAGGTAAGGGCATTCACCAGTGTGTCTTTTTGTATGGAAGCATCCTTCAATTGTTCCGCCACAACCCTCTCATGGGCAAGCTCCTCTTTCAGTCTCTCCTCACCCTGGATCAATGCATGTGCGTCTTCAAGCTTTTTTGTAAGGATGGACACTTGGTCAGAGGAGAACTTGGCCAAGGCTTCTGTCGCGGTCACCTGTATGTGGTACATCAAAGTATTAGAATGCAGGATGGTGTGACGTGGGCATGGTGCGGTACGGATACATACCTTGGTTGTTGCAGTCTCAAGTTCAGTCTCAAGCTCGGCTACACGTTGATCATGAGCATTGGCGTGTGCTGCTTGTTCTTTAATAGTAGCCTCGGCAGTAGCGAGCTGGGACTGGAGGGCGGCAATTTGGGCCTCATTGTCTTCAATCATCTTCTCTCTTCGGCCAACTTTTCTCTTCAAGGAGTCAACATGCTCCAAGGCGGCTTCAAATCTTACCTGCATGGAAGTACCCATGGCCATCTGATGAACCAAGGCACCATTATACTCGTCCACCAAGTCCATATGGTTTAGTGCATTTACATCCTTTACCAGACCGGCAGGGATGCATTTATTCAGATAGTCACGACATTCTTCGGCTAGTCTCATCCGTGAAGCGGTGGTGATCTTCCAGTCAGGGTTGAACTGTGTATGGGGGTCGGATGCCGGTACCTCTTGTGAAGCTGTGGGGGTACCTTCATCAAAGGCTGGGCCAGATCTGGTCGTGGCGATATGCGGGACGGGTTCCTTCTCCTTCTCCTTCTCCTTCTCCTTCCGTGCCTCTTGGGTAGGTGCGACACCAGTTTGTTCATCCCTGCGACGACAATTGGAAAATACATTAAATATTGTTTGTGGAAGGCCGTACCTTTTACTTGGACAATGGATATTTTGACAAAACGAATACGGTAGACTTACATGTTGGTTCTCCCTAGTTCTGATGTAGTGGGAGGAACTTGAGTGACTAGCTCGACATTTGTTAACGGCACGGCCGGATCCACGGGTGCAGCCTGTGCCGTCTCGGAGGCTTGGGTGGTGCTCTCAACAGATTGATAGCGGGGGTGATCTTCGCGCAGTCTCTTCACAGGGGCATTGTGTTCCCCGATCTCAGCCTGAGCAACTCTTCTTACCCGCTTATTCTTCCTACGGGTACGCTTGGGGACGGGATGATCTTCTTCTTCCTCCTCTTCTATGTGTTGCACTTCCTCCTCGTCATCACCCAACATTTGGCGAAGGCTGGAAGTGGTCCTCTCTATGTTGTCACCCTGCTCCTCCTGATGGGCAGGGGTGGTAGTCCTAGGTGGAGAGGAGGGCCCGACTTCATCCTCTAGCATCAGGTTGTCCCCGTCCTCGTTGTCAAAATCCACGGGGGTCATCATGAGTGTTATGTCTTCTTCATCAGATTGGGGGTCTGGTACGGCTGCTAAGGCAATTTTCACATTTTGAGTATGCTCGAGAAGGGGTAGCTCATTCTCACGCCTAGGACGGGCTCCCTCTGGAATTAGTTTTGGATCACCCTGACGAAGGATCCCAAAGAAGTTCATTTCTGTCAAAACAAATAACAAAGTATGTTAGTTATGAACAACAGGTTTATGCATGTCTTTGATGTGCGGATACTATACCTACCTTCACCACGCCTCCTCCAGAATACAGGATATCTGTTGGACGGGCCGAACTAGTTACGGCTAATCCTTAGCAGACAAAGGAATGATTCGGGAAGATTCCTATGGAACCCTTTTCTATTCCTATCTATTTCTTGGGAATGTTGGGGATTATATGTACCAGCACGCGGAGGAGGGTCAGGAGACAATCTATGTTTAAAAACGAAATCGGTCGGCCACACTATTGATTCGATGAAAAAGTAATGGTCATACCAATTTTTCAGTGAGTCCATGGCTTTATTGTGGGTTGTGGGGCTGTTTGGGGATCGTTTCTTGAAGGAAAGCCACCCATTTACTAAATTGGGGGTGTAAAATAGCCTAAATAACTCTACGGTAGGAGGGATACTTCTTGCGTGGCGAAGGATTTCAAACTGGCTAATCTTACATGCGCCTATACAGTGTAGTTGGGTGATATGTACGTCATAAAAACTTAAGAGATCTACCAGGAAACAAGTGAAAGGAATGCGGTAGTTGGCCGCATCAAACAGACGAGTGTATAGGCCAATCTTTCCCTGGTGCCTCAGTTATGAGGTCCCCTGCACCAGGGAGAGAAGGGTGAAGGTTGCTAGGAATGAAGAAAACAGAGTAAAAGTGCCCCAATTTTTCCTCAGTCATTACGTTGAGCATGGATCCAATAGAAGGGTTGTTTCTTTGAGCCATTATTAAACAAAAAAGATAAGGGCGTGGTATTCTAACCTGCGTAGGAAGGGATCCGTGCGTAAAAAGGTGGTGATAAAAAGGAAAGCTTTAATGGCAGAAATGAAGGAAAAGACTGTGTGTCACACACAGCCGTATGGGCGACTTATTTATAGGGTTTCCTTGGAAGTCATGGTTCGTTAGATTCATGACACGTGTTTGCCACTATCCTAAGTCGTATGGTTGGGAAGCGAGTGGCAAGTGAAAAGTCAGGTGGGACCCACGGGTCACTTCTGACTCAGAAGGTTACGTCGCTCGAGGTTCTGACTGTTTGCACTTTGTCAGTCAAATGGCAGGTGAAAAGTCAATTGTGTCGGGATATGCGGTCATACGTAAGACCATATTCAATGTTGCATTTAATTTTTCTCGGTCGTCCAAGTGCGGCTGAGGTACCATAGGAATAAAATTCTAATAAGGTTGACACGTGCGGCCGAAACGAAATTTTGAAAATTCATCATTCCCTAAAGATCTTTCTTGGTACATCCGGGGAGCATCTTGTTAGTCTAGATATTCCGCCTACGGCTGTAACAACTAGACTGGGGGGACATGATGACGTATAGTCCCCAGCTGGGTCATAAACCCGGCCCACGGGTACTACCCACGTCCGTCCTGTTACTAATGAGTTGGATTAATATCATTAAAATCTTATGGGCTTCGAATGAACAGTAGCCGCATACATGTGTGCGGCCCACGGCCCGTCACGGCCGGTACAGGGTTAGACAGAATCATAATCTTGTTATGATTAGGATTTACCCCAAAGTAGAGGATATACACTCACCATAATTAGAAGATAACAATCAAGCTAATTATGGCACATATCCTTTGCTTAGGGCCGAAGCATCGGTGACAGCCCATTAGGGTTTCACCGCCTATATAAGGAACCCCAAGGGTTCCATAGAGGTATTACATTCTACAAACCCACAACTCATCCGATTCTCAAACCCTAACCGATTACTTACTCTCACGCCGGAGTCTAATCGTGAAATACATTCCCACGATAAGCCTAACGCGAGTTGTTTTAGTGTGCAGGATCCCAACCAGATATTTCACTTGGTGCAGGAGCCGGAGCCCAGCCAACCCGAATTAAGCCTAATTCGGGTCTAGCAAGGATCATCCAACTTTTGTATCAACATAAAGCGAACTGATAACCCTACAATTTTTGGTAAACTATCAACCATTCAACGAATTTGATAGAGTCTTTACCTAGAACCGTTTGCCCTAGGAGTAGATAACTCTTTACTTCTAAGTATGGTAAGTTAATGACCATGTAGTTTTTAGCAAACTACCAACTATCAACGGATTTGAGAAGTCTTTATCACAAACCCTTTGCTTATGGACTAGCTTGTTCTTATGTTTGTTAGACATGGTGAACTGAGAACCATTTGTGATGTGTGACTGAAAGTCAAACACTTAAGGCTCTTTTGCATCTTCCTCTTCTCTCTCCACCATTAGACTCCTTTGAAACTTCTAGTTGCATATCCAACATTCTTTCTAGCAACCTCCTTCCAAAAGGATATCTCTTCTCTTAAAGCATGTAGTAGGTAACATCATCTAAATCTAGTGTGTGTATCCCACATGATCTATAATATATCTAGTAAGTAGGAACCTGATTCTCTAAGTCCTTCAATATTTGTTGATCAATAGTGTGTGGCTCATACATAAACTTGAATTCATGAAGCAATAGTGAGACTTCTTCTTTACCGTCACTTCCTCCTTGGACAAACATGTGAAGATCTTGAATGTCTTATCAATCAAGAATATGAAAAATATCTTCTAGTAACCTAAACATCCTAAATTTTCCATCTGTCCTGGTTATTTCGTGAACTTCTAGTCCTTGACTTGTAGCACCTGTCCATCTTATAATTGGTGACTTCTTTCTAAAGATCTCTGTATCTATGCATTGATCTTCAAACTGTACTATCTTCAAGTACTTTCTACAGCTCTCATCATCGTCACTGTCTTCATTAGTTTTAGTTGTATATTTTAGCTTTTTATGTGCTAATTGCTTTTGCCTGGTTGATCTTTTCCTTTTATTACCTTTGGAGGTTCTTTCTATTTCAAAAGATCCTGCCTCCAAATCAGTATGTACCGCTTCACTATATACTGTTGACTCAGTATGTACCGCTGTATATTTTCAGTTTTTTCAACACCTTGAGCTTTATTTCCCTCATCCAATACTTGAGTAGTCTCTTCTTCGTTTGGAGTTTCCTTAACCTTATTGTTTTTCCTAGCATAAGTGGTCTTGATAGGTGGAGATGTTCCTTCTTGTCTAGCAGTACTTGGAATATCAAGTCTGGGGGTACTTCCAAATTTCCTTTGTTGTTGCAAGTGTTTCTTGGCTTCTTAAATAGCTTTCTTATTTGCTTCAGAACCAATTTCAACAAAGTTTAACTTGCTCCTTTTGTGTTGTTCATACAAAGCCTTGCTTTCATCAAAATTCTTCCGAACTAGTTGTGCATGAGTGAAATGTTTCACCTTCTTGAGGTAGGACATCACTTTATTCCTTACTAGATTAGTTGTTGGAGGCTTGACTCTTTCTCTTCTTCTTTTTTCAACAAAGAATCTCTGCTGCTCCCTGACTAGATCATCAATCACTTGACTTGAGTTAAGCTTGAATCCTATCATATTCTTCAATATTCCATTCTTGTTGTATTCTTTGTGCTTCAAGCAGTTGTTGCTTAGCTGCAAGTTTTTCCTGTAGTTGTTCTTCATGGAGTCTTGCTTGTAGTCTATAAGCTACTTCTTCATGCTTCATTTGATGAAATTTATCCATGACTTTCTTGATATCATCATCTGAATCACTTTCATCTTCCTTTTCTGATTCAGACTGCAACTTCTTCTTGCATTTGTCTTTTGGGTCAATTTTAGGTAACTTCTTTATTATCCTTGAAGATCTTCTATCTTCACCCTCATTAGGTTGTTGACCTGGTATAATAATACCCTTTGTAGCAGGCTATGAAGTTTGCACCTTCTTGCCTTTATCCTGAACTTTACTGGCAAGACTTGATTGTTGTGCCTTCTTTTCCTCTTATGATAGCCTAGTCTTTTCAGCTGAACTTTTCTCTTTGAGACCAAGCAAAAGTTGTGATAAGATCTCATCCTCTCCAAATATGCAATATGGCTTTCCTCAAAAGATGGAAGTAAGATCTTTGATCAGCGGTACCTGCACCTGAAGCAGTAGTTGCACTAGGCTTAACGTATTGATACAAAAGTTGGATGGACCGAGTTAGACCTGAATTAGGCTTAATTTAGGGTCTTGTGGGTTCTTGCTATTGCACCAAGTGAATCTTGTTTAAGGACCCTGCATACTAAAAACAGACACCGTTAGGCTTATTGTGGGCGCTTGTCCCACGATTAGACTCTGGCGTAAGAGTAAGTAATCAGTTTGAGTATAAGTGATGGTTTAGAGTATTGTGTGTATCGTACCGTTGTGGAACCTTGGGGGTTCCTTTTATACCCGAGAGAGTCCTCACTGGGCTCTCCTACTCTTGCGGCCTAAGGAAGGGATAATGACTAAAAATAACTTGATCCTTATCGCGTAACCGAGGCAATTGCATATCCCCTTCTTTTAGGCGAATATAACTATAAGATAAGTTATATTCTGTCTGATCCTGTCGTAATGCGACAAGGACTTGGTTAAGTAACCATCCGTCGTGCGACAATGGTTTATTGGGCTCCTGAGCCTTGCGCCCGCCGCGCAGTGACAATCCATACCCAATGGATACGGGTAGTACCTACGGGTTGGTTTATACAACCCGAATAGGGACTATACGTCATCATGTCCCCCCAGTCTAGTGTTCGTAGGTTCTGACCGTGGCTACTAGACTAATAACCTACTAAGTGGGCAATCACAGTATGCAATACCCCAGAGGTTTCAAATTCTCCTGCCAAGGGCACATACATCCCGCCTTTTTCACCTAATCCCCTTGAAAACTGGGAAAACGTCTGCCACGTCATGTCACCCCTTTATCTTTAACCGTTTGATGATTATAGTGGAATACACGTGGCATAGAACTGAACAATTGGAATAGTAAATCGGATGCCTATATATATCACCGCCGCTTTTCGACTGCTCAGTTTCAACAGTAAAAACTACCATTGCCAAGCTTTTGTTATTCCACCATTCGAAGCAAGATACGCCTAAGGTAATCGTCTACGAATATTTTATTGTTTCGACATACATATTCAATCATGGTTAGGCAATTATCCGAGATCACGTCCACTATGACTATTGAGGAATTAGGCCGGTAAATGTCAGACTACTACATCCCTGATTACTTGCACCCCGAAGTACCGAAACCTCACCGAAACATTAGACAGGCGCCCGAGGGAAAAACAGGAATGTACACCAGGTTTTTCGACTATCTTAACCACCAAATCTATATGTCACGCTTCCTTATCAGTATCCTTACACATTACGAGATCCACGTATCCCAATTACACTGTATAGGAGCGATAAAAATATCCAACTTTGAAGTTAACTGTCGTACAATAGATATAGAACCAACCCGTGAACCTATTCCGTGTTTTCTACCAACGCCTCTTGTCGAATGGATGGGTGTCGTTTGCCAAACGAAAGGGTGGTCTCCAATGCTACGTCGAGAAGGTGGACTCACTAAGGAATTGCGTTTTATCAGGGAGGTGGGGATATGCGTTTTATCAACCTGGGTTATAGTGATTTGGGATTGGGCAGAGATTGTTTTAGTGGTTGTTGAAACGATTATTTTAGGGTCATTTGAGTGTGGTATAGGTGTCGGGTTTACTTTAGAGTATTTTGAGAATGGGGGTGACTCGGTATTGGCAGTATATGAGAATGGTATGGCATCAGAAGAAGTATGTTTATCTCTGATTGATTGTCCATCAGCATGTTGATAAAAGTTCATATCCTGTCCTCGTGAGTCCTTATGATTTTGAGCAGCGTAGAACGAGGACGTCGGCACCGCGTTATGATCAAGTGATAACCGCTTTATTGTATTTGCTTTAATCTTCGGACCCAAGTGCTTTGCTAATTTTGTGCATTTGGGGTAAATACAGTTATCGGCACCATGTCCAAGCCGACCATAAGCAAAGCAAAAGTTACTGAGTCTCTCGTATTTAAAAGTAACGAACAAAGGTTCTAATCCTTCACGTTCCATATAATAACCAGGGCATAAAGGTTCTGTTATGTCAATTGAGACTCAGCAACGAAGAAAACAACGGTTTAGTTGAACCCGGTCACCCACAGAATCAATATCAACCAAGGTACCAATGCGTTTGGCCAAATCGATAACAAAACACTTTGTCAATTTTCCCAGCGGTAAGTTGTGAGCTTGCGCCCAAAAAGAGCCTCGCGAGAAGTCAAATTTTGTTATGCTTTTGTTTGGATCCCATTTGAAATGTATATAGTTTGAAGTTCGTTTTCTCAGTTCTTAACAAATTGAAAGTCCTAACAAGATCGAGTTTATAATCTTTTTTGGTTGGTAAAGGTATTTGGATATTCTACGTCTAATTCAACAATCAAATAAAAATGAAAAATATTAACTATGTAACCGTAAAACAAATTGTCAAATACCACATTTTTATTCAATTAAAATCACAAATGTAAATTCTATAAAATAAAAGGACTGAAATTGTAAATTCTATGAAAATTAAATGCCAAAAATTCAAAGTCTAAAAGTCTAAGGACTATTTATGCAAAAACAGTTAACAAATTGGACTAATCATAAAAATGTAACTAACAAAGTAACTAATTTTAACTACTTTTGAAAACTAACTAACCAATTGTTAACTAACTTGAAAATAGAAGGACAACCTAACAAACTCTAAAGATTAGGAAAGATTAGCCAAATATGTAACTGATTAACACCCTAGGGACTAAACTACAAATTCCAAAAGTTTTATAACAAAAACAGGTTAAGGACTTACACAAGCTCGTATAAGCTCATTTCTTAACCAAATAAGCTCAAACAATTTTAAAAGGCTTAAAATTGAAATTTAGCTAGACCAGTAACAGGAAATAAGCTGAAACTTCCTAAAACTCTAATAAGCTATTTGAAATAAGCCCAAAATAAGCTAACTAATAAGCCAAACGTTCACAACTTGATTTTAATGCAAAAACTTGTTAATCAGCTCAAAAGAAGAAGGGGAAGTTTAGTCTTATCAAAAATGGTCCACTATTAAGCTCAGAAAATGAAAATAAGCTAGAATGAGCTTATGTTGACTTTTGTTGACCAAAAATCCAAAAAGTTGAAAAGTTCAAATCTTAACCAGGAACACTTTTTAAAGTGATTTGTGAAAGAAAATGGCTAAGTTTCTGAAGTGGATAAGCTAGAATGAGAAATCGGAATGGCTATTTATCACAGAGAATTGCATTTGCTCAAAGGCTGAAACAAGTGCTTATTCCTAGCTTATCACTGGATACTGTAGAATTTCCTGCTTAAGGCTTAAACTACATATGTTGAGTAAGGGCTAGAAACAAATTTCAGGAAAATTCATCAAGAAACAAAGAGATGGCAATGATTTGAAATCAGTAACTTTCTGAAAACTAGTTTTTGAAACAATATGACCCAAACCTTTTTACTGAAATTGACCTATTTGACCAAAGAACTGACTTGAAAGTGAATGATAACTAAAGAACTTGACTTAAAATGGCTAGATGAAAAAAGTTTAACAAGTTTTGAGCTAAAATGAACACTAGGTCTTACTCCAAAACTGATTGCCAAACACTAGTTACAGATTTTAGAAGAATTCTATCAAAGGAATTTTAGCTAAAAGTAATACTGATTAAAGTTTGATTACAAGCTAAGTTTTCCTAGCAAAACGAGATGAAAAGAAACTGATCATAGGCTATGCAACACTTCTATGCCACAAATGCTAAGGCAAGCTATATTAAAGCTGAAAACTTAGAAGAATGTAGATATAAGCTAAGATACAATTTCTAAACTACCAATAAGCTACTCAATCAATCAACACAAGTCAATTATCAGCTAAACACCTTTTATCATACAACCAATCAAGTTTACTCTAGGTATTAAGCTTGCCTGCAATAGTTAAGAGGAACAAAACTCAGAAAGTTGTACACCTTTAGCTTAGGCCTCCTTTGGGGAGTATAGTAGTGATGAGCTATCTAGCAAGTGCTAAACCACCACCTTAGCACTAGTATCTACCAACAATCTACTAATCAACAACTGTAATCAACTCAAACTCCAGTGATGAACTCAAAACCTTCAAAATCTATAAATGCTTGAAAGGAATGATCAAAACAGGTACTCAGCTACTGGATGTAATGAACAGCTACAATCTTCAACAAGGCTTCTAATGAACAAGTATGATCACTAGAAACAAGCAATATCCATGGCGTATGAACAGTAGATAAGAGCTATGAGAGAATTTGGAGGGAAATTTGAATTTTATTGAAGTAAAGTGAAAAGTAGTTACAAGGTTGGTTACAACTAACTAACAGACTCTCAAGAGGTTGTCAGGCTCTTGAGAGTTGTTATCTACTAACTTGCTAACAAAATGAGAGAGAGAGAGTAAAATTCTAGTGTATGTGTTTTCACACTAGCTAACTATGTACAAATGAGAGCCTACTACCCTATTTATAGAATGAGAAAGTGAAGTTGTTGGGGAGAATGACGTGTCCAATCCAATCATTTAGCTCCACGTGTCCCAATTCTGCTAATTGAAATTTGCAGGTGAAGAACTTAATTGGGGATTTTTATTGAGTTTTTTCAGCTTAATTGAGTTGTTAGGTTGAATTCCTCTCTTGATTTTGAACAACTTTCATGTTTATAACTCCTTCTGAAATGCCCTCTAGCTAAATCCCGTTCCTAGCAATTTGTTTGGAGAAGAAAGCCACGTGGCAGGTTGTGGTTGGCGGAGAGGGAAGCACACAGATCACAATCCATATTGGATAAAAGTATTATTGCATGGCGAAAGCTGATTGGTTGAAAATAGAAGTAGTGCGCTGCACTGTTAGGATCTTGTAATTAATTATTTGGCTACTGTGAGTGGCCAGCTGGCGATCCAAGTGATTGGTTTTCTTGCTTCTCATTGGTTGAAGCCTTTTAACACGGATTGAGCACAAAATTCTTTCCAAAATTGGCAGAAATGGTCCTTGTACTTGGCAGTTTTGTATTTTAAACTAGAATCTTCATTCCTTTGGCAAAAATGATCCTTCAACTTGCATTCTTGCTTCTTCTGACCCTTTGACTTGGTTGACTTGATAGTTGACCATGTTTGACTTTGATCTTGACTTTGACAAATGTTCACTTTTGGTCCTTCATCTTTGAAATGTTGTCAAGATAGGTCCTTTGTCTTTAAAGTCTTGTCACTCTTGATCCTTCTTTGTCTTTTTCATCCAATTAGCTTGATTTTCTTCTTGTTTTCTTGAAAATGCATCCTTCTTACCTATTTGTACACAAACACAGAACATACCACATAATACTGCTTTTATAGCACAAAGTTTAGGTATTTTGCTTGTGTTTTAGGGTGATTTGTTGATTAATTGATATGAGTTTTTGCTCATATCAAATCCCCTACACTCGAACATTGTCATGTCCTCATGCAATGCTATATTTTAAAGCACAAATTTACATTCTCCTCATAATTAATCCACCTTGGCCATTATGGAATGCATCTACACTACTCTACACTATATGATGCATGATTTTGATCTTTAACAATGCAATGCACAAGATACAATTCTATTTATATCTCGAGGAGTGAGAGATAAGCTCTCGGTCGACTTTTGAAGGAGAAGAGATTATCTCCCTCGAGGTGTAATATGAAATATCCACAAGAAAGTATAATATACGTATGTACTACTTGGGTGCAAGACCCCCAATCAAGCCTTCCTTCTTAGAATACGCACTAGTGAACGGGGGGTTAGGTGGCGCGAAGCACTTAAGTACCTATTGACCCTTAGATGGAATTTTATAGCACATCGCCTTTCTATTCACTTTGTAGTTTGTATTCTTCGAATTATTGCCTATTGGAAGTATTTATCTATTCTTGCTTAATTAAATTCGATCGATACACGTGTCAAGGACCGGAACGCCCCCTAACACGGTGTATTGCCTCGGCAATACTTATGGAAGATATGTGTATTGGTTGTTCTTATACGTATACGTATTTACATATAATAATATAGAGAAAATATTTTTGTGTTAATTTGATTTTTTAAGAAAAATACTATATGTACGTAAAAATGATGAAAACCGATATAATATATATTTTTGGGTGTAATCTTTTAGGAAAAATATTACTTTTTGGATTTTTAATTTTTTTGGTTCAATTCTTTAGGAAAAGAATTGATTTTTGTGATTTTTATTTTTTTGTATTTTTATCTTTTTGATTTTTTTTATCTTTTTGATTTATAATACGTAAAAATAACGTTCACAAAGTGAACGGATCCCAAAATCCAATCGTCTCACTCGAAACCGTTAATCTTCACGAAAAGAACCGGCAGCGGCGCCATTTAATATGTATATAGTTTGAAGTTCGTTTTCTCAGTTCTTAACAAATTGAAAGTCCTAACAAGATCGAGTTTATAATTGTTTTTGGTTGGTAAAGGTATTTGGATATTCTACGTCTAATTCAACAATCAAATAAAAATGAAAAATATTAACTATGTAACCGTAAAACAAATTGTCAAATACCACATTTTTATTCAATTAAAATCACAAATGTAAATTCTATAAAATGAAAGGACTGAAATTGTAAATTCTATGAAAATTAAATGCCAAAAATTCAAAGTCTAAAAGTCTAAGGACTATTTATGCAAAAACAGTTAACAAATTGGACTAATTATAAAAATGTAACTAACAAAGTAACTAACTTTAACTACTTTTGAAAACTAACTAACCAATTGTTAACTAACTTGAAAATAGAAGGACTTAACCTAACAAACTCTAAAGAGTAACTGATTAACACCCTAGGGACTAAACTACAAATTCCAAAAGTTTTATAACAAAAACGGGTTAAGGACTTACACAAGCTCGTATAAGCTCATTTCTTAACCAAATAAGCTCAAACAAGTTTTAAAAGGCTTAAAATTGAAATTTAGCTAGACCAGTAACAGGAAATAAGCTGAAACTTCCTAAAACTCTAATAAGCTATTTGAAATAAGCCCAAAATAATCTAACTAATAAGCCAAACGTTCACAACTTTATTTTAATGCAAAAACTTGTTAATCAGCTCAAAAGAAGAAGGGGAAGTTTAGTCTTATAAAAAATGGTCCATTATTAAGCTCAGAAAATGAAAATAAGCTAGAATGAGCTTATGTTGACTTTTGTTGACCAAAAATCCAAAAAGTTGAAAAGTTCAAATCTTAACCAGTAACACTTTTTAAAGTGATTTGTGAAAGAAAATGGCTAAGTTTCTGAAGTGGATAAGCTAGAATGAGAAATCAGAATGGCTATTTATCACAGAGAATTGCATTTGCTCAAAGGCTGAAACAAGTGCTTATTCCTAGCTTATCACTGGATACTGTAGAATTTCTTGCTTAAGGCTTAAACTACATATGTTGAGTAAGGGCTAGAAACAAATTTCAGGAAAATTCATCAAGAAACAAAGAGATGGCAATGATTTGAAATCAGTAACTTTCTGAAAACTAATTTTTGAAAGAATATGACCCAAACCTTTTTACTGAAATTGACCTATTTGACCAAAGAACTGACTTGAAAGTGAATGATAACTAAAGAACTTGACTTAAAATGGCTAGATGACAAAAGTTTAACAAGTTTTGAGCTAAAATGAACACTAGGTCTTACTCCAAAACTGATTGCCAAACACTAGTTACAGATTTTAGAAGAATTCTATCAAAGGAATTTTAGCTAAAAGTAATACTGATTAAAGTTTGATTACAAGCTAAGTTTTACTAGCAAAATGAGATGAAAAGAAACTGATTATAGGCTATGCAACACTTCTATGCCACAAATGCTAAGGCAAGCTATATTAAAGCTGAAAACTTAGCAGAATGTAGATATAAGCTAAGATACAATTGCTAAACTACCAATAAGCTACTCAATCAATCAACACAAGTCAATTATCAGCTAAACACCTTTTATCATACAACCAATCAAGTTTACTCTAGGTATTAAGCATGCCTGCAACAGTTAAGAGGAACAAAACTCAGAAAATTGTACACCTTTAGCTTAGGACTCCTTTGGGAAGTAGAGTAGCGCTGAGCTATCTAGCTAGTGCTAAACCACCACCTTAGCACTAGTATCTACCAACAATCTACTAATCAACAGTTGTAATCAACTCAAACTCCATTGATGAACTCAAAACCTTCAAAATCTACCAATGCTTGAAAGGAATGATCAAAACAGGTACTCAGCTACTGGATGTAATGAACAGCTACAATCTTCAACAAGGCTTCTAATGAACAAGTATGATCACTAGAAACAAGCAATATCTATGGCGTATGAACAGTAGATAAGAGCTATGAGAGAATTTGGAGGGAAATTTGAATTTTATTGAAGAAAAGAGAAAAGTAGTTACAAGGTTGGTTACAACTAACTAACAGAATCTCAAGAGGTTTTCAGGCTCTTGAGAGTTGTTATCTACTAACTTGCTAACAAAATGAGAGAGAGGGAGTAAAATTCTAGTGTGTGTGTTTTCACACTAGCTAACTATGTACAAATGAGAGCCTACTACCCTATTTATAGAATGAGAAAGTGAAGTTGTTGGGGAGAATGACGTGTCCAATCCAATCATTTAGCTTCACGTGTCCCAATTCTGCTAATTGAAATTTGCAGGTGAAGAACTTAATTAGGGATTTTTTATTGAGTTGTTTTCAGCTTAATTGAGTTGTTGGGTTGAATTCCTCTCTTGATTTTGAACAACTTTCATGTTTGTAACTCCTTCTGAGATGCCCTCTAGCTAAATCCCGTTCCTGGCAATTTGTTTGGAGAAGAAAGCCACGTGGCAGGTTGTGGTTGGCGGAGAGGGAAGCATACAGATCACAATCCATATTGGATAAAAGTATTATTGCATGGCGAAAGCTGATTGGTTGAAAATAGAAGTAGTGCGTTGCACTGTTGGGATCTTGTAATTAATTATTTGGCTACTGTGAGTGGCCAGCTGGCGATCCAAGTGATTGGTTTTCTTGCTTCTCATTGGTTGAAGCCTTTTAACACGGATTGAGCACAAAAGTCTTTCCAAAATTGGCAGAAATGGTCCTTGTACATGGCAGTTTTGTATTTTAAACTAGAATCTTCATTCCTTTGGCAAAAATGATCCTTCAACTTGCATTCTTGCTTCTTTTGACCCTTTGACTTGGTTGACTTGATAGTTGACCATGTTTGACTTTGATCTTGACTTTGAAAAATGTTTACTTTTGGTCCTTCATCTTTGAAATGTTGTCAAGATAGGTCCTTTATCTTCAAAGTCTTGTCACTCTTGATCCTTCTTTGTCTTTTTCATCCAATTAGCTTGATTTTCTTCTTGTTTGCTTGAAAATGCATCCTTCTTACCTATTTGTACACAAACACAGAACATACCACATAATACCGCTTTTATAGCACAAAGTTTAGGTATTTTGCTTGTGTTTTAGGGTGATTTGTTGATTAATTGATATGAGTTTTTGCTCATATCAGATCCCATGGTGCTAAAGCTAAGTAAAAACCATAATGTTCCATGGTGAATCACAAAGGATCTTCTCGAGGTCTTCTCTGTTTTGAAAGACAAACAAGAACATATTTTTCTCTCATGGATGAATCGCGAATGTTTCTCGGGTTTCCCATGCCCTATGAATAATTACGATCGTTCCGGCTTTATGAGTATGTTTTTGATCGGTAATAATCCGACCAATTAAACAAAGTTCTGGTGATTGTGTCGACATAATGAAAATAGGAGACTTATGGATTTCTTACCAAATGGATAGGATGAGATTGAGATATAATTGAAGATCAATTTCAGGCAAGTATAGATCTCATAGATAAACTAGAGATAGTAAGTCGGTTATCCTTCAATGGAGGAAACGAAGATACCAGAGAGAAAAAGTCAAACTAGTTGACTAGAAACTATATGACTCAAACGTGATGTTCGGTGCTCTTTTTATTGTTTAAAAATCAGCTTTTCATATATATAGATTATGGAATCCAGAAAATGTCAAATTGTGTTCGTGGGAAATCTATAGGAAATAACTGTGGATAATATGTGGGAAACAAATGGTGGAAAATCTGTGGGAAACACACGGAACATGGATACTAAAATTTGTGGGAATATATCCGTGAGAAATCCGTGGGGATATATTCGTGGGAACTCCGTGGTAAACACATGAAAGATTGATGCTAAAATTTTTGGGAAATCCGTGGGAAAATGTTTGTGGAAAATCCGTGGGAAAATGTCTGTTGGAAATCTGTGGCAAAAAGACCACTCTTTCGTGTGAAATTCAGTTGATAAAAACCGTGGGAAATCTGTGGGAAAATGGTCAACGCTCCGTGGGAAAAATATTTACCCACGGGGTTTTTAGCGACGGAATAATTCCATAGGAAACCTGTGGGAAAGGGCCCTTTCCCACATAATTTCCCACGGATCTTGCTGTGGGTAAACGCTGTTTGTGTAGTAGTGATCTCCGGAGGTGATGTCCCGAGAAGATTACTACTGAAGAGTGTAGGAAAAGCACATCACCTTCTGGAATGATCCTAAAAACCAACGAAGATCCGAGATAAATTCGCTAAATCAGGCTAAGATGAAGACCCCGTGTTGGTAGGGATCCCGATCACTCGCCCGCTTTCGAGACGAAGTGGTAAGAAACATTATAATTAATTTACATACATATATGTCTTTGATTATATGCTTTGGTGTGTTGTGATTTTTAGTTTTTATTTTTTTCATTCTATATGTGTGTGTATGTATGTACAGATGCAAGCTTTAACTCCTCGCACTACACGAATTTTGTCGATTACCCATGGACCATATTTGTGGGTAAAAGGCTTAAAATCGTGGGTAATTACCTAACACCCACAAATCTCCCAGGCATGCCTTTAAGTGGGTAAAACCTTCGAGGCTAATTTTGTACCCACAACTTTTGTAATTCGCGGGAAAGTTTACCCATGACGTATTTTGTGGGTGATTATGTTATTTCGTGGGTAACAAATCCATGGGTTTTTCGTGTCATGTCATGAAAATATCCATACATATAATTGTGAGTAATTCGCGGGTAAAATTATCCACAAATATCGTGGGTAAAGAGACTCGTAGCTGGGTCTACCGGTTATAATTTACCCATGCTTTCAAATAATAGGTAACATAACATACTAAGTACAGTATTTCTAAATAGATCATTTCACATTAACACAACAATAACAAGATATGAAGCTATATAGTAAAATAATATATTAATATCGTAAACAGAAATACAAAAATGAATTGTATTCAACTATGAAGTAGTATCATATCTTAAGTACAATGCATAATCTCATTGATCCAATAATACTTTTTGGAACATATAATCAAAAATACATAGCTGTAAGTACGTAGTTCCAAAGAAGTTGAATCCAGCAATAACATATGTCATTCTCAAGTCAAACAATCCTGTTGTTGAGGTGTTGCAGACACAATATCTCCCATGTGATTTTCACTTCTTAGTCGTTACTTAATTAAGCCATTCATCTTTGTCATAACCTGTGCATTTAACTATAAATTATAATAACCATTAAAGGGAAGATGAGATAATAATTCAAATACATAATACCAAAGTACTGAAATTTGGAATAAATCTCTTCAATCTAAATTATACGTAGTATGTGATATCCATTTTAAGTGTCCCCTACCAATGATGTTTAAAAAAGTAAACTAAAAAGTATATAAATAAATTTGTGAATTTTTAACCAAAACTATTAATCGATTTTTCTTTTGAAGAAGTGTTTATATCAGTGTATTCACCAACAAAGATTTAAAAACCTTTTCCTCTCTTTACTTATGATGCTTGTATAGTGTGGATCACCATAATCGAAAGTTGAACTCCGGTTCTTGTAAATTCTCGAATCCTTTACTTTATTGCATGTTTATATAAAAAACAAAATATACATGTTCGACATGTTAGTTGCAAAAAGAACTTACAGTTGAGTAGTGCTTGAGATAGATAAAAGATCTACGTATTGTGTTCAGTATGATGATAGAAGAATTCAATATTGGTTGTCATGCACTATCAAAAAAGTTGAACAAGTTTGTTCAAGTGTTGGTTAAAAATGTAAAAAACTGATCTCATTAGAAAGTAGTGGCGGATTATGTGGAAGGTGAGTGTATTCTGTTTTAAAAGTTTAAAATTAAAAGTGTTTGAATCATGCTGTAGCTTTTCGCAAGTCATAAGAGCGAGAATTTTTCATCCACAACATGGAAACATAATTTATTTATCCAATGTTGCGGGATAAATCGTATTTTCTAACGAGTACCTATTTGGTTATTCCACTCATCTATAGAAGTCCTAACATCATCACTAGAGGCACTTTGTTTTTTACTCACACTTGATCGTCCGTTCTTAAATTACCATGCTTTGATTAAAAATTGCATTTTTTTTGTTAACGTAGAGACTTTTTTTAATAGTGCCGAAATTATATATGCTTTTTCGTTTAATTAGACGATTACCCGCGCTTGACGGCGAAATCGCTTAGCAACATATAATTAACGATATGCTAATCGATTTAGTGGTTAAACCGGTAATCCCACGACTCGACCGGGTTAAACCGCTGGTCGAACCCGTGCGGTGACTCGACATGGTTGACTTAGTGGTCGAACTCATGCTCGGTGACTCGACCGGGTTGACCTAGTGGTTGAACTCGTGACCGGATTGACCCAGTGGTCGAACCCATGACTCGGTGGCTTGATTGGATTGACACGATTGTCAAACGCGTAACACGATGACTCAACTTAGATTGACCTGGTGGTTCAACCAGTGACCACGTATTAAATGTTTGACTTCATAATAATTTGATTCTACTCTATATAGTAAATTTAAGTTTTTTACTATTTATTTATTTATAGTTTTTTCACTTTAAAAGATCATGTGTAAATATTTTACATATTAGTATAGATAACACCAAAATATTACGACACTAAGTACCCTTGAAACAAACCATGTGTATCTAGTTATCCACAAATCAACCACGAAAAATTTCCCATGGGCACAATGGTCGTGTGTAATTCATGGGTAAACAAAATTCACCCACGATATTACTAATATATTTACCCACAATCGTTGATTTTGTGAGTGATTGGTGGGAAACGTTTTAGCGCAAAACATTTACCCACAAATTACACATGAAAGACAATACGGTGGGAGATCCCGTGGGCAAAGTTGCAGGAAATAATTGGGAGAATCTAAATTGTTTTCTAATTACTTAATCATGGGTAACTTTTGGATAATGTATGGGTGAATATCCATAAATCAAAGTTTCTGTGTAATTATCGTGGGTAATCACCAGAATTCTTGTAGTGTCGGGAGTACCCGTCTACCTTTGATACATTATTCGTGACGCACACCAACATCGCTGAAGAGTTTTATCACGAGGAGGCCCACCGGTATGTATGTAAATATCTTTTTTACTTTTTTTAAATTAAATATTTTATTATTATTTGTTCGGATATACGTTTGTTTCCGACTATGCCCAACGCGACTGCCGAGAAATAATGTACCAACACGACTAAATAATATATTAACTATCTTCTGTTTTTGTCATTTCATTAGGAGGAGATGCTCGCTTTACATGCTACATGCCTACATACAGAGGACGAGATCAACCGTATCGTCAGAGGGGGTAAGCAGCGGGGTTACATCCCCGGTGTCGATCAGGTAGTGTCGGGAAGTGTCCAAGCTGTCCTATATACTCCCCCACCCGCCAACGACGGTAGAATGGACTTCATTTGGAATCTTTTTAAAAGTGACGATAAGTACACCGATGCCTTTCAACAATTCGAGTCGGGTGGTGCGAGCGGGAGTAGCGCGGACCGTAGTAGCAATGCTCGAGAGGAAGATAATGAGAATAATGGCAACGATGGTTAGTATTTCTTGTCTTTCCTACCTTAACATGCATGTTATATAATTATAAACCCCGAATTGTAACTAGGAACCAATGTATTTGTATTGGTACAAGTTGTGATGTATTTGTATTGAGTTGATCGATCGATCCGTTATATAGTATTGTTTTTTGATACTAGCTTAGTTGATGTTTTATATGAGATTGCATATTCCCAGGTTTTGATAGATTTTTTCCGAAAAAATTCTGGAAATAGCCTGCTGTGCAGGCTGTATAAAAAACACTGAACTTTCCCCAACGACATGTCGCCGGGGAAAAATGGAGCTCGTTTGACTTTTCAAAAAAAGTCAAGGATCTTCCAATGCGATTTGTCGTCGGGGAAAGTTTATCAGCACAATAAGGTTACAACGTGGCCAGTTGACTTTTCAACGTATAAGAAAAGTTTTTATGGCGACATTGTCGCTGGGAAAAAGTCAAGATTAATTAACGATTTGATTAAGCCTGTTTATTAATGCCAGGTTTCCCTGACGACGATGTCGCTGGGGATTCTTTCCCTAACAAGTGCCAGCGTGGCAATAATTCTCATGGCCAAAAACTTGTGGGTCCTACGTTTTCGCTGGGGAAACCTTTTCATGTCGCCAGGGATACTTTCCATGACGGCCGTCCCTGACATCTTTTTCCTGGCGACTTGTCGCCAGGGAAAGTTTCCCCCATCGATTTGTCGCTAAAGAAAATCTCGTTTTTAGCTAGGGAAAGGTTGCAATCTTGTAGTGTACATATCTTTTCATTTAGTACAATGAAATAATGCATGATGTTCTAATCTGTATTACATATAAAAAAATTGATATCTCTTCCTTATTTAATGCTTAAATAATATAAATATAAAAGCTTAATTTACAAGTTAATTAAACACCACTTTTTTCTAACTTTAAGTAATACATAGCTTATGGTGCAATTATTAAATCCACCAACAAATTTATTGTTATAAATTTGTATATGTTACAAGTATACATTAATTAAAATATTAAATACCAATGTATTTTTAAAATGCTAACAAGTTGATTATAGATATTGTTTAAAAATGGGACTGGACTAACGGGTCACCACCGATCAGGCTAGCCGATAAAACCGATAGAAAATAAAATTATGAAGATAACCAGACAGAAGCGGTATAAACGGGTGCACCAGATTGAACTTGGATCATTTATTATTATTCTACAGTTAAACAGTTTATCGTTTTTAGTTTGGTGACGCTTAAACTTTAATCACAGGTACCCACAACCGCAATGAACGTGTACCCTGCTATTTAAACATGTTATTTTTAAACAAAAGTTTATAAATATTTTTTATTATTAAACAAAACCTTATAAACACCACTTTTGTTATTATCCAAATATAACAACCATTCAATTTCAATGTCAATTTCAGTTTCAATTTCGAAATGTATTCCCTATTTTTAGGAACATAAGTCTCAATTTAAAAACTTTTAACCAACTGTTTCCTTGATGAACATTTTTTTCTGAAAGGTCTTGATGAACATTTTCCAAACATAAAAAAACGCTCCTATCCATAAATAAAAGATGCGAATGACGCAAATAAAAGTTTCTGTATGTGTTTATTTTCGTCCCAGATCGTTTTTATTGATTACATTACGTGTGTTATAGTTTGATTCTCTGTTTTGAATATTATATTTATGTGCCACGTGGTGAGAAGGAAATCACTATCAACTATTAATGGTCAAAAAGTCTATGGTTAATTAATTTGGACAGTTTACCTTTTTAAGATATTAGACGAATACTCGCGGCGAAATGTTTAGCGGCGGAAGTGACGGGTAATTAACATAATAACTCATTTTGTAGTAAATATTTCTTGAAACCGAAAGTGAATTTTTTAAAATAAAAATAGAAATGTTCATATGATTCCATGAGTTCTTAACATATAGATCGATTCATAAATCTGACTTTAGGGTAATTTCGAAACTGGAGCTCTTTTAATTTTCAGAATGAGTAATATGGTTAAAGTTTTGAGATTACATTGAAGTTGTAATATTTTTCTTATTTAGATGAAATGTTCAAAAAATTTAACTTTTTAACTATTGGGATAAAAGTTTTAAAGTATATAAATTTTGTTTTTTAGTAGGGTCTACATTTTCAACCATTCTATATTTTTTAACATTACAATCATAAGAATATAACCTTTATAAGATAGTAAAGATAAAGATAAAATACGTATATTTTTTTGAATTTCTACAGTAACATTTTGCAACATTATATACAGCATGAGATTTTGCTTTCGTTCCACAAAAAGGTGAAGATTGGAGGGAACACATTAACCCCGGGTGTCTTTTGGCACCAGCCATTGTCCACCCCACAAAGAATAGCTCCGGCAACTCTCCTGGCCCAGAGGAGCAACACTTGGAGTGAGACGAGCCGAGACTCGACCCTCGATCTCTTATTCGTATATGTATGAGATTTTGCAACATTAAGCGATATAGTTTGTGTTAGACTTTGGTTTAGCTTTTTTCTAAGGGTCAAAACTTAGTATAAAATTTTGTGTTATTGAATTTAATTTGACTAGAAACCAAGTTAATTTTATGGATCCGAATAGTTGAATTGGTAATGTTAACGCGTCTATAGACAAAATGTAAACCAAATCGTATGTCGATTTCAAGATCGGAATTTTTTTCGAATATTCATTTTTAAAGATACATTTATGCTACTTATACATTGTAATTTTATAGTTTAATATATATTTTAAAAAATAAAGATTTAAAACTATTCAAATAATTATAAAAAAAATAAAAACATTATTTTATTCAAATTCAGATTTTATAATAATTTTTTTATCAATAAAATATGATAGTGAGATTCAAACTTAAAATATATTAATTATACAAACACCACTTTTGTCTATTTAGATAAATGCCTTAAAAAATCTCTTCCCTAAAAAAGATTAATTAAACTTTTATGAAAAGCCCTCTCATAAAACTAACTAAAAAAAATTATCTTACCTTATTTAAATAAATGTCTCCAAAATATTGTTGTGGATATATTTTTAACTAGTTTAGATGAAAAATCCTCCAAAATATCATTGTGACATATTCAGAACCCTAGTTTGAAGAAGCGGGAAAACCCAAATGGTTTTCAAAAATCAAAACTAACACGCAGTTTTCTCATCTTTATCTCTTTTTATTTCATTTCATTTTCTTTAAATACAAAACCAAAAACCCTTTTCTGTTTCATTCAAAAAAAAAACCCTACTTTTCATTCCCACCCAAAACCAAAAAATAAAATAATAAAAAAATCATGGAAACAGCTCTTATTAGGGTTTCGACAAGGAAGAGGAAAGCTGTTAAGTTTCTCATTCAAGAATCATCTCAGCAAGAAAATGAGACTCGAAAGAAGCCGAAAACAAAGGGAGATGGTGAAAAAATGAAGAAAAAAACTAGTAGCAATGGTAACAAGGGAGCGGCGGAAGTGTCGAATGGCGATGCTTCGAGTTCTAAATTTAAGTTGGCTGCAAAACGTCTTGTTGTTGAAGAAAAGGTAATGTTTTGTTTTAATGTTTTATTACGCACCCTTGTATCTTTTACGAAATTAATATAGTTTTTTTTTTATTCATGTAGTTTATTCTTTATTTGTGCAGGGGAATGTGAAATCTGTGGGATCAAATATGTGTCACCAGTGCCAAAGGAATGACAGGGGAGATGTCGTTCGTTGTCAGAAATGTAAAAGAAAGCGGTACTGTTCCCCCTGCATGAAAAAATGGTATGAATTTGGTTTTTGGCTATTTGATAATTAACTATTGATTGGATGATTTTTAATTAGATGTTAGTACTTTTTTTAGTTTTCGTATTCTTAATACGTTATTAACATAATATTTCAAAATTACGTTTAAACAGAATTTGGAAATTATTTTCTTATAGAATTTTGAACATGACTTAACTTATTTTAAAATGAGGGCAACCGCCAAGAATCATTTTTAAAAATTATGACACTAAACAAAATTTAAAAATTACGGAATTTTGAAAGTGAGTATAACTGCCAAAATATTTTACAGAATTTTGAAAATGACACAACAAAATCTTGAAAATGAGTGAAACCGCCATATCATTTTCAAAATTATGTTAATAAAATTTTGAGATTGACTTGACAGAAATTTGAAATTAGTGTAACCGCTGATAGTATTAAAAATAGAATTTAGATATGAGAAATGCCATAGTCACTAAAAGTCTACAAAATTTTGACCAAACAACAACATGTCAAGTGTATATTGTGAAAGCGCGAGGATATCATTTGTGGCATCAAAATGTCAGTTTCTTAGCAATTATCTAATGCACAATATATTTATTCACTAATGCTTTTAACAATGAAGTCTACCAAGTTGTTGTGAAAAGCTTTTCATAAAACGCTAATCGTAAATACCGTTGTATAGTTTTACCCAAATGGTCCAAGTTTTTTGGTTTTAAATTTTTTTTTTTTTTTAAATTTTGTTTATATTATAAACTAGAAATTGAAAGTAAAGTAGGGAACGAAATTATAAAGTAAACTGAAAAAAAATTGAAACATAATGTATCGTAAACTAGGGGACAAAAGTGAGTGGATATACATTTTTGTTCTATATATGTGTGTCAGGGTACTAGTAGTAACCTATGTTCAAGAAGAGGAAAAAGAAAATACAATACAATATGACATGTTATTGGGTGGCCAAAGTTTTGTAAAATCTTGGAGACGAAATAAGTGTGTGTTTTGGGTTTGAGTTGTGAGATGGCAATAAGTCACGCGTGACTTGTTACTCCGTGATAATGAGTTGGTTTTGGTTTGTCTTGGTTTCAACAAGGGGTAAAGAACTCACTAGCTAGTGTGAGTTATGTTGAGTTATTTTTTATTGCTTTCTAATAGGGTTGTGAGTGTGTGGGTATTTAATTGGGTATATTTTTATATAAAGTGAGTATTTAGTGAAGTGTGAGTTTTTTTATCTTTGCTGCGATTTTAGTGTGAATTTTTGGTGAGTTAGTGAGATGATGGAGAGAGCTGTTGTGGCGCTGAGGAGTTTGTTTCCCACCCATTACTCCCTTTAGCCTTAGTGGGTATAACATTTTTCCTTAGAAATTAATAACAGAAACATTAGAATTTTGAAAATGACTGACTATTAATCAACTAATAACAAAAACATGAAAATGTGTCAATAAGTTAATAAAAGAATTTTGAAAATGACTAAATACATTAACATCATACTAGCTTGCCTGTCGTAGGTAATCTTCTTTTAGGCTCATTAATGTGCAACAGTACTCTCCATTGATCTATGTGGTATTCGGCTTTGATTCATCTTAGGAACTATCATTTCTATTGGCTGTATGGGCAAATATATGAACTCTGCATATATATGTTGACTTGGTTTGCATGAATTTCAAGTACAGGCAAAAGAACATGCATAATTGTTACAAATAAGAGAGTAGATGATTAGTCTTTTATAACCTGTCATCACCTGAATATGTGATTGGAACTACTTATATGAGTTTAAAACCTATGCTAGCTTCTGGCGGACTGGTTCAGAACCTTTGATTTATTCTTTATGTTTATACTGTTATTAGGTACCCTGGCATGACAAAAAAGATGTTTGCTGAGCGCTGTCCTTTTTGTCTTGACATCTGCAACTGTAAACGTTGCTTACGCGATGTGCGCCCTAATGTTAGTTTCTGCAGCTGATCTTTTGTTACTGGACCTTATTGCTGTTTTTACACTTACTCATATAGGCATATACATGGTTTTTGGGAATGCTTATTGAATCTGCTTATTCCTGTTGAAAATTTGAAATAAACAGAAGCAAATAATTATGTGTAAAAAATGCAAGGCAGGAGATGGTGTTTGCATTTGCATCCCTTGTAACCGAGCACTGTAATCAGATAAGCAACTTTTGACTTTCATAATTCTGATGATAAGCAACTCAGCTTGTTTCTATCCAAACACTCAAGTCGAAAGTGCTTATAAATGTGCTGCATCAAAACTGGATAAACAGATTAGCAGTTTTTTAAGCAATTCAAAACACGTCCCTAATAATTTATATGCTGAATCCTTTTTTGTAGGTCAAAGAGTTGATAAAATTTGAAACTGCTGCTGATCAAAAAGTCCAATACTCTGTGTATACTCTAAAGGCTCTTCTTCCGTTCTTGAAGCGTCTCAATGACGAGCACAGAAAGGAGAAAAAGAGGGAGGCTAAAATTCAAGGTACTTTTCATTCTCTTCTTAGTTGCTAATCTGTATGAGTACTGTCGTATATTTGATTCTGTATTGAGGATGACTGTTTCATTCTGATGAAAAGAAGGCTTCAATTGAATGAATCATTGTTTCAGTACCCTCAATGGTCACGGGCTTGTTTAATATTCTTTGTTTCATTCAAATAAATGGATTTTTTGCACTTGATTAGAGTGACTTGTGCCCATTCTTGTGGTTGATTTTTGCAATGTTTATATTCAAAATTTCAAGAGTTCATGTTGCTTATTATTATGCCAACAAAGAATCGTATAAAATTGCCTTTTATCTATCTTTTATTGCCTTACCTGCATAAAATGATGATTGTGTATTTGTAGTGTTTTTTTTGGTAGAAGTATTCATACGACTGACTGGAGTAAGAAAACTAAAAACTGAACCAACTAAAACTGGTTTGGTACTGATTCGGTCCCAAACTGGACCGTTACAGAAAACAAAGTATCTTTAAATGTAATTTAAAAATATGCTTGATTTAAGTACGACACGACCAGATTTCATTATGTACCATATCAAACATTGTTATTCATGTCCGAATTTGGTTTATTTATTCCCTTAGCTTTAGACTGTTTTTGCATGTTCTTGGTTTTTGTTTTTATTAGATTCGAGGATAATAGTGTGAAAAATGCTCTCCTGTTAGCTCTTATCGTCAGTTATATAATTATATTTATTTCGCTTGATAGTGAGTTGGAATGATAATTAAGGCCATAATGGTATGACTTAGCTTACAAAAAAGGTGGGTGATTGCAATCATTCATACAGTTTATATAGTTTTCCTAAGTGTATCTCCTTGCGCAGGAACTTCTTTATCGAAGGTGCAACCAGAAAAGTCTACGTGTACCAGGAATGAGCGGATGTACTGGTACGTTTTTAAATAAATGTTGCGTCATCAGAATATATTTTTGTTTTGTATTGTTTTCTTTGGTTGTGTACTTCCGTATTCTAATATGTTTCTCGTTCTGTTGCATGATAAATGTAGTGACTGCTGTAATACATCAATCTTTGACTTGCATAGAAGCTGCCCTTCATGCAAGTATGACCTTTGCCTTCAGTGTTGTCGGGAATTGCGGGATAAAAAACTTCAGGGATACAAGGAAGAAGTTATCTTTCACTTTGAAAATCCAGGTACCGAATACTTGCATGGGGGGAAGAGCAACCTCAATGTCAAGAATGGTTCTGCTAATCCCCCTCGAAGAAAAAGGAAGCAAAACTATAACTGGAATGCTCATGATGATGGAAGAATTCCATGTCCTCCAAGGAGTATGGGTGGTTGTGGGAAGGGCTTCTTAGTATTAAAGCACATAGAGCCAGATAACAAGGTTTCAGAATTACTTAAGTCTGCAGAAAGTCTTCTAAAGAACCACAAAGAAATGCCTAAAGAACGGTGTACTTGTTCAGAGATTGAAAGTGATGTTGCTGATGATGACCAGTTGCGAAAAGCTGCAAATCGTGAAAGTTCTGATGATAATTACTTGTATTGCCCACGTGCTACTGACATTCAATCTGGAGATCTAAAGCATTTTCAGTGGCATTGGTCAAAAGGGCAGCCTGTGATAGTCAGTAATGTTCTTGAAACTACTCCTGGGTTGAGCTGGGAGCCTATGGTTATGTGGCGGGCTTTTCACCAGAAGACAAATGTCAAACATAAAAAGCTCTTGGATGTTCCAGCTCTTAATTGTTTAGAATGGTGTCAGGTCCGTTTGACATTACAACTGAACACCTGTTCTTTATATATCTTTCATGAAGTTATGTCACACTTATATATTACGGGGTTTTTTGGTTAGCTTATTTGTAAGAGCTTAAGTATTTATAGATTTCCATAGTAATTTTGCATAAGTAAGCCAATAAGACCCAAATAAGCGTATTTGATATTATGGTGTTTTGAAACTGAGAAAAGCCAATAAGCCCTCTAAATAAGCTAATCTAAAGTGCCTCTTAATACTAATATTATTAAAGTTTGATCATGATATGCAGGAGGAAGTTAATGCTCATAAGTTTTTTAAGTCTTATACTGAGGTTAATATGGAGGGAAACGGGTGGCCTAAGATGCTAAAGCTGAAAGACTGGCCTACATCAAGTTTATTTGAAGAACGGTTACCACGTCATGCCATCGAATTTATCACTTGCTTACCCTTCAAAGAATATACACATCCTCGTGATGGCTACCTTAATCTTGCTGTTAAGTTGCCTAAAGACTCGCTGAAGCCAGACATGGGTCCTAAAACATATATAGCTTCTGGTATTGCTCAAGAATTGGGGCGTGGAGACTCTGTTACTAGACTTCATTGTGACATGTCTGATGCGGTATGATTTTTTCTTACAAGACTTCAGCTTGATATATCCTGTTTTGATTTTAAGCAGAAACAAGATTAATGCTGTAATTCATTTTAAATCATTAGAACTAAATAGGGTTCTGTATGCATCTACTTAAGCACTCCCAGAACCTCTTATCAACTTCTGTTATCATGGAATAAACTCATTCTGGCACATACACCGGGATTCATTTAACAATTTTTTAATTAAAATTTTATCTCTGGTGACATGAAGGTCAACGTCTTGACCCATACTGCAACTGTGACACCCAACGCTGAACAACTTGAAAAGATAAATAAGTTGAAGCTGAAGCATAAGGTTCAGGATAAGAAGGAACTTTTTGGCTCAAAGGAACAATTAGATGGACACGGATCTAAGGAGGAATTATTTGATCACGAAGATGGAGGCGCTCTGTGGGACATCTTTCGGAGGGAAGATACTCCTAAATTGGAAGAATATTTAAAAAAACACTTCAGAGAGTTCAGATATGTCTACTGCCTCCCAGTTGATCAGGTAATCTACTCCCTTTTTGGATCAGACCTTGTATCCCTCGACCCTCGCTATTTGAAATTATAATCAAATGAATCAGTAGAAAAAACATTTCCCCTGTTTTTTGTCCTTCATAGTTCTTTTCATATGTATTTCTTTTTCGCCTTATCAGGTTGCTATAACTTTGAGTAAAGAAGGCTATGGATATTTGGTTAATACATAAGAAAGAATGCTCATTAATTGATTACGTGCTTTGTGTTTTAAAGGTATAATTCGTAAGTTTGTAGTAGTTGACCAAATGCAATACTGCAATTACTATTTAGAGATCCCAATTATACGTGACAATCAGTGCTATTTTCACATCAACCATAAAATTGCTATCTCCATACGCGATTGAGCTCTTTTATGTTTTGTATGTTAAGTCAAAATATTTGTAAGTTTAGTTTTAGCTACACGCCTTGTTAAATTTAGCTTAGATGCATCAGCGTACCTATGTTTTCTTCTATCATTTACGGCAGTCAGTGCGGGATTGGGTATCTTTGTTGTTTTGTTGTTGTTGTTGTTATTTACGGCAGTCAGATAATTCAGATAACTATTTGTTAGTCAAGAGATTCCAAAAAGCACAGACCAAACTGTGATCATTCCAATCCTGAAAAATAGTTTTCTGAATTGTTTGATCTGACTTTCTGTCTCCAGGTTGTCCATCCGATTCATGATCAATCACTTTACTTGACTGTGGAGCATAAAAGGATGCTCAAAAAAGAGTTTGGTTAGTACCCTTTACAAAAAGTATATCAAGCTATACTGATGTATAGATTCTGATAGTGCTTTCTCTTATGGCTCTCATCAGGAATTGAACCGTGGACTTTTGTCCAAAAGCAGGGAGATGCTGTGTTCATACCTGCTGGTTGTGCACATCAAGTTAGAAACTTGAAGGTATTTCAGTTACTACATTCTAGGTTTTCTTAACCATATCATGTTTCTCAAATTGAAATAATAGGGACCAAGGTTTGACTTACAGAATATCTTGAGATTCATTTCTAATAGATTCTGTTACACCCTGGTCGTTAGAACGCATATTGGCTTGATGCATATATGCTGTTTGATTATAAATTGTATTATGTATTCTTCCTTAAGTAAGCATAACTTCACAATAGGATTCTGACGTAATGACATGTCTATCGAATATGCTTATTCACATCTTAAAGTTTCCATGTCCCTATAAGATTTGCATGCTCCCTAGTAATGTTAATGCCACTGCTTTGACTAGTCAGATTTGCTTAGCCAGTAGTCGAAGGAGGTTTATCTTGTAGTCTTTCTCAAAGGAATACTTTTTTTAAACATCATGCAAGGAATTTTACATGTCTTTGTGAAATCAACCTGTATTTTATCCTTATTTTCTCCGTATTTCCAATCTTAAAAGGGAAATACTACAACTGGAGTCTCAAAATGAATATCAGAGTTTTGAAATTTATATTGAGAGCGAGTTTGGATACCCAAATTTGGCTTAACATGCTCATCATAGTGATGTTTTGACTTGGAGATGTGTCCAGCCGATTTACTTTTAGTAATTAACACTCACTGGATATATTTCTCTTAGTTCCACAACAACCACTATTGTCAATGGAGGTTTTGGAATTCTATAGCATGATTTTTGTAATTGGCAAAAAGGTAACCCTTATTAAACTGAAATATAATTGTCATGAATATGAGAAATTGGTTTTGTAATAATAGGAAGTCTTTTTTTAGAGTAATTGACTTGTTAGCCATGAAAGCAAGAGGTCAAAATGTTAGCGCTGCAATAAATATCATTTAGAGATTTAATTATGTTGCTAGTGGCCAGTGTGGGTAGATAAAGTTAGCACCATATTTGAATTAAGACAGCTATTCCTAGTCATCAAAATGTTTGCAAATTAATAATACATGCCCTATAAGTTGTTTTGTGTTTCTGCTTCAGAATTGAGGTCTAGTTCTTTTTTATTATGGAATTTGGGATTGTATAGTTTTTAATACAATCATTTCTCACAAAATGAGAGAAAGATTGATCAAGAGAGACTAAGTCGAAGCCGAATGAAAGTTGTATCTCAACCCTAGCTCAGGATCCCGCTTATATACTCGAACAAGTTTCCAATTTTGACAGCTATAGCCGACACATAAACACAACTAAAACTTGAAAAATAGTGTTAGAAAAAATATGTTGTTGGCAGAAATAGTCCCTTAAGGTTTTATACACAAAACTTGCATATTCAACAGAACTAAATATGGAGAGTGAGAGAAGAAAGATAAACTATAATTGTGCAACTCACTTTTTGCATATCTCCTCAATTTTTTTTTTTGTAAAAGTTCTGTGAGTATCATTCTATCTATAAACAAACGCGTATATTTGAACATAAATGTAACGGGTAGATACCCTAAACAGTTCTTGAACCATCAGTTGACAATACATGTAAACAAAGACGATGGTGAGATTTTGAATTATTTAGGTTAATCCATCACCAAAACACTTGCATCTCAAGTTTTAAACACAGTTCTAAAACGAATGATAATGATTTTACCGTCTTCCCTAAGCAGCAAGGCTGAGGAGAATCTTTGATGCATTCTCTTTTGTGGATGCTATTATATCTTTGGGGTTGAACATTATTTAAATGCCATGTAGAAATCAATCTGTTTTCGTGTTTATAGTATATGGCAAACATTAGGCTTTGGATTTTAGTTCTTTATCAGTATGCTGTCTTCACCTTTTTGCTGTCTTACACTTAACTTGCTGCTTTCATGCATTGTTTCCTACTTTTCAGTTTAATTGATGGGTCTTAGAAGTCTCTGATTTGTGGTCAATAAATCGACATCGTTAACTTTTTTCTGTTTTCGGTTGTCATAACTCGTAAGCTTATCTAAACGTTGTTCTCTTAATGGTGATAACTTAATTTCATTAATTGCCACCCTCAATAAGCATTTCATGGCTTCTCTACTATTAAAACTGGTTTTTGCTCCTATTTGTGGTGAACACAGATTTTAAGTGATATTATATGCTGTTGATTGAGAATTAGTTGTCTGTTTTATACCTTTATTATTGACCTCACCTCTTTTGGTTTCAATATGTTGTACTGCAGTCTTGTTTAAAAGTTGCATTGGATTTTGTTTCGCCCGAAAATGTTGGCGAATGTATCCGTCTAACAGAAGATTTCCGTGTTCTTCCTCAGAAACATAGGGCAAAAGAAGATAAATTGGAGGTAAACAGTCCTTCTGTTCCATATACATTGCTGTATTATAATTAATCAGCCTTCAGCTCAAAACTCCACTTTTTGGTACTTCATGCTCTGTGTATACATTTATTTTCTGTAGAGTGGGAAGTCCGTGAGTTAAGTTACTTTTGGTTGATAGTGGGTCAGATGGGTACGTAGAAAACCATTAGATGTAATGAAAAACGTCAGTTGTAAACTCCTAAATTAAAATAAAAAATTTCCAATCATATTTAGTAATTTATTTTTGTAGTATATTTCAATAATTTCTGGAATTATAAAATTTGACTACCAACTAAGGATTCTAAACTAGTATGAGACTAGTCTAACATGAGTTGACAGGTTTGGTTTCCGCAAGACATTAGTTATCGAGTCTTGGTATCTTTATTGTTGCAATCATATCATCTGCCAGAAACTTGTTGTGAACCATCAAAATATGAGGAGTTAGCCAGATATGATTACACAAGAATGATTTTGATTGTTTTGTTGTAAAATAAACATGGTGCTGTCATTTTATGGCAGGTGAAGAAAATGGTGCTTTATGCAGTTGAGGCAGCGGTAAACGACTTGCTAGAAATGGAAGGAACAAAGTAAGTTGAAAGCAAATAACTGAACCGTCACTGAAGTGGCCTTTTTATATTTCCCTCTTCTGTCTATAGTCATGAAGTTTTGTGACAAAGAAAAGCAATAATGGAAGAAGTTGGCTAAAGTGAACTTATTTTCATCTTTTCTTTATATCAACCTCAATACAGCTACCATCTGCATGCTAAACCGAACTTAAAAGGAAGAGAATATTAATACACAAAACGCATGTTTCTATTAGATGAGATTGATTAACTGATGGTTTTGTATACATTACGTTTCAGAAATGAGGTTAAACCTATGCAGACCGAATCTGTAACGCGTGAACCCAAGGAGGGTGAGAAGGAAAACGACAATGATTTACCCGCTGGATCGGGAACTTTAAAAGTCTATCAAAGGAGGAGATTTAAGCAGTGAGAATTCAATCTAGTGGGTTCTCTACTGAGTTTGACTTTCACATTTCTAGTCAATAGAATCATCACCTTATACAGGTTGCGATTACTTTACTTGCTCTTTGTTTTATCCTAACAGAGGGTAGATCAAAGATACGTAAAACTGTACAATAGAAGGATGCAACTCAGAGAGTGGTGGCTTTTTGGTCCACGTTTTAATACTGTACGATCTTATAATGAAATAATGTTACCTGTAATTCATCAACGAAATACTTTTTAAAAAACAAATTCTAACGGGAGTTGGATTCAGACTTTTGAGTGGATCAAAACCGAGAAATATTCTCTGTTGACAGATTTTTAGTTTGTCAATTGGTCTGTCAACATGCTGTAGTTTGTTTATTTTTTAGAAAAACCATGGTGGGTAATAGAATCACAAGTGGTTAGGATAACACTCGACGACGACGTATCAAAGTAGGTACAAAAGCAACTGACAGCCGGCTTTATTTCTCTCTATTGTTGAAATAGAGAATAGGTAGTAGCATTATGGCAGGATCAAAACCGCTCAAATCAGGATGTGCCGGTTTTTCAGTAGCCTTGTTAGTCGAGGCCAGTATATGTTGTAATAGGCCACACCTCATGGTTGATTTATTTGTAGATGTATGTTTGAAGAAGTAATATCAAGGTGTGACTTAATACATGACGTGATTTTGTACACTACTAGATTGATTCGTACTTGAAGGGATCCACGATCACAAGTACATGGTGTAAAAACCTTAACAAGTTTAAGGGTGTAAAAATCAATTCCCTTAATGACATCTGAAAAGGTTTGTACATGAGTTACGTCCGCAAATGCTAAGGAATCGTAATCTACTCTTCCAAATGTCTCATGCTGCAGCCTGCAGAACATACTCTCATAAGGTCCAATACATAACTTATGTGCAAAAGACTAAAGAAACGTACAGTAATTATTTGTAGGCAGGTTTTGATTTGCGGGTTGACGGAACGCATCACTTTACACATAACCTGAACACGATCGAGTATACGTGTCTAGGTAAAATAGGTTGTAAGGTCAACTGGTTTTACCCATATAATCCGCATACAAATCATGTACGGAAATCAATAAGAAAATGGTTTGGCGGAAACTTGTTTAATCGACCTCCAAACCGAACACGACTTAAGTGGTATCTAGAATACGGTCTCAGGTGGGTATATAACCGATTGTACCTCCATTATTCACGTCTAAGTACTACGCAACGTTTTGAAACGCGGTTTTTAAATTGATCCAGTCGAGTCATCGAGTCCGAGTCAACCCAAGTCGACCCGAGTCAAAAACATTGGTACTACGTCGTCCCCACTCTATACCTTAATGTGGGGGTGGGGGTGGGGGATTTAAAAAAAACCTATCAAAACCGAAGAAAAAAATACCATGTAATCACGTCTTTTTGGTCGAGTCATGAAGGCGCCCCCCCCCCCCCCCCCCCCCCCCCCCAAACCAACACATAAGTCCACTCTCGGCCGTTGGGCCTCAAAGGCTCGTGTCAAAAGAAGAAGTGGCCACACGTATTTGCATCAGAAACGTGTTGGCACCACATTTTCAGCGTAATGGTTTGGCCCCAAAATGTGGTGTCAAAGTAATTTAAAAAAACATTATATATTAAAAAACAATACATTTAATTAAAAAAAACCATTACAATTGTTGTCTTTGAAATTTGAGAAATTGATCTTGTTGGAATTTGTGAAATTGATTCAACGCGAGTCATTTGCTTTATACATGAGCCTTTATGTAGGGATTTGTTCTTCATCTTCTTCATCTACTAGGTGATGGGATTGTTGGTCGGATAGTGGTTGAGATTGCGGTTGCGAACCGTTTCGGTTTGCAAATTGTTGTTGTTTGAATTTTAGAAAATTTTCTTGTTGGAATTTGATAAATTATTCATTTTGGTTGGATAAAATGACATATAGCTAAATGGACGTTAAGTATAGGATACCGGATTCGAAGACGAGCCGAGATTGTTATTGGGAAATTAGTTGAAAGGATCGTTAAGCATGTTGGTTGTAAAAAAAGAGAAGGAAAAGTGTGTTATAAAATATAAGAAGTGAGTATATAAAATTTGATGAAAAGATGTGGTATTTATAGATTTGTTAAAGGGTTAAATTTTAAAAAAAGGAAGAATAAACGAAAAAAACGATAATATCTACCTCGTAGTTTTTTCGATAAAAGAGAAAAAAAAAGGTTCTCACACTGGCTGGTGAGAACGGCGCGAGCATTGGCGACGCGAGGGATGGTGTGGTGTGCTAAAGGCTGGCTCACACCGAAGCCTTTGGCGCCAGCTTTCCAGCTATTATACCTCTTGCTCTTACATTGAAGTAAAATTAATATTGAAATTCTTTAAAGTGGAGAAGAAATCCTATCCAATTTATCAGAAAAATGGAGTATTTTTTACTCTAATACATGCAACTTAACCGATATTAGCGTGGCATTATAAAATTTTTGTCTAACTATATATTTCAAAATATTCAACAAGTCATGTCATCATTCAAAGATTTTAAGGATAGGTGTGGTGGTGACCCAGATGAGATTGTGGAGTCGATGACGACCGTAATACATTTCAAAGTCGCTCCATAAATTCATTCAGATCTAACTTTCCATGGTATTGATGTATGTCAACCTTAATATCATTTGAATGACGGATGCCATGTCCTTCCTTGTTAACCGAATCACCAGAACTGGAAATATCACCATTCGTTCGCTTGTTATTGAATAGAATAAGATCTTGAATCTAATCTTGCATGTCCTTCATCTGTTGAGCCGCATCCCTCTTGTCAGCTTCCATAATTTCCGAATTCTTCGTCAGTCCGGTACTAGTTCGGGTCCACCAGGCTCTGATACCAAATGATAGCCTCGGGCTTATGGATTTAGATCTTTTAACCTCACACAAAACTGATACTATGGAAATGGTTCTTTCGAGTCCCGGTCACACTACTCGAAGCTCTCTCTGGGCAATCTAACTTGAACTTACGATACAAACACACAAACTTTAATTCAAATTACTATCCAAGATCACCTCCTTCATTGCCAAAACTAGGATAATAATGGAAGAAACACTCTTATAGTCAAATTTAGGATCAAATGTCTTTTTCATTCATAGATCTACATGTTTGCAGTTGGAGTTTATAGCAAATAGGAAACAATGAAAGTCCATATCAATGACCGAAACGCTAATTAAGATAAATGACACAAGTAAAACTTTTCAAACGTAAGACATTATTATTGTATAATCAAGTATTACAAGTGTTATGGATCACATAGTTTGATGACAATGTGTTGTGTACTCATTGGATAAGTAAACTTGCACAAGTTACAAGTTTACAAGCTAACTTAAGAACGCAGGCACATCTGGTTGTTCTTCAATTTCAAGAGAGTTAATATGTGAAATCTAACAAAGTGAACAACATTAACTCTATGCTACATTCCCTATTTATAGTGGTACGAGGTTGACTTTGATAGTTGTTGATAGTGACTACAAAAAACAGACAATGTCAGACATCTGTCACAAGATGCTCTTCTATTCTTGGTAGTCTGCTACAAAGTTTTAGAGAAACAGAGCTGACATAGTTTCCCTTTTCTTCATAACCTCGTACTTTAGGCTGCATATCTTTCCGCCTAAACACTTAGGTATGTCCAAAGTGTACTGAGTGTTAACAGGGTATTGCCACCCCTGTTAACACTCAACCATGGAGAGTCCATGATACATCTTGGTTGTTATCCATCACAGCCAATGAGTATGTCTTCAAGTAATCTTCGACTTCCTTGACAATGTCTCTGACATGGACTCCCCTGTGGTTGCTCACAGAGACTTAGTTCTCTGTGAGTCTTGTGGTACTTGCCTGTCTCCTTGGCACAGACAAGTTAATAACCTACAACTTGATTTACGTTTAAATCTATGTCTAAGGGAATTCTAATCTACTTAGATTCCTAACAATCTCCCCTATTTAAACATAAATACAGCTAGATCTAACATGGTTATGGTAAGTGAGATAACAACTTCTTCTTACACATCATAGATCTAACAAACAACTTCATAATTCATTAAGACTTAAAGAAATTTACAATTACAAAACATAAGTACAAAAATATATAAAGATGAAATTTAGCTGTGGTTTCTTCAATAGTCATCATTTTTTATTTTCTCTTCAGCTTCAGCGATATCTGTTCTGGCATCTAATTCAGCTTGTAAAGCTTGGGCAAAGACTTTGGAATACTCAGAGTTGATTTTTAGCACCTTCTTGAAAACTAGAAGTTGAATAGTGGAAGCTAGCCCCAGCTCACTTTCCCTTTGGAAGACATATTGGCACCCCCTGTTCATGAAGGCCATTCCTTTTTCAGGCTCCGTATATGTTTGTCTATCAACAGGTCCTACTATCCCATTGGGTAGAATAAGGTCCCTGTGCATTCCATCAACTTTTACGTCGGCTGTCACAAATGTTTCATTAATGAATTGGCTCAGCCTCTTCCTTTTCTTCTCAGCCTTTGTTGTTTCTTGTTCAAAAAGTTGTGGAGGGGGACCAATCTTAAGCTTGGCTGTTGTTTCTTTTACCCAGATGAACGTAGCCTTGAGAGTATGTAAAAGTAAAAAATTCGCTTGTCCAGACTTCTTCTCAGCTAGTTTCTCAAGTTCGAACCATTCAGACAGACCCAGTGTTTTTAATTTAAAGTCCTCAAATATGTCCATGTTGGCCTGTTGGTTGTCTCTCCATATAACGATCTGTAGAGTGTGAGATGACTTATGAATGGTGTATTTAAACTTGGTGATTTTTCTGTGCATATCTTGAGTTTACGGAGGCATCATAGTCAGCTTAAACTTTCTTCAAGGCCTCTTTGCGTTTTAACTCCATTTCCCTTAAGAGTTTTCTTTGCTCCTCTCTCTGCTGGGGAGTCATTTTTCTAAGCTTTGCTTCATTCATCTCTTTGGCCTTCTTGATTTCATTTAGTCTGTTGAATCAAGTGCCTGTTTTTCAATTTCCTCAGCCGTTAAAGGTTTCTCACCAGCAGCTTTGAAGGTTGAGAATTGAGAGATTTTGGTTGTTGATCCTCATGTCTCTAGCATCGTAGCTATTTTCTTTAGTTTGGCGTCTGAGTCTACCACAACTAATTCCTTTCCTTTCTTCGAGACAGAGGGTGATTCATTTTCTTTTCTAAGCTCTTCAGCATGTTTGAGAAATGCCATCTGAGCTTGAGTTTGTACAGCCTTGGGTAGGGATCCAATAGTAAACTTGAGTTTCTTGGCAGCTGGTTCATCGTTGTCCACAGTCTCCTTGGTGTTAACCAGAGACAGGGATTTTGATGTATCATCTCCTTCATTGGGCTGTTGCTCCCCCTTAGTTGTATCATCATCTGGTATAACAATGGGTGTGATGACTTGGAAAGGGGTGTGAGATGGGATGGTGTTATCAGTTGTGTTGACAAGTTCAAGATTAAGTAGTTTGATTTTCTCCCCCTCACGTTTAGCCTGTTTCTTCAAACGCTTGGCTGAACGTAATTGAATGTATCTTGCAACCTCTTCAACAGACGCAACTTTGTGTTTCTACACTCTTCTTGATCCTCTAGAAATTCAGATCAGCCTGTCGTAATTTCTATTCACAGAGCGATCAACATGGTTAGCCAAGAAGTTGGTATGATGTTTTTGTCTTCTATATAGAGCCTCAAATTCCTTGTGCATGACTAGCTCTTGAGCTGATAACATATCAGGGACTTCAGTGGTAATTGCATCTTTGATTCAAGTGGACAGATGGATGAGTCCCTGATAGGTGTGAAAACACCCATCCTTTTTACCAGTTAATTACAATAATAACCGAGCCAAAACGTGTATTTTATGTCATTTATGTCGGAATTATGCGAGGTTTGTGTTTTTGTTGTGATTTAGGACGAAAAGGTAAAAGTGGAGAAAACACGGCATTCACGGGCTTTTATCGAAGAAAAAGACGAAAGATGAAGTCGAAAGATCAAGAGTGGAAAAAGAACGGAAGTCCAAGACCAATTCTGAAGATTTATCGAAGAAAAAGTCAAAAGACGGAAGTTTACTAAAAGTCGAAGAACTCGAGTCTTATTTATGAAGAAAATTCAAGACGAGTTCAAAGAAATCCCGAGACAAAGTCATTAAGTCCAAGATTAACAAAAGATAAAGAAGGGAAGGACTTAAGTTTGCAATTAAGGAAAAGAGGAAAGAGGGAGGAAGCTTCCTAAGCTCCTCCCTAATCACCCCTATAAATAGAATAGGCCTAGTTCATTTTCAAGTTGTTGGGTGGTTTGACAAACCACCACTTCCACCATTTTCATTTTCTTGCACTTTAAATTTCATTTCTTTTAATTCTTGCCTTTGATTTTCATGTAAGTTTTGAATCTTTGTTTTGAATTTAAGCTTTTTAATCTTTTCATCTTTACCTTCTTCATCATCTTTGTTCTTGTCAAATTCATGTTCTTGTTCTTCTTTTCCATCAAAAACCCCACGTCCCATATTTTGTTTAAGTTTCTAATTCGTGTTCTTGATTCAAGTTTTTAAAGGTTTTACAAGTTTTGATCATTTGCCTTGCTTGTTGGTAGCTTATTGGTGTTTTTCTTGGCTTATTATCCTTAAAAATTTGAGCTTTTAGTGCTTATTTTCGTCCTTTTTCGAGTTCCTACTTTTTAGGAAAATTTGGAAAAAATTCGCAACATTGCGAATTTAGTGCAAATTTCGCAACATTCAGAATTTAGTGCAAATTTCGCAACATTAAGAATTTAGTGCAAATTCCGCAATTATTGAGAATTTAGTGCAAATTCCGCAATTCTTACGAAATTAGTGCAAATTCCGCAATTATTGCGAAATTAGTGCAAATTCCGCAATTATTGCGAAATTAGTACATAATTTCGCAATTATTGCGAAATTAATCTTTTTATTGCGAAATTAATTCTAGTTTTTTATACAATTGCGAAATCTTTGTTATTATTGCGAAATTAATGGTATTTTATTTAAATTTAATTTTTAAACTTATTTTTCCCGCCTTTTTTACTTAGCTTTATTTTAATTGTTTCGTCTTGTTTTTCTTAAGCTTTATTCTAATTTGTCGTTTCTTAGTTTAATTCTTAAAGAATTTTATTTTCAAGTTTTTAAAATTACGTTTTGTCAAGTTTTAGTTTGCGTCATTTACTTTATTTCCCTTTTAATTTCTCGTCATTTACTTTTTGTTAAGTTTTTATCTTTCAGTATTTCTTTTTACCGTCTTTATTTTATTTGTTTCAAGTCTTTATTTTTTTCATTAGTTTTAGACAACGACCATTCCCTTTTTATCCCACCAAGAACAACTAATCTCGCACAATTAACCGGAAATCAATTCGAAGAGATACCGAGAAACGAACTTTTCAACATACAAAATCTCTTTATTAAAATGGTGCCGCTGCCGGCTCTTTTCGTGAGGATTTACGGTTTTTTGTGAGAGACGCGTTGGCTTTTGGGATCCGTTCACTTGTGAACGTTATTTTTCGTGTCCAAATATTTTCAAAAATCCAAAAACATTTGAAAAATCATAAAAAGCATTTCTTTTTCAAAGTTTTGCACCAAAAATATTCTTCTTGCTTATCTATCTTTCTTTATGGATTTTTATGTCCATTGCGTCGGGTGCGGGAGACGATTGTACGGGAACGACTCTTGTCAATGGTGTACATGTGAGCGGTGCGGAAACGATATCAAAGATACACAATTAATACCAGGATTTTGTCCTTTGTGCCACTCACTTAATTCGTCCTTTTTGAACCCACCTACTCTTTCCCCGTGCATCTATTGTGGAAGAGATTCTCATTGGCATGTTTCGTGCCCGGTTCAATACCCGTCTGTTCACGGACAAGAACCGGGGTACAATTATGACAATGAAAATAGCTATCCACAAGACGCACCCGACTTTTCTCCTTACCCTTCTTGCCAAAATTGTGGGGGTCCTCACGATACCTATTATTGTCAACCAATGAATTATTATGAGCAAAATCCGTGTCCTCAGTTTTCTTCACCAACGGATTATTATGAACCAAACCCGGTTTCTAATTCTTCTCAACCGATGAACTACTATGAGCCACAACCATGCTATAATTCAGGTTTTCAACATTTTGAGCCCCCACAACACCCCATCGATCATCAACCCTCCTTCGAACATTTGAGCTCCCACGAACAATGGTGTAGAAACTAGAAGGAGAGGTTGAATAGTTTCTCTTCGATTGGTGACCAAATTAAAATTACTTTCAATTTGGTTTGTATCAAAACTATCTTTTACTTAAAGCTAAGTTGCATAATGATTAGGTTCAATTGAAATTCACTAGCAAGAATAATAAGCAAGTATAATGATAATGAAATAATTAAAGAGCAAGGAAGGAGACAACCTAGTGGGAAGACACCAAGATTTATAGTGGTTCGACAACGAGGCTCTATCCTCGTTTCTACTCCACTCCTCGAGTACACCTACTCGAGATTTCCACTATATCCACAAGCTCCCTTCTCGGCGGAGAAAACCTTACATCGTTGCTTACATTATTTTCCGACACTAAGCTAAATGTCGAGACCTAATCTTTAGCTAGGACCAATCTACACGACGTTGCCTACTTCACAATTTAACGACACAAGGCTAGATGTCGAGTTCTAATCGAAAGGTAGAACCAATCTTCACGACGTTGCCTACTTCACCATTTTATGACACAAGGCTAGATGTCGAGTTCTAATCGAAAGCTAGAACCAATCTCCACGACTCTTCACTTTGAAGCTAAGTGAGAACTTCACACAACACAACTACTAATCACTTTAAAGTTTAGTGAGAACTCACAAGACACAACCACATCACTTTATAGTTTAGTGAGGACTCCTAATCAAATCTATTATAACTCAACTAGACTTGTCCAAGTACACACATGTAGCTTGGATTCACACAACACAAATCCAAGCAAACACATATGCAATGGATGTACACAACAAATCCAAGTATCCAAAAATAACTTGGATGAACACAACTAGTCCAAGTATTCATAAATACATTGGATTGACCTAAAACAAAAAGGTATAATGATGAATATGACTAGCTCATAAATTCATCTTTATCACTACACTAGTGAGTGAGTGATCTTCTCATTGGACATGGTAAAGGAGGGGATCAAGAGGATAATCATATGTAAACATCCTTAACAAATTAAGTGATCATTTACTAATGATTATGCTATAGAAAATAGAAAGAAGGGTGAGAAAAACATCCAAGAGGCTTGCTGGAAAATGAGATTTGACCCACTATTTAAAGGAGACAAAGTTACAACGAATCTATAACGGCTACTGTGCGCGGTACCATATCTCACCTCGCGGTACCATATCGCTAAGGTACCGCGTAGGTACTTAAGGTACCGCCACTAGACTCCGCTCCCTTTTTTGTCTTTTAGTGGGGTGGGAATATCTGAGGTATTTAAACCCTTCAAAGGATATTCTAACAGCATTTGGAATATGCCATTTTCAAATTTTTATTTTCCATTTTTATAAAACATTTTCTAAAAAAGAAAGTTTATTAAAAAGTCTTTTGTCTTATTAGCAAAAGTGAGTTTTAAGGATAATCATTTTGATGATCACTAAGTATGATTAAGAAAGGTTAGTGATATGATTATTACCTTGATGATAGTGTTAGTTTAAATAATTCATTTTGTGTTTCTACACTAAATGTGTTGTATGGTTTGTTGTGATCAAAACCAAGAAAGATTAGTTAACACTAATAATGTTTTTAGGCATTACTTGCATTAACAATCTCCCCCTTTTTGATTACGACAAACGATAAACTCATTCACGTATAAACACAAACTATGGAATTATTAACTAGTTTATCACTATCATTTCTCCCCCTTTGTCGTAGCAAAAAGGTTAGCATAAGTCTTTGAAGTGCATCGAACTTTGCTAGTAGCTCCCCCTTGGTGGTTGCTCCCCCTTGCTTGGGGCACCAAGTTTGTGAGCCAAGGTGACATGCTACACAAAGGTTAGTAGAAAGGAAAGAAACACCAATGTATATATGATCACTACCTACTAAGTAACTTGAGAGGGAGAAAGAGAAGAAGTCTCAAATTAGAAGCAAGTATTTTGCTAAGTATGTCCAAAGAGGTAATTGATAAAATCAAACTTCAATAAAATGAAGATGATAGGCTTGTCAATGGGTTAAAGCTTTAGAATTGATGGAATCACCCATAAGCAATTGTAAAAATTTAACCAAGATCAACTCAAAAATAGAACTAATTAGATAGCACACAAATAACACAAAAGAAAAAAAAATACAACAAAGAGGATAGTCATACACATAGTATGAGTATCTAAAAGCAATAAATATGGAAAATAAACCACTAAGCATAAGCTAGTCTAATAGTGATATTTTCCAAGATTGCTAAAAATAAAATAGAACTAAAAAGACGACGATGCATCATTCGAAGTTTTGTCCACCGGAACGAAAACTTGAATAGGAGGTCGAGTGAGGAGGAATTCAAGAAAATTTAACTTCTCATACACATGAGCAAGTTCAATTTGTTGAAATCGGCAACAATCACACGAGGATCCATGATGCAACACAAACTCGTTTGATGTGGGTATGGCATCAAACTTAGGGTTTGGTGGTGATGGGGTAAAGGGTTTGGAAGTGTTTTCACAATGCCTTGTGAGGTTTGGGAAGGTGGAAAGGTCATTGAGTTGGGGGGTAGTGAGGGATTGTGGTGGTGGTGGAACATGTTCTTTTGCTCCGGTGATGGGGTTTATGGTGTAAGTCTCATTCCAATACTTGATTGGAGAGAAGGTAGGATATTTGGGTGGTTTGGACGAAGATGGTTCATTCTTCTTAACCCAAACGGGTCTAACCGAGATTTTCGGTTTCTTTGAAAGCTTGGATGAGCAAGCTTTGGGTGAGTGGGGTTGTGACAAAGAAATGTCAAGGTTAGTGAAATTGAGTATAATGCAGTTCGTTTTTTCTCAGTTCTTGCTAATAGAAAGTCCAACCAATATCGGGTTTTTAATTGTTCTTGGTTGTTAAGCTTGCTTGGATAATCTATTTGCTAATTCAACAAATGCTTGCAAAACGGAAAAATATTACCTACATATATGTAAAACAAATTGCAAATACCACGTTTTTATTCAAGTAAATCTCAAAATGTAAAATATGAAACTAAAAGGACTGAAATTGTAAATTCTATGAAAGATAAATGCTTGAAATGTAAGTTCTAACAATTCTAGGGACTAAAAGTGTAAAACTGTTAACTACAAGGATCAAAAATGCAAATCTTATAACAAACTAACCAAAAGTGTAACAAACTAACAACTAACTAACTGATTTTAACAACTTCTGAAACTATAGGGACTAAACACTTGCAAACCCTAAAATCATGGAAATTAAGCCAAATGTAAACGCTGACAGAACTATAAGGACCAAAGTGCAATTACCAAATCTATTTAACCAAAAACGGGCAAAACAAGGAAATAAGCTCGTTTGAGCTTATTTCTCAACCAAATTTGATGAGACAAATTGCAAAACGTTTCAAATCTCAAATAAGCTATGTGTGTTCAAGGAAATTTGCTAAAAATGAGAAATAAGCAAATGAGTGCTTATCAATAAGCACAAAATAAGCTATAGCCAAAACTAATCAGTCACAACTTGATTTTTCAATTAAAACTGATTAAGCGACTGAATTAAAGAATGGGAAATCAAACTAGAACATTTTTCATCCAGTAATAAGCTCTAAAACTGAATTAAGCTAAAATTGAGCTTATGTTGACCAAGCGTTGACCAGCTTTTTTCAAAAAGCTAAAAATCTCAAAAATCATGTAACTAAACTACTTAATGGGATTTGTGAAGAAAAATTGCTAAGTTTATGAATAGGAAAAGGAGATACAGATTTTCAGTTCACAAGTTACAGAAACTTGCATTAAGTTGGCTTATCTGATTATTGCTTATATCTAAGTGCTTATTGAATACTGTGTAAAATCCTCTTGGAATCTAAAACTCTATGATATAAGCTACAAATGGAAACAAATTTGATCCAAATTCATCAAGAAATGAATGAGTTCTAGCAAATTGAAAATGACAAGTTCTTAAAACCAAAGCTGAATGAAAACTGACCCAAACATTTTAAGTGCCATTTGCCTGTTTGACCTTGTTATTGACTTGTAAATGACTGAAAACCCTTTTATACTACTTATTAACTGCAAATGAACTCTAACAATCCAAAGATCAAAACTTGAAAACTATTTTTAAGCTATTCCCAAACACTCCTTTACTGATGTTTACAAACTTTTTACAAAGGCTTTTAAGATCTAGTTAAATCTGAATCAAAAGTTATAACAATCTAGACTTGGTGATTAAAATGAAAGACTTTAAAGCTAAAATCAAACAATTATCAAAACTAGAACTCCAATTAAGCTACAAGGCTAAAAATTACTTTACAAATGCAGTAGACTAAAAATTATCCAAATCAGAACACAAGTAGGCAGTAATCAAGCTACAAACACACAAAGTTCAATCAAACAGCAACTACAAACAACTTTATCATGCAGCCATCAGATTATACTAGGAAAAGAAAGCATGCAGTTTACTTATTGAGAGGAACAAAAATGAGAACTATTAGAACCTATTGTAGTTATCCTTTGAGAAGAAGAGGAGCGCTGAGCTCTCTTTCCCTAGTGATAACCACCACCTTATCACTAGGAATCAATCAAACAACAAGAACAGCAAACTAATCAACTAGAAATCATCAATCTGCTTGAAAACTCCATTGGAACTATGAAATGACTGAATTCTGATCAAACAGCTAGCAATCTTCTTCAATGTCAGTTATGATCAATGAATGATCATAACAAACATTTAACAGCAACAAAAGTATCCAATATCAGCAAGAATTGAACAGGAATGGTAAGAACAGTTTTGGCGGGAAAGCTTGAATTCAGAATTTATTAATGGAAAAACGGTTACAAGGTTGTTAGAAGCTAGTAACTAACTAACTAACTCAAGAGTTTGTCAGACTCTTGAGTAGCTAGGGTAGAAATGAAGGAAAAAGGAAAGGAAATTTGGAACTAGGTGTTTTTACAAATTTAAGCTACAAGTGAAAATGAAGTCTAATCCAGCTATTTATAGACATGAAGGAAGAGTTTGTTGGGGTTGGTGACGTGTCAGAACCAATCCCAGCTTGCCACGTGGAGAATTCTGCATATTGCATTTTGAAGGTATGAACAAGGAATTGGGGTTTTCTTCATTGATTGATTTCATGGTAATTGATTTGCACCATTGTGTTTATCTCTTCAAAACGATCAAGTTTGATGTTAAAAACTTTCCATGAAATTGCTTGTAGTTAAAACGCGATCCTGGCAATTTTTCCTTTGAAGAAGATGCCACGTGTCAGTGTTCTATTGGTTGAAAAAGCTTCACATGGATCACACTGTTGGGATTGGGTAATAAATGCCAAATGCTGAGTGGGTATTAAATGCTTAATCCGTGTGCTTCCTTTTCCCTTCTTCTCATTGGTTGATTTATTGTCACATGGATTAAACTTTGCATATCTTTCCATTATTGGCAGAATTGGCCCTTCAACTTGGCAGATTATTGTTTTAAGCTAGAATCTTCATTCTTTTGACATATTTGGTCCTTCAACTTTCATAACTTGAACAAAATGATCCTTTGACTGAGTTGACTTGAGAGTTGACCAAGTTTGACTTGAATCTTGACTTTTTACAATATTTGCACTTTAGTCCTTCAACTTTGATAACTTGTCAAGATAGATCCTTGTACTTCAAAGTCTTGTCACTTTTGATCCTTCTTTGTCTTTTTCATCCATTTGAGCTTGATTTTTCCTTGTTTGCTTGAAAATGTATCCTTTTACCTACACAAGTGTACACAAACACAAACATACCACATAACACTGTTTTTGCCAAATAAATTGGTATTTTGCTTCATGTTTTACGGTTATTTGTTGATAAAAGGATATGAGTTTAAGCTCATATCAAATTCCCCTACACTTGAACATTGTCATGTCCTCATGCAATATTATATATTAAAGCTCAAATTTACATTTTCCTCATAATTAATCCACCTTGGCCATATGAGATGCATCTACTACACTACTCTAAACTAGATGATGCATGATTTTGATTTTTAATAATGCAATGAACAAAATACAATTCTATCTATATCTTTTTGATTTTTCTTGAAATGGTTTTGATGGAAATAACTCATAAAGAATTCAATGACTTAGATTAGGGCTTGGGTACCATGGACATTTATCACCCTCAAGTTTCACTTTCCCCATACCAAGCTTAAAAATGGGATGATTGCATTCACAAGTAAAAAGTGCATCAACTTATTCATGACAATTAAATGTGGAACCGGTTATTATTTGAGCAAATTGCTTGTGGGCAAATTTGTCATTTATTCAAGTGTGAAGTATAAGAAGTGTAAAATCCAAAAATAAGGAAGCACGGTTTTAATCCTAAGTAATCTTCTCATCCATTACTTGAAAAACCGCTCACAATTAATATAAGTCCGTTTCAAGAATAATAAGTCATTCGCCTTATGTGTAAAATCCTCATGTCATGCTTTCATAAGTAGCTACACACTCGCTAAGTAAAGGAAAATAAAACTCACGCAATAATTTACATCCGCCATCTTTTTGAGACTTTGGATCTTCAACCCCGCAACCCGTCAAGGTAATATTGGATTGAAGCAATCTATTAAATCCCCGCAACCCGTCAAGGTAATATTGGAACTCAATAGTCACTATAATTAACACCACACTGCCCCTCTTGGGAGTCTTGCATTATTTTTTTTTCTTTCTTTTTCTTTTCTTCTTTTTTTTTCTAGCCACTCATTTTTTTTTCATAAGCCGCTCTTATTTTTCTTTATTCCTCACAAAGAAATTTGAAAAGAAGAAAAGGAAAAACACCCGCTAAATATGGAGCATGACATAAGTCTAGTACACATAAAACGTGCTAACTTAGAATCTTAAGACGTACTCATATCAACCATAAATGATTAGCCAAAAAGGCATAAGAGATTACAAACCAATTAAAACCGTACTTGATTATTTATTAACAATTATATACATGCGAAGAAAATAGAGGTAAAGAAGAGAAGAGTTTAGCCACAAGTAATTGCCATGAAGTCTATCTAGCCCTTTTATACTTGCTTCAACTCTATCATTTCCCATTCTCCACAAATTTAAAATCTCAAATAATGAGATTGGTGGATGCTTAGCCTAATAGACCAATGAAGGACTACATGGTTAAGGATACTAGCTAGAGAGTGCTAAGATAAGCAAACTCGGGTTGAGTCAAAATATCCATGGCGGGCCTAATATGTCAAAGAAATCTAAATTTGTTAAAACCATGTTTTATTATATTTTTTTCCTTTTTATATATTTTGATGAAAAAATAAAAGAATATATACAATGCAAATGTGATATGCAAATGAAAAATGATTGATGCAAAAATTATGAATGCATATTTTTGGTGGCCAAAGTAGATCAAAAATTTGAAAAATGTTGAAAATTCAATTTTTCCATGTTATCATGCAAGACAATGACAAGTTCTAGGTAAGGTCACTTCGATAGAAGACCCCCCTACACTTAAGCTAAACATTGTCCTCAATATTTAAGAGCATGGAAGTATAAAAACTTCCCCTACACTTATGACAATGAATAGACTTTGCTTAACCCAAGTTAAGGAAAGGACAACTATTAGTGAAATCATGTTTAAGCACAAAGTGTCAATGAAAATTCACTAAAGAAACGAAGTGAACCGGATACAAGGGCCTCCTCCATAAGCTCCAAAGCATGAAATGAGTGAGCAACCCTACAAACAATCATGAAGACAAAAGAAGGTCTCCCCTACACTTATCTCCAAGTCTATGCCTTTATTTCTAACCTACAACACTCTAAACCTAGTTATACGATGCTTGAGTTAATGAGTCTCTAGCTCGACTCGTCCCTCAATGAATTAATTCATGGGGAAAATGGGGACCTCTTGGACCATTTCAACGGAAATGTCCTCCCCAAAATAGTGTTTAACACGGTGACCATTCACTTTAAAATTTGGACCATCGGGTTGGGACAACTCAAGAGTTCCATATGGAAACACTTGAGCAATAGTGAATGGACCGGACCATCTCGACTTAAGCTTGCCCGCAAAAAGCTTCAATCTTGAGTTAAAGAGGAGAACCGGCTCTCCAATTTTGAACTCACGATTCTTGATCTTAGCATCATGCAATTTTTTAGTCTTTTCCTTGTAAAGCAAAGAATTCTCATAGGCATTGGCTCTCAATTCATCCATCTCATTGAGTTGATCTTTCCTATGTGAACCGGCTTGGTTTAAATCAAAGTTAGCCCACTTGAGAGCCCAAGATGCCTTATGTTCTAACTCAAATGGGAGGTGGCACGCTTTTCCATAGACAAGCCTATAAGGTGTACAACCAATTGGTGTTTTAAAAGCCGTCCTAAACGCCCACAAAGCATCATCAAGCTTATCCGACCAAGAAGCTCGATGTTCTCCCACCGTTCTCTCTAAAATTCTCTTTAAACCACGATTTGTGACCTCGGTTTGACCATTTGTTTGAGGGTGATACGCGGTATAAAGTCTATGATTCACTCCATATTTCTTCATAACTCTCGTGAATTGATCATTACAAAAGTGCGTACCACGATCACTTATGATGGCCCGAGGTACACCAAATCTAGCAAACAATTGTTTTAAGAACTTTACAACCACTCTAGCATCATTAGTAGGTAAGGCTTTAGCCTCCACCCACTTGGACACATAATCCACCGCCACAAGTATATACTTGTTTCCCTTAGAGGATGGAAAAGGTCCCATGAAATCTATTCCACATACATCAAATATCTCACACTCTTGGATAAAATTTTGTGGCATCTCATCACGTGGTGTAATTTTTCCTTGTCTTTGACAAACATCACAAAATTTCACCATCTCTTGGGCATCTTTGTAAATAGAAGGCCAATAGTAACCCGAATCAAAGACTTTCTTGGCGGTGTAGTTAGGCCCAAAATGTCCACCCGTAGGTCCTTTATGACATGCCTCTAAGATCTTAAATGCCTCAGGCCCATCTACACACCGTCTAATGATTTGGTCCGCACATTGCCTAAAAAGATATGGATCATCCCAAAAGTAATACTTAACTTCCTTAAGAAACTTTTTCTTTTGTTGGTAAGTAAGACCCTCAATAAGCACATTACCCACAAGATAGTTTGCGATATCCGCAAACCAAGGTGTGGCATCCTCTTGGGAAGAGATAGACATGAGCTCCTCTAATGGAAAAGATTCATTGATTTCTTGATGTGGGAAATCTCCTTGAAAAGGATGCTCAAGTCTACTCAAATGATCCGCCGCTAAATTCTCGGCCCCTTTCTTATCACGAATCTCTATCTTAAACTCTTGAAGCAATAAAACCCATCTCAAAAGCCTAGGCTTAGCATCTTGTTTTGTCATAAGATACTTGAGAGCGGAATGATCCGTATACACTATGGTTTTAGAAAGCACAAGATATGGTCTAAACTTCTCAAAAGCATATACTATAGCAAGCAACTCTTTTTCCGTGGTAGTGTAATGAAGTTGTGCACCGGTCATGGTTTTACTCGCATAGTGTATAGGTTGAAAATGCTTATTAACTCTTTGTCCTAAGACGGCCCCCATCGCATAATCACTAGCGTCACACATAAGCTCAAAAGGTAATTCCCAATTTGGAGAAACCAAAACGGGAGCCTTAGTCAATTTTTCCTTAAGAGTCTCAAAAGAGTCTAAACAAGCTTGGTCAAAAATGAAAGGAGCCTCTTTCTCCAAGAGATGAGTCATCGGTCTAGCTATCTTAGAAAAATCTTGTATAAAGCGCCTATAAAATCCCGCATGACCTAAGAAACTCCTCACACCTTTAACCGAGGTGGGTGGGGTAAGCTTAGCAATCACATCAATTTTAGCTCGATCAACTTCTAATCCTTTATTGGATATCTTGTGTCCTAAAACAATCCCCTCTTTCACCATAAAGTGACATTTCTCCCAATTAAGCACCAAACGTGTTTCCTCACAACGCTTAAGCATTCTCTCAAGATTGGTGAGACATGAGCTAAAAGAGTTTCCAAATACGGAAAAGTCATCCATAAAAACCTCCATGGTTTGCTCTATCATGTCATGGAAAATCGCCATCATGCACCTTTGAAACGTCCCCGGTGCATTACATAGGCCAAAAGGCATTCTCTTGTAAGCAAATGTATCGTAGGGACAAGTGAATGTGGTCTTTTCTTGATCCTTAGGGTCAATGGGTATTTGGAAATAACCCGAAAAGCCATCAAGAAAACAATAGTACTCATTTCCCGCTAAGCGTTCAAGCATTTGATCCATAAAGGGAAGCGGGAAATGGTCTTTCCTAGTTGCCTCATTGAGTTTTCTATAATCAATGCAAACTCTCCAACCGGTCACAAGTCTCGTGGGAATAAGCTCATTATTCTCATTAGGAACCACGGTGATTCCACCCTTCTTTGGAACACAATGAACCGGGCTAACCCATGGAGAGTCGGAAATGGGGTAAATCATACCCGCATCTAAGAGTTTAATCACTTCTTTCTTAATAACCTCATGGATTTTTGGGTTAACTCTCCTTTGGTTTTGAATGGCGGGTTTATAGTCATCCTCCATAAGGATTTTGTGAGTACAAAAATGTGGATCAATTCCCCTTATGTCGGATATTTTCCATGCTAAAGCTTTCTTATGTTTCTTAAGAACTTCAATAAGTTGCTCTTTCTCATCCTCTTGCAACTCTTTAGCAATAATCACCGGTAATTGGTCTTTTCCTTCTAAGAAAGCATATTCTAAGTGGGATGGAAGTTCCTTAAGTTTAATGGGAGGTGGACTCTCTATGGAAGGTTTTACTATGGAAGGTTCCTCAATGGTAATCTCTTGTGGAATAGGAGAAGGAATAGGGTCCTCATTGAGCAACTTTTGGATTGTAAGAATATCTTCTTCCCAATTAATGGGAGAATCATCATCACCAAGAAAGTTGGACTCAAATTCCTCCAAGAGGAAATCACTCTCTCCAAAAGGTGTTAAAGAGGGAGCAATTGAGGCCACGGTTTCAACATGGGGTATCTCATCACTAGCACTCTTACAAGCATCATGAAAGTGTTCATTACACACTTCATCTAGCACATCCACAATGTTAATAGTCTCACAAGGTCTAGACTCCTTAACCTCTTTGCTATCACAAACTTTCCCTAACTTAAACACCACTCTCTCATCTTCTACTCTCATAATTAATTCTTCTTCCGCCACATCTATCAAGGTACGACCCGTTCTCAAAAACGGTCTACCAACAATCAAAGGCACTCTAGGATCCATGTCATAATCGACCACTACAAAGTCGGCCGGAAAGGTAAACTTATCCACACCTACAAACACATCTTCCGCTATACCTACGGGGTGAGCTATGGTTCGGTTGGCTAGTTCAAGAGTCATCCTAGTGGGAGTGAGCTCGGGAAGAGATAGTTGTTTCCAAACCGATAAAGGCATGAGGTTTATGCTCGCCCCTAAATCCGCCAAAGCCATGCAATTTTCAACACCGGGAAAATTACAAGGTATCAAGAAGCGCCCCGGATCTCCAAGTTTTGTTGGTAAGGTTTTAAGTAACACCGCGGAACAATTTTCATTAAGTGATGTGTTGGGCAAATCAACCAATTTTTCTTTGTTTGAGAGCAAATCCTTGAACATCTTAGCAAACTTTGGCATATAAGCAAGAGCTTCCGCAAAGGATATGTTGATGTTGAGTTGCTTGAACATCCTTAAGAAATTGGAGACTTGGATGTCATCCTTGTTCTTTAACTTGTCCTTTTTCAACCTTGAAGGATATGGAAGAGTAGGCTTTGGTGTAGGTGGAATAGGTGTTGTGGTGGAAGATTTGTCTTTATTAGCTTCTTCATTGGGAAGTGTGGAAGGTAAAGGAGAAGTATGAGGTGGTTGAGAAGGTGTGTTTGAGTGAATAGGAGCATTTTGAGGAGGTGGAGTAGAAGTAGAAGGCTTGTCACAAGTAGGAGCACAAGTGGGTTGAACAATAGTAGGTTTAGGAGGTGAAGGATCCTTTGTTGTTGTTCCACTCCTTGTTGTAATAGCATTGACATTGGCCCTAGGGTTTGTTTGTGTGTTAGAAGGTAAATCCCCTTGTGGTCTTTGAGTTACCGCCACTAAAACCCTATTGATTTGGTCACTCATTCTCTTCTCCATTTCACGCATTTTCTTGTCAACATACTCTTGAGTTTCTTGCATCCCATATCCTTGATTTGGAACTTGAGGGTAAGCTTGATTTGGTATTGGAGCATATGCTTGATTGGGAATAAATGGAAGTGGTTGATTAAATCCTTGTTGTGGTGGATAAAAGGTATTTGCTTGAGGTTGAAATTGATTGGGTGCCTTGTAGTTATTTCCTTGGTATGGTGGTCTTTGCCCTTGATTCCTTGCTAAAATTTGAGGATTTTGTGGAATTTGGGTGGGTGGTTAGGGTGGGAAGCCGGGTGGAGTAAGGTAATTTTAGGATTTGTAAGAAAGGTTATTTGGATTGATGTTAGGCTTGAAGTGTTCACGGTGTTCCTCTTGGTAAGCATAGCATTCTCCTTGATACCCTTGCACCTTATCACATTGTTCATAAGAATGGGGACCTCCACAAGTAACACAAGAAATGGCAATGACATTCACATTATTTGAAGAATTGTTCAATGTAACGGTCTTAAAAGCTTGAACTATCTCATGAGTCATTTCTTGTTGTCCTTGTTTGACTTGCTGAAGGATCTCTTTAAGAAATTGGGTGTCACAAGGAGTCTGAGAATTATTTTGGATAACATGAACCTTTTCTTCAAATGGATTGTTTGTTTGAACCATTGCCTTAGTCTCAATAATATCCAAAGCCTCTTGATAAGTCTTAAGAAGAATACTCCCTCCCGCGGAAGCATTGAGTGAATCTTGGTGGTGAGATTTAAGGCCATCATAAAAGAGGCTTATTTGGTGAACTTGGTCCAATCCATGATTAGGGCATCGCCTCAACAACTCACTATACTCTTCCCAAGCATCACTAAAGGATTGACTAGGTTTTTGTTGAAAGCTCATAATTAAAGTCCTCAAAGCCATAGTCTTATGTGGAGGAAAGAACTTGTTCAAAAACTTAGTGGTAAAACCATCCCATGTGGTGATACTATCGGGTGGTTGGGTGTCTAACCAATGCTTAGCACTCCCCTCTAAGGAAAATGACACTAACATCAACCTAATGACCTCATGTGGAACCCCATTATGCTTAATGGTATTGCAAAGTGAAAGGAATCTCTTAAGGTGAGCATGAGGATCCTCATTGTGTTTACCAAGGAAAGGTGATAATGCAACCATATTGATCATAGATGTATGTAGCTCAAATGTGTTAGCGGGAAAGTCGGGAATCTTAATGGCACTAGAATATCCATGAATGTTGGATTGCATACGTTCATACAAAGTGCGATTATCAATAGCCATGGCTTCTTGTGGTGGAGTCAAAGCACGATTCTCGTGATCGGCTTGGTGGACGATGGTGGTCTTACTCTTTCTCTTTTTCTTCCTTTTCGGAGGAAGAGGTTGTACACAAATCGGTATTTGTGCACGCTGATAGTTGTAAAATCACACTTGTTTAGGAAAACAAGGCAATAATATAGGGTAAGCACAACGATTTAGGAAAACCGTGTGTAAATGACCCTAAAAGTGAGTTCGTTCTCTCGAGGAGGCACGTGTGTTGTGTAATGAATTGATTGATTTTGTTTTTGATTATTAATGAGAAGAAAAGAAGAGAAAATGACGAAGACGAAAAAATTAGAAAATAAATAAGGGAAAACACTACTAGAAAGTTACGACGAAGAACGTAAAAAACACAAAATTTAAAATTTAAACCTAAAAATTCCTAAAAATTACTAAAAACTCCCAAATAATATTCTAAGGGTTTACAAAAAATTCAAACTTGCCAAAACCTTTTAATTAATTTAATAATGACTTTTTAATGCTAATTAAAGCCCTAAAAATCACTTTTAAATATTAAAAAGCCCTAAACAAGATTTTATAGTTTGTAAACCTCAAAAATGACTTAATTAAACTAAAAACTATTTTTAAAAATTTTAAAACCAAATTAAACTATTTTTAAACTCCTAAAACTATTAAAATGTATTAAATCTTAAATTAATTCTAAAAATTAATTGAAAAGCCTAAAAATTATTCTACAAATGAGAAAAGTCTTAATTAATGCTATAGAATCTAGGAAAAATGAAAAAGAAATTAAAATAAAACTTTTTATTTTAATGAATAAAATAATAATAAAATAATCAAAAAAATTAAAAGTTCCTAAATAAATTCTAAAAAATTCTCAAAAATCCTAAATATTCTAACTAGAAAGAAAATGTAAATTAAAGTTTCTAAAACCTCTTAATGAATTTTATATTAATTTTTAAAGTTACTAAAAAACCCTAAAATTAAATAAAATCAAAAATTAAAGTTTTTGAAAACTTTTTTATATGTAAACCTCAAAGATATTAAATAAAACCTAAAAACTATTTTTCCCTAATTTAAATCTACTTTTATCTATTTTTTAATGACTTAATGAAAAACGGGTATTAAATAAATTCTAATAAATAATTTACTAAATGGAAAAATATGAAAAATAGCTAGAAAAGTCAACAATCCTATAACTGACTAGGGAAAAATAACAATAAGCTAAAACAAAAAGCCAATAAGCCAGGAATGGCTTATTTGCTCACGGCTTATAATGAAAAGTCAAAAGGAAAAAATGGTTAAGTATATTTTGAAACCACACCCTAGCAGTCAAAGACCCTAGGGCGCAGTGGTAAGTGTTGTGTGTTGTGAGTGTGGGGATTGTGGGTTCGAGTCTGATAACCCCCTTTTTGGACGATTTCTATTTTTTTTTTGCTTTTTAACTCTTGACCAATCCAACACAGACCTCTTGTTACTTGCTTAATACCAATCCAATTACACTTTTACACAAGATTGAACATAATTAAAGTGTAAAACGAATCCAGTATCACTTTTAAAGACCACAAGCTTGTTTTCTCACTTTGCTTTCTCCACAGGTGGAAATACCAAAAGGATTTGGTATTATGCTTATTGTGGTGTTGTTTTCTGGACAAAAGGGCACCCTTGTGCTCTTTCTGAGCACAAGGAGTCAACAAAAGCACAAAGCAAGCATTAGCATACACAGAATCACAAAACAATGCACACAAAACCGATTTTAAGTTGCTGTGACAAAAGTAAACAGGTCTGGTGGCTTATGGCTAAATTTCTAGCAACCTAGTGGGTTTCAAAAGCCAAGTTTAAACACACAAACTCACAAAATGATTCTCAAGCAGATTCAAACCTAAAATAACATTGACACTTAACAAAATTTAAAGATCAAGCATCTTTTTTGACAAAATTCAAGCAGGTTTGGCATTAGCAGATTGTTGCTATACTCTTTCTTTTTAAATCACTCCAAATTGCTTGCAAACTGTTCCAAACTAATCTAATACTCACTTGCAACTTAACTTAACCCTAATCTAACCTTCTAACATCCTATAAAACCAAATTCCAAATCAATTACCCTGCTAATCCGTATTGCCAAACACCCTATAACTTTCTAAAACCAAGATTTTACAAAACCAAACCTCACAAAACTTAAACAAACTGATCCCTAGCTATACTAACATGCAAAAGCACATCAAAGAACACTGTTGAAGCAACTTAAACACACTATAATCCACTAATCAAGCAGATCACGTTTTCTGAAATTTTTTTTCAAAGTAAAAGGAATTATACCTTAGGGCTTTAACATCCTAAGCCCTAGAGGGTGTATAACCCTCCTCCAATCCAACACGGGTTGGAGCTGACCCTTTATCAACACTCTTCAATCCCTGTTGAAGACAAAACAAGAAGAGAAATACAAGATAAACAATATAATCTCTTTCTGTTTTCTTTCTTACCTTTTTAAAACTTTTCCAAACCTTTAAAACTCACAAACATGTTTTGAAAACTTTCTTAAGTCCAAAATCAAAACCCTTTCCACTTTCACTTCAAAAGTTTGATTTTAAAACCTTAAAAACTTTTCTTTGAAATCTACCTTTTTTGAAAAACTTAAATTTCTCACAACTTTTCTCAATTTAATTGGAACTCAGTTCAATGCCTTTCCTATACCAACTTTTTAAAACAAGATAAAAGGAATTACGATTTTAGAAAAACTACCAACTTTATATTTCTTAAAAAAGGAATTACAAAGGAAATTGCATAAAAACTGGAACAACTCAAATGAGGAACAGGCTCCTCATTTTATAGGCCCTAATGGACTATTCTAGAACTAAATTAAAATATTACAAAGCATGAAACCCTAATTTTTGAATTCTCAATAATGCCCTCATTGTTCTTGACGAATTCTGGTCAAAAAGGCATCCCATGTGATTGCCAGCTAAAGAAGACCATTTGTGGACGTTAGATGAACCTTTGGGACCAAGGAGTAGCATCCTACACGTTAATCTTGTCGGGGTTTTGGGTTTTGGAAAAAGGATGTTGACAGGGGAGGGTTGGGGAAGGACCACAGGGACACGTGGCGCTTTGTAGTGAGGTGGGAAATGGTGAGGTGAGAGGGAATTAGGGATCTGGAGGTTTTGAGGGAATATCCCTTTGTTTTAAGGTGTAATTAATCTGGGGGTGTTCTAGGGTTTATGTTAATTAGGGGTGGGTTTTGATCTTAATTGGGGTTAACAAGTTTTGAAAAGGTGTTTGGGAGGGAATAAAAGGGATTAGTGGGTTTTGGCCGTAGGTTGACTTGGTTTAATAATAAAGCCGGGTCAAATGGATTGGGCTTAGGGGTTTGAGTGGGCTGTTGTTGGGTAATTTCATGGCCAGTCCTCAACTAACGTAGTAACCCGTTAAGATTTTACACAGCCAGTCCAAAAGTTAACTTCCTTGCATCCACAGTCCAAAACAATTTCAAAACAAGTCCTTTTGGTCCTTTTTGATAACTTTAGCACTTTTGATCATTCTTCAAGGGCATTTCTTGTACACTCTTCAAACTTCAAGGGTAAATCTTGCACAATTAACATTTTGAAGGGTTAAAAGTGACAAGTTCTTCAAAGATGAGGGGCCATTTTTGCCAATTCTTCAAACTTGAGGGGTCTTTTTGCAAAATTCCAAATTTGAGCTTGGTTCATTGTGCGTCTTTGTTTCCCGTGTTCGTTTTTGAATGATTCTTGTTGTCTTTTGTCCATTCCTCAATATCCGTACCTAAAAATACACAAGGAACAAACACGAGCATATATTTGGCATATTTCATGATTTTTAATGCATTTTAAGGCCGTTTTGGACGATGAGACCATGTATAAAAGCAGTCTCATCACTCCCCCATACTAAACCATTGCCGTGCCCTCACGCAATGCTAGAATAAAGTATCAAAGCTTCTCCAAAATTTAATTTTATGACTTTTATTGAAATGATAACTAGCTACACTACACTATTGCTACTACTTGCGTTTTAGACATAATGTATGATTTTCATCGCAAAATGGGACGTTTAGGTTCATAGAATAAGAACACGTGAATGCTTCGTTAGAAATAATTTCGTCGTCCTCGATTTTTACCTTAATTCCATGCCAAGCGTGCAACGAGATCATTGTCATTATAAGTTAGTAATGCTAACACTACTCATATGCCCTAATCACGTACTTATTCTCCCATTATTCCTAAGTTGTATCTCTTATATTTTATTATGTCTTAATGATCACGAGGATACATCATTGACTTATGCGATGATAGAGATTTAGGTCTAAAAATAGAGTCCTAACGGTGTAACTAAGACCATCAAATCAATAACCCCTCCTAATAGACAATGATGTTAAAAAATTAAGTTGACAAGAAGAATCGATAAACACGGTTTTATAACGGTTTTGAACATGAGACTTATTACCAAGACTTTTATACGCCCCCTAACGGAAGGACCTTATTATCTTTGGTTTACCTCCATCTTTTATTCAACTTCGCCATGAAGCTTTTATTATGACTTCGGTCTTGCCTTGCCTTTTATTATCCGCCATCATCGGTGGTTTTATTAGCCAAAGACGTATATCCTCACGCTAAAGCGAATTTTGGATCTTTAAAGCTTCGAAGATTAAGGCTTGATTCACTTTCAATCTTGCATAGATTTTAGGCCTTGTGGGGCTTCAAATTGTTTGCTTGATTTAGGTGAGCACTTGAAATCTTATTATTGGGTGAAGCTTTCGATTATTAGGGTGCCAATACTTCAAAACAGTGACGCTGGCGATATCTTAATGTCTTCCCAATTTAATTACACGGAAGCTACTAGAAAAGACTAGAAACCCAACAATCCTAACTAAACCGCTAAATCAATATTTATTAAGCAAAAAATATTTACATGCGAAGGGAGAATAAGCAAACAACGAGAACACATGAGTTTTTGAAAGAATACGAGTACTCTATGTTTAGCATAGTAACTTATAATTAACTCTATCATTTCTCGTCCTCATTTAAGAGACTTAGCCTAATGTGTAGTTAAGGAATCAAAGCTAAGTGCTCAACACGCACGGTCGAGTCAAAAATTACTCTTATTCTCGCCATCGGAAAATCTACATTCGTGTCTTCAAACACTTATGAAACATGAGAAAATTTTAAAATTTGGCCATTTTTAGCCTTATTTTGCAACAAAACGATAAACAAAACGATAAACTTTGGAAAGCGTGAAGGTTTGGCAAGGCAAGTATCTATTCACCCCCCCATACTAAAGTTAAACATTGTCCTCAATGTTTCGAGTCTAGGGGTGCAAACACCCCCATACTAGAGACGTAGTCGAATGCCTAATCTAGCATGGAAAGGGTGTAACCAATAAGTAATAGCCGTTTATGAAGTGTGCTATAAAACCTAAGGTTAGAACATAAAAGGATATATCATATGTGGATATTGGGAAAGGCCTTCAAAGCAAACGATCGAGTGCTCCCATGAAACGAACACGAGAGGCTCCAATCGTGAAGATGATGATCTAAAAGACACAATGCACAAACAACCACGGAACAAAGGTTGGAAGGGCACAAATCCCCTCACATTACACTAATTAGAAAGCAATAATATGTACATGGATAAGCATGGGTCTCCCCCACGAGGCACCTTGTTTTTGATAACCGAGTCAAAAGCTCGACTCGAATCCCTATAAATGTGATCATTTAGGGATAATCATGGTATGGTCAATTTTTGATGGGGCTTACATGATAAACAAGGCCCAAAAACAACCGGTATTAAGGACTAAGTCCTTAAGTGATGCAAAATACCGGGGTCGAAGATGGCGTTCTCGTTTCCATTGGGAAAACAAATTAACACCACTCCAACATGTGCCATAAACTCAAAGAGTTTGAAGAAAATAGATGAGAAGTAGAAGGGTGAGACAATTGGTAAGACAAACGTTTGAGCTACTCGAGGTAGACTCGCACCAAGCAAATAGATATCGTTTCCATTTATTGCATCGGTGGAAGACCGAGATTTCCCTTTATATGAAATTCCGGGATCGAATATCTCGTCCTCGGTGGACAAGGATGAGGGAACATAAGGGGCTTCCCCCATACTAGAACCACACAAAACATCGTCAAAAGGAGTAGACGAGTTTGTAGCACTCAAATCACGCGGTGATGACGGAGTTAGATTTGTAGAAAAATCAATTAAATTGCATTTAAGATCTTTTTCTTTGTTATCTTTTAAACTCTCCTTATGAAAACCCTTGTTGATTATGTCGAAAATATTCGGTGTTTCTAAGACGATGTTAGTCACACTAAAAATTCTCACATTTTGAAACCGTTTAGGTTTTGGTGGTGGCAAGTTCTCAAAACGTTTATCGACGAAGAAAACCTCCCCATCGGGGCCAATATATTCATCATCCGAAAGATCTTCCGTAGAAACCGGCAACTTATCAACACTTTTCAAGAATGAAGGTGAAGGATTTTTCGATTCAAGTATTGATGGTTTCTTCTTTGTAGGCTTTGCACTCATAACCTCCACCGGCGGAGGAAATGGTAAATTGTTTTTGGCGACATTCCCTAAAACTCTTGGTGAAAATTCTTTGCAAACGACATTGGTCGAGTCACCATGGTTTAAAGTTGCAATAGAATATACATGAGAAAGATTGGAGTTTTGTGTTGCATTGATGACAAGTTCTTCTTCATTGAAACGAAGGGTGATTTTTCGAGCATGAACATCGATAAGTGCTCGTGATGTATCCAAAAATGAACGACCCAAAATGAGAGGAACTTTTCGATCGATGGGAATGTCTACAACGATAAAGTCAACGGGATAGTAAAACTTTCCGACTTTAACGAAAACGTCCTCGGCTACTCCACATGCCATGATCGTAGAATGATCGGCCATCTCGATGGACATGTTCGAAGGAGTAAGAGCCGGAAGTGAAAGTGATTTGAAAATCTCGAGAGGCATTAAATTAATACTAGCACCAAGATCGGCCAAGGCGTAGCATTCCTCCATATCTTGTATAGCACACGGAATCAAAAATTTACCGGGATCACCGACTTTTTGTGGTATGCGGCTTAGAAAAACCGATGAACAACTAGACGATTGTTGTAACTTTTCTTTGTTGTTTAGCATACTTTTGAAGTTTGCGGCGAATCGAGGCATCATGATTAAAGCATCGGCAAAACTTATGTTAAAGTGCAAATCACGAAACATTTTCATAAATAGCTCAAATTGATAATTGTTCCTTTCTTGTGCTTTCTCTTTGTTTCGTCTCGAAGGGTAAGGTAAGGGTGGTGTGGGTTGGTCATTAGGCAACGGCCTTGGAAACTCGGGTTCCATAAGTGGTATTGGTTCAACCGTAGGTGTGGTTTGAGCGGTACTTCGTGGGCTTGTAATGTGCTCCTTTTCAACCACAACCTCGGGTTCTTTCTCTTTTTCCTTCTCCATAGAAGTACTAGGACGAGAAATGGGTTCTTTGAAAGTTTTACCACTACGAGTGGTAATAACCTTCAATTCTCCTTTCGGGTTTACAATGGTATCACTAGGAAGACCACCCGAAGAAGAGGGCTTACACATGATAGCTTCAAACATTTTAGCCATTCGATCTTCAAACTTAGATTGCCTAGCATCCGCTTTCAACAACTCTTGCTTAATCTCATGTTGTCCTTGCTCCATTTTTTGTTGATTTTGTTGGAGTCGTGTGACATTTCCTTCCATTTTATTAGCATGAGTTTTAAGTTCATTAGCAAGTTCGGTTTTAAGCTCGTTTTTCAATTCGGATCTTAAGCTAACCATTTCACGTTGCATATTGTCAAACTTAGCATCATTAGCCTTAGCATAATTCAAAAATTCTCCTTGAAGATTTTTGGTGTGATCGTTTTGAAAACCTTGGGCATTAGTTTGAAAATCACGGTTTTGGTTTTGGTTTGAAATTTGCCCATTTCCACTTTGGTAATTACCTTTGTTATAGTTCCTTTGATTTCCTTGGTAATTTCCACCTTGGTTGTTGTTGTTGCGATAATTATTAGCATTTTGATTGGGTTGAGCTTGATTTGAACGTGAACCTTGACCTATTTGGTTATAAGTTCCCGTGGCTACAAAAGCATTCGAAGTGTTACCATCCGCGGTAATGCACTCGGATAAATCATGAGCTCCCCCACACGACAAACAACTTTTAGAAACCGCTTTAACCGAAGCGGTGTTGGAAGCTTCTTGAGCCTTCCAATGGGACATAAGGTTTGCAAATCTATCGAAAAATCGGTTTTCTTCATTTGCTTCATCATGTAATGCATTGATACTTTGAGACGATGATGAGCCCCTTTTGGCAACACTCGGTGTGTGACGAGGGCTATAAACCTTAGACCTATTCTCGATTATGACCAAAGCTTCTTCAACCGTTTTACACAAAAAATTACCACCCGCGGCGGCATTTAAATAATCTCTTTCATGATCGTTAAGTCCATTGTAAAACGTGTCGATTTGGTGCAAATCGGAAAAACCATGATGAGGACATTCGTGTAACATCTCCTTAAACCTATTCCAAGCCGTAGAAAAACTTTCATTTGGTTCTTGTGAAAATTTAGAAATTTCATTCTTCAAATGCGTAGTCTTAGAGGGCGGAAAAAATTGGTTCACGAACTTCGAAACGAGATCCTTCCACGTCAATATAGAATTGGGTGGCTCTTTCTCTAACCAAATTTTAGCGGGCCCCGCTAAGGAATACGGAAAAAGCATCATCTTAATCGAGTCATTCGAGACATCCTTGAATTTGCACGTGGCGGTAAGACGATTAAATTGGCGGATATGGTTGTGCGGATTGTCCTTCTCATCACCACGGAATTTGTTGTTTTGGATCATCGACAACAAACCCGTTTTAACTTCAAAATTCTCCGCAAGGATTGCGGGAATCACAATAGCTTCTCCATAACCCTCGGTGGGTGCTTGAAGTAACTCCATCATAGTTCGATTCGCCATGGTTGGTTCTTCTCGTACAATGGGTTCGTCAATAGGAGACTCCTCACTAGAAAGAGTGAGTGATTTGTTTCTTCGTTTACGAGCACGTCTAGCTTTAGAGCGAGTTTGCATAAACGTCACGTACAACGAGAAGGCGAGCAAAGAAGATTCTTTTTGGTATTTTGTGTTTTTTCAATTTTTTTGTGGTTTTTGATTGTATTAACTTTTTTGGAATTGGTGAATATATTGAGTAGACAACAAGTCCACAAATCTCCTCACTTAATCAAATCTCTTGATTAAAAAGGCCTCAAGGAATGAAAACGATCACGTGGAGTGAACGCCTTCGATGACTTTAGAACGATGGTGGAACACCAAATCGTTCAAGAGGGTTTAATCAAATGAAACCAAGAAAATATATATGATATGTAGTAATACTTTGGGCGGCAAAACCCTCGATTCACTCTCAAAATCAAATACGCACAAGCAAGCGGAGGAAACGAGGCGGCGCGAAGCACTTAAGAGCCTTTTTCCTTTAGGTTGTGAAATACAACCGCCTTATACCCACCTTATAGTTTGTATTATCAAGATTAAGCTTCACGAAAGTATTTATCTATTTTTGCCTTTTTTCTTTGGTTTGAGATTCGAATACAATGATCGAGTGATGAAATCCCGAATCAAGGTTGTGATTGCTCACGTATTTGGAGTACTTGTGTATTTATTTTTCTACGTATACAATATAGTAATAGTATTCACACAAAAACCGAAAAACGATAATACGTATTAATAGAGTGCTATTAATACAATTATATTTATGGCTAATACATAAAAACAACAATGGTCAATCAAAACACAACACGCCTCCCCGGCAGCGGCGCCATTTATGATAGTTGTAAAATCACACTTGTTTAGGAAAACAAGGCAATAATATAGGGTAAGCACAACGATTTAGGAAAACCGTGTGTAAATGACCCTAAAAGTGAGTTCGTTCTCTCGAGGAGGCACGTGTGTTGTGTAATGAATTGATTGATTTTGTTTTTGATTATTAATGAGAAGAAAAGAAGAGAAAATGACGAAGACGAAAAAATTAGAAAATAAATAAGGGAAAACACTACTAGAAAGTTACGACGAAGAACGTAAAAAACACAAAATTTAAAATTTAAACCTAAAAATTCCTAAAAATTACTAAAAACTCCCAAATAATATTCTAAGGGTTTACAAAAAATTCAAACTTGCCAAAACCTTTTACTTAATTTAATAATGACTTTTTAATGCTAATTAAAGCCCTAAAAATCACTTTTAAATATTAAAAAGCCCTAAACAAGATTTTATAGTTTGTAAACCTCAAAAATGACTTAATTAAACTAAAAACTATTTTTAAAAATTTTAAAACCAAATTAAACTATTTTTAAACTCCTAAAACTATTAAAATGTATTAAATCTTAAATTAATTCTAAAAATTAATTGAAAAGCCTAAAAATTATTCTACAAATGAGAAAAGTCTTAATTAATGCTATAGAATCTAGGAAAAATGAAAAAGAAATTAAAATAAAACTTTTTATTTTAATGAATAAAATAATAATAAAATAATCAAAAAAATTAAAAGTTCCTAAATAAATTCTAAAAAATTCTCAAAAATCCTAAATATTCTAAATAGAAAGAAAATGTAAATTAAAGTTTCTAAAACCTCTTAATGAATTTTATATTAATTTTTAAAGTTACTAAAAAACCCTAAAATTAAATAAAATCAAAAATTAAAGTTTTTGAAAACTTTTTTATATGTAAACCTCAAAGATATTAAATAAAACCTAAAAACTATTTTTCCCTAATTTAAATCTACTTTTATCTATTTTTTAATGACTTAATGAAAAACGGGTATTAAATAAATTCTAATAAATAATTTACTAAATGGAAAAATATGAAAAATAGCTAGAAAAGTCAACAATCCTATAACTGACTAGGGAAAAATAACAATAAGCTAAAACAAAAAGCCAATAAGCCAGGAATGGCTTATTTGCTCACGGCTTATAATGAAAAGTCAAAAGGAAAAAATGGTTAAGTATATTTTGAAACCACACCCTAGCAGTCAAAGACCCTAGGGCGCAGTGGTAAGTGTTGTGTGTTGTGAGTGTGGGGATTGTGGGTTCGAGTCTGATAACCCCCTTTTTGGACGATTTCTATTTTTTTTTTGCTTTTTAACTCTTGACCAATCCAACACAGACCTCTTGTTACTTGCTTAATACCAATCCAATTACACTTTTACACAAGATTGAACATAATTAAAGTGTAAAACGAATCCAGTATCACTTTTAAAGACCACAAGCTTGTTTTCTCACTTTGCTTTCTCCACAGGTGGAAATACCAAAAGGATTTGGTATTATGCTTATTGTGGTGTTGTTTTCTGGACAAAAGGGCACCCTTGTGCTCTTTCTGAGCACAAGGAGTCAACAAAAGCACAAAGCAAGCATTAGCATACACAGAATCACAAAACAATGCACACAAAACCGATTTTAAGTTGCTGTGACAAAAGTAAACAGGTCTGGTGGCTTATGGCTAAATTTCTAGCAACCTAGTGGGTTTCAAAAGCCAAGTTTAAACACACAAACTCACAAAATGATTCTCAAGCAGATTCAAACCTAAAATAACATTGACACTTAACAAAATTTAAAGATCAAGCATCTTTTTTGACAAAATTCAAGCAGGTTTGGCATTAGCAGATTGTTGCTATACTCTTTCTTTTTAAATCACTCCAAATTGCTTACAAACTGTTCCAAACTAATCTAATACTCACTTGCAACTTAACTTAACCCTAATCTAACCTTCTAACATCCTATAAAACCAAATTCCAAATCAATTACCCTGCTAATCCGTATTGCCAAACACCCTATAACTTTCTAAAACCAAGATTTTACAAAACCAAACCTCACAAAACTTAAACAAACTGATCCCTAGCTATACTAACATGCAAAAGCACATCAAAGAACACTGTTGAAGCAACTTAAACACACTATAATCCACTAATCAAGCAGATCACGTTTTCTGAAATTTTTTTTCAAAGTAAAAGGAATTATACCTTAGGGCTTTAACATCCTAAGCCCTAGAGGGTGTATAACCCTCCTCCAATCCAACACGGGTTGGAGCTGACCCTTTATCAACACTCTTCAATCCCTGTTGAAGACAAAACAAGAAGAGAAATACAAGATAAACAATATAATCTCTTTCTGTTTTCTTTCTTACCTTTTTAAAACTTTTCCAAACCTTTAAAACTCACAAACATGTTTTGAAAACTTTCTTAAGTCCAAAATCAAAACCCTTTCCACTTTCACTTCAAAAGTTTGATTTTAAAACCTTAAAAACTTTTCTTTGAAATCTACCTTTTTTGAAAAACTTAAATTTCTCACAACTTTTCTCAATTTAATTGGAACTCAGTTCAATGCCTTTCCTATACCAACTTTTTAAAACAAGATAAAAGGAATTACGATTTTAGAAAAACTACCAACTTTATATTTCTTAAAAAAGGATTTACAAAGGAAATTGCATAAAAACTGGAACAACTCAAATGAGGAACAGGCTCCTCATTTTATAGGCCCTAATGGACTATTCTAGAACTAAATTAAAATATTACAAAGCATGAAACCCTAATTTTTGAATTCTCAATAATGCCCTCATTGTTCTTGACGAATTCTGGTCAAAAAGGCATCCCATGTGATTGCCAGCTAAAGAAGACCATTTGTGGACGTTAGATGAACCTTTGGGACCAAGGAGTAGCATCCTACACGTTAATCTTGTCGGGGTTTTGGGTTTTGGAAAAAGGATGTTGACAGGGGAGGGTTGGGGAAGGACCACAGGGACACGTGGCGCTTTGTAGTGAGGTGGGAAATGGTGAGGTGAGAGGGAATTAGGGATCTGGAGGTTTTGAGGGAATATCCCTTTGTTTTAAGGTGTAATTAATCTGGGGGTGTTCTAGGGTTTATGTTAATTAGGGGTGGGTTTTGATCTTAATTGGGGTTAACAAGTTTTGAAAAGGTGTTTGGGAGGGAATAAAAGGGATTAGTGGGTTTTGGCCGTAGGTTGACTTGGTTTAATAATAAAGCCGGGTCAAATGGATTGGGCTTAGGGGTTTGAGTGGGCTGTTGTTGGGTAATTTCATGGCCAGTCCCCAACTAACGTAGTAACCCGTTAAGATTTTACACAGCCAGTCCAAAAGTTAACTTCCTTGCATCCACAGTCCAAAACAATTTCAAAACAAGTCCTTTTGGTCCTTTTTGATAACTTTAGCACTTTTGATCATTCTTCAAGGGCATTTCTTGTACACTCTTCAAACTTCAAGGGTAAATCTTGCACAATTAACATTTTGAAGGGTTAAAAGTGACAAGTTCTTCAAAGATGAGGGGCCATTTTTGCCAATTCTTCAAACTTGAGGGGTCTTTTTGCAAAATTCCACATTTGAGCTTGGTTCATTGTGCGTCTTTGTTTCCCGTGTTCGTTTTTGAATGATTCTTGTTGTCTTTTGTCCATTCCTCAATATCCGTACCTAAAAATACACAAGGAACAAACACGAGCATATATTTGGCATATTTCATGATTTTTAATGCATTTTAAGGCCGTTTTGGACGATGAGACCATGTATAAAAGCAGTCTCATCACACGCCCGCGAGTAAGCATGCAACTCAATACGAGGAATGAGAGATAAGCTCTCGTGTGACTTTGAAGAGAAATGGATTATCCTCTTCGAGTTTCAATATTAAATATCCACAAGAAAATAACAATATATGTATATACTACTTTGGGTGCAAGACCCTCAATGAAGCCTTCCTTCTTAGAATACTTACAAGTGAACGGGGGGTTAGGAGGCGCGAAGCACTTAAGTACCTATTGACCCTTAGATGGCATTTTATAGCACATCGCCTTTCTATTCACTTAAATGTTCGTATTCTTCGAATTGTTGCTTATTGAGAGTATTTATCTATTCTTGCTTTATTTTGTTTGATCGATACACGTGTCAAGGACCGGAACGCCCCTCAACACGGTGTATTGCCTCGGCAATACTTATGGAAGATATGTAGATTGATTGTTCTTATACGTATACGTATTTACTTATAATAATATATGGAAAATATTTTTGTATTTATGAGTTTTTTAAGGGAAAATACTATATGTACATAAAAACCGAGAGAATCCAATAATATATATTTTTGGGTGCAATCTCTTAGGAAAAAGATTGCTTTTTGGATTTTTTGTTTTTTTGGTCAATTCTTTAGGAAAAGAATTGTTTTGTTAAATTTTTATTTTTTATATATTTTTATATTTTTGATTTTTTATTTGTTTTTGATTTATGATACGTAAAAATAACGTTCACAAAGTGAACGGATCCCAAAAGCCAATGAAAACCGTCAATCGATAGTCTCTCGTGTAGTCAAAGAACCGGCAGCGGCGCCATTTGAAATTGAGTATAATGCAGTTCGTTTTTTCTCAGTTCTTGCTAATAGAAAGTCCAACCAATATCGGGTTTTTAATTGTTCTTGGTTGTTAAGCTTGCTTGGATAATCTATTTTCTAACTCAACAAATGCTTGCAAAACGGAAAAATATTACCTACATATATGTAAAACAAATTGCAAATACCACGTTTTTATTCAAGTAAATCTCAAAATGTAAAATATGAAACTAAAAGGACTGAAATTGTAAATTCTATGAAAGATAAATGCTTGAAATGTAAGTTCTAACAATTCTAGGGACTAAAAGTGTAAAACTGTTAACTACAAGGATCAAAAATGCAAATCTTATAACAAACTAACCAAAAGTGTAACAAACTAACAACTAACTAACTGATTTTAACAACTTCTGAAACTATAGGGACTAAACACTTGCAAACCCTAAAATCATGGAAATTAAGCCAAATTTAAACGCTGACAGAACTATAAGGACCAAAGTGCAATTACCAAATCTATTTAACCAAAAACGGGCAAAACAAGGAAATAAGCTCGTTTGAGCTTATTTCTCAACCAAATTTGATGAGACAAATTGCAAAACGTTTCAAATCTCAAATAAGCTATGTATGTTCAAGGAAATTTGCTAAAAATGAGAAATAAGCAAATGAGTGCTTATCAATAAGCACAAAATAAGCTATAGCCAAAACTAATCAGTCACAACTTGATTTTTCAATTAAAACTGATTAAGCGACTGAATTAAAGAATGGGAAATCAAACTAGAACATTTTTCATCCAGTAATAAGCTCTAAAACTGAATTAAGCTAAAATTGAGCTTATGTTGACCAAGCGTTGACCAGCTTTTTTCAAAAAGCTAAAAATCTCAAAAATCATGTAACTCAACTACTTAATGGGATTTGTGAAGAAAAATTGCTAAGTTTATGAATAGGAAAAGGAGATACAGATTTTCAGTTCACAAGTTACAGAAACTTGCATTAAGTTGGCTTATCTGATTATTGCTTATATCTAAGTGCTTATTGAATACTGTGTAAAATCCTCTTTGAATCTAAAACTCTATGATATAAGCTACAAATGGAAACAAATTTGATCCAAATTCATCAAGAAATGAATGAGTTCTAGCAAATTGAAAATGACAAGTTCTTAAAACCAAAGCTGAATGAAAACTGACCCAAACATTTTAAGTGCCATTTGCCTGTTTGACCTTGTTATTGACTTGTAAATGACTGAAAACCCTTTTATACTACTTATTAACTGCAAATGAACTCTAACAATCCAAAGATCAAAACTTGAAAACTATTTTTAAGCTATTCCCAAACACTCCTTTACTGATGTTTACAAACTTTTTACAAAGGCTTTTAAGATCTAGTTAAATCTGAATCAAAAGTTATAACAATCTAGACTTGGTGATTAAAATGAAAGACTTTAAAGCTAAAATCAAACAATTATCAAAACTAGAACTCCAATTAAGCTACAAGGCTAAAAATTACTTTACAAATACAGTAGACTAAAAATTATCCAAATCAGAACACAAGTAGGCAGTAATCAAGCTACAAACACACAAAGTTCAATCAAACAGCAACTACAAACAACTTTATCATGCAGCCATCAGATTATACTAGGAAAAGAAAGCATGCAGTTTACTTATTGAGAGGAACAAAAATGAGAACTATTAGAACCTATTGTAGTTATCCTTTGAGAAGAAGAGGAGCGCTGAGCTCTCTTTCCCTAGTGATAACCACCACCTTATCACTAGGAATCAATCAAACAACAAGAACAGCAAACTAATCAACTAGAAATCATCAATCTGCTTGAAAACTCCATTGGAACTATGAAATGACTGAATTCTGATCAAACAACTAGCAATCTTCTTTAATGTCAGTTATGATCAATGAATGATCATAACAAACATTTAACAGCAACAAAAGTATCCAATATCAGCAAGAATTGAACATGAATGGTAAGAACAGTTTTGGCGGGAAAGCTTGAATTCAAAATTTATTAATGGAAAAACGATTACAAGGTTGTTAGAAGCTAGTAACTAACTAACTAACTCAAGAGTTTGTCAGACTCTTGAGTAGCTAGGGTAGAAATGAAGGAAAAAGGAAAGGAAATTTGGAACTAGGTGTTTTTACAAATTTAAGCTACAAGTGAAAATGAAGTCTAATCCAGCTATTTATAGAAATGAAGGAAGAGTTTGTTGGGGTTGGTGACGTGTCAGAACCAATCCCAGCTTGCCACGTGGAGAATTCTGCATATTGCATTTTGAAGGTATGAACAAGGAATTGGGGTTTTCTTCATTGATTGATTTCATGGTAATTGATTTGCACCATTGTGTTTATCTCTTCAAAACGATCAAGTTTGATGTTAAAAACTTTCCATGAAATTGCTTGTAGTTAAAACGCGATCCTGGCAATTTTTCCTTTGAAGAAGATGCCACGTGTCAGTGTTCTATTGGTTGAAAAAGCTTCACATGGATCACACTGTTGGGATTGGGTAATAAATGCCAAATGCTGAGTGGGTATTAAATGCTTGATCCGTGTGCTTCCTTTTCCCTTCTTCTCATTGGTTGATTTATTGTCACATGGATTAAACTTTGCATATCTTTCCATTATTGGCAGAATTGGCCCTTCAACTTGGCAGATTATTGTTTTAAGCTAGAATCTTCATTCTTTTGACATATTTGGTCCTTCAACTTTCATAACTTGAACAAAATGATCCTTTGACTGAGTTGACTTGAGAGTTGACCAAGTTTGACTTGAATCTTGACTTTTTACAATATTTACACTTTAGTCCTTCAACTTTGATAACTTGTCAAGATAGATCCTTGTACTTCAAAGTCTTGTCACTTTTGATCCTTCTTTGTCTTTTTCATCCATTTGAGCTTGATTTTTCCTTGTTTGCTTGAAAATGTATCCTTTTACCTACACAAGTGTACACAAACACAAACATACCACATAACACTGTTTTTGCCAAATAAATTGGTATTTTGCTTCATGTTTTAGGGTTATTTGTTGATAAAAGGATATGAGTTTAAGCTCATATCAGTTAGGAATGTAGGAGTTAGGCATTGTGAGAGTGTGAGAATGATATCTCAAGGTTATGTGAGAATGAATTCTCAAGGTTGGGAAGGTGTGAGAATGAAATCTCAAGGTTGGGGTATAAGTAAAGTGTAATCAAGGTAAGAATTTGAATACAAAATGTGTATTGTCAAGGAATGTTTAGTCAATTTGAGTAAACAAGGAATCTTGACTGGGAATAGGGTTTAAAGGTTTTGACCAAAAATTCGTCAAAAGTCACATTCTGGCCGCGGTACCTTATATGGGCCGGCGGTTCCATATCGCTAAGGAACCGCGGGTCCTTAAGGAACCGCGTCCAATGGACTTTAAACAATATTTTTCCTGGGTTTTGGGAAAAACTGAGACTTTTTCAAAAAGTTGCAAATCTTGGAATTTTACCTTTATTAGAACCAAAATATGCTAGGGTTGCATAAAGCAACACATTCACAAAGAATGTCTTGACAAAGGGTGACAAAATAATTTAGATATTATTTTGAACCAATTTTAGTCAAGTTTAGGGGTTGTGATAGATTTAGATTCAATTTTAATTTCAAATTAAAGTTGATTAGTGTGCACAAAAGGATAGAATCACACAAAGCTAAATCCATAACACACCAACAAGAAACATTCATTAATAAGGAAACAAGAACAAAGATAAATAAAACTAACTAATACATAGCTAGCTTATCATAAAATCTAGATAAATAGTTTTCTTTGGCTTGTTGTTGAAAACTTTTATTATGAAATGACTCCATCATTCATCTCCTAGGAGGAGGCATGGAGAACAAAGTAAGCAAGAAATCTTGCAAGCCCCTATGTAGTCCATACATATCTATCCTTAGGTTTTGGATGAGGAAGTGGTTGTAGAGACAACATGGACATCTAGGACCATGAGTTTGTTGAAACCCAAAGTAAGGATCACCCAAGAGGAGGGAAAGTGGGACACCCAAAATTGGGATGTTTGAGTTGGGTGGAGGTGGAGGAGGCAAGTTCTCCAAGGGTGAAGTGGGTGAAAGTGGAGGCATGTTCCCCAAAGGAGAAATGGGTGAGTGTGGAGGTAAATCCTCCAAGGTTGGTGAAATGGGTGAGTTGTGAGGGGTAAACGGTGAAGTCACCAAAATGTCATCAAAGTCATTCCCAAAAGGAATGCTTTGGATTGGTTGAGGTTGTGTGGTCACTTCCAAGGGTGCACTTGGAGTGAAGGGTGAAGAAAGCTCATTCATTCTAGAATTGAATAAAGAGGAGGTAGAACCAATGGAGTGGTTAGTACCATGGGTGGAGGAGGTCTTGCATGGTGCAAGAGGTGGGGAAGGTGATGAAGAAATGAGGATAGGAGCATTCTCATTCTTAGGTGTGAGGAAAGGTGAAGAGTTAGGCTTAGCTACCTTAACCCTTATTTTGAGTGTTTTTCTTGGGGTGGAGGTCTTGGAAGTGTTTGAGGTTTTGGTACACACCATGGTTGATTAGGGTGGTTTAAGGTTTAGGGAAGTATGTTTGATGTGTGAAGAACATGCAAACAAGGTGGGTTTAAATGGTTGAGGGGATGATCCAAACTAGTAATGGGTTAAAATCATTTTAGGTGAATAATTAATTTAGATACCCTAGTTAGGAAATGTGCAGTTTATTACTGAAAATCATGCAAGGTTTACACAAAATTAAGAAAACAGTGTAAAGCAAAGATGCTGTCGTGCACAGTGGCCGGCGGTTCCTTATCTAGGACCGGCGGTACCTTATCGATAAGGAACCGCGGGACGATATGGAACCGCGACCAGAAGGTTTTCAAAGATTTCCCATTTCAGTTTTTGATAAACCCAGATTTTTCCCAAAGATTTTACAAGCCAAAGTTAACTACAGATCATAATCCAATAAGCTAACTATCAAAAGGCATGCACAAAGCTATGTAAAACACAAACATGAAGGCACAATTAATCATTAGGGATCAAGAAAAATGATAATTCTAACATGCAATCACAAGTTAATACATATACAAGATAAAATAAAATAGTTCAACAATACATGTCTACCAACATGTATTCTCTAAAAAGCTTCAATGCTTTCACCTTCTCTTCTTCCCCAATCCCTTGATCATATTCCCCAAGAACTTGAAACCTTTTCTTGATTCAACCCGGTGTTCGTGCAATTCCCCTCGAGTTCTAAGGTTTTCGCGGTAAAGATGCTTCATATTGAGATCTTCCGGTACTTCGCTAGAATGATGAGGAGGAGGAGCTAAGTCTTCAAATTCATCCTCGAATGGGTTTGAGGATGGATGGGAATTACTCGAAGAGTGGAAATGAGAACTAGTACCTATGCCATCACCATCACTTGTTGGCATGTCCATGTCCTCATCATCCATCTCTTGATGAATAGATTTTCTCGATCCTCGATCACTTCTTGTCTTTCTAGCATATGCCTCTGGAATGGGCAACATAACCCGATGAACCGGGTAGAAGCGAGAAAGATCAAGGTGGGGAAAATCATGAGCAACCCTTTTGAAAAGGCGAGTTAGAAGCATAGAATAGGGAATGTTTGTCTTGGGCTTCGAAAGAGCATAATTGATTCGTCGAGCGATATAGAATGCCAAGTTGTACTTGGTGGATGTGAAGATGCAACTCAACATATGCACCATACACGCCGGGATATGATCTCGGTTTCCAACAAGACAAAAGACATTCTCCCTAAGGATATTGGCCCATTGAACCATGAAATCCTTAAGGTCGCTAGAGAGCACTTCATATTGATTCACATTTCGTACATTTGAATGAAGGCTTCTCACAACGTTACCATCACGCTCTTTCGAAACGATTTCAAGAATGAACTCTAGATCAATTTCGGTGTGGTCATTTGGAGGTTTATCGAAGGATTCCGAGAGAGCATCAAGTCTCCATTTATCCGTAAAACGACAAGTGCCTTTATATGGCACACCGAGAATTTGACCAAAGTATTCAAGAGAGTATTGAATCAATTGATCATTCAATACGAAACGAATGAAGATTTGTCCATTGTATTCAATCATGGAGTAGGTGCTAAAGAATTCAAGAAGGAATAAGGGGTAAATATCTTCATCTATGTTGAGCAAGCAATGAAACCACGAAAGCTCAAACATAGATAGGATATAGACATAACCCGTTATTTCCTTGTCAACGACTCTACCCTCATGGAAACAACGAGTAGAAAGGGATGGAAATGCGTTTTGAAGTTGGGGGGAAGCATAGGTTTGGGAGATGTCGGGCATATAATCTTTAGTGTATTGATGATCTTTTTGATATTGAGAAGACATGATTAAGTACCTAAATACAAACACAAGACAATATTTCTCCAATCACTCATATGAAAATCAAAAGGAAAACGAAAAATGAAAATGTGCTATATCAATTTCTTGACAAACATAGATTGAATCCATATCATTTTCATGTTCACAATGTGTCTATTCCATCATTGACCAAGAACACATGATCTATGTTAGATCAACAATGGATTAGAACATTAGTTTTTCAAAACAAGGTTTTTAGGTAAGCATTAACAATGTCATTACCTACTTGTTCATGGGTTCATCTCAAATCCATAATTCAACCAAAATCATTTAGCCTAAATTCGGATTTGTTCTATAAGTGGGTTTTAGTGAAATCTTAATGAATATCAACCTAAGGAATCATAGTAAGATTACCATGTCAACCCACATTCCTATTAAGGTTTTAATTCAATTTCAATTTTAAAAATCCCCAATTATGAAAGGATGAACCCTAGAGCAAAATAGATGAAATTGAAAGAAAATACTTACAATTAATTGATGTTAGATGGAGGATGAGTGAAACCCACAACTTGGAATCAATTAATTTGAGTGATTGAAGGTTTTGGAAGCTTCAACAATGGTGGAAAAGGTAAAACCTGTCGGCTGTGTGTTTTTGGGAGAGAGAGAGTTTGGTTTGAAAAAGAATAAAAAACACAAACTGGCGCTCTGACAAAAGTTTCTGCCCGCGGTACCTTATCGATAAGGAACCGCGGGTTTGAGCCGCGGAGATAAGGAACCGCCTACAGAGGCAGGTTTCTATCTCTGAAAAACGCTAAATTTTGAAAATCCAGTTTTTCTAAAATACTTAAAATTAAATCATGAGCCTTTTAGAATATCATTGGATCATCATAACACTAAGCAATATGCCTTAACGAAGGATTACGAGTTAAATCAAGATCGAAAAGAACCGAAACGGACAAACGACTACTCGTAGCAAAACGACTTAGTGGAGAGAAGTCAAGAGAAGTGAATCAAGACTAGGATCAATGCTCAAGGGATTAATGACAATCTTCAAGTATTTGAAACGAAGAGCTTGTGTCATATATAGTGGTTTAAGATGTGCCTTTCCGGCGAAACGATAAACGGCTTTGGTAATGAATAAGTAAAAAGCAATTATTCAAGTCTAAACTAAGATCACTTTCAATAATAGTCTTAGTCTAAACTAAAATATGAGCAAAGTATTAATTCACTTTCTCTCCCACGAAGGGCCTACTAACCGTATGGGTGCAAACCATGTAAATCATGCTTGATACTTTAAGCTTCTACTAACTCACTCTACATCACCATAGCGAGTCAAGTATCCAAGCAATGAAGGTTTGAGAGGATAAAAGAAAAGAAGAACAAACCACAAATAAATGTCAAGGCAAGGATGCCGAGAACAAGCACATAGTCAAGTAATGATCAAAAGAATGATCAAAGGGCCTGTGGAAGAACGAAATCGTACCTTGGCCACAAAGAGCAATCCATGAAGGAACAAGTGCTAAGCCCAATCAATGACTATGATGAGTACTAAGTCTTCAAGGACTAGTATCATTCCCAATCATCTTGGTATCATCATTCAAAGATGTTAAAGATCAATGAAGATGATTCTTCTACAAGTGCAAGTGACTTAATCCACAACCAATTAAGTGATTGATCTTCATGAGTACCTACACAAAGCAAGATTCAAACTAGTAGATACATTTCAAGAGTATATCTAAAATGCATAAAGGCTACTAATCTTAAGTGGGATGCAATATTATCAATTAAAAGACCTATTTTCAAAGAAAACATAGTTTTGACCAAAGGGAAACTTTAGTACAACTAGACCTTCTAATTTGAGGAGACAATGGATCTATCCATGTTTTAAAGTACAATATACTTCAAAGATCTTGAGTGACCATCGCTCTGATACCAATTGTAGAAACTAGAAGGGGGGTTGAATAGTTTCTCTTCGATTGGTGACCAAATTAAAATTACTTTCAATTTGGTTTGTATCAAAACTATCTTTTACTTAAAGCTAAGTTGCATAATGATTAGGTTCAATTGAAATGCACTAGCAAGAATAATAAGCAAGTATAATGATAATGAAATAATTAAAGAGCAAGGAAGGAGACAACCTAGTGGGAAGACACCAAGATTTATAGTGGTTCGACAACGAGGCTCTATCCTCGTTTCTACTCCACTCCTCGAGTACACCTACTCGAGATTTCCACTATATCCACAAGCTCCCTTCTCGGCGGAGAAAACCTTACATCCTTGCTTACATTATTTTCCGACACTAAGCTAAATGTCGAGACCTAATCTTTAGCTAGGACCAATCTACACGACGTTGCCTACTTCACAATTTAACGACACAAGGCTAGATGTCGAGTTCTAATCGAAAGGTAGAACCAATCTTCACGACGTTGCCTACTTCACCATTTTACGACACAAGGCTAGATGTCGAGTTCTAATCGAAAGCTAGAACCAATCTTCACGACTCTTCACTTTGAAGCTAAGTGAGAACTTCACACAACACAACTACTAATCACTTTAAAGTTTAGTGAGAACTCACAAGACACAACCACATCACTTTATAGTTTAGTGAGAACTCCTAATCAAATCTATTACAACTTAACTAGACTTGTCCAAGTACACACATGTAGCTTGGATTCACACAACACAAATCCAAGCAAACACATATGCAATGGATGTACACAACAAATCCAAGTATCCACAAATAACTTGGATGAACACAACTAGTCCAAGTATTCATAAATACATTGGATTGACCTAAAACAAAAAGGTATAATGATGAATATGACTAGCTCATAAATTCATCTTTATCACTACACTAGTGAGTGAGTGATCTTCTCATTGGACATGGTAAAGGAGGGGATCAAGAGGATAATCATATGTAAACATCCTTAACAAATTAAGTGATCATTTACTAATGATTATGCTATAGAAAATAGAAAGAAGGGTGAGAAAAACGTCCAAGAGGCTTGCTGGAAAATGAGATTTGACCCACTATTTAAAGGAGACAAAGTTACAACGGATCTATAACGGCTACTGTGCGCGGTACCATATCTCACCCCGTGGTACCATATCGCTAAGGTACCGCGTAGGTATTAAGGTACCGCCACTAGACTCCGCTCCCTTTTTTGTCTTTTAGTGGGGTGGGAATATCTGAGGTATTTAAACCCTTCAAAGAATATTCTAACAGCATTTGGAATATGCCATTTTCAAATTTTCATTTTCCATTTTAATAAAACATTTTCTAAAAAAGAAAGTTTATTAAAAAGTCTTTTGTCTTATTAGCAAAAGTGAGTTTTAAAGATAATCATTTTGATGATCACTAAGTATGATTAAGAAAGGTTAGTAATATGATTATTACCTTGATGATAGTGTTAGTTTAAATAATTCATTTGTGTTTCTACACTAAATGTGTTGTATGGTTTGTTGTGATCAAAACCAAGAAAGATTAGTTAACACTAATAATGTTTTTAGGCATTACTTGCATTAACAAATGGGATACTCTTGTTAAGCAAGGTCAACAACTTCAAGAAGCTTTCACCAAGATCATCGAGAAATGTCAAGAGGATCAACGACAGGAGCAAATATCGAATATCGAGACTTATACTCCTCCTCCGGTGTATCCATACTATTACGATGATGTTGACGATGAGCCTACTATTTCTTGGAATGATCTTACTGCTCAATTTCCTAGTGCTATTGTCATCCCTCCTATCAATATCCCAAACGTGTCTAAGGATTGTGATACGTTGAATGAGCTTAGTGATGTTGGTCTTGATAAAGTGTTTGATGATGAGGTTTATGACATACCGGCTGCTATGGAGCTTGAGAACGACGTTACTCTTACGGAAGAGGTCGATCCAAATGATGACGATTTTTCTCCAAGCTATGAGAATTTCACTTTTGAAATTTCTCAATCTCCACCGGGAGATGCGGGTGATGACGATTTATTCTCTCCGGTTTACGAGAATTTCACCGATGAACATGATCTTGTGGATAAGGTGGAAGACGTGCTTCTTCGAGATAGATTACGGAAAGTGCACCTTCTTATTGCTCAAATCGAAGCGTTGACTTCTTCTCCTCTTTCCGAGTCTTTGCCTCCATTTATTCCTCCCGTTGAAGATAATGACCCATTGTTGGAAGAAATTGACATTCACTCCATACCACCAGGTAATGATGATGATATGGAGGGGGACATTATTTTTGATAATTTGCTGCAGGAAAGTATTGACCCAAGTCCCCCTCCCGAGCACCTTTCATCCTCCCCTTTAACCACTATCACGGAGGATGAGTGCTTTGACCCGGGAGGTGACATTGATTATGCTATGATTGATAACAATACGGCTTTGCCGCTTGCTCAGCATCTATTGTCTTTGGGGGAGGACAATGTGCGTACTTTACCCACCCCACCTCCCGTGGATCTTGAATTCACATACTTCTCGTATGTTGAAAGGACTTTTTCTCCCATTCAAGACTTATCCCCCCGCCTCTCTTTTGTTGATGTCAACCGGGAACGAGGACAAGGTCTTTGATCCTGGTATCACATTCGAGGCTTCCCCATGGACCATTTAATTCGGGGACGAGTCAGGCTCATGACTCGGTTAACAAAAACAAGCGCTTTTTGGGAGGCAACCCAATTATCTATCTATTTTCACCATAAGTGTAGGGGGAGCCCCGTGGTGTTTCTTGCTTTCTTTCTTATCATGTGCAGGGATTAGAGATTCAAAGACACACTCTTGATGACTTTTGACGAACCGTGATTCCGTGTTCCCTTCTTCCCGGTTCTATCCTAAACTCTTTTCGATTCACTATTTTATATTTCTCAATATTAAAATAGGAATCTCTTTAGTTGTCTCTTCCTTAGCGAGATTTAAACAAAGTGCACAATGTCCTAAGTGTAGGGGAGTTTATCCCACATGCTTAAACATTGAGGACAATGTTTATGTTAAGTGTAGGGGAGACTTCTATCGAAGTTAAGTGGCCTGTTCCTTGTATTTGTCCTCATTTTAACCGGAAAAATCAGTTTTTCGACATTTTTCAAAATTTTTGATCTATTTTGGCCTATTAGTTTTCCCTTTGTATAGTTATTTTCTTTCCTTGTTAGAATAAATGCTTAATAAAGTGTTTTAATTTTCAAAACATTGTGAATCTTTTGACTCAACCCGAGTTTACTTATCTATGTTGCTCTAGCTAGTATCCTTAACGTGTTTAAGTCAATTTTTGCTAGGCTTTTATATAGGGAGCTATAAAACGCGAAAGTCTTAACTCTCACGGGTTAAGAACAAGAACTTTTCGAAAGTTCCTATAATTGATCCTAGAGAGTCATTTATCAAGGGAACTTTAAAATGCGATTTCTAAACTTGAAAAAGTCTAAGAATTTGCAAGATCCTATAGGCGACTCGAAAACACAAAACTTTGATTTAATAGGCTAAGCATCCACGAGTCTCATTCCTTGAGATTTTAAACTGTGGAGAACGAGAGATGATAGAGTCAATTATAAGTTTGGTATTCTTTCGTGAATTTATGTGAGTTAATTATAAGCCTATTCTCTCATCACTTGCTAATAATTTATCTGCAATAAATAAGGTTGTACGATTTGAAAAGTTACTTAGCTTCTAGCCCAAGATAGTTTAAAAGTTGCTCGGTATGGATTAGAGTTCATAGCCAAGGCATAACTTATTGAAGCGGGATGCGAAGATTGGCGAGTCCGAAAAGGCCCTAACAAGGCATGAGGGTTACATTTTGTTGCTAAAGATCCAAAAGTGATGTGAAGAATCATTTATCAAAAATCAATATAAAGGATCGAGACACACGACGAAAAGCAAAATCTCCCCAAAAGTCATGGAGAAGTGTATCCGAAAAGACCCTAGCAAGGTATGAGGATAAATAGATCCAAGTCATAAAAGGAGGCGGATCGTTGTATATCAAAGTCCAAAATAAAGATTGGAGAAAAATGAAGAAGTCGTGGTCCATTTATGAAGAATCTCTCAAAACTTCAAGTGAAGAAATTCCTATTATGAAGAGAAGGCCATTATTTCATGAACATCTCTCAAGATTTAAAGTATGAAGTCGCTTCCAAATATCGGTCCGAGAAAGGTCTCAAATCGCGAAGCGAGTTATGCCAAGATATGAACTTTATGAGGTCCCGAGAAGCAGTTTTAAAAGATTTTGTCCTTTAGCTAACTATTGATTAAATCGTTCACTTTATTTTTGGACTAAATAACTATCGAAATAAGTCAAAAATGCATCCTCGTGATCATTCAAGACAACAATAAAATATAAGAGATACCCCTAGGAATAAGGGAGTCTAAGTGAATAATTGGCCCACATGAGTTCGTGTTAGTCTACTAACTTATAATAACAATGATCTCGTTTTTAAGCTTGGTTTGGAGAAAGTGAAAACTTGAGGATGATGATCATTCACGACCTTTCCAAAACCCAAAGGTATGATTTTGATTTCTTTACTTTGTATGTTTATAATTTTCTATCTCTTTAATAAAGGCCAACATGGATTGATTGTGATGAAAAATGTAAAAGTGCTTTGTAACTAATGCATTGCATGAGGACATTGCAATGGTTAAGTGTAGGGGATTTGATAGGTGTGAAAACACCCATCCTTTTTACCACTTAATTACAATAATAACCGAGCCAAAACGTGTATTTTATGTCATTTATGTCGGAATTATGCGAGGTTTGTGTTTTTGTTGTGATTTAGGACGAAAAGGTAAAAAGTGGAGAAAACACGGCATTCACGGGCTTTTATCGAGGAAAAAGACGAAAGATGAAGTCGAAATATGAAGTCGAAAGATCAAGAGTGGAAAAAGAACGGAAGTCCAAGACCAATTCTGAAGATTTATCGAAGAAAAAGTCAAAAGACGGAAGTTTACTAAAAGCCGAAGAACTCGAGTCTTATTTATGAAGAAAATTCAAGACGAGTTCAAAGACATCCCGAGGAAATTCAAGACGAGTTCAAAGACATCCCGAGACAAAGTCATTAAGTCCAAGATTAACAAAAGATAAAGAAGGGAAGGACTTAACTTTGCAATTAAGGAAAAGAGGAAAGAGGGAGGAAGCTTCCTAAGCTCCTCCCTAATCACCCCTATAAATAGAATAGGCCTAGTTCATTTTCAAGTTGTTGGGTGGTTTGACAAACCACCACTTCCACCATTTTCATTTTCTTGCACTTTAAATTTCATGTCTTTTAATTCTTGCCTTTGATTTTCATGTAAGTTTTGAATCTTTGTTTTGAATTTAAGCTTTTTAATCTTTTCATCTTTATCTTCTTCATCATCTTTGTTCTTGTCAAATTCATGTTCTTGTTCTTCTTTTCCATCAAAAACCCCACGTCCCATATTTTGTTTAAGTTTCTAATTCGTGTTCTTGATTCAAGTTTTTAAAGGTTTTACAAGTTTTGATCATTTGCCTTGCTTGTTGGTAGCTTATTGGTGTTTTTCTTGGCTTATTATCCTTAAAAATTTGAGCTTTTAGTGCTTATTTTCGTCCTTTTTCGAGTTCCTACTTTTTAGGAAAATCTGGAAAAAATTCGCAACATTGAGAATTTAGTGCAAATTTCGCAACATTCAGAATTTAGTGCAAATTTTGCAACATTGAGAATTTAGTGCAAATTCCGCAATTATTGAGAATTTAGTGCAAATTCCGCAATTATTGCGAATTTAGTGCAAATTCCGCAATTATTGCGAAATTAGTGCAAATTCCGCAACTATTGCGAAATTAGTGCAAATTCCGCAACTATTACGAAATTTGTGCAAATTCCGCAATTATTGCGAAATTAGTGCAAATTCCGCAATTATTGCGAAATTAGTACATAATTTCGCAATTATTGCGAAATTAATCTTTTTATTGCGAAATTAATTCTAGTTTTTTATACAATTGCGAAATCTTTGTTATTATTGCGAAATTAATGGTATTTTATTTAAATTTAATTTTTAAACTTATTTTTCCCGCCTTTTTTACTTAGCTTTATTTTAATTGTTTCGTCTTATTTTTCTTAATCTTTATTCTAATTTGTCGTTTCTTAGTTTAATTCTTAAAGAATTTTATTTTCAAGTTTTTAAAATTACGTTTTGTCAAGTTTTAGTTTGCGTCATTTACTTTATTTCCCTTTTAATTTCTCGTCATTTACTTTTTGTTAAGTTTTTATCTTTCAGTATTTCTTTTTACCGTCTTTATTTTATTTGTTTCAAGTCTTTATTTTTTTATTAGTTTTAGACAACGACCATTCCCTTTTTATCCCACCAAGAACAACTAATCTCGCACAATTAACCGGAAATCAATTCGAAGAGATACCGAGAAACGAACTTTTCAACATACAAAATCTCTTTATTAGTCCCTAAGCAACTCCTTTACGAGTGCCTTCTTTGATAGGATTTGTGAGAGCATCCTTTACCGCTTGTGTGATAATCTTGGGAAAGTTGGAGGTAAAAGTCTTCATTTCAAAACCTATGTGATCCAACTTTCTTGAGATGCGTTCCATATCAGAGGGGTGATGGTAAGGCTGTAAGTTGTGAATGTTCAGGCTTTGATGTTCATATCCATCCCCCCTTGGTAAGAGATCAAAGTTTAGCTGTAGGGGATGATCAAACAGCAAAAATTCAGCTGTGTGATCATAAGCAGCCTTTGGAAGTTCCTTGGTGACAGATACAACCGAAGTAGGAGTCACAGCTAGTTCCTTGGGAGGTGGAGTTGTGTCATCAGCTGGAGTGGGCTCAGCTGTGGTTTTGGGAGGAGACAAGGGAATCTGAGTTTCATCCTCTTCATCCTCTTCTTTAATCATGCCTTCAGGAAGAATCTCATCGTCAGGCATCTATTCAGGTTCAGAAAAGCTCTCAATGAGAGATAGGACATCCTCCTCAACATCAAGCATGATTTCATCTTCTGTTTGTTGTTCCTGAATGATTTTATCATCTCCATCTGTTGTAGCATGAGAGTCTACAGTGGACTGTTCAACATCAGCCTACAATTTATGTTAGTTAGTAACAGGGAAATAAATAAGGGGAATGGTCATCAATACGCTGTCCTAGAGAGGCTGATAATGATTATTCAGCCACTCCAAAGGATAAAACCCTGGGGTTCTTTTATGTGTGAAAGTAATGAGGTTAATGGTCGTCATTCGCTGCCCCTAGGAAAGCTGAGTGTGATGATTCAGCCCCCTCCCAAAAGGATAAATCCTTTGGGACTCTTTTAATTGTGAATTAGATGTTGGTTAGGATCACCTGTTACGCTGACCCTAGGAAAGCTGAGTGTGATTATTCAGCCCCTAAAAGGATAAATCCTTTGGGACTCTTTTATTTGTGAAAAAGATGTAGGTTAAGATCGTCATTTTACGTTGTCCCTTGGAAAGTTGAGGATGATTATTTAGCTCCCCCTAAAAGTATGAAACTTTTGGGATTCTTTTTCTAAGGGAACCTAGAGGATGTGTGAGGTACAACTACTATAGGTTGGGAAATATGTGTATACAGGTTGTTGTTTTCCTACATACTGTCTAGATGGGGCAGGGTCATCGGGGTGCTTTATAAACACAAATGAATCACTCCCTGGTGCAATGACAGGGTGTACAGAAGTCTTAAAAGATTTCTAAGTGTTGACACAGACTCCTATGGGTCGAGGATAACCCTAACTTCACCACTCTCTCTTACAGACATTTGAGAGTGGCTGCTTGTGTACCTCTAAAAATGATAAATTGATTACTTGTGAGATATCAGCGAAGTTAGGCTGGTTTCTTGTTGTCTCTACTGAATTAGAGACACTAGACTCTTGGTTGAGTTCAACTGAAGGCTCTGTGTCCACATAAGTCGTTGGAACAAAGGGAGTGGAGAGGGTATCCTTCTTCGTTGCCCTGACCTTTTTAACAACTTGGGTTTTAGAAGAAGTGGGGTTTGGCTTCTTCTTTGGTCGTTGGTCAGTTGCTGCTTTGGACAGCTTAGTGTGTTGCCCAGAGGTCTAAGACGCTGACTTACCAGACACACTAGCTGTATTCACCTTCTTAGATGAAGGGATCAAAGACTTATCAGTTGGTCTTCTTGCAGCTACATTCTTCATGTGGGTTGTCACTGGTACATCATTAGGCTCAATCACCTTGTAGACAGCCCCGGTGAGATGGTACGGCTTTATAGCTGTGAGCTCAGGATTGTCATAACGATCAGCAAGAAGACTTTGGAAGATGAGAGAAAGAAATCGAGTGTAGCAGATGTTCTTTTCCCTTGATTGGTGAGTTCCCTTCAGCTTCTCCACAAGGTTAGAAAAAAATAATACTTCCTACATCTACATCAGCAACCCAGATCAGCCCATATGCAATTGCCTGGTGGTTGAATGACATCTGATCCTGTGAACCTTGCATTCCTCCCAAATACTTGACAATATGTGAGAATAGCACCCTCTACATGTGAGAAAAGAACTTTATCTTCAATGGGGATTTATAAACAACTTCAAATGGTGTAAGAGCTGGGTGAGTATCAGAGACAGGGTAAAGAGTGGCAAGCGCATCCTTAACAGCCTTCTTATTAATAGACTTGTTGTAGTCTTCTCCATGTTTAAGCCAACCAAGGATAAGAAATCAGCAGCAGAAAAGGCAAACGGATGTTCATTGCATGAAAGGTGGAAGGAGATGGTGTTGTTATCAAGAACTTCAGTAGAATACGAAAATTCCCTAAGGTATTCTTGGTAGAAAATGGATGGAGATCTGGTAGATGCTTCCTCAACGTCACAATTCTTCATGAAATTTACCAGATCTTGGTATGAGTCATTAGGAGCTTTGATTCATCCTATTGAGTTGTTAGAAGCCAAAATGCTTTCGTTGATCTCGAAGGAAACATTAGAAGCCTTTGGTACTGGGAACACCATTGATGCGAGGGTTTAGATGACGAAGATGATGAGAGGGTTTTAGAGAGATGTTTTAGAGTGAGAGATAATTATGAATAATGATGAAAGCGTGTTGGTGACAAGATCTTGGAAAGATATTTATATTCAAATTTTGAAAACAGTTATTCACCCGCATTAAATGCATAGTGGGAAAAAGACTGATCATGTGTGGGTCCATTGACCTTTCAAAAACTCTTTGCCTCCTCGTTATTGGTAAAAGTATGAATTAAATATTTAGAATGTTTTTAGCATTTACTTTGATTGTAACTACCTAGTTACATGTGAAAAACATTTAATATTTACTCAGACTTCATTAAATAGCACATTAATTATTAGCTACAGGCTTGGAGATGTTAAGCATACCCATCTCAGCAACTATCCTGTTGAACGAAGGTTCAGCCAAAGGCTTGGTAAAGAGGTCAGCTAGTTGTAGCTCAATGGGAACAAAATGCAGCTCAATATCTCCCTTTAAAATATGATCCCTGTTGTCCCTTATTTTGTGATGATCAAACAAGAAATAAAGAAGAAAGATAGATGAATTCTAGAGAGAGAAATTAGAGAGAGAAAAGAGAGAGATGGTTGGAAACTTGGGAATATTAGATTAGAGAGAATGAAAAATGAGCCAACCACCTCCTTACATGCTAGGAGGTGGGTATATATAGTCCACCCACATGCGGGCTTGTTTGGGCTATATATTAATGGGCCGGGCTTTCCTTTTAGGCTTTATTTACTTATGAATGAACTTTAACTTAAAGTTAAGCCCATAAAACACGACTAATCTATTACCTATTACAACGTTCTAAAATACGATACATAATAAACATATGACCGAACATTCTTGTTTGACTCAATATTTTGAGGCTAACAATCTCCCCCAATGAGAGGTCATTACCCTTAGTCATTTGGAGATTTGTAGAGATTACTAATCTCACCATAAATGAGTCTTGAACGTGTAATAGTAGTCTTGTTTCTTCATGCTGTGATCTTTGAGCCTTTGTCGTTGTCTTTCGACTTTTTCTTTTGATCTTTGAGATCTTCAAATCATCCTTAACTTGTCTTTGCCATCTTGCGATCTTGTGTCTTAATCCACATGCTCACACTATTAATTGTTGAATATGTCTTTAGGCATGAGTATGTGGTTTTGAATTTTTGACTTTGCTGAGTACACCGTAACACCACCTTCTCGAGACAAAACATAGATACGGACTGAATGGCTTTGACATTCATCCTAAAACGGTAGCGTTTTACCTCCGGTCGGTGAAGACCGTTAAATGATATTAAATATCGTACCTATGTTTAGGTAGATTCAATTAAGAATCTCCTTGACAAGGTTTCGCGGCTGTACTAGCCGTTCTCTTTACTCGACCGTCTCAAAGCAAGACTGCGAACATAAAGAGTGAATCAATTGGATAAATATCCGCTTGATTAAAGTCGTCAATTCAAATTCCTGGAACAAGTGTGATTCTTAAAGAATCTTACCATTGTTGCTTTCCAGTTGACACAAGCTTGATTCATAAGAATATCGCAAGTCACCTACCGTAGCGATGTTTGAGGTTGACGGTAGAAGGATTTCCATTCGTCACTGTGAATATTAATAAATATCACTCTGAATGTTCTGGCAAGATCATAAAGATAATGCGTAGAAACCTGAAACGAGTTTGAATCAATTCAGAATCAAACCACTGTTTCTTTTCAGTTCTACACATGTTTAATTCATAAAGAATCTTACATATGACCTACCGCAGTACTGTTTGATGTTAACACTGGAAGGATTTCCACTCATCATTGTGAATACTAAGTAGTATCACTCTGAGTGTTCTAGCAATATCGCAAGGATATAGCGTAGGACTCTCTTCTTTATCATTCTGTGTGTCCTAACGAGATTTGATTGATCTCTTGGCTCTAGACTCGATTTGTGCACTTTTAGTGGTCGGAGGCTGGAGCAGATGCCACCTATTCAATATCAACTATCTCGGAGTGAGAAAGTCAATAGAAGTCATGTTGATCTCCGTGACAATAAAACAAACTTCTTTTGAGAGAAGCCTGAGTCAGCTGGGGAGGGGTTGTGCATTGCATCACTGGGTCCATGATGCGTTGTATTCATGATGTGTTGACCCGGTTTCTGCCTAAGTTGTATGGATGACTTCTTTCTTTACACCCTTTATCCTTACATTTCTTTTTCTTTCTTCAACCCCTTCAATGCTTACCAAGACATCATTACTAGCAGCTTATTGTGATTGTTCCAGAGCTAGCATCAGTACTTAGTCGGCATTCAGCTACATTCACATTCTACTCCATCTTTCCTAAGGACTTCTAATAATCTATTGAATTGTCCCTGGGAAGATCCCTCCGGTTCTTGTTGGATCATTGGACTTAAACCTAACCACCCTTTTGACACCAATAACGTTGTGGATTAAAGATGTTGTGGGTATTTGATCATAACCATAAACCACTTTAAATTCTAATAATGTATTTGAAAAACATTTAACACCTTGCTAGTTTTGTCGTTTCAGAAATGCTCCCCCTTCACATGTGCATCGATAATCGAAAGTGTTTCGCACATGTGGGTAAGAGTTAAAGTGCTTAAGTCTTTAGATCACATTTTAATCACATTTTCTCACCCTATCTCTAATATATAAAATATTTTGATATTAGAGATACCAAATTTGATTAAAATATATATTATGAAAAAATAGTCTTGAAAATCTTCGGGAGAAAGATGTGTCTATCTTAGCATGAAGTTGGAAAGCTCCCCCTCAAAAATTGATCCAATTGAATTGTCATTACGAGGATATGATCCACATTAAACTTTTGAGGATAGGAGTTGTTGAACACACAATTTTTGAAAGATTTTGTATAATCATTGAGAAATTCTTGAAAAAATTGTGTTCAACGTTTTTTGAAAAATCCATTTCATTTTGGCGACATGGTTTTTGTAAAGCATAAACTTGAGTTCATAGACTTTGAATGTCTTGACGAATCCACTCAAGTGTAAGGAGATTTCTCTTCTTTTGCTAAGGGTAAGCGCACTAAATCATAGACTCCCCCATGAATATCTATCCGGGTTGTAATCTGAAAGTGATTACAAGCCGTTATGTTGAGCTCAAAACGTTGAATGTTTTGTGACAAGCTCAACCCAAGATAGATTGCTCTACCCGTTGTTGGAAAAATTGTACAAAATAGACATTTTCCTTTATTAAAAGAAGAAATGACATGTTTTGAAAAAAATTTACAACTTTCATTCGAGCTTTATGTACACACCCGTGTCGTTATTGAGCGACATTTCTAGGTACGTCCATATGATCGATACTAAAAGACATGTCGAGAAGAATATTTTTGGATTTTAAAACATTTTAATTTTGTGTTTTGTTTTTATATGTTTTATATTTTTGTATTTTGCTTTTCAATGATATTTACAAGTAGATGTTTGAAAGACGAATCAAGCAAGCACCTTTGCCAGAATCTCCAAGTCTGCTGGAGTCAAACATCTCATACCAATTTGCCTAACGAGTTACTCAAACCTATCTGTAGACAAAGCTTTCGTAAACAAGTCGGCTAATTGGTAATCCGTTCCAACAAAGTATAACTCAACGATACATCGTTCAACTTGTTCCTTTATGAAGTGATATCTGACATCGATGTACTTCATGCGGGGAATGCTGTACCAGATTGCAGGAGATGGCTATGGCCGACTTTGAGTCACAGTACATGGGTACTATATCAAAGTGGAAGCCATAATACGTGAGTTGTGTTCTCATCCATATAACTTGAGCACAACACGCAGATAGAGACACATACTCCGCTTCGACTGATGAAAGTGACGTACAATCCTGCTTCTTGGAAGACCATCCCACAAGCTTATCTTGACCTAGAAATTGTGCACCACCAGAAGTACTTTTTCGTGTATCAAGACACCTTGCATGATCAGAATCTGAATAGGCCGTTAGAAAGAAACCGGTTTCCCTCGGATACCAGAGTCCCAAATGAATGGTATTCTTGAGGTACCGAAACATCCGTTTAACCTCCTTGAGGTGATTTTCAGTGGGTCGTGCTTGATATCGTGCATAATAACACGTAGCATGTGAAATACCAGGTCTACTTGCTGTCAAGTACATGAGGAAGCCGATCATGGAACGATATCTCGTTTGATCTATGGCATTTCCCTCCAAGTCAGCATCTAGCGATGTGGTTGATAACGATGTCCCAACGGGGTCACATGAGGTCATACCATGCTTTTTGATTATCTCTTGACAATACTTAGCTTGGTTAATAAAGATACCACTTGGGGATTGGTGAACTTGACTTCCTATAAAGAATTTTAGTTCGCCCATCATTGACATTTCAAATTTGTTGTGCATTACTTTTTCAAACCGTTTTGAAAGTTTTGGGTTTGTAGACCCGAAAATAATGTCATCAACATAAATCTACACAAGCAAAATGTCATCCCCATATTTATAAGTGAATAAAGTTAGATCGATGGAACCTTTTGAGAAACCTTTGGATACCAGAAATTTCGAGAGCTCGTCGTACCACGCCCTTGGAGCTTGCTTTAGTCCATATAGTGCCTTGTGGAGACGATACACCTTGTCAGGGTAATGAGGATTAACGAATCCTTCCGGCTGCGTGACATAAACTTCTTCCTTCAAAGGACCGTTAAGAAATGCTGTCTTCACGTCCATTTGATAAATAGTGAATCCATTATGTGTAGCATAAGAAAGGAAAATCCTGACCGCTTCCATACGAGCAACTGGTGCAAATGATTCGTCAAAATCAATTCCCTCTTTCTGGCCATACCCCTTAGCCACTAGCCTATCTTTGTTCTTGATGATCATGTTTTCTTCATCAATCTTGTTTTTCCAGATCCATCAAAGATTTAGTGGTGTTACATTGTATGGTCTGTCATCAAGTTCCCACACCTTAAGTCTTTAAAATTGTTGAAGTTCATCCGTCATCGACTCAATCTAAGCATGATCAGCCATGGCTTCTTTGATGTTTTTTGGTTCAGCTGTACTCACGGCGAGTGCGAACATACAAACATCGCCATCGGTTTCTAACTATCGTCTTGTACGAACGGGCTATGAAGGGTTTCCAATTACTTGAACTAAAGGATGATCTCGGGTCCAATGATGTGTTGAAGGATGTCATTGATAGAACATATGCATATTTGACAGATCAACATGGCGAGTAGAAGACTCTCCAGTTTCATGTATCGATGTACCGAATGGGTTGTGAAAATCATCATCCTCAGATAATGCATTGTCTGCTTGATTTTTGTTCTATGGAGCAATGACAGTAGTTGTGGATGTTGTAGGATCGATTGTTGAAGTGATATTTTGAGGAAGTAAATCTGCAGCAATGCGTGTTGAAGTAGATCAAGTTGTATCCTTTTGTTGACAATGATCGGTATCATCATTCTTATCATGAGTGACAGCGGAAGACTTCGATACAATATGTTTCTCCCCCGTGAAATATTCATCAAAAATTGGTCCATACAACATTTCCAACTCTTCAATTGTCGTGTCCACTGTCATATCTACTCTTGGAACATTTCCTTGAACCAGCTTTAAACTTGACGGTTCATTGTTGTGGTCTTGAGTTCCGAGTTTCGTGCGGTTATGCACAAAAGTCTTTTGTCTTTATGGATCGGGACTTAAACTGCTTTATTCAAGTGCCATTTCTTGTAATTCATGGAATCAAACATGAATAGTCTCGACTATTAATTTTTTTATCTTGTTGTACACTCTATATCTCTTAGACTGAGTTGCATATCCCACTAGAAGGCATGCATCACCTTTCTCTTTCATCTTGTCCAGATTTTCACCATCTCGAATTATGTAACACGTACATCCAAAAACATGAAGGTGTTTGAGTGAAGGTTTGTGATCATAAATTATGTGATATGGTGTCTTTTCGTGTCTTGGGATAATTAAGGAACGGTTTTGTGTGTAGAATGCGGTTGACACGGCTTCGGCCCAAAACAATAGTGGTACTTTTGAAGCGGATAATAATGTTCGAGCAGCCTCAACCAAAGTACAATTTCGTCTTTCAACAACGTCGTTTTGTTCAGGTGTTCGAGCAATAGATGTTTCGTGTTCAATCCCTTCGGCTTCAAAATAATTCTTCAGAGTTGAATTCAAGAATTTTGTGCCTTTGTCAGTACGTACCACTTTTAATTGAGCTTGAAGACCACGTTGTATCTGCTTAAGTAAGTTGATGAGAACTTCGGGTGTTTCATCCTTGGACCTCAAGAAGTGAGTCCACGTGTACCTTGAGTAGTGATCGACAATTACCATAACGTATTTCTTCCCATTGATGCTTTGAACATGCATGGGGCCACACACATCTATATGAAGAAGATCTAATTGTCCTTTAGAGCTTGGTGTAGTCTTTGTCTTGAAGCTACTCCGTTTAGCTTTACAAAGCTCACAAGAAGAAAAAAGATGATCTTTTATGAATTTCAAGTTTAGAAGGCCTCTCACAATATCTTTCTTGGAAAGAAAGTTGATGGTATCAAAATTGAGATGAGATAATCATTGATGCCATAACCAAGCTTGAGTCGTTGAAGCTTTAGCCATGAAACATATAGGAGTTGAAGAAGTGGAGTCTTGAAGTGAAATATCAGTACCCCGTGAACCGATAAGTAAGTCATTCCCATCATAATCACGAACAAAACATGTCTTCTTTCTAAAAGCAACCTCCAAATCCGCATCACAGAATTGACCAACCGAGAAAAGATTGTGATTGAGCCCTTCGACGTAGTAAACCCTTTTGATTGTGATATTCCCTTGAACCAAATCTCGATATCCTAGGATCGGTGAAAATTGATCATTTCCGAATCGGACCGTACCCAGGAACTTCTCCACAAAGTCAATTAGAAGCTTGAGATTCTTAGTCATGTGCTTCGTGCATCTAGAGTCCAGTACGAAGAGAACTATTTCGATCACCTGCAGTAGAATTAGAACACGGTGGAGCTTTTTCTAAATTGGAATCCATGTTAGTTGTGATTTCCAATTCATTAGTTTCCCTAGTTTCAGTACTTAAAGGCACACTAATGCTCGTTGTCACGTCTTCTTTCCTAACCTTAGGCATCTATTTATATCTTGGAGGACATTGATTAGCAAACCACCATTTCCAAGACTTGCTAGCAGACTCATATAATGCCCTAATTCTGTTTCTAGGGTTCTTAGTTGTGGAGTCTGATGCAACACTTTTCTTAGGGGGGTTGCACCAGAATGGTTCACTTTGCGTTTGGGTTTATTAACACTAATAGGCATCGCAATTTCCTTCTTAGTTCTAGTATCTACGCCTTTGACATTACTCGAAACGCACATAGCATGATTAGCATTAGCACATTTTCCACATTTCACACAAACAAACTTAACATTCATAATATTCAAATTCGAATCATTCAAATCGTCATTACATGCGATTACAGAAGTTTTATTCTTAGAAACATTCAAATTCCTAGGATGGTCTTCTACTTTCTTCATCTTCCCTTGACATTTGTTTTGCCAAACCTTTTCATTCATTCAAGTGCTCTTAAGCTAAGGCCGGCTAACACTAGCATTGGGGACTACTCCTGTAGTAAAAGACACACGTCTATTAGTGTTTCTAGAAGTCTGAGGAGATTGACTTTACTTGTTGTGTGTGGGTTTAGTGGCCAATCTATACATCCATGGTTTGATCACATTTGTATTCTTAAAGCTTTGTGTTCAAATATTTATTTTGGGAGTAATATGTGGTAACCTATCCTTCCTGAACGTCTTGGGGGCAAACCTAGGTTTTGCAAATGCAGAATTGGAGAAAACAGATTGTTTTCCCAAGACAGAGGGTTTAGTCACTTTGTACGCATTGGGTTGTCTTACAATAGGTTTCTTAACACTAGGTTTCACAATTTTCCCACCTATCTTAGCGACGAGTTTCTTCAACTCTTCGATTGCTATGTTCCTGTCTTGTAACTGAGCTTTCAAATCTTTAATTTCCAAACTCTTTTCATTCATTTCTCGACACATTTGGTAAAGTTTTTCTTGCAATTTATTATCATGTGGAAAACTTCCGATGTCTTTTTGCAAAGCAAGTTCAAGAGAATGACAATGTTTTTGAAGAAAATCAGTTTTGTGTTGAAGTAACTCAAAAGCCTTTTTATTAGCATTTTATTTACGTTTCGAAAGCTTAGTTTCAAGCCGTTCACACTCTTTAATCTTATCAAGATATTTGCATGCAACATCAGAGTATTCATCAATAACAGCACAAGATTGAAGAGTAACACACAAAATATCTTTGGAGAGACATTCTTCTAAGAGTAGATCATATTCGTTTGAAAACTCTGATTTTTCATTTTGAAGTTCATCAATTTCTTTTTCAAGAGACTCAACATATTTCAAATCATCAAACATAGACCGAATTAATTTTTCAAACTCAAGAACATTTTCTTTTATTATCTTCGTATTTGGTATTAAAAGTTCTTTCACAAGCACAGTTATATCGTGAGGAATCTCTTTTTTCCACTTCTTATTTTCACGTTTTTGCCAATCGCTTTCAACAATTGATTGAACATTATTAATGTGATGTTTAAGAATACCAAGTGTTTTTCTACTTTTGCTTTTAGAAACATCAAGAGGCAAATAGTTAATACATTTAGAAACATTTGATTTCTTAGTGGCAAAAATTTTCTTTCATTGAATTCTTCGTTGTTTGCTTTCAAGAAACAATTCCTCACAAGACTTCTGTTTTTGTGGAGTGAAAAGACCATAAAGACTGTTTTCATAAGCATAATTATATGGTTTCACAAAATCTTTATTGACCGGTGATCTACTTTCCTCATCCCAAAAGGACGTCTCTTCACTATCGAGCCTAACTACTGTGCAACCATGATCGGTCCATTCGGACTCATCAAGATATAAGTGAGGGTTCACAGCTTGAGCTTGTTTGAGGTACTTGGGACTTTCAAAACTAGATTGACCCTTGAAAGACGACCGAGGTGCTATCATTATAACGGTTTGAATAGAGTCATGCGTTTTATAAACAACTTTTTTCAAAAAATCGACTTGTTCTTCGAGTTCCGTTACTTTTTCAGTATCTTTGCCTTGTCTATTTTTGAAATCTTGTTTTAATTTTTCAACCTCTTGTTTCTTTTCGTCAAGAATTTTAGCAGAATTGGTGGTATTCATAGAAAGCCTCTGTTCAAGTTCATTTACTTTTGTTGTGGTAAGGTACATTTTTTGACGTTCATCACTTTATAAAACATTAAATTGACGTTTTTCTTTAGTTAACAAAGCAAGAGCTTCGTTGTATATATTGTCAAAATCGTCCTTTTTAACGTTAATTAAACGACTTTTGTACCCCTCAAACTCTTTGTCTCTTTGAAGAAGCTGATCCTAAAACTATCAATGGTCTCACTAGATTTTATAAGAGCGGCTTTGCTTTCTTCAAAGTATTGAGTGAGCGCTGCGTTTGCCTTCTTTAATTGCTTTTGACTCTTTCTAGTTTCATTGACATCTTTTTGTAAACTAGCAATAAAATTAGCAAGCGCGACACGATCCTCATCATCATACTCATTTGCTTGTTGATCATCCTCAAACTCATTATTGCATATGTCTGATGAATCAGGTGTGGTATTGCTATCAACCGTTTCCATCATACATGTGTCAGTAATTGTTGTTGGTAGATCACTATGCTCATGTGTATCACCAAACACATTATATTCATCATCATGTTGTACCTTATCAATTGGCTTGGTATCAAAATAGGACCATTTTCATCTTCAGTGACGTTAAGGACCTCATGAATCTTTGCCATGTATGAATAATGTGCCTCAAGTTCTTGGTCAGAGAGTTCAAGTCTGTGTCGTCAAGCATTTCTCCTTCCTCAGTTGATAACTTGATTCCAGCTTCCATCTTCTTGCATAGCAGCATCTTTTCCTTATGATAACCATAATCTTTAACCCTTTTTGGCTGCCGGCATTCCCTGGCCAACTGCCCAAAACCTCGGCAGTTAAAACAGTGAATCCCACTTTGTTGCACAACTTGAGTACCAACAGTTTCCCTATTTCCAACAACAGTAGCAACCCTCTGATTATCATACTTAGCGGGTTGTCGATCATACTTTGGAGGACTCTCAGCACGCCTTCGTGTGTCATTCCTTGGAGGACTTTGAGCATAGTTGTTCCTCGTGTTTGATGATGTTTGGAGGTTGTTGTTGGTGGGATTGTAGATTTTCCTGTATTGCTTCATAATGAAAGCCATTTGTTGCTTGAATTTCTTATCCTTTTGAGCTTGTTCTTCATCACTGTCTTCTTCGGATGATTGCTCAAGTGTTGGTGATGGTGCTTTTGCAACTTCTTTGCCTCGTGATCTTGTTGGAGCATGTGACTTAGAGAAAATGGATGATCGTGGTGATGATGATTGAGTATAGTGGGTCTTTGGAGCACGAGAACGATAATCTGGGTAATGTTGAGTGGTAGACACCAAAGCAAGTGGATTTGCAACATTTGCAACCCGCTCAGCTCGAAGTTCGTTTGCCTCATTCTGAAATTGTTTCAGAATGTCAAAGAGTGTGTGATATTAAACTTCGTCTAACTTTTGTTGTTGTTTCACCAAGGTGACAAACCGTGTCCACTCTGGTTGAAGTTGCTGTAGAAATTGGACATTGACTTGCATGGTGGAAACTTGCAAGTTGTTTCGGGTCATGTCATTCATCATTTTGTAGAATCGGGAGTAATATGAATCAATTGATTTCCCATCCTTTGAAGTAAACTTGCCAAAGTTCCAAAACATCTTAGTTTTTACATCTTGTTTGTTAAGTGATTCACCTTGTTGCAATCTTTCAATATCCGTCTACATTTCTTTAGCAGTAGGGCATGCATCAACCGTGGAATAAATGTCATCTCTAATGCCACTGAGAATTAAGTAAATTGCTTCCTTCTCTGCATCAAACCAAGCACGGTTTTTTGGTGTGAGGTCGTTTCTCTTTTCATCACGTTCATATGCGAGTTGTTCATCATTAGTGTCTGTGGCTGGTACTGTAGGAACTTATACCCTTGAGAATTTATAGGGTCCATCAAAAATGCATTGCCTTAAAGCATCATCGTTAGGTTTTGTGTCAAGATAACATAGAAAACGGGATTTCCATTGATCATATCGACCAGACACAAGCATTGGTGGTCTCTCTTTGTTACCCGCCACCATGATGTTGTTGTTCGTCACACCATATTCTGTAGTAGAATCCATCTCAATATTCTCTGAAATGATGAAGTCAATACGGATCTTAAGTAGATGTTATAGTGATTGTTGTTGAAGAGAAAAGTTGTTGAAATCCCTTAAAAAATGTTCTCGAAAAACCAAAAAATTCTTCAAGACCAAAAAACACACGAAATTTTTTAAGTGTTTTTTTGGAATGTTCAAAAATCCTCCAATCTTCGCAATGTTCTATCCTTCCAATCTTCGCAATGTTTTCAAATCCTCCAATCTTCGCAATGTCAAACAAATGAATCTTCGCAGTGTTCAAACAAATGAATCTTCGCAATGTTCAAACAATTGAATCTTCGCAATGTTCAAACAATTGAATCTTCGCAATGTTCAAACAATTGAATCATCACAATGTTTAAACAATTCTTCGCAATAATCTCCAAGTATTCGCAATACCAATAACATGCAAACTTCGCAATACCTGTCGCAATATGAAAACCCTATAGTAATCTTCGCAATACCTGGCGCAATATGAAAACCCTAGAGTATTGCGATGGAATTTTAAGCACAAGTTTCGCAATAACGATACTGTTTCGAAAAAGACGAATAAAAATGAGATTTTTGCTTAGAAATCTGTGATTTTAACCAATCCAAAGCACCCAAATCCCTACCACAACTATGTAGGAGATTTATATCAAGATTTAGAGTACGGAAAACAAAAAAAATTGAGACGTGAGGTGTTGATCTTGAAAAACCCACGAAATCAATTAATAACAAAAACCAATCACTAATCTACCCCATAGCGATTGATACCAAATGTTGTCCCTTATTTTGTGATGATCAAACAAGAAATAAAGAAGAGAGATAAATGAATTCTAGAGAGAGAAATTAGAGAGAGAAAAGAGAGAGAATGGTTGGAAACTTGGGAATATTAGATTTGAGAGAGAATGAAAAATGAGCCAACCACCTCCTAACATGCTAGGAGGTGGGGGTATATAGTCCACCCACATGCGGGCTTGTTTGGGCTATATATTAATGGGCCGAACTTTCCTTTTAGGCTTTAGTTACTTATGAATGAACTTTAGCTTAAAGTTAAGCCCGTAAAACACGACTAATCTACTACCTATTACAACGTTCTAAAATACGATACATAACAAACATATGACCGAACATTCTTGTTTGACTCAATATATTAAGGCTAACAATCCCTGATAAAGTGATACTTGATATCAATGTGTTTGGTTCGAGAGTGAAGCACATGTTTGTTGGAGATAGCAATTGCATTTGTGTTGTCACAAAATATTGGTACTTTGTCATAGAGGATCTCATAGTCAACCAATTGACTCTTCATCCAAAGTACTTGTGCACAACAACTTGCAGCCGCAAAATGTTCAGCTTTAGCTGATGACATTACCATAGAGTTTTGTTTCTTTGCACTCTAACCAACTAGTTTTCCTCCAAGAATTTGACAGCTTCCAAATGTGCTTTTTCTGTCAAGGCAACATCCAGCATAGTCTGAATTTGAGTATGCCTTGAGATCAAAGCCTGATTCTTTTGGATACCACAACCCTAAAGAAGGAGTTCCTTTGAGTTACCTAAAAATTTTCTTGGCAGCCACTAGATGGGATTCTTTTGGGTTAGCTTGGTACCTTGCATAGAGGCATGTGGAGAACTGGATATCAGGATGACTGGCTGTGAGATACATGAGTGACCCAATTATGCCTCTACACATACTCTCATTAACAGAGACTCCTGACTCAACAGGACCCAAGTTATTGGGTGGAAGCATGGGGCATTTCACTAATGCAAAATTAGCCAAGTCATATTTTTTAAGTAAATCTTTTACATATTTTTCTTGACAAATAGAAATTCCTATAGGACATTGTTAAATTTGAAAACCCAAAAAGTAAGTTAATTCACCCATCATACTCATTTCATATTTCTTGGTCATTAATTTAGCAAAACGTTTACTAAGATTAACATTTGTTGACCTAAATATGATATCATCCACATAAATCTGTACATTAATAAAATCACTCTTATCCTTGAAGGTAAAAAGTGTTTTATCAATAGAACCTCTGACAAATTTATTCTCTGTTAAAAAAGTAGACAACGTTTCATACCATGCTGTTGGTGCTTGTTTTAGCCCATACATGGCTTTGTGTACACTGTACACATGATTTGGAAACTGGTTGTTCTTGAATCCTTCTGGCTGTCTTACATAAACTTCCTCAGCCAATTTTCCATTGAGGAAGGCACCTTTAACATACATTTGGTACACAGTGAAATTCATATATGCAACATATGCTAGGAAGATTCTGATTGCCTCAGGTCTTGCAACAGGAGCAAACATTTCATCAAAATCTATCCCTTATGTCTGTGTATACCCTTGTGCAACCTATCTTGCCTTGTTCCTTATGATGTTCCCAATCCCATCCATTTTATTCCTATAGATCCATCCAGTGCCTGTAATATTCTTACCCGGTGGGACTGGTACTAGAATCCATACATTGTTCCTTTTAAATTGATTGATTTCTTCCTGCATATCAGCTACCCAGCCTTCTTCAACCAAGGCTTCAGTTATATGCTTTGGTTCAATTTATGATAGGAACTCAGCAAACAAACACTCATTGGCTGAGGCTGATTCTGAGTCATGAATTCTCTGTGTAGAAACTAGAAGGGGGGGGGGGGGTTGAATAGTTTCTCTTCGATTGGTGACCAAATTAAAATTACTTTCAATTTGGTTTATATCAAAACTATCTTTTGTTTAAAGCTAAGTTGCATAATGATTAGGTTCAATTCAAATGCACTAGCAAAGATAATAGGTAAGTGTAATGATAATGAAATGAGTAAAGAGTAAGGAAGGAGACAACCTAGTGGGAAGACACCAAGATTTATAGTGGTTCGACAACGAGGCTCTATCCTCGTTTCTACTCCACTCCTCGAGTACACCTAATCGAGATTTCCAATATATCCACAAGCTCCCTTCTTGGCGGAGAAAACCTTACATCGTCGCTTACATTATTTTCCGACACTAAGCTAAATGTCGAGACCTAATCTTTAGCTAGGACCAATCTACACAATGTTTCCTACTTCACAATTTAACGACACAAGGCTAGATGTCGAGTTCTAATCTTAAGGTAGAACCAATCTTCACGACGTTGCCTACTTCACCATTTTATGACGCAAGGCTAGATGTCGAGTTCTAATCGAAAGCTAGAACCAATCTTCACGGCTCTTCACTTTGAAGCTAAGTGAGAACTTCACACAACACAACTACTAATCACTTTCAAGTTTAGTGAGAACTTACAAGACACAACCACATCACTTTATAGTTTAGTGAGAACTACTAATCAAATCTATTACAACTCAACTAGACTTATCCAAGTACACACATGTAGCTTGGATTTACACAACACAAATTCAAGCAAATATGCAATAGATGTACACAACAAATCCAAGTATCCACAAATAACTTGGATGAACACAACTAGTCCAAGTATTCATAAATACAATAGATTGACCTAAAACAAAAAGGGTATCATGATGAATATGACTAGCTCATAGATTCATCTTTATCATAACACTAATGAGTGAGTGATCTTCTCATTGGACAAGGTAAAGGAGGGGATCAAGAGGATAATCATATGTAAACATCCTTAACACTTTAAGTGATCATTTACTAATGATTATGCTATAGAAAATAGAAAGGGGGCTGAGAAAAACGTCCAAGAGGCTTGTTGGAAAATGAGATTTGACCCGCTATTTTAAGGAGACAAAGTATAACGGATATATAACGGCTACTGTGCGCGGTACCTTATCTCGCCCGGCGGTTCCATATCGCTAAGGAACCGCGTAGGTACTTAAGGTACCGCCACTAGAGTACGCTCCGTTTTTTGTCTTTTAGTGGGGTAGGAATATCTGAGGTATTTTAAGCCTTCAAAGGATATTCTAACAACATTTAGAATATGCTATTTTCAAATTTTCATTTTCCATTTTAATAAAACATTTTATAAAAAAGAAAGTTTATTAAAATGTCTTTTGTCATATTAACAAAAGTGAGTTTTAAGAATAATCATTTTGATGATCACTAAGTATGATTAAGAAAGGTTAGTGATATGATTATTACCTTGATGATAGTGTTAGTTAAATAATTCATTTTGTGTTTTACACTAAATGTGTTGTATGGTTTGTTGTGATCAAAACTAAGAAAGATTAGTTAACACTAATAATGTTTTTAGGCATTACTTGCATTAACACTCTGTCTAGTTATAACTCTAGCATTTGGTTCAACAATGATGTTGACAAGTAGAATATGCTGATCTCTTGACCATTTACTTTGAGGAGCTAGAGTTTCACTAATAGGGACAGGTATGGGAAATGAGATCACAGCTTGAACTTCATTCTGTTGTATAGGAGGACTCGCTTCAAAAACAACCTCTGTGTCTGTATCATAATCAGCGTCTGCAACAGGTGATGAATCACAAATGAAGGGAGATTATTCTTGATTGTGAATAACAAGTGAGTCAATTTCAGCTGTGGTGGAACAAGGGCTGTTGGTAGGCTGATTTTCTTCTTCAATTTGAACTTGATCCGAATAAACATCAATGTTGTGAGTTGACAGCGGATCGAATGCAGGGACATATGGAGTAAGTGTTTCTGTGTGTGAATGATGATGAAAGAAAGGTATTGGTTCCGAGAATTCATCAACTGGGAAAGACGTGTTTTCATTGAAATCAATTTCATCACCTTCTATCCTTGTTCTTTGTAGAACATTATCATCTTCATTGAAGGTGACATGAAAGGTTTCTTCTAGTTCCTTTCTTCTTGTGTTGAATACTATGGCTGTTAGTGAGTATCCTAAGAAGAAACCATCATCAGCTTTTTCGTCAAACTTCCCAAGGTGATCCCTGTAGTTATAAATAAACACTGGACATCCAAAGACATGAAAATAGCTGACACCTGGTGCTCTTTTTCTAAGAACTTCATAAGAAGTTTTTCCATGTCTCTTTACAATGATTGACCTATTTTTAGTATAACAGGCGGTGTGTACAGCTTCCCCCCAAAATTGCTTAGGTAAAGCTGCACCATTTAGCATAGTTCTAGCTGCTTCAATCAATGTTCTGTTTCTTCTTTCAGCTACTCTATTTTGTTCTGGAGTACCAACTGAAGAGAAGTTTTGTGATATTCCTTTTTCATCACAAAAAGCTTCAAGCTGATGATTCTTGAATTCAGTCCCATTATCACTTCTTAGAGATTTTACTCTAACTTCATTCATGTTTTCAACTTGTCGAATGAAAGACATGATGGTATCTGCTGCATCACTTTTTCTTTTGAGGAAGAAAACCCATGTATACCTTGAAAATTTATCAATAATGACCAAGGTATATTTGTTGTGATTAATGGTCTATGGTTTAACAGGTCCAAACAAGTCCATGTGGAGGAGATGTAATCACTTGTTAATTGAGAATGATTGCCTGGTTTTAAAGGACGACCTATGATTCTTTCCCTTCACACAAGCTGAACATGTCTTGTCTTTGGTGAAAGTCACAGGTGGTAAACCAACAACCAGATTTTGTGTGGCTAATTTGTTGATGTTCTTGAAGTTGAGATGAGATAGTCTTTTGTGCCACAACCGATTGACACTTTCAGAGGCTTTGGCAAGAAAACAGTTTGAGTTATCTTCTGAACACGAGGCCATATTGATGACATAAACATCTCTTCTTCTTGGTGCAATTAACACCACATCATTGTTTTTGTTGAATATGGTTCCTTGAGTCTTGGTAAACAAAACCTTGTAGTCAGCATCACACAATTGGCTGATGCTAATGAGATTATGTTTACGACCATTCACATATCCAACCCTGGTGAAAGTTATTCCATTGCAGTTAACTGAGCCATATCCCTCTGTGTCGCCTGAAGAGTTATCCGGCAAGAGGTGGAAACATGGATCGTTATTGTGATTATCATCAGGACAAGGGGCACTTCACTAACGATTGTATCCAATTGAGAAAGCAAATTGAACTAGCCCTAGAATCTGGAAAGCTGAATCACCTTGTCCGAGACGTACGTCATAGAGGACGAGATAATCGAAGAGAAGAATCTTCAAGGCAAGACAAGATAATAAACATGGTCCGAACAATACCAGAAAGGGAGAAAATGAAGGCTAGAGAAGCAACCGAAAGCTGGATGAGAGCCCCAATCACCTTTCCACCGTTGGAAGAAGATGAGATGTCTGACGATCCAATCATCATAGAGGCCGAATTGGGAGGCTATTTAGTAAGAAGAGTATACCTCGATGAGGGAGCGTCGGTAGAAATTATGTTCAAACACTGTTTCGAGAAACTGCCAACAAGCATCAAGTCAAAGCTGAGAAACACATAAACTGATCTCGTCGGATTCGCTGGAGAGGTGGTCAAGCCGATAGGGAAGATCGAGTTAGAAGTCAGTTTTGGATCAGATGGCTTAGTTCGAAGAACTCACATGAAATTCGTGGTGATTAGCGCCCCGTCACCGTACAATGTGATCCGAGGGAGAACAGGCATCCGGATTCTCCGAGAAATACCGTCAACCATTCATGCCATGATGAAGTTTCCCACCCCAAGAGGAATAGCTTTGCTAGTCTCTCGATCAGTCATCGTCTCGGAATGCAGGCAAATAGCAAAAAGACAAGCGCCAACGCCCACAACCAAAGATAAAGCTGTGACGGCTGAGTCACCATCCGGTATGGAAAGCATCAGGATTAACCCTGCTTATCCAGAACAGCTTACGACCATCGGTGGCGGATTAACTAAAGCTTGCCAAACAGAACTAAAGAACCTTTTAAAAGATAACTTGGATGTCTTCGCATGGGAACCATCAGACATGACAGGAGTGCCGAGACGAATCTGCAGCATAATTTGAATGTTAATGAGAGTTTAGACCCGGTATGTCAGAAGAGACGAATGCTAGGGTTCGAAAAGAGCAAGGCCGTAACCAAAGAAGTGGAAGAACTACTACTCACCACCGGACATTGATGAAAAGATTGAGTCCGTAGTAGAATCTCGCTTTAAGTGTTTCTTGGACGCATATAAGGGTTACCATCAAATTCAAATGGCCCCGGAAGATGAAGAAAAGACAGCCTTTTATACGGATCAAGGCACGTTTTGCTACACCAAGATGCCTTTCGAATTAAAAAATGCCGGAGCAACATATCAAAGGCTAGTTGACTCAGCTTTTCAAAGTCAAATAGGACGAAATATGGAGGCATATATTGATGATATGGTGATAAAAAGTAAGGATGAAAGGAGCATGTTAGCAGATGTGGCAGAAACCTTTGACAACCTCAGACAAATCAACATGAAGTTAAATCCGGTTAAGTGCTCGTTTGGGGTAGAAGAAGGCAAATTCCTGGGGTACATCATCACACCGGAAGGTATACAAGAGAATCCAAAGAAAACCAGGACCATTGTCGATATCCAATCACCGAAAACATGGAAGGAAATGCAATCCTTAAGTGGCAAGTTAGCAGCTTTGAATCGATTCTTATCACGATATGCCGAAAGGGCACTTCCATTCTTTAACACACTAAAGAACATCACAAAGGAGAACAAGCATGAGTATAAATGGACCGCGGAGGCGGAAGAGGCGTTCCAACAAATGAAGAAGTTGATCATGAACTTGCCAACCCTTACTACTCCAAGGCCAAAGGAACCCTTGTACATGTACTTGGCAGCATCACAAGAATCAATCAGTGCAGTGCTACTTACTGAAAGGAATGGAAGACAGTGTCCGATTCACTATATTGGTCGTACACTCAGCGACGCGGAAAAGAACTATTCTCCCATGAAAAAACTGGCTTTAGCCTTGCTAAAAGCGTCAAGGAGACTCAGAAGATATTTTGAAGGCCACGAAATAAATGTGATCACAGACCAACCAATCAAGCAAATATTAAGCAAGGCAGATGCATCCGGAAAGCTAGCTAAGTACACAATTGAGTTGGGGGCTTACAAGATAGAATACAAACCAAGGAACGCAATCAAGGGGCAAGTCTTGGCAGATTTCCTAACCGAAGCACCTATAGGTCAGGCAGCAGAAGAATTTTTCCAGATGCCCATTCCGAAACCAGGAAAGGACGAAACAGAAATATGGACCCTCTTTACAGACGGAGCATCCAGTGCCCAAGGTGCAGGAGCCGGATTGGTTCTCATCAGCCCACCCGGAACAGAATACACTTACGCTCTCCGGTTAAATTTTGAAACTACCAACAATGAGGCAGAATACGAAGCCCTTCTAGCAGCTTTGAGAATTACAGTACAAATGAAAGTAGGAAAGATCAAGGTTCGAGTAGACTCAAAGTTGGTAGCAAACCAGATCAACGGAACATACGAAGCGAGCTGTGACAGAATGATAAAGTACCTAGCCAAAGAAAAGGCCTTAATACCAAAGTTCTCTCATTTTGAAATCATAAACATACCAAGGAGTAAGAATCAGAAGGCTGACGTCCTAAGCAAACTGGCAACATTGGCATTCGACCACTTAACAAAAGAAGTACTAGTAGAGGTCTTGAATGAAAGGTCTACCGACCGAAACGAGGTAAACACTATAGTAGAAGAAGTGGATGACAACTGGATGACTCCTATTGTTAAATGCCTCCGGGATGGAATTTGGCCAACCGATAAGAACGAAGCACGGTGTTTAAGGCTGAAACTACACCAATATGAAATGGTTGATGGAGTCTTGTTCAAAAAAGGATATCTAGAACCAATGCTTCGGTGTGTGGGTCCATTGCAAGCCAATTATGTCCTTCGAGAAATACACATGGGTTCATGTAGCATGCATTTAAAGCCAAGATCGATAGTGGCACAAGCTTTAAGATCTGGGTATTACTGGCCAACCATGCATACAGATGCAAGGGAGGAACTAGAGAAATGCGATTCATGCCAAATTCACGCACCGGTAGCAAGATTGCCAAAGACATTGATGAAGTCAATCATGGCACCATGGCCATTTTATCAATGGGGAATGGACATCTTGGGCCCATTGCCAGCCTCATCCGGAAACGTGAAATACATAATTGTCGCCATTGATTATTTCACCAAGTGGATGGAGGCTAAGCCATTGGTGAAAATATCCAGAAAGGAAGTCATTAAGTTCTTCTGGGACAATGTTGTTTGCCGATTCGGAATTCCAAAGATAATAGTCACAGACAATGCTAAGCAGTTCATCAATGAACCATTCAAGAGCTGGTGTTCGAACTTGGAGATTAAGCAGATCAATACGGCCGTAGCCCACCCCAAAGTAAATGGTTTAGTTGAAAGGGCTAATAAAACCCTCATGGAAGGCATTAAGACAAGACTTGGCCGAATCATGAATGGATGGGCAGAGGAGTTACCGCACATATTATGGGCCCATCGGACATCACTAAAGCAAAGCAATGGCGAAACTCCTTTTAGCCTCACGTACGGTTCGGAAGCAGTTATCCCGGCTGAGATAGAAATGCCCACCTATCGGACAATGATGATCAATGAAAAGGACAATGATGATGCCCTGCGCATAAACTTGGACCTACTACAAGAAAAAAGAGAGATAGCAGCTATCCGAGAAGCAAAGTACAAGACGAAGGTGGAACAATACTACAACAAGCGAGTTCGCCCAGTCACATTCCGCCCAGGAGATTTTGTGTTCCGAAAGAATGAAGCAAGCAGGGTGTTAAAGGAAGGAAAACTTGCTCCTACATGGGAAGGCCCATACCGTGTTAAGGAAGCATACCAGAATGGCTCATACAAGCTCCTTACCATGAAAGACAAAGAAGTTCCGAGGATGTGGCATGCAATGAACCTTAGGAAGTGTTATTTGTAATTTCATTTCTATCATGTAAACACTCTGTCTCCCTTCAGCAAGGGAAGAGTCCAGTTTATTACTTTATCTAGATTTTATTTCGAAATGTATCAACCTTCACTCCCTCCAGAAGGGAAAGGTCGTGTCTTTTATTTTGAATGAAAAAGCTTCTCCTCTCGTTACTAAAGGAGAAAGCACTTTTACGGCAATTATGAGTAACATGAATAATATGGCATTGCACTTAGATTACACACTAGTAATAGAAGCATAATTCTTTCTCCCTTCAGCAAGGGAAGAATTTGGTTATTTATTTTAAGTCCTATCCGAAACGGAAGGCCTACGCACACTCAATTCTTTCTCCCTTCGGCAAGGGAAGAATTTGGTTATATATTTTAAGTCCTATCCGAAACAGAAGGCCTACGCACACTCAATTCTTTCTCCCTTCGGCAAGGGAAGAATTTGGTTATTTTTAATTAAGTCCTATCCGAAAAGTAATGCCTATCCGCACGCAATTCTTTCTCCCTTCGACAAGGGAAGAATTTGGCTATTTTACTTAAGTCCTATCCGAAAAGGAAGGCTTATCCACACGCAATTCTTTCTCCCTTCGAGAAGGGAAGAATTTGGCTATTTTTATCAAGTCCTATCCGAAAAGGAAGGCATATCCGCACTCACTTCTTTCTGCCTTCGGCAAGGGAAGAATTTGGATATTTTTATTAAGTCCTATCCGAAATGAAAGGCCTATCCGTGTACGTTATCTTGACCAGTTTTATTTTAAGTCCGAGCCGAAAGGTAATGTCTATTCGTATGCAATTATTTTTTCATCAAACAAGAACTACAAAAGAGACATATATTCACAAAATATAAAGGCAAACATGCGAAAGCATAATGTAATCATTAAAATTATCCGAATCAGAAAAGACATAAAAACAGGTAAAGATAGTCTTCAAATGTTACATTCATCCGAATAAAGTAAAAATTAAGAACAGTTGTTTTTGACGGATCACAAACAAGTTAGGCCACAGGGGGGTCCTTGGTTCCAGAGGCATCATCATCATGAGGGGACACTATGGCTTCATCATTGGGGATCTCGGCCGAGGGGTCCACAACCTTTGGAGGAGCCGGAGCAGGTTCAATTTCCATCAAACGCTCAATAGACAGGTAAAAGTTGGTGGCGACCTCATGAATATAAGGATACTTAGCAGCCGGAAGGGCATCAACCATTGGCCCCATCTTCTTATCACAATACAAGTCAAAACTCGGGGTGGCAGCAATAATGGCCAACTGCTCTTCAACAGGTCTCCAAACCTTAATACCCTCAGCCCAGCCAGCCTCAATGGCTTTGTTGAAACAATCTGTTATATTCTTCTTGTGCTCATGGCTGTTAAGAAGTTTGGAGACAATAGCAGGAAGTAGCGTCCGGACGACATTGTACCTTCCCATTTTTGAAGTATTGCACTTGCTTTGCAGTTCTTCCTTCTCGGCCTTCAATACCTTGGCTTCCTCGGCATACCTATCCTTATCAGCATTAACCACATGCAAAGTCGCCTCGAGATCAGCAATCCGGGCGTCATGACCCTTAAGCCTTTCGGACAATCCCATCTCTCGCCCACAACGGCAACAAGCTCCGTATCCATAGCGGCACAAACCTTTTCGGCGTTTTGAAGATGAGAAGAGAGTTTGGAATTAGCTTGGATCTGCTCCGACGGCTTGACATCAGAAGCTTGAAGGAGTGCTTTGTATTCTTCACACTTATCTAAGAGATTGCCTTGGTCTTGGGATTCTTCCTCCAACCTACGAAGGGAATCGACCATGCCCATGGTACTCTGGGCAAGTTGGTACCAGCTACGACTCAGGGCAAGGGAAGGAGGATAGGAGCTCAACTCTCGTTGCACAACCGGAGGAATAAGATGCATCATCAGATCTCGACACTCAACAGGGGTATCCACCCGGCTGGCAACATTAATGCCCTATTTCGGAGCATACTTAGCACTTTGGGCCAGTTGGCTCCTCCTCAACAGTAAACACGCCTGTTCCGGAAAAATAAATGCAATTTTTTTTTGTTGAAACGGATGATATGAGGCACATGCATAAGATAAAAGGAAAATCCGGGGAGGAAGGTACTTACGTGTAGAATGATGATGATCCGGATCCATAACCCCCTTACCATCCCTTTGTTTAGTAAGCTCCTCAACATCATCAGAAAAGGCACATTTGGAGCTTGATCCATCCAGATATGAGTTGCCAAGAGGGGGGCTTTTCTCCTTAGTAGGTTCCGAAGTAGTATCCTTCCCATCCCCTCCGGAAGCCGCCTCGTGCGTCTTCTCCAAACCATTACCAGCAGGTCCGGAAGAATCATCTTCTACATTGATATTCAGATTGACAGACCTAAGAGGAGTCGGATTGAGAACATCATCTTCATTAGGGATCTTGATGGAGGCCCAAGTATTGAAGAACGGGCTGACTTGTTTCTGGAGGCCCGAGATCGCGTGACGAAGAGGGGTTTAGTAAAATGGGCATAACTTTTGCATCCTAAGTCCGTTTTCAGCCCGTGACCTGTCAAAACGTGCGTAAAAAGGAGACCGGCGACGCTGTAACCACCTTTTAGCTGGTTGCGGATTTCCCAAGGCCCAAAAAGCCTTTTTACTATCAGTTTTTTCCATTTTTATGTTTTTTTCACTTTCAGTTGGACTTTGTCATTGGGCTACGGTCCAGCCCGTTGGATTTTTAGGGTTTTTCTTTGTTTGCAGTCATTATTTAATGAATCTGCTGTAACCCTAGCAAGACAGTTATCAGTTTAATAAAAGTTAAACCACTGGCCGTTGTGTTGCCGTGTTTTACCCTAATTTTCGGGCATTCTTCAGAATCAACGATTATTAGCAGAATTGTTTCTGGCATTCTTATTGAATCAACAGATACAATTAATTATCTTTGTTACTTTGTTTTTTAGTCTACATCAGTTGGTATCAAGAGCCAAAGTTCCTGATCAAGATGCCTCCAAGGAGAACTAGGCCTATTCACGATGTGAATGAACAGGAATTTGAGCAGCGTATGATGGAGATCAAATGTTTGATCAATTGACCGAACAGATGAACACTTTGATGAGCAATAGGAGGCCTCGTAATCGCCGTCATGAGGAAGAAGATGCAGATCTGGAAGAAAATCCGTTTGGTGATGGTTTGTCTGATGATGAACAATCAGTAGGGCGACGGATGAGAGATCGCAGTGGGAATAATGATAGGCGTTGGGAGACTGGAATGAGGGTTAATATTCCCGAGTTTAATGGGGACACTTTAAAGCCTGATGAGTTTATTGATTGGCTTGTTGCTGTTGAAGAAGTATTTGAATTCAAAGAAGTTCCAGAAAACAAAAGAGTTTCGTTGATCGCTACCAAGTTACGTGGCCGGGCATCCGCGTGGTGGCAACAATTGAAACTGACGAGGAACAGAGTTGGGAAGTCAAAGATCACGAGTTGGAAGAAGATGAAGAAAGTCATGAGGGATAATTTTATTCCTCATAACTACCAGCGAATGATGTACCAGCGGTTACAGAATCTGAAACAGGGGGCCAAGTCTGTTGAAGATTACACGACCGAATTTTACCAACTAATTGCAAGGAATGACGTTCAAGAGACAGAAGATCAGCTTGTCTCTCGATACATTGGTGGTTTAAGAGTCCAGATCATGGATTCTGTTAACATGTTTGATCCGATGACACTTTCTGAAGCGTATCAACGAGCACTGACTTTTGAGAAGCAGAACCGACGAGTGGGGAGTTCTTCTTCTCCTGCAATAACAGGTGCTTCTGGTTCGGGTAATGCGGCATCGCTTTTTGCCCCAACTCAGGCTAAAGCAGTTGGTGAGAATACAGGACCAGTTCCCAAAGTGGCCGGCAGTAGTGGGTTAAAGTGCTTTAACTGTGGTGAACCTGGTCACCGACAATCAGAGTGTAAGAAGGCTGGGAAGAGGCAGTTATTTATTGAACCTGAGGAAGATGATGATGTGGCTTATGATGACTACGTGGGAGACGCAGTTTATGATGCAGAACCTGAGTATGAGGAGGAGTATGTGTCTGGAGATGTGGGGGTAAATTTGGTGGTAAGGCGCTCCTGCTTAACACCTAAAGCTGATGGTGATGATTGGCTCAAACACAACATCTTTCAGTCAACTTGTACCATTATGGGTAAGGTTTGCACTTTTGTATGCGACTCAGGTAGTTATGATAATTTGATAGCTGAAGGAGCAGTCCAGAAATTAGGGTTGAAAACTGAAGATCGTCCCAGACCTTATAAGTTACAGTGGCTTAAAAAAGGTGGGGAGATAACAGTTTCCAAGCGTGTCCAAGTTCTGTTTTCTGTAGGAACAACTTATAAGGATAATCTTTGGTGTGATGTGATACCTATGGATGCTTGTCACTTGTTGTTAGGTAGACCTTGGGAGTATGACCGTGATGTAACTCACCATGGGAGAACTAATACTTATAGTTTCCTGTTTGGGGGTGTGAAGATTACTTTGATGCCAAATAAACCTAAGGAAGTAGTTAATAAACCCACTGGTACTTTACTAACTCTTTCGCAGTTCGAAGACGAGCTGGAGGTGGGAGGTGATGTTTTTATATTAATAGGGAAGGAGGTTTCTGAAGATGGTGAAGTTCCTGAAGCCATGATCCCTTTACTTGAGGAATTCTCTGATGTTTTCCCTGATGAATTACCTGATGGTTTGCCACCATTGCGTGACATAAAACATCATATTGATCTAGAGCCTGGGTCACAGTTGCCTAACAGGCCACATTATAGGATGAGCCCGGGAGAACATGAGGAGTTGCGAAGGCAGGTTGAGGAGCTGGTTTCCAAGGGTCATGTTCGTGAGAGTATGAGCCCGTGTGATGTTCCTGTCCTATTGACTCCAAAGAAGGATGGTACATGGCGTATGTGTGTTGATAGTCGAGCCATCAATAAGATTACTGTGAGGTACAGGTTTCCTATTCCTCGCCTTGATGATTTGCTTGACCAGATTAGTGGTGCTACCATTTTCACAAAGCTGGATTTGAAGAGTGGGTATTACCAGATTCGTCTTAGACCTGGTGACGAGTGGAAGACCGCTTTCAAGACCCGTGAAGGGTTGTATGAGTGGTTGGTCATGCCTTTTGGTTTATCAAACGCACCAAGCACATTTATGCGTGTGATGAATCAACTGCTCAGGCCTTTTATTGGCAAGTTTGTGGTTGTTTATTTTGATGACATTCTTATATATAGTGCTTCTTATAATGAGCATGTCAATCATGTGAGGCAGGTCTTGACCTTGCTTCGGAAGGATAATTTTTATGCAGCCACGAAGAAGTGTGTGTTCATGACCCCTAAAGTTTTGTTTTTAGGGTATGTTGTTTCTGGTGATGGCATACAGGTGGATGAATCTAAGGTAGCAGTTGTTCAGGAGTGGCCAACTCCAACTACCATTACTGAAGTTCGGAGTTTCCATGGTCTTGCTTCTTTCTATAGGCGGTTTATCCCTAATTTCAGTTCCATTATGGCCCCTTTGACAGACTGTATGAAGGGTAAGTCATTTGTTTGGACGGAGGAAGCAGAGATAGCTTTTTAGGTTGTCAAGGAAAAGCTTACTACAGCGCCAATCCTGGTATTGCCTGACTTTTCTAAAGTTTTTGAGCTTCATACTGATGCTTCTAAGGTTGCAATTGGTGGAGTTCTTAGTCAGGGTGGGCGGCCTGTTGCCTACTTTAGCGAGAAGTTGACAGGGCCAAATTCGAGGTACTCTACTTATGACTTGGAGTTTTATGCAGTGGTCCAAGCTGTGAAGCATTGGCGCCATTATTTGTTTCATAAGGAGTTTGTTTTGTTCACTGACCATGATTCCTTAAGGCATATTCGTACTCAAGATAAGGTTTCACATAAACATGGGCGTTGGTTGGCTTTTCTTGAGAAATTTACTTTTGTGGTGAAACACAAAACGGGTGCTTCCAATCGTGCTGCTGATGCCTTAAGTAGGAGAAGTAATTTACGTGTAACCATGCAGGTTGATGTTCCTGGACTGGATGTCATTCGTGACATGGTGACTGTGGATCCATACTTTTCAATTGTTCTGTAGGATTTGCAATCCGGAGAGAAAACAGATTTTGTTATGCATGATGGGTTCCTATTCAAAGGGAATCAACTTTGTATTCCTGATTCAAGTCTTCGCTTGCAAATTATTAAGGAGTTGCATGGTGAAGGACATGTTGGTCGTGATCGCACTTTACAGTTGGTTCAAGCTTCTTATTTTTGGCCTACTATGAGGAAGGAAGTGGATCGTTACGTCAAGAGGTGTCGTATTTGTCAAGTTTCAAAGGGGACGGCTACTAATGCAAGTCTTTATATGCCTTTGCCAGTTCCTTTGCAGCCCTGGGTTGATATTAGCATGGATTTTGTGTTGGGGCTACCTCGTACTCAAAGGGGTAATGATTCAATATTTGTTGTTGTTGATCGTTTTTCTAAGATGGTTCATTTTATTCCTTGCAAGAAGACAACAGATGCAGTTAATGTAGCCCAACTTTTCTTTAGGGATGTGTACCGTTTACATGGTTTACCTTCCTCCATTGTTTCTGATCGGGACACCAGGTTTTTGAGTCATTTTTGGCGTAGTTTGTGGAAGATGGTGAATACTCAACTCAATTTTAGTAGTGCTTATCATCCTCAAACTAATGGGCAAACCGAAGTTGTTAACAGGTCCCTTGGTAACCTGTTAAGGTGTTTGGTGGGTGATCATGTGAAGGCATGGGATCAGAAGTTGTATCAAGCTGAGTTTGCTCATAATCATGCTGTTAATCGGAGCACTGGGTTTAGTCCTTTCCAGGTGGTTTATTCTGCTCAGCCACGTGGTCCTCTTGATCTTATGACTCCTAAGATTTCTAGGTCTGTTCCGAAGAAAGTGCAGGATTTTGTTGAGGGGTTGCATGATGTTCATAAATCTGTTCGTGACAACTTGGTTCGCGCTAATTCGAAGTACACGCATGATGCAGATTAAAAGAGGAGACATGTTGACTTTGAAGTAGGAGACTTTGTGTGGGCTGTTTTGACTAAGGATCGTTTTCCAGTTGGTGAATATAATAAATTGTCTGCTAAGAAGATTGGTCCAGTGGAAATTGTGGATAAGATGAACTCAAATGCTTATCGTTTGAAGTTGCCAAGTCATATTCATTGTTCTGATGTTTTTAATGTGAAGCACTTGTTGCCTTACCATGGTGATTCTTCAGATGATGATACAGTTGAGAATTCGAGGGCGAATTTTTCTTATCCAGGGGGGAATGATGGAGGCCCAAGTATTGAAGAACGGGCTGACTTGTTTCTGGAGGCCCGAGATCGCGTGACGAAGAGGGGTTTAGTAAAATGGGCATAACTTTTGCATCCTAAGTCCGTTTTCAGCCCGTGACCTGTCAAAACGTGCGTAAAAAGGAGACCGACGACGCTGTAACCACCTTTTAGTTGGTTGCGGATTTCCCAAGGCCCAAAAAGCCTTTTTACTATCAGTTTTTTCCATTTTTATGTTTTTTTCACTTTCAGTTGGACTTTGTCATTGGGCTACGGTCCAGCCCGTTGGATTTTTAGGGTTTTTCTTTGTTTGCAGTCATTATTTAATGAATCTGCTGTAACCCTAGCAAGACAGTTATCAGTTTAATAAAAGTTAAACCACTGGCCGTTGTGTTGCCGTGTTTTACCCTAATTTTCGGGCATTCTTCAGAATCAACGATTATTAACAGAATTGTTTCTGGCATTCTTATTGAATCAACAGATACAATTAATTATCTTTGTTACTTTGTTTTTTAGTCTACATCAGATCTCATCTTCATGACAACCCACACCCCCATCTGCATCTACCCTTCTTTTCTTAGCCGAACCACAAGAGGTTGCAGCCTTCTCAGTCATGCGCTTCATGCTCCGGTGAAGGTCGCTGACAGCTTTGCTGGTTTTAGTGGAAGCTCCGGAGGGACCTCCCTTTTCGGCAGCTTTCTTCTTTCCTTTCGGTTTCTCCACCGGTTCCCCACCTTCTTCTTTCCTTTTCTTTTCCTCCACGACACGAAGAGCAGCCAGCCGTTTCTTCTCACGAGTGGCTTTGACAGCCTCGCTCTCTTTCATGGCAATTATTTGATCAGCAGTAGGAGCACTCAAACGCTCTCCGGTCGCAAGGGCATCAGCAACATGAGGTGTGATCCGGTTGGCATCAGTTAAGCGATCACCCCTAGTGATCTTACCCAGAGCAGTAATGGGAAACCTAAGGTACTCAGACATAGTGACAGCAGCAAGAAGGGAAAGAAAACACCACGAAAGCAATACAAACTTACAACCATGAAAAGGAAAAGGAAAGGTATAAAAAGTGAGAGAAAATAGAGATAAGGGTAATACCATTCCTTTTCGGATCCAAAAAACGAGGCAAAAAATTTGGACACTCCCAAGTTAATGACACACCGGCCATATACAACACCCCCCCCCCCCCCCCCCGGAATGGCAGCCAAGTCTACAACATGCTCCTCAAGAAGAAGAGCATCCGATTCATTAAAGCCATCCCAAGGAATATAATCATTCAAGTCTAAATCAACATGTCTCCACGACATAAAGTCCGGAATAGCTCGACGATCTATAACAAAAAACTCCCATTTCTAATTTTTCAAGCAAGTAAGCGTATCATGAAAAATCTGCTTACGTGAACCCTTTCCAGACCTCTTTTCAAAGGAGAACCAATGACCTTGTTTGCTAAGCCTATAATAACGAAGGAACAGGGGAGCAGTGGGTTCAATGGAGAGGCTTCGACAGTAAACTTCAAAGGTAATGACGCGATTCAACCCTAACGGAACTAGTTGTGAGATATGTACGGTGAAGTTTTTCAAAACGGCCAAAAGGAAGGTGGAGAAGGGGACTCGTAGTCCAGATAGTTTAAAGAATTGCTCATACAAGCCTATACAGTTTGAAGGGAGACGATCCAAAGTCATGCCCTCCGGAGCAACTTGGGGGTTAAAGCTTTCCGGAATATGATATGTCTTCACCAAATATTTAACATAAGCCTCGTTGAGAGTGGTCGTATACTTAGGCATGTCGAACTTGGGAGCGTAGCGGGTCGAGCCGGAAGGCCCAGGAAGATCCTCGTCTGCCATAACGTTTAAAGGAAGGATCTGGAAAGGTAACCAGGAAAGGAAAAGAAGATACCTGAGAAGACAAATCCGGATTGGTAAAGAGAAGGAAAATCTGAGAGAGAAGTAAAAAACACACACAAACAAATGACGAATGGGTAGGTATTTATAGGCTCAGTAAAAACATGGGAGAACGTGAAAGGTACAGTAAAAAGACACGTGTCTTCGATCCAAGCAAGCTGATGCCACGTGTCAAACATCGCAAGGAAGTAAGGTAAAAGTGGTTGGGCCTTGATGGGCCTAAACTGGAAAATGGGCTGGAAGAACAATTCGGCCCACCCCGACTACGAGAAAAATGAGTTTTAAGTATTGATTTGACTAAACAGTTTCGAACAAGTTAGCCCAATCAACACTTGGGGGGGGGGGACTTGTTCTTGTATGTGTCCGGAACACATGACCCGATCCGGAACGTGGATAAAGGATCCGGAACGCACGCACTCTTCTAGAAGGAGTCAACTCTAGTCAACAGAAAATTCAACAGACACACTTCCTATAAAATAGGGAGTGTGTCCCTAATCGGGCCAACCAAGGCTCATCATCATCCCCGGCCTTTTAGGGATTAGACTAGTATAAATACCCTCTTTGGGTGTGGCACGGGCTACACTCGATTTTAGGTCACGAAAGGTAAATTTGTTATAAAATAGGTCTTTTCCCATGTGGGTACGCCCCTGGTCAAAGGAGGTTTATCTTGAGATCCATTTTAACTGTGTTGAATTAGTTTTCTCAAAGGAATACTTTTTTAAAACATCATGAAAGGAATTTTACATGTCTTAGTGATTTAATTGATGGGAATTAGTGATTTAAATTATTTTTTTTGTAAAATTTCTGTGAGTATCATTCTATCTATAAACTAACGCATATATTTGAACATAAATGTAACGATACCCTAAACAGTTCTTGAACTATCAGTTGACAATACATGTAAACAAAGACAATGGTGAGATTTTGAATTATTTGGGTTAATCCATCAGCAAAACACTTGCATCTCGAGTTTAAACACAGTTATAAAATGAATGATAATGATTTTAACATTTGCCCTAAGCAGCAAGGCTGAGGAGAATCTTTGATGCATTCTCGTTTGTGAATGCTATTATATCTTTGGGGTTGAACATTATTTAAATGCCATGTAGAATTCAATCTGTTTTCGTGTTTATAATATATGGCAAAAATTAGGCTTTCGATTTTAATTCTTTATCAGTATGTTGTCTGATCACCTTTTTGCTGTCTTACACTTAACTTGCTGCTTTCATGCATTGTTTCCTACTTTTCAGTTTAATTGATGGGTCTTAGAAGTCTCTGATTTGTGGTCAATAAATCGACATCATTAACTTTTTCCTGTTTTCAGTTGCCATAACTTATAAGATTATCTAAACGTTGTTCTCTTAATGGTGATAACTTAATTTCATTAATTGCCACCCTCAATAAGCATTTTATGGCTTCTCTACTATTAAAACTGGTTTTTGCTCCTATTTGTGGTGAACGCAGATTTTAAGTGATTTATATGCTGTTAATTGAGAATTAGTTGTCTGTTTTATACTTTTATTATTGAGCTCACCTCTTTTGGTTTTAATATGTTGTACTGCAGTCTTGTTTAAAAGTTGCATTGGACTTTGTTTCGCCGGAAAATGTTGGCGAATGTATCCGTCTAACAGAAGATTTCCGTGTTCTTCCCCAGAAACATAGGGCAAAAGAAGATAAATTGGAGGTAAACAGTCCGTCTGTTCCATATACGTTGCAGTAGTACATTTATATTCTGTATAGTGGGCAGTCAGTGAGTTAAGTTACTTTTAGTTGATAGTGGGTACATAGAAAACCATTAGTCGTAATGAAAAACGTCAGTTGTAAACTCCTAAATTATAACAAAAAAATTTCCAATCATATTTAGTACTAATTTATTTTTGTAGTATATTTCAATAATTTCTGGAATTATAAAATTTGACTACCAACTAAGGATTCTAAACTAGTGTGAGACTAGTCTAACATGAGTTGACAGGTTTGGTTTCCGCAAGACATTAGTTATCGAGTCTTGCTTTCTTTATTGTTGCAATCATATCATCTGCCAGAAACTTGTTGTGAACCATCAAAATAGGAGGTGTTAGCCAGATATGATTACACAAAAATGATTTTGATTGTTTTTGCTGTAAAATAAAAATGGTGCTGTCATTTCATGGCAGGTGAAGAAAATGGCGCTTTATGCAGTGGAGGCAGCGGTAAACGACTTGCAAAAAATGGAAGGAACAAAGTAAGTTAAAAGCAAATAATTGAACCCTGACTTTTGTTATTGTTTGCTGGTTCTTAGTTTATGTGTTCAGTTCTTGGTTTGTTTTCTCTTCATTTACAAGAAAACTGAAACTGTCGCTGCTAAACTGAACTTAAAAGGAAGAGAAGATAGTAATATACAAAACGCATGTTTCTATCAGATGATATTGATTAACTGATGGTTTTGTATATATTACGTTTCAGAAATGAGGTTAAACCTGTGCAGACCGAATATGTAAAGCATGAACCCACGGACGGTGAGAAGGAAAACGACAATGATATACCGGCTGGACCGGGAACTTGGATAGCCTATCAAAGGAAGAGATTTATCAGTAAGAATTCAATGACTTTCACATTTCTAGTCAATAGAATCATCACCTTATATGGTTGCAATTACTTTACTTGCTCTTTGTTTTATCCTAACAGAGGTAGCTCAAATGGTAGATCCAAGATATGTAAAACTGTACAATAGAAGGATGCAACCCAGAGAGGTGGCTTTTTGGGCCATGTTTTAATACTGTACGATCTTATAATCAAATAATGTTACCTGTAATTCATGAACAAAAGACTTTTTAAAAAACCAATGCTAACGGGAGTTGGATTCGGACTTCTGAGTGGATCAAAACCGAGAAATATTCTCTGTTGACAGATTTTTAGTTGTTAATTGGTATGTCAACATGCTGGTAGTTTGTTTTTGTCTAGAAAAACCATGCATGGTGGGTAATAGAATCACAAGTGGTTAGGATAACACTCGACGAGGTATCAAAGTAGGTACAAAAACAAATTGACACCCGGCTTTATTTCTCTCTATTGTTGAAATAGAGAATATAGTAGCATTATGGCAGGAGCAAAACCACTCAAATCAGGATGTGCCGGTTTTCAGTCGCCTTGTTAGTCGAGGCCAGTATATGTTGTAATAGGCCACACCTCATGGTTGATTTATTTGTAGATGTATGTTTGAAGAAGTAATATCAAGGTGTGACTTAATACATGACGTGATTTTGTACACTACTAGATTGATTCGTACTTGAAGGGATCCACGATCACAAGTACATGGTGTAAAAACCTTAACAAGTTTAAGGGTGTAAAAATCAATTCCCTTAATGACATCTGAAAAGGTTTGTACATGATTTACGTCCGCAAATGCTAAGGAATCGTAATCTACTCTTCCAAATGTCTCATGCTGCAGCCTGCAGAACATACTCTCATAAGGTCCAATACATAACTTATGTGCAAAAGACTAAAGAAACGTACGTAATTATTTGTAGGCAGGTTTTGATTTGCGGGTTGACGGAACGCATCACTTTACACATAACCTGAACACGATCGAGTATACGTGTCTAGGTAAAATAGGTTGTAAGGTCAACTTGTTTTACCCATATAATCCGCATACAAATCATGTACGGGAATCAATAAGAAAATGGTTTGGCGGAAACTTGTTTAATCGACCTCCAAACCGAACACGACTTAAGTGGTATCTAGAATACGGTCTCAGGTGGGTATATAACCGATTGTAGCTCAATTATTCACGTCTAAGTACTACGCAATGTTTTGAAAACAGGTTTTTAAATTGATCCAGTCGAGTCACCGAGTTTGGGTCAACCCGGGTTGACCCGAGTCAAAACATTGGTACTACGTTGTCCCCACTCTATACCTTATCTGAAGGAAAACCCACTTGCATTAGTAAACATGGCCAACTTTCTTTACGTAAATTTATAACAAGAGCATTGGGAGCCGTTGGCTGTGGCGAATGCATGATATTGAACCGCCGGGGACAATTTTTTTTTAACAATAGCACCGAAAAAAATCTGAATAAAAAATCGAGTATTTTAAATTAAATATAAAAGATTTTTAGGTTTTAAAGTGTTTTTTTTTGCATCAGAAATACGTTGGCACCACATTTTCAGCGTAATGGTTTGGCCCTAAAATGTGGTGTCAAAGTAATTTAAAAAAATACTATATATAAAAAACAATATATTTAATTAAAAAAAACATTACAATTGTTGTTGGAATTTGAAAAATTAATCTTGTTGGAGGTTGAGAAATTGATTCAACGCGAGTCATTTGCTTTATACAGGAGCCTTTATTGGACGTTAACGTAGGGATTTGTTCTTCGTCTTCTTCATCTACTAGGTGATGGGATTGTTGGTCGGATTGTGGTTGAGATTGTCGTTGAGAACCGGTTTGGTTTGCAAATTGTTTTTGTTTGAATTTTAGAAATTTTTCTTGTTGGAATTTGATAAATTGTTCGTTTTGGTTGGGATAAAATGACATATAGCTAAATGGAGGTTGAGTAAAGGATCCCGAATTCGAAGACGAGCCGGGATTGTTATTCGGAAATTAGTTGGAAGGATCGTGAAGCATGTTGGTTGTAAAAAAAGAGAAAGAAAAGTGTGTTATAAAATATAAAAAATGAGTATATAAAAACTGGTGAAAAGATGTGGTATTTATAGATTTGTTAAAGGGGTAAATTTAAAAAAAAAAGAATAAGCGAAAAAAAGATAATATCTACCGCTCCTAGTTTTTCCAAAAAAAGAAAGAAAAACAAAGATTCTCACACTGGCTGGTGAGAACGGCGACAGCATTGGCGACGCAAGGCATGGTGTGGTGCGCCAAAGGCTGGCTCACATCGAATCCTTTGGCGCCAACTTTCCAGCTACTATACCTCTTGCTCTTGGATTGAAGTGACAGTAATATTGAAATTCTTTAAAGTGGAGAAGAAATCTTATCTAATTTATCAGAAAAACAAAGTATTTTTTACTCTAATACATGCAACTTAACCGATATTAGCGTGACATTGTAGAAGTTTTGTCTAACTATAAATTGAAGGTTTATATAATTCATAACAATTACACAAAACCCTAAACGAGATCAAAGCACACATAGCGGAAGCGATTTAATAAGATCATAATAATAACACAATTATAATTAATCGAATTAGGGTTACATACCTTTACACTAAAGCAAATCCACAAGATGAAGAACGAATCACCAATTCGGGTTTATACCGTATATAACCAAGATATAGTCTAAAGTAAGACTATATTACGATATTGTACACACGTAATACAACGAGCTAACCGTGATTCTAGCACGTGTAAACCGAGCTATAACGCTTGTAGAAAATCTACCCAACAACCCTAGAGAGGGGCTAGGACCAGATTTAAACTAGAACCGACCACCAAGAAAAAACCACACCAAACCCTTTGTGGGTTGGTGTTGCGATCGGCCAAGAGAGATGAGAGAAAGAGATTGAGAAGTGTGTGAAATTATGAGGGTGAGGGGATGTATACATAGGCCTAGTAAATCTTGTAGTCCAACAAATAAAAAGAAAGTTTTTTCCTTCCCCCTTGTGTGCCCTAACCGACGGTCGAACACCCCTCAATGGGGGGTTCCGGAACCTTCCGTCCTTCTTTCTTTTTAATCCTCTTTCTATATATTCTTTAACGTTCGTTAATACTTAACTCTTAATTATTTAACGATTGTTAATGTTATATCTCGGTTTAATTTAATAAACGTAATAAATATATTTATTAAATAAATTAATAAATATAATAAATACATTTATTAAATAAATTAACTCTTTACGTATTGTGTGCAATCCCATAATCTCAAGTTCGTTCCTATCACGCGACTATTAAATATAAGTCCATAAAGTTTCAGCCGTCACTTGAACATATTTCGAATATCGTGATTACATTGACTAGCATCTAGTTACACTAGAAATGTCACTAGTACAACTCGAGTAAAGTCTCCTAGACAAAACCTTTTAATGAGTCATCATTATTATTATCCTTTTATGTATAATACAACGTTAATAAGGATATGGATCATAGTCATTCCTTTCATTAACCATTATGTTTCTCGTTCACAGATTCAGTAAGATTACCAAAACAAATTTGGGTGTGGCCACACAAACATCTTACTAATCCCACGAGGGGCCCAGTTGTATTACACTCCAAAACGAAATTGGAGGAAATAAATTCCATATTGACTACAAGCAAAACTTATAAATTTTGCAACACTTCTGAAAATAACCCTTATAGCTACCAGTTACGTTTAGCGTTAGAATATCATCCAAAATCGATCAATATACTTTCAAGTATACTCTATCGCTATTTTGAATTGTCTTAATTTAATAATATTCTCATATTATCAATCAACGATAGACATTTAACATAACAGTTTATTCATGGATTAAAACATGTAAAATAGGATACAAAATTGAGTAATAAGAATAAACGAAACCCAATCTTTATTTTATTAAACAATAATGTCTTAACATCCTTATCCAAATACTAATCACAGACTTATTGCATGAGTCCGCTAGCTAGTTGCAGCCCAATAGCCTTGGCATGCTTAACAACCTTTGGTCTAGACAAAGCCTTAGTAAAAGAATCAGCTACGTTATCATCTGTGTCAACTTTTATTAATTTGATTTCACGAGCTTCAACTTGTTCTCGAATGTAGTGATGTCTACGTTTAAAGTGTCTGGCGCCTTTCATGACTCCAGAATCATTGGTGAATATAATTGCAGCAGAATTGTCGCAATATATATCAATAGGTTCTTTAATTGAAAGCATCACTCCAAGATCTCCAATAAACTTCCTAATCCAAACAGCTTCCATTCCAGCTTATGAAGCAGCCATGTACCCATATTGAGTAGCATGCATTGCAATCATTGTCTGTTTCTCGCTCTTCCAATCAACTGCTCCTCCATTGATAACAAACACGTAACCCGTCTAAGACTTCGTATCGTCTTTATCACATTGCCAGGACGCATCACAGAAATCTGTCACATTCAGTTCCGTGTCTGGTTTCCCTCCAAATGCCAAAAACATATCTTTCGTACTCCTCAAATACTTTAGAATATGTTTAACAGCAGTCCAGTGGTGCTTCCCTGGATTCTGTTGGTATCTACTGACCAAGTTCTGAGCAAACGCCACATCAGGCCTTGTGCATCTTACAGCATACATAATAGATCCTACAGTTGAAGCGTAAGGCACCTTCTGCATGTATGCCTCCTCTCCAGGAGTTGATTCATTCATCTCATGACTCAGATTGTGCTTAACTTCCATAGTTTGAAAACCTTTCTTGGAATTATGCATATTATACTTCTTCAATATCTTATCTATATAAGCATCTTGACTTAGACCAATTAACCATCTTTTCCGATCCTGATAGATCTTAATTCCCAGAATGTATGCAGCTTCTCCTAAATCCTTCATAGAAAAGCATTTACCAAGATAATCCTTAACAACTTTAAGTCTTGGAATGGTACTTCCCATGATTAATATGTCATCAACATATAGGACTAGAAATACTACATCATTCCCACTAGCTTTGCAATATACACATGGCTCATCACGATGTTAAAAACTCCAAACTTTTTTATTTCTTCATCAAATCGTTTATTCCATTGACGTGATGCTTGCTTCAAACCATAAATAGATCTTTGAAGTTTGCACACGTGTTTTGGATTCTTAGGATAACACACCCTCCCGGTTGTTGCATATAGATGTCTTCATCTAAGCGACCGTTCAAGAAGGTAGTTTTAACATCTATTTTCCATATCTCATAGTCATAGTATGCTGCTATAGCTATGAGAATCCTAATAGTTCTTAAGTCTGCTACAGGAGAGAATGTCTCCTCGTAGTCTACGCCAAAAGTTTGAGTAAAACCTTTAGCTACTAAACGAGCTTTATAGGATTGTATTCTACCGTCCATGTCCGTTTTCTTCTTGTATATCCACTTATGTCTCACTACTTTAGCATTTGGTGGTGGATCTACAAGAATCCAAACATCATTTACTTTCATGGATTTCATTTCCTCACCCATAGCAACCATCCACTTATCCCTTTCAGGATCAAGCATGGCGGATTTATAATTAGCAGGTTATCTAAGATCCCCTACTTCATCATCATCCTCTATATTAAGACATATATTTCTATTTGTGTTTTTAATCCTTTCAGATCTACGCAGAGGAACTAATTTCGGTGGAACCGCCAGACTTTCTGGTTCTACAGGAATTACATCGCTAGTGTTTTCAAAAGGTAATGTATCTATATGACTCTCTTCAAGATCATAATTTCTCCACCTTAATTCTTGATTTACAAGATCACATTTAAGGAAGTCTCCATACCTAGCAACAATTACTTTGTTCTTAGGTGGTTAATAAAAGTAGTAACCCATAGTTTCCTTATGGTATCCTACAAAGATACATTTCACAGATATTTGTTGTAGTTTATCTCCCGAGTCATGTTTCATACGCCTCGTAACCCCAGACCTTTAAATAAAACAAATATGGCTTCTTGCCATGCCATAGTTCATATGGTGTCGTATCAACCTTCTTCATGGGAACCATATTTAAAATGCGAACAACAGACTCTAAAGCATAATCCCAAAAGGATAAAGGTAAAGTTGTAAGTTTAAACATAGATCACACCATATCCAATAATGTACGATTTCTACTTTCGGATACACCATTTAGTTGTGGAGTATAGGTAGAAGTAAGATGCTGAACAATTCCATTCTCACTTAGATAATCTATAAACTCTTGACTTAAATATTCACCACCTCGATCAGAACGAAGAGCTTTAATCTTCTTTCCTAGTTGCAATTTTACTTCTGCTTTAAACACTTTGAATGTTTCAAATACCTCATGTTTATGCTTAAGTAAATAAACATAACCATAACGGCTATAATCATCCGTAAATGTTAGGAAGTAGCTAGCACCTTTTCTTGACAAATGTCTAAGTGGCCCGCACACATCAGTATGTATTAAATTAAGTAGATCAGTAGCTCTTTCAATATTGCTATTAAAAGGTTTCTTGGTCATCTTTCTAGAGATACAAGACTCACATTTATCAAATGATTCATCATTAATATTTTCCAAAAGACCTTCACGTTGAAGCTTTTGTATACGAGTCTTCCTAATATGGGCGAGTCTACAATGCCAAAGATAAGAAGAGTTATTGTCAAACATTTTCTTCTTATTCATGCTAAAGCAGAATTATTATTATTCTTGGATTCATTATCATGCATGTCTATTTCAAACACACCATTCACAAAAATTGCATTAAAATAGAAAATACCATCTTTCCAAACAGAAATTCCATTATAATCAGTAGTGTGAACGAATCCATTATTCAACAAACAAGAAAAGGAAATAACACCTCTAACAATTATAGGTGCATAATGACAATCATTTAAAATCAGTACTAAACCCGAAGGTAAAACGAAATTAAATGTTCCTATAGCTTCAACCGCTGCTTATGCGTCATTGCCCACTCCCCATAGGAAAGCTTCCTTTAAAGATTAAATCCCTACAGCGTATTACAAATGTTAATACCGCATCCCGTATCATATACCCAGGAATTTAATTTGTATGTCAAATTAAATAATTCGATCATAAATAAAGTACCTGAAGCTGCAGCGCTCTGCTCAGACTTCTTCTTTATTTCTCGTAACTCTACGAGGTAAAGAGGGCAATTCTTTTTCCAGTGACCACTTGCCTTGTAATGGTGACAAGTCTCATCCTTCTGAGATTGATTCTTCTTGACAAAGTTCTGCTTAGGTTTCGAATAAGTCGCAACTTGCTTTCCCTTATCACCATTGCCTTTCTTCTTGTTCGCTTGCAGTTTTGGCTTACTCACTCTACCCTTTTGTATGGTTAGTACAGAAGGCGTAGAAGTAGATGCCTTGTCTTTTAACCCCTTTTCATAGTCGATGAGCATTACATGCAAATCATTAACTATCTTCCCCGTGTAATGCATATTATAGTTTCGAACAAAATCATTGAACTCCTTGTTAAGGGACCTATTGATCAAGTTGATAGCCATATTATGATCATAGGTTTTTCCTAGTGCAATGAGTTGTTCCATAGAACCCCTCATCTCCATGTAATGGGCACTAACAAACTTTCCAGGAGCTTGCTTGCAGCTATGCAAAGCATCTACGAAGTCGTAGATCTCCACAGCTTGTGGCTTTTCGAACAAAGCCTTGAGCTCATCAAGCATTCGCTTAGGCGAAAATAGCTCATACTTCTTCTGAAGTGGAGGAGCCATTTTTCCTAGCATTAAGCAAGCCACCTCCGAGTGTTTCTTAACATTAACAGTGTGTTCAAGCCTTTGCGCTTCAGAAGCTCCTTCAGAAAGATCCTCCAGATAGGGAGTAGTCAAGATATCAATAGTACCCGCTACTCTCAAGACAATTCTTAGTGAGCGGTACCTATCATTGAAGTTTGGGCCTGTAAGTTCAGGACGATCAAAAAATGTTTTAAACGCGGAACTTATAGTGTTATTGTCGGGTTGAGCCATTTCTATAGAAATAAGTTCAAATATTAGCATTTTCGATAATAAAATACTTTCAAGAAAATAAAATTACCCCGGTATATAAACCATAGTATTTTCCTTGAATCCTAGAACTATATTGACATACACCCATTACATCCTTATCTGTTAGTAATGAATGTACTCAACATAGCGACTTGTCGAACAATTCAACTGACAAAACAATTTTCAATTTCTAGTTTATTTAAGGGATTTACATTGCCAAAAAAACGTTTTGCATTGTAAACATGTTTCATCCCTTCTGAATGCCTTAAGTTTCCAGATCTCACTGAGTAACTTAATTAAGTCGTCTAATCTGAGTAACGTAAAACCACCATACGAATTCTCATTCTGTGGAAGTTTTCTTTCCATCACAACATCATCCAAAAATCTCATTTGATGACGTAGCAATTTCAAGTGTTCGTCAATTAGGAGCATTCGACTTAAAATTTAAGGGTATAAATTTTAATGTCAAAATCAATGTATGGAGAAGCATGCATACAACTCTATAGCATAAGTTTAATAAAACTTTTAGTAAACTTTTCACGAGACTAAATTTCTACATAAATTATGTTGTGGTATTGGTTCAACCAATCAAATAATTTACCCACAACTATTAACAACGTACTTATGGCTAAAGCACAAAGCAATAACCTTATTCAATGTGAATTCGGATGTGAAATTGTGGTAAATTAACCTTAAGGTACAATTCAAATAATAATCGTAGGTAATTTCAATTTGACGCACAGGCGAGCCGGAAATTTGGTCAGCGACTAATGGCTTAACACCTCCTTCCTTAATCGGGCAAATGACCAGCGGTGCGTTATACCCACTTTATAGTTTGTCAAAAGGAGTAGACCGTTAGATTATTTTTGCAATTCACCAATCAATGTAATCTTATGTAATTTAGATCTCAAACAAATCTTATTTTAATATGATTTAGTCCATATTATTTCTTTAAAAAATCCTTGTTTACAACAATTCGAACAATTTTAACATAAACAAGTAAAAAAACTAAATCATAAACACATAATAACAATTTATAAATGCAATAAATAAATCAAATAGCCACATGCATACGATTTATTCAATAATTATCAAATCTAGGTCTTTATGTTCATATAAAAGTCTTCCCTAATTCAAGATTTATTGAATCAAATAAAACAAGTAGCACATAAAATCATATAAACATACGATTTTACGATCCATGAAAACATGCACGTTCATCATGGATCCACCCTCAAATCTTAACAATTAAATCTCTTCGGATCGTAACCTTTAATTTACATGACATAACAATTAATCATGCAATTTAATCTAAAATTATCCCACATGTAATTTAGGGTCTAAAAAACAATTCTTTTTTTTTTAAATTCGGCAAAACCCTAATTATAAAAAACAAAACCCTAATTTTTAAGAAAACCTAAAAACATGTAGTTTTAACTCAAAACAATTATTAGCTAAATGGAGGTTGAGTAGAGGATCCCGAATTCGAAGACGAGCTGGGATTGTTATTCGGAAATTAGTTGGAAGGATCGTTAAGCATGTTGGTTGTAATAAAAAGAGAAGGAAAAGTGTGTTATAAAATATAAAAAGTGAGTATATAAAATTAGGTGAAAAGATGTGGTATTTATAGATTTGTTAAAGGGTTAAATTTTAAAAAAAGAATAATCGAAAAAAAGATAATATCTACCCTCCTAGTTTTCCCAAAAAAGGAAAGAAAAAAAAGGTTCTCACAATGGCTGGTGAGAACGACGCCAGCATTAGCGACGCGAGGCATGGTGTGGTGCGCCAAAGGCTGGCTCACACCAAAGCCTTTGGCGCCAACTTTCCAGCTACTATACCTCTTGCTCTTACAATGAAGTAAAAGTAATATTGAAATTCTTTAAAGTGGAGAAGAAATCCTATCCAATTTATCAGAAAAACAGAGTATTTTTTACTCTAATACATGCAACTTAATCGATATTAGCGTTTCATTGTAAAAAATTTGGCTATCTATAGGTTTATATAATTCATAACAATTACACAAAAGCCTAAACAAGATCAAAGCACACATAGCGGAAGCGATTTAACAAGATCATAATAATAACACAGTTATAATTAATCGAATTAGGGTTACATACCTTTACGCTAAAGCAAATCCACAAGATGAAGAACGAATCACCAATTCGAGTTTATACCGTATAGAACCAAGATATAGTTTAAAGTAAGACTATATTACGATCTTGTACACACGTAATAGAATGAGCTAACCGTGATTCTAACACGTGTAAACCGAGATATAACGCTTGTAGAAAATCTACCCAACAACCCTAGAGAGGGGCTAGGACTAGATTTAAACTAAAACCGAGCACCAAGAAAAAACCAAACCAAACCCTTTGTGGGTTGGTGTTGCGATCGGACAAGAGAGAGGAGAGAAAGAGATTGAGAATTGTGTGGAATTATGAGGGTGAGGGGATGTATATATAGGCCTAGTAAATCTTGTAGTCCAACAAATAAAAAGAAATTTTTTTCTTCCCCCTTGTGTGCCCTAACCGACGGTCGAACACCCATCATGGGGTGTTCCGAAACCTTCCGTCCTTCATTCTGTTTAATCCTCTTTCTATATATATTCTATAACGTTCGTCAATACTTAACTCTTAATTATTTAACGATCGTTAATGCTATATCTCGGTTTAATTTAATAAACGTAATAAATATATTTATTAAATAAATTAATAAATATAATAAATACATTTGTTAAATAAATTAACTCTTTACGTATTGTGTGCAATCACGTAATCTCAAGTTCGTTCCTATCACATGACTATTAAATATAAGTCCATAAACTTTTATAAATTTCAAAATGTTCAACAAGTCATGTCATCTTTCAAAGATTTTAAGGATAGGTGTGGTGGTGACCCAGATGAGATTGTGGAGTCGATGACGACCGTAATACATTTCAAAGTCGCTTCACAAATTCATTCGGATTTAACATTCCATGGTATTGATGTATGTCAACCTTAATATCATTTGAATGACGGATGCCATGTCCTTCCTTGTTAACCGAATCACCAGAACTGGAAATATCACCATTTGTTTGCTTGTTATTGAAAAGAATTAGATCTTGAATCTTATCTTGCAAGTCCTTCATCTGTTGAGCCGTATCCCTCTTGTCAGCTTCCATAATTTCCGAATTCTTCGTCAGTTCGGTACTAGTTCGGGTCCGCCAGGCTCTAATACCAAATGATAGCCTCGGGCGTATGGATTTAGATCTTTTAACCTCACACAAAACTGATACTATGGAAATGGTTCTTTTGAGTCCCGATCACACTACTCGAAGCTCTCTCTGGGCAATCTAACTTGAACTTACGATACAGACACACAAAGTTAATTCAAAATAGTCTCCAAGATCACCTCCTAACTTTACAAAAACTAGGATAATAATGGAAGAAACACTTATAAAGAGTCAAATTTAGGATCAAGTGTCTTTTTCATTCATGGGTCTACATGTTTGCAGTTGAAGTTTATAGCAAAGAGGAAACAAAAAAGAAACTGCTCACATTCTCCTACATTTATGAAATTAAAAAAACTTTTTGCTTGACTAAATCAAATAAAAAATTAAATGAGAAATAAAATAGATACAACAGATGTGAAATAAAAAACATGAGAAAAAACTAACACCATGCGTGCGATCACGTCTTGAGATGATCCATCTAAATCAAGTTGATCTATTTCGGCGAACCACGTGAGGTGGGCTTATTTTTTGGCTTAATGCAAGTGGGTTCGAGTGTGGTGTACTGATCGGGTATTCCAAAGCTTGACTATCATTTAATCTTGTCAACCATTTTCATATTTGCTAAAACCACTTTTTATAATTTAATTTTCATGTTTTATGTCTTATAAATAAATGCAACTATTTATTATTTGCAAATATTAGTGTAAGAATACCGGGAGCGGTAGAGTGGTGTCATAAAGAAAAAGTGATGTTGTGAAAAAAGTTTTGCTACTATGTTGTGGCACAAGAATTTCAAGCCCAACAGTCAAACTTAAAAAAATGAAAATGCCATTTTTTGTTGGATGGCAACCATGACACGAGCACTGAAACGATGTATCGTCGCCAAAGTGACATTGTCGCCCATTAGCCAAGCCACACACCACCATTCCCCTAATTCTAAGAATCAGAGATAGGGGTGGAAACGATCCGAGCCGCTCATGAAAAGCTCGTGATCAAATAGATAAGAATCTCGAACGAGCCGAGTTTAAACGAGCTCGAGCACGAGCCTTAGTTGTAGCTCGTTCATTAAACGAGCTCGAGCTTTACGTACAAAGCTCGTTTTATCTCGCGAGCCTAACGATCGTAATATTTTATATACGAGCCAATTAACGAGCTTAATAACAACTTATTAACAAACCTAATTTACATATATTACAAGCCAAGCTCGATCCAAAATTTATTTTTACATTGCTAAACCGTATAAACGAATCGAGCTCGACCCGAACCCGAACCTTTATAACATACCACGAGCCGAGCCCGAATTTAAATACTAAGTCTAGAAACGAGCAAAGTTCGAGTTCGAGCTTTGTAAAACTTAAATGAGCCTAAATCGAGTTATGACAAATTCGAGCTCGACTCCTTATTTCCATAGTTGCTTAGGGAAAAAAACATTGTATAAATGCGGTACAACTACGGGGCCGTTCGTTTGATAGTTATGGGAATCAAACTATGATAATGATAATTATATAAGATGTTTGGTTAGAAATTCTTTGTTAAACTATCATTCAGACAATGATAGATTCATAATTAGAGGAGTGAGTCTTTTGCTAATCATTCCGGTAAGACCCATACTTTATTATTATTTCATTACAAAATTAATAAAATAACATAAAAAAGGTACTCAACTTAAGTGTCATTTATAATTAAGGTATCATACTTTTTTTTGGCACAAAAAAGGCATTCAGCTTATATTTTTGAACAATTTAGGTATTTTCGTTAAATATTTAACGATCATTCATCAAAACTTTTACATTTCTAATCCAACCCCGCTGCGGCCACCATCAATCATCGTCCTCACCACCAATCCTGCCCACCATCATCGTTACCTCCACTACCACAAAGTGTTTGTCATTCATATTATGAACTATGCCAGGTTTATAGAAACATTAAATTAAAATGAAAAAAGTAAAATCCTTCCCCTTTCTCAGAACTCATCATAGGGTAATTCGAGTTTTTAGAAATCATAATTTACAATCGGCGTAGTTGGTGGATAAATCCATTTTCAATGATGATTATTATATAATTTTATAAATGAAATCTTGTATTTCACGTTGATACCGGAACAAAAGAGATTGCAACTCAATTATTCATTCTATGATGTTGACATCTTTTTAAAAATTTGTGAATGAGTGGCAACAGATTAAATAATTTGAGCTATTGTTCTTGCTATTATGCTTATCAACATTTATAATGTTCGGTTGTGGTGGGTGTGCCTTTTGCGGTGATGGTGGGTAGGACCGGTGATAGAGGCGTTGCTTAGTAGTGATAGTCGTGGGCAGGTTTGATGATGGGAACAATGATTGATGGTGTTAGTAGAAATATAAAAATTTAACGAATAATCGTTAAATATATAATAAAAATATCTCAATTGACCTAGCAAATATGTTGGGTGCCTTTTTATGCAAGAAAAAAAGTTTGATACTTTGATTAGAAATTACCACTATATTGGATATCTTTTTATGCCATTTGCCTTATTTCTTATGATACCGATACTCATAATCTTTTATATATTAAAAGATTTAAATTATTTGAGAATTTTATTGAAAAGTGGAGGTTGTAGAAAAAACAATTGGATCAATCAAATGACTTGATTTTGACACATAAGCAAAATAGAGCGATGTGAATGGATGAAAAAAGTCAAAATGAATTCAATTTAGTCAAAATAACAAATTTGATACAAGGATTTGATGAAAACACACAAAGATATATGTGTCAAATTTGTGAAAATAAAATACTTAAATAAGAAGGATGATATTAATAAAACTTTAGTGGTTAAATTTTAAATAAATTAGATAGACTCAAGTGTAAAGTTATAATTTTCCATATTTTTTAGTCAATTTATAAAATAAACAAAATACCCCCTTAAACTTTATATATTCTATACTTTATATTTTAAAAATACAACATATATATTATATTAAAAAATCAACAAATCACAAATTATTGTTTGTTTTACGTAAATTATTATTAACGTGGATATAAATATCAAAATGAATGCAAGACCTCAGATAGTTGTGTGAGATGAAAAAAATAAACGAGATTCTACATACTACGACAACATGTATTTTTTTAAGGTCATTATGTGTCACTAAATACACAATATCTAGAAGAATAATAGCTAACATTTCAATTAAACAAAATTAAATCCTTTATGCAACAATTATTTACACAAAATATCAAAACTAAATCCTTTATGCAACAATTATTTACACAAAATATCAGTTAATACTATCACATAATGAAAAATCATTTAGAACTCGTTGCTCAATTAATATCGTAACTATTTAAATATTAAAAATTTAATATTGTTTTATAATAATATTAAGCAGTGAAAAATTATAAATTTATAAATCACGTACGTATAAAGTTGATGTAAATGGTTTGTTTATTGATAATTTAGAGATAACTATTTAGAATAAAACTATCGAAACTAAATAAACTATAAAATTCGAAAAATTAAAATTGAGACGAGTTTATATTAATTTATACGGTGCATAATAAATAACAACATAATTAAATATATAAAAATTAGATGTTTTAAAAAAACATAAATACACATAAAATTGTAATATCAAAACTATTACTTATTTTATTTTTATATTAAGTCCCATACGTGCACAACCGTTAAAACTAATATTATATAATAACATTTTAATATCCTCAATCTCATACACCTCTCTAATCAAAACTCATATAGTTAGTTTGATACGCCAGGTTTAGGGATAAGATTTGCTTATCATCTCTATTTAATAATTAGGATATACTATATGTCTAGGGAAAAATCTTTTATGTTTAGGATTTATCTTGTGATTGTTGTTTATGGCTTATATTGAATAAGTGCATATACAATGTATCATATGCAAGTGGACACTTTGTGATAAGAATATAAGCAAGTAGATATGCAACTTGCCAAATTGCTTACTACTTAGATTTGGTATTTGTATCCTATAAATAGGAGGAGGCTTGGCATATGTTTTTAAGCACACCAAAAACACATACAAGCATACTTGTTGTGTAGTTTTCTTAGCTCTTTTTAGTTCTTAGTTTTTTTGTATGTTTATATAAGATATATATGAAAAGATTGGTGTTCCATTCTTGGTTTATTTTGCATTGTCTAATTTTCAACAAGTTAGTTTGGAGGTAAGATTATAGTGTTGAGTTTATCACACTCTTTACCTAGTCAGTGGGATATTATCGCGATTATTCTACAACAAGCTATATCGAGATCCGAGGTTATTCTAAGTATGCTCCGTGGTTGCAATTTAATTTGATCTACCACATCAGAAAAGAATTACATTGGTCTTTTAGTTAGAAGCTGTTGAAAATTAATTTGTACTCGAAATGGTAGACAACAAAGTTGATAAAGTACCATTGTGACAACCCTGGATTTGGGATTTGTCACTTTCGACTGTTGACTTTAATTTTGTTCTTAGTGTGCGTTTATGTGCAATATGTTAATATTTGAGCCTTTGACTAGATGTTAGACATCGTACATGTAGTGCATAGTATATTATATGGTGCTTATATGGGGTTAGTTCGTGCTCATTAGTCCACTTGGATATAGCTATAATATTATATGGCGTTATTTTAATATTTTATGTGTACGTATATGTATTATAGTAAATCGTATTTTTTACGATTTAGGGTTTAGCATTTGGAGGTCTCGGATAAGGTAATTAGTCACGGGAATATTTTTTGGGATGGTTCTAAGTCATTTAGGACTTAAATATAAATTTTATTTCATATTTCAAGAGTTTTTATAAAACTGTATATTTTTACGGAATAAGCGTAAAACTGACTAGTTTTACGGTTTTAAGGTTTGGAAGGTCTTAAGGGCTGAAATAAATTAAGGAAATTTAAGGTAATGTTAATAATATATTAATAAACAATAACAAGAAAAAAAATTTAAAAAAAATATATAGTCGGTTATGTAGACACATAAAGAGAAAGAAAAGGAAAAAAAAGGGGAAAAGGGAAAATTGTGTTTGGGTTAGGCTAGGAGTGTGTAACAAAAATATAAAAGGCTTTTTATTAAAAAAGACACTCATAATTCTCTGGAGAAAAAAGAGGCGACGGTCATGGGAGTTTGTTTTAGGGTTTCATGGTTTTTCATTCTTCCATTAAATTATTTTTAAATCATTGGTAATCAATACATGATGGATTTAGGGTTAGGTTAATTATGAATTCTGTAATTTAATAATATAATCATGTTTAGATTAATTAGGGTTCATAAATAAACATGGTGATGGTAATTAATTAGGTTATTTAATTAAATTCGTAATTAAGAACTGTGCAGAATTTTAGGTCTATTGTATTGATCATATCTAGAGTTATAGGAACAATCATGATGCGATCCAAGTACCCCTGAAAAGGTATTTGACTTGGTTTTTGAATTCAAGAAACAAGGACTAAATTGGAGGTCGGTAAGTGGGTCATAAACAGGTTACAACAGTCGGAGGTCAAAACAGTTTTGAAATTAGTCGGGTTTAATTTAATGTTTAAAGTTCGTTAGTGTACTTAGGAGTACAATTGGACTTTCAAACGAACATGCGAGTTTTTTTATATGTTATATAAGATATCTGAAAGAGGACTAATCAATTGGGATAGTTGAAGACCCTCTAATAATAACAAACTTTTTATATGTTCAAAATCAGTAAAATCTGGATAGACAAAAGTATATACATGTATATCGGGGCTTTAACGATAGCTTTAAGGTCAGGGAAAAAGAGAGGAGTTATATAACACATTTAAGGGAATAGGGTTTTATTTACGGAAATCATGGGTATGGTTAGGTGGTCATTTGGCTAATAGTTTGGGGACTAAAAATCAGGACTGTTTGGGGTAAAATGTCAACGGAATAGGTTATGAACTTGGATAAGTTAAGGACTTGTTAGAGAGGGGTAATGGGATTATTGGAACATATAAATGGGATAAATATATGGAAGAAGGTTAGATGTCCATCATTGATTGATGAGTCATTTTAGCATTTGGTTCATGTCTTGATGTTATACATTTATTTGTTTAGCTTTTGCTAATACGCGGGATATTTGGAGAAGCTCAATCAGGTGAGTTCATAGTCTCATTTTCACTAAGTTTTTAAATGTTTTTCCAATATGGGATGGATATGACACTTGTAATATTTTAAAATGTCTTAGTACTATGTTCTTTAAAATATTTTGATAACATGTTTTTCAAATGTGTGGACTTAATTTGTTATTATGTGATATGCCTATTTATGTGATATGTGATATGTTCTATTATGCATTCTGGCATGCATTTGAGTACATATGTTCTGAGTACATGTACATCGTCTTCTAGGAGGCAAGATATCTCGACGGGGATATGGGGTTCAACTTCCATACTGGGTATGGTAAAGATCCGGATAGGTGTAGGTGCATTTGTTCTTATTGTGTGTACTTAAATGTTATGGTATGTTATGTTTATAGTTGTGTGTAACATGAATATCACTTTATAGTCCATTGCTTTAACTTATTTGTCCTCAACCTATTACAGCGGATGTTAAGTTCTTATGATATTTTAGATAACTTAAACCTATGTTCTCACCAACTTTATGTTGACAGATTTTAGTGTCATTTTCAGGTGATGTTATAGTTAAGCCTTCGAGTTGGAGTGACTAGTCTTCGAAGCCTAGGATTGCATATAGAAGGAGATCTTCGTTCCTTCTTAGTTTATTTTTGCCTTTTGAATAAGTGATACATTTTAGACACCTATATGTTTGATGTTTGTTTATTTGTTTATTTGTTAGTCTTTGGTGAGAGGTAGAAATTTTACCTATTTACCTAGACCCCTGCATTTGTTGAGATATTGTCATGACATTTTATGTCACCATTTATGATACTTCAATTTCATTTAGTTCTCTCTATAGACACGCTATTGTTGTCATGATATCCATACGTCGCACCCTATATTCCGCCATGGTGGGGTGTGACAGCCTTCCACATCCACTTTGGTGGATCCAACATCTTCAAGCTGGTCTAGACCAGTCTTGAAAAATGCTAGATTAGCGGTGGAGGTATTCGATGGCACGGGCCATTTTGGTATGTGGCAAATTGAGGTTCTAGACGCTCTTTTTCAGCAAGGTCTATACATTATCGTTGAAGAAAGTAAACCAGAGGATGTAGAAGAGAGGAATTGGTTAACCATCAATCAGTTAGCTTGTGGTACGATTCATTCATGTCTTTCGAGAGAGCAACGATATGGTTTTTCAAAAGAAATATTTGCGTACAAATTGTGGGTGGCGTTGGAAGAGAAATTTCTAAAGAAGAATTGTCAGAATAAGCTCTTTATAAAGAAGCGACTTTTTCGCTTCATATATGTACCAGGTACCACAATGAATGATCACATTACTAGTTTTGATCACCTAGTAACCGATTTGATGAATATGGATGAGGTGTTCAAAGATCAGGATCTAGCATTGATACTTTTGGGATCGCTTCTAGAGGAATACGCGTTGCTTGAAACAACTCTACTAAATAGGAAGGATGACGTGTCTCTTAGTGAAGTTTGTGGTGCCTTGTATAGTAAAGAACTGAGAAGGAGGGACAAGCAAATTAGTTCAAGTGGAGATGCAGAAGTTTTTCTAGTTAGAGGTCGTTCACAGAAAAGGGGAACCGATAAGAGATGGAGATCCAAGTCAAGGCAAAGACTAAGTAAAGATGAATGTGCCTTTTTTCAGGAAAAAGGTCATTCGAAGAGAGATTGTCCAAAGTTGAAAAGCAAAGACAATCACTATAAAGGAAAAGTTATAGCTAAGGCGAATGCCACTAAGTTTGATGATGAAGAATCAGATCTCTCACTAGCAACATCGTCAAGTAGAAATGCTTCTGATATATGGCTATTGGATTCCGCATGTATCCATCATATTACACCACATCAAGAGTGGTTTAGTAATTTTGAAGAACATGACGAAGTTGTTTATACGTCAGACGAAACTCCCCTCACTACTCATGGTATTGATTTCGTTTGAATGCAGAATGAAGACGGAACTTGAAAGGTGTTCGTTATTCATCAAAGTTTAAGAAGAATCTCATTTCCGTTGGTACTTTAGAATCTAAAGGTTTTGAAGTAAGAGCGAAAGAAGGGGTTATGAAGATCATCTTTGGCGTACTTGTAGTAATGAAGGGTATTCGTAAAATAAACAACACGTATCACTTCAAGGGTAGAACATTTGTTGGAACTGTAGCAGTTGTTACCGTTGGTGATAGAAACTCAGAAGCTGTGAAGCTATGGCATATGCGCTTAGGACATGCAGGAGAAAAATCCTTGAATTTGCTCATAAAGCAAGGATTATTGAAAGGACTCAAGTCTTGTAAGTTGGATCTTTGTGAGCATTGCATCATCGGGAAGACGAAAAGGGTGAAATCAGCTATCCACAAGACACAAGGTATCTTGGATTATGTCCACTATGATGTGTGGGGTCCCTCAAAGACAAAATCTTTGGGATGGAGACACTACTATGTGACCTTTGTTGATGACTTTTCCCGTAGAGTTTGGGTTTACACGTTGAAGACAAAGGATGAAGTGTTAGGAGTGTTCATCAAGTGGAAAAAGATGATGGAAACTCAGACGTGCAGAAAGATCAAACATCTCCAGACTGATAATGGCGAAGAGTATAAAAATGATCTTTTCACAAAATTTTGTGAAGATGAAGGCATCGTCGGGCATTTCACTGTCAAACATACACCACAACATAATGGGGTGGCTAAACGCATGAACCAAATCTTGCTGGAGAAAGTTCGGTGTATGTTATCCAATGCTGGTTTCGGTAAAGAATTTTGGGCTGAAGCTGTGACGTATGGGTGTCACCTCGTTAATCGTTTGCCATCAACTGCTATTGATGAGAAGACGCCATTGGAGAAATGGTATGGGAAATGTTGGGAATCTAATCTTATTAGATTCCCTGATCATTGATTTAAACATAATTAGGCTGATAGATAGTCCCTTGCCTGTGCCTAGGAGGCAGGCAAGTTTCGCAAGACTCACAGAGATCCAAGTCTCTGTGAGCAACCTCAGAGGAGTCCATGTCAGAGACATTGTCAGGGAAGTCGAAGATTACCTGAAGACATACTCCTTGGCTGTGATGGATAACAGCCAAGATGTATTAGGGACTCTGAGGGGTTGAGAGTTAACAGGGGTGGCAATACCCTGATAACTCTCAGCACACTTTGGACATGCCATTTGTGTGTTCGAGACTATGAAGAATAAGGAAACTGTTTTTGACAATTGTTCCTTAAAGCATAATGGAAGACTACCAAGAATAGAAGGACATCATGTGACTGATGTGGGAACTTGTAAAAGCTTGTGTAGTCGACATCAAGTACTGTTTAAGTCAAACTCGTAACACTATAAGTAGGATGTGTATCCATGCATTAATGTTTAACACTTTGAGATATTAAGAACATTAGTGCGTATAACTTAGTGAATCAAACAGCTACGACTGTATTCATAAGTTAGGGTTTATTGTTGTCCAAAGTGTGCACAACACATTGTCATCAAACGCTGTTATCCATAACACTTGTAATTCTTTATTATACAATAATAAGATTACGTTTGAAAAGTAATACCTTGTGTTGATTAAGTTAAGATTAGGGTTTCTTGCATTGATTAGGGACTTTCAATTGGTATCAGAGCGGTGTTTGATATTAAAACCTTCAAGAAACATCGTTCTCAGTTTTATAATCAAGATCCACCATGCCGGAAACTTCTAGCCCACAATCACCTTCCACAAACCCATCTTCACCAAGACTTAACCCTCCAGCAAATGACGATGATCTACCCCAACTTCTTGACTCAAGAGGTGGATCACACGTAACCAGTGTACCAGTCTTTGATGAAGAAGACTTTGCCAGTTGGAAGAGTCAATTTATTGTATACCTTGATGGACTTGAACCTTTTCTCTTAGAAATTTTAGAAAATGGTCCATATATTCCCATGGCGCTTACATCTACTGAAGAAAACCCTCTTCCCAAACCTGTCAAACAATGGACCTCAGCTGATAGGAAATTAGCAAACCAAGATAAACGTCTCAAAAGCATCATAATTTCCTGTCTTCCCAAGCATATCATGAAGTCTGTCATTCAGTGTCCCACAGCTAAACAAATGTGGATAGACCTCATTCTTGGCCATGAAGGACCCTCTGAAACAAGAGAGACAAAGATTCAGGCACTCAGACTTCAGTTTAATGCCTTTAAGTCACTTGAAGGTGAAAAGGTTCAGCAAACCTATACTAGGCTGAAGATTCTTCTAAATGACCTCGCTATGAATGATGTCACTATTGGTCAAGCTGAGATCAATGCTACTTTTGTCAACAGCCTTCCAAGAAAGTGGCTGAGCATGAATCAGACTCAGAGAGCTAACAACTCAATCAAAAATGATACCCTTGCTCAGCTCTATGGTAAGTACAATTATGAAGAAGGGCTGATCGATACTATCTACAAATCAGAGACTGAAAGATTTGTAGTCCAAGGAGCATCTTCCAAAGCTTTGATCTCTGCAACACATCCTCATGACAGCGATTCTGATATTGAAGAAGATACCCGTAGCAGCCAAGAGTTCTTGTCAGACCTCAATGCAGAATTCCATGAAAGAGTATTGCTAGCCAACCAAAGAAGATACTATAAAAGATCTGGAAGAGTAGGATCAGCTAGCAAACCAACTGACAGGTCAAAAGAAACATGTTTTGCCTGTGGAAAGCTTGGACATTATCAAAAAGAGTGTCCTTCCACCAAGACATCCTCACCCTCCTATCCATCATCTTCATCCAAACCATACAAGTTCAAACAACATAACAACTCATCTCAATCCAATTCTTCAGACACTGAGAAGAAAGATTACAAAAATAAGTACAAGGCACTTAAAGCTGAGTTAGAACAAATGAACTTGAAGATTGAAGCCATGTCCAAAAAGAAAGGTGGTGAGAAAAAGACAGAGAAAGGGTTGGTTGCTGAAACTTATGATTGGAATGATGAACCACTAACCTCAGATGAAGAAGACACCACAAGAGTCAGGGCTTTTATGGCGATAGCTGAGGATGAACCAGCTGTTGGAAAAGGTGATGCAAGATCAGGACAATGGGTTGACATCACAATGAAAAAGAAATATCTCAAGGAATCGGTATGGTATCTAGATAGTGGCTGTTCTAGACACATGACAGGGATTCAACAATACCTGCACAGATACTCAAAGGAGCCAGGTCCCAAAGTGGTGTTTGGAGATAACTCTTCAGGTGACACAGAAGGATATGGCTCAGTGAATTGCAATGGGATCACATTTACCAGGGTTGCATATGTGAATGGTCTTAAACACAATCTTATTAGCATCAGCCAATTATGTGATGCTGACTATAAGGTTTTGTTTACTAAGACTCAGGGAACCATATTCAACAAAAATAATGATGTTGTGCTGGTTGCACCTAGAAGGAGAGATGTTTATGTCATCAACATGGCTGTGTGCTCTGAAGACAGTTCAAATTGTTTTCTTGCCAAAGCCTCTGAAAGTGTCAACTGGCTGTGGCACAAAAGACTGTCTCATCTCAACTTCAAGAACATCAATAAGATAGCCACTCAAAACTTGGTTGCTGGTCTACCTTCAGTAATGTTTTCCAAAGACAAAACTTGTTCTGCCTGTGTCAAAGGAAAACATCACAGGTCTTCATTCAAGACTAGGAAATCATTCTCTATTGACAAGTGCTTACATCTCCTTCACATGGACTTGTTTGGGCATGTCAAACCTCAAACCATTAATCACAACAAATACACCTTGGTCATAGTTGATGAATTTTCAAGATATACATGGGTGTTCTTCCTCAGAAGGAAAAGTGATGCAGCTGATACCATCATGTCCTTCATCAGACAGGTTGAAAATATGAATGATGTTAGAGTCAAAGCTCTAAGAAGTGATAATGGTACAGAATTCAAGAATCATCAACTTGAATCATTTTGTGATGAAAAAGGGATTTCTCAGAACTTCTCTTCAGCTGGCACTCCTGAACAAAATGGTGTGGCTGAAAGAAGAAACAGGACTCTGATTGAAGCAGCAAGAACTATGTTAAATGGTGCAGCCTTACCAAAGCAATTTTGGGGAGAAGCTGTACACACTGCCTGCTACACTCAAAACAGATCAATCATTGTCAAAAGACATGGCAAAACCTCCTATGAAGTTTTCAGAAAAAGATCTCCAGACGTCAGCTATTTTCATGTGTTTGGATGCCCTGTGTTTATTTATAACTACAGGGATAAACTTGGAAAGTTTGATGAAAAAGCTGATGATGGTTTCTTTTTGGGATACTCTCCAACAGCCAAAGCCTTCAGAGTATTCAACATCAGAAGACAAGAAGTAGAAAAAACTTTCCATGTCAAATTCAATGAAGATGATGAAGTCATACAGAGGACAGGAACAGAGGGTGATGAAGTAGATTTTAATGAAAATATTTCTTTCCCAAGTGATGAGTTCACAGAACCCAGACCTACCAGTCATCACCACTCCAACACTCTCACTCCTTATGTTCCTGCTTTTGACCCTCTGTCTACTCACAACATAGAAGTTCCTACCTCTCAGGAACTTGATGAAGAAGAACCTCAAATCTCTGATGGTCCTTCTCATGATATTGATGACTCACCAATTCTTCAAATCTCTGAAGATTCTCCTGCTGATAATGAAATAGCTTCCCTTGATATGGCTGAAGAAGACTCTGACACTGAAGTAGTCTTTGAAGAAAGCCCTCCTAGTCAGCAGGATGAGACTCAAATTGTACCAGCTGTGCCCTCAAGTACCCCTGTTCTTGAATCCCCAGCTCCTCAAAATAAGTGGTCAAGAGATCAACACATTCTTCTTGTCAACATTATTGGGGAACCAAATGCAGGGGTCACAACCAGACAGCGAATCCAAGACTCAGAGTCAGCCTCAGCCAATGAATGTCTATTTGCTGAATTTCTTTCTCAAATTGAACCTAAAAGAGTTGCTGAGGCTCTGGTAGAAGAAGGATGGGTAGCAGCTATGCAAGAAGAAATCAATCAGTTCAAAAGGAACAAAGTATGGACACTAGTGCCAGCTCCACCTGGAAAGAATATCACAGGCACTAGATGGATCTATAGAAATAAGATGGATGAAATTGGGAACATCATCAGGAACAAGGCAAGACTGGTAGCACAGGGGTTCTCTCAGACTGAAGGAATTGATTATGATGAAACTTTTGCACCTGTTGCTAGACTTGAGGCCATCAGAATCTTTCTTGCTTATGCTGCCTATATGAACATCACTGTGTATCAGATGGATGTAAAGAGTGCCTTCCTCAATGGTGATTTGGCTGAGGAAGTCTATGTTGCACAACCTGAAGGATTTGAGAACAGCGAGTTTCCCAACCATGTGTACAGACTTCACAAGGCAATGTATGGTCTGAAACAAGCTCCAAGAGCATGGTATGAAACTCTTTCAAATTTCTTATCTGAAAATAAATTTATCAGGGGTTCTATTGATAAAACACTCTTTACCTTCAAGGACAAGAGTGATTTCATCATTGTGCAGATTTATGTGGATGATATCATCTTTGGGTCAACAAATGTCAATCTTAGTAAACGTTTTGCTAAATTAATGACCAAGAAATATGAGATGAGTATGATGGGTGAATTAACTTACTTTTTGGGCTTTCAAATTAAACAATGTCCTAAGGGAATTTCTATTTGTCAAGAAAAGTATGTTAAGGATTTACTTAAAAAATATGACTTAGCTGATTGTGCATCAGTGAAATGCCCCATGCTTCCACCCAACAACTTGGGCCCTGATGAGTCAGGGGTCTCTGTCAATGAGACTTTATATAGAGGCATGATTGGGTCACTGATGTATCTAACAGCCAGTCGTCCAGATATCCAATTCTCCACATGTCTCTGTGCAAGGTACCAAGCTAACCCAAAAGAATCCCATCTAGTGGCTGTTAAGAGAATTTTCAGGTATCTCAAAGGAACACCATCCCTAGGTCTATGGTATCCAAAGGAATCAGGCTTTGATCTCAAGGCCTATTCAGATTCAGATTATGCTGGATGCTGTATTGACAGGAAAAGTACTTCAGGCAGCTGTCAAATCCTAGGAGGAAAATTGGTTGGATGGAGTGCTAAGAAGCAAAACTCTGTGGCTATGTCTTCAGCTGAAGCAGAATATGTCGATGCAGCCAGCTGTTGTGCTCAGGTGCTCTGGATGAAAAGTCAATTGGCTGACTATGAAATCTTGTATGACAAAGTACCAATCTTTTGTGACAACACCAGCGCCATTGCCATATCCAACAACCCTGTTCTTCACTCTCGTACCAAACACATTGATATCAGGTATCATTTTATCAGGGATTATATAATGAAGGGAGATATTGAGCTGCATTTTGTTCCCACAGAGCTGCAACTAGCTGATATCTTTACAAAGCCTTTGGCTGAACCTTCGTTCAACAGGCTAGTTGCTGAGCTAGGGATGCTCAATATCTCAAAGCCTGTGGCTTGATATTAAATGTGTTCATTAAATGATTGATTCTATATTAAATGTTTATTAAATGTTTTTCACATGAAACTAGGTAGTTACTTTCCAAGTAAATGCAAAAAACATTCTCAAATATTTAATCATTTATTTTTCGGATAACGAGGAGACAAACTTTTTGAAAGGTCAAGGGGACCCACTTGAGCAGTCATTTTCGCCCTTGCATTTAATACGGTTGAATAACTGTTCACTTAAGTTTGAATATATATTGTCTTCTTTCTCTTCTCACCCACCACCATTCTAAAATCAACTTCTCTCTCTAAATTCTTATCTCTCTCAACCATCCGCCATTTTCATTCACCTTCAACCTAAAATCAATGGCGTTTCCCGTTCCAAAAGCCTCCAATGTGAACTTCGAGATCAACGAGAGCATCATCGCCTCCAACAACGCCATTGGATGGATTAAGGCACCAAACAGCACCTATTCAGATCTGGTAAATTTCATGCAGAATTGTGACCTAAATGAAGCCTTCACCAAATCTCCATCCACTTTTTACCAAGAATAACTTAGGGAATTCTGGTATTCTGCTGAAGTAGTAGAAGACACCATTACATTTAGCCTCTCATGCAATGAACATCCTTTTGCCTTTTCCCTTAAAGACTTTTCTAGTGTGGTGATCGGTGTGAAAACACCCATCTTTTCTACCACTTAATTACATTAAAACAGGACCTAAACGTATATTTTATGTCATAAATGGCGGAATTTTGTGTGGTTTGTGTTTTTACTGTGTTTTAGGGTCAGAATGTGAAAAGGGAGGAAAACACGGTCTTTCACGGGCTTTTATCGAAGAAAAAGACGAAAGATGAAGTCGAAAGATCAAGAGTGGAAAAAGAACGGAAGTCCAAGACCAATTCTGAAGATTTATCGAAGAAAAAGTCAAAAGACGGAAGTTTACTAATAAAGCCGAAGAACTCAAGTCCAAATTATGAAGAAATTAAGAGACAAGTTCAAAGAAATCCCGAGACGAAGTCTTAAAAGTCTAAGAATTTAAGAAGACTGAAAGACTGAGGACCAAGAAAGAAAGAAAGAGGAAGCCACCAACCACTCCCCTCTCCTATAAATACCACCCTCACAACATGTGAGGGGGTTGGTTAGTCATAGTTTAGTTTTAGGATTAGATTAGGAGTAGGTAGTTTTTCTCTCTCAAAACTTATGCTTTCTCTCTCTAGATTAATTTGTATTTTAAACTTTTGTTATTGAATCTTTACTTTTTAATTAAGCTTTTAATTCATCATCTTCATCCTTTCTTGTTTGATTTGTTCTTAATTTTGGTATCCATGTTCTTGAGTTTTTATGTTTTCAATCAAGTGGGTTTTGATTGATTTGGCTTTATTTGTTAGTTTTGATGATTTAATTTGATTGATTATTGTTAGTTGATGTTTGTTGGTTGTTTTGGTTTAAGCTTTTGGTTTGTTTTGATTAGATTTGCTCAAATTCGTGCTTTGTTCTTCATACCCTGCATCTCTTTACTGTTACTGTATTCTTGCCCAGAACTTTCCGTATAGGCTATTTCATTTTCTTTCTATGCGGAATATTTCAAATATTCCGAATCAACTGTCTTCAAAGTGTTCTATGCGGAATGTTGATTATTCCGAATAAGACCTTCTATGCGGAATGTTCATTTATTCCGAATAGGGATTTCTATGCGGAATGTTCAGTTATTCCGAATAGGGATTTCTATGCGGAATGTTTGACTATTCCGTATAAGGGTAATATTCCGAATAAGGTTAGGATTCCGCATAGCTTTTTGTTATTCCGCATAGCTTTTATTTATTCCGCATAACCTTTATTCCGAGTAGAGTGTTTTTCCATTTTTATTCCACATAGGCATTTTTATTCCGCATAGTTTAAATATTCCGAATAGCTTTTTATAGAGTTTTTAGTTTTCAGTTTTCAGCCTTATTTTTCCCGCTTTTTTCTTTACTTGTACTTTTACTCGCTTCCCTTTTAATTTAAGTTTTAATTTGAGTTATTTACTTTTATTGCCTTTAATTTCTCGTCATTTATTTCCCGTTAAGTTTTAATCTTTCATTGTTTCTTCTTATCGTCTTTACTTTATTTTTATTTTTGTTTCAAGTTTTTTTTTACTTCTCATTAGTTTTAGACAACGACCATTCCCTTTTTATTTCACCAAGAACAACTCAGTCGCACAATTAACCAGAGATCAATTCGAAGAGATTCTGAGAAACGAACTTTCAACTAGTAAAAATCCTGTTATTATGTGGCCGGACTAAAACATGGAGATGAATGCTTGAAGACTGTTGACAAAAAGGCTGTCAAGGAAGCCCTGGCCACACTAAACCCTTGCCATGATGTTAATCCTGCCCTTACACCAGCTGAAGTCCTCGCCAAATCCCCTCTGAAGATTAAGTATTTCACCCCTATGTGGCGTGTCCTCTTCACCCACATTGTGAAGTCCCTGGGAGGAATGCAGGGATCACAGGATCAGATGTCGTCTAATCATCAGGCTATTGCGTATGGATTAATCTGGGGAGCTGATGTTGACGTTGGAAGCATCCTATTCTCAAACCTGGTAGAACAACTGAAGGGAAGGAATCAGGTCAGGGAAAAGAACATCTGTTATGTGCGCTTCCTGTCCCTGATCTTTGAGAGTTTGCTGGGAGAAAATTACCACAACAAGGCTTTGACTGCCCTTAAGCCCTATCGCATCACTGGCGCCATCTACAAGGAAATAGGAGCTGAGGATATCCCTATCACCGCACACATGCTGAACGTGGCCAACCAGGTACCCAACGCTGAGAAGCCCTTGCTCCCTTCCTCTGAGAAGGTGAATACTTCTAGTGTCGCTGGAAAGTCTATGTCTTTGACCTCTGGGCAGCACACTACTAAGTCCAAGGCTTCATCTGGCCAACAGCCAAAGAAGAAGAAAATCCCCTCTTCTTCCCACTCCAAAGCTGTTAGTAAGGCCAAGGAAAAGAAGATTGACACCGTCTCTGGTCCAGATACTCTTGTGGATTCAGAATCTTTGGCTGACAAACAACAGGCGTCTAGTGTCTCTAGGTCAGCAGAGACAACAGGAAACCAGCCAAACCAAGCTGATATCTCACAGGTAATCAGTGTACATTTTTAGAGGTTCACAAGCAACCACTCTCATTTGTCTGTAGGAGAGAGTGGTGAAGTTAGGGTAATCCTCGACCCATAGAAGTCTGTCATTAAACTTAGAATACTTTAAGACTTCTGTACACCCTGTCTTTGCACCAGGGAATGATTCATTTGTGTTTATAAAGCACCCCGATGACCCTGAACCCTCTAGACAGTATTCAGGCTAACAACAACCTGAATACATTAATGTCTCAACCTTGATCAGCTGTACTTCACACAGCCTCTTGGTTCCCTCCTTAAAAGAGTCCCAAAGGATTTATCCTTTCAGGAGGAGCTGAATCATCACCCTCAGCTTTCCTAGGGGCAGCGTAACAGGCGACCTACAACAACATATGTTTCACTCTTAAAAGAGTCCCAAAGGTTTTACCTTTTGGGGGGGCTGAATAATCACACTCAGCTTTCCTAGGGGCAGCGACTGGCGATCATTAAACAACATATGTTTCACAATCAAAAGAGTCCCAAAGGTTTTTTACCTTTTGGGGGGGCTGAATAATCACACTCAGCTTTCCTAGGGGCAGCGAATGGCGACCATTAACCACACTTCATTCACACTTAAAAGAATCCAAGGATTTATCCTTTGGAGTGGCTGAGTAATCACCCTCAGCCTCTCTGGGACAGCGAAATGGCGACCATTCCCCTTATATTTTTCCCTGTTACTAATTACAACAAACTTGCAGGCTGAAATTGTACAGCCAGTTAAAGAATCTCAGGTACACGAAAAGGAGGCTGAAACAATGACTCAGGACAATCCAAATGAAGAAGAACCTGTGCTCAATGCTGATGAAGAAATGCTCTCAGTAGAAGATTATGTCTCTGAGTTTGAGCCCATGCCTGAAGATGAATTCCCTGAGGGAATGTTTGATGAAGAGGATGAAGAAGATGAGGATGACCAGCTGTCAGCCTCTCCTCCTAAAGATATAGCTGTGTCCACACCAGCTGATGACAAGACTTCTCCTCTCAAGGAAGTTGTTGACACTCCAAACTCTGCTACATCTGCAACAACAGTCTTCCAAACACCAACATATGATCCAACAGCCGAATTCCTCATGTTTGATCATCCAGCCCAGACCAACTTTGACTTAATTCCAAGGGGGGATGATTTTGCTCAGCAAAGCCTCAATATCAAGAATCTTCAGCCCGTACATCATCAATCTGATATTGAGCGCTTATCAAGGAAGCTGGATGTGATCAAGTCCGAGATGCACAATTTTACTGTCACATTTCCAGGCATCATCAAGAAGGCTGTGACTGAGGCTGTCACTGAGCCAATTCAGGAGGGTGCAAGAAAAGGTGTGGCCCAGGGACTCAGTCATCTCTCAACACGAATCAAGGATGCCATTGACTCAGTTGTCCCTGCTATGTTCCATGCACAAGAAAACACCATGAACAGGCACTTCAATACGGTTCGCAACAGGAAATACAACCATGCTACCTTTATTGTCAGGCGTGTTCAGGCAAATACTAATGCCAATGCCAACCTCTTGCTGAAGATTGCCAGGGCTTCAAGAAAAAGACAACGTGCCATGGCTGCCTCTGTGGAGCAGATTGCAAGACGTTTTCAGGCACGTTCATCCAAGCATCAGGGAAGTAAGGATGAACGTGAGGGGGAGAAGAATACTACACTCAGCCTTGCATCTGCTGAACAAGGCTCATCATCAGCCAATCCCTCAACTACACCTGTTCCTCTTCAAGTCATCACACCAGTTATAGTACCTGATGATGAGGATGATACTCAGGGGGAGCAACAAACACAAGATGGAGCTGACTCATCTAAATCCATGATCTTAGTTAACATCAGCAAGCCTGAGGATGATGATGAGCCAGCGGCCAAGAAACTAAAATTCACTGTGAGCTCTCTTCCCAAAGCTATTCAAACTCAGGCTCAGACAGCGTTCATTAATAGAGCTGATGTTTTGAAAAACATAAGTGTGGAGTCCTCTGTCTCGAAGAAAGGAAAGGAGATAGTTTTGGTTGATACTGACACCAAACTTAAGAAGATAGCTGCGATGCTAGAGACAGGAGGATCCACCACAGACCTTTCCCACTTTTCAACCTTTACACCTTCCAATGAGATTCCTTTAACCCCTGAAGAAATAGAGCAACAGGCTGAAGAATTCAAAAGACTAAATGAGCTCAAGACAGCCAAAGAATTAAATGAAGCTACTATGAGGAAGATGACACCACCTGAAAGGGAAAAACAGAAACAAAGGTTGAGGGAAATGGAACTAAAACGCGCTGAGGCCTTAAAGAAAGTCAAAGCTGACTATGATGCCTGCGTGAACAACAGGTATGCTGCTGGAAAGATAACCAAGTTTAAATACACCATTCACAAATCCACAAACACCTCACAGATGATCTTATGGAGGGAAAACCAACAGAGGAATATGGATGTGTTTGACAACTTCAGGTTAAAGACACTTGGGTTATCAGAATGGTTTGAACTCGAAGCCTTAGCTGCCAAAAAGTCTGGACAAGCAAATTTCCTTCTGCTTAAAACTCTTAAGGCTAAGTTTAACTAGATCAAGGAAACAGCTACCAAACTCAAAATTGATCCCCCACCACAGCTTTTTGAACAAGAACCCCCAAAGACAGGCAACAAAAGAAGAAGAATTTCACATATTGTTGATGAAACTTTTGTTACTGAAGATGTTCGTGTGGATGGTATACACAGGGATTTGATCCTTCCAAATGGTATTGTTGGCCCTGTTGATGGTCAAACATACTCAGTGCCTGAAAGAGGAATGGCATTTATGAACAAGGCTTGCCAGTATGCTTTTCAGAGGGAAGATGAGATGTGCTTGGCTTCAACTATTCAGCTACTCTGTCACAAGAAGTGTCTCAAGATCAACACAGAGTATTCCAAGAAGTTTGCAAAGACTTTGCAGGATGAAATTGATAACAGATTAGATGTGGCCGAAGCTGAAGAAAGAATCAAAAATGATGACTATTGAAGATGGTGTCAGCCCTTTTTACCTTCATCTTTTATTTTACTTATGTAATGAACTTGTAATTTTCTTTAAGTCTTAATAAAATCATGAGGTATGTTTGTTTAGATCTGTTATGTGTAAGAAGAAGTTGTTAAACTCACTTACCTTAACTTAGTTAGATCTAGCATTATTTATGTTTAAATAGGGGGAGATTGTTGGGAATCTAATCTTACTAGATTCCCTGATCATTGATTTAAACATAATTAGGCTGATAGATAGTCCCTTGCCTGTGCCTAGGAGGCAGGCAAGTTTCGCAAGACTCACAGAGATCCAAGTCTCTGTGAGCAACCTCAGAGGAGTCCATGTCAGAGACATTGTCAGGGAAGTCGAAGATTACCTGAAGACATACTCCTTGGCTGTGATGGATAACAGCCAAGATGTATTAGGGACTCTGAGGGGTTGAGAGTTAACAGGGGTGGCAATACCCTGATAACTCTCAGCACACTTTGGACATGCCATTTGTGTGTTCGAGACTATGAAGAATAAGGAAACTGTTTTTGACAACTGTTCCTTAAAGCATAATGGAAGACTACCAAGAATAGAAGGACATCATGTGACTGATGTGGGAACTTGTAAAAGCTTGTGTAGTCGACATCAAGTACTGTTTAAGTCAAACTCGTAACACTATAAATAGGATGTGTATCCATGCATTAATGTTTAACACTTTGAGATATTAAGAACATTAGTGCGTATAACTTAGTGAATCAAACAGCTACGACTGTATTCATAAGTTAGGGTTTATTGTTGTCCAAAGTGTGCACAACACATTGTCATCAAACGGTGTTATCCATAACACTTGTAATTCTTTATTATACAATAATAAGATTACGTTTGAAAAGTAATACCTTGTGTTGATTAAGTTAAGATTAGGGTTTCTTGCATTGATTAGGGACTTTCAGGAAACCTACTACTGATTATGATTCCTTACATGTATTTGGTTCCGCTGCATATTATCATGTGCAGGAATCAAAGTTAGATCCTAGAGCAAAGAAAGCATTATTCATGGGGATCACCTCTGGAATCAATGGCTATCGTTTGTGGTGTCCAGAGACAAAGAAGACGATATTTAGCAGGGATGTCACCTTTAATGAATCTGTCATGTTGAAAAAGGTGAATGTTGAGCAGTTAGATGAAACTCCCAAAAAGGTAGAGTTTGAAAGAATAATTGTACCAGTTGATAGAGTAATCTATGATGATTCTCCTATGGTAGAAGAAGATTTTGAAGAAGAGGAGGTTCAACCTGAAGAACCTCGACAACCACAACATGAATCAATTGCTACTAGTAAGCCAAAAAGAAAAACCAAAAAGCCTGCTTGCTTTAATGATACGGTGGCTTGTGCAGCTTCAATTGCAGCTGATGATGTTCCTACTACTTACTCTGAAGCGGTTCGAGACTCTGAAAATGAGTAGTGGAGGATTGCCATGAGTGAAGAAATGTAGTCTCTTCAAAAAAATCGGACATGGAGTTGACCAACCTCCTAGAAGGGAAGAAGGCAACTGGATGCAAATGGGTGTATGCAAAGAAAGAAGGATTTCCTAGCCAAGATGGCGTTCGCTACAAAGCAAGATTGGTAGATAAATGTTACGCTCAGAAAGAGGGAATTGAGTATAATAAAGTTTTTTCTCTAGTGGTAAAACATTCATCTATTAGAATTTTGTTGGATTTGGTAGCACAGTTGGACTTAGAACTAGTTCTGATGGATGTGAAGATTGCATTTCTACATGGAGACTTGGAAGAGGAAATCTATATGGTTTAGCCAGAAGGATTCAAAGTTGTTGGAAAAGAGCATGAAGTATGTAAGCTTCATAAATAGTTGTACGGGTTAAAACAATCCCCAAGGCAGTGGTACAAGCGATTTGAAAAGTTTATGATGGAGTCGAAGTACACAAGAAGCAAATACGACCATTGTGTCTATTTGAAAAAGCTACAAGATAGGTCCTTTGTATATCTTCTACTATATGTAGACGATATGTTGATAGCTTCTCAAATCTAGACGAGATTAAAAAGTTGAAGACTCAGTTAAAAAGTGAATTTGAGATGAAGGATCTCGATGAAGCAAAGATGGTTCTCGGCATGGATATAGTCAGAGACAGAAAATTGAAGAAGCTTTGTTTGACACAGAAACAAAATCTGATAAGGGTTCTAAAGCATTTTAGGTTCGAAAAGCAAACAAAACGAGTTAGTACTCCACTTGCTTCTCAATTTAAGATTAGTGATGCTATGTCACCAAAAGATGATACAGAGAGGGCTTACATGGAAAAAGTACCTTATGCTAATGCTGTTGGTAGCTTAATGTATGCTATGATATGTACTCGACCAGATATTAGTCATGATGTTGGGATGGTGAGCAGTGAAATTGAGATTTTACTTAGATAAAAATATCGTTGTTCCAGTCTCTTCGAATTGAAAAATGGATTAACTATGTGACTCAGTCGTTCTTTGGTGAAAGAAATAGTTGTGTCGTTGTAGTAATGAAAAAGGGCAAAGACGTAAATGAAAATGACGGTAATTAAAAATTAAAAATAATTAAAATGTAAATGGCGAAAAATTAAGACTTTAAAAGTAAATTAATTAAATGACAAAAATTAAAGCTTGACGAAAAGTAAATGACTTAAAATTAAAATTTGACAAAACGTAAATTGAAAAACTTTAAATAAAACACTTTGAAAATAAAATAAGAAAAACAAGTAAAAATAAATCTAAGTAAAAATAAGACGAAACAACTAAAATAACGCTAAGTAAAAATGGCGGGAAAAATAAATTTAAAAATTAAATTTGAATAAAAACTAATAAATTTCGCAATTCTAGAAAAATATGAAATAATTTTGCAATTAAAACCCAAGATTTCGCAATTATGTCAAAATTGACATAATTCCGCAATTAGCAAAAGACACAATTTCGCAATTGCTAGAAAATGAAAGATTTCGCAATGTTGCACAATGTCGCAATAATTGCACAATGTCGCAATAGTGCACAATGTCGCAATAATTGCACAATGTCGCAATAGCGCACAATGTCGCAATGATTGCACAATGTCGCAATAGTGCACAATGTCGCAATAGTGCACAATGTAGCAATAATTGCACAATGTCGCAATAGTGCACAATGTCGCAATAATTGCACAATGTCGCAATAATTGCAAAATCGAATCAGATTTCGCAATATTGAAAAACAATGATTTCGCAACTTGGAACAAGATTTCGCAACTTTGAAGAGGATTCAATTTCGCAATTATGGAAGAATTGCGAAATTGAATCAGGACACAAATTCGCAATACACAAGTATTGCAAAATCGAATTAGCTTTTCCTAAAAACTAGGAAAACGTAAAAGTACGAGATTAAGCACTAAAATCTTAACTTTTTAAGCACAATAAGCAAAATAAAACACCAATAAGCTAACTAAAAACCTTAGATCAAAGATAAAACGTATGAAATCAACAAAAACAAGACACGAAAATTAAAAAGACTTAAACTTTATATAAAAAGAAGATGAAAAAGGTTTAGATTGAAAACTTGAAATCAACACAAACAAAGATTAAGAATAAGCAAAAAGAAAAGATGAACAAGATGATTAAAAACTTAAACATAAAAGATTAAAGAACACAAAATTAAAACTTACTTGAAAATTAAAGGTGCAAGACAAGGTAATTAAAGGTGCAATAAAATAAATGTGCAAGTAATTAAAAGGGTGGAAGAACTAGTGTCACTCTAGCCAACAAGAGAAAATGAATGAAATCCTAATCTATTTATAGGGGAGATTAGGGAGGTGCTTAGGAAGCTTCCTCCCCTCTTTCTTCTTTCCTTAATTGCATAATTAAGTCCTTGTCTTCTTTAATCTTTGACTTTAATGACTTTGTCTCGGGATTTCTTTAAACTCGTCTTATAATTCTTCAATGAATTAGACTCGAGTTCTTCGGCTTTTAGTAAACTTCCGTCTTTTGACTTTTTCTTCGATAAATCTTCAGAATTGGTCTTGGACTTCCGTTCTTTTTGCACTCTTGATTTCTTGACTTCGTCTTTCGTCTTTTTCTTCGATAAAAGCCCGTGAATGCCCGTGTTTTCTCCACTTTTCACCTTTTCGTCGTAAATCACAACAAAAACACAAACCACGCATAATTCCGACATAAATGACATAAAATACACGTTTTGGGTCGGTTATTATTGTAATTAAGTGGTAAAAAGGATGGGTGTTTACACACCTATCAAATCTCCTACACTTGACCATTGCAATGTCCTCATGCAATGCATTAGTTACAAAGCACGGTTACACTTTTCATCATAATCAATCCACATTGGCCTTTATTAAAGAGATAGAAAATTATACACATTCAAAGTAAAGAAATCAAAACATACCTTGGGGTTTTGGAAATGTCATGAATAATCATCATCCTCAAGTTTTCACTTTCTCCAAACCAAGCTTAAAAACGAGCTCATTGTTATTATAAGTTAGCAAACTGACACGAATTCATGTGGGGCAATTATTCACTTAGACTCCCTTATTCCTAGGTGTATCTCTTATATTTTATTGTTGTCTTGAATGATTACGAGGATGCATTGTTGACTTATTTCGATAGTTATTTAGGCTGAAAATAAAGTGGGACGATTTAATCAATAGTTAGCTAAAGAACAAAATCTTTTAAAACTGCTTCTCGGGACCTCATAAAGTTCATATCTTGGCATAACTCGCTTCGTGATTTGAGACCTTTCTCGGACCGATATTTGGCAACGACTTCATACTTCAAATCTTGAGAGACGTTCATGAAATAATGGCCTTCTCTTCATAATAGGAATTTTTTCACTTGAAGTTTTGAGAGATTCTTCATATTTGGACCACGACTTCTTCATTTTTCTCCAATCTTTATTTTGGACTTTGATATACAACGATCCGCCTCCTTTTTGGACTTGGCTTTATTTATCCTCATACCTTGCTAGGGTCTTTTCGGAAAGACTTCTCCATGATCTTTTGGGAATTATTTGCTTTTCGTCGTGTGTCTCGATCCTTCATATTGATTCTCGATAAATGATTCTTCACATCACTTTTGGATCTTTAGCAACAAAATGTAGCCCTCATGCCTTGTTAGGGCCTTTTCGGACTCGCCAATCTTCGCATCCCGCTTCAATAAGTTATGCCTTGGCTATGAACTCTAATCCATACCGAGCAACTTTTAAACTATCTTGGGCTAGAAGCTAAGTAACTTTTCAAATTGTACAACCTTATTTATTGCAGATAAATTTATTAGCAAGCGATGGGAGAATAGGCTTATAATTAACTCACATAAATTCACGAAAGGATACCAAACTTATAATTGACTCTATCATCTCTCGTTCTCCACAGTTTAAAATCTCAAGGAATGAGACTCGTGGATGCTTAGCCTATTAAATCAAAGTTTTGGGTTTTTGAGTCGTCTATAGGATCTTGCAAACTCTTAGACTTTTTCAAGTTTAGAAATCGCATTTTAAAGTTCCCTTGATAAACGACTCTCTAAGATCAATTATAGGAACTTGCGAAAAGTTCTTGTTCTTAACCCGTGAGAGTTAAGACTTTCGCGTTTTATAGCTCCCTATATAAAAGCCTAGCAAAACTTGACTTAAACACGTTAAGGATACTAGCTAGAGTAAACTTAGATAAGTAAACTCGGGTTGAGTCAGAAGATTCACAACGTTTGAAAATTAAAACCACTTTATTAAAATTTTATTCTAGTAAAGAAAGAAAATAACTATACAAAGGGAAAAACTAATAGGCCAAAATAGATCAAAAATTTTGAAAAATGTCGAAAAATTGATTTTCCGGTTAAAATGAGGACAAATACAAGGAAAAGACCACTTAAATTCGATAGAAGTCCCCCTACACTTAATATAAACATTGTCCTAAATGTTTAAGCATGTGGGAGTAAACTCCCCTACACTTAGGACATTGTGCACTTTGTTTAAATCTCTCTAAGGAAAAGACAACTAAAGAGATTCCTATTTTAATATTGAGAAATATAAAATAGTGAATCAAAAAGAGTTTAGGATAGAACCGGGAAGACGGAAACACGGAATCATGGGCCGTCAAAAATCATCAAGAGTGGATCATTGAGCGCTTGAATCCCTGCACATGATAAGAAAGAGAACAAGAAACACCACGGGGCTCCCCCTACACTTATGGTTAAAATAAGGAAAAATAGATAAATAATTGGGTTGCCTCCCAAAAAGCGCTTGTTTTTGTTAACCGAGTCACGAGCCTGACTCGTCCCCGAATTAAATGGTCCATGGGGAAACCTCAAATGTAATACCGGGATCAAAGACCTTGTCCTCGTTCCCGGAGGAATATAATAAAGGAGAGGCAGGAGGATAAGTCTTGAATGGTATGAAGGTCCTTTCAACATACGAGAAGTATGTGAAATCTTGATCCACGGGAGGTGGGGTGGGTGAAGGAATCACATTGTCATCCTCCAAAGACAATGGATGCGGACCAACTGGCAAAACCGTAAGGTTATCAATCATAGAATGGTCATTGTCACCTCCCGGGTCAAAACACTCATCCTCATTTCCCGGAGAGTGAAATTGATACATCACCCACTTGGGCGTGCACGCAGTAGGATGAGGTGGTAATATAATATGAGAAGTATGAGAACAATTACCTTCCACCTGCGTCACCTTTCCAGTAGAGTCAAATCTCTCCACCTCTGCGATAGAAGGGGGCATGGCTAACAAAGCATGCTCATCAATAGTAGGAGAATCAGAGCTATCAATGTCCTCAATCCCTTCGTCAAAAAGAGGATTCACCTCACTAGATATGTAAGCGTCATCAAAATCAAATAAAGGGTTCGAATAAATCTTGAAAGTTTCCTTCGGAACGTCTTCATCAGATAGTGACTCGTCATCACTAGAAGTAAAATCATCATCTTGATCAAAAAGAGGATTAGAGAAAGCCAAAGAATCCTCTCCCAAAGTGTTGGTGGAAGGAACATCATCAGAAGAAAGCGCATCATACTCATCCTCACTGTCGGATGTCAACTCAGATTCACTTAGAATTGGGACAAGGTTATCAACACTAGACTTATTGAATTCGTCAGATTCCTTTGCAGGAATTGTGCTAAGATCCTCATCCCCTAGGATGGGTGAATCCTTAGGCTCCAGAGCCGGCAAGTCGAGAGAAGGAATAGAATTCTCATCGTTCCAAGAAATAGGACTCTCATCGTCATCACTATCATAATAATATGGAGGCACCAGAGGAGGAGTATAAGCACTAAGGTTAGATACTTGCTCTTGTTGCTGATCCGCTTGACATTTCTCCATGATCTTGCTGCAAGCTTCTTGAACTTTTTGAAAGTTGTCAAAAAGTGTGGCCATTTGCTCAGGAGGAAGTGCACAAAAGGGTTGATGATTGACGGTGTGACGTGGGGGCTCAAAGTTATATACACTGGGATGATAGCACGAAACTTTCTCAAACACCTTCGACGGATCACAAGAAGAAGTATCGTGAGGGCCCCCACAAATATAGCACCACGGGTATGGAGAAAAACCCGGTGCATCTTTAGGATAAGGATTGTCATAGACGGGAGAAGGTGAGAAAGTATTGTAAGAGGAGAAGTATGAATTTGTTGAATTGCAAAATGGACAAAATCGGGTAACGTCAATGTCAAAACCACACCGCTCACAAGTACACCATTGACATGTTTGAAAACCACGCCATGGTCTCCCACACCGTACACAAGACGAATCCATGAAGAATTATAAATAAGAAGGGTAAAGAAAAGAATTAAACATAATAGAGGATAAAGAGGAATATTTTTGGTGCAAAACCTTGAAAAAGAAATGCTTTTTATTATTTTTCAAATGTTTTTGGGATTTTTTGAAAATTTTTGACATGAAAAATAACGTTCACGAGTGAACGGATCCCAAAAAACAACGCGCCTCTCACAGAAAACTGTTAATCTTTACGAAAAGAGCCGGCAGCGGCGCCATATGAAATTGAGATTTTACTTAGTTAAAAATATCGTTGTTCCAGTCTCTTCGAATTGAAAAATGGATTAACTATGTGACTCAGTCGTTCTTTGGTGAAACAAATAGTTGTGTCGTTGTAGTAATGAAAAAGTACAAAGACGTAAATGAAAATGACGGTAATTAAAAATTAAAACTAATTAAAATGTAAATGGCGAAAAATTAAGACTTTAAAAGTAAATTAATTAAATGACAAAAACTAAAGCTTGACGAAAAGTAAATGACGTAAAATTAAAATTTGACAAAACGTAAATTGAAAAACTTTAAATAAAACACTTTGAAAATAAAATAAGAAAAACAAGTAAAAATAAATCTAAGTAAAAATAAGACGAAACAACTAAAATAACGCTAAGTAAAAATGGCGGGAAAAATAAATTTAAAAATTAAATTTGAATAAAAACTAATAAATTTCGCAATTCTAGAAAAATATGAAATAATTTTGCAATTAAAACCCAAGATTTCGCAATTATGTCAAAATTGACATAATTCCGCAATTAGCAAAAGACACAATTTCGCAATTGCTAGAAAATGAAAGATTTCGCAATGTTGCACAATGTCGCAATAATTGCACAATGTCGCAATAGTGCACAATGTCACAATAATTGCACAATGTCGCAATAGCGCACAATGTCGCAATGATTGCACAATGTCGCAATAGTGCACAATGTCACAATAGTGCACAATGTCGCAATAATTGCACAATGTCGCAATAGTGCACAATGTCGCAATAATTGCACAATGTCGCAATAATTGCAAAATCGAATCAGATTTCGCAATATTGAAAAACAATGATTTCGCAACTTGGAACAAGATTTCGCAACTTTGAAGAGGATTCAATTTCGCAGTTATGGAAGAATTGCGAAATTGAATCAGGACACAAATTCGCAATACACAAGTATTGCAAAATCGAATCAGCTTTTCCTATAAACTATTAACTTTTTAAGCACAATAAGCAAAATAAAACACCAATAAGCTAACTAAAAACCTTAGATCAAAGATAAAACGTATGAAATCAACAAAAACAAGACACGAAAATTAAAAAGACTTAAACTTTATATAAAAAGAAGATGAAAAAGGTTTAGATTGAAAACTTGAAATCAACACAAACAAAGATTAAGAAAAAGATTAAGAATAAGCAAAAAGAAAAGATGAACAAGATGATTAAAAACTTAAAGATAAAAGATTAAAGAACACAAAATTAAAACTTACTTGAAAATTAAAGGTGCAAGACAAGGTAATTAAAGGTGCAATAAAATAAATGTGCAAGTAATTAAAAGGGTGGAAGAACTAGTGTCACTCTAGCCAACAAGAGAAAATGAATGAAATCCTAATCTATTTATAGGGGAGATTAGGGAGGTGCTTAGGAAGCTTCCTCCCCTCTTTCTTCTTTCCTTAATTGCATAATTAAGTCCTTGTCTTCTTTAATCTTTGACTTTAATGACTTTGTCTCGGGATTTCTTTAAACTCGTCTTATAATTCTTCAATAAATTAGACTCGAGTTCTTCGGCTTTTAGTAAACTTCCGTCTTTTGACTTTTTCTTCGATAAATCTTCAGAATTGGTCTTGGACTTCTTTTCTTTTTTCACTCTTGATTTCTTGACTTCGTCTTTCGTCTTTTTCTTCGATAAAAGCCCATAAATGCCCGTGTTTTCTCCACTTTTCACCTTTTCGTCCTAAATCACAACAAAAACACAAACCACGCATAATTCTGACATAAATGACATAAAATACACGTTTTGGCTCGGTTATTATTGTAATTAAGTGGTAAAAAGGATGTGTGTTTACACACCTATCAAGCAGGTATATGCATAACCCTCAGAAAGGACATTGGCAAGCTGTTAAATGGATATTACGATATATCCATAACATAGTAGATGTCGGGTTAATATTCGAACATGGAAGTAGTTAGTGGGTGGCAGGATATTATGATTCCGACTATGCTGGAGATTTAGACAAGCGAATTTCTATGACAGGCTATGTTTTTACTCTAGCAAAAGCTCCAATCAGTTGGAAGTCTACCTTACAGTCAACTACTGCTTTGTCAACTACGGAAGCAGAGTATATGGCGATTACAAAGGCTGTTAAGGAGGCAATTTGGCTTCAAGGGTTACTTGATGAACTTGGAATCAATCAGAAATTTGTCATGATGCATTCGGACAGTAAGAGTGCAATTCACTTAGCGAAAAATCAAGCTTATCATGCAAGGACGAAGCACATTGATGTTCGGTATCATTTCATACGAGAGGTACTCGAAGAAGGTGGAGTTAGAATCCAGAAGGTTCATACTTCTAAGAATCCTGTAGATATGCTGACTAAAGTATTAGCTGGGATCAAGTTCAATTAATGTTTTGACTAGATCAACGTTGTGAAAACTTAAAGATTGGCTTGAATACTCCACCCAAGATGGTTGACGACGAGATTGAAGTATGATATTCACCAAGGTGGAGATTTGTTGTTTATGACTCATATTGAATAAAGGCATATACAATGTATCATATGCAAGTGAATACTTTGTGACAAGGGCATATACAATGTATCATATGCAAGTGAATACTTTGTGACGAGAATCTAAGCAAGTAGATATGCAACTTGCCAAATTGCTTACTACTTAGATTTGGTATTTGTATCCTATAAATAAGAGGCTTGTCATATGTTTTCAAGCACACAAAAAACACATACAAGCATACTTGTTGTGTAGTTTTCTTAGCTCTCTTTTTAGTTCTTAATTTGTTGTATGTGTTGGAAAGACGAAAAAAGGAAATGATTTGTCAAATATCATCTCCCAAAATCAAGGATCAATCTTGATATGATATAGCCATTATACAGATATTCTACAACCATTCTACAGCCTAGAATCATGTACATCCTTTCCTTGTATATGCCTTTTGTGTCCTATAAATGTAAGCTTCCAATGTATTGTAAAAAATAATAAAAAACCAATCAATATAAAGTGATTTCGGCCCTCTGATCATTAATATGGTATCAGAGCGGTGAGACGTTCCAGACCCAACTATTCCAAATTCATCTTCTACCCAAAATCAAGCCACCATGTCTGGTAGCTCAGATGATAACACCAATGATCTTACTGCACAACTTACAAACTTTTTCAAAAAAACCCTCAATAACCAGAATCAAACCACATAACAGAGTTTATCTGAAAGCTTGAAGACCGGCCTCAAGCTTAACAGCCAAAATTACGCCCTTTGGGCTCGGATGATCCGAGTTGCGATTGGGGGAAAATCCAAAAGTTTGTTAAGCCATCTTTCGGGTGACCCCGCACCACCATATCCATTAGACGATCGCTACGAGCAATGGGAACAAGATGATTTAATCATGTTATCATGGCTAATACAAAACATTGAACCCGCACTTGCTAGCAATCTCACTAAGTTTCCCACAGCGAAAAGCCTATGGGATGCCCTGGTAGTTACTTACAGTAGCGGGAAGGATAAGTTACAAACCTTCGATCTACATGTCAAAGCAAATGAGATGAAGCGGAATGGGTCTCCTCTTGAAGATTTTTGGATAGCCCTGCAAGGCATATGGTGTGAAATCGAGAGAAGAGATCTGAATCCAATGAAGTGTGCCATAGATATAGCCAAATACAATAGTATCATGTCTGAACAAAAACTCTTTCAATTTTTTAATGCCTTAGATCGAAGATTTGATCCTATCAAACATGAAATACTTCGATGGGATCCGCTTCCCTCGGCAGAGGGGGCGTACGCAGCTGTTCGAAAAGAGATGGCTCACCAAGGAATCCTTGGAGCCACCACTGAAAATCCATTACCTGGTGTGGCTGTTGGTCTTGTTGCTGGCGGGTCATACAATTACGGTGGGTCACAAGTTTCTAGTGGGACTGGACTTGTCACAAAAGGGCAACACCACAGATCCGACTTCTTTAGAAAACCTCCATCCCGAGTGGATAAATCAAAGATAAAGTTCACTAAATGTGGTATGTCAAAGCACACTAAAGATCAGTGTTTTAAACTGGTCGGTTACCCCGAATGATGGAACGATGGCCACAAGAAAATTGGTGTTCTGGCTGAGAAAGAGAAGGCGGCTGCCGCCGTGGGGGCTGACACCAACAACAATCAGATGCAAGGGGGCTTTGGTGGTATTGCCACCTCAAGTGTGAAGAACGATGAAGGAAATGCAAGTAAAGGGCTTGGGGTTTTATCCTCAGACCCCTGTTTATTAGATCCTAAAACTTTACAAAAGGCACAAAATAATGCGTGGATTTTTGATAGTGGTGCCACTGAGACTATGACTTTTGAGTCTTATGATATTACCCTTAACTCTAAACCTAAAATATCTCAAATACAAACTGCAAATGGGGGAAGTATGCATGTTAAAGATGGAGGGAAAATTGAGATATCTCCTAAACTAAAACTCTATAACTGCCTTTATGTTCCTTCCTTATCTCATAAACTGTTGTCTATTAGCCACGTCACAAAAGAGCTAAATTGTTCTGCTTTAATGCACCCGACATTCTGTATTTTACAGGACATCAGGACTGGGATGATCGTTGGACGTGGCACTGAACGGCAGGGGTTATACAATGTGGATGAGGTGACTCAACACAGTACAGTGATGCTTGCTCATGGAACACCAAGTAGGGAAGCATGGCTATGGCATAGGAGGTTGGGGCATCCGTCCACAAGCTACTTGCATTTATTATTTCCTAAATTTTTCTCTTCTAGTGATGTTTTAAGTTGTGAAACTTGTGTTCTTGCCAAAATCCATAGACAAACTTTTAAACCAAATAACACTCGTGTGAATTTACCTTTTTCCTTGATCCATTCTGATGTTTGGGGGCCAGCAGAAGTTAACGGGGGGCAAGGTTTCCGTTTTTTCCTTTTGTTTATAGACGATTGCACACGAATGACTTGGGTATATTTCCTAAAACACAAGTCCGAAGTTTTTAAAATTTTTATCATGTTCCATGCTATGGTTCAAACTCAATACAAAACTAACATTCAAATTCTTCAGTCTGATAATGGAGGTGAATTCGTGAACAATTCTATGAAAGAGTTCGTTCAGTCAAAAGGAATGATTCACCAAACCACTTGCCCAAGACACCCCGAGCAAAATGGCCTTGCCGAACGAAAAAATCGAATTTTACTAGAGATGACTCGGGCTCTTATGCTTGAATCTAATGTACCAAAATCTTTTTGGCCTGAAGCACTTGCTACCGCTGCTTACCTTATTAACCGACTGCCCACCAAAGCACTCAACCTTAAAACGCCGTTACAAACCCTATCAAAATTCACAAAAATACCGCCGAGCCTCACCCTTGAACCACGAATTTTTGGATGTTCTGTGTTTGCCCATATTCCTAAAGTTGATAGAACCAAACTTAGTGCATGTGCTGAAAAATGTGTGTTTGTTGGATATGGAGTGAACTAAAAGGGGTACGGATGTTACAATACAAAGCGAGGCAATGTGGTCACTACAATGAATTGTGACTGGCTTGAAACTGGGTACTTCTACCAGTCCCAACACACTGGTCAGGGGGATGGAAAGATTGAGGACCCACTGAGTTGGTTAAAATGGATCCCTTTATGGATCCCTTTTTCTGAAAACGTTGGTCACGGTACTCGAAATGGGTCACCTCACACTACCACCGAACCGTTAATAAGTGCCGTCCAAGATCCGCCCAACCTGGAGTCCGAGGTAAGTACTTCTCAGAACCCTCCTTTATCAAGTAACCATGGGGATTGTGAAATGCCAGCAGAACAGGAAGTGGAGAATGAAGAACCAGAAGAAGTAGTACAAGTTCAACAAGAAGACAACAATTCTACTCAAGAAACCGTGACAGAAAAATATGTGCTACCACCAAGAGAAAATAGAGGAGTCCCTCCCAAAAGATACTCACCAGAAAAGAAGACTACAAGATCAAAATTTCCTATGGCAAACATTGCTAAAGGAAACTTATCCAAAAAAGCCAAAGCGTATGTTATCGCTTTGTTATCTGAACAAACACCTTCTACAACTCAAGGAGCCTTGGAATCGAGAGAGTGGAAAGAAGCCATGGAGACTGAAACGAAAGCACTCAGGAAGAACGACACATGGGAAAAATGTGCACTCACACCGGGAAAAAAACCAGTGGGATGCAGGTGGGTCTTCTCTATTAAATACAAGCCTGATGGAATTATTGAAAAATACGAATCTCGACTGGTAGCCAAGGATTACACCCAAACATATGGTATTGACTACTCTGAAACTTTTTCTCCGGTTGCCAAGATCGATACGATTAGGGTACTCTTCTCTATCGCCGCCAATAAAGGGTGGCCTCTCCTTCAATTTGATGTGAAGAATGCGTTCCTGCATGGGGAACTAGAAGAAGAAGTTTATATGGAAGCACCACCTGGATTCACCAAATATTTTAAAGAAAATGAAGTATTTCGTCCAAAAAAAATCTCTGTATGGGCTAAAACAATCCCCTCGAGCATGGTTTGGTAGATTCACTCTTGCAATGAGAAAATATGGGTACAAACAGAGCAACTCTAATCACACTCTATTTCTAAAACAAAGAAATGGCATTTTAACGTGTTTGATCATATATGTTGACGATATGATCATTACCGGGAATGATAAAGGAGAAATGGAGCAGCTAAGACAAAACTTATTTATAGAGTTCGAGATGAAAGATCTAGGAAGATTGAAGTATTTCCTAGGAATTGAAGTTCTAAGACCAGAAAGGGGAATATTCATTTTCCAAAAGAAGTATATTCTTGATCTCTTTGCAGAAACTGGAATGTTGGATTGCAAACCCATGGAAACTCCAATGATGACAAATCACAAGCTCTATATGGAACCTAAAGCTAAGTTAGCTGATAGAGAAAGGTATCAACGGCTAGTGGGGAAACTAATATATCTATCACACACTAGACCCGACATAGCATATGCTGTTGGAGTTGTCAGCCAATTTATGCATAAACCTCAGGCACCTCACATGAAAGCAGTTATTAGAATCATAAGGTACCTTAAAGGAACACCTAACCACGGGGTGTTATTCAAATCAAACAGGCACTTAGAGATACAAGCATACACTGATGCTGACTGGGCAGGTAATAAAAGGAACCGGAGGTCAACCTCAGGTTACTTCACGTTGGTTGGCGGGAATATAGTAACATGGAGGAGCAAGAAACAGAAAGTTGTTGCACTCTCAAGTGCAGAAGCTGAATTCAGGGGCATAGCTCGAGGACTTGCAGAAATTCTATGGATCAAGAAACTTTTAACCGAACTTGGTTTTCCTCCAAAGAGCACAAGTAGAATGATGTGTGATAATAAAGATGCAATTCGAATTTCAGAAAATCCAGTTCAACATGGTCGAACAAAACACGTGGAGATTGATCGACACTTCATTAAAGAAAAACTGGAAGCTGGAATTATCGAACTTCCATTTGTCCGATCTGAAGACCAATTGGCAGATGTTCTAACAAAGGCGGTCAATGGAAAAATCTTTAACAAGTGTCTTGGCAAGTTGAGTTTTGGGGATCCCACTACTCAACTTGAGGGGGAGTGTTGGAAAGACGAAAAAAGGAAATGATTTGTCAAATATCATCTCCCAAAATCAAGGATCAATCTTGATATGATACAGCCATTCTACAGATATTCTACAGCCATTCTACAGCCTAGAGTCATGTACATCCTTTCCTTGTATATGCCTTTTGTGTCCTATAAATGTAAGCTTCCAATGTATTGTAAAAAATACAATAAAAACCCAATCAATATAAAGTGATTTCGGCCCTCTGATCGTTAATAGTATGTTTCTATAAGATATATATGAAAAGTTTGGTGTTCTATTCTTGGTTTATTTTGCATTGTCTAATTTTCAACAAGCTAGTTTGGAGGTAAGATTATAATGTTGAGTTTATGACACTTTTTACCTAGTCAGTGGGAATATTATTGCGATTATTCCGCATCAATGATTAACTTGTGACACAAGTTAGAATTATTTGATATATATATCGAATTATTATTATCAATGATAGTCAATTAATTGAGTTAAAAGTTAAATAAAATGTCTCATCTATCTCTAATTTCTTAAAGAGTAAATACACACACTATTTATACCTACAATGTATTCCTATTTGTATACAAAAGGCGCCCTACATAATCCCGTTCGTAACTCCTAACTCTCAAAGTCACGTGACATCCACAAGTCATAATAAAAAGCAGCATCCACCCACCACAGACACACACAATTTTCTGTCGATTTAGGAAACGGGTTTGCTTGCCGGAGGTCTGTTTTTACTCTTCTTATTTAACATTTTTATATATTTTCCTTTTTTTTTATTTCATACTTTTGTATTGCTTATGTTAATTGTTTTCATTAGTTCTGATGGTACCTACTTATCTGCTTAATTTAAGGGTATGGGTTTGCTTGTATAAGGGCGCGTGTTTGGCTAACATCTTTTAGAATAGAAACCATTTTTTCTTGTGTTTTCAGAATGCAAAAACCTTACCCAAACACCCTGTTTAAAAAGCTTTTTTACACCATTTTGAAACGGGGTGTTTGGGTAAGCTAATTGTGCTTTTTAGCTTATCAGCGTAAAGATTTTGCAATGGCAAAAGAATGTATAAAGCTAGTTTAACAACAATTTAAATGGGAGTTCTCATTTTCTGCGATGTAATAAGAAATGAATATATGTATGTGGTAGTTTAGCAACAGTCAAAGGAAGGTCCAAAAGTAGTTTAACAACAGCTCAAAAAGCTTTCCATGGTTAAACTGAGGAAGTGAAATCCACTTTAAACCCTTTATTATTACTTCTGGCGATTTAGGATAGGGGATTGGGCCGTGGGTGGTTCTAGCTCGCCGGAGGTTTGTATGCATTTCTGTTTTTATAAGACAGTTCTACTTTTTGAGGGGTTTGTTGTTGTTGTACTTCTAATTGAGGCGTTTCTTATTTAGTACTTTTATATGCTTGGTTTAACCAAAGTACTATTAGTTATTAGGGGTTGTATGTGAATGCTTGTATAAGGGTTGTTTGGGTACGCGGTACGCCATGTTAAAAATCTTGAGCTAATCAGCTAAGTAGGATCTTTTAGAAAAAGGACCTCAAATTGTTGGCTTCTCGAGGCCAATATCCTGCACAAATAAGCTATCGAGTATTTTCAAAATCTTGTTGAGTTTTGAGAATGCAATAAGCTTACCCAAATACCCTGCTAACAACAGCTTATTCAAGGTGTTTTAAACACAAGACAAGCAGTTTGGACAACGCCTGTTTGTTTGCTTGCCCTCTCAAATACCCCGATAAGCAGTTTGGATGAAGAAATTTGTTTATGCTTGCCATTTTTTGTTTTTTTCAGATACTTATTTGTGCAGGATCGGCGTGTTCTAATATTTGATAACATGCACATATTTGTTTAAATACATTATCCCAAACAATCCCCCTAGATAGAAAACAATCATCATTTTAGTGTTAAATTGTTTTGTTACTAACTCCTGCAATTGCATCTTCTTTTGTCAATGTTATAATTAAAATCATGGTATATGACTACATGATGCTTAATGCTCTATCTGTTTCAAAATTATATATCGCTTTAGGTTACATAAACACAAGAATATCCAAAACTTGACGCGGGGTGTTTGGGTAAGCTAATATAGAAAACCTTGTCCCTTTAGCTTATCAGCTTAATAAGATCTTCAGAGAAGCATCTCAAAGTTGGGCTTTCAAGAACCAATAAAAAATAAGCTATTTAGCCATAAGCTGTTTTGGTTGTCAAATTAGTAACTTGTTGTGTCTAGATAATCAATAAGATGTTTAGCTGTCTCAACAAGTTTACCCAAATGTTTTGCTGAGTGCATATTTCGTTTTCAAAAGCATGTATTTATGGTGTTTTAAACACGTAAGTGCGTGTATGGCATTTGTTTGTCGGCGTTTGTTAGAGTTATAAGTTTTACAAATAACCTCAATGTCAATCATAAGCAATTTGGACGAAGAAATATGTTTATACGTTTTGACAAGTTATATAATTTACGTTGGTTTTAAAATATCAACTCTACCCTTAGAGTCGTTTGCCTTGTTTCAAATTAAAAATATATGCTTCTGTATATAAGTATGTCTTTTTTGTTTTATGCTTGTTTAATAGTTGTGTTTCGTATATAATAGAGCATGACCAATCTTACTATATCCTCCAATTTTCAACTTGTTTAGTTGCTGTTAATCAAAGTTTTAACTATGCCAAAAGCGAGTTGTATCTAACGTAGATTGTGGTTCAGGTGACACTACATAAACAAAAGCCCAGGATCATCTGAAGGATGAATGTAATCAAGAAACTTCACGCAGAAGACGATTCTTTTTTTGGTTGTTTACCAGAAGATGTCGTTCTTCAAATATTAAACAAATTAATCAATTTGGAAACCCTATGCCTCTGCAAGCTTGTTTCCAGACGTTTCTATTTAATTGTCTCTCAAGTAGACGTCATTTCCCTAACTTCCTCTGCTGATTCATTTGCTAGCCCTTCCAGTTTGGGGTGGTCTGCAATTAGGTCTTTGATGTTGTTTAAAAGAGTAAAGTCTATTAGTATTCAAGTTCCATCTTCCTTTGATAGTCATGATTTGTTCAAGTGGAAAGTTAACTTCAAAATCAGTCCGGATTCAATTTTATTTCTGTCACCGAATTTGGTTTACCATAAGAAGGAATTGGATGTTAATGAAAATGATCACCAAGAGGAAGAAGAAGAAGAAGAAGATATAAGAGTAAGTATTAAGACACTCAACATGTTAAGGGAATGTTTGAAGGATGTACTGATGAGGATTGACTTGCTATTCCATGTTATTCGTTTGCCATTGTTGAAAATGGTTTCCATCATGGATTCAAGTAAAAGGGGCAAAATTTCTCTTAGTGGGGCAAACGTTGATCAGTTTAGGAGCTGGCTATCTTCCTATGAAACTATGAAACAGAAGCAGTATTGTCTTCCTGCTGATCATTGTAGTTTGAGTGATTGTTTTGTGCCATTGTTGGAATTACCAGCTTCCCGGTATGTCATGAAGGGGGTATATCTATATTTATTAGATTGGAGTGGTCTCTCAGATGATCAGTATGAGAGATTTATGAAGAGTGATGATGATTTTGAAGATGAAGACGAGGCTGCATATGGTGAAGCGATGATGGAAATTTTTAAGAATCACAGAGGCCGGATCAGGAGGGTGTAGTAAGCTATTATTTCTAAGTGTTTATCGACACTATTGCATATCAGCTTAGAGATTGTTGTTGACATGTGTGTACTTTGACTCGTTGAGTAAGAAAACTGACATCAAGTTAACTAAAAGGTGATTGCAGTCAGCTTCTTTTGGTAATCGTCTGTGACTTAAACTCAAGAAGTGAATCCTCAATCACTTCTATATAGTTAGAACTTGTTTCATGTTTCATGTTCAAATTAGACATGGGCTGGTCTTGGGAGGGTAGGCGTGTTTGATAACGTCTCCAAACTGGATTCTTTATTATTATTATTATTATTATTATTTTTTTTTTTAATAATATAATAATAATTGTTTTATTAATAATTATTAATTACATTTTTTTATTAATAATAATTTATAATAATAATAATAATAATAATTATTATTATTATTATTAATTATAACTTCACTTTATTAGAATAATAGGATTTTACAAAAAGTTAGTGGGAAGCCTAGATACTATCTGAGCTCCCACTCAATAATAATAATAATAATTATTATTATTATTATTATTATTATTATTATTATTTTTATAATCCATCACTTTTATTATTATTATTATTATTATTATTATTATTATTATTATTATTATTATTATTATTATTATTATTATTACTATTATTATTATTATTATTTATTTTTTAATTATAATAAGCACTTTATTAGAATAATAGGATTTACAAGAAATTAGTGGGAAGCCGAGATACTATCTGGGCTCCCACTCCTTTAGATATAGCAAAACCTATCCTATTAAAAATGTGAGCAGCAGCGCGTGCCCCAATATCTTGAGTCATGGAGAATCTTCGGATCCGTTTTAGTAAGTTTATTGCATCTGTCTCAAGTTCCCCAAAAGATGAGAAAGAGAATGGGAGAAAACTGTATCCAATATCTGAACATTTACCTTCATACTTGACGCGCTTACGTTGTGCAGCCTCAACCACCGCACGTCCCGGTGCAAAATCCATCATTCCAGTTTGCGTCAAGGGAGATGAACCTGTCAGATCCACACATACATCAAAATCCATCATTCCAGTTTACTATTATTGTTATTATTATTATTATTATTATTATTATTATTATTATTATTATTATTATTGAGAGAACACACTTTGGTTCTCTCTATTAGAACCGTAAAAATCTTGCTAAAGAGGAACACTCGTCATCTAAAAATATATAGTAAATTAGTACTAGTAATTATTCTCTGCAACAGGATGCACAAAGCTTATAAGTTCTTTCTTGGATCTTGAATCTTATTGATTTTCCAGTGGCCATCTGAAAAATTCGCCATTGCTGCTTGTTGGTGGAGTCTTCCTAGTTTCTCCTTTCGATCGGACGACAAAAGACAAAACTGGTGTAGCTGACTTGGCATTGAATCGTGCATTTTCCACCAATTATAGTGTGTCACATCGCTTGCATACTGTTGTGATACCTTTGAATCCCAGTTACAATCATAGTCTTGAAAGCACCACTACGGTTTAAACCCCAAGTAATGGAGCGCGTAGATAATTGGTGGATTTGCCCCGAAAAGTTTTGTTTTTTGGCTTCCTCGTTATCAGCAATCCAGAAGAAGTTTCAGAAATTCACGTGTTTTGGAAGTCGAGGCCACCACCATGTGAAGATTTCGTTTAAGAACCCCTGATCACCGCCGTTATATGATGTGATCTCATTGATACGATTCATTAAAAGTTGAAAGAAAAGTGCAATTTGATGGTTCAATTACCATCACACCCGAGTTAAAAAGTGCCCCATATCTCTGGCATTTGAAAAAGGAAATCAATATTTCCAAGGACAAGGAAATCAGCCTCAATGAAGATAATTTTTACGTAATCAGTTAACTGCCATAACCAGAACTTAGTATAATTCCATACATTGTAACTACCAGCTTTAGCTTTGGCTTTGGGGTTTCTTATCCGTTGGATCATTCGAGTCTTTCATCCTGTTTGCTGAAGTCCATTTCTGTGATATTCACTAATTGTTTCGTCAACAAGGGCCACTAGGTCTCTAGTAGACCCTGTCTTTAGAATGCTTTCTGCAAGTGCTATTGCGCCACAAATATAACTGTACTTTGAGTGTAGGACTGTTACGTATGCTTCATGTCGAACATCCCCAATATGATCACCACCTGTCTTAGGAAACAAATAAATTAGAAGGATAATTTGGAAACCAGCATCAATCACAGTTGTATTTTTTTTGTAAATTAACACTTGAAGTAAAATAGATTGGCAACACTCTGATGCACAAACAAGAAACTTAATCACAAAGACGAATACCTCACCACCTGATAACTCTAGTTTAGATGTCAAACTTAATGTTCTGCAGTTACTATTATCTGACTAACTATTGTTGCGATCTTACTTTGTGCGCAAAAAGAAATTTCTTTTGCTATAATGTCAACTAACCTTGTGGGTTGAAAGGTAGTGCAAGTTCGCAAGATCCAATAGGGAGTAGTAGTTTTTCCCTCAACACCTTCAGAGTTGGCTTGTGTAACCAAACATTACCTTGACGAGCCACAAGTTCTTTACAAGGAAACAAATTAGGAAGCAGGGTGCAATTGGAAATGAAAAGCATGTGACCTGCATAATCCCCTTTAGCCGAGGTGGCTAGACCCGCACTTTCTAGTTGCAAGTGCAAGCGAGCCACATCTTTAGACCATTTTTCCTTGTTTCTACACGGAAGCTTGATTGCAATCACATCAATCATTCTTTCAGGTACCCTTTAGGTTAGGTTTTGGAACGTGATGTCTTTGTTCCTCATCAGTCCACGACTCCACGTTGGGTTTAATGACTCCCATGTCATATTTTTATTAATGGGGTCAAGGGTGAAGGACCATATGGTTTGCACTATCTGGGAACATTATTCTTGTTTTCCATTCAAATATTCCCGTCTCCTTGAAGTTCAAGAGCCCGACTGTATGGATGGTTCGCTTGTCGTGAACTATTTTCTTAACAATTGTTGAGATGTCGAGCCAATATCTATCTGTGAATGGGATACATATGTGACGGGATGTTTAAAGCTAAGCAAACCTCAAACGACATCATTTTTGCAAAAAAATAAAATAAAATGCAAACCAAGTATCTAATGCGATCATTTTCTTCAATGAGTGGACATTGTTAGGAATGAAAATCGTGGTCTTTGTGTTAATTACGTTTGTTACCGTTGCTGGTGATTTCAGAATTTTCATACAGCGATTTGGTTGAATTGGGATGGCTTTGCTTTTTGACTTTAGAAGTTTCTTCCATGGTCTAACAAGGGAGTTGTCACATTCTTTCGGGGAATAATTCAATGCTTTCAAAAATCAATTAGTTTGACAAAAAAAAATATAACTTATTCTTGAATGGTGAGAGATAATATATAAAAAGAAAAAAATAAGAAGTATATAACCCGGGATGGAAAATTGGCAACTAAGTTAAGTTTCTATTACTGTTAAAAAAAAGGGTTAAGTCTATATAATAGCAAGATACTTTTCAAAATGTACGTGAATTTTAAAAAAATACTAATATTGTATGTATACTTTCAAAATTTGTCTCGATATCATACCTTTGTACTTCTAAAATTACTAGTGAATATATGAAGCGAGCAATTGCCTTACCAAATAGTAAAATCTAACATGAAAATTTTCATTACTTGGCATGCAGGTGATCAAATGTCTTATAAATATTCTCAAACTTCATGTATACAAACCTGTAGATGTTGTTTGATATACCAGTAAGACGTATGAACAGATTGAACACACGTGTGACAATTGATAGAAAGAACAATGAGGATTTAAATTTTGCTCACATTTTTCTTAAAAGTATTCGCTCTTATGCCCACATATTTTACAAAGGTATGATATCGAGACAAAATTTTAAAGTATATATACGATATTAGTATTTTTCAAAGTTCATGTATGATATTTGTACATTTTAAAAAGTATATTGTTATTAAATGGACTTAACCCTAAAAAAATTGGAAGTTCAGAACTTGCTATATATATAGTTCTTCATTTGGCTTGTAGATACAGTTTACCTAAATGGCTGTTATTTTGCTAATAAGAGCATTTATTATGGTGTTTTAAGAAGAGGTCTAAAATTTTATGAAATGATTTAATTTTTTTTTTTGTCATAGTGAGAAACCATTTCATGCCTAAGTGTCATGAAAAGGTCTATGATCTTAAAGAGGTCTAAAACTTTATGTACATTTGATTGATGTTATAAAGTAAACAATTTATAAACCTCAAAAAGTTTAATCCATAGTGAGAATGCTTCATGATGTAAAAAAGTTTAAAAAATAATAACATTATATGATGATGACGTATAGTCCCCAGCCGGGTCATGGGCCCGGCCCAAGGGTACTACCCGTATCCGGCCCATCACAGATGGGTGGGATAATGTCAGTCAGGCTTATGGGCTTGAATGAACAGTAACCGCACACATGTGTACGGCCCACGGCCCGGTACGCCCGACACGGCCGACATAGGTTCAGACAGAATGATATTCTGTCTAGGAATATCTTTACCCCAATAAGGAGAGGATATTCACTACCAGAATTAGAAGATAACAATCATTCTAATTCTGGTGCTTATCTCTTCCTTGGGGCCGAAGAATTAGTGAAAGCCCACTAGGGTTTTACTGCCTATAAAAGGAACCCCCAAGGGTTCCACAAAGGTATCACAACTCACTCTAAACTCACATATAACCCTAAATCGATTACTTACTCTCACGCCGGAGTTTAATCGTGGGAAACCTTCCCACGATAAGCTTAACGCGTGTTGTTTAGTGTGCAGGATCCCAACCAGACGATTCACTTGGTGCAGGAGCCGGAGCCCAGCCAACCCGAATTAAGCCTAATTCGGGTCTAGCAAGGATCAACCAACTTTTGCATCAACATATGATGTGACAATTTTATAAACCTATAAAAAAGTTTACCACAATGGATACCCTAATCCGCCAAATACAAGTTCAGAACTTGCAAATTAAATTTTGCATAACTGCATGATGTATTTTTGTTTCACACGTTACCAATAGCAAAGCCCATATAGTTTCAGGTCCATAGTCGAATAATAGACAAGATCTTCAGTAGAGGTTCACGCCAAGAGTACCTCGCTGGCTACAAATAACGTGCATAAAGTAGGCCAGCGTTACAATCGTTTGCAATTAAATTTTAATCTTTTCCCGTTCTACTTTGTATGTTATATTATATGAAACACTTACCACAACATATCGTTAATTATCCAACGTTAGAAATTTCCACCACTATGCTATACGCGGGTACTCGTCTAGTAGCTTGATAAAGTGCGCACGTTAATAGTTTGTATGGAGTAAAGATTATGTTGTACTTTCACAAGTCCAGATTGGTAGTCAATGCTCTGATGAAGTTATGAATGACAATGCCAATATTTTTATCAAGGAAACATATCCAAACATTCGGTATATGTTTGTATTTAAGTAACATCTTACATCATAAACTCAAGAATTTATTTATGAGGAACACTCTTACATTACCTAATGCATTGCGTTCCATGTGATCATACGATACATATAGAAGTGTATTACAACTTATTAAGTTCAAGAGTTGTGCTGTAAACCGGACCTGGGGAAAACACAAATGTCCAATGGACCATCAACTTGGATATTAATCGTGGTTCTGTATCTTGGGACTTTGTTTTCGTTGCTAAGCTTGAACGTAAAGCAACCCAACAAAATAGATGAGAAGATCTTCATTTGTCTATACGCGAATTCTCGACCCAAACACGTTCGTGGACCAGCCTATTGATAAACAAGAAATATATGAAAGGTAGATTACTACTATAAAAAAATCATAACGTAAACACATAACTCTGTGGGTGAAATTGTATTATGCTAACCTGAAAGGCGGTAAATTTGAAGGGGCTTTCTGAGCGAAAGCAACCATTATTATCAAGCCATCTTTCTGGTTTATAATCAAGTGCATCTTCACCCCATATAAATTTCATCCTTCCCATTGCATATGGCAAATAAGCTATCATATCCCCCTTCTTCACAATACAACCATCTGGTAGAACATCATTGGAAACACATATCTTTGGATCCTGTATAATTTATATTTGATATTTTTAGTGAAAGTGTGCAATGTACATACAGAAACAAAGCATAGGCGTAACATGGTTGAATGAATCTATAACCATGATTACATACCAGTGGCAATGCGGGATAGAGCCTTATAATTTCAGCTAATGCTGCATGAAGATAGTGCATCTTTTCAAGCATATCCTCACTCAAAAGGGCCTCAAAATCCGTAACATTTGTGATATCTTCGCTCATGTTCATTGCTTCTTTGATATCTTGTGCAATCTTTTCTTGGATTTCAGGATGTTTACAAAGAATGTAAATGAACCAAGTCATGGTCGTTGCTATAGGATCTTTACCAGCAAGTACAAAGTTTATTATTATATCTCGAAAGTACTTTGGATCTTTATCAGTTATCTGCATAAACCTTGATAAAATATCTTCTTTCTTCGGCTGAAAGTACACCAAGGGTCAAAACACTGAAAAAACATTTCATTCTGATTTATCTGCATAAACCTTGATAATCATACTTTTTAAACTTCAAGTAATTAATTTTGGTTCAAAACTGTGAAATGCATTTAGAAGCCTATTATAACCTTTATCTTTACTTGGCAAAAACCAAACTTTATCGATTGAAATAAGAGCCAGTTATCTGTAAAATTTGTACAATCCCTGTAAACTTGAGGCTTACCGAAAAATCATCATGTGGCTTTTTCATTTGTTCTGTCTTGGTCTTAATCACCTTATATACAAAATCATCAACGACTTTAATATTCTTCCTTAACTCTGTTTCCGCTCCAATATTCAGGTACCTCTTGATCTTCCAGAATAAATCAACTAATCTTCTGTATGTCAACTCATTTGAATCATCAAATGCACGACTAAAATTAACACCTTCTACATTCGAACCACTCAAGTTGTCAAGATCAACCCCAAAAGCAACTTTGAATATTGAATCTGCTGTAGCTTTCATGAATATGTCCTGTATTTAAGCATATCATAGTTATGACTATTAGCCCCAAGTCTCATTGGGTATTAAAAAAGAAAAATAGTAGGAAAAAAAAACTCTACATTTATGTCAACTGTTTGGTTGCGGTTTGCAGCGTCTAAAAATATGTCTCCAACTTTTACTGCGTTCTTTCTGAAGGTTACACCGCTAAAGTCTCTCAAAATTTTTGTAGAAAACTCATTGCTTGATAACTTCCTTTGTTCGCGCCATTTGTGCCCATCAACTGTGAATATACCATCACCAAGAAAATCTTCAAGCCAGGTGTGGGTGAATGATCCCTACATTGTTTCCACATGTATAAATTGCAAGATATAATTACTAAAAAACATTTGCTCCATAAAATTTACTGTGAGCATCCGCATTAAAAAAAGAGGAAACTATGCTAACAGTGAACCAACAAATTACATAGTACAATTATTTCAATATGAATCGCATTCTAGAATTTGTCATCGTATTCATTTTTACGAAATAAATGGTCTAACAAACATATAATTGCTTGAACTTGAAATACAATTTTGGCACAAACCTTTCCATAATTTTCAAAATTGGTCTTGAGAATATACTCCACAATGGCAGGATCAGTTGTATAAATCTCACCCTGAAAAGGGTTAAGCATTCTGAAAGTTTTGTATTTTGCCGCGAGATCCGCCATGTAATGATGTAACATCTTAAAGTTGATGAGCATGTTTAGCGTTGTCCCGCCAACTGGATGATACTTGTTCTTTTTTTGTTGAGTGTAGACATGGAGGAAAAGTAGCAGAAGAAGTAAAGGTGTGATCATTGTAAGGACTAAGAACAAAACTGCCGAAAAATCCATGGAAGTTGTTTTAAGTAATAAAATGGGAATTAGCTTTGGATTTAAACGTTGTGTATAACATGGGACGTTCGGGTCTTGTTTTTATAGTGATTATTGTGGCGTGTAACTAGAACAAGTTGAAATGTAACTAGCAAACGTGCATCTTTAATATCTACAATACAACTGGAATTGATCATCTAGATTGATGCACTTATATTCTTTCATCTCTATTTGAATATAACATTTCATGCTATAAAAAGTCCAAAAGGTATCACTAGAAATCTAAGAATCTCAAGAAATGTTCGACGACGTGGCATGCATATAAGACAATGTCATTTTTATCTACCTTTAGCTCAAAAAATCAATCTTGATTTGATTGAGTAAATCGACAAATCGAGTTTATCCGCTCAATTCAAAAACCCGTAACCAGTAAACAAAGTTTTATTTTTCACATGAAAGATGTGTAATTTTGCACAAGTTATCTATATTCTTTTACTTCTTTTAATTTAGAACTAGACGAATACCCGCGTATTGCGGCGGAATTTCTAGCAATAGATAATTAATAGTATGTGACAGCGTGGTAAGTATTTAACGTCATTTTTAAATAAAACGTGGAAAAATCAAGTTATAATTGCAAACGATAATAATATGTGACAATTCGACTGAAGCAAATAATATTTAATAGGTAAACAACATAAAATAAAAGTATTTCGTATATTGTGTATACTTTGTGAACATTTAACTTTTCCATTTATCAACGATCATATTAACGACAAGAGTAAGATATTCACAAGATACAACCGATATACGTCATTTAAAGACGACTACGCAAATAAAAAGTTAGATATTAGAAAAAAAATTACTTTGACTTCGAGTCCGTATCCATAAGTTTATCAATAAACATTGCATTATTATTATTTTCAAATACAATTCACAAGAACAATCAAATCTACGTTCATATACTTATGTTAAAATTGTGAAAGAAAAATACATAAACCAAAAGAAATTATAAGATCCAAGCAGAAGCTTAGGTTGGTGCAACAGTTCGGTCGTCCACTCGGTCGATCGGTTGTCGAACTCGGTCACATCGTTGCTGCGATCCAGTTACAAATCGGTCGTAGAAAGGAAGTGGTCGTCCCTGCGACTTAGTTGTGTAAGTGTATGTGTAGAATATATTTTTTGTAATGTAAGTTTTTCTTATATGAAAAAAATGTCAGTTTAAGTCGTCAAAAAAACCCTGAGCTAACATGTATTTTATAAGTCGAACCTAATAACTATTGGGACAAGCCCTTATAATTAAACACAAACACTCTTCAAGACTTCAACCACCAAAGAAAATAATCTCTCGCCACTAATGATCAACCGTATAATGCTCCTATATATACAAATTGAGTTAGTGTTTAATTTTTTTACAAAAGTAAATTAAATTAAAAAAGTAAAATAAAAATTATTTAAAAAAACAAGTTTAGAATTAGATAGAGCGATAGTATATGAAATTAATCCTTAAAAATTATTAGGTTAATCCTTTAAGAAGTCTAAACTTGTCTAGAATAAAACAATAGAAATGCTCCCAATCAGTGGCGGACCTTGAGCATCTATGTTGGGAGGACCGAGTTATTTTTTACATAGCAAAATAAAAAAATAGAAAATAACTTTTAGACGAAATGCATAATATTTACACTACTCGTTACAATCTTTAGGAGGGTCGGGGCCCTCCCCAGTCTTTACTAAAATCCGCCCATACTCCCAATGATATTTAACAAATAGATGAAGCAAAATTCATTCACTTCTTGCAAAGAAAATAAAAATATAGGTATGACTTAAAAACTATTTTTTACTCTTTACATTTTTCTGAAGAGAATACTTGAAAAGATCACACCATAGTTTAAGACAATAAAATTATACTCTATAGTTCATACTTCATACCCTTATAATCTAATGTTTTGATTTGTCATCTCATCATAGTCTCTCATACGAATCTTGTGATTTATGAGTGTAACTTACTATTTTCTTTACCACTCCATAATTTATATTGTTTTCTTAAACAACCGACTTCATATGTGGTACTTCATTTTGTTACATAGTTACAATATTGTTTTTTCATACATAATCAATTTAAGTATATTGTGCTTTTGATTTATTCGCTTTTGATACAAACCGTGAAAACAGAAGTAGATCAGAACTAAACAAAAAATGTTGTTTTACAGTACAAGTATTGATCACATATAAATATTACCAACCAATTGTAATCAACAAATGCAACTTGCATGACGCATAACAATATAATGATGGAAATAAAACAATCACATTTGTTATGAAAACCATTACTACATCTTTATTTTCTCAAAGAAAGAGAAAGTCAGTGTGTCAACTTTTTTCATTCATCAACCACTATAAATTCTAATATCAATTTACGCCATACCTTACATAACAATCTTGTCTAAGTTATCAAATCACAGTACACTTGTCCTCTTTTTGCTGTCTTTATTCAAAGCTAAGACACAACAAAAAAAACCTTGAGTTAAACATATGAATTTTGGTATAACAACTCCAGTCAAAAAACAAGATCACAACCTTTTAGCAAAGAGAAATAACTCAAACCTTTGATAAAATGTTTGTACTATTATATGTACTTCATCAACTTCATAAATCAATCATCAAGAACAAATTTTTTTCTTGATCATCAATATAAAAATGATTTTTTTACAACAAAATAGCTTCATCATACTTCAAGATTCTAAGTTTAACTATAGTTTGTCCGATTAGATTAATTCTCCTTTGTAATTGTTCTAGTTTCTTGCCAGAAGTTTTATTTTTCTAATATAATTGCAGTTAAAAAAAACATACTGTTAATATGTTCTATGATTTTTTTGTTACCAGTCAAGCCATATTAGAGCAGTCCTTTATAATTTCAAACCAAAATGCATACAAAGATAATGGTAACAATACCATCAATATTCGATGTATATATATAAGTAATTACATATTTATGAGTATGTAAATAAAAACACACACACACAGGCTTATCAACACACAAATTAGCATACAAAACAACAAAAATCAAAGATCTAAAAACAAATCCAAGACATCATATTCTATGTTTAAATGAAGTTTCTTTGAATACTAACATATATGTTACTAACTTCGTGTCCAACATCTTCAAGCTTCAAATCTTCATATTTGCCAACTGCAAACACAATACAGCAAAAACAACATATATAACAATAAAGCACAAATATAAGAAATTGATGAAAGGGAGAAAAAGCGAGCAGAGCAATGTGTGTGTTTGTGTGTGATATCAAAATTAATATAATCCTCATACATAGAGACATCTGCGCATATTATCACCCTAAGAAAATAAATCAACCTCAAGAATAATAAGGACATCAGAATACATAAGGCTTATATTCATGTTCCAACAAATAGTGCATCAGATATTCTTTAAACAAGGCTTTTGTTCATTATATTCTTAAAGCAGATTTTAGAGATACCAGACGGGATGATCAGAAAACCAATAAAAGCGATAGACCATAAAATTTTAAATAAGAAAACCATACCAACGAGTAGCTCCAATATCATCATTCTCCAAATTGCCAATATCTATATTTGTATTGTGTTCAAACTATTATACAAATTTGGCATGTAATCATACAAAATCATAACAACAAAGAGACTAAACATAAATTTTGAAAATAGCATACCGATGATTTGTTTTTAACAACTGATGCCTGTTGAATCGTGATTCTGTAAAAGAAAATTTGAATTTTATTAGTAAGGAAAAAATTAGACTGAAAGATGAAAAAGAGTAACGATTAAGAGAAAAAAAAGAATAAATGAATGAATTTTCAAATAACAAAAATCGGAATACAAAATAACTACATATATAAAAACTATCCTTTGAGTTATTTAAGGATGCCGGCCAATATTAACGCGTTTTTATTTATTGCAAAAAGCTGTTTCAAATCACCATCAATTAGTGCGTTTGCATGTTTCCATGAATAGATTTCATAATTTTTCGCTTTCCATACGTGTGTTTCATGAAACTTATAAGAGAAGTTGTTTCAACTTTCAACAATCAACATTTATAACGTAGTAGAGATTTTTCTGGCTCAATGTATTCAACTATTCCATTAATAGTTTTAATTTATTATTTCTCTGCATATATCATTTGCAATTCAATAATTCTATAAATAGTTTTAAAACACACAGCTTTTTAACATTACCATAAATGCAAAGTTTTTCAACTTTCAACTTTCAATTTTCAACATTTGGGATAAACCCTTTATAGGGTATATAGATACTTCTAAAACGCTAAATTGATATAAAAAAATTACTAATCAATGTTCACTCAATAAAATTACATGTGTAATTAATAATAATACTCCCTCCCTCTGTCCCAAAACTATCTTTCCTTTTTGTATTGTTCCAAAATTATTGTTCACTTTTATATATAGTGGGTGTAATTGTTTAAATTTACTATAGTATCTTTAATCAAAAATGTTATTTACAAAACTTTATGAAGACATTAATAAGACTATACCACCATGGGGGTTTTATCATTCTAGTATGATATCAGTCATAGTCGATCCACAATAAAACTTCCGTTGTTATGTTTTTAAACTCTTTAAAAAAAATACAATTGATCTTTAACAACACTCCCATCGTTCCTCAACATATGTCTATCAAATCTCAAATCCTCCTAATCCATAATTATCACTACTATCATTAGATCTGTGTTTGTGTACGGAAGAATGTCAGACACTTGTGGGATTCGAGTCGTTACTTTAAGTTTGGACCAACACAATCACTTTTGTTTTTTTTATTTCTCTTAATCATCCAATCTATTAAAAAATTACATTTTGCAAGCATGATGTCATCGTCACCAGCCATCCTTCCAATATTATCGTTTTTTACTTGTGTCAGATCCGAAGTTATGTTTCCAAGATCGTAGTGACAACTATTTTTTAAGTCAACGATCACAACTCGACACAATCGTAATTTGTGTTGATGATTTGTGCTAAGGTCACAAATCCACACAGTGTATGTTGTTGTTCGTGTTTCGCCTATATTGGTTTAATAAGATTTATCAGTTTGTGACTTCAAGTTTGAAGCTTGTATGAAGAATGTTTGAAGACGTTTGTTGTCGGATTTGTTCATTGCTATTATTTCTTTTAATGCTTTGTCTTTTTTTCGTTTCGTTTCTAGTTTACTACTTTAGTTCGAGCTTTCGCGATTTCGCCACTCGAAATACGATGGAGTATTAGGAGATAAATTAAGCCCAAGCCCGGTGTCACACACGTGAATTTTGAATCTATTTAATTTACGTGAAACACGATAGTTCGGGTTAGACTTGTCTGTCTATTGATGTTCCCGATTGCTTACGCGTATTTTGTGTACGAATTTAAATTTTTATGAATGATAATCGTGAAAATTTATTACTTGAATGACTATTATTCGTTTATGTTACGCGCTGGGAAGTTCTATTTTAGGAGTCAACGTTTATTTATGTTGACGTGATTTAGATTAATTAGGTCCGATACGAGATTAAGTATTTCACCCAATTTATTTACGACGCACTTAGAAACTTATCCATATTCTCTTTTCACCAAATTGTCTAAAAACTACTAGTACCAAAACTTTACACTACTCCATATTATACAAAAAAAAATATACTTCACAACAAATAAACTTTTCTAAATAATACCCAAAATAAAAGGAAACTATTTTATTTCCTTTTTCTTTCACAACAAAACCGTCCCCCCTTTTTCATCTCTCAAAACCCACGTTCTATGTTTACATCCCAATTTCCCTTTTGAAATATTGTACAACACCAACCCTTTAAATAGCTTGGTACTATTTGTCCTCCTCCATATTCCATAACCGATGGATATCACCACCTTTTCCATGGTTTATTCAAAAGTCAACTTGTACAACAAGCTCCCTTAATGTTAGTCAAGGTTAGTACCATCTTGTTTGCTTTCTCCCTGCCATCACCGAGTCCTAGACCCCTTTCCCACTTTCCCAACGAATGCAATTTCCCATGTTTGGTTCTCTTTGGAAAATCTTAGTTGCAAACTAACAAGAACTCCTAACTAAATCCTAACTATGTTTACTTAAACCTAAACTCACTCCTTAGCCTATAAATACAACCCTCATCTCTCCATAACCTCACACACTTCAAACATAAACCTACCAAAGAAAATATACAAAGTTGATGCTGCTAAAGCCACGACAGAAAATCTAGTAAGCAAGAAGTTCATGTTGCTAAAAACAAGCTAAGAATATTAAGGCTTGGTTTGGACGCGAGTACTTGTTCTAGTGAAGATCTCTAGTCCTTGATTCCATCTTCTTCAAAATATCTTAGAACCATTGTAAGTATCCACCATAACTTGATATGAGCACTTAACTTGGTTGATACTAAATACTTGCTAAAACATTTTAAACCATTCTAAACTACAACGTACATGTCACGGGGAGGGGTATGCTTTCGGGTTGATACATTGTATGTGACGTATTTGAGCGTGTTTAACCTTGTAAGCATAAATCCAAACTACAGATTATGATTTTTATGTACTATGTTAACCAAAGACATACCCTTTAATGACAAGCCACTGTATATGAACTCAAATAATAAAACATTTATATGATGCCATGAGTGGGACTAATGGTATGATCTTTAATGTAGAGATTTTGCTAGTTGAAAAGTTCGTTTTCTCGGTGTCTAATCGAATTGATTTCCGGTTAAATGTGTGACTCTGTTGTTTTTGGTTAAGAAAAAGGGAAGTTGATTATCTAAAACTAATTAAAAAGTAAACGCGAAAAGTATTTAAAAACAAATTAAAGACAAGTACAAATAATAGAAGAAAAACACGGTGAATATTAAAAACTAAAAATTAAAACGATATTAAAATGAATATTAAAACAAATAATAAAACGTAAATTTAAAGCGAAACAATTAATAAAAATAAAACTAAAAGACGAAATTAACTATCGACTTGAAAATAAAGTTTACTAAATGAAAAAGGAGAGAATAAAACTAAAATGGTACTTTAAGGCTAAACGAGGCAAAACCTAAAGCGGGTACTAAATAAAAGATAAAACTTAAACTTTTGGAAAAAATATTAATACTAAAAATCGAAGAAAAATTCAACTAAAAATACGTAACTTTCAAAAATAAAATCGGAACAACTTTCAGATAAAACTAAACAATTACGGAACAATACTATTAAATAAACAAGCTAGCATGCTAGCTGCTGGAAGCTAGCAACCATACACCTCAAATTTGGCGGGAAAGGAAATAGAAGCATGCAGGCAGCTAGGTGAATCTAATTACTTTGGTTCGGAAGTTTTTTTTTGTTCGTTCGGAACTTTAAAACATCTGGTTCGGAACATTGAAAACTAATCTGGTTCGGAACTTTGAAAACTAAACTGGTTCGGAACTTTTCAAAGAAAATTGGTTCGGAACATTAAGAAAAGTAGGTTCGGAACTTTTAGAAAAAAAAATGGTTCGGAACTTTTAAAATAAAATATGGTTCGGAACTTTTTCTGGATAAGCTGATTCGGAACTTTCAAATATCTGACTCGGAACTTCCAAATAAAATCTGGTTCGGAACTTTTTTTAAATAAAGTTGATTCGGAACTTTTTCAAGATAAGCTTATTCGAAACTGTTACTGGGAAATAGTAATCAGTAGCATGAATGAAGAACAGGGGAAAGAACTAGAACACGAATTTAAGCAAAATAATCAAGATTAACCAAAAGATTAATCCAAAACAACCACAAATGATCAACTAACAATAACCAATCAAACCAAATCAATAACACCAACAATCATAACCAAAATAATCAAAACCTACTTAATCAAAACCATAAAAATCAAGAACATGAACAATAAAGATGAAGAAACAATCAAACAAGAAAGGTAGAATGAGATTAACAATAAAGTAAAGATTCAATAAAACTTACTTGAATTAAAGAGTGCAATACAAGAAATTAAAGTACAGGAAATTAAATCGCAAGGTATGAAAATGGTGGAAGTGGTGGTTTGTCAAGCCACCCAACCCCTACAAAATGAAAATGAAATGGAAATATATAGGGAGATTAGGGAGGAGCTTAGGAAGCTTCCTCCCTCTTTCTTCTTTTCCTTCATTGCGTCCTTAGGTCCTTGCTTTCTTTAATCTTCTTAAATCTTGGACTTTAATGACTTTGGCTCGGGATTTCTTTGAACTCGTCTTGTAATTCTTCAATAAATTAGACTTGAGTTCTTCGGCTTTTGGTAAACTTCCGTCTTTTGACTTTTTCTTCGATAAAAGCCCGTGAATGCCCGTGTTTTCTCCACTTTTCACCTTTTCGTCCTAAATCACAACAAAAACACAAACCACGCATAATTCCGACATAAATGACATAAAATACACGTTTTGGATCAGTTATTATTGTAATTAAGTGGTAAAAAGATGGGTGTTTTCACACCTATCAAATCCCCTACACTTAACCATTGCAATGTCCTCATGCAATGCATTAGTTACAAAGCACGTTTACATTTTTCATCATAATCAATCCACGTTTGCCTTTATTAAAGAGATAAAAAACTATAAACATTCAAAGTAAAGAAATAAAAAACATACCTTGGGTTTTGGAAATGTTATGAATGATCATCATCCTCAAGTTTTCACTTTCTCCAAACCAAGCTTAAAAACGAGATCATTGTTATTATAAGTTAGTAAACTAACACGAACTCATGTGGGCCAATTATTCACTTAGACTCCCTTATTCCTAGGTGTATCTCTTATATTTTATTATTGTCTTTAATGATCACGAGGATGCATTGTTGATTTATTTCGATAGTTATTTAGGCCGAAAATAAAGTGAACGATTTAATCAATAGTTAGCTAAAGGAAAAAATCTTTTAAAACTACTTCTCGGGACCTCATAAAGTTCATATCTTGGCATAACTCGCTTCGCGATTTGAGACCTTTCTCGGACCGATATTTGGCAGCGACTTCATACTTCAAATCTTGAGAGACGTTCATGAAATAATGGCCTTCTCTTCTTAATAGGAATTTCTTCACTTGAAGTTTTGAGAGATTCATATTTGGACCACGACTTCTTCATTTTTCTCCAATCTTTATTTTGGACTTTGATATACAACGATCCGCCTCCTTTTTGGACTTGGATTTATTTATCCTCATAGCTTGTTAGGGCCTTTTTGGATAGACTTCTCCATGACTTTTGGGGAGTTTTTGCTTTTCATCGTGTGTCTCGATCCTTCATATTGATTTTCGATAAATGATTCTTCACATCACTTGGGATCTTTAGCAACAAAATGTGGTCCTCATGCCTTGTTAGGACCTTTTTGGACTCGCCAATCTTCGCATCCCGCTTTGTTGGAAACTCACTTTATGTGACGACATTTAAGAATTCCCATTAGTTGTCATAGTCACACACATTTAGACTAGACTAGGTTCGTTGTATAGTTTATGTAGTGTGTGTGACTATATATACCCCTCCTTAGCTTCCAAGGAGGGGTGTTACTTGTGTTTTCTTTTTCATTTCAATTACATTTTCCTTTCTTTCATCTCACACACACAACCACTCTCTCTCTCTAAGCTCAACAATGGCTTACACCACCATATTCCACCATGTTAGACCACCGGATCATATTTAGCAAATCCTCAATTGGCATCAGAGCCTCGGTTCCATCCTTGGATCGTTCTTGTTTTCGATTTTGGTGGTCTATAAATTTTTTTTTGGTTCGTTTGTTTATTTCTTTGTCACGACTTGTGTTTTTCTTTCAATGTTCACAAGTTTTTGTCACTGTCTTGTTATTCTTGTCCACAGTCTCATTGTCTCATTGGTTTGGGTCCAAAGTATGTCATCAGTCAAAAGAAATATTGCTAAGGTCAAAAGATGTTTCCTTTTTTGTTTCACTAGTTTCATTAAAACTTCTTCATCTATGGTCAAAAGTTGTCATCGTGGTCAAAAGTTGTCTTGTTTGTTCTTGACATTCAAAAAGTGGTCAAAATTGGTAATCTGGTATTCATATCGTTTACTGTTTCTGGTCTAGTTTTTGATCTGGTATCTTTTTTCTGGGTTTATCTTGTTGTTTTTTATGATGAAGTTACCCAGAAAAGTGGTCAGATTCACATTCCCGGATTTTCAGGAACAAGTACAGATATGGATAAGACTCTGCTTCTTGGTACATCGCATTGAGTGCGATGGGTTGTCTACAATGGTACCATTGCGATGGGTACCATTGCGATGGGTACCATCGCGATGGGACATCGACTGCGATGGACTCTTCATGTTCAGACTGCGATGGGTCTTAGTTTAAACTGCGATGGGACATCATGTTACGATGGACTACATAGTTTAGACTGCGATGGGTCAAAGTTCTAGACTGCGATGGACTAAAAAGTTTAGACTGCGATGGCTTAAATTTTTAAACTGCGATGGGTCTAAAAAAACTTGACTGCGATGACCATCTGACTCATGTTACGATGGAAATCTCTTGACTGCGATGGAAATTCTTTTAGACTCCGATGGGTTTAAAAATTGTTTGACTACGATGCAGTTTAAATCTTACATGACCATGACCATGTTGTTTAGACTTGACACTTGACTGAAACCATCTCAACCGAGTCAACTCGGTAATTACCGAGTTGACTCAGTTAACTCACTGAGTCGACTCAACATCCAACCTTATAACTCCAATCAAATCCAACACCAAATCTAACCTAAACCCTATCGTCTCCTAACCCATCTAACATAAAATAAAAAGATCTCTGTTTATTTTTTTTTTCGATCAAGGATCTCTTTAAGATCTATTTATCGAAAAATGTTTTCATCATAGATATTATGTTTGGGTTTTTACCCATTTACTATACGAAATTAAGACTGGTTTTTAAACAAATATGTTTAAACCACTCTTTGTTTCGATTTTGTCACATCAAACCATCATGCAAACACAAAACTCGACCTACCCGAGACCACATCAGATGATCTTGATGCCTCTGTCCACGTAATATATTACTTGGTCAATGATTCGGTCATAAGATCACTGATAAGTTTGATTGATTTCGTGGCTATGTATGGTTTGGTGATGTGGGTGTTGGGATTTAGGAGGTTTTTAATCTTTGGTAACTATTGAGATGGGACTGATGTTTCAATGTTTCCTGGGTAAGAAGATGGATGGGGGGGGGGGGGGCGGAGTAAACTATGTGGAAGATTAGGTTTAGGGTTGGTTAAATGTGAGTGAAATTAGGTGGAGTGTTATAAACAAATATTTTGGATCGGGTATTTAAGTTTTGATGGACCGGTTAAGAATTGTGATTAGCAATGGGCTGCTACTTCATGTGGACAAAAGACGTGATGGGCCATGGACTCGGGTCTTTGGTCAATGTTGGGCTGCACATTATGGGCCGTGTAGATTTTGTTTTATACACGCAACTTTTTACACAAATTTGTATTTTTGTAAAAACTTTGTGTGTATTAAGTTTACTTCGGTCATGATCGGGACGAGACAAAAAGTGTCATGACAAAGTGACGTGACAAATGTGACGAGAATTTATTTGAGACGAGACCAAGAAAAAATTGGGCGATTTTTTAGTGGCTACAGATTTTGTTTGATCGGGTATTAATTACGTGACGCTGAAGACGGATTTTTGAAGGCGTGTACTTATTTTATCTTTCATAGATAACTTGCTCGTGCTTCATATTAGAATGAAGACTTGGTTATCTAGTTTCCGGGTTCGGGGTGGATGGTTGATGACTCGGATAACTATCACTTAAAGGGGTTACATTGTTGTACTCAGTGTCACGCGCTTAGTCGACGTAGATAATTTCAAGAGGTGTTGTGCTTATAGACTTCTTCAGTGATGCATTGAGTACTTAGAGATTTCTCCACTGTTCTTCATTCAACAATAGTGCAAGCTTAAGTCACAAGATCGAAGGATTCTTATTCAGTTTCACGTTTGATGTATCCGGTTCATTCTTTCAGTGGTCACTTCAAATTGCTTTCACATGGGTTGGTAAAGGTGGCCATGGAGAGTTTATGAGAAGAGATTTTCGATCAGCAGCTGATTCTCACAAAATATATAATTCTGCTTATTTATTATTCTCACAAGAATTCAGGTTCATGTGCGTACGATTTATTGATGGTTCCGAGTTTCAAAACCATCAAGGGGAAGAAGAAGACACATTGAACGCACAACGAGTACACGTGATGAACTTCATACCTTCTTTTGATTTGAAGACATTCCGGGATGACATTTGTCATAGCCGTAGAGAAAATCAGTGTTTTAACTCGTGGCGTTATCAATCTCTAAATGGTACACTACTGATTCGAGGTTTAATTGTTTGATTGTTGCAATTAAACATCATCATTATCCTATATGCATTCCCGGGACTTAATTGACTCTGGTGCATCTCCGGAAGAAGATATGTGCATTTCCGGGACTTAATTGACTCTGGTGTTACGATGTCAACTTCATGAATGGGATAAAGTGTCCAATTCAGTATTTGAGCTTCATAATTGGGATTGATTTACTTTCTTCAACTATGTGGGGGAAGAAATGTCTTGATTCTTTCTGGTATGCATAACTTGAACTCTCAGGGGGAAGAAAAATTCAGAAGAATTATTCAAGCGTGAGAAGAAAAGTTGTTGATCTACTTGGTGTACCCCTTACTTTCAATCTCTCTTAGCAACGTTATCATGTTATATGATGGGATTTGCTTGTTAGATTCCGCTGTGCGCTTAATCATTCTAAGCTTTATTGAAAGCTTTGAAGTTGCTTACGAGGATTGTCGATTTAGGGGGAAGCTATTAAAAAGCTTCTACATAAAGTTTATGTGGCATGAATTAGGGGGAAGCTAATTCAGAAGCTTCTCCTTAACCAGAAGTGTATGGGTTACTTAGCTCGTGCCGTTACAGTATTTCTTCTACAAGTTACTTTAAAGATGAGTCGTTTTGAAGTCAAAAGCCTCAGAAGACATCATCAGCATTGGACGCTTCATGAAAGCTCTTGTTCTTAATCATTTTGTACTTGTTAGGAAGAATATTGTAAGGAATTCTACACGTCGTCCCATGGGGGAAGATTGTTGGAAACTCACTTTATGTGACGACATTTAAGAATTCCCATTAGTTATCATAGTCACACACATTTAGACTAGACTAGGTTCGTTGTATAGTTTATTTAGTGTGTGTGATTATATATACCCCTCCTTAGCTTCCAAGGAGGGGTGTTGCTTGTGTTTTCTTTTTCATTTCAATTACATTTTCCTTTCTTTCATCTCACACACACAACCACTCTCTCTCTCTAAGCTCAACAATGGCTTCCACCACCATATTCCACCATGTTAGACCACCGGATCATATTTAGCAAATCCTCACGCTTCAATAAGTTATGTCTTGGCTATGAACTCTAATCCATACCGAGCAACTTTTAAACGATCTTGGGCTAGAAGCTAAGTAACTTTTCAAATCGTACAACCTTATTTATTGCAGATAAATTTATTAGCAAGCGATGGGAGAATAGGCTTATAATTAACTCACATAAATTCAAGAAAGAGTTCCAAACTTATAATTGACTCTATCATCTCTCGTTCTCCACAGTTTAAAATATCAAAGAATGAGACTCGTGGATGATTAGCCTATTAAATCAAAGTTTTGGGTTTTCGAGTCGCCTATAGGATCTTGCAAACTCTTAGACTTTTTCAAGTTTAGAAATCGCATTTTAAAGTTCCCATGATAAACGGCTCTCTAGGATCAATTATAGGAACTTGCGAAAAGTTCTTGTTCTTAACCCGTGAGAGTTAAGACTTTCGCGTTTTATAGCTCCCTATATAAAAGCCTAGCAAAACTTGACTTAAACACGTTAAGGATACTAGCTAGAGTAAACTCGAGTTGAGTCAAAAGATTCACAACGTTTGAAAATTAAAACCACTTTATTAAAATTTATTCTAATAAGGAAAGAAAATAACTCTACAAAGGGAAAAACTAATAGGCCAAAATAGATCAAAAATTTTGAAAGATGTCGAAAAATTGATTTTCCGGTTAAAATGAAGACAAATACAAGGAAAAGGTCACTTAACTTCGATAGAAGTCCCCCCTACACTGAATATAAACATTGTCCTCAATGTTTAAGCATGTGGGAGTAAACTCCCCTACACTTAGGACATTGTGTACTTTGTTTAAATCTCGCTAAGGAAGAGACAACTAAAGAGATTCCTATTTTAATATTGGAAAATATAAAATAGTGAATCGAAAAGAGTTTAGGATAGAACCGGGAAGAAGGGAACACGGAATCACGGTTCGTCAAAAGTCATCAAGAGTGTGTCTTTGAAGCTCTAATCCCTGCACATGATAAGAAAGAAAGCAAGAAACACCACGGGGCTCCCCCTACACTTATGGTGAAAATAGATAGATAATTGGGTTGCCTCCCAAAAAGCGCTTGTTTTTGTTAACCGAGTCACGATCCTGACTCGTCCCCGAATTAAATAGTCCATGGGGAAGCCTCGAATGTAATACCGGGATCAAAGACCTTGTCCTCGTTCCCGGTTGACATCAACAAAGGAGAGGCGGGGGGATAAGTCTTGAATGGGAGAAAGGTCCTTTCAACATACGAGAAGTATGTGAATTCAAGATCCACGGGAGGTGGGGTGGGTAAAGTAAGCACATTGTCATCCCCCAAAGACAATGGAGGCTGAGCATTCGGCAAAGCCGTAATGTTATCAATTATAATAAAATCAATGTCACCTCCTGGGTCAAAGCACTCATCCTCCGTAAGAGTGGCTAAAGGGGAGGATGAAAGGTGCTCGGGAGGGGGAGTTGGGACAATACCTTCCTACAACAAATTATCAAAAATAATATCCCCCTCCGTATCATTATCATCAATACCTGGAGGCATGGAATGAATGCCGATTTCTTCCAGCAATGGGTCATTATCTTCAACGGGAGGAATAGATGGAGGCAAAGACTCGGAGAGAGGAGGAGAAGTCAATTCTTCGATTTGAGCAATAAGAAGATGAACTTTCCGTAATCTATCGCGAAGAAGCACGTCTTCCACCTTATCCACAAGATCATGTTCATCGGTGAACTTCTCGTAAGCCGGAGAGAATAAATCGTCATCGGCCGCATCTCCCGGTGGAGATTGAGAAATTTCAAAAGGGAAATTCTCATAGCGGAGAGAAGAATCGTCATCACTAGGATCGACCTCTTCCGTAAGAGCAATGTCGTCCTGAAGCTCCATAGAAGTCACAAACCTCATCATCCAATACTTTGTCAAGACCAACATCACTAAGCTCATTCAACGAATCAAGATCCTTAGACGCAGTAGGAACATCGAGAGTAGGAGCAGCAACTTCAGAAGATGTGTTGAAAGTGCATACAACATCGTCGTCATCATCATCATAATAGTATTGATGCACAAGAGGAGGGGTATAATCACTAAGATTAGATACTTGCTCTTGTTGTAGTCGCATATTAGCGTGACCTAATCTCCTATGCCAAAGAGTAGAACTATCATCTATAGTCGCAAGACATATGTTGTCTTTTGACTTCTTATTAACCTTCATGACATAAAGCCCATGCTTTCTAACACCTTTTCCAATGACTTTTCCATCTTTTACGATTACACTGTCATGTTCCGAAAAGATGACCTTACACTTATTATCACAAATTTGACCTATACTTAAAATGTTAAAACCTAAGTTATCTACGTGCTCAACATTTTCAATGGTCATGGAATCAAGAGAAACCGTACCTTTGCCAATGATATTACCACGTAGACTACTAGCGAATGTGACGTTACCTCCATCATATGCTTTGTAATGTGAGAACAAACTTCGATTACTCGTCATGTGTTTAGAACATCCACTATCCTTAATCCACTCATCGGGCTCCAAATCAATTCCCAAGCATATCTAGGTAACAACACACAAGATCAAACATTTGGTCCCTAATATCTCATGGGTCCAAAATTGTTAGTTCCAAACATCCCTTGCATTTGGTTAGGATACATGAATGAGGAGGGGATTCCCCATGGAAAACAAAATGGAGGAGGGTAGTAATTCATGTAACCATTTTGTTGTTCATTACTTCTCCTAGGTGTGTTTGATCTAGGTTTAGAGTTATTATTATTCCTTCTAGGTGTTGGAGTTTTACTTCTAGGTCGTGAGTTGTTTTGATTATCTCTTGTAGGCGTTGTCGTTCTACTTCTAGGCTTAGACTCATTCCGTACTCTAGGTGGAGTAGAAGATAGTCTAGATAAACTTCTATTTCCCATGAGAGGTTTACTTAACGACTTATAGAACTTACCAATAGCATTGTCGTCAAGTATGGGTAATTGAACCTTATTAACAGTAAGATGCTTTGGTTTTTCATTTAACCTAGATTTTTCAGAAAGTTCAGAATTTTCACAAAACTCAACTTCTGGCCGCGGTACCTTATCTAGAGCTGCGGTTCCATAGTGATAAGGAACCGCGCCATACGATATGGAACCGCGTCCAGAGGGTGTTTTCTGTGAAAACCTGACTTGTTTTGGTTCACTAGTTGAAGCTTCATTTGAGTTAAAACCTAGACCAAGTTTTTCCTTAGAATTAACTTGTTTGTTTAACATATCATCAAGAGCACTAGTACCTTTCATGAACTTTTCCAATTTAATGGAGGTGCTCTTGAGATCATCATTCTCTAATATAAGTTTCTCACAACTTAAGCAACCTAAATCAACCTCTTTGTTTTTCTCAAGTTTAGCCAATTTCTCCCTAAGTTCATTGATCTCATTTTCAAGCTTAGTTTTGGTTGATTTTAAGGTTTTATTCTTTTCTATGATTTAAGACTAAGTTTGTGTAAGCTATCATATTTGCCTTCAAATTCAATATCATCTAAAGTGGAACTATCATTGCTATAATATTCAGTTTCGGAATGTACCTCTTTAGAAGTGTGAGCCATAAGACATTTCTCCTCTTTGGGGTTGTCATCATCATCTTCACCGCTATCGCTCCAAGCGCCACTAACGAATGCCATGTGGTTCTTATCACGAGCGGGCTTTGGACAATCACCAATGAAGTGATTTGGATCACCACATCTAAAGCATTCCTATCACCTTTTTCGTTCTTGACAAACCGATTCTTTGACAATGGTTTCTTGTCATAGTTTGGTTGCCTAACGTGTTGACCTCGTCTCTTGAAGAACTTCTTGAAATCTCTTACCGCCAATGCATACTCCTCGTCATCACTTTCCGAGGAACTATCATGGTCACTTTGTGCCTTCTTGGCTTTAAGTGCAAGAGATTTCCTTTCACTCTTGGTTTTTACTAATTCCGAGTCCTTCAAAATTATCATCTCATGAACCTTCAAGTTTCCTATGAGTTCATCGAGTGATAAAGTTGAGAGATCTTTCGACTCTTCAATAGCCGTGACTTTTGCTCTCCACTTTGGATGTAAGGCCCTTAGAAACTTCCTAACATTGTTCTTGCTAGAAAAACCTTCATCAAGTGCTTTTAGACTAGTAATAATGGTGTTAAATCTAGCAAATGCACTATCAATAGTTTCATCTTCTAAGATGACAAATTGTTCATATTGTTGGACAAGAAGATCGATTTTACTTTCTTTGACTTGGCTATTACCTTGGTGGGTTACTAAAAGAGTGTTCCAAATATCTTTAGCGGTTTCACACATAAAAATTCTTTCATACTCTTTCTTAGACAAAGCATTATAAATCACCATTTTAGCCTCATTATTTTTTGAAAGTTTCTTTTTAGTATCATCATTAGCTTTGTCAAAAGTGACTAATTCTTTTGTTTTAGAAACTTCATTAAATTGAAAGGGTAAGAAATCACCATTGGTAATAACATGCCAAAGATCTAAATCTTTTGATTTCACATAAGTTTCAAATCTATTTTCCAATAAATAAAACTATCGGTTTCAAAAAGTGGTGGTCTTTGCATAGATTGCCCTTCTAGGTACTTGTTGGAATCCATAGATCGATTCAAGTTTTAAAATACAATATACTTTAAAAATTCTTGAGCAACCAGCTCTGATACCAATTGTAGAAACTAGAAGGGGGGGGTTGAATAGTTTCTTATAATTACTTGTTAAAATATGGTTTCCAAAAATCCTTTTTCAAAAACTTAGGCCTGAGGAAATATGTGAAATCTTCTTATGCACAATATGAACAATGATAGTGTAGCTAAACTAATACTAACAAAAATATATCCACAAAGAATAAAGAATGATAGTGTAGCTAATCTAATACTAACACATGTATATGCAAAAAGAATAAAGAATGTAAAGAGTTAAGGGTAAAGAAAGATCAAACCGAACACCAAGGATTTATAGTGGTTCGGCAACGAAGCTCACTCCTCGTTCCTACTCCACTCCTCGAGTACTCCTTACTCGAGAGTTCACTACACAACAAGCTCCTTATGGTGGAGAAAACCGTATACGTCGCTTAACCAATTTCCGACTCTAAGCTAAAAGTCGAGCCCTAATCGTAGCTAGGACCAATCTACACAACTATAATTAGTACATACACAACTTCCAAATAGACACAACTACTTGGATCTTCACAACTATGACACAACTACAAGAATATAAAATTTGATCTTCAATGGATCTTTGGTGGTGGACTCAACACTTCACTAGGATAGTGTTCTTTTCTTTGCACTTGGAGAGGAAGGGATGGAAGAACAAGATTCACTTCTTAAACAAGTAATAATCAAACAAATGATCAAAGATTTGAGTGATTAAAGAAGGGGTTTGAATCTGGAAATAAATGTGCAAAAGAGGTGAGGTGAAAAGCTGAGAATGGTCCGCTATGTGACAATCCATCAATTTATGATTGATATTTTATTCTCAATATTTATTTGAAAACATTATTTTAATATTACAATATGAACTCACTTATTTTTGGGAAGAAATTTGGATTTACGTCTTGAAGTAGCATCGACTACGTTTAAACCGGAGGATTCAACGTTACGTGCTTACGTTTACATACACCGTCTTTGGTGACAGTCCGACATTTCAAAAAATAAATTTATCCGTGAATATTATTTTGGAGTTTTAAATTTGTGTTGGTTCATAAACTCAAAAATTTACGAGAAGAGATTAGGACTTACGATTTTATTTTAACGTCCTTTACGACTAAACCGGAAACCTTAGGATTACGTATTTACGTTTTCGAACTCCGTTTTTGATGAGACAATTTTTATTAGATTTGTGTTGTGACGTTGATTCATAATTTATAAAAACGTTTTTCATAAAACGACCCGAGGGCACGCAAATCGAGGAAACTAGAATCGAGGAGTGCCCGTAAATAAATGGGGATGAGACAAGTGGGACACTTGCCCCACCCCCACTCAAAACCGGTTACAACACTACACCTCAACACTTGATGTGTCAAGGTGTTAGCTTATTATCTACACATGTAACAAGCTTAGCTTGTAAGCTAAGCACTTACACAAAACCAACAAAAACCATTAACTAAAACACATACCATCATTTCACCATGCAAAACTAGCTACAACTCTCTCCTCCTCTCTTATTCTTGCCGTCCAAAAACAACCCCAAACCACCCATTTGATCCAAATTTAACCACAAATCTTATGTTATTCTTGCATAAGATGATGTCCTTTTGAAGACTTATTGATTGGTGGTGCTTATAACATCCAAGGAGGAGTATTCATGGTGTCTTGGGGCTGATTTTCCACAAGGTGATCATGAAGATTGATGGTCTTGAAGATGGTCTTGGCTATGCACAAGTTTCTCCATCAAAATCCATGTTTTGATCACAACCTACATCATCATGGTGGTATAAAGATTGTCCTCCTTAACTTCTTGTTATTTTGATTATGTAAACATGTATTTTATTTCCTATTGTATATGTATATGATGATTATATGATGATAAAAATGTTATGTGGGGATTTGTTGTTGATAAACATGCTTAAAAAGATTAAAGACTATAAGAAACAAGGTTAAAATCTTGGTTAAATTTGATGGCTGTATAAAACAGTAAAGAACCATATGGTAAACTGACAAAATGATGAGCTAGAATGGATTTACAGTAAGCTATGGGTCTTGTACACATGTGAGAGTTGGCCATGCAATGGAATCATTGTAATGAGTGAGATATGATCAAAACAAGTTTAGGGTATAAATCTGAGGTTACTGTTTTGGACGATTTTTAGAAAATATTTAGAAGATGATTCAACAGTAGCTATAGAAGAGTTAAATGTAGCACATATCATGTAGTTTATGTGATAAAAATTTGAGCTTCTATCTCCATATAGAACTCAGGATATGGCAGTTTTGGTGAAAGTGAAGATAAAAATCAGATTTTTGGAAATTAAAGAATAATACTATTATATAAGCACTCAAAATTTAATAGTATAAAATATAAATGAAAACCCACCAACTTATAAAACTTATTTATATAAGTATTTAAAAGGGTAAATGAATGAATAACTTATATAAATGGTAGTGAAATAATACTTATAAGTTATAAAACTATAAACATTGTTTTTACGACCTTTTCGGCTAATACCGTAAAAATTAACGTTTTTGTTAAATAAAACTTATATGGTTGGACCCGTCTAATGAAAACTTTATAAAACTTATATACTGATATATAGACATGTATAACAACTAAAAACCGATAAAACCCGAACTATAAGAAATACGGACATTTACGAGCTAATTAAGCATATTGGACTAATAATTGGACTAAATAAGATAAATACTTGTAAAAAGAACTTATTGGGCTTAACCCATTTAGGCCCAACTTGTAAGGTGTAGATACTGATAATATAAGTATAACAAGGATTAATACAAATTAAGAACTTATAATAGGCTCATTGGAACTAAAACACGTAAAAAGGTAAAACTAGTAAACTAGTATAAAAGTTATCAACACATAACTCTAAAATGAGTAAACGAGAATATGTAAACCCACTTGATCATCATATATATATAATCATCATATGTATACATACTTGTTATTTTTATAAAGTCATTGGACAAACGTCTAAGACCAAGTATTATTTGTCTAGGTTTCCGTGATTGAAGCACGTACCGTACGTCCGAGTTGCCGATAACCCGCTTCCCACATCAACGTGAGTTCATAGCCTCGCACTCTTTTAAATGTTTTATAAACCCGCGAGGGAGATAACATGTTAGTCTTTATAAAATCAGGACACCATTTGTCCCGATTGTTTGTTTATTGATTTGGACCCGAATGATTGAATGACCCGATTGTATGACCCGATAAATGATTAAAGGACCCGATAGATGCAAATAAAAATGGATTATAAAAGTTAGGTTATGTCACTAAAAGTCCCATTAGCATGAATTGTGAACTACCGGGATTTGGTAGACGCTTATGCATTTAATAGTACTATTTGGGGACGATCACCCCAGTTCGCGCCTTGATGGTTGATCCCCGTCGTGCCACATTGATTGGTAAGCGAATTTATGTATGAGAAGATTTCCATAGCGTGACCTTTGTGACGACACGCTACTTTAGATGGGCAAATTGGTATCGGTTTAGCTACCCGTTGTTGGTTTAGTAAGGTAACAATGTCATGCGGCTTATAATAATCCAAATCACCGAAATACTATTAGACGCTTCGAATTACGATGTATTGCCTGACTAGCAATACAGGGTCATACTACTGATATTATGTTCGTGTTTTGGTTTTCATAACCATATTCATATAACGGTTTTTATTTGATTTTATACAACGTCATAAGACGTATTGTATGATGTTTTTACGACATTGGCTCGTATAATGATTTTTACGGCAAATGCCTATATTATGATTTTCGATAAGGATTTGTATAAAATGACTTTGGCTATTTTATGGCCTATTAAGTAATAATTTTATACTGATATTATATTGATGGAATTTAATAAACTCTATGAATTCACTCGGCGTTATCGTTGACCTTTTCTTTTAACATGTCTTATCTCAGGTACTTGAAGGTAATTCTCGGGAAGACGACAAGAATTCATGGCCCGCACTTAAACAATATTTTCCATTCAAATATTTTGTAAAACCTTGTATGAAATGTAATGACTTGGGACCGATGTAACTTTGATCTTTATGAATGGAAATGATTTATTATTAAACGACGCGATTTTTATGCGTTGTCTATGATGTGAGTAATGCGCTATCCCGTAACACCAACTAGTCTTCCGCTGTACTGAGTTGTATTAATTTGGGGGTGTTACAGTTTGGTACCAGAGCTCTCGTTATAGAGAACGAAAGATTTTTAAAACCAAGGTTTTGAATAAAACATTTCAAAATCTTTAGACTATAAACATTTTTCTAAAAATGTCTAAAAATCTTTTGACTATAACGGTACCGAAGAATTCCCGAGTTACCGACAAGGCCAGACTGAGAAGTGTTATTTTATATATATATATAACTTGGATTATATATATATGATGTAATTTTATTACATGATTGTTTGATGATTATTTCTATATTTATACGAGGTATTTATACGACATAGATTGTCACAAGTAACCCTAACTCCCCTAGCAAATCAATCGAAGCTATTCTCGTAGGAATTCTAGGTATCCTAGATCTAAACCAAGTTGTGGATATTTATGATCCCAAAAAATGGTTGATATTCGTAGAAATGTAGATATTAGTTGATTGTGAAATTGAAAGAAGAATTGGCGAGATTAAATCTGATATCGATGTCATGACGATCTTTTCTTATAGAGTGGAGTTTGACAAAACGTTATCACCTAGAAAGATGTCATCTAATTCGTTGTCATCAAATTCTTAAATTTAAATCGAAAGGGTGAATGTTGCACTTGAGGCTGTTATTGGAACCATTACCCAAAAGCCTCATGCCACTAATACCTTTCCGAGAAGTATAATTGAATGTGTGAGTCATCTCATGTTAGTGACTCATTTGATAATTGTTGTTGTAAGAGATATAGGATTGGAAATTAAGTGTTGATTTATATTGAGATTGTATTGCCTTTACAAGGCCGAAGAATAAGATTGAAAGTATTGGAGAATGAAGTAGGATATCGAATTGAGTATAAAATTGGTTGAAACTTGAATAAAGTAAAATTTAACCTGTATGGAATATGAGATTGTTAAGAAGAAGTCGTTAAGTTCTTTGATTGAATTATAAGGTTTTAATTGATTGTTGATTCGTATTAAGGGTTGTTCCTAGGCCATTGTCCACTGACGAGGATGCCAGTGTCCAATAAATAAATTGAAGAAATCTTCTTCTGAATTGAGACCGATGGATCTTCCGGGATATGTGGAACACCTAATAACTCTTGTAGATTAGTATTCATTGTGGTATCTTTTAAAAATAATCCCTAACTTAACTGAGACATCAGTTGGTAGGATGAGTTCTGAGAATTGTATGACATAGTGACATGTAATGTGTTACGGTACAATTTTGACTTGTTTGTGATTAATGAAAAAGACTACCTTTGATTGCTAAATTCTACATGTATCGATGTTATCTATCTTTTCTTGCTTCTTCCTAATGTTCGCATTAGTGATGCAACCATTGAACAAGTACTCATCTCGATTTGAGTTACGTTGTGGATTATTCTTTTGAGTGCCATCGAGATCATGAACCTCATGATTAATTGGCTAAGCTCATTTCCTATCATATCGTAGTTAATTCTTGATGAACAACTCTTCATCACTCTTTGGCAGATCACACATTATTTTTATAAAGTTAAAACGGTATCCTTTGAGAAAAATTAATTTTCATCACAATAAGGATTATTCAAAGTGAGATTTATAAGTGACTGATATCAAAATGAAGTTGTTTAAGAGACGATTTGGAAACTTAATTATTTCCATAACAAAGAAAACCTTTGTAAATTTATTCTTGATTCTTATTTAAGAATTAAGCATGAAAATGTTTTTATTATAAACATGATGATAAAATTTTGACGAACTGAGTATTGCATCGTTTATCTTGAAATTGTATATAGTTGCGCGCCTACATACAATTTGGAATGGACTATGCAAGACTGATTAGTAGTCACCATAAAACTAATGAATAAACACTACATTTTCTTTGAGGATTATGAAAGATTTAATTTTAATGAGATCTGCAAGAAGTGAAAAATAAGGACATAGTGTTAGGGACACCTACATATGTGCCTGTAGCATCTATTCTTCTGAGTTGAATTTACTCATCTGTGGAAATTGTCTTATTTGACAATTGACAATTCTTTCTTGTCCAATTCTCCCATAGTGAGATTCTTAGGAAAAGTATCTGATTACCGAGTATTGATACCCGACTGGATGTATCGACGTTCCTATCATTTCTTTTGATTTGATTTCATTTGAATGACCTGGGTAACGATCCAAGGAGCTTTCAAATGCGTACTCAGATTATGAAAACATGGGATATATTCATATTCGTTAAATGTTTTCGTCCGTATCTGATTTGAAATTCTCTTCGCATAGATTTTGTGTTGACCTTACTCTTTAGATGAAAGTTGTGTCTCCATATATCCTTGAATTTGTGAAGGATTATGAATTATTATTAGCCTTTTGAGAAGTTCACATCTTATCGACGGTAATGAAACTGAAAAGTTGATAGTGCCAGTAGAATGGATTGATTGATTATGACATAACGACATTGTCTTAATTTATGGGAACTCGAGTAGAATTTCCCGAAAAGATAAGATGTTGATTATCAAAAGTGATCTAAATAATTCTTGGTGGATGACGATATCCTGTATTTAGACTTAAAAGTATACCAAGAATGGTTGTGAACTAGTTATAGATATTGTAATCTAGAATAACTTAATATGAATTTATTAAAAGATAATTCTTTTATTTGAAACTTTAGTAAGTATTTGTTGATGAATTACCTAGACTTTCGCCATTAAGGCAAGTTGAAATTGGTATTGATTATATTCCCGGTGCTGCACTTGTGGCTTGTGCACGGTACGTCAGCACCATCTAAATTTAAGGAATTACCGTACAACTGAGAGAGTTGTCGGAGAAAGATTTTATTATACCAAGCCTGTCATCCTGAAGAGCTATGGTGTTATCATTCCTTATATTTATAGATTACTGTGAACTGGGTAAATTGACAATCGAAAACGATATCCATAACTCGAAATGGAAGATTTGTTCGATCATTTACAAGGTTCTAGCGTATGTTTTAAAGATTTGATTCACGGCATGGTTATTATCAACTTCGCGTCCGCGAAGAAGATTATGTATTCCAATCACTACATCCGGTCCTTGTAATAAACATTATGAGTTTCACGTGATGTCGTTTGGATTGACTAACACACATGTAGCATTCATAAAATTGGTGAATCACGTGTGTAGGCTGTATTTTGATAAATTCATGCTCGTGATCATTAAGGATCATTTGTTTGTTCATAAGAATAAGAATGAGTTAATAATTATTTATAGATTGCCCTGAATTGGCCGAACAATGAAAACCTGTACCTTAAATATTTAACATGTGATTAAGGACTTAATACTTTATATGATTTAACCGTGTGATTAATAGATAATGGAAGCTATATTGACTTTTCAAAGATTAGAACCATTAACGCTTAGGGATTAAAAACTTGATCCTTTACTTAAAATGACCGTTGGATTAATAATGGTAAGATGTATACATATAGACTCTTCAAAAATTAAGAGCCCTTTTAAGACTTTAGATTTTACCAAAAAGAAAATGGAAATATATTTTGACAAATGTTTTAACAAAGGATTTTAAAGGGATTATTCCCTTATACACAAAACATTTAACTAAACTCCTGTTTAGGGGTAAATGTTTTTGCATACCTTAGGAAAACTTAAGAAGGAATGAGGAAACCATTTAAACCATAACTTGAAATTTGAAACGATAATTTTTGCCTTTTAACTAAGAAAATTTTGACCAAAATATAACCAAAGATTTTTCGAACATTTACGAATCTTATTAAATACTTTCGATAAATCAACAAAAATCTTGTTAATTAAATTCAAATTTATTTTGAACATTTTGTATAATTGGTCGAACTAAGAAATTTAAAACTTTTACGCTTCATAAAAATTAACTGATAATTATTTAATTAATTATGATAATTATCGACGCTTTAGACGACGGATTGAGTAAAACGGATAAAAATGATAATAGAGACGAAACTAAAACATAGAAGATATGAAGAAAGAATTTTGAATAAATACGGTTGTGATATTTATTTCATCAGGAAGGTGAACGTAATTACTGACGCATAATATAGAAAGAATATCTGAGTTAATTGTGGACATGATAATCACATCATCATGAGAAGTGAATATAGGTACTGACGTATTATATAAAAAGGATAAAGAACCAATTAGGATATATTTCTTAATAATGAACGTGCAAAATAAATTGCCGAACGATATAAAAACAAACAATGTTTGTAAAAAGGATAATATAGGTTATAAAAGAGGTTTCACGACTAATGTGAACCATTAAAAAAATTGAGAAGCCAATAGCGTTAAATGTTTTAAAGGTCACTTGTGGTTGCCTAAATATAGAGATTTTGAGAGATAGTTATGTTGGAATTTGTAAGTATAAGTATTCTATTTATGTCATTTATGACTAAAAGTATCTTTGTCCGAAGAAGATGTACTAATGGCAAATCATGAAGGCAGACATCGCCTCATACATTAGTTAACGTCTAGCTATTGCAAAGGTCATCATCTGAATTTGATTCGATTCGGGTCATCGTCGACAGACTGACCAAATCTGCTAATATCATTCCCTAATGATAAATGCAAAAGAGTTATGTAAACATAGTGTGCCTGTATCGATCATCTCTATCAAGATCCTCGCTTCGCATCGAATTTCTAGAGATTTGCTCAGAGATCATTGAGAACGAACCTTGATGAGAGTACTCTTTACCACCCCAAATCGAAGGGACGAGGTAAAGTAACGATACAAAGTAATATAAGTGTTGTTTTATGTTTGAATGATTGACCTTTGGTGATAAATCGTATAATCGTTTTCCTTTGAAAAGATTATCATTGATAATCATCGTATTAGGATTGAGATCGAATCTTGTTAGGATCTAAATATTAGAGCATCTGTAAGCAAAGGTTGAGATGAAGACATCCGACAAACACCCATTGTGAGTTGGACATGTCTTTTAGGTTTAAGGTTTCCTATGATGGCGAACCTAACCTTACAAAATACCCGACCCGCGAGATCTGAAATGATTGTTGAAATTAGGATTTGATTATTAACCGAGGGTAGTGGGCAAGAGGTTATGTGAATGTGAAATGTAGATCTTGAAGTGCCAAATGGGTAGCGAAGTTATGCCACAAAATTTTAAACTTGGAAAAATGAATTCATGATCTGACAATTCATGGGATATAAGTCCCCGTTGTATGGGACCATTGAGATGATGTAAAAGTTGGGATTGAAAGGCATATAAGCTGGATCTACCCTAGGACTTCAAGAACTGCGTGAATTATGTTTCATAAATCGAACTTGATGGAATATCTATTAAGTAAAAATCTGATTGTTCTTAGTAAAAGCTTAGATCGGCGAAAAGTTGCATTCATCAGAAACCCGTGAAGATCATGGATAGAGAAAGTAAGTCAACATTTAGCCTGATCTTATTCCCGTAGTTATGTTTGATGAAACTCGCGTATTATAATGGATTACACTTGTGAGAAGAGACCGAATGTGGAGGAAATACCCACATGGCTTTAACTCTATAAGAAGCGAGTAGTAAGGTAAGATGATCTTTGAGGACAAAGATCCTGTTTAGGGGTAAATGCTGTGAAAATCCGTCAATTTATGATTGATATTTTATTCTCAATATTTATTTGAAAACATTATTTTAATATTACAATATGAACTCACTTATTTTTGGGAAGAAATTTGGATTTACGTCTTGAAGTAGCATCGACTACGTTTAAACCGGAGGATTCAACGTTACGTGCTTACGTTTACATACACCGTCTTTGGTGACAGTCCGACATTTCAAAAAATAAATTTATCCGTGAATATTATTTTGGAGTTTTAAATTTGTGTTGGTTCATAAACTCACAAATTTACGAGAAGAGATTAGGACTTACGATTTTATTTTAACGTCCTTTACGACTAAACCGGAAACCTTAGGATTACGTATTTACGTTTTCGAACTCCGTTTTTGATGAGACAATTTTTATTAGATTCGTTTTGTGACGTTGATTCATAATTTATAAAAACGTTTTTCGTAAAACGACCCGAGGGCACGCAAATCGAGGAAACTAGAATCGAGGAGTGCCCGTAAATAAATGGGGATGAGACAAGTGGGACACTTGCCCCACCCCCACTCAAAACCGGTTACAACACTACACCTCAACACTTGATGTGTCAAGGTGTTAGCTTATTATCTACACATGTAACAAGCTTAGCTTGTAAGCTAAGCACTTACACAAAACCAACAAAAACCATTAACTAAAACACATACCATCATTTCACCATGCAAAACTAGCTACAACTCTCTCCTCCTCTCTTATTCTTGCCGTCCAAAAACAACCCCAAACCACCCATTTGATCCAAATTTAACCACAAATCTTATGTTATTCTTGCAAAAGATGATGTCCTTTTGAAGACTTATTGATTGGTGGTGCTTATAACATCCAAGGAGTAGTATTCATGATGTCTTGGGGCTGATTTTCCACAAGGTGATCATGAAGATTGATGGTCTTGAAGATGGTCTTGGCTATGCACAAGTTTCTCAATCAAAATCTATGTTTTGATCACAACCTACATCATCATGGTGGTATAAAGATTGTCCTCCTCAACTTCTTGTTATTTTGATTATGTAAACATGTATTTTATTTCCTATTGTATATGTATATGATGATTATATGATGATAAAAATGTTATGTGGGGATTTGTTGTTGATAAACATGCTTAAAAAGATGAAAGACTATAAGAAACAAGGTTAAAATCTTGGTTAAATTTGATGGCTGTATAAAACAGTAAAGAACCATATGGTAAACTGACAAAATGATGAGCTAGAATGGATTTACAGTAAGCTATGGGTCTTGTACACATGTGAGAGTTGGCCATGCAATGGAATCATTGTAATGAGTGAGATATGATCAAAACAAGTTTAGGGTATAAATCTGAGGTTACTGTTTTGGACGATTTTTAGAAAATATTTAGAAGATGATTCAACAGTAGCTACAGAAGAGTTAAATGTAGCACATATCATGTAGTTTATGTGATAAAAATTTGAGCTTCTATCTCCATATAGAACTCAGGATATGGCAGTTTTGGTGAAAGTGAAGATAAAAATCAGATTTTTGGAAATTAAAGAATAATACTATTATATAAGCACTCAAAATTTAATAGTATAAAATATAAATGAAAACCCACCAACTTATAAAACTTATTTATATAAATATGTAAAAGGGTAAATGAATGAATAACTTATATAAATGGTAGTGAAATAATACTTATAAGTTATAAAACTATAAACATTGTTTTTACGACTTTTTCGGCTAATACCGTAAAAATTAACGTTTTTGTTAAATAAAACTTATATGGTTGGACCCGTCTAATGAAAACTTTATAAAACTTATATACTGATATATAGACATGTATAACAAGTAAAAACCGATAAAAACCGAACTATAAGAAATACGGACATTTACGAGCTAATTAAGCATATTGGACTAATAATTGGACTAAATAAGATAAATACTTGTAAAAAGAACTTATTGGGCTTAACCCATTTAGGCCCAACTTGTAAGGTGTAGATACTGATAATATAAGTATAACAAAGATTAATACAAATTAAGAACTTATAATAGGCTCATTGGACCTAAAACACGTAAAAAGGTAAAACTAGTAAACTAGTATAAAAGTTATCAACACATAACTCTAAAATGAGTAAACGAGAATATGTAAACCCACTTGATCATCATATATATATAATCATCATATGTATACATACTTGTTATTTTTATAAAGTCATTGGATAAACGTCTAAGACCGAGTATTATTTGTCTAGGTTTCCGTGATTGAAGCACGTACCGCACGTCCGAGTTACCGATAACCCGCTTCCCACATCAACGTGAGTTCATAGCCTCGCACTCTTTTAAATGTTTTCATAAATGTTTTATAAACCCGCAAGGGAGATAACATGTTAGTCTTTATAAAATTAGGACACCATTTGTCCTGATTGTTTGTTTATTGATTTGGACCCGAATGATTGAATGACCCGATTGTATGACCCGATAAATGATTAAAGGACCCGATAGATGCAAATAAAAATGGATTATTAAAGTTAGGTTATGTCACTAAAAGTCCCATTAGCATGAATTGTGAACTACCGGGATTTGGTAGACGCTTATGCATTTAATAGTACTATTTGGGGACGATCACCCCAGTTCACGCCTTGACGGTTGATCCCCGTCGTGCCACATTGATTGGTAAGCGAATTTATGTATGAGAAGATTTCCATAGTGTGACCTTTGTGACGACACGCTACTTTAGATGGGCAAATTGGTATCGGGTTAGCTACCCGTTGTTGGTTTAGTAAGGTAACAATGTCATGCGGCTTATAATAATCCAAATCATCGAAATACTATTAGACGCTTCGAATTACGATGTATTGCCTGACTAGCAATACAGGGTCATACTACTGATATTATGTTCGTGTTTTGGTTTTCATAACGATATTCATATAACGGTTTTTATTTGATTTTATACAACGTCATAAGACGTATTGTATGATGTTTTTACGACATTGGCTCGTATAATGATTTTTACGGCAAATGCCTATATTATGATTTTCGATAAGGATTTGTATAAAATGACTTTGGCTATTTTATGGCCTATTAAAATGATTTGTACAGAATGACTTTCAGTAATAATTTTATACTGATATTATATTGATGGAATTTAATAAACTCTATGAATTCACTCGGCGTTATCGCTGACCTTTTCTTTTAACATGTCTTATCTCAGGTACTTGAAGGTAATTCTCGGGAAGACGACAAGAATTCATGGCCCGCACTTAAACAATATTTTCCATTCAAATATTTTGTAAAACCTTGTATGAAATGTAATGACTTGGGACCGATGTAACTTTGATCTTTATGAATAGAAATGATTTATTATTAAACGACGCGATTTTTATGCGTTGTCTATGATGTGAGTAATGCGCTATCCCGTAACACCAACTAGTCTTCCGCTGTACTGAGTTGTATAAATTTGGGGGTGTTACACACTATTTAAAGGATAAAGGAGCCAACGGCTATATCTGCCCGCGGTACCTTATCACAGCCCGCGGTACCTTATCGATAAGGTACCGCCTAGGCGCTAAGGTACCGCCGGACTAGACTCCGCTCCTTTTTGTCCTTTAGTGGTGGAGGTCTTATCGGGTATAAAAAATATCCTGAAAGGATATTCTTAACAGAATAAGAATATGCCATTTTCAAATTTCAAATAATTAATTTAATAAAACATTTTCTTAAAAATAAAGTTTAATAAAAACATGTCACATTTAATAAAAAGTGAGTTTCAAGAAAAAAATAAATCACTTGATCACTTGATTAAGGTTAGTACTTGTTTATCCATACCTTAAGTGAAAATGGGTAAAATGAAAAATACTTGAACTCAAGAATTCGTTTTTCGTTGTTTTCGTAAATGCTTGTTTTTACATATTGTCGTAATCAAAACCAAGCGAGACCGAAAAATGCAAGTAACGTTTTTAGCCATTATTGCATTAACAATCTCCCCCTTTTTGATTCCGACAATACATAAACTCAATCACACAAAAACAAGATTTTCGAAGACGAGTTTATTCATTTCTCCCCTTTGTCGAAGCAAAAAGGTTGCGTAAGTCGGTGTTGAAGAAACGGACTTTGCAAAGACTCCCCCTTAGTGCTTACTCCCCTAGCTTGGGGCACCGAGGAATCGAGATATGGTGACAAGCTACATAGAAGGGTTAGTTAAACAAAAGAAACAACCAACAATATATAGCAATAGGTCACATAAAGAAAATTAAAAGAGAAGAAAACAAAAAGACAAAGATCCAAGATAGGTTACTAAAGGAACATCATACAAAGAAGTATGGAAAGAAAAAAAAGAAACAAGCCAAAAGCATAAATCTAATCCTAGTTATTCTAGAATTCTAAGATTTGCTTGAATTTGGTGTCTTGAGGATAAGCAATCAATGCTTATATGAAAGACAAGGTAATAGCGGAGGGTGGTGGTGGTGGCTTGTTGGAGATCTCATAATCAAAGTGAAGAGGAGGCTTGATTAAGAGACTCTTGATGTAGCTCAACTCCTCATAGATGTGTGCCATAGCAAGATGTTGATATTGACAACATTGACAATATGTTCCATGGTGCATGACATTATCATGAGAAGGAGAAAGAACACTAAAGGGTGGTGGTGGAAGAAAGGAAGTTCCACAATCAACATTCTTGGTAGGAGAAATGTGATTAAGAGTGTTCTTGGGTGGGTTTGGATTGAAAGCAATTGGAGAAAATGGAGGAGATTCAAGGCTTTCATTGGGAGAATAAGACATTTTGGATGTGAAGTAATGCAAAATGCTTATGGTTTAAATAGGGAAGGCTTAGGGTATTTTTGGTGTGGTCAAAGGGTTTGAAACAAAGATTCTCAAAAAATGTTGGAGCAAATCTGTAGTTTCAGACAAAAACCCGAAAAGGAAGGCCACTGTAGGCGGTTCCTTATCTATAGTGGCGGTACCTTATCAATAAGGTACCACGGTTCACATATGGAACCGCCTGCAGAAGCAGGGTTTGGTGTTTGGAGAAAGATTTTTCAGCAAATCTTATTTTTCTAGTCTAACTTATCATAGGGATGTGCTTAAAAGCAAAGATAGACAAAGAAAACATATGCAAACTTACCAAATAGAGATTTGACCAAAATACATAGATTTAAAAAATCAATGTAGGAGGTGTGTAAGACAAGACCTAAAGTCATGACATAATGATCCTCCATGATTCAATCTTGTTCTTGCTATGTTTGAGAGAATCATACATATGAATTATGTAAGATCTACATTAATAGCGAGAATCTATGAAAAATCGTTTTTAGATTGAATTAACAATGTCAAACGAATTTCTCAACCATTTTCGAAAGAGACTTTGAGAGTTTTGAAAAGGAGAGGAGAAGATTTTTCAAAAGGATTTTAAAAGACTCAAGGACTCAAAGTGGTAATAGAAAACACACAAGAAGAAAAGAATTTAAGGAAGATGTTCCATTAATCCTAGACCTAGACGCAAGTAATTAAAAGGTTCCCTCTTAAGTGGCTTAGTGAAGATATCGGCTAAGTTGTCCTCGGAGGGCACCTTTTCAATAGTAATGTTCCCCTTTTGAACATTATCCCTAAGGAAATGGTGTCTAATTTCTATGTGTTTGGTTCGCGAATGTTGCACGGGATTCTTGCTTAGGTCTATAGCGCCTTTATTATCGCACATGATGGGAACATCATCATGAGAAATCCCGTAATCAACAAGCGCTTGCTTCATCCATAGAGCTTGTTGGCATGCTTTTCCGGCACTCACATACTCGGCTTCCGTGGTGGATATCGTAAGAGCGGTTTGTTTCTTGGAGAACCAAGAAGTTAAACAACAACCCATGAAGGTACAAACTCCACTAGTGCTTTTCCGGTCCACATAGTCTCCCGCATGATCCGAGTCCGCGTAGACAATGGTTTCTACGCGGGTCCCTTTAGGATACCATAATCCTAAATGTATAGTGCCTTTAATGTATCGGAAGATACGCTTAACCGCTTCAAGGTGAGAGGTTTTGGGCGCCTCTTGGAAGCGAGCACAAAGGCAAACACTAAACATGATATCCGGTCGACTTGCCGTTAGGTACAACAAACTACCAATCATACCTCTATATTTGGTGTTGTCTACCGACTCACAATCATCATCTACGGTGAGTTTAGTATCCGAGGCCATAGGGGTCTTCATTGGTCTAGATTCTTCTAATCCAAATTTCTTTAGCATTTCTTTAGCGTACTTAGATTGACTAAAGAAATGCCATCGTCCATTTGTTTAATTTGGAGTCCTAAAATGAAGTTAAGTTCTCCCATCATACTCATTTCAAACTCATCATGCATGATTTTGGCAAAGTCATCACACAATTCTTGACAAGTTGAGCCAAATATAATGTCATCAACATATATTTGTACGATTATGAGGTGAGAACCTTTCTTCTTTGTAAAGAGTGTATTGTCTACCATTCCCATGGTATACTCATGTTTAATAAGAAACGCTTTAAGTCTATCATACCAAGCTTTGGGTGCTTGTTTGAGTCCATAAAGTGCTTTCTTAAGCTTGTAAACATGGTCCGGTTTCTCAAAATCAATGAAGCCGGGAGGTTGAGCCACATATACCTCCTCATTGATCAAACCGTTAAGAAATGCACTCTTTACATCCATTTGTTGAAGCTTAATATCTAAGGCACAAGCGTAGGCTAAAAGGATTCTAATAGATTCTAATCTAGCTACCGGTGCATATGTCTCGTCATAATCAATCCCTTCTTGTTGATTATAGCCTTGAGCTACAAGTCTAGCCTTGTTATGAGACACAACACCATTCTCATCTAACTTATTCCTAAATACCCATTTGGTTCCTATAATGGTAGAACTTCTAGGTGGAGGAACAAGTTCCCAAACATCATCGGCAACGAATTGACTCAATTCTTCTTGCATTGCAATGACCCAACTCTCATCCGTCAAAGCTTCTTTAACATTATTTGGTTCAATCAAGGAGACAAAATAAAAGAAGTTGCTTTGGTTTTGGACTTGAGATCTTAGGGTCCTTTGATTTAAGTCACCAATGACATTATTGAGAGTATGATCCCTAGACTCCTTAATGTTTACTTCCTTTTCAACACTAAGGTCTTCAACTCCTATTTTTTTAACCTCTTTGGCTTTAAATACTTCTAATTCATCCAAGTCATCATCAACCAATGGCGGTGTCTTGAGTGAAGGAGGGGTTTCATCAAAGGTTACGTTGAGTGATTCTTTAATAACCCCTGAGGTTCTATTTAGGACTATGTAGGCCTTACTAGTTTGGGAATAACCTAAAAGGATACCTTCGTAAGACTTTGGTCAAACTTGGTAAGGTAGTATTTGGTGTTGAGGATAAAGCACTTGCTTCCAAACACCCTAAAGTATTCTAATGAGGGTTTCTTACCTTTAAGAATCTCATAGGGGGTCTTTCCTAGGAAAGGTCGATTAAGAATTCGGTTGAGAATATAAGTCGATGTATCCACGACATTGCACCAAAACTTTTGAGGCCAAGATTGCTCGTTTAACATCGTCCTACTCATCTCTTGGAGAGTCCTATTCTTCCTTTCAACTACCCCATTTGATTGTGGAGTGCGAGGAGCCGAGAAGTTATGGGTAATACCATGAGTTTCACAAAAGGCACCAAATTGCACTTCATTATCAAATTCCCTACCATGATCCGTCCTAATAGAAACAATTGAACATCCTAGTTGATTTTGAATTCTTCGACTAAAGATTTCGAAGTGATCGAAAGCTTCATTCTTAGTTGCCAAAAATCTAGTCCAAGTGAATCTAGAATAGTCATCAACTATAACTAGGGTATAAAGGTTACCTCCATAACTCCGTATGGCTGAAGGTCCAAAGAGATCTATATGTAGGAGCTCTAAGCACCGAGAGGTCGAAACCAAATTCTTGGCTTTGTGACTTGAGTGAACTTACTTTCCAACTTTGCAAGCATCACAAAAGTGACTATCAAACTTAATCTTGGGGAGGTGTCTTACCAACTCCTTAGAGACTAAAGATTGAATTAAACGCATATTAGCGTGACCTAATCTCCTATGCCAAAGAGTAGAACTATCATCTATAGTCGCAAGACATATGTTGTCTTTTGACTTCTTATTAACCTTCATGACATAAAGCCCATGCTTTCTAACACCTTTTCCAATGACTTTTCCATCTTTTACGATTTCACTGTCATGTTCCGAAAAGATGACCTTACACTTATTATCACAAATTTGACCTATACTTAAAAGGTTAAAACCTAAGTTATCTACGTGCTCAACATTTTCAATGGTCATGGAGTCAAGAGAAACCGTACCTTTGCCAATGATATTACCACGTAGACTACTAGCGAATGTGACGTTACCTCCATCATATGCTTTGTAATGCGAGAACAAACTTCGATTACCCGTCATGTGTTTAGAACATCCACTATCCTTAATCCACTCATCGGGCTCCAAATCAATTCCCAAGAATATCTAGGTAACAACACACAAGATCAAACATTTGGTCCCTAATATCTCATGGGTCCAAAATTGTTAGTTCCAAACATCCCTTGCATTTGGTTGGGATGCATGAATGAGGAGGGGATTCCCCATGGAGAACAAAATGGAGGAGGGTAGTAATTCATGTAACCATTTTGTTTTTCATTACTTCTCCTAGATGTGTTTGATCTAGGTTTAGAGTTATTATTATTCCTTCTACGTGTTAGAGTTTTACTTCTAGATCGTGAGTTGTTTTGATTATCTCTTGTAGGCGTTGTCGTTCTACTTCTAGGCTTAGACTCATTCCGTACTCTAGGTGGAGTAGAAGATAGTCTAGATAAACTTCTATTTCCCATGAGAGGTTTACTTAACGGCTTATAGAACTTACCAATAGCATTGTCGTCAAGTATGGGTAATTGAACCTTATTAATAGTAAGATGCTTTGGTTTTTCATTTAACTTAGATTTTTCAGAAAGTTCAGAATTTTCACAAAACTCAAATTCTGGCCGCGGTACCTTATTTAGAGCCGCGATTCCATAGTGATAAGGAACCGTGCCATACGATATAGAACCGCGTCCAGAGGGTGTTTTCTGTGAAAACCTGACTTGTTTTGGTTCACTAGTTGAAGCTTCATTTGAGTTAAAACCTAGACCAAGTTTTTCCTTAGAATGAACTTGTTTGTTTAACATATCATCAAGAGCACTAGTACCTTTCATGAACTTTTCCAATTTAATGGAGGTGCTCTTGAGATCATCATTCTCTAATCTAAGTTTCTCACAACTTAAGCAACCTAAATCAACCTCTTTGTTTTTCTCAAGTTTAGCCAATTTCTCCCTAAGTTCATTGATCTCATTTTCAAGCTTAGTTTTGGTTGATTTTAAGGTTTTATTCTTTTCTATGATTTTAAGACTAAGTTTGTGTAAGCTATCATATTTGCCTTCAAATTCAATATCATCTAAAGTGGAACTATCATTGCTATAATATTCGGTTTCGGAATGTACCTCTTTAGAAGTGTGGGCCATAAGACATTTCTCCTCTTTGGGGTTGTCATCATCATCTTCACCTCTATCGCTCCAAGCGCCACTAACTAATGCCGTGTGGTTCTTATCACGAGCGGGCTTTGGACAATCACCAATGAAGTGATTTGGATCACCACATCTAAAGCAATTCCTATCACCTTTTTCGTTCTTGACAAACTGATTCTTTGACAATGGTTTCTTGTCATAGTTTGGTTGCCTAACGTGTTGACCTCGTCTCTTGAAGAACTTCTTGAAATCTCTCACCGCCAATGCATACTCCTCGTCATCACTTTCCGAGGAACTATCATGGTCACTTTGTGCCTTCTTGGCTTTAAGTGCAAGAGATTTCCTTTCACTCTTGGTTTTTACTAATTCCGAGTCCTTCAAAATTATCATCTCATGAACCTTCAAGTTTCCTATGAGTTCACCGAGTAATAAAGTTGAGAGATCTTTCGACTCTTCAATAGCCGTGACTTTTGCTCTCCACTTTGGATGTAAGGCCCTTAGAAACTTCCTAACATTGTTCTTGCTAGAAAAACCTTCATCAAGTGCTTTTAGACTAGTAATAATGGTGTTAAATCTAGAAAATGCACTATCAATAGTTTCATCTTCTAAGATGAAAAATTGTTCATATTGTTGGACAAGAAGATCGATTTTACTTTCTTTGACTTGGCTATTACCTTGGTGGGTTACTAAAAGAGTGTTCCAAATATCTTTAGCGGTTTCACACATAAAAATTCTTTCATACTCTTTCTTAGGCAAAGCATTATAAATCACCATTTTATCCTCATTATTTTTTGAAAGTTTCTTTTTAGTATCATCATTAGCTTTGTCAAAAGTGACTAATTCTTTTGTTTTAGAAACTTCATTAAATTGAAAGGGTAAGAAATCACCATTGGTAATAACATGCCAAAGATCTAAATCTTTTGATTTCACATAAGTTTCAAATCTATTTTCCAATAAATAAAACTATCGGTTTCAAAAAGTGGTGGTCTTTGCATAGATTGCCCTTCTAGGTACTTGTTGGAATCCATAGATCGATTCAAGTTTTAAAATACAATATACTTTAAAAATTCTTGAGCAACCAACTCTGATACCAATTGTAGAAACTAGAAGGGGGGGTTGAATAGTTTCTTATAATTACTTGTTAAAATATGGTTTCCAAAAATCCTTTTTCAAAAACTTAGGCCTGAGGAAATATGTGAAATCTTCTTATGCACAATATGAACAATGATAGTGTAGCTAAACTAATACTAACAAAAATATATCCACAAAGAATAAAGAATGATAGTGTAGCTAATCTAATACTAACACATGTATATGCAAAAAGAATAAAGAATGTAAAGAGTTAAGGGTAAAGAAAGATCAAACCGAACACCAAGGATTTATAGTGGTTCGGCAACGAAGCTCACTCCTCGTTCCTACTCCACTCCTCGAGTACTCCTTACTCGAGAGTTCACTACACAACAAGCTCCTTATGGTGGAGAAAACCGTACACGTCGCTTAACCAATTTCCGACTCTAAGCTAAAAGTCGAGCCCTAATCGTAGCTAGGACCAATCTACACAACTATACTTAGTACATACACAACTTCCAAATAGACACAACTACTTGGATCTTCACAACTATGACACAACTACAAGAATATAAAATTTGATCTTCAATGGATCTTTGGTGGTGGACTCAACACTTCACTAGGATAGTGTTCTTCTCTTTGCACTTGGAGAGGAAGGGATGGAAGAACAAGATTCACTTCTTAAACAAGTAATAATCAAACAAATGATCAAAGATTTGAGTGATTAAAGAAGGGGTTTGAATCTGGAAATAAATGTGCAAAAGAGGTGAGGTGAAAAGCTGAGAATGGTCCACTATTTAAAGGATAAAGGAGCCAACAGCTATATCTGCCCGCGGTACCTTATCACAGCCCGCGGTACCTTATCGATAAGGTACCGCCTAGGCGCTAAGGTACCGCCGGACTAGACTCCGCTCCTTTTTGTCCTTTAGTGGTGGAGGTCTTATCTGGGTATAAAAAATATCCTGAAAGGATATTCTTAACAGAATAAGAATATGTCATTTTCAAATTTCAAATAATTAATTTAATAAAACATTTTCTTAAAAATAAAGTTTAATAAAAACTTGTCACATTTAATAAAAAGTGAGTTTTAAGAAAAGATTAAATCACTTGATCACTTGATTAAGGTTAGTACTTGTTTATCCATACCTTAAGTGAAAATGGGTAAAATGAAAAATACTTGAACTCAAGAATTCGTTTTTCGTTGTTTTCGTAAATGCTTGTTTTTACATATTGTCGTAATCAAAACCAAGCGAGACCGAAAAATGCAAGTAACGTTTTTAGCCATTATTGCATTAAAATGAATATTAAAACAAATAATAGAAGTAAAACAAGGTGAATATTAAAAACAAAAAATTAAAACGATATTAAAATGAATATTAAAACAAATAATAAAACGTAAATTTAAAGCGAAACAATTAATAAAAATAAAACTAAAAGACGAAATTAACTATCGACTTGAAAATAAAGTTTACTAAATGAAAAAGGAGAGAATAAAACTAAAATGGCACTTTAAGGCTAAACGAGGCAAAACCTAAAGCGGGTACTAAATAAAAGATAAAACTTAAACTTTTGGAAAAAATATTAATACTAAAAATCGACGAAAAATTCAACTAAAAATACGCAACTTTCAAAAATAAAATCGGAACAACTTTCAGATAAAACTAAACAATTACGCAACAATACTATTAAATAAACAAGCTAGCAGGCTAGCTGCTGGAAGCTAGCAACCATACACCTCAAATTTGGCGGGGAAAGGAAATGGAAGCATGCAGGCAGCTAGGTGAATCTAATTACTTTGGTTCGGAAGTTTTTTTTTGTTCGTTCGGAACTTTAAAACATCTGGTTCGGAACATTGCAAACTAATCTGGTTCGGAACTTTGAAAACTAAACTGGTTCGGAACTTTTCAAAGAAAATTGGTTCGGAACATTAAGAAAAGTAGGTTCGGAACTTTTAGAAAAAAAATGGTTCGGAACTTTTAAAATAAAATCTTGTTCGTAACTTTTTCTGGATAAGCTGATTCGGAACTTTCAAATATCTGACTCGGAACTTCCAAATAAAATCTGGTTCGGAACTTTTTTCAAATAAAGTTGATTCGGAACTTTTTCAAGATAAGCTGATTCGGAACTGTTACTGGGAAATATTAATCAGTAGCATGAATGAAGAACAGGGGAAAGAACTAGAACACGAATTTAAGCAAAATCAATCAAGATTAACCAAAAGATTAATCCAAAACAACCACAAATGATCAACTAACAATAACCAATCAAACCAAATCAATAACACCAACAATCATAACCGAAATAATCAAAACCCACTTAATCAAAACCATAAAAATCAAGAACAAGAACAATAAAGATGAAGAAACAATCAAACAAGAAAGGTAGAATGAGATTAACAATAAAGTAAAGATTCAATAAAACTTACTTGAATTAAAGAGTGCAATACAAGAAATTAAAGTATAGGAAATTAAATCGTAAGGTATGAAAATGGTGGAAGTGGTGGTTTGTCAAGCCACCCAACCCCCACAAAATGAAAATGAAATGGAAATATATAGGGAGATTAGGGAGGAGCTTAGGAAGCTTCCTCCCTCTTTCTTATTTTCCTTCATTGCATCCTTAGGTCCTTGCTTTCTTTAATCTTCTTAAATCTTGGACTTTAATGACTTTGGCTCGGGATTTCTTTGAACTCGTCTTGTAATTCTTCAATAAACTAGACTTGAGTTCTTCGGCTTTTGGTAAACTTCCATCTTTTGACTTTTTCTTCGATAAAAGCCCGTGAATGCCCGTGTTTTCTCCACTTTTCACCTTTTCGTCCTAAATCACAACAAAAACACAAACCACACATAATTCCGACATAAATGACATAAAATACACGTTTTGGCTCAGTTATTATTGTAATTAAGTGGTAAAAAGATGGGTGTTTTCACACCTATCAATCTTATGTGTAAAGCTCCAACGAAAATGATATGTGTGCATGCTTGTACAACCTTAAAACAACCCCTGCCAACTCAGTTCATTTGTGTGGGTAAATGCTACATCTATTCATGTATGAGAATGTATGATTTTATGTAACGAACGGGCGTAGTCTTAGTTGGAGAAACATGTGTAAATTAGGGAGTCAAATGGTTGAACCAACCTCACTGCCCTAAATAGTACTCCTTCACTATCTGTATGGACAATGATAACTAGCAGTAGTAGCAAAGTGTTGTTCGTCATTTCATTATAAATTTATTTAGAGAAGAGTGTGCCCTATGCGTATTTAATAATAAGAAGAAACAAGTGAACTCATTCTTTCAAACAAGTCTCTGTGGGTATGTCATTGCTTTCAAGTTATATGTAGATATATGGGACGTAAGTAAAAACTAAGATAAAACGTATCTATACTTGTGTGTGTTCCTGTATTTGTGTGTGTCGTGAACAACAAATAAAAGAACCAAAAGAGGACCATTTCCTCGTACTATCATTCGAGTACATGTGTGTTTGCTTAATAAGTTTACCAAGAAAAGTGAACTCGGAAAATATTTGGGTAAAGAAGTATGATTTCATGTGGGCATGCTTGTTGTATGAACTAGAATAGACCAAACGAAGCATGTCATGCTCTTTATTTTGGGCTATGAACGTAATTGGGGGCAAAACCCTTGACTCCCAAGTAGGAACGCTAATTCTATGAGACTAAGAAAATACAGAAAGTAGAATGAGTACTTTGGTGCATGGTTTGGGTTGGGGACGTAGCATTAGGCGTGATAATGGGAGGCAAGACATCTAAAAACAATAATACTTGACTTTCCTTTTTGCTTGTATGCATGAAGTACTCCTCATTTTTCCTTGTGTGTATGGGACGTGAATGAGGTAAACAAAGGGGTTGAGATAAAACTGTTTTGCATGTACTACGTGTGTGTATAAAATAAAATGAGTATGCAAGGTATGTGTGAACATACCACTATTAATGAAACAAGCATAAACGAATACAAACTCCACACATATGTAAACTAGTCAGTGTGTGTTCGCATGCATGAGGAAATGTGAATAAATAATGATGTTTTCAAAAGTCAAGAAAGGAGTAGAGTGTTGCGTGTTTATAGGGTGTGTGTGCATACAGGGACCAAAGACTACTAGTACTAACCTACCCATTAATAGAATGAGTAGTTGTTGTTTGAAAGTAAAATAGGCAAGCTTTTGGTACCATGTTCCAAATGTACACATACACTTGAAATAAAAACTGCCAAATGTGGTGTGCCCCATTTTTGTTGTCAGCATAAGGACCCGAAACAAGTACTGTCATATGTTATCTTTAATTTAGAAACAATAAAGGTGTAAGTTATAAACAAGGAAATTAAGTCATTAGGCGCTAAAGCTCAATTATTTGTGACCCGACAACCCTACTTTGCACCGGTTTTTAACCAACCTAAAGGCTGTGCCCTAATAATATAAAAATATCTTATTAAACTCGACGCGGCCTAGTTTTCAAAGCAGTTTTCCATTTGTCCTGAAGTTTAGTAACGAACCCTCAATTAATTTCCAAAAAATGCTTCTTTGACACTTCGAAATAATTGAAGCTTTACTTGTTATTTTTGATTGCGAGTAAACCACTTTGTATAAATTATCGTACTTAGAGACTTCATAAAAGTGTGATATTTATCAAATATCGAAGACCTCGCGGCCTAGTTTTTATAACAAGAACCCGTTTATTTTTCGGACTATTGAATAATGAGTTATTAAAGCCCAAAGTCGACCCCGTTACTAAAATGGACGAACTTGAAAAATGTATGAAAACATTTTATAAACCAAGAGCAAGTATAAATTATCAACCAAGTGCATTGTACATTATTATTTCTTGTATTTATCCTAAGTACGATATTTTACTTAGGTTACGAGTAGATCGTTTGCGCACTGTTTTGCGTGCCTTGATTTTTCGTGCTATCTTTATTGATCATATTCGCTACTCCATCGAGGTGAGTTTCATAGCCCCACTTTTAATTGCTTTAACTACTTTCGGGTGAGAACATTGCTTGTTTTTTAACGGATGAACATAAGTGCTTTAAACTCATACGTTTGCCTACATGACGTCTAAGTAGCGATATCCCTAGATGCTTTAGCCCACTATCGTGAACCGTTAATTAATTTGTGTAAGCGCGAATGTTATGGATAGATCTATCAGGATTAACCCCCCTATCTAATTTGGTTGTGTGGCTAAAGTTAGATACACTTACATTTGAGGATTTACAAATGATTCGGGATAGGCATTTGCTCAGGCTCTTATTATTTCTTGTTGGTTGAGGTTAACGCTTCGGTGTCACGAGCTTAGGCGTAGGTGATTAAAACGTATACTTTTGATTATAATCTTGTATTGGTTATAAGATTATATGCTGGTTGCCTTGGAAATCTTATGGTTCATCACACTATTTAAACTTAAACCTTTGAACTCACCAACCTTTGTGTTGACGCTTTAGCAATGTTTTCCTCACGTATCAAAACGGAGGAGTGACGTGGTTATGCATGGGAGATTTTTAAATGAAAATGGTCGTGACTAGTGTATGGATATTTGGATCGATGTTAAAGTCTTTTGAAACAATGTTTTATTATGATCTTGTGTAATTCGCTTCCGAACAAGTTTACGTTTTTAATTAAAAGAAAACGGTTTTTAAATAGTCGTTCTTTGTATCTATGTCTTGTGATAGTCATGACCGTCGCACCTCATTGTGCTGCCTTACTCTGATAAATTGGGGGTGTGACAGATTGGTATCAGAGATGTAGTTATAGTGAACTAGGTTATTTTATAAAACGATTTTTATAAATACGAGCCAAAAATTTAATTGTTGGAAAAATAATTCTAGACTATAAATAACTCTCAAAAAATCTCCAAGAACCACTTCACTCCACGTCTTCTATACAAGTAAGTTGTGACTTGAATTATTCCATGTGATTTGCCATGCTAGTTTGAATTTGATTGCTACGTGTTATTAACATTAGGTATTCCTTTCCCGCGTTTGATTGATACCAATAGGGATATGTAATAAAACGATCTTTATGTTGAAATTAAGTGCCTAACATCCTTGAATGGATTGTTACGATACTCAAATGGTTTATGCCATCTTTATTTGAATGGCTTGTGCCATATTTATTTGAATGGTTTGTGCCATATTTATTTGAATGGTTTGTGTCATATATATATATATATATATATATATATATATATATATATATATATATATATATATATATATATATATATATATATATATATATATATATATATATATATATATATATATATATATATATATATATATATTTTCTTTTAAGATTAAACGTACGCATACTTATACTCAACATATTTTAGATAGTCCGCGGGACTATTATCGACTATCGAAACATTTGTGTGTTTCATATCACTATACACTGAATTAAAAATATCGTCATGATTCCTAAAACGAAAACTATATGAATATGTTTATTTACCATGTGTTTGGTAGTATGTTAATTTGTAGTAATACTTGAATCAAGCGGTACTATTATAAATGTCGAGAGGAGCAACTATTTATTGGGTTCGTTAAATTGTTACTCCACTAAACATTTATAATAGACTCGGTTGAGGAAAAGTGACCAACATTAATTAACGGTTTTGAAATTGAAATTGAATGCGTAAGTTATCATATCAAATTATTATTTTGAACACGACCGAGGAACGACGACGACGTCACTATTTAAGATGACATATGACGATAAAACACTTATTACAAGTATTACTCTTGTAATGCTCCAAAGAATACTACAATTCAAATAACAAATAAATTTCGCAATATATGAACTGTCCATAAATACGCTGACGTGTAAGTCAAATGGTTATCAAAGAAATTTTTTATTGGAAATAAATTACGCAAAGACAAATCAAAGTTTTTATTAGTCCATTGGTTGCGACTAAGTTATCATGACTTTATTATAAATTTTGAAGTTACGATATAGATACAAATTAAAGGGGTTTACCCTTGGTTAAACAATTATGCCAATTTCTACATCAAAGGGATTATCGCGTTGCGCGATATTTGAGAACCCCAGATGCGAAATGTGGGCGTATATTGAGACCTTAAATGCAAGGTATAAATACAACAATGACTGTAAAGTATATTTAAGATTGCGAGCAAGACGCTAGACGAGAGCAAGATAAACGAAACGTATAAGGAATAACGGAACATATTCCAAAATCAGAGAAATTCTTGTAATGAAATTTAGTAATTGCTCGAATTGAACATTTTGAACGACTATGGGTTAAAAACATATGGAACAATTCTTGTGATGAATTTTTTGTGATAAAATTTTAGTACTCAACTCGTTTAAATCAAATAAACAATTTTTCAAGGTGTAAAAATTGTCGAAAGTGTACGAACTAGCAATACTAAGTTAAGGAAAGACTTTTGAATGAACAAGAACTAGTACGGGCTGCGTAATAGCCATAAGCCGACTAAACCTCAAAAACATACTTACTCATCCGAGTTACAAACAGTAGACGCTTAACAAGAGGAAATTGCATAAAATAAACGTCGTAATAGACCTAAATTGATGAAAGAATTAATTAAGGATAATTGTATTTATCCATCCGTGCATAATCACTACTAAGAGAAAGTATAAATAATAAGTATGTGGAAGACATGTTAGAGGACTTTAACATTCCATGATTCACTTATTGTTTTACATGTAAGGACTACTTGGACATTTAAGTAGACTTATGGATCGATGTACGAGAACTTACTCTAAATAAAAGAAAATTTACAAGACATCATACAACTCGTTTCTATTTTGAGAACCTTAGAAAAATACTTCGTTTCTACCTATCTAATAACCGTCGTTTTACATTTGGTGACAAAGGAAAAATGCCTCTCATTCCGTTTGTCATTTTGCAATCCGAATCCAACAAGGAAATTACCCATCCGGAGCGTAATCACAATAAATTCGGATAATGAGCAAGACTTGCCAGTCGTGATGCCAAATTGTTGATCCCAAACTTAGATCGATTTAGCTTTATGTATACGAGATTAGATCAAGTAATACACTTAGAGAAACCTTTGTATATGCTTATGAATTTAAGTGTTATGCGGAATTTAACACTTAACCAAGAACACACAATGATATAAACAAACTTTCACTTTGATTATCAATATCAAACTTGTTTACAATGAAAGTAGTTTACGAATGAAAACTTATATCAAACATTAACCTAAAGGTCTTCTTTTATAGACATAAGAAACCTTGTACAATAATCTACGTATCAGCTATTCTAGGTAAAGATAAATATAGAAAATACAATGTTGTTCCTATCTTTACTAGAACTATTCTAGAATATAATAAACGCGTAGAGTATATCTTCCTATCAGTGCTTGTCTTCAATGTGTCAACGCTTGACTTTATCTTGTCAACGCTTGAGCTGTCAGCGCTTGTTTTGTTCTTGTCAACGCTTATATTACTCTTGTCAGCGCTCAAGTGATCTGGCCTTAATTTATTCCCAACAATCCTCCCCTGAACTTGATATCCACTCTTATGATCAAGTTTCTGAATAAGCATTAAGGACTAGGAGGAATCTTACAAACCTTCTCATATTGGTAATGAATAAATCTAATCAAATCTTTTGCCACATCACTTGAATAATCTATTTCCAGCTGAGTGTCCTTCATCATCTCCAAAATAGCCTTGGATATGAAATACTGACCATCCACAAGTAGATACTCAGCAAACTTTGTAGAACTCAAATGGTAAACACCAGCAGCTGAATATAACCTCCATTGAAGACCACTGAGGTCATCTTCAAGATCCTTCCAAACAGCAGGATCCTCATCTTTTGGTCCACACATTCTTTTGAATGTGGACCAAAGTTTTATTCCATTAGCTGAAGTTGGTGCTTCAGCCTCATACTTGGTCTCTAGCAACCTCCAAAGGTCCACCAAGTGTTCTCTATCACAACTTGCAAACAAAGATATGAGAGTGGTAAAAGTGTGTACCTCTTTGCCATATCTGCCAATCTTCCAAAACCCACATTCATCTTCTTCATAGCTCACAATTGGGTTCCTGGAATCTAATGGTAACACTTGCACCATATCTGAAGCTTCTAAAGGTGAGAGCTTGAGGCTCTTTCTGATGACAGCTTCACTTGGATATAGTGGATCCATATCTTTGGGAAACTCAAATGAAATTCCCTTCTTCACTGGCCTGGGAACAATCATAGCTTTCTTGAGTTCCATTTCTTCTGCAAGTTCCTCCTTTCTTTCATCTGAAAGAAGTATGAGAGTGTTTGCTTCCTGCACTCTCACCCAAATGGGATAAGCCCTGTTTTCCAACTCATCAAATGTCAAAGCCCTCAACTTCTGGTAAGTCCATCCAACTCCATGACATCTGAGCAGCATAAAGTATAGCTCCCTTCTATCCCTTTTCAACTCTGAGAGAATATTACTTGCCTTGTGTTTCAAAATTACCTGGCAATCTTTCTGAACTCTAAGAAGAATCTCCAAACCCCATATTTGATCTGAAATGGTCAAGTCTGGATTCTCCATGCATCTTTCTTCCCAAGCATTGTACATTTGAACCACCTCTGGCATGTCAAAGTCAACCTGCAATTTCAATTCTCTCAGCTTCTCCTTGGCCAACTCATCACCATACTCAAGCCTTTCTGGTTCTATAATCATCACACTTGAGTCTGAGCTAGCTCCATCACTTCCTTCTTCTAAAGTCACAACAAATGGTGACTCTTTCATCTCCTTTTTATCCTGTTCCAAGATTTGTGCAACTAATCTTCTATCAAACTCAATTTGAGCTGCATCCTTTGGAACAATCTCTTCTACCAATATACCCTTACCCTTATCTGTTGGTGCAATGGTTGGTAAGGTAGATGGTGATACCTGTGTAGAAACCTCCTTGATGATAGATGATGACTGGGATACATCACCTTCATGTGCAGGTCTGTCAACGCCCAAATTTGTCCTATCAGCGCCCAAAATATTTCTGTCAGCGTCCAACTCTTCCTTGTCAACGCCCAAATATCTTCCCTCAGCGCCTTGTGTAACCTCTCTCAACATAGCTGTAAATGATAAATTTAAGTTGGCAGGAGAGACTAAGGACGTATCAAAACCTGTTTGTTTCTTCAAAGTTGTAAGGGCCTCAGCAACATCCATTGATTGACCATCATGACTGCCCTTATCACTTAGATTTATTGGATCTTCCTCCCCTTTGGAAGATTCCTCCATACCCGTCCTTGCACTAGCACTCTCCAAAACAACAATCCTCTCCCTCAATTGCTTGAGTTCAAGGCCTTGTGAGCTGACAACTTGTACTAAGTCTGCATTTTGCTTTTGTAAGCTAATGCAGACTGCCGTCAATTCCATAAGAGTCATTGGTTCCAGTCTGCCCTCTTCTGAAATGGGAATTTGACCTCCCAAGTCAGATTCATTGGGCAAGGATGAGGACTTAATGATGGTGGGACTGCCTTGGCCAGCATCTAAGCCAGAACCAATAGTCCCAGCCTCATCCAGGTCACCAGCCACACTTGTGGTGGTGGTTCTCTCTGCTACATGGCTAGGACCACCAGAGGAGAACACTCCAGTAGTCCTTTGGTGTTTCATCAACCTATATTCAGGGGGTGTGGAAGATGGTGTGGAAGAATGAGTGGATGTGGGTTGGTTAAGGGGTGTTTGGGATTGTGAAGGTTGTGTGTCAGCGTGGGAAATAGGCACAACAACACCAACATTTAATGTATCAGCATTGAAGGATTCTGAGTCAATTAGCATGTGTTCAGGTGAAGGTAAAGGTTCAGGGATTGGTTCAAGTTGTGGTTGGGGGTCAATTTGTGGTTGGGGGTCAATTTGTGGTTGGGGGTCTGGTTGGGGTTGTGCTGCTGCAATAACAGCAAGCATAGCTGGGGTCAAAGGTAGGTCACGATGGGGTGGTGAGTTCATCTTCATAAAAATAGCTTTCTTTTGCTCAGGGATCTTATAAAAATCATTGTGATCCCTTGTGCAATAACCTTGGACATCAATAACCATTTGTAGAAAACGGGGATAAGCTAAAGTCATTTTGTTCCCCTTGTTTTTACACATCCCCTCAAAAATCATTTTAGAATAATTAAATTTTTGCCCTGTTGCAATGCACACAATAGCGCTTGCAATGGATCTATTGATCTCATTGTGTGCAGTGCATTTGGGACTCAAACATTGAAGGAGGACATGTATGAGGTACTTCCAGGCTGGGGGAAATTCCTGCTTATGATACTTGTTTAGAGTACCTTCATCAGGAAAAGGATATCCCAAAGCCCTAAGCCCTTGTTCTATTTCATTTATGGAAAGGATGTCTATACCATCAGCATCATCAAGATGCAAGGCTTGGCGTACCAAAGCCTCAGTAACCATCCAAGGTCTCCCATGAACAATAGAAGTCAATGTAGTCACTCTATTAACTGTTGAGGAACTGATAGTGTTCCAAAACTGCTTAATATGTGTGACTGGAATGAGTGGTGCATGAGAAAGAGCATACCTTAATGGGGATGCATTCAAATACGCCACCATTTGTGTGTATTGAGGAAACAGAGTATCATCAGCTTCAAGATATGCAATCATGTTGTGTTGAGACCTGAACCCCAATTCCAATTCTGATGGTTTAAACATGGGTGCCATTGATGAAAGCTGTTAAATTTAAGTGAAGAAGATGAAGTTGATGAGAGAAAATTGTGTTAGACAAGAATTATAGATACCCTGTTTAAAAATAGGAGCCAAATTTATAGGAGAAGAAAATGCATGTGATAGGCCCAAAAATAGGCAAGTATTTTCAAAAATCAATCATGAAAATATTGAAAAAGTATAAGTTTATCTCATGCATTAAATGAAAAGTAACAACTCCCAAAATTACGGCCTAAAGATATGTCAAAAATAACAACTGGGTAGGTCCCATTGAGTGTTAACGGTCAAAAATAACCCATCAACGCCCAACGGCTATAATCTTGTCAACGTTTGCCTAGAACCATGTCAGCGTCCAAATTGGTCACAACAACGCTTGGAAAATTCTTGTCAGCGTCCAAAATAAAAATGTTTTAAAAACGAAAAATGACCTAAACAAGTAATTTATCCTAGAGAAGATAACAAAAGCTGATAATTATTATAGGGCGGCAAGCACTGTCCAGTTATGCACACTTGCTTAAGCAAGATAGACATAACAGTCCTCTAGTGTCCCTTGCTAACCAAAACTATTAACAACCAAGTTACCTTACAAAATTCCTTGTTACTCCCAGGTAAATTCCATAACAAAATTATTCCCAAGTCACCCAATAGACCACTACCAATTCTAGGCCAAAAATGTCTTGGCAGCATGCATAGTATATCAACTTTGCATGCTACAGTGCCTCATGATTTAGTAAAACTAACTCATACTCACCTGTGGACACAATCTAGAATTGTGATAAGAGTGTCATATGGATACCCAAACATCCTAAAGGTTCCTAAAACCTCCCCTTAAACTATGATACAAAAGTTTTGCTAAAATCATGCATGAACATAAAAAATTTATGTCAAGATAGGAATGAAACATTCCAACCATCATCCATAAATAAAAAATTGTCCAAATGCCTCTCCATTGATCCATAAGCAACTCTGTATCCAATGGTATACTGCTAACACCATCTGCACATTTAGATTGAAAACCACAAAACTAACGTTGTTGCTGACAATGCCCCGATAACACATGACAGCGTTGAGGGAAGCTTTGTCAGCGTTAGACAATTATATTGCTGACAACGTTGCAAAAACACTTATCACCGTTCAAGCAACCTTTGTCAGTGTTAGAAAAATATAGTGGAAAATCTAAATCATCAATAAGATCAATAACAATGCATCATCCTGTACATACTTTTACAAAAAGACTCCAAAACACATATTATGTGAGATTGACCATTCCAATACTTGTTACCAAGTATTGAAATCTCCCAGCATCAAAAGGTTTAGTTAGTAAATCTGACACATTTTCCTCAGTGTCAACCCTATCTGGTTGTATTAAACCTTTCTCAAAGCAATCTCTTATAAAATGGTGTCTAATTTCTATGTGTTTAGTTTTAGAATGATGTACAGGATTCTTAATGATGCATAAAGTACTGTTATTGTCAACAAATATCTTGGTATTCATGAAGTTATACCCATAGTCCAACAGCTGGTTCTGAATCCACAAAACTTGGCCACAACAAGCAGCTGCAGCCACATACTCAGCTTCAGTTGTAGAATTAGCCACCACTGTTTGTTTCTTGCATTGCCAAGAGATCAACCTGCTCCCAAGAAACTGACATCCACCAGTCGTGGATTTCCTATCAAATTTATCACCTCCATAATCACTATCTGAATATGCAATCAGATCCAATGGTGAATCCTTTGGGTACTACAAACCAAGACCAGGATAGCATCTTAGGTACCTAAAGATCCTCTTCACAGCATAAAGGTGACATTGTTTAGGAGTCACTTGATGGCGTGCACAAGCACACACAGCAAACATGATGTCAGGTCTGGAGGCAGTAAGATACATCAAGGATCCAATCATGGATCTATAGTGCCTGACATCAACATCTTTCCCATCTCCAATCTTTCCCGAAGGGTGTTCTCTATCCATAGGAGTAGTAGACCTCTTTTCATGTGGAGAAAAGCCAAACTTCTTCAAGATCTCAACAACATATTTATCCTGGGAGATGAAGATACCATCTTCTTTCTGCTGAACTTGTAAACCAAGAAAGAAGTTCATCTCCCCCATAGCACTCATCTTGAATTTGTCTGTCATAAGCTTGGAGTAATCCTCACTCATCTTTGGATCAGTAGACCCAAAAATGATATCATCAACATAGACCTGCACAAGCAACACATCCTTGCCTTTCTTCTTTGTAAAAAGTGTCTGATCTATGGTGCCCCTCTTGAATCCATTGTCAACCAAATAGGTAGACAAAGTACCATACCATGCTCTTGGGGCTTGATGAAGGCTATACATAGCCTTTTTGACTCTATACACTTTATCTGGATGCTCTAGATCCTCAAAACCAGGAGGCTGCATTACATATACTTCCTCAACAATAGTTCCATAGAGGAAAGCACTCTTGACATCCATTTGATAGACTGTGAAGCCCATGCAGGATGCATAGGCTAGAAAAATCCTTATAGCTTCAATCCTTGCAACTGGTGCAAAGACTTCCTCATAATCTATACCCTCCTCTTGTGTATAACCTTGAGCCACTAACCTTGACTTGTTTCTGACCACAATGCCTCTTTCATCTCTTTTGTTCCTGAGAACCCATCTTGTCCCTATAGGTCTGACATATCTAGGACAATCAACCAGCTCCCAAACATCCTGAATTGCAAATTGGTGAAGCTCATCCTGCATTGCTTCCACCTAACTTGGTTCTTTGAGAGCATCAAATATTTTCTTGGGTTCCTCTTGTGACAGAAAACAGGCAAACAAACATGCTTGCACAAGAGGGGTATCAACCTTCTTGTGTATATTGGCAATAAACCCACCAAGACCTTGATGAGATCTTCTAGTCTAAACTGGAGTCATAACATCACCAATGATTTGAGAAGGGGGGTGATTCTTCATTGTGGAAGTGAGAACGCCTCCTTCAAAAAGTCTGGTGTCCTCAACCTCACGCTCCATATTGCCAATATCTTCTTCATCAGATTCTCTTATATCAACATAAGGATGACCTTCTTCATATGAATTGGAAGGTTCACCTTGTTCAAAAGTGGAAGAGAAAAGATGTGCAAAGGTGTTGTCAACGTCTGAATCTTGTTTGTTAGCGCTTGGGCTAACAACGTTTGAATTGTTGTTGTCAACGTCTGAGCCATCAACGTCTGAATTGGTCTTGTCAGCGCTAGATTTGCCTTTGTCAGCGCTTGAAGAACCATGCATGTTTGTATCTGGTGGTGCTTGGAAACCACCATTATCTTGTCCAGCAGCAGCTGCAGCAGCAAAAGCATCTGTCCAAATGGGAATGGAAACATATTCTAGGATAGGAGATGTCTTTTCTGCTTGTGATCCAACCTTTTCATGAACCTGAGTACCTGAAACATCAACAACTTGTTCCTCCATAACATTTGAAGTTACCTTCACAATGTCTGGATTAGTGACAGGCATATAATTTAAAGTTCTAGATAAAGGTTCCAAGTCAAACAACCAATTAGGACCACTTTCAGGATCACTAGGCTTATTTTTTAAAAACCTAACATGTACTCTTTCAAGTATACGTTTTTCTTCTTTAAGATAAACCCTATAACCCTTGCTCTGCACTGAATACCCCATGAAGTAACCCTCATCACCTTTTGCACTAAATTTCCCTAAAGCATCACTAGTATCCAAAACTACTACATGACAACCAAAAGGTCTAAGAAAACCAATATTAGGTTTTCTTCCCAAAGTAACTCATAAGGTGTTTTGTTCTGAATTTTGTTAACCAATGCTCTATTTTGCACATAGCAAGCTGTATTAACAGCCTCAGCCCAAAAGGCTATAGGAAAGTGAGCATCAGCCAACATTGTTCTGGCTGCTTCAATTAGGGTTCTATTTTTCCTCTCAGCAACCCCATTTTGTTGTGGGGTTCTAGCAATACTAAATTGCCTTGTAATTCCTTTCCTGGCACAGAAATCATCTAGCTTCTTATTCCTAAATTCTCCACCATTATCACTCCTAAGCATTTTAACCTCATTGCCAGACCTTTTCTCAATCTGAGTGATAAAATCAATTAGAATATCAGCTGTGTCACTCTTCATAGCTAGAAAGAATGTCTAAGTAAACCTAGAAAAGTCATCTGTGATGACAAAGCAATATGACTTACCATTCAAACTTTCTATATTGGTTGGACCAAAGAGGTCCATGTGTAGCATATGAAGAGGTCTAGAACTAGTGTGCACCTGTTTGGACTTGAATGAGACCTTGTGTTGCTTGCCTTTAAGACATGCAACACAAGAGTGGTCATTGTGGAAGGCCTTCTCAGGCAAACCATCAACTAAACCAAGTCTCACAAGTCTATTTATATTTTTAAAATTTATGTGCCCTAGTCTCCTGTGCCACAAATTACTCTCATCTACTGAGGCCTTAGCATAAAACAGGACATATTATTATTCATTTTAATCCCATTCAAATTCACATTATATATGTCCTTATGCCTAGGTTTTCTATACTTAATATATTTCTCATCAGGGATCTTAAAATCCTTGCTTAACACCAAACACTCAGTATCAGTAAAAAGAACTTTATTTTTGTTATCACACACCTGTGATACACTAAACAGATTGTAACCAAGTTCTTTTACCAGGAAGACGTTCTCAAAACGCAAATTCTTGGTGATAAGGGTTCCTTTGCCTGTGATAGTACCATATCCGCCTCCAAAGTAAACCTTGTCACCATCCTTAATGGGAGTGAAGTTAGTAAGATAATCTTCCTTCCCTGTCATGTGCCTTGAGCATCCACTATCCCAATATCCATAATCATTGACCTGTCTTTGAATGCCCTGCACATAAAGAAAACAGATTAGTTTTCTTTGGGAACCCAAGTCTTAAAAGACTTAGATTCATGTGGTTGTTCAATAAGAACAGACTTAGTTCTCACAACAACCCCATTCTCATCCTTCTTAGGATGAAATACCAGTTAAACCCAATAGGTTTTGTAATGACCTTTGAAATGTAATTAAATCTATTGCAAGTCATTGAATTCCCATTATGATTAGGGTTTTGATCTTTCTTGGGTCTCCATGTTAAGCTTGAAGAAGCTTTAGACCCCTTACCTTGTGGTTGCAAATATTTAGGTCTGGTCACGTTTCTGTCAACGTTAGAATTTGTCCTGTCAACGCTGAAATTACCCTTGTCAGCGTTGAACCTAGGGTTTGCTACAGAAACCCATTGCCTATTTGACCAGGTGTTTGTCTTTTGAAATGGTCTTTGTCCATGAGTGTTAGACCCTCTAGTAAAGAATGGGGCAGGTCTAATCACTTGTGGACTTTGCTGCACACAAGGTTTGTGTCTGACAACGTTTGACTTTCTAACAATGTTGACTTTGTTCCTGTCAGCGCTGAAATTGTTCCTGTCAGCGCTGGATTTGGGAGCGTTGACACACTTGTAGGCCAGGTGTGAAAAGCTACCACAAGTGTAACAAGCTTTTCTAGACACAACCTTAGGTCTAGAAGAGAAGAAGCCTGTTCTATGATTGCTAACTTGGCTCTTAGGAGACCTAGTATTCCTATACATCTCTGCATATTTAATGGTAGGTCTTCTAACAGTGTTTGAGCCTAGGTCAACAGATTTACCAGTGATTGGGTTAGTAACCTTAATGGGTGTGGACTCACTGGGACTTTCACATAGTAAGCCACCCTTGACAAATAAAGTAGGGTTAGCCTTCTTCCACTCATTCAGGTCAGTCAGTTTTTGTTGATACTCTTCAACTGGAGTGACAACTCTTGGTGGAGGAATGAAATCCTCCTCTTGGAGCTCTGGCAAACCAGTCCAAGATAGGTCCTTTTGTTGGACACCATAGAAGTCACCAGCTGGTGGTGGAACCAAAGAGTAATCATTCATCCCAATCCCAGTCATTTCCTTAGGATCCCTTTGTTTACCCACACATTCTCCTAGGGTTTGGGTGGCTCTATCAAATCTTTGAATTTTAAGGCCAACATTATCTTTATTCTTAATAGCCTCATCTAACTTAGCCTGTATCTCACCATTAACCATTTCCATGATGTTTCTAATATCCATACTAGCATCTAACTCATGTTTTAATATATTGATTTTATCTTTTAAGTTAAATTCCATTTTTTTATATTCAGAAACGGTTTTCTCAGTTTCAGTAAGAGCTAGTTGGTAATTAGACAGTTTACATCTTTCAGTACTCATATCATCTAATAATCTTAACACCTCTTTGTTAAGTCTTTCAGTATTTAACCTATAACCTTTGCTACAAAAAGCGTCATCATATACCTCATTATCAGATGAAGAGGAGGAGTGTGCCATGAGAGCATATTCAACATGCTCTTCTTCTTCAATATCAGCAACCAAAGCTTTGTCCTCTTCAACATTCTTAGCCAGATAGCTCCAATCCCATCCCATACCATCAATTCCTTGAACTGCAACCATGGCCTTGGAATCCTGAGCTTTAACAACCTGACTTGAGGGTTTACCAGCATCAGATCTTCTAGGAGATCTGCATTCCCTCATGAAGTGCCCCATACGATGGCAGTTGTAGCATTCAACTTTGGATTTGTCAAATCCAGCTGTGTCTTTAGCATTGAAGGTCATTTTCTTCTTAAACCTTCTGTTCCACCTGTTTGCTCTTATACTAGCAAGAGCCATGTTCCACTTGATGTCCATCTCTTCCAAGTTCTCATCACTTATCTGCTCAAGGTCCTCATATGTAATCACTGAACCATTGGGCAAAGAAGCAATGTAAGCACAAACAGTATCCAAATTCAAACCAGCAGGTGTAACTCTTGGGGAGTCACTATTGAATGTGTCAGTGTCTGAATAGGAGACGTTGACAGGACTTGTTCCAGCGCTGACATATGATGATCCAGTAACTGGATGCACGTAAGAGTCCTTCTGATTGAATTGACCTTCACTATGAGAGAAGAAGGCCATGTTGCTGGTGGTAGACTTGCTTCCATGCTCTAAAAGAGTTTCATCCTCCAACAGCCTTAGTTTGTTGTAGATGTCATCAAACGAGGAGCTCTTGTAAGTATTGTTGGCAAGAATAGATCTTGCCTCAATCTTCCATGCCTCACCAAGACTTTTAAGAAAGGTAGCATTAATGTCAACATCACCAACTTGTGTCCCCATGAAGGACAACTTGCTTGTAATGTCAAGCAATCTGCTTCTCACACTACTCAGTTTCTCATTGGGTTGAGCTTTGAAGACAACATAATCATGCATGAGTTGCTTTTTCTTTTCTTCCTTAGTGTCTGCATTGCCACCATGTGCAACTTCAAGAGCTTCCCAAAGGTCTTTAGCAGATTCATAACCTCTGTATTTATGCTGATTCTCTTGTCCCAAAGAGAGCTTCAGAAAATTTAGGGTTTTCATGTCAACCCTTCTCTTTGCTATGTCTTCAGCAGACACAGCTCTACCATCATCAGGTTTTTCCTTCTTGTCTGCTTCTGAACATCCAGCAACAGCTGTTCTTGCAGCAATAGCATTAGCAATCTTTTGAGCCTTATTGAATGTGTTTCCATATTCAATAATCTCCCAGAGTGTGTAGTCATAGATCCCTAGATATTGCTCAAAGTTAAATTTCCACTGATCAAAGTTGGTTGCATCAAGCATAGGAATCTTGATGTTTGGTAAAGGTGAAGAGGAAGAGTTGGTGATTTCTTGAGTTGACATGATGTTGTTAGGGTTTTTGAGAAAATTAGGGTTTTGGTGATTTCTAGGGTTCTTGTGTTCTTTAAGATAAAAAGTTTCTCAACAAGCTCTGATACCACTTGTTGATCCCAAACTTAGATCGATTTAGCTTTATGTATACAAGATTAGATCAAGTAATACACTTAGAGAAACCTTTGTATATGCTTATGAATTTAAGTGTTATGCGGAATTTAACACTTAACCAAGAACACACAATGATATAAACAAACTTTCACTTTGATTATCAATATCAAACTTGTTTACAATGAAAGTAGTTTACGAATGAAAACTTATATCAAACATTAACCTAAAGGTCTTCTTTTATAGACATAAGAAACCTTGTACAATAATCTACGTATCAGCTATTCTAGGTAAAGATAAATATAGAAAATACAATGTTGTTCCTATCTTTACTAGAACTATTCTAGAATACAATAAACGCGTAGAGTATATCTTCCTATCAGTGCTTGTCTTCAATGTGTCAACGCTTGACTTTATCTTGTCAACACTTGAGCTGTCAACGCTTGTTTTGTTCTTGTCAACGCTTATATTACTCTTGTCAGCGCTCAAATGATCTGGCCTTAATTTATTCCCAACACAAATGTCACTACGGGACTTCCTTCCATAGTCCCAAATATTTCTACTACGACCACTATGCCAATCTCCACTCCTATACCTTCACAATTACCTGAAACTTCCAGAAAAAGAAACCGTACACCTTCACCACCACCTAATGCAACTCATTCCCCAGGAGACGAGCCTACTTCAGAAGCACTCAGATTCGATGCAGAACACCTGATAGGCCGTTTTGAGGATGTAGAGGTTGATGTGGATCACCTTATCGAGCAAGATGAGGACAAGGACTTAGTGATAGCCGAGTTACGAGAGTCTCTTGAGGCTGTTGACTCCGAGATCACAATTTTACAAATGAGAACAATGATGCCGAGGCTAGGCAAGCTGCGGATCATGCTCAGATTCAAGAAATCCTACACCATCTAGGTCTTTAGGATTTTCTCGTCTTTCTAATAAAAGTATGATGTTTTGTATGACGTTTTGTCAAGACTAAAAGAAGCCATTCATTAGTCGAATGGGAATGTTGTACTCTAAGCTCCAAAACTATGTATGAAACGTAGTTCAAGAATGAAATGTACGAATTTCATGATATGATCCCTTGATAATTGTTTTACAATAATTGTGAGAAAAGCTTGATCACATTTGGACAACCGTAAGAAGTGATAACAATGAAAGAACTAACAAAAATATACATCGTTTGTGCGATAATGTTACACAGAAAAATTAAAATGACGGAACAAGGTTGTAAGGACCTCAAAGAGGTCATCACTCGTCAATACCAAAATGCCATTAGGGCCGTTGATGCGTTCGAAGCTAGTATCCGCACGGTCGACCGAACCATGGATCCTAGTGGTTACAAAAAATCTAATGAGACAAGTGCTACTCCGGTTAAAACTTTTGGACCTCGAAAGACCTTTTCGAAAACTAAAGTGAACCACTCCGTTAGTGGAAGAAAAGGACCTTATGAGAGGAGGTGCTCTATGATGAAAAACCACCCAAGGTTGAACACCATAAAGCAAAGTGTCGAAAGACTTAAACTTCACCCTATGACTAAACCAAAGAATCACTCGTGGGAAGCGATGCGTGTCTACCAAGGAAAAACCTTACCATCCCCTACTTGTTGTGCAAGGATAATTTTCCCGGGGGATGTTCCCAAAACAACTCCGATCTTGAACAAGAAGTATCTCGACAACTTTCCATTTTGCCTCAAGTGTGACTACCACCACAAAGGTAGTTGCGCGAACCATTGCATGCTTTGTGATGGCTTTGGGCACTTGGAGGGTGATTGCCGAGTGGTAAAGTCCCATGAGAAGATTATGAAGGAAATTGCCCAAGAAGGAAGCTCGGGGGCAAAGAGCGTCCAATACCCTACCAACGTTTTACATCGGTTGTCTTTCGAGAAAGATGCACCGATAATCTTCAAGTATCAACCCAAGAGTTTCTACCCTCGTCATGGATAGAGCGTAGAAATTTATGTATTATGAACTAGTTTACTTCTAAGCAAATCAAGTGACTCGACGTCCGTCGATGATACCACCAACAAAACATAACTATGTAACCGTACTCCAAGTTTTCAATTAAATTGTGTTGTTTTATCTTTAAAGCCTATTTTGTTTAAACAACGAGAAAACTTTATTTTTATTTTTCATGTGTCGTAGAAAAATTCATCCACCAAAAATTTTACTTAAGAAAGAGCTTTTTTCTACAATATTTTCTTTACCTATCGAAGAGAAATAAATAAAGTAATTTTTCACTAAAAGATTTTTGTAAAATATTCTTTAGAAAATATCATAATTTTTTTATAAGAAATCGCCACCGGAAACACTTATTAGTGGGAATAATAACTATCGTGATAAGGTAAGTTGGAAGATTAGTAAATGTATTATTAATCAAATGCCGCAACTAATAGTGAAATATTTTGGGTAAGAACTACCATGTAAAGTTTTGAAACTTGGTTTGACAACCAACTCAATGTGGAGAACAAAAACTATTGATAAACTTGATGAGAACTAGTACGAATAATTATGGGAATTATTTCGTCGATTGTGAAAAGTGAGCATTGGTAACAAATGAAAATGCACTATGGACTAACTTTTTGGTTATGAAAAGTGGATAACGGTAACAAAAGAAATGCACTATGGACTACCAATATATAATTATAACCTCAAAGAGTTAAATTATGATGAAAAGGAGGATACAACCGTTGGTCCCGAGACGTACGTAGCCTGATCAACTACGTATGATCGTGGTCGAACGTGAGTATGATCATAGTAGTCATCTTAAAATTGAAATATATTAGTACTAGAAAAATATATTCAAGTTGCCCTATTCGACAAAGAAAAATTTATTATGTGCTATGAACGTCAAACATTTTTATACCGTCATAAGTTAAAGCGTCGCGAACGCTATACGAGTAAACCTAGTATAATTATTTTCTTCGCCACTATTACATACAAAAGCGTATATGACACAAAATACTAAAAGTGCCACTTGTTTTTGACGACAACTAAACTCAAATAGATTAGAGTTGCAAAATCGAAAACAAATTTTAAATGATAATGAGAAGAACGAAATGTCATTTGAGCAAGACCCAAATTTAACGAATATTGAGAAATCGCCTTAATTTAACATATGTTAAGGAAAAATTGGGTCAAGTTAAGCATGTTTTTTATATAATTGGAATACCGAAATCACTCAGACGAAAATCTATTTTTACCTAACGATGTTTGATCATCACACCATACTCATAGGCCTCAGAAATATTATATACTTTCTTCATAGTAGGAACGAACTATGATTTAAATATATTATAAATTGTGCACCTGTTTTCCCTCTCTATGAAAAAGGAGATAAACGAGTAGGGACGTGAACTAAAATGATTAATTAACGAAATTGTCTAATATTGAATGTCACATAAAAGGAAGAAACGTCTTGACCACCATGTGTTTGGACGATAAATTTTCCTAGATTTTTGGGAAACCGATTCAAGAAACCTTGACGCATACGCTACTTATCACTACCAAGTAGATGATTAATGTGAACGGGATTAATCAAACTATGTGGAACGATTTTCAAATGTGCGATATATAGTCATCTAGGCGAAAAATGACGATACACGACACTTTAAAGTAGAAGTAATACGCAGGACAACGCGAAAGTTAATAATGAGAAAACTCACTAAACAAATCCGACATCGTCAAGAAAAATTTGACATACAATAAAAGACTTAGGGAACGCTATAGAACCATGTACAAGTCGGAAGAAATTTTTGTTCGTTTTAATCCTGACAGGATTATAGTAATTTTAATCTTAGCAACAATCTAAAGAAATACGAACGCATTGAACACCATGAATTTGCTAACGCTATCGACGTGCTAGTTTTGAGGACGAAACTCAATTTAAGGGATTATGAATGTCACACACGTGAATTTTAAATCTATTTAATTTACGTGAAACGCGATAGTTCGGGTTAGACTTGTCTGTCTATTGATGTTCCCGATTGCTTACGCGTATTTTGTGTACGAATTTAAATTTTTATGAATGACAATCGTGAAAATTTATTACTTGAATGACTATTATTCGTTTATGTTACGTGCTGGGAAGTTCTATTTTAGGAGTCAACGTATATTTATGTTGACGTGATTTAGATTAATTAGGTCCGATACGAGATTAAGTATTTCACCCAATTTATTTACGACGCACTTAGAAACTTCTCCATATTCTCTTTTCACCAAATTGTTTAAAAACTACTAGTACCAAAACTTTACACTACTCCATATTATACAAAAAAAATATACTTCACAACAAATAAACTTTTCTAAATAATACCCAAAATAAAAGGAAACTATTTTATTTCCTTTTTCTTTCACAACAAAACCGGCCCCCCTTTTTCATCTCTCAAAACCCACGTTCTATGTTTACATCCCAATTTCCCTTTTGAAATATTGTACAACACCAACCCTTTAAATAGCTTGGTACTATTTGTCCCCCTCCATCTTCCATAACCGATGGATATCACCACCTTTCCCATGGTTTATTCAAAAGTCAACTTGTACAACAAGCTCCCTTAATGTTAGTCAAGGTTAGTACCATCTTGTTTGCTTTCTCCCTGCCATCACCGAGTCCTAGACCCTTTTCCCTCTTTCCCAACGAATGAAATTTCTCATGTTTGGTTCTCTTTGGAAAATCTTAGTTGTAAACTAACAAGAACTCCTAACTAAATCCTAACTATATTTACTTAAACCTAAACTCACTCCTTAGCCTATAAATACAACCCTCATCTCTCCATAACCTCACACACTTCAAACATAAACCTACCAAAGAAAATATACAAAGTTGATGCTGCTAAAGCCACGGCCGAAAATCTAGTAAGCAAGAAGTTCAGGTTGCTAAAAATAAGCTAAGAATATTGAGGCTTGGTTTGGACGCGAGTACTTGTTCTAGTAAAGATCTCTAGTTCTTGATTCCATCTTCTTCAAAATATCTTAGAACCATTGTAAGTATCCACCATAACTTGATATGAGCAGTTAACTTGGTTGATACTAAATACTTGTTAAAACATTTTAAACCATTCAAAACTACAACGTACATGTCACGGGGAGGGGTATGCTTTCGGGTTGATACATTGTATGTGACGTATTTGAGCGTGTTTAACCTTGTAAGCATAAATCCAAACTACAGATTATGATTTTTATGTACTATGTTAACCAAAGACATACCCTTTAATGACAAGCCACTGTATATGAACTCAAATAATAAAACATTTATATGATGCCATGAGTGGGACTAATGGTATGATCTTATGTGTAAAGCTCCAACGAAAATGATATGTGTGCATGCTTGTACAACCTTAAAACAACCCCTGCCAACTCAGTTCATTTATGTGGGTAAATGTTGCATCTATTCATGTATGAGAATGTATGATTTTATGTAACGAACGGGCGTAGTCTTACATGGAGAAACATGTGTAAATTAGCGAGTCAAATAGTTGAACCAACCTCACTTCCCTAAATAGTACTCCCTCACTATCTGTATGGACAATGATAACTAGTAGTAGTAGCAAAGTGTTGTATGTCATTTCCTTATAAATTTATGTAGAGAAGAGTGTGTCCTATGCGTATTTAATAATAAGAAGAAACAAGTGAACTCATTCTTTCAAACAAGTCTCTGTGGGTATGTCATTGCTTTCAAGTTATATGTAGATATATGGGACGTAAATAAAAACTAAGATAAAACGTATCTATACTTGTGTGTGTTCCTGTATTTGTGTGTGTCGTGAACAACAAATGAAAGAACCAAAAGAGGACCATTTCCTCGTACTATCATTCGAGTGCATGTGTGTTTGCTTAATAAGTTTACCAAGAAAAGTGAACTCGGAAAATATTTGGGTAAAGAAGTATGATTTCATGTGGGCGTGCTTGTTGTAGGAACTAGAATAGACCAAACGAAGCATGTCATGCTCTTTATTTTGGGCTATGAACGTAATTGGGGGCAAAACCCTTGACTCCCAAGTAGGAACGCTAATTCTATGAGACTAAGAAAATACAGAAAGTAGAATGAGTACTTTGGTGCATGGTTTGGGTTGGGGACGTAGCATTAGGCGTGAGAATGGGAGGCAAGAAATCTAAAAACAATAATACTTGACTTTCCTTTTTGCTTGTCTGCATGAAGTACTCCTCATTTTTCCTCGTGTGTATGGGACGTGAATGAGGTAAACAAAGGGGTTGAGATAAAACTGTTTTGCATGTACTACGTGTGTGTATAAAATAAAATGAGTATGCAAGGTATGTGTGAACATACCACTGTTAATGAAACAAGCATAAACGAATACAAACTCCACACATATGTAAACTAGTCAGTGTGTGTTTGCATGCATGAGGAAATGTGAATATATAATGATGTTTTCAAAAGTCAAGAAAGGGGTAGAGTGTTGCGTGTTTGTAGGGTGTGTGTGCATACAGGGACCAAAGACTACTAGTATTAACCTACCCATTAATAGAATGATTAGTTGTTGTTTGAAAGTAAAATAGGCAAGCTTTTGGTACCATGTTCCAAATGTACACATACACTTGAAATAAAAACTGCCAAATGTGGTGTGCCCCATTTTTGTTGTTAGCATAAGGACCCGAAACAAGTACTGTCATATGTTATCTTTAATTTAGAAACAATAAAGGTGTAAGTTATAAACAAGGAAATTAAGTCATTTGGCGCTAAAGCTCAATTATTTGTGACCCGACAACCCTACTTTGCACCGGTTTTTAACCAACCTAAAGGCTGTGCCCCAAAAATCTAAAAATATCTTATTAAACTCGACGCGGCATAGTTTTCAAAGAAGTTTTCCATTTGTCCTGAAGTTTAGTAACGAACCCTCAATTAATTTCCAAAAAATGCTTGTTTGACACTTCGAAATAATTGAAGCTTTACTTGTTATTTTTGATTGCGAGTAAACCACTTTGTCTAAATTATCGTACTTAGAGACTTCATAAAAATGTGATATTTATCAAATATCGAAGACCTCGCGGCCTAGTTTTTATAACAAGAACCCGTTTATTTTTCGGACTATTGAATAATGAGTTATTAAAGCCCAAAGTCGACCCCGTGACTAAAATGGACGAACTTGAAAAATGTATGAAAACATTTTATAAACCAAGAGCAAGTATAAATTATCAACCAAGTGCATTGTACATTATTATTTCTTATATTTAGCCTAAGTACGATATTTTACTTAGGTTACGAGTAGATCGTTTGCGCACTGTTTTGCGTGCCTTGATTTTTCATGCTATCTTTATTGATCATATTCGCTACTCCATCGAGGTGAGTTTCATAGCCCCACTTTTAATTGCTTTAACTACTTTCGGGTGAGAGCATTGCTTGTTTTTTAACGGATGAACATAAGTGCTTTAAACTCATACGTTTGCCTACATGATGTCTAAGTAGCGATATCCCTAGATGCTTTAGCCCACTATCGTGAACCGTTAATTACTTTGTGTAAGCGCGAATGTTATGAATAGATCTATCGGGATTAACCTTCCTATCTAATTTGGTTGTGTGGCCAAAGTTAGATACACTTACATTTGAGGATTTACAAATGCTTCGGGATAGGCATTTGCTCGGGCTCTTATTATTTCTTGTTGGTTGAGGTTAACGCTTCGGTGTCACGAGCTTAGGCGTAGGTGATTAAAACGTATACTTTTGATTATAATCTTGTATTGGTTATAAGATTATATGCTGGTTGCCTTGAAAATCTTATGGTTCATCACACTATTTAAACTTAAACCTATGAACTCACCAACCTTTGTGTTGACGCTTTAGCAATGTTTTCCTCAGGTATCAAAACAGAGGAGTGACGTGGTTATGCATGGGAATTTTTAAATGAAAATGGTCGTGACTAGTGTATGGATATTTGGATCGATGTTAAAGTCTTTTGAAACAATGTTTTATTATGATCTTGTGTAATTCGCTTCCGAACAAGTTTATGTTTTTAATTAAAAGAAAACGGTTTTTAAATAGTCGTTCTTTGTATCTATGTCTTGTGATAATCATGACCGTCGCATCACATTGTGTTGCCTTACTCTGATAAATTGGGGGTGTGACACCCGGTTTGTAGGTTTTAGGTATTAAGGTTTTACTTTTATAAATAATGGTGATTAATATGACTATATTGTAAGCATATTATAAGTGTAAACATTAACATTAAAACATACATGATGAACACTTAAACTATCATGCCACAAGATCTTAGAATACAATAATAATCACATATATAAGATGAAACAAGAATGACATACCGGAAGTTGTAGCAGATGTTGACATGATGTAGGCAACCCTTTGAACCTATCTAGTTCTCTCCCTTGACCCAACCTAAGTGTAGAGAGCTTGATGAATAGCTATGTTATTCTACTTGTGTGTATCTTTTGGGTAGAGAGAGGACTAGATATATATAGGCTTAATAACTAGTATGTCCATCAATACTAGTCAAATAAAAACGGCCAAGACTTAATATACCATTAGGAGTATTAATCATACAATTGAATTATTTGACTACATTACGTACATACATGTAACCTACAATTTAAAAAGATGATAATGACATCTTAATAACATGTCATAATTTTACATTCTCCCACTTGACATGATATTAATTTTCAAAAATATAGTCATATGATTTATGTTTTTTTAATAACTATTTATTTATTACATGACATTAAGAGAGAGGTTAATTTTATTAGTCACTAAAGTGGTCAACTTAATTTCAAATATATAGTTATATAACTTATGTTTTTTTATTAGTTATTTTCTTATTACATTACATTAAGAGAGATTAATTTTGTTAGTCACCAAAGTGGCAAAGTTAATTTCAATATTTGTAATCATATAATTTATGTCGTGTTAAGAATGCTCTTATGAATTTTTTATTAGTTTATAGATATTATGAATTTTTCCCATAGGAAAATTATTCTTCTATGACTAATAATCTTAAAGACGAAAAATAAAATAAAAATAATAATAAAAAAATAAAAATATTCGTATCAAATGTGACTAATGACTATGATGAGATTTTTTTGTTTTCCCTTGCAATTTTTTTTCTTTCTTTACGCATAAAGTTGAAAATTTCATGTTGTCCCATATATTTGTGATGATTAAGCAATGAAGAAAGAAAGAAAATAGATGAAGAAGAGATGAATTCCTAAAGAGAGAAAGTAGTGAGAGAAAGTAGAGAGGAGATGATTAACTTGGTGAGATTAGATTAAGAAAAGAAGTTACAAATGACCATCCACCCTCCTAACATGCTAGGACGGTAGTATATATAGTCCACCCACATGCGGGCTTTAATGGACTATATATTGGGCCGGGCTTGTCTTTTGGACTTTAATTAGTTTAAATCCAAGCCCGTGAACCACGACTAAAATAACTACCTATTACTACGTTCTAATAAATATTACAATAGAAACCTATGACCGAACATTCTTGTTTGACTCAATATTTTGAGGCTAACAATCTCCCCCAATGTGAGGTCATTCCTCTTTGATATTTGGGTTCCAATGGAGATTTATGAATTTCGTCATAAATGAGTCTTGAACGTGTAACAGTAGTTTTGTTCCTTCATGCTATGATCTTTGAGCCTTTGTCGTTGTCTTTCGACTTTGTCTTTTAGTCTTGAGATCTTCAAATCATCCTTGACTTGTCATTGCCATCTTGCGATCTTGTGTCTTTGTCCACATGCTCACACTATCAATTGTTGGATAAGTCTTTGGGCATGAATATGTGGTTGTGAATCTTTGACTTTGCTGAGTACACCGTGACGCCACCTTCTCGAGACAAAACATAGACACGGACTGAATGGCTTTGACATTCGTCCTAAATCGGTAGCGTTTTACCTCCGGTCGGTGAAGACCGTTATACGATATTAAATATCGTACCTGTGATCAGGTAGATTCAATTAAGAATCTCCTTGACAGGGTTTCGCGGCAGTACTAGCCGTTCTCTTTACTCGACCGTCTCAAAGCAAGACTGCGAACATAAAGAGTGAATCAATTGGATAAATATCCGCTTGATTAAAGTCGTCAATTCAAATTCCTGGAACAAGTTTGATTCATTAAGAATCTTACCATTGTTGCTTTCCAGTTGACACAAGTTTGATTCATGAGAATCTCACAAGTCACCTACCGTAGCGCTGTTTGATGTTGACGCTAGAAGGATTTCCATTCGTCACTGTGAATATTAATGAATATCACTCTGAATGTTCTGGCAAGACCATAAAGATATTGCGTAGAAACCTGAAACGAGTTTGAATCAATTCAGAATCAAACCACTGTTGCTTTTCAGTTTTACATATGTTCAATTCATAAAGAATCTTGCATATGACCTACCGTAGTGCTGTTTGATGTTAACACTGGAAGGATTTCCACTCATCATCGTGAATACTAAGTAGTATCACTCTGAGTGTTCTAGCAATATCACAAGGATATAGCATAGGACTCTCTTGATCTTCATCTGTGTGTCCTAACGAGATTTGATTGATCTCTTGGCTCTAGACTCGATTTGTGCACTTTTAGTGGTTGGAGGCTGGAGCAGATGCCACCTATTCAATATCAACTATCTCGAAGTGAGAAAGTCAATAGTAGTCGTGTTGATCTCCGTGACAATAAAACAAACTTCTTTTGAGAGAAGTCTGAGTAGCTAGGAAAGGGTTGTGCTTCACATCACTGGGTCCATGATGAGTTTGTCTTCATGATGAGTTGACCCGGTTTCTGCCTAAGTTGTATGGAGGGCTTCTTTCTTTACACCCTTTATCCTTACATTTCTTTTTCATTCTTCAACCCCTTCAATGCTTACCAAGACATCATTAATAGCACCTTGTTGTGATTGTTCCAGTGCTATCATCAGTACTTAGTCGGCATTCAGCTACGTTCACATTCTACTCCATCTTTCCTAAGGACTTCTAATAATCTATTGGATTGTCCCTGGGAAGATCCCTCCGGTTCTGGTTGGATCATAGGACTTAAACCTAACCACCCTTTTGACACCAATAACGTCGTGAATTAAAGATGTTGTGGGTATTTGATCGTAACCATGAAAACCACTTTAAATTCTAACAAAGTGTTTGAAAAAAAAAAACATTTAACACCTTGCTAGTTTTGTCGTTTCAGAAAAGCTCCCCCTTCACATGTGCATCGATAATCGAAAGTGTTTCGCACATGTGGGTAAGAGTTAAAGTGCTTGAGTCTTATAGATCACATTTTAATCACATTTTCTCCCCCTATCTCTAATATATAAATTCTTTTGATATTAGAGATACCAAATTTGATTAAAATATATTTTGAAAAATAGTCTTGAAAATCTTCGGGAGAAAAATGTGTTAATATTTTGCATGAAGTTGAATTGCTCCCCCTCAAAAATTGATCCAATGGAATTGTCATTACGAGGAGTTGATCCACATTAAACTTTTGAGGATAGGAGTTATTGAACACACAATTTTTGAAAGATTTTGAGTATAATTGAGAAATTCTTGAAAAAATTGTGTTCAACGCTTTTTGAAAAATCAATTCTTTTTGACGAAAAGGTTTTTCTAAAGCATAAACTTGAGTACATAGACTTTGAATGTCTTGACGAATCCACTCAAGTGTAAGCAGATTTAACTTCTTTTGCTAAGGGTAAGAGTACAAAAGCGTACACTCCCCCGTGAATTTAGATCCGGGTTGCAATCTGAAAGTGATTACAAGCCATTGTGATGAGCTCAAAATGTTGAATGTTTTGTGACAAGCTCAACCCGTGATAGATTGCTCTACCCGTTTGTTAGGATATGGTATCTTTAAAGATACACTTTCCTTTATTTGAGGTCCGAGTTACAGTCTGACATTTAACTGTAAGTCGTTTACATGAGCTTAAAAACTTTGAATGTTTTTAATGAGAGCTCATGACCGAGAAAATTTATTTTCCCGTTGTTAAGGATAAGTTATCATTCGTGATCAACTTTCCTTTCTTGGAAGTACGAGTCACAATCTGAGGTAATTGTAAATCATTGAAATGACATGTTTTGAAAACTATTTACAACTTTCATTCGAGCTTTATGTACACACCCGTGTCGTTATTGAGCGACATTTCTAGGTACGTCCATATTATCGATACTGAAAGACATGTCGAAAAGAATATTTTTGGTCTTTTGAAAGTTTTTCCATTTTTTTTATTTTTTTTCTATGGATATTTACATTTTATTATATTTTTGTGTTTTCTCAAGTTTTTCGAAAATAATCCAAAATAGACTTTTGTATAGCAGAAGAAGGTGATATAGAATGTACAGAATTGGAACCCTTTGAAGAAGGAGAAGTTGGTTCAGAATCCGCTGTTGTACCTGTAATCACAGAAGAAGAGTTTGCACAAATACTAGAATTAGGAGTAACAAATTCCTTTTCAGTGTGTTGAACAGTAGCATTAGTGCTGGTGCAGGTGTCATCACTCTTCTCTATTGGAATCCACTTAAGACCAACTTCTGTGAAGATCCGTCCCGTTGGTTTCCACTGAAGACTAGATTTAGGAGTAGCTTTCTCTTGCACAACGGAAGACTTCTTTGGAGAGAAACTATGTCCTTTTTGAATCCACGTTTCAGATTTGGTGTGGTTGCTTTTCTTTACGACGGGTTTGTATCTCCTTGTTGTCTTATGGGATTCTGTATTCGATCTCCGTTCAAAGGAACGAGATTTGACCTCATAGAGGTATTGCAAAATGCAATGGTCATGATTTCCATTGTGAATGCCCTTTTTGCAAGTGGGACATACAGGGAATTTTGGATTCATGAAAGTACTTGTATTCCTTTGTTTTCCAAATCGTTCAGGCGTAGTGTTTGAAACACGACTATTCATGGATGGTTTCCAATTCCTAGATTGCTGAAGAGGAATCCTAGGTTTTGGTTGACTACCATTAGGAGTGTGTAGAACTCTAGCGGGATTTGGTGAACTAGGTTTTTCATACACTGGTTTGTCTTTCTGAATCTTCCCTTTTTGTTTCGCATCCTCTAGGTTGTGGGTATGAACGAGGTCATTTGAACCTACTGATTCCTTTGTGGACGTGAATGTCACACGTTTTGGAGGAGTCCTAGAAGTGCTAGGTGCATTCACATGGTTGGGTTTAGCAGCAGTCTGCTTTCTAAATGGAGGAACATAGGGTGATATGGATGGTTTTAGAACACTTGGTTGCATATCAATCTTAGGGGGTAACCTATATTTCATAAGAGAAGAATTGGAGAACGGAGTCGGTTTTCCTAAGATAGACGGATTTGGATCCTTGTAGGCATTGGGTTGTCGAACAACAGGTTTCACAACTTTAGGTTCCACGATTTTCCCACCCATTTTAGCAACGAGTTTCTGCAACTCTGCTACTGCTCTGTCCCTGTCTTGTAATTGAGCTTTCAACCCTTTAATTTCCAAATTCTGTTCATTCATTTCTCGAAATGTTTGGGAAAGTTTTTCTTGCAATTTATTATCATGTGGAAAACTACCAACTTCTTTTTGCAGAGCAAGTTCAAGTGAATGACAATGTTTTTGAAGGAAATCAGTTTTGTGTTGAAGTAACTCAAAAGCCTTTTTGTCAACATTTTCTTTACGTTTCGAAAGCTCAATTTCAAGACGTTCACATTCTTTGATCTTATCAAGATATTGGCATGCAACTTCAGAATATTCATCAATATCAGCACAAGATGTAAAATAAGCACACATAATATCTTTAGAAACGCATTCTTGCAAGAGTAAATCATATTCATCAGAAAAAACGGACTTGTCCATTTGAAGATCATCAATTGCTTTCTCAAGAGACTCAACATATTGTAAATCATCAAACATTTCAGACCGAATTAAGCTTTCAAATTTAAGAACATTTTCTTTTAGTGTGGCCGCGTTCGGTATTAAGATTTGTTTGACAAGCACAGTTATGTCTTGAGAAATTGGTTTCTTCCACTCGTCATTTTGTCGTTGTTTCCAATCATTATCAACAATGGACTTAATATTATCTATGTAATGAGTAAGAAACCCAAATATCTGCCTACTCTTGCTTTTAGAAGCATCTAGGGGCAAGTAGTTGATGAACTTAGAAACGTTTGTTTTCTTAGTGGCAAACGCTTTCTTCCATTGAATTCTCTTTTGCCTGCATTCTAAAAATACTTCCTCACGAGATTTCTGAGTTTGTTTGTGGAACAGACCATAAAGACTATTCTCATAAGCATAATTATATGGTTTCACAAACTCCTTATTAACTGATGGTTGACTATCAGCATCTCAAAGGGCAGTCTCTTCACTATTGGCACTTAGAGGCATGCAATCAAGATCTGTCCTTTCAGTCTCATCAAGATAAAGATGCGGGTTCGCAGCTTGAGCTTTGGCAAGGTACTCAGGACTTGCAAAGCTAGCTTGACCCTTAAACATCGATGGAGGTGCTAGCATTCTTACGGATTGAATAGAATCATGCGTTTTATAAACAGCGTTCTTCAAAAAGTCGACTTGTGCTTCTAGTTTTGTAACTTTTTCGGTTTCTTTATCATATCTACTTTTGAAGTCTTGTTTTAACGCATCTACCTCTTGTTTCTTATCCTCTAGAATTTTAGCAGAATCAGTAGTGGTCATAGAGAGCTTTTGTTCAAGTTCATTAACTTTGGTATTGGCAAGGTACGTTTTTTGACGTTCATCCATTAAGAAAACATTATATTGACGCTTCTCTTTAGCTAATAACTCAAGAGTTGTGTTATATTTGTTTTCAAAATCGTCCTTTTGACTTTTTAACGCACTACCCTTGTACCCCTCAAGCTCTTTGGTCTTTTGAAGAAGCTCAACCCTATTACTTTCAAGGGTCTCATTAGATTTAATTAGAGCGGCTTTGCATTCTTCAAAGTTGTGAGTGAGCGCTGTGTTTGCCTTCTTTAATTGCTTTTGACTCTTTCTAGTTTCATTGACATCTTTTTGTAAACTAGCAATTAAATTAGCAAGCGCGACACGCTCCTCATCATCATACTCATTTGCATGTTGATCATCCTCAAACTCATTATTGCACATGTCTGATGAGTTGGGTGTGGTATTGCTATCAACCTTTTCCGTCATACATGTGTCAATAAGGTTTGTTGTTTGATCACTATGTCATGCGTATTGGCATTGGCAAACACATTAAATTCAGCATTGTGTACCTCTTCCAATGGCTCAGAATCGTAAACAGGACCATTATCGTAGGAAGGTGTATTGCTGATGACATTCTCAGGGTCGATGTGTTGTTTGCCAGAGCTTCTGTTGTCTTTCCCAGAAATGTTGTCATCATTCCTTGAATTCTGCGTTGGAGTCTCATATCTGCAGCTTATATTCTCAATATCTGATGCGATACCACAACTGGTATGAAGTCTGTCATCAATGGTTTGTTGCATCTGTATTGTGTGATTCACATAGGTTACAATGAAGTCGATGTTGCGGGTTATCCGATCTTTGTATGATAAAGCATCCATTCCATGATATCGCTTGAAGCACTCGTTGGTAAGCGAAGACTTGATGAAGTCAGAAGAAAACATCGTTTCAAGTGATGTCTTGAGATCAGTGAAAGTGATCTTGCATTCACTAGCAATGATTCTTTCGTTGACAAGTTGTGTTTGAAGTTTATCCATGGCATGAGTGAATGTTTTGCTGAATGTGCCAGTGGATTCACGTAAGTCGAACAAGACTTTTGAAAGGTTCTGAAAAGAATCTTGAAGTACTCTAAAACCGTCCATGGCATTTTTTCTTAAGAAACATATCTGTTGTTGTAGTCGTTCCATTTCAAGGTCTTTCACGTCTGAACTTTCAGTAACCGCATTACTCGTTGGCATGATGATCGTCTCTCTCTGTGGATGAAGTGACTTTGGATCTTAAGTAGATATGATGTGATTGTGTTGTTGTTGAAATTCCGAAAATTTGAAATTTTTCTCAGTCCGACAATAAATTCCCCAGTCCGACAAAAACGGTAAACCGAAAAATTTTGAATAACCAAATTTTGAAAACGAGTTAGAAATAGTCAATAACTAGTAGGGAAAAAGTTTGAAAAAATGAAAATTTTAACGAAAAATAAAACCTAAAAATGGCCTAAAAATTTGAATTTTGGTCCGAAAATTTGAATTTTTGGTCAAAAAAATTTTCGCATCGCCAAAATTTGAAATCGAAGCTTAAATGGCCTAAAAATGGTCTAGGAAAAAATAAAATTTTTTTTTGATCTTCGTGGAAACGATATTCCGAAACTAGTCTAGATGGTGGCTAAGTCTAAAAAATACTCAAACAAAATTTAGCAAAACACATCATCGGAATGTCCCCTAATTGGAATGCACCAATCGGAATGTTATTGGAATGTACCAATCGGAATGTCCCCTAATCGGAATAACCAATCGGAATGTTATCGGAATGCACCAATCGGAATCTTATCGGAATGTACACCAATCGGAATGAGCTAATCGGAAAACACCAATCGGAATGTGCTATCGGAAAACACCAATCGGAATGTGCTATCGGAAAACACCAATCGGAATGAAAATCGGAATGCCAATCGGAATATTGTTGTCCAGTGGTCGGATTGTTGAAACCCTTTTCCGATTGCACAGATCGGAATATATCCCCCTTTTCTCGGACAAAACTCAACCAATACGTGATTTTAAGCCAAAACATGATCAAAAAACACAAAAATTTTGTGTTTTTAGCCAAAGTAAATACACCAAATCACTACTAAAACTATGTAGAAGATGTAGATGAAGAAGTAGAGCACGGAAAACACAAAAAAAATTTGAATCCGAGATGATTTATTGATTAAATCATTCGAATCAAATATAATACCAACAAACAATCACGAATCTACCCCGTGGCGATTGATACCAAATGTTGTCCCATGAATTTGTGATGATTAAGCAATGCAGAAAGAAAGAAAATAGATGAAGAAGAGATGAATTCCTAGAGAGAGAAAGTAGTGAGAGAAAGTAGAGAGGAGATGATTAACTTGGTGAGATTAGATTAAGAAAAGAAGTTACAAATGACCATCCACCCTCCTAACATGCTAGGAGGGTAGTATATATAGTCCACCCACATGCGGGCTTTAATGGACTATATATTGGGCCGGGCTTGTCTTTTGGACTTTAATTAGTTTAAATCCAAGCCCGTGAACCACGACTAAAATAACTACCTATTACTACGTTCTAATAAATATTACAATAGAAACCTATGACCGAACATTCTTGTTTGACTCAATATTTTGAGGCTAACATTTCATTAGTGTTTTTCGTTTCCGCTTAACGTTATTACGATCTTGCTAATAGTTTCTATATGTTATGGTTGAATTTTTTCAATAATAGAAATGTATTAATTTCTTCTTTCGTAGAAAACTAAAAAAAATAAAAAATTTGTTGAGATGTTGTATATCGCAGGTTTATATGATTAAACTAGATGCTTGACAACACTTGAAGATTATCTGTGCGAAAGAAAATTACAATTTTTAATTGATTAAATAAATTTTCATGCTACTCTTAAAGTATAGTATGTACATGAATAGAAATGAGATATATATTTCTTTGGAACTATTAGATAACACGAAATGAACAATGTTTTTTTTTCTACCATACTAGTACTTGGTTAAATCTATTATTATTATTATTATTATTATTATTTAAATCATGTTCAAGTTTCGTTGATAGAAACAACACACTCATATGACTTTTACCAACATCTGAATATAACATGACGTGGAAACAAAAGCATAGGCAGTTTTACATGATTTAGAAAAACACTTAATAGTTCAAGATTTTTAGTAAGTTAAGAGGAGTTATCACCGTATTCAAAACATAGTCTCTGATACCACATGTAAGCATATTATAAGTGTAAACATTAACATCAAAACATACATGATGAACACTTAAACTATTATGCCACAAGATCTTAGAATACGATAATAATCACATAGATAAGATGAAACAAGAATGGCATACCGAAAGTTGTAGCGGATGTTGACATGATGTAGGCAACCCTTTGAACCTATATAGTTTCTCTCCCTTGACCCAACCTAAGTGTAGAGAGCTTGATGGATAGCTATGTTAATCTAATTGTGTGTATCTTTTGGGTAGAGAGAGGACTAGATATATATATGTTTAATAACTAGTATGTCCATCAATACTAGCCAAATAAAAATGGCCAAAACTTAATGTACCATTAGGAGTATTAATCATACAATTGAATTATTTGACTACATTATGTGCATACATGTAACCTACAATTCAAAAAGATGATAATGACATCTTAATAACATGTCATAATTTTACATTTACTACCGGCATTAATAGTAAACCTAAATAGCATTATTTTTTTCAACAAAAAAATTGAATAAAGATGAACTAGATTAAGAATGATCGTTTATTCCTTTAATGGTTAACTAGTCTGAGAGTACGTTGTCATTCATTTTATACTGTTTACATTTAACTTGTTGCAAACTTGTATGTGTCAAGGTTTCATCAATATGTGGTACAACACTTTGTTTCGGTAACAAATTGGTTAGGCATTGGTTTTTGGCCTTCAAATGGGACGTTGCCCTACGAGTCTACGTGCTAGTTATCTGATATCATGTATCAATTCTGTAAGGCTAGACGCTATAATGTAGGTCGACCGACTAACTAGTCGCCCATCCATCATTGGATGGATTAAAGTGTCGACTGTTAGAATTTTGGTGGATCACAGGATCAGAGAGTCGTGTCAAACATTTTCAGATCAAAGTATCTCGATGGTTCTATCGAAATCTCTAATCGGATAAAACTCAGAATTTGAACTGAAAACGTGTTTTTGTATTATGAAACAGAACCAGACATCAACAGATGATATTATGACCAAAGAACTGTTATACGGTTGTAACTGCAAAAGCAGTTATGTTAACCAGAAACCGACAGACTAAATAACGGGTAGAAATAGGTCCGAATACCCGAGAATTTTATTTTATAGTGCGTTTTTAACATAGCACTTTATACCAAATAAATTTTTTCCAAGCTGACCCTGCCAGGGGCTGCCGCCCCTTGGACCCTCAGGGGCGCTGCCCCCGGACCCCCGTCGTACGGGGGCTTCACCCCCATATGATAACCGTGATAATGTCATACAAGTGTGCACTCCGCACAACCCCGACTTGATGAACGTTTATCACGATTACACATTGGTCAACTGAGTCAATCCATTACACTTAAATCATTGGTAACACAAAATCACTAACATCGAGTAGACGACCAATAATATAAGCCACAATTTTTCAAAAAATGTACCAATGACATTCTAATAAAAAATAATTTATTAACTACAAAACATAAACACTATAATAACATAATTACCTAACATGTTTTACCATTTTATTAACACATTCAAGATACAATTTAAAAGACTTATTCATTCACCATGTCTAATAAAAGAACTCTCAAATCTAAAACTATAAAATCTCGAACTCAAGAAACTGTTTCACATTTAACGCCGGATCCAAATTTTTTATTATCCGGTGTCTCAAGATCTATTCACTTGCGACTCAATGTTTTGAATAGCAATCACGTTTACCACAACTAACACAAAATCATAACATGCTTTTATCAAAGTTGACCATTCAATCCTTCGTATAACAACCAACAACCTTTCTACCAGTCACCAACTGGCTTGTATCGTCCTACTATCGAGTCATCAACGTCATCTCAAACAAATCAATTGTATTATTCGGTTAATCATTTTAATATTGATATGGATCTTGACGAGTTAATATATAATCAAGAGTACTTTGTGGGTCAAGGTTAGCGTCATGTCAATCCGAGTCATGATTAATCAATAAGTTATGGTTCGGGTCATGGCTCCTATAAAGGTTTGGTTCTAGTTGACAAAAATGATTAACATGTCAAAGAGATGCCACAAGTCAAAGCTAAGAAACCCCAAGACATGCTTCAAAGGCCAAAAAGGATGATACCAACGAGCCGTAAAAAGACTGGACAACGAAGAAAGAGATCGCGTTGTGCAAAGGTTGGTGCGATGTGTCAAAAAATAGCGAGCAAAGCAACTCCATAGTGACTAAGGGTTTTTAGACTAAGGTTATTAAGTACATTGAAAACAAGACTGGTTCAATGAGACGGTATGACACAATCCCTAGCAAATGGAAAAATAGGGTTCGCCCTAGAATTGGTAGATTTTGTGCATTCATCGATAATATTGAATAGAATCACGAAAATCATTCGTGTGACCTCACTACATACCAAATAGCGTGTGCATAATACAAACTGCGTTACAGGCATGCGTTCACATTGGAGACGTGTTGGAACGTCCTGAAAGATCACCAAGTTTGAAATGATGTTGAGATGTCTTCTTTTTACCAGAACTTAACGAGTAAAACAAATCTAAGAATCCTGAAACCACCTCGGGGTTAGCACAAAGTGGTTTTAATTTGAACTATGAAGCGGGTAACTCCGACGAAGAGAATAAAGATATTGACCAAGTGATCGTGACCGAAATAAGAAGAAATCATCAGCCTCCTCTTATGAGGGATTTTCATTTGTTGACGTTACAGCCGAACACTTTTTCAACATTAAATCAACAAAATGGGAAAGATGAAGGAGCAACAACACTCTTATATATACACTTGAAGAACTAGGAGTTGGATATCAAAAAGGCGGCGTGTCGGGAAGCAACAAAGGTAAAATAAAAAATAAAAAATTGACTTACATTGTCGAGCACTTGCATTAGCCAAAAAACCCGACACAAAGACACCTTATTCTACAATAAGACAACCGATCATCTTTTTGCCCGTAATACAACAACAGGATTTGAAGGATGAAATCAAGAAAACATATAAAAATATTATTAGTTTAAGTATTTAATCATTATTGTAATATTTTAATTTATTTAAGTTATTATGTAATGTTTTTTCCTTTATTAATTGATTTAAATTTTATAGTTAAAGAAAGTAAAATCGTTTTATAAAGATAAGAAGCCGTACATAGGCCTTAAAAAAACTTATGTGACATATGAGAAAAGTTTATCTGGATCACTGTTTTTGCTTATGTGACGAGGCACAAATTCTCATCATCTGTTTAGGTTTGATTGAATCTTGTTGATTAATCTAAAATATAAATTGTAAAACCCGCATAAAATTCATGAAAACATATTATACATGAAATACGAATTAATTAAAACCTTATATTAATTAATGTACGACAAGTAATACGTATATTATTTAACGAGGCGTTCATGCCCGTGCGATGCACCGGGACTGAAGTGGAACCATAAAAGTGCTCAGGATGCTATTTATGTGTTGCTTTCAGACTGTTGAATGACTTATTGGGTTAGTTTAGATTATCATGGATGGTTATGATAACGAAATAACAAATTCGTTGTGTTATGATTCATTAAGTTTGATTCGAAATAATAAAGAACACAAAAAGATTGAACACCGGGAGTGAGTTCTGTGATTGAAGAATAAAACGTGTTACGTGGAACCATACTGATGGTTAATTTGCCGCGGAGTACACATGCGTAAATGCATATTAGATTGATAATCGATAAAATTATTTTTAAGCTTAAGGGCTACATTTGAAAAACAACTAATTAAAAAAAACACTTTAATAGTAGTTAAGTAAAATTATTGTGAAAATATGCATTACTCAGTGTTATTGTAAAGCGGTATTTTGATTTGCGTATTTAAACTTACTTTTTCTGTTGTATTGTAATCTACGGGTTTTTTTTTTATAATATTTTTAATTTTATCATTTCTATTATATATAAAAGATTTTGTGCTTTACACAATATTTTCGGGTCATGGGTTTGACTATATGGTCGAGTCACCAATTCACGGGATAGATTACCAAATCAACTCGATCGAATCATCGTGTCAACTCAGTCGAATCATCGGACCATTTCACTAACGTTTTTATCTAATTAAATATATTAAACTTGTATTTTATTGCATATTTTTACCCACCATACTGAACATTAAACTGGTATTTAAAGTGTGTGTACAAATTGATTAAATATCTCGGTCATGATTTTTTTGTGTTTAATTATTCATTTATCAAAGAAATAATCTCTTATCTATAGAGTCAAATCGATGTCCGGAGCATATTATTTTGCATCTCATTACCAACTTTAATATTGCATAATAATCAGAATGGAAAACACAATTTATTCTTAAATCATTGTCATTTGACAATCTTTTTACGCTGGTATTGGTTGTCGAATGGATGTAAAATTTTTTAATATCATCTCGTATTTCAAAATTATGTATTTTCTTAAAATATGGCCCATGCTTCAACACAAAGCTTCCCACCATATCCCGACGCCCCGATCCATTAACCAATTAGGGATACACAAATTACTCCCCTATTTTCTCCTCTCAAAACTTCACCGTCATATTCCATCTCTCTTATCCTTTTTAGATCATAACAAATACGATCTCATTCTCCACTGAACAACCTTGTAATCATCAAACAATCAACGAATGACGCAAACCCTTGTTGAATCTTCTCAAAAGGGTTTCAGTATCCTTGTTAAAAGGGTCTCGTTTAGGTTTGTGTATTTTTCATACAAAATCAAGATCAGATATAACATATTTGTCAATATTCCATCTTGATTTTTGCATATAATGAAAAAGGTTATACCTTCAAAGATCAATGATGAAGATTTCTTATGATGTTCGCACGAATAAGAAATGATCTAAGATATTTTTGTTATGTATTTTTATTATTTATGTTATAACTTATAAGTGTTGTTGTGACTTTACATTTGTTCTTCACATATTCACATTTATATTTATAATACTGACTGGAGTATTATGATTTCAGGTTTGACCGTTTGAGATTCACATTACATGCACAAAAATACTAAGCTTCAATTAGGAAAAAACATTCTTAAGCTTCTTCGATTATTTTCTCAAAAAAATACTATTAACTCAAGAGCAGGTACAATCACGGTGCTTATTTTTTAGCTTAACGTTATGCTTATTTTTATTGAATTCACGCTGATTGTGTTAGAATTTGTCTTTGGTTGCTTATTTATCAAGTGTTTGATAAAATGCTTGAGTAGACCAACTGTTTGAGGAAATGCTTGAATGACTTTTATGTAAAGCATATACTGATTTTGCTATCATGCAATAGCTTATTAGTGGGCTTTTTAGAAACACTAATTTTAATATAAGTTTAGTCTTTCTTTTGTCGCTTCTAAGTAGTTGCCTCATCTTAACAAATACGTAGTAATGTTTATGTTATCTTGCAATGCCATATATATTTTTTTAACTTCACTGTAATTATTTTGGATTTGAATTAGTTATCAGTTAGTCTTAGAATGTGTCTTTGATTGCTTATTTGTTAAGTGAGCTTTTTAAAAACACTTGTTTTCATATAAATTTAGCCTTTCGTCGTAGCTTCTAAGTAGCTTGCCCGTCGTAACAAATGCTAATGCTTATGCACGCTGAACCTTTTCATGTCACCCCATTGTATAGGTGTGATGGTGTTGTAACGATTTTTTTCGAGTTTTTTGCGAGTTGTTGATAGTTTTCGGTTAGAAGTTCGTGATTTGGGTCCGAAACACAACCATGAAGTATAAGGTCAGTCATCTCGGTGATAAAAGGAGCATATTTGTAGTTCACTTTATATTTGCCCCCATTAGTAGTAAAGTGGGATTTTGCTAGGTTAAAAAGTTCGTTGTTCTCGGCGTCTAATCGAATTGATTACAGTTTGAAAGTGTGACTCAATTGTCTTTGGTGGATAAAAGAAATGGTTGTCGTTGAGTAAAATAAAATTGCAAACATTAAAATAAATGACAAAGTAATTAAACGATAAATGATTAAAAAGTAAGTGGCGAAAAATTAGAGCTTGACAAAAAGTAAATTTGAAAACTTAATAAAAATGCAAACTTGAAATAATTCTAAGGTAAAACAATTAAAATAACACTTAAGAAAATTGGCGGGAAAAATAAAGTTTGAAAATAAAAACAATTCGGGAAAGCAAATCAACACATAAGTCGAAATACATCAAAACTTAACCTAAGTCGGAATCTATAAAAAACAGACCTAATCCGGAATGTGTGTTCAACACACAATCTGGAATCTAGATGGTGCACTTAATTCGGAATACAAGACTTGCAAGTAATCCGGAATCCTTAGTTTTACACGTAATCCGGAATCTCCATGCTAAACCTTATTCGGAATGTTGATAGCAAGACCTAATCCGGAATAAGTGGGAAGTACACAATACGGAATCCTATCAATGACCTAATCCGGAATACCTTTTCATCATACAATTCGGAATCAGGAAGCTGGCCTTAATCCGGAATGCAAAGTGTTTACATAATCCGGAATCTGTCAACTATATTAATCCAGAATATGGTAAACCAAGACCTAATCTGGAATCCTGATTCTTGATGCAAATCGGAATGTGTGATTCCTAACCTAGTTCGGAATCAAGAGTTACACGTAATTCGGGATAAAACAAAATCTATATCTAAGTCGGAATGAGAGCAAGAACCTAATGCGGGAAAAGTAAATCTAAACCTAAGTCGGGAAAAGAGGGTTTTGTACTTAATTCGGGAAAAGGAAATATGATGCACTTAAGTCGGAATAAGAGGGTTTTGGGAACCCGGATAAGGAACAAACTTAAGCACAAAGGAAAATAAGCTAAAATCTAATAAGCACTTATCTAAAAACTTAACCAAATCAACTTTAAGAAAAAGCTAATAAGCCAAAATTTAAAAACTTTTAAAAACACTAAATAATCAAAATATTTAAAATCAACTTTTTATAAAAGAACTTTTAAAAACAGTTAATTAATATTAAGAAAATCACACAAAAAGCTATAAGAACAATAAGCTAAACCATCAAACACTTAAAATCATAAAGAACAATCAATTAAGCATAACAATAAGCAAATAAGCATAAAGATTTAAACAAAACAAGAAAGGTAGAACGAGAATAATGAAAAGCTTGATTAAAGATTAAGATTCAACAACACAAATTGAAGACTTACTTGAAATAACTTGAAATTAAAGACAAGTATGTAAATGACATTATGAAAAGTGCATAAAATAAAGTGGAGAACTAATTTGTCAAATTAGCTAACACCTCCTAATGACACATTAGGAGGGTATTTATAGGAGGGGAGAGTTGTTGTGCTTCTTTCTTTCTTTCGTCTTTTCGTCTTTCGTCTTTGACAATAAACTCGTCATTCTCGACTTTGTCTCGGGATTTGTTGATAGATAAAATGAACTCGTCTTCTAATTTCTTCATTAATTAGATTTGGTTCTTCGACTTCGTTAAACTTCCGTCTTTGGTCTTTTTCTTCGATAAATCTTCAGAATAGGCATTTGACTTCCGTTCTTTTTGCACTCTTGATCTTTTGACTTCGTCTTTTGCCTTTTTCTTCGATAAAAGCCAATGAAACTCCATGTTTTCTTCCCTTTTCACATTTTGGTCCTAAATCACAATAAAAACACAAACCATGCATAACTCCGACTTTTACGACATTAAATACACGTTTAGGCTTGGTTATTATTGTAATTAAGTGGTAAAAGGATGGGTGTTTTCACACCTATCAAATCCCCTACACTTGACCATTGCAATGCCCTTATGCAATGCATTAATTACAAAGCAAGGTTTACATTTTCCATCATAATTAATCCACCTTGGCCTTTATTAAACACAAGTCATTAATGAAACTAAAAAGATAGTAAATAACAATATATTTGAAGGGGGAAGAAAAGTAAAGAGATCGAAGACTTAAATTAGGGCTTCGGATGTCATGAATGTTTATCACCCTCAAGTTTCACGTTCCCCATACCAAGCTTAAAAACGAGATCATTGTTATTATAAGTTAGCAAACTAACAAAAACTCATGTGGCTCAATATTTACTTAGACTCCCTTATTCCTAGGTGTATCTCTTTTATTTTATTGTTGTCTTGAATGATCACGAGGATGCATTATTCGACTTATTTCGATAGTTATTTAGGCTGAAAATAAAGTAGGATGATTTAATGAATAGTTAGCTAAAGGACAAAATATTTTAAAACTGCTTCTCGAGACCTCATAAAATTCATATCTTGGCATAACTCGTTTCATGATTTGAGACCTTTCTCGGACCGATATTTGGCATTGACTTCATACTTCGAATCTTAAGAGACGTTCTTGAAATAATGGCCTTCTCTTCATAATAGGAATTTCTTCACTTGAAGTTTTGAGAGATTCTTCATACTTGGACCACGACTTCTTCATTTTTCTCCAATCTTTATTTGGGATTTTGATATACAACGATCCGCCTCCTTTTAGGACTTGGATCTATTTATCCTCATACCTTTCTAGGGTCTTTTCGGATAGACTTCTCCATGATCTTTAGGGGAGTATTTGCTTTTCGTCTTGTGTCTCGATCCTTCAATTGATTTTTGATAAATGATTCTTCACATCACTTTGGATCTTTAGCAACAAAATGTAGCCCTCATGCCTTATTAGGGCCTTTTCGGACTCGCTAATCTTCGCATCCCGCTTCAATAAGTTATGCCTTGGCTATGAACTCTAATTATACCGAGCAACTTTTAAACGATCTTGGGCTAGAAGCTAAGTAACTTTTCAAATCGTACAACCTTACTTATTGCAATTAAATTTATTAACAAGCGATGGGAGAAAAAGCTCATAATTAACTCACATAAATTTATGAAAGAATACCAAACTTATAATTGACTCTATCATCTCTCGTTCTCCACAATTTAAAAGGAATGAGACTCGTGGATGCTTAGCCTATTAAATCAAACTTTTGGGATTTCAAGTCATCTATAGGATCTTGCATCTTCTTAGACTTTTTCAAATAGAATTTGCATTTTAAATTTCCCTTGATAAACGACTTTCTAGGATCAATTATAGGAAATTGCAAAAAGTTCTTGTTCTTAACCCGTATGTGTTAAGACTTTCGCGTTTTAAAGTTTCCTATATAAAAGCCTAGCAAAACTTGATTTAAACACGTTAAGGATAGTAGCTAGAGTAAACTTAGATAAGTAAACTCGGGTTGAGTCAAAAGATTCATGACGGGCCTAATATATCAAAGACATCTAATCTTATTAAAACCATTTATTAAATTTATTCTAATGAAAGAAAATAACGATAACAAAGGAAAATACTAATAGGCCAAAATAGATCAAAATTTTTGAAAAATGTCGAAAAATCAATTTTCCGGTTAAAATGAGGACAAATTAATGGAAAAGCCCACTTAACTTCGATAGAAGTCCCCCTACAGTTAATATAAACATTGTCCTCAATGTTTAAGCATGTGGGAGTAAACTCCCCTACACTTAGAACATTGTGCACGTTGTTTAAATCTTGCTAAGGAAGAGACAACTAAAGTGATTCCTATTTTAATATTGAAGAATATAAAATAGTGAATCAAAAGATTTTAGGATAGAACTGGGAAGACGGGTACACAGAATCACGGGTCATCAAAAGTCATCAAGAATGGATATTTGAAAGCTCGAATCCTTGCACATCATAAGAAAGAAAACAACAAACACATACTAGGGTCTCCCCCTACACTTATTATAAAAACGGATAAAAAGGATAGATAATCGGGTTGCCTCCCGAGAAGCGCTTGTTTTTGTTCACCGAGTCGTGAGCCTGACTCGACCTTGATTAGAATGGTAAGAACCTTGAAGAACATCCACCGGGATCAAATACATGGTTTTCGTCCAACAAATAGCATAAGCTTAAGGTGAACAAGAGAAGCCAAAGAAGAGTAGGCAAGGTTCCCTTAAGCAGTTGTTGAGCATGGTGGTAGAAAGTATGATCAAGTGCAAGCATATCTCCATTGTTTCCAAAAGTCTTTCCTTTTATTGCATCAGATGGATACTGAGATGGCTTAAAAATTCCGATACCCGGATCAAACAACTTTTCCTTTAGGGGAAAATAAGACTTAGGCTCAGTAGACCTTGAAGATTCGCCCATAAATCGCACAATCTCATCCGATGAAGGTGGATAGACAGGTGTCAAAACATAAGTACTGCAGATGTCGGTGTCGTCCGGTTTCTTCTCCTTTGAAATGGATTTCTTAATATCCGAAGGAGGATAAAGACCATAATCAAAGTCCAAAGGAGGAGAATCATTCTCATTGGGAAATTATGTATTAAGGAAAGTGGCAAAATCTTCCTCAAATGAGTAATCATCCAAAGTAGGATCAAGCATTGTTGGTGGAGGATCTTCATCAAAAGTAGGAGCAAGGGCATCATTTGAAGAATCACTCGAAAGAGTATCAACATCATCAAAATCATCATAAGTTGGCATGTTTTTATATTCTGAAGAAAAAGCATCATAATCATCCATATCAGAACTAAAATCATCATCATAGATTGGTGGAGCATCATATATTGGTGGGGCATCCAAATTTGATAGAGGATATTCAGAATCTTCCACATTCTCTTTAAAAAGTGGATTATCATATATAGGCTCGAAAAGAGGGTTGTTGTAGGCGACAAAATCATCAAGCTTTGTACTTTCACAAGTAGTTATATCAAGCTCGTCTTGAAGCACATCAATCATATTCGCCGATTCTCTTCCATTGGATTTGTTTGTGATCTTCCCCATTTTAAAAACTTGTTGATCATTCCCGACCCTTAAACTTAGTTCACCTTCGGCGACATCGACTAAAGCTTTTCCGGTTCTCAAGAATGGCCGTCCAAGTATTAACGGAATACGAGGGTCCATCTCATAATCAACAACAACAAAATCGACCGGAAAAGTGAAGGTGCCAACTTTAACAAAAACATCTTCGGAAATACCAACGGGGTAAGCGAGAGTTCGATTTGCTAGCTCAAGAGTCATCTTTGTTGGTGTAAGATCGGGTAATGATAAATTTTTCCAAACACTTAATGGCATCAAATTTATACTTGCCCCGAGATCGGCTAAGGCACCGGTTTTGGAAAATGTACAAGGTAACACAAAACGAACGGGATCTCCAAGTTTTTTTGGAAGTTCTTTAAGGAGGACTGCAGAACAATTTTCATTTAATCGAGTGTTGACAAACTCAGCCATCTTCTCCTTTTTACTAAGCAAATCTTTAAACATCTTAACGAATTTAGGCATTTGGGCAAGAGCTTCAACAAGGCTAATGGTGATGTTCACTCCCGAAATCTTTTTCAAAAAGTTTGTCACTTGAATGTCATCCTTGGTGAGCAATTTTCACTTGTCTAACCGAGATGTATAAGGAATATTGGGCTTAGGAGGTGTAGGTGTATAAGGTAAAGGTTTAGAGGTTGAGGGTTGAGAGGTAGAAGGTGGGGATGATGAAGGTTTTGTCTTTGGTACTTCTTCTGTAAGAGGTGGAGACGGTAATGTAGAACTAGTACTAGGCGTGGAAATAGGAGGAATAAATGGGGGTGGAGGAGGTGTAGATGGAGTAAACGGGGGAGTGGTAGATGGTCCTACTAAAGTTGCTCCACTGCGTGTAGTAATAGCACTCACTTTAGCTCTTGGGTTGGTCACGGTATTCGAAGGAAGAGAGCCCGAAGTAGAGGGTTGAGTGTTTTGGAAGAAACTAGCCATCATATTCCTCAAATCATTCGTTTGATTGCTTAAAGAAGTTTGCATATCATTTCTAAGCTCGGTTCGAATATCATTCCCTTGTTTAGTGATATCACCTTTCTAGTTAATAATTTGGCTTTGAAAGTTTTTCACCACCTCTCCATGGGTCCTCATGAAAGTTTCAACATCATGATTAAATGCCGTGGGTGGAGTGATAGGTGGAGCTTGGTGAGCGGGTGGTTGATAAGGATTAGAAGCTCAAGGTTGGTTTGGATTGCTTCTATTGAAGTTGTTTGGGTTATGGTTTTGAGGAGAAAAACCGGGTGAAAGAAAGTTGTTGGAACGATAACTTAGCAAGTTACGATCACCTTGAGGTCGGACTTGATATCCTTCCGTGGAATAGTTACCGTTAGCCGCATACACGTTTTCCGGATTGTCATAAGTAGAAGGAAAATCAGTGTATGAATGAGGACCGCCGCAAGTCTCACAAGAAAGTGCTACAACTTTAACTTGTTGTAGTTGATTCGTAGCCATGAGTTGGATATTTTTGTTCATTTCGGCTATCATGCCGGTGACTTCGGTCATCTCGGAGCTAGAAGAAGTAGAAGAAACATTGACTCTCGGATTATTTCTTGAGGATGCGGATGAATCCCAATTTTTGTGATGAGTGGTCATGTTCTCTATAAGCTCTCTACACTCCTCGGGTCTTCTTTTCATAAATGTACCACCGGCAGCTGCATTAAACGTATCACGATCACGAAAAGTTAAACCGTTGTAGAAAGTATCAATTAAGGTGACGGGGAGCATATTGTGGTTGGGACAATGATCGATCAAAACATTATAACGTTCCTAAGCATAAAAAAGAGATTCATCAGGTTCTTGAGTAAAACAACTGATTTGATTCCGAAGACTAGTTACCATGGATGGTGGAAAGTAGCGCGACAAAAATCGTTGAGTCATTTCGTTCCATGTATGAATTGAATTCTTCGGAAGACGATCAAACCATTTTTCGGCATGGTGGGATAAAGTGTGTGGAAATAGATGAAGGCGAAGAAAATCCATGGTAACACCGGGTAATTTCATGCTTTGAGTGACGGTAATGAATTTGTCGAGGTGTTGGCATCATCATCCGGTAATCCGCGAAATGGACAAGTATTTTAAACTTGTTGGATCATGTGATGCTTCAACAAAAATTCGGGAGCCGTGATTTGCATCGGCGCAATCGGTCCTCCACATCCATTCATTGTTGGTTGACAAAGCTCCTCCATCGTGCGAAGGTCGGGTTGAGGAATATGGTTGTTATTATTAAAATTGGGGTGAGGTGGATTATTATTGTTGTGCACACCGGCCATATCTAGGTTTTCAATAGTCTCAGGCTCAAAATAAAACGATGAGCGAGTACGCATACACTTGCAAAAGAAAAAGATAGCAAAGAAATAGAGGAAATATGGTTAACGTGAAAAGAAAATATTTTTGGTGCAAAACTTTGAAAAAGAAATGCTTTTTATGAGTGTTTTTTTATTAATTTTTTGGATTTTTGAAAATTTTTGATTTTTAGGATTTTTGAAAATTTTTGACACAAAAAATAACGTTCACGAGTGAACGGATCCCAAAAGCTAACGCGTCTCTCAAAACAAACCGTTAATCTTCACGAAAAGAGCCGGCAGACGCCATTTTAAAGTGGGATTTTGCTAGGTTAAAAAGTTCGTTGTTCTCGGCGTCTAATCGAATTGATTACAGTTTGAAAGTGCGAGTCAGTTGTCTTTGGTGGATAAAAGAAATGGTTGTCGTTGAGTAAAATAAAATTGCAAACTTTAAAGTAAATGACAAAGTAATTAAAACGATAAATGATTAAAAAGTAAGTGGCGAAAAATTAAAGCTTGACAAAAAGTAAATTTGAATACTTAATAAAAATGCAAACTTGAAATAATTCTAAGGTAAAACAATTAAAATAACACTTAAGAAAATTGGCGGGAAAAATAAAGTTTGAAAATAAAAACAATTCGGGAAAGCAAATCAACACATAAGTCGAAATACACCAAAACTCAACCTAAGTCGGAATATATAAAAAACATACCTAATCCGGAATGTGTGTTCAACACACAATCTGGAATCTAGATGGTGCACTTAATTCGGAATACAAGACTTGCAAGTAATCCGGAATCCGTAGTTTTACACGTAATCCGGAATATCCATGCTAAACCTTATTCGGAATGTTGATAGCAAGACCTAATCCGGAATAAGTGGGAAGTACACAATCCGGAATCCGTATCAATGACCTAATCCGGAATACCTTTTCATCATACAATTCGGAATCAGGAAGCTGGCCTTAATCCGGAATGCAAAATGTTTACATAATCCGGAATCTGTCAACTATATTAATCCGGAATATGGTAAACCAAGACCTAATCTGGAATCCTGATTCTTGATGCAAATCGAAATGTGTGATTCCTAACCTAGTTCGGAATCAAGAGTTACACGTAATTCGGGATAAAACAAAATCTATATCTAAGTCGGAATGAGAGCAAGAACCTAATGCGGGAAAAGTAAATCTAATCCTAAGTCGGGAAAAGAGGGTTTTGTACTTAATTCGGGAAAAGGAAAGATGATGCACTTAAGTCAGAATAAGAGGGTTTTGCGAACCCGGATAAGGAACAAACTTAAGCACAAAGGAAAATAAGCTAAAATCTAATAAGCACTTATCTAAAAACTTAACCAAATCAACTTTAAGAAAAAGCTAATAAGCCAAAATTTAAAAACTTTTAAAAACACTAAATAATCAAAATATTTAAAATCAACTTTTTATAAAAGAACTTTTAAAAACAGTTAATTAAAATTAAGAAAATCACACAAAAAGCTATAAGAACAATAAGCTAAACCATCAAACACTTAAAATCATAAAGAACAATCAATTAAGCATAACAATAAGCAAATAAGCATAAAGATTTAAACAAAACAAGAAAGGTAGAATGAGAATAATGAAAAGCTTGATTAAATATTAAGATTCAACAACACAAATTGAAGACTTACTTGAAATAACTTGAAATTAAAGACAAGTTTGTAAATGACATTATGAAAAGTGCATAAAATAAAGTGGAGAACTAATTTGTCAAATTAGCTAACACCTCCTAATGACACATTAGGAGGGTATTTATAGGAGGGGAGAGTTGTTGTGCTTCTTTCTTTCTTTCGTCTTTTCGTCTTTCGTCTTTGACAATAAACTCGTCATTCTCGACTTTGTCTCGGGATTTGTTGATAGATAAAATGAACTCGTCTTCTAATTTCTTCATTAATTAGATTTGGTTCTTCGACTTCGTTAAACTTCCGTCTTTGGTGTTTTTCTTCGATAAATCTTCAAAATAGGCCTTTGACTTCCGTCCTTTTTGCACTCTTGATCTTTTGACTTCTCTTTTGTCTTTTACTTCGATAAAAGCCCGTGAAAGTCCATGTTTCTTCCCTTTTCACATTTTGGTCCTAAATCACAACAAAAACACAAACCCGCATAATTCCGACTTTTACGACATTAAATACACGTTTAGGCTTGGTTACTATTATAATTAAGTGGTAAAAGGATGGGTGTTTTCACACCTATCAAGTAGCCTAATTTGAAGCATCCCATATGGTGGCGTATAATGCCATAGGTTTCGATGGGAAGTCGCTTCCCATCTCATTGCTTCGTAAAATTTTGAAACTGGGTAGTTATTTATTTAGGGACAGAGGATGGTAGTTAAATTGACTATGCAGCTTCTGATCTCAAGTGAATGAATATAAATCCTACTCGAGTCGTTATGAAGTCCACAATGGAATGTTTTTGTTGTTGTTACATTTACTATTTATACATCATACATATAACTTAATTGAATCGTTGTCTGATATTTACAATGGGTGGTTTATGTGTAGCCTACAGGGTAATACAGTATTGAAGTTTTGGATTACATAGAATGTGTGATTCAAAAGGAAGTACTATTAGTGTCTCGGAAACCAAACCGATGGAGGTGGCTTACGATGTACTAACACTACAATAATGGAACTTTGGAAAGAAATAAATGATTACCTGGTTAGGAGGTTCCGTTTCATGGCATTGGGTTGGTACTCGAGGATGAGGATGTTTTAATCTGCAATCAGGCAAATTTATAAACAACAAATGTAAACTACTTGATCACTATAATTAGGAAAAGCCAAACATCAGATCAGAAACTTACCGTTTATGCGAAAGAAGATGATGGTTCAGATGTTGTATAAGTTTGCCACTGCAAGCATTCTAGAAGCATCAGTAAGCACGTAAGCATTTTTTTTATAATTCAACACACTTCTTTATTTGGTTGGGCCATACAGTTTTTGATTATTGATAATGATGGTTTAACATTCATAATAAAGGAACATATTTTGATAGCCAAACATACTTTTATGACAATAGGCCACCGGTCAACAAAAATAGTAATGTCACAAAGTAAAAAGCTTACAAAAGGATCATTTAGTTGAAACGTCAAAGCATATATCCAATATTACTACAATGAAATCAAATATTGTAGTAAATGCACTCTGAACGGTGAAGAGTCTCCGCATATGACTGACTTTAAGGATCCTTGTTTGCATTGTAGATAGTGAAAATCATAACTGCTATACATTTGAAACATGAAATACATGTAATTATTTGATATATATATTTAATTTAGCGTGGAAGTTAATATTATGACTAACCTCTTCTTTATCCTCAATTCAGAAGTCCCATTATCCTTTTCCTCTCTTGGTTCCTCATCTACAGTGGTTGTTTCCATGAGTAATTATTGAATGTAAGATTTTTATATTGTTTTCTAACCTTTTTTTCTTCTTTCCCTCTAATAGTTCTGTTGTAGGAGGGATTTTCGGTCCTCTTGACAATCTTTTCAACACTGGCTTGCTAGTATTAGCGCATGGGGTTAGAGTAGCAGCACCAAGAGTGTCATTGAACAGCATCTGCATGGTATTAATTTTGTCGGTAAGCATTCTATATTGATTTTAAAATACAATGTTAAATGCATGACATAAAAGTTTGATGTGTTGGAAACTTACCAATCAAATACTTTGGGCATGTAGGTTGAAGGTCGTCAATATCAGCTTGTAAATGCCGATAACAAGGTAACTTACGGATTATTTTATAAGTTCAAGATCCATATTCAGCTTGTCCGTGAAAAAAGACTTTATAGGCTCCAATAGATCATGTGAGATGGTATAACTGTGTAAGATGATACAACCTGCAACTTATGGATGAATATAAATAATCAATCTTGTCAATTACTTTTATAATTTTTGTAACTCCAGAACCTTTTACATGGTTTTCATAAAGTCGAATGATAAAGCATTGCTTGTTGGAACTTGGAAGATCAAATACGTTTCAGTTACAACACCTTACCGCACCTGTTGCTTTGCTCCCATTAAGTGGAAGTCTAACTCGCAACCCTTCGTTTGATCCAATTGGCAGAATAAGGCTTAGTTGGGGTTCAATCGAGTCATTTAAGGCTGCGAATTGAATGATTCAAACTGAATCTTTATATATATAAGATTAATGACAAGTAATTACGTATAGTAAATAATGTACGACCAGACTTAACACGAATTTAAAACACGAACATATGTCATGAATATCAACACACGAGAATTAAATAAAACGCGAAATATAATATTATAAGGGGTGTTGTGGCCGGCTATAAAAGAAGAAACAAGGAAGGGCCCAAGCCCGGCCCGTTAACCCTTTTTACTAGTAAAAATTAACTCTCAGGAAATTCATTTAGCAAGTTTAATAAAAAAATAAAGAAACCCTAGTCTCTTTGTTGGTGGCCGCCGGTTTTTGAAAAGGAAAAGGAAGGGAAAAACTTTGTGATATTTGATTATTCAGGTGTACGTGTTTGTCATTCTTTAACTCATCCTTTCGGTAATCCTTTTCTTATTTGTTTTCATTTATAAGAAAATATATATGAATTAAATCAATTAGGTTAAGAACACATGAGATTGACCGATTAAAACATGGAAATTAGATCGGGTTTGGTTTGGTTTAGCACGGAAACCAAGACCATAAAGGTCTCGGGGGGGTATTCAGCCGACCAGCCAAGACACAAAGGTCTCGTTGGCTGGGCTTCATTGGTAGCCGCAACAACAGGGACCCCAACGGGGGGGGGGGGGGGGGGGGGGTGTTTTGTTTGAGCAGTGGCAAACCGAAACCTTAAAAGTCTTAGTGGGATTTTTTGGCCGCCATTGGGAACCGGCTGCGGCCGGTGGGAAAACCACACGGCCAGTGGCAAAAGCCACAACTGGTGGCAAAGGAACCACAGCCGGTGGCTGTGGTGGTTGGTGTGTAGCCGAGACCATGGGGGTCTCAGTGGGCCTTGGTCGGGGCTCGGGTAAACCGAAACACGCAAGGGTGTGTTTGGTTATGATTTTTAGCTTAATTGTCTCGGGCTTAATAAAAGTTAGATTATTAATAAGTTGTATATTTAACATGGGCTTATTTGTTTTCTTAATAATAATACAATTTATTTCATTTAGGCTACTTTAATTTTATCTAATTAAAATTCAGGAAGCATTATTAATTAATAATTAAAGAATATAACATGTTATATATTAATTAATAATTACTTATAAACTATAGTATATGAATGTTTATTATTAAATGGACTTGCTAACATGACAATTATTATTAACCATGGCTTAATTAATTTAACTAATGTTATATTATAGTTATACAATTATCAAGTTAAAGGTAAAGTACTATTAAAAATAAATGCATGACTTCTTATTAATTAAAAATCAATCAAAACCATGTTATATTATTAAATAATTATTATTTATAAGATTATGACATGTTAAGGTATTTATTAAATAAACTTTACTCTTATATCATTTAATAATTCATGACTTATAAAATATGTTTAAAAAGCCTCGACTTATATTATATGCTTATTAAACCAGCTTATTACTATTTATGGGAACTTTCTATTTTTAGAAACTTACTATTTATGGAAACTTACTATTTTTAGAAACTTACTATTTATGGAAACTTACTATTTTTGGAAAGTTTTTATATATGGAAACCTACTGTTTTTGGAAAGTTACTATATATAGAAACCTGCTATTTTTAGAAAGTTACTAATTTTGAAACATCAAGTATAATAACACATGAAACATGAAATACATTAATCAAGAACACATGGAACGTATAATACTAAGAAAGACACGATAAAACATGAATAAGTAAAACAAGTCAAGAACAAGTGAATTAAACTAAGAATAAGTAAGTTATACATGAACAAACAACTCATATACATCCTTTATTATGTAGCACTCGTGAAGTCAGAGTATTACTTTCCGCCTTTCATCTTCATTCGTTACTGGACATAAGGTACGGATATTCCATCTTTAAGGAAGGACATCTCTTTCTATGCATGATTAGGATTCCCCGTTTGCTCTCATTGGTTTTCCCCAATATTTTTAGATCATAAAAATTTTCATAGTTTGCCATGCTATCATTTTAAATTGCCTAAGCTATATACATGCATTACCATGGTTTACATGTCCACCTAGTTATGGAGGTACCATAACCATGACACTTGAGGCACCGATGTCATGACTCTTCCGCGACGAGAGTGATTTCTCGCGGCGTCTCTTCAATTGCTTTGGCCATTATTATTATTATTATCATATGAGGCGTATGGGTGCATCCTAGTACATGTTTTACAAGTTTACAAGGTGATTGTGGTATGTGCTCTACATCCATCACATTGGAGTTGATCCATCTACCCAGACTTATATTATTAGAGGTCACCCCTCTAATTGCATGATGAGGTCACCCGCAATGTATTCATGCATGTTGATATATGTTGTGACCTATATGAGCTCATTGGCATTTAAACTATATTACATGCATTAGAACTTACGACTTTTTAGTTATAAACTGGTTTATAAAACATGTTCCAGGTTTTCCAGGACATACACATATTCCGCTGGATTTCACATCTTTGGCTTATATTTCAATTCTTCTATTCATGTTATTATTTCTGTTCACCGAGCGTATTGCTCAGCCGTATTTTCTTTCCATGTCCCATACGGAAAGTACATAGGGACGAACTTGAGCATTTGAGAGTACGCGCATAGGATGAAAGCTACCATAAACTTCTTTTCCTTTCTGCATTTTAAATACTTATGCTTGGTTGGACAATGTTTAGTCCTTTTCTACATTCTTTTCTTTATGCATGTGTGAACTTATGTTTGGGGGCCGATGTTTGATTTTGTCTTTCCTTTATGGTCATTTATGTTTTTAAGACATATTATCTTGCATGCTTTGATGACACGCCATAATTATCATGTAACGGTCCTCTTATCAAAGTGGGTCGTTATAATTATGGTATCAGAGCCAAGGTTTCAACCTATAGGCTCTAAAACTTGACTTGTGACTAAGGGTAGTCACCAGGATCTTCCTAAGCTGACAATTGATTTTATTCCATGTATCATTGCTTTTCTGTTAAGTTTTGACTAGTATGAATTGAACCATACTCGTTCATACTTAGTCACATGTTTTCTTTGGAATTTTGACTAGTGTGGATTGAACCATAGTCGTACACACTTAGTCACATGTGTTCTTTCGAATTTAGACTGGTATGGGTTGAACCATAATCATTCATACTCAGTCACATGTCTTTCTTTCGAATTTTATGGGTTGAACCATAGTCGTCCACACTAGTTGTTATCAGATTTTATTATAATACACTCATATTTTCTTCATGTTCTCTCGTTGATATCTTATGTTTCTAACAGATTAATCATTTACTTCATTTGAAACTGTCATATGGTTAACACACGCACAGATGCGGAGCTCGCTGCAACTGTTAATGCAGCTTTGTAGGCTATGCTTCCTCAAATTCGCAATCATATTCGAGCAGATTTTCAGGCTATACCGAATCATGAAAATCCTCCTCCTCCTCCACTAGTCACACTTCACACATGGCTGAAACGCTTCAACAAAAAGAAGCCTCGATAATTCGAGAAGGCAGTTATTCCGTCAGATGCTGAGAACTGGATATCTCATATAGAGAAGATCTTCGACGCTATGGGTTGCGATAGGATCTACAAGGCTAGGTTTGTAGTCTATAAGTTTGAGAGAGATGCCCTAGCATGGTGGAAGGCTTATAGGCAGTCAAATGGAGGAGAGGCATGGCTTGCCACATTGACATGGGCGTAGTTCAAGGAGTTGTTTTACAATCAGTTCTTCCTCGAGCTAAACAAGAACGACTGAAGAGGGATTATCATGCTATTTGTTAGAAGGTAGGTGAGACTAGCACAAAATTCATGCAGCATTTCCTCAGGCTAGCTGGTTTTTTGGGTGAAGCTGTTGGCACGACGGAGGAACAAGCGAAGCATTTCCGTTGGGCTCTTCGCACTTTGATTACTGATCGTTTGTTGCGTGCTACATTCACTAATGTGGCACAGTTTGCTGATGCAACACGCATTTTGAAGATTCTTGTAATACCCCCATTTTTACCATATAGCAACGGAAGCTAATCTGGGGTATTACTTCATAGTACCATAGTCAAAATAATAGAAAATGCCAAAAAGACATTTTTACAAAAAAATGTTATCACTCATTTATTTAAATCAGAGTTAATAACAACTGTACATACGCTGTACAAATACAGGTTTCCCAAAGATCTAGTTTTTATTAATAGAACGATAACTTACTCAAGACATCACCCTTCGCAGCACGCCAGTCTTCATTCACTTGAGATATATGCTTAAAGTCAACACGAATGTTGAGTGAATTTATAGGTTTTAAATATCATTTGAATACAAGTATGACTCTAGGGCTACAGTGTTATACACCCAATTTTTAAAATCATCGATTCTTACTACACTAGCTCATGACCCCGCGACTAGACATTATCAGAAAAATCCAATAAATTGCCCTTAGCAGGAAGATTGCTAGACTATCCTGAGTTTTAGCAAAATAAAGTATATCTTTTTAGCCTAGGAATGGACCATTACCAGTTGTGCGACTTGCCCAGATAGTTGATGTCAGTCTCCAATAGTACTATTCACGATATTAGCGCTCATTAAATGATTATCGGTTCATGATTAAAAAGGGACTTTTAATGGCAACTAGTAAACATAGTGTCAATAATCATATAGGCAGCATACAAAAACACTTGTATTACAGTTTTGCATATATCCCCCTCACGGGGTTTCAAATTGTTTATAAGCTTTTAAAAGTGAGGCTATAAACTCACCTTAGCCTATAGAGTCTTTTGATTATCCAACCACAACCTTCTCACTGAATCTGGACTGACACACAATATGTATATATATCAAGTGTTAGTCTCTGAGTTCAATCTATTTATATACACATTCCTTGATTTAATTATTTTGGAGTAATAGTATCATTGTTCGGGCCATTATACTCAGAAGCCATTCAATAAACGTTTGAGGAGCGATGGCACATTAAATCGTAAACCCAACCACTAAGTTAGAACGTAATATCGAGATGGAACATCTTTGTACAAAGTTCCCTACTAACATGGCACAATATATTTTATTACGTTTTAAGTTTCAATATTGGCAAAAATAGCCCTTGTAGTTATAGTTTGGTATATTTATACTTTTTACCCTTAAAGTATATAGTTTTATAAATTGCAATTTCAACCTTCAATTGTGACAACCCTGGTTTTGAGGTTCGTCACTTAGTTTTATTTTGTGCTAGTTGCGTGTCTTTACGTGTTTATGTGCTTATTGGTGTGTATAGATTGTGGTTTGGATATCGTTTCCGGTACGGGTTACCTTGTGAATGAAACGATGTGTGATGATTTCATGTTCATGAGTTCACATGGTAGTGACTATGAAGTGAGATGGTGTTAGTTGGTGGTTCTAAGTATACGTATATGTATTATAGAAAATCGTATTTTTACGATTTACGGTTTAGCATTTAGAGGTCGCGGATGAGGTAATTAGTCATATGAATATTTTTCGGGATGGTTTTAAGTCATTTAGGACTTAGTTATAAAGTTTATTTCAAAATTTGAGATTTTTTTAAAAGTGTATATTTTACGCCTTTTACGGTAAAACGCGTAAATTTGACTAGTTTTACGGTTTTGTGGTTTTGGAAGCTTTAGGAGCTGAAATAAATTAAGGAAAATTAAAGTAATATTAATAACATAATATTAAATAATAAAAAAAAACGAATTTAGGGGTGTTTGGGTCGGTTTAGACGCACCAAAGAAGAAAGAAATAAGGGAAAAGCCCAAAACAGGCCCAATGGACTTGTAATGGGATTAGGGGGCCTTTAGGACTTAACCAAACCCAACTCATAACCATAATAATCAGGTTTTTAACCTCCATAACATCTTCTAGCCGAAATTCATCAATGGTGGCCAATTAGGGTTCTTCAAAAATTAGGTTTTCTTCATCTTCTATTAATTCAAAGGTAAAACCTTCTTAACCCTTTTCATATTAAATGTTTTTAATGTTTCTATGATCATATGATGGATTAGATTAGGGTTTAATTAAAAACAGTATATTAATCATATTTTAATGATGAAATAAATTAGGGCTTGTAATTAGAGGGATTAGGGTTAATTAATGAGGTTGATTTTGTTAAACCCGTTTTTAAAAACTGGGCAGAATTTTGAGTCAATTGTTTTGATCATATCTAGAGTTCTAGGAACATTCAAGATGCGATCAAACTAGCCCTGAAAAGGTATTTGAAGTGGCTTTCCAATGCAAGAAACTAGAACTAAATTGGAGGTCGGGAAGTGGGTCAAAAACAGGTTACAACAGTCGGAGGTCAAAACAGTTTTGAATTCGGCCTGTTTTCTTTTTAAGTTTTGGGTTGTTTGGGGTACTTAGGGTTGCATTGGGATCTTCTCACGAACATGAGAGATGGTTTATATATTGTAGTGAGTATCTGCACTTGCGATAAGATTGTGGTTTAGGGTAAGACCGTCTAATGGTAATGAACTTTTCATACGTTTAAAATCAGTGAATTCTGGATAGGTAGCAATATATACACATATATCGGGGCCTTAACAGTAGCGTTAAGGTTAGGGCAAGTGGGAAGTTTTAACTAACATGTATAAAAGTGTGAATATTTCTTTTACAGAAACCATGAGTATATTTAAGTGGACGTTTGACTTAAAGTTTTGAGACCTAAAACTGGTACTGGTTTGTGTAAAATTATGAACGGGATAGCTATTAACTTAACCAAGTTAGGGACTTGTTAAGGAAGGGTAATGGGGTGATTAGAACTTAACAATGAGGTAATTATATAGGAATAGGCTAGATGTCCATCATAGGTTGATGAGCCATCTTGGTGATTGGTTCGGGTATTGATTGTGTGTTTTTGGTTTGTTAGCTCGTTGCTAGTGCGAGGACTTGTGAAGAAGCTATCAGGTGAGTTTCATAATCCCATGTTTCCTATTGATTTTGACTTCCAGATGGGATGGAAGAGACACTGTGTTGAGTTATTTATAAATTGATGCTGTAAATGTTTTTATGGTTTTGTGATGGACTTGTGTGTGCACTTATGTGATTAACTGCTATGTAATTCTTGATTGTGTATGATTTGGATTGGGGGACACGTTCCGTCTCAGTTATTGTGGTTTGACAAGGTAGGGGCCTTGGGATAGGTACATAGCGTGATCGTCTATGGGACCAATGGATAATGACAAGGTAGTGGCCTTGGGATAGGCACATAGTGTGATCATCTATGGTACCATGGTGTTTGGTAAGGCTGAGGGCCTTGGATTTTGGTTTGGTATGATTGATCTTGAATGTTAGTTGTTAATACATAATTGTAACAAATTGTCCATATGTTATTGTGTTGATGGTTGTTATTCACAGCTTATAACTGATTTAGCGTTAGAGTCTAAACCTATGACTCTCATCAACTTTATGTTGACGTGTTTTAGTGTCTCTTTCAGGTGATAACGTGGTTAAGCGTGAGAACTTATGTGGCTAGGATTTGGAGAGCGTGGGAATGCATATAGAAGGATATCCCCGTTTCCTTCTTAGTTTACCTTTATGTTTTTTTTGATAAGTGATGCATGTTGGCACCTATATGTTTGATATGTTTGTGTTATTTGTTTGTCTCGGGTAAATGATAGTACTGTTACCTATTTACCTAGACTCCTTCATGTTGAGATATTGTCATGACATTTGTGTCGCCATTTATGACATTTCTTATTTCATTTAGTTATCTCTATAGACACGCCATGTTGTGATGATACCCATACGTCGCGCCCCATATTCCGCCATGGTGGGGGTGTGACATTAATATTTAACCTTAAGGTCTCAAACTTTACAACATTTATTCTTAAAGCTTTTACTTTCATAAAATGATACTTTTGGCCCAAAATGATAAATAGTTTCAGAATTGACAGTTTTAGTCCCTGAACTTGTAAAAATCACATAACAAGCTCAAAAATAATCCAAACGATCTAGGATTTGAAAACAAAGTTTATGAAAACATTTATAATCATAATAAAAACATTTCTCCAGAACTATAGCTTTTGAAATGGGGTTTTGCTTATTATTTTATGTAAAATACAAAATTAGGGTTTTAAGACATCTTTAACTTATAACTTTCATTTAAAATGATGAAATGACTTAGTTTCTTTTAGATTATCTTTCTAACATAATTTTGGCATTATAAAAAGTCTAAATAAACATTATTACTGATCAAAGACTTGGTTAACATAGATTTTACCTAGGTAGCTCCAAAATGGCTCCTTATGGCTTCTTATGAACACAACTTGCTACCAAAGCTTCAAGATCTTTAATGGGAACCTTCTTGACCTATTTTTTGGTTTTTTGTGATTTCCTAAGACGTATATAGAGGTGGAAATTGAGAATGGGTAGGAGATTATAAGAAAACGGGGTGCAAGTTCTTCCTATGTCCATTCGCCACTATTTATACTAGTTTGGAAACTTAGGCTCTAAGTTAAGGCTTAGGACGTGTAAGATAGATAGATTACTAAGTAAGTGAGGCTATTGAAGGTCTACACAAGTTCTTAGACTCTAGGTTTGATCTAATCCTTCCTTGTGGCCCAAAATAGGTCACAACAACATATGGATGAGATTGGTGATGTGTAGCAAGCAAGGATGTGATGCACCTACTTGTCACACTCCTAAAATATCTTAAATGTCAGAAATGTCAGGTTTTTGAACTTGAAATGGAGGGAAAAGGTTTGAAAATGAGTTTTGGAGGCAAAGTATAAAACTGGATTCAATTTCTAGGGCTTGTAACTTATGATTTGTGTTTTTGGTGATTAGGGACTTAGGAAAGTGATTAGTTAATGATTAAGGCTTAATTAGAGTTTATAAATTCTATTTAATAGATTTGGGTCCTTGGTTTGAAGTTTAACAAAGGTTTGATGTGAAAATGGGAAGTATACTTTTGTAGATTAGGGTTTTCTAATGATCTAGGGTTTAATCTTAGTAAATGTGATTATCCTCCTCTTAGCTACTGATGTGAACTTAATTTAGGTCCTAGACATTGTGTCTTAAGTGTCCAAAGAGTTCTTACACTTGGTTTAAGGGATTAGTTTAGGTAATCATGTCTAAAGAGTGAAAATACCTATTTTGACCTAATTTACAAGTCATGCATTGAAATCTTGTACCTTGTGCATTAGGGTAATTTTACATTGTCTTAATGTAATCTTATAGTCTTAATGAAGTCCTATGAGTATTTTTAGACTTATCCTTAAAGAACTAGGTGATGATTCCATGTAGATTTTTTAATATAAGGGTTTCTATATCATTAAGCCTAATGACTTTCTATTTTGGGTAATTAGGGTTTATATCTTAATGTAAACTTATTCTAAGTCTTATATAGTATGTTTATGACTTCTATGGGTTCTACATTCTTATTTTAAGGGTTTATATGGATTGATCATATTCTAGGGTTATTTAAGTTAGCTTAAGGTTCTATGCTTTGAAAACTTGTACTTTATGCTTTAATAATTTGTAACTTAGTTCAAGATAAATGTATGATTATATTATGATACTTAGTTGAGTTTTATAATTTGTTGCAAAAGATTAGAGTCTAATTCATTATAGGTTGGATTTTATATGCTAATCTTGGTTTTAGGTTATTTTCTTGTAATTAGCTTGTGATTTGTGAATAATTAGTGTTTTATGATTATTTATCTTTTCTTTATAAGGTGGATTAGAATTAGTGTAAAGTTTTTAATAATAGTACATAGTCATTTTATGGTTATATTGCTTGAAATATTAGTTTATAAGGGATTTCTAGGGTTTCTATGGGAATTTAAGGTATCTTTGTTATATCTAAGTTGTTCTTATTCATTGTTTATTCATATGATAACTTTTAGAACTCAGACTTGATATATACATAGTGTTTACAACATATAGGCATATGTTGATGTGGCAATTGTGATAGTGAGATTGTAAAACCCGTAAAAATAAGGTCATAATTTAATTCTATTTTCAATTATTTTGAAGTATTTTATAACGTTAAATATTATTATGTTTAACGGTTTAAGTTGAAACCGATATTAAATATTATATTTTAATATTTGGACGAGCAACGAGGACTACTAGTGATCGCGATACCGACGAATGCCAAAATTTTTATATTTTATTATCGATAGTTTCGATATTTAATACTTTCGACGATATCGTTTCAATTACGTATCGAGTCGTTATGTTATTATTTTTCGTGTGCGTTTAAACTTTTAAAAAGTACAATCTAACATTTTCAGGTAGTGAAATATTTTCTCGTATAATATTTTGAAACTTATTTTTGTGTTGGTTGACGAACTCACAATTTACGGATTTAAATTTTTGCTTACGTGCATAATTTAGCGTCCTTTACGACTAAACCGGAAACCTTTGGATTACGTATTTACGTTTTTGAGCTCCGTTTTTGATGAGACAATTTTTATTGGATTCGTTTTGTGACGTTGATTCATAATTTATAAAAACATTTTTCGTAAAACGACCCGAGGGCACGCAAATCGAGAAAACTAGAATCAAGGAATACCCGTAAACTAGTGAGATGGGACAAAATACATTGTCCCACCCCACTAGCTAGCTTGGATGGCACCAACATGACACCACAACCATATGTGGCATCATGTTAGCTACAAACTTACAAGTGTAAGTAAGCTTACTCTTTAAGCTTACAACTTTCCCACTAACACAAAACCATTAACCACTTTTCACACATACCATTTACTTACATGCAAACAAACTCAAATCCTCTCAAAACCTCTCACCCTTGCCGTCCACTTTGAAGCTACAAACACCCCTTTTGATCTTTTCTAGCCATGAAATACATGTTAACTAGCTCTATCATAGAGTTATCTTGAAGCCTTGATCATTTGGTGGCCATATTAACAACATTGGATATGATTTGCTTGTGTCCTAGGGCTGATTTATCAACTATTGTTCTTGGTGTTTGATGATCTTGGAGTTACTTTTGGTGTTCATCAAGTTCTTGTCTTCCAAAAACAAGAAACACACTTGGTTGGTAAAGAAGATCATCCTCTCCATTTTCTCTTGTTATTTTCGTAAAGAACAAATGTATTTTCTTTCTTATTGTATATGTATATGATGTATATATGATGATAAAAATGTTGTGTGGGGATCAAGTGTTGATAAATATGCTTAAAAATGTTAATAACCATGAGAAATAAGGCTAAAATCATGCTTATTTAGTTGGCTGTATAAAAACAGTATGTAACTAAAACTTGAACTGATAAACTTGCATGGTATAATCCATTTACAGTAAGTACAAGATGTTATACACATGTGAGAGTTGGCCATGCAATGGAATCATTATAATGAGTGAGATATGATTAAAACAAAATAGGTGTGCTAATCTGAATAAGCTGTTTTGTAGGGACTGTTAAGCATAGATAAACTTAAAATGAGCAGTAGCTATAACCAAGTTAAATGTAGCACATAATATGAAGATCATGCCACCCAAAAATGAGCTTCTAATTCATTATAGAACTCTAGATATGATAAAAATGGTGAAGATGAAAATAAAAATCAGATTTTGAGAATTAATGTTTATTATTATTATATAAGCACTCAAATTTTATTGTATAAAATGTAAAATAAAAACCCACTAACTTATGAAACTTATTTATATAAATATGTAAAAGGTTAAATAAATTCATAAATTATATAAATGGTAGTGGAATAATACTTATAAGTAATAAAAACTATAAACTTGATTTTTACGACTTTTTCGACTATTACCGTAAAATTAACGTTTTTCGCCAATTAAAACTTAGACGATCAAACCCGTCTAATGTAAAGTTTTTAAAAGTCATATACTGATATATATAAGTAACTAATACAAGTAAAAACCGATAAAACCCGAACTATAGGACATACGGACATTAACGAGCTAACTAAGCATATTGGACTAATAATTGGACTAAATAAGTTAAGCACTTATAAAAAGAACTTATTGGGCTTAACCCATTTGGGCCCAACATGGAAAGTATAGATACTGATAATATAGGTATAAAATGGATTAAAACAAGTTAAAGAACTTATACTAAGCTTATTGGACTTAAAATAGGTAAGTAGGTAAAACTAGTAAACTAGTAAAAAGTTACCAAAATGTAAACACTAAAATGAGTAAACAAGGATATATAAACCCACTTGATCATCATCATATGTACAAAATCATCATATGTATATTGTTATTTTGATAAAATTCTTTAGACAAGAGTCTAAGACCGATTATTATTTATATAGGTTTCCGTGACCGAAGCACGCCCGTAGCCGATAATCCGCCTTTCATTATCAGCGTGAGTCTATAGCCTCGCTTTATACTAGTTATTAAATGATTTTAAACCCGCGAGGGGGAATACATGTTTTTATAAACTTAGAACACAAGATTTTTATGGTATGCTTTGTCCCTCTATGAATGGACCCGTGGTTGCCTTTAAATTGCATTAAGTGATTGCCTTTGTTAAAACCTCAATTATGGACCGTTAATTAACCTATGATGGGTTGACCGCTAGTACAACTAATAGATCTATGGGGGAAGCCGCCCCGGTTCAGTTTTTGTGGACTTGTCATAGAAGCTTAGGCCCGACCTCCACACTGTTTGAACATATTGTATTGAGAAGTCAGGTATACGGCAATGTACCAATAATCTGGAGGTAACCGACAATTAATAAATCTCTCATCTTATTAGACTGATATGGGAGTGTCTAAGGGCTCGGTTCCATGAGCTTATTGCAATTTATGCTATATACAATTATCATTGTTGATGCAAATTATTATTTGATGCTTATAAGCATGCCACAAACTTAAAATCTTTGCTTGTCTTCAAATTGATTACATAAACCTATAGATTCACTCGGCATTTTTGCTGATTGTTTTACTCACATGTATTTCAGGTAATCAAGAAGTGGAAGCTTGGAGGTCACGAGAATGAAGTTGTGCACTGCTATGTTGTTCAAACTCTTTGATTTATTTATCGTTCCATTTTTAAAAACAAACTAATATGTTGTTTTAACTTATCTTTTGGTAACGATTACTTGGGACTACGCTACTCTGACAAATGTTTTAGGAACGATAAATCTAAAACGTCTCTTTTCGAGTCGTTCTTTATAAATTATGTGTTGTTGTATCATTGTTTAGCACCCAAAGATGTATTCCGCTGCGTGTAAATTTGGGGGTGTTAAAGATTGGTACCAGAGCCATGAGTTATAGAGAACTAGGTCTTTTTCTAAAAACCTAAACTATAACTGTCGGTTTTATTTTTTTCAAAGAGTCGGTGCACATGATTTCGCGTGACTTCAGGTTCAAGCTACTTCTGGGATTACAACTTTAGTATACATTATTATGTATGCCTTATTGCTAAGTATTTCTAAATAAATACTATAATCCATTATCGATATATATATTGATATCGTTAAACTTTTCGATAAGAGTTATCATTTATTAATGATTTACTTAAATAAATTTTTGGAATTTTTCCTGCAATTATTTTGAAGGATTCTCTACATTTATTTAAATTATTGGAAATTATCCTATTTCATTTTGTTATGACCTTACATACCTTCATCTGCGCGCGTTACTTTTATTGCTTAACCCTTTGAGATATCTATATAGATATCCAAATCGTCTTCTGGCTATTTGTGCTTGGACGTCTTTTAACGTAATCTCCAGACCATTGTGTAACTCAATGTGTCCTTGGAATAGACTAACCGCTATCGTGTGAGTCATACATTTTGAAACATTTCTTAAAATAGTGTTGAATAAAACCATGGTTTTTCATAATATTTTGTTGATTTTTATCATCGTCTTACACGACATGCGAAGATTTAATTCGTTGACATTTATATGTATCGACTCCGAAGTGTATTGTTCACTTATATCTCGGTAACGTCATCGTCATTTTATAAATCATCGTCTAGATTATGACGCTAGAATTGGAATACGATTTTACTTATATAAAATTGTATCATTTGTTTTTCATTAACCTTCTCGCTCCCGGAGTGTAGCATGTTAATGTTCCATTCTTTTCTTGTTATGTTTTGTGTTTTTGACAATCGTGGCACCAAGGAGATTTGCCTACATTGCATTTTGGAATCTAAATTACGAACGTCTTTCACCGTCTTGCTTCCTAGATTTCGTGTTGAATACCTTGAAGCATTTTCTGTCATTCATCATGCTATATTTTATTTGGTGCTCATTACGAGATTTATTTTTCGTTGTTATTAAATCCACAAGACATGTGTGTATATATGTATATATTTTGAGCCGTTAAGAAGTGTCGAAAAATACACTTTATGCAGAAACTGTAGGGGCAATATAAACAGGTCAAAACTTAAAAGTAAAACCTGCGTTTTTTAAAATAAAATAGTCAAACCTGCACAGAACTTGCACGGGTATTTTGGTCATTTTACATTGGTTTTCAGGTCTCGGGTAAAACTAGAAAGTCGTCTGAAACGTCGTTTTGCATCAAAATGCTTTAGACTCTGAGTCTTGGAGATGTCGTTTATCGGGTCAATTAATCGGCTCATATTTAAAAAGTCAAATCTGATAGAAAATTCGGAACATGGGTTTTAAACGTTTCTAAGCAGTTTTAAGTTCATTTGAGATCGTAAAATTTTAACGAATATTATTTTACAACTAACTAATACTAGTTTCATGTGAAAATGTTTAAAAATAGAAACATTACAGGATTAGCTATTACCAAATTAATGGTGTAATTTGAAAATAAGTAATATATTTTCTTAAAAGCATGTTGTGTCGAGTATCTTACATAGAATACACATATGGATTGTTTTATTCTTTTCATATATATGACTCATTTGTCATTCGATGTTATTTTATTTTCATTTTCTTCTAACCTTCCACTGATTTGAGTTGAGTTTTGAAGTTTTGCCTTCACATTCTTCGTTAACATTCTTATCACGTATCTCATGACGTTTTCGTCTAAACCTTATAACCCTTTGAAAACTTAACAACTTGTAACCATTTCATTGGTTGTTTTATGAGCTACTATTTGCCACTTTTTGCAAAACTTTGACTACTATATACGTTGTCATAATGTCATATTATAAATAAATCTGATATCGTTTTACGATTATTTTCACCAATTATTTTTTACTTTGGTCTTATAAAATACTTTTCGTAAGATTAAAAGTTGCTTATTAAGTATCTCACAAATTACTTGTATCCTATAAATTTATAAACTATTTTTAAATTCCATTTTACAGATGGCATGGTTTATATATAAACATAAGAAACGTAATACTTTTCGACGAAAAGGAGCACTGCATTGCTAGCCCTAAATTATACATGGCCTGATCACCTATGTCTAATTTAGAAGGAGCCATGCTAGGCTGAATAGTAGTCAACTTAAAAATCTTGATAATAAAGAAATTTTTACTTGTATTTATGATAAAGATAAATAAAATGAAATAAAGTGAAAAGAAGTTTTTAAAAACCTTTATAATTTATGCAAGTGGCGCAATTTCTATGCATCCACATACGTTTTCTTACCTTTTCTTAAACGAATTACGCGCTTACGAATACGTTTTTACTCGACGATCGTTTTTTTACTTGTTACTTCATTTTGTCTTATAACTGATTTCTTTTGACCGTTCGTCTAATTACTAACTCTTGATAAATGACTTGAAAGTCTCGATGTTTTATCCTTCCTTCTCGTCCAATCTTCTTTATGCGACTGGGTAGATCCTTGGAATGTCTCTGCACGTGAATAATGAATTATCACTAGAGTGATTTCCGTATATCCGGGATGACGTCCGTCACTCTCGTTTGTCTCGAAATCCACCCTTGTGAACCGTGCTTTGACTTCTCCCTTTAAACACTAACATCGTTCGTTTGATTTGTTTTACTTACAAGTGATTATTAGGAATTTCCTTTTATTAAAATTTTTGTATGGATCTTATTTCCGATCGTGTAACGACCACCGCTAAGTTAACGAGCTGATATTGGTGAACCATCGACCGCACCAACCAAATTTGACAACTTGTTTAATCTATTATTTCTTATCGTCATACCATCAATGCCTTTATTTTATTATTCTCTTTAAGAATTCATACGACATTTGCTTCGTTCTCTTTTGTACCATTGATTTCGTATTAATTGTTGACTATTATTTTCATTCGTATTCGTTTGTTATCGTGTCACATTTCGAAACCCGAATATATTCCATGTTTATATTGAAATAATAAACACCTTTAAGTATTTCTACAACATATTATAAAATTTTTATGTTTATACATTTTCCAATGATTTTCAATTATCGAAATAACCATCATAAGTAAAAGGTCAAATTTATACACCATATTTTGTATAACTAAAACTAATGTTTAAAACAAAATTATGTTCTACCTTTTGAACTAATTGACTTATCATACTTTACTTTTAATGTAATGAAATTACCAGTTTAATTTATATTCCTAATAATGATTTAATTTAGAAATTATATTTTCTAATTGTAAACATCAATACGAGTTTAATTAATAAATTCAGTCAATCTTTCAAAGTTTCTCAAGACAACCAAAATAAATTATGAAGCTATCTAACTCCTATTTTGATATATCATCTTTATCAAGAAAGTACCTCAATTGCGTTTTAAGGTAATACCAAAACCGGGATGGATGATTGTGACAAACGTTATTTTAATGTTAATATTTAATTCATTCTTCGCTCTCATTTTTCTAGTATTGTGAATAATTATGTTTTACGGTTACGTGAGTCGAGATCCCTCATCGATCGTTAATCTTAAATCATTTTACCACATCTTGTTCGTTTATGCGTTTATTGAAGTCATTTTTATCTCGTTCTGTTCCTCGTATTGAAGATCACTATTTTATTTTGAGTTTAAAATGAATCTCGGGAAGCAGTGTATAAGAAGAAACGATAAGTATCACCAGGATTTATGTGTGTACTCGTGGAATGATTGAGGACCGAATCTCTTGATGAATGGAGTTAATAAATTCGTTACGACCTCGAGGAGTATGTTGAAGCCGACACCGCAAGTGGAAAGACTCTTGTGATCAAGTGGTTATTATCAAGGGTTCGTTCAAGGTTTTCTCGATGATTAACGATGTAAATCTATACTTGATGTTATTGTTCGACCTTTTATTTTTATGTACTTATGTGGTATGTGATCTAGTCAAATGATCGTAAGTTGTGAGAACTTGAGATGGCATCATCCGATGACGTCCGATCATGTAGAACACATATTATGTAATATCTTTTTGACTTTCAACGACGATATTTATTGAGACTTTAATGCGCGTTGGCGAAAGTGAGGCGAGTTGAGCGCCGGGACGTCGCTCCCTTAAGGTGGTGAGGATGTAAAACCCGTAAAAATAAGGTCATAATTTAATTCTATTTTCAATTATTTTGAAGTATTTTATAACGTTAAATATTATTATGTTTAACGGTTTAAGTTGAAACCGATATTAAATATTATATTTTAATATTTGGACGAGCAACGAGGACTACTAGTGATCGCGATACCGACGGATGCCAAAATTTTTATATTTTATTATCGATAGTTTCGATATTTAATACTTTCGACGATATCGTTTCAATTACGTATCGAGTCGTTATGTTATTATTTTTCGTGTGCGTTTAAACTTTTAAAAAGTACAATCTAACATTTTTAGGTAGTGAAATATTTTCTCGTATAATATTTTGAAACTTATTTTTGTGTTGGTTGACGAACTCACAATTTACGGATTTAAATTTTTGCTTACGTGCATAATTTAGCGTCCTTTACGACAAAACCGGAAACCTTAGGATTACGTATTTACGTTTTTGAGCTCCGTTTTTGATGAGACAATTTTTATTGGATTCGTTTTGTGACGTTGATTCATAATTTATAAAAACATTTTTCGTAAAACGACCCGAGGGCACGCAAATCGAGAAAACTAGAATCAAGGAATACCCGTAAACTAGTGAGATGGGACAAAATACATTGTCCCACCCCACTAGCTAGCTTGGATGGCACCAACATGACACCACAACCATATGTGGCATCATGTTAGCTACAAACTTACAAGTGTAAGTAAGCTTACTCTTTAAGCTTACAACTTTCCCACTAACACAAAACCATTAACCACTTTTCACACATACCATTTACTTACATGCAAACAAACTCAAATCCTCTCAAAACCTCTCACCCTTGCCGTCCACTTTGAAGCTACAAACACCCCTTTTGATCTTTTCTAGCCATGAAATACATGTTAACTAGCTCTATCATAGAGTTATCTTGAAGCCTTGATCATTTGGTGGCCATATTAACAACATTGGATATGATTTGCTTGTGTCCTAGGGATGATTTATCAACTATTGTTCTTGGTGTTTGATGATCTTGGAGTTACTTTTGGTGTTCATCAAGTTCTTGTCTTCCAAAAACAAGAAACACACTTGGTTGGTAAAGAAGATCATCCTCTCCATTTTCTCTTGTTATTTTCGTAAAGAACAAATGTATTTTCTTTCTTATTGTATATGTATATGATGTATATATGATGATAAAAATGTTGTGTGGGGATCAAGTGTTGATAAATATGCTTAAAAATGTTAATAACCATGAGAAATAAGGCTAAAATCATGCTTATTTAGTTGGCTGTATAAAAACAGTATGTAACTAAAACTTGAACTGATAAACTTGCATGGTATAATCCATTTACAGTAAGTACAAGATGTTATACACATGTGAGAGTTGGCCATGCAATGGAATCATTATAATGAGTGAGATATGATTAAAACAAAATAGGTGTGCTAATCTGAATAAGCTGTTTTGTAGGGACTGTTAAGCATAGATAAACTTAAAATGAGCAGTAGCTATAACCAAGTTAAATGTAGCACATAATATGAAGATCATGCCACCCAAAAATGAGCTTCTAATTCATTATAGAACTCTAGATATGATAAAAATGGTGAAGATGAAAATAAAAATCAGATTTTGAGAATTAATGTTTATTATTATTATATAAGCACTCAAATTTTATTGTATAAAATGTAAAATAAAAACCCACTAACTTATGAAACTTATTTATATAAATATGTAAAAGGTTAAATAAATTCATAAATTATATAAATGGTAGTGGAATAATACTTATAAGTAATAAAAACTATAAACTTGATTTTTACGACTTTTTCGACTATTACCGTAAAATTAACGTTTTTCGCCAATTAAAACTTAGACGATCAAACCCGTCTAATGTAAAGTTTTTAAAAGTCATATACTGATATATATAAGTAACTAATACAAGTAAAAACCGATAAAACCCGAACTATAGGACATACGGACATTAACGAGCTAACTAAGCATATTGGACTAATAATTGGACTAAATAAGTTAAGCACTTATAAAAAGAACTTATTGGGCTTAACCCATTTGGGCCCAACATGGAAAGTATAGATACTGATAATATAGGTATAAAATGGATTAAAACAAGTTAAAGAACTTATACTAAGCTTATTGGACTTAAAATAGGTAAGTAGGTAAAACTAGTAAACTAGTAAAAAGTTACCAAAATGTAAACACTAAAATGAGTAAACAAGGATATATAAACCCACTTGATCATCATCATATGTACAAAATCATCATATGTATATTGTTATTTTGATAAAATTCTTTAGACAAGAGTCTAAGACCGATTATTATTTATATAGGTTTCCGTGACCGAAGCACGCCCGTAGCCGATAATCCGCCTTTCATTATCAGCGTGAGTCTATAGCCTCGCTTTATACTAGTTATTAAATGATTTTAAACCCGCGAGGGGGAATACATGTTTTTATAAACTTAGAACACAAGATTTTTATGGTATGCTTTGTCCCTCTATGAATGGACCCGTGGTTGCCTTTAAATTGCATTAAGTGATTGCCTTTGTTAAAACCTCAATTATGGACCGTTAATTAACCTATGATGGGTTAACCGCTAGTACAACTAATAGATCTATGGGGGAAGCCGCCCCGGTTCAGTTTTTGTGGACTTGTCATAGAAGCTTAGGCCCGACCTCCACACTGTTTGAACATATTGTATTGAGAAGTCAGGTATACGGCAATGTACCAATAATCTGGAGGTAACCGACAATTAATAAATCTCTCGTCTTATTAGACTGATATGGGAGTGTCTAAGGGCTCGGTTCCATGAGCTTATTGCAATTTATGCTATATACAATTATCATTGTTGATGCAAATTATTATTTGATGCTTATAAGCATGCCACAAACTTAAAATCTTTGCTTGTCTTCAAATTGATTACATAAACCTATAGATTCACTCGGCATTTTTGCTGATTGTTTTACTCACATGTATTTCAGGTAATCAAGAAGTGGAAGCTTGGAGGTCACGAGAATGAAGTTGTGCACTGCTATGTTGTTCAAACTCTTTGATTTATTTATCGTTCCATTTTTAAAAACAAACTAATATGTTGTTTTAACTTATCTTTTGGTAACGATTACTTGGGACTACGCTACTCTGACAAATGTTTTAGGAACGATAAATCTAAAACGTCTCTTTTCGAGTCGTTCTTTATAAATTATGTGTTGTTGTATCATTGTTTAGCACCCAAAGATGTATTCCGCTGCGTGTAAATTTGGGGGTGTTAAAGATTGGTACCAGAGCCATGAGTTATAGAGAACTAGGTCTTTTTCTAAAAACCTAAACTATAACTGTCGGTTTTATTTTTTTCAAAGAGTCGGTGCACATGATTTCGCGTGACTTCAGGTTCAAGCTACTTCTGGGATTACAACTTTAGTATACATTATTATGTATGCCTTATTGCTAAGTATTTCTAAATAAATACTATAATCCATTATCGATATATATATTGATATTGTTAAACTTTTCGATAAGAGTTATCATTTATTAATGATTTACTTAAATAAATTTTTGGAATTTTTCCTGCAATTATTTTGAAGGATTCTCTACATTTATTTAAATTATTGGAAATTATCCTATTTCATTTTGTTATGACCTTACATACCTTCATCTGCGCGCGTTACTTTTATTGCTTAACCCTTTGAGATATCTATATAGATATCCAAATCGTCTTCTGGCTATTTGTGCTTGGACGTCTTTTAACGTAATCTCCAGACCATTGTGTAACTCAATGTGTCCTTGGAATAGACTAACCGCTATCGTGTGAGTCATACATTTTGAAACATTTCTTAAAATAGTGTTGAATAAAACCATGGTTTTTCATAATATTTTGTTGATTTTTATCATCGTCTTACACGACATGCGAAGATTTAATTCGTTGACATTTATATGTATCGACTCCGAAGTGTATTGTTCACTTATATCTCGGTAACGTCATCGTCATTTTATAAATCATCGTCTAGATTATGACGCTAGAATTGGAATACGATTTTACTTATATAAAATTGTATCATTTGTTTTTCATTAACCTTCTCGCTCCCGGAGTGTAGCATGTTAATGTTCCATTCTTTTCTTGTTATGTTTTGTGTTTTTGACAATCGTGGCACCAAGGAGATTTGCCTACATTGCATTTTGGAATCTAAATTACGAACGTCTTTCACCGTCTTGCTTCCTAGATTTCGTGTTGAATACCTTGAAGCATTTTCTGTCATTCATCATGCTATATTTTATTTGGTGCTCATTACGAGATTTATTTTTCGTTGTTATTAAATCCACAAGACATGTGTGTATATATGTATATATTTTGAGCCGTTAAGAAGTGTCGAAAAATACACTTTATGCAGAAACTGTAGGGGCAATATAAACAGGTCAAAACTTAAAAGTAAAACCTGCGTTTTTTAAAATAAAATAGTCAAACCTGCACAGAACTTGCACGGGTATTTTGGTCATTTTACATTGGTTTTCAGGTCTCGGGTAAAACTAGAAAGTCGTCTGAAACGTCGTTTTGCATCAAAATGCTTTAGACTCTGAGTCTTGGAGATGTCGTTTATCGGGTCAATTAATCGGCTCATATTTAAAAAGTCAAATCTGATAGAAAATTCGGAACATGGGTTTTAAACGTTTCTAAGCAGTTTTAAGTTCATTTGAGATCGTAAAATTTTAACGAATATTATTTTACAACTAACTAATACTAGTTTCATGTGAAAATGTTTAAAAATAGAAACATTACAGGATTAGCTATTACCAAATTAATGGTGTAATTTGAAAATAAGTAATATATTTTCTTAAAAGCATGTTGTGTCGAGTATCTTACATAGAATACACATATGGATTGTTTTATTCTTTTCATATATATGACTCATTTGTCATTCGATGTTATTTTATTTTCATTTTCTTCTAACCTTCCACTGATTTGAGTTGAGTTTTGAAGTTTTGCCTTCACATTCTTCGTTAACATTCTTATCACGTATCTCATGACGTTTTCGTCTAAACCTTATAACCCTTTGAAAACTTAACAACTTGTAACCATTTCATTGGTTGTTTTATGAGCTACTATTTGCCACTTTTTGCAAAACTTTGACTACTATATACGTTGTCATAATGTCATATTATAAATAAATCTGATATCGTTTTACGATTATTTTCACCAATTATTTTTTACTTTGGTCTTATAAATACTTTTCGTAAGATTAAAAGTTGCTTATTAAGTATCTCACAAATTACTTGTATCCTATAAATTTATAAACTATTTTTAAATTCCATTTTACAGATGGCATGGTTTATATATAAACATAAGAAACGTAATACTTTTCGACGAAAAGGAGCACTGCATTGCTAGCCCTAAATTATACATGGCCTGATCACCTATGTCTAATTTAGAAGGAGCCATGCTAGGCTGAATAGTAGTCAACTTAAAAATCTTGATAATAAAGAAATTTTTACTTGTATTTATGATAAAGATAAATAAAATGAAATAAAGTGAAAAGAAGTTTTTAAAAACCTTTATAATTTATGCAAGTGGCGCAATTTCTATGCATCCACATACGTTTTCTTACCTTTTCTTAAACGAATTACGCGCTTACGAATACGTTTTTACTCGACGATCGTTTTTTTACTTGTTACTTCATTTTGTCTTATAACTGATTTCTTTTGACCGTTCGTCTAATTACTAACTCTTGATAAATGACTTGAAAGTCTCGATGTTTTATCCTTCCTTCTCGTCCAATCTTCTTTATGCGACTGGGTAGATCCTTGGAATGTCTCTGCACGTGAATAATGAATTATCACTAGAGTGATTTCCGTATATCCGGGATGACGTCCGTCACTCTCGTTTGTCTCGAAATCCACCCTTGTGAACCGTGCTTTGACTTCTCCCTTTAAACACTAACATCGTTCGTTTGATTTGTTTTACTTACAAGTGATTATTAGGAATTTCCTTTTATTAAAATTTTTGTATGGATCTTATTTCCGATCGTGTAACGACCACCGCTAAGTTAACGAGCTGATATTGGTGAACCATCGACCGCACCAACCAAATTTGACAACTTGTTTAATCTATTATTTCTTATCGTCATACCATCAATGCCTTTATTTTATTATTCTCTTTAAGAATTCATACGACATTTGCTTCGTTCTCTTTTGTACCATTGATTTCGTATTAATTGTTGACTATTATTTTCATTCGTATTCGTTTGTTATCGTGTCACATTTCGAAACCCGAATATATTCCATGTTTATATTGAAATAATAAACACCTTTAAGTATTTCTACAACATATTATAAAATTTTTATGTTTATACATTTTCCAATGATTTTCAATTATCGAAATAACCATCATAAGTAAAAGGTCAAATTTATACACCATATTTTGTATAACTAAAACTAATGTTTAAAAAAAAATTATGTTCTACCTTTTGAACTAATTGACTTATCATACTTTACTTTTAATGTAATGAAATTACCAGTTTAATTTATATTCCTAATAATGATTTAATTTAGAAATTATATTTTCTAATTGTAAACATCAATACGAGTTTAATTAATAAATTCAGTCAATCTTTCAAAGTTTCTCAAGACAACCAAAATAAATTATGAAGCTATCTAACTCCTATTTTGATATATCATCTTTATCAAGAAAGTACCTCAATTGCGTTTTAAGGTAATACCAAAACCGGGATGGATGATTGTGACAAACGTTATTTTAATGTTAATATTTAATTCATTCTTCGCTCTCATTTTTCTAGTATTGTGAATAATTATGTTTTACGGTTACGTGAGTCGAGATCCCTCATCGATCGTTAATCTTAAATCATTTTACCACATCTTGTTCGTTTATGCATTTATTGAAGTCATTTTTATCTCGTTATGTTCCTCGTATTGAAGATCACTATTTTATTTTGAGTTTAAAATGAATCTCGGGAAGCAGTGTATAAGAAGAAACGATAAGTATCACCAGGATTTATGTGTGTACTCGTGGAATGATTGAGGACCGAATCTCTTGATGAATGGAGTTAATAAATTCGTTACGACCTCGAGGAGTATGTTGAAGCCGACACCGCAAGTGGAAAGACTCTTGTGATCAAGTGGTTATTATCAAGGGTTCGTTCAAGGTTTTCTCGATGATTAACGATGTAAATCTATACTTGATGTTATTGTTCGACCTTTTATTTTTATGTACTTATGTGGTATGTGATCTAGTCAAATGATCGTAAGTTGTGAGAACTTGAGATGGCATCATCCGATGACGTCCGATCATGTAGAACACATATTATGTAATATCTTTTTGACTTTCAACGACGATATTTATTGAGACTTTAATGCGCGTTGGCGAAAGTGAGGCGAGTTGAGCGCCGGGACGTCGCTCCCTTAAGGTGGTGAGGATGTAAAACCCGTAAAAATAAGGTCATAATTTAATTCTATTTTCAATTATTTTGAAGTATTTTATAACGTTAAATATTATTATGTTTAACGGTTTAAGTTGAAACCGATATTAAATATTATATTTTAATATTTGGACGAGCAACGAGGACTACTAGTGATCGCGATACCGACGGATGCCAAAATTTTTATATTTTATTATCGATAGTTTCGATATTTAATACTTTCGACGATATCGTTTCAATTACGTATCGAGTCGTTATGTTATTATTTTTCGTGTGCGTTTAAACTTTTAAAAAGTACAATCTAACATTTTCAGGTAGTGAAATATTTTCTCGTATAATATTTTGAAACTTATTTTTGTGTTGGTTGACGAACTCACAATTTACGGATTTAAATTTTTGCTTACGTGCATAATTTAGCGTCCTTTACGACAAAACCGGAAACCTTAGGATTACGTATTTACGTTTTTGAGCTCCGTTTTTGATGAGACAATTTTTATTGGATTCGTTTTGTGACGTTGATTCATAATTTATAAAAACATTTTTCGTAAAACGACCCGAGGGCACGCAAATCGAGAAAACTAGAATCAAGGAATACCCGTAAACTAGTGAGATGGGACAAAATACATTGTCCCACCCCACTAGCTAGCTTGGATGGCACCAACATGACACCACAACCATATGTGGCATCATGTTAGCTACAAACTTACAAGTGTAAGTAAGCTTACTCTTTAAGCTTACAACTTTCCCACTAACACAAAACCATTAACCACTTTTCACACATACCATTTACTTACATGCAAACAAACTCAAATCCTCTCAAAACCTCTCACCCTTGCCGTCCACTTTGAAGCTACAAACACCCCTTTTGATCTTTTCTAGCCATGAAATACATGTTAACTAGCTCTATCATAGAGTTATCTTGAAGCCTTGATCATTTGGTGGCCATATTAACAACATTGGATATGATTTGCTTGTGTCCTAGGGCTGATTTATCAACTATTGTTCTTGGTGTTTGATGATCTTGGAGTTACTTTTGGTGTTCATCAAGTTCTTGTCTTCCAAAAACAAGAAACACACTTGGTTGGTAAAGAAGATCATCCTCTCCATTTTCTCTTGTTATTTTCGTAAAGAACAAATGTATTTTCTTTCTTATTGTATATGTATATGATGTATATATGATGATAAAAATGTTGTGTGGGGATCAAGTGTTGATAAATATGCTTAAAAATGTTAATAACCATGAGAAATAAGGCTAAAATCATGCTTATTTAGTTGGCTGTATAAAAACAGTATGTAACTAAAACTTGAACTGATAAACTTGCATGGTATAATCCATTTACAGTAAGTACAAGATGTTATACACATGTGAGAGTTGGCCATGCAATGGAATCATTATAATGAGTGAGATATGATCAAAACAAAATAGGTGTGCTAATCTGAATAAGCTGTTTTGTAGGGACTGTTAAGCATAGATAAACTTAAAATGAGCAGTAGCTATAACCAAGTTAAATGTATCACATAATATGAAGATCATGCCACCCAAAAATGAGCTTCTAATTCATTATATAACTCTAGATATGATAAAAATGGTGAAGATGAAAATAAAAATCAGATTTTGAGAATTAATGTTTATTATTATTATATAAGCACTCAAATTTTATTGTATAAAATGTAAAATAAAAACCCACTAACTTATGAAACTTATTTATATAAATATGTAAAAGGTTAAATAAATTCATAAATTATATAAATGGTAGTGGAATAATACTTATAAGTAATAAAAACTATAAACTTGATTTTTACGACTTTTTCGGCTATTACCGTAAAATTAACGTTTTTCGCCAATTAAAACTTAGACGATCAAACCCGTCTAATGTAAAGTTTTTAAAAGTCATATACTGATATATAAGTAACTAATACAAGTAAAAACCGATAAAACCCGAACTATAGGACATACGGACATTAACGAGCTAACTAAGCATATTGGACTAATAATTGGACTAAATAAGTTAAGCACTTATAAAAAGAACTTATTGGGCTTAACCCATTTGGGCCCAACATGTAAAGTATAGATACTGATAATATAGGTATAAAATGGATTAAAACAAGTTAAAGAACTTATACTAAGCTTATTGGACTTAAAATAGGTAAGTAGGTAAAACTAGTAAACTAGTAAAAAGTTACCAAAACGTAAACACTAAAATGAGTAAACAAGGATATATAAACCCACTTGATCATCATCATATGTACAAAATCATCATATGTATATTGTTATTTTGATAAAATTCATTAGACAAGAGTCTAAGACCGATTATTATTTATATAGGTTTCCGTGACCGAAGCACGCCCGTAGCCGATAATCCGCCTTTCATTATCAACGTGAGTCTATAGCCTCGCTTTATACTAGTTATTAAATGATTTTAAACCCGCGAGGGGGAATACATGTTTTTATAAACTTAGAACACAAGATTTTTATGGTATGCTTTGTCCCTCTATGAATGGACCCGTGGTTGCCTTTAAATTGCATTAAGTGATTGCCTTTGTTAAAACCTTAATTATGGACCGTTAATTAACCTATGATGGGTTAACCGCTAGTACAACTAATAGATCTATGGGGGAAGCCGCCCCGGTTCAGTTTTTGTGGACTTGTCATAGAAGCTTAGGCCCGACCTCCACACTGTTTGAACATATTGTATTGAGAAGTCAGGTATACGGCAATGTACCAATAATCTGGAGGTAACCGACAATTAAAAAATCTCTCGTCTTATTAGACTGATATGGGAGTGTCTAAGGGCTCGGTTCCATGAGCTTATTGCAATTTATGCTATATACAATTATCATTGTTGATGCAAATTATTATTTGATGCTTATAAGCATGCCACAAACTTAAAATCTTTGCTTGTGTTCAAATTGATTACATAAACCTATAGATTCACTCCGCATTTTTGCTGATTGTTTTACTCACATGTATTTCAGGTAATCAAGAAGTGGAAGCTTGTAGGTCACGAGAATGAAGTTGCGCACTGCTATGTTGTTCAAACTCTTTGATTTATTTATCGTTCCATTTTTAAAAACAAACTAATATGTTGTTTTAACTTATCTTTTGGTAACGATTACTTGGGACTACGCTACTCTGACAAATGTTTTAGGAACGATAAATCTAAAACGTCTCTTTTCGAGTCGTTCTTTATAAATTATGTGTTGTTGTATCATTGTTTAGCACCCAAAGATGTATTCCGCTGCGTGTAAATTTGGGAGTGTTAAAGAGATGCATAAGTCAGTCATATATTGTAGTGAAAATGCAAAAATTTCTGAGTAAAATCACCTCTTTATTTATGAACATGGATATTACATTAGCTAAAACTACTGGATGTTATAGTCTCTCCCCCTTATTTAAAATCTCGTCCTGAGATTTAACTAGAACTAGGATTAAAAGAAGAAAATAGATGTGGATATTTAGCTTAAATTTGGTCTTCACGTTCCCAAGTATACTCAGGTCCTCTTTTCGAGTTCCATCGTACCTTAATTACTGGGATACGGCTCTGCTTCAAGTGTTTCACTTCTCTATCCATAATTTCCACCGGCTCTTCTATAAAATTTAACTTGTCATCGAGTTGAAGTTCTTTCATCGGTATAATGAGAGATTCATCATATAAGCACTTCTTTAGATCCAAAACATGAAAAGTATTGTGAACATTACTAAGCTCTTCAGGAAGCTCTAGTTTATATGCCACAGGGCCAATTCTTTTGGTTATTTTGAACTATCCTATATACCTTGGGTTCAGTTTCTTCTTCTTTCCGAATCAAATAACTCCTTGACGAGGCGAAACTTTCAACATAACACGATCTCCTACGGCAAATTCCAAAGGTTTAGGCCTAGTATTAGCGTAACTCCTTTGTCTATCTTGTGCAGCTTGTAATCGCTGTCGAATTTGAACAATCTTTCAATAGTTTCATGTATTATTTATGGTCCTGTCGGTTGAATATCTCCAACTTCATCCCAGCAAACAGGCGATCGACACTTTCTTCCGTAAAGTATTTCGAAAGGCGCTGCTTTAATATTAGCATGATAACTATTGTTATAAGAGAATTCTACTAAAGGTAGATGTTTCTCCCATCCTTTTCCAAAATCTATCACACAAGCTCTACGCATATCCTCGAGAGTTTGAATTGTCCTTTCACTTTGTCCATCTGTTTGTGGATGATATGCCGTACTCATATCTAATTGAGTACCTAAGGCACTTTGCATTGATTTCCAAAATACAGATGTAAAACGAGTATCACGATCTGAGATAATAGATACAGGTACTCTGTGTTGTGAGATTATTTCCTTAATGTACAATCTCGAAAGAGTTTCCATACTATAAGTCTCTTTAATAGGAAGAAATCGTGCAGATTTTGTAAGATGATCAACAATAACCCAGATGGTGTCATGTCCATTTGATGTCTTAGGTAATTTAGTCATAAAATCCATTGTAATTATTTCCCACTTCCATACTGGAATCTCTGGTTGTATTAATAGACAGATGGTTTCTGATACTCTGCTTTAACTCTTGCACACATTAAACATTTGCTAACGTATTCCGTTATGATTGCCTTCATGTTAGGCCACCAATAGAGTTTCTTCAGATCTTGATACATCTTGTCGGAACCACGACGTATAGAATACTTTGATTTATGAGACTCGTGCATAATCAAATCTCGTAAATTACCGTAGACAGGTAACCAACTACGATTTTTAATACAACGAATTCCATCTTGACGAATTTCAAATTCTCTATCCATTCCTCTTAATTTCTCAGCTCCAACATTCTCTACTTTAAGTGCTTCTTCTTGCGCTTCGAGAATTTGAGTAGGTAACTTCGGTAAAAGAGTTATCATTAATGATTTAACTCGTAACGGCTTAACACGTTCCTTTCGACTTAAAGCATCAGCTACTACATTGGCTTTACCTGGGTGATAACGAATTTCACAATCGTAATCAACAAGTAGTTCTAACCAATGTCGCTCTCTCATATTCAACTCTTTCTAATGAAGAATATATTGAAGACTCTTGTGATCGGTAAATACTACACACTTCATACCATAGAGGTAATGTCTCCAGATATTAAGAGCAAATATTACCGCTCCTAATTCTAGATCATGAGTAGTATAATTCTTCTCATTCGGTTTAAGCTGCCTTGATGCATAAGCAATAACTTTAGTCTTTCGCATAAGCACTGCTCCTATTTCTTGAATAGAGTCTAATTTATTATAGGTTGGATTTTATATGCTAATCTTGGTTTTAGGTCATTTTCTTATAATTAGCTTGTGATTAGTGAATATTAGTGTTTTATGATTATTTATCTTTTCTTTGTATGGTGGATTAGAATTAGTGTAAAGTGTTTAATAATAGTACATAGTCATTTTGTGGTTATATTGCTTGAAATATTAGTTTATAAGGGATTTCTAGGGTTTCTATGGGAATTTAGGGTAGCTTTGTTATATTTGAGTTGTTCTTATTCATTGTTTATTCATATGATAACTTTTAGAACTCAGACTTGATATATACATAGTGTTTACAACATATAGGCATATGTTGATGTGGCAATTGTGATAGTGAGATCCATAAGTCAGTCATATATTGTAGTGAAAATGCAAAAACTTCTGAGTAAAATCACCTCTTTATTTATGAACATGGATATTACATTAGCCAAAACTACTGGATGTTATAATTCTTTAGGAGAGGGATGAGTTTGAGGAGTTAGATCGACTAGAAAAGAGGTATACTTCAGTCATCAAGCGTTACCATCTCATTCATATCAATACTTTCAATTATATATCATGCTCTATTCAACTTTATCTTTCAGGCAGAAGGGTGGAGACCGGTACCAGCCGACCACTCAACAGAATAACTACAGGAACCACAGTTAGACAAACGACCGTAATGGGTCCGACAAGCGTGGCGGTAGTGATAACTACTGTAAAAATGCCAACCACTCCAACAACAACAGATCCCTCAAATTAGAATCTTCCATGTTAAGCTGATGTATGACACAAATTCTAACATTTCAGCATTTCAACAGGAACTCTGGTAGCGGGCGTGACCAGGACAACAAGGGTCAACAGCCCAACCGTTTAGCTCAATCTGGTATTATAACCTAAAACTTTCGGTGTAGTCATGTTTATGTGTTAATAATCATGTCTCGCGCATATCTTATGAATCAGGCTCTCAGATAGCGAGGGTACCCACTAGAGGGTATACCCATCCCGTCTACACCACTTATGGACGAAGGCACCCTAGACCAAGCCGTCGTGCTACTGGTGTCTTCTTCAAGGGTGGACAAGCTGGTCATCTCATGAAGGACTGCAAGAAAGGGGAAACCGTTGATACATCAGGACATGCCCCTAAGAAACCAGCATCATCCAACCGTATGTTTACCACTACTAGGGACCAGGCCAACAAGTCTTCAGGTACTATTACTGGCACACTATTTATGTTTGGACATGCTTCCTGCGTTTTCTTTGATACGGGGGCGACCCATTCAGTAATATCCACTACATTTTGCTGCTCGTATTAATAAGACACATACACTACTTGATAACGTGTTAAATATATCCACGCCTATGAGAGACGTTGTTCTCATTACCCATGTGTATAGAGATCTTCCCTTAGAGTTTGATGACAAGATTCGTCTGGTCGACGCACTTCCTTTGGACATGTGCGAATTTGATATGATTTTAGGCATGGACTGGTTAGCAACACACCATGCCACGATTGATTGCCATACATATCCTGTCATATTCGGCGATGTTCAAGCTCCATAATACATTCATAATGGTTTTATACCAGGACAGTCTATACAAATTCATTATGCCTTACAAGCACGTGCATTGTTATCTCATGGTTGCGAAGGTTTCTTAGCTACCATTCATGACACTACTGCTTAAGGATCATCTATCCATGATCAGCCGATTGTTTTAGAATTCCCAGATGTATTTCTAGAAGAACTTCCGAGTATACCACCTATCCGTGAAGTGGAGTTTGGTATTGAGCTCGTTCTTGGAGCTGAACCTATCTCTAAGGCTCCTTATCGCATGGCTCCCATTGAGCTCAATGAGTTGAAAGATCAGTTGCGGGAATTACTGGAGCGAGGTTTTATCCGCCAGAGTGTATCACCATGAGGTGCACAAGTGCTGTTTGGTAAGAAGAAGGACGTTAGCATGAGAGTGTGTATCGACTACCGTGAGTTAAACAAGATAACGATCCGAAACCGTTATCCCCTCCCACGTATCGATGATTTGTTTGACCAACTGCAGGGTGCTAGGCACTTTTCAAAGATTGATCTACGATCAAGCTACCATCATCTACGTGTAAAGGAGCAGGATATTTCTAAGACTGCTTTTCGCACACGTTATGTTCACTATGAGTTCGTAGTCATGCCTTTCGAGCTCACGTACGCTCCAGCGGTATTCATGGATTTGATGAACTGAGTTTTCCATGAGTTCTTGGACAAATTTGTCATTGTATCCATTGATGACATTCTGATCTTCTCGAAATCCAAAGAAGAACACGAGGATCATCTTCACACGATACTGTAGATTCTTCGACAGAAGCAACTTTATGCTAAATTTTCCAAGTGTGAATTCTGGTTAAGTAAGGTGGCGTTTCTGGGTCACATTGTTTTAGCCGAAGGGATTACCATGGATCCTGCGAAGGTTAAGATTATCACAAAATGGCCTAGACCGACATCTACAACAGAGGTTCGTAGTTTTCTAGGATTAGCTGGCTATTATCACAGGTTTGTGGAAACTTCTCACGGTTAGCCTTGCCTTTGACTAAGATGATGCGTAAGGGAGAGAAATTCGTATGGAATGATGAGCGGGAAAAGAGCTTTGAATAACTTAAGCAGTGTTTGGTTTCTTCACCTATTCTTACTCTTCCATCTGGCATAGGTGGATTTCAGATTTGTAGCGATGCTTCAGGAAAAAGACTTGATTGTGTACTCATGCAACATGGGAAGGTGATTGCCTATGCATCACGACAACTTAAGCCTTTTGAGGAAAATTATCCCACTCATGATCTGGATTTAGCAGCAGTTTTATTCGCACTCAAGATCTGGAGGCACTATCTTTATGGTGAGTCATGTGACATCTTCACTGGCCATAAGAGCCTCAAATACATTTTCACTCAGTGAGAATTAAACATGAGACAAAGACGGTGGTTGGAATTGTTGAAGGATTATGACACCAACATTCAGTACCATCCTGGTAAGGCCAATGTGGTGACTGATGCTTTAACTAGGAAATCAGGCATGATTGCTGGCATTAAGATAGAGGAATAAGTTATTCATGATCTGGAACGTTTAGATATTGAGATTTTTGTACGTGGACAGCATGGTTAATAGGTTAATCTGAGAGTTAAGCCAGACTTAATTTATCCGATCAAGGAAACTCAGAAGGATGATGGTGAGATATGGGCGATTATTCAGAACATTGATCAGCAGACTGAGTTCCGTATAGATGGCGATGGCATTGTATGGCAGGGTACCAAGTTATGTGTTCCAGAAGATCTTACACTCAGAGAGGCCTTATTGACTGAGGCTCACAACTCTCCATTTTCTATTCATCTAGGTTCTACCAAAATGTATCATGACCTCAAGCAGCATTTTTAGTGGAGCGGTATGAAACAAGATGTGGCTACTTTCGTTTTTAAATGTCTGACCTGCCAGCAGGTTAGGATAGAACATCAGCGTGCTAGTGGTTTACTACAACCATTAGAAATTCCCGAATGGAAGCGGGACAAGATCTCCATGGATTTTGTTATTGGACTACCACAGACTTAGAGGAAACATGATGCCATCTGGGTAGTTGTCGATCGTTTGACCAAGTCTGCACATTTCCTTCCTATCCGCAAGGATTACCTAGTTAGCAGATTGGTAGAAATATTCCAGTAGGATTTCATGCGACTACATGGTACTCCATTAGATATCATATCGGATAGAGATCCAAGATTTACATCTCATTTCTAGAAAGGTTTGTAGAAAGCTTGGGGCACCAGACTCAGGCTTAGCACAACTTTTCATCCTTAGACCGACGGTCAGTCAGAGCGTACTATTCAAACTTTGGAAGACATGTTACGTGCTTGTGCTTTAGAATGGACTGGAAATTGGGATGACTACATCTGTTTGTTTGAGTTTGTATACAAAAACAGTTGGCACACAAGTATCAAATGTGATCTTTTCGAGATGTTGTATGGCAGAAAGTGTCGTGCTCCGATCTGCTAGGAGCAGGTCGGTGAACGAATCATTGAGGGTCTAGAGATGATTGAGGTGACCAATGAAAAGGTCTCCATTGCCAAGGAGAAGCTTCAGGAAGCTCGTGCTCGTCAGAAGAGTTATGCTGAAAAACATCACAGATTATTAGATTCCAACCTGGTGAGCATGTTTGCTTAAAAGTATCACCAGCATGTGGAGTCAAGCGTTTTGGTATTAAGGTCAAGATGAGTCCTCGTTTCATCGTACCGTTCGAGATCCCCGATCGTGTCGGTGAGGTATCGTATCGTTTAGCGTTACCTCCTCAGCTATCACATGTTCACAACGTGTTCCACGTGTCTTTACTCAGAGGGTACAACTATCATCATCTGCACATTGTTTCTTATCCACTCGATCAGATTCGTGAGGATCTATCCTATGTTGAGGAACCTGAGGCCGTTCTAGATCGTCATGATCGGGTCATGAGGAGAAAGACTATTCCATTTGTCAAGATCCTTTGGAGGGACCATCCCATGAGGGAAGCCACTTGGGAAACAGATAAGTCTATCTGGACTTCTTATCCTCATTTTCGTCTATGATTCGCTTATGTCCTTTTCAGCTTATCGTATCTCTAATTTGAGGACGAATTATTATTTTTAGAAGGGAAGAGTTGTAAAACCCGCATAAAATTCATGAAAATATATAATACATGAAAATACGAATTAATTAAAACCTTATATTAATTAATGCACAACAAGTATTACGTATATTATTTAATTAATGACAAGTACTTACGTATAATAAATAATGTACGACAAGACTTAACACAAATATAAAACACGAACATATGTCACGAATATCAACACACGGGAATTAAATAAAACACGAAATATAATATTATAAGGGGTGTTGTGGCTGGCTATAAAAGAAGAAACAAGGAAGGGCCCAAACCCGACCTGTTAACCCTATTTACTAGTAAAAATTATCTTCAAGGAAATTCATTTAGCAAGTTTAAGAAAAAATAAAGAAACCATAGTCTCTTTGTTGGTGGCTGCCTGTTTTTGCAAAGGAAAAGGAAGGGAAAAGCTTTGTGATCTTTGATTATCCGGGTGTACGTGTTTGTCATTCTTTAACTCATCCTTTCGCTAATCCTTTTCTTATTTGTTTTCATTTACAAGAAATTATATATGAATTAAATCAATTAGGTTAAGAATACATGAGACTGAATGATTAAAACATGGAAACTAGATCGGGTTTGGTTTGGTTTGGCACGTAAACCGAAACCATAAAGGTCTCAATGGGATTTTTTGGGCCGCCAGTGGGAACCGGCTACGGCCGGTGGGAAAACCACACGGCTAGTGGCAAAATCCACAGCCGGTGGCTGTGGTGGGTTGGTTGATGGTGCAGCCGAGACCATGGGGGGTCTCGGTGGGCCTTGGTCGAGGCTCAGGTAAACCGAAACACGCAAGGGTGTGTTTGGTTATGATTTTTAGCTTAATTGTCTCGGGCTTAATAAAAGTTAGATTATTAATAAGTTGTATTGTTTGACATGGGCTTATTTGTTTTCTTAATAATAATACAATTTATTTCATTTGGGCTATTTTAATTTTAACTAATTAAAGTTCATGAAGCATTATTAATTAATAATTAAAGAATATAACATGTTATATTATTAATTGATAATTACTTATAAACTATAGTATATGAAAGATTATTATTAAATGGACTTGTTAACATGACAATTATTATTAACCAGGGCTTAATTAATTTAACTAATGTTATATCATAGTTATACAATTATCAAGTTAAAGGTAAAGTATTATTAAAAATAATTGCATGACTTCTTATCAATTAATAATCAATTAAACCATGTTATATTATTAATTAATAATTATTTATAATATTTTGACATGTTAAGGTATTTATTAAATAAACTTTACTTTTATATCATTTAATAATTCATGACTTATAAAATATGTTCATTAAGCCTCGGCTTATATTATATGCTTATTAAACCATCTTATTACTATTTATGGAAACTTTCTATGTTTGGAAACTTACTATTTATGAAAATTTACTATTTTGGAAACTTACTATTTATGGAAACTTACTATTTTTAGAAAGTTGCTATATAAAACCTACTATTTTGGAAAGTTACTAAACATAGATACATGCTATTATTAGAAAGTTACTAATTATGAAACATCAAGTATAATAACTCATGAAACATGAAATACATTAATCAAGAACACATGAAACGTATAATACTAAGAAAGACACGATAAAACATGAATAAGTAAAACCAGTCAAGAACAAGTGAATTAAACTAAGAATAAGTTAGTTATACATGAACAAACAACTCATACACGTCCTTTATTATGTAGCACTCGTGAAGTCGGAGTATTATTTTCCGCCTTTCATCTTCATTCGTTACTTGACATAAGGTACGGATATTCCGTCCTTCAGTAAGGACATCTCTTTCTATGCATGATTAAGATTCCCCGTTAGCTGCCATCTGTTTTCCCTAGTATTTTCAGATCATAAAACTTTTTATAGTTTACCATGCTATCATTTTAAATTGCTTGAGCTATATACATGCATGACCATGATTTACATGTCCACCTAGTTATGGAGGTGCCATAACCATGACACTTGAGGCACCAGTGTCATGACTCTTCCGCGACGAGAGTGATTTCTCGCGGTGTCCCTTCAGTTGCTTTGGCCATTATTATTATTATTATCATGTGGGGCGTATGGGTACATCCTAGTACATGTTTTGTAGGTTTACAAGGTGATTGTGGTGTGTGCTCTACATCTATCACACTAGAGTTGATCCCTCCACCCAGACTTATATTATTAGAGGTCACCCCTCTAATTTCATGACGAGGCCACCCCTCTATGTATTCATGCACGTTGATGTATGTTGTAATCTGTATGAGCTCAGTGGCATTTAAATTATATTGCATGCATTAAAAAGACTTTTCAGTTATAAACCATCTTATAAAACATGTTCCGGGTTTTCCAGGACTTACACATATTCCGCTGCATTTCACATATATTGCTTATATTTCAGTTCTTCTATTCATGTCATTATATCCGTTCAATGAGCGTATTGCTCAGCCGTATTTTCTTTCCATGTCCCATACGGCAGGTACACATGGACGAACTTGTGCATTTGAGAGTACCTTCATAGGATGGAAGCTACCATAGACTTCTTTTCCTTTCTACATCTATATACTTATGCATGGTTGGACAACGTTTAGTCCTTTTCTACATTCTTTACTTTATGCATGTGTGAGCTTATGTTTGGGGGCCGATGTTTGATTCTGGCTTTCCTTTATGGTCATTTATGTTTTTAAGACATATTACCTTGCATGCTTTGATGACACGCCATAATATCATGTAACGGTCTTCTTATTAAAGTGGATCGTTACATAAAAAATACTAAAAGACCATTCTTACTAAAATGTCAAAAAATTATAAAAAAGGCGAATGGACTAAAGTTATAAATATGACGAAATACTGGTTATCACTAGTGATAAGAAATACCATTAGTAATAAAAGTAATTAAGTATCATACGTAGGGGTTAGCAGAAACCGCACCGCAAATCGCAAGCCGCAAAGCCACAAAAACCGCACCACGGCAAAAACCGGTGGATTGATTTTCAGAAAAAGAAAAACAGAAAAATGCGGTGCGGTTGCGGTTTTACCTATAAAACCGCACCCCAAAATCCGCACCGCACCGCGCATTAGGTATACAACCCGAGAAATGACACATCGATTCTTTAATGCGTGTTACAGGGTTCTAGTGCATATTATCAACAATATTATAAGTAATGAGGTGATATCTATAAGGAATCTACACCAATAAAAGAAGAAAAGAACAAATCTTGTCCATCCAATTCATTATCATCCAACTTAAAAGATCGAATTTACTAACCATATTTAAACACTAAAATCTACAACAAAAACACACACATTGGATCCACTTTCTCTCTTTACAAAAATATTTCTCTCCATATCTAAAAAATAACGGATCTAAATAACAACCACCTCACCGGAAAATTAAAATTCCGACCACCACCACCGACCACCAGATTCACCCCGCCGTCCGCTTTCTCTCTCTGATATCTACACCGACCTCGACTTTCTCTCTTTACCACCAGATCCACCCTCAACCATCTTCCCCGACCACGAGCACCAGATCCACGTCGTCGGAAAATAACCACTTCGCCGGAAAACAGATGAGAAAATAATATATGATGTTATGGTTGTGGTTAGCCATCTTGATTTGAATAAAAAGAATATTTCATGGAAGAAGATGCAGGTGTCATGGTAGAAGATGAACATGAAGAAGAAATAGTAGAGGTAACTTTTTAAAATCACTTCTGATTTGTTCATAAGTGAAAATTACATGTGATTCACTTTAATCACATGTAATTTGTCTATGTAGTTGTTTTCATTTTAATAAGTGAAGATTACATATGATTCACTTGAATCACATGTAATTTCTATGGAATTACGTGGTGATTTGTCTATGTAGTTGTTTCTATTTTAGTAAGTAAAAAATACATGTAATTAATTTAAATCACATGTAATTTTTCTGGAATTACATGTGATTTGGCTATATAACTGTGTATTTGTTAATAAGTGAAAATTACATGTGATTTAAGTGAATCACATGCAATTTGTTATGAAATTGTGTTTGTTATAAATGAAAGTTACAAGTAATTATGCATAAATCACATGTGATTATGTCTAATCACATGTGGCTGAGTTGTTATTTTGTGATAAGATTCATGTGATTCTATTTTTTTATGTAAAGATATGAAAACAACAAGAGCAACTGTATATTGTTGGGATTTTGAATACTAGTTAAACTATTAACTACGAGTACGTAACAGAATAGATCTAGTATAGCATACATAATTAAGCACATAAGAAAAAAAATTTAAAACCAACCTTTGTTAATTGATTAAATCAATTAATGCGTCTTTATCTTGATCTTGAACTTTAACGGTTAAATACCGTCTCTATCTTTTCTCACATGACACGTCAAACGAACACACTACGATGCAAGTGGTAGCTTCACTTCTCGAACAACTAGTGTATATATCTTGTAAGTAGAAACCCTAGAGGGTTAATACACAACTCGGTTACTAAAGTTTGCTTAAATGTTCACCTAAGTTACTAAAGTATTTCTGGTAACAATTAAGTTACTATTGTATTGGTTACCTGTTATACATGTTACTTACGCATTTGTATCCTGTTATTACAGGTTATGTATTAACGTGGCAAGTCACATGCCATTTGAATATAATTCCGTCTTTAATTACACGATTAAACTATTATCAGCTGACTTTTCATTTCTATGTGACATAATCTTTTTTTATAAACTAAGTTGCGGGTAAGTATTATAAATACTTTATATACTATAAACGTAAAGACTCATTATGATTAACGAACACAAATAAATCTCATTATGTTGTAACACTCTTACATGTTACTTCCTATGGTTATAAAATCTTGAAGCATCTATCATTTTGCTTAATCACCGTTTATTTTCACAATTATCTATTTGCGGGACCGTTTAACTATTATTATTTTTAACTATATTTGATTTTTTTAATTCTTCACGTTATTATTCAACTTTTTTTACAAAATGAAACTTTTTTCGTACATAAATAAATCTTATTTATTTAAAATCATAAAAATGTTAAATCTTAATTCTCGAAATCATAAAAAGGTGTAACTTTTTTCATCTAATTATAATATTTAAAATCTTAAAAGAAGTTAAACCTTAATTTTTATTAAAAATATTTTTTTGGTACTTTCTAATTAGAAAAAAATCTAAAAAAATGTAAATTATTTTTGTACTTCGTAATTTTCTATATACAAAAGTTAATTTCTTTTTTCGACTCATTACAATATTTAAAATCTTAATTTTTTAAATCATAATAAAAAGTTAAATATTAAAATTTTATAATTATTTTCGTTACTTTTAAATTGTTTAGATAAACATTCTTTTCTAAAAAATGTAATTTGTGGTTTGGGATGCATTTTTGTGTTTGCTAAAATGTGTTTTGATTGATTAATGAAAAGAATAAAAATAACATAGATATATAAATAAAAAACGATTGTAAACGTACGTAAACGGATAAATAGATACAAACGGATGATAACGTACAAAACATATGAAAACGTACGAAAATGGATGAATACGTAAGCAAATGGACAGAATAAAAATATATGTGCAATTATTTATTGAGTGTAACTTTTTCTAAAGTTCAGTAACCCGTTTGTTAAACTCGTGAACTATAGTAACTTTCTTGTAACATATGAAACTTTCGTGGACAATGAAACCGGTAATACCGGTTGCCCACCTTAGCAGTAACCTGGAGATAAGTTTTCTAAACGTTTAGTAACCTGTATGAATAATCCGTATACTTGAGTAACCTAATTGTTACCAAAAATACTTTAGTAACTTAGGTGAACATTTAGGCAAACTTTAATAACCTATTTGTGTATTAACCCAACCCTAGATCCAAAACCCTAAGTGGGGTTACATAAGGATCAATTTATAGACGTTACAAGACACTTGGGAAAAATCAGCTGAAACCCTAATTAGGGTTTATGTTGCATCAAACCACCAAGGGTAATAAGAACAAACCAAAACCTTGACACGAGGATCAAGGGTTGTTGGAAATACGTTTTTCGTATTTAGAAAGTCTCGGTCACTCCAACAATATAGTTAAGGGCTCGTAGTAAAGTTTAGTTATATCTTATGTTAGCCCGACCATGAGCATGTTCATGGGCCGGAGGCCCAAGTCCACTAAGGGAATTGGGTATATGAACTACTTTCCTTCATGGAAAGGGGTGTTGGTTGTTTCACTTTACATTTAATACATTTCACATTTTCTCTCATCTCTCTCTCTACTTTCTCTCACTAGAAACATCAACCTTCTTGATAGATCATAGATTTCCAAGGTTCTACAATTGGTATCAAGAGCCATGTGATGAAATAGAGGTTGGTTTTGTGTTGTTCATGCTTATTTTAGTGTGTTCATGTGTTTTTTTATTGATCTTTACCCAAGTTTCAAATTTTTTTGTGTTTTTGTTATTCCAAGTGGTCCATATATCTTCTACATAGTTTTGGTAGAGATTTGGGTGCTTTGGGTTGGTTAAAATCACGGATTTCTCATCAAAAATCTCACCTTTTTACCTAAAGTTTCGGAACAGTAACTGTATTGCGACAGGATACCATTGTTGTTCATCGCAAAAGACTAGGGTTTAACATTGCGATCCATATTGCGATCAAGATTGAGATAGGTGTTCTTTTGCGATATTGCGACAGGTTACTACTTGTGATATTGCGACAGGTTACTACTTCAGGTATTGCGATAGGTGTCTCTTGGTGATATTGCGACAAGTTACTACCTCAGATATTGCGACAGAATTTGTTTTGTTGCATTGCGATAGACTGTTTTTGACATTGCGACAAGGGTGATAGTTGTACATTGCGACAGAAGTTGTTTGAACATTGCGACAAGAGTCTTCTGAGACACTGCGATTGATAGTTGTAAAATATGTCTTTTAGGAAAAAGAGCGTAATTAGGGTAAGTACGACGGTTTAGGAAAACCGTGCACGAATGACCCAAAGGTGTGGGATCTTTCTCAAGGAGGCTAGTGTGTTGTGTTAAGAGATGATTAAATGTTTGTGATTATGATTATGAAGAAAGAAAAGAGAAAAGGATGACGATTACGATTAAAATTACACTAAGATGAAAGTCGTAAACGTAAAACCGTGAAACGTGACGAAATTTAAAAATTATCCTAAAAACTGCTAGAAAATTGCAATAAATCCTAAAAATGTAATTAGAGTTTACAAAAAATCAAAAATCACTCAAACCTTTTATTTAGTTAAATAATAATTTTTTAATGCTAATTAAAGCCCAAAAAATCAAATTATTTAACAAAAAGCCCAAAATGAGATTTTTCACTTTGTAAACCTCTAAATAATTTAATTAAACTAAAAACTATTTTTGAAAATTTTGAAATTAATTAAAGCTATTTAAAAATGATTAAAAACTATTAAAATATTAAAATAATCCTAAAAATTAATTAAATGACAACAAAATTAATCTAAAATTTTTTAAAATCCTAACTTAATGTATTTGAAATAAGAAAAATGAAAAAGTTGCAAAAATCTTAAAAACGATTTTTTAATAATAAAATAATAAAAAAATATTAATAAAAATTCAAAATTTATAAAAAATTATAAAAACTTGCAAACTAGTTTAATTTAACTTAAATAAACAAAAATGAACTTGAAATTACCAAAATACCCCTAATGGGCCTCCGAATGGGCTAAAACTTAAAACAGTCCAACCTTAATGGGCTTTTTAGCCCAATAAGAAAAAAGTTCCAGTCTAGCATAAAATTTGATTTTAAACACAAAACTCTAAAGGCCCAAAAGTTGAAAATGTGCTTATCACAGCTAAATAAGTCAACATCTTATTCTTAATGGGCGTTTTGGCCCATTAAGCCATAAGCTAATGCCATAAGCTTTAATTTGACACACAACCTTCTTTTGACCTTATTAAGTTGTTTGTAAAAAGAAATTATGAATAAGCCCAAGAAATAAGCCGGAAATAAGCAAAAGCTCTCTACACAAAACGACAAAATAGTCGTTTTTGAGTTCTAGGCAGTTTCAAGAGCTCATTGTTTTTGCAAAATGTTTCAAATCACTTAACTAAGCTTAATAATAAAAAAGATTTCCAAAAAGCACTCTGAATAAGCTGGAAAAAGAAAACAAGCACTTATGAAAAAGTCAACTAAGTTGGTTTTCTAGTCAAACCTAAAAGTCAAAGTCTCAAATGCTCCAGAATAGTCAAATGGGTCAAATAAAGAAGATTGATTACAAAAACAAAGTTGTTGCAGGTCTGAATAAGCTATTATAGCTTATTGATAAGCTGAATGTTAAATAACACTAGTAGTGGCTAGTAGCAGTGGGAAAGGATTCCCACTGTTTGACTTTCTTGACTGTTGATTTTAGTGAGATTTACTTGGATTCAGTGGACAATGAAGGCACCCTTATAACCAATGAGTTATAAGGAGTCAATAACAAGCAAGAAATCACAATTTCACCAAGCCAGTTAGTGTAGTTAATTCAAACAGTGTTCAAATATGATCCAAACTTGAACATTAAGCAGTTTTGAACAAATAAGCAGATTAAGCAAGATTAAGCCAACCAAATTGAACCAAAAGCATACACAAGCTATAATAAACTTAAATAAGCAATTTAAACTTGTTTCATGTACTGAATCAAATATTAGAGCTAGATTCAACCTATGTGTTGATGAACAATGAAGAACATAAGGATGACTTTGCTGATATACTTCACCACAAATCCAATCTTAAACCCTCAAATCTACTTATCCGCTTACACAAACTATGATTTACCATTTTTTAACCCTAAACATGCATACATTCTAGGTGTTTCCAAAGTTTTAGGTCAAAACAGGCAAAAACAAGCAAGTTATGGCAAAGATTCAGATTTGATGTTCAAGAACACAAGACTTGTAGATATAAACACTCAACCAACTCAATATCATATACAAACTCAAATAAAAACTTAGCACCTACTCAAACTCAAATTAAAGCCTTAAAACAGTAGACTCAAACACCCCTTTCACTTTTTAAATAAAGATTTAACAAAGCAAATGTGTTTAATAGGTTATACCAAGCCTAAAAATGCATCATACCAACATCCTTATCAAGTAAAAACAAAATTCAAACCATAAAAACACACCATACAACAACATAACACAAAACCACTTAAATCACTTTTTAACAGATTTTGGGAAAGAAAGGCTCAAATCTCATGAATGTACATCCACACTCACGAATTTTAGAGATTTATGTGCCTAGCTTAACAAGGCGCAAGCTTCCAACAAGCTGCTAAGAACAACAAGGTTAGAAATCAACAAATTATATTAAAAAATGGAAAAATGAAACTGATTTGATTCAAGCTTGTTCCCCACTACTTGAATCCTCCCAAACCACAAGCTCACTACACCTTGATAATCTCCTTATCAAGGTGTTATGATCACTTATAATCCAAGAGTTCAAGTGTTTGAACTAAGACCTAGAAAAATAATCAGATTTTTGAAAACTTTTGCAAACACTTGCACAATACTTAAAACCAAACTTTGAAACTTAAAAATCACAAGCATATAACAATAACAATAAGATATAAAGATTGGAACTTGGAATTTATCACAAAATCACACACTTTTTTCATTCACTTAGAAAATAAGGCTTTACAGATTTTTGACCTAGGAATCCAAGAACAAGAACTAATGTAGAATTCTAAGGCCTTTATATAGGCTTACAATGAGTTCTAAAATGCTGAGAAATAAGTAAAACCCTAGTGTATGAACTTCTAGTTTTACCCTTGGAAGTTTGAAAATTCTTGAACATGTGAAGGATTTTTGGACGTTTGTTTGATGCTATCTGGTGCAAAATTGATCCAAGGTATCAAAACAAGCTTAGGATTGAAGTAGTGTTATGGGACGTTGATTCCACTGGCATGCTTTGTCTTGTTCTCCAAAAGTGAACCAGGGGTGTATCATGTGAGCCCTTGGGGTGATGTGGCAGGGTGGTTATGAGTTGGGATATGGTTAGTGAACCCTTAATCTCAAATCTGGAAAGTATTAACACTTAATTCTCAATAATTAAGGAATACCCAATTTTTGTTAAGAACACCAAGAACATCAGTTTTGATCTGATTTTGGATTTAAATAGGTGTTTAGGCGCGAGTTTATACATAATTAATATTAAGTTAAACCGGTGGTGAGTGGATTGGTGACATGGAGGAATGGTGGAGTGTGATTGGCTGTGGAGGGTGAGTGGGACACGTGGAGAGGTGTGGTTGGTCTAGGTATGTTTTGTTGTCGCCCAACTTTAGTCCCTCATGTCTTCTCTTCCTTTCATTTCAAGTTTAAATAAGCAAAAACTGAATTTCCTTTGTAATAAAGTTTCAGTTTTTATACTTTTGCCCCAAAAAGTTTTGCAAAGTATTTTCAAGGGTATTTCTTGCCATTTGATGATATATGAAGGGTGCTTTTTGGCATTTATTCATTCTTCAAGGTCTTGACTTGTATTGTTGACTTTTTGGAGGACTAATTGACAAGTCTTCATAATTGAGGGACCATTCTTGCCAATTCTTCAAAGTGTCAATTCTTCAATAATGAACTTAAATTCTTCAAGGAATTTTCTTGGAAAATCAACTCTAGGGCCTGGTTCATTGTGCGGCTTCGTTTCCCGTGTTTGTTTTTGCTTGTTTCTTGTGATCTTTTGCCATTTTCTCAATATCCGTACCTAAAATACACATTGAACAAACACAAGCATATATTTGGCACATTTTATGATATTTTTACCATTTTAAGCCCGTTTTGGACGATGAGACTATGTATAAAAGCTGTTTTATCAGCGATCATTTGAACTTTTGGCATTGCGATAGATTGATTTTTTTGGGTATTGAGATAGAATTTGCACAACTTAGAAGATTTTCATTATCCTTTAACAAACACACACAACTAAAAGATAACAACATCTTGTTTAAACAACACTAAAACACTTAACCTTATTTCATTGCTCGATCATTTTGTTAATCTTTCTTCAAGGGATCAAAAATGAATTCACATTCATACATGCCTACAATGACATCGCTTACTGATCTTTCTATCATCTCGGGTACCGATACCCGTCCACCGTTACTTATCAAAGAGATATTTGAAGCATGGCAAGGTCGCACGAGGTCTTATATTATTTGTAGACCCAGTGGGAGACTTATGGTTCAATCCATTGAGCAAGGACCACTCGATTGAGGCGAAGTTACTGTAGACAATGTGACTCGGCAGAGGCTATTTCATGAATTAACGACTGCTAATCAAATCACTGCCGATGCGGATGACAAGGCTATTCAGACTATACATCAAGCTCTTCCACCCGTTATTTATCGAATGGTAAGCGCCTATGATTGTGGTAAAAATACGACCTTTTAGGAAAAAGGCGTAAAAGCGGTAAGTATTAAACAAATGATTTAGGAAAATCAAGTGTTAATGACCCAATTAAGTTCGTTTCCCAAGGAGGTATATGTGTGTGACTAAAATGCAATGAGATTTGAGATTAATATTTGAAAGAAGGGGATGAGAAAATAGAATGACGAAGACGTGAAAATTATTACTACGACGACTAAAATTAAAACCGTAAAAATAGCTAAAATAAAAATAAATTCTAAAAATTCCCAAAAAATGACCAAAAATCAAATTAAATAAACTAAGAGTTTACAAATGATCAAAACTTTTTCAAACCTTTTAATTAATTAAATATTAATTTTTAAATGCTAATTAAAGCCCTAAAAACCAAAATATTATTAAAAAGCCCAAATAAAGATTTTCCACTTTGTAAACCTCTAAAATGACTAAATAAGATTAAAAACTATTTTTATGAATTTTTAAACTAATTAAAACTATTTAAAAATGATTAAAATCTATTAAAAACTTAAAATAATTCTAGAAATTAGACAAATGAAGATAAAATTAATCTAAGAGTTGCAAAAATCCAATTTTAATGTATTTAACCTAAGAAAAAAATAAAAAGTGTAAAAATGTGAAATTTGAAATTTAATAATAAAATAATATTAAAAATCCAAAAATTATAAAAAATTCTAAAAACTTGCAAAGTAGTTTATTTTAATCTAAATAAACAGAAAATGAAAGTGAAAATACCAAAATACCCCTAATGGGCCCCCAAATGGGCTAAAATAGAAAACAGTCCAAGCTAATGGGCTTTTTGGCCCAAAAACTTCAACTAAGCCCAAATGACCTGAAACAGCCCTCTCTGACTCAAAATTTAGTTCTAAACACAAAAGTCTGAAGGCCCAAAAGCTGGTTTTGAGCTTATCACAACTTAAATGGTCAACAGCTTATTCTTATTGGGCCAATAAGCCCATTAAGCAATAAGCCAATGCCATAAGCTCTAATTGAACACACAACCTTCTTTTGAGATGCCTAAGAGATCTGTGAAAATTTTTTTGAAAAAGCAAACCCAATAAGCCAGAAATAAGCAAAGTAGAATTTCACTAAAAGACAAAATAGTCGACTTAGAGTTCTAGACCACCTCAGACCTTCTAATAAGTTGCAAAAGACTCTAAATGACTTAATTAAGACAGATCAACAAAAAAAGTTCAATAAGACAAGCCAAATAAGCACAATAAGCTGATAAGCCCTTATTTAAAAGTCAAAGTTCTTGGTTTTCCAGTCAAACCTCAAAGTCAACCCCTCAAATGCTTCAGAATGAACAAATGGGTCAAATAAGTGAAACCTATTACAAATTCAAAGTTGTTGCAGGTTAAAACAAGCTAGAATAGCTTATTGATAAGCACCAGTTGAAATAACACTAGCAGTGGCTAGCAATAGGGGAAAGGAGTTCCCACTGCTTTGACTATTTGACTTGCTTATTTAGAGAGATCCAGTTGGATTCAAATGGAAACAAGGGCACCCTTGTAATCAGTGGATCACAAGGAGTCAATATCAACAAAGAAATCACAATTTGGTTCACTCAATAAGCATAGAATAAGAAAACAGTTCTCAGATATGCCACAGACCTTGAAAATAAGCAGTTATGAACAAATAAGCAGATTGAGCATGAATAAGCCAGCCAAATTGAACCAAATGCACACAGAAGCTATAATAAAATCCAATAAGCACAAATAAACTTATTTCATGCAATGGATCAAAGTAAATAAGCAGATTCAAGCACAAAAAGTTACTGATTAGCAAAAGTGATTATCCAAAATCCTTTTGCTGATCTAATTGACCACAAATCCAATTTCAAGCCCTCAAATCCCTTTCCCTGATTAAGTTACCAAAATTTAGCACTTGTTAACCTAGTCTACCCTTAGATCTAGGTGTCCCCAAAATTTTAGCCAAAATACCCAAGTTAAACAGATTTTATAGACTTATGATTGATTTGGTTGTTTAGAGCCTCAAAACTTAGAGATTAGTATCCCTTAATACCAGATAAACATATACCAACAATAAGAAACAACAAACAACAACACTAGTTGCCTTAAATCCTTTTGAATCAGAATCTGATTTCTTAATCTTCCATAGGATTGTTATGATTTAACCTTCCAAACAAGATCTAATCAACCTTAACAGCAATAATCCAACCTCAGTAACTCAAATCAACCACAAATTTACAGATTCACAATCAATCATGCAAAATTCACCAAAAATTCAACAAAATTCAGAAAAATGAACAAGGATAAGGGATGCAAACCTCCAAGACTTACATCCAAGCCTTGGAATGTTTGAGCTGAGGTGCTAGCAAGAACAAGCACCAACTTCCAAAGCTGCTAAGATAAACAAACAGAAAAGTGAGCAATAAACAGATTATATCCTTGATTTTGAAAACAAGTGTTCTAAACCTTAAAACCTTTTCTCAACATCAACAAAACATGTATATAGAACTCAGATCTAAGCTATTCAATCACCAAACTTTTATAAAACACAAAAGAGAATCCACAATTTTCAGAAATTCAAATTTTATTTAAATAAAAAGGAATTTCAAAGAGATAGCTAAAATCTGGAACAAAAGCTCTCTCACATGTTGAGGAGTCTTTATATAGACAAATACAAGGCACAAATAAGCAAAACCCTAGACATGAAATCCCTAAGATGCCCTTGAAATCTTCTAGAAGTATTTTGTTGTTGAGCTGTCCAAATGAATCAAAGACGTTCATTTTAGCTTTGGGGCTAAGCAATGAGTGTTAGCTGTTGATTTGGCCAAGTGGCTTTACTTGGAGAGGAGGGTGTCACATGATTGGGTAACGGGTTGAATGGTGGGGGCCATTGGTGAGTGGGATTGAGGGTTTTTTTGTGTGGGATGGGTTTCTGGGTGTGTGAATCATACGTGGGACAAGGTAATTGAAATTAACCCCTTGTTTAAGTGGGTGTGATGTAGGTAAATCGTACAAGTCTTAGGAAAGACAAGTATAAATGCGGCAAGTATTAAACTCGACGATTTAGGAAAACCGACAAGTCGAATAAATGCGGGTTCGTTCTCGAAGGAGGTGTGTGAATTAAGTGTGCCAATATATAAAATCAAGGTTTGGATTAGTGACGTCTGGTTTAAGAGAGAAAAATAAAAGACGAGCTACGACTACGATTAAACTACGACGAATTGACGTAAAACGCGAACGTAAATACGTAAAACGTGACAAACTTAAAAATTATACCTAAAAATTAATTAAAAGTTTAAACTATGTCTAAAATAATATAAATAAGAATAATAATCCAATAAATATATTTTAAAACCTTTTATTAATTAAATATTCAATTTTAAATGCTAATTAAAGCCCTAAAATTAAATATAATTTAGAAAAAGCCCAAAATATTATTTTATTGAACAAATAACTCACTTATATTATTCAAAGACTAAAAAGTATTTTTCATAAATTTTAAAAACTATTTTTCTATTTTTAAAACACTAAAAACTATTTTTAAACTAAAATAATGATTAAAAATATTAAAATAATGCTAAAAATAATTTGACAATTAAAAATCCTAAATTATACTAATGAACAGTAAAAAATAAAAAAGTTTGAAAAAAGTAAAAATTTTCACTAAAAGACAAAACAGAAAACAATTAAACCCTAATTAAACTAAAATTAATTCTAAAAATTAATAAAAAAGTGAACAGTAAAATATTTTTAAACTAAAAATCTTAAAATGTTTTTCTAAGTCTAAGGAAATTTTTAAAACTGAAAATTATAAAGTTTTGCCACTAAAAGACAAAAACAGATAATTAAAAAGTAATTTAATATGCAATTTGATCAAAAAATAAGAAATGAACAATAACTGAAAAATAAATTAAACAGAAAAATCAAAAATAAAATATGAAAAATAACAAATGTGAAATCAAGTTTTAATTCCTAATTAAACCCACTAGAGACAAAAAAGTAAGAATCTAATAGTGACATGTTGGTCACTTTTGTCTGTTAGCAAGCCAGTACCAAGTTTTGTACTGCCAGTGGGAACTTGGTTCCCACTGCTTTCAATAAAAAAAAAGAACTGGGCACTTTTGTGCTCAGAACTTGTGATTTACTTGGATTTGCGGGCAATGATTGGCACCCCCACAACCAGTTGGGTTGTGGGGAGTCAGTAAAAATGTAAAAAGCACAAGTTGCAGTTACAGATCAAACACAAAATGACCAAATGAGGTTACTGTGATGACTGATAAAGGTCTGTGAGACCTTTGCTGATTTAGTTGGCAATTAGGTGAGTTTTGGTTGGCCAAAACTCACTCAATTCCTTCACAAATACTCACAAACCAGGACTAAACCCTAGATAACACCCTAATCTATCAAACACAAAGATTTGGTGATCAATTACACCTAAAATAAGTATTTAAAGTACTTACTGTTTTTTTAGCTATAATGACCTAGTTTTGAACATGCAATGCATTTTTAAACCTATCAAACTGAAAACCAAAGCTGAAAATAACCTAATGCTAGCATCTAAAGTGAGTTTAGCTAGTTTTCAAACCAACAGCTTATCAAACTCTTAGCTAAGAACCTAGACCCAAACACCCCTTTATACACAGAACTTGAAATTTATCAAACCAAATGCTACCAAATCTTGATTATACTGACTTAGATCTATCTAAACAGGCATATAACAACCAAACAAGCAAAACTAAGCAGATAAATGAACAAATAAAACAAGTCAAACTTAAAATCATGCACAATCACAAAAACATCACATAAAAATCTATTTCTAGGAGGGTTCAAGCCCGTTACCTTATGTGGTTAACATCCAACCACACAAAGGCCAGCTGAGGCCTTCTCCTATAAGCTGGAGGCTTATGCTTGGCTTTGTGATAAGCTGATGTGGAGAAAAACACCAATATCTTCAAAAACAGTGATGAAATGAAATGGAGAACAAGAGACTGTATATCCTTGTGAACCTGCCAGGAAAACAAAATGAAAGTGAACTGATACAAATCACTATAAGCTATAATCTAGGCTTATTGGTTAAGCCAGCTTATGGCTTATAGCTTATGATGAGGAAAAATGGAAAATCAATTTTTCAAACTTTAGAGCTTTGAAAACTTCTAAAATCTTGACAAGAATCTTTTATATAAGCTGAGATCAAACCCCTAATCCACTTTCACTTCAAGTGGGGTTTGGAATCAAGCTAATAAAAATCTTTTTCAAAACTTAAAAAAATGAAATTTTCTGAAAAACCTTTGAAACATGAACAACTTTGGTGAAATCTTAACTGAATTTGCAAGAAAATTATTAAATTTAAACTAGAACAATAACTTACAAAGGAACACAACACTTGTAGATTTTATAAATTCATACTTTAAATATTCATAAAAATAAAAAAGGTACAAATGTTGGAACAAAAGGCCATTCACAGGTTGAAGGCTCTTTTTATACTAGTCCTAAGATGATTCTAGAATTCTGAATAAAAAAATACAATTGAGAAACCCTAGCTACTAAAAATCCGAATTTGCCCTTTTGAAGTCTTGGTCAAATCATCCCATGTGATCATAGCTGGCTTTGGATTGATCTTACTCGTTCATTTCGTCCTTTGGGACCAAGTATTGAAGATGGAACGTTGGATAGCTGTTTAGATGCTTTTGTTGCCAAAAATGGGGGAGCAGGGAACACTGGTGGGGTCATTTGGGGTCACGGGAGAAGACAAACGTGAGTGGGTTTTGGTCTTTGTGGTGTTAATTATTGTTCTGGACAAGATGGGGTTTTAATTTTGGTTAATCAAGTTAAACCAAATTAGGGTTTATTGGGTGTTCTTGACTGGGTTTAGGGAGTTTAATCTGGTTAGGGGTGGGTTATATTTAAATTAGGTGTTTAAGAGGGAAAGTTTAAATACTAATTAATTAGTTATTTAGGTTTTGGGTGGAGTTATGACGTGGAGAGGAAGTGAAATCTGATTGGTGGGGTGAGTTGAGTGGGTGACGTGGAGGGCGTTGAGTGGCTGGTGAGAGTTTTAATGTTTGATGGAAATGGTCCCTGGACTCCCTTTCTTTTGTCAAATGAAGTTTTCAGCAATAATGTTCAAAAATCCTTTGTAAGTACTTAGGACAGCTTGTCAAATTTGGCCCAATTGATCTATAAACTTTATAAATGGACCATAAATGTATCTTGACCAATCTTGAAGGGCATAACTTGTAATATCTTGATAATTTAGGGACCCAAATGCAAATAGTGATTTTTGCAAGGGTATAAATTGCCAAGTCTTCAAAAGATGAAGGACCAATCTTACAATCTTCAATTCTTCAAGGGTATTTTTGGAAATTCCATTCTTGGGCCCGGTTCTTTGTGCGGATTCGTTTCCCGTGTTCGTTTTTGCTTGATTCCTTTGATCTTTTGGTGAATTCACGATATCCGTACCTAAAATACACAATGAACAAACACAAGCATATATTTGGGTATTTAGGTGATATTTTAAGCGTTTTAAGTCCGATCTGGACGATGAGACTATGTATAAATACAGTCTCATCACTCCCCCATACTAAACCATTGCCGTGTCCCCACGCAATGCTAGAATTAAGTATCTTAGCACTTCCAAAATTCATTTTATGATGACTTTTATTAAAGACATAAACTTAAATAAACTACTACACGTGTTTTAGACATAATGTATTGTTTTCATCACGATAAAGTGACTTTTGGGATCATAGAACAAGAACACGTGAATGCTTCGTTAGAAATAATTTCGTCGTCCTCGATTTTCACCCAATTCCATGCTAAGCATGAAACGAGATCATCGTCATTATAAATTAGCAACACGATCATATCTCATGAGTGTTAATTACGAACCTAAACTCCCTTATTCCTACTTGGTATCTCTTTTATTTTATTTTTGTCTTAATGATCACGAGGATACACCATTGACTTATGCGTGAATAAAGATTAAGTCTAAAAATAGAGCTTTAACGGTGTAACCAAAATCATCGAATTAATAATTCACCCTAATAGACAACGATGTCAAAAAATTAAGTCAACAAGAAGGATCGATAAACACGATTTTATAACGGTTTTGAACGCGAGACTTATTACCAAGACTTTTATACGCCCTTAGCAGAAGGGCCTTATTATCATAGGTTTACCTCCATATTTATTCAACTCCGCCATGGAGCTTTTATTATGACTTCGGTCTTGCCTTGCCTTTTATTATCCGCCTCATCGGTGGTTTTATTAGCCAAAGACGTATATCCTCACGCTAAAGCGAATTTTGGATCTTTAAAGCTTCAAAGATTAAGGCTTGATTCACTTTCAATTTGGGCATAGATTCTTCGGCCTTGTGAGCTTCAAATTTTTGCTTAATTTAGGTGAGCACTTGAAATCTTATTATTAGGTGAAGCTTTCGACTATTCGGGTGCCAATACTTTAAAACCGTGACGCTGGCGATACCTTAATGTTTTCCCAATTTAATTACATGGAAGCTACTAAAACAAATTAGAAACCAACAATAGTGACTAAACCGCTGAATCAATATTTATTAACAATTTAATATACAAAAGCGTGGGGAGAATAAGCTAATAATTACTACACATGAGATCGTGAAGATTACGCAACTTATAATGACTCTATCATTTCTCGTCCTCATTTAAGAGACTTAGCCTAAAAAGTTAAGGAATCGTAGCTAAGTGCTCAACACACACGGTTGAGTAAAAAATTACTCTTATTCTCACCATCGGAAAACCTACATTCGTGTCTTAAACACTCATGAAAAACAAGAAAAATTTTAAAATTTGGCCATTTTTAGCCTTATTTGCAACAAAACGATAACAAAAAGATGAAAATTGGATTGCGTGTTGACGTGAGCAAGGTGAAGTATCTACTCACCCCCCATACTAAAACTAAACATTGTCCTCAATGTTTCGAGTCTAGGGGTGAAAACACCCCCATACTAGAGACGAAGTCGAATGCTTAATCTCGAGCATGGAAAGGGTAAAACGAATAACCTAAAAGCCGTTTATGAATTATGCTAATAAGATAAACGTTAGAACATAAAAGGATATCATCGGATATCAGAATCTCCAAAGGTAACGATCGAAGCTCGAGTGATCCGTAAAACGAACACGAGAGGCTTCAATGATGACGATGAACCTAATAAATCACATCACAAACAACCACGGAACAAAGGTTGGAAGAGTACAAGTCCCCTCATTACATTAGTCTACGAAAGCAATAATATTTACAAAGATAAGCATGAGAATCCCCACGAGGCACCTTGTTTTTGATAACCGAGTCAAAATCTTGACTCGAATCCCCATAAATGTGATTATTTAGGGATAATCAGGGTATGGTCATTTTAGTGGGGCTTACATGATGAACAAGGCCCAAAAGCAACCGGTATTAAGGACTAAGTCCTTTGATGATGCAAAATACCGGGATCGAAGATGGCGTCCTCGTTTTCATGGGATAAACGAACCAATGCCACTTCAACATGTGCTAGAACCCCAAAGGGGTAGAAGAAAATAGATAAGAAGTAGAAAGGTGGGGAAATGGGTAAGTCAACATAATGAGCTACTCGAGGTAGACTCGCACCAAGCAAATAGATAAGTTTTCCATTTATTGCATCGGTGGAAGTCCGAGATTTCCCTTTACAAGCAATTACGGGATCGTAAATCTCGTCCTCGGTGGAGAAATGTGAGGGAACATAAGGGGCTTCCCCCACACTAGATCCACACAAACCATCGTTAAAAGGAGTAGACGAGGTGGTAGCACTCATAAAACGCGGTGATGACGGAGTTAAACATGTAGAAAAATCTTTTAAAACATTTTAATAATCTTTCCCTTTTTCATCGATTAAAAAATCTTTATGAAAACCCGATTTGATAATGTCGAAAATATTTGGCGTGTCAAATTCAAAATTAGTCGCGCTAAAAATCCTCACATTTAAGTCGCGGTTAGGGGGTGGTGGATTGTATAAATTCTTAAAACGTCGATCAACAAAGAACATCGCCCTCTCGGGGTCTACATACTCGTCATCCTCATGAATGTCGATCTTATTGATTTCTTCATCAAAGATAGGCTTGTCAAACCAAGGTTTGTCATTCCCCTCCTTGAGTATCTTAGAAACTCTCTCGAAAAGATCACGATCAAGCACGAAACCATCATCCATTTGTGGGGATTGTTGATAAGTTAAATCCTCATGAATGTGATAAACGTAATTCTCATTTGAGGAGTGTTGATTAGGTAACTCCTCGAGAATTGGATTTTGGGTGGTCACATGAGTTGGTTTGTCATCGAAAATAAGACGTTCCAAGTCGTTAAGTTCATCCTCGATTTTGGAAAGATCAACCTCACTCGTAGGTGGAAGTGGAGGCAAAAGAGCTAGCTCTCGTTCAATAATTTCCTCAATCTCGGGATCAAACTCGTAATCATCGTACTTCACATGTTTCTTTTTAGGAGAATCAAAAATTGCATTTGGATTTTGAAGTACGTGATCAATCTCGGCAAAATCGCCATCATCATCATCAAAGAAAGAGTCGATGTGAGCACTCACAACCATGGTCTTACAAGTCGAATGACTATGCTTAGGTGACTTTTCTATGACGAGAGGATCGATGTTGATAAAACCTTTCGCCTTAACGGGTGTTGGGCTAGGAAGAGGAGGCACTTCGATGGAGTTAGAAGTTGAAGCCTCAAAGACGTGGTCCTTCGAAGGTGGTGAAGACGAGCCCATTTTGGTCATTGTCGTGATGGCACTAACGTCACCCTTCGGAATTGGTGTGTCACTTGTTTCATCGAATTCATCCCAAAGTGAATTTTCATTCATAAATTTACACATACCCTTTTGAATTAGGTACACGTATTCTTTATCATTAAAATCCTCATCTTTAAAACCGTTCTTCTTAATTTTTTCAAAACATGCATTAAGCCTCATTCTTTCCACTAAAGTGTACATTTTGAAATCATTAGGTTTAGAATCATTAGGTTTTGAAACCTCGTTTTTTCATTATCACAAGACACTTGGGATTTACTCGTGAAAAAGTCCATTTTATCCTCCCCATATCTCATAGTAAGTCTCCCCTTGTGAACGTCGATTACGGTTCGAGCCGTCGATAAAAATGGTCGGCCTAAAATAATGGGACATTTAGGTCACACTCATAATCGGATATGACGAAATCCGCGGGAAAAACAAACTTTCCAACTTTGACATAGACATCCTCGGCTATTCCAATTGGTATAAGTGGAGTACAATTTGCAAGCTCGATTGTCATGTTCGTGGGGGTAAGTCTAGGCAATCTCATCAATTTCCAAAAAGAATGAGGCATGAGATTGATGCTAGCACCTAAATCGGCAAGGGCTAAACATTCCTCAATCTCGGAAAAATCACAAGGTAGTAGAAATTGGCCCGGATCCTCTTCCTTTCTCGGCATATGCCTTCTGGGTTTTTTAAGAAGGATCGATGCACAAGTTTCTTCAAGGGTTACTTTCGTAAGGTCGATAAAACTCTCTTTTTGAACCGTGGATGGAATTTGAGGTACACTAGGGTGTGCACTCTTTTCCTTGGTCGTCACGTTCACCCCATCGACTTTAGAACAATAAGACGTCTTAGAAGTCGAGGGTTGAGAAGAAGGAACAACTCTAAATCCTTCAAGATTAGGGGTAATCACACGACCTTTCTCACAAGACGAGGCGGCTTTACATTGTTCCTTCGGATTTGCAACGGTGTCACTAGGTAACGAACTCGATGAAGCACCCGAGGCTTTGTTCATAATGGCCGAAAACATCTTTTTAATGTCAATTTGTCCTTGCTCAATCTTCGTGTTTTGCAATTTCAAAGTATTTGTAAAGTCGTTTTTCAAAGTACCAATTTCTCCCTCTAATCGTCTCATATTAGCCTCATCGTTTTCATGTAATTTTGAAAATCGTTTGACGAACTATTTTGATTAGATTTAAAGTTCCCTTGGGTTTGATTACTTCTTTGAAAATTTCCTTGATTACCACTTGAAAAATTGTTACCTTGATTGTTGTTTGAAAAATTCGAGTTTTGATTATTGTCTCGATTTTGCCAATTCAAATTCCGACCTTGATTATAACCATTATTTGGATTCGAAAAATTTCCTTGTTGATTATTTCCTTGAAAATTGTTTCGGTTTTGATTAAAATTGTTTTTTTGGTTATAATTGCCTTGTTGCGATGGACCCGCGTTATTTTGATTTTGAAAATTGTTGTTTCCATTTAACGCACTCACATTCGACGTTTGGCCATCCGTAGCCGCACACTCGTAATAATTATGAGGTCCACCACAAAACGTACACGAAACCTCAACCGCTTTCACCGTAGCGGGAGCGTCTTTCTTTTGCATTTCGACGAGAAAAGATGTGAACACATACGTCAACTTGTCGAATTTCGCATCAACTCTCTCAATGTCGCGATTAGAATTACTAACATTGGCGACATTGGCAACACTCAGTGCGTTGCGGAGTTGGTAAACCTTGGATCGGTTTTCGATAATTATCAATGCATCTTTCGGAGTCTTACACAAAAAGTTGCCACCGGCGGAATAATTCAACGAATCTTGTTCTTGAAAATTAAGACCGTTGTAAATCGTATCGATTTGGTGCAACTCGGAAAAACCATGGTGAGGACATTACCTAAGAAATTCCTTAAAACGATCCCACGCGTCTCTAAAAGATTCATTCGGGTTTTGCTCAAATTTCGTAATTTCATTTTGGAAAAACGTCGTCTTAGACGGTGGGAAAAAATAATTAACGAACTTGGAGACGAGATCCTTCCACGTAGTTATCGAATTAGGTGGATCTTTCTCGTACCAATCCTTGGCGGCACCATCAAGCGAGTACGGAAAAAGCATAAGCTTGACGACATCGGTGTCGACGTTCTTAAACTTGCTCGTGGCTAAAAGACGATCAAAATTCCGAATATGGTCGTGAGGATTATCGGCTTCACGACCACGAAACTTCGTAGCCTGGATTAACGAAAGCATTCCGCTCTTAAACTCAAAGTTCTCCACTTCGATAGCAGGAATTACGATCGCGTCTCCATAACCCTCGATGGGTGCTTGGAGCAATTCCATCATCGAACGATTGTCGGCCATCTCCTCTACGGTTTCTTCAACAACGATATTAGGAACGTCGGTTTCTAAATCTCGTCTACGTCGTCGATTCCTTCGATTACGATTGCGTCGATTCGAAGCGTCGCTAGAATTAGAATAATCCTTCGATCGAGTGCACATGCACTAAGCGTAGAATGGGTGGCAGTAAAGAAGATTCCTTTTGCGGTTTTTCGATTTTTCAATTTTTTTTTTGGTTTTTGGTTGTTTTTTTATTTTTTTGGATTTTTGTTGTATTACTTAGACACAAATCTACAAATCTCTCCTCAAATCGATTTTCTCGATTAAAGGAGCCTCAAAGAATGAAAACGATCACGTGGAGTGAACGCCTTCAATGACTTTAGAACGTTGGTGGAACACCAAAACGTTCAAGAGGGTTTAATCTTGAAAACAAGCAAATATAATATACGTAGATAATACTTGGGCGACAAACCCTCGATTAGCCCTCTTTCTCAAAACACGCACAAGCAAGCGGGGGAAACGAGGTGGCGCTAAGCACTTAAGAGCCTTTTTCCCTTAGGTCGTGAAATACAACCACCTTATACCCACCTTATAGTTTGTGTTAATTGAAATTAAGCCTCACGAAAGTATTTATCTATTTTGCCTTTAAACTTTTGCTTTGGATTCGAATACAATGATCGAGTGATGAAATCCCGAATCAAGGTTGCGTTTTCACGCTTTTGGAGTACTTGTATTTTTATTGTTCTACGTAAGTACAATATAGTAATATATTCACAAGAAAAACGAAAACGATAATGGGATATCTACAATATAGTAAAATGTTGATTTGTGTTTAATTTAGGAAAATTAAACACGATTTATTTGGATACTATAATATAATAAGGAAAAATAACAAAAATGAGTATGTACGATATTTACGCTTTCCAAAAATTGAAAAGCAAAAACGCACTACTCACACAAACACAATACTAATAATGGCACACTAAAAACACCTCCCCGGCAGCGGCGCCAAAAATTGATGTAGGTAAATCGTACAAGTCTTAGGAAAGACAAGTATAAATGCGACAAGTATTAAACTCGACGATTTAGGAAAACCGACAAGTCGAATAAATACGGGTTCGTTCTCGAAGGAGGTGTGTGAATTAACTGTGCCAATATATAAAATCAAGGTTTGGATTAGTGACGTTTGGTTTAAGAGAGAAAAATAAAAGACGAGCTACGACTACGATTAAACAACGACGAATTGACGTAAAACGCGAACGTAAATACGTAAAACGTGACAAAATTAAAAATTAAACCTAAAAATTAATTAAAAGTTTAAAATAAGTCTAAAATAATATAAATAAGAATAAAAATGCAATAAATATATTTTAAAACCTTTTATTAATTAAATATTCAATTTTAAATGCTAATTAAAGCCCTAAAATTAAATATAATTAAGAAAAAGCCCAAAATATTATTTTATTAAACAAATAACTCACTTATATTATTTAAAGACTAAAAAGTATTTTTCCTAAATTTTAAAAACTATTTTTCTATTTTTAAAACACTAAAAATTATTTTTAAACTAAAATAATGATTAAAAATATTAAAATAATGCTAAAAATAATTTGACAATTTTAAAATCCTAAGTTATACTAGTGAACAGTAGAAAAATGAAAAAGTTTGAAAAAAGTAAAATTTTTCACTAAAAGACAAAATAGAAAACAATTAAACCCTAATTAAACTAAAACCAATTCTAAAAATTAATAAAAAAAATTTATTTTATGGGGGCATAATGGGCTATTTTGAAATGATTGAAAGAAAAAAAAGGTTGAACGATCGGACACAAAAGAAGAGAGCGGGTATTTTTTGCCCCATCAAAAAATCATCATGGGCACCCACTTACCCAAAATCACACGTTCAAATAGTAACGTTACCCTTTTTATCTTCATTTATTTCTCCGTAACTTTATCTTTGTTTTTTAAAGAATATATTGCGTGCCATCGAGGCATCAAGTCTCTCGATTCAGAATCAAGGCTTGCGATGGGATTCAAACCCAGCTGTCAATAGTAAAATATTTTTAAACTAAAAATCTTAAAATGTTTTTCTAAGTCTAAGAAAAATTTTAAAACTGAAAATTATAAAGTTTTGCCACTAAAAGACAAAAACATATAATTAAAAAGTAATTTAAAATGCAATTTAATGAAAAAAATAAGAAATGAACAGTAACTGAAAAAGAAATTAAATAGAAAAATCAAAAATAAAATAAGAAAAATAACAAAAGTGAAATCAAGTTTTAATTCCTAATTAAACCCACTAAAGACAAAAAAGTAAGAATATGATAGTGACATGTTGGTCACTTTTGTCTGTTAGCAAGGCAGTACCAAGTTTTGTACTGCCAGTGGGAACTTGGTTCCCACTGCTTTTAATAAAAAATGAACTTGGCACTTTTGTGCTTAGAACTTGTGATTTACTTGGATTTGATGATTGGCACTCCCACAACCAGTTGGGTTGTGGGAGTCAGTAAAAATGTAAAAAGCACAAGTTGCAGTCATAAATCAAACACAAAATGGCCAAATGAGGTTACTGTGATGACTGATAAAGGTCTGTGAGACCTTTGCTGATTTAGTTGGCAATTTGGTGAGTTTTGGTTGGCCAAAACTCACTCAATTCCTTCACAAATACTCACAAACCAGAACTAAACCCTAGATAACACCCTAATCTATCAGACACAAAGATTTGGTGATCAATTACACCTAAAATAACCAGTTAAAGTACTTACTATTTTTTTAGCTATAATGACCTAGTTTTGAACATGCAATGCATTTTTAAACCTATCAAATTGAAAACCAATGCTGAAAATAACCTAATGCTAGCATTTAAAGTGAGTTTAGCTAGTTTTCAAACCAACAGCTTATCAAACTCTTAGCTAAGAACCTAGACCCAAACACCCCTTTATACACAGAACTTGAAATTTATCAAACCAAATGCTACCAAATATTGATTATACTGACTTAGATCTATCTAAACAGGCATATAACAACCAAACAAGCAAAACTAAGCAGATAAATGAACAATAAAACAGGTCAAACTCAAAATCATGCACAATCACAAAAACATCACATAAAAATCTATTTCTAGGAGGGTTCAAGCCCGTTACCTTCTGTGGTTAACATCCAACCACACAAAGGCCAGCTGAGGCCTTCTCCTATAAGCTGGAGGCTTATGCTTGGCTTTGTGATAAGCTGATGTGGAGAAAAACAACAATATCTTCAAAAACAGTGATGAAATGAAATGGAGAACAAGAGACTGTATATCCTTGTGAACCTGCCAGGAAAACAAAATGAAAGTGAACTGATACAAATCACTATAAGCTATAAGCTAGGCTTATTGGTTAAGCCAACTTATTGCTTATAGCTTATGATGAGGAAAAATGGAAAATCAATTTTTCAAACTTTAGAGCTTTGAAAACTTCTAAATCTTGACAAGAATCTTTTATATAAGCTGAGATCAAACCCCCAATCCACTTTCACTTCAAGTGGGGTTTGGAATCAAGCTAATAAAAATCTTTTTCAAAACTAAAAAAAAATGAACTTTTCTGAAAAACCTTTAAAACGTGAACAACTTTGGTGAAATCTTAACTAAATTTGTAGGAAAATAATTAAATTTAAACTAGAACAATAACTTAAAAAGGAACACAACACTTGTAGATTTTTATAAAATCATACTTTAAATATTCATAAAAATAAAAAAGGTGCAAATGTTGGAACAAAAGGCCATTCACAGGTTGAAGGCTCTTTTTATACTAGTCCTACGATGATTCTAGAATTCTGAATAAAAAATACAATTGAGAAACCCTAGCTACTGAAAATCCGAATTTTCCCTTTTGAAGTCTTGGTCAAATCATCCCATGTGATCATAGCTGGCTTTGGATTGATCTTACTCGTTCATTTCGTCCTTTGGGACCAAGTATTGAAGTTGGAACGTTGGATAGCTGTTTAGATGCTTTTGTTGCCAAAAATGGGGGAGCAGGGAACATTGGTGGGGTCATTTGGGGTCACGGGAGAAGATAAACGTGAGTGGGTTTTGGTCTTTGTGGTGTTAATTATTGTTCTAGAAAATATGGGGTTTTAATTTTGGTTAATCAAGTTAAACCAAATTAGGGTTTATAGGGTGTTCTTGACTGGGTTTAGGGAGTTTAATCTGGTTAGGGGTGGGTTATATTTAAATTAAGTGTTTAAGAGGGAAAGTTTAAATACTAATTAATTAGTTATTTAGGTTTCGGGTGGAGTTATGACGTGGAGAGGAAGTGAAATCTGATTGGTGGGGTGAGTTGAGTGGGTGACGTGGAGGGCGTTGAGTGGCTGGTGAGGGTTTTAATGTTTGATGGAAATGGTCCCTGGACTCCCTTTCTTTTGTCAAATGAAGTTTTCAGCAATAATGTTCAAAAACCCTTTGTAAAGTACTTAGGACAGCTTGTCAAATTTGGCCCAATTGATTTGTAAACTTTATAAAAGGACCATAAATGTATCTTGACCAATCTTGAAGGGCATAACTTGTAATATCTTGATAATTTAGGGACCCAAATGCAAATAGTGAGTTTTGCAAGGGTATAAATTGCCAAGTCTTCAAAAGATGAAGGACCAATCTTGCCAATCTTCAATTCTTCAAGGGTATTTTTGGAAATTCCATTCTTGGGCCCGGTTCTTTGTGCGGCTTCGTTTCCCGTGTTCGTTTTTGCTTGATTCCTTTGATCTTTTGGTGAATTCACGATATTCGTACCTAAAATACACAATGAACAAACACAAACATATATTTGGGTATTTAGGTAATATTTTAAGTGTTTTAAGCCCAATTTGGACGATGAGACTATGTATAAATACAGTCTCATCAGGGTGGTAATTCTGGGTTCATGTGGGTAAACAGTCAAGATTTTGATCCGAAAAGGGGGTGTAAAGTTGTTTGACGCGTTTTTATTTGGTTTGAAGTTTGGGTATTGACAATATGAGCCCTTGTGTTTTGGTAAAGTAGATAAACGTGTTTTTCAGCTTGAAAACTTGATTTCCTTTGTTATTAAACTTTCCATCTTTATAGTTTTGCCACAAAACTTTTCAACAAGGGTTATAAGGGTTTGTTTTGCCATATTTGCATAGTTTGAGGACTGATCTTGGACATTCTTGATCTTCAAAGGTCTTTAATGTAGCTTTGACTTCATGAGGACCATTATTGACAATTTAAAATTGTTGAGGGACTAAACTTGCCAATTCTTCAAAGTTGAAGGACCTTTTTGTAATTTTGACAAACTTAAGGGACCAAACTTGTAATTATGAATATACAAGGGTATTAAGTGTCATTTCTTCATAAATGAAGGATCAATATTGTACATCTTCAAGTCTTCAAGGGTTTTTCTTTGAGAAATCCATAACTCGGGCCCGGTTCATTGTACGGCTTCGTTTCTCGTGTTCATTTTTCCTTGTTTCTTGTGATCTTTTGTCTTTTTCACGATATCCATACCTAAAACACACAAGTAAACAAATACAAGCATATATATGGTATTTTTATGACATTTTATGCATTTAAAGCCCGAAAAGAACGATGAGATCATGTATAAATGCCATCTCATCACTCCCCCATACTAAGCCATTGTCGTGCCCTCACGCAATGCTAGAATAAAGTATCTAAGCATCACCAAAATTCAATTTTATTACCCTTTATTGAAAAGTAAAAGACTTGCAACAATACTATGAAGATGTGTAAAGACATAATGTATGATTTTCATCACGTGTGTGACTTTTAGGGTCAATGAATAGAAACAAGTAAATGTCCCATAGAGAAAATTTCGTCATCCTTGATTGTCATACATTCCATGCTAAGTGCAAAAACGAGATCATTGTTGGTACAAGTCACAATGCTAACACTACTCATACGTCCAAATTGTGTAATACTTTTCTCCCCGCAATCCTAGTTATTATGAAAAGGAAATGGGTTTCTAGAATTTTTTAACTATTTGTCATGGATCACAAGTGATTCATTTTGACTTATTTGAGTATTTATTAGTCCGAAAATAAAGTAGCACGATTTAATCGATAGTTAGCCGAATGACAAAATCTTTTAAAACGGCTTCTCGAGTATCTCCTTAAGTTCATATCTTGACATAACTCGTTTCACGATTTGAGACATTTCTCGGACCGATATTTGGCATGTACTTCATACTTCAAATCTTGGGAAGACGTTCTTGAAATTATGATCTTCTCTTCATATTTTGGAATTTCTTCACTTGACGTTTTTGAGAGATTCTTCATACTTGGACCACGACTTCATCATTTTTCTTCAATCTTTATTTTGGACTTTGATATACAACGATCCACCTCCTTTTCGTACTTGGATATATGTAGAATTGTAAATCTATGCTTATGTTTTAGAGAGAGAAAGAGATAGAGAAATGGTGGATTTCACACTTTAGAGAGAGAAACTAAGAAAGAACTATGTGTAAATTATGAAAAACCACACCCTCTCCATCAAAGGAGAGGGTTTATATACCCAAGCCTTGTAATGGGCTTGGGCTTACACGTTTGGGCCGGCCTACACAAGTTGTAGGCTTGGCTTGGACTTGTTTGATAAATAAAGAGTGTTAACTAAACTACGAGCTATTACATGGAGTATCGTTGGAGTGACCGATCCTTCTTAATACGTAAAACGTATTTCCAACAATCTCCCCCTAAGGGAGGTCACTCCAAACAAGGGCGTTACCCAAGTTACAATAATAAAATAAACCTAGCATACTATGCTTGTCTTGAGCTCGTAGTCTTCGTCTTTCTTTTTCTTTTTCTTTTCTGGTCAACATGCTGATGTGATCTTTGATATCAATCTTTGAGCATTAATCTCTTGCCTTGATCTCGTGCATCCATCACTTGTGATCTTCGCCTCTTCGTGACCTCACGTCCCACATACTTATGCCTTAGTAATTCTTGAAAGCTTCAGAGTTCGATACAGCGGAAGACTTAACTTTTAGGCTTTCTTGAATTAGATGAGGTATTAAGTGCATAAAGTATAAGCATGCGGGGACGACTTCTTCTCGGATTCCGCAACGCCACCGTCTTCAAATGCCGCAACATAAGTAGACACGAACGAAATGGCTTTGAACATTTCATTCTAAATCGGTAGCATTTTACCTCCGGTCGTTGAAGACCGTTGGACGATATTAGATATCGTACCCGTGACGGATAGTTTCAATTAAGTAACTTCCTGACAGGATTTCGCGGGTAAACCCGTTCTCTTTATTCGACCGTCCAAAGCTGATTGCGAACATAAAGAGTGAATCATTTGGATAAAGATATCCGCATGATTTGAAGCCGTCAATTCATGTTCCTGGAACAAGTGAAATTCAATTAAGAACCGCACCATCGTTGCTTTCCAGTTGTCACGAGCTTGATTCGTATAGAATCTTGCAAGTTACCTACCAAGTGTTGTTTGAGGTTAACACTAGAAGGATTTCCACTCATCACTGTGAACACTGAGGTATCACTCTGAGTGTTCTGGCAAGATCACCGAGATATAGCGTAGAGGCCTGGAACGTGTTTAAACTCAGTTAAGAATTAAACAGCTGTTGCTTTCCAGTTATCACAAGTTTGATTCATAAAGAATCGCACAAGTCACCTACCATGAGCTTTTTGATATTCGCTCAAGAAGGATTTCCATCTTCATTGTAAATACTTTCGTATTACTCGGATGTTCAGGCAAGATCATGAAGATTTTGCGTAGGACTCTTAAAATCTTTCTTACTTTTCACAGTGTGTGAAGAAGCAAGGAAATATGAAAGTGTGTCCTAATGAGATATTTGATGATCTCAAATGGCTCTAGACTCGATCGTGCATTTTGGATTTTAGTGATCGGAGGCTGGAGAGGAGTGCCACCTTTTCAATACCAATTTACTCGGAGTGACTAAATCAATAGATAATGTGTTGTCTCCGTGTGATTAAAACAAATACCTTTTGAGAGATATCTGAGTTAGCTGGGATGGGTTGTGCATTGCATCACTGGGTCCATGATGTCTGTCTTCAATATCGAGAATCATTAAAATGATCTCAATAGCATATGTGTTGACCCGGTTTCTGCCTAAAGTTGTAAGGAGGGCTTCTTTCTTTACACCCTTTATCTTTACAATTCTTTTTCATTCTTCAACCCCTTCAATGCTTACCAATACGTCATAACTAGCACCTTGTTGTGATTGTTCCAGTGCTAACTTAAGTACTTGGTCGGCATTCAGCTACGTTCACAATCTTTCTCCAACTTTCCTAAGGACTACTATTTCTAGCTATGGAATGTCCTTGGGAAGATTCCTCCGGTTCTGGAAGAATCATAGGACTTAACCTATCCTACCATCCTTATGTCACCACAAACTTCATCGTCGTGAAATAAATGGGTTTTGGGTAAGTATATGTCACCATGAAAATCCATTTTGATATGCAAATCTGTTTTGCTCCCCCTTAACATATGCCACGATATTCGAAAACATTTCGCATATGTCGGGATGAGCCAGCACATTAAGTCAAACCGTTTGTGATAATATCCCATATTAAATCACATTTTCTCCCCCATATTAAAAATATTAACCCAATCGATGTTTTTAATATCAATTGATTTAATGAAGTTTTAACAAAGGTTTTGGGAAGAAAAATGCGAGTCCTTTTTATCTTCATGGTATCAAATGTATGAGATATGATACCGATTTGTAACATGATCACATATTCACCATATTAGAAAAGAATTGACAAGGTTGGACCTGATAGATGAGAACATCAAATGATAAGATCAAATGGTTCTTGTCAGCATATGTTGGTCGCCTCGTCGCGTCTGAAGTCATCTCTTGACACCATGTGTACGATTGGTATTGTTGTCTTGACACCAACTTGTGAACTTGGCACGTTCGGTATCGAAGATTCTGAATGCTTGACAATTGCTCCCCCTCAATTTGTTGACCCGTGTTCTATCGAAAGAGCTGTAGTCGTCGGTTGAGTAGTTGCATCGTCGAGTATGTAGATACCAATTGTAGATAGCATGGTTGTAGAGATGATAGCTTCATAAAAACAAGACTTCTCTTGTTTTAACAAATAAATGCACTAAGGCGTACATTTATTTATGTTAGACCAAGTTATAAAGTAAACTTGATCCCTTACAAGGTTTTAAAGTAAACCTTGCCCGAGAAAATTAATTCCCGTTGTGAGCCAAAGCTTTCATTAGAAATACCTGACTTTAATGTGAAAAGCGGGTTGCAGTCTGAAATAACTACAAGCCATATAGGCATGTTTTATGAAATATTTACAACTTTTGTACGAACTCTATTTATGGCGCCGTGTCGATATTAATCAACATTTCTAAGGCCGTAAATATTATCGTACCAAAAGACATGCCTTTGAAAAATAAAGTAAAAATATTTTTGGATTTTTCTGAATTTTTCAATTTTTATGGTTTTTATATGGTTTTATATTTTTGTATTTTGCTTTTGTGGATAAAAATATAAACAATATATACAGATGATCACCAAGGATACGGAGAATAGTTTTACCACCACTATTCTTTCGCTTCATCTGCTAGTTCTTTAAGAGTCTCAGGCGAGAAAGTTCTCATTCCTAGCTTGTCGGCCAAAAATTCAATTCGAGCGCGATCTAAAGCCTTCGTGAAAATATCCGCCAATTGATACTCAGATCGGACAAAGTAAAGCTCGATTACTCCATTTTCTACTTGCTCCTTGATGAAATGGTAGCGAATGTCAATATGCTTTGACCGGGAGAATTGAACGTTGTTGCAGTATAAGGCAATTGCACTCTTGTTGTCACAGTACATCGGAATCTTGTTGAAACCTAGACCATAGTCGGTTAATTGCGATCTCATCCAAAGAATTTGAGCACAGCAACCGGTCATAGCTATGTATTCTGCTTCCGTACTTGAAATTGCAGCGCTTTTCTGCCTTTTCGATGCCCAACTGATTAGTCGATCTCCTAGTAGTTGCAAAGTTCCACTCGTGCTACGCCTTGTATCTTGACAACCCGCGTGATCCGCATCTGCATATGCCATTAGTGCAATAGAAGAGTCCTTCGAATACCAAAGTCCCCGATTAATGGTTCCTTTAAGATATCGAAAGATCCTTTTAACAGTAGCTAAGTGTAACTCAGTAGGCCTAGTTTGATACCTGGCACACATACATATAGCAAACTGAAGATCAGGTCGACTGGCTGTGATATACAGAAGAGTACCGATCATTCCACGATAAAGTGTCGGATCAACGGCAACTCCATGTGGATCTGCATCAAGCTTAGATTTCTCCACCATTGGAGTGTCCACGGGGTCGCAAGATTCCATCTTATATTTCTTAAGCGATTCAAGGGCATATTTGGATTGATTAATAAAGATGCCTCTGGGACTCTGAGATATCTGAAGTCCTAAGAAGAATGATACCTTGCCCATCATTGACATCTTAAACTTGGAAGACATGAGTGTCCCAAACTCATCCGACAAGGTTTGGGTCGAGGCTGCAAATATAATATCATCAACATATATTTGTACCATAATCATATCTTTACCTCGTTTCTGAATGAACAGCGTTGGATCCACCTTGCCTTTAGCGAAGCCTTGCGTGATGAGAAATTGTGATAATAGATCATACCATGCGCGTGGAGCTTGCTTCAACCCATAGAGAGCCTTCTTAAGCTTGTACACATGATTAGGATAATTAGGATTCACAAAACCATCCGGCTGTTGAACATAGACTTCTTCCTTGATTTCACCATTAAGAAATGCCGTCTTCACATCCATTTGATAGATGATCATATTCATATGGGCTGCATAAGCGAGGAATAGTCTAATAGCTTCCAAACGGGCAACAGGTGCAAAGGATTCCATAAAGTCGACGCCCAATAATTGCTTGTATCCACGAGCTACGAGTCGAGCTTTGTTTTTCAATATTCCGCCTAACTCATCGAGTTTCACCTTGTAAACCCATTTCAAAGTGAGTAACTGCACTTGATCCGGGCATGGGACAAGTTCCCATACTTCAAGACGTATAAACTCATTAAGTTCTTCTTGCATAGCTTCTATCCAACAGGATTGAGTAAAAGCTTCTTTCCATGTCTTAGGTTCAACTTCAGTGAGAAAAGCATCAAAGTGACAAAACATTGCACTTTCTTGTAACTGACTTATTGTGGATACCGGACGATTAGGGTCACCAATAATAGAATCTATAGGATGATCCTTTGTCCACTTGCTGCCATGTTCACGAATCCGTGGATTGGAGTAAACTGTAGAAGGAGCTTCCTCTGAGGTGGACGACCCGGCTTGATTAGGGTCGGGAATATGTACACCAAAGAAGGGAAGTTCACGCATTTGAGCGAATTCCAAATCGTGATCATCATCATCCTCTTCATCATCAATAGGCATGACATGGGTAGTTGAAACATGTGTTGGTTGAGAATTACTCGTTGAAGGTATATCTTGACCCATTGTAGGTGCAGATGTGTCTGATTGTGCTTCGGTTGCTGGAGCGACAACTTCGGTTACCGGAGCTATAACTTCAGGTTCTGGAGCAACAATACTTGGAGGAGTAAAGAATTCATCAAAGAACGGTTGAAACAACGTATCCCATTCCTTCCTAGTAGGTGGTGTAAATGATGATGAAGTAGGGTTGTTTGGGACAAGACCAGAACTAATGTTACTGGGTCCCATTTCATGAAGTGCGGGTTCAGAGCTGCTTTGCTCAGAAGCCATTGCTATCAGCTCATCAAAATCAACATTCATAGTTTCAAGGATTTTGCGAGAGTTACGGTTGTAGATTCGGAATGCCTTCTTTGCGGGTGCGTAACCAATGAAAATACCAATATCAGCCTTTGGTTGAAGTTTTCCCAAATTGTCACCATCATTGTTTGGATAGCAAAGAGAACCAAATACATGAAGATATGATAAATCTGGTACTTTTCCATGGAGAAGCTCATAAGGTGTTTTACCATGGCGTTTACGAATTAGTGACCGGTTTTGGGTGTACACTGCTGTAGATACTGCTTCTGCCCATAAAAACAATGGAGCCTTTGCGTAAATTAACATCGTTCGAGCAGCTTCCATAAGTGTGCGATTTCGCCTTTCAATGACACCGTTTTGTTGTGGAGTGCGTGCAACGGATGTTTCATGAGATATGCCAACTTCTTCATAATAATCACGCAAAATTTGATTCACAAATTCGGTTCCATTATCTGTACGAATGCGTCGGACAGTAGTGTTGAGACGCACTTGAATCATCTTTTGAGAAATCTGATGATGAATTTAGGTGCCTCATTTTTTGCTTTAAGAAATTTCACCCATGTAAACCGAGAGTAATCATCGACGATGACGAGGATGTACTTTTTGCCACTAAGACTTTCAACACGCATTGGCCCACAAAGATCCATATGCAACAGATAAAGTTTCTCTTGGTTGGTGTCTTCAGTCTTGGGTTTGTAAGACTTCTTAGTGCTTTTCCCCATTGTACACGCGGAACACAAATGATCCTTGTGAAATGATAGTTTAGGAAGACCACGAACAAGTTCGTTTTTCGCCAAGTGATTAATAGCGTCAAAGTTAAGATGAGATAACCGTCGATGCCATAACCATGACTTAGTCTTCGATGCTTTGGAGAGAAGACATACGGGAGAAGCGGCCATCATGTCTTGTAGAGACAAAGTATACAAATTATTCCCTCGAGTACCTTTCAATAAATCAACCCCTTCCAAATTACGAATGAAGCAGGTATGCTCTCGAAAAGCGACTTCTAGGTTTGCATCACAAAATTGTCCCACAGAAAATAAGTTGTGACCAAGACCTTCCACGTAATACACTCTTGAAATTATAACATTCCCAATATGATATTCACCATAACCCATTATCTTTGCAATATGATCATTTCCAAATCGAACCGTACCAAGAAACTTGCTGACGAAATTTCTGAGCTGAGAGCGATCTCCGGTCATATGCTTGGAGCAACCAGAGTCCAAATACCAGAGAACAATTTGGACCACCTGTTTTCAATCACAACAGTAGACAATGCATTGGAAACTATTGGTTCCGGAGTGTTAGCAGATACATATATGTTATTATCAGAATTGCTAACATTTTTGTTATCCTTAGATTTCCTGCATTTTCTAATGTGAGTTTTAGCATTTACAGGTTTTACTATTCCAATTTGCTGAGGTTTTGGAGTATTAGCGGGCACTACAGTGGGAGTAGACCTATTTAAAGGGCACTTTGTTCCTACAGTAGTGTTGGTGTTCCTAGTTAAAGGACACGCTTGTGTTTTGGTAGCCTTGGTACTCCTAGTTAAAGGGCACGCTTTCTTCACTTTAGTGGGAGTGATCCTAGTCAAAGGGCACGTATTTCCTACTATAGTGAAAGTTCTACCAGTGGGGCGCCACATCCAGCCAACTTGGGTTAACACTTTCCCAGTCGGTTTCCATTCTAATCCATTTTTCCGGGCATACATCTCATTCACATGGTCAATAAGGCAAGAATCATGACGACTAGAAAACATACATTCATTGCAATTCCAACATTTCAAATTAGAATTCATAGTAGGCTTAGAACGCTGCACAACCGCAGAGCCTTTAGGTTTAGCTACATGATTCTTTTTATTCAAAACAGAAATAACATTCCTAGGATGGGCTTCTACTTTCTTCTTCACTTGACTACTAGATGGGGGCAAGATCCTATCATTCTTCTTGTTTCTTTTAAGCTTAGATCTTTGAGCCTTAGTAGTGGTGCTTACTCCTGTAGAAGGCAACACAGGAATATTAGAAGCTGGTTTTGATTCTGCCTTATCTCTATTGACCAAAGTTTGAGATGGTTTAGTCCTAGGGCCCTTGTTAAGTGGTGTGACGGCTATAAGGTTCCTTTTGATTGCACTAGAGGACGATGCTGAGATAGTGGCTGCGTTATCCACAACATTCTTACCTTTTAGAGTTCGAAGTGTTTCCTTTAACTCAGCCAAGACCAGATTCTTATCACAAATTTGTTCCCTCAAATCAGATATTTCCACCGACTTTCGATTCAATTGTTCAATCAACGATTGATTCTGTGCAGTGGTATTAGCACATGCGGACTGTACTGAATCAAAAAATCGTGTATTTTTCTGTTTTAAGTTATCAACTTTGGACAAAATCTTGGAAACTCGATTATCTAGATCAAGTTTAAAATTCTCAGCGGCCTCAAGTACGTTCACACAGTTAAGCTCCTTAGATTTCTCTATGTCTATCGGCAAAGAGTTAGCAACTTTGTCACTTGGCTGACGCTGTTTTGATTGTAAATTCAATCGAAAATTCTTTTCAAAATTTGCATCATCGATATTAACACCTTCGAATGACGTTTCAAAGATTTCTTGAATAAATTGTTGCTTGCATTCAAGCGAAATACAATGTGTTTGAATCTCATCAAAACGTTTTGAAAGCGAAGAATATGAATCTTGAAGCTTTAAAAATTCAGCGTCAGATTCGTGACAAGTACTATCTACCACAGTATCCACAGATTCAACATTATGCACAATAGAATCATTATCAACACTTGTATTCACACAGACAGAAACTATATCATGAGACATCACTTGATTCAGAAGCAGATCATTATGGCGTGAAACCCGTTCTATTTCAAGTAAACTGTTTTCATAAGCATCTTCCATTTCATTGAAAACACGTCTAACTTCTTCTATTTCCAAAAACAAATCTTGATCAATAGTACGAAGGCAAGCTTTAACATTGTTTACAAACGGAACAATTTCATCTCGAAACACAGCTCTAGTGTGCTCAAAGTTCCATTCACCTTCCGTTATGGCCGTGGCCGTCGTACGTTCCAAAATGACCTTGTCAAAATCGGCTAAGTGTTGGTGAACCGTATTTAAGTTAACGGACGCCTTACTTACCGGTGGAATTAACTTCATTAAATCCTTTTTGACGAGTGTAGGAGACGTAGTAGGAAGGTTTTCATTTGACAAACTTTGGGGCACAAGAACTGTTAATTCTGCTAATTCCTTTTGTAAGCGAATGCGTGTCTTTTTCGAAAATTAATCTTTGTTATGTTGATCATAATCAATTGTATGGAATTTTGAAAGCATTTTAGAATGAGTTTCATCCCCAAGTGATTGTGTCTCCTCAGTAATACGAACAAAAGGTGCTTCTTTCGATTTGCCAATTATGGTCATATCATAAAGACCGGGAATATATTCCTGAGCTTGTTTTGCATAACCGGGATTTGGTGGTAAATCTTGAAGACGCTTAAGTTCGAATTCTTTAAATGATTTGGTTAAAAGATGAACCTTTTCTGTGGAAGCGTATTGTTTTAAAAGCTGTTGTTCCTTGAATTTAAGAAGTTTGGTAGCATTAATTTCCGATTCAATCTTTTTAGACTCGAGAGTTTCGAAATCCATTTTAAGTTTTTGAAAATCATTGACAACCGACTCTTTTTCTTTTAATTCATTGGAAAGATTAGCTTTTAATAATTCTATTTCTTTCAAGTGTTCAATCTTTTTAAAACGAAATTGGTCAAATTCAGAACATGTTATTTTCTCTTCTTGAGGGACCATTTCAAAAGTTTTGACCTTTTCTTTATGCAACGCAAGCTCAGCAGTTAGGGTGGAATTCGTATCTACGGATTGTCTGAGGGCCATATGCATTTGATCAATAATATGTTTAGGCACCATGACCAAATCATGTTGAGCATAAGATTCCATACCCGTCGTAGCATTTGGTTGAGGTTCACTCAAATGTGTAGAATTGGATACCACAGCATTTGAGTTACTAGTTCCCGAATGCTGTTCGAGGTTGTCATTTTCATGCCCAACTTGATGTTGGTTATCATCAATATTATTAGATGTGGTTGGTACCTCACTAATGACATCAGAACCGTAGTGAGAGAGATTAGCAACGAGAGCAGCTTGGGCAGAGTGAATGTCATCACAATCCGAATCGTATGCATCAAGATCGTCCGCTTGATAAGCTGCATTAGAAGTGGAAACAACTGCAATGCCTTCAGTATCTGCTGCCCCTGGGTCTGCCAGAAATGCCAACTCCTCTGAATCCAAAATCTTCCCCTTAGACTGAGCATCAACCAAATACATCTTCTCACGAAACCATGCATCATCCCTTCTCCTTTTCGGCTGAGTGCATTCCCTAGCCATATGACCTTGTCCTCGGCAATTGTAGCAAGTCACAACCTTCTTGGGACCAATAGGACTCCCATTTCCACTAGCTTGAGCATTCACAGCTTGATTGTTCCCAGTCCTTGTAGGAGGTCCATATGAATTTTGCCTTCCCTAAATAGGTTGCACCGTCACTTGACCATCTTGAACAGTGGCTTGTTGTCGAGGATTTGATGAGGTGCGGAGCTGATTGTTTGTTGGTGGAAATCCTCTAGTTGCAACAAGTTTTGACAAGTAGGCGGTGAGATGGTTTAGAACATCAGCTGGCGTATCATTTGGAGTAAAGACCGGTGCTTGGATTGGTGGAAGTTCATTAGAGTAGAAAGCTTGTGCTGGTTGTGCTTCTATTGGAAAATATCCTTGCTGAGGAGTATAGCCCAATGGAGAAGTGTTGGCTTGTGATGGTGATGTTTGATATTGTGGTTGCTGTTGAAAAGATTGTTGATGAACACTTTGTTGATATTCTTGCTGTGGCATCATTGGTGGTTGATAAGATGGTTGCTGTGGTTGCTGATAGATGTGTGGTGGTGGCTGCTGCAAGTATGATGGTTGTTGATAAGTATAAGCCATGTTTTGTTGAGAAGCATACATTGCAAGTGGATCATGAACTTGAGGTGTAGACAACCGAGCCTCGATCACATGGCATTCGTGTTGTTGAAGAAAAGCTTGAAATTGATCCACATTGGTGTTATGCAAGTCCTTAGCCAATTTAACATCCGTCACGTATTTTTTCCATTCTGGAGGAAGAGTGTTCAAATACTTGGTGTTCAATTGAAAGGTAGGGATTGCCATGCCATAGATATTAAGCTCATTCAACAATAGGGTAAATCTCAGATAGTAATCATTGAGAGTCTCCCCTGGCACATAGGCAAACTTATCAAAAGTATCATAAAGCTTACACTCTCGTTCTTGTTTAGTTAACGAGGTGCCTTGCATTAGAACCCGAATTCTATCCCATAACTCTTTGGCAACTTTATGTTTGCTGACGAGTTTGTAGACATCTGGAGGAAGGGCTTGAAGAATGATGTTTGTAGCATACTTATCACATTTATCTTGAATCTTCATATCTCCAGTCAACTCACCCGTTGTGCGAGGACGAGTGGTCGTACCTTCCGTCACAGTACCATAATCTAATGGTCCATTGAGCACCGATGCCCAAATAAGATGTCCATTCTCCTTGTTCAACATATAAAGTTCCATTCGGGAAGCCCATTCCTCATACATGGTCTTCACCAACATTGGTGGACGATTATCCGTACCCGAGAGGATGGACTTATCCGTATGAGATGTGTACTCCATTTCAATAAGTTAAGATTTACAAAGTTGATCGATCAATGAAATAAGGTTAAGTATTTTTGTGTTGTTGTGAGTTAAAACCGAGAAACAATGTTAAAATTCCCTAAAATATGTTCTCGATAATTCGAAATTTTTTATGGAAAAATTTGTGATTATCGGAATGTTGATCGGAATGTCAGATCGGAATACCAGATCGGAATACCAGATCGGAATACCAGATCGTAATGTAACACTGTCGGAATGATGATGGTATCGGAATGCCTAGATCGCAATGCAGAGCGGTCGCAATGTTCAGATCGCAAAGCCCTATCGGAATGTTCAGATCGCAAAGCCTATCGGAATGTTCAGATCGCAAAGCCTATCGGAATGATTCAGATCGCAAAGTGGCTGTCAAAATTCGAGCAGAGTAACGACTTAACAAACCTTCCTTATACCCGTCGGAATCTCAGATCGCAATAGCTATCGGAATGATTCAGATCGGAATAAGTGATAAAAATCCAACGATCGCAATGTAGAAACCTAACCCTTTCCGATGGTTAAGTTATTGCGATGGAGGCCCAAGTACAGTTGTACTTTCCGATGGATGTTGCTGCTGAAATTTCGGAATGTAGAACACACCCTTTTTTGCACTTTTGATCCAAGAAAACTGAAGTTTTAATGAAAACCAAGATACCAAGAACACGTTTAAGCACAAATTCCTATGTTACACTACCTATCACTACGATCAAACCAAAAAATTTTGAAGATTTCGGCCAAACACACTTATACAATACGAATTGTTAAGAAAACAATACGCAACACAAAAACAAACCTATATTTCATCCCAAGCTCTTGATACCATTTGTAGAATTGTAAATCTATGCTTATGTTTTAGAGAGAGAAAGAGATAGAGAAATGGTGGATTTCACACTTTAGAGAGAGAAACTAAGAAAGAACTATGTGTAAATTATGAAAAACCACACCCTCTCCATCAAAGGAGAGGGTTTATATACCCAAGCCTTGTAATGGGCTTGGGCTTACACGTTTGGGCCGGCCTACACAAGTTGTAGGCTTGGCTTGGACTTGTTTGATAAATAAAGAGTGTTAACTAAACTACGAGCTATTACATGGAGTATCGTTGGAGTGACCGATCCTTCTTAATACGTAAAACGTATTTCCAACAATATATTTATCCTCATACCTTGTAAGGGTCTTTTTGGATAGACTTTCTCCATGATCTTTAGGGGAGTAATTTCTTTTCGTCGTGTGTCTCGATCCTTCATATTGATTTAGGAATAATGATACTTCACATCATCTTGGATCTTTAGCAACAATATAGAGCTCCTCATGCCTTGTTAGGGACTTTTTGGATCTTCACCAATCTTCGCGTCTTGCTTCAATAAGTTATGCCTTGGCTATGAACTCTATTCAACCCCGAGCAACTTTTAAACGATCTTGTGCTAGAAGCTAAGTAACCTTTTAAATCGTACGACCTTACTTATTGCAATTATTTTTATTCATAATGCATTGATCTTATGGGAGAAAAAGCCACAATTAAAAACATATGAGTTTTTGAAAGAACATTTTCATGTTCTACGTTTAGCATGATCACTTGTCTAACTCTATCATATCTCGTTCTTCACTATTTAGAGACCTCTAATTAAAGAGACTCGTGAATACGTAGCCATGCAAGTCAAAATTAAACCAAATTTGGATTAGCTTTCATTAAGACTATATCAAATCGAAGTTTTGGGTTTTCAAGCCACCTATAGGATCTTTCACTTTCTTGGGCTTTTTCAAGTGTTGAGAATGCATTTTATAGTTCCCTTGATAAGTGACTTTCTAGGATCAATTATAGGAACTTGTGAAAAGTTCTTGGTCTTAACCCGAATGAGCTAAGACTTTCGCGTTTTAAAGTTGCCTATATAAAAGTCTAGCAAAACTTGAATTGAGCGGGTTAAGGAATGTAAAGGGCTCCAAATGCCCATCAAGTCAAAAATTAGCTCTTATTCTACCCATCGGAAAATATACATTCGTGTCTTAAAAACACTTACGAAAACTAAGAATTTTTTTTTTCAAATTTGGCCATTTTTAGCCTTATTAGCAACAAAATAAAACAAAACATTGAAAGTTGGAAAACGTGAGGGTGTAGCAAAGCAAGTATCTATTCACCCTCCCCCCATACTAAAATTAAACATTGTCCTCAATGTTTCGAGTCTAAAGGTGGAGCACCCCCATACTAGAGACGAAGAGTCGAATGCTTAGGATCTAGCATGGAAAGGGTGATCAACAATATATCTAAAGCCGTTTATCAATTATGCTAAAAGATAATTGTTAGAGCAATAAAGGATATGTCATAGATTCGTGAAAAACTTCTTCAAGCAAACGATCGAGGTTCACGTAAACGAACACGAGAGTCTTTAATCTGGCGATGATGATGATCTAGATAACACATTCACAAACAACTACGAGACAACGAGTTGGAAGGACACAAATCCCCTCTCATTATTTCTATTAGAAAGCATTAAAAAGGATAAGCATGGGATCTCCCCCACGAGGAACCTCCTTTTTGATTACCGAGTCATGAGCTCGACTCGATCCCCTCAATGCTAATTATTATTGGGGAAGGTGACTTGGTCGAGGTCATCCAATGAAGGAACTTCCCCACCAAAGTAGTGCTTAAGCCTATGTCCATTCACCTTAAAATTAGGACCATCATTTTGAGCTAGCTCGATGGTCCCATAAGGAAACACTTGTGTAATGGTGAAAGGACCCGACCAACGAGATTTCAATTTCCCGGAAAATATCTTTAATCGAGAGTTAATAAGTAACACTTGATCACCAACGTTAAAACCCCGGTTTTTAATCTTTGCATCATGAAACTTTTTAGTCTTTTCTTTGAAAATCAATGAATTTTCATAAGCATTATCTCTTAATTCATCCAATTCATTCAATTGTATTTTCTGGTGATCCCCCACGGTCTTCAAATCAAAATTAGCATGCTTAAGGGCCCAATGTGCCTTATGCTCCAATTCAATGCACAAATGACAATTCTTCCCATAGACTAACTTATAAGGAGTAAAACCGATAGGTGTCTTATAGGCGGTCCTAAAGGACAATAAAGCGTCATCGAGTTTGTCGGACCATGAAGCACGGTTTTCTCCAATCGACCTCTCTAAAATCCTCTTCAAAGCTCGGTTTGAAACCTCGACTTGCCCACTCGTTTACGGGTGATAAGCCGTAGAAAGACGATGAGTAACTCCATATTTCTTTAAGACCTTCTCGAATTGGTCATTACAAAAATGGGTTCCATGAGCGCTTATAATAGCGCGAGGGGTTCCAAACCGAGAGAATAGTTGCTTCAAAAACTTCACTACCACACGAGCATCATTAGTAGGTAAAGCCTTAGCTTCCACCCACTTAGAAAGGTAGTCAACGGCGACGAGGATCTACTTGTTACCATGAGACAATGGGAACGGACCCATAAAGTTTATGCCCCAAATATCGAAAATCTCACACACTTGAATTATATTTTGCGTCATTTCATCACGTTGAGACGATTTTCCTTAATGTTGGCACGAATCACACGACTTCACAAGTGCATGTGCATCACGATAGATAGTAGGCCAAAATAAGCCGGCAACGAACACTTTCTTAGCCGTGAGATTAGCACCGTGGTGACCACCCGTAGGTCCCTCGTGACAAGCTCTAAGGATGTTAGAAGCTTCGGCACCAAAAACACAACGTCGAACGAGTTGATCCGCACAAACCCGAAAGAGATAAGGGTCGTCCCAAAAATAGAACTTGACGTCACGAAAGAATTTTCTCTTTTGTTGTGTCGTCATACCCTTGATTATGAAATTGCCCGCATGGTAATTTGTAATGTCGGTAAACATGGGGTGGTGTCTTTAGAATTCACTACACCGAGAGTCTCGAGAGGAAATGTTTCGGTGATTTCCTTGTTCTAAAAAACATCTTTGTGAGGATCTTCTAGATGAGAGAGATGGTCGGCCGCTAGATTCTCGGCTCCTTTTTTGTCAAGCAAGGTGACATCAAATTCTTGGAGGAGGAGCATCCAACGAAGCAATCTCGGCTTAGAATCTTGCTTAGCTAAGAGATACTTGATAGCCGAATGGTCGGTATACACAATGCTTTTAGTTAAGACGAGATAAGGTCGGAATTTCTCAAAAGCATAGACCACAGCAAGGAATTCCTTTTCCGTTGTGGTGTACTTTAATTGAGCCTCGGTCATCGTCTTACTAGCATAACGGATAGGACGGAAATGCTTTTCATAACGTTGCCCTAAAACGGCCCCTATAGCATAATCACTTGCATCGCACATGATTTCAAAGGGTAATTACCAATTAGGAGCAACAAGAATGGGAGCTTCGGTAAGTTTCCTTTTAAGAGTTTCGAAAGCTCTAACACAATCCTCATTGAAATTAAAAGGTGCATCCTTCTCGAGAAGGTGTGTCATAGGTCGAGAGATTTTCGAAAAGTCTTTGATGAAACGACGATAAAAGCCCGTGTGGCCTAGAAAACTCCTAACTCCCTTAACGGTTTTGGGATGAGGTAACTTGGCGATGACGTCTACCTTAGCTTTATCGACCTCAATCCCCGCTTTTGAGACCTTATGTCCTAAGACGATTCCTTGTTTACACATAAAATGACATTTTTCCAAATTAAGCACAAGGTTGGTTTCTTCACAACGTTTTAACATTTGCTCGAGATTAGATAAACACGACGTGAACGAATTGCCAAACACCGAAAAGTCATCCATAAACATTTCCATCGACTTTTCGATCATATCGTGAAAAATAGCCATCATACACCGTTGAAACGTACCCAGTGCATTGCAAAGTCCAAAAGGCATCCTACGATAAGCAAACGTTCCATAAGGACACGTGAACGTAGTTTTCTCTTGATCACGAGGGTCGATAGGGATTTGGAAGTAACCGGAAAAACCATCTAAAAAGCAATAGAATTCATTTCCCGCTAGTCGCTCCAACATTTGATCCATGAAGGGAAAAGGAAAGTGGTCTTTACGAGTGGCGTCATTTAACTTTCGGTAGTGAATACACACCCTCAAACCGGTCACAACACGAGTGAGAATTAACTCGTTGCTTTCATTGGGCACAACGGTCATTCCTACCTTTTTAGGGACACAATAGATTGGGCTCACCCATAGGCTATCGGAGATAGGATAAATCATTCCCGCGTCAAGGAGTTTTAATATTTCCTTTTTGATGACATCGTGAATTTTGGGGTTTACCCTTCTTTGACTTTGAATTACGGGTTTGTAGTCCTCCTCCATTAAAATCTTGTGAGTACAAAATTTTGGGTCAATACCCTTAATGTCGGAAATTTTCCACGCAATTGCCCCTTTATGAGCTTTAAGAACTTTCAAGAGCGCGGTTTTTAATCATTAGCAAGACCTTTTACAATAATAACCGGTAACTTGTCATCACCTTCCAAGAATGCGTATTCAAGGTGAGATGGAAGATCTTTCAATTCAAGGATAGGAGGTTCCTCGATTGAAGATTTTTTCTCAACACTCATAACTTCCATCGGCGGAAGAAATAGTGGAATAGAAGTATCATTACTAACAATCACCTCATATTCATTGTCGATTTCATTTGAAGTAAAATCGCCTCCTTGGAATGGAGTGAGATTTGGTGTAGAATTAGCAAGAATCGGATCCAAAATAGTGGGATTGCCACTTGACGAGCTATCGGAAAAACCTAACACTTCTTGTGAAAACTCATCGCAAACCACATCAACTAAGTCGATGTGATTGATGGTAGCGATTGCATAAACACGAGAAGGTGTCGAGTTTTGAGTAGCGTTTATAACAAGTTCCTCTTCGTTGAATCTCAAAGTAATAGTTCTTGCATGAACGTCGATAAGCGATCTTGAGGTGTCTAAAAATGGACGACCTAAAATTAGAGGAACCTGAGGATCCGCGGGGATGTCAACTACTATAAAATCAACGGGATAGTAGAACTTCCCCACTTTCACGAAAACATCCTCGGCTACTCCACATGCTAAAATCGTAGAATGATCGGCCATCTCAATAGACATGTTCGAAGGAGTAAGAGCCGGAAGCGAAAGCGATTTCCAAATGGAAAATGGAATCAAATTAATGCTCGCACCAAGATCGGCCAAGGCGAGGCATTCTTTCATATCTTGTATATCACAAGGAATGAGAAACTTTCCGGGGTCACCAACTTTTTCGGTATGCGGTTAAGATAAACCGAAGAACAATTAGCAAGCTTTGAAAGCTTTTCCTTATCATTCATCATACTTTGAAAAGTGGAAGCAAAACGAGGCATATATAACAACACGTCGGCTAAACTTACATCAAAATGAACTTGTTGAAACATTTTTATAAAAAGATCGATTTGTTGTTTGTTACCTTCTTACAATTTCTCTTTCTTTCATCTCGAAGGGTAAGGTAAGGGTGGTGTGGGTTGGACATTAGGCAACCGCCTTTGAATTTCGGGTTCCATGATTGGTATTGGTACAACCGTAGGTGTGGCATGAGCGGTACTTCGTGGGCTTGTAATATTCTCCTTTTCGACCATCACCTCGGGCTCTTTCTCGATTTCCTTCTCCGTAGAAGTACTTGGACGAGAGATTGGTTCCTTGAAAGTTTTACCACTACGTGTAGTAATAACCTTCATTTCTCCCTTCGGGTTTGCAATGGTATCACTAGGAAGACCACTCGAGGAAGAGGGTTTACACATGATTGCTTCAAACATTTTTGCCATTCGGTCTTCAAATTTTGATTGCCTAGCATCCGCTTTTAACAATTCTTGCTTAATCTCATGTTTTCCTTGTTCCATCTTTTGTTGATTTTGTTGAAGACGTTGAACGTTTCCTTCCATTTTATTAGCATGAGTCTTAAGTTCATTAGCAAGTTCGTTTTTAAGCTCGTTTTTCAACTCGGATCTTAAGCTAATCATCTCATGTTGCATATTATCAAACTTAGCATCGTTTGCTTTTGCATAATCCAAAAATTCTCCATTAAGATTTTTAGCGTGAGCATTTTGAAAACCTTGTGTAGTGTTTTGAAAATCACGGTTTTGGTTTTGATTTGAAACTTGTCCATTCCCACTTTGATAATTCCCCTTGTTATAGTTACGTGAATTGCCTTGATAACCACCATTTTGATTGTTGTTTCGATAGTTATTAGCATTTTGATTTGGTGGAGCTTGATTTGAGCGGGAACCTTGGCCGTTTTGGTTGTAAGTTCCCGTTGCTACGTAAGCACTCGAAGTGTTACCACCGGCGGTAATGCACTCGGAAAGATCATGAGCTCCACCACAAGATAAACAACTCTTTTCAACCGCTTTAACCGATGCGGAATTCAAAGCATCTTGTGCTTTCTAATGTGTCATAAGCGTCGAAAACCTATCGAAAAACCGATTTTCCTCATTAGCTTCATCATGTAAGGCATTAATGTGACGAGACGATGATGACGATGACGAACCCATATTGGCAACACTCGGTGTGTTACGAGGGTTATAAACCTTAGATCTATTCTCGATAATCTTTAAAGCTTCAGCGGTCGTTTTGCACAAAAATTTACCACCCGCGGCGGCATTCAAATAATCTCATTCATGATCATTAAGCCCATTATAAAAAGTATCTATTTGATGCAATTCTGAAAAATTATGGTGTGGACATTCATGTAACATTTCCTTAAATCGTTCCCATGCCATAGAAAAACTTTCATTATTACGTTGTGTAAACCTTGAAATCTCATTTTTCAAATGTGTTGTCTTAGATGGTGGAAAAATTTGGTTCACAAACTTAGAAACGAGGTCACCCCATGTCAAAATCGAATTTGGCGGTTCTTTCTCGAGCCAAATTTTAGCGGGTCCATCTAACGAATATGGAAACGACATCATCTTAATGGTGTCGTGTGGAACATCCTTAAACTTGCTTGTTGCGGTGAGACGATTAAAATTCCTTATGTGATAATGCGGGTTGTCTTTCTCATGACCTCTAAACTTATTTGCTTGCAACATCGACATTGATGTCCCATAATATTATGATTGTATACTACACGAATTAAAGAAAGAAAGGAAGATATGAGATGAATTTTAGAGAGAGAAAGTAGTGAGAGAAAGTAGAGAGGAGGAGAGGATTAACTTGTGAATATTAGATTAAGGAACGAGAAAAATGAACCACCAACCCTCCTAACATGCTAGGAGGGTAGTATATATAGTCCACCCACATGCGGGCTTCTTTATGGACTATATGGTTTGGGTCGGGCTTTCCTTTTGGGCTTTAGTTACTTATTAATGAACTTTAGCCTAAAGTTAAGCCCATATAACACGACTAATATACTACCTATTAGAACGTTCTAAAATACGATACATAATAAACATATGACCGAGCATTCTTGTTTGGCTCAATATTTTGAGGCTAACAATCTCCCCCAATGAGAGGTCATAAACCTTGGTCATTTAGGAAATTTGTAGAGATTACTAATCTCGCCATAAATGAGTCTTGAACGTGTAATCGTAGCCTTGTTCCTTCACGCTGTGATCTTTGAGCCTTTGTCGTTGTCTTTCGACTTTGTCTTTAAGCTTGAGATCTTCAAATCATCCTTGACTTGTCTTTGCCATCTTGCGATCTTGTGTCTTCATCCACATGCTCACACTATTAATTGTTGAATATGTCTTTAGGCATGAGTATGTGGTTTCTGAATCATTGACTTTGTTGTGTACACCGTGACGCCACCTTCTCGAGACAAAACATAGACACGGACTGAATGGCTTTGACATTCGTCCTAAATCGGTAGCGTTTTACCTCCGGTCGGTGAAGACCGTTATACAATATTAAATATTGTACCTGTGATCAGGTAGATTCAATTAAGAATCTCCTTGACAGGGTTTCGCGGCTGTACTAGCCGTTCTCTTTACTCGATCGTCTCAAAGCAAGACTGCGAACATAAAGAGTGAATCAATTGGATAAATATCCGCTTGATTAAAGTCGTCAATTCAAATTCTTGGAACAAGTTTGATTCTTAACGAATCTTACCATTGTTGCTTTCCAGTTGACACAAGTTTGATTCATAAGAATCTCACAAGTCACCTACCGTAGCGCTGTTTGAGGTTGACGCTAGAAGGATTTCCATTCGTCACTGTGAATATTAATGAATATCACTCTGAATGTTCTGGCAAGACCATGAAGATATTGCGTAGAAACCTGAAACGAGTTTTCAGAATCAAACCACTGTTGCTTTTCAGTTTTACATATGTTCAATTCATAAAGAATCTTGCATATGACCTACCGCAGTGCTGTTTAATGTTAACACTGGAAGGATTTCCACTCATCATTTTGAATACTAAGTAGTATTACTCTGAGTGTTCTAGCAATATCGCAAGGATATAGCGTAGGACTCTCTTGATCTTCATCCGTGTGTCCTAACGAGATTTGATTGATCTCTTGGCTCTAGACTCTATTTGTGCACTTTTAGTGGTCGGAGGCTGGAGCAGATGCCACCTTTTCAATATCAACTATCTCGAAGTGAGAAAGTCAATAGAAGTCATGTTGTTCTCCGTGACAATAAAACAAACTTCTTTTGAGAGAAGCCTGAGTAGCTAGGAAAGGGTTGTGCTTCACATCACTGGGTCCATGATGAGTTTGTCTTCATGATGAGTTGACCTAGTTTCTGCCTAAGTTGTATGGAGGGCTTCTTTCTTTACACCCTTTATCCTTACATTTCTTTTTCATTCTTCAACCCCTTCAATGCTTACCAAGACATCATTACTAGCACCTTGTTGTGATTGTTCCAGTGCTAGCATCAGTACTTAGTCGGCATTCAGCTACGTTCACATTCTACTCCATCTTTCCTAAGGACTTCTAATAATCTATTGGATTGTCCCTGGGAAGATCCCTCCGGTTCTGGTTGGATCATAGGACTTAAACCTAACCACCCTTTTGACACCAATAACGTCGTGAATTAAAGATGTTGTGGGTATTTGATCGTAACCATGAAAACCACTTTAAATTCTAACAAAGTGTTTGAAAAACATTTAACACCTTGCTAGTTTTGTCGTTTTAGAAATGCTCCCCCTTCACATGTGCATCGATAATCGAAAATGTTTCGCACATGTAGGTAAGAGTTAAAGTGCTTGAGTCTTATATTAGATCACATTTTAATCACATTTTCTCCCCCTATCTCTAATATATAAAATCTTTTGATATTAGAGATACCAAATTTGATTAAAATATATTTTGAAAAATAGTCTTGAAATCTCCGGGAGAAAGATGTGTTAATCTTTTGCATGAAGTTATAATTCTCCCCCTCAAAAATTGATCCAATTGAATTGTCATTGTGAGGATATGATCCACATTTCGCTTTTTGAGGATGGGAGTTGTTGAACACACAATTTTTGAAAGATTTTGAATAATCATTGAGAAATTCTTGAAAAAATTGTGTTCAACCCTTTTTGAAAAATCCTATTTCTTTTTGTCGAAGAGGTTTTTATGAAGCATAAACTTGAGTTCATAGACTTTGAATGTCTTGACGAATCCACTCAAGTGTAAGAAGATTTCTCTTCTTTTGCTGAGGGTAAGAGCACGAAATTGTACACTCCCCCGTGAATATAGAACCGGGTTGCAATCTGAAAGTGATTACAAGCCATTGTGTTGAGCTCAAAACGTTGAATGTTTTGTGACAAGCTCAACCCGTGATAGATTGCTCTACCCGTTGTTTGGAAATATTGTCCAAAATAGACAATTTCCTTTATTAAAAGAAGAAATGACATGTTTTGAAAAATATTTACAACTTTCATTCGAGCTTTATGTACACACCCGTGTCGTTATTGAGCGACATTTCTAGGCACGTCCATATTATCGATACTGAAAGACATGTCGAGAAGAATATTTTTGGATTTTGAAAGATTTTTAATTTTGTGTTTTGCTTTTATGTGTTTTATATTTTTGTATTTTGCTTTTTCAAAGATATTTACAAGATGATGTTTGATAGATAAATCAAGCAGGCACCTTTGCCAGAATCTCCAGGTCTGCTGGAGTCAAACATCTCATACCAATTTGCCTAACGAGGTACTCAAACCTATCTTTCGACAGAGCTTTCGTAAACAAGTCGGCTAATTGGTAATCCGTTCCAACAAAGTATAATTCAACGATACCTCTTTCAACTTGTTCCTTTATGAAGTGGTATCTGACATCGATGTGCTTCGTGCGGGAATGCTGTACTGGATTGCAGGAGATGGCTATGGCCGACTTTGAGTCACAGTACATAGGTACTTTATCAAAGTGGAAACCATAATTCGTGAGTTGGGTTCTCACCCAAAGAACTTGAGCACAACACGAAGATAGAGACACATACTCCGCTTCGGCTGATGAAAGTGACGTGCAATCCTGCTTCTTGGAAGACCATCCCACAAGCTTATCTTGACCTAGAAATTGTGCACCACCAGATGTACTTTTTCGTGTATCAAGACACCCTGCATGATCAGAATCTGAATAGGCCGTTAGAAAGAAACCGGTTTCCCTCGGATACCAGAGTCCCAAATGAATGGTATTCTTGAGGTACCGAAAGATCCGTTTAACCTCCTTGAGGTGCTTTTCAGTGGGTCGTGCTTGATATCGTGCACAATAACATGTAGCATGATGAATATCAGGTCTGCTTGCTGTCAAATACATGAGGGACCCGATCATGGAACGATATCTTGTTTGATCTATGGGTAATCCCTCCAAGTCAGCATCTAGCGATGTGGTTGATAATGGTGTCCCAACGGGGTCACATGAAGTCATACCATGCTTTTTTATTATCTCTTGACAATACTTAGCTTGGTTTATAAAGATACCACTTGGGGATTGGTGAACTTGAATTCCTAGAAAGAATTTTAGTTCGCCCATCATAGACATTTCAAATCTGCTGTGCATTAATTTTTCAAACCATTTTGAAAGTATTGGGTTTGTAGACCCGAAAATAATGTCATCAACATAAATTTGCACAAGCAGAATGTCATCCCCATATTTATAAGTGAACAAAGTTAAATCAATGGAACCTTTTGAGAAACCTTGGGAGACCAGAAATTTCGAGAGCTCGTCATACCACGCCCTTGGAGCTTGCTTGAGTCCGTAAAGTGCTTTGTGGAGACGATACACCTTGTCAGGAGAATGAGGATCGACGAATCCTTCCGGCTGCGTGACATAGACTTCTTCCTTCAAAGGACGGTTAAGAAACGCCGTCTTTACGTCCATTTGATATACAATGAATCCCTTATGTGCAGCATAGGCAAGGAAAATCTTGACCGCTTCCATTCGAGCGACTGGTGCAAATGATTCTTCAAAATCAATACCCTCTTTCTGTCCATACCCTTTAGCCACTAGCCTAGATTTATTCTTGATGATCGTGTTCTCTTCATCCATCTTGTTTTTCCAGATCTATCGAAGATTTAATGGTGTTACATCGTATGGTCTGTCAACAAGTTCCCAGACTTTAAGTCTTTCAAACTGTTGAAGTTCATCCGTCATCGATTCAATCCAAGCATGATCAGCCATGGCTTCTTTGATGTTTTTCGGTTCAGTAGTACTCACGGCGAGTGCGAACATACAAACATCGCTATCGGTTTCAAGCTGTCGTCTTGTACGAACGGGCTGTGAAGGGTTTCCAATTACGTGAACCAAAGGATGATCTCGGGTCCAATGATGTGTTGAAGGATGTCGTTGATAGAACGTATGCATATTTGACGAATCAACATGGCGAGTAGAAGACTCTCCAGTTTCGTGTACCGGTGTACCGAATGGGTTGTGAAAATCGTCATCGTCAGATAATGCACCCTCTGCTTGATGTGTGTTCTCTGGAGCAATGACAGTAGTTGTGGATGTTGTAGGATCTATTGTTAATGTGATATTCTGAGGAGGTAAATCTGCAACAACCCGTGTTGAAGTAGATGAAGTTGTATCCTTGTGTTGACGATGAACGGTATCATCATTCTTATCATGAGTGACAGCGGAAGACTTCGATGCAACTTGTTTCTCCCCCGTGAAATATTCATCATACATTGGTCCATATAACATTTCCAACTCTTCAAGTGTCGTGTCTACTGTCATATCTGCTCTAGGAACATGTTCAGGAACCAGCTTTGAACTTGACGGTTCATTGCTGTGGTCTTGAGTTCCGAGTTCCGTGCGGTTGTGAACGGAAGTCGTTTGTCGTTGTGGATCGGGACTTAAACTCTTTTGTTCAAGTGCCATCTCTTGTAATTCATCGAATCTGATATGAATAGTCTCGACTATCAATTTTGTTCTCTTGTTGTATACTCTGTATCCCTTAGACTGAGTTGCATATCCCACTAAAATGCATGCATCACCTTTCTCTTTCATCTTGTCCAGATTTTCACCATCGCGAATAATGTAACACGTACATCCAAAAACATGAAGGTGTTTGAGTGAAGGTTTGCGATCTTTAATTATGTGATATGGTGTCTTTTCGTGTCTTGGGATAACTAAGGAGCGGTTTTGTGTGTAGCATGCGGTTGACACATCTTCGGCCCAAAAGTATAGTGGAAGTTTTGAAGCGGATAATAATGTTCGAGCAGCCTCAACTAAAGTACGGTTTCGTCTTTCAACAACGCCGTTTTGTTCGGGTGTTCGAGCAATAGATGTTTCATGTTCAATTCCTTCGGCTTCAAAATAATTTCTCAGTTTTGAATTCAAAAATTTTGTACCTCTGTCAGTAGGAACCACTTTAACTTGAGCTTGAAGACCACGTTGTATCACTTTAAGGAAGCTGATGAGAACATCGGATGTTTCATCCTTGGACCTCAAGAAGTGAGTCCATGTGTACCTTGAGTATTCATCGACAATTACCATAACGTATTTCTTCCTATTGATACTTTGAACACACATGGGACCACACAAATCTATATGAAGAAGATCTAACCGTCCTTTAGAGCTCGGTGTAGTCTTTGTCTTGAAACTACTCCGTTTAGCTTTACAAAGCTCACAAGAAGAACAAAGATGATCTTTGATGAATTTCAAGTTAGGAAGGCCTCGCACAATATCTTTCTTGGAAATCAAGTTGATGGTGTCAAAGTTAAGATGGGATAAACGTTGATGCCATAACCAAGCTTGAGTCGTTGAAGCTTTAGCCATGAAACAGATTGGAGTTGAAGATGTGGAGTCTTGTAGTGAAATAGTGTAGAGATCGGTACCCCGTGTTCCGGTAAGTAAGTCATTCCCACCATAATCACGAACAAAACATGTCTTCTTTCTAAAAGCAAACTCCAAATCCGCATCACAGAATTGACCAACCGAGAAAAGATTATGATTGAGCCCTTCGACGTAGTAAACCCTTTTGATAGTGATATTCCCCTGAACCAAGTCTCCATATCCTAGGATCGGTGCAAATTGATCATTTCCGAATCGGACCGTACCCAGGAACTTCTCCACGAAGTTAATTAGAAGCTTGAGATTCCCCGTCATGTGCTTCGTGCATCCGGAGTCCATTATGAAGAGAATTACTTCGATCACCTGCAGAAGAATTAGAACACGATGGAGCATTTGCTAAATTGGATTCCATGTTAGTTGTGATTTCCGATTCATTAGTTTCCCTAGTTTCATCACTTAGAGGCATACTAACGCTCGTAGTCACATTTTCTGTCCTAACCTTAGGCATCCATTTATATCCTGGAGGACATTGATTAGCAAACCACCATTTCCAAGGCTTGCTAGCAGACTCATATAATTCCCTAATTCTGCTGCTAGGGTTCTTAGTGGTGGAGTCTGATGCAATACTTTTCTTAGGGGGGGTTGCACCAGAATGGTTCACTTTGCGTTTGGGTTTTCTAGCACTAATAGGCATCACAGTTTGCTTCTTAGTTCTAGTTTCTACGCCTTTGACATTATTCGAAACACACATAGCATGATTAGCATTAGCACACTTTCCACATTTCGCACAAACAAACTTAACTTTCACAGCATTCAAAGTCGAATCATTCAAATCGTCATTACACGCGATTACAGACGTTTTATTCTTAGAAACATTGAAAATCCTAGGGTGGTCTTCTACTTCCTTCATCTTCCCTTGACTTTTGTTTTGCCAGACCTTTTCATTCATGCGAGTGCTCTTAAGCTGGGGCCGGCTAACACTAGCAGTGGGAATTACTCCTGTAGTAAAAGACACACGTCTATTAGTGTTTCTAGATGTCTGAGGTGATTGACTTTCTTTGTTTTGTGTGGGTTTAGTGGCCAATCTATACATCCCTGGTTTAACCACATTTGTGTTCTTAATGCTTTGTGATCGAATATGTGTTTTGAGAGTGTTTTGTGGTAACCTATCCTTCCCATCCGTCTTGGGGGCAAACGCAGGTTTTGCAAATGCAGAATTAGAGAAAACAGATGGTTTTCCCAAGACAGAGGGTCTAGTCACTTTTTGAGCATTGGGTTGTCTTACAACAGGTTTCTTAACACTAGGTTCCACAATCTTCCCACCCATCTTAGCAACGAGTTTCTGCAACTCTGCTATCGCTCTGTCCCTGTCTTGTAACTGAGCTTTCAACCCTTTAATTTCCAAATTCTGTTCGTTCATTTCTCGAAACGTGTGGGAAAGTTTTTCTTGCAATTTATTATCATGTGGAAAACTACCAACGTCTTTTTGCAAAGTTCAAGAGAATGACAATGTTTTTGAAGGAAATCAGTTTTGTGTTGAAGTAACTCAAAAGCCTTTTTATCAACATTTTCTTTATGTTTCGAAAGCTCAAGTTCAAGACGCTCACACTCTTTGATTTTATCAAGATATTTGCATGCAACATCAGAATATTCATCGATATCAGCACAAGATTGAAGAGTAACACATAAAATATCTTTGGAGAGACATTCTTCTAAGAGTAGATCATATTCGTTTGAAAATTCTAATTTGTCATTTTGAAGGTCATCAATTTCTTTTTCAAGAGACTCAACATATTTCAAATCATCAAACATTTCAGACTGAATTAAATTTTCAAACTCAAGAACATGTTCTTTTATTATCTTCGTATTTGGTATTAAAAGTTCTTTCACAAGCACAGTTATGTCGTGAGGAATCTCGGTTTTCCACTTATCCTTTTGACGTTTCTCCCAATCGCTTGCAACAATTGATTGAACATTATTAACGTGGTGTTTAAGAAAAACCAAGTATTTCTCTACTTTTGCTTTTAGAAGCATCTAGAGGCAAATAGTTAATATATTTAAAAACATTAGTTTTCCTCTTAGTGGCAAAAGCTTTTTTCCATTGAATTCTTTTTTGTTTGCATTCTAAAAATAATTCCTCACGAGACTTCTGTTTTTGTGGAGTGAAAAGACCATAAAGACTGTTTTCATAAGCATAGTTATATGGTTTCACAAAATCTTTATTGACCGGTGATCTACTCTCCTCGTCCCAAAGGGACGTCTCTTCACTATCGATGTTAGCTACTGGGCAGTCATTATCAGTCCTTTCGGACTCATCAAGATATAAGTGAGGGTTCGCAGCTTGAGCTTGTTCGAGGTACTTGGGGGTGGCAAAGCTAGGTTGACCCTTGAAAAACGACCGAGGTGCTATCATTCTAACGGTTTGAATAGATTCATGTGTATTATAAACAACTTTTTTCAAAAAATCGACTTGTCTTCGAGATCCTTTACTTTTTCAGTATCTTTGCTTTGTCTATTTTTGAAATCTTGTTTTAATGTTTCAACCTCTTGTTTCTTCTCGTCAAGAATTTTAGCAGAATCGGTGGTGTTCATAGAAAGCCTCTGTTCAAGTTCATTAACTTTTGTAGTGGCAAGGTACGTTTTTTGACGTTCATCACTTAATAAAACATTAAATTGACGTTTTTCTTTAGTTAACAAAGCAAGAGCTTCATTATATTTATTTTCAAAATCGTCCTTTTTAACGTTGATGACACGACTTTTGTACCCCTCAAGCTCGTTGGTCTTTTGAAGAAGCTCAGCCCTATAACTATCAATAGTCTCACTAGATTTTATAAGAGCGGTTTTGCATTCTTCAAAGTTTTGAGTGAGCGCTGCGTTTGCCTTCTTTAATTGCTTTTGATTCTTTCTATTTTCATTTACATCTTTTTGTAAACTAGCAATTAAATTAGCAAGCGCGACACGCTCCTCGTCATCATACTCATTTGCATGTTGATCATCCTCAAACTCATTATTGCACATGTCTGATGAATCGGGGTGGTATTGCTATCAACCGTTTCCATCATACACGTGTCAGTAATTGTTGTTGGTAGATCACTATGCTCATGTGTATCACCAAACACATTATATTCAGCATCATCTTGTACCTTATCAATTAGCTCGGTATCAAAGATAGGACCATTGTCATCTTCAGTGACGTCCTCATGAATCTTTGCCATGTATGAATAATGTGCCTCGAGTTCTTGGTCGGAGATTTCATCATCTGTGTCGTCAAGCATTTCTCCTTCATCAGCTGATAACTTGATTCCAGCTTCCATTTTCTTGCACAGCAGCATCTTTTCCTTATGATAACCATAATCTTTAACCATCTTTGGCTGCCTGCATTTCCTAGCCAAATGCCCAAAACCTCTGCAGTTATAACACTGAATCCCACTTTGTTGTACAACTTGAGTACCAACAGTTTCCCTATTTCCAACAACAGTAGCCACCCTCTGATTATCATACTTAGGTTGTCGATCATACTTTGGAGGACTCTCAGCACGTCTTCGTGTGTCATACCTTGGAGGACTCTGTGCATGGGTGTTCCTCGAGTTTGAAGATGTTCGAAGGTTGTTGTTGGTGGGTTTGTAGATTTTCTTATATTGCTTCATAACGAAAGCCATTTGTTGCTTAAATTCCCTATCCTTTTGAGCTATTTCTTCATCACTGTCTTCTTCGGATGATTGCTCAGGTGTGGGTGATGGTGCTCTTGCAACTTCTTTGCCTCGGGATCGTGTTGGAACATGTGACTTGGAGACAATGGATGATCGTGGTGATGATGATTGAGTAGAGTAGGTCTTTGAAGTACGGGAGTGATAATCTGGGTAATGTTGAGTGGTAGACACCAAAGCAAGTGGATTGGAAATCTTGGCAACTCGTTCAGCTCGAAGTTCATTTGCCTCATTTTGAAATTGTTTCAAGATGTCAAAGAGCTTGTGATATGAAACTTCGTCTAACTTTTGTTGTTGTTTCACCAAGGTGACAAACCGTGTCCACTCTGGTTGAAGTTGCTGTAGAAATTGGACATTGACTTGCATGGTGGAAACTTGCAAGTTGTTTCGGGTCATATCATTCATCATCTTGTAGAATCGGGAGTAATAAGAATCAATTGATTCCCCATCCTTTGATGTAAACTTGCCAAAGTTCCAAAACATCTTAGTTTTCACATCTTGTTTGTTAAGTGATTCACCTTGTTGCAATCTTTCAATGGCCGTCCACATTTCTTGAGCAGTAGGACATGCGTCAACCGTAGAGTAAAATTCATCTCCAATGCCACTGAGAATTAAGTAGATTGCTTCCTTCTCTGCATCAAACCACGCACGGTTCTCTGGGGTGAGGTCGGTCCTCTTTTCATCACGTTCATATGCGGGTTGTGCGTCACTTGTGTCTGTGGCTGGGACTGCAGGAACTTGAATCCTTGAGAGTTTATAGGGTCCTTCCAAGATACATTGCCTTAAAGCATCACCGTTAGGTTTTGTGTCAAGGTAACGTATTAAACGGGATTGCCATTGATCGTATCGACCCGACACAAGCATTGGTGGTCTTTCTTTGTTACCTGCCACCATTATGTTGTTGTTCTCACACGATATTCAGCAGTAGAATCCATCTCAATTTTCTCTGAAATGATGAATCGAATGTGGATCTTAAGTAGTTGTGTTGTGATTGTTTGGTTGTTGAAATTCCGAAAATTGCGATATATTTTTTTTTTCAGCCCGACAATAAATTCCTCAGTCCGACAAAACGGTAGACCTAAAAAATTTGTAATCACCAAATTTTGAAATTGAGCTAGAAATGTCCTAAAACTAGTATAGAAAAAATTTGATTTTACTTGACCTAAAAATTTTAACTCAATTTTTTTTTTTTTTTTTTTTGATCTTCGTGTAAACGATATTCCGAAACTAGTCTAGATGGTGGCTAAGTCTAAAAATTACTCAAACAAAATTTAGCTAAACATGTCATCGGAAAGAGCTCTAATCGGAATGACCTAATCGGAATACCCCAATCGGAATGACCTAATCGGAATACCCCAATCTGAATGTGCTAATCGGAATACCCAAATCGGAATAACCTAATCGGAATGTGCTAATCGGAATACCAAAATCGGAATGCCTATCGGAATAACCTTGTCAGAATGCAAATCGGAATGCCAATCGGAATGTTGTTGTCCAGTCGGAATGATGGTCGGAAAGCTGGTCGGAATGTTGAAACCCTTTTTCGATGCTACTGATCGGAATGACAATTGGAATATATAATCCCTTTTCCGATTACACCAATTGGAATATATCCTACTTTTCTCGGACAAAACTCAACCAATACGTGATTTTAAGCCAAAAAATGATCAAAACACCCAAAAATTTTGTGTTTTTAGCCAAAGTAAATATACCAAATCACTACTAAAACTATGTAGAAGATGTAGATGAAGAAGTAGAGCACGGAAAACACAAAAAAATTTGAATCCGAGATGATTTATGGATTAAATCATTCGAATCAAATATAATAACAACAAACAATCACAAATCTACCCCGTGGCGATTGATACCAATTGATGTCTCATAATATTATGATTGTATACTACACGAATTAAAGAAAGAAAGGAAGATATGAGATGAATTTTAGAGAGAGAAAGTAGTGAGAGAAAGTAGAGAGGAGGAGAGGATTAACTTTTGAATATTAGATTAAGGAATGAGAAAAATGAACCACCAACCCTCCTAACATGCTAGGAGGGTAGTATATATAGTCCACCCACATGCGGGCTTCTTTATGGACTATATGGTTTGGGCCGGGCTTTCCTTTTGGGCTTTAGTTACTTATTAATGAACTTTAGCCTAAAGTTAAGCCCGTATAACACGACTAATATACTACCTATTACAACGTTCTAAAATACGATACATAATAAACATATGACCGAGCATTCTTGTTTGCCTCAATATTTTGAGGCTAACAGACATTAAACCCGTCTTAATCTCGAAATTCTCCGCAAGGATGGCGGGAATCACAATAGCTTCTCCAAAACCCTCGGTGGGTGCTTGAAGCAACTCCATCATAGTACGATTAGCCATGACGACTATTGGTTCTACAATGGGTTCAACAATTGGAGTTTGTTCTTCAATAAAAGGACTTTGGTTTCCTTGACTTTGACGACGTTTACGAGCTCGTGTTGCTTGATTACGAGTTAGCATAAACTTGACGTAGAATAGGAGGTGAGCAAAGAAGATTCTTTTTGGGTGTTTTGTGGATTTTCAATTTTTTTGTGTTTTTGATTGTTTTTAATTTTTTTGGATTTTGTGTATATTCGTAGACAACAATCTACCAAATCTCTCCTCGAATCAAACTCTTGATTAAAAAATCCTAACAAAGAATGAAAACGATCACGTGGAGTGAACGCCTTCGAATGACTTTAGAACTTTGGTGAAAACCAAATGGTTCAAGAGGGTTTAATCACAAAGAAACCAAGCAAATATATGATACGTAATAATACTTTAGGCGGCAAAACCCTCGGTTAGCTTTTAATCTCAAAATACTCACAAGCAAGCGGGGAAACGAGGCGGCGCGAAGCATTTAAGAGCCTTTTTCCTTAGGGTATATTTTATAATACCCGCCTTATACCCACCTTATAGTTTGTATTTTTCAAAATCGAGCTTCACGAAAGTATTTATCTATTTTTGCCTTTTTATTTTTGTTTGAGATTCGAATACAATAATTAGGAGATCAAATCCCAATTAAGGTTGTGTTTGCACACTTTTGGAGATATTTTGTATTTGTTGTGATACTTAATACAATATAGTAATAATAATTTCACAAGAAAAACGAAAAAACCGATAATACATATTAGTAGAGTTCTACTAATACAAATACTATTTATGGTTAATATTAAAAACAAAATGACAAATTAATCACGACACACTCCCCGGCAGCGGCGCCAAAATGATTGTGGTAAAAATACGACCTTTTAGGAAAAAGGCGTAAAAGCGGTAAGTATTAAACAAATGATTTAGGAAAATCAAGTGTTAATGACCCAATTAAGTTCGTTTCCCAAGGAGGTATATGTGTGTGACTAAAATGCAATGAGATTTGAGATTAATATTTGAAAGAAGGGGGTGAGAAATTAGAATGACGAAGACGTGAAAATTATTACTACGACGACTAAAATTAAAACCGTAAAAAAAGCTAAAATAAAAATAAATTCTAAAAATTCCCAAAAAATGACCAAAAATCAAATTAAATAAAATAAGAGTTTACAAATAATCAAAACTTTTTCAGACATTTTAATAAATTAAATATTAATTTTTAAATGCTAATTAAAGCCCTAAAAATCAAAATAATTATTAGAAAGCCCAAATAAAGATTTTCCACTTTGTAAACCTCTAAAATGACTAAATAAGATTAAAAACTATTTTTATGAATTTTTAAACTAATTAAAACTATTTAAAAATGATTAAAATCTATTAAAAACTTAAAATAATTCTAGAAATTAGACAAATGGAGATAAAATTAATCTAAGAGTTGCAAAAATCCTATTTTATTGTATTGAACCTAAGAAAAATATTAGAAGTGAAAAAATGTCAAATTTGAAATTAAATAATAAAATAATATTAAAATAATATTAAAAATCCAAAAATTATAAAAAATTCTAAAAACTTGCAAACTAGTTTATTTTAACCTAAATAAACAGAAAGTGAAAGTGAAATTACCAAAATACCCCTAATGGGCCCCCAAATGTGCTAAAATAGAAAACAATCCAAACTAATGGGCTTTTGGCCCAAAAACATCAACTAAGCTCAAATGACCTGAAAAAGCCCTATCTGACTCAAAATTTAATTCTAAACACAAAAGTCTGAAGGCCGAAAAGCTGGTTTTGAGCTTATCACAGCTTAAATGGTCAACAACTTATTCTTATTGGGCCAATAAGCCCATTAAGCAATAAGCCAATGCCATAAGCTCTAATTGAACACACAACCTTTTTTTGAGATGCCTAAGAGATCTGTGAAAATAAATTTTGTAAAAGCAAACCCAATAAGCCAGAAATAAGCAAAGTAGAATTTCACTAAAAGACAAAATAGTCGACTTAGAGTTCTAGACCACCTCAGGCCTTCTAATAAGTTGCAAAAGACTCTAAATGACTTAATTAAGACAAATCAACAAAGAAAAGTTCAATAATCCAAGCCAAATAAGCACAATAAGCTGATAAGAACTTATTTAAAAGTCAAAGTTCTTGGTTTTCTAGTCAAACCTCAAAGTCAACCCCTCAGATGCTCCAGAATGAACAAATGGGTCAAATAAGTGACACCTATTACAAATTCAAAGTTGTTGCAAGTTAAAATAAGCTAGAATAGCTTATTGATAAGCACCAATTGAAATAACACTAGTAGTGGCTAGCAGCAAGGGAAAGGAGTTCCCTTTGCTTTGATTATTTGACTTGCTTTTTTAGAGAGATCTAGTTGGATTCAAATGGAAACAAGGGCACCCTTGTAATCAGTGGATCACAAGGAGTCAATATCAACAAAGAAATCACAATTTGGTTCACTCAATAAGCATAGAATAAGCAAACAGTTCTCAAATATGCCATAGACCTTGAAAATAAGCAGTTATGAACAAATAAGCAGATTGAGCCTGAATAAGCCAACCAAATTGAACCAAATGCACACACAAGCTATAATAAAATCCAATAAGCACAAATAAACTTGTTTCCAGCAATGGATCAAAGTAAATAAGCAGATTCAAGCACAAAAAGTTACTGATTAGCAAAAGTGATTATCCAAAATCCTTTTGCTAATCTAATTGACCACCAATCCAATTTCAAGCCCTCAAATCCCTTTCCCTGATTAAGTTAACCAAAATTTAGCACTTGTTAACCCTATTCTACCCTTAGATCTAGGTGTCCCAAAATTTTAGCCAAAATACCCAAGTTAAACATATTTTATAGACTTATGATTGATTTGGTTGTTTAGAGCCTAAAAACTTGCAGATTAGTATCCCTTAATACCAGATAAACAGATACAAACAACAAGAAACAACAAACAACAACACTAGTTGCCTTAAATCCTTTTGAATCAGTTAACCCAAACACCCCTTTGGAATCTAATTTCTCAATCTTTTATGATTTAACCTTCCAAACAAGATCTAATCAACCTTAACAGCAATAATCTAACCTTAGTAACTCAAATCAACTACAAATTCACATATTCACAATCAATCATGCAAAATCACCAAAAATTCAACAAAATTCAGAAAAATGAAAAAGGATAAGAGATGCAAACCTCCAAGACTTACATCCAAGTCTTGGAATGTTTGAGCTGAGGTGCTAGCAAGAACAAGCACCAGCTTCCAAAGCTACTAAGATGAACAAACAGAAAAGTGAGCAATAAACAGATTATATCCTTGATTTTGAAAACAAGTGTTATAAACCTTAAAACCTTTTCTCAACATCAACAAAACCTGTATATGGAACTCAGATCTAAGGTATTCAATCACCAAACTTTTATAAAACACAAAAGAGAATCCACAATTTTCAAAAATTCAAATTTTATTTAAATAAAAATAAATTACAAAGAGATAGCTAAAATCTAGAACAAAATCTCTCTCACATGTTGAGGAGTCTTTATATAGACGAATACAAGGCACAAATAAGCAAAACCCTAGACTATGAAATCCCTAAGATGCCCTTGAAATCTTCTAGACGCATTTTGTTGTTGAGCTGTCCAAATGAATCAGAGATGTTCATTTTAGCTTTGGGGCTAAGCAATGAGTGTTAGCTTGATGTAGTGTTTTTGCAACCCTTTAGGAAAAGAGAGCAAAAGTGGCAAGTATTAAGTGTCAGTTTAGGAAAACCGAGCACTAATGACCAAATAAGTTCAAGTTCGTTTCCCAAGGAGGCTAGTGCGTTGTGAAATGAATTGATTAATGTTTGTGATTATATTGATAAAAAGAAATAATAGAAATGGGGTGAGAAGAGAATGACGGTTACGAAGACGGATCGAGCTAAGACGAAAAGGCGTTCACGTAAAACCGTAAAAACTACAAAATTAAAAATTTAAACCTAAAAATTAATTAAAAGCTAAAAGTAGTCTAAAATAATATAAATAAGAATAAAAATCCAATAAAAATATTCTAATACCTTTTATTAATTAAATATTTAATTTTAAATGCTAATTAAAGCCCTAAAATTAAATATAATTAATCAAAATGTTCAAAATATTATTTTATTGAACAAATAACTTACTTATATTATCTAAAGACTAAAAAGTATTTTTCCTAAATTTTAAAAACTATTTTTCTGTTTTTAAATCACTAAAAACTATTTTTAAACTAAAATAATTATAAAAAATAATAAAATAATGCTAAAAATAAGTTGACACTTTTAAAAATCCTAAATTACTCTAATGAATAGTAGAAAAATGAAAAAGTTTGAAAAATATAAAAATTTTCACTAAAGGACAAAAACAGTTTGAATTAAAACCCTAATTATACTAAATTAATTCTAAAAATTAAATAAAAAGTGAACAGTAAAAACTTTTAAAACCAAAAATCTTAAAATCTCTTTCTAAGTCTAGGAAAATTATTAAAACTGAAAAATAACAATTTTTACCACTAAATGCCAAAAACAGAATATTAAAAAGTATTAAAAATAGCTAATAATTGTAAAAAATAGTAAGTGAACAGTAATAAAAGTTTTACTTAAACAGAAAAATCAGAAATAAAATTAAAAAAATATTGAAATTGGTTTCAAGAGCTAATTCATGTTTTAACCCACAAAAGACAAAAAAAATCAAAATCTGATAGTGACACTTTGCTTGGATTTGTCTTGTAGCTTAGCAGTACTAACTAATGAGCTACCAGTGGGATATTTGTTCCCACTGTTAGTTATAAATTTTGGTCAGTTGACCTATTAGCTTGGGAAAGCTATGTTGCTTGGGTTTCTTTGGACAACAAGGCACCCCTATACTCAGTTGAGTATAGGGAGTCAGTTTATGCAAGAAAAACACCAGGTCTAACACACAAAAATCACACAAAAATCACACAAAATGCACAAGATGGTTTCTGATTAAGCTAGATGGTATCTGATGAATAGTATGCTGATGCACTTTGCACAAGAACGATTTTCAGACCTACAAAACTTGCACAATAACCCACCAAATGACATACAAGTTATACACAATCCTGCTTAGACCTAGAATCTAACATATAACAAGATTTGAGGCACAAATTTACTCAAAAATAAGCAGAAAAGGACTTGACTGTTTTTATGTGCTATACTTTAATTTTTAACATGCAAGTTTGATTTAAACTTCACTAAACCTAAAACCAAAGTAACATACAACCTATTTATACCCTAATGAGTGATTAAGACAGATTTTTAAGCAAGATTTAAACCATTAATCCCCACTTAAACCCTAATCCAAACACCCCTTTATCTACTGAACTTGAAGTTTTTCATAGCAAATCAAATCAAAACCTAACCAAACTGATTTTAAAACTTCTAACATGCATCATACACCTTATGTCAGCAATATCAAAACATCAAACAAGCATGTAAAAAGATTTCATGCATAATCACATAAATCACATAAATTGAAAACTAGAAAATAAGGACACAAGGGATTACCTTGTGGGACCCACATCCAGGTCCCACAATGGCTGCTTTGCCATCTCTAAACAGACTCGGGTCTGTGCAGATCCTTGGAAGATCAGTCAAGAGCTCCAAGTGTTACCTGCTAAGAACAATGAACAAACAAAATATCCAATTTCTAATTTTTTTCTTCTTTTTAAATCCTTTTCAAATAACTTTCTCAAATGTTTTTCTTTTCAAAACACTTACACCAATCAACTTACAAACCTGGAAAACAAAACTTTGAAACAAGAGTTCACCAAAGATCACCCTTTTTCAAAAACCTTTTTCTGAAAAATTCAAACACAAAATGTTTGAAAAATATTAATGTGGAACACAGATTTTTACTCAACAAAAAACACCAACTTTTAACCAAGAAAAGGAATTACAATTTCAACAAAATACACCAACTTTCATTAAATCAAAAAGGGATTACAATTTTTTGAGAAAAATCTGGAACAAAGGATATGGGACACATACGTCCCATATTTATACAACTAATAGAAGATTCTAGTATGCTTAAACCCTAATACATGAAATCCCTAAAATGTCCCTAGTCAAAGTCTTTAGAATCTGGTCTTGATGGAGTCATGTGATCTTGTTCTCTTTCTTATGATGACAGCTATTCTCCCTTGATCTTGAGTCGTTGGGAAGTGAGTAGGGACCAAGGAATTGTTTTAGGACGTTGATCATGTCCACTCATATGGTTTTGTGGAAAGGGACTTTAGCAGGGAGGGCCAGGGGTGTCACATGGGTGTAGTGGGGAGTTTTTTTATGGTTGGGTTTAGTTTAGTTTAGGTTCAATTAGGTATCTGGAAGTTAATTTACAAAAACCCTTTGATTTGAGGGATTGATGGGATTAGGGTTTATAGGTTTAAAGAAAGTGAACAGGGGTGGTGTTGATCCGATTTGGGGGTTTAAAAAGTGTTTAGTGGGAAAATCCTATTATTTAATATAATTCAAACTTATTATATAATAAATAAGTTAAGGGTGAGTGGAGGGTGACGTGTGAAGAGGAGGTGAGGTGGTGAGATGTGAGTGGCTGGTGGAGGTGACATGGCAGATTGATTGGTGGGGATAAGTTATGTTGTCTGGCAGTTTTGGCCCCCATTGTTTCTTGATTCCTTCACTTTGTAAAAACAGCTAACAAACTCCATTTCCCTGTATAATATGTTTGGGCAACTTGTCAATTCTGGCCCAAATACTTTACAAACTTGAAACAAGGACTTTAAATGCATAACTTGCATTCTTCAAGGGCCATTCTTGTAATATCTTCAAACATGGAGGACCTTTGTTGCCAAATGATGATTTCTTCAAGGCCTTTTCTTGCCAAGTCTTCAAAAATGAGGGACTAAAGTTGCCAATCTTCAAAACTTCAAGGACCATTTTGGAAATTCTTGATTCGGGTCCGGTTCATTGTGCGGCTTCGTTTCCCGTGTTCGTTTTTTGCATGTTTCTTGTGATCTTTTGTCATTTCCTCAATATCCGTACCTAAAATACACAAGCAACAAACACGAGCATATATTTGGCAGTTTTAATGATATTTAATGCATTTTAAGCCCGATTTGGATGATGAGACTATGTATAAAAGTAGTCTCATCACTCCCCCATACTAAACCATTGCCTTTCCCTCACGTAATGCTAGAATAAAGTATCGTAGCACCTCCAAAATTCAGTTTTATTCACTTTATTTAATGATAAACTAGCTACACTACTACTATTACTACTACTTGTGTTTTAGACATAATGTATGATTTTCATCGCAAAATGGGACGTTTAGGTTCATAGAATAAGAACACGTGAATGCTTCGTTAGAAATAATTTCATCGTCCTCGATTTTCACCCTAATTCCATGCCAAGCGTGCAACGAGATCATTGTCATTATAAGTTAGTAATGCTAACACTACTCATATGCCCTAATCACGTACTTATCCTCCCATTATTCCTAAGTTGTATCTCTTATATTTTATTTTGTCTTGAATGTTTCACGAGGATACATTGTTTGACTTATGCGATAATAGAGATTTAGGTCTAAAAATAGAGTCCTAATGGTGTAACTAAGACCATCAAATCAATAACCCCTCCTAATAGACAACGATGTCAAAAAATTAAGTTGACAAGAAGAATCGATAAACACGGTTTTATAACGGTTTTGAACATGAGACTTATTACCAAGACTTTTATACGCCCCCTAACGGAAGGGCCTTATTATCTTTGGTTTACCGCCATCTTTTATTCAACTTCGCCATGAAGCTTTTATTATGACTTCGGTCTTGCCTTGCCTTTTATTATCCGCCTCATCGGTGGTTTTATTAGCCAAAGACGTATATCCTCACGCAAAAGCGAATTTTGGATTTTTAAAGCTTCGAAGATTAAGGCTTGATTCACTTTCAATTTTGCATAGATTTTTCGGCCTTGTGGGGCTTCAAATTGTTTGCTAGATTTAGGTGAGCACTTGAAATCTTATTATTGGGTGAAGCTTTCGATTATTCGGGTTGCCAATACTGACGCTGGCGATACCTTAATGTCTTCCCAATTTAATTACACGGAAGCTACTAGAAAAGACTAGAAACCCAACAATCCTAACTAAACCGCTAAGTCAATATTTATTAAGCAAAAAATATTTACATGCGAAGGGAGAATAAGCAAACAACAAGAACACACGAGTTTTTGAAAGAATACGAGTACTCTATGTTTAGCATAGTAACTTATAATTAACTCTATCATTTCTCGTCCTCATTTAAGAGACTTAGCCTAACGTGTAGTTAAGGAATCAAAGCTAAGTGCTCAACACGTACGGTCGAGTCAAAAATTACTCTTATTCTCGCCATCGGAAAATCTACATTCGTGTCTTCAAACACTTATAAAACATGAGAAAAATTTTAAATTTGGCCATTTTTAGCCTTATTTTGCAACAAAACGATAACAAAAAGATAAACTTTGGAAAGCGTGAAGGTTTGGCAAGGCAAGTATCTATTCACCCCCCCATACTAAAGTTAAACATTGTCCTCAATGTTTCGAGTCTAGGGGTGCAAACACCCCCATACTAGAGACGTAGTCGAATGCCTAATCTAGCATGGAAAGGGTGTAACCAATAAATTAATAGCCGTTTATGAAGTGTGCTAATAACCTAAGGTTAGAACATCAAAGGATATATCATTTGGATATTGAGAAAGTCTTCAAAGCAAACGATCGAGTGCTCCCATAAAACGAACACGAGAGGCTCTAATCGTGAAGATCATGATCTAAAAACCACAATGCACAAACAACCACGGAACAAAGGTTGGAAGGGCACAAATCCCCTCACATTACACTAATTAGAAAGCAATAATATGTACATGGATAAGCATGGGTCTCCCCCATGAGGCACCTTGTTTTTGATAACCGAGTCAAAAGCTCGACTCGAATCCCCATAAATGTGATCATTTAGGGATAATCATGGTATGGTTAATTTTTGGTGGGGCTTACATGATAAACAAGGCCCAAAAACAACCGGTATTAAGGACTAAGTCCTTTGATGGTGCAAAATACCGGGATCGAAGATGGCGTTCTCCTTTTCATTGGAAAAACAAATCAACGCCACTTCATCGTGTGTCAAAACAAACCCAAAGGGTTTCAAGAAAATAGATGAGAAGAAATAGAAGGGTGGGGCAATGGGTAAGTCATGAAAACATTGAGCTACTCGAGGTAGACTCGCACCAATCAAATGAAAAGATATTCCATTTATTGCATCGGTGGAAGACCGAGATTTCCTTTTATAAGCAATTCCGGGATCAAATATCTCGTCCTCGGTGGAGAAAGGGGAGGGAACATAAGGGGCTTCCCCCACACTAGGTCCACACAAAGCATCGTCAAAAGGAGAAGACGAGCTTGTAGTACTCAATACACGTGGTGATGACGGAGTTAGAGTTGTAGAAAATTCTTTTAAATTCAATTTAAAGTCTTTTCCTTTTTCATCTTTTAAACTCTCCTTGTGAAAACCCGATTTAATTATGTCAAAAATATTTGGTGTTTCTAAAGTAATGTTAGTCACACTAAAAATTCTCACATTTCAAAACCGTTTTGGTAAAGGTGGTGGTAAGTTTTCAAAACGTTTGTCAACAAAGAAAACTCCCCCATCGGGATCAACATATTCATCATCCGAAGAATCATTCGATATTGGAATCGTAGGCTTAACATTCTTAACCTCCACCGGCGGAGGGGACGGAACTTCATTTTTCTCACCAACTCCTAAAACTCTTTTTAAAATCTTTTTGCAAATGTTTTTGATGGGATTGACATTGTACAAAGACGTGATAGAATACACATGAGAAAGTGTGGAGTTTTGAGTTGCATTTATGACGAGTTCTTCCTCATTGAAACGAAGAGTGATTTTCCTTGCATGCACATCGATAAGTGCTCTCGAGGTATCCAAAAAAGATCGACCTAAAATTAAAGGAACTTTAGGATCGATGGGAATGTCAACAACAATAAAGTCTACGGGATAGTAGAAGTTTCCAACTTTCACGAAGACGTCCTCGGCTACTCCACAAGCTAGAATCGTAGAATGATCGGCCATCTCCATTGACATTATTGAAGGAGTGAGATTGGGAAGATTGAGCGATTTAAAAATCTCAAGAGGCATTAAATTAATACTAGCACCAAGATCGGCCAAGGCGTAGCATTCTTCCATGTCTTGTATAGCACATGGGATTAAAAACTTGCCGGGATCACCGACTTTTTAAGGTATGCGGCTAAGAAAAACCGAAGAACAACTAGACGATTTTTTCAATTTCTCTTTGTTATTCAACATACTTTTGAAGTTTACGGCAAATCGAGGCATCATGACCAAGGTGTCGGCAAAACTTATATTAAAATGCAAGTCACGAAAAATTTTCATAAAAAGTTTAAATTGATAATTATTTCGTTCTTGTGCCTTTTCCTTGTCTCGTCTTGAAGGGTAAGGTAAGGGTGGTGTGGGTTGGGGCATAGGCATAGGCATCGGCCTTGGAATATCGGGTTCCATGATTGGTATTGGTTCAACCGTAGGTGTGGTTTGAGCGGTACTTTGTGGGATTGGAATTTGCTCCTTTTCTACCACCACCTCGGGTTCTTTCTCTTTTTCCTTCTCCGTAGAAGTACTTGGATGAGAAATGGGTTCTTTGAAAGTCTTACCACTACGAGTAGTAATAACCTTCAATTCTCCTTTCGGGTTCATGATGGTATCACTAGGAAGACCACCCAAAGAAGAAGGTTTACACATGATAGATTCAAACATTTTTCCCATTCGGTCTTCAAACTTAGATTGCCTAGCATCCGCTTTTAACAATTCTTGCTTAATCTCATGTTGACCTTGCTCTATTTTTTGTTGATTTTGTTGGAGTCTTTGAACATTTCCTTCCATTTTATTAGCATGAGTCTTAAGTTCATTAGCAAGTTCGTTTTTAAGCTCGTTTTTCAACTCGGATCTTAAGCTAACCATTTCACGTTGCATATTGTCAAACTTAGCATCGTTTGCCTTAGCATAATTCAAAAACTCTCCTTGAAGATTTTTGGTGTGATCATGTTGAAAACCTTGTGTGGTAGTTTGAAAATCACGGTTTTGGTTTTGGTTTGAAATTTGCCCATTTCCACTTTGATAATTACCCTTGTTGTAATTACGTTGATTGCCTTGATAATTACCACCTTGGTTGTTCTTTCGATAGTTATTAGCATTTTGATTTGGTGGAGCTTGATATTGGCGGGAACCTTGACCGTTTTGGTTATAAGTTCCCGTGGCTATATAAGCACTCGAAGTGTTACCATCCGCGGTAATGCACTCGGAAAGATCATGAGCTCCCCCACACGACAAACAACTCTTAGAAATCGCTTTAACCGAAGCGGAATCTGAAGCTTCTTGAGCTTTCCAATGGGACATAAGAGTTGAAAAGCTATCGAAAAACCGATTTTCTTCATTTGCTTCATCATGTAAAGCATTAATGCTACGAGACGACGATGAGCCTAATTTGGCAACACTCGGTGTGTTACGAGGGCTATAAACCTTAGACCTATTTTCAATTATCACCAAAGCTTCCTCGACCGTTTTACACAAAAAATTACCACCCGCGGCGGTATTTAAATAATCTCTTTCATGATCATTAAGTCCATTGTAAAACGTGTCAATTTGGTGCAAGTCAGAAAAACCGTGATGAGGACATTCATGTAACATCTCCTTAAACCTATTCCAAGCCGCTGAAAAACTTTCATTTGATTCTTGTGAAAACTTTGAAATCTCGTTTTTCAAATGCGTAGTCTTAGAGGGCGGAAAAAATTGGTTCACAAATTTCGAAACGAGATCCTTCCACGTCAATATAGAATTGGGTGGCTCTTTCTCTAACCAAATTTTAGCGGGCCCCGCTAAGGAATACGGAAAAGCATCATCTTAATCGAGTCGTTTGAGACATCCTTAAATTTGCAAGTGGCGGTAAGACGATTGAATTAGCGGATATGGTTGTGTGGATTGTCCTTCTCATCACCACGGAATTTGTTGTTTTGGATCATCGACAACAAACCCGTTTTCACCTCAAAATTCTCCGCAAGGATAGCGGGAATCACAATAGCTTCTCCATAACCCTCGGTGGGTGCTTGAAGTAACTCCATCATAGTTTGATTCGCCATGGTTGGTGCTTCTCTTACAATGGGTTCGTCAATAGGAGACTCCTCACTAGAATGATTTGGAGTGGGAGTTTTGTTCTTTCGTTTACATGCACGTCTTGCTTGATTACGAGTTAGCATAAACGTCACGTACAACGAGGGGACGAGCAAAGAAGATTCTTTTTGGTGTTTTGTATTTTTTCAATTTTTTTGTGGTTTTTGATTGTATTAACCTTTTTGGAATTTGGTGAAATGTATTAAGTAGACAAAAATCTACAAATCTCCTACTTAATCAAATCTCTGGATTAAAGAAGCCTCAAGGAATGAAAACGATCACGTGAAGTGAACGCCTTCGATGACTTTAGAATGTTGGTGGAACACCAAAACATTCAAGAGGGTTTAATCAAATGAAACCAAGAAAATATATATGATATGTTATAATACTTTGGGCGGCAAAACCCTCGATTAGCTTTCAAAATCAAATACGCACAAGCAAGCGGAGGAAACGAGACAGCGCGAAGCACTTAAGAGCCTTTTTCCTTTAGGTCGTGAAATACAACCGCCTTATACCCACCTTATAGTTTGTATTTTTCAAAATCGAGCTTCACGAAAGTATTTATCTATTTTTGCCTTTTTCTTTGGTTTGAGATTCGAATACAATGATTGGGTAATGACCTCCCAAGTCAAGGTTGTGATTTCTCACGTATTTGGAGTACTTGTGAATTTATTGTTCTACGTATACAATATATTAATAATATTCACACAAAAACCGAAAACCGATAATACATATTAGTAGAGTGCTACTAATACAAATACTAATTATGGTTAGTATATAAACACAACAATTGCAATCAAAACACAACACGCCTCCCCGGCAGCGGCGCCAAAATTGATGTAGTGTTTTTGCAACCCTTTAGGAAAAGAGAGCAAAAGTGGCAAGTATTAAGTGTCGGTTTAGGAAAACCGAGCACTAATGACCAAATAAGTTCAAGTTCGTCTCCCAAGGAGGCTAGTGCGTTGTGAAATGAATTGATTAATATTTGTGATTATATTGATAAAAAGAAATAATAGAAATGGGGTGAGAAGAGAATGACGGTTACGAAGACGGATCGAGCTAAGACGAAAAGGCGTTCACGTAAAACCGTAAAACTACAAAATTAAAAATTTTAAACCTAAAAATTAATTAAAAGCTAAAAGTAGTCTAAAATAATATAAATAAGAATAAAAATCCAATAAAAATATTCTAAGACCTTTTATTAATTAAATATTCAATTTTAAATGCTAATTAAAGCCCTAAAATTAAATATAATTAACCAAAATGTCCAAAATATTATTTTATTGAACAAATAACTTACTTATATTATCCAAAGACTAAAAAGTATTTTTCCTAAATTTTAAAAACTATTTTTCTATTTTTAAATCACTAAAAACTATTTTTAAACTAAAATAATTATAAAAAATAATAAAATAATGCTAAAAATAAGTTGAAACTTTTAGAAATCCTAAATTACTCTAATAAACAGTAGAAAAATGAAAAAGTTTGAAAATATAAAATTTTTCACCAAAGGACAAAAACAGTTTGAATTAAAACCCTAATTATATTAAATTAATTCTAAAAATTAAATAAAAAGTGAACAGTAAAAACTTTTAAAACCAAAAATCTTAAAATCTTTTTCTAAGTCTAGGAAAATTATTAAAACTAAAAAATAATACCACTAAATGCCAAAAACAAAATATTAAAAAGTATTAAAAATAGCTAATAATTGTAAAAAATAGTAAGTGAACAGTAATAAAAATTTTACTTAAACAGAAAAATCAGAAATAAAATTAAAAAAATATTGAAATTGGTTTCAAGAGCTAATTCATGTTTTAACCCACAATAGACAAAAAAAAATCAAAATATGATAGTGACACTTTGCTTGGATTTGTCTTGTAGCTTAGCAGTACTAACTAATGAGCTACCAGTGGGAAATTTGTTCCCACTGCTAGTTATAAATTTTGGTCAGTTGACCTATTAGCTTAGGAAAGCTATGTTGCTTGGGTTTCTTTGGACAACAAGGCACCCCTATACTCAGTTGAGTATAGGGAGTCAGTTTATGCAAGAAAAACACCAGGTCTAACACACAAAAATCACACAAAATGCACAAGATGGTTTCTGATTAAGCTAGATGGTATCTGATGAATAGTATGCTGATGCACTTTGCACAAGAACGATTTCCAGACCTTCAAAACTTGTACAATAACCCACCAAATGACATACAAGTTATACACAATCCTGCTTAGACCTAAAATCTAACATATAACAAGATTTGAGGCACAAATTTACTCAAAAATAAGCAGAAAAGGACTTGACTGTTTTTATGTGCTATACTCCAATTTTTGACATGCAAGTTTGATTTAAACTTCACTAAACCTAAAACCAAAGTAACATTTTATACCCTAATGAGTGATTAAGACAGATTTTTAAGCAAGATTTAAACCATTAATCCCCACTTAAGCCCTAATCCAAACACCCCTTTATCTACTGAACTTGAAGTTTTTCAAAGCAAATCAAATCAAAACCTAACCAAACTGATTTTAAAACTTCTAACATGCATCATACACCTTATGTCAGCAATATCAAAACATCAAACAAGCAAGTAAAAAGATTTCATGCATAATCACATAAATCACATAAATTGAAAACTAGAAAATAAGGACACAAGGGACTACCTTGTGGGACCCACATCCAGGTCCCATAATGGCTGCTTTGCCATCTCCAAACAGACTCGGGTCTGTGCAGATCCTTGGAAGATCAGTCAAGAGCTCCAAGTGTTACCTGCTAAGAACAATGAACAAACAAAATATCCAATTTCTGATTTTTTCTTCTTTTTAAATCCTTTTCAAATAAGTTTCTCAAATGTTTTTCTTTTCAAAACACTTACACCAATCAACTTACAAACCTGGAAAACAAAACTTTGAAACAAGAGTTCACCAAAGATCACCCTTTTTCAGAAACCTTTTTCTGAAAAATTCAAACACAAAATGTTTGAAAAATATTAATGTGGAACACAGATTTTTACTCAACAAAAAACACCAACTTTTAACCAAGAAAAGGAATTACAATTTCAACAAAAAAACACCAACTTTCATTAAATCAAAAAGGGATTACAATTTTTTGAAAAAAATCTGGAACAAAGGATATGGGACACATACGTCCCATATTTATACAACTAATAGAAGATTCTAGTATGCTTAAACCCTAATACATGAAATCCCTAAAATGTCCCTGGTCAAAGTCTTTAGAATCTGGTCTTGATGGAGTCATGTGATCTTGTTATCTTTCTTGTGATGACAGCTATTCTCCCTTGATCTTGAGCCGTTCGGAAGTGAGTAGGGACCAAGGAATTGTTTTGGGACGTTGATCATGTCCCCTCATGGGGTTTTGTGGAAAGGGACTTGAGCAGGGAGGCCTAGGGGTGTCACATGGGTGTAGTGGGGAGTTTTTTTTATGGTTGGGTTTAGTCTAGTTTAGGTTCAATTAGGTATCTGGAAGTTAATTTACTAAAACCCTTTGATTTGAGGGATTGATGGGATTAGGGTTTATAGGTTTAAAGAAAGTGAACAGGGGTGGTGTTGATCCGATTTGGGGTTTAAAAAGTGTTTAGTGGGAAAATCCTATTATTTAATATAATTCAAACTGATTATATAAATAAATAAGTTAAGGGTGAGTGGAGGGTGACGTGTGAAGAGGAGGTGAGGTGGTGAGATGTGAGTGGCTGGTGGAGGTGACATGGCAGATTGATTAGTGGGGATAAGTTATGTTGTCTGGCAGTTTTGGCCCCCATTGTTTCTTGATTCCTTCACTTTGTAAAAACAGCTAACAAACTCCATTTCCCTTTATAATATGTTTGGGCAACTTGTCAATTATGGCCCAAATACTTTACAAACTTGAAACAAGGACTTTAAATGCATAACTTGCATTCTTCAAGGGCCATTATTATAATATCTTCAAACATGGAGGACCTTTGTTGCCAAATGATGATTCTTCAAGGCCTTTTCTTGCCAAGTCTTCAAAAATGAGGGACTAAAGTTGCCAATCTTCAAAACTTCAAGGACCATTTTGGAAATTCTTGATTCGGGTCCGGTTCATTGTGCGGCTTCGTTTCCCGTGTTTGTTTTTTGCATGTTTCTTGTGATCTTTTGTCATTTCCTCAATATCCGTACCTAAAATACACAAGCAACAAACACGAGCATATATTTGGTAGTTTTAATGATATTTAATGCATTTTAAGCCCGATTTGGACGATGAGACTATGTATAAAAGCAGTCTCATCATAGCTGTTGATTTGGCCACGTGGCTTTACTTCGAGAGGAGGGTGTCACATGATTGGGTAACGGGTTGAATGGTGGGGGCCATTGGTGAGTGGGATTGAGGGTTTTTTGTGTGGGATGGGTTTCTGGGCGTGTGACTCATACGTGGGACAAGGTAATTGAAATTAATCCATTATTTAAGTGGGTGGTAATTCTGGGTTCATGTGGGTAAACAGTAAAGATTTTGATCTGAAAAAGGGGGTGTAAAGTTGTTTGGCGCGTGTTTATTTGGTTTGAAGTTTGGGTATTGACAATATGAGCCCTTGTGTTTTGGTAAAGTAGATAAAACGTGTTTTCAGCTTGAAAACTTATTTCCTTTGTTATTAAACTTTCCATCTTTATAGTTTTGCCACAAAACTTTTCAACAAAGGTTATAAGGGTTTGTTTTGCCATTTTTGCATAGTTTGAGGACTGATCTTGGACATTCTTGATCTTCAAAGGTCTTCAATGTATATTTGAATTCATGAGGGACCATTATTGACAATTTAGAATTGTTAAGGGACTAAACTTGCCAATTCTTTAAAGTTGAAGGACCTTTTTGTAATTTTGACAATCTTAAGGGACCAAACTTGTAATTATGAATATACAAGGGTATTAAGTGTCATTTCTTCATAAATGAGGGATCAATCTTGTACATCTTTAATTCTTCAAGGGTTTTTCTTTGAGAAATCCATAACTAGGGCCCGGTTCATTGTACGGCTTCGTTTCTCGTGTTCTTTTTTCCTTGTTTCTTGTGATCTTTTGTCTTTTTCACGATATCCATACCTAAAACACACAAGTAAACAAATACAAGCACACATATGGTCTTCTTATGAAATTTTATGCATTTAAAGCCCGAAAAGAACGATGAGATCATGTATAAATGCCATCTCATCAGCCCACAAGGTAGCAAAGGAACTTTAGGATCGCTTAACGGTTTTGTTACAAGGGACTTCACTCACCAAGCAGGAACGAGAGTGTCAACTCTATGACTTGTTTGATAGGTTCTCATAGATTCCAGGGGAAACATTTCATGACTACTACTGGCGCTTCACTACATTGATGAATGATTTGAATGTGTATAATCTTTCGATTTCTCAGTTTTAACTCAACACCAAGTTTTTGAACACGTTACCCCCAGAGTGGAGCCAATACGTCACTGACGTTAAATTGATTCGGGATTTGCACAAATCTAATTTAGATCAACTGTATGCTTTCTTGCAGCAACACGAGAAGCATGTGCTCCAGAAACGCATGTCTCAAGGATCTTATTCCGAACCATTGGCGTTAATGTCAAATCATCCAACATTGTCATATAACAACACTCCGTATGCTATGGGACAACAATCTTATCACAAGCCCATGTTTCAGACTCCAAGCTTTCCATAGTATTTGATATTACCACAACCACCTACATCATATCAGCAACAATATCAGCAACCAGCATCATCATCACAACGTGACTCACATTAGTCACCCTATGCTCAACAACCATACTCTCCTTATCAACCACCAACAAATCATGCTATCACCAACCAACAACATGAAGTTCCTCAACCCCACTACTCACAACATGTCAGTACTCCTTCAAGTGTGTATGTAGCCCCACCAGCACCAGTTTTCTACTACGATGATGAGGTTCTAGTTCCTGAGTTCAAACAAGGGGATAATCCTACTGATGTACTAGCACAAATGTCTGCCTACATAACTCAAACATTGAACAAAAGAGGTTATAGAGGACCATCTCCAACAAACAATCAGTTGATAAATTCTTCTAACTCTCGTCAACAAACAACAATCCATGATGGTAGAGTTATTATACAACCACTTCAGGGGAGACCAAGTTCATCCAATACTGCTGCACGCTCATTCAACACTACTCCAAGAGGAAACAATACTGGCAAAGTGAAGATGATCATCTGCTATAACTGCAAAGGGGAAGGACACATGGCTCGGGAGTGTAAGCAACCAAAGAGGAAGAGGGATGGTACATGGTTTCAAGAAAAGATTTACTTGGTTAATGCTCAAGCACAAGGTCAAGATCTCGATGAGGAGGAGTTAGCATTTCTAGCAGATCCAGGAGTTGCAGACACTGGAGGACTCACAATAGCTTCTACTAACAATGCATCATATCAATGCGATTATCTTGATGCATGCGAATCAGACTGTGATGATTTCAACACCGCCAAGGCAGCTCTTATGGAAAATCTTTCAGTCTATGGGTCTGACCAAATCGCTGAGGTACCAAATACTGCTAATGATACTAGTATTATACCTTATCAAGTTGAGAAAGTGTCTGAGTATTCGGAACAGCCTCCGGTAGTTAGTAATTCAAACGAGGAGACAAACAATGATAAAAATATCATTTCAAGTCCCCAGACTTTGAGTGAAATCCAACCGGGAGCTATTACCTCTACAAATTCGTCTACTCAACAAGATTTGGTTACGGTGTCGGCTTCTATGCTTGGCCAAATGAATAACGTGGTCATTGAAACCCTAAATGCTAATCAAACACTATCTGCCGAGCTTGCTTTGTATAAGGAAAATGTTCAAACCTTGGAATTAACTTCAATGACCACTACCTTAACCAATCCAGAGTTTGATAGGTTTAGGAAAGTCCAAATGGATAACTTGCTAGAAATTAAAGATTTAAGAGCAAATCTTTCAAAAGAACTTAAAGAAAAAGAGTCAGTCGTATCTAATTTTCAAAGGCTTCTAACGTATTTTGAAACTCTCGAGTCAAAAGGGTTGAAACGGAAATTAAGGCGTCTGAGAAAATTAAACAGACTAAAGTTATGATTTTAAGACAATACCCTGCTTCACATTTAGTACACTCGTTTCATCATCCTTTAAGGAATTTACTCTATCACGTCTAACAGACCTGCCACCTAACTCAGGTTATGCAAAGCAAGTTCTTAACCACAACCCGCGACTGTATGATGCAACAAAATTAGGTTTGGTCTTAGACCCGATTGGTAATTCAAATGATTCCGAGTATTTATCACTTATTGATGAGAATCAGTCAAAAATGCTTTTGGAATATCCTAAGTTTGATTATGATAAACTTAATTAAGAGTATGCAAAAACGGATTTTAGAATTCGCTTTAACATACAAAGGGAATTTATCCATACACCAACTTATATGTCTACTAGAGAAAATCCTAGTATATTTCCTACACTTGTCAATCCGAATGAACCCAAGGAAATTCCAAAGGGTCTTCCACCGGTAAGTACAGTATTGCTAAGCTTGAAAGATATTAGAGGATACTTTAGCGGTTTTAACAAGGTCATTAAGGAATGTACGACTACAACGGCTCAACCCGATGGAGAATGGATTTCGATCACATGAAATCGGTGTTTGAGAAAGAGATCGTTCCTTTTGTAATCAATCTTAAAGAGGGCTTTCTAGATCTTGGGGATAACCTTAATTTCGAAATGGCTGAAGTTCAAAAAGTTTTCCATGAAATGGATGATGCTTATGAGGAACATTTACTTGAGAAATAAAATATTTTGTCCGAATATGACCGATTCTTGGAACAAGTGGTGTCTATCGATGTGATGCAAGTTGTGACTATTGAATGTGCTATTGAGATTACATCTAATGTGAATAAATGTGATGATGTGCATGCTCTCTCTGTGAATATTGTTTAACCTGTGAATAATGTAGATAATCATTCTTGTCACAAATCTAATGCTGAATTTTTAAAGCTTCAAGATTCTTATAACTCACTTTCAAAACGTTTTGACGAATTTCAAAAATATTGTATATCTCTTGAAATTGAACAACAATCCAAAAACAGAATTTTTTCAAAAACAACTAATTGTGAAAACAACGTTGAGACAAGTGACAAGATGATTCAGGTGGTTAAGGCATTACAAGAAGAAATCGAGAGACTTAAGAGAAAGTCATTAGAAGAGAAAGTAGAACTAGAGGTTGCAGAGAATAAAAACCATGCCCTAGAAAATAGAATATCTTCTAGGCTAGGGGAGTTTGAAAAAGTAAGGCAGGGTGCTTCACAAGTTTCTGGTTTAATGGAAGAACGCCTCGTTTTTAATGCGACAGAGCAAAAGTCATTTGTTGACCAACTAAACAAGAAATGTGAGGAAATATCAGACTTAAAAATTCAGCTCATAGATAAAAACATGGTTATAGCTGAATTAAAGGAGACACTTCAACTCAAAGGACGAAAAGTTGTTGATAACTCAGCTACCATCTCTGCACCGTCCTCTAGTTCTCCCATACCTAACCCACGTGTGCTTTATTAGGACCCAAAATTTAAGCATACTCCAACTAAGTTTGCAACCTACATGAAAAATTCCTTAGAACATGCAGATCTAGCTAGAGATACCATTGATGATATGCGTAAACTAGATTCCACACGTCATCTTCTATATGATCTTTTCTTATATGTGGATCACATTCAAGACTGTTTGGCAAACTTAGAATATATCGATCAACCGATACCTGCACCACTTAAACAACTACCCCCTACCATTGCCATGACTCCAATCAATAAGACCCCAGGAGCTAAGCCTAGTTTAAACACACGCATCAAGGCTAAATCAAAATCTGTCACTAATGTTCCCTTGGCTTCTACAGGAGTAACTGCATCTACTAAGGCTAAAGGATCTCGAGTAAAGAAAGATAGGATCAAGCCTTCCACTAGTAGCACTATGAAGAAGAAAGTAGAAGTTCACCCTAGGAATGTTATTTCAGATTTAAATAAAAGGAATCATGCAGCTAAGACAAAAGGTTCTGCCTCTGAGTAGAAGCCTAAGAAAAATGTGAATTCTAATTTAAGATGTTGGAATTGTAATGAATGCATGTTTTCTCAGCGTCATGATTTATGCCTTGTTGACCATGTTAATGAAATGTATGCCATTAGGAACAACCTTGAATGGAAACCAACGGGGAATAAATTCACCCGAGTTGGATGGCAATGGAAACCCACTGGTAGGACCTTTACTGCAAATGGAACTAAGTGCCCTTTAAATAGGATCACATCCACTGAAGTTCGGTCTCAGCGTCCTTTAAATAGGATCACTAGCACTAAAAAATGGAAAAAACACCCTTTAACTAGGCCTTCACTATTGTGCCTACCCGTGAAGAAGTACCTCAGGATATTAGACAACTAGAATCTAAGCCGACAACTAGGAAGAAAATTTGGAAGCCTAAGAATTCCTCTGATAGCAAATCTAAGATAATTACATCTGTACCTGCTAACTCAGAGGAACAATTAGATTCCGATACATCGTCTTTGTTTGGTGATATTTTCAGGTCGTCCAAATTATTCTTTGGTATTTGGACTCGGGGTGCTCCAAACATATGACCGGAGATCGCTCGATGCTCAGAAATTTTGTCAGCAAGTTTCTAGGAATGGTGAAATTTGGTAATGACCATATTGAAAAGATCATGGGTTATGGTGAATATCAAATTGGGAATGTTACGATTTCAAGGGTGTATTACGTGGAGTGACTCGGTCATAACTTATTCTCAGTGGGACAATTTTACGATTCAAACCTTGAGGTTTCTTTTCGACAACATACTTGCTTCATTCGTGATCTTACAGGAAATGACTTGTTAAAAGGTTCTCGAGGGGATAATCTCTACACATTTTTTGTTCAAAACATGATGGCCGCTTCTCCAATATGCTTTCTCTCCAAAGCATCTAAGACCAAGTCATGGTTGTGGCATCGACGATTATCTCATCTTAACTTTGATGCAATTAACCATTTGGCTAAAAACGAACTTGTTCGTGGTCTTCCAAAGTTCAAGTTTAACAAGGATCATTTATGTTCCGCGTGTACATTGGGGAAAAGCACCAAGAAATCCTACAAACCTAAAGCTGAAGACACCAACCAAGAACCACTATATATTTTGCATATGGATCTTTGCGGGCCAATGCGTACCGCTAGTGTGATTGGTCAAAAATACATCCTCGTCATGGTGGATGATTTTTGAAGATTTACATGGGTGAAATTCTTAGCAACCAAGGATCAAGCACTAGCATATATTATTACTTTTCTTAAAATGATCCAGTGCGTCTTAATGCTACTGTTCGCCTCATTCAAATTGATAATGGAACTGAGTTCGTTAATAAGACTCTACGAGAATATTATGAAGAGGTCGGTATTTCACATGAAACTTCAGTTGTTCGCACTCCACAAAAAAACGGTTTCGTGGAAAGACGTAATCGTACACTTATGGAAGCTGCTAGAACTATGTTGATTTATGCGAATGCTCCTTTATTTTTATGGGCTGAAGCAGTGGCAACCGCATGTTATACCCAAAACCGCTCTATCATTCGTAAGCACCATGAAAAACTCCATATGAACTTCTTCATGGAAACAAACCCGATATCTCTTATCTTCATGCGTTTGGAGCACTGTGCTATCCAAATACTAATAGTGAGAATTTGGGCAAACTTAAACCGAAGGCTGATATTGGAATTTTCATTGGTTACTCGCCCGCAAAGAAAGCTTACCGGATTTATAACCATCGTCTTGGCAAGATAGTAGAAACTTTGGATGCCGATTTTGATGAGCTGACAGCGATGGCTTCTAAGCAACGCAGCTCTGAACCCGCACTTCATGAGATGGGTACCGGTACTATTAGTTCTGGATTAATTCCCAACAATCCTACTTCTCCATCATTTACACCACCTACAAGGCCAGAGTGGGATGATTTATTTAAACCTATGTTTGATGATTTTTTTGATCCACCTAGTGATGATGTTCCAGCACCTCAGTAGTAGCTCTGATTCCTGAAGTTGTTGCTCAAGATAATGGAAATCAATCTGATGCATCTATAGTCACTACTGAACCGGATGCACCATCCCCCAACAATTCTCAAACTACACCTGAATCAACCCCCCACTCGTTCCTAATGATGTTGAAGAGGATTATGATGATCACGATTAGGAATTTTCTCACTCACAAGAACTTCCATTCTTTGGTTCACCGATACCAAAAACCCTAACGGTGCGTCTACCTCAGAGGAAGCTCTTGCGATCGTTCACTCCAGATCACCACGGATTGAAAATCACAACACCAAATGGACAAAGGATCACCCAATCCACAATATTATTGGTGACATCGACCGACCAGTCTTAACACGCCATCAGTTACAAGAAAGGGCATTATACTGTTATTTTGATGCATTTCTCTCTGAGGTTCAACCTAAAACTTGGCAACAAGCCATGACACAATCTTCATGGATTGAAGCTATGCAAGAGGAACTTAATGAATTTCAACAACTTGAAGTATGGGAATTAGTTCCTTTACCCGACAACGTCGACATCCTTACATTGTTGTAGGTATATAAGGTCAAACTCGATGAGTTGGGTAGTGTTTTAAAGAACAAGGCTAGATTGGTTGCTCGAGGTTACAAACAAGCTTTGGGTATTGACTTTGAAGAATCCTTTGCTCCTGTTGCTAGATTGGAGGGTATTAGACTATTCCTTGCTTATGCTGCTCACATGAACATGATCGTCTACCAAATGGATGTTAAGACGGAATTCCTCAATGGTGAATTAAGGGAAGATGTCTACGTAAGCCAGCCGAGTGGATTTTTCAACTAGGAGTATCCAAACCATGTGTACAAGCTCAAGAAGGCTCTTTATGGGTTGAAACAAGCTCCACGCGCGTGGTACGATCTCCTGTCGTCTTATCTCATCTCGGTAGGCTTCTCCAAAGGGAAAGTAGACCCGACATTGTTCATTCTTAAGGAAGGCAACGACATGATACTGGTACAAATTTATGTTGATGATATAATATTTGCTGCCACTACTCAAAGATTGTCTGACCATTTTGAGAAAATCATGTCCACACGCTTTAAGATGTCGATGATGGGAAAATTTTCATTTTTCTTAGGGTTACAAATTTCTCAAAATACTAGAGGCATCTTCATCAATCATTCAAAATATTCTCTTGAATCTTTGAAAAAGTATCACTTTGAAAACTGTGACCCCGTCGATACTCCAATGGTGGAGAATTCCATGTCGGATGAGGATAGGGTTGGGATTGCTGTCGATCCTAAACTTTACCGTGGAATGATCGGCACCCTTCTCTATCTGACTGCTAGCAGGCCTGATTTGCCATTTGCTATATCCATGTGTGCCCGGTATGAGGCTCGGCCTACCGAAAAGCACTTACATGTTGTGAAAAGGATCTTTCGATACCTTAAAGGAACACTTCATCGTAGTCTGTGGTATCCGAAGGGTTCCTTTATTGCACTAATATCATATGCATATGCGGATTATGCTGGGTGTCAAGATACTAGACGTAGCACTTCTGGCAGTGTGCAACTTCTTGGAGATAGATTGATAAGTTGGGCATCCAAAAGGCAGAAAAGCGCTACGATATCAAGTACTGAGGGTGAATACATTGCCATGTCCGGTTGTTGTGATCAAGTTCTTTGGATGAGATCATAATTAACTGACTACGGTCTTGGCTTCAACAAAGTTCCGATGTATTGTGACAACAAAAGCGCTATTACCCTTTGCTGCAACTATGTTCAACACTCCCGGGCGAAGCATATTGACATTCGCTACCACTTCATCAAAGAGCAAGTGGAAAATGGAGTGATCGAGTTGTATTTTGTCAACACTGAGTATCAGCTGGCGATATATTCACAAAGGCTTTAGATCGAGGACGTACCGAGTTATTGATCGAAAAGCTGGGCATGAAATCATTCTCACCGGCGACACTTAAGGAGTTGGCAGAAGAATCTGCAGAGTAGTGGTTGTAAACTATTCTAGAGTATCCTTTTATCGTGATCATGTATATTATCGTATATATTTAAACCACCAAAAGAAAAATACAAAAATATAAAACCAACAAAAACCATAAAAAATATAAAATCAAGAAAATCCAAAAATATTTTTCATCTTAAATCGGGCATGTCTTTTGGTACGGTAATATTTACGGCCTTAGAAATGTCGATTAATGTTGACACAGCCCCATAATTAGAGTCCGTATAAAAGTTGTACATATTTTAAGACATGCCCACATGGCTTGTAGTTATTTCTGACTGCAACCCGCTTTTCTCATTAAAGTCACATATTTCTTTTGAAAATGTTGGCTCACAATGGGAATTAATTTCTCGGGCAAGGTTTACTTTAAAACCTTGTAAGGGATCAAGTTTACTTTATAACTTGGTCTAACACAAAAATGTGTATGCTTCAGTGCACTTATTTTGTTAAAATAAGAGAAATCTTATTGCCACCAGAATCATTTCAAATAATCACTTTATGAAAATGTCTTCATCGGTGTTTGACTCTTTAAACAATGACTACAGCTCTTTGAATAGAAAACGGGTCAGAGTTTAAGGGGGAGAAAATATCCTTTCATCTTGGATTTCAAATTGGTCTTCAAATGGATTTTCAGAAAAATTGCCTAATGTGTGCCCTATGTATGTGGAATTGATTTGGCCTTAGGTTTCTTTATCACATGCCTTAAGTGAATTAGTTGTGTGATAGTGTTTTAATGATAGATAAGAGGATATGGGATTATGTGTTTTTTTTGTTAACTTGTTTATACAAGTTTCTACAAGAAATACTTGTCAAAATGGGGGGACCAAAATGCAATTTTGCAAAAAGGTTTAAGATTGACCAAAGTCAAATCCCCACCCCTGGATCCCTTTCTCTTTATCACAAAACATATAAACTCAAAAACCTTTGGCTGCCATTGTTATACCTTCGTTACTCGATATTTCACAGTGATTATTGGCTTATATCATTCATCCTTTCTAGGTACTAATCTGATTATATGTTTATCTATACCACTTGTGCCTTTTCATATCTATTCGAACCCAACATATCGCCTTAATCAGATTAGGGTTTCGATTTGTTTTTTGCTCAAATCATGTAATAGAGTGAGGGGTTTCTTTTATTCGACTTATATAAACATAGGTTTTGAATGGCTAAGCTTTATAATCAGTATCGAACCCGTAATCTAATCCCACATACTTGCATAGATATTATCGCCCAGATTGCAATGATCATTGCGATGGGACATTGCCATGGGTTATTGCGATGCCTCATTGCGATGGTTCATTGTGATGGCAGATTGCGATGGTGTTTTGCGATGGCACATTGCGACGCATTTTTGCGTTGGAATATAGCGATGACCCATTGTGACATGTCACTAGTGACATTGCGATGGGTGAGGTATTGCGATAGATTTATTGTTATTGCGATGGATTGTAGTATTGCGATGGTTGAGTATTGCGATGAAAATGTTTATGATATTGCGATGGAACTGAGTGGCTGTCATTGCGATGGATTTGTGTGTCTGACATTACGATGTATATGTGTGAATGTTATTGCGATGGAATTTTGATAAACATTGCGATAGAAATGCCTGTGATATATATTGCGACCCATGTGCCTTTATATACATTACGACATATCGTTAATCATTACGATACATTCCATATGACTTGTAAACTTTGAGACACATGGAGTTATAACTATTGAGACTTTGTGGAACTAATTTTAACATTGCAAGTTTAAGAGTTATAAGACACAAAAATTGCTAAGTTTTGTTTCTTATCAAAAATAACATAATGAATGTTCTCCAAGATTAATCCGACAACATTTGAAATGACAAGTATAAAATGAGTTAGCATTTTTTTCTTAGAGTACGTCATCATGCAAAGTTATGTGACTTGACACGTTTCTCCATGCATAATAACTTCATAATGTATGATATATAATTCTTTATCTATCATTTTCATATGTTGGTTATCTAAACAGGAAAATGTCTATCACCGAAGAACAACAACTTCAACTCGATCTTGCATTAGTACCACTCAGTGACAGACTACCACCTGCAGAGAACAATTGTCGTTTGAAAGAGGACTTTGATCCAATTTATGCTGCCTTTAAAGTCGCCATGGATATCCTAGATATGTCACCCTTGAAGGATGCCCTTAGAGCCACTGCATATGTTCCTGAAGTTTATATACACGAGTTTTGGGCCACAACATCGATCTCACAGGGAAAACAATTATCTAGGAGGACTATCACCTTCAAGATCAACAAGAAGAAATTGACTCTTGATTTAACTCAATTCATGCAATTGTTCAAGTTCCCTAGGTTAGCAACAGATGAAAATCATGTGCCTAAACCGTATACAGTACAGATGCTTCAAGTAATTCGAGATCTGTACTATTAGGGAGAGATTCTTAATCTGTCTTAGTTTCACACCTCCAATATCGGGAAACCGTGGAAAGCGTTATTCACTATCATTATCAAGTGCTTTACATCAAAGATTCTTGGATCAGACACAATGAGACCCCCTCAGGCTCATATATTTTGGGGTCTCTACGCTGCTTCTAATGTGGATTACGCCCTACTACTTTAGGACGAATTCTGCTACCAGTTCACCAGAACCAAGAAGAAGTCTATGCATCTTCCATTTCCACGGTTCACAAAACTCATCATTAACCATTTCATGGAGACTATCCCAACCATTGACAAGCGTGGGAATTTATTCTACCATACATCAGACAAAGACTACGTGTTGGATCATATGAGTGAAGACGACTATTTTACTAAGTACTCACTACGTCCAGCTCTAGTGCCCGATGCAATGATCAATGAAGGGATCAAAGATAGTGAACCTTACAAACAAATGCTTAGGGATATTGAAGGACAGATAAAAAGACCAAATGAAGATCCATCTACTAAGCAAAAGGGTACTAGAAAGAAAAAGATTGCCAAGCACCAAAAGACTTCTTCACCCAAAGCCAAAGGCAAGGCTAAAGGGAAAGAGCAACTCCGTAATGAAGATGCAGAAGAAGAAGATCCTAAAGCATTATTGTCTAAAAAAAACATATGAGAATAACACGTCAAAGGAGCAAGTTGGAGGCACTGGCTAAGAAAAAAGGTAGTGGTTCTGGATCAAAGACTCTTGAAGAATTAGCCCTGGAAGCTTTTGGAAAACCAGATAACTCAACTGATGAAGAAGAACAAGATTTCAAAATCGAGGAAAGAACCACATACCAAACAAACCAAGATGATGATATCGTAGATGATTATATCAACTATGATTATGAAGACCAATCTCTAGGAGGTGGAGGAGAATATATGGAAACACTCCTGTACGATGACGTCAACCTTAGTAAACCACTTTCTACTCCTTCAGCAATGATTGCATCAGAAGACGCTCATCTGACGGTAATTACTAACCAACAACAAACACCTCCTCCGCCACCATTGATTAGAACTATTGTGACAACCGTTCCCATGATTGAACCCACAATCGAAACCCTACAACCAGTATCACCGCCACTGATTATCCAACAACCCGTACCAACCACCGCCCAAACGACTGCCCCAACACCGCCACCGATCATCCCACAACCAGTACCAACCACCGCCCAAGTGACTGTCCCAACACCGCCACCTATCCTCGAACAACCTGTACTAACTACCACCTCACAACTTATATCATCCACAAACCCTCTAACACTTGTGGTAAAACCTCCACCAACAACAGTACAACAAGTACCATCCACCTCCAATCTATTTCTCACGGTCAATGATCCACTTATTCAACACCTCCAAAAACAATTGGAGGATCAGGCAAAACAGATTGAAAAGTTGAATGGAAGGATAACTACTCCTGATACACGTGCCTACAGAGCACAGAAACATGAGGACTCCAAACTTGACGAGACATACGCCGACGTCTTAAGACTTACAGAGAAACATAAGGAGTTCATTGCCGAAAAGGAACCACGTGACAAAGAAAAAAATGACTTCATCGACTCCATCAATGATACTATGACTAACATCATTAAGAGTGAAGTTAAGTCATGTGTACATCAGGAGCTTCTAACACTATTAACTAAAGGCCTTACCGACATTGAGTTAATGAAGACTTTGGAGACTCGATTAACCAAGATTGAGTCACCAAAAACAAAGGCTCAACACAAGCTGCAAACAGCTCTTGCTAAAGCAATACTGGAAGCTTCTAACACATCACCATTGGAAGACACTGAAGTTCCCCAATCTTCAAAGAAAAGGAAATGTAATGTGCCTGAAAATGAAGATGAGGAAGAAGATGAGGAAGAGGACGAGGAGGAGGAAGAAGAAGAGGATGATGACGAGGAAGAGGATGAGGATGAGGATGAGGATGAAGAGGAAGACGAGGATGAGGATAGTGATGAGGATGACGATGATGACAATGATGACGGTAATGGGAATGGTAAGGGTAAGGGAAAAGGGAAAGGTGATGAGGGTAAAGGTGATAGTACTGACGGCGAAGAATCTGAGGAATCCGAGAAAGGTGATGAGGATGAGGAAGAAAGTGATGCAGGTACAAAAGAAAAGGTTGGTGATAAAGAACAAAATGAGAGTGAAAACAAAGAAGATGACGAGAATGATGAAACCAATGACAGGAACACGGAGGATTCACCATGCATATCCGTAACTAGTGATGATGGCGATAGAGAAAACCGTCAAAAGAATCTCCGTGGCAAATTCATCTCCAGAGAATCTTCATCTAAAGACACATGTAAGTCAACTGAACCGGTTCTTACTAATTTATCACAAGAAAAACATGTAGAACCAGTTCTCGAAGACGAACCAATGTTTTAAGACGAACTGACACGGCCTGTGGAACATCACTCTCCACCTCCTACACCTATTCAACATCACACAAACACAGACACAGGTATGTCCTCTGAATCCGGTTCCTACTACTGTTTCATCAACAGCACCTGTAGAACCTTTGCACGAAGACGAACCTACGCAAGAAGACGAACCGATACCGTCTATGATACATCACTCTCCACCTCAACATTACATAGATATGGATACTGAAGACATAAATCAACCAGATACTGAGTTTGCTGACACATTCAATGTTGACGAGACTGTTCCAGAGCAGCCATGGCTTACACAGGCAGCAACTGCACGTACAATCTCCGAAAAAGAAAAGCAGGATCTTACACTGTTTCTCAATAACCAAATCAATTTCTCTGGATTCCTAATGGACATAAATGGCTTACCTACCATGGATCCAAATGCAATTTAAATGACGCTTAAAGATAAAAACTTTTAGGATTCCATGCAAATTGCCAAAAATGAGGGAGAATATTACTTCAATGATCTCATGAAAGCAATGAAATCAACAACGTCAGGTGATCAAGCTCTAGTACTTTTTCCATTAATAACTTTTTTCATTGCTGCAGTCAAGCACCTCCTAAATGCAGTACTTTGTCAACCGTGATCTGGATTACTTAGAAAACAGCACGAACATGTATGCTACATCTAACAATACGCAAGGCAGTAAACTTGGAGAATGTTCCTTGGATTGAAGATAAAGTTACAGACCTATGGAGCAAAAATCTTGTCAAGGCATATGATACATATGCGGAATTAGGTATCTCCCATTGGTATGGCAAGAAGAGGTTGGCTTACAACTTCTTTAATCATGAGAAATCAGGTACACTTATAACCTGAAACCGTCGAATCACAAGCATACAGGGAGTTACTTTTCTACATATATTCGGGTATTCTTACCTGGAAGATATCAGATTCAAAGGAGATGACGGTAATATTTATAGTGTAAGTGAAGGGGATCTTCAATTCCTACGTCTTGAAGATATTGAAGATTTTCTACTTCGTTTGGCTCAAGGCAAAGTCCCTCACCTAGAACCTGATGTTGTCATTGCCTTAAGCTCCAATATTCGCCAATATGCTCGAAGAGTTGTGATCAAGCATAGGGTTAAAGACTTACAACTTGGTGTAGAGAGTTATCAATCCAGGCTAAATCTGCAACGACCTCACACAACGCCTATGAGTCGCTTTCACCAAGACAAGAAGCCATATATGGGTACACTCAAACCAGAGATGGGCATATTCTACCTGAATGAAGCAGAAGTTAAGCAATACATGCGACTATCAGAACTACACAAATTCACTGATAGCACTCTTAAGCATGTTCGTGACAAGCTGCAGATGCTCAACTCCAACCAAAGCCTTCCAGAAGTGAAATGTCAATGGACAAGCAGGTTTAAACAAAGTGCAAACTACACCATATAGAAGATTGAGGAGATGTTAAGGGAACGATGGTTGATCCGCAGTATCGAACGATTCATGGGTGGCAGACCGTATGGAGATCACCACAGGCTTATGGAACGATCCATTTAAAGATGGTGATCGTACTACAATCAGGTCAACTCCATACACTCACTTGTGAATATGTATATCTATAATATGTGCATTAGGCTTTTGTGGCTTGTTGTAGTGTGAAAGTATGATATTTTTCAAGAATTTCTCAAGAGATTCTAAATCTTTCAAAATATATCGTACTCAAGCACTACAACTAATCCTCATTAAATTGAGGGAGAGTATTAATATGTTATATGACCATCAACCAATTTCATTTTTTTTACCCAAAGATCACTTAATCCATTAATATCTAAAATATTGATGGATAACATTTTGGATAAGGGGAGAAAATGGGATTAAAGAGACTTGTAAATATACATGGCTAAAAATGAAAAAGGCTTAATAGAAAAATCCAACTTGATATGTGATATGTAAAACCCGCTTTAAAAATACCTTAGAACATAAATTTCATGAATTTACGTATAAATTTAAACAATACGATAAATTAATATACTACACGCGTCACGAGTATTATTATGAACATATAGTATATTAATCAGAAACGATAAGTAATTACATATTCAAATATTACGTATAACATGTATAAAAATAACTATAGGGATTCACGACATTTAAAAATACGAATACGCGTAACATTTAACAAGTCGCGAAATAAAAAAAAAACAAAAGTACAAGGGCTGTTGGTTAAACAAATGGAAAAGGGCCAAGAATGGGCCAAAGCCCATTGCAAAATCCTTGACCGACTAAAAAAATAACAAGGAACGGAAGGAGTAGTGTATATATATTAAATCGTGACTAAACAAAACCCTAAACAGAAAAAAACATCCGTTAGTTGTATTTTTTTTCTCTTGCTTTTTCTACCATCGCTGTCCACCCAATAAAATCAATAACAAGCGTAAGTTTCCCATTCAAGAATCAAGGTTGTGTTCATGTGTTTACTCCTTAAACGATAAACGTATATCCGTAGGTTTAAATCTTTGTTTCCTTTTGATTAAGTTAGGTTATTGATTAAGAAATCCTTTAACAGATTATTAACATTGTAGAAACTAGAAGGGGGGGGGGGGGGTTGAATATTTTCTCTTCGATTGGCAACCAAATTAAAATTACTTTCAATTTGGTTTGTATCAAAACTATCTTTTGTTTGAAGCTAGTTGCATAATGATTAGGTTCTATTCAAATGCACTAGCAAAGATAATAGGTAAGTGTAATGATAATGAAATAAGTAAAGAGTAAGGAAGGAGACAACCTAGTGGGGAGACACCAAGATTTATAGTGGTTCGACAACGAGGATCTATCCTCGTTTCTACTCCACTCCTCGAGTACACCTACTCGATATTTCCACTATATCCACAAGCTCCCTTCTTGGCGGAGAAAACCTTACATCGCCGCTTACATTATTTTCTGACACTAAGCTAAATGTCGAGACCTAATCTTTAGCTAGGACCAATCTACACAACGTTGCCTACTTCACAATTTAACGACACAAGGCTAGATGTCGAGTTCTAATCTTAAGGTAGAACCAATCTTCACAACGTTTCCTACTTCACCATTTTACGACACAAGGCTAGATGTCGAGTTGTAATCCAAAGCTAGAACCAATCTTCACGACTCTTCACTTTGAAGCTAAGTGAGAACTTCACACAACACAACTACTAATCACTTTCAAGTTTAGTGAGAACTCACAAGACACAACCACATCACTTTATAGTTTAGTGAGAACTACTAATCAAATCTATTACAACTCAACTAGACTTATCCAAGTACACACATGTAGCTTGGATTTACACAACACAAATCCAAGCAAACACATATGGAATGGATGTACACAACAAATCCAAGTATTCACAAATAACTTGGATGAACACAACTAGTCCAAGTATTCATAAATACAATGGATTGACATAAAACAAAAAGGGTATCATGATGAATATGACTAGCTCATAGATTCATCTTTATCACAACACTAGTGAGTGAGTGATCTTCTCATTGGTCAAGGTAAAGGAGGGGATCAAGAGGATAATCATATGTAAACATCCTTAACACTTTAAGTGATCATTTACTAATGATTATGCTATAGAAAAGAGAAAGGGGGCTGAGAAAAACGTCCAAAAGGCTTGTTGGAAAATGAGATTTGACCCACTATTTAAAGGAGACAAAGTCTAACGGATATATAATGGCTATCTGGGCGCGGTACCTTATCTAGCTCGGCGGTTCCATATCGCTAGGGAACCGCCTAGCCACTTAAGGTACCGCCCTAGAGTACGCTCCGTTTTTTGTCTTTTAGTGGGGTAGGAATATCTGAGGTATTTGAAGCCTTCAAAGGATATTCTAATAGCATATGGAATATGCTATTTTCAAATTTTCATTTTCCATTTTAATAACACATTTTCTAAAAAAGAATGTTTATTAAAAAGTCTTTTGTCATATTAACAAAAGTGAGTTTTAAGGATAATCATTTTGATGATCACTAAGTATGATTAAGAAAGGTTAGTGATATGATTATTACCTTGATGATAGTGTTAGTTAAATAATTTGTTTTGTGTTTTACACTAAATGTGTTGTATAGTTTGTTGTGACCAAAACTAAGAAAGATTAGTTAATACTAATAATGTTTTTAGGCATCACTTGCATTAACAATCTCCCCCTTTTTGATTACGACAAACGATAAACTTATTTACGTAGAAACACAAAATATCGAATTATTGACGAGTTTATCACTATCATTTCTCCCCCTTTGTCGTAGCAAAAAGGTTAGCACAAGTCTTTTGAAAAAAATCGGACTTTGCTAGTAGCTCCCCCTTGGTGGTTGCTCCCCCTTGCTTGGGGCACAAAGTATGTGAGTTAAGGTGACATGCTACACAAAGGTTAGTAGAAAGAAAAGAAACACCAATGTATATATGATCACTACCTACTAAGTAACTTGAGAGGGAGAGAGAGAAGAAATCTCAAATTAGAAGCAAGTATTTTGCTAAGTATGTCCAAAGAGGTAATTGAAAAAATCAAGCTTCACTCCAATGAAGATGATAAACTTGTCAATGGGTTAAAGTTTATAATTGATGGAATCACCCATAAGCAATTGTAAAAGTTAACCATGATCAACTCAAAAGAGAACTAAGGAAATAACACACAAACAACACAAAGGTTACATAAAAGAAAAGACATAACAAGGTAGATAGTCATACACACAATATGAGTATCTAAAGCAAAAAAATATGGAAAATAAGCCACTAAGCATAAGCTATTCTAATAGTGATAATTTTCCAAGATTGCTTAAAAAAATAAAAGACTCTAAAACAACTAAAGTAATAAAGACTCTAAGAGTAGTTAATCCTTTAGTTGGAAAAATAAGACGACGATGCATCATTCGAAGTTTTATCCACCGGAACGAAAACTTGGATATGAGGTCGAGTGAGGAGGAATTCAAGGAAATTTAACTTCTCATATACATAAGAAAGTTCAGTTTGTTGAAATTGACAACAAGCACACGAGGATCCATGATGCAACACAAAATCGTTTGATGGGGGTAGGGCATCAAACCTAGGGTTTGGTGGTGGTGGGGTAATGGGGTAGGAAATGTAATGCCTTGAGAGGTTTGGGAAGGTTGGAAGGTCATTGAGTTGAGGGGTGTTGAAGGATTGAGGTGGTGAGGGAACATTTTCTTTTGCTCCGGTGATGGGGTTAATGGTACAAGTCTCATTCCAATACTTGATTGGAGAGAAGGTAGGGTTTTTGGGTGTTTTGGAGGAAGATGGTTCATTCTTCTTAACCCAAATAGGTCGAACCGAGATTTTCGGTTTCTTTGAAAGCTTGGATGAGGAAGCTTTGGGTGAGTGGGGTTGTGACAAAGAAATGTCAAGGTTAGGAATGGAGGAGTTAGGCATTGTGAAGGTGTGAGAATGAAATCTCAAGGTTGGGAAGGTGTGAGAATGAAATCTCAAGGTTGTGTGAGAATGAATTCTCAAGGTTGGGAAGGTGTGAGAATGAAATCTCAAGGTTGTGTGAGAATGAATTCTCAAGGTTGGGAAGGTGTGAGAATCAAATCTCAAGGTTAGGGTATAAGTAAAATGTAATCAAGGTAAGAATTTGAATACAAAATGTGAAGTGTCAAGGAATGTTTAGCCAAATTGAGCAAACAAGGAATCTTGACAGGGTATAGGGTTTAAACAATTTTGACCAAAAACGTGTCAAAAGTCATTTACTGTCCACGATACCTTAAAGGGACCGGCCGTTCCTTACCACTTAAGGAATCGCGGGACTTTAAGGATCCGCGTGCAGTGGACTTGAAACCAAGTTTTTCCAGGGTTTTGAGAAAAACTAAGACTTTTTCAAAAAATTGCATCTTGTAATTTTACCTCTATTAGCACTAAATTATGCTAGGGTTGCATAAAAGCAACACATTCACAAAGAATGTCTTCACAAAGGGTGACAAAATAATTTAGATATCATTTTGAACCAATTTTAGTCAAGTTTTAAGAGGTTGTGATAGATTTAGGTTCAATTTTAATTTCAAATTAAAGTTGATTAATGTGCACATAAGAATAGGAACACATAAAGCTAAATCCATAGAACAACTTCATGAAACACTCATTAAGGAAGCAAGTACAATGACAAATGAAAAAACTAACTAATACAAAGCTAGCTTAACATTAAATATAGATGAGTAGTCTTCTTTGGCTTGGTTTTGTTTTAAAAAAAACTTATTAAGAAAACTCATCATTCATCTCCTAGGAGGAGGCATGGAGAACAAGGTAAGCAAGAACTCTTGAAACCTCCTATGTAGTCCAAACATCTCCATCCTAAGGTTATGGATGATGTAGTGGTTGTAGAGGCAACATGGACAATTAGGACAATGAGTCTCTTGAAACCCATAGTAAGGATCACCCAAAAGGAGGGAAAGTAGGACACCCAAAATTGGAATGTTTAAGTTTGGTGGAGGAGGAGGAGGCATGTTCTCCAAGGGTGATGAAATGGGTGAGTTGGGAGGGGTAAATGGTGAAGTCACCAAGGTGTCATCAAAGTCTTTCACAAAAGTAATGTTTTGGATTGGTTGGGGTTGTGTGGTCACATCCAAGGGTGTACTTGGAGTGAAGGGTGAAGAGAGCTCATTCATTCTTGAGTTGAATGAAGAGGAGGTAGAACCAATTGAGTGGTTAGTACCATGGTGGATGTTGTCTTGCATGGTGCAAGGGGTGGTGAAGGTGATTAGGAAATGAGGATTGGAACCATCTCATTTTTGGGTGTGTGAAAGGGTGAGGAGTTAGGCTTGGGTACCTTAATCCTAATCTTAATTGTTTTCCTTGGGATGTTTGAGGTTTTTGTAGAAACCATGGTTGACAAGGGTGGTATAAGGGTTAGGGAAGGATGTTTTGATGTGTGAAGAACATGACTAACAAGGTGGGTTTAAATGGGTGAGGGGATGATCCAAACTAGTAATGGGTTAAAATCATTTTAGGTGAATAATAAATTTAGGTAACCTAGTTTAGGAAATATGCAGATTTTTGCAAAGAATCATGCAAAGTTTACACAGATTAAAGAAAATAGTGTAAAGCAAAAGATTCTGTCGGACACAGTGACGGCGGTTCCTTATCTAGGACCGGCGATTCCTTATCGATAAGGATCCACGGGTTGATATGGAACCGCGACCAGAGGTCTTTCAAAAATTTCCCATCCCAAATTTTGGTTAACCCATATTTTTACCAAAGGATTCACAAGCCAAAGTTAACTACTGACCAAAATCTAAGAAGCTAACTATCATAAGACATGCACAAAGCTATGTAAATCACAAACATGAAGGCATAATGTGACAATCCGTCAATTTATGGTTGATATTTTATTCTCAAGTATTATTTAAAAACATTATTTTAATGTTATATTATGAACTCACTTATTTCTCGTAAGAAATTTGGATTTACATCTTGAAGTAGCATCGACTACTTCTAAACCGGAGGATTCTACGTTACGTGCTTACGTTTACATACACCATTTTTGGTGACAATCTGACATTTCAGGAAATAAATTTATCCGTGAATATTATTTAGAGATTTTAAATTTGTGTTGGTTCATAAACTCACAAATTTACGAGAAGAGATTAGGACTTACGATTATAATTTAACGTCCTTTTGCGACTAAGCCGGAAACCTTAGGATTACGTGTTTACGTTTTCGAACTCCGTTTTTGATGAGACAATTTTTATTAGATTCGTTTTGTGCCGTTGATTCATAATTTATAAAAACGTTTTTCGTAAAACGACCTGAGGGCACACAAATCGAGGAAACTAGAATCGAGGAATACCCGTAAATTAGTGGGATGGGACAAAACAAGTTTATCCCACCCCACTAACACATGGGATGGCCAAAAGAGGACACCACATCCATGATGTGGCACCCTTGTAGCTATAAGCTTACACATGGAAGTTTAGCTTCACATGAAAGCTAACTTTTCCCACCAAACTAGCAAAAACCACTAAACTTTACCATTTACTTCCATTTCACATGCATACCACCATAAACACTCTCCTCTCTCTCTCTAAAATTCGTCCACTATTCATCAAAAACAACCCTCATTTGATCTATGATAGCCATAAAATCATGTGTTACTCATACACATGATAATGCTACTTTGAAGCTTTGAAGATTGGAGGTGATTCTAACATCCAAGGAGAAGATTTGTTGGTGTCATAGGGCTGATTTTCCATGAGAAGTTTATAAAGGTTGGTAGACTTGAAGATGATATTGGTTTATCACAAGTTTTGCCATCAAAATCCAAGCCTTCTTCATCAAAGACTCATCTTTTCATCACTAATGGTGGTATAGAGATTGTTCTTCCTATCCTCTTGTTATTTTGATTATGTAATCTTGTATTTTCTTTATTTATGTATATGTATATGGTGATGAATGATGATTAAAAATATTATGTGGGGATTTTGTGTTGATAGATTTGATAATAATGGGTAAAAAGATGGAAAAACCACATGTAAAAATGGTTAAATCTTGCGTAATAAGATGGCTGTATAAAAACAGTAAGTAACCAAATGTTAAACTGATAAAATGGTATAGATGAATTGATATACAGTGAGTATTGAGACTTGTACACATGTGAGAGTTGGTCATGCAATGGAATCATTATAAAGAGTGAGATATGATCAAAACAAAATTAGTATACCAATCTGAATAGTCTGTTTTGTAGGGACTGTTAAGGATACTTAGACATGGATTGAGAAGTAGCTATATCTAAGTTATTTGTAGCACATAATATGAAGTTTATGCCATCTAAAAATTATCTTCTATCTCCTTATAGAACTCAAGATATGATAAAATGGTGAAAGTCTAACTAAAAATCAGATTTTGTGAAATTAAAGTTTAATAGTATTATATAAGCACTCAAACTAATATAGTATAAAATATGAATTAAAACACACTAACTTATAAATTTCATTTATATAAAAATGCAAAAGGATAAATAAATGGACATTATATAAAAATGGTAGTTTGGTAAGTTTTATAAGTTATAAAAACTATATACTAAGTTTTACGTCTTTTCGGCTAAAACCGAAAGATTAACGTTTTTGTTAAATAAAACTTAGACGGTTGGACCCGTCTAATGTAAACTTTTATAAACTCACATACTGATATATAAACATATATAACAAGTAAAAATCGATAAAACCCGAGCTTTACAACATATAGACATTAACGGGCCAAAGTAGCCTTCATGGACAATAAACCCGACTAATTTGGTAAAACACTTATAAACTTATTTATTGGGCTTAACCCATTTGGGCCCAACATATAAAAAAGTATAATACTAATAACAAAAGTATAATTGGGCTAATGAATAGTATTGGGCTTGTAATAGGCGCATTGGGCTTCATAATATAAACAAGTTGAACTAGTGTAACTAGTCTTGAAAATTACCAACACATAAACACTATAATGAATAAGTAAAGATGTATAAACCCACTTGATCATCATCATATGTATAAAATCATCATATGTATACATAATTGTTATTTTTATAAAGTCATTGGACAAGAGTCTAAGACAAGTATTATTTGTCTAGGTTTCCGTGATTGAAGCACGTACCGTACATCCGAATTGCCGATAACCCGCCTTCCCACATCCACATGAGTTCATAGCCTCACACTGTAATACCCCATTTTGGAAATGGAAATATCACAGTAATTATGGCGTGTCATCAAAGCATACAAGGTAAAATGTCTAAACATTACTTGACCATATAAAGGAAAATACCGGAATCAAACATCGGTAGTCCAAAAGTAAAGCTCATCACACACAAACATAGTATAGAAAGGAATAAGGACGAAACAATGTCCAAAGCATAAGTATCATAAAGAAAAGAAATGCATAATGTAAAGAAGGCTAGACAGCTTCCAGTTCATATGCACGTACTCTTAGTGTCTACGAGCGTCCCTGAGTACCTGCCGTTTTGGGAACATAGAAAAGGAAAACGGCTGAGCAATACGCTCAGTGCATGGATGTATAATAAAGCATGAATAGGATAAACATAATAACAACGGAAGAAACTAAGTCCCGAGTAACCTGGTTAAGTCTTAATAAAACTGGTTTTATAGTTTGAAAGTCTTATGTTTTTCTTATAAAAACTGTTTGTAATATTTTACCATTAGCCAATATAGGTCATGAATATCCACCGTGCATGAATAATTGGAGGGGTGACCTCATCATGCAAATTAGAGGGGTTGCCTCTAATTTAATATCCTGGTTTTATGGGTAGGAGGGATCAGCTCCTTGTGAAGGATGCAAGGCACACACCACATTCACCATGTATCCTGAATAAAAACATGTAACTAGGATGCACCCATACGCCCCACATGATAAATATAAATAATTGGCCAAAAGCTGAAGGGACGCCACGAGCAATCACTCCGCTGTGGTGAAGTCATAACATCAGTGCCTCTAATGTTATGGTTATGGTACCTCCATAACTAGGTGAAACTGGTCATGCATGTATATGGCTATAGGTAATCATATTTAAACATAAGCAATCAAACTCATACTTATACTACGGGAAAAAAGTTGGCTGCATACGGGAAAATCCTAATAAGGAAAGAATGTCCATACTGAAAGGACGGGAATCCGTACCTTATGTCCAGTGAACGAGAACGATGAACTGCGAGAATCCTACTTCCGAAACACTAGTGCTACATAAATACGTACATAAAATAAGTATCTGCTTACTACATACATAGCTGGTTTTATATCACGTCTTAGCTTATTTTATGTGTTCTTACTATTTTACACTGTTTAAAGCCTTAAATTGTGTTAAATCTTATATTCTGCTTAATCTGATTAAGTATTTCTGGTATTTCATGTGTTATTATACTTACTGTGTAATAATAAGTAACTTTCCAAAAATAGCAGTTTCCCTAAAATAGAAAGTTTCCAAAAATAGAAAGTTTCCAAAAATAGAAAGTTTCCAAAAATAGAAAGTTACCAAAAATTGAAAGTTTCCAAAAATAGAAAGTTTCCAAAAATAGAAAGTTTCCAAAAATAGATTTACTGCTTAAAATAGATAAGTTTCTAAAAATAGAAAGTTTCCATAAATAGATTAGCTGCCTTAATTAAATAAGTTTCCATAAATAGATTAGCTGCCTTAAATAAGTAAGTTTCTAAAAATAGCTGGTTTCCATAAATAAAATAGCTGCCTTATTTAATTAGGTTTCTAAAAATAGAAAGTTTCCATAATTAGAAATAAGCTGGTTAAATAAGCTAAGTAAATAAGCCTAAGTGTTTTCATGATTATTTCCTAAGTCATATGATAATTATTTCATGTAATTTAATTAAACTATAGGTTATAATATTTAATTAAAGTATGACATGTTTTTAATTAAATATATTAAATACTTAGGTTAAAATATGTATTATTAAATTTTAATAATATAACCTAAGTCATGTTTAATTAATTAATTATATCCATGGTTTTTAAATAATTAATTAATTATAAGTCTTAACAATATAAATACTTAGGTTAAAAATAATTTCATGATTATTAATAATTAATTAACCTAAGTCATGTTATTAAATTAATCTCATCTTTTTATTAATTTAATTTTTTAACATAAGTTTATAACATAAACAACTAACATAATCATGATCCGGATCTAAGCCTAAAAACATGCACCGGATATGAAACAACACCGTACCCTGAACCAAATCGGGGTACCCCCCTTGCTGCCGTGGGACCCATACGCACCAACCAAGACCAAAAAGGTCTTGGTGGTGGTCGGCTAAAACAAACCGAACCTCCCTTGGGGTCGGTTGTATCCTGCGGCCCAAAAACAAACACCCCTTTGATCGACCCTTTGATTAATTAATGATCAAAACATGTTAGATCTATATTTAATTAATGTGCTTTTATAAAAAACATCACGTGTTCATAATTAATAAAAGATTAATTAAAAAGAAAAAGGTAAAAAGGTTTTACCGTATTCGTGGATCAAGAGGGTGAAGAACAAACACGAACAAACACTAATTTAACAAGATCCAAGATCAAAGAAATCACCTTGATGGTGATTTGAAGGTGGCGGCACAAAGAAGGAGGAGAAAAGGGATTTTAGGTTTTTCTTAAAATCTTCTGTAACTTTAATTTGAGTAGTAAAAACTCTATTTATCCCCCTCTTAGTAAAATTGGTAATGGGATTGGCCCATTACCTTGTTTTGGCCGCGGGTAGGGACTCCCTCGTGGGGGTTCCCGTACCTCGTTTCGTGTCTTGTTATTTAATACTCGTTTATGTTTAATTAAGTTCGTGTTTTAAATGTTCTCGTTACGTAAATAACATACTCTTATATATTTAATTACGCTCGTATTAAATATATATACGTAATTAATAATAGCTCGTGTTTTAATTACGCTCGTGATTTCGTGATCGTATGCTCGTGATTACTTATTGCTAAATAATTGTTACGTGATCGTGCAAATAAAATACTTATCGTGTTCTAACACGTACTTAATACATAAACTCCTAACACGTAATCGTAATCATGCTATATTAGGAAAGTTTTTAACTGGTACGTATGATCCTAAGGGTACTATGCATGGTAAAAGCATGCGGGTTTTACAACTCTTCCCCCCTAAAAAGAATAATTCGTCCCCGAATTATAGATAAAGTAAACTAGAAAAGAAGAACATACCCGAATTCAAAATATGAAATGAGGGTAAGAAGCCTGGATAGACTCCTCTGTTTCCCAAGTGGCTTCCCACTCGGTATGATCCCTCCATAGAATTTTGACGAATGGAATCGTCTTCTTTCTCATGACTCGTTCTTGCCTGTTAAGAACTCGTTCGGGTTCTTCTATAAAAGTGAGATCTTCACGAATCTATTCCAGTGGATACTGAACCATGTGAAGGGGATGATATTGGTACCCTCTGAGTAAGGACACATGAAACACATTGTGCACATGCGAAAGCTGCAGAGGTAACGCCAATCGGTAAGATACTTCACCGACTCGTTCAATGATATCAAACGGTCCGATGAAACGAGGACTGAGATTCCCTTTAATCTCGAAGCGTCTAACACCACGTGCCGGCGAAACCTTAAGGAAGACGTGATCTCCTACGTTAAAGTGTAAATCCCTACGATGCTTGTCGGCGTAACTCTTTTGACGTGACCGTGCCTCCTGAATCTTCTGCCTAGCTACTGCGATCTTCTCGTTTGTCATCTCTATGATTTCTGGTCCTTCGAGTGTTCGCTCGCCAACCTGATCCCAGCAGATTGGGGCGCGACACTTTCTGCCATACAACATCTCAAATGGAGCACACTTGATGCTCGCGTGCCAGCTGTTGTTGTACGCAAACTCCACCAAACAGATGTATTCGTCCCAATCACCCGTCCATTCCAACGCACATGATCTCAACATATCCTCCAATGTTTGAATGGTTCGCTCTGACTGTCCGTCCGTTTGAGGATGAAAAGCCGTGCTAAGCTTAAGTTGTGTTCCCCAAGCTTTCTGCAGACTTTCCCAAAAGCGCGAAGTGAATCGAGGATCTCTGTCTGAGACGATGCTGGATGGTGCATCGTGTAGTCTCATGATCTCTCGTCTGTACGTATCTGCGAGTTTACTTACCGGATCTTCCTTGCGGATCGGTAAGAACTGAGCTGATTTGGTAAGTCGATCAACGATAACCCAAATTGCCCGTGCTTCCTTTTGGTAGGCGGAAGACCGGTAAAAAAATCCATGGTGATTTTATCCCACTTCCACTCTAGAATGTCTAACGGTTGAAGGAGACCGCCAGATCGCTGATGCTCGATCTTAACCTACTGGCAGGTAAGACATTTGGAGACATAAGTGGCCACATCCTGTTTCATAGCACTCCACCAAAAGTACTGCTTGATGTCATGGTACATTTTGGTTGAACCAGGATGTATCGAGAATGGGGAGCTATGAGCTTCTGCTAGCAAATCTTCCCGGAGTTCTTGGTCGTCAGGAACACAAAGTCTAGTGCCCTGCCATACGATACCGTCTGCATCTACTCTGAATTCTGTCTGCTTCTCCAAATTCTGAACTATCGCCCATAATTCTCCGTCATCCTTTTGAGCTTCCTTAATCTTAGATAGTAACTCGGGTTCTACTCTAAGATTAGCCCAGTAACCGTGCTGTCCACGTACCTTGATCTCGACGTCTAGTTGCTCCAAGTCTCTTATGATTTCCTCTTCGATTATAATGCTGTTGATTATTCCGGACTTCCTGCTAAGGGCATCTGCTACTACATTTACTTTTCCGGGATGATACTACAGATTAATGTCATAATCCTTCAACAGCTCTAACCATCTTCTCTGCCTCATGTTCAATTCACGCTGAGTGAAGATATACTTCAAGCTCTTGTGGTCCGTCAAAATGTCACATGATTCTCCATATAAGTAGTGTCTCCATATCTTCAATGCAAACACGACTACAGCAAGTTCCAGATCGTGCGTGGGGTAATTCTCTTCATAACGCTTAAGCTGTCGTGATGCGTACGCGATCACTTTCCCATGTTGCATGAGAACACAGCCAAGTCCCTTCCCCGATGCATCGCTGTAGATTTGAAATCCACCCGTACCAGATGGTAGAGTAAGAATAGGTGCAGATACTAGCTTCTGCTTCAGGTCTTCAAAGCTCTTCTCTCGATCTTCAGTCTAGACGAATTTCTCCCCTTTCCGCATCAGTTTGGTCAATGGTAGTGCTAGGCGGGAAAAGTTCTCCACGAACCTACGGTAATATCCAGCTAAGCCTAAGAAACTGCGGACTTCCGTCGCTGATGTCGGCCTCGGCCACTTAGTGATGGCCTCAACCTTCGCTAGATCCATAGTGATTCCTTCTGCTGATACAATGTGACCTAAGAATGCCACCTTGTCTAACCAGAACTCACACTTGGAGAATTTAGCATACAGCTGCTTCTGGCGAAGAATCTATAGTACTGTACGAAGATGGTCTTCGTGTTCCTCCTTGGACTTAGAGAAAATCAGGATGTCATCGATGAAAACAATGACGAATTTGTCCAGAAATTCATGTAAGATTCTGTTCATCAGATCCATGAACACTGATGGAGCATTTGTCAGGCCAAATGGCATAACTACAAACTCGTAGTGGCCATAACGAGTACGAAAGGCAGTCTTAGCAATATCCTGCTCCTTGACTCGTAACTGATGATAGCCTGACCTAAGATCGATCTTGGAGAAGTGTTTGGCCCCTTGGAGTTGGTCAAACAGATCGTCAATGCGTGGCAGTGGATACCTATTCTGAATGGTAATATTATTGAGCTCGCGATAGTCTATGCAAAGACGCATACTGTCGTCCTTCTTCTTAACAAACAAAACCGGTGCGCCCCATGGAGATGCGCTCGGTCGAATAAAACCTCGTTCAAGAATTTCTTGCAATTGATCCTTCAGCTCCTTCAGCTCTATGGGAGCCATGCGATAAGGAGCCTTGGAGATTGGTTCAGCTCTTGGAACCAGCTCGATACTGAATTCCATTTCTCGTGCAGGTCGTATGCCCGGAAGTTCTGCTGGAAACACGTCTTGGAATTCCGACACTATTGGTTGATCATGAATCGATGAAGATTCAGCATCCATGTCGTGAACCGTAGCTAGATAACCCTCGCAGCCATGTGACAGGAGTGCACGTGCTTGCGGGGTGGATATGATTTGTATAGACCGTCCGGGTATGAACCCATTATCAATGTACTCTGGTGCATTGACATCACCGAAGATAACTCGATATGAACGGCAGTCTATAGTAGCATGATATTTGGATAGCCAATCCATGCCCAAAATCATGTCGAAGTCATTCATGTCCAGCGGAAGTGCGTCGACAGGTCGAACCTGATCATCAAATTCTAGGGGAAGACTCTTGTATACATGGGTGATTAATACAGAGTCCCTCAAAGGCGTGGAAATAGTAAGCCTATTTTCTAGTGGCAAGGGAGGCATCCTACTGTTCTTAGCATAAGCAGTAGAAATAACCGAGTGAGTAGCACCCGTATCGAAAAGAACACATGCAGCACGACCATACATATACAAGATTCCAGTGATGGTACCTGTAGACTTGTTGGCCTGGTCTCGAGATGTCGTGTAGACACGCCCGGCAGTAGGAGGCGGCTTGGTATCAGCATGTCCTGATATACCCTCCATCTCGCCCTTACGGCAATCCTTCATAATATGGCCTGGAAGACCACACTTGAAGCACGCATCAGTATTACGGCGACATGGTCCTGGGTGCCTACGGTGACAAGTAGAGCAAAGAGGATGAGTGTATCCTCCAGCAGGTGCTCTGGCTGGCTGAGGACCTGATAAAACATTTTACATGAGACATAATAGTTGGGTACAAAGGACGAAACGGATAATCGTAAGATTGAATACCAGTGATAGCTGGACGGCTAGGCTGCGAACCTCTCTGGTTCTGGTCCCTACCGTTTCCATGGTTCCTGGTAGAATTTTGCTAAAGTGTCAGAATATGAGTTATAACATAAAACATAAGAAATTTCGTAAGTATTAGGACTTGCTGTTGCTGGATTGCCCGGCGTTTTTACGGTAATTATCATTACCGCCACGCCTATCCGTAGCAGATCGGTCATTAGTCTGACCATTTCCCTTGGGCTGATGAGGCTGCTGCTGAGTAGCCGGCTGAGACCGGTCCCCAGTTTTCTGCCTGGAAGATACATTTAAAGAGATGAATGATTGACATATGGAAGGTATACGGATTGGTCACCGCTTGAATACGAAGGTTGACCTCTTGTCGGGTCTTTCAGCTTCCCCGAACTCATCCCTCTCCTGCAGCATCTCCAGTTTCCGTGCTGCATCGGCCACTTGTGCTACAGTATTGAACGTAGCACACACCAGATTTTTTGCGACCGATGTGCGAAGAGCCCATCTAAAGTGATGTGCCTGCTCTTCTGGAGTACCTACTGCCGCACCAAGGAAACCAGCCAAGCGAAGAAAGCGCTGCATAAACTCGTTGCTATTCTCCCCAGCTCTCTGACGGATCCCATGGTACTCTCTCTTGAGTTTGTCCTGCTCAGCCTTGGGAAAGAACTGCTCCATCACCCTGTCCTTGAACTGAGCCCAAGTCAAACCAGCAACCCACTCATCACCACCTTTAGATTGCATCAAAGCTAACCACCAGTTGAGTACATCGCCTTCGAACCGATAGTATGCCAACCTCGCCTTGTATGCAGGGTCACAGCCCATAGCGTTGAAGATCTTCTCAATGTGAGCCAACCAGCTTTCAGCATCGCTGGGGCATTCAGTCTTTTCAAAAGCTCGAGGGCGGAGCTTGTTAAATCTCTCCAGCCATACTGCTAATGTCATTGGAGGAGGAGGAGGAGGAGGTGCCTGATTCTGCTGCTGATTGTTGGCAGCTTGGACTTCAACACGGATGTCATTCCTCAGTTGAGGAAGCAAGGCTTGCATGGCAGCCTGAATTGCAGCATTGAGCTGCTCCTGTTCGCGTGTGAGAACCATCTGACAGTATAACATAAAACATATGATTAAACAGTTCAAAACATAAAATATAAAGTATATATACATGAAAAAATTTTATACTAAAAATTTCACGAGAAAAATTTTATGCAAGAAAATTTTTGTGTATGAATGCATGATGCAGTTTTATGAAAACTTTGTATGCTCGAGAGTGAACGCCTCTGGTCAGTTCACCTAAAACAAAGACATTGCGAGGGGACGCCTATGGGTCGGTCCCAAATCTAAAAGTTTCGATAAAACACATGCGACTAAATAGGGCCAGTCTTGTACCAACCATTACTTAGTCAAAAACCCTGTAACAATGACATATATATGTATGCTTAAAAATGATGAATGCATGAAAACAACTGTCAGTTCTAGGAAGACCGTAGTGACTACCCCCTAATCACAGGTCATATTTGAGAGCCTACAGGTCGAAGCCTTGGCTCTGATACCATAATTGTAACACCCTATTTTGGAAATGGAAATATCACAGTAATTATGGCGTGTCATCAAAGCATACAAGGTAAAATGTCTAAACATTACTTGACCATATAAAGGAAAATACCGGAATCAAACATCAGTAGTCCAAAAGTAAAGCTCATCACACACAAACATAGTATAGAATGGAATAAGGACGAAACAATGTCCAAAGCATAAGTATCATAAAGAAAAGAAATGCATAATGTAAAGAAGGCTAGACAACTTCCAGTCCATATGCACGTTAATATAAAGAGATTTTACTCGTTGAAAGTTCGTTTTCTCGGTGTCTAATCGAATTGATTTCCGGTTAATTGTGTGAGATTAGTTGTTCTTGGTGAAACAAATATTTTTGGTTTTGGAAAAATAAATGCGCAAGACTTAAAAATAAAGGACGGGAAATTAAAACTACAACTAAGTGAAACGTAAAACGGTGCAATATTTAAAATGTTAAAAGTAAATGGCGAGAAATGAAATGACGTAAAATTAAAACTTAGCGAAAAGTGAATTGACAATTAAATAAAAATGCATAACGAAATTAAATTGAACTTGAAATAAAATGAGAAAAATGGACACTTAAACTAAAACAAAATATTTAAAACCAAACAAGATACCAATCGGAATATTAAGCAAGAGTTCAATCGGAATGTTGAGCAAAACTTATAATCGGAATACATTAGAAAACATCCCGATCGGAATAACATGAAAACTAGTTCAATCGGAATGAGCAAACTAGCGTGATCGGAATGACCCAAATCCATACAATCGGAATAATGGAAAAGATTAAATCGGAATGACTAATAAAAAGATCAGATCGGAATGCTAAGAAGTAACTTCAATCGGAATGTGTTACAAAATCAATGCAATCGAAAAAAAACTAAAACCCTATTCCGATTGTTCAATCGGAATGAAGGGATGCGTCAGGTCGGAATATCCAATCGGAAAGGGGTTTTCCCTTTCCGATCACTCCTTGGTCCGAAACTTATGCAAAGGTAAATAAGCTATTAGATTAAGATCAAACCCAAAACTAGCACGAATCTCAAGTGAAATAAATCGAATAAGCACAAATATAACTTAACAAAACTTAAAAGAAACAAACTTTTAGAATCAAGACATAAAAAGATGAACTTTTAAGATCAAAACTTTTAATAAGAACTTGATGAAAAAGATGATGAAAACAAGATTTAGATAAACAAGAAAGATTAATAACATAAAGATTAAGACAAGATTAAGCTTAAAAAGTAAAAGTTTGATTGAAAACAAGAAAGATTAAAAGATGAAAGATTAAAGTTCTAGAGAGAGAAACTGTCACTTTCTCTCTCTAAACTACTCCTACTACTAAAACTAAAACTAATCTAAAAATTGACTAACTCCTTCATGTGGTGAAATGAAGGGTATTTATAGGAAAGGGAAGTGGTTGGTGTCTTCTTCTTTTCTTTCTTTCTTTCTTCACGTCTTTTCGTCTTTAAAGTTCTTCGACTTTTTCGACTTTGTCTCGGGATTAATTAAAACTCGTCTTATAATTTGTTTATTTATTAGACTCGAGTTCTTTGGCTTTATGAAACTTCCGTCTTTAGACTTGTTCTTCGATAAATCTTCAGAATTGGTCTTGGACTTCCGTTCTTTTTCCACTCTTGATCTCTTGACTTTGTCTTTTGTCGTTTTCTTCGATAAAAGCCCGTGAAATCCCGTGTTTTCTCCATTTTTCACCTTTTCGTCCTAAATCACAACAAAAACACAAACCACGCATAATTCTGACATAAATGACATAAAATATACGTTTTGGCTCGGTTATTATTGTAATTAAGTGCTAAAAAGGATGGGTGTTTTCACACCTATCAAATCCCCTACACTTAACCATTGCAATGTCCTCATGCAATGCATTAGTTACAAAGCACTTTTATATTTTTCATCACAATCAATCCACGTTGGCCTTTATTAAAGAGATAGAAAATTATAAACATACAAAGTAAAGAAATCTAAAACATACCTTGGGTTTTGAAAATGTCGTGAAAGATCATCATCCTCAAGTTTTCACTTTCTCCAAACCAAGCTTAAAAACAAGATCATTGTTACTATAAGTTAGCAAACTAACACGAACTCATGTGGGCCAATTATTCACTTAGACTCCCTTATTCCTAGGTGTATCTCTTATATTTTATTTTTGTCTTGAATGATCACTAGGATGCATTGTTTGACTTATTTCGATAGTTATTTAGGCCGAAAATAAAGTGCACGATTTAATCAATAGTTAGCTAAAGGACCAAATCTTTTAAAACTGCTTCTCGGGACCTCATAAAGTTCATATCTTGGCATAACTCGCTTCGCGATTTGAGACCTTTCTCGGACCGATATTTGGCAGCGACTTCATACTTCGAATCTTCGAGAGACGTTCTTGAAATTATGGTCTTCTCTTCATAATAGGAATTTCTTCACTTGAAGTTTTGAGAGATTCTTCATATTTGGACCACGACTTCGTCATTTTTCTCCAATCTTTATTTTGGACTTTGATATACAACGATCCGCCTCCTTTTAGGACTTGGATCTATTTATCCTCATACCTTGTTAGGGTCTTTTCGGATAGACTTCTCCATGACTTTTGGGGAGTTTTTGCTTTTCGTCGTGTGTCTTGATCCTTCATATAGATTTTTGGTAAATGATTCTTCACATCACTTTTGGATCTTTAGCAACAAAATGTAGCCCTCATGCCTTGTTAGGGCATTTTCGGACTCGCCAATCTTCGCGTCCCGCTTCAATAAGTTATGCCTTGGCTATGAACTCTAATCCATACCGAGCAACTTTTAAACGATCTGGGGCTAGAAGCTAAGTAACTGTTCAAATCGTACAACCTTATTTATTAGCAGATAAATTATTAGCAAGCGATGGGAGAATAGGCTCATAATTAACTCACATAAATTCACGAAAGAATACCGAACTTATAATTGACTCTATCATCTCTCGTTCTCCACAGTTTAAAATCTCAAGGAATGAGACTCGTGGATGCTTAGCCTATTAAATCAAAGTTTTGGGTTTTCGAGTCGCCTATAGGATCTTGCAAATTCTTAGACTTTTTCAAGTTTAGAAATTGCGTTTTAAAGTTCCCTTGATAAACGACTCTCTAAGATCAATTATAGGAACTTGCGAAAAGTTCTTGTTCTTGACCCGTGAGAGTTAAGACTTTCGCGTTTTATAGCTCCCTATATAAAAGCCTAGCAAAACTTGACTTAAACATGTTAAGGATACTAGCTAGAGCAAACTTAGATAAGTAAACTCGGGTCGAGTCAAAATATTCACGACTAAGAAAAATCTAAAACCACTTTATTAAAAATTTATTCTAGCAAAGGAAACATAACAAAGGCAAATACAACTATACAACTAGGCCAAAATAGATTAAAAATTTTGAAAAATGTCGAAAAATCAAATTTTCCGGTTAAAATGAGGACAAATGCAAGGAAAAGGCCACTTAACTTCGATAGAAGCCCCCCTACACTTAAGATAAACATTGTCCTCAATGTTTAAGCATGTGGAAGTAAACTCCCCTACACTTAGGACATTGTGCACGTTGTTTAAATCTCGCTAAGAAAGAGACAACTAAAGAGATTCCTATTTTAATATTGGGAAAATATAAAATAGTAAATCGAAAAGAGGTTAGGATAGAACCGGGAAGAAGGGAACACGGAATCACGGTTCGTCAAAAGTCATCAAGAGTGTGTCTTTGAAGCTCTAATCCCTGCTCATGATAAGAAAGAGAACAAGAAACACCACGGGGCTCCCCCTACACTTATGGTAAAGATAAATAGATAATTGGGTTGCCTCCCAAAAAGCGCTTGTTTATATTAACCGAGTCACGAGCCTGACTCGTCCCCGAATTAAATGGTCCATGGGGAAGCCTCAAATGTGATACCGGGATCAAAGACCTTGTCCTCGTTCCCGGTTGACATCAACAAAGGAGAGGCGGGGGGATAAGTCTTGAATGGGAGGAAGTTCCTTTCAACATACGTATAGTATGTGAATTCAAGATCCACGGGAGGTGGGGTGGGTAAAGTAAGCACATTGTCCTCCCCCAAAGACAATGGCGGCTGAGCATTAGGCAAAGCCGTGATGTTATTAATGATAGCATAATCAATGTCACCTCCCGGGTCAAAGCACTCATCCTCCGAGATAGTCTCTAAAGGGGAGGATGAAAGGTGCTCAGGAGGGGGACTTGGGACAATACCTTCAAGTAGCAAATTATCAAAAATAATGTCCCCCTCCGTGTCATAATCATCAATACCTGGAGGGATGGAGTAGATGTCAATTTCTTCCAGCAATGGATCATTATCTTCAACGGTAGGAATAGATGGAGGTAAAGACTCGGAAAGAGGAGGAGAAGTCAACGCTTCGATTTGAGCAATAAGAAGGTGCACTTTCCGTAATCTATATCGAAGAAGCACGTCTTCAACCTCATCCACAAGATCATGCTTATCGGTGAACTTCTCGTAAACCAGAGAGAATAAATCGTCATCGCCCGCATCTCCCGGTGGAGATTGAGAAATTTCAAAAGTGAATTTCTCATAGCTTGGAGAAAAATCGACATCATTAGGAGCGACCTCTTTCGTAAGAGCAACGAAGTCCTCAGGCTCCATAGCAGGTAAGTCACAAACTTCATCATCCAATACCTTTTCGAGACCAACATCACTAAGCTCATTCGACGTATCACACTCCTTAGACTCGTTTGGGATATTGAGAGAAGGGATGACAATTGCACTAGGACATTGAGCAGTAAGATCATTCCAAGAAATAGTAGGCTCATCGTCATCATCATGATCATAATAGTATTGACGCACAGGAGGAGGGGTATAATCACTAAGATTAGATACTTGCTCTTGTTGCTGTCTTTTCTCTTTTTCCCATGCTTCTTTAAACTGAACGAAGGCCTCTTGAAGTTTCAAAATAGTGGCGTGCCTTTCTTCATTCAGAGTAGTGAGTTGTTGATCAATAGGAATTACCTGAGAGGATTGATGACTGAAGGTGTGATGTGGGGGCTCATAGTGTTGAAAACCTGAATTATAGCATGGTTGTGGCTCATAGTAGTTCATCGGTTGAGAAGAATTAGAAACCGGGTTTGGTTCGTAATAATCCATTGGTGAAGAAAATTGAGGACACGGATTTTGCTCATAATAATTCGTTGGTTGACAATAGAAAGTATCGTGAGGACCCCCACAGTTGTTGCAAACCGGGTATGGAGAAAACTCAGGTGCGTCTTGTGGATAGCTATTTTCATTGTCATAATTGTACCCCGGTTCTTGCCCGTGACCATACGGGTATCGAACCGGGCACGAAACATGCCAATGAGAATCGCTTCCACAATAGATGCACGGGGGAACAGGAGGTGGGTTCAAAAAGAATGAATTAGTCGAGTTGCACAAGGGACAAAATCCGTTTTGTATGTAGTCGATATCATTTCCGCACCGCTCACATGTACACCATTGACAAGAGTTGTTCCCAGATAATTGTTTCCCACACCGGACGCAATGGACATAAAAATCCATAAAGAAGGATAGATAAGCAAGAAGAATATTTATGGTGCAAAACTTTGAAAAAGAAATGCTTTTTATGATTTTACAAATGTTTTTGTATTTTTGAAAAATTTTTGGACATGAAAAATAACGTTCACAAGTGAACGGATCCCAAAAGCCAACGCTTCTCTCACAAAAAACTTTCGATCCTCACGAAAAGACCCGGCAGCGGCGCCATTTTAATATAAAGAGATTTTACTCGTTGAAAGTTCGTTTTCTCGGTGTCTAATCGAATTGATTTCCGGTTAATTGTGTGAGATTAGTTGTTCTTGGTGAAACAAATATTTTTGGTTTTGGAAAAATAAATGCGCAAGACTTAAAAATAAAGGACGGGAAATTAAAACTACAACTAAGTGAAACGTAAAACGGTGCAATATTTAAAATGTTAAAAGTAAATGGCGAGAAATGAAATGACGTAAAATTAAAACTTAGCGAAAAGTGAATTGACAATTAAATAAAAATGCATAACGAAATTAAATTGAACTTGAAATAATATGAGAAAAATGGACACTTAAACTAAAACAAAATATTTAAAACCAAACAAGATACCAATCGGAATATTAAGCAAGAGTTCAGTCGGAATGTTGAGCAAAACTTATAATCGGAATACATTAGAAAACATCCCGATCGGAATAACATGAAAACTAGTTCAATCGGAATGAGCAAACTAGCGTGATCGGAATGACCCAAATCCATACAATCGGAATAATGGAAAAGATTAAATCAGAATGACTAATAAAAAGATCAGATCGGAATGCTAAGAAGTAACTTCAATCGGAATGTGTTACAAAATCAATGCAATCGAAAAAAAACTAAAACCCTATTCCGATTGTTCAATCGGAATGAAGGGATGCGTCAGGTCGGAATATCCAATCGGAAAGGGGTTTTCCCTTTCCGATCACTCCTTGGTCCGAAACTTATGCAAAGGTAAATAAGCTATTAGATTAAGATCAAACCCAAAACTAGCACGAATCTCAAGTGAAATAAATCGAATAAGCACAAATATAACTTAACAAAACTTAAAAGAAACAAACTTTTAGAATCAAAACATAAAAAGATGAACTTTTAAGATCAAAACTTTTAATAAGAACTTGATGAAAAAGATGACGAAAACAAGATTTAGATAAACAAGAAAGATTAATAACATAAAGATTAAGACAAGATTAAGCTTAAAAAGTAAAAGTTTGATTGAAAACAAGAAAGATTAAAAGATGAAAGATTAAAGTTCTAGAGAGAGAAACTGTCACTTTCTCTCTCTAAACTACTCCTACTCCTAAAACTAAAACTAATCTAAAAATTGACTAACTCCTTCATATGGTGAAATGAAGGGTATTTATAGGAAAGGGAAGTGGTTGGTGTCTTCTTCTTTTCTTTCTTTCTTTCTTCACGTCTTTTCGTCTTTAAAGTTCTTCGATTTTTTCGACTTTGTCTCGGGATTAATTAAAACTCGTCTTATAATTTGTTTATTTATTAGACTCGAGTTCTTCGGCTTTATGAAACTTCCGTCTTTAGACTTGTTCTTCGATAAATCTTCAGAATTGGTCTTGGACTTCCGTTCTTTTTCCACTCTTGATCTCTTGACTTTTTCTTTTGTCGTTTTCTTCGATAAAAGCCCGTGAAATCCCGTGTTTTCTTCACTTTTCACCTTTTCGTCCTAAATCACAACAAAAACACAAACCACGGATAATTCTGACATAAATGACATAAAATATACGTTTTGGCTCGGTTATTATTGTAATTAAGTGGTAAAAAGGATGGGTGTTTTCACACCTATCACACGTACTCTTAGTGTCTATGAGCATCCCTGAGTACCTGCTATTTTGGGAACATAGAAAAGGAAAACGGCTGAGCAATACGCTCAGTGCACGGATGTACAATAAAGCATGAATAGGATAAGCATATAACATAATAACAGCGGAAGAAACTAAGTCCCGAGTAACCTGGTTAAGTCTTAATAAAACTGGTTTTATAGTTTGAAAGTCTTATGTTTATCTTATAAAAACTGTTTGTCATATTTTACCATTAGCCAATATAGGTCATGAATATCCACCGTGCATGAATAATTGGAGGGGTGACCTCATCATGCAAATTAGAGGGGCTGCCTCTAGTTTAATATACTGGTTTTATGGGTAGGAGGGATCAGCTCCTTGTGAAGGATGCAAGACACACACCACATTCACCATGTAATCCTGAATAAAAACGTGTAACTAGGATGCACCCATACGCCCCACATGATAAATATAAATATATGGCCAAAAGCTGAAGGGACGCCACTAGCAATCACTCCGCCGTGGTGAAGTCATAACATCAGTGCCTCTAATGTTATGGTTATGGTACCTCCATAACTAGGTGAAACTGGTCATGCATGTATATGGCTATAGGTAATCATATTTAAACATAAGCATCAAACTCATACTTATACTACGGGAAAACAGTTGGCTGCACGGGGAAATCCTAATAAGGAAAGAATGTCCATACTGAAAGGACGGGAATCCGTACCTTATGTCCAGTGAACGAGACCGATGAACTGCGAGAATCCTACTTCCGAAACACTAGTGCTACATAAATACGTACATGAAATAAGTATCTGCTTACTACATACATAGCTGGTTTTATATCACGTCTTAGCTTATTTTATGTGTTCTTACTATTTTACACTGTTTAAAGCCTTAAACTGTGTTAAATCTTATATTCTGCTTAATCTGATTAAGTATTTCTGGTATTTCATGTGTTATTATACTTACTGTGTAATAATAAGTAACTTTCCAAAATTAGCAGTTTTCCTAAAATAGAAAGTTTCCAAAAATAGAAAGTTTCCAAAAATAGAAAGTTACCAAAAATAGAAAGTTTCCAAAAACAGAAAGTTTCCAAAAATAGAAAGTTTCCAAAAATAGATTTACTGCTTAAAATAGATAAGTTTCTAAAAATAGAAAGTTTCCATAAATAGATTAGCTGCCTTAATTAAATAAGTTTCCATAAATAGATTAGCTGCCTTAAATAAATAAGTTTCTAAAAATAGCTGGTTTCCATAAATAAAATAGCTGCCTTATTTAATTAGGTTTCTAAAAATAGAAAGTTTCCATAATTAGAAATAAGCTGGTTAAATAAGCTAAGTAAATAAGCCTACGTGTTTTCATGATTATTTCCTAAGTCATATGATAATTATTTCATGTAATTTAATTAAACTATAGGTTATAATATTTAATTAAAGTATGACATGTTTTTAATTAAATATATTAAATACTTAGGTTAAAATATGTATTATTAAATATTAATAATATAACCTAAGTCATGTTTAATTAATTAATTATATCCATGGTTTTTAAATAATTAATTAATTATAAGTCTTAACAATATAAATACTTAGGTTAAAAATAATTTCATGATTATTAATAATTAATTAACCTAAGTCATGTTATTAAATTAATCTCATCTTTTTATTAATTTAATTTTTTAACATAAGTTTATAACATAAACAACTAACATAATCATGATCCGGATCTAAGCCTAAAAACATGCACCGGATATGAAACAACACCGTACCCTGAACCAAATCGGGGTACCCCCCTTGCTGCCGTGGGACCCATATGCACCAACCAAGACCAAAAAGGTCTTGGTGGTGGTCGGCTAAAACAAACCGAACCCCCCTTGGGGTCGGTTGTATCCTGCGGCCCAAAAACAAACACCCCTTTGATCGACCCTTTGATTAATTAATGATCAAAACATGTTAGATCTATATTTAATTAATGTGTTTTTATAAAAAACATCACGTGTTCATAATTAATAAAAGATTAATTAAAAAGAAAAAGGTAAAAAGGTTTTACCGTATTCGTGGATCAAGAGGGTGAAGAACAAACACGAACAAACACTAATTTAACAAGATCCAAGATCAAAGAAATCACCTTGATGGTGATTTAAAGGTGGCGGCACAAAGAAGGAGGAGAAAAGGGATTTTAGGTTTTTCTTAAAATCTTCTGTAACTTTAATTTGAGTAGTAAAAACTCTATTTATCCCCCTCTTAGTAAAATTGGTAATGGGATTGGCCCATTACCTTGTTTTGGCCGCGGGTAGGGACTCCCTCGTGGGGGTTCCCGTACCTCGTTTCGTGTCTTGTTATTTAATACTCGTTTATGTTTAATTAAGTTCGTGAAATGTTCTCGTTACGTAAATACCATACTCTTATATATTTAATTACGCTCGTATTAAATATATATACGTAATTAATAATAGCTCGTGTTTTAATTACGCTCGTGATTTCGTGATCGTATGCTCGTGATTACTTATTGCTAAATAATTGTTACGTGATCGTGCAAATAAAATACTTATCGTGTTCTAACACGTACGTAATACATAAACTCCTAACACGTAATCGTAATCATGCTATATTAGGAAAGTTTTTAACTGGTACGTACGATCCTAAGGGTACTATGCATGGTAAAAGCATGCGGGTTTTACACACACTCTTTTAAATGTTTTTATGAAATGTTTTATAAACACGCGAGGGAGATAACATGTTAGTTTTTATAAAATAGGACACTATTTGTTCCGATTGTCTGTTTTTTGATTTGGACCCGAATGATTGTATGACCCAATGAATGATTAAATGACCCGATAGATGAAATGAAATGGATTATTAAAGTTAGGTTATGTCACTAAAAGTCCCATTAGCATGAATTCTGAACTACCGGGATTTGGTAGACGCTTATGCATATAATAGTACTATTTGGGGACGATCACCCCAGTTCGCGCCTTGACGATTGATCCCCGTCGTGCCACATTGATTGGTAAGCGAATTTATGTATGAGAAGATTTACACAAGCGTGATTATTGTGAAGACACGCTAATCTAGATGGGCAAATGAGTTTCGGGCTAGCTACCCGTTGTTTGGTTTAGTAAGGTAACAATGTCATGCGGCTTGTAATAATCCAATTAACGAAATACTGCTTTATGCATTGAATTACGATATATTGCCTGACTAGCAATACGGGGTCTTATTATTGATTTTATGTTCGTGTTTTGGTTTTACATAACCATATACATATAACGGTTTTTATTTAACTTTATACAACGTTATAAAACGTATTGTATAATGTTTTTAACGACAATGGTTCGTATAATGATTTTGAAGGTTAAAGCCTATATTATGATTTTGATAAGGATTTGTATAAAATGACTTTGGCTATTTTATGGCCTATTACAATGATTTGTACAAAATAATTTTCGGTAATAATTTTATACCGATGTTATATTGATGGAAATTATTAAACTCTATGAATTCACTCGGCGTTATCGCTGACCTTTTTTTTAACATGTTTTATCTCAGGTACTTGAAGGTAATTCTCGGGAAGACAACAAGAATTCATGGCCCGCACTTAAATAATAATTTTCATTCAAATTCTTTGTAAAACTTATATGAAATACAATGACTTGGGACCTATGTAAATTTGATATTTATGAATGGAAATGCTTTATTACTAAACGACGCGATTCTTAAGCGTTGTCTACGATGTGAGTAATGTGCTATCCCGTAACACCAACGAGTCTTCCGCTGTATTGAATTGTGTAAATTTAGGGGTGTTACAGTTTGGTACCAGAGCTCTCGTTATAGAGAACGAAAGATTTTTAAAACTAAGGTTTTGAATAAAACATTTCAAAATCTTTTAACTATAAACATTTTTCTAAAAATGTCTAAAAATCTTTTGACTATAACGGTGCCGAAGAATTCCCGAGTTACCGACAAGGCCAGACTGAGAAGTGTTATTTTAATATATATATATGATGTAATTTGATTACATGATTGTTTGATGATTATTTTAATATTTATACGAGGTATTTATACGACGTAGATTGTCATAAGGAACCCTAAATCCCCTAGTAAATTAACCGAAGCTATTCCCGTAGGAATTCTAGCTATTCTTGATCTAAACCAAGTTGCGGATATTTATGATCACAACAAAATGGTTAATATTCGTAGAAATGTTGATATTAGTTGATTGTGATATTAAAGAAGAATTGGCGAGATTATATCTAATATTGACGTCATGACGATCTTTCCTTATAGAGTGGAGTTTGACAAAACGTTACCACCTAGAAAGATGTCATCTGATTCGTTGTCAACTTGTCATCCAATTCTTAAATTGAAATCGAAAGGGTGAATGTTGCACTTGAGGCTGTCATGGGAACCATTAACCAAAAGCCTCATGCCACTAGTACCTTTCTGAGAAGTCTAATTGAATGATCGAGTCATTTTAGACTAGTGACTCATTTGATAACTATTATTGTAGGAGCTATAGGATTGGAAATTAAGTGTTGTGCACATCGAACTTTTATTGCCCTATTAAGGTCTAAGAATAAAGATTGAAAGTATTGGAGAATGAAGTAGGATATCGCATTGAGTATGATTTGGCTGAAACTTAAATAAAGTAAAATTTAACCTGTATGGAATTTGAGATTGATAAGAGGAAGTCGTTAATTTATGTGATTGAATTGTAAGGTTTTAAATTTTTGTTGGTTCGTGTTAAGGGTTGTTCCTAGGCCATTGTCCACTAACGAGGATGCTCAGTGTCCAAGAAATAAATTGAAGAAATCCTCTTCTGAAATTGGGACCGATGGATCTTTTGGGACATGTGGAACACCTAATGACTCTTGTAGATTAGTATTCATTGTGGTATCTTTTAAAAATAATCCCTAACTTAACTGAGACATCAATTGGTAGGATGAGTTCTTGGAATTGTATGACATAGTGACACGTAATGTGTTACGGTACAATTTTGACTTGTTTGTGATTAATGAAAAGACTACCTTTGTGTAAAACCCGTAAAAATAAGGTCATAATTTAATTCTATTTCCAATTATTTTGAAGTATTTTATAACGTTAAATATTATTATGTTTAACGGTTTAAGTTGAAACCGATATTAAATATTATAATTTAATATTTTGACGAGCAACGAGGACTACTAGTGATCGCGATACCGACGGATGCCAAAAATTTTATATTTTATTATCGATAGTTTCGATATTGAATACTTTCGACGATATCGTTTCAATTACGTATCGAGTCGTTATATTATTATTTTTCGTGTGCGTTTAAACTTTTAAAAAGCATTTTAACGAAATTCGAGTCTCGTAAATATTTCAAAATTTACAATTTACATTTTCTACCCTTTTAAACTATTTTATTACATTTTAGTCCAAAACTATTCACTAATTGCAAATTATACCCTTACCCCACTAATAAATAAATCTTCCACTACTACATATAAAATATTTTAATCAAAAAAATTCATTTCTTCTTTCCTTTGCCTTGTCTTGCCATCCACCATAACCACACCATCACCAAATTCCCTAAAAATCTTATGATCTAGATATTTTGAAAGAAAACCAAGCAAAGTCCCTATCCTAAAATCATCTTGTGAGTATTTTGGTACCATTTTTATCAACATGCAACCATATTAATTTTTCAAGAAAAGTTGGTAATGATTAATCCAAATTTGTTGTATGCATATGTTAGTAGTGACAATCAAAAGATTTTCATGCTATGTTTTTGTTAAAAAGTTGATTTTTAATTTTTGGGTTTTTGATTTTGATGATGATACAAGTGTTAGGATTGGTTTATGATGATATTAGGGGCTTAGGTTGATGATAAAAGTTGTTGGAATTGATCAAAAACTTGATTTTGTAAGAGATTTTAATAGTCATTTTTGGGCAGTAGGTTTGAGGCCACTTTCGAGGGTCTTAAGTCTGAATATAGGATGATATTATGGGATTATGTCGTAGAGAATTTCGTTAGCTTCGATTTGATATAAAGTAGGCCTTCCAACTCCAAACGAGGTGGAAGATACACTAGTTTGATTTTCGTGTACCGGGAGACGAGTGTCGACACAATCCAAAATTTTTTGTCGATATTAGGATCGAGTCTCGGGGACTATAAAATGAGTTTGAAAATGATTCAAGGGCTGTTCTTAGGCTCCAAGTTTAGTATGTTGAGTCTATTTTTAGAATCAAGTGGCGGTTTTACAAATGGAGTTGTTTAGAATGGTCAAAATGGTTTCGTAAGTCAAGGTCGCTAAACTGTCCGGATTTTGTAATTCAAAGATGAGTCGGGCAGGGAACTTTAGATGTAAAATCTTTTGATGGGCTCTTGGGAGGAATTTCTACATAGAGTAAGTGGGTTCTCTGAGTAGTATCATAAAAATTTGAAATGTCTAAGTATGGGAAAACGGCTTGGACATTCGGTATGTTCCGACAGATTTTTATTAAAGACATAGAATAATAAAATGAATATATAGGAGAGTGTAATAGTATCAATTGTATCGTTTTCTCTCGAGTTTGTCGTGATTATATGAGTCGAGTTTTATATTCTTATGTATGGTCTATTCCTCGAGTCTATTATTAATGAACGCACCTCATTTGATAGGTTGCGGTTCTCGTGTTTGAAAGGCATCATCTATCGTCGGCGATCGTCTCATTACCACTATCGGCTAAGGTGAGTCTATAGCCTCGCTTTATACTAGTTATTAAACGATTTTAAACCCGCAAGGGGGAATACATGTTTTATAAACTTAGAACACAACATTTTTATGGTATGCTTTGTCCCTCTATGAATGGACCCGTGGTTGCCTTTAAATTGCATTAAGTGATTGCCTTTGTTAAAACCTCAATTATGGACCGTTAATTAACCTATGATGGGTTAACCGCTAGTACAATTAATAGATCTATGGGGGAAGCCGCCCCGATTCAGTTTTTGTGGACTTGTCATAGAAGCTTAGGCCCGACCTCCACACTGTTTAAGCATATTGTATTGAGAAGTCAGATATACGGCAATGTACCAATAATATGGAGGTAACCGACAATTAATAAATCTCCTGTCCTATCAGACCTCTAAAGGGAGTGTCTAAGGGCTCGGTTCCATGAGCTTATTGCAATTTATGCTATATACAATTATCATTGTTGATGCAAATTATTATTTGATGCTTATAAGCATGCCACAAACTTATAATCTTTGGTTGTGTTCAAATTGATTACATAAACCTATAGATTCACTCGGCATTTTTGTTGATTGTTTTACTCACATGTATTTCAGGTAATCAAGAAGTGGAAGCTTGGAGGTCACGGGGAATGAAGTTGTGCACTGCTTTTGTTGTTCAAACTCTTTGATTTATTTATCGTTCCATTTTTAAAACAAACTAATATGTTGTTTTAACTTATGTTTTGGTAACGATTACTTGGGACTACGCTACTCTGACAAATGTTTTAGGAACGATAAATCTAAAATGTCTCTTTTCGAGTCGTTCTTTACAAATTATGTGTTGTTGTATCATTGTTTAGCACCCAAAGATGTATTCCGCTGCGTGTAAATTTGGGGGTGTGAAAGATTGGTATCAGAGCCAGGAGTTATAGAGAACTAGGTCTTTTTCTAAAAACCTAAACTATAACTGTCGGTTTTATTTTTCAAAGAGTCGGTGAACATGATTTCGCGTGACTTCAGGTTCAAGCTACTTCTGGGATTACAACTTTAGTATACATTATTATGTATGCCTTATTGCTAAGTATTTCTAAATAAATACTACAATCCTTTATCGATATATATATATATGTCGTTAAATTTTCGATAGAAGTTTATCATTTATTAATGATTAACTTAAATAAATACAATGAATTTTCAAGATCTTTCTGTATTTATTTTTGAAGTATTTAAATTGCTTTTATTGCAAAATTTTTATATTATGACCTTACATAACTTCATTTACGCGCGTTACTTTCATTGTTTAACCCTTTGTGATATCTATATAGATATTCAAATCGTCTTCCGGCTATTTGTGCTTGGACGTCTTTTAACGTAATCTCCAGACCATTGTGTAGCTCAATGTGTCCTTGGAATAGACTAACTGCTATCGTGTGAGTCATACATTTTGAAACATTTCTTAAAATAGTGTTGAATAATACCATGGTTTTTCATAATATTTTGTTGATTTTTATTATCGTTTTACACGACATGCGAAGATTTAATTCGTTGACATTTATATGTATCGACTCCGAAGTGTATTGTTCACTTATATCTCGGTAACGTCATCGTTATTTTATAAATCATCGTCTAGATTATGGCACTAGAATTGGAATACGATTTTACTTATATAAAATTGTATCATTTGTTTTTCATTAACCTTCTCGCTCCCGGAGTGTAGCATGTTAATGTTCCATTCTTTTCTTGTTATGTTTTGTGTTTTTGACAATCGTGGCACCAAGGAGATTTGCCTACATTGCATTTTGAAATCTAAATTACGAACGTTTTTCACCGTCTTGCTTCCTAAATTTCGTGTTGAATACCTTGAAGCATTTTCTGTCATTCATCATGCTATATTTTATTTGATGCTCATTACGAGATTTATTTTTCGTTGTTATAAAATCCACAAGACATGTGTGTATATATGTATATATTTTGAGCCGTTAAGAAGTGTCAAAAAATACACTTTATGCAGAAACTGTAGGGGCAGTATAAACAGGTCAAAACTTAAAAGTAAAACCTGTGTTTTTAAAATAAAATAGTCAAACCTGCACAGAACTTGCAGGGGTATTTTGGTCATTTTACATTGGTTTTCAGGTCTCGGGTAAAACTAGGAAGTCGTCTGAAACGTCGTTTTGCATCAAAATGCTTTAGACTCTGAGTCTTGGAGATGTCGTTTATCGGGTCAATTAATCGGCTCATATTTAAAAGTCAAATCTGATAGAAAATTCGGAACATGGGTTTTAAACGTTTCTAAGAAGTTTTGAGTTCATTTGAGATCGTAAAATTTTAACGAATATTATTTTACAAATAACTAATACTAGTTTCATGTGAAAATGTTTAAAAATAGAAACATTACAGGATTAGCTATTACCAGATTAATGATGTAATTTGAAAATGAATAATATATTTTCTTAAAAGCATGTTGTGTCGAGTATCTTACAAAGAATACACATGTGGATTGTTTTATTCTTTTCATATATATATGACTCATTTATCATTCGATGTTATTTTATTTTCGTTTTCTTCTAACCTTCCACTGATTTGAGTTGAGTTTTGAAGTTTTGCCTTCACATTCTTCGTTGACATTCTTATCGCGTATCTCATGACGTTTTCGTCTAAACCTTATAACCCTTTGAAAACTTAACAACTTGTAACCATTTCATTGGTTGTTTTATGAGCTACTATTTGCCACTTTTTGCAAAACTTTGACTACTTTATACGTTGTCATAATGTCATATTATAAATAAATCTGATATTGTTTTACGATTATTTTCACCAATTGTTTTTACTTTGGTCTTATAAAATACTTTTCGTAACATTAAAAGTTGCTTATTGAGTATCTCACAAAATACTTGTATCTTATAAAATTATAAACTATTTTTAAATTCCATTTTACAAATGGCATGGTTTATATAAACATAAGAAACGTAATACTTTTCGACGAAACGGAGCACTGCATTGCTAGCCTTAAATTATACATGGCCTGATCACCTATGTCTAATTTAGAAGGAGCCATGCTAGGCTGAATAGTAGTCACCTCAAAAATCTTGATAATAATCAACTTTTTACTTGTATTTATGATAAAGATAAATAAAATGAAATAAAGTGAAAAGAAGTTTTGAAAACCTTTATATTTTATGCAAGTAGCGCAATTTTTATGCATCCGCATATGTTTTCTTACCTTCTCTTGGATGAATTACACGTTTACAAATACGTTTTTACTCGATGATTGTTTTTCCACTTGTTACTTCATTTTGTCTTATAACTGATTTCTTTTGATTGTGCGTCTAATTACTGATTGTTGGTAAATGACGTGAAAGTCTCGATGTTTTATCCTTCCTTCTCGTCCAATCTTCTTTATGCGACTGGGTAGATCTTTGGAATGTCTCCGCACTTGAATAATGAATTATCACTAGAGTGATTTCCGTATATCCGGGATGACGTCCGTCACTCTCGTTTGTCTCGAAATCTACTTTTGTGAACCGTGCTTTGACTTATCTCTTTAAACACTAACATCGTTCATTTGATTTGTTCTAATTACAAGTGATTATTAGGAATTTTCTTTGATTAAATTTTTTGTATGGATCTTATTTCCGATCGTGTAACGACCACCGCTAAGTTAACGAGCTGATATTGGTGAACCATCGACCACACTAACAAAATTGACAACTTGTTTAATCTGTTATTTCTTATTGTCTTACCATCAACGCCTTTATTTTCTTGTTCTCTTTAAGAATTCATGCGACATTTGCTTCGTCCTCTTTTGTACCGATAATTTCGTACTAATTGTTGACTATTATTTTCATTCGTATTCGTTTATTATCTTGTCACATTTTGAAACCGAATATGTCCCATATTTACTTTGACATATTAGACACCTATAAGTATATCGACAACTTATTATAATAGTTATATGAAATTTTTATACATTTTACCAATGATTTTCAATTATCGAAATAACCATCACAAGTAAAAGGTCAAATTTATACCTCATATTTTGTATAACTAAAACTAATGTTTAAAATAAAATTATGTTCTACTTTTTGAACTAATTGACATATCATACTTTAGTATAAATGTAATGAAATTATCGGTTTAATTTATATTCCTAATAATGATTTAATTTAGAAATTATATTTTCTAATTGTAATCATCAAAACGAGTTTAATTAATAAATTCATGTCATTCTTTCAAAGTTTCTTAGGACAACCAAAATAAATTATGAAGCTATTTAACTTCTATTTTTGATATATCATCTTTATCATGAAGGTACCTCAACTGAGTTTTAATGTAATACCAAATCCGAGACGGATAATTGTGACAAATGTTATTTTAATGATAATGTTTAATTTATTCTTCGCTCTCATTTTTTTAGTATTGTGATTTATTATGTTTTACGGTTACGTGAGTCGAGATCCCTCGTCGATCGTCAACCTTAAATCATTTTACCACATCTTGTCCGTTTATTCATTTATTGAGTTTATTTTTATATCGTTCTGTTCCTCGTATTAAAGATCACTATTTTATTCTGAGTTTAAAATGAATCTCGGGAAGCAGTGTATAAGAAGAAACGATAAGTGTCACCAGGATTTATGCGTGTACTTGTGGAATGATTGAGGACTGAATCTATTAATGAATGGAGTTAATAAATTCGTTACGACCTCGAGGAGTATGTTGAAGCCGACACCACAAGTGGAAAGACTCTGGATATTAAGTGGTTATTATCAAGGGTTCGTTCAAGGTTTTCCCGATGATTAACGGTGGAGATCTATAATCGATGTTTATGTTCGACCTTTTTCTTTTATGTACTTATATGGTGTGTGATCTAGTCAAATGATCTTAAGTTGTGAGAACTTGAGACGGCATCATCCGATGACGTCCGATCATGTAGAACACATATTATGTAATATCTTTTTTACTTTCAACAACGATGTTTATTGAGTCTTTGAATGCGCGTTGGCGAAAGTGAGATGGTGTCTTTGTATTATCTTTTGAGTAGGGACCCGCGTGTGAGCACCCTCCGATGACGAAAATGTTTTTCTTGTTAGTTCTTTTTGATGTGTGTCCATGACTATCCGGCCGATAGATATCCTTTAATTTGCAACATTCTCTTTTTAACTCGACTTACCCGTAAACCCTATCATCTATTCTTGTCGTCGAAGGAGCTTCGTGTGATTCATAAAATTTTCATGTGTCGAGCTTGACGGGTGACTTGTGGATAAGGATTTATTTATTCCTTTTTGGTGAGATACAACTTGACGACAAGTTGCGTTTTGTAAAAGAACCAGTGAAGATCATGGATCGAGATACACGTGGGAACGTAAGGACTTCTTATTAAGGAATGCCGTCATCCTTCCGGGTAGTGATCAACTCGTGTATGAGGTGAGTTGAGCGCCAGGACGTCGCTCCCTTAAGGTGGTGAGGATGTAAAACCCGTAAAAATAAGGTCATAATTTAATTCTATTTCCAATTATTTTGAAGTATTTTATAACGTTAAATATTATTATGTTTAACGGTTTAAGTTGAAACCGATATTAAATATTATATTTTAATATTTTGACGAGCAACGAGGACTACTCGTGATCGCGATACCGAAGGATGCCAAAATTTTTATATTTTATTATCGATAGTTTCGATATTTAATACTTTCGACGATATCGTTTCAATTACGTATCGAGTCGTTATATTATTATTTTTCGTGTGCGTTTAAACTTTTAAAAAGTATTTTTACGAAACCCGAGTCTCGTAAATATTTCAAAATTTACAATTTACATTTTCTACCCTTTTAAACTATTTTATTACATTTTAGTCCAAAACTATTCACTAATTGCAAATTATACCCTTACCCCACTAATAAATAAATCTTCCACTACTACATATAAAAAAATTTAATCAAAAAAATTCATTTCTTCTTTCCTTTGCCTTGTCTTGCCATCCACCATAACCACACCATCACCAAATTCCCTAAAAATCTTATGATCTAGATATTTTGAAAGAAAACCAAGCAAAGTCCCTATCCTAAAATCATCTTGTGAGTATTTTGGTACCATTTTTATCAACATGCAACCATATTAATTTTTCAAGAAAAGTTGGTAATGATTGATCCAAATTTGTTGTATGCATATGTTATTAGTGACAATCAAAAGATTTTCATGCTATGTTTTTGTTAAAAAGTTGATTTTTAATTTTTGGGTTTTTGATTTTGATGATGATACAAGTGTTAGGATTGGTTTATGATGATATTAGGGGCTTAGGTTGATTATAAAAGTTGTTGGAATTGATCAAAAACTTGATTTGGTAAGAGATTTTAATAGTTATTTTTGGGCAGTAGGTTTGAGGCCATTTTCGAGGGTCTTAAGTCTGAATATAGGATGATATTATGGGATTATGTCGTAGAGAATTTCGTTAGCTTCGATTTGATATAAAGTAGGCCTTCCAACTCCAAACGAGGTGGAAGATACACTAGTTTGATTTTCGTGTACCGGGATACGAGTGTCGACGCAATCCGAAAATTTTTGTCGATATTAGGATCGAATCTCGGGGACTATAAAATGAGTTTCAAAATGATTCAAGGGCTATTCTCAGGCTCCAAGTTTAGTATTTTGAGTCTATCTTTAGAATCAAGTGGCGGTTTTACAAATGGAGTTGTTTAGAATGGTCAAAATGGTTTCGTAAGTCAAGGTCGCTAAACTGTCCGGATTTTGTAATTCAAGGATGAGTCGGGCAGGGAACTTTAGAAGTAAAATCTTTTGATGGGCTCTTGGGAGGACTTTCTACATATTGTAAGTGAGTTCTCTGAGTAGTATCATAAAAATTTGAAATGTCTAAGTATGGGAAAACGGCTTGGACATTCGGTATGTTCCGGCAGATTTTTGTTAAAGACATAGAATAATAAAATGAATATACAGGAGAGTGTAATAGTATCACTTGTATCGTTTTCTCTCGAGTTTGTCGTGATTATATGAGTCGAGTTTTATATTCTTATGTATGGTCTATTCCTCGAGTCTATTATTAATGAACGCACCTCATTTGATAGGTTGTGGTTCTCGTGTTTGGAAGGCATCATCTATCGTCGGCGATCGTCTCATTACCACTATCGGCTAAGGTGAGTCTATAGCCTCGCTTTATACTAGTTATTAAATGATTTTAAACCCGCGAGGGGGAATACATGTTTTATAAACTTAGAACACAAGATTTTTATGGTATGCTTTGTCCCTCTATGAATAGACCCGTGGTTGCCTTTAAATTGCATTAAGTGATTGCCTTTGTTAAAACCTCAATTATGGACCGTTAATTAACCTATGATGGGTTAACCGCTAGTACAATTAATAGATATATGGGGGAAGCCACCCCGGTTCAGTTTTTGTGGACTTGTCATAGAAGCTTAGGCCCGACCTCCACACTGTTTGAGCATATTGTATTGAGAAGTCAGGTATACGACAATGTACCAATAATCTGGAGGTAACCGACAATTAATAAATCTCCTGTCTTATCAGACCTCTAAAGGGAGTGTCTAAGGGCTCGGTTCCATGAGCTTATTGCAATTTATGCTATATACAATTATCATTGTTGATGCAAATTATTATTTGATGCTTATAAGCATGCCACAAACTTATAATCTTTGCTTGTGTTCAAATTGATTACATAAACCTATAGATTCACTCGGCATTTTTGCTGATTGTTTTACTCACATGTATTTCAGGTAATCAAGAAGTGGAAGCTTGGAGGTCACGGGGAATGAAGTTGTGCACTGCTTTTGTTGTTCAAACTCTTTGATTTATTTATCGTTCCATTTTTAAAACAAACTAATATATTGTTTTAACTTATCTTTTGGTAACGATTACTTGGGACTACGCTACTCTGACAAATGTTTTAGGAACGATAAATCTAAAATGTCTCTTTTCGAGTCGTTCTTTATAAATTATGTGTTGTTGTATCATTGTTTAGCACCCAAAGATGTATTCCGCTGCGTGTAAATTTGGGGGTGTGAAACTTTGATTGCTAAATTCTACATGTATCGATGTTATCTATCTTTTTTTGCTTTATCCTAATGTTCGCATTAGTGATGCAACCATTGAACAAGTACTCATCTCGATTTGAGTTACGTTGTGGATTATTCTTTTTGAGTGCCATCGAGGTCATGAACCTCATGATTATTTGGCTAAGCTCATTTCCTATCATATTGTAGATAGTTCTTGGTGAACAACTCTTCATCACTCTTTTGCAGATTACTCATTGTTTTATAAGATACAATAGTATCCCTTGAGAAAAATTGAATTTTCATCACCATAAGGATTATTTAAAGTGAGATTTATAGATAATCGTTATCGAAATGAAGTTATTTATGAAACACCTTGGAAAACTTAATTGTTTTCATAACAAAGAAAATCTTTGTAAAATTATTTTTGATTCTTATTTAAGAATTAAGCATGAAAATGTTTTTATTACAAACATGATGATAAAATTTTGACAAACTGAGTATTGCATCGTTAATCTTGAAGTTGTATATAGTTGCGCGCCTACATACAATTTAGAAGTGACCATGCAAGGCTGATTAGTAGTCACCATGAATTTATTAATAAACACTACATTTTCTTTGAACATTGTGAAAGATTAAATTTTATGAGATCTGCAAGAAGTGAAAAATAGGGACATATTGATAGGGACACCTACATATGGGCCCGTACTATTTATTCTTCTGAGTCGAATTTACTCATCTGTGGAATTTGTCTTATTTGACAAATTGATATTCCTTTCTTGTCCAATTCTCCCGTGGTGAGATTCTTTGGAAAAGTATCTGATTACCGAGTGTTGATACCCGATTGGATGTATCGACGTTCCTATCATTTCTTTTGATTAGATTTCATTTGAATGACCTGGATAACGATCCAAGGAGCTTTCGAATGCGTACTCAAATTATGAAAACATGGGATATATTCATATTCATTAAATGTTTTCGTTTTTATCTGATTTGAAATTCTCTCCCGTAGATTATGCGTTGACCTTACTCTTTTAAGGTTTGTTATGTCTCCAGATATCCTTGAACTTGTGAAGGATTATGAGTTATTATTAGTCTTTTGAGAAATTCACATCTTATCGACGACAATGAAACTGGAAAGTTAATAGTTCCAGTAGAATGGATTGATTGATTATGACATGACGACATTGTCATAATTGATGGGAACTCGAATAGAATTCCCCTAAATAATAAGATGTTGATTATCAAAAGTGATCTAAATAATTCTTGATGGATGACCATATCCTGCATTTAGACTTGAAATTATACCGTGAATGGTTGTGAATTAGTCATAGATATTATAATCTAGAAAGAACCTAATATGAATTTATTAAAAGATGTTCCTGCTATCTGAAACTTTAGGAGGTATTTGCTGGTGAATTACCTAGACTTTTGCCATTAAGTCAGGATGAATTTGGTATTGATTATATTCTTGGTGTTGCACCTGTGGCGTGTGCACTGTACGACAACACCATCTGAATTAAAAGAATTATCGTGCAACTGAGCTAGTTGTCGGAGAAAGCTTTTATTCTACCAAGCTCGTCATCATGAAGAGCTATGGTGTTATCATTCCTTATGTTTATTGATTACCGTAAACCAAGTAAATTGACGATTAAAATCTATATCCACTACCCAAGATGACAGACTTGTTCGATCATTTACAAGGTTCTAGCGTATGTTTTAAAAATTTGATCTACGGCATGGTTATCATCAACTTCGCATCCGCGAAAAAGATTAGCTATTCCAATCACTACATCCGAGACTCGTAATAAATATTATGAGTTCATGTTATGTTGTTTGGATTGATTAATGCACATGTAGCATCCATAAATTTGGTGAATCACGTGTGTAGGCTGTAATTTGATAAATTCATGCTTGTGATCATTAAGAACCATCTGTTTGTTTATAAGAATAAGAAGGAGTTAATAATTATTTATAGACTGCCCTGAATTGGCCGAGTAATGAAAAATATGTACCTTAAATAATTAACATGTAATTTAAGGCTTAATCCTTTATATTAGTTGATCGTGTGATTAATAGAAAATGGAATATATTGACTCTTTAAAAAAAATTAAGAGCCCTTTTAAGACTTTAGGTTTTACCAAAAAGCTAGTGCAAATATGTTTTAACAAAGGAATTTTAAGGAATCATTTAAATAAACTCCTGTTTAGGGGTAAATGTTTGTGCGTAACTCAAAACAACCTAAAAGGGATTGAGGAAAACATTTAAACCATGACTTGGAATTTGAAACGCAAATTTCTGCTTTTCAACTAAGAAAATTTTTAACCAAAGTATAAACAAAGATTTTTCGAACATTTACGAATCTCATTAATTATTTTAATTATTTTCGATAAATCAACAAAAATCTTGTTAATTAAATTCAAATTTATTTTGAACACTTTTATAAAATTGGTCGAACTGAGAAAATTTAAAACTTTTACGTTTACATTTCATAAAATTAATTATTTATTATTTAATTACTTGTAATAATTATCGACGCTTTAGACGCTGGACTGAGCAAAACTGATTAAAATGATAGATGAGACAAAATTAAGACTTATAAAATATGAAGAAAGAAAGAAATTCTGAGTGAATTTTGGTTATGATAATTATTTCACCAGGAAAGGTGAATATAGATACTGACGCATTACGTAAAAAGGATAAAGAATAAATTAGGATGTATTCCTTAATAATGACTGTGCAAAATAAATTGCCGAGCAATTTAAAATATAGCTGATACTTGTAAAAAGGATAATATAGATTAAAAAAAGGGGTTCGCGACTAATGTGAACCATTAGAATTGAGAAGCCTATGGCGTTAAATGCTTTTAAAGACCACTTGTGGTTGCCTAAATATGGAGATTTTGAGATTTAGTTATGTTGGAATCTTATAAGTTTAAGTATTCTATTTACATCAATCCTGATCTAATGTATCTTTATCTAAAGAAGTTGTACTAATGGAAAATTATGAAGGCATACATCGCCTCATACATTATTAAACGTCTAACTATTGCAAAGGTCATCATCTGAATTTGATTCGATTTGGGTCATCGTCGACAGACTGACCAAATCTGCTAATATCATTCCTATTAATGATAGATTCTTGATGAAGAAATTGACTCTTTTGTATTTAAAAGAGTTGTGTAAAAATAGTGTGTCGTATCAATCATCTCTATGAAGATCCTCGCTTCGCATCGAATTTCTAGAGATTTTCTCAGAAGTCATTGGGAACGAACCTTGATGAGAGTACTATTTACCACCCCAATCGAAGGGAAGAGGCAATGTAACGATACAAAACACTAGAAGTCTTGTGTTATGCTTGAATAATTGACCTTTAGTAGTAAACTGTATAACCGTTTTCATTTGGAGAGATTATCATTGAAAACTATCGTATTAGGATCAAGATCGAATCTTGTGAGGATATACATTAGAGCATCTGTAAGCAGGAGTTGGGATAAAGACACCCGACATACACCCATTGTGAGTTGGACATGTCTTTTAGGTTTGAGGTTTCCTATGATGGCGAACCTAACCTTACAAAATACTCGACCCGCGAGACCTGAAATGATTGTTGAAACTAGGATCTGATTATTGACTGCCGGTAGTGGGCAGGAGGTTATGTGAATATGAAATGTAGATCTTGAAGTGCCAGATGGGTAGCGAAGTTATGCCAAAAATTTTCACCTTGGAAAAATGAATAGATGATCTGAAAGATCATGGGATATAAGTCCCCGAAGTATGGGACCATTGAGATGATGTAAAAGATTGGTTTGAAAGGCATATAAGCTGGATCTACCCTAGGAATTCAAGAGCTGCGTGAATTATGTTTCGTATATCGAACTTGATAAAATGTATATCAAGTGAAAATCTGATTGTTTCTTAGTAAAGTTTAGATCGGCGAAAAGTTGCATTCATCAGAAACCCGTGAACATCATGGATAGAGAAAGTAAGTCAACATTAAGCCTTATCTTATTCCCGTAGTTATGTTTGATGAAACTCGCGTATTGTAATGAATTACACTTGTGAGAAAAGACCGAATGTGGAGGAAATACTCACATGGCTTTAACTCTATAAGAAGCGAGTAGTAAGATAAGATGATCTTTGAGGACAAAGATCCTGTTTAGGGGTAAATGCTGTGACAATCCGTCAATTTATGGTTGATATTTTATTCTCAAGTATTATTTAAAAACATTATTTTAATGTTATATTATGAACTCAATTTTTCTAGGAAGAAATTTGGATTTACGTCTTGAAGTAGCATCGACTACGTCTAAACCGGAGGATTCTACGTTACGTGCTTACGTTTACAAACACCGTTTTTGGTGAAAGTCCGACATTTCAGGAAATAAATTTATCCGTGAATATTATTTTGAGATTTTAAATTTGTGTTGGTTCATAAACTCACAAATTTACGAGAAGAGATTAGGACTTACGATTATAATTTAACGTCCTTTTGCGACTAAACCGGAAACCTTAGGATTACGTGTTTACGTTTTCGAACTCCGTTTTTGATAAGACAATTTTTATTAGATTCGTTTTGTGCCGTTGATTCATAATTTATAAAAACGTTTTTCGTAAAACGACCCGAGGGCACGCAAATGAGGAAATTAGAATCGAGGAATACCCGTAAATTAGCGGGATGGGACAAAACAAGTTTATCCCACCCCCACTAACACATGGTGGGAAAAGTTTATCCATGATGTGGCACCCTTGTAGCTTAGCTTCGTTTGTAAGTTTATACAGCCATGTGTTAGTGGGGGTGGGATAAACTTGTTTCATGGGACAAAACAAGTTTACACATGGAAGCTTAGCTTCACATGAAAGCTAACTTTTCCCACCAAACTAGCAAAAACCACTAAACTTTACCATTTACTTCCATTTCACATGCAAACCACCATAAACACTCTCCTCTCTCTCTAAAATTCGTCTACTATTCATCAAAAACAACCCTCATTTGATCTATGATAGCCATAAAATCACGTGTTACTCATACACATGATGATGCTACTTTGAAGCTTTGAAGATTGGAGGTGATTCTAACATCCAAGAAGAAGATTTGTTGGTGTCATAGGGCTGATTTCCCATGAGAAGTTTATAAAGGTTGGTAGACTTGAAGATGATATTGGTTTATCACAAGTTTTGCCATCAAAATCCAAGCCTTCTTCATCAAAGACTCATCTTTTCATCACTAATGGTGGTATAGAGATTGTTCTTCCTATCCTCTTGTTATTTTGATTATGTAATCTTGTATTTTCTTTATTTATGTATATGTATATGATGATGAATGATGATTAAAAATATTATGTGGGGATTTGGTGTTGATAGATTTGATAATAATGGGTAAAAAGATGGAAAACCCACATGTAAAAATGGTTAAATCTTGCTTAACAAGATGGCTGTATAAAAACAGTAAGTTACCAAATATTAAACTGATAAAATGGTATAGATGAATTGATATACAGTGAGTATTGAGACTTGTACACATGTGAGAGTTGGTCATGCAATGGAATCATTATAATGAGTGAGATATAATCAAAACAAAATTAGTATACCAATCTGAATAGTCTGTTTTGTAGGGACTGTTAAGGATACTTAGACATGGATTGAGCAGTAGCTATAACTAAGTTATTTGTAGCACATAATATGAAGTTTATGCCATCCAAAAATGAGCTTCTATCTCCTTATAGAACTCAAGATATGATAAAAATGGTGAAAGTGAAATTAAAAATCAGATTTTGTGAAATTAAAGTTTAATAGTATTATATAAGCACTCAAACTAATATAGTATAAAATGTGAATTAAAACCCACTAACTTATAAATTTCATTTATATAAAAATGCATAAGGATAAATAAATGGACATTATATAAAAATGGTAATTTGGTAAGTTTTATAAGTTATAAAAACTATATACTAAGTTTTACGTCTTTTCGGCTAAAACCGAAAGATTAACGTTTTTGTTAAATAAAACTTAGACGGTTGGACCCGTCTAATGTAAACTTTTATAAACTCACATACGGATATATAAACATATATAACAAGTAAAAATCGATAAAACCCGAGCTTTACAACATATATACATTAACGGGCCAAAGTAGCCTTCATGGACAATAAACCCGACTAATTTGGTAAAACACTTATAAACTTATTTATTGGGCTTAACCCATTTGGGCCCAACATATAAAAAAGTATAATACTAATAATAAAAGTATAATGGGGCTAATGAATAGTATTGGGCCTGTAATAGGCGCATTGGGCTTCAAAATATAAACAAGTTGAACTAGTGTAACTAGTCTTGAAAATTACCAACACATAAACACTATAATGAATAAATAAAGATGTATAAACCCACTTGATCATCATCATATGTATAAAATCATCATATGCATACATAATTGTTATTTTTATAAAGTCATTGGACAAGAGTCTAAGACAAGTATTATTTGTCTAGGTTTCCGTGATTGAAGCACGTACCGTACATCCGAATTGCCGATAACCCGCCTTCCCACATCCCCGTGAATTCATAGCCTCACACTCTTTTAAATGTTTTTATGAAATGTTTTATAAACATGCGAGGGAGATAACATGTTAGTTTTTATAAAATAGGACACTATTTGTCCCGATTGTCTGTTTATTGATTTGGACCCGAATGATTGTATGACCCGATGAATGATTAAATGACCCGATAGATGAAATGAAATGGATTATTAAAGTTAGGTTATGTCACTAAAAGTCACATTAGCATGAATTGTGAACTACCGGGATTTGGTAGACGCTTATGCATATAATAGTACTATTTGGGGACGATCACCCCAGTTCGCGCCTTGACGGTTGATCCCCGTCGTGCCACATTGATTGGTAAGCGAATTTATGTATGAGAAGATTTACACAAGTGTGATTATTGTGAAGATACGCTAATCTAGATGGGCAAATGAGTTTCGGGCTAGCTACCCGTTGTTTGGTTTAGTAAGGTAACAATGTCATGCGGCTTGTAATAATCCAATTAACGAAATACTGCTTTATGCATTGAATTACGATATATTGCCTGACTAGCAATACGGGGTCTTATTATTGATTTAATTTTCGTGTTTTGGTTTTACATAACCATATACATATAACGGTTTTTATTTATCTTTATACAACGTTATAAAACGTATTGTATAATGTTTTTAACGACAATGGTTCGTATAATGATTTTGAAGGCGAAAGCCTATATTATGATTTTGATAAGGATTTGTATAAAATGACTTTGGCTATTTTATGGCCTATTACAATGATTTGTACAAAATAATTTTCGGTAATAATTTTATACCGATGTTATATTGATGGAAATTATTAAACTCTATGAATTCACTCGGGTTATCGTTGACCTTTTCTTTTAACATGTTTTATCTCAGGTACTTGAAGGTAATTCTCGGGAAGACAACAAGAATTCATGGCCCGCACTTAAATAATAATTTCCATTCAAAATCTTTGTAAAACTTGTATGAAATACAATGACTTGGGACCTATGTAAATTTGATATTTATGAATGGAAATGCTTTATTACTAAACGACGCGATTCTTAAGCGTTGTCTATGATGTGAGTAATGTGCTATCCCGTAACACCAACGAGTCTTCCTCTGTATTGAATTGTGTAAATTTGGGGGTGTTACACATAAACAATATTTAGGATCAAAATAAGTAACAATCCAAACATGTAGCATAAGTTAATACACATCCAAGATAATAAAAAAATGTTTAAAGCATCACAAGACAAGTAAACTTTGACATAATTCAAAGTCTTCACCTCCTTTTCTTCCTTAATCCCTTGATAATTTTTCCCAAGTACTTGATTCCCTTTCTTGACTCAATCCGGTGTTCATGCAAATCACCTTGGGTTCGAAGATTTTGACGGTAAAGTTCCTCTAAATTGAGATTATTAGGAACTTCACTAGAGGAATGGTAAGGAGGGGAAGCAATGTCATCTAAACCATCCACGAATGAGTTTGTGGAGTGGTGAGAAGAGCTCGAAGAGTCAATGGGAGCACTTGTGCCAATGCCATCACCATCACTTGTTGGCATGTCCATGTCCTCATCATTGAACTCTTGTTGGTCGGATTTATGATCAGATCTTGTCTTTCTCTTATATACCTCTTGAATAGGTAGCATGACCCGTTTGACTGGTTGAAACTGAGAAAGATCAAGATTTGGAAAATCACGACCAACCCTTTTAAAAAGGCGAGTGAGAAGCATTACGTAAGGGAGGTTTGTTTTAGGCTTGTGAATAGCATAATTAATCCGTTGAGGGATAAATTATGCCAAATTGTAATTGGTTTGGTAAAGATGCAATATAACATATGCACTAAACACGCCGGAACATGATCCCGGTTTCCTCCAAGACAAAACACATTTTCCCTAAGGATATTGGTCCATTGAACCATATTATCATTAAGGTCGCTTAAGAGAACCTCATGACGTTTCACCGAACGTACCTTAGTACGAAGGCTTCTCTTAACGGGTCGATTACGTTTTTTGGAGACAATGTCGACAATGAAGTCAAGATCAATTTCCTCATGATCATTTGGAGGACAATTGTAGGATTCAAGGAGAGCACTAAGCTTCCATTTATCCGTGAAGCGACAAGTGCCTACAAATGGGACATCAAGAATTTGACCAAAAACTTCGAGAGAGTATTGAATGAGTTGATCTTTCAAGATGAAACTAACAAATATTCCATCGTTGTTTTCAATGATGGAGTATGTGCTAAAGAACTCCAATAGGAATCGAGGATAGATGTCTTCCTTAATGTTCAAAAAACAATCAGATCCAATGTTTTCAAACATGGACTTGATGTAGACATAATCCTTGATATCCTTTTGGACAACTCTACCCTCATGAAAGCAACGAGATTGAAGAGAGGAAAAAGTATGGGCAAGGTTAGTTGAGTGACAAAAGTCAGATAGGTTTGGCATATACTGTTTGGTGAGTTGATGATCCTTTTGGTATTGTGAAGGCATGATTAGTACCTAAATAAACACAAGAAAATATTTCTCCAATCACTCATATGAAAAATAAAATCAAAGATAAAAAATATGAGAATGTGTTATACAATTTCTTGACAAACAAAGGATTGAATCCGTATCATTCTCATGCTCACAATGTAACTATTCCATTATTTACCAAGAACATATGAACTATGTTGGATCAACAATGGACTAGAACATTGGTTTCTCATGACAAGATTTTTAGGTAAGCATTAACAATGTCATTACCTATTTGTTCATGGGTTCATCTCAAATCCACCTTTTAACCAAAATCATTTACCCAAAATTCGGATTTGTTCTACAAGTGGGTTTTAGTGAAATCTTAATGAATATGAACCTAAGGAATCATAGTAAAATAACCATGTCAACCCACATTCCTATTAAGGTTTTAATTCAATTTCAATTTAAAAAATCCCCAATTATGAAAGGATGAACCCTAGAACAAAATAGATGAAATTGAAAGAAAATACTTACAATTAATTGATGTTAGATGAAGGATGAGTGAAAACCACAACTTGGAATCAATTAACTTGAGTGATTGAAGGTTTTGGAAGCTTCAACAATGGTGAAAAAAGGGTAAACCGTCGGCTGTGTGTTTTTGGGAGACAGAGATAGTGGTTTAAAAAAGAATAAAATAATCAAACTGGCGCTCTGACACACTTTACTGCCTGCGGTACCTTATCGATAAGGAACCGCGGGTTTGAGCCGCCAAGATAAAGAACCGCCTATAGAGGCAGGTTTTTATCAGTGAAAAACGCCAAATTTTAAAAACCAAGTTTTTCTAAGATACTTAAAAATATGTCATGAACCTTTTAGAATAACATTGGATCATCAAAGCACTAGGCAATATGTTTTAATGAAGGATTACGAGTTGAATCAAGATCAAAAAGAACCGAAACAGACAAACGACTACTCGTAGCAAAACGACAAAGTGGAGAGAAGTCAAGGGAAGTGAATCAAGACTAGGACCAATGCTCAAGGGATTAATGACAATCTTCAAATAGTGGTAACGAAGACCTTGTGTCATATATAGTGGTTTAAGACGTGCCTTTCCGACGAAACGTTAAACGGCTTTGGTAATGAATAAACACAAAGCAATTATTCATGTATAGACTAAGATTACTTTCAATAATAGTCTTAGTCTAAACCAAAATATGAGCAAGGTATTAATTCACTTTCTCTCCCACAAAGGGCCTACTAACCGTATGGATGCAAACCATGGAAATCATGCTTGATACTTTAAGCTACTACTAACTCACTCTACATCATCATAGTGAGTCAAGTATCCAAGCAATGACGGTTTGAGAGGATAAAAGAAAAGAATCACAAATCACAAACAAATTTCAAGGCAAGGATGCCAAGAACAAGCACATAGTCAAGTAATGATCAAAATAATGATCATAGGGCGTGTGGAAGAACGAAAGCGTACCTTGGCCACAAAGAGCAATCCATCAAGGAATCAATGCTATGCCCAACAATGACTATGATAAGTACTAAGTCTTCAAGGACTAGTATCATTCCCAATCATCTTGGTATCATCCTTCAAAGATGTTAAAGATCAATGAAGATGAGTCTTCTACAAGTGCAAGTAACTCAATCCACAACCATTAAAGTGATTGATCTTCATGAGTACCTACACAAAGCAAGATGCAAACTAGTAGATACATTTCAAGAGTAGATCTAAAATGCATAAATAATACTAATCATAAGAGGGATGCAATATTATCAATTAAAAGACCTATTTTTCAAACACAAAATAGTTTTGACCAAAGAGAAACTTTAATACAACTTGACCTTCTAATTTGAGGAGACAATGGATCGATCCAAGCTTCAAAGTACTATATACTTCAAAGATCTTGAGTGACCATCGCTCTGATACCAATTGTAGAAACTAGAAGAGGGGGGGGGGGGGGGGGGGGGGGGGGGGGGTTGAATAGTTTCTCTTCGATTGGCAACCAAATTAAAATTACTTTCAATTTGGTTTGTATCAAAACTATCTTTTGTTTGAAGCTAAGTTGCATAATGATTAGGTTCAATTCAAATGCACTAGCAAAGATAATAGGTAAGTGTAATGATAATGAAATAAGTAAAGAGTAAGGAAGGAGACAACCTAGTGGGGAGACACCAAGATTTATAGTGGTTCGACAACGAGGCTCTATCCTCGTTTCTACTCCATTCCTCGAGTACACCTACTCGAGATTTCCACTATATCCACAAGCTCCCTTCTTGGCGGAGAAAACCTTACATCGTCGTTTACATTATTTTCCGACACTAAGCTAAATGTCGAAACCTAATCTTTAGCTAGGACCAATCTACACATCGTTTCTTACTTCACAATTTAACGACACAAGGCTAGATGTCGAGTTCTAATCTTAAGGTAGAACCAATCTTCATGACGTTGCCTACTTCACCATTTTACGACACAAGGCTAGATGTCGAGTTCTAATCCAAAGCTAGAACCAATCTTCACGACTCTTCACTTTGAAGCTATGTGAGAACTTCACACAACACAACTACTAATCACTTTCAAGTTTAGTGAGAACTCACAAGACACAACCACATCACTTTATAGTTTAGTGAGAACTACTAATCAAATCTACTACAACTCAACTAGACTTATCCAAGTACACACATGTAGCTTGGATTTACACAACACAAATCCAAGCAAACACATATGCAATAGATGTACACAACAAATCCAAGTATTCACAAATAACTTGGATGAACACAACTAGTCCAAGTATTCATAAATACAATGGATTGACATAAAACAAAAAGGGTATCATGATGAATATGACTAGCTCATAGATTCATCTTTATCACAACACTAGTGAGTGAGTGATCTTCTCATTGGAGAATGTAAAGGAGGAGATCAAGAGGATAATCATATGTAAACATCCTTAACACTATAAGTGATCATTTACTAATGATTATGCTATAGAAAAGAGAAAGGGGGCTGAGAAAAACGTCCAAGAGGCTTGTTGGAAAATGAGATTTGACCCACTATTTAAAAGAGACAAAGTATAACGGATATATAACGGCTATCTGCGCGCGGTACCTTATCTAGCCCGGCGGTTCCATATCGCTAGGGAACCGCCTAGCCACTTAAGGTACCGCCCCTAGAGTACGCTCTGTTTTTTGTCTTTTAGTGGGGTAGGAATATCTGAGGTATTTGAAGCATTTAAAGGATATTCTAATAGCATATGGAATATGCTATTTTCAAATTTTCATTTTCCATTTTAATAAAACATTTTCTAAAAAAGAAAGTTTATTAAAAAGTCTCCTGTCATATTAACAAAAGTGAGTTTTAAGGATAATCATTTTGATGATCACTAAGTATGATTAAGAAAGGTTAGTGATATGATTATTACCTTGATGTTAGTGTTAGTTAAATAATTCGTTTTGTGTTTTACACTAAATGTGTTGTATAGTTTGTTGTGATCAAAAAACTAAGAAAGATTAGTTAACACTAATAATGTTTTTAGGCATCACTTGCATTAACAAACATGTCATAGACGTGGGATTTAAACAAGATTTGTAGTGGAGTGTTTGTTTCGTGCGAGTTACACACAAACCGAGACCCCTATGGGTCTCGATGAGGTTTAAATACCACCCGCCGTGGGTTTTGGTCTAACAGTAGCAACCCCAAACGGGGTTTGGGTTATAATCAGTGGTAACCGAGACACTTATGTGTCTTGGTGGTTAGTATATACAAAACAGTGGGTAGCAGTGAACCACCAGCAGGAAACAATTAAGGCCAGTGGGTAGTGTATAGATGTCAGCAGGTAAACAGGGGTAGTTGGGGTTAGCTTCTGCCAAACAGGGGTTATAAATAAAAAAAAGTAGGTCTGGGCTCGTATGTTGGACAACACTGCAGTCTATATATTGGACAGGACTGTTTCTAAAGATGCTGGACAAAACTATACAAGATATGTTGGACAGAACTGTAAAATCATATATTGGACATCACTATTTTATTTATTTTATTAGTTTGTTTGTTTTGTGCGACCGGGACTCGGGTGTCTCGGTAGGCTTGGGTACACGATTATACATTGTTAAGCAAGATTAGTTCAAGTATTATTTACGAGATATAATTAAAAAATTTACGCAACTTAAGTTATATTTAATTAACGAAATTAGCCTAAGTATTTTATTTGCGTAATTAAATTAAGAACCGTAACTTAAATTAATTATTTAATCATCTAGCTAATGTTAGGTTCATTAAATCAGCATGTTATTTTATAAATAAATAATCTCAAGTAAAACCATGCATTTTATTAGTTAATAATTACTATTTTTTGTATAAAGTATTTATTTAATAAACTTTACTCTATGATCATGAATTATATAGATATTTTATGCTTATTAACACATAAGAACATGAATTACACTAATTAGAATACATGCGGTAATATCAATCAGTAATACAAGTAAGAACGTTTAAGGCAATACAAGAACAAGTAAAACAAGTTAAGGAAACATCAAGTAATTAATAATCAGTTAAGTATAAGATAATAAGACTACTTATACACGTCCCTCTTTATTATGTAGCATTTATGGAGTCAGAGTAGGATTCTTCGCGTTCACTTCGTTCATAGTACTGGACACAAGGTACATATATTACGTCCTTCAGTATGGACAATTCCCTTTGCATGTTTGATTAGTTTTTTCCCGTTTGCAGCCATCTGTTTTCCCTGTAGTCATGTGTCTTAAACACGTCAGGAAGTGTTATGTTTATTTTAATTGCCCGAGCTAAATACAAGCATGCCATGTTTCACCTAGTTACGGAGGTACCGTAACCATAGCACTGGAGGCACCGGTGTTATGACTCTTCTGCGGTGAGAGTGATTGCTCGCAACGTCCCTTTACAAGTTTGGCCTTAATTATTATTATCATGTGGGGCGAATGGGTGCATCCTAGATTACATGTTTCAGACATTATTTTCATGGTGAATGTGGTGTGTGCCTTGCACCCTTCACAAGGAGTTGATCCCTCCTACCCAGACTATTATAATTAGAGGCATCCCCTCTAAGTGCATGACGAGGTCACCCCTCTATGTATTCATCCACGTTGATATATTTCATGACCTATATGAGCTCTTTGGCATTTAAATTACAGTTTTCATGATAAAACATCAGGTTTTTAGTATAAACATATACATCAGACTTTTCAGAATAAACCAGTTTATTACATGTCACCAGGTTTTCCGGGACTTACATTATTCTGCTGCACTTTCATTGTCATGTTTTCATTTCAGTCTTTATTTATGTTTATGCTATTCCATATTATGTCATATATCTGTTCACTGAGCGTATCGCTCAGCCGTTTTCTCTTTTAATGTCCCAAATAGGAGGTACCCAAGGTCAGACAGGAGCATGGAGAGGTTGTGCATAGGATGAGAGCTATTTTATGTTTCTGTTCCTTTTGCATTACTTTTACTTTATGCTTTGTAAATGAGCTTATGTTTAGGAGCTGATGTTTGATTTTGGTCATCCTTATGGTCATGTAATGTTTTAGGACATTTACCTTGTATGCTTTGATGTCACGCCATAATTATCCTGTAACGGTCCATTTATCTAAATAGGGTGTTACAATTTTGGTATCAGAGCCAAGGATTCGACCTGTAGGCTCTAAAACTTGACTTGTGACTAGTGGGTAGTCACCAGGAGCTTCCTAAGCCAACGCTTGTTATTCCACGTATCGATATTTTCAGCACTTTGATATTTTAACCATGATGTTTTCCTCGGAATTTGTTTTAGTAATATGGATTGAACAACCGTCATCCATACTTAGTACATGTCATTGTTTTATGCACGATGTTTTTTTGTGGATTTTGACTAGTATGGGCTGGACCACAGTAGTTCATACTTAGTCATATGTTTTCCGTTAGGTTTAGACAGTTGGGTTTCATTCATTCATTTCATGAATTCATTGCATGTATCATTGTAGCAGGAATTTTGACTAGGTAATGGTTGGTACAAGACTGGCTCTATTTAGTCGCATGTGCTTTTATCGAAACTTTTTGTTTGATTAGTGGACCGACCCATAGGCGTCCACACTTGCCTTTTGTTTTTTGAATTGACCCATAGGCGATCACTCATGTACATATCATCATAGATATTAACCATGCATTTTAAAATGTTTCATGCATTATAAACTATTTCAGGCATCTTTTATGTTTATGTCGTATTATATTGAGTCATACTTATCATTTAAGTTGCATTGTTTTGCATTGTGAAACGACTCCTAGTCGTCCATATTATTAACTTTCAAAATTTATCTCATTACAGTCATAACTTTTTCATATCCCCTCATTTATTTGTTATGTCTCCTTATGTTAAGTATGTTTTCATACTATCATGGTTAACTTTGTTTTCATGCTGATTATGTTTTATGCTCTTTCATGTTAATTTTGTCCCATGTTTCTTCATGATAATTTCATCTTCTTGATGATTATGTTCCATGCCTCTTTATGTAAATTATGTTTTCATCATGACGATCATGCCCTCATGCTAGACATTGATGGATTTCATTTAATCCTGCTTTTAAGATAGTCATGGTTGCTTTTCATTAATCATGCTTTCATGCAAATCATCGTTGAATTTTGTTTAAACATCCTTTTGGTGTTTCCTCTATGCAACCAGAATGATGTCTGCGCTGATATTGCTAGGCTATCATGATACTCATTCTAGTTCGGTTTCCTAACCGTTTAACCAATTATTTTCCTTTAAAATCAAGTCAGGTGATCGACCCCATATCGATCATTTCATGTGCATTCCATGTGTACTCCAGGTACTAGAATCCACGTGTACTCCATGTACCGTATCCCATGTGTATTACACGTACCGTCATCCATGGGTATGTCACTTACAATACTCCATGAGTATTCTCTAGTCAATTTTATACCATCTCAGGCGTTTTCTACTTGTTGATATTCTACAAGATGTTGATGTCGCTCATAGCTTGGAAATGTTACTAAATGTTGATGCCGCTGATTATTTGGAGACGCTACGAGATATTGATGCTGTTTACAACCTGGAGATCCCACAAGATGAAGACAAAGGCGTTAGATCAAAGAGATCGGTCGAGAAAGATGCTTCACCACCAAACGATTTCCATCACAATCCATGTCCTTACCTTTTAGTTATATGTCACACGTCATTCATTTATCTTCTCAGTCATATGAGTAGGAATCGGTACCAGTTGGCCACTCAGCTGAATAGTTACATGAATGACCGTCATGAGAATGACCATCATGGAACTGACAGACAAGACGATAGTAACCACTACTGTGACAACAACTATTCTAGCAATCACAACAGAACACCAGTCACAGACGTAACCAGAAACACAAAGGTCAGCAGTCCACCAGATCCGCCAATTCTGGCCTTTTTAACCACCATTTTGATTATGATTTCTTTTCATATGTCAAGACATCCGTCAAGACACATCCTATCATGTATATGATTGAAAACACATGTCAAGACACCAGTCAAGATACATGTCACACGTATATATCTCATCACATGAGTCAAGACACACGACTCACGTATAACATATGTTCTAAGCCTCAGTAATTCAAGGTACATTTCCAAGGGTTTACTTATTCTGTTGCACCATGTACAAATCAAGCCACTAAAATGTCAGTACCGTCTCTGACTTATTGTTCATAGTTGGTCTTGCAGGGTTCGTTCCGTGTGAGATGGACGAAACACATTCTATAAAATCTGCCACGTTTACTTCGTGTGTTGACATGACACTTTCGTTTCACGATTTCATATTCATATACCATGTCCATCTAGGACGCCGTTGTATCAACCATGTATATAAAGGCTTTCATTCAGTTTAACGACAAGATCTTTCATTTCTACAATGGATCGCCATTCGTATCAGATTATATTCAGTGTTGTTCAGATTCCAGAATACATTCATCATGGGTTTTCCACCAGGATTACAAGCAGGTGTTGTTGGCTACGATGACTTCCTAGCTATCATTTATGACACAACTTCTGATGTACCTTTTATTCATAATCAGTCGATTATTCAGGATTTTCTGAGATATATTACCAGAAGGAACTACCAATCATAGCACCATTCATAACTGCATTTTCCATTCAAAGTATCATTGGTCTATCCGACTAACTACCAGACTCTAAACACTTTCCAAGATCGATTTAGGATCAGACTATCAACAGTTGTGAGTGAAAGAGCGGGACACTTTCGTGACTGACTTCATACATGTTATGGTCATTATGAATTCATGTTTGTGCCTTTTAGTTCACAAATGCCCAGCCGTAATTATGGACTCGATAAATCGAATTTCTTGAACTCTAGACAAGTTCGTCATTCTCTTTATTTCTAACATTCTAACTTTTTTAAGTCTAGAGAAGAACACGAAGACTATCTTCACTCTATGTTACAAGATTTACATCAAGGGAAATTCACACTAAAAATTTACCTGTACGTATTTTTGTCGATCACAGTGACACGCTGAATCGCATTGTTTCCACTGTAAATTTTTTTCAGGATTAAGCCTACGCGTAAAGGAGAAAATCCTACACTAACTTATGTGTTCCAGAAAATCCTACGCTAAGAAAGGTCTAATTTCACCAAGAATCATAGCTTTCTATTTGCTATGTATCGAGGTCCTACAAAGATGTATCATGATCTTAACCACATTTTGGTGGAGAAGCATGAAACAAGATGTAGTTATGTTCATACTAAATGCCTGACTTATCAGCAGGTTAAGATAGAATGCCAACACGCTTGCAGTCATCTCAACCTTTAGAAATTTTTGGATCATCGTTTGACCATTTAACCTAGCCTACGCGTTTTCTTTCATCCGAAAGGAGTACGCAGTAGCGGATTTTCAGGTATCTTCCAGTCGATGATCGTACGATTACAAGACACTCTTTCAGCTATCATATCAGATAAAGGTTCATGTTCGCATTCTTTATGTACATTCATGTCCGTATTACTATCTCAGCTCGCTAGTTACATCCCACGTTAGCATTCACGACTTTGTTCATGTTTATCTCTATTTTTCATTTTTATGATTGGCTTTCACTTCTATGTTCATGACATCGTTCACGTTCATGATCGTCTTCTCTCTTACGATTTACGTTTCATTTTCAGACAAACGTTTCACGTCACATTTCACGTCTCATCTTGTATCATTGATTTTACCTCCTCATTTATTATACGTTCACGATATGTTCCCATATCATGTTCATTCTACGTTTTCATGTCGCGTTCCCGATATGTTGCACGTATCCTCATTCACCATATGTTTTTGTATTACATTTACCATATCTCCATGTTCCACGTTCACACTTGTTCACGTGCCACGTTCTCAATTGTTCACGTATTACGTTTCATACAAGTCTCGTGTATCATTGCTCAGAAGTTACATATGTCAATTATTTCCATTTGTCAAGACCCTTTACAGGAACCATTTCGAGCGGGAGGCCACTTGGAAACGGAGGAATCCGTATGGATTTCTTACCCACTTTTTCTTTCATAATTCTGATATGTTCTTTTCAGCCACTCCACGTTATATGCTCCTTTCAGTTACCTCATGTTCCATGTTCTCGACATTCACGTCACGTTCATGTCTTTCCAGTTTATTGTATCTCTAATTCGAGGACGAATTATTCTTTTTAGAGGGGTAGAGTTGTAAAACCCGCTTTAAAAATACCTTAGAACATAAATTTCATGAATTTATGTATAAATTTAAACAATACGATAAATTAATATACTACACGCGTCACGAGTATTATTATGAACATATAGTATATTAATCAAAAATGATAAGTAATTACGCATTTAAATATTACGTATAACATGTATAAAAATAACTATAGGGATTCATGACATTTAAAATTACGAATACGCGTAACATTTAACAAGTTGCGAAATAAAAAAATAGAAGTACAAGGGCTGTTGCTTAAACGAATGGAAAAGGGCCAAGAATGGGCCAAAGCCCATTACAATATCCTTGACCGACTAAAAACATAACAAGGAACGGAAGGAGTAGTGTATATATATTAAATCGTGACTAAACAAAACCCTAAACAGAAAGAAAAACATCCGATCGTTGTATTTTTTTCTCTTGCTTTTTCTACCGTCACTGTTCACCCAAGAAAAAAAATAACAAGCGTAAGTTTCCCTTCAAGAATCAAGGTTGTGTTCGTGTGTTTACTACTTAAAACATAAACGTATTTAGGTAGGATTAAATATTTTTTTTCCTTTTGATTAAGTTAGGTTATTGATCAAGAAATCCTTTAACAGATTATTAACATGTCATAAACGTGGGATTTAAACAAGATATGTAGTGGGGTGTTTGTTTCGTGCGAGTTACACACAAACCGAGACCCATATGGGTCTCGGTGAGGTTTAAATACCACCAACGGTAGGTCTTGGTCTAACAGTAGCAACCCAAACTGGGTTTGGCATATAATCAGTGGTAACCGAGACACTTATGTGTCTCGGTGGTTAGTATATACAAAACAGTGGGTAGCAGTGAACCACCAGCAGGAAACAATTAAGGCCAATGGGTAGTGTTTAGATGTCAGCACGTAAACAGGGGTAGTCGGGGTTAGCTTCTGCCAAACAGGGGTTATAAATAAAAAAAAGTGGGTCTGGGCTCGTATGTCAGACAACACTGCAGTCTATATGTTGGACAAGACTGTTTCTAAAGATGTTGGACAGAACTATACAAGATATGTTGGACAAAACTGAAAAATCATATATTAGACAGCACTGTTTATTTATTTTATTAGTTTTGTTTGTTTTGTGCGACCGGGACTCGGGTATCTGGTAGGCTTGGGTACACGATTATACATTGTTAAGCAAGATTAATTCAAGTATTATTTACGAGATATAATTAAATATTTTACGCAACTTAAGTTATATTTAATTAACAAAATTTGCCTAAGTATTTTATTTGCGTAATTAAATTAATAACCGTAACTTAAATTAATTATTTAATCATGTAGCTAATGTTAGGTTTATTAAATCATCATGTTATTTTATAAGTAAATAATCTCAAGTAAAACCATGAATTTTATTAATAATTAATAATTACTATTTTTAGCATAAAGTATTTATTTAATAAAGTTTACTCTATGATCATGAATTATATAGATATTTTATGCTTATTAACACATAAGAACATGAATTACACTAATTAGAATACATGTTGTAATATCAATCAGTAACACAAGAAAGAACGTTTAAGGTAATACAAGAACAAGTAAAACAAGTTAAGGAAACGTAAAGAAATTAATAATCAGTTAAGTATAAGATAATAAGACTACTTATACACGTCCCTCTTTATTATGTAGAATTTATGGAGTCGGAGTAGGATTCTTCGCGTTCTCTTCGTTCACAGTACTGGACACAAGGTACGGATATTCCGTCCTTCAGTATGGACAATTCCCTTTGCATGTTTGATTAGGTTTTTCCCGTTTGCAGCCATCTGTTTTCCCTGTAGTCATGTGTCTTAAACACGTCAAGAAGTGTTATGTTTATTTTAATTGCCTGAGCTATATAAAAGCATGCCATGTTTCACCTAGTTACGGAGGTACCGTAACCATAGCACTGGAGGCACCGGTGTTATGACTCTTCTGCGGTGAGAGTGATTGCTCGCAGCGTCCCTTTACAAGTTTGGCCTTAATTATTATTATCATGTGGGGAGAATGGGTTCATCTTAGATTACATGTTTCAAACATTATTTTCATGGTGAATGTGGTGTGTGCCTTGCACCCTTTCACAAGGAGTTAATCCCTCCTACCCAAACTATTATAATTAGAGGCATCCCCTCTAAGTGCATGACGAGGTCACCCCTCTATGTATTCATGCACGTTGATATATTTCATGACCTATATGAGCTCTTTGGCATTTAAATTACAGTTTTCATGATAAAACATCAGGTTTTCAGTATAAACATGTACATCAGACTTTTTAGAATAAACCAGTTTATTACATGTCACCAAGTTTTCCAGGACTTACATTATTCAGTTGCACTTTCATTGTCATGTTTTCATTTCAGTCTTTATTTATGTTTATGCTATTCCATATTATGTCATATATCCGTTCACTGAGCGTATCTCTCAGTCGTTTTCTCTTTTAATGTCCCAAACGGCAGGTACCCAAGGTCAGACAGAGCATGGAGAGGTTGTGCATAGGATGAGAGCTATTTTATGTTTCTGTTCCTTCTGCATTACTTTTACTTTATGCTTTGTTTATGAGTTTATGTTTAGGAGCCGATGTTTGATTCTGGTTATCCCTATGATCATGTAATGTTTTAGGATATTTACCTTGTATACTTTGATGTCACACCATAATTATCCTGTAACGGTCCATTTATCCAAATAGGGTGTTACATTATATGCATATGTTAAGGCGGAGCATTTTGGTGTCAAAAATGACACTGAAGGCACAAAAACTTTTGATGTTTATATCACATGTACCTAAGTGATTTTAAGGAATTTTTCATGAAGACGAATACTTACCCAAAACACACTTAACTCACGACGGTTGTGGTGACAAAAGGGTGGTAGGATTAGGTACTAGTCCAATGATTCTTCCAGAACCGGAGGAATCTTCCCAAGGACAATTCCATAGTTAGAAAATTGAAGTCCTTAGGAAAGATGGGGAATGGATTATGAACGTAGCTGAATGCCGACCAAGTACTGATGCTAGGACTGGAACAATCACAACAAGGTGCTAGTGATTATGTATTGGTAAGAATTGAAGGGGTTGAAGAATGAAAAAGAAATGTAAAGATAAAGGGTGTAAAGAAAGAAGCCCTCCTTTGTTGGAAATACGTTTTACGTATTAAGAAGGATCGGTCACTCCAACGATAGTCTATGTTAAAGCTCGTAGTTTAGTTATTTACATTTATTAAACAAAGCCCAAAACCGAGCCCATGGATTTTATGGGCCGGCGGCCTAATGTAAACCCAAGCCCATCTCATGGGCTTGGGTATATAAACCCTCTCCTTAGATGGAGAGGGTGGTGTGGTTATTCATTTTTCACATAGTAAACATAGGTTTCTCTCTCTAAGTGTGTGTGTAATCCACCATCTCTCTATCTCTTTCTCTCTCTAAAAACATAAGCATAGATTTACAATCCTACAAATGGTATCAAGAGCTTGGGATGAAATATAGGTTTGTTTTTGTGTTCTAAACATTTCGTAGATTGTTGGTTTGTTTTTAGCCGAATCTTCAAATTTTTTTTGGTGTTGCATCGAAGTTTAAAGTAGTGTAACATAGGGATTCGTGTTAAACTGTTCTTGGTATCTTGGTTTTCGTTAAAACACCATCTTTCTTGGATCAAAAGTGCAAAAAAGTTGTGTGTTCTTCATTCCGAAATTTAAGCAGAATCTCCATCGGAAAGTACAAGTGAAACGTGGGCTTCCATCGCAATAACCATCACCATCGGAAAGGGTTTTGGTTCTACATTGCGATACGTGAGTTTTATTACTTATTCCGATCTGGACATTCCGATCGTGCTTTGCGATCTGGGATTCCGACGGGTATAAGGAAGTATTTTAAGTCGTTACTCTGCTTGAATTTTGTCAGCTACTTTGCGATCTGAGCATTGCGATCTGAGTATTCCGATAGGTTTTGCGATCTGAGTATTACGATAGTTCTTTGCGATCTGAACATTTCGACCGCCCCGCATTGCGATCTAGGCATTCCGATACCATCATCATTCCGACAGGGTTACATTACGATCTGGACATTCCGATCTGACATTCCGATCTGGTATTCCGATCTGACATTCCGATCAACATTCCGATAATCACAAATTTTTCCATAAAAAATTTCGAACGTGTGTAATTTTGTCTTGGAATTTTTGGTTTATCGAGAACATATTTTAAGGGATTTTAACATTGTTTCTCGACTTCAACACAAAAACACTTCACCTTATTTCATTGTTCGATCAACTTTGTAAATCTTAACTTATTGAAATGGAGTACACATCTCTTACGGATAAGTCCATCCTCTCGGGTACGGATAATCGTCCACCAATGTTGGTGAAGACTATGTATGAGGAATGGGCTTCCCGAATGGAACTTTATATGTTGAACAAGGAGAATGGACATCTAATTTGGGCATCGGTGCTAAATGGACCATTAGATTATGGTACTGTGACGGAAGGTACGACCACTCGTCCTCGCACAACGGGTGAGTTGATTGGAGATATGAAGATTCAAGATAAATGTGACAAGTATGCTACAAACATCATTCTCCAAGCTCTTCCTCCAGATGTCTACAAACTCGTCAGCAAACATAAAGTTGCCAAAGAGTTATGGGATAGAATTCGTGTTCTAATGCAAGGCACCTCGTTAACTAAACAAGAACGAGAGTGTAAGCTTTATGATACTTTTGATAAGTTTGCATATGTGCCAGGGGAGACTCTCAATGATTACTATCTGAGATTTACCCTATTGTTGAATGAGCTTAATATCTATGGCATGGCAATCCCTACCTTTCAATTGGACACCAAGTATTTGAACACTCTTCCTCCAGAATGGAAAAAATACGTGACGGATGTTAAATTGGCTAAGGACTTGCATAACACCAATGTGGATCAACTTCAAGCTTTTCTTCAACAACACGAATGCCATGTGATCGAGGCTCGGTTGTCTACACCTCAAGTTCATGATCCCCTTGCAATGTATGCTTCTCAACAAAACATGGCTTATACTTATCAACAACCATCATACTTGCAGCAGCCACCACCACACATCTATCAGCAACCAAAGCAACCATCTTATCAACCACCAATGATGCCACAGCAAGAATATCAACAAAGTGTTCATCAACAATCTTTTCAACAGCAACCACCATATCAAACATCACCATCACAAGCCAACACTTCTCCATTGGGCTATACTCCTCAGCAAGGATATTTTCCAATAGAAGCACAACCAGCACAAGCTTTCTACTCTAATGAACTTCCACCAATCCAAGCACCGGTCTTTACTCCAAATGATACGCCAGCTGATGTACTAAACATCTCACCGCTTACTTGTCAAAACTTGTTGCAACTAGAGGATTTCCACCAACAAAAAATCAGCTCCGCACCTCATCAAATCCTCGACAACAAGCCACTGTTCAAGATGGTCAAGTGACGGTGCAACCTATTCAGGGAAGGCAAAATTCATATGGACCTCCTACAAGGACTGGGAACAATCAAGTTGTGAATTCTCAAGCTAGTGGAAATGGGAGTCCTATTGGTCCTAAGAAGGTTGTGACTTGTTACAATTGCCGAGGACAAGGTCATATGGCTAGGGAATGCACTCAGCCGAAAAGGAGAAGGGATGATGCATGGTTTCATGAGAAGATGTATTTGGTTGATGCTCAGTCTAAGGGGAAGATTTTGGATTCAGAGGAGTTAGAATTTCTTGCAGACCCAGGGGCAGCAGATACTGAAGGCATTGCAGTTGTTTCCACTTCTAATGCAGCTTATCAAGCGGATGATCTTGATGCATACGATTCGGATTGTGATGACATTCACTCTGCCCAAGCTGCTCTCGTTGCTAATCTCTCTCACTATGGTTCTGATGTCATCAGTGAGGTACCAACCACATCTAATAATATTGATGATAACCAACATCAAGTTGGGCATGAAAATGACAACCTCGAACAGCATTCGGGGACTAGTAACTCAAATGATGTGGTACCCAACCCAACACATTTGAGTGAACCTCAACCAAATGCTACGACGGGTATGGAATCTTATGCTCAACATGATTTGGTCATGGTGCCTAAACATATTATTGATCAAATGCATATGGCCCTCAGACAATCCGTAGATACGAATTCCACCCTAACTGCTGAGCTTGTGTTGCATAAAGAAAAGGTCAAAACTTTTGAAATGGTCCCTCAAGAAGAGAAAATAACATGTTCTGAATTTGACCAATTTCGTTTTGAAAAGACTGAACACTTGAAAGAAATAGAATCATTAAAAGCTAATCTTTCCAATGAATTAAAAGAAAAAGAGTCGGTTGTCAATGATTTTCAGAAACTTAAAATGGATTTCAAAACTCTCGAGTCTAAAAAGGTTGAATCGGAAATTAATGCTACCAAACTTCTTAAATTCAAAGAAAAACAGCTTTTAAAACAATACGCTTCCACAGAAAAGGTTCATCTTTTAACTAAATCATTTAAAGAATTCGAACTTAAGCGTCTTCAAGATTTACCACCTAATCTCGGTTATGCAAAACAAGCTCAGGAATATATTCCCGGTCTTTATGATATGACTATAATTGGCAAATCGAAAGAAGCACCTTATGTTCGTAGTACTGAGGAGACAAAATCACTTGAGGATGAAACTCATTCTAAAATGCTTTCAAAATTCCATACAATTGATTATGATCAACATAACAAAGATCAATTTTCGAAAAAAACACGCATTCGCTTACAAAAGGAATTAGCAGAATTAACAGTTCTTGTGCCCCAAAGTTTGTCAAATGAAAACCTTCCTAGTACGTCTCCTACACTCGTCAAAAAGGATTTAACGAAGTTAATTCCATCGGTAAGTAACGCGTCCGTTAACTTAAATACGGTTCACCAACACTTAGCCGATTTTGACAAGGTCATTTTGGAACGTACGACGGCCACGGCCATAACGGAAGGTGAATGGAACTTTGAGCACACTAGAGCTGCGTTTCGAGATGAAATTGTTCCGTTTGTAAACAATGTTAAAGCTTGTCTTCGTAATATTGATCAAGATTTGTTTTTGGAAATAGAAGAAGTTAGACGTGTTTTCAATGAAATGGAAGATGCCTATGAAAACAGTTTACTTGAAATAGAACGGGTTTCACGCCATACTGATCTGCTTCTGAATCAAGTGATGTCTCATGATATAGTTTATGTCTGTGTGAATACAAGTGTTGATAATGATTCTATTGAACATAATGTTGAATCTGTGGATACTGTGGTAGATAGTACTTGTCACGAATCTGGCGTTGAATTTTTAAAGCTTCAAGATTCATATTCATCGCTTTCAAAACGTTTTGATGAGATTCAAACACATTGTATTTCGCTTGAATGCAAGCAACAATTTATTCAAGAAATCTTTGAAACGTCATTCGAAGGTGTTAATATCGATGATGCAAACTTTGAAAAGAATTTTCGATTGAATTTACAATCAAAACAGCGTCAGCCAAGTGACAAGGTTGCTAAATCTTTGCCGATAGACATAGAGAAATCTAAGGAGCTTCACTGTGTGAACGTACTTGAGGCCGTTGAGAATTTTAAACTTGATCTAGATAATCGAGTTTCCAAGATGTTGTCCAAAGTTGATAACTTAAAACAGAAAAATACACGACTTTTCGATTCAGTACAGCCAGCATGTGCTCATACCACTGCACAGAATCAATCATTGATTGAACAATTGAATCGAAAGTCGGTAGAAATATCTGATTTGAGGGAACAAATTTGTGATAAGAACCTGGTCTTGGCTGAGTTAAAGGAAACACTTTGTACTCTCAAAGGTAAGAATGTTGTGGATAACGCAGCCACTATCTCAGCATCGTCCTCTAGTGCAATCAAAAGAACCCTTATTGCCGTCACACCACTTAACAAGGGCCCTAGGACTAAACCATCTCAAACTTTGGTCACTAAAGATAAGATGGAATCAAAACCAGCTTCTAATATTCCCGTGTTGCCTTCTACAGGGGTAAGCGCCACTACTAAGGCTCAAAGATCTAAGCTTAAAAGAAACAAGAAGAATGATAGGATCTTGCCCCCATCTAGTAGTCAAGTGAAGAAGAAAGTAGAAGCCCATCCTAGGAATGTTATTTCTGTTTTGAATAAAAAGAATCATGTAGCTAAACCTAAAGGCTCTGCGGTTGTGCAGCATTCTAAGCCTACTGTGAATTCTAATTTGAAATGTTGGAATTGCAATGAATGTATGTTTTCTAGTAGTCATGATTCTTGCCTTATTGACCATGTGAATGAGATGTATGCCCGGAAAAATGGATTAGAATGGAAACCGACTGGGAAAGTGTTAACCCAAGTTGGCTGGATGTGGCGTCCCACTGGTAGAACTTTCACTATAGTAGGAAATATGTGCCCTTTAACTAGGATTACTCCCACTGAAGTGAAGAAAGTGTGCCCTTTAACTAGGAGTACCAAGGCTACCAAAACACAAGCGTGTCCTTTAACTAGGAACACCAGCACTACTGTAGGAACAAAGTGTCCTTTAACTAGGTCTACTCCCACTGAAGTGCCCGCAAATAATCCAAAACCTAAGAAAGTTGGAACAGTAAAACATGTTAGTGCTAAAACTCACATTAGAAAACGCAGGAAATCTAAGGTTCTCAAAAATGTTAGCAATTCTGATAATTCTATATCTATATCTGCTAACACTCCGGAACCAATAGTTTCCAATGCATTGTCTACTGTTGCTATTGAAAACAGGTGGTCCAAATTGTTCTCTTGTATTTGGACTCTGGTTGCTCCAAGCATATGACCGGAGATCGCTCTCAGCTCAGAAACTTCGTCAGCAAGTTTATTGGTATGGTTCGATTTGGAAATGATCATATTTCAAAGATAAGGGGTTATGGTGAATATCATATTGGGAATGTTATAATTTCGAGAGTGTATTATGTGGAAGGTCTCGGTCATAACTTATTTTCTGTGGGACAATTTTGTGATGCAAACCTGGAAGTTGCTTTTCGAGAGCATACCTGCTTCATTTGTAATTTGGAAGGGGTTGATTTATTGAAAGGTACTCGAGGGAATAATTTGTATACTTTGTCTCTACAAGACATGATGGTTGCCTCTCCCGTATGTCTTCTCTCCAAAGCATCGAAGACTAAGTCATGGTTATGGCATCGACGGTTATCTCATCTTAACTTTGACGCTATTAATCACTTGGCGAAAAACGAACTTGTTCGTGGTCTTCCTAAACTATCATTTCACAAGGATCATTTGTGTTCCGCGTGTACAATGGGGAAAAGCACTAAGAAGTCTTACAAACCCAAGTCTGAAGACACCAACCAAGAGAAACTTTATCTGTTGCATATGGATCTTTGTGGGCCAATGCGTGTTGAAAGTCTTAGTGGCAAAAAGTACATCCTCGTCATTGTCGATGATTACTCTCGGTTTACATGGGTGAAATTTCTTAAAGCAAAAAATGAAGCACCTAAATTCATCATCAGATTTCTCAAGATGATTCAAGTGCGTCTCAACACTACTGTCCGACGCATTCGTACAGATAATGGAACCGAATTTGTAAATCGAATTTTGCGTGATTGTTATGAAGAAGTTTGCATATCTCATGAAACATCCGTTGCACGCACTCTACAACAAAACGGTGTCGTTGAAAGGCGAAATCGCACACTTATGGAAGCTGCTCGAACGATGTTAATTTACGCAAAGGCTCCATTGTTTTTATGGGCAGAAGCAGTATCTACAGCAGTGTACATCCAAAACCGGTCACTAATTCGTAAACGCCATGGTAAAACACCTTATGAGCTTCTCCATGGAAAAGTACCAGATTTATCATATCTTCATGTATTTGGTTCTCTTTGCTATCCAAATAATGATGGTGACAATTTGGGAAAACTTCAACCAAAGGCTGATATTGGTATTTTCATTGGTTACGCACCCGCAAAGAAGGCATTCCGAATCTACAACCATAGCTCTCGTAAAATCCTTGAAACTATGAATGTTGATTTTGATGAGCTGACAGTAATGGCTTCTGAGCAAAGCAGCTCTGAACCCGCACTTCATGAAATGGGACCCAGTAATATTAGTTCTGGTCTTGTCCCAAACAACCCTACTTCATCATTTATACCACCTACTAAGACTGAATGGGATACGTTGTTTCAACCGTTCTTTGATGAATTCTTTACTACTCCAAGTATTGTTGCTCCAGAACCTGAGGTAATAGCTCCGGTAACCGAAGTTGTCGCTCCAGCAACCGTTGCACAATCAGACACATCTGCACCTACAATTGGTCTAGATATACCTTCAACGAGTAATTCTCAACCAACACATGTAACAACTACCCACGTCATGCCTATTGATGATGAAGAGGATGATGATGATCACGATTTGGAATTCGCTCAAATGCGTGAACTTCCATTCTTTGGTGTACCAATTCCCGACCCTAATCAAGCCGGGTCGTCCACCTCAGAGGAAGCTCCTACTACGGTTTACTCCAATCCACGGATTCGTGAACATGACAGCAAGTGGACAAAGGATCATCCTATAGATTCTATTATTGGTGACCCTAATCGTCCTGTATCCACACGAAGTCAGTTACAAGAAAATGTAATGTTTTGTCACTTTGATGCTTTTCTCACTGAAGTTGAACCTAAGACATGGAAAGAAGCTTTTACTCAATCCTGTTGGATAGAAGCTATGCAAGAAGAACTTAATGAGTTTATACGTCTTGAAGTATGGGAACTTGTCCCATGCCCGGATCAAGTGCAGTTACTCACTTTGAAATGGGTTTACAAGGTGAAACTCGATGAGTTAGGCGGAATATTGAAAAACAAAGCTCGACTAGTAGCTCGTGGATACAAGCAATTATTGGGCGTCGACTTTATGGAATCCTTTGCACCTGTTGCCCGTTTGGAAGCTATTAGACTATTCCTCGCTTATGCAGCCCATATGAATATGATCGTCTATCAGATGGATGTGAAGACGGCATTTCTTAATGGTGAAATCAAGGAAGAAGTCTATGTTCAACAGCCGGATGGTTTTGTGAATCCTAATTATCCTAATCATGTGTACAAGCTTAAGAAGGCTCTCTATGGGTTGAAGCAAGCTCCACGCGCATGGTATGATCTATTGTCACAATTCCTCATTACTCAAGGCTTCGCAAAAGGCAAGGTGGATCCCACGCTGTTCATTCAGAAACGAGGTAAAGATATGATTATGGTACAAATATATGTTGATGATATTATATTTGCAGCCTCGACCCAAACCTTATCGGATGAGTTTGGGACACTCATGTCTTCCAAGTTTAAGATGTCAATGACGGGCAAGGTATCATTCTTCTTAGGTCTTCAGATATCTCAGAGTCCAAGAGGCATCTTTATTAATCAATCCAAATATGCCCTTGAATCGCTTAAGAAATATAAGATGGAATCTTGCGACCCCGTGGACACTCCAATGGTGGAGAAATCTAAGCTTGATGCAGATCCACATGGAGTTGTCGTTGATCCGACACTTTATCGTGGAATGATCGGTACTCTTCTGTATATCACAGCCAGTCGACCTGATCTTTAGTTTGCTATATGTATGTGTGTCAGGTATCAAACTAGGCCTACTGAGTTACACTTAGCTACTGTTAAAAGGATCTTTCGATATCTTAAAGGAACCATTAATCGGGGACTTTGGTATTCGAAGGACTCTTCTATTGCACTAATGGCATATGCAGATGCGGATCACGCGGGTTGTCAAGATACAAGGCGTAGCACGAGTGGAACTTTGCAACTATTAGGAGATCGACTAATCAGTTGGGCATCGAAAAGGCAGAAAAGCGCTGCAATTTCAAGTACGGAAGCAGAATACATAGCTATGTCCGGTTGCTGTGCTCAAATTGTTTGGATGAGATCGCAATTAACCGACTATGGTCTAGGTTTCAACAAGATTCCGATGTACTGTGACAACAAGAGTGCAATTGCCTTATGCTGCAACAACGTTCAATTCTCCCGGTCGAAGCATATTGACATTCGCTACCACTTCATCAAGGAGCAAGTGGAAAATGGAGTAATCGAGCTTTACTTTGTCCGATCTGAGTATCAGTTGGCGGATATTTTCACGAAGGTTTTAGATCGTGCTCGAATTGAATTTTTGGCCGACAAGCTAGGAATGAGAACCTTCTCTCGCCTGAGACTCTTAAGGAACTAGCAGATGAAGCGAAAGAATAGTGGTGGTAAAACTATTCTCCGTATCCTTGGTGATCATTTGTATATATTGTTTATATTTTTATCCTCAAAAGCAAAATACAAAAATATAAAACCCTATAAAAACCATAAAAAATTGAAAAATTCAGAAAAAATTCAAAAACATTTTAACTTTATTTTTCAAAGGCATGTCTTTTGGTACGATAATATTTACGGCCTTAGAAATGTTGATTAATATCGACACGGCGCCATAAATAGAGTTCGTACAAAAGTTGTAAATATTTCATAAAACATGCCCTTATGGCTTGTAGTTATTTCTGACTGCAACCCGGTTTTCATATTAAAGTCAAGTATTTCTTATGAAAGCTTTCGCTAACAACGGGAATTAATTTTCTCGGGCAAGGTTTACTTTAAAACCTTGTAAGGGATCAAGTTTACTTTATAACTTGGTCTAACACAAATCTATGTACGTCTCAGTGCATTTATTTGTTAAAACAAGAGAAGTCTTGTTTTTATGAAGCTATCATCTCTACAACCATTGCTATCTACAATTGGTATCTACATACTCGACGATGCGACTACTCAACTGACGACTACAGCTCTTTCGATAGAACACAGGTCAACAATTGAGGGGGAGCAACTGTCAAGCATTCAGAATCTTCGATGCCGAATGTGCAAAGTTCACAAGTTGGTGTCAAGACAACAATACCAATCGTACGTGTGGTGTCAAGAGATGACTTCAGACGTGACGAGGCGACCAACATATGTTGCCAAGAACAATTTGATCTTATCATATGATGTTCTCATCTATCAGATCCAACCTTGTCAATTCTTTTTAATATGGTGAATATGTGATCTTGCTACAAATCGATATCATATCTCACATAGTTGGTATCATGAAGATAAAACGGACTCGCATTTTTCTTCCCAAAACCTTTGTTAAAACTACATTAAATCAATTGATATTAAAAACATCGATTGGGTTAATATTTTTAATATGGGGGAGAAAATGTGATTTAATATGGGATATTATCACAAATGGTTTGACTTAATGTGCTGGCTCATCCCGACATAGGCAAAATGTTTTCGAATATCGTGGCATATGTTAAGGGGGAGCAAAATGGATTTGCAATATCAAAATGGATTTTCATGGTGACATATACTTACCCAAACCTCATTTATTTCACGACGATGAAGATTGTGGTGACATAAGGATGGTAGGATAGGTTAAGTCCAATGATTCTTCTAGAACCAGAGGAATCTTCCCAAGGACATTCCATAGCTAGAAATAGTAGTCCTTAGGAAAGATGGAGAAAGATTGTGAACGTAGCTGAATGCCGACCAAGTACTTAAGTTAGCACTGGAACAATCACAACAAGGTGCTAGTTATGACGTATTGGAAAGCATTGAAGGGGTTGAAGAATGAAAAAGAATTGTAAAGATAAAGGGTGTAAAGAAAGAAGCCCTCCTTACAACTTTAGGCAAAAACCGGGTCAATACATATGCTATTGAGATCATTTTTAATGATGCTTGATATTGAAGATAAGACATCATGGACCCAGTGATGCAATGCACAACCCACCCAGCTAACTCAGATATCTCTCAAAAGGTATTTGTTTTAATCACACGGAGACAACACATTATCTATTGATTTATTCACTCCGAATAAATTGGTATTGAAAAGGTGGCACTCCTCTCCAGCCTCCGATCACTAAAATCCAAAGTGCACGATCGAGTCTAGAGACATTTGAGATCATTAAATATCTCATTAGGACACACTTTCATAATTCCTTGCTTCTTCATACACTGTGAAAAGTAAGAAAGATCTTAAGAGTCCTACGCAAAATCTTCATGATCTTGCCTGAACATCCGAGTAATACGAAAGTACTTACAATGAAGATGGAAATCCTTCTTGAGCGAATATAAAAAAGCTCATGGTAGGTGACTTGTGCGATTCTTTATGAATCAAACTTGTGATAACTGGAAAGCAACAGTGGTTCAATTCTTAACTGAATTTAAACACGTTCCAGGCCTCTACGCAATATCTTAGTGATCTTGCCAGAACACTCAGAGTGATACCTTAGTGTTCACAATGATGAGTGGAAATCCTTCTAGTGTTAACCTCAAACAGCACTTGGTAGGTAACTTGCAAGATTCTATACGAATCAAGCTCGTGACAACTGGAAAGCAACGATGGTGCGGTTCTTAATTGAATTTCACTTGTTCCAGGAACATGAATTGACGGCTTCAAATCATGCGGATAATTTTATCCAAATGATTCACTCTTTACGTTCGCAGTCAGCTTTGGACGGTCGAGTAAAGAGAACGGGTTTACCCGCGAAATCCTGTCAGGAAGTTACTTAATTGAAACTATCCGTCACGGGTACGATATCTAATATCGTCCAACGGTCTTCACCGACCGGAGGTAAAATGCTACCGAATTAGAATGAAATGTTCAAAGCCATTTCGTTCGTGTCTACTTATGTTGCGGCATTTGAAGACGGTGGCGTTGCGGGATCCAAGAAGAAGTCGTCCCCGCATGCTTATACTTTATGCACTTAATATCTAATTTAATTCAAGAAAGCCTAAAAGTTAAGTCTTCCGCTGTATCAAACTCTGAAGCTTTCAAGAATTACGAAGGAATAAGTATGTGGGACATGGTGTCACGAGGAGGCGAAGATCACAAGTGATGGATGCAAGAGATTAATGCTCAAGATTGATATCAAAGATCACATCAGCATGTTCACCAAAAAAGAAAAAGAGAAGAAAGACGAAGACTACGAGCTCAAGACAAGCATAGTATGCTAGGTTTATTTCATTATTGTAACTCGGGTAACGCCCTTGTTTGGAGTGACCTCCCTTAGGGGATATTGTTGGAAATACGTTTTACGTATTAAGAAGGATCGGTCACTCCAACGATAGTCTATGTTAAAGCTCGTAGTTTAGTTATTTACATTTATTAAACAAAGCTCAAAACCGAGCCCATGGATTGTATGGGCCGGCGGCCTAATGTAAACCCAAGCCCATCTCATGGGCTTGGGTATATAAACCCTCTCCTTAGATGGAGAGGGTGGTGTGGTTATTCACTTTTCACATAGTAAACATTGGTTTCTCTCTCTAAGTATGTGTGTAATCCACCATCTCTCTATCTCTTTCTCTCTCTAAAAACATAAGCATAGATTTACAATCCTACATCCTTACAACTTAGGCAGAAACCGGGTCAACTCATCTTGAAGATGAAAGTATCATCGACCCAGTGATGCGATGCACAACCCCTCCCAGCCAACTCAAATATCTCTCAAAAGATATTTGTTTTAATGTCACGGAGTTCAACACGTTATCTATTGGTTTATTCACTCCGCATAAATTGATATTGAAAAGGTGGCAATCCTCTCCAGCCTCCGATCACCAAAACAAAATGCACTATTGAATCTTCAGCCACGAGATCATCAAAAGTCTCATTAGGACACAATTTTAAAACAAGAAAGATTTTTATGAGTCCTATGCAATATTCTTGTAATATTGCCAGAACATCCAAGTGATACAAAAGTATTACAATGAAGATGGAAATCCTGCTTGATACAACATCAAACAAGCTCATGGTAGGTGACACGTGCGGTTCTTTAAGAACTAATCTTGTGATAACTGGAAAGAAACGATGGTTTGACTCTTAATTGAGATTGAACTTGTTCCAGGGCCTCTAAGCAAAATGCAAGTGATCTTGCCAGAACACTCAGAGTGACACTCTTTAGTGTTCACAGTGAAGAGTGGAAATCCTTCCAATGTCAACATCAAACAGCACTGCGGTAGGTGACAAGCAAGATTCGATTAGAATCAAGCTCGTGACAACTGGAAAGCAACGATGGTGAAAATCTTAATTGAAATTCACTTGTTCCAGGTTCATGAATTGACGGCTTCAATCATAAGGATAATTTCTTATCCAAATGATTCACTCTTTATGTTCGTAGTCAGCTTTGGACGGTCGAATAAAGATAAAGGGTTTACCCGCGAAGTCTTGTCAAGGAATCTTAATTAGAGCTACATGTCACAAGTACGATATTTATTATCGTCCAACAGTCTTCACCGACCGGAGGTAATATGCTACCGAATTAGAATAAAATGTAAAAGCCATTTTATTCGTGTCTTCTTATGTTACTTCATTTGAAGACGGTGGCGTTGCGGTGTACCAGCTGAAGTCGTCCTCACATACTTATTCCTTCTGCATCAAATATTTTAGCAAAATTCAAGAAAGTTTGACCTAAAAGTCTTCCACTGTATCAACTCTGAAAATTTCAAGAATTCAACGAAGGATAGGTATGTGGGACATGAAGTCACGAAGAGGCGAACATCAGAAGAAGGCAAAGACTGCACGTGAAAGGCCAAAAGAACATGTTCTAAGCCAAAGCCTGATGATAATCAACACATATTCACGAGAATGAATAAAAGAAAAAAAATTAAAGAGAAAGTGGACTACGAGCACGAGAACGAATATCTAACATGCTAGATTCGGACTTTGTAATTTGGAGTGACCTCCCTTTGGGGGAGATTGTTGGAAATACGTTTTTCGTATTTAGAAATTCTCGGTCACTCCAACAATATAGTTAAGGGCTCGTAGTATAGTTTAGTTATATCTTATGTTAGCCCGACCCATGAGCATGTTCATGGGCCGGAGGCCCAAGTCCACTAAGGGACTTGGGTATATAAACCCCTTTCCTTCATGGAAAGGGGTGTTGGTTGTTTCATTTTACATTTAATACATTTCACATTTTCTCTCATTTCCCTCTCTACTTTCTCTCACAAGAAACATCAACCCTCTTGATAGATCATAGATTTCCAAGGTTCTACAAGGGTTTAGTATTAGGTTAAGAAACTTCACAAGGGAGTACCAAAAGGTAGTCGATCTTGCAAAGTTTTATACTTTAGATGATTTAGGGTTTGGAGGGATAATATTTCGTTTTTAGTATCGTTTCTCTCGGTATCTAATCGAATCGATATAACGTTTTAAGCTCGACTTTATTGTTTTTGGTTATAAAATCTTGTTTGGTTTCTATGACTACTTTACACAAAGCATGTAAAAAGTGTAAAATATATACTATAACTACATATACGTACTAATCTAAAACATTTTTCACTTACCACTATAAAATGTACAAAACTTAAGAAATGTAAAATGCAAATTTATTCTACAAATTCAGAATGAAACATTTAAAACTAATGTAACTTGTATAAACGTAAATAAAACCATTACTATTATATTCTATTAATATCACTATTAAAGAAATGGACCTAATATCCACCGAGAAATAAACTGGCTAAAATACAAAAAAAACTCGAATAAGAAATTCTAATTATAATCTCGTTTAAAAGATAAACACACAATTGGGCCAATACCTAAGCTAGTAGTCCAACTAAGAAAGTAACATATTAAAGAAAATTGATCTAACAAGGACCTAAAATGGTAAAATCACCAAAATTAAATTGAACGAAAAGAAACAGATTTAAGACTCGAATCTCATTACTATTTTTTCCTTTATTTTGTTTTCTGATAAAGTCTTGACTACAGCTTAATTTCTCATCCTATTTAGGAAAATAAAACTATCACAACAGCTAATTCACATCATTTTTTGATCCTGCTCTTAAGCTGACACTAAAAGCTTAATTTTTATTAAAACTGAAACTCACAAATATTGCTTTTCAACTCTGAATCTAACAAACTAATTTTCATTACAAAGGAAAGTATCGATTTGCAATCAGAAATCTGACCTAAATCCACAAAAACTCCTACTTTGATTCTTATGCAGAGAAATCAGAAACATGATCATAGCTAGTTGACTGAACAAAATCGTTGAACAGAAACATGTACCAATCAATCAGATATAGCAAATTTACAGAAACTTATACTACGACTAAATCTACTAGTAGTTAATAATGGAAGAATATAAAACGTGCTTAACCGATGTAACCGAGGCCTCCATTGTGGGCTAAGCAGAGCGCTGAGCTCGCTTAAAACCAACAACGTCTTCAAGAATTAAACACAACTTTTAAACTTGACTGATGATCCGTTACTTTATCTCCAGCTAATCCACATACCTGCAAAACTTATCAACCAAACGAAAAAGAAACTCGCCAGCAAAGTATATTCTAATTTTGCTAGATAAACCGAAAACCAACAGCTTATTCACGATAAGCTGTTCCGACTGATACTGGACGAAATCTTATGTATTCAATTTGCTTGCTACAGTACCTGTAAATTTCAAACTAATATCCTACACTGATATCAAAATCAGCAAATCTTAACTCACATCAAACCAATAGTTTTACTACGTATTTATATTGATCAGATTCTGTACTAAAAACCTGCATAAAAAAAACTGAACTTACGCAATCTAAATCAACTTATTCAAGAAGCATAATCCTGAAAATCCCTATCTCAACTAAAAACAAAGCTTATAACAGAATTCCTATGGAAACCTGATCTAAATTCATAAAACTAAATCATCTTGTAACAAATCTAACTTCTAACAAATTTAAACTCTGAAATCACGTCTAATACACGAACTCAAAACACTAGCGTAACACTCAAATATAGAATGAACAAAAAGCTTCACGCGAACAGTAACAGAATAAAACGATCTCGTGAACAGTACTATATGAACAAGATTAAACTAAATTGACAATTAAAATAACTCTCGGTTAACAGTAACAGTAGAAGAAGAATTAAGAGAAAATCAAGAAAGCTTTAAGAAAAAAAAACTTTACTTCATTAATGGTGGAAAAAGTGATCGGTTACAACAAGATTAACAAAATCAAAACTGAATCTAACTGAATGATTAACTGAGAATCAATAAGCTTTGAGAGAAAATAAAAATAACTATTCCTATCTAACCTAACTATGTGAAGACTAAACCTAAGCTAACCGTCTTGAATGAGGTCTTCATCTTATATTTATAGACACAAAAGAGTGGTGGTGTGACGTGTTCTTCCAATCTCTTGATGCCACGTGGAAAATACGAGGTTGAACTCGTTAGGGTTCTTCATCTGTTTTGGGGGTTTCTTCGTTTTCCAATCTTGATCTAATTAAATCATATCTCTTTGTAGAGGAGATGATGATGAACACTTTTGGTTCTTTAAGTTTCGCCTGAATCTCCTTGTATCCTTCTTGAAAATGAATTGCAGGTAGACGGTGGAAGTGATGAAGTTCTCTTATAAACTTTTCCCTTTCTCTCTCTTCACGTTTGAAGAAGAAAGACGCGTGTGTGTATTGACTCTTTTGGTGGAAGCTTTGGCCGAATATAAATGAAAGTTAAATAACTTTCATCTATTTCCTTTTTGGTCCTTCATATTTCCATTTTGTCACTTATGAAGTATAAGAGTTATAACTTTTAAGCCACTTTCTTTTTCATCCTTTGTCTTATGGAAAGTTACACTTTAGGTCCAAGATCTTTGAAATAATGACAAGTAAGGTCCTTGAAGCTTGATTTGTCCTTTTCTTCGTCTTTTATCATGAAAATCCCTTGAAAATGTGTGTTTGCTCCAAAATGCATCTCGTTTACCTGAAAACACATGAAACACAAATACCCACGTAATTCTGATATTTTTCAGTTAAATATAATGTATTTGACTGTGTATTTAGTGGTTTTTGGATCATAATTGATGAGTTTCAAACTTATCAGGGAGTTTCGCCGATCAATGGATCGGTTTTGGTAGAGGTGTAGGACGAAAATAATGAAGGGTATGGGAGGGTTTATATGGCCTTCCAACCTCCTTATTTTTCTTGTTCCCTACTCCAAGTTAAATAAATATTGTAATTATTTAGCTTAACAATTAATCAAAAAATGTCGTCGTGCTGTAGGTGTTTGTTTCAAGAGTGGATTAGCCGGCCACCTCAAGAAAGACTGCAAGAAAGGGAACACTGCGGGTACATCAGGTACTACCCCTTAGAAACCAACAGCTTCAAGCCGTGTGTACACCACTACCAAGGATCAGGAAAACAAATATACAGGTACCATCACTGGCATCTTATTTATGTATGGACATGCCGCCTGCGTTTAATTTGATACGGGTGGGACCCATTCTGTTATATCCACTACTTGTGTTGCCCGTATTAATAAGACACCAACACTACTTGAGACTGTGTTAAATATATCCACGCCCATGCGAGACTCTTTACGCATTACCTAGGTGTACAGAGATCTTCCCTTAGAATTTGATGACAAGATTCATCCTGTCGGCGCACTACCTTTGGACATGTGCAATTTTGATATAATCTTAGGCATGGATGGGTTAGCAAAACACCACGCCACGATAGGTTCTCATATATAGCGAGTCATATTTGGGGATGTTCAAGCCCAGAGTACATTCACAATGGTTTTATTCCAAGAAAGTCTGTACAAATCATTTCTGCCATACAAGCACGTGCCTTACTGGCTCATGGTTATGAAGCTTTCTTATCGAATGTTCATGACACGACAACAGAAGCTCCATCTATTCATGATCATCTTATTGTCTCAGAATTCCCAGATGTGTTTCCAGAAGAACTTCCGGGTATACCACATATCCGTTAAGTGGAGTTTGGCGTTGAGCTCATTCCAGAAGTTGAGCCTATCTCCAAGGATCCTTACCGCATGGCTCCCATAGAGCTCAAGTAGTTGAAAGACCATCTGCAGGAGTTATTGGAGTGGGGTTTCACTCGCCCAAGTTTATCACCATGGGGTGCATCGGTGCTCTTCGTTAAGAATAAGGACGACAACATTCGTCTGTGCATTCATTACCGTGAGCTGAACAAGATCACGATCAGAAACCGTTAACCATTACCACGTATTGATGATCTATTCGACCAACTACAAGGTGCTAAGCACTTCTCCAAGATTGATCTACGATCAGGATACCATCAGCTGCGAGTGAAGGAGCAGGATATTTCCAAGATTGTTTTTCGCACACGATATGGTCACTATGAGTTCGTAATCGTGCCTTTCGGACTCACAAACGCTCCAGCGGTATTCATGGATTAGATGAACCGCGTCTTTCATGAGTTTCTTGACATGTTCGTCATTGTATTTATCGATGACATTATAATCTTATCAAAATCCAAGGAAGAACACGAGGAACATCTTCGCACAATACTATAGATTCTTCGCCAGAAGCAACTGTATGCAAAATACTCCAAGTGTGATTTTTGGTTAAGTAAGGTGGCGTTTCAAGGCTACATTGTTTCCGCAGAAGGGATCACCATGGATCATGCGAAGGTTGAAGCCATCACAAAATGGCCAAGACCGATATTTGCAACAGAGGTTCGTAGTTTTCTGGGTTTAGCTGGATATTATCGCAGATTTGTGGAGAACTTTTCACAGTTAGCCTTACCTTTGACCAAGCTGATGCATAAGGGAGAGAAATTCGTCTGGAATGATGAGCGGGAGAAGAGCTTTGAAGAACTTAAGCAGCGTTTGGTTTATGTACCTATTCTGAATCTCTCATCTGGCACAGGTGGATTTTAGATTTATAGTGATGCTTTAGGGAAAGGACTTGGTTATTTACTCATGCAACATGGTAAGGTGATTGCCTATGCATCATGTCAGCTTAAGCCGTATGAAGAAAATTATCCCACTCATGATTTGGAATTATTCCACTGGAGGCATTATCTTTACGGTGAGTCATGTGACATTTTCACAGATCACAAGAGCCTCAAATACATATTCACTTAGCGAGAACTCAACATGAGACAGAGAAGGTGGTTAGAGCTACTCAAGGATTATGACACCAACATTCCGTACCATCCTGGTAAAGCGAATGTGGTGGCTGATGTGTTGAAGATATCGACTAAGGATTATGACACCAACATTCAGTACTAGCAGGAAGTCATGCATGATTGTTGTCATTAAGGTGAAAGAAGAGATTATTCGTGATCTAGAGCGTTTAGACATTCAGTTCCTTGTACGTGGACAACATGGTTATTGAGCTAATCTGAGAATTGAACCAGAGTTAATCTCTCGGATCAAGGCAGCTCAGAAGGACGACGGTGAGATATGGGATATTATTCAAAATATTGATCAGCAGACAGAGTTCCGTATAGACGACGATGGAATCATATGACAAGGTACCAAGTTATGTGTTCCAGATGATCTTACACTCAGAGAAGCCTTATTGACCGAGGCTCACAACTCCCAATTCTTGATTCATCCAGGTTCTACCAAAATTTACCATGACATCAAGCAGCATTTTTGGTGGAGCGGCATGAAGCAAGATGTTGCTACCTTCGTTTCTAAATGTCTGACCTGTCAGCAGGTTAAGATAGAACATCAGCGGGCTAGTGGTTTACTACAACCATTATAAATTCCCGAATGGAAGTGGGACAAAATCTCCATGGATTTTTTACCGGACTACCGTCGACTTAGAAGAAACATGATGCTATATGGGTCGTTGTCGATCGTTTAACCAAGTCTGCTCATTTTCTTCCAATTCACAAGGATTATCTAGTTAGCGAATTGGCAGACATATTCTAGTAGGAGATCATGCGACTTCATGGTACTCCATCAGATATCATATCAGACAGAGATCCACGATTTACATCCCGTTTCTAGAGAGGGTTGCAGAAAGCTTAGGGCACCAGGCTCAAGCTTAGCACAACCTTTCATCCTCAGACTGACGGTCAATGAGAACGTACTATTCAGACTTTAGAGGACATGTTGCGTGCTAGTGCCTTAGAATGGACAGATAATTGGGACGACTACATCTGTTTGGTAGAGTTTGCTTACAACAATAGTTGGCACGCAAGTATCAAGTGTGCACCTTTTCAGATGCTTTATGGAAGGAAGTGTCATGCTCCAATCTGCTAGGATCAGGTTGGTGAACGAATCATTGAGGGTCCGGAAATGATTGAGGTGACCAATGAGAAGGTCTCCATTGCTAAGGCGAAGCTTTAGGAAGCTCGTGCTCGTCAGAAGAGCTATGCTGACAAGTATCACCGATCGTTAGAATTTATGGTCGGTGATCATGTTTTCTTAAAAGTATCACCAACACGTGGTGTCAAGCGTTTTGGTATTAAGGTCAAGCTCAGTCCATGTTTCATCGGACCGTTCGAGATCCTCGAGCGTATCAGTGAGGTATCATATCAGTTGGTGTTACCTCCTCAGCTATCTCACGTTCATAATGTGTTCCACGTATCCTTACTCAGAGGTTACAATTATCATCCTCTACACAAGATCACATACCCACTCGAGCAGATTCGAGAGGACCTATCCTATGTTGAGGAACCCGAGGCAGTTCTCGATCGTCAAGATCGGGTCATGAGGAGAAAGACGATTCCTTTTGTCAAAATCCTTTGGAGGGACCATCCCGACCGGGAAGCCACTTGGGAAACAGAGGAGTCTATCTAGACTTCTTACCCTCATTTTCCGCTATGATTCGGGTATGTCCTTTTCAGCTTATCGTATCTCTAATTCGAGGATGAATTATTCTTTTAGAGATGAAGAGTTGTAAAACCCGCTTAAAATATATAAATGCATTAATTACATGAAATCACAGATTAATTAAAACTTTACATTTAATTAATACATGACACGTACCAAGAATAATTAATGTTTAAATCCAAGTATTATGTATAATATTATTTATTATTTACAAGTATTTACGTATAATAAATAATACATGTCAAGAATAAACACGAACGTAAAACACGAACTCACGTCACGAATAATAACACACGTGATTTAATAAAAATTAAAAATGAAAAACATGTATATTATAGGGGTGTTTGGATGGCATAGAAGAAGGAAACAAAGGGCCTTGGCCCGACCCATTATCAATTTATCATACACCAAAACTCTCTAGGAAAAATCATTTTTTACAAGTTTTTACAAAAAAATAAAACCCTACCTATCCTCTTCTCTTTGGCCGCGACACCCACAAGGAAGAACAAGAAGGAGAACTTTTTTTATCTTTGATTTACTACGGGTATTTGTTCGTGTTTATAATCCTTAACCAATACACGATTCGGTATCCCTAAACCTTAATCTTTTATTTTCTTTTCTTCTAATTATCATCATTTAATTAGATCCATGAACACATATGTATACGTAATTAAAAACAAGTATTTAATCAAGTTAAAAACCGGATTTGGTTGATTAGCACACGAACCGAGACCACAAGGGGGTCTCGGTGTGATTTTATGAAGGTCAGCCGCACCCCATAAGTGGGTGGTGGCTGTTTCCTTGTGTCGGCCGCAACCCCAAACCACCCAACATGGGGTGTTTGGCTCAAACGGTGGCAAACCGAGAGCCATGGGGCTGTGGTGGTGCGTTGTGGTTCGGGGCACGCCGAGATGTGGGTGTCTCGGTGTGGCTCGGATACACGAAAGACGCACATGGGTGTGTTTGGTCTAGAGTTTTGTCAATTAAATTTTATGACTTATGTTAATTTAATTAATTATTTTGTCATGACCATTTAATTAAATTAACTTAGGATATATTAATTATGTTATATAATTTAACATGGTACACTTATAATAATTATTGTAAATAATTGATACATCATATGACACATGTTGGTTTAATTAAATAAACTATACCTTATAATAATTATATATAATTATTCATGCTAAACTACATGTTATGTTAATTTAATAAATAACTTAGCATAAGTATTTATTACATGTTAACCATGGTTTAATTAAATTAATATCATACTTTAATTTAATCATACAATATCAAGCTATAGTAAAGTATTATTAATATAAGTCAAGTTATATTATTAATTGATAATTATTAATAAACCATGTATTATAATATAATTAATAATTATCATGTTAGCCTAAGTATTTATTAATTAATAGACTTTACTATATTATAACATTTATGTATCATGACTTATAATTAAGCTTTAGCTTATATCACCATCTTATTAAACAAGCATATTACTAATTATGGGAACATGCTATTTATAGAAACATACTAATTATAGAAACATGATATTTATGGAAACATACTAATTATGGAAACATGCTATTTATGAAAACATACTATTTATAGAAACTTTCTATTTTTGGAAACTTACTAATTATGGAAACCTTCTATTTTTGGAAACTTACTATTTATGGAAACTTACTATTTTTAAAAAGTTGCTATATATGGAAAGCTGCTATTTTTGAAAAGTTACTATAGAAACTAGAAGGGGGAGGGTTGAATAGTTTCTTAAAGTTTACTTGTCAAAAGACGGTTTTCAAAAATCCTTTTAAAAAACTTAGACTTGAGTGATTATGTGAAACCTTCTTATACACAATATGAACAAGGTATAGTGCAACTAAACTGATAATCACAGGTATAAAGAATAATGAATGTAAAGAGATAAGGGAAAGAAAGATCAAACTAAACACCAAGGATATATAGTGGTTTGACAACGAAGCTCACTCCTCGTTCCTACTCCACTCCTCGAGTACTCCTTACTCGAGAGTTCACTAATCAACAAGCTCCTTAAGGTGGAGAAACCGTACACAACGTTGCTTATCTAATTTCCGACTCTAAGCTAAAAGTCGAGGCCTAATCTTAGCTAGGACCAATCTACACCAATATAGTTTAAGGACCAAGTATTAACCTTAGTACATACACAATTTCCAAATAGACACAACTACTTGGATCTTCACAACAATGAATAAATAAGATTTGATCTTTAATGGATCATTGAGGTAGACACAACACTTCAAGGATGAAAGTGTTCTTCTTTTTGCACTTGGAGAGGAAGAGATGGGAGAATAAAGATTCACTGCTAAACAAGTAGTAATAAACCAAATGACCAAGGATTTGAGTGTTTTAGAAGTATGAAAGAATCTAGAATTATATGTGCAAAAGAGGTGAATAGAAAATCTAAGAATGGTCCGCTATTTAAAAGATAAAGTTCCAACGGCTATATCTGCCCGCAGTTCTTTATTGCAGCTTGCGGTTCCTTATCGATAAGGAACCACATGACCACTTAAGGAACCACCGGAGTAGACTCCGCTGTTTTTTGTATTTTAGTGGTATGGTTCGAATCTGGTGATTAAAATATCCTAAAAGGATATTCCAAACCAAGATAGAATATGACATTTTCAAATTTTAAAATATTTAATTTAATAAAACATTTTCTTAAAAATAAAGTTTAATAAAAACTTTTCACACTTAATAAAAAGTGAGTTTTACAAAAAGATTAAATCCTTGATCACTTAATTAGGATGAGTACTTGTTTGTACATACCTTATTTGATAATGGTTGAAATGAAAAATACTTGAACTCAAGAATTCGTTTTTCGTTGTTTTCGTAAATGCTTGTTTTTATATATTGTCGTAATCAAAACAAAGCGAGACCGAAAAATGCAAGTAACGTTTTTAGGCATCATTGCATTAACAATCTCCCCCTTTTTGATTTCGACTATACATAAACTCAATCACATGGAAAACAAGATTTTCGAAGACGAGTTTATTTCACTTCTCCCCTTTTGTCGAAGCAAAAAGGTTGCAAAAGTCTTTGTAGAAGAGAAGAAAAGGACTTTGTAAATGCTCCCCCTTGGTGCTTACTCCCCCTTGCTTGGGGCACCAAGGAATCAAGATATGGTGACAAGCTACATAGAAGGGTTAGTAGAAGAGAAGAGACACCCAACAAGATATAGCAAAGGTCACACACAAAAAAAAGAAAAAGAGAAGAGACCAATATCCAAGATAAGTCATGTTAAAAGGAAAAACATGAATAAAAGATACAAGGAAACAAAACATACAAAGTTGTATGTAAAAATAAAACAAGCCAAAATAAAAGCATAAATATAATCCTAGTTAAACTAGAACTCTAAGATTTGCTTGAATTGTATGTCTTGAAGATAAGCAACCAATGCTTAGATAAAAGACATGGTAGTGGCAGAAGGAGGTGGTGTTGGCTTGGTACTGATCTCATAGTCATAGTGGAGAGGAGGTTTGACTAAGATACTTTTGATGTGATTCAACTCCTCATAGATATGAGCCATAGCAAGATGTTGATATTGACAACAATGGCAATATGTTTCATGATGCATGACATTATCATGTGAAGGAGGAAGAACACTAAAGGGTAGAGGTGGAAGAAAAGAAGTTCCACAATCAACATTCTTAGAAGAAGAAATGTGATTTTGAGTGTTCTTGGGTGAATTGGGATTGAAAGCAATTGGTGAAAATAGAGGAGAATCAAGGCTTTCATTTAGAGTGTTGTCCCTTATTTGTGATGATCAAACAAGAAAAAAAGAAGAAAGATAGATGAAGTAGATGAATTCTAGAGAGAGAAAGTAGAGAGAGAAAAGAGAGAGAAGTGTGTGAAACTTTTGAAAGATTAGATTTAGAAAATGAACAACCAACACCCTTCCTAACATGTTAGGAAGGTTATTTATAGCCTTGCCTACATGTGGCATAATGTGCTATACGTTTGATTGGGTCGGGGTTGAATAAATGCTTAGTACCTTGAAAGATGTCTTTTAAGCTAGCCATCAAGCCCGTAATGTCACGACTATTATACTACCTATTACAACGTTCTAATAAATGTTACAATAAAAAACTATGACCGAGCATTCTTGTTTGACTCAATATTTTGAGGTTAACAATCTCCCCTAATGTGAGGTAATTCCTCTTCGATATTTGGAGTTCAATGGAGATTACGAATCTCGTCATAAATGAGTCTTGAACGTGTAACAGTAGTCTTGTTCCTTCAAGTTGTGATCTTTGAGCCTTTGTTGTTGTCTTTCGACTTCATCTTTAAACTTGAGATCTTCAAATCATTCTTAACTTGTCTTTGCCATCTTGCGATCTTGTGTCTTTATCCACACGCTCATACTTTTCACAATCTTGAAAGCTTGCTAACAATCTCCTTTAAAGAGAGGTCATTCCGCTACATTAATTGATAAGGAAGATTTTTGATCATCAGAGTTGCGGAAGTCTTTAGCTTTCTTGATTTTTGAATGTCTTTGGGCATGAGTGTGTGGTTATTTGAACCTTTGACTTTGCTGAGTACACCGTAACGCCACCTTCTTGAGACAAAACATAGACACGGACTGAATGGCTTTGACATTCGTCCTAAATCGGTAGCGTTTTACCTCTGGTGGTCGGTGAAGACCGTTATACGATATTAAATATCGTACCTGTGATTAGGTAGTTTCAATTAAGAATCTCCTCGACAGGGCTTCGCGGCTGTACTAGCCATTCTCTTTACTCGAACATCTCAAAGCAAGACTGCGAACATAAAGAGTGAATCAATTGGATAAATATCCGCTTGATTAAAGTCGTCAATTCAAATTTCTGGAACAAGTTTGATTCTTAAAGAATCTTACCATTGTTGCTTTCCAGTTGACACAATCTTGATTCATAGAGAATCTCACAAGTTACCTACCGTAGCGCTGTTTGATGTTGACGCTAGAAGGATTTCCATTCGTCACTGTGAATATTAATGAATATTACTCTGAATGTTCTGGCAAGACCATAAAGATATTGCGTAGAAACCTGAAACAAGTTTGAATCAATTCAGAATCAAACCACTGTTGCTTTTCAGTTTACACATGTTTAGTTCTGTAATAATCTTACACATGACCTACCGCAGTTCTGTTTGATGTTAACACTGGAAGGATTTCCACTCATCATTGTGAATACTATGTAGTATCACTCTGAGTGTTCTGGCAATATCGCAAGGATATAGCGTAGGACTCTCTTTATCGTCATTCCCTGTGTCCTAACGAGATTTGATTGATCTCTTGACTCTAGACTCGATTTGTGCACTTTTCGTGGTTGGAGGCTGGAGCAGATGTCACCTATTCAATATCAACTATCTCGGAGTGAGAGAGTCAATAGAAGTCGTGTTGATCTCCATGACAATAAAACAAACTTCTTTTGAGAGAGGCCTGAGTCAGCTGGGGAGGGGTTGTGTATTACATCACTGGGTCCATGATGCGTAGTCTTCATGATGTGTTGACCCAGTTTCTGCCTAAGTTGTATGGAGGGCTAATTTCTTTTCACCCTTTATCCTTACATTTCTTTTTCATTCTTCAACCCCTTCAATGCTTACAAAGACATCATTACTAGCACCTTGTTGTGATTGTTCCAGTGCTAGCATCAATACTTAGTCTGCATTCAGCTACGTTCACATTCTACTCCATCTTTCCTAAGGACTTCTAATAATCTTTTATCCCTGGGAAGATCCCTCCGGTTCTGGTTGGATCATAGGACTTAAACCTAACCACCCTTTTGACACCAATAACGTCGTGGATTAAAGATGTTGAGGTAATTTGATCGTAACCATAAGTGCTTGAGTCTTTAAATCACATTTTAATAACCTTTTCTCCCGTATCTCTAATATATAAAATCGTTTGATATTAGAGATACCAAATTTGATTAAAATATATTGTGAAAAATAGTCTTGAAAAACTTTGGGAGAAAAAATATGTCAAACTTAGCATGAATTTGGAAAGCCCCCCCCCCCCCCCCCCCCCCCTCAAAAATTGATCCAATTGAATTTTCATTGTGAGGGTGTGATCCACATTTCTCTTTTTGAGGATGGGAGTTGTTAACACACAATTTTTGAAAGATTTTGAATAATCATTGAGAAACTCTTGAAAAAATTGTGTTCAACGCTTTTTGAAAAACTCTATTTCTTTTTGGCGAAAAGGTTTTTCTAAAGCATAAACTTGAGTTCATAGACTTTGAATGTCTTGACAAATCCACTCAAGTGTAAGAAGATTTAACTTCTTTTGTTGAGGGTAAGGGCACTAAATAGTACACTCCCCCGTGAATATAGAACCGGGTTGCAATCTGGAAGCGTTTACAAGCCATTGTGTTGAGCTCAAAACGTTGAACGTTTTGTGACAAGCTCAACCCGTGATAGATTGCTCTACCCGTTGTTTGGTAAAGTTGTCCAAAATAGACATTTTCCTTAAAAAATAGAAATGACATGTTTTGAAAAATATTTACAACTTTCATTCGAGCTTTATGTACACACCCGTGTCGTTATTGAACGACATTTTTAGGTACGTCCATATTATCAATATTGAAAGACATGTCGAGAAGAATCTTTTTGGATTCTGAAAGATTTTTTATTTTGTGTTTTTCTTTTATATGTTTTATATTTTTATATTTTGCTTTCAATGATATTAAAAGGTAGATGTTATGAATCAGGCAGGCTTCTTTGTTAGAATCTCCAGTTCTGCTGGAGTCAAACATCTCATACCAATTTTCCTAACTAGATACACAAACCTCTCTTTCGAAAGAGCTTTTGTAAACAAGTCAGCTAATTGGTAATTAGTTCCAACAAAGTAAAGTTCAACGATACCCCTTTCAACTTGTTCCTTAATGAAGTGATATCTGACATCAATGTGCTTCGTACGGGAATGCTGTACCGGATTACAGGAGATGGCTATGGCGGACTTTGAGTCACAAAACATAGGTACTTTATCGAAGTAGAAGCCATAATCAGTAAGTTGTGTTCTCATCCAAAGAACTTGAGCACAACACGCAGATAGAGACACATACTCCGCTTCGGCTGATGACAGTGACGTGCAATCCTGCTTCTTGGAAGACCATCCCACGAGCTTATCTTGACCTAGAAATTGTGCACCACTAGAAGTACTTATTTGTATATCAAGACACCCTGCATGATCAGAATCTGAATAGGCCGTTAGAAAGAAACCGGTTTCCCTCAGATACCAGAGTCCCAAATGAATGGTATTCTTGAGGTACCGAAAGATATGTTTAACCTCCTTGAGGTGCTTTTCAGTGGTTCGTGCTTGATATCGTGCACAATAATACGTAGCATGTGATATATCTGGTCGACTTACTGTTAAGTACATGAGGGAGCCGATCATGGAATGATATTTCGTTTGATCTATGGCATCTCCTTCCAAATCAGCATCTAGGGATGTGGTTGATAATGGTGTCCCAATGGGGTCACATGAGGTCATACCATGCTTTTTGATTATCTCTTGACAATACTTAACTTGGTTAATGAAGATACCACTTGGGGATTGGTGAACTTGAATTCCTAGAAAGAATTTTAGTTCGCCCATCATTGACATTTCAAACTTGTTGTGCATTACTTTTTCAAACCATTTTGAAAGTTTTGGGTTTGTAGACCCGAAAATAATATCATCAACATAAATTTGTACAAGCAAAATTTCATCCCCATATTTATAAGTGAACAAAGTTAGATCAATGGAACCTTTTGAGAAACCTTTGTGTAGAAACTAGAAGGGAGGTTGAATAGTTTCTTAAATTTACTTGTTAATGGTTGGTTTTAAAAAATCCTTTTTCAAAAACTTAAGCTTGAGTATTTATGTGAAACCTTCTTATACACAACATGAACAAGGTATAGTGCAACTAAACAAATAATAACAAGTATAAATAATAATGAATGTATAATTCAACTAAACCAATAATCACAAGTATAAATAATAATGAATGTAAAGAGATAAGGGAAAGAAAGATCAAACTAAACACCAAGGATTTATAGTGGTTCGGCAACGAAGCTCACTCCTCTTTCCTACTCCACTCCTCGAGTACTCCTTACTCGAGAGTTCACTAATCAATAAGTTCCTTAAAGTGGAGAAACCGTACACAACGTCGCTTAACCAATTTCTGACTCTAAGCTAAAAGTCGAGCCCTAATCTTAGCTAGGACCTATCTACACCAATATACTTTGAGGACTAAGTATTAACCTTAATACATACACAACTTCCAAAGACACAACTACTTGGATCTTCAAAATAATGACACAACAAAGAATAAATAAATTTGGATCTTCAATGAATCTTTGAGGTAGACACAACACTTCAAGAATGATAGTGTTCTTCTCTTTGCACTTTGAGAGGAAAAGATGAGAGGAGAAAGATTCACCTGTAAACAAGTAGTAATCAAACAAATGATCAAGGATTTGAGTGATTTAAGAATTATGAAATATTCTAGAAATGTATGTGCAAAAGAGGTTGATTGAAAGTCTAATAATGGTCTACTATTTATAAGACAAACATCCAACGGTTATATCTGCCCGCGGTTCCTTATTGGAGCCCGCGGTTCCTTATCGACAAGGAACCGCCATAGGCGCTAAGGAACCGCCGGCGTAGAGTCCGCTCCCTTTTGTCTTTTAGTGGATTGGTTCGAATCTGGGGATTAAAATATCCTGAAAGGATATTCCAAAGCAAGACAGAATATGCCTATTTCAAATTTCAAATTTTCAAATAATTTAATAAAATATTTTCTTAATAAGAAAGTTTAATATTAAAACTTTGCCACACTTAATAAAAAGTAAGTTTTAAGAAAAGATTAAATCCTTGATCACTTAATTTGGATAATTACTTGTTTGTTCATACCTTAAGTGATGATGGTTGAAATGAAAAATACTTTAACTCAAGAATTCGTTCTTCATTGTTTTCGTAAATGCTTGTTTTTACATATTGATGACGTATAGTCCCTAACCGAGTCATGGACCCGGCCCATGGGTACTACCCGCATCCGGCCCATCACGAATGGTTTGGATTGATCAGGTGAGCTTATCGGCTTGAATGAACAGTGGCCGCATAAAGTGTGTGCGGCCCACGGTACGATACAGTCAGGACGGGGTTAGACAGAATCACAATCTTATTAGGATTGGGATTTACCTTCAAGTATAGGATATACACTAACCATAATTAGAAGATACCAATTAAGATAATTATGGTGATTATCTTATGCTTGGGGCCGAAGTAACACTGAGCCCATTAGGGTTTCGCTACCTATATAAGGAACCCCCAAGGGTTTCACAAAGGTATTACATTCCCCATACTCTAAACCTCACATCCGATTCTTAACCCTAATCGATTACTTACTCTCACGCCAGAGTCTAATCGTGGGATACATTCCCACGATAAGCCTAACGCATGTTGCTTTAGTGTGTAGGATCTCAGCAAGTTATTCACTTGGTGCAAGAGCCGGAGCCCAGCATACCCGAATTAAGCCTAATTCGGGTCTTGCAAGGATTATCCAACTTTTGTATCAACAAGTTGCCGCCATTCGTGGGACCTAAGATAGAACCTCAATCACTGACCTTTTTAATGACGAAGGGACATCCGCAAGGGAACCCCAGGAACACGAATCCTGCGAATCGGAAGTCCACGGGGGATGGGATACTCATCCCCACCTAGTCCCCTAGCAGCCAAACAGGCGGACCGAATAACCGACACGTTTTTCAGTCTTTGGGTGGGACAGGCACGTCCGGTAATACCCCCCACCAACCATGGCAATGGATAACCCTGATCTAGGGAGTGCGCCTAACGCCCCTAACAAGGAGCCACGTAGGCCATCAATCGAGGAAGAAGTTGAAGTGGAACCACTTAGTGACGAAGACCTCGCTCGTGTTCTCACGCAGAACTTTGAGAGGATCATCCTGGGTATCGCGTCAAGGTTAAACCTAGGTAGGAACCTCCAATCTAGGCTCAACTTTGGCAGGGTCGTATCCGGAGCCTCTCCTCAAACTCAAAAGAAGAGGAAGGCGCGCCTACAGGAGCGAAATCCCCTTGAGGAAAACTCGTGACCCCGGAATATGTTCGAGCGCATAGGGGATCGCGTTATGCAGGAATTACTACAATCTCGTGAGGAAGGAGATAGGTCCGACGACTCTGTCGAACGCCCGGTGTTGGAATCAACCAGGAAAAATCGCCGCACCAGCGTTTGGGATAGGGTGAACAGTGGGAAGAAGGCTCCTAGATCTTCTCACAAAAGGGTTCCTCAGCCGAGAAGTAGAGCACCGTCCCCTTATCCCGGCCCCTCCGGGTCGGATTCGGGACCATCCCCCCAAGCGTCGCCGACCTAGGTATACTCCTCCACCACCATCAGATGATGAGGGATACAAAGATGACCCTTACTATCGTGATGTAGAGGGGGGAGATCTCTCCCGCCCATGGTGTGATCCTAGGGAGGCACCCTTCACCCTCTGCATACGGAACTACTCTGAGGATAAGAAGTGTCGTATGCCAACATGCGTCAAAACCTATGATGGATCTGGTGATCCAGATGATCACCTAAAGATATTTGACACGAAGGCAAAGATCGAACGATGGAACATGCCTATATGGTGCCAGATGTTCAATTCAACCTTGATTGGCAATGCCCGTGATTGGTTTGAGGGGCTTCCTCCCCGAAGCATTGATAGCTTCAGCGATAGAAGGATAATAGGGATCCGGTCTCATTAGTAACCGTCAAACAACGGCCTGAAGAATCTCCGGAGGACTTCACGGAACGTTTCAATGACGAGTGCACGCGCACAAAAACGATGCCAGAGCTCCTAAAAATTTATGACTACATGCATGCCATAACGGACAAGGAATTAATTAGGCACCTCAATGAAAAGCGACCGGAGAAGTATGACGGCCTCATGGAAAGGGTCAGAAACTTTGTTGAGGGAGAAACCGCGGTAGCCGCGGCATATCCTACAAAGGGAAACCATAGCTATCGATCGAACGACCAGTCCAAGAGGCAATCAGGGGGCAAAAGCAACCAAGGCAATGGAAGGGGCTCGGACTACAAGAGTCAGAATAAAGGAGGGCGGTCGGATGAAAATTCACCCCTCTAAAGATGACTTACCGGGATATCTTGTTGACAGAAGGGGAGAACTTCCCAAGGCCTCCCCCAGTGACGACTCTGGTGGACCGCCGTCAAGGAAATCGCTTCTGCGAATTCCACAACGAAAAGGGCCACGGCACGGAGGAATGCATCCAGCTCAAGAAGCACCTTGAGTCACTGATCAAATCAGGCAAACTCAAACATTTGGTCAAGGACTGGAAGGATGGGAAGGATAACAAAAAGTACGATAAGAAGGATCCCAAAAAGGACAAGCCTTCGACCATATATATGATCCAATCTTGGCAGCGCCGCACAAAAAGAAAATTAGTCAAAAAATTTCACGCGGCAGAGAGATCTCAATCCCTCCCATTACGGCAAGCAACGTATCCGATGCACCTCTCACGATTAAGGTAAGTATTGGAACACACAACGTTCGTCGTATGTATGTGGACGGGGGATCATCGGCAGAAGTTCTCTACGAGCACTGTTTCATACAGCTACGACCAGAGACAAAGAGCCAGTTAGTGTCGGCCACGTCGCCGCTCATTGGCTTCAGTGGAGATACTATCTGGCCAATAGGACAGCTGCGTCTACTGGTGACCATTGGGGATAAAGAACATTCCACCACGGCGTGGATGAACTTTATGGTGATACGTTCACATTCCTTGTATAATGGTATTATCGGAAGACCAGGGATCTTAGCCATATGGGTCGTCCCATCCACGGCTCATGGTATGATTAAATTCCCAGTAAAAGGGGGAATTGTTACAATTTATAACTCAATCATGCCAGCATCTGAATGCCACGCAGTGACAACACCAGTCCAGCCTGTTGCCATCAAGGAAGGATCACCACCCCCTAATTGGAAGGTGGTAATCCACCCCGACTACCCGGAGCAAGAGGTGGCCATTGGGGGAACGCTATCGGATAACGGGAAGAGGGCCATGTGCTCTCTCCTAAAAGCGAACCTTGATATACTCGCATGGGAGCCCAAGCACATGACAGGTGTGCCGCGTTCGATAGCAGCACATAAACTTCAAATCCGCTAGGGATATCTTCCGGTTAAACAAAAGAAGCGCGGTCAAGCACCTAAACGCAGCCAGGTCATACTGGATGAAGTACGGAAATTAGTAGATGCAGGAATTATGCGCGAGTTATACTACCACGAGTGGTTATCTAACCTAGTCATGGTCAAGAAGCATGACGGGAGTTGGCGCATGTGCGTGGATTTCACAGACTTGAACAAAGCTTGTCCGCAAGACTGCTATCCGCTACCAGAAATTGATTGGAAGGTAGAATCCTTATGCGGATACCCTTTCAAGTGTTTTTTAGATGCGTACAAAGGATACCATCAGATCCAGATGGCGGAGGAAGATGAGGACATGACGGCGTTTCACACCAGTCAGGGCGTGTATTGTTACACAAAAATGCCGTTCGGACTAAAGAACGCTAGAGCTACATATCAGCGACTTGTTGATAAAGCCTTCGACTCCCAGATAGGTCGCAACCTCGAGGTCTATGTTAACGATCTGGTCATCAAGAGATACAGAGGAAGCACTCCTCCGTGATATACAAGAGACGTTTGACACGTTGAGGAAAATCAACATGAAACTAAATCCAAAAAAGTGCACGTTTGGGGCAACCGAAGGGATGTTCCTTGGGTATATGATTAATCCAAATGGCATCAAGCCTTGTCCAGAGAAGACGGACGCGGTGATACAGTTACCATCCCCTCGGACACTCAAGGAGGTACAATCGCTAAATGGAAAGCTGGCCGGGCTAAATAGGTTCTTATCGAAGTCAGCGGAGAAATCACTACCTCTATTCAAAACACTCAAGAAGTGCATGAAGAAAGGAGACTTCCGCTGGACAAAAGAAGCAGAGGAAGCCTTTGGGCAGCTTAAACAGCATCTCGCGGCTCTTCTTATGCTAGTCGCACCCCGACCGAAGATGGAGCTCATCATGTACCTATCTGCTACGTATGGAGCAATAAGTCCAGTCCTTATGACCGACCAGACTCAGTCCAGACTCCAGTCTACTTTATAAGCAGAGCATTGCAAGGACCGGAGCTGAACTATTCATCTATGGAGAAGTTGGTTTTATCGTTGGTATACGCCGCGAAAAGGTTGCGCCGGTACTTCTAGGCGCACCCAATTGTGGTTATCACTGATCAACCAATAAAACAAATCATCTCTAAGCTAGATGTGGCTGGGAGGCTACAGAAGTGGAGCGTTCTACTAAGAAAACATAACATCTTCTATAGACCAAGGACAGCGGTCAAGGGCCAAATCTTGGCAGACTTCCTAATTGAGAAGCCAGGGGAGGACGGACCAATGCTACAAAAGGTGGAAATTCCAACGGAATCATGGGTTTTGTTTACTAACGGATCCTCGTGCACGGATGGATCAGGAGCCGGCCTTATTCTCACGAATCCGGAAGGAATGGAATTCACCTACGCCTCGTGTTTTGAGTTCACAGCCACGAACAATGAGGCGGAATATGAAGCATTGATTGTGGGTTTAAAAATCGCCGCTAGGATGGGAGTCCGCAACCTTGAGGCCTATGTGGACTCACGGCTTGTCGCGAATAACATCCTAGGATGTTACATAGCCAAGGAGGACAACATGATCCAATACTTGGAGAAGGTCAAGTCACTCATAGCCACTTTTGGGAAGTTTTCTATCAAGAAGGTTCCAAGAGGTGAAAACAAGAAGGCGGATGCTCTTAACAAAATTGCGTCTACAAGCTTCGCCCATCTATCCAAGCAAGTATTGGTGGAAATACTCAAGGAAAAATCTATTACAGGAGGGGAAGTCGCAGCTATAGTTGAAGAAGAGGGACCTACATGGATGACCTCGATCATCAACTATCCAACTGATGAAACCCTTCCAGACGATGATAAGGCGGCACGGCGTATAAAAAGGAAGTCGCAACACTTCGAACTTCGAGAAGGTATCCTGTACAAGCGTTCCTTCCTACAACCGTGGTTATGATGCATCGGGCCACGCCAGGTTAGCTACGTGATTAGTGAAATACATGAAGGGTCATGCGGCATGCATGCAGGCCCCAGATCTGTAGTAGCACGAGCTTTACGCACAGGATACTATTGGCCGACTATGCATCGGGATGCACGAGACATGATTCGCAAATGCAGTGATTTCCAAGTGCATAGACCAGTACCGCGGCACCCGCAACAGGAACTAACACCCATCACATCCCCATGGCCATTCTATAAGTGGGGGATCGATATCGCAGGGACTTTTCCCGTGGCGGCAGGAGGTGTTAAGTTCTTGATCGTTGCAATGGACTATTTTACACGTTGGATAGAAGCTAAGGAGATGAAATTGATTACGGGCAAGCAAGTAAAAAAGTTTGTTTCGGAAAATATTGTGTGCCGTTTTGGTTTGCCAGGTGAGATTATTTCGGATAACGGAAAACAGTTCGAGGATAATCCATTTAAGGATTGGTGTGCGGCGTTGAACATCACACGGCGTTTCACATCAGTTAAACACCCACAGACTAATGGTCTTGTAGAGCGGGCAAACAGAAGCCTGGGTGAAGGTATTAAAGCACGCCTGGATAAACGAAGCGCTAAATGGGTATATGAACTACCGCATGTCCTATGGGCACATAGGACAATGATCAAAACAGCCAACGGGGACACTCCATTCGCGCTGGCCTACGGAACCGAGGTCGTTATTCCAGCAGAGATTGGGATGCCAACAATCCGCACTGCGGAGGTCAACGTCGTCACGAACGATGAGCAACTCCGGGTCAATCTAGAAATTGTTAGAGGAGAAACGAGAGATAGTAGCCATCAATGAGGCCAAGTCTAAGGCACATATGAAATCCTATTACGATTCCAAAGTCAAGGGCGTTTCCTTCCGACCGGGGGATTTTGTTTATCGTGCTAACGAGGCAAGTCACGCGGAGAACACAGGGAAGTTGGGTCCAAAGTGGAAAGGGTCGTATGAGGTCACGGAAGCTTTGGGGCTAGGCGCGTACAAGTTGCTTGACATGGATGGCCGTGACTTAGATCGTACATGGAATATTTGCAACCTTAAAAGATGCTACCTCTGAAAGGGCTATGGCCTCCGCATGGACACTTCAATGAAGATCCATGTATTTTTTGTTTTCATGCTTTCTAGGTTCTATTTGTCTTAGGATTTTCATTTCTATCAAAAAATCGTAAATGTTCTAATAAAATGTCGTGGTGCCTAGCTAGCTCCACGGCCCGTTCTTGTGAAATTTATTGTCTTATGTCTTTTAGATTTCTTTATTATTATTATAATATGCCATTTCTTATTCATATGCATTCATTCAAACCGTACATGTACTATTCGCTCCCAGGCGGGGTAAGAGGATTAAGTGAACCTAATAATTCAACTTGTCGCATAAGAGGGATGCAACCTCAGTGACGCGGATCATGTATCCTTACAAGACACCTTATTTACAAGACGTTCTAATAAGTTTCCACATGCCGCACTTACATAGCGCTGGACATGGTAAAGACACATGCTGCACGTCTAGTAAAATATAGACTTTAATTTTATTCTTGGTAAGCCGTGACATGTCATGCAACACAGATATATAATATCTAGAGAATATAAGCAAGTTTCCAACAATCAAATTTGCCGTGACTACCACGGACTCATAAACATGATATTCTAAGTGTTCAGATAATTTTACAAAAGATAAAAGTGTCGTGGACATCCTCGGACGAATATTTGTTACAAACCAAATTGTTCAGAAATTACATCAATAAAGGAACGCCCTACATTTGGGGAGAAACTTCCCTATCTCCCTCTGCTCTCCAGCTAAGAGAGATAATGCTTCACCATGGTCTTTCTTGTTCAGAGCCCGATCCGCGTTCACTTCCAACACTTCACTTAACGATTGCTCACCAACTACGATCCTGGTGACGTCCTCGTAAATAGGAAGAGTAAGTTGGCTGGGGGAGGGTGTGAAGTGAGTCCGGGAGTGTCTCTCGCCTTGCGAGAATGCACCTAGGCTTAGCTTCTTTATGATCTCCTTGTTGTACGCATCCTTCGTAGACTCAAGCTCAGCCAAGAATGGGTACTCCAGATCCCGCATAGCATACATGAACACAATCATCTTCCCTGCGGCCCGAGGGTTAAAGTATGCATGCTTAGTAAAATTTTTCTTCTTACTTATCAACTCTACAGCCATAACCATACCCTCATGACGACCGTGGTCGATGCCATCTGATACAAGATCTGCAAACTGCTGCACGAATTGAGGGGCCTCTAACACTTTCATAACGGCTAGGCGCTCCCCATGACCCACCATCCACCTGCGGCCAGCAATGGCTGCTAGTAGTTGGGGGTACAGCACCTCATCACGGTCTGTGTTAAGGGTGTTCAGCTCTACATCCTTTTGTGTAGAAGCCTCCATCAACTATTCCAGCGCGGTCCTTTCTTTGGCCAGCTCTCCTTTCAGCCTCTCCTCGCCTTGGATCAATGCCTGCGCGTCTTCAAGCTCCTTCAAGAGGGTGGATACTTGGTCAGTGGAGGTCTTCGCCAAAGCTTCTGCCGCGGCCACCTGCATGTGATACCTTAAGGTTAGAATAAAGCATAATGTGGGCGTGGGTGTGATATTATACGGATACGTACCTTAGCTGTTGCAGTCTCAAGTTGGGCTTCAAGCTCGGTAACACATTTGTCGTGGGCATTTGCATGTGCGGCTTGTTCTTTGATGGTGGCTTCAGCGGTGGCGAGTTGGGACTGGAAGGCTGCAATTTGGGATTCATTGTCTTCAATCATTTTCTCCCTCCGGCCGTTCTTCCTCTTTAGAGATTCAACGTGATCCAGTTCGGCCTAAAATCTTACCCGTATGGAAGTGCCCATAGCCACCTGATGCACCAAGGCCCAGTTGTATTCATCTACTAAGTCTGGATGACTTAATGAGTTTATGTCCTTTACTAGGCCGGGTGGAATACAGTGGTTCAGGTAGTCTCGGCATTCTTCCATGTCCTTCATCCTAGAAGTAGTGGTTGTCTTCCACTTGGGGTTAAATTGTGCGGGGGAGTCGGACACCGGAATATCTTGTGAAGCCGTGGGAGTACCTTACTCAAAGGCCGGGCCATATTTGGTCGTTGTGGCGTGTAGGACAGGCTCTTTCCCTTCCCTCGTCCCTTGGACAGGTGCGGCCCCAGCCTGGTCATCCCTACAACAAACATTGACATGCACATTAATATTATTACGAAAGGACATACTTTATACTTAGAAGAGATAAATAATGACAAGAATGTGTGGAGGACTTGCATGTGGGTTCTCTCCAGCTCTGACGTAGTGGGAGGCACCTGAGTGACTGACTCCACAACTGGTAGCGGCACGTCCTGAACTATGAGAGCACCCTGTGCCGTTCCCGATGCTTGATTTGTGCTTTCCCCAGATTGATAGAGGGGGTGGTCTTCGTGCAGTCTCTTTACGGGGGCGTTATGTTCTCTTATCACGGCCTCGATGGTCTTCCTTACCCGCTTATTCTTTCTACGAGTACGTTTGGGGACGGGTTGAGCTTCTTCCTCCTCTTCTTCTACTTGCTGCACTTCCTCCTCGTCATCGCCCAGCATTTGGCGGAGGCTGGAGGTAGTTCTCTCCATATTATTGCCTTGCTCCTCCTCATGGGCATGGGTGGCAGTCTTTGGCGGGGAGGAGGGCCCAACTTCATTTTCCAGCATCGGATTGTCCCCGTCTTCGTTGTCAAAGTCTTAGGCGGACTTCACAATTGTTGTATCCTTCTCATCAGATTGGGGGTCAGGTACGGCCGCCAGGGCGATTGTCACATTTCGGGTATGCTCAAGAAGGGGTAGCTCATTTTCTCTTCTAGGGCGCGCTCCTTCCAGTATGGTTTTAGGATCTCCCTGGCGTAGGACTCCAAAGAAATTCATTTCTGTAAAGCGAAGGAGTACGTTAGTTACAGATAACAGATTTATATATTTAAGGTGCGAATACTATACCTACCTTCACCACGGCCTCTCCAGAATACAGGGTATCTATTTGACGGGCCAAAGTAATTGCGGCTAATCCCTAGCAGGCAAAGGAATGACTCGGGTAGATTCCTATGAAACCCTGTTCTATTCCTATCTATGTCTTGAGTGTGTTGGGCGTTGTATGTACCGGCCCGGGGAGGAATGTCAGGGAGTAATCTATGGTTAAATACAAACTCAGTCGGCCAAACTACTGTGTCAATAAAAAAGTAGTGGTCGTACCAGTTTTTCAGCGAGTCCATGGCTTTATTGTGAGCTGTGGGGCTGGTTGGGGATCATTTCTTAAAGTAAAACCAACCATTCACTAAGTTGGGGGTATAAAACAGCCTAAATAACTCTATGGTTGGGAAATGCTTCGTGTACGGCATAGGATTTCGAACTGGCTAATCTTACATGCGCCTATACAGTGTAACTAGGTGATATGTGTGTCATAGTAACCTAGTAAATCTACAAGGAATCTGGTAAAAGGGATGCGGTAATTGGCCGCATCAAAAAGACGAGTGTATAGGCCAATCTTTCCCTGGGGGGCCTCAGTTATAAGGTTCCCGGCACCAGGGAGGGAGGGATGAAGGTTGCTAGGAATGAAGAAGTCAGAGCAAAACTCCCCTAGTTTTTCTTCCGTCATTACATTTAGCATGGATCCGATGGTAGGGTTGTTCATATGAGCCATAATTATTAAAAAAAGATGAAGGCGTGGTATTCTAACTTGTGAGAGGGAGGATCCGTGCGAAAGAAGGTGGTGGTAAGGAAGAAAGCGTTAATGGCAGAAATTAGCAAAAGACTGTGTGTCACACACAACCGTAGGGGCAACCTATTTATAGGGTTGCCTCATTGGTAATGGTTCGTTGGATTCATGACACGTGTCTTCCACTAACCTAAATCTTAGGGTTGGGAAGTGAGTGGCAAGTGAACAGTCAGGCGGGACCCACGGGTCACTTCTGACTCAAGAGATTGCGTCGCTTGAGGTACTGACTGTTTGCACTTTGTTAGTCAAAATGACAGATGAACAGTCAATTGTGTCGGGATATGCGGTCATACGTAAGACCATATTCAATGTTTCATTTAATTTGTCTCGGTTGTCACGTGCGGCTGGGGTACTATAGGAATAACTTTCTAACAAGGTTGCCACGTACGGCCGAAACATGGTTTTCAAAATTCAACATTTCAAGATGTTCTTTTCTTGGTACGTCTAGGGGGGCATCTTGTTAGTCTAGATATTCCGCCTATAGCTGTAACAACTAGACTGGGGGGACATGATGACGTATAGTCCCCAACTGGGTCATGGACCCGGCCCATGGGTACTACGCGCATCCGGCCCATCACGAATGGGTTGTGTAGAAACTAGAAGGGGGGGGTGAATAGTTTCTTATATTTACTTGTTAAAAGATGGTTTTCAAAAAATCCTTTTTCAAAAACTTAGGCTTGAGGAAATATGTGAAATCTTCTTATGCACAATATGAACAATGATAGTGTAACTAAACTAATACTAACTAATGTATATGCACAAAGAATAAAGAATGTAAAGAGTTAAGGGTAAAGAAAGATCAAACCAAACACCAAGGATTTATAATGGTTCGGAAACGAAGCTCACTCCTCGTTCCTACTCCACTCCTCGAGTACTCCTTACTCGAGAGTTCACTACACAACAAGCTCCTTATGGTGGAGAAAACCGTACACATTGCTTAACCAATTTCCGACTCTAAGCTAAAAGTCAAGCCCTAATCGTAGCTAGGACCAATCTACACAACTATACTTAGTACATACACAACTTCCAAATAGACACAACTACTTGGATCTTCACAACTATGACACAACAACAAATGTATAAGATTCGATCTTCAAACGATCTTTAGTGGTGGACTCAACACTTCACAAGGATAGTGTTCTTCTCTTTTCACTTGGAGAGGAAGGGATGGATGGGATAGATTCACTTCTAAACAAGTAGTAACCAATCAAATGATCAAGGATTTGAGTGATTTAAGAAGTATGTTTGAATCTAGAAATATATGTGCAAAAGAGGTGAAGAGAAAATTTGAGAATGGTACACTATTTATAGGACAAAGGGCCAATGGCTATATCTGCCCGCGTTTCCTTATCTCATCCGGTGGTTCCTTATCGATAAGGAACCGCTTAGGCACTAGGGAACCGCCGGAGTAGACTCCACTCCCTTTTTGTCCTTTAGTGGTAGAGGTCTTATCTGATTATAAAATATCCTGAAAGAATATTCCAAATTAAAAAAGAATATGCCATTTTCAAATTTTCAAATATTTAATTTAATAAAACATTTTCTTAAAAAGAAAGTTTAATAAAAAACTTGTCATACTTAATAAAAAGTGAGTTTTAAGAAAAGATTAAATCACTTGATCACTTGATTAAGGTTAGTACTTGTTTATTCATACCATAAGTGAAAATGGGTAAAATGAAAAATACTTGAACTTAAGAATTCGTTTTTCGTTGTTTTCGTAAATGCTTGTTTTTACATATTGTTGTAATCAAAACTAAGCGAGACCGAAAAATGCAAGTAACGTTTTTAGGCATTATTGCATAACAATCTTCCCCCTTTTGATTCTGACAATACATAAACTCAATCACACAAAAACAAGATTTTCGAAGACGAGTTTATTCATTTATCCCCTTTTATCGAAGCAAAAAGGTTGCACAAGTCGGTGTTAAAGAGACGGACTTTTAAAAGACTCCCCCTTGGTGCTTACTCCGCCTTGCTTGGGGCACCGAGGAATCTAGATATGGTGACAAGCTACATAGAAGGGTTAGTTGAACAAAAGAGACAACCAACAAGAGATAGCTATAGGTCACAAAAAAAAGAGAAGAAAATACAAAGACTAAGATCCAAGTGAAGTCATGTAAAAAAATATACAAAGATGTATGAAAAAGGAAACAAGCCAAAAGAATAAATCTAATCCTAGTTAATCTAGAATTCTAAGATTTGCTTGAATTAAGTGTCTTGTGGATAAGCAACCAATGCTTATATGAAAGACAAGGCAGTGGCGGAAGGTGGTGGTGGTGGCTTGGTGGAGATCTCATAATCAAAGTGAAAAGGAGGCTTGATTAAGAGACTCTTGATGTAGCTCAACTCCTCATAGATGTGTGCCATAGCAAGATGTTGATATTGACAATAATGACAATATGTCCCATGGTGCATCATATTATCATGAGAAGGAGGAAGAACACTAAAGGGTGGTGGTGGAAGAAAATATGTTCCACAATCAACATTCTTGGTAGGAGAAATGTGATTAAGAGTGTTCTTGGGTGAATTTGGATTGAAAGTGTTCTTGGGTGAGTTGGGATTGAAAGCAATTGGAGAAAATGGAGGAGAATCAAGGCTTTCATTAGGAGAATAAGACATTTTAGGATGTGAAGTATGGAAAAATGCTTATGGTTAAATAGGGAAGGCTCAAGGTATTTTTAGGGTGGGCAAAGGGTTGAAACAAAGATTCCCAAAAGTGTTGGAACAAATTTGGAGTTTCAGAAATACCCGAAAAACGAAGCACTGTACTGTAACAACCCAAAACCGAGGTTATTGCTAAATCTTATTTTACGATTATTTTTGAAAATTTTGGATGAGTTTGAACTATATTTATTTTTGGAGGTTTATGTTTAAACCGATGTTGGAAGGTCTATATTTAATATTCATTAAGTATAAGGAGTATTAGCAAGCGTGATGTCGATCGATGCCAAATATTTTACGTCTTATTGTCGGTTGTTCGATTTTTGTCATTTTTGAGGTTTTATTTTAAATGACGTGTTAAGTCGAGTCGAGAGTCGATATTATTATTTTTGAGGTACGTTTTAAATTTTTAAAAGTATCTTTATGAAACTCGAGCCCCGTAAATATTTTGAAAATTGACTAATAGTTATTTCCCACTTATTAGCTAACTATTTTCATTTTAAGCCACAACTATTGCCAAATTGCAACCAAGGTCCCTACCTCACTATATATAAAGCTTAATCAAACAAACACACATCATTTCACCACTAAAAATTTTCACCATCTTCTTTCTTTCTCTCTTGTTTTGCTGAAACACCCACCAACACCCCAAACACATACAATTTTCAATTTAACTCAAGTTTGAGGATGAATTAAGCTAAACTAATCATAGACCCACTCTTAGAATTGATCAAGGATCACTTTGGTGTAAGAATTTTACACATGCAAGGCATTTTTATTTTCTTGATGTTGGTAGGTAGAAACCATGATCATGCATGGTGTTCTTGGTATGATCCATGGTGTTCTTGCTAAAAAATTTGTTAAAAACTTCATTTTGATCTAAAGGTTTTATTTTTGATGATGATTTAGATGTTATGGTTGATGTATGATGATATTAGGGTATAGTAATGATCATTTTTATGGTTGGTTTTGATCAAAAAGTTGATTTTGTGCAAGATTTTAATAGTCATTTTATAACAGTAAGTAAAGTGTAAAATCCGAATTTTTATATTTTGAAAATGGCTTAAGTTATAGCCTAGGGTTGTAGATAATTTTATTAGCTTCGATTTGATATAAGGTAGGGCTTCTAGCTCCAAACGAGCGCGAAGTTATGATGTTTTGAATGATCGTGTACCGGGAGACGAGTATCGGCACTACATATAGTTGTTGTAGATATTTGGATCGAATCTCGGGGACTCTAAATGGAAGTTTTGAAATATGTAACATACTGATAATGAGGTGTTTACTTTATAGGTTGAGTTTACTTTAAAACCCGAGTGTCGGTTTTTGTAAACGGAGTCGTTTAAAGAAGTTAAAACGGTTGTATGAAAAATTAACGTAAATCTGTCCGAATTTTGTAGTTTAAAAATGAGTCGGGTAAAGGACTTTAAAAGTAATTTCATTTGATAAACTTCTAGGAGAACTTTCTATATATAGTAAGTTAGTTTATCGAGTCGTTTCATAAACGGTTGACGAGTTTAAAAGGGGTAAATAAGCTAGTACATGTAGTATGTACCGGCGGATTTTATTAAAAGTGTAAAATGGTAAAGTAAATGTGTAGTAAAGTATAATGAAGTTGTTTATATCGTTTTCTCTCGAGTTTATCGTGACTTTATGAGTTTGAGTTTGATGTTGTTATGTATGATTTAATTCTCAAGTCATTATTAATGAACGCGCCTTATTTGATAGGTAGCGGTTCTCGTGTTTGAAAGGCATCCATTATCATCGACGATCATCTCGCTATATCTCTTATACTAAGGTGAGTCTGTAGCCTCGCTTTTTATGCTAGCTACTAAATGTTTTATACCCGCGAGGGGGATACATGCTATTTTAAAATAAATGAACACAAGTCATGAGTAATTGTTGGACCCGAATGTTGCCTAAAGTTGAATTCATTGTATTGAGTAACTTGTTGCTAAAGACCCTAAATTCATGAGCCGTTAACTATCTTCTGACTTGATGTTGTGAGTCGGGAATAGCCGCTTATTCTAATGATAGTACTATTGGGTTGACCACCCTATCTGAGACCAGGGCATTACGTTGAGTAACCCGCTGGGAAGGATAATTTTACGTGAATAAGATTGTGGTATTCTAGCAACTGATACCCTAGAGGGGCAATGGTTTTATTCTAGTCATGCCGGCATTTGGCGTGGGTGACTATTTGGTTAAGGGGTCAGTTTCATAAGCTTAAATACAATGTTTGTTTATTATCATTATTATTATTGCCTTGAATATAGATTGTGTGTACGACAATTCTATAAATGATAATGATTGATTTTCTTCTTGTGTTCAAATGTGATTTGATAAAACTATAAACTCGCTCAACATTATTGTTGACTCGTTTTATGCATGTATTTCAGGTAATAGGAAGTGATGGAGCATGGAGCTTTGCTGTGGAGGTTGTGGCTTGGCTTTTGGAAGAATGTTGGTCTAAAAACTGTTTCTACCTTTTACTGTTGAACAATTTACTTTATGTTGTGTACTGTACTAAACTTGTGTTGGTTGTTGGTCGAGATCCATGGGGACTAAACGCTTTACTCTGGTGTCGTTTTAGTACAACTATGGGATGAAATTTATGTTTTAGACCTTTTATGAAAATCTTGTTTATATTTTCTGTAAACGTCTCACTTTTGAGTCGTTCAATATACCTTGTGTGATGATGCTTGTGTCTAGCACCCAATTTTGTATTTCCGTTGCGCAATGTAAATTGGGCGTGTTAGAGATTGGTAATCAGAGCTGCAAGTTTTAGAGAACTGGGTCGATTTTAAAAATTGTCCTAAACTATAACTTTGGAGTCGAAAGTATTTATTCTTCAAAATCACACAACTCCTCTGCAACGCTCCGGTAAGATCACTTTTAGTTTTGTTTTGCATTGCAGATGTATCCCTCATAACTAAAATGATTTCCCGAGTATTTATTAAGTAAATACTACGATATTGTATTGGAATTATTGAAAGTACGCTGAGTGCTTGTCAGTATCATATTTATTTATTTTTTTGCGAGCATTGCATAAACATCATTTGCATTGTGTTGCATAGCATGGATAATGTATGACATTTGCATAAGCATTGCATACTAATTATTATTTTATTAACGATGACCTTAAGTATCCTTGAACCCTTATAATTGTAGAAAATGGCTGGTTTACCTAGTGAGGATGGATGATTGATATGACTAATGTAGTGGATGGTGAGGAAGTGGATAACTTTCGTGCTAGTGACGATGAGGAGCCTTTTGAGTTTTTAGATGATGGGATTCCACTTACTGTAGTGGGTCAGACAGAGCCTGAGTTGATACAAGGTAGTTATGTTCCAAGGGTTAATGTTGTGCCACAGACTGTTCCAAATTGTCAGCGACCTGTTTTTCGTTCTTCGACTCCTACTTGTGATGCTTATGTTAGCAGTTTGCCTGGGATTACATTTGCTAGGGGTGATGTTCCTGTTGAGTCGAGTAGGGCTGCTAGTGCTCGATCTATTCATGATGGTATTCCTAAGGTTTATTGTCCAGGTCCTAGGTCTTATGATGATATTTTCTGGTTTCTTAAGAAGTTTGATCGGTCTTTATTTGACAGGTATTTGGTTGAGACTCATGTGATTAGGAGGTTTGAGCAGAATGAGAAAAAGTTTGACAGGTTTGTTGGTAGTGTCAGGAGGTCAGAGTTTGTTAGGGCAAGGGAAATGGATGAAGTTGTTAGATTAAGATCTATGGTGCTAATTTTGAGTGGGCAAGTTGAAAGGTTACGTAGGGAGCAAGAAAGGAATGCAAGGTTGAGTGCGTGGGATTTGCCGATGAGATCTTTTCCTAGTCGAGGTGTTATGATTCGTGATGTGCCGAATCAGGTTGAAGCTCAAGTGTTGGTGAAGCCAAGTCAAGGAAGTAGTCGTAAGGGGAAGCAAAAAGTGGAGGAAGAATCTGAGGATGATGATAGCAGCAGTGATGACGAGTCGATGTACAAGAAGCTGCAGGGATATGATGTTTAGTTCTTTATGTTGTTTTTATTTAGCCTTGTTGTAATAGAACTTATGTAGACTCGTACTGTAGTTTGTGATGAAACTTAATGACTTTTAAGTTTGTTGTGATGAGGATTGTAGTGACATTACTTGTCACAATTTTGTGGAGATTTTCCAAAGCAATCCAAAATTACCTTCATGACTTATGATTTGTCTTATTAGTTCTTGTGTGAATTGGTTAATAATTCATCGTGAATTGTGTTGTTGGTGCATGTAGTATCCATGTTACATCTTGATAGAGAAATCCTTCTTATCTTGATATGACTACTTACTTGTTCTTTTTCTGTTATGGTCATACAGGAAGGAGTTGGGAGGCATTTTTCTGACTTTACTAAATTATTGTTTGGTTAGTTTCATGTAAACATGCCGCTTAAATTGACGACTGCTACTGTTAATACCATGATTGAGCAAGCTATTGCTAGAGCTTTAGAAGCTAAACGTGATGCGAGGAACCAAGAGGCTGAGAATAGGAATGATGCTGGTCAGGTTGGAGGGAATGTTGAAAATCAGGTTGGAGGTAATGCTGATGAGCAAGCAGAAGGAAATGCTGCAGGACAAGTTGGAGGTAATGCTACTGTTCAGTAGGTTCAGAAGGAATGTTCTTATGCTAGTTTCATGAAATGTGGACCTACCCAATTTCGTGGTACTGGTGGTGCATTGGAATTAAGGAGGTGGATTGAGAAGATTGAAAGTACTTTTGAAATTAGTGGATGTTCAGAAGCTAGTAAGGTGAAATTTGCTGCAGCTACTTTTCAGGATGATGCATTGAGTTGGTGGAATAGTCAAGTAGCTACTATAGGATTCGTTAAAGCTAATGCTAGAACATGGACTGTGACCAAGGGACTGTTGACTGCTAAGTTTTGTCTTGAGGAAGAGTTAGGTAAGTTGGAAGATGAATTGAGGCATTTGGTGCTGAGGAACAATGTGATTGTAGCTTATACAAGGAGATTTTCTGATTTATGTTTGTTGTGTCCTGATGCTTTGATGATGACCGTAAGAAGATGAAGCAGTATATTAGAGGTTTATCTAGTAATATCAAGGGAGAAACTACTTTGTCAAAACCCAAGTCATTTGATGAAGCTGTTCAAATGGCTCATGCTTTAATGGATGTAAAGCTGCAGGATCTAAAGGATAGTATTGCTGAGGGGAATAAGAGAAAGTGGGAAGCTGCACACTCAAGCCAAGGGCAGAATCGAGGTGGTTATCGTAATAACAATAACCAAGGACCGAATAGGAATCAGCAATACAATTTGAGAAGGAATGATGGTGTTCGTGCTGCCACTGGAAATCAAGGTAACAAGGTGAATCCGAAGTGTGGTCGGTGTAACCTGTATCATGTTGGGAATTGTCCACTTTCTTGTAACAAGTGTGGGAATGCCGGACATAAGATGGCAGATTGTAGAAACAAGGGTGTAGCCACTGGAGCCAATGCTATTAAGGTAGTTTACTGTTCTGGATGTGAAGGCCGTGGACATAAGCAAGGGAACTGTCCGAGGGTTGGCATACGACAGGGAGGCAATGTTGTTGCTGTTGCTGTAGGGATTCCTACTCCAGCCTATGTTGTGGGAGATGCTGACAAACCTCAAGGGCCGAACGTGGTGACTGGTACGTTCTTACTTGATGCTTGTTATGCTAGTGTGTTATTTGATTCTGGATCTGCTAGAAGTTTCGTAGATGTTAGATTCAGTCAGCTATTGGATAGAGAACCAGTGAGATGGACAACTAGTTATAAGGTGGAGTTAGCTGATGGTAAGGTTGTAAGCACTAGTTCTATACTGAAAGGTTGTTCCTTGAAGTTAGGTAATTATGTGTTTAGTATTGATTTGATGCCCATAGAGTTAGGATCTTTTGACGTGATTGTTGGAATGGACTGGTTAGTTGGTAATGGTGCAGTAATTGTTTATGGAGAAAGATTAGTTCAGATACCGCTAAGGAATAGGGTATTGACTGTGAAAGGAGATGAATGTACTTCTCGTTTGAGAGTTGTTTCTTGTTTAAAGATGATGAGGTATATAGAAGCAGGTTGTGATGTGTTTCTTGCACAGATAAGTAATGATGGTGTGAATGAAAGGAAATTGGTGGATGTGCCTGTGATTAGAGAGTATCCTGAGGTTTTCCCTGAGGAATTACCAGGATTACCGCCACATCGTGAAGTGGAGTTTCGTATTGATTTAGTGCCGGGTGTTGCTCCTGTTGCTCGTGCACCGTATCGTTTAGCTCCATCTGAGATGAAAGAATTATCTGATCAATTGAAGGAATTGATGGATAAGGGATTTATTAGACCGAGTTCATCGCCGTAGGGTGCGCCTGTTTTGTTTGTTAGGAAGAAAGATGGTTCTTTTAGAATATGTATTGATTACAGAGAGCTTACCAAATTGACTGTCAAGAATCGGTATCCACTACCGAGGATTGATGATTTGTTTGATCAGTTGCAAGGATCAAGTGTATACTCGAAGATAGATTTGAGGTCTAGGTATCATCAGCTGAGAGTTAGGGAAGAAGATATTCCTATAACAGCTTTCCGTACTCGATATGGACATTTCGAATTTCAATTGATGCCTTTTGGGTTAACAAATGCGCTTGTTGTATTTATGGATTTGATGAATCGTGTATGTAAGCCGTATTTGGATGAGTTTGTTATCGTATTCATTGATGATATTCTCGTTTACTCCAAGAGTGAAAAGGAACATGAGAAGCATTTGAGAACAATTTTGGAATTGTTGAAGAAGGAGAAGCTGTATGCGAAATTCTCTAAGTGTGAATTTTGGTTGAAATCAGTGCAATTTTTAGGGCACGTGATTGATAGTGAAGGTGTTCGTGTGGATCCTGCTAAGATTGAGGCAATAAAGGATTGGTCAGTGCCGAAGACGCCAACTGAAGTTCGTCAATTTCTTGGTTTGGCTGGGTATTATAGAAGGTTTATTGAGAAGTTTTCGCTAATTGCTAAGTCGTTGACTAAGCTTACAGAAAAGAATCGAGTCTTTGAATGTGGATTAGAAGAGGAATCTGCATTTAGTATGTTGAAGGATAAGTTGTGTTCTGCGCCGATATTGTCTTTTCCAGCAGGATATGAGGATTTTGAAGTGTACTGTGACGCGTCTCATAAAGGATTTGGAGATGTATTAATGCAAAGGGAGAAAGTAATAGCGTATGCGTCGAGACAATTAAGGAAGCATGAAGAGAATTACACTACGCATGATTTAGAACTTGGGGCTGTTATCTTTGCTTTGAAGCTGTGGAGACACTACTTGTATGGAACCAAGTGTGTGGTTTTCACTGATCATAAGAGTTTGTAGTATATTTTGGATCAAAAGGAATTGAATATGAGGCAAAGAAGATGGGTTGAGTTGCTGAGTGATTATGACTGCGAGATTCGTTACCATCCTGGTAAAGCGAATGTAGTAGCTGATGCACTTAGTAGAAAGGAAAGAGATAAGTCTATACGAGTTAGAGATTTGGCGATGTTGGAAAGTGTTGATTTGACAAAAGCGATATTGAAAGCCCAAACTAATGGATTTAAGGAAGAGAATGTTGAGGCAAAAAATTTGGGTAGAATGTTGAAACCTTTGTTTGAAGTAAGTTCGAATGGATTGAGGTATTTTAAGAATAGGATTTGGTTACCGTTGTGTCCTTCTGAGGAAGATTCGTTAGGGGTGCGAGATTTGGTGATGATTGAATCTCATAAGTCGAAATATTCAATACATCTTGGATCGGACAAGATGTATCAAGATCTTAATAAAGTTTATTGGTGGCCGAGTATGAAGGCAGATATAGCACATTATGTTAATAAGTGTTTAACTTGTGCGAAGGTGAAGGCTGAACATAAGAAACCGTCTGGATTATTAGTTCAACCTGAGATTCCAGAGTGGAAATGGGAGAAGATTACAATGGATTTTGTGACAGGTTTGCCAAGGACTGCAAATGGTTGTGATATGATATGGGTGATTGTAGATAGATTGACTAAGTCTGCTCACTTTTTGCCAATGAAAAAGACAGATAGTATGGAGAGGTTAACAACCGTGTATGTGAAGGAGATTGTTTGTCGACATGGTGTGCCTTTGTCGATAATTTCTGATCGTGATAGTAGGTTTACTTCAGAATTTTTGAAGTCTTTACAGAAAGCGATGGGAACGGAGTTATGTTTTAGTACAGCATATCATTCGGAAACTGATGGACAAAGTGAGAGAACGATTCAAACATTAGAGGATATGCTTCGTGCATGTGTGATAGACTTTGGAAATGGTTGGGATAAGCATTTGCCATTGGTTGAATTTCCGTACAATAATAGTTATCATTCTAGTATTAAAGCCGCTCTATTTGAAGCTTTATATGGACGTAAGTGTAGATCTCCAGTGTGTTGGAGTGAGGTAGGATGAAATGTGTATAATGCAAGTTCGTTTTCTCAGTTCTTAACTAATAGAAAGTCCAATCAATATCAAATTTATAATTGTTCTTGGTAGTTCAAGCTTGCTTGGTAATCTATTGCTAATTCAAACAAAACTATCTAAAAATGAAAAATATAAACCTACTTATACGTAAAACAAGTTGCAAATTCCAAATTTTATTCAAGTAAAATATAAAAATGCAAAATATAAAACTATAAGGACTGAAAATGTAGTTTCTATGAAATGTAAATGCTTGAAATGTAAATTCTACAAGTTAAAAGGACTAAAATTGTAAAACAGTTAACTACAAGGACTAATAATGCAAATCTTGTAACAATCTAACCAATTAGTAACAAACTAACAAACTAACAACTGAAATTTAACAACTTTTCAAAGTAAAGGACTGAATTATGCAAAATCCAGAAAATTAGGAAGTTTAGCTAGGTTTAGTAACTGATTAGAATTCTAGGGACTAAAGTGCAATTAACCAAACTTTTCAAGTAAAAACGGGACAAAGAGAAGAATAAGCTCGTTTGAGCTTATTACTTAACCAAATAAGCTGAAATCACTTGCAAAACTCTTAAAATCCAATTATAGCTACGTGTGTTCAAGGAAATAAGCTAAAAGTCCAAAATAAGCAATAGAGTGCTTATCAATAAGCTCAAAATAAGCTACAGCCTAATCCAAACATCCACAACTTGATTTTATTATCAAAACTGATTAAGCACTTGATTTAAAGAAGGGGAAATCAAATTAGAACCAATTTCATTCAGTAATAAGCTAGATATCCGAAATAAGCTAAAATGAGCTTATGTTGACCAAACGTTGACCAATTTTTGGAAAAAGTTCAAAATCTCAAAAACTCATATTCAACACTTTCTAAATGGATTTGTGAAAGAAAATTACAAGTTTTATGAAGAGGATTAAGAGAACTAAGAAATCAGAATGCACTTTACATCAGAGAATGGAAAATGCTCAGGCTTGAACTTAAAAGCTTATTACCAGCTTAATTCTTAATACTGTAGATTTTCCTCTTAAAGTCTAAAAGTTTATGTTATAAGCTATAACTAGAAACTGGTTTGAGCAAATTTCATTAAGTATTGAAGGAGAAATCAGCAAGTGAATTTGGCAAGTTTTCAAACAAAAGCTGATAAGAAGAATGACCCAAACTTTTTGTTAACCAATTGCCTGTTTGACCTTTTTTATGACTTGCAAATGACTAAGAACTACTTGTTACCACTTATTGACTAGAAACAAACTCTGAAACACAAATTTCTAATACTTGAAAACCTTTAAAAAGACATTCCCAAACACTCCTTAATCTGTTTTAATCAAACTTTTACAAAGACTTATTGAGTAATGGTTTAGACTGATTCAAGAGCTATAGCAAACTTGTTTCAATGAACAAAATGAAAGCTAAGGAAACTGAAACTAAGCAATTATCAAGACTAGAACTCAATTAAGGTGCAAAGCTAAAATGTTACTGAAAATGAGCTAAAATCTACAAAACTGAATTCAAATGAACAAGTATGAAGTAACTGAACTACAAACACTCAAACACAATCAAACAGCAACTAATCAAGTATAACATGTACCCTTCAAGATTATACTAGAGAATTGAGCATGCAAGGACTGTTTAGAGGAACATAAAACAAGAGCTTTGAAACCTAATGTAGAGGTCCTTTGGGAAGAAGAGGAGCGCTGAGCTCTCTTGCCCTAGTGATACCACCACCTATCACTAGTAATCAACTCAAATCAACAATCAAACAGCTACTAATCATCAAACTGCCATGGAATCTTCAAAAGAACTAGGAATAAACTGAATTCTGAACAAACAGCTACAAATCTTCAACAATGTCAGTTATGATCTTTGGTTGATCATAACAAACATCTAACAGCAACAATGGAATCACACAACAACAGGAAAGTAGCAAGAATTGAAGAACAGAATTTGGTGGGAAACTTGAATTTGAAATTTTATTGATTGAATTCAGTTACAAAAGTAGTTACAAGCTACAAACTAACTAACTAACTCAAGAGTTTGTCAGACTCTTGAGTAGTTAGGGTAGAATGAGGGAAAAGGAAAAGGGAAATTTAAGAACTATGTGTTTTACAAATTTAAGCTACTAATGCAAATGAAGTACAAGCTAGGTATTTATAGGCATGAAAGGAGATTCTGTTGGAGTTTGTGACGTGTTCGGGCCAATCATAGCTTGACACGTGGAGGAATTCTGCAAATCCACTTTGAAGGTGATGAACACATTTGGGTGTTTTTGATTCAATGGATGATATGTTAATTGGATTGCATCATTGAATTCGTCTTCCAAAATTGAGCAACTTTGGTGTTTTGATCTTCTCTTGAAACGGCTTCTATCAAAAACCCGATTCTGGCAATATTTTTGTTAAAGAAGATGGACACGTGGCGCCTTCTTATTGGTAGAGAGAGAGAGTTGCGGATTGAAACTGTTATGATTTTGTAATAAATGAAAACGGCGGTAGTGGGTATTAATGAGGGTGAAGTGGCAATCCGTGTGATGTCCTTTCTCTCTTCTCATTGGTTGAGCCCTTTTCTCATGGATTAAACTTTGCAAAACTTTCCAAACTTGGCAAAACAAGTCCCTCTTCTTGGCAGTTTGCTATTTAAGGCCAGAATCTTCATTCCTTTGTCATTTTTGGTCCTTTAACTTTGATAACTTGTACAAAATTGCCCTTTGACTGAGTTGACTTGATAGTTTGACCAGATTTGACTTTAATCTTGACTTTCCATAATTTGCACTTTAAGTCCTTCAACTTTCACAAATTGTCAAGATAGGTCCTTGAACTTCAAAGTCTTGTCACTTTTGATCCTCTTTTATCTTTTTCATCCATTTGAGCTTGGTTTTTTCCTTGTTTGCTTGAAATTGTATCCTTTTACCTACATAAGATCACACAAACACAAACATACCACATAACACTGCTTTTTACAAGATAAATGGGTATTTTGCTTCATATTTTAGGGTTATTTGTTGATAAAAGGATATGAGTTTAAGCTCATATCAAATTCCCCTACACTTGAGCATTGCCATGTCCTCATGCAATATTGTATTTCAAGGCTTAAAAATTTACATTTCCCTCATAATTAATCCACCTTGGCCATATGAAATGCATCTACACTACTCTAAACTAAATGATGCATGATTTTGACTTTTAATAATGCAATGAATCAAAATACAATTCTATCTATATCTTTTTGATTTTTCTTGAAATGGTTTTGATGGAAATAACTCATAAAGAATTCAATGACTTGGATTAGGGCTTGGATACCATGAACATTTATCACCCTCAAGTTTCACTTTCCCCATACCAAGCTAATAAATGGGATCATTGCATTCACAAGTAAAAAGTGCATCAACTTATTCATGACAATTAAATGTGGAACCGGTTATTAATTGAGCAAATTGCTTGTGGGCAAATTTGTCATTATTCAAGTGTGAAGTATAAGAAGTGTAAAATCCAAAAATAAGGAAGCACGGTTTTAATCCTAAGTAATCTTCTTATCCATTACTTGAAAAACCGCTCACAATTAATATAAGTCCGTATTAAGAGTAATAAGTCATTCGCCTTATGTGTAAAATCCTCATGTCATGCTTTCATAAGTAACTACACACTCGCTAAAGAAAGAAAAATAAAACTCACGCAATAATTTACATCCGCATCTTTTTGAGATTTTGGATCTTCAACCCCGCAACCCGTCAAGGTAATATTGGATTGGAGCAATCTATTGAATCCCCGCAACCCGTCAAGGTAATATTGGAACTCAATAGTCACTATAATTAACACCACACTGCCCCTCTTGGGAGTCTTGCATTATTTTTTTTTTTTTTTCTTTTTCTTTTTTTTTCTAGCCACTCATTTTTTTCATAAGCCGCTCTTATTTTTCTTTATTCCTCACCAAGAAATTTGCAAAGAAGAAAAGGAAAAACACCCGCTAAATATGGAGCATGACACAAGTCTAGTACACATAAAACGTGCTAACTTAGAATCTTAAGACGTACTCATACCAACCATGAATGATTAGCCAAAAATGCATAAGAGATTACGAACCAATTAAAACCGTACTTGATTATTTATTAACAATTATATACATGCGAAGAAAATAGAGGTAGAGAAGAGAAGGGTTTAACCACAAGTAATTGCCATGAAGTCTATCTAGCCCTTTTACACTTGCTTCAACTCTATCATTTCCCATTCTCCACAAATTTAAAATTTCAAAGAATGAAATTGGTGGAAGCTTAGCCTAATAGACCAATGAAGGACTACATGGTTAAGGATACTAGCTAGAGAGTGCTAAAATAAGCAAACTCGGGTTGAGTCAAAATATCCATGGCGGGCCTAATATGTCAAAGAAATCTAAACTTGTTAAAACCATGTTTTATTATATTTTTCCTTTTTATATATTTTTGATGAAAAATAAAAGAAGAAATATATACAATGCAAATGTGTTATGCAAATGAAAAATGATTGATGCAAAAATTATGAATGCATATTTTTGTTGGCCAAAGTAGATCAAAAATTTGAAAAATGTTTAAAATTCAATTTTCCATGTTATCATGCAAGACAATGACAAGTTCTAGGTAAGGTCACTTCGATAGAAGACCCCCCTACACTTAAGCTAAACATTGTCCTCAATGTTTAAGAGCATGGAAGTATAAAAACTTCCCCTACACTTATGACAATGAATAGACTTTGCTTAACCCAAGTTAAGGAAAGGACTAATATTAGTGAACCGGATACAAGGGCCTCCTCCAAAAGCTCCAAAGCATGAAATGAGTGAGCAACCCTACAAACAATCATGAAGACAAAAGAAGGTCTCCCCTACACTTATCTCCAAATCTATGCCTTTATTTCTAACCTACAACACTCTAACCTAGTTATACGATGCTTGAGTTAATGAGTCTCTAGCTCGACTCGTCCCTCAATGAATTAATTCATGGGGAAAATGGGGACCTCTTGGACCATTTCAACGGAAATGTCCTCCCCAAAGTAGTGCTTAACACGGTGACCATTCACTTTAAAATTTGGACCATCGGGTTGGGACAACTCAAGAGTTCCATATGGAAACACTTGAGCAATAGTGAATGGACCGGACCATCTCGACTTAAGCTTGCCCGCAAAAAGCTTCAATCTTGAGTTAAAGAGGAGAACCGGCTCTCCAACTTTGAACTCACGATTCTTGATCTTAGCATCATGCAATTTCTTAGTCTTTTCCTTGTATAGCAAAGAATTCTCATAGGCATTGGCTCTCAACTCATCCATCTCATTGATTTGATCTTTCCTATGTGAACCGGCTTGGTTTAAATCAAAGTTAGCCCACTTGAGAGCCCAAGATGCCTTATGTTCTAACTCAAATGGGAGGTGGCACGCTTTTCCATAGACAAGCCTATAAGGAGTACAACCAATTGGTGTCTTAAAAGCCGTCCTAAACGCCCACAAAGCATCATCAAGCTTATCCGACCAAGAAGCTCTATGCTCTCCCACCGTTCTCTCTAAAATCCTCTTTAAACCACGATTTGTGACCTCGGTTTGACCATTTGTTTGAGGATGATACGCGGTAGAAAGTCTATGATTCACTCCATATTTCTTCATAACTCTCGTGAATTGATCATTACAAAAGTGCGTACCACGATCACTTATGATGGCCCGAGGTACACCAAATCTAGCAAACAATTGTTTCAAAAACTTTACAACCACTCTAGCATCATTAGTAGGTAAGGCTTTAGCCTCCACCCACTTGGACACATAATCCACCGCCACAAGTATATACTTGTTTCCCTTAGAGGATGGAAAAGGTCCCATGAAATCTATTCCCCATACATCAAATATCTCACATTCTTGGATAAAATTTTGTGGCATCTCATCACGTTGTGTAATTTTTCCTTGTCTTTGACAAACATCACAAAATTTCACCATCTCTTGAGCATCCTTGTAAATGGAAGGCCAATAGTAACCCGAATCAAAGACTTTCTTGGCGGTGTAGTTAGGACCAAAATGTCCACCCGTAGGTCCTTTATGACATGCCTCTAAAATTTTAAATGCCTCGGGCCCATCTACACACCGTCTAATGATTTGGTCCGCACATTGCCTAAAAAGATATGGATCATCCCAAAAGTAATACTTAACTTCCTTAAGAAACTTTTTCTTTTGTTGATAAGTAAGACCCTCAATAAGCACATTGCCCACAAGATAGTTTGCAATATCCGCAAACCAAGGTGTGGCATCCTCTTGGGAAGAGATAGACTTGAGCTCCTCTAATGGAAAGGATTCATTGATTTCTTGATGTGGGAAATCTCCTTGAAAAGGATGCTCAAGTCTACTCAAATGACCCGCCGCTAAATTCTCGGCCCCTTTTTTATCACGAATCTCTATCTTAAACTCTTGAAGCAACAAAACCCATCTCAAAAGCCTAGGCTTAGCATCTTGTTTTGTCATAAGATACTTGAGAGCGGAATGATCCGTATACACTATGGTCTTGGAAAGCACAAGGTATGGTCTAAACTTCTCAAAAGCATATACTATAGCAAGCAACTCTTTTTCCGTGGTAGTGTAATGAAGTTGTGCACCGGTCATGGTTTTACTCGCATAGTGTATAGGTTGGAAATGCTTATTAACTCTTTGTCCTAAGACGGCCCCCACCGCATAATCACTAGCGTCACACATAAGCTCAAAAGGTAATTCCCAATTTGGAGAAACCAAAACGGGAGCCTTTGTCAATTTTTCCTTAAGTGTCTCAAAAGATTCTAAACAAGCTTGGTCAAAAATGAAAGGAGCCTCTTTCTCCAAGAGATGAGTCATCGGTCTAGCTATCTTAGAAAAATCTTGTATAAAACGCCTATAAAAACCCGCATGACCTAAGAAACTCCTCACACCTTTAACCGAGGTGGGTGGGGGAAGCTTAGCAATCACATCAATTTTGGCTCGATCAACTTCTAATCCCTTATTGGATATCTTGTGTCCTAAAACAATCCCCTCTTTCACCATAAAGTGACATTTCTCCCAATTAAGTACCAAACGTGTTTCCTCACAACGCTTAAGCATTCTCTCAAGATTGTTGAGACAAGAGCTAAAGGAGTTCCCAAATACGGAAAAGTCATCCATAAAAACCTCCATGGTTTGCTCTATCATGTCATGGAAAATTGCCATCATGCACCTTTGAAACGTCCCCGGTGCATTACATAGGCCAAAAGGCATCCTCTTGTAAGCAAATGTACCGTATGGACAAGTGAATGTGGTCTTTTCTTGATCCTTAGGGTCAATGGGTATTTGGAAATAACCCGAAAAGCCATCAAGAAAACAATAGTACTCATTTCCCGCTAAGCGTTCAAGCATTTGATCCATAAAGGGAAGCGGGAAATGGTCTTTCCTAGTTGCCTCATTGAGTTTTCTATAATCAATGCAAACTCTCCAACCGGTTACAAGTCTCGTGGGAATAAGCTCATTGTTCTCATTAGGCACCACGGTGATTCCACTCTTCTTTGGAACACAATGAACCGGGCTAACCCATGGAGAGTCGGAAATGGGGTAAATCATACCCGCATCTAAGAGTTTAATCACTTCTTTCTTAATAACCTCATGAATTTTTGGGTTAACTCTCCTTTGGTTTTGAATGGCGGGTTTATAATCATCCTCCATAAGGATTTTGTGAGTACAAAAATGTGGATCAATTCCCCTTATGTCGGATATTTTCCATGCTAAGGCTTTCTTATGTTTCTTAAGGACTTCAATAAGTTGCTCCTTCTCATCCTCTTTCAATTCCTTAGCAATAATCACCGGTAATTGGTCTTTTCCTTCTAAGAAAGCATATTCTAAGTGGGATGGAAGTTCCTTAAGTTCAATGGGAGGTGGACTCTCTATGGAAGGTTTTACTATGGAAGGTTCCTCAATGGTAATCTCTTGTGGAATAGGGGAAGGAATAGGGTCCTCATTGAGCAACTTTTGGATTGTAAGAATATCTTCTTCCCAATTAATGGGAGAATCATCATCACCAAGAAAGTTGGACTCAAATTCCTCCAAGAGGAAATCACTCTCTCCAAAAGGTGTTAAAGAGGGAGCAATTGAGGCCACGGTTTCAACATGTGGAATCTCATCACTAGCATTCTTACAAGCATCATGAAAGTGTTCATTACACACTTCATCTAGCACATCCACAATGTTAATCGTCTCACAAGGTCTAGACTCCTTAACCTCTTTTCTATCACAAACTTTCCCTAACTTAAACACCACTTTCTCATCCTCTACTCTCATAATTAATTCTCCTTCCGCCACATCTATCAAGGTACGACCCGTTCTCAAAAACGGTCTACCAACAATCAAAGGCACTCTAGGATCCATGTCATAATCGACCACTACAAAGTCGGCCGGAAAGGTAAACTTATCCACACCTACAAACACATCTTCCGCTATACCTACGGGGTGAGCTATGGTTCGGTTGGCTAGTTCAAGAGTCATCCTAGTGGGGGTGAGCTCGGGAAGAGAGAGTTGTTTCCAAACCGATAAAGGCATAAGATTTATGCTTGCCCCTAAATCCGCCAAAGCCATGCAATTTTCAACACCGGGAAAATTACAAGGTATCAAGAAGCGCCCCGGATCTCCAAGTTTTGTTGGTAAGGTTTTAAGTATCACAAGTAGGAGTACAAGTGGGTTGAACAATAGTAGGTTTAGGAGGTGAAGGATCCTTAGTTGTTGTACCACTCCTTGTTGTAATGGCATTGACATTGGCCCTAGGATTTGTTTGTGTGTTGGAAGGTAAAGCCCCTTGTGGTCTTTGATATAATGCCATGAAAAGCTTATTGAATTGGTCATTCATTTTCTTGTCCATAGCTTGGAATTTCTTTTCATTCTCTTGATTCATCTTTTGCAAAAGATCCATTGTGTTTAACTCTTGTGGCACATAACCTTGAAAACCTTGAGGTTGGAAAGGTAAAGGTTGGGAGTTAAATCCTTGATTTGGTGGATAAAAGGTACTTGCTTGAGGTTGAAATTGATTTGGTGCCTTGTAGTTATTTCCTTGGTATGGTTGTCTTTGCCCTTGATTCCTTGCTAAAATTTGAGGAGGATTTTGTGGAATTTGGGTGGGTGGTTGGGGTGGAAAGCCGGGTGGAGTAAGGTAATTTTGGGATTTGTAAGAAAGGTTATTTGGATTGATGTTAGGCTTGAAGTGTTCACGGTGTTCCTCTTGGTAAGCATAGCATTCCCCTTGATACCCTTGCACCTTGTCACATTGTTCATAAGAGTGGGGACCTCCACAAGTAACACAAGAAATGGTGATGGCATTCACATTGTTTGAGGAATTGTTCAATGTCATGCTCTTAAAATCTTGAATCATGCCTTGAGTCATTTCTTGTCCTTGTTTGACTTGTTGAAGGATCTCTTGAAGAATTTGGAGTTCACAAGGGGTTTTAGAAGTATTTTGGATAACATGAACTCTTTCTTCAAATGGATCGTTTGTTTGAACCATTGCCTTAGTCTCAATAATGTTCAAAGCCTCATGGTATGTCTTGAAATGAATACTCCCTCCCGCGGAAGCATTTAGTGAATCTTGGTGGTGAGGTTTAAGGCCATTATAGAAGGTATTGATTTGGCTTAGATCATCCATTCCATGATTAGGGCATCGCCTCAACAACTCACTATACTCTTCCCAAGCATCACCAAAGGATTGACTAGGTTTTTGTGTAAAGCCCATAATCAAATTCCTCAAAGCCATAGTCTTTTGTGGAGGAAAGAATTTGTTCAAAAACTTAGTGGTAAAATCATCCCATGTGGTGATACTATCGGGTGGTTGGGTGTCTAACCAATGCTTAGCACTCCCATCTAATGAAAATGACACTAACATCAATCTAATGACATCAGGTGGAACCCCATTATGCTTAATGGTGTTGCAAAGTGAAAGGAATCTCTTAAGATGAGCATGGGGATCCTCATTTTGTTTTCCAAAGAAAGGTGATGCAGAAACCATATTGATCATAGATGTATGTAGCTCAAATGTGTTAGCGGGAAAGTCGGGAATCTTAATGGCACTAACAAATCCATGAATGTTGGATTGCATACGTTCAAACAAAGTGCGGTTATCAATAGCCATGGCTCCTTGTGGTGGTGATAAAGCACGATTCTCGTGATCGGCTTGGTGGACGGTGGTGGTCTTACTCTTTCTCTTTTTCTTCCTTTTCGGAGGAAGAGGTTGTACACCAATCGGTATTTGTGCACGCCCGCGAGTGAGCATGCAACTCAATACGAGGAATGAGAGAGAAGCTCTCGTGTGACTTTGAAAAGAATAAGATTATCCTCTTCGAGTTTCAATATTAAATATCCACAAGAAAGTAACAATATATGTAATACTACTTTGGGTGCAAGACCCTCAATGAAGCTTTCCTTCTTAGAATACTCCCAAGTGAACGGGGGGTTAGGTGGCGCGAAGCACTTAAGTACCTATTGACCCTTAGATGGCATTTTATAGCACATCGCCTTTCTATTCACTTAAATGTTCGTATTCTTCGAATTATTGCTTATTGAGAGTATTTATCTATTCTTGCTTTATTTTGTTTGATCGATACGCGTGTCAAGGACCGGAACGCCCCTCAACACGGTGTATTGCCTCGGCAATACTTATGGAAGATATGTAGATTGATTGTTCTTATACGTATACGTATTTACTTATAATAATATATGGAAAATATTTTTGTATTTATGAGTTTTTAAAGGAAAATACTATATGTACATAAAAACCGAGAGAATCCAATAATATATATTTTTGGGTGCAATCTCTTAGGAAAAAGATTGCTTTTTGGATTTTTTAATTTTTTTGGTCAATTCTTTAGGAAAAGAATTGTTTTGTTAATTTTTTTAGTTTTTATATATTTTTATATTTTTGATTTTTTATTTGTTTTTGATTTATGATACGTAAAAATAACGTTCACCAAATGAACGGATCCCAAAAGCCAATGAAAACCGTCAATCGATAGTCTCTCGTGTAGTCAAAGAACCGGCAGCGGCGCCATTTGAAATGTGTATAATGCAAGTTCGTTTTCTCAGTTCTTAACTAATAGAAAGTCCAATCAATATCAAATTTATAATTGTTCTTGGTAGTTCAAGCTTGCTTGGTAATCTATTGCTAATTCAAACAAAACTATCTAAAAATGAAAAATATAAACCTACTTATACGTAAAACAAGTTGCAAATTCCAAATTTTATTCAAGTAAAATATAAAAATGCAAAATATAAAACTATAAGGACTGAAAATGTAGTTTCTATGAAATGTAAATGCTTGAAATGTAAATTCTACAAGTTAAAAGGACTAAAATTGTAAAACAGTTAACTACAAGGACTAATAATGCAAATCTTGTAACAATCTAACCAATTAGTAACAAACTAACAAACTAACAACTGAAATTTAACAACTTTTCAAAGTAAAGGACTGAATTATGCAAAATCCAGAAAATTAGGAAGTTTAGCTAGGTTTAGTAACTGATTAGAATTCTAGGGACTAAAGTGCAATTAACCAAACTTTTCAAGTAAAAACGGGACAAAGAGAAGAATAAGCTCGTTTGAGCTTATTACTTAACCAAATAAGCTGAAATCACTTGCAAAACTCTTAAAATCCAATTATAGCTACGTGTGTTCAAGGAAATAAGCTAAAAGTCCAAAATAAGCAATAGAGTGCTTATCAATAAGCTCAAAATAAGCTACAGCCTAATCCAAACATCCACAACTTGATTTTATTATCAAAACTGATTAAGCACTTGATTTAAAGAAGGGGAAATCAAATTAGAACCAATTTCATTCAGTAATAAGCTAGATATCCGAAATAAGCTAAAATGAGCTTATGTTGACCAAACGTTGACCAATTTTTGGAAAAAGTTCAAAATCTCAAAAACTCATATTCAACACTTTCTAAATGGATTTGTGAAAGAAAATTACAAGTTTTATGAAGAGGATTAAGAGAACTAAGAAATCAGAATGCACTTTACATCAGAGAATGGAAAATGCTCAGGCTTGAACTTAAAAGCTTATTACCAGCTTAATTCTTAATACTGTAGATTTTCCTCTTAAAGTCTAAAAGTTTATGTTATAAGCTATAACTAGAAACTGGTTTGAGCAAATTTCATTAAGTATTGAAGGAGAAATCAGCAAGTGAATTTGGCAAGTTTTCAAACAAAAGCTGATAAGAAGAATGACCCAAACTTTTTGTTAACCAATTCCCTGTTTGACCTTTTTTATGACTTGCAAATGACTAAGAACTACTTGTTACCACTTATTGACTAGAAACAAACTCTGAAACACCAATTTCTAATACTTGAAAACCTTTAAAAAGACATTCCCAAACACTCCTTAATCTGTTTTAATCAAACTTTTACAAAGACTTATTGAGTAATGGTTTAGACTGATTCAAGAGCTATAGCAAACTTGTTTCAATGAACAAAATGAAAGCTAAGGAAACTGAAACTAAGCAATTATCAAGACTAGAACTCAATTAAGGTGCAAAGCTAAAATGTTACTGAAAATGAGCTAAAATCTACAAAACTGAATTTAAATGAACAAGTATGAAGTAACTGAACTACAAACACTCAAACACAATCAAACAGCAACTAATCAAGTATAACATGTAGCCATCAAGATTATACTAGAGAATTGAGCATGCAAGGACTGTTTAGAGGAACATAAAACAAGAGCTTTGAAACCTAATGTAGAGGTCCTTTGGGAAGAAGAGGAGCGCTGAGCTCTCTTGCCCTAGTGATACCACCACCTATCACTAGTAATCAACTCAAATCAACAATCAAACAGCTACTAATCATCAAACTGCCATGGAATCTTCAAAAGAACTAGGAATAAACTGAATTCTGAACAAACAGCTACAAATCTTCAACAATGTCAGTTATGATCTTTGGTTGATCATAACAAACATCTAACAGCAACAATGGAATCACACAACAGCAGGAAAGTAGCAAGAATTGAAGAACAGAATTTGGCGGGAAACTTGAATTTGAAATTTTATTGATTGAATTCAGTTACAAAAGTAGTTACAAGCTACAAACTAACTAACTAACTCAAGAGTTTGTCAGACTCTTGAGTAGTTAGGGTAGAATGAGGGAAAAGGAAAAGGGAAATTTAAGAACTATGTGTTTTACAAATTTAAGCTACTAATGCAAATGAAGTACAAGCTAGGTATTTATAGGCATGAAAGGAGATTCTGTTGGAGTTTGTGACGTGTTCGGGCCAATCATAGCTTGACACGTGGAGGAATTCTGCAAATCCACTTTGAAGTTGATGAACACATTTGGGTGTTTTTGATTCAATGGATGATATGTTAATTGGATTGCATCATTGAATTCGTCTTCCAAAATTGAGCAACTTTGGTGTTTTGATCTTCTCTTGAAACGGCTTCTATCAAAAACCCGATTCTGGCAATATTTTTGTTAAAGAAGATGGACACGTGGCGCCTTCTTATTGGTAGAGAGAGAGAGTTGCGGATTGAAACTGTTATGATTTTGTAATAAATGAAAACGGCGGTAGTGGGTATTAATGAGGGTGAAGTGGCAATCCGTGTGATGTCCTTTCTCTCTTCTCATTGGTTGAGCCCTTTTCTCATGGATTAAACTTTGCAAAACTTTCCAAACTTGGCAAAACAAGTCCCTCTTCTTGGCAGTTTGCTATTTAAGGCCAGAATCTTCATTCCTTTGTCATTTTTGGTCCTTTAACTTTGATAACTTGTACAAAATTGCCCTTTGACTGAGTTGACTTGATAGTTTGACCAGATTTGACTTTAATCTTGACTTTCCATAATTTGCACTTTAAGTCCTTCAACTTTCACAAATTGTCAAGATAGGTCCTTGAACTTCAAAGTCTTGTCACTTTTGATCCTCTTTTGTCTTTTTCATCCATTTGAGCTTGGTTTTTTCCTTGTTTGCTTGAAATTGTATCCTTTTACCTACATAAGATCACACAAACACAAACATACCACATAACACTGCTTTTTACAAGATAAATGGGTATTTTGCTTCATATTTTAGGGTTATTTGTTGATAAAAGGATATGAGTTTAAGCTCATATCATAGGAGAAAGTCAATTGACTGGGCCTGAAATGATATTTGAGACGACTAAAAAGATAGTGCAAATTAAGAAGCGTTTGTTATTGATATGAGCTAAAACTCATATCAATTTATCAACAAATAACCCTAAAACATGAAGCAAAATACCAATTTATCTTGTAAAAACAGTGTTATGTGGTATGTTTGTGTTTGTGTAAACTTGTGTAGGTAAAAGGATGCATTTCCAAGCAAATAAGGAATAATCAAGCTTAATTTGATGAAAAAGACAAAGAAGGATCAAAAGTGACAAGACTTTGAAGTGCAAGGACCTATCTTGCCAATCTGCCAAAGTTGAAGGACCAAAGTGTAAATATGTAAAAGTCAAGATCATAGTCAAATTTGGTCAACTCTCAAGTCAACTCAGTCAAAGGACCAATTTTGTTCAAGAATGAAGTTTGAAGGACTAAATATGCCAAAGAAATGAAGTTACAAGCTCAAAAATACAATCTGCCAAAGTTCAAGGGTCATTTCTGCCTATTTTGGAAAGTTGATACAAGTGTGATCCATGTGTTATACTTTGGACCAATGAGAAGCCAAAGAAAAATGAACCTGGATTGCCACATCATGGCATTTATTACCCACTAGCGCCGCCTTCATTAATAAACAAATCACAACAGTGCAATCCGTGTGCACCCATTTCAACCAATGAGGATTTGACACGTGGCAGTTTCAAACGAACAAAAATTTCCAGGATCGATTTGGAGCTAGAGGCAATTTCATGGAATTAAATAAACATCAAAATTGCTCAAAATCACAAGACGAATCCATTGGTCATAACCAATCAACATGAAATCAACTCAACAAAGAATCCCCAACTTGAGTTCATACCTACAAAATCAATTAAGCACATTTAGACACGTGGAGACCTGGGATTGGTTCCAACACGTCACCAACCCCAACTGTTCTTCTTCTCAAGTCTATAAATAGCATGTTTAGGCTTCATTTCTGACAAGTAGTAGTAAAGTGTGAAAACACACACACTTACTTTTCCTTTCACCATTTCTAGTTTTTAGCTAAACTACTCAAGAGTTTGACACACTCTTGAGTTAGTTAGTTAGTTTGTAACCTCTTAACAGTTTTGTAACCAACTTTCCATTAATAAAATTCAAATCCTTACTTTCCTGCCAAATCTTCTTGCCTTCTTTACTGTTCATCTCCTACTACCATTGTTACTCTTGTTGCTGTTTTGAGTTTGTTATGATCATTCCTTGATCATAACTGACTTTGAGTGAAGATTGTAGTTGCTTGATTGATTTCAGTCCAAGTTCATAGCATATGTGATGAATTCAAGGCATTTTAGCCTTGTTGATGATGTGTAGCTATTTTGATTGATTGTAGATAAGTTGAATCTAGTGCTAAGGTTGTGGTTAGCACTAGACTAGAGAGTTCAGCACTCCTCTACTGCTCAAAGGATACTTCACAAGGTGCAAACGCTTCTGATTTTTGATTCCACTCCATTGTCAAATGCATGTTCAATTCTAGTTAATCTTGTTTGTGATTGTATGATAAAACATGTTTTAGCTGATATTGATTTGATTTCATTGATCTTGTAGCTTAAGTGTAGCTTTAATCTGCTTATTAGCTTTGTTATAAACCTGTTCTTAGCTTATTTTTCAGTCACTTGGATTGGTTCACCATTTAGTGTCTTTGTTGTGATCATTGCTTGCAAATAGCTTTTACACACCTCAATTTGGTCATTGAACTTACTTTGATAAAGCTTTTCACTCAGCTTAGACTGGTACTTAAAAAGTCTTCACAAAATTCCAAATAGATCAGCTTAAGTAGTGTTTGGCATTAGCTATTGTTGGATAATAAAGTGTAAGAAATTGTTTAATCTTGTTTCATTTTCAGTCAAATAGTCATTACTAAAGGTTTTGAGTCATTTTCAAGTCAAGATTAAGGTCAAAGAGGTAAATGGCATTGTAAAAGTTTGGGTCATTTTTCAGTCAGATTTGTTCAGGAAAGTTGTCAAATTCATTTGCCTTGCATTTACTTGATTCTTAATGAAATTCCATCAAACCAGTTTTCAAATCTAGGTCATCATATTATGAAGTTTTTGATTCCATAAGCATTTTATACAGTTTTCAGTAATCAAGTAGAAATAAGCAAAAATCTGAACACATAAGCAAATGTAAGTTTCTGTAAAGTTCAAACTGATTTTTCATATCTCTTAATCCTATTCATAAACTTGTCAATTTTCTTTTACAATATCACTTAGGAAGTGCTTGTGGTTGATTTTTGAGATTTTGAACTTTTTGAAAAAAGCTTGGTCAACGCTGGTCAACATAAGCCAAATTTCAGCTTATTTCAGATTCCAAGCTTATTACTGGATGATTTTTGACAAGACTTGATTTGCCGTTCATGTTTTGAGCTCATTAATCAGTTTCATTATAAAAATCCAGTTATGCATGTCTAGATTCTTTTAGAGCTTATTTTGTGCTTATTGGAAAGTGCTTATCAGCTTTTTAGCCAGTTTCATCAGATTTCCTCTTACAGGTCTAGCTTATTTTTGATTTTAAGCAGTTTGCAAGTGGTTTGAACAATTTTGGTTGAGAAATAAGCTCAAACGAGCTTATTTGTATGTGTAACCCGTTTTTGGTTAATATTTTCCAAAAATTGCACTTTAGTCCTTCTTGTATTAAATTGGTTTTAAACTTGGCTAAACTTGATACTTTTTAGGGTTTTCAATAATCAGGTCCTTATACTTTCATATTTTGTTAAAAATCAGTTAGTTAGTTTTGGAATTGTTGAGAAATGGTTAGTTTGTTGCATAGTTTACATTTTTAATCCTCATCGTTAACTGTTTGACATTTTCAGTCCTTGTACTTGTTAGTTTTACATTTTGAGCAGTTAATTTTCATTGAATTTACAATTTCAGTCCTTATAGTTGTAAAATTTACATTTTGAATTTTACTTGAATAAATACTTGGTAATTGCACAATGTTTTACATATAAGTAGACAATATTTTTCAGTTTTGCTAGGCATTGTTTGAATTAGCAAATAGAATATCCAAAAAATATTAACAACCAAAAACAGTTAAAAACCTGATATTGTTAGGACTTTCAATTAGCAAGAACTGAGAAAAACGAACTGCATTATACACAATTTCAAATGGCGCCGCTGCCGGTTCTTTGACTTTACGAGAGACTATCGATTGACGGTTTTCATTGGCTTTTGGGATCCGTTCACTTTGTGAACGTTATTTTTACGTATCATAAATCAAAAAAAAAAAATCAAAAATATAAAAATATATAAAAACTAAAAAAAATTAACAAAACAATTCTTTTCCTAAAGAATTGACCAAACAAATTAAAAAATCTAAAAAGCAATCTTTTTCCTAAGAGATTGCACCCAAAAATATATATTATTGGATTCTCTCGGTTTTTATGTACATATAGTATTTTCTCTTAAAAACTCATAAATACAAAAATATTTTCCATATATTATTATAAGTAAATACGTATACGTATAAGAACAACAAATCTACATATTATCCATAAGTATTGCCGAGGCAATACACCGTGTTGAGGGGCGTTCCGGTCCTTGACACGTATATCGATCAAACAAAATAAAGCAAGAATAGATAAATACTCTCAATAAGCAACAATTCGAAGAATACGAACATTTAAGTGAATAGAAAGGCGATGTGCTATAAAATGCCATCTAAGGGTCAATAGGTACTTAAGTGCTTCCCGCCACCTAACCCCCGTTCACTTGTGAGTATTCTAAGAAGGAAGGCTTCATTGGGGGTCTTGCACCCAAGTAGTACATACATATATATTATTTTCTTGTGGATATTTCATATTGAAACTCGAAGAGGATAATCCTTTTCTCTTCAAAGTCACACGAGAGCTTCTCTCTCATTCCTCGTATTGAGTTGCATGCTCACTCGCGGGCGTGCACAAATACCGATTGGTGTACAACCTCTTCCTCCGAAAAGGAAGAAAAAGAGAAAGAGTAAGACCACCACCGTCCATCAAGCCGATCAAGAGAATCGTGCTTTGATTCATCCACAACAAGAAGCCATGGCTGTCGATAATCGTTCTTTGATGGAACGTTTGCAAACCAATGTTCATGGATATGCTAGTGCTATTAGGATTCCCGACATTCCCGCAAATACATTTGAGCTAAAAACGTCTATGATTACTATGGTTTCACAAGCACCTTTCTATGGTAACAAGAATGATGATCCTCATGATCATCTCAAGAGATTCCTTTCTCTTTGTAATACCATTAAGCACAATGGAGTTCCACATGATGCTATTAAGTTGATGTTAGTGCCATTTTCACTTGAGGGACAAGCTAAGCATTGGTTAGACTTCCAACCACCCGATAGTATCACCACATGGGATGGTTTCACCACTAAGTTTTTGAACAAGTTCTTTCCTCCATCTAAGACCATGGCCTTGAGGAACTTAATTATAGGCTTTCAACAAAAACCTAGTCAATCCTTTAGTGATGCTTGGGAAGAGTATAGAGAGTTATTGAGGCGATGCCCTAACCATGGATTGGATGATGTTCACCAAATCAATACTTTCTATACCGGCCTTAAATCTCACCACCAAGATTCACTTAATGCTTCCGCGGGAGGGAATATTCTTCTTAAATCCATACAAGAGGCCGTGGACATCATTGAGACTAAAGCAATGGTTTAAACAAACTCTCAATTTGAAGAAAGGGTTCATGTTATCCAAAACACTTCTAAAACACCTTGTGATAACCAATTCCTTAAATATCACCAAGAGATCCTTCAAAAATTCAAACAAGGACAACAACAAATGACTCAAGAGATAGTTCAAGCCCTTAAGACCGTTTCATTGAACAATTCTTCAAATAATGTGAATGCCATTACTCTTTCTTGTGTAACTTGTGGAGGTACCCATTCTTATGAACAATGTGATAAGGTGCAAGTTTATCAAGGGGAATGCTATGCTTACCAAGACGAACATCGTGAACACTTCAAGCCAAATATCAATCCAAATAACCTTTCTTACAAGTCCCAAAACTACCTTACTCCACCGGGATTCCCACCCTAACCACCCACCCAAATTCAACAAAATCCTCCTCAAATTTTACCAAGGAATCAAGGGCAAAGATCACCTTACCAAGGGAATAACTATAAGGCACCCAACAATGTTAAACATCAAGGAAATACCTTTTATCCACCAAATCAAGGATTTAATGCTCAACCTCCACCTTTCCAACCTCAAGGTTTTCAAGGAAATGTGTCACAAGATTATAACACAATGGATTTCTTGCACAAAATGAATCAAGAGAATGAAAGGAGGTTCCAAGCTATTGAGAAGAAAATGAATGACCAAATGAAACGTATAGCGGATGAACAAACCAATAGGCTTTTAATGGCATTAAATCAAAGACCACAAGGGGCTTTACCTTCCAACACACAAACAAATCCAAGGGCAAATGTCAATGCTATTACAACAAGGAGTGGAAAGTCAACAAAGGATCCTTCACCTCCTAAACCTCCTATTGTTCCACCCACTTGTGCTCCTACTTGTGACAAGCCTTTTACCTCTACTTCACTACCTCCAAATGCTCCCATTCACTCAAACACACCTTCTCAACCCATTCTTACTTCTCCTTTACCTTCCACACTTCCCAATGAAGAAGCTAACAAAGACAAATCTTCCACTACAACACCTATTCCACCTACACCAAAACCTACTCTTCCATATCCTTCAAGGTTGAAAAAGGACAAGTTAAAGAACAAGGATGACATCCAAGTCTCAAATTTCTTAAGGATGTTCAAGCAACTCAACATCAATATATCCTTTGCGGAAGCTCTTGCTTATATGCCAAAGTTTGCTAAGATGTTCAAGGATTTACTCTCAAACAAAGAAAAATTGGTTGATTTGCCCAACACATCCCTTAATGAAAATTGTTCCGCCGTGCTACTTAAAACCTTACCAACAAAACTTGGAGATCCAGGGCGCTTCTTGATACCTTGTAATTTTCCCGGTGTTGAAAATGGCATGGCTTTGGCGGATCTAGGGGCAAGCATTAACCTCATGCCTTTATCGGTTTGGAAAAAACTCTCTCTTCCCGAGCTCACTCCCACTAGGATGACTCTTGAATTAGCCAACCGAACCATAGCTTACCCCGTAGGTATAGCGGAGGATGTGTTTGTAGGTGTGGATAAGTTTACGTTTCCGGGCGACTTTGTAGTGGTTGATTATGACATGGATCCTAGAGTGCCTTTGATTGTTGGTAGACCGTTTTTGAGAACGGGTCGTACTTTGATAGATGTGGCGGAAGGGGAACTAATTATGAGAGTAGAAGATGAGAGAGTGGTGTTTATGTTAGGGTAAGTTTGTGATAGGAAAGAGGCTAAAGAGTCTAGACCTTGTGAGACTATTAACATTGTTGATGTGTTAGATGAGGTGTGTGATGAACACTTTCATGATGTTTGTAAGAGTACTAGTGATGAGATGCCCCATGTTGAAACCGTGGCCTCAATTGCTCCCTCTTTAACACCTTTTGGAGAGAGTGATTTCCTCTTGGAGGAATTTGAGTCAAACTTTCTTGGTGATGATGATTCTCCCATTAATTGGGAAGAAGATATTCTTACGATCCAAAAGTTGCTCAATGAGGACCCTATTCCTTCTCCTATTCCACAAGAAGTTACCATTGAGGAACCTTTCATAGTAAAACCTTCCATAGAGAGTCCACCTCCAATTGAACTTAAGGACCTTCCATCCCACTTAGAGTATGCTTTCTTAGAGGGCAAAGACCAATTACCTGTGATCATTGCTAAAGAGTTGAAAGAGGATGAGAAGGATATTGAAGTCCTTAAGAAACACAAGAAAGCCTTAGCATGGAAAATATCCGACATAAGGGGAAGTGATCCACATTTTTGTACACACAAAATCCTTATGGAGGACGATTATAAACCCGCCATTCAAAATCAAAGGAGAGTTAACCCAAAAATCCATGAGGTTATTAAGAAGGAAGTGATTAAACTCTTAGATGCGGGTATGATTTACCACATTTCCGACTCTCCATGGGTTAGCCCGGTTCATTGTGTTCCAAAGAAGGGTGGAATCACCGTGGTGCCTAATGATAACAATGAGCTTATTCCTACGAGACTTATGACCGGTTGGAGAGTTTGTATTGATTATAAAAAACTCAATGAGGCGACTAGGAAAGACCATTTCCCACTACCTTTTATGGATCAAATGCTTGAACGCTTAGCGGGAAATGAGTACTATTGCTTTCTTGATGGCTTTTCGGGTTATTTCCAAATACCAATTGACCCTAAGGATCAAGAAAAGACCACATTCACTTGTCCCTACGGTACATTTGCTTACAAGAGGATGCCTTTTGGCTTATGTAATGCACCGGGGACGTTTCAAAGGTGCATGATGGCGATTTTCCATGACATGATAGAGCAAACCATGGAGGTTTTTATGGATGATTTTTCCGTCTTTGGAAATTCATTTACCTCATGTCTCACCAATCTTGAGAGAATGCTTAAGCGTTGTGAGGAAACACGTTTAGTGCTTAATTGAGAGAAATGTCACTTTATGGTAAAAGAGGGAATTGTTTTAGGACACAAAATATCCAACAAGGGATTAGAAGTGGATCGAGCTAAAATTGATGTGATTGCTAAGCTTCCCCCACCCACCTCGGTTAAAGGTGTGCGGAGTTTCTTAGGTCATGCGGGATTTTATAGGCGCTTTATACAAGATTTTTCTAAGATATCTAGACCGATGACTCACCTCTTGGAGAAAGAGGCTCCTTTCATTTTTAACCAAGATTGTTTGGACTCTTTTGAGACTCTTAAGGAGAAATTAACTAAGGCTCCCGTTTTGGTTTCTCCAAATTGGGAATTACCTTTTGAGCTTATGTGCGACGCTAGTGATTATGCGGTGGGGGTCGTCTTAGGACAAAGAGTTAATAAGCATTTTCAACCTATACACTATGCGAGTAAAACCATGACCGGTGAACAACTTCATTACACTACCACATAAAAAGAGTTGCTTGCTATAGTATATGCTTTTGAGAAGTTTAGACCATACCTTGTGCATTCCAAAACCATAGTGTATACGGATCATTCCGCTCTCAAGTATCTTATGACAAAACAAGATGCTAAGCCTAGGCTTTTGAGATGGGTTTTGTTGCTTCAAGAGTTTAAGATAGAAATTCGTGATAAGAAAGGGGCCAAGAATTTAGCGGCGGATCATTTGAGTAGACTTGAGCATCCTTTTCAAGGAGATTTGCCACATCAAGAAATCAGTGAATCCTTTCCATTAGAGGAGCTCATGTCTATCTCTTCCCAAGAGGATGCCACTCCTTGGTTTGCGGATATCACAAACTATCTTGTGGGCAATGTGCTTATTGAGGGTCTTACTTATCAACAAAAGAAGAAGTTTCTTAAGGAAGTTAAGTACTACTTTTGGGATGATCCTTATCTTTTTAGGCAATGTGCGGACCAAATCATTAGACGGTGTGTATATGGGCCCGAGGCATTTAAGATCTTAGAAGCGTGTCATAAAGGACCTACGGGTGGACATTTTGGGCCCAACTATACCGCCAAGAAAGTCTTTGATTCGGGTTACTATTGGCCTTCCATTTACAAAGATGCCCATGAAATGGTGAAATTTTGTGATGTGTGTCAAAGACAAGGAAAAATTACGCAACGTGATGAGATGCCACAAAATTTTATTCAAGAGTGTGAGATATTTGATGTGTGGGGCATTGATTTCATGGGACCTTTTCCATCCTCTAAGGGAAACAAGTATATACTTGTGGCGGTGGATTATGTGTCAAAATGGGTGGAGGCTAAAGCCTTACCTACAAATGATGCTAGAGTTGTTGTGAAGTTTTTGAAACAATTGTTTGCTAGATTTGGTGTACCTCGGGCCATCATAAGTGATCGTGGTCCGCACTTTTGTAATGATCAATTCACGAGAGTTATGAAGAAATATGGAGTTAATCATTGACTTTCTACCGCGTATCACCCTCAAACAAATGGTCAAACCGAGGTCACAAATCGTGGTTTAAAGAGAATTTTAGAGAGAATGGTGGGAGAGCATCGAGCTTCTTGGTCGGATAAGCTTGATGATGCTTTGTGGGCGTTTAGGACGGCTTTTAAAACACCAATTGGTTGTACTCCTTATAGGCTTGTCTATGGAAAAGCGTGCCACCTCCCATTCGAGTTAGAACACAAGGCATCTTGGGCTCTCAAGTGGGCTAACTTTGATTTACACCAAGCCGGTTCCCATAGGAAAGATCAACTCAATGAGATGGATGAATTGAGAGCCAATGCTTATGAAAATTTTTTGCTTTACAAGGAAAAGACTAAGAAATTGCATGATGCTAAGATCAAGAATCGTGAGTTCAAAGTTGGAGAGCCGGTTCTCCTCTTTAACTCAAGATTGAAACTTTTTGCGGGCAAGCTTAAGTCAAGATGGTCCGGTCCATTCACTATTGCTCAAGTGTTTCCATATGGAACTATTGAGTTGTCACAACCCGATGGTCCAAATTTTAAAGTGAATGGTCACCGTGTTAAGCATTACTTTGGGGAGGACATTTCCGTTGAAATGGTCCAAGAGATCCCCATTTTCCCCATGAATTGATTCATTGAGGGACGAGTCGAGCTAGAGACTCATTAACTCAAGCATCGTATAACTAGGTTTAGAGTGTGGTATGTTAGAAATAAAGGTTTAGACTTGGAGATAAGTGTAGGGGAGACCTTCTTTTGTCTTCATGATTGTTTGTAGGGTTTCTCACTCATTTCATTCTTTGGAGCTTATGGAGGAGGCCCTTGTATCCGGTTCACTTCGTTACTATAGTGATTTTTCATTGACACCTTGTGCTTAAACATGATTTCACTAATAGTTGTCCTTTCCTTAACTTGGGTTAAGCAAAGTCTATTCATTGTCATAAGTGTAGGGGAAGTTTTTATACTTCCATGCTCTTAAACATTGATAACAATGTTTAGCTTAAGTGTAGGGGGGTCTTCTATCGAAATGGCCTTACCTAGAACTTGTCATTGTCTTTCATGATAACATGGAAAATTAATTTTTCAAACATTTTTCGAATTTTTGATCTACTTTGGCCACCAAAAATATGCATACATAATTTTTGCATCAATCATTTTTCATTTGCATAACACATTTGCATTGTATATATTTCTTCTTTATTTTTCATCAAAAATATATAAAAGAGAAAAATATAATAAAACATGGTTTAACAAATTTAGACTTCTTTGACATATTAGGCCCGCCATGGATATTTTGACTCAACCCGAGTTTGCTTATCTTAGCATTCTCTAGCTAGTATCCTTAACCATGTAGTCCTTCATTGGTCTATTAGGCTAACCATCCACCAATCTCATTATTTGAGATTTTAAATTTGTGGAGAATGGGAAATGATAGAGTTGAAGCAAGTGTAAAAGGGCTAGATAAACTTCATGATAATTACTTGTGGCTAAATCCTTCTCTTCTTTACCTCTATTTTCTTCGCATGTATATAATTGTTAATAAATAATCAAGAACGGTTTTAATTGGTTTGTAATCTCTTATGCATTTTTGTCTAATCATTCATGGTTGATATAAGTACGTCTTAAGGTTCTAAGTTAGAACGTTTTATGTGTACTAGACTTATGTCATGCTCAATATTTAGCGGGTGTTTTTCCTTTTATTCTTTTCTACTTTCTTTGTGAGGAATAAAGAAAAATAAGAGCGGCTTAAAAAAAATGAGTGGCTAGAAAAAAGAAAAAGAAAAGAGAAAAAAAAAATATATATATATATATATATATATATATATATATATATACAAGACTCCCAAGAGGGGTAGTGTGGTGTTAATTATAGTGACTATTGAGTTCCAATATTACCTTGACGGGTTGCGGGGATTCAATAGATTGCTCCAATCCAATATTACCTTGACGGGTTGCGGGGTTGAAGATCCAAAGTCTCAAAAAGATGGCGGATGTAAATTATTACGTGAGTTTTATTTTTCTTTCCTTAGCGAGTGTGTAGCTACTTATGAAAGCATGACATGAGGATTTTACACATAAGGCGGATGACTTATTATTCTTGAAACGGACTTATATTAATTGTGAGCGGTTTTTCAAGTAATGGATGAGAGGATTACTTAGGATTAAAACCGTGCTTCCTTATTTTTGGATTTTACATTTCTTATACTTCACACTTGAATAAATGACAAATTTGCCCACAAGCAATTTGCTCAAATAATAACCGGTTCCACATTTAATTGTCATGAATAAGTTGATGCACTTTTTACTTGTGAATGCAATGATCCCATTTTTAAGCTTGGTATGGGGAAAGTGAAACATGAGGGTGATAAATGTCCATGGTACCCAAGCCCTAATCAAAGTCATTGAATTCTTTATGAGTTATTTCCATCAAAACCATTTCAAGAAAAACCAAAAAGATATAGATAGAATTGTATTTTGTTCATTGCATTGTTAAAAGTCAAAATCATGCATCATGTAGTTTAGAGTAGTATAGATGCATACCATATGGCCAAGGTGGATTAAGTATGAGGAGAATGTAAATTTGTGCTTTAAAATATATAGAATTGCATGAGGACATGACAATGTTCAAGTGTAGGGGATTTGATATGAGCTAAAACTCATATCAATTTATCAACAAATAACCCTAAAACATGAAGCAAAATACCAATTTATCTTGTAAAAACAGTGTTATGTGGTATGTTTGTGTTTGTGTACACTTGTGTAGGTAAAAGGATGAATTTCCAAGAAAACAAGGAATAATCAAGCTTAATTTGATGAAAAAGACAAAGAAGGATCAAAAGTGACAAGATTTTGAAGTGCAAGGACCTATCTTGACAATCTGCCAAAGTTGAAGGACCAAAGTGTAAATATGTAAAAGTCAAGATCATAGTCAAATTTGGTCAACTCTCAAGTCAACTCAGTCAAAGGACCAATTTTGTTCAAGAGTGAAGTTTGAAGGACTAAATATGCCAAAGAAATGAAGTTACAAGCTCAAAAATACAATCTGCCAAAGTTCAAGGGTCATTTCTGCCTATTTTGGAAAGTTGATACAAGTGTGATCCATGTGTTATACTTTGGACCAATGAGAAGCCAAAGAAAAATGAACCTGGATTGCCACATCATGGCATTTATTACCCACTAGCGCCGCCTTCATTAATAAACAAATCACAACAGTGCAATCCGTGTGCACCCATTTCAACCAATGAGGATTTGACACGTGGCAGTTTCAAGCGAACAAAAATTTCCAGGATCGATTTGGAGCTAGAGGCAATTTCATGGAATGAAATAAACATCAAAATTGCTCAAAATCACAAGACGAATCCATTGGTCATAACCAATCAACATGAAATCAACTCAACAAAGAATCCCCAATTTGAGTTCATACCTGCAAAATCAATTAAGCACATTTAGACACGTGGAGACCTGGGATTGGTTCCAACACGTCACCAACCCCAACTGTTCTTCTTCTCAAGTCTATAAATAGCATGTTTAGGCTTCATTTCTGACAAGTAGTAGTAAAGTGTGAAAACACACACACTTACTTTTCCTTTCGCCATTTCAAGTTTTTAGCTAAACTACTCAAGAGTTTGACACACTCTTGAGTTAGTTAGTTAGTTTGTAACCTCTTAACAGTTTTGTAACCAACTTTCCATTAATAAAATTCAAATCCTTACTTTCCCGCCAAATCTTCTTGCCTTCTTTACTGTTCATCTCCTACTACCATTGTTACTCTTGTTGATGTTTTGAGTTTGTTATGATCATTCCTTGATCATAACTGACTTTGAGTGAAGATTGTAGCTGCTTGATTGATTTCAGTCCAAGTTCATAGCATATCTGATGAATTCAAGGCATTTTAGCCTTGTTGATGATGTGTAGTTGTTTTGATTGATTGTAGATAAGTTGAATCTAGTGCTAAGGTGGTGGTTAGCACTAGACTAGAGAGTTCAGCACTCCTCTATTGCTCAAAGGATACTTCACAAGGTGCAAACGCTTCTGATTTTCGATTCCACTCCATTGTCAAATGCATGTTCAATTCTAGTTAATCTTGTTTGTGATTGTATGATAAAACATGTTTTAGCTGATATTGATTTGATTTCATTGATCTTGTAGCTTAAGTGTAGCTTTAATCTGCTTATTAGCTTTGTTATAAACCTGTTCTTAGCTTATTTTTCAGTCACTTGGATTGGTTCACCATTTGGTGTCTTTGTTGTGATCATTGCTTGGAAATAGCTTTTACACACCTCAATTTGGTCATTGAACTTACTTTGATAAAGCTTTTCACTCAGCTTAGACTGGTACTTAAAAAGTCTTCACAAAATTCCAAATAGATCAGCTTAAGTAGTGTTTGGCATTAGCTATTGTTGGATAATAAAGTGTAAGAAATTGTTTAATCTTGTTTCATTTTCAGTCAAATAGTCATTACTAAAGGTTTTGAGTCATTTTCAAGTCAAGATTAAGGTCAAAGAGGCAAATGGCATTGTAAAAGTTTGGGTTATTTTTCAGTCAGATTTGTTCAGGAAAGTTGTCAAATTCATTTGCCTTGCATTTACTTGATTCTTAATGAAATTCCACCAAACCAGTTTTCAAATCTAGGTCATATTATGAAGTTTTTGATTCCATAAGCATTTTATACAGTTTTCAGTAATCAAGTAGAAATAAGCAAAAATCTGAACACATAAGCAAATGTAAGTTTCTGTAAAGTTCAAACTGATTTTTCATATCTCTTAATCCTATTCATAAACTTGTCAATTTTCTTTTACAATATCACTTAGGAAGTGCTTGTGGTTGATTTTTGAGATTTTGAGCTTTTTGAAAAAAGCTTGGTCAACGCTGGTCAACATAAGCCAAATTTCAGCTTATTTCAGATTCCAAGCTTATTACTGGATGATTTTTGACAAGACTTGATTTGTCGTTCATGTTTTGAGCTCATTAATCAGTTTCATTATAAAAATCCAGTTATGCATGTCTAGATTCTTTTAGAGCTTATTTTGTGCTTATTGGAAAGTGCTTATCAGCTTTTTAGCCAGTTTCATCAGATTTCCTCTTACAGGTCTAGCTTATTTTTTATTTTAAGCAGTTTGCAAGTGGTTTGAACAATTTTGGTTGAGAAATAAGCTCAAACGAGCTTATTTGTATGTGTAACCCTTTTTTGGTTAATATTTTCCAAAAATTGCACTTTAGTCCTTCTTGTATTAAACTGGTTTTAAACTTGGCTAAACTTGATACTTTTTAGGGCTTTCAATAATCAGGTCCTTATACTTTCATATATTGTTAAAAATCAGTTAGTTAGTTTTGGAATTGTTGAGAATTGGTTAGTTTGTTGCATAGTTTACATTTTTAATCCTCATAGTTAACTATTTTGACATTTTCAGTCCTTGTACTTGTTAGTTTTACATTTTGAGCATTTAATTTTCATTGAATTTACAATTTCAGTCCTTATAGTTGTAAAATTTACATTTTGAATTTTACTTGAATAAATACTTGGTAATTGCACAATGTTTTACATATAAGTAGACAATATTTTTCAGTTTTGCTAGGCATTGTTTGAATTAGCAAATAGAATATCCAAAAAATATTAACAACCAAAAACAGTTAAAAACCTGATATTGTTAGAACTTTCAATTAGCAAGAACTGAGAAAAACGAACTGCATTATACACAATTTCAGTTATCTGCCAGAAGTAGACAAAAGAGTTATGCTGATAACAGAAGGAAACCGTTGGAGTTTGAAGTAGGAGACATGGTTATGTTGAAAGTATCTCCATGGAAAGGAGTAATTCGTTTTGGAATGAGAGGAAACTTGAGCCCGAGATATATTGGACCATTTAAGATTATCCAAAGGATTGGATTGGTGGCTTATAAGTTAGAATTGCCTGATGAGCTTAAGGCTATTCATAATACTTTTCATGTGTCTAATTTGAAGAAGTGTTTAGCTGAAAGGGATGTGGTGATTCCATTGGAGGAAATTCAACTTGATGATAAGTTGCATTTTATAGAGGAACCTGTAGAGATAATGGATAGGGAAGTTAAGAAATTGAAGCATAGTAGAATTCTGATTGTGAAAGTGAGATGGATCTCTAGACGTGGGCCAGAGTTTACGTGGGAACAAGAGGATTTCTTTAAGGACAAGTATCCTCATTTGTTTAGGAAGGAATAAGCGCCCCAGACGTCGCTTCTTTTAAGAAGGGGGGGATGTGACAACCCAAAACCGAGGTCATTGCTAAATCTTATTTTACGATTATTATTGAAATTTTTGGATGAGTTTGAACTATATTTATTCTAACACCCCCATATAGCGGGTATCACAGTGGTGGATCGATGAGCAAATAGCTTACAAAGCACAGATCATAATTATATGATTTTTGAAATACAATTGATGTAAACATTGAATTCGTACAATCGTTTAAATCATTGAATAACATTTGATATGAATATCCCAGTAAAAGATAATCCCCCTTCATTTTTATGCTCCTAAATGATGCTCAATCCATGCTCAAATAATCTTGCTAAATAACCTGGGAAAAACATACTTAAAACAGTCAACATAAAGTTGGTGAATTCATAGAGTTTTGTAAAATCTTTGTTTAGGATTTTAAGTTGTCCTACATGGTGTTATTCAGTATCTGATATAAAAGTCAAATTTAAAGTTTCCAATTATTCTATACCTTAACGTACTAAGTAGTAAAAATCAAGATCAGTAAGTGTTACTAAGCATAGCAAGATTAGGTTCAGTACTTCCTATATTTCCCTTTCAGTATTTTACTAAGTAGTGTAAAATAATCAAGTTTAGTATATTTAATACTACCATTACAGTATTTTACTAAATAGTGTAAAATAATCAAGTTTAGTATATTTAATACTACCATTACAGTATTTTAGTACACAGTGTAAAATAATCAAGTTTAGTAAGTTTTACTAAGCAGTGTAAAGTAACCAAGTTTAGCATTTCCATTATTCCCATTTTAGTGTTTGCTAAGTAGTATATGATTAAGTTTAGTAACACAAATCTTATAGATAGTAGCAATGTAAAAAGCATATATACAAAAGATAATTACATTTTCTATTAATCGAAACTGAAGCTTAACCTTCTATAATTCTCAACAGATGAGAACCCGGGGCCTTACAAAAAGGCGCCAAACTTAGTTTCCATCATGGTATACATCAGTTGTCTCGGCTGAGGCACAGTGAGCATGACTCACCTAGATGGGGATGGTCAATCCCAAATAGATCTGTTTGTAACATTCGGGCAATTTCCCATAATTTAACAATTTCAATAACAATAGACAATCTTAATTAAGAGTACCATTCAATTTGCGTTCTATAGAATAAATATCTATCAATCATATAGTCAAAACAGGTTACAGTTCCATTTACATTCTATAATTAAATTATAGCCATATAGTCAAAACAAGTTGCAGTTATTTAATAGCATGTCTCCCCCTCGCGGGTTTGAAAAATCACAAAAGATTTAAAAAGCGAGGCTATGAACTCACCTGTATAATACAGCTCGAGGATGATCAAGTATATAGTCGCTAAGCACACAGTACATCAAATACCTAAGCAATTAAGTATGTCTCAGTAAATGCATAAATAATAAATGCATGCAGTCTAATTGGTCATACGTTTATTCTGGTTATCACAGTATTTTTAATTAATACTGTTATGATGATTATTAGGTGTGCATGTTGTTTATCCACTGTTTCCGTGTATTCCCTTTGCTTATAAAACGTGTATGACATTATAGCCTTTAAAATAAATTATTAATTTTATTAAATAATTTATTAGACTCAAAAATAATAAATAAATTATTATTAATTAAATCCTGATTTATAACATGTTTGATAAAAATATAATATTTTTATTTTAAAATTTATTAAAATGGTTTTTGTGTACCAATAGTGGCTATTTTATAAAGACATTGGGAATAATATGAAAACAGTAGCTAGGTTAGGTTGTTAGTGGTCACTTTAAACTAACAGGGGTAAGTTTAAAGCTAATGGTGGTAACTGCATAGCTAGCAGTGGAAACTGCTAAGCTTAACAGTGGGAACTATAAAGCTAACAGTGGGAACTGTTAGGCTAACAGTGGGAACTGTTGGTGGTTTAATACTAACAGTGGTAAGTTAGTTTGTATGATATTAACGGTGGTAAGTTTTTAGATGGTCAGTTGGTGTATATATACTAACAGTAGGAACATTACAACTATCGGTGGGAATACTACATGCATGTCTACATCTTTCAACATAAACATAAGTATACCCCTATCATTAAAACTCCGGATCTAACATGCATTAGTCGTTATCAGCAGTCCCAAACGCCCCCCTTATCAGCATGCATGTTATCAGCTGTCCCAACAGCCCTTTAAAGCTTTCTACAGTCCCAAACGCTCCCTAATCAGTAGATCCAAACACCCCCGAAACTATATAGCAGCAGATCTTAGCCCCAAATGTCTTGCATGTCGCTCCCGACACTAGATCTAAATAGATCCGTATGGATCTATGCCATTTCAACGCACCCTTAATAGTTTTCTGCCCAAAACCAAACACCCCTTAAACGACTGCTAATCATCAGATCCAAACGCCCCCGATGGCTTGTATACGCAGAAACAAACACCCCTTAATACCTAAACAGTGGCGGCAGCCATCTGTTGATGGTGGTGGTGGTCGTGGCAGCTGTCATAGACCAGGTGGATCTATGGAGACGGGGTTGTGGTGATTGGTGGCCACAAAAGTGGTCGTGGCTCGCGGATGGAGGGCAGCAAGAGGCTGCGGTGGTTGGAGGGTGGTAGTATGGTGGCGGTTGGGGTTGTGACGTGGGTAAACACCACGGTTGTGGTGACTGGTGACGATGGTGCCACGGTTGTGGCTGCGTGTGGTTGTGGTGGCCACTATTGGTGGCGGCTGCATGGTGGTGGCCACAGCTGGAGATGATGAAGACGCCACGGCTGGTGGCTACTATGCTGGTGATGACGGCAGCAGAAGGCTACTGTGGTGATGGCAGCAGTGGCGGTTGGAGGTTGTAGCCACGTGGGTGGTCGGGTGGCTGAAGCCGTTTAACATGAGTGGTGGTACGTGGCTGGTGGCCACGAATCTGATGAACAGTGACGGCTGGAGGGTGGTAGCATGGTCCGAAGATGGGTGGCGGCTACTGGATTGTGACGATGTTTGCCAACACAAATCATTGTGGTTCGGATGATGCATGTGCATGTAGATCCATTCGATCTATGAATCAAAGATAGTGGTCGTATTATTTTTATGGTGGCCGGAAGTTGGCCGGAAAATGTGGCGGCTGCCAAGGAAGAGGGAGAAGTGTGTGTGTAATATAGGGTTAGGGTTATAGTGAAATGAGGGTGAAACCCTAATTCTCCCTTTTATATGTATTAATTAAATACAAAGTGCAAGGTTCCTAGTAGTGTAGGGACTAAAGTGTAACTTATATTATACTTTCGTTAATACGCGGTTCGAGGCTCGTTTACATTTTATAAAATTAGTTTCGTTTTACGAAAACTACGTCATTGATCTTAGAATCATTTTTCCAATAAAATGGAGTATTTATATGACGTATAAATACGAAGAACGTGTCCGTTTATTTAAATGACAAGTATTTGTCATTTATCGTTTGTATAACGTAAGTGTCATTTTAATATAAATACTTCTCGTTTAATCCCTCCGTAGATGGAAGTAATAATAAACAACTTAATCAAATTGTTTATCACGTATTTCTCGACAATAATTTATGTAGTTAAATTATTGAATTACCGGTACGCGGTTTGTATGGATTTTGTCAAATTCTCAAATCTGATGATTTTTGTATGGTTCAAAGAGGGTTTTTGAAACATACTCCATTACTATTTAATGAACGAAAAATCTCGGGTTTTACACCATCCACATGCTACCTTGAGTTTCGTCTTCGAAATTCCATTACTTTTACTAGGTTGAGAAATGATCTAGGATCGTTGAGTAGATTTCTATTACATTATTCTCATGGTAAAATCATAGATTTTACAGCACCACCTCGTTATTTTAGCTTCGTCCTTGAAGCTATTAAAACTTTATCATCTGTTAGGGTATAGATGTCATAGATCTAAAGGTTCGTCTTAGACATGCTAAAAAACAAATGGTGCCAACAATGTAAGGAGATATTTATTCGGATTGCTCTACAAGTCCGATTGGGCAATATCTGAGTGATGCTACCATTACGGAGGCATACAAAGCAATGCAAGGAGATCTTTATCTGGGTCGCCCTATACATCCGATTGAGCAGTATTCGGATGCTTCTATCAATCACAGATGGACATAATTATCCGAAAAGTTTGTCCGACAATTTGACAAAGCGATAGATGTTCGCAAAACAAATAATGACAATTTAGAGAGGACACTCTAGGAGGTTGTCAATTAGGAAGAGTCGAGGTAGGGTTAACTACATTTAGTTAGTTAAGCTCACAACGATTGATGTTCATTTGAAAACCTACAAGCCAGGATTTAAGGTCAGAGAGGGTTCCGGAACTAAACATGCTGGTCCTATTTAAGTTCGGATTGCTGCTCTGGCCATGAGCCAGGAGCAGAACATGCCGGACGTCCACAGCCTGTTGATAGCAGGCCAGGTAGAGTACACTGCCATGCATGAGCGCATAGACTCTCTCTCTAGGACCATATAGGCAGATGCCCTGATAGCACGAGGTTTTTGGGCCATGATGCCTTGCAGTGGTTGTTGGAGGAGAACTACTCCCTCTCATCGGCATAATCACACCTTGGAGGGGGTCTTCAGTGTAAGACCCACATCTCTCTTACTGCACAAGGGTGGTCCTTGTCCACCTTCTTTGATCTTGCAGCTGTTTGTCACGATTGAGTGACAGCAGAGACCACCTATCTTTGAGGAGTCGTTGGAAGACTGCGGTCTCAGTTGCTGATTGTACTTAGTTTGCTTAAGAAGTCCTGATTGGCTTATATAGGTATTGCAGAGTACCCTGTCGGCACATGCAGCCTTACCAGCCCTGCCAGTACCAGTCCTATCTAGCAGACCTGCTGGGCAGGATTTGAGTAGATGTACTAGATCTTTTGTTTACCATGATAAGCTTTCGGGTTGTATTCAAGCTATCATGCACAATTCACGAGTCACGTAGAAGTTTAAGAAATCATTCGCCAAATCACAGTAAGTCTTGTGATGATACATTGTAAAGGTAGTTTAGTACAATATAGTACGATGAATGATAACGTTAATGAAGCCGGTGGCGTGTGTAGAAACCCAAATTTCTAGGGGTTTTTACACCACCCCGTTATTTTAGTTTCGCTCCCGAAGCTAAAGATGAAGTTACTTGTTCAGGGAACAAGTAAGGGCACTTTTCCTTAAACGTGTAATCTTGTGAACTTAAGTTTTAAGTTTACAAGGTTGGGTTGACTAGGACAGACTCGTCTTAAGTCTTGGTTTTACTTAGATGTGCCTCTGGGGCCCCAATGTGTCTTGATGAGCGTAGATAACAGTTCATCAATGTTACTACTAGTTCTTCAAGAGATTTTTAAGTCTATTAAGCTTTAATAGGCTTGTGCGATGTCAAGTTGGAAATGTAATTTTGGCTGGTACCGCTCTTGCGTCAACAATTTTCACGCGAAGGGCTTTCCGATAGACTTCTAGCCCGTGGAAGGCAACATTAGCCTGACACCAATGCTTCACTCAGCGAGATGGCTAAGATTTTTGTTGGTGTTGCTTGGGTAGGAAGCTACAAAGAATCTGCTTCATTTGTGGCTGAGCAGGGGCATAAGTTGCATGGAGAAGAAGTACTTCAAATGATGGAAATCAAAGAATATACCAAGAATAAAGAAGTGTGCATCTTGTGTGATGCTGGAAAGGTTGTGCGTTCAATGTAAGTAGTCCAAAATTTGCACAAATTTTGACTTCTAAAAGGGGGAAGTCATTCATTTCAAGGCTAGTTGGACAATGGTATTGTCGAAGTAATTGGATCCGAAGAGGAAAAAGATTGTCCAAAAGAGTTTCGGACATCAAATAACGCTTTTTGGGTGATGATGAACATAACCCTACAAAATACACCCATTGGGAGTTGGGCATGTCTTTTATGCTTGGGTTTGTCTTCCTCGTCGACTTAAGAAATGTGGGTTAAGAGGATAGGGCATCCTCTTACCAAGTATTTCTGGTCTTTGGTACAAGAGATGACACTAAGTCTAGTGTCAAACAGTCTATGTTACCATCACCTCGAATGATCAAAGTTTCATTTCTCAATTTCAGATGAACCAGCTCTCAACTCTGTGACACCCCAAAGGGGTCAAATGAAACGAAAGTGGGCACTCCCGAAGAGGGTTCAAAATGCAGCGAAAAATAACTCTCCCTAAAAGGGGTCAGATGCAGCATAAAGTAGGCACCCTCAAAAGATTCAAATGCAGCGGAAAATGGACATTTCTAAAGAACCAAATGCAACGGAAATGGACGTCCCCTAACGCGGTCGAGTGCAGCGGAAATGATATTTGGGTTAAGGATAAGCCAAAAATCAAGAGCACAATGCTATGATCCAAAAGAGACGAATACGAGTCTTCTTAGGTTTCTAGATGATGATGATGTAATAACGATAAGATATTACTGGAGGAAATCGCGTTTCAATGAGGGATACGTTACATAGTCGGATACATAAAATAATATCAATAATGAGTTATGTCGAATATATTTAAGCTCATGTGATTATAAATTTCTATTTACATCGATAAGCGTCCTTATCCATGTAAGGTGAAATTTATAACTCTATTCGGTGACCTATGATTTATTTATTTAAATGAACAAGCGTCCTTACTTGTTTCAATAACGATTTCATAGCCCACCTTACCTAAATATTCCAGGCAAGTCTTATTATTTAGGATAAATATAACATCTAAGATAATAGATATAATTAAGATACTATACAGCCCGTTTAGTTATAACTTTCGTCTTCGGGCGTCCCATTCCACCTTGATACGAATTTTATAAGTAATTTCTGGTCCGGTGGCCTATGGTTTCACCTTTAGACGTCCCATACCGTCTAAAGACGAAATCATAATTTACTTGAGATCAAGAGACTCAGGTCCCATATGTAAAATATAGGATTATAAGTACCTTGATTTTGGGTCCCACCGCATCATTTAAAGATGCAAATTTATCCAAATAATACCACATGATATTATAAAAAAGTACGCGTATATGAGTCGTTAATAAGTCGTGTTCAGTAAATATACGTACAAAATCATAAGCGAGAGAAAATACATGTTGACGCGCGATAACGTGCGCGAGAGTACGCATCAAACAAGGAGTTCATATGTATAATATAATATATAATAATATATTACAATCATAAGCATAGGAATTATATCTTATAGTTCCTTCTAATAAGGTATATATATATGTATATTTGCACATAACAACAAATTCAAACCTTTACTGAAATGTAGTTCGCTAGGTAATGCTTCCTAGTCTGTTTTTAAATATTCTAATTTATACGTTTGTTGTAAATTCGTTTTCATTAAGTGGCCTGTCTGTTATCCTAGTGGTTAGAATAGACTAACCAGTTCCTATTCATAGAATAACTATGTAAAGGTGGTATGCCCATTAATACCTTAAATGAAATAAAGGTTCTAGGGTTTGCCTAAGTTTCGGCTATTGGCAAAACAAGGCCCTCTATATTTTACCAAATGTACACTTTCCAGTTCTTAATAGCTTTAGTCCTTAGGGTTTCTAGTATTTTCGGGAGATGGTGAAAATATTCCCTCTGTTCAACATTAGGTTTTATAACCCAATAAGTGGCGAACTAAAGCTTTGGGCTTCTAATTGCTTCGGCTGATTACAACATTGGTCCTTAGAGTCATAAAATGACAATCTAACTTCCAAGAATTTACAAAAGTGGTCCTTAAGGTCTAATAAGTCACAAATGGCATTTATTAATCCCTACACTTTCAAATATTTACAATATTAGTCCTTGTAGTTTCTATTTTATCAAGACAAGTTTCAATTGTCATGGTTTTAATCCATAAGTTTTATAAACTAATGTTCTTAGTCTAAAAGTTTTTATAGTTATATCTTCGGTATAAAAACTTTACTTAAGTGTAAAATCACTAAGTGAGCTTATTAAGTGCACCAAAAGAGCTAATGGGCTTCCCAAACCCTTATTGAGCTTACAAGGTCCATTAACAATTCTTATGAGCTAAGGATTTCTTAATGGGCCTAATTATAGTGTTAGATCCATCAATGTTAGAGTTTTACTACATAGGTCCATAAAACAATAAGTGGGCCTAATGGTCTTCCTAATGGGCCTAAACATATTTTAGTCCATTAATAATTCAAGGTTTGCTAAGTGGGCTTATTAGGCATTAAATGGGCCTAATATGCTTAGTTAATGGTTCAGCTATACGGTATTGGGCCTATAGGGCCTATTCAAGTTTTGGGTTACTGTTACATGTGCTTAACTAGTCCATTAATAATAGTTAACCATTTATCTAGGTGTGAAGTTTATGAAACCTTACAAGCTTATTGGTTCTTAAGGGTTAATTCAAGATCTCCAAAGAAAATTTTATAAAATCAAATTTTAGATTTCCCCGGACATTTTATTAGATTTTTCAATATTTATAAAATCTAATTTAAGTTTACTATTGATTTCCTGAGATTGAGTAAAATAGATAGGTCTATTTAGATTTTTAGAGACTTAAAATCTTCTTAGACTTTCTAACGGGTTCTAGAGATTCTGTTAGATTTCCAATATTCCCAAAGTTCTTATTTAAATTTTCATTTAAATGTTTCCATGTATCTGTTATGTATTAGATTGTTCGTGGTTATAGTGCATTATTCGGGCCATCATACTTTAGAAGCCATTCTATAAACGTTTGAGGAGCGAGGGCACTTTAAATCGTAAACCCAACCACTCAGTCAAAACGTAATATCGAGATGGAACATATTTAGTATAAAGCTCCCTACTAACATGGCATGTTTATTTGTTTTATTAAGTATTTGAGTATTTAATATTTCTATAATAAATATTAAATAGTTATATTACGTAAATACGTACAAGTTAGCATCTAATACAATCAACAATTACGAATGCATAGAACAATGAACGCGCACCTAAATCATATAGTTATGCATGCTCTCTATGCTATATGCTTTCTAAGTATGTCCCAAAAAAAATCCCCAAAAGATTTTTATAAAGTTATAGTCCAGTTTTAAATAAAATAAAAATAATTTTTATTCTTATTTTATTTAAAAATCAATCTGGTTCGCTATAACTAAAGCTCTGATACCATTCTCTGTAACACCCCCATAAAGCGGGTATCACAGTGGTGGATCGATGAGCAAATAACTTACAAAGCATAGATCATAATTATATGATTTTTGAAATACAATTGATGTAAACATTGAATTGGTACATTCGTTTAAATCGTTGAATAACATTTGTTATGAATATCCCAGTAAAAGATAATCCCCAATCATTTTTATGCTCCTAAATGATGCTCAATCCATGCTCAAATAATCTTGCTAAATAACCTGGGAAAAACGTACTTAAAACAGTCAACATAAAGTTGGTGAATTCATAGAGTTTTGTAAAATCTTCGTTTAGGATTTTAAGTTGTCCTACATGGTGTTATTCAGTATTTGATATAAAAGTCAAATTTAAAGTTTCCAATTATTCTATACCTTAACGTACTAAGCAGTAAAAATCAAAATCAGTAAGTGTTACTAAGCATAGCAAGATTAGGTTCAGTACTTCCTATATTTCCCTTTCAGTATTTTACTAAGTAGTGTAAAATAATCTAGTTTAGTATATTTAATACTACCATTACAGTATTTTACTAAATAGTGTAAAATAATCAAGTTTAGTATATTTAATACTACCATTACAGTATTTTACTACATAGTGTAAAATAATCAAGTTTAGTAAGTTTTACTAAGCAATGTAAAGTAACCAAGTTTAGCATTTCCATTATTCCCATTTTAGTGTTTGCTAAGTAGTATATGATTAAGTTTAGTAACGCAAACCTTATAGATAGTAGCAATGCACAAAGCATATATACAAAAGATAATTACATTTTCTATTAATCGAAACTGAAGCTTAACCTTCCATAATTCTCAACAGATGAGAACCCGGGGCCTTACAAAAAGGCGCCAAACTTAGTTTCCAACATGGTATACATCTGTTGTCCCGGCCGAGGCATAGTGAGCATGACTCACCTAGATGGGGATGGTCAATCCCAAATAGATCTATTTATAACATTCGGGCAATTTCCCATAATTTAACAGTTTAAATAACAATAGATAATCGTAATTAAGAGTACCATTCAATTTGCGTTCTATAGAATAAATATCTATCAATCATATAGTCAAAACAGGTTATAGTTCAATTTACATTCTATAATTAAATTATAGCCATATAGTCAAAACAAGTTGCAGTTATTTAATAGCATGTCTTCCCTCGCGGGTTTGAAAAATCACAAAAGATTTAAAAAGCGACGCTATGAACTCACATGTATAATACAGCTCGAGGATGATCAAGTATATAGTCGCTAAGCACACAGTACATCAAATACCTAAGCAATTAAGTATGTCTCAGAAAATGCATAAATGATAAATACATGCAGTCTAATTGGTCATACGTTTATTCTGGTTATCATAGTATTTTTAATTAATACTGTTATGATGATTATTAGGTGTGCATGTTGTTTATCCACTGTTTCCATGTATTCACTTTGCTTATAAAACGTGTATGACATTATAGCCTTTAAAATAAATTATTAATTTTATTAGATAATTTATTAGACTCAAAAATAATAAATAGATCATTATTAATTAAATCCTGATTTATAACATGTTTGATAAAAATATAATATTTTTATTTTAAAATTTATTAAAATAGTTTTTGTGTACCAATAGTGGCTATTTTATAACGACATTGGGAATAATATGAAAACAGTTGCTAGGTTAGGTTGTTAGTGGTCACTTTAAACTAACAGGGGTAAATTTAAAGCTAACGGTGGTAACTGCATAGCTAGCAGTGGAAACTGCTAAGCTTAACAGTGGGAACTATAAAGCTAACAGTGGGAACTGTTAGGCTAACAGTGGGAACTGTTGGTGGTTTAATACTAACAGTGGTAAGTTAGTTTGTATGATATTAACGGTGGTAAGTTTTTAGATGGTCAGTTGGTGTATATATACTAACAGTAGGAACATTACAACTATCGGTGGGAATACTACATGCATGTCTACATCTTTCAACATAAACATAAGTATACCCCTATCGTTACAACTCTGGATCTAACATGCATTAGTCGTTATCAGCAGTCCCAAACGCCCCCCTTATCAGCATGCATGTTATCAACAGTCCCAAACAGCCCTTTAAAGCTTTCTGCAGTCCCAAACGCTCCCTAATCAGTAGATCCAAACACCCCCGAAACTATATAGTAGCAGATCTTGGCCCCAAATGTCTTGCATGTCGCTCCTGACATTAGATCTAAATAGATCCGTTTGGATCTATGTCATTTCAACGCACCCTTAATAGTTTTCTGTCCAAAACCAAACACCCCTTAAACGACTGTTAATCAGCAGATCCAAACGCCCCCGATGGCTTGTATACGCAGAAACAAACACCCCTTAATACCTAAACAGTGGCGGCAGCCATCTGTTGATGGTGGTGGTGGTCGTGGCTGCTGTCATAGACCCGGTGGATCTATGGAGACGGGGTTGTGGTGATTGGTGGCCACAAAAGTGGTGGTGGCTCGTGGATGGGGGCAGCAAGAGGCTGCGTGGTTGGAGGATGGTAGTATGGTGGCGGCTGGGGCTGTGACGTGGGTAAACACCACGGCTGTGGTGACTGGTGATGATGGCACCACGGTTGTGGCTGCGTGTGGCTGTAGTGGCCACTATTGGTGGCGACTGCATGGTGGAGGCCACGGCTGGAGATGATGAAGACGCCACGGCTGGTGGCTACTATGATGGTGATGACGGTAGTAGAAGGCTGTTGTGGTGATGGCAGCAGTGGCGGTTGGAGGTTGTAGCCACGTGGGTGGTCGGGTGGCTGAAGCCGTTTAACATGAGTGGTGCTACGTGGCTGGTGGCCACGAATCTGATGAACAGTGGCGACTAGAGGGTGGTAGCATGGTCCGAAGATGGGTGGCGGCTACTGGATGGTGACGAGGTTTTCCACCACGAATCATAGTGGTTCGGATGATGCATGTGCATGTAGATCCATTCGATCTATGAATCAAAGATGGCGGCCGTATTATTTTTATGGTGGTTGGAAGTTGGCCGGAAAATGTGGCGGCTGCCAAGGAAGAAGGAGAAGTGTGTGTGTAATATTAGGGTTAGGGTTATAGTGAAATGAGGGTGAAACCCTAATTCTCCCTTTTATATGTATTAATTAAATACAAAGTGCAAGGTTCCTAGTAGTGTAGGGACTAAAGTGTAACTTATATTATACTTTCGTTAATACGCGGTTCGAGGCTCGTTTACATTTTATAAAATTAGTTTCGTTTTACGAAAACTACGTCATTGATCTTAGAATCATTTTTCCAATAAAATGGTGTATTTATATGACGTATAAATACGAAGAACGTGTCCGTTTATTTAAATGACAAGTATTTGTCATTTATCGTTTGTATAACGTAAGTGTCATTTTAATAGAAATACTTCTCATTTAATCCCTCCGTAGATGAAAGTAATAGTAAACAACTTAATCAAATTGTTTATCACGTATTTCTCGACAATAATTTATGTAGTTAAATTATTGAATTACCGGTACGCGGTTTGTATGGCTTTTGTCAAATTCTCAAATCCGATGATTTTTGTATGGTTCAAAGAGGGTTTTTGAAACATACTCCATTACTATTTAATGAACGAAAAATATCAGGTTTTACACCATCCACATGCTACCTTGAGTTTCGTCCTCGAAATTCCATTACTTTTACTAGGTTGAGAAATGATCTAGGATCGTTGAGTAGATTTCTATTACATTATTCTCATGGTAAAATTATGGATTTACATTTAGTTTTGGAGGTTTATGTTTAAACCGATGTTGGAAGGTCTATATTTAATATTCATTAAGTATAAGGAGTATTAGCAAGCGTGATGTCGATGGATGCCAAATATTTTACGTCTTATTGTCGGTTGTTCGATTTTTGTCATTTTTGAGGTTTTATTTTAAATGACGTGTTAAGTCGAGTCGAGAGTCGATATTATTATTTTTGAGGTAAGTTTTAAATTTTTAAAAGTATCTTTATGAAACCTGAGCCCCGTAAATATTTTGAAAATTAACTAATAGTTATTTCTCGCTTTTTAGCTAACTATTTTCATTTTTAGCCACAACTATTGCCAAATTGCAACCAAGGTCCCTACCCCACTATATATAAAGCTTAAACAAACACACACACATCATTTCACCACTAAAAATTTTCACCATCTTCTTTCTTTCTCTCTTGTTTTGTCGAAACACCCACCACCACCCCAAACACATATAATTTTCAATTTAACTCAAGTTTGAGGATGAATTAGGCTAAACTAATCATAGACCCACTCTTATAATTGATCAAGGATCACTTTGGTGTAAGAATTTTACACATGGAAGGCATTTTTATCTTCTTGATGTTGGTAGGTAGAAACCATGATCATGCATGGTGTTCTTGGCATGATCCATGGTGTTCTTGCTAAAAACTTTGTTAACAACTTCATTTTGATCTAAAGGTTTTAATTTTGATGATGATTTAGATGTTATGGTTGATGTATGATGATATTAGGGTATAGTAATGATCATTTTTATGGTTGGTTTTGATCAAAAAGTTGATTTTGTGCAAGATTTTAATAGTCATTTTATAACAGTAAGTAAAGAGTAAAATCCGAATTTTTATATTTTGAAAATGGCTTAAGTTATAGCCTAGGGTTGTAGATAATTTTATTAGCTTCGATTTGATATAAGGTAGGGCTTCTAGCTCCAAACGAGCGCGAAGTTATGATGTTTTGAATGATCGTGTACCGGGAGACGAGTATCGGCACTACATATAGTTGTTGTAGATATTTGGATCGAATCTCGGGGACTCTAAATGGAAGTTTTGAAATATGTAACCTACTTATAATGAGGTTTTTACTTTATAGGTTGAGTTTACTTTAAAACCCGAGTGTCGGTTATGTAAACGGAGTCGTTTAAAGAAGTTAAAACGGTTGTATGAAAAATTAACGTAAATCTGTCCGGATTTTGTAGTTTGAAAATGAGTCGGGTAAAGGACTTTAAAAGTAATTTCATTTGATAAACTTGTAGGAGGACTTTCTATATATAGTAAGTTAGTTTATCGAGTCGTTTTATAAACGTTTGACGAGTTTAAAAGGGGTAAATAAGCTAGTACATGTAGTATGTACCGGCGGATTTTATTAAAAGTGTAAAATGGTAAAGTAAATGTGTAGTAAAGTATAATGAAGTTGTTTATATCGTTTTCTCTCGAGTTTATCGTGACTTTATGAGTTTGAGTTTGATTTTGTTATGTATGATTTAATTCTCAAGTAATTATTAATGAACGCGCCTTATTTGATAGGTAGCGGTTCTCGTGTTTGAAAGGCATCCATTATCATCGACGATCATCTCGCTAGATCTCTTATACTAAGGTGAGTCTGTAGCCTCGCTTTTTATGCTAGCTACTAAATGTTTTATTCCCGCGAGGGGGATACATGCTATTTGAAAATAAATGAACACAAGTCATGAGTAATTGTTGGACCCGAATGTTGCCTAAAGTTGAATTCATTGTATTGAGTAACTTGTTGCTAAAGGCCCTAAATTCATGAGCCGTTAACTATCTTCTGACTTGATGTTTGTGAGTCGGGAATAGCCGCTTATTCTAATGATAGTACTATTGGGTTGACCACCCTATCTACGACCAGGGCATTGTGTTGAGTAACCCGCTGGGAAGGATAATTTTACGTGAATAAGATTGTGGTATTCTAGCAACTGATACCCTAGAGGGGCAATGGTTTTATTCTAGTCATGCCGGCATTTGGCGTGGGTGACTATTTGGTTAAGGGGTCGGTGTCATGAGCTTAAATACAATGTTTGTTTATTATCATTATTATTATTGCCTTGAATATAGATTGTGTGTACAACAATTCTATAGATGATTATGATTGATTTTCTTCTTGTGTTCAAATGTGATTTGATAAACCTATAGACTCGCTCAACATTATTGTTGACTCGTTTTATGCATGTATTTCAGGTAATAGGAAGTGATGGAGCATGGATCTTTGCTGTGGAGGTTGTGGCTTGGCTTTTGGAAGAATGTTGGTCTAAAAACTGTTTCTACCTTTTACTGTTGAACAATTTACTTTATGTTGTGTACTGTACTAAACTTGTGTTGGTTGTTGGTCGAGATCCATGGGGACTAAACGCTTTACTCTGGTGTCGTTTTAGTACAATTATGGGATGAAATTTATGTTTTAGACCTTTTATGAAAATCTTGTTTATAATTTCTGTAAACGTCTCACTTTTGAGTCGTTCAATATACATTGTGTGATGATGCTTGTGTCTAGCACCCAATTGTGTATTTCCGCTGCGCAATGTAAATTGGGGGTGTTAGATGTACGCGGTTCCTTATCACTTCTGGCGGTTCCTTATCGCTAAGGGACCGCGGTTCATATATGGAACAGCCTACAGAGGCTGTGTTTTGGTGGAGAAGGAAGATTTTTCAATTCAGCAAATCTTATTTTTCTAGTCTAACTAATCATAGGGATATGCTTAAAAGCAAAGATAGACAAAGAAAACACATACGAACTCACCAAATAGAGATTTGACCAAAATACATGGATTTTAAAATAAAAATCGATGTAGGAGGTGTGTAAGACAAGACCTTAAGTCACGACACAATGATCCTCCATGATTCTATCTTGTTCTTGCTATGTTTGAGAGAATCATACATATGAATTATGTAAGCTCGAGATTAATAGCAAGAATCTATGAAAAACATTTTTAGATTGAATTAACAATGTCAAAACATTTCTCGACCATTTTCGAAAGAGACTTTGAGAATTTTGAGAAGGAGAATAGAAGATTTTCAAGAAGAATTTAGGAGACTCAATGACTCAAAGTGATAAAAGACCCAAAAGAAAATAAGAGACTCAATAAAAGGAAAGCAATTAAGGAATATGTTCCATTAATCCTAGACCTAGACGCAAGTAATTAAAAGGTTCCCTCTTAAGTGGCTTAGTGAAGATGTCGGCTAAGTTATCCTCGTAGGGTACCTTCTCAATCGAAATGTTCCCCTTTTGAACATTATCCCTAAGGAAATGGTGGTGAATTTCGATGTGCTTGGTTCGCGAATGTTACATGGGATTCTTGCTAAGGTCTATAGCACCTTTATTGTCGCACATGATGGGAACATCATCAAGAGAAATCTCGTAATCAACAAGCGCTTGCTTCATCCATAGAGCTTGTTGGCATACTTTTCCGTCACTCACATACTCGGCTTCCGTGGTGGATATCGCAAGAGCGGTTTGTTTCTTGGAGAACCAAGAAGTTAAACAACAACCCATGAAGATACAAACTCCACTAGTGCTTTTCCAGTCCACATAGTCTCCCACATGATCCGAGTCCGCGTAGACAATGGTTTCTACGCCGGTCCCTTTAGGATACCATAATCCTAAATGTATAGTGCCCTTAATGTATCGGAAGATACGCTTAACCGCTTCAATGTGAGAGGTTTTGGGAGCCTCTTGGAAGCGAGCACAAAGGCAAACACTAAACATGATATCCAGTCGACTTGCCGTTAGGTACAACAAACTACCAATCATACCTCTATATTTGGTGTTGTCTACCGACTCACAATCATCATCTACGGTGAGTTTAGTATCCGAGGCCATTGGGGTCTTCATTGGTCTATATTCTTCTAATCCAAATTTCTTTAGCATTTCTTTAGCATACTTAGATTGACTAAAGAAAATACCATCATCCATTTGTTTAATTTCGAGTCCTAAAAAGAAGTTAAGTTCTCCCATCATACTCATTTCAAACTCATCATGCATGATTTTGGCAAAGTCATCACACAATTCTTGACAAGTTGAGCCAAATATAATGTCATCAACATATATTTGCACGATTATGAGGTGAGAACCTTTCTTCTTTGTAAAGAGCGTGTTGTCTACCATCCCCATGGTATACTCATGTTTAACAAGAAATGCTTTAAGTCTATCATACCAAGCTTTGGGTGCTTGTTTAAGACCATAAAGTGCCTTCTTAAGCTTGTAAACATGATCCGGTTTCTCAAAATCAATGAAGCCGGGAGGTTGAGCCACATATACCTCCTCATTGATCAAACCGTTAAGAAACGCTCTCTTTACATCCATTTGTTGAATCTTAAAGTCTAAGGCACAAGCGTAGGCTAAAAGGATTCTAATGGATTCTAATCTTGCTACCGGTGCATATGTATCGTCATAATTAATCCCTTCTTGTTGATTATAGCCTTGAGCTACAAGTCTAGCCTTGTTACGAGACACAACACCATTCTCATCTAACTTATTACTATAGACCCATTTGGTTCCTATAAAGGTAGAACTTCTAGGCGGAGGAACAAGGTCCCAAACATCATTAGCAACGAATTGATTCAATTCTTCTTGCATCGCAATGACCCAACTCTCATCCGCCAAAGCTTCTTTAACATTCTTTGGTTCAATCAAGGAGACGAAACAAAAGAAGTTTCTTTGGTTTTGGACTTGAGATCTTAGGGTCCTTTGATTTAAGTCACCAATGATATTATTGAGAGTATGATCCTTAGGCTCCTTAATGTTTACTTCCTTTTAAACACTAAGGTCTTCAACTCCTATTTTTCTAACCTCTTTGGCTTTAACTACTTCTATTTCATCCAAGTCATTATCAACGAATGGTGGTGTCTTGGGTAAAGGAGGGGTTTCATCAAAAGTCACGTTAAGTGATTCTTCAATTACGCCTGAGGTTCTATTGAGGACTATGTAGGCTTTGCTAGTTTGGGAATAACCTAAAAGGATACCTTCGTAAGACTTTGGGTCGAACTTGGTAAGGTAGTCTTTGGTGTTGAGGATAAAGCACTTGCTTCCAAACACCCTAAAGTATTCCAATGAGGGTTTCTTACCTTTAAGAATCTCATAGGGGGTCTTTCCTAGGAAAGGTCGAATAAGAATTCGGTTGAGAATATAAGTCGGTGTGTCCACGGCATTGCACCAAAACTTTTGAGGCAAAGATTGCTCGTTTAACATCGTCCTACTCATCTCTTGGATGGTCCTATTCTTCCTTTCAACTAACCCATTTGATTGTGGAGTTCGAGGAGCCAAAAAGTTATGGGTAATACCATGAGCTTCACAAAAGGCACCAAATTGCACTTCATTATCAAATTCCCTACCATGATCCGTCCTAATAGAGACAATTGGACATCCTAGTTGATTTTGAATTCTTCGACTAAAGATTTCAAAATGATCGAAAGCTTCATTCTTAGATGCCAAAAATCTAGTCCAAGTGAATCTAGAATAGTCTTCAACTATAACTAGGGTATAAAGGTTACCTCCATAACTCCGTATGGCGGAAGGTCCAAAGAGATCCATATGTAGGAGCTCTAAGCACCGAGAGGTTGAAACCAAATTCTTGGCTTTCTGACTTGAGTGAACTTGCTTTCCAACTTTGCAAGCATCACAAAAGTGACTATCAAACTTCATCTTGAGGAGGTGTCTTACCAACTCCTTAGAGACTAAAGATTGAATTAAACGCATATTAGCGTGACCTAATCTCATATGCCAAAGAGTAGAACTATCATCTATAGTCGCAAGACATATGTTGTCTTTTGACTTCTTATTGACCTTCATGACATAAAGCCCATGCTTTCTAACACCTTTTCCAATGACCTTTCTATCTTTTACGATTTCACTGTCATGTTCCAAAAAGATGACCTTACACTTATTGTCACAAATTTGACCTATACTTAAAAGGTTAAACCCTAAATTATCTACGTTCTCAACATTTTCAATGGTCATGGAGTCAAGAGAAACCGTACCTTTGCCAATGATATTACCATGTAGACTACTAGCGGATGTGACGTTACCTCCATCATATGCTTTGTAATGCGAGAACAAACTTCGATTACCCGTCATATGTTTAGAGCAATCACTATCCTTAATCCACTCGTCGGGTTCCAAATCAATTCCCAAGCATATCTAGGTAACAACACACACGATCAAACATTTGGTCCCCAATATCTCATGGGTCCAAAATTGTTAGTTCCAAACATCCCTTGCATTTGGTTGGGATGAATGAATGGAGGAGGGGTTCCCCATGAGGGATAAAATGGAGGAGGATAATAATTCATATAACCATTTTGTTGTTCATTATTTCTCCTAGGTGTATTTGATATTGGTTTAGAGTTGTGGTCATTCCTTCTAGGTGTTGGAGTTTTACTTCTAGGTCGTGAATTGTTTTGACTATCTCTTCTAGGTGTTGTCGTTCTACTTCTAGGCATAGACTCATTCCGTACTCTTGGTGGAGTAGTGGATGGTCTTGATAAACTTATATTTCCCATTAGAGGTTTACTCAATGGCTTATAGAACTTATCAACAGCATTGTCTTCAAGTATGTGTAATTTGACCTTGTTAACAATAAGATGCTTTGGTTGTTCACCTAAATTTGACTTTTCAGAAAGTTTAGGATTTTAAGCAAAACCTCTTTCTGGCCGCGGTTCCTTATCTAGGGCGGCAGTTCCATAGTGATAAGGAACCGCCCCATACAATCTGGGACCGCGTACATCAGACGATTTTTCTGAAAATCTGACTTGTTTAGGTTCACTAGTTGAAGCTTCATTTGAGTTAAAACTATAACACTCTCAAATTTCGTATCGGTACAGCGGAAGGGTCTATTAAAGTGTTACGGGATAGCACAATAACTCCAATCATAGACAACACATAAAAATGGTTGTACAATGTTCAACATACATTCATTCGATAAAATGTTTTAAAGTGTACAACAGGTCCCAAATTATACTGGTCATTAAGTTTACAAAACATAAATCGAATGAACATTTTTATTATTATGTGGGCCATCAGAGTCGATCTCCATCCGAATTACCTTCAAGCACCTGAGATAAAAACATGCAAAAATCATATCAGCGAATGCCAAGTGAATTCATAGAGTTTAATAAAACCGTTATATAAAACAATCGTTGAAATCAGAACACAAGTATAATATCAGAAGTAAGTTCTCGTATTGCTAGTCAGGCAATATATAAATCAAAGCATACATCTTAAACCGTCCATGAGACCGTAGCCTCAATATTACCATTATAGGTAATATTATTATCGTTATTAGCATCGTATCATGTCGGATATTTAGATTACATTGGATTATATTTGGATTATTATTAGCTGCATGACATTGTTACCTTACTATCACAACAACGGGCCGCGAACCCGACAAACAATTTGCCCATCTAAGTTAGCGCGTCGTCACAAAAATCACGCTATGTAAATCTTCTCATACATAAATTCGCTTACCAATCAATGTGGTACGACGGGGATGAACCGTCAAGGCGCGAACTGGGGTGATCGTCCCCAAATAAGACTATCATATGCATAAGCGTCTACCAAATCCCGGTAGTTCACAATTCATGCTAATGAGACTTTGAGTGACATAACCTAACTACTAATAATCCTTTTTATCTCTTTTATTGGGTCATCGCATCATTCGGGTCCATATCATTAAGCATACCATCGGGACTACTTGTGTTCTATTTTATCAAAAACTAGCATGTTATCTCCCTCGCGGGTTTACAAATCATTTTATAAAACATTTAAAAGAGTGTGAGGCTATGAACTCACGTTGATAATGAAAGGCGGATTATTGGCTACGGGCGTGCTTCGGTCACGGAAACCTATATAAATAATAATCGGTCTTAGACTTTTGTCCAATGACTTTATCAAAATAAAAAATATACATATGATGATTTTGTACGTATGATGATGATCAAGTGGGTTTATATATTCTTATTTACTCATTTTAGTGTTTATGTATTGGTAACTTTTTACTAGTTTATTTAGTTTTACCTATTTACATATTTTAGGTCCAATAAGCCTATTATGAGTTCATTAACTTGTATTAATCCATTTTATACTTGTATTATCAGTATTTATACTTTACATGTTGGGCCCAAATGGGTTAAGCCCAATAAGTAATTTTTATAAGTGTTTAACTTATTTAGTTAAATAATTAGTCCAAATATGCTAACTTAGCTCGTTAATGTCCGTATGTCATATAGTTCGGGTTTTATCGGTTCTTGTATTAGGTACTTATATATCAGTATATGACTTTTAAAAACTTTACATTAGACAGTTTTGATCGTCTAAGTTTTAATTGGCGAAAAACGTTAATTTTACGGTAATAGCCGAAAAGTCGTAAAAATCAGGTTTATAGTTTTTATAACTTATAAAACTTACCATACTACCATTTTTATAAAATGTCCATTTATTTAACCTTATACATATTTATATAAATGAAATTTATAAGTTAGTGGGTTTTAATTCATATTTTATACTATATTAGTTTGAGTGCTTATATAATACTATTAAACATTAATTTCTCAAAATCTGATTTTTAGTTTCATCTTCACCATTTTATCATATCTTGAGTTCTATAAGGAGATAGAAGCTCATTTTCGGATGGTATAAACTTCATATTATGTGCTACAAATAAGTTAGTTATAGCTACTGCTCAATCCATGTTTATGTATCCTTAACAGTCCCTACAAAACTGACTATTCAGATTGGCACACTAATCTTGTTTTGATCATATCTCACTCATTTTGATGATTCCATTGCATGGCCAACTCTCACATGTGTATGACATCTAACACTTACTGTAAATGGATTCCACCATGCAATTTTATCAGTTTATAACTTGGTTACTTACTGTTTTTATACAGCCAATATTTTAAGCAAGATTTAGCATTGTTACTTATGGTTTTTCATCTTTTTAATCATATCTATCAACACTTGATCCCCGCATAAAATTTTTATCATCATATATTCATCATATACATATGCAATAAGAAAGAAAATACATTTGATCTTTACAAAAATAACAAGAGAAATGGAAAGGATGATCTTCTTTACCAACCAAGATTATATCTTGTTTTTGGATGACAATAACTTGATGAACACCAAATATATCTCCAAGATCATCAACCACCAAGATTGTTTGTTGAGAAATTAGCCCTAGTACACAAGCAAATCACCTTCTTTGTTGTTAATACGGCCACCAATCAATCAAGGCTTCAAGATATCTCTATAATATGAATAGATAACATAAGATTTATGGCTAGAATTGATCAAATGGGGTGTTTGATGGTGGTTATAGGACGGAAAAGGGAGGAGTGGGAGAGAGTTTGTTAGTTGTTTTGCATGTATGAAATGGAAGCAAATGGTAAGTTTAGTGGTTTTGTGGTTTAGTGAAAACTTGTAGCTTACATGTTAAGCTTATGCTTACATGTGTAATCTACTTGTTGGATATGTAAATCTTGCTTATGTTTTTAGAGAGAGAAAGAGATAGAGAGATGGTGAGAACACACACACTTAGAGAGAGAAAGTGAAAGAAAACACTTTTCTACTATGTGTAAAAATGAAGAACACACCACCCTCTCCATCTAAGGAGAGGGTTTATATACCCAAGCCCTTGTCATGGGCTTGGGTTTACATTTGGGCCGGCCTACACATGTTGTAGGCTAGGCTTGTTCTTGTTTAATAAATAAAGAAAGTTAACTAAACTACGAGCTATTACATGGACTATTAATGGAGTGACCGATCCTTCTTAATACGTAAAACGTATTTCCAACAATCTCCCCCTAAGGGAGGTCACTCCAAACAAGGGCATTACCCAAGTTACAATAATTAAATAAACCTAGCATACTATGCTTGTCTTGAGCTCGCAGTCTTCGTCTTTCTTTTTCTTTTTCTTTTCTGGTCAACATGTTGATGTGACCTTTGATATCAATCTCTGAGCATTAATTTCTTGCCTTGAACTCTTGCATCCATCACTTGTGATCTTCGCCTCTTCGTGACCTCACGTCCCACATACTTATACCTTAGTAATTCTTGAAAGCTTCAGAGTTCGATACAGCGGAAGTCTTAACTTTTAGGCTTTCTTGAATTAAATGAGATATTAAGTGCATAAAGTATGAGCATGTGGGGACGACTTCTTCTTGGATCCCGCAACGCCACCGTCTTCAAATGCCGCAACATAAGTAGACACGAACGAAATGGCTTTGAACATTTCATTCTAATTCGGTAGCATTTTACCTCCGGTCGGTGAAGACCGTTGGACGATATTAGATATCGTACCCGTGACGGATAGTTTCAATTAAGTAACTTCCTGATAGGATTTCGCGGGTAAACCCGTTCTCTTTATTCGACCGTCCAAAGCTGACTACGAACATAAAGAGTGAATCATTTGGATAAAATTATCCGCATGATTTGAAGCCATCAATTCATGTTCCTGGAACAAGTGAAATTCAATTAAGAACCGCACCATCGTTGCTTTCCAGTTGTCACGAGCTTGATTCGTATAGAATCTTACAAGTTACCTACCAAGTGCTGTTTGAGGTTAACACTAGAAGGATTTACACTCATCACTATGAACACTAAGGTATCACTCTGAGTGTTCTGGCAAGATCACTAAGATATTGCGTAGAGGCCTGGAACGTGTTTAAATTCAGTTAAGAATTAAACAGCTGTTGCTTTCCAGTTATCACAAGTTTGATTCATAAAGAATCGCACAAGTCACCTACCATGAGCTTTTTGATATTCGCTCAAGAAGGATTTCCATCTTCATTGTAAATACTTACGTATTACTCGGATGTTCAGGCAAGATCATGAAGATTTTGCGTAGGACTCTTAAGATCTTTCTTACTTTTCACAGTTTGTGAAGAAGCAAGGAAATATGAAAGTGTGTCCTAATGAGATATTTGATGATCTCAAATGTCTCTAGACTCGATCGTGCATTTTGGATTTTTAGTGATCGGAGGCTGGAGAGGAGTGCCACCATTTCAATACCAATTTATTCGGAGTGAATAAATCGATAGATAACGTGTTGTCTCCATGTGATTAAAACAAATATCTTTTAAGAGATATCTGAGTTAGCTGGGATGGGTTATGCATTGCATCACTGGGTTCATGATGTCTGTCTTCAATATCAAGAATCATTAAAATGATCTCAATAGCATATGTATTGACCCGGTTTCTGCCTAAAGTTGTAAGGAGGGCTTCTTTCTTTACACCCTTTATCTTTACAATTCTTTTTCATTCTTCAACCCCTTCAATGCTTACCAATACGTCATAACTAACACCTTGTTGTGATTGTTCCAGTGCTAGCTTAAGTACTTGGTCGGCATTCAGCTGTGTTCACAATCTTTCTCCAACTTTCCTAAGGACTACTATTTCTAGCTATGGAATGTCTTTGGGAAGATTTCTCCGGTTCTGGAAGAATCATAGGACTTAACCTATCCTACCATCCTTATGTCACCACAATCTTCATCGTCATGAAATAAATGGGTTTTGGGTAAGTATATGTCACCATGAAAATCCATTTTGATATGCAAATCCGTTTTTCTCCCCCTTAACATATGCCTTGATATTCGAAAACATTTCGCATATGTCGGGATGAGCCAGCACATTTAGTCAAACCATTTGTGATAATATCCCATATTAAATCACATTTTCTCCCCCATATTAAAAATATTAACCCAATCGATGTTTTAATATCAATTGATTTAATGAAGTTTTAACAAAGGTTTTGGGAAGAAAAATGCAAGTCCATTTTATCTTCATGATATCAAACGTATGAGATATGATACCGATTTGTAACATGATCACATATTCACCATATTAGAAAAGAATTGACAAGGTTAGACCTGATAGATGAGAACATCATATGATAAGATCAAATGGTTCTTGTCAGCATATGTTGGTCGCCTCGTCACGTCTGAAGTCATCTCTTGACACCACATGTACGATTGGTATTGTTGTCTTGACACCAACTTGTGAACTTGGCACGTTCGGCGTCGAAGATTCTGAATGCTTGACAATTGCTCCCCCTCAATTGTTGATCCGTGTTCTATTGAAAGAGCTGTAGTCGTCGGTTGAGTAGTCGCATCGTCGAGTATGTAGATACCAATTGTAGATTGCTATGGTTGTAGAGATGATAGCTTCATAAAAAAAAGAGTTCTCTTGTTTTAACAAATAAATGCACTGAAACGTACATATATTTGTGTTAGACCAAGTTATAAAGTAAACTTGATCCCTTACAAGGTTTTAAAGTAAACCTTGCCCGAGAAAATTAGTTCCCGTTGTGAGCCAAAGCTTTCATAAGAAATACTTGACTTTAATATGAAAACCGGGTTGTAGTCAGAAATAACTACAAGCCATATAGGCATGTTTTATGAAATATTTACAACTTTTGTACGAACTCTATTTATGGCGCCGTGTCAATATTAATCAACATTTCTAAGGCCGTAAATATTATCGTACCAAAAGACATGCCTTTGAAAAGTAAAGTAAAAATATTTTTAGATTTTTCTAGATTTTTCAATTTTTATGGTTTTTATATGGTTTTATATTTTTGTATTTTGCTTTTGTGGATAAAAATATAAATAATATATACAAATTATCACCAAGGATACGGAGAATAGTTTTACCACCACTATTCTTTCGCTTCATCTGCCAGTTCCTTTAGAGTCTCAGGCGAGAAAATTCTCATCCCTAGCTTGTCGGCCAAAAATTCAATTCGAGCGCGATCTAAAGCCTTCGTGAAAATATCTGCCAATTGATACTCAGATCGGACAAAGTAAAGCTCTATAACTCTATTTTCCACTTGCTCCTTGATGAAATGGTAGCGAATGTCAATATGCTTCGACCGGAAGAATTGAACATTGTTGCAGCATAAGGCAATTGCACTCTTGTTGTCGCAGTACATCGGAATTTTTTGTTGAAACCTAGACCATAGTCGGTTAATTGCGATCTCATCCAGAGAATTTGAGCACAGCAACCGGACATAGCTATGTATTCTGCTTCCGTACTTGAAATTGCAGCGCTTTTCTGCCTTTTCGATGCCCAACTGATTAGTCGATCTCCTAGTAGTTGTAAAGTTCCACTTGTGCTACTCCTTGTATCTTGACAACCCGCGTGATCCGCATCTGCATATGCCATTAGTGCAATAGAAGAGTCCTTCGAATACCAAAGTCCCCGATTAATGGTTCCTTTAAGATATCGAAAGATCCTTTTAACAGTAGCTAAGTGTAACTCAGTAGGCCTAGTTTGATACATGGCACACATACATATAGCAAACTGAAGATCATGTCGACTGGCTGTGATATACAGAAAAGTACCGATCATTCCACGATACAGTGTTGGATCAACGGCAACTTCATGTGGATCTGCATCAAGCTTAGTTCGTTCCACCATTGGAGTGTCCACGGGGTCGCAAGATTCCATCTTATACTTCTTAAGCGATTCAAGGGCATACTTGGAATGATTGATAAAGATGCCTCTGGGACTCTGAGATATCTGAAGACCTAAGAAGAATGATACCTTGCCCATCATTGACATCTTAAACTTGGAAGACATGAGTGTCCCAAACTCGTCGGATAAGGTTTGGGTCGTGGCTGCAAATATAATATCATCAACATATATTTGTACCATAATCATATCTTTACCTCGTTTCTGAATGAACAGCGTGGGATCCACCTTGCCTTTAGCGAAGCCTTGCGTAATGAGGAATTGTGACAAAAGATCGTACCATGCGCGAGGAGCTTGCTTCAACCCATAGAGAGCCTTCTTAAGCTTATACACATGATTAGGATAATTAGGATTCACAAAACCATCCGGGTGTTGAACATAGACCTCTTCCTTGAGTTCACCATTAAGAAATGCCGTCTTCACATCCATCTGATAGACGATCATATTCATATGGGCTACATAAGCGAGGAATAGTCTAATAGCTTCCAAACGGGCAATAGGTGCAAAGGATTCCATAAAGTCGATGCCCAGTAATTGCTTTTATCCACGAGCTACTAGTCGAGCTTTGTTCTTCAATATTCCGCCTAACTCATCGAGTTTTACCTTGTAAACCCATTTCAAAGTGAGTAACTGCACTTGATCCGGGCATGGGACAAGTTCCCAAACTTCAAGACGTATGAATTCGTTAAGTTCTTCTTTCATAGCTTCTATCCAACAGGATTGAGTAAAAGCTTGTTGCCATGTCTTAGGTTCAACTTCAGTGAGAAAAGCATCAAAGTGACAAAACATTGCACTTTCTTGTAGCTGACTTCGTGTGGATACTGGACGATTAGGGTCACCAATAATAGAATCTATAGGATGATCCTTTGTCCACTTGCTATCATGTTCACGAATCCGTGGATTGGAGTAAACTGTAGTAGGAGCTTCCTCTGAGGTGGACGACCAGGCTTGATTAGGGTCGGGAATTGGTACACCAAAGAATGGAAGTTTACGCATTTGAGCGAATTCTAAATCATGATCATCATCATCCTCTTCATCATCAATAGGCATGACATGGGTAGTTGAAACATGTGTTGGTTGAGAATTACTTGTTGAAGGTATATCTTGACCATTAGGTGCAGATATATCTGATTGTGCAACGGTTGCTGGAGCGACAACTTTGGTTACTGGAGCTATTACCTCAGTTTCTGGAGCAACAATAGTTGGAGGAGTAAAGAATTCATCAAAGAACGGTTGAAACAACGTATCCCATTCAGTCCTAGTAGGTGGTATAAATGATGAAGTAGGGTTGTTTGGGACAAGACCAGAACTAATGTTACTGGGTCCCATTTCATGAAGTGCGGGTTCAGAGCTGCTTTGCTCAGAAGCCATTGCTGTCAGCTCATCAAAATCAACATTCATGGTTTCAAGGATCTTGCGAGAGTTACGGTTGTAGATTCGGTATGCCTTCTTTGCGGGTGCGTAACCAATGAAAATACCAATATCAGCCTTTGGTTGAAGTTTTCCCAAATTGTCACCATCATTATTTGGATAGCAAAGAGAACCAAATACATGAAGATATGATAAATCTGGTACTTTACCATGGAGAAGCTCATAAGGTGTTTTACCATGAAGTTTACGAATTAGTGACCGGTTTTGGGTGTACACTGCTGTAGATACTGCTTCTGCCCATAAAAACAATGGAGCCTTTGCGTAAATTAACATCGTTCGAGCAGCTTCCATAAGTGTGCGATTTCGCCTTTCAACGACACCGTTTTGTTGTGGAGTGCGAGCAACGGATGTTTCATGAGAAATGTCAACTTCTTCATAATAATCACGCAAGATTTGATTCACAAATTCGGTTCCATTATCTGTACGAATGCGTCGGACAGTAGTGTTGAGACGCACTTGAATCATCTTGAGAAATCCGATGATGAATTTAGGTGCCTCATTTTTTGCTTTAAGAAATTTCACCCATGTAAACCGAGAGTAATCATCGACAATGACGAGGATGTACTTTTTGCCACTAAGACTTTCAACACGCATTGGCCCACAAAGATCCATATGCAAAAGATAAAGTTTCTCTACGTTGGTGTCTTCCGTCTTGGGTTTGTATGATTTCTTAGTGCTTTTCCCCATTGTACACGCGGAACACAAATGATCCTTGTGAAATGATAGTTTAGGAAGACCACGAACAAGTTCGTTTTTCGCCAAGTGATTAATAGCGTCAAAGTTAAGATGAGATAACCGTCGATGCCATAACCATGACTTAGTCTTCGATGCTTTGGAGAGAAGACATACGGGAGAAGCGGCCATCATGTCATGGAGAGACAAAGTATACAAATTATTCCCTCGAGTACCTTTCAATAAATCAACCCCTTCCAAATTACGAATGAAGCAGGTATGCTCTCGAAAAGCAACTTCTAGGTTTGCATCACAAAATTGTCCCACAGAAAATAAGTTGTGACCAAGACCTTCCACGTAATACACTCTTGAAATTATAACATTCCCAATATGATATTCACCGTAACCCATTATCTTTGCAATATGATCATTTCCAAATCGAACCGTACCAAGAAACTTGCTGACGAAATTTCTGAGCTGAGAGCGATCTCCGGTCATATGCTTGGAGCAACCAGAGTCCAAATACCAGAGAACAATTTGGACCACCTGTTTTCAATAACAACAGTAGACAATGCATTGGAAACTATTGGTTCCAGAGTGTTAGCAGATACAGATATAGAATTATCAGAATTGCTAACATTTTTGAGACCCTTAGATTTCTTGCGTTTTCTAATGTGAGTTTTAGCACTAACAGGTTTTACTGTTCCAATTTTCTTAGGTTTTGGATTATTCGCGGGCACTACAGTGGGAGTAGACCTATTTAAAGGGCACTTAGTTCCTACAGTAGTGTCGGTGTTCCTAGTTAAAGGACACGCTTGTGTTTTGGTAGTCTTGGTACTCCTAGTTAAAGGGCATGCTTTCTTCGCTTTAGTGGGAGTGATCCTAGTTAAAGGGCACGTATTTCCTACTACAGTGAAAGTTCTACCAGTGGGGCGCCACACCCAGCCAACTTGGGTTAACACTTTCCCAGTCGGTTTCCATTCTAATCCATTTTTCCGGGCATACATCTCATTCACATGGTCAATAAGGCAAGAATCATGACGACTAGAAAACATACATTCATTGCAATTCCAGCATTTCAAATTAGAATTCATAGTAGGCTTAGAACGCTGCACAACCGCAGAGCCTTTAGGTTTAGCTACATGATTCTTTTTATTCAAAACAGAAATAACATTCCTAGGATGGGCTTCTACTTTCTTCTTCACTTGACTACTAGATGGGGGCAAGATTCTATCATTCTTCTTGTTTCTTTTAAGCTTAGATCTTTGAGCCTTAGTAGTGGTGCTTACTCCTATAGAAGGCAACACGAGAATATTAGAAGCTGTTTTTGATTCCGCCTTATCTTTAGTGACCAAAGTTTGAGATGGTTTAGTCCTAGGGCCCTTGTTAAGTGGTGTGACGGCTATAAGGTTCCTTTTGATTGCACTAGAGGATGATGCTGAGACAGTGGCTGCATTATCCACAACATTCTTACCTTTTAGAGTACGAAGTGTTTCCTTTAACTCAGCCAAGACCAGATTCTTATCACAAATTTGTTCCCTCAAATCAGATATTTCCATCAACTTTCGATTCAATTGTTCAATCAATGATTGATTCTGTGCAGTGGTATCAACACATGCGGGCTTTACTGAATCGAAGAGTCGTGTATTTTTCTGTTTTAAGTTATCAACTTTGGACAAAATCTTGGAAACTCGATTATCTAGATCAAGTTTAAAATTATCAGCGGCCTCAAGTATGTTCACACAGTTAAGCTCCTTAGATTTCTCTATGTCTATCGGCAAAGATTGAGCAACTTTGTCACTTGGCTGACGCTGTTTTGATTGTAAATTCAATCGAAAATTCTTTTCAAAGTTTGCATCATCGATATTAACACCTTCGAATGATGTTTCAAAGATTTCTTGAATAAATTGTTGCTTGCATTCAAGCGAAATACAATGTGTTTGAATCTCATCAAAACGTTTTGAAAGCGAAGAATATGAATCTTGAAGCTTTAAAAATTCAGCGTCAGATTCGTGACAAGTACTATCTACCACAGTATCCACAGACTCAACATTATGCACAATAGAATCATTATCAACACTTGTATTCACACAGACAGAAACTATATCATGAGACATCACTTGATTCAGAAGCAGATCATCATGGCGTGAAACCCGTTCTATTTCAATTAAACTGTTTTCATAAGCATTATCCATTTCATTGAAAACACGTCTAAATTCTTCTATTTCCAAAAACAAATCTTGATCAAGATTACTAAGACAAGCCTTAACATTGTCTACAAACGGAACAATTTCATTTCGGAATGCAGCTCTAGTGTGCTCAAAGTTCCATTCACCTTCCGTTACGGCCGAAGCCGTCGTACGTTCCAAAATGACCTTGTCAAAATCGGCTAAGTGTTGGTAAACCGCATTTAAGTTAACGGACGCCTTGCTTACCGGTGGAATTAACTTTGTTAAATCCGTTTTGACAAGTGTAGGAGATGTACTAGGAAGGTTTTCATTTGACAAACTTTGGGGCACAAGAACTGTCAATTCTGCTAACTCCTTTTGTAAACGAATGCGTGTCTTTTTCGAAAATTGATCTTTGTTATGTTGATCATAATCAATTGTATGGAATTTTGAAAGCATTTTAGAATGAGTTTCATCCCCAAGTGATTGTGTCTCCTCAGTACTACGAACAAAAGGTGCTTCTTTCGATTTTCCAATTATGGTCATATCATAAAGACCGGGAATATATTCCTGAGCTTGTTTTGCATAACCGGGATTAGGTGGTAAATCTTGAAGACGCTTAAGTTCGAGTTCTTTAAATGATTTAGTTAAAAGATGAACCTTTTCTGTGGAAGCGTATTGTTTTAAAAGCTGTTGTTCTTTGAATTTAAGAAGTTTGGTAGCATTAATTTCTGATTCAACCTTTTTAGACTCGAGAGTTTTGAAATCCATTTTAAGTTTCTGAAAATCATTGACAACCGACTCCTTTTCTTTTAATTCATTAGAAAGACTAGCTTTTAATGATTCTATTTCTTTCAAGTGTTCAATCTTTTCAAAACGAAATTGGTCAAATTCAAAACATGTTATTTTCTCTGCTTGAGGGACCATTTCAAAAGCTTTGACCTTTTCTTTATGCAACGCAAGCTCAGCAGTTAGGGTGGAATTGGTATCTACGGATTTTCTGAGGGCCATATGCATTTGATCAATAATACGTTTAGGCACCATGACCAAATCATGTTGAGCATAAGATGCCATACCCGTCGTAGCATTTGGTTGAGGTTCACTCAAATGTGTAGGATTGGGTACCACATCATTTGAGTTACTAGTTCCCGAATGCTGTTCGAGGTTGTCATTTTCATGCCCAACTTGATGTTGGTTATCATAAATATTATTAGATGTGGTTGGTACCTCACTGATGACATCAGAACCGTAGTGAGAGAGATTAGCAACGAGAGCAGCTTGGGCAGAGTGAATGTCATCACAATCCGAATCGTATGCATCAAGATCGTCCGCTTGATAAGCTGCATTAGAAGTGGAAACAACTGCAATGCCTTCAGTATCTGCTGCCCCTGGGTCTGCAAGAAATGCTAACTCCTCTGAATCCAAGATCTTCCCCTTAGACTAAGCATCAACCAAATACATCTTCTCACGAAACCATGCATCATCCCTCCTCCTTTTCGGCTGAGTGCATTCCCTAGCCATATGACCTTGTCCTCGGCAATTGTAGCAAGTCACAACCTTTTTAGGACCACTAGGACTTCCATTTCCATTAGCTTGAGAATTCACAGCTTGATTGTTCCCAGTCCTTGTAGGAGGTCCATATGAATTTTGCCTTCCCTGAATAGGTTGCACCGTCACTTGACCATCTTGAACAGTGGCTTGTTATCGAGGATTTGAAGAGGTGCGGAGCTGATTGTTTGTTGGTGGAAATCCTCTAGTTGCAACAAGTTTTGACAAGTAAGCAGTGAGATGGTTTAGAACATCAGCTGGCGTATCATTTGGAGTAAAGACCGGTGCTTGGATTGGTGGAAGTTCATTAGAGTAGAAAGCTTGTGCTGGTTGTGCTTCTATTGGAAAATATCCTTGCTGAGGAGTATAGCCCAATGGAGAAGTGTTGGCTTGTGATGGTGATGTTTGATATTGTGGTTGTTGTGGAAAAGATTGTTGATGAACACTTTGTTGATATACTTGTTGTGGCATCATTGGTGGTTAATAAGATAGTTGCTGATAGATGTGTGGTGGTGGCTGCTGCAAATATGATGGTTGTTGATAAGTATAAGCCATGTTTTGTTGAGAAGCATACATTGAAAGTGGATCATGAACTTGAGGTGTAGACAACCGAGCCTCGATCACATGGCATTCGTGTTGTTGAAGAAAATCTTGAAGTTGATCCACAGTGGTGTTATGCGAGTCCTTAGCCAATTTAACATCCGTCACGTATTTTTTCCATTCTGAAGGAAGAGTGTTCAAATACTTGGTGTTTAATTGAAAGGTAGGAATTGTCATGCCATAGATATTGAGCTCATTCAACAATAGGGTAAATCTCATATAGTAATCATTGAGAGTCTCCCCTGGCACATAGGCAAACTTATCAAAAGTATCATAAAGCTTACACTCTCGTTCTTGTTTAGTTAACGAGGTGCCTTGCATTAGAACCCGAATTCTATCCCATAACTCTTTGGCAACTTTGTGTTTGCTGACGAGTTTATAGACATCTGGAGGAAGGGCTTGGAGAATGATGTTTGTAGCATACTTATCACATTTATCTTGAATCTTCATATCTCCAGTCAACTCACCCGTTGTGCGAGGACGAGTAGTCGTACCTTCCGTCACTGTACCATAATCTAATGGTCCATTGAGCACCGATGCCCAAATTAGATATCCATTCTCCTTGTTCAACATATAAAGTTCCATTCGGGAAGCCCATTCCTCATACATAGTCTTCACCAACATTGGTGGACGATTATCCGTACACGAGAGGATGGACTTATCCGTAAGAGATGTGTACTCTATTTCAATAAGTTAAGATTTACAAACGTTGATCGATCAATGAAAGAAAGTAAATGTGTTTGTTGTTGTGAGTTGAAGTCGAGAAACAATGTTAAAATCCCCTAAAATATGTTCTCAACAAACCAAAAATTCCAAGTCAAAATTACACACGAGTTCGAAATTTTTTATGGAAAAATTTGTGATTATCGGAATAGTGATCGGAATAGTGATCGGAATGATGATCGGAATGAGTTATCGGAATACTTCGATCGGAATGTCTTATCGGAATACCTTGATCAGAATACCAAATTGGAATACCAAATCGGAATGTCTTATCGGAATAAACCAAATTGGAATACCTTGATCGGAATGCCAAATCTGAATACCAATCGGAATGTACCTAATCGGAATAAACCAAATCGGAATACCTTGATCGGAATACCAAATCTGAATACCTAATCGGAATACCTAATCGAAATACGTAATCGGAATACTTGATCGGAATGTACCCAAAATCGGAATCCCTAAACCCTATTCCGATTACACTGATCGGAATGTCCTATAAACCCCTTTCCGATGACCTGATCGGAATAATTCCCACTTTTCTCGGACAAAACTCAACCAATTCGTGATTTTAAGCCAAAAAATGATCAAAACACCCAAAAATTTTGTGTTTTTAGCCAAAGTAACTATACCAAATCCCTACCACAACTATGTAGAAGATTTGTATCAAGAAAAAACCATCAAAAACACAAAAAAAAAAAAATTTGGACGTGTGAAAATGGATCAAAAATGGCGTGTGAATCAAGAACACAAACACATGAACAATACAATAGTCCCATGGCTCTTGATACCATTTGTTGGATATGTAAATCTGCTTATGTTTTTATAGAGAGAAAGAGATAGAGAGATGGTGAGAATACACACTTAGAGAGAGAAAGTGAAAGAAAACACTTTTCTACTATGTGTAAAAATGAACACACCACCCTCTCCATCTAAGGAGAGGGTTTATATACCCAAGCCCTTGTCATGGGCTTGGGCTTACATTTGGGCCGGCCTACACATGTTGTAGGCTAGGCTTGTTCTTGTTTAATAAATAAAGAAAGTTAACTAAACTACGAGCTATTACATGGACTATTAATGGAGTGACTGATCCTTCTTAATACGTAAAACGTATTTCCAACACTACTTGTTACAAGGGTGCCACATCAAGTGATGTGGTGTCCCTCTTTGGCCGTCCCTTTGTAGTGGGGTGGGATAAATTTGTTTTGTCCCATCTCGCTAATTTACGGGTATTCCTCGATTCTAGTTTCCTCGATTTGCGTGCCCTCGGGTCATTTTACGAAAAACGTTTTTATAAATTATGAATCAACGGCAAAAAACGAATCTAATAAAAATTGTCTCATCAAAAACGGAGTTCAAAAACGTAAATACGTAATCCTAAGGTTTCCGGTTTAGTCGTAAAGGACGCTAAATTATGCACGTAAGCCCAAATTTAAATCCGTAAATTGTGAGTTCATCAACCAACACAAAAATAAGTTTCAAAAAATTATACGAGAAAATAATTTACTACCTGAAAATGTTAGATTGTCACAGCTTTTCCTCCTAAAAGGGATCAACGTCCTCGTGATCCATTTCATTTTGATGTCCATTTCTTATTGAAATCAAAGAGGTGCGGATATTTCTTCCACATTTCATCCTCTCGTTCCCAAGTAAATTCCGGTCCATGCTTTGAATTCCGTCGGATCTTGACAATAGGTATCCAACTTTGTTTCAGATGCTTTACCTCACGATCCATAACCTCTACGGGTTCTTCGATAAAATGCAACTTCCTATCTATTCGAACCTTACCCAACAAAATTTTCTCATCACTCACTGCTAGACATTTCTTCAAATTAGATACATGGAATGTGTTGTGAACACCATGAAGTTCTGGGGGTAACTCTAGTTTATATGCCACCGGACCTACTCTAGATAAAATCTTAAAGGGTCTAATATAGCGGGGATTCAGTTCCCTCGTTTTCCAAATCTTATAACGCCTTTCCATGGCGATACTTTCAACATTACTCGGTCACCCACTTTAAACTCCATCGGCTTCCGCCGCACATCCACGTAACTTTTCTGTCTACTACGGGCAGTCAACAACCTATTCTTAATCTGAACTATCATCTCTGTAGTCTCCCGGATCAATTCCGGTCCCGTGAGCTGGGTATCCCCAACTTCACTCCAACATACAGGAGATCTACACTTCCTACCGTACAAAGCTTCAAACGGTGCAACCTTAATACTAGAATGGTAACTATTGTTATACGAAAACTCTGCTAACGGTAAATGTTTATCCCAATTCTTACCAAAATCTATCACAAAAGCTCTCAACATATCATCTAGTGTTTGTATCGTTCTTTCACTCTGCCCATCAGTCTATGGGTGATAAGCAGTGCTCATGTCGAGATTCGTTCCCAAAGATCTTTGGTGAGATTTCCAAAAATTCGATGCGAATCTAGGATCTCGATCTGAAATGATCGATACAGGCACTCCATGCTTGCATACAACATTATCAAGGTAAATACGAGTCAACTTCTCCAGTGAGAACTGCTCTTTAACCGGAATGAAGTGTGCTGATTTGGTCAGTCTGTCGACAATAACCCAAATCCAGTTATTTCCAGATAATGTTCTAGGAAGCTTGGTGATAAAGTCCATCATAATTCGCTCCCACTTCCATTCAGGAATCATTGGCTGTTGAAGTAGTCCTGATGGCTTTTGATGTTCAGCTTTGACTCTATCACAAGTCAAGCATTGAAGAACATACATAGCAATATCAGCTTTCATATTCGGCCACCAGTACAACTTCTTCAAATCATGGTACATCTTATCAGATCCCGGATGAATGGAATACATAGATTTATGGGATTCTAACATAATCAAATCTCTTAAGCCTCCAAACTTAGGTATCCACATACGACCTCTTAAGCATTTCACTCCATCAGCTCTAACCTCTAAAGGATCTCCTTCTCCTCGAAACCCTTCATTAACAAAATTTTCTTTCTTACAAGCTTCTATTTGCGCATTTCTAATTTTCTCAGGCAAGTTATTGTGCACGCCCAAGACTAGAGAACGTACCCTGATAGGCTCTCTATCTTTTCTACTTAACGCATCGGCAACAACATTGGCTTTTCCTAGGTGATATTTTATATCACAATCATAATCACTTAACAACTCTATCCATCTTCGTTGCCTCATGTTCAATTCCTTCTGATCGAGAATATACTGTAGGCTTTTGTGATCGGTGAATATCGTACACTTGGTGCCATACAGATAATGTCTCCACAACCTAAGAGCAAAGACTACAACTCCTACCTCAAGATCATGAGTAGTATAATTCTACTCATTCTTCCTTAATTGCCTAGAAGCATAAGCTATCACTTTCTCTCGCTGCATCAAAACAACTCCATAACCTCTAAGAGATGCATCACAATACACTACAAAATCTTCACTCCCGTCGGGTAATGATAGAATTGGCACACTACATAATTTTTGCTTCAATGTCTGAAATGCTCCATCTTCATCACTTCCCCAAACGAAAGGTTTATTCTTCTGGGTAAGCTTAGTCAAGGGTTTAGCTATTAAATAAAATTCTTTAATGAATCGCCTATAATAGCCAGCCAATCCTAAGAACTGTCGTACTTCCGTTGGCGTTGTCGGTGCAGACCAATTCTTAATGGCTTCAACCTTTGCAGGAGTAACATGAGTTCCATCCTTGTTAATCACATGACCAAGAAATTGCACAGAATCTAACCAAAAATCACATTTCGAAAACTTAGCATACAACCTTTCATCCTTTAACAAATTCAAAATAATCCTTAAATGTTCTCTATGTTCATCTTCATTCTTAGAATAGATTAGAATATCGTCAATAAACACAATCACAAATTTGTCCAAGTAGGGTTTTCACACTCGATTCATTAAATCCATTAAAACTGCAGGTGCGTTAGTTAACCCAAATGGAATTACTTGAAATTCATAGTGTCAATAACGAGTTCTAAATGCAATTATAGGAATATCTTCTTCACGGACGCGAAGTTGGTGATATCCAGACCGCAAATCTATCTTAGAATACACACTAGATCCTTGTAGTTGATCAAACAAATCATCAATCCTTGGTAAAGGATATCGATTTTTAATCGTCAACTTATTCAGATACCTATAATCAATGCACATACGGAAAGATCCATCCTTCTTCTAAACGAACAAGACTGGAGCTCCCCAAGGCGACGAGCTCGGTCGAATAGAACCTTTATCAGACAACTCCTTAAGTTGTTCAGATAACTCCTTTAATTCAGAAGGGGCTAATCGGTATGGCGCACGTGCCACCGGTGCAGCACCAGAAATTAAATCGATTCGAAACTCTACTTGCCTTATCGGTGGAAGTCCGGGTAAATCTTTAGGAAATACCTCAGGAAATTCACAAATAATAGGTACATCTTCTAATCGTTTCTCCATAGACTCATTCCCGGTCACTTGAGCTAAGAATAACTCACAACCGTTCCTGATGTACTTTTGGACTTTAATACATGAAACGATTTTCAAACGGGATTCACCTCGATTACCATCAATTACTAACGTCCTATTCCTAAGAGGAATCTTAACCTTCTTCTATCCACATAAAATAGTAGCATTATTCAACGACAACCAATCCATACCAATAATAATATCAAAACTACCTAATTCTATCAACATCAAATCAATCGGAAAGGAATAGTTTAGGAGATTTAGAGAGCATCCTTCTAATAGCTTATTGGTTTTCATTAATTTACCATCAGCCAATTCCACCTTGTAACTAGTATTTATCTCAACAGGTTCAATGTCAATAAGGGCACTAAATTTAGTGGATACAAAGCTCCTATCAGCACCCGAATCAAATAAAGCAACAACATAATGATTATTGAGTAAATACGTACCAGTAACGACATTCGGATCCTCTTTCTTGACCTCGACTGTTCCAAGTTGATAAACACCACCCTGGGGGTTTCTTCCAGGTACAATCGCTTTCAACTTAGGGCAATTCGATTTCCTATGACCTTCTTTATTACAGTTGAAGCAAATGGTTCCCTTTTTACACCTTTCAACCTTGTGTCCAAGCTTTCCGCAATTTCGGCACTTCCAGCAGTCGCCATAATGCCTCTTGTTGCCACACTTAGGACATCTATCATCGTTGCTTGGTGTGTTGTTGGTAAGAGCATTTGCTTTCCCCTTTCTCTGGTTCTGTCGGCTATTGAAATTCTTCCTATTATCACCTCTATCTACACGATCACCATCACCCTTTCTTTTCTCACCACACGGGCTTCATCTTCCCTATCCTGAATTATTTGTCCAATGAGTTGGTAAGCCATTCGAACAGCATCATCAATGGTCAGTGGTTTAGATGATGTCACGTCCCCCTGGATATTCTTGGTCAACCCTTTAATATATTGCTCAATTCGGATCTCTTCGGGTTCCACCAATCGAGGACACAGCAAGTCCAACTCATGGAATCGGTTTGTGTAACTATCAATGTCCACACCTTTCATTCTCAGATGAATCAACTCTTGTTCTAGCCTAATGATCACACTACGGGGACAGAACTCCAAAGTCATCCACTTCTTAATTTCAGCCCAAGGAGTAGCATTAGCAGCATCAATACCCATGAATGCAGTTCTCCCATTCCACCAAGTCAACGCACGACCTTTAAGAGTAGCCATAGCAAAATTCACTTTATCTTCCTCCTTACACTTACTAATCCGAAACACCGACTCAATCTTCTCAATCTTCTTAATCCACTGGCTTAATCCTACAGCACCTTCAGTTCCATTAAAAGGTAGAGGTTCACACTTCATGAACGTCACATAAGTACAACCACCAACTTCAGGTGCATTTGTTCCATTTCCTCCAGCATTAGCATTCACATTATTAGCATTCACATTCACATTAGTACCACCAGTTCCACTACCGCCAGCTCCACTACCGCCAGCTCCACTACCACCAGCTCCACTATCGCCAGCTCCACTACCGCCAGCTTCATTTCTAGAATTTGCCATAAATTCAGTCATAGATGCGGTAACTTGCTCCGTAATAATCCTACGTACATCATCCTCAGTCACAGCTTTCTTGGGCGGCATAGTTCTATAATTTCACAATTTCAAAGTATTAAGCATTCACCCAACAAGGGATTCATATAATATGGATTGAATTCATAATCAAGATACAAATAAGGCACAATATGGAACTTAAGACAAGATACATATTTCATTGGATTTGAAACAAAAGCATTGTCTTAATTACATCCCATATCAAAGTTCTAGCACTATACGTACTCAAAATTCGTGCCAGGTCTACTACTAACAAGTCGGTTCAGTCAAAGTTACAAAAGGTACAAAAGATACAAAGGTCACTACTAAACACAGACTGGTCTACTGAGAACCGCCAGATGGTCCATCCTCCATCGTCTTCTGTATCTTGGTCGGACGATCACTAGACACATCTTCAACTGGGCGCTTACGGATCACTCCTCTTTCAACCATGCCAGCATAAATTCTACTATTCCAACCCACAGATATATTCAACTCCTTCTCAGCTTTCTCACGCATCGCACGAGCTACATTCAACTGAATCTCCATAGAGTTCACCTTTTTCTTCATAGCAGCAAACTCACCACTTTCTAACACAGATAACCTCCTAAAAGCCTCATTCAAACCACGCTCTACATCAGTCAAATCCAAACTAAGCAATTCCCGCTCTTTCTCACCAACCTTAGTCTTCGACTCCAAATAAGAAACATGAGTCTGAACAACACCTAATCCAATCTCTATCATACTACTCTGAGCACGGGAAGCATCTAAATCACGTCTCAAGGCCCAAGGTGCAAGACCATCAATATGAGTAGCCTCTCGAACACTAGACGACTCTCCTATCACACGTCTACGAGTAGCAATACCATCAGTACCGTCAGGTGAATTATCATCCTCATCCTCCTCTGATTCAGAATCAGATTCAGACGATTCAGACATTTCATCTCTAGGTAGCTCAACCTCAGAATCAGACAAATAAACTGGTGGGGGTAAGCGCTCGCCCTACGGAACATCATAAGGTTAAATAAGCTCAGCTTCCTCATCATAATCAACCTCATCGTCTATACCTGTATCCTCCTCGACATGCTCGTCGTCAATCTCATCATCTAAATTATCTATCCCAATCTCATCATCATCATTCTCAATGTCAACATTATCAATCTCATTCTCTACCATATCAACTTGAGGGGCAATCTAATCTCCTAGTCCTATCTCGGGCTCGGGATCCTCAAATGGTTCCTCCTCATCATCATACATATCATAATCTACTAAGTCTAAATAAGGATCATCATCTACATTAGGTTCGGGAATAGCATGCTTCTCTACAGGAATATTAGGGTCAGCCATGACAATCTGCATTTATATATATATATATCTCGTATTAGGATAACATACTTATTAAACAATTACATACTGAAACCACGATATATACATATATATAAATTAAACTATATATATCAAAATATATATCTTCTCAATAGGGCTTGTTGGTAACGTCGGAGATCTTTGGCACCGTTATAGTCAAAAGATTTTTCAAATATTTTCTCAAATGTTCATAGTTAAAAGATTTTGAAAAGTTTGTTCAAAACCTTGGTTTTTTTAAAATCTATCGTTCTCTATAACGAGAGCTCTGGTACCAAACTGTAACACTCTCAAATTCTGTATCGGTACAGCGGAAGGGTCTTTTAGAGTGTTACGGGATAGCACAATAACTCCAATCATAGACAACACATAAAAATGGTTGTACAAGGTTCAACATACATTCATTCGATAAAAAGTTTTAAAGTGTACAACAGGTCCCAAATTATACAGGTCATTAAGTTTACAAAACATAAATCGAATGAACCTTTTTTTTATTATGTGGGCCATCAGAGTCGATCTCCATCCGAATTACCTTCAAGCACCTGAGATAAAAACAGGCGAAAATCATATCAGCGAATGCCGAGTGAATTCATAGAGTTTAATAAAACCGTTATATAAAACAATTGTTGAAATCAGAACACAAGTATAATATCAGAAGTAAGTCCTCGTATTGCTAGTCAGGAAATATATAAATCAAAGCATACATCTTAAACCGTCCATGAGACCGTAGACTCAATATTACCATTATAGGTAATATTATTATCGTTATTAGCATCGTATCATGTCAGATATTTAGATGACATTGGATTATATTTGGATTATTATTAGCCGCATGACATTGTTACCTTACTATCACAACAACGGGCCGCGAACCCGACAAACAATTTTCCCATCTAAGTTAGCGTGTCATCACAAAAATCACGCTATGTAAATCTTCTCATACATAAATTCGCTTACCAATCAATGTGGTACGACGGGGATCAACCGTCAAGGCGCGAACTGGGGTGATCGTCCCAAATAGTACTATCATATGCATAAGCGTCTACCAAATCCCGGTAGTTCACAATTCATGCTAATGGGGCTTTGAGTGACATAACCTAACTACTAATAATCCTTTTTATCTCTTTTATTAGGTCATCGCATCATTCGGGTCCATATCATTAAGCATACCATCGGGACTACTTGTGTTCTATTTTATCAAAAACTAGCATGTTATCTCCCTCGCGGGTTTACAAATCATTTTATAAAACATTTAAAAGAGTGCGAGGCTATGAACTCACGTTGATAATGAAAGGCGGATTATTGGCTACGGGCGTGCTTCGGTCATGGAAACCTATATAAATAATAATCTGTCTTAGACTTTTGTCCAATGAGTTTATCACAATAACAAATATACATATGATGATTTTGTACATATGATGATGATCAAGTGGGTTTATATATTGTTATTTACTCATTTTAGTGTTTATGTATTGGTAAGTTTTTACTAGTTTACTTAGTTTTACCTATTTACATATTTTAGGTCCAATAAGCCTATTATGAGTTCATTAACTTGTATTAATCAATTTTATACTTGTATTATCAGTATTTATACTTTACATGTTGGGCCCAAACGGGTTAATCCCAATAAGTAATTTTTATAAGTGTTTAACTTATTTAGTTAAATTATTAGTCCAAATATGCTAACTTAGCTCGTTAATGTCCGTATGTCATATAGTTCGGGTTTTATCGGTTTTTACTTGTATTAGGTACTTATATATCAGTATATGACTTTTAAAAACTTTACATTAGACGGGTTTGATCGTCTAAGTTTTAATTGGCGTAAAACGTTAATTTTACGGTAATAGCCGAAAAGTCGTAAAAATCATGTTTATAGTTTTTATAACTTATAAAACTTACCATACTACCATTTTTATAAAATGTCCATTTATTTAACCTTATACATATTTATATAAATGAAATTTATAAGTTAGCGGGTTTTAATTCACATTTTATACTATATTAGTTTGAGTGCTTATATAATACTATTAAACATTAATTTCTCAAAATCTGATTTTTAGTTTCATATTCACCATTTTTATCATATCTTGAGTTCTATAAGGAGATAGAAGCTCATTTTTAGATGGCATAAACTTCATATTATGTGCTACAAATAATTAGTTATAGCTACTGCTCAATCCACGTCTAAGTATCCTTAACAGTCCCTACAAAACAGACTATTCAGATTGGCACACTAATCTTGTTTTGATCATATCTCACTCATTTTGATGATTCCATTGCATGGCCAACTCTCACATGTGTATGACATCTAACACTTACTGTAAATGGATTCCACCATGCAATTTTATCAGTTTATAACTGTAACACCCCCATAAAGCGGGTATCACAGTGGTGGATCGATGAGCAAATAGCTTACAAAGCACAGATCATAATTATATGATTTTTGAAATACAATTGATGTATACATTGAATTTGTACAATCATTAAAATAGTTGAATAACATTTGTTATGAATATCCCGGTAAAAGATAATCCCCCGTCATTTTTATGCTCCTAAATGATGCTCAATCCATGCTCAAATAATCTTGCTAAATAACCTGTGCAAAACATACTAAAGGGGGTCAACATAAAGTTGGTGAATTTACAGACTTTAACAGTTTATTAGTTTGGACATACATTAAGCATAGAAATGACAATGCACGAAGCATTCTCACTAAAATGTAAATAACATTAGTTTATTTTTACTAGAAACTGAAGCTAAACCTTCATAGTCCTCAACAGATGAGGACGTAGTGTCTGACTAAGAGACACTCATTCCAGTTCCAACATGGTATACGTCTGTTGTCACGGCCAAGGCACAGTGATCATGACTCACCCAGGCGGGGATGGTTAATCCCTAATAGATCTATTTATAACATTTGGGCAATTTACAACAATTTAACAGTTTCAATAATAAACAATCATAGACAAATTTATACAATCCGGTTATGTCCATTATATGTTTGCATATTTTCTTTCCCAAAAGGGAAAGGTTTATCAAGAGTTTATATGGGGCTGTAAACTCACTTGGGAGTAGGCAACAGCTATTTAATACGAAAATCCAAATAAAGCTCACGCCAAAGTTATGCCTAATCAAATAGTACAGTCTTAATAGATAATACAAAGGACATATATGTAATAAGTATGTTTTAATAAGTTCTTGGACATTACATAAGTTTTATGATTCTTTATAAAACTTTTTAGGTAAACACGTAGTCATTTTAAGTGAAAAATCCAAGTTGACACTTTTAGCCCATCTTAAGCCCAATAGTGGTCCACTTATATGACTTTAGTCCATTTTAAATTCAGTATACTACTCTAAATTGGTTATTAATCTTAGTTCCAATAATGGCCCAATACTCATTACAAGTGTAAGTTAGGCTTTTATGGTCCAAGTCCACTTTGTATAGTCTTTGGGTTCTAAAACACATCACAACCACATACACTTAATATTTTACGTTGGTCGGGTCATCTAGTTTTCAGTATATATATATAAGTCCATAATCCTCGACATGTGGGTCCTACCATGTCGGTTTATATAAAAATCATCACATTTTACGTTAATGAGTTATAATCCGTTTATTATAATTTTCCCGACATGTCCCGCTAATTTGTTCATATCTCTTGAACCGTAAATCACCTAAGTGTGTTCTTTTTACCCAAACCATTATTATCTCATGTACTATACTTATTATAAGTTTAATTACCACTAATTTATACTTTTCATAGCTAATTAACCCATTTCTTAACTTAGAAGAGTTGGCTGTTTTTGGGCAGCCAAACTCGTTTTCACCATTTTGGTCGCCATTTCCAAAACGTAAGGAACTGGTAAACTATCCAATTGATTCTACTTGTTCATGATTTTATCTACAACCTATAGTTTTACCTTTTTCAATGGTTCTTAGTTCTTATATGATAAAACAGTCCGTGAAGACAGTATGTTCAGATCTGACTAGTTTTCACTATTTTGGTCACCATTTACAAACCGCAAGGAACTGGTAAATCATCCAATTGATTCTAATTCTTCATGATTTCATCTACAACTAGTTTTACATATTCGTAGGTCAGTATATAAATTTTACGAGAAAACAGTCCATCAAAACAGTATGTTCAGATCTGACTAGTTTTCACTATTTTGGTCATACCTTATTATCTATAACTCATCACGAGACGAGCCACCCGGGGAATTAATCACCAAACAATTATCTATCTTAATGTGTAAGTTTTTAGTATCCCAAACCTACTGAGTTTTACATGTAATCTGCTTTTGTTACGGTTCATAAATTGTTGTGAATCAAATCGTTACTTGGGCTTGTTTAGCTTCATTTTAGTGTCAAAAACTCATATACAATGTCCCAATACTCATTAATCCATTTCGTACATATATATATATATATATATATATATATATATATATATATATATATATATATATATATATATATATATATATATATATATATATATATATATATATATATATATAGTTAGGTTAACGTGATGTACCTCTTTAAAATTGTTAAAATGAAAAGTATTATGAACCATTGGATTTAGTTAGTTAGTATTAAATCCAATTAATAATAGATGAATTGTATTAATGTAACTAGAATATGGTCAAAGGACAATTAATAATTAAACCTAGAATTAATTTTCATTTGATACATTATGTCTAAATAATATTCTTTACAAGTAAACAACTACATATCCAATATTTTACAAAATAATAAGATGATACATCAATAAGAAAATAGAGGTACATATCTATCAACTCATATAAAAAATAGATACAATTCATATCACATCCAAAACTACAAATATGATGGTACATATTTAACATTTAACTCGGACACAACCTAAACAAATAAAAAACCGTTATGTACCAATTCATATCCGTAACTATAACTTAATATAATATACACAAAATAACTTGTCGTGAATTGTATATATTAATAGGTGATACAACATATGAAAAACACTAAAACTCCGAAATAGTTACTAGTACATATTAGTAAAATATAGTTACTTTTGGAAAAAACATAATAGTGTTTTTTTCCAATTAATATCAAGTGTTTCAATTAAAATACAATTAATAAGTGTAATAAATATGGTTAAATTTAATCAATGAAGCCTTTTTTTTATAAATTTCCTAACAAACATAGAAATGCAATTAATTAAAAATTTAATGTTCTTTTAATGAGAATGATGCCATCTTAATTAAACTAGTAAATCTAAAGGTCCAAATTACTTTTTATTTTAACAATTATAAGACACTACACTATTTTAACTAAAATCTATATATATATATATATATATATATATATATATATATATATATATATATATATATATATATATATATATATATATATATATATATATATATATATATATATATATATATATATATATATATATATATATATATATATATATATATATATATATATATATATATATATATATTAGCGTCGTAACCCGCCCAACGGACGGGGTCGTTTTGTAAATTTCTTCTAAAAGTACATTTGTATATTAGTTATATGTGTTGCCAGTGTGAACTATTTTTGTTGAAAGAAAACTTAAAGAAAACTATATTTTGATATTCTTAAGCCTTGTCCCACCCAACAGACGTGTTTTATCCCATGTGAATTTTTTGTTGCACAAATATAGACGGGAGGTTCGATTAGTAAATCATTTTTTTGAAAACCATTATAATGGTTGACAGTTGAACATATATGTCTTAGTGTGATAAAACCGTTTTTATTAAAAGGAAACATTTAATTGTGTTGCCCCTTTGCTAACAAACGGACGGGTTCAGTTCATAATAAAAAGCTATTAAGGAAGTTGTATATGGTAAAACGCTAATGCTTATTCAGATACGACATAAGACTTAATTGTACACAACGTTTTTTGTTGAGTTTGGATGCTTTCCTTATTTGTCAAAATAGGTATCCGTCAATCCTCTTCGGATTATGACTTTGACGATCCGACATACAGTTGTTCGCGTGAAACACCGGCTTCGGTAAAACAAACCAATCTCTAATAGTGTCTCGCTGTGGCTTTTATTAATCGTCATTGACAATGTAAATTGGAAGATAAATATTGGATTACTCCGGCCCCCAAAAACACCTTGTCCTCAAGGTGTTGCTCCAAAATCTTGCCTCACGTGATTCCGGGATCCCATGTTCTTCGTTGTATCCCCGTTGCGTTCTTCAAGAGCAAGCAGTAGTCTTGATATATTCTTTTGAGCTCTCTTACGCAAACTTGTAATTGTTCATGTGAATCCAATCTTTCAGATCCATTACCAAGCGAGGTAAATAGCTCTCTAGGTTTTCTAGTTTGGACACATGCAACCACAAACTTTTTCCAAAACAACCTTGCCTTCACCTTCCTGTTAGGACTTTGTTGATTTAGTTGGACCTTCATTGAATTCATTGAATGAACTTGTCCTTCATGGATTATCTCTTCCTTTACTGCCGCTTTTAATGATCTGTAAAACTTCTCAGTTGCCACTGAGATACCTTGGCGCGCCTGTCTAAATTCCTCCTTCATCTTTGACTGGAATAGAGCTAACCTTTCGTCTAATTTAGAAAATCTTTCCTTCCAATCAGAGTGAAACTGTTCCAGCATCTCTGCAACTTCAATTAGCCGGTCTTCATAGATCATCTTGAGAATTTTAAGGTTACTGTCTTGTGAACAGTAACTTTCTGACCGATGAACAGTAGCCGATGAATAGTAACATATCCGTGAACAGTACCGTGAAAGAATGTTTTGGCCCAGATCTTGCTCTGATACCTATGGAGTGGTGGCTTGGACCCAAAGGGGGTGCCAACCGTGACCAACATAGCCGTGACCAACGAGGACGTTGGTTCTTCAAAGGGTGGGGTAATGTTATGATCCCACATCGGCCATGTATGGGAATGGTTGATGGTTTATAATGTCCAGGTGTCCCCTCCTCAAACAAGCTAGCTTTTTGAGTGAGTTCTACGCTTGGGACTTATAAACCGATTACGAGCCTAGTATGGGATGGGTTCGTATATGCAAATTTAAAAACTTTGCTAATATGTAATATTAACTCAAGATAAATAACTATTTTAATGTGCTCGACTGATTCAAGTTGAATTTTTCATAAAATTCAATTACTAAAGAGTTTCATTTTTGATAAAAGGTTTTTGAAGTGAAAGGAAATTATGTGATCTTGACATTCACAATTTTGGAGGGAAAATTTTATCATATAGTGTGTGTGAAATCAACTTTAATCTAGTGACATGATTAATTTACTATTCATAAAGGACTTTATGTTTGTCCATTCGTATAGAAATTCTTTCTTATATTTTCAGTTGAAAAAATATTTCTAAGATACATATCATTATTAAGAATTACAACCTAAGCAAATTAAGACACTTTCCTAAAAGAAGCTCAATACTTCACGTGTAAAACAAACAAAAAAATGTACTATATGATTAGTTTCATGACCGTCCGATAGTTATTAAACAAAAAATTATTAAATAAAAAATTTACAATAGTAAGTTGGTAAGTATGATTACTCTTATGAAGTTAGAGCACTTTTATACCAATTAAACTTGTTTCATTTTTAGATAACATCTTATTTTACATACTTATGTAAATTGACAAAAAATAAAATCTCAATATACTACTGACACAACGAAGTTCTTATTGACTATAATTTAGAACTATAATTAAATAAGACCATATATGCATGATACTAATAGGCCTTGTAGTACTCTTTCAAAAAGACTCGGCGATGACCTATCATTATTAAGGGTGAGCATTTGGATTATCGGACCGGACTGATCAAATTTGGTCTGGTCTTCAGTCTGTGATTTTGGATCATTTTGGTCCTTGGTCCGGTCGTTTCGGTCCGGCCTTAACAAAAATTCATTTATTTTGTTTAATTGGGACCGGACGGAACCGAAGATCGGACAAGACCAGACTGACCGGGACCGGACCGAACCATTTCGGTCCGGTCTCTGTCCGGTGTTTTGGACCAATTTGGTCCTCAGTCCGGTCCGGTTCGGTCTGGTTCTGCTGCTAAGCCCTAGATCGCCCTCATCAAGAGATAAAATTCGACCCAATTTCTTTTAGTAAACCTATATAATTTCTCACTGAAAGCAATCAAACATTTATCGTATTGCCACCATACAATGGACGACATATCTCATTTTCACTTGGAAGTTCCAGCTTGTTATTCTCTAGCTTTTGGATCATTGAAACACGTGCAGTAGTGCATTACCATTACTAAGTACTACGTATGTATCATACCAAAGAATGAGAACATGTTTATATAGGACAAGAGATGTGAACTGGATAATAATTAAGTCACGTCATTTATAACTTTGTTATTTACACTATAAATTTACTGTCATTATCCGTCGTCATTGCAAATTCCTATCAACAAACTATAGTTCTTTAACATTAGATATGGCTAGTTAATTGTAGTAAGTATGGTTTATTTTGTAAATTGGTACTGTATTGACTAATTGCTGATCAAGTTCTCTTTCTATGTAATGCAGGCCAGATGGAACAAAGAAAGCCTATGTTAAGTTAACTCTAGACTATGAGGCACTGGAAGTTGCTAACAAGATCGGTATTATCTAAGGTAGGGTTAGGTAGCTAAGTAGTTTGATTCAAGATTTTGGCTGAAAGCGGAACAATTTAGCTAGGTTTTGTATGTTGAATAGTATTCCTAGCTAAAACTTAATGTGGATTTACATTTGGAATGAAGCATGTTTAGTAAGTTTCGTACCTGCTTGTGGTTCATTTTGTTGCGTTTGTTAGTTTATATGATTTAGCTATTGTTTAGTTGTCAATGTTTGGTATGGTAGCCAAAATTTTCTTGAATAACAATTTTAGCAGATAATTAGGCATCTAATGAGCACATTTATGGACCCATAATAGAATCGCAAGTTCTAAAATATTATACCAAACAGAGCCAAAAGAACAGAATTGGAATCTTATCAATTTTGCTGATTTGGTTATAAGTGAGAGATCCTACTTTGACACATGCTGAACAACGCATAACATTTTCCTTGAAAAGCAAGTTTATGTTCCATATCTGAGTTTCTCGTCTAACATCTCCTATTTGTTTCTCGGAGTATCTTGTTGTTAAAGCTCATTTTGCATAGAGGTAAGATTAAACTTTTGACATATAGTTGGATAACAGTAGGCACAAACCGGAACCTTGATACACAAACAACACTTATCGTAATGGCATAATGTAAGAGCTTTAACTCTATTCTTAACAAACTAAAAGGTTACTCATAGTACAAATTTTATTAAGATTTGTTATTCTAACAAGGATTATGACACAAGTCTGGTTTGGAAATTTGTTCTAGCTGTCTTAGTTATAAGCATAGACAACGGGTGTTTTCGTAACAAACTCTTGGAACATGAAACCATTAAAATATTGCATATTAACTAAGCCATTTCAGATAAATAAAAGCTACTAAACCAACTAATATTAACTGCTAACATTTAAATATTAAGAAAAACTATACTCTCGCCGACATATCAGTTCAGAAAGGATTATTCTGTTACAGAACCTCCATGTTTCTGCACTCCCTTCAGTATTGATTTTGGTCGTTCCATTACAGTAAAGTACAGAAGTAAGAAAACTACCAAGTAAAAAAACCACAAATTTTGACCACCCACTATTCTTCTCTATCTAATTAACAGGAGACTCTTGACGGGTTTTGCATATTAATACCAGCCTAAAGACAGCTTTATTTTCTAGGAGGGATTTCAAGTTGCAGAGAATATGAAGTTCGAATAGAAAATTGTCTACAAAATCATTTCCCATCCGTGCTACACTAAAAATCACAAGTCATTCTTAAAGACGAAAGGTTCTATTTAAGTAATAATATTATAATTTCCATGTCAACAATCTAAATACCTATCTGCGACTATTAATATCTTTACATACTCAAAAGTAGAGGATCATGTTATGAGAAATGGATCAATATCAACATATTTAAACGACCATAGTTACAACATGCTTGTAGACGCAACCTAATACTTTGATTGAAATAAAATACATACATGAAATTCCAATGCTTCCTTAATCCTATCCACAACCACTTCCATTATAAGGTGTTGATTTGAATTGAACTAACGCGCTGAAATAAATAAATTACCACATATTGTTGAGACCTTTAGATGTATTGCCAAAACCTCTATCTTTCTTCCCACAAGGTCCAACAAATATCTTCACATTTCCAACTATCTCATTGCTTGAAAGATCAATGTCCGCACGAGCTTGCTCATTTTCTATCTTTGCAGCCTAACGTTCTTTCTGAATCAGTTTTTCTGTTTTGCCAGAAACCTCTTGCACGGAAGATAATTATCAGTAGACAGATACCACAAACCCACACATGCAATTCAGAAATTTATCTGAGACTGGTGTTATGCAGTTGCAGCTCAGAATAGACAAACAAACGAAAGATAAATTCTTCATAAATAGTTCACCAAATCAGAATGACCCATTAGGCATGTTTTAATTCAAGCACAAGTCTACTCAGGGTCGACATTTAAGAATTTTCACATTAGTTAACCAAATGATTTGGTATATCATGTATATAAAGATACATAGTTTGGGAAAATAAATGGCTTAGGTCAATAAAGAAGTGGCGTTAAGAAACCTTTAGTTGTTGAAGCAATAAGTTTTTCAAAACAGCATTTAACAAAGTAGAAAATAAAATAATTTTTTTCTGATAGAAAGTGTATTGGGTCATTTAGACCCATATTGCTTCACTAAACACAAAAAATGGCTGTATTGACTTGTCCACTGAGCTGCCCAACTCACTTAGCAAAACTTTATCATGGAAAAAATTAAACAAAAACACACAAGTCAGACCTATTTTCTTGAGGGACATCTGGCCTATTATTTCAGTACAATTTAGAATTGATAAGGCCTGCTCTTCACAAGCTCTGGAAAACATACGGAAAAAAAAGTTCAACAAACAGGTGGTGACAAAAAAATCTAACACATCAGAAGTTCCTGCCAATTGACAGATATCTTGAATTACCAGTGTTGGCCTTACATCTCATGGGTTTAAGGTCTTGTCTATCATTACACAGGTGGGTCAATGTTGGTTTCCCAAATCACACCCCATTTATTTGTCATTTGGATAATGTTATGTGTAACACCTGGTGCTATCTCCAGCAGCAGATTCAATCGCAGGTGCAAACCAATTTACAACTTTGCAGACTCATGTGGCACCACATCATCTGGTTCAAGAGGTGCATCGTTTTGTGTATCGATGTGTGTGGCAACGCTTCTCTCTACAGCTACAATAGGTTCTAAAGTAGTTTGATAATTAAAAATAAAAACTTATACATGTTTCTGTAGAGTTCAAATTCAATAAATCATAGTAAAGGACTGCAATATTGAGTGCAAATCCAAAGCAAATAAGGTGTGTTGGGGGCAAGTTCACTGTTCGCAATATCTTGAAATATATAAATATTATATAGTCCTCATCATTACCATTTGGCTGCGGGATTCTCATCAGGGTCTCCCTCCTCGTCATCGGCCTCTTCTTCTCCTGAGAAATTTTCGTCTCCAGCATCTTATGGGTCAACTGCTTCTGGTTCGTCTTCATCTTCATCGTCATCCTCGGTTTCACTCTAGTCTTTCGCTTCAACTTCCCTTTTGTTCTTTCTGAGAAGTTTAGATAGAATAAACCTGCAATCATCCAGTAATAAATAAATGTTTTACTGCAAATATTCAGTTGTAAACCAAAAGGTAAGGACAGGGAGACTGTTGCAAAGTTTGAAATTTGTTGGCATCATTAAGCCATATCAACAGCTGTAGATGGACGATATTGCTACCAACTGAAAACTTTCTTTCAGACCAAGTGGATAATTCAACAATTTACCAGCAAGTGACCCATTGTTTTTATATACTGTTTTAGAAATTTCCTCATCCAAACTTTAGTAGTGTATGTTCGAGATTTGGTCCTATAATTACATACTTTAGTAGTCTCAAGTCAAGAAACAAAAACTGAATATGCCACCTCTAACTTTGGACGCCTGATGAGTGATGGCTTTATACAGGGGAACATGTGTTACAAATTATCAGCCTATTTCTGCAAGTGCAGCAACCTTCAATGGACCTCCTAAGCTTGAGTAGGACACCTCTACTAATCATTTTTATCAACTATCGTGAGCCCATCATCACACAATATGACAATAATTAGATAATGAAGAAAGAAAGCTCGACTGCTGATGAGTTAGGTAAATTTGAATATTCAGACTCTCCAAAACTGGCCATTGGCGGAGACAACAGTAAAATGGCGCATGGGGTACCATAATATTATTTTCATCTTTAACCTGTTAGGCGTGCCTCAAGCTCATTGCAACGCAGAAATCATTTTGCCTTGCAAATCCAAAATCTGCAATCTTTAATACGTCCTCATGTGTAGAGAGTATTAGATTATGTTGAACATATAACATACATAAGCTATATACATAAAAACTGAAGTTGGGTTACAGTCGATGCCATAGGCATGTTACCTTAACGCCAAGGTAGTCATCAAGTGCCCTCGTGACCTTCTCAATCTGTTGTTCAAGTTCATGAGTAGGTGCTAGAACCAAAGCCTGGCATTCAACTACACTGTAATTGAGTTGTAACTTAAAATTGCAAATACCCTTTCTTACTTGTAACTTAAAATTAACAATATTATTATGAGAAATTGTTTTTTTCTAATCATAATAGAAAATTCACAGTTAGTAAATGTGTTTATGGGTCAACCCAATCCGACGTAGTTTGACCCGCATCAAATAGGTCATCCACTTGTTGCATATCTGTTTTATTTTAGGCTGCTATCAGGGGTGTTTGGGATTGCTCTATCTCAACAGGTACGTCGTCAAAGGACTGTCATTGCTATGTGTAATGACTTCTATATTCCTATGTGCAGACGTAGTTGATGATGGGAACTGCGAAGCACTGCAGGAAAAGGTACGACATAACAACCAAATATGATGATTACTAATTAGTTTTTAGTTGGTGATTGTTTGCGAGAACTGCTATAAGCTACTTATCTTAACTTCCTATCTCTTAGTTTATCCATCATATAATTTTATTTTGTTTCTCTATAATATTACAAAATCACCAAACCTTTACACAATTTCATTTATAAAAGGCACAATGGAAAGGTATAATACTTTATGCCAACACTGTATTTTAAAGATGAAATAGACTTGGCATAGAAATTTTGGAACCGGTAGTTACCTGCCAACATTAATTGGTCGTTCCACGGATAATTCTGCTCCATATATCAGTTGGGTCACTCCTAACTCGTTTCTACAGCATTGCTACACATACAAAAAGAAGTTTAAAATGGACCATCTTTGTATGTTTATGCTACTGTAGTACTTATAGTTGATAATGTGTACCGAAGTGATCTCCAAAAGATGAAAACACGTATCCATTACCACTACAGTTGCCTCGCACAACAAAATGAAATATCTGGTTCTCCAGCCTGGAAAACTTTGAAAGTTACGCTAAATCCCAAAAAAATGATCACACGTCTTTTTAAGAGGAGCGGAGATTAAATTCAATGTTGTATGACAAAAAGCATGTGTGCAAGTAAACAGGAGTGAGTATTATTTTGTATCCATTACAATTCAGTGAAGGCTATGCCACGACAAAGAAGGTAAGAAGTATTACTTGCATAGACGTACTTAAAGTTACATGTTTCAACCCAAATCTGTTTGTAGCTGTCAATCTTGCCACCTCACATCTGTAGTGGGGAATTAATAATGAATTTGACGCCAAACTCTGTGCATACCTCATCCACTTGCTGTAGGCCATTTGCACATAGGGTGCTGCTCAGATCATTATGTACATAGTCACCAATGTAAGCTTCCTTTGCGAACTGAACTCTCTGCAACCATGCCAGTAGCTTGCTTCTGTGATACAGATTGTGTTCTCAATCTGAGGATTATTCCAAATTACTACGTACAATTCAAGGAACGTAACTGTTTATTGGAGGTTCTGACTTTGGGGCTCAAAATTGGATTGGGATCTACGACCTGGTTAGATGTAGTTACGAAGTTCAACTTTGGACTGGGATTTGCGACTTGGTCGGCTGGGTCGGATTGGTTGACTTATTTTATCGTCTCCATTGACTTTATAAGAAAGCACAATAAGTAATATATGTATTAGTGAAATGCTAAACACATTCTCTTCATATGAAGTCAAGGCACGGAGCGATTTTCTTAGCTGGTATACCTATGTCATAGTCATTTTCATGCCAGGGATGCTGGTGAACGTGCTAGGAACTGAATGGAATTGGGTTGTTGTTTGCAAAATTGACCCTTATTCGAATGCTAAGTTTGACACCAATGAATGGATCCGTAAGACCAATAGGCATGCCATGTACTTTTATGGTTCATTCCGTGTGTATCCTTCCACTCGGATAAATCCTCTGAAGTTTCAGCCTACAAAAAGAAAAGCGATTTAGTATGAGTGGATAAAAGCACGATTTAGTAAACATCACAGCTGTTATTGACATTCGTGATCTGGTAAAACACTTTCATGGACTTATACTCACTAAACTTCTATGTATCCTAACTTCCTCGATAAGTCATCCTAAAAAGAAATCGAGTATTCACCGGTAAGGGAATAAGACATGCCATATAAAGAAGAAATGTACATCAATTATATCAACCATGCATACTTTTATCAATAATATAGCTTGCTGCAGACTGCATTTGGTGATCGTTATATGAATTATCAATGAAACAGTACCTACCAGGCGGACCGCAGACGGGTAGATGGCGATACGGTGGTGATGGTGATAGATCAGACGGGTGGATGGCAATACGGTGGTGATGGTGATACACGTACGCAACCGGAACATTCAATTAATGATCAAGAAAGGTCACCTGGATGGATCCTTGAAGAATGTATATGAACTATGCGATGCCTTTAGAGCCAACTGATAAAAGATTTATATTCAAACTAAAAAATAATTCAATTCAAACTCAAAAAGATTAATGATGATGTAAAATGTACGTTTGTCAAGAATACGTAAGAAGGTTTAGTCATTCATGATATGTATGACCTCAATGTTACTGTATCAATGTTAGAACTTTGTGGGTTTGGGAGTCATCGCCTAACAAAGTAAATGATGTATGAGCCTAAAATGTTCAGAAAATATTGCAAAAAGAACACTACAGAACTGTATTCTACCTTCACCAATGTTGAATCAGGAGGAAGACCGTGTGATAACCGAATTTACATAAATTGGGCAATGGACGTCTGAAATGCGAATAAATTCAGATGAGTACATGAATAAAAAATGGTACACCAAGAATGCAACAGAAGCAAATTATGACCAAATGCTATATCCATGACAAAACCCCACCAATGATCACTACAAAATTACACCACCAGACCAAAGAACCCGTTGACACCATCTTAAAATTTGAACATACCCAAGGCTTGTCGCATAGAGTCCTAGTAGCTTTCAAACCAAAATATATATATCTTTATAAGATATCTTGAATTTGACTCATTAAAAACATAACCCACTGACATAACCCAAATATTGATAAGTAAATAAGTCAAAGTAGCCAACTCTAGATGTGATGATTATCTTCCATCACTTAGTTATAGCAATAATAATTCACTGAAATTTCAAATGAAATACATACACATAGAGAACTTACATGCTGGAATGACAACCCCCTATCTTCCTCCCAAGTTATAGAACCCGAACTGATGTAGTCTGATCATGGGGCAGAGCTAAATAGAAACCTTAGTAAAAAAGAACCTATAAAACTTTAATAAGCTTAAAATTAATTGTTCAACGGCTATCTTACTTCTAGGAGGATATATGACTAAACAGCAACCATATATATTAGGCTTTAAAGAACTCTTGGTGATGCAAATTCCTCGTACATTGCCACTGACACCTACCATTTTAATGACGTTAGACACGTTTCTGAAGTAGGATTAACAGGTGACGGTGTGATAGTAATTGATGGATCCATTACCAGCTTATCATGGGTTATTTCTTTCCCAGAAACCAATTTGACACCTTTATAAGCCCCACTATCCTACAAGATAATAAGCAACAACTATGAACCAATCATGAAAAAAAAGAACAGCATAATGGTGATAGAAAAATAAGTTCGTAATTATTTCTAATACATTACTTGTACATTACTTAAAAAATAAAAAACACGGTTTAAAAGTTTGTGGGTCACTCGTCCATCACTTTTTCAACAATACAAAAATGACCCATTTTAACATGTCACCCAACCAGCCCATCTTGTTACCTCTAGTATATCTCATTAACATCAAATAACTATGACTTCAGTAATATATACAATATTCATTCATTATTGAGTCTCGTCCCCATTTCTTCCTGAGCCAAGTAAATAAGCCCCACGATCATTAAATTTTCAATTTGACACACCAAATCAAATCTTATAAGATGAACTCAGTAAAATCTTTACGTGTTATCTTATTAAGTTATATGGGGAACTGATTTAGGTTACAAAAATATAGGAGATACAAGTGAAAATGGTACCTCCAATCTTTCTTGCTTACTCAATCTTGTAAAGGCCTTCACGGTCTTCATGTCATACACTTAGAGAGGAGTGTTCATGAAAACCTGGTAGTGACCTAAATGAAATAATTAACAGTAAATAAAACATAATTTTTAAAATAATTTGACCTAATTAGTAACAAACCGCAAAAATAAAAATAAGTTTAACCTAATTCTTAACAATCAAGTAACTATAATAAAATAATTAACAAAAAAAGGTGACCTAATTTGTAACAATCAATCTCGAATTCGCAGATATATAATTAGATATGTAAAAAATCACGTGATATATTATTAAGTATTTATATAAAAACAAAGTTTGAATATGAATAAAAACCTGAAACGAAGGAGGGTGAGAAACAGTTTTAGCAGCAGAAGTTTTGGTTTTGGGCTACTTCTCGGCTGGATCTTTTGTGGTCTTCTTCACAGCCTTCTTAGTCGCTGATTTCTCAATAGTTCTGATGGGAGTCTTGATCAAAATACTTTTATGAAAATTTTTGGTTTGATTTTGGTTTTGTGTTTATCTTTTGATTGTGATATGGAGCACGTTTTACTTAAATGATAACCTCTTGATTAGATATTGTATAAAGATGATATGAATGAATACTAAATTAGGGTTAGCAGGATTTGGGGAAAAAAGATAGGATTTTAGAGATGTGACGGCTGCTTAGGGTTTTTGTGTGTGTTTTCCCCCGACTGTGTGGCTACAAGAATGAGAAAAAATGAGTTTAGAAGTATATTTTATACCTGTGTTTTAAAAACGCAGCTTTTTTCAAAAATGCGTTTTGAAGTAACGATTTTCGGATTTTTTTAGGAAAAAAACAAATGCTATTGGTCTAGAGGTGTCATGTCACATATGACTGGGATTAGGGGTGTGGCATCAAGTCATAGTTATACCTATATATAATATAAAGATATATATATATATATATATATATATATATATATATATATATATATATATATATATATATATATATATATATATATATATATATATATATATATATATATATATATATATATATATATATATATATATATATATATATATATATATATATATATATATATATATATATAGGGGAGAGTTAAAATAAAAAGACTTTTTTTGGTGAGAAGGATAAGAAGGATTCTCAGCCATTGATTTAAAATCAATGGATGAGATCACTTCATACTTCTAACTAACTAACTAACTAACTAACTAACCATCTAAACATGATTTTAAAAAAGTTATCAAAAAAATCTGAAAAAATTCCACCATGTCGGTTATGTTGGTGCAAAAAAAAGTTGTGAAGAAGGTTTTTTTAATTTTGAGTTTTTTACGTTTTTTTAATGCACAAAAAATAAAATTTGATGCACAAAAAGGTGAAATTTGGTATACAAATTTTTTTCATGCACAAAAATTTCAAGTTGTTTTAGTTTGATGGGGCATTAAATTTTAAAGCAAAAAGTCAAAAGAAGTTGGGCATAAAAATGAATTCTTGATGTACAAAAAACGTAAAAAGCTTAAAAATTATCGTTTTTGTGCATCAAAATTTCGTTTTTTTGCATTAAAAAAACATAAAAACCTTCGAATTAAAATAACTTTTTTTACAAAAGTTTTTTGCACCAACACACCTGATCTACTGGAATTTTTTCAGAATTTTTGAAAAACTTTTTAAAAATCATGTTTAGATGGTTAGTTAGTTAGTTAGTTAGGATTGTGGTTTGATCTCATCCATTGATTTTAAATCAATGGATGAAAATCCTTCTTCTCCTTCTCACCAAAAAAAGTCTTTTTATTTGATCTCTCCCATATATATATATATATATATATATATATATATATATATATATATATATATATATATATATATATATATATATATATATATATATATATATATATATATATATATATATATTCGGAATATATATAAGATCAAGAAAAATAAAAGGAATGATAAATAAGAACGAGATGTAGATCTTACGAGGCTTATCAAAGTCGTTGTACTAGTGAGTGAGCAAGTAACCATCCAAGATCTTGTCAACCCTTGATGTGACCACCATGCATGATAGATCCGGAATAGATCTACAAGTTTCACTTGATGCATGTATAGATCCGGGGTAGATCTATACGTTTTACTTGATGCATATATAGATCCGGACTAGATCTACATATTTTACTTGATGCATGTATAGATCCGGGGTAGATCTATACATTTTACTTGATGCATATATAGATCCGGTCTAGATCTACATATTTTACTTGATGCATGTATAGATCCGGGGTAGATTTATACATTTTACTTGATGCATATATAGATCCGGGCTAGATCTACATATTTTACTTGATGCGTGTATAGATCCGGGGTAGATCTATACATTTTACTTGATGGATATATAGATCCACCATGGAAATAAAAGAAAATCTTGAAAGTTGATGCATGTAGGAGATTTACATACCAATGTGTAGATCTCGAGATTTCCAAGATGGGTCTTTGATTAGATTTTGAAGATTCAAGCTTGATCATCAAACTTTTGATGATCAAAGGTGTTGGGGAGGTCACGGCAAAAAGGAAAGAAAGAAAGAAAGAAAGAGAATTTCTTTGGTGTGTGTGTTTTGTGTGTGAGGAAGTGACGAGACAAGTAGACAAGGCCCTTATATAGGGTGAGAGTGAAAGGTGACAAGTGTCACCCACTCAACATTGTCCAATAAGAAGCAAGAAGGTGGGGGACATGTTGGACATGTGTCACCCACTTAGAATTTTTGCCCAATGGGGGAGTGAGGTGTGTTGGTGGCTTGTCTAGTGGGCCAAAAAGGGTGCTTGGGCTCCTTATATCTTTTGTTGGGCTTATTAAGCCCATTACTATCCAAGGCTTATATAGTTGGGCTTATAAGGCCACAAATGGGCCTAAAGTGCATCTTGTATTCTAACTTACGTTATTACATGGTTCGGGTCACGTTCGAGGTTTATGAATTTTTGATTCATCTTACGAGGATTTCGTAATTGATCCAAAAATCATTTTTCCAATCAAATGGAGTATTTATATGACGTATAAATACGAAGGACGGGTTTGTCTATTTAAACGACAAGTATTTGTCATTTATCTTTTGTATAACGTAAGTATCGTTTTAGTAGAAATACTTCTCATTTAATCATTCCGTAGATAAATGTAATATTAAACAATTTAATCAAATTGTTTATCAAGTATTTCTCGACAATAATTTATGCAGTTAAATTATTGAACCGTTGGTACGCGGTTTGTATGACTTTTGTCAATTTCTCAAATCCGATGATTTTTGTATGGTTCAAAGAGGGTTTTTGAAACATACTCCATTATTACTTAATGAACGAAAAATCTCGGGTTTTACACCATCCACATGCCACCTTGAGTTTCGTCCTCAAAATTTGACTACTACTACTAGGTTGAGAAATGATCTAGGATAATTGAGTAGATTTTTATTACATTATTCTCATGGTAAAATCATGGATTTTACAGCACCACCCCGTTATTTTAGCTTCGTCCTCGAAGCTATTAAAAATTTTGTCATCTGTTAGGGTATAGATGTCATAGATTTAGAGGTTCGTCTTAGACATGCTCAGAAATAAATGGTGCCAACAATGTAAGGAGATAGTTATTCGGATTGCTCTTATAAGTCCGATAGGGCAGTATCTGAATGATGCTACCATTAAGGATGAATAGAAAGCAATGCAAAGAGATCTTTATCCGGGTCGCTCTATATATCCGATTGAGCAGTATTTGGATGCTGCTACTACTATGGATGGATAGTAATATCCAAAAAGTTTGGCCGTTTATTTGACAAAGCGGTAGATGTTCGCAGAACAAATAATGACAATTTAGAGAGGACACTCTAAGAGGTTGTCAATTTGGAAGAGTCGAGGTAGGGATAACTACCTTTATTTGGTTAAGCTTATGACGATTGATGTTCATTTGGAAACCTACAAGCCAAGATTTGAAGTCGGAGAGGGTTCCAGAACTAGACATGCTGATCTTATTCAAGTTCGGATTGCTGATCTGGCCATGAGCCAGGAGCAGAACATGATGGACGTCCACAGCCTGTTGATAGCAGGCCAGGTGGAGTACACTGCCATGCATGAGCGCATAGACTCTCTCTCTTGGACCATATGGGTAAATACCCAGATAGCACGAGGTTATTGAGCCACGAGGCCTTTCAATGGTTGTTGGAGGAGAACTTCTTCCTCCATCGGCATAATCACACCTTGGAGGGGGGTCTTCAGCGTGAGACCCACATCTCTCTTACTGCACAAGGGCGGTCCTTGTCCACCTTCTTTGATCTTGCAGCTGTTTGTCACGATTGAGTGACAGCAAAGACCACCTACCTTCGAGGAGTCGTTGGCAAACTGCGGTCCCAGTTGCTGATTGTACTCAGTTTGCTTAAGGAGTCCTGATTGGCTTATAGAGGTATTGCAGAGTACCTTGTCGGCACCTGTAGCCTTATCAGCCCTACCAATATCAGCCCTTATCTAGCAGACCTGCTGGGTAGGATTTGAGTAGATGTACTAGATCTTTTGTTTACCATGATAAGCTTTCAGGTTGTATTCAAGCTATAATGCACAATTCACGAGTCACTTAGAAGTTTAAGAAATCATTCGTCAAATCACAGTAAGTCTTGTGATGATACATTGTAAAGGTAGTTTATTACAATGTAGTACGATAAATGATAACGTTAATAAAGTCGATGACGTGTGTAGAAACCCAAATTTTTGGGGTTTTTCACCACCCCGTTATTTTAGTTTTGTTCTCGAAGCTAAAGATGAAGTTACTTGTTCAGGGGACAAGTGGGGGCACTTATTCCTTAAACGTGTAATCTTGTGAACTCGAGTTCTAAGTTTACAAGGTTGGATTGACTAGGACAAATTTGTCTTAAGTCTTGGTTTTCATTGGATGTGCCTCCAGGGCCCCAATGTGTCTTAATGAGCGTAGATAACAGTTCATTAATGTTACTACTAGTTCTTCAAGAGATTTTTAGTCTATTAAATTTTAATAGGCTGATGCGATGTCAAGTTGGAAATATAGCTTTGGCTGGTACCGCTCTTGCGTCAAAAATTTTCACGCGAAGGGCTTCCCGATATACTTCTAGACTGTGGAAGGCAAACAATAGTTTGACCCCAAAGCTTCACTCAGCGAGATGGCTAAGATTTTTGTTGGTGTTGCTTGGGTAGGAATTTACAAAGAATCTGCTTCATTTGTGACTGAGTTGGGGCATAAGTTGCATGGAGAAGAAGTACTTCAAATGATGGAAATTAAAGAAGATACCAAGAATAAAGTAGTGTGCATTTTGTGTGATGCTGGAAAGGTTGTGCGTTCAATGTAAGTGGTCCAAAATTTGCACAAATTTTGACTTCTAAAAGGGGGAAGTCATTCATTTCAAGGCTAGTTGGATAATGGTATTGTCGAACTAATTGTAGCCGAAGAGGAAAAGATTGTCCAAAAGAGTTTTGGACATCAAATAACGCTTTTTGGGTGATGATGAACATAACCCTACAAAATACACCCATTGAGAGTTGGGCATGTCTTTTATGCTTGGGTTTGTCTTCCTCGTCGACTTAAGAAATGTGGTTTAAGAAGATAGGGCATCCTCTTACCAAGTATTTCTGGTCTTCGGTACAAGAGATGACACTAAGTCTAATGTCAAACAGTCTGTGTTACCATCACCTCGAATGATCGAAGTTTCATTTCTCAATTGCAGATGAACCAGCTTTCTTTTCTGTGACACCCCAAAGGGGTTAAATGAAACAGAAGTGGGCACTCCCGAAAAGGGTTCAAAAGGCAGCGGAAAAAGAACTCTCCCTGAAAGGGGTCAGATGCAGCGGGAAATAGACACTCTCAAAAGATTCAAATGCAGCGGAAAATGGACACTCCCCACGGAGTCAAATGCAACGGAATATAGACACTCCTAATTGGGTCAACTACAGAAGAAGTGGCTACCTCCAAATGTAGTGGAAAAGAACACTCCCAAAAGGGGTCGAATGCAGCGGAAAAATGGATACCCCCAAAAGGGTCAATTGCAGAGGAATTGATATATGGGTTAAGGATAAGCCAAATATCAAGATCAAGATGCTATGATCCAAAAGAGATGAACACAAGTCTTCCTAGGTTTCTAGATGGTGATGATGATGTAATAACGATAAGATATCACTGGAGGAATTCGCGGATCAGAAATGATACGTTACATAGTTGGATCGATAATATCAATAATGAGTCATGTCGAATATATTTAAGCTCATGTGATTATAAATTTCTATTTACATCGATAAGCGTCCTTATCCATGTAAGGTGAAATTTACAACTCCACTCGGTGACCTATGATTTCTTTATTCAAACGAACAAGCGTCCTTACTTGTTTCAATAACGATTTCATAGCCCACCTTACCTAAATATTCTCGGCAAGGCTTATTATTTAGGATAAGTATAACGTCTAAGATAATAGATATTATTAAGATACTTTACAGCCCGTTTAGTTATAATTTTCGTCTTCGGGCGTCCCATTCCACCGTGATACGAATTTTATAAGTAAACTTCTGGTCCGGTGGCTTATGATTTCACCTTTAGACGTCCCATTCCGTCTAAAGACGTAATCATAATTAACTTAAGATCAAGAGTCTCAGGTCCCATATGTAAAATATAGGATCATAAGTACCTTGATTTTGGGTCCCACCGCATCATTTAAAGATGCAAATTTATCCAAATAATACCACATGATATTATAAAAAGCACGCGTATATGAGTCGTTAATAAGTCGTATTCCGTAGATATACGTACAAAATCATAAGCGAGAGAAAATATATGTTGACGCGCGATAACGGGCGCGAAAGTACGCATCAAACAAGGAGTTCATATGTATAATATAATATATAATAATATATTACAATCATAAGCATAGGCATTATATCATATAATTTCTTTTAATAAGATATATATGTATATATATATATATATATGTGCACATAACAACAAGTTCAGACATTTAATAAAATGTAGTACGCTAGGTAATGCTTCCTAGTCTGTTTTTAAATATTCCAATATGTAAGTTTGTTATAATTCCATATTCGTTATATGGCCAGTCAGTTGCCTAAGCAGTCAAAATAGACTAACATGTTCATAGATATTAAACAACTACGAAAAGATAGTATGCTCAGGTAGGAAGAACACTTCATGAAATTAAGCAAGTTATAATAGTTATCAAATAGTATAGGTAACAAGCAGCGTAAAAGCTTAAACGACGTATCAAGTAATCACGAAGAAAGTGAAAATCTTAGTATAAGATTTTTAGAATTTATTTGGATTTTATTACGATATCCACTTGTTTTTAGGCAGTTCATTTATGTTACTGTATTTTAGTTAAACATATAGTTGTATAAGTATTAATAACTTCCATTTTAGATTTGTTATTAATAATATCGTTTAAGTAAAAGTATTTCACTTACAAGTGTGGTATTTTACTTTTGTAATCTATGTATCTCAAGTTTCATAAAGCTTATATGAAAAGTTAATAAAAATAATAGTAGGTTATTAAATTCAATTCGTGTCCCTGAATTTCCACAAGTTAAGGATTAGCCCTTTTTAATTACCAGTTTGATAAAGTGACGGTTATAGTCCTTTTTAAATTTTGGATTCATTCAAGTTTTAAATTCACCTAATGAAGTAAAGGACTTTAGGGTTTGCTAAATTTTCGGTTATTTATAAAACAAGTCCCTCTATATTTTACCAAATATACACTTTCCGGTTCTTAACAGCTTTAGTCCTTAGGGTTTCTAGTATTTTCGGGAGATGGTGAAAATAGTCCCTCTATTTAACATTAGGTTTTATACTTCCAATAAGTGGTGAACTAATCCTTAGGGCTTCTAATTGCTTCGGCTGATTACAACATTAGTCCTTAGAGTCATAAAGTGACAATCTAAATTCCAAGAATTTACAAAAGTGGTCCTTAAGGTATAATAAATCATGAATGGCATTTATTAATCCCTACACTTTCAAATATTTATAATATTAGTCCTTGTAGTTTCTGTTTTATCAAGACAAGTTTCAATTGTCATGGTTTTAATCCATAAGTTTTATAAACTAATGTTCTTAGTCTAAAAGTTTTTATAAGTTATATCTTTAGTATAAAAACTTTACTTAAGTGTAAAATCACTAGTTGAGCTTATTAAGTGTACCAAAAGAGCTAATGGGCTTCCCAAACCCTTATTGAGCTTACAAGGTCCATTAACAATTCTTATGAGCTAAGGATTTCTTAATGGGCCTAATTATAGTTTCAGATCCATCCATGTTAGAGTTTTACTACATAGGTCCATAAGACAATAAATGGGCCTAATGGTCTTCCTAATGGGCCTAAACATATTTTAGTCCATTAATAATTCAAGGTTTGCTAAGTGGGCTTACTAGGCATTAAATGGGCCTAGTATGCTTAGTTAATGGTTCGGCTATATGGTATTGGGCCTATAGGGCCTATTCAAGTTTTGGGTTATTGTTACTTGTGCTTAACTAGTCCATTAATAATACTTAACCATTTATCTAGGTGTGAAGTTTATGAAATCTTACAAGCCTATTTGTTCTTAAAGGTTTATTTCAAGATCTCCAAAGAAAATTTTATAAAATCAAATTTTTGATTTCCCCGAACATTTATTTAGATTTTTCAATATTTAAAAAAAATCTAATTAGGTTTACTAAAAAAAATTTAGTTTTGATTTCCCCCAAGATTTAGCAAGACGCATATTATTCAGTTAGATTCTTTTATAAAAATCAATTTAGATTTTCCAAGATTGAGTAAAATAGATAGATTTATTTAGGCTTTTAGAGACAAAAGAAAATCTTCTTAGATTTTCTAACGGGTTCTAGAGATTCTGTTAGATTTCTAATGTTTCCAAAGTTTTTAGTTAAATTTCCATTTAAATATTTCCATGTGTCTGTTATGTATTAGATTGTTCGTGGTTATAATGCATTGTTCGGGCCATCATACTTCAGAAGCCATTCTATAAACGTTTGAGGAGCGAGGGCACTTTAAATCGTAAACCCAACCACTCAGTCAAAACGTAATATCGAGATGGAACATCTTTAGTATAAAGCTCCCTACTAACATGGCATGTTTATTTGTTTTATTAAGTATCTTGAGTATTTAATATTTCTATAATTAAATATTAAATAGTTTTATTACGTAAATACGTACAAGTTAGCATCTAATACAATCAAAAATTACAAATGCATAGATTAATAAATGCGCACTTAAATCATATAGTTATGTGATATGAGGGATTTTACTCATATCATTTGTATCTTAAAACAACTAAAAATGGATACAATCAATGAAAATGCCTTGTATTTGTGTTGTTTTGTTGTTTCATGTGTGTAGGTACCAAGATCACGAAAACCAGCAAAATCGAGGAAGCCAAATGCAAGTTCGTTTTTAGATGATTTAATCTTAATTGGGCCTTGTGGTCCCCACTCTTGGTTTATGGGCTCAAAAGCCCAATAAGGGATCATATTTATTCACTTTTGAAAAAACAAACCCATTATGGCCCAAGGAGAAAAGAATGATACGGCTGGAAGTTGTAAACAAGCCCAATGTTGGCCCATAAATGAATTGAAAACGTTTAAGAATTTTGGGCCTTAGGGTTTGTTAAATAAACGGTTGGTAAAGTTTATTTTACTCACACTTATCCTTGGTCAGTCAAAGCTTCACACGTTTTATTTATCACACCCTATTTTCTCACCACACAACTCATTCGATACTCCCTATGTGCTTCTCTCCCACCTCAAACATATTAACCTGTAAATCCACTGTTCACCAACCCTAATTCAAAATAAACTCAATAAAAATTAGGCATTTTGATTCCCACGCTTAATTGGCACACTTGGGAATAAATCCCCAAGTTTTAAGGAAGAGAGTATGAGGGGAATCAATTAATTACGTGGAAGCATATCATTGGAAGGAACAAATCATTCAATTTAATCAACCAATCAAGACAAGACATCTCAGCATCAAAGAAGCACAACTAGCACACAATTGTGCCACGTTGGCGATCTGTGTGCTAGTAAACCCATCTCAACCGTAGGATTGAAGAGTGAGAATGAAAAGAAGAAAAGATACTAAATAGACGGCCAAGATGATTTCTCTGCCTCAACAACCCCCCCTCAACAGCCTTTGGGATGGCTATAAAAACCCCCTATTTTCTGTAATTCGAGTATCCCTTTCTTTTCATAATGTTATAATGGTAGTTTTAGATTAGGATTTGTAATTTTCTTTTTATAAAATATGTACTGTTATTCTGATTTAATAAAATTCATCTTTTAAGTTTCCATTACTATTGTCTTCGTGTGATCTTTAATTTTCTGAAATATTTATAAAATTAATATTAAAGCTATACATTATAATTGTGGATGTTTATATAAGCTGAATGTTATAGCTTTTATAAACATTTGAATGAGATAGGGATAATTGTTTATCCCCACTGGATAAATAGAAAAAAGAGTAATAAGCTTATGGTTCGAGCAACCTTGGTGGTTTCAAGTTCTGTTTGGTTTCGATAGGGTATTAAAGAATGGTGATGTTGTGTTAATGGTTCGTGATGGTGGTTCGTTTAAGTTTTAAGTAGGCTCAGCGCCTCACTTCTGTCAAAGGAATCTCCAAAAGGTTATACCTTCTTTTCTTTTCAATGTTTATGCTTATAAATCTGCTTAGTTTAATATGCTTATGTGATTTTATTGTTAGTGAATCTGTGTTTATGTGCTAAGATGTCTAGTTAATTTGATACGATTAAGAGTTGACAGCTACTCGAGTTTTGGAATTTCTGCTTGACTGTTATAGTTTTATGTGATTTGTTTAGTTACCTTTTATCTGTCTTTATAGATCTGTTATTTTTCTTAACTTTTATAGTTTAATCTATTTTTATGTAATCTGTATGACTAGTTTCAGTTAGATATAATTTTCTAGCCATTTGAATTTTTGGTATGGGTGAATAGGAATCAGAGTTCTACTCATCTGGTTATAGGATTTAATTGTTACTGAATTATTGCTTTAATATTGCTAGCTGAGCTTTAGGATATTGAGAAGTAGTAGTCTGGTTATTTACATTACCTGTTTGGATTCATAGTATTTTATTCTTTGGTGACTATATCTGCTAGAAAAATATGCTTTCTGTTAAATAGGTTTGTTTGAATATTAACTGATTGAGAGTTTTACTAATATAGTTCTGGGTAGTCTAGAGTCTGTGGTTAAATTGATTTTTAGTCTGCGTTAGTCTGCTACTTGTTTATCAATTTTATAAATTGGGTAACGTTTAAGTCACCTCCTATGACATTGTTAATCATCATTTGTCCAAAAATAAATATCACCAAAAAAACCACTCCTGTGGTTCGACCCCTTGACCTCAAGGGCAACAGTCTAACGTGTTAGCCAACTGAGCTACATGCTCTTTTGATTTTTCTATCATTTAGTTAATTAATATAGTAATATTGTTTCAGGCAGATTTTCATTTAAACTGTAGGTTAATTAATTTTCGTTTTATGAATAGTAATAATTACTTTTATTATAGTAAATTTTAGTTTCATAAATATAAATAAATAAATAAAAATATTAAAAAAATAAATAAATAAATATAAAACTAAAAATAATGTTTTCATTAATTTTAAAATCTTAATTAGTTTTCAAACAATTAGAATTTTATTATTTTAGATTTAAATAAAAATGATTTCAAAAATAGATTTTGTTTAATAAAAAGTAAAGTAGATTTTAAATAGATTTTAAAATAATGTAAGTGTTATTTTAATTAAATAGATTAATTTTTATAGATTTTTTAAATTTTAAATAGTTTTAAATTTTAAGTAATTAGATTAAAATAATTTGGGGGTTTACGATTCATGCACTTTAGGATAAAATTAGGTTTAAGATTGGTAGATTTTATTTTTAGTTTAAAAACCGAAAACCAATTCGAATCAATTGTCCAAAACGAAACAAAACGTCTCAAATTCATAAGATCTTCGTGTACAACGAACTTGGTTCATCACGTGTTTAATTGAATTCGTCTTTGGTAATTTTAGACTATTACTTTTTCCTAAAGGTAATTTTCTAATTTACCCTATAACGTATCTTAATTATCACTATACTATCACGATCACATCAAAAATTTTGGCGCCGCTGCCGGGGATCTTGTGTACGATTCGTTTTCGTTGAGATTTGTTGATCGTTGATTTGAAGACCCTTTCCGTCCTCGGAAAGTTTTGTTATTTTTCTATTATATAGTATGTATCGTTTTTCTCGTTTTTTGTGATTAATATATTATATTACGTAGAACAATAAATTTACATACTTTTCAAATAAGGCCTTAGTTGGGATTTCATCACCTAGCTATTGTATTCGAATCCAAAACAAAAATAAAAGGCAAAATAGATAAATACTAATAAGAAGTTTGAACTCGATTTATACAAACTATAAGGTGGGTATAAGGCGACGTGCTATAAAAGGCCGTCTAAGGAAAAAGGTTTTTAAGTGCTTTGTGCCACCTCGTTTCCCAGCTTGCTTGTGCGTATATTGAGTGGGACGACCTATTATTTGTTTGCTGACTCAAGTAGTAATAAATCTTATTTTTGTAGTTTACTTATTGAACCTCGAGACGTTTAGGTTTTCACCTATCGTTTCAAAGTCGACCGAGGGTAATTTACTTCCATAGTAGTTATCCTTATTCCTTGTTTTTTATCGATCATTTTTGATTGAGCAATTACCAAATAAAATACCAAAAATAATCTTCTTCTTGTCTAATTTCTTTTCTTCAATCCTCTAAATTCTCGTCTTTGTAGTGTATGCAATTACGTTCTTCTAGACTTGTGATTGATTTTAATAGGCTTGAAAATATTCCTCGTAGAAATAGAAATCGTCAACAACGAATAGTGGAACCCGAGCTTCCACCTATTGTTGTAGAGATAGCCGATAACCGAACAATGGAGGAATTGCTCCGTGCACCCACCGAAGGGTATGGGGAAGCAATCGTTGTGCCGGCTATTTTGGCGGATCATTATGAGATTAAGACGGGTCTTTTATCTCTCATTCGTGCCGACCAATTTCGTGGCAATGAGACCGATAACCCGCATTCTCACATTCGGAATTTTCTTCGAATTACCTCGACTCTCAAGTTTAGAGATGTGCCGAATGACGCGATTAAGCTCGTGCTTTTTCCGTACTCGCTCGAGGGTAATGCTAAGATTTGGTATGAGAAAGAACCACCGTGTTCGATCTTAACATGGGATGATTTAGTATCTAAGTTCATGAATTATTTCTTTCCACCATCTAAGACAACACACTTTAAGAACGAGATCACTAGATTTGAGCAAAAAGTGCATGAATCGTTTGGGGTTGCTTGGGAAAGATTTAAAGATTTGTTAAGAAAATGTCCATACCACGGTTTCTCAGAATTGCATCAAATAAATACTTTCTTTAATGGGCTTAATATGATTGAACAAGATTCTTTAAATGCCGCCGCGGGTGGTAATCTTTTAAGAAAAACCCCGAGAGACGCGTGGGGTATAATTAAGAATAAATCTAGAGCACAATATTCACGAAACACACCGGGTGTTTCCAATGTGAATTCATTTAATCCCGAGATTGCTAGATTGGACTCTAAGATTGACACGGTTTTGAATGAGCTTAGGAAGAATCCTCATGGATCTATTAATATGGTTGAGAATGTTTGTGTATCATGTGGTGGAGCACATCCTAATCATGCTTGTTTAACCACGGGGTTTGATCAAGCTAGTGCTTTTTCCGCGACGGGAACTTATGGCTCCAACGGTCAAGTTCCTCGTCAAAATCATGTTGCTCCACCAGGTTTTCCACCGGTTCAAAATAGGTACAACAATGGGAACAATGGGAATAATTTTAACCATGGTAACCAAGGGAATTATCATCAAGGAAATGGGTTTAATGCTAATCAAAACAATCAAGGTTTTCAAAGCAATAACCAAAATGATTTGTCAAGCTACATTAAAACGAATGAGGCAAATTTGAAGGCTTTTCAAAATAACATTCAAGGACAAATGGAAACTTTGAAAAATGAGTTTCAAAATACGATTAAAGGGCAAAACAATAAGATTGAGCTTAATCAACAAAGATTTGAACAAAACCAAAACCGTTTTGAGCTAAGATTAGAGCAAAGTCAAAATCGTATGCAACAAAGTTTGGAACAAGGTCAAAATAAATTGCTTTCGATGTTTGAATCGTTTATGACCAAACCTTCCTCGTCTTCGGGTGGCTTACCTAGCAACACAATTCCAAACCCGAAGGGTGAGATGAAAGCTATAACCACACGTAGTGGGAAAGATTTAGACGGAACTTTGCTTCCACATGTGAGTACCTCTCCGGTGAGGGAAGTGGAGCAAGAACCCGAGGTGGTTAAAGAAAAGGAAATTCCTATTCCACCAAAGGTTGACCAATTGCCTATTCTGGAACCCGAGCTTCCGAAGACTAAACCCACACTACCCTACCCTTCTAGACTTAACCAAGAGAAGCTCCGCGAAAAGTCCAATGCTCAAATGACTACTTTTTTAGAGATGTTTAAGAATCTTTATATTAATGTTAGTTTCGCGGATGCATTGTTTTACATGCCTAAGTTTGCTTCGACTATTAAGAGATTGATGAATGATAAAGGGAAATTGGTTTAAGCGTCTACATCTTTAGATGCTAATTGTTCCGTAGTTCTTACACAAAAGCTTCCCAAAAAGCTTGGAGACCCGGGCAAGTTTGTGATACCATGTGATTTCCCTAGTATGGAAGAATGCTTAGCTTTAGCCGATCTTGGTGCTAGCATTAATTTGATGCCTCTTTCCGTGTGGAAAAGGTTATCACTTCCCGAGCTTACACCTACTAAGATGACTCTCGAGCTAGCGGATCGATTGATCGCCTTACCAAAAGGTATAGCCGAGGAAGTGTTTGTCAAAGTAGGGAAACTCGTCTTTCCAACGGACTTTGTAGTTTGCGATTATCCCGAAGATTCTCGTGTACCACTTATTTTGGGAAGACCGTTTTTTATGACGGCTAGGTGCTTTAGTTGACATAAAAGCGAGGAATTTGACTTTAAGAGTTGATGATGAAAATATCATGTTTGATATTCGTCATATCTCTAAATATTCTTCCAAATATTACGAGGAATCAATTAATCAAATCGATGTGATTGATGTTACTTGTGAAGAATATTCTCAAGAAGTGCTTGGATTCTCGGCTTCTTCTAAAAGTGGCAATCCCACTTCGTCGAATCCTATTATCTCTTCGGCTAAGCCTCCACTCACTCCATTTGGGGAGGTGACTTCGTTCTTGAAGAGCTTGAGAATAATGGTTATTCAAAAATCGATAAGGAAATTGATGATTACCTTAGCACACCATTTGATCCTAGTGAGTTTGATTGTGAGAATTTTGATCCCGAGGGAGATATTGCGTTGATTGAAAAATTGTTGAATATGCATCCTTTTGAATCACCACCTATGGATTTAAAAGTTTTGAATGAAAATGAGACTAAAGTGAAAACATCTATTGAGGAAGCACCCGAATTAGAACTTAAGGAACTTCCCACTCATTTGGAGTATGCTTTTCTTGAAGGAACGGATAAGTTACCGGTGATTATTGCTAAGGGATTAAAGGAAAATGAAAAGGATGAACTTATCAAAGTTCTTAAGAAACATAAACGGGCCATTTCATGGAAAATCTCTGACATTAAGGGTATAGATCCAAAATTTTGTACTCATAAAATTCTAATGGAAGATGATTATAAACCCGCTATCCAAAATCAAAGAAGGGTCAATCCAAAGATTCATGAGGTGATAAAAAAGGAAGTCACTAAACTTCTAGACGCCGGAATGATCTACCCTATCTCGGATAGTCCATGGGTTAGCCCCGTGCATTGTGTTCCAAAGAAAGGAGGAATGACGGTTGTTACTAATGAGGATAATGAATTGATTCCTACTAGACTTGTGACCGGTTGGCGTGTTTGTATTGACTATAGGAAACTTAATGATGCCACTAGGAAGGATCATTTTCCATTACCTTTTATGGATCAAATGTTAGAGAGACTAGCGGGGAATGAATTCTATTGCTTTTTGGATGGATTTTTCGGCTATTTCCAAATCCCCATTGACCCTCGTGATCAAGAAAAGACCACATTCACTTGTCCCTATGGAACATTTGCTTATCGTCGAATGCCTTTTGGACTATGCAATGCTCCGGGGACGTTCCAAAGGTGCATGATGGCCATTTTCCATGATATGATCGAGAAGACCATGGAAGTCTTCATGGATGAATTTTCGGTTTTTGGGGAATCTTTCACTTATGTCTCTCTAACCTTGAAAGAATGTTGCAACGTTGTGAGGAAACGAATCTTGTGCTTAATTATGAAAAATGTCACTTCATGTGCAAAGAGGGAATTGTGTTAGGACATAAGATCTCTAAGGCCGGTATTGAGGTTGATAGGGCTAAAATCGACGTGATTGCCAAATTACCTCCACCCACCACCGTTAAGGGAGTTAGGAGTTTTCTCGGCCATGCCGGCTTCTATAGACGTTTTATACAAGACTTCTCTAAGATAGCTCGGCCTATGACCCATCTTTTGGAAAAAGAGACTCCTTTCATCTTTTCGGATGAGTGTATTCAAGCCTTTGAGATGCTTAAAAGGAAATTAACCGAATCTCCAATCTTGGTTGCCCCGGATTGGGACCTACCTTTTGAAATTATGTGTGATGCTAGTGATTACGCGGTAGGTGCGGTTTTGGGGAAACGTAAGTCAAAACATTTCTTGCCTATACACTATGAAAGTAAGACTAGGACGGATGCTCAAACAAAGTACACTACAACAGAAAAGGAGTTACTTGCCGTTGTATATGCTTTTGAAAAGTTTAGACCATATCTCGTCTTATCTCAAACCATAGTTTATACGGACCACTCGGCTATCAAATATCTTCTTAATAAACAAGATGCTAAGCCGAGGTTGCTCCGGTGGATTCTCCTCCTTCAAGAAATTAATGTCAAAATTCTAGACAAAAAAGGAGCCGAGAATCTCGCGGCCGATCATTTATCTCGACTTGAGAATCCTTACCAAAGCGATCGAGAGAACAAGGAAATCAATGAAACATTTCCTCTCGAGACGCTTGGTATGATTGCTTTTCGTGGTGATGATAGTACCTCATGGTTTGCGGACATCGCAAATTACCATGCGGGGAAGTTTGTGATCAAGGGTATGTCGTCCCAACAAAAACGAAAGTTTTTCAAGGATATATCCTATTACTTTTGGGACGACCCCTATTTATTTCGTGTGTGCGCGGATCAAGTGATTCGTAGGTGCGTGTTTGGCAAAGAAGCTCAAGATATTCTTAAATCTTGTCATGAGGGACCCACCGGGGGATATCATGGTGCTAACGCCACCGCAAAGAAGGTCTTTGATGCCGGTTTCTTTTGTCCTTCCATATATCGTGATGCCCAAGACTTGATCAAGACTTGTGATGCTTGTCAACGTCAAGGAAAGAACTCACAAAGGGATGAAATGCCTCAAAACATTATCCAAGTTTGTGAAATCTTTGACATGTGGGGGATCGATTTTATGGGGCCATTTCCATATTCGAAAGGAAATAAATACATTCTCGTAGACGTGGAGTATTTGTCTAAATGGGTTGAAGCTAAGGCTTTGCCTACGAATGATGCTCGAGTTGTGGTGAAATTTTTGAAACAACTTTTTGCTAGGTTTGGAACTCCGTGGGCTATTATAAGTGATCGTGGGACCCATTTTTGTAATGAACAATTTGAAAAAGTTCTAAAGAAATATGGTGTCACTCATCGACTTTCGACGGCTTATCACCCTCAAACGAGTGGTCAAGTGGAGGTTTCAAACCGAGCTCTTAAAAGGATTTTGGAGCGTTCTATTGGAGAGAATCGCACTTCATGGTCGGATAAATTGGACGATGCATTGTGGGCTTTCCGTACGGCTTACAAGATGCCAATTGGTTGTACACCATTTAGGCTGGTCTACGGAAAATCATGCCACTTGCCAATTGAACTCGAACATAAGGCGTATTGGGCTCTTAAGCATTGTAACTTTGATTTGAGGACCGCGGGTGATCATCGCAAGGTTCAATTGAATGAACTAAGTGAATTAAGGGATCAAGCTTATGAAAATTCTTTGATCTATAAAGAGAAGACTAAGAGGATTCATGACTCTAAGATCAAAAACCGCATTTTCAATGTTGGTGATCAAGTCCTCTTGTTCAACTCTAGACTTAAGATTTTCTGGGGCAAGCTTATATCCCGTTGGTCCGGACCATTCACCATTGCACAAGTTTTTCCTTATGGCACCGTTGAGCTAGCTCAAAAAGACGGGCCTAACTTTAAGGTGAATGGTCATCGTGTGAAACATTACTTTGGAGGGGACTTACTGATATGAGCAAGAACTCATATCAATTTATCAACAAATCACCCTAAAACACAATAAAAATACCTAAACTTTGTGCTATAAAGCGGAATTATGTGGTATGTTTTGTGTTTGTGCTCAAACAGGTAAGAAGGATACATTTTCAAGCAAACAAAGGAAAATCAAGCTTAATTTGATGAAAAAGACAAAAGAGGATCAAAAGTGACAAGACTTTGAAGACAAATGACCTATCTTGACAAACTGCCAAAGATGAAGGACTAAAAGTGTAAATATGTAAAAGTCAAGATCATAGTCAAATCTGGTCAACTCTCAAGTCAACTCAGTCAAAGGATCAAATTTGTTCAAGAATGAAGTTTGAAGGACCAAATATGCCAAGGAAATGAAGTTGCTAGCTTAAAAATACAATCTACCAAGGTCAAGGGGTCATTTCTGCCAATTTTGGAAAGATATACAAGTTTAATCCGTGTGAAAGGAGAATGAACCAATGGGAAGTCAAAAAAACAATGACATGGATTGCCAACTCAGTGCATTTATTGCACTCAGCCGCCAGCCATTTATTGGCCACAATCTCAACAGTTAAAACACACTATCCATTTTTAAACCAATGAGAAAAGGCCATGTCATATTCAGTTATCCATTTTTGGATTATGATCCGTGTGCACTCTTTTCACCCAACCATATCATGACATGTGTCATCTTCATCACAACGCATTGCCAGGATCAATTTTGAGCTAGAGTGGATTTCAGGAGAAGTTATAAACATCAAACCTGCTTATTTTTGAAGGACGAATCCATTGATGACAACTAATTAAGCTGAAATCAAGCCAAATGAAAAACCCCAATTCAGTTCTTCATCAACAAAATCAATTATGCAGATTTGTGACACGTGGAAGTCTGGGATTGGTTCCAACACGTCACCAACCCCAACCACTTCACTCCTAGAGTCTATAAATACCCTGTTTAGCTTTCATTTGGAGTATTGTAGAAAGTGTGAAATTTCACACACTTAATTTTCCTCTCATCTCATTTTAGGTTCTTAGCTTAACAACTCAAGAGCTTGACACACTCTTGAGTCTGTTATAGTAGTTGTAACAGTTTAACTACCTTTGTACCTACTTTTACTCAATAAAATTCAAATTTCCTTTTTCCCTCCAAAACTCTAATTCTACTCTACGTTCATCTCCTGCTCCCTTGATCATACTTGTTGCTGAATTTTGGTTTGTTATGATCATAATTTGATCATAGTGAACTAATTGAGAAGATTGTTGCTGTTTGATCATCATTTCCAGTTTTAGCAGTTTCTGATTAGTTCTAGTTCATCAATGGTGATTCTTGTTGATTGATAGCTGTTAATTTGATTGTTGATAGGGTTATCTAGTGCTAAGGTGGTGGTTAGCACTAGAATAGAGAGCTCAACGCTCCTCTACTCCCCAAAGGAGGCCTATGCTCAAGGTTTACATGTTTCTGATTTTCAATTCCTCTAAACAGTTGATGCCTACTAAATTCTTAGATAATCTTGTTTGTTGCATGATCAAAGTTGTTGTAGTCTGTTATTGATTTGTTTTCAGTGATTGGTTGTTTCATTGTAGCTTAAATCTGCTTTATAGTTCTGATAATTGTCCTGTTTTCAGCTTTATCTCAGTCACTTTAGCTTGGTTTATCATTGTGAGTTCTTGTTGTGTTCATAGCTTGTTACTTTGTCTCACATACTTCATTTTGGCTGCCAAATTTAGTGTGCTTAAGCTTTTCACTCAGTTTAAACCTTTACTAAAAAAGACTTCATTAAAATTCCAAAATATCAGTAAAAGTGGTGTTTGGCATTAGATTAAAAGTAGCTTTCAAGTATTGATAATTGGTAAACTTGAGTTCATTTCCAGTTTACTAGTGATAAAAAGTAGTTTTCAATCATTTTTTAGTCAAGTGTTAAGTCAAAAAGGCAAAAGGTCAATAAAAAGTGTGGGTCAGTTTCAGTCAGTTCTTGTTTCATGAAGTTGTGATTTTGATTTACTTACCATTCATTTGTTAGTTAATGAAATTCAATCAAACCAAGTCTCAAATATCATTCAATATATGAAGTTTCAGATTCTATAAGGGATTTGTACAGTATTCAGTATTCAAGTAGAAATAAGCAAAAGTATGAACCAATAAGCAAACTCAAGTTACTGTAAATGGAAAACTGATTTTTCATATCTCTTTTTCTACTTCATAAACTGGTCTATTTTCTTTCACAAATTCACTTAGTAAGTGTTCCTGGTCAATATTTGAGAAATTGAGCTTATTGAAAAATCTTGGTCAACAAAAGTCAACATAAGCACTAATTTTGCTTATTTTAGGATTCTGAGCTTATTACTTGATGATTTCTTATGAGACTTGATTTCCCATTCTTATTTTGAGCTCATTAATCAGTTTCATCACTAAAATCTAGTTGTGTAAGTCTAGATTTCTTTGTAGCTTATTTTGTGCTTATTGAAATAGACTTATCAGCTTTTTAGGTAGTTTCAGCTTAAATCCTTGGATAGGTCTAGTTCATTTTCAATTTTAAGACGTTTTCAAGTGGTTTGGTTGAATTTGGTTGAAAAATAAGCTCAAACGAGCTTATTTGAGTGTCAAGCCCGTTTTTGATTAAAAGTTTTCAAAATTTGCATTAAGGCCCTTGAAGTTTTAAACTATTATTAATCATGGCTAAACTTGCAAGTTTTTAGGGTTTTCAAAAATCCAGTCCCTAAACTTTCTATTTTGTTAAAAATCAGTTAGGAAGTTTGGAATTTGTTGAGAATTGGTTAGTTGTTTGCATAGTTTTCATTTTCAATCCTCCTATTTTACTGTTTTTTCACTTTTAGCCCTCATACTTTTCAGCTTTACATTTTTAGCATTTAAATTTCATAGAATTTACATTTCTAGTCCTTATAGTTTGTAAAATTTATATTTTGCATTTTAATTGAATAATTCTTGGAATTTGCACTGTGTTTTACATATAAGTAGACGATATTTTTCAGTTTTGCAAGGCATTGTTTGAATTAGCAATAGAATATCCAAAAAATATTAACAACCAAAAATAGTTAAAAACCCAATATTGTTAGGACTTTCAATTTGACAAGAACTGAGAAAAACGAACTTAACTATACACATTTCAAATGGCGCCGCTGCCGGTTCTTTGACTTTACGAGAGACTATCGATTGACGGTTTTCATTGGCTTTTGGGATCCGTTCACCTTGTGAACGTTATTTTTTACGTATCATAAATCTAAAACAAATAAAAAATCAAAAATATAAAAATATATAAAAACTAAAAAATTAACAAAATAATTCTTTTCCTAAAGAATTGACCAAACAAATTAAAAAATCCAAAAAGCAATCTTTTTCCTAAGAGATTGTACCCAAAAATATATATTATTGGATTCTCTCGGTTTTTATGTACATATAGTATTTTCTCATAAAAACTCATAAATACAAAAATATTTTCTATATATTATTATAAGTAAATACGTATACGTATAAGAACAACCAATCTACATATTCTCCATAAGTATTGCCAAGGTAATACACCGTGTTGAGGGGCGTTCCGGTCCTTGACACGTGTATCGATCAAACAAAATAAAGCAAGAATAGATAAATACTCTCAATAAGCAACAATTTGAAGAATACGAACATTTAAGTGAATAGAAAGGCGATGTGCTGTAAAATGCCATCTAAGGGTCAATAGGTACTTAAGTGCTTCACGCCACCTAACCCCCCGTTCACTTGTGAGTATTCTAAGAAGGAAGACTTCATTGGGGGTCTTGCACCCAAGTAGTACATACATATATATTATTTTCTTGTGGATATTTCATATTGAAACTCGAAGAGGATAATCCTTTTCTCTTCAAAGTCACACGAGAGCTTCTCTCTCATTCCTCGTATTGAGTTGCATGCTCACTCGCGGGCGTGCACAAATACCGATTGGTGTACAACCTCTTCCTCCGAAAAGGAATAAAAAGAGAAAGATTAAGACCACCACCGTCCATCAAGCCGATCACGAGAATCGTGCTTTGATTCATCCACAACAAGAAGCCATGGCTGTTGATAATCGTTCTTTGATGGAAAGTTTGCAATCCAATGTTAATGGATATGCTAGTGCTATTAGGATTCCCGACATTCCCGCAAATACATTTGAGCTAAAAACGGCTATGATTACCTTGGTTTCACAAACACCTTTCTATGGTCACAAGAATGATGATCCTCATGATCACCTTAAGAGATTCCTTGCTCTTTGCAATACCCTTAAGTACAATGGAGTTCCACATGATGCTATCAAGTTGATATTAGTGCCATTTTCACTAGAGGGACAAGCTAAGCATTGGTTAGACACCCAACCACCCGATAGTATCACCACATGGGATGGTTTCACCACTAAGTTTTTGAAAAAGTTCTTTCCTCCATCTAAGACCATGGCTTTGAGGAACTTAATTATAGGCTTTCAACAAAAACCTAGTCAATCCTTTAGTGATGCTTGGGAAGAGTATAGAGAGTTATTGAGGCGATGCCCTAACCATGGATTGGATGAAGTTCACCAAATCAATACTTTCTATAATGGCCTTAAATCTCATCACCAAGATTCACTCAATGCTTCCGCGGGAGGGAATATTCTTCTTAAATCCATTCAAGAGGCCGTGGACATCATTGAGACTAAAGCAATGGTTCAAACAAACACTCAATTTGAAGAAAGGGTTCATGTTATCCAAAACACTTCTCAACCACCTTGTGATGACCAATTCCTCAAATATCAACAAGAGATCCTTCAACAAATGAGTAAAGGTCAACAAGAGATGATTCAAGCCATTAAGAACATTTCATTGAACAATTCTTCAAATGATGTGAATGCCATTACTCTTTCTTGTGTAACTTGTGGAGGCCCCCATTCTTATAAATAATGTGATAAGGTGCAATTTTATCAAGGGGAATGCTATGCTTACCAAGAGGAACATCGTGAACACTTCAAGCCAAATATCAATCCAAATAACCTTTCTTACAAGTCCCAAAATTACCTTACTCCACCGGGATTCCCACCCCAACCACCCACCCAAATTCAACAAAATCCTCCTCAAGTTTTACAAAGAAATCAAGGGCAAAGACCACCTTACCAAGGAAATAACTACAAGGCACCCAACAATGTTCAACATTAAGGAAATAACTTTTATCCACCACATCAAGGATTTAATCAACCACTTCCACCTTTCCCAAATCAAGGATATGCTCAACTACCAAATCAAGCTTACCCTCAACTTCAAAATCAAGGATATGGGATGCAAGAGACTCAAGAGTATGTTGACAAGAAAATGCGTGAAATTGAGAAGAGAATGAATGACCAAATGAAACGTATATCGGATGAACAAACCAATAGGCTTTTAATGGTATTAAATCAAAGACCACAAGGGGCTTTACCTTCCAACACACAAACAAATCCAAGGGCAAATGTCAATGCTATTACAACAAGAAGTGGAAAAACAACAAAGGATCCTTCACCTTCTAAACCTCCTATTGTTACACCCACTTTTGTTCCTACTTGTAACAAGCCTTCTACCTCTACTTCACCACCTCAAAATGCTCCAATTCACTCAAACAAACCTTCTCAACCTATTCCTACTTCTCCTCTACCTTCCACACTTCCCAATGAAGAAGCTAACAAAGACAAATCTTCCACTACAACACCTATTCCACCTACACCAAAACCTACTCTTCCATATCCTTCAAGGTTGAAAAAGGACAAGTTAAAGAACAAGGATGACATCCAAGTCTCCAATTTCTTAAGGATGTTCAAGCAACTCAACATCAATATATCCTTTGCGGAAGCTCTTGCTTATATGCCAAAGTTTGCTAAGATGTTCAAGGATTTACTCTCAAACAAAGAAAAATTGGTTGATTTGCCAAACACATCCCTTAATGAAAATTGTTCTGCCGTGCTACTTAAAACCTTACCAACAAAACTTGGAGATCCGGGGCGCCTCTTGATACCTTGTAATTTTCCCGGTGTTGAAAATTGCATGGCTTTGGCGGATTTGGGGGCAAGCATTAACCTCATGCCTTTATCGGTTTGGAAAAAACTCTCTCTTCCCGAGCCCACTCCCACTAGGATGACCCTTGAATTAGCTAACCGAACCATAGCTTACCCCGTAGGTATAGCGGAGGATGTGTTTGTAGGTGTGGATAAGTTTACATTTCCGGCCGACTTTGTAGTGGTTGATTATGACATGGATCCTAGAGTTCCTTTGATTGTTGGTAGACCGTTTTTGAGAACGGGTCGTACCTTGATAGATGTGGCGGAAGGAGAACTAATTATGAGAGTAGAGGATGAGAAAGTGGTGTTTAAGATAGGAAAAGTTTGTGATAGGAAATAGGTTAAGAAGTCTAGACCTTGTGAGACTATTAACATAGTTGATGTGCTAGATGAGGTGTGTGATGAACACTTTCATGATGCTTGTAAGAGTACTAGTGATGAGATGCCCCATGTTGAAACCGTGGCCTCAATTGCTCCCTCTTTAACACCTTTTGGAGAGAGTGATTTCCTCTTGGAGGAATTTGAGTCAAACTTTCTTGGTGATGATGATTCTCCCATTAATTGGGAAGAAGATATTCTTACTATCCAAAAGTTGCTCAATGAGGACCCTATTCCTTCTCCTATTCCACAAGAAGTTACCATTGAGGATCCTTCCATAGTAAAACCTTCCATAGAGAGTCCACCTCCAATTGAACTTAAGGACCTTCCATCCCACCTAGAGTATGCTTTCTTAGAGGGCAAAGACCAATTACCTGTGATAATTGCTAAAGAGTTGAAAGAGGATGAGAAGGAGCAACTTATTGAAGTCCTTAAGAAACACAAGAAAGCCTTAGCATGGAAAATATCCGACATAACGGGAATTGATCCACATTTTTGTAGACACAAAATCCTTATGGAGGATGACTACAAACCCGCCATTCAAAGTCAACGAAGAGTTAACCCAAAAATCCATGAGGTCATTAAGAAGGAGGTGATTAAACTCCTTGATGCGGGTATGATTTACCCCATTTCCGACTCTCCATGGGTTAGCCCGGTACATTGTGTTCCAAAAAGGGTGGAATTACCGTAGTGCCTAATGAGAACAATGAGCTTATTCCTACAAGACTTGTCACCGGTTGGAGAGTTTGTATTGATTATAGAAAACTCAATGAGGCTACTAGGAAAGACCATTTCCCATTACCTTTTATGGATCAAATGCTTGAACGCTTAGCGGGAAATGAGTACTATTGCTTTCTTGATGGCTTTTCGGGTTATTTCCAAATACCCATTGACCCTAAGGATCAAGAAAAGACCACATTCACTTGTCCCTACGGTACATTTTCTTACAAGAGGATGCCTTTTGGCTTATGTAATACACCGGGGACGTTTCAAAGGTGCATGATGGCGATTTTCCATGACATGATAGAGCAAACTATGGAGGTTTTTATGGATGATTTTTCCGTCTTTGGAAATTCATTTACCTCATGTCTCACCAATCTAGAGAGAATGCTTAAGCGTTGTGAGGAAACACGTTTAGTGCTTAATTGGGAGAAATGTCACTTTATGGTGAAAGAGGGAATTGTTTTAGGACACAAAATATCCAACAAGGGATTAGAAGTGGATCGAGCTAAGATTGATGTGATTGCTAAGCTTCCCCCACCCACCTCGGTTAAAGGTGTGAGGAGTTTCTTAGGTCATGCGGGATTTTATAGGCGCTTTATACAAGATTTTTCTAAGATATCTAGACCGATGACTCACCTCTTGGAAAAATAGGCTCCTTTCATTTTTAACCAAGATTGTTTGGACTCTTTTGAGACTCTTAAGGAGAAATTGACAAAGGCTCCCGTTTTGGTTTCTCCAAATTGGGAATTACCTTTTGAGCTTATGTGTGACGCTAGTGATTATGCGGTGGGGGCCGTCTTAGGACAAAGAGTGAATAAGCATTTTCAACCTATACACTATGCGAGTAAAACCATGACCGGTGCACAACTTCATTACACTACCACGGAAAAAGAGTTGCTTGATATAGTCTATGCTTTTGAGAAATTTAGACCATACCTTGTGCTATCCAAAACCATAGTGTATACGGATCATTCCGCTCTCAAGTATCTTATGACAAAACAAGATGCTAAGCCTAGGCTTTTGAGATGGGTTTTGTTGCCTCAAGAGTTTAAGATAGAAATTCGTGATAAGAAAGGGGCCGAGAATTTAGCGGCGGATCATTTGAGTAGACTTGAGCATCCTTTTCAAGGAGATTTTCCACATCAAGAAATCAATGAATCCTTTCCATTAGAGGAGATCATGTCTATCTCTTCCCAAGAGGATGCCACTCCTTGGTTTGCGGATATCGCAAACTATCTTGTGGGCAATGTGCTTATTGAGGGTCTTACTTATCAACAAAAGAAGAAATTTCTTAAGGAAGTTAAGTACTATTTTTGGGATGATCCTTATCTTTTTAGGCAATGTGCGGACCAAATCATTAGACGGTGTGTAGATGGGCCCGAGGCATTTAAGATCTTAGAAGCGTGTCATAAAGGACCTACGGGTGGACATTTTGGGCCCCACTATGTCGCCAAGAAATTCTTTGATTCGGGTTACTATTGGCCTTCCATTTACAAAGATGCCCATGAAATGGTGAAATTTTGTGATGTGTGTCAAAGACAAGGAAAAATTACGCAACGTGATGAGATGCCACAAAATTTTATCCAAGAGTGTGAGATATTTGATGTGTGGGGCATAGATTTCATGGGACCTTTTCCATCCTATAAGGGAAACAAGTATATACTTGTGGCGGTGGATTATGTGTCCAAATGGGTGGAGGCTAAAGCCTTACCTACCAATGATGCTAGAGTTGTTGTGAAGTTTTTAAAGCAATTGTTTGCTAGATTTGGTGTACCTCGGGCCATCATAAGTGATCGTGGTACGCACTTTTGTAATGATCAATTCACGAGAGTTATGAAGAAATATGGAGTTAATCATAGACTTTCTACCGCGTATCACCCTCAAACAAATGGTCAAACCGAGGCACAAATCGTGGTTTAAAGAGAATTTTAGAGAGAACGGTGGGAGAGCATCGAGCTTCTTGGTCGGATAAGCTTGATGATGCTTTGTGGGCTTTTAGGACGGCTTTTAAGACACCAATTGGTTGTACTCCTTATAGTCTTGTCTATGGAAAAGCGTGCCACCTCCCATTCGAGTTAGAACACAAGGCATCTTGGGCTCTCAAGTGGGCTAACTTTGATTTAAACAAAGCCGGTTCACATAGGAAAGATCAACTCAATGATATGGATGAATTGAGAGCCAATGCCTATGAAAATTCTTTTCTTTACAAGGAAAAGACTAAGAAATTGCATGATGCTAAGATCAAGAACCGTGAGTTCAAAGTTTGAGAGCCGGTTCTCCTCTTTAACTCAAGGTTGAAACTTTTTGCGGGCAAGCTTAAGTCGAGATGGTCCGGTCCATTCACTATTGCTCAAGTGTTTCCATATGGAACTATTGAGTTGTCCCAACCCGATGGTCCAAATTTTAAAGTGAATGGTCACCGTGTGAAGCATTATTTTGGGTAGGACATTTCCGTTGAAATGGTCCAAGAGATCCCCATTTTCCCCATGAATTAATTCATTGAGGGACGAGTCGAGCTAGAGACTCATTAACTCAAGCATCGTATAACTAGGTTTAGAAGTGTTGTAGGTTAGTAATAAAGGTATAGACTTGGAGATAAGTGTAGGGGAGACCTTCTTTTATCTTCATGATTGTTTGTAGGGTTGCTCACTCATTTCATGCTTTGGAGCTTATGGAGGAGGCCCTTGTATCCGGTTCACTTTGTTACTTTTGTGATCTTTCATTGACACCTTGTGCTTAAACATGAATTCACTAATAGTTGTCCTTTCCTTAACTTTGGTTAAGCAAAGTCTATTCATTGTCATAAGTGTAGGTGAAGTTTTTATACTTCCATGCTCTTAAACATTGAGGACAATGTTTAGTTTAAGTGTATGGGGGTCTTCTATCGAAGTGACCTTACCTAGAACTTGTCATTGTCTTTCATGATAATTGGGAAAATTAATTTTTCAAACATTTTTCAAATTTTTGATCTACTTTGGCCACCAAAAATATGCATTCATAATTTTTGCATTAATTATTTTTCTTTTGCATAACACATTTGCATTGTATATATTTCTTCTTTATTTTTCATCAAAAATATAAAGAGAAAGAAAAAATATAATAAAACATGGTTTAAAAAGCTTAGACTTCTTTGACATATTAGGCCCGCCATGGATATTTTGACTCAACCCGAGTTTGCTTATCTTAGCATTCTCTAGCTAGTATCCTTAACCATGTAGTCCTTCATTGGTCTATTAGGCTAAGCATCCACCGATCTCATTATTTGAGATTTTAAATTTGTGGAGAATGGGAAATGATAGAGTTGAAGCAAGTATAAAAGGGCTAGATAAACTTCATGATAATTACTTGTGGCTAAACCCTTCTCTTCTATACCTCTATTTTCTTCGCATGTATATATGTTAATAAATAATAAAGAACGGTTTTAATTGATTTGTAATCTCTTATGCATTTTTGACTAATCATTCATGGTTGATACAAGTACGTCTTAAGATTCTAAGTTAGAACATTTTATGTGTACTAGACTTATGTCATGCTTAATACTTAGCGGGTGTTTTTCATTTTATTCTTTTCAACTTTCTTTGTGAGGAATAAATAAAAATAAGAGCGGCTTATGAAAAAATGAGTGGCTAGAAAAAAAAAGAAAAGAAAAAAAATTATACAAGACTCCCAAGAGGGGCAGTGTGGTGTTAATTATAGTGACTATTGAGTTCCAATATTACCTTGACGGGTTGCGGGGATTCAATAGATTGCTCCAATCCAATATTACCTTGACGGGTTGCAGGGTTGAAGATCCAAAGTCTCAAAAAGGCGGCGGATGTAAATTATTGTATGAGTTTTATTTTTCTTTCCTTAGCGAGTGTGTAGCTACTTATGAAAGCATGACATGAGGATTTTACACATAAGGCGAATGATTTATTATTCTTGAAACGGACATGTATTAATGGTGAGCGGTTCTTCTAGTAATGGATGAGAGGATTACTTAGGATTAAAACCGTGCTTCCTTATTTTTGGATTTTACACTTCTTATACTTCACACTTGAATAAATGACAAATTTGCCCACAAGCAGTTTGCTCAAATAACAACCGGTTCCACATTTAATTATCATGAATAAGTTGATGCACTTTTTACTTGTGAATACAATGATCCCATTTTTAAGCTTGGTATGGGGAAAGTGAAACTTGAGGGTTATAAATGTCCATGGTACCCAAGCCCTAATCAAAGTCATTGAATTCTTTATGAGTTATTTCCATCAAAACCATTTCAAGAAATACCAAAAAGATATAGATAGAATTGTATTTTGTTCATTGCATTGTTAAAAGTCAAAATCATGCATCATTTAGTTTAGATTCGTGTAGATGCATTCCATATGGCCAAGGTGGATTAATTATGAGGAGAATGTAAATTTGTGCTTTAAAATATATAGTATTGCATGAGGACATGACAATGTTCAAGTGTAGGGGATTTGATATGAGCAAAAACTCATATCAATTTATCAACAAATCACCCTAAAACACAATAAAAATACCTAAACTTTGTGCTATAAAGCGGAATTATGTGGTATGTTTTGTGTTTGTGCTCAAACAGGTAAGAAGGATACATTTTCAAGCAAACAAAGGAAAATCAAGCTTAATTTGATGAAAAAGACAAAAGAGGATCAAAAGTGAAAAGAATTTAAAGACAAAGGACCTATCTTGACAAACTGCCAAAGATGAAGGACTAAAAGTGTAAATATTTAAAAGTCAAGATCATAGTCAAATCTGGTCAACTCTCAAGTCAACTCAGTCAAAGGATCAAATTTGTTCAAGAATGAAGTTTGAAGGACCAAATATGCCAAAGAAATGAAGTTGCTAGCTTAAAAATACAATCTGCCAAGGTTAAGGGGTCATTTCTACCAATTTTGGAAAGATATACAAGTTTAATCCGTGTGAAAGGAGAATGAACCAATGGGAAGCCAAGAAAACAATGACATGGATTGCCAACTCAGTGCATTTATTGCACTCAGCCGCCAGCCATTTATTAGCCACAATCTCAACAGTTAAAACGCACTATCCATTTTTAAACTAATGAGAAAAGGCCATGTCATATTCAGTTATCCATTTTTGGATTATGATCCGTGTGCACTCTTTTCACCCAACCATATCATGACACGTGTCATCTTCATCACAACGCATTGCCAGGATCGATTTTGAGCTAGAGTGGATTTCAGGAGAAGTTATAAACATCAAACCTGCTTATTTTTGAAGGACGAATCCATTGATAACAACTAATTAAGCTGAAATCAAGCCAAATGAAAAACCCCAATTCAGTTCTTCATCAGCAAAATCAATTATGCAGATTTGTGACACGTGGAAGTCTGGGATTGGTTCCAACACGTCAGCAACCCCAACCACTTCACTCCTAGAGTCTATAAATACCCTGTTTAGCTTTCATTTTGAGTATTGTAGAAAGTGTGAAATTTCACACACTTAATTTTCATCTCATCTCATTTTAGGTTCTTAGCTTAACAACTCAAGAGCTTGACACACTCTTGAGTCTGTTATAGTAGTTGTAACAGTTTAACTACCTTTGTACCTACTTTTACTCAATAAAATTCAAATTTCCTTTTTCCCTCCAAAACTCTAATTCTACTCTACTGTTCATCTCTTGCTCCCTTGATCATACTTGTTGCTGAATTTTGCTTTGTTATGATCATAATTTGATCATAGTGAACTAATTGAGAAGATTGTTGCTGTTTGATCATCATTTCCAGTTTTAGCAGTTTTTGATTAGTTCAGTTCATCAATGGTGATTCTTGTTGATTGATAGCTGTTGATTTGATTGTTGATAGGGTTATCTAGTGCTAAGGTGGTGGTTAGCACTAGAATAGAGAGCTCAGCGCTCCTCTACTCCCCAAAGGAGGCCTATGCTCAAGGTTTACATGTTTCTGATTTTCAATTCCTCTAAACAGTTGATGCCTGCTAAATTCTTAGATAATCTTGTTTGTAGCATGATCAAAGTTGTTATAGTCTGTTATTGATTTGATTTCAGTGATTGGTAGTTTCATTGTAGCTTAAATCTTCTTTATAGTTCTGATAATTGTCCTGTTTTCAGCTTTATCTCAGTCACTTTAGCTTGGTTTATCATTGTGAGTTCTTGTTGTGTTCATAGCTTGTTACTTTGTCTCACATACTTAATTTTAGCTGACAAATTTAGTGTGCTTAAGCTTTTCACTCAGTTTAAACCTTTACTTAAAAAGACTTCATTAAAATTCCAAAATATCAGTAAAAGTGGTGTTTGGCATTAGATTAAAAGTAGCTTTCAAGTATTGATAATTGGTAAACTTGAGTTCATTTCCAGTTTACTAGTGATAAAAAGTAGTTTTCAATCATTTTTTAGTCAAGTGTTAAGTCAAAAAGGCAAAAGGTCAATAAAAAGTGTGGGTCAGTTTCAGTCAGTTCTTGTTTCATGAAGTTGTGATTTTGATTTACTTACCATTCATTTGTTAGTTAATGAAATTCAATCAAACCAAGTCTCAAATATCATTCAATATATGAAGTTTCAGATTCTATAAGGGATTTGTACAGTATTCAGTATTCAAGTAGAAATAAGCAAAAGTATGAACCAATAAGCAAACTCAAGTTACTGTAAATGGAAAACTGATTTTTCATATCTCTTTTTCTACTTCATAAACTGGTCTATTTTCTTTCACAAATTCACTTAGTAAGTGTTCCTGGTCAATATTTGAGAAATTGAGCTTATTGAAAAATCTTGGTCAACAAAAGTCAACATAAGCACTAATTTTGCTTATTTTAGGATTCTAAGCTTATTACTTGATGATTTCTTATGAGACTTGATTTCCCATTCTTATTTTGAGCTCATTAATCAGTTTCATCACTAAAATCTAGTTGTGTAAGTCTAGATTTCTTTGTAGCTTATTTTGTGCTTATTGAAATAGACTTATCAGCTTTTTAGGTAGTTTCAGCTTAAATCCTTGGATAGGTCTAGTTCATTTTCAATTTTAAGACGTTTACAAGTGGTTTGGTTGAATTTGGTTGAAAAATAAGCTCAAACGAGCTTATTTGAGTGTTAAGCCCGTTTTTGATTAAAAGTTTTCAAAATTTCCATTAAGGCCCTTGAAGTTTTAAACTGTTATTAATCATGGCTAAACTTGCAAGTTTTTAGGGTTTTCAAAAATCCAGTCCCTAAACTTTCTATTTTGTTAAAAATCAGTTAGGAAGTTTGGAATTTGTTGAGAATTGGTTAGTTGTTTGCATAGTTTTCATTTTCAATCCTCCTAGTTTACTGTTTTTACACTTTTAGCCCTCATACTTTTCAGCTTTACATTTTTAGCATTTAAATTTCATAGAATTTACATTTCTAGTCCTTATAGTTTGTAAAATTTACATTTTGCATTTTAATTGAATAATTCTTGGAATTTGCACTGTGTTTTACATATAAGTAGACGATATTTTTCAGTTTTGCAAGGCATTGTTTGAATTAGCAATAGAATATCCAAAAATATTAACAACCAAAAACAGTTAAAAACCCGATATTGTTAGGACTTTCAATTTGACAAGAACTGAGAAAAACGAACTTAACTATACGAAGGTTGTCCCGGATCTTCAAACTTTCCCTAAGGACCAATGAATGCGGGGATCGAGTCGAGCTCATGACTCGGTTAACAAAAACGAGGTGCCTTGTGGGGGAGTCCCATACATTCTATCTTCTATCTATTTTCTAACAACTAATAAGGCTTGATCTTTCAATCTCGTGCTCGTGTTTTGTTGTGTTGTGAATCTTAGGTATGACCCTTTTCATTGAAAACTCTCGTGTTCGGTTTTTGCCGGTCCACTTGATCTTCCTTATTTGAATGTCAAAAAGGGGCACACTCTTTATCCCTTGATTTTTATCGACTAACGTTTTATCTTGAGGCATAATTAATAAACGGCTTATAGATTTGCGTGCTATTTCCATGTTAGGATTTTGCATTAGACTCTTCGTGTTTTAGCAAGGGGGTGTTACTCTTGAGCTAAGAAACATTGAGGACAATGTTTGGTTTTAGCATGGGGGAGTCAATCGATATAATCGCTTGCAATTGCTTTTGTCGTGTTTAAACGTAATCTTTTTCTCATTTTTCATAAAAAATTTAAATTTTTAGTGTTATTTTTAAGTTTTAATAAATAAAATAAGTGCTTTTGACACAAATGTAGGCTTTCCGTTGGTGAAAATAAAAATAGTTTTTGACTCGACTCGGTTTTTACCTTAGCTTTTCCTTAACGTATTTGAATTAAGTTTTGCTAGGCTTTTATATAGGGAGCTTTAAAACGCGAAAGTCTTAATTCATACGAGTTAAGAACAAGAACTTTTTGCAAGTTCCTATAATTGATCCTAGAAAGTCGTTTATCAAGGGAACTTTAAAACGCAAATTCTAAAACTTGAAAGAGTCTAAAAAGATGCAAGATCCTATAGATGACTTGAAAACCCAAAACTTTGATTTAATAGGCTAAGTATCCATTGATTTCAGATTTTTGGAATTTTACAATATGGAGAACAAGAGATGATAGAGTTCAATCATAAGTTTCTAAAATTAACTCTTCTTTGTGCAAGTATTTTTTTGTTTATTTAATCTCCTCGTATTTACTTTCCACACTTGAATAATAATTGCTTAATAAATGAAGTTTTTAGCGGTTTAGGCTTGATATCTTAACTCGTAACTCCTTCTTTTTCTTCCCTTGTAATTAAAGTGAGAACACATTAAGGGTGTCAGCGTCATGGACTTTTGATCATGGGATTGCGGAAATTTGGCTTACTATAAATATCATAATAATAAGAAGAATAAATAAAAACATGTTCTCTAGGAGCCTTCGGGTGGGAGTCATGTAGCACTAACCTTGTCATTAGAGCCTTAGGGTGTATGGCAAGGGGACGTGTTGAATAAAAATTACTTCATCATCATGAGCCATAAGGTGGAATGGTGATGTCAATTCCCTTATTTTTGTCCAAGGAGCCTTCGGGTGTGGATTTTAAATAAGGAGCACAATTGCATCTTAAAGAGCCACAAGGTGTTATGATGTAGTTTTTGCTAACTCCATTAATAAGGTCATAATTGACTTTGGAGGTTTTATTGTTGCTTTTAAGTAGCCATATTAGCCAAATTTCGGGTCCGGGGATTTATCCCTCAAATCGTGTTAAGTTATCCTTGATGTGGGCTTTCTTTAGTGACAACGGTTTTTGAAGTCCAGGTTAGGTTTTGAGTGTTGAGTTTACACCGTTTTTGCCTTCATTTTTAGACTAATAAATATCAAATAAAGTCAAATGAGCCTTTGGGTGAATGACAAATAAAATCTAGAGATACAACTAGGAATAATAGGAGATTGAGTTTAACACAAATTACTTGTATGAGTTGGTTTAATTTTAGGACTTATGATTGACAATGATCTTGTTTTTGCACTTGTCTTGGAAAAGTGAAAAGTCGGGGACAATGAATCTATTTGAGTTTTATGATCCTTAAAGTTGTTTTTCAAATAATGAAAGCAATACATTATGTCTTTGCAAAATAAAAAGTCAAAAGTTGAATAAAATTGTAGTTTATAGTTTTATTTTATCATTGCGTGAGGACACGGCAATTGCTTAGCAAGGGGTAGTTTGATATGAGTGATTTTACTCATATCATTTGTATCTTAAAACAACTAAAAAATGCATACAATCAATGAAAATGCCTTGTATTTGTGTTGTTTTGTTGTTTCATGTGTGTAGGTACCAAGATCACGAAAACCGGCAAAATCGACACGAGTTTGAAGAAAAAGATCGAGTAAGCCAAATGCAAGTTCGTTTTTAGAGGATTTAATCTTAATTGGGCCTTGTGGGCCCCAGTCTTGGTTTATGGGCTCAAAAGCCCAATAAGGGATCATATTTATTCACTTTTGAAAAAACAAACCCATTATGGCCCAAGAAGAAAAGAAAGATACGACTGGAAGTTGTAAACAAGCCCAATGTTGGCCCATAAATGAATTGAAAACGTTTAAGAATTTTGGGCCTTAGGGTTTGTTAAATAAACGGTTGGTAAAGTTTATTTAACTCACACTTATCCTTGGTCAGTCAAAGCTTCATACTTTATTTATCACACCCCATTTTCTCACCACACAACTCATTCGATACTCCCTATGTGCTTCTCTCCCACCTCAAACATATTAACCTGTAAATCCACTGTTCACCAACCCTAATTTAAAATAAACTCAATAAAAATTAGGCATTTTGATTCCCACGCTTAATTGGCACACTTGGGAATAAATCCCCAAGTTTTAAGGAAGAGAGTATGAGGGGAATCAATTACGTGGCAGCATATCATTGGAAGGAACACATCATTCCATTTAATCAACCAATCAAGACAAGACATCTCAGCATCCAAGAAGCACAACTAGCACACAATCGTGCCACGTTGGCGATCTGTGTGCTAGTAAACCCATCTCAACCGTAGGATTGAAGAGTGAGAATGAAAAGAAGAAAAGATACTAAATAGACGGCCAAGATGATTTCTCTGCCTCAACAGCCTTTGGGATGGCTATAAAAACCCCCTATTTTCTGTAATTCGAGTATCCCTTTCTTTTCATAATCTAATAATGGTAGTTTTAGATTAGGATTTGTAATTTTCTTTTTATAAAATTTGTACTGTTATTCTGATTTAATAAAATTCATCTTTTAAGTTTCCATTACTATTGTCTTCGTGTGATCTTTAATTTTCTGAAATATTTATAAAATTAATATTAAAGCTATACATTATAATTGTGGATGTTTATATAAGCTGAATGTTATAGCTTTTATAAACATTTGAATGAGATAGGGATAATTGTTTATCCCCACTAGATAAATAGAAAAAAGAGTAATAAGCTTATGGTTCGAGCAACCTTGGTGGTTTCGAGTTCTGTTTGGTTTCGATAGGGTATTAAAGAATGGCGATGTTGTGCTAATGGTTCGTGATGGTGGTTCGTTTAAGTTTTAAGTAGTCTCAGCGCCTCACTTCGTCTCAAAGGAATCTCCAAAAGGTTATACCTTCTTTTCTTTTCAATGTGTATGCTTATAAATCTGCTTAGTTTAATATGCTTATGTGATTTTATTGTTAGTGAATCTGTGTTTATGTGCTAAGATGTCTAGTTAATTTGATACGATTGAGAGTTGACTGCTACTCGAGTTTTGGAATTTATGCTTGACTGTTATAGTTTTATGTGATTTGTTTAGTTACCTTTTATCTTTCTTTATAGATCTGTTATTTTTCTTAACTGTTATAGTTTAATCTATTTTTATGTAATCTGTATGACTAGTTTCAGTTAGATATAATTTTCTAGCCATTTGAATTTTTGGTATGGGTGAATAGGAATCAGAGTTCTACTCATCTGGTTATAGGATTTAATTGTTACTGAATTATTGCTTTAATATTGCTAGCTGAGCTTTAGGATATTGAGAAGTAGTAGTCTGGTTATTTACGTTACCTTTTTGGATTCATAGGATTTTATTCTTTGGTGACTATATCTTCTAGAAAAATCTGCTTTCTGTTAAATAGGTTTGTTTGAATATTAACTGATTGAGAGTTTTACTAATATAGTTCTGGGTAGTCTAGAGTCTGTGGTTAAATTGATTTTTAGCATGCCTGCACTTTGTTTTTGCTTGATCTATAAGTATTTGCCTGCTTTATGTTCGCTTAATAGATGACTGCTCTTGTTTATCTTTTCTAGTTTTTGTGAGTTGCTGCTTCATTTTTCCTAATTTTGCTTTTGCTGAGTTATCTAGTTTCATTATTTGGCTAACAGAACCTTTTGGTATGTTAGTCTACTACTTGTTTATCAATTTTATAAATTGGGTAACGTTCAAGTCACCTCCTGTGACATTGTTAATCATCATTTGTCCAAAAATAAATATCACCAAAAAAACTACTCATGTGGTTCGACCCCTTGATCTCAAGGGCAACAGTCTAACGTGTTAGCCAACTGAGCTACATGCTCTTTTGATTTTTCTATCATTTAGTTAATTAATATAGTATTATTGTTTCAGGCAGATTTTCATTTAAATTGTAGGTTAATTAATTTTCGTTTTATGAATAGTAATAATTACTTTTATTATAGTAAATTTTAGTTTCATAAATATAAATAAAAAAAATAAATAAATATAAAATTAAAAATAATGTTTTCATTAATTTTAAAATCTTAATTAGTTTTCAAACAATTAGAATTTTATTATTTTAGATTTAAATAAAAATGATTTCAAAAATAGATTTTGTTTAGTAAAAAGTAAAGTGGATTTTAAATATATTTTAAAATAGTGTAAGTGTTATTTTAATTAAATAGATTAATTTTTATAGATTTTTTAAATTTTAAATAGTTTTAAATTTTAAGTAATTAGACTAAAATAATTTGGGGGTTTACGATTCATGCACTTTAGGATAAAATTAGGTTTAAAATTGGTAGATTTAATTTTTAGTTTAAAAACCGAAAACCAATTCGAATCAATTGTCCAAATCGAAACAAAACGTCTCAAATTCATAAGATCTTCGTGTACAACGAACTTGGTTCATCAAGTGTTTAACTGAATTCGTCTTTGGTAATTTTAGACTATTACTTTTTCCTAAAGGTAATTTTCTAATTTACCCTATAACGTATCTTAATTATCACTATACTATCACGATCACATCATTATGCATGCTCTCTATGCTATATGCTCTCTAAGTATGTCCCAAACAAAATCCCCAAAAGATTTTTATAAAGTTATTGTCCAGTTTTAAATAAAAGAAGAATATTTTTATTCTTATTTTATTTAAAAATTAATCTGGTTCGCTATAACTAAAGCTCTGATACCATTCTCTGTAACACCCCCATAAAGCGGGTATCACAGTGGTGGATCGATGAGCAAATAGCTTACAAAGCACAGATCATAATTATATGATTTTTGAAATACAATTGATGTATACATTGAATTGGTACAATCATTTAAATCGTTGAATAACATTTTTTATGAATATCCCAGTAAAAGATAATCCCCCGTCATTTTTATGCTCCTAAATGATGCTCAATCCATGCTCAAATAATCTTGCTAAATAACCTGTACAAAACATACTAAAGGGGGTCAACATAAAGTTGGTGAATTTACAGACTTTAACAGTTTATTAGTTTGGACATACATTAAGCATAGAAATGACAATGCACAAAGCATTCTCACTAAAATATAAATAACATTTGTTTATTTTTACTAGATACTGAAGCTAAACCTTCATAGTCCTCAACAGATGAGAACGTAGTGTCTCACTAAGAGACACCCATTCCAGTTCCAACATGGTATACGTCTGTTGTCCCGGCCAAGGCACAGTGAGCATGACTCACCCAGACGGGGATGGTTAATCCCTAATAGATCTATTTATAACATTTGAGCAATTTACAACAATTTAACAGTTTCAATAATAAACAATCATAGACAAATTTATACAATCCGGTTATGTCCATTATATGTTTGAATATTTTCTTTCCCAAAAGGGAAAGGTTTATCAAGAGTTTATATGGGGCTGTAAACTCACCTAGGAGTAGGCAATAACTGTTTAATATGAATATCCAAATAAAGCTCACGCCAAAGTTATGCCTAATCAAATAGTACAGTCTTAATAGATAATACAAAGGACATATATGTAATAAGTATGTTTACATTGCATAAGTTTTATGATTCTTTATAAAACTTTTTAGGTGAACATGTAGTCATTTTAAGTGAAAAATCCAAGTTGACACTTTTAGCCCATCTTAAGCCCAATAGTGGTCCACTACCCAAGTATATGACTTAAGTCCATTTTAAATTCAGTATACTACTCTAAATTGGTTATTAATCTTAGGTCCAATAATGGCCCAATACCCATTACAAGTGTAAGTTGGGCTTTTATGGCCCAAGTCCACTTTGTATAGTCTTTGGGTTCTAAAACACATCACAACCACATACACTTAATATTTTACGTTGGTCGGGTCTCGGGTCATCTAGTTATCAGTATATATATAAGTCCAAAATCCTCGACATGTGGGTCCTACCATGTCAGTTTATATAAAAATCATCACATTTTACGTTAATGAGTTATAATCCGTTTATTATAATTTTCCCGACATGTCCCGCTAATTTGTTCATATCTCTTGAACCGTAAATCACCTAAGTGTGTTCTTTTACCCAAACCATTATTATCTCATGTACTATACTTACTATAAGTTTAATTACCACAAATTTATACTTTTCATAGCTAATTAACCCATTTCTTAACTTAGAAAAGTTGGCTGTTTTTGGGCAGCCAAACTCATTTTCACCATTTTGGTCGCCATTTCCAAACCGTAAGGAACTGGTAAACTGTCCAATTGATTCTACTTGTTCATGATTTTATCTACAACCTACAGTTTTACCGTTTTCAATGAATCTTAGTTCTTATATGAGAAAACAGTCCGTAAAGACAGTATGTTCAGATCTGACTAGTTTTCACTATTTTTTTCACTATTTACAAACCGTAAGGAATTGGAAAATCATCCAATTGATTCTAGTTCTTCATGATTTTATCTACAACTTTTAGTTTTACATATTCATAGGTCAGTATATAAATTTTACGAGAAAACAGTCCATCAAAACAGTATGTTCAGATCTGACTAGTTTTCACTATTTTGGTCATATCTTATTATCTATAACTCGTCACGAGACGAGCCACCCGGGGAATTAATCACCAAACAATTATCTATCTTAATGTGTAAGTTTTTAGTATCCCAAACCTACTGAGTTTTACATGCAATCTGCTTTTGTTACGGTTCATAAATTGTTGTGAATCAAATCGTTACTTGGGCTTGTTTAGCTTCATTTTAGTGTCAAAAACTAATATACAATGTCCCAATTCTCATTAATCCATTTCGTACATATATATATATATATATATATATATATATATATATATATATATATATATATATATTCGGAAGATATATAAGATCAAGAAAAATAAAAGGAATGATAAATAAGAACGAGATGGAGATCTTACGAGGCTTATCAAAGTCGTTGTACTAGTAAGTGAGCAAGTAACCATCCAAGATCTTGTCAACCCTTGATGTGACCACCATGCATGGATAGATCCGGAATAGATCTACAAGTTTCACTTGATGCATGTATAGATCCGGGGTAGATCTATACGTTTTACTTGATGCATATATAGATCCGGGCTAGATCTACATATTTTACTTGATGCATGTATAGATCCAGGGTAGATCTATACATTTTACTTGATGCATATATAGATCCGGGCTAGATCTACATATTTTACTTGATGCATGTATAGATCCGGGGTAGATCCATACATTTTACTTGATGCATATATAGATCCGGACTAGATCTACATATTTTACTTGATGCATGTATAGATCCGGGGTAGATCTATACATTTTACTTGATGCATATATAGATCCACCACGGAAATAAAAGAAAATCTTGAAAGTTGATGCATGTAGGAGATTTACATACCAATGTGTAGATCTCGAGATTTCCAAGATGGGTCTTTGATTATATTTTGAAGATTCAAGCTTGATCATCAAACTTTTGATGATCAAAGGTGTTGGGGAGGTCACGGCAAAAAGGAAAGAAAGAAAGAAAGAGAGAGAATTTCTTTGGTGTGTGTGTTTTGTGTGTGAGGAAGTGAAGAGACAAGTAGACAAGACCCTTATATAGGGTGAGAGTGAAAGGTGACAAGTGTCACCGACTCAACATTGTCCAATAAGAAGCAAGAAGGTGGGGGACATGTTGGACATGTGTGACCCACCTAGAATTTTTGCCCAATGGGGGAGTGAGGTGTGTTGGTGGCTTGTCTAGTGGGCCAAAAAGGGTCGTTGGGCTCCTTATATCTCTTGTTGGGCTTATTAAGCCCATTACTATCCAAGGCTTATATAGTTGGGCTTATAAGGCCACAAATGGGCCTAAAGTGCATCTTGTATTCTAACTTACGTTATTACACGGTTTGGGTCACGTTCGAGGTTTATGAATTTTTTATTCATATTACGAGGATTTCGTAATTGATCCAAAAATCATTTTTCTAATCAAATGGAGTATTTATATGACGTATTAATACGAAGGACGGGTTTGTTTATTTAAACGACAAGTATTTGTCATTTATCTTTTGTATAACGTAAGTATCGTTTTAGTAGAAATACTTCTCATTTAATCATTCCGTAGATAAATGTAATATTAAAAAATTTAATCAAATTGTTTATCAAGTGTTTCTCGACAATAATTTAGGTAGTTAAATTATTGAATCGTTGGTACGCGGTTTGTATGACTTTTGTCAATTTCTCAAATCCAATGTTTTTGTATGGTTCAAAGAGGGTTTTTGAAACATACTCCATTATTACTTAATGAACGAAAAATCTCGGGTTTTACACCATCCACATGCCACCTTGAGTTTCGTCCTCAAAATTTGACTACTACTACTAGGTTGAGAAATGATCTAGGATCATTGAGTAGATTTTTATTACATTATTCTCATGGTAAAATCATGGATTTTACAATAACTTGGTTACTTACTGTTTTTATACAGCCAACGTTTTAAGCAAGAATTTAGCATTGTTACTTATGGTTTTTCATCTTTTTAATCATATCTATCAACACTTGATCCCCACACAACATTTTTATCATCATATATTCATCATATACATATACAATAAGAAAGAAAATACATTTGATCTTTACAAAATAACAAGAGAAATGGAAAGGATGATCTTCTTTACCAACCAAGATTATATCTTGTTTTTGGATGACAATAACTTGATGAACACCAAATATATCTCCAAGATCATCAACCACCAAGATTGTTTGTTGAAAAATTAGCCCTAGGACACAAGCAAATCACCTTCTTTGTTGTTAATATGGCCACCAATCAATCAAGGCTTCAAGGTATCTCCATAATATGAATAGATAACATAAGATTTGTGGCTAGAATTGATCAAATGGGGTGTTTGATGGTGGTTATGGGACGGAAAAGGGAGGAGTGGGAGAGAGTTTGTTAGTTGTTTTGCATGTATGAAATGGAAGCAAATGGTAAGTTTAGTGGTTTTGTGGTTTAGTGGAAACTTGTAGCTTACATGTTAAGCTTATGCTTACATGTGTAAGCTACTTGTTACAAGGGTGCCACATCAAGTGATGTGGTGTCCCTATTTGGCCGTACCTTTGTAGTGGGGTGGGATAAATTTGTTTTGTCCAATCCTGCTAATTTACGGGTATTCCTCGATTCTAGTTTCCTTGATTTGCGTGCCCTCGGGTCGTTTTACGAAAAACGTTTTTATAAATTATGAATCAACGACACAAAACGAATCTAATAAAAATTGTCTCATCAAAAATGGAGTTCAAAAATGTAAATACGTAATCCTAAGGTTTCCGGTTTAGTCGTAAAGGACGCTAAATTATGCACGTAAGCCCAAATTTAAATCCGTAAATTATGAGTTCATCAACCAACACAAAAATAAGTTTCAAAATATTATATGAGAAAATAATTTACTACCTGAAAATGTTAGATTGTCACAAAACCTACACCAATCCTTTCCTTAGAATGAATTTGTTTGTTTAATATATCATCAAGAGCACTAGTACCTTTCATGAACTTTTCCAATTTAATGGAGGTGCTCTTGAGATATCATTCTCTAATCTAAGTTTCTCACAACTTAAGCAACCTAAATCAACTTCTTTATTTTTCTCAAGCTTGGCTAATTTCTCCCTGAGTTCATTGATCTCATTTTTAAGCTTAGTTTTGGTTGATTTTAAGGTTTTGTTCTTTTCTATGAATTTAAGGCTAAGTTTGTGTAAATTATCATATTGGCCTTGTAATTCAACATCATCTAAGGTGGAGCTATCATTGCTATAATATTCAGTTTCGGAATGTAACTCTTTAGAAGTATGAGCCATAAGACATTTCTCCTCTTTGGGGTTGTCATCAACATCTTCACCGCTATCGCTCCAAGAACCACTAAAGAACGCCGTGTGATTCTTATCGCGTGAAGGCTTTGGACAAGCACTAATGAAATGATTTGGATCACCACATCTAAAGCAATTCCTATCACCTTTTTCGTTCTTGGCAAACCGATTCTTTGAGAATGGTTTCTTGTCATTGTTGGGTTGCCTCACTTGTTGACCTCGTCTTTTGAAGAACTTCTTGAAATCTCTCACCGCCAATGCATACTCCTCGTCATCGCTATCGGAGGAACTATCATGATCGCTTTGTGCCTTCTTGGCTTTGAGTGCAAGAGACTTCCTTTCACTCTTGGTTTTTACCAATTCCGAGTCCTTCAAAATTATCATCTCATGAACCTTCAAGTTACCTATGAGTTCATCGAGTGATAAAGTTGAGAGATCTTTCGATTCTTCAATCCCCGTGACTTTTGCTCTCCACTTCGGATGTAAGGCCCTTAGAAACTTCCTAACATTATTCTTGCTAGAAAAACCTTCATCAAGTGCTTTTAGACTAGTAATAATAGTGTTGAATCTAGCAAAAGCACTATCAATAGTTTCATCTTCTAAGATGACAAATTGTTCATATTGTTTGACAAGAAGATCGATTTCTTTCTTTGACTTGGCTATTACCTTGGTGGGTTACTAAAAGGATGTTCCAAATATCTTTAGCGGTTTCACACATAAAAATCCTTTCATACTCTTTCTTAGGTAAAGCATTATAAATCACCATTTTAGCCTCATTATTTTTCGAAAGTTTCTTTTTAGTATCGTCATTAGCTTTGTCAAAAGTGACCAATTCTTTTGTTTTAGAAACTTCATTAAATTGGTAAGGTAAAAAATCACCATTGGTAATAACATGCCAAAGATCTAAATCTTTTTATTTCACATAAGTCTCAAATCTATTTTTCCAATAAATAAAACTATCGGTTTCAAAAAGTGGTGGTCTTTGCATAGATTGCCATTCTAGGTACTTGTTGGAATCCATAGATCGATTCAAGTTTAAAATACAATATAATTTAAAAATTCTTGAGCAACCTCGCTCTGATACTAATTGTAGAAACTAGAAGGGGGGGGGGTTGACTAGTTTCTTATATTTACTTGTTAAAAGATGGTTTTCAAAAAATCCTTTTCCAAAAACTTAGGCTTGAGGAAATATGTGAAATCTTCTTATGCACAACATGAACAATGATAGTGTAACTAAACTAATACTAACTAATGTATATGTACAAAGAATAAAGAATGTAAAGAGTTAAGGGTAAAGAAAGATCAAACCAAACACCAAGGATTTATAGTGGTTCGGAAACGAAGCTCACTCCTCGTTCCTACTCCACTCCTCGAGTACTCCTTACTCGAGAGTTCACTACACAACAAGCTCCTTATGGTGGAGAAAACCGTACACGTTGCTTAACCAATTTCCGAATCTAAGATAAAAGTCGATCCCTAATCGTAGCTAGGACCAATCTACACAACTATACTTAGTACATACACAACTTCCAAATAGACACAACTACTTGGATCTTCACAACTATGACACAACAACAAATGTATAAGATTTGATCTTCAAAGGATCTTTGGTGGTGGACTCAACACTTCACAAGGATAGTGTTCTTCTCTTTGCACTTGGAGAGGAAGGGATGGATGGGATAGATTCACTTCTAAACAAGTAGTAATCAATCAAATGATCAAGGATTTGAGTGATTTAAGAAGTATGTTTGAATCTGGAAATATATGTGCAAAAGAGGTGAAGAGAAAATCTGAGAATGGCCCACTATTTATAAGACAAAGGGCTAACGGCTATATCTGCCCGCGGTTCCTTATATCAGCCGGCGGTTCCTTATCGATAAGGAACCGCGTAGGCACTAGGGAACCGCCGGAGTAGACTCCGCTCCCTTTTTGTCCTTCAGCGGTGGAGGTCTTATCTGATTATAAAATATCCTGAAAGAATATTCCAAATCAAAAAAGAATATGCCATTTTCAGATTTTCAAATATTTAATTTAATAAAACATTTTCTTAAAAAGAAAGTTTAATAAAAAACTTGTCACACTTAATAAAAAGTGAGTTTTAAGAAAAGATTAAATCACTTGATCACTTGATTAAGGTTAGTACTTGTTTATTCATACCTTAAGTGAAAATGGGTAAAATGAAAAATACTTGAACTCAAGAATTCGTTTTTCGTTGTTTTCGTAAATGCTTGTTTTTACATATTGTCGTAATCAAAACTAAGCGAGACCGGAAAATACAAGTAACGTTTTTAGGCATTATTGCATTAACAGGTTGGATTGATCAGTTGAGCTTATGGGCTTGAATGAACAGTGGCCGCATAAAGTGTGTGCGGCCGACTGCCTGGTACAGCCGGGACGGGGTTAGACAGAATCACAATCTTATTAGGATTGGGATTTAGCTTCAAGTATAGGATATACACTAACCATAATTAGAAGATACCAATCAAGCTAATTATGGTGATTATCTTATGCTTGGGGCCGAAGTAACAGTGAGCCCATTAAGGTTTCACTGCCTATATAAGGAACCCCCAAGGGTTCCACAAAGGTATTACATTCTCCATAGTCTAAACCTCACATCCGATTCTTAACCCTAACCGATTACTTACTCTCACGCCGGAGTCTAATCGTGGGATACATTCCCATGGTAAGCCTAACGCGTGTTGCTTTAGTGTGCAGGATCTCAGCAAGTTATTCACTTGGTGCAAGAGCCGGAGCCCAGCATACCCGAATTAAGCCTAATTCGGGTCAAGCAAGGATTATCCAACTTTTGTATCAACACATATTGTCGTAATCAAACAATGTTAGACCGAAAAATGCAAGTAACGTTTTTAGGCATCATCGCATTAACAATCTCCCCCTTTTGATTCTGACAATCCATAAACTCAATCATCTAATAAAGCAAGATTTTCGAAGACGATTTTATCATTTCTACCCCTTTGTCGAAGCAAAAAGGTTGCAAAATTCTTTGAAGAAGAAAAGAAACAGACTTTGAAAATGCTCCCCCCTTGGTGTTTACTCCCCCTTGCTTGGGGCACCAAGGAATCAATATATGGTGACAAGCTACATAGAAGGGTTAGTAGTAGAGAAGAGACACCCAACAATTTATAGCAAAGATCACCAAAAAAATAAGAAACAAAAGATCCAAGATAAGTCATGTTAAAAGAAAACATGATAAAAGATAGAAGGAAATAAATCATACAAGGATGTATGAGACACAAACACAAGCCAAAATAAACAGCAAAAACCTAACCATAGTTAAGCTAGAACCCTAACATTTGCTTAAACTAGATGTCTTGAAGATAAGCAACCAATGCTTAGATAAAAGACAAGGTAGTGGCGGAAGGAGGTGGTGGTGGCTTGGTAGAGATCTCATAGTTATAGTAAAGAGGAGGTTTGACTAAGAGACTCTTGATGTAATTCAACTCTTCATAGATGTGAGCCATAGCAAGATGTTGATATTGACAACATTGACAATATGTTCCATGATGCATGACATTATCATGTGAAGGAGGTAGAACATAAAAGGCTAGTGGTGGAAGATAAGAAGTTCCACAATCAACATTCTTAGAAGGAGAAGAGATGTGATTTTGAGTGTTCTTGGGTGAATTGGAGTTGAAAGCAATTGGAGAGAATGGAAGAGAATCAAAGCTTTTATTTGGGGAATAAGACATTTTGCTTTGAGGAGTGCAAAATGCTTAAGGTTAAATAGAGAAAGCCCAAGATAATTTGGGGGTGGTCAAAGGGTTGAAACAAAGATTCCAAAAAGTGTTGGAACAAATTTGGAGTTTTAGGAATACCCGAAAAGTAGAGTACTGGGCGCGGTTCCTTACCTCAGCCAACGATTCCTTATCACTGGGAAACCGCGGTATCAATAAAGAACCGCCCACAGTGGGTTGAGTCTGGTGATGAGGGAGGATTTTCCAATTCAACAAATCCTATTTTTCTAGTCTAACTAATCATGGGGGTATGCTAAGAAGCAAAGATAGAAAAAGAAAACACACAAGAGCTCACCAAAGAAGGTTTAGACCAAAATACATAGATTTTTAATAAAATCAATGTAGGAGGTGTGTAGAACTAGACACAAGGTCATGACACAATGATCCTCCATAGTTCTCTTTTGTTCTTGCTATATTTGAGAGACCCATACATACGAATTATGTAAGCTCATTATGAATAGGAAGAAGCTATGAAAAACGTTTTTAGATTAAATTAACAATGCAAAAACATTTCTCGACCGTTTTCGAAAGAACTTTGAGAATTTTGAAAAAAGGAAGAGAAGTTTTCCAAAAAGAGTTTATTATACTCAAAAGCTCAAAGAAAGAAAAGACTCAAAAGATAAAAGATAATTGATAAATAAGAATGCATAATTAAGGAATATGTTCCATTAAACCTAGACCTAGACGCAAGTAATTAAAAGGTTCCCTCTTAGGTGGCTTAGTGAAGATATCGGCTAGGTTTTCTACCAAGGGTACCTTCTCTATCGAAATGTTCCCCTTTAGAACATTATCCCTAAGAAAAATGGTGGCAAATCTCTATGTGCTTAGTTCGCGAATGTTGCACGGGATTCTTGCTAAGGTCTATTGCACCCTTGTTGTCGCACATGATGGGAACATCATCAAGATAAATCCCGTAATCAACAAGCGCTTTCTTTATCCATAGAGCTTGTTGACAAGTTTTACCGGCACTCACATACTCAGCTTCCATGGTGGATATAGCAAGAGCGGTTTGTTTCTTGGAGAACCAAGAAGTTAAACAACAACCCATGAAGGTACAAACTCCACTAGTGCTTTTCCGGTCCACGTAGTCTCCCGCATGATCTGAGTCCGCGTAGACAATGGTTTCTACGCTGGTCCCTTTAGGATACCATAATCCTAAATGTATAGTGCACTTAATGTATCCAAAGATACGCTTAACCGCTTCAAGGTGAGAGGTTTTGAGAGCCTCTTAGAAGCGAGCACAAAGGCAAACACTAAATATGATATCCAGTCGACTTGCCGTTAGGTACAACAAACTACCAATCATACATCTATATTTGGTGTTGTCTACCGACTCACAATCATCATCTACGGTGAGTTTAGTATCCGAGGCCATAGGGGTCTTCATTGGTTTAGAGTCTTCTAATCTAAATTTCTTTACCATTTCTTTAACATACTTGGATTGATTAAAGAAAATACCATCATCCATTTGTTTAATTTGGAGTCCTAAAAAGAAGTTAAGTTCTCCCATTATACTCATTTCAAACTCGTCATGCATGATTTTAGCAAAGTCATCACATAATGATTGACAAGTTGAACCAAATATAATGTCATCAACATATATTTGTACGATAATGAGGTGAGAACCTTTCTTCTTTATAAAGAGTGTATTGTCTACCATCCCCATGGTATACACATGTTTTATAAGAAACGCTTTAAGTCTATCATACCAAGCTTTGGGTGCTTGTTTGAGACCATAAAGAGCTTTCTTAAGCTTGTAAACATGATCCAGTTTCTCAAAATCAATGAAGCCGGGAGGTTGAGCCACATATACCTCCTTATTGATCAAACCATTAAGAAATACACTCTTTACATCCATTTGTTGAAGCTTAAAGTCTAAATCACAAGCGTAAGCTAAAAGGATTCTAATGGATTCTAATCTAGCTACGGGTGTGTATGTCTCATCATAATCAATACCTTATTGTTGATTATAGCCTTGAGCTACAATTCTAGCCTTGTTACGAGACACAACACCATTCTCATCTAACTTATTCCTATATACCCATTTGGTTCCTATGATGGTCAAACTTCTAGGTAGAGGAACAAGTTCTCAAACGTCATTAGCAATGAATTGATTCAATTCTATGCATAGCGATGACCCAACTCTCATCCATCAAAGCTTCTTTAACATTCTTTGGTTCAATCAAGGAGACGAAACAAAACAAGTTACTTTGATTTTGGACTTGAGATCTTAGGGTCCTTTGATTTAATTCGCCTATGGCCTTATCGAGAGCATGATCCTTAGACTCCTTAATGTTTACTCCCTTTTCAACACTAAAGGTCTTCAACTCCCATGTTTCTAACATCTTTGGCGTTAACTATGTCTATTTCATCTAAGTCATCATCTACCAAAGGTGGTGTCTTAGATGAAGGCGGGGTTTCATCAAATGTCACGTTAAGTGATTCTGCAATTACACCCGAGGTTCTATTGAGGACTATGTAGGCTTTGCTAGTTTGAGAATAACCTAAAAAGATACCTTCGTAAGACTTTGGGTCAAACTTTTTAAGGTAATCTTTGGTGTTAAGAATTGTAGAACAATGATAATCTTATGAATCAAGAGGGTTGATGTTTTTCTAGAGAGAGAAAGTTAGAGAGAGAAGTGAAAGAAAACTTGTATATTGAAATGAGAGAAATGAACAACCAACACCTCTTTCCATGGTGGAAAGAGGTTTAAATACCCCAAGTCCTTAAAGGACTTGGGCTTCCGGCCCATGAACATGCTCATGGGTCGGGCTATGTAATAAATGATACTTAACTTAACTACGAGCCTATAACTACATTGTTGGAGTGACCGAGACTTTCTAAATGCGTAAAACGTATTTCCAACAATCTCCCCCAAAGGGAGGTCACTCCAAATTTACAAAGTCCTAATCTAGCATGTTAGATCTTGTTCTTGAGCTCGTAGTCTTCTTTTCTTTCTTTTTCTTTACTTTTGTGAATATGTGTTGGATGATATCAGCCTTTTTTCTTGGAACATGTTCTTTTGGCCTTTCACGTGCAGCCTTTACTTTTCTTGTGAGGTTCGCCTCTTTGTGACTTCATGTCCCACACACTTATCCTTTGTTGAATTCTTGAAAGTTTCAGAGTCGATACAGCGGAAGACTTTTAGGTCATACTTTCTTGAATTTTCAGGAGTATTTGATGCTAAAGGAATAAGCATGTGAGGACGTCTTCAACCGGTACATCGCAACGCCACCGTCTTCAACTGGTACACAGCAACGCCACCGTCTTCAACAGGTACACAGCAACGCCACCGTCTTTAACAGGTACACAACAACGACACGAATAAAATGGCTTTGACATTTTATTCTAATTCGGTAGCATTTTACCTCCGGTCGGTGAAGATCGTTGGACGATATTAGATATCGTACCCGTGACGGATAGTTTCAATTAAGTAACTTCCTGACAGGATTTCGCGGGTAGACCCGTTCTCTTTATTCGACCGTCCAAAGCTGACTGCGAACATAAAGAGTGAATCATTTGGATTAAAAATCCTTATGATTGAAGCCGTCAATTCATGAAACCTGGAACAAGTGAATTTCAATTAAGATATTCACCATCGTTGCTTTCCAGTTGTCACAAACTTGATTCAAATTGAATCTTGCTTGCTACCTACCAAGTGCTGTTTGATGTTAACACTAGAAGGATTTCCACTCGTCACTGTGATCAATAACGAGTCACTCTGAGTGTTCTGGCAAGATCATATGATAATGCGTAGAGGCCTGGAACGAGTTTAAGTTCAATTAAGAGTTAAACCACTGTTTCTTTCCAGTTTTTCACAAGATTGGTTCTAGAAGAACCGCATGTGTAACCTACCATGAGCTTGTTTGATGTTGGCTCAAGCAGGATTTCCATCTTCATTGTAATACTTGCATATTACTCGGATGTTCTGGCAATATTACAGGAATACTGCGTAGGACTCATAAAAATCTCTTACTTTTCACAGTGTATGAGAAAGCAAGCAATAAATGGAAAGTGTCCTAATGAGACTTTTGATGATCTCTTGGCTCTAGACTCGATAGTGCGTTTTGATTTAGTGAGCGATGGCTGGAGAGGAGTGCCACCTTTTCAATAGCAGTCTATTCGGAGTGAATAAACCAATAGATAACGTGTTAATCTCCGTGTGATTAAAACAAATACCTTTTAAGAGATATTTGAGTTAGCTGGGAAGGGTTGTGCATTGCATCACTGGGTCCATGATGTCTTTCTTCAATACCGAGAATCATTAACAAAAATGATCTCAATAGCATATGTATTGACCCGGTTTCTGCCTAAAGTTGTAAGGAGGGCTTCTTTCTTTACACCCTTTATCTTTACATTTCTTTTTCATTCTTCAACCCCTTCAATGCTTACCAATACGTCATAACTAGCACCTTGTTGTGATTGTTCCAGTGCTAACTTAAGTACTTGGTCGGCATTCAGCTACGTTCACAATCTTTCTCCAACTTTCCTAGGACTTCTAATTCTATCTAGGGAATTGTCCTTGGGAAGATTCCACCGGCTCTGATGAATCATTGGACTAAACCTATTCCTACCACCCTTTTGTCACCACATTCGTCGTGAATTAAGCGTGTTTTGGGGAAAGTATAGCCACCATGAAAAATCCTTGAAAATCACCTAAGGTACTTGTGATATTGAAATCAAAAGTTTTGTACCTTAGGTGTGTTGTTCATCAAAAACGCTCCCCCTTAACACGTGCTTTGCACATATTAAGTTGGATTATCATTAAATCTTTTTCATCTTTTAGCCAAGTATTATTTAAGTCTCCTTAATCCCATTTTCTCCCCTTATCCAAAATGTTAACCATTAATATTTGGGATATTGAATGGATTAACCGGTCTTTGGGTAAAAATGAAATCGATGTTTGGCCATAGAACATGTTAATGCTCCCCCTTAAGTTAATAAGGGATAGTTGTAGTGCTTTAATATGATATATTTTGAAATATTTAGAATCTCGTGAGAAATTCTTGAAAAATTATCATACCTTAACACTACAACAAGCCACAAAAGCTGATAAAGTAAAAAGATAACATATTCACAATAATATACATATGGAGTTGACCTGTAATGAGACAAACCAAATCTACTTGGTTCGTTCCGTGAACCGATGGTGAGCTCCATATGGTCGTCCACCGACGAATCGTTCTATGCTTCGAAGCAACCGGCGCCTCCTGAGAAGTTCTTCAATCTTCTTGATTGCGTACTTCGATCCCCTGATGCACTGGCTTGTCCAAGTGTAGGTGACTGCTGGAAGCGGTTGTTTGGCATTGAGAACCGTCAGATCATCCCGAACTTGCTTAAGCGTGCCATCGCTGAATTTGTGCATTTCAGAGAATCGCATATACTACATGTTGCCAGTCTCATTTGGGTAGAAGATGCCTGCTTCCGGTGTGGTTGTCCCCATGTATACCTTCTTGTTCTTATGGAAATTGTTGAGTGGATTCGTATGGGGACGTTCCAGGTTTAGTTTCTTCTGATAGCTTTCTACACCAAGTTGAAAATCTTCCACCCGGTTCTGAATGACGATTTTCCTAGCATATTGGCGAAAGTTGGAACTCAAGGCAATGACAATATCAGGTGATAAATGGTCAACTTTTTCTTGAGCCAATAGCAGCAGGAGATCTTCGATGTCTTCAAGTTGAAGGTACTGAAGATCACTTTCATCAATTCGGTACTCTTTCTCATCAGTACGTTTGAAGATGATTACGTTCAAGTAATCATAGCCGAAGACCGTCTGAGTAGTTGCTCCTAGAATACTTTTGATCCTGTGTGTTGATACAATGGGAGAACCTCTCTTAGGACGGTGGAAATGGTTGTAGGCAAGTTTTTTCTTCGCATTCCAGTGAGAAATACCAAGTGCTGCATAAGTGTAATAGAATGGGAGCACTTTCTTTCTCCATATGGTTCCAGGTACTTTATCCTCTATCCATGGAATATTCTCCAAGTTAATTGCCTTAACCATGGTGAGTGACGTGGCATATTTCGTTGCACCATTCTCCAAGTATTCAAGATCGTGAGACACAAAGTGTTCTATTGGGATTTTTGTAGAGTCGGCAATGATCGTTGGTGTAAGAGGTCGTAATACGGGAGTTTGAATTCCTGTAGTTGTCGCTCTCATTGCTTTGGTAAGCTCGTTAAAATGATATTCTGCTTCATTATGGCTGATCTTCAAGGTATCAAAGAAGTCCACGTTTGCAGCTGCCATTTTGATCAAATATGGAGTCATTGTCGATTTCCCATGAGAATACCGTAGAAAGGCCGAAAAATCGACAGGGTTATTGAGGAATTGAGTCATCTCCATTTCAGTTGCCGTGGCAAAAGGATGCTGTGGTGCTGCATCGGTTAGCCAAAGTTGCTCCTGTACCGTGTCATCAATGATTAAAGATTCAGCAAACGTTGGTTCTGGTACATTTAGATCTTCAACTTCCATGTCACTGTTGTGTGGATCTTCAACTTTTGTGGAAGGTGGATCTTGCATTTCCGGTATATCATCATGAGGTTCTTCTTCAATCATTGGCTGTATCGGTTCTTCTGCTTGCATATATTCTACGGATTCATTGTGAGAATCAGTAGTAAGAGCTGGTGCAGCAGATATACCTGTATCGATTTGCTGAGTTTCTGGTACAGTAGACTCGATTGTCTTTTCAGCGGTTTCAGCAATGTTTGCTACAGCTTCCTCTAAACCCTTCTCAGTAGCTTGGTCACCGTCATCCTTATTCGGCTCTTCGGCATTAGTACCGGTTTCGTCATTCTGATTACCCTTGGTGGTTCGATGACCGTCGTCATTATCATCATCGTCATCCTCATCGTCGCCTGTATCTTTGTCCTTATCCTCATCGTCATCCTTATCCTCTTCTTCTTCATCCTTTTCTTCCTCCTCATCTCCTTCCTTATCTTCTTCCTCATTTTTTTCATTGTCACCATCATCTTCTTCCTCCTCTAGTACGTCTTCATCGTCAGACTCAGAGTCGGTAGTGTCTGCAGGATTCTCTTCAAGAATTGCTTTGTTGAGATATTGCAGAACTTTGCGTTTGTATTTCGATTTATGAGCGCCCATATCTAGTAGACGTGTCTGTAGCAATATCATTAGCTGAAGAGTAGATAGACCATTACCGACAAGATGTGGTAGTTGTTGATCAACATAAGACTTGACTTCACGTCGAATGATCGCGGTCATCTGCTCGTCAATTGACCCGAGAAAAGCAGCATTTTCTTTATCCCGAGTTTTCTTCTCTTTAAGAAATGATTTATGTTTTTCTTTAAGTCTAGACACTCTTTCTATTAATTTCAGAAGTGTAGGCTCATCATGTTGTGGTTCCTTGGGAGGACTGGTGATCCTTTCAGTCAATGTAGCTATTTGTGTAGCTTGAGCCTCCAGCTGTTGTTGAAGAGACTGGATCAGTGGGTCATTGACTGTGAGGAAGGGATTGGATGTGGATGATACTTGTTGTGCTTCTGGTGAAGGTGTAACCATAACTGTTAACGTGGTGGTGGATGATACTGGTTGTTGTAGGATAGGTATTGATGTAGATACAGTGATTGGGGCGGTGGTTGATACTAGTTGTTCCGCTGCGGATGACGGTGTAGATTCAGTGGTGATGATGGTGGTTGATACTGGTTGTACATCGGGTGCCGGGGTGATAGCTGGGGTAATGACCTCACTGATGACCGGGGTGGATAATGGTGGAGTGGTGGTGGATGTAATAGTAGTTATAGGAACATCCACCATGGTTTCGTTTGTTGACGGGTCAGTGTTTGTGACCTCAACGCCTTCCCCTTCCAGATTGAGATATTTTAAAACGTCATCAGAACCAGAAGTAGACTTACTTTGAAGTTGAGTTTCTGGTATGAGAGTTGCATGAGCATCTTCGTTTAACACCATGTGAGTTGATTCTGGTAAAGAAGTGGTAATATTTGCGTCTCGATACATCATACTTGTATCTGTGTCTGCACTACTCTCACGTTCTTCACTTGGCTCACGACTTTCAACGAGGTAGTTACCAGCATCTTCATAAGTATCTTCATCAAGAGGATCGTCATAAAATGCCAAGTCATCATCAGGATTGCCGAATTCTGCTAAGTCCTCAAACATTTTAGAACCTGAGCCTGTGGAAAAAGCTTCTTGTCTGCTTTGTTGAAGAACAATACGCAGTTGTTTGGCTTCAGAGCTCTGTTGTTGAGCAGGTTCTTCGGAAGCAACACTTTTACCCTTGGTCTGCTTTGCTTTCTTTGTCTTTCGAAGTGGTATTTCTTCCTGTTCTTCCTCTGTTTGGGTCATCTCAGCATCTTCAGCCTCTTCATCAACTAAATGCTCTTTAGTTGTGCCTTTGTCTTTTGATGAAACGGGCGGTACGCGCTTGGAAATTCTTTTCTTTCGTTTTCCTTTTTGCGTCTCTGCTTGTTTTTCGGAAGGATCTGCATTTGCTCGTATAAACTGTGCATCAATATCTTTAAGCATCTCTCTGTAATGATCACTTTCCCTTATACCGTCATTCATCATGATTGCAGGCACTTGAGCTGGTCTGAGTTTATATTTTGTAAATTGATTATCCGCAGTCATAGTGTCTAACACATCGTCATCATCTTGAGTATGATAGAAGAAGTTCCCGCGATGATCAATATCCGGGTCACTCTTCATGAAGTGATTAATGATGAGTTTTGTGAACCTTGGAAATGGAAGATGTATGGCTTTTCTCTTGGAACTTGTGAATTGATGACAAAATTCTTCCCAAAGTTGTAAAGCATAATCCACTTTAGATCCGGTATAGAGACCCCAAAAGATGATTGCCTGAGCGGGTCGCATTGTATCTGATCCACGAATCTTGGAAGTAAGGCACTTCACTAAAGTGATGACAATTGCTTTCCAAGGTTGTCCAATATGTGATGTGTTAAACTGAGAAAGAAAACCAATTTCACCCTCATAGTTCAACTCTCGGATTACTCTAAGTAGTTCTTCTGCATCTGGATCAGGCACAAAGTGTTCCCCTTTTGCAAGCTTTGGAAGCTTAAATAATTGCCTAAACTGACGCAGATCAAATGTCAATGCTTTGTTGTTCAGAGTAAAGGAGATTATCTTCTTTGACAATTGCTTTGCTTGTGTGATTGAGGCAGTTGCCCAAAATTCATGCATGTATACTTCAGGAACCGATGCAGTGACACGTAATGCATCCTTTATTGGTGAACAATCTAGGATATCTGTTGCGATTTTGAATGCCGCCAAAGAAGGATCAAAATCGTCTCTTAGACGAAAATTATTTGGTGCATGTTGCATTCGAGCATTGAGTGGAACAAGGGTAAGGTCTAATTGTTTTTGTTCTTCTTCGGTTATCGACATTTTTCTGCTTATAGATAAATACAAGCACAGTAGATATATAAAAACATGTAAATTCTAAGCACTGGAATAAATCACAACAAAGTATCACTACGTAAGTTTGAGTAGCAAAGACAAGTATAGAGCATATGGACCAAAGTCATACATTCAGAATCACATAACGAGATATAAAAGGCAAAGACATGGCAAAACTAAATATAGTGCACCACATATCTTAACACTTAGCGAATGTGGTCCATCGTAGTGAGTTCATTGTATTAAGTCCATCTAACTCTATCCATCGTACCCAGCCATCACACCCTACTTATTGCATTCAATCCCATCGCATCATATCCATCGTATCCTTATCCATCGTATTCTACCCCATCGCATCCTATCCATCGTATCCTATCCATCGTATCCTATCCATCGTGCCCTATCCATCGTATCCTATGCATCGTATTCTATCCCATCGCATCCTACCATCGCATCCAACGCCATCGCATGGGAGTCATCGTAACAGACCCATCGCAACGATCCATCTTGACAGACCATCGCAACGATCCATCTTGACAGACCATCGCAACGATCCATCTTGACAGACCATCGCAACGATCCATCTTGGCAGACCATCGCAACGATCCATCTTGATAGACCATCGCAGCGAATGGATAAGGGTAAGGCCATCACACTCAATGCGATGAGAATGGATCGCAGCCAGTGATCGCATTCTTGGTGATAGAACCGAGGTGAATCTAAAGTGAGCAATTTCAGGACAAATATGATGTTATAGGTAAACCTGTTAAAATCCAATGTTTATCTAGGCGAGAAGAACACATCCCAGCAATAAAAACTAGGTTTTATCAAGAATCAATAAACCCTAATTTGTAAAAGAAAACATGTGATCTATTGTTCCTGTTTAGATGTAAGGATATGAGATGGATTAATTGATAGCAATTGTAACAAAGTACCTAGATATCAAACAGCACGGAATAAGTTACAAATCACTGATCAAAATGGAGCTTGAGGTCTCGATAATGGCGGAATAAGAGTGTGTTTGTGTGTTTTTTCAGTGACGACGGGAAGGAGGGGGTGGTATAGTTTTGACTTGGTCAAAATTGATTTAAACACCCACCACTTTTTGCAAAAATGCAAAACTGGTCCCCCTATTTAAATTGTTAGTTAAAGTTAACTTAACATACAATAAACTCGTTCCCAAACACTAACACAACTACTTGACACCAAAATGTTAATGACCTATGCAAGAGATACTTAAATCACACAAGGCACACATAGTGTAACTGAAGATGACGGGTAGCTAATATTTTCTGACAATCCTTTTTAATGACTATATTTGTTACCACGAAGAATTAATATTTTCTCCCCCTTAATCCCTGACCCGTTTTCTATTTAAAGAGCAGTAGTCAAAGATATTTAGGACACAACTATTAATAAGAACATTTGCCGGTTAACTGATTATATAGAACGATTCTGGTGGAAATAAGATTTCTCTTATTTAAAACAAGATAAGTGCACTGAAACGTACACGAATTTGTGTTAGACCAAGTTATAAAGTAAGCTTGGCCCCTTACAAGGTTTTAAAGTAAACCTTGCCCGAGAAACTTAATTCCCGTTGTGAGCCAACGTTTTCAAAAGAAATACGTAACTTTAATGCGAAAACCGGGTTGCAGTCAAAAATAACTACAAGCCATAATGGGCATGTTTTAAAACTTGTACAACTTTTATACGGACTCTATTTATGGCGCCGTGTCAATATTAATCGACATTTCTAAAGCCGTAAATATTACCGTACTAAAAGACATGCCCGATTTGAAAAGAAAAATATTTTTGTGTTTTCTTGGTTTTATATTTTTTATGGTTTTTCTTGGTTTTATATATTTTTATGGTTTTTCTTGGTTTTATATTTTTTATGGTTTTTCTTGGTTTTATATTTTTGTATTTTGCTTTTGATGGTTTAAGTATGTACTATAATATACAAGATCACGATCAAAGGATACTCGAGAATAGTTTACCAATACTAATCTTCAGACTCTTCTGCCAACTCCTTAAGTGTCGCTGGTGAAAATGATTTCATGCCTAGTTTGTCGATCAAAAACTCGATGCGTCCTCGATCTAAGGCCTTTGTGAATATATCTGCCAGCTGATACTCAGTGTTGACGAAATATAGTTCGATCACTCCATTTTCCACTTGCTCCTTGATGAAGTGGTAGCGGATGTCAATGTGCTTTGCTCGAGAGTGTTGAACGTAGTTGCAACATAGAGCGATTGCACTTTTGTTATCACAGTACATCGGGATTTTGTTGAATCCAAGACCGTAGTCAGTCAATTGTGATCTCATCCAAAGAACTTGAGCACAACAACCGGACATAGCTATGTATTCAGCCTCAGTACTTGATATCACAGCGCTTTTCTGCCTTTTTGATGCCCAACTGATAAGTCTATCTCCAAGGAGTTGCACACTGCCAGAAGTGCTACGTCTAATATCTTGACACCCGGCATAATCTGCATCTGCATATGAAATTAATGCAATAGAGGAATCCTTCGGATACCACAGACCACGATTAAGTGTTCCTTTTAGATACCGAAAGATCCTTTTCACAACATGTAAGTGCTTTTCGGTAGGCCGAGCCTGATACCGGGCACACATGCCTATAGCAAATTGCAAATCAGGCCTGCTAGCAGTCAGATAGAGAAGGGTGCCGATCATTCCACGGTAAAGTTTAGGATCGACAGCTATCCCTTCCTTATCTTCATCTAACTTGGATCTCTCCACCATTGGAGTATCCACGGGGTCACAGTTTTCAAAGTGATATTTCTTTAAGGATTCAAGAGCAAATTTGGATTGATTAATAAAGATGTCTCTGGGATTCTGAGAAATTTGCAACCCTAAGAAAAATGAAATTTTTCCCATCATCGACATCTTAAAGCGTGTGGACATAATTTTCTCAAAACGGTCAGACAAACGTTGATTAGTAGCAGCAAATATTATATCATCAACATAAATTTGTACCAGTATCATGTCGTTATCCTCCTTGAGAATGAATAATGTTGGGTCTACTTTGCCTTTGGAGAAGCCTTTGGAGATGAGATACGTTGATAAGAGATCATACCACGCGCGTGGAGCCTGTTTCAACCCGTAAAGAGCCTTCTTGAGCTTGTACACATGATTAAGATACTCTGAATTGACGAATCCATTTGGCTGGCTTACATAGACATCTTCCCTTAATTCACCATTAAGAAATGCCGTCTTAACATCCTTTTGGTAGACGATCATATTCATGTGAGCAGCATAAGCAAGGAATAGTCTAACTGCCTCCAATCGTGCAACAGGAGCAAAGGATTCTTCAAAATCGATACCCAAAGCTTGTTTGTAACCTCTAGCGACCAATCTAGCTTTGTTTTTCAGCACACTACCTAACTCATCGAGCTTAACCTTGTATACCCACAACAGTGTCAAGATTTCAACGTTGCTGGGTAACGGAACTAATTCCCACACTTCAAGACGTTGGAATTCATTGAGTGCCTCTTGCATGGCTTCAATCCATGATGATTTGGTCATGGCTTGTTGCCAGTTTTTAGGTTCAGTGTCTGAAAGAAATGCATCAAAATAGCAATATAATGCATGTTCTTGGAGTTGATGGCGTGTTAAGACTGGTCGATCGATGTCGCCAATAATATTGCGGATTGGGTGATCCTTTGTCCATTTAGTGTTGTGAGTTTCAATCCGTGGTGGTCGGGAGTGAACGAGTGCAGGAGCTTCCTCTGAGGTAGACGCACCCGTAGGGTCATCAGGTATATGTGAACCAAAGAAAGGAAGCTCTTGTAAGTGAGCATATTCCAGATCGTGATCATATAGTTCCTCTTCAACATCATTAGGAACGAGTGGGGGTGATGATTCAGGTGTTGTTTGAGAATTGGTGGGGGATGGGACATCATGTTCAAGAGTAACAGTAGATGCCTCGGATAGATTTCCATTATCTTGAGCAACAACTACGGGAATCGGAGCTACTGCTGCAGTTGCTGGGGAATCATTACTCTGTGGATCGAAAAATTCATCAAACATAGGTTGAAATAATTTATCCCACTCGGCCCTTGTTGGTGGTAAAAATGATGGAGAAGTAGGATTGTTGGGAATTAATCCGGAACTGATTGTACCGGTTCCCATCTCGTGTAATGTGGGTTCAGAACTGTGTTGCTCAGAAGCCATCGCTGTCAGCTCATCAAAATCGACATCCAAAGTTTCTACAATCTTGCCAAGACGACGGTTATAAATCCGGTAAGCTTTCTTTGCAGGTGAATAGCCAATGAAAATTCCAATATCAGCCTTCGGTTGAAGTTTTCCCAGATTTTCACTATTTGTATTTGGATAGCAAAGTGCACCAAACACATGAAGATATGAAATATCGGGTTTGTGTCCATGAAGTAGCTCATATGGAGTTTTACCATGACGTTTGCGAATGATTGAGCGGTTTTGGGTATAACATGCGGTTGCCACTGCTTCTGCCCATAAGAATAAAGGAGCATTCGCATAAATCAACATAGTTCGAGCAGCTTCCATAAGTGTACGGTTACGTCTTTCAACGACACCATTTTGTTGTGGAGTGCGAGCCACAGATGTTTCATGAGAAATACCAACCTTTTCATAATAAGTTCGAAGAGTCTGATTAACGAACTCAGTGCCGTTATCAGTCCAAATGCGGCGAACAGTAGCATTACGACGTACTTGGATCATCTTTAAGAAGGTAATGATATACTCTGGTGCTTGATCCTTAGATGCTAAAAACTTTACCCATGTAAACCTTGAGAAATCATCCACTATGACGAGGATGTATTTTCTACCACTCACACTAGCTGTACGCATTGGCCCACAAAGATCCATGTGCAAAAGATACAGTGGTTCTTGGTTGGTGTCTTCTGCTTTAGGTTTGTAAGATTTCTTGGTGCTTTTCCCCAATGAACATGCGGAACATAAATGATCCTTGTCGAACTTAAGTTTCGGAAGACCACGAACAAGTTCGTTTCTAGCCAAATGGTTAATAGCATCAAAGTTAAGATGAGATAACCGACGATGCCACAACCATGACTTGGTCTTAGATGCTTTGGAGAGTAAGCAAACAGGAGAGGCGGCCATCATGTTTTGAATAGACAAAGTATAGAGATTATCCCCTCGAGAACCCTTTAACAAATCATTTCCTGCAAGATCGCGAATGAAGCAAGTATGTTGTCGAAAGGCTACTTCAAGGTTAGAATCGCAGAATTGTCCTACTGAGAATAGATTGTGACCAAGTCCCTCTACATAGTAAACCCTTGAAATCGTGACATTCCCAATTTGATATTCACCATAACCCATAATCTTTGCAATATGGTCGTTGCCGAATTTTACCGTTCCTAGAAACTTGCTGACAAAATTTTTGAGCATCGAGCGGTCTCCAGTCATATGTTTGGAGCACCCCGAGTCCAAATACCAAAGAATAATTTGGACGACCTGAAAATTTTACCAAACACAGACGATGTATCGGATTCTAATTGTTCTTCTGAGTTAGCAGGTACAGATATAGTTATCTTAGATTTGCTATCAGACAAAACTTTAGGTTTCCAGATTTTCTTACTAGTGGTTGGCTTAGATTCTAGTTGTCTAGTATTCTGAGGTACTTTTTGACTGGGGACATTACCACTGGTAGGCACATTAGTGGGGGCAGACCTAGTTAAAGGGCGCTTTTTCCATTTCTTAGTGCTAGTGTTCCTATTTAAAGGACGCTTAGACCTAACTTCCGTGGATGTGATCCTAGTTAAAGGGCACGTAGTTCCATTTGCAGTAAAGGTCCTACCAGTGGGTTTCCATTGCCACCCAACTTGGGTAAATTTCTTCCCTGTTGGAGTCCATTCAAGATTGTTCTTAATAGCATGCATTTCATTCACGTGATCAATAAGGCATAAATTATGATGCTTAGAAAACATACATTCATTACAATTCCAGCATTTCGCATTAGAATTCACACTTTGCTTAGGTTTCCACTCATAAAGAGGACCTTTTGTCTTAGCTACATGATTCTTTTTATTTAAAACTGAAATAACGTTCCTAGGGTGCACTTCTACTTTCTTCTTCTCAGTCCTATTAGTGGAAGGCTTGATCCTATCTTTCTTTCCTCGAGATCCTTTAGCCTTAGTGGACACATTTACTCCTGTAGAAGCCAAGGGAACATTAGTTACAGATTTTAAAGGTGCCTTACGTGATAGTGTCAATGACGGTTTTGCTCCTGGAGTCTTATTGAATGGAGTTACAGCAATGGGTCGAGTAGTGAGTAGTGCAGAATCCGGTTTGCCTATATATTGCAAATATGCTAAGCAATATTGAACACGCTTAATATTTTCATGAGCTGTGTAGTAGTAACTGCTTGAGGGATCTAGCGCATACAAATCATCTAAAATATCCCTAACCAGATCTACGTGCTTAGTTGCATTCCTCATATAGTCATCGTAGGTAACCGGGTTTTTCTTATGGAGCGGGTTCTTATAAAGCACTACTGACTTGGTTGTTGGAGCACTAGAGGACGGTGCAGAATTGCTAGATAAGTTATTAACAACTTCTTGTCGGGTGAGAATAAGTGTCTCCTTTAACTCGGCCAAAACCATGTTTTTGTCTATGAGCTGAATTTTTAGGTCAGAAGTTTCCTCACATTTCTTGTTCAGTTTGTCAATTAAAGACTTTCGCTCTGTCGCATTAAACGCGAGGTGTTCTTCTATTGAACCAGAAATTTGTGAGTCTCCCTGCCTTACTTGTTCACGCTCTCCTAGTATAGAATTAATTCTAGTTTCTAGGACATGATTGTTAGCCTCTGCAGCCTCTAGTTCCGTTTTTGTTTCTACTAATTCTCTCTTAAGTCTCATCATCTCTTCTTCCAAATTTTGAATCATCTGAATCATCTTGTCACTTGTCTCAACGGAGTTTCCACCATCATTTAGTTTTGAAAGAGTTTCATTTTTAGATTGATTCTCAATTTCAAGAGATATAGAATGTTGTTGAAGCTCGTTAAAACTTTTTGAAAGTGTATTATATGAATCTTGAAGCTTTAAAAATTCAGCGTTGGATTCATGACAAGAATGATTTTCTACAGTATTCACATGTTCATTAGTATTCACAGATTTATGCACATCATCACAAATATTCACAGTAGATGAAATTTCATGAGTATATTGAATAGTAACAACTTGTATCACTTCAAGAGACACCATATGTTCTAAAAAGCGGTCATATTCTGATAAGATCTTTTCCTTTTCAATTAAGTGTTGTTCATAAGCATCATCCATTTTATTGAAAACTTTTTGAACTTCACCAATTTCAAAACTTAAATTACACGCTAGATCATAGACTGCTTGTTTAATATGGTTCACAAACGGAACGATCGCTTCTTCAAACACCGATTTCATGTGTTCGAATGCCCATTCTCCAGCGGTTTGAGCCGTTGAAGTCGTACATTCCAAGATGACCTTGTCAAAATCGGTAAGGTATTGCCCAATCTCTTCAATGCTGAGCTTTACCGTACTAACCGGGGGAAGATTCTTAGGAATTTCCTTTGGTTTGTCCGAGTTGACAAGTGTAGGAATTATACTAAGGCATTCTCTAGTCCGCATGAAAGTGGATGTTTGGAGAGTTCTCTTTTTCATATTAAAACGAATTCTAAGATCTATTGTGGCATTTTTTGCATTCATTGAAGCATAATCATATTCAGGATATGTCGAAAGTAATTTTAACTGCTTTTCATCATATGGTGTCACGGAATCACTTGAGAATACTATCGGATCTAATACCAAACCTAACTTTGTTGCGTCATACAATCGTGGGTTGTGGTTAAGTGCTTGCTTTGCATAACCCGGGTTAGGTGGTAAGTCTATGAGACGCGATAGGTTGAATTCTTTAAATGAAGCATGAAATAAGTGTACTAGATGTGAAGCAGCATATTGTTTTAAAAGTTTAAGTTCAGTTTCTTTTATTCTGTTAGACGTCTTAATTTCCATTTCAAGCTGTTTGGACTCAAGAATTTCAAAATCCGTTTGAAGTTGTTGAAAATTAGTAACGACTGACTCTTTTTCTTTAAGCTCATTCGAAAGATTTGCTCTTAAACTTTCAATTTCAAGCAGATTGTCCATTTGAACTTTCCTAAACCTATCAAATTCAAGATTGGTTAAGGTAGTGGACACAGGAGTCATTTCCAAGGTTTTAACCTTGTCCTTATGCAAAGCAAGCTCAGCAGATAAAGTCTGATTAGCATTAAGGGTTTCAAGGACTGCATTATTCATTTGGCTAAGCAAAGATGTAGGGACCATAACCAAATCAGGTTGAGCAGACGAATTAATAGTCATAGGAGCTTCCGGTTGTGGTTCACTCAAAATCTGAGGACTTGCAATGTTATTGCTATCATTGTTTGTCTCATCGATTGAATTACTAACCACCGGAGGCTCTTCCGAATACTCAGACATTTGCTCAACTTGATAAGGTACAATGCTAGTATCTGTAGCAGTATTTGGTACCTCAGCAATGGTATCAGTCCCATAGAGTGAAAGATTTGCCATAAGAGCTGCTTTGGCGGTGTTAAAATCATCACAATCCGAGTCATATGCATCCAAATCATCACATTGATAAGCAGCATTGTTGGTGATGACTGTTGTGAGACGATCAGTTTCCGCTACTCCTGGATCTGCAAGGAATGCCAATTCTTCTTCATCAAGCTCATGACCTTGGGCTTGAGCATTCACCAGGTAAAACTTCTCCTTAAACCATGTGTCGTCCCTTCTCCTCTTAGGCTGCTTGCATTCTCGGGCCATGTGCCCTTCCCCTTTGCAGTTGTAGCAAATAACCACCTTCATTTTACCAGTGCTGTTAGCCCTTGTAGCAGTAGTATTGGATGAACGTGCACCAGCAGTAGACGAATTTGATATCACTTGAAGTGGTTGCACCATGACCCTGCCGTCCTGAATTGTTGCCTGTTGTCAAGAGTTAGACGAGTTCCTTAACTGATTGTTAGTTGGTGTTGAACCTCGGTAACCTCGTTTGTTCAAAGTTTGACTTAAAAATGCAGACAACAGAGCTAGGATTTCAGTAGGGCTATCTCCTTGTTTAAATTCAGGGACAGGGATGTCATCTTCACAGTATAATGCTGATGCTGGTTGAGCAACAAACTGATTGGTTGGAATACTTTCTTGATGTGAGTAATGATGTTGAGGAGCCTCGAGTTGTGGATAGGTACTAACAGGGTTGGTGGGAGGTTGATACGGTGAATACTGGTGTGAAGCATAAGGTGATGGGTGTGAATCTCCTTGTGATGATGATGTTGCTGGTTGGTGATAAGATGTTGGTGGCGGTGGCAGAATCGAGTACTGTGGAAAGCTTGGTGTTTGATACATAGGTTGATATGAAGATTTGTGTCCTAAAGCAAGCTGAGAGTTGTGATATGACAGTGTAGGATGATTTACCAATAATGCCATTGGTTCATGATAGGATCCTTGAGAAATTCGGTTTTGGATCACATGCTTCTCATGTTGTTGTAAGAAAGCATAGAGTTGATCTAAGTTGGACTTGTGTAGATCACGAATCATTTTGACTTCCGTCACATATTGACTCCATTCAGGGGGTAGTGTGTTCAAAAACTTGGTGTTTAACTGAAATTGTTCAATCCTTAGATTATAGACATTCATGTCATTCATCAGAGTGGTAAAACGCCAGTAAAAATCATGAAGAGTCTCCCCTGGAATGTATTGGAATCTATCAAACAAATCATATAATTGACATTCTCGTTCTTGCTTAGTGAGAGATGTCCCTTGTAGCAAAACCGCAAGTCGATCCCAAAGATCCTTGGCCACTTTATGTTCACTCACCATTCTGAAGATATCAGGTGGAAGGGCTTGAAGAATTGTCTGAACAGCCCTTTCATCGGCATCTGCAATGGCTTTGTTGGCATCGGTTAACTCATGATACTGCCTTGGCCTTGTCATATTGTTGACTGTAACCTCTCCCCAATCCAAAGGACCTTTGTCAATTGATTCTAGCATAAGTCGACCACTTTGTTTGCCCATGATGTACGTTCTCATGCGACTTTGCCATGATTCAAATAAATCTTTGATGAGCAAAGGCGGGCGAGTATCGGTACCCGAAATGATCGATATATCGGTGAGTGAAGTCATAGTTGGCATAAATGAATGTGAGTTCATTTTGTTATCTCTTGACAAAAGATTATCAATTATGATCGAGCAATGAAATAAGATTATGTATTTTAATGTTATGTAACTAAAGATATGAATATCTTTTGATTGTGTGTTTTTTTCTAATGTTTCCAAATAAAAATCAAGATTGAAAATCCTCTAAGTGGTGAAAAAACTATGTCTGATCGTATTCTGATCGTATCCTGATCGTATCCTGTTGTGATCGAACCCTGATCGTGGTGATGATCGTAGTCGGATCGTGGTGATATGATCGTAGCCTGATCGTGGTGAATGATCGAACCTTGATCGCAGTGTGATGATCGTAGTTTGATCGTGATGTAATGATCGAACCCTGATCGCAGTATGCTGATCGTAGCCTGATCGTGATGAGATTATCGTAACCTGATCGCAGTATGATGATCGTAGCCTGATCGTGATACTAGATCGCACTGATGGATCGCACTAGGTAATGAACAACAGATCGGACCTATAGATCGTAGCTGGATCGCACTGATGGATCGTAACTCAGGATCGCAAGTAGAAACCCCAATGGTTTATGCAAACACAGAGTTAGATCGTATCCCTAAAAACACTCTGAGACTTAAGATCACCAAGAAAGAAAGGATTTTTACCTTGAAAAAACGTGATTCTAACCAAACGAATATCACCAAATCGTTACTAGAACTATTTAGAAGATATGTAAATCACTTGGAATCAAAGAACACGAAAAAATTTTGTAGCTTTTGGAAAAATCAATCAAAAACACATGAACACACTTAAAAAAAAGTATGAACAACACAAAACCAATCTTTATTTCATCCCATGGCTCTTGATACCAATTGTAGAACAATGATAATCTTATGAATCAAGAGGGTTGATGTTTTTCTAGAGAGAGAAAGTTAGAGAGAGAAGTGAAAGAAAACTTGTATATTGAAATGAGAGAAATGAACAACCAACACCTCTTTACATGGTGGAAAGAGGTTTAAATACCCCAAGTCCTTAAAGGACTTGGGCTTCCGGCCCATGAACATGCTCATGGGTCGGGCTATGTAATAAATGATACTTAACTTAACTACGAGCCTATAACTACATTGTTGGAGTGACCGAGACTTTCTAAATGCGTAAAACGTATTTCCAACAAGAATGAAGCACTTGCTTCCAAACACCCTAAAGTATTCCAATGAGGGCTTTCTTACCTTTAAGAATCTCATAGGGGATCATTCCTAGAAAAGGTCGAACAAGAATACGGTTGAGAATGTAAGTCGATGTGTCCACGACATTGCACCAAAATTTTTGAGGCAAAGATTGCTCATTTAACATCGTCCTACTCATCTCTTGGATGGTCCTATTCTTCCTTTCAACTACCCCATTTGATTGTAGAGTGCGAGGAGCCGAAAAGTTATGGGTAATACCATGAGCTTCACAAAAGGCACCAAATTGCACTTTGTAGAAACTAGAAGGGGGGGGTTGAATAGTTTCTAGTTCATTTTTAAAACATTTTGTTTATTCCACTGGCCGCGGTTCCTTAAATATCACCGCGGTTCCTTATCAATAAAGATCCGCGGGCTTAATAAAGAACCGCCTACAAAGGATGTCAAATATTGATACGTTGTAAACCTTGACAATCGTTTGTATCAAATTCTCGATTAAGCTTGACTAGATATGAGATGTGTTTGTGATAGATAATAACTATAAGTAAGGAAACACACAAACACATCAAATCAAGTGTACATCAAGCAATAGTCTAAACACTAAGCACACACGTACTAAGCCTTAGCTTTTCCGCAACTAAGATGTTTAGACTAAAGGATGCACACTTGACCATAATCTAAACACGAAGCACACACGTACTAAGCCTTAGCTTTTCCGCAACTTAGATGTTTAGATTATGAGATTCACACAACACACAACATATAAATACATCTATAATAGTAAAGACATAAATGTAAAGGAAAGTACCGACACGATGATTTATAGTGGTTCGGTCACGAAGCTCCTCTTCGCCCTACTCCACTCCTCGAGTACACCTTACTCGAGAGTTACTTCACTAGTTAACAAAACTCCTTTCAAGGCGGAGAAAACCATACACGTCGCTTACACAATTTCCGACACTAAGCTAGATGTCGAGTCCTAATCTTAGGTAGGACCAATCTACACAACATTTCCCACTTCACCATTTAACGACACAAGGCTAGATGTCGAGTTCTAATCGAAAGGTAGAACCAATCTTCACAACGTTGCCTACTTCACCATTTTACGACACAAGGATAGATGTCGAGTTCTAATCGAAAGGTAGAACCAATCTTCATGACTCTTCACTTTGAAGCTAAGTGAGAACTTCACTAGACACAACTACATCACTTTATAGTTTAGTGAGAACTCACACGACACAACCGCATCACTTTATAGTTTAGTGAGAACTCACAACTCTTACCTATTACAACTCAATAAAACACATATCCAAGTGTACACATGTAACTTGGATCTACACAACATAAATCCAAGTATACACATATACAATGGATTTACACAAGACTTAATCCAAGTATTCAGAAATACAATGGATTAACACAACTAATCCAAGTATTCACAAATACATTGGATCTACATAATATTGATCCAAGTATACCCATATACATTGGATCTACACAAGATTGATCCAAGTATACACATATACATTGGATCTACACAAGACACAGATAAAAATGATGAACATGATGATCTTCATTAAGACTTCATCTTTAATCACATCACAAATGTGTGAGTGATCTTCTCTTTGCACTTAAGAGGATGAATAGATTAAAGGATAGAATCACATCTTAAACAAGATTAATCTAAACTAACTAATCAAGGGTTTAAAGATGTTTTTGAAGAAACTGTGCAAAAAGGGTTAAAAGACAGTCTGGAAATGATCCACTATTTATTAGGCAACATTGCAACGGTCAAAAACACCTGTGGTTCCTTATCTCTACCCGCGGTTCCTTATCAATAAGGAACCGCGGGTTCCTTTAAGGAACCTCCGCGTTGGAGTCCGTGCAAATTTGTCCTTTAGTGGGGATATGTTATCTGGGGTAGTTTATACCTTCAAATGATATTCCTTTGGCATATGGAATATGCCAAATTTAAATTAAAGAATATTCTTTGGAATATACCTTAGGGAATATTCTTTGAAATATTCCAAATTCAAATTTCCATTTTTCTTTTTAATAAAAAATTTTCTTTAAAATAAAGTTAATTAAAAATTACTTTGTCACTTTGTATAAAAGTGAGTTTTAAGAAAATATTAATCCTTGATCACTTAGTTAGGTTAATGACAAGTTTATTCATACCTTGAGTGATTCATGTCGAATGCGATCTTGGAGGTGTCGAGAGAAGTATACAAATGTATTCTTGAGTGATTACGAGTACCTTACCATTTTATATAATGTATTGTGAGTTATACGTTTGTCATCAACAAAACACCAAGAGACTATATCTGCTAAACATCGTAATGTTTGCACTAACAATCTCCCCCTTTTTGATGATGACAAACAAGTAAACCGCAACACATATTAAAATGTATAAGTTACTCTTTTACACTTACATCTCCCCCTTTTGTCGAATCAAAAAGGTAGTCTTCATTTGTAGAAGGAGAGGATCAACTTCGAGAAAACATGCATTCAAAAAAGCTAATCCTCCATTATGGTTGACGGTTGAGAAGCGAGAATACAAACCGTAGACCCATCATCCAAAGATATCGAGCTTGCGTCATCCTAGTGAAGTCTTCAATCACCATAGGTTAACCAACTCTATGCATAATAATATCCTTATCTTCGAGATTCCAAAATTCATTACTTGCGAGATGTTCAATGAATACAATTTAAGTAAGTGAACGATCGCAAATGTAATGAGTTAAACTCTTGAAAATGCTCCCCTTGATATGACCTCCCCCTTGCTTAAGGCACCAACAATGCGAGAATAGTGACGAGCTACAAAAATGGGTTAGAAGTGTCCTACAAAACAAAGTTAGTGGACAAGAGCATATGCATAATGAGATGTCACCCAAACGGAGTTAGCTTTAAACAACTCGAATAAAAAAAGAGGGACTCGAGAGAAAGCTAAAACAATCTTAACTTTTAGAAGTGTCAAAAATATGACAAGTTAAGAAAAATAAGAGGGCTATTAGAAAGAAAATAGAACCCAAGATATTTTGGTGACACCAAAAAAAATATATAAAGAGGACTAAGAGAGAAAAGAGATGTCCAATTTAAGAGAAAAATATTGTCGAGAGAACATACTCCACTTTTAATATTTTGGCAAGAAATACCAAATCAAAGAGAGTATGACAATGACAAAAAAAAAAATAAGATCCCATATAGTCGAAAAAAGAGGAAGAATGACTATGATGGAAAAAGAAAACGAGGATGATAAACAATTCGTTTGCACAAACAATGACAAGCATTGGAGAAATAAGTGTGCACGCGATGCTATCAACCCAAAAAAACAAAGGAGAGGATCTTGACAAGATCAATTCACAATTGTTGGAATAGAGGTAGAAAAGAAACATCCATACCAATTGTAATGATAATATGTCAAAGGGTAAAAATCTTAGAATTTTTGGAATCACCCAAGAAAATTCAAGATTTAACCATCAACTCTCAAAAAAACAAGGAGAGGATTTTGAGGAAATCAATTCAAAATTGTTGGAATAGAGGTAGAAAAGAAACATCCAAGAATTTGAAGATATCATCTCAAAGGGTTAAAAACTTAGAATTGATGGAATCACCCATACAAATTGTAACTTTTAACCGCAATCAACTCTCAACAAAGAAGAACAAAAATATGTCAACCTAGAGACATTTTTGACCAAAAAAAAGAAAACCAAAAGCGGATAAATCAACGCTTTAAAAAAATATTCTGGATATAAGACATTATAGGCAAGGATTCTTATGAATGTCGACACCAAATGGTGTTTAGCATACAATAAACTACATGCTCAAAGTTTCGTAGCTCTTCTCAATCATTATAAATGTTCAAAGAACAACTACATGATGAGGAAAGGGTGAGGCTTGACTCAACTTAGTTTAGAAAGAATAGAAGAAAGTGACTCGACTTAGAAGAGCATGATTAAAATGAATTGAGAGAGACTCAACAAAGAAGTTAAGGATAACTTCACGAAGCGAGAGAAGAAACTCAAAAGAGAAGAAAAGAGGGAATCTTTAAAAAAATGGTCAAAAGAGAAAAAGACCAAAACAAACAAGGGACTCAATGGCCGCGGTTCGTTAAATAGGTCCGTGGTTCATTATAAATAATGAGACCCAAGGTTATTTGAGGAACCGTGGACATTGGGTGTCCAAAACGATTATCGACTCAAAGGAAAATCACTTGGTCAAACAATTTAACATAAGATGCTAAAAGTCTTGAAAGTCAATGCTTCAGATATGACTTTTAACAATTGCAATTGCAAGTTAAAATTGCTTGAATATTTCAAAAGAAATATTTTAAGTTGTCAATCTTACTAGGAGACGAATTAGATATAAATCTAACCTTCCTTGACAACCGAGTGACAAAATAAAGAAGAAAAGAAAGATCACGAGAATAACAAGATCCAAGACCCAAAGACAAATCATGTTGAAAAACATGAAAGGAAATACAGGAGAGTAAAGGTCATACAAAAATGTATGAAACACAAGCCTAAAACTTAAGCATAATTTTAATCCTAGTTACACTAGAAATCTAAGATTTGCTTAAATTGGGTGTCTTATTAATAAGAAATGCACATGCTTAATTATAAGACAAGGTGATGGGTGATGTGGGTGGTGGAGGATGTGGTATGTTCTCCAAAGGTGAGATGGGTGAAGTGGGTGAATTTGGGGGGTAAAAGGTGAAGTCACCAAGGGTTCAATGAAGTCATTCTCAAAGGGAATGCTTTGGATAGGTTGAGGTTGAGTAGTCACATCCAAGAGAGTACTAGGAGTGAATGGTGAGGTTAACTCATTCATTCTAGATTGGAATGAAGAGGAGGTAGAACCATGTGAATGGTTGGTACCATGGGTTGAGGTAGTCTTGCATGGTGCAAGAGGTGGTGAGGGTGATGAAGAGATGAGAATGGGCACAATCTCATTCTTAGGTGTGGCAAATGGTGAAGAGTTAAGTTTGGGAAACTTAATCTTGATTTTGAGGTTCTTGTAGAAACCATGGTTGTAATGAAGGGTAAATATGAGTGGTTTGAAGTGTGAAGAACATGGTTAACAAGGAGGGTTTAAAGGATGAGGGGGGTGATAAAAGTTTTGAAACAAATATTCCAAAGGGTGTTGGAACAATTGGGAAGTTTCAGAAAACCCAAATTTGAGAGCTTCTGCCCGCGGTTCTTTATCTCTACCGGCGGTTCCATATTGATATGGAGTCGCGGTCTATTTAAAGAACCGCCTACAGAGGCTTGGTTTAGGTGGTGAATGGAGGATTTTCCAATTCAGCAAATCCTAATGTTCTAGTCTAACTTATCATAAAGTCATGCTTAAGAGCAATAAAAACTAGAACACACACAAAGGAAAAACACATAGGTTCAATTAGCACGTAGGAGAAAGTTAAAAAAAAAACTTAATGGCTACAAAAGAAAAAGACTTCTAATGACATACAAAGTTCATCAAAGTAAACTATCATTAGTCATATATAGGAAGAGCCATTTAGCCAATTTAGAGAATGAGTATGACACTATCACTAGAGGTGCTTAATTAAGGCTAAACACGACCATTTTTACGAGTTATACACCAACTCAACTTCGCACATGGAAGTAATTCAACCGTTATGTCAAATTAAGATCCTAGTGCATAAATTCTCTAGTAGTAATTCTCAAGTTAGACAAAATGTAATTCCAACATTTGCCTAATAAAGTTTAGCAAGGATGAAACTTGCATGGCAACACAATGCATGACCTAATGAGGGCTAAGAATGCACCATTACATATCTTGTCAAACAAGTCTAGTTAAGGTTATTTACCTTAATAGAACTTGAGGCCAATAACTTTTAAGTGTATAAACAAAGTTTACACAAACCAAAGGAACACTCTTGATTTGTCTTTCGGAAATGACACATTTATAAATTGCATAGCAATGTAAATTACTTGAGTATTTCGGATGAAACATCCAAGTTATCAAACCGACTCTATTGTGCATTATAAGTAATTATTAAACAAAATATGTCTAACAATTTGAACAAGTAGATTCAATATAAAACCATCAACACAAGTATGAGTTATGATCCGATGTATATTATTAATAAACCAGATTCATGTCTACACTAAAAAACATGTCAATTAGATTCGATAATGATACCAATCATAGTTTGAATAATGCATTGATATTTAATCGAAATCTTTCTTGATTCCCACAAACACTCTTTTAAGAGAAAATAGCTAAGATTTTCAAAGGGTGTTTCATGTTTTATAGTGAGACATTTATCTACTTGAACTAAAACACAATGATCGAGTAAGACGACCTAAATCAATAGATTTGACAAGCTCCCAAAGCTTTCAAACCTAAAAGTGTTAAAGAACATGCCGAGGTGTACAAGATGTTTATGTAACATTTGTAAACCAAGAGATGTTAATCCTATATACAATGCACACATAATGTTGCAACTAAAATGCAAGAAATCTAGCATACATCCTAATTAGGAAAAACTAGATACTAACAGATACCAAGCAAGGCACAAGAGACTAGACATATAAGAAATACTACTACAAATAGCAAGGAACACTTCATAATGTCTACATATAATAATAACACACAAGGAAACACACACAAACAATTAGCTTAACACATAAAAGCATTCGTCCATGTTTTGAGTGTTAGATACAACAAAGTATTCATAGCTTGATTTTATTTGAAAATAGTCTTTGACCCATTTAAAATTTAATTAAGTTTAACACTTTGTAAATATATCAATTTTCAAAGATATATCACCAAGAGATGTCCGACTTAATAGAAAAGAGTAAAACACAAGTTTTACGACAAACCGACGCTCAATACTTTAGACAAAGTATGGAACTTAGAAACCATCCAAATTTTAAAGTTTGAATAAAGGTTTGGAAGCTTTTTTAATTTAAAGAAAATTCAATTACGTTCGAAATGACGGGTAGCACGACTTCTACGGACTTACGGTTGATTTTATATGATTTTTCAAACTTTTTAAAAATTTGTGTCGGACTGACCGCGGTTCCTTATTGATAAGGAACCGTGGGGAATAGATAAAGAACCGCGTCCAGAGGAAAAAAATGGGGGTTTTGGCCAAAATCATTTGGTAACTTTTTGGAAGGACTTAGGACTCTAAAAAATCTCGTTTTTTAGAGTTAATTATGACACAAAAGATTTTTATACTTCCAAACATGAAAAGATTTAATTCAAGCTACTATACAAAGTTTATTTAACACCAAAACTTGTATCATGAAACAACAAAACACATTTCATAAGTAATTACTCTTCATGAACAACTTGATACAAAGATCGTCTCTATTTTTAAAAACCGTTTGTTTTGAAAAAGAGAGAAAAGATCGATCCAAGCTTTAAAGTACAATATACTTCAAAGATCTTGAATAACCTCGCTCTGATACCAATTGTAGAAACTAGAAAGGGGGGTTGAATAGTTTCTAGTTCATTTTTAAAACATTTCGTTTATTCCACTGGCCGCGGTTCCTTAAATATCACCGCGGTTCCTTATCAATAAAGAACCGCGGGCTCAATAAGAACCGCCTACAGTGGATGCCAAATATTGATACGTTGTAAACCTTGACAATCGTTTATATCAAATTCTCGATTAAGCTTGACTAGATATGAGATGTGTTTGTAATAGATAATAACTATAAGTAAGGAAACACACAAACACATCAAATCAAGTGTACATCAAGCAACAGTCTAAACACTAAGCACACACGTACTAAGCCTTAGATTTTCCGCAACTAAGATGCTTAGACTAAAGGATGCACACTTGACCATAATCTAAACACGAAGCACACACGTACTAAGCCTTATCTTTTTCGCAACTTAGATGTTTAGATTATGAGATGCACACAACACACAACATATAAATACATCTATAATAGTAAAGACATAAATGTAAAGGAAAGTACCGACACGATGATTTATAGTGGTTCGGTCACGAAGCTCCTCTTCGCCCTACTCCACTCCTCGAGTACACCTTACTCGAGAGTTACTTCATTAGTCAACAAAACTCCTTTCAAGGCGGAGAAAACCATACACGTCGCTTACACAATTTCCGACACTAAGCTAGATGTCGAGTCCTAATCTTAGGTAGGACCAATCTACACAACGTTGCCCACTTCACCATTTAACGACACAAGGCTAGATGTTGAGTTCTAATAGAAAGGTAGAACCAATCTTCACAACGTTGCCTACTTCACCATTTTACGACACAAGGCTAGATGTCGAGTTCTAATCAAAAGGTAGAACCAATCTTCACGACTCTTCACTTTGAAGCTAAGTGAGAACTTCACTAGACACAACTACACCACTTTATAGTTTAGTGAGAACTCACTAGACACAACCGCATCACTTTATAGTTTAGTGAGAACTCACAACTCTTACCTATTACAACTCAATAAAACACATATCCAAGTGTACACATGTAACTTGGATCTACACAACATAAATCCAAGTATACACATATACAATGGATTTACACAAGACTTAATCCAAGTATTCACAAATACAATGGATTAACACAACTAATCCAAGTATTCACAAATACATTGGATCTACACAATATTGATCTAAGTATACCCATATACATTGGATCTACACAAGATTGATCCAAGTATGCACATATACATTGGATCTACACAAGACACAAATAAAAATGATGAACATGATGATCTTCATCAAGACTTCATCTTTAATCACATCACAAATGTGTGAGTGATCTTCTCTTTGCACTTAAGAGGATGAGGAGATTGAAGGAGAGAATCACATCTTAAACAAGATTAATCTAAACTAACTAATCAAGGGTTTAAAGATGTTCTTGAAGAAACTGTGCAACAAGGGTTAAAAGACAATCTGTAAATGATCCACTATTTATAGGGCAACATTGCAACGGTCAAAAACACACGCGGTTCCTTAACTCTACCCGCGGTTCCTTATCAATAAGGAACCGCTGGTTCCTTTAAGGAACCTCCGCGTTGGAGTCCGTGCAAATTTGTCCTTTAGTGGGGATATTCCTTTGGTATATGGAATATGCCAAATTCAAATTAAAGAATATTCTTTAGAATATACGTTAGGGAATATTCTTTGGAATATTCCAAATTCAAATTTCCATTTTTCTTTTTAATAAAACATTTTCTTAAAAATAAAGTTAACTAAAATTACTTTGTCACTTTGTATAAAAGTGAGTTTTAAGAAAATATTAATCCTTGAGCACTTAGTTAGGTTAATGACAAGTTTATTCATACCTTGAGTGATTCATGCCGAATGCGATCTTGGAGGTGTCGAGAGAAGTATACAAATGTATTCTTGAGTGATTACGAGTACCTTACCATTTTATATAATGTATTGTGAATTATACGTTTGTCATCAACAAAACACGAAGAGATTATATCGGCTAAACATCGTAATGTTTGTACTAACACACTTCATTATCAAATTCCCTACCATGATCCGTCATAATAGAGATAACTGAACATCCTAATTGATTTTGAACTCTTCGACTAAAGGTTTCGAAGTGATCGTAAGCTTCATTCTTAGACGCCAAAAATCTAGTCCAAGTGAATCTAGAGTAGTCGTCAACTATAACTAGGTTGTAAAGGTTACCTCCATTACTCCGTATGGCGGAAGGTCCAAAGAGATCCATATGTAGGAGCTCTAAGCACCGAGAGGTCGAAACCAAATTCGTGGCTTTATGACTTGAGTGAACTTGCTTCCCAATTTTGCAAGCATCAAAAAAGTGACTATCAAACTTCATCTTGGGGAGATGTCTTACCAACTTCTTAGAGACTAAAGATTGAATTAAACGCATATAAGAGTGACCTAATCTCCTATGCCAAAGAGTAGAACTATCATCTAAAGTCGCTAGACATAAGTTGTCCTTAGACTTCCTATTAACCTTCATGACATAAAGCCCATGCTTTCTAACACCTTTTCCAGTGACTTTTCCATCTTTTACGATTTCACTGCCATATTCCAAAAAGATGACCTTTACACTTATTGTCACAAATTTGACCTATACTTAGAAGGTTAAAACCTAAGTTATCTTCGTGCTCTATGTTTTATATAGTAATAGAGTCAAGAGAGACCGTACCTTTGCCAATGATATTACCACGTCGATTACTTATGAATGTAACGTTATGTTGATCCCTTTGGTTGGATCTATATTCTGTTAAGAATTAGTATAATAGTTTGTAATCAAACTAAAACACTTTGAGCACTCTTACTAACACTAAATAAGTTATGCGGAATCTAACTTATAAAGCACAGAAGAACATAATTACTTTTAACTATTCGATTCTCTTATTAATCGACTTGAATGAGGTACATGAAAGACATTGTACCTATGTTCCTTTTATAGAGTAAGGAACCCTAGAAACCTTAGAATATTCTATAAAGATAACTATATCACAAACAATATATTATCAATATTCTAACTATTTAGGTATATCACATAAGATATACTCTAACTATAACTATGACATATCTTATACAAAGATATATTCGTCCTAATCATCATAGCAGCACTTACTTTATAAGTAGCAGTACTTACTATGTACCGCGTTAACACTAACGGTACTTACATAACACTAACAGTACTTGGAATATAATAATGGTACTTGACACTTAACAAATAATTCCCAACAATCCTCCCCTAAACAAGAAATGATAACTTGTTGTCTTCTTGTTTCTCTTGTACTGGATGTATTAAAAATACATTTCTTCAGTCTTTCCTTCATCCTTGGATTGAACTTGGTAATTTGTATTTGTATCCAACTGAATGTAGCCAAACACTTCAAATATAGATCTTCTTCTGATAAGACAATCTTCAAACATTTTAAGTCTCATCTTTGTCTTAAAACTATGATCTTCTTGTGTCTTCTTAACATTCATTCATCTTTGCAGCATCAGTTATTGTTTTCTTTGAGTTTAGTCCTTGAACTCTTGATCATAAATCTTTGTCTTGATTTGATGATAACAAAACCTCTAAGTATTATTTATAAATACTTCTTTGCCTGCAAACTTCATACCTGAAATAAAACAGTTAACAACAAACACCAATCTGTATTGGCTTCATGATTTTTAGCAAATCACCAGCTATCAACGGATTTGATAAATTCTTTACCAGTTAGCCGTACACTCTGGAATAGCCAATACTTCATTCACAAAGAATAAGGTGTAATGAAAATCTTACAATTTTTGGTAAATTGTCAACCATCAACGGATTTGATGAAGTCTTTACCTAGTACCGTTTGTCTATGACTAGCCAACTCTCTGTCTCGAAACAAGGTGAGTTAGAACCATATAGTTTTTAGCAAACTATCAGCTTTCAACGGATTTGATAAGTCTTTACCACAAATCATTTGCTTATGGACTAGCAAGTTCTTATGTGTGTTAGACATGGTGAACTGAGAACCATTTGTGAAGTGTGACTGAAAGTCAAACACTTAAGATTCTTTCTCAGCTTCTTCCTCATCTTTCAAATCCTTAATTTGTTGTTTAACCATTCTTATCAACTCCAAGGCATCAGCAGACTTTTCTGTAACTTCTAATTGTTGTTCTAACATCCTTTCCAACAATTTTCTTTTGAAAGGGAAAGTTTTCTCTTGCAGCATATAGTATGTAACATCATCTACATCCAAAATATGCAATCCACATGACCTGTAATATCTCCAGTAACTAGGAACCGGATTCTCTAATTCCTTCAGCATTTCTTGATCATAATTGTGTGGCTCATACATAAAGAGAAATTTCCAGTATAATAGTGATACTTCAGTTTTACCTACACTCCCTTCTTGAACTAACCTTGAAAGATCTTGAATATCTTGTCTGTCAAGAATGTGAAGAATATCCTCCAAAAGTCTGAATACTCTTGTTGTGCCATCAGTTCTCTGAATTCCATGAGCTTCAATTCCTTGATCTGTAGAGTAAATCCACTTAGCAATGGATGCTCTTTTTCCAAAAATCTCTATATCAATACATTGATCTTCAAATTGCACAATCTTCAAGTACTTCTTTAAGCTCTCATCGTCATCACTATCCTCTGCTGTTGTTTTAGCTTTCTTAGCTTTCTTCTTTAGCTTTGTTGACCTTTTCCTTTTAACACTCTTGGAAATTCCCTCAAGTTCTATTGAACCCTCTTCCAAGTTTGTATGTACCGTCTCCTCAGTATGTACTGTTGTATGTACTGTTGACTGTGTATTTACTGCTTGTACATTTTCAGTCTGAGCAATACCTTGAGTTTCAACTCCTGTATTCATTCTTTGAGCAGTCTCTTCCTCCCTTGAACTTACTTTTTCCTTTCTATTCTTCCTCACATAAGTGGTCTTGATAGGTGGAGATGTATTTGTAGGTTCAGCTGTACTTGTCTTAATCCTAGGAGTACTACCAAATTGTCTTTTTTGTTGCAGATGTTTCTTGAATTCTTCAACAGCTTTCTTATCTACTTCAGATCCAATCTCAACAAAATTCAATTCAGTCCTCTTACTTTGCTCATACAAAGTCTTGATTTCTTCAAAATTCTTCTTGACCAGCTGAATATGAGTAAATCCTTTAACTTTATTAAGAAAGTTCATCATTTGATTTCTAATATGCATAGTAGTTGGAGGCTTAATCTTTTCTTTCCTTCTCTTTTCAGCAAAGAATCTTTGTTGCTCCCTTACCAGATCATCAATCAATTTTGATTTCTTTTCTTCATCATATGCATCTTTCTCTTCAGCTATCAATGAGTCTGCAAGAAGCTCACTTGCATGTATCTCAGCTTGAATCCTGTTATACTCTTGTATGTTCCATTCTTGTTGTATTCTTTTAGATTCTAGCAAATCTTGCTTTGCTGCAAGTTCTTCCTGCAATTCATTTTCACGAATTTGTGCTTGCATTCTATAAGAAAATTCCTCATCATAGTCTATTTGATTAAATCTGTACATGACTTTGTTTATATCATCATCTGAATCACTTTTATCTTCAGATTCTGATAATAATTGCTTCTTCCCCTTATCCTTTGGATTAATCTTAAGTAGCTTCTTCTTCAGCTTGGTAGCTGTTTCTTCATCAGCTTGCTGTTGAATGACTATACCTTTAGTAGGGTGTAAAGCTTGAACTTTCTTACCTTGAATTTGATCCATTTTGGCAAGAACTTCTTGTTGTGTCTTTTTCTCTACTTCTGCTTGTTTAGTCTTCTCAACTAAATTCTTCTTTAAATCAAGCAGCAATTGGGCTAAAGTCTCATTTTATCCAAAAGAAGTTTGACTTTCTAGTGAAGGATGATCACCAGCGGTACTTGCAATCGGCTTAGTTGGCTTAGCAGTACTTGGTTCCTCAACAATGTCAGTAGTACTTGCATTCGACTTAGTTGGCTTAGCAGTGCTTGGATCTTCAACAATGTTCACTTCACCAGTATTAGACACACTTGTTTCTTCAATCACTTGTGTATCCCCAGATACTCTTTCTTCCATAGAAGCCATCATATCAACTTGCACCTCTTCAGTCTTGTCAGATTCATTGCTCATTCTTGATCTAGACAATACTTGAAAAGTCTGTTTCCTTTGAAACCATACTTATCCTTGTGGTGATGGAGTTGAATATACAGGAAACTGAATAGTAATTTCCTCCAACTTCTCATAGAAAGCACTTCAATTAGCTTGAAGTGGTGATTGAGTTGATGGTTATGGCTGAGTTGCCAATGTTTCTGCAACTTGTGGCTCCTCTGACTGAGTTACCAACATTTTTTGAACTTGTGGTTCCTCTGGAGTAGGTTGTGGTTCTTGCTGTTGAATCTCCATATCTGAAGGTCCATCCACACCAGTCTCTAAACCAGTTCCATCTTTATAAGTCCATGACATCTTCATCCAATTCAAAATTGATGTCATTTCCAGAGATCCTTGTCTGATTATCAGAAGAAGGTGGTTGTTCTTCATTATTCCTCCCCTGTTTGGTTGCATTCAGTTGCCTTTTCTTGTGGTTCCTGAATCTTTGCTTCTTGATTGCAGATTTCTGAACAGATCTATATTGCCTCATCCAAGGTAACACTTTGTTCCTTAACTTGAGTAGGCTAGCCTTCAATTCAGCAATTATCTTGTCTTGAACAAGCTTTTCTTTCTGCAATACCTATACCTGTTGGGACAAACTTGTACACAAATCATTTAAATTTGCAACATCCACCACCTCTGGTGCTTGTGCTTGTGGTGAACCACTAGCAGCAATAGAAGCAGCAGGTGTATGGATCATCTCATCAGTGTTTGGTGGAACACCAATGTTGTGAGAAGAAGATTGTGAATCTTCTAGGGAATGGGAACTCTGGTGAGAAGTTTGCTGAGAAGCACTAGCATTGCTAGGTTCCTCACCTTCTTGATTGGCAGGTTGGGCTAACATATGAGCAAACAATGGTGTTACTGTTCCTGAAAAGGCATTGCCTTGTTTGGCCAAGAAAGAGAAAGTTCTCTTTGTGGTAGGTTAGGTATTTGGTCACCAACTAAAGTCTGAATAAATCTAGGATACATTAAAAACTTCTTAGTCCCTTATAAATTTCTAGTCATGCCTTCAAAAATTAATTTTGAAAAATTAAAAACCCTATTATTTGCTAGACAAATACCAGCAGATGCCAATGCAACAGGTATTTGATCAAAAGATGTACTTTTTAAACTTAAACAGTGAATAATAGCATGAAAAAACAATTTCCATTGAGGTGAAAAAAAAGCTTTAAAGAAAGTAAGACTTTCCCTACCACCTCCATAGCCCATGGCTGCAAGGCCATCATGAATCTCTGTATTATTAAGCATACTAAGTCCATTTTCGTCATTTAATCTCAAACTTGCTCGTAGCAGTACCTCAGTGACATATATATTTCTATGATTCACCCTAGCCTTAATGCAAGGTTGACCAAAACGAGTACCTAATACAGCAGTATCCCAAATTTGTTCAACAATGGGTATAGAGACAACTGGACTTACAATGAGTGCGAAGCGAACATGACTTCGAGATAGGAAACCAAGCATTTCATGGAAACCAAGAGAGTCATCATTCGTATCAAGATTCGCAACCAAATTATGCTTAGAGATTACTTGTAAAGCAGCCATTAGTATTTTTGATGATCGAAAGATTAGAAAAAAGGTTATAGAATCAAGAGATAAAAATAAAAGATTAGGTGAATCAATTGTGTAATTGGGGTAAGTATTTAAGTAAATAACAAACCCAAGCACGAAGAAACCGCCAAATTTACAAAAGAGACCCTTAACGGTACAACGGACATGTAGCGGTACATGGAACATAAATGGTACTTGGTTTTGTGCTAGCGGTACTTGGAGTGACAATGGTACCTCACAAATTTGACCAGTTCATGCTTTCCACTAGACATGTAACCTCTTTTATCTTTTTCTATAAACCTGCAATAACATCAAAAACACAAAACATAGACTATACAATGAAAATTATAAAAATTTGTACAGCTATTACCTCCCCTCAATATATGCAGCATGTTATTGGTTGAGCATACCAATGTGTGTTACCAAGAATTCAAATCTCTTTGCATCAAATGCCTTGGTCAACAAATCAGCTACATTGTTGTCTGTATGAATCTTCAAGACTTGAATAAGCTTTTTGTCATAAGCATCTCTTATTAAGTGATGTCTTATTTCAATATGCTTAGTCTTGGAGTGAAATACTGGATTCTTAACAATGCATATAGTACTTTCATTATCAATGTAAATCTTGGTGTTCATGAAGTTAAACCCATAGTCCAACAATTGATTCTGAATCCAAAGTACTTGTCCACGGCAATGAGCAGTAGCTACATATTCAGATTCAGTTGTAGAAGTAACAACAATCGTTTGCTTCTTACACTGCCATGATATGAGTCTTCTGCCTAGGAATTGACAACCTCCTGTTGTGGATTTCCTATCATGATTTGCTCTAACATAATCACTATCTGAGTAAGCTTCCAATTCAAAGGTGGAATCTCTAGGATACCATAATCCTAAATTGGGTTGACTTTTAAGATATTTAAAAATCTTCTTCACAGCATGTAGATGTGACACCTTTGGATGAACTTGGAATCTTGAACAGGCACACACAACAAACATTATATCTTGTCTTAAAGCAGTAAGATACATCAATGAACCAATCATTGACCTATAGAGATGAATGTCAACATCTTCTCCATGTTCATCTTTTGATAAAGATTTCTTGGCTTCAAAAGGTGTGCTTGTACTCCTTGTATCCATACATGAAAATTTCTTTAAGATTTCGGCAACATATTTATATTGACTGATAAATATTCCATCTTTCCTTTGTTTGACTTGCAGTCCCAAAAAGAAAGTTACTTCTCCCATAGAACTCATTTGAAATCTTCCTTTCATCAAAGCTTCAAACTCTTCACACCATGTTTTCTTGGTAGAACCAAAAATGATGTCATCAACATAGACTTGAACTAGAATGATGTCTTTGGCATTTTTCTTGATGAATAGAGTTTTGTCAATGGTTCCTCTCCTATATCCATGTTCTTGTAGAAAGTTGGATAAAGTTGCATACCAGGCTCTTGGAGCTTGATGCAGACCATAAAGTGCTTTGATAACTTTGTAGACTCTATTGGGGAATTTAGGATCTACAAAACCTGGAGGTTGTGAGACATATACCTCCTCTGAAATAGTACCATATAGAAAGGCACTTTTCACATCCATTTAATAGACTATAAATCCCATATATGATGCAAAGGCCAAAAATAACCTAATGGCTTCTATCCTTGCCACTGGTGCAAAAACCTCATCATAGTCTATCCCTTCTTCCTGTCTATAGCCTTGAGCAACAAGTCTTGCCTTGTTCCTCACAACAACCCCTCTTTCATCCTTCTTGTTCCTAAAGACCCATCTAGTACCAATTACGCTTTTACCTGAGGAAAGATCCACAAGAATCCAAACCTTTTGTAGCTCAAATTGTGTTAATTCTTCTTGCATGGCATCTACCCAACTTTCTTCATCAAGAGCCTGAGAGATGTTTTTGGGCTCTACTTGAGATAAGAAACAGGCAAACAAACAATGTTGGGTATCTTTATGATTTGTTCTCTGCTGTTGTTTGACATAACTCACTAGTGCATGAGTTTTAATATTGGTTTGCAGTTGTCTTCTGGTTTGTATAGCAGATTTTGGATCACCAATAATCTGTGTAGTAGGATGGTTGTTGTTGACTTTATGAGTGGGAATAGAACTGACTGGAATTTCTGTTTCCAAATTGTTGAAATCAGTTACTGCACCCTGCTCATCATAGGAAGCTTTGGAGAAGATTCCTTCAGCTGGACTGGAATATAAGTCTTCATCGTCCAATGCTTGCAAAATCTCTTCTAGTAAGTCAATAGATTTGGAAGATTTTGACTTAGCAGTACTTGCAGATGAAGTACCGCTAGGTATAGTATGTACTGCTGAGTGTTGTGACTCAAAAGACTCTTCTCCTGAATGCTTATTAGCAGATGTAGCATTCTTTTCTTGATCTTGAAGCCTCTGAAGCTCCTGGGAGGCTTGATCATCATTTGATGGCATGGTTTACTTTTTGGGGGTTGTAGACATGGGAGTAACAGTAGGCATGTTGGGCACATAGATATGAACATCATCATCTGATGAAGAAACATCTTCTTGAGTACCTGCATTAGTTGCACTTGACTCCTCACCTGCATTGTTAGTTTGACAATCCTTTTGCAAAGAGTAGTAATCCATGGAGTTAGTTAGATAATCTAAATCAAACATCCAAGCATAACCTATTCCTATAACATTAGGTTTATTTTCTAAGAAATTGACATGAGCATTTTCTTCAACTTTCTTAGTTGCCAAATTGTAAACCCTATATGCTTTACTCTGCAATGAATATCCTACAAGATATCCTGAATCAGACTTTCCATCAAACTTTCCCAAATAATCAAGAGTATTTAGTATAGACACTTGACACCCAAAAGGTTTTAAATGACTTATTTTTGGCTTTACATTAGTCAAGAGCTCATAAGGTGTTTTGTTTTGAGGCTTAGTTACTAGTACTCTATTTAACACATAACATGCAGTATTGATTGCTTCTGCCCAAAAGGTATTTGGCAAAAGTAAATCAGCCAGCATAGTTCTAGCAGCCTCAATTAATGTCCTATTCTTCCTTTCAGCTACTCCATTCTGTTGTAGAGTTCTAGGATTACTAAATTGTCTCTTAATTCCTTTAGACCTATAGAATTCATCAAAATCAACATTCTTAAATTCTGTTCCATTATCAGTCCTAATGATTAATAACTATTTAGTGAACTGATTTTCAACTAAAATGATAAAATCCTTTAGGAATAAACTTGTTTCACCTTTAAGGGCTAAAAAGAAAACCCAACTGAATCTACTATAATCATCAGTTATGACTAGACAAAAGTTCTTATGACTAATGCTTCTGATAGAAACTGGACCAAATAAATCCATACGCAAAAGTTGCAAAGGTTTTGTCACAGTGTTTATAGTCTTGGTCTTACAAGAGGCTCTATGTTGTTTACCTTTTTGACAAGCAGCACATGTGAAATCATTTTGAAAAGATTTGTTAGGTAGACCTCTAACCAAATTCCTTTTTACCAATCTATTAAGATTCTTTAAATTCACATGACCTAACCTTCTATGCCATAAGTTTGACTCATCTAAAGAAGCCTTAGCTAGCAAACATGTAATACAACCTGTTGGAGTAATAGTATGAAGATTAAAGGTGTACATATTTTCTTGTCTGGGTACTTTAAGCAGTATTTGAGATTCCTTAGGCATCTCAAAGTCTTTGGACAACACAAAGCAGTCTTTGTCTGTGAATAGCACCTTGTTCTTCTTATCACACATTTGTGATACAAAAAAGAGATTGAACTCATTCAATTCTTTTAGAAAGAAAACATCTTCAAATTCCAACTTTCCTGGGTTGATTTTCCCTTTGCCAGTGATTCTACCTTTGCTACCCCCAAAGGCTACTAGACCTCCTCTGAATTCTTCAAATTCAGCAAGAAAATCTTTGTTTCCTGTCATGTGTCTTGAGCATCCACTATCTACAATTCCTTTATCTTTTAATTCATCAATGAGATGCCCCTGCACACAAGTAAAACTCATTAATTTTTAACAGGGACCCAAGCCACATTTGGCTTGTATCTTGTGGGACCTACACTTTTAAGAGTTTGTACTGAAGCATTCCCAGTAATGCTACTTTTACTCTTATACTTCATGGTTTCATTTATGTAGTCAAAGTCATAGGGTGACTCTCTGTGCTCTGACTTCTTTGACTTAAGTACCGCTTTAGCGGTACTTGTTTTAACACATGGTATATCTCTTTTAGGAACCCACATTTGCACTGGTTTGTTCTTGTCCTTAATTCTAGGTATTTTAACTTTTTCAAAAACTTTCTTAGAAGTCTTGGAGAACATTGGTTTTACAGACTTTAAACCAACAGTACTTGAGTTTGGTCTAGCAGTACTTGCATGTCTAGACTTGTCGGTACTTGGTTTACCAAACTTTAAAGATACTAGCCCTTGCTTCATAAGTACTTCCCGAGGAACAAAACTTTTGGTAGGATTATTTTTAACTTGTTTAACTACCTTTGTGTGATCAAACTTATCTTTAGTTTTCTGATTCCTATAAACCTGTGCTTTTTTCCATTACTGTTTTTCATGACCCTTTGTGTAGCCTTTTGTTTCACCATTTTATCTTCATGTAATGTACAATCTTTGATACAATGACTTAGACAACCACAAACATAACATCCTTTTCTTCTTAAAGAAGACCCAAAAGGTTGTTTTGACTTTACTTTTTCAAAACCTAGCCCACCCCTTTTGACTTTAGTATGTTGTACATTGTTTTCTAATATCTTACTAGGAGTTTTTATCTGCTTGGAAGCAGAACTAGTCTTAGATTCCTCATAAACAAAGTTGTTCATTTAAGGTGGATAAACAATATTCTTGGCCACATCAGTATTTCTTGGTACAGAGTACTAGAGTTAAAGACATTATTAATCTTAGGTTCTTCTAACTCTATACTAGTATCATTACAATAGGGCATGAAAATTCCTGATAATGATGGAGGAACTTCCTTCATTCCTTCAGCATATCATCATTTTCAGGTGTATCATCTACCTTACTATAACTATCAAAAATCCCTTTTGATAAGTCTTTGTTAGTTAAGGTTATCCCAGGTTGATCCTCAATATATCCTAGGCATGTTTTATCATAATATCCCATCTGTGAATTAATCAATTTTCCCAATCCCTTAGAGGATTATTGCCAATGACTAATCACTTCCCTTTCATTACAAAGACTGGTTTTTTAAGCTTCATTTTCTGAATTTATTTTTAAAAGTTGTCTTTAAAAAGCTTTTATTTCCACATCTTTTTCCCTCATTTAAAGAGTCAAAATCCTTATTTTCTCTTCATAGTTTTGTTGAGCCTTTTTGTACAAAACTATATTTTCTTCTAATTTAACAACACCCTGTTTGAAAGCTTTTACTTCTACAGTGCATGTGTTAACCTTTTGATATTGTTCCTCTAGGTCTACTTTTCGATAATTAAATTTAAGAATACAATCTTTAGAACAAGGATGTACCTTAGTATCTTCATGTGAGAGAGCCATTAATCCAAGCTCTTCTTCTTCTTCTTCTGCCCAATTCACCACTCCATCTTCAGTAACCAATGCTTTAGTTCCTTTAGGACTCCTGCTGTTTCCTTTTGGAAAGCTTTCAGTTATTCTTGGACTGGTTCTATAGCTATTCTTGGACTTCTGATTGCTAGTCTCAGCTTTATCTCTATAGAATTCTCTTGAAAAGTGTCCATTCCTTCCACAGTTATAGCATTCGACTTTAGACTTGTCATATCCTAACGGCTCATTAGGATCAACAGTCATTTTTCTTCCAGTCTTCTTGAAGAACCTATTAGATCTTACTAACACCATAGCAGCTTGCCATTTAAGATCCATCTCTTCAACATCAGCATCATCAATTTGGAACAAGTCATTGAGAGTTAATCTTGGCCTGTTATCTTGTCCAGCAAAGAATGAGAAGGCATCATTGTCACTAAACAATGGTGAAGACCTTTATGTGGATTTTGAGAGACTATTGGACTGCTTTCAATACTTTGTAGGTAAGTACTTCTTGTAAGTCCTCCAGCGGTATTTGTGAAGTATGTAACGCTGCTAGATCCACTAGCGGTATTTTGAAAGTAAGTACCGTTGTTCCCATCTGACACAAAAGCCAAGTTAGACTTTGAAGTAGTTGCTGTCTTTACTTCAGTGCCTTTCACATCCATCTCAACTGCTCTAAGATTGTTGTAGAGATGATCAAACAGAATTGTTTCGAAATCATCTCTTGTGATGAAGTGCATAGCCATTGCTTTCCACTCTAGTGGAACACTTCTTAAGAATTTTAGATTGGCTTCTTCATTAGGAATTACTTGTCCATAAACTGCTAACTAAATAAGCAACTTGCTGAACCTTCCATATCCGCCATGTATCCCCTCTATACTGGTAATTGAGAAGTTATCAAATTCTTGCTTAAGAACAATCTTCTTAATTTTCTTAGATTTGTCATTGCCTCCAAATCTAAGTTTTATAGCATCCCACATAGTTTTGGCATCTTTATAATGATGAAAGCTTGGTAGAATGTCTTCAGAAAGAGCCATAGCCAAAGTAGTTCTGGATTTTCTTTCTCTGATCTCTGCTTTTACCTCCTCAGCAGTCACACCAGGTAGAACATAGCATGTATTGTCTGGCAACCAGTATAGCTTCTTTGGTGTATTCCCATTCTTGATAACTTGCCACACAGTATGAACTGTGTGATTCAAGTAATGTTCCATCTGCATAGCCCATGTCTCATAATTGTCACCTTTGAGAACTGGGAGTTTAACAGCAGACAGAGTATGAGAAGGTGTTGGTGTAGAGGTAGCTACAACATTCACGGCTTGAGCACCTTGTGCTGGTGCAGGATGCACAACTTGTGGTTGTCCCTGTGGCAGAACAGGATCAGGGTTCTGAACATCATCCAAGTGAGCATTATCACCATCTGGTTGAGACATTGAGATTTGGTATGTGTGGAGTGTTTGGGATCGTGTTCTTCTTTTTCAGAGTTTCTCAACAAGCTCTGATACCACTTGTTGATCCCTTTGGTTGGATCTATATTCTGTTAAGAATTAGTATAATAGTTTGTAATCAAACTAAAACACTTTGAGCATTCTTACTAACACTAAATAAGTTATGCGGAATCTAACTTATAAAGCACAAAAGAACAGAATTACTTTTAACTATTCGATTCTCTTATTAATCGACTTGAATGAGGTACATGAAAGACATTGTACCTATGTTCCTTTTATAGAGTAAGGAACCCTAGAAACCTTAGAATATTCTATAAAGATAACTATATCACAGACGATATATTATCAATATACTAACTATTTAGGTATATCACATAAGATACACTCTAACTATAACTATGACATATCTTATACAAAGATATATTCGTCCTAATCATCATAGCAGTACTTACTTTATAAGTAGCAGTACTTACTATGTATCGCGTTAACACTAACGGTACTTACATAACACTAAAAGTACTTGGAATATACTAACGGTACTTGACACTTAACAAATAATTCCCAACACGTTACCTTCATCATATGCTTTGTAGTGTGAGAACAAACTTCGATTACCCGTCATGTGTTTAGAACAACCACTATCCTTAATCCACTCGTCAGGCTCTAGATCGATTCCCAAGCATATCTAGGTAACAACACACAAGATCAAACATTTGGTCCCCAATATCTCATGGGTCCAAAATTGTTAGTTCCAAACATCCCTTGCATTTGGTTGGGATGCATGAATGAAGGAGACATTCCTCATGGGGAAAAGTATTGTTGTTAAATATTATTCCAATTCATATGGCCATTTTGTTGTCCATAGTTTCTCCTAGGTGTCTTTGATCTTGATCTATTATTATTATTATTCCTCCTAGGTGTTGGAGTTTTACTTCTAGGTCGTGGTTTAGCTTGATCATCTCTTTTTGGCGTAGGTGTTCTACTTCTAGGTTTAGATTCATTTCGTACTCTTGGAGGAGTAGATGTTTGTCTAGATAAGTTTCTAGTTCCCGTTAGAGGTTTGAGCTTGTAGAATTTATCTTGAGTGGACTTTTCAATTATAGGTACTTTGACCTTGTTAATAAGAATATGTTTTGGTCCCTTCACCTAAAATTGACTTTTCAGAAAGTTCAAAATTTTCACAAAAATCTTCTTCTGGACGCGGTTCCTTAGCTCCATCGGCGGTTCCATAGCGATAAGGAACCCCCCATATATTGGAGCACCCTGTACCGGGGAGTGTTTTTCTGAAAACCTAACTTGTTTTGGTTCACTAGTTGATGCTTCATTAGTGTTATATCCTAACCCAAGTCTTTCCTTAGAATGAATTTGTTTGTTTAACATATCATCAAGAGCATTAGTACCTCTTATGAACTTTTCAAGTCTAATGGAGGTGCTCTTAAGGTTTTCGTTTTCTTGTCTAAGGTTTTCACATTTTAAGCATCCTAGATCTATTTCTTTATTTTTCTCAAGCTTACCTAATTTCTCTTTTAGCTCACTAATCTCGTTTTCAAGCTTAGTTCTAGTTGATTTTAGCACTTTGTTCTTTTCATTGAATTTTAGAATAAGCTTATGCAAGTTATTATATTGACCTTCTAATTCACTATCATCTTGAGAAGAACTATTATTGCTATAATACTCGGTTTCGAAAAGTACCTCTTTAGAAGTGTGAGCCATGAGACACTTCTCATCTTTGGGGTTGTCATCAACATCTTCGCCGCTATCGCTCCATGAACCTCCAACAAACGTCGTGTGGTTCTTGTCACGTGAAGGCTTAGGACAATCACCGATGAAATAATTTGGATCACCACATCTAAAGCATTTCCTATCACCTTTATCATCTTTGGAAAATTGGTTTTTGGAGAAGGGTTTCTTGTCGTTGTTTGGTTGCCTCACGTATTGACCTCATCTTTTGAAGAACTTCTTAAAGTCTCTAACCGCCAAGGCATATTCCTCATCATCACTATCCGAGGAGCTTTCATGGTCACTTTGTGCCTTCTTGGCTTTGAATGCAAGAGACTTTCTTTCACTCTTAGTTTTCACCATTTCCAAGTCCTTTAAAATTATCATCTCATGAACCTTCAAGTTACCAATGAGTTCATCTAGTGATAATTTGGCGAGATCCTTTCATTCTTCAATCGCCGTGACTTTAGCTCTCCATTTGGGATGCAACGCCCTGAGAAACTTCCTAACATTGTCCTTGCTATAAAAACCTTCATCAAGTGCTTTTAGACTAGTAATAATAGTGTTAAATCTAGCAAATGCACTATCTATGGTTTCATCTTCTAAGATGACAAATTGTTCATATTGTTGAACAAGAAGATCGATTTTACTTTCTTTGACTTGGCTATTACCTTGGTGGGTTACTAAAAGAGTATTCCAAATGTCTTTAGCGGTTTCACACATAAAATCCTTTCGTACTCTTTCTTTGGTAAAGCATTATAAATCGCCATTTTAGCCTCGTTATTTTTAGCAAGTTTCCTTTTAGTATCATCATTAGCTTTATCAAAAGTGACTATCTCCTTACTTTTAGAAACTTCATTATATTGAAATGGCAAAAAATCACCATTGGTAATCACATGCCAAAGATCTAAATCTTTTGATTTTACATAAGTCTCAAACCTATTTTTCCAATAAATAAAACTATCAGTTTCAAAAAGAGGTGGTCTTTGCATAGATTGCCCTTCTAGATACTTGTTGGAATCCATAGATCGATTCAAGTTTAAAAATAAAATATATTTTAAAAAGTCTTGAGCAACCACACTCTGATACCAATTGTAGAAACTAGAAGGAGGGGGAGTTGAATAGTTTCTTAAATTTACTTGTTAAAGGTTGGTTTTAAAAAATCCTTTTTCAAAAACTTAAGCTTGAGTATTTATGTGAAACCTTCTTATACACAGTATGAACAAGGTATAGTGCAACTAAACTAATAATCACAAGTATAAAGAATAATGAATGTATAATACAACTAAACTAATAATCACAAGTATAAAGAATAATGAATATAAAGAGATAAGGGAAGGAAAGATCAAACCAAACACCAAGGATTTATAGTGGTTCGGAAACGAAGCTCACGCCTCGTTCCTACTCCACTCCTCGAGTACTCCTTACTATAGAGTTCACTAATCAACAAGCTCCTTAAGGTGGAGAAACCGTACACAACGTCGCTTAACCAATTTCCGACTCTAAGCTAAAAGTCGAGCCCTAATCTTAGCTAGGACCAATCTACACCAATATACTTTGAGGACTATGTATTAACCTTAATACATACATAACTTACAAATAGACACAACTACTTGTATCTTCACAATAATGACACAACAATGAATAAATAAATTTGGATCTTCAATGGATCTTTGAGGTAGACACAACACTTCAAGAATGATAGTGTTCTTCTCTTTCCACTTTGAGAGGAAAAGATGAGAGGAGAAAGATTCACTTCTAAACAAGTAGTAATCAAACAAATGATCAAGGATTTGAGTGATTTAAGAAGTATGAAAGAATATGGAAATGTATGTGCAAAAGAGGTGGATTGAAAGTCTAAGAATGGTTCACTATTTATAAGACAAACATCCAACGGCTCTATCTGCCCGCGGTTCCTTATCGGAGCCCGCGGTTCCTTATCGTTAAGGAACCGCCATAGGCGTTAAGGAACCACCGGCGTAGAGTCCGCTCCCTTTTGTCTTTCAGTAGATTGGTTCGAATCTAGGGATTAAAATATCCTGAAAGGATATTCCAAACCAAGATAGAATATGCCATTTTTAAATTTCAAATTTTCAAATAATTAATTTAATAAAACATTTTCTTACAAAGAAAGTTTAATATAGAAACTTTGTCACACTTAATAAAAAGTGAGTTTTAAGAAAAGATTAAATCCTTGATCACTTAATTAGGATAATTACTTGTTTGTTCATACCTTAAGTGATAATGGTTGAAATGAAAACTACTTGAACTCAAGAATTCTGTAGAAACTAGAAGGGGGGGTTGAATAGTTTCTAGTTCATTTTCAAAACATTTCGGCTCAATCTACTGCCTGCGGTTCCTTATCTCTGCCCGCGGTTCCTTATTGATAAGGAACCGCCGACAGTGGACGTAAAAAACATTGTTAATTTGAAACCTTAACAATCCTTTGTATCAAATTCCTTATCAATCTTGCCTAGATGTGAGATGTGTTTGATTGAGAGATAAATACTACAAGTAAGAAAACACACAAGCACATCAAATCAAGAGTACATCAAGCAATAGTCTAAACACTAAGCACACACGTACTAAGCACAAGCTTTTCCGCAACTAGGATGTTTAGACTAAGTGATGTACACTTGACCATAATCTAAACATGAAGCACACACGTACTTAGCCATAGCTTTTCCGCAACTTAGATGTTTAGATTATGTGATGCACACAAAGACACACAGCACAAGTAAGCAATTATAAATACATCTACAAAGGTAAAGACATAAATGTAAATGAAAGTACCAACACGATGATTTATAGTGGTTCGGTCACGAAGCTCCTCTTCGCCCTACTCCACTCCTCGAGTACACCTTACTCGAGAGTTACTTCACTAGTCAACAAACTCCTTAAGGTGGAGAAACCATACACAACGTCGCTTATCCAATTTCCGACTCTAAGCTAAAAGTCGAGTCCTAATCTTAGGTAGGACCAATCTACACAACGTCGCCCACTTCACCATTTAATGACACAAGGCTAGATGTCGAGTTCTAATCGAAAGCTAGAACCAATCTTCACGACTCTTCACTTTGAAGCTAAGTGAGAACTTCACACAACACAACTACTAATCACTTTAAAGCTAAGTGAGAACTCACAAGACACAACCACATCACTTTATAGTTTAGTGAGAACTACCTAGACACAACCACATCACTTTAGAGTTTAGTGAGAACTACCAAGACACAACCTAATCTACCCACTAGTTATGTTTTATGGCCCAACATAACAAACCTTGTGTTTTATGGCCTAAACACATAAACCATATAGATCTAAGCACACAACACTTAGATCTATAACTCTAACACTGTATCCAAGTACTAACAAGACTTGGATCTACACAACTAACACCTAATCCAAGGATACCCATCACTTGGATATTCTGTAACACCCCCAAATTTATACAACTCGATACAGCGGAAGACTAGTTGGTGTTACGGGATAGCACATTACTCACATCATAGACAACGCATAAAAATCGTGTCGTTTAATAATAAAGCATTTCCATTCATAAATATCAAAGTTACATCGGTCCCAAGTCATTATATTTAATACAGGTTTTACAAAGCATTTGAATGGAAATAAGTATTTAGGTGCGAGCCATGAATTCTTGATGTCTTCCCGAGAATTACCTTCAAGTACCTGAGATAAAACATGTTAAAGTAAAAGGTCAACGATAACGCCGAGTGAATTCATAGAGTTTAATAAATTCCATCAATAAAATTTTGGTATAAAATTTTTACCAAAAATCATTTCGTACAAATCATTGTAATAGGCCATAAAATAGCCAAAATTATTTTATACAAATCTTTATCAAATCATAATATATGCGTTTGCCTTGAAAATCATTATACGAGCCAATATCGTAAAAACATCATACAATACGTCTTATAACGTTGTATGAAAATAAAAACCGTTATATGAATATGGTTATGAAAACCAAAACACGAACATAATATCAATAGTATGACCCTGTATTGCTAGTCAGGCAATACATCGTAATTCGGAGCGTCTAGTAGTATTTCGTTAGTTTGGATTATTATAAGCCGCATGACATTGTTACCTTACTAAACCAACAACGGGTAGCTAACCCGATACTCAATTTTCCCATCTAAAGTAGCGCGTCGTCACAAAGGTCACGCTATGGAAATCTTCTCATACATAAATTCGCTTACCAATCAATGTGGCACGACGGGGATCAACCGTCAAGGCGCGAACTGGGGTGATCGTCCCCAAATAGTACTATTATATGCATAAGCGTCTACCAAATCCCGGTAGTTCACAATTCATGCTAATGGGACTTTTAGTGACATAACCTAACTTTAATAATCCATTTGATTTCATCTATCGGGTCCTTTAATCATTTATCGGGTCATACAATCGGATCATTCAACCATTTGGGTCCAAATCAATAAACAAACAATCGGTACAAATGGTGTCCTATTTTATAAAAACTAACATGTTATCTCCCTCGCGGGTTTATAAAACATTTATAAAAATATTTAAAAGAGTGCGAGGCTATGAACTCACGTTGATGTGGGAAGGCGGTTATCGGCGATTTGGATGTACGGTACGTGCTTCAATCACGGAAACCTAGAGAAATAATACTCGTCTTAGACTCATGTCCAATGACTTTATAAAAATAATAATTATGTATAAATATGATGATTATATATATATGATGATCAAGTGGGTTTACATATTCTCGTTTACTCATTTTAGTGTTATATGTCGGTAACGTTTATACTAGTTTACTAGTTTCACCTATTTACGTGTTTTAAGTCCAATAAACTTATTATAAGTTCTTTAACTTGTATTAATCCATGTTATACTTATATTATCAGTATCTACACTTTACAAGTTGGGCCTAAATGGGTTAAGTCCAATAAGTTCTTTTTATAAGTGTTTAACTTATTTAGTCCAATTATTAGTCCAATATGTTTACTTAGCTCGTTAATGTCCGTATGTCCTATAGTTCGGGTTTTATCAGTTTTTACTTGTATTAGATACTTATATATCAGTATATGACTTTTAAAAACTTTACATTAGACGGGTTTGATCGTCTAAGTTTTATTTGGCGAAAAACGTTAATTTTACGGTAATAGCCGAAAAAGTCGTAAAAATCAAGTTTATAGTTTTTATTACTTATAAGTATTATTCCACTACCATTTTTATAATTTATACACTTATTTAACCTTTTACATATTTATATAAATAGAATCCATAAGTTAGTGGGTTTTAATTTATATTTTATACTATTAAATTTTGAGTGCTTATATAATAGTATTATACTTTAATTTCCAAAAATCTGATTTTTATCTTCACTTTCACCAAAACTGCCATATCTAGAGTTCTATATGGAGATAGAAACTCAAATTTTTATCACATAAACTACATGATATTTTCTCCATTTAACTCTACTATATCTACTGTTTAATCATCCTCTAAGTATTTTCTAAAAATCGTCCAAAACAGTGAACTCAGATTTGTATCTTAAACTTGTTTTGATCATATCTTACTCATTATAATGATTCCATTGCATGGCCAACTCTCACATGTGTACAAGACCCATAGCTTACTGTATAATAATTCTACTTCATCATTTTATCAGTTCATGACATGTTTCTTTACTGTTTTATACAGCCAACATATTTAAACAAGATTTTAGCCTTGTTTCTTATAATTTTCAACCTTTTTAAGCATGTTTATCAACACCAAATCCCCACACAATACTTTTATCATCATATAATCATAATATACATATAAAATAGGAAATAAAATACATGATTACATAATAAAAATAACAAGAAGATGAGGAGGACAATCTTTATACCACCATGATGATGTAGGTTGATCAAAACATGGATTTTGATGGGGAAACTTGTGATGCATCAAGACCATCTTCAAGACCACCAATATTCATAAACTCCTTGTGGAAAATCAGCCCCAAGACACCATGAAAACTACTCCATGGATGTTATAATCACCACCATTTAAGAGAGCTTCAAGAGGGCTTCAACATATGTGTAAATAACACATGATTTTGTGGTTTAAATTGATCAAATGAGGGTGTTTTGTGAGGAGAAGTGGACGGCACAATGGAGTAGGATGAGAGGATTTGTGTGTGGTATTTCATGGATGAAATGAGAAAGTGGTATGGTTTGATGGTTTTAGCTAGCAAAAGCTTAAAGTGTAAGCTTAGAATGACAAGTGTTGTAACTAGTTAGTAAGATGACACCTTATGGTGTGTTGGCTTAGGTTGGATGCCACACACATAGTGGGGTGGGCAAGTGTAAAACTTGTCCCATCCCACTAATTTACGGGTACTCCTCGATTCCAGTTTCCTCGATTTGCGTGCCCTCGGGTCGTTTTACGAAAAACGTTTTTATAAATTATGAATCAACGTCACAAAACGAATCTAATAAAAATTGTCTCATCAAAAACGGAGTTCGAAAACGTAAATACGTAATCCTAGGGTTTCCGGTTTAGTCGTAAAGGACGTTAAATTAAAATCGTAAGTCTCAATCTCTTCTCGTAAGTTTGTGAGTTTATGAACCAACACAAATTTAAAACTCCAAAATTATATCCACGGATAAATTTATTTTCTGAAATGTCGGACTGTCACCAAAGACGGTGTATGTAAACGTAAGCACGCAACGTTGAATCCTCCGGTTTAGACGTAGTCGACGCTACTTCAAGACGTAAATCCAAATTTCTTCCCAAAAATAAGTGAGTTCATATTGTAACATTAAAATAATGTTTTTTAAATAATATTCGAGAATAAAATATCAACCATAAATTGACGGATTGTCACAGCATTTACCCCTAAACATGATCTTTTTCCTCAAAGATCATCTTACCTTACTACTCGCTTCTTATAGAGTTAAAGCCATGTGGGTATTTCCTCCACATTCGGTCTTTTCTCACAAGTGTAATTCATTATAATACGCGAGTTTCATCAAACATAACTACGGGAATAAGATCAGGCTTAATGTTGACTTACTTTCTCTATCCATGATGTTCACGGGTTTCTGATGAATGCAACTTTTCGCCGATCTAAGCTTTACTAAGAACAATCAGATTTTCACTTGATAGATATTCCATCAAGTTCGATTTACGAAACATAATTCACGCAGTTCTTGAAGTCCTAGGGTAGATCCAGCTTATATGCCTTTCAATCCCAACTTTTACATCATCTCAATGGTCCCATACAACGGGGACTTATATCCCATGATTTGTCAGATCATGAATTCATTTTTCCAAGGTTAAAAATTGTGACATAACTTCGCTACCCATTTGGCACTTCAAGATCTACATTTCATATTCACATAACCTCTTGCCCACTACCGGCTGTCAATAATCAGATCCTAATTTCAATAATCATTTCAGATCTCGCGGGTAGGGTATTTTGTAAGGCTAGGTTCGCCATCATAGGAAACCTTAAACCTAAAAGACATGTCCAACACACAATGGGTGTATGTCGGGTGTCTTCATCTCAACTCCTGCTTACAGATGCTCTAATCTATAAATCTTAACAAGATTCGATCTCGATCCTAATATGATAATTATCAATGATAATCCTTCCAAAGGAAAACGGTAATACGGTTCATTACCAAAGGTCAATCATTCAAACATAACACAACACTTATAGTATTTTGTATCGTTACTTTCCTCGTCCCTTCGATTGGGGTGGTACATAGTACTCTCATCAAGGTTCGTTCTCAATGATTTCTCAGCAAATCTCTAGAAATTCGATGCGAAGCGAGGATCTTGATAAAGATGTTCGATACAGGCACACTATGTTTACATAACTCTTTTGCATTTATCATTAACGGGAATGATATTAGCAGATTTGGTCAGTCTGTCGACGATGACCCAAATCGAATCAAATTCAGATGATGACCTTTGCAATAGCTAGACGTTTACTAATATATGAGGCGATGTCTGCCTTCATAATTGCCATTAGTACAACTTCTTTAGACAAAGATACTTTTAGTCATAAATAACATAAATAGAATACTTATACTTACAAATTCCAACATAACTATATCTCACAATCTCCATATTTATACAACCACAAGTGGCCTTCAAAATATTTAATGCTATCGGCTTCTCAATTCTAATGGTTCACATTAGCCGCGAACCACTTTTTATTATCCATATTATTCTTTTTACAAACATTTATTTTTATATCGTTCAGCAATTTATTTTGCACCTTCATTATTAAGGAACACATCCTAATTGGTTCTTTATATTTTCTACATAATGTGTCAGTATTTATATTCATTTTTCCTGATGATATAATTATCATGTCCATATTTATTCAAAAATTATTTCTTCACATTTTTTGAGTTTTAGTTTCTTCTCAACTATCATCTTTATCCGTTTTACTCAATCCGTCGTCTAAAGCGTCGATAATTATTATAATTAATTAAATAATTATTAGTTAATTTTTATGAAGCGTAAACGTAAAAGTTTTAAATTTCTTAGTTCGACCAATTATATAAAATGTTCAAAAATAAATTTGAATTTAATTAACACGATTTTTGTTGATTTATCGAAAATAATTAATAGGATTGTAAATGTTCGAAAAATCTTTGGTTATACTGTGGTCAAAATTTTCTTAGTTTGAAAAGCGTAAATTATCGTTTCAAATTTCAAGTCATGATTCAAATGGTTTCCTCAATCCCTTTTAGGTTATCTTGAGGTATACACAAACATTTACCCCTAAACAGAAGTTTAGTTAAATGATTGGTGTATAAGGGAATAATCCCTTAAAATCCTTTGTTACAACATTTGTCAAAATATATTTGCACTTTCTTTTTAGTATAACTCAAAGTCTTATATGACTTCTAATTTTTAAAGAGTCAATTTATATTCCATTATCTATTAATCCCATGGTTAAATCATGTAAAGGATTAAGTCTTAAGTCATATGTTAAATATTCAAAGTACATGTTTTTATTGTTCGGTCAATTCAGGGCAATCTATAATTAATTATTAACTCCTTCTTATTCTTATAAACAAACATATAGTCCTTAATGATCACGAGCATGAATTTATCAAATTACAGCCTACACATGTAATTCACCAAATTTATGAAAGCTACATGTGTATTAGTCAATCCAAACGTCACCACGTGAAACTCATAATGTTCATTACAAGTACAGGATGTAGTGATTGGAATACATAATCCTTTTCGCAGATGCGAAGTTGACGATAACCATGCTGAGGATCAAAAACCTTGTAAATGATCGAACAAATCTTCCATTTCGAGTTATGGATATCGTTTTCGATTGTCAATTTACTCAATTCATAGTAATCTATAAACATAAGGAATGATAACACCATAGCTCTTCATGATGACGAGCTCGGTAGAATAAAATCTTTCTCCGACAACTCTCTCAGTTGTATGGTAATTCCTTTTATTCAGATGGTACTGATGTACAATGCACATGCCATAGGTGCAGCACCAGAAATATAATCGATACCAATTTGAACTTTCCTTAATGGCGAAAGTCTAGTTAATTCATCAACAAATACTTACTAAAGTTTCAGATAACAGAAACATCTTTTAATAATTTCATATTAGGTTCTTCTAGATTACAATATCTATAACTAGTTCACAACCATTCACAATAAAATTTCAAGTCTAAATGCAGGATATGGTCATCCATCAAGAATTATTTAGATCACTTTTGATAATCAACATCTTATCTTTTAAGGGATTTCTACTCGAGTTCCCATCAATTAAGACAATGTCGTCATGTCATAATCAATTAATCCATTCTACTGGCACTATCAACTTTCCAGTTTCATTGCCGTTGATAACATGTGATCTTCTCAAAAGACTAATAATAACTCATAATCCTTCACAAATTCAAGGATATCTGGAGACATAACTAACCTTAAAAGAGTAAGGTCAACGCATGATTTACGTGATAGAATTTCAAATCAGATACAGACGAAAACATTTAATGAATATGAATATATTCTATGTTTTCATAATTGAGTACACATTCGAAAGCTCCTCGGATCGTTACCCAGGTCATTCAAATGAAATCAAATCAAAAGAAATGATAGGAACGTCGATACATCCAGTCGGGTATCAACACTCGGTAATCAGATATTTTTCCTAAGAATCTCACTACGGGAAAATTGGACAAGAAAGAATTGTCAATTGTCAAATAAGACAATTTCCACAGATGAGTAAATTCAACTCAGAAGAATAGATGCTACAGGCACATATGTAGGTGTCCCTAACATTATGTCCTTATTTTTCACTTCTTGCAGATCTCATAAAATTTAATCTTTCACAATCTTCAAAGAAAATGTAGTGTTTATTCATTAGTTTTATGGTGACTACTCATCAGCCTTGCATGGTTCATTCCAAATTGTATGTAGGCGCGCAACTATATACAATTTCAAGATTAACGATGCAATACTTAGTTCGTCAAAATTTTATCATCATGTTTATAATAAAAACATTTTCATGCTTAATTCTTAAATAAGAATCAGAAATAAATTTACCAAGATTTTCCTTATTATGAAAACAATTAAGTTTTCTAAGATGTTTTATAAACAACTTCATTTCAATAATGATTATTTATAGGTCTCACTTTAAATAATCCGTATGGTGATGAAAATTCAATTTTTTCTCAAGGGATACTATTGTATCTTATAAAAACAATGAGTGATCTGCAAAGGAGTGATGAAGAGTTGTTCACCAAGAACTAACTACAATATGATAGGAAATGAGCTTAGCCAATTAATCATGAGGTTCATGATTTCGATGACACTCAAAAAGAATAATTCACAACGTAACTCAATTAGATATGAGTACTTGTTCAATGGTTGCATCACTAATGCGAACATTAGGATGAAGCAATAAAAGATAGATATCATCGATACATGAAGGTCTACGAAATTATTGCGATATGTTAGCAAAATATAATTAGTGATATTGCGACAGAATTTGTTTTGTAGTATTGCGATAGAATCAAAAGGGGTGCATTGAGATAGACTGTTTAGACATTGCGACAGGTTCAAAGTTGATACATTGCGACAGGCTCAAAGTTTCTACATTGCGACAGGTTCAAAGTTTATACATTGCGACAGGTTTGAGATTTGATATTGCGACAAGTTTGAGATTCGGACATTGCGGCAGGTTTAAGATTTGGCATTGCGTCAGAAGTTTGTAAATATTGCGACCTTGTTTTTGCAAATTCCAAAAATACACTTAAAAATTTCGAACATCCGTGTGTTTTTTTGGTCTTGGAGATCAAAATCGTAATATTTATTTATTATTTTTATTTTTTGGTTCTTTCGAGAACATTTTAAGGGATTTCAATTACTTTTCTCTACAACAACAATAACTACCACATCTACTTAAGATCCATATTCATTTCTAAATTCAAAGCTTATCAAGATGGATTCTACTATAGAGTATCGTGTGAAAAATAACAACATAATGGTGGCAGGTAACAAAGAGAGACCACCAATGCTTGTGACTGGTCGATATGTACAATGGCAATCACGATTTCTTCGATATCTTGATACAAGACCAAATGGTGATCTTCTCCGACGTTGCATCAAAGAAGGACCCTATACTCCCACTACAATAACCATTCCTGCAATTCCAGCAACTGACTCGGCGCCTGGTGTCGATGAGTAGACTATTACGGAAACATATGAGAACACTTAGAAAGAGAAACGTGCTTGGATTGATGCAGAGAAGGAAGCAATCTATTTGATTCTTAGTGGGATTGGGGATGATATTTACTCAACGGTTGATGCGTGCTCTACTGCAAAAGAAATGTGGTTTGCTATTGAAGCTTGCAACAAGGAGAATCACTTAACAAACAAGATGTCAAAACTAACTTGTTCTGGAACTTTGGCAAGTTTACTTCATTGGATGGGGAATCAATTGATTCATATTACTTAAGATTCTACAAGATGATGAATGACATGACAAGAAACAATTTACAAGTCTCCACCATGCAAGCCAATGTGCAATTTCTACAGCAACTTCAACCAGAGTGGACACGGTTTGTAACTTTGGTGAAACAACAGAGTAAGTTAGACGAGGTCAACTATCACACGCTCTTTGACATTTTGAAACAATTTCAGAATGAGGCGAATGAACTTCGAGCTGAAAGGATAGCAAAGACTGCTAATATACTTGCTTTTGTGTCTACCACTCAACATGTACAAGATCATCACTCGTATTCCCAAGTCATACTCCACTCAATAATCCTCACCAAGATACTCCACTTCATCCAAGTCTTCAACTCCCACAAGATCACGAGGCAAAGAACCAAGAGCACCATCACCATCATCTGAGCCATCATCTGAGCCATCATCTGAAGAGGATAGTGATGAAGAACAAGCTCAGAAGGATAGGGAAATGAAGCAACAAATTGCTTTCATAATGAAGTCTTACAAGAAGATATACAAACCTACCAACAATAATCTTCGAACATCATCTAACACAAGGAACCGATATGTTGAGAGTCCTCCAAGGTATGAAACACGTCGACGTGATGAAAGTTCTCCTGGGTATGATCGACGTCATCCAACACATGTTGAGGGTTCTGCACGGTATGATCGACAAACTGCTAAGTAAGATACTCAGAGGATTGCTACTGTTGCTGGGAATAGGGAAACTGTTGGAACACAAGTGGTTCAGCAAAGTGGGATTCAGTGCTTTATTTGTCAAGGTTATGAGCATATGTCAAAGGAATGTAGGAAGCCGAAATAGGTTAGAGACTTTGGCTATCATAAGAAAAAGATGCTGCTATGCAAGAAGATGGAAGCTGGGGTTAAATTGTCGGCTGAGGAAGGAGCAATGCTTGATGACACTGATGATGAAGCCTCCGACCAAGAACTTGAAGCACATTACTCATACATGGCAAAGATTGAAGAAGTTCTCAAAGTCACTGAAGATGACAATGGTCCTATCTTTGATACCGAGCCAATCGATAAGGTACATACTGATGACGAATATAATGTGTTTGGTGATATTCATGAGCATAGTGAGCCTCCAACAACCATTACTAACACATGTATGATGGAAACGGTTGATAGCAATACCACATCTGATTCCTCAGACATGTGCAATAATGAGTCTGAGGATGATCAACATGCAAACGAGTATGATGATGATGAGGAGCGTATTGCGCTTGCTAACTTAATTGCTTCTTTACAAAAAGATGTCAAAGAAACTAAAAAGAGTCAAAAGCAGTTAAAGCAGGCAAACGCTACACTCACTCAAAATTTTGAAGAAAGTAAAGTTGCAGTTATAAAATCTAGTGAGCTTCTTGCAAGCTGTAGAGTTGAGCTTCTTCAAAAAGAAAAAGAGCTTGCAAGGTACAAAGGGGGTGTAATTACTACTGTTAAGGATGTGTTTGAAACTAAATACAACGAAACTCTTAAGCTTTTAGAAAAGAGAAACGTAATTATAACACTTCTTTAAGTACTGAACGACACAAAACGTATCTTGCTACCACTAAAGTGAATGAGTTAACTCAAAAGATTGGTTTTCTTCAAGAGGATAAAACTAAACTAGTCACTGCGAAGACGGAAGAGGTTAATAACTTGCAAAAATCTTTCAAACATAAACAAGCAAAACACATCGACAAAGTCGTGGAATTTTAAGTTCAAATTGATTTTTATAAGAAAATTGTTTATAAAACAAATCAATCTATTCAAACCATGCGAATGTTGGCACCTCGTTCGATTTTCAAGGGTAAAGCTAGTTTTGTTGGTCCTAAGTACCTCGAGCAAGCTCAATCTGAGAACCCGCGACTCTATCTTGAGGAGTCCCAATGGACCGACCTTGATGTCTTCTTGTTAGGCCCGATTGTGATGAGTCACTATGTTTTGAAGAGGAGAGTAGATCACCAGTGAATAAAGACTTTGTGAAACCATATAATTATGCTTATGAAAATAGTCTTTATGAAATTTTCAATCCACAAAAACAAAAGTCTCGTGAGTAAATATTTTATGAATGTACACAAATAAGAATTAAATGGAGACAAGTTTTTGCTACCAGGAAAACTAATGTTTCAAAATATATCGGGTACTTGCCGCATCAAGCTTCTATAAGCAAGAGTAAGCAAGCACTTAGTATTCTTAAGAGTAACATTGAAAATTTCAAAAAGGTTGTTGATGATGACTAGAAAAATGTGAACTTTTAAAAGGTGATAAAGAAATTCCTCACGATATAACTGTTATTGTGAAAACTACTTTGATTCCTCTTGCGGAAAGAACAAAGAAACATGCTTTGGAATTTGAAAAGTTAATAGATCATGAAATGTTTGACGACTTGAGATATGTGGAATCTCTTGAAGAAGAAATGGATGACCATCAACCTGAAAGAGACGATTTTTCTATAGCATATGATCTACTCTTGCAAGAATGTCTCTCAAAAGATATTATGTGTGTCTATGTTACATCTTGTACTGATATTGATGAATATTCTGATGTTGCATGCAAATATCTTGATCAAGTCAAAGAGTGTGAACGTCTTAAAACTGAGCTTTCGAATAAAATTGACCAAAAAGAGTTTTCGTTACTTCAACATAGATACGATTTTGTTCAAAAACATTGTCATTCACTTCAACTTGCTTTGCAAAACAAAGTTGGGAGTTTTTCAAATGATACACCTTTGGAAGTAAAATTATCTGAGTCATGTCGATTACTAAACGAAAAAAGTCTTGATATTGCAGATTTAAAAGCTCAGTTACAAGGAAAAGATATAGCAATAGTAGAGTTGAAGAAACTTGTTGCTAAGATGGGTGGTAAAGTTATGGAACCTAGCGTTAAGAAATCTGTTGTGAGACAACCCAATGCGTATAAAGTGAATGAATCCTCTGTCTTGGAAAAACCATCTATTTTCTCAAATTATTCATTTGCACCATCTGGGTTTGCCCCCAAGACGGATGGGAATCATAGGTTACACAGACTCGTCGCAAAACGGTTATTCAAGCACAAAGCACAAATGTTCTCAAACCAAGGATGTATCGATTAGCCACTAAACCCATACAAAACAAAGATAGTCACTCACCTCAGACTTCTAGAAACACTAATAGACGTGTGTCTTTTACTACAGGAGTAGTACCCACTGCTAGTGTTAGCCGACCTCAGCTTAAGATCACTCGAATGAATGAAAAGGTTTGGCAAAACAAAAGTCAAGGGACGATGAAGAAAGTAGAAGACTACCCTAGGAATTTGAATGTTTTTAAGAATAAAAAGTCTGTAATCGGTTGTAATGACGATTTGAATGACTCGACTGCTTTGAATGCTTTAAATGCTAAGTTTGTTTGTGTGAAATGTGGAAAATATGCTAATGCTAATCATTCTTTGTGTGCTATAAATAATGTGAAAGGCGTAGATACTAGAACTAAGAAGCAAGTTGCGATGCCTATTAGTGCTAGTAAACCCAAACGCAAAGTGAACCATTCTGGTGCAATCCTCACTAAGAGAAGTATTGCATAAGACTCCACCACTAAGAACCCTAGAAGTAGAACTAGGGAATTATATGAGTCTGCTAGCAAGTCTTGAAAATTGTGGTTTGCTAATCAATGTCCTCCAGGATATAAATGGATGCCTAAGGTTAGAAAAAAAAACGTGACAACGAGTGTTAGTGTGCCTTTAAGTGTTGAAACTAGGGAAACTAATGAATCGGAAGTCACAACTAACATGGAATCCAATTTAGCAAATGCTCCATCGTGTTCTAATTATTCTGCAGGTGATCGAAATAATTCTCTTCATACTGGACTCCGGATGCACGAAGCACATGACGGGGAATCTCAAGCTTCTAATTAACTTCGTGGAGAAGTTCCTGGGTACGGTCCAATTCGAAAATGATCAATTTGCACCGATCCTAGGATATGGAGATTTGGTTCAGGGGAATATAACGATAAAAAGGGTATACTACGTCGAAGGGCTCAATCACAATCTTTTCTCGGTTGGCCAATTCTATGATGCAGATTTGGAGGTTGCTTTCAGAAAGAAGACATGATTTGTTCGTGATTATGATGTGAATGACTTACTTACCTGTTCACGGGGTACTGACCTCTTCACTATTTCACTTCAAGATACAACTTATACAACTCCAATTTACTTCATGGCTAAAGCTTCAACGACTCAGGCATGGTTATGGCATCAACGTTTATCTCATCTTAATTTCGATACCATCAACTTGCTTTCCAAGAAAGATATTGTGAGAGGCCTTCCAAGCTTGAAATTCATCAAGGATCATCTTTGTTCTTCTTGTGAGCTTTGTAAAGCTAAAAGGGGTAGTTTCAAGACAAAGATTACACCAAGCTCTAAAGGACGGTTAGATCTTCTTCTTATCGATTTGTATGGACCCATGCGTGTTCAAAGCATCAATGGGAAGAAATATGTTATGGTAATTGTCGATGACTACTCAAGGTACACATGGACTAACTTCTTGAGGTCTAAGGATGAAACACCCAAAGTTCTCATCAACTTCATTAAATTGATACAACGTTGTCTTCAAGCTCAAGTAAAAGTGGTACGTACTGATAGAGGCACAAAATTCTTGGATTCAACTCTAAAGAATTATTTTGAAGCCGAAGGGATTGAACATGAAACATCTATTTCTCGAACACCCGAACAAAACGGCGTAGTTGAAAGACGAAACCGTACGTTAGTAGAGGCTGCTCGAACATTATTATCCGCATTAAAACTACCACTATTCTTTTGGGCTGAAGCCGTGTCAACCACATGCTACACACAAAACCGATCCTTAATTATCCCAAGACACGAAAAGACACCATATCACATAATTCATGATCGAAAACCTTCACTCAAACACCTTCATGTTTTTGGATGTACGTGTTACATTATTCGAGATGGTCAAGATCTGGACAAGATGAAAGAGAAAGGTGATGCATGCATTCTAGTGGGATATGCAACTCAGTCTAAGGGACATAGAGTGTACAACAAGAGAACAAAATTGATAGTTGAGACTATTTATATCAGATTTGATGAATTACAAGAAATGGAACTTGAACAAAATAGTTTAAGTCCCGATCCACAACGACAAAAGACTTCTTTTCACAACCGCACGGAACTCGGAACTCAAGACCACATCAATGAACCGTCAAGTTTAAAGTTGGTTCCTGAACATGTTCCAAGAGCAGATATGACAATGGACACGACACTTGAAGAGTTGGAAATGTTATATGGACCAATGTTTGATGAATATTTCACGGGGGAGAAACATGTTGTATCGAAGTCTTCCGTTGTCACTCATGATAAGAATGATGATACTGATCATCAACAACAAAAGGATACAACTTCATCTACTTCAACACGCGTTGCTGCAGATTTACCTCCTCAGAATATTACTTCAACAATCAATCCTACAACATCCACAACTACTGTCATTGCTCCAGAGAACACAAATCAAGCAGATAATGCATTATCTGACAATGACGATTTTCACAACCCATTCGGTACATCGGTACTCGAAACTAGAGATTCTTCTACTCGCCATGTTGATCCGTCAAATATGCATACGTTCTACCAACGACATCCTTCAACACATCATTGGACCGGGGACCATCCTTTGGTTCAAGTAATTGGAAACCCTTCACAGCCCGTTGGTACAAGACGAAAAGTAGAAACTGATGGCGATGTTTGTATGTTCGCACTCGCCATGAGTACAGCTGAACCGAAAAACATCAAAGAAGCCATGGCTGATCATGCTTTGATTGAATCGATGCAAGATGAACTTCTTCAATTTGAAAGACTTAAATTCTGGGAACTTGTTGACAGACCATACGATGTAATTCCATTAAATCTTCGATGGGTCTGGAAAAACTAGATGGATGAAGAAAACACAATCATCAAGTACAAAGCTAGGCTTGTGGCTAAAGTGTATGGCCAGAAAGAGGGTATTGATTTTGAAGAATCATTTGCACCAGTAGCTCGTATGGAAGCGGTCAGGATTTTCCTTGCTTATGTTGCACATAAGGGATTCATCGTTTATCAAATGGACATAAAGGCGGTGTTTCTTAACGGTCCTTTGAAGGAAGAAGTCTATGTCACACAGCCAGAATAATTCGTTAATCCTCTTTATCCTGACAAGGTGTATCATCTCCACAAAGCACTTTATGGACTCAAGCAAGCTCTAAGGGCGTGGTAAGACGAGCTCTCAAAATTGGTATCCAAAGTGTTAATGCCATGATGCCTAAAAACGTTACTTGCATTTTTCGGTCTAACATTGTTTTGATTACGACAATATGTAAAAACAAGCATTTACGAAAACAATGAAAAACGAATTTGTTAGTGCAAACACTATGATGCTTTGTCGATATAATCTCTTTGTGTTTTGTTGATGACAAACGTATAATTCGCAACACATTATGTAAAATGTTAAGGTACTCGTAATCACTCAAGAATACATTTTTATACTTCTCTCGACACCTCCAAGATCGCATTCGGCATGAATCACTCAAGGTATGTACAAATATGTCATTAACCTAACTAAGTGATCAAGGATTAATATTTTCTTAAAACTCACATTTAATCAAATGTGACAAAAGATTTTAATTAACTTTATTTTTAAGAAAATGTTTTATTAAAAAGAAAATGGAAATTTTAATTTGGCATATTCCATATGCCAAAGGAATATCCTTTGAGGGTATAAACTACCCCAGATGGCATATCCCCACTAAAGGACAAATTTGCACGGACTCCGACGCGGAGGTTCCTTAAAGGAACCCGCGGTTCCTTATTGATAAGGTACCGCGGGTAGAGATAAGGAACCGCGGGTGTTTTTGACCGTTGCAATGTTGTCCTATAAATAGTGGATCATTTCCAGGTTTTCTTTCAACCCTTTTTGCACAGTTTCTTTCAAAAACCATCTTAGATCCTTGATTAGTTAGTTTTGATTAATCTTGTTTAAGATGTGATTCAATCTTCAATCTCCTCATCCTCACAAGTGCAAAGAGAAGAACACTATCATTACCATGATGTGTTGGGTTCACTACATGATGAAGATCTTTCCTTCTATAGATCTAAGTTATGTTTCTAGTCTTCCTACTATGTATATGTAGAAGATCCAAGTGTTGGGTACACTTGGATGTGTTTGTAAGGGTAGAATATGTGACAATCCGTCAATTTATGGTTGATATTTTATTCTCGAATATTATTTAAAAAACATTATTTTAATGTTACAATATGAACTCACTTATTTTTGGGAAGAAATTTGGATTTACGTCTTGAAGTAGCGTCGACTACGTCTAAACCGGAGGATTCAACGTTGCGTGCTTACGTTTACATACACCATCTTTGGTGACAGTCCGACATTTCAGAAAATAAATTTATCCGTGAATATTATTTTGGAGTTTTAAATTTGTGTTGGTTCATAAACTCACAAATTTACGAGAAGAGATTGGGACTTACGATTTTAATTTAACGTCCTTTACGACTAAACCGGAAACCCTAGGATCGTATTTACGTTTTCGAACTCCGTTTTTGATGAGACAATTTTTATTAGATTCGTTTTGTGACGTTGATTCATAATTTATAAAAACATTTTTCGTAAAACGACCCGAGGGCACGCAAATCGAGGAAACTGGAATCGAGGAGTACCCGTAAATTAGTGGGATGGGACAAGTTTTACACTTTTCCACCTAACTATGTGTGTGGCGTCCAACCTAAGCCAACACACCATAAGGTGTCATCTTACTAACTAGTTACAACACTTGTCATTCTAAGCTTACACTTTAAGCTTTTGCTAGCTAAAACCATCAAACCATACCACTTTCTCATTTCATCCATGCAATACCACACACAAATCCTCTCATCCCACTCCATTGTGCCGTCCACTTCTCCTCACAAAACACCCTCATTTGATCAATTTAAACCACAAAATCATGTGTTATTTACACATATGTTGAAGCCCTCTTGAAGCTCTCTTGAATGGTGGTGATTATAACATCCATGGAGGAGTTTCATGGTGTCTTGGGGCTTATTTTCCACAAGGAGTTTATTAAGATTGGTGGTCTTGAAGATGGTCTTGATGCATCACAAGTTTCCCCATCAAAATCCATGTTTTGATCAACCTACATCATCATGGTGGTATAAAGATTGTCCTCCTCATCTTCTTGTTATTTTGATTATGTAATCATGTATTTTATTTCCTATTTTATATGTATATGATGATTATATGATGATAAAAGTATTGTGTGGGGATTTGGTGTTGATAAACATGCTTAAAAAGGTGAAAAATTATAAGAAACAAGGCTAAAATCTTGTTTAAATATGTTGGCTGTATAAAACAGTAAAGAAACATGTTATAAACTGATAAAATGATGAAGTAGAATTAACATACAGTAAGCTATGGGTCTTATACACATGTGAGAGTTGGCCATGCAATGGAATCATTGTAATGAGTAAGATATGATCAAAACAAGTTTAAGATACAAATCTGAGTTCACTGTTTTGGACGATTTTTAGAAAATACTTAGAGGATGATTCAACAGTAGCTATAGTAGAGTTAAATGGAGAAAATATCATGTAGTTTATGTGATAAAAATTTGAGCTTCTATCTCCATATAGAACTCTAGATATGGCAGTTTTGGTGAAAGTGAAGATAAAAATCAGATTTTTGGAAATTAAAGTATAATACTATTATATAAGCACTCAAAATTTAATAGTATAAAATATAAATTAAAACCCACTAACTTATGGATTCTATTTATATAAATATTTAAAAGGTTAAATAAGTGTATAAATTATAAAAATGGTAGTGGAATAATACTTATAAGTAATAAAAACTATAAACTTGATTTTTACGACTTTTTCGGCTATTACCGTAAAATTAACGTTTTTCGCCAAATAAAACTTAGACGATCAAACCCGTCTAATGTAAAGTTTTTAAAAGTCATATACTGATATATAAGTATCTAATACAAGTAAAAACCGATAAAACCCGAACTATAGGACATACGGACATTAACGAGCTAAGTAAACATATTGGACTAATAATTGGACTAAATAAGTTAAACACTTATAAAAAGAACTTATTGGACTTAACCCATTTAGGCCCAACTTGTAAAGTGTAGATACTGATAATATAAGTATAACATGGATTAATACAAGTTAAAGAACTTATAATAAGTTTATTAGACTTAAAACACGTAAATAGGTGAAACTAGTAAACTAGTATAAACGTTACCGACATATAACACTAAAATGAGTAAACGAGAATATGTAAACCCACTTGATCATCATATATATTTAATCATCATATGTATACATAATTATTATTTTTATAAAGTCATTGGACATGAGTCTAAGACGAGTATTATTTCTCTAGGTTTCCGTGATTGAAGCACGTACCGTACATCCAAATCGCCGATAACCGCCTTCCCACATCAACGTGAGTTCATAGCCTCGCACTCTTTTAAATATTTTTATAAATGTTTTATAAACCCGCGAGGGAGATAACATGTTAGTTTTTATAAAATAGGACACCATTTGTCCCGATTGTTTGTTTATTGATTTGGACCCAAATGGTTGAATGACCCGATTGTATGACCCGATAAATGATTAAAGGACCCGATAGATGAAATCAAATGGATTATTAAAGTTAGGTTATGTCACTAAAAGTCACATTAGCATGAATTGTGAACTACCGGGATTTGGTAGACGCTTATGCATATAATAGTACTATTTGGGGACGATCACCCCAGTTCGCGCCTTGACGGTTGATCCCCGTCGTGCCACATTGATTGGTAAGCGAATTTATGTATGAGAAGATTTCCATAGCGTGACCTTTGTGACGACACGTTACTTTAGATGGGCAAATTGAGTATCAGGTTAGCTACCCGTTGTTGGTTTAGTAAGGTAACAATGTCATGCGGCTTATAATAATCCAAACTAACGAAATACTACTAGACGCTCCGAATTACGATGTATTGCCTGACTAGCAATACAGGGTCATACTATTGATATTATGTTCGTGTTTTGGTTTTCATAACCATATTCATATAACGGTTTTTATTTTCATACAACGTCATAAGACGTATTGTATGATGTTTTTACGACATTGGCTCGTATAATGATTTTCAAGGCAAACGCCTATATTATGATTTGATAAAGATTTGTATAAAATAATTTTTGCTATTTTATGGCCTATTACAATGATTTGTACGAAATGATTTTTGGTAAAAATTTTATACCAAAATTTTATTGATGGAATTTATTAAACTCTATGAATTCACTCGGCGTTATCGCTGACCTTTTCCTTTAACATGTTTTATCTCAGGTACTTGAAAGTAATTCTCGGGAAGACATCAAGAATTCATGGCCCGCACCTAAATACTTATTTCCATTCAAATGCTTTGTAAAGCCTGTATTAAATATAATGACTTGGGACCGATGTAACTTTGTAATTTATGAATGGAAATGCTTTATTATTAAACGACGCAATTTTTATGCGTTGTCTATGATGTGAGTAATGTGCTATCCCGTAACACCAACTAGTCTTCCGCTGTATCGAGTTGTATAAATTTGGGGGTGTTACAGTTTGGTATCAGAGCTCTCGTTATAGAGAACGAAAGATTTTTAAAACTAAGGTTTTGAATAAAACATTTCAAAATCTTTTAACTATAAACATTTTTTTAAAAAAAATGTCTAAAAATCTTTTGACTATAACGGTGCCGAAGAATTCCCGAGTTACCGACAAGGCCAGACCGAGAAGTGTTATTTTCATATATATAACTTGGATTATATATATATATGATGTAATTTTATTACATGATTGTTTGATGATTATTTCGATATTTATACGACGTAGATTGTCACAAGAAACCCTAAATCCCCCAGTAAATTAATCGAAGCTATTCTCGTAGAAATTCTAGCTATCCTAGATCTAAAACAAGTTGTGGATATTTATGATCCCAACAAATGGTTGATATTCGTAGAAATGTAGATATTAGTTGATTGCGATATTGAAGAAGAATTGGCGAGATTAAATCTGATATCGATGTCATGACGATCTTTCCTTATAGAGTGGAGCTTGACAAAACGTTATCACCTGGAAAGATGTCATCCGATTCGTTGTCATCCAATTCTTAAATTTGGAAATCGAAAGGGTGAATGTTGCCCTTGAGGCTGTTATTGGAACCATTACCCAAAAGCCTCATGCCACTAATACCTTTCCGAGAAGTATAATTGAATGTGTGAGTCATCCCATACTAGTGACTCATTTGATAATTGTTGTTGAAAGAGCTATAAGATTGGAAATTAAGTGTTGATCATATTGAGCTTTTATTGCCCTTTTAAGGTTTATGAACAAGATTGAAAGTATTGGAGAATAAGGTAGGATATCGAATTGAGTATAAGTAGATTGAAACTTGAATAAAGTAAAATTTAACCCATATGGAATATGAGATTGTTAAGAGGAAGTCGTTAAGTTCTGTGATCAGATTATAAGGTTTTAATTGATTGTTAGTTTGTGTTAAGGGTTGTTCCTAAGCCATTGTCCACTATCGAGGATGCCCAGTGTCCAATAAATAAATTGAAGAAATCTTCTTCTGAATTGGGACCGATGGATCTTCCGGGACAGGCAGGACACCTAATGACTCTTATAGATTAGTATTCATTGTGGTATCTTTTAAAAATCCCTAACTTAACTGACATATCAGTTGGTAGGATGAGTTCTGAGAATTGTATGACATAGTGACGCGTAAAGTGTTACGGTACAATTTTGGACTTGTTTGTGATTAATGAAAAAGACTACCTTTGATTGCTAAATTCTACATGTATTGTTGGAAATACGTTTTTCCCAATGAAGTCTCGGTCACATCTTAGTTAGCATAGATCACGAGATATAGACTGTTTAGAACTTTGTCTCTTGGAGCGACCTCCCTTAGGGGGAGATTGTTAGAAATACGTTTTTACGTATTTATGAAGGATCGGTCGCTCCAACGATAATTATGTAATGGGCTCGTGATCCATGTAGTTAATGTATAGTCCATATAGCCCACATGTAGGGTGGGCTATATATATCCCCTCCTAGCATGTTAGGAGGGGTTGTTGGTTGTTCATTTCACACATTAATCATTTCTATCTTTATTTTCTCTCTCTAACTCTTCTCCCTTCTCTCCTTTCTCTCTCTACTCCCTCATCTCCTTTCTTCATCTACTTTATATTTATCATCTAATCAACCAACTTAATCCATCAAATCCATCATAGCTTATGGATGATATCTATAAATAAATATGTTAATAAATAAATTTGTTAATAAATAAATATGTTAGCAATCTGGATCGCAATATGGATCGCAATGTTAAACCCTAGGCTTTGCGATGAACAACAATGTATTCTGTCGTAATATTGGTACTGTTTCGAAACTTTAGGTAAAATAAAGTGAGATTTTTTACAAGAAATCCGTGATTTTAACCAACCCAAAGCACTCAAATCCCTACCACAACTATGTAGGAGATTTATATCAAGAATTAGAGCACAGAAAACACAAAAAAATTAAGACGTGGTGTTTTGAGGTTGAAAAACCCACGAAATCAATCTATAACAACAACCAATCACTAATCTACCCCATGGCGACTGATACCAATTGTTGTCCCTTATTTGTGATGATCAAACAAGAAATAAAGAAGAAATATAGATGAAGTAGATGAATTTTAGAGAGAGAAAGTAGAGAGAGAAAAGAGAGAGAAGTATGTGAAACTTTTGGAAGATTAGATTTAGAAAATGAACAACCAACACCCTTCCTAACATGCTAGGAAGGTTATTTATAGCCTTGCCTACATGTGGCATAATGGGCTATATGTTTGATTGGGTCGGGCTTGAATAAATGCTTAGTACCTTGAAAGAGGCCTTTTAAGCTAGCCATCAAGCCCGTAATGTCACGACTATTATACTACCTATTATAACGTTATAATAATTGTTACAGTAATAAACTATGACCGAGCATTCTTATTTGACTCAATATTTTGAGGCTAACATAGAGAATAAGACATTTTGATTTGAGAAAGGATACAAAATGCTTAGGGTTAAATAGAGAAAGCTCAAGATATTTTGAGGGTGGTCAAAGGGTTGAAACAAAGATTCCAAAAAGTGTTGGAACAAATTTGGAGTTTCAGAAATACCCGAAATAGGAAGCACTGTACGCGGTTCCTTTTCTCCACCGGTGGTTCCATTTTGATATGGAGTCGCGGTTTCTATAAAGAACCGCCCACGGTGGGTTGATTTTGGTGATGAGGGAGGATTTTCTAATTCAGCAAATCTTATTTTTCTAGTCTAACTAATCATAGAGAAATGCTAAAAAGAAAAGATAGACAAAGAAAACACACAAGAACTCACCAAACAAGGTTTTGACCAAAATACATGGATTTTAAAGAAAATCGATGTTGGAGTTGTGTTGAACTAGACAATAAGTCATGACACAATGATCCTCCATAGTTCTCTTTTTTTCTTGCTATACTTGAGAGACACATACATATGAATTATGTAAGCTCAATATTGATAGCAAGAAGCTATGAAAAACGTTTTTAGATTGAATTAACAATGCAAAAACATTTCTCGACCATTTTCGAAAGAACTTTGAGAATTTTGAAAAAGAGAAGAGAGGTTTTCCAAAAAAGAGTTTACAAGACTCAATGACTCAAAGAAAGAAAAGACTCAAAAGAGAAAAAGACTCGATTAATAAAATACGTAATCAAGAAATATGTTCCATTAAACCTAGACCTAGACGCAAGTAATTAAAAGGTTCCCTCTTAAGTGGCTTAGTGAAGATATCGGCTAAGTTTTCTACCGAGGGCACCTTCTCAATCGAAATGTTCCCCTTTTGAACATTATCCCTATGGAAATGGTGGCGAATCTCTATGTGCTTGGTTCGCGAATGTTGCACGGGGTTCTTGCTAAGGTCTATTGCACCCTTATTGTCGCACATGATGGGAACATCATCAAGAGAAATCCCGTAATCAACAAGCGCTTGCTTCATCCATTGAGCTTGTTGACAAGCTTTACCGGCACTCATATACTCGGCTTCCGTGGTGGATATTGCAAGAGAGGTTTGTTTCTTGGAGAACCAAGAAGTTAAACAACAACCCATGAAGGTACAAACTCCACTAGTGCTTTTCCGGTTCACATAGTCTCCCGCATGATCCGAGTCTGTGTATACAATGGTTTCTACGCCAGTCCCTTTAGGATACCATAATCCTAAATGTATAGTGCCCTTAATGTATCAGAAGATACACTTAACCGCTTCAAGGTGAGAGGTATTGGGAGCCTCTTGGAAGCGAGCACAAAGGCAAACGCTAAACATGATATCTGGTCGACTTGCCGTTAGGTACAACAAACTACCAATCGTACCTTTTTATTTGGTGTTGTATACCGACTCACAATCATCATCTACGGTGAGTTCAGCATCCGAGGCCATATGTGTCTTCATCGGTCTAGAGTCTTCTAATCCAAATTTCTTTAGCATTTCTTTAACATACTTTTGATTAAATAAAATGCCATCGTCCATTTGTTTAATTTGGAGTCCTAAAAAGAAGTTAAGTTCTCTCATCATACTCATTTCAAAAACTCGTCATGCATGATTTTGGCAAAGTCATCACACAATGATTGACAAGTTGAACCAAATATAATGTTATCAACATATATTTGTACGATAATGAGGTGAGAACCTTTCTTCTTTGTTGTCTTCCTCTCTGAAATTTTGGACTCAAGGTAGAGGGAAGGAACATGTATTTTGAGACGCTACTATCACTTTCAAAAAGTTTAAGAGGAGTCCAAACGTGTATATATCTAAATTGTGTTATTTGTTTCAGTCGGTCGGAACACAATAACCCCATGTCTTCTTTTATAAAATATATATTTGATTTTCCAGTTGAATACGTTGTAAGTTATTCTTGCTACATATCACGCCTTATAAGTGAGAACATTAAATGGTGAATTTAGGTTATGTTTTGTTTTTAACAGGCCACATTTAAAAATGTAAAATCATGAAATATTGTTAAAATGTCAGTAGTTATCTTCAACGCATCGCCAAGATTCTATTTTCAATGCATCTCTAGATCACGTTCGTCACATATTAAGTTCACTATATGTTAATATGGTTGTTATAATCATACTTACACACAAAGCTGCACAAAGATTTAATACACATACATGTAAAAAAAAGTGTTTTCTCTCAATCCAAGGTGACATGTTTTAACCAGTAAAATGAGTATCTATTTTGACCCGTTATCTAATATTACCATTTTATCACTACTAATTACCAATGGGCGGAGACCAGGTGTTGATTTCCGTAATCATAAACAGAATTGTTTGGTTTTTTCGTAGTCATTATATAATGGGTTCTAAGATGTCAATAATGAGTTAAATTTGTGTGCAACTATGCATGGGCTGCTGCAGGTAAACAACCAGAACTTGAGAAGCATGCTGGAGTTGGTGGTTACGGTTATCAGTGATTAAAGTTATCCAACATTGATAGCATTGAATAAAAACAAGGGTGCATACCTAACTTAAAAGCGCCTTTGAACGAGAGCAAATCATGTAAGTATTTATCTTCCTTTTTCCATTATTCAAATATGTGTATATCAACTGATCTCATACCCTATTTTATGGCATAATAAGATCGAGCCTATTGTATTAACCTTTAGTAATTTGTATTCTTTAGCGACATGTATTGATCCTCTTGACTGCTGTTGGGTCACACTTCTTTGGTTAATCTATATCGATGAAGAAGGTTAGCCTTAACTAAATGTTGCAAGAAACATAAAGTTAATGTCAAGTCAGTTGTAGTAGTGCCACAATATCATATTTCATCACAGTTACCCTATTAGAATGTCACAGATGTAGAATGCATTAATCAGATGCAAATTTCGTAAGTCATTTGCACTTCAAAACATCAACAGCAGAATCTTATGAAAATTCTCTGCTGTTGGATACACTGCAGAGAATTTTAGGGGCCTGTGTGATGCATAATGATGTTTGAAAATTCGCATGGGGTCTTTGGATTAGTTTGAGTTTATGGGTTATTGCGATTTGAAAAATAATTTTAGCTGATTCTAAATGTGTTATACAAAGTTTTCGCATTATCACTATTTTAGTTGATTATTAATTTCACCTAATATAGATAAAACATCACCTAGATTGTCCCGCTCATAAGTAAATGAGTTGAAGTTGTCACACAGTTAACTCTACAATCCGAATACAAATTGTTGTTTTTTAGTTATAGATTTGATATGTTCATCGCATCTAATGTTATTTTCATTTGAGAATTTGTAGGACGGTGACGAATTTTGTGACGAAGAAAATCAAAGCAAGAAAGAGTATGATAAACGTAGCAATTTATCAGGTCACCTAAGTTCTCGAAAGATCTATTTTTATCGCGAAACCACAAAAAACTGTAGTTACGGGATACTTTTAAAGGTTAATCTGTTAGTATCAATCCCAAGGACGCCCTTAGTATCAATTCCAAGGACGCCCTTAGCATCTCAAAAAAGTATTCGGTAAAAAACAGTTTTAAGTTCACATATCAGTAGCTCTTCTTTACGCATTTCCACCGATGCAGAAAGAATGAAAAGGATTTACTTACAAAATCAAGATATTATCAAACATATTAGTCTACATAAATAGTTCTGGAGATTATGAGATGTGTATGTGAGCAAATTCAACATGTATGTTCATGAGGTGAAATTTAATGTACGAATTAAAAGTGCAAAAAAGGTTAGTTGTTGCAGACTAACATGATATGCAGATGCTCAAATGGATAAACGAGTTGATTCAGGTAATGTATTATCTTGGATGGTTCTTCACTAAAAAAAGTAATAATAAAAAAGATAACTAAATTTTATTTTTACTAATTATGTAGTAAGCAAAAGTGTAGGCTTTTCTTGCCTATTTCTTTTTATTAAATGTGTTTTAGTAAAAAAAAGTTATAATAATTTAAATAGTTATTTGTTTTATTAATAAGCAAAAATTCTATATTTTGCAAGGGAGGTGATTAATACATTTCATAAAATGATTGACACACTCAAAACATATGTGTGTTGATATTTTTATCCTTAAGGCTTGTGTTAAAAAATGCCTACACTATAAGCAAGTTTTATAAGTGTAAATATTAGCATCAAATATAAATGATGAACACAGTAAATGATGAACACATCAAAAACATTATGCCATAAGATCTTAGAATAAGATAATAACCACATAGATAAGATGAAAGAAATAACATACCGGAAGTCGTAGCGGATGTTGACATGATGTAAACAACACTTAGAACACGACTAGTTTCTCTCCCTTAACCCAACTTAAGTGTAGAGAGCTTTGATGGATAGCTATGTTATACTACTTGTGTGTCTTTTGGGTAGGGAGGGGACTAGTGTATATATAGGTCTTAAGATTAGTATCTCCATCAATACTAAACATGTAACGGTCAAGAAACTTTATGTACCATTAGGAGCATTCATCATACAATTTGAATTATTTGACTACACTTAAGTACATATATATAACCTACAATTCAAATATGGGATGATAATGACTTCTTAATAAAATGTCATAATCTTACATTCTCCCACTTGACATGATATTCCTATATGGTACAACGTAAGGCTAGCAAATCAAATCTTATTAACCGTCATGATAAGTATCTCGACATAACAATCTACATAATGGGAATTATGGCGGTCATACACATTATTTCTTGTATACTTCCTTCCATATATCACAACATTATGAGTTTATCATGCTAGATTCATAAGTTATATACAAATAACATACGGTCCACATACATGCTATGAAAATACATAAATTTCTTATCCCACCATAATTGCATGCTTAACATAATGAATAAGAAATAAAATCAGAAACATTTTTATTTGAGCTCAAGAGTGTTAGAACATCATAACTAGTTATCAATACAACCAAGACCCAACCTAGGATGCCGTTGGTGGTAAACCCTTGGTAAGAGGATCCGCAATCATTAGATCCGTACTAATATGTTCGAGATACACTCTTTGTTTCTGAACATCCTCTTTCACGATAAAGAATTTTATATCTATGTGTTTTGCACCTTTAGATTATTTATCGTTCTTAGAGAAGAAAATTGTTGCGGTATTATCACAATACATTTTCAGCGGCTTGTTTATAGTGTCGACAACCCCAAGCCCTGAAATAAAGTTCCGCAGCCATAATGCATGAATAGTAGCCTTATAACAAGCTACAAATTCTGCTTCCATAGTAGATGCAGCAATGATAGATTGTTTGACACTTTTCCAGGAAATAGCTCCTTGAGCCAGTTGGAACACATAACCAAACGTTGACTTTCCACTATCCTTGCATCCAGCATATTCAGAATCAACATATCCAACCACTTCCAAGTGATTAGACCTCTAATAAGTAAGCATATAATCTTTTGTTCCTTGAAGATATCTCATTACTTTCTTTGCAGCTTTCCAGTGATGAATACCGGGATTACTTTGATATCTACAAAGCATTCCGATCGCAAAACTGATGTCGGGTCTAGTGCAAGTTTGTAGATACATTAAACTGCCCACAACCGAAGCATATGGAATATTTTCCATTTCCTTTCGTTCCACGTCATTCTTTGGACAATGTTTAAGACTAAACGTGTCTCCCTTTTGAATGGGGACTATACCATCTGAGCATCTGTTCATATTGAATCTCTCAAGAATTTTATCGATATAGGCTTTTTGAGACAATCCTAATATACCTTGAGATCTATCACGGAATACTGAAATTCCAATCACATAGGATGCCTCACCCATATCTTTCATTTCAAAATTCTTAGAGAGATATTCTATAGTCTTATGCAATAAACCAAAGTCATTAGTCGCAAGCAAGATATCATCAACATATAGAACCAAAAATATAAATCGTGGGAGCATATTTATATTTTTGGTTCTATATGTTGATGATATCTTGCTTGCGACTAATGACTTTGGTTTATTGAATAGGGACTATACCACCCGAGCATCTGCTCATATTGAATCTCTCAGGAATTTTATCGATATAGGCTTTTTGAGACAATCCTAATATACCTTGAGATCTATCACAGAATATTGAAACTCCAATCACATAGGATGCCTCACCCATATCTTTCAATTCAAAATTCTTAGAGAGATATTCTATTGTCTTATGCAATAAACCAAAGTCATTAGTCGCAAGCAAGATATCATCAACATATAGAATCAAAAATATAAATTTTCTCCCACTGATCTTGCGGTATATGCATCGATCAACGGTGATTTCTTCAAAAACCGAAAGATGTAAATGGTATCATTAAACTTAATATACCATTGTCTAGAAGCTTGTTTAAGTCCATATATTGATTTGTTTAATTTACACACCATATTTTCTTTACCATCAATGGAAAACCCTTCAAGTTGTTCCATATAAACTTCCTCCTCAAGATTTCCATTCAAAAAAAGGGGTTTTCACATCCATTTGATGTAGCTCTAAGTCAAAATGGGCCACGAATGCCAATATTATTCTCAACGAATCCTTCTTTGAGACGGGTGAAAAAGTCTCATGGTAATCAACACCACTTTTCTGAGTACAACCTTTGGCTACAAGTCTAGCTTTATATCTTTCAACATTGCCTTTATAGTCGCGTTTGGTCTTATAGACCCATTTACACCTAACTCGTTTAGAACCTTCTGGCAAGTTTACAAGATCCCAGAATTTATTTTGAGCCATTGATTCTAACTCTTCTTTCATAGCGTTAATCCATAATTTAGACTTATCACTTTTTATGGCTTGTGAAAATGATACAGGATCATTATCAATACCAATATCAAAATTTGTCTCTTGCAAGTAAACAATACAATCATCAGAAATAGTTGATTTTCTAACCCTTGTAGGTTTGTTCAATGCTATTCCAACTGGTTCACTTGTTTGAGTTGGCAAGTTATTTTCTTCATGGGGTGTTTGTTCATTATTCAAATGTTGTTCTTGATGTTGAGATACAGGAACAACATTTGATGTAGGTGTGGATTTATAAACATTCATGGGAGATGGGTCATCATCCCTTATTTAATTAATATCTACAACTTGATTTTCAACACTCCCACTAACTTCATCATTTTCTAGAAATTTGGCATTGCCTGTTTCAACAATTCTAGAACTGTGGTTTGGACAATAAAACCTACACCCTTTGGACTTCTCTGGGTAACCAATGAAGTAACCGCTAACGGTTCGAGAATCCAATTTCTTTTCTTGTGGATTGTAAACCCGTGCTTCTAAAGGACAACCCCAAACATGCAGGTGTCTCAGACTAGGTTTCCTTCTAGTCCATAACTCAAATGGAGTTTTGGGAACGGACTTACTAGGAACCCTATTTAATAGATACACTGCGGTTTTAAGTGCATATATCCACAAACTTTTGGGTAAAGATGATTTACTGATCATGCTCCTAACCATCTCCATTAATGTTCTGTTTCGCCTTTCTGCCACACCATTTTGTTGTAGTGTGCCCGACATAGTATATTGAGCACATATGCCGCGACTATCGAGGAATTTTGCAAAGGGACCAGGACATTGTCCAGATTCATCATATTTTCCATAATATTCACCACCTCTATCAGATCTTACGATCTTCACTTTTCTATCTAGTTGCCTCTCAACCTCGTTTACAAACACCTCGAGGGCATTTATAGATTAAGATTTTTCATGCAGCAAAAAGACATATCCATAACGTCAAAAATCATCTATAAAGGTGATAAAATATTTTTCTCCAGTGAAGGATGGAGTATCAAATGGTCCACAAATATCAGTGTGTATAATTTCAAGGAGATCGCTGCTTCTTGTGGCACCTTTCTTGCTGTGTTTGGTTTGCTTTCCCTTAATGCATTCCACACACAAGCCAAAATCGGTGAAGTCCAGATTTGGTAGAATCTCGTTCTTCACCAATCTTTGTAATCTTTCTTTGGATATATGACCCAAACGTTTATGCCACAAGAATGCAGAATTTTCATTCACCATACTACGTTTTATTCCAACATTATGATCAACAGTAAATAGAGATTGAGAAAAAACATCATCAAGTTTTAATTTATATAAATTATCAATAAGAATACCATAACCAACAAAAGATTTATTCTTATATAAATTAAAACCACCATTTCCACCACCAAAAGTATATCCACTAACATCAAGTCTCGGAATAGAAATTAAATTTCTAGAAATTGAAGGTACATAGAGAGTATTCATTAGATCCAAGTGAAACCCGGTATCTAACTTCAGACGATAAGTCCCTACGCCTTCAATTGGGGCCTTCATTCGGTTCCCCATAAAGAGAAAGTTATTAGTTGTGCTTGTGGTTTGGATTGTAAGGAATCCCTACATAATATTGGAAACATGAGTAGTAGCACCAGAATCAAACCACCAAGTATTAGAAGGAACTTCAGACAAATTTGATTCAAAGCATACAGAAACATAATGTATACCTTTCTTTTCGAACCAAGCCTTACGCTTGAGACAATCCTTTTGGAGATGCCCCTCTTTCTTGCAAAATTTGCATTTGTTGTCCCATTGTTCCTTCTTTTCACTAATAGCAACCTTCGAGGTTGTAGCATGTTGCTTCTTCTTAAAGTTCTTGGGTTTTCGTTTGAGCTTCTTATCAACTCCTTGATTCACCAAGTTAACGGAGTGAACTCTTTGTTTCTTTAGTCGTGATTCCTCTTGAATAAGCTTACTGGACAGTTCATCAATATTCCACTTATCCTTTAATGTGTTATAATTAATGTGGAACGGTCCATATTCAGGAGGAAGTGAATTCATAATGAATTGCACCAAGAAAGAGTCATCCACATTCATACCCAGTGTCTTAAGCCTTGTCGGGTTATTTGTCATGTCTAGGACATGTTGCTGCATACTCTTTGAACCATCAAATTTCATGGTGGTGAGTTCGGCCATAAGTGTCCCTGCTAGTGCTTTGTCAGCAAAACAAAACTTCTCTTCCACTAGCATAAGAAAATCTTTAGTATTCTGATTTTCAATGCTAGGAAGACTAGGCTTAATGTTGTTGGCAATTGACATCCGATAAAGTTCAAGCATAGTCTGTTAGACCTTGTCCACGCCTTATGGTATGCTTTTTGAGCCTCTGTACTTTCATTGATAAGGTCAGCATGCCTATCCTCCAATAGCGCCAAGTCAAGATCCAAAGCACCTAAGTGGAAAGTGACTTGTTTGCTCCATTCGGAGAAATTCACATCGGTAAACAAGGTAACAGAAGAGGCTTGAGAGTGAAGGTTAATTGCTGCAAAAAATGTATATGCTTACTAATTAAAAAAATGTGAGATAAATAATTTAAATATATATTATTGGTCTCGTTTGGGTAAACACAACAATATATCATCATTATTAGAATGCAATAAAACTTTATATGAAAATAGAATATACTTTGTCAAATGTATAAAGTATCTTTGGATAACTACACAAACATGACAAAAGTGTACTAATTTTCAACTTTCAATATATTAGTTATAGAATAAAAAATTTCCTTTGGGCAAATTTATAGTTTCTATCAACTAATAAAATGTATAATAGCATTCTTTAAAACAACGTGAATAATATGACTGCAAATTTAATATTAACTTGGCCACTTTGGTGACTAACAAATTAATATCACTTAATGTCATATAATACAATATAAATAAAAATTCTTGAAGATTTCAAACACATAAGAGTTACAAGTAATTTAATTTTGTAACGTCAACTCTTAAATGCAGTAATAAAAATTTATGTCTAAAAAAATCATGAATAAAGATTTAAGACATATAAATTTTAAAAATAATAGATATTTCAAAATTCTTAACATCAAACTATTAAAACAATAAATTAATGACCAATTTTGACATGCATTTAATTGATATTTAAAATATACGGATGTTATAAATAATATATATTTTAAATAATGTAACATCAAATTAATAGATGACTAATTTTAAAAAGGCATTAATTGAGATTTAATAAAAAAATGTTACAAAAAAATAAATTTTAAACTTTGTGACATCAATTCTTATAATAATATCATACGTACTATTAACTTGCACATTCATATTATGTTAACAGTGACCATTCGTAATTTAATGAAAAAATACCATTGCATTCTTAATTTATTTATCTTGCCATATGTATAAAAAAGAAACAATTAACAATAGTTTCAAAATTTCGTTTGGATACCTTTTAGTGTAAACAAATGTCATATAATCTCGTGCATACAAGTATCATTATAGCATATATTTGTTTTATGATCAATTCATAGATGCATGTCTAACTCAAAAAAAAAACAACATATGCAATAGTTTAATTCCTTCGTACATAACAAGCAACTAAAGCAAATATCATAACATCATGGCAAGAAAAAATAAAAAAAATCAAGATCGAAACATATTTAACATTTTTTTTTATTACTAATTTATTTTTTTTTTGAAAAATATTAAACGTGATCGTGCTAAAAATAGTATCTCCATGACTAATAGATAAGTGTAAAAGCATGAGGAAAATTCGCTAATCATATCATTAAAAAAACATGTTTTTCATTAATGCGGAAGTTTTCAAGTCATCAAATAAGTAAAACCAGTGACTTATACAAAACAAATAAACATAAATCAAGTAAGCAGAATACTCATTTTGACTTTATTTTGACTTAAACGCTTCATAAGCACATCCTATATAAGGATATTCATTTTGTTTCAAACTGTGTTAAAAAATGTGCATGATATTGATTATCACATTAAGATATAATACATGATACTCATTTTGTTTCAAACAGTGACAAAAATTGTGCATGTAACCATATCATGCAATACATACGTATACAATTTGTTATTATCAGTATACTACGGATTAAAATCTTATTCAAAAACCTTGGCTCTAGATACCACATGTAAGCAAGTTTTATAAGTGTAAATATTAGCATCAAATATAAATGATGAACACAATAAATGATGAACACATGAAAAACATTATGCCATAAGATCTTAGAATAAGATAATAACCACATAGATAAGATGAAAGAGATAACATACCGGAAGCCGTAGCGGATGTTGACATGATGTAAACAACACTTAGAACACGACTAGTTTCTCTCCCTTAACCCAACTTAAGTGTAGAGAGCTTTGATGGATAGCTATGTTATACTACTTGTGTGTCTTTTGGGTAGGGAGGGGACTAGTGTATATATAGGTCTTAAGATTAGTATCTCCATCAATACTAAACATGTAACGGTCAAGAAACTTTATGTACCATTAGGAGTATTCATCATACAATTTGAATTATTTGACTACACTTAAGTACATATATATAACCTACAATTCAAATACGGGATGATAATGACTTCTTAATAAAATGTCATAATCTTACATTCTCCCACTTGACATGATATTCCTATATGGTACAACGTAAGGCTAGTAAATCAAATCTTATTAACTGTCATGATAAGTATCTCGACATAACAATCTACATAATGGGGATTATGGCGGTCATACACATTATTTCTTGTATACTTCCTTCCATATATCACAACATTATGAGTTTATCATGCTAGATTCATAAGTTATATACAAATAACATACGGTCCACATACATGCTATGAAAATACATAAATTTCTTATCCCACCATAATTGCATGCTTAACATAATGAATAAGAAATAAAATCAGAAACATTTTTATTTGAGCTCAATAGTGTTAGAACATCATAACTAGTTATCAATACAACCAAGACCCAACCTAGGAACATGTTGCATAAATGTCGTTGGTGATAAACCCTTGGTAAGAGGATCCGCAATTATTAGATCCGTACTAATATGTTCGAGATACACTCTTTGTTTCTGAACTTCCTCTTTCACGATAAAGAATTTTATATCCATGTGTTTTGCACCTTTAGATTATTTATCGTTCTTAGAGAAGAAAATTGTTGCGGTATTATCACAATACATTTTCAGCGGCTTGCTTATAGTTTCGACAACCCCAAGCCCTGAAATAAAGTTCCGCAGCCATAATGCATGAATAGTAGCCTCATAACAAGCTACAAATTCTACTTCCCTAGTAGATGCAGCAATGATAGATTGTTTGACACTTTTTCAGGAAATAGCTCCTTGAGCCAGTTGGAACACATAACCAAACGTTGACTTTCCACTATCCTTGCATCCAGCATAATCAGAATCAGCATATCCAACCACTTCCAAGTGATTAGACCTCTTATAAGTAAGCATATAATCTTTTGTTCCTTGAAGATATCTCATTACTTTCTTTGCAGCTTTCCAGTGATGAATACCGGGATTACTTTGATATCTACAAAGCATTCCGATCGCAAAACTGATGTCGGGTCTAGTGTAAGTTTGTAGATACATTAAACGGCCCACAACCAAAGCATACGGAATATTTTCCATTTCCTTTCGTTCCACGTCATTCTTTAGACATTGTTTGAGACTAAACGTGTCTCCCTTTTGAATAGGGACTATACCATCCGAGCATCTGCTCATATTGAATCTCTCAAGAATTTTATCGATATAGGCTTTTTGAGACAATCCTAATATACCTTGAGATCTATCATGGAATATTGAAACTCCAATCACATAGGATGCCTCACCCATATCTTTCAATTCAAAATTCTTAGAGAGATATTCTATAGTCTTATGCAATAAACCAAAGTCATTAGTCGCAAGCAAGATATCATCAACATATAGAATCAAAAATATAAATTTGCTCCCACTGATCTTGCGGTATATGCATCGATCAACGGTGATTTCTTCAAAAATCGAAAGATGTAATGGTATCATTAAACTTAATATACCATTGTCTAGAAACTTGTTTAAGTCCATATATTGATTTGTTTAATTTACACACCATATTTTCTTTACCATCAATGGAAAACCCTTCAGGTTGTTCCATATAAACTTCCTCCTCAAGATTTCCATTCAAAAAAGCGGTTTTCACATCCATTTGATGTAGCTCTAAGTCAAAATGGGCCACTAATGCCAATATTATTCTCAACGAATCCTTCTTTGAGACGGGTGAAAAAGTCTCATGGTAATCAACACCGCTTTTCTGAGTACAACCTTTGGCTACAAGTCTAGATTTATATCTTTCAACATTGCCTTTAGATTCGCGTTTGGTCTTATAGACCCATTTACACCTAACTCGTTTAGAACCTTCTGGCAAGTTTACAAGATCCCATACTTTATTTTGAGCCATTGATTCTAACTCTTCTTTCATAGCGTTAATCCATAATTTAGACTTATCACTTTTTATGGCTTGTGAAAATGATATAGGATCATTATCAATACCAATATCAAAATTTGTCTCTTGCAAGTAAACAATACAATCATCAGAAATAGTTGATTTTCTAACCCTTGTAGGTTTGTTCAATGCTATTCCAACTGGTTCACTTGTTTAAGTTGGCAAGTTATTTTCTTCATGGGGTGTTTGTTCATTATTCAAATGTTGTTCTTGATGTTGAGATACAGGAACAACATTTGGTATAGGTGTGGATTTATAAACATTCATGGGAGATGGGTCATCATCCCTTATTTCATTAATATCCACAACTTGATTTTCAACACTCCCACTAACTTCACCATTTTCTAGAAATTTGGCATTGCCTGTTTCAACAATTCTAGAACTGTGGTTTGGACAATAAAACCTATACCCTTTGGACTTCTCTGGGTAACCAATGAAGTAACCGCTAATGGTTCGAGAATCTAATTTCTTTTCTTGTGGATTGTAAACCCGTGCTTCTAAAGGACAACCCCAAACATGCAGGTGTCTCAGACTAGGTTTCCTTCCATTCCATAACTCAAATGGAGTTTTGGGAACGGACTTACTAGGAACCCTATTTAATAGATACACTGCGGTTTTAAGTGCATGTATCCACAAACTTTTGGGTAAAGATGATTTACTGATCATGCTCCTAACCATCTCAATTAATGTTCTGTTTCGCCTTTCTACCACACCATTTTGCTGTGGTGTGCCAGACATAGTATATTGAGCACATATGCCGCGACTTTCGAGGAATTTTGCAAAGGGACCAGGACATTGTCCAGATTCATCATATTTTCCATAATATTCACCACCTCTATCAGATCTTACGATCTTCACTTTTCTATCTAGTTGCCTCTCAACCTCGTTTACAAACACCTCGAGGGCATTTATAGATTAAGATTTTTCCTGCAGCAAAAAGACATATCCATAACGTGAAAAATCATCTATAAAGGTGATAAAATATTTTTCTCCAGTGAAGGATGGAGTATCAAATGGTCCACAAATATCAGTGTGTATAATTTTAAGGAGATCGCTGCTTCTTGTGGCACCTTTCTTGCTGTGTTTGGTTTGCTTTCCTTTAATGCATTCCACACATAATCCAAAATCGGTGAAGTCCAGATTTGGTAGAATCTCGTTCTTCACCAATCTTTGTAATCTTTCTTTGGATATATGACCCAAACGTTTATGCCACAAGAATGCAGAATTTTCATTCACCATACTACGTTTTATTCCAACATTATGTTCAACAGTAAATAGAGATTGAGAAAAAACATCGTCAAGTTTTAATTTATATAAATTATCAATAAGAATACCATAACCAACAAAAGATTTATTCTTATATAAATTAAAACAACCACTTCCACCACCAAAAGTATATCCACTAACATCAAGTCTCGGAATAGAAATTAAATTTCTAGAAGTTGAAGGTACATAGAGAGTATTCATTAGATCCAAGTGAAACCCGGTATCTAACTTCAGACGATAAGTCCCTACGCCTTCAATTGGGGCCTTCATTCGGTTCCCCATAAAGAGAAAGTTATTAGTTGTGCTTGTGTTTTAAATTGTAAGGAATCCCTACATAATATTGGAAACATGAGTAGTAACACCAGAATCAAACCACCAAGTATTAGAAGGAACTTCAGACAAATTTGATTCAAAGCATACAGAAACATAATGTATACCTTTCTTTTCGAACCAAGCCTTACGCTTGAGACAATCCTTTTGGAAATGCCCCTCTTTCTTGCAAAATTTGCATTTGTTGTCCCATTGTTCCTTCTTTTCACTATTAGCAACCTTCGAGGTTGTAGCATGTTGCTTCTTCTTAAAGTTCTTGGGTTTTCGTTTGAGCTTCTTATCAACTCCTTGATTCACCAAGTTAACGGAGTGAACTCTTTGTTTCTTTAGTCGTGATTCCTCTTGAATAAGCGTACTGGACAGTTCATCAATATTCCACTTATCCTTTAATGTGTTATAATTAATGTGGAACGATCCATATTCAGGAGGAAGTGAATTCATAATGAATTGCACCAAGAAAGAGTCATCCACATTCATACCCAGTGTCTTAAGCCTTGCCGCGTTATTTGACATGTCTAGGACATGTTGCTGCATACTCTTTGAACCATCAAATTTCATGGTGGTGAGTTCAGCCGTAAGTGTCCCTGCTAGTGATTTGTCAGCAAAATGAAACTTCTCTTCCACTAGCATAAGAAAATCTTTAGTATTCTGATTTTTAATGCTAGGAAGACTAGGCTTAATGTTGTTGGCAATTGACATCCGATAAAGTTCAAGCATAGTCTGTTAGACCTTGTCCACGCCTTATGGTATGCTTTTTGAGCCTCTGTACTTTCATTGATAAGGTCAGCAGGCCTATCCTCCAATAGCGCCAAGTCAAGATCCAAAGCACCTAAGTGGAAAGTGACTTGTTCGCTCCATTCGGATAAATTCACACCAGTAAACAAGGTAACAGAAGAGGCTTGAGAGTGAAGGTTAATTGCTGCAAAAAATGTATATGCTTACTAATTAAAAAAATGTGAGATAAATAATTTAAATATATATTATTGGTCTCCTTTGGGTAAACACAACAATATATCATCATTATTAGAATGCAATAAAACTTTATATGAAAATAGAATATACTTTGTCAAATGTATAAAGTATCTTTGGATAACTACACACACATGACAAAAGTGTACTAATTTTCAACTTTCAATATATTAGTTATAGAATAAAAATTTTCCTGGGCAAATTTATAGTTTCTATCAACTAATAAAATGTATAATAGCATTCTTTAAAACAACGTGAATAATATGACTGCAAATTTAATATTAACTTGGCCACTTTGGTAACTAACAAATTAATATCACTTAATGTCATATAATACAATATAAATAAAAATTCTTGAAGATTTCAAACACATAAGAGTTACAAGTAATTTAATTTTGTAACGTCAACTCTTAAATGCAGTAATAAAAATTTATGTCTAAAAAAAATCATGAATGAAGATTTAAGACATATAAATTTTAAAAATAATACATATTTCAAACTTTTTAACATCAAACTATTAAAACAATAAATTAATGACCAATTTTGACATGCCTTTAATTGATATTTAAAGTATACGGATGTTACAAATAATATATATTTTAAATAATGTAATATCAAATTAATAGATGACTAATTTTAAAAAGGCATTAATTGAGATTTAATAAAAAAATGTTACAAAAATATAAATTTTAAACTTTGTGACATCAATTCTTATAATAATATCATACGTACTATTAACTTGCACATTCATATTATGTTAACAGTGACCATTCGTAATTTAATGAAAAAATACCATTGCATTCTTAATTCATTTATCTTGCCATATGTATAAAAGAGAAACAATTAACAATAGTTTCAAAATTTCGTTTGGATACCTTTTAGTGTAAACAAATGTCATATAATCTCGTGCATACAAGTATCATTATAGCATATATTTATTTTATGATCAATTCAAAGATGCATGTCTAACTCAAAAAAAACAACATATGCAATAGTTTAATTCCTTCGTACATAACAAGCAACTAAAGCAAATATCATAACATCATGGCAAGAAAAAATAAAAAAAAATCAAGATCGAAACATATTTAACATTTTTTTTTATTACTAATTTATTTTTTTTGAAAAATATTAAACGTGATCGTGCTAAAAATAGTATCTCCATGATTAATAGATAAGTGTAAAAGCATGAGGAAAATTTGCTAATCATATCATTAAAAAAACATGTTTTTCATTAATGCGGAAGTTTTCAAGTCATCAAATAAGTAAAACCAGTGACTTATACAAAACAAATAAACATAAATCAAGTAAGCAGAATACTCATTTTGACTTTATTTTGACTTAAACGCTTCATAAGCACATCCTATATAAGGATATTCATTTTGTTTCAAACTGTGTTAAAAAATGTGCATGATATTGATTATCACATTAAGATATAATACATGATACTCATTTTGTTTCAAACAGTGATAAAAAATTGTGCATGTAACCATATCATGCAATACATACGTATACAATTTGTTATTATCAGTATACTACGGATTAAAATCTTATTCAAAAACCTTGGCTCTAGATACCACATGTAAGCAAGTTTTATAAGTGTAAATATTAGCATCAAATATAAATGATGAACACAATAAATGATGAACACATAAAAAACATTATGCCATAAGATCTTAGAATAAGATAATAACCATATAGATAAGATGAAAGAGATAACATACCGGAAGCCGTAGCGGATGTTGACATGATGTAAACAACACTTAGAACACGACTAGTTTCTCTCCCTTAACCCAACTTAAGTAGAGAGAGATTTGATGGATAGCTATGTTATACTACTTGTGTGTCTTTTGGACAGGGAGGGGACTAGTGGATATATAGGTCTTAAGATTAGTATCTCCATCAATACTAAACATGTAACAGTCAAGAAACTTTATGTACCATTAGGAGCATTCATCATACAATTTGAATTATTTGACTACGCTTAAGTACATATATGTAACCTACAATTCAAATATGGGATGATAATCACTTCTTAATAAAATGTCATAATCTTACATTCTCCCACTTGACATGATATTCCTATATGGTGCAACGTAAGGCTAGCAAATCAAATCTTATTAACCGTCATGATAAGTATCACGACATAACAATCTACATAATGGGGATTATGGCGGTCATACACATTATTTCTTGTATACTTCCTTCCATATATCACAACATTATGAGTTTATCATGCTAGATTCATAAGTTATATACAAATAACATACGGTCCACATACATGCTATGAAAATACATAAATTTCTTATCCCACCATAATTGCATGCTTAACATAATGAATAAGAAATAAAACCAGAAACATTTTTATTTGAGCTCAAGAGTGTTAGAACATCATAACTAGTTATCAATACAACCAAGACCCAACCTAGGAACATGTTGCATAAATGCCATTGGTGATAAACCCTTGGTAAGAGGATCCGCAATTATTAGATCCGTAGTAATATGTTCGAGATACACTCTTTGTTTCTGAACTTCCTCTTTCACGATAAAGAATTTTATATCCATGTGTTTTGCACCTTTAGATTATTTATCGTTCTTAGAGAAGAAAATTGTTGTGGTATTATCACAATACATTTTCAGCGGCTTGCTTATAGTGTCGACAACCCCAAGCCCTGAAATAAAGTTCCGCAGCCATAATGCATGAATAGTAGCCTCATAACAAGCTACAAATTCTGCTTCCATAGTAGATGCAGCAATGATAGATTGTTTGACACTTTTCCAGGAAATAGCTCCTTGAGCCAGTTGGAACACATAACCAAACGTTGACTTTCCACTATCCTTGCATCCAGCATAATCAGAATCAGCATATCCAACCACTTCCAAGTGATTAGACCTCTTATAAGTAAGCATATAATCTTTGTTCCTTGAAGATATCTCATTACTTTCTTTGCAGCTTTCCAGTGATGAATACCGGGATTACTTTGATATCTACAAAGCATTCCGATCGCAAAACTGATGTCGGGTCTAGTGCAAGTTTGTAGATACATTAAACGGCCCACAACCGAAGCATACGGAATATTTTCCATTTCCTTTCGTTCCACGTCATTCTTTGGACATTGTTTAAGACTAAACGTGTCTCCCTTTTGAATAGGGACTATACCATCCGAGCATCTTCTCATATTGAATCTCTCAAGAATTTTATCGATATAGGCTTTTTGAGACAATCCTAATATACCTTGAGATCTATCACGGAATATTGAAATTCCAATCACATAGGATGCGTCACCCATATCTTTCATTTCAAAATTCTTAGAGAGATATTCTATATGCAATAAACAAAACTCATTAGTCGCAAGCAAGATATCATCAAGATATAGAACCAAAAATATAAATCGTGGGAGCAAGTTTATATTTTTGGTTCTATATGTTGATGATATCTTGCTTGCGACTAATGACTTTGGTTTATTGAATAGGGACTATACCATCCGAGCATCTGCTCATATTGAATCTCTCAAGAATTTTATCGATATAGGCTTTTTGAGACAATCCTAATATACCTTGAGATCTATCACGGAATATTGAAATTCCAATCACATAGGATGCCTCCCCCATATCTTTCATTTCAAAATTCTTAGAGAGATATTCTATAGTCTTATGCAATAAACCAAAGTCATTAGTCGCAAGCAAGATATCATCAACATAAGAACCAAAAATATGAATTTGCTCCCACTGATCTTGCGGTATATGCATCGATCAACGATGATTTCTTCAAAAACCGAAAGATGTAATGGTATCATTAAACTTAATATACCATTGTCTAGAAGCTTGTTTAAGTCCATATATTGATTTGTTTAATTTACGCACCATATTTTCTTTACCATCAATGGAAAACCCTTCAGGTTGTTCCATATAAACTTCCTCCTCAAGATTTCCATTCAAAAAAAGGGTTTTTCACATCCATTTGATGTAGCTCTAAGTCAAAATGGGCCACTAATGCCAATATTATTCTCAACGAATCCTTCTTTGATACGGGTGAAAAAGTCTCATGGTAATCAACACCGCTTTTCTGAGTACAACCTTTGGCTACAAGTCTAGCTTTATATCTTTCAACATTGCCTTTAGAGTCGCGTTTGGTCTTATAGACCCATTTACACCTAACTCGTTTAGAACCTTCTGGCAAGTTTACAAGATCCCAGACTTTATTTTGAGCCATTGATTCTAACTCTTCTTTCATAGCGTTAATCCATAATTTAGACTTATCACTTTTTATGGCTTGTGAAAATGATATAGGATCATTATCAATACCAATATCAAAATCTGTCTTTTGCAAGTAAACAATACAATCATCAGAAATAGCTGATTTTCTAACCCTTGTAGGTTTGTTCAATGCTATTCCAACTGGTTCACTTGTTTGAGTTGGCAAGTTATTTTCTTCATGGGGTGTTTGTTCATTATTCAAATGTTGTTCTTGATGTTGAGATACAGGAACAACATTTGGTGTAGGTGTGGATTTATAAACATTCATGGGAGATGGGTCATCATCCCTTATTTCAATAATATCCACAACTTGATTTTCAACACTCCCACTAACTTCACCATTTTCTAGAAATTTGGCATTGCCTGTTTCAACAATTCTAGAACTGTGGTTTGGACAATAAAACCTATACCCTTTGGACTTCTCTGGGTAACCAATGAAGTAACCGCTAACGGTTCGAGAATCCAATTTATTTTCTTGTGGATTGTAAACCCGTGCTTCTAAAGGACAACCCTAAACATGCAGGTGTCTCAGACTAGGTTTCCTTACAGTCCATAACTCAAATGGAGTTTTGGGAACTAACTTACTAGGAACCCTATTTAATAGATACAATGCGGTTTTAAGTGCATATATCCACAAACTTTTGGGTAAAGATGATTTACTGATCATGCTCCTAACCATCTCCATTAATGTTCTGTTTCGCCTTTCTGCCACACCAGTTTGTTGTGGTGTGCCCGACATAGTATATTGAGCACATATGCCGCGACTTTCAAGGAATTTTGCAAAGGGACCAGGACATTGTCCAGATTCATCATATTTTCCATAATATTCACCATCGCTATCAGATCTTACTATCTTCACTTTTCTATCTAGTTGCCTCTCAACCTCGTTTACAAACACCTCGAGGGCATTTATAGATTAAGATTTTTCCTGCAGCAAAAAGACATATCCATAACGTGAAAAATCATCTATAAAGGTGATAAAATATTTTTCTCCAGTGAAGGATGGAGTATCAAATGGTCCACAAATATCAGTGTGTATAATTTCAAGGAGATCGCTGCTTCTTGTGGCACCTCTCTTGCTGTGTTTGGTTTGCTTTCCCTTAATGCATTCCACACACAAGCCAAAATCGGTGAAGTCCAGATTTGGTAGGATCTCGTTCTTCACCAATCTTTGTAATCTTTCTTTGGATATATGACCCAAACGTTTATGCCACAAGAATGCAGAATTTTCATTCACAATACTATGTTTTATTCCAACATTATGTTCAACAGTAAATAGAGATTGAGAAAAAACATCATCAAGTTTTAATTTATATAAATTATCAATAAGAATACCATAACCAACAAAAGATTTATTCTTATATAAATTAAAACTACCATTTCCACCACCAAAAGTATATCCACTAACATCAAGTCTCGGAATAGAAATTAAATTTCTAGAAGTTGAAGGTACATAGAGAGTATTCATTAGATCCAAGTGAAACCCGGTATCTAACTTCAGCCGATAAGTCCCTACGCCTTCAATTGGGGCCTTCATTCGGTTCCCCATAAAGAGAAAGTTATTAGTTGTGCTTATGGTTTGGATTGTAAGGAATCCCTGCATAATATTGGAAACATGAGTAGTAGCACCAGAATCAAACCACCAAGTATTAGAAGGAACTTCAGACAAATTTGATTCAAAGCATACAGAAACATAATGTATACCTTTCTTTTCGAACCAAGCCTTACGCTTGAGACAATCCTTTTGGAAATTCCCCTCTTTCTTGCAAAATTTGCATTTGTTGTCCCATTGTTCCTTCTTTTCACTATTAGAAACCTTCGAGGTTTTAGCATGTTGCTTCTTCTTAAAGTTCTTGGGTTTTGGTTTGAGCTTCTTAACAACTCCTTGATTCACCAAGTTAACGGAGTGAACTCTTTGTTTCTTTAGTCGTGATTCCTCTTGAATAAGCTTACTGGACAGTTCATCAATATTCCACTTATCCTTTAATGTGTTATAATTAATGTGGAACGGTCCATATTCAGGAGGAAGTGAATTCATAATAAATTGCACCAAGAAAGAGTCATCCACATTCATACCCAGTGTCTTAAGTCTTGCCGCGTTATTTGTCATGTCTAGGACATGTTGCTGCATACTCTTTGAACCATCAAATTTCATGGTGGTGAGTTCAGCCATAAGTGTCCCTGCTAGTGCTTTGTCAGCAGAACGAAACTTCTCTTCCACTAGCATAAGAAAATCTTTAGCATTCTGATTTTCAATGCTAGGAAGACTAGGCTTAATGTTGTTGGCTATTGACATCCGCATAAAGTTCAAGCAGAGTCTGTTAGACCTTGTCCACGCCTTATGGTATGCTTTTTGAGTCTCTGTACTTTCATTGATAAGGTCAACATGCCTATCCTCCAATAGCGCCAAGTCAAGATCCAAAGCACCTAAGTGGAAAGTGACTTGTTCGCTCTATTCGGAGAAATTCACACCGGTAAATAAGGTAACAGAAGAGGCTTGAGAGTGAAGGTTAATTGCTGCAAAAAATGTATATGCTTACTAATTAAAAAAATGTGAGATAAATAATTTAAATATATATTATTGGTCTCCTTTGGGTAAACACAACAATATATCATCATTATTAGAATGCAATAAAACTTTATGTGAAAATGGAATATACTTTGTCAAATGTATAAAGTATCTTTGGATAACCACACACACATGACAAAAGTGTACTAATTTTCAACTTTCAATATATTAGTTATAGAATAAAAATTTTCCTTTGGGCAAATTTATAGTTTCTATCAACTAATAAAATGTATAATAGCATTCTTTAAAACAACGTGAATAGTATGACTGCAAATTTAATATTACATTGGCCACTTTGGTGACTAACAAATTAATATCACTTAATGTCATATAATACAATATAAATAAAAATTCTTGAAGATTTCAAACACATAAGAGTTACAAATAATTTAATTTTATAACGTCAACTCTTAAATACAGTAATAAAAATTTATGTCTAAAAAAAACATGAATGAAGATTTAAGACATATTAATTTTAAAAATAATACATATTTCAAACTTCGTAACAACAAACTATTAAAACAATAAATTAATGACCAATTGACATGCCTTTAATTGATATTTAAAGTATACGGATGTTATAAATAATATATATTTTAAATAATGTAACATCAAATTAATAGATGACTAATTTAAAAAAGGCATTAATTGAGATTTAATAAAAAAAATGTTACAAAAAAATAAATTTTAAACTTTGTGACATCAATTCTTATAATAATATCATACATACTATTAACTTGCACATTCATATTATGTTAATAGCGACCCTTCGTAACTTAATGAAAAATACCATTGCATTCTTAATTTATTTATCTTGCCATATGTATAAAAGAGAAACAATTAACAATAGTTTCAAAATTTTGTTTGGATACCTTTTAGTGTAAACAAATGTCATATAATCTCGTTCATACAAGTATCATTATAGCATATATTTGTTTTATGATCAATTCATAGATGCAGGTCTAACTAAAAAAAACAACATATGCAATAGTGTAATTCCTTCGTACATAACAAGCAACTAAAGCAAATATCATAACATCATGGCAAGAAAAAATAAAAAAAATCAAGATCGAAACATATTTAACATTTTTTTTTATTACTAATTTATTTTTTTTTGAAAAATATTAAACGTGATCGTGCTAAAAATAGTGTCTCCATGATTAATAGATAAGTGTAAAACCATGAGGAAAATTCGCTAATCATATCATTAAAAAACATGTTTTTCATTAATGCGAAAGTTTTCAAGTCATCAAATAAGTAAAACCAGTGACTTATACAAAACAAATAAACATAAATCAAGTAAGCAGAATACTCATTTTGACTTTATTTTGACTTAAACGCTTCATAAGCACATCCTATATAAGGATATTCATTTTGTTTCAAACTGTGTTAAAAAATGTGCATGATATTGATTATCACATTAAGATATAATACATGATACTCATTTTGTTTCAGACAGTGACAAAAAAAAGTGCATGTAACCATATCATGCAATACATACGTATACAATTTGTTATTATCAATATACTACGGATTAAAATCTTCTTCAAAAACCTTGGATCTAGATACCACATGTAAGCAAGTTTTATAAGTGTAAATATTAACATCAAATATAAATGATGAACACAATAAATGATGAACACATCCAAAACATTATGCCATAAAATCTTAGAATAAGATAATAACCACATAGATAAGATGAAAGAGATAACATACCGAAAGTCGTAGCGGATGTTGACATGATGTAAACAACACTTAGAACACGACTAGTTTCTCTCCGTTAACCCAACTTAAGGGTAGAGAGCTTTGATGGATAGCTATGTTATACTACTTGTGTGTCTTTGGGTAGGGAGGGGATTAGTGTATATATAGGTCTTAAGATTAGTATCTCCATCAATACAAAACATGTAACGGTCAAGAAACTTTATGTACCATTAGGAGCATTTATCATACAATATGAATTATTTGACTACACTTAAGTACATATATGTAACCTACAATTCAAATATGGGATGATAATGACTTCTTAATAAAATGTCATAATCTTACATACACTACTTAAAGGAATGGTACAAATGTCAACATACACACATTTTGAGTGTGCCAATCATTTTATGGAGTGTGCAAATCACCTCCCATTTTGCAACGAATAGTAAATTAAAGACACGTTTTATTCTAAACGAGGCATTCGGAACCCGGGCGTTGCACTAAGGGCATGGGTTGCTCGTCTTGGGGGCATGATATTTGTTGATATTGAACAAATTGTAAAATTTAATATTTCTAATTTAGTTTTTTTTATTTTTTAACTTAATTTTGTACTTTTAAGTATTTATATTAACTTTGTATTTTATAGGGGTTTATGTTGTTAGTATGATATAACGTAGGGGCTTTTAACAAAAATTCTTTTAAGATCTATTTATTTTAATTTTATGATGTTGTGTCAAATGCTGGTGCAACACACACTTTACTTTCACCTTCTTCTAGATAACTCTAAAGCTTTCCGTTGTCACTCTTGGAACAGTAAAGGGCAAGTGCAATATTAAAGAAAGGGCACCTGTGCATTAATTAGGTATTGATTTTTAACCTTAAATTTGTTTAATCTTGTTTTATATAATTATTAGTTGCATTAGTCTAGTTTCATCCCATCTATAATTAATCTCAACTTTACTATTCATCTTGATCTTCTTTTTTGATCAATGGCAAATTCAAGCTCATATGATGTGATTTTGAGAGAAATTAAGGATGTTAGTGGTCATACTGAAACTAGGAAATGCATGGGTTTTTATTTTAATCAAATGGCTGTTAATGAGGAAAGCTTTGCTACTATCTTAAGGGGTCAAGCTAAAAACGTGAAAACTAATTTGGCTAGGGCTGGTTTATTGATTGTCGAGTTTGAGAAAAAAGAAGAGCTTGAAGTTGAGATGGAATGTTTGGGTTATTTGAGGGAGTTCGTGACACGCACACCCAGAAACTTGCTAATCTGAATGGAATGTTGGCAAGGGCTAGGACTCGAATGACTGAACTCCAGTTTCAAGCTCAGATGATGGACCTTTCTGATTAGGCTATAATCTTTAGGGTTTCTTTTGGGGTTGCTAATATAATGATGATGTAGTTATCTTTTGTTTTGAATCAATGTTTTAATCTTTTGGGTATGATCTTGTAAGCTTCGAATGATTATGAAATATGAAATCTAGTTTCTGGTTATGTTATATAAATTGTGTTCTTGTGATTTTAATTTTTGCATTATGATTATTGAAAGTAATATTTGTTATTCCAAACAGTTTGTACAATCGGTTATATATAGTTTGTATTCATGGAATCAAACACTCCAACTTAATATTTTTTTTTATTTTTTTATTTTTGTTAGATAGATGTAACTGTCGTTTGTCTTTCATTGAAAACATCATCTATCATTTCATTCATCTTTATCAATTTTCTTAACTCTAATATTTTGAAAATAATCATCTATCATTTCATTCATCTTAATCAATTTTCTTAACTCTAATTTTTTGAAAATAAAATTAGTATTTTCTTAGCAGGTTTTTTTTATTGAATCATTGAAGAACCTTAAAACAGATTGGTTTTTATTTTGCTTTAATTAATTTTTGTTTTTTGCTCTTTCTAATTAGCATTGGATTTGATTTAACTAAGAGCAAGATATAATTAAAAGAAATTACAGATATATAACTATGAGTTTTTTCAAAATGAAGATAACTTTATTTGAAATGTTACTAAATACCATTTGTTATCATAAGCAAACTGTTAACATAGGTTGTTAAAATCTTCCTTGAAATCGATGTTTCATGTTTGATTTTTTAGCTCAGGATCTCCGTCTTTAGTCATTAAAATCTATAGTCCTTTCGGTGAAGTTACTCTAGATAGTGCTACGTAAAGTTGACCATGGCTAAAAACAGGGTTGGGTAAATAAATGTAAGAACTCGTACTTTTCCCAGTATTATTTTAATCTTTTATTCGTGCTTCTTGAATTTTCTAACGTATTACATTTTCTTGTATTCTTATATGTAAAATCCTGAGATCTTGATATTCTAATAAATTATATTGTTTAAGTATTTACTGATCATTGATAATACATTATCTGGAATAATAAAATTTCTTATTTTATTTTTCCATATTTATTTAAATCAAAGTTTTTGATTTAAAATCACCCGCGTGCATTTTACAACGAGTTTACTCAAATCAACAAATAACGAGGATTTCTAATGATCGCGATACCGACGGATGCCCGATATTTTACATTTTATTATCGATTGTTTCGATAATTAATATTTTCGACGGTTTCGTTTTAATTACGTGTTAAGTCGTGTCGGAAAACCATATTATCATAATTATGATGCATTTTAACTTTTGAATAGTATTTTTACGGAACCCGAGCCCCGTAAATATTTTCAAAATTGAGTAATAGTCATTTTCTACCCTTTAAATTATCTAATTGCTTTTAGGTCCAAAACTATTCAGTATTTGCAATTCATACCCTAACCATACTATATATTTTATTTCCACTAACTTTTACTCATTTTTCTTATCACAAAAAAACACACACAAAGAAAAAATGCTCTCTCCCTCCTTTCTTTCTTTTCTAAACAGTGACACAAACACCCCCATTTTCTAAATTTTATCTTGATTCAAAGAAAAATAAAGCAAGACCCCATCCTAAAATCTTCTTGTGATTCTTTTGATACCAAAATCTTACACATGCATCTAGATATTTTTTTATATGATTTTCATGGTGGGGATGAGTCTTGATCATCATGCATGTTATGATCTTTATAAGATCATCATGTTTTCATCCTAAAAACTTGTATTTTTGATCTTTGGTTTTTGTTAAATTTGACATGCAAGTGTTTTGGGAGTTGTTTGGTTGATGGGTATGATAGTAGGGTATTTTAGAGGTATGAAATTAATTAGAATGAGTTGAAAATTTTATTTGGCATGATTTGTAAAGAGGTGGTTTTGGAAATCCGGTTTAGAGCAGATTTTCGTGGGTTCAAGTTTATATATAGGTTGAGATTGTTTGATTTTGTTGTAGTGGTTGTCGAGACGCTCGTTTTGATATAAGATAGAGCTTCTAACTCATCACGGATCAAAAGTTATGCTAGTTTTAGTATTCGTGTACCGGGAGAAGCAAATCAGCACAATCTGAAATTGTGGCTGATTTTGGGTCGACTCTCGGGGACTTTAGGCATGGTTAGATAATGGATACTACTGATTTTCAAAGTTTATAAACTTAATATGATGAGTCTAGTAGTGGGTTTAAAAGGCGAAATGTCATGATAGTAATTTTAAAGTGGTATAAACGGTTTTATAAAACAAGTACACATTCTGTCCCAAATTTTAGAGTCGAGTAAAGTGTTGAGCTGATGGGTTTTAAAGTGAGAACTTTGGCTCAAATTTTGGCAGGGTCTTATACAGGTTATAAGTGACCTTGACGGCAAGTTTCATCGAAAACGGGCAAGTCTAGATAGGATAGATTGGTGTGTACATTTGGAGTGTAATTGCTGATTTGTATTTTGAACACATAGTTCAATGCTCGAGTGGCGTGAGTTTGAGTATTCACTATTAGACATGGTGACTTACTAAAGTGTTTAGTCATTATATAAATGACTTAGTTACTGGTCCGAGTGAGGTAAAGTGATAGTTTGACTTGTGTTGACTTGGCGTCTTATGACGGGTCAATTTCATGAGTGCAAGTGTTTAAACGAGTATTGTTGGATAAATGGGTTAGTACGGATTCACGTGTTTCGTGTCATTAGTCATGAAGTATGAATACTTTGAAAATATCTAAAGTCATGTTATACTTGGTATATTTCGATACTTGAGTTCGAGTCATAACGCGCGCCTTATTTTGATAGGTTACGGCTTTCATGTTTTCCCGGGCATCCATATCGTCGGTGATCGTCTTACCACTACCGTTTCTACTCAGCTTCTGAGTACCGTGAATCACTTACCTCGTGGCTAAGGTGAGTTCATAGCCCCTTTTTACTTGTACATGGTTTCTAAACGCGGGGTGAGATTTTACATGGTGGAACACAACCATTTAAAAACTGTATGCTATCCAGAACTTGTATGCTATCCAGAACTTGTATGCTTTTTAGACTTTCATTATTATTATTGCTTTTAGTCTATAGCCTTAAGTTACCTCTCCTGATCATGAACCGTTAATTTACTTGTGTTGCTAAGCGCGAATGCTGTGGGTGGATCCATTGGGATTGACTATCCCCGTCTCAAGTACCTTGACGCACTAATATGTGTTTATACTTAAGTATTTAGGTTGAATACTCACTAGAAGAACTTACATGAGTTAAGCTTCGGTTCATGAACTGAACAACAATAATAATGGTTTCGGACTATGGTTGACGTATATAACCATTTTCCGTATTACTTGTTTTACAAATGAATGCTTGTGTTCCACATATTTACTGCTAAACCTATGAATATCACTCAACTTTACGTTGATGACTTTATATGTTTAATCTCTGGTTTTATTACTTAGATTTGCTTGGATGAGAACCCGCAGGATATTATTGAAGGTTTATTACCATCATAACAATTATATAAAACCCAAAACGAGATCAAAGCACATATAGCGGAAGCGATTTAACAAGATCATAATAATAACACAATTATAATTAATCGAATTAGGGTTACATACCTTTACGCTAAAGCAATTCCACAAGACGAAGAACGAATCACCAATTCAGGTTAATACTGTAATATACCAAGATATAGTCTAAAGTAAGACTATATTACGATCTTGTACACACGTAATACAACGAGCTAACCGTGATTCTAGCACGTGAAAACCGAGCTACAACGCTTGTAATTAATCTACCCAACAACCCTAGAGAGGGGCTAGGACTAGATTACGTATACAATCGATCAACCAAAAAAAACCAACCGAAACCCTTTGTTGTTTTACCTTGCGATCGAACCAAAGAAGAGAAGGGGAAAAGATCTAAGTTATGAAGATCATGAGGGATTATGAGGTGTATTTATAGGACTAAACACTTTGTAGCCCAAGATAAATAAAAGGCAACTTTTGCCCCCCCCCCCCCTTGGAGCCCATAACCGACCGACCAAAACACCCTTTTGGGGTGTTCCAGAATCTTCCAAACTTCTTTCTTTATATATATTTATTTAACATTCGTTAATACTTAACTATTAATTAATTAACGATCGTTAAAGTTATATATTTACTTGCTCGGTTAAATTAATAAATACATAAATATATTTATTAAATAAATTAACTCTTTACGTATTGTGTGCAATCCTGTAATCTCGAGTTCGATCCTATCACACGACTATTAAATATAAGTCCATAAACTTTCAGCTCCCATTTGGACATATGTCGAATATCGTGATTACATTGACTAGCGTCTAGTTACACTTAGCAATGTCTCTATTACAAATCGAGTAAGGTCTCCTGGACAAAACCTTTTAACGATTCTGCATAGTTATTGTTATCCTTTTATTTCTAATACAACGTTAATAAAGATATGGATCTCCGACATTCCTTTCATTAACCATTCTGTTTATCGTTCACAAATTCAACAAGATTACCAAAACAAATTTGGGTGTGGACACACAAACATCTTACTAATCCCACGAGGGGCCCAGCAGTATTAAACTCCTAAACGAAATTGGAGGAAATAAATTCCATATTGACTACGAGCAAAACTTATAAATTTTGCAACACTTCCAAAAATAATCCATATAGCTACTATTTACGTTTAGCGTATTCCACAAAGATGCACTATATTCATAATAGTTTCTTGGTATCTCAAGTCTAAGGATAACTATTTATGTTTTACTTAATGAAAAAGATCCATAAAGTAATAACATATAGTTGGGATAAGTCCTATATTCGATTCATGAATATCATCCAAATCGATCAATATACTTTCAAGTATACTCTATAGCTATTTTGATTTGTCTTAGTTTAATAATATTCCCGTATTATTAATCGACAACGGACATTTAGCATAACTTTTATTCATGGATTAAAACATGTAAAATAGGATACACTTACTAAATAATAAAAAATAAACGAAACCCAATCTTTATTTCATTATATAATAATGTCATAACATCCTTTATCCAAATACTAATCACAGATTTATTGCATGAGTTCGCTAGCTAGTTGCAGCTCAATCGCTTTGGCATGCTTAACTACCTTTGGTCTAGGCAAAGCCTTAGTTAAAGGATCGGCTACGTTATCATCTGTGTGAACTTTTATAAATTTGATTTCCCGAGCTTCAACTTGTTCTCGGACGTAGTGATGTCTACGCATAAAGTGTCTGGCGCCTTTCATGACTCCAGGGACATTGGCAAATATTATTGTAGCAGAATTGTCACAATACATATCTATAGGTTCTTTAATTGAAGGCATTACCCCAAGATCTTCAATAAACTTCCTAATCCAAACAGCTTCCATTGCAGCTTCTGAAGCAGCCATGTACTCAGACTGAGTAGCATGTATTGCAATCATTGTGTATTTCTTGCTCTTCCAGTCAACTGCTCCTCCATTGATAACAAAAACGTAACCCGTCTGAGACTTCGTGTCGTCTTTATCACATTGCCAGGACGCATCACAGAAACCTGTAACATTTAGTTCCGTGTATGGTTTCCCTCCATATACCAAAAACATATCTTTCATACTCCTCAAATACTTTAGAATATGTTTAACAATAGTCCAGTGGAGCTTCCTTGGATTCTGTTGGTATCTACTGACCAAATTCTGAGCAAACGCCACATCAGGCCTTGTGCATCTAACATCATACATTATAGATCCTAGAGCCGAAGCATAAGGCACCTTCTGCATGTATGCCTCCTCTTCAGGAGTTGATGCATCCATCTCATGACTCAGATTATGCTTAACTTCCATAGGTTGAAAACCTTTCTTGAAATTATACATACTATACTTCTTCAAAATCTTATCTATATAAGCATCTTGACATAGACCAATTAACTGTCTTTTCCTATCCCGATAGATCTTAATTCCCAAAATGTATGCATCTTCTTCTAAATCCTTCATAGAAAAATATTTACCAAGATAATCCTTAACAGCTTTAAGTCTTGGAATGTTACTTCCCATGATTAATATGTCATCAACATATAGGACTAGGAATAATACATCACTCCCACTAGCTTTGTGATATACACATGGCTCATCACGATTATGAACAAATCCAAACTTTTTGATTTATTCGTCAAATCTTTTATTCCATTGACGTGATGCTTGCTTCAAACCATAAATGGATCTTTGAAGTTTGCACACATGTCTTGGATTCTTAGGATCAACATACCCTTCTGGTTGCTGCATATAGATGTCTTCATCTAAGCGACCATTCAAGAAGGCAGTTTTAACATCCATTTGCCATATCTCATAGTCATAGTATGTTGTTATAGCTACGAGAATCCTAATAGCTCTTAAGTCTGCTATAGGATAAAATGTCTCCTCGTAGTCTACGCCAAAAGTTTGAGTAAAACCTTTAGCTACTAAACGAGCTTTATAGAATTGTAATTTTCCGTCCATGTCGGTTTTCTTCTTGTATATCCACTTATGACTCACTACTTTAGCATTCGGTGGTGGTTCTATAAGAATCCAAACATCATTTACTTTCATGGATTTCATTTCCTCATCCATAGCAACCATCCACTTATCCTTTTCAAGATCAAGTATGGCGGATTTTTAATTAGCAGGTTCACCAAGATCCCCTAACTCATTATCATCCTCTATGTTAAGACACATATTGCTATTTGCATTTTTAATCCTTGCAGATCTACGCAGAGGAACTAATTCTGGTGGAACCGCCAGACTATCTGGTTCTACAGGAATTACATCGCTAGTGTTTTTAGAAGGTAATGTATCTATATGACTCTCTTCAAGATCATAATTTCTCCCACTGAATTCTTGATTTACAAATTCAGATTCAAGGAATTCTCCATACCTAGCAACAATAACTTTTTTATCAGGTGGATAATAAAAGTAGTAACCTATAGTTTCCTTAGGGTATCCTACAAAGATACATTTTACAGATCGTTGTTGGAGTTTGTCACCCGAGTCACGTTTCACATACGCCTCGCACCCCCAGACCTTTAAATAAGACAAATATGGCTTCTTTCCATGCCATAGTTCATATGGTGTCTTATCGACCTTCTTTGTGGGAACCATATTTAAAATGCGAACAGCAGATTCTAAAGCATAATCCCAAAAGGATAAAGGTAAAGTTGTAAGATTAAACATAGATCGTATCATATCGAATAATGTACGATTTCTCCTTTCGGATACACCATTTTATTGTGGAGTATAGGGAGAAGTAAGATGCTGAACAATTCCATTCTCACTTAGATAATCTATAAACGTTTGACTTAAATATTCACCACCTTTATCAGAACGAAGAGATTTAATCTTCTTCCCTAATTGTAGTTCTACATCTGCTTTAAACACTTTGAATTTTTCAAATACCTCATGTTTATGCTTAAGTAAATAAACATAACCATAACGGCTATAATCATCCGTAAATGTTAAGAAGTAGCTAGCACCTTTCCTTGACGTATGTCTAAGTGGTCCACACACATCAGTATGTATAAGTCCAAGTAGATCAGTAGCCCTTCCAATATTGCTATTAAAAGGTTTCTTGGTCATCTTTCTAGAGATACAAGACTCACATTTATCAAATGATTCATCATTGATATTTTCCAAAAGACCTTCACGTTGAAGCTTTTGTATACGAGTCTTCCCAATATGGGCAAGTCTATAATGCCAAAGATAAGAAGAGTTCTTGTCACACTTTCTCTTCTTACTCATGCTAAATACAGATTTATCATTCTTGGATTCATTATCGTGCATGTCTATTTCAAATACACCATTCACAAAAATTGCATCAAAATAGAAAATACCATTTTTCCAAATAGAAATTCCATTATTATCATTCGTGTGAACGAATCCATTATTTAACAAACAAGAAAAGGAAATAACACCCCTAATACTTTGTAGGTGCATAATGACAATCATTTAATCTCAGTACTAAACCCGAAGGTAAAACTAGATCAAAAGTTCGTGTGGCTTCAACCGCTGCTTGTGCGCCATTGCCCACTTACAGATATTGTTCTCCATAGGAAAGCTTCCTTTCCAGATTAAATCCCTGCAACGTATTACAAATGTTAATACCGCATCCCGGATCTTATACCCAAGAATTTAATTTGTATGTTAAATTGAACAATTCAATCATAAATAAAGTACCTGAAGCTGCAACGCTCTGCTCAGACTTCTTCTTTATTTCTCGCAATTCTTCGAGGTAAAGAGGGCAATTCCTCTTCCAGTGACCACTTGCCTTGCAATGGTGACAAGTCTCATCCTTTTGAGTTGACTCTCTTGACAAAGTTCTGCTTAGGTTTCGAATAAGTCGCAACTTGTTTGCCCTTATTACCCTTGCCTTTGCCTTTCTTCTTATTCGCTTGCGGTTTTGGCTTACCCACTCTACTCTTTTGTATGCTTAGTACAGAAGGCGTAGCGGTAGATGCCTTGTCTTTAAACCCCTTTTCATAGTCAATGAGCATTGCATGCAAATCATTAACTATCTTCCCGTACAATGCATATTATAGTTTCTAACAAAATCATTGAAATCCTTGTTAAGGGACCTATTGATCAAGTTGATACCCATATTATGATCATAGGGTTGTCCTAGTGCAATGAGCTGTTCTATATAACCCCTCATCTCCAAATAATGGACACTTACAGACTTTCTTAGAGCTTTCTTGCAGCTATGCAAAGCATCTACCAAGTCGTAGATCTCCACAGCTTGCAGCTTTTCGAACATAGCCTTGAGCTCATCAAGCATTCGCTTTGGTGAAAATAGCTCATACTCCTGTTGAAGTGCAGGAGCCATTTTTCCTGGCATTAAGCAAGCCACCTCCGAGTGCTTCTTAACATTAGCAGCGTGTTTAAGCCTTTGCGCATCAGATTCTCCTTCAGAAAGATCCTCCGGATAGGGAGTAGTCAAGATATCGATAATACCCGCTGCTCTCAAGATAATTCTTAGCGAGCGCTACCAATCATTGAAGTTTTGGCCAGTAAGTTTAGTTCATTCAAAGAAAGCTTTGAACGCGGAACTTATAGTGTTATTGGTGGGTTGAGCCATTTCTATAGAAATAAGTTCAAATATTAGTATTTTCGATATCAAAATACTTTCAAGAAAATAAAATTACCCCGGTATTAAAAACATATTATTTTCCTTGAAATAGGTTGCAGTATTTCATTGATACCTTAGTATGATAATTATAAACATATTATAATTCAAAGTTTTGAATAGATGTGATAATGATACGGTCAAAGTTATGCTACGGGAAATATATATGTTATTACGTGAACACATATTATACTAATTGCATGCATGTTATCAGTTAATCTATATTGGATGTTGTCAGTTAATCTATATTCCATGTTGTCAGTTAATCCATATATATCCCATGTTCTCCTAAGTTTTAGGAAGCAGTTTATGTTTTTTTAGTTTAAATAATGTATGTACATGGCATTTGAGAAGAAGAAAATTGATCAGTAAAAGTTTTTCTCTTTATGTTCTTTGGAGTCTCGCCCGCTCAAGGGCTTTATCCTTCCCGTTTCTTTATCTAATTCTTGGGAGTTTGGCCTACTAAAATAAGGCCGCATCAATGGTGCTTTCATTGACTTACTCAACACTTCCAACATCTAAGCCATCCACAAACATTCAAGATCAATTATCCGCTCTAAACGCAAAAGTTGATGCCATCATCACCCTTCTCCAATCCCGCCATGGAACCACATTCGAGACACTGAACACCATTCCTACAATTGAGCCTCATGATTCGACCTCCGACACCAACACCAACATCACCGAGACTACAGTCGCTCACGTCGTCACCGACGCACCCTCTCTGGTTACGAAAATCAACAAGCCCGAAAACACTATCCCAAAGTTTCTTACCGACTACACTGTAGAAAAGGAAGTTTTGACCAAAATTCCTTTTTCTTCGGTTTTCGATTCGCCTGCCAAACTGAGTCACAAAACATCAAAACTTCGAAATTCTATAACCATATTCGCTCAAACCACCATTCATGAGACTTACGGGGATGTCAGTTTCATTAATGCTAAGCTAGCCATATTTCTTTGCTTAGAACTATTTTCTCTCAGTGGTCAAAGGATCCACCGAAGTATGTCTTTATTGAACCTGAACTAGACCCTCCTTGGGAGCCACACGAGCGGAACGAAGAACCATGAGTCTTGAGGACAAGACTCGTTTTGAGGCGCGGAGTATTGATACGGTCAAAGTTATGCTACGGGAAATATACATGTTATTACGTGAACACATATTCTACTAATTGCATGCATGTTATCAGTTAATCTATATTGGATGTTGTCAGTTAATCTATATTGGATGTTGTCAGTTAATCCATATATATCCCATGTTCTCCTAAGTTTTAGGAAGCAGTTTATGTTTGTTTAGTTTAAATAATGTATGTACTTGGCATTTGAGAAGAAGAAAATTGATCAGTAAAAGTTTTTCTCTTTATGTTCTTTGGAGTCTCGCCCGCTCAAGGGCTTTATCCTTCTCGTTTCTTTATCTAATTCTTGGGAGTTTGGCCTACTAAAATAAGGCCGCATCAGATAACAAGGTCATTGTTTGGCCTTTTGATTTTATAGCTTATCAACTTATTTTCATGAAGCTTATTTTGCAAGAAAAAGTTCAAAATCAAGTTTTTTGGCGTCAATTGGTGGTTTTTGAAGTTGCTATGATGATCGTGTTGGGAATAGCTTCAGTTTTTCGTTGGTTTTGGAGGTTCGTTTTATGACCTTTTAGTGCAAGTTATACAATTAAATCATGTGATTCTTGTTGGAATTTATAAAAACCTTTTATCATATTAACACATTAATAATCACGAGTACGCAGCGGAATTTAGGATCACGTATAGACAAATAATTAACATAAACAATAAAGAAACGCGTACCTTTTAGCGATGGATTAAACACCTTTATCGAACCACCAATATAAACGAAAACCCAAAAGATCAAACAATGATCTCTCTAAGAATACGCACACAATACGTTATAGCAAACAATTAAGTATGCTAGTACAAATCGTGATAAAGCCTATTGAAATTTGTTAAACAAATATTCACAGAACAAGCAAAGTGTGGTATTGGTTGATTGCAAAACCAAAACCAATAGATCGGAATTGTCTTTTTGTTTCCTACCGTAATATCTAGTCAATGACCAAAAGTCATTATATATATGCCTAGATACAACTTAGGTTACTTAATCCTAATCCAATTAGGGAACGTAAGTTGAATACGGAAAGGATTAATATCACACTTTCCTTTTATTTCTTTTATATACAAAACTATTTATAGTTAATATTTAACTATTGTTTGTAAAATCCCGTTAAGTAACTAATTAATTAACGTTCGTAATAGCTTATCACTAATTAATATATTGCGATAATATATTAACGTATAATTGTTTTACGTATTAACGCGTGCGTCTCCTTAGGCTCGAGACGACTTCCGGACATATATTATTTACGTGTACATATTCCTTCAGCTCCCACTTGGACATGTACAATAATATAATATAATAACATTGGTTAGCGTCTAGCAACACGCCAATGCTCCCGGAAACTCTCGAGTGTAGTTTTCCATAAAATATAATTAAATGACTTAAACATTTACAATCCCTTTGTTTCTCAAATGCCATGTTAATAATGGATATGGATCAAAGTCATTCCATTTTAACTATTCTGTTTCTCGCATTACATAATTAATATAGATTACCAATCTAATCGAGACAAATCTAGATTACCATTGGGTATGGCCATACAAACATCTAATTAATTAACGAGGGGCCCAGTAGCATTATTCTTCAATCCTAGTTGAATGAACAAATTCTATCTTGACTACACGTGTCTCTTACATGCTTCAAGATACAAATGATTATAGCCTTTATTACTACCTTATTTAGGATAGCGTTAGAACTATAGCAAAAAGTACCATCCACATATATAAGACCTGCTTGCATCTCAAGTCAAAGGATTTAGTAATGTAAATCATTTACAAGTTTCACTTAAAGACGCCGATCCATAAAGTGATTGACTTGTTAGTAGGAGATGTCCAATATACAACTTTTGGATATCGTATGAGTTGGTGAACCGTTCTTGCATATTCTACGAATATTACCATCTCTCATATATGTCTTAATTTAATTATATTCCCATATAATTAATTGACACAGACAATTTAGAATAACATATTATTCAAGGATTTAAACATGCAAAAATAGGACCAATAAATATTAAAGAAAACGAATATATCAAATACTTCAATTCATAAAATAAATATTGTTTAACAATATCCTTTATCCAAATACTAAAACAGATTACATGAAACTACTAGCAGGACGAAGTCCCATGCTCCTAGCATGTTGAGTAAGCTTTTTACCAGGTAAAGCCTTCGTAAAAGGATCTGCTAGATTATTATCTGTATGAACTTTAACTAGATCAATTTCACCCAATTCGATACATTCTCGAACATAGTGATATCTCCTTTGATAGTGTCTGGCGCCTCTCTGAACTCCCGGTTCGTTAGCTATGATGATTGCACTTGAATTGTCACAATACATCTTTATAGGTTCTTCATTGGTAGGAACTACACCAAGTTCTCCAATAAACTTCCTCATCCAAACAGCTTCCTTTGCAGCTTCAGAAGCAGCGATATATTCAGCTTCTGTGGCAGATTGTGCAGTAGTACTTTGTTTGGAGCTCTTCCATACTACCGCGCCTCCGTTCAAAACGAAAACATACCCAGTTTGAGATTTAGTGTCATCTCTATCAGTTTCAAATCCAGCATCACAATAACAATTAACTTGCAGCTCAGTAGCTTCAGGATTTCCACCATAAACCAAAAATGTATCCTTAGTATGTCTTAAATACTTAAGAATATTTTTCACCGCAGTCCAATGACTTTCACCTGGATTTTGCTGAAATCGGCTTGTAATATTTTGCGCAAACGCAACATCAGGTCTTGTGCATCTCACAGCATACATAATAGAGCCTACAGCCGAAGCATAAGGAACATTTTGCATACGCTTCATCTCTTCAGATGTAGTAGCACCTTGTGTTTTATTTAAGTCAGTGTGCACTTGCATAGGAATGAGACCACGCTTGGAATTATCCATTCTATACTTCTTCAAGATCTTATCAAGATATGCATTTTGACTTAGTCCAATTAACCGCTTCGATCTATCTCTATAGATTTTGATTCCAAGAATAAATGCCGCTTCCCCTAAATCTTTCATAGAAAAACACTTCCCAAGATAGGTCTTTACCTCTTGTAAACTTGGAATATGATTTCCCATAATGATTATGTCATCAACATACAAGATTAGGAAAACAACATTACTCCCACTAGCTTTTTGATATACACATGGCTCATCTAGATTTTGATCAAAACCAAACTTTTTGATTTCTTCATCAAATCTTTTATTCCAGCTTCTTGATGCTTGCTTAAGTCCATAAATGGATCTTTGAAGCCTACATACTTTTCTGGGATGCTTAGGATCAACAAAACCTTCCGGTTGTTCCATATAGATTTCTTCTTCCAAGAAACCATTTAAGAACGCGGTTTTTACATCCATTTGCCATATCTCATAGTCATAGAACGCTGCTATAGCTATGAGAATCCTAATAGCTCTCAAATCTGCAACAGGAGAAAAGGTTTCCTCATAGTCAACACCATAAGTTTGTGTAAACCCTTTTGCTACAAATCGAGCTTTATAGGTGTGTACAATGCCATCCATGTCCGTCTTCTTCTTGTAAATCCATTTACCCTTTACGACCTTCGCATTGGGTGGTAAATCTACAAGTCTCCAGACTTGATTGTCATACATAGATTGCATTTCCGCATTCATAGCAACAATCCACTTATCGGATTCAGAATCCAATATTGCATCTCTATAGTTAGTGGGTTCATTAAGATCCCCTAAACTATGTTCCTCGACTTCTACATTTAGACATAGTCGTTCAGGTGCTTTGATTGTTCTTTTTGATTTACGAATGAGGACAACATCCTCTTCTTGAGTTACATCAGGTGCAAGACTTTCTTCCTCAATTGGATGTTCGCTAGTAGTTTCAGAAGGTAAAATATCTTCATCCTCTAGTTCTACAATCCTCCCACTCTCTTTTTGAACTATGAGATTCTTTTCAAAGAAATCTGCATACCTCTCAACAACTATTTTGTTTTCAGGTGGGTAGTAGAAATAGTAACCCATAGTCTCCTTAGGGTAACCTATGAAGACACACTTAACCGATCTTGATTGAAGTTTGTCAGGCGTATGACGTTTCACATGAGCCTCACAACCCCAGACCTTTAAGTAAGACAAGTTAGGAACTTTTCCATGCCATAGTTCATATGGAGTCTTGTCAACCTTCTTGGTTGGAACCATATTGAGAATGCGTGTAGCAGTCTCCAGAGCATAATCCCAAAAGGATAGTGGCAAAGTAGAAAGACTCATCATTGATCGAACCATGTTTAGCAAAGTTCGATTTCTCCTCTCAGAAACACCATTGTGTTGTGGCGTGTAAGGAGGAGTCAGTTGTTGGACAATTCCACTAGCCTTTAGATAATCTTTAAATTCTTGACTAATATATTCACCACCACGATCTGATCGAATGGCTTTAATAGTCTTCCCGAGTTGATTTTCTACTTCATTTTTGAATACCTTGAATGTTTCAAAGACTTCATGTTTATGTTTAAGCAAATAAACATAACCATAACGACTATAATCATCAGTAAAGGTAATGAAGTATGTAGCACCTTGCTTTGACACATGTCTAAGTGGACCACATACATCGGTATGGATTAATCCAAGTAGATCTTTCACCTTTTCCGTTTTATGCGAAAAAGATTTCCTTGTCATCTTGCCCGATATACAAGAAACGCATTGATCAAACGGTTCACTATCCGTTGAGTTTAAAAGTCCATCATGTTGTAACTTTTCAATTCGCTTCTTGCTAATATGAGCAAGTCGACAATGCCAAAGATAAGTAGAATCTAAACTTGCTTTAGATTTCTTATTGCTAATTGAATACATTGAATTCACAATTTGCAAAGTGGGATCATGCATATCAATTTCATAAATACCATTAACACGGATACAATTAAAATAAATCATATCATTAAAAGAAACGGTCATACCAGAATCTGTAAATTTATGAATAAATCCTTTATTATGCAAACAAGAAACTGAAACAACACCTCTAGTTATAGTAGGTGCATAATGACAATCATCCAAAACAAGAATTAAACCATTAGGTAAAACTAAGTCAAAACTTCCAATAGCTTCTACTTCAGCACGTACGCCGTTTCCAACATACAAGTAGACAGCACCTTGCTTCAGCTTCTTTGCTCCTCTAAGTCCCTGTTTTGTGTTACAAATATTAGTACCACAACCAGTGTCATACACCCAGGAATTTTTAGAACAAGCAAATAATTCAATAGTATAAATACCTGAAGAAGTGGACGATCCAACTTGCTTCTTCTTTTTCATCAACTCAGCTAGATAAACAGGACAATTCCTCTTCCAATGTCCAACCTCTTTGCAGTGGTGACATATGGAATCTTTTGCCGGATGCTCTTTCTTATAAGGTTGAGGCTTTTTAGGTTTAGGAGGATAAGAATTTTTAGGACCCTTATCCTTACCTTTAGCTTTAGCCTTACCTCCTTGCGGTTTGTACTTCTGGATCCTACCACCTTGGATCGCCATCACTTGTGGTGTAGAAGAAGATGCAACATTTGACTTCTTGTTCTTCTTAACTCCTTTCTCAAATTCAATAAGCAAAGAATGAACTTCACTAATTGTCTTCCCCATGCTTTGCATATTGTAATTTTGCACAAAGCCCTCAAAATCACTTGAAAGTGAATTGAGGATCAAGCTGACAGAGACAGCTTCTGGAAGAACATAGTTGAGAGTTGCCAAATGATCCAAATAGCTTTTCATCAATAGAACATAATCGCTAACGGATTGACCCTCTTCCTGCTTGCATGAATGGAAAGTGTGTACTAACTCTTGTAGTTCGACACCAGGAGGCTTTCCATACATCTGTTGGAGCTCAGTTATCATGTCCTTAGGACTTTTGTATTCAAATTGCTGATAAAGCGATGGAGACATAGTTCCAAGCATTAAACAAGCAACTTCATTATGACGATCATAAAGAGCATTCCATTCTACTAATTGTTCATTAGTAGCATTAGCACCAGGATGGTCAGGCCAAGGATTGTCATACACATCCTCTAGTTTCTCCACACGCACAACTAGTTTGAGCGCGCGTAACCACTCATTGAAGTTAGGACCAGTAAGTTGTTGCTTCTCAAGCATCGACCTGAAAGCCGAACTGTTTTGTTTGGTTTGAGCATTATTCATTGCCATCTACAAATAAACAAAGTTCAATAATTTAGTATTTTCGATAATACTTCCTTTATAGAAAATTAAATACCCATGTTTATAAATAAACAATTAATTTCCTAAAAGCTAGAATCCACCAAGACATATCACCACCGCATCAGTTGATCTGCTAGTGATGATGATATTCAAGGGGTAATTGACGGTCAATAATTGCATCCAATACAACTTCTAGAATTATGGGACTCAACTTTATATCCATCACTTGTGACAATTCAAAAGTGAAAAAGTGAGCATGTTTATCCCATCTATTGCCACGAGTTAAGGTCTCACCTATCTTAACTTGCTTAAGTCGTCCAACTAAAAACTGTGATTATATAGCACCGACGTCTCACAATCGAGTGTATTATATCACCTTGGGTTACAAAATCACCACAGTCTCACGTATGGTGAAAGAGTAAGTGCAAGTGCTTTTACACGTTGGATGGCAAATAAACTTATTTCAAAGGGTATAAATTTTGACAATTCAAAACATGTACAAAGAAGCATGCAACATCTTTGTATCATGATAATTTATAAAATTTACTCAATTTGTTAATTATAAACATCACTTATTTAACTTACAATTCAATTGTATAAATAGTGATATCATAAAAATTGACGATTCAACATGTATTCTATTTAAAGAAGTTTAATTTTATCACGGGAAAAGATTAAAGAATGATTAAAATCATTCAAACCCTAGACCATTCGCGGCTTCCTAAATAGTATGCAAGATAAGGAGACTACAAGTAGTCAGGCATTATAGGGCAATGGTATCTACAAGACTGAAGTCTTGATGAGTCTTCCCGAACCTTAGCCTTGCAACTAGATAGTACTTTTGCAAAATACGTCATTAATAAAATTTTACAACTTTAAAGTAGAAAACAAATTATAAACTTGATTCTTGCTAATCACGGCGTGAGTTAGATTTAAAACCATGTAAGGGCGACTCGTTTGTTGCCACATATGATCGTGCAAGAACAAGATTATAATAAATCAAATTTCATATAGTTTTAGTCCGGTTTATTTTTATTTTTCGAAAAACCCTTTGCTTGAACCATGATACATAACAATTATAATCAAAAAGCAAAACAAATAAACATTAACCTAAAACATATATCCAATTAACAATTAATCACATACTTCATGCATACCACATCCATCATGACTTCAATTAAATCAATTAATTAAGAACACATGATCCATGGTAAACTTGCATGATTCCCATGGATCGAACCAAAAATTTAACAATTAACAACGTGATAAATAACGACTAATTAACAATTAACAACATATTTATCAACAAAAATTGCATACAACTTAGGGTTTGTCTAATTAATTTTATTAACCTTAATTAGGGTTTATGAAAACTAATCATCAAATAAAATAATTCAAACGCCATCATAGTAAGTTTACACAATTTTATCTCTTTCGTTATTTTTAATGTAATTAAACGCTATACGAACGGCTCGTGATGCCACTGTTGGAATTTATAAAAACCTTTTATCATATTAACACATTAATAATCACGAGTACGCAGCGGAATTTAGGATCACGTATAGACAAATAATTAACATAAACAATAAAGAAACGCGTACCTTTTAGCGATGGATTAAACACCTTTATCGAACCACCAATATAAACGAAAACCCAAAAGATCAAACAATGATCTCTCTAAGAATACGCACACAATACGTTATAGCAAACAATTAAGTATGCTAGTACAAATCGTGATAAAGCCTATTGAAATTTGTTAAACAAATATTCACAGAACAAGCAAAGTGTGGTATTGGTTGATTGCAAAACCAAAACCAATAGATCGGAATTGTCTTTTTGTTTCCTACCGTAATATCTAGTCAATGACCAAAAGTCATTATATATATGCCTAGATACAACTTAGGTTACTTAATCCTAATCCAATTAGGGAACGTAAGTTGAATACGGAAAGGATTAATATCACACTTTCCTTTTATTTCTTTTATATACAAAACTATTTATAGTTAATATTTAACTATTGTTTGTAAAATCCCGTTAAGTAACTAATTAATTAACGTTCGTAATAGCTTATCACTAATTAATATATTGCGATAATATATTAACGTATAATTGTTTTACGTATTAACGCGTGCGTCTCCTTAGGCTCGAGACGACTTCCGGACATATATTATTTACGTGTACATATTCCTTCAATTCTTACCCTTTTAACACGCTGAATAGCAGTACTTACGTTTACTTCCTCAAACCTGTGTAACAAGTGTGTTAAATTTACATATGGTGGGTCACTACTTAACTTCCAACTCATACTCTTTGTCTTGAGTTCAATTATAGTTTGACCCGATATCTGACCCATGGTAATCTTGTGAATATAGGACTCCCCGGCATTGATCTGCTGAGGATGTTGTGATTGTATTAATTTTGAAGAAGTGATCAAGTATGACCACTAATTACTATTGATGGCCATTTCGACCCGTTTACTTAAGAGTCGGTCGATATTGGTTATGTTTATATCTCTAATGGGTCGACAATGGCTCATTTTGACCTGTTACCAATGTGGCTACTTTCAGCAATTAATAGTTGTATAATCGATTATGTACTCCAATACTCGAATGTGATTACCAGGTCTGAACATAAGGATGGGCAATATGTGTTTAACATACCAGCAGTGAGTTGCAGCACCTCACATTTGTAATTGACTTAGCAGGATAGTGTGCCTAATCACAATGGTCAAATTTCCATTTCAACCACCTCATCAGAACAGTCTAAATGGTGGTGCATTGGAATTGCTTTGATTTATATAGATTGATCATTCTCAGTTGGTCCAAGTTATAAGCTATGAAAGCAATATCTTCATTGTAAGAAAATATATACATTGTAAATTTATGATCAAATTTGTTGATTCATTGTGTATTATTTGATGTAAGGAATAAGAATGAATTCAGACCAATCAATTGCAAATGTCGAATTTCATAAAACAGGACTAATACATTTAACGTGTACATACAACTGAGTCTAATATACTTAGCAATATGTTGATTATGTAAATGTGGAACGTGCTTACTGAATAGTCAAACCATTTTGCATGTATTCAAAATACAGAGAAAGGTCATACGTGCTTCATCTATGTGGTTATAGTAAGTTGATTCTAAGATCGCAGTTTGTGATTCAAGGTTAGAAACTGTGTATGATCATGTAATGTTAAATGTCGCTTAGAAAAAGGAAGGTCTTCGATAGACGTTAGCCATGCGTTTATAATTATTAATTTATTTTTTAAATGCTCTTAAAAGCTTCACTAACGCCATTTTAAAAATGTTACTATCTCCGTTACATAATAAGTGTTTACTTAAAATAATAGTCTTTTTGTTCAATTTTTATTATAAATATTTTTATTTGTGTTATATACTTAATTAAAATTATATTATTAAAATACATTTAAAACCTAATACATATAAATTTCATTTTTATAACAAAACTAAAAATATTTATAAACAAAGTTGAATAAGAAAAGATAAAAAAATTTAAGTTGACACTTATTATAAAGAGAATATAATACTATTTTAAAAATACAATAAAATGTTAAAACCCGTGCATACACGCGTTTTATAACTAGCCGTTATCTTAAAATAAGTCAACTAAAATGATAATATCTTACTTTTTTACAGTGACTAGCAATATACTGTTATCTAGTTTCATACAAGTTGCATAATCTGAAAAATATCTGCTCCCGAATATTTTACTTTTATCCATTTCACACAAGCTATAAATTTATTATTGTCTTTCAAGTTAAAAAAAAAACAAACAAGTAATCATAAAATTAGGAAGTCGCAGCAAATGGTTTTTGTGTCTGAGTGGCGATTTTTGTTTAACCGAAACAAGAGGAAGGACGACACCACGGGAAAGACGAAATCACAACTTTTCCTCTGGCTCTTCCAGTTTCTAAGTACCCGAAAGCCTTGACAACATCATCAAATCGAAATGGCCCTTTTGGGTCAACAACGGGTTTAAGCTTTCCACTCTCTAGATACGGTCTAAGAATCTCCAAGATTTCCCCTGAAACTGTCAAGCTCGAATGAATCGCTCTAGCGTTTGATGGCGGCCATGTGATGTCAATAACGGGGACATTCTCTTTTGCCACCACATAAGAGTTCTTGGAATCCCCTGAGAAAAATTAAAATGTAAAAGCCTAATAATATGATGGTATAACATTTGTTAATAAAAAAAGAAGTACTTGCATTACCAATTGTGTCATAGACCATGTCATATTTCTGCTCTATTTCTTCATATCGTGTCCTTGTGTAATCATAGACTTCATCCACACCCAAGCTTTTCAAAAACTCCATTTTGGAAGTACTACTTGTTGCCACAACTTTAGAAGCCCCAAACACTTTCTTTGCTAGTTGAACAACCAATGTTCCAACACCGCCACCACCACCAACTACGAAAACATCCATTCCATTTCGAAAACTGCCCATTTTAAAGCCTTCAACAGCCGTTTGAGCCGCCACCGGCAAGCTTGCCGCCTCTTCAAACGAAATATCTTTTGGCTTGAAAGCTACCAAGTTTTCCTCAACAACAGTGAACAGAGCTAGCGTACCGAGACTCTTCAATTGTCCTTGATTGTTGTTGAAATCCTGGATGTTTCCATAAACCTCGTCCCCTATTTCAAACCTCGAAACACCTTCACCTTTTGCAACTACCACCCCAGCCATGTCGCATCCTGGTACAAACTATACACACATGCATCCATATATCAAGTTATGTAAAGAAAAGCATTTGGCCGAAGCATTTGGCCGAAGCATTTGGCACGTCATGATTGTCAAAAAATGGCAAGATTGCATATACTAATATAAACGAAATTGAAAACGTGATAAGCATTGTGCTTAAAGAATATTAAAAAAAATATTCTCAGGATATAACCGATTAGAAATTTAATCAGCATACATAAACTCCTCATCAAATTGCATTTTCTACATTTTATGATTTTGTGAGTTTTCTTTATATGCTTTTACTTTTTAGAGAACTTGATACACCCTTTTATGTTAAAACGAACCCACATGATACACGTACCCTTTTATGTTAACAACAAATTGATTACCTTTTCCCGCCATGTAAGTGTTATTAACGTAAATAATTTTACACAAAAATAATGACAACTATTTTCCAAAGATGAAGTGCAAAGTGTATGATTAATTTAATATTCAGTATATACTTATCTTATAAAAATAATATAAATTAAATTAAATATCCTTAACTATCATAAAAAAAACCTTCTAAAAGACTTTTAAAGATTAGAGTAGAATTGCAGTTATAAATTCACTTTCACTTCTCTAGCTACCAAAGCTATGAGATTTACGCCAATAAGTTCCAACAATGATATTCTATATTGAAGAAAAAACATCAAGATGCGAGCTGGTAAGGAATAAGTAGTATAACGTAATGCATAAAATACTAATGAACCACGCACCGGGAAATGAATTGGGACACGAAGGGTCGTTGGCGAATCTTGAAATCGATTGGATTTAAGGCTGCTGCTTTAACTTGTACAAGTAACTGGTCGTGTTTAGGAGTAGGAATAGGGAAATATCCCAACTTGAGTACTTCCTTAGAGCCATGTTCTTCATAGTACCAAGCTTTCTGCATACTTAGCTTTAAGGATTCAATCTCTAATTTTCTCGCTAGTCAAGTGTAAGTGAATTTGCTAAGCTGAATATACATAGACGCTAATAATGCATGTTAATTATTGACATATTTCCAAAGATTATAATGTCAGTCATTATGCTAACCACCAATTGAATTATAATATAATATTAAGATTAGAGGATTGTCTTAATCATAAATGAAAGGCTAGAAAGTAAGGCAATATACCAAATGTCTTAATTTAGGGTCAACCTTCTTACTAAATTTAGGCTCATTCCATGCGTTGATAAGATTAGATAATGTCGAAAAAAAGGTAAAGCGACAAGTATTATGTTCAAGGTAATTTTGAACCAGTGCTTTAATATCCGGGTTGATTCGACCGGTTGAATCGTGACCCAGTCGTGTGATTGGACACCGGTTTTGACCGACAAACCCTGTTAAAATGAGGACTTAATCTGTTAACCCATTGTAACTGCAAGGACTTATTATGTGTGTTTTTATTCTTTCATTTACTATCTTGGACTGTTGGTGTAATACTCCTATGGATGGAAGGACTTATGTTGGATGGCTGCTATTCTTACTCTTGGACTCGACCAAGCCCATCTTTGAAGCCCACAAATCTTGGCCTTATGTTAACGGCTCTATCAAGCCTTTAGGGTTTATTAAAAGTTGAGCGTCTCTCATTGTTTTGTATCGCCTCTCATTTTATCTGTGTGTTTTCTTTTAAAACACACTTTGCTCTCTCTCTCTTGTTTGATCTCAGAAACCTTGTTTTATTTTGTTTTGATTGTAAGACTATGATCATGTAGATCATAGGGCTACACGTGAGTAGCACTGGTAGTCTTTAGTATTTTTCTTATTCAGTTTGTGTTCTTGATCTTGTTTAATAAAAGGACAAGTGTTTGAGGTGTCTTGATTCATGTTTTTCTACATGGTATCAGAGAATGGTTCTTAAAACTCGATGAAATTTTTTTTAGGGTTTGTATAAAATTGGGGGGTTTTGGTTTTTTATACTTTTTTGGAAAGATCTGCTATTGAAATAGCTAGATCAGTTAATATTACTGCTTGAATCAAAGTTTTGAACCGTTAATTTTTTTGAGAAAAAATTAGGGTTTCTGAGATCTGCTCTCTTATTCATTATTATTGACGATTGGTTTGATTAGTGGCTTTGTCTCTTGATTAAAGTGATTTTCCCTAATTTTTTCTTGAAAAAATTAGGGTTTCACTTTTGGGTTGGTGACCTTTTCGATTGGTGGTGATTCATACTTATTCCTAGTTGATTTAGTGGTTTGTTCGCTGGTTTGGTCACTTTCCCCAATTTTTTTCCTAGAAGAATTTTTTGGGGTTTGTGACTTGGAGGTTCTGTCACTTCTTAGACTAAGTGAATCTAAGAGTGACAGTTCGATTGAGCTTTGGTTTATAACACCGTAACACCTCTGCTTCTCTCTCTTTATTTGCTATCTACTATTTGTTTGTTTATTATTTTTATTGGTTGGCTATTTGGGGGTTTGGTAGTTTTATTATTATTCATACCCTTTATTTGGATCCTCACTTGCTGCTTGCCCTTGACCTGCCACCCTTGAGTGGTTTGGATTCCTGGGAACTTTGTTTGCAGTATTGTGAGTTCTTTTTTACCTTTTTGACCCTTCACCATGTCTGAACATGGTGATGATGATGCTATAAGTGTAACTGATCCAGTTACACTTATTAGTAAGCTTGACCTGAGTGATCCATTACACTAGCACCCTAATGACTCAGCTGTTTTAACTGTTGTCACTGTGAAACTTAAGGGAACTGAAAATTATCAAGTTTGGGCTAATGCTATGTTACTTGCTTTGTAAGGTAAACATAAAATTGGTTTCATTGATGGTACTTGTAAAAGGTCTGTAACTGATGAGGTTTTAGCAAGGCAATGGGACAGGGTCAATGTTGTTGTGTTGGGTTGGATTCTTAACTCTATATCTGAGGAACTTTTCCATGGACAAATTTTTTCAAAAAAAGCCAAACATGTTTAGAAAGAGCTAAAGGAAACATATCATAAGGTTGATGGTTCTGTCATGTTTAACTTGCACCATAAGATTAATACCTTGAAACAAAATGGTTGTAATTTGTCTGATTATTATCATAAGTTGAATGCTCTCTAGAAACAATATGATGTTATGATTGAATTACCTGCTTGTGTTTGTTCTGCTTCTAGTGAGTTTAAAAAACATAATCAGTTATCGAAACTTATGCAGTTTTTAATGAGGTTGGATGATTCTTATATGAGTATTAAGAGTTCTATATTGTCTAGAGAAAGTCTTCCTGATGTTAAGGGGGCTTATGTCATCATCTCTGTTGAGGAATCTCATAGAATGGCTTCAAGCAGTGGTTCTGGGCACTCTCAATGGGCTCATACCACTGCTTTTTTGTCTAATGGGCCCACCAGAAATAATGTTCAAAGAATAAGAACCCTAATGCTAATATATTGAGACCCATAACCAACAACTTTAATCAGAATGGTAATCAAGGCAACTTTAGACCTAAAAATGGTAATACTGGTTTTAGACCTAATAATCAGAATGTTGTGAGACCCAACTTTACCTCTAATGCTGAATTGGTTTGTGAAAACTGTGGGTACAATGGTCACACCATTGATAGGTGTTTTAAGATCATTGGGTACCCCGGTGATTTTGTTCATGGAAAAAAAGGGGAAATCAAAATTTTAAAGGAAAAAATGCGGCTATAACTCTGTTGGTTCTACTAGTGCTACTGGTTTTTCTGATGAACAAATGTCTACTCTTCTCTCTCTTTTTAAAGATAACAGTGGAACTGGAAAGAATGTACAAGCCAATATGGCAGGTACTGTTTTTAACTCTAGCAAGGTTTTAATGAAAACTTTGATAAGTTTTATTGTTCTAACACCAGTTCTAAACTTGGGATGACTTACAATGGGAAGGTTATTGACTCTGGGGCTAACCAACACATGACTGATAGTGATAGGGAACTTGATAATGTGTTTGATATCTCTCATCTTAAAATCAAAGTTGCTCACCCAAATGGTACTGAGGCTATTATAACTAAAATTGGTAACCTTAAACTTCCTAATGGTCTGATTCTTGTTGATGTGTTGGTTATCCTTGAATATTGTGTTACTTTGATATATGTGCATAAGCTTGCTAAAGATAATAGAATATTTGTTGTGTTTGATGAAACCAAGGGCTTCTTTGTTAACCAGGATTTGAATCTGAAAAAGGTGATGGGGATTGGTAAACAGTGTAGAGGTTTATACTATTTAGATACTGAAGGTATTAATTGTAAAAATCAAAACAATCTTGTTACCTGCTCTCTGTCTCATTATGATTGGCACTGTAGACTTGGACACCTTGTTGATCCTGCCCTTAATGTTCTTAAACAATCTTTAAAAAATGATAAAGATGAGAAAACTTTCTTTTGTGAAGTTTGTCAAAGAGCTAAACAAACCAGAAATCCTTTTCCCTTAAGTGATCATAAAACTAAAAAACTTGGTGATATTGTTCATCTTGACTTGTGGGGTCCTTATAGGGTTACTAGTCACTCTGGCCATAGATACTTCTTGACTGTTGTGGATGATTACACTAGGGCTGTTTGGTTGTTTCTTATAAAAACCAAAGATGAAGTTGTTTCTAACATTCAAAACTTTTATAATCTGATTAAAAATCAATTTAAAGGTAATGACAAAACATTCAGAAGTGATAATGGAACTGAATTTGTTAATCAAAACTTCAAAGTCTTTTGTGAAAATAATGGCATCACACACCAAAATTCCTGTGCTTACACACCACAACAAAATGGAATTGCTGAAGGAAACATAGACATATTTTGAATGTTGCTAGATGCCTTATGTTTCAGGGGGTATTCCTCTTAAATTTTGGACTGAATGTGTGCTAACTACTACTTATCTTATTAACAGATTGCCCTCTTTTGTGCTAAATGGAAAAAACCCTTTTGAAATGATTTACAATACTTGTCCTAGGCTCTCTCACATTAGAATGTTTGGATGTCTGTGTTTTGCTACTATTCTTAATAGTTCAGATAAGTTTTCTAGCAGAACTGAAAAGTGTGTTATGATGGGTTATTTTAGTTCTCAGAAAGGATATCGGATTTACAGTCTTGATAGGCATCAGTTTTTTGTTTCTAGAGATGTTAAGTTTTTAGAAACCATATTTCCTTTTAAAGACTCTGTTTTTAATTACAATAAAAAAATTTAATAAAGAAAATGTTTCTCAAGACTTAAATCTGTTAAATGTTTTTGACTTTGATAACCCTGAACTTCCCAATGATGAAGAGAGAGCAGCTAAACATAATGGTGAGAATCTGTCACCAAGTGCTAGTAGCCCACCTCCAAGTCTAGGTAACACTGGATACATTCCCTCAGGAAATGATACCAGTGATGCCAGCTTGAATAGGGAAGAGGCTGCCACACTTGATGAAAATGCAAACTCTGAGGGAACTAATGAAAACAATCCCATTCCTTCCCCTCATGTTCAAAACATGAAAGGAAACCTTAGGGATGACTCTATAAACAATGTTCAGGGTGGTCAAGGTTTGAGGAGGTCCTCAAGACCTTCTGTTTTCCCAGAAACTATAATGATTTTTTTGTCCAATCTAAAGTCAAGTATGGGCTTGAAAAATTTGTTGGATATTCCAAACTTGATAAAGAAAAATTTTGCTTTGTCACTCAACTTAACAAAATGAGTGAACCAAAAAGTTTTTTTTAAGCATCTCAGAATCATTACTGGCTTGATGCTATGAACACTGAACTTGCTGCCTTGCTTGAAAATGACACTTGGGACATTGTTGAACTCCCTAAAGGTAGGAAAGCCTTAGGGTGTAAATGGATTTGGAAATTAAAGTTTAAGTCTAGTGGTGAGGTTGAGAGGTATAAGGCTAGGGTTGTTGTCCAAGGTTTTGGGCAAAAGGAGGGCATTGATTATGATGAAACCTTTGCCCCTGTTGTTAAAATAGTCACTATTAGGTGTTTGATTAACCTTGTTATCATACAATCTTGGCCTATTTTCCAACTTGATGTCAACAATGCCTTTCTTTATGGTGATCTTGATGAAACTGTGTACATGAAACCACCCCAAGGATATCTTCCTGGGGGTGATAACTTGGTTTGCAGGCTCAAGAAATCTTTGTATGGGCTTAAACAGGCTCCTAGGCAGTGTAATGCCAAACTTACATCTGTTCTTAGTGAAAATGGCTTTATTCAAAGCAATTCTGATTATTCTTTATACACTAAATCTCAGGGTAATTTATTTCTTGTGTTACTTGTGTATGTTGATGATATAATCATAACTGGGAATAATATTGCTGAAATTGAAAAGTTTAAGGGTTTTTTAAGAACCAAGTTTATGATTAAAGACTTGAGTAAACTCAAGTATTTTTTGGGAATTGAAGTTGTTGACACTAAGAATGGTGTCTGTTTGAACCAAAGAAAGTATGTGTTGGACTTGTTATCTGAGTATGGTATGCTTGCTTGTAAACCTGCTAAAACTCCTTTACCATCTAAACTTGTCATCACTAATCAGCCTACTAATGAGGACCCTCTTCTTGATAACATTGTTGATTATCAAAAGCTTATGGGAAAGCTCATTTATCTGACTAACACCAGGCCTGACATTTCTTATGTTGTGCATTGTTTGAGTCAGTTCATGCATTGTCCTTTGAACTCTCATCTCAAAATTTCTTTTAAGGTGTTAAGATACCTCAAAAGCTCTCTAGGTTTGGGTAATCATTTCACAAGAAACTCAGGTATGATTCTTGATGCTTATTCTGATGCTGACTGGGCAAAATGTGTTGTCACTAGAAGGTCAGTGACTAGGTATTGTGTGTTTATTAATGGAAACTTGGTTTCCTGGAAAAGCAAAAATCAAAACACTCTCTCTAAATCTTCTCCTGAGGTAGAGTATAGAGCTCTTGCCTCAGTAACCAGTGAAGTGATTTGGGTTCTCAAAGTCTTAAAAGACTTACAAGTTGAGAACCTGCTTCCAGTCACTCTTCACTGTGACAGTAACTTAGCCATTAAAATAGCTTCCAACCCAGTTTTTCATGAAATAACTAAACATCTTGAAATTGACCTTCATTTTGTGAGGGAAAAAATTTTGAGTGGTGTGATTAAAACTGTTAAAGTAGAATCTGCAAATCAAGTTACAGATATCTTAACCAAAGGTTTGGACATTGAATTGCACCAAAAGTTTGTTAAAGAACTTGGAATGATAAACCTATATGGGTTATCAGATTAAGGGGGATGTTAAAATGATGACTTAATCTGTTAACCCATTGTAACTGCAAGGACTTATTATGTGTGTTTTTATTCTTTCAGTTACTATCTTGGACTGTTGATGTAATACTCTTATGGATGGAAGGACTTATGTTGGATGGCTGCTATTCTTACTCTTGGACTGGACCAAGCCCATCTTTGAAGCCCACAAATCTTGGCCTTATGTTAACGGCTCTATCAAGCCTTTAGGGTTTATTAAAAGTGTTGAGCGTCTCTTATTGTTTTGTATCGCCTCTCATTTTATCTGTGTGTTTTCTTTCAAAGCACACTTTGCTCTCTCTCTCTCTTGTTTGATCTCAGAAACCTTGTTTTATTTTGTTTTGATCGTAAGACTATGATCATGTAGATCATAGGGCTACACATGAGTAGCACTGGTAGTCTTTAGTATTTTTCTTACTCAGTTTGTGTTCTTGATCTTGTTTAATAAAAGGAAAAGTGTTTGAGGTGTCTTGATTCATGTTTTTCTACAAACCCGATTGAACCGTCAGTTAAACCGGTTGAACCATGACACGGTGATTCAACCGAGTCAATTGAAAACCCCAGTTTTAAAACATTATTTTGAACAGTTGAACTCCCACTAACGGCTTCCATGATGCATCGAACATGTTATTCAAAACAGTTCCAACACTTTTAAGATTTGAAGGGTTTAAATTTTAATATAGTGCTTAATTTACACTTATACACACAGTTGCTACAGTATTCGATATTTGAATCAATTGATCGATTATTTTGTTTTTCATGGCGAAAAAAGAAATTTTACATGTGTCATGCCACGGACAACTCACTACCTAAATAACATACGTGTTTTAATCATTAGCCACAACACCCAATCTCACCCATCTCTCTCTCAGAATGTTAAAACCCAATCTCACTCGTCTCTCACTCTCAGAAATCAGATCTGCATCCCTTTCTTTGTCATGGTCTTTTGACCACAATCGTTGCCCCTAATCTTTGATGGCTTTGTGACGGTCGGGTCAGGGTTAGTAAACATACACAATGGTGATTTATTTTGAACACGCTCGTTGCCCCCAATCTTTGATTGGTTGGTGACGGTCAACAAGATTCATATTCATTCACAATTGTGCTTACGCGAATTTAATACGGTTTTCTGTCGTTTGAATTATTGGTTGATAATGGAGTGTGATGAGGAGAATGGTTCAACCTTAAATAATGTATTTTGACCTTTTTAAATGGTATTTTACTTAATTGTTTAAATTAATTAAGATCAGGGTTATGGGTTTTTTGATAGTTAGGTTAATTGGCGATTTAAAAATTGTGGCTTTTGTTTACTTTGAATTAAATAACCTTTTCACATGTTATTTCACTAAATTGATTAAGGTTAGATTTTTGGATTGTTTATAATTAAGTTAATTGGTGAGTTAAAAATTGTGTTTTGTTTGCTTTGACTTAAGCGGCTTTTTTCATGTCATTTCACTCAATTGTTTAAATTAATTAAGGTTAGGGTTTTAGAATTTTTGATAATTAGGTTAATTGGTGAGTTAAAAATTGTGCATTTTGTTTGCTTTGAATTAAGCAACCTTTTTACATGTTATTTCACTCAAATAATTAAGGTTAGGGTTTTGGGTTTTTGGATAATTAGGTTAATTGGCGAGTTAAAAATTGTGCCTCGTGTTTTCTTTGAATTAAGCAGAGGTAAATCAAGTTTTGTTACATAAACCTTTTGTCGTGGAGCTTCTAAAAGTAAAAAAATTAATTGGACTATCGTCAAGGTGAAAGCCGGATTTGATGAGATTGTGTTCTTGGGTTGAATCTGTTTTATGATTCACCTTCAACTTTGTTGCTTCGCCTTTATGTGACCTACATAATGTAAATATAATACGCTATGATGAGTTTAGTTGGATTTGATTTGCGTGTCATGATCTGTGTTCTGGCGAGGCAACCTTTCTAGGCTTGTAGCCATGGCATATGTCTTCTTTTTCTAGTTAACAAGCTAACTGAGTAAGGGGATGTTTGTTTGCGCTTATATATTGTGGCAGTTGTGTCTATAAGTGTATACGGTAAACAATAACAGTATATAGTTATAACGAGGTTCCCCGTACGGCTGTCCGACCTTAATGTCGTCCTAACAGAGCCTCAATGGGTATCAGTTCATCGAAGACGAATGAGTGAGATTGGGTTTTTGGATTAATGGTTGGTATACGAAACACGTATGTTTTTGGTAATTGTAGTGCCTCAGTGGCATGACATGTGTGAAGCAACAAAAATTCCGGTCATGATGAGTTTGGACGGGCTACTCTAAAGCTGAGATTATATGTATCTTGGTGGAGGAGGGGGGAACCTGTAGGGGTTGCAGCCATGGCGTGTATATACTCTTTTTGAGTTAGATTCCCAATCTGTACCATAGAGCGTAGCTCCTCTTTTAGTGGTTTCGTGGCTTGGTGCCCTTCTAAGGTTGTCGTCGGTCTGACTCCGTTTTATTGCTACGGTTGGAACTACTATTTAGTGGTTAAAAAGTTTTGGACCTACTATTTGGTGGATTAAAAAGTCCTGAAAAATTATACAATATAAGTATCAACTGTTTACCGTATACAATTACACATAGTTGTTACAATATTCAGTTGTTTAATCCTTAATTGATTAGTACCTTATATGTGGCTATGATGATTGTTGGAATCTAATACAATTGAAATTTTCCCTATAAGTTGTGAAGATAGCTCGGCGATGCAATCACCAGAGGCATAGCATATACAACCGCTATGCAACCGGCTTCTTTGCAGCCGTAGCCGAATTTAACAACTTCGATGAGGTAAATACTATATACCAATCTGATGCTACATGGTTCGTATGTGTTTGTATTATCGACACATCATCCCGTTCGATTGTGATAGAATATGGTAACTGTGTGGTTTTAGATCTGCCATATTGGGTTTTTGGCTTCTCAGAGAGAGAGAGAGATGAGTGAGATTGGGTGTTGGGTTAATGATAGGTCTAGGAAACACGTACGTTTTTTAGACAGTGACGTGGGTCGATGGCGTGACACGTGTAAAAAAACTCCCGAAGAATAAAATAATCGATTAAAAAATTGATATTGTAATTTTCAGGCTATGATGATGTTAAACGGGCCTGATTAGAGCCGAGGTTACCCGTATCTTGGCAGGGCAATCTGTAGGGGTTGCAACCATGGCGAGTGTTTCCTCTCTCTTATGAACGTTTCCCTATCTGAGCTTATACTATAAATCAGTTAATGTGAAATGTTAACATATAAGATTCAAAGTAACAAAGAGTGATTCGGAGGTTGGGGAGAATAAAATAAGTATTTAGACATTTTGAGAGAGAGAAAGTTGCAAGAAGAAATAGTGTGTTTATTTTAGAGAGAGAAGTGAAAATAAAAAAATGAGAATCCTCACCCCTCCATGGAAGTATGGAGGGGTATATATAGGCTCGACAATGAGTGACTTTGACAACTTAACAATAATAGTCCCTCCGTCTCTTGCCTATGTATATCTAATGTAATTTTGTAAATGGCAACTCACATTTTAGGGCTTACAATCTTCCCCCAATGTTGAGACATACATAATTACTTACAATGTTCCTAACAAGTACAAATACAACAAAATAAAGTCTTCCAAGCGCTTCCAATGTTGAGGATGTCTTCAAAGTCTTCTTGTTTAACTCCATATATTGAGGCTAAAAATCTCCCTCATGTGAGAACTCGTATTTTTCCTGATAATTAAATTATTCTTTTATTCGTACTTCTCAATTTTAAAATGTTTTACTTGTTCCTCTTTACTTTTTCATACCTAAATCCTGAGATCTCGAGAATTATAATTAAATTAATTTTTTTATTATTTTTCTGATTACTGATAATATTTTATTCGGAATTATAAAAATTTTAGTTTTATTTTTATTTTTATTTTTTCCATATTTATTGTAGTAACCCGAAATTTAATTTCAACATTTAGACCGAGCTCTAACCTTATTTCTAATACTGGGATCAATATTTATTAATCGACTTTTATTATTCGCGTTCTTTTCTACGAATAATATGAAATTCTTGACTAACAGGCAAGGTTAAATCTTTAACATATCGAATACGCGTCATTTGTTATTTATCGGCAAAGTATATGACCGACATTGACCATAAACATTCTCGTTATGACATAAAATTATTTTCTATTATTGACGTTTTAAATTTTTATTTAATGAGCATTCTTCGTAAATTTACGATAATCCTTTAAGCGTCATTCGTTTATATGACACGTTTAACGTTTACTAAATTATAATCCCTATATTTTATATCAAAATATCAATGTTCTCTAAATGTCGATGTTTTTATTTTATATTGAGTGTTGATTTTTCGTGGTCTAGCGCGTATGTTTTAAATCGGGCAACATTAAAAATATCGGGCTTCGATAATACCCGCGTTATTGGTTGTGAGACATAAGTTAAAATAAAATTGATAAAACAACATATCACTACCTCATTAGCTTGAGGTAGCGTCTTACTAACACAAAAAAAACCAACGTATTTTAAAACTTTATACAATCTCATCTCATATCTTGCATAAAACAAAAGCAACATATATATCAACTTCACAAACGCATATATCAAAAATTCGGTTTTATCTCATCATTTTTTATTGCTTTATCACCTCCATGAAATAAAGTACCAACCATGGCTTAATCTCCAATTTGCTTCATCACTTCATCTTTTTTTTCTGTGTAAACCAAACTATAAATAATCTTAAATTTCATCATCATCTTATAATAAGAGGTCTTAGGGGCTGATTTACAAGGGTCTTGATACGTCTAGCGATAATGATATACGCCATAGTTCCAAGCATTTTGAGTTAATCTTTCCTTTACTCCTTCATTTTCGCATGCATTTAAGCTCCATACATAGTTGTGTTTGATAAAAAAGATTTGATTTAAAGATTACGTTTAAACAAGAATATCAAAATAATCATTTTTCTTGGTTAAGTTTATGACGGACAAAAGTTTGAAACATGTGATTAGAAAGTAAGCTCGACTCGACCAAGTCGGGTATGAGATAAGATTCATAGTCAGGTTGGTCAAGAGCCTATCGCTTCTAGAAACAAGTCGTTTGGCCGACTAGAGAATTTGTTACACTATTTTGAAAACATGACGAAACTGTATTAATAAAATATGTTACTGTGCGTGTACCTTACAAAATGAGTATTCTTCTTTTACCTCAAAATAACAACGTTAAGGGTGCTCACTTTCGGACAAGAAATTAAAGCACCAAGAGTTAAGTGCCCCGACATATTAGTGGGGCAAACAATAGGCGAGGTAGCAAAGAACTCACAGAAACTTGAATGACGAAAATCTGTTAAGAAACAACTAGGATATCAATCGCCGAAAAACATCGAACTTTACTTATTTTGGCCGAATAATATAACTTCCTTTGTGTTGCAACACGACCTCTTACGACCTATTTTTAACTCTTAAAAAGACCTTGTCATAAGACGGTTAAATGACGAAAGTTGTAGACGGACGTGCCGTCTACACGGCCATACCTTTGGTTTGACCCAAGAGTTATTATCGAGAACCGTAGATGAGATCGAAACTGACCCGTTAAACATTTTTCTTTTAAAAGTAATTGCCCAACCCTTACTTCGACCATGATTTTAACCTATCAAACGACATCGGTTTATAAGACCTAAAACACCTACCTATAGAACACCCGACTAGCTACCCAGCGGTACTTGAGGTTTACTCCGCGAGCTACTATTGAACCTGCTACCCTCTAAAAAAACTGTCGATATTAGTTCCACCCAAAACTAAACAGAAAAGAAAAAAATGTTACTGCTTGTTTTTAAAAATTTGAATCTATAGTAATGTACTATGTTCCCTAAAAGAAAACATGTTGGATATTTAAATAACAATTATTTTATTTATTAATTTTAATTAGTTTATTTTAATTAAGATATTTTTAATAAAATATATTTAGGATATTTGACCCGTTAAATGACCTAACTAAATAAACTATTTCGACTACGAAGTGTCCAATATTACTAAATATATTCCGATTAAATGACGACAGTATTATTAAAACGTTAAACTTTCGCAAGTGTTAAAAAGTATCGATTTATTTAAATAACTCAAGCACATAATAGGGGACTAAATGCTACGTTTATTGTCGTTATACTTGTATAGTAATACATCCTTATTTTAATTTAGACTACAGATCGCTTCGAGCTATTGTTTCTCCCTGTCTACATTATGTTATATTAAACGTTGTTATTGCTTCGAGGTGAGTTCATAGCCCCTTTTTACTACTTATGTTTTGTTTCTAAACACGGGGTGAGATTTACATGTTGGAATACATTCATTTAAAATCGTATGCTATCCAGATCTTGTATGCTATCCAGATGTTTTCCGAATTATTATTGCTTTTAGTGTCCATAGCCACTAAGTTTCCCCTCAATATCATGAATTGTTAATAACTCATAGTTTGCAAGCGCGAGTGTTGTGGATTGATCCATCGGAATTGACAATCCCCGTCCCGTATTACCTTGACGCATTACATTTGTTTATACTTGAGTGTTTAGGCTGAATACTCACTAGGGGAACTTACATTTTATTAAGCTTCGGTGTCATGAGCTAAATAGCAATAATAATGGTTTCGGACTATGGTTGACGTATATAGCCATCTTCCTTATTACTTGTTTTAAAAATGAATGCTTGTGTTCCACAACTTTACAACTAAACCTATGAATATCACTCAACTTTGTGTTGACGCTTTACATGTTTAATCTCAGGTAATAATACTTAGTTTTGCTTGGATGGGAGACCGCAGGATATTTTCGCAGCTTGGAGATTTATGTGTTATATTTTAAACTTTGATTTTGGTAAAAGCTGTCAGAAGTTTATCCTATATTATTGGTAACCATATATTACAAAACCATGTTTGAATAGTAGATTTTTCTGCTTATAAAACTCTGGGACCTTTGTTTAAAAAAAACTCTGATCTTTTATGATGTAATCTAAATGTTTTATTACGTCATTTTTGAGTCATTTATAATTCATTGTTTCTTGTACCATGATGTGGCATCCCATGCTACCTACATGTTTCCTTGCTTGATTTTGGGAGTCTCACAGATTGGTATCAGAGCGATGGTTATAGGGAACTGCGTCATTTTTAAAACTTATTCTTTAACTCGAAATTTCAAATATTTCAGGTTTCTAAGTGTCAAACACAGAATCTGCCATGGTTGTTCGATATCTATGCTGGTAACTCTCTAATCCTTATTATTTACTTTTAATTATCGTTATAGTATTTCATTTCTTGATTTCATTTTGAAATATTACATTACCCTCATGACGATAATTACAATCTTTTTCCAAATCCTTTGTGCTTATGGAATTATCATTGGATATTACTGTGATTACATCTACCTTACTATATTTCTTGAATTCTTATTCTTGTGAATTGATCTTGTTACAATAAATTTTAAATTGTTATGGCATTTATACTTGTATTCGGAGCACGTATGCTGTCGACTTTCCATACTCACTTTTTCTGGGTGCTATTGCTATTTCGTTTATGCGTGATATGACTGACCTCATATACTTGTTTGTTTTGAAACATGTTTTTTTCTTAACTCACTTTTATATGTTGTGCATACTCTCGTGATACCATTGTTTGGGATTACGTAAGCGTTACTTTTGATGAAACTTATGTTTATCATTTTACTACCATGCGTGTTGCTTTTATTGTTTAACTCCTTTAAGATATCTATTTAGATATCCAAATTGCTTTCCGACCATTCGTGATTGGATTTCTTGGAAAATAGTCTATAGGCCATTGTGTAGCTCAATGTGTATTCGAAAATGACTAAAGGACATCGTGTGAGTCACACATCTCGAAGCATTCCTTGAATCCGTGTTGAATAATATCGTGGATTTATGTAACCTTGATTGACCCTTACGTCACTGTTTTACATGGCACTCGTATATCGATTAAATAATATATCATTGACCATTATACGTTTCGACTTCGAATTTTAACGTTCGTTTGTACCTTGAAAGTAACATCGTCATATTGTAATTCATCCTCTATTATGTGGTGATTGTTTGGAATACGATTCTACTTCTATAAACTTGTATCCTCCCCTTTCAATAAACCTCCTCGCTCCAGGAGTGCAACTCATTAATGTTCCATTTCTTTCTCGATATGTTTTGTGTTTTTGGAAAATCACGCCGCCAAGAGATCTTCCTACCTTGCCTCTTGAAATCTATGACATGGATATCATGAGTTGTTTTTATTTCTTAGATTATCGTTGGCATTCTTGAACCATTTTTATAATATGTTTTTCTTTATATGCTTAATTATAGAATCTATTTTTTCGTCTTTATGAAATCCACAAGTCATGTGTGTACATAAATTCCGAGTCGTTATGAAGTTTGATAAATCTTCGAGGTGTGTCAAAAAATACATTTTATGCAGAAAATTTACAGGTAATTTGATATGATCAAAATCTCATATCAATAAGTCAACAAATCACCTTAAAACACATAGAAAATACCTAACTTTTGTGCTATAAAGCAGTATTATGTGGTATGTTTTGTGTTTGTGCTTTAATAGGTAACAAGGATACAATTTCAAGCAAACAAGTGGAAATCAAGTTCATTTATGAAGAAAAAGACAAGAGAAGGATCAAAGATGACAAGCCATTTGAAGAAAAGGACCTATCTTGGCAATGTTCAAAAATTGAGGGACTTAAATGCAATTTTGGAGAAAGTCAAGATTAAAGTCAAACTTGGTCAACCTTCAAGTCAAGGGACTTAAATAATCAAGAATGCAAGTCAAATGACGGAAATTGCCAAAGGAATGAAGAAAGGAGCTAAAATGAAGAATCTGACAAAGAGAGGGACTAAAAGTGACAAATTTACTCAAACTTTGGTCTTAATCCGAGTGACACCCTTGTCCACCAATCAGAGATCAAGAAAAGAAAGTGGTGGATCACCACGTCATAGGCCACTAACTCATTCTTGCAATAAATAACCGAATCTGAACAGTGGGCGCATTTACTCTTTATTAACCAATAGGACACTACCACTCAATATTCATTATATCCAAATTAGGATAATGATCCGTGTTAACATATAAGATTCCAGCTAACAAGAGGGATCCGGAGGTCGGGGAGGATAAAAGAAGTATTTAGACATTTTTAGAGAGAGAAAGATAAAGCTTGAAAATGAGTGTGAGTATTTAGAGAGAGAAGTGAAATACACAATAAGAAGAATCCTCACCCCACAATGGAAGTATGGAGGGGTATATATAGGCTAAACAAGAGGTCACTTTGACAACATGTCAATAGTAGTCCCTCCACGTTTTGCCTATCTGAATCAAATGTAATTCCGTAAATGGCGCTCACATTTTAGGGCTAACAATCCGCGTGCCCAGTTTTAACCCAATCAGACCACGCCACGTGTCATATTCAACAATCAACGAACCCAGAGAGTGGATTTTGCTACACTGCATTTCAGATAAAGTTTTCTACATGAAACTTACTCGCAATCCAACAAGGAATCCAACCATGCAACTCAATTAGACTGAGAATCAATGGATTAAAAATCCCCTTTTGTGTTCTTGAAGACAAATTTGCAATCAACCAACTTATGACACCCTGCACTCTCCCATTGGCCAAGACACGTCATCCACTCCAACAACTTCCCATTCCAGCTCTATAAATAGGAGTAGATCGTCTCATTTGTATTGCGTAGTTAAAAGTGTGAAAAACACACACTTTCATATTTTCTCTCAATTCCAGTTCTACTTTCAGTTAGTTAGCAGCTCTTAAGTGTTTGACACACACTTAAGATCTTGTTAGTTAGGCAGTTAGCTTTTGTAACCAACTTTCCCTCCCAAATTAACAAAACAAAAATATTCAGTTCATATCTCCTTCTTACTTCACTCAATTCTATATTCTAGTTGATATCTTATGATTCTATTGATCTTCATTGATCAATAGAGTTTATGTTGTGATTTGGAAGCTTATCAAGTAATCTTAGCCAGTTCAGTTAATTTCCAGTACCTGTAGAAGTAGTTTGAAGCAGATTTTGTAGATTGATCAGAATTTGGTATGAAGATGATGATTTGGTTGTAGATTTTCGTTGATTTGGTTTGAAGGAAGTCTGTTATAGAGAGCTCAGCGCTCCTCTACTCCATCAGAGGAGGCTTCTTGCTAAAAGGTCTCAAAATCCTGTTTTTGGTTCCACTTAATCAGTTTTGCATGCTAAATTTCTAGTTAGCCATTAATTGTTGAACTGATCATGTGTTTAGCTTAATTCTAGTGTAATTGTGTTAGTTTGATAGCAGTTGATTGATTTTGTATCCTGAATCTTAGTCTACTAGTTTTCAGCTTTAAATTTCATCAGTTCTTGGTCATTAGGTTCATTTTGTGTGTAAGTCTGTTTACTTACTTGTTTTCAGATCAAAAATACTTCAATTTGTCATATAAACATAGTCTGATAAAAGTCAACCATGTTTTAGACTTGTGCTCATATTCACTTTTGAAAAGTTTGATAAATGATTTTTAAGAGGTGTTTGGTTTAAGTCAGAGTTAGTGATTCCAGGTTGTTTAGTTGGTTAATTATTGTTCATTTACATCAAGTAGACTTGTGTAATCATTTTGGTTTAGTTGTGTAGTCAATTTGTTAGTCAAAAAGGCAATTGGTCTAAAAATAGTTTAGGTCAAAACCTGCTTACTAGTTAATCAGTAAACTAGCAGATTTCAATTCATTGTCATTCCGTTATTACAGGATGGATTTGCTTCAAACCTGTTTCTACTTATAGTCCAACATTCAAAGTTTCAGTGTGTAAAAGGAAATTATACAGTTTGCTATTTTGAATGAGAAATAAGATTTTTGATAAGCCATTGGGTATTTGCAAGTTTCTGAGGTAAAAGCTAAATTGTTTTCTTGTATCTCCATTTCTACTTCATAAAATTGTCAATTTTCTTTCACAAAACTTGTTCCCAACATGTCCTGAGTGGATTTGGAGATTTTCAGCTTTTGGGTATTTTTGGTCAACGCTTGGTCAAATAAGCTCATTTGAGCTTAATTTCATATTCTGGCTTATCTAGTTAACCATTTTTAGTTTTAAAAGATATTCCAGTCTTCTTGTCAGTTGATTAATAAGATTGTGCATTAAAATCAAGTTGTGGAAGTCTCAGTTTCATGTTTGCTTATTCTTGGCTTATTAGATTAAGCTATCTTGTGATTTTTGAGCTTTTAAGTTGTTTCCTTTTGCAAGTCTAGCTAATTTTGGATTTTAAGCACTTTAAAACAAACTAGAGTCGATTTGGTCCAGTAATAAGCTCATACCAGCTTATTGAAAGTGTTATGCTCGTCTTTGTTAAACATTTCATGATAATTGCATTTTGGTCCTTGTATTTTCTAATTATTTACATTCATTGTTAAACTTGCTTAATTTTAGGGTTTGTAAGTAAACAGTCCTTGGAGTTCTAGTTTTTGACAAAATCAGTTAGCAAGTTTGTTAGATTGGTTAAATTTGTTACTAGTTGTTGGAATTTTACACATTTGGTCCTTTTAGTTTCTGAAATTTACATTTTAGCCCTTGTATTTTCATTTAGCCTACATTTCAAGCACTTTTACTTTTATGCATTTAAATTTTGAATTCTGGAGAATAGTAATTGGTATTTGCAAAGTGTTTTACGGATACGTAGCCTACTATTTTCCACTTTTTGCTTGTTGATTGAATTAGACATAAATTTCCAAATACCCTTAACAACCAAGAACAATGAAAGGCTTGATATTTTTAGGATTTTCAATTTGTCAAGAATCGAGAATAAACGAACTTCAAAATACTCAATTTCAAATGGCGCCGCTACCGGTTCATGACATTACGAGAGACTATTGATTGACGGTTTAGATTGGCTTTTGGGATCCGTTCACCTCGTGAACGTTATTTTTACGTATCATAAATCAAAAACATAAAAAAAAATCACAAAATATAAAAATATATAAAAACTAAAAAATAACAAAAACAATTATTTTCCTAAAGAATTTACCAAAAAAAATTTCAAAAAGCAATCTTTTTCCTAAGAGATTGCAACCAAAAATATATATTATTAGATTTCATCGGTTTTTACGTACATATAGTATTTTCTTTTGAAACCCAATAAATACAAAAATATTTTCTCTATATTATTATATGTAGATACGTATACGTATACGAACACTCAATACACATACTTCCATAAGTATTGCTTTTGCAATACATCGTGTTCGGGAGCGTTCCGGTCCTTGACACGTGTATCGATCAAATTTAATTAAGCAAGAATAGATAAGTACTTCCAATAGGCAAGAATTCAAAGAATACAAACTACAATGTGAATAGAAAGGCGGCGTGCTATAAAATGCCGTCTAAGGGTTAATAGGTACTTAAGTGATTCGCGCCACCTAACCCCCTGTTCACTAGTGCGTATTCTAAGAAGGAAAGCTTGATTGGAGGTCTTGCACCCAAGTAGTACTTACGTATATTATACTTTCTTGTGGATATTTCATATTGAATCTCGAAGAGGATAATCCCTTCTTCTTCAAAGTCGAACGAGAGCTTCTCTCTCAATCCTTGATTTTAGTTGCATGCTCACCCGCGGGCGTGCACAAATACCATTTGGTGTACAAGCCCTTCCTCCGAAAAGGAAGAAAAAGAGAAAGAGTAAAAACAACACCGTCCATCAAGCCGATCCCGAGAATCGTGCTTTGAACAACACACAAGAAGAAGCCATGGCCGCCGTTGACAATCGACCTTTGATGGAGCACCTTCAATCTAATGTGCAAGGATATGCTGATGCTATTGTTATACCCGAGATTCCCGCAAACTCCTTTGAGCTTAAGACATCTATGATTAACTTTGTTTCAAACACACCATTTTTTGGGAGACCTAATGATAATCCACATGATCACCTCAAGAAGTTTCTATCTCTTTGCAATACCATTAAGTACAATGGAGTTCCCCATGATGCCATTAAGTTGATCTTGATCCAATTTTCACTAGAGGGCAATGCCAAGTATTGGCTAGATACACAACCACCTAAGAGCATTAATACTTGGGATGATTTCACTAAGAAGTTTTTGAACAAGTTCTTTCCCCCATCTAAGACCACGGCTTTGAGAAACCTAATTATTGGATTTCAACAAAAACCTAGTCAAACCTTTAGTGATGCTTGGGAAGAGTTCAAGGAGTTATTGAGAAAATGCCCAAATCCTGAATTCAATGAAGTTCACCAAATCAATACTTTCTATAATGGATTAAGACCACACCATCAAGATTCACTCAATTCCTCCGCGGGTGGAAATATTCTTTCTAAATCTATTCAAGAAGCATGGGACATTATTGAGACCAAATCCATGGTGCAAACAAACAAACAATTTGATGAAAGAGTCCATGTGGTGCAAGAGAGTGTTACTCAACAAATGGATGGGAATATGTCTTAAAAGATTGATACTATCTTGAAAATTTGTGAACTCTCTTTGAACAAAAACCCCACCAATGATGTGAATGCTATTGCTATTTCCTGTGAGACTTGTGGAGGTCCTCATTCCTACCAACAATGTGATAAGGTTCATGGTTATCAAGTTGAGTGTTATTCTTACCAAGAAGAACATAGAGAACATTTTAAACCCAACATCAATCAAAACAATCTCTCTTACAAGTCACAAAACTACCTTGCTCCACCCGGCTTCCCACCCCATCCACCCACCCATACTCAACCCAATCCCCCTCAATTGTTACAAAGGAACCAAGGGCCTATGCCACAATACCAAGGGAATAATTATAAAGCATCCAACAACTTTCACAATCAAGGAAATAACTTTCATCCACCCAATCAAGGATTTAACCAATCACCCCCACCCTTTCTAAATCAAGGATACCATCAAGGTCAAAATCAATGATATGGGCAATATGATAATGAGTATGTTGAAAGGAGAATTCGTGGAAGAGAAAAGAGAATGCAAGAGAAAATGAGAATTATAACTGAGGAGTCTACCAAGAGGATTTTGATGGCATTTAATCAAAGACCACAAGGGGCTTTACCTTCAAACACACAAACAAACCCGAGGGCTAATGTCAATGCTATTACAACAAGAAGTGTAAAAACAACTAATGATCATTCACCTCCTACACCTTCTATTATTAAGTCTACTATGGTTCCAACTTGTGATAAGCCTTCTACATCTTCTTCACCACCCTCAAGTTCTACCACTTCAACACCAACACCTTCTCAACCTACACCCACTTCTCCTTTACCTTCCACACCTACTCATGAAGAAACCAATAAAGAGAAACCTTCCACCACAACAACTAATCAACGTACACCTAAACCAAATCTTCCTTACCCATCAAGATTAAGAAAGGAGAAATTGAAAAACAAGGATGATATACAAGTTTCAAACTTTTTGAGGATGTTTAAGCAACTTAACATAAACATCTCCTTTGCAGAAGCTCTTGCATATATGCCAAAATTTGCTAAGATGTTCAATGATCTCCTCTCCAACAAGGAAAAATTGGTGGATTTTCCTAACACATCCCTTAATGAGAATTGCGCCGCCGTGTTGCTCAAAACCTTACCTACAAAACATGGAGATCCGGGGCGATTTTTGATCCCTTGTAATTTTCCCGGGGTGGAAAATTGCATGGCACTAGCGGATCTAGGGGAAATCATAGTCTAATGCCTTTATCGGTTTGGCAAAAACTCTCTCTTCCCGAGCTCACTCGAACTAGGATGACCCTTGAGTTAGCCAATCGTACCATAGCTTACCCGGTAGGTATTGCGGAGGATGTGTTTGTAAGTGTGGATAAGTTTACCTTTCCGGCAGACTTTGTAGTAGTTGATTATGATATGGACCCAAGAGTTCCTCTAATTGTTGGTAGACCATTTTTTAGGACGGGTCGTACTTTTATAGACGTGGGGGAGGGAGAACTAATTATGAGAGTTGAGGATGAGAAAGTGGTGTTTAAGCTAGGAAAAGTGACTAAGAAGTCTCAAGCTCGTGAAACAATTAACATAATGGATGTACTTGATGAGGTGTGTGATTAGCATTTCCATGAAGCTTGTAAGAATGATAGTGAAGACATGCCTCATGTAGAGATCGTTGCCTCAATTGCTCCCTCCTTAACACCTTTTGAAGAGAGTGATTTCCTCTTTGAGGAATTTGAGTCCAACTTCCTTGGTAATGATGATTCTCCCATAAATTGGGAAGAAGACATTCTCACTATCCAAAAGTTGCTCAATGAGGATCCCATTCCTTCACCTATCCTACAAGAAGTTACTAGTGATGATCCATCCATAGTGAAACCTTCCATAGAGAGTCTACCTACTCTTGAACTTAAGGATCTTCCATCACACCTTGAATATGCTTTCTTAGAGGGGAAAGAAAAATTACCCATGATCATTGCTAAATATTTGAAAGAGGATGAGAAAGAAAAACTCATAGAGGTCCTTAAGAAACATAAGCAAGCCATAGCATGGAAAATATCCGGCATAAGGCGAATTGATCCAAATTTTTGTACACACAAAATCCTTATGGAGGATGTTATAAACCCGCCATTCAAAGCCAAAGAAGGGTTAACCCTAAAATCCATGAGGTTTTTAAGAAGGAAGTTATCAAACTCCTTCATACGGGCATGATTTACCCCATTTCCGACTCTCCATGGGTTAGCCCAGTACATTGTGTTCCTAAGAAGGGTGGAATCACCGTAGTGCCTAATGAGAACAATGAGCTTATTCCTACTAGACTTGTCACGGGTTGGAGAGTTTCTACTGATTATAGGAAGCTCAATGACTCTACTAGGAAAGATCATTTCTCATTGCCTTTTATGGACCAAATACTTGAACGCTTAGCGGGAAATGAGTACTATTGCTTTCTAGATGGATTCTCGGGTTATTTTAAAATACCCATCTACCCTAAGGATCAAGAAAAGACCACATTCACTTGTCCTTATGGTACATTTGCTTACAAGAGAATGCCTTTTGGTTTGTGCAATGCATCGGGGACATTTCAAAGGTGTATGATGGCAATATTTCATGACATGATCGAGCACACTATGGAAGTTTTCATGGATGATTTCTCGGTTTTTGGAGATTCATTCACTTCTTGTCTCTCATTTAGAACGTATGCTTAAGAGGTGTGAAGAAACACGTCTTCTTCTTAATTGGGAGAAGTGACATTTCATGGTCAAAGAGGGGATAGTTGGGACATAAGATATCCAACAAAGGTTTAGAAGTGGATCGTGCTAAAGTAGATGTGATTGCTAAGCTTCCCCCACCAACCATGGTGAAAGGAGTTAGAAGTTTTTTGGGTCATGCGGGATTCTATAGACGTTTCATACAAGATTTCTCTAAGATTGCAAGACTGATGACCCACCTCTTAGAAAAAGAGGCTCCTTTCATTTTCACCCAAGAGTGTTAGGATTCATTTGAGATACTTAAGGAAAAGTTGACTAAGGCTCATGTTTTGGTTTCTCCAAATTGGGATTTGCCTTTTGAGCTTATGTGTGACGCTAGTGATTATGCCGTGGGGGCCGTGTTAGGACAAAGAATGAATAAGCATTTTCAACCTATACACTATGCTAGTAAAACCATGACGGGTGCTCAACTTCACTATACCACCACGGAGAAGGAATTGCTTGCTATAGTCTATGCCTTTGAGAAATTTAGACCATATCTTGTGCTCTCCAAAACCATAGTGTATACGGATCATTCCGCTCTCAAGTACCTCATGACAAAGAAATATGCTAAGCCTAGACTTTTGAGATGGGTTTTATTGCTACAAGTTTTTTCCATTGAGATTCGTGATAAGAAAGGAGCCGAAAATTTAGCGACGGATCACTTGAGTAGACTTAAGCAACCTTTTCAAGGTGAATTGCCTCATACGAAAATTAATGAATCCTTTCCATTAGAGGAGCTCATGTCTATCTCTTCTCAAGAGGATGCCATCCCTTGGTTTGCGGATATTGCAAACTATCTTGTGGGGGATGTGCTAATAGAGGGTCTTACTTCCCAACATAAGAAGAAATTTCTTAAGGAAGTGAAATACTACTTTTGGGATGATCCTTACTTCTTTAGGCAATGTGCGGACCAAATCATTAGATGGTGTGTAGATGGGCCCGAGGCATATAAGATCTTAGAAGCTTGTCATAAGGGAACTACGGGTGGACATTTTGGGTCCAACTATACCGCCAAGTAAGTCTTTGATTCGGGTTACTATTGGTCTTCAATATACAAAGATGCCCAAGAGATGGTATGTATGTCAAAGACAAGGAAAAATTACTCAACGAGATGAGATGCCACAAAACTTCATTCAAGAATGTGAGATTTTTGATGTGTGGGGAATAGATTTTATGGGACCTTTTCCATCATCTAAGGGAAATAAGTACATACTCGTAGCGGTGGATTATGTGTCAAAGTAGGTTGAGGCCAAAGCCTTACCTACTAATGATGCTCGAGTTGTAGTGAAATTCTTGAAGCAATAATTTGCTAGATTTGGTGTACCTTGGGCCATCATAAGTGATCGTGGTACTCATTATTGTAATGATCAATTTACAAGAGTCATGAAGAAATATGGTGTTAACCATAGACTTTCTACCGCGTATCACCCTCAAACTAATGGTCAAACCGAGGTCACAAATCGTGGTTTAAAGAGAATTTTGGAAAGAACGGTGGGAGAGCATCGAGCTTCTTGGTCGGATAAGCTTGATGATGCTTTATGGCTTTTAGGAAGGCTTTTAAGACACCAATTGGTTGTACTCCATATAGGCTTGTCTATGGAAAAACATGCCACCTCCCATTCGAGTTAGAGCATAAGGCTTCTTGGGCTCTCAAGTGGGCTAACTTTGATTTAAACCAAGCCGATTCATATAGAAAGGACCAACTCAATGAAATGGATGAATTGAGAGCCAATGATTATGAGAACTCATTGCTTTACAAGGAAAAGACTAAGCAATTACATGATGCTAAGATCAAGAACAGTGAGTTCAAAGTTGGAGAGCCGGTTCTCCTCTTTAACTCAAGGTTAAAACTCTTTGCGGGCAAGCTTAAGTCGAGATGGTCCGGTCCATTCACTATTCCTCAAGTATTTACATATGGAACTATTGAGTTGTCACAACCCGATGGTCCAAATTTCAAAGTGAATGGTCACCGTGTTAAGCACTATTTTGGGGAGGACATTTCCGTAGAAATGGTCCAAGAGATCCCCATTTTCCTCATGAATTAATTCATTGTGGGAAGAGTCGAGCTAGAGACTCCTTAAATCAAGCTTGAATAACTAGGTTTAGAGTTTTTAGACTTAGAGTGTGGTAGGATAGAAATAAGGATATAGAGTTGATGAGAAGTGTAGGGGAGACCTTCCTTTTGTCTTCATGTTGTTTGTAGGGTTGCTCACTCATCACGTGCTTTGGAGCTTATAGAGGAGGCCCTTATATCCGGTTCACTTCATTACTATTGTGATTTTTCATAGACACATTGTGCTTAAAAGATGAATTCACTATAGTTGATCTTTCCTTAGCTTTGGTTAAGCAAAGTTTATTCATTGTCATAAGTGTAGGGGAGTTTATACTCCCATGCTCTTAAACATTAAGGACAATGTTTAGCTTTAGTGTAGGGGGTCTTCTATCGAAGTGACCTTACCTAGACTTTGTCATTGACCTTCATGATAACTTAGAAATTAATTTTTCAAACATTTTTCAAATTTTTGATCTACTTTGGCCACCAAAAATATGCATTCATAATTTTTGCATTAATCATTTTTCATTTGGATAACACATTTGCATTGTATGTATTCTTCTTTTGTTTTTCATAAAAATATATAAAGAGAAAAAAAATATAATAAAGGATATGGTTTAACAAATTTAGACTTCTTTGACATATTAGGACCGCCATGGATACTTTGACTCAACCCGAGTTTGTTTATCTAAGCATTCTCTAGCTAGTATCCTTAACCATGAAGTCCTTCATTGGTCTATTAGGCTAAGCATCCACGACTCTCATTATTTGAGATTTTAAGTTTGTGGAGAATGGGAAATGATAGAGTTGAAGCAAGTATAAAAAGGGCTAGATAAACTTCATGACAATTACTTGTGGCTTAACCCTTCTCTTTCTTTGCCTCTAATTTCTTCGCATGTATATATGTTAATAAATAATCAAGAACGGTTTTAATGGGTTTGTAGTCTCTTATGCATTTTTGATTAATCATTCATGGTTGGTATAAGTACGTCTTAAGATTCTAAATTAGAACGTTTTATGTGTACTAGACTTATGTCATGCTTAATACTTAGCAGGTGTTTTTCCTTTTATTCTTTTCAAATTTCTTTGTGAGTAATAAAGAAAAATAAGAGCGGCTTATGAAAAAAATGAGTGGCTAGAAAAAAAAAGAGAAAAAGAAAAAGGAAAAAGAAAAAAAATAATTATACAAGACTCCCAAGAGGGGCAGTGAAGTGTTAATTATAGTAGCTATTGAATTCCAATATTACCTTAACGGGTTGCGGGGATTTAATAGTTACTCCAATCCAGTATTACCTTGACGGGTTACGGGATTGAAGATCCAAGGTCTCAAAAAGGCGGCGGATGTAAATTATTGCCTGAGTTTTATTTTTCTTCCTTAGCGAGTGTGTAGCTACTTATTAATGCATGACATGAGGATTTTACACATAAGGCGAATGACTTATTACTCTTGAGTCGGACCTATATTGATTATGAGTTTCGAGTAATGGATGAGAGTATTACTTAGGATTAAAACCGTGCTTCCTTATTTTTGGATTTTGCATTTCTTATACTTCACGCTTTAAATAATGACAAATTTTCCCTCAAGCAATTTGCTCAAATAATAACCGGTTCCACATTTAATTGTCATGAATAAGTTGATGCACTTTTTACTTGTGAATGCAATTTTTAAGCTTGATATGGAGAAAGTGAAATATGGAGAAAGTGAAACTTGAGGATGATAAGTGTTCATGGTACCAAAATCCCTAATTTAAGTCATTGATTTCTTTATTAGTTTTCCATCAAAACCATTTATGAAAAATCCAAAAATATATAAATAGAATTGTTCTTCTTTGCATTGCATTGTACAAAATCAAAATCATGCATCATATAGTGTAGAGTAGTGTAAAAGCATTTCATATTGGCCAAGGTGGGTTAATTATGAGGAAATGTAAATTTGTGCTTTAGAATATAACATTGCATGAGGTCATGGCAATGATCAAGTGTAGGGGATTTGATATGAGAAAATCTCATATCAATAAGTCAACGAATCACCCTAAAACACATAGAAAATACCTAACTTTTGTGTTATAAAGCAGTATTATGTGGTTTGTTTTGTGTTTGTGCTTTAATAGGTAACAAGGATACAATTTCAAGCAAACAAGTGGAAATCAAGTTCATTTATGAAGAAAAAGACAAGAGAAGGATCAAAGATGACAAGCCATTTGAAGAAAAGGACCTATCTTGACAATGTTCAAAAGTTGAGGGACTTAAATGTAATTTTGGAGAAAGTCAAGATTAAAGTCAAACTTGGTCTTCAAGTCAACCAAGTCAAGGGACTTAAATAATCAAGAATGCAAGTCAAAGGACTAAAATTGCCAAAGGAATGAAGAAAGGAGCTAAAATGAAGAATCTGCCAAAGAGAGGGACTAAAAGTGACAAATTTACTCAAACTTTGGTCTTATTCCGAGTGACACCCTTGTCCACCAATCAGAGATCAAGAAAAGAAAGTGGTGGATCACCACGTCATAGGCCACTAACTCATTCTTGCAATAAATAACCGAATCTAAACAGTGGGCACATTTACTCTTTATTAACCAATAGGACACTGCCACTCAATATTCATTATATCCAAATTCGGATAAGGATATGTGTGCCTAGTTTTAACCCAATCAGACCATGCCACGTGTCATCTTCAACAATCAACGAACCTAGAGAGTGGATTTGGCTACACTGCATTTCAGATAAAGTTTTCTACATGAAACTTACTCGCAATCCAACAAGGAATCCAACCATGCAACTCAATTAGACTGAGAATCAATGGATTAAAAATCCCCTTTTGTGTTCTTGAAGACAAATTTACAATCAACCAACTTATGACACCTGGAACTCTCCCATTGGCCAAGACACGCCATCCACTCTAACAACTTCTCATTCCAGCTCTATAAATAGGAGTAGATCATCTCATTTGTATTGTGTAGTTAAAAGTGTGAAAAACACGCACTTTCGTACTTTCTCTCAATTCCAGTTCTACTTTCAGTTAGTTAGCAGCTCTTAAGTGTTTGACACACACTTAAGAGCTTGTTAGTTAGGCAGTTAGCTTTTGTAACCAACTTTCCCTCTCAAATTAATAAAAAAAAATATTCAGTTCATATCTCCTTCTTACTTCACTCAATTCTATATTCTAGTTGATATCTTATGATTCTATTGATCTTCATTGATCAATAGAGTTTATGTTGTGATTTGGAAGCTTATCAAGTAATCTTAGCCAGTTCAGTTCATTTCCAGTACCTGTAGAAGTAGTTTGAAGCAGATTTTGTAGATTGATCAGAATTTGGTATGAAGATGATGATTTGGTTGTAGATTTTCGTTGATTTGGTTTGAAGGAAGTCTGTTATAGAGAGCTCAGCGCTCCTCTACTCCATCAGAGGAGGCTTCTTGCTAAAAGGTCTCAAAATCCTGTTTTTGGTTCCACTTAATCAGTTTTGCATGCTAAATTTCTAGTTAGCCATTAATTGTTGAACTGATCATGTGTTTAGCTTAATTCTAGTGTAATTGTGTTAGTTTGATAGCAGTTGATTTATTTTGTATCATGAATCTTAGTCTACTAGTTTTCAGCTTTGAATTTCATCAGTTCTTGGTCATTAGGTTCATTTTGTGTGTAAGTCTGTTTACTTACTTGTTTTCAGATCAAACATACTTCATTTTGTCATATAAACATAGTCTGATAAAAGGTCAACCCTGTTTTAGACTTGTGCTCATATTCACTTTTGAAAAGTTTGAAAAATGATTTTTAAGAGGTGTTTGGTTTAAGTCAGAGTTAGTGATTCAAGGTTGTTTAGTTGGTTACTTATTGTTCATTTACATCAAGTAGACTTGTATGATCATTTTGGTTCAGTTGCGGTGTCAATTTATTAGTCAAAAAGGCAATTGGTCTAAAAATAGTTTGGGTCAAAACCTACTTACTAGTTAATCAGTAAACTAGCAGATTTCAATTCATTGTCATTCCTTAATTACTGGATGGATTTTCTTCAAACCTGTTTCTACTTATAGTCCAACATTCAAAGTTTCAGTGTGTAAAAGGAAATTATACAATTTGCTATTTTGAATGAGAAATAAGCTTTTTGATAAGCCATTAGGCATTTGCAAGTTTCTGAGGTAAAAGCTAAACTGTTTTCTTGTATCTCCATTTCTACTTCATAAAATTGTCAATTTTCTTTCACAAAACTTGTTGCCAATATGTCCTGAGTGGATTTGGAGATTTTCAGCTTCTTGGTATTTTTGGTCAACGCTTGGTCAAATAAGCTCATTCGAGCTTAATTTCAGATTCTGGCTTATCTAGTTAACCATATTCAGTTTTAAAAAACATTCCAGTCCTCTTGTTAGTTGATTAATAAGATTGTGCATTAAAATCAAGTTGTGGAAGTCTTAGTTTCATGTTTGCTTATTCTTGGCTTATTAGATTAAGCTATTTTGTGATTTTTGAGCTTTTAATTTGTTTCCTTTTACAAGTCTAGCTAATTTTGGATTTTAAGCACTTTAAAACAAACTAGAGTCGATTTGGTCCAGTAATAAGCGCATACCAGCTTATTGAAAGTGTTATGCCCATTTTTGTTAAACATTTCATGATAGTTGCATTTTGGTCCTTGTATTTGCTAATTGTTTTCATTCATTGCTAAACTTGCTTAATTTAGGGTTTGTAAGTAAACAGTCCTTGGAGTTTTAGTTTTTGGAAAAATCAGTTAGCAAGTTTGTTAGATTGGTTAAATTTGTTACTAGTTGTTAGAATTTTACACATTTGGTCCTTTTAGTTTCTGAAATTTACATTTTAGCCCTTGTATTTTCATTTAGCCTACATTTCAAGCACTTTTACTTTTATGCATTTAAATTTTGAATTTTGGTGAATAGTAATTGGTATTTGCAAAGTGTTTTACGGATACGTAGCCTACTATTTTCCACTTTTTACTTGTTGATTGAATTAGACATGGATTTCCAAATACTCTTAACAACCAAGAACAATTAAAGGCTTGATATTTTTAGGACTTTCAATTTGTCAAGAATCGAGAATAAACGAACTTCAAAATACTCAATTTCATAATTTAACGATGTCGACAAAATATTTTTATAAAGTTTAAACTTAAAAATATGTTTCTACTTGTCGAGACGGTCGTTTGGACATAAAATTCGACCCGTAACTCTTAAAAACGAGCAAGTTACGCTCATTTGGATTTTGTAAAATTTTAGAATTTATTATCTGTGCATAAGGAAATTTAGTGCTAAGGCAGAACTGTAGGGGTAAAATCGTCATTTCTTGTCTGTTTAAGCTTTCGACAGAAATACGAAAGTTGTCTGGAATGTCGTTTTACGTCTACCACGAAAGAACTAGTCTCGAAACTGATATTCTACTTTTTTAAAAGTATACTTATGTCGAATAATTTTCGATGTGCACGCATATGGATTCCTTTATCATTTATTTTATACGTTACTTATTTTTCATTATATTCTATCTTTCTTTTCCTATATGGTACCAACGATTTGGATCGAGACTTGAAGTTCTTATTTTCACATCTTTCGTCATCATTTTTAATACGTGTCTCATGACGATTCCGGCTAAGCCTTTTTAAACCTTATCACCTTGTAACCATTTCATCGAATTTCTAAGTAATTACTCTTTACTACCTCGTGTAACCCACTCGCTAATTTATCTCTACTACCTATAAAGAGTTTATGCAAAAACCTTGAATGTTGAAAACTTATGTAATTATAGAATTGTTGAAAAATTTAATGCCTAATGTTGAAATGTTTGAAACCTATTTATAGAATTATTGAAATGGTAAAGAAATGACATGCATGTATCTCTACTTTACGGAAGGTCAAAGTGTTGAATGGATATAAACAAATAACCACCTAATCTATTCGTGGAATGGCTATAAATGTTGTATATATAGCATCTTCGTATTTGTAATTGATTGGAGATTATTTTTTATAAATGTTGTATATGTGCATCTTTATGTTATTCCAGAAATATAATGCGTCAACTTTGGAAAGTATTCTTTCTACACGCTGAAACTTTAAATTAAACCAAAAATTTCAGAATAAATGATAATTGTATCACCATAAACAAATTCATTCATCTATAAAACAAAAATTTCTTTTTGTTTTGATCTTGCAACTATCATCATCATCTATGATTCTGCATTCACTATAAATAATTTTTTTTTGTTTTGATCTTGCAGGCCCATAAACCGTTATAAACAAATTCTACATCTCCAACGGTTCCACAATCTATAAGGTAATTTTTTTTTGCTTATCTATCTTCTTTTCTAGAAAATTTTATGACACATTGAGTAAATCGCTATTGAGTTTGTTGTTCCTGAATATTACAGGCTCATAACCGTGATTTTGCGTTGCTTTGGATCATGGTATGCCGATTTTCTATTTGTTGGCTCCTTTTTCTTTTCCTGTTGCGTCACCGCCTAAACAACTGGTATCACTACTTTATCATATAAATAAGGAGATGATGTTAAGTTACTGTGTTTAGCTCATCCACACTCGGATCTTGGCTTGGCAGTCACATCGAGAGTGTGATTGCAGCCATTTCGGGTGTTTGGTTATTGTCTCATCCTAATGGTCAGATAGATGGTACATTTTTCGTTGTAACCGGCGGATGGAGCACAATTTGTTATTGCTCTTTTTATGGAATTTTGACCTTCTGAACGCCTATAATTTGTGTTGCACTATGGCTATAATCAATCCGATTAGAAGCTTTAATGACATATTACTGATTGGGTTTGCTTTTTATAAAGCATGGTGGAACTAGGATACAAGTATATGATATGGTGATACTTGAATTCGCCTATTAAATTTAAAGGATGTTAAGTGCATATATGCATGTGTTAATGAATATATATATATATATATATATATATATATATATATATATATATATATATATATATATATATATATATATATATATATATATATATATATATATATATAGATCTAAAACCTAGCACTCTAAAAAAATTACTCAATTAGATAAAAGTATACGGTTAAACTTATCAATGATGTTACTTTTTTTTTCCATGTATATATTAGTCCTGAATTGTGAGCTGGCGAATAATATCAGTGGAGTGTCATCATTTTGCATTGTGGGCTGCTTGTTAGTCATCGGGTGATGTCGTCCTTTAGCTACCTTCCTTTGTTGACTGCAATGAAGGAAAGAAGGTAGGTTAATAGGTTTGTGTGCAATTTGGCATACATAGATGGAAACAAACTAAGCAGAAATACAAATGTTGGTCTCAACTTGCTTTTAGGGTCAAGCTTAAATCATTTTAGTGGGGTGATTCAACCATAGGTGTTCGTCGAAATTTTGTTTGAATGTTCATTGAAAATACTATAGAGTACATAGTAAGATATTTTTTTTCTGATGGTAGGTAAAATTTACATCACTAAATTATTTTACTACTGTAACTTAACCACATTCCCAATTGTACATGTTTCTTCAACTATATGTAACTATGTTGAATATGATGTCACTTATTTTATCTTCTGGCACAAAAGTAGTTTTTTGTTTTATCGATTCTTGATCTTCGCTATCATAAACTTTCTTATGGTTCCATTTTGGCATTTATCTTTACTTTTGTAAACTACATGTGTTCCTTTGTTTTGTTAATGGAAAATTTTCAAACGATCTTTGTAAAGGCACACATGCTTTATATGTCATACCTTATTACTGATGAGGGTCTTTGCATTGAATACATTTCCACAAGTATCATTCTAGCATGGCTTCGTTGCTCACTTTGTAGTTAAAATGCCTCTCGAAGAATTTATATTAAAGTTTGTGGAATTGTAATTGATCTTGAACTCAAGTCAATTACTCTTTATGTGGATCAGTCGATACATTGAGTGTATACTGACTCTCATTCTAGATTTACTAGCCGGTTGATCACATAAAGGAAATTGTCCAACTACACCTTGATGAGTGCTAAGGTATAACAGATTTCTGTTTTACACTTGCACCAGATTAAGCATTTGTTACTCGACCTAGAACCATAATTCTTTTTATAGGTTGGACTTTCTTTTTTTTTCTTAATGAGGAGTAACATTATTTTGATAATGAATAAACTAAGGAGTCATAAAATCAAAGCCGACTGTTTTGACATGTTCTGTCAAATGAGGAAACTATCAAGACTAAAAATGTGCATTATTTTGGTGTCCATTTAAAACAGAATTAAGCAGCTCTTTTTATTTTGGGTAATAGAAATGGAAATGATAATGGGAATGGAAATTGAAATGAAAATGCCAAAGAGTATAACACTAACCAAATTTTTATAAATATTACTTTTAAAATTCAAAAATCAAACATCTGTATTTCTAAAAAGTATGACAAGCGCCTTTTAATTGGTGTAAGAAACTATTATTCGTATGTATATATTTGCAATAACTATATTATATCATGTAGATGACATCTTTATAATTCATGTATCAAAATAGTTAGGATTATCATCGGGCCACGGGCTCGATCATTTGGTCATATATTCGACAATTGGGTTGTAGATTTGATCACCGGGTTACGGAGTTATCGGTTCGACCATCGAATCAATTAACATATTGTTAATAATCTGTCGTTAGACAATTTCCGCCGCTATGCGCGGGTACTCGTCTAGTAAGTTATAATGTCACCACTTAAATTATTACTGTTTTACGAACAATTTACAGAATGTTCTAGTTGGGCTTTACAAAATACTTGAATCTTACTTTATAAGGTTAATTGATGTTATTTTTACGATGTATTTTCACAAATTGTTTTACATTGGTCTTATAAAGAATTCTTGCAACATTAAAGTTATCTAGAGAATTACTTACTCTCGAAAACGTTTCATAAATTATTTCGATTCCTATTTTACAAATGGTATTATACATATATTTTAAATATAGGACACGTAATGCTAGTTTGTCGAAACTGAGTATCGCATTGCTAGTCCTAAATTATGCATGGCCTGATCACCTATGTGTAATTTAGAAGGATCCATGCGAGGCTGAATAAGTAGTCACCTTAAATATTTTTACAAGAACCAACTTTTTACATGTTTTTCTTAAAAAGTTAGATAAAATAAAGTGTGAAAACTTTTACATATTATGCAAGTAGCACCCGTTCATGACATATGAATATGTTTCCTTATCTTTTCTTGAACGAATTACGATTCTGCGAGTACATGTTTCTTTACTCAACGATATCTGTTCTACTTATTACCTCATTTTTTCTGATGATATAATTCTCTGTACAGTTCGTCTAATTACCGACCATTGATACCAGACTTGAAAGTTTCAACGTTTTTATGCTTCTATATCGACCGACCTTCTTTATCTATTTTGGTAGACCTTCGAAACGTCTTCGGACGCGAATAATGATTTATGACTGGACGTGAACGATATTTTTGTGTATTTGTCATGATGTGTGTCAGACTCTATCTTCTCGAAATTCGCTCGTGTGAACCATGCGTGGATTTCGCTCTCTAATTGTCAATGTTGTTCATTTTACTTGAATTATATACAAGTGACTATTTATGAATTTTTGTTGATTCGAAAATTGTTGTGTGGCTTTTATCTTTCAATCGTGTATCGATTACTGAGAAATTAATAAGCCGATGTTGGTGACACCAACTACACTCAAGAAGTGATGAGTTGCTAAATTATTTGTTTCTTATTGTCTTATCGCCGATGTCTCTATTCTACCATGTTCGTTAATAATCTTTACGAATTTTGTTTTATACCCTTTTATCATTGCTTACATACTAATTGTTGACTATTATTTGTTTCATATTCGTTTGCTATCTTATCAACTTTTAAAAATTGAATATGTCCTCTATTTACCATTTGATACATTAAACACCTTTATGGATTTCAGCATATTATTATAAATTTTTAAGAAAATTTTATACATTTTACCAAACATTTAAATTACCAAAATAACTGTCTCAAGCTAAAATGTCATCTATATAAATTTTCTTTATAAAAATTTAACGTATGTCCAAAATGACATGATGCATTACCTTTTGAACTATTTTGATTCTTTATCATATTTTAATTCCAGTTTAATGAAATTACCGTCATAAACTTCATTCCTACTAAGGATTCTAAATAATTTGAAAAATTTTCTCTAATCATAACCATAACCCCAAGTTTTAACAATAATTTCATACAATCATCCCAAGGTTTCTCAAGACGATTAAAATAAAACTTGAACCTAGTTTACTTTTATTTTGAACACTATCTTGATCAAGAAAGACTTAGCGATTGTTTACCCATTAAATATACATTTTTCATCTCAATCTCTTTATCTAGTAAAACCGTCCTTTTTCTTAGTAAAGTGAATTATTGTGTTTTACAATTTACGTGATTCGCAAATCGTCGATCATTAATCTTAATCTATTTTAGTGCATCTTGTTCGTTTAAGCGTTTATCATGTTTATTCTATCTCTGAATACCCTTTCGTATTTAAATACCAGTTCAAAGCAAAGTATCCTTATTTGTTCCCGTCTCTTTCCATCTCTAGTTGAACTCTGAGGGACCAGAGTTCTTTTAGGGGGGTTGACTGTGATAACTCGTATTTTTCCTGATAATTAAATTATTCTTTTATTCGTACTGCTCGATTTTACAATGTTTTACTTGTTCCTCTTTACTTTTTCGTGCGTAAATCCTGAGATCTCGAGAATTATAATTAAATTATATTTTAATTATTTTTCTGATTATTGATAATATTTTATTCGGAATTATAAAAAAAATTTATTTTTATTTTTATTTTTTCCATATTTATTTATTGTAGTAACCCGAAATTTAATTTCAACATTTAGACCGAGCTCTAACCTTATTTCTAATACTGGGATCAATATTTATTAATCGACTTTTATTATTCGCGTTCTTATCTACGAATAATATGAAATTCTTGACTAACTGGCAAGGTTAAGTCTTTAACGTATCGAATACGTGTCCTTTGTTATTTATCGACAAAGTATATGACCGACATTGACCGTAAACATTTTCGTTATGACATAAAATTATTTTCTATTATCGGCTTTTTAAATTTTCATTTAATGAGCATTCTTCGTAAATTTACGATAATCCTTTAAGCGTCATTCGTTTATATGACACGTTTAACATTTACTAAATTATAATCCCTATATTTTATATCAAAATATCAATATTCTCCGAATGTCGATGTTTTTATTTTATATTGAGTGTTAATTTTTCGTGGCCTAGCGGGTATGTTTTAAATCGAGCAACATTAAAATATCGGGCGATAATACCCGCGTTATAGGTTGTGAGACATAAGTTAAAATAAAATTGATAAAACAACATATCACCACCTCCTTAGATTGAGGTGGCGTCTTACTAACACAAAAAAACCAACGTATTTTGAAACTTTATACAATCTCATCTCATATCTTGCATAAAACAAAAGCAACATACATTTCACAAATGCATATATCGAAAATTCGGTTTTATCTCATCATTTTAAATTGCTTCATCACCTCCATGAAATAAAGTACCAACCATGGCTTAATCTCCAATTTGCTTCATCACTTCATCTTTTTTTTCTGTGTAAACCAAACTATAAATAATCTTAAATATCATCATCATTTTATAATTGGAGGTCTTAGGGGCTGATTTACAAGGGTCTTGATACGTCTAGCGATAATTATATACGCCATAGTTCCAAGCTTTGTGAGTTTATCTTTCCTTTACTCCTTCATTTTGGCATGCATTTAAGCTCCATACATAGTTGTGTTTGATAAAAAAAATTGATTTAAAGATTACATTTAAACAAGAATATCAAAACAATCATTTTTCTTGGTTAAGTTTATGACAGACAAAATTTTGAAACATGTGATTAGAAAGTAAGCTCAACTCGACCAAGTCGGGTACGAGATAAGATTCATAGTCAGGTTGGTCAAGAGCCTATCACTTCTTGAAACAAGTCGTTTGGCCGACTAGAGAATTTGTTACACTATTTTGAAAACATGACGAAACTAAATTAAGAAAATATGTTACTGTGCGTGTACCTTACAAAATGAGTATTCTTCTTTTACCTCAAAATAACAACGTTAAGGGTGCTCACTTTCGGACAATAAATTGAAGCACCAAGAGTTAAGTGCCCCGACATATTAGTGGGGCAAACGATAGGCGAGGTAGCAAAGAACTCACAAAAACTTGAATGACGAAAATATGTTAAGAAACAACTAGGATATCAATCACCGAAAAACGTCGAACTTGACTTATTTTGGCCGAAAAATATAACTTCCTTTGTGTTGCAACACGGCCTCTTACGGCCTATTTTTAACCCTCAAAAAGACCTTGTCATAAGACGGTTAAATGACGGAAGTTGTAGACGGACGTGCCGTCTACACGGCCATACCTTTGGTTTGACCCAAAAGTTATTATCGAGAACCGTAGATGCGATCGAAACTGACCCGTTAAACATTTTTCTTTTAAAAGTAATTGTCCAACCCTTACTTCGACCATGATTTTAACCTATCAAACGACATCGGTTTATAAGACCTAAAACACATACTTATAGAAAACCCGACTAGCTACCCAGCGGTACTTGCGGTTTACTCCGTGAGCTACTATTGAACCTGCTACCCTCTCCAAAAAAACTGTCGATATTAGTTCCACCCAAAACTAAACAGAAAAGAAAAAAACGTGACTGCTTGTTTTTTAAAATTTGAATCTATAGTAATGTACTATGTTCCCTAAAAGAAAACATGTTGGATATTTAAATAATAATTATTTTAGTTATTAGTTTTAATTAATTTATTTAAATTAAGATATTTTTAATAGAATATATTTAGGATATCTGACCCGTTAAATGACCTAACTAAATAAATTGTTTCGACTTCGAAGTGTCCAATATTACTAAATATATACCGATTAAATGACGGCAGTTTTATTAAAACGTTAAGCTTTCGCAAGTGTTAAAAAGTATCGATTTATTTAGATAACTCAAGCACATACTAGGGGACTAAATGATGCGTTTATTGTCGTTATACTTGTATAGTAATACATCCTTATTTTAATGTAGACTACAGATCGCTTCGAGCTATTATTTCTCCTGTCTACATTATGCTATTTTAAACGTTGTTATTGCTTCGAGGTGAGTTCATAGCCCCTTTTTACTACTTCTGTTGTGTTTCTAAACACGGGGTGAGATTTACATGTTAGAACACATTCATTTAAATTCGTATGCTATCCAGATCTTGTATGCTATCCAGATGTTTTCCAAATTATTATTGCTTTTAGTGTCCATAGCCACTAAGTTTCCCCTCAATATCATGAACGTTTATAATTCATAGTTTGCAAGCGCGAATGTTGTGAATTTATCCATCGGGGTTGACAATCCCCGTCCCGTATTACCTTGATGCATTACGTTTGTTTATACTTGAGTGTTTAGGCTGAATACTCACTAGGGGGACATACCTTTGTTAAGCTTCGGTGTCATGAGCTAAATAACAATAATAATGGTTTCGGACTATGTTTGACGTATATAACCATCTTCCCTATTACTTGTTTTACAAATTAATGCTTGTGTTCCACAACTTTACTGCTAAACCTATGAATATCACTCAACTTTGTGTTGACGCTTTACATGTTTAATATCAGGTAATAATACTTAGTTTTGCTTGGATGGGAGACCGTAAGATATTTTCGCAGCTTGGAGATTTATGTGTTATATTTTAAACTTTGGTTTTGGTAAAAGCTGTCAGAAGTTTATCCTATATTATTGGTAACCATATATTACAAAACCATGTTTAAATAGTAGTTTTTTCCGCTTATAAAACTTTGGGTCCTTTGTTTAAAAAAACTCTGATCTTTTATGATGTAATGTAAATGTTATATTACGTCATTTTCGAGTCATTTATAATTTATTGTTTCTTGTACCATGACGTGGCATCCCATGCTACCTACATGTTTCCTTGCCTGATTTTGGGGGTCTCACACCTCACTGAGAGGTCATTCCTCTACGACATGCGAGGATTTATAGAGATTTCTAAACTCATTGATATATGAGTCTTCAAGTCTTTTGGTCTTCATAACTTGTACCTTAGCTTGAATCCTCTTTGTCTTTGCTTGTTGTGGAACAAGTGTAATATGCATGATTTGCAATAACTTCCCTTAAATTCATGCAGCATGTCTTAAAAAACTTTCTTCATAGACTTCTTTTTAACGAAGTTTCTGAATCAGCTTCCCCCCAAACCGTTATCCGTATCTTAAGCAAATTCGAAATACAATATTTTGATACTAACATCTCCCTCACTGAGAGCTCATTCCTCTACGACATGTGAGGATTTATAGAGATTATTAATCTTTACTATTGAGATCTTCCTATAATACTACTTATACACTATTTCATGTTATTTGGTTTTTGGTGATAATCCGTTTGGGGAACATGCAAGAAATCAACAACAATTCTTCTCATGTGTGCATAATAGTTCATAAAAATATAAAGTGAAGTAGATACCATACCATGTACACTATTTCCCCTTGGAAGTTGATCTGATTACATAAAGGACACGATCATACCCCATGATGATTTTGAACTTTGGGAAGCATCATTATCGTTGACGTCCATATACTCGATAAGTTCTTTGTCTTGAGCAAATGTCGTGAAAAGTTTTGAAAGTCATTGAGAAACTTTGAAAAAAAAAATTCTTAGACTATGAAGTACATTGTCGTTATGAAGCTCATAAATTATCCCATGAGAATTGATTGTTGATTACATCTCTCTGTCTAACTTACCAACCTCTTATTCTGTCAGTTATCTGTAGTGACCACTAGTGAAGTAAACCCGATATCCAAAACTTGAAACTGAAGTACAATCCTCCAAATTTGTTACTTAAGCTTGTACTTTTGTTGATTGGAGAATGGTGCAGAAACAAGTGTCTAAGTACCTTATACCCTATGTCCAGAATATAAGAAGTACAACACCTCTTGAAGTTATTCACACGAGCAACTGCGTGTGACACTGAGAACCACAATGAAGCTCCCAAAAATGATAGTTATCCATTTCGTCGACCATCCACCCCTTAACCTTGGAAACTAGATAATTCAAAAGCTGAAGCTTCCCATTCCCTCACAACTATCTGACACTGAACGTAATAATAACAGAAAACGAAAGATGCCTATGGGCCAATGTAACACCCCTATTTTTACCATATAGCAATGGAAGCTAATCTGGGGTATTACTTCATAGTACCATAGTTGCAATAATAGAAAATGCCAAAAAGACATTTTTATAAAACAAATGTTATCATTCATTTATTTAAATCAGAGTTAATGAACAAATGTACAGACGCTGTACAAACATAGACCAAAGATCTAGTTCTATTGATAGAATGATAAGTTATTCAAGACACCACCCTTTGCAGCACGCCAGTCTTCATTCACCTGAGACATATGCTTAAAGTCAACACAAAAATTGAGTGAATTTATAAGTTTTAAACATCATTTGAATACAAGTATGACTCTTGGGCTACAGTGTTATACACCCAATTTTAAATTTCATCGATTCTTATTGCACTAGCTCATGACCCGCGACTAGACGTTATCAGAAAAATCCAACAAATTGCCCTTAAGCAGGAAGATTGCGAGACTATCCTGAATTTTAGCAAAATAAAGCATATCTGTTTAGCCTAGGAATAGACCATTAGCAGCTAGCAAGTGCGACTTTCCCAGATAGGAGATGTCAGTCTCCAATAGTACTATTCACGATATTAACGCTCATTAAATGATTAGTGGTTCACGATTAAAAAGGGACTTTTGATGGCAAAAAGTAAACATAGTGTCAATAATCATATAAACAGCATACAAAAACACTTGTATTCTAGTTTTGCATATATCCCCCTCACGGGTTTTCAAATTGTTTATAAGCTTTTTAAAAGTGATGCTATAAACTTACCTTAGCCTATAGAGTCTTTTGATTATCCAACCACAACCTTCTCACGGAATCTGGACTGACACACAATATGCATATATATCAAGTGTTAGTCTTGGAGTTCAGTCTATTTATATAACATTCATTGATTGAATTATTTTGGAGTAATAGTATCATTGTTCGGGCCATCATACTCATAAGTCATTCTATAAACGTTTGAGGAGCGAGGGCACTTTAAATCGTAAACCCAACCACTCAGTCAGAACGTAATATCAAGATGGAACATCTTTGTACAAAGCTCCCTACTAACATGACACAATATATTTTATTAAATTTTGAGTTTCAATATTGGCAAAAATAGCCCTTGTTGTTATAGTTTGGTGTATTTACACTTTATACCCTTTAAGTATATAGTTTCATAAATTGCAATTTCAACCTTCAATATTTAACCTTAAGGTCTCAAACTTTACAAAATTTATTCTTATAGATTTTAATTTCATAAAATGACACTTTTGGCCCAAAATGATAAATAGTTTCAGAATTGACAGTTTTAGTCCTTGAACTAGTAAAAATCACATAACAAGCTCAAAAATGATCCAAATGACCTAGGATTTGAAAAAAAAGTTTATGAACACATTTATAATCATAATAAAAATATTTCTTCAGAATTATAGATTTTTAAATGGGTTTTTGCTCATTTTTTATGTAAAATACAAAATTAGGGTTTTAAGACATCTTTAATTTATAACTTTCATTTAAAATGATGAAATGACTTAGTTTCTTTTAAATTATCTTTCTAATATAATTTTGGCATTATAACAAGTCTAAATAAACATTATTACAAGATCAAAGCCTTGGCTAACATAGATTTACCTAGGTAGCTCCAAAATGGCTCCTTATGGCTTCTTATGATCACAACTTGCTATCAAAGCTTCAAGAGCTTCAATGGCTAGCTTCTAGACCTAGTTTTTGGTCTTATGGGATTTCCTAAGACATATATAGAGGTGGAAATTGATAATGGGTAGGAGATACAAAGGAAATGGGGTGCAAGTTCAAATGAAGACTATACGCCCCTATTTATACTTGTTTTCACCTTTAGCCTCCAAGTTAAGCATCTAAAAGTGTAAGAAGGATAGATGGATGACTAATGAAGGCTAGTGAAGATCTACACAATTTTATAGGTCCTAGCTTAGTCCTAATCTTTCCTTGTGGTTCAAAGCGGGTCACTTCATACATATGATAAGAATGGTGATGTGTAGCAAGAAAGGAGGTGATGAACCTACTTGTCACACTCCTAAAATATCTTAGGATTCATAAATATCAGGTTTTCAAACTTGGAATGGAGGGAAATGGTTTGAAAATATGTTTTGGAGGGAAAATACAAAACCGGATTAAAAATTGGGGCTTGTAACTTATGTTTTGTGTTTTTGGTGATTAGGGGCTTAGGAAAGTTATTAGTGAATGATTAAGGCTTAATTAGGGTTTAGACATTCTATTTAAGAGATTTGGGTCCTTGGTTTGAAGTTTAACAAAGGTTTGATATGAAAATAGGAAGTATACATTTGTAGATTAGGGTTTTCTAATGATCTAGGGTTTAATCTTAGTAAATATGATTATCCTCCTCTTAGATACTGATGTAAACTTAATTTAGGTCATATAAATTGTGTATTAAGTGTCCAGAGAGTTCTTACACTTGGTTTAAGGGTTTAGTTTAGGTAAACATGTCTAAAGAGTGAAAATACCTATTTTGACCTAATTTACAAGTCATGCATTGAAATCTTGTACCTTGTGCATTAGGGTACTTGTACATTGTCTTAATATAATCTTATAATATTAATGAAGTCTTATAAGTATTTTTAAACTTGTCCTTAAAGAATTATGTGATGATTCCATGTAGATTTTGTAGAAACTAGAAGGGGGTTGAATAGTTTCTTATTGATTTATCTCCTAATTAAAATTCCTTTCAATTATGTGAGTGCCAAAACTATCTTTTACTTTAAAGCTAGTTGCATAATGATTATGTTCAATTCTATTACATTAACAATAAGTAATAAGTGTAATGATGTTGAATGTAAGTAATGAGTAAGGAAAGAAACAATCTAGTACGAAGACACCAAGATTTATAGTGGTTCGGCAACGAGGCTCTATCCTCGTTCCTACTCCACTCCTCGAGTACACCTTACTCGAGATTTCCACTATATCCACAAGCTCCCTTCTTGGCGGAGAAAGCCTTACAACGTCGCTTACATTATTTTCCGACACTAAGCTAAATGTCGAGACCTAATCTTAGCTAGGACCAATCTACACAACGTCGCCCACTTCACGATTTTACGACACAAGGCTAGATGTTGAGTTCTAATCCAAAGCTAGAACCAATGTTCACAACATTGCCTACTTCACCATTTTCCAACACAAGCCTAGATGTCGAGTTCTAATCCAAAGCCAAAACCAATCTTCACGACTCTTCACTTTGAAGCTAAGTGAGAACTTCACACAACACAACTACATATAACTTTATAGTTTAGTGAGAACTCACAAGACACAACCACATCACTTTATAGTTTAGTGAGAACAAACACAACTTATTACAACTCAACTAAACATATCCAAGTACACACATGTATCTTGGATCTACACAACACAAATCCAAGCACACACATATGCAAAGGATTTACACAACTCTAATCCAAGTATTCATACATAGCTTAGATGAACACAACTAGTCCAAGTATTCACAATACATTAGATCTACACAAGACACAAATAAAAAAATGATGAACATGACTATATCTTTAGGAGAAGGTGATCTTCATCAATGCTTCATCTTTAATCACATCACAAGTGTGTGAGTGATCTTCTCTTTGGACAAGGTAAAGAAGGTGATCAAGAGGATAATCATAAGTAAACATACTTAACACATTAAGTGATCATTTACAAATGACTAGGATTTGATAGGAGAAAGAAGGTTGAAAGAGATGTCCGAAAAGGGTTGATGAAAATAAAAATTTGATCCACTATTTATAGAAGACAAAAGCCAACGGCTATCTGAGGGCGGTTCCTTAACTGCCCAGGTGGTTCCTTATCGATAGGGAACCGTGTAGGCACTTAAGGAACCGCGGAGAGTAGACTTCGCTCCTTTTTGTCTTTTAGTGAATTGGAAATATCTGAGGCTGTTTAAACCTTCAAAGGATATTCTTATGGCATTTGGAATATGCCATATTCAAATTTACATTTTCATTTTAATAAAACACTTTCTTAAAAATAAAGTTCATTAAAAATCTTTTGTTACATTTGACAAAAGTGAGTTTTAAGGCTAATCACTTTTATGATCACTAAACATGATTAAGATATGTTAGTGTAATGATTATTACCTTGGTGATAGTGTTTGTTAGATAATTCGTTTTATGATTGTGTTTGACAATAAATGTCTTTGTAATTTGTCGTGATCAAAACTAAGAAAGATTAATTAATACTAACAATGTTTTTAGGCATTGCTTTCCATTAACAATCTCCCCCTTTTTTATTACGACAAACTATAAACTCATTTACGTAAAATACAAGTTTATTCGAATTATTAACGAGTTTATCACTATCATTTCTCCCCCTTTGTCGAAGCAAAAAGGTTAGCACAAGTCTTTGAAGAAGAAAAGAACCGGAGTTTGCTAGTAGCTCCTCCTTTGTGCTTACTCCCCCTTGCTTGGGGCACCAAGTAAATGAGCTAAGGTGACATGCTACACAAAGGTTAGAAGAAAGAAAAGAAACACCAATCTATGTATGTGCACTACCTACTAACTAACTTGAGAGGGAGAAGGAAAAGAAATCTCAAATTAGAAGTAAGAATTTGGTAAGTATGTCCAAAGAGTGTGTATTGACAACATCATAGTTTAATTGGTGGAATAAAGGAAGAAAAGAAACATCCAAACCAATCAAAGATGATTAAAATGTCAAGGGGTTAAAATTTAGAATTTATGGAATCACCCATAATTAATTGTAAGTTTTAACCATGATCAACTCTTTAACAAATGTGTGAAAAAGAATTAGAGGGAAAGATAACACACATAACATTCATATTACACAAATATGAAATAATATACAAGAGAAATATTCATGCACACAATATGAATATTTAAAGCAAAAATAATATGGAAAATAAACCACAAAGCATAAACTACTCTAATAGTGATAATCTTCCAAGATTGCTTAAGTTTTATTGACTCAAACAACTAAAGTACAAAACATGCCTTTGTTGGAAAAGAAAGACGATGAAGCATCATTTGAAGTTTTGTTCAGGGGAACGAAAACTTTGAGAGGAGGTCGAGTGAGGAGGAATTCAAGGAAATTTAGCTTGTCATAGATATGAGCAAGTTCAGTTTTTTGAAAACGAAAACAAGCACACGAGAAACCATGATGCAAAACAAAGTCGTTAGATGGGGGAGGTCCATCAAAGTTAGAGTTTGGTGGAGAGGGAGATAATAGATAAGAGATGTTTTCCCAATGCCTAGTGAGATTAGGGAAAGAAGATAGGTCATTGAGTTGAGGAGAGTTGAAAGGTTTAGGTAGTGGTGGAAGAATTTCCTTTTCTCTGATAATTGGATTTATAGAGTAAGTCTCATTCCAATATTTAATCGGAGAGAAAGAAGAATTCTTGGAGGATTTTGGAGAAGAAGAATCATGAGGATTCTTGTTATTTTTTATCCAAACGGGTCGAACTGAGATTTTTGGTTTCTTTGAAAGCTTAGAAGAAGAAGCTTTAGGTTGAGAAGATTGTGATAAAGAAATGTCAAGGTTAGGAATGGAAGAGTCAGACATTATGAGGGATGAAGAGAACAACTCCCAAAAGAGAAGAATTTAAAGAAAATAGATAAGGCAAAGATTTGAAATGAAAATAAAAGGTTTTAGGGAATGTTTAGCCAAATTGGGTAAACAAAGAATCTTAACCAAGACAATGGTCAAAGAAGAAAGACCAAAAATAAGCTAAAAGTAGCTTTCATGTACGCGGTTCCTTATGGGAGCTCGCGGTTCCATATCGATATAGAGCCGCCTAAGGGCTAAGGATCCGCGTCAAGTGGACCAGAGACCATGATTTTCAAAAGTTTTGGAGAAAAATAAGACTTTTTAAAAGTTTAGTAAATCTTAGATTTTTACCTCTTTTAGCACTAGATTATGTTAGGGTTGCAAAAAGGCAACACATTCACAAAGAATGTCTTGACAAAGGGTGACAAAATATTTAGATAGCATTTTGATCCAATTTTAAGTCAAGTTTTTAGAGGTTGTGATAGATTTAGGTTCAATTTTAAATAAATTAAAGTTGATTAATGTAACCACATAGGTTAAAACACATAAAACTAAATCCATAGATCATCCACATGAGAAAATCCTGAAGAAAAAGAAAAGAAATACAAGAAATAAAATAACAACTAATACAAAGTTAGCTAAAACTAGGTCTTGAATTCATAGTCCTCTTTGTCTTGACCTTCTTTAAAAATCATTTTATTTTGAAAACCATCATTCATCTCCTAGGAGGAGGAGGAGGATTAGCAAATAGGTTCAACAAGAAGCTTTGCAACTTGATGTGAGCCCCAATCATCTCTAACCTAAGGATATCAATGAGGTGAAAGTTGTTCAAGCGACAAGGAAAATTGGTTCCATTGTGCATGAAGAAGTCAAACAAGTGTGGATCACCCAAGAAACTAGAAATGGGAATGATACAAGGCTTTTACCCCAAGTATATAATCTTATCCTCCGATCTTTTCGAGTTGATTTCCAGTCTAAAGTGCGACTCAATTGTCTTTTGGTGAACAAGAGAATGGTTTGGTTGATTATCTATTTTAAACTAATAGCAAATAAATGTAAATGTCGTTGAGTAAAATTAAAGCTTAAAAGATTAAACTAAAAATAACGAGTTAAAAATAAATGCTTGAAAACTTAAAGACAAGATTAGGAAAATTACTTGAACACTTAATAAATCTAACACTCGAAAACTTTGCAAAAACAAGAAATTAAACAATTGGAAAACAAACAATTACTGCCACATCGGAATATCCAAAATGCATTAATCGGAATGTGTAGTCGGAAAACACTGATCGGAATGTGCAAAATGTCCTCGTCAGAATGTCTGAAAAGGAAGCAGATCGGAATAATGACAACACCCTGGTCGGAATATTAATGCAATCGGAATGTGTGACAAAGGAGTTGATCGGAATGTGGTAAATTAATACAATCGGAATATCTAACTTGAGTAAAATCGGAATAATATGCAAAACCCCCAATCGGAATAATCAACAAGGCCACAGTCGGAATATGAAACCTTATTCTGATCCAAGGTGATCGGAATATAAATGCTTAAATCGGAAAACCAGAAACCCTTTTCCGATTTGGAGATCGGAAAGAGGGGTGGTGATCGGAATGCGTGATTGGAAAGGGGTTTCCCCTTTCCGATTAATATGGGATTCGAAAGATAAGCAAAGTAATAAGCTATTTTGATAAGCTAATCACTAAAACTTAAACGAATCTAAAGTAGAAAGACTAAATAAGCACAAGTAACAACTTTTCCAAACTTAAAATAAGCAAACTTTTAAATCAAACCATAAAAAGATGAACTTTTTAAGAAAACTTTTAAAAGTAAATAAGCTAAAAGAAGCGAATAAGCCAATAAGCACAAGAATCTTAAAGCTTAATTGAATGAAAGCTTATGTAGGAACAAAAAGATTAACTTTTTAAGCACAAAAACATTAAGAACAACACGGATCAAATGTATTTTGCACCGAAGTTAACTAAAATCAAGAAAGGTAGAAAGAGATGAAAGATTAAAAGCTTAACTAGAACTTGATTAATGAAATCAACAATACATAAAGGTTTAATCTTGAAAGATTAAAAGAAAGAAAGATGAAAACTTAGTGAGAGAAAGTTGAGAACTTTCTCTCTCTAAAACTAGAAAGAAAAGTGAAAAAATGAAAACTAAAAAAAACTAAAAACTAACTACCCTCCTAATGTGTATTAGGAGGGTATTTATAGGGAAAAATGGGAAGGAGTGCATGTGTTGCCTCTTCTTTCTTTCTTTCTTCACGTCTTCTCGACTCGATTTAATTCCTTGTCTTTTCTCGACGTCGTCTCGGGATTTGAACTTGTCTTGATAATTTTCTTCTTTAATTTAGACTTGAGTTCTTCGACTTCATTAAACTTCCGTCTTTAGACTTTTTCTTCGATAAATCTTCAGAATAGGCCTTGGACTTCCGTTCTTTTTGCACTCTTGATCTTTTGACTTCGTCTTTTCCCGTTTTCTTCGATAAAAGCCCGTGAAAGCTCGTGTTTTCTTCCTTTTTAATCTTTTGGTCCTAAAACACAATAAAAACACAAACCACGCATAATTCCGACTTTTACGACATAAAATACACGTTTTGGTCTTGTTATTATTGGAAATAAGTGGTAAAAGGATAAGTGTTTACACACTTATTAAATCCCCTACACTTGACCATTGCAATGCCCTCATGCAATGCATTAATTTTAAAGCACGGTTTACATTTTCCATCATAAATAACCCACCTTGGCCTTTATTAAATACTAAACATAAAAAGATACAAAACAAGTAAAGAAATTAAAGACTTACATTGGGTTTTGGCCGCCATGAACGTTTATCATCTTCAAGTTTCACGTTCCCCATACCAAGCTTAAAAACGAGATCATTGTTATTATAAGTTAGCAAACCAACACGAATTCATGTGGGCCAATTACTCACTTAGACTCCCTTATTCCTAGGTGTATCTCTTATATTTTATTTTTGTCTTGAATGATCACGAGGATGCATTGTTTGACTTATTTCGATAGTTATTTAGGCCGAAAATAAAGTGAACGATTTAATCAATAGTTAGCTAAAGGACAAAATCTTTTAAAACTGCTTCTCGGGACCTCATAAAGTTCATATCTTGGCATAACTCACTTCACGATTTGAGACCTTTCTCGGACCGATATTTGGCAGCGACTTCATACTTCGAATCTTTGAGAGACGTTCTTGAAATTATGGTCTTCTCTTCATAATAGGAATTTCTTCACTTGAAGTTTTGAGAGATTCTTCATATTTAGACCACGACTTCTTCATTTTTCTCCAATCTTTATTTTGGACTTTGATATACAACGATCCGCCTCCTTTTAGGACTTGGATCTATTTATCCTCATACCTTGTTAGGGCCTTTTTGGATAGACTTCTCCATGATCTTTAGGGGAGTATTTGCTTTTCGTCATGTGTCTCGATATTTCATATTGATTTTCGATAAATGATTCTTCACATCACTTTTTGATCTTTAGAAACAAAATGTAGCCCTCATGCCTTGTTAGGGCCTTTTCGGACTCGCCAATCTTCGCATCCCGCTTCAATAAGTTATGCCTTGGCTATGAACTCTAATCCGTACCGAGCAACTTTTAAACGATCTTGGGCTAGAAGCTAAGTAACCTTTTAAATCGTACAACCTTATTTATTGCAGATAAATTTATTAACAAGCGAAGGGAGAATAGGCTTATAATTAACTCACATAAATTCACGAAAGAATACCAAACTTATAATTGACTCTATCATCTCTCGTTCTCCACAGTTTAAAATCTCAAGGAATGAGACTCGTGGATGCTTAACCTATTAAATCAATGTTTTGGGTTTTCGAGTCATCTATAGGATCTTGCAAACTCTTAGACTTTTCCAAGTTTAGAATTTGCATTTTAAAGTTCCCTTGATAAACGACTCTCTAGGATCAATTATAGGAACTTGCGAAAAATTCTTGTTCTTAACCCGTGAGAGTTAAGACTTTTGTGTTTTAAAGCTCCCGATATAAAAGCCTAGCAAACTTGACTTAAACACGTTAAGGATACTAGCTAGAGTAAACTTAGATAAGTAAACTCGGGTTGAGTCAAAATGTTCATGACTAAGAAAAATTTAAAACCACTTTATTGAAAATTAATTCTAGCAATGAAAGAAAATAATCATAACAAAGGAAAATACAACTATACAATTAGGCCAAAATAGATTAAAAATTTTGAAAAATGTCGAAAAATCCAATTTTCCGGTTAAAATGAGGGCAAATGCAAGGAAAAGACCACTTACTTCGATAGAAGTCCCCCTACACTTGATATAAACATTGTCCTCAATGTTTGAGCATGTGGGACTAAACTCCCCTACACTTATGACATTGTGCACTTTGTTTAAATCTTTCTAAGGAAAGGACAACTATAGTGAATTCAATGTGAACATATAAAATATGAAATATTGAATCACAAGAGTTTAGGATGGAACCGGGAAGATGGGAACACGGGATCACGGTTCGTCAAATATCATCAAGATGTTCTTTGAAGCTTGAATCCCTGCACAAGATAAGAAACAAGACAAGAAACACATACGGGGCTCCCCCTACACTTATTATGAAAGCAGTAAAGGATAGAACACGGGTTGCCTCCCAAGAAGCGCTTGTTTTTGTTCACCGAGTCACGAGCCTGACTCGACCCAAATTTAGTTCATGGGAAACGTGGTGAGGGATGGAATCATCTCATTAGAGATGTCCTCACCAAAGTACAGCTTCAAACGCTGGCCATTCACCTTGAAATTGGGCCCATTTGGCTGAGAAAGCTCAATGGTCCCATATGGAAAGACTTTGGCGACGGTGAATGGACCAGACCAGCGGCTCTTCAACTTGCCAGAGAATATCTTCAACCGAGAGTTAAAAAGTAAGACTTGATCACCAACGTAGAACTCTCGGTTCTTAATCCTTGCATCGTGGATGATCTTGGTCTTCTCCTTGTAGATCAGCGAGTTCTCATAAGCTTCATTCCTCAGTTCATTTAGCTCATTGAGTTGAATCTTCCGAAGATCACCGGCTTTGTTGATGTCAAAGTTAGCCCACTTCAAGGCCCAGTACGCCTTATGTTCCAGCTCGATGGGGAGGTGGCATGCTTTCCCGTACACAAGACGATACGGTGTACAACCAATCGGGGTCTTATAAGCGGTACGGAAAGCCCACAGAGCATCATCTAACTTATCGGCCCACGCGGCACGATGCTCTCCCACAGTACGCTCCAGAATTCGCTTTAATCCACGGTTGGAAATCTCGGCTTGCCCATTGGTTTGGGGATGATAGGCGGTGGAAAGACGATGATTAACACCATACTTAGCCATGACTCTTGCAAATTGATCATTGCAAAAATGAGTCCCGCGGTCACTGATAATAGCACGAGGAACACCGAATCGAGCAAAGAGCTGCTTCAAAAAGTTCACAACCACCCTCGCATCGTTCGTTGGGAGAGCCTTAGCTTCAACCCATTTAGAAATGTAGTCAACGGCTACGAGGATGTACTTGTTCCCTTTGGAGGATGGAAATGGCCCCATAAAGTCGATGCCCCATACGTCAAAGATTTCACATTCTTGTATGAAATTTTGAGGCATCTCATCTTTATGTGTGATCTTGCCTTGTCGTTGGCAAGCATCACAATGCTTAACCATTTTGTGAGTGTCACGATAAATGGTGGGCCAATAGAATCCAGAGTCAAACACTTTCTTAGCGGTGTAGTTGGGACCAAAGTGACCACCAGTGGGTCCTTTATGGCAAGCAGCAAGGATTTGCAAAGCTGCTGGTCCATCAACACATCGACGAATGATTAGATCAGCACATTGTTTGAATAGAAAAAGGTCATCCCAAAAGTAAGTCTTAACATCATTCAAGAACTTCTTCTTTTGTTGGGATGTTAACCCTTTGATGAGAACACCACCCGCTAAGTAGTTTGCAATGTCGGCAAACCACGGGGTGTCATCAAGATTGAGATTTATAGACATTAAGGTCTCAAGGGGGAAAGAGTCATTGATCTCTTTGTTCGGATGATCCCCTTGATATGGATCCTCAAGTCTACTCAGATGATTCGCGGCTAGGTTTTCGGCACCCTTCTTGTCACGAATTTCAATGTTGAATTCTTGAAGGAGTAAAACCCAGCGAAGAAGTCTTGGCTTAGAGTCGTGCTTAGTCATCAAGTACTTCAACGCGGAATGGTCCGTGTATACGATGGTGGTGGACAGGACAAGATAGGGGCGAAATTTTTCAAAAGCATAGACAACAGTTAAAAGCTCTTTTTCGGTTGTCGTATAATGCAATTGAGCCCCCTTCATTGTCTTGCTAGCGTAATGGATTGGTTGGAAGTGTTTATTCACTCTTTGACCCAAAACCGCACCAATAGCAAAATCGCTAGCATCGCACATCAACTCAAAAGGCAGCTCCTAATTAGGGGTAACCAAGACCGGTGCCTTAGTTAGCTTATCCTTAAGAAGATTGAAGGCTTCGATACACTCTTTAGAAAAGATAAAAGGAGTATCTTTTTCCAAGAGGTGGGTCATCGGGCGAGCGATTTTAGAGAAATCCTGAATGAATCGACGATAGAAGCCCGCATGACCCAGAAAACTTCTCACACCCTTCACGGTTGAAGGTGGAGGTAATTTGGCTATGACATCTACTTTAGCACGGTTAGGGCTGAGCATCGGTCCGGGACCGGACCGGACCGGCCAAGACCGGACCGGACCGAGGACCGAAATGGTCCAAAACCCCGGACCGAGACCGGACCGAAATAGTCCGGTCCGGTCCGGGTTGGTCCGGTCCGGTTCGGTCCTCGGTCCGGTCCGGTCCTATTAGACATTTTTGACGAGATTTTGGTAAGACCGAACCGGACCGAACCGGACCGACCGGACCGAGGACCGAATTTCTCAAAAACCCCGGACCGAGGACCGGACCGAAATTGCTCGGTCCGGTTCGGTTTGGTCCGGTCCGGTCCGGTTTTCCGGTCCGGGTCGGTTTTGGGTCTGCCGTGCTCAGCCCTAAGCACGGTCGACTTCAAGACCGGCTTTAGAGATTTTGTGTCCTAGCACAATGCCTTCTTTTACCATAAAATGGCATTTTTCCCAATTCAGAACAAGGCGAGTGTCTTCGCGCCGCTTAAGCATACGTTCTAAATCGGCAAGGCAAGAAGAGAAGGAATCTCCAAAGACCGAGAAATCATCCATGAAGACTTCCATGGTTTGCTCAACCATGTCATGGAAGATAGCCAACATACACCTTTGGAAAGTCCCGGGGGCATTGCATAAGCCAAAAGGCATCCTTTTGTATGCAAATGTGCCATAGGGACAAGTGAATGTTGTCTTCTCTTGATCTTGGGGATCGATGGGTATTTGGAAATAACCCCAGAAACCATCAAGAAAGCAGTAATATTCATTACCCGCTACACGTTCAAGCATTTGGTCCATAAAAGGAAGAGGGAAATGATCCTTTCTCGTGGCATCATTGAGTTTGCGATAGTCTATACAAACTCTCCACCCAGTAACGAGGCGTGTAGGAATCAACTCGATGTTTGCATTGGGCACAACGGTGATGCCGCCTTTATTAGGCACACAATGGACTGGACTAACCCATGGTGAATCCGAAATAGGGTAAATCATACCCGCATCAAGAAGTTTGATAACCTCTTTTTTGATGACTTCATGGATTTTAGGATTCACCCTTCGTTGGCTTTGAATTGTGGGCTTAAAGTCGTCCTCCATGAGAATTTTATGTGTGCAAAAGTGAGGATCAATTCAGCGAATATCGGAGATTTTCCAAGCGATAGCTCTTTTATGTTTCTTCAAAACGGCGATAAATCGGGATTTTTCTTTTTCTTTCAGGTCCGTCGCGATGATGACTGGTAACTTCTTGTTGTCTTCAAGGAAAACGTACTCAAGATGAGGAGGTAGGTCCTTAAGCTCAAGAGTAGGAGGATCCTCAATAGATGGTGTAATTAACGATGGATCATCATTAGTCACCTCTTTAGGAGAAGGGGGAGAAAACGGGTCTTCATTGAGAAGTCTCTCAATAGTACGAATGTCTTCATCCCAATCGGTGGACGAATCATCATACTTAATATCGAGAGGACCCAAGCTAGCTTCGAAATCATCCAAGTCACTTTCTCCAAAAGGAGTCAATGCCGGAGCAATTGAGTCAACGGTCTCAACATTGGGTAGAGAAGAGAGAGTACTTTTGCAAGCATCATGAAAATGTTCTTCACAAGCCTCATCGAGAACATCAATAGCATTAACACTCTCATATGAATAAGGTTGCTAAGAAATCTTACCCATGTTGAAGACAATTTTATCGTCACCAACTCTCATGATTATTTCACCCGCGGCTACATCAATGAGAGTGCGACCGGTCCTCAAGAAGGGACGTCCAACGATTAATGGAACACGAGGATCCATCTCGTAGTCAACGACAACAAAATCCGCCGGAAAGGTGAATTTGTCAACGCCAACGAAGACGTCTTCGGCTATCCCCACTGGATAAGCAATTGTACGGTTGGTAAATTCCAAAGTCATTTTGGTGGGGACTAGCTCGGGGAGAGATCATTGCTTCCAAACACTTAAAGGCATTAAGTTTATACTGGCACCTAGATCGGCGAGGGCCATGCAATTCTCTACTCCCGGGAAGTTGCAAGAAATCAAGAAACGACCCGGATCACCAAGTTTGGGGGGCAATTTCTTTAAGAGAACGGCAGAGCAATTCTCATTAAGTTGGGTCTGAGCAATGTCAAGAAGTTTCTCCTTATCACTAAGAAGATCTTTAAACATTTTAGCGTATTTGGGCATGTGAGCGAGAGCCTCAGCAAAGGAGATGTTAAAATTCAATTGTTTAAACATTTTTAGAAAGTTTGAAACTTGAATATCATCCTTGCTCTTTTGCTTCTCTTTCCTCAACCTTGAAGGATAAGGTATATTCGATGAAGAAGAAGGCTTTAGGGGGGTAGGATCACTCACAACCGCGGGTGGTGGGGGAATGGGGGTAGAAGGCGAAGGAGGTGAGGAAAGTTGCTCTTTTTCCTTGTTCACAATCACGGGTGGAGGTGTAGGAAGCTCGGGTTCCGTATAACCTTTTCCACTACGAGTGGTGATTGCTTTCATCTCCCCTCTTGGGTTCGCAACAGTGTTACTCGGAAGAGTACCCGAAGAAGAGGGTTGATTACCTTGGAAGAGCGAACCGATCATATCACGTATGTTAAGCGCTTGAGTGCGGAAAGAATCTCTCATGTCTGCACGGATCTCATTGCTTTGTTTTGCCATGTAATTCCTTAGCTCGGCTCGAATATCGTTCCCTTGTTTTGCCATTTCGCCCTTCAAGTTGACGAATTGACCCTGAAGATTCGTCACTGTAACACTCTCATTTTTCGTATCGGTACAGCGGAAGGGTCTTTCAGAGTGTTACGGGATAGAACAATAACTCCTATCACAGACAACACATAAAAATGGTTGTACAAGGTTTAACATACATTCATTCGATAAAAAGTTGTAAAGTGTACAACAGGTCCCAAATTATACAGGTCATTTAGTTTACAAAACATAGATCGAATGAACATTTTTAATATTATGTGGGCCATCAGAGTCGATCTCCATCCGGATTACCTTCAAGCACCTGAGATAAAAACATGCAAAAATCATATCAGCGAATGCCGAGTGAATTCATAGAGTTTAATAAAAACCGTTATATAAAACAATCGTTAAAATCAGAACACAAGTATAATATCGGAAGTAAGTCCACATATTGCTAGTCAGGCAATATATAAATCAAGCATACATATTAAACCGTCCATGAGACCGTAGTCTCTATATTACCATGATAGGTAATATATTCATCGTTAATAGCGTCGTTATTATGTATATGATACATTTTTATTTGGATTATATAGGTTGTAGGATTATTATTAGCCGCATGACATTGTTACCTTACTATGAAAACAGCGGGCCGCGAACCCGACAAACAATTTGCCCATCTAAGTTAGCGTGTCGTCACAAAAATCACGCTATGGAAATCTTCTCATACATAAATTCGCTTACCAATCAATGTGGTACGACGGGGATCAACCGTAAAGGCGCGAACTGGGGTGATCGTCCCCAAATAGTACTATCAAATGCATAAGCGTCTACCAAATCCCGGTAGTTCACAATTCATGCTAATGGGACTTTAAGTGAAATAACCTAACTACTAATAATCCTTTTAGTCTCGTTTATAGGGTCATAGCATCATTCGGGTCCATATTATTAAGTATACCATCGGGACTACTTGTGTTCTATTTTTATCAAAATCTAGCATGTTATCTCCCTCGCGGGTTTACAAATCATTTTATAAAACATTTAAAAGAGTGCGAGGCTAAGAACTCACATTGTTAATGAAAGGCGGATTATCGGCTACGGGCGTGCTTCGGTCACGGAAATCTATATAAATAATAATCGGTCTTAGACTTTGTCCAATGACTTTTATCAAAATAACAATATACATATGATGATTTTGTACATATGATGATGATCAAGTGGGTTTATATATCCTTGTTTACTCATTTTAGTGTTTACGTTTTGGTAACTTTTTACTAGTTTACTAGTTTTACCTATTCACCTATTTTAAGTCCAATAAGATTAGTATAAGTTCTTTAACTTGTTTTAATCCATTTTATACCTATATTATCAGTATATATACTTTCCATTTTGGGCCCAAATGGGTTAAGCCCAATAAGTTCTTTTTATAAGTATTTATCTTATTTAGTCCAATTATTAGTCCAATATGCTTAGTTAGCTCGTTAATGTCCGTATGTCTTATAGTTCAGGTTTTATCGGTTTTTACTTGTATTAGTTACTTATATATCAGTATATGACTTTTAAAAACTTTACATTAGACGGGTTTGATCGTCTAAGTTTTATTTGGCGAAAAACGTTAATTTTACGGTAATAGCCGAAAAAGTCGTAAAAATCAAGTTTATAGTTTTTATTACTTATAAGTATTATTTCACTACCATTTATATAAGTTATTCATTTAATTAACCTTTTACATATTTATATAAATAAGTTTCATAAGTTAATGGGTTTTTATTTTACATTTTATACAATAAAATTTGAGTGCTTATATAACATTAATAAACATTAATTCTCAAAATCTGATTTTTATTTTCATGTTCACCATTTTTATCATATCTAGAGTTCTATAATGAATTAGAATCTCATTTTTGGGTGACATGTTCTTCATATTATGTGCTACATTTAACTTAGATATAGCTACTGCTCATTTTAAGTTCATCTTGCCTTAACAGTCCCAACAAAACTGCTTATTCAGATTAGAACACCCAACTTGTTTTGATCATATCTCACTCATTATATTGATTCCATTGCATGGCCAACTCTCACATGTGCATAACATCTTGTACTTACTATAAATGGATCATACCATGCAATTTTATCAGTTCAAGTTTTAGTTATATACTGTTTTTATACAGCCAACTAAATAATTATGATTTTAGCCTCATTTCTTATAGTTATTGACCTTTTTAAGCATATCTATCAACACTTGATCCCCACACAACATTTTTATCATCATATATACATCATATACATATACAATAATGAAGAAAATAAATTTGTTCTTTACAAAAATAACAAGAGAAAATGGAGAGGATGATCTTCTTTACCAACCAAGTGTATTTCTTGTTTTTGGAAGACAAGAACTTGATGAACACCACAAGTAACTCCAAGATCATCAAACACCAAGAACAATAGTTGAGAAATCAGCCCTAGGACACAAGCAAATCACCTCCAATGTTGTTAATATGGCCACCAAATGATCAAGGCTTCAAGATAACTCCATGATATAGCTAGTTAACATGTATTTTGTGGCTAGAAAAGATCAAAAGGGGTGTTTGTAGCTTGAATATGGACGGCAATGGTGAAGGTTTTTGAGAGGATTTGTGTTGGTTTGCATGTAAGTAAATGGTGGTGTGAGTTAGTTGCTAGTGGTTTTGACTAGGAAAAGCTTAAAGTGTAAGCTTTGTTTAAACTTGTAAACTTGTAGCTAACATGATGCCACATATGGTTGTGGTGTCATGTTAGTGCCGTCCCATATAAGCTAGTGGGGTGGGACAATGTATTTTGTCCCATCTCACTAGTTTACGGGTATTCCTTGATTCTAGTTTTCTCGATTTACGTGCCCTCGGGTCGTTTCACGAAAAACGTTTTTATAAATTATGAATCAACGTCACAAAACGAATCCAATAAAAATTGTCTCATCAAAAACGGAGTTCAAAAACGTAAATACGTAATCCTAAGGTTTCCGGTTTAGTCGTAAAAGACGCTAAATTATGCACGTAAGCCCAAATTTAAATCCGTAAATTGTGAGTTCGTCAACCGACACAAAAATAAGTTTCAAAATATTATACGAGAAAATAATTCACTACCTGAAAATGTTAGATTGTCACAGCTTTTCCTCCTAAAAGGGATCAACGTCCTCGTGATCCATTTCATTTGGATGTCCGTTTCTTATTGAAATCGAAGAGGTGCGGATATTTCTTCCACATTTCATCCTCTCGTTCCCAAGTATAGTCCGGTCCATGCTTTGAATTCCATCGGATCTTGACAATAGGTATCCGACTTTGTTTCAGTTGCTTTACCTCACGATCCATAACCTCTACGGGTTCTTCGATAAAATACAACTTCCCATCTATTCGAACCTTACCTAACGGAATTTTCTCATCACTCACTGCTAGATATTTCTTTAGATTAGATACATGGAATGTGTTGTGAACACCATGAAGTTCTGGGGGTAACTCTAGTTTGTAAGCCACCGGACCTACTCTAGATAAAATCTTAAAGGGTCCAATATAACGGGGATTCAATTTTCCTCGCTTTCCAAATCTTATAACGCCTTTCCATGGCGATACTTTCAACATTACTTGGTCACCCACTTTAAACTCCATTGGCTTCCGTCGCACATCCGCGTAACTTTTCTGTCTACTACGGGCAGTCAACAACCTATTCTTAATTTGAACTATCATCTCCGTAGTCTCTCGGATTAATTCCGGTCCCGTGAGCTGGGTATCCCCAACTTCACTCCAACATACAGGAGATCTACACTTCCTACCATACAAAGCTTCAAACGGTGCAGCCTTAATACTTAGAATGGTAACTATTGTTATACGAAAACTCTGCTAAAGGCAAATGTTTATCCCAATTCTTACCAAAGTCTAACACACAAGCTCTCAACATATCTTCCAGTGTTTGTATCGTCCTTTCACTCTGCCCATCAGTCTGGGGGTGATAAGCAGTGCTCATGTCGAGATTCGTTCCCAAAGATCTTTGGAGAGATTTCCAAAAATTCGATGCGAATCTAGGATCTCGATCTGAAATGATCGATACAGGCACTCCATGTTTGCATACAACATTATCAAGGTATATACGAGTCAGCTTCTCCAATGAGAACTGCTCTTTAACCGGAATGAAGTGTGCTGATTTGGTCAGTCTATCGACAATAACCCAAATTGAGTTGTTTCCAGATGATGTTCTAGGAAGCTTGGTGATAAAGTCCATCGTAATTCGCTCCCACTTCCATTCAGGAATCTTTAGTTGTTGAAGTAGTCCTGATGGCTTTTGATGTTCAGCTTTAACTCTAGCACAAGTCAAGCATTGAAGAACATACATAGCTATGTCAGCTTTCATATTCGGCCACCAGTACAACTTCTTCAAATCATGGTACATCTTATCAGATCCCGGATGAATGGAATACTTAGATTTATGGGATTCTAACATAATCAAGTCTCTTAAGCCTCCAAACTTAGGTATCCACATACGACCTCTTAAGCATTTCACTCCATCAGCTCTAACCTCTAAAGGATCTCCTTCTCCTCGGAACCCTTTATTAACAAAATTCTCCTTCTTACAAGCTTCTATTTGCGCATTTCTAATTTGCTCAGGCAAATTATTGTGCACGGTCAAGACTAGAGAACGCACCCTGATAGGCTCTCTATCTTTCCTACTTAACGCATCGGCAACAACATTGGCTTTTCTTGGGTGATATTTTATATCACAATCGTAATCACTTAACAACTCTATCCATCTTTATTGCCTCATGTTCAATTCCTTCTGGTCGAGAATATACTGTAGGCTTTTGTGATCGGTGAATACCGTACACTTGGTGCCATACAGATAATGTCTCCACAACCTAAGAGCAAAGACTACAGCTCCTAACTTAAGATCATGAGTAGTATAATTCTCCTCATTCTTCCTTAATTGCCTAGAAGCATAAGCTATCACTTTCTCTCGCTGCATCAAAACAGCTCCATAGCCTCTAAGAGATGCATCAGAATACACTACAAAATCTTCACTCCCGTCGGGTAATGATAAGATTGGCGCACTATATAATTTTTGCTTCAATGTCTGAAATGCTCCATCTTCATCACTTCCCCAAACGAAAGGTTTATTCTTCTGCGTAAGCTTAGTCAAGGGTTTAGCTATCAAAGAAAATTCTTTAATGAATCGCCTATAATAGCCAGCCAATCCTAAGAACTGTCGCACTTCCGTTGGCGTTGTCGGTGCAGGCCAATTCTTAATAGCTTCAACCTTTGCAGGATCAACATGAATTCCATCTTTGTTAATCACATGACCAAGAAATTGCACAGAATCTAACCAGAAATCACATTTCGAAAACTTAGCATACAACCTTTCATCCTTCAACAAATTCAAAACAATCCTTAAATGTTATCTATGTTCATCTTCATTCTTAGAATAGATTAGGATATCCTCAATAAACACAATCATAAATTTATCCAAGTAGGGCTTGCACACTCGATTCATTAAATCCATGAAAACCGCAGGTACGTTAGTTAACCCAAATGGCATTACTTGAAATTCATAGTGTCCATAACGTGTTATATATGCAGTTATAGGAATATCTTCTTCACGGACACGAAGTTGGTGATATCCTGACCACAAATCTATCTTAGAATACACACTAGATCCTTGTAGTTGATCAAACAAATCATCAATCCTAGGTAAAGGATATCGATTTTTAATTGTCAACTTATTCAGTTCCCTATAATCAATGCACATACGAAAAGATCCATCCTTCTTCTTAACGAACAAGACTGGAGCTCCCCAAGGCGACGAGCTCGGTCGAATAAAACCTTTATCAGACAACTCCTTAAGTTGCACAGATAACTCCTTTAATTCAGAAGGGGCTAATCGGTAAGGCGCACGTGCCACCGGTTCAGCACCAGGAATTAAATCGATTCGAAACTCTACTTGCCTTATCGGTGGAAGTCCGGGTAAATCTTTAGGAAATACCTCAGGAAATTCACAAATAAGAGGTACATCTTCCAATTGTTTCTCCCTAGACTCATTCCCGGTCACTTGAGCTAAGAATAACTCACAACCGTTCCTGATGTACTTTTGGACTTTAATACATGAAACGATTTTCAAACGGGATTCACCTCGACTACCATCAATTACTAACGTCCTATTCCTAAGAGGAATCTTAACCTTCTTCTCTCCACATAAAATAGTAGCATTATTCAACGACAACCAATCCATACCAATAATAATATCAAAACTACCTAACTCTATCAACATCAAATCAATCGGAAAGGAATGGTTTAAGAGATTTAGAGAGCATCCTTCTAATAGCTTATTAGTTTTCACTAATTTACCATCAGCCAATTCCACCTCGTAACTGGTATTTATCTCAACAGGTTCAATATCAATAAGGGCACTAAATTTAGTGGATAAAAAGCTCCTATCAGCACCCGAATCAAATAAAGCAACAGCGTAATGATTGTTGAGTAAAAACGTACCGGTAACGACATTCGGATCCTCTTTCTTCACCTCAATTGTTCCAAGTTGATAGATACCAACCTGGGGGTTTCTTCCAGGTACAATCACTTTCAACTTGGGGCATTCCGATTTCCTATGACCTTCTTCATTACAGTTGAAGCAAATGGTTCCCTTCTTACACCTTTCAACCTTGTGTCCAAGCTTTCCGCACATTCGGCACTTCTAGCAGTCGCCAGCATGCCTCTTGTTGCCACACTTAGGACATCTATCATCGTTGCGCGGTGCATTGTTGGTAAGAGCATTTGCATTCCCCTTTCTCTGGTTCTGACGGTGATTGAAATTCTTCCTATTATCACCTCTATCTACACGATCACCGTCTCCCTTTCTTTTCTCACCAACACGGGCTTCATCTTCCCTATGTAAGCCATTCGAACAGCATCATCAATGGTTAGTGGTTTAGATGATGTCACGTCCCCCCCCCCCCCCCCCCCCCCCCGTATATTCCTGGTCAACCCTTTAATATATTGTTCAATTCGGATCTCTTCGGGTTCAACCAATCGAGGACATAGCAAGGCCAACTCATGGAATCGGTTTGTGTAACTATCAATGTCCACACCTTTCATTCTCAGATGAATCAACTCTTGTTCAAACCTAATGATCACACTACGAGGACAAAACTCCAAAGTCGTCCACTTCTTAATTTCAGCCCAAGGACTAGCATTAGCAGCATCAAGACCCATGAAAGCAATTCTCCCGTTCCACTAAGTCAATGCACGACCTTTAAGAGTAGCCATAGCAAAAGTCACCTTATCTTCCTCCTTACACTTACTAATCCGAAACACCGACTCAATCTTCTCGATCCACTGGCTTAGTCCTACAGCACCTTCAGTTCCATTAAAAGGTAGAGGTTTACACTTCATGAACGTCACATAACTACAGCCACCAACTTCAGGTGCATTAGCTCCAAGTCCTCCTACATTTCCTCCAGCATTAGCATTCACATTATTAGCATTCACATTCACATTAGTACCGCCAATTCCACTACCGCCAGCTCCACTACCGCCAACTCCACTACTGCCAGCTCCACTACCGCCAGCTCCACTACCGCCAGCTTCATTTCTAGCATTTGCCATAAATTCAGTCATAGATGTGGTAACTTGCTCCGTAATAATCCTACGTACATCATCCTCAGTCACAGCCTTCTTGGGCGGCATAGTTCTATAATTTCACAATTTCAAAGTATTAAGCATTCACCCAACAAAGGATTTCATATAATATGGATTGAATTCATAATCAAGATACAATATGGAATTCAAGACAAGATACATATTTCATTCGATTTGAAACAAAAGTATTGTCTTAGTACATCCCATATCAAAGTTCTAGCACTATATATACTCAAAATTCGTGCCAAGTCTACTACTAACAAGTCGGTTCAGTCAAAGCTACAAAAGCACAAAAGATACAAAAGGTCACTACTAAACATAGACTGGTCTACTGAGAACCGCCAGATGGTCCATCATCCATCGTCTTCTGTATCTTTGTCGGACGATCACTAGACACATCTTCAGCTGGGCGCTTACGGATCACTCCTCTTTCAACCATGTCAACATAAAATCTACTATTCCAACCCACGGATATATTCAACTCCTCCTCAGCTTTCTCACGCATCGCACGAGCTACATTCAACTGAATCTCCATAGAATTCACCTTTTTCTTCATTTCAGCAAACTCACCACTTTCCAACATCGATAACCTCCTAAAAGCCTCATTCAAACCACGTTCTAAATCAGTCAAATCCAAACTAAGCAATTCCCGCTCTTTCTCACCAACCTTAGTCTTCGACTCCAAATAAGCAACCTAAGTCTGAACAACACCTAATCCAATCTCTGTCATACAACTCTTAACACGGGAAGCATCTAGATCACGTCTCGAGGCCCATGGTGCAAGACCATCAATATGAGTAGCCTCTCGAGTACTAGACGAATCTCCTATCTCACGTTTACGAGTAGCAATACCATCAGTACCGTCAGGTGCATTATCATCCTCATCCTCCTCTGATTCAGAATCAGATTCAGATGATTCAGACATTTCATCCCTAGGTAACTCAACCTCAGAATCAGACAAATAAACTGGTGGGGGCAAAGGCTCGCCCTCTGGAACATCATAAGAGTAAATAAGCTCGGCTTCCTCATCATCATCGACCTCAACAACTATACCTACATCCTCCTCGACATCCTCGTCGTCAATCTCATCATCTAAATTATCTAACCCAATCTCCTCATCATTCTCTATATCAACATTCTCAATCTCATTCTCTACCAAGTCAACCTGAGGGGAAATCTGATCTCCTAGTCTTAACTCGGGCTCGGGATCCTCAAATGGTTCCTCCTCATCATCCATATCATAATCTACTAAGTCTAAATAAGGATCATCATCTACATTAGGTTCAGGAATAGCATGGTTTTCTACAGGAATATTAGGGTCAGCCATGACAATCTGCATTTATATATATATCTCGTATTATGATAACATACTAGTTAAACAATTACATACTGAAATCACGATATATACATATATCTAAATTAAATTATATATATCAAAATATATATCTTCTCAATAGGGCTTGTTGGTAACGTCGGAGATCTCTGGCACCGTTATAGTCAAAAGATTTTTCAAATATTTTCTCAAATGTTCATTATTAAAAGATTTTGAAAAGTTTTGTTCAAAACCTTGGTTTTTAAAATCTTTTGTTCTCTATAACGAGAGCTCTGGTACCAAACTGTAACACTCTCATTTTTCGTATCGGTACAGCGGAAGGGTCTTTCAGAGTGTTACAGGATAGCACAATAACTCCTATCATAGACAACACATAAAAATGGTTGTACAAGGTTTAACATACATTCATTCGATAAAAAGTTTTAAAGTGTACAACAGGTCCCAAATTATACAGGTCATTTAGTTTACAAAACATAGATCGAATGAACATTTTTAATATTATGTGGGCCATCAGAGTCGATCTCCATCCGGATTACCTTCAAGCACCTGAGATAAAAACATGCAAAAATCATATCAGCGAATGCCGAGTGAATTCATAGAGTTTAATAAAAACCGTTATATAAAACAATCGTTAAAATCAGAACACAAGTATAATATCGGAAGTAAGTCCTCATATTGCTAGTCAGGCAATATATAAATCAAGCATACATCTTAAACCGTCCATGAGACCGTAGTCTCTATATTACCATGATAGGTAACATATTCATCGTTAATAGCGTCGTTATTATGTATAGGATACATTTTTATTTGGATTATATAGGTTGTAGGATTATTATTAGCCGCATGACATTGTTACCTTACTATGAAAACAGCGGGCCGCGAACCCGACAAACAATTTTCCCATCTAAGTTAGCGTGTCGTCACAAAAATCACGCTATGGAAATCTTCTCATACATAAATTCTCTTACCAATCAATGTGGTACGACGGGGATCAACCGTAAAGGCGCGAACTGGGGTGATCGTCCCCAAATAGTACTATCAAATGCATAAGCGTCTACTAAATCCCGGTAGTTCACAATTCATGCTAATGGGACTTTAAGTGACATAACCTAACTACTAATAATCCTTTTAGTCTCGTTTATAGGGTCATAGCATCATTTGGGTCCATATCATTAAGCATACCATCGTGACTACTTGTGTTCTATTTTTATCAAAATCTAGCATGTTATCTCCCTCGCGGGTTTACAAATCATTTTATAAAACATTTAAAAGAGTGTGAGGCTATGAACTCACATTGTTAATGAAAGGCGGATTATCGGCTACGGGCGTGCTTCGGTCACGGAAACCTATATAAATAATAATCGGTCTTAGACTTTGTCCAATGACTTTTATCAAAATAACAATATACATATGATGATTTTGTACATATGATGATGATCAAGTGGGTTTATATATCCTTGTTTACTCATTTTAGTGTTTAAGTTTTCGTAACTTTTTACTAGTTTACTAGTTTTACCTATTCACATATTTTAAGTCCAATAAGCTTAGTATAAGTTCTTTAACTTGTTTTAATCCATTTTATACCTATATTATCAGTATATATATGTTCCATTTTGGGCCCAAATGGGTTAAGCCCAATAAGTTCTTTTTATAAGTATTTATCTTATTTAGTCCAATTATTAGTCCAATATGCTTAGTTAGCTCGTTAATGTCCGTATGTCTTATAGTTCGGGTTTTATCGGTTTTTACTTGTATTAGTTACTTATATATCAGTATATGACTTTTAAAAACTTTACATTAGACGGGTTTGATCGTCTAAGTTTTATTTGGCGAATAACGTTAATTTTACGGTAATAGCCGAAAAAGTCGTAAAAATCAAGTTTATAGTTTTATTACTTATAACTATTATTTCACTACCATTTATATAAGTTATTAATTTAATTAACCTTTTACATATTTATATAAATAAGTTTCATAAGTTAGTGGGTTTTTATTTTACATTTTATACAATAAAATTTGAGTGCTTATATAATATTAATAAACATTAATTCTCAAAATCTGATTTTTATTTTCATGTTCACCATTTTTATCATATCTAGAGTTCTATAATGAATTAGAAGCTCATTTTTGGGTGACATGTTCTTCATATTATGTGCTACATTTAACTTAGCTATAGCTACTGCTCATTTTAAGTTCATCTTGCCTTAACAGTCCCTACAAAACTGCTTATTCAGATTAGAACACCCAACTTGTTTTGATCATATCTCACTCATTATATTGATTCCATTGCATGGCCAACTCTCACATGTGTATAACATCTTGTACTTACTGTAAATGGATCATACCATGCAATTTTATCAGTTCAAGTTTTAGTTATATAATGTTTTTATACAGCCAACTAAATAATCATGATTTTAGCCTCATTTCTTATAGTTATTAACCTTTTTAAGCATATCTATCAACACTTGATCCCCACACAACATTTTTATCATCATATATACATCATATATATATATACAATAATGAAGAAAATACATTTGTTCTTTACAAAAATAACAAGAGAAAATGGAGAGGATGATCTTCTTTACCAACCAAGTGTATTTCTTGTTTTTGGAAGACAAGAACTTGATGAATACCACAAGTAACTCCAAGATCATCAAACACCAAGAACAATAGTTGAGAAATAAGCCCTAGGACACAAGCAAATCACCTCCAATGTTGTTAATATGGCCACCAAATGATCAAGGCTTCAAGATAACTCCATGATAGAGCTAGTTAACATGTATTTTGTGGCTAGAAAAGATCAAAAGGGGTGTTTGTAGCTTGAATATGGACGGCAATGGTGAAGGTTTTTGAGAGGATTTGTTGTAGAAAGGCTAAAATGGATCCGGTGGTCTAATGTGGTGGTAAATGGTGGTGGAAGCCATTGTTAGCTTAGAGAGAGAAAGAGAGGTTGAGAGTAAAAGTGTATGTATTCCCAAATGAACAAATGACAATCTACACCCCTCCTTGGAAGCTAAGGAGGGGTATATATAGTCACGCACACAACCTAAACTTTACAACGAGCCTAGTCTAGTCTAAATGTGCGTGACTATGATAACTAACGGGAATTCTTAAATGTCGTCACATAAAGTGAGTTTCCAACAATCTTCCCCCATGGGACGACGTGTAGAATTCCTTACAATATTCTTCCTAACAAGTACAAAATGATTAAGAATAAGAGCTTTCTTGAAGCATCCAATGCTGATGAAGTCTTCTGAGGCCTTCGTCTTCAAAACGACTCATCTTTAAAGTAACTTGTAGAAGAAATACTGTAACGGCACGAGCTAAGTAACCCATACACTTCTGGTTAAGGAGAAGCTTCTGAATTAGCTTCCCCCTAATTCATGCCACGTAAACTTGATGTAGAAGCATTTTAAATAGCTTCCCCCAAGTAGATCAACAACTTTTCTTCTCACGCTTGAATAATTCTTCTGAATTTTTCTTCCCCCTGAGAGTTCAAGTTATGCATACCAGAAAGAATCAAGACACTTCTTCCCCCACATAGTTGAAGAAGGTAAATCAATCCCAATTATGAAGCTCAAATACTGAAGTGGACACTTTATCCCATTCATGAAGTTGACATCGTAACACCAGAGTCAATTAAGTCCCGGAAATGCACACGTCTTCTTCCGGAGATGCACCAGAGTCAATTAAGTCCCGGGAATGCATATAGGATAATGATGATGTTTAATTGCAACAATCAAACAATTAAACCTCGAATCAGTAGTGTACCGTTTAGAGATTGATAACGACACGAGTTAAAACACTGATTTTCTCTGCGGCTATGACAAATGTCATCCCGGAATATCTTCAAATCAAAAGAAGGTATGAATTTCATCACGTGTACTCGTTGTGCGTTCATTGTGTCTTCTTCTTCCCCCTTGATGGTTTCGAAGCTCGGAACCATCAATAAATTATACGCACATGAACCTGAAATCTCGTGAGAATAATAAATAAGCTGAATTATATATTTTGTGAGAATCAGCTGTTGATCGAAAATCTCTTCTCATAAACTCTCCATGGCCACCTTTACCAACCCACATGAAAGCAATTTGAAGTGACCACTGAAAGAATGAACCGGATACATCAAACGTGAAGCTGAATAAGAATACTTCGATCTTGTGACTTAAGCTTGCACTATTGTTGAATGAAGAACGGTGGAGAAATCTCTAAGTACTCAATGTATCACTGAAGAAGTCTATAAGCACAACACCTCTTGAAATTATCCACGTCGACAAAGCGCGTGACACTGAGTACAACAATGTAACCCCTTTAAGTGATAGTTATCCGAGTCATCAACCATCCACCCCGAACCCGGAAACCAGATAACCAAGTCTTCATTCTAGGATTAAGCACGAGCAAGTTATCTATTAAAAGATAAAATAAATACACGCCTTTGAAAAAATCCGTCTTCAACATCACGTAATTAATACCCGATCAAAGAAAATCTGAAGCCACTAAAAAATCGCCCATTTTTCTTGGTCTCGTCAAAATAAATTCTCGTCACATTTGTCACGTCATTTTGTCGCGTCACATTTCTCGTCACCCAATCAGTGTCAAGAAAAAATTAAAGAACCACAAATGCAACAAAAAAACTACAAATTCAAAAAAGGAACTTGTTTGTTTGAGCATCCATTCTCCTTAACAATGTCTCGACACTTTTTGTCATCTCGTCCCGATAACGACCGAAGTATATCATTAGACACAAAAATTTTTATTCAAAATAAATGATTTTTGAAACAAAAATTTATGTATAAGAGTGAAAAATATACGGCCCAACATTTCATTTAGCCCAAGTTAACTGAAATCGAGTTCCATGGCCCAAATTAAGTAAACGAGTTCCATGGCCCAAATCCCCCAACCCGGTGCAATCTTTTGAGTTGAATATCCCTACAACCCGGTCCAAAATAGAAATTAGGTTAAAACACCCTCAATCCCTAAATAAACTCACAGATTTCTTAACCTACTCCTCACTTTGTTTCATCCGCCTCCCCACCTAAATATCCTCTCACCAAACCCCCACTCTCATCCCTAACCTCGTGTACTCCGTCCCCCCAAAAACTCCTCCTACCTCATCCATCTCAGTCACCCCCAAACAAAAATCCATCATATCAAAACTCGGTCATTTGAGTTAATCATCTTAAATCTCAGTTAACTCACTCTCATCAATCAATCCTGTAAAGTATTACTCCTCCATCGAATCGAATACCAATATAAAACCGTGGTACAAATCAACCTCCATCAGCTTGCATGTCAAGCGAATATCACAAGATGTTTAAAACATTCCTGCTCAATCTGGGTGACAAGAATAAATCGAAGCACATATAATAATCGGAGATTCATCTTCAAGATCTTTAAATTAAAGATCTCGGGTAGGTTTCATATTGGTTTTTGTTGAGTGGATCGAAACAAGAATAGATTATAACAAAGTTGTTATAAATCTTTCTGTATTTTCGAATATTAAATAAGATGGGTTAAACCATACATGGATCTTAATAGATCGATGATGAATGATTTTTGTGAGTATAGATCTTAATAGATCTTGACATGCATGTCGATATATCACGAAAATAAATCTGAGATTTAAATGTTTTCTGATTTTATGTTTGAGTTCGAGTCTTTGGTTGGATGTATAGAGGGATTAGGAGACGATGGGTATAAGTTAGATTTGGAGTTGAGGTGATAAAAGGTTGGATGTGAGTCGACTCAGTGAGTGATCTGAGTCAACTCGGTAATTACCGAGTTGACTCGGTTGGGTTGATATTGGTTTAAGTCACATTTTTGTTTCACAAGTTTTTAACAAAAAAACAGTCCAATCGGAAAAAAAACAATCCAATCGGAATGTTTTTATATGTCTCATCGGAATGTGTTTGTGTGTCTGGTCTCATCGGAATCAAGCATACACCCCAATTGGAATAACCAATCTGAAAGTCAATCAGAATGTTCAATCGGAAAAACCAATCTGAATGTCAATCTGAAAGTCAATCTGAATGTTTAATCGGAAAGACAATCTGAAACCCAATCTGAATATCCAATCTGAAAGTTCAATCGGAAACCCAATCTGAAAGGGGTTTTGAATGACCCGAAAAAGGTGGAACTGCAAACTTGTCCTTATTTAGCTGTATAAACAAGGATAAAATACCCAGAAACAGTGACCAGTTTTGATAAGACTTTGACCATGAAAAAGATGATGAAACCGAGACTCATAAATATGATAAGACCCAAAAACGTGTGACTGATTGGACAATTGGACAAAATAATATAAGACGTGACAAAAAAAAAATTGTGATAATGGACAGAAATAATATAAAACGAGACACAAGAATGAATTAGACCACCAAATCGCATATATAAACACGATCCAAGGATAGAACCGAGGCTCTGATACCAAATGTAGAAAAGCTAAAATGGATCCGGTGGTCTAATGTGGTGGTAAATGGTGGTGGAAGCCATTGTTGGCTTAGAGAGAGAGAAAGAGAGGTTGAGAGTAAAAGTGTATGTATTCCCAAATGAACAAATGACAATCAACACCCCTCCTTGGAAGCTAAGGAGGGGTATATATAGTCACGCACACAACCTAAACTTTACAACGAGCCTAGTCTAGTCTAAATGTGCGTGACTATGATAACTAACGGGAATTCTTAAATGTCGTCACATAAAGTGAGTTTCCAACATTTGTGTTGGTTTGCACGTAAGTAAATGGTGGTGTGAGTTAGTTGCTAGTGGTTTTGACTAGGAAAAGCTTAAAGTGTAAGCTTTGTTTACACTTGTAAACTTGTAGCTAACATGATGCCACATATGGTTGTGGTGTCATGTTAGTGTCGTCCCATATAAGCTAGTGGGGTGGGACAATGTATTTTGTCCCATCTCACTAGTTTACGGGTATTCCTCGATTTTAGTTTTCTCGATTTGCGTGCCCTCGGGTCGTTTCACGAAAAACGTTTTTATAAATTATGAATCAACGTCACAAAACGAATCCAATAAAAATTGTCTCATCAAAAACGGAGTTCAAAAACGTAAATACGTAATCCTAAGGTTTCCGGTTTAGTCGTAAAAGACGCTAAATTATGCACGTAAGCCCAAATTTAAATCCGTAAATTGTGAGTTCGTCAACCAACACAAAAATAAGTTTCAAAAATTATACGAGAAAATAATTCACTACCTGAAAATGTTAGATTGTCACAGATTTTCCTCCTAAAAGGGATCAACGTCCTCGTGATCCATTTCATTTGGATGTCCGTTTCTTATTGAAATCGAAGAGGTGCGGATATTTCTTCCACATTTCATCCTCTCGTTCCCAAGTATAGTCCGGTCCATGCTTTGAATTCCATCGGATCTTGACAATAGGTATCCGACTTTGTTTCAGTTGCTTTACCTCACGATCCATAACCTCTACGGGTTCTTCGATAAAATACAACTTCCCATCTATTCGAACCTTACCTAACGGAATTTTCTCATCACTCACTGCTAGATATTTCTTTAGATTAGATACATGGAATGTGTTGTGAACACCATGAAGTTCTGGGGGTAACTCTAGTTTGTAAGCCACCGGACCTACTCGAGATAAAATCTAAAAGGGTCCAATATAACGGGGATTCAATTTTCCTCGCTTTCCAAATCTTATAACGCCTTTCCATGGCGATACTTTCAACATTACTTGGTCACCCACTTTAAACTCCATTGGCTTCCGCCGCACATCCGTGTAACTTTTCTGTCTACTACGGGCAGTCAACAACCTATTCTTAATCTGAACTATCATCTCCGTAGTCTCCCGGATCAATTCCGGTCCCGTGAGCTGGGTATCCCCAACTTCAGTCCAACATACAGGAGATCTACACTTCCTACCATACAAAGCTTCAAACGGTGCAGCCTTAATACTAGAATGGTAACTATTGTTATACGAAAACTCTGCTAAAGGCAAATGTTTATCCCAATTCTTACCAAAGTCTAACACACAAGCTCTCAACATATCTTCCAGTGTTTGTATCGTCCTTTCACTCTGCCCATCAGTCTGGGGGTGATAAGCAGTGCTCATGTCGAGATTCGTTCCCAAAGATCTTTGGAGAGATTTCCAAAAATTCGATGCGAATCTAGGATCTCGATCTGAAATGATCGATACAGGCACTCCATGTTTGCATACAACATTATCAAGGTATATACGAGTCAGCTTCTCCAATGAGAACTGCTCCTTACCGGAATGAAGTGTGCTGATTTGGTCAGTCTATCGACAATAACCCAAATCGAGTTGTTTCTAGATGATGTTCTAGGAAGCTTGGTGATAAAGTCCATCGTAATTCGCTCCCACTTCCATTCAGGAATCTTTGGTTGTTGAAGTAGTCCTGATGGCTTTTGATGTTCAGCTTTAACTCTAGCACAAGTCAAGCATTGAAGAACATACATAGCTATGTCAGCTTTCATATTCGGCCACCAGTACAACTTCTTCAAATCATGGTACATCTTATCAGATCCCAGAAGAATGGAATACTTAGATTTATGGGATTCTAACATAATCAAGTCTCTTAAGCCTCCAAACTTAGGTATCCACATACGACCTCTTAAGCATTTCACTCCATCAGCTCTAACCTCTAAAGGATCTCCTTCTCCTTGGAACCCTTCATTAACAAAATTCTCCTTCTTACAAGCTTCTATTTGCGCATTTCTAATTTGCTCAGGCAAATTATTATGCACGGTCAAGACTAGAGAACGCACCCTGATAGGCTCTCTATCTTTCCTACTTAACGCATCGGCAACAACATTGGCTTTTCCTAGGTGATATTTTATATCACAATCGTAATCACTTAACAACTCTATTCATCTTCGTTGCCTCATGTTCAATTCCTTCTGGTCGAGAATATACTGTAGGCTTTTTTGATCGGTGAATACCGTACACTTGGCGCCATACAGATAATGTCTCCACAACCTAAGAGCAAAGACTACAGCTTCTAACTCAAGATCATGAGTAGTATAATTCTCCTCATTCTTCCTTAATTGCCTAGAAGCATAAGCTATCACTTTCTCTCGCTGCATCAAAACAGCTCCATAGCCTCTAAGAGATGCATCAGAATACACTACAAAATCTTCACTCCCGTCGGTTAATGATAAGATTAGTGTACTATATAATTTTTGCTTCAATGTCTGAAATGCTCCATCTTCATCACTTCCCCAAACGAAAGGTTTATTCTTCTGAGTAAGCTTAGTCAAGGGTTTAGCTATCAAAGAAAATTCTTTAATCAATCGCCTATAATAGCCAGCCAGTCCTAAGAACTGTCGAACTTCCGTTGGCGTTGTCGGTGCAGACCAATTCTTAATAGCTTCAACCTTTGCAGGATCAACATGAATTCCATCTTTGTTAATGACATGACCAAGAAATTGCACAGAATCTAACCAGAAATCACATTTCGAAAACTTAGCATACAACCTTTCATCCTTCAGCAAATTCAAAACAATCCTTAAATGTTCTCTATGTTCATCTTCATTCTTAGAATAGATTAGGATATCGTCAATAAACACAATCACAAATTTATCCAAGTAGGGCTTGCACACTCGATTCATTAAATCCATGAAAACCGCAGGTGCGTTAGTTAACCCAAATTGCATAACTTGAATTTCATAGTGTCCATAACGAGTTCTAAATGCAGTTATAGGAATATCTTCTTCACGGACACGAAGTTGGTGATATCTTGACCGCAAATCTATCTTAGAATACACACTAGATCCTTGTAGTTGATCAAACAAATCATCAATCCTAGATAAAGGATATCGATTTTTAATTGTCAACTTATTCAGTTCCCTATAATCAATACACATACGAAAAGATCCATCCTTCTTCTTAACGAACAAGACTGGAGCTCCCCAAGGCGACGAGCTCGGTCGAATAAAACCTTTATCAGACAACTCCTTAAGTTGCTAGATAACTCCTTTAATTCAGAAGGGGCTAATCGGTAAGGCGCACGTGCCACCGGTGCAGCACCAAGAATTAAATCGATTCGAAACTCTACTTGCCTTATCGGTGGAAGTCCGGGTAAATCTTTAGGAAATACCTCAGGAAAATTCACAAATAATAGGTACATCTTCCAATCGTTTCTCCCTAGACTCATTCCCGGTCACTTGAGCTAAGAATAACTCACAACCGTTCATGATGTACTTTTGGACTTTAATACATGAAACGATTTTCAAACGGGATTCACCTCGACTACCATCAATTACTAACGTCCTATTCCTAAGAGGAATCTTAACCTTCTTCTTTCCACATAAAATAGTAGCATTATTCAACGACAACCAATCCATACCAATAATAATATCAAAACTACCTAATTCTATCAACATCAAATCAATCGGAAAGGAATGGTTTGAGAGATTTAGAGAGCATCCTTCTAATAGCTTATTAGTTTTCACTAATTTACCATCAGCCAATTCCACCTCGTAACTGGTATTTATCTCAACAGGTTCAATATCAATAAGGGCACTAAATTTAGTGGATACAAAGCTCCTATCAGCACCCGAATCAAATAAAGCAACAGCGTAATGATTGTTGAGTAAAAACGTACCGGTAACGACATTCGGATCCTCTTTCTTCACCTCAATTGTTCCAAGTTGATAGATACCACCCTGGGGGTTTCTTCCAGGTACAATCGCTTTCAACTTGGGGCATTCCGATTTCCTATGACCTTCTTCATTACAGTTGAAGCAAATGGTTCCCTTTTTACACCTTTCAACCTTGTGTCCAAGCTTTCCGCAATTTCGGCACTTCCAGCAGTCGCCAGCATGCCTCTTGTTGCCACACTTAGGACATCTATCATCGTTGCGCGGTGCATTGTTGGTAAGAGCATTTGCATTCCCCTTTCTCTGGTTCTGACGGCGATTGAAATTCTTCCTATTATCACCTCTATCTACACGATCACCGTCTCCCTTTCTTTTCTCACCAACACGGGCTTCATCTTTCCTATCCTGAATTATCTGTCCAATGAGTTGGTAGGCCATTCGAATAGCATCATCAATGGTTAGTGGTTTAGATGATGTCACGTCCCCCCGGATATTCCTGGTCAACCCTTTAATATATTGCTCAATTCGGATCTCTTCGGGTTCAACCAATCGAGGACATAGCAAGGCCAACTCATGGAATCGGTTTGTGTAACTATCAATGTCCACACCTTTCATTCTCAGATGAATCAACTCTTGTTCTAACCTAATGATCACACTACGAGGACAAAACTCCAAACTCATCCACTTCTTAATTTCAGCCCAAGGAGTAGCATTAGCAGCATCAAGACCCATGAAAGCAATTCTCCCGTTCCACCAAGTCAATGCACGACCTTTAAGAGTAGCCATAGCAAAAGTCACCTTATCTTCCTCCTTAAACTTACTAATCCGAAACACCGACTCAATCTTCTCGATCCACTGGCTTAGTCCTACAGCACCTTCAGTTCCATTAAAAGGTAGAGGTTCACACTTCATGAACATCACATAAGTACAGCCACCAACTTCAGGTGCATTAGCTCCAAGTCCTCCTACATTTCCTCCAGCATTAGCATTCACATTATTAGCATTCACATTCACATTAGTACCGCCAATTCCACTACCGCCAGCTCCACTACCGCCAGCTCCACTACTGCCAGCTCCACTACCGCCAGCTCCACTACCGCCAGCTTCATTTCTAGCATTTGCCATAAATTCAGTCATAGATGCGGTAACTTGCTCCGTAATAATCCTACGTACATCATCCTCAGTCACAGCCTTCTTGGGCGGCATACTTCTATAATTTCACAATTTCAAAGTATTAAGCATTCACCCAACAAAGGATTTCATATAATATGGATTGAATTCATAATCAAGATACAAATAAGGCACAATATGGAATTCAAGACAAGATACATATTTCATTCGATTTGAAACAAAAGTATTGTCTTAGTACATCCCATATCAAAGTTCTAGCACTATATATACTCAAAATTCGTGGCAAGTCTACTACTAACAAGTCGGCTCAGTCAAAGCTACAAAAGCACAAAAGATAAAAAGGTCACTACTAAACACAGACTGGTCTACTAAGAACCGCCAGATGGTCCATCATCCATCGTCTTCTGTATCTTTGTCGGACGATCACTAGACACATCTTAAGCTGGGCGCTTACGGATCACTCCTCTTTCAACCATGTCAGCATAAAATCTACTATTCCAACCCACGGATATATTCAACTCCTTCTCAGCTTTCTCACGCATCGCACGAGCTACATTCAACTGAATCTCCATAGAATTCACCTTTTTCTTCATTTCAGCAAACTCACCACTTTCCAACACCGATAACCTCCTAAAAGCCTCATTCAAACCACGTTCTACATCAGTCAAATCCAAACTAAGCAATTCTCGCTCTTTCTCACCAACCTTAGTCTTCGACTCCAAATAAGCAACCTGAGTCTGAACAACACCTAATCCAATCTCTGTCATACAACTCTTAACACGGGAAGCATCTAGATCACGTCTCAAGGCCCATGGTGCAAGACCATCAATATGAGTAGCCTCTCGAGTACTAGACGACTCTCCTATCTCACGTTTACGAGTAGCAATACCATCAGTACCGTCAGGTGCATTATCATCCTCATCCTCCTCTGATTCAGAATCAGATTCAGATGATTCAGACATTTCATCCCTAGGTAACTCAACCTCAAAATCAGACAAATAAACTGGTGGGGGCAAAGGCTCGCCCTCTGGAACATCATAAGGGTAAATAAGCTCGGCTTCCTCATCATCATCGACCTCAACATCTATACCTAAATCCTCCTCGACATCCTCGTCGTCAATCTCATCATCTAAATTATCTAACCCAATCTCCTCATCATTCTCTATATCAACATTCTCAATCTCATTCTCTACCAAGTCAACCTGAGGGGCAATCTGATCTCCTAGTCCTAACTCGGGCTTGGGATCCTCAAATGGTTCCTCCTCATCATCCATATCATAATCTACTAAGTCTAAATAAGGATCATCATCTACATTAGGTTCGGGAATAGCATGGTTTTCTACAGGAATATTAGGGTCAGCCATGACAATCTGCATTTATATATATATCTCGTATTAGGATAACATACTAGTTAAACAATTACATACTGAAATCACGATATATACATATATATAAATTAAATTATATATATCAAAATATATATCTTCTCAATAGGGCTTGTTGGTAACGTCGGAGATCTCTGGCACCGTTATAGTCAAAAGATTTTTCAAATATTTTCTCAAATGTTCATTGTTAAAAGATTTTGAAAAGTTTTGTTCAAAACCTTGGTTTTTAAAATCTTTTGTTGTCTATAACGAGAGCTCTGGTACCAAACTGTAACACTCTCATTTTTCGTATCGGTACAGCGGAAGGGTCTTTCAGAGTTTTACAGGATAGCACAATAACTCCTATCATAGACAACACATAAAAATGGTTGTACAAGGTTTAACATACATTCATTCGATAAAAAGTTTTAAAGTGTACAACAGGTCCCAAATTATACAGGTCATTTAGTTTACAAAACATAGATGGAATGAACATTTTTAATATTATGTGGGCCATCAGAGTCGATCTCCATCCGGATTACCTTCAAGCACCTGAGATAAAAACATGCAAAAATCATATCAGTGAATGCCGAGTGAATTCATAGAGTTTAATAAAAACCGTTATATAAAACAATCGTTAAAATCAGAACACAAGTATAATATCGGAAGTAAGTCCTCATATTGCTAGTCAGGCAATATATAAATCAAGCATACATCTTAAACCGTCCATGAGACCGTAGTCTCTATATTACCATGACAGGTAATATATGCATCGTTAATAGCGTCGTTATTATGTATAGGATACATTTTTATTTGGATTATATAGGTTGTAGGATTATTATTAGCCGCATGACATTGTTACCTTACTATGAAAACAGCGGGCCGCGAATCCGACAAACAATTTTCCCATCTAAGTTAGCGTGTCGTCACAAAAATCACGCTATGGAAATCTTCTCATACATAAATTCGCTTACCAATCAATGTGGTACGACGGGGATCAACCGTCAAGGCGCGAACTAGGGTGATCGTCCCCAAATAGTACTATCAAATGCATAAGCGTCTACCAAATCCCGGTAGTTCACAATTCATGCTAATGGGACTTTAAGTGACATAACCTAACTACTAATAATCCTTTTAGTCTCGTTTATAGGGTCATAGCATCATTCGGGTCCATATCATTAAGCATACCATTGGGACTACTTGTGTTCTATTTTTATCAAAATCTAGCATATTATCTCCCTCGCGGGTTTACAAATCATTTTATAAAACATTTAAAAGAGTGTGAGGCTATGAACTCACATTGTTAATGAAAGGCGGATTATCGGCTACGGGCGTGCTTCGGTCACGGAAACCTATTCAAATAATAATCGGTCTTAGACTTTGTCCAATGACTTTTATCAAAATAACAATATACATATGATGATTTTGTACATATGATGATGATCAAGTGGGTTTATATATCCTTGTTGACTCATTTTAGTGTTTACGTTTTGGTAACTTTTTACTAGTTTACTAGTTTTACCTATTCACCTATTTTAAGTCCAATAAGCTTAGTATAAGTTCTTTAACTTGTTTTAATCCATTTTATACCTATATTATCAGTATATATACTTTCCATTTTGGGCCCAAATGGGTTAATCCCAATAAGTTCTTTTTATAAGTATTTATATTATTTAGTCCAATTATTAGTCCAATATGCTTAGTTAGCTCGTTAATGTCCGTATGTCTTATAGTTCGGGTTTTATCGGTTTTTACTTGTATTAGTTACTTATATATCAGTATATGACTTTTAAAAACTTTACATTAGACGGGTTTGATCGTCTAGGTTTTATTTGGCGGAAAACGTTAATTTTACGGTAATAGCCGAAAAAGTCGTAAAAATCAAGTTTATAGTTTTTATTACTTATAAGTATTATTTCACTACCATTTATATAAGTTATTAATTTAATTAACCTTTTACATATTTATATAAATAAGTTTCATAAGTTAGTGGGTTTTTATTTTACATTTTATACAATAAAATTTGAGTGCTTATATAATATTAATAAACATTAATTCTCAAAATCTGATTTTTATTTTCATGTTCACCATTTTTATCATATCTAGAGTTCTATAATGAATTAGAAGCTCATTTTTGGGTGACATGTTCTTCATATTATGTGCTACATTTAACTTAGTTATAGCTACTGCTCATTTTAAGTTCATCTTGCCTTAACAGTCCCTACAAAACTGCTTATTCAGATTAGAACACCCAACTTGTTTTGATCATATCTCACTCATTATATTGATTCCATTGCATGGCCAACTCTCACATGTGTATAACATCTTGTACTTACTGTAAATGGATCATACCATGTAATTTTATCAGTTCAAGTTTTAGTTATATACTGTTTTTATACAGCCAACTAAATAATTATGATTTTAGCCTCATTTCTTATAGTTATTAACCTTTTTAAGCATATCTATCAACACTTGATCCCCACACAACATTTTTATCATCATATATACATCATATACATATACAATAATGAAGAAAATACATTTGTTCTTTACAAAAATAACAAGAGAAAATGGAGAGGATGATCTTCTTTACCAACGAATCCAATAAAAATTGTCTCATCAAAAACGGAGTTCAAAAACATAAATACGTGATCCTAAGGTTTCCGGTTTAGTCGTAAAAGACGCTAAATTATGCACGTAAGCCCAAATTTAAATCCGTAAATTGTGAGTTCGTCAACCAACACAAAAATAAGTTTCAAAATATTATACGAGAAAATAATTCACTACCTGAAAATGTTAGATTGTCACAGTCACCATCTCTCGATTAGTCTTCATGAACGTCTCGACGTCTTGATTCAATGCCATCGGTTGATTGAGAGGTGGAGCTTGGTAAGCTTGAGAATTTCCTTGAGTTGGGTATGGGTTTCTTTGGGATTGATATTGATTGGTAGCACGAGGTTGGGATTGGTTGTTTCGGTTATAGCTTTGTTGTTGGTTTTGGTTTGGAGGAGGGAAACTGGGTGGAGCAAGATAGTTGTTTGAACGATAACTTAGCAAGCTACGGTCTCCTTGAGGACGAGCTTGATAGCCTCCTGTGGGATAAGTACCGTATGCCGCGTTAACGTTTTCAGAAAAATTGCCTTGGGTAGAAGGACAATCATTGTAAGAATGAGGACCACCACATGTGTCACAAGAGATAGCAACGGCTTTAGCTTGTTGAAAGTGGTTTGTGGCCATGATCATGAAATCCTTGTGCATATCCGCGATTTGTCGGGTAAGTTCGGTTATCTCGGGATTGGAGGTAGTATAAGAAACATTGACTCTCGAGTTAGATCTTGAGGATGCGGATGAATCCCAATTCTTGTGGTGAGTAGTCATGTTTTCAATCAACTCTCTACACTCCTCCGGTCTTCTTTTCATAAAAGTACCACCGGCGGCGTCGTTGATCGTGTCACGATCATGAAAAGTGAGACCATTGTAGAAATTATCAATGAGAGTGACGGGGAGCATGTTGTGATTTGGACAATGGTCGATCAAATCATTGTATCGTTCCCAAGCATCAAAGAGCGATTCATCATTGTCTTGCATGAATCCACTAATTTGGTTACGAAGGCTTGTGACCATGGATGGTGGGAAGTAGCGCGACAAAAAGTGTTGAGTCATGTAATTCCAAGTATGAATAGAATTCTTTGGGAGACGGTCAAACCATTTTTCGGCATGGTGAGAAAGCGAGTGGGGAAATAGTTGAAGGCGAAGTTCATCCATAGAAACACCGGGTGATTTCATGCTTTGGGTGATGGTAATGAATTTGTCGAGGTGTTTGTTGGCACCATCATCCGGAATTCCACGAAATGGGTTAGTTTGCACTTGTTGGATCATGTGATGCTTCAACGAAAACTCCTGAGCCATGATGTGCATCGGCGCAATCGGGCCTCCGCGTCCGTTCATGGTGGGTTGACACAATTCCTCCATTGTTCGTAAATCAGGTAGGGGACATTGTTATTGTTGTTGTTATTGTTATTCAAATTGGGTAGAGGTGGGTTATTATTGTTGTTATGAACACCAGCCATATCTAGTTCTTCACGAGTCTCGGGCTCAGAATAGTTCGAAGATCTAGTACGCATACACCTGCAGAAGAAAAATACACAGAGAGAATATTTATATAATTTTTTTGGTGCAAACCTTTGGAAAAGAATTGCTTTTTATGATTTTTCAATGTTTTTGTATTTTTGATGAATTTTATATTTTTTAGGTTTTTGAAAATTTTTAAAGCAAGGAAAATAACGTTCAAAGAACGGATCCCAAAATTCAATGCGTCTCTCACTAGAAACCGTTAATCTTAACGAAAAGAGCCGGCAGCGACGCCATTTGATACAAGGCTTTTACCCCAAGTATATAATCTTATCGTCTGATCTTTTCGAATTGATTTCCAGTCTAAAGTGCGACTCAGTTGTCTTTTGGTGAACAAGAGAATGGTTTGGTTGATTATCTATTTTAAACTAATAGCAAATAAATGTAAATGTCGTTGAGTAAAATTAAAGCTTAAAAGATTAAACTAAAAATAACGAGTTAAAAATAAATGCTTGAAAACTTAAAGACAAGATTAGGAAAATTACTTGAACACTTAATAAATCTAACACTTGAAAACTTTGCAAAAACAAGAAATAAACAATTGGAAAACCAACAATTACTGCCAAATCGGAATATCCAAAATGCATTAATCGGAATGTGTAGTCGGAAAACACTGATCGGAATGTGCAAAATGTCCTCGTCGGAATGTCTGAAAAGGAAGCAGATCGGAATAATGACAACACCCTGGTCGGAATACTAATGCAATCGGAATGTGTGACAAAGGAGTTGATCGGAATGTGGTAAATTAATACAATCGGAATATCTAACTTGAGTCAAATCGGAATAATATGCAAAACCCCCAATCGGAATAATCAACAAGGCCACAGTCGGAATATGAAACCTATTCCGATCCAAGGTGATCGGAATATAAATGCTTAAATCGGAAAACCAGAAACCCTTTTCCGATTTGGAGATCGGAAAGAGGGGTGGTGCGTGATTGGAAAGGGGTTTCTCCTTTCCGATTAATATGGGATTCGAAAGATAAGCAAAGTAATAAGCTATTTTGATAAGCTAATCACTAAAACTTAAATGAATCTAAAGTAGAAAGACTAAATAAGCACAAGTAACAACTTTTCCAAACTTAAAATAAGCAAACTTTTAAATCAAACCATAAAAAGGTGAACTTTTTAAGAAAACTTTTAAAAGTAAATAAGCTAAAAGAAGCGAATAAGCCAATAAGCACAAGAATATTAAAGCTTAATCGAATGAAAGCTTATGTAGGAACAAAAAGATTAACTTTTTAAGCACAAAAACATTAAGAACAACACGGATCAAATGTATTTTGCACCAAAGTTAACTAAAATCAAGAAAGGTAGAAAGAGATGAAAGATTAAAAGCTTAACTAGAACTTGATTAATGAAATCAACAATACATAAAGGTTTAATCTTGAAAGATTAAAAGAAAGAAAGATGAAAACTTAGTGAGAGAAAGTTGAGAACTTTCTCTCTCTAAAACTAGAAAGAAAAGTGAAAAAATGAAAACTAAAAAAAACTAAAAACTAACTACCCTCCTAATGTGTATTAGGAGGGTATTTATAGGGAAAAATGGGAAGGAGTGCATGTGTTGCCTCTTCTTTCTTTCTTTATTCACGTCTTCTCGACTCGATTTAATTCCTTGTCTTTTCTCGATGTCGTCTCGGGATTTGAACTTGTCTTGATACTTTTCTTCTTTAATTTAGACTTGAGTTCTTCGACTTCCTTAAACTTCCGTCTTTAGACTTTTTCTTCGATAAATCTTCAGAATAGGCCTTGGACTTCCGTTCTTTTTGCACTCTTGATCTTTTGACTTCGTCTTTTCCTGTTTTCTTCGATAAAAACCCGTGAAAGCCCGTGTTTTCTTCCTTTTTAATCTTTTGGTCCTAAAACACAATAAAAACACAAACCACGCATAATTCCGACTTTTACGACATAAAATACACGTTTTGGTCTTGTTATTATTGGAAATAAGTGGTAAAAGGATAAGTGTTTACACACTTATTAGGGAACACCCAAGAGTGGATTATCAGATGGAGGAGGATGTGGAGAAGGCATGGTATCCAAGGGTTATATGGGTGAGATGGGTGAATTAGGTGGAGTGAAAGGAAGAGGCTCAAAAACAAAGGGAATTCTTTGATGAGGTTGAGGTTGAGCATTCACATTTAAAGGAGGACTAGAAGTGAATGGTGAGGAAAACTCATTCATTCTTGATTGGAATGAAGAGGAGGTAGAACCATGTGAATGGTTAGTACCATGAGTTGATTTTGTCTTTCATGAAGCAAGTGGTGGTGAAAGTGATGAAGAGATGAAAATAGGTGAGGCTTCACTTTTTGGTTTGTGAGAAGATGGAGAGCCAAGTTTAGGAAACTTGAATTTTATCTTAAGGTTTCTTTTGGATGAGGAAGTTTTGGAGGAATTTGATGTTCTAGTCGATACCATGGTTGTGTGCTAAGGTTTAGAGAAGAGTTGAAGGGATGAGGAACACAATCAACAAGAAAGTGTTTAAGAAGAGGAAGGGATGATCCAAACTAGTAATGGGTTAAAAGTGTTTTAAGTGAACAATGAAATTAGGTAGCCTAGTTTAGGAAAATGCAGGTTTTTGCAAAAGTTTTATCAATGTTTACACATATTAAGGAAGAATAGTGTAAAGCAAAGATTCTTCTTAGAATATTCAGAGGTGGTTCCTTATAGAGAGGCGCGGTTCTTTATCGCTAAGGAACCGCAACCTGGATAAGGATCTGCCCCCATTGGGTTTGAAAAAAGGCACTTCCAGTAACTTTAGCTAGCCTAGATTTAATATAAATGTTTATCAAGCCAAAATGGACTATAAATCAAGGTCTAGGAAGCTAACTAACACGTAAGATGCATAGAGCCATGCAAATCAAAAGATCGATAGCATGGATAATTAGGATTAAAATACTAGAAAATCCAAACACAAAGTATTAGTTAATGAACACATAATATCCTAAAAATAAGAAGGAGAACAAGAATAACTTGTTCAACAATTCAAACATGTTTACAAACATGTTAACCATTCACGAGTGGGATATATCATTCATCTATGATCATTTCCTCTTTGCCTTGATTCACTTCTTATTCGATCTTGAAGATGAAGATTGAGACAATACTGATATTCTGAATCAATGTCTAGAGAAGACAATTGAGAGATAGATGATGACAAGTCATAACAAGGATTAAGAGAGTTGTCTTGAGAGACATTTTCATCTTCATTTGAATCATGTGTGGGAACAGAAGAGACATTCCCTTCAATAGGAAGCATGACTCGATCCACGAAGTGAAATGATGAAGCATTTAGAGGTGGAAAGTCAAGAAGAAGTATCTTAAGAAGACGTGAGAGAATCATGGCATATGGAAGAGTAGAACAAGATCCACTGAGAACAAATCTAATTCTTCTAGCTATGAAAAATGCAAGGTTTTATGCAGTGGTGGTAGCAACACAAAACAACATATGTGTAAGACAAGCGGGCACATGGTTGCGATTACCATCCAAGCACATTGCATTTTCCCGAATGATTTCGGCCCAAGGGATCATAAAATCACTAAGATCGCTAGTTAGTAATTCCCAAGGAGTAAGAGCACGAAATTCTCCTTCAAAATTACCAAGAATAGGATGCTCACGAGGTTTAGCAATGGCACAAGATATGGCCGAAGCCGAAGGTATCTCGGTCAAATAATGCACATCAATAGGGGCCGATTCAAAGTGGTTTAAACCCCGAGCATCGGTGAGCCTACATTGACCTTCGTATGGAACTCTGAGAATCTTACCAAATTCCTCGAGAGTGTACGCAAAGTTTTTCCCCTTGATGGAATATCTTATAGATAGACCATTATTGATGCACATTAGTGTGTACGAGTTAAAGAATTCCATGAGGAAAGAAGGAAAGATTAGCTCATCTATATCAAGCAAACAATCAAAGCCAATGGTATTGAACATGAATCGAATGAAGTCAAGTCCAAGAAAGTTAGAAGGAACAATACGTCCTTCATGGAAACAGCGAGATTCAAGACTATGATAAGTGTTTTGAGTAGAGCGAGTTTGATTCAACAAAGAAAGATTAGGCATGTATTCTCTAGTACGTTGGTGGTCATTTTGATATCCTAAAGTCATGACAGTACCTAATAACATACAAACATATTTCCTAAATTACTCATATGTTGCATATAAACCAAAAATCAAAGGAAATGAGAATGTGTTTCATCAATATCTTGATAAACCAAGGTTTCATCCTTATCATTCTCATATTCACAATGTACCTAGTTCATCATTAATAATGACACATTGACCATGTAAGATCAATAATGATCTTGAATATTGATTTTTCAAAACAAGGTTTTTAGGTAAGCATTTAACAATGCCATTACCAACTCGTTCATGGGTTCATATCAATTCCATCAATTAACCAAAACTATTTAGTCAAAAATCAGATTTGTTCTACAAGTGGGTTTTAGTGAAATCTCAATGAATATGAACCTAAGGAATCATAGTAACAATACTATGTCAACTCTTATTCCTAGTAAGGTTCTAATTCAATGTCAATTTTAAAAATCCCCAATTATGATTGTATGAACCCTAGAAAAAATTAGATGAAACTGAAAGAAATGACTTACAGATAATTGATCTTGGATGAAGAATGAGTGAAACCCACAAATCGAAATCAATTAATCTTGAGTAATTGAAGGTTTTTGAAAAACGACAATGGTGGAAAACTGGGTATTCTCGTCACTATGTTGGAGAAGAGAGAGAAGGAGTTTTTGAAAAAGTGATATTTAATAAAAACTGATTCTTTAGTCGCGGGTACTGGGCGCGGTTCCTTATCGATAAGGAAACGTCGGTTTGAACCGCGTCGATAACGAACCGCCTACAGTGGCATGTTTTTAACAAGGAAAATCAAAGAAATTTTCAGAACCAATTTTTTCTATAAAACCTTAAAAATATGTCTTAAGCCTTTAGGAAATCATTGGACCACCACAACACTAGGTAATAATGCTTTATTAAAGGATTACGAGTTGAATCGAGATATGAAAAGACCGAAACGGACAAACGACTACTCGTAGCAAAGAAGCAAAGGGGATAGGAGTCAAGGAAGTGAATCAAGACGAAGAACATTTCTCAAGAGACAAATGACATTCTTTAAATCAAGGAGACGAAGAGCTTGTGTCATATATAGTGGTTTAAGACGTGCCTTTTGCGGCGAAAGTCTAAACGGCTTTGGTAATGAATTATACAAAGCAATTTTGATGCATAGAATAAGATCATTTTTAAGATTAGTCTTATCTTATTTCAAAATATGAGCAAAGTATAGTTTCACTTTCTCTCCCAAATGATCGGATAATTATTGCTAGGATTAACAATAACAATATCTTTGGAATATTTCAATTCCAAATGTGTAAAATCCACCTACAACTTAATGAAGTAGTTTGGTATCTCAAGGGATTCACCAATCATCCTAGATATGAGCTTAATTGCACAAGTTACACATGATATTGGGCCTACTAACCGTAAGAGTGCAAACCATAAAAATCATGCTTGATACTTTAAGCTTCTACTAACTCACCCTACATCTCCATAGTAAATCAAGTATCCAAGCAATGAAGGTTTGAGAGGGAAAAAGGAAAGAATCACAAACCACAAATAAATGTCAAGGCAAGGATGCCAAGAACAAACATATAGTCTATTAATGATCAAAAGAATGATCAGTAGGGCGTGTGGAAGAACGAAAGCGTACCTTGGTCACAAATTGCATTCCAAGCTTTCAAGGAACCAATGCAAAGCCCAACTATGACTAATAGTGACTACTAAGTCTTCAAGGACTATTATCACTCCTATCCATCTTGATATCATCATTCAATGATGTTGGAAATCAAAGAAGATGAGTCTTCTACAAGTGTAAGTGACTCAATCGACAATCAATTGAATGATTCATCTTCATGAGTACCTACACATAACAAGACACAAACTAGTAGATACATTTCAAGAGTAAATCTAAAATGCATTAATACTACTAATCTAAATGAGATGCAATATTATCAATATAAAAGACTTATTTTCAACAAAAAATAGTTTTGACCAAAGAAAAACTTTAGTACAACTTAACCTTCTAATTTGAGGAGACAATGGATCGATCCAAGTTTTAAAGTACAATATACTTCAAAGATCTTGTGTCACCATCGCTCTGATACCAATTGTATATTTCTTATTGATTTATCTCCTAATTAAAATTCCTTTCAATTAGGTGAGTGCCAAAACTATCTCTTACTTGAAAGCTAGTTACATAATGATTAGGTTCAATTCTAATGCATTAACAATAAGCAATAAGTGTAATGAAGTTGAATGTAAGTAATGAGTAAGGAAAGAAACAACCTAGTACGAAGACACCAAGATATATAGTGGTTCGGCAACGAGGCTCTATCCTCGTTCCTACTCCACTCCTCGAGTACACCTTACTCGATATTTCCACTATATCTACAAGCTCCCTTCTTAACGGAGAAAACCTACAATGTCGCTTACATTATTTTCTGACACTAAGCTAAATGTCGAGACCTAATCTTAGCTAGGACCAATCTACACAACGTCGCCTACTTAACCATTTTACGACACAAGGCTAGATGTCGAGTTCTAATCCAAAGCTAGAACAAATCTTCACAACGTTGCCTACTTCACCATTTTCCGACACAAGGCTAGATGTCGAGTTCTAATTCAAAGCTAGAACCAATCTTCACGACTCTTCATATTGAAGCTAAGTGAGAACTTCACACAACACAACTACATATCACTTTATAGTTTAGTGAGAACTCACAAGACACAACTATTGGGAATTATTTGTAAGTGTCAAGTACCGTTAGTGTTATTGAAGTACTGTTAGTTATCTTTCAAGTACCGTTAGTGTTAACGCGGTACATAGTAAGTACTACTACTTATAAAGTAAGTACTGCTATATTGATTAGGATGAATATATCTTTGTATAAGATATGTCATAGTTATAGTTAGAGTATATCTTATGTGATATACTTTAATAGTTAGAATATTGATAATATATCGTCTGTGATATAGTTATCTTTATAGAATATTCTAAGGTTTCTAGGGTTCCTTACTCTATAAAAGGAACATAGGTACGATGTTATTCTTGTACCTCATTAAAGTTGATTAATAAGAGAATCAAATAGTTAAAAGTAATTTTGTTCTTCTGTGCTTTATAAGTTAGATTCTGTATAACTTATTTAGCTTGAGTAAGAGTTCTCAAAGTGTTTTAGTTTGATTACAAACTACTATACTAGTTCTTGACAGAATATAGATCCAATCAAAGGGATCAACAAGTGGTATCAGAGCTTGTTGAGAAACTCTAAAAAAGAAGAACACAACCCCAAATACTCCACTCACACTAAAACTCAATGTCTCAACCTGGTGATGACCCTCACTTGGAAGATATCCCAGATCCTGATCCAATACCACAGGGACAGCCACAAGTTGTGCATCTTGCACCAGCACAAGGTGTTCAAGCCATAAATGTCGTAGCTACCTTTACAACTACAACACCTTCTCATACTCTTTCGACTGTCAAACGCCCAGTTCGTAAAGGTGATAACTATGAGACATGGGCTATGCAGATGGAACATTACTTGAATCACATAGATCACACTGTGTGGCAAGTTATCAAGAATGCGAATACACCCAAGAAGCTACACTGGTTGCCTGATGGTACATGCTATGCTCTACCTGCTATGACTGTTGAAGAGGTACAAGCAGAGATCAGAGAAAGAAAGGCCAGAAATGCTTTGGCTATGGCACTTTCAGAAGACATCTTACCTAGCTTTCATCACTATAAGGATGCAAAGGCTATGTGGGATGCCATCAAACTTAGATTTGGAGGTAATGAAAAATCTAAGAAGATGAAGAAGATTGTTTTGAAACAAGAATTCGATAACTTCTCAATATCCAGTATAGAAGGGATCCATGGTGGCTATGGAAGGTTCAGTAAGCTGCTTATTCAATTGGCAGTTTATGGACAAATTATTCCCAATGAAGAATCTAATCTGAAATTCTTAAGGAGTGTTCCACAAGAATGGAAGGCAATGGCTATGCACTTCATCACAAGAGATGATCTGGATTCAATTCCTTTTGATCATCTTTACAACAATCTTAGAGCATATGAGATGGATGTAAAAGGCGTTGAGGTGACCAAGGCAGCAGCAACAACAAAGTCTAACTTGGATTTTGTGTCAGAAGGTAATAGCGGTACTTACTTTCATAATACCGCTAGTGGATCAAGCAGCGGTACATACTTCACAAATACCGATGGAGGACTTACAAGCGGTACTTACACACAAAGTACTGAAAACAGTCCTATAGTCTCTCAAAATCTACAAGGAATGTCTTCACCATTATTTAGTGACAATGATGCCTTCTCATTCTTTGCTGGACAAGACAACAGTCCAAGACTAACACTCAATGACTTGTTCCAAATGGATGATGCTGATGTTGAAGAGATGGATCTCAAATGGCAAGCTGCTATGATTTCTGTGAGATCTAATAGGTTCTTCAAGAAGACTGGAATGAAGATGATTGTTGATCCTAATGAGCCATTAGGATATGACAAGTCTAAAGTTAAATGCTATAACTATAGAAGGAATAGACACTTTGCAAGGGAATGCACTAGAGACAAGGCTGAGAGTAGCAGTCAAAAGTCCAAAAACAGCTATAGAACCAGTCCAAGAATTACTGAAAGCTTTCCAAAAGGAAACAGCAGGAGTCCCAAAGGAACCAAAGCATTGGTTTGATGGCTTTCTCACATGAAGATATTGAGGTACATCCTTGTTCTAAAGATTGCGCTCTTAAATTTAACAGCTTAAAAGTAGAACTAGATGAACAGTATCAAAAAGTCAACACTTGCACTGTAGAACTAAATGCTTTCAAACAGGGTGTTGCTAAGTTATAAGAAAATATAGGTTTGTATAAAAAGGGTCAACAAAACTATAAAGAGAAAATAAGAATGTTAACTCTTCAAATAAGGGAAAAAGATGTGGAAATTAAAGCTTTTGAAAAACAACTTTAAAAGTATCAACAGAAAATGAAGCTTTAAAAGCCAGTTTTTGTAATGAAAGTGAAGTGATTAATCATTGGCAAAAGTCCTCTAAAGGATTGGGTAAACTGATTAATTCACAAATGGGGTATTATGATAAGTCAGGCCTAGGATATATTGAGGACCAACCTGGGATAACTTTAACTGACAAGGACTTATCAAAAAGGATTTTCGATAGTTCTAGTGAGTCAGATAATACACCTGAAAATGATAGATATGCTAAAGGAATGAAGGCAGTTCCTCCACCATTATCAGGAATTTTCATGCCCCTTGTAATGATACAAGTATAGAGTTAAAAGAACCTAAGGCTGTTAATGTTTCAAACTCTAGTACTTTGTACCAAGATAAGTCTGTTGTGACCAAAAACATTATTTATCCACCTTTAATGAACAATTTTGTTTCTGAAGAGTCTAAAACTAGTTCTGCTCCCAAGCAGGTAAAAACTCCTAGCAAGGCATTAGATAATGATCTAAAACATAATAAAACAAAGAGGGGTGGGATAGGTTTTGAGAAAGTTAAGTCAAAACATCCTATTGGGTCTTCTTTGAGAAGAAAAGGATGTTATGTTTGTGGTAGTCTAAGTGTAACACCCCCAAATTTACATGTTTCAATACAGCGGAAGACTCGTTGGTGTTACGGGATAGCACATTACTCACATCATAGACAACGCATAAAAATGGCGTCGTTTAATAATAAAGCATTTCCATTCATAAATATCAAATTTACATAGGTCCCAAGTCATTGTATTTCATACAGGTTTTACAAAGCATTTGAATGGAAATTATTATTTAAGTGTGGGCCATGAATTCTTGTTGTCTTCCCGAGAATTACCTTCAAGTACCTGAGACAAAACATGTTAAAAGAAAAGGTCAGCGATAACGCCGAGTGAATTCATAGAGTTTAATAAAACCAAATATATCATCGGTATATAATTATTACCGAAAATAATTTTTGTACAAATCATTGTAATAGGCCATAAAATAGCCAAAGTCATTTTATACAAATCCTTATCAAAAATCATAATATAGGCGTTTGCCTTCAAAATCATTATACGAAACATTGTCGTAAAAACATCATACAATCCGTTTTAAAACGCTGTATAAAATTAGATAAAAACCGTTATATGAGTATGGTTTATGAAAAACCAAAACACGAACATAAAATCAATAATAAGACCCCGTATTGCTAGTCAGGCAATATATTGTAATTCAGTGCGTATGGCAGTATTTCGTTATTTGGATTATTATAAGCCGCATGACATTGTTACCTTACTACAACAAACAACGGGTATCTAACCCGAAACTCAATTTGCCCATCTAAATTAGCGTGTCGTCACAATAATCACGCTTATAGAAATCTTCTCATACATAAATTCGCTTACCAATCAATGTGGCACGACGGGGATCAACCGTCAAGGCGCGAACTGGGGTGATCGTCCCCAAATAGTACTATTATATGCATAAGCGTCTACCAAATCCCGGTAGTTCACATTTCATGCTAATGGGACTTTTAGTGACATAACCTAACTTTGATAATCCATTTCATTTCATCTATCAGGTCATTTAATCATTCATCGGGTCATACAATCATTCGGGTCCAAATCAATAAACAGGCAATCGGGACAAATGGTGTCCTATTTTATCAAAACTAACATGTTATCTCCCTCGCGGGTTTATAAAACATTTCATAAAAACATTTAAAAGAGTGCGAGGTTATGAACTTACGTTGATGTGGGAAGGCGGTTATCGGCGATTTGGATGTACGGTACGTGCTTCAATCACGGAAACCTAGACAAATAATACTCGTCTTAGACTCTTGTCCAATGACTTTATAAAAATAACAATTATGTATACATATGATGATTTTATATATATGTTGATGATCAAGTGGGTTTATACATTCTCATTTACTCATTTTAGTGTTATGTATTGGTAACTTTTATACTAGTTTACTAGTTTTACTTATTTACATGCTTTAGGCCCAATAAGCCCATTATAAGTCCATTACCTTAAATTAGACCATTTATACTTTTATTATCAGTATTATACTTTACATGTTGGGCCCAAGTGGGTTAAGCCCAATGAGTAAGTTTATAAGTGTTTAGCCTATTTAGTTGTATTATTAGTCCAATAACGCTAACTTAGCCCGTTAATATCCGTATGTTATATAGTTCGGGCTTTATCGGTTTTTACTTGTATTAAGTACTTATATATCAGTATATGTCTTTTAAAAAGTTTACATTAGACGGGTCCGACCGTCTAAGTTTTTATTGACGAAAAACGTTAATTTCACGGTACTAGCCGAAAAGACGTAAAAATCATGTTTATAGTTTTTATAACTTATAAAACTTACCAAACTACCATTTTTATATAATGTCCATTTATTTATCCTTATACATATTTATATAAATGAAATATATAAGTTAGTGGATTTTAATTTCACATTTTATACTATATTATTTTGAGTGCTTATATAATACTATTAAACTTTAATTTCACAAAATCTGATTTTTAGTTTCACTTTCACCATTTTTATCATATCTTGAGTTATATAAGGAGATAGAAGCTCATTTTTGGATGGCATAAACTTAATATTATGTGCTACAAATAAGTTAGTTATAGCTACTGCTCAATCCATGTCTAAGTATCCTTAACAGTCCCTACAAAACAGACTATTCAGATTGGTATACTAATTTTGTTTTGATCATATCTCACTCATTTTTATGATTCCATAGCATGGCCAACTCTCACATGTGTATGACATCTTATACTTACTGTAAATTGATTCCATCATGCTATTTTATCAGTTTATCATTTGGTTACTTACTGTTTTTATACAGTCATCATATTTAGCAAGATTTTAACCTTGTTACCTATGGTTTTCCATCTTTTTAACCATATTTATCAACACCAAATCCCCACACAATATTTTTATCATCATATATTAATCATATACATATACAATAGGAAAGAAAATACAAGATTACATAATCAAAATAACAAGAGGATAGGAAGAACAATCTTTATACCACCAAGATTAAGTAATTTATGATCAAGGCTTGAATTTTTGATGGCAAAACTTGTGATAGATCAACACCAACTTTGAAGACCACCAATATTTGTAGAGTTCTTGTAGAAATCAGCCCTTGGACATCACCAAATCACCTCCTTGGATGTTAGAATCACCTCCAATCTTCAAGGCTTCAAAGGAGCATCATCATGTGTATGAGTAACACATGATGTTATGGCTAAAATATATCAAATGAGGGTTGTTGTTGATGATTGTTGGACGAAATGAGGTAGAGAGGGAGGATAGTATGAGTGGTTTTGCATGTGTAAATGAATAAATGGTTTGTGTTAGATGGTTTTGTTGGTTTGATAGCTTACTTGTTAAGCTTAGGCTAACAAGTGTAGCTTGTAAGCTACAAACTTGACACCTCATGGTGTTGTGTCATGGTTTTGGCCATCCCATGTTAGTGGGGTGGGGCAAAACTTGTTTTGTCTCATCCCACTAATTTACGGGTATTCCTCGATTCTAGTTTCCTCGATTTGCGTGCCCTCGGGTCGTTTTACGAAAAACGTTTTTATAAATTATGAATCAACGGCACAAAACGAATCTAATAAAAATTGTCTCATCAAAAACGGAGTTCGAAAACGTAAATACGTAATCCTAAGGTTTCCGGTTTAGTCGTAAAGGACGTTAAATTATAATCGTAAGTCCTAATCTCTTCTCGTAAATTTGTGAGTTTATGAACCAACACAAATTTAAAACTCCGAAATAATATTCACGGATAAATTTATTTCCTGAAATGTCGGACTGTCACCAAAGACGGTGTATGTAAACGTAAGCACGTAACGTAGAATCCTCCGGTTTAGACGTAGTCGATGCTACTTCAAGACGTAAATCCAAATTTCTTCCCAAAAATAAGTGAGTTCATAATATAACATTAGAATAATGTTTTTAAATAACACTTGAGAATAAAATATCAACCATAAGTTGACGGCTTGTCACAACATTTACCCCTAAACAGGATCTTTGTCCTCAAAGATCATTTTATATTATTACTCACTTCTTATAGAGTTAAAGCGATGTGGGTATTTCCTCCACATTCGGTCTTTTCAGTGTAATTCATTACAATACACGAGTTTCATCAAACATAACTACGGGAGTACGATCAGGCTTAATGTTGACTTACTTTCTCTATCCATGATGTTCACGGGTTTTTGATGAATGCAACTTTTCGCCGATCCAAACTTCATTAAGGAATAATCAGATTTTCACTTGATAGACATTTTATCAAGTTCGATATACGAAACATAATTCACGCAGCACTTGAAGTCCTAGGGTAAATCCAGCTTATATGCCTTCCATACCAACTTTTACATCATCTCTATGGTCCCATACTACGATGACTTATTTCCCATGATCTTTCAGATCATCTATTCGTTTTTCCAAAGTAAATTTTTTTGGCATAACTTCGCTACCCATTCGGCACTTCATGATCTACATTTCATATTCACATAACCTCCTGCCTACTACCAGTAGTCAATAATCAGATCCTAATTTCAACAACCATTTCAGGTCTCGCGGGTCGGGTATTTTGTAAGGTTAGGTTTGTCGTCATAGAAAACCTTAAACCTAAAAGACATGTCCAACTCACAGTGGGTGTATGTCGGGTGTCTTCGTCCCAACTCCTGCTTACAGATGCTCTCATATTTAAGATCCTCACAAGATTCGATCTCGATCCTAATACGATAATTATCAATGATAATCTCTCCAAAGGAAAGCGATTATATGGTTTATTACCAAAGGTCAATTATTCAAGAATAAAACAACACTTCTAGTGTTTTGTATCATTACTTTACCTCGTCCCTTCGATTGGGGTGGTAAACAGTACTCTCATCAAGGTTCGTTCCCAATGACTTCTGAGCAAATCTCTAGAAATTCGATGCGAAGCGAGGATCTTAATAGAGATGATCGATATAGGCACACTATGTTTACACAACTCCTTTAAATACAAAGAGTCAATTTCTTCATCGAGAATCTATCATTAACAGGAATGATATTAGCAGATTTGGTCAGTCTGTCGACGATGACCCAAATCGAATCAAATTCAGATGATGACCTTTGCAATAGTTAGACGTTTACTAATGTATGAGGCGATGTCTGCCTTCATAATTTGCCATCAGTACAACTTCTTCAGATAAAGATACATTTAGTCAGAAATGACATGATTAGAATACTTATACTTATGAGATTCCAACATAACTAAATCTCGAAATCCTCCATATTTAGGCAACCACAAGCGGCCTTTTATACATTTAACGCTATCGGCTTCTCAATTCTAATGGTTCACATTAGCCGCGAACCCCTTTTATTATCTATATTATCCTTCTTACAAGCATCGGCTATTTTTAAATTGTTTGGCAATTTATTTTGCACATTCATTATTAAGGAACACATCCTAATTGATTCTTTATCCTTTTTACATAATGTGTCAGTATTTACATTCATCTTTCCTGATGCAATAATTATCATGTCTATAATTTACTCAGAAATTCTTTCTTCATATTTTCTAAGTTTTAGTTTCGTCTCAACTATCATTTTTATTAGTTTTGTTCAATCCGACGTTTAAAGCGTCGATAAATATTACAAGTGATTAAATAATAAATATTTAATTTTATGAAACGTAACCGTAAAAATTTTAAATTTTCTCAGTTTGTCTAATTATAGAAAAATGTTCAAAATAAATTTGAATTTAATTAATACGATTTTTGTTGATTTATCGAAAATAATTAATAGGATTCGTAAATGTTCGAAAAATCTGTGGTTATACTTTGGTCAAAATTTTCTTAGTTGAAAAGCGTAAATTATCGTTTCAAATTTTCAAGTCATGGTTTAAAAGGTTTCCTCAATCCTTCTTAGGTTGTCTTGAGGTATACACAAATATTTACCCCTAAACGAGAGTTTAGTTAAATGTTATGGGTATAAGGGAATAATCCCTCAAAAGTTCTTTTTGATAAAACATTTGTCAAAACATATTTGCACTTTCTTTTTGGTAAAACCCAATGTCTTAAATGACTCTAATTCTTGAAATGTCAATATAGATCCCATTATCTTATTAATCACACGGTCAAATCATGTAAAGGATTAAGCCGTTAATCACATGTTAATTACTCAAGGTACATGTTTTCATTGTTCGGTCAATTCAGGGCAGTCTATAAATAATTATTAACTCCTTCTTATACTTAGAAACAAATAAATGGTCGTTAATGATCACGAGCATGAATTTATCAAATTACAGCCTACACATGTGATTCACCAATTTATGAATGCTACATGTGCATTGGTCAATCCAAACGACATCACGTGAAACTCATAATGTTCATTACAAGTTCTGGATGTAGTGATTGGAATAGATAATCTTTTTCGCGGACGTGAAGTTGATGATAACCATGCCGTGGATCAAATATTTAGAACATACGCTAGAACCTTGTAAATGATCGAACAATCTATCATCTTGGGTAGTGGATATAGATTTTAATCGTCAATTTAATTAGTTCACGGTAATTCAACAAATAAATATAAGGAATGATAACACCATAGCTCTTCATAATGACGAGCTCGGTAGAATAAAATCTTTTCTCGACAACTCTCTCAGTTGTACGGTAATTCTTTTAATTCAGATGGTGCTGACGTACAGTGCACACGCCACGGGTGCAGCACCAGGAATAAAATTAATACCAATTCAACTTGCCTTAATGGTGAAAGTCTAGGTAACTCACCAGCAATACCTCTTAAAGTTTTAGAAAACATAAACATATTTTAATAAATTTAGTTTAAGTTCTTTCTAGCTTACAAGATCTATGACTAGTTCATAACCATTCACGGTATGATTTCAAGTCTAAATGCAGGATATGGTCATCCATCAAGAATTATTTAGATCACTTTTGATAATCAACATCTTATCATTTAGTGGAATTCTACTCGAGTTCCCATCAATTAAGACAATGTCGTCATGTCATAATCAATCAATATATTCTACTGGCACTATCAACTTTCCAGTTTCATTGTCGTTGATAAGGTGTGAACTTCTCAAGAGACTAATAATAACTCATAATCCTTCACAAATTCAAGGATATCAGGAGACATAACTCACCTTAAAAAGAGTAAGGTCAACGCATAATCTACGCGAGAGAATTTCAAATCAGATACAGACCAAAACATTAACGAATATGAATATATCCCATGTTTTCATAAACTGAGTACGCATTCGAAAGCTCCTCAGATCGTTACCCAGGTCATTTAAATGAAATCAAATCAAAAGAAATGATAGGAACGTCGATACATCCAGTCGGGTATCAACATTCGGTAATCAGATACTTTTCCTAAGAATCTCACCACGGGAGAATTGGACAAGAAAGAGTTGTCAATTGTCAAATAAGACAATTTCCACAGATGAGTAAATTCAACTCAGAAGAATAAATAGTACGGGCACATATGTAGGTGTCCCTATCAATATGTCCCTATTTTGCACTTCTTGCAGATCTTATAAAATTTAATCTTTCATAACTTCAAAGAAAATGTAGTGTTTACTAATACTTTCATGGTGACTACTAATCAGCCTTGCATGGTCCATTCCAAATTGTATGTAGGCGCGCAACTATATACAATTTCAAGATTAACGATGCAATACTCAGTTCGTCAAAATTTTATCATCATGTTTATAATAAAAACACTTTCATGCTTAATTCTTAAATAAGAATCAAAAATAAATTTACAAATATTTTCTTTGTTATGAAAACAATTAAGTTTTCCAACGTGTTTTATAAACAACTTCATTTCGATAACAATCACTTATAAATCTTACTTTAAATAATCCTTATAGTGACGAAAATTCAATTTTTCTCAAGGGATATTGTTTTATCTTATAAAACAATGAGTGATCTGCAAAAGAGTGATGAAAGCTTGTTCACCAAAAACTTACTATAATATGATAGGAAATGAGCTTTAGCCAAATAATCATGAGGTTCATGACCTTGCTGGCGCTCGAAAAGAATAATCCACAACGTAACTCAAATCAAGATGAGTACTTGTTCAATGGTTGCATCACTAATGCGAACATTTGGATGAAGCAATAAAAGATAGATAACATCGATACATGTAGGATTTAGCAATCAATGGTAGTCTTTTCATTAATCACAAACAAGTCAAAATTGTACCGTAACATATTATGTGTCACTATGTCATACAATTCCAAGAACTCATCCTACCAACTGATGTCTCAGTTAAGTTAGGGATTATTTTTAAAAGATACCACAATGAATACTAATCTACAAGAGTCATTAGGTGTTCCACATGTCCCGAAAGATCCATCGGCCCCCAATTCAGAAGAAGATTTCTTCAATTTATTTATTGGACACTGGGCATCCTCGTTATTGGACAATGGTTTAGGAACAACCCTTAACACAAACTAACAATTAATTAAAACCTTATAATTCAATCACATAACTTAACGACTTCATCTTATCAATCTCATATTCCATAAAAGTTAAATTTTACTTTATTCAAGTTTCAATCAACTTATACTCAATGCAATATCCTATCTCATTCTCTAATACTTTCAACCATATTCTTAATCCATAAAAGGGCAATAAAAGTTCGATATAATCAACACTTAATTTCCAATCCTATATCTCTTGCAACAATATTTATCAAATGAGTCACTAGTATGAAATGACTCGATCATTCAATTAGACTTCTCGGAAAGGTACTAGTGGCATGAGGCTTTTGGGTAAAGGTTCCAATGACAGCCTCAAGTGCAACATTCACCCTTTCGATTTCAATTTAAGAATTGGATGACAACGAATAAGATGACATCTTTCTAGGTGGTAACGTTTTGTCAAGCTCCACTCTATAAGGAAAGATCGTCATGACATCGATATCATATTTAATCTCGTCAATTCTTCTTCAAGATCACAATCAACTAATATCTACATTTCTACGAATATTAACCATTTTATTGGGATCATAAATATCCACAACTTGGTTTAGATCTAGAATAGCTAGATTTCCTACAGGAATAGCTTCGATTGATTTACTAGGGGAGTTAGGGTTCCTTGTGACAATCTACGTCGTATAAATACCTCGTATACGTATTGAAATAATCATCAAACAATCATGTAATCAAATTACAACATATATATAATCCAAGTTATATATATATTAAAATAACACTTCTCAGTCTGGCCTTGTCGGTAACTCAGGAATTCTTCGGCACCGTTATAGTCAAAAGATTTTTAGACATTTTGAGAAAAATGTTTATAGTTAAAAGATTTTGAAATGTTTTTTTCAAAACCTTAGTTTTAAAAATCTTTCGTTCTCTATAACGAGAGCTCTGGTACCAAACTGTAACACCCCCAAGTTTACATGTTTCAATATAGCGGAAGACTCGTTGGTGTTACGGGATAGCACATTACTCACATCATAGACAACGCATAAAAATGGCGTCGTTTAATAATAAAGCATTTCCATTCATAAATATCAAATTTACATAGGTCCCAAGTCATTGTATTTCATACAGGTTTTACAAAGCATTTGAATGGAAATTATTATTTAAGTGCGGGCCATGAATTCTTGTTGTCTTCCCGAGAATTACCTTCAAGTACCTGAGACAAAACATGTTAAAAGAAAAGGTCAGCGATAACGCCGAGTGAATTCATAGAGTTTAATAAAACCAAATATATCATCGGTATATAATTATTACCGAAAATCATTTTTGTACAAATCATTGTAATAGGCCATAAAATAGCCAAAGTCATTTTATACAAATCCTTATCAAAAATTATAATATAGGCGTTTGCCTTCAAAATCATTATACGAAACATTGTCGTAAAAACATCATACAATTCGTTTTATAACGCTGTATAAAATTAGATAAAAACCGTTATATGAGTATGGTTTATGAAAAACCAAAACACGAACATAAAATCAATAATAAGACCCCGTATTGCTAGTCAGGCAATATATTGTAATTCAGTGCGTATGGCAGTATTTCGTTATTTGGATTATTATAAGCCGCGTGACATTGTTACCTTACTACAACAAACAACCGGTAGCTAGCCCGAAACTCAATTTACCCATCTAAATTAGCGTGTCGTCACAATAATCACGCTTATAGAAATCTTCTCATACATAAATTCGCTTACCAATCAATGTGGCACGACGGGGATTAACCGTCAAGGCGCGAACTGGGGTGATCGTCCCCAAATAGTACTATTATATGCATAAGCGTCTACCAAATCCCGGTAGTTCACAATTCATGCTAATGGGACTTTTAGTGACATAACCTAACTTTAATAATCCGTTTCATTTCATCTATCGGGTCATTTAATCATTCATCGGGTCATACAATCATTCGGGTCGAAATCAATAAACAGGCAATCGGGACAAATGGTGTCCTATTTTATCAAAACTAACATGTTATCTCCCTCGCGGGTTTATAAAACATTTCATAAAAACATTTAAAAGAGTGTGAGGCTATGAACTCACGTTGATGTGGGAAGGCGGTTATCGGCGATTTGGATGTACGGTACGTGCTTCAATCACGGAAACCTAGACAAATAATACTCGTCTTAGACTCTTGTCCAATGACTTTATAAAAATAACAATTATGTATACATATGATGATTTTATATATATGTTGATGATCAAGTGGGTTTATACATTCTCATTTACTCATTTTAGTGTTATGTATTGGTAACTTTTATACTAGTTTACTAGTTTTACTTATTTACATGTTTTAGGCCCAATAAGCCCATTATAAGTCCATTACCTTAAATTAGACCATTTATACTTTTATTATCAGTATTATACTTTACATGTTGGGCCCAAGTGGGTTAAGCCCAATGAGTAAGTTTATAAGTGTTTAGCCTATTTAGTTGTATTATTAGTCCAATAACGCTAACTTAGCCCGTTAATGTCCGTATGTTATATAGTTCGGGCTTTATCGGTTTTTACTTGTATTAAGTACTTATATATCAGTATATGTCTTTTAAAAAGTTTACATTAGACGGGTCCGACCGTCTAAGTTTTTATTGACGAAAAACGTTAATTTCACGGTACTAGCCGAAAAGACGTAAAAATCATGTTTATAGTTTTTATAACTTATAAAACTTACCAAACTACCATTTTTATATAATGTCCATTTATTTATCCTTATACATATTTATATAAATGAAATATATAAGTTAGTGGATTTTAATTTCACATTTTATACTATATTATTTTGAGTGCTTATATAATACTATTAAACTTTAATTTCACAAAATCTGATTTTTAGTTTCACTTTCACCATTTTTATCATATCTTGAGTTATATAAGGAGATAGAAGCTCATTTTTGGATGGCATAAACTTAATATTATGTGCTACAAATAAGTTAGTTATAGCTGCTCAATCCATGTCTAAGTATCCTTAACAGTCCCTACAAAACAGACTATTCAGATTGGTATACTAATTTTGTTTTGATCATATCTCACTCATTTTTATGATTCCATAGCATGGCCAACTCTCACATGTGTATGACATCTTATACTTACTGTAAATTTATTCCACCATGCCATTTTATCAGTTTATCATTTGGTTACTTACTGTTTTTATACAGCCATCATATTTAGCAAGATTTTAACCTTGTTACCTATGATTTTCCATCTTTTTAACCATATTTATCAACACCAAATATCCACACAATATTTTTATCATCATATATTAACCATATACATATACAATAGGAAAGAAAATACAAGATTACATAATCAAAATAACAATAGGATAGGAAGAACAATCTTTATACCACCAAGATTAAGTAGTTTATGATCAAGGCTTGAATTTTTGATTGCAAAACTTGTGATAGATCAACACCAACTTTGAAGACCACCAATATTTGTAGAGTTCTTGTAGAAATCAGCCCTTGGACATCACCAAATCACCTCCTTGGATGTTAGAATCACCTCCAATCTTCAAGTCTTCAAAGGATCATCATCATGTGTATGAGTAACACATGATGTTATGGCTAAAATATATCAAATGAGGGTTGTTGTTGATGATTGTTGGACGAAATGAGGTAGAGAGGGAGGATAATATGAGTGGTTTTGCATGTGTAAATGAATAAATGGTTTGTGTTAGATGGTTTTGTTGGTTTGATAGCTTACTTGTTAAGCTTAGGCTAACAAGTGTAGCTTGTAAGCTACAAACTTGACACCTCATGGTGTTGTGTCATGGTTTTGGCCATCCCATGTTAGTGGGGTGGGGCAAAACTTGTTTTGTCTCATCCTACTAATTTACGGGTATTCCTCGATTCTAGTTTCCTCGATTTGCGTGCCCTCGGGTCGATTTACGAAAAACGTTTTTATAAATTATGAATCAACGGCACAAAACGAATCTAATAAAAATTGTCTCATCAAAAACGGAGTTCGAAAACGTAAATACGTAATCCTAAGGTTTCCGGTTTAGTCGTAAAGGACGTTAAATTATAATCGTAAGTCCTAATCTCTTCTCGTAAATTTGTGAGTTTATGAACCAACACAAATTTAAAACTCCAAAATAATATTCACGGATAAATTTATTTCCTGAAATGTCGGATTGACACCAAAGACGGTGTATGTAAACGTAAGCACGTAACGTAGAATCCTCCGGTTTAGACGTAGTCGATGCTACTTCAAGACGTAAATCCAAATTTCTTCCCAAAAATAAGTGAGTTCATAATATAACATTAAAATAATGTTTTTAAATAACACTTGAGAATAAAATATCAACCATAAGTTGACGGATTGTCACACTAAGTCATTTTATCAAAGATTGTACTTTGCATGAAGATAAAATTGTGAAAGAAAAGGCTGCACAAAAGGTCACGAGAAACAGTAATGGGAAAAATGCACAGGTTAATAGGCAACAGAGATTTAAATATGACAAACCTAAGTTTGATCATTTAAGGGTAGCTAAAAGGGTTACAAATATCCCTACCAATAACTTTGTTCCTAGAGCAGTACTTATGAAACAAGGTCTAGTACCTTTGAAGTCTGGTAAACCAAGTACCGGCAAGTCTAGAACTACAAGTACTGCTAGACCAAACTCAAGTACCGTTGGTTCAAAGTCTGTTAAACCAAAGTCCCCCAAGACTTCTAAGAATGTTATTGAGAAAGCCAAAACATCTAGAAGTAAGACTAATAACAAACCAGTGCAAGTGTGGGTTCCTAAGAGAGAAAAACCATGTGTCCAAGCAAGTACTGCTAAAGCAGTACTTAAGGCAAAGAAGTCTAAGTACATAGAATCACCCTATGTCTTTGACTACATAACTGAAACCATGAAGTATAAGAGCAAAAGTAGCATTACTGTAAATGCTTCTGAATAGACTCTTAAGTATGTAGGTCCCACAAGATCCGAGCCAAATATGGCTTGGTTCCTTGTTAAAAACAAATAAGTTTTGTTTGTGTGCAGGGGCATCTAATTGATGAATTGAAAGATAAAGGTATAGTAGATAGTGGATGCTCAAGACACATGACAGGGAACAAATATTTTCTTGCTGAATTTGAAGAATTCAGAGGTGGACCAGTAGCCTTTGGAGGTAGCAAAGGTAGAATCACTGGCAAAGGGAAAATCAATACAGGGAAGTTAGAATTTGAAGATGTCTTCTTTGTGAAAGAATTGAATGAATTCAATCTCTTTTCTGTATCACAAATGTGTGATAAGAAGAACAAGGTGCTGTTTACTGACACATACTACTTGGTGCTCTCCAAAGACTTTGAAATGTCTAAAGAATCTCAAGTACTGCTTAAAGTACCTAGGCAAGAAAATATGTACACCTTTAATCTTCATACTATTACTCCAACAGGTGGTATTACATGTTTGCTAGCTAAAGCTTCTAATGATGAGTCTAATTTATGGCATAGGAGGTTAGGTCATGTGAATTTCAAGAATCTTAACAAATTAGTGAATAGAAATTTGGTTAGAGGGTTACCTAACAAATCTTTTCAAAATGATTTCACATGTGCTGCTTGTCAAAAAGGTAAACAACATAGAACCTCTTGTAAGACCAAGACTGTCAATACTGTGACAAAGCCTTTGCAACTTTTGCATATGGATTTGTTTGGTCCAGTTTCTATAAGAAGCATTAGTCTAAGACCTTTTGTCTAGTCATAACTGATGATTATAGTAAATTCAGTTAGGTTTTCTTTTTAGCTCTTAAAAGTGAAACCAATTAATTACTTAAGGATTTTATCACTTTAGTTGAAAAGCAGTTCACTAAACAAGCCTTAATCATTAGGACAGATAATGGGATAGAATTCAAGAATGTTGAATTTGATGAATTTTGTAGGTCTAAAGGCATTAAGAGACAATTTAGTAATCCTAGGACTCCACAACAAAATGGAGTAGTTGAAAGGAAGAATAGGACACTAATTGAGGCTGCTAGAACTATGCTGGCTGATTCTCTTTTGCCTAATACATTTTGGGCAGAAGCAATCAATACTTCATGCTATGTGTTAAATAGAGTATTAGTGACCAAGCCTCAAAACAAAACACCTTATGAACTTTTGACTAGTATTAAGCCAACCATAAGTCAGTTAAGACCTTTTGGGTGTCATGTGTCTATACTAAATACTCTTGATCATTTGGGGAAGTTTGATGGAAAATTTGATCCAGGATATCTTGTAGGATATTTATTGCAAAGTAAAGCATATAGGGTTTACAATTTGGCATCTAAAAAGGTTGAAGAAAATGCCCATGTTAATTTCTTAGAAAATAAACCCAATGTCCCATGAATAGGTTATGCTTGGATGTTTGATTTAGATTATCTAACTAATTACATGGATTACTATTCTATGCAAAAGGATTGTCAAACTAACAATGCAGGTGAGGAGTCCTAAGTCAGGTACTCAAGAAGAAACTTCTTCATCAGATGATGATGTTCACATCTATGAACCTAGTATGCCTACTGTTACTCCCATGTCTGCTACTCCCTAGAAGCAAACTATGCCATCAACAGATGATCAAGCCTCCCAAGAGCTTCAGAGGCTTCAAGATCAAGAAAAGAATGCTACATCTGCTAATAAGCATTCAGGAGAAGAATCTTATGAGTCATAACACTCAGCAGTACATACTACACCTAGCGGTACCTCATCTGCAAGTACTGCTAAGTCAAAATCGGCAAAGTCTGCTGATTCATTAGAAGATATTTTACAAGCTATGGACGATGAAGACATGTATGCTAGTCCAGCTGAAGGAATCTTCTCCAAAGCTTCCTATGATGAGCAGGGTGCAGTAACTGATTTCAACAATTTGGAAACTGAAATTCTAGTCAGATTTATTCCCACTCATAAATTCAACAACAACCATCCTACTACTCAGATCATTGGGAATCCCAAGTCTGCTGTGCAAACTAGAAGACAACTTCAAGCCAATACTAAAACTCATGCACTTGTGAGTTATGTCAAACAACAGCAGAGAACCAATCATAAGGATACTCAGCATTGTTTGTTTGCCTGTTTTTTATCACAAGTAGAGCCCAAAAACATTTCTCAGGCTCTTGATGAAGAAAGTTGGGTAGATGCCATGCAAGAAGACTTAACATAATTTGAGCTACAAAAGGTTTGGATTCTTGTGGATCTTCCCTCAGGTAAGAGAGTTATTGGTACTAGATGGGTTTTCAAGAACAAGAAGGATGAAAGAGGAGTTGTTGTGAGAAACAAGGCAAGGCTTGTTGCTCAAGGCTATAGACAGGAAGAAGGGATAGAATATGATGAGGTTTTTGCATCAGTGGCAAGGATAGAAGCCATTAGGTTATTTTTGGCATTTGCATCATATATGGGTTTATAGTCTATTAGATGGATGTGGAAAGTGCCTTTCTTTATGGTACTATTTCAGAGGAGGTATATGTTTCACAACCTCCAGGTTTTGTAGATCCTAAGTTCCCCAACAGAGTCTACAAGGTTATCAAAGCACTTTATGGTCTTCATCAAGCTTCAAGGGCTTGGTATGCAACTTTATCCAATTTTCTGTTAGAGCATGGATATAGGAGAGGGACCATTGACAAAACTCTATTCATCAAGAAGAATGCTAAGGATATTATTCTAGTACAATTCTTTGTTGATGACATCATTTTTGGTTCCACCAAGAAATCATGGTGTGAAGAGTTTGAGGCTTTGATCAAAGGAAGATTTTAGATGAGTTCTATGGGAGAACTTACTTTCTTTTTGGGACTCAAAGTCAAACAAAAGAAAGATGGAATATTTATCAGCCAAGATAAGTATGTTGCTGAAATCTTGAAGAAATTTTCACGTATGGATACAACGAGTACAATCACACCTTTTGAAGATAAGAAGTCTTTGTCAAAAGATGAACATGGTGAAAATGTTGATATTCATCTATACAGGTCAATGATTGGTTCATTGATGTATCTTACTGCTTCAAGGCCAGATATTATGTTTGTTGTGTGTGCCTGTTCAAGGTTCTAAGTTAAACCTAAGGTGTCACATCTACATGCTGTGAAGAGGATTTTTAAGTATCTTAAAAGTCAACCTAATTTAGGATTATGGTATCCTAGAGATTCAATCTTTGAATTGGAAGCTTACTCAGATAGTGATTATGCTGGAGTTAATAATGATAGGAAATTCACAACAGGAGGTTGTCAATTCCTAGGCAAAAGACTCATATCATGGCAGTGTAAGAAGCAAACCATTGTTGCTACTTCTACAACCGAAGCTAAATATGTAGCTGTTGCTCATTGCTGTGGACAAGTGCTTTGGATTCAAAATCAGTTGTTAGATTATGGGTTCAACTTCATGAACACCAGGATTTACATTGATAATGAAAGTACTATATGCATTGTCAAGAATCCATTATTTCACTCTAAGACCAAGCATATTGAAATAAGACATCACTTCATAAGAGATGCCTATGACAAGAAGCTTATTTAAGTCTTGAAAATTCATATAGACAACAATGTAGCTGATTTATTGACCAAGGCATTTGATGCAAAGAGATTTGAATTCTTGGTGACACATATTGGTATGCTCAACCAATAGACTACTGCATATGTTGAGGGGAGGTAACAATTGTACAATTTTTATGCTAAATTTTATTGTATAGTGTATGTTTTTTGTGTTTTTGATGTGATTACAGGTTGATAGAATAAGATAAAAGAGGTTGTTATGATAGTAGAATGCATGAACTGGTCAAAATTGTGAGGTACCGTTATGGATCCAAGTACCGCTAGCACAAGTTCAAGTACCGAGTATGTTCCATGTATCGCTACATGTCCGTTATATCGTTAAGGGTCTCTTTTGTAAATTTGGCGGTTTCTTCGCGTTTGGGTTTGTTATTTACTTAAATACTTACTCCAATTATACAAATGATTCACCTAATATTTTATTTTTATCTCTTGATTCTATAACCTTCTCTCTAATTTTTCGATCATCAAAAATACTAATGGCTGCTTTACAAGTGATCTCTAAGCATAATTTGGTTGCGAATCTTGCTGTGAATGATGACTCTCTTGGATTCCATGAGATTCTTAGATTCTTATCTCAAAGTCATATTCGTTTCGCACTCACTGTATGTCCCATTGTCTCTGTTCCCATTGTTGAACAATTTTGGAACACTGTTATGTTAGGTACTCGGTTTGATCAACCTTGCATTAAGGCTATGGTAAATCATAGGAATATATATGTAACTGAGGTACTACTAAGGGCTAGTTCGAGATTAAATGATGAAAATGGACTTAGTATGCTTAATAATACAGAGATGCATGATGGCCTTGCAGCCATGGGTTATGAGGGTGGTAAGGAAAGTCTTACTTTCTTTAAAGCTTTGTTTTCACCACAATGGAAATTACTTTTTCATGGCATTATTCACTGTTTAAGCTCCAAAAGTACTTCTTTTGATCAAATTCCTACTGCATTGGCATCAGCTGGTATTTGTTTAGCAAATAACAGGGTTTTCAATTTTTCAAGATTAATTTTTGAAGGCATGACTAGGAATTTGGAAGGAACTAAGAAGTTTTTAATGTACCCTAGATTCATTCAGACTTTAGTTAGTGACCAAAATACCTAACCTACCAGAGTTAACAAATACATGGGATGTTCCTACCTTCACAAAGAGAACTTTTTGTTTCTTGACCAAACAAGGCAATGCCTTTACAGGAACTGTTACACCATTATTCGCACATATGTTAGCCCAACCTTCCAACCAAGAAGGTGAGGAACCTAGCAATGCTAGTGCTTCTCAACAAACTCCTTCTAACAAGAGTACCCATTCCTCAGAAGATTCTCAATCTTCTTCTCACAATATTGGTGTTCAACCAAATACTGATGAGATGATCCATACACCTGCTGCTTCCATTGTTGCTAGTGGTTCACCACAAGCACAGGCACCAGAGGTGATGGATGTTGAAAATTTAACTACTTTGTGTACTAGTTTGTCCCAACAAGTACAGGTGTTGCAAAAGGAAAAACTTGTTCAAGACAAGAAAATTGCTGAATTAGAGGCCAGTCTAATCAAGTTGAGGAATAAAGTATCCCCTTGGATGAGGCAGAATAGGTCTATTCAGAAAGGTGCACTTAAGAAGCAAAGGTTCAGAAACCATAAGAAAAGACAACTAAATGCAACCAAACAGGGGAGGAATTATGAAGAACCAATACCTTCTTTTGATGATCAAACTAGGGTCTCTGGAAATGACATCAATTTTGAATTGGATGATGATGTCATTAGGAATTATGAAGATGGAACTGGTTTAGAGACTGGTGTGGATGAACCTACAAACATGGAGTTTCAACAGGAAGAGCCACAACCTACTCATGAGGAACCACAAATTGAAGAAATTGTGGTAATTCAGCTAGAACCACAACCTCAATCACCACAACTTCAAGTGAATTGGAGTAATTTCTATGAGAAGCTAGAGAAGATTAATGTTCAATTTCCTATATCTTCAACTCCACCACCACAAAGACAATTCTGGTTTTACAAGAAACAGTCTTTGCAAGTACTGTCAAGATCAAGAGTGAGCAATGGATTAGACAAGACTGAAGAAAGGGTACAAGTTGAAAAGATAGCTTCAGTAGAAGAAAGGGTATCTGAAGATACTCTAGTGATTGAAGAAACAAGTGTGTCTAACACTGGTGAAGTCAGCATTATTGAAGATCCAAGTACTGCTAGGCCAATTAAGCTGACTGCAAGTACTACTGACATTGTTGAGGACCCAAGTACTGCTAAGCCAACTAAGTCGACTACAAGTACCGCTGGTGATCATCCTTCACTAGAAAGTCAAACTCCTTTCGGAGAGGATGAGACTTTAGCCCAAATACTGCTTGACTTAAGAGACAAGAATTCAGCTGAGAAAGCAAAACAAGCAGAGATAGAAAAGAAGACACAACAAGAAGTTCTTACTAAAAAGGATCAAACTAAAGGTAAGAAAGTTCAAGCTTCACACCTCACTAAAGGTATAGTTATTCAACAACAAGCTGATAAGGAAAGACCTTCCAAGCTGAAGAAGAAGTTACCTAAGATTAATTCAAAGGATAAGGGGAAGAAGCAAAGACAATCAGAATCTAAAAATGAAAGTGATTCAGATGAAGATATCAGCAAAGTCATGTATAGATTTAATCAACTAGACCATGATGAGGAATATACTCTTATAATGCAAGCTCAAATTCGTGAAGAAGACTTACAAGAGGAACTTGCAGCAAAGCAGCATTTGCTAGAAGCTAGGAGAATACAGCGAGAATGGAACATATAAGAGTATGATAGGATTCAAGCTGAATTACATGTAAGTGAGCTTCTTGTAGACTCATTGTTAGCTAAAGAAAGAGATGATTATGATGAATAAGAGAAATCAAAATTGATTGATGATCTGGTAAGGGAGAAACAAAGATTCTTTTCTGAAAAGAGAAGAAGAGAAAAGATTAAGCCTCTAACTACCATGCAGATTAGGAATCAAATGATGACATTTCTCAAGAAACTTAAGCATTTCACTCATACTCAGCTGGTCAAGAAGAATTTTGAAGAAATCAGGACTTTGTATGAACAACATAAAAGAGCTGAACTAAATTTTGTTGAGATTGGATCTGAAGCAGATAGGATAGTTGTTGAACAAGCTAGAAGACATCTGCAACAACAAAGGCAATTTGGAAGTGCTCCTAGAATTGAGCCAAGTATTGTTGAACCTACAACTACATCTCCACCTATCAAGACCACATATGTGAGGAAGAATAGAAAGAAGAAGGTAAGTTCAAAAGAGGAAGAGACTGGTCAAAGAATGAATGAAGGAGATAAAGCTCAAGATGTTGACAAGACTGAAAATGTACAAGCAGTACATACACAGTCAACGGTACATACTAAAGAAATGGTACATACAAACTTGGAAGAAGGTTCAATGGAATTTGAAGGGACCTCCAAGGTTGTTAAAAGAAAAAGATCAACAAAGAGGAAGCAGAAAGCCAAGAAAAAGGCTAAGTCAACAACAGAAGATAGTGATGATGATGAGAGCTTGAAAAAGTACTTGAAGATAGTAAAATTTGAAGATTAATGTATTGATACAGAGATTTTTAGAAAGAGGTCATCTATTGCTAGAAGGATATACTCTATGGATTAAGGACTGGAAGCTCATGAAATACAAAGAACTGATGGCACAATAAGAATATTCAGACTTTTGGAAGATATTCTTCATATTCTTGACAGACAAGATATTCAGGATCTTTTCAGGTTAGTTTAAGAAGCCAGTGCAGGTAAAACTAAGGTATCACTATTGTATAATGAATTGCTCTTCATGTATGAACCACACAACTGTGATCAAGAAATGTTGAAGGAATTAAAGAATTAGGTTCCTAGTTACTGGAAATATTATAGGTCATGTGGATTACATATTTTGGATATAGATGATGTTACTTACTATATGCTACAAGATAAGAGTTATCCATTTGGGCGAAGATTGTTGGAAACAATGTTGGAACAACAATTGGAAGTCACAGAAGAATCTGTTGATGCTTTGGAGTTGATCAGAATGGTTAAACAACAAATCAAGGATTTGAAGGATGAGGAAGAAGCTGAGAAAGAGCCTTAAGTGTTTGACTTTCAGTCACACTTCACAAATGGTTCTCAGTTCACCATGTCTAACACACATAAGAACTGGCTAGTCCATAAGCAAACAGTTTGTGGTAAAGACTTCTCAAATCCGTTGAAAGCTGGTAGTTTGCTAAAAACTATATGGTTCTGACTCACCTTGTTTCGAGACAAAGAGTTGGCTAGTCCTAGACAAACGGTACTAGGTAAAGACTTAATCAAATCCATTGATGGTTGACAATTTACCAAAAATTGTAGGGTTATCAGTACACCTTATTCTTTATGAATAAAGTATTGGCTATTCCAGAGGGTACGGCTAACTGGTAAAGAATATATCAAATCCATTGATAGTTGATGATTTGCTAAAAATCATGAAGCCAATACAGATTGGTTTTTGTTGTTAACTGTTTTTTCACCTATGAAGATTGCAAGCAAAGAAGTATTCAAGAAAAGATACTTAGAAAGTTTTGTCTTATCAAATCAAGACTGAAGTTCATGATTCAGAGTTCATAGTTTTAACTCAAGAATACAATTACAGTTGCTTCAAAGACAAATAAATGTTTACAAGACACATGAAGATCATATTTTGAAGATAAAGATGATGTTCATGATGCTTGAAGATTATCTTATCAGAAGAAGATCTACATTAAAGTGTTTGGCTACATTTAGTTGGATACAAATATAAATTACCAAGTTCAATCCAAGGATGAAGAAAAGACTGAAGACATGTATTCTAAATACATCCAGTACAAAGAGAAACAAGAAGACAACAAGTTATCATTCTTGTTTAGGGGAGGATTGTTGGGAATTATTTGTAAGTGTCAAGTACCGTTAGTGTTATTGAAGTATTGTTAGTTATCTTTCAAGTACCGTTAGTGTTAACGCGGTACATAGTAAGTAGTGCTACTTATAAAGTAAGTACTGCTATATTGATTAGGACGAATATATCTTTGTATAATATATGTCATAGTTATAGTTAGAGTATATCTTATGTGATATACTTAAATAGTTAGAATATTGATAATATATCGTCTGTGATATAGTTATCTTTATAGAATATTCTAAGGTTTCTAGGGTTCCTTACTCTATAAAAGGAACATAGGTACGATGTTATTCATGTACCTCATTCAAGTCAATTAGTAAGAGAATCGAATAGTTAAAAGTCATTTTGTTCTTCTGTGCTTTATAAGTTAGATTCAGCATAACTTATTTAGCTTGAGTAAGAGTTCTCAAAGTGTTTTAGTTTGATTACAAACTACTATACTAGTTCTTAACATAATATAGATCCAATCAAAGGGATCAACAACAATCACATCACTTTATAGTTTAGTGAGAACTAACACAACTTATTACAACTCAACTAAACATATCCAAGTACACACATGTAGCTTGGATCTACACAACACAAATCCAAGCACACACATATGCAAAGGATTTACACAACTCTAATCCAAGTATTCACACATAGCTTGGATGAACACAACTAGTCTTTTTTTTGGTAACCGTGATTTTTGACTCATTGGTCGACTAATCCACAGGGTTTGAGCCCACCGCCACACAGACTCAAACCAGGTAAAGCCCTCCCTTTTCAGGAGGTTGGCGTGGCCACTTCAAGGTTGTTTGCACCTAGTGGGAATTGAACTTGAGACCTCACACACTTTGGAGTGATAACCACAAATCTTTTTGCCACTAGGCCACCCTTGAGTCGTTATGAACACAACTAGTCCAAGTATTCACAAATACATTGGACCTACACAAGACAAAAATAAACAAATGATGAACATGACTAGATCTTTAGGAGAAGGTGACCTTCATCAATGCTTCTCTTTAATCACATCACAAGTGTGTGAGTGATATTCTCTTTGTACAAGGTAAAGAAGGAGATCAAGAGGATAATCATAAGTAAACATACTTAACACATTAAGTGATCATTTATAAATGACTAGGATTAGATAGGAGAAAGAAGGTTGAAAGAGATGTCCAAAAAGGGTTGATAAAAATGCAGATTTGATCCACTATTTATAGAAGACAAATGCCAATGGCTATCTGGGGGCGGTTCCTTAACTACCCAGGTGGTTCCTTATCGATAGGGAACCACGTAGGCACTTAAGGAACCGCGGAGAGTAGACTCCGCTCCTTTTTGTCTTTTAGTGAATTTCAAATATCTAAGGCTGTTTAAACCTTCAAAGGATATTTTTATGGCATTTGGAATATGCCATATTCAAATTTACATTTTCATTTTTAAAAAATATTTTCTTAAAATAAAGTTTATTAAAATCTTTTGTTACATTTGACAAAAGTGAGTTTTAAGGCTAATTACTTTTATGATCACTAAACATGATTAAGATATGTTAGTGTAATGATTATTACCTTAATGATAGTATTTGTTAGATAATTCGTTTTATGATTGTGTTTGACAATAAGTGTCTTTGTAAATTGTCATGATCAAAACTAAGAAAGATTAATTAATACTAACAATGCTTTTAGCCATTGCTTTGCATTAACAGATTTCTTAATATAAGGGCTTTTATATCATTAAGCCTAATGACTTTCTATATTGGGTAATTATGGTTTATATCTTAATGTACACTTATTCTAAGTCTTATATAGTATGTTTATTACTTATATGGGTTCTACATTCTTAGTTTGAGGGTTTAATGAGTTGATCATATTCTAGGGTTATTTAAATAAGATTAAGGTTCTATGCTTTGAAAACTTGTACTTTATGGTTTAATAATTTGTAACTTGGTTCAAGATAAATGTATGATCATATTATGATACTTAGTTGAGCTTTATGTTTTGTTGCAAAAGATTAGAGTCTAATTCATTATAGGTTGGATTTTATATGCTAATCTTGGCTTTTGCAATTAGCTTGTGATTAGTAAATATTAGTGTTTTATGATTATTTACCTTTTCTTTATATGGTGGATTAGAATTAGTGTAAAGTGTTTAATAATAGTATATAGTCATTTTGTGGTTATATTGCTTGAAATATTAGTTTATAAGAGATTTCTAGGGTTTTTATGGGAATTTAGGGTATCCTTGTTATATTTGGGTTGTTCTTATTCATTGTGTATTCATATGATAACTTTTAGAACTCATACTTGATATATACATAGTGTTTACAACGTATAGGCATATGTTGATGTGGCAATTGTGATAGTGAGATCCATATGTCAGTCATGTAGTATAGTGAAAATGCAAAATTTTCTGAGTAAAATCACCTCTTTATTTATAAACATGCATATTACATTAACCAAAACTACTGGATATTATAGTCTCTCCCTGTTAATCCCATTTAATCCATAACACAAGATTTAGAAGAGATGTTTAGAGAGAGAAAGAGAAGAAAGTAGAGAGAGAAACAAGAGAGAATTTGGAAGGTTAATGTTTACTAGAGAGAGAAAGTAAAATGAACCAACACCCTCTTCCACACATGGAAGAGGGTTTATATACCCTTGGCATATGGGCCGTGGGTTTAGTATCCTTGGGCCGGGCTTGGCTTTGTTTTGGGCTTACGCCCCTAACTTATACAATATTAGCTTAAAGTCCAAGCCCGGTTTTTCCGACTAACCTATTACAATACAAGACCATTAACGACTAAGATGACCTATTACATTCTTGTTCGACTATATAAAATATAGGGCTAACAATCTCCCCCAATGTATCAGTCATCTTAAAAAGCTTAAAAAGCATAAGATGGTTGAGTGAATACATTCTTGTAGAGGAGATCTTCCTGCTTTGGTCATGTATCTTGGTCTTGATCTTGTTTGTAACAGCTTTGTTCCTTCATGCTTTCGTGATCTTTATCTTGAGCCTTTGTCATTTGACTTTGAGTGCTTGAGATCTTCATCTGTGCTCCTTGTGACTAAGATGACCTATTACATTCTTACATTCTTAGGTATCTTGATTATCGCCATCTTGTGCTCTTGTGACTTCTGAATCGACATCGGTAGCACAGCTACGCCACCTTCTTGATATGCAGCAACATATATAGACATGGATAAAATGGCTTTGAACATTTCATCCTAACTCGGTAGCGTTTTACCTCCGGTCGGTGAAGACCGTTTAGACGGTATTAGATACCGTACCTGTGATCGGGTAGATTCAATTAAGAATCTCCTTGACAGGGTTTCCCGGTGGTAGTAGCCAGTTCTCTTTACTCGACCGTCTCAAAGCAGACTACGAACGTAAAGAGTGAATCAAAAAGGATACGGTTATCCGTTTGATTAGAGTCGTCAATTCAGAATTCCTGGAACAAGTTTGATTCTAAAAGAATTGCACCATTGTTGCTTTCCAGTTTTCCACAAGCTCGATTCCTAAGAATCTTGCATGTTACCTACCGCAGTGCTGTTTGATGTTGACACTGGAAGGATTTCCATTCGTCACTGTGAACACTAAAGAGTGTCACTCTGAATGTTCTGGCAAGATCACACGGATTTTGCGAAGAAACCTGGAATCAAGTTTGAATCAATTAAGAATCCAAACTTAGTTGCTTTCTAGTTATCACAAGTTTGATTCGTGTAGAATCGCACAAGTTACCTACCATGAGCTTGTTTGATGCTGGCTCAAGCAGGATTTCCATCTTCATTGTGAATCGTATCACTCAGATGTTCTGGCAGTATCGCAAGGAAAATGCGTAGGACTCGATTGTGTCCTAATGAGATGATAAATTGATTTCTTTTGGCTCTAGACTCAATAAGTGCATTTTGGTAATCGGAGGCTGGAGCAGACTGCCACCTTTTCAATATTAACTAACTCGGAGTGAGAAAGTCAATAGATACGTGTTGATCTCCGTGACAATGAGACAAGTTTCTTTTGAGAGAAACTCGAATGGCTGAGAAAGGGTTGTGCATCGCATCACTGGATCCATGACACTTGTCTTCAAGATATGTGTTAACCCGGTTTCTGCCTAAGTTGCATAGAATATTTAACTCCTTCAATGCTTACCAATACGTCATCACTAGCACCTTGTTGTGATTGTTCTAGTGCTAACTTAAGTAATTGGTCCGCATTCAGCTTCATTCAACTCCATCTTTCCTAAGGACAACTATTTCTAGCTATGGAATGTCCTTGGGTAGATCCCTCCGGTTCTGGTTGGATCATAGGACTTAGTTTCCTATCCTAAACCACCTTTTGACTTCATCGTTCCGTCGTGGATAGTAGGTTGTTTTGGGTATAGATCGTAACCATAAACCATTGAAAACCATTCAAAGTGTTTGATAAAAATCAAAACTTTTAACACTTGAAAGTTTTACATTTCCGAAAAGCTCCCCCTACACACATGCATCGATATACGAAATAGTTTGGCATGTGAAGGAAAGAGTTGCACTTGAGTCTTTAAGATCATTTGTTGCGATATATTACATTTTAATCACATTTTCTCCCCCTATCTCTAATATAAAAATATAATATTAGAGATACCAATAGATTAAAATATGACAATTTCCGAAAAATCGACGGGAGAGAAACATGTGTGCACGCATGAATCATGGAACATTTTCAGTCGGGACGCTCCCCCTCAACAATATATGTGTGTCTTGAAACAAAATTTGACAAATTTTTAGAAGAACGACACCACAAAATATGTTGAGGTACGGAGTTGAGATGCCTTTACCGATAATATATATGAGAGATTTAATCACATTTTCGGAATGTGTTGGATACATAAAATATGACAATTTTAGAGATGTACCCAACAACATTAAAAGGCTAGATTTTAAAAACTCCCCCTCAAAAAGTGATCAAATTAACATATGACATTTTGAGATAAAAATCTATTATGAGGAAGGGAGTGTTGAACACACAATTTTGAAAGATTTAGAAAAACCTTTTGAGAAAGTCTTGAAAAATTATGTTCAACGGTTTTAAAATAATTAGGATAGAAGACTTCTCTTCTATTGCTTAGGGAAAGCGCACTGAAACGTACACTCCCCTTTCGGGTCCGTTTTTCATGAGCTCAAAACTTTGATTGTTTTGTGACTAGCTCATGACCGAGAAAAATAAATTTCCCGTTGTGAAGGATAAGTTATCATCCGTGATAAACTTTCCTTAAGTTGAAGTTCGAGTTCTAAGCTGACATTTACTTAGAAATCGTTTTTCATGAACTTAAAAACTTTGAATGTTTTTATGAGAAGCTCATGACCGAGAAATATGAATTTCTCGTTGAGAAGGATAAGTTATCGTCCGAGATAAACTTTCCTTAGTTGAGGTCCGAGTCCTAAGCTGTGATGTGCTTAGAAGTCATTGTGAGAGAATATCAAGCAGCGTCATTTGCCAAAACCTCCAAGTCTTCTGGAGTCATATACTTCATACCAAGACGGACAACGAGATACGCAAACCTATCTTTTGAGAGAGCTTTTGTAAACAAGTCTGCCAGCTGGTACTCAGTTCTGACAAAGTATAATTCTACGATGCCGCGTTCCACTTGTTCCTTGATGAAGTGATATCTGACATCGATGTGCTTGGTGCGGGAGTGCTGAACCGGATTGCAAGATATGGCTATGGCCGACTCTGAGTCACAATACATAGGTATTTAATAACAGATTTTTAATGTGTTAATAACACAGTGATTACAAGATCTTTCTTTGTGTTGCTCGCACCCAATTAAATTTGTTCGTTGTTTCGTTCTCGGTATCTCCTCGAATTGATCACGGTTCAAAGTGGAATTGTTGTTCTTGGTGACTAAAAAAGGGGGAGCTTTTGATCTATTTCTACTAAAAAGGTAAATGAGTGAAGTAATAAAATTAAGCTAAAAGCAATTAATGAAAATAAAACTTGAATTAAAGTTAAACAGTAAAATACCTTAACTTGGAAAAATTGATGATTCGGAATAATACTGCTCATGCGGAATGACTAGCTCATCCGGAATAACCAAAAAACTTTGGTCCGGAATAACCAAAAAGCCTTGATCCGGAATAATGATGCTGGTTCGGAAGAGGTGCTTGATCCGGAATAAATTAGCTCATCCGGAAAAAATCAGTTCATGCGGAATAATCTCTTGTTTCGAAAAACAATGTTCATCCGGAATGTATGACTGATTCGGAATAATGCTTGATCAGGAATAAATTGGTTCATTCGGAAAAACTACTGACTCGGATAATTTTGCTTACTCGGAAAAACCTTTATTCGGAATGTTTGCTCATGCGGAATAAATTGTTGATTCGGAAAACATGCTTATTCGGAATAATATGGTGATTCGGAAAAGAGGGTTCATGCGGAATAAAATATGATTCGGAATAATAAAAAGAAAAGACTGGTGCGGAAAAGTTACTTCATTCGGAAAGTAGCTTCATTCGGAATACCCTACTAATCCGGAATAACTGACTGGTTCAGAATATATACTACAAAAGTGCTCATTCGGAATCTCATTCGGAATATCAGTTGGTCCGGAATAATTTCTTTATCCAGAATAATCTAAACAAAAACCTTCATTCGGAATCTGGGCTGATGAAACAGTGCGAAGAACAGGGGAACAATGACACACGATTTTTACCAAAATCAACCAATTTTTTAAACAAAGATTAAACCAATCTAACCACTAATCATCTACTAATGATAAGCATCAAACCAAATAAATAAAAACACAAAACACACTTGTTTTTGGAGATCAAAATCAACAAAATAAAAAACTTAGAACTTAAGAATCAATAAGAAAAGGAATAACAAGATTAAATGGAAACTTGTATTAAGGATTAAGATTCAAACAAACAAAAGGAAAGATTAAAACTTACAAGATCATGGATAGATTCAAAGAAAAATAAAAATCACCAAACACCTTAGGGGTGTTGGTTTTCCTACGAAATAGGAGAAGAAAAACAGAAAAATGAACTAGTTTTTAAAATGTGAAGGGGAGTCCTATTTATAGGCCTTGAGTTGGTTGGTGAGTGGGCTTTCTCCCTTTCTTTTTGTCTTCTCGTCTTTTCAGTAAAGTTGACGTTTTCGATTCTGATTCGGGATTTGTCGATGAATAAATTCAACTCGTCTTTTAATTTCTTCGTTTAATAGACTTGAGTTCTTCGACATATGTAAATCTTCCATCTTTGGTCCTTTTCTTCGATAAATCTTCAAATAGGCCCATTAACTTCAAATCTTTTGCATCTCTTGGATTATAGACTTCGTCTTTTCGTCTTTTTCTTCAATAAAACCCGTGCAATCCCATGTTTTCTTCAATATTTATCCGGTTGGCTCTGAAAACACAAAAAATACACAAACCACGCATAATTCCAAACAAATGATACTAAATACGCGTTTTGGTCTCGTTTTAGCAAGAAATAAGTGGTAAATGGATGGGTGTTTTCACACCTATCAAATTCCCTACACTTAACCATTGCCATGCCCTCATGCAATGCTTAGTTTCAAAGCAAGATTACATTTCTCATCATAAATAACCTACCTTGGCCTTTATTAAATACTAAACTCCAAGGAGACAAAAAGAACAAAATAAGTAAAGAATTCAAAAACTTACATTGGGGTTTTAGTTGTCATGAATGTTCATCGCCCTCAAGTTTCACATTCCCCATACCAAGCTTAAAAACGAGATCATTGTTATTATAAGTTAGCAAACTAACACGAACTCATGTGGCCCAATTATTCACTTAGACTCCCTTTCCTAGGTGTATCTCTTATATTTTATTCTTGTCTTCAATGATCACGAGGATGCATTGTTTGACTTATTTCCATAGTTATTTAAGCTGAAAACAAAGTGGGACGATTTAATCAATAGTTAGCTAAAGGAAAAAATCTTTTAAAACTGCTTCTCGGGACCTCATAAAGTTCATATCTTGGCATAACTCGCTTCACGATTTGAGACCTTTCTCGGACCGGTATTTGGCAGCGACTTCATACTTCAAATCTTTGAGAGACGTTCTTGAAATTATGGTCTTCTCTTCATAATAGGAATTTCTTCACTTGAACTTTTTTGAGAGATTCTTCATATTTGGACCACGACTTCTTCATTTTTCTCCAATCTTTATTTTGGACTTTGATATACAACGATCCGCCTCCTTTTAGGACTTGGATCTATTTATCCTCATACCTTGCTAGGGTCTTTTCGGATAGACTTCTCCATGATCTTTTGGGGAGTACTTGCTTTTCGTCGTGTGTCTCGATCTTTCATATTGATTTTCGATAAATGATTCTTCACATCACTTTTGGATCTTTAGCAACAAAATGTAGCCCTCATGCCTTGTTAGGGCCTTTTCGGACTCGCCAATCTTCGCATCCCGCTTCAATAAGTTATGCCTTGGCTATGAACTCTAATTAATACCGAGCAACTTTTAAACGATCTTGGGCTAGAATCTAAGTAACTTTTCAAATCGTACAACCTTATTTATTGTAGATAAATTTATTAACAAGCGATGGGAGAATAGGCTTATAATCAACTCACATAAATTCATGAAAGAATACCAAACTTATAATTGACTCTATCATCTCTCGTTCTCCATAATTTAAAATCTCAAGGAATGAGACTCGTGGATGCTTAGCCAATTAAATCAAAGTTTTGGGTTTTCGAGTCATCTATAGGATCTTGCAAACTCTTAGACTTTTTCAAGTTTAGAGTTCGCATTTTAAAGTTCCCTTGATAAATGACTCTCTAGGATCAATTATAGGAACTTGCGAAAAGTTCTTGTTCTTAACCCTTGAGAGTTAAGACTTTCGCGTTTTAAAGCTCCCTATATAAAAGCCTAGCAAAACTTGACTTAAACACGTTAATGATACTAGCTAGAGTAAACTTAGATAAGTAAACTCGGGTTGAGTCAAAAGATTCACAACGTTTGAAAATTAAAACCACTTTATTAAACTTTATTTTAGCAAGGAAAGAAAATAACCATAACAAAGCAAAATACAACTATACAACTAGGCCAAAATAGATTAAAAATTTTGAAAAATGTCGAAAAATCAAATTTTCCGGTTAAATGAAGGCACTTTAATGGAAAAGTCCACTTAAAACTTCGATAGAAGTCTCCCCTACACTTAATATAAACATTGTCCTCAATGTTCAAGCATGTGGGAAAAGTCTCCCCTACACTTATGACATTCTGCACGTTGGTTAAATCAAGTTAAGGAGGAGACAACTAAAGTGATCAATTTCAAATGTGAGTATGAAGAAAATTGAATCACGATAGTTGAGGGATAGAACCGGATTTGCGGATAACATGGGAGCACGGTTCTTCAAAGATTCCAAAAGTGCACTTATCCCTGTAATCACATCACCATAAAAACACAAGCAACCTATATATCTCCCCTACACTTAGGATGAAAAACGGAAAAAGGGGGGATAGATACTCGGGTTGCCTCCCGAGGAGCGCTTGTTTTTGTTAACCGAGCCACGAGCCTGACTCGGTCCCGAAACTAGTTCATGGGAAACGTGGTGAGGGATGGAATCATCTCATGAGAGATGTCCTCACCAAAGTACAACTTCAAACGCTGGCCATTCACCTTAAAATTGGGCCCATTTGGCTGAGAAAGCTCAATGGTGCCATATGGAAAGACTTTGGCGACGGTGAATGGACCAGACCAACGGCTCTTCAACTTGCCCGAGAAGATCTTAAACCGAGAGTTAAAAAGTAAGACTTGATCACCAACGTGGAACTCTCGGTTCTTAATTCTAGCATCGTGGATGATCTTGGTCTTCTCCTTGTAGATCAATGAGTTCTCGTAAGCTTCATTTTTTAGTTCATTTAGCTCGTTGAGTTGAATCTTGCGAAGATCACCGACTTTGTTGATGTCGAAGTTAGCCCACTTCAAGGCCCAGTATGTCTTATGTTCCAGGTCGATAGGGAGGTGGCATGCTTTCCCGTACACAAGACGATAAGGTGTGCAACCAATCGGGGTCTTATATGCGGTACGGAAAGCCCACAAAGCATCATCTAACTTATCGGCCCACGCGGCACGATGCTCTCCCACAGTACGTTCTAGAATTCTCTTCAATCCACGGTTGGAAATCTTGGCTTGACCGTTGGTTTGAGGATGATAAGCGGTGGAAAGACGGTGATTGACACCATACTTAGCCATGACTCTTGCAAATTGATCATTGCCCAAAAATGAGTCCCGCGGTCACTGATTATAGCACGAGGAACACCGAATCGAGCAAATAATTGCTTCAAAAAGGTCACAACCACCCTCGCATCGTTCGTTGGGAGGGCCTTAGCTTCAACCCATTTAGAAACGTAGTCAACAGCAACGAGGATGTACTTGTTCCCTTTAGATGATGGAAATGGCCCCATAAAGTCGATACCCCATACATCAAAGATTTCACATTCTTGTATGAAATTTTGAGGCATCTCATCTTTATGTGTGATCTTGCCTTGTCTTTGGCAAGCATCACAATTTTTAACCATCTCGTGAGCATCACGATAAATGGTGGGCCAATAAAATCCAGAGTCAAACACTTTCTTCACGGTATTGTTGGGACCAAAGTGACCACAGGTGGGTCCTTTGTGGCAAGCCTCGAGAATGTCTAAAGCTGCCGGTCCATCAACACATCAGCGAATAATCAAATCAGCGCATTGTTTGAAGAGAAAAGGGTCATCCCAAAAGTAAGTCTTAACATCGTTTAAGAACTTTTTCTTTTGTTGGGATGTTAACCCTTTGATGAGAACACCACCCGCTAAGTAGTTTGCAATGTCGGCAAACCACGGGGTGTCATCAAGATTGGAATTTATAGACATTAAGGTCTCAAGGGGAAAAGAGTCATTGATCTCTTTTTTCGGATGATCCCCTTGATAAGGATCCTCAAGTCTACTTAGATGATCCGCGGCTAGGTTTTCAGCTCCCTTCTTGTCACGAATTTCAATGTTAAATTCTTGAAGGAGTAAAACCCAGCGAAGAAGTCTTGGCTTAGAGTCGTGCTTAGTCATCAAGTACTTCAACGTGGAATGGTCCGTGTATACAATGGTGGTGGATAAAACAAGATAGGGGCGAAATTTTTCAAAAGCATAGACAACAGCTAAAAGCTCTTTTTCGGTTGTCGTATAATGCAATTGAGCCCCCGTCATTGTCTTGCTAGCGTAATGGATTGGTTGGAAGCGTTTATTCACTCTTTGGCCCAAAACCGCACCAATAGCAAAGTCGCTAGCATCACACATCAACTCGAAAGGTAGCTCCCAATTAGGGGTGACCAAGACCGGTGCCTTAGTGAGCTTATCCTTAAGAAGGTTGAATGATTCAGTACACTCTTTGGAAAAGATAAAAGGAGTATCTTTTTCCAAGAGGTGGGTCATCGGGCGAGCGATTTTAGAAAAGTCTTGGATAAATCGACGATAGAAGCCCGCATGACCAAGAAAACTTCTCACACCCTTCACGGTTGAAGGTGGAGGTAATTTGGCTATGACATCCACTTTAGCACGATCCACTTCAAGACCGGCTTTTGAGATTTTGTGTCCTAGCACAATCCTTCTTTTACCATAAAATGGCATTTTCCCCAATTTAGAACAAGGCGAGTGTCTTCGCACCGCTTAAGCATACATTCTAAATTGGCAAGGCAAGAAGAGAATGAATCCCCAAAGACCGAGACATCATCCATGAAGACTTCCATGGTTTGCTCAACCATGTCATGAAAAATAGCTAACATGCACCTTTGGGAAGTCCCGGGGGCATTGCATAAGCCAAAAGGCATTCTTTTGTAAGCAAAGGTTCCATAGGGACAAGTGAATGTTGTCTTCTCTTGATCTTGGGGATCGATGGGTATTTGGAAATAACCCGAGAAACCATCTAGAAAGCAGTAATATTCATTACCCGCTAAACGTTCAAGCATTTGGTCCATAAAAGGAAGAGGAAAATGATCCTTTCTCGTGGCATCATTGAGTTTGCGATAGTCTATACAAACTCTCCACCCAGTAATGAGACATGTAGGAATCAACTCGTTGTTTTGATTGGGCACAACGGTGATTCCGCCTTTCTTAGGCACACAATGGACTGGACTAACCCATGGTGAATCCGAGATAGGGTAAAGCATGCCCGCATCAAGAAGTTTGATAACCTCTTTTTAGATAACGTCATGGATTTTAGGATTCACCCTTCGTTGGCTTTGAATTGTGGGCTTAAAGTCGTCCTCCATGAGAATTTTATGTGTGCAAAAGTGAGGATCAATTCCGCGAATATCGGAGATTTTCCAAGCGATAGCTATTTTATGTTTCTTGAGAACTTCAATGAGACGAGTTTTCTCATCGGCTTTTAAATCCTTAGCAATGATAACGGAGAGTTGATCAATGCCTTCTAAGAAAACATACTCGAGATGAGGAGGTAAGTCCTTAAGCTCAAGAGTGGGAGGATTTTCAATAGATGGTGTAACTAACGATGGATCATCATTAGTTACCTCTTTAGGAGAAGAAGGAGAGAAAGGGTCTTCATTGAGAAGTTTCTCAATTGTACGAATGTCTTCTTCCCAATCGGTGGGAGAATCATCATATTTAAGATCAAGTGGACCCAAGCTAGCTTCAAAATCATCCAAAAGAAATTCACTTTCTCTAAAAGGAGTAAATGACGGAGCGATTGAGGCAACGGTCTCAACATTGGTAGAGAAGAAAGATTACTTTTGCAAGCATCATTAAAGTGTTCTTCACAAGCCTCATCGAGAACATCAATAGCATTAACACTCTCATATGAATAAGGTTGTTTAGAAATCTTACCCATGTTGAAGACAATTTTGTCGTCACCAACTCTCATGATTATTTTGCCCGCGGCTACATCATTGAGAGTGCGACCGGTCCTCAAGAAGGGGCGTCCAACGATTAATGGAACACGGGGATCCATCTCGTAGTCAACGACAACAAAATCCGCCGGGAAGGTGAATTTGTCAACGCCAACAAAGACGTCTTCGGCTATCCCCACCGGATAAGCAACCCTACGATTAGCTAATTCCAAAGTCATTTTGGTGGGGACTAGCTCCGGGAGAGATAATTGCTTCCAAACACTTAAAGGCATTAAGTTTATACTAGCACCTAGATCGGCTAGGGCCATGCAGTTCTCTACTCCCGGGAAGTTGCAAGGAATCAAGAAGCGACCCGGATCACCAAGTTTGGTGGGCAATTTCCATAAGAGAACTGCGGAGCAATTCTGATTAAGTTGGGTATGAGCAATGTCAATAAGCTTTTCCTTGTCACTAAGAAGATCTTTAAACATCTTCGCATATTTAGGCATGTGAACGAGAGCCTCAGCAAAGGAGATGTTAAAATTCAATTGTTTAAACATTTTAAGAAAGTTTGAAACTTGAATATCATCCTTGCTCTTTTGCTTCTCTTTCCTCAACCTTGAAGGATAAGGTATATCGGATGAAGAGGAAGGCTTTAGGGGAGTAGGATCACTCACAACCGCGGGTGGTGGGGGAATGGGGGTAGAAGTCAAAGGAGGTGAGGAAAGTTTCTCTTTTTCTTTATTCACAATCACGGGTGGAGGTGTAGGAAGCTCGGGTTCCGTATAATCTTTTCCACTACGAGTGGTGATTGCTTTCATCTCCCCTCTTGGATTAGCTACGGTGTTACTCGGAAGAGTACCCGAAGAAGAGGGTTGATTACCTTGGAAAAGCTTACCGATCATATCACGTATATTATCCGCTTGAGTGCTGAAAGAGTCTCTCATGTCTGCGCGAATATCATTGCTTTGTTTCGCCATGTCATTCCTTAGCTCGGCTCGAATATCGCTCCCTTGTTTCGCCATGTCTCCCTTCAAGTTGATGAATTGACTCTGAAGATTCGTCATCATCTCTCTATTAGTCCTCATGAACGTCTCGATGTCTTGATTCAACGCCGTTGGTTGATTGAGAGGTGGAGCTTGGTAAGCTTGAGAATTTCCTTGAGGTGGGTATGGGTTTCTTTGGGATTGATATTGATTGTTAGCACGAGGTTGGGTTTGGTTATTTTGGTTATAGCTTTGTTGTTGGTTTTGGTTTTGAGGAGTAAAACCGGGTGGTGAAAGATAGTTGTTTGAACGATAACTTAGCAAGTTACGGTGTCTTTGAGGACGAGCTTGATAGCCTCCCGTAGGATAGTTACCGTATGCCGTGTTAACGGTTTCACAAAAATTGCCTTGAGTAGAAGGACAATCAATGTAAGAATGAGGACCACCACATGTGTCACAAGAAATAGCAACGACTTTAACTTGTTGAAAGTGGGTTGTAGCCATGGTCATGTAATTCTTGTTCATCTCTGCTACTTGTCGGGTAAGTTCGGCTATCTCGGGATTGGAAGTAGTAGAAGAAACATTGACTCTCGGGTTAGATCTTGAGGATGCGGATGAATCCCAATTCTTGTGGTGAGTAGTCATGTTTTCTATCAACTCTCTACACTCCTCCGGTCTCCTTTTCATAAAAGTACCACCGGCGGCGGCATTAATCGTATCACGATTACGAAAAGTGAGACCATTGTAGAAAGTATCAATAAGAGTGACGGGGAGCATGTTATGATTTGGACAACGGTCGATCAAATCATTGTAGCGTTCCCAAGCATCGAAGAGCGATTCATCATTGTCTTGCATGAATCCACTAATTTGGTTACGAAGGCTCGTGACCATGGACGGTGAAAAGTAGCGCGACAAAAATCGTTGAGTCATGTCGTCCCAAGTATGAATAGAGTTCTTTGGGAGACGGTCAAACCATTTTTCAGCATGGTGAGAAAGCGAGTGGAGAAATAGTTGAAGGCGAAGTACATCCATAGAAGCACCGGGCAACTTCATGCTTTGGGTGATGGTAATGAATTTGTCGAGGTGTTTGTTGGCATCATCATCCGGTATTCCGCGAAATGGATTAGTTTGCACTTGTTGGATCATGTGATGCTTTAATGAAAACTCTTGAGCCGTGATTTGCATCGGCGCAATCGGTCCTCCATGTCCATTCATCGTAGGTTGGCATAGCTCCTCCATGGTTCGTAAGTCGGGTTGGGGTAGATTATTCATGTTGGGGTGGGGTGGATTATTATTGTTGTGTACGCCGGCCATGTATAAATTATCAAGAGTCTCGGGCTCGGGATAAGACGTTGATCGAGTACGCATACACTAAAAAGAAAATGCAAGAGAAAATATTTTTGGCTTTTATAGGTTTTTTAATTTTTTTGTATTTTTGAAAATTTTATTTTTTATGGGTTTTTTGAAAATTTTTGAGTGTTGAAAATAACGTTCCCGAAAGAACGGATCCTAAAATCCAATTTTTCTCACAAAAAACTATTGATCCTTACGAAAAGAGCCGGCAGCGGCGCCATTTTAATAACAGATTTTTAATGTGTTAATAAAACAGTGATTGCAAGATCTTTCTTTGTGTTGCTCGCACCCAATTAAATTTGTTCGTTGTTTCGTTCTCGGTATCTCCTCGAATTGATCACGGTTCAAAGTGGAATTGTTGTTCTTGGTGACTAAAAAGGGGGAGCTTTTGACCTATTTCTACTAAAAAGGTGAATGAGTGAAGTAATAAAATTAAGCTAAAAGCAATTAATGAAAATAAAACTTGAATTAAAGTTAAACAGTAAAATACCTTAACTTGGAAAAATTGTTGATTCGGAATAATACTGCTCATGCGGAATGACTAGCTCATCCGGAATAACCAAAAAACTTTGATCCAGAATAACCAAAAAGCCTTGATCCGGAATAATGATGCTGGTTCGGAAAAGGTGCTTGATCCGGAATAAATTAGCTCATCCGGGAAAATCAGTTCATGCGGAATAATCTCTTGATTCGGAAAACAATGTTCATCCGGAATGTATGACTGATTCGGAATAATGCTTGATCCGGAATAAATTGGTTCATTCGGAAAAACTACTGACTCGGAATAATTTTGCTTACTCGGAAAAACCTTTATTCGGAATGTTTGCTCATGCGGAATAAATTTTTGATTCGGAAAACATGCTTATTCGGAATAATATGGTGATTCGGAAAAGAGGGTTCATGCGGAATAAAACCTGATTCGGAATAATAAAAAGAAAAGACTGGTGCGGAAAAGTTACTTCATTCGGAAGGTAGCTTCATTCAGAATACCCTACTGATCCGGAATAACTGACTGGTTCGGAATATATACTATAAAAGTGCTCATTCGGAATCTCATTCGGAATCTCATTCGGAATATCAGTTGGTCCGGAATAATTTCTTTATCTGGAATAATCTAAACAGAAACCTTCATTCGGAATCTGGGCTGATGAAACAGTGCGAAGAACAGGGGAACAATGACACACGATTTTTACCAAAATCAACCAAGTTTTTAACCAAAGATTAAACCAAACTAACCACTAATCATCTACTAATGATAAGCATCAAACCAAATCAATAAAAACACAAAACCCACTTGTTTTTGGATATCAAAATCAACAAAATAAAAACTTAGAACTTAAGAATCAATAAGAAAAGGAATAACAAGATTAAATGGAAACTTGTATTAAGGATTAAGATTCAAACAAACAAAAGGAAAGATTAAAACTTACAAGATCATGGATAGATTCAAAGAAAAATAAAAATCACCAAACACCTTAGGGGTGTTGGTTTTCCTACGAAATAGGAGAAGAAAAACAGAAAAATGAACTAGTTTTTAAATTGTGAAGGGGAGTCCTATTTATAGGCCTTGAGTTGGTTGGTGAGTGGGCTTTCTTCCTTTCTTTTTGTCTTCTCGTCTTTTCAGTAAAGTTGACGTTTTCGATTCTGATTCAGGATTTGTCGATGAATAAATTTAACTCGTCTTTTAATTTCTTCGTTTAATAGACTTGAGTTCTTCGACATATGTAAATCTTCCATCTTTGGTCCTTTTCTTCGATAAATCTTCAAATAGGCCCATTAACTTCAAATCTTTTGCATCTCTTGGATTATAGACTTCGTCTTTTCGTCTTTTTCTTCGATAAAACCCGTGCAATCCCATGTTTTCTTCAATATTTATCCGGTTGGCTCTGAAAACACAACAAACACACAAACCACGCATAATTCCAAACAAATGATACTAAATACGCGTTTTGGTCTCGTTTTAGCAAGAAATAAGTGGTAAAAGGATCGGTGTTTTCACACCTATCAATATTTTATGAAAGTGGAAGCCATAATCCGTGAGTTGAGTTCTCATCCAGAGGACTTGAGCACAGCACGCGGATAGAGCCACATATTCTGCTTCAGCTGATGAGAGCGAAGTGCAATCCTGCTTCTTTGACGACCAGCTGACAAGCTTGTCTTCCCCTAGAAATTGTATACTACCAGAAGTGCTTTTTCGACTATCAAGACAACCTGCGTGATCAGAATCTGAAAAAGCAGTTAGATGAAAACTGGTTTCCCTCAGATACCAGAGTCCCATGTAAATGGTATTCTTAAGGTACCGAAAGATCCGTTTAACCTCTTTGAGGTGCTTTTGAGTAGGTCTGGCTTGATATCGTGCACAATAGCATGTGGCATGATGAATATCAGGCCTGCTGGCTGTAAGGTACATAAGTGACCCGATCATACTGCGATATCGCGTTTGGTCTACAGGATACGAGTACAAGTCACCGTCTAGGGATGTGGCCGACAATGGTGTACCAACGCGAGCACATGAGGTCATACCATGCTTTTTAAGTATCTCTTGAGCATACTTAGCTTGGTTAATGAAGATACCACGTGGGGATTGATGAATCTGGAGGCCTAAAAAGAATTTTAGCTCCCCCATCATTGACATTCCAAATCTGTTGTGCATTAATTTTTCAAAACGTTTTAAAAGTTTTGGGTTCGTAGAACCAAAAATAATGTCATCAACATAAACTTGCACCAGCATTATGTCATCCCCATATTTATTAGTAAAGAGAGTAGTATCAATAGAACCTTTGGAGAATCCTTTGGACACCAAGAAGTTTGAAAGTTCTTCGTACCATGCCCTTGGAGCTTGTTTAAGTCCATATACAGCCTTCTTGAGACGATAGACTTTGTCAGGATGACGAGGATCGATGAATCCTTCCGGCTGATTCACATACACTTCTTCCTTCAAATGACCATTGAGAAAAGCAGTTTTAACGTCCATCTGAAAAACCGTGAAGCCCTTATGTGCAGCATAAGCAAGGAATATCATGACTGCTTCCAAACGAGCGACTGGAGCGAATGATTCATCGTAGTCTATGCCTTCTTGTTGACGGTATCCCTTAACCACAAGACGATATTTTTTTTTGATGATGGTTTGTTCTTCATCCAGTTTGTTTTTCTAGATCCATTTGAAATCTAAAATTGACATTCCATAGGGTCGGTCAACAAGTTCCCAAACATTTGGGCGTTTAAACTGATGAATTTCGTCTTGCATTGATTCAATCCACGCATGATCAGTCATGGCTTGTTTGATGTTTGTAGGTACAGTTGAACTCATGGTGAGTGCATACATACACACATCGCCATCGGTTTCGAGTTGTCTGCGTGTTCGAACCGGTTGTAAAGGATTTCCAATGACTTGCTCCAATGGATGATCACGTGTCCAATGGTGAGTGGATGGATAGGGTTGGTAGAATGTATGCATGTTGGACGGATCAACATGTTGAGTAGAAAACTCTCCGACTTCGTGTACCGGTGTACTGAACGGATTGATAAATTCTTCTTCGTCAGGTTGTGCATCGACTACTTGATTGTTGTTTCCTCCCTCAGCATTGACGGTTGGTGATGTTGGTTGTGTGACTGTTTCTTGGGTTTGTTGAGTATCCACTGGAATTGTCTCTTGAGCAACGGTTGCTGAAGTAGATGCAGTTGTGTCTTGTTTACTTTGTTCGGGTGCATCAGCAGTATTGACAGCGGAAGGCTTTGACACAACCTCTTTGTTTCCATAGTAATATTCATCAAACATTAGATCATATAAATCAACCAACTCATTCATTTGTGTCGTATCCGTCGAGTTTGCTGTAGGAGTACTTTGTTGACATTCTTGCACGGGACGTACACTGTTTTGTGTAGGTGCCATTGATGGACATTGAGTTGCGTGACTTGAGCTGTTGTGATCAAGTACCATTTGTGGCAATTCGTCAAAGTTCACATGAATTGTTTCGACAATAATCTTTGTTCCCTTGTTATAGACCCGATATCCTTTCGACAGTGTCGCATACCCCACAAAAATACATGCATCACCTTTTTCTTTCATCTTGTCGAGATTCTCATCGTCTTTAAGAATGTAGCATAAAGATCCAAATACGTGAAAGAATTTGACAGTAGGTTTCCTACCATTGATGATGTGGTAAGGTGTCTTTTCATGTCTAGGGATAACGAGAGAACGATTCTGAGTATAACAGGCAGTTGCAATTGCTTCAGCCCAGAAGAATAGCGGTAATTTTGAAGCAGAAAGCATTGTTCGAGCTGCCTCAACCAAAGTACGGTTCTGCCTTTCGACAACGCCGTTTTGTTCAGGAGTTCGAGCAATAGACGTTTGATGTTCGATGCCTTCTTCTTGAAAGTAAGATTGCAAGTTCTTGTTCAAAAATTCAGTACCCCTATCCGTCCTTACGGTTAATACTTGAGCTTGAAGATTGCGTTGTATCATCTTGAGAAAGTTTTTGAGAACCTCTGGTGTTCCATCTTTGGACCTTAAGAAGAAAGTCCATGTGTATCTAGAGTAATCGTCAACAATCATGAGAATATACTTTTTCCCGTTAATACTCTCTACACGCATGGGACCACATAAATCCATGTGTAGAAGTTCCAATCGTCCTTTTGAGCTTGGGGTAGTCTTTGATTTGAAAGACTTCCATTTTGCTTTCCCCAACTCACAAGAAGAACAAAGATGGTCTTTGACGAATTTTAACTTTGGGAGACCGGTCATAATATCATTTTTCGAAAGCAAGTTGATGGTGTCAAAGTTGAGATGTGACAATCGTTGATGCCATAACCATGCTTGAGATGATGAAGCTTTAGCCATTAAGCAAATTGGATTTGTTGAAGATGTGTCTTGAAGAGTTACTGTGTAGAGATCAGAACCACGAGAACCTGTAAGAAGGTCATTCCCATCGTAGTCTCTAACATAGCAAGTAGATTTCCGAAAAGCCACTTCCAAATCCGCATCACAAAATTGACCAACCGAGAATAAATTGTGATTCAGTCCCTCGACGTAATAAACCCGTTTGATAGTGAGATTTCCTTGAACCAAATCGCCATATCCAAGTATCGGTGAAAACTGATCATTTCCAAACCGCGCCGTACCCAGAAACTTCTCCACGAAGTTAATGAGAAGCTTGAGATTGCCCGTCATGTGCTTTGTGCACCCGGAGTCCATTATGAATAGGATGATTTCGACGAGCTTTTCAAGTGGCTAAGAATCATAGATGGGTCCAGAAGTATCATCAGTCTCTGGGATCACTTCTTGAATCTTTGCCATGTACACATAATGTGCCTCTAACTCTTGATCATCGGCTTCATCATCAGTGTCATCACGCCAGTCAACTTCATCTGCTGTGAGTGGAATTGCTGCTTCTTCTTTCTTACACATCAGCATCTTTTCCTTATGATATCCCGAATCCTTAACCTGTTTTGGCTTCTTGCATTCCCTAGCCATGTGCCCAAATCCCTTGCAGTTGAAGCATTAAATCCCAGACTTCTGCAACCGGAGTGCCTACAGTATCTCTAGCCCCAACGTGATTCAACAACCTCTGATTATCATACCTAGCATCACGATCATACCTAGGTGCATGATCAACTTCCTTATATCTAGCATTGGATGATGATCTGAGGTTGTTGTTGGTAGGTTTGTATATCTTCTTATAAGTTGTGGTGAGTAAAGACATGAGTTCCTCAATCTTCTTGTCCCTTGAAGTTTGTTCATCATCACTGTCTCTATCTGACTTGGTGTCATACTTTGGAGGTGGAGTGGGGACAATTGCTTTTGCTTTGTGTTTAGCAGTAGCTAGAGGTTTGGTGGATGAGCTTGATGACTTTGAGGAATGAGTAGGTGGTTGTTGACGGGGAACGGGTTTTGTTGAAGTAGCAGCCACAAAAGCAATAGAGTTCGCAGATCGTTCTGCCTTTTCATCTCTAAGTTCATTTACTTCATTCTGATGTTGTTTCAGTATATCATAAAGTTTGTGGTAAGATATAGTCTTAATATCCTCCCTTTGTTTGACCAAAGTCACAAACCTTTGCCATTCCGGTTTGAGTTGAAGTAAAAACTAAACATTGGCATGATGATTGGAGATGGTGCACTGATTTCTGACAAGCTCATTCATCATTTTGTACAATCTCGAGTAATATGAGTCAATGGATTCACCATCTTCAGATGTGAATTTTCCAAACTCCCAAAGTAGATTAGTCTTGAGATCTTGAACATTGATCGACTCACCTTGCTTCAATCGATGAATTGCATTCCACATTTCCATAGCATTAGGACATGCATCAACTGTGGAATAGATATCGTTATCAATTCCAGTGAGTATGAAGTTTACAGCATCAGCTTCAGCTTGGAGGAGTTTCTTTTTCTCAGCAGAACATGTGTCAAAATCCTCCATAGCTCGTATAGTTGATGAAGTACCATCCTCTCCCTGTGTTGTAATTGGTCTGAATTCAAAAACTGGAGGTGGATTCTCAAGGCAGTGACGAAGAGCAGTTTGGTTTTCTTTTCCGTCGAGAAATCTGAGAAAACGAGATCTCCATTGAACGTAGCAACCGGCAGTGAGCACAGGTGGATTACCGTTGCCACCTTGTTCCAAACGAATCTGATTAGCAGTTTCAATGTTGATGTTGTTGTTAGACATGGTGAATACTTGTGGATGAATTGCAGATCTTAGTGGATTATGTTGTGATGATGTGAGGTTAAAATTGAAATTCCAAAAATTCAAAAAAAAATTCTCAGTCCGACAATAAATTCCTCAATCTGACAAAACGGTAAGCCGAAAAATTTTGTATCGCCAAATTTTGAATTTGAGTTAGAAATAGCCAAAAACTAGTAGGGAAAAAATTTGATTTTACTTGACCTAAAAAATTTAACTTTTTTTTTTAATCTTCATGTAAACTACATTCCGAAACTAGTCTAGATAGTGGCTAAGTCTAAAAATTACTCAAAAAAAATATCCATCGGAATACATGTCGGAATGTCCATCGGAATACTCGTCGGAATGTCCATCGGAATACCTGTCGAAATGTCTGTCGGAATGTTCTATCGGAATACCCGTCGGAATGTACTATCGGAATACCTGTCGGAATATTTGTCGGAATGTTCTATCGGAATATGTGATCGCAATACCTATCGCAATGTTACCTGTCGGAATGCTGAGATCGCAATGTGCCGTCAGAATGTTCAGATCGGAATATGGCTGAAACAAATTTGGCAGAGTAACGACTCAAAGATCCCTTAAACCCGTCGGAATCCCAGATCGCAATGCACGATCGGAATATCCAGATCGGAATAAGGTATCGCAATACAGTGATCGCAAAGTAGAACCAGTTGGTTATTGCGATCAAATCCCTCTCACTTGTACTTTCCGATGGTGAAACTAGCTTGAATTTTGGAATGAATAAAAACAAGAAATTTCGCAACTTTTGATCCAAAAGATTTGTGTTTTAGCCAAAACCAAGATACCAAAACACTACTACTAGTATGTAGATGATTTGTATCAAGAAAAAACCATAAAAAACACAAAAAGACATTTTGGGACGTGAGATTTAGATCAAAATAGCCACGAAAAGTCAAGAACACAACACACGAATCTTCAATCACCTATCCACTATAGGCTCTTGATAGCAAATGTTAATCCCATTTAATCCATAACACAAGATTTAGAAGAGATGTTTAGAGAGAGAAAGAGAAGAAAGTAGAGAGAGAAACAAGACAGAATTTGGAAGGTTAATGTTTACTAGAGAGAGAAAGTAAAATGAACCAACACCCTCTTCCACACATGGAAGAGGGTTTATATACCCTTGGCATATGGGCCGTGGGTTTAGTATCCTTGGGTCAGGCTTGGCTTTGTTTTGGGCTTACGCCCCTAACTTATACAATATTAGTTTAAAGTCCAAGCCCGGTTTTCCCGACTAACCTATTACAATACAAGACCATTAACAACTAAGATGACCTATTACATTCTTGTTCGACTATATAAAATATAGGGCTAACACTCCCCCTTATTTAAAATCTCATCCCGAGATTTAACTAGAACTAGGTTTAACATAAGAGAATAGATGTGGATATTTAGCTCGGATTTGATCTTCACGTTCCCAAGTATACTCAGGTCCTCTTTTCGAGTTCCATCGTACCTTAATTATTAGGATACGGCTCTGCTTCAAGCGTTTCACTTCTCTATCCATAATTTCCACCGGCTCTTCTATAAAATTTAACTTATCATCGAGTTGAAATTCTTTCATCGGTATAATGAGAGATTCATCAGATAAGCACTTCTTAAGATTCGAAACATGAAAAGTATTGTAAACATTACTGAGCTCTTCAGGAAGCTCTAGTTTATATTCCACAGGGCCAATTCTTTTGGTTATTTTGAACGGTCCTATATACCTTGGATTCAGTTTCTTCTTCTTTCTGAATCGAATAAATCCTTGACGAGGCGAAACTTTCAACATAACACGATCTCCTACTGTAAATTCCAAAGGTTTATGTCTAGTATTAGCGTAACTTATTTGTCTATCTTGTGCAGCTTGTAATCGCTATCGAATTTGAACAATCTTTTCAGTAGTTTCATGTATTATTTCTGGTCCTATCAGTTAAATATCTCCAACTTCAGCCCAGCAAACAGGCGATCGACACTTTCTTTCATAAAGTATTTCGAAAGGCGCTGCTTTAATACTAGCATGATAACTATTGTTATAAGAGACTTCTACTAAAGGTAGATGTTTCTCCCATCCTTTTCCAAAATCTATCACACAAGCTCTAAGCATATCCTCGAGAGTTTGAATTGTTCTTTTACTTTGTCCATCTGTTTGTGGATGATATGCCGTACTCATATCCAATTGAGTACCAAAGGCACTTTGCATTGATCTCCAAAATACAGATGTAAAACGACTATCACGATCTGAGATAATAGATATAGGCACTCCGTGTTGTGAGATTATTTCCTTAATGTATAATCTCGAAAGAGTTTCCATACAATCAGTCTCTTTAATAGGAAGAAATCGTGCAGATTTTGTAAGACGATTGACAATAACCCAGATAGTGTCATGTCCATTTGATGTCTTAGGTAATTTAGTCACAAAGTCCATTGTAATTCTTTCCCACTTCCATATTGGAATCTCTGTTGTATCAATAGACCGGATTGTTTTTGATACTCTGCTTCAACTCTTGCACACGTTAAACACTTGCCAACGTATTCCGCTATAATTGCCTTCATGTTAGGCCACCAATAGAGTTTCTTCAGATCTTGATACATCTTGTCGGAAGCAGGATGTATAGAATACTTTGATTTATGAGACTCGTGCATAATCAAATCTCGTAAATTACCATAAGCAGGTAACCAACCACGATTTTTAACACAACAAATTCCATCTTGACGAACTTCAAATTTTCTATCCATTCCTCTTAATTTCTCAGCTCCAACATTCTCTACTTTAAGTGCTTCTTCTTGCGCTTCGATAATTTGGGTAGTTAACTTTGGTAAAAGAGTTATCTATAATGATTTAACTCGTAACGGCTTAACACGTTCCTTTCGACTTAAAGCATCAGCTACTACATTGGCTTTACCTGGATGATAACGAATTTCACAATCGTAATCAGCAAGTAATTCTAACCAACGTCGCTGTCTCATATTCAATTCTTTCTGATGAAGAATATATTGTATACTCTTATGATCGGTAAATACTACACACTTCGTACCATAGAGGTAATGTCTCCAGATCTTAAGAGAAATTATTACCGCTCCTAATTCTAGATCATGAGTAGTATAATTCTTCTCATTCGGTTTAAGTTGCCTTGATGCATAAGCAATAACTTTATTCCTTTGCATAAACACTGCTCCCATTACTTGAAGAGATGCATCATAGTAAACGAAAAAGTTATCGTTACCTTCTGGTAATGCTGGGATTGGTGCTTCACACAACTTCTGATTCAATAATTGAAAAGCTATCTCTTGACTATCTCCCCAGAAAAACGGTTTGTTCTTCTGAGTTAATTCTGTCAAATCTTTAGCAATCTTTGAAAAACCTTCGATAAATCTTCGATAATACCTAGCAAGTCCTAAAAATTGTTTAATTTCCGTAGGCGTACTAGGCTTACTCTAACTTTTCACCGCTTCAATCTTCGCAGGATCCACACGAATACCTTGGCTATCAATGACATGTCCTAGAAATTGAACAACATTGATCCAAAATTCGCATTTCGAGAACTTTGCATATAACTCCTCCTTCTTAAGTAACTCGAGAATTATACCAAGATGCTTGGCATGTTCTTCTCTATTATGAGAGTAAATAAGAATATCATCGATAAACACGATTACAAATTTGTCCAAGTAAGGCTTACATACTCTGTTCATGAGGTCCATGAAAACAGCTGGCGCATTGGTTAAACCAAAAGGCATAACTTGAAAGTCATAATGTCTGTATCGTGTTCTGAAAGCAGTTTTAGGAATATCATCTTCCTTAACTCTTAATTGATGATAACCTGACCGTAAATCAATTATCAAATATACGCTTGATCCTTGAAGTTGATCAAATAAATCGTCGATTATGGGTAATGGGTAACGATTCTTTATAGTAAGTTTGTTTAACTCACAATAATCGATATACATTCTAAAAGATCCATTTTTCTTTTTCACAAATAAGACTGGAGCTCCCCACGGCGATATGCTTGGTCTAATAAATCCTCGATCAGTTAGTTCTTGGATTTGACTTAACAATTCTTGCATTTCCGAAGGTGCTAATCAATAAGGCACTTTAGCAATTGGTGTTGCTTCTGGTATCAAATCGATTTGGAATTCAACTTGACGTTCAGATGGCAAACCTGGTAATTCTTCGGGAAATACTTCGGGAAAATCTCTAACTATCGGAATATCTTCTAGTCGCTTTGCTGCTTGTAGTTTCTCCGTCACTTGAACTAAGAAAACTTGACTACCTCGGGATACATACTTATTTTTCTTTAAGCATGACATGATATTTAGTCGAGTCTTACTTCGCTCACCATGGACAACCAAAACTTCACCGTTAATAGGAATATGAACGGCTTTCTCGTCACATAAGATTTTAGGATGGTATTTAGATAACCAATCCATCCCTATGACTACGTCAATGCTACCGAGCTTAATTGGCATAAGGTCGATTTCAAAGAATTGATGTAATAAAGTAATGATACATCCTTGAATAACGGTATTAGTGCTAACTATTTTTCCATCGGCCATTTCTACATCATACTTAGTATTCATGGAAACACTCGGTGTAAAACCCAAAAATTTGACCCATCATACCGAATCTTTTCCTTATTTTTTTACTTACTTTGAGTTACTACAAATAAATTAGCAACAAATAAGTTGATTGGTCAAAGATCTCATACCTTAAATCACGCCTTGTAAACAGCTTGATGAGACCATGATTATTAGAGAGTTTTAAGTAAGTTATACTTGGTCAATGACCAATTTGGTTTCAAATTCTAGTGTGCGACACGATCGGTATTTAGGTCCCTCCTTTTAAGTCGCAGTTACAATCACAAACCTAAATCATCTACCTCAATATATGATAAATCTGATTTAACATGCTCATATCCTCTCAAACGTAAGCACCCTAAACCTCACCAATAACGAGAGTGAGACATCACAGTCATGCTACTTCACGTGTGTTCTGTTTGAACGGAGTTCGCGTTCGTGATCATGTCGGGTTTTTCGCTTCATCTGTCACGGGTTTGGAGTTATATTCTATTATTTCGGTCAAGTTTAGTGTGATCGTATCATCTTTTGGGTAGACGGTTCGGGTGCGTTCGATGGTAGCGACCATTCTTAAGCTGCATGGTTTTAGGCCCATTTATTCATATACGAGCGGAACGCGGTTACTCAGACCTGATTACATCTCGTTGAACTCTATTGTTCACGTTCCACTTTGTGTCCGCATTTGTGTCCGCCTTATCTCGAGCTCTTGTTTATCTTTGAGGTAACTCTTGAACCATCATACAGGCATGATCATATGTAGGCTAAAAACAAGTATAATCTTGACTAATATTTGCTATGCGTTAACGTGATATGAGCTTCTACGCCAAACTCATAACTGGTAGTTTGAAACATGTACGCATATAATAGTAAGTCTAAACTGGGTCTTCGCAATCTTTACGAAACAGACATTGTCAAATACATTTAGAAGTAATGGAGACTAGAAAATTTGTCAAATACATACAGTAAATAACAACTATCAGTAACACGAAGATGTAATCAAATGCATCTACAAAATATTAATCGACTTAATTATTTAGATTAATTAAATTCGGCTTACGATTATTATCGGCTAATATTAAATTGGCTTATTATGTTTAGCTTAATTAAAGTCGGCTTATTGACTTTTGGATTATTAATTTTGGCTTAAGGAAAATGGGATTATTAAGTCTTCGGATTATTTATATGAACTTATCAGAATCTCGGCCTATTTGAATCGGTTAATTAATTTGGGCTTAATTATATGAGCTTAATTAATTTAGCTTATTATTCCACGACTTATTAAAAAGGGCTTATCAAGTTAAGGATTAAGTAATAATCTTATTTAAATCATGACTTATTAATATAATAAATATAATTAACCATGGCTTAATAATTCATGACTTATATGCTTATTAAGATTTGACTAATTAATATGAGCTTATTACTATTTAGGGAAACTTACTATTTTTGGAAACTTTCTATTTTTAGAAACTTACCATTAATGGAAACCTGCTATTTTTTTGGAGGTTACTAATGACGATACAACAAGTATAATAGCACAATGATACTTGAAATACATTAATCAGAAACACATGAAAACATGAATAATCACAAGATAATACATGAAACAGTAAAACAAGACTAGAACATATAAAACAAGCTAAGAACACTCTATACCAGTAAAAGATACAGTAATCAGACAACTCATTCACGTCCCTTATTTATGTAGTATTCGTGAAGTCAGAGTAGATCCTTCAGCTTTCATTCTTATTTCTTTACTGGACACGAGGTACGGATTTTCTGTCCTTTTAGTAAGGACTTCCCTTCTATGCATGATTATGATTTCCCGTCTGCAGCCAATTGTTTTCTGTAACACCCCCAATTTCACAAGGCAGCGGAATATCAACATTGGGCGTTACTTCATAGCACATAGTGTAACACCCCCAATTTCACAAGGCAGTGGAATATCAACATTGGGCGTTACTTCATAGCACATCACACATAGTCATAGAAAACGACCTCAAAAGAGACGTTTTATAAAATAAACCATTCGATAATTTTATTAAATCAGAGTTAACTAAAAAGAGGTCACACCAATTTATACAAACCTTAAAAAATAATAAAGATTTGTCAAATGTATCAAATGGAAATTGTTTGTTTTGCCTTTACTTTATCCTGCGTGGCTCCATGCTCCAGCTGTTCTTAAACCTACACACCTGAGAATACATGCTAACATGTCAACACAACGGTTGAGTGAATTCATAGGTTTCTAATAAACAATAATGGGATTTTAAATAAACCATAAAGCTTTTGAACACAAGAATCTCATCCACTGTCGATAGTGCAACACATGCAATACCCAAAGTCCACGCTATTCTACTAAGCCATGACACCGAAGCCTTAAGTATAAATAATGCCCTAGTCAGGTATCTTGCCTAATACCCCCTTACTTCTCATACAACACACCTGGCTGAGCCTCCAACCCACAGGTGCGACCTGCCCAGGTGGGGGCCATCCCCGATGGATCCATCCGTCTGTACCAGCGCCTACCCATCATAGGTAGTTAACGGTTCATGGGTTTATAGGGACTTTCCAAATTTTGGCAATACAGCACTTAGCAAATAGCGGTTCCCAATCAATACATTCAACGCTTGTGTTCATATTTCAAAAGCATTTAATCACACATCTTACATTCATTTACAACAACTTGTATGCGTTCAAAGCATATAGTCATACCTCACATGTTTATTCATAAACATGTATTCTCTTAAAATCATATATATAAACATCATGTATTTTTATTCCAAGAGCATGTATTCCCCCTCGCGGGTTTATAAACACATATAAAGAAGTAAAAGCGAGGCTATGAACTCACCTGATATAGCTATTACACGTAGATCATGGAATAAACGTCCAATAGTCGAAACATGACTTCACGAGATATCAATCGCTCATTGAACGGGAACGAGTTGCCCAACGGTCAACATATGACCGAACGAGACCTAATCATGACGAGACGCGTCTTAGGATCGAGACTATACATAAGTCATAGATATATGTAATTAGTTTACTTTAGTAAGTTTGGACATTGCATAAGTTTTATAAAACTCTTTATAAAGCTTTTGATAACAATTTACCGTATATTTTCTTATTTTGACAATTAAGCTAATTCTATCCCATTAGTGGCCAATTACACATTTATATAACCTAAATCCATTTCAAACTCAGTATTGATCTCCAAATATATTATTAATCTCATGTCCAATAATGAACCAATAGCCATTATAATTGTAAGTTGGGCTTTTGCGGCCCAAGTCCACTTTATATGCTTTTCGGGTTCTAAAACGCCTCAAAACGACATCAACTTAATGTCCACGATGGTCGGGTCTCGGGTATTCTAGTTATCATTCAATAAACGAGTCTATATTTACTAAAAAGTGGCTCATACCATTTCGGCGTTTATAAAAATTATCACGTTTTACGTTAATTAAATATAACCCAATTCTTACAATTTTCCCGACATGTCTTGCTAAATAGATCATATCGCCTGAACCGTAAATCATCTAGGCGAGCTATTTATATCAAAATTGTTATTAACTTATATAATTTACTGATTATAAGTTTAATTACCCCTAAAATACACTTATCATAGCTCAATTGCTCGATTTTCTCACTTAGAAGAGTTGGCTGTTTTTCGCAGCCAACTTCAGTTTCACCGTTTTGGCCGCCATTTCCAAACCGTTTATCCGTAGAAAACTATCCGACTCGTGTGCGTTCTAAATAAGTTTAGCTACAACCCACAGTTTTACATTTTTCATTGGTTCAGAGTTCTTCTATGAGTTTTCTGCCCGTCTATACAGCATGTTCAGATTTTACACTTTTTATCGTTTCGGCCATATCTAATTCATCGAGTATCGTCAAGAGACGAGCGACCCGGCCAAATCGGCACAAAACATAAGCCTATCTCCCTATTTACTTATCTAATTCCAGTAACCTACCGAGTCTTCATAAAACTCGTATTTTTGGCCACTGACCTAAACTTGAATCAACAACAACCATTTAGAGCTTGTTTATGCTTGTACTTTGGTGTCTAAAATTCTAATACAATGTCCAAAACAATTAAATACCTACTAGTATATTACATCATATATTTACAGCGCCAAAAATGGAATCACCACATGATCTTGATTACAAAAATTACATACAAATAACAATACAAAAAGGATAGTCAGATTCTTACAATAGATGTAGAACACAAAACCTCAACAATCTATTTTGACCCTTTGCTCAAGCCAACCATTTATTCAAGAAAATGATTTTTACCATGCTTTTTAACCTTCTCAATATTACCCCAATTCAGCCTCTAAAACTATCAAAAACCTTTTATAATAGCCAATACCAAGAATTAATATTAGAGAAACTTTTGATTGCAATGAACTTTTTATATTCAGAATTTGAAATTGATGAGTGGTGATGGTTGATATGTAAGACACGCCTGGAATAAGGAACAAAAGGGTGATATAGAAATTACAATTGTTTTTGGAAAGTGATAAGATGAAATGGTCAAATGATATTTTCAAATGTCTTAGTTATCATGTATATGGAAGACACGTATCTTATAGTAAATGAGAATCATTGATGCGTTGTCTAAGGAAGTAACTGGGTATATTTATTTAATAAATTTGTAACATATTTAGGAGGCGGGTATTATCGAAACCCGATATTTTAAAAGTTATGCGATTTAAAAATTACTCGTTAAATACGAAAAATAAACGCTCAATATAAAGTAAAGACTTGGGAATTCGGAGAACATTAATATTTCGATATTATAATGAGGGTTTATATTTTAATAAACGTTAACGCATCGGATAGACAAATGGCGCCTAAAGACTTAACGTAATTTTCCAAAAATGCTCGTAAAATGATAAATCAAAATGACGAGAATATAAAATATTTCTATATCATAATGATAATATTTACGGTCGATGACGGACATAAACTTTGTCGATAAATAATAAATAAAATGTATTGGATATGTTAAAGCCTTAACCTCGCCGATTAGCCGAGAAATCAATATTATTCGTCGAACCAACATGAAAAATAAAAGCCGAGTAATAAATATTGATCAGAATACTAGAAATAAGATTAGATCTCGGTCTAAATGTTGATTTTAAAGTTCGGGTTATTACATCATCTACCCCTTTAGGAAGCGATGTCCCAGCGCTTAGTTCGTCTCAATAGTCTTCGGTTAAAGGGCGAAGAGGTGAGAGATAGACAAGTCGTCGCTGAGGTTTCCAATGTAGGTTGGGTGAACAAAAGTAAAAGCAATGAGTATACATAACAGACACAATCGAACGGTTTGAATATAGCTTCAATCCTTATAAGCAAAGAATAATATATAACTCGAACGAAAAGACATTGGAATCAAAAATTAACAGGTCGTTAATTTTTGTAAGCGCTACAAGGTATATTACTACTAGCTTATCAAACTTGTGGCGGTTGATATAAGTTTAAAAAAAAAAAAAATTCCACATGACAAGTGAAAAGTTGAAACAAGTAGGCGCATTTGAAAAATCTTCAATACGAGAATCAATTCAAAACTATCGATGATCACATCGATCAAATCGAAACACAAATGGTCCACGAGTTTCATAAAAAAAATTACCTCATAAAAGAAAACCGTATGGATCACACATAACTCCAACGAAAACGGTATAAAATATTCACGACGAGGCAATTATTACGAGTCACACAAAATCATCTAGTTGCATGATCTCAAACATGCAAACCTATTTCTTCAAGACCATATTTATCGACACATAAATCATTCGGGGTATACAATACTCTATCGAAGGAACTACGATCCAAATCAAATACAAAAGCCATTACTAGGCACGTATAATCATATTACGACATGCTTACAGAATAGCCAAGCCATGCCAAATCAATAAATTCAATCACGTTAACTCATGCTTGCTAAATAGTCAAGACATGATAAAATGAATCTCTTATAGGATTTTCAGATGAGTCCAGTCAAAGGAAAGTTTGCAAGTTAAAGGATGTTCACGATATTTATTCCATAGATGCATATAAATCAATATTTTCGTATCAGATGGTGCTCACACATGGATCCATACCCAAATGGCATTTCACGGTGCTCACAAACGGATCCATACACAAAATATTTTCTCGTTATGTTTGAAAAATTCTTCGATGAACCATCCATAATAACAGGAAAGAATCTCAAGATCTTTTCAATCACGATGAGTTGTGTTGATAACTTAATCCTCAGTCAATCCACAAGTACACAACTAATCTCGATTAAACAAGTCATCTGTTCTCGGGACAGGTAATGGTTCTTAACGATTAGCTTATAAAGCTCGCGATAGTTAGGACACATTAGAAATGGTCCATAGAAACAAATTATAACTCGAGAGAAGACTTACAGGGTTACTCATACATAGAAGATAATCAATAATAACCATAATAACGACGAAACGAACGATTCGTACCAACGAAACATGAGTCGAAGAAATACATCCGTATACAAAAATAATCACAAACTAAGTCAAGCACTCTTGAGCCCACTTGTTTATAATTTCTTGTTTTCATCGAAAGGCGTCCCAATCCATGTAAACAAGAATTTATAAATTTATGGTTCGGGAACTTATAACTTTCTTGTTCAAATAAAAAGGCGTCCCAGTTTATTTCAACAAGATGATTATAAATCATCCTACTCAGTAATACCGTCACAAAACATGATAACATAATCAAATTAAATGCCAAGAAAAGTACATGGTGTCAAACTTACTCCATGATTTCTTTATTCAAACGTCCCATTCCATCTGAATAAAGAAACCATAAACAATCTAAGGTCCAGTGGTTTAAAACTTTCTTATTCAAATGTCCCAATCCATTTCAATAAGATAACCTTAAACGACACATAGTTGGACGATTTAAAATCTCTATATTTAAATGTCCCATTCCATTTAAATATAAGGTATTAAATTGCTCAACTAATGACTACTATGAGCATATCTTTGTTGTACCCAAATTATATAATGATTTGGGTATATATATTTTAGGTCCAACATTGGCATCCTCCTTTTCGCCACAAAACGTAATCAAACACAATTAAATTAAACGTTATATTACGTAGAAGATCTCTCCTTGAAGAAATGATTCTCCAAAATCATAAGGAGTGCAGAAATATAATAATACGCTTATCAATTACGTTTCAAAAGGAGATGTCCTAAATTGGCACATCACAATGCGATGAAAAAAATCGAGCTTAAATTAATCGACATGCGATAGATTATGAAACAATATATATGTACTCAAAATATCAAACGAGTTCCATACTCGTATTCGGATAATAAATTAATTATCAAGAAAGGTGATTGGCGGCAAGGCCAAACTCTCTATAAAACCGTATCATAAAATGTACGATAATCACGCAAGGATCGTTGCTTCACGCACAATGCCTTTAAATACCATAGTATGTACCTACATATACATACAGTCATTCCTATATACACATAGGATCACACAATCAAAACCAAGCATTGGTTTCTAGGAGCCATGAGCGCGCGGATACTTTGTAAGGCAATAAAACAATTTTACGAAAGAGCAGTTATAGTCTAGGTTGTGAAAATGACCTAGTTCGCTATAACTAGTGCTCTGATACCAATCTGTAACACCCCCAATTTCACAAGGCAGCGGAATATCAACATTGGGCGTTACTTCATAGCACATAGTGTAACACCCCCAATTTCACAAGGCAGCGGAATATCAACATTGGGCGTTACTTCATAGCACATCACACATAGTCATAGAAAACGACCTCAAAAGAGACGTTTTATAAAATAAACCATTCGATAATTTTATTAAATCAGAGTTAACTAAAAAGAGGTCCCACCAATTTATACAAACCTTAAAAAATAATAAAGATTTGTCAAATGTATCGAATGGAAATTGTTTGTTTTGCCTTTACTTTATCCTGCGTGGCTCCATGCTCCAGCTGTTCTTAAACCTACACACCTGAGAATACATGCTAACATGTCAACACAACGGTTGAGTGAATTCATAGGTTTTTAATAAACAATAATGGGATTTTAAATAAACCATAAAGCTTTTGAACACAAGAATCTCATCCACTGTCGATAGTGCAACACATGCAATACCCAAAGTCCACGCTATTCTACTAAGCCATGACACCGAAGCCTTAAGTATAAATAATGCCCTAGTCAGGTATCTTGCCTAATACCCCCTTACTTATCATACAACACACCTGGCTGAGCCTCCAACCCACAGGTGCGACCTGCCCAGGTGGGGGCCATCCCCGATGGATCCATCCGTCTGTACCAGCGCCTACCCATCATAGGTAGTTAACGGTTCATGGGTTTATAGGGACTTTCCAAATTTTGGCAATACAACACTTAGCAAATAGCGGTTCCCAATCAATACATTCAACGCTTGTGTTCATATTTCAAAAGCATTTAATCACACATCTTACATTCATTTACAACAACTTGTATGCGTTCAAAGCATATAGTCATACCTCACATGTTTATTCATAAACATGTATTCTCTTAAAATCATATATATAAACATCATGTATTTTTATTCCAAGAGCATGTATTCCCCCTCGCGGGTTTATAAACACATATAAAGAAGTAAAAGCGAGGCTATGAACTCACCTGATATAGCTATTACACGTAGATCATGGAATAAACGTCCAATAGTCGAAACATGACTTCACGAGATATCAATCGCTCATTGAACGGGAACGAGTTGCCCAACGGTCAACATATGATCGAACGAGACCTAATCATGACGAGACGCGTCTTAGGATCGAGACTATACATAAGTCATAGATATATGTAAATAGTTTACTTTAGTAAGTTTGGACATTGCATAAGTTTTATAAAACTCTTTATAAAGCTTTTGATAACAATTTACCGTATATTTTCTTATTTTGACAATTAAGCTAATTCTATCCCATTAGTGGCCAATTACACATTTATATAACCTAAATCCATTTCAAACTCAGTATTGATCTCCAAATATATTATTAATCTCATGTCCAATAATGAACCAATAGCCATTATAATCGTAAGTTGGGCTTTTGCGGCCCAAGTCCACTTTATATGCTTTTCGGGTTCTAAAACGCCTCAAAACGACATCAACTTAATGTCCACGATGGTCGGGTCTCGGGTATTCTAGTTATCATTCAATAAACGAGTCTATATTTACTAAAAAGTGGCTCATACCATTTCGGCGTTTATAAAAATTATCACGTTTTACGTTAATTAAATATAACCCAATTCTTACAATTTTCCCGACATGTCTTGCTAAATAGATCATATCGCCTGAACCGTAAATCATCTAGGCGAGATATTTATATCAAAATTGTTATTAACTTATATAATTTACTGATTATAAGTTTAATTACCCCTAAAATACACTTATCATAGCTCAATTGCTCGATTTTCTCACTTAGAAGAGTTGGCTGTTTTTCGCAGCCAACTTCAGTTTCACCGTTTTGGCCGCCATTTCCAAACCGTTTATCCGTAGAAAACTATCCGACTCGTGTGCGTTCTAAATAAGTTTAGCTACAACCCACAGTTTTACATTTTTCATTGGTTCAGAGTTCTTATATGAGTTTTCTGCCCGTCTATACAGCATGTTCAGATTTTACACTTTTTATCGTTTCGGCCATATCTAATTCATCGAGTATCGTCAAGAGACGAGCGACCCGGCCAAATCGGCACAAAACATAAGCCTATCTCCCTATTTACTTATCTAATTCCAGTAACCTACCGAGTCTTCATAAAACTCGTATTTTTGGCCACTGACCTAAACTTGAATCAACAACAACCATTTAGAGCTTGTTTATGCTTGTACTTTGGTGTCTAAAATTCTAATACAATGTCCAAAACAATTAAATACCTACTAGTATATTACATCATATATTTACAGCGCCAAAAATGGAATCACCACATGATCCTGATTACAAAAATTACATACAAATAACAATACAAAAAGGATAGTCAGATTCTTACAATAGATGTAGAACACAAAACCTCAACAATCTATTTTGACCCTTTGCTCAACCCAGCCATTTATTCAAGAAAATGATTTTTACCATGCTTTTTAACCTTCTCAATATTACCCCAATTCAGCCTCTAAAACTATCAAAAACCTTTTATAATAGCCAATACCAAGAATTAATATTAGAGAAACTTTTGATTGCAATGAACTTTTTATATTCAGAATTTGAAATTGATGAGTGGAGATGGTTGATATGTAAGACACGCCTGGAATAAGGAACAAAAGGGTGATATAGAAATTACAATTGTTTTTGGAAAGTGATAAGATGAAATGGTCAAATGATATTTTCAAATGTCTTAGTTATCATGTATATGGAAGACACGTATCTTATAGTAAATGAGAATCATTGATGCGTTGTCTAAGGAAGTAACTGGGTATATTTATTTAATAAATTTGTAACATATTTAGGAGGCGGGTATTATCGAAACCCGATATTTTAAAAGTTATGCGATTTAAAAATTACTCGTTAAATACGAAAAATAAACGCTCAATATAAAGTAAAGACTTGGGAATTCGGAGAACATTAATATTTCGATATTATAATGAGGGTTTATATTTTAATAAACGTTAACGCATCGGATAGACAAATGGCGCCTAAAGACTTAACGTAATTTTCCAAAAATGCTCGTAAAATGATAAATCAAAATGACGAGAATATAAAATATTTCTATATCATAATGATAATATTTACGGTCGATGACGGACATAAACTTTGTCGATAAATAATAAATAAAATGTATTGGATATGTTAAAGCCTTAACCTCGCCGATTAGCCGAGAAATCAATATTATTCGTCGAACCAACATGAAAAATAAAAGCCGAGTAATAAATATTGATCAGAATACTAGAAATAAGATTAGATCTCGGTCTAAATGTTGATTTTAAAGTTCGGGTTATTACATTTTCCCTATTTATATGTTATAAGAATTATCAGAAATCAGTTTTATAATTAAGTTAATTTGCCTGAGCCTTATATACAAGCATGACCAGTCAGTAGTACTAGTTACGGAGGTACCGTAACCATGACACTAGAGGCACCGGTGTCGTGACTCACATGTAGGAGAGTGATATCCTGCATCGTCCCACTCAGCTCAGTTTGGCCATTTTATCAGTATTTTTAGTGGGGCGTATGGATGCATCCTAGGCTTATCAGTTTGCAAGTTATCAGGGTGAATGTGGTGTGTGCTCTACATCCTTCACATTGGAGCTGATCCCTCCACCCAGCACAGTAGTTAGAGGTCACCCCTCTACAGTATTTAGAGGTCACCCCTCTATAGCATGACGAGGTCACCCCTCCAATTATTCATGCACCGTTGTTACAGCACATGACCTATATAAGCTCTGGCAATTAAAATACAGTAAATGCATGTTTCAGATTTAACTATTAACAATTCAGCTTTATTATTTATAAATCAGACCTTACAGATTATACACATATTTCCGCTGCAACTTTACTTATCAGTCTTACAGCTCCAGTATTTTATCATCTGTTTCATTTCAGTAATTCCTTATCATGCTTTATATCCGTTCACTGAGCCTTATGCTCAGCCGTAGTTCTTTCATGTTCTAACGGCAGGTACACCAGGACGCTCTTAGGATTCTGAGAGCATGTGCATTGAATGGAAGCTATCCGGACTTCTTACTTTATGCACTTCTTACATTATTCTGCTTATTTGCACATTCTTTAGTCCTTTCCTTCAGTATTTTATTTTTTATGTTTTGAGCTTAGTTTGGATTACCGATGTTTGATTCCGGTATTTCCGTTATGGTCAGTAAATGTTTTAGCACATTTACCTTATGCTTTGATGACACGCCATAAATACACGTAACGGTCCACTTATCCAAGTGGGGTGTTACAATTATGGTATCAGAGCTATAGGTTCGACTTGTAGGCTCTAAAACTTGACCTGTGACTAGTGGGTAGTCACCAGGAACTTCCCAGATTTTGGCGTTGTTATCTTTCATGTTTCTCATGCATTTATCAGTCATTTTTCTTCAGTTATCAGTCGATTTTTTTAAAGTTTTTGACTAAGTAAAAGGTTGGTACAGGACTGGCCATATTTAGTCGCATGTGCTTTTCTGCGAATTTTGTTTTGGTGAATCGACCCATAGGCGTTCACCCTTGACCGTTCAGATTTTTGTATTGGTGAACCGATCCAATGGCGTTCATCCTTACTCTTGACAGATTCATGCTTTCAGTCGAATATTACTTGGTGAACCAGCCCATATACGTTCACCAATGTTCAGATCATATTTCATGTTTTTTCAGTTGAATGTTGTTTTGTGAACCGATCCAAAGTTGTTCACCTTTGTCATATCATGACGTTTCATAAAATCTTGACAAATATGAATTGGACTACAACCAACCACATTTAGTCCCAGATTGTACATTTCTATACATGACAGTTCTCAGAAAATTTTGACAGGTATGGATCGAAACAGAATCGCCCATACTTAGTCACATGTTTCCTACTATGAATATTGTGGATTAAACCATACCTATCCACATCAGTTGATGTTAAACCTCAGTTGATTATTCTTCTATGTTATTTGTATCAGTCAAGTTTATACTTTCACGTGAATGTCGTTTTCATGCTGACTAAGTTCATGTCGCCTTATGAGGATTATGTTTTCACCAAGGTGATGATGTTTTCATGCTAAGATACAAAAGGGGTTACAGTTAAATCATATTTTCATAATAATCAGGTTTGATCTTCATCGGTCATGTCTTCATGCTGACCATTGTTGAAATTATGTTTAATCATATTCTTGAAACTCTATACAACCAGCTTTAAGTCCACACAGAAATTACCAGGCTATCATGTTACTCATTTCAGTTCAGTTTACTACTGTTTAAATCAATTCATTTCTTTGATCATGCCAGACAATTAACACTAGTATCGATCATCCTATAAAAATTTCCACCAGTACCATATACAGTATTTCATGTGTACTCCACGTACAGTGTCTCAGATATGCTCCATGTGCAGTATTCATTTTGTACTTCATGTACGGTAGTCCAGGTGTACACCAGGTACCCTACTCCATGGATATTGCTAATTGATCCTCAGTCATCTCAGGCGTTTCCACTTGTCAATATTCTATCAGGATGCTGATGCTGCTGATACTTTGGAGATCTCTCAGGATGCTGATGCCGTTCATACTATGAAGACTCTGCAGAACAAGGACGAAAACTATAAATTTGAAATTTCTGACAAGAATAAATTTCAACCATCAGACACTACCATTCCATTCCTTATTTTTACCTTCTCAGTTAGATGTCACACTTCACTCAGCTAACCGTTTATTCAGCAGAGTGGGAACCGGAACTCAGCCGGCCACTCAGCAGAATAGTTACATGAATCACGGTCATGATAATGATCGTCATAAATTGACAGACAAAGCAGTCGTGACAACCACCATGATTATAATTAATCAGTCAGTAACCATTGGAACTCCGGAGCGGACGTGACCAGAAATACAAAGGTCAGTGGTCTAATCGGTCCGCCAATCCTAGCAGTTACCAAAATTTTCATCCTTGTCCAGATTCACCCACTAGAACCCATATCAAGACATCAGTCAAGACATGGGTCTCAGGTATCATTTCGGAAGACACACATCATGACACCAGTCATGGTACACATCATACGAATATCTTCTCAAAGTACGAGTTAGAACTCATAACTCCGTATGTTTGCTAAACCAGGCCCTCAGAAATTCAGGGTATCCTCCAAGGGAGTATACCCGTTTTGTCATGCCATGCATAAATCAGACCATTAAAAATTCAACTACCACCACTGGAGTATTATTCAGGTTAGACACGCAGTATTTATTCGGTGAGGTTACAGAAGAACACATTCAGTGAAAGTCGCCACAGTACCACCCATGTTTATTAAAGTTCTCCTTTCAATTAACGACGAGATCCGTCTTACTAAATCCCAAATATATTCATTATATTTTGCCAGAAAAATCAGTAAAAATTGTTTCTGTCTTACAAGCGCGTGACTTATCAGTCCATAGCTACGAAGACTTTCTAGCCACTAGTTATAATCCACTTCTGAAGTTCCTTAAATTTATGATCAACATATTTTATTCTGCATTTCCAGAAATTACTTCCTAACCACAAGACAGGGTTTAACATAGGGCTTGTCTCAAGTACATAACATGTTTTTAGAACTCCTTATCGCAGGGCTTCAGCTGAGTCTAAAAGAGTTTCAACAGTTGCTGCAAGAATTACAGAATGAGGCTTATTCGCCCTAGCGTACCACCAGGAAGTATACCGTTTCTGTCTATCAGAAAGAAGGCCGGTAACATGAGATCATGTATCGATCATCGGAAAATTACAATATCACCATTCATAAATGATACTCATTCCACGAATAGAAGGTTTACCTGATCTGCTACGATGTCTAAAATATTTTCCAGAACAATTCACGATCATGCCCCCATCAGTGGTGAGAGAAGGAACATGAGATTTTCCAGACTGCTGTTGCACACGTTATAGTCTCTCTAAAAATTTTGACTCATACGTCTGAGCTCCCTAATGCCCAGCTATAGTATGAAATTTATGAATAAAACTTTTCATGTATTTCCAGACAAAATCGTCAGTAAAATCATAACTAACATTCCTATCCGCTAAGTTCTAGAGAAAACATGGGAATCACCTTTTCATGATCCTACAGATTCTTCGATAGGAGAAAATTATATACACAGCTTTCCAGATGTATATCCCAGATGAACAAAGTGACATTTCTGAGCCATCCTACTTCAGTAGAAAGAAATTTCAAACAATGCTACGAAGGTGAAGACCATCACCAAATGGTCAAGACCGACGTCTGTGACGAACATACAAAATTTCTAGAACTCAGAAAACCACTATCGTAGAAATTACTGACAGTCCTCACTAAAATTTTTCCATGACTACTTAACCAGATTTCCACCAGAATGTACCAAAATTCCAGGCAGGATTTTGATATAAACAGTATAACACGTTAAGGCAGCTATGTTCATATCTAATGCCTGCTATTCCAACAGGTTTAAGATAGAACGCCGTCATGCTAGCAAGTTATTACCACCAATAGAAATTCTGGACCGAAAGGAGACAAGAATCCATGGAGATTGTTATCAGTTTACCACAGACTCAGAAAAAGTATAATAATATCTAAGTCATTGTCGACCATGTAAACAACCTATGCGTTTCCTTTCATCCGGAAGGATTACGCAGTAGTGGACCTGCAGCAAATTCAGTAGTAAATCGTACGATTTCAAGGCATTCCATCGACCATCATATCAGACAGAATTCGTGTTCACGGTCACGTGTATGTTACGTTCACTTTACGTTCATGTTTATTTTCACTTTTATGTTTACGTTTCATTCGCAGTATGATGCTGTTTCAGTTCATGTTTCGTGCTACCCCATGATTTAAGCTCACGTTAGCGTTCATAACAGTGTTCACGTTCAAGTTCGTGTGCCATTTCGCGATACACGTTTCTCAGTTTATTACCGAATACGGTTACAGAAAACTTGAGAAACCAGACTCAAGTTTAGCACAGCTATTCCATAACATGGTAGACATTTCACGTCTCAGTCGTATCGTTTGGCATTCATCCTCCGCCAGCATACGTTCATGATATGTTCTAGTATCATGTTCACAGTATGTTCACGTATCACATTCACGATATATTTCATGCACTGCGTTTCTCATGTAAACGCGAACCACATTCACAATTGCTCACGTAGCACGTTCAAAATTGTTCACGTAGTTCGCCCTATATTTTTCAGCAGCTTTCCCAGAGATATAAATGTTATCTTTTCAGAATACTTACACGTATCGTTTCATGTATAATACATGCTATAGCTTGTTCATTCCATCAGATTCAGAAAATCCATCTTAAGTATGGAACCATAAACCATTCAGCATCATCAGGACAAGGTCATCAAGACCAAGATTTTCATTAGGCTTAGACCTTTGAAGGAATCGTTTCGAGCGGGAAGCCACTCGAAACGGATGAGTCCATCCGGACCTCTCATCCTTTTCCTTCAAAAGATTCAGTTAAGTTCTTTCAGTCATGTTACGTTGCATGTCCACTTCAGTCATGTCACGTTTATACCTTCAACAACATTATGTTCTATTCGAGGCGAATTACCTTTCAGCTTATATGTCTTTTCAGCTTTCATATTCTTTCAGCCTATGTGTCCTTTCGGTTATTATAACTTCATCAGCTTATTACCTTTAATTTGATGACGAATTTCTCCTTTTTAGAGGGGAAGAATTATAAAACCGCAGCATTATCGTGTCTCTAATTCGAGGACGAATTATATTTTAGAGGGGAAGAGTTGTAAAACCCAAAAATTTAACCCATCATACCGAATCTTTTCCTTATTTTTTTACTTACTTTGAGTTACTACAAATAAATTAGCAACAAATAAGTTGATTGGTCAAAGATCTCATACCTTAAATCACGCCTTGTAAACAGCTTGATGAGACCATGATTATTAGAGAGTTTTAAGTAAGTTATACTTGGTCAATGACCAATTTGGTTTCAAATTCTAGTGTGCGACACGATCGGTATTTAGGTCCCTCCTGTTAAGTCGCAGTTACAATCACAAACCTAAATCATCTACCTCAATATATGACAAATCTGATTTAACATGCTCATATCCTCTCAAACGTAAGCACCCTAAACCTCACCAATAACGAGAGTGAGATATCACAGTCATGCTACTTCACGTGTGTTCTGTTTGAACGGAGTTCGCGTTCGTGATCATGTCGGGTTTTTCGCTTCATCTGTCACGGGTTTGGAGTTATATTCTATTATTTCGGTCAAGTTTAGTGTGATCGTATCATCTTTTGGGTAGACGGTTCGGGTGCGTTCGATGGTAGCGACCATTCTTAAGTTGCATGGTTTTAGGCCCATTTATTCATATACGAGCGGAACGCGGTTACTCAGACCTGATTACATCTCGTTGAACTCTATTGTTCACGTTCCACTTTGTGTCCGCATTTGTGTCCGCCTTATCTCGAGCTCTTGTTTATCTTTGAGGTAACTCTTGAACCATCATACAGGCATGATCATATGTAGGCTAAAAACAAGTATAATCTTGACTAATATTTGCTATGCGTTAACGTGATATGGGCTTCTACGCCAAACTCATAACTGGTAGTTTGAAACATGTACGCATATAATAGTAAGTCTAAACTGGGTCTTCGCAATCTTTACGAAACAGACATTGTCAAATACATTTAGAGGTAATGGAGACTAGAAAATTTGTCAAATACATACAGTAAATAACAACTATCAGTAACACGAAGATGTAATCAAATGCATCTACAAATATTAATCGACTTAATTATTTAGATTAATTAAATTCGGCTTACGATTATTATCGGCTAATATTAAATTGGCTTATTATGTTTAGCTTAATTAAAGTCGGCTTATTGACTTTTGGATTATTAATTTTGGCTTAAGGAAAATGGGATTATTAAGTCTTCGGATTATTTATATGAACTTATCAGTATCTCGGCCTATTTGAATCGGTTAATTAATTTGGGGTTAATTATATGAGCTTAATTAATTTAGCTTATTATTCCACGACTTATTAAAAAGGGCTTATCAAGTTAAGGATTAAGTAATAATCTTATTTAAATCATGACTTATTAATATAATACATATAATTAACCATGGCTTAATAATTCATGACTTATATGCTTATTAAGATTTGACTAATTAATATGAGCTTATTACTATTTAGGGAAACTTACTATTTTTGGAAACTTTCTATTTTTAGAAACTTACCATTAACGGAAACCTGCTATTTTTTTTGGAGGTTACTAATGACGATACAACAAGTATAATAGCACAATGATACTTGAAATACATTAATCAGAAACACATGAAAACAGGAATAATCACAAGATAATACATGAAACAGTAAAACAAGACTAGAACATATAAAACAAGCTAAGAACACTCTATACCAGTAAAAGATACAGTAATCAGACAACTCATTCACGTCCCTTATTTATGTAGTATTCGTGAAGTCGGAGTAGATCCTTCAGCTTTCATTCTTATTTCTTTACTGGACACGAGGTACGGATTTTCCGTCCTTTTAGTAAGGACTTCCCTTCTATGCATGATTATGATTTCCCGTCTGCAGCCAATTCTTTTCCCTATTTATATGTTATAAGAATTATCAGAAATCAGTTTTATAATTAAGTTAATTTGCCTGAGCCTTATATACAAGCATGACCAGTCAGTAGTACTAGTTACGGAGGTACCGTAACCATGACACTAGAGGCACCGGTGTCGTGACTCACATGCATGAGAGTGATATCCTGCATCGTCCCACTCAGCTCAGTTTGGCCATTTTATCAGTATTTTTAGTGGGGCGTATGGATGCATCCTAGGCTTATCAGTTTGCAAGTTATCAGGGTGAATGTGGTGTGTGCTCTACATCCTTCACATTGGAGCTGATCCCTCCACCCAGCACAGTATTTAGAGGTCACCCCTCTACAGTATTTAGAGGTTACCCCTCTATAGCATGACGAGGTCACCCCTCCAATTATTCATGCACCGTTGTTACAGCACATGACCTATATAAGCTCTGGCAATTAAAATACAGTAAATGCATGTTTCAGATTTAACTATTAACAGTTCAGCTTTATTATTTATAAATCAGACCTTACAGATTATACACAGATTACCGCTGCAACTTTACTTATCAGTCTTACAGCTCCAGTATTTTATCATCTGTTTCATTTCAGTAATTCCTTATCATGCTTTATATCCGTTCACTGAGCCTTATGCTCAGCCGTAGTTCTTTCATGTTCTAACGACAGGTACACCAGGACGCTCTTAGGATTCTGAGAGCATGTGCATTGAATGGAAGCTATCCGGACTTCTTACTTTATGCACTTCTTACATTATTCTGCTTATTTGCACATTCTTTAGTCCTTTCCTTCAGTATTTTATTTTTTATGTTTTGAGCTTAGTTTGGATTACCGATGTTTGATTCCGGTATTTCCGTTATGGTCAGTAAATGTTTTAGCACATTTACCTTATGCTTTGATGACACGCAATAAATACACGTAACGGTCCACTTATCCAAGTGGGGTGTTACACTCGGTATACCTAACTTAGAAGCAATTTTGACAGATATGAAACTTCTATCAGCTCCTGAGTGAAATATTACTTTAACCAGATGTTGATTTACATGAAACATACCGTAACTGTATTCTGATCTTGATGAGTATCGTTCAGCAAATAAGCTTTTCCTCTGCTATTGCTCTCTTTACGGCACTCATTTACCAGGTGCCCTTTTTCTACATAGTTATGGCAAACCTTAGTTACCGGAATTTGACTCCCAGTAGTTGATCCTTTACCTCTACAGAATCTTGTCGGATGTCCTGTTTTTCCACAGTTCTGACACTTGATAGTACAAAACCCTGTGGATGTGATGTAGAGAACATTTCTGACAAAAGGGTTGTCTTCCATTATAACCATTGTTCGTAGTTACAACATAAAATTTAGAAACATCATTTCTTTTGTTCTGCTGCTGACGATTATTGCCTTGATTATACTTACGAAAACTATTCTTTTGGAAATTACGATTAATAGGAAAATTCCTCCTATCATCAAACTTCCTCTTGTTATTGACTGCCATTGGTGCAGGATTATACCTTATCACTTGATCCATTAACCTTTGAGTAATAGTGATAACTTCCTCTAAAGTTTAGGATTTAGAGGCGGTAACGTTCCCTTCAATGCTTCTAGGCAATCCTCTAATAAAAGCTTCCATCAACTTTTTAGTATTAGGCACCATATTAGGACATAATGATGCTAATTCCTACAATCTTCGAATATAAGCTTTAAGATTATTCTCCTTTACTGCTAAATTATAGAATTCCTCCTCCATTTTCCTAATCTCAGTGCAAGGACAATAGTTCTCAGTTAGCAGATTTTTGAATTCATTCCATGGAGTACGATAAGCTTGTTCTATCCCAATGGGTTGTGCATAAGCAATCCACCAAGGCAAAGCTTCTTCTACTAACGTACCCGTAGCAAACTTCACATTACAATCTTCAAAACAGTCACTGCCAACAAATACTGATTCAGTTCTCTCAAACCAGCGGATAAGTCCAACAGCTCCTTCAGATCCTTTATAGTTAAAAGGCTGACAGTTCATGAAATCCTTGTAAGTACATCTTCTTTCCACATGAAATTCTCTTCTAACAGCATTTCCATTACTTGCACCGGCTACATTGGTGGCTTGTGCTTGCAAAGCTGCAGTCACACTCTCAGCAACCAATTACTTTATTTCTTTAGGTGTTATATTTATTGTTGCAGATGTTGATGCTCTTGTAGGAGCCATCTTACCACATAATAACACTTGATATTATTTAAATTTTCATACGTGGAGTATGGAATAAATTTAATATATCATTGTTGAGTTCTCATTCTTTTTGACAATTTCATATATGAGGATTCATAATGCGAATGACAAATTTCTTAACAAATTCATATATGAGGATTCATAATACGAATTATGATATAACTAAGACAAAATGACAAGAGTTTTTAAGAACAAAAGCACACTTCTTTATTTATTAACTACTTATCGTTCATATTTACATGATAAGCATCGCTGTTACATAAAGGAAACTGTACATATTTACAAACTGAGACCAGATTTCTAAGCTTAACTTCTCATTTTGATCTCCTTAATTATGTCAAAAATATATTCGGAGTCAGATTGTTGAGTAGTTTTGAGATCTTCGATGAGTGTTTCTAAATTAAGCCCAGTTCTCATAAGTCCTTCTCTCAATTCAGCGTTCTCCTTATCAAGTCTTTCCATTGTCACTTCATAATGATGCATTCTTCTACTCAGTTTAATATTATGGTGTCGGGTAACGTCTATTTTATATTCCAACTGCGTAAAATGCTCTTCATTTTCTTTTCTTACCCTTATTAAATTTCTGACATTACTTTCTACTATTCTAAAAGCTTCTAAGGATATTTCATCGAGATGACTTGCAATTGCTGATAATTGTCGGTCGTGCTTTTCCACAATCCGTGCTCTAGAGACCTCGTTAGTATCATAAGGCTCTTCGCGACTTCGATTGGGAGACGAATAAATATCCCCAGGTAATAGAAAATGAGACGTAGGTGAAGGTGTACTATTCATCACTTCAATTTGATGTGAGAAATATTCTTGTACTTCAGGGGCATCGTAAAAAGACAAATTCGGAACACCCACATCTATGGAAGATAGAGTGAACATCGGGATTTCTCTTTCATCATCGTCGGAGATGAGAATATAGGTGGAAGTAGACATCCTTGTAGTTTTTATAACATAATAACATAAGATATGCTTTTAAAGGGATAAAAATCTTACGCTAGCGCTGCTGATGGCTGATAGTATTGAATTTTGAGAATCTTAGTTATAGTTTTGGAAAGGCCCTGTTCTCTATAACTGCAACCTCTGATGTCAATCTGTATCACCCCCATTTTTACCATATAGCAACGGAAGCTAATTTAGGGTATTACTTCATAGTACCATAGTTGCAATAGTAGAAAATGCCAAAAAGACATTTTTATAAAACAAATGTTATCATTCATTTATTTAAATTAGAGTTAATAAACAACTGTAAATACGTTGTACAAACACAGGTTTCCCAAAGATCTAGTTTTATTGATAGAATGATAAATTATTCAAGACACCACCCTTCGCAGCATGACAGTCTTCATTCACCTGAGGTATATGCTTAAAGTCAACACAAAGGTTGAGTGAATTTATAGTTTTAAACATCATTTGAATACAAGTATGACTCTCGGGCTACATTGTTATACACCTAGTTTCTAAATTCATCGATTCTTATTACCCTAGCTCATGACCCGCGACTAGACATTATCAGAAAAATCCAACAAATTGCCCTTAAGTAGGAAGATTGCCAGACTATCCTGAATTTAATCAAAATAAAGCATATTTGTTTAGCCTAGGAATGGACCATTAGCTGCTAGCAAGTGCGACTTGCCCAGATAGGAGATGTCAGTCTCCAATAGTATTATTCACGATATTAGTGCTCATTAAATGATTAGTGGTTCTCGATTAAAAAGGGACTTTTGATGGCAACAAGTAAACATAGTGTCAATAATCATATAGGCAGCATACAAAAACACTTGTATTCCAGTTTTGCATATATCCCCCTCCCGGGTTTTCAGATTGTTTATAAGCTTGTTAAAAGTGAGGCTATAAACTCACCTTAGCCTATAGAGTCTTTTGATTATCCAACCACAACCTTCTCACGGAATCTGGACTGACACACAATATGCATATGTATAAAGTGTTAGTCTTTGAGTTCAATCTCTTTATATAACATTATTTAATTGAATTATTTTGGAGTAACAGTATCATTGTTCGGGCCATCATACTCAGAAGCCATTCTATAAACATTTGAGGAGTGAGGGCACTTTAAATCGTAAACCCAACCACTCAGTCATAACGTAATATCGAGATGGAATTTCTTTGTACAAAGACCCCTAATAACATGACACAATATATTTTATTACATTTTGAGTTTCAATATTGGCAAAAACAGCCCTTGTTGTTATAGTTGGTGTATTTACACTTTTTACCCTTTAAGTATATAGTTTCATAAATTGCAATTTCAACCTTCAATATTTTACCTTAAGGTCTCAAACTTTACAACATTTATTCTTATAGATTTTAGTTTCATAAAATGACACTTTTGGCCCAAAATGATAAATAGTTTCAGAATTGACAGTTTTAGTCCCTGAACTTGTAAAAATCACATAACAAGCTCAAAAATGATCCAAATGATTTAGGATTTGAAAACAAAGTTTATGAATACATTTATAATCATAATAAAAACATTTGTTCAGAATTATAGCTTTTGAAATAGGTTTTTGCTCATTATTTTATGTAAAATATAAAATTAGGAAATCGGTTTTTGCTCATTATTTTATGTAAAATACAAAATTAGGGTTTTAAGACATCCTTAACTTATAACTTTCATTTAAAATGATGAAATGACTTAGTTTCTTTTAGATTATCTTTCTAACATAATTTTGGCATTATAACAAGTCTAAATAAACATTATTACAAGATCAAAGCCTTGGTTAACATAAATTTACCTATGTAGCTCCAAAATGGCTCCTTATGGCTTCTTATGAACACAACTTGCTATCAAAGTTTCAAGAGATTCAATGGCTAGCTTCTAGACCTGGTTTTTGGTCTTATGGTATGTCCTAAGACGAATATAGAGGTGGAAATGGAGAATGGGTAGGAGATATAAAGGAAACGGGGTGCAAGTTCAAATGAAGACTATACGCCCCTATTTATACTTGTTTTCACCCTTAGCCTCCAAGTTAAGCATCTAAACGTGTAAGAAGGATAGATGGATGAATAATGAAGGCTAGTGAAGATCTACACAAGTTTATAGGTCCTAACTTAGTCCTAATCTTTCCTTGTTGTTCAAAATGGGTCACGGCATACATATGATAAGAATGGTGATGTGTAGCAAGCAAGGGGGTGATGCACCTACTTGTCACACTCCTAAAATATCTTAGGATTCATAAATATCAGGTTTTGAAACTTGGAATGGAGGGAAATGGTTTAAAAATGTGCTGCGGAGGGAAAATACAAAACCGGATTAAAAAATTAGGGCTTGTAACTTATGTTTTGTGTTTTTGGTGATTAGGGGATTAGGAAAGTGATTAGTGAATGATTAAGGCTTAATTAGGGTTTATACATTCTATTTAAGAGATTTGGGTCCTTGGTTTGAAGTTTAACAAAGGTTTGATATGAAAATAGGAAGTATACATTTGTAGATTAGGGTTTTCTAATGATCTAGGGTTTAATCTTTGTAAATGTGATTATCCTCCTCTTAGCTACTGATGTAAACTTAATTTAGGTCCTAGAAATTGTGTCTTAAGTGTCCAAAGAGTTCTCACACTTGGTTTAAGGGTTTAGTTTAGGTAAACATGTCTAAAGAGTGAAAATACCTATTTTGACCTAATTTTTAGGTCATGCATTGAAATCTTGTACCTTGTGCAGTAGGATACTTGTAAATTGTATTAATATAATCTTATAATCTTAATGAAGTCCTATAAATGTTTGTATACTTGTACTTAAAGAACTATGTGATGATTCCATGTAGATTTCTTAATATAAGGGTTTTTATATCATTAAGTCTAATGACTTTCTATCTTGGATAATTAGGGTTTATATCTTAATGTACACTTATTCTAAGTCTTATATAGTATGTTTATGACTTCTATGGGTTCTACATTCTTAGTTTGAGGGTTTATATGATTTGATCATATTCTAGGGTTATTTAAATAAGATTAAGGTTCTATGCTTTAAAAACTTGCACTTTATGCTTTAATAATTTGTAACTTGGTTCAAGATAAATGTATGATCATATTATGATACTTAGTTAAGTTTTATGTTTTGTTGCAAAAGATTAGAGTCTAATTCATTATAGGTTGGATTTTATATGCTAATCTTAGCTTTAGGTCATTTTTTTGTAATTAGCTTGTGATTAGTGAATATTAGTGTTTTATGATTATTTACCTTTTCTTTATATGATGGATTAGATTTAGTGTAAAGTGTTTAATAATAGTATATAGTCATTTTGTAGTTATATTTCTCGAAATATTAGTTTATAAGAGATTTCTAGGGTTTCTATGGGAATTTAAGGTATCCTTGTTATATTTGGGTTGTTCTTATTCATTGTTTATTCATATGATAACTTTTAGAACTCAGACTTGATATATAAATAGTGTTTACAACATATCGCATATGTTGATGTGGCAATTGTGATAGTGAGATCCATATGTCAGTCATGTAGTATAGTGAAAATGCAATTTTTTTTTTAGTAGAATCACCTCTTTATTTATAAACATTGATATTACAATAACCAAAACTACTGGATGGTATAGCCAACTATTTGAAAAGTTAGTCACTAAAGATATTGTGGTGGATGGAATGTGCAGAAACATTATCCTTCCCAGGAGATCACATGGCCCATAGAAGGTCAAGCTCTTACAAAGCCAGAGAAGGGATTGATGTTCAAGAACAGGAACACGAAGTATGCTTCCAGAGGGAAAATGAACTGATGATGGCCTCTACTATTCAACTTATCAGACTCAAGTAGATATTGAAGGTAGAATCAGACTATGCCAAGTTCCTTGATAATGAAATCCAAGTTTTGATAAACTCAAGACATGACAAGGCTGAAGATGATAGAATCGTTAAACTTAGACTTGATTTCTAAAGATCTGAAGACAATGCTCTCTGAGTGGTACACTAGAGTTGGTACACTAAAGTTGGGACAACAGGGGTGGGACACACATAAGTTGTATACTCATCTTTGAAGACTTTTATTGTTTATCCTTTTGTACTTAATGAAATACTCTTGTAATAGTTTAAGTACTCAATGAAAGTTAAAGTTTTGTTGTTCAAATCATGTGTAAGAAGAAGCTGTGTACTCACTTACAATAATTTTAGACTTGGTATAATTTATGTACAAATAGGGTGAGATTGTTGGGCCAATGAAAGTTCAAATTATGGCCCAGTACATATTTGATCTAAATTAGACTAAGCATTATGATTCGTTGACAGAGTCCAGTAACAGAGACAATGACCAGCTGAAGACAAAGCCTTAGATGGCACACCAGACATTTCAAGTCAGAGACATCATCAGAGAAGTCAAAGATTATCTAAAGACATACCCACCACTGTTATGGTTAACAGCTAGGATGTAGAAGGAATGTGATGGTGTTCGAGGACCTCACAGGTAACAATACTCAGAGGTTACTCCAGGCCTTTTAAAGACTTAGCAAACAGAGACTTGCCTTATCACTTTATGGTTTAGGCGGGAGAATCTGATAAACCACTTTAGGCGGTATAAAGTGAAAATTCATGATAAAGGAGCCTAGTACGACCTAATGAGGAAAGTGAACAGTTGGCATACCAATGTACCAAATAGAGAATGAGAAGGGGAGAAAAAGCATCACTTATATCGTTGTATTTATTGTTTGTCTTTTTCTCCCCTATTGAACCTACACTAGTCCAAGGCTGTATCTCAACGACTTAAAGGTTCACTTGATGATTCATATCAAGTTTACTTGTTCAAAGGGTTATCATATATTATCATTCAACAAGTGTGATCCATAACATTTTGTAATACTTTGTTAATATCAATAAAGCATTAGACGATTGAAAGGTTAATTATTGTGTGTTAAACGTTGGTTAAATGAGTTACAGTATTACATTGCGTATAAATTTGGGACTTCCATGTTTATATGGTTTTGGCTCATTTTGCTTCACTTCAAGTGTTTCGTATGTTGGATTTGTGTAAAAAATCCAATGAACTTCGCTGTTAATAAACAATAAAGCCGGATCAGAGCAATGAACTTTAATACCTTTTGTATTAGCTTCCAAACTGTATATGTTTTTGAGGTTGTTATATTACTTGGGCCTATTTCGTTTTGTGGCCTATACGCATTTTAAGGTGTTTTGCAACTTTATTAACGTTGGCGCGATACTCCCGCGACAACGCGCGAGCAGTAAAAAACTTGTTTTTTTACAAATTGTGTGCATCGCACGGGCCCGAATTCTAACTAACCGGTTTTCTATTACACTGACAAAACCAAACGCACAAATTACATTGAACCCGTGTGCATCACACATTCACACGGGCCATGACCTTAGTTAGGCTTTGAAACATGATATCTCCGTGTATGTGGTGATATATGTTTATAAACAAATAGTTTTGTTATTTGTATTTGCATGTGTTTTCGATATTTGAACATGTTTTATCTATGTTGTATAAATTAGCTATTGTCTTTTTCTACATCACATGAAATTTTACCAACTTTGACGTTCACGTAACATCGATGTCGATCATCTCATCAGATCCTTCAACCTCAAGTTGATCAGTGTACTAAATTTTATAAATATCATACGCGTTAGCAACATCATGACTCAACCAAAGCATCACCCGAGTCGACCGAGACAAATTTGCATTATATCTTTACATGTGTCCGACATAAGTACAAAATTCATCTTGGTTGCTTTGGTTGCCTTGTTAGCCTTGCCTAAGTTGCTTGATCGTCTTAAAACACATGTCAAACTATGATGCAAAGTTGTCTTGTTCGCTTCGATTACCTTGATTTCTTTGAGATATTTTAAAAAATAGTAATAAATGTTAGATGCATTTAATACCTACACCTTTTGTCTAAGATGAAAACATAGAAATTTCCCAATCTAAAACTACTTCATCTGTCTTAATATTATTGTCCACGCTTTTTTATGTCTTAATTTAGTTGTCCACTACTAATAATAGAAAGAAAAGTTTGATCATATTTACTATTTACCTTTACTTGAAATTATAATTACAAATTTTAAAAAACTGTTAAAGATAAAACCGTCATTCGGTCAAAAAGTAAATGATGTAATAAATGATTTTAGGAAGGGGTATCTTTTAACAATTTGCCAAGTGAAAGGAATATAATTGATTAATTGTAAATCCAATATTAGGCAAAACCTTAATTAAGAAAGTCAAAATACGATTCTTGAACCATAATCTAGTCACCGGAATCACTTCCATTTTTATCACCATCATCATAAAACAATGTCGGATTTATAAACCATAACATGAGTAGTTTTATAAAAGACGTAATCGAAAACCTGACTTCAATATTCACAGAAAACCCTTCTTCTTCTTCATCGGATAAGAATCAAGAAAAAAGAATGGAAATTGGTGGTGTAGAGAATGAAAGAACAGCGTATAAACTAAAAGGGTATTTTGATTTGGCTAAAAAAGAAATTGATAAAGCCATCAGAGCAGAGGAATGGGGTTTAAAGGATGATGCTTTTTTGCATTACCAGAATGCTTTAAGGATTTTGACCGAGGCTATTGGGACTCCTGTTCCTTCTTATATTAGTTCTAGGTAACACACTTCTTTTTTTATTTATAAAGTTTTGATTTTTTTTATGATCGTTGAATGTGTCAAAAGCTATTAGTATAGTCTAAGATAAACGGGTAAGCGGAGGAGGTTTTTCTTGTTTAGGTTATCTGGGGAGGGCGAGTCTTTGACACCTAGATGTACGCGGCTTAAATAGGGTATCCCGTGACTTGTATCAAGTAGTAAAAATTGGAATTTGTGGTTTCTAAGTTGCAAATAATTTGTTTGATCATTGAATGTAAAACGGATGAGTTTTTCCCTGTTTAGGTTATCGGGGGAGGGCTAGATGTACGTGGCCTAAATAGGGTATCCCATGACTTGTATAGTATAAGTGGTAAAAGTGGTGTCGTTTGATCAATAAAGGTCTCGAGAAGGGAATTGGCAACATGGGCTTTTTAATCCGGTAAAATGTCAAATGTGAAAATTTCTGCATTAGTGTTATAATGTGCAGCAGGTTTTCGGTCTGCAAGTCAGTTGGTTTTAGGATGTAATATGCAAATTGAGGTTTATGGGATTTTGGATGTTTCATGAAAGTATGCTTCCAGCTTTATAGTTATTTAGTGACTGGTTTTTAAGCGATATGGTTCGACAGGATAGTATCTGTTGCCATTATGTATAATTTAGTTGTATAGTGTAGCTTCTGCTGTTTGTAGTTTTCTTCTTTAGGGTCCACTAATTTTAATCATCTTGTTGATTTGGTGGATGTCTTGGTTTGTATTTGTTCCGCTTTCACGCTTTCGATATATATTGCCTTTCAGAAAACAAATTTTAGTGTCTCGAAAGTTATCAGTATAGTCAAAGAAAAATGGGTAAACGGACTAGTTTTCCTGTTTAGGTTACCCGGGGAGGGTGAGAGTTTAGGTTACCACAAGATGTTTACATCTTAAGGGCATTAAGATGTGTGACCACTAAGGAATCTTGGTGGTGGATGGGTGGTTTTATTAATTATTAGTATAATAAAAGTTCAATTCCTGCTAAAGTAGGTGTATGCAACCCTGCTGTACACAACCCTGAAGTGGCCACAACGTTGTGATTTTGTGTGGCGGTAAGTTCAAACAGAGTGGATTGGTTGGCCAAAAGGTCGGAAACCTTGATTACCCAGAAAGAAAAAGAAATAAAGATAATACGATAAATTTGTCTTCCGCCCAGCTATATGGATCCGAGTGGTTATCAACCAAGAGTTGTGGGTCCAAGTCTCGTTTAGGACGTGTGTAATAGTGTACGATAATACGTGGTGTATTAATTTGGTTCTGAATTCAGTTCAGAATCAAGTTATCGTTTATATAATATCTTGGTGCTAGAGAATGCCCTATTAGAACAAATTTAGAACCATTGAGATATTTACATTTAGTGATAAAATTGATTCTAGTTCTCATAGAGTTCCACGGACCAGAGTCCATGTTGGGACTGGGATGCAACACCACTAAAGAGTATTTTCTTAGCAGCAAACTTGGATACTGTAGTCCTAGTTTGGGATTGGACGCACGAGCACTAGGTTGATATGCACCTTTAGTACATTTTGTAGACCACTAAGCGAAAGGCCTGTTGATTTTAACTTAAACATCAGTTTATGTATATCTAGTTATGATAAAAAGAGCAGGAAACAATCAAAAGGTGACACGTTGTACTGTGGCTTGATGGGTTTAAATCAGGTGGGAATGTGGGACACAGTAGTAAATCACTATTGTGCCACGTGTCATCTTTTGATTACTTTCTTTAGTAGAGGGTATTTGAAAAATTCTATCTTGTAAGGTTCAGTGCAAAGGAATACGTGCACAATTTATTTTCAGTGAATTGAACTTAGAGGTGAAGATATAAAATAGTGATTTTGATGGAACAACTATTGAGAGAACTTAGTTTACTATGCTGATATGTTATATGGAGATTGAAATGTCTTATTCGTTTTGCTAAAGGAGGTGGCTATTTGAAGTTTTGAACCATTTACGTATGATGATTTCTTTGGCCTATGTCGTATCAAATAAGTTCTTTAGTTTTACTTATGTAGAAAGGATGCGTGTGAAATGGGTCCTAAGTCAGCACAATTTGTATTTATAATCCATACTACTCTCTAAATGGCTTTATGTGTAAAATGTATAGTGTAATCATACTTGTTACAGAAGTCATGCAAAAAGTAAAAGGTTGGACAAAAGGTGTTTCGGTCAACCTTACTAGACATAATTTGATGTGTAACGGAACTGTTTTGCTGTTATGTGTCTGGTCTTGTGTTTGTATTCCGAGTTTGTTGACTACGACAAGTTGTGCTAATTTGAGAATTGGATTAAGATATTCCCCTCCGTTAGTGCTGATTTGTTTCTTCAGGGATGAGCTAATTATACTTGTAATAGATCTGTTATGACCTGGCAAATCAAACCCCGTGGATTAGTCGGCCAATGAGTCGGAAATCACGGTTACCAAAAAAAAAAAAAATGAAAAAAAAAATGAAATGTTGTGATAGAGGGAGTTTTTGAAGGAACTCGTAACCACTAGGTTATTCGTTTGTGATGTTATGTGATTAGGGTGTCGTTTTCGCACATTTAAGGTCGTTTTTGTTTTGGTAACACTGCGGTTGTCTGGCTGATCTGATTAAACTTAATTTAAAAATCTCCAAAAATATCGGAAGACGAGTATAAGTGGTGAAACAGTTGATCTTAGTACAAAGACCTAGTATTGATTGATATGGTATAGATGTTCCATTTGATCGGGAACATATTTTTACTACCTCGTATTAATGTTCAACTTACAGCCTTGTTTCAAGTGATTGTGCTTTGTTTGTCTTACTCTTAGTTATCCACCCTCTTCTTAATCAGGAAGTTTAGTTTTAAGTTTTCGGATATTAGAAAGTTTTTCCTTATTGATAAAAGGTAGTGCTTATTTTTTCTTACTAATTTCTCTAACAGAGAACTAGAGAAGGTGAAATCTACTCGTCAAAAGATCTTAAAGTGGCAGGGTCAAGTTTCTGAGAGACTGAACATTCTAAACCATCGACCAGGTTATAACACTTATACTTCATCTTAATGTTTATTATATTCATTTGGTTCGATATTGATGTTTTCTTTGCTTAAATCCTTATGGTGCATTTTCCGGGTTTTCTCCTGTCAGGTGCTACGTCAATAAACAAGGTATGCATTGGTCTTAACTAAAGTGTAAGTTTGTATATCTGTTTATATGTTACCAAAGCTCTAATGCTTGTTTGTATCCTCAAATAGTCGAATCATGTGCAGAGAACATCACCTCAGTTACAAACAACTGCGGTCTCTTCATCAAAGGTTAATGTTCCAAAGGCAGCGCCACAAAAATCCCCCAGTCCCGTATTACGTGGTCCTGTATTACGAACTCAGAGTAACAAAGCAATGAACCCAAAACCTGTTCAAGAATCTGATGGTGGTCTTGATCCAAAATTGGTTGAGACGATAAATTCTGTGATCGTAGATAGAAGTCCATCTGTAAGATGGGAAGATATTGGTAAGATACCATCACATTTTGTGTCTATTTATTTTTTTGTTTATCAAGGTTCTTTTCAAAGTTTTTAGAACTCATAATTGATTGTGATTGTAGCTGGCCTTGAAAAAGCTAAACAAGCTTTGTTGGAAATGGTAATCCTGCCAACTAAAAGAAAAGACCTATTTACTGGCCTCCGTAGACCAGCTAAAGGTATTTTTCCTATTAGAATACTTTTATACTCCAAACATGGCCATAGTAAATAATGACTCGTCCATTCCTTTCTGTCCGCAAACAGATCTAATCTTGTTTTTTTGTTGTATTTGTTTCTCTTAGGTTTGCTTCTGTTTGGTCCACCAGGCACGGGTAAGACCATGCTTGCCAAGGCCGTTGCTTCAGAATCACAAGCAACCTTTTTCAGTATCTCTGCTTCCTCTCTAACATCAAAGTGGGTACGTCTTCCTCCTTAATGATTTTAGTTTCTAAATTTGTGGAACAAGATTTCAATATTAATCGTTTGCATATGTGCGTGTGAAACTGAAACAGGTGGGAGAAGGTGAAAAGCTTGTTCGGACTCTTTTTGCAGTTGCTGTTTCTCGACAACCCTCTGTGATATTTATGGATGAAGTATGCTTCTTTTGTGTTTATGATACTTATATATCGTCTGAGTATGTAGGATATACCTCTTTATTTGACTGACATAATTGAAAAATCAGTTCAATATCCTAGCATTTTTTATGTTCATTTGTGTCAGTCTTTGATTTGCTTGTTTGAATTTTTGTGTTCATAGATTGATAGTGTTATGTCAGCAAGAACGTCTAATGAGCATGATGCTAGCAGAAGATTGAAGTCAGAGTTTCTAGTTCAGTTTGATGGGGTGTCATCAAACTCGGATGATCTAGTTATTGTTATTGGTAAGTTTCGTACAGTATCATTCTTATAAAACTAGTCATTCCTGCCTTCCAGGCTGCATAGACAAACATCTTTTCTGCATTATCATATTACGTCTGTATCTTTTTGCTTGTATATATATCTATTTACCCCAGTTTCCTCTTGTTACAGGTGCAACAAATAAGCCACAAGAATTGGATGATGCCGTCCTTAGGAGACTGGTGAGTATACGGGTGCTAGCATATAATCATGTAGAGCACTTGAATATATGTACAGCAGTATGTGACGGTTATAAATTCATGAATCAGGTGAAGAGAATATACATTCCGTTGCCAGATGCAAATGTTCGGAGAGACCTCTTAAGGCACAAGCTCAAGGGTCAAGCATTTTCTTTGCCAAGTGAGAATATATCCCACTTTCAAACTCATTTTCATTAATATTCTAATTACTAATGATAAAAAAAAGTGTTGCTGTTGATAGCTGCAAGTGAAATTTGGAACTTTCTTCATTGTATTCTCTCAGATTTTTCTCCGTTTCTTTCTAATAGTGTTTTCTTGCACAGGTGGAGAGCTGGAAAAACTAGTTAGAGACACCGAAGGTAAGTATTTTAATAATGGCGACTTAAAAGAACATTTTTATACTTGGGTCATTTGCTCCATCACATAAATTTATTTTTGGATAATACGTAAATTAGAATCCATATGTATTTCAATCTTTTAGTGTGTTTAATGAAGGTTCTTTGTAAGGGTGAATAATACTTTCTATTTGGTGTTAGAGATATGAAAAAAAAGGAAATTGGGTAACAAGTAAAAAGTAAAAAGTAAAAATTGATTTGGGTCAAAACTGGATATTCGTTACAGGTCAAAACAGTTTCCTGTCTACGCTTTTTTGTCCATTTTGTTTTTAACCGTGAGTTAAAAATATATAGAATATGATTGCAAACATTATATTTTTTAAGATAGTAATATTATTACCAAATTGTTTTCTCTTATGCAAAATGCATGATCTATGCTTTTTGTTCTTACCCGATAACTCATTCTTGATATGTTCGTTCTGTAGGATATTCTGGGAGTGATCTGCAAGCGTTGTGCGAAGAAGCTGCAATGATGCCTATAAGAGAGCTTGGTCCAAACATTCTCACCGTCAATGCTAATCAGGTAATTCTGCTTGAAAGTTATCAAAATACTTCCCCACAACATTCCCCATAGATGCATAAGATATCCTTATGTTTTATTGTATTTCATACAGTAACTTAAAATCCAATTATTGTCATATGCTCTTACCAGGTTCGAAGATTAAAATACGGAGATTTCCAGAAAGCAATGAGTGTGATTCGGCCTAGTTATGTAAAAAGCAAGTGGGAAGAGCTTGACCAGTGGAACAAAGAGTTTGGCGCTAACTAATAGTACATAAAAAACATATGAGGTTAAAAAAATATCAATGTTTTTGGCTACATGAACCAATACATAACAAACTCATGAATATATTATTCAAGCCCGTGAACTTAACCACTAATGAAATCAAAGGTACGCATTACTGCAGCATATGGTGCTTGATTGCGTCCACTGTTGTCGTGTACATTATGCAAAGATGATTTATAGTGATTTGGGTTTGGTCCCCTCCAGCAGTGACCGGCAACAAGGGCTCATAGGCTGATGAATCTATGTAACCTTTGATGCCATCTGGACTTGGTAGAAAACTGTATATAATGTATTACTGCGTAAAAGATGTGGGGATGGGTTTTCATTTTCTTTCTTTTGGAATAGAAACTGTGTATGCATGAATGCACATCTGTTGAGAATTTAATATACTTGAATTTCTAACTTTATAAGGTCAATAACTGATTAATTGCTGATTACTTGCTATAAGGTCAATGACTGGTTAATTGCCGATTACTCGCTACAAGATCAAAACCCAATAAACTTGGTCAAAACTTGGTGATTGAGCATTTTATACTTTTATCAACGACTCGTTTATAACTATCAATGTATTTATAAAAATCAAATATGATTATCCTCGATTACTCCCCGCCCCGGGTGATTGCTGTTGAAATATATGTATTATGCTTCTGCTGTCCCATACTATATTACCATTCATGCACTTTTTATCGAATTTGTGGGAGTATACGTTTTTTTTTCTTGGAGGTTCTATTTGGCAGCTTTAGTACAGTTAAAATTATGGACAATAAAAGTAAAAGTTAAAATTTATGGCTTCGCCCGGGTTCGAACAGGAGACCTTCAGTGTGTTAGACTGACGTGATAACCAACTACACCACGAAACCCTTTTATTGAATTTGTATTAAGTTAGACATATAAAGTGTAAAGAGCTAAAGATCTTTGCTGTAAAAGACTAAAATAACTTAATGAGACCAATATTTAGTTATTTATTTAAGTACAAATTGATAGAAACATAGAATGAAAACAGAGTACACAAATTGTACAATTAAATATAACCGAAAAACAAGTTATATAACCAAAATCTGCTTATCCGAACAAAAATATCAATAAGCAATTTCGAATAATAGCGGCGAATTTTTTTTCTAATAATTTTTAAACTCCAACGTTTTCATTTGAAACGGAACAAACAACTTGTAAATTGATCAAACTAGGGGTGTTTTTTGGTTCGGTTGGGTTGTTTGGTTTATTAGTTAAAATTATTTCTGGATCAACTCGAAAATGAACCGAACCGAAAATCTTGATTCTTGGGTTGAGCCGAATAACTTTAATTATTTAAAAAAATTTTAAAAAATATATAATTATTTAAATATTTAGTAAAAAATATTATTTCAATTATAAAAATTGTATTTTTATATTAAGATTAAATTTTAATAATTATTTTATATATAAACTATATATATATTTGTATAACTTTGGTTTTCGGTTCCATATCAAACTCGAAAACAAAATTTGTAGTTCGGCTCGGTTTGATTATGACCCACAACCCGAATTCAATTTTTAGTTCGGTGCTAATTTGAGTTCGATTTAATTCAATTTTTGATTTTCGTAAGTAAAACCTAAACAATAAAGACCCCTAGATCAAATCGTTGATATCCAAAGAAAAATACAAAACATATATTGTTGAACAAAAACATTCTATAAATTTTTGTAACTACTTCCGTTATGCATTCCACTCCTCGTGCTTGTTATAAACTGACATACTATCTGATACTTGTACACATTGTTTATTAATTTGTAAAACAAAGAACATGCACAGAATGCATGTTAATTTTAGTCCACAATGATGATGATATATATTCCGACCATCATTGTTTTGCCTTGCTTCATAATATAACTTGTTATAATGTGATCATTAATTATAAATACAAATATGTTTAAGGTCTAAGAAGAGCATCAACTATGATGGTTAAGAAGAGCATCAACTATGATGGTTCATGTTGATGTTTATAAAATTATAAAGAGGTCTAAAAGCTTGTAAATCATAACGTGCATCTATTTTGTGTTTATGTGTCATGAAGATGTCTAAAATCTTAAACTTTTTCATAATTTAATACCTTTGAATTATGTGAGAGATTTATAAAGCTTGAAGAGGATTATAGATAGTGAAGATTGGTTTATAAAACTAAAAAGTCCACAAATTAATGGGCGTATATCACAATTATAAACTTTAAAAAAAGTTTACCATATTAGCCCTAATTGTTAAGTAATCCTCACATTCGCAATCACGGTTAAACTTGACACTTATTAATTAAGCTGTCGATAGTTTGTGAATGTATATTTGAACATGATTATAAATTTATTTAATGTGTGTTTAATGAATTTTTTTAGTTAATTTAAAAAGTTTGTGTGTAATAAATAGAGCCTAAACTCGCTGAACATTGTTTAACAAAACTCATATAATCTTAACAATAATTTGACAGAGACAACCTTTATAACCCAAGTATTATTCATAATGTCATGTAAGATAAGTGTTAATTCATCTAAATGAAAAATTATGCAAGAAATACAATGTTATTAGTATAGCACAAAGACAGATAGAAACAGAACTGTCTTTAACATATGTAACTAATTTTTTCACATCAAGGAAAGTATGGGGAATAAGAATATTGTACTAACAAGAGATCAACGGTCAGGATTAAAAGGTTAAAGCTAGGAACATGTATATAAATGGAAATGTATATCACTTCAGAATTTCACCTTGTTAAGTATGGAGATGGACAAGTCTCAAAATGTAGCTAGGTTCATAATCAAACTCTACGAAATGGTTACCGATAAAGACACCAACTCCGTCATATCATGGGGCTCGTTGAGTACTAGCTTCATCATATTTGATGAACAACGGTTCACCTCAGAGATTCTCCCTAGCTACTTTAAAACGAGCCGTTTGGATAGCTTCACTTCTCAGCTTTATAACCATGTTAGTATCTCTTTTCTTACCACGTTACGTTTAAGCACATATATGTGACACCCCGCCCCACCCCTAACATATGATAAGTTTTTCATTAAGTGTTGCAGATAGTAGTATAAGCACAATAGTTTTTATCAAGATTTATACTAGTAAACATTTAATGTACATGTTTTTTCATTACATGAACTAGATTTGTTGAAATTCTGATTGGAATTAACGATTTAAATACGATTGTAAAAGGGTTTTAACAAGATGGGAGGGAGACATTTGGAGTTTGAGCAGAAGCATTTCCAAGAAGGAAAACCACACTTGCTAAAACTGATCAAGAGCAGAAGCAAGCAATCTACACCATCACTTTGTGTTGCCCGAAACGGATTCAAAACCACATTTGGTAAAGTTTGTCAAGTAGAAAAACAAATTTTTAACAGAATCAAACGTTTTAAACTTGATATAGAAAAGACTTTATCAGAGGTCCAAAATATCACCGAGTCATTCACACACAATACCGTTTTCAGTATCTTTAAAGACATTGGCGGAAAAAGAAAATTTGTAGATTTAGACCCTAGCATTGTCTTTGTTGATATTCAGAAAGATTTGGCAACATTTTATAATCAATTTGGAGCGCCAGAGAGTGGCATTGATGATTTTTCCGCATTGAGTGACTTGACACAAAAAGTGGCTAGTGGACGAGGTGTTAGAGGCGGTGGGGCTCGTCGTGTACCTGATTTTTTGCTCAAACTCTATGATATGGTCGAGAAACAAGAACTTGATGAATTTATATCATGGAAACTTCCTAAACGTGATAGCTTTATCATTTGGGACATAAACAAGTTTGCAACTCATGTCCTGCCTATGTATTTCTATCATTCAAATTTCAATAGCTTCAATTCGCAGCTCAACATATATGTAAGTGTCTACTCAGAAATCATTTTTGACTTTGTAGGTCAAGTTTGTTTGTTTTGAAATACAAATTTTAGGCATAATTGTTCTAACACACCAAGTTTTTCTTACTGATATGAAGATAAAAATCCTTCCATTTGACACTAAAAGTCAAAGCTAGTAAAATTTTAATGAATTGGGTACTTTCTGTAAAGGGAAAAATATTACCCTATTTTGGTTTATATGATGATAGGCTGTTTATTCTTTTTTTGTTTTTCTAAAGGAATTCAAAAAGGTGAACTGGGAACTTCATGAATATGCAAATGAATGGTTTCAAGGAGGTAGGAAGGATTTGCTGCAGAATATAACGAGGAGACCGAAAAAACAACAACGGATGGACCATATCACGACATGCACTTCAGCAGAAATGGAAATGCTCACACACCGATTGAAAACAATTCAGCAAGAGCAAAAGATTAAGATTACTTGGATATCATACTATGAAGAACAAATGAGAAGTTCAGTGGACGGGCTCAAGGAAATGGCCGTCAACATGGGCTACATCGCCAACAAATTGACATTAAAAAGTAACGAAAATCTTGAACATGTGAAGAAAGCAAAACTAGTTATTGAAAATAATGGTATAGGTATAATTTGTAAGTTCTTTTGACTTTAAACTACTTTAGTTATGATAACATACTACTTCTCGTATTAGGGCTCAAACAATTTACGGTTGTTTCATGGTGATCTTAAAGGTAACATGGAAGGACATACTTTGGAAGTTAATGAACTAGCAGAAGATCGGAGTACATCAGAAGAAAACAATAACGACATAGCAGACTCTTGCTTTCAAGAGCTAGAGATTGATTACGAAGCGGTTGATAAATTCCTACAGATGGATGAGTATTGGATTGTCCAAAGAGAACTCATGCATTACTTGTCTGCGTAACAGAAACTCCATAGGGGGCTCAAGGGGGTGCCTACGGCCACCGAAAACCATGAGACACCCCTGAGATACTCAGAATCAGATTGAGCTTGATTTGGACACTACTTCATGCTAAAAGAATATGTGTTCGATAACTAATTTATGGACCTTATCACAGTTGGTATATTTTCTTTGACTATTAAGAATTAATGCTCTATGCATATATATTTTCGTATCAAGTTTAGTTAGAACTTTATGATATCTATAAGTAATCATATATCAAAATCAAAGTGTCTTGCTTTTAAGATTTGTAATGTAAGCATGTGTTGCGCTATTTTTTAAGTCGACATAGCTCGTACATGTTTACAGAAAAAAATTTAAATAATGGCTTCGCCCAGGTTCGAACCGGAGACCTTCAGTGTGTTAGACTGACGTGATAACCAACTACACCACGAAACCTCATTGCTGACTACATAATTTCAAAAACTATATTACTGTTTCTATGCACAAACAAGTACTAATAAAACAATCAGTTTATAATGCTCATCCAAACACCCCCTTAGACCTTAACATTTTATAAACTTCTCGGTTAGTTTGCAACAAGACCTCAAGGCGTTCAAAATGTGTACCGCAATATTTATATAAGCTTCTAACAAATCAGACGTACCATAATATAAATTTTGGCCGAATATTAGATCAGTAGATCCAAGAGACAGTTTTCAGTTTTCACCTTTGAGTAGAAATAGCAGATTCAATTAAAAGTAGCACACCATAGAACACCCATTCGAAACATAAAATCCTACAAGATTAACCGAAACTAGAACTAGAAGCGACGACACTTAATAATTAAACTATAACTATAACTGAGACGACACTTATGATAGAATGCCACAAATTCTGACCAAAACCTCACACATTCATTGGAATTTTAGGCCAAGCACTAAAGAACAAGTGCACCCACGATAAGCAAAGCCAATGGGTGTAGATTAGCAGGGTGAAGGTTTCCATCGTGGTGATGACCACCAGAACCTTGCAGAGTTACTGCCAGTGCCATGGCCACCTGTTGCATACAATGGAGTACCAGAAGAAGTTCCTCTATACCGACCACCACCACCACCACTATGATAACCTCCTCCTCCACGTGAACCAAAACTTCCTCCTCGAGAACCACCTCCGAAGCCTCCTCCCTTTTTGGATTCGAGATTAATGCCACCATTTGAAGATGCATTAATGGCGTTTATCATTAGCCAAAGAAGTAGCAAATCACCATAGCTTCATTTTCATCTCCATCTTGCTTTCAACTGAGAGAACAAGTAAGGATTCTCAACAAAATTCTTACTTGTTCTCTCAGTTCAAAGCAAGATAAACGCCATTAATGCATCTTCAAATGGTACCATTAATCTCGGATCAAAAAAAGGAGGAGGCTTCGGAGGTGGTTCAATTCTCAGTCCGAGTGGGCTGGTGGGAAGGACACAATATTTTGATTCTGTTCCTTCAGTAACCAACAGGTATGATAAATGAATTCAGGGCAGAGACTATTTAAGGTAAGAGGGGTAACTGAAGCTTGCACACTTTTATTGCTTTAGTACAAGTCATGTATATTTACCGGGGAAACCTACCAAAAAAAAGTACAAGTCACATACATTAGCTTCCAGTCCATCTGTATGAATCAATCAATATACCCTTACAAGAAATCTACACAAATTCAATACCAACAGACCTCCTCCACCACCTCGATATCCTGATCATCCCCATTTTTAGGCTCATCCTCTAACAGTCGAAGCCGTGTGGAGGCAGCCACTACCATTAGCCTCATCCTGAATAATTTCGTAAAATAGAATTTTCTCCAACTGAACGACGCTTTCTGCTACCAAGTCCGCGCCACATGATATACTAGTAATAGTGTAATACCACTACCGCCACAGCTAGCACCAATATCTCTCTCATTTCTACCACGTGATCTGCTAGTCGCCACTGCTTGCACCTATACTATCTCCACTTGTTCCTCACAATCCAATAATACTACTACCGCAACAAAGGGGGTGGTACACCGGCCAAGTGAGAAAACATACGAATTGTATGTTTATTTTGGTAAAGGGAGCTGTACCCCGGCTTATGGTGACAAAATTATCGACCACTCTGTTGTTTATATGAAAATGCTTATACCAAATGACCAAGTAATTACACTCACAAAAGAGCTAACCTGATCTAAACTAAACATAAAAATGACTTCAAACATGCATCCTGGCCATAACAATTATGTATTCATCAGGCCACAACACACAAGAAAAACTTAACCAGCTTGTGCCAACACAGAATTCGTAAACTCCATCCATGAAGACACACTTTTGACAGCAAAGAGTTAGAATACACATCCGATATGATATAAAACTTTGGACTAATTCTTCAAGAACCCCATGTCAACTTAGAACGGGTAAAAACTTAACCTGCGGTCTAAAACATGCCTGAAAACTCAAACGGGTATAATATGTACCCATTACTTCAAAAAATAACACCAATAAAAGTAGTTATTTAGGACTAAACTCAAGGCTGTATTACAATTGTCAGTGTAACAATATAAAAGCTAACAAAATACTACTGTATGCATTTAAGTTGACTTTCAACATAAAGCAAAACAATTTCTATAAGACGCTGAAGAAAATACCACAATCCATCATATACCTCCCGTCCCGGTTGTTTGTGATGTGAATTTCTCTATTGACTTTAAACTCGAACTCGTATACAATATTACAGGGTATTTTTTTACATGAAATCTGCACTAGGTCGAAACCAAAGCATCTGACATATTCTTGGGTACGAAGACTACACTACCAATAGAACTATACATCTGATTGTCTAAACAACATGTCTTATAGCTATAGAGTCTAAGAAAGGCACAAACGAACCAATAGGCCCAAAATAGTTGAAGCCAAAGAGTGAATAAGCCTTTTGAACGCAGCCACTAGCATCAACCTCGTCTACAGGATTATTATATGAACCAAACATGCTACCACGTGATCCACTATTCCCAATACCACTACCACGTGATCCACTACTACTACCACCACGGCTTGAACCAGTACTACCTCCACGTGATCTTCCAAAACTGCTACCACCACGACTTCCTCCAACAAGAAAACTTGATCCACCTCCTCCCGGAGCCATTTCAAACACGATAAATGCTTGTTCTGATTGGGGATTCGCGGTGCCATTATATGATGCACATATATCGCTAAGTAAGCAAAGTGATAGCAAAGTCAACATCCTCTTCCTCATCTTTGTTATTTTCTGAAACAGAATCAAAAGTTATAAAGATTGTTATACATGCAAGATCAAATATATGGCGAGCACATTAGTGAAGAAGATATTACCTTGATTGACTTGCCAAGATTTCACGAATTCAACTTCTTCGTCTATAGTCTATTTTATCACAGTAAAAAATGTAGGTTCTGGTAAGTTTCTTGATGAATTAACTGTTTTTGTAACAGAAATTCCCGCCTGATATATATGATGATCCTCACTACTTTCTTTTTTCATTATAGCCCCTATTGAGTTATTTAATTTCTTTTTTCAAACCTTAATACTTGCAAAGAATATTTCTAGTTTTAGTTTTTGCTTGATCGTCGTTTTAACTTTTTTACGAGTTAGGCTGTCGCTAGTTTTAGAATTAAACTATATATATGCTGAAATGAGCCTAAAGCTAAACGATTTACGGATAGTCTTGAGTATGAAAATTTTGTTAGAATTTGTGTGTCAAATGTGATATGAGTACACATTTATAGGTAACATGGAAGGACAAACTTTGGAAGTTAATGAACAAGGAGAAAACCGAAGTACATTAGAAGAAAACATTCAAGACTTAGCAGATTCTTTCTTTCAAGAACTAGATCGTACATGTTGGCAGCGAGTAAAATTATCGATTAAAGTAGCTCGGATTACTGGTTTGGTGCTTTTTGAATCTCAAATGCTGTTAAAAGAAGGTGAACTAAAAAATTCAGGTTTGGATGTTTGTTTTTGTCTATGTGGGTGCTTTTTAAGTTAAGCTTTTGTGCTGTGAAAGGTTAAAAATATTAATGGCTTCGCCCGGGTTCGAACCGGAGACCTTCAGTGTGTTAGACTGACGTGATAACCAACTACACCACGAAACCTTTTTGCTTTTCTTGTGTAAGTTATAATTTACGAATATTAAATATTTTGAACCTGACATGAAGCTTATTGTTGAAACATTGGATAATTTTTAATGCTCATCCCCTAGACGTTCACACTATATAAACTTCTCGGTTAGTCTGAGATGACATGACAATATCGACTAAACTATGACTCAACTGACATACATTTGAGATGACAATATCGAAGTACCTCAATGAATGATAGAAAACAACTTGCACACATCAAACACAAAGGTTAAACCGTTTGATTCCGTTCATACAAACAAGATATGGTTCAAGATTGCCGGACCATAAACCGGACCACTTACAGTCATCTAATCAAGTTAGCCAAAAGGGCTGAATACTAATACAAAATATATTAAGCATAAAGAAGGACCAGCCATGAAAGTCTTAAAACTTCAGGCCGAATTGTGAACGCTTGCTGTCTTTAGATAACTCTCACATAAAGATGCTGATGAGTCACTGTTGCTGGTTGCACCAGTTGCATCACTTCCATTGTTGTCATCACTGCTACTGCTGCTGCTAGAATCATCATTTGACTGCTTTCCCTCATCAAAAATTTGTTGATAACTGCCCCCTACTGAAAATGACATACTGGTGTTCAAGTATTGACGATATTCATCCTCTATGGCACCTACGCACATATGTTTCTCGCAGTACTTCTGCTCTGGAAGCACAGTGTTGCTGCAACGCCATTTCTTGCCATCTGTTTTTCTGCATCTTTTGGAATCGTTTAGTGTAAGAACACCGGTATGGGTGTTGCTTGAGGTGCCACATTGTTTAGCTACCAATATAAAAGGAAGTAGCTTGTTAGAAACTAAAAGTAAAACGAATAGTATAACTCATTATGACACAACTAATACAAAACAAATAGTCAAACATCATCTTTCAAAGTTCATAGCAGATGAAACATGAAACCAACAAACAAACATCTTCTGTTATTAAGAAACTAGAACTGCTAGCATTGGCAAAATGGGCGGTCAGATTAAATGTCAAATTGGGCAATTTTTGGTATTGGGTCATATTTTGCCTAAAGTCACTTTTTTCCAGATGTTTTATAAAGTATTACAGATTATATAGAGTGTTTAAAAACATATACAGAACAATCATATTTTGATAAAACTTCCTCCGATACGGATCCTCTATTTCTAGTGGCCGTGGTTCGGATTATACTGTGGTGCAGTGAAAGAAAATATCCCTCTTGGTCTATGACGAAGAAAATACAGGATCAAACCCTTAATTTATCTTATCCTTGGGGTAAATTATTATTCCAAAATTGAGATAAATTGGCTTCTTAAATCACTATTTTCATCAAAGAGGTGTTTTAAAATTTAAACATGGAGTAACAAATTTGGTAATTCCTACCAACAATAGAAGTACTCAGTTTAACTTTGAAGAATCAAGACATACCATTGCAATGTTGAAGAACACTTTCTGGCGACAAGCTGGATTCAAGATGTGTCACGCCATTTTTGGTGCTATGCTTCTTAATTTTGTAGCTTTGGTCGTTGATTTGAACTTTGTTCTGATTCTTAGCATTCCCACCTGTAACAGACTGAAGAATAGGTGTGGCTTTCGCTGAGGAATTGGAACTCGTAGTTGAGTTTGAAACTTCCACGGGCTTTCTTGAACGGTTGCAGCCTCTGTGCAGGTGACGCAGACAATACTTCTTATTAGGAATCACCGCTAACCGACACCTCCATTTTTTCCCATCAGTTCTTCTACACCTCCCTGGTTCGGTATCCATCGCTTTGCTAGTGTAGGTTCTTATGATATCAAGTTTAAACCCTGAAAGAACAGATAAAAAGGAATTAAAAAAAGTCTTCACTCAAATATTACAATCTATGGAAGTTTTAAATCTAAATCTAAATTTTTTCCTTGTAAATAAAGTGACAAGGCAAATGATTTAAACTAGATACTAAGCATACTATGCATAACAGACTACTTTCTTACTCTATTACTTGATTTGCCTAAAATGTCAAGTGAGCAAAAATGTCACAACTTAACAAGTTTAAAAACCATGAACATTTTTCAGTGAACAACATACTTAACCCAATCAAACCTCTAAACTGGAGAGTTTAAAGTGAACAACATACTTAACCCACACGGGTGAAGCCGTGAAGGTAATTTCCCTATAGCTAACTGAATCAGACCGAAGTATCAAGCAAGTACAAATTTTCAAATTTAGCCCAGATGATAGTTAACACGTCATAAACTTTCCTTAGAATGTGCAAAAATGTTTAAAGACCACTAATTTTTAAGCAAAATCAAATCAATAAACTCAAGAACACACCAATGGAGCAATCTTATACCCTAAATCAATCAATAAACTTTCCTTACATTGTGTCAACTATAGTCCAATACCAAAGCTTGAACAGCAAACCTTGTCTTATACCCTAAACCCAAAATCAGATTAGTTTAAATACAAATCCAACCACGCCTAAAACTCTTTAATTACCGGAACGAAGGTGGAGCTATAACACTTGCAAAAATTTCAACAAACATAAGCAAGTCAGCAGCCAGAGCAATATTCAAACTAAAGTTTTGATAGAAGATCCCGAAGTTGAACAAACATATAACATTCTTTGTTTCACAAGCTCGGGATCGGTACGCACTCGACTAATATTCATGATTAGCCTAAACGAAATAAAGCTCGACCCAAGAGCAGCTTTTTAAGTACACTAAGCTCAAGCTCATTTGTTTATATCAAGCTCTTCGTTTTATAAATATACACAAGTATATATATAAGCTTATTTCGTTTCGGCTTATACTTCATAAGCCACAATTTTCTAGCTTATTTTGAGACTTATAGGCTTATAAACCATAATAAACTTATAGAAGCTCACAAGTCTCAAAATAAGCCAGAAAATTGAATATAAAATATAAGCTAAAGAACAAATAAGCTCATAAGCCACATATACGCTTAAACAACCACCTCTATATGCTCAATTATGCTTTGGGTATGAAGCTCGTACTCGAGCTCCTTTATAAGATGAGCCCCAAACTAGCTAGGCTCGAGCTTGAACTCGTTTACGGAGCCGATCTCGAGTAACTCACACCCCCAAATCTAACCAAACCCCCCACTTTAAATATCTTATATGAAACCCCAAAACTAAAAAAAAAACATCACAATTCACAAGTCTTTATTCAACAAAACCTTAAAATATGACCAAAAAACATTCAACCTAACCATAAATCCCACATATATCAAACTAAACAAAACTTTACTTTTAAAAAAATAACCTGAAAAAATAAAAGACAGAAATACCTGAGTAAGTTCTTAAGGAAGTGAGTTTTTTTCACATAGATTTGTGTTAAAACACAAAATGCAAATGTGAAAATGAAAGAAATTGTATAAGATAAAAAAGGAAAAAGTAGTAGTGATGTAATGGTGGTGTTACTTGACATTAAGGTGTCAGAAAAGGGATGCTGACGATGGTAACAGTATCAGCCTAGCAGCAGGTTTTACTGTCCCCACGCGCGCTTCTCTTGGTTGGCGCGTTTGCATGCTTTTCAAAATGTTGTAGGGCCCCTATGAAGTCATACAACACCATGACAAAATATTTCAAACAGGAATGTGTTAAGCAAGTCATATTTGTACGATTTTAGCTCCTCATTTATGTTAGCACGATTTTAGCTCCTCATTTATGTTAGCGATATCAGGTACTCGCGCGATACAGTGGCGGGTACCTTGTGACTATATTTTTTTATAAATAAATATTATTTGGTTATTTATCTTTCATAGCAATAATTTATGAATGACAATAGTTTTTACTTTAAAAATATGTCTCAAAAGCGTAATTTTGATATAAAGATATTATTACTTTTGGCGTATATTAATATGTATAACTTTATTTTAGAAACTCAATTAAGTACAAAAATTGACAGAATTTCTTTTGAACATTTGAATGAGAAAATAAACCTAAAAGTGGTTTGTACATATGATTACAAGGAAAAATGAAAAACAAATATAATGGATGAGATTTGTATAATATGTTTTTTTCCTTGTAAATTATGTTAATGAGGGTATTTTAATTATATTATTATTTATGTTTTAATTTAAGTATGGTTAAATGCTTTGTGTATATTAGAGATATAAAGTTGTACATATACATTAAAGTCTTGTATTAATTAAATATAATTTTCTTGACTGCATTAATATGTCGTAAAAGTCGGAATTATGTGTGGTTTGTGTTTTTATTATGTTTTAGGACCAAAAGATGAAAAAGAAAGAAAACATGGGCTATCACGGGCTTTTATCGAAGAAAACGAGAAAAGACGAAGTCAAAAGATCAAGAGTGCAAAAAAACGGAAGTCCAAGGCCTATTATGAAGATTTGTCGAAGAAAAAGTCTAAAGACGGAAGTTTAATGAAGTCGAAGAACTCAAGTCTAATTATAGAAGAAAAATATAAGACAAGTTCAATTTATATTGACAAATCCCGAGACAACGTCGAGAAAGACAAAGAATTTAAGTCGAGACGAGAAGAAAGAAAGAAGGAAGCAACACATGCACTCCCCACCTCCTATATATACCCTCCTAATGACACATTAGGAGGGTGTTAGTTAGCTAATTAGTTCATTTTTCAATTTTTTAGTAGTGTTAGTTTTTAGAGAGAGAAAGTGTTTAACTTTCTCCCACTAGGAAAACTTCATCTTTTATTCCTTTCTTGTTTGAATCAAATCTTTACTTTTAAGAGTTTAATCTTGTTTTGATCTTTAATCTTCTTCTACCTTTCTTTATTTTCAAAAAAGTTGATTTTTGATTCGATATAATCTTTGATTTTGTTTTATCTTGATGCTTATGTGATCAAAAAGTTTATCTTTTTGATCATACTTAAGTCTTCATACGAATTAAGCTTAAGGCTTGTTATGCTTTTTGGCTTATTTAGTATTTAGCTTATTTACTTTTTTAAGCTTTCTTAAAAAGTTTAGTGTTTTTAAAGTTTGATTTGAAAAGTCGATTATTTAAAGTTAAAAAGGTTCTTAATTTATGCTTATTAGTTCGGTTTATTTTTAATTCGATCAAGTTTTGGTTTGAGCTTATTCCAAATAGCTTAAAACCTAGCTTATTTTCGAACCAGTACCATCGGAAAGGGTAAACCCCTTTCCGATTAGACATTCCGAGCAAGGCTCCATCATTCCGATCAGCAACACTTTTATTCTGATCATAGGATCGGAAAAGGGTTTTGCCATATTCCGACCATCATTCCTTTTGGATTCCGATAGGTGTGTTTTAGCTTATTCCGATTGTGTTTCCTTTTGGTATATTCTGATAGCCTAGATTTTCAGCATTCCGATTGTTCCCATTTTATTGTATTCCGATTAGATATTCCGACCAGTATTCCTTTTAAGCATTCCGATGGTATTCCGATTAGCAACATTCCGACGGGTTTAATTTCTTGTTTTTACAAAGTTTTAAGTTTTAAACTCATTACGTTTTAAGTTTCAAAAATTGCACGCTTCCCGAAATCTCTATTTTTACCAAGTGTTTTTCTAGTAATTTTTTAGTTTGATTTTTAAAGCTTTTATTTTACTCAACGACATTTCACATTTTTATTTATTTGCTTTTAGTTTAAAAATAGATGATCTACCAACCCAAATTATTTTCCACCAAGAACGACTGAGTCGCACTAATTAAGTGTAATCAATTCGAAAAGATAGGATTCAACGAACTTTCATAACTAAGTGAAAACCTAGTTATTAAATGGCGCCGCTGCCGGCTCTTTTCGTAAAGATTAAGGTTTTTAGTGAGAAATTGGATTTTGGGATCCGTTCTTTTAGGAACGTTATTTTCAAGCACAAAAATTTTCAAAAAAAAAATATAATTATATATATATATATATATATATATATATATATATATATATATATATATATATATATATATATATATATATATATATATATATATATATATATATATATATATATATATATATATATATATATATATATATATATATATATATATATATATATATATATATATATATATATATATATATATATATATATATAATTTTCAAAAATCCAAAAACAATAAAAAAGATAAAAAATCAAAAATATTTTATTTCCTTTTAGTGTATGCGTACTCGATCTACGTCTTATCCTGAGCCCGAGACTCTTAGAGACATAGATATGGCCGGTGTGCATAACAACAATAACAACCCACCCCACCCCAATTTGAATAACAATAACAACAACAACAATGTTCCCCCACCCGACCTACGAACAATGGAGGAGCTTTGTCAACCCACCATGAACGGACGCGGAGGAACGATTGCGACGATGCAAATCACGGCTCCTGAATTTTCGTTGAAGCATCACATGATCCAGCAAGTTCAAAACGCTTGCCCATTTCGCGGATTACCGGATGATGATGCCAACAAACACCTCGACAAGTTCATTACCGTCACTCAAAGCATGAAACTACCCGGTGCTTCCATGGATTTTCTTCGCCTTCACCTCTTTCCACACACTTTATCCCACCATGCCAAAAAATGGTTTGATCGTCTTCCTAAAAATTCAATTCAAACATGGAATGACATGACTAAAAACTTTTTGTCGCGCTACTTCCCACCATCCATGGTCACTAGTCTTCGCAACCAAATTAGTGGATTCACACAAGAACCTGATGAGTCGCTTTTCGATGCTTGGGAACACTATAATGTCTTGATCGACCGTTGTCCAAACCATAACATGCTCCCCGTTACTTTAATTGATACTTTCTATAATGGTCTAACTCTTCGTGATCGTGATACGATTAATGCTGCCGCCGGTGGTACATTCATGAAGAGAAGACCTGAGGAGTGTAGAGAGCTGATAGAGAACATGACCACTCACCACAAAAAATTGGGATTCATCTACATCTTCAAGGAATAACCAGAGGGCCAATGTTTCTTCTACATCGTCCAACTCAGAGATAACCAAACTTACTCGCCAAATAGCTGAGATGAACAAAAACTTCTTAACCATGGCTACAAACCAATTTCAACAAGCTAAAGCTGTAGCAACTTCTTGTGAGTTTTGCGGGGGTTCTCATTCATACACCGATTGTCCTTCTACTCTTGACAATCCGGAAAATGTGTATGCCGCTAATGGTAACTTTTCTACAGGAGGCTATCAAGCACGTCCTCAAGGAGACCGTAACTTGTTAAGTTATCGTTCCAACAACTATCTATCTCCACCCGGTTTTCCTCCTCAAAACCAAAACCAAAACAATTTCAACCGCAACAATCAAAGCCAACCTCGAGCTACCAATCAATATCAATCACAAAGAAACCCATATCCACCTCAAGGAAATAATTCAGCTTACCAAGCCCCACCTCTCAATCAACCCACAACATTGAACCAAGACCTCGAAGCTTACATGAGGACCAATAGAGAGATGGTGACGAATCTTCAAAGCCAATTCATTAACTTGGAGGGTGACATGGCAAAGCAAGGGAACGATATTCGAGCCGAGCTAAGGAATGACATGGCGAAACAAGGGAATGTTCTTCAAGCCGATATGAGAAACTCTATGAGCAATCAAACGAATAACTTAAGGGATATGATGGCTAGTTTTTTCCCAAGTAATCAAGCCTCTGGTTCGGGTTCTCTTCCGAGTAACACCGTTGCTAATCCAAGAGGGGAGATGAAAGCAATCACCACCCGAAGTGGCAAAGGTTTAAAGGAACCCGATATTCCTACACCTACACCGGTGATTGTGACAACGGAAAACGAGTCCCCTTCTCCAATTCTTCCACCTTCTACTTCCACCCCTCCACCACCCAAGGATGTGAGTGAGAATTCCATTCCAAAGCCTTCATCTCAACCCAATATACCTTATCCCTCAAGGTTGAGGAAAGAGAAGTTAAAGAACAAGGATGATATTCAGGTTTCTAACTTTCTTAAAATGTTTAAACAACTAAATTTCAACATCTCCTTTGCCGAGGCTCTCGCTCACATGCCGAAGTATGCGAAAATGTTTAAAGATCTTCTCAGTGATAAGGAGAAACTCCTTGATATCGCTCAGACCCAACTTAATGAGAATTGCTCTGCACTGGGTCGTTTTCTCATTCCTTGCAACTTCCCCGGGGTAGAGAATTGTATGGCCCTAGCCGATCTAGGTGCTAGTATCAATTTAATGCCTTTAAGCGTTTGGAAACAATTGTCTCTACCCGAGCTAGTCCCCACACGAATGACACTGGAATTAGCTAACCGTACGGTTGCTTATCTGGTGGGGATAGCCGAAGATGTCTTCGTCGGTGTCGACAAATTCACTATTCCGGTAGATTTTGTTGTCGTTGACTACGAGATGGATCCCAGTGTTCCATTAATCGTCGGACGTCCATTCTTGAGGCCCGGTCGCACTCTCATTGATGTAGCCGCGGGCGAATTAATCATGAGAGTTGGTGATGATAAAATCGTCTTCAACATGGGTAAACTTTCTAAGCAGCCTTCTGAAAACGAGAGCGTTAATTTCATTGACGTTCTTGATGAAGCTTGTGAAGAACATTTTAAAGACGCTTGTTAATACTTGGTTTTAACCCCTAGTATCAAAATTCGTAGCCCAAGTGTTTTCGAATTGAGAACCGGTCTTAAGTGCGACTCAATCGTCTTTTGGTGAATCAAGAGAATGGTTTGGTTTGTTTGTCTAATTTTAAACTATTAGCAAGTAATTAAAGTGTCGTTGAGTAAAATGGAAGAATAAAGATTAAAACTAAAATGACGAGTAAATATAAATGCTTGTAAACTTAAAGGTAACAATGGAAAAGAACAAGCTCACTAAATAAAACTAACACTTGGAAAATTTTCTAAAAATAAGAACTTAGTTGAAAAGTACTAAAAGAAAGTAAGATCGGAATACACCAAAACAACTCAATCGGAATAAGCCAAAACAAGCCCAGATCGGAATGTATTCCGATCTGGTGGTCGGAATATGGGAAAAATGCGCACAATCGGAATGTATGGCTTAACCTCAATCAGAATGATCAAAAAGAAAGGGAAATCGGAATGTTAGCAAATGGTCCAGATCGGAATAACCATAAATGGCACCTATCGGAATGTTGGGATTAGTACTTATCGGAATACACCAAAAACTCACAATCGGAATATGCAAACAGGGCCAGATCGGAATCCTAGAAACCCTTATCCGATCACTCGATCGGAATAAGGGGGTGTTAATCGGAATACTTGTGGGTGTGATCGGAAAGTCAGAACCCTTTTCCGATTTGATCAATGGGAAAAAGGGGAAGGCTATCTGCTCGGAATAGGCAGCAATCGGAAAAGGGAATTGTACCCTTTCCTAAATTTGTGGAATTCGGTTAAAGCCAATGTATAAGCTATATTGATAAGCTTTTCACCAAACTAAAACGAGTCAAAAACAAATCAGATCAAATAAGCACTAATCTCAACTTATCTAACCTCGAAATAATCAAACTTTTGGATCAAACAATTAAAACATGAACTTTTTAAGGAAAGCTTTAATAAGTAAATAAGCTAATCATAAAAAATAAGCCAATAAGCACAAAAGTCTCAAAGCTTATTCAAATGAAAACTTATGAAATGATCAAAAGATTAACTTTTTAAGCACGAAATCATTTAGAACAACACGGATCATAAGATAATCGCACCAAAATCAATCTAAAATCAAAGAAAAGTAGAATGAGATTAAGGATTAAAAGCTTAAAATAAAACTTGATTAATGAAAATAAGCAATACAAAGATTGTTTAATCTTGAAAGATTAAGAGAAAAGATGAAATTTAGTGAGAGAAAGTTTAAGACTTTCTCTCTCTAAAACTAGAAAGAAAATGAAAAAGTGAAAACTAGCTAATTAACTAACCACCCTCCTAATGACTATTAGGAGGGTATTTATAGGGAAGGTGGAAGGAGTGCATGTGTTGCATCTTCTTTCTTGCTTTCTTCACGTTTTCTCGACTCGACTTTAATTCTTTGTCTTTGTCGTCTTGGGATTTGAACTTGTCTTTTAATTTTCTTCTTCTATTAGACTTAAATTCTTCGACTTCGTTAAACTTTCGTCTTTAGACTTTTTCTTCGATAAATCTCCAGAATAGGACTTGGACTTCCGTTCTTTTTGCACTCTTGATCTTTTGACTTCGTCTTTTCCCGTTTTCTTCGATAAAAGCCCGGGAAAGCCCGTGTTTTCTTCCTTTTTCATATTTTGGTCCTAAAACACAATAAAAACACAAACCACGCATAATTCCGACTTTTACGACATAAATCACACGTTTTGGTCTTGTTATTATTGGAAATAAGTGGTAAAAGGATAAGTATTTTCACACTTATTAAATCCCCTACACTTGACCATTGCAATGCCCTCATGCAATGCATTAATTTTAAAGCACGGTTTACATTTTCCATCATAAATAACCCACCTTGGCCTTTATTAAATACTAAACATAAAAAGATAGAACAAGTAAAGAACTTACATTGGTTTTGGCAGCCATGAACGTTTATCATCCTCAAGTTTCACGTTCCCCATACCAAGCTTAAAAACGAGATCATTGTTATTATAAGTTAGCAAACTATCACGAACTCATATGGGCCAATTACTCACTTAGACTCCCTTATTCCTAGGTGTATCTCTTATATTTTATTTTTGTCTTGAATGATCACGAGGATGCATTGTTTGACTTATTTCGATAGTTATTTAGTCCGAAAATAAGGTGAACGATTTAATCAATAGTTAGCTAAAGGACCAAATCTTTTAAAACTGCTTCTCGGGACCTCATAAAGTTCATATCTTGGCATAACTCGCTTCACGATTTGAGACCTTTCTCGGACCGATATTTGGCAGCGACTTCATACTTCGAATCTTTGAGAGACGTTCTTGAAATAATGGTCTTCTCTTCATAATAGGAATTTCTTCACTTAAAGTTTTGAGAGATTCTTCATCTTTGGACCACGACTTCTTCATTTTTCTCCAATCTTTATTTTTGGACTTTGATATACAACGATCCGCCTCCTTTTAGGACTTGGATCTATTTATCCTCATACCTTGTTAGGGTCTTTTCGGATAGACTTCTCCATGACTTTTGGGGAGTTCTTGCTTTTCGTCGTGTGTCTCGATCCTTCATATTGATTTTCGATAAATGATTCTTCACATCACTTTTGGATCTTTAGCAACAAAATGTAGCCCTCATGCCTTGTTAGGGCCTTTTCGGACTCGCCAATCTTCGCATCCCGCTTCAATAAGTTATGCCTTGGCTATGAACTCTAATTCGTACCGAGCAACTTTTAAACGATCTGGGGCTAGAAGCTAAGTAACCTCTTAAATCGTACAACCTTATTTATTGCAGATAAATTTATTAACAAGCGGAGGGAGAATAGGCTTATAATTAACTCACATAAATTCACGAAAGAATACCAAACTTATAATTGACTCTATCATCTCTCGTTCTCCACAGTTTAAAATCTCAAGGAATGAAACTCGTGGATGCTTAGCCTATTAAATCAAAGTTTTGGGTTTTCGAGTCGCCTATAGGATCTTGCAAATTCTTGGACTCTTTCAAGTTTAGAAATTGCATTTTAAAGTTCCCTTGATAAACGACTCTCTAGGATCAATTATAGGAACTTGCGAAAAGTTCTTGTTCTTAACCCGTGAGAGTTAAGACTTTCGCGTTTTATAGCTCCCTAAATAAAAGCCTAGCAAAACTTGACTTAAACACGTTAAGGATACTAGCTAGAGTAAACTTAGATAAGTAAACTCGGGTTGAGTCAAAATGTTCACGACTAAGAAAAATCTAAAACCACTTATTTGAGAATTTATTCTAGTGATGGAAAGAAACTAAACATAATAAAGGAAAATACAACTATACAACTAGGCCAAAATAGATTAAAAATTTTGAAATATGTGAAAAATCAAATTTTCCGGTTAAAATGAGGGCAAATTCATGGAAAAGACCACTTACTTCGATAGAAGTCCCCCCTACACTTGAGATAAATATTGTCCTCAATGTTTAAGCATGTGGGAGTAAACTCCCCTACACTTAGGACATTGTGCACTTTGTTTAAATCATGCTAAGGAAAGGACAACTAAAGTGAATTCAATGTGAAATATATAATATATGAAATATTGAATCACAAGAGTTTAGGATAGAACCGGGAAGATGGGAACACGGTATCACGGTTCGTCAAAAGTCATCAAGGTGGATCTTTGAAGCTTTAATCCCTGCACAGTACAAGAAACAAGACAACACACACATACGGGGCTCCCCCTACACTTATTATGAAAGCAGTAAAGGATAGATCACGGGTTGCCTCCCGAGAAGCGCTTGTTTTTGTTCACCGAGTCACGAGCCTGACTCGACCCAATTTTAGTTCATGGGGAACGTGGTGAGGGATGGAATCATCTCTTGAGAGATGTCCTCACCAAAGTACAGCTTCAGACGCTGGCCATTCACCTTGAAATTTGGCCCATTCGGCTGAGAAAGCTCAATGGTCCCATATGGAAAGACTTTGGCGACGGTGAATGGACCAGACCAGCGGCTCTTCAACTTGCCAGAGAAGATCTTCAACCGAGAGTTAAAAAGTAGAACTTGATCACCATCGTTGAACTCTCGGTTCTTAATCCGTGCATCGTGGATGATCTTGGTCTTCTCCTTGTAGATCAGCGAGTTCTCATAAGCTTCATTCCTTAGTTCATTTAGCTCGTTGAGTTGAATCTTGCGATGATCACCGGCTTTGTTGATGTCGAAGTTAGCCCACTTCAAGGCCCAATGCGCCTTATGTTCCAGCTCGATGGGTAGGTGGCAGGCTTTCCCGTACATAAGACGATAAGGTGTACAACCGATCGGGGTCTTATAAGCAGTACGGAAAGCCCACAGAGCATCATCTAACTTATCGGCCCACGCGGCGCGATGCTCTCCCACAGTACGCTCCAAAATTCGCTTCAATCCACGGTTGGATATCTCGGCTTGCCCATTGGTTTGGGGATGATAGGCGGTGGAAAGACGGTGAGTGACACCATACTTAGCCATGACTCTTGCAAATTGATCGTTGCAAAAATGAGTCCCGCGGTCACTGATAAGAGCACGAGGAACGCCAAATCGAGCGAAAAGCTGCTTTAAAAAGTTCACAACCACCCTCGCATCATTCGTAGGGAGAGCCTTAGCTTCAACCCATTTAGAAACATAGTCGACGGCGACGAGGATGTACTTGTTCCCTTTGGAGGATGGAAATGGCCCCATAAAGTCGATGCCCTATACGTCAAAGATTTCACATTCCTGTATGAAATTTTGAGGCATCTCATCCTTATGTGTGATCTTGCCTTGACGTTGGCAAGCATCACAATGCTTAACCATTTCGTGAGCGTCACGATAAATGGTGGGCCAATAGAATCCAGAATCAAACACTTTTTTAGCGGTGTAGTTGGGACCAAAGTGACCACCGGTGGGTCCTTTGTGGCAAGCTTGGAGAATGTTAAAAGCTGCCGGTCCGTCAACACATCGACGAATGATCAGATCAGCACATTGTTTGAATAGAAAAGGGTCATCCCAAAAGTAAGTCCTAACATCATTCAAGAACTTATTCTTTTGTTTGGGATGTTAACCCTTTGATGAGAATACCACCCGCTAAGTAGTTTGCAATGTCCGCAAACCACGGGGTGCCATCAAGATTGAGATTTATAGACATTAAGGTCTCAAGGGGGAAAGAGTCATTGATCTCTTTGTTCGGATGATCCCCTTGATATGGATCCTCAAGTCTGCTCAGATGATCCGCGGCCAGGTTTTCGGCTCCCTTCTTGTCACGAATTTCAATGTTGAATTCTTGAAGGAGTAAAACCCAACGAAGAAGTCTTGGCTTAGAATCATGCTTAGTCATCAAGTACTTCAACGCGGAATGGTCCGTGTATACGATGGTGGGGGATAAAACAAGATAGGGGCGAAATTTCTCAAAAGCATAGACAACAGCTAAAAGCTCTTTTTCGGTTGTCGTATAATGCAATTGAGCCCCCGTCATTGTTTTGCTAGCATAGTGGATTGGTTGGAAGTGTTTATTCACTCTTTGGCCCAAAACCGCACCAATAGCAAAGTCGCTAGCATCGCACATCAATTCAAAAGGCAGCTCCCAATTAGGGGTAACCAAGACCGGTGCCTTAGTTAGCTTATCCTTAAGAAGATTGAAGGCTTCGAGACACTCTTTAGAAAAGATAAAAGGAGTATCTTTTTCCAAGAGGTAGGTCATCGGGCGAGCGATTTTAGAGAAATCCTGAATGAATCGACGATAGAAGCCCGCATGACCCAGAAAACTTCTCACACCCTTCACGGTTGAAGGTGGAGGTAATTTGGCTATGACATCTACTTTAGCATAGTCGACTTCAAGACCGGCTTTATAGATTTTGTGTCCTAGAACAATGCCTTCTTTTACCATAAAATGGCATTTTTCCCAATTTAGAACAAGGCGAGTGTCTTCGCACCGCTTAAGCATACGTTCCAAATTGGCAAGGCAAGAAGAGAAGGAATCCCCGAAGACCGAGAAATCATCCATGAAGACTTCCATGGTTTGCTCAACCATGTCATGGAAGATAGCCAACATGCACCTTTGGAAAGTCCCGGGGGCATTGCATAAGCCAAAAGGCATACGTTTGTAAGCAAATGTGCCATAGGGACAAGTGAATGTTGTCTTCTCTTGATCTTGGGGATCGATGGGTATTTAAAAATAACCCGAGAAACCATCAAGAAAGCAGTAATATTCATTACCCGCTAAACGTTCAAGCATTTGGTCCATAAAAGGTAAAGGGAAATGGTCCTTTCTCGTGGCATCATTGAGTTTAGGGTAGTCTATACAAACTCTCCACCCAGTAACGAGACGGGTAGGAATTAACTCGTTGTTTGCATTGGGCACAACGGTGATTCCGCCTTTCTTAGGCACACAATGGACTAGACTAACCCATGGTGAATCCGAAATAGGGTAAATCATACCCGCATCAAGAAGTTTGATAACCTCTTTTTTGATGACTTCATGGATTTTGGGATTCACCCTTCGTTGGCTTTGAATTGTGGGCTTAAAGTCGTCCTCCATGAGAATTTTATGTGTGCAAAAGTGAGGATCAATTCCACGGATGTCGGAGATTTTCCAAGCGATAGCTCTTTTATGCTTCTTTAACACGGCGATGAGTCGGGCTTTGTCTTCTTCTTGCAGGTCCTTTGCGATGATGACCGGTAACTTCTCGTCGTCTTCTAGGAAAACGTACTCAAGATGAGGAGGTAGGTCCTTAAGCTCAAGAGTAGGAGGGTCCTCAATGGATGGTGTAACTAACGATGGATCATCATTAGTCACCTCTTTAGGAGAAGGAGGAGAAAATGGGTCCTCATTGAGAAGTCTCTCAATAGTACGAATCTCTTCATCCCAATTGGTGGACAAATTATCATACTTAATATCAAGAGGACCCAAGCTAGCTTCGAAATCATCCAAGTCACTTTCTCCAAAAGGAGTCAATGCTGGAGCAATTGAGGCAACGGTCTCAACATTGGGTAGAGATGAAAGAGTACTTTTGCAAGCATCATGAAAATGTTCTTCACAAGCCTCATCGAGAACATCAATAACATTAACACTCTCATATGAATAAGGTTTCTTAGAAATCTTACCCATGTTGAAGACAATTTTATCGTCACCAACTCTCATGATTATTTCGCCAGCGGCTACATCAATGAGAGTGCGACCGGTCCTCAGGAATGGACGTCCAACGATTAATGGAACACGAGGATCCATCTCATAGTCAACGACGACAAAATTCGCCGGGAAGGTGAATTTGTCGACGCCAACAAAGACATCTTCGGCTATCCCCACTGGATAAGCAACCGTCGGTTGGCTAATTCCAAAGTCATTTTGGTGGGGACTAGCTCGGGGAGAGATAATTGCTTCCAAACACTTAAAGGCATTAAGTTTATACTGGCACCTAGATCGGCTAGGGCCATGCAATTCTCTACTCCCGGGAAGTTGCAAGGAATCAAGAAGCGACCCGGATCACCAAGTTTGGTGGGCAATTTCCTTAAGAGCTGATAGGTGTGTAAACACCCATCTTTTCTACCACTTAATTACAATAATAACCGGACCAAAACGTGTATTTTATGTCTTTTATGTCGGAATTATGCGTGGTTGGTGTTTTTGTTGTGATTTAGGACGAAATTGTGAAAAGTGGAAAAAACACGAGAATTCACGGGCATTCACGGCTTTTATTGAAGAAAAAGATGAAAGACGGAGTCGAGAAGTCAAGAGTGGAAAAAGAACGGAAGTCCAAGACCAATTCTGAAAATTTATCGAAGAAAAAGTCAAAAGACGGAAGTTTATCAAAAGCCGAGAAACTCAAGTCTATTTTATTGAAGAAATTAAAGACGAGTTCAAAAGATATCCCGAGCCACAAGTCCTTAAAGTCCAAACTTAAAAGAAAGATGAGAAGAAAAGGACTAATGACGCAATTAATGAAGATTAAATGAAGGAAGGACTTAATCTTGCAATTAACAAGAAATGAAGGAGGGGAGGAAGCTTCCTAATCCTCCCCTATATATAGTTAGGATTTGTTAATCATTTGTTTTGTTGGCTAACTTGACAAATTAGCTCTTCCATTTTTAATTACCTTGCACCCTTTTTATTACTTGTCCAATTTAATTACCTTGTCTTGCACTTAATTACCCTTTAATTCAAGTAAGTTTTCCTTTATAATTCTTGTCAAGCTTTATCTTTATCTTGTTAATCTCATTCTTCCTTTCTTAATCCTTGTGTTGATTTGTTTATGTTCATGTTCTTAATTTTGGTTGATTTATTTAAGTGGGTTTTAATTATCTTGATCTTTATTGTTTGATTTGTTGTTTTGGATTGATTATTTATGTTATTTAGATGTTTTGTTATTAGATTGGTTTAATCTTTTTGTTGATTTGGTAGAGTTTTTGTTTGATCCGTGTGCTTTTTATTTCTCCTTGTTCTTCGGGTATTTGTAACTGAAATTTGCAGGTTTCTGATCCCCAGTATTCCGCATAGGGAGATTTACCTAGGTGGTCTATTCGGAATTTTTGACATTCCGAATAGAGGTGTTATTCCGAGTAAGGGTTTTGGGCTTAGTGCTTTGTTCGGAATATTCATTATTCCGAATAGGTGCCTTATTCCGCGTAGAAGCTTTATTCAGCATAAGGAGTTTATTCCGAATAAGTGACAGTTATTCTGAATAGGCTTGACTTTCCGAATAGGGGGATTTTTCCGCATAAGGCTTTTATTCCGAGTAGCACTTTATTCAGCATAGGAGGATCTTTTCGAATAGGCTTGACTTTCCGAATAGGCCTAATATTCCGAGTAGGATTCTTTCCGAATAGGGACAGATATTCCACATAAGGTGATTATTCCGAATAGGAGGCACATTCCGCATAGAGTCAATCTTTCCGAGTAGACAATTATTCCGAATAGGGCTTAACTTTCCGAATAAGTGACAGTTATTCCGAATAGCATTTATTCCGAATAGGAGTTTGTTCCGGATAGGGAAATCTTAGTTTTTAGTTATCTGCCTTTTCATTTTAAGCTTCACTTTTCCCGCCTTTTTCTTAATTGCACTTTAAGTTTATTTGCCTTAGTTTAAGATTTAGTTTTAGTTGCGTTTAAGTTTGCCTTAGTTAGATTTAAGTTTGCGTTATTTACTTTATTGCCCTTTAATTCTAGTCTCGCTTTTAAATACTTGCACTTTATTTTAAATAGACTTAGATTTACATTAATTGCACTTTTACTTTAATTGTTTTGCACCCTTTTATTTTCAAAACTACAACGACACATCTTTATTCCACCAAAGTTCAACTGAGTCACACATAAAACATAAAGTTTTTCAATTCGAAGAGAACACTTAAACGAATCTTTTTAACTAGGTAAAAGCCTAGTTATCAAGAGCACTGCGGAGCAATTCTCATTAAGTTGGGTCTGAGCGATGTCAAGAAGCTTTTCCTTATCACTTAGAAGATCTTTAAACATCTTAGCGTATTTGGGCATGTGAGCGAGAGCCTCGGCAAAGGAGATGTTAAAATTCAATTGTTTAAACATTTTTAGAAAGTTTGAAACCTGAATATCATCCTTGCTCTTTTGCTTCTCTTTCCTCAACCTTGAAGGATAAGGTATATTGGATGAAGAAGAAGGCTTTAAGGGAATAGGATCACTCACAACCACGGGTGGTGGGGAAACGGGGATAGAAGGTGAAGGAGGTGGGGAAAGTTGCTCTTTTTCCTTGTTCACAATCACGGGTGGAGGTGTAGGAAGCTCGGGTTCCATATAACCTTTTCCACTACGAGTGGTGATTGCTTTCATCTCCCCTCTTGGATTCGCAACGGTATTACTCGGAAGAGTACCCGAAGAAGAGGGTTGATTACCTTGGATGAGTGAACCAATCATACCACGAAGGTGAACCGCTTGATTATTAAAAGAGTCTCTCATGTTTGCATTAATTTCATTGCTGTGTTTGGCCATGTCATTCCTTAGCTCGGCTCGAATATCGTTCCCTTGTTTTTCCATTTCTCCCTTCAAGTTGCGGACTTGACTCTGAAGATTCGTCACCATCTCCCGATTCGTCTTCATGAATGTCTCGATATCTGGACTTACTGCCATCGGTTGATTGAGAGGTGGAGCTTGGTAAGCTTGAGAATTTCCTTAAGGTGGGTATGGGTTTCGTTGGGATTGATATTGATTGTTTGCACGAGGTTGGGATTGGTTGTAGCTTTGTTGTTGGTTTTGGTTTACAGGAGGGAAACCGGGTGGAGCAAGATAATTGTTGGAACGATAACTTAGCAAGCCACGGTCTCCTTGAGGGCGGGCTTGATAGCCTCCCGTGGGATAAGTGCCGTAAGCTGCGTTAACGTTTTCAGAAAAATTGCCTTGGGTAGAAGGACAATCATTATAAGAATGAGGACCACCACATGTGTCACAAGAAATAGCAACGGCTTTAGCTTGTTGAAATTGGTTTGTGGCTATGGACATGAAATCTTTGTGCATACTCGCGATTTGTCGGGTAAGTTCGGATATCTCGGGATTAGAAGTAGTAGAAGAAACATTGACTCTCGAGTTAGATCTTGAGGATGCGGATGAATCCTAATTCTTGTGGTGAGTAGTCATGTTTTCAATCAACTCTCGACACTCCTCCGGTCTCCTTTTCATAAAAGTACCACCGGCGGCGGCATTGATCGTGTCACGATCACGAAAAGTGAGACCATTGTAGAAGGTGTCAATGAGAGTGACGGGGAGCATATTGTGATTTGGACAGCGGTCGATCAAATCATTGTATCGTTCCCAAGCATCAAAAAGTGATTCATCATTCTCTTGCATGAATCCAATGATTTGGTTACGAAGGCTAGTGACCATGGATGGGGGAAAGTAGCGCGATAAAAAGCGTTGAGTCATGTCATTCCACGTATGAATAGAATTCTTAGGAAGACGGTCAAACCATTTTTCGGCATGGTGAGAAAGCGAGTGGGGAAAAAGTTGAAGGCGAAGGTCATCCATAGAAACACCGGGGCACTTCATGCTTTGGGTTATGGTAATGAATTTGTCGAGGTGTTTGTTGGCATCATCATCCAGAATTCCGCGAAACGGGTTAGTTTGCACTTGCTGGATCATGTGATGCTTCAACGAAAACTCCTGAGCCGTAACGTGCATCGGCGCAATCGGGCCTCCGCGTTCGTTCATGGTGGGTTGACACAATTCCTCCATCGTTCGTAAATCAGGTAGGTGGACATTGTTGTTGTTGTGGTTGTTGTTGTGGTTGTTGTTGTTATTATTCAAATTGGGTAGAGGTGGGTGATTATTGTTGTTATTAACACCAACCATATCTAAATCTTCATGAGTCTCGGGCTCAGAATAGTTCAAAGATCTAGTACGCATACACCTGCAGAAGAAAAATATACACAGAGAAAATATCTATATAATCTTTTTGGTGCAAAACCTTTGGAAAAGAATTGCTTTTATGATTTTTTTAATGTTTTTGTATTTTTGAAGAGTTTTATATTTTTTTGGATTTTTGAAAAGTTTTTAAAGCAAGGAAAATAACGTTCAAAGAACGGATCCCAGAATTCAATGCGTCTCTCACTAACAATCGTTAATCGTAACGAAAAGAGCCGGCAGCGGCGCCATTTAATACTTGGTTTTAACCCCTAGTATCAAAATTCGTAGTCCCAAGTCTTTTCGAATTGAGAACCGGTCTTAAGTGCGACTCAATCATCTTTTGGTGAATCAAGAGAATGGTTTGGTTTGTTTGTCTAATTTTAAACTATTAGCAAGTAATTAAAGTGTCGTTGAGTAAAATGGAAGAATAAAGATTAAAACTAAAATGACGAGTAAAAATAAATGCTTGTAAACTTAAAGATAACAATAGAAAAGAACAAGCTCACTAAATAAAACTAACACTTGGAAAATTTTCTAAAAATAAGAACTTAGTTGAAAAGTACTAAAAGAAAGTAAAATCGGAATACACCAAAACAACTCAATCGAAATAAGCCAAAACAAGCCCTGATCGGAATGTATTCCGATCTGGTGGTCGGAATATGGGAAAAATGCGCACAATCGGAATGTATGGCTTAACCTCAATCGGAATGATAAAAAAGAAAGGGAAATCGGAATGTTAGCAAATGGTCCAGATCGGAATAACCATAAATGGCACCTATCGGAATGTTGGGATTAGTACCTATCGGAATACACCAAAAACTCACAATCGGAATATGCAAACAGGGCCAGATCGGAATCCTAGAAACCCTTATCCGATCACTCGATCGGAATAAGGGGGTGTTAATCGGAATACTTGTGGGTGTGATCGGAAAGTCAAAACCCTTTTCCGATTTGATCAATCGGAAAAAGGGGAAGGCTATCTGCTCGGAATAGGCAGCAATCAGAAAAGGGAATTGTACCCTTTCCTAAATTTGTGGAATTCGGTTAAAGCCAATGTATAAGCTATATTGATAAGCTTTTCACCAAACTAAAACGAGTCAAAAACAAATCGGATCAAATAAGCACTAATCTCAACTTATCTAACCTCGAAATAATCAAACTTTTGGATCAAACAATTAAAACATGAACTTTTTAAGGAAAGCTTTAATAAGTAAATAAGCTAATCATAAAAAATAAGCCAATAAGCACAAAAGTCTCAAAGCTTATTCAAATGAAAACTTATGAAATGATCAAAAGATTAACTTTTTAAGCACGAAATCATTTAGAACAACACGGATCATAAGATAATCGCACCAAAATCAATCTAAAATCAAAGAAAAGTAGAATGAGATTAAGGATTAAAAGCTTAAAATGAAACTTGATTAATGAAAATAAGCAATACGAAGATTGTTTAATCTTGAAAGATTAAGAGAAAAGATGAAATTTAGTGAGAGAAAGTTTAAGACTTTCTCTCTCTAAAACTAGAAAGAAAATGAAAAAGTGAAAACTAGCTAATTAACTAACCACCATCCTAATGACTATTAGGAGGGTATTTATAGGGAAGGTGGAAGGAGTGCATGTGTTGCATCTTCTTTCTTGCTTTCTTCACGTTTTCTCGACTCGACTTTAATTCTTTGTCTTTGTCGTCTTGGGATTTGAACTTGTCTTTTAATTTTCTTCTTCTATTAGACTTAAATTCTTCGACTTCGTTAAACTTCCGTCTTTAGACTTTTTCTTCGATAAATCTCCAGAATAGGCCTTGGACTTCCGTTCTTTTTGCACTCTTGATCTTTTGACTTCGTCTTTTCCCGTTTTCTTCGATAAAAGCCCGTGAAAGCCCGTGTTTTCTTCCTTTTTCATATTTTGGTCCTAAAACACAATAAAAACACAAACCACGCATACTTCCGACTTTTACGACATAAATCACATGTTTTGGTCTTGTTATTATTGGAAATAAGTGGTAAAAGGATAAGTGTTTTCACACTTATTACTTGTAAAAGTGGTTCTTCTTCTCTACCCACTGTTGAGACCGTTGCCTCTATTGCTCCATCACTAACTCCATTTGGAGAAAGTGACTTCATTTTGAAAGAATTTGAAGCAACTTTGGGAGACGTGGACTTAAAATATGACGATTCTCCCTCCAATTGGGATGAAGACATTCGTACCATTGAGAAACTTCTCAATGAGGACCATATTTCTCCACCATCTCCTAAGGATATCTCTATCGATGATCCGAATTTGAAAGCGTCTTCCATCAAAAATCCTCCGGATTTAGAACTTAAGGATCTGCCGCCTCATCTCGAGTACGTTTTCCTTAAAGAAAACAGGAAATCACCCGTCATCATCGCTAAGGACTTGAAAGAAGAAGAAAAATCCCGACTTATCGCCGTGCTGAAAAATCATAAGAAAGCGATTGCATGGAAAATCTCTGATATTCGTGGAATTGATCCTCACTTTTGCACACATAAAATTCTCATGGAGGACGACTTTAAACCCACTATTCAAAGCCAAAGAAGGGTGAATCCCAAGATCCATGACGTTATCAAAAAAGAGGTTATCAAACTTCTTGATGCGGGCATGATCTACCCTATCTCGGATTCACCATGGGTTAGTCCGGTCCATTGTGTGCCTAAGAAAGGCGCAATCATCGTTGTGCCCAATGAAAACAACGAGTTGATTCCTACTCGTCTCTTTACTGGGTGGAGAGTTTGTATAGACTATCGCAAACTCAATGATGCTACGAGAAAGGATCATTTTCCCCTTCCTTTCATGGACCAAATGCTTGAACGTCTAGCAGGTAATGACTATTACTGCTTCTTAGACGGTTTCTCGGGTTATTTTCAAATACCCATCGATCCCCAAGACCAAGAGAAAACCACATACACTTGTCCGTATGGAACATTTGCTTACAAAAGAATGTCTTTCGGCTTATGCAATGCTCCTGGGACATTCCAAAGGTGTATGATAGCTATCTTCCATGACATGGTTGAAGAAACTATGGAAGTCTTCATGGATGATTTCTCGGTCTATGGTGATTCTTTCTCTACTTGCCTTGCCAATTTAGAACGCATGCTCAAATGGTGTGAAGACACTCGTCTTGTTCTAAATTGGGAAAAATGCCATTTCATGGTAAAAGAAGGCATTGTGCTGGACATAAAATCTCAAAAGCCGGTCTTGAAGTGGACCGTGCTAAAGTGGATGTCATAGCCAAATTACCTCCACCTTCAACCGTGAAGGGTGTGAGAAGTTTCCTTGGTCATGCGGGCTTCTATCGTCGCTTCATTCAAGATTTTTCTAAAATCGCTCGCCCGATGACCCACCTCTTGGAAAAAGATACTCCTTTTATCTTCTCTATAGAGTGTATTGACTCCTTCAATCTTCTTAAGGACAAGCTAACTAAGGAACCGATCTTGGTTACCCCTAATTGGGAGCTACCTTTTGAATTGATGTGTGATGCTAGCGACTTTGCTATTGGAGCGGTTTTGGGCCAAAGAGTGAACAAACTCTTCCAACCAATCCATTATGCTAGCAAGACAATGACGAGGGCTCAATTGCATTATACCACTACCGAAAAAGAGCTTTTAGCTGTAGTGTATGCTTTTGAGAAGTTCCGCCCCTATCTTGTCCTTTCCACCACAATTGTCTATAACGATCATTCCGCGTTGAAGTACTTATTGACTAAGCAAGATTCCAAATCAAGACTTGTTCGTTGGGTTTTGCTCCTTCAAGAATTTAAAATAAAAATTCGTGACAAGAAGGGAGCCGAAAACCTAGCCGCGGATCATCTAAGTAGACTTGAGGATCCTTATCAAGGGGTTCATCCGAATCAAGAGATCAATGACTCTTTCCCCCTTGAGGCCTTAATGTCTATCTGTTCCAATCTTGATGACACCCCGTGGTTTGCGGACATTGCAAACTATTTAGCGGGTGGTATTCTCATCCAAGGGTTAGCATCCCAACAAAAGAAGAAGTTCTTTAAAGATGTTAAGACTTACTTTTGGGATGACCCTTATCTCTTCAAACAATGTGCTGATCTGATTATTCGTCGATGTTTTGATGGACCCGCAACTTTAGACATTCTCGAAGCTTGCCATAAAGGACCCACCGGTGGTCACTTTGGTCCCAACTACACCGCGAAGAAAGTGTTTGACTCGAGATTCTATTGGCCCACCATTTATCGTGACGCTCACGAGATGGTGAAAAATTGTGATGCTTGCCAACGCCAAGGCAAGATCACACATAAAGATGAGATGCCTCAAAATTTCATACAAGAATGTGAAATCTTTGATGTATGGGGTATCGACTTTATGGGGCCATTTCCATCATCTAAAGGGAACAAGTACATCCTCATAGCCGTTGACTACGTATCTAAATGGGTTGAAGCTAAGGCTCTCCCTATGAACGATGCGAGGGTGGTTGTGAACTTTTTGAAGCAGCTTTTTGCTCGATTCGGTGTTCCTCGTGCTATAATTAGTGACCGCGGGACTCATTTTTGCAATGATCAATTTGATCGAGTCATGGCTAAGTACGGTGTCAATCACCATATTTCCACCGCTTATCATCCTCAAACAAATGGTCAAGCCGAGATATCTAACCGTGGATTAAAGTGAATTCTGGAGCGTACTGTGGGAGAGCATCGTGCCTCGTGGGTCAATAAGTTAGATGATGCTTTGTGGGCTTTCCGTACCGCTTATAAGACCCCGATTGGTTGTACACCTTATCGTCTTGTGTACGGGAAGGCATGCCACCTCCCTATCGAGCTGGAACATAAGGCATATTGGGCCTTAAAGTGGGCCAACTTTGACATCAACAAAGTCGGCGATCTTCGGAAGATTCAACTCAATGAGCTAAATGAACTAAGGAATGAAGCCTATGATAACTCATTGATGTACAAGAAGAAGACCAAGATCATCCATGATGCAAGGATTAAGAACCGAGAGTTCCACGTTGGTGATCAAGTTTTACTCTTTAACTCTCGGTTGAAGATCTTCTCGGGCAAGTTGAAGAGCCGTTGGTCTGGTCCATTCACTGTCGCCAAAGTCTTCCCCTATGGCACCATTGAGCTTTCTCAGCCAAATGGGCCTAACTTTAAGGTGAATGGCCAACGCGTGAAGTTGTACTTTGGTGAGGACATCTCTCATGAGATGATTCCATCCCTCACCACGTTTCCCTTGAACTAGTTATGGTTCGAGTCAGGCTCGTGACTCGGTTATAAAAAAAAGCGCTTCTCGGGAGGCAACCCATTGATCTATCCTTTACCGTTTTCATAATAAGTGTAGAGGGAGCCCCGTATGTGTTTGTTGTCTTGTTTCTTTTGATGTGCAGGGATTAAAGCTTCAAAGATCCATTCTCGATGACTTTTGACGAACCGTGTACCCGTCTTCCTGGTTCTATCCTAAACTTTCGTGATTCAATATTTCATATCTTATATGTTCACATTGAAATCACTATAGTGGTCCTTCCCTTAGCAAGATTTAAACAAATTGCACAATGTCCTAAGTGTAGGGGAGTTTACTCCCACATGCTTAAACATTGAGGACAATGTTTATATCAAGTGTAGGGGGACTTCTATCGAAGTAAGTGGTCTTTTCCATGAATTTGCCCTCATTTTAACCAGAAAATTTGATTTTTCGATATTTTTCAAAATTTTTAATCTATTTAGGCCTAGTAGTATAGTAGTATTTCCCTTTGTTATTGTTATTTACTTTCTGTGTTAGAATAAATTTTTAATAAAGTGGTTTTAAATTTTTCAACGTCGTGAATCTTTTGACTCAACCCGAGTTTACTTATCTTAGTTTACTCTAGCTAGTATCCTTAACGTGTTTAAGTTAAGTTTTGCTAGGCTTTTATATAGGGAACTTTAAAACGCGAAAGTCTTAACTCTCACGGGTTAAGAACAAGAACTTTTCGCAAGTTCCTATAATTGATCCTAGAGAGTCGTTTATCAAGGGAACTTTAAAATGCGATTTCTAAACTTGAAAAAGTCTAAGAATTTGCAAGATCCTATAGATGACTCGAAAACCCAAAACTTTGATTTAATTGGCTAAGCATCCACGAGTCTCATTCCTTGAGATTTTAGATTGTGGAGAACGAGAGATGATAGAGTCAATTATAAGTTTGGTATTCTTTTGTGAATTTATGTGAGTTGATTATAAGCATATTCTCCCATCGCTTGCTAATAAATTTGTCTGCAATAAATAAGGTTGTACGATTTGAAAAGTTACTTAGCTTCTAGCCCAAGATCGTTTAAAAGTTGCTCGGTATTAATTAGAGTTCATAGCCAAGGCATAACTTATTGAAGCGGGATGCGAAGATTGGCGAGTCCGAAAAGGCCCTTACAAGGCATGAGGGCTACATTTTGTTGCTAAAGATCCAAAAGTGATGTGAAGAATCATTTATCGAAAATCAATATGAAGGATCAAGACACACGACGAAAAGCAAATACTCCCCTAAAGATCATGGAGAAGTCTATCCGAAAAGGCCCTAACAAGGTATGAGGATAAATCGATCCAAGTCTTAAAAGGAGGCGGATCGTTGTATATCAAAGTCCAAAATAAAGATTGGAGAAAAATGAAGAAGTCGTGGTCCAAGTATGAAGAATCTCTCAAAACTTCAAGTGAAGAAATTCCTATTCTTATGAAGAGAAGACCATAATTTCAAGAACGTCTCTCAAAGATTTGAAGTATGAAGTCGCTGCCAAATATCGGTCCGAGAAAGTTCTCAAATCGTGAAGCGAGTTATGCCAAGATATGAACTTTAAGAGGTCCCGAGAAGCAGTTTTAAAAGATTTTGTCCTTTAGCTAACTATTGATTAAATCGTCCCACTTTATTTTTTGCCTAAATAAACTATCAAAATAAGTCAAACAATGTATCCTCGTGATCATTCAAGACAAAATTAAAATATAAGAGATACACCTAGGAATAAGGGAGTCTAAGTAAATAATTGGCCCACATGAATTCGTGTTAGTTTGCCAACTTATAATAACAATGATCTTGTTTTTAAGCTTGGTATGGGGAACGTGAAACTTGAGGATGATGAACATTCATGACAGCCAAAACCCCAATGTAAGTCTTTGATTTCTTTACTTGTTTTGTTCTTTTGGTTTCGTTAGTATTTAGTATTTAATAAAGGCCAAGGTGGGTTATTTATGATGGGAAATGTAATTTGTGCTTTGAAATTAATGCATTGCATGAGGGTATTGCAATGGTCAAGTGTAGGGGATTTAATAAGTGTGAAAACACTTATCCTTTTACCACTTATTTCCAATAAAAACAAGGCCAAAACGTGTATTTTATGTCGTAAAAGTCGGAACTATGCGTGGTTTGTGTTTTTATTGTGTTTTAGGACCAAAAGATGAAAAAGGAAGAAAACATGGGCTATCACGGGCTTTTATCGAAGAAAACGAGAAAAGACGAAGTCAAAAGATCAAGAGTGCAAAAAGAACGGAAGTCCAAGTCCTATTCTGAAGATTTATCGAAGAAAAAGTCTAAATACGGAAGTTTAATGAAGTCGAAGAACTCAAGTCTAATTATAGAATAAAAATATAAGACAAGTTCAATTTATATCGACAAATCCCGAGACAACGTCGAGAAAGACAAAGAATTTAAGTCGAGACGAGAAGGAAGCAACACATGCACTCCCCACCTCCTATATATACCCTCCTAATGACACATTAGGAGGGTGTTAGTTAGCTAATTAGTTCATTTTTCAATTTTTTACTAGTGTTAGTTTTTAGAGAGAGAAAGTGTTTAACTTTCTCTCACTAGGAAAACTTCATCTTTTATTCCTTTCTTGTTTGAATCAAATCTTTACTTTTAAGAGTTTAATCTTGTTTTGATCTTTAATCTTCTTCTACCTTTCTTTATTTTCAAAAAAGTTGATTTTTGATTCGATATAATCTTTAATTTTATTTTATCTTGATGCTTATGTGATCAAAAAGTTTATCTTTTTGATCATACTTAAGTCTTTATACGAATTAAGCTTAAGGCTTGTTATGCTTTTTGGCTTATTTAGTATTTAGCTTATTTACTTTTTTTAAGCTTTCTTAAAAAGTTTAGTGTTTTTAAAGTTTGATTTGAAAAGTCGATTATTTAAAGTTAAAAAGGTTCTTAATTTATGCTTATTAGTTCGGTTTATTTTTAATTCGATCAAGTTTTGGTTTGAGCTTATTCCAAATAGCTTAAAACCTAGCTTATTTTCAAACCAGTACCATCGGAAAGGGTAAACCCCTTTCCGATTAGACATTCCGAGGAAGGCTCCATCATTCCGATCAGCAACACTTTTATTCCGATCATAGGATCGGAAAAGGGTTTTGCCATATTCTGACCATCATTCCTTTTGGATTCCGATAGGTGTGTTTTAGCTTATTCCGATTGTGTTTCCTTTTGGTATATTCCGATAGCCTAGATTTTCAGCATTCCGATTGTTCCCATTTTATTGTATTCCGATTAGATATTCCGACCAGTATTCCTTTTAAGCATTCCGATGGTATTCCGATTAGCAACATTCTGACGGGTTTAATTTCTTGTTTTTACAAAGTTTTAAGTTTTAAACTCATTACGTTTTAAGTTTCAAAAATTGCACGCTTCCCGAAATCTTTATTTTTACCAAGTGCTTTTCTAGTAATTTTTAGTTTGATTTTTAAAGCTTTTATTTTACTCAACGACATTTCACATTTTTATTTATTTGCTTTTAGTTTAAAATTAGATGATCTACCAACCCAAATTATTTTCCACCAAGAACGACTGAGTCGCACTAATTAACGGTAATCAATTCGAAAAGATAGGATTCAATGAACTTTCATAACTAAGTGAAAACCTAGTTATTAGTAGTTAAGATAATTAAAATTTTCAAAGAGCCCTTGGTGCGGTGGGGACGACTCTTGGCCAAACTGTCTCACTCACGGCGCGAGAGATCACACTGTGAGTGACGTTTTGAACTCTCGTGCTGTAAGTGTGAGCTGAGGATGATGGGCATAACGCAAGTCCACGATGCGACATATTGCACCATGACTTACGTTATCGCCTCACGCCGTCGAGAATATATATATATATATATATATATATATATATATATATATATATATATATATATATATATATATATATATATATATATATATATATATATATATATATATATATATATATATATATATATATATATATATATATATATATATGTCTTTACATTATATATAAGAGGAGGGATTTGCCACGTCATCTATCAGGAACTAATCCACGTCAGCACTAAGCATAGATTTTCGTCTTTTATTAAAAAAGTTATTTCCTTACAAGATTCGAACCCGGGTATGCATGTTCACATACAAATACCTCAACCAACAGAGCAAGGAAGAAGTTGTGATAGATGATCAAAAACACCGTATATATATCTCATTGGATTGATAAGTATATACATAAAACATTAGATCCTAAAATCAGTCATTCCTAAAGTTTTTCCAACTTATCACCCCTAACGATCGATGGTTTGTTTCTCCTTTGTCGCTAAACCCTTTTATCTTCTATCTCTCGGATTCTTCCTCATAAATAATCTCCACCGTCTTGCGACGAGGAGTAAATAGCGGCGGCACATATCAATAGGTATTTTATTTTTATTGAATCCCATGAAAATATGAAGCTCCTAATCCCTAAAATTAGTTTCGTCTACAATCTTCATCTTTTCTTATTGCTTTTAATGATTTTGGGCAGCAACCCTTTTTGAACAATAAGTGGATTTTCATCGGTAAGAAAAGATTAGCATCTACATCAGAGAGTTTTAATGGTATGCCTTCCTCTGATCGTGATCTGCAAGAACCGTAGCTGTTTTTACTGGAGGTATTTTATTTTTTAGGATCATTACGAATGACTTAAAGATTTTCGCCATCTGATTTTGCAAATACTTATCAAACCTGCATCTTCCGTAACGCTCCTACTTTGTATACGCATATGCTAAAAATGCATTCATTACTTGATGTAAAGATGTGATTTTTTTGTTTAAATCTTAAGTTTTACTGTGCATTTTTGATGGTGCCTAAATTACGTAACTTTCTTATTGAAGCAACTGAATTTAGGACGATAATTTGATATCATGCCTAAATATATGATTAGTAATAAATAACCCCTGAGCTAATATATGAAACTGTTTGTGGTGTGTTTTGTATAGGGTGTCTCCCTTTATATGCATCCACAAAAAGTTTTCGATCTATAATCAAAGACGGATCTAAAGAGAATGATTCACCTCCTTTAGTTCAGAAAATAGTTGAGATGCAAATTATGGTTGCTGGTACTATGTCTAGGACAAATGGACAATGAACAGACTTAAAATTGAATGGTTGAGTATACTAAGGTTAATGACGTGTATTGTTGATAACCAAGGAAGATTTGATGGTTTGAGGGATAGTGGTATTGGTCATGTTCATAGAACCAGGGTGCAACGGGTCAAAGTTCGTCAAAATAAGAAGCGACTGAAGGAACTTTCCACTCTTTTCATTGGGAAAATTATATTCAAGCTCGCTGACGTTTAATCTTGACTATGAAATCCAGTCACCTCTCCGAACTTGCACCATTAATGACCGAAAAACAGAAACTGATTATGCTATAGAGCCTAAGAAGAACATCAGATTCAGATTGTGTTACTATTCCGTCTAAGGTGTTCCGGATATTCTAGAACCCTGTTCATGAGTTCCATAGATACAATGGAGAGGTCTCGGATCTCCCATGGTCTACTGATAACGTGAGTCACCCTACACAAAATTTTAATACTTGAACAAGGTTTCGTATTGTGACATTTTTGTTATCATTTCAGCAAGAATTTTTGTTTTTTAGGACTAGTCTATGCAGCTATGGAGTTAACGATGAAACATGGTTATATATGAAAAAGAGAAGCCTCTCAACTAAAATCTAGACAAACTTTTGGCGGTACACATTGAGGTCGTCCTACAACACACTGCAACATGTAGTTGTCACATCTAGGCTGGTCTGCGATCCATGACTGCTCGCTGCGAACTCTGATACATGAGACTTCACATAGCAGCTGCTAAATTAGAAGTCGATATCTGGTATTCATTCTCTTATAAATATATTTTTAGTTTGTTCTTATACGACTCAATTCTTAAAAAATTTTAGTCTCTTTATGAGTTATCTAATACACTTTAATGTGCTTGACGTGTAGCATTTTGAGTTTCGACATAGTCGACACAATTGTTTAAGAGATTATATATTAAAGATGATTTTGTTTGTGTATGATGATTTCAATATTGGTTAAGTGTTAAAAACATAGGTTTTCTGTTTTGTTGATTCGTTGTATTTGTTTTTGTGATGGTAGGTTCTACTCTTGGTCGTATTATCAATGTTATTGGAGAGCCTATCGATCACTACTTTCCTATCCATATGGAAGCCCATGCTTTTGTTGGCCATGAAACTGAACATATCCTCGTCACTGGCATCAAAGTAAATTTAGGAATGAAATAATGTGATTAGCAGTCTCTTTTGATTTTGAGGAAATCGCAACTTGGCATGATAATGAAATCTGATTGTTTTTCTGTCATGTTATAGGTTGTCGAGCTTCTTGCACCATACTAAAGAGGATGAATGATTGGTCTGTTTGGTGGTGATGATATCAATAAAACTGTGCTTATTATGGAGCTTATTAGCAATGTAGCTAAGGCCCATGGTAGGTTGATTTCTCTTTCTACATTACAACATCTTAATATGCTCAAGTCTTCATATCGACCACCACTTTTACTTTGTTGACAGGTGGTTTCCTGTGTCTTTGTTGGTGTCAGTGAACGTACCCGTGAAGGTATTGATTTGTACAGAGATATGATGGAGAGTGGTTTCATTAAGCTAAGAGTTTGATTTATGGCTCAAAGAAGCAGTAATTGATGGAAGGTATCAAGATGTAAATGACTTTAACTCATCATCCTTAAAACCTAACACACTCATCACCCTATTTCACCCCAACTGTACCAACTACCTGAATTCAGTTAAGCCGTTTAACTAACTTTAGGCCTTTTGTTATTCATGAAGCTTTCGATCAACTACCTAAGGTAAGATCAAATTTTAGCTTCTGAATTTTTGAAATTTTATTTTAAATTTATTTGGGTTTTGTTTTGTTAAGCTGGAGCTGGTGAGACGGTTACTGGGATTGTGGGGGATGATTCTGGCAAGGTGAGTTCTCATTCAGAACTCGGTATAATATAAATCCAGTTTAGTACTTCTAGAGTTATTTTGTAAAATTTTGTAAAAAATATAATCCAATAGTAAAATGGTGTTTCAGGTGGCTGCAAATTATAGTGTTATGCTCAACTATTTTTTAAATATCTGATGACTTTTAAAGGTTGCGAAACATTAACTTGATAAATAGAAAAGGCTCTATATATTTGGATTGTTCAGTTCTTAACATGAGCAGGGTAACACGTCAAATCAAGTTGAAATAGGTAATCCTAAGTATGGGTCGTAACAGGACGGGTTGGGTTACGTCAAAAACTTTATGTCCTAAATTATATAATTAACGAATTTAGTGTAATTATAATAGGTGGGAATGGCAGCTTTGGCGTTTATCCGTCAAAATGTAGGCTTTAAAGATTCTGCGTTTTCAAGGAGAGACAATTCGACTTGCGGAGTTGAATTGGTATTTAGGAAAATCAAAGGAGGAAACAGCTGCTGCAACACCATATCCATCATGGGCCCGTTAAGTGGGTTCATATGGAAGCCCGGGACGATCATTTAAACTGGGGGTAAAACAAAGATGATTGCCAACATCCCGTTTCGTATTCTAACTAGACAAGAAGGTAACTTTTTATACTACCAAATTACCCTTTATATTTAGTTTGAATGTCAGAAAAGAATATTTATTTTAGTATTTTGTGCAAATAACCCTTAAGTTTGGAAAGAAAATAATCATTTACTTAAAAGAGGGGCTCCTTAAATTATTGGTTGATTTCTCTTTGATGGACATTCATTCTTCCAGGAGAGTCGAAAAATTATGCAATTTAGAAACTGCTTTTAGGTTTGTATCATCTATAGAAATTTAAGCATTTTTTGTTTGAGCTGTAAGAATAAAGTAAGACAGTGGTTTGTTTTATGGTTGAAACAAGCTTCTCATGATTACCCCCTCCGTAAATACCAGGCTATCGTGGCAGGCAAAATTACAAAAATATTTCTTTTTATATGCAGACACAAGCGGGGATTAGTGAGGAGCATTTTCTGCACATCAATCCAGTGGACAAACGAATAACAATAACATACATCGGTCAAAGTGAATATTGTCACAAAGTGAGAAAAGGTGCACCTGAGCATGTACGGTAGACCCTTCTAAACCTATTTAAAGCTAATGATCTTTGTTTTGTGGATATACGCAGCCTAAAATATGAATATAAGAACAAAGTTATTCCATAATTAATAAATTTGATGAACATGGAATTCGTTCTCTAGCTGTTTGCGAACAAGTAAATTTTTATAACCACACCTACAGTAATATGTCATTTTAAGTATGATTAATCTAATAATCGATGAGATAATTTTGATGAGATAATAACACCCATGTATCAATGTGAGTTATGAGTACCTACGATTACTGTGCATCCGTGTATGCGATGAGTGGTAAACTTAATATTAAGTCTGATAATATACAACTTCGATGTCTGATATAGTGACACACGTGTTATACCTCACACTTTATATATGCTCATACTTTCTGTCTCAGCACCTTTTTGTTTCCATTCCACATGAAACGTTTCCCTTTTATTAGAAATGTTTCCGGCGCGTTTCCAGCCGTTTCCGAAACGGTTCTGGTACGGGATACGGCACCCTGACGGCGTCTCCGTGCAACATAGGCTTTGTGTATATGACTCGCTAATAATCTTTAAACTTTATTTTTGGGACAAAAAGTATTTTGAGTCCATTAACACGACCACACAATTACCTGTATTGAGGTGTCATCCATTCTGCCAATATAGCCCACTGGTGTTCTAATAACACAATATCTTATTTTATCTTACAAAACTCAACTCTTTTTGTACATTTTTGTTATGTTATGATGTGGTTTCCATCTGTCATGTTATTATTAGTTATTATTAAGTTGTGTTAATGAAGAGAAGCAACAACTTACTTGCCGATCTTGATATTTAGTACATTTATTGGTTGGATCTACCTCATACACTTTCAAAGGAAACAAGATTTAAGGCCAACCCAAGTGATGCATTTGCATTTTATAATTTTTCCCCTGAACTTGTGAGGCAATTCAGGGAATCATACTTCCATTTATTGTCCTTTTAAATCAAAAGTGAACAATCATACACACTACAGGTAGGTAGTTTGATTTTAGCTTTACACACCTGATGAAAATTAGCCGCTTGAATCTCATTGCGGTTATGTTTAAGTTACGTGAATGTTAGTATATTTTAATGATATGTGCAGTGTGATATTCTCATAAAACATAGTTTTGTTGTAGTTTCTCAAAGTAGTCATTAGCTTCTTATAAACTGTAATTGTGGAAACTGATCGGGGGTGTTTGGATTAGTTAAATTTACCAGCTTACGGGCTCATTTGTATTTTGAAAAGCTCATGAGTTTATTTGTTAGTTCGATGAGTTTATTAGGTTGAGCTTATGTATTCGAATAAGTTGCAGAATAAATATAATTTCGATTTATTGTGTCCGTGTTATTCCTTCATCATGTTAGAGGTTTAGTTTTTATGAGCATGTTATACTTACCTAATGCTACATGCAAATAGTGACAATGTCTGAACTTTTTTTTGGAGGTTTAGTTTTTGTTATTATGCTATACTTAAAATATTTATTTATGCAAATGGTGACCATAACGGGGTTTTCTTGGATTTTAAAACCCGAGTAAACCTGTAAGTGATAATTTTTATTGGTAAAAACCTGTAAGTGATATTTGCGGACTATTTAGACTAATTTTAAGAGGGTATATGACTAAATATATATATCTTGAGGAATATGTTGAACTCATGTGAGAAACTCAGTAAGTGGTATGCTTTCAATGGTATGAGCAGCTTCTAACATTATGGATGGCATCAAAACTGGACCACCTGTAGAAACGGATACAAAATGATTAGAAACTGATATTTTTTTTGTAGAATTTATGAAAGGAAAAAAGTGTTGCTACGTAGCCCAACCATAACTGGTTGAGCAATTTGTAAAACACAGCAAAAACTAAATATTAAGAGGTAAGACAGAAAACTCTTAATATATTTAGAACATTGTAAGTCAATGCTATTCAATTGCTTTATCAGAAAGTTATGATAGTGCATAGAACAATAGTTTTCTGACACACTAATTGTTTATAAGAAAGTTATGATAGTGCATAAAACAATAGTAGTTTCCTGTTATAGTTGAAAAATAGTTTGTTTGGTATATTTTTTGTTTTTATTATGCAAGATCAGTCAAATGAAAGAATGGTGGATTCACAGAATCAATCATTTGATGCATGTGTTTCAACATCCGAGGGATTAAAATGGAAAGAGGATATTGAATTTGAGATCTCTATGGAAAAGGATATTGCTGCTCGCTGTTGATACAAGTATGAAAAATATATATAGTTCACACTGATGTTGTAAATGCAATCATTGATGGGGATCAGGACGTAGAAGCTGCAACTGTCGCATGTAAAACTTCTTTGAGATATGTTGTTGCCTTTTTTGGTGGAGGAGCAAAGATGGACGTGCTCGCAGGTTATATTTTTCTATTAGCGATTCATTTTTTTTGTATTCTTACAATAATCAATAATCAATGCAAGTACCTTGAACCTACAAGTATTGTGCAAAGTGGCAAAAGATTGCATCACATGGAGTTGATTCGATTTGGTGAGACAGAGTGCTGTCGCTACTGAAAGAATTAGAGTCTAAGTCAACAACGAGCGTGGTAAATGAGGATAATGTGAAAAATAATAATGAACAACATTAACTGAGCATCTTCCATCTAATCAACAGGTTCGGGGAATAATGCGGAAATTTACTAATTGATGCATGGATGCACTTTTATGCTCTTATGTCTTATCTATCAATATCGAATTTCATTGTTATAACGAGGTATATAAAATTCATCATCTGTGCGCTCTTGAAAGATGGCCCACAAAGTATCAAATTCTTCACCTTAAGGGCCCCGTTTTAGGATTTTGTACAGCTTACCTAAGAGCTTGTGTCTAATTGCTGCACACGAAAGAGAGATGGTTTCCAGAAGGGTTACAATTAACTTCAAGTTAAGGTGCTGAAGTGATTTGTAAAACCCAACAAAGGGAAAGTTCATTTTGTTGATGAAGATGAAGAAAATGATTGTGCGGGACCAAGAGGGACTATCTATCTTTTTAGGAAGTGATGAAAATGATTTGTGGGTTGTACTATTTATGTAGGAACCAGACAGCGTCTGGAAAACACTCCTGCCATGTAGAGGAGTGTGAATGCTGGGTTGTTTAAATCTATGGGGGATTATAAATAAAGCTAGAAAATGTAACCATTATTTAGGAAGAATTGTGATTCAAGAGCATTTTGCAAGATCACTATGGTACTTTGTCCAGGCCAAAACAAATTTGCTCGATGTGACCTTGAGTAACAATATGTTTGCAATTCATACTATTGTTTTTTTTGTTTTTTTCTTCTGGTGAGCTATGGCACTTGCTTGGCAAACAAGCAATGGTAAAAGTGAAACAAACTTTTTTGCTGTCACTACTCAACTTATTTACCACTGTGTTGATTGTTAACAGATTTAGTATTAATCTTACTAACAATCGATAAATAAATCAAGTCTATTATGTGTGTATATTTGAACTAACAATATAAAACTAATAGATATCATATACACAAACACAATGCCTTGTCCAGTTAATACGAAATACTACTTTTGTCAAACCTATATACACGGTTACTTCAAAACAATAAGAAACACTTATTAATATAATAAACTTTACAAACTCAAACATTGCTACAATGGTTACAAAAAAATTCTGTATAATACACAATTTTTTTAAACCAACATTTAGAAGTAAATAAAAAAATGTAAACGATAACAAGTAATGTTCTCCCATCAAGTAGGCTTAGCCACTACATTATTATCGCTTTTCTTAAGTTGTGTATACGAATTAACTTTCTAATATAGAGCTACATACCTGTCAACCAAGATTCCTTAGTTATATACTTTAAGTGGACATACACAAAACATATAACTTTTCATTTATAAATTCTAATATTTAGGCCTACAAAATATACGTACAAATAGACTTGCATCATTAATATTTTGCAGTGTCAAACTTTTATTCTCTCTCCTAACATTGATCAACTAAAATTTAAATTCAACAAATCATATATATTGGTTCATTTTTAAGCATATAAATTAGGCTTCCAAATCATTTTTCTTCATCTATTACCTTAACATTGTAGAATATATAAATTTTAAACACCAATATTTAGGTAAAAATTTATATGATAATTACATTTATAAAAATAAACACAATGTTTAAAAAAATCACGACTGATAATTCATTGAAAGGCAAATAAACAAAAAAACAAAAAAAAATAAATATTTATCAGATAAAAAAACAGAATTCATACGTGTTAATACAACGTAAAAAACAAATATTTAAAAAATAAAAAGAGTAAAATGATAATCAGAAGTCATACCCGTCCATCGGACGGGTTTTGCCACTAGTATATATATATATATATATATATATATATATATATATATATATATATATATATATATATATATATATATATATATATATATATAGGGGAAATATCAAATAAAAAGACTTTTTTTTGTGAGAAGGATAAGAAGGATTTTCAGCCATTGATTTAAAATCAATGGATGAGATTAAATCAAAATCCTAACAAACTAACTAACTAACTAACCATCTAAACGTGTTTTTTTAAGTTCTTCAAAAATTATGAAAAAATTCCAGTAGATCGGGAATGTTGGTGCAAAAAACTTTTGTGAAAAAAGTTTTTTTAATTTGAAGTTTTTTACGCTTTTTTAATACACAAAAACGGAATTTTGATGCACAAAAACGTTTTCTTTTACGTTTTTTAGGTTTTTTGTGCATCAAGAATTCATTTTTATGCCTAACTTCTTTTGAATTTTTGCTTTAAAATATGATTCCGCATCAAACTATAATAAATTGAAAATTTTTTGAATGAAAAAATTTTGTACACCAAAATGCACGTGTTTGTGCATCAAATTTTGTTTTTTGTGCATCAGAAAAACGTAAAAAAACTCAAAATTAAAAAACGTTTATTCACAACTTTTTTAGGCACCAACAAATCCGACCATTTGGAATTTTTTCAGAATTTTTTGAAGACTTTTTTAAAATCGTGTTTTGGTGGTTGGTTAGTTAGTTAGTTAGTTAGGAATATGGATTGATCTTATCCATTGATTTTAAATGATTGGCTAAAAATCCTTCTTATCCTTCTCACCAAAAAAAGTCTTTTATTTTAACTCTCTCTATATATATATATATATATATATATATATATATATATATATATATATATATATATAGGGAAGCGTTAACGTGGTGTACACTTTAAAATAGGTTACAATAAGCACAGTTGTGAACCGTTAGATCAGTAAATATAATCAAGATTAACTTTTAATTCAATGAATGGCACATTTGAAATAATCTTGAGTATGATGGGCATTTTTTAAGTGAGACACCCACGTCCAATCATCCCAACCTTCCGGTTTACGTTATGTTTCATCTTTTACAATTAAAATTCTTTAACATTGATTAGTTTAAAACAATGAAACTACTACGTACAACTTTATTTGATCTATTTTATAATGAAAATTCATTTGCGATTACCAACTCACACATACTCATAAAAAGATTGATACATACAAAAAAAACAAATAAATTATTTTATATTGTTTTTTACGACACATTAATTTTCAAACTGACACATAGTGGCATAACAATTTATATAGAGGTACATGTCAATTTTTTACGCATTTCTCGTGTGCTGCTAAATTTCTTGATATATATAGTGACACATCAAAATTTTAGTACATTTGCAGTGACACAAAATATCTATATCGTAAATTTATTGACACATATATAGTGACACACTAAAATTTTCTAACACGTTTATAGTCACAATAGATTTTTTTTATATGTTTATTGTGACACACTATTTTTTCATGGCATAATAATTTTTTTCGTGACACACTAATTTTATAGTGAACTAAAGATGGAGATATCTTTTTAAGCGAGCTTTGATCATCATGACCTTCATCTTATTACTTTCGACATCTAGCCCGAATCCGATGAGGATTTGTTTTTCGATCGAGCTTCGATGGTGAATACTTTTTGCCTTTGACTGGATAATGTTTATCATGTTCACCTACCCACTCATATACATGCTTTATATGAATTTTAATCCAGTTTCATTCTATCTCCAATGTTTGTAGTTTTGTACAATTGCATGATATTTTCATCAAATTTTTTTTTAATGTGGTCCATTTTTTATATTAATCTATGGATACTATAGAGAGTTAATAATACAAATGAGTACTTTCTAACTTGCATTGGTATCTAAATCTTAATCTAACTGCTCATAATACATAAAGTTGAAATAGTAATAAAGAGTAAAAAAAATAGTAATAAAGTGATACAAACTTAATATAATTCATATCGATAGATCTGTAACAAGTCTTGCTACACCAACAAGTTCAAATCTTAAAAACGTGATGCACAACAGTAAGTTTACGACGACTTCACGACAAGTGGACGGTGAAAACATTACTACACGACACATGCGGTTTTGTGATATTTTGTTGCCCCGCGATTCGAACCTTGGATGTCGCCGAAAAAGGTCAACGATGATTAGTGTAGGTCAGACGGAAAATACGACCACATTTTATAGATGTTATTTAACTATTACTCCGTAATAGTTATTAACAGTGGTTAGGAATTTTTGGTGGCAAGAAACGCCAACCAAAGTGGTGTTATTAGATTCAATATGTATTGACAGATGACACATGAATTGAAAAGGTTCGCTATGACTTATTTTGTTATCAAATACACATCTTACACAAAACATGTAAAAGTCTCTATGATTCATATTTACTACAAAGTATTTTACAAAATCAATTGCAGCAAAACTGATGCACTTGGCCAGTTAAATGATTGAAGAGGCTAAACATATTTTTTAAATGAGAGTTAAATAACGAACGAGTATTTTTATAGTGTGACATTAAAATAGAAATAACCAAATACCCACAATACCCTTTTAATATGATTAATTGTTTTTCATTAAATTAAACAATTAAATGTACATACAAAACCATTTATACCATGTGTCATATTTTCATTGGTGCCTACTATAATGCATTATAAGAGTGTGATCACATGAACACAAATCTATATATATATATATATATATATATATATATATATATATATATATATATATATATATATATATATATATATATATATATATATATATATAGGGGCATGCTATATGCAGAACCACATTTTTGGTACAGAACCTACAGAACCTATTTCAACCAATAGAATTTTTTTATTATTAAATCTTTTTACATAAATCAAAAGGGTATATTGGTAATATACATTTTCACTATTTTTTTTATTTTTTTATTAAAAGCGGTTTCTAAAGGCCCTTAATTTTTAGAATAATTTTTTTTTAATTTGTATATTTTTTTCCAACATACATGTTTTTAGAAAACATACATGTTCTAAAAAAACATGGATGTTTAAAATAAATGTGCATAAATGTTTTTTTAATATCAAAAATCTATATACATTATTTTGTGTACCCATGGACCTTGGTTTGCTGAAACAGGTAATAATTACACATATGTTCTAGTACACACATGTGATCTCTAATATGTGATCTTTAAATATCTAACAAAGCAAAAACATAAGTATAATGCATAAATTTTGATATCAAATAAAATACAATTCATATACAAATGTATATTAATATAAATATGCAAAAGATTAAAAAACATGTATGACATATCCGAAATCCTTCCAATAACATATGTGCACATTTTGCTGGCTCATCGAATTCTTTAGAACATATATGTACGCCTTCAAAAAACATGTATGTTTCTGGTATGTGTTTCCGTCAATCACATAAACTTCGATCAACGGCTTGATATCAAGCATAAAAGAGGCCTGGTCATAATAATAACAAGACATTTAGAATCAATACTACATATTATAAAAATAACCAAACGTCATTCACTATGCATCGAGTATTGTCATTAAAAAATACATGCACATCTTCAAAACAGGTATGCACGTCTTTTAAAAACATAAATGTTTGCATCGACCTGTAAACTTCAAAACTGAACTACCAAACGTACAATCCCGTCTAAAAAACTAAAAGTTACATAAAAATTAAAAGTTACATAAAAATTAACTAGTTAGAACAATCACTTAACAAATAATTAAAAAAATAAAATAATTCATATTGTGGTGAGGGACCCTTCAAAAAGTCATCACATAATTAATTAATGATAATATACCTGCTACAAGAAATCAAATTGTAAAGATTAAGAAAAATAACATATAATAAACCATCTATTTCACAATTTTTATCAAACTACGAAGTTTATAGAATTGTTACTAGATAAAGTATGGATGCATCCTTTCTATGCATATTTTATTATTAAAATAGAAACTAGAGCATAAAAAAAGTTGGACCATATATCTATAAAAATAATGAAAAATAAAAGTTACTAACACTTCAAACCAATTATTCATAAATATGGATACATGTACAATGGAGTAAAATGAATGTCTTGTTATGTTTATCCTTTTAATAGTATACTCTATGTACATGGAATGTGTGGATCAAACACAAATAAAAATCAAGTTGAACCCAGTAGTGGGATCAAGAATCAAACGTCTATCAAAATCAAACGTATTACGACAATAATCAAATTTAATTAAATATAAAATAATAATGATTTAATTACCTTCTCAAAATCAAACGTGTATCAAAATCAAGCATATAATCGGCCACAAGCGGGATCAAGAAAATCATATCTGTTTTTATGTTTTTGATGGATGATGATTGTTTGGTGAAAAACTAGATATGATTTTAGAAGCAGTGGGTGGGAGAGTTATGAGGTGGTTTTCTTTTTCATTTGACTTATTCATATATGACGGTTTGGAAAAATAAATTGAATAGTGTTCCTATATTACCCTTCGAGTACCTAAATTGTAATATTAAAAGTTTCATGTAATTACAATTGTGGCACACATCATTTTGACCATTGATCAAACTAATTTAATGGTTTAGATTTATTTTAAATGGTTCTGTAAGTTCTGTACCAAAAACTGGGTTCTGCATATAGCATATATATATATATATATATATATATATATATATATATATATATATATATATATATATATATATATATATATATATATATATATATATATATATATATATATAGTAAGGATCCAGTGAGAAGAAATTTAAAATAAGAAGTGGTGAGAAGAAACTAAAACTACACATTTGAGATGCAACGACCTACATTAGATGCATTTATATTCATGTAGATGCACCATCTTGAGTTTCTAAAGTTAATTTGATGTGTAGATGGTGCAAATTGATTTTCATGATTTTTGGCACGTGTAGAGGAACAAAAATATAGACAAATCATAAAATGCATCTAATATACGTCTATGCATCTAATAAAAAGCTATACAACACGTTATGATGCATTATAATGTATCTATAATTATAAAGATGCATCTAATTTAAGTGGATGCATCTCGAATATGCGGTTATAGTTTCTTCTTATCCTTCTTATTTTAAGGTTTCTTCTCATTTGATCCTAACTCTCTCTCTCTCTCTCTCTCTCTATATATATATATATATATATATATATATATATATATATATATATATATATATATATATATATATATATATATATATATATATATATATATTCTTTTATTAATTATATTAAAGAGGTAACGTTAGTTGGGTATTTTTCGAAAAAATTAAATGATATTTAAAAAAAATAATGGTTTTTTTCCAAAGAAAACCTAAAATTCATATTTTTACCCTATATAATCTTGTCTGTATTTCACACTTTTCATATGTCTTTAACACTTCAATATCTCCGCACAAAAAAAATTTCTAACCAATGACTCAATTCTTTGTTCGACAACGTGCATAATCAAATACCAAATACACAACTATCGGGTTCGCCATCCTCATCAAACCCGAATACTCCTTCATCCGCAAACTCCACAAGTAACAATCCAATTTCTTCGTTCACCAACCTAATGTCAAGCTCGCCTTGTGTTCGGATTATCAAGCCTTACCTATAATTCATTTGTCAATTATACACGTGAGCAATTTCAACTAATCCATCAATTCCAGCAATCTCAACAATCTTAACTATATCCACAACATTCTTCTCAAGAACCAACACAAGAAACACAAGTCCCCGAGACTCAATTCGAAGAAACGGGTTCATCGAAAAAGGACCAAAAAACATATGTCGAATCATACCCGAGAACCACGTGAAACGCGTGAAGAGGCAGCAAAAAAAAAGTAGATCGTTCGTGTTGGTCGCACGCCGAGGAAGAAATTTTGGCCCAATGTTTTATCTGTTGGAATTTAACAACATTATATATCTAACATATATGCATCATGAGTAAATGCAGTGGAAAATTAGTTGGAAAAATGATAATTGCAAAATTGTTTTCTACATAGTTTGGACATAATTTAACATATGTATATGTCATATATTCATAGTAGTTTCGAAAGAGAGCTTCGCAACAAGCTAAAGTATGTCGAATATGGAGTTAATATGAATGAGATATCGTGTCTCAAAGTGAGTCACGTGAAACACAATATATGGAAAAAGGATGATGTCAAATATCGCCCAAAACATGAAGTGAAAACATGTTTATAAGGAAATCATGTTTTCTACCTTCAAAATATTTTTGGTTGGCTTTACTCAAACGCCTACGGGTGCACAAAATGGAATTTCTGGGCCAAAATGAGTTCGAAGCTTCTAAGCTTGTGCGAGCCCGCTCGACCCACGAACACGAATGCAGCTCCGAAAACTCACCTACAGGCTATCTTTTTTGCTGGAGATTCAGATTTTTTTTGTTAATGCAATGATGCTAAAAATGTTACTTGCATTTTTCGGTCTCGCTTTGTTTTGATTATGACAATATATAAAAACAAGCATTTACGAAAACAACGAAAAACGAATTCTTGAGTTCAAGTATTTTTCATTTCAACCATTATCACTTAAGGTATATACAAACAAATACTCATCCTAGTTAAGTGATCAATGATTTAATCTTTTCTTAAAACTCACTTTTATTAAGTGTGACAAGTTTTTATTGAACTTTATTTTTAAGAAAATGTTTTATTAAATTAAATATTTGAAAATTTGAAAATGGCATATTCTATCTTGGTTTAGAATATCCTTTCAGGATATTTTAATCACCAGATTCGAACCATACCACTAAAAGACAAAAAGGAGCGGAGTCTACTCCGGCGGTTCCTTAAGTGGCTATGCGGTGCCTTATCGATAAGGAACCGCGGGCTGCTACTAAGAACCGCGGGCAGATATAACCGTTGGAGCCTTGTCTTATAAATAGTGGACCATTCTCAGATTTTCTCTTCACCTCTTTTGCACATATAATTCCAAATTCTTTCATACTTCTAAAGTCACTCAAATCCTTGGTCATTTGGTTGATTACTACTTGTTTAGAAGTGAATCTTTCTTCTCCCATCTCTTCCTCTCCAAGTGCAAAGAGAAGAACAATTTCATCCTTGAAGTGTTGTGTCTACCTCAAAGATCCATTGAAGATCAAATCTTATTTATTCATTGTTGTTAAGATCCAAGTAGTTGTGTCTATTTAGAAGTTGTGTATGTACTAAGGTTAATACTTGGTCCTTAAAGTATACTAGTGTAGATTGGTCCTAGCTAAGATTAGGGCTCGACTTTTAGCTTAGATTCAGAAATTAGATAAGAAACATTATGTACGATTTCTCCACCTTAAGGAGCTTGTTGATTATTGAACTCTCGAGTAAGGAGTACTCAAGGAGTGGAGTAGGGATGAGGAGTGAGCTTCGTTTCTGAACCACTATAAATCCTTGGTGTTTGGTTTGATCTTTCTTTCCCTTATCTCTTTACATTCATTATTCTTTATACTTGTGATTATTAGTTTAGTTGCACTATACCTTGTTCATATTGTGTATAAGAAGGTTTCACATAATCACTCAAGTCTAAGTTTTTGAAAAGGATTTTTAAAAACCGTCTTTTGACAAGTAAATTTTAAGAAACTATTCACCCCCCCTTCTAGTTTCTACAATTGGTATCAGAGCGTGGTTGCTCAAGCCTTTTTAAAATATATTGTATGTTAAAACTTGAATCGATCTATGGATTCCAACAAGTACCTAAAAGGGCAATCTATGCAAAGACCACCTCTTTTTGAAACCGATAGTTTTATTTATTAGAAAAATAGATTTGAGACTTATGTGAGATCAAAAGATTTAGATCTTTGGCATGTTATGTAACACCCCCAAATTTATACAACTCAGTACAGCGGAAGACTAGTTGGTGTTACGGGATAGCACATTACTCACATCATAGACAACGCATAAAAATCGCGTCGTTTATTTATAAATCATTTCCCTTCATAAATATCAAAGTTACATCGGTCCCAAGTCATTACATTTCATACAAAAGTTTTACAAGTGTTTGAATGGAAAAATATTGTTTAAGTGCGGGCCATGAATTCTTGTCGTCTTCCCGAGAATTACCTTCAAGCACCTGAGATAAAACATGTTAAAAGAAAAGGTCAGCGATAACGCCGAGTGAATTCATAGAGTTTAATAAATTCCATCAATATAACTTTGGTATAAAATTTGTACCAAAATCAATACGTATAAATCATTGTAATAGGCCGTAAAATAGCCAAAATCATTTTATACAAATCTTTGTAATAGGCCATAAAATAGCCAAAGTCATTTTTATACAAATCCTTATCGAAAATCATAATATAGGCATTTGCCTTAAAAATCATTATACGAGCCAATGTCGTAAAAACATCATACAATACGTTTCGCAACGTTGTATAGATTAAATAAAAACCGTTATATGAATATGGTTATGAAAACCAAAATACAAACATAATATCAATAGTATGACCCAGTATTGCTAGTCAGGCAATACATCGTAATTCGGAGCGTCCAGTAATATTTTGGTGATTTGGATTATTATAAGCCGCATGACATTGTTACCTTACTAAACCAACAACGGGTAGCTAACCCGATACCAATTTTGCCCATCTAAAGTAGCGTGTCGTCACAAAGGTCACGCTATTGAAATCTTCTCATACATAAATTCGCTTACCAATCAATGTGGCACGACGGGATCAACCGTCAAGGCGCGAACTGGGGTGATCGTCTCCAAATAGTACTATTAAATGCATAAGCGTCTACCAACTCCCGGTAGTTCACAATTCATGCTAATGGGACTTTTAGTGACATAACCTAACTTTAATAATCCATTTTATTTCATCTATCGGGTCCATTAGTCATTTATCGGGTCATACAATCGGGTCATTCAATCATTCGGGTCCAAAATCAATAAACAAATATTCAGGACAAATGGTGTCCTATTTTATAAAACTAACATGTTGTCTCCCTCGCGGGTTTATAAAACATTTATAAAAACATTTAAAAGAGTGCGAGGCTATGAACTCACGTTGATGTGGGAAGGCGGGTTATCGACAATTCGGACGTACGGTACGTGCTTCAATCACGGAAACCTAGACAAATAATACTCGGTCTTAGACTCATGTCCAATGACTTTATAAAAATATCAATTAAGTATACATATGATGATTATATATATATGATGATCAAGTGGGTTTACATATTCTTGTTTACTCATTTTAGTGTTATATGTCGATAGTTTTTATACTAGTTTTCTCGTTTTACCTATTTACGTGTTTTAGGTCCAATAAGCCTATTATAAGTTCTTAACTTATTTTAATCCATTTTGTACTTATATTATCAGTACATACACTTTCAAGTTGGGCCCAAATGGGTTAAGCCCAATATGTTCTTTTTATGGGTGTTTATCTTATTTAGTCCAATTATTAGCCCAATGTGTTTACTTAGCTCGTTAATGTCCGTTTGTCCTATAGTTCGGGTTTTTATCGGTTTTTACTTGTTATACATGTCTATATATCAGTATATAAGTTTTATAAAGTTTACATTAGACGGGTCCAACCGTCTAAGTTTTATTTAGCAAAAACGTTAATTTTACGGCAATAGCCGAAAAAATCGTAAAAATCAAGTTTATAGTTTTTATTATTTATAAACATTATTTCACCACCATTTATATAATTTATCCATTTGATTAACCTTTTATATATATTTATATAAATAAGTTTTATAAGTTAGTGGGTTTTTATTTTACATTTTATATATTAAAATGTGAGTGCTTATATAATAGTATTATTCTTTAATTTCCAAAAATCTGATTTTTAACTCCATCTTCACCAAAACTGCCATATCTTGAGTTCTACATGGAGATAGAAGCTCAAAGTTTTATCACATAAACTACATGATATGTGCTACATTTAACTCTTCTATAGCTACTGTTGAATCATCTTTTAAGTATTTTCTAAAAATCGTCCAAAACAGTAACTTCAGATTTATACCCTAAACTTGTTTTGATCATATCTCACTCATTCTTTTGATTCCATTGCATGGCCAACTCTCACATGTGTACAAGAAATTTAGCTTACTGTAAATGGATTCTATTTCATCATATTATCAGTCCACGACCTGTTTACTTACTGTTTTATACAGCCATGTAAATTAATCAAGATTTTAACCTTGTTTCATATGGTTTTTCACCTTTTTATCCATGATTATCAACAACAAATCCCCACATAACATTTTTATCATCATATAATCATCATAAATATATACAATAGGAAATAAAATACATGTTTACATAATCAAAATATTAAGAAGATGAGGAGGACAATCTTTATACCACCAACTTGATGTAGGTTATGAGTTTGACATGGTTTTTGATGGAGAAACTTGTAGACAACCATGACCATCTTCAAGACCACCATGCTCCATGAACTCCTTGTGGAAAATCAGCCCTAAGACATCATAAAAACTCCTCCATGGATGTTATAACTTGCACCAATCTTCATCTTTTTGAATGGAGATTAACATATGTTAATTGTAACATATGTTTATGGTTAAATTTTGTATGAATTGTGGTGTTTAGTGGAGGAATGGGACGGCACAAAATGGAAGAGTAGAGAGGATTGTGTGAGATTTGCATGGTGAGAAATGAGTAGCTAGTTTGAGGTTTAGTGGTTTTGAGTTAGCAAGTGGTAAGTAGCTTCATGTGTAAGCTAAGACATGTGTAGCCTTAGTTAACTAAAAACTTGACACCTAAAGGTGTTGAGTTGCTAGTGTTGGCCGTCCATATTGACTGGGGTGGGACAAGTGTCCCACTTGTCTCATCCCATTTATTTACGGGTACTCCTCGATTCTAGTTTCCTCGATTTGCGTACCCTCGGGTCGTTTTACGAAAAACGTTTTTATAAATTATGAATCAACGTCACAAAACGAATCCAATAAAAATTGTTTCATCAAAAACGGAGTTCGAAAACGTAAATACGTAATCCTAAGGTTTCCGGTTTAGTCGTAAAGGACGTTAAAATAAAATCGTAAGTCCTAGTCTCTTCTCGTAAATTTGTGAGTTTATGAACCAACACAAATTTAAAACCCCAAAATAATATTCGTGGATAAATTTATTTTCTGAAATGTCGGACTGTCTCCAAAGACGGTGTATGTAAACGTAAGCACGTAACGTTGAATCCTCCGGTTTAGACGTAGTCGATGCTACTCCAAGATGTAAATCCAAATTTCTTCCCAAAAATATGTGAGTTCATATTGTAACATTAAAATAATATTTTCAAATAATATTTGAGAATAAAATATCAACCATAAATTGACGGATTGTCACAGCATTTACCCCTAAACAGGATCTTTGTCCTCAAAGATCATCTTTACTCGCTTCTTATAGAGTTAAAGCCATGTGGGTATTTCCTCCACATTCGGTCTTTTCTCACAAGTGCAATTCATTATAATACGCGAGTTTCATCAAACATAACTATGGAAATAAGATCAGGCTTAATGTTGACTTACTTTCTCTATCCATGATGTTCACGGGTTTTTGATGAATGCAACTTTTCGCCGATCTAAGCTCTATTAAGAATAATCAGAATTTCACTTGATAGATATTCCATCAAGTGCGATTTACGAAACATAATTCACGCGGTTCTTGAAGTCCTAGGGTAGATCCAGCTTATATGCCCTTCAATCCCAACTTTTACATCATTTCAATGGTCCCATACAACGGGGACTTATATCCCATGATTTGTCAGATCATGAATTCATCTTTCCAAGGTTAAAAATTGTGGCATAACTTCGCTACCCATTTGGCACTTCAAGGTCTACATTTCACATTCACATAACCTCTTGCCTACTATCGGCAATTAATAATCAAATCCTAATTTCATTAATCATTTCAGATCTCGCGGGTCGGGTATTTTGTAGGGTTAGGTTCGCCATCATAGGAAACCTTAAACCTGAAAGACATGTCCAACTCACAATGGGTGTATGTCGGATGTCTTTATCTCAACTCCTACTTACAAATGCTCTAAGATTCAGATCCTAACAAGATTTGATCTCAATCCTAATATGATGATTATCAATGATAATCTCTCCAAAGGAAAACGATTATACGGTCTATTACCAAAGGTCAATCATTCAAACATAAAACAGCACTTATATTACCTTGTATCGTTACTTTACCTCGTCCCTTCGATTTGGGGTGGTACATAGTACTCTCATCAAGGTTCGTTCTCAATGATTTCTGAGCAAATCTCTAGAAATTCGATGCGAAGCGAGGATCTTGATATAGATGATCGATACAGGCATGCTATGTTTACATAACTCTTTTGCATTTATCATTAACGAGAATGATATTAGCAGATTTGGTCAGTCTGTCGACGATGACCCAAATCGAATCAAATTCAGATGATGACCTTAGCGATAGCTAGACGTTTACTAATGTATGAGGCGATGTCTGCCTTCATAATTGCCATTAGTACAACTTCTTCAGACAAAGATACGTTTAGTCATAAAATGACATACATATAATACTTATACTCACAAATTCCAACATAACTATATCTCACAATCCTCCATATTTAGGCAACCATAAACGGCCCTTTTAAAATATTTAACGCTATTGGCTCCTTTATTTTAATGGTTCACATTAGACGCGAACCCCATTTATTATCTATATTATCTCTTTTTACAATCGTCGGCTATTTTTATATTGTTCGGCAATTTATTTTGCACCTTCATTATTATGGAGCATGTCCTAATTGGTTCTTTATCCTTTTTATATAATATGTCAGTATCTATATTCACTTCTCATGATGATGTAATTATCATGTCCACAATTCACTCAGGTATTCTTTCTATATTATGCGTCAGAGATTACGTTCACTTTCCTCATGAAATAAATATCATAACCGTATTTATTCAGAATTCTTTCTTCATATCTTCTATGTTTTAGTTTCGTCTCATCTATCATTTTTATCCGTTTTACTCAATCCGACGTCTAAAGCGTCGATAATTATCACAAGTAAATTAATAATAATTATTAAATTTTTATGAAACGTAAACGTAAAACTTTTAAATTTCTTAGTTCGACCAATTATATAAAATGTTCAAAATAAATTTGAATTTAATTAACAAGATTTTTGTTGACTTATCGAAAATATTTAATAAAATTCGTAAATGTTCGAAAAATCTTTGTTTATACTTTGGTCAAAATTTTCTTAGTTTGAAAAACAAAAATTGTCGTTTCGAATTTCAAGTAATAAGTTATATAGTTTCCTTAATTCTCCTTAGGTTGTCTAGAAGTATACACAAACATTTACCCCTAAACAGAAGTTTAGTTAAATGGTTTGTGTATAAGGGAATAATCCCTAAAAATCCTTTGTTAAAACAATTGTCAAAACATATTTCCATTTCTTTTTGGTAAAATCCAAAGTCTTAAAAGGGCTCTTAATTTTGAAGAGTCAATATGCATACATCTTGCCATTATTAATCCAACGGTCATTTTATGTAAAGGATTAAGTTTTTAATCCCTAAGCGTTAATGGTTCTAATCTTTGAAAAGTCAATATAGCTTCCATTATCTATTAATCGCACGGTTAAATCATGCAAAGAATTAAGTCTTAAGTCTTATGTTTAATATTTAAGGTACATGTTTTCATTGTTCGGCCAATTCAGGGCAACCTATAAATAATTATTAACTCATTATTATTCTTATATACAAACAATTGGTCCTTAATGATCTCAAGCATGAATTTATCAATTTACAGCCTACACATGTGATTCACAAAATTTATGAATGCTACATGTGTTAGTCAATCCAAACGACATCACGTGAAACTCATAATGTTTATTACAAGCACCGGATGTAGTGATTGGAATAGATAATCTCTTTCGCAGATGCGAAGTTGATAATAACCATGTCGTGGATCAAATTTGCTAGAACCTTGTAAATGATCGAACCATTCTTCCATTTCGAGTTATGGATATCGTTTTTGATTGTCAATTTACTCAGTCACAGTAATCTATAAATATAAGGAAAGATAACACCATAGCTCTTCAGGATGACAGGCTTGGTATAGTAAAATCTTTCTCCAACAACTCTCTCAGTTGTACGGTAATTCCTTTAATTTAGATGGTGCTAACGTATAGTGTACAAGCCACAGGTGCAGCACCGGAAATAGAATCAATATCAATTTCAACTTGCCTTAATGGCGAAAGTCTGGTTAATTCATCAAATACCTCCTAAAGTTTAGATAACATAAAAATCTTTTAATACACTCATATTAGGTTCTTCTAGATTATAATATCTATGACTAATTCACAACCATTCACGGTATAATTTTAAGTCTAAATACAGGATAATCATCCATCAAGAATTATTTAGATCACTTTTGATAATCAACATCTTATCATTTAGGGGAATTCTATCCGAGTTCCCATCAATTAAGACAATGTCGTCATGTCATAATCAATCAATCCATTCTACTGGCACTATCAACTTTTCAGTTTTGTTGCCGTCGATAAGATGTGAACTTCTCAAAAGACTAATAATAATTCATAATTCTTCACAAATTCAAGGATATATGGAGACACAACTACTATTAAAAGAGCAAGGTCAACGCATAATCTACGCGAGAGAATTTCAAATCAGATTCAGACGAAAACATTTAACGAATATGAATATATCCCATGTTTTCATAATTTGAGTACGCATTCGAAAGCTCCTCGGATCGTTACCCAGGTCATTCAAATGAAATCAAATCATAAGAAATGATAAGAATGTCAATACATCCAGTCGGGTATAAACACTCGGTAATCATATACTTCTCCTAAGAATCTCAATACGGGAGAATTGGACAAGAATGAATTGTCAATTGTCAACTAAGACAATTTCCACAGATGAGTAAATTCGACTCAGAAGAATAGATGCTACAGGCACATATGTAGGTGTCCCTAGCATTATGTCCTTATTTTTCACTTCTTGCAGATCTCATAAAATTTATTCTTTCACAATCTTCAAAGAAAATTCAGTGTTTATTCATTAGTTTTATGGTGACTACTAATCAGCCTTGCATAGTCCATTCCAAATTGTATGTAGGCGCGCAACTATATACAATTTCAAGATTAACGATGCAATACTCAGTTCGTCAAAATTTTATTATCATGTTTATAATAAAAACATTTTCATGCTTAATTCTTAAATAAGAATCAAAATAAATTTACAAAGATTTTCCTTGTTATGAAAACAATTAAGTTTTCCAAGGTGTTTCATAAACAACTTTATTTTGATATCAATCACTTATAAATCTCACTTTGAATAATCCTTATTGTGATGAAAATTAAATTTTCTCAAAGGATACCGTTTTGACTTATAAAAACAATGAGTGATCTGCAAAAGAGTGATGAAAGCTTGTTCACCAAGAATTAACTACGATATGATAGGAAATGAGCTTAGCCAAATAATCATGAGGTTCATGACCTCGATGGCATTCAGGAATACAAAGAGAATAATCCACAACGTAACTCAAATTGAGATGAGTACTTGTTCAATGGTTGCATCACTAATGCGGACATTAGGATTAAGCAAGAAAAGATAGATAACATCAATACATGTAGAATTTAGTAATCAAAGGTAGTCTTTTTCATTAATCGCAAACAAGTCAAAATTGTACCGCAACACATTATGTGTCACTGTGTCATACAATTCTCAGAACTCATCCTACCAACTGATGTCTCAGTTGAGTTAGGGATTATTTTTAAAAGATACCACAATGAATACTAATCTACAAGAGTCATTAGGTGTCCCGCCGGTCCCGGAAGATCCATTGGTCTCAATTCAGAAGAAGGTTTCTTCGATTTATTTATTGGACACTGGGCACCTTCATTAGTGGACAATGGCCTAGGAACAACCCTTAACATAAACCTACAATCAATTAAATCCTTATAATTCAATCACAAAACTTAACGACTTTTATTAACAATATCATATTCCACACAAGTTAAATTTTACTTTATTCAAGTTTCAACCAATTTTATACTCAATTCAATATCCTACCTTATTCCCCAATACTTTCAATCTTATTCTTCGGCCTTGTAAAGGCAATACAATCTCAATATGAATCAACACTTAATTTCCAATCCTATTAGCTCTTACAACAACAATTATCAAATGAGTCACTAGTATGAAATGACTTGATCATTCAACTAGACTTCTCGGAAAGGTATTAGTGGCATGAGGCTTTTGGGTAATGGTTCCAATAACAGCCTCAAGTGCAACATTCACCCTTTCGATTTCAAATTTAAGAATTGGATGACAACGAATCAGATGACATCTTTCTAGGTGGTAACGTTTTGTCAAACTCCACTCTATAAGAAAAGATCGTCATGACATCGATATCAGATTTAATCTCGCCAATTCTTTTTCAATATCACCAATCAACTAATATCCATATTTCTACGAATATCAACCATTTGTTGGGATCATAAATATCCACAACTTGGTTTAGATCCAGGATAGCTAGAATTCCTACGAGAATAGCTTCGATTAATTTACTAGGGGATTTAGGGTTACTTGTGACAATCGACGTCGTATAAATACCTCGTATAAATATCAAAATAATCATCAAACAATCATGTAATAAAATTACATCATATATATATATATAATCCAAGTTATATATATTAAAATAACACTTCTCAGTCTGGCCTTGTCGGTAACTCGGGAATTCTTCGGCACCGTTATAGTCAAAAGATTTTTAGACATTTTTAGAAAAATGTTTAAAGTTAAAAGATTTTGAAAAGTTTTATTCATAACCTTAGTTTTAAAAATCTTTCGTTCTCTATAACGAGAGCTCTGGTACCAAACTGTAACACCCCCAAATTTATACAACTCAGTACAGCGGAAGACTAGTTGGTGTTACGGGATAGCACATTACTCACATCATAGACAACGCATAAAAATCGCGTCGTTTATTTATAAATCATTTCCATTCATAAATATCAAAGTTACATCGGTCCCAAGTCATTACATTTCATACAAAAGTTTTACAAGTGTTTGAATGGAAAAATATTGTTTAAGTGCGGGCCATGAATTCTTGTCGTCTTCCCGAGAATTACCTTCAAGCACCTGAGATAAAACATGTTAAAAGAAAAGGTCAGCGATAACGCCGAGTGAATTCATAGAGTTTAATAAATTCCATCAATATAACTTTGGTATAAAATTTGTACCAAAATCAATACGTATAAATCATTGTAATAGGCCGTAAAATAGCCAAAATCATTTTATACAAATCTTTGTAATAGGCCATAAAATAGCCAAAGTCATTTTTATACAAATCCTTATCGAAAATCATAATATAGGCATTTGCCTTAAAAATCATTATACGAGCCAATGTCGTAAAAACATCATACAATACGTTTCGCAACGTTGTATAGATTAAATAAAAACCGTTATATGAATATGGTTATGAAAACCAAAATACAAACATAATATCAATAGTATGACCCAGTATTGCTAGTCAGGCAATACATCGTAATTCGGAGCGTCCAGTAATATTTTGGTGATTTGGATTATTATAAGCCGCATGACATTGTTACCTTACTAAACCAACAACGGGTAGCTAACCCGATACCAATTTTGCCCATCTAAAGTAGCGTGTCGTCACAAAGGTCACGCTATTGAAATCTTCTCATACATAAATTCGCTTACCAATCAATGTGGCACGACGGGGATCAACCGTCAAGGCGCGAACTGGGGTGATCGTCCCCAAATAGTACTATTAAATGCATAAGCGTCTACCAACTCCCGGTAGTTCACAATTCATGCTAATGGGACTTTTAGTGACATAACCTAACTTTAATAATCCATTTTATTTCATCTATCGGGTCCATTAATCATTTATCGGGTCATACAATCGGGTCATTCAATCATTCGGGTCCAAAATCAATAAACAAATAATCGGGACAAATGGTGTCCTATTTTATAAAACTAACATGTTGTCTCCCTCGCGGGTTTATAAAACATTTATAAAAACATTTAAAAGAGTGCGAGGCTATGAACTCACGTTGATGTGGGAAGGCGGGTTATCGACAATTCGGACGTACGGTACGTGCTTCAATCACGGAAACCTAGACAAATGATACTCGGTCTTAGACTCATGTCCAATGACTTTATAAAAATATCAATTAAGTATACATATGATGATTATATATATATGATGATCAAGTGGGTTTACATATTCTCGTTTACTCATTTTAGTGTTATATGTCGATAGTTTTTATACTAGTTTTCTCGTTTTACCTATTTACGTGTTTTAGGTCCAATAAGCCTATTATAAGTTCTTAACTTATTTTAATCCATTTTGTACTTATATTATTAGTACATACACTTTCAAGTTGGGCCCAAATGGGTTAAGCCCAATATGTTCTTTTTATGGGTGTTTATCTTATTTAGTCCAATTATTAGCCCAATGTGTTTACTTAGCTCGTTAATGTCCGTTTGTCCTATAGTTCGGGTTTTTATCGGTTTTTACTTGTTATACATGTCTATATATCAGTATATAAGTTTTATAAAGTTTACATTAGACGGGTCCAACCGTCTAAGTTTTATTTAGCAAAAACGTTAATTTTACGGCAATAGCCGAAAAAGTCGTAAAAATCATGTTTATAGTTTTTATTATTTATAAACATTATTTCACCACCATTTATATAATTTATCCATTTGATTAACCTTTTATATATATTTATATAAATAAGTTTTATAAGTTAGTGGGTTTTTATTTTACATTTTATATATTAAAATGTGAGTGCTTATATAATAGTATTATTCTTTAATTTCCAAAAATCTGATTTTTAACTTCATCTTCACCAAAACTGCCATATCTTGAGTTCTACATGGAGATAGAAGCTCAAATTTTTATCACATAAACTACATGATTTGTGCTACATTTAACTCTTCTATAGCTACTGTTTAATCATCCTTTAAGTATTTTCTAAAAATCGTCCAAAACAGTAACTTCAGATTTATACCCTAAACTTGTTTTGATCATATCTCACTCATTCTTTTGATTCTATTGCATGGCCAACTCTCACATGTGTACAAGACATTTAGCTTACTGTAAATGGATTCTATTTCATCATATTATCAGTCCATGACCTGTTTACTTACTGTTTTATACAGCCATGTAAATTAATCAAGATTTTAACCTTGTTTCATATGGTTTTTCACCTTTTTATCCATGATTATCAACAACAAATCCCCACATAACATTTTTATCATCATATAATCATCATAAATATATACAATAGGAAATAAAATACATGTTTACATAATCAAAATATTAAGAAGATGAGGAGGACAATCTTTATACCACCAACTTGATGTAGGTTATGAGTTTGACATGGTTTTTGATGGAGAAACTTGTAGACAACCATGACCATCTTCAAGACCACCATGCTCCATGAACTCCTTGTGGAAAATCATCCCTAAGACATCATAAAAACTCCTCCATGGATGTTATAACTTGAACCAATCTTCATCTTTTTGAATGGAGATTAACATATGTTAATTGTAACATATGTTTATGGTTAAATTTTGTATGAATTGTGGTGTTTAGTGGAGGAATGGGACGACACAAAATGGAAGAGTAGAGAGGATTGTGTGAGATTTGCATGGTGAGAAATGAGTAGCTAGTTTGAGGTTTAGTGGTTTTGAGTTAGCAAGTGGTAAGTAGCTTCATGTGTAAGCTAAGACATGTGTAGCCTTAGTTAACTAAAAACTTGACACCTAAAGGTGTTGAGTTGCTAGTGTTGGCCGTCCATATTGAGTGGGGTGGGACAAGTGTCCCACTTGTCTCATCCCATTTATTTACGGGTACTCCTCGATTCTAGTTTCCTCGATTTGCGTGCCCTCGGGTCGTTTTACGAAAAACGTTTTTATAAATTATGAATCAACGTCACAAAACGAATCCAATAAAAATTGTTTCATCAAAAACGGAGTTCGAAAACGTAAATACGTAATCCTAAGGTTTCCGGTTTAGTCGTAAAGGACGTTAAAATAAAATCGTAAGTCCTAGTCTCTTCTCGTAAATTTGTGAGTTTATGAACCAACACAAATTTAAAACCCCAAAATAATATTCGTGGATAAATTTATTTTCTGAAATGTCGGACTGTCTCCAAAGACGGTGTATGTAAACGTAAGCACGTAACGTTGAATCCTCCGGTTTAGACGTAGTCGATGCTACTCCAAGATGTAAATCCAAATTTCTTCCCAAAAATATGTGAGTTCATATTGTAACATTAAAATAATATTTTCAAATAATATTTGAGAATAAAATATCAACCATAAATTGACGGATTGTCACATGTTATTACCCATGGTGATTTTTTGCCTTATCAATATAATAAAGTTTCTAAAAGCAAAGAGATAGTCACTTTTGACAAAGCTAACGATGACACTAAAAGGAAACTTGCTAAAAATAATGAGGCTAAAATGATGATTTATAATGCTTTACCAAAGAAAGAGTACGGAAGGATTTTTATGTGTGAAACCGCTAAAGATATTTGGAACACTCTTTTAGTAACCCACCAAGGTAATATCCAAGTCAATGAAAGTAAAATCGATCTTCTTGTTCAACATTATGAACAATTTGTCATCTTAGAAGATGAAACTATTGATACTGCATTTGCTAGATATAACACGATTATTACTAGTCTAAAAGCACTTGATGAAGGTTTTTCTAGCAAGAACAATGTTAGGAAGTTTCTTAGGGCGTTGCATCCAAAGTGGAGAGCCAAAGTCACGACGATTGAAGAATCAAAAGATCTCACCACATTATCACTCGATGAACTCATTGGAAACTTAAAAGTTCATGAGATGATAATTTTGAAGGACTCGAAAATGGTAAAAACCAAGAGTGAAAGAAAGTCTCTAGCACTTAAAGCCAAGAAGACGCAAAGTGACCATGAAAGCTCCCCGGATAGTGATGATGAGGAATATGCCATGGCGGTTAGAGACTTCAAGAAGTTCTACAAGAGACGAGGTCAACACGTGAGGCAACCAAACAACGGCAAGAAATCCTTCTCCAAAAACCGATTTACCAAGGATGATAAAGGTGATAGGAAATGATTTAGATGTGGTGATCCGAATCATTTCATCAGTGATTTTCCTAAACCTTCACGCGATAAGAACCACACGGCATTCGTTGGAGGTTCATGGAGCGATAGCGGTGAAGATGTTGATGACAACCTCAAAGATGAGAAATGTCTCATGGCTCACACTTCTAAATAGGTACATTCCGAAACCGATTATTATAGCAATAATAGTTCTTCTCAAGATGATATCGAATTAGAAGGCCAATACAATAACTTACACAAACTTAGCCTTAAATTCATTGAAAAGAACAAAGTGCTAAAATCAGCTAGAACTAAGCTTGAAAATGAGATTAGTGAGCTAAGAGAGAAATTAGCTAAGCTTGAGAAAATCAAAGAAGTTGATTTAGGTTGTCTAAAATGTGAAAACCTTAGACAAGAGAACGAAGATCTCAAGAGTACCTCCATTAAATTGGAAAAGTTTATGAAAGGTACTAGTGCTCTTGATGATATGTTAAACAAACAAATTCATTCTAAGGAAAGACTTGGGTTGGGTTATAACACTAATGAAGCATCTACTAGTGAACCTAAAAAAGTTAGGTTTTCAGAAAAACGAATCTCTGTACGCGGTACGCCAGTATATGGCGCGGTTCCATATTTCTATGGAACCGCGAGTTTTGATAACAAACCGCGGACAGAAGCTGGTTTCTATGAAAACCCTGAACTTTTTAAAAAGTCTATTTTAGGTGAAGGGCCAAAACATATTCTTATTAACAAGGTCAAAGTACCTATTCTCGAAAAGCCTACTCTAGATTAGTTCTACAAGCCCTTGAGTAAACCTCTAATGGGAACTAGAAACTTATCTAAATAAACATCTACTCCTCCAAGAGTACGAAGTGAGTCAAAACCTATAAGTATAACACCTAAACCAAAAAGGAATGATCAAGCTAAGTCACGACCTAGAAGTAAAATCCAACACCTAGAAGAAATAACAATAATTCTATATCAAGATCAAAGACACCTAGGAGAAACAATGGACAACAAAATAGCCATATGAATTGGAACAGTTATCAACAACGATACCTTTCCCCATGGGGAATGTCTCCTCCATTCATGCATCCCAACCAAATGCAAGGGATGTTTGGAACTAAAAAATTTGGACCCATGAGATATTGGGGACCAAATGTTTGATCTTGTGTGTTGTTACCTAGATATGCTTGGGAATCGATTTAGAGCCCGATGAGTGGATTAAGGATAGTGGATGTTCTAAACACATGACGGGTAATCAAAGTTTGTTCTCACACTACAAAGTATATGATGGAGGTACCGTTACATTCGCAAGTAATCGACTTGGTAATATCATTGGCAAAGGTATGGTTTCTCTTGACTCTATGACCATTGAAAATGTAGAACACCTAGATAACTTAGGTTTTAACCTTCTAAGTATAGGTCAAATTTGTGACAATAAGTGTAAGGTCATCTTTTCGGAATATGACAGTGAAATCGTAAAAGATGGAAAGGTCATTGGAAAAGGTGTTAGAAAGCATAGGCTTTATGTCATGAAGGTCAATAGGAAGTCAAAGGACAACTTATGTCTAGCGACTTTAGATGATAGTTCTACTCTTTGGCATAGGAGATTAGGTCACGCTAATATGTGTTTAATTCAATCTTTAGTCTCTAAAGAGTTGGTAAGACATCTCCCCAAGATGAAGTTTGATAGTCAATTTTGTGATGCTTGCAAAGTTGGGAAGCAAGTTCACTCAAGTCACAAACCCAAGAATTTGGTTTCGACCTCTCGGTGCTTAGAGCTCCTACATATGGATCTCTTTGGACCTTCCGCCATACGGAGTTATGGAGGTAACCTTTATACCCTAGTCATAGTTGACGACTATTCTAGATTCACTTGGACTAGATTTTTGGCGTCTAAGAATGAGGCTTTCGATCATTTCGAAATCTTTAGTCGAAGAATCCAAAATCAACTAGGATGTTCAATTGTCTCTGTTAGGACGGATCATGGTAGGGATTTTGATAATGAAGTGCAATTCGGTGCCTTTTGTGAAGCTCATGGTATTACCCATAACTTCTCGGCTCCTCACACTCCACAATCAAATGGGGTAGTTGAAAGGAAGAATAGGACCATCCAAGAGATGAGTAGGACGATGTTAAATGAGCAATCTTTGCCTCAAAATTTTTGGTGCAATGCCGTGGACACATCGACCTATATTCTCAACCGAATTCTTTTCGACCTTTCCTAGTAATGACCCCCTATGAGATTCTTAAAGGTAAGAAACCCTCACTGGAATACTTTAGGGTGTTTGGAAGCAAGTGCTTCATTCTAAACACCAAAGATTACCTTACTAAGTTCGACTCAAAGTCGTACGAAGGTATCTTTTTAGGTTATTCCCAAACTAGCAAAGCCTACATAGTCCTCAATAGAACCTCGGGTTTAATTGAAGAATCACTTAACATGACATTTGATGAAACCCATTAATAAGTGTGAAAACACTTATCCTTTTACCACTAAATTATAATAATAACCAAGCCAAAACGTGTATTTTATGTCGTAAATGTCGGGATTATGCGTGGTTTGTGTTTTTGTTGTGATTTAGGATCAAAATGTGAAAAGGGAAGAAAACACGGGCTTTCACGGGCTTTTATCGAAGAAAAAGGCAAAAGACAAAGTCAAAAGATCAAGAGTGCAAAAAGAACGGAAGTCCAAGGCCTATTCTGAAGATTTATCGAAGAAATAGTCTAAAGACGGAAGTTTAATAAAGTCGAAGAACTCAAGTCTAATAAATGAAGACATTATAAGACGAGTTCAAATAATCCCGAGACAAAGTCGAAAAAGTCGAAGAATTTAGAAGACGAAAAGACGAGAAAAGGAAGAAAAGATCAACACATGCTAACCTCCCTAATCACCTATAAATACCCTCCTAATGACACATTGGGAGGTGTTAGCTAATTTGACAACTTAGCTCTCCACCTTTAATTACTTGCACTTTCATATTGTCTTTTACTTAATTGTTCTTTAATTTCTTGCCCTTAATTTCAAGTAAGTCTTTTAATTTTGTTGTTGAATCTTTATTTTTAATCAAGTTTTTCATAATCATTCTCATTCTTCTCTTCTTGTTTTTAAATATCTTGTTTTGTTTGATTAATCTTAAAGTTTTTATCAAAATAAGCATAAAGATAAAAATAAGCATAAAGATAAAAACTTTAAGATTAATCAAACAAAACAAGATATTTAAAAACAAGAAGAGAAGAATGAGAATGATTATGAAAAGCTTGATTAATAATAAAGATTCAACAACAAAATTAAAAGACTTACTTGAAATTAAGGGCAAGCAATTAAAGAACAATTAAGTAAAAGACAATATGAAAGTGCAAGTAATTAAAGGTGGAGAGCTAAGTTGTCAAATTAGCTAACACCTCCTAATGTGTCATTAGGAGGGTATTTATAGGTGATTAGGGAGATTAGCATGTGTTGATCTTTTCTTCCTTTTCTCGTCTTTTCGTCTTCTAAATTCTTCGACTTTTTCGACTTTGTCTCGGGATTATTTGAACTCGTCTTATAATGTCTCATTTATTAGACTTTAGTTCTTCGACTTTATTAAACTTCCGTCTTTAGACTTTTTCTTCGATAAATCTTCAGAATAGGCCTTGGACTTCCGTTCTTTTTACACTCTTGATCTTTTAACTTCGTCTTTTGCCTTTTTCTTCGATAAAAGCCCGTGAAAGCCCGTGTTTTCTTCCCTTTTCACATTTTGATCCTAAATCACAACAAAAACACAAACCACGCCTAATCCCGACATTTACGACATAAAATACACGTTTTGGCTTGGTTATTATTATAATTAAGTGGTAAAAGGATAAGTGTTTTCACACTTATTAAATCCCCTACACTTGACCATTGCAATGTCCTCATGCAATGCATTAGTTACAAAGCAAGGTTTACATTTTTCATTACAATCAATCCACATTGGCCTTTATTAAAGAGATAGAAAATTACAAAATATTTAAAGGAAGAAAACAAGTAAAGAAATCAAAGACTTACCTTAGGGTTTTGGAATGTCATGAATGTTTATCATCCTCAAGTTTCGCGTTCCCCATACCAAGCCTAAAAACGAGATCATTGTTATTATAAGTTAGCAAACTATCACAAACTCATGTCGGCCAATTATTTACTTAGACTCCGTTATTCCTAAGTGTATCTCTTATATTTTATTGTTGTCTTGAATGATCACGAAGATGCATTGTTGACTTATTTCGATAGTTATTTAGGCTGAAAATAAAGTGGGATGATTTAATCAATAGTTAGCCAAAGGACAAAATCTTTTAAAACTGCTTCTCGGGACCTCATAAAGTTCATATCTTGGCATAACTCGCTTCACGATTTGAGACCTTTCTCGGACCGATATTTGGCAGTGACTTCATACTTCAAATCTTGAGAGACGTTCATGAAATAATGGTATTCTCTTCATAATAGGAATTTCTTCACCTGAAGTTTTGAGAGATTCTTCATACTTGGACCACGAATTCTTCATTTTTCTCCAATCTTTATTTGGGATTTTGATATACAACGATCCGCCTCCTTTTAGGACTTGGATTTATTTATCCTCATACCTTGTTAGGGCCTTTTTGGATAGACTTCTCCATGATCTTTACGGGAGTATTTGCTTCTCGTCGTGTGTCTCGATCCTTCATATTGATTTTTGATAAATGATTCTTCACATAACTTTGTATCTTTAGTAACAAAATGTAGCCCTCATGCCTTGTTAGGGCCTTTTCGGACTCGTCAATCTTCGCATCCCGCTTCAATAAGTTATGCCTTGGCTATGAACTCTAATTAATACCGAGCAACTTTTAAACGATCTTGGGCTAGAAGCTAAGTAACTTTTCAAATCATACGACCTTATTTATTGCAAATATATTTATTAACAAGCGATGGAAGAAAAAGCTCATAATTAACTCATATAAATTCATGAAAGAATACCAAACTTATAATTGACTCTATCATCTCTCGTTCTTCAAAATTTAAAACCTCAAGGAATAAGACTCGTGAATGCTTAGCCAATTAAATCAAAGTTTTGGGTTTTCAAGTCATCTATAGGATCTTGCAACTTCTTAGACTTTTTCAAGTTTAGAATTCACATATTAAAGTTCCCTTGATAAACGACTTTCTAGGATCAATTATAGGAACTTGCGAAAAGTTCTTGTTCTTAACCCGTAAGAGTTAAGACTTTCGCGTTTTAAAGTTCCCTATATAAAAGCCTAGCAAAACTTGACTTAAACACGTTAAGGATTCTAGCTAGAGTAAACTTGGATAAGTAAACTCGGGTTGAGTCAAAAGATTCACAACGTTGAAAAATTAAAACCACTTTATTAAAATTTATTCTAGCAAAGAAAGAAAATAATTATAACAATGGTAAATACAACTAGGCCAAAATAGATCAAAAATTTTGAAAAATGTCGAAAAATCAATTTTCCGGTTAACATGAGGACAAATACAAGGAAAAGCCCACTTAACTTCGATAGAAGTCCCCCTACACTTAATATTAACATTGTCCTTAATGTTTAAGCATGTGGAAGTAACCTCCCCTACACTTAGAACATTGTGCACTTTGTTTAAATCTTGCTAAGGAAAGAGACAACTAAAGTGATTCCTATTTTAATATTGAAGAATATAAAATAGAGAATCAAAAGAGTTTAGGATAGAACCGGGAAGATGGGAACACGGAATCACGGGTTGTCAAAAGTCATCAAGAATGGATCTTTGAAAGCTCGAATCCCTGCACATGATAAGAAAGAAAACACATACTAGGGTCTCCCCCTACACTTATTGTAAAAACAAAAGAAAAAGGATAGATACTGCGGGTTACCTCCCGAGAAGCGCTTGTTTTTGTTAACCGAGTCGTGAGCCTGACTCGACCTGGATTAGCATAGGAAGAAGCTTGAAACATATCCACCGGGATCAAAGACATGGTTTTCGTCCGTCAAATAGCATAAGCTTAAGGCGAACAAGGCAAGCCAAAGAAAAGTAGGCAAGGTTCCCTGAAGCAGTTGTTGAGCACGGTGGTAGCAAGGGTGAAGAGGTGCAAGCCTATCTCCATAAGTGCCAAAAATCTTTCCTTTTATTTCATCAGATGGATACTGAGATGGCTTAAAAACTGCAATACCAGGATCGAACACCTTTTCCTTTAGGGGAAAATAACACTCAGGCTCAATAGACCTTGAAGAAGATCCGCTCATAAATCGCACAATCTCATCCTCAGAAGGTGGATAGAGAGGTGTCAAAACATATGTACTACGGATGTTGGTGTCTTCCGGTTTCTTCTCCTTTGAAATTGGTTTCTTAATATCCGAAGGAGGATAAAGACGAAAATCAAAGTCCAAAGGAGGAGAATCATTCTTATTGGGGAAGTAAGTATTGAGAAAAGTAGCAAAATCTTCCTCAAATGAGTAGTCATCCAAAGTAGGGTCAAGTATTGTTGGTGGAGGAGCTTCATCAAAAGTAGATGGAAGGTCATCATGTGAAGAATCACTCGAAAGAGTATCGACATCATCAAAGTCATCATAAGTTGGCATGTCTTTATACTCAGAAGAAAAATCATCAGAATCATCCATGTCAGAACTAGAATCATCATCATAGTCATCATAAATTGGTGGAGACTCATGAATTGGTGGAGGATCCAAATTGGAGAGAGAATCATCCACATCATCTTGGAACATTGGATTATGATAGCAAGAATCGAAAAGAGGATTGTTGTAGAAGACAAAATCATCAAGCACATTAATCATATTCGTTGATTCTCTTCCATTTGATTTGGTTAGATCTTCCCCATTTTAAAAACTTGAGCATCATTCCCGACCCTTAAAATTAGCTCACCTTCGGCAACATCGACTAAGGCTTTTCCGGTTCTCAAGAATGGCCGACCAAGTATTAATGGAATACGAGGGTCTATTTCATAATCAACAACAACAAAGTTGGCCGGAAAAGTGAAGGTACCAACTTTAAGAAACACATATTCGGCAATACCAACGGGGTAAGCGAGAGTTAGATTTGCTAGCTCCAGAGTCATCTTTGTCGGTGTAAGGTCGGGTAATGATAGCCTTTTCCACACACTTAATGGCATCAAATTAGTACTTGCCCATAGATCGGCTAAGGCAGTAAATTCTTCGGTTTGGTTAAAAGTACATGGTAGCACAAAACGACCGGGATCTCTAAGTTTCTCCGGAAGTTCTTTAAGAAGGATTGCAGAACAATTTTCATTCAATCGAGTATTAACAAACTCGGCCATCTTCTCCTTCTTATTAAGCAATTCCTTAAACATCTTAACGAATGTTGGCATTTGGGCAAGAGCTTCAACAAGGCTAAAGGTGATGGTCACTCCTGAAATCTTCTTCAAAAAGTTTGACACTTGAATATCATCCTTGGTGAGCAATTGGCACTTGTCTAAGCGAGAAGGATAAGGGATATTGGGTTTAGGTGATGTAGGTGTAGCAGGTAAAGGTTGAGATGTTGAAGGTTTAAAGGTGGAAGGTGGGGTTGGTGAAGGGTTTTTCTTGGGTATTTCTTTAGGAAGAGGTGGAGACGATAATGGAGAACTAATACTAGGCGTGGGAGTAGGAGGGATAAATGGTGGTGGAAGAGGTGTAGATGGAGTAACTGGGGGAGGGCTAGATGGTCCTACTAAGGTTTCTCCACTACGTGTAGTAATAGCACTCACATTCGCTCTTGGGTTGGTGACGGTATTTGAAGGAAGAGAGCCCGAAGTAGAGGGTTGAGTACTTTGAAAGAAACTAGCCATCATATTCTTCAAATCATTTGTTCGATTACTAAAAGAGGTTTGCATATCATGTCGAAGCTCAGTTCTAATATCATTCCCTTGCTTAGTGATATCTCCTTTCAAGTTGATGATTGGGCTTTGTAGATTCTTAACTAGCTCTCCTTGGGTCCTCATGAAAGTTTCAACATCTTGATTAATGGGTGGTGCTTGTTGAGCGGGTGGGTGATAAGGATTAGAAGCTCGAGGTCGGATTGGGTTGCTTCTATTGTATTTGTTGGGGTTGTGGTTTTGAGGAGAAAAATCGGGTGAAAGAAAGTTGTTAGAACGGTAACTTAGCAAGTTACGATCACCTTGAGGTCGGGCTTGGTAGTTTTCCGTTGAATAGTTACCATGAGCCGCATACACGTTTTCCGGATTGTCATGAGTAGAAGGACAATCAGTGTATGAATGAGGACCGCCGCAGATCTCACAAAAAGTGCTACAACTTTAAATTGTTGTTGTTGATTTGTAGCCAAGAGTTGCATATTTTTGCTCATTTCGACCATTGCGCGGGTCAATTTGGTCATATCAGAGTTTGAAGAAGTAGAAGAAACATTGACTCTCGGGTTATTCCTTAAAGATGCGAAAGAATCCTAATTTTTATGATGATTAGTCATGTTCTCGATAAGCTCTCTACACTCCTCTGGTCTTCTTTTCATAAATGTGCCACCGGCGGCTGCATTAATCGTATCACGATCACGAAAAGTTAAACCGTTGTAGAAAGTATCAATTAAGGTGACGGGGAGCATGTTGTGGTTTGGACATCGATCAATCAAAACATTATATCGTTCCCAAGCATCAAAAAGTGATTCATCAGGTTCTTGTGTAAATCTACTAATTTGATTTCGAAGGCTCGTGACCATGGATGGTGGAAAGTAGTGCGACAAAAAGCATTGAGTCATCTCATCCCGAGTATGAATTGAATTCTTCGGAAGACGATCAAACCATTTTTCGGCATGGTGGGATAAGGTGTGTGGAAATAGGTGAAGGCGAAGAAAATCCATGGTAACCCCGGGGAACTTCATGCTTTGAGTAACGGTAATGAATTTGTCGAGGTGTTTGTTGGCATCATCATCCGGTAATCCGCAAAATGGACAAGTGTTTTGAACTTGTTGGATCATGTGATGCTTCAACGAAAACTCAGGAGCCGTGATTTGCATCAGCGCAATCGGTCCTCCTCGTCCATTCATCATAGGTTGACACAGCTCCTCCATCGTTCGAAGGTCGGGTGGTGGAACATTGTTGTTGTTATTCATGTTGGGGTGGGGTGGATTATTGTTGTTGTGCACACCAGCCATATCTAAATCTTCACGAGTCTCGGGCTCTGAATAAGTCGAAAATCTAGTACGCATACACCTACAAAAGAAAAAGAAAAAGATACCAAAGAAATAGAGAATATATATGTACTTGTAAAAATAAAAATAAAAATAAAATCTTTTTGGTGCAAAACTTTGAAAAATAAATGCTTTTTATAAGTTTTTTTAATGTTTTTGTATTTTTGAAATTTTTTAATTTTTATGGATATTTTTGGAAATTTTTAAACAAGAAAAATAACGTTCACGAGTGAACGGATCCCAAAATTCAAAGCGTCTCTCACAGAAAACCGTTAATCTTTACGAAAAGAGCTGGCAGTGGCGCCATTTAATAACTAGATTTTACTCAGTTAAAAAGTTAAGTTCTTTGAATGTGTCTAATCGAATTGATTATTGGTTTAAGTGCGACTCTGTTGGAAATTCACTTTATGTGACGACATTTAAGAATTCCCATTAGTTATCATAGTCACACACGCAGGGACTAGATTAGGCAACTTTGTATAGTTTATTCGTGTGTGACTATAAATACCCCTCCTAGGCTTCCAAGGAGGGGTTGTTGCTTGTGTCATTCATTGTTTTAATACAACTTTTATCTTTTCACACACAACCTACTTTCTCTCTCTAACTCATCCATGGCAGCCACCATTTACCACCATGTTAGACCATCGGATCTATAAAATAGCAAACCTACATTTGGCATCAGAGCCTCGGTTCCATCCTTGGATCGTTTGTTTTCGTGTTTTTATTATTGATTTGGTCTTGGTCTCGATCTGTCAATTTTTCTTGTTTATTGTCCATGGTTTTGTCACAACTTTTGGTCATAATGGGTAAATTTTATCACGACTCTTGTCAGATCTAGTATTGTTGTTCATGGGGTCTCGTGATTTTGGTCCTTGTGTCCATTCACTTTTTGTTGGTCATATTATCCACTGGTCTCGAAAACCTTATCAATTTCTGGTTTCAAATCTGTCTCAACTTGTTTTTTTCGGATCTGAAACTGTTCTCACTTTCAAATTGTGTTAATTGGTCTCAAAATCAACTTTGTAAAGCTGTTTTTGTGGGTTTTTTTTGGTTTCCTCATTTTTTTTGAAGATGAAGATGCTAGAAACCCAGATCCAAAAACCCAGAAAAACCAGATCAAAAAAACTAGATCCACAAAACCAAGATCCTGAAAATCCGGAAAAAGTACTATGGATAAGATATTCCGGATGAAGCTTATTCCGGATGAAGCTTATTCCGGATGAAGCTTATTCCGGATGAAGCTTATTCCGGATGAAGCTTATTCCGGATGAAGCTTATTCCGGATGAAGCTTATTCCGGATGAAGCTTATTCCGGATGAAGCTTATTCCGAATGAAACATATCATCTCACCATCCTTATATCTCCACAACACCATAACTAACCTAACCCAACGTCTCCTATCTCCATTCCACATCTAGACTCGAACAAGAAAATCATAATTTATCAAGATCTCAGTTTGGTTCAATATAATAAAATCTTTACAGATTTTTTTCTTTGAACAACATGCATCACAGATCCATTTATGTATGGTTTCACCCATCCTTGATATTCGAATATAGAGAGAGAATGATAACAACTCTGTCACATTCAATCTTTGGTTCGGTCATCATCATATATCATATACACGACAATATTCACCACAGATTCATGTCAATGGTATTATTCATTGTTTAATTTTCGACATCAAAGATTTGATTTATAACAAGTATGTTACAATCAACCTTTATTTCGATTTTATGACACAAAAACGACATGCATCATAGATCTGTGAATGAATTACCCATCTTTTTATATACGAAAATTACAGAAGATTCATAACATTTTTTGTTAGAATCTTTCTCATTTTCGTGTGTAAAACCAACATGCAATATAGATCTGTCATTAATTTTTGAATTAAAGATGGATTAATAACAAGTATGTTATAATCCATTCCTTGATCTCGATTTGACAAAACACAAAATGACTCAATCCAAAGACCACATGTAATCAATTATTTCACCTACCCGAGACCTTCATTCGAAGATCTTGAAGCCAACTTGGTTTCTCTATCTTCGTGGGTTTCGTATCATCTTAAGATTGAGATTCGTTTTAGTGAGTGAGTTAATTGAGATTGATTTTGGTGGCTGAGATTGGGATTGAGTTTGGAGATAATAATTGATTGTGTTAGATATATGAAGTTTGAGATGGGGGCGGAGTTTTCAATAGATGGGATCTAGAAAGAAAGAGACGGAGGTTTGTTAATTTGGTGATTGAGATGATACCAGATTGGGATTCTTGAGGTTATGGAAGAGATGAAGTTTGGTAGGAATGAGAGAAGGGGGCGGAGTAAATTGTGTGTGAGATTAGGGATTGTTAACCCTAATAAAAGGGGATAACTTTGTTATATATCTCAAAATCTTGGACCGGGTTTGATGGTCCGGTTGATGTTGGTAAAAACAAAAATGAGACGTGTGGACCACGTGGTACTCACCACAAATGGTTTATCGATAGTTTCTATGTTGAGACGTGTGTCTGCCAAGCATGCCACGTTTCCCATAACTCCAATTTTTTCATTCATTTGATGGGCCTAAATCGTCTAATATCTCCATGTGGGCCGGTTAATGTTTAAGTATACTTCCACAAAGTTAAATGGCGATTTAGTCTTGGGCATATAATATCTTTTTGGTATTATATTGAATTTTGTTATATTTGGTAGACAAAGTGGTATGAAAAAGTGACGTGTCAAAGTGCCGAGATAAAAGTGATGAGACAAAGTGACAAAAAGACGTGACTAAATGAAGAAATTTATTTGAGACGAGACCAAGAAAAAATGGGCGATTTTTTAGTGACTATAGATTTATTTTTTTGGATCGGGTATTAATTATTTGAAGATGAAGACGGATTTTTTTTGAAGGCGTGTACTTATTTTATCTTTCAAAGATAACTTGCTCGTGCTTAATCTTCGAATGACGACTTGGTTATCTAGTTTCCGGGTTCGGGGTGGTTGGTTGATGACTCAGATAACTATCACTTAAAGGGGTTACATTGTTGTACTCAGTGTCGCGCGCTTAGTCGACGTGGATAATTTCAAGAGGTGTTGTGCTTATAGACTTCTTCAGTGATGCATTGGGTACTTAGAGATTTCTCCACCGTTCCTCATTCAACAATTATGCAAGCTTAAGTAACAAGATCGAAGGATTCTTATACAGTTTAACGTTTGATGTATCCGGTTCATTCTATCAGTGGTCACTTCAAATTGCTTACAAGTGGGTTGGTAAAGATGGCCATGGAGAGTTTATGAGTAGCGATTTTCGATCAGCAGCTGATTCTCACAACATATATAATTCATCTTATTTATTATTCTCACAAGATTTCAGGTACATGTGCATACGATTTATTGCTGGTTCCGAGTTTCGAAACCATCAAGGGGGAAGAAGAAGACACATTGAACGCACAACGAGTACACGTGATGAACTTCATACCAGAGAAAATCAGTGTTTTAACTCGTGGCGTTATCAATCTCTAAACGGTACACTACTGATTCGATGTTTAATTGTTTTGATGTTGCAATTATTCATCATCATTATCCTATATAGAGAGATATGCACTTCCGGGACTTAATTGACTCTGGTGCATCTCTGGAAGAAGATATGTGCATTTCCGGGACTTAATTGACTCTGGTGTTACGATGTCAACTTCATGAATGGGATAAAGTGTCCACTTCAGTATTTGAGCTTCATACTTGGGATTGGTTTATTTTCTTCAACTATGTGGGGGAAGAAATGTCTTGATTCTTTCTAGTATGCATAACTTGAACTCTCAGGGGGAAGAAAAATTCAGAAGAATTATTCAAGCGTGAGAAGAAGTTGTTGATCTACTTGGTGTGCCCCTTACCTTCAATCCCTCATAGCAACATTATCATGTTATATGATGGGGTTTGCTTTTTAAATTCCACTGTGCGCTTAATCATTCTAAGCTTTATTGAAAGCTTTGAAGTTGCTTACGAGGATTGTCGGTTTAGAGGGAAGCTATTTAAAAGCTTCTACATCAAGAAGATGTGGCATGAATTAGGGGGAAGTTAATTCAGAAGCTTCTCCTTAACCAGAAGTATATGGATTACTTAGCTCGTGCCGTTACAGTATTTATACCACAAGTTACTACGAAGATGAGTCACTCTAAAGTGAAGACTTGAAGTCAAAGGCCTCAGAAGACTTCATCATCATTGGACGCTTCATGGAAGCTTTTGTTCTTAATCATTATGTACTTGTTAGGAAAAAATATTGTAAGGAATTCTACACGTCGTCCCATGGGGGAAGATTGTTGGAAATTCACTTTATGACGACATTTAAGAATTCCCATTAGTTATCATAGTCACACACGCAGGGAATAGATTAGGAAACTTTATATAGTTTATTCGTGTGTGACTATAAATACCCCTCATAGGCTTCCAAGGAGGGGTTGTTGCTTGTGTCATTCATTGTTTTAATACAACTTTTATCTTTTCACACACAACCTACTTTCTCTCTCTAACTCATCCATGGCAGCCACCATTTACCACCATGTTAGACCACCGGATCTATAAAATAGCAAACCTACAGACTCAGTCGTCTTTTGGTGGATAAAATAATAGATTGGTCGTTGTAGTAAAATTAAATTGCAAAACTTTTAAAGTAAATGATAGGTAATTAAAACTAAAACTAATTAAAAAGTAATTGTGCAAAATTTAAAACTCTAAAAGTAAATGACGAGAAATTAAAGCTTGACAAAAAATGAAATTTGAAAACTTAAAGTAATGCAAACTTAAAAATAAAACTAAGGCAAAGTAATAAAACAAAACCCAATCCGTCGGAATACACCTATTGGAATCTGATCGGAATAAAACCGTCGGAATAGTCACAAAGGTGTCCTGTCGGAATGCTGCTGTCGGAATATGGTCGGAATCTCCTGTCGGAACGTAACTATCAGTATAACGAGAATCAAATCTATCGGAATGATAATCGGAATCCCCATCGAAATATCAAAACCCTATTCCGATAGACGCATCGGATTACCAGTCGGAATCAAAAACCCTAATCCTTCATCTAAGACATCACCTTTGGTAGATGATGACTTGGATGAAATAGACATAGTCAAAGCCAAAGATGTTAGAAACATAGGAGTTGAAGACCTTAATGTTGAAAAGGGAGTAAACACTAAGGAGTTAAAGGATCATGCTCTCGACAACGTCTTAGGCGAATTAAATCAAAGGACCCTAAGATCTCAAGTCCAAAATTAAAGTAACTTCTTTTGTTTTGTCTCCTTGATTGAACCAAAGAATATTAAAGAAGCTTTGATGGATGAGAGTTGGGTCATCGCCATGCAAGAAGAGTTGAATTAATTCATTGCTAATGACGTTTGGGAACTTGTTCCTCCACCTACAAGTGTGACCATTATAGGAACCAAATGGGTATATAGGAATAAGTTAGACGAGAATGGTGTTGTGTCTCGTAACAAGGCTAGACTTGTAGCTCAAGGCTATAATCAACAAGAAGGTATTGATTATGACGAGACATATGCACCCGTAGCAAGATTAGAATCCATTAGTATCCTTTTAGCCTACGCTTGTGCCTTAGACTTTAAGCTTCAACAAATGGATGTAAAGAGTGTGTTTCTCAACGGTTTGATCAATGAGGAGGTATATGTGGCTCAACCTCCCGGCTTCATTGATTTTGAGAAACTGGATCATGTTTACAAGCTTAAGAAAGCTCTTTATGGTCTCAAACAAGCACCCAAATCTTGGTATGATAGACTTAAAGCATTTCTTGTAAAACATGAGTATACCATGGGGATGGTAGACAATACGTTCTTTACAAAGAAGAAAGGTTCTTACCTCATTATCGTACAAATATATGTTGTTGACATTATATTTGGTTCAACTTGTCAATCATTGTGTGATGACTTTGCCAAAATCATGTATGACGAGTTTGAAATGAGTATGATGGGAGAAATTAACTTCTTTTTAGGACTCCAAATTAAACAAATAGACGATGGTATTTTCTTTAATCAATCCAAGTATTTTAAAGAAATGCTAAAGAAATTTGGATTAGAAGACTCTAGACCAATGAAGACATCTATGGCCTCGGATACTAAACTCACCGTAGATGATGATTGTGAGTCGGTAGACAACACCAAATATAGAGGTATGATTGGTAGTTTGTTGTACCTAACGACAAGTCGACCGGATACCATGTTTAGTGTTTGCCTTTGTGCTCGCTTCTAAGAGGCTCCCAAAACCTCTCATCTTGAAGCGGTTAAGCGTATCTTTTGATACATCAAGGTAACTATACATTTAGGATTATGGTATCCTAAAGGGACCGGCGTAGAAACCATTGTGCAGGCGGACTCGGATCATGCGGGAGACTGTGTAGACTGGAAAAGCACTAGTGGAGTTTGTACCTTCATGGGTTGTTGTTTAACTTCTTGGTTCTCCAAGAACAAACCGCTCTTGCTATATCCACCACGGAAGCCGAGTATGTGAGTGCCGGTAAATCTTGTCAACAAGCTCTATGGATGAATCAAGCGCTTGTTGATTATGGGATTTCTCTTGATGATGTTCCCATCATGTACGACAATAAGGGTGCAATATACCTTAGCAAGAATCCCGTGCAACATTCGTGAACCAAGCACATAGAGATTCGTCACCATTTCCTTAGGGATAATGTTCAAAAAGGGAACATTTCGATTGAGAAGGTGCCCTCGGTATAAAACTTAGCTGATATCTTCACTAAGCCACTTAAGAGGGAACCTTTTAATTACTTGCGTCTAGGTCTAGGTTTAATGGAACATATTACTTAATTGCGCATTTTATTAATCGAGTCCTTTTCTCTTTTGAGTCTTCTCTTTCTTTGAGTCAATGAGTCTTGCAAACTCTTTTTGGAAAACCTCTCTTCTCTTTTTCAAAATTCTCAAAGTTCTTTCGAAAATCGTCGAGAAATGTTTTTGCATTGTTAATTCAATCTAAAAACGTTTTTCATAGCTTCTTGATATTAATAATGAGCTTACATAATTCATATGTATGTGTCTCTCATGTATAGCAAGAACAAAAGAGAACTATGGAGGATCATTGTGTCATGACTTATTGTCTAGTTCAACATACCTCCAACATCGATTTTCTTTAAAATCCATGTATTTTGGTCAAAACCTTGTTTGGTGAGTTCTTGTGTGTTTTCTTTGTCTATCTTTGCTTTTTAGCATATCTCTATGATTAGTTAGAACTGAAAAATAGGACTCGCTGAATTAGAAAATCCTCTTTCATCACCAAAATCTACCCACTGTGGGCGGTTCTTTATGGAGATCGCGGCTCCATATCGATATGGAACTGCCGGTGGAGAAAAGGAACCGCAGAGAGTGCTTCCTATTTTGGGTAATTATGAAACTCCAAATTTGTTCCAACACTTCTTGGAATCTTTGCTTCAACCCTTTGACCACCCTCAAAATATCTTGAGCTTTCTCTATTTAACCCTAAGCATTTTGTATCCTTTCTCAAATCAAAATGTCTTATTCTCCAAATGAAAGTCTTAATTCTCCTCCATTTTCTCTAATTGCTTTCAATCCCAATTCACCCAAGAACACTCAAAATCACATTTCTCCTTCTTCTAAAAATGTTGATTGTGGAACTTCTTTTCTTCCACCACTAGCCTTTAGTGTTCTTCCTCCTTCATATGATAATGTCATGCATCATGGAACATATTGTCATTGTTGTCAATATCAACATCTTGCTATGGCTCATATCTATGAGGAGTTGAATTACATCAAAAGTCTCTTAGTCAAACCTTCTCTTCACTTTGACTATGAGATTACTACCAAGCCACCACCACCTCCTTCTGCCACTACTTTGTCTTTTATCTAAGCATTGGTTGCTTATCTTCAAGACATCTAGTTCAAGCAAATCTTAGAGTTCTAGTTTAACTAGGATTAGATTTATGCTTTTCTTTTGGCTTGTTTTATTTTTACATACATCTTTGTATGTTTTGTTTCCTTGTATCTTTTATTCATGTTTTTCCTTTTAACATGACTTATCTTGGATCTTGGTCTCTTCTCTTTTATATTTATTTTTCTTTGTGTGACCTTTGCTATATCCTGTTGGATATCTCTTCTCTTCTACTAACCCTTCTATGTAGCTTGTCACCATATCTCGATTCCTTGGTGCCACAAGCAAGGGGGAGTAAGCAACAAGGGGGAGCATTTGCAAAGTCCGATTCTTCTCTTCTATAAAGACTTTTGCAACCTTTTTGCTTCAACAAAGGGGGATAAGTGAAATAAACTCGTCTTCGAAAATCTTGTTTTCCATGTGATTGAGTTTATGTATTGTCGAAATCCAAATGGGGGAGATTGTTAATGCAATGATGCCTAAAAATGTTACTTGCATTTTTTGGTCTCGCTTTGTTTTGATTACGACAATATGTAAAAACAAGCATTTACGAAAACAACGAAAAACGAATTCTTGAGTTCAAGTATTTTTCATTTCAACCATTATCACTTAATGTTTGTACAAACAAGTACTCATCCTAATTAAGTGATCAAGGATTTAATCTTTTCTTAAAACTCACTTTTATTAAGTGTGACAAGTTTTTATTAAACTTTATTTTTAAGAAAATGTTTTATTAAATTAAATATTTGAAAATTTGAAAATCGCATATTCTATCTTGGTTTGGAATATCCTTTCAGGATATTTTAATCACCAGATTCGAACCATACCACTAAAAGACAAAAAGGAGTGGAGTCTACTCTGGCGGTTCCTTAAGTGGCTATGCGGTTCCTTATCGATAAGGAACCGCGGGCTGCTATAAAGAACCGCGGGCTGCTATAAAGAACCGCGAGCAGATATAGCCGATGGAGCCTTGTCTTATAAATAGTCGACCATTCTCAGATTTTCTCTTCACTCTTTTGCACATATAATTCCTGATTATTTCATTCTTCTAAAATCACTCAAATCCTTGGTCATTTGGTTGATTACTACTTGTTTAGAAGTGAATCTTTCTTCTCCCATTTCCTCCTCTCCAAGTGCAAAGAGAAGAACACTTTCATCCTTGAAGTGTTGTGTCTACCTCAAAGATTCATTGCAGATCAAATCTTATTTATTCATTGTTGTTAAGATCCAAGTAGTTGTGTCTATTTAGAAGTTGTGTATGTACTAAGGTTAATACTTGGTCCTTAAAGTATACTAGTGTAGATCGGTCCTAGCTAAGATTAATGCTCGACTTTTAGCTTAGAGTCAGAAATTAGATAAGCAACGTTGTGTACGGTTTCTCCACCTTAAGGAGCTTGTTGATTAGTGAACTCTCGAGTAAGGAATACTCGCGGAGTGGAGTAGGGATGAGGAGTGAGCTTCGTTGCCGAACCACTATAAATCCTTGGTGTTTGGTTTGATCTTTCTTTCCTTATCTCTTTACATTCATTATTCTTTATACTTGTGGTTATTAGTTTAGTTGCACTATACCTTGTTCATATTGTGTATAAGAAGGTTTCACATAATTACTCAAGTCTAAGTTTTTGAAAAGGATTTTTGAAAACCGTCTTTTGTCAAGTAAATTTTAAGAAACTATTCACCCCCCCTCTATTTTCTATATTTTCCATAAAATTTTGTACATCTATTTTAGGAATAGATATAAACTTGGTAAATAAGTTATTCACATAATATTTTCGTGTGTTAGAAAGATAGGAAAATCTATTTTAGTTATAATAGATTTGTCTGAATATGGTGTATATTTTTCTTTGAGAACAAGTCAAGTTTCAATATAAATATAACATGTCCCATTCGGTTTTCAGACACAGAAAAAAACACAGCTCCATCACCAGAATTATTCCAGCAGTTCATCGATCAGAAACACGCAAGGCTTCCGTGATCTTTCAAGCAAGTTTGTCTAGTACGGCTATACAACAGCTTTGGATGTTGTATCCTGGGAAACAGACGGGAAATCTACTTTAAGGGGATCGTGTTAAACACGAGCCTCGTATCCTTCTTTACTGTTTGTGTTATTAATTGTAATCTAATGTATTTTTAATAAAAGTGTTATCCCTAAAATGTGAGCGCCATTTACGGAATTACATTAGTTTGATATAGCCACACACGCAGGGACTAGTTTTGTTAAGTTAGAATAGTTCGTGTGTGACAAGGCTATATATACCCCTCCATACTTCCATGGAGGGGTGAGGCTTTTCTTATTTGTGTATTTCACTTCTCTCTCTAAATACACACACTACTTTCAAGCTTTACTTTCTCTCTCTAAAAATGTCTAAACATTTCTTTTATCCTCCCCGACCTCCGGATCATCATCTTGTTAGCTTGAATCTTATGATGTTAACAATTGGTATCAGAGCTAACCGGGGGTGTTTTGTGTTCGTGTTTGCTTATATTATGGTGTTTGGTGGCAGATTCAGCCTATTTTGTATGCGTATGTTTTTAGCTGAATATGGTGTTGCGTATACGTCCAAGTGTCCAAAAGTTATTTTTTTTAATTTGTCTGTCTAATTTGTGTCGTCTGAATCTATCAGTCCATTGCTTTGACACAGTTTCCCATGGTTTATTTTCTAATCTTTTTTTTCCTTGTCCTGTTTTCAACTCCATCAGATTTGAAAGAAAAAAAAAGGGTGTCTTTGTTTAGCTGAATTTCTTTCATCTGGTTTTCAATTAGACAGACAGATCTGAAAAATCACCATATCCACCATTTTCAGTGATATCAAGAAAAAGTCAAAACCCTACTCAGATGGGATATTGCGATAAAGTTATTCAGCAAGCTTCATTCCGATGGGTTGTTTTTAACACATTTCGATGGCTTCTTTTTCGGATTTATTCCGATGGGGTTTTTTTTTGACACATTACGATGGGTTCGACTGACTCATTGCGATGGGACCCATTCTGATGGGACTCATTGCGATGGGTGGGTTGACTCATCGCAATGGTATTCTAAGTCGTCATGCTGCTGGATTTTTTAAAAACATTCCGATGGGTGTTTGGGAAACATTGCGATGGATGTTTGGTCTTTTGCGATGGATAGTACTGGAATCATTGCGATGGAGTGGAACTGATTGCGATGAGGTGTTGACTCTGAATATTGCGATGACTCATTTTTTTCCTTAGAAAACATTGCAAGACTATGTTTAAACATACCCAGACCATACAAGTTTAAAAATGACCGAGACCTTAAAAAACAACAAGCCCGACTCTAATCCTAACCTACCGTCACATAAAAACAACTCAATCTATCTATACCCATCATATCCTACATCATATTTACAACATCATATCCAACATCATCATCATACTCGAAACAAATCATTTAAAAGTTCTCAGACTCGAACAAACATAAGATCTCAGATTCGTGTTTATATGTACATGCATGCCATAATCTATATAGATCTATAACCACGAAATGTCTTATCATCATTGATCACTGTTGGTTTTTGAACATCATTGATATTCGAAATCAAAGAAAGATCCATAACATTTTCGTTATAATCTGGCTCTTTGTATTTTCGATTTTGATTACAACAATATTAAAACCTACCCGTGACCCCTGTTAGGAGATCTTTGAAGCCTTTATCTCATACTCTTCGTGAGTATATTGTCATGTAATTATCTGAGATGTTGGGTGAATAGAGGCGGGTTTGACGTTTTTTTTGTTCTTTGATGGTGATTTGAGAAACATAGATGAGATGTGTGAGATGATCAATAGAGGAGTGTTGAATCTAATTAGGGATGTGTTTCGAATTTAAGATGGACGAGATTAGGAATATGAGATGAGAGAAGATCACTCCAGATTTTGGAGTTCTTAGATGGAGGCGGTTGTGTCTATGGATTAGGTTTGTGAAGTGGGACGACTATTAATTTATGATAGCAACCACTTGGTACTTGGTAGAAATGAGAATGGTCCGGACTTGTATACATGGGATATGATGACATTATTTTGATGTCGGGTATTCGGTATATTTCGATCGAAAGTGCTTAAACGACAAAGAAAATTTTAGGTTTTAAACCTAATATTTTCGAAAAATTTTCGACGACCTCGCCGCATCAGGTGGGTATATGACTGACGTTGAGCTTAAATGACAAGTTAACTAGACAAATTTTGTCCCTTAACGACAATTCATTTCAGAATTTGTTCTAGATAACGACATTCTCAAACACAACACCAAAGCAAACAAAACACTTAACGCTAAAACGATCCGATATAAGATTCACTTTAACGACAACGGCTAGTTTTGATTCTACAAAGACAAGTGATCACGAAGGAGATTTGGTATTCTTTATTTGAATTTGAAGTGGGATTTCATGAAGGCGTCTACTTATTTCATCATCGAGCCTTCCTTCTATTTTTCTACCCCTTTTCTTCAAACCCAGTCTATCGATTGATGACTTGCTTGAACGATAAAAATTATGATTGAGACTTGAATTATCTAGTTTCTACTGTCAAGGGGTGGATGGTCGACGACATGGATAACTATCATTTTTGGGTGTCACACGCAGTTGCTCGTGTGGATAACTTCAAGAGGTATAAGAGACTTGTTTCTGCATCGTTCTTCAATCGACACAAGTGCAAGCTTAAGTAACAAATTTGGGGGATTGCACTTCAGTTTCAAGTTTGGAATATCGGGCTTACTTCACATGTGGTCACAACAAATAGCCGAATGAATTCGAGGTTGGTAAGTTAGACATAGAGAGATGGAATCAGCAATCAATTCTCACGAGATATTTATGAGCTACACAACGACAATGGTACTTCATAGTCTAAGCAAATTTTTTTCAAAGTTTCTCAATGACTTTTAAAACTTTTCAATACATTTGCTTTAGACTAAGAACTTCTCGAGTATATGGACGTCCATGATAATGATGCTTCCGAGAGTTCGAAATCATCATGGGGGAAGATCGTGTACTTTGAAGTAATCATATCAACTTCCAGGGGGAAGTAGTGTACATGGAATGGTATCTACTTCACTTTATATGATTTTTATGAAGTATTCTGCAGGCGTGAGAAGAATTGTTGCTGATTTCCTGCATGTTACCCCAAACGGATTATCACCAAAACCTAAACGACATGAAACAGTATAGAAGCAGTGTTATTTGGTGTGGTTCTTCTACAAATTTCCGCTGTGCACTTAAACCGATGAGCTAGAAGATTGTTCAAACTACATCAAAGTGTCAGAATCTGCTTAAGATACATACATTGGTTTGGGGGGAAGATGATTCAGAAACTTCGTAAAAAAGAAGTCTATGAAGAAAGTTTTTCAATACATGCTGCATGAATTAGGGGGAAGTTAATCCAAATCATGCATATTACAATTGTTCCACAACAAGCAAAGACAAAGAGGATTCAATCTGAGGTACAAGTTATGAAGACCAGAAGACTTATAAGACATCCTCAGCATTGGAAGCGCCTTGGAAGACTTTATTTTGTTGTATTTGTACTTGTTAGGAACAGTGTAAGTAATTCCGTATGTCTCCACATTGGGGGAAGATTGTTAGCCCTAAAATGTGAGCGCCATTTACGGAATTACATTAGTTTGATATAGCCACACAGACAGGGACTAGTTTTGTTAAGTTAGAATAGTTCATGTGTGACAAGGCTATATATACCCCTCCATACTTCCATGGAGGGGTGAGGCTTTTCTTATTTGTGTATTTCACTTCTCTCTCTAAATACACACACTACTTTCAAGCTTTACTTTCTCTCTCTAAAAATGTCTAAACATTTCTTTTATCCTCCCCGACCTCCGGATCATCCTCTTGTTAGCTTGAATCTTATGATGTTAACAAAAAGTATACAGTTTTCCCTACAATCTTAACCCAGATTCTGTAACAGAATTAAAATAATTTTGTTAGAAATCAGATTATAATATATTTTTATTATATTTAAACTGTTTTGTGTTGAAACCAAGATTGAGTTTCTTTGGAAATCAGTTTTACATATTTTAAGTGACAGATCTCTAACGCTTTTTTAAGCAGATGTTCTAATCAGTTTATATTGAGACCAAGATTGAGTTTCTCTTAAAATGATCTCTTTGATTATGCATTTGATTCATTAAAACTAAGATTGAGTTTCTTTGAAGCATATCTGGTACAAGTTGTAGAAATCACGATTGAATTTCTTAGATACTGATTTTATAACCGTTTGTGTTTGACCTTTCAGGATGACTAACAGTACTCCTAAAATCCCTACGACTACTACTGTGAATGTAAATGGTGCACCAGTTTACCACACAGTTGCTAATCATGCTGAAAAACCAAAAAATTCAATGGGCATAGTTTTAAGAGGTGGCAGCAAAAGATGTACTTCTATCTCACGACTTTGAACCTTGCGAAGTTCTTAAAAAGACTGTACCTCAGGTAGAACCTCCTCAGGAAGGTCAACTCGCTAATTTATGAGACTGCATTTATACATAGTCTCATCGTCCAAATCGGGCTTAAAATGCTTAAAAATATCATAAAATGCCATAAAATATGCTTGTATTTGTTCATTGTGTATTTTAGGTACGAATATCATGAAATCAACAAGACAACACAAGATTCAAGCAAAAACAAACACGGGAAAAGAAGCCGCATAATGAACCGGACCCGAACAATGAATTTTGCAAAAATGCCCTTGAAGTTTTGAAGATTGTCAAGTTTGGTCCCTCATCTTTAGAGAATTGTCAACTTTGGCCCTCCAAGAATGAATTTATATACTTGAAGGATGAATACTTTACAATAGAGACCCTTGAAGATTGAGGAAATTTACAATTAGTCCTCCATCATTACAAAGGACTATCCTTGAAAATAAAAAGGACTAACTGTGTAATACAACAAGGACTGTGGATGCAAAGAATACTAGTAGGTGTTGTTAGTGGGAGGGTTAATTATGCCAAAATCCCAATTTACTTAACAATACTACCCAACAAACTCATTAAACTATCCAAACCCACCCACCAGCAACCCATTTAACCCCTACCCTCCAATTATAGTATGCCACATCATTAAAACCGACCTATTACCCATCAACCTAACCCACAACCCACAAAACACTTCTATTCCCGGCCCAGGTCAACAACCAGTCAAAACCGCACTTTACTTAACAATTTTTAAACCGGGATAAAAAACTATTATAATTGAGGGGGAAACTTTTACTGTTGTGATTATCCACCCTAATCCACCCTCTTAGAACCCTAGAACACCCCAGATTTGATTAACCCTCTCCCTCAATTAAAACCCAATTAACCATAGGGGTTTGGACCTATACCACACACCAAACCATCCCACATGTCAAGATTCGAGGCCACATCAGTTGGGGGACCAAACTAGCTCACATGAATCACCCATCACTTTCGTTTGCAGAATATGAAGACCAATGAACGATTAGATTTTATTGCTTGGTGCCCACAACTAAACCAACGTCCCATATTCATTCAACAGCTGGAAGCTCACATGGTGCTATTTATTTGACCAAGACTTTCTTTTCAAAATTCAAAAATCCCAGGGCACTTTAGGAATTGTATGTTTAGGTTTTGCTTCATTCTAGATGGTTCTTTCTTTTAGTATACATTGAGCTACCAACATGTGGAAAGCCTTTGTTCCAGAATGTTTTGTAAACCTTCTTAAATGAGTATTTAGAGTGTTTTCTAAGTCTTGCAAATATCTGAGTTCCATTTTAGTTAAATTGCTTTAATATCGTCTCATTTATTTTATGCAAGTTGTTTTTCAGTTTTAACAAAAAAGTTTTCAAAAGAAATTTTCTAAACCTCTTTGAGATCCAAGGTTTTATAAGTTGTCTATAAGCTAGTGCTGACAACATCAGCTTATAGGATTAACTTATAAGACTTTGTTACTTTACTTGTCTTGTCGTTTTAGTTGCAAAGTATTGGTTTCAAAAAGGTTTTTCTAAAAAAAATCAGCTTTTTGGTTTTAGTTTAACACTTACTGTAGCATAAGATCTTAAGTGCTTATCTGACAAATAAGGACTTATCAGCTTATGCTACAATTTTTCTTGGTGTTTGGTTTTGATGTTTCAGGTTTCAAGTAGTAGAAGATATGATCATTCTTTCCGTATCCAATGAACTGTTGTAGTTTAGGTTTTGCATAAGCTCACAGCTTTCTCCATAAGCTCATAAGCCTAGAAAACGTTCAATAGGCTACATCAGCTTCTTGTTTGTTGGTTTGGATGTAAATCGACACAAGGTAGCTTTGAACTGACCCACTGAATTATTCTGTCTTATTTTGAGCCAAGTTGTGAATCTGCCTACATGTGCTTATTTGTTGCTGTTCATTGGTTTTTATAAGTCCTTAGCTGCTTACTTTTATGTTCAAGATGTTTTCTTTAGTTAATTTGCTTTAAATCTCAATTCGTCTTTGTTAATTTTTTTTTTCTGAATTGAAACTAGTGTTTGGGAGTAACAAGTAATCTGTCACAAGCTTAGATCTATAGTTTAAGTTCGATTAAAACTAATTTTAGAGGTTGGGGTAAGTTATTTTAAGCTTTTGTCTCATTATAAAACCCTAAAAAACATCAAGTGTTCTTTATTTCTGATTTAGATCAGTAGGTTGATTTTCTATGTTAAGTGTTTAATTTGTTGATTTATATGTTCGATTTCCATTCTTGTTAGATAAATAATTGATAGGTGTGTAAACACCCATCCTTTTACCACTTAATTCTGGCTAAAACGAGACCAAAACACGTATTTAATATCAGTTGTTTGGAATTATGCGTGGTTTTTGTGTTTATTGTGTTTTCAGAGCCAACCGGATGAATATTGAAGAAAACATGTGATTGCACGGGTTTTACTGAAGAAAAGGACTCAAGATAAAGTCTATTGTCCAAGAGATGCAAAAGATTTGAAGTCACTGGGCCGATTCGAAGATTTATCGAAGAAAAGGACCAAAGATGGAAGATTTACATAGTCGAAGAAACTCAAGTCTTTTAAACGAAGAAATTAAAAGACGAGTTGAATTTAATTGACGACAAATCCCGAATCAGAATCGAAAACGTCAACTTTTCTGAAAAGACGAGAAGACAAGAAGAACGGGAGAAAGCCCACTCACCAAAGGGAACACCTATAAAAGGAATCCCCTCACACACATAGTTTGAACCAGTTTGAGTTTTTCTCTCCTCCCCTTTTTTCTCCCTTTTAGTTCGTATCATCACCAACACCACTAGGGTGTTTGGTGATCTTGATCTTTGATTTTTAATCTTGTAATTTTCATCTTTCTTTTGTGATTGTTAAAACAGTAATCATCAATACAAGTTCTTGTTTAATCTTTCCATTTAATCTTGTTCATCATCATCTTTTTCTTCAAGTTCTTAAGTTCTTATTTTATTGAGTTTTGATCTTCAAAAGTTGTTGGGATTTATGTTTTTGTTGATGGGATTTGTAGTTATTGGTTAGTAAATCATTTGTGTTAAGTTGTATTTAAGTTTTTGGTGAAAAACTTGGTGATTTTTGGATCAAAACATTCTTCCTTGTTCTTCGGCCTAGTTACTGTATCTGAGTTTCCCAGACTTCCGGATGAACACAAATCTTCCGGATGAACACAAAAGTTCCGAGTGAACTACTTTAGTTAAAAGTTCCGCATGAATCAAAACTTCCGAACGAACAGAAAGTTCCGGATGAACCCAATCTTCCGAATGAACTGAAGTTCCGGATGAACAGTAAGTTCCGAATGAATGCATGTTTTTAAGTTCCGAATCAATTTCTTTTAGAAAGTTCCGAACGAACAGAAAGTTCCGGATGAATCCAATCTTCCGAATGAACTGAAGTTCCGGATGAGTTTTAAGTTCCGAATGAATGTGTTTTAAAAAGTTCCGAGTGAGTTTTTCCCTTAAAAGTTCAGAATCAGTAGAAAGTTCCGAATGAGTCTAAATGTTCCGGATGAAGTAAAACTTCCAAATGAACCAATCTTCCGAATGAAGTTCCGCATGAGAGTTCCGACCCAACTTCCGTGTAACAACTGGTAATTTTCTTACTTTGTAAAATGACCATTTTACCCTTTGACTTTTTATTTAGTCAACTATGTACTTGAACTGTGTATAAACCGGGAAGTTATCCCGCGTTTTCTGAAAAACTGTTTTATGACAAGTGATGACTTGACACTGAGCTCAGTCATCGTTTTGAAATCTTCTGTGAATCTGACCAGACTGCTGTAACGGTCAATGAATTGACGATAATCCGTGAGATTATTCGTTATCTGTGAATTACGTGTTTAACTGCTTTATTTTAACTGCGTGATTGTTATTTTCATTAACTGCGTATTTAATTAACCCAGTACGTATTTATAAACATGTATTTTAGTATTTTTGCCATTTATAGTAATAAATCGTATTTTCAGTGAATATTTACTTAACGTATCGCGTTTTCGTATTATACGTCGTTTTTACGAGTAACCGTCGTAAGCATGCATAAAACACTTTACGAAACGTAAAATGTCAGTTTTCGTCGAAAAATCATAAAATTAATATATTTCGTCAATTTTCTAAGTTTTACGCATTTTTAAACGTAACTGCATACTTTTCACTAATTACCTAAAACTAATTAACCTTTTTACCTTAAACCTTTTAACTAATTACCTAAGTAAAAGTTTTGAATAATTTACCCCCCATGGGACCCATTATAACCGGCCACCATACACAACACATGCATACTTGAACCAAAATTACACACTTTGCTAATTTGGTGTCTATTTTTCCCACTAAACAAGAAACCCTAAAATGTCATTCTCATCACACAAATAATTCACTTCACATTTCACAATTCAAAAACACAAATCTCTCCTCTCTCTCTCTCTAAACACATGGCACAAACACACAACACATTTTCCACCATTGTTGAATTTTAAAAAGCTTCATTTTTTCAAGATTTAACACAAAACAAATACACCCAAAGGTTTAAAAACACAAAAGGAAGAATGGTTATTCATGGTTTGTTGATTTGAGTAGTTTTGGGTTGAAGATTTTTGAAGTTGTAGATTTGTTGTTGTTGATTATTTGTTGAGTAGAGCGTAGATCGTGATACCGTCGTTACGTAGAATCGTTACACAAGGTTATTTCTTAAACCTTTTTCAATCTTTTCATTTTCATGCATAATCTTTGAAGATTCATGCATATATGTTACTCATCATCTACTTTCTTGAAAATAAAATGGTAAAAACTATTTTGGTCATGATAAATTTTTAGATCTATAAGTATTTTGAATAAATCTTTTAAATCTATGTATGAAAAGGTTTTAATTAAAGGATTTATAAAATATATACATATATATTTTTGTGATTTATGAACTTGAAAATAAATCTTTGATTTTTATGATGTTTATGAGTATTTGGAAGGAAGTAGTAGTGTTATTACTAGTGGGTACGCTTAAAAATGGTCGAAAACGCGTTTGTACGAAAAAGTCGTATTCTGTCCGAATTATTTATGGGGTTTAACGGGTTGTAAAAATTGTTTTGACACTAGTTTAGTACGAGATTGTGAAAATATAAGTAAATACCTTCGTTTCGGTATATTATAAGCTAAAAACGGAGTTAAAACGAGAAAGATATGGGCGTTTAAAGTTTGATGACGGAAAACTTATTTTTTTGAGACATACTAAAAATACACTTGCTGTCCATATTTTTAAAGTGGTCGAAAAGACGTTTTCGAGTTAAACCGAGTCGTTTTTAGTGTCGAAATGGGTACTAAATGCTATATATGATTGTTGGGAACGATTTGAGAAAAGCGAAAGCGCTAGATAGATATTGTTGAAAGTGAAAATTGGGTTACATTGCGAGAAATGATTTGTTGAGCGTTGTGGTTGAGAGATTGATTGAAAATTTGGGATTTTGAGTCAAGATTTGGGAACTTACCAAAAATGGCAATTTTTGAAATGGCGCCGAAAGGCTGCCGAAATTTCTATGAAAAGCGTATTGAGAAAATTTATTAAGATAAATTTTGGCAAATTAAAATTTACGCCGAAAGGCTGTCGAAATTTCGTTGAGTCAAAAATAAATATTTTTGCCTAAGTATATACGATAATACTTATAACGATACGATAATTACTAGTCACGTTTTTAAACAAGATAATGTATGTATGAACGATGAGTAACGTACGTGACGAATTATTATGACTTATTTGCTAGCGCCTAAACTATAGTATTATATTTAGGTTGTTGCTAGAGTGCTCGCTTCTATTTGATCATACTTGTGCGGTTTGTATCGTTGCTTGAGGTGAGTTTACAGTTCCCTATTAAACTGCTTTCTATGTTTAATGTTTTGGGATGTGATGAATGCTATTGATGCTTGCTTCTGAATGCAAGTAAAACTATTTTTCTGTGAACGCTTCGTGAACACTATTTATGAGATAGCTTAAGTTGCTTGAGCCATAGTCCCCACTATCGTGAATCGTTAGTTACTCTGCTGGAGTAAGCTCTTATGTTACGGATAGATCTATTGAGGGTTGACAACCTCCACTCGGGCATTCTGACGCCGGACGAGTGTGTACCATTTGTATGAACGGAGTTATCTTGGCTAGGTACTCTATTGGGGCAAATTTATATGTGCAATCTATTGCATGTACTGGATCACTAGTTTCGATGTCACGAGCTTAGCGCTATCATAAATATTGTGAACACCCAATTTATCCTACACTTGGCACTATATCTCCTATAGTTGCATGTGTACATGAAATGAAATCTGAAAACGTATGACTATGAATTTTTACTTGAAACCTATATTCTCACCAACTTTATGTTGACCCAATTTAGCATTTATCTCAGGTATTTGATGATGATTTGTATCTGCTACGTGAAGTACTTGGAGTCCGCATGCATTCATGACCGCTCTTCGGACATTTATTCACTTATGCTTTTGAATTATTATCTCGTTGATGTTTAAAACTTTTACATTCCGCTGCATTATCTTTTGAAACTGAGACCTTTAGTATTGTGATGCTTTTAATTTAAATTCAACGAGGTATTTTTATAAAACGTCTCATTTAGAGTCGTTCTCTTGTACCTTGAACTATGATGCTATGACGTAACAGCCCCCGAGCTTCACCGCTTCCGCATATCACATTTTGGGGTGTTACAGAATTGGTAATCAGAGCCTTGGTTATAGAGAACTAGGTTTGCATCTTAGGCCTAGACTATAACCGATGTGGCTACTTGTTACTCTGTATATATGTGTACTACGTAATGTATTACGTAGGATCACACTATAAGTATAAGTAATATATATTATGTAATACGTAATATGTATTATATACATATGCACTTCTCAGATTTGCATACTTTAATTTCCATACATGATTATTTCATGCATACCCTACAACTGCTTAATACGCATTTTGGTTGTTGCAGGTTATGTCGTCATCTACTGTTTCTTACCAGCCCGACTCTGCCGACGAAGAGTGGGAAGACGAGGTTGAGATGGTACCGGATCATGTTGAGCCGCAGGATGCTCCTGAGGAGGCCGATCCTGAGGAGGAAGATGAGGAGTATGATTCTGACGAGGAACCGGAGGAGGATGACGAGGGTGAGCCTGCTGTGTTGTCTGACACTTCTGACATTGTTGATGGGATGCCGCCTATTGTGCATCGTACTTTGATTGAGTGGGTCAGTGATAGTGAGGATGATAGGGAGGGTAATCCGATAGATTATCCAGAGGATGTTGATGATGAGGTAGAGAGTGATGGCATGGAGATTGCTTCTCCTGGACCGATTGGATCGCCGTTGCCTGTGTTAGGACTTGAGGATGGAGATGGTATGGATGCTGAGGATGAGGACATGGATGGATATGAGGTTGATCGAGAGGATGAGGATGATATGGGTGTCGAGGCTGATGAGGATATTGAGGTTACTGATGATGAGGCTAGAGTTGAGTTTCCACTGGTGTCGGATGATGAGGGACATCCCGACTTTCCTGCTCATCATGGATTGATGACTCGTACTGCTGACCGTGATTTGACTGTTGTATCTGAGGAAGCTGAGCCTAGCAGGAGGACTGCGATTAGGAAGACGTCCAACCTGAAGAAGAAGTCTACTGTTCCACATCAGAGGTTTAGAGAGCAGCGGGAAGCATTATGGGGTACACCGACTGCTGAGGTTTATAGTGATTCTGATGATACCGTACCACCTGCTGATGGAGCTGGACCATCTGGCGTTAGGACTAGAGCTGCATCCGATTCTGACTCGTCATACACGCGGAAGAGGGTTCGTATGTCCGATACCAGAGACATCGCCTACTCATGGGAGTCGTGCTATGACTACTGCTTCTCTTTAGCTGCTGGAGCGTTGACATGGTGGAACACCCATGTGCAAACTGTTGGAGCCGAGGAGGCGTATGGAATGACTTGGGAGAAACTCAAGAAGTTGTTGACTAAGGAATACTGTCCTCGTAATGAAATTCAGAAAATGGAAATTGAACTGTGGAATTTGACTGTGAGGAACAATGACATTGGGGCGTATACAAGGAGATTCCAAGAGTTATGTTTGCTATGTCCTGCAATGGTTCCGGATGAGGAAAAGAAAGTTGAGCGCTACATTTGGGGTTTACCTGGTAGAGTTCAAGGGAATGTGACGTCGTCTGGACCGACTAAGGTTAGTGATGCTATAAGGATGGCTCATAGTCTAATGGATCAAGTTGTTCGAGCAAATGCTGGGTATGCCGCAGACAACAAGAGAAAGTGGGGTAATAACCAAAGGAACAACCATGGGAACAATCCGAATAAGAGGCAAGACACTGTGAAAGCGTACACTGCTGGTACTGGGGAAAAGGGAGTGTACAATGGGACGTTACCTCTGTGCAATCGATGCAAGCGTCACCACAATGGACAATGCAATGTACAGTGTCACAACTACAAGAAAACCGGACACATTGCTAGAGACTGTAAGTCACCACAGAACCCGAAAGCCAATGTCACCTGTTTCGAATGCCAGCAAAAGGGACACTACAGCAATGAGTGCCCAAAGAAAAAGAACAAGGACCAAGGAAAAATTGCTAAGGCTGGGGAAGCTCGTGGAAGAGTTTATGTGATAGGAGGAGGAGAGACACAAGAAAACCCCGACGTCGTTACGGGTACGTTTCTTCTCAACGATCGTTATGCTTCCATTTTATTTGATACTGGAGCCGATAGGAGTTTTGTGTCGACTGCCTTTAGTGCCTTAATTGATATGACCCCTTCGCCTTTAGACACTAAGTACACTATTGAGTTAGCTAATGGAAAGTTGATAGAAGCCGACACTATCCTTCGCGGATGTACTTTGAATCTTTTAGGTCGTCCTTTCGTTGTTGATCTTATGCCTGTCGAATTAGGGAGTTTTGACGTAATTATCGGAATGGACTGGTTATCGAGATACCGTGCTACGATTATCTGTGACGAGAAGGTCGTTCGTTTACCATATGGAGATGGAGTTTTGGAGGTACAAGGAGTTGGATGTAAGGGAAAAGGGAAATCACGACTGAACATTATTTCGCGTATCAAGGCTCAGAAGTTGCTGTCGGAAGGTTGCCACGTATTCTTTGCCCGTGTTACGGAAAAGCGGACGGAAGAAAAGCGGTTGGAAGATGTACGTATCGTACGGGATTTTCCGGAAGTATTTCCCGAAGATTTGCCTGGATTGCCGCCGGCTAGACAAGTTGAATTCCAGATCGATTTAATACCGGGAGCAGCGCCTGTTGCTCGAGCGCCTTACCGTTTAGCACCATCGGAAATGCAAGAACTATCAACGCAACTACAAGAGTTGACTGATAAAGGATTCATAAGACCAAGCTCTTCACCCTGGGGAGCTCCGGTCTTATTTGTAAAGAAAAAGGATGGAAGTTTTCGAATGTGTATCGACTATCGTGAGTTGAACAAACTTACCATCAAGAACCGTTATCCGTTACCTAGAATCGATGATTTGTTTGACCAATTACAAGGATCGAGTGTTTACTCAAAGATTGACCTTAGGTCTGGTTATCACCAATTGAGAGTTCGTGAGGAAGATGTTGCTAAGACTGCTTTTAGGACAAGGTATGGACACTACGAGTTCCAAGTGATGCCGTTTGGTTTGACAAACGCACCTGCTGTATTTATGGACCTCATGAACCGGGTGTGTAAACCGTATTTGGATAAGTTTGTCATTGTGTTCATCGATGACATACTAATTTACTCAAGGAATGAGAAAGAACATGAGGAACACCTTAGAATAATATTGGAATTGCTTAAGAAGGAGGAGTTGTACGCTAAGTTCTCAAAGTGTGATTTTTGGTTGCCAAGAGTACAATTCCTAGGACACGTTATTGATAACAATGGGATTCATGTTGATCCTGCTAAGATTGAGTCAATTAGGGAGTGGACTGCTCCTACGACACCGACTGAAATTCGCCAATTTTTAGGACTCGCCGGATATTACAGAAGGTTCATCGAGGGATTCTCGAAGATCGCGAAACCATTGACAAAGTTGACTCAAAAGAAAGTGAAATACGAATGGGGAGATAAGGAGGAATTAGCATTCCAAAAGTTGAAACAAATGTTGTGTAGTGCACCTATTCTATCGTTACCAGAAGGATCGGAAGACTTTGTGGTCTACTGCGATGCATCAGGAAAAGGATTAGGAGCTGTGTTGATGCAAAGGAAGAAAGTTATTGCGTACGCATCTCGACAATTGAAAACGCATGAGAAAAACTACACTACGCACGACTTAGAACTGGGAGCCGTGGTATTTGCTTTGAAATTGTGGAGACACTACTTGTATGGAACCAAGTGTGTTGTCTACACTGATCACAAAAGCTTACATCATATCCTTGACCAAAAGGAACTGAACATGAGACAACGTCGATGGATCGAGTTGCTCAGTGATTATGACTGTGAAATCCGTTACCACCCTGGGAAGGCCAATGTGGTGGCAGATGCACTAAGCAGAAAGGAACAATTATTGACACGTAGAGTTAGATCGTTAGCTATGATTATTAACCCGAACTTACCTGTGCAAATTCGTGAAGCACAAACCGAAGCCCTTAAGCCTGAAAACGTTGAAGCTGAGAAACTAGGAGGAATGGTTACTAAGAAATTGGAGACTAGCACAAACGGAACGCTATGTCTAAATGGTAGAAGTTGGTTGCCACTATTTGGAGGACTTAGGAACGTGATTATGCACGAGTCGCATAAATCTAAGTATTCGATCCACCCCGGATCTGACAAAATGTATCAGGATATGAAAAAGCTATATTGGTGGCCAAATATGAAAGCTGAAATCGCTACTTACGTAGGGAAATGTTTAACATGTGCTAGAGTGAAAACAGAACACCAAAAACCATCTGGACTGTTGGTTCAACCGGTAATCCCTATGTGGAAGTGGGAAAACATAACCATGGATTTCGTAACTAAGCTGCCTAAAACGACAAACGGATATGACACAATTTGGGTAATTGTGGATCGACTTACGAAATCTGCACACTTTTTGGCTATGAAGGAGGACGATTCAATGGATAAGCTTACGAGACTATACCTGAAGGAGGTAGTCGCTAAGCATGGAATACCGATCTCGATCATTTCCGATAGAGATGGTAGATTTACTTCAGAATTCTGGAAATCACTTTAGAAAGCGTTGGGTACGCAATTGGACATGAGTACTGCTTATCACCCGCAGACTGACGGACAAAGTGAGAGAACTATTCAAACGCTGGAGGACATGTTGCGCGCGTGTGTACTGGACTTTGGAAAACAATGGGATAGACACTTACCTCTAGTGGAATTCTCTTACAATAACAGTTATCATACTAGTATTAAAGCTGCACCGTTTGAAGCGTTGTATGGTCGTAAATGTCGTTCGCCTGTGTGTTGGAGCGAAGTTGGGGATAGCCAACTTACTGGACCCGAACTAATCCGTGAAACAACTGAGAAGATCTTTCAGATCAAGAGCCGAATTCAAGCAGCCCGTGATCGTCAGAAGAGTTACGCCGATGTTCGACGTAAGCCTCTCGAATTTCAAGTAGGAGACCGAGTGATGCTGAAAGTATCGCCTTGGAAAGGTGTGGTACGTTTTGGCAAACGAGGAAAGCTGAACCCCCTTTATATTGGACCGTTCAAGATTTTAGCTAAGGTTGGAACCGTAGCCTATCGTCTTGAATTACCCCAAGCATTGAGTCGCGTGCACAACACTTTTCATGTTTCGAACTTGAAGAAGTGCCTTTCTGATGAGACACTTGTTATACCGATGGAGGAACTCCAAATCAACGACAAGATGCAATTTGTCGAGGAACCTGTTGAAATCATGGACCGGGAGGTCAAACGATTGAAACAGAGTCGTATACCGATCATGAAGGTGAGGTGGAATTCTAAGCGTGGACCTGAATTCACCTGGGAGCGTGAGGATCAATTTCGCAAGAAATATCCGCGCCTCTTTGACAACACTGGAGCCCATGACACTCCTAAGCTTTGAGGACAAAGCTTCATTAACAATGGGATGATGTAACAACTGGTAATTTTCTTACTTTGTAAAATGACCATTTTACCCTTTGACTTTTTATTTAGTCAACTATGTACTTGAACTGTGTATAAACCGGGAAGTTATCCCGCGTTTTCTGAAAAACTGTTTTATGACAAGTGATGACTTGACACTGAGCTCAGTCATCGTTTTGAAATCTTCTGTGAATCTGACCAGACTGCTGTAACGGTCAATGAATTGACGATAATCCGTGAGATTATTCGTTATCTGTGAATTACGTGTTTAACTGCTTTATTTTAACTGCGTGATTGTTATTTTCATTAACTGCGTATTTAATTAACCCAGTACGTATTTATAAACATGTATTTTAGTATTTTTGCCATTTATAGTAATAAATCGTATTTTCAGTGAATATTTACTTAACGTATCGCGTTTTCGTATTATACGTCGTTTTTACGAGTAACCGTCGTAAGCATGCATAAAACACTTTACGAAACGTAAAATGTCAGTTTTCGTCGAAAAATCATAAAATTAATATATTTCGTCAATTTTCTAAGTTTTACGCATTTTTAAACGTAACTGCATACTTTTCACTAATTACCTAAAACTAATTAACCTTTTTACCTTAAACCTTTTAACTAATTACCTAAGTAAAAATTTTGAATAATTTACCCCCCATGGGACCCATTATAACCGGCCACCATACACAACACATGCATACTTGAACCAAAATTACACACTTTGCTAATTTGGTGTCTATTTTTCCCACTAAACAAGAAACCCTAAAATGTCATTCTCATCACACAAATAATTCACTTCACATTTCACAATTCAAAAACACAAATCTCTCCTCTCTCTCTCTCTCTAAACACACGGCACAAACACACAACACATTTTCCACCATTGTTGAATTTTAAAAAGCTTCATTTTTTCAAGATTTAACACAAAACAAATACACCCAAAGGTTTAAAAACACAAAAGGAAGAATGGTTATTCATGGTTTGTTGATTTGAGTAGTTTTGGGTTGAAGATTTTTGAAGTTGTAGATTTGTTGTTGTTGATTATTTGTTGAGTAGAGCGTAGATCGTGATACCGTCGTTACGTAGAATCGTTACACAAGGTTATTTCTTAAACCTTTTTCAATCTTTACATTTTCATGCATAATCTTTGAAGATTCATGCATATATGTTACTCATCATCTACTTTCTTGAAAATAAAATGGTAAAAACTATTTTGGTCATGATAAATTTTTAGATCTATAAGTATTTTGAATAAATCTTTTAAATCTATGTATGAAAAGGTTTTAATTATTTATAAAATATATACATATATATTTTTGTGATTTATGAACTTGAAAATAAATCTTTGATTTTTATGATGTTTATGAGTATTTGGAAGGAAGTAGTAGTGTTATTACTAGTGGGTACGCTTAAAAATGGTCGAAAACGCGTTTGTACGAAAAAGTCGTATTCTGTCCGAATTATTTATGGGGTTTAACGGGTTGTAAAAATTGTTTTGACACTAGTTTAGTACGAGATTGTGAAAATATAAGTAAATACCTTCGTTTCGGTATATTATAAGCTAAAAACGGAGTTAAAACGAGAAAGATATGGGCGTTTAAAGTTTGATGACGGAAAACTTATTTTTTTGAGACATACTAAAAATACACTTGCTGTCCATATTTTTAAAGTGGTCGAAAAGACGTTTTCGAGTTAAACCGGGTCGTTTTTAGTGTCGAAATGGGTACTAAATGCTATATATGATTGTTGGGAACGATTTGAGAAAAGCGAAAGCGCTAGATAGATATTGTTGAAAGTGAAAATTGGGTTACATTGCGAGAAATGATTTGTTGAGCGTTGTGGTTGAGAGATTGATTGAAAATTTGGGATTTTGAGTCGAGATTTGGGAACTTACCAAAAATGGCAATTTTTGAAATGGCGCCGAAAGGCTGCCGAAATTTCTATGAAAAGCGTATTGAGAAAATTTATTAAGATAAATTTTGGTAAATTAAAATTTACGCCGAAAGGCTGTCGAAATTTCGTTGAGTCAAAAATAAATATTTTTGCCTAAGTATATACGATAATACTTATAACGATACGATAATTACTAGTCACGTTTTTAAACAAGATAATGTATGTATGAACGATGAGTAACGTACGTGACGAATTATTATGACTTATTTGCTAGCGCCTAAACTATAGTATTATATTTAGGTTGTTGCTAGAGTGCTCGCTTCTATTTGATCATACTTGTGCGGTTTGTATCGTTGCTTGAGGTGAGTTTATAGTTCCCTATTAAACTGCTTTCTATGTTTAATGTTTTGGGATGTGATGAATGCTATTGATGCTTGCTTCTGAATGCAAGTAAAACTATTTTTCTGTGAACGCTTCGTGAACACTATTTATGAGATAGCTTAAGTTGCTTGAGCCATAGTCCCCACTATCGTGAATCGTTAGTTACTCTGCTGGAGTAAGCTCTTATGTTACGGATAGATCTATTGAGGGTTGACAACCTCCACTCGGGCATTCTGACGCCGGACGAGTGTGTACCATTTGTATGAACGGAGTTATCTTGGCTAGGTACTCTATTGGGGCAAATTTATATGTGCAATCTATTGCATGTACTGGATCACTAGTTTCGATGTCACGAGCTTAGCGCTATCATAAATATTGTGAACACCCAATTTATCCTACACTTGGCACTATATCTCCTATAGTTGCATGTGTACATGAAATGAAATCTGAAAACGTATGACTATGAATTTTTACTTGAAACCTATATTCTCACCAACTTTATGTTGACCCAATTTAGCATTTATCTCAGGTATTTGATGATGATTTGTATCTGCTACGTGAAGTACTTGGAGTCCGCATGCATTCATGACCGCTCTTCGGACATTTATTCACTTATGCTTTTGAACTATTATCTCGTTGATGTTTAAAACTTTTACATTCCGCTGCATTATCTTTTGAAACTGAGACCTTTAGTATTGTGATGCTTTTAATTTAAATTCAACGAGGTATTTTTATAAAACGTCTCATTTAGAGTCGTTCTCTTGTACCTTGAACTATGATGCTATGACGTAACAGCCCCCGAGCTTCACCGCTTCCGCATATCACATTTTGGGGTGTTACATTCCGAGCCAAACTTCCGAACAAAGTTCCGAACCAAGTTCCGAATAAAGTTCCGGATAAACTTCCGGGGGAAAAGTTCCGAATCAAGGTTAAACTTCCGAATCAATTTTCTTTGAATATTTTTAAGAGTTACTGTATTACTGTTTCTACTGTTACTTTAGTTTAAGTTTAATTTTAATTTCATTTTTAATTCAAGTCCTTATTAATTGTCATTAAATTAGTTGTCTTTCATATAAGTTTTCATTTTAATACACTTAAACTTTTTAGTAGACTAGATAACTAAACCCCTTTTTTTGTAACCAAGAACAATCATTCCACTTAAGGCCGAGATCAATTCGAGAGGATATCGAGAGATTAATTGACCCATACAAAAGACTAGTATCAAATGGCGCCGCTGCCGGCTCTTCTCGTTAAGATCAAAAGTTTTTTGTGAGAACTTGGATTTTGGGATCCGTTCCCCGTGATAGTTACTTTTTCACAAAAATTTTCAAAAACACTAAAAAATATAAAATTTTCAAAAATCCAAAAAAAATTAAAAAACATAAAAACCAAAAATATTTTTGCTTTGTTTTTCTTTGTTCGTTCTTTTGCAGGTGTATGCGCACTCGATCCACGTCTTATCAAGAGCCCGAGCCTCTCGATCACTTAGACATGGCCGGTGTACCACCTCCAAACAATAATAACAACAACAACCCACCTTTCAACAACATGAACAATAACAACAACAATGAGCCTCAACCGGATAATCGCCCGATGATTGAATTGCTGCAAGCTCATGTAGATGGCAACACGGATCCAATTGTCATACCTCCAATTGCCGCCAACAACTTTGAGCTAAAATCAGGCTTTATCCAGATGGTCTCCGCTCAACCATTCTTGGGACGTACCATTGATGACCCACATGACCATATCAAGAGATTCTTGCAACTAACCAACACGGTCAAATTCAATGGCGTTCCACAAGAGGTTATAAGGTTACAACTTTTTCCCTTTTCTTTAGAGGGACAAGCCCGGCATTGGCTTGCTAAGGAACCGCCACAGAGTATTCTCTCGTGGACGGATTTGGAAACTAAGTTCATCAATTACTTTTTCCCACCCTCTCGTACTACCGCTTTGCGGAATGAAATCATAAATTTTGAACAAAAGTACGATGAGTCATTCAGTGAATCTTGGGATCGTTTTAAAGATCTTTTAAGAAAATGCCCACAACATGGTTTTACCTAAGTACATCAAATTAATACTTTTTACAATGGTTTAAGCATGAGTGACCAAGATTCACTAAACAGTGCCTCGGGGGGTAATCTTTTGGCTAAGACTTCCAATGCTGCTTGGGATATCATTGAGAATAAGTCTCGTGTGCATACCAAGAGTGTTAGGACCAATGTCGCTAGTGCTAGCACTAGTGACAGCGACAAGCGATTGGACAAAATCACTGTATTCCTTGAATCGCTTGTTACCCACACCGTCAGCAACAACAACAGCAACAACGCTAAAAACGCCCAAGTTAATGCTGTCAGCCAACCTTGTGAGATATGCGGTGGTCCTCACTCTTACACTGCTTGTACTGCCACCCAAGACTACCCTTCTGAAAATGTCAATGCAGCTTATGGCACCTATCCTCAACCCGCTTATCAAGCTAGACCTCAAGGTGACCGTAACTTGCTAAGCTACCGTTCCAACAACTATCTTTTCCCACCCGGTTTTCCCCCAAACAACCCAAACCAACAACAAAACCTCAACCGCCCTCCTCAACAACAACAACAACCTCGTACACCATACATCCCTCCTCACAAGCAGCAACAACCACCTCAACGTAACAACCAAGTTTACCAACAACCTGCTTATCAACCACCCGCATACAATGCTCCTCCTAACCAATCCACCGCTCTACACCAAGAAGTGCAGACCTACATGAGGACAAACGATGTGATCGTGGAAAATCTTCAGCGTGAAGTGATCAATTTGAAAGCAGACTTGGTCAAGAAAGGAAACGATTTGAGAGCCGACATGAGAAATACGTTGGATAGCCAAACAAATGACTTGAGGAACATGATGGCTAGTTTCTTCCAAGGTAATCAACCCTCTTCTTCGGGTACTCTTCCGAGTAACACCGTTGCGAATCCAAGAGGGGAGATGAAAGCAATCACTACTCGAAGTGGTAAAGGTACCAAGGAACCCGAGCTTCCTATACCTCCACCGGTGATTGTGACTAAGGAGAACGAGTCACCTGCTCTTATTCCTCACCCTTCTCCTTCCCCAATTTCTCCACCTCTTCCTTCTACCCCTCCTCCACCCAAGGATGTGAGTGATCCTATTCTTCCAAAGCCTTCCTCTTCTTCCAATATACCTTATCCATCTAGGTTGAGGAAAGAGAAGCAAAAGAGCAAGGATGATATTCAGGTTTCGAACTTCCTCAAAATGTTCAAACAATTGAATTTCAATATCTCCTTCGCTGAGGCTCTCGCTCACATGCCTAAATATGCGAAAATGTTTAAAGATCTTCTGAGCGACAAGGAAAAGCTCCTCGATATTGCCAACACCCAACTTAATGAGAATTGCTCTGCAGTGCTCTTAAGGAAATTGCCAACCAAGCTTGGTGATCCGGGTCGTTTTCTTATCCCTTGCAATTTCCTGGGAGTAGAGAATTGCTTGGCCCTAGCCGATCTAGGTGCCAGTATTAATCTCATGCCTCTAAGTGTTTGGAAGCAATTATCTCTCCCAGAGCTAGTCCCCACCAAAATGACTTTGGAATTAGCCAACCGTACGGTTGCTTATCCAGTGGGGATAGCTGAAGACGTCATTGTAGGAGTCGACAAATTCACCTTTCCTGCTGATTTCGTTGTCGTCGACTACGAGATGGACCCTCGTGTGCCACTAATTGTTGGTCGTCCATTCTTGAGGACCGGTCGCACTCTCATTGATGTTGAAGCCGGTGAGCTTATCATGAGAGTGGGTGACGATAAAGTAGTCTTCAACATGGGAAAGTTGTCTAAACAGCCTTATTCATATGAGAGTGTTAATTGTATTGACGTTCTTGATGAGGCTTGTGAAGAACAATTTAATGATGCTTGCAAAAGTATTCCTACCTCTCTTCCCAATGTTGAGACCGTGTCCTCTATTGATTCATCATTGTCTCTATTTGGAGATAGTGATTTGTTTTGGAAAGATCTTGAAGACACCATGGGAGATGTGAACTTATCTACTGATGATTCTCCTACCAATGGGGACGAAGACATGCATTTCTTTGAAAGCCTTCTCAACGAGGACAATCCGTCGCCTCCATCTCCCACGGTCATTGCTATCGATACTCCGACTTCGAATACGCCTCCCGTCGAAAATCCTCCGGATTTAGAACTCAAGGAGTTGCCGCCCCATCTCGAGTATGTATTCCTTGAAGAAGAGAAGAAGTCGCCAGTCATCATTGCTAAGGACCTAAAGGAAGAAGAAAAAGCTCGACTTGTCGCCGTGTTGAAGAAGCATAAAACGGCTATTGCTTGGAAGATTTCTGATATTCGTGGAATTGATCCTCACTTCTGCACACACAAAATTCTCATGGAGGACGACTTTAAGCCCACAATTCAAAGCCAACGAAGGGTGAATCCAAAAATACATGAAGTCATCAAAACTGAGGTTATCAAACTTCTTGATGCGGGTATGATTTACCCTATTTCGGATTCCCCATGGGTTAGTCCAATCCATTGTGTGCCTAAGAAAGGCGGAATAACCGTTGTTCCCAATGAACACAACGAGTTAATTTCCACTCGTCTCATTACTGGGTGGAGAGTTTGTATAGACTACCGCAAACTCAATGATGCCACGAGAAAGGATCATTTCCCTCTACCTTTTATGGATCAAATGCTTGAACGTTTAGCGGGTAATGAATATTACTGCTTTCTTGATGGTTTCTCGGGTTACTTCCAAATACCCATCGATCCCCAAGATCAAGAGAAGACTACATTCACTTGTCCCTATGGCACATTTGCTTACAAAAGAATGCCTTTTGGCTTATGCAATGCCCCCGGGACTTTCCAAAGGTGCATGTTAGCTATCTTCCATGACATGGTTGAACAAACCATGGAAGTCTTCATGGATGATTTCTCGGTCTTCGGGGATTCCTTCTCTTCTTGCCTTGCCAATTTGGAACGTATGCTTAAGCGGTGCGAAGACACTCGCCTTGTTCTGAATTGGGAAAAATGCCATTTTATGGTAAAAGAAGGCATCGTGCTGGGACACAAGATTTCCAAAACCGGTCTTGAAGTAGACCGTGCTAAAGTCGATGTTATCGCCAAGTTGCCTCCACCTTCAACCGTGAAGGGTGTGAGAAGTTTTCTGGGTCATGCGGGCTTCTACCGTCGATTCATCAAAGATTTTTCTCAAATCGCTCGCCCGATGACCCACCTCTTGGAAAAAGATACTCCTTTTATCTTCTCCAAAGAGTGTCTTGAAGCCTTCAACTCGCTTAAGGATAAGCTAACTAAGGCACCCGTCTTGGTTACCCCTAATTGGGAGCTTCCCTTTGAGTTGATGTGCGATGCTAGTGATTTTGCTATTGGAGCGGTTCTTGGACAAAGAGTGAACAAACACTTCCAACCGATCCATTACGCTAGCAAGACAATGACGGGGGCACAATTGCATTATACGACAACCGAAAAAGAGCTTTTAGCTGTTGTCTATGCTTTTGAAAAATTCCGCCCCTATCTTGTCCTTTCTACAACAATCGTGTATACCGATCATTCCGCGTTGAAGTACTTGTTGACAAAGCAAGATTCCAAACCAAGACTTCTTCGTTGGGTTTTGCTGCTCCAGGAATTTAAAATCGAAATTCGCGATAAAAAAGGAGCTGAAAACCTAGCCGCGGACCATCTCAGCAGACTTGAGGATCCTTACCATGGGGATCATCCGAACAAAGAAATCAATGATTCTTTTCCCTTGGAGACCTTAATGTCTATAAATTCGAAATCTGATGAAACCCCGTGGTTTGCGGACTTTGCAAACTACTTGGCGGGTGGAATTCTTAAGGAAGGGTTGACGTCTCAACAAAAGAAAAAGTTCTTCACCGACATTAAGACTTACTTTTGGGACGACCCTTACCTATTCAAACAATGTGCCGACCTGATTATCCGCCGATGTGTTGACGGACCGGCAGCTTCAGAAATCCTTAATGCTTGCCACAAAGGACCCACCGGTGGTCACTTTGGTCCCAACTACACCTCCAAAAAAGTGTTTGATTCGGGATTTTATTGGCCCTCCATATATCGTGACGCTCACAATATGGTTAAACGATGTGATGTTTGCCAAAAACAAGGCACGATCACACATAAAGACGAGATGCCTCAGAATTTCATTCAAGAGTGTGAAATCTTTGATGTTTGGGGTATCGACTTTATGGGGCCATTCCCTTCTTCTAAAGGAAACAAATACATCCTTGTAGCCGTTGACTACGTCTCCAAATGGGTTGAAGCCAAATCTTTACCCACTAATGACGCAAGGGTGGTTTGTAACATTTTGAAATCTCTTTTCGCTAGATTCGGTGTGCCTCGTGCCATTATTAGTGATCGTGGGACTCATTTTTGCAATTACCAATTCGCAAGAGTCATGGCTAAGTACGGTGTAAACCATCGTCTTTCCACAGCCTACCACCCACAAACTAATGGCCAGGCTGAAATATCCAACCAAGGACTGAAGCGAATTCTTGAAAGAACCGTGGGAGAGCATCGTGCCTCATGGGCTGATAAACTTGATGATGCTTTGTGGGCTTTCCGTACTGCTTACAAGACCCCAATCGGCTGTACGCCTTATCGTCTTGTGTACGGGAAAGCATGCCACCTCCCCATTGAGTTGGAGCACAAGGCTTACTGGGCCTTGAAGTGGGCTAATTTTGATATCAACAAAGCCGGTGGCCTACGCAAGATCCAACTCAATGAGCTGAATGAACTCCGTAATGAGGCTTATGAAAATTCTTTAATCTATAAGGAAAGGACTAAGCTCATTCACGACTCTAAGATTAAGAACCGAGAGTTCCATGTTGGAGACAAAGTCTTACTTTTTAACTCTCGGTTGAAAATCTTCTCGGGAAAGCTCAAATCTCGTTGGTCCGGCCCATTCACCATTGCCCAAATGTTTCCATATGGTACTCTCGAGCTCGCTCAACCTGATGGACCTAATTTTAAGGTGAATGGCCAACGAGTGAAGTTGTACTTTGGTGAGGACACCTCTCAGGAGGTGATTCCATCCCTCACCACGTTCCCCATGAACTAATTTTGGGTCGAGTCAGGCTCGTGACTCGGTTATAAAAAACAAGCACTCCTCGGGAGGCAGCCCGAGTATCTATCCTTTTATGTTTTAACCTCCTAAGTGTAGGGGGACTTCTATACGTGTTTGTCTCTGTGTGGTGATGTGATTACAGGGATAAGTGCACTCTTGGAATCTTTAAAGAACCGTGCTCCCGTGTTATCCGAAATCCGGTTCTATCTCTCAACTATCGTGATTCAATTTTCTTCATACTCACATTTGAAATTGATCACTTTAGTCGTCTCTTCCTTAGCTTGATTTAACCAACGTGCACAATGTCATAAGTGTAGGGGAGACTTTTCCCACATGCTTAAACATTGAGGACAATGTTTATCTTAAGTGTAGGGGGACTTCTATCGAAGTTTTAAGTGGACTTTTCCATGAAAATGCCTTCATTTAACCGGAAAATCATATTTTTCAACATTTTTCAAATTTTTTATTAACTTTGGCCATTTAGTCGTAATTTTTATCTTTGCTTTCGTATGTATATATCCCGCAATAAAGTCAAAAATATTAATAAAGTGGTGTAGCTAGTTTAGAAATCTTTGACATATTAGGCCCGTTGCGTTTATTTTGACTCAACCCGAATAGACTTATCCAAGTTTATTCTAGCTAGTATCCTTAACCATGTAGACCTTAATTGGTTTATTAGGCTAAGTGTCCACGAGTCTCATTACTTGAGATTTTAAATTGTGGAGGACGAGAAATGATAGAGTCAATTATAAGTCGGTATTCTTGCACAAGCTCACTTGGTGTAATTATTTGCCTATTCTCCCATCACTTGCTAATAAATTATCTGCAATAAGTAAGGTCGTACGATTTGAAAAGTTTCTTAGCTTCTAGCCCAAGATCGTTTAAAAGTTGCTCGGTAATGATAAGAGTTCATAGCCAAGGCATAACTTATGAAGCGGGGCGCGAAGATTGGAGAGTCCGAAAAGGCCCTAACAAGGCATGAGGATTCCATTTTATTGCTAAAGATCCAAAGTGATGTGAAAAGCATTATTCCCAAAGTCAATATGAAGGATCAAGACTCACGACGAAAAGCAATCAACTCCCATAAAGATCATGGAGAAGTCTATCCGAAAAGACGCTAACAAGGTATGAGGATAAATAGATCCAAGTCCGAAAAGGAGGCGGATCGTTGTATCTCAAAATCCCAAATAGAGATTGAAGAAATAATCATGAAGTCGTGGTCAACAAAGTTGGAGTACCCCTCAAAAGTCTCCAAGTGAAGAAACTCTATTACGATGAGAAGACCATTATCTCAAGCACGTCTCTCAAGATATGAAGTATGAAGTACATGCCAAATATCGGCCCGAGAAAGGTCTCAAATAGTGAACCAAGTTATGCCAAGATATGAACTTTTTGATATCCCGAGAAGCAGTTTTAAGAGATTTTGTCCTTTAGCTAACTATTGATCAAATCGTCCTACTTTGCTTTCAGCCTAAATAAACTATCGAAATAAGTCCAAAAATGCATCTTCATGATCATTCTAAGACAAAAATAAAATATAAGAGATACACCTAGGAATAAGGGAGTTTAAGCATTTAATTAAGCCATGTGTGTAAATGTTTGATTTACTAACTTATAATAACAATGATCTCGTTTTTAAGCTTAGTTTGGGGAACGTGAAACTTGAGGGTGATAAATCTACGCAGCACCAAAGCCCTAATGTAAGTCCTTGATCTCTTTGCAAGTTATTCCCATGTAGCTATTTTCAAGTGAAAATGGTTTTCTATCCTTTTGTTTCCTTTGAAGTTTAATTTCTTTTAGTACTTTAATTTTTGTTTAGTAGTATTTTAATAAGGCCAAGGTTGATTAATTATGAGAAAAGTGTAAATTTGCTTTATCACTAAGCATTGCATGAGGGCATGGCAATGGTTAAGTGTAGGGGATTTGATAGGTGTGTAAACACCCATCCTTTTACCACTTAATTCTGGCTAAAACGAGACCAAAACACGTATTTAATATCAATTGTTTGGAATTATGCGTGGTTTTTGTGTTTATTGTGTTTTCAGAGCCAACCGGATGAATATTGAAGAAAACATGTGATTGCACGGGTTTTACTGAAGAAAAGGACTCAAGATAAAGTCTATTGTCCAAGAGATGCAAAAGATTTGAAGTCACTGGGCCGATTCGAAGATTTATCGAAGAAAAGGACCAAAGATGGAAGATTTACATAAGTCGAAGAAACTCAAGTCTTTTAAACGAAGAAATTAAAAGACGAGTTGAATTTAATCGACGACAAATCCCGAATCAGAATCGAAAACGTCAACTTTTCTGAAAAGACGAGAAGACAAGAAGAACGGGAGAAAGCCCACTCACCAAAGGGAACACCTATAACAGGAATCCCCTCACACACATAGTTTGAACCAGTTTGAGTTTTTCTCTCCTCCCTTTTTTTCTCCCTTTTAGTTCGTATCATCACCAACACCACTAGGGTGTTTGGTGATCTTGATCTTTGATTTTTATCTTGTAATTTTCATCTTTGTTTTGTGATTGTTAAAACAATAATCATCAATACAAGTTCTTGTTTAATCTTTCCATTTAATCTTGTTCATCATCATCTTTTTCTTCAAGTTCTTAAGTTCTTATTTTATTGAGTTTTGATCTTCAAAAGTTGTTGGGATTTATGTTTTTGTTGATGGGATTTGTAGTTATTGGTTAGTAAATCATTTGTGTTAAGTTGTATTTAAGTTTTTGGTGAAAAACTTGGTGATTTTTGGATCAAAACATTCTTCCTTGTTCTTCGGCCTAGTTACTGTATCTGAGTTTCCCAGACTTCCGGATGAACACAAAAGTTCCGAGTGAACTACTTTAGTTGAAAGTTCCGCATGAATCAAAACTTCCGAACGAACAGAAAGTTCCGGATGAATCCAATCTTCCGAATGAACTGAAGTTCCGGATGAACAGTAAGTTCCGAATGAATGCATGTTTTTAAGGTTCCGAATCAATTTCTTTTAGAAAGTTCCGAACGAACAGAAAGTTACGGATGAATCCAATCTTCCCAATGAACTGAAGTTCCGGATGATTTTTAAGTTCCGAATGAATGTGTTTTAAAAAGTTCCGAGTGAGTTTTTCCCTTAAAAGTTCCGAATCAGTAGAAAGTTCCGAATGAGTCTAAATGTTCCGGATGAAGTAAAACTTCCGAATGAACCAATCTTCCGAATGAAGTTCCGCATGAGAGTTCCGACCCAACTTCCGAGCCAAACTTCCGAACGAAGTTCCGAACCAAGTTCCGAATAAAGTTCCGGATAAACTTCCGGGGGAAAAGTTCCGAATCAAGGTTAAACTTCCGAATCAATTTTCTTTGAATATTTTTAAGAGTTACTGTATTACTGTTTCTACTGTTTCTTTAGTTTAATTTTAATTTTAATTTCATTTTTAATTCAAGTCCTTATTAATTGTCATTAAATTAGTTGTCTTTGATATAAGTTTTCATTTTAATACACTTAAACTTTTTAGTAGACTAGATAACTAAACCCCTTTTTTTGTAACCAAGAACAATCATTCCACTTAAGGCCGAGATCAATTCGAGAGGATATCGAGAGATTAATTGACCCATACAAAAGACTAGTATCACTAATGTTCTCTAATAATTCTTTTGGCTAGAAATCCCTTAGGCTTAAGAGTTGAGCATTGAGTTGGCCATTGTTGACCATTTTCTAAACATAAACGCAACTGCCGCCTATTCATTGGTTTGGGGGTTTTAGTTGCTGTATTTCGGTTTTTGAAAGCCGCCATTACTTGTAACCTGCTTACCTCATGTCACATCGCATATTTTCATAGATTACTTTAGGCTAGTTGCTCTTTATGTTCAAAAGAGCTCATAGTTGCTGCCTATTTGAGGTAATACGCACCATATCTGATATTGGCTTGTTAGGAGGTGTTAGCACTTAATTTTCAGCTTGCTAGTAGAAGTAGTATAGGTTTTAATCTGTTTTACTTATATTTGGTGGTTAATGGCTTTTTAGGTACTTAATATTAAGCTTAAAACCTACTAGATTACCCCTAGTTTTGAGTTTGTTTATGCTTATTTAGAGTTACTTGCATGTATGCACTTTTGTTTTAGGCTCATTCTAAGTTCTGCTCATAGTTGTTTAAAGTTTGATCATTATTGGCCACATTCTAGGTAAAACGCACTAGCAGGTATAGCTTGCTGGATTTGAAAAATTAGGAGTTGGCACTTAGGATTTAAGTAGCCTAGGTTTAGGTTTTGATCTATTGTTAGTCAGGTTTGTAAGTTAAGCTTATTAGGTTGCATAGTATTAAGCCAAAATCCACTCATTTGCACCTCACTGTTACAACAGCATCCCTGTGAACCCTTAGCACTTACCAGACCCCCATATTCATGTAATTTGCTGATCTTTGAGGAATTTGTGTGCACTTCTGTCTTTTGTGTGTCTTTGTGACTCCCCAATAGCCTACCGCTATTAGGGGTGCCTTGTTGCCCAGCAATACCATACCAAACACCCATAACGGGTAATATCACTTTTTTTTAGTATAATCATTTTCTCCTCGACTCGACTCAAATTGATTAACAACTTTATCACAAGATTAATTTTTCTTGGTTAATAATAATTGTTTGGTAATCTATGTCTATTTAAACTCAAAATGGGAAAAATATGTAGGCTAAGGAATATATAAAAATAAAAGCGCAATTAATCCACATAAAATTATTCTAAAATGCAATATAAAATTAAACTACAAATTTAGATCTAGAATGCAACAAAAATAAACTATAATTAAAAATAATAATAAATCTAAATGCGAAATTAATCTAATGCAAGCACGTAATATCAAGTAATAGTGACGAAAAATGAAATCACAAAGATAAACTTAAAAATAAGCATAAAGCTTCAACCTTTTAAGCTTATTAATCTTTTTAGATGATAAAGCTACAAGCTTTATATACTAATAAGCTTAATAATCACAAAAAGGTGTAAACTTTTTACTAATAATAAGCTTATCTAAATGAAATCTAATTTTAAAAGTTTTAAATCTATATTTTAAAACAAATAATAATAACTAAAACTAATTAAACCGGTTTTTTATGAAAAATATAATTTTATTAAAAGTAATTTAAACTATAACAATCTAATTAATAAAACTAAAGCGATTAAGCTAGAAAAATAAAAAAAGAGAACTTTAGTACCCGTACCGAAGATAACCACTCTAAACAAACAACATCAACAACATCCACAAAATACGGCCCTTAAAGTACACGACCAACCAATATCAAACTAAAACTAAGTGTATCCCGGCCCGTAAAGTACACGGCCAACCAAACCAATCTCTAACCAAATTAATTAACCATAAGCTCTTTACCAATAGTGATAGATCGATACGCCGAGATCAAAGAAAACATAAAAGGTTATGATAATAAGCAATACTTGTTATATGATAAAGAGATTTAATTAAAACTAATAGATCTAGAATATTTTTTATATTTTATAAAAGTACTTTTAAATTTTAAAAATTAGATATCTACTTCATCTATTTAAAAACCTAATAGATCTAACTATTTTTTAAGGATTTATAAAAATACTTTAAATTTTAAATTTAAAACTTATAGATCTAAACTATTTAATATAAAAAACTAATAGATCTAACTATTTTTTTGGTTTTATGAAAGTATTTTTAATTTTTAAGCTTAAAAATAATAGATCTAAAAAACTAATAGATAAAAACTAAAAGTACTTAAATAAAAAGCTAGCTTATAAATAAGTTGTAAGCCTAAGCTTAGAACTTAGGAGATTTAAAAAGGTAAAGAGCTAATTAAATAATTACTCCAACAATAAGCTATATCTAGGAAAATAAGGCAACAATAAGCTTGAAATAAGCTTGTATATAACTCTAACTTATTAGGAAAAAGTTATAAAAAATTATCCTAAATAATAAGATAGATTATAATTAAAAGGAAAAAAGAAAGGTAGAATGAGTATTAATGTAAAACCCGCATGCTTTTACCATGAATAATACCCCTATGATCTTACTTACATGATTAGAACTTTCCTTATTTATCATGATTACGTTTCACGAATAGGAATTTCAAGTATTACATACGTGTTATTACACGATAAGTATTTAAGCATATTAATACACGATAATTATTATCAACAATAATTATAATCACGAACATAAAAATCATGAACGTAAATAATCAGGAACTTATTATTATGTATTTACGTAATATTTATTACGATTACGTATAAATATATATTACGACACAAACGATTAATAAATAAATCACGTAAACATGAACACGAGAACACGTAATATTTTAGAACACGAAAAACATCGGGTTTCCTCTTGTGGGCCCCACCTAGCCGCGGCATAGACAAAACAAGGGGACAAGCCCACTTTTGTTTTTAACTAAATTAGAAAAAGGGAGATCATATTTTTCATTTACAGAGAATTAGAAAAATAACAAAAACTCTAGCTCCTCTTGTGCTCCCTTTGGCCGCTGGGTATAACACCACCAAAAGGGGTGTTTGTTGATTGTTTGATGATCCAATTCAAGCAAGATCGTTCATGTTATTATTTTCCATTTGTTCACGCATCGGTAATTCCTTAAACCTTTTTCTTTTAATTATTTTATTGGATCTAAGAACACATGAAACATGATAATGAATTAGCAAGATTTAATAACATGTAGATCTAATCACGGGGGTTAAAAACATGGGGTTTAAGGGGTGTTTTTGGTTCGGCCGACACGTAGAACCGAGAGCCAAAGCTCTCGGTGGTTGTGTGATCACCACCAACCGAGACCTTAAGGTCTCGGTGTGGTTTGGAGGTCTCGGCCGCAAGGATCAAGGGACCCCGACGCATGTCGGGGTTGGCCTTGTGGTTTGGGGGTCTCGGCTGAAAAACAAGGGCACCACCAACTTAAGCCGGTGGCGGTTTGACATAAACCGTGGCAACCAGTCAAGCCGGTTTGCCGCAATTAAGGGTTGTTTGGTCTGGTTCAAGGGATTTTACGTACCGGTTCACGGCGTATTTAGATTTAAAACACGGGTTTGGTTCATGACTTATTTTTACAAGTTAATTATTTTTTTTACAAGTTAAATAATTACAAGATTTAATTAAATTAATTTAACATGCTATATAATTAATTTAATTTAGACATGACTTAGGTTAATTATTATTAGTTATAATACATGATTTTAACTTAAGTATTTTATGATTTAATTTTAGACTAAAGTAATTAATTAATTATTAAAACATGACATATAATTAATTAATTTCCATGACTTAGGTTATATTAATATTAATTATTAATACATGTTTTAACCTAAGTATTATTTACCCTTTTATTCAATTAAATCATGTTATATTTAATTAAATCTTATAACATATAGTTATTTAATTTACATGTATTAATTAATAAACTATGCTATTAATCACATGACTTAGAATATTAATCAGTAAAACTTAAGCTTATATTATTAGCTTAATAATCTAGATTATTTCTAATTATGGAAACTTTCTATTTTTAGAAACTTATTTATTTTAAGCAGCTATTCTATTTATGGAAACTTTCTATTTTTAGAAACTTATTTATTTTAGGCAGCTATTCTATTTTTGGAAACTTTCTAATTTTGGAAACTTTCTATTTTAGAAAACCTGCTATTTTTGGAAAGTTACTTATTATTACACAACAAGTATAATAATACAAGAAATACAAGTAATACTTAATCAGAATAGACAAAATACATGATAAACACAGCATAACGATAAAATCAGTAAAACATGACATGAACATATAAAACAAGCTAAGACATGATATAAAACCAGTTACGTACCCAATAATCAAAATACTTATACAAGTATATTATGTATGTAGCATTAGTGAGATCGAAGTAGGACTCTCTTCCGTTCGTCTTCTTCGTTCACTGGACACAAGGTACGGATTCTCCGTCCTTTCAGTATGGACATTCTTTCCTTATTAGGATTTCCCCGTATGCAGCCAACTGTTTTCCCAGTATATGTTTTATATGTTTTGATTGCTTATGTTTAATAAAATGCCTAAGCCATATACATGCATGACCAGTTTCACCTAGTTATGGAGGTACCATAACCATAACATTGGAGGCACCAGTGTTATGACTTCACCACAACAGAGTGATAGCTCGTGGTGTCCCTTCAGTTTTTGGCCATATTAATATTATCATGTGGGGCGTATGGGTGCATCCTAGGTTACATGTTTTTACAGATTATTTAGGTGAATGTGGTGCGTGCCTTGCATACTTCACAAGGAGCTGATCCCTCCTACCCAAACCTTATATTAATTAGAGGCAGCCCCTCTAATTGCATGATGAGGTCACCCCTCCAAGTATTCATGCACGTTGATGTTTCATGACCTATATTGGCTAATGGTAAACATGTGAAACAGTTTTTTTATAAGATAAACATAAGGCTTTTCAAACTACAAAACAAGTTTTACTAAGTTACGTTAGGTTTTCTAGGACTTAAATCAATTCCGCTGATATATGTTGTCTATGCTTATGTTATTCATTCTATGCTTGTATATCCGTGCACTGAGCGTTATGCTCAGCCGTTTTCCTTTCATGTTCCCAAAACGACAGGTACTCAGGGACGCTCTTAGACTTTAAGCGTACGTGCATATGGATTGGAAGCTATCTAGCCTTCATTACTTTATGCATTTCTTCATACTTTGATACTCATTTCTATGGACATTGTTTAGTCATTTTCATTTACAGTACTTATGTTTGTGTGTGATGAGCTTTACTTTGGGGTACCGATGTTTGTTTCCGGTATTTCCTTTATGGTCATGTAATGTTTAATACATTTATCCTTGTATGCTTTGATGACACGCCATAATCACGCGTGACATTCCATTTACCAAAATGAGGTGTTACAATTATGGTATCAGAGCCAAGGCTTCGACCTGTGATTAGTGGGTAGTCACTATGGTCTTCCTAGAACTGATAGTCGGTTTTCATGCATTCATTGTTTTCATGCATACGTATATATGTCATTGTCGCAGGTTTATGACTAAGTAATGGTTGGTACAGGACTGGCCCTATTTAGTCGCATGTGTTTTATCGAATCTTTTAACTTTGGGACCGACCCATTGGCGTCCCCTCGCCATGTCTTTTGTTTTGAGTGAACTGACCATAGGCGTTCACTCTCGCTCATATAAAAGTTTTCATAAAACTGCATTTTGCATTCATGTACTAGTTTTCCTGCATAAAACTTTTCTCATGATTTATTGGTATAAATTTTTTATGTATATATTTTATGTTTTGATCAGTTTAATCATGTATTTTTATGTTATACTGTCAGATGGTTCTCACACGCGAGCAGGAACAACTCAATGAAGCAGTCCAAGCTACAATGCAAGCTATGCTTCCTCAGCTAAGGAACGAAATCAGGGCTGAGGTGCAGGCTGCCAACAATCAGCAACAACACCCAGTACCTCCTCCTCCTCCTCCAGCAACATTGGTCACATGGCTGGAGAGATTCAATAAGCTACACCCTCGATCTTTCTAGAACACAGACAGCCCTAGTGAAGCTGAAAGCTGGTTGGCTCACATTAAGAAGATCTTCGATGCCATGGGCTTTGACCCCAGCTTCAAGTCGAGGTTGGCTTGTTACCGTTTCGAAGGTGATGTGCTATCATGGTGGAAGGCACTGAAGTAGTCTGAGGGAGGTGATAATTGGGTGGCTGGTTTGACTTGGGCTTAGTTCAGGGATTTGGTGATGGGACAGTTCTTTCCCAAGGCTGAGCAAGACAAGCTGAAGAGAGAGTACCATGGAATCAGACAGAGAGCTGGAGAGAACAACAATGAGTTCATGCAGCGTTTTCTTCGTTTGGCTAGTTTTCTTGGTGCAGCAGCAGGTACTCCCGAACAGCAAGCATACCACTTCCGGTGGGCTCTTCGTACATCGGTCGCAAACAACTTGGTGTGTGCTACGTTCAACATTGTGGCACAAGTGGCCGATGCAACACGTAAGCTGGAGATGCTGCAGGAAAGAGAAGAGTTCGGGGAATCAGAGAGACCCGAGAAGAGGGAAACATTCGTTATTCAGCGATGACCAAACCGTATTCTTTCAACACATGTCAATATTTACATCTCTTTTAAACTGTATCTTCCAGGCAGAAGACTGAGACCGGTCTCAGCCGGCTACTCAGCAACAGCCTACTCAGCCCAAGGGAAACGGTCAGACTCATGAACGTTCTGCTACGGATAGGCGTGGCGGTAATGATAATTACCGTAACAACGCTGGAAACTCCAACAGCAGCAGGTAATTACACTTACTCATTTTCTTATGATTACATGCAATAGTTCATAATTCTGACATTAGAGAATCTTCTACCAGGAATCATGGTAACGGGAGGGACCAGAACCAAAGGGGTTCACAGCCTAACCGTCCAGCTATCACTGGTATTCCATCTAACGAATCTTCCGCATTGTCCTTTGTACCTATTATCATGTCTCATGTATACTGTTCTTATCAGGCTCTTAGCCAGCAAGGACACCTGCTGGAGGATATACTCATCCTCTTTGCACTACCTAAAACCGTAGGCACCCAGGGCCATGTCGCCTTGACAGCGACGCATGCTTCAAGTATGGTATTCCTGGCCATCACATGAAGGACTGCCGCAAGGGCGAGATGGAGGGCACATCGGGACATGCTGATACCAAGCCGCCTCCTACTAGTGGACGCGTTTACACGACATCTCGCGATCAGGACAACAAGTCTACAGGTACCATCATTGGAATCTTGTATATGTATGGTCAAGATGCATGTGTTTTATTTGACATGGGCGCTACTCATTCAGTTATTTCTACTACTTATACTAAGAATGTTAGGATATCCCCTATGCCCTTAGAGAATGTACTAAACATTTCCACGTCTTTAAGAGACTCTGTACGCATAACCCATGTGTACAAGAGCCTTCCCCTAGAGTTTGATGACAAGATTCGTCCTGTTGACGCACTTCTGCTGGACATGAATGATTTTGACATGATATTGGGCACGTAATGGCTATCCAAGCATCATGCTAGCATAGACTGCCATTCATATCGAGTCATCTTCGGTGATGTTAGTGCACCAGAGTACATTCACAACGGGCTCGTACTCGGAAGGTCTGTACAAATCATATCAACCCTGCAAGCACGTGCATTACTTTCACATGGTTGCGAGGGCTATCTAGCTACTATTCATGACATGGATTTTGAATCTCCATCAATTCATAATCAGCCAATAGTGTCAGAATTTCCTGATGTATTTCCAGAAGAAATTCCGTGCATACCACGTGCACGTGAAGTAGAGTTTAGTATCGAGCTCATCCCAGGTGCTGAGCCGATTTCCAAGGCTCCTTATCGCATGGCTCCTATAGAGTTGAAGGAGCTGAAGGATCAATTGCAAGAACTTCTGGAATGAGGCTTCATTTAACCGAGCGCATCTTCATGGGGCGCACCGGTCTTATTCGTGAAGAAGAAGGACGACAGTATGCGTCTTTGCATAGATTATCGTGAGTTCAACAAGATCACCATCAGGAATAGGTATCCTCTACCATGCATTGATGATATGTTTGACCAATTCCAAGGGGCCAAACATTTCTCCAAGATTGATCTTATGTCGGGCTATCATCAGCTACGGGTTAAAGAGCAGGACATCGCCAAGACTGCTTTCTGTACACGCTATGGGCACTACGAATTCGTAGTCATGCCATTTGGCCTTGCCAATTCTCCAGCAGTGTTCATGGATTTGATGAACATAATGTTCCATGAATTTCTTGACAAGTTCGTCATTGTCTTTATTGATGACATCCTGATATTCTCTAAGTCCAAGGAGGAACACGAAGACCATCTTCGTACAGTGTTACAGATTCTTTGCCAGAAGCAACTGTATGCTAAGTTCTACAAGTGTGAGTTCTGGTTAGACAAGGTGGCATTCTTAGGTCACATTGTATCAGCAGAAGGAATCACTATGGATCCAGCAAAGGTTGAGGCTATTACCAAGTGGCCAAGACCGACATCAGCGACTGAAGTTCGCAGTTTCCTAGGCTTAGCTGGTTATTACCGTAGGTTCGTGGAGAACTTTTCTCGTTTAGCCCTACCATTGACCAAACTGATGCGGAAAGGGGAGAAATTCGTCTGGACTGAAGAAAGAGAGAAGAGCTTTGAAGACCTAAAGCAGAAGTTAGTATCTGCACCGATTCTTACTCTCCCATCTGGTACAGGTGGATTTCAGATCTATAGTGATGCATCAGGGAAGGGACTTGGATGTGTTCTCATGCAACATGGGAAAGTGATCGCGTACACTTTCACGGCAGCTTAAACCTTATGAGGAAAATTACCCTACACATGACTTGGAACTTGCAGCAGTCGTGTTTGCATTGAAGATGTGGAGGCACTACTTGTATGGAGAAACATGTGACATTTTCATGGACCACAAGAGCTTGAAGTACATCTTCACTCAACGTGAACTGAACATGAGACAAAGGAGATGGTTAGATCTGTTGAAGGATTATGACATTAATATGCAGTATCATCCCGGCAAGGCGAATGTAGTGGCAGATGCATTGAGCAGAAAATCCGGAATGATAAAATACATTAAAATTGAGGAGGAAATTATAAGAGACTTGGAGCGACTAGACATTGAGATCATGGTACGTGGACAGAACGGTTACTGGTCTAATCTTAGAGTGGAACCCGAGTTACTCTCTAGGATCAAGGAAGCTTAGAAGGATGATGGTGAAATCTGGGCGATAATTCAGAACTTGGAGAAGCAGACAGAATTTCGAGTAGACGCAGACGGTATCTTATGGTAGGGCACGAGACTATGTGTTCCTGATGATCAAGAACTCCAGGAAGCATTGTTAGCTGAGGCTCATAGCTCCCTATTCTCTATTCATCCTGGTTCGACCAAGATGTACCATGACATCAAGCAATACTTTTGGTGGAGTGGTATGAAACAGGATGTCGCGACTTACGTCTCCAAATGTCTTACCTGCCAGCAGGTTAAGATCGAGCATCAGCGATCTGACGGTCTTCTACAACCGTTAGATATTCCAAAGTGGAAGTGGGACAAGATCACCATGGATTTTGTTACCGGTCTTCCGCAGACAAAGAGGAAGCACGATGCGATTTGGGTTATCGTTAATCGACTTACTAAGTCAGCTCATTTCTTACCGATCCACAAGGAAGATTCGGTCAGTAAACTCGCCAATACTTACAAGAAGGAGATCACGAGACTTCATGGTGCTCCATCCAGCATCGTCTCGGACAGAGATCCTCGTTTCACTTCGCGATTTTGGAGAAGTCTGCAGAAAGCTTGGGGTACAAAACTTAAGCTTAGCACGGCTTTTCATCCTCAAACAGACGGGCAATCAGAGCGAACGATTCAGAAATTAGAAGACATGTTGAGGTCATGTACGTTGGAATGGATGGGAGATTAGGACGATTACATCTGTCTGGTAGAGTTTGCATAGAACAACAGTTGGCACACAAGTATTAAGTGTGCTCCATATGAGATGTTGTATGGCAGGAAGTGTCGCGCCCCAATCTGCTGGGATCAGGTTGGTGAGCGAACACTTGAAGGACCAGAAATGATAGAGTTGACCAACGAGAAGGTCGCAGTGGCTAAGCAGAAATTGCAAGAAGCACGGTTACGTCAGAAGAGTTATGCCGACAAGCATCGTAGGGACTTACATTTTAACGTAGGAGATCACGTCTTCCTTAAGGTATCGTCGGCACGTGGTGTTAGACGTTTTGGAATCAAAGGGAAGCTCAGTCCTCGGTTCATCGGACCGTTTGATGTCATTGAACGAGTCGGTGAAGTATCTTACCGTTTAGCGTTACCTCCGCAGCTTTCTCATGTTCACGATGTTTTCCATGTGTCCTTACTCAGAGGGTACAAGTATCATCCCCTTCACATGGTTCAATATCCACTGGAACAGATTCGTGAAGATCTTACCTTCATAGAGGAACCCGAACGAGTTCTTGGCAGGCAAGAACGAGTCATAAGGAGGAAGGCGATTCCATTTGTCAAAATCCTTTGGAGGGATCATACAGAGCGGGAAGCCACTTGGGAGACAGAGGAGTCTATCCGGGCTTCTTACCCTCATTTCAAGTTTTGAATTCGGGTACGTTCCTCTTTTTCCAGTTTACGTTATCTATAATTCGGGGACAAATTATTCTTTTTAGGGGGGAGAGTTGTAAAACTCGCATGCTTTTACCATGAATAGTACCCCTATGATCGTACATACATGATTAGAACTTTCCTTATTTAGCATGATTACGTTTCACGAATAGGAATTTCAAGTATTACGTACATGTTATTACACGATAAGTATTTAAGCATATTAATACACGATAATTATTATCAACAATAATTATAATCACGAACATGAAAATCATGAACGTAAATAATCACAAACTTATTATTATGTATTTACGTAATTATTACGATTACGTATAAATATATATTACGACACGAACGATTAATCAATAAATCATGTGAACATGAACACGAGAACACATAATATTTTAGAACATGAAAAACATCGGGTTTCCCCTTGTGGGCCACACCTAGACGCGACATAGACAAAACAAAGGGGACAAGCCCACTTTTGTTTTTAACTAAATTAGAAAAGGGAGATCATATTTTTCATTTACAGAGAATTAGAAAATAACAAAAACCCTAGCTCCTCTTGTGCTCCCTTTGGCCGTCGGGTATAACACCACCAAAAGGGGTGTTTGTTGATTTTTGGTTGATCCAATTCAAGCAAGATCGTTCGTGTTATTATTTTCCTTTTGTTCACGCATCAGTAATTCCTTAAACCTGTTTCTTTTAATTATTTTATTGGATCTAAGAACATATGAAACATGATAATGAATCAGCAAGATTTAATAACATGTAGATCTAATCACGGGGGTTAAAAACATGGGGTTTAAGGGTGTTTTTGGTTCGGCCGACAGGTAGAACCGAGAGCCGATGCTCTCGGTGGTTGTGTGATCACCACCAACCGAGACCTTAATGTCTCGGTGTGATTTGGAGGTCTCGGCCGCAAGGATCTAGGGACGCCGACGTATGTCGGGGTTGGCCTTGTGGTTTGGGGGGCTCGGCTGAAAAACAAGGGCACCACCGGCTTAAGCCGGTGGCGGTTTGACATAAACCATGGCAACCGGTCAAGCCGGTTCGCCACAATTAAGGATTGTTTGGTCCGGTTCAAGGGATTTCACAGACCGGTTCACGACATGTTTAGATTTAAAACACGGGTTCGGTTCATGACTTATTTTTACAAGTTAATTTTTTTTACAAGTTAAATAATTATAAGATTTAATTAAATTAATTTAACATGCTATATAATTAATTTAATTTAGACATGCCTTAGGTTAATTATTATTAGTAATAATACATGATTTTAACCTAAGTATTTTATGATTTAATCTTAGACTAAAGTAATTAATTAATTATTAAAACATGACATATAATTAATTAATTTCCATGACTTAGGTTATATTAATATTAAATATTAATACATGTTTTAACCTAAGTATCATTTACCCTTTGTTTAATTAAATCATGTTATATTTAATTAAATCTTATAACATATAGTTTATTTAATTACATGTATTAATTAATAAACTATACTATTAATCACATGACTTAGAATATTAATCAGTAAAACTTAAGCTTATATTATTAGCTTAATAATCCAGCTTATTTCTAACTATGGAAACTTTCTATTTTTAGAAACTTATTTATTTTAAGCAGCTATTCTATTTATGGAAACTTTCTATTTTTAGAAACTTATTTATTTTAGGCAACTATTCTATTTTTGGAAACTTTCTATTTTTGGAAACTTTCTATCATAGGAAACCTGCTATTTTTAGAAAGTTACTTATTATTACACAACAAGTATAATAATACTAGAAATACAAGTAATACTTAATCAGAATAGACAGAATACATGATAAACACAACATAACGATAAAATCAGTAAAACATGACATGAACATATAAAACAAGCTAAGACATGATATAAAACCAGTTACGTACCCAGTAATCATAATACTTATACACGTATATTATGTATGTAGCATTAGTGAGATCGAAGTAGGACTCTCTTCCGTTCGTCTTTTTCGTTCACTGGACACAAGGTACGGATTCTCCGTCCTTTCAGTATGGACATTCTTTCCTTATTAGGATTTCCCCGTATGCAACCAACTATTTTCCTAGTATATGTTTTATATGTTTTGATTGCTTATGTTTAATAAAATGCCTAAGCCATATACATGCATGACCAGTTTCACCTAGTTATGGAGGTACCATAACCATAACACTGGAGGCACCAGTGTTATGACTTCACCACAGCGGAGTGATAGCTCGTGGTGTCCCTTCAGTTTTTGGCCATATTAATATTATCATGTGGGGCGTATGGGTGCATCCTAGGTTACATGTTTTTACAGATTATTCAGGTGAATGTGGTACGTGCCTTGCATCCTTCACAAGGAGCTGATCCCTCCTACCCAAACTTATATTAATTAGAGGCAGCCCCTCTAATTGCATGATGAGGTCACCCCTCCAAGTATTCATGCACGTTTATATTTCATGACCTATATTGGCTAATGGTAAACATGTTAAACAGTTTTTTATAAGATAAACATAAGGCTTTTCAAACTATAAAATCAGTTTTACTAAGTTACGTCAGGTTTTCCAAGACTTAAATCAATTCCGCTGCTATATGTTGTCTATGCTTATGTTATTCATTCTATGCTTGTATATCCGTGCACTGAGCGTTATGCTCAGCGATTTTCCTTTCATGTTCCCAAAACAGCAGGTACGCAGGGACGATCGTAGACTTTAAGCGTACGTGTATATGGATTGGAAGCTATCTAGCCTTCATTACTTTATGCATTTCTTCATACTTTGATACTTATTTCTATGGACATTGTTTAGTCCTTTTCATTTACAGTACTTATGTTTGTGTGTGATGAGCTTTACTTTGGGGTACCGATGTTTGTTTCCGGTATTTCCTTTATGGTCATGTAATGTTTAATACATTTATCCTTGTATGCTTTGATGACACGCCATAATCACGCATGACATTCCATTTACCAAAATGGGTTGTTACAATTAAAGTAAGAGATAAACAATTAAACTAAAACTTGAATTTTATTAAAATGGAAAGATTACAAAACTTGAATGGAAATTACAAAGCTTAAAAAAATAAAACTAAAGACTATATGAAAACTAGAGAGAAAATGGATTTTTAAAACTAAGCTAACATCCATACAAATGAGAGGGGAGAAGTTTATATAATAGCTGTAAGCAGGGGTATTTTCATCCATTCCCATACTCTTTTGCTTTGTTTTCATCGACAGAAATGGCCAGCTGGCCTTGATTTCCTTCTTTTTTTATGCTTCTAGATGCTGACAGTTGTGGAATGTGGGATCATGTGCTCATTATAGCCAGACACATGCCCCTGCCAACTTTGTAATCATCGCCTGCCACGTGTCAGCCTATGATTAGCCGCTGGTCTGCCACGTCTGACCCTAGGACTTGTCTGCTACCTAGGACTGACGTGGTGGCGCCGCCGCCATGTGTCAGCCTATGATTGGCCGCTGGTCTGCCACGTCTGACCCTCTGATCTGCGTACTAACGTGGGCGCCGCCGCCACGTGTCACTTTCTACTGGCCAGCCGCCGCCACGTCATCATCGTTCCTGCACAAAAAAAATAACTTTTTAGTTGCCACGTGGCGCGCTGGCATTGGCCAGCCGTCGCCACGTGTCGCTGACGTCATTGCTGACGTCAGCCGGTTTGGACCGGTTTAAACCGGGTCTGAACCGGGTCTGGGTCACGTCTTGACCGGGTCTGGACCGACTGGTCTGAACCGGATCTGGTTCGGGTCGGCCATGTGGACCACTAAGGTTGTGCCACGTGGCATAGGCAATATATATCCAGCCTTTGCTACGCCCAGGATTCGAACCTGGGGTGTTTGGGTCGTGACTTAGGCAACCAAGGGCTGCCAATTGTGCTAAGCAGCCCTTTAAGTTTATAAGTGCAAAATTTATTATTTAACCCCCTTTTGTTTGTTGACCCAGGCGTGTTGACCCCCATTGACCAGGTTCAAAAGTTTATTAATAATAATAATAATTGTTAGCCGTATTTAAAGTGATGGTCATATAATATACCGTTGCGAAGCTCGTGTAAAATACTATTCAACGGTGTCAAGAGTTCTTAGTTATTAATGTTTATGTAACAGGAATTAGTCCCGAACACACAAATGAGGAAGGCCTCCTAAACACTTACTACTTAGTATAAAAGGCCTCCTAAGCCTCATTTGTGTGTGTGTTTTCCATTCATTTGTTTTATAGAGAGAGAAACGTATGTGTTTCTCTCACTAGGAATTCACAACCTTGTTTTCTCTTTTCCTTCATCTAATCTAATCTTTCTTTTTTGGTTTAATCTAGTTCTTCATCTCTATTTCTTGTTCTTATAAGTCGTGTGTATCATTCCTACAAGTGGTATCATTCGCCAAGGGATTCGTGGATTGCTATTGGGTGTTGTCCGTATCTTTCTTGTGTTTCGTGATTCATACTTCTCCTAAGTAGTTGTAGTAGTGATTTGAGTTCATGGCTTTGGTTAAAAACTCAAAATTTTTGGGTGTTTGATCCATTTTTAGGCTTCGAATCAAGAATTGTTTTGTTCTTGTTCTATCCGAGAAAAGTGGTAACTTTGTTTCCTTAAGTACGATCTGATTGTTGCGATCGCATAAACCCTGGGGGTTTCTTCTTGCGATCCAAAGTCACGATCCCATCCTACGATCACTCGTTGCGATCTAGACTGCGATCACTACTTACGATCTTCAATACGATCAAGGAGTACGATCGTTGGATACGATCGTTGAGTATGATTACAGAGTACGATCAGTGGTCACGATAGGGGAGTACGATCGTTGGATACGATAGGGAGTATGATCGATAGGATACGATAGCTGAGTACGATCAGGGATTCCGATCTAGGATACGATAGGGAGTACGATCGGGGGAGTACGATAGGAGTACGATCAGTGAGTACGATAGGAGTACGATCACTTGAGTACGATCGTTAGGTACGATCTGAGTACGATCACTTGAGTACGATCGTTGGGTACGATCTGAGTACGATCACTTGAGTACGATCAGGGTCTTTGATCTATTTTTTTAAATTTTGTTCAAGTATTTTTTAGTCTTAGCCACCATCTAGACTCGTCTCGGAGCATTGTTTACACGAAGATTTGGCTATCTCGAACTTAATTTCAAAATTTGGCGATACTGAATTTTTTCAGCTTACCGTTTTGTCGGACTGAGGAATTTATTGTCGGACTGAGAAAAAATCGGAAGTTTCGGAATTTCAACAACATCATACGCTTTCTACGAATTGAGATCCTGTTTTTCACACGACTTCTACGATGATGTCTCAAAAAGATATTTATGCTGCGGGTACTGAGAATCGTCCACCCATGCTTACCAAGAAGAACTACACTACATGGGCTAGTCGTCTCCTTCGTTATGCAAAATGTAAACCTTTGGGAAAGTTGATTGTAAACTCGATTCAAAAGGGTCCGTATGTTAGAAGAACAATTATTGTGCCTGGGGACCCTACGAACGCTAACCCAGTGGCTGACTCTTGTCATGAGCAAACGGATGAAGAATTAACTGAAGCTGAATCCAAACAACTCGACGCTGATGATCAAGCATTCAAGTCATTCTTATGGGACTTCCTTAAGATGTTTATGCTGCTGTCGATAGTTGTGAAACCGCACACGAGATGTGGCTTAGGATTCAGAAAATGATGAAGGGCAGTGAAATCGGTTTACAAGAAAAGGAAACTAAGTTGCTTCGTGAATGGGAGAAATTTACGTCTACTGAAGGGGAACAAACTGAACCTTATTATCATCGGATTTCAACCCTCATGAATCATCTTAGAAGAAACAAACATGAACCTGCACAAATTGCTGCAAACATCAAATTTCTTGATAATTTTCCTTCTGAATGGTCACGATATGTCACTCTTGTCAATCAAACCAAGGATCTTCATGTCGTGGACTACACTCAAGTATATGACTATTTGAAGATGAATCAAGATGAAGCTAACGAAGTTAGGGCAGAAAGACGTGCCAAGACACAAGATCCATTGGCTTTTATGGCAAACTCTCCATCATCTATGTCATGTCCCATGGTACCCTACCATCAACCCTCATCAAGTAACTTCATGCCACAACAACAACAACAACTCAATGCTTATGGATATCAACCTCCTGCTGCTATGAATTACTTACAGCAACCCATTGCCTATTTTGATGACATCACCGATCCTACTCATGCTATTAATACTGGTCTTGCCCTACTTGCAAAGGCATTCAAATTCACCATTAACCCCACCAACAACAATCAGAGAATCTCCTTGAACACTAGAAATAGGCAGATTGCTCAACCTTTCATGAATGCGAATCAAGATCGCCAATTGGTAGTTGCTGGAAACACGGGGACTCAGTTTCAACAATATGGTCAGAATCCTGGGCAGACTGTTGGCAATGCAGGAAATCAGTATGGTCAAAACCGTGGTCAAAACCCGGGTGTTTCGAATGTGGGTAATCAGAATGGGTTAATAGTTGTGCCAGCGGTTGGTAACCAGATGGGAAACATTGTGGCTGCAAGGGCTGAGAATACTGGTACAGGAAATGGAAACAACAATCGTCAGGTTCAGTGCTACAACTGCAGGGGATTTGGTCATTATGCTAGAGATTGCACAACCAAAAAGAAGAGGGATGCTGCTTATCTTCAGACTCAGCTTCTCATAGCACAAAAAGAAGAGGCAGGGATTCCACTTCATGTTGAAGAATTTGATCTTATGGCTTCTGCTGCAGAATATGACGAGGAAGAAGAGGTGAATGCCAACTACATCTTGATGGCAAACTTACAACAAGCATCTACCTCAGGAATGCATGTTGACAGAGCTCCCGTTTATGATTCAGACGGTCCCTCTGAGGTACATCCACGTTTTGATGATAATGATATATATAATATGTCTAATCAGGAGGAAGAGTATACTGAGATGCTTGAGCCCTACATTGAGACACACGAGGATCAAACGAATAATAGTAATATTATTTCAAATGAGCCTAGTGTGGACCTTAGTGTGGATCAAGTTGCTCAGCCTACAACCCTTCCTGATGAGACACATGCGTATTATAAATCTCTATTTGATAAGCTTGCTAAGGATGTAGATCATGCTACGGTGGTTAATAATAAGTTTAGAGAAACTAATGCCAAATTAACCACTAAGCTTGCGGGATATAAGGAACGGGAGAAAAGTTTTGAGATTCATCATGCTAAAATCAAGGAACTTGAACAAGCTCATGCTACATCGGTTTATCAAGAAAAATACACAACTAAGAAATTAAATGCCTTACACTTAAGTAGTGCTAAAAAGATAAGCGAATTGAATGATGAAATCACTCCTCTTAATAAACAACTTTCAACTGAAAAATCTATTATTTTGGATTTAAAAGAAGAACGAAAAAAGCTGAAACATGATTTCAAAATTCGAGAAGATGGGCTTCTTGAAGATTTTTGCAAAGCTCAGGATAGGATTAGAGAATTAGACAACCTTTTAGTAAAACGTGGCCAAACTATGCAGACGATAAATATGCTCGCACCAAAAGTGAATGAGATAAATTACACTCGATACAAATTGGCTTTAGGTTGTCCTCTTCCCCCTAATCCCGGATACCTTAAGCAAGTTCAGGCCACTAATGAAACTTTATATAATGGTAGTGTGCTATTGTCTGATGAGCATGATCCTCCTAGTGTGCATGATTCCGAGGAAACTACTGAACTTGCTGTAGAGACTCGTTTAAGAATGAAAAAGCTTGATAAAGAAGTGATACCCGTTTATTATCCAAAAGTTAATCCTCCAACTATTTTTGTTCGGTCTAAAACGAGTACTGAAATGCTTTTGCTACCAAGTGAGGAATTGTCTGATGACCCTCCTAAACCGAGTATCACACGCCGATTTCTAAACGAGCTTAAAGATAAGTTTTTCATCCTTAAACGTGTTGTTAATTCCAAAATCACTGGAGGAAATTTTACATCACCTGTTCAGATTGAGGTTCAGAAAATTCTTCAAAACGATATTAATCCGATTATTAATCAAGTTGATGCTCGGTTAGGCAATTTGGAAAACGCTTTTCTAAAAGAATTAGCCAACTTTGTTAAAGACTTTAAATCTTTGACGAAGGAAGCTGATGAATCTCTTGATAAAATCAAAGTTTTGGAAAACAATCTTGAACGCCTCTCTAAAGCTCGTGATTGTATTGATAGTCGCCCTGTTGAGTTAGGTACCTCTATGTCGCATAATGAAAACCTCCAAACTGAGCTTGATCTTATGAAAGAGAAAATGGAATCTTATGTCATTAAAAAGGATAAAGAATTCACCGATCTTTGGAATAAATTTGTCCAGAAATGGGATGAATGCAAATATGACAAGATTTCGTATGAAAAAGCTTACAATGAAATGCAACAAACAATCGCACGGTTGAAGACTCAGTTAGGAGGGGTTTCGGAAATGAATTTGGCCTCTTCAGGGTTAGAGAGTGCTAGTGATGAAAATGTTCAGAAGCTTAAGGCTAAGATTGCAGATTTAGAATATGTTGTTGTTTCATATAAGCGGGCCGTTGAACAAAGTAAGTCTGTCTATCAGAAACTTATTGATAAAATCTGTGAGAACTGTAAGTTAAAGGCCTTGTTAAAAGATAAGACTTCTGAACCTAGTCCGATTGAGGATACGATGATCCAGAAACCAGCAACCTCGGGACCCACTCGTATTGCTGTGACACCTTTTCCCAAGGTTGCTGGAACGAAAACTGCTATGATTGCCCCAGGAATGTTTCGTTTTAGTTCTCCCTATGTGCCTAGCAAACAACGTAAAGCAAGCATTAGGACAAAACCGACCACTATAACTCAACCACAAGCGATTGATTTAAAAAATGCTAATTCTAATTGACGCGTGTCTTCTTCTACAGGAATAAACAACTACACTAAGAGCAGAAGGCCACAGCCTACGAGCAATACAAGTGAATGATAGGGTTCCTTTTGCCTCTAGAAGTAGTCGCCCCAAGATCAATAATGTGGAAGTAGAAGAACACCCTAGGAATTTACCGCTTTTTCATCATAATCAGAAACCTAATTCATCTGAATGTAATGACTTTAAGCTTGCTATTCGGAATGAAAAATCTGAAGTTATTTGTGCTAAATGTAATAAATGTTTCTTTACCTTTAGTCATGATGCTTGTGGTTTGACTATGAATGGTTTGAATTATGGTGGTTACACTCGAATTGACAAGCTTTCAGTCAGTGAACAACAACGCACTCCTAAGGCTAAGGTGTATGTTCCAAAAAGTACGCATGTAGGGTCCACAGAAAGTCTTGCTAAGCCTAGTAGCCCTAGATTCACCTCTAAATGGTTGCCTACTGGTAGAAATTTTGACTGTAGTGGCAAAATTATCGACACTAGTAGATCTCATACTGACAGTGAAACGTCGGTATGTGATACGGCTTAATTATCATCTAACCCTATTGGAACCTATTTCATCGGTTGCCAAAATATTTCCTTCTCTTATCATTGGCAGGCTGTTGAAATTTGTCTCTGGTGCGTGGACTCGGGCTGTTCCAAACATATGACTGGGAATCGAAGCCTTCTCAAAAACTTTGTATGGCGCTTCATGGGAACTGTTCGATTTAGAAATGATCATGTTGAGGAAATTCTAGGCTTTGGTGATCTTCATTGGGGAAATATAATCATCACCAGAGTCTCTTTTTTTGATGGCTTGGGACATAATTTGTTCTCGGTTGGGCAATTTTGTGATTCAGACTTGGAGGTCGCTTTCAGAAGTCATACATGTTTTGTATGAGATCTTGAAGGAATTGATTTGTTGAAAGGAAATCGTACCACCAACCTTTACACCATTGATCTTTTTCAAATGTTAGCTGCTTCTCCAATTTGTCTCATGGCCCGAGCCACAACAACAAAGTCATGGTTATGGCATCAAAGGTTATCTCATCTCAATTTCGATGCCATCACCCAACTTGAAAAAGATGATCTCGTTACCGGTCTTCCAAAGTTTAAATATACAAAAGACCATCTTTGTCCTTCCTGTGAGCAAGGTAAAAGTAAGAAGAAGCCTCACAAACCCAAACCTGTTCCCAACTCAACGAATAGGTTACACCTCTTACATATGGATTTGTGTGGCCCAATGAGAATCAAAAGCATTAATGGAAAGCGGTATGTCCTTGTCATTGTGGATGACTATTCTCGTTACACATGGGTTCATTTTCTTGCTTCGAAAGATGAAGCCCCTGATGTAATTATTAATTTCCTGAAGAAAACATCAGTACTCCTGCAAGCCCTTGTCATTATTGTGAGAACGGATAACGGCACAGAATACACCAATCATAAATTGAAAGCTTATTTTGACGAAGTTGGGATTTCTCATCAAACTTCGGTTGTAAGAACCCCAGAGCAAAATGGAATTGTGGAACGGAGGAATCGTACGTTAGCTGAAGCTTCTCGAACAATGCTTCTATCCTCCAGTGCACCGTTATTTCTTTGGGCTGACGCTATAGCAACTGCATGTTATACTCAAAACCGCTCCATAATTCACACCCGTTTCAACAAAATACCTTATGAGATCATTAATGGAAGAAAACCGGATATCTCATTCTTACATGTCTTCGGCGCATTATGTTATCCCAAGAATGATCATGAAGATATCAGTAAACTTGAACCTAAAGGTGATATTGGCTTTTTCATTGGTTATTCTTCAACTGCTTGTGCTTACAGGGTTTATAATCGAAGGAAAAGAAAGGTAATGGAGACTATGAACGTTACCTTTGATGAACTCTCGGGTATGGCATCTCAGCATATAAGTTCACATCCCGAGCTTCAAGGTCAGACTTCTGGACACGTAAGTTCAGGACTCGCGCTTCAATTTGCACCGTCAGCAATCTCATCGTTACAACCTTCAGAACGTGACTTGGAAGTATTATTTGGGCCAATTTATGATGAATATATGGAGGGTCCTTCGTCATTTGGTGTTCCTCAAAATGCCCTGGCTGCACCTGCTACGGTAGTTTCAGAACCACCAGCCGCATCTACACCAACGGCATCCGTTTCTGCACCATCTACGTCAACCTCAACCATATTGACCCCAAACATTCCAACCATGTCTCCGACTGCTGACGCAACTCAACAGCATTCTCAGCAAATTCCAAATCATGTTCATCTTCAGAATGAAATAGTTGCTGAAAATGAAAACAACGCGATGCTCAACGAACACGAGTTTGTTAATCCATTTGCGGCTTCCACAAGTTCTACTCAGCCTTCAACATCATATGTGGATCCGTCGAGCTCGCATCAAGTTTCTCACAAACTTCCACATGAACATAAATGGACTAAGAATCATCCTTTGGTTCAAGTGATTGGCGATCTCACACGACCAGTCTCAACACGAAATCAGCTGTGTACCGATAGTGATATGTGCATCTATGCATTATCTGTCAGCACAATGGAACCAGCAAGTGTGAAAGAAGCAACGACCAATGCATCATGGATTGAGAACTCAGTCAGTTCATCCGGCTTGATGTATGAGAGTTAGTACCTCGACCAGACAATATCGACCCCCTTACTCTGAAATGGTTATTCAAAAACAAGATGGATGAAGAGCAAACGGTCATTAGGAACAAGACTCGTCTAGTTGTGAGAGGTTATAAACAGAAGGAGGGAATTGACTTCACAGAATCCTTTGCCCCGGTTGCTCGGATGGAAGCTATTAGGATTTTCTTGGCATACGCCGCACACAAATCATTCACAGTGTATCAAATGGACGTGAAGACGGCTTTCTTGCATGGACCGTTAAAAGAAGATGTGTATTTATGTCAACCTGAAGGTTTCATCAACACCGAACATCCAAGCCATGTCTACAAGTTGAAAAAGGCAATTTATGGTTTGAAACAAGCACCGAGGGCATGGTACGACGAATTATCATAATTTCTTCTCCAAAATCACTTCAGCAAAGGAACTATTGATCCAACGTTGTTTATCAAGCACTACGACAACGACATCTTGGTGGCTCAGGTTCATGTAGATGATATTATATTTGGTTCTACTAACCCAAAATATTCCCTATTATTTGCCGACCTTATGAAAAGTCGATTCGAAATGTCCATGATGGGGGAAATGACGTTTTTTCTTGGTCTCCAAGTTCACCAATCCCCCCGTGGTATTTTCATAAATCAGTCCAAGTATGTGCTTGAGATTCTAACGAAATTTGGTATGGATAACTGTGTTCGTATTGGCACTCCAATGGACACTAAACACAAGCTTGATTTGGATAAGAAAGGGACATTTGTAGATGCTACAAAATACCGAAGTATGATCGGGTCCCTTATGTACTTAACCTCAAGCAGACCGGACATTGTGCATGCTACTTGTTTATGTGCTCGGTACCAGGCTAAGCCAACCGAGAAGCACCTCAAGGAGGTTAAAAGGATCTGTCGTTATCTCTGGGGAACCATTAACATGGGTCTCTGGTATACGAAGGATTCTGGTTTTAATCTCACTGGTTTTTCAGATGCCGACCATGTAGGGTGTCATGATACATTCAAGAGCACTTCCGGTGGGGCACAATTCCTAGGCGAGAAGCTAGTGAGCTGGTCATCAAGGAAACAAGACTGTACGGCGTCGTCAACCACGGAAGCAGAATATGTGTCTCTATCCGTGTGTAGTGCTCAAGTCCTTTGGATGAGAACACAACTCACGGATTATGGCTTTTTCTTTAACAAAGTCCCTATTTATTGTGATTCACAATCAGCCATAGCCATATCCTGCAGCCCGGTCCAATACTCCAAGACCAAGCACATAGCTGTCCGATTCCATTTCATAAAGTAGCATGTGGAAAAAGGAACGATCGAACTGTTCTTTGTCAAGACGGACTACCAACTAGCCGACATCTTCACCAAAGCTCTTTCTCAAGACAGATTTGAATTCTTGGTTCGTCGACTTGGTATGCGTAGTTCCACACCTGATGAACTTGAACGTTTTGCACATTCACAGTAATCTTGTATATATTTATCAGAAAATCAAAATACAAAAATATAAAACCTATAAAAAAATAAAAAAATTGAGAAAATCTTTCAAAAATACCAAAAATATTCTTCTCCGACATGCCTCTCAGAATTGATAATATGGACGTACTTAGAAATGTTGTTCAATAACGACACGGGTACGTACATAAAGTTCGAATGAGAGTTCAAATGTTTTCAAAACATGTCTTTTCTACTTTCTTCTCATAATGGCTTATAGTCACATGTCAGACTATAACCCGGTCCCTATATAAAGGAAAGTCTTTGACTTATCCTCAACAATAAGAAATTCATTTTTCTCGGTCATAAGCTTATATCAAAACGTTCAAAGTTTTAAGCTCATGAACACAATTTTTCTCGGACTTTTGAGCATAATTTTTCAAAGTATTTCAAAACAATGTGCTCATATACTCCCCTATTTAAATAGAATCTCATTTCGAGGGGGAGTATAATGATTTCATAAACATTTGTTCCAAAGTTTCATGACACATTATTCTCTCCATGTTCCATCACTAGTTTCACAAAAATTTCAATTTCATGCAATTTTTGAGGGGGAGAATAGTGATTAAAATGTGTTATCTTGAATAAGATCTTTGATATAAGTGCTTTCTCTTCCTAATATGTGCAAAAATCTCTGCTTTTTATGATGCACATATGTAGGGGGAGCGTTTTTGGTGATATAGAAAACTTTCAAGGTGTAAACTTTGATTTCATCAACACCTTGACTGCATTTTCAATTGATTTTTCTGGTTACGATATCTATACCCTTCAACACATAAATTCACGATGGTATTGGTGTCAAAAGGTGGTTAGGTATTCGTCCTATGATCCAACCAGAACCAGAGGGATCTTCCCAGGGACAATCCATTAGATAATAGAAGTCCTTAGGAAAGATGGAGTAGTTGAGTGTACGAGAATAATGCCGACCTAATGACTTAAGCTAGCACTAGAACAATCACAACAAGGTGCTAGTTATGACGTCTTGGTAAGCATTGAAGGGGTTGAAGAATGAAAAAGAAATGTAAGGATAAAGGGTGTAAAGAAAGAAGCCCTCCATACAACTTAGGCAGAAACCGGGTCAATACAGCTACTATCAGAATCATGTTGATGATTTATGGTATTGAAGACAAAGCATCATGGACCTAGTGATGCAATGCACAACCCTTCCCAGCCTACTCAAGCTTCTCTCAAAAGAAGTTTGTTTTATTGTCACGGAGTTCAACTCATTTCTATCGACTTTCTCACTCCGAGATAGTAGATATTGAATAGGTGGCAGTCTGCTCCAGCCTCCGATTACCAAATAAACGTGCACTTATAGAGTCTAGAGCCAACGAGATTCATCAAAAATCTCATTAGGACACTTATTCCTTAGATCAATTGTTGTTCATCATTAGAACACAAGCGATGATTTACAGAGTCCTACGCTCTATCCTTGTGGTATTGCTAGAACATTCAGAGTGATACTCTTTACTATTCACAGTGATGAATGGAAATCCTTCCAGTGTTAACATCAAACAGCACTGCGGTAGGTCATATGTAAGATTCACTTGAATTAAACATATGTTAACTGGAAAGCAACAGTGGTTTGATTCTTAATTGATTCAAACTCGTTCCAGGTCTCGACGCAATATCTTTATGATCTTGCCAGAACATTCAGAGTAATACTTTTCAGTATTTACAGTGACGAATGGAAATCCTTCCAGTGTCATCATCAAACAGCACTGCGGTAGGTAACTTGTGCGATTCTATATGAATCAAACTTGTGTCAACTGGAAAGCAACGATGGTTTGATTCTTAATTGATTCAAACTTGTTCCAGGAAATTGAACTGACGACATAATCAGCAGAATGGAACTGCATGATTCACTCCTTACTATGAATTATCTTTCGATATATTCAAGTATTGAGAACGGCTACCACAACCGGAAACCCTGTCAAGGAAGTTCTTTGAACTTACCCAATCACAGGTACAGTATGCTTACTGTATAACGGGAAACCAGAGGAATGCAAACGGTGGCGTCATAATTCAAGATCACATGCTCATTTAAATGAAGAAAGCTCAAGAACATCTGAAGACAAAGACTTCCGCTACTCTGATGATCAAGGGAGATTGTTAACAAGCTTTCATTTCAACTCAAAACATGAGTATGTGGGTAAAGACACAAGAACACAAGCTGGCAAAGTTACAAGACCAAGTCAAGGCAAAGATCAAAGATCCAAGATCACAAGTCATGAAAGGAACTATGAAAGAACTCTCAAGACAACGAGCTTCAAAGTCGGCAACACCAACGAAGTGAAGTCACATATTACATGACCACCCCTTAGGGGGAGATTGTTAGCCGTATTTAAAGTGATGGTCATATAATATACCATTGCGAAGCTCGTGTAAAATACTATTCAACGGTGTCGAGAGTTCTTAGTTATTAATGTTTATGTAACAGGAATTAGTCCCGAACACACAAATGAGGAAGGCCTCCTAAACACTTACTACTTAGTATAAAAGGTCTCCTAAGCCTCATTTGTGTGTGTGTTTTCCATTCATTTGTTTTGTAGAGAGAGAAACGTATGTGTTTCTCTCACTAGGAATTCACAACCTTGTTTTCTCTTTTCCTTCATCTAATCTAATCTTTCTTTTTTGGTTTAATCTAGTTCTTCATCTCTATTTCTTGTTCTTATAAGTCGTGTGTATCATTCCTACAATAATAATAATAATCATTATTACCTGTCCACCAAATCACGTTATACCATCTCCCATCTCTTCAACATATCACGTTCCACCATTACCGGTCCATCATTACATGTTCTTTATTCACATATCATGATCATCTCTTCTTTATTCATTAATTGTATCTATCATCATTACCTATTCTTTATTTACATATTTGATTCAAGATTCACAACATAGATTGCTGTTTTAAGTGGGTTTGATCTGTTCGTACAATGGGTTTCATATAGTGGATTCATATAGTGGATTCGACATATTCGTTTACATATTTGTTTCATACAGTGGGTTTCATTTAGTAGATTCGACAGGTTTCAAGTGGGTTTGATCTGTTCGTACAAAGGTTTCATCTCTTGCCGTGGGTTCTTTTCTGTGGTTTCGACATTGGGTTCTTTACTGTCGTTTTTGGGATTCAGTGGTTTCTGTGGTGTCAGTGGTTTGCTGTGGGTCTGTGGTTTATTGTGGTTTCGACTTAGGGTTTGTTTTGGGTTTTGGTGGATTCAGTGGTTCTGTGGTTTACTGTGGATTAAGTGGGTTCGACATAGGGTATGTTCTTTACTTTGGATTATATGGTTTTAACTGGTTTCTAGTGGGTTTGATTTACAAGTTTATTATAGGTTTGATTGACTGGTTCGTGGGTCTTTTTTGTGGGGTTCAGTTCATTCTGCGAGTTTCAGGTCTGTGGTGTGATTGTTGTGATTACTGGTTTCTGTTGGTTGTTGGTGGTTGCGGTGGGGGTTGCTGTGGGTTTGTTGGATGTTGTGAGTTGGTGTAGGTTAGTTGGGTGTGGTGGGCTGCTATAGGTTAGTTGGTTGCTGTGGATTGCTGTAGGTTAGTCGGTTGTTGTGGGTTGGTTGGTTGTGTTTGTTGATTGTGGATTGTAATGGGTGTTTGTGTTGGTGGTTATTGTTGATTGCTGGTGGGGTTTTTTTGCTGGTGTGTTTTTGTTGGTTTGTTGGTATTGTTGGAGCCGTTTGTGGGCGTTTGTGTTGTGTGGGTTAGGTGTGTGGTCAGGTGGCTTTTGGGTTTGTGTTGGGGTTGTATGGCTTCTCAAGCTGCTAGTTTTATTCCGTGCCCGTTGCTAGGTTGTGATGGTTGTAGTGGTGGTCGAGATGCTAGGGGGTTTTGTAGGAGTTATTTTGTTTCTCATTTCAGAACTCAACACTTTAAGACGGAGGCATTAAAGGCATCTCACAAAGCTCGTATTTCTAGTGACCATTCTTTATTATCAGCTTTGGACCTCTCTCTCCATCAGGCGGGCATTTGGCTATGTGGTGATTGTTTTTGTACTCACACGTTCTCTAAGAACTGTAAGCATGGTGATGGTGTTTTGGTTTTTGCGTCAGCCTTGAGGATGTCGCATCCCACGTATTCCCGTACCTACTTTTGTGGATCGTTCGAGTTTGGGTGTTACTTCAGGCACGGTGGATGGTGATTTGGATTCGTCTGGGTCGTCTCGAGTTGTTGATGGTGACGTGAGATATCTTCAGTTGGATGTTGACCTTCTTGATCGGTTTTTTCGATGCGGTTGCGTACGGTCAAGTGTATTCCACCTAAGTTGCGACTTGGTTTTTCCAGGATCTTTCTTAGTGCTCTTGATAGGGTTATATCTTGTCCGGGGGATATAGCTGCATGGGTTGAGCTTCTTATCTTGTCGTGTTGTACCTTAGCTGTGTTTATGCCATCTAGTAGAGCTCTACGACGGTCCGGTGAGAGGGAACGGTGTCAATTTGCTTGTATTTCTGGTACTATTGCTCGGTGGAAGGATCTTGGGGAGAGGCTTGGTATGATTAGTGATCGTTTAGCTGACTCTTCCTCTTCTTTGCGTGAGGGGTTGATTCCTAAAGATTCTATGGAGGCTAATATTTCCCAGTGCAAGAGGAAGTTGGGGGATGGTCATTCTTCTGCTGCTATTAAGATCTTCACTTCTTCGGGTGTTGCTCCTGATATTCCTAACACACGGGCTGAGTTGGAGTCCAAACATCCTTTTGCGCCTCCTCCGGTTGTGCCTTCCTCACCACTTGTAGTCGATGCGCTAGTGGTTCACAAGGATCTAGTGTTGAATCGGATTCGGAGTTTCCCCACAGGTACTTCTTATGGTCGAGACGGGCTTCGAGCTCAGCATTTGTTGGATGTTTTGGGTGGAGCTGCTTCGGCTGTGGCTGATGACATGCTAGTTTCTATTACTGGGGTTGTCAATCTTTTTGTTTCAGGTAAACGTCCAGGGCAACTTGGGTAGTTCATCGCTAGTGCTCCTTTAAATCCACTTGTTAAACCTGGTGGTGGTATTCGGCCCATTGCTATTGGTACCGTGTGGATGAGGCTTGTCTATAAGGTCGCCTATTCTTTTGTTGGGGACTCGATGACTTCATATTTACACGACTTTCAGTTTGGTGTAGGTGTGCCAGGTGGGTGTGAGGCTTTTCTTCATTCTGTTAGTAGGTTTGTGGAAGCTAGGGGAGATGAGGTTGGGCTTTCTATGCTTTTGGTGGATTTTAAGAATGCTTTTAACCTGGTTGTTAGGGGTTCCATCCTTCAGGAGACTCGGTTGAGGTGCCCGGCTATCTCTCCCTAGGTGGAGTTCTGCTACTCTCGGACTGCGTGACTTTATTATGGTAATTCGGTTCTCTAGTCTTCTCAGGGGGTTCAGTAGGGGATTCTTTAGGCCCATTATTATTTTCCCTGGCTTTGCATCCGCTTATTCATACTATTCATCATTCATGTGAGCTCTCCCTTCAGGCGTGGCACCTTGATGACGGTTCTATTATTGGTGATACTCTTATGGTTGCTAAGGCTTTAGATATTATTCGTGCTGATGGACCTGCTCGTGGGTTGCATCTGAATGTTGATAAGACTGAGCTTTTTTGGCCAGTGGAGGATCCTCGCAGTCTGAGGGTTGGTCTTTTTCCTGCTTCGTTATCTCGCCCGGTTCGTGGTGTTAGGCTTCTTGGGGGGTCTGTTAGTAGAGATTATGAGTTTTCTTGTGATTTTGTTACGCGGCGAGTTTCTAAATCCATTTCTCTGCTGAATGCTATTCGTAGGCTTAATGACCCGCAGTGTGAGCTTCTTCTTCTTCGCAATTTTGCAGGGGTTGCGAAGTTGGTTTTTGCTTTGAGGACTTGTCCTCCTGGATTTCTTGGTGGAGCTAAGGTTGAGTTTGATCAAGCCCTGCGTACTTCGTTGGAGGTGATTGTTACTGGTTCAGGTTCCCGGTTTGGAGATTGGCGGTGGAGGCTTGCCACTCTGCCCATTAGACTTGGTGGTCTTGGGGTTTCGTGTGTTGAGGATGTCGGGTATTTTGCCTTCATTGCCTCCTGTTTGCAGTCTAGTTCTTTGCAGGATCGCATTTTGGCTAGGTCTGGGATTATTTCGCCGGGTTCTATCTTTTTGTCTGTCCTGGATGTTTACTCGACTTTTTGTGGTGTTGATTCTCTCTCTGTTACCTCTAGTTCTCCTACCCCCCAGTTTATGAAGTTCTTGGCATTGAGATATTTTGGTATCATTGATGGACTTCTTTCGTAACGATATAGTTTGAGTAGTCGCCAGGTAGCTCTTCTTAGCTGCGTGCGTGTTCCTCATGCACATGATTATCTTTTCACTATTCCTATTGATGGGCTGGGCCAGCTGTTGGGTCCACTAGATGTGGATCTTGCAGCCTGTCAGGAACGGTGAACGACTTCTGTAATCACAAGTCTATTCACAAAGAGACTCTATACATAATGTAAGTGCGGAATACAAATACTATAAAGAAGAACAAAATAACTATAATGACTTGATCCTTTTCTAAGGATTTCTAATATTAATGATAACTAGAATTACGTTTTATCAAGGTGTCTGTAACCCTTCTGCCTAAGGTTCCTTTTATACTACAAGGAAACCCTAATACATCATTAAACAAAACGTGTAAAACTGATATGCATATCCTTTCCTAACATATCTCATGCATATCCTAACAGAATAATAACTAAATAATAAGGTTTGACTTTAACTAAGACCAGGGGCACGTCTTGCTCCTACTACTACTATGACCATGCTCACTCTTGTTGAGTCTTAGGATCTAGACTCATCTGGGATATATAACAATGATTGTAATGCACAACGGAACATAATAACAAACACAATCAAAGTTATGAACAAGGCTTTCTTATTCATAAACTGCTTACTAATAAGATACTAACTACTACTCCTGGTGTAAAACCCGTATTTAAAAATCAGAATATTTAAATACGCGGTTTAATTTTAATAAATTATATAAGTATTAATTATTAGACAGAGATAGAAATGCAGAAATTAAATACGCAATCCCAGTTTACTTAAATACTATAAATATTACAGTTTATTCAGATAATAAGTATTTAGTCTCAGAAAATATTACAGATGAATTATTTATTTTACAGAAATAATCAAACGTTAATATTAAAAACACGCAGCCTCGATTTATTTAAATGCTACGAAAATTAATTATTCAGAAAATAATTATTAAGTGTTAGAAAAGATTACGTAGGTATTACGTATGTATTTTTATGCAGAAATAATTATCACGATTCAGAAACTAAAACACGAGAAAATAAACAAGTATACACGACTATTGTTAGTGTCGAAAAATAAAACCAAGACATATGTAATTTATATATGGGCCATAGTTTTTATAAAATAACAAGAGAAAGGAGTTGGGCTTTTAGGCCCGGTTCACTACAAAGAGAAACAAACAGGGGTGTCCCCTTTTCACTAACAGAAGACATAAAAAAAAAAGAAACGGGAATTAGGGTTTTATCCCTGGGTGGCCGCCGGCAAAAAAAAAAGAAAAAAAAAAGAAGTATGAATACAGCTTTGATCATTCAAGAAGATCGAGTTTTTGTTCATTGTATAATCCCAATCCGAAAAGGTAATCAGTCTTTTTCTTTTTCCTTATATCACGATTTACGTAATTTAAACACGATCAATAAATAAAAAAAAGGGGGTCGGATTTAGTTTGGTGTGGTATAAAGCAGAGACCCTCATGGTCTCGGTGGTGCTGTTGTTTTGGCCGACCAAAGACAGAAAACCCCAAACAGGGGTGTCGGGTTTTGCTTGTGTAAGAAAACCGAGACCCTAAGGTCTCGGTGTGTTTTGTTTTCGGGACCAGCCGCGACCCTCAAGGGGTGCGCTGGTGGTTTCTGGGGTGACTGCAGCGACCAAACAGGAATGCAGCAGGGTGCGTTTGGGACTGCGATTCCAGCAGGGTGTGTTTGGGACTGCAGTTCCAGCAGGGTGTGTTTGGGTCTGTCAGAGTACAAAAGTAGTGGGAACCACTGCACTAGCAGTGGGAACCACTGCACAAACGGTGGGAACCAACAAAAACAGTGGGAAACTATAGTAGAGCAGCGGGAACAAATGGAGCAGTGGGAAACACTTCTGAATGACGTCAGCAGCAGGGGGAACCACGACAAGGTCGTGGTGTGCTCGATTTTTAGTTAACCCGAGACATGGGTGTCTCGGGAGAGTTTTTGACTCGGGTTTTCGGGATCATCGAAAAGTAATAAATACACGTGAAAATTTAAATTCATTATATCGTTTTATAAAAGGTTTATAAATAAATAAGCTTAATTATTGATTTTAGTAATTTAATTAATAAAATTAAATCGATATTACTTTTATCCTTTTATTACTCTTAAAACATGTGATTTATCTATGATTTAATCTTAAAGACACTAAATTGGAAAATTTCTAAATTAGGAAACTTTCTAATTATAACAAGTTACTATTTATAGTAATACCAGAATATACAGTATGCAGTAATCAGGAATACATGGTACATTAAATCAGTAATATTAGCGAGCAGTCAGAACTTATCAGATTATATACAAACAGTAATACAAGTAGTAAATGAATCAAACTGAGAACAATTAAGATCAATAAAATAAATAAACATCAGACGACTTATTTTTGCGTCCATTATTTATGTAGTAACCGTGAAGTCGGAGTAGATCTTCAGCTTTCAGTCTTATTTCATTACTGGACACGAGGTACGGATTTCCGTCCTTTCAGTAAGGACTTCCTTTCTATGCATGATTAGGATTCCCCATCTTCAGCCAAATGTTTTTCCCCAGTATATGTTTAAACTTATCAGTGATCATGTTAAGAATTAAATAAATTGCCTGAGCATTATATACAAGCATGATTAGTTTATGTACTAGTTACGGAGGTACCGTAACCACGACACTAGAGGCACCGGTGTCATGACTCACATGCAGGAGAGTGATATCCTGCATCGTCCCACTCAGCTCAGCTTGGCCATTTTATCAGTATTATTAGTGGGGCGTATGGATGCATCCTAGGCTACAGTTTACAGTTTAGCAGGTGAATGTGGTGTGTGCTCTACATCCTTCACATTGGAGCTGATCCCTCCACCCAGCACAGTTATTTAGAGGTCACCCCTCTATAGCATGACGAGGTCACCCCTCCAGTTATTCATGCAACGTTGTTACAGCACATGACCTATATAAGCTCTGGCAATTAAATTACAGTAAATGCATGTTTTTAGATTTTAACAGATAACAGTTCAGCTTTATTAATTATAATTCAGGCTTTACAGATTATACACAGATTTCTGCTGCAACTTTACTTATCAGTCTTACAGATCCAGTATTTTATCATCAGTTTCATTTTAGTAATTCCCTATCATGCTTTATATCCGTTCACTGAGCGTTATGCTCAGCCGTAGTTCCTTTCATGTTCTAACGACAGGTACACTAGGACGCTCTTAGGATTCTGAGAGCATGTGCATTCGGATGGAAGCTATCCAGACTTCTCACTTTATGCATTTCTTACATTATTCTGCTTATTTGGACATTGTTTAGTCCTTTCCTTCAGTATTTTACTTTTCATGTTTTGGGCTTATGTTTGGATTACCGATGTTTGATTCCGGTATTCCTTTACGGTCAGTTAATGTTTTAGGACATTTACCTTATGCTTTGATGACACGCCATAAATACACGTAACGGTCCACTTATCCAAGTGGGGTGTTACAATTATGGTATCAGAGCTATAGATTCGACCTGTAGGCTCTAAAACTTGACCTGTGACTAGTGGGTAGTCACCAGGAACTTTCCAGATTTTGGCGTTGTTATCTTTCATGTTTCTCATGGATTATTCAGTCAGTTTTCTTCATTTATCAGTCAGTTTTCTTAAAGTTTTGACTAAGTAAAAGGTTGGTACATAACTACCATATTTAGTCGCATGTGCTTTTTAACGAATTTTCGTTTTGGTGAGCTGACCATAGGCGTTCACCCTTGCCGTTCAGATTTTGTATTGGTAAACCGACCATAGGCGGTTACCCTTACTCATGACAGATTCATGTTTTCAGTCAAATATCACTTGGTGAACCAGCCATAAACGCTCACCATTTCTCAAGTCAGATTTCATGCTTTTCAGTCAAATGATGTTTTGTGAACCGATCCACAGTTGTTCACCTTTGTCATATCAGGACATTTCATAAATTTTGACAAGTATGGATTGAACTACAGCCATCCATATTTAGTCCGAGATTATAAATTTCTATACCTGACAGTTCTCAGAAAATTTTGACCAGTATGGATCGAACTAGAATAGCCCATACTTAGTCTCATGTTTTCTTCTTTGAATTCTGTGGATTGAACCATAGCCGTCCACATCAGTTGGTATTACACCTCAGTTGATTTGACTTTTTATGTTCCTTGTAACAGTCAAATTTTCATACCCTCACGTTGATGTCATCTACATAATGATTTAGTTTCATGTTTCCTTACAAGGATTATGTTTTCAACAGAACGATAATGTTTCATGCTAAGATACAGAAGGATTGCAGTAAAATCCTGTTTTCATGATAAAGCATGTTTGGTCCTCACCAGTCATGTCATCATGCTGACCATTGGTAAAACTCAGCTTAATCATATCCTTGAACCCTGAAAATCCAGCATTAAGTCTACGTAGGAATTACCAGGCTATCAGGTTACTCATTTCAGTTCAGTTTACTAGCGTTTAATCAGTTTATTTCTTTGATCATGTCAGACAAGCGATACCAGTATCGATCATCCCTTAAAATTTCCACCAGCTACATGTACAGTATTCCATATGTACCCTATGTACAGTGTCTCAGTTATACTCCATATACAGTATTTCACGTGTACTCCACGTACAATGTCTCAGATATGCTCCAGGTGCAGTATTCATTTTGTACTTCATGTACAATAGTCTAGGTGTACTCTAGGTACCCTACTCCATGGATATTGCTAATCGATCCTCAATCATCTCAGGTGTTTCCACTTGTCGATATTCTACCAGGTGCTGATGCTGCTCGTGAATTAAAGATTTTACCAGATGCTAATGCTGTGAACACTTTGAAGACCTCACAATTGCTGATGTTGCTGATACTTTGGAGATTTCTCAAGATGCTGATGCCGTTTATACTATGAAGACTCTACTAAACAAGGACGAAAACTATAAATTTGAAATTCCTATCAAGAATAAACTTCAATCACCAGACACTACCATTCTATTCTATGCTTTTACTTTCTCAGTTAGATGTCACACTTCACCCAGCTAACTTTCATTTAGGAGAGTGGGAACCGGTACCCAACCGACCACTCAGTAGAATGGTTACATGAATCACGGTCATGATAATGATCGTCATAAAGTGACAGGCAAAGCAGTAGTGACAACCACCGTGCTTATAATTAGTCAGTCCGTAACCATCGGAACTCCGGTACGGACGTGATCAGAAATACGGAGGTCAGTAATCTAACCGGTCCGCCAATCCTAGCAGTTACCAGAAATTCTTAACCTTATTCAGACTCACCATTAAAATACATGTCCAGACAATAGTTAAGACACAGGTCTTATGTATCATTTAGGAAGACACACATCAGGACACCAGTCATGGTACACGTCATACGAATCTTTTCTCAAAATACGAGTCAGAACTCATAACTCTAGTATATTTTCTAAACCATGCCCTCAGTATTTTAGGGCACCCTTCAGAAGGGGGTATACCCATTCTATTATGCCACGCAGGAATCAGATCATATGAAAAATTGAGTCACCACCACTAGAGTATGATTCAGGTTAAACACGCAGTGTTCATCCTGTGAGGTTACAAACGAACACAATCAGTGAAAGTTGCCACGTTTACTTCAAGTATTCATATGTCGGCTTTATCTTAAATCAGGTAGTTACCTGCCTCTCAGCCATAAAGGACTCAACAGTATCACCATATTTATTAAAGTCTTATTTTCAGTTAACGACGAGATCCGTCTTACTAAATCCCGAATATATTCATCATACTTCTGCCAGAAAAATTCAGTACAAATTATTTCTGCCTTACAAGCGCGTGACTTATCAGTCCATAGTTACGAAGACTTTTAGCTATCAGTTATAAATTCACTTCTGAAATTCTTCGAATCCATGATCAGCAGATTTTACTAAAATGTCCAGATGTCATTCCAGAAATTCCTTCCTAACTACGAGACATAATTTAACACCGAGTTAGTCTCAAGAACAGAACCTGTTTTCAGAACTCTTGATACAGGGCTTCAACTAAGTTAAAAGAGTTGCAGTAATTGCTGCAAGAATTACCGGAACGAGGCTTTACTCGCCCTAACGCACCACCAGGAAGTGTATCGTTTTTGTCTATCAGAAAGAAGACCGGTACCATGAGATCATGTATCGATCATCGAAAATTTACGAGATCGCCATTCATAAAACGATACTCATTCCACGAATAGGAGGTTACCTGATCTACTATGATGTCTTAATTATTTTCCAGAACAATTCGCGATCATGCCACCAACAATGGTGAGAGAAGAACATGATGTATTCCAGATTGCTGTTGAACATGTTAGTCTCTCTAAAATTTTGACTTATACGTCTGAGCTCCCTAATACTCCAGCTATAGTATGAAATTTATGAATAAAATTTTCCATGGCTCCTCAGACAAAATTATCCGTATATTCATTGGTAACATTCTGATCTGCTAAATTCTAAGAGAAGTACAAGAGAATCATTTATTGTTTTTAGTTGAACAGAATCTCCGATAGGAGAAAACTGTATAAGCAACTTTTCAGATGTGAATTCCTGTTGAACGGAGTGGCATTTCTGAACCACCCTATTTCAGCAGAAAGAAATTTCAGACAACCCTACAAAGGTGAAGGCCATCACCTGATGGTCCCAACTGACGCCTATGAACGAAATTCCACCAGAATGTTCCATAATTCCAGGCAAAACTTTGATAGAATCCGCATCACACACTAATGCTGCTATGTTCATATCTAGATGCCTGACCTACTGCAGGTTCAAGATAGAACGCCGTCATGTTAGTGAGTTACTACAACCCTTAGAAATTTCTGAACAGAAATGAGACGAAATCCCATGAAATTGTTATCAGCTACCATAGGCTCAGAGAGAGTATGATACTATCTAAGTTATCATCAACCATGTAATCAGCCTGCGCGTTTCTTTCATCCGAAAGGATCACGTAGTAGCAGATCTGCAGAAAATTTTGAAATCCAGCAGTAAATCGTACGAATTTAAGGCATTCCTTTGACCATCATATCATACAGAATTCATGTTCACGATCAAGTGTATGTTTACGCCCACTTTAAATTCATGTTTATTTTCACTCTCACGTTTACGTCTCATTCGCTGTATGATGTTGTTTCAGTTCATCTTTATGCTATCTCTTTATTTAAGCTCACGTTTGTGTTCATAACATTGTTCACGTTCAGGTTCGTGTGCCATTTCACGATACACGTTTCTCAGTTTATTACCGTATACGGTTACAGAAAGCTTGAGAAATTAGACTCAAGTATAGCACAACTATTCCATAACCAGGCAGACGTTTCATATCTCAGGCCGTAACATTTGGCATTCATTCCTCAGTCAGCATACGTTCATGATATGTTCTAGTATCACGTTTACAGTATGATTCACGTATCACATTCATGATATATTCCATTCCAAAGCTCCTCATATAATTATGAACCACGTTCACAATTTCTCACTCAGCACGTTCACAATTGTTCACGTAGTTCGTCCCTATATATTTCTAGCAGCTTGCTCAGAGTTATAAATGTTATCTTTTCAGAATATTTACACGTATCGTTTCATGTATCATACATGCTATAGTTATTCAGTCTATCAGACTCAGAAAATCCATCTTAAATTCGGAACCAGAAGCTATTCAACATCATCAGGACAGGGTCATCGGGACCAAGATTTTGTTCATTATATTTATACCTTTGAAGTAATCGTTTCGAGCGGGAAGCCACTCGAAACGGAGGAGTCCATCCGGACCTCTCATTCTTTCCGTAATAAAACCAGTTAAGTTCTTTCAGTCATGTCATGTTCCTTATTCTCTTCAGTCATGTCACGTTACATGATCGTTTTAGTCATGTCAGATTTGAACCTATCACCAGCATTATGTCTTAATTAGAAGACGAATTATCCTTCATTTTATTTGTCTTTTCAGTTCTTATAACTTCATCAGCTTATTATTTTTAATTCGAGGACGAATTTCTCCTTTTAGAGGGGAAGAATTGTAAAACCCAGTATAGTGGTATCTTTAATTCAGGGACGAATTATTATTTTTAGAGGGGAAGAATTGTAAAACCCGTATTTAAAATCAGAATATTTAAATACGCGGTTTAATTTTAATAAATTATATAAGTATTAATTATTAGACAGAGATAGAAACGCAGAAATTAAATACGCAATCCCAGTTTACTTAAATACTATAAATATTACTGTTTATTCAGATAATAAGTATTTAGTCTCAGAAAATATTACAGATGAATTATTTATTTTACAGAAATAATCAAACGTTAATATTAAAAACACGCAGCCTCGGTTTATTTAAATGCTACGAAAACTAATTATTCAGAAAATAATTATTAAGTGTTAGAAAAGATTACGTAGGTATTACGTATGAATTTTTATGCAGAAATAATTATCACGATTCAGAAACTAAAACACGAGAAAATAAACAAGTATACACGACTATTGTTAGTGTCGAAAAATAAAACCAAGACATATGTAATTTATATATGGGCCGTAGTTTTTATAAAATAACAAGAGAAAGGAGTTGGGCTTTTAGGCCCGGTTCACTACAAAGAGAAACAAACAGGGGGTGTCCCCTTTTCACTAACATAAGACATAAAAAAAAAGAAACGGGAATTAGGGTTTTATCCCTTGGTGGCCGCCGGCAAAAAAAAAAGAAAAAAAAAAGAAGGATGAATGCAGCTTTGATCATTCAAGAAGATCGAGTTTTTGTTCATTGTATAATCCCAATCCGAAAAGGTAATCAGTCTTTTTCTTTTTCCCTATATCACGATTTACGTAATTTAAACAGGATCAATAAATAAAAAAAAGGGGGTCGGATTTAGTTTGGTGTGGTGTACAGCCGAGACCCTCATGGTCTCGGTGGTGCTGTTGTTTTGGCCGACCAAAGACAGAAAACCCCAAACAGGGGTGTCGTGTTTTGCTTGTGTAAGAAAACCGAGACCCTAAGGTCTCGGTGTGTTTTGTTTTCGGGACCAGCCGCGACCCTCAAGGGGTGCGCTGGTGGTTTCTAGGGTGACTGCAGCGACCAAACAGGAACGCAGCAGGGTGCGTTTGGGACTGCGGTTCCAGCAGGGTGTGTTTGGGACTGCAGTTCCAGCAGGGTGTGTTTGGGTCTGTCAGAGTACAAAAGCAGTGGGAACCACTGCACTAGCAGTGGGAACCACTGCACAAACGGTGGGAACCAACAAAAATAGTGGGAAACTATAGTAGAGCAGCGGGAACAAATGGAGCAGTGGGAAACACTGCTGAATGACGTCAGCAGCAGGGGGAACCACGACAAGGTCGTGGTGTGCTCGATTTTTAGTTAACCCGAGACATGGGTGTCTCGGGAGAGTTTTTGACTCGGGTTTTCGGGATCATCGAAAAGTAATAAATACACGTGAAAATTTAAATTCATTAAATCGTTTTATAAAAGGTTTATAAATAAATAAGCTTAATTATTGATTTTAGTAATTTAATTAATAAAATTAAATCGATATTATTTTTATCCTTTTATTACTCTTAAAACATGTGATTTATCTATGATTTAATCTTAAAGACACTAAATTGGAAAATTTCTAAATTAGGAAACTTTCTAATTATAACAAGTTACTATTTATAGTAATACAAGAATATACAGTATGCAGTAATCAGGAATACATGGTACATTAAATCAGTAATATTAGCGAGCAGTCAGAACTTATCAGATTATATACAAACAGTAATACAAGTAGTAAATGAATCAAACTGAGAACAATTAAGATCAATAAAATAAATAAACATCAGACGACTTATTTTCGCGTCCATTATTTATGTAGTAACCGTGAAGTCGGAGTAGATCTTCAGCTTTCAGTCTTATTTCATTACTGGACACGAGGTACGGATTTCCGTCCTTTCAGTAAGGACTTCCTTTCTATGCATGATTAGGATTCCCCATCTTCAGCCAAATGTTTTTCCCCAGTATATGTTTAAACTTATCAGTGATCATGTTAAGAATTAAATAAATTGCCTGAGCATTATATACAAGCATGATTAGTTTATGTACTAGTTACGGAGGTACCGTAACCACGACAATAGAGGCACCGGTGTCGTGACTCACATGCAGGAGAGTGATATCCTGCATCGTCCCACTCAGCTCAGCTTGGTCATTTTATCAGTATTATTAGTGGGGCGTATGGATGCATCCTAGGCTACAGTTTACAGTTTTGCAGGTGAATGTGGTGTGTGCTCTACATCCTTCACATTGGAGCTGATCCCTCCACCCAGCACAGTTATTTAGAGGTCACCCCTCTATAGCATGACGAGGTCACCCCTCCAGTTATTCATGCAACGTTGTTACAGCACATGACCTATATAAGCTCTGGCAATTAAATTACAGTAAATGCATGTTTTCAGATTTTAACAGATAACAGTTCAGCTTTATTAATTATAATTCAGGCTTTACAGATTATACACAGATTTCCGCTGCAACTTTACTTATCAGTCTTACAGCTCCAGTATTTTATCATCGGTTTCATTTTAGTAATTCCCTATCATGCTTTATATCCGTTCACTGAGCGTTATGCTCAGCCGTAGTTCCTTTCATGTTCTAACGACAGGTACACCAGGACGCTCTTAGGATTCTGAGAGCATGTGCATTCGGATGGAAGCTATCCAGACTTCTCACTTTATGCATTTCTTACATTATTCTGCTTATTTGGACATTGTTTAGTCCTTTCCTTCAGTATTTTACTTTTCATGTTTTGGGCTTATGTTTGGATTACCGATGTTTGATTCCGGTATTCCTTTACGGTCAGTTAATGTTTTAGGACATTTACCTTATGCTTTGATGACACGCCATAAATACACGTAACGGTCCACTTATCCAAGTGGGGTGTTACAATTATGGTATCAGAGCTATAGGTTCGACCTGTAGGCTCTAAAACTTGACCTGTGACTAGTGGGTAGTCACCAGGAACTTTCCAGATTTTGGCGTTGTTATCTTTCATGTTTCTCATGGATTATTCAGTCAGTTTTCTTCATTTATCTGTCAGTTTTCTTAAAGTTTTGACTAAGTAAAAGGTTGGTACATAACTACCATATTTAGTCGCATGTGCTTTTTAGCGAATTTTCGTTTTGGTGAGCTGACCATAGGCGTTCACCCTTGCCGTTCAGATTTTGTATTGGTAAACCGACCATAGGTGGTTACCCTTACTCATGACAGATTCATGTTTTCAGTCAAATATCACTTGGTGAACCAGCCATAAACGCTCACCATTTCTCAAGTCAGATTTCATGCTTTTCAGTCAAATGATGTTTTGTGAACCGATCCACAGTTGTTCACCTTTGTCATATCAGGACATTTCATAAATTTTGACAAGTATGGATTGAACTACAGCCATCCATATTTAGTCCGAGATTATAAATTTCTATACCTGACAGTTCTCAGAAAATTTTGACCAGTATGGATCGAACCAGAATAGCCCATACTTAGTCTCATGTTTTCTTCTTTGAATTCTGTGGATTGAACCATAGCCGTCCACATCAGTTGGTATTACACCTCAGTTGATTTGACTTTTTATGTTCCTTGTAACAGTCAAATTTTCATACCCTCACGTTGATGTCATCTACATGATGATTTAGTTTCATGTTTCCTTACAAGGATTATGTTTTCAACAGAACGATAATGTTTCATGCTAAGATATAGAAGGATTGCAGTAAAATCCTGTTTTCATGATAAAGCATGTTTGGTCCTCACTAGTCATGTCATCATGCTGACCATTGGTAAAACTCAGCTTAATCATATCCTTGAACCCTGAAAATCCAGCATTAAGTCTACGTAGGAATTACCAGGCTATCAGGTTACTCATTTCAGTTCAGTTTACTACCGTTTAATCAGTTTATTTCTTTGATCATGTCAGACAAGCGATACCAGTATCGATCATCCCATAAAATTTCCACCAGCTACATGTACAGTATTCCATATGTACCCTATGTACAGTGTCTCAGTTATACTCCATGTACAGTATTTCACGTGTACTCCACGTACAATGTCTCAGATATGCTCCAGGTGCAGTATTCATTTTGTACTTCATGTACAATAGTCTAGGTGTACTCTAGGTACCCTACTCCATGGATATTGCTAATCGATCCTCAATCATCTCAGGCGTTTCCACTTGTCGATATTCTACCAGGTGCTGATGCTGCTCGTGATTAAAGATTTTACCAGATGCTGATGCTGCGAACACTTTGAAGACCTCACAATTGCTTATGTTGCTGATACTTTGGAGATTTCTCAAGATGCTGATGCCGTTTATACTATGAAGACTCTGCTAAACAAGGACGAAAACTATAAATTTGAAATTCCTATCAAGAATAAACTTCAATCACCAGACACTACCATTCTATTCTATGCTTTTACTTTCTCAGTTAGATGTCACACTTCACCCAGCTAACTTTCATTTAGGAGAGTGGGAACCGGTACCCAACCGACCACTCAGTAGAATGGTTACATGAATCACGGTCATGATAATGATCGTCATAAAGTGACAGACAAAGCAGTAGTGACAACCACCGTGCTTATAATTAGTCAGTCCGTAACCATCGGAACTCCGGTACGGACGTGATCAGAAATACGGAGGTCAGTAATCTAACCGGTCCGCCAATCCTAGCAGTTACCAGAAATTCTTAACCTTATTCAGACTCACCATTAAAATACATGTCCAGACAATAGTTAAGACACAGGTCTTATGTATCATTTAGGAAGACACACATCAGGACACCAGTCATGGTACACGTCATACGAATCTTTTCTCAAAATACGAGTCAGAACTCATAACTCTAGTATATTTTCTAAACCATGCCCTCAGTATTTTAGGGTACCCTTCAGAAGGGGGTATACCCATTCTATTATGCCACGCAGGAATCAGATCATATGAAAAATTGAGTCACCACCACTAGAGTATGATTCAGGTTAAACACGCAGTGTTCATCCTGTGAGGTTACAAACGAACACAATCAGTGAAAGTTGCCACGTTTACTTCAAGTATTCATATGTCGGCTTTATCTTAAATCAGGTAGTTACCTGCCTCTCAGCCATAAAGGACTCAACAATATCACCATATTTATTAAAGTCTTATTTTCAGTTAACGACGAGATCCGTCTTACTAAATCCCGAATATATTCATCATACTTCTGCCAGAAAAATTCAGTACAAATTATTTCTGCCTTACAAGCGCGTGACTTATCAGTCCATAGTTACGAAGACTTTTAGCTATCAGTTATAAATTCACTTCTGAAATTCTTCGAATCCATGATCAGCAGATTTTACTAAAATGTCCAGATGTCATTCCAGAAATTCCTTCCTAACTACGAGACATAATTTAACACCGAGCTAGTCTCAAGAACAGAACCTGTTTTCAGAACTCTTGATCACAGGGCTTCAGCTAAGTTAAAAGAGTTGCAGCAATTGCTGCAAGAATTACCGGAACGAGGCTTTACTCGCCCTAACGCACCACAAGGAAGTGTATCGTTTTTGTCTATCAGAAAGAAGACCGGTACCATGAGATCATGTATCGATCATCGAAAATTTACGAGATCGCCATTCATAAAACGATACTCATTCCACGAATAGGAGGTTACTTGATCTACTACGATGTCTTAATTATTTTCCAGAACAATTTGCGATCATGCCACCAACAATGGTGAGAGAAGAACATGATGTATTCCATATTGCTGTTGAACATGTTATAGTCTCTCTAAAATTTTGACTTATACGTCTGAGCTCCCTAATACTCCAGCTATAGTATGAAATTTATGAATAAAATTTTCCATGGCTCCTCAGACAAAATTATCCGTATATTCATTGGTAACATTATGATCTTCTAAATTCTAAGAGAAGTACAAGAGAATCATTTATTGTTTTTAGTTGAACAGAATCTCCGATAGGAGAAAATTGTATAAGCAACTTTTCAGATGTGAATTCCAGTTGAACGGAGTGGCATTTCTGAACCACCCTATTTCAGCAGAAAGAAATTTCAGACAACCCTGCAAAGGTGAAGGCCATCACCTGATGGTCCCAACTGACGCCTATGAACGAAATTCCACCAGAATGTTCCATAATTCCAGGCAAAACTTTGATAGAATCCGCATCACACACTAATGCTGCTATGTTCATATCTAGATGCCTGACCTACTGCAGGTTCAAGATAGAACGCCGTCATGTTAGTGAGTTACTACAACCCTTAGAAATTTCTGAACAGAAATGAGACGAAATCCCATGAAATTGTTATCTGCTACCACAGGTTCAGAGAGAGTATGATACTATCTAAGTTATCATCAACCATGTAATCAGCCTGCGCATTTCTTTCATCCGAAAGGATCACGTAGTAGCAGATCTGCAGAAAATTTTGAAATCCAGCAGTAAATCGTACGAATCAAGGCATTCCTTTGACCATCATATCAGACAGAATTCATGTTCACGATCAAGTGTATGTTTACGCCCACTTTAAATTCATGTTTATTTTCACTCTCACGTTTACGTCTCATTCGCTGTATGATGTTGTTTCAGTTCATCTTTATGCTATCTCTTTATTTAAGCTCACGTTTGTGTTCATAACATTGTTCACGTTCAGGTTCGTGTGCCATTTCACGATACACGTTTCTCAGTTTATTACCGTATACGGTTACAGAAAGCTTGAGAAATTAGACTCAAGTATAGCACAACTATTCCATAACCAGGCAGACGTTTCATATCTCAGGCCGTAACATTTGGCATTCATTCCTCAGTCAGCATACGTTCATGATATGTTCTAGTATCACGTTTACAGTATGATTCACGTATCACATTCATGATATATTCCATTCCAAAGCTCCTCATATAATTATGAACCACGTTCACAATTTCTCACTCAGCACGTTCACAATTGTTCACTTAGTTCGTCCCTATATATTTCTAGCAGCTTGCTCAGAGTTATAAATGTTATCTTTTCAGAATATTTACACGTATCGTTTCATGTATCATACATGCTATAGTTATTCAGTCTATCAGACTCAGAAAATCCATCTTAAATATGGAACCAGAAGCTATTCAACATCATCAGGACAGGGTCATCGGGACCAAGATTTTGTTCATTATGTTTATACCTTTGAAGTAATCGTTTCGAGCGGGAAGCCACTCGAAACGGAGGAGTCCATCCGGACCTCTCATTCTTTCCTTAATAAAACCAGTTAAGTTCTTTCAGTCATGTCATGTTCCTTATTCTCTTCAGTCGTGTCACGTTACATGATCGTTTTAGTCATGTCAGATTTAAACCTATCACCAACATTATGTCTTAATTAGAAGACGAATTATCCTTCAGTTTATTTGTCTTTTCAGTTCTTATAACTTCATCAGCTTATTATTTTTAATTCGAGGACGAATTTCTCCTTTTAGAGGGGAAGAATTGTAAAACCCAGTATAGTGGTATCTTTAATTCGGGGACGAATTATTGTTTTTAGAGGGGAAGAATTGTAAAACCCGTATTTAAAAATCAGAATATTTAAATACGCGGTTTAATTTTAATAAATTATATAAGTATTAATTATTAGACAGAGATAGAAACGCAGAAATTAAATACGCAATCCCAGTTTACTTAAATACTATAAATATTACAATTTATTCAGATAATAAGTATTTAGTCTCAGAAAATATTACAGATGAATTATTTATTTTACAGAAATAATCAAACGTTAATATTAAAAACACGCAACCTCGGTTTATTTAAATGCTACGAAAATTAATTATTCAGAAAATAATTATTAAGTGTTAGAAAAGATTACGTAGGTATTACGTATGTATTTTTATGCAGAAATAATTATCACGATTCAGAAACTAAAACACGAGAAAATAAACAAGTATACACGACTATTGTTAGCGTCGAAAAATAAAACCAAGACATATGTAATTTATATATGGGCCGTAGTTTTTATAAAATAACAAGAGAAAGGAGTTGGGCTTTTAGGCCCGGTTCACTACAAAGAGAAACAAACAGGGGGTGTCCCCTTTTCACTAACAGAAGACATAAAAAAAAAGAAACGGGAATTAGGGTTTTATCCCTTGGTGGCCGCCGGCAAAAAAAAGAAAAAAAAAGAAGGATGAATGCAGCTTTGATCATTCAAGAAGATCGAGTTTTTGTTCATTGTATAATCCCAATCCGAAAAGGTAATCACTCTTTTTCTTTTTCCTTATATCACGATTTACGTAATTTAAACAGGATCAATAAATAAAAAAAGGGGGTCGGATTTAGTTTGGTGTGGTGTACAGCCGAGACCCTCATGGTCTCGGTGGTGCTGTTGTTTTGGCCGACCAAAGACAGAAAACCCCAAACAGGGGTGTCGGGTTTTGCTTGTGTAAGAAAACCGAGACCCTAAGGTCTCGGTGTGTTTTGTTTTCGGGACCAGCCGCGACCCTCAAGGGGTGTGCTGGTGGTTTCTGGGGTGACTGCAGTGACCAAACAGGAACGCAACAGGGTGCGTTTGGGACTGCGGTTCCAGCAGGGTGTGTTTGGGACTGCAGTTCTAGCAGGGTGTGTTTGGGTCTGTCAGAGTACAAAAGCAGTGGGAACCACTGCACTAGCAGTGGGAACCACTGCACAAACGGTGGGAACCAACAAAAATAGTGGGAAACTATAGTAGAGCAGCGGGAACAAATGGAGCAGTGGGAAACACTGCTGAATGACGTCAGCAGCAGGGGGAACCACGACAAGGTCGTGGTGTGCTCGATTTTTAGTTAACCCGAGACATGGGTGTCTCGGGAGAGTTTTTGACTCGGGTTTTCGGGATCATCGAAAAGTAATAAATACACGTGAAAATTTAAATTCATTAAATCGTTTTATAAAAGGTTTATAAATAAATAAGCTTAATTATTGATTTTAGTAATTTAATTAATAAAATTAAATCGATATTATTTTTATCCTTTTATTACTCTTAAAACATGTGATTTATCTATGATTTAATCTTAAAGACACTAAATTGGAAAATTTCTAAATTAGGAAACTTTCTAATTATAACAAGTTACTATTTATAGTAATACAAGAATATACAGTATGCAGTAATCAGGAATACATGGTACATTAAATCAGTAATATTAGCGAGCAGTCAGAACTTATCAGATTATATACAAACAGTAATACAAGTAGTAAATGAATCAAACTGAGAACAATTAAGATCAATAAAATAAATAAACATCAGACGACTTATTTTCGCGTCCATTATTTATGTAGTAACCGTGAAGTCGAAGTAGATCTTCAGCTTTCAGTCTTATTTCATTACTGGACACGAGGTACGGATTTCCGTCCTTTCAGTAAGGACTTCCTTTCTATGCATGATTAGGATTCCCCATCTTCAGCCAAATGTTTTTCCCCAGTATATGTTTAAACTTATCAGTGATCATGTTAAGAATTAAATAAATTGCCTGAGCATTATATACAAGCATGATTAGTTTATGTACTAGTTACGGAGGTACCGTAACCACGACACTAGAGGCACCGGTGTCGTGACTCACATGCAGGAGAGTGATATCCTGCATCGTCCCACTCAGCTCAGCTTGGCCATTTTATCAGTATTATTAGTGGGGCGTATGGATGCATCCTAGGCTACAGTTTACAGTTTAGCAGGTGAATGTGGTGTGTGCTCTACATCCTTCACATTGGAGCTGATCCCTCCACCCAGCACAGTTATTTAGAGGTCACCCCTCTATAGCATGACGAGGTCACCCCTCCAGTTATTCATGCAACGTTGTTACAGCACATGACCTATATAAGCTCTGGCAATTAAATTACAGTAAATGCATGTTTTCAGATTTTAACAGATAACAGTTCGGCTTTATTAATTATAATTCAGGCTTTACAGATTATACACAGATTTCCGCTGCAACTTTACTTATCAGTCTTACAGCTCCAGTATTTTATCATCGGTTTCATTTTAGTAATTCCCTATCATGCTTTATATCTGTTCACTGAGCGTTATGCTCAGCCGTAGTTCCTTTCATGTTCTAACGACAGGTACACCAGGGCGCTCTTAGGATTCTGAGAGCATGTGCATTCGGATGGAAGCTATCCAGACTTCTCACTTTATGCATTTCTTACATTATTCTGCTTATTTGGACATTGTTTAGTCCTTTCCTTCAGTATTTTACTTTTCATGTTTTGGGCTTATGTTTGGATTACCGATGTTTGATTCCGGTATTCCTTTACGGTCAGTTAATGTTTTAGGACATTTACCTTATGCTTTGATGACACGCCATAAATACACGTAACGGTCCACTTATCCAAGTGGGGTGTTACACCTGGTGTTGACACCAGGAGGAACGCACACACACCTTTAGTTTACATTGTATATGAATCAGTGAATAACCATGTGTGCCTAACCCTCTTTATATAATAGAGGTACTAGGGTTACATCACAACCCTAGCTTACTATCAAAGCTACCTATTTATTATTAAGTCCTTCATCTTCTTTTGTCATATCAACTCAAGATGTATAAGTCCTAACAATCTTCCCCTAGTTGATTTGACAAAACCAGTAAGCACAAGCTTCCCCTGAAGCTGATATAGATGAAGGCTAAGCTTCCCCTTGATCCATGCATTTTTTTCATTTTTTTTTATTATTATTTTTTTTAACCAACTATCGCTGTCACTAATTCGAGTTGAAATCTTATTGTTGCCTCAATTCGTTTAGCCAGCCCAATAATAAAAGTCATGTAGACCTCAATTCGTTTAGCCAGCCCACAAAAAAATTGTTCCATGCTTTTCGTGAGGATAACTTATAACTTGTGATAAACCACCTGTTGCTATCCAAATATAACCATGTCCAAAAGCCATATACATGTACTCCACGTTCAAATTTCCTAAAGATTAGGAGTCAATGGAAGGATACATGAAGAATATAATAATTTCCATTTTAATCACACGTTTTTTTTACCTTAACTGACCCACATACCCACGTATCAAACATGATAAATAGGAAATCAAACTGTAATCCCTGAAGAATAGCATATGACGAAAATCATACCATATTTGCTTCCAAAAATAACACACATCCTCACCCATGTTACGCCATAATTCCTTAAAGTCAGGGAAAAATAAACTGCTTCCAAAGTTTCACACGTCTGTGATATCCTTATGAGATCATAGTATATAAAACAAGCAATCCCTTGATAGTAGAGTGAATAAATTCACGTGATAACTTGGACCAAGTGTATCAACATACCAAGAGATCAATACAAGAGACTCAGGCTCGTATGAATAGAATAATCCATAAAGTACTACCCATCACATGTCTACTTTCTGCTGCACCATTAGTCAGAAACTCAGAATACATACCATGCTTACAATAGAACATGACCACACGAATCACCTCACGTCTCCTTCTGTTCTGTCACTGTCTTTCATCCGAAGCACAAAAAACAATCAGTTGATCTAGGGTTTCATAAGTATATAAAACCCTAAAATGAAATTCTTCTACAAATCACAGCCACACGTATCATTCACCTTAGATCATACGGGGTTCATCGTTGATTCAAGAATCAACTCACCAATACCAGTATGACCACCATCACAACCACTAATCCTGTTGCCTCCATAAAAACGGATCTAGGGTTATTACAAACCCTAAGCATTAAGAACAATAACATTCTTCACCTTCTACAGCAGCAACGTCATGCACGAATCAGCAACAAGATCAAACAGCAGCAACCATTAAAGTACGAGCAACATCATATGAATCATCTAGGGTTTGTTGGGAAAAACCCTAGATCAGCAACTTGATTCAATTTAAAAACAGAAAATACTAACGAAAACGTTGTGAATCAACCAGATCGACAGCCAACAAGCTCTGATACCACTTGTTGGGTCCACTAGATGTGGATCTTGCAGCCTGTCAGGAACGGTGAACGACTTCTGTAATCACAAGTCTATTCACAAAGAGACTCTATACACAATGTAAGTGCGGAATACAAATACTATAAAGAAGAACAGAATAACTATAATGACTTGATCCTTTTCTAAGGATTTCTAATATTAATGATAACTAGAATTACATTTTATCAAGGTGTCTGTAACCCTTCTGCCTAAGGTTCCTTTTATACTACAAGGAAACCCTAATACATCATTAAACAAAACGTGTAAAACTGATACGCATATCCTTTCCTAACATATCTCATGCATATCCTAACAGAATAATAACTAAATAATAAAGTTTGACTTTAACTAAGACCAGGAGCACGTCTTGCTCCTACTACTACTATGACCAGGAGGAACTACATACCTCCTAGTCTACCTATTACAATTAACTATTTCAATGGTCCTAACACCAGCGGATGAACCCACGTCAGTTAAGAGTTGTCATGTGTTACGTTTGGCGGTTCCTTTGTTTCCTGATGGATCTTCTTGTCCGAGTTGTCACGTGCATCGGTTGGATCAGTGGGGTGACCATGCAGTTCACTGCTCTAGTGAGGTGGGGGTGAAGTTTCGGCATAATATGGTGCGTGATATGTTGGTTGATATCTGTTCTAGAGTTGGTGTTTCTGTGTAGAAAGAGGCTTCTATGGGATTTCTTTCAGCTGATGGACGAGACCTTCGTCCAGCGGACTTATTGTTGCATAATTGGTCCCAAGGCAAAGATACTTGCTTGGATATCACGGGCGTTTCACCGTTTGCTGGTGCGGGTTTGGATTCACGGGTCCCTGGGATTGCTTTGCGGACTGCTGCTCAGAAGAAAAGGAGGAAGTATTCTTCTATTTGTGCAGAGCACGGTAATTCGTTCATCCCTTTTGCCTTCTCTACTTTTGGGGAGCTTGACGAGGAAGCCTTGGTTACTCTTTCGCGTCCCAGGCGCTTATCTGTTTGTCATTCTAATGATGCTAAGAGTGGCTTTTTTCTATTTTCTACACTTGGTTTCTGTATTCAAAAGGGGGTGGTGATACAAGATATTTGCTATGGTTCAGAATTAGTTCTCTCGGTATCTCCTCGAATTGATCACAACTCAAAGTGGAAAGATTTGTTCTTGGTGACAAAAAGTGGGTTTGGTTTTCTATTCTATTAAAAGATAAATGACTGAAGTAAATTTAAATTTAAACCAAAACAATTACTTAAATAAAACTAGAATTTAAATTGAACAGTTAAATGATAAAACAGTAAATTAAACTCACTGAAAACGGGCTCTATTCGGAGTGTTGATCCTAATCGGAATAAGTGTGGCTACTCGGAATGCTAGTGCTATGCGGAATGAACATACCATTCGGAATATTTTGATCATGCGGAATGTATGGCTATCCGGAATAACTGAGAAATCAATGCTATGCGGAATATCTTACTCGGAATAAAAATCCTATTCGGAATTTAGTACTATGCGGAATATTAAAGTTCTAAGCGGAATAACTTGTTACTCGGAATAAATAAGTCTATGCGGAAAAATCACCCTATGCGGAATATAGGACTACTCGGAATACTAGTCTATTCGGAATAAGAACACTTATGCGGAATGTCAGGCTTACTCGGAATAAACTATTCTATGCGGAATAACTAAAAATTCCGAATAAGAGAAAAGGCAAGAAGACTACTCGGAATATTTAAATACTCCGAATAAGGAAAAAGTGGAAGAGACTATGCGGAATAACTGGGAATGGAAGAACAGTGGCAGACGCAAGAACAGGGGAACACGAATTTTAACCAAATCAAGCCAAATGAACAAAAAGGTTTGAATTAAACTAAGCAATAATCATCTATTAACCATAAGGATCAAATCCCAATCATAAAAACACAAAATCAACCACTTTTGAAGATCAAAACCAACTAAATAAGAACTTAAGAACTTTGAATAAAAAGATGATGATGAACAAGATTAATGAAAAGATTAAATAAAAACTTGTATTGATGATTAAGATTCAATAAACAAAATGGAAGGATTAAGCTACAAGATTTGTGAACAAAAACAAGAAATCAAAATCACCCAAACACCCTAATGGTGTTGGTGATGACTACGAACCGAAAGGAGAGAAAAACTGAAAACTCAAAACTGAATGAAAAGTGTGAAGAGAAATCTTTATATAGGTCTTCCTTTTGGTTGGTGAGTGGGCTTTCTCCCTATCTTCTTGTCTTCTCGTCTTTTCAGAAAAGTTGATGTTTTCGATTCTGATTCAGGATTTGTCGACGATTAACTTCAACTCGTCTTTTAATATCTTTGTTTAATAGACTTGAGTTTCTTCGACATATGTAAATCTTCCATCTTTGGCTCTATTCTTCGATAAATCTTCAAATAGGCACAATGACTTCAAATCTTTTGCATCTCTTGGACAATAGACTTCGTCTTTAGTCTTTTTCCTTGATAAAACCAGTGCAATCCCATGTTTTCTTCAATAATCATCCGGTTGACTCTAAAAACACAATAAACACAAAAACCACGCATAATTCCAAACAAATGATATTAAACACGCGTTTTGGTCTTGTTTTAGTAAGAAATAAGTGGTAAAAGGATGGGTGTTTTCACACCTATCAAATCCCCTACACTTAACCATTGCCATGTCCTCATGCAATACTTAGTGATAAAGCAAATTTACATTTTTCTCAATATCAATCAACCTTGGCCTTATTAAAATACTACTAAACAAAAATTAAAGTACTAAGAGAAATTAAAACTTTAAAGCAAACAAAAGGATAGAAAACCATTTTCACTTGAAAATAGCTATATGGAAATAACTTGCAACGAGATGAAGGACTTACATTAGGGCTTTGGTGCTGCGAAGATTTATCATCCTCAAGTTTCACGTTCCCCAAACTAAGCTTAATAACGAGATCATTGTTATTATAAGTTAGCAATAAAACACTTACACACATGGCTTAATTATATGCTTAAACTCCCTTATTCCTAGAGGCATCTCTTATATTTTATTTTTGTCTTAGAATGATCATGAAGATGCATTTTTGGACTTATTATGATAGTTTATTAAGGATGAAAGCAAAGTAGGACGATTTGATCAATAGTTAGTTAAAGGACGAAATCTCTTAAAACTGCTTCTCGGGATATCAAAAAGTTCATATCTTGGCATAACTCGGTTCATGATTTGAGACCTTTCTCGGGCCGATATTTGGCATGTACTTCATACTTCATATCTTGAGAGACGTTCTTGAGATAATGGTCTTCTCTTCGTAATAGAGTTTCTTCACTTGGAGACTTTTGAGGATTACTCCAACTTTGTTGACCACGACTTCATGATTATTTCTTCAATCTCTAATTGGGATTTTGAGATACAACGATCCGCCTCCTTTTTGGACTTGGATCTATTTATCCTCATACCTTGTTAGGGTCTTTTCGGATAGACTTCTCCATGATCTTTATGGGAGTTAATTGCTTTTCGTCGTGAGTCTTGATCCTTCATATTGATTTTGGGAATAATGCTTTTCACATCACCTTGGATCTTTAGCAATAAGATTGAATCCTCATGCCTTGTTAGGGCCTTTTCGGACTCGCCAATCTTCGCGCCCCGCTTCATAAGTTATGCCTTGGCTATGAACTCTTATCATTACCGAGCAACTTTTAAACGATCTTGGGCTAGAAGCTAAGTAACTTTTCAAATCGTACGACCTTACTTATTGCAGATAAATTATTAGCAAGTGATGGAGAATAGGCAGATAATTACACCAAGTGAGCTTGTGCAAGAATACTGACTTATAATTGACTCTATCATTTCTCGTTCTCCACAATCTAAAATCTCAAGTAATGCGACTCGTGGATGCTTAGCCTAATAAACCAATTAAGGTCTACATGGCTAAGGATACTAGCTAGAATAAACTTGGATAAGTCTATTCGGGTTGAGTCAAAATAATCACAACGGGCCTAATATGTCAAAGATTTCAAAACTAGCTACACCACTTATTAATATTTTTGACTTTATTGCGGGATATATACATATGAAAGCAACGATAAAAATTTAAAAATCACGACTAAATGGCCAAAGTTAATTAAAAATTTGAAAAATGTTGAAAAAGATGATTTTCCGGTTAAATGAAGGCATTTTCATGGAAAAGTCCACTTAAAACTTCGATAGAAGTCCCCCTACACTTAAGATAAACATTGTCCTCAATGTTTAAGCATGTGGTAAAAGTCTCCCCTACACTTATGACATTGTGCACGTTGGTTAACTCAAGTTAAGGAAGAGACGACTAACGTGATCAATTTCAAATGTGAGTATGAAGAAAATTGAATCACGATAGTTGAGAGATAGAACCGGATTTCGGATAACACGGGAGCACGGTTCTTCAAAGGTTCCAAAAGTGCATTCATCCCTGTAATCACATCACCATACAAACACAAAGAACCTATACAGGTCCCCCTACACTTAGGAGGTTAAAACGGAAAAGGATAGATACTCGGACTGCCTCCCGAGGAGCGCTTGTTTTTGATAACCGAGTCACGAGCCTGACTCGACCCAAAATTAGTTCATGGGGAACGTGGTGAGGGATGGAATCATCTCATGAGAGATGTCCTCACCAAATTACAACTTCACTCGTTGGCCATTCACCTTAAAATTAGGTCCATTAGGTTGAGCGAGCTCGAGAGTACCATATGGAAAAATTTGGGCAATGGTAAATGGGCTGGACCAACGAGATTTCAGCTTGCCCGAAAAGATTTTCAACCGAGAGTTAAAGAGTAAAACTTTGTCTCCAACTTGGAACTCTCGGTTCTTAATCTTAGAATCGTGAATGAGCTTAGTCTTCTCCTTATAGATCAAAGAATTTTCATAAGCCTCATTACGGAGTTCATTCAGCTCATTGAGTTGGATCTTGCGTAGGTCACCGACTTTGTTGATATCAAAATTAGCCCATTTCAAGGCCCAGTTAGCCTTGTGCTCCAACTCAATGGGGAGGTGGAACGCTTTCCCGTACACGAGACGATATGGTGTACAACCAATCGGAGTCTTGTAAGCGGTACGAAAAGCCCACAAAGCATCATCAAGTTTATCAGCCCATGAGGCACGATGGTCTCCCACGGTTCTTTCAAGAATTCGCTTTAAGCCTCGGTTGGATATTTCAGCCTGGCCATTAGTTTGTGGGTGGTAAGCGGTGGAAAGACGATGATTTACACCATACTTAGCCATGACTCTTGCGAATTGGTCATTGCAAAAATGAGTCCCGCGATCACTAATAATGGCACGAGGCACACCGAATCTAGCGAATAACGACTTCAAAAAGTTACAAACCACCATTGTGTCATTAGTAGGTAAAGCTTTGGCTTCAACCCACTTCGAAACGTAGTCAACGGCAACAAGGATGTATTTGTTTCCTTTAGATGAAGGGAATGGCCCCATAAAGTTGATACCCCAAACATCAAAGATTTCACATTCTTGAATGAAATTCTGAGGCATCTCGTCTTTATGTGTGATCTTGCCTTGTTTTTGGCAAGCATCACAATGTTTAACCATCTCGTGAGCGTCACGATAGATGGTGGGCCAATAAAATCCTGAGTCAAACACTTTTTTGGCGGTGTAGTTGGGACCAAAGTGACCACCGGTGGGTCCTTTGTGGCAAGCGTCAAGGATTTTTAAAGTTGCCGGTCCATCAACACATCGGCGAATAATCAAATCAGCGCATTGTTTGAATAGGTAAGGGTCGTCCCAAAAGTAATGTTCAACATCTTTAAAGAACTTTTTCTTTTGTTGGGATGTTAACCCTTCCTTGAGAATTCCACCCGCCAAGTAGTTTGCAATGTCCACAAACCACGGGGTTTCACCAGAATTCGAATTGATAGACATTAAGGTCTCCAGGGGAAAAGAATCATTGATTTCTTTGTTCGGATGATCCCCTTGATAAGGATCCTCAAGTCTACTGAGATGATCCGCGGCTAGGTTTTCAGCTCCTTTTTTATCACGAATTTCGATTTTAAATTCTTGCAGTAGCAAAACCCGGCGAAGAAGTCTTGGTTTGGAATCTTGTTTAGTTAACAAGTACTTCAACGCGGAATGATCGGTATAAACGATGGTGGTAGAAAGGACAAGATAGGGGCGGAACTTTTCAAAAGCATAGACAACAGCTAAAAGCTCTTTTTCGGTTGTCGTATAATGCAATTGAGCCCCCGTCATTGTCTTGCTAGCGTAATGGATCGGTTGCAAGTGTTTGTTCACTCGTTGGCCCAAAACCTCTCCAATAGCATAGTCACTATCATCGCACATCAACTCGAAGGGAAGCTCCCAATTAGGGGTAACCAAGACGGGTGCCTTAGTTAGCTTATCCTTAAGCAAGTTGAAGGCTTCAAGACACTCTGTGGAAAAGATAAAAGAAGTGTCTTTTTCCAAGAGGTGGGTCATCGGACGAGCGATTTTAGAAAAATATTTGATGAAACGACGGTAGAAGCCCGCATGACCAAGGAAACTTCTCACACCCTTCACGGTTGAAGGTGGAGGCAACTTAGAAATAACATCGACTTTAGCACGGTCTACTTCAAGACCGGCTTTGGAGATCTTGTGTCCTAGCACGATGCCCTCTTTTACCATGAAATGGCATTTTTCCCAATTAAGAACAAGGCGAGTGTCTTCACACCGCTTAAGCATACGTTCTAAATTGGCAAGGCAAGTAGAGAAAGAATCGCCATAAACCGAGAAATCATCCATGAATACTTCCATAGTGTCTTCAACCATGTCATGGAAGATAGCCATCATACACCTTTGGAACGTCCCAGGAGCATTGCATAAACCAAAATGCATGCGTTTGTAAGCAAATGTTCCATAGGGGCAAGTGAATGTGGTCTTTTCTTGGTCCTTGGGATCGATGGGAATTTGAAAATACCCGGAGAAACCGTCTAAAAAGCAGTAATAGTCATTACCAGCTAGACGCTCGAGCATTTGATCCATGAAAGGAAGAGGAAAGTGGTCTTTTCTCGTGGCATCATTGAGCTTGCGATAATCAATACAAACTCTCCACCCAGTAACGAGACGAGTGGGAATCAACTCATTGTGTTCATTAGAAACAACGGTTATTCCGCCCTTCTTGGGCACACAATGGACGGGACTTACCCAAGGCGAATCCGAGATAGGGTAAATCAAGCCGGCATCAAGAAGTTTAATAACCTCTTATTTGATGACGTCATAAATTTTAGGATTAACCCTTCTTTGGCTCTGGATTGCGGGTTTAAAGTCATCTTCCATGAGAATCTTGTGAGTACAAAAGTTTGGATCAATTCCGCGGATATCGGAAATTTTCCAAGAAATTGCCTTCTTATGATCTTTAAGCACGGCGATGAGGCGAGATTTTTCTTCTTCTTTCAAGTCCTTAGCAATGATGACGGGCTACTTATTCTCTTCTTCAAGGAACACGTACTCGAGATGGGGCGGCAACTCCTTAAGTTCTAAATCCGGAGGATTTTCGATGGGAGGCGTTTTCAAAGTCGGAGTATCGATAGCAATAACCGTGGGAGATGGTGGAGAAAGATTGTCTTCTTTAAGAAGGTTCTCAATGAGGCGAAGATCTTCATCCCAATCGGTGGGAGAATCGTCAGTAGCTAAGTTCACATCTCCCATGGTGGCTCCTAAATCTTTCCAAAGGTAATCACTTTCTCCAAATAGAGATAGTGATGAATCGATAGAGGAAACGGTCTCAACATTGGGAAGAGAAGTAGGAATACTTTTACAAGCATCTTTGAAGTGTTCTTCACACGCCTCATCAAGAACGTCAATACAATTAACACTCTCGTTAGAATAAGGCTGTTTAGAAAGCTTTCCCATGTTGAAGACAATTTTATCGTCACCCACTCTCATGATAAGCTCACCAGCTTCAACATTGATGAGAGTGCGACCGGTCCTCAAGAATGGACGACCAACAATTAATGGCACACGAGGGTCCATGTCATAGTCGACAACGACGAAATCGGCAGGAAAAGTGAATTTGTCGACTCCTACAAAGACGTCTTCGGCTATCCCCACTGGATAAGCAACTGTACGGTTGGCTAATTCCAAAGTCATTTTGGTGGGGACTAGCTCAGAGAGAGATAATTGCTTCCAAACGCTTAGAGGCATTAAGTTAATACTGGCACCTAGATCGGCTAGGGCCATGCAATTCTCTACTCCCGGGAAGTTACAAGGGATTAAGAAACGACCCGGATCACCAAGCTTGGTTGGAAATTTCCTTAAGAGCACTGCAGAGCAATTCTCATTAAGTTGGGTGTTAGCAATATCAAGAAGCTTCTCCTTGTCGCTAAGAAGATCTTTGAACATTTTCGCGTACTTAGGCATGTGAGCGAGAGCCTCAACGAAGGAGATGTTAAAATTCAATTGTTTAAACATTTTGAGAAAGTTCGAAACTTGAATGTCGTCCTTTCTTTTGAGCTTCTCTTTCCTCAGCCTAGATGGATAAGGTATATCGGAAGAAGAGGAAGGCTTTGGAATCGAAGGATCACTCACATCCTTGGGTGGAGGAGGGGTAGAAGTAAGAGGTGGAGAAATTGGGGAAGTAGAAGGTTGAGGAATAGGAGCAGGTGACTCGTTTTCCTTAGTCACAATCACCGGTAGAGGTATACGAAGCTCGGGTTCCTTGGTACCTTTGCCACTACGAGTGGTGATTGCTTTCATCTCCCCTCTTGGATTCGCAACGGTGTTACTCGGAAGAGTACCCGAAGAAGAGGGTTGATTACCTTGGAAGAAACTAGCCATCATGTTTCTTAAGTCATTCGTTTGACTATCCAAAGTGTTTCTCATATCAGCTCTCAGATCGTTCCCTTGTTTCACCAGGTCTGCTTTCAAGTTGAGCACTTCCCGTTGGAGATTGTCCACGATCACATCATTAGTCCTCATGTAGGTTACAATGTCTTGGTGTAATGCGGTGGGTTGGTTGGGAGGAGCATTGTATGCGGGTGGTTGATAAGCAGGTTGCTGGTAAACTTGGTTGTTTCTTTGAGGTGGATATGGTTGTTTGTGAGGTGGTATGTATGGTGTACGAGGTTGTTGTTGTTGTTGAGGAGAGCGATTTGGGTTTTGTTGTTGGTTTGGGTTGTTAGGAGGAAAACCGGGTGGTGAGAGATAATTGTTAGAGCGGTAGCTAAGCAAGTTGCGGTCACCTTGAGGACGAGCTTGATAAGCGGCCAGAGGATAGGTACCGTATGCTGCATTCACATTCTCAGAAGGGTAGCTTGGGTGGCGGTACAAGTGGTGTAAGAGTGAGGACCCCCGCATATATCACAAGGTTGGCTAACAGCATTGACTTGAGCGTTTTTAGCATTGATGCTGTTGGTGTTGCTGGCGGTTTGGGTAGCAAGCGATTCAAGAAGCGCAGTGATTTTGTCAAGTCTCTTGTCGCTGTCACTAGTACTAGCACTAGCGGCATTGGTCCGCACACTCTTGGTTTGCACACGAGACTTATTCTCAATGATATCCTAAGCAGCATTAGAAGTCTTAACCAATATATTACCCCCACCGAGGCACTATTTAGTGAATCTTGGTCATTCATGCTTAAACCATTGTAAAAAGTATTAATTTGGTGCACTTTGGTAAAACCATGTTGTGGGCATTTTCTTAAAAGATCTTTAAAACGGTCCCAAGATTCACTAAAAGATTCATCGTACTTTTGTTCAAAATTGATAATTTCATTCCGCAAAGCGGTAGTACGAGAGGGTGGGAAAAAGTAGTTTATAAACTTGGTCTCCAAATCCGTCCACGTAAGAATACTTTGTGACGGTTCCTTAGCAAGCCAATGTCGGGCTTGTCCCTCTAAAGAAAAGGGAAAAAGTTGTAAACGGATTACCTCTTGTGGAACACCATTGAATTTGACCGTATTTGTGAGTTGTAGGAATCTATTGATGTGGTCATGTGGATCATCAATGGTACGCCCCAAGAACGGTTGAGCAGAGACCATCTGGATAAAGCCGGATTTGAGCTCAAAATTGTTGGCTGCAATCGAGGGTATGACAATTGGATCATTGTTGCCATCTACATGTGCTTGCAGAAGTTCAATCATCGGGCGATTGTCTGGTAGAGGCTCATTGTTGTTGTTATTATTGTTGTTGAAAGGAGGATTGTTATTGTTGTTGTTGTTTTGAGGTGGGTTATTGTTGTTGTTTTGTACACCGGCTATGTCTAAGTCTTCGAGAGGCTCGGGCTCTTGATAAGACGTGGATCGTGTACGCATGCACCTGCAAAAGAACTAACAAGGCAAAAACAAAGCATAAATATTTTTGGTTTTTATGTTTTTTAATTTTTAGGATTTTTGAAAATTTTATATTTTTTGGATTTTTGAAAATTTTTATGAAAAAGTAACGTTCACGGTGAACGGATCCCAAAATTCAAGTTCTCACAAAAAACTGTTGATCTTAACGAGAAGAGCCGGTAGCGGCGCCATTTGATACAAGATATTTGCTATGGTTCAGAATTAGTTCTCTCGGTATCTCCTCGAATTGATCACAGCTCAAAGTGGAAAGATTTGTTCTTGGTGACAAAAAGTGGGTTTGGTTTTCTATTCTATTATAAGATAAATGACTGAAGTAAATTTAAATTTAAACCAAAACAATTACTTAAAAAAAACTAGAATTTAAATTTAACAGTTAAATGATAAAACAGTAAATTAAACTCACTGGAAACGGGCTCTATTCGGAGTGTTGATCCTACTCAGAATAAGTGTGGCTACTCGGAATGCTAGTACTATGCGGAATGAACATACCATTCGGAATATTTTGATCATGCGGAATGTATGGCTATCCGGAATAACTGAGAAATCAATGCTATGCGGAATATCTTACTCGGAATAAAAATCCTATTCGGAATTTAGTACTATGCGGAATATTAAAGTTCTAAGCGGAATAACTTGTTACTCGGAATAAATAAGTCTATGCGGAAAAATCACCCTATGCGGAATATAGGACTACTCGGAATACTAGTCTATTCGGAATAAGAACACTTATGCGGAATGTCAGGCTTACTCGGAATAAACTATTCTATGCGGAATAACTAAAAATTCCGAATAAGAGAAAAGGCAAGAAGACTACTTGGAATATTTAAATATTCCGAATAAGGAAAAAATGGAAGAGACTATGCGGAATAACTGGGAATGGAAGAACAGTGGCAGACGCAAGAACAGGGGAACACGAATTTTAACCAAATCGAGCCAAATGAACAAAAAGGTTTGAACCAAACTAAGCAATAATCATCTATTAACCATAAGGATCAAATCCCAATCATAAAAACACAAAATCAACAACTTTTGAAGATCAAAACCAACTAAATAAGAACTTAAGAACTTTGAATAAAAAGATGATGATGAACAAGATTAATGAAAAGATTAAATAAAAACTTGTATTGATGATTAAGATTCAATAAACAAAATGGAAGGATTAAGCTACAAGATTTGTGAACAAAAACAAGAAATCAAAATCACCCAAACACCCTAATGGTGTTGGTGATGACTACGAACCGAAAGGAGAGAAAAACTGAAAACTCAAAACTGAATGAAAAGTGTGAAGGGAAATCTTTATATAGGTCTTCCTTTTGGTTGGTGAGTCGGATTTCTCCCTATCTTCTTGTCTTCTCGTCTTTTCAGAAAAGTTGATGTTTTCGATTCTGATTCGGGATTTGTCGACGATTAACTTCAACTCGTCTTTTAATATCTTCGTTTAATAGACTTGAGTTTCTTCGACATATGTAAATCTTCCATCTTTGGCTCTATTCTTCGATAAATCTTCAAATAGGCACAATGACTTCAAATCTTTTGCATCTCTTGGACAATAGACTTCGTCTTTAGTCTTTTTCCTTGATAAAACCAGTGCAATCCCATGTTTTCTTCAATAATCATCCGGTTGACTCTGAAAACACAATAAACACAAAAACCACGCATAATTCCAAACAAATGATATTAAACACGAGTTTTGGTCTTGTTTTAGTAAGAAATAAGTGGTAAAAGGATGGGTGTTTTCACACCTATCAGGTGGGAGCGCAGCTTGTTTCGCGGCTCCCTTCCAATTTTGTGTGATAAATAAATAAAAGATTTTTAATAAAAAAATAAAATAATAATATTAATAATAATATATTACGAAAATTAATTTATTTTTATAAAAAACCTTTATTATATTTTTGTATTTTCGGAAATTATTTTATTTATAATATTAATTTATTCAAAACTATTTATTTATTTAAAAACTAATTAATTTAATTTAAAAACTAATTAAACTTAAAAAATTAATAGAAAACAAACCGTCAGGAGTTAAGACGCGAGGTCGGGACCGTTGGCTTCGTAATTTTGTGCTCTTCAATGTGGTTTATTAGTTGATGGCTTTCAAGATTGGAAAAAATGGTCCGTGTTGTAAAATCTTTATCAAATCTTCATCTTTAGCCTTCCAAACTTCATTCTTTTGGCACTTTTTGGTCATTTGACTTTATCTTTGACTTTTTCTTCGATAAATGACCGTGAAATCCCGTGTTTTTATTTCCTTCTGATCTTTTGTACCTATTTCACAATAAAACACAAAGCCACACATAATTCCGACATTTACGATATTAAATACACGTTTTGGTCTCGTTTTTCATTGTTTTGAGTGGTAAAAGGATAAGTGTTTACACACTTATTAAATCCCCTACACTTGACCATTGCAATGTCCCCATGCAATGCACAACTTTAAAGCACAAATTTACATTTCTCATCATAATTAGCCCATCTCGGCCTTTATTACGATATACTATTACTACTACAATGAAAAGAAACTTAAAACGATGAAAAGATAAAAGATATAACAATTTCATTCAATTTATTAACTTTGAAATTGTTTGATGGAAGAAACTTGTAAAGAAATCTAAGACTTAAATTGGGGCTTTGGTGTCATGAATATTAATCACCCTCAAGTTTCACGTTCCCTATACCAAGTATAAAAACGAGATCATTGTTTATGATAAGTTCTCATGTTAAAACCACTTATATAAAACAATTGTGTAAAACTCCTTCTCCATTATTCCTAAGTTGTATCTCTAGATTTTAAATATTGTCATTCACCCGTAGGCTCATTTGACTTATTAAATAATTATTAGTCCAAAAATGAAGGCAAAACGGTGTAAACCCGACACTTAGAACCTAACCTCGTCCTAAAAAACGTTGTCACTAAAGTAAGCCCACATCAAGGATAATTTAACACGATTTAGGGAATAAATTCTCGGATCCGAAATTTGGCCAATAGTACTACTTATTATTATTTCCTCCAAAGTCATGTTGACTTTATAGTGGAGTTTAGCAAATTCACATCATATACCCTTAGACTCTTTAAGATGTAAAAGTGCTCCTTATCTATGATCCACACCCTAAGGCTCCATGAACCACAAACAAGGGAATTGATTATTTATCAATTTTCATTAAACACTTATCATGCCATACACCCTAAGGCTATAATGACAAGGTTCGTGCTACATGTCCCACACCCTAAGGCTCCTTGAGATCATGTTTTAATCTTATTCTTCTTTATTTATGATATATATAGTAGGCCAAATTCCGCGGTCCCATGGTCTGAATACCTCCTACTTAGTGGTTATGAGCCACCTTAGTCGAAAGTCCACAACGCTGGCATCCTTAATGTGTTCATGATTTAATTACAAGGAAATAAAAGAGTTGGTTAAGAGCTAAAACATCGAATCTAAACCGCAAAAATCCTCATTTATTAAACAGTTAAATATACAAGCGGGAAGAAAGAGCCACAAAAACCCATATAAGGAAGAATTAACCTTTAAACTTATTATCAACTCTATCATCTCTCGTTATCTACAATTTAAAATCTCAAGTAATGAGACTCGTGGATGCTTAGCCTAATAAACCAATTAAGGTCCATATGGTTAAGGATACTAGCTAGAGTAAACTCAAATAAGTAAACTCGGGTTGAGTCAAAATATTCACGACGGGCCTAATATATCAAAGACGTCTAAACTTGTTAAAACAATTTTATTTATTCATTTTTTTATTTTGTCTTTATTATGGAATGCATACATATGATAGTGATGACAAAAGGAAAGGAGATAAAAGAAAATTAATGAAAAATACTACTAGGCCAAAATAGATCAAAAAATTTGAAAAATATTACATTTTCCGGTTAAAATGAGGACATATTCATGGAAAATCCCACCATCAAGTGGCCTAGTGGTAAGGTCCTTGACTCTCAAAGGATAGGTCAAGGGTTCAAACCTCACTAGGTGTGTACACTTGGGGGTGGCCACGGAGGTTCACCTGCGACGACTCCAGGCTATCCAAAAGGGTAGTCGCCCTGGGATTAGTCGGATCGCAATGTCGAGTCGGAAACCTAGGTATACCCAAAAAAACTTCGATAGAAGTCTCCCCTACACTTAATATAAACATTGTCCTTAATGTTTAAGCATGTGGAAGTAAACTCCTCTACACTTAGGACATTGTGCACGTTGTTTAAATCTTGCTAAGGAAGAGACAACTAAAGTGATTACATTTATTCAACTTATTTATATACAAATATGAATCACAATAGCAAAAAAATAACGAAGGAAACCGGGTACACGAGAAAACGGGATCATGGGTCGCGTCAAAAGCACCAAAAGTGGATCATTAAAGTACATGTTCCTACACAACATCACAAAACACAACCTACTTTGCTCCCCTACACTTATTGGTGAAAAGGTGGAAAAAGGTAAAAATCTAACCTAGTTAAACGATGCTTGATTTTATTACCAGTCTCTAACTCGACTCGATTCCCCGAATATCATCATTCAAATGGGAAATATCATGGAAATACCGAGATTTCCAAGGGAGGAAAATCTCTCCATGATAAAGGGTGAAACACACTTACTTAACGAATACCCCAAGAAAAATCCACCCGGGTCAAACACATAATTTCCATCACGAAAGGAAATAAACCCCATGGTGGTAAAATCACACAAGTATAAGTCGAGTGGGGTATCCTTAGGCAACAATATCTTAAAGGAAAGGGTGGTGTGGTGATGGTAGAAGGTGTGGTAAGGTGAAAGCGTTGTTCCGAATATTCCAAAAATGTTTCCTTTTATTTCATCAAATGGAGACGGAGATGGCTCAAAAACTTTGATACTGGGATCGAACACCTTTTCCTATAGGGGAAAATAAGAAAGTCACTTAGCAGAACTTGAAGAAGATCCGCTCATATACCTCACAATCTCATCCTAAGAAGGTGGAAAAAGAGGTGTCAAAACATAAGTGCTCCGAATGTTGGTGTCGTCCGGTTTCTTTTCTTTTGAAACGGGTTTCTTAAAGTCCGGAGGAGGGTAAAGGCCTGCAAGACTTATGCACAAGACTTAACCCAATACGAATAACATCATGGAATAAACCAAAAAGAAAGATTAGATTAAGAAGAATAAAAGAGAAGAACAAATGTGGTTGTGAATTCCTAGTGAGAGAAAGACATATGTTTCTCTCTCTACAATCTATGAAAATGGAAGACACACACTCAAATGAGGTGCTAGGGGCCTTTTATACTACAAGTGTAAAGTATAGAAGGCCTTCCTTATTTGAGTGTTCGGGACTAATTCCCGTTACATACATAACATTATACTAGAACTCTCAACACCATTATGTAGCATTTTCCACGAGCTTCGCAATGGTATATTATATGACCATCACTTCAAATACTTCTAACAATCTCCCCCTAAGGGGTGGTCATGTAATATGTGACTTCACTTCTTTGATGTTGTTGACTTTGAAGCTCGCTGTCTTGAGAGTTCCTTCATAGTTCCTTTCATGACTTGTGATCTTGGATCTTTGATCTTTGCCTTGACTTGATCTTAAAACTTTTCCATCTTGTGTTCTTATGTCTTTCCCCACATACTCAAACTTTGATTTGATATGAAAGCTTGTTAACAATCTCCCTTGATCATCAGAGTAGCGGAAGTCTTTCTCATTAGATGCTCTTGAGCTTTCTTCAGTTACATGAGCATGTGGTCTTGAATTACGACTCTTGAAGTTACACCACCGTTTGCATTCCTCTGGTTTCCCGTTATACAGTACGAATACTGTACCTCTGATTAGGTAAGTTCAAAGAACTTCCTTGACAGGGTTTCCGGCTGTGGTAGCCGTTCTCAGTACTTGAATATCTTGAAAGATAGTTCATAGTAAAGAGTGAACCAAGCAGTTCCATTCTGCTGATAAAGTCGTCAATTCAATTTCCTGGAACAAGTTTGATTCAATTAAGAATCACACCATTATTGCTTTTCAGTTGACACAAGTTTGATTCAAATAGAATCTCACAAGTTACCTACCGCAGTGCTGTTTAATGATGACACTGGAAGGATTTCCATTCGTCACTGTAAATACTCAAGAGTATTACTCTGAATGTTCTGGCACGATCATAAAGATATTGCGTCGAGACCTGGAACGAGTTTGAGTCACAAAAGAATCAAACCACTGTTTCTTTCCAGTTAACATATGTTCAATTCAAGTGAATCTTACACATGACCTACCGCAGTGCTGTTTGATGTTAACACTGGAAGGATTTCCATTCATCACTGTGAATACTAAAGAGTATCACTCTGAATGTTCTGGCAATATCACAAGGATAGAGCGTAGGACTCTGTAAATTATCGCTTGTGTTCTAATGATGAACAACAATTGATATATGTAATAAGTGTCCTAATGAGATTTTTTGATGAATCTCGTTGGCTCTAGACTCTATAAGTGCACGTTTATTTGGTGATCGGAGGCTAGAGCAGACTGCCACCTTTTCAATATCTACTATCTCGGAGTGAGAAAGTTGATAGAAATGAGTTGAACTCCGTGACAATAAAACAAACTTCTTTTGAGAGAAGCTTGAGTAGGCTGGGAAGGGTTGTGCATTGCATCACTGGGTCCATGATGCTTTGTCTTCAGTATCAGAAATCATCAAAGTGATTCTGATAATAGATGTATTGACCCGGTTTCTGCCTAAGTTGTATGGAGGGCTTCTTTCTTTACACCCTTTATCCTTACATTTATTTTTCATTCTTCAACCCCTTCAATGCTTACCAAGACGTCATAACTAGCACCTTGTTGTGATTGTTCCAGTGCTAGCTTAAGTCATTAGTCGGCATTTTTCCCGTACACTCAACTACTCCATCTTCCCTAGGACATCTAAATTCTAATGGATTGTCCCTGGGAAGATCCCTCTAGTTCAGGTTGGATCATAGGATGAATACCTAACCACCTTTTGACACCAATACCGTCGTGAATTAATGTGTTGAAGGGTATATATATCGTAACCAGAAAAACCTGTTGAAAAAGCAATCAAGGTGTTGATGAAATCAGTGTTTAAACCTTGAAGGTTTTTTGTATCACCAAAACGCTCCCCATACATATGTGCATCATAAAAGGAATGGTTTTTGCACATTTTAAGAAGAGAAAGCACTTATATCAAAGATCTTATCCAAGATAACACATTTTAATCACTATTCTCCCCCTCAAAAATTGCATGACATTGAAATTTTTGTGAAACTAGTGATGAAACATGGAGAGAATAATGTTGCATGAAAGTTTGTACTCCCCCTCGAAAAGAAATTCTAATCAAAATTAGAGGAGTATATGAGCACACAGTTTTAAAATACTTTGAAAAATTGTGCTCAAAAACCCGATAAAACTTACTTTCCCGTTCTTAAAGAATAATGTACATAAATGAACATTTTCCTTATGTTCATGAGCTTAAAACTTTGAATGTTTTGATATAAGCATATGACCGAGAAAAATTAATTTCTCGTTGTTGAGGATAAGTCAAAGACTTTCCTTTCTTTGGGGACCGGGTTATAGTCTGACATGTGACTATAAGCCATTATGAGAAGAAAATAGAAAAGACATGTTTTGAAAACATTTGACTCTCATTCGAACTTTATGTATGTACCCGTGTCGTTATTGAACAACATTTCTAAGTACGTCCATATTATCGATGCTGAGAGACATGTCGACGAAGAATATTTTTGGTATTTTTGAAAGATTTTCTCATTTTTTTATTTTGTTTTTATAGGTTTTATATTTTTGTATTTTGATTTTTTGATAGATATATACAAGGTTACTGCGAATGTGCAAGACGTTCAAGTTCATCTAGAGTGAAACTACGCATGCCAAGTCGACGAACCAAGAATTCAAATATTTCTTGAGAATGAGCTTTAGTGAAGATGTCGGCTAGTTGGTAGTCCGTCTTGACAAAGTACAGTTCGATCGTTCCGCTTTCACATGCTCCTTTATGAAATGGAATCGAACAGCTATGGGCTTGGTCTTGGAGTGTTGGACCGAGTTGCAGGATATGGCTATGGCTGATTGTGAATCACAATAAATAGGAACTTTGTTAAAGTGAAAGCCATAATCCGTGAGTTGTGTTCTCATCCAAAGGACTTGAGCACTACACACGGATAGAGACACATATTCTGCTTCCACGGTGGACAACACCGTACAGTCTTATTTTCTTGATGACCAGCTCACTAGCTTCTCGCCTAAGAATCATGCTCCACCGGAAGTGCTCTTGAATGTATCATGACACCCTGCATGGTCGGCATCTGAATAACCAGTGAGATTAAAACTAGAATCCTTCGTATACCAGAGACCCATGTTAATGGTTCCTTGGAGATAACGAAAGATCCTTTAAACCTCCTTGAGGTGCTTCTCGGTTGGCTTCGCCTGGTACCGAGCACATAAACAAGTAGCATGCATAATGTCCGGTCTGCTTGAGGTTAAGTACATAAGGGACCCGATCATACTTCGGTATTTTGTAGCATCTACAAATGTCCCTTTCTTATCCAAATCAAGCTTGTGTTTAGTGTTCATTGGAGTACCAATAGGATCACAGTTGTCCATACCAAATTTCGTTAGAATCTCAAGCACATACTTGGACTGATTTATGAAAATACCACGGGGGGATTGGTGAACTTGGAGACCAATAAAAAACGTCATTTCCCCCATCATGGACATTTCGAATCGACTTTTCATAAGGTCGGAAAATAATATGGAATATTTTGGGTTAGTAGAACCAAATATAATATCATCTACATAGACCTGAGCCACCAAGATGTCATTGTCGTAGTGCTTGATAAACAACGTTGGATTAATGGTTCCTTTTCTGAAGTGATTTTGGAGAAGAAATGATAATAATTCGTCGTACCATGCCCTCGGTGCTTGTTTCAAACCATAAATTGCCTTTTTCAACTTGTAGACATGGCTTGGATGTTCGGTATTGATGAAACCTTCAGGTTGACATACATACACATCTTCTTTTAATGGCCCATGCAAGAAAGCCGTCTTCACGTCCATTTGATACACAGTGAATGATTTATGTGGTGCGTATGCCAAGAAAATCCTAATAACTTCCATTCGAGCAACCGGGGCGAAGGATTCTGCGAAATTAATTCCCTCCTGTTGTTTATAACCTCTGCCGACTAACCGAGTCTTGTTCCTAATAACCGTTTGCTCCTCATCCATCTTGTTTTTGAATAACCATTTTAGAGTAAGGGGATCGATATTGTCCGGTCGAGGTACTAACTCCCATACATCAAGCCGGGTGAACTGATTGAGTTCTTCTTGCATACACTCAATCCATGATGCATCGGTCATTGCTTCTTTCACACTTGCTGGTTCCATTGTGCTGACTGATAATGCATAGATACACATATCATCGTCGGTACGCAGCTGATTCGTGTTGAGACTGGTCGTGAGAGATTGCCAATCACTTGAACCAAAGGATGATTCTTAGTCCATTTGTGTTCATGTGGAAGTGTATGAGAAACTTGATGCGAGCTCGACGGATCCACATATGGTGTTGAAGGCTGAGTAGAACTTGTGGAAGCCGCAAATGGATTAACAAACTCGTGTTCGTTGAGCATCGCATTGTTTGCATTTTCAGCAACTATTTCATTCTGAAGATGAACATGAGTAGGAGTTTGCTGAGAATGTTGTTGAGTTTTGTCAGCAGTCGGAGAAGTGGTTGGAATGTTTGGAGTCAATATGGTTGAGGTTGACGTAGCTGGTGCAAAAACGGATGCCGTTGGTGTAGATGCAATTGGTGGTTCTGGAACTACCGTAGCAGGTGCAGTCGGGGCATTTTGAGGAACACCAAATGACGAAGGACCCTCCATATATTCATCATAGATTGGCCCAAATAAAACTTCCAAGTCACGTTCCGAGGGTTGTAACGATGAGATTGCTGACGGTGCAAATTGAAGCGTGAGTCCTGAACTTACGTGTCCAGAAGTCTGACCTTGAAGCTCGGGATGTGAACTTCTATGTTGAGCGGCCATACCCGAGAGTTCATCAAAGGTAACATTCATAGTCTCCATTACCTTTCTGGTCCTTCGATTATAAACCCTGTAAGCACAAGCAGTTGAAGAATAACCAATGAAAAAACCAATATCACCTTTAGGTTCAAGTTTACCGATATCTTCACGATCATTCTTCGGATAACATAATGCACCGAAGACATGTAAAAATGAAATATCCGGCTTTCTTCCATTAATGATCTCATAAGGTGTTTTATTGAAACGGGTGTGAATAATGGAGCGGTTTTGAGTATAACATGCAGTTGCTATAGCGTCGGCCCAAAGGACTAACGATGCACTAGAGGAGAGAAGCATCGTCCGAGCAGCTTCAACGAACGTACGATTCCTCCGTTCCACAACTCCATTCTGCTCTGGAGTTCTTACAGCCGAAGTTTGATGAGAAATCCTAACTTCGTCAAAATAAGCTTTTAATTTCTGATTGGTGAATTATGTGCCGTTATCCGTTCTCACAATAATGACAGGGGCTTGCACTAGTACTGATGTTTTCTTCAAGAAGTTAATAATTACATCAGGGGCTTCATCTTTTGATGCAATAAAATGAACCCATGTGTAACGAGAATAATCATCCACAATTACTAGGACATACCGCTTTCCATTAATGCTTTTGATTCTCATTGGGCCACATGAATCCATATGAAGGACATGTAACCTATTCATCGAATTTGGAACAGGTTTGGGTTTGTGAGGCTTCCTCTTACTTTTTCCTTGCTCACAAGAAGGACAAAGATGGTCTTTTGTATATTTGAACTTTGGAAGACCGGTAACGAGATCATCTTTCGCGAGTTGGGTGATGGCATCGAAATTGAGATGAGATAACCTTTGATGCCAAAACCATGACTTTGTTGATGTGGCTCGGGCCATGAGACAAATTGGAGAAGCAACAGACATTTGAAAAATATCAATGGTGTAAAGGTTGGTGGTACGATTTCCTTTCAATAAATCAATTCCTTCAAAATCTGTTACAAAACATGTATGACTTCTAAAAGAAACTTCCAAGTCTGAATCACAAAATTGCCCAACCGAGAACAAATTATGTCCCAAGCCATCAACAAAAGAGACTCTGGTGATGATTATATTTCCCCAATGAAGATTACCATAGCCTGGAATTGCCGCAACATGATCATTTCCAAATCGAACAGTTCCCATGAAACGCCATACAAAGTTCTTGAGAAGGCTTCGATTCCCAGTCATATGTTTGGAACAGCCCGAGTCCACGCACCAGAGACAAATTTCAACAGCCTACCAATGATAAGAGAAGAAATATTTTGGCAACCGATGAAATAGGTTCCTGTAGGGTTAGATGATAATTAAGCCATATCACATACCGACGTTTCACTATCAGTATGAGATTTACTAGTGTCGATAATTTTCCCACTACAGTCAAAATTTCTACCAGTAGGTAACCATTTAGAGGTGAATCTAGGGCTACTAGGCTTAGCAAGACTTTCTATGTACCCTACATGCGTACTTTTTGGAACATACACCTTAGCCTTAGGAGTACGTTGTTGTTCACTGACTGACAACTTGTCAATTTGAGTGTAACCACCATAATTCAAACCATTCATTGTTAAACCACAAGCATCATGGCTAAAAGTAAAGAAACATTTATTACATTTAGCACAAATAACTTCAGATTTTTCATTTCGAATAGGAAGCTTAAAGTCATTACATTCAGATGAATTAGGTTTCTGATTATGATTAAAAAGCGGTAAATTCCTAGGGTGTTCTTCTACTTCCACATTATTGATCTTGGGGCGACTACTTCTAGAGGCAAAAGGGGCCCTGTCATTCCTTGTATTGCTCGTAGGCTGTGGCCTTCTGCTCTTAGTGTAGTTGTTTATTCCTGTAGAAGAAGACACGCGTCTATTAGAATTAGCACTTTTTAAATCAATAACTTGTGGTTAAGTTATAGTCATCAGTTTTGTCCTAACGCTTGCTTTACGTTGTTTGCTAGGCACAGAGGGAGAACTAACACGAAACATTCATGGGGAAATCACAACAATTTTCGTTCCAACAACCTTGGGAAAAGGTGTCACAGCAATACGAGTGGGTCCTGAGGTTGCTGGTGTCTGAATCGTACTAGGCTCAAAAGTCTTATCTTTTAACAAGGCTTTTAACTTACAGTTCTCACAAATTTTATCAATAAGTTTCTGATAGACAGACTTACTTTGTTCAACAGCCCTCTTATATGAAACAACAACAGATTCTAAATCTGCAATTTTAGCCTTAAGCTTCTGAACATTTCCATCACTGACATTCTCTAACCCTGAAGAGGTCAAAATTTTCTCTTTAACCCCTCCTAACTGAGCCTGCAACCGTGCGATAGTTTGTTGCATTTCATTGTAGGCTTTATTATACGAAATTTTGTCATATTTGCATTCATCACATTTTTTGACAAACTTATTCCATAGATCGGTAAATTCTTTGTCCTTTGAAGGTCTACGAGATTATTGGCCTATTCTATGTGATGGATTTGATGGATTAAGATGGTTGATTTAGATGATAAATATAAAGAAGATGAAGAAGGAGATGAGGGATTAGAGAGAGAAAGGAGAGAAGGTAGAGAAGTAGAGAGAGAAAGTAAAGGTGGAAATATGATTAAGTGACAAATGACAATCAACAACCCCTCCTAACATGCTAGGAGGGGATATATATAGCCCACCCTACATGTGGGCTATATGGACCATACATAAAGTAAATGGATCACGAGCCCATTACATAATTATCGTTGGAGCGACCGATCCTTCATAAATACGTAAAAACGTATTTCCAACAATCTCCCCCTAAGGGAGGTCGCTCCAAGAAACAAAGTTCTAAATAGTCTATAACTCGTGATCTATGCTAACTAAGATGTGACCGAGAATTTATTGGGAAAAACGTATTTCCAACAATCTCCCCTAAGGGAGGTCACATCTTTTTACAAAATCTTAAACTTAGCATCTATGCTTGAGTCTTCGATCTTGTTCTTGTGAATATGCTTGATGTGATCTTTGACTTTAGTCTTGAGCATGTTTCCTTGCCTTGACCTTGTGCATTCTTCACTTGTGATATTTACCTCTTTGTGACTTCATGTTCCACATACTTATACTTTTAAATTCTTGAAAGCTTCAGAGTTTGATACAGCGGAAGACTTGACCTTCAGGATTTCTTGAATTTGTTGAAGTACTATTTTGTATGTAGTATAAGCATGTGGTGACGACTTCTTCTGGTTTGTACACCGCAATGGCACCTTCTTGTTACGCTGCATAAGACAGTTAGCAACAAAACAATATACACGGATGAAATGGCCTTGAACATTTCATTCTAATTCGGTAGCATTTTACCTCCGGTCGGTGAAGACCGTTGGACGATATTAAATATCGTACTTGTGGCAGGTAGTTTCAATAAAGAACCTCCTTGACAAGATTTCGCGGGTAAACCCGTTCTCTTTACTCGACCGTCCAAAGCAGACTGCGAACGTAAAGAGTGAATCATTTGGATAATATTATCCTCATGATTTGAAGCCGTCAATTCATGTTCCTGGAACAAGTGAAGTTCAATTAAGAACCGCACCATCGTTGCTTTCCAGTTGTCACTAGCTTGATTCATATAGAATCTTGCAAGTTACCTACCAAGTGCTGTTTGATGTTAACACTAGAAGGATTTCCACTCGTCACTGTGATCAATAAGGAGTAACTCTGAGTGTTCTGGCAAGATCATATGATAATGCGTAGAGGCCTGGAACGTGTTTAAATTCATTTAAGAATTAAACCACTGTTGCTTTCCAGTTATCACAAGTTTGATTCATAAAGAACCGCACAAGTCACCTACCATGAGCTTTTTGATATTCGCTCAAGAAGGATTTCCATCTTCATTGTAAATACTTTCGTATTACTCGGATGTTCAGGCAAGATCATGAAGATTTTGCGTAGGACTCTTAAGATCTTTCTTACTTTTCACAGTGTGTGAAGAAGCAAGGAAATATGAAAGTGTGTCCTAATGAGATATTTGATGATCTCAAATGGCTCTAGACTCGATCGTGCATTTTGGATTTTTAGTGATCGGAGGCTGGAGAGGAGTGCCACCTTTTCAATACCAGTCTATTCCGAGTGAATAAACCAATAGATAACGTGTTGATCTCTGTGTGATTAAAACAAATACCTTTTGAGAGATATTTGAGTTAGCTGGGAAGGGTTGTGCATTGCATCACTGGGTCCATGACGTCTTTCTTCAATATCGAGAATCATTAGCAAAAATGACCTCAATAGCATATGTATTGACCCGGTTTCTGCCTAAAGTTGTAAGGAGGGCTTCTTTCTTTACACCCTTTATCTTTACATTTCTTTTTCATTCTTCAACCCCTTCAATGCTTACCAATACGTCATCACTAGCACCTTGTTGTGATTGTTCCAGTGCTAACTTAAGTACTTGGTCGACATTCAGCTACGTTCACAATCTTTCTCCATCTTTCCTAAGGACTACTATTTCTAGCTATGGAATGTCCTTGGGAAGATTCCTCCGGTTCTAGAGAAATCATTGGACTTTAACCTATCCTACCATCCTTATGTCACCACAATCTTCACCGTCGTGAATAGAGATGTTTTGGGTAAGTGTATGTCACCATGAAATCCATTTTGAAGTGCAAATCCATTTTGCTCCCCCTTAACATATGCTACGATATCCGAAAATATTTTGCACATGTCGGGATGAGCTATCACGTTAAGTCAAGCCATTTATGATTGATCATATCCCATATTAAATCACATTTTCTCCCCCATATTAAAAATATTAACCCAATCGATGTTTTTAATATCAATTGATTTAATAACATTTTAAGAAAATTTGGGAAGAAAAATGCAAGTCCAATTATCTTCATGAATTACACAAGCTCCCCTCAAATTAATGAGGGTGTGATGAAACGTAAATTAAATACCTTTTAAACACAAGTGTAAGGTATTTATTACGTGCAAAGATCATATAAAATAATGAATTCACAAGATTAACAATTTACGAAGTAGGACCTGAATGATGGAGAACATCATATGAGAGATTCACATGGTTCTTGTTCACGAATGTTGGTCACCTCGTCACGTCCCCGAGAAAATTAATTCCCGTTGTTGAGTCAAAGCTTTCCGGTGAAATGCTTGACTTGATTATGAAAAGCGGGTTGCTATCTGAAATAATAGCAAACCATTTTGAGCATGTTTTAAAAGTTTGAACTTCTGCTCGAACTTTATTTACAACCCCGTGTCATTATTGAATGACATTTCTAGGTTCGTAAATATTATCGATTCCAGAAGACATGCTCTTTTTATCAAAACATTTTTGAACACACAATTTTGAAAGATTTAGAAAAAACCTTTTGAGAAATTCTTGAAAAATTGTGTTCAAAGTTTTGAAAAACAATTACTTGAGCTTCAGATGTTGAATATCTTAAAAGCGAGCTCAAGTCCGAGAAGTTGTGAACTTCCCGTTGTTAAGGATAAGTTACCATCGGCGATAAACTTTCCTTTTATCTGAAGGACGAGTCCTAAGCTGACATTTACTTAGAAGTCGTTTTCATGAGCTTGAAAACTTTGACTGTTTTAACGGAAAGCTCATGACCGAGAAAGGTTAATTTCTCGTTATGAGGAAAAGTTCTCTTATTTAAAAGATACACTTTCCTTTCTGAGCTTAAAACTTCGAATGTTTTAAGACAAGCTCATGACCGAGAAAGGTGAATTTCTCGTTAAGAGGATAAGTTATCATAAAAAATAAACTTTCCTTTATTTTAAGTTCGAGTTACAGTCTGACATTTAACTGTAAGTCATGTACACGAGCTTAAAACCTTTGAATGGTTTTAACGTAAGCTCGTGTCCGAGAAAATTTAATTTCTCGTTATTGAGGATAAGTTTACCATCGGCGATAAACTTTCCTTTATTTGAAGAACGGGTCATCATCTGTCATTTAACGAGGAGCCATAGTGCATGAGCTTAAAAACTTGGAATGTTTTTTTATATAAGCTCATGCCCGAGAAAAATTAATTTCTCGTTGTTAGGATAAGTTTACCACCGGCGATAAACTTTCCTTTCTTTGAAGAGCGAGTTATAGTCTGTGATGTGACTATAAGTCCTAGTGCATGAGCTTAAAAACGTGGAATGTTTTTAACATAAGCTCATGCCCGAGAAAAATGAATTTCTCGTTTTTAGGATAAGTCATCATTGGGATGAACTTTCCTGTCTTTGGAGATCGAGTTACAGTCTGTTATGTGACTGTAAGACCTTGTTTGCAGCTTAACCATGAATCCCCTGAGACATTTGTTTCTCTGATATCTGCTTCTTCAGCAACCAAACTCTAAGAGTGTCCTTAGTTGAACGGTACACAACGATTGGACCGCTTCGTTCTTTTGGAACATCAACTTTGGTACCTGCAATCTCATTAGGAATTTGCATGCTTTGACGTGGGTTAGCGATATCAATTATAGAAGCACATGGGGGTTCACAGTTGGCTTTACTTGTTTCAGAGGCGACCTGAGTAGATGAATCACTAGTCTTGGCTGGCAAATGTTTCCTTTTATAGAAAACCTTAAGTTTAGGCGTAAGTGAAGTATCATCTTTATCAGTTTCCTCCCTAGTAGACTTAGTAGAATCGGAGACTATCCTAGTTAAAGGGCACTCGTTTCCTACAAGAGTGAAAGTTCTACCAGTGGGGCGCCACATTTTACCAAAGGGTTTGATTTTAGCGACCCACTGGGATTTAAGTCTAGCACGGGAGTTCACCTCATTAAGAAATTTTTTGATACAAGCATCATGATTTGCCGTAAAGACACATTTTCTACATGTTTTACAAGTAGCATATTTAATGTCTGAATAATTCCTAGATGATTGATCGATGCTCCTAGGAGATGACATGCTACGGTTAGCAGTGTTGGGTAATCTAGACGGCATCTGACTAGGTTGGACATTGCTATCTCTTACATGTGTCTTTTGAATAGCTTCCCTTTGACCAAAATCATAGCGCACATCAGTTGAACTAGTTCTAGACGTGTTCATTGAACTATTCTTAGAGAAACTAGGGGCAATCATGTGATGAGGTCTTGCTAAAACTGATTTAGTCACATTAGGCCTAGTTGGTGGAGTGACTGTTCTAGAAATATGACCCAAATCAACTTGGGAGGCAAACCGTGGTCTCGAGGATTGTGGTCGCTCGGATCTAAATGCAGTAGGTTGTCTGACAATAGGTTGTCTGACGAACTGATTTGTAGGCGGTTTCCCCAAGATTGATGGTTTTTCAAGCTTAGTGTCCACACTAGGTCCTTTACTTTTCCTTAACTCGTTTTTCAACGCAGCTATAGCAAAAACCTTTTTCTGTACCTGGGCCTTTAAAGTCTCATTCTCTTTGAGCAAGTTATCTTGGTATGCCAACTTAGATTCAAGCAGTTGAATTTGTTTCAAAAGATTATCCTTTTCAGCTTTAGAATCTAACACTTTTTGATCCAATTTTCTTTCAAGAACAACGTTTGACTTTTCAAGTTTTTCAAAGTATGTTTCAAATTTGTCCGTTTTCTTAGAAAATTCAAGTTTGGCATCCTCAAGATCTTTTGATTGCCGAGCTACGATCGTTTCGAGCTCTTTAATCTTGGAATCAGAATCAGTTAACGAGGCAGTTATAAAGCATTTATCATGATGAACTATAGCATTTTGAACACTTTCTCCCCCATTATGACTCACATCGGATGAATCATAAGTGGTATTTCTATCACTCTTGTCCATCCCATGTTTGTCATAATTAGGTTCAGAATGCTCAATATGCGGCATGTCATCAGCATATACATCATAACCATCATCACATTGTACCATGTTTGCAGGCTCTTCGTCATAAATGGGTAAGGTGTCATCAAGAGAAATCTCGTGAACATTCCCCGACGTGCCACTAATATCATGTTGTCCTTCTGAATCCGTGCTCTTGCCATCGTTAGGCTCCAAGTTGTCAACCGTATGACCATTCTCCTCTTGCATCTGCGGCATTGATTCTTGCACTCCATTATCATACGTTTGCTGAAGTTGTGATTGTTGATAAATCGAAGACGAGACCGATGTCATGAGTTTCAATATTGTATCACGGAAAACACGAAGCTCGGTATGTGTATCTCGAAGAAATGATTGGCAAATCACAGAACTTTCAGGCTTAATGATATTGAATTGGAGGAAAGGCGTGAGTTGTGTCACAAGATCCTTATAGGCAAGTGCCGATGCAGAGTGATTAAAGTTTCCATGGTTGAGTTGCTCGGCGAGTTGGGTCAAAGTGGTAAAAATTGAGTCGATGAATATATGACGATCTTGTCCAAAGATTGTCACAAATTCGCTCCCTCCTTGAATCCCCGAAAGAGTGACCAGATGAGACTGAAGCATTTGAAATGAATATATGCCACTTTCTCTAGCTTTGTCGTGCATTCGATGCAAGTCTCCCTCTTTAAGTGTCGAATTGAACGAATCCATTGAAAATCGAGGAAAGATAAAGAAAAATGATGTGGATGTTGTTGTAGTCGGGTTTTTACAAATCGACTCGGCTCAAAAAATGTTGTCGGCTCAAACGATTATAGATTAAACCCGATCAAAAAAAAAATCCGTAGCCACTAAAAATAAATCCCGTCACTTTCACTCGTCAGTTTGTCTTCAAATCCGGCCACAAAAAAACTTTGAACCCGTCAAATGTTTTTTTTTTTTACGACTTTGTTTCTTTCGAAATACCCGCCTCACCACGAAGTACGAATAATAAAAAACACAAACTTAACTTAATAAAAAAAATAGACTTTAAAATATGAAAATATATAAGAAAAATTACTTTAAATAAAAAACTTTACTTAACTAAAATAAAGTAAAAATGAAATAAAAATAAAGTAAAAAATAAAATAAAATAAGAAACTGATATAGATTATTTGGAACGAAAAAAAAAAAAAAAAAAAAACTGTAAATAGATGAGATTAAAAACGTGTGGCCCAATACAAACGCGTGTCCAGTCAAAGCGTGGAAAATCTAATACGTGGCAAACGTATTATTTGTGATATAACTGGATGGAAAAAACGTGGCCTCAAAACGAATGGATACAAAAGAGAAAAAACGTGGCACCCAATATAATCGTATCTAGTTTCCTCCGCCCAATATTTTAACCTAATTAAACTCTCTCTCTCCTCAGACATATAACTCCTCCGTCTCTTTCATTTATCAATCTCAAAAAAAAATATCTCTCTCTCTTAAATAAACCACGCAGCCATCTCAATCTAACACTCCTCTTTGAATCTCAAAACTTCCGTCCCACTTTACGATCCTATCTCTTCTTCTAAATCCTTTGAAGAACACAATGAAATTATGGCTTCAAGATCTTGAAATTAAGGTCTCAGGTAGGTGTGTTTAATTTTTTGTTTTGATTTGTTGTCTCTCTTCTGTAGTGTCTTTCTGTCGAGTCTGGTGTGACCGAGGGTATTTGTTTGAGGGTGTTTGTTTGAGTCTGCGAGATGTGGGTTTGTTGAGAGTTGAGAGTCGGGGTGAGATTGAGGGAGGGTGTTGGGGATTGAGTTGCGAGGGTGTTGTGCAGTTTAGGATGGGAATCTGTTGTTTGTTTTGGTGAGGGAGTCAAGTCAGAGGTGAGGCGAGGGGTTGATTTGTGTTGAGAGATGTCGAGAGATGTGAGGGTGTTGGAGAGGTGAGAGTCGAGAGGTGATTTTGTTTTGATGTTGAGTGAAAGTTTTCGAGGGTGTGAGGGTCTAGAGACGAGGGAGGGTGTTTTTAAGTGTGGAGTTTTTGTTTGAGACAGTAAAGAAGATTTTGTGTGTGAGTATCGAGTCGAAGGTGGGGGGTCTGTTTGGATTTAACGAGGGTGTATGAGAGGTGTAGTGTTAAGGTTGAGTAGAGTGTTTGTGATAACTGAGTCGAGTCTAGATGTTGTTTGCTTGGTTCGAGGGAGAGAGTGAGGGGTGTCCGAGAGATGAGAGTCTGATGGGTCGAGAGTTGTGGATTGGTTTAGTTGTTTAAAAAAATTCCCGTTATGTTTAAATTGTTTTCATTCGGAAGTGTCATTCATTCGGAAGTGTTTGGTTCGGATGTGTTTGGTTCGGAAGTGTTTGGTTCGGAAGTTTTGTTCATTCGGAAGATTTCTTTCACCCGGAACTTTTTCGTCCGGAACTTTTTTGTCCGGAACTTGGAGTTTGATTCGGAAGTTCTGGGTTTGATTCGGAACTTTTCGATTCAGAATTTTTCAGTTCGATTCGGAACATAGAGTTTGATTCGGTACTTTTGTATTTGATTCGGAACTTTTGGGTATGACAGTTTTGTTGGGACTGAGATGGACAGAAACAATGGACCAGAGAGGATGAAAACTAAGAAACTTTGGACAGTTGGACAGTTGACCAAAAAGAAAAAAAAAAATAAAAAAAAATAAAAAAAAACAGAAAACGATGAAAACTGATAAACTGAATATCTAAAATTGGATAAAACTGAAAATGGATAACCGAAAAATAAATAAATAAAAAAATACAAACTTTAAAAGAAAAAAAATTGATAAATTTGATAAAAATTTAGAAATTGATAAAATGGATAGATTAAAAACAATAAAACAATACAAACTTCTTATAAAAATACAAACTTTTTAAGATTGGATAATGAAAATTTTTGATTTTTATATAAAAATTTGTGATTTTTTATCTAAAAAGTAAGTAAATTTGAAGATTTGACATGATTTAACACATAAAAACACAAACCTTTTATAAAAAATACAAACTTTTTAAAATTTAAGCATGATTAAATCAAAACCCACCAAAATAAAAAAAATAAAAGTAAGAATAAACCAATCAAACCTTGGCTCTTGATACCAATTGAAGGTCTACGAGATTATTGGCCTATTCTATGTGATGGATTTGATGGATTAAGATGGTTGATTTAGATGATAAATATAAAGAAGATGAAGAAGGAGATGAGGGATTAGAGAGAGAAAGGAGAGAAGGTAGAGAAGTAGAGAGAGAAAGTAAAGGTGGAAATATGATTAAGTGACAAATGACAATCAACAACCCCTCCTAACATGCTAGGAGGGGATATATATAGCCCACCCTACATGTGGGCTATATGGACCATACATAAAGTAAATGGATCACGAGCCCATTACATAATTATCGTTGGAGCGACCGATCCTTCATAAATACGTAAAAACGTATTTCCAACAATCTCCCCCTAAGGGAGGTCGCTCCAAGAAACAAAGTTCTAAATAGTCTATAACTCGTGATCTATGCTAACTAAGATGTGACCGAGACTTTATTGGGAAAAACGTATTTCCAACATCCTTTTTAATGACAACAGATTCCATTTTCTCTTTCATACGTTCAAGTTCAGTTTGGAGGGTTTCTTGATTCGACATAGAGGTATCTAACGGAATGGGGCTACTATCAACATTATCACGTGCATTAGAGAGACGTTCAAGATCGATTTCCAAAACTTTGATTTTATCAAGAGATTCATCAGCCTCCTTCGTCAAAGATTTAAAGTCTTCAACAAAGTTGGCTAATTCTTTTAGAAAAGTGTTTTCCAGATTGCCTAACCGAGCATCAACTTGATTAATAATCAGATTAATATCATTTAGAAGAATTTTCTGAACCTCAATCTGAACAGGTGATGTAAAATTTCCTCCAGTGATTTTGGAATTAACAACACGTTTAAGGATGACAAATTTATCTTTAAGCTCGTTTAGAAATCAGCGTGTGATACTCGGTTTAGGAGGGTCATCAGACAATTCCTCACTTGGGAGCAAAAGCATTTCAGTACTCGCTTTAGATCGAACAAAAACAGTTGGAGGATTAACTTTTGGATAATAAACGGGTGTCACTTCTTTATCAAGCTTTTTCATTCTTAAACGAGTCTCTACTTCAAGTTCAATAGTTTCCTTAGAATCATGCACTCTAGGAGGATCATGCTCATCCGACAAGAGCACACTACCATTATATAAAGTTTCATTAGTGGCCTGAACTTGCTTAAGATATCCGGGGTTAGGAGGAAGAGGACAACCTAAAGCCAATTTGTAACGAGTGTAATTTATTTCATTCACTTTTGGTGTGAGCATATTTATCGTCTGCATAGTTTGGCCATGTTTTACTAAAAGGTTGTCTAATTCTCTAATCCTATCCTGAGCTTTGCAGAAATCCTCAAGAATCCCATCTTCTCGAATTTTGAAATCATGTTTCAGCTTTTTTCGTTCTTCTTTTAAATCCAAAATAGTAGATTTTTCAGTTGAAAGCTGTTTGTTAAGAGAGGTGATTTCATCATTCAATTCGCTTATCTTGTAACACCCCCAAATTTACACAATTCAATACAGTGGAAGACTCGTTGGTGCTACGGGATAGCACATTACTCACATCATAGACAACGCAACAAAATCGCGTCGTTTAATAATAAAGCATTTCCATTCATAAATATCAAATTTACATAGGTCCCAAGTCATTGTATTTCATACAGGTTTTACAAAGCATTTGAATGGAAATTATTAGTGCGGGCCATGAATTCTTGTTGTCTTCCCGAGAATTACCTTCAAGTACCTGAGACAAAACATGTTAAAAGAAAAGGTCAGCGATAACGCCGAGTGAATTCATAGAGTTTAATGAAATCCATCAATATAACATCGGTATAGAATTATTACCGAAAATCATTTTGTACAAATCTTTATAATAGGCCATAAAATAGCCAAAGTCATTTTATACAAATCTTTATCAAAATCATAATATAGGCTTTCGCCTTCAAATCATTATACGAACCATTGTCGTTAAAAACATCATACAATACGTTTTATAACGTTGTATAGATTAAATAAAAACCGTTATATGAATATGGTTATATAAAACCAAAACACGAACATAATATCAATAATAAGACCTTGTATTGCTAGTCAGGCAATATATCGTTGTTCAATGCGTATAACAGTATTTCGTTAATTGGATTATTATAAGCCGCATGACATTGTTACCTTACTACAACAAACAACGGGTAGCTAGCCGGAAACTCAATTTTCCCATCTAAATTAGCGTGTCGTCACAATAATCACGCTTGTGTAAATCTTCTCATACATAAATTCGCTTACCAATCAATGTGGCACGACGGGGATCAACCGTCAAGGCGCGAACTGGGGTGATCGTCCCCAAATAGTACTATTATATGCATAAGCGTCTACCAAATCCCGGTAGTTCACAATTCATGCTTATGAGAATTTTAGTGACATAACCTAACTTTAATAATCCATTTCATTTCATCTATCGGGTCATTTAATCATTCATCGGGTCATACAATCATTCGGGTCCAAATCAATAAACAAACAATCGGGACAAATGGTGTCCTATTTTATCAAAACTAACATGTTATCTCCCTCGCGGGTTTATAAAACATTTCATAAAAACATTTAAAAGAGTGCGAGGCTATGAACTCACGTTGATGTGGGAAAGCGGGTTATCGGCAATTCGGATGTACGGTACGTGCTTCTTTCACGAAAACCTATATAAATAATAATCGGTCTTAGACTTTTGTCCAATGACTTTATTAAAATAACAATTATGTATGCATATGATGATTATATATATATATGATGATGATCAAGTGGGTTTTTACATTCTCATTTACTCATTTTAGTGTTATGTGTTGGTAACTTTTATACTAGTTTACTAGTTTTACCTATTTACATGTTTTAGGTCCAATAAGCCTATTATAAGTCCATTATCTTAAATTAGACCATTTTATACTTTTATTATCAGTATTATACTTTACATGTTAGGCCCAAGTGGGTTAAGCCCAATAAGTAAATTTATAAGTGTTTAGCCCATTTAGTTGGATTATTAGTCCAATAATGCTAACTTAGCCCGTTAATGTCCATATGTTATTTAGCTCGGGTTTTATCGGTTTTTACTTGTATTAAGTACTTATATATCAGTATATGACTTTTAAAAAGATTACATTAGACGGGTCCGATCGTCTAAGTTTTAATTGACGAAAAACGTTTATTTTACGGTACTAGCCGAAAAGACGTAAAAATCATGTTTATAGTTTTTATAACTTATAAAACTTACCAAACTACCATTTCTATATAATGTCCATTTATTTATCCTTATAAATATTTATATAAATGAAATATATAAGTTAGTCGGTTTTAATTTCACATTTTATACTATATTATTTTGAGTGCTTATATAATACTATTAAACTTTAATTTCACAAAATCTGATTTTTAATTTCACTTTCACCATTTTTATCATATCTTGAGTTCTGTAAGGAGATAGAAGCTCATTTTTGGATGACATAAACTTCATATTATGTGCTACAAATAAGTTAGTTATAGATACTTCTCAATCCATGTCTAAGTATCTTTAACAGTCCCTACAAAAAAGACTATTTAGATTGGTATACTAGTTTTGTTTTGATCATATCTCACTCATTTTGATGATTCCATTGCATGGCCAACTCTCACATGTGTATGACATCTAATACTTACTTTAAATTGATTCCACCATGTCATTTTATCAGTTTATCATTTGGTTAGTTACTGTTTTTATACAACCAACTTTATAAGCAAGAATTTAACCTTTTTTACCTATGGTTTTCCATCTTTTTACCCATGTTTATCAACACCAAATCCCCACATAATATTTTTATCATCATTCATCATCATATACATATACATAAATAAAGAAAATACAAGATTACATAATCAAAATAACAAGAGGATAGGAATAAACAATCTCTATACCACCATTAGTGATGAAAAGGTTGAGATTTTGGATGAACAAGGCTTGGTTTTGGTAACCAATCTTATGAAATATCAAGACCACCTTCAAGATTACCAAGGATATGAAGACACCTTCAACAAATCAGCCCTAAACTCCTTCTTGAAAATCAGCTCAAAGACCTCCATGAAAACTCCTTTTTATATGTTAAAATCACATCCAATCTTCATCTTTTTGTGTAGTTATCAACATATATTGATTATATCTTTTGTTTATGGTCAAAATTTGATGATGATGGTGATATAATGGTGGTGTTGGACGTTCAAGGAGAGAGAGGAAGAGTTGAGAGAGTTTCTTGGTTTGCATGTGTGAGAAACGGTTTATGGTTAGCTTGTTTTGTGGTTAAGTGGTTTTGAAAGAAACAAGGACAAGTGTCCTTGTTTACTTAAGTAAACTTGACACATCACGAGTGTGTCGTGTACTCTTGGATGCCACTTGTATAGGGGTGGGCAAGTGTAAACTTGTCCCATCCCTATTAATTTATGGGTACTCCTCGATTCTAGTTTCCTCGATTTGCGTGCCATCGGGTCATTTTACGAAAAATGTTTTTATAAATTATGAGTCAACGACACAAAACGAATCTAATAAAAATTGCCTCATCAAAAACTGAGTTCAAAAACATAAATACGTAAACCTAGGGTTTCCGGTTTAGTCGTTAAGGACGCTAAATTATTCACGTAAGTTCTAATCTCTTCTCGTAAATTTGTGAGTTTATGAACCACCACAACTTTAAAATCTCAAAATAATATTCAGGGATAAATTTATTTCCTGAAGTGTCGGACTGTCACCAAAGACGGTGTATGTTAACGTAAAATCCTCCGGTTTAGACGTAGTCGATGCTACTCCATGACGTAAATCCAATTTTCTTCCCAAAAATAAGTGAGTTGATAATATAACATTAAAATAATGCTTTTAAATAATATTTGAGAATAAAATATCAACCATAAATTGACGGATTGTCACATATCTTTTTAGCACTACTTAAATGTAAGGCATTTAATTTCTTAGTTGTGTATTTTTCTTGATAAACAGATGTAGCATGAGCTCATTCAAGTTCTTTAATTTTAGTTTGATGAATTTCAAAACTTTTCTCCCGTTCCTTATATCCCGCAAGCTCAGTGATCAATTTGGAATTAGTTTCTCTAAACTTATTATTAACCACCATAGCATGTTCAACATCCTTAGCAAGCTTATCAAATAGAGATATATAATACGCATGTGTCACATCAGGAAGGTTTGTAGGCTAGGAAACTTGATCCACACTAAGGTCCACACTGGGCTCATTCAAACTAATATTATTATTATTCGTTTGATCCCCGTGTGTCTCAATGTAGGGCTCAAGCATCTCAGTATACTCCTCCTCCTGATTAGACATACTATATATATCATTATCATCAAAGCGTGGATGTACCTCAGAGGGACCGTCTGAATCATAAACGGGAGCTCTGTCAACATGCATTCCTGAGGTAGATGCTTGCTGTAAGTTAGCTATCAAGATATAGTTGGCATTCACCTCTTCTTCCTCGTCATATTCTACAGCAGAAGCCATAAGATCGAATTCCTCAGCTTGAAGTGGAATCCCTGCCTCTTCCTTTTGTGCAATGGGAAACTGAGTCTGAAGATAAGCAGCATCCCTCTTCTTTTTGGCTGTGCAATCTCTAGCATAATGACCAAATCCCCTGCATTTGTAGCACTGAACCTGACGATTGTTGTTTCCATTTCCCGTACCAGTATTCTCAGCCCTTGCAGCCATAATGTTTCCCATCTGGTTACCAACCGCTGGCACAAATATTAACCCATTCTGATTACCCGCATTCGGAACACCCGGATTTTGACCACGGTTTTGACCATACTGATTTCCTGCATTGCCAACGGTTTGCCCAGCATTCTGATCATATTGTTGAAACTGAGTCCACGTGTTTCCAGCAACTACCAATTGGCAATCCTGATTCACATTCATGAAAGGTTGAGCAATCTGCCTATTTCTAGTGTTCGAGGAGATTCTCTGATTGTTGTTGGCGGGGTTAATGGTGAATTTGAATGCCTTTGCAAGTAGGGCAAGACTAGTATTAATAGCATGAGTAGGATCGGTGATGTCATCAAAACAGGCAATGGGTTTTTGTAAGTAATTCATAGTAGCAGGAGGTTGATATCCATAAGCAGTGAGTTGTTGTTGTTGTTGTTGTGGCATGAAGTTACTTGATGAGGGTTGATGGTAGGGTACCATAGGATATGACATAGATGATGGAGAGTTCGCCATAAAAGCCAATTGGTCTTGTGTCTTGGCACGTCTTTCTGCCCTAGCTTTGTTAGCTTCATCTTGATTCATCTTCAAATAGCCATATACTTGAGTGTTGTCCACGACATGAAGATCATTGGTTTGATTGACAAGAGTGACATATCGTGATCATTCAGAAGGAAGATTATCAAGGAATTTGATGTTGGCAGCAATTTGTGTAGGTTCATGTTTGTTTCTTCTAAGATGGTTCATGAGAGTTGAAAACTGATGATCATAAGGTTCAATTTGTTCCCCTTCAGTAGACGTAAATTTCTCCCATTCACGAAGCAACTTAGTTTCCTTTTCTTGTAAACTGATTTCACTTCCCTTCATCATTTTCTGAATCCTAAGCCACATATCGTGTGCGGTTTCACAAGTATCGACAACAGCATAAACATCTTATGGAAGTCCCATAAGAATGACTTGAATTTCTTGATCATCAGCGTCGAGTTGTTTGGATTCAGCTTCAGTTAATTCTTCATTTGTTTGCTCATGACTAGAGTCAGCCACTGGGTTAGCATTCGTAGGGTCCCCAGGCACAATAATTATTCTTCTAGCATACGGACCCTTTTGAATCAAGTTGACAATCAACTTTCCCAAAGTTTTACATTTTGCATAACGAAGAAGACTACTAGCCCATGTAGTGTAGTTCTCCTTGGTAAGCATGGGTGGACGATTCTCAGTACCCGCAGCATAAATATCTTGTTGAGACGTCATCGTAGAAGTCGTGTGAAAAGCAGGATCTCAATTCGTAGAAAGCGTGTGATGTTGTTGAAATTCCGAAACTTCCGATTTTTTTTCTCAGTCTGACAATAAATTCCTCAGTCCGACAAAACGGTAAGCTGAAAAAATTGTGTATCGCCAAATTTTGAAATTGAGTTAGAGATAGCCAAAAACTAGTAAGGAAAAAATTTGATTTTACTTGACCTAAAAATTTTAACTCTTTTTTTTTTCTTAATCTTCGTGTAAACTATGTTCCGGGACTAGTCTAGATAGTAGCTAAGTCTAAAAAATACTCTAACAAAATTTAGATGTCCATCGCAATGTCACCCATCGCACTCTTAGATCGCAACCCTGATCGCAGCCTTGATCGTAGTCCTTGATCGTGACGCTGGATCGCACTCCTTGATCGCAAAGAGTGATCGTAGCCAGTGATCGCAACGAGTGATCGTAGCCAGTGATCGCAACGAGTGATCGTAGCCAGTGACCGCAAATGAGTGATCGTAGCCAATGATCGCAACGAGTGATCTTAGCCAGTGATCACAACGAGTGATCGTATCCAGTGATCGCAACGAGTGATCGTAGCCAGTGATCGCAACGAGTGATCGTAGCCAATGATTGCAACGAGTGATCGTAGCCAGTGATCGCAACGAGTGATCGTAGGATGTGATCGTGATCTTGGATCGCAAGTAGAAACCCCCAGGGTTTATGCGATCGCAACAATCAGATCGTACTATGGAATCAAAGTTACCACTTTTCTCGGATAGGAAAAGAACACAACAAGTTCGAGATTCGAAGCCAATAATGAATCACACACCCAAATTGTTTTGAGTTTTTAACCAAAGCAATGTACTCAAATCGCTACTACAACAACTTAGGAGATATATGGATCACGAAACACAAGAGAAACAAGGACAACACCCAAGAGCTATCCACAAATCCCTTGGCGAATGATACCACTTGTAAGACTTATGCACACGACTTAACCCAATACGAATAACATCATGGAATAAACCAAAAAGAAAGATTAGATTAAGAAGAATAAAAGAGAAGAACAAATATGGTTGTGAATTCCTAGTGAGATAAAGACATATGTTTCTAATGAATGAGATTTTGCTAGGTTCAATTTTTGTTCTCGGTATCTTAACGAATTGATTTCCGGCTTAAAGTACGACTCTATTGTTTTTGGTGAAACAAATATTTGGGTGTTTTTAAAATAAAAAGTGCAAAACTTTAAAGTAAAAGGCAAGTAATTTAAATCTAAGTCTAGTTTAAAGTAAAGGGCAAGTCTTTAAAATAAATGGCAATAAAAGTAAATAACGCAAACTTAAATCTATCTAAGGCAAACTTAAAACGCAGCTAAAACTAAGACTTAAACTAAGGCAAGGCTAAAATAAATCTAAGACAAATAAACTTAAAGTGCGACTAAGTAAAAAGGCGGGAAAAATAAAGCTTGAAATTAAAAAGCAGAAACTTAAAAACAGAAACTAGAAGAACCTGAAAATTAGCTCATCCGGAATATTACCCTCATTCGGAATAAACACTCATCCGGAATGTCACCTTCGTTCGGAATGTTTTTCTTCACTCGGAATATTCACCAAGTACCTTGATCCGGAATAAGTCCTTTATCCGGAATATGTCACTTATCCGGAATAAATTTCTTGATTCGGAATGTTGGTCTTGATTCGGAATGTTGTTGTTGATCCGGAATAATCCTTGATCCGGAATAATATTCCGAATGAAGCCCTTGATCCGGAATGTCAAGATATTCCGAATAAACTCCTTGATCCGGAATAATAAATTATTCCGGATGAACTTGCTTGATCCGGAATGTCACCTTCGTTCGGAATGTTAGGTTGATCCGGAATATTTCCTTCGTTCGGAATATTCTGTTGATCCGGAATATAAGGTTGATCCGGAATGTTTGGATATTCCGGATGAAATGCTTGATCCGGAATAATAAATTATTCCGAATGAGCACTATTGATCCGGAATATTTAATATTTCGGATGAACGACTTTTGAAATCCTTCACTCGGAATAATGAGCTTGATCCGGAATATACCTGGGAACAGAAACTTGAAGCGAAGAACAAGGAAAGCAAGAATAATACGGATCTAATCAAATCTAAGCAAAAGCAACCACAAGATTAAATCAAACTAAACAAATAACATCTACTAATGATAATCAAACAATCCAAAACAATCAAACTAACAAAACAAATCAAAATAATCAAAACTCACTTAATAAATATAACAAAAACTCAAGAACATGAACATGAACAATAAATATGAAGATCAAAGATTAAAGAAAGGTAGAATGAGAGATAAGCAATAAAAATAAAGATTGACAAGAATTAAAAGAACACTTACTTGAAATTAAATGGTAATTAAGGTGCAAGACAATTAATGTAAATTGACATGAAATTAAATGTGCATAAATTTAAAATGGAAGAAATGGTTTGTCAATCCACCCAACAAAAACAAATGACTAACATCCTAAACTATATATAGGGGAGGTTAAGGAGTGCTTAGGAAGCTTCCTCCCCTCTTTCCTTTCTCCTTAATTGCATGCTTAGTCCTTCCCTTCTTAATCTTTTGTTAATTGCACCATTAGTCCTTAAGCCTTTTAATCTTCTTAAATCTTGGACTTTAATGACTTTTGGCTCGGGATTTCTTTGGACCCGTCTTTTAATTCTTCAATAAATAAGACTTGTGTTCTTCGGCTTTTAGTAAACTTCCGTGTTTTGACTTTTTCTTCGATAAATCTTCAGAATTGGTCTTGGACTTCCGTTCTTTATGCACTCTTGACTTCTTGACTTTGTCTTTCGACTTTTTCTTCGATAAAAGCCTGTGAATGCCCGTGTTTTCTCCACTTTTCATAATTTTGTCCTAAATCACAACAAAAATACAAACCACGCATAATTCCGACATAATTGACATAAAATACACGTTTTGGTCCGGTTATTATTGTAATTAAATGGTAAAAAGGATGGGTGTTTACACACCTATCAAATCTCCTACACATGACCATTGCAATGTCCTCATGCAATGCATTAGTTACAAAGCACGTTTACATTTTTCATCATAATCAATCCATAGTGGCCTTTATTAAAGAGATAGAAAATTACAAACATTCAAAGAAAAGAAATCAAAAGCATACCTTGGGTTTTGGAAATGTCATGCATAATCATCATCCTCAAGTTTTCACTTTCTCCAAACCAAGCTTAAAAACGAGATCATTGTTATTATAAGTTAGCAAACTAACACGAACTCATGTGGGCCAATTATTCACTTAGACTCCCTTATTCCTAGGTGTATCTCTTATATTTTATTATTGTCTTGAATGATCACGAGGATGCATTATTGACTTATTTCGATAGTTATTTAGGCCGAAAATAAAGTGAAAGATTTAATCAATAGTTAGCTAAAGGACAAAATCTTTTAAAACTGCTTCTCGGGACCTCATAAAGTTCATATCTTGGCATAACTCGCTTCGCGATTTGAGACCTTTCTCGGACCGATATTTGGCAACGACTTCATACTTCAAACCTTGAGAGACGTTCATGAAATAATGGTCTTCTCTTCATAATAGGAATTTCTTCACTTGAAGTTTTGAGAGATTCTTCATATTTGGACCACGACTTCTTCATTTTTCTCCAATCATTATTTTGGACTTTGATATACAACGATCCGCCTCCTTTTTGGACTTGGCTTAATTTATCCTCATACCTTGTTAGGGTCTTTTCGGATAGACTTCTCCATGACTTTTGGGGACTATTTGCTTTTCGTCGTGTGTCTCGATCCTTCATATTGATTTTTGATAAATGATTCTTCACATCACTTGGGATCTTTAGCAACAAAATATATCCCTCATGCCTTGTTAGGACCTTTTTGGACTCGTCAATCTTCGCATCCCCCTTCAATAAGTTATGCCTTGGCTATGAACTCTAATCCATACCGAGCAACTTTTAAACGATCTTGGGCTAGAAGCTAAGTAACTTTTCAAATCGTACAACCTTATTTATTGCAGATAAATTTATTAGCAAGCGATGGGAGAATAGGCTTATAATTAACTCACATAAATTCACGAAAGAATACCGAACTTATAATTGGCTATATCATCTCTCGTTCTCCACAGTTTAAAATCTCAAGTAATGAGACTCGTGGATGCTTAGCCTATTAAATCAAAGTTTTGGGTTTTCGAGTCACCTATAGGATCTTGCAAATTCTTAGACTCTTTCAAGTTTAGAAATCGCATTTTAAAGTTCCCTTGATAAACGACTCTCTAGGATCAATTATAGCAACTTGCGAAAAGTTCTTGTTCTTAACCCGTGAGAGTTAAGACTTTCGCGTTTTATAGCTCCCTATATAAAAGCCTAGCAAAACTTGACTTAAACACGTTAAGGATACTAGCTAGAGTAAACTTAGATAAGTAAACTCGAGTTGAGTCAAAAGATTCACAACGTTTGAAAATTAAAACCACTTTATTGAAATTTATTATATCAAAGGAAGAAAATAACTATACAAAGGGAAAAACTAATAGGCCAAAATAGATCAAAAATTTTGAAAAATGTCGAAAAATTGATTTTCCGGTTAAAATGAGGACAAATACAAGGAAAAGAGACACTTAACTTCGATAGAAGTCCCCCTACACTTAATATAAACATTGTCCTCAATGTTTAAGCATGTGGGAGTAAAATCCCCTACACTTAGGACATTGTGCACTTTGTTTAAATCTCGCTAAGGAAAGGACAACTAAAGAGATTCCTATTTTAATATTGGAAAATATAAAATAGTGAATCGAAAAGAGTTTAGGATAGAACCGAGAAAATGGAAACACAGAATCACGGGTCGTCAAGAATCATCAAGAGTGGATCATTGAGCGCTTGAATCCTGATTAGTAGAAGAGAGGAGATAGCAAACACAATGGGTCTCCCCTACACTTAGGATAAAGAAAGCTAAAAGATAGATACATGGGTTGCCTCCCAAGAAGCGCTTGATTTTTGTTAACCGAGTCGTGAGCCTGACTCGACCTTGATTACCATAGGAAGAAGCATGAAACATATCCACCAGGATCAAAGACATAGTTTTCATCCATGAAATAGCACAAGCTTAAGGCGAACAAGGCAAGCCAAAGAAGAGTAGGCAAGGTTCCCTTAAGCAGCGATGGAGCACGGTGGGAGCAAGGTTGAAGTGGTGCAAGTAGATTTCCATAAGTTCCAAAGATATTTCCTTTTATTTCATTAGGTGGATACTGAGATGGCTGCAGAATATCGATACCGGGATCGAACACCTTTTCCTTTATGGGAAAATAGCACTCAGGCTCAGCAGAATGTGAAGATGATCCGCGAAGAAGCACAACCTCGTCCTCAGAAGGTGGACAAAGAGGTGTTAACTCATACGTGCTGCGGATGTTGGTGTTGACCGGTTTCTTCTCCTTTGAAAGAATTTTCTTCAAATCCAAAGTAGGATCAAGACGATAATCTTCAAAGTCCAAAGGAGGAGCATCACTCTCATGAGGGAAGTAAGTATTGAGAAATGTAGAGAAGTCTTCCTCAAAAGAGTAATCATCCAAAGTAGGATTAAGCATGGATGATGGAGGATCTTCATCATGTGAAGAATCGCTCGAAAGAGTATCGGCCTCATCAAAATCATCATAAATGGGCAGGTCGGGATACTCGGAAGTACAATTATCAAAATCACCCGAATCTGAGCTAGAATCATCATCATAAGCATCAAAGATCGGTGTAGAATCATAAATGGGAGAAGGTTCCAAATTGGAGAGAGAATCATCCACATCATCTTGAAAAGGTGGATTATCAATGCAAGACTCGAATAGAGGATTGTTGTAGACGACAAAATCATCAAGCACATTAATCATATTCGCATATTCTCGTCCAAAGGATTTGCTTGTGAGCTTCCCCATTCTAAAAACTTGTGAATCATTCCCGACTCTTAAGATTAACTCACCTTCGGCCACATCAACTAAAGCTTCTCCGGTTCTCAAGAATGGCCGACCAATTATTAAAGGAATACGAGGGTCCATTTCATAATCAACAACGACAAAGTCGACCGGGAAAGTAAATGTGCCAACTTTAATGAACACGTATTCGGCAATACCAACGGGGTAAGCGAGAGTGCGATTTACAAGTTCAAGAGTCATCTTTGTTGGAGTAAGGTCGGGTAATGATAGTATTTTCCAAACACTCAAAGGCATAAGATTAATACTGGCCCCGAGATCAGCAAGGGCAGTAAATTCTTCGGTTTTGTTAAAGAGGCAAGGCAACACAAAACGACTGGGATCTCCAAGCTTTTCCGGAAGTTCTTTAAGAATAACTACAGAGCAGTTTTCATTTAAGCGTGTGTTGGCGAGCTCAATCAACTTCTCCTTCTTGCTAGGCAATTCCTTGAATGCTTTGACAAATTTCGGCATGTGGACAAGTGCTTCAACAAGGCTAATGTTGATGTTCATTTGAGAGAGCATCTTCACATAGCTCGACACTTGACAGTCATTCTTGGTTAGCTCGTTGGTCTTGCCTAAGCATGAAGGATAAGGGATATTGGGTTTGGGTGGTGAAGGTGTAGGTGTAGGTAAAGGTTGAGATGTTGAAGGGTTCTTCTTGGGAACATCGTCATGACGAGGCGGAGACGGTAATGGTGCACTAATACTAGGTGTAGGAGGAGTAGGGATAAATGGTGGTGGAGGAGGTGTAGATGATGGGGGTGGGATAGGTGGTCCTACGATGGTAACTCCACTACGAGTAGTAATAGCACTCACATTCGCTCGCGGATTGGTGACGGTGTTTGAAGGTAGAGAACTCGAAGTAGAAGGTTGAGCGGCGGGCAAGAAACTAGCAAGCATATTCTTTATATCATTCGTTTGAGTGCTAAAGGGGGATTGGATATTATCTCGAAGCTTGGATCTAGTCTCATTCCCTTGCTTGGTAATATCTCCTTTCAAATTGATAATTTGGCTCTGCAGATTCTTGATTTGCTCACCTTGGGTTCTCATTATAGCTTCAACATCGGGGTTAATGGGTGGGGTTTGTTGAGCGGGTGGGTGATAAGGATTAGAAGCTCTTGGTGGGATTTCGTTGCTTCTATTGTAGTTGTTGGCGGGATTTTGGTTTTGAGGAGAAAAACCGGGTGAAAGGTAGTAGTTTGACCGGTAACTCAACAAATTTCTATCCCCTTGAGGTCGAGGTTGGTAATTTTCCGGTGAATAATTACCATAAGCTGCATACACATTTTCCGGATTTCCTTGAGTAGAAGGACAATCAGTGTATGAGTGAGGACCGCCGCATGTTTCATAAGGATTGGCAACCGCTTTAACTTGTTGTTGTTGGTTTGAAGCGAGAAGCAAGATACTTTTGTTCATTTCAATCATCATGCGTGTGAATTCGGTCATATCAGGGTTTGCTGAGGTGGAAGAAACATTGACTCTCGGGTTGTTCCTTGAAGAAGCGGAGGAATCCCAGTTTTTGTGGTGAGTAGTCATGTTCTCAATTAGCTCTCTACACTCCTCGGGTCTCCTTTTCATAAATGTGCCACCGGCGGCTGCATTAATCGTATCACGATCTCGAAAAGTCAAACCGTTGTAGAAAGTATCAATCAATGTGACTGGAAGCATGTTGTGGTTTGGACAACGATCAATCAAGACATTATATCTTTCCCAAGCATCAAAAAGAGATTCATCGGGTTCTTGCATAAAACCACTGATTTGATTGCGAAGGCTCGTGACCATAGATGATGGAAAGTAGCGCGACAAAAAGCGTTGATTCATGTCATCCCAAGTATGAATTGAATTCTTTGGAAGACGATCAAACCATTTCTCGGCGTGATGTGATAAAGTATGAGGGAAGAGTTGTAGGCGAAGAACATCCATTATGGCACCAGGCAACTTCATGCTTTGGGCGATTGTAATGAACTTGTCGAGGTGTTTGTTGGCATCATCATCAGGCATTCCTCTAAAAGGATTTGTTTGCACTTGCTGAATCATATGGTGCTTCAACGAAAACTCCGGAGCCGTGATTTGCATCGGCGCAATCGGTGCTCCTCGTCCAAACATGGTAGGTTGACAAAGCTCATCCATTGTCCGAAGATCGGGCTGTGGAAGAACATTGTTGTTGTTATTGTTGAGGTGCGGTGGATTATTATTGTTGTTAACACCTGCCATACTTAAATCTTCTCGAGTCTCGGGCTCTTGATAATTAGAAGATCTAGTACGCATACACTTACAAAAGCAAAAGAAAACAATACTAAACGCGAAGACAATATATATACACAATAAAAATAAAATCTTTTTGGATTTTTGAAATTTTTAATTTTTATGTGTTTTTTAACAATTTTTAATTTTTGTGGATTTTTTTTAAAATTTTTGTGCAAGAAAAGTAACGCTCACAAGTGAACGGATCCCAAAAAGCAACGCGTCTCTCACAGAAAACCGTTAATCTTTACGAAAAGAGCTGGCAGCGGCGCCGTTTTAATGAATGAGATTTTGCTAGGTTCAATTTTTGTTCTCGGTATCTTAACGAATTGATTTCCGGCTTAAAGTACGACTCTATTGTTTTTGGTGAAACAAATATTTTGGGTGTTTTTAAAATAAAAAGTGCAAAACTTTAAAGTAAAAGGCAAGTAATTTAAATCTAAGTCTAGTTTAAAGTAAAGGGCAAGTCTTTAAAATAAATGGCAATAAAAGTAAATAACGCAAACTTAAATCTATCTTTGGCAAACTTAAAACGCAGCTAAAACTAAGACTTAAACTAAGGCAAGGCTAAAATAAATCTAAGACAAATAAACATAAAGTGCGACTAAGTAAAAAGGCGGGAAAAATAAAGCTTGAAATTAAAAAGCAGAAACTTAAAAACAGAAACTAGAAGAACCTGAAAATTAGCTCATCCGGAATATTACCCTCATTCGGAATAAACACTCATTTGGAATGTCACCTTCGTTCGGAATGTTTTTCGTCACTCGGAATATTCACCAAGTACCTTGATCCGGAATAAGTCCTTTATCCGGAATATGTCACTTATCCGGAATAAATTTCTTGATTCGGAATGTTGGTCTTGATTCGGAATGTTGCTGTTGATCCAGAATAATCCTTGATCCGGAATAATATTCCGAATGAAGCCCTTGATCCGGAATGTCAAGATATTCCGAATAAACTCCTTGATCCGGAATAATAAATTATTCCGGATGAACTTGCTTGATCCGGAATGTCACCTTCGTTCGGAATGTTAGGTTGATCCGGAATATTTCCTTCGTTCGGAATATTCTGTTGATCCGGAATAAAAGGTTGATCCGGAATGTTTGGATATTCCGGATGAAATGCTTGATCCGGAATAATAAATTATTCCGAATGAGCACTATTGATCCGGAATATTTAATATTCCGGATGAACGACTTTTGAAATCCTTCACTCGGAATAATGAGCTTGATCCGGAATATACCTGGGAACAGAAACATGCAGCGAAGAACAAGGAAAGCAAGAATAATACGGATCTAATCAAATCTAAGCAAAATCAACCACAAGATTAAATCAAACTAAACAAATAACATCTACTAATGATAATCAAACAATCCAAAACAATCTAACTAACAAAACTATTCAAAATAATCAAAACCCACTTAATAAATATACAAAAACTCAAGAACATGAACATGAACAATAAATATGAAGATCAAAGATTAAAGAAAGGTAGAATGAGAGATAAGCAATAAAAATAAAGATTGACAAGAATTAAAAGAACACTTACTTGAAATTAAATGGTAATTAAGGTGCAAGACAATTAATGTAAATGGACATGAAATTAAATGTGCATAAATTTAAAATGGAAGAAATGGTTTGTCAATCCACCAAACAAAAACAAATGATTAACATCCTAAACTATATATAGGGGAGGTTAAGGAGTGCTTAGGAAGCTTCCTCCCCTCTTTCCTTTCTCCTTAATTGCATGCTTAGTCCTTCCCTTCTTAATCTTTTGTTAATTGCACCATTAGTCCTTAAGCCTTTTAATCTTCTTAAATCTTGGACTTTAATGACTTTTGACTCGGGATTTCTTTGGACTCGTCTTTTAATTCTTCAATAAATAAGACTTGAGTTCTTCGGCTTTTAGTAAACTTCCGTCTTTTGACTTTTTCTTCGATAAATCTTCAGAATTGGTCTTGGACTTCCGTTCTTTTTACACTCTTGACTTCTTGACATTGTCTTTCGTCTTTTTCTTCGATAAAAGCCCGTGAATGCCGTGTTTTCTCCACTTTTCATAATTTCGTCCTAAATCACAACAAAAACACAAACCACGCATAATTCCGACATAATTGACATAAAATACACGTTTTAGTCCGGTTATTATTGTAATTAAGTGGTAAAAAGGATGGGTGTTTACACACCTATCAGTTTCTCTCTCTACAATCTATGAAAATGGAAGACACACACACTCAAATGAGGTGCTAGGGGCCTTTTATACTACAAGTGTAAAGTATAGAAGGCCTTCCTCATTTGAGTGTTCGGGACTAATTCCTGTTACATACATAACATTATACTAGAACTCTCAACACCATTATGTAGCATTTTCCACGAGCTTCGCAACGATATATTATATGACCATCACTTTAAATACTTCTAACAAGGCCAAAATCAAAATCGAAAGTGGGAGAATCATGGTCATTGGGAAAGTAAGTGTTAGCTTTAAAATATTGAGTCAAAAAAGAATGCTCGGTCATATGTTTATTATGTATCGTATATTAGAATGTTGTAATAGGTAGTAGGTTAGTCGTGTATTACGGGCTTAACTTTAAGCTAAGGTTCATTCATAAGTAACCAAAGCCCAAAAGGAAAGCCCGACCCATTATCATATAGCCCATCATGCCACATGCAGGTGATAGGTGTGAAAACGCCCATCCTTTTACCAATTAATTATAATAAAAACAAGACCTAAACGTATATTTTATGTCGTAAATGTCGGAATTATGCGTGGTTTGTGTTTTTGTTGTGTTTTAGGACCAAAAGATGAAAAAGGAAGAAAACACGGGCTTTCACGGGCTTTTATCGAAGAAAAAGACAAAAGACGAAGTCAAAAGACCAAGAGTGCAAAAGATTGGAAGTCATTGGGCCTATTTTTATGATTTTTTGAAGAAAAGGACCAAAGACGGAAGATTTACAAGTCGAAGAACCCAAGTCTAATAAATGAAGAAATTATAAGACGAGTTCAAGACTTTATCGACAAATCCCGAGCCAAAGTCAAGACCTCAATTTAATTTAAAGACGAGTCGACAAAGAAAAGAAAAGAAAGAAGACAGTCCACCAACCACCTATCAACTCTCCTCTCCTATAAATACCACCCTCACTTGTCATTTGAGGGTTGGTTAGTTAGTTTAGAATAGGAATAGTGTAGATTTACTTTCTCTCTCTATGTTTTACTTTCTCTCTCTAGATTTAATAGGTAAGATTTAATTTTCATGTTTTAAATTGTTGAATCTTTTACTTTTAATCAAGCTTTTACTTTTAAATTCTCATCCTTCCTTTCTTGTTTGGTTTATTGATTGGGTTGATTTAAATTTGATTAATCAAGTGGGTTTCATAGTTTTATTGATTTTTATTCCAAAAAGTTTGATGATTTAGATGTTTTAATGCTTGGTAGATCTTAATTAGTGATTTATTGTTTTTAGTTTTATTGTTTCTGGTTGATTTAAGTTTTATTTTATTAAGTGGGTTTTGATTAATTTGGTTTTTATTGTTAGTTTTGTTGATTTGGTTTGATTTATTATTGTTAGTTGATTATTAGTGGTTAGTTTAGTTTAATTTTTAGATTGATTATGGTTGATTTTGGTTAAATTCGTGTTTTTGTTTCCCCTATTTTCGTCACTGTTTATTTTTCCCAGATTTTTCCTGAGCCAACTATTTTTCCCGAACCAAGCTTTTTGATAAATTTTACCGAACCAAGCTTTTTTGTATTTTTTCCCGAATAAAACTTATTTCCCGAACCAGGCCAAAATACCGAACCAATGTTGTATAAGAAAAATACCGAACCAACAATAAATCCCGAACGAGTGATTTCAGAAAATTTTACCGAACAAAAGGAAAAAAAACATCCGAACAAAGCTAACATTCCGAACCAGCAATTGTAAAGAATGACATGCATGCTTGCTAGGCAGGTTCCATTTCCCATTTTTTTTTTCACCTACTAGCCTGGTAGCTTGAGCTAGCTGCCTGCTAGCTTGTTTCTTGTTCCGCAATCGTTTAGTTTAATCTGAAAGTTGTTCCAATTTTCATTTTGAAAGTTACGTATTTTTAGTTGAATTTTTCGTCTAATTTTAAAATTAATATTTTTTCGTAAAGTTCAAGTTTTATCTTTTATTTAGTACCCGCTTTAGGTTTTGCCTCGTTTAGCTTTAAAGTACCATTTTAGTTTTATTCTCTCCTTTTTCATTAAGTAAACTTTATTTTCGAGTCGACAGTTAATTTCGTCTTTTAGTTTTATTTTTATTAATTGTTTCGTTTTAAATTCCGTTTTATTATTTGTTTCGCTCCTTTTTTATTAGTTAATTGCTTTTAGGTTACTTTTATTACTTTACGCGTTTATCTTTTAAATAGAAATAGAAAACCAAACTTTCCTTTTTCGTCACCAGAAACAATTGAGCTCCACTTTAACCTTAATCAATTTGATAAGACACCGAGAACGAAACAACGACTACACAAAATACATCTAAATTAAATGGCGCCGCTGCCGGCTCTTTTCGTGAAGATTAACGGTTTTTAGTGAGAGACACGTTGGATTTTGGGATCCGTTCACTCGTGAACGTTATTTTTCTTGCATTTTTCAATTTTTTTTTCAAAAATCCATAAAAAATCAAAAAATTTTAAAAAATACAAAAACATTTAAAATGTCATAAAAAGCATCTATTTTCAAAGTTTTGCACCAAAAATAATCCTCTTAACCCTCTATTGTGTTTAATTCTTTTTCTCAACCCCTCTAATTTTTAATTATTCATGGATTCTTATGTCCATTGCGTAGGTTGTGGGAGACGATTATATGGGTGTGAATCATGTCAATGGTGTTCTTGCGAGCAATGCGGAAAAGATCTTCCACCCATTTCAACCGATTCACTATTTGGATTTTGTCCATCGTGCAATTCGACTAATTCGTCCTTTTCTAATCCACCTACTATTCCCCTTGCATATATTGTGGAAGCGATTCTCATTGGCATGTTTCGTGTCCAATTCGACACCCGCCTCATGGCGAGCAAGAACTGGGTTACAATTATGACAATGGTAATAGCTATCTACAAGAAGCACCGGGTTTTTCTCAATACCCGTGTTGCAATTATTGTGGGGGCCCTCACGATACTTCTTATTGTCAGCCAATGAATTATTATGAGCAAAATCCGTGTCCTCAGTTTTCTTCACCGATGGATTATTATGAACCAAATCCTTGTTCTAACTCTTCTCAACCGATGAATTACTATGAGCCACATCCATGCTATAATTCCGGTTTTCAAAATTTTGAGCCCCCACAACACTCCGTCGTTCATCAACCTTCTTTTGAGGAACAACTCACTAGTTTGGCTGGAATTTTAGAAAGCTTAAATCAACTCAAAGTTAGCTTGCATGACGAAAGCCGACAAGAGCAAGTATCTAATCTTAGTGCTTCTACTCCTCCTCTTATGCGTTCTTACTATTATGATGATGATGACGATGAGAATACTATTTCTTGGAATGATCTTGTTGCTCAATGTCCTAGTGCAAGTGTACCTCCTTCTCTCGATATACCTAATGCGTCTAAGGATTGTGATACATCGAGTGAGATTAGTGAATATGGTCTCGAAAACTTATTTGGGGAGGTTTGTGATGTACCGACTTGTGCTGAGCTTACGGACGAGGTCCCTCTTAATGATGATGATTTTTCTCCATGCTATGAGAATTTCACTTTTGAAATTTCTCCTTCTCCTCCGGGCGATGAAGGTGATGTTGATTTATTCTCTCTGACTTACGAGAAGTTCACCACTGAACTTGGTCTTGTAGATAAGGTGGAAGACGTTATTCTTCGCGACAAATTACTAAAAGTTCATCTTCTTATTGCTAAGATTGAAGCGTTGAATTCTGCTCCTATTTCCGACTCTTTACCTCCGTCTATTAATTCAGTTGAGAATAATCATACAGCTATGGAGGAAATCGACATTCTCTCAATACCTCCGGGTTTTGATGATGATGACACAGAGGGGGATATTATTTTTTATAATTTGCTGCATGAAGGTATTGTCCCAAGTCCCCCTTCCGATCACCTTTCATCCACTCCTTTAGACACCATTACGGAGGATGAGTGCTTTGAACCGAGAGGTGACATTGACCATTCTATGATTGATACCTTTACGGCTTTGTCGAATAGTGACCATCCATTGTCTTTAGGGGATGACAATTTTTCTCCTTTACCCACCCCACCGCCCGTGGATCACACCCTCACATACTTTTCGTATGTTGAGAGGACTTTTCTACCCTTCAAGACTTATCCTCTAGCCTCTCCTGTTGTATTTTCCTCCGGGAACGAGGACAAGGTCTTTGATCCCGGTATTACATTTGAGGCTTCCCCATGGACTATTTAATTCGGGGACGAGTCAGGCTCGTGACTTGGTGAACAAAAACAAGCGCTTTTTGGGAGGCAACCCAATTATCTATCCTTTTATTCTATTTTTGTAATAAGTGTAGGGGGAGACCCTAGTATGTGTTTGTTGTTTTCTTTCTTATCATGTGAAGGGATTCGAGCTTTCAAAGATCCATTCTTGATGACTTTTGACGACCCGTGATTCCGTGTACCCGTCTTCCCGGTTCTATCCTAAACTCTTTTGATTCTCTATTTTATATTTTCCAATATTAAAATAGGAATCACTTTAGTTGTCTCTTCCTTAGCAAGATTTAAACAAAGTGCACAATGTCCTAAGTGTAGGGGAGTTTACTCCCACATGCTTAAACATTAAGGACAATGTTTATATTAAGTGTAGGGGAATTCTATCGAAGTTAAGTGGTCTTTTCCATGAATTTGACCTCATTTTAACCGGAAAATCGATATTTCGGCATTTTTCAAAATTTTTGATATATTTTGGCCTAGTAATAGTTTCCTTTATTTTTGTTTTTTTCTTTTATTAAAATAAAATGGTTTTAGCAAGTATAGATGTCTTAGATATATTAGGCCCGTCGTGAATATTTTGACTCAACCCGAGTTTACTTATCCGAGAGTACTCTAGCTAGTATCATTAACCATGTAGACCTTAATTGGTTTATTAGGCTAAGAATCCACAAGTCTCATTACTTGAGATTTTAAATTGTGGAGAACGAGAGATGATAGAGTTATTTATAAGTTTGGTATTCTTTCATTAACTTATGTGAGTTAATTATGAGCTTTTTCTCCCATCACTTGTAAATAAATAATTGTAATAAGTAAGGTCGTACGATTTGAAAAATTACTTAGCTTATAGCCCAAGATCGTTTAAAAGTTGCTCGGGATTAATTAGAGTTCATAGCCAAGGCATAACTTATTGAAATGGGACGCGAAGATTGGCGAGTCCGAAAAGGCCCTAACAAGGCATGAGGGCTCCATTTTGTTGCTAAAGATCAAAGATGATGTGAAGAATCATTATTCCAAAATCAATATGAAGGATCAAGACACACGACGAAAAGCAATCACTCTCATAAAGATCATGGAGAAGTCTATCCGAAAAGACCCTAACAAGGTATGAGGATAAATAGATCCAAGTCCGAAAAGGAGGCGGATCGTTGTATATCAAAATCTCAAATAAGGGTTGAAGAAATAATGAAGTAGTCGTGGTCAACATTTGAAGAATATCTCAACTACTCCAAGTGAAGATATACACTATATACGAAGAGAAGACCATAATTTCAAGATCGTCTTCTCAAGATTAAAGTATGAAGTAAATACCAAATATCGGTCTGAGAAAGGTCTCAAATCGTGAAACGAGTTATGCCAAGATATGAACTTTATGAGGTTTCGAGAAGCAGTTTTAAAAGATTTTGTCCTTTAGCTAACTATGGATTAGATCGTCCTACTTTATTTTCAGCCTTAATAAACTATCAAAAAAAGTCAAAAATGCATCCTCGTGATCATTCAAGACAACAATAAAATATAAGAGATACACCTAGGAATAAGGGAGTCTAAGTGAACAATTAAACCACATGAGTAAGTGTTAGTTGTGCTAACTTGTAGTAACAATGATCTCGTTTTTAAGTTTGGCATGGGGAACGTGAAACTTGAGGATGATTAACATTCATGACACCAAAGCCCTAATGTAAGTCTTAGATTTCATTACAAGTTTCTTCCTTCTAGCATTTTGTAATTTTCTATCTTTTTAAAGTTTCCTTAGTGTCTAGTATCTAATAAAGGCCAAGGTGGGTTGATTATGATGGATAATGTAAATCTGCTTTGAAATTAATGCATTGCATGAGGTCATTACAATGGTCGAGTGTAGGGGATTTGATAGGTGTGAAAACACCCATCCTTTTACCACTTAATTATAATAAAAACGAGACCTAAACGTATATTTTATGTCGTAAATGTCGGAATTATGTGTGGTTTGTGTGTTTGTTGTGTTTTAGGACCAAAAGAGGAAAAATGAAGAAAACACGGGCTTTCACGGGCTTTTATCGAAGAAAAAGACAAAAGACGAAGTCAAAAGACCAAGAGTGCAAAAGATTGGAAGTCATTGGGCCTATTTTTAAGATTTATTGAAGAAAAGGACCAAAGACGGAAGATTTACAAGTCGAAGAACCCAAGTCTAATAAATGAAGAAATTATAAGACGAGTTCAAGATTTTATCGACAAATCCCGAGCCAAAGTCGAGACCTCAATTTAATTTAAAGACGAGTCGACAAAGAAAAGAAAAGAAAGAAGACAAGCTACCAACCACCTATCAACTCTCCTCTCCTATAAATACCACCCTCACTTGTCATTTGAGGGTTGGTTAGTTAGTTTAGAATAGGAGTAGTGTAGATTTACTTTCTCTCTCTATGTTTTACTTTCTCTCTCTAGATTTAATAGGTAAGATTTAATTTTCATGTTTTAGATTGTTGAATCTTTTACTTTTAATCAAGCTTTTAATTTTAAATTCTCATCCTTCCTTTCTTGTTTGGTTTATTAATTGGGTTGATTTAAATTTGATTAATCAAGTGGGTTTCATAGTTTTATTGATTTTTATTCCAAAAAGTTTGATGATTTAGATTTTTTAATGCTTGGTAGATCTTAATTAGTGATTTATTGTTTTTAGTTTTATTGTTTTTGGTTGATTTAAGTTTTATTTTATTAAGTGGCTTTTGATTAATTTGGTTTTTATTGGTAGTTTTATTGATTTGGTTTGATTTATTATTGTTAGTTGATTATTAGTGGTTAGTTTAGTTTAATTTTTAGATTGATTATGGTTGATTTTGGTTAAATTCGTGTTTTTGTTTCCGCTATTTTCGTCACTGTTTATTTTTCCCAGATTTTTCCCGAGCCAACTATTTTTCCCGAACCAAATTATTATTCCGAACCAAGCTTTTTGATAAATTTTACCGAACCAAGCTTTTTTGTATTTTTTCCCGAATGAAGCTTATTTCCCGAACCAGGCCAAAATACCGAACCAATGTTGTATAAGAAAAATACCGAACCAACAATAAATCCCGAATGAGTGCTTTCAGAAAATTTTACCGAACGAAAGGAAAAAAAACATTCCGAACAAAGCTAACATTCCGAACCAGCAATTGTAAAGAATGACATGCATGCTTGCTAGGCAGGTTCCATTTCCCGTTTTTTTTTCACCTGCTAGCCTGGTAGCTTGAGCTAGCTGCCTGCTAGCTTGTTTCTTGTTCCGCAATCGTTTAGTTTAATCATAAAGTTGTTCCGATTTTCATTTTGAAAGTTACGTATTTTTAGTTGAATTTTTCATCTAATTTTAAAATTAATATTTTTTCGTAAAGTTCAAGTTTTATCTTTTATTTAGTACCCGCTTTAGGTTTTGCCTCGTTTAGCTTTAAAGTACTATTTTAGTTTTATTCTCTCCTTTTTCATTAAGTAAACTTTATTTTCAAGTCGACAGTTAATTTCTTCTTTTAGTTTTATTTTTATTAATTGTTTCGTTTTAAATTCCGTTTTATTATTTGTTTCGCTCCTTTTTGATTAGTTAATTGCTTTTAGCTTACTTTTATTACTTTATGCGTACACCTTTTAAATAGAAATAGAAAACCAAACTTTCCTTTTTCGTCACCAGAAACAATTGAGCTCCACTTTAACCTTAATCAATTCGATAAGACACCGAGAACGAAACAACGACTACACAAAATACATCTAAATTAGTAGGCAAGGCTATATAAACCTCTCCTTGCATGTAAGGAGAGGTTGGATGGTCATTCTATTTTCTTAATCTAACATTTCACAAGTTTTCACACACTTCTCTCTCTTTTCTCTCTCTAGTTTCTCTCTAGAATTCATCTATTTTCTACCATTCTTTCTTGTTTAATCATCACGTAATCTATGGGACAACATTTAGTATCAATCGCCATTGGTTGTTTTTGTGATTCGTTGTTGCTATTATAATTGGTATCGAAAAACGTACCTTGCTACCACCAAAGTTAACGAACTTGAACAACGGCTTTCGACACCGAGTCTGCTAAAATTCTTGATGTTAAGAAACAAGAGGTTGAAACGTTAAAACAAGATTTCAAAAGTCGACATGTAAAAGATACTGAAAAAGTAACGAAACTAGAAAAACAAGTCGAATTTTTGAAGAAAGTTGTTTATAAAACGCGTGACTCTATTCAAACCGTAAGAATGATAGCACCTCCGTCTATGTTTAAGGGTCAAGCTAGATTTGCAAGTCCTGATTATCTTGCCCAAGCTCAAGCTGCGAACCCGCGCCTTTCTATGGATGAGTCCGAATGGACCGATCCTGAATATCCTCTTGGTTATGATGAGACATCCCTTTGGGAAGAGGAGAGTAGATCACCGGTCAATAAAGAGTTTGTGAAACCATACAATTATGCTTATGAGAATAGTCTATATGGTCTTTTCACTACACAAAAACAAAAGTCTCGCGAGGAATTGTTTTTAGAATGCAAACAAAGAAGAATTCAATGGAAGAAAGCTTTTGCTACTAAGAAAACAAACGTTTCTATGTTCATCAACTACTTGCCTCTTGATGCTTCTAAAAGCAAGAGTAGGCAGACATTTGGGTTTCTACAACATTACATTGATAGTATTAAATCTATTGTTGACAATGAATGGAAACAACGAGAAAATGACGAGTGGAAAAAACCAATTCCTCAAGATATAACTGTGCTTATCAAACAAATCTTAATACCGAACACGACCACATTAAAAGAAATATTCTTGAATTTGAAAGATTAATTCAGTCTGAAATGTTTGATCATTTAAAATATGTTGAGTCTATTGAGAAAGAAATTGACGATCTTCAAATGGACAAGTCCGTTTTTTAGATGAATATGATTTACTCTTAGAAGAATGTCTCTCCAAAGATATTTTGTGTGTCACTCTTGAATCTTGTGCTGATATCGATGAATATTTTGATGTTGAATGCAAATATCTTGATAAGATCAAAGAGTGTGAGCGTCTTGAAGTTGAGCTTTCAAAACGTAAAGAAAATGTTGATAAAAAGGCTTTTGAGTTACTTTAACACAAAACCGATTTCCTTCAAAAACATTGTCATTCTCTTGAACTTGCTTTGCAAAAAGACATAGGAAAAGGTCCAACTGACAATAAACTACAAGAAAAACTTTCCCAAATGTGTCGAGAAATGAATGAAAAAAGTTTGGAAATTAAAGAGTTGAAAGCTCAGCAGGGAAATAGCGATTGCAGAGTTGAAGAAACTCGTTGCTAAGATGGGTGGGAAAATTGTGGAACCTAGTGTTAAGAAACTTGTTGTAAGACAACCCAACGCGCACAAAGTGACTAGACCCTCTTTCTTGGGAAAACCATTTGTTTTCTCTAATTCTGCATTTGCAAAACCCGCGTTTTCCCCCAAGACGGATGGGAAGGATAGGTTACCACAGAATACTCCCAAAACACATATTCGACCACCAACATTAAGAACACAAATGTGATTAAACCAATGATGTATAGATTGGCCACTAAACCCACACACAACAAAGAAAGTCAATCACTTAAGACTTCTAGAAACACTAATAGATGTGTGTCTTTTACTACAGGAGTAATCCCCACTGATAGTGTTAGCCGGCTTCAGCTTAAGAGCACTCGCATGAATGAAAGGTTTGGCAAAACAAAAGTCAAGGGAAGATGAAGACAGTAGAAGACCACCCTAGGATTTCCAATGTTTCTAATAATAAAACGTCTGTAATCGCGTGTAATGACGATTTGAGTTATTCGACTTTGAATGCTTTGAATGTTAAGTTTGTTTGTGTGAAATGTGGAAAGTGTGCTAATGCTAATCATGCTATGTGTGTTTCGAATAATGTCAAAGGCGTAGATACTAGAACTAAGAAGCAAACTGCGATGCCTATTAGTGCTAGAAAACCCAAACGCAAAGTGAACCATTCTGGTGTAACCCCCCTGAGAAAAGTATTGCATCAGAATCCACCACTAAGACCACTAGAAGCAGAATTAGGGAATTATATGAGTCTGCTAGCAAGTCATGGAAATGGTAGTTTGCTAATCAATGTCCTCCAGGATATAAATGGATGCCTAAAGTTAGGACAGAAAATGTGACAACGAGTGTTAGTATGCCTTTAAATGTTGCTAAGGACACTAACGATTCTGAAATCACAACTAATGTGGTACCCAATTTAGCAAATGCTCCATCGTGTTCTAACTCTTCTGCAGGTGATACAAATAATTCTCTTCATACTGGACTCCGGATGCACGAAGCACATGACGGGGAATCTCAAGCTTCTAATTAACTTCGTGGAGAAGTTCCACGGTACGGTCCGATTCGGAAATGATCAATTTGCACCGATCCTAGGATATGGAGAATTGGTTCAGGGTAATATCACGATAAAAAGGGTATACTACGTCGAAGGGCTCAATCACAATCTTTTCTCGGTTGGTCAATTCTGTGATGTAAATTTGGAAGTTGCTTTCAGAAAGAAGACATGTTTTGTTCGTGATTATGATGGGAATGATCTACTCACCGGTTCACAGAGTACTGATCTTTACACAATTTCACTACAAGACACAACTTCATCAACTCCAATTTGCTTTATGGCTAAAGCTTCAACGACTCAGGCATGGTTATGACATCAACGTTTATCTCATCTCAATTTTGATATCATCAACTTGCTATCCAAGAAAGATATTGTGAGAGGCCTTCCAGGTTTGAAATTTATCAAGGATCATCTTTGATCTTCTTGTGAGCTTTGCAAAGCTAAACGGAGTAGTTTCAAGACAAACACTACACCAAGCTCAAAAGGACGGTTAGATCTTCTTCATATCGATTTGTGTGGACCCATGCGTGTTCAAAGCATCAATGGGAAGAAATACGTTATGGTAATTGTCGATGACTACTCAAGGTACACATGGACTCACTTCTTGAGGTCCAAGGATGAAACACCCAAGGTTCTCATTAACTTCCTTAAGTTGATACAACGTGGTCTTCAAGCTCAAGTAAAAGTGGTAGGTACTGACAGAGGCACAGAATTCTTGAATTTAGCTATGAAGAATTATTTTGAAGCTGAAGGGATTGAACATGAAACATCTATTGCTCGAACACCCGAACAAAACGGTGTTGTTGAAAGACGAAACCATACTTTAGTTGAGGCTGCTAGAACTCTATTATCCGCTTCAAAACTACCATTACACTTTTGGGCCGAAGCCGTGTCAACTGCATATTACACACAAAACCGATCCTTAATTATCCCAATACACAAAAATACACCATATCACATTATTCATGATTGAAAACCTTCACTCAAACACCTTCACGTTTTTGGATGTACGTGCTACATTATTCGAGATGGTGAAAATCTGGACAAGATGAAAGAGAAAGGTGATGCATGCATTCTAGTGGGATATGCAACTCAGTCTAAGGGATATAGAGTGTACAACAAGAGAACAAAATTGATAGTCGAGACTATTCATATCAGATTTGATGAATTACAAGAAATGGCACTTGAACAAAGCAGTTTAAGTCCCGATCCACAACGACAAAAGACTTCTATGCACAACCGTACGGAACTCGGAACTCAAGACTACAACAGTGAACCGTCAAGTTCAAAGCTGGTTCCTGAACATGTTCCTAGAGAAGATATGACAGTGGACACGACACTTGAAGAGTTGGAAATGTTATATGGACCAATGTATGATGAATATTTCAAGGGGGAGAAACATGTTGTATCGAAGTCTTCCGCTGTCACTCATGATAAGAATGATGATACCGGTCATCGTCAACAACAGGATACAACTTTATCTACTTCAACACGGGTTGCTGTAGATTTACCTCCTCAGAATATCACATCAACAACCACTCCTACAACATCAACAACTACTGTCATTGCTCCAGAGAACACAAATCAAGCAGACAATGCATTATCTGACGAAGACGAATTTATCAACCCATTCGGTTCACCGACACACGAAACTGGGGAGTCTTCTACTCGCCATGTTGATCCGTAAAATATGCACACGTTCTACCAACGACATCCTTCAACACATCATTGGACCCGAGATCATCCTTTGGTTCAAGTAATTGGAAACCCTTCACAGCCCGTTCGTACAAGACGACGACTTAACACCGATGGCGATGTTTGTATGTTCGCACTCACCGTGAGTTCAGCTGAACCGAAAAACATCAAAGAAGCCATGGCTGATCATGCTTGGATTTAATCGATGACGGATGAACTTCAACAATTTGAAAGACTTAAAGTCTGGGAACTTGTTGACAGACCATACGATGTAATACCATTAAATCTTAGATGGATCTGAAAAAACAAGATGGATGAAGAGAACACGATCATCAAGAATAAATCTAGGCTAGTGGCTATAGGGTATGGTCAGAAAGAGGGTATTGATTTTGAAGAGTCATTTGCACCAGTACCTCGTTTGGAAGCGGTCAGGATTTTCCTTGCTTATGCTGCACATAAGGGATTCATTGTCTATCAAATGGACGTAAATACGGTGTTTCTTAACGATCCTTTAAAGGAAGAAGTCTATGTCACGCAACCGAAAGGATTCATCAATCCTCATTATCCTGACAAGGTGTATCGTCTCCACAAAGAACTTTATGGACTCAAGCAAGCTCCAAGGGCGTGGTACGACGAGCTCTCGAAATTTCTGGTCTCCAAAGGTTTCTCAAAAGGTTCCATTGATCTAACTTTGTTCACTTATAAATATGGGGATGAAATTTTGCTTGTGCAGATTTATGTTGATGACATTATTTTCGGGTCTACAAACCCAAAACTTTCAAAATGGTTTGAAAAAGTCATGCACGACAAATTTGAAATGTCAATGATGGGCGAACTAAAATTCTTTCTAGGAATTCAAGTTCACCAATCCCCAAGTGTTATCTTTATAAACCAAGCTAAGTATTGTCAAGAGATAATCAAAAAGCATGGTATGACCTTATGTGACCCCGTTGAGACAGCATTATTAACCACATCCCTAGATGCTGATTTGGAGGGAGATGCCATAGATCAAACGAAATATCGTTCCATGATCGGCTCCCTCATGTACTTAACAGCAAGCAGACCAGATATATCACATGCTACGTGTTACTGTGCACGATATCAAGCACGACCCACTGAAAAGCACCTCAAGGAGGTTAAACGGATCTTTCGGTACCTCAAGAATACCCTTCATTTGGGACTCTGGTATCCGAGGGAAACCAGTTTCTTTCTAACAACGTATTCAGATTCTGATCACGCAGGGTGTCTTGATACACGTAAAAGTACTTCTGGTGGTGCACAATGTCTAGGTCAAGATAAGCTTGTGGGATGGTCTTCCAAGAAGCAGGATTGCACGTCACTGTCATCAGCCGAAGCGGAGTATGTGTCTCTATCTGTGTGTTGTGTTCAAGTTATATGGATGAGAACACAACTCACGGATTATGGCTTCCACTTTGATAAAGTACCTATGTACTGTGACTCAAAGTCCGCCATAGCCATCTCCTACAATCCGGTACAGCATTCCCGCACGAAGCACATTGATGTCAAATATCACTTCATTAAGGAACAAGTTGAAAAGGGTATCGTTGAACTATACTTTGTTGGAACTGATTACCAATTAGCTGACTTGTTTACAAAAGCTCTTTCGAAAGAGAGGTTTGCGTATCTAGTTAGGCAAATTGGTATGAGATGTTTGACTCCAGCAGAACTGCAGATTCTGGCAAAGAAGCCTGCTTGATTCATCTATCAAACATCTATCTGTAAATATCTTTGAAAAAGCAAAATACAAAAATATAAAACATATAAAAACAAAACACAAAATTAAAAATATTTTAAAATCCAAAAATATTCTTCTCGACATGCCTTTTAGTATCGATAAAATGGACGTGCCTAGAAATGTCGCTCAATAACGACACGGGTATGTAGATAAAGCTCGAATGAAAGTTGTAAATATTTTTCAAAACATGTCATTTCTTCTTTTAATAAAGGAAATTGTCTATTTTGGACAATATTTCCAAAAAAACGGGTAGAGCAATCTATCTTAGGTTGAGCTTGTCCCAAAACATTCAACGTTTTGAGCTCAACACGATGGCTTGTAATCACTTTCAGATTGTAACCCGGTTCTATACTCATGGGGAAGTGTACGCTTTAGTGCCCTTACCCTCAGCAAAAGAAGAGAAATCTTCTTACACTTGAGTGGATTCGTCAAGACATTCAAAGTCTATGAAATCAAGTTTATGCTTTAGAAAAACCTCTTCGCAAAAAAGAAATAGGATTTTTCAAAAAGCGTTGAACACAATTTTTTCAAGAATTTCTCAATGATTATTCAAAATCTTTCAAAAATTGTGTGTTCAACAACTCCCATCCTCAAAAAGCAAAATGTGGATCAAGTCCTCATAATAACAATTCAATTGGATCAATTTTTGATGGGGAGCATTTCAACTTCATGCAAAAGATTAACACATCTTTCTCCCAAAGATTTTCAAGACTATTTTTCAAAACATATTTTAATCAAATTTGGTATCTCTAATATCAAAAGATTTTATATATTAGAGATATGGGAAGAACATGTGATTAAAATGTGATCTTATATAAGACTCAAGCACTTTAACTCTTACCTACATGTGCAAAACATTTTCGATCATCGATGCACATGTGAAGGGGGAGCATTTCTGAAACGACAAAACTATCAAGGTGTGGAATGTTTTTCGAACACTTTGTTAGACTTTTTAAAGTGGTTTCATGGTTACGATCAAATACCCACAACATCTTTAATTCACGACGTTATTGGTGTCAAAAGGGTGGTTAGGTTTAAGTCCTATGATCCAACCAGAACCGGAGGGATCTTCCCAGGGACAATCCAATAGATTATTAGAAGTCCTTAGGAAAGATGGAGTAGAATGTGAACGTAGCTGAATGCCGACCAAGTACTGATGCTAGCACTAGAACGATCACAACAAGGTGCTAGTAATGATGTCTTGGTAAGCATGGAAGGGGTTGAAGAATGAAAAAGAAATGCAAGGATAAAGGGTGTAAAGAAAGAAGCCCTCCATACAACTTAGGCAGAAACCGGGTCAACACATCATGAAGACAACTCATCATGGACCCAGTGATGTGAAGCACAACCCTTTCCTAGCTACTTAGGCTTCTCTCAAAATAAGTTGGTTTTATTGTCACGGAGAACAACATGACTTCTATTAGCTTTCTCATTCCGAGATAGTTGATATTGAATAGGTGGCATCTGCTCCAGCCTCCGACCACTAAAAGTGCACAAATCGAGTCTAGAGCCAAGAGATCAATAAAATCTCGTTAGGACACACGGATGACGAACAAGAGAGTCATACGCCATAACCTTGTGATATTGCTAGAACACTCAGAGTGATACTACTAAGTATTCACAATGATGAGTGGAAATCCTTCCAGTGTTAACATCAAACAGCACTGCGGTAGGTTATATGTAAGATTCTTTATGAATTAAACATATGTAGAACTGAAAAGCAACAATGGTTCGATTTTGAATTGATTCAAACTCGTTTCAGGTTTCTACGCAATATCTGTATGGTCTTTCCAGAACATTCAGAGTGATATTCATTAATATTCACAGTGACGAATGGGAATCCTTCAAGCGTCAACATCAAACAGCGCTACGGTAGGTGACTTGTGAGATTCTTATGAATCAAGCTTGTGTCAACTGGAAAGCAACAATGGTAAGATTCTTTACGAATCACACTTGTTCCAGGAATTTGAATTGACGACTTTAATCAAGCGGATATCTATCCAATTATTTCACTCTTTATGGTTGCAGTCTTGCTTTGAGACGGTCGAGTAAAGACAACGACTAGTACAGTCGCGAAACCCTGTCAAGGAGATTCTTAACTGAATCTACCTATCACAAGTATGGTATTTAATATCGTATAACGGTCTTCACCGACCGGAGGTAAAACGCTACCGATTTAGGACGAATGTCAAAGCCATTCAGTCTGTGTCTATGTTTTGTCTCAAGAAGGTGGCGTCACGGTGTACTCAACAAAGTGAAAGATTCAAAACCACATACTCATGCCAAAAGACATATTCAACAATTAATAGCGTGAGCATATGGATGAAGACACAAGATTGCAAGATGGCAAAGATAAGTCAAGGATAATTTTAAGATCTCAAGATCAAAAGACAAAGTCAAAAGACAACGACAAAGGCTCAAAGATCACATCTTGAAGGAAAAAGACTACTATTACACGTTCAAGACTCATTTATGGCGAGATTAGTAATCTCTACAAATTTCCAAATGACAAAGGGTAATGACCTCTCATCGGGGGAGATTGTTAGCCTCAAAATATTGAGTCAAACAAGAATGCTCGGTCATATGTTAATTATGTATCGTATATTAGAACGTTGTAATAGGTAGTAGGTTAGTCGTGTATTATGGGCTTAACTTTAAGCTAATGTTCATTCATAAGTAACCAAAGCCCAAAAGGAAAGCCCGACCCATTATCATATAGCTCATCATGCCACATGTAGGCAAGACTATATAAACCTCTCCTTGCATGTAATGAGAGGTTGGATGGTCATTCTATTTTCTTAATCTAACATTTCATAAGTTTTCACACACTTCTCTCTCTTTTCTCTCTCTAGTTTCTCTCTCCAGAATTCATCTATTTTCTACCTTTCTTTCTTGTTTAATCATCATGTAATCTATGGGACAATAGTAAGTATTGAGAAACGTGTCAAAATATTCCTCAAAAGAGTAATCCTCTAAAGTAGTATCAAACGTTGGTGGTGGAGGATCCTCATCAAAAAGAGACTCAAGAGTGGGAGGATCACTCATAGAGATAAAAGGATCATTAGGGTCACTAGGTGTCGCTTCAAATCCCGAAGAAATGAGATCACTTAAAGAAGTGTCGTCATCATAGTCATTGTAGAGTGGGGTATCAAATATTTGAGGCTCTAAAGGTGTCTCTCCAAGATCTAAAGGAGAATGAACACTTGAAAAGTGTCATCACTATCGGTATTGTATATGGGATTATCTAAAAGTGGAGGCTCAAAAGGTAGTTCCTCTAAATCCGAAGTGGAATGATCACTTAAAGAAGAGACATCACTAAAATCATTATTAGCTCCCGTATTTTCATCAAAAAGTGGATTATCATTTGAAGTTTCAAAAAGTGGATTTGAATGTACCACAAAATCATCAATGTTAAACTTTTTCGTTTTCAAAGGATTGATTAAACTTTCTTCATTATCAAAATTTAGAACATCAATCATATTGAACGATTATTTTCCATTAAATTTATTTGTGATTTTTCACATTTTAAACACTTGTTGATCATCCCCTACCCTAAGAATTAATTCCTCTTCGGCTACATCAAATAATGCTTTTCCGGTTCTTAAGAACGGTCTACCAGGTATTAACGGGATACGAGGATCCATCTCATAGTCGACTACGACAAAGTCCGCGGGAAAAGTGAAGGTACGAACTCGAACAAAAACGTCTTCGGCAATACCAACGGGGTATGTGAGAGTTCTATTAGCTAATTCGAGAGTCATGCGATTCGGTACAAGGTCGGGTAATGATAATTGTTTCCATACCGAGAGTGGCATATGATTGATGCTAGCACCGAGATCCGCTAAAGCCATACAATCATTAATTTAAGGAAACGAGAAAGGTAACACGAATCGTCCGGGATCTCCTAGCTTTTCGGGAAGCTCTTTGAGAAGAATCGCGGAACAATTCTCATTTAAACGAGTGTTCACAAGCTCTACCATTTTTTCTTTCTTATTGAGAAAATCTTTGAACATTTTCACAAATTTAGGCATTTGAGCAAGTGCTTCAATAAGGCTAATGTTAACATTCACTTGGGAAATCATTTTCAAAAAGTTGGAAACGTGAACATCTTCTTTGGTAAGCAACTTAGCCTTGTCCAACCTAGAGGGATAAGGGATATTGGGCTTTGAAGTTGAAGGTTGAGAAGGAGAAGGAATCACTTCTTGAACAACCTTAGGGTTAAGATCATTAGGCAATGGATAACTAGTACTAGGAGTGGTAATGGGAGGAATCACCGAAGGGGGAGTAGGATTACTCATTATGACCTCCGGGCCTTGTCTCTCCTTTATGGGCGAAGAGATGGAAGGTCCCACTAAAGTGGCTCCACTTTGAGTATTAATAGCACTCACATTAGCTCGAGGGTTGGTCTCGGTATTAGAAGGTAAGGCTCCTTGGGTTCTAAGGGCTTGCAACATTTGCACGAATTTCCTATCGGTGGACTCTTGCATTTGTTTCATAGTTCTCTCATGTTTAGTCAATTTTTAGAGAACCAAGTCCATTTGAGGATTAGTAACATTCCCTTGATTAAACCCTTGATTACCTTGATTATGAAACCCTTGATATTGAAAACCTTGGTTTTGAAATTGATTAGGATTTTGAAAGCCTTTGTTGGAAATGCGTTTTACGTATTAGAAAGGATCGGTCACTCCAACAATAGTCTAAGTAATAGCTCGTAGTTTAGTTTTACTAATACTAAGTAAACAAGGCTAAGCCAAGCCTATAACTTGGGTAGGCCGACCGAACTTGTAAGCCCAAGCCCATCTTATGGGCTTGGGTATATAAACCCTCTCCTTAGATGGAGAGGGTGTGGTTTCATTTTCAATTTACACATAGTTCTTTCATTTCTCTCTCTAGAAGTGTGTGAAATCATCTATCTTTCTATCTCTTTCTCTCTCTAAAACATAAGCTAGATTTGCAATATCGTACAGTTGGTATCAGAGCCTGGTTCAATCCTTGGATTTACGTGTTTCATTATTGATTCGATGGTCAGTATGTTTCATTGTCAAAAATATGTTTAACATTTTTTGTTACAAAAAATTTTTTAGGTGGTCAATTTTTTTTGTCTCAATATGTTATAACTTTTTGTCACGGTGGTTTAGTCTATTGTCTAAACATAATTGGTATCATTCTTTTGTCACCAGTCACGCTGATATTATATGTCAAGTGGTCTTGTCATATGTCCACATTTTTCATATCACGCTCATATTTTTGGTTCAATCTGTGTCATGAGTTCATATCTGGTACTATCATTTCTGGGTTTTCTGGTTGTCTATGGGTTTTTGTTGGGGTTTCCTTTGTTTTTTTTTTTTGATGATGGTGATCCTGCCCATAAAATGAAATCCAGATGAAGATGAGCCCCAAAAAAGCAAGATCCTAAAATTGAGGAAAAAGTACATTCGGATAAGGTTTCAGCTTAACATTACGATCGCATTATTTGCGATGGATGACTTACGATGGAGCCATTCCGATGGCCCACTGCGATGGTCTGTTGCGATGTATCATTCCGATGGCCAATTGCGATGGAACCATTGTGATGGGTACCATCGCGATGGGGCACATCATGTTGCAATGGCTTCCATCAGGTTGCGATGGAACCATCGAGATGATGGGGGACTTATATTGCGATGGGTTCAAAAAGACTGTGATGGCATTATTTATTTTTTGACATTGCGATGGGTTAACAGAAACATTACGATGAACAAAAACAGAATGACTTGTTTAAAATATACCGAGAATGACTTGACCAGACCAACATATCTCCAACCTTTTAACTCCACAACACCAAATCTACCTATCCCATCGTCTCCTAACCCCCATCGTATCTAGACTTGAAACATAACATAAAACAACAATCTCAGATTCTTTTCGTGATTTGTCATGTAAACCGAGATCTTATAAGATCTAAAGCCACGATATTATCATCATTGATATGTTCTTAATATTCGTAACTAAAGAAGGGTTGATAACAAGAATGTTTCAATAAACTCTTTATTTCGTTTTCACAAACACAATCGAATTAAACATGCACCTAACTTTGATGTTTACGAGACCCTCATGGATCTTGAAGCACTTTCTATCTCGTCCTTAATCTTGTTTAAAAAACTGATTACGGCGAATGGATATGAGTTTAATGGTTATATAGGTTTGTAATTGTTATCAGTTGTGGTTAGTGACTGGTATGAACAATTGATGATCGGTTGTTGTGTGAGATAGAGATGAGATTAGATGGAGATTTAGATAAGGGTATGTTGGAAATATGTTTTTACGTATTTAGGAAGATTCGGTCACTCCGACAATATACTAAGTAGTAGCTCGTAGTCTAGACATCGTTATTTAACAAACAAGCCTAAGCCTAGCCTACAACATGTGTAGGCCGGCCCAAACATGTAAGCCCAAGCCCATTACAAGGCTTGGGTATATAAACCCTCTCCTTTGATGGAGAGGGTGTGGGGTTATTCATTTTCACATAGTTCTTATAAGTTTCTCTCTCTAGAATTGTGTGTGTTCCACCATCTCTCTATCTCTTTCTCTCTCTAAAGCATAAGCAAGATTTACATATCCTACAAATGGTATCAGAGCCATTGGATGATTGCTTGGTTTTTGTGTTTGTTCTCTTGATCATTTCGTCTATTTTGATCCTTTTTCTCACGTCCCAATTTTTTTGTGTTTATATGCTTTAATCTTGATATACATTATCTAGTTACTTGTTATAGTGATTTGGTATTGGTATTTTGGGTTAAAAACACAAATTTTTGGGTGTTTGATTCGTTTTTAGGATTTAAATTGCGAATTTGTTGTGTACTTTCCGAGAATAGTGGTAAATTTGTCTCCATCGCAAAGTTGTTTCTATCGCAAACTGGGCTGAATTCTTCATTCCGATCGCAAACACCTAGGATCTCTACATTGCGATCAAAGGGCATTTCGACACTTATTCCGATCAAACATTGCGATAGCTCCTTACATCGTACATTGCGATCGGTTATAAAGCAATTTCGAAACATTACTCTGCCAAAATTTCTTTAGCCACATTCCGACAGGTATTGCGATCTGACATTCCGACAGTTATTACGATCTGACACTCCGACAGGTATTGCGATCACACATTCCGACAGGTATTGCGATCATACATACCGACAGGTATTGCGATCATACATTCCGACAGGTATTGCGATCATACATTCCGACAGGTATTGCGATCAGAAATTCCGACAGGGATTCAGATAGACATTGCGACATAACTTGTTTGTGCATTCCGATAGTTATTGCGATCAAGTATTGCGACAGACCTTGTTTTGTGCATTCCGATAGACTGACAAGATTTCCAAGTTTTTTTCAAAAACGTGTTTTTGAAAATTTTTATCGTGTGTAATTTAGTCTTGGATTTTTTGGTTTATCGAGAACATAATTTAGGGGATTTCAACATTATTTCTCGGTTTTAACACACAACAACAAACACATTAACTTTCTCTCATTGTTCGATCAACGTTTGTAAATCTTAACTTATCGAAATGGAGGACACATCTCTTACGGATAAGTCCATCCTCTCGGGTACGGATATTCGTCCACCAATGTTGGTGAAGACTATGTATGAGGAGTGGGCTTCCCGCATGGAACTTTATATGTTGAACAAGGAGAATGGACATCTAATTTGGGCATCGGTGCTCAATGGACCATTGGTATATGGTACTGTGACGGAAGGTGCTGTTACTCGTCCTCGCACAACGGGTGAACTAACTGGAGATGCTAAGATACAAGACAAGTGTGATAAACAAGCTACAAATATCATTCTCCAAGCCCTTCCTCCAAATGTCTACAAACTCGTCAGCAAACATAAAGTTGCCAAAGATTTATGGGATATAATTCATGTTCTAATGCAAGGCACCTCGTTAACTGAACAAGAACGAGAGTGTAAGCTTTATGATACTTTTGATAAGTTTGCCTATGTGCCAGGGGAGACTCTCAATGATTACTATCTGAGATTTACCCTATTGTTGAATGAGCTTAATATCTATGGCATGACAATTCCTACCTTTCAATGGAACACCAACTATTTGAACGCTCTTCCTCCAGAATGGAAAAAATACGTGACGGATGTTAAATTGGCTAAGGACTTGCATAACACCAATGTGGATCAACTTCAAGCTTTTCTTCAACAACACGAATGCCATGTGATCGAGGCTCGGTTGTCTACACCTCAAGTTCATGATCCACTTGCAATGTATGCTTCTCAACAAAACATGGCTTATACTTATCAACAACCATCATACTTGCAGCAGCCACCACCACACACCTATCAGCAACCACAGCAACCATCTTATCAACCACCGATGATGCCACAGCAAGCATTTCAACCAAGTGTTCATCAACAATCTTTTCCACAGCAACCAACATATCAGACATTACCATCACAAGCCAACACTTCTCCAATGGGCTATACTCCTCAGCAAGGATATTTTCCAATAGAAGCACAACCAACACAAGCTTTCTACTCTAATGAACTTCCACCAATCCAAGCACCGGTCTTTACTCCAAATGATACGCCAGCTGATGTACTAAACCATCTCACTGCCTACTTGTCAAAACTTGTTGCAACTAGAGGATTTCCACCAACAAACAATCAGCTCCGCACCTCTTCAAATCCTCGACAACAAGCTACTGTTCAAGATGGTCAAGTAACAGTGCAACCTATTCAGGGAAGGCAAAATTCATATGGACCTCCTACAAAGACAGTGAATGCTCAAGCTGTGAATTCACAAGCTAATGGAAATGGAAGTCCCATTGGTCCTCAAAAGGTTGTGACTTGCTACAATTACCGAGGACAAGGTCATATGGCTAGGCAATGCACTCAGCCGAAAAGGAGAAGGGATGATGCATGGTTTCGTGAGAAGATGTATTTGGTCGATGCTCAGTCTAAGGGAAAGATTTTGGATTCAGAGGAGTTAGCATTTCTTGCAGACCCAGGGGCAACAGATACTGAAGGCATTGTAGTCTTTTCCACTTCTAATGCAGCTTATCAAGCAGATGATCTTGATGCATATGATTCAGATTGTGATGACATTCACTCTGCCCAAGCTGCTCTCGTTGCTAATCTCTCTCACTACGGTTCTGATGTCGTCAGTGAGGTACCCACCACAACCAATCTTGGTAATGATGATAACCAACATCAAGTTAGGCATGAAAATGACAACCTCGAACAGCATTCGGGAACTAGTAACTCAAATGATGTGGTACCCAATCCTACACATTTGAGTGAACCTCAACCAAATGCTACGACGGGTATGGAATCTTATGCTCAACATGATTTGGTCATGGTACCTAAACATATTATTGATCAAATGCATATGGCCCTCAGACAATCCGTAGATACCAATTCCACCCTAACTGCTGAGCTTGCGTTGCATAAAGAAAAGGTCAAAACTTTTGAAATGGTCCCTCAAGCAGAGAAAATAACATGTTCTGAATTTGACCAATCTCGTTTTGAAAAGATTGAACACTTGAAAGAAATAGAATCATTAAAAGCTAATCTTTCCAATGAATTAAAAGCAAAAGAGTCGGTCGTCAATGATTTTCAGAAACTTAAAACGGATTTCGAAACTCTCGAGTCTAAAAAGGTTGAATCAGAAATTAATGCTACCAAACTTCTTAAATTCAAGGAACAATAACTTTTAAAACAATACGCTTCCACAGAAAAGGTTCATCTTTTAACTAAATCGTTTAAAGAACTCGAATTTAAGCGTCTTTAAGATTTACCACCTAATCCCGGTTATGCAAAACAAGCTCAGGAATATATTTCGTGTCTTTATGATATGATCCTAATTGGCAAATCGAAAGAAGCACCTTTTGTTCGTAGTTCTGAGGAGACACAGTCACTTGTGGATGAAACTCATTCTAAAATGCTTTCAAAATTCCATAAAATTGATTATGATTAGTATAACAAAGATCAATTGTCTAAAAAGACCCGCATTCGCTTACAAAAGGAATTAGCTGAATTAACAATTCTTGTGCCCCAAAGTTTGTCAAATGAAAACCCTCCTAGTACGTCTCCTACACTTGTCAAAACGGATTTAACGAAATTAATTCCACCGGTAAGTAAGGCGTCCGTTAACTTAAATGCGGTTCACCAACACTTAGCCGATTTTGACAATGTCATTTTGGAACGTACGACGGCTTCGGCCATAACGGAAGGTGAATGGAATTTTGAGCACACTAGAGCTGCGTTTCGAGACGAAATTGTTCCGTTTGTAAAGAATGTTAAAGCTTGTCTTAGTACTCTTGATCAAGATTTGCTTTTGGAAATAGAAGAAGTTAGACGTGTTTTCAATGAAATGGATGATGCTTATGAAAACAGTTTACTTGAAATAGAACAGGTTTCACGCCAAAATGATCAGCTTTTGAAGCAAGTGATGTCTCATGATATAGTTTCCGTCTGTGTGAATAAAAGTGTTGATAATGATTCTGTTGTGCATAATGTTGAATCTGTGGATAATATGGTAGATAGTACTTGTCACAAATCTGATGCTGAATTTTTAAAGCTTCAAGATTCATATTCTTTGCTTTCAAAACGTTTTGATGAGATTCAAACACATTGTATTTCGCTTGAATGCAAGCAACAATTTATTCAAGAAATCTTTGAAACGTCATTCGAAGGTGTTAATATAGATGATGCAAACTTTGAAAATAATTTTCGATTGAATTTACAATCAAAACAGCGTCAGCCAAGTGACAAAGTTGCTAAATTTTTGCCGATAGACATAGAGAAATCTAAGGAGCTTAACTGTGTGAACGTACTTGAGGCCGCTGAGAATTTTAAACTTGATCTAGATAATCGAGTTTCCAAGATTTTGTCCAAAGTTGATAACTTAAAACAGAAAGATACACGACTCTTCGATTCAGTAAAGCCCGCATGTGTTGATAACACTGCACAGAATCAATCATTGATTGAACAATTGAATCAAAAGTCGGTGGAAATATCTGATTTGAGGGAACAAATTTGTGATAAAAACCTGGTCTTGGCTGAGTTAATGGAAACACTTCGTACTCTAAAAGGTAAGAATGTTGTGGATAACGCAGCCACTGTCTCAGCATCGTCCTCTAGTGCAATCAAAAGGAACCTTATAGCCGTCACACCATTTAATAAGGGCACTAGGACTAAACCATCTCAAACTTTGGTCACTAAAGATAAGGCGGAATCAAAACCAGCTTCTAATATTCCCGTGTTGCCTTCTACAGGAGTAAGCACCACTACTAAGGATCAAAGATATAAGCTTAAAAGAAACAAGAAGAATGATAGGATCTTGCCCCCATATAGTAGTCAAGTGAAGAAGAAAGTAGAAGCTCATCCTAGGAATGTTATTTCTGTTTTGAATAAAAAGAATCATGTAGCTAAACCTAAAGGCTCTGCGGTTGTGCGACGTTCTAAGCCTAGTGTGAATTCTAATTTGAAATGTTGGAATTGCAATGAGTGTATGTTTTCTAGTCGTCATGATTCTTGCCTTATTGACCATGTGAATGAGATGTATGCCCGGAAAAATGGATTAGAATGGAAACCGACTGGGAAAGTGTTAACCCAAGTTGGTTGGATGTGGCGCCCCACTGGTAGAACTTTCACTATAGTAGGAAATATGTGCCCTTTGACTAGGGTCACTCTCACTAAAGTGAAGAAAGCGTGCCCTTTAACTAGGAGTACCAAGGCTACCAAAACACAAGCGTGTCCTTTAACTAGGAACACTGACACTACTGTAGGAACCAAGTGCCCTTTAAATAGGTCTACTCCCACTGTAGTGCCCGCGAATAATCCAAAACCTAAGAAAGTTGGAACAGTAAAACCTGTTATTACTAAAACTCACATTAGAAAATGCAGGAAATCTAAGGGTCACAAACATGTTAGCAATTCTGATAATATTTTATCTGTATCGCTAACACTTCGGAACCAATAGTTTCCAATGCATTGTCTACTGTTGTTATTGAAAACAGGTGGTCCAAATTGTTCTCTGGTATTTGGACTCTGGTTGCTCCAAGCATATGACCGGAGATCGCTCTCAGCTCAGAAATTTCGTCAGCAAGTTTCTTGGTACGGTTCGGTTTGGTAATGATCATATTGCAAAGATAATGGGTTATGGTGAATATGATATTGGGAATGTTATAATTTCAAGAGTGTATTACGTGGAAGGTCTCGGTCACAACTTATATTTTGTGGGACAATTTTGTGATGCAAACCTAGAAGTTTCTTTTCGAGAGCATACCTACTTCATACGCAATTTGGAAGGGGTTGATTTATTGAAAGGTACTCGAGGAAATAATTTGTACACTTTGTCTCTACAAGACATGATGGTCGCTTCTCCCGTATGTCTTCTCTCTAAAGCATCAAAGACTAAGTCATGGTTATGGCATCGACGGTTATCTCATCTTAACTTTGACGCTATTAATCATTTGGCGAAAAACGAACTTGTTCGTGGTCTTCCTAAGCTTTCATTTCACAAGGATCATTTGTGTTCCACGTGTACAATGGGGAAAAGCACTAAGAAATCTTACAAACCCAAGACGGAAGACACCAACCAAGAGAAACTTTATCTGTTGCATATGGATCTTTGTGGGCCAATGCGTGTTGAAAGTCTTAGTGGCAAAAAGTACATCCTCGTAATTGTCGATGATTACTCTCGGTTTACATGGGTGAAATTTCTCACAACAAAGAATGAGGCACCTAAATTCATCATCGGATTTCTCAAGATGATTCAAGTGCGTCTCAACACTACTGTCCGACGCATTCGTACAGATAATGGAACCGAATTTGTGAATCAAATCTTGCGTGATTATTATGAAGAAGTTGGTATATCTCATGAAACATCTGTTGCACGCACTCTATAACAAAACGGTGTCGTTGAAAGGCGAAATCGCACACTTATGGAAGCTGCTCGAACGATGTTGATTTACGCAAAGGCTCCATTGTTTTTTATGGGCAGAAGCAGTATCTACAGCAGTGTACACCCAAAACCGGTCACTAATTCGTAAACGCCATGGCAAAACACCTTATGAGCTTCTCCATGGAAAAGTACCAGATTTATCATATCTTCATGTATTTGGTTCTCTTTGCTATCCAAATAATGATGGTGACAATTAGGAAAACTTCAACCAAAGGCTGATATTGGTATTTTCATTGGTTACGCACCCGCAAAAAAGGCATACCGAATCTACAACCGTAACTCTCGCAAGATCCTCGAAACCATGAATGTTCATTTTGATGAGCTGACAGCAATGGCTTCTGAGCAAAGCATCTCTGAACCCGCACTTCATGAAATGGGACCCAGTAATATTAGTTCTGGTCTTGTCCCAAACAACCCTACTTCATCATCATTTACACCACCTACTAGGAAGGAATGGGATACGTTGTTTCAACCGTTCTTTGATGAATTCTTTACTCCTCCAAGTATTGTTGCTCCAGTACCTGAAGTAATTGCTCCGGTAACCAAAGTTGTCGCTCCAGGAACCGTTGCACAATCAGATAGATCTGCACCTACAATTGGTCAAGATATACCTTCAACAAGTAATTCTCAACCAACACATGTTTCAACTACCCATATCATGCCTATTGATGATGAAGAGGATGATGATGATCACGATTTGGAATTCGCTCAAATGCGTGAACTTCCATTCTTTGGTGTACCAATTCCCGACCCTAATCAAGCCGGGTCGTCCACCTCAGAGGAAGCTCCTTCTACAGTTTACTCCAATCCACGGATTCGTGAACATGACAGCAAGTGGACAAAGGATCATCCTATAGATTCTATTATTGGTGACCCTAATCGTCCGGTATCCACACAAAGTCAGTTACAAGAAAGTGCAATGTTTTGTCACTTTGGTGCTTTTCTCACTGAAGTTGAACCTAAGACATGGCAACAAGCTTTTACTCAATCATGTTGGATAGAAGCTATTCAAGAAGAACTTAATGAATTTATACGTCTTGAAGTATGGGAACTTGTCCCATGCCCGGATCAAGTGCAGTTACTCACTTTGAAATGGGTTTACAAGGTGAAACTCGATGAGTTAGGCGGAATATTAAAGAACAAAGCTCGACTAGTAGCTCGTGGATACAAGCAATTATTGGGCATCGACTTTATGGAATCCTTTGCACCTGTTGCCCGTTTGGAAGCTATTCGACTATTCCTCGCTTATGCAGCCCATATGAATATGATCGTCTATCAGATGGATGTGAAGACGGCATTTCTTAATGGTGAACTCAAGGAAGAGGTCTATGTTCAACAACCGGATGGTTTTGTGAACCCTAATTATCCTAATCATGTGTACAAGCTTAAGAAGGCTCTCTATGGGTTGAAGCAAGCTCATCGCGCATGGTATGATCTTTTGTCACAATTCCTCATTACGCAAGGCTTCGCTAAAGGCAAGGTGGATCCCACGTTGTTCATTCAGAAACGAGGTAAAGATATGATTATGGTACAAATATATGTTGATGATATTATATTTGCAGCCTCGACCCAAACCTTATCGGATGAGTTTGGGACACTCATGTCTTCCAAGTTTAAGATGTCAATGATGGGCAAGGTATCATTCTTCTTAGGTCTTCAGATATCTCAGAGTCCCAGAGGCATCTTTACCAATCAATCCAAGTATGCCCTTGAATCGCTTAAGAAGTATAAGATGGAATCTTGCGATCCCGTGGATACTCCAATGGTGGAACGAACTAAGCTTGATGCAGATCCACATGAAGTTGCCGTTGATCCGACACTGTATCGTGGAATGATCGGTACTCTTTTGTATATCACAGCTAGTCGACCTGATCTTCAGTTTGCTATATGTATGTGTGCTCGGTATCAAACTCGACCTACTGAGTTACACTTAGCCACTGTGAAACGGATCTTTCGATATCTTAAAGGAACCATTAATCGGGGACTTTGGTATTCGAAGGAATCTTCGATTGCACTTATGGCATATGCAGATGCGGATCACGCGGGTTGTCAAGATACAAGGCGTATCACGAGTGGAACTTTGCAACTACTAGGAGATTGACTAATCAGTTGGGCATCGAAAAGGCCGAAAAGCGCTGCAATTTCAAGTACGGAAGCAGAATACATAGCTATGTCTGGTTGCTGTGCTCAAATTCTTTGGATGAGATCACAATTAACCGACTATGGTCTAGGTTTCAACAAAATTCCGATGTACTGTGACAACAAGAGTGCAATTGCCTTATGCTGCAACAATGTTCAATTCTCCCGGTCGAAGCATATTGACATTCACTACCATTTCATCAAGGAGCAAGTGGAAAATGGAGTTATAGAGCTTTACTTTGTCCGATCTGAGTATTAATTGGCGGATATTTTCACGAAGGTTTTAGATCGTGCCCGAATTGAATTTTTGGCCGACAAGCTAGGAATGAGAACTTTCTCGCCTGAGACTCTAAAGGAACTGGCAGATGAAGCGAAAGAATAGTGGTGGTAAAACTATTCTCCGTATCCTTGGTGATCATTTGTATATATTGTTTATATTTTTATCCACAAAAACAAAATACAAAAATATAAAACCATATAAAAACCATAAAAATTGAAAAATTCATAAAAATCCAAAAATATTTTTACTTTATTTTTCAAAGGCATGTCTTTTGGTACGATAATATTTACGGCCTTATAAATGTTGATTAATATCGACACGGCGCCATAAATAGAGTTCGTACAAAAGTTGTAAATATTTCATAAAACATGCCCCAATGGCTTGTAGTTATTTCTGACTACAACCCGGTTTTCATATTAAAGTCAAGTATTTCTTATGAAAGCTTTGGCTCACAACGGGAATTAATTTTCTCGGGCAAGGTTTACTTTAAAACCTTGTAAGGGATCAAGTTTACTTTATAACTTGGTCTAACACAAATCTATGTACGCTTCAGTGCATTTATTTGTTAAAACAAGAGAAGTCTTGTTTTTATGAAGTTATCATCTCTACAACCATAGCTATCTACAATTGGTATCTACATACTCGACGATGCGACTACTCAACCGACGACTACAACTCTTTCAATAGAACACGGGTCAACAATTGAGGGGGAGCAATTGTCAAGCATTCAGAATCTTCGATGCCGAACGTGCCAAGCTCACTAACTGGTGTCAAGACAACAATACCAATCGTACACGTGGTGTCAAGAGATGACTTCTGACATGACGAGGCGACCAACATATGCTGACAAGAACCATTTGATCTTTTCATATGATGTTCTCATCAATCAGGTCTAACCTTGTCAATTCTTTTCTAATATAGTGAATATGTGATCATGTTAGAAGTCGGTATCATATCTCATACATTTGGTATCAGGAAAATAAAACGGACTTGCATTTTTCTTCCCAAAACCTTTGTTAAAACTTCATTAAATCAATTGATATTAAAAACATCGATTGGGTTAATATTTTTAATATGGGGGAGAAAATGTGATTTAATATGGGATATTATCACAAATGGTTTGACTTAATGTGCTGGTTCATCCCGACATATGCGAAATGTTTTCGAATATCGTGGCATATGTTAAGGGGGAGCAAAACGGATTTTCATATCAAAATGGATTTTCATGGTGACATATACTTACCGAAAACCCATTTATTTCATGACGATGAAGATTATGGTGACATAAGGATGGTAGGATAGGTTAAGTCCAATGATTCTTCTAGAACCGGATGAATCTTCCCAAGGACATTCCATAGCTAGAAATAGTAGTCCTTAGGAAAGATGGAGAAAGATTGTGAACGTAGCTGAATGTCGACCAAGTACTTAAGTTAGCACTGGAACAATCACAACAAGGTGCTAGTGATGACGTATTGGTAAGCATTGAAGGGGTTGAAGAATGAAAAAGAATTGTAAAGATAAAGGGTGTAAAGAAAGAAGCCCTCCTTACAACTTAGGCAGAAACCGGGTCAATACATATGCTATTAAGATCATTGTTTAATGATTCTTGATATTGAAGACAGACATCATGGACCCAGTGATGCAATGCACAACCCATCCCAGCTAACTCAGATATCTCTTAAAAGATATTTGTTTTAATCACACGGAGACAACACATTATCTATTGATTTATTCACTCCGAATAAATTGGTATTGAAAAGGGGGTTAATATACACAAAAGTTACTAAAGTTTGGCCAAAAATTCGATTTGGTTACTATAGTTTAAAACCTAACAGATAGGTTACTGAAGTTTACGGGTTTGTTTTTCAGGTTACTAAACGTTTATAAAAGCTACACCCCCGTTACTCTTTTGATGGGCTACCGGTTGAATACCCTTTTTGACCTGTTGTGTTGAATGTTTGTAGGTCCTACATGTGTTTCTAAGTATTTGTTTTTAGCCACTTCATGATTGACTTTTATTTTATATATCAAATACTTAGAACATTAAAATTTCTCCAGCCATCACTTCAAACAAATCAAAAAGAGATCCACATGAAAGACAAAACCCTAACCCTCAATTACAAGAAATATTTTCGCCCATCATTCTGATAATCTCCCGCCCGTGTCTGCAGGTGGCCACCACCTCTGAGAGTCGTCCGCCGCTTGTAACCAAACCACAAGAACGATTTTCGCCCCATACACAATCCCCCATTTACAACAACTACGGATCTAAATTTTTTGACTCAGTTTTTCCCTGGAGATTAATTTCTTTAGATGATTCATGATCTATTGTATAGGCCTCAGATTAAATATTCTTTTTAGTGAAAGAGGGGCGATGAATCATTTTAGTGGTGATTAGGATTTTTGATTTTTATTTATCAAAAATGAATCTAGGTCCGACTGCAAGCAACCTAGAGCCGACCACGAGCAAAACCAAACACAGATCTGAGCACAAGCAAAACCGAACCCATATCTGACCAATTTGAAACGCAGCAAATGATGGTGGCTGGGAAAGAAGGTTTTGGTGGATTTGATTGGGTTAAATGGGAGAAAGAGTGGATTTGGTTGGATTTATTAGGAAAAACAGTGGATTTAGGTTATTAATGGATCCAAAAGTTTGATGTTCAAATTCACGTTTTGTTTGTATTGGGTTTGATCTGGATGAAGCTGATTAAAGTTTGTGTGTATATGTGTGTTTATATATATTGAGAATTAATGAAAAAATTTAGCTATCTATTTTTTTATTAAACCTGGAAAGCTGTTTGAAGTTTTTGAAATGCTTTATTATTTTATTTCAGAAAAAAAATAAAAATTTTAATAAAAAAGAAAAGTCAATGACATGTAGACAGCCACGTAGGCAGTTAACCTGTATTAATAGGTAAAAACATACGGGGTAATCCACATAACCGGTAAATCAAACTTCGGTAACCTATCTGTTAGGTTTTAAACTATAGTAACCAAATCGAATTTTTGGCCAAACTTTAGTAACTTTTGTGTATATTAACCCTTGAAAAGGTGGCACTCCTCTCCAGCCTCCGATCACTAAAATCCAAAATGCACGATCGAGTCTAGAGCCATTTGAGATCATCAAATATCTCATTAGGACACACTTTCATATTTCCTTGCTTCTTCACACACTGTGAAAAGTAAGAAAGATCTTAAGAGTCCTACGAAAAATCTTCATGATCTTGCCTGAACATCCGAGTAATACGAAAGTATTTACAATGAAGATGGAAATCCTTCTTGAGCGAATATCAAAAAGCTCATGGTAGGTGACTTGTGCGATTCTTTATGTGTTGTCCCTAATATGTGATGTTATACTACACGAAATAAAGAAAGAAAGGTAGATATGAGAAGAATTCTAGAGAGAGAAAGTAGTGAGAGAAAGTAGAGAGAAAATGGTTGGTGAAACTTGTGGAATATTAGATTAGAGAAAATGAAATGACCAACACCCTTCCTAACATGCTAGGAAGGGTTTATATAGCCTTTGCTTACATGTGCATAATAGGCTATATGATCATGGGCCGGGCTTTCCTTTTGGGCTTTGGTTACTTATTAATGAACCTTAGCTTAAAGTTAAGCCCGTAATTACACGACTAATATCCTACCTATTACAACGTTCTAAAATACGATACATAATAAACATATGACCGAGCATTCTTGTTTGGCTCAATATTTTGAGGCTAACAATCTCCCCCAATGAGAGGTCATAAACCTTAGTCATTTAGGAAATTTGTAGAGATTACTAATCTCGCCATAAATGAGTCTTGAACGTGTAATCGTAGTCTTGTTCCTTCATGCTGTGATCTTTGAGCCTTTGTCGTTGTCTTTCGACTTTGTCTTTAAGCTTGAGATCTTCAAATCATCCTTGACTTGTCTTTGCCATCTTGCGATCTTGTGTCTTCATCCACATGCTCACACTATTAATTGTTGAGTATGTCTTTAGGCATGAGTATGTGGTTTCTGAATCATTGACTTTGCTGAGTACACCGTGACGCCACCTTCTCGAGACAAAACATAGACACGGACTGAATGGCTTTGACATTCGTCCTAAATCGGTAGCGTTTTACCTCCGGTCGGTGAAGACCGTTATACGATATTAAATATCGTACCTGTGATCAGGTAGATTCAATTAAGAATCTCCTTGACAGGGTTTCGCGGCTGTACTAGCCGTTCTCTTTACTCGACCGTCTCAAAGCAAGACTGCGAACATAAAGAGTGAATCAATTGGATAAATATCCGCTTGATTAAAGTCGTCAATTCAAATTCCTGGAACAAGTTTGATTCATTAAGAATCTTACCATTGTTGCTTTCCAGTTGACACAAGCTTGATTCATAAGAATCTCGCAAGTTACTTACCGTAGCGCTGTTTGATGTTGACGCTAGAAGGATTTCCATTCGTCACTGTAAATATTAATAAATATCACTCTGAATGTTCTGGCAAGACCATAAAGATATTGCGTAGAAACCTGAAACGAGTTTGAATCAATTAAGAATCAAACCACTGTTGCTTTTCAGTTTTGCACATGTTCAATTCATAAAGAATCTTGCATATGACCTACCGCAGTGCTGTTTGATGTTAACACTGGAAGGATTTCCACTCATCATTGTGAATACTAAGTAGTATCACTCTGAGTGTTCTAGCAATATCACAAGGATATAGCGTAGGACTCTCTTGATCTTCATCCGTGTGTCCTAACGAGATTTGATTGATCTCTTGGCTCTAGACTCGATTTGTGCACTTTTAGTGGTCGGAGGCTGGAGCAGATGCCACCTATTCAATATCAACTATCTCGGAGTGAGAAAGTCAATAGAAGTCGTGTTGATCTCCGTGACAATAAAACAAACTTCTTTTGAGAGAAGCCTGAGTAGCTAGGAAAGGGTTGTGCTTCACATCACTGGGTCCATGATGAGTTTGTCTTCATGATGAGTTGACCCGGTTTCTGCCTAAGTTGTATGGAGGGCTTCTTTCTTTAGACCCTTTATCCTTACATTTCTTTTTCATTCTTCAACCCCTTCAATGCTTACCAAGACATCATTAATAGCACCTTGTTGTGATTGTTCCAGTGCTAGCATCAGTACTTAGTCGGCATTCAGCTACGTTCACATTCTACTCCATCTTTCCTAAGGACTTCTAATAATCTATTGGATTATCCCTGGGAAGATCCCTCCGGTTCTGGTTGGATCATAGGACTTAAACCTAACCACCCTTTTGACACCAATAACGTTGTGAATTAAAGATGTTGTGGGTATTTTATCGTAACCATGAAAACCACTTTAAATTCTAACAAAGTGTTTGAAAAAACATTTAACACCTTGCTAGTTTTGTCGTTTCAGAAATGCTCCCCCTTCACATGTGCATCGATAATCGAAAGTGTTTCGCACATGTAGGTAAGAGTTAAAGTGCTTGAGTCTTATATTAGATCACATTTTAATCACATTTTCTCCCCCTATCTCTAATATATAAAATCTTTTGATATTAGAGATACCAAACTTGATTAAAATATATTTTGAAAAATAGTCTTGAAATCTCCGGGAGAAAGATGTGTTAATCTTTTGCATGAAGTTAAAATGCTCCCCCTCAAAAATTGATCCAATTGAATTGTCATTGTGAGGATATGATCCACATTTCGCTTTTTGAGGATGGGAGTTGTTGAACACACAATTTTTGAAAGATTTTGAATATCATTGAAAAATTCTTGAAAAAATTGTGTTCAACGCTTTTTGAAAAATCAATTCTTTTTGTCGAAAGGTTTTTCTAAAGCATAAACTTGAGTTCATAGACTTTGAATGTCTTGACGAATCCACTCAAGTGTAAGAAGATTTCTCTTCTTTTGCTGAGGGTAAGGGTACTAAATCGTACACTCCCCCGTGAATATAGAACCGGGTTGCAATCTGAAAGTGATTACAAGCCATTGTGTTGAGCTCAAAACGTTGAATGTTTTGTGACAAGCTCAACCCGTGATAGATTGCTCTACCCGTTGTTTGGAAATATTGTCCAAAATAGACAATTTCCTTTATTAAAAGAAGAAATGACATGTTTTGAAAAATATTTACAACTTTCATTCGAGCTTTATTACACACCCGTGTCGTTATTGAGCGACATTTCTAGGCACGTTCATATTATCGATACTGAAAGACATGTCGAGAAGAATATTTTTTGGATTTTGAAAGATTTTTAATTTTGTGTTTTTCTTTTATGTGTTTTATATTTTTGTATTTTGCTTTCTCAAAGATATTTACAAGTTGATGTTTGATAGATAAATCAAGCAGGCACCTTTGCCAGAATCTCCAGGTCTGCTGGAGTCAAACATCTCATACCAATTTGCCTAACGAGGTACTCAAACCTATCTTTCGACAGGGCTTTCGTAAACAAGTCGGCTAATTGGTAATCCGTTCCAACAAAGTATAATTCAACGATACTTCTTTCAACTTGTTCCTTTATGAAGTGGTATCTGACATCGATGTGTTTCGTGTGGGAATGCTGTACCGGATTGCAAGAGATGGCTATGGCCGACTTTGAGTCACAGTACATAGGTACTTTATCAAAGTGGAAGCCATAATCCGTGAGTTGTGTTCTCATCCAAAGAACTTGAGCACAACACGCAGATAGAGACACATACTCCGCTTCAGCTGATGAAAGTGAAGTGCAATCCTGCTTCTTGGAAGACCATCCCACAAGCTTATCTTGTCCTAGAAATTGTGCACCACCAGAAGTACTTTTACGTGTATCAAGACACCCTGCATGATCAGAATCTGAATAGGCCGTTAGAAAGAAACCGGTTTCCCTCGGATACCAGAGTCCCAAATGAATGGTATTCTTAAGGTACCGAAAGATCCGTTTAACCTCCTTGAGGTGCTTTTCAGTGGGTCGTGCTTGATATCGTGCACAATAGCATGTAGCATGATGAATATCTGGTCTGCTTGCTGTCAAGTACATGAGGGAACCAGTCATGGAACGATATCTCGTTTGATCGATGGCATTTCCCTCCAAGTCAGCATCTAGCGATGTGGTTGATAATGGTGTCCCAACGGGGTCACATGAAGTCATACCATGCTTTTTGATTATCTCTTGACAATACTTAGCTTGGTTTATAAAGATACCACTTCGGGATTGGTGAACTTGAATTCCTAGAAAGAATTTTAGTTCGCCCATCATTGACATTTCAAATTTGTTGTGCATTACTTTTTCAAACCATTTTGAAAGTTTTGGGTTTGTAGACCCGAAAATAATGTCATCAACATAAATTTGCACAATAAAAATGTCATCCCCATATTTATAAGTGAACAGAGTTAGATCAATAGAACCTTTTGAGAAACCTTTGGATACCAGAAATTTTGAGAGCTCGTCGTACCACGCCCTTGGAGCTTGCTTGAGTCCATAAAGTGCTTTGTGGAGACGATACACCTTGTCAGGATAATGAGGATTGACGAATCCTTCCGGCTGCGTGACATAGACTTCTTCCTTCAAGGGACTGTTAAGAAATGCTGTCTTTACGTCCATTTGATAAACCGTGAATCCCTTATGTGCAGCATAAGCAAGAAAAATCCTGACTGCTTCCATTCGAGCTACTGGTGCAAATGATTCTTCAAAATCAATTCCCTCTTTCTGGCCATACCCCTTAGCCACTAGCCTAGCTTTGTTCTTGATGATCGTGTTTTCGTCATCCATCTTGTTTTTCCAGATCCAACGAAGATTTAAAGGAGTCACATCGTATGGTCTGTCAACAAGTTCCCAGACTTTAAGTCTTTCAAATTGTTGAAGTTCATATGTCATCGATTCAATCCAAGCATGATCAGCCATGGCTTCTTTGATGTTTTTCGGTTCAGCAGTACTCACGGCGAGTGCGAACATACAAACATCGCCATCGGTGGCTAGTTGTCGTCTTGTACGAACGGGCTGTGAAGGGTTTCTAATTACGTGAACCAAAGGATGATCTCGGGTCCAATGATGTGTTGAAGGATGTCGTTGATAGAACGTATGCATATTTGACGGATCAACATGGCGAGTAGAAGACTCTCCAGTTTCGTGTACCGATGTACCGAATGGGTTGTGAAAATCGTCATCATCAGATAATGCACCGTCTGCTTGATTTGTGTTATCTGGAGCAATGACAGTAGTTGTGGATGTTGTAGGATCTATTGTTAATGTGATATTCTGAGGAGGTAAATCTGCAACAACCCGTGTTGAAGTAGATGAAGTTGTATCCTTGTGTTGATGATGATAGGTATCATCATTCGTATCATGAGTGACAGCGGAAGACTTCGATGCAACTTGTTTCTCCCCCGTGAAATATTCATCATACATTGGTCCATATAACATTTCCAACTCTTCAAGTGTCGTGACCACTGTCATATCTGCTCTAGGAACATGTTCAGGAACCAGCTTTGAACTTGACGGTTCATTGCTGTGGTCTTGAGTTCCGAGTTCCGTGCGGTTGTGAACGGAAGTCGTTTGTCGTTGTGGATCGGGACTTAAACTGCTTTGTTCAAGTGCCATTTCTTGCAATTCATCGAATCTGATATGAATAGTCTCGACTATCAATTTTGTTCTCTTGTTGTATACTCTGTATCCCTTAGACTGAGTTGCATATCCCACTAAAATGCATGCATCACCTTTCTCTTTCATCTTGTCCAAATTTTCACCATCTCGAATAATGTAACACGTACATCCAAAAACATGAAGGTGTTTGAGTGAAGGTTTGCGATCATTAATTATGTGATATGGTGTCTTTTCGTGTCTTGGGATAACTAAGGAGCGGTTTTGTGTGTAGCATGCGGTTGACACGGCTTCGGCCCAAAAGTATAGTGGAAGTTTTGAAGCGGATAACAATGTTCGAGCAGCCTCAACTAAAGTACGGTTTCGTCTTTCAACAACGCCGTTCTGTTCGGGTGTTCGAGCAATAGATGTTTCATGTTCAATTCCTTCAGCTTCAAAATAGTTTCTCAGTTTTGAATTCAAAAATTCAGTACCTCTGTCAGTACGAACCACTTTAACTTGAGCTTGAAGACCACGTTGTATCACTTTAAGGAAGCTGATGAGAACATCGGGTGTTTCATCCTTGGACCTCAAGAAGTGAGTCCATGTGTACCTTGAGTAGTCATCGACAATTACCATAACGTATTTCTTCCCATTGATACTTTGAACACGCATGGGACCACACAAATCTATATGAAGAAGATCTAACCGTCCTTTAGAGCTTGGTGTAGTCTTTGTCTTAAAACTACTCCGTTTAGCTTTACAAAGCTCACAAGAAGAACAAAGATGATCTTTGATGAATTTCAAGTTAGGAAGGCATCGCACAATATCTTTCTTAGAAAGCAAGTTGATGGTATCGAAGTTAAGATGAGATAAACGTTGATGCCATAACCAAGCTTGAGTCGTTGAAGCTTTAGCCATGAAACAGATTGGAGTTGAAGATGTGGAGTCTTGTAGTGAAATAGTGTAGAGATCAGTACCCCGTGTTCCGGTAAGTAAGGCATTCCCATCATAATCACGAACAAAACATGTCTTCTTTCTAAAAGCAACCTCCAAATCCGCATCACAGAATTGACCAACCGAGAAAAGATTATGATTGAGCCCTTCGACGTAGTAAACCCTTTTGATAGTGATATTCCCCTGAACCAAGTCTCCATATCCTAGGATCGGTGCAAATTGATCATTTCCGAATCGGACCGTACCCAGGAACTTCTCCACGAAGTTAATTAGAAGCTTGAGATTCCCCGTCATGTGCTTCGTGCATCCGGAGTCCATTATGAAGAGAATTACTTCGATCACCTGCAGAAGAATTAGAACACGATGGAGCATTTGCTAAATTGGATTCCATGTTAGTTGTGATTTCCGATTCATTAGTTTCCCTAGTTTCATCACTTAGAGGCACACTAACGCTCGTAGTCACATTTTCTGTCCTAACCTTAGGCATCCATTTATATCCTGGAGGACATTGGTTAGCAACCCACCATTTCCAAGGCTTGCTAGCAGACTCATATAATTCCCTAATTCTGCTTCTAGGGTTCTTAGTGGTGGAGTCTGATGCAATACTTTTCTTAGGGGGGGTTGCACCAGAATGGTTCACTTTGCGTATGGGTTTTCTAGCACTAATAGGCATCACAGTTTGCTTCTTAGTTCTAGTTTCTACGCCTTTGACATTATTCGAAACACACATAGCATGATTAGCATTAGCACACTTTCCACATTTCACACAAACAAACTTAACTTTCATAGCATTCAAAGTCGAATCATTCAAATCGTCATTACACGCGATTACAGACGTTTTATTCTTAGAAACATTGAAAATCCTAGGGTGTTCTTCTACTTCCTTCATCTTCCCTTGACTTTTGTTTTGCCAGACCTTTTCATTCATGCGAGTGCTCTTAAGCTGGGGCCGGCTAACACTAGCAGTGGGGACTACTCCTGTAGTAAAAGACACACGTCTATTAGTGTTTCTAGAAGTCTGAGGTGATTGACTTTCTTTGTTTTGTGTGGGTTTAGTGGTCAATCTATACATCCCTGGTTTAACCACATTTGTGTTCTTAATGCTTTGTGATCGAATATTTGTTTTGAGAGTGTTTTGTGGTAACCTATCCTTCCCATCCGTCTTGGGGGCAAACGCAGGTTTTGCAAATGCAGAATTAGAGAAAACAGATGGTTTTCCCAAGACAGAGGGTCTAGTCACTTTTTGAGCATTGGGTTGTCTTACAGCAGGTTTCTTAACACTAGGTTCCACAATCTTCCCACCCATCTTAGCAATGAGTTTCTGCAACTCTGCTATCGCTCTGTCCCTGTCTTGTAACTGAGCTTTCAACCCTTTAATTTCCAAATTTTGTTCGTTCATTTCTCGAAACGTTTGGGAAAGTTTTTCTTGCAATTTATTATTATGTGGAAAACTACCAACGTCTTTTTGCAAAGCAAGTTCAAGAGAATGACAATGTTTTTGAAGGAAATCAGTTTTGTGTTGAAGTAACTCAAAAGCCTTTTTATCAACATTTTCTTTATGTTTCGAAAGCTCAAGTTCAAGACGCTCACACTCTTTGATTTTATCAAGATATTTGCATGCAACATCAGAATATTCATCGATATCAGCACAAGATTGAAGAGTAACACACAAAATATCTTTGGAGAGACATTCTTCTAAGAGTAGATCATATTCGTTTGAAAATTCTAATTTGTCATTTTGAAGGTCATCAATTTCTTTTTCAAGAGACTCAACATATTTCAAATCATCAAACATTTCAGACTGAATTAAATTTTCAAACTCAAGAACATGTTCTTTTATTATCTTTGTATTTGGTATTAAAAGTTCTTTCACAAGCACAGTTATGTCGTGAGAAATCTCGGTTTTCCACTTATCCTTTTGACGTTTCTCCCAATCGCTTTCAACAATTGATTGAACATTATTAACGTGGTGTTTGAGAAAACCAAGTATTTTTCTACTTTTGCTTTTAGAAGCATCTAGAGGCAAATAGTTAATATATTTAAAAACATTAGTTTTCCTCTTAGTGGCAAAAGCTTTTTTCCATTGAATTCTTTTTTGTTTGCATTCTAAAAATAATTCCTCACGAGACTTCTGTTTTTGTGGAGTGAAAAGACCATAAAGACTGTTTTCATAAGCATAGTTATATGGTTTCACAAAATCTTTATTGACCGGTGATCTACTCTCCTCATCCCAAAGGGACGTCTCTTCACTATCGAGGTTAGCTACAGGGCAATCATGATTGGTCCATTCGGACTCGTCAAGATATAAATGGGGGTTTGCAGCTTGAGCTTGTTCGAGGTACTTGGGGGTGGCAAAGCTAGGTTGACCCTTGAAAAATGACCGAGGTGCTATCATTATTACGGTTTGAATAGAGTCATGTGTATTATAAACAACTTTTTTCAAAAAATCGACTTGTTCTTCGAGATCCTTTACTTTTTCAGTATCTTTGCTTTGTCTATTTTTGAAATCTTGTTTTAATGTTTCAACCTCTTGTTTCTTCTCATCAAGAATTTTAGCAGAATCGGTGGTTTTCATAGAAATCCTTTGTTCAAGTTCATTAACTTTTGTTGTGGCAAGGTACGTGTTTTGACGTTCATCACTTAATAAAACATTAAATTGACGTTTTTCTTTAGTTAACAAAGCAAGAGCTTCATTGTATTTATTTTCAAAATCGTCCTTTTTAACGTTGATGACACGACTTTTGTACCCCTCAAGCTCGTTGGTCTTTTGAAGAAGCTCAGCCCTATAACTATCAATAGTCTCACTAGATTTTATAAGAGCGGCTTTGCATTCTTCAAAGTTTTGAATGAGCGCTGCGTTTGCCTTCTTTAATTGCTTTTGATTCTTTCTATTTTCATTGACATCTTTTTGTAAACTAGCAATTAAATTAGCAAGCGCGACACGCTCCTCGTCATCATACTCATTTGCATGTTGATCATCCTCAAACTCATTATTGCACATGTCTAATGAATCGGGTATGGTATTGCTATCAACCGTTTCCATCATACACGTGTCAGTAATTGTTGTTGGCAGATCACTATGCTCATGTGTATCACCAAACACATTATATTCAGCATCATCTTGTACCTTATCAATTAGCTCGGTATCAAAGATAGGACCATTGTCATCTTCAGTGACGTTAAGGATCTCATGAATCTTTGCCATGTATGAATAATGTGCCTCGAGTTCTTGGTCGGAGAGTTCATCATCTGTGTCGTCAAGCATTTCTCCTTCCTCAGCTGATAACTTAATTCCAGCTTCCATTTTCTTGCACAACAGCATCTTTTCCTTATGATAACCATAATCTTTAACCCTCTTTGGCTGCCTGCATTCCTTAGCCAAATGCCCAAAACCTCTGCAGTTAAAACACTGAATCCCACTTTGTTGCACAACTTGAGTCCCAACAGTTTCCCGATTTCCAACAACAGTAGCCACCCTCTGATTATCATACTTGGGTTGTCGATCATACTTTGGAGGACTCTCAGCACGTCTTCGTGTGTCATACCTTGGAGGACTCTGTGCATGGGTGTTCCTCGAGTTTGAAGATGTTCGAAGGTTGTTGTTGGTGGGTTTGTAGATTTTCTTATATTGCTTCATAACGAAAGCCATTTGTTGCTTGAATTCCCTATCCCTTTGAGCTACTTCTTCATCACTGTCCTCTTCGGATGATTGCTCAGGTATGGGTGATGGTGCTCTGGCAACTTCTTTGCCTCGGGATCGTGTTGGAGCATGTGACTTAGAGACAATGGATGATCGTGGTGATGATGATTGAGTAGAGTAGGTCTTTGAAGTACGGGAGTGATATTCTGGGTAATGTTGAGTGGTAGACACCAAAGCAAGTGGATTGGAAATCTTTGCAACTCGTTCAGCTCGAAGTTCATTTGCCTCATTTTGAAATTGTTTCAAGATGTCAAAGAGCTTGTGATATGAAACTTCGTCTAACTTTTGTTGTTGTTTGACCAAGGTGACAAACCGTGTCCACTCTGGTTGAAGTTGCCGTAGAAATTGGACATTGACTTGCATGGTGGAAACTTGCAAGTTGTTTCGGGTCATATCATTCATCATCTTGTAGAATCGGGAGTAATAAGAATCAATTGATTCCCCATCCTTTGATGTAAACTTGCCAAAGTTCCAAAACATCTTAGTTTTCACATCTTGTTTGTTAAGTGATTCACCTTGTTGCAATCTTTCAATGGCCGTCCACATTTCTTGAGCAGTAGGACATGCGTCAACCGTAGAGTAAATCTCATCTCCAATGCCACTGAGAATTAAGTAGATTGCTTCCTTCTCTGCATCAAACCACGCACGGTTCTCTGGGGTGAGGTCGGTCCTCGTCTCATTACGTTCATATGCGGGTTGTGCGTCACTTGTGTCTGTGGCTGGTACTGCAGGAACTTGAATCCTTGAGAGTTTATAGGGTCCTTCCAAAATACATTGCCTTAGAGCATCACCGTTAGGTTTTGTGTCAAGGTAACGTATAAACCGGGATTGCCATTGATCATATCGACCCGACACAAGCATTGGTGGTCTTTCCTTGTTACCTGCCACCATTATGTTGTTGTTCGTCACACGGTATTCGGCAGTAGAATCCATCTCAATATTCTCTGAAATGATGAATTGAATGTGGATCTTAAGTAGTTGTGTTGTGATTGTTTGATTGTTGAAATTCCAAAAATTGCGATTTTTTCTCAGCCCGACAATAAATTCCTCAGTCCGACAAAACGGTAGACCTAAAAAATTTGTAATCACCAAATTTTGAAATTGAGCTAGAAATGTCCTAAAACTAATATGGAAAAAATTTGATTTTACTTGACCTAAAATTTTTAACTCGTGCCCATCGGAATGTGCCATCGGAATACCCATCGGAATGTTTCTTAGATCGGAATGTCCTTTAGATCGCAATGTGCACCTGTCGGAATCCTCCAGATCGGAATGTGTACCCATCGAAATCCCAGATCGGAATGTTCAGATCGCAATGTGTACCTATCGAAATCCCAGATCGGAATGTGGCTGTCGCAATGTGGGCAGAGTAACGTTTCAAGATTTGCCTTAAATCCGTCGCAATCCAGATCGCAATAACGATCGCAATAAGCGTCGGAATAAGGGGGCTATCGCAACTGATCGCAAAGTAAAACCCTAGGGTTATTGCGATCGAAACCGTACTTGCCTTTTCCGAAATTCAAGCTGTCGCAATGATAGTACTTTTTCCAACTTTTTAGGCAACAATTTTAGCAACTTTTAGGCAACAAATTCGTGATTTTTACCAAACCAAAACAACCAAATCTCTACAACAAGTATATAGAAGATTTGTAGCAAGATGAAGAACACGAAAAACACAAAAAAATTTGAATTCGTGATGATTTATAGATTAAATCATACGAATCAAATATAATAACAACAATCAATCACAAATCTACCCCGTGGCGATTGATACCAATTGTTGTCCCTAATATGTGATGTTATACTACACGAAATAAAGAAAGAAAGGTAGATATGAGAAGAATTCTAGAGAGAGAAAGTAGTGAGAGAAAGTAGAGAGAAAATGGTTGGTGAAACTTGTGGAATATTAGATTAGAGAAAATGAAATGACCAACACCCTTCCTAACATGCTAGGAAGGGTTTATATAGCCTTTGCTTACATGTAGCATAATGGGCTATATGATCATGGGCCGGGCTTTCCTTTTGGGCTTTGGTTACTTATTAATGAACCTTAGCTTAAAGTTAAGCCCGTAATTACACGACTAATATCCTACCTATTACAACGTTCTAAAATACGATACATAATAAACATATGACCGAGCATTCTTGTTTGGCTCAATATTTTGAGGCTAACATTATGAATCAAGTTTGTGATAACCGGAAAGCAACAGTGGTTTAATTCTTAACTGAACTTAAACACGTTCCAGGCCTCTACGCAAATTCTCAGTGATCTTGCCAAAACACTCAGAGTGATACCTTAGTGTTAACAGTGATGAGTGAAAATCCTTCTAGTGTTAACATCAAACAGCACTTGGTAGGTAACTTGCAAGATTCAATATGAATCAAGCTCGTGACAACTGGAAAGCAATGATGGTGCGATTCTTTAATGAATCAAACTTGTTCCAAGAATCAGAATTGACGGCTTCAATCATGCGGATAAATTTATCCAAATGATTCACTCTTTACGTTCGCAGTCAGCTTTAGACGGTCGAGTAAAGAGAACGGGTTTACCCGCGAAATCTTGTCAAGGAGATTTTTAATTAAATCTACCTGCCACAAGTACGATATTTTATACCGTCCAACGGTCTTCACCGACCGGAGGTAAAATGCTACCGAATTAGAATGAAATGTTCAAAGCCATTTTGTTCGTGTCTACTTATGTTGCGGCATTTGAAGACGGTGGCGTTGCGGAATCCAAGAAGAAGTCGTCCCCGCATGCTTATACTTTATGCACTTAATATCTCATTTAATTCAAGAAAGCCTAAAAGTTAAGTCTTCCGCTGTATCGAACTCTGAAGCTTTCAAGAATTACGAAGGTATAAGTATGTGGGACACGGCGTCACGAAGAGGCGAAGATCACAAGTGATGGATGCACGAGATCAAGGCAAGAGATTAATTCTCAAGATTGATATCAAGGATCACATCAGCATATTCACCAGAAAAGAAAAAGGAAAAGAAATACGAAGACTACGAGCTCAAGACAAGCATAGTATGCTAGGTTTATTTCATTATTGTAACTCGGGTAACACCCTTGTTTGGAGTGACCTCCCTTAGGAGGAGATTGTTGGAAATACGTTTTTACGTAATTAGGAAGATTCGGTCACTCCGACAATATACTAAGTAGTAGCTCGTAGTCTAGACATCGTTATTTAACAAACAAGCCCAAGCCTAGCCTACAACATGTGTAGGCCGGCCCAAACATGTAAGCCCAAGCCCATTACAAGGCTTGGGTATATAAACCCTCTCCTTTGATGGAGAGGGTGTGGGGTTATTCATTTTCACATAGTTCTTATAAGTTTTTCTCTCTAGAATTGTGAGTGTTCCACCATCTCTCTATCTCTTTCTCTCTCTAAAACATAAGCAAGATTTACATTTCTACAGGGTACAAAGAGACGGAGGAACCTATGAAACTTGGTGGCTGCGTTTCTTTTGGTGGGTGGGAGATAATATGGATTAGGTTTGATATGGAGACAAATTAGGGTAACTGAGATATATATAATCCCTATCTATCATTTTTGGACCGGGTATTGATAACTTCATTTGGGCCATGTTTTTCTTCTTTAACCGAATAGAATAGTGGACATGAAAACTATTGCCATTGTCCAAAAGTTGACACTCGGTTAATATATGTTTGGGCTGTTATTCACTTGATATTAAATATGGTTCACAATTTGATGTTATTTCCGAAATATAGATTGCAAATTGGGTCATACACTTTCTTTGTGTCGTATTATGGAAGTAGTATAACAAATTATACAGTATAATTTTGCACAAGTTTATTATAAACTTTGTGTTAAATATTATAATTTTGTTATAGTAAGTCATATTTGAATTTCATATGACAAAAGTGACGAGACAAAAATGACGAGACAAAGTGACAAAATTTATTTGACGAGACCAAGAAAAATTGGCGATATTTTTAGTGGCTACGGATTTGTGATCGGGTATTAATTATTTGATGTTGAAGACTTATTTTTCGAAGGCGTGTACTTATTTTATCTTTGAAATATAACTTGCTCGTGCTTAATCTTAGAATGAAGACTTGTTTATCTAGTTTCTGGGTTCGGGGTGGTTGGTTGATGACTTGGATAACTATCACTTAAAGGAGTTACATTGTTGTACTCAGTGTCACGCGCATAGTCGACGTGGATAATTTCAAGAGGTGTTTTGCTTATATACTTCTTTCGGCAAGGTATTGGGTACTTAGAGATTTCTCCACCGTTCCTCATTCAACAATAGTGCAAGCTTAAGTCACAAGATCAAAGGATTTTTATTTAGTTTCATGTTTGATGTATCTGGTTCATTCCATCAGTGGTCACTTCAAATTGCCTACAAGGGGGTTGGTAAAGATGGCCATGGAGAGTTTATGAGTAGAGAATTTCGATCAACAACTGATTCTCGCCAAATATATAATTCAGCTTATTTATTATTCTCACGAGATTTCAGGTACATGTGCATACGATTTATTGATGGTTCCGAGTTTCGAAACCATCAAGGGGGAAGAAGAAGACATATTGAACGCACAACGAGTACACATGATGAACTTCATACCTTCTTTTGATTTGAAGACATTCCGTGAAGACATTTGTCATAACCGCAGAGAAAATCAGTGTTTTAACTCGTGGCGTTATCAATCTCTAAACGGTACCCTACTGATTCAATGTTTAATTGTTTTGATGTTGCAATTATTCATCATCATTATCCTATATGGAGAGATATGCACTTCCGGGACTTAATTGACTCTGGTGCATCTCCGGAAGAAGATATGTGCATTTTCGAGACTTAATTGACTTTGGTGTTACGATGTCAACTTCATGAATGGGATAAAGTGTCTACTTCAGTATTTGGGCTTTATAATTGGGATTGGTTTACTTTCTTCAACTACGTAGGGGAAGAAATGTCTTGATTATTTCTAGTATGCATAACTTGAACTCTCAGGGGGAAGAAAAATTAAGAAGAATTATTCAAGCGTGAGAAGAGAAGTTGTTGATCTACTTGGTGTGCCCCAAACTTTCAATCAATCTTAGCAACATTATCATTTCATATGATGGGGTTTGCTTGTTAAATTCCGTTGTGCGCTTAATCATTCTAAGCTTTATTGAAAGCTTTGAAATTGCTTATGAGGATTGTCGATTTAGGGGGAAGCTATTAAAAGATTCTACATCAAGTTATGTGGCATGAATTAGGGGGAAGTTAATTCAGAAGCATCTCCTTAACCAGAACTTAGCTCGTTCCGTTACAGTATTTCTTCTACAAGTTACTACAAAGATGAGTCGTTTTGAAGTGAAGACTTGAAGTCAAACACCTCAGAAGACTTCATCAGCATTGGACGCTTCATGGAAGCTTTTGTTCTTAATCATTATGTACTTGTTAGGAATAATATTGTAAGGAATTCTACACGTCGTCCCATGGGGGAAGATTGTTGGAAATTCACTTTATGTGACGACATTTAAGAATTCCCATTAGTTATCATAGTCACACACGCATAGACTAGACTAGGTAAAGATGTATAGTTTAGGTGTCGTGTGACTATATATACCCCTCCAAGGCTTCCAAGGAGGGGGTTGTTGTTTGTAACCATTTTTACTTTAATCAAACTTTTCTCTTTTCTTTCACACACAACCTTTCTACTTCATCCATGGCTACCAACACCATATTCCACCCAACTAGACCACCGGATCCTTAAATAGCAAACCCATAGCCTTGATTTTGAAAACCTTGGTTATTAAAGCCTTGATTTTGATTATTAAACCCTTGGTTTTTCCCTTGAAAATTCCCTTGATTTTGGTTAAAACCCTTTTCATTTGAATTCCCTTGAAAATTACCCATTTGAGGTCCTTGGTTCCTATTTTGGTATTGGGTATTCTGGGCGGGTGGGGGTGGTCTTTGTGGAGCTACAAAATCCGGGGGAGCCAAATAGTTAGTACTCTTATAAGACAAATTGTTATCATCAACATTTGGTTTAAAATGTACCCTCTCATTAGTGTTATAAGCATACACTTCTTGTGGAGATGGGTCATAAACCTTATCACAATTAAGATACAAATGTGGCCCACCATATGTTTCACAGGTCATATTAATGGCATTCACGTGTGTAACGGTTGTGTTTTGAACGTGTAAGGCAAGTTTTGTCACAATTGAAGTAAGTGCTTGAATTTGATTGTTAGTCTCACTATCACTAGCCATTGTAGCCCTTACACTCTTGGTTTGAACTTTTGCCTTGTTTTCAATTATATTTCAAGCATCATTCATTGATTTAACCAAAATATTTCCCCCCGAAGCACTATTTATTGAGTCTTGGTCATTCAAAGTTAATACATTGTAAAAAGTATTAATTTGATGAACTTTAGTAAAACCATGTTGAGGACACTTTCTCAAAAGCTCCTTAAATCTATCCCAAGACTCACTAAAAGTTTCCCCATATTTTTGCTCAAAAGTAATTATGTCATTCCTTAAAGAGGTACGTGATGGTGGGAAAAATTAGTTAATGAACTTGGTCTCTAAATCCTCTCATGTAAGAATACTTTGGGGTGGTTCCTTATCAAGCCAAATCCAGGCTTGTCCCTCGAGGGAAAAAGGAAAGAGGAGTAAACGAATGGCCTCTTGTGGCACCCCATTATATTTAACGGTCTTTGCTAATTGTATGATTCGTTTGATATGAGCGTGAGGATCATCATTAGTATGTCCCAAAAATGGTGTAGCAGAAACCATTTGCATAAAACCCGTTTTTAATTCAAAATTATTTGCTCCAATATCCGGCACCACAATCGCGTCATCATTTCCCTCAACGTGAGATTGAAAAATCTCAATCATTGGTCGATTATCCGTTGCCATCGTATTGTTTAAAGCTCAATTCTCGGGATCGGCTTGATTGACGGTTTTTTTGTTCTTCTTCTTCTTTTTGGAAGAATTAGAAGTATTTGGTATACCACTCGGTATGTGTGTACGCGTGCGAGTGCGCATACAACTAAACTCGAGGAATGAGGTAGGAGACCTCAGTCGACTTTGAGAGGAAAGGGATTATCCCTCTCGAGGTTCAATATTAAAAAGCTACAAAAAATATATATGTAATACTACTTGGGCGGCAAAACCCTCGATGAGCCTTCCTTCTCAAAATACTTACAAGTGAACGGGGGGAATGAGGTGGCGCGAAGCACTTAAGTACCTAGCTTCCCTTAGACGGCCTTTTATAGAACGTAGCCTTTCTATTCACCTTAAAGTTCGTATTTTTCGAATTATTTCTTAACGAAAGTATTTATCTATTTTTGCCTTTATTTTTGTTTGATCGATACACGTATAAGGAACCGAAACGCCTCCAAATACGGGGTATTGCAAGCAATACTTATGGAAATATTGTGTATTAAGGTTCTTATATGTAATATCTATAATAAAAGAAAATCCTTTTTGTATTTTTTTAAGAAAAATATATTCACAATAAAAATCAAGATGAATTGAGATAAGAAAAATAGTAATATGTAATATATTTTTGGTGTAATACTTTAGGAAAAGTATTACTATTGGATTTTTTTAATTTTTTTGGTGCAAATCTTAGGAAAGAATTTGCTTTTGATGATTTTTTTTATTTTTTTGTATTTTATATTTTTTAATTTTTTATGTTGTTGATTTTTTAACAAGAAAAATAACGTTCAAAAGTGAACGGATCCCAAAATCCAAATCTTCTCACGAAAAATCGTCAATCGTAACGAGATCGATGCGGCAACGGCGCCAATTTAATATCGCATTTTTTTAGTATAATCGTTTTCTCCTCGACTCGACTCGAACTGATTAACAACTTTATCACAAGATTAATTGTTCTTGGTTAATAATAATTGTTTGGTAATCTATGTCTATTTAAACTCAAAATGGGAAAAAAATGTAGGCTAAGGAATATATAAAAATAAAAGCGCAATTAATTCACATAAAATTATTCTAAAATGCAATATAAAATTAAAATACAAATTTAGATCTAGAATGCAACAAAAATAAACTATAATTAAAAATAATAATAAATCTAAATGCGAAATTAATCTAATGCAAGCACGTAATATCAAGTAATAGCGGCGAAAAATGAAATCACAAAGATAAACTTAAAAATAAGGATAAAGCTTCAACCTTTTAAGCTTATTAATCTTTTTAGATGATAAAGCTACAAGCTTTATATACTAATAAGCTTAATAATCACAAAAAAGTGTAAACTTTTTACTAATAATAAGCTTATCTAAATGAAATCTAATTTTAAAACTTTTAAATCTATATTTTAAAACAAATAATAATAACTAAAACTAATTAAACCGGGTTTTTATGAAAAATATAATTTTATTAAAAACAATCTAACTATAACCATCTAATTAATAAAACTAAAGCGATTAAGCTAGAAAAATAAAAAAAAAGAGAACTTTAGTACCCGTAGTCCGAAGATAACCGCTCTAAACAAACAACATCAACAATATCAACAAAATACGACCCGTAAAGTACACGGCCAACCAATATCAAACCAAAACTAAGCGTATCCCGGCCCGTAAAGTACACGGCCAACCAAATCAATCTCTAACCAAATTAATCAATCATAAGCTTTTTACAAATAGTGATAGATCGATACGCCGAGATCAAATAAAACATAAAAGGTTAGGATAATAAGCACTAATTATTATATGATAAAGAGATTTAATTAAAACTAATAGATCTAAAATATTTTTTTATATTTTATAAAAGTATTTTTAAATTTTAAAACTAAAAATTATAGATCTACTTAATCTATTTAAAAACCTAATAGATTTAACTACTTTTTAAGGATTTATAAAAATACTTTAAATTTTAAATTTAAAACTTATAGATCTAAACTATTTAATATAAAAACTAATAGATCTAACTATTTTTTTGGTTTTATGAAAGTATTTTTAATTTTTAAGCTTAAAAATAATAGATCTAAAAAACTAATAGATAAAAACTAAAAGTACTTAAATAAAAAGCTAGCTTATAAATAAGTTGTAAGGCTAAGCTTAGAACTTATGAGATTTAAAAAGCTAAAGAGCTAATTAAATAATTACTCCAACAATAAGCTAGATCTAGGAAAATAAGGCAACAGTAAGCTTGAAATAAGCTTGTATATAAATCTAACTTATTAGGAAAAAGTTATAAAAACTTATCCCAGATAATAAGATAGATTATAATTAAAAGGAAAAAAGAAAGGTAGAATGAGAATTAAAGTAAGAGATAAACAATTAAACTAAAACTTGAATTTTATTAAAAAGGAAAGATTACAAAACTTGAAAGGAAATTACAAAGCTTAAAAAAATAAAACTAAGAGACTATATGAAAGTTATAGAGAAAATGGATTTTTAAAACTAAGCTAACATCCATACAAAAGAGAGGGGAAGAGTTTATATAATAGCTATGAGCATGGGTATTTTGGTCCATTCCTACACTCTTTTGCTTTGTTTTCATTGACAGAAATGGCCAGCTGGCCTTGATTTCCTTCTTTTTTTATGCTTCTAGAAGCTGACAGGTGTGGAATGTGGGATCATGTGCTCATTATAGCTAGACACATGCCCCTGCCAACTTTGTAATCATCGCCTGCCACGTGTCTCAATATAATTGGTCAGCCGCACTGAAAATCTGACTTGTCTGCTACCTAGGACTGACGTGGGGGCAGCCTATGGTTGGCCGCTCGTCTACCACGTCTGACCCTTTGATCCTCGTACTGATGTGGGCGTCGCCGTCACATGTCACTTTCCTACTGGCCAGCCGCCGCCACGTCATCATCGTTCCTGCACAGAAATAATAACTTGTCAGTTGCCACGTGGCGCGCTGGCATTGGCCAGCCGCCGCCACGTCTTGCTGACGTCACTGCTGACATCAGCCGGTTTGGACAGGTTTGAACCAGGTCTGAACCGGGTCTGGTTCGCGTCTGGACCGGGTCTGGACCGGCTGGTCTGAACCGGGTCTGGTTCGGGTCTGGACCGGGTCTGGACCGGTCTGGTTCTGGTTCGGGTCGGTCACGTGGACCACTAAGGTGGTGCCACGTGGCATAGGCAATATATATCCAGCCTTTGCCACGCCCAGGATTCGAACCTGGGTGTTTGGGTCGTGACTAAGGAAACCAAGGGCTGCCAATTGTGCCAAGCAGCCCTTTAAGTTTAGAAGTGCAAAATTTATTATTTAACCCCCTTTTGTTTGTTGACCCAGGCGTGTTGACCCCCATTGACCAGGTTCAAAAGTTTAATAATAATAATAATAATAATAATAATAATAATAATAATAATATATTACGAAAATTAATTTATTTTTTTTTAAAAAACTTTATTATATTTTTGTATTTTCGGAAATTATTTTATTTATATTATTAATTTATTAAAAACTAATTAATTTAATATAAAAACTAATTAAACTTAAAAAAATAATAGAAAACAAACCGTGAGGAGTTAAGACGCGAGGTCAGGACCGTTAGCTTCGTAATTTTGTTCTCTTCAATGTGGTTAATTAGTGGATGACTTTGGAGATTGGAAAAATGGTCCTTGTTGTAAAATATTTATCAAATCTTCATCTTTAGCCCTACAAACTTCATTCTTTTGGCACTTTTTGGTCCTTTGACTTTATCTTTAACTTTTTCTTCGATAAATGACCGTGAAATCCCGTGTTTTTTTCCTTTTGATCTTGTGTACCTATTTCACAACAAAACACAAAACCACCCATAATTCTGACATTTACGATATTAAATACACGTTTTGGTCTCGTTTTTCATTGTTTTGTGTGGTAAAAGGATAAGTGTTTACACACTTATTAACGGGCACCAAAAATCCAACAACAATCAACAATGAAAAAGTATGCGAGTTCTTCATTTCTAGTTTTATCAGATATCGGTCAGCCAAGGGTAGTTGTCTGGTACATTTATCGGACAACAAAGCAGCATAATTTAGTTTAAATTATTATTTAAATTTTCTGTTTTTGTCTTATTAGGTTTTCTTGGAATTTCATTTTTCCTTAGTATATTATTCAAGTTCTAGATTTTTTGAAACCAAAATTAGATTTTTAGCTTTATTAGATTATTTTTTTTATTATTATTTTCATTTTAAATTTTAGAAAATAGTTTAAAATAGTTAAATGTATTTTAAATTTTTAGAAAAATAATTTTTAGACTTTAATTAATATACTTTAGGTTTACATTTGTTAAAAATTTCATTTTGACTTCTTATTAATTTTATTTATTTTTATGTTTTTATTAAACTTTAAAAATTAATATAAATTAATTAAATAAGTTTTGAAAATTGTGTTTTGCATTTTTGTTTTAATCACATTTTTCTTAACTTAGACAACAACTTTGGTAATTTTTAGAGTAGTTTCGTTTTTCGTCACGTTTTACGATTTCGCGTTTTTACCGTCGTAGTGTAATTTTTAATGTAACTCGTCTTTAGTTTTAAATCTTTCTTATCCAAAAATGATCACTAATCCAAACTTGATTTTTATAGTATTGGCATAACACATACACCTCCTTAGAGAACGAACTCGCATTTATTCGATTTTACGTTTTTCCTAAAAAGTGAAGTTTAATACTTGCCACGGTTATTTGTTTTTCCTAAAACAAGTGACTAAAATACCACAATCATTTTGGCGCCGCTGCCGGGGATGTGTGTTTAGCTTTATATATATCGTGTTTGTGTGAGTAGTGCGTTTTTGCTTTTCATTTTTAGAAAGCGTAAATATCGTACATACTCGTTTTTATTTTTTACTATATTGTAGAATATCAAAATAAAACGTGTTAATTGTTCCTCAATTAACACACGAATCTTTTTCCAGTTATCATTTTTTTCTTGTTGTGAATACTATATTATATTACGTAGCACAATTAATACAAAATAGTTATCCAAATACGCGAGAAATCGCACCTCAATAGTTGAGCGTTCCGGTCACTATTGTTGTATCGAATTCAAACAAAAATCAAAGGCAAAATAGATAAATACTCTTAAAAGATTTAATCTCAATTGATACAAACTATAAGGTGGGTATAAGGCAGGTGTTATAAAATACACCCTAAACAAAAAGGCTCTTAAGTGCTTCGCGCCGCCTCGTTTCTTCGCTTGCTTTTGCGTATCGATTTAGTGACGATTGATTAAGGGTTTGCCACTCAAGTATTAATACATCTATTTTTGTGAGTTTTTATTATTGTACCTCGAAACGTTTTGGCATTCCGCCAACGTTTCAAAGTCGACGAGGGTTTTCACTTCACGTGATTACTTTCATTCTTCTTCGATTCATTAATCAAGACCTTTTATTATTGGATACGTTTTTGTGGATTTAATTATCTACGTAATACACCAAAAAATCCAAAAAAATAAAAAAACAATCAAAAACCAAAAAATTGAAAAAACGAAAACCCCCAAAAAAGAATCTTCTTTGCTACCCCCCCCCCCCCCCATTCTTTACGTTAGTACATGCACACTCGATCGAAGGACTATACGAATTATAGCAACGCATCGAATCTACGCAATCGAAATCGAAGGAATCGACAACGAAGACGTGATTTAGAAACGAACGTTCCTAATTTTGTTGTCAAAATCGTAGACGAGATGGCTGAGAATCATACGATGATGGAGTTGCTCCAAGCACCCACCGAGGGTTATGGAGACGCGATCGTTATTCCCGCAATCGAAGCGGAGAATTTTAAGATTAAGAGCGGAATGCTACCTTTGATTCAAGCTACAAAGTTTAGAGGTCGTGAGGCGGATAATCCTCACGATCACATTCGAAATTTTGATCGTATTTTGGCCACGAGCAAGTTTAAAACGTCGACACCGATTTCGTTAAGCTTATGCTTTTTCCGTACTCGGTCGATGGTGCCGCCAAGGATTGGTACGAGAAAGAGCCACCTAATTCCATAATTACGAGGAAGGATCTCGTTTCCAGATTCGTTAATCATTTCGTTCCGCCGTCTAAGACCACGTGTTTCAAAAACGAGATCACGAGGTTCGAACAAAAGCCGAATGAATCATTTAGAGACGTGTGGGATCGTTTTAAGGAATTGCTTAGGCAATGTCCTCACCATGGATTTTCCAAGTTACACCAAATCGACACTTTTTATAACGGTATTAATTTTCAACAGCAAGATTCGTTAAATTCCGCCGCCAGTGGCAATTTTTTGTGTAAAACTCCAAAAGACGCATTAATGATTATCAAAAATAGATCCAAGGTTTTCCAATTCTATAGAACACCGAGTGTTGCCAATGTCGCCAATGTTAGTAATTCTAATCGCGATATTGAGAGGGTTGATGCAAAAGTCGACAAGTTGACGAATGTCTTTACATCGTTCTTAATCGAGATGCAAAAGAAAGACGCTCCCGCTACGGTGAAAGCGGTTGAGGCTTCGTGTACGTTGTGTGGTGGACCTCATAATTATTGCGAGTGTGCGGCTACGGATGGCGAAACGTCAAGTGTAAACGCGTTAAACAACAATTTTCAAAATCAAAATAACGCGGGTCCATCAGAAGGAAATTATAGCCAAGGCAATAACTTTAATCGTGGAAATGATTTTCAAAATCAAAACCAAAACAATTTTCAAGGAAATAATAATCAACAAGAAAAATTTTTGAATCAAGGAAACTATAATCAAGGTCGTAATTTGAGTTGGCAATATCGAGATAACAACAACAATCAAAACTCGAATTTTCAAAACAAAAATCAAGGAAACAATTTTTTAAGTGGTAATCAAGGGAATTTTCAAAGAAATAATCAAAACCAAGGGAACTTTAATTCTAATCAAAATTGTTCGTCAAACGAGTTTCAAGAATATATGAAAACGAATGAGGCTAATATGAGACGATTAGAGGGACAAATTGGTACTTTGAAAAACGACTTTTCCAATACATTGAAAAATCAAAATACAAAGATTTAGCAAGGACAAATCGATATAAAAAAATGTTTTCGGCCATAATCAACAAGTCTTCGGGTGCGTCATCGAGTATGTTACCTAGTGACACCGTTACTAATCCGAAGGAACATGTTAAAGCCGCCTCGTCTCGTGGAAAAGGTCGTGTGATTACCCCTACCCTTGATAAATTTAGAGTTGTTCCTTCTTCAAAACCGTCGACTTCTAAAACACCTTGATGTTCTAAATTCGAGGGGGTGAACGTGGTGACCAAGGAAAAGAGTACACACCCTCGTGTACCTTAAATTCCATCCACGTTTCAAAAAGAGAGCTTTATCAACCTTACCAAAGTGACCCTTGAGGAAACTTGTGCTTCGAATCCTTCTTAAAAAACCCAAAAGGCATATGCCGAGAAAGGAAGAGGATCCGGGCCAATTTCTTTACCTTGTGATTTTTCCGAGATTGAGGGATTTTAGCCCTTCCCGATTTAGGTGCTAGCATCAATCTCATGCCTCATTCTCTTTAGAAATTGATGAAACTGCCTAGACTTAGCCCCACGAACATGACTATCGAGCTAGCAAATTATAATTTATTGAAACCAATGGGAATAGCCGAGGATGTTTATGTTAGAATTGGAAAGTTTGTTTTTCCCGCGAACTTCGTCATATCCGATTATGAGTGTGATCCTAAATGTCTCATTATTTTCGGTCGACCCTTTTTATCGACGGCTCGAGCCATAATCGACGTTCACGATGGGAAATAAACTATGAAATATGGGGAGGATAAAATGGACTTTTTCGTGAGTAGATCCCAAGTTTCAAATGATCATGATAAAACCGAGGTTCCTAAAACCGATATTTCAAAATTTGATAATATCAAAGCTCATACTTTAGCCGAAAAAATGAGGCTAGATGCATGTTTTAAAAGGATGAAAATGAACATTCTTCGAGATGAGGATTTTAACGATAAAGAATACGTTTACTTAATTCAAAAAGGTATTCGTAAATTTATGGATGAAAAATCATTTTGGGATATGTTCGGTGAAACAAGTCAAAACCCAATTCCGAAGGGCGAAGTTAGTGCCATCACGACAATGACCAATATGGACTCGTCTTCACCACCTTCGAAGGACCACGTCTTTGAGGCTTCAACTTCTAATTCCATTGAAGTGCCTTCATTTCCTAGCCCAATATCCATTGAGGCTAAAGGTTTTATCGATATCGATCCTCTCGTCATTGAAATGTCACCTAAGCATAGTCATTCGACTTGTAAGACCATGGTTGTGAGTTCTCACATCGACACTTTCTTTGATAAAGAAGATGAGGACAATTTTGCCGAAATTGATCACATACTCAAAAATCCACAAGCAATTTTTGTTTATCCTAAAAAGAATTCTTTGTGTGGTGAGTATGATGATTTTGAATTCGAGCCCGAGATTGAGGAAATAATTGAACGAGAGCTAGCTCTTTTACCTCCACTTCCACCTACAAGCGAGGTTGATTTTTCCAATATCGAGGCCGAACTTGATGAGTTGGAACATCTCACTCATAATGAAGAACCAACTCACGTGACCAAAAATCCCATTCTCGAGGAGTTACCTAATCAACACTCCTCAAATGAGAATGACGTTTACCACATTCGTGAGGACCTAACTTATCAACGATCCCCACAAAATAATGATGGTTTTGTGCTTGATCGTGATCTTTTTGAGAGAGTTTCTAAAATCATCAATGAGGGGAACGACAAACCTTGGTTTGACGAGCCTATCTACGATGAATAAATCGAAGAGATTAACGTTCATGAGGATGACGAATATTTTGACCCCGAGGGGGCGGTGCTCTTTGTTGATCAACGTTTTGAGAACTTATACAATCCACCCCCCCCCCACCCGCGACTTAAATGTGAGGATTTTGAGTGTGACTAATATTGAATTGGAAACGCCAAATATTTTCGACATTATAAAAACGGGTTTTCATAAAGAGTAAAAAAACGATGAAAAAGGAAAGGATTTTAAAATTGATTTAAATGATTTTTCTACAAGTTTAACTCCGTCATCACATCATTATTTGAGTGCTACGACCTCGTCTACTCCTTTTGACGATGCTTTGTGTGGTTTTAGTGTGGGGGAAGCCCCTTATGTTCCCTCACATATCTCCACTGAGGACGAGATATTCGATCCCTGAATCGCAATTATAGGGAAATCTCGGTCTTCCACCGATGCAATAAATGGAAAATATTTTCGTTTGCTTGGTGCGAGTCTACCTCGAGTAGCTCATTGTATTGCCCCACCAATTTTCCCACCCTTCTATTTCTCACCTCTTTTCTTTGACCCCTTTTGGGTTCTACTATCGGTTGAAGTAGCGTTGTTTCGTCTTTCATCCGAAAACAAGGACGCTATCTTTGATCCTGGTATACGTATATCCGGTTTTTAAAGTACTCCACGTACTTTTGGGCATTGTTTATCGTGTAAGCCCCACCAAAAATGACCAAACCATGATAATCCCTAAATGATCACATTTGTGGGGATTCGAGTCGAGCTTTTGACTCGGTTATAAAAAACAAGGTGCCTCGTTGGAGATTCTCATGCTTATTCTTGTAAATATTATTGCTTTTTTAGATTAATGTAATGCGAGGACTTGTGCTCTTTCGACCTTTGTTCCGTGGTTGTTTGTGATTGTGATTTATTAGGTTCATCGTCATCATTGAAGCCTCTCGTGTTTGTTTTACGTATCACTTGAGCTTGATCGTTGCCTTTGACGATTCCGATATTCGATGATCTCCTTTTATGTTCTAACGATTATCTTATTAGCATAATTTATAAACGACTTTTAGGTTATTCGTTTTACCCTTTCCATGCTCGAGATTAAACATTAGATTTTTCGTCTCTAGTATGGGGGTGTTTCACCCTTAGACTCGAAACATTGAGGACAATGTTTAGTTTTAGTATGGGGGGTGAATAGATACTTCACCTTGCTTACGTCATCACGCAATCTAGTTTTCATCTTTTTGTTATCGTTTTATGCAAAATAAGGCTAAAAATGGCCAAATTTTTAATTTTTTCTAGTTTTTCACAAGTGTTTAAGACACGAATGTAGGTTTTCCGTTGGTGAGAATAAGAGTAACTTTTTACTCGACCGTGTGCGTTGAGCACTTAGCTTCGATTCCTTAACTATAATTAGGCTAAGTCTCTTAATTAAGGACGAGAAATGATAGAGTTCATTATAAGTTATTATGCTAAACGTAGAGTACTCGTATTCTTTCAAAAACTCATGTGTCCTAATTATTTGCTTATTTTCTCCATGCTTTTATAATAAATTGTTAATAAATATTGATTTAGCGGTTTAATCTCTATTGTGGGTTTCTAATTTATTTTAGTAGCTTCCATGTAATTAAATTGGGAAAACATTAAGGTATCACCAGCGTCACGGTTTTGAAGTATTGGCACCCAAATAATCAAAGGCCTCCTCAATAATAATTTTTAAGTTGTGCTTCACCTAAATCAAGCAAAATTTTTAAGCTCACAAGGCCGAAAAATCTATGCAAAATTGAAGTGATTGTCTTAAATCTCGAAGCCTTAAAGATCCAAAATTCGCCTTAGCGTGAAGATATACATCAAGTCATAAAAACACCTCATGGCGAGGTTAAATAAAAGACAAGGGCAAGACGGAAGTCATAGTAAAAGCTCCATGGCGGAGTTGAATAAAAGATGGAGGTAAACCATGATAATCAAAGCTACCGATGACGATGTGGGTAATAAAATTCATGGTAATAAGTCAAATGTTCAAAACCGTTCTAAAACCGTGTTTATCGATCCTTTTTGTTGACTAAATTTTTTGACATCGTTGTCTATTAGGAGAAATTATTAATTCGATGATTTTGGTTACACCGTTAATACTCTACTTTTGGACCTAATCTCTATTTACGCATAAGTCGAAAATGTATCCTCGTGATCATTAAGACAAGAATAAAATATAAGAGATACACTTTAGGAATAATGGAGTTTAAGTACGTGATTAGAGCATATGAGTAGTGTTAGCATTACTAACTTATAACGACAATGATCTTGTTTCACGCTTAGCATGGAATTGGGTGAAAATCGAGGATGATGAACTTATCTCTATGAGGCATTCACGTGTTCTTATTCTTTGACCCTAAAAGTAACGTTCTCGTGATGAAAACAATACATTATGTCTAAAACGCATGTAGTAGTTTAATTAAATTTACGTTTCAATAAATTGTCATTAAAAACGAATTTTGGAAGTGCTATGATACTTAATTCTAGCATTGCGTGAGGGCACGACAATGGTTTAGTATGGGGGAGTGATGATACTGCATTTATACATAGTCTCATCGTCTAAATCGGGCTTAAAATGCTTAAAAATATCCTAAAATGCCATAAAATATGCTTGTATGTTCATTGCGTATTTTAGGTACAAATATAGTGAAATCAACAAAAGAACACAAGATTCAAGCAAAAACGAACACGGGAAACGAAGCCGCACAATGAACCGGACCCGAACAATGAATTTTGTAAAAATGCCCTTGAAGTTTTGAAGATTGTCAAGTTTGGTCCCTCATCTTTAGAGAATTGTCAACTTTGGCCCTCCAAGACTCAATTTATATCCTTGAAGGATGAAGACTTTACAAGAGAGACCCTTGAAGATTGAGGAAATACACAATTAGTCCTCCATCATTACAAAGGACTATCCTTAAAAATAAAAAATGACTAACTATGTAATACAACAAGGACTGTGGATGCAAAGAATACTAGTAGCCGCTGTTAGTGGGATGGTTAATTATGCCAAAAGCCCAATTTACTTAACAATACTACCCAACAAACCCATTAAACTATCGAAACCCACCCACCAACAACCTATTTAACCCCTACCCTCCAATCATAGTATGTCACATCATTAAAACCCCATTAGCCATCACCCTAACCCACAACCCACAAGACACTTCTATACCCGGTCCAGGTCAACAACCAGTCAAAACCCCACTTTACTTAACAATTTTTAAACTGGGATAAAAAGCTATTATAATTGAGGGGAAAACTTTTGCTGTTGTGATTATCCACCCTAATCCACCCTCTTAGGACCCTAGAACACCCCAGATTTGATTAACCCTCTCCCTCAATTAAAACCCAATTAACCATAGGGGTTTTGACCTATACCCCACACCCAACCATCCCACATGTCAAGATTCGAGGCCACATCAGTTGGGGGGACCAAACCAGCTCACATGAATCACCCATCACTTTCGTTTGCAGAATATGAAGACCAATGAATGATTGGATTTTATTGCTTGGTGCCCACAACTAAACCAACGTCCCAGATTCATTCAACAGTTAGAAGATCACATGGTGCTATTTATTTCACCAAGACTTTCATTTCAAAATTCAAAAATCCCAGGGCACTTTAGGAATTGTATGTTTAGGGTTTGCTTCATTCTTGATGGTTCTTTATTTTAGTATAAATTGAGCTTCCAACATGTGGAAAGCCTTTGTTCCAGATATTTTGTAAACCTTTTTAAATGAATATTTAGAGTGTTTTCTAAGTCTTGCAAATATATGAGTTCCATTTTAGTTAAATTTCTTTAATTTCGTCTCATTTATTTTATGCAAGTTATTTTTCAGTTTTATCTGTTGGAAATACGTTTTACGTATTTATGAAGGATCGGTCGCTCCAACGATAATTATGTAATGGGCTCGTGATCTATTTAATTATTGTATAGTCCATATAGCCCACATGTAGGGTGGGCTATATATATCCCCTCCTAGCATGTTAGGAGGGGTTGTTGATTACCATTTACACATTTAATCATATTTCCATCTTTTCTTTCTCTCTTTACATTTCCCCTTTTCTCTCCTTTCTCTCTCTAATCCTTCATCTCTTTCCTTCATTTCCTTATGATTATCATCTAAATCAACCATCTAAATCCACCTAATCCATGATATAGAATAGGCCATTTATCTCGTAGACCTTCAATTGGTATCAAGAGCCATGGTTAGTTTGGTTTATTTTTGTTTTATTTCTTTTTGATTTTGGTGGGTTTTGATTTAATCATGCTTAAACTTTAAAAAGTTTGTATTTTTTATAAAAAGTTTGTGTTTTTATGTGTTAAATCATATCAAATCTTCAAATTTATTTACTTTTTAGATAAAAAATCACAAATTTTTATATAAAAATCAAAAATTTCTTTATCAAATCTTAAAAAGTTTTGTGTTTTTATAAAAAGTTAGTGTTTTTTATAAAAGTTTGTGTTTTTTCTTTTTAATTTTGTATTGTTTTTGATTAAATCCTTCTATTTTGATTGCCTTTTTGTGTTTGAATCAATTTTTTTTATTATTTTTATTATTTTTATTTTTTTATTTTTATTTTTTTTAATCAATTTTACCAGTTATTATTTATTTTTTTATCAGTTATTACTTTAATCACCTTCTATTTTTTTATAAACAGTTTATATAGTTTTTTAATCAATATTTTTATAATCAGTATTTTTTCCTTATTTTTAATCTATTGGGTCTCAGTCCTTCAGTCCTGCTGTCCAAAATCAAGGTTTTTGTCCAAATTCAGTCCTGCTGTCCAAAATCAAGGTTTTTGTCCAAAATCAAGGTTTTCGAGTGAGCCAAAAGTTCCGAATCAAACCACAAGTTCCGTATCAAACTAAAAGTTCCGAATCAATCTCTAAGTTCCGAATCAAACAGAAAACTTCCGAACCAAGAACTTCCGGATCAAGCCAAAAGTTCCGGATCAAGAAGTTCCGGATCAAGAAGTTCCGGATCAAGAACTTCCGACCCAAGAACTTCCGGCTCAAGCCAAAAGTTCCGGATCAAGAAGTTCCGGATCAAGAAGTTCCGGATCAAGAACTTCCGAACCAAGAACTTCCGGATCAAGAAAAAAGTTCCGGGTGAAGCAACCATTTCAAACATAACGGGAAAAAAGACCAACAAGACTTAATCTGAATACCCACACCTCGACTCACTCTCGAAAACCATACTCTCTCACACCTCTCGTCTTACAAAACTAACATCAAACTCGACATCAAAACACAATCGTTTCTCGACTCTCGAACACACAAAAACAAGACTACACAATTCCTCACCTCTCGTCCAAAAACAGAACCCATCCCAACCCATCCCTCTCGAACACCTCAAACACCCTCTCGAAAAGGTGTAACTTGCTTCCTCACTCGTCACGACCCCAAACAAAATCCTCTCGACACAACACTATAACCCACTCGACTCACACTCATTCTCATCTCTCGGACACCAGACTCAAAGTTTTCTTTTGACAGACTCACAAAACAATTTTACACTCGACACAACAAAAGCTAGCCGAGACACACTCATAACCGACACCACACTGACTCACCATTAATTTGACTCGACTCCAACACTCATAATTAACTCGACTTCATTCTGGAAACAAAAACCAAGACACACATCCACCCAGACTTCCCCTCAACTCCCTCGTTACACTCAAACACCATCACAGACTCTCCCTCGACAAAAACAAACATCCCTCGACTCCATCTCTCATCAACGAAAATAGACCCTATCCTCACAATCAACACTAAAGACTCTCATTCCCTCTCGAATCATTCCCTCGGACTCATCTTCAACCATTTTTTTCTCGACTCATCACAAAAGAAAGACACTACAGTAGAAGAGAGAGAGACTCAACAAAAACATTAAAAGAGGACCTACCCGAGACCATTTGAATGATCTTGTTGACGAAATCTTGATTCTTCGTTGTTAATTGGTTTAGAAAATCAGGTTCTTGTGTTATTCAGTTAAGATTGGTGACTGAGTTTTCTGAGGAGAGAGAGAGATTAGGTTAGACGGAGTTTTATCTTGGTGAGAGAGAGAAAACTGTGTTTTTTGGTTTATGAGATTTTGTTAAACAAGAACTGAGGAGACATATTTAATGGGCGGATTTAACAAAGAAATAGCAAGTGGGGCGGTGGAACTTCTCCTATTGGGCCACGTGTTTTTTGGTTGACGGAGAAAACAAGGGAGGATTTTTAATATCCGTTTCATTTTGTTACACGTTTCATTTTTTTTATATATCAGAAAACGATTTTTTAAAATATATCACATTCTAAATATATCAGATTTTTTATTATTATTTCCTTTTCTATTTTAGTTAAGATTAGTACACATTTTTTTTAAAAAAAAAAAAAAAAAAAATAACACCTTACGTTTTTGTAGTTTTTTTTTTAAAAGTAAGACGTTTTTTTTTTATTATCTTTTATTCGAAAATATTATATTACAAAAATATTTTTACTAGAAATTTTTTATTATCTTTTATTATCTTACAAAAATATTTTTGATAGAAATTTTTTTTTTTTTAATCAAAATTTTTCTTTTTTAAACTAAGTTAATTTTTGGCAAATCGTGAAAAAATATTTGTCGGGATAAACGTTATTATGGCCGGATTTCAAGAAACACGTGACGAGCCAAAGTGACGAGCTTCATTTATATCATCCATCGAGGAATTTTAAGTATTATTTACGGGTCTTTCGTTTTAATCGATCTTTAATGGATTCGTTCGATTCGACATGTCAAAAGGGAGAGTTGTATTTAAGGCAAAACGAAGTTAAGAAAAGTGGCATCACCTCCTTTCAACTACTCCAGTCTCATCTTGTCACTCTTTCGGGGATTCAAGGAGGGAGCGAATTTGTGACAATCTTTGGACAAGATCATCATATATTCATCGACTCCATTTTTACCACTTTGACCCAACTCGCCGAGCAACTCAACCATGGAAACTTTAATCACTCTGCATCGGTACTTGCATATAAGGCTCTTGTGACACACCTCACGCCTTTCCTCCAATTTAATATCATCAAGCCTGAAAGTTCAATGATTTGCCAATCGTTTCTTCGAGATACACATACCGAGCTTCGAGTTTTCCGTGATACGATTTTGAAACTCATGTCATCGGTCTCGTCTTCGATATATCAAAGATCACAACTTCAGCAAGTGTATGTTAATGGAGTGCAAGAATCAATGACGCAGATGCAAGAGGATAATGGTCATATGGTTGACAACTTGGAGCCTAACGATGGCACGAGCACAGAATCAGGAGGACAACATGATGCCAGTGGCACGTCAGGGAATGTTCACGAGATTTCTCATGATGACACCTTACCCATTTATGACGCAGAGCCTGCAAACATGGTACAATGTAATGTGGTTTATGATGTATATGCTGATGATATACCGCATATTGAGGATTCTGAACCTAATTATGACAAACATGGGATGGAAACGAGTGATAGCAATACCACTTCTGATTCATCCGATGTAAGTCATAATGGGGGAGAGATTGTTCAGAATGCTAAACATCATGATAATTATCCTATAACTGATTCATTGACTGCTTCTGATTCCAAGATTAAAGAGCTCGAAACAATCATAGCTCGGCAATCAAAAGATCTTGAGGATGCCAAACTTGAATTCTCTAAGAAAACGGCCAAATTTGAAACATACTTTGAAAAACTTGAAAAGTCAAACGTTGTTCTTGAAAGAAAATTGGATCAAACTGTTCTAGATTCTAAAGCTGAGAAGGATAATCTTTTGAAACAAATTCAACTGCTTGAATCTAAATTGGCATCCCAAGATAACGTGCTCAAAGAAAATGAAACATTAAAGGCCCAATTACAGGAAAAGGTTTTTGCTATAGCTGCGTTGAAAAACGAGTTAAGGAAAAGTAAAGGACCTAGTGTGGACACTAAGCTTGAAAAACCATCAATCTTGGGGAAAACGCCTACAAATCAGTTCGTCAGACAACCGATGGTCAGACAACCTACTGCATTTAGATCCGAGCGACCACAATCCTCGAGACCGCGGTTTGCCTCCCAAGTTGATTTGGTTCATCTTATTAGACCAGTCACTCCAGCAACTAGGCCCAATGTGATCACTCCAGCTTTAGCAAGACCAAATCATATGATTGCCTCTAGTTTCCCTAAAAATACCAAGACCACGTCTAGAACTAGTTCAAATGACGTTTGCCATGAATCTGATCTTAGGGAAGCTAAGCAAAAGACACATGTAAGAGATAGGAATTTCAAACCTAGTCAGATGCCTTCTAGTTTACCCAACACTGCTAACCGTAGCATGTCCAATCCTAGGAGCATCAATCAATCATCTAGGGATTCTAGATCTTACTCGGACATTAAATATGCTACCTGTAAAACATGTAGAAAATGTGTCTTTACGGCAAATCATGATGCTTGTATCAAAAAAATGCTTAATGAGGTGAACTCCCGTGCTAGACTTAAATCCCAGTGGGTCGCTAAAATCAAACCCTTTGGTAAAATGTGGCGCCCCACTGGTAGAACTTTCACTCTTGTAGGAAACGAGTGCCCTTTAACTAGGATAGTCTCCGATTCTACTAAGTCTACTAGGGAGGAAACTGATAAAGATGATACTTCACTTACGCCTAAACTTAAGGTTTTCTATAAAAGGAAACGTTTGCCAGCCAAGACTAGTGAATCATCTACTCAGGTCGCCTCTGAAACAAGTAAAGCCAACTGTGAACCCCCATGTGCTTCTATAATTGATATTGCTAACCCACGTCAAAGCATGCAAATTCCTAATGAGATTGCAGGTACCAAAGTTGATGTTCCAAAAGAACGAAGCGGTCCAATCGTTGTGTACCGTTCAACTAAGGACACTCTTAGAGTTTGGTTGTTGAAGAAGCAGATATCAGAGAAACAAATGTCTCAGGGGATTCATGGTTAAGCTGCAAAGAGGACTTATAGTCACATCACAGACTATAACTCGCTTTTCAAAGAAAGGAAAGTTTATCGCCGATGGTAAACTTATCCTAACAATGAGAAATTAATTTTTCTCGGGCATGAGCTCATATCAAAAACATTCCAAGTTTTTAAGCTCATGCACAATGACTTACAGTTAAATGTCAGACTGTAACTCGAACTTAAAATAAAGGAAAGATTATCTTTTATGATAACTTATCCTCTTAACGAGAAATTCACCTTTCTCGGTCATGAGCTTGTATTAAAACATTCGAAGTTTTAAGCTCATAAAGGAAAGTGTATCTTTTAACTAAGAGAACTTTTCCTCGTAACGAGAAATTAACCTTTCTCGGTCATGAGCTTTCCGTTAACAGTCAAAGTTTTCAAGCTCATGAAACACGACTTCTAAGTAAATGTCAGCTTAGGACTCGTTCTTCAGATAAAAGGAAAGTTTATCGCCGATGATAAACTTATCCTTGACAACGGGAAGTTTACAACTTCTCGGAATTGAGCTCGTTTTTATAAGATATTCAACATCTTAAGCTTAAGTAATTGTTTTTCAAAACTTTGAACACAATTTTTCGAGAATTTCTCAAAAGGTTTTTCTAAATCTTTCAAAATTGTGTGTTCAAAAACGTTTTGATAAAACGAGCATGTCTTCTGGAATCGATAATATTTACGAACCTAGAAATGTCATTCAATAATGACACGGGGTTGTAAATAAAGTTCGAGCAGAAGTTTAAAAGATTTAAAACATGCTCCATATGGTTTGCTATTATTTCAGATAGCAACCCGCTTTTCATAATCAAGTCAAGCATTTCACCGGAAAGCTTTGACTCAACAACGGGAATTAATTTTCTCGGGGACGTGACGAGGTGACCAGCATTCGTGAACAAGAACCATGTGAATCTTTCATATGATGTTCTCCATCATTCAGGTCCAACCTCGTAAATTGCTAATCTTGTGAATTCATTATTATATATGATCTTTGCACGTAATAAATACCTTACACTTGTGTTTAAAAGGTATTTAATTTACGTTTCAACACACCCTCATTAATTTGAGGGGGAGCTTGTGTCATTCATGAAGATAATTGGACTTGCATTTTTCTTCCCAAATTTTCTTAAAATGCTATTAAATCAATTGATATTAAAAACATCGATTGGGTTAATATTTTTAATATGGGGGAGAAAATGTGATTAAATATGGGATTTGATCAATCATAAATGGTTTGACTTAACATGATAGCTCATCCCGACATGTGCAAAATGTTTTCGAATATCGTAGCATATGTTAAGGGGGAGCAAAATGGATTTGCACTTTAAAGTGGATTTCATGGTGACATACACTTACCCAAAAACATCTCTATTCACGACAGTGACGATTGTGGTGACATAAGGATGGTAGGATAGGTTAAAGTCCAATGATTTCTCTAGAACCGGAGGAATCTTCCCAAGGACATTCCATAGCTAGAAATAGTAGTCCTTAGGAAAGATGGAGAAAGATTGTGAACGTAGCTGAATGCCGACCAAGTACTTAAGTTAGCACTGGAACAATCACAACAAGGTGCTAGTTATGACGTATTGGTAAGCATTGAAGGGGTTGAAGAATGAAAAAGAATTGTAAAGATAAAGGGTGTAAAGAAAGAAGCCCTCCTTACAACTTTAGGCAGAAACCGGGTCAATACATATGCTATTGAGATCATTTTTGCTAATGATTCTCGATATTGAAGAAAGACGTCATGGACCCAGTGATGCAATGCACAACCCTTCACAGCTAACTCAAATATCTCTCAAAAGGTATTTGTTTTAATCACACGGAGATCAACACATTATCTATTGATTTATTCACTCCGAATAAATTGGTATTGAAAAGGTGGCACTCCTCTCCAGCCTCCGATCACTAAAAAATCCAAAATGCACGATCGAGTCTAGAGCCATTTGAGATCATCATATATCTCATTAGGACACACTTTCATTATTCCTTGCTTCTTCACACACTGTGAAAAGTAAGAAAGATCTTAAGAGTCCTACGCAAAATCTTCATGATCTTGCCTGAACATCCGAGTAATACGAAAGTACTTACAATGAAGATGGAAATCCTTCTTGAGCGAATATCAAAAAGCTCATGGTAGGTGACTTGTGCGATTCTTTATGAATCAAACTTGTGATAAATGGAAAGCAACAGTGGTTTAATTCTTAAATGAATTTAAACACGTTCCAGGCCTCTACGCAATATCTTAATGATCTTGCCAGAACATTCAGAGTAATACTATTAAGTATTTACAGTGACGAATGGAAATCCTTCTAGTGTTAACATCAAACAGCACTTGGTAGGTAACTTGCAAGATTCTATATGAATCAAGCTAGTGACAACTGGAAAGCAACGATGGTGCGGTTCTTAATTGAACTTCACTTGTTCCAGGAACATGAATTGACGGCTTCAAATCATGCGGATAATATTATCCAAATGATTCACTCTTTACGTTCGCAGTCAGCTTTGGACGGTCGAGTAAAGAGAACGGGTTTACCCGCGAAATCTTGTCAAGGAGGTTCTTTATTGAAACTACCTGCCACAAGTACGATATTTAATATCGTCCAACGGTCTTCACCGACCGGAGGTAAAATGCTACCGAATTAGAATGAAATGTTCAAGGCCATTTCATCCGTGTATATTGTTTTGTTGCTAACTGTCTTATGCAGCGTAACAAGAAGGTGGCATTGCGGTGTACAATCCAGAAGAAGTCGTCACCACATGCTTATACTACATACACTTAGTACTTCAACAAATTCAAGAAAGTCTGAAGGTCAAGTCTTCCGCTGTATCAAACTCTGAAGCTTTCAAGAATTTAAAGGTATAAGTATGTGGCACATGAAGTCACGAAGAGGCAAATATCACAAGTGAAGAATGCACAAGGTCAAGGCAAGGAAACATGCTCAAGACTAAAGTCAAAGATCACATCAAGCATATTCACAAGAACAAGATCGAAGACTCAAGCATAGATGCTAGGTTTAAGATTTTGTAAAAAGATGTGACCTCCCTTAGGGGGAGATTGTTGGAAATACGTTTTTCCCAATAAAGTCTCGGTCACATCTTAGTTAGCATAGATCACGAGTTATAGACTATTTAGAACTTTGTTTCTTGGAGCGACCTCCCTTAGGGGGAGATTGTTGGAAATACGTTTTACGTATTTATGAAGGATCGGTCGCTCCAACAATAATTATGTAATGGGCTCGTGATCTATTTAATTATTGTATAGTCCATATAGCCCACATGTAGGGTGGGCTATATATATCCCCTCCTAGCATGTTAGGAGGGGTTGTTGATTACCATTTACACATTTAATCATATTTCCATCTTTTCTTTCTCTCTCTACATTTCCCCTTTTCTCTCCTTTCTCTCTCTAATCCTTCATCTCTTTCCTTCATTTCCTTATGATTATCATCTAAATCAACCATCTAAATCCACCTAATCCATGATATAGAATAGGCCATTTATCTCGTAGACCTTCATTATCAAAAAAGTTTTCAGAAGAAATTTTCTAAGCCTCTTTGAGATCCAAGGTTTTATAAGTTGTCTATAGATTAGTGCTGACAACGTCAGCTTATAGGATTAACTTATAAGACTTTGTTACTTTACTTATCTTGTCGTTTTAGTTGCAAAGTATTGGTTTCAAATAAGGGTGTAATTGAGCCGAGCCGAGCTCAAGCTTAGTAGGGCTTGAGCTTGGCTTGATACTAAAATATTAGGCTTGAGCTTGGCTTGATAGCTTGTCAAGCTTTACCAATTCAGGCTTGAGCTTGGCTTGATAAAGCTTGATAAAAGCTTGAGCTTGGCTTGAAAAGCTCGATTGTGTATAAATTTAATTTTTTATAATAAAAATCATCATTAAACATATGTATAAAAATATAAAAAACAAAAATCATTACATAAAACAAATTTGATTTATTTAAAATTAATAAAACCAATAACAAAATTATCGTACAATCTCGGTTTCAAAATTTGTTTTGCACTCCAATACGATTAAGGTCCCAAAGGCCATTGCATGATGTGAATGCGAGCACAATCTAGACACGTTGCGTTTAGTATAAGAAGAGTACAAAAAATATTTATACACATATTGTATTTTACCAAGTACCGAGTAAATGTAATAATTAAATTTACAAAAATAAAGAATCATTTAAAATACAAAGAACTAAAATATTAATGTAATCAGAGTTAAAAGTCATTATAAAATATATTATTTATTTATAAAATTAGCCCTTAAAATTAGGTTAATACTCAAATTAACAATTAGTTGCTTATATAAATTAATCATAAAAACATATTTTTGATAGAGCTTGAAAAAGCTTGATAAGAACTCGAGTCGAGCTATCAAAAGCTTGAGCTTGAGCTTGATATAGTTTCGAGCTATTTTTTGGGCTTGAGCTTAGGCTTGAGCTTGATAAAAGCTTGGCTTGATCGAGCCAAGCTCGAGCTCGATCTCGAGTTGCTTGATAAAAGCTTGGCTTGATTACACCCATAGTTTCAAAAAGGTTTTTCTCAAAAAATCAGCTTTTTGGTTTTAGTTTAACACTTACTGTAGCATAAGCTCCTAAGTGCTTATCTGATAAATAAGGACTTATCAGCTTATGGTACAATTGTTCTTGGTGTTTGCTTTTGATGTTTCAGGTTTCAGGTAGTAGAAGATATGATCATTCTTTCCGTATGCAATGAACTATTGTAGTTCAGGTTTTGCATAAGCTCACATAAGCTTTCTCCATAAGCTCATAAGCCTAGAAAACGTTCAATAGGCTACATCAGCTTCTTGCTTGTTGGTGTGGATGTAAATCGACGCAAGGTAGCTTTGAACTGACCCACTGAATTATTCTGTCTTATTTTGAGCCAAATTGTGAATCTACCTACGTGTGCTTATTTGTTGTTGTTCATTGGTTTTTATAAGTCCTTAGCTGCTTACTTTTATGTTCAAGATGTTTTCTTTAGTTAATTTGCTTTATATCTCAATTCGTCTTTGTTAAAAAAATTGAATTGAAACTAGTGTTTGGGAGTTGTGAGTAATCTGTCACAAGCTTAGATCTATAGTTTAAGTTTGATTGAAACTGATTTTAGAGGTTGGGGTAAGTTAGTTTAAGCCTTTGTCTCATTATAAAACCCTAAAAAACATCAAGTGTTCTTTATTTTATGATTTAGATCAGTAGGTTGATTTTCTATGTTAAGTGTTTAATTTGTTGATTTATATGTTCGATTTCCATTCTTTTTAGATAACTAATGTTCTCTAATAATTCTTTTGGCTAGAAATCCCTTAGGCTTAAGAGTTGAGCATTGAGTTGGCCATTGTTGACCATTTTCTGAACATAAACGCAGTCGCCGCCTATTCATTGGTTTGGGGGTTTTAGTTGCTGTATTTCGGTTTTTGAAAGCCGCCATTACTTGTAACTAGCTTACCTCGTGTCACATCGTATATTTGTATAGGTTACTTTAGGCTAGTTTCTCTTTTTGTTCAGCGCTCATAGTTGCTGCCTATTTGAGGTAATACGTACCAGATCTGGTATTGGCTTGTTAGGAGGTGTTAGCACTTAGTTTTTAGCTTGCTAGTAGAAGTATTATAGGTTTTAATCTGTTTTACTTATATTTGGTGGTTAATGGATTTTTAGGTACTTAATATTAAGCTTAAAACTCACTAGATTACCCCTAGTTTTGAGTTTGTTTATGCTTATTTAGAGTTACTTGCATGTATGCACTTTTGTTTTAGGCTCATTCTAAGTTGTGCTCATAGTTGCTTAAAGTTTGGTCATTATTGGCCACATTTTAGGTAAAAGGCACCAGTAGGTATAGCTTGCTGGCTTTGAGGAATTAGGAGTTGGCACTTAGGATTTAAGTAGCATAGGTTTAGGTTTTGATCTGTTGTTAGTCAGGTTTGTAAGTTAAGCTTATTAGGTTGCATAGTATTAAGCCAAAATCCACTCATTTGCACCTCACTGTTACAACAGCATCCCTGTGAACCCTTAACACTTACCAGACCCCCCAAATTCATGTAATTTGCTGATCTTTGAGGAATTTGTGTGCACTTGTGTCTTTTGTGTGTTTTTGTGACTCCCCAATAGCCTACTACTATTGGGGGTGCCTTGTTGCCCAGTAATACATACCAAACACCCATAACGGGCACCAAAAATCCCAACAACATTCAACAGTGAAAAATATCCGAGTTCTCCATTTCCAGTTTTATCAGATATCGGTCAGCAAAAGGTAGTTGTCTGGTACATTTATCAGACAACAAAGCACTAAAATTTAGTTTAAATTATTATTTAAATATTCTATTTTTGTCTTATTAGGGTAATTTTTACTTTTTATTACAAATTTCATTTTTCCTCAGTGTATTATTCAAGTTCTAGATTTTTTGGAACCAAAATTAGATTTTTAGCTTTATTAGATTATTTTTTATTATTATTTTCATTTTAAACTTTAGAAAATAGTTTAAAAATAGTTAAAAGTATTTTAAATTTTTAGAAAAATAATTTTTAGACTTTAATTAATATACTTTTGGTTTACGTTTGTTAAAATTTTCATTTTGATTTTTTTTATTTTTATTTAATTTTATTTATTTTTGGGTTTTTCATTAAAATTTTAAAATTAACATAAATTAATTAAATAAGTTTTGAAAATTTTGGTTTGCTTTGTTTTAATTACATTTTTCTTAACTTAGACAAAAAATTTGGTAATTTTAAGAGTAGTTTCGTTTTTCGTCACGTTTTACGATTTCGCGTTTTTACCGTCGTAGTGTAATTTTTAGTGTAATCCGTCTTTAATTTTAAATCTTTATTATCCAAAAATGATCACTAATCCAAACTTTATCTTTATATTATTGGCATAACACATACATCTCCTTCGAGAATGAACTCGCATTTATTCGATTTTGCGTTTTTTCTAAAACGTGAAGTTTAATACTTGTCATGGTTATTTGTTTTTCCTAAAATAGGTGACTAAAATACCACAATCATTTTGGCGCCGCTACCGGGGAGGTGTGTTTAGCCTTATATATATCGTGTTTGTGTGAGTAGTGCGTTTTTGCTTTTCATTTTTGGAAAGCGTATATATCGTACATAGTCGTTTTTATTTTTTACTACATAGTCCTCAATTAACACACAAATCTTTTTCATTTAATCGTTTTCATTTTCTTTTTGTGAATACTATATTATATTACGTAGCACAATTAATACAAAATAGTTATCCAAATACGCGAGAAATCGCACCTCAATAGTTGAGCGTTCCGGTCAATATTGTTGTATCGAATTTAAATAAAAATCAAAGGCAAAATAGATAAATACTCTTAAAAGATTTAATCTCAATTGATACAAACTATAAGGTGGGTATAAGGCGGGTGTTATAAAATACACCCTAAAGAAAAAGGCTCTTAAGTGCTTCGCGCCGCCTCGTTTCTCCGCTTGCTTGTGCGTATCGATTTAGTAACGATTGATTAAGGGTTTTCCACTCAAGTATTAATACATATATTTTTGTGAGTTTTTATTATTGAACCTCGAAACGTTTTGGCATTCCACCAACGTTTCAAAGTCGACGAGGGTTTCCACTTCACGTGATTACTTTCATTCTTCTTGGATTCATTAATCAAGACCTTTGACTATTGGATACGTTTTTGTGGATTTAATTATCTACGTAATACACCAAAAAATCCAAAAAAATAAAAAAAACAATCAAAAACCAAAAAATTTGAAAAAATGAAAACCCCCCAAAAAGAATCTTTTTTGCTACCCCCCCCCCCCCCCCCCCCCCCATTCTTTACGTTAGTGCATGCGCACTCGATCGAAGGACTATACGAATTCTAGCAACGCATCGAATCGACATCGAAGGAATCGACAACGAAGACGTGATTTAGAAATGAACGTTCCTAATTTTGTTGTCGAAACCGTAGACGAGATGGCCGAGAATCGTACGATGATGGAGTTTCTCCAAGCACCCACCGAGGGTTATGGAGACGCGATCGTTATTCCCGCAATCGAAGCGGAGAATTTTGAGATTAAGAGCGGAATGCTATCTTTGATTCAAGCTACAAAGTTTAGAGGTCATGAGGCGGATAATCCTCACGATCACATTCAAAATTTTGATCGTCTTTTGGCCACGAGCAAGTTTAAAAACGTCGACACTGATGTCGTTAAGCTTATGCTTTTTCCGTACTCGCTCGATGGTGCCGCCAAGGATTGGTACTAGATAGAGCCACCTAATTTCATAATTACGTGGAAGGATCTCATTTCCAAATTCGTTAATCATTTCTTTCCGCCGTCTAAGACCACGTTTTTAAAAACGAGATAACGAGGTTTGAACAAAAGCCGGATGAATCGTTTAGAGACGTGTGGGATCGTTTTAAGGAATTTCTTAGGCAATGTCCTCACCATGGATTTTACGAGTTACACCAAATCGACACTTTTTATAACGGTCTTAATTTTCAAAAGCAAGATTCGTTAAATTCCGCCGCCGGTGGCAATTTTTTGTGTAAAACTCCGAAAGACACATAAATGATTATCAAAAATAGATCCAAGGTTTTCTAACTCCGTAGCACATCAAGTGTTGCCAATGTCGCAAATGTTAGTAATTCTAATCACGATATTGAGAGGGTTGATGCAAAATTCGACAAGTTGACAAATGTCTTTACATCGTTCTTAATCGAGATGCACAAGAAAGACACTCCCGCTACAGTGAAAGCGTTTGATGCTTCGTGTACGTTGTGTGGTGGATCTCATAATTATTACGAGTGTGCGGCTACGGATGGCCAAACGTCAAGTTAAACGCGTTAAACAACAATTTTCAAAATCAAAACAACGCGGGTCCATCACAAAGAAATTATAACCAAGGCAACAATTTTAATCGTGGAAATGATTTACAAAATCAAAACCAAAACAATTTTCAAGGAAATAATAATCAACAAGGAAATTTTTTGAATCAAGGAAACTACAATCAAGGTCGTAATTTGAGTTGGCAAAATGAGATAACAACAACAATCAAAACTCGAATTTTCAAAACAACAATCAAGGAAACAATTTTTCAAATGTTAATCAAGGGAATTTTCAAAGAAATAATCAAAACCAAGGGAACTTTAATTCTAATCAAAATAGTTCGTCAAACGAGTTTCAAGAATATATGAAAACGAATGAGGCTAATATGAGACGGTTAGAGGGACAAATTGATACTTTGAAAAACGACTTTTCTAATACATTGAAAAATCAAAATACAATGATTGAGCAAGGACAAATCGACATTAAAAAATGTTTTCGGCCATAATGAACAAGTCTTCGGGTGCGTCATCGAGTACGTTACCTAGTGACACCGTTACTAATTCGAAGGAACATGTTAAAGCCGCCTCGTCTCATGGAAAAGGTCGTGTGATTACCCCTACCCTTTATAATTTTAGAGTTGTTCCTGTAGGAATGACACACACGACTAATATAAAACAAGAAATAAAGATGAAGATTAAACCAAAAAAGAAAGATTAGATTAGATGAAGAAAAAGAGAAAAACAAAGATGGTTGTGAATTCCTAGTGAGAGAAACACATATGTTTCTCTCTCTACAATTTGTGAAAATGGAAAACACACACCACAAATGAGGTGCCTTGGGCCTTTTATACTATACGTCTAATGTATGGAAGGCCTTCCTTATTTGTGAGTTCGGGACTAATTCCCGTTACATACATAACATTATGCTAGAACTCTAAACACCGTTAAGTAGCATTTTCCATGAGCTTCGCAACGGTATATTATATGACCATCACTTTAAATACTTCTAACAATCTCCCCCTAAGGGTTGGTCATGTAATATGTGACTTCACTTCTTTGGAGTTGTTGACTTTGAAGCTCGATGTATTGAGAGTTCCTTCATTGTTCCTTTCATGACTTGTGATCTTGGATCTTTGATCTTTGCCTTGCCTTGATCTTGAAACTTTTCCAACTTGTGTCCTTGTGTCTTTCCCCACATACTCATATTTGGTGTTGTCTTAAAAGCTTGTTAACAATCTCCCTTGATCATCAGAGTAGCGGAAGTCTTTGTCTTTAGATGTTCTTGAGCTTTCTTCTTTTACATGAGCATGTGGTCTTGAATTACGACTCTTGAGGTTACTCCACCGTTTGCATTCCTCTGGTTTCCTGTTATACAGTACGAATACTGTACCTGTGATTAGGTAAGTTCAAAGAACTTCCTTGACAGGGTTTCCGGCTGTGGTAGCCATTCTCAATACTTGAATATATCGATATATATTTCATAGTAAGGAGTGAATCATACAGTTCCATTCTGCTAATTAAGTCGTCAATTCAATTTCCTGGAACAAGTTTGAATCAATTAAGAATCAAACCATTGTTGCTTTCCAGTTGACACAAGTTAGATTCGTATGAAATCTCACAAGTCACCTACCGCAGTGCTGTTTGATGATGACACTAGAAGGATTTCCAATCGTCATTGTAAATACTGAGGAGTATTACTCTGAATGTTCTGGCAAGATCATAAAGATATTGCGTCGAGACCTGGAACGAGTTTGAATTACAAAAGAATCAAACCACTGTTGCTTTCCAGTTAACATATGTTCAATTCAAGTGAATCTTACATATGACCTACCGTAGTGCTGTTTGATGTTGACACTGGAAGGATTTCCTATCATCACTGTGAATACTAAAGAGTATCACTCTGAATGTTCTGGCAATATCACAAGGATAGAGCATAGGACTCTGTAAATAATCGCTTGTGTTCTAATGATGAACAACAATTGATATGTGTAATAAGTGTCCTAATGAGATTTTTTTGATGAATTTCGTTGGCTCTAGACTCTATAAGTGCACGTTTATTTGGTGACCGGAGGCTGGAGCAGACTGCCACCTTTTCAATATCTACTATCTCAGAGTGAGAAAGTTGATAGAAATGAGTTGAACTCCGTGACAATAAAAAAACTTCTTTTGAGAGAAGCTTGAGTAGGCTGGGAAGGGTTGTGCATTGCATCACTGGGTCCATGATGCTTTGTCTTTAGTATCAGAAATCATCAAAGTGATTCAGATAATAGATGTATTGACCCAGTTTCTGCCTAAGTTGTATGGAGGGATTCTTTCTTTACACCCTTTATCCTTACATTTCTTTTTCATTCTTCAACCCCTTCAATGCTTACCAAGACGTCATAACTAGCACCTTGTTGTGATTGTTCCAGTGCTAGCTTAAGTCATTAGTCGGCATTTTTCTCGTACACTCAACTACTCCATCTTTCCTAAGGACATCTAAATACTAATGGATTGTCCCTGGGAAGATCCCTCCGGTTCTAGTTGGATCATAGGATGAATACCTAACCACCTTTTGACACCAATACCGTTGTGAATTAATGTGTTGAAGGGTATAGATATCGTAACCAGAAAAACCTGTTGAAAAAGCAATCAAGGTGTTGATGAGATTAGTGTTTACACCTTGAAGGTTTTTTTATTTCACCAAAACGCTCCCCCTACATATGTGCATCATAAAAGGACAGGTTTTTACACATATTAGGAAGAGAAAGTACTTATATCAAAGATCTTATCCAAGATAACACATTTTAATCACTATTCTCCCCCTCAAAAATTGCATGACATTGAAATTTTTGTGAAACTAGTGATGAAACATGGAGAGAATAATGTTGCATGAAAGTTTGTACTCCCCCTCGAAAAGAAATTCTATTTCAAAATTAGGGGAGTATGTGAGCACACAGTTTTGAAATACTTTGAAAAATTGTGCTTAAAAACTAGAGAAAACTTACTTTCCCGTGTTTAAGGAATAATGTACATAAATGAACATTTTCCTTGTGTTCATGAGCTTAAAACTTTGAATGTTTTGATATAAGCCCATGACCAATAAAAATCAATTTCTCGTTGTTGAGGATAAGTCAAAGACTTTCCTTTCTTTGGGGACCGGGTTATAGTCTGACATGTCACTATAAGCCATTATGAGAAGAAAGTAGAAAAGACATGTTTTGAAAACATTTGAACTCTCATTCAAACTTTGTGTACGTACCAGTGTCGTTATTGAGTGACATTTCTAAGTGCGTCCATATTATCGATGCTGAGAGACATGTCGGAGAAGAATATTTTTGATGTTTTTGAAAGATTTTCTCATTTTTTATTTTGTTTTTATAGGTTTTATATTTTTGTATTTTGATTTTTTGATAGATATATACAAGGTTACTGCGAATGTGCAAGACGTTCAAGTTTATCTAGAGTGAAACTACGCATACCAAGTCGACGAACCAAGAATTCAAATCTTTCTTCAGAAAGAGCTTTGGTGAAGATGTCGGCTAGTTGGTAGTCCGTCTTGACAAAATACAATTCGATCGTTCCTCTTTCCACATGCTCCTTTATGAAATGGAATCGGACAGCTATGTGCTTGGTATTGGAGTGTTGGACCGGGTTGCAGGATATGGCTATGGTTGATTGTGAATCACAATAAATAGGAACTTTTTTAAAGTGAAAGCCATAATCTGTGAGTTTTGTTCTCATCCAAAGGACTTGAGCACTACACACGGATAGAGACACATATTCTGCTTCCGCGGTGGACAACGCCGTACAGTCTTGTTTTCTTGATGACCAGCTCACTAGCTTCTCGCCTAAGAATTGTGCTCCACCGGAAGTGCTCTTGAATGTATCATGACACCCTGCATGGTCGACATCTGAAAAACCAGTGAGATTAAAACCAGAATCCTTCGTATACCAGAGACCCATGTTAATGGTTCCCCGGAGATAACAAAAGATCCTTTTAACCTCCTTGAGGTGCTTCTCGGTTGGCTTCGCCTGGTACCAAGCACATAAACAAGTAGCATGCACAATGTCCGGTCTGCTTGAGGTTAAGTACAAATGGGACCCGATCATGCTTCGATATTTTGTAGCATCTACAAATGTCCCTTTCTTATCCAAATCAAGCTTGTGTTTAGTGTCCATTTGAGTACCAATAGGATCACAGTTTTCCATGCCAAATTTCGATAGAATCTCAAGCACATACTTGGACTGATTTATGAAAATACCACGTGGGGATTGGTGAACTTGGAGACCAAGAAAGAACGTCATTTCCCCCATCATAGACATTTCGAATCGAATTTTCATAAGGTCGGAAAATAATATGGAATATTTTGGGTTAGTAGAACCAAATATAATATCATTTACATAGACCTGAGCCACCAAGATGTCGTTGCCGTAGTGCGTGATAAACAACGTTGGATCAATGGTTCCTTTGCTGAAGTGATTTTGTAGAAGAAATGATGATAATTCGTCGTACCATGCCCTCGGTGCCTGTTTCAAACCATAAATTGCCTTTTTCAACTTGTAGACATGGCTTGGATGTTCGGTATTGATGAAACCTTCAGGTTGACATACATACACATCTTCTTTTAACGGCCCATGCAAGAAAGCTGTATTCACGTCCATTTGATACACAGTGAATGATTTGTGTGCCACGTATGCTAAGAAAATCCTAATAGCTTCCATTCGAGCAAACGGGGTGAAGGATTCTGCGAAATCAATTCCCTCCTGTTGTTTATAACCTCTCACGACTAACCGAGTCTTGTTCTTAATGATCGTTTTCTCCTCATCCATCTTGTTTTTGAATAACCATTTCAGAGTAAGGGGATCGATATTGTCCGGTCGAGGTACTAGATCCCATACATCTAGCCTGATGAACTAATTGAGTTCTTCTTGCATAGACTCAATCCATGATGCATCGGTCATTGCTTCTTTCACACTTGCTGGTTCCATTGTGCTGACTGATAGTGCATAGATACACATATCACCGTCGGTATGCAGCTGATTTCGTGTTGAGACTGGTCGTGAGAGATTGCCAATCACTTGAACCAAAGGATGACTCTTAGTCCATTTGTGTTCGTGTGGAAGTGTATGAGTAGGGATGGCAAAAAAAAACCCGAAAACTACGGGGAAACCTGAAACCCGGAATAATTGGGGCGGGGCGGGTTAACTTTATTGGGTTATGGGGCGGGTTTGGGGCTTAAACGGGGATTTTTAATCGGGTTTAGGGCAAACGCGGGGAATAAGGTCCCCGACCCGCCCCGCCCGATTAATATACACATATACAAATATAAGTATTTTTATAAAGTATTTTCTTACAATTTACGTCATAATAAATATTTCTTTTGTATTTTATCTTTTCAATATTGCAAATTGTTATTACTGAAACTTGTATGATGTATTGTCAGTTCTTCGTGGTGTAACATATCATTATTTATGCATATTAGTATCGTTTTAAACCTTATAAGTCTTGTTTGTAGTTTTTTATTATATAATTAGTATGTTTTTAATACTTCAAGGTTATTTCTAACAGTTTAAAAATGATAATAAATGTAAAATGATGTGGTCTTGATAGAAAATTTCACCCAAAGAGGATACCCGATAAGATCCCCGATTAGTACGGGGCGGGATTAGGGGAGAATTGCGCCCCAACGGGGAACCCCGATTAAATCACCGACGGGGATTGGGGCGGGTTTGGGGAGAACTTTACTAATCGGGTTTGGGGATGGGGACGGTCGCCCCGCCCCAAACCCGCCCCGTTGCCATCCCTATGTATGAGAAACTTGATGTGAGCTCGACGGATCCACATATGGTGTTGAAAGCTGAGTAGAACTTGTGGAAGCCGTGGATGGATTAACAAACTCATGTTCGTTGAGCATCGCATTGTTTGCATTTTCAGCAACTATTTCATTCTGAAGATGAACATGAGTAGGAATTTGCTGAGAATGTTGTTGAGTTGCGTCAGCAGTCGGAGAAGTGGTTGGAATGTTTGGAGTCAATATGGTTGAGGTTGACGTAGATGGTGCAGAAGTAGATGCCGTTGGTGTAGATGCAGTCGGAGGTTCTTGAACTACCGTAGCAGGTGCAGCCGGGGCATTTTGAGGAACACCAAATGACGAAGGACCCTCCATATATTCATCATAAATTGGCCCAAATAAAACTTCCAAGTCACGTTCCGAAGGTTGTAACGATGAGATTGTTGACGGTATAAATTGAAGCGCGAGTCCTGAACTTACGTGTCCAGAAGTCTGACCTTGAAGCTCGGGATGTGAACTTCTATGTTGAGAGGCCATACCCGAGAGTTTATCAAAGGTAACATTCATAGTCTCCATTACCTTTTTTGTCCTTCGATTATAAACCCTGTAAGCACAAGCAGTTGAAGAATAACCAATGAAAAAACCAATTTCACCTTTAGGTTCAAGTTTACCGATATCTTCACGATTATTCTTCGGATAACATAATGCACCGAAGACATGTAAAAATGAAATATCCGGTTTTATTCCATTAATGATCTCATAAGGTGTTTTGTTGAAACGGGTTTGAATAATGGAGCGGTTTTGAGTATAACATGCAGTTGCTATAGCGTCAGCCCAAAGGAATAACGGTGCACTGGAGGAGAGAAGCATCGTCTGAGCAGCTTCAACTAACATACGATTCCTCCGTTCCACAACTCCATTCTTCTCTGGAGTTCTTACAGCCGAAGTTTGATGAGAAATCCCAACTTCGTCAAAATAAGCTTTCAATTTCTGATTGGTGAATTCTGTTCCGTTATCCGTTCTCACAATAATGACAGGGGCTTGTATTAGTACTGATGTTTTCTTCAAGAAGTTAATAATTAAATCAGGGGCTTCATCTTTTGATGCAAGAAAATGAACCCATGTGTAACGAGAATAATCATCCACAATTACTAAGACATACCGCTTTCCATTAATGCTTTTGATTCTCATTGGGCCACATAAAACCATATGAAGGAGATGCAACCTATTCATTGAATTTGGAACAGGTTTGGGTTTGTGAGGCTTCTTCTTGCTTTTTCCTTGCTCACAAGAAGGACAAAGATGGTCTTTTGTATATTTAAACTTTGGAAGACCGGTAACGAGATCATCTTTCGCGAGTTGGGTGATGGCATCAAAATTGAGATGAGATAACCTTTGATGCCATAACCATGACTTTGTTGATGTGGCTTGGGCCATGAGACAAATTGGAGAAGCAACATACATTTGAAAAAGATCAATGGTGTAAAGGTTGGTGGTACGATTTCCTTTTAACAAATCAATTCCTTCAAGATCTCTTACAAAACATGTATGACTTCTGAAAGCAACCTCCAAGTCTGAATCACAAAATTGCCCAACCGAGAACAAATTATGTCCCAAGCCATCAACAAAAGAGACTTTGGTGATGATTATATTTCCCCAATGAAGATCACCATAGCCTAGAATTGCCGCAACATGATCATTTCCAAATCGAACAGTTCCCATGAAACGCCATACAAAGTTTTTGAGAAGGCTTCGATTCCCAGTCATATGTTTGGAACAGCCCGAGTCCACGCACCAGAAACAAATTTCAACAGCCTGCCAATGATAAGAGAAAAAAATATTTTGGCAACCGATGAAATAGGTTCCTGTAGGGTTAGATGATAGCTAAGCCCTCACATACCGACGTTTCACTGTCAGTATGAGATCTACTAGTGTTGATAATTTTGCCACTACAGTCAAAATTTCTACCAGTAGGCAACCATTTAGAGGTGAATCTAGGGCTACTAGGCTTAGCAAGACTTTCTGTGGACCCTACATACGTACTTTTTGGAACATACACCTTAGCCTTAGGAGTGCGTTGTTGTTCAATGACTGACAGCTTGTCAATTCAAGTGTAACCACCATAATTCAACCCATTCATAGTCAAACCACAAGCATCATGACTAAAAGTAAAGAAACATTTATTACATTTAGCACAAATACTTCAGATTTTTTGTAAAACCCGCATGCTTTTACCATGAATAGTACCCTTAAGATCGTACGTACTAGATTAAAACTTTCTTTTTATAGCATGATTACGATTACGTGTTAGGATTTTACGTATTACGTACGTGTTAGAACACGATGAATATTTACTACGCACGAACACGCAATAATTATTTGACAATAATTAATCACGAACATGCGATCATGAAATCATGAATGTAATTAAATCACGAACTAATATTAATTACGTATATATATTTATTACGAGCGTGAATAAATATATGAGGTCACGGTAATTATTTAACGAGAACACACAAAACGCGAACACAAATAAACACGAACGAACAATTAAATAACGGGACACGAAAACCGGTACGGGTACCCCATGTGGGGCCCCCTACCCGCGGCAACATTAAGGAGATGGGCCAAGCCCATCTCAAAACTTACTAAGAAGGGGTTAAGGTAAATTTAGCTAGTCATTTTTCACTTTACAGAAGATTAAACAAAAACCTAAAAAGTTTTCTCCTTCTCCTCTTTTCTTTTTTTGGCCGCCGCATATAAACACACCAAGGGGGGTGTTTGTTATATTTTTGATCTTGGTTTTGGTGCAAGTGTTCGTGTTTGTTCATCCTCGTTAGATCCACGCATTCGGTAAATTCTTTTAATCCTTTTTATTTTTGATTTGATCTAATAAAATTAATTAAGAACATGATGTTTTTACAAACCTAACTAAAAACATAAATCAATCATGAAAATGGTTATTGGGTAAATCTAAAAGGTTGTTTTTAGGGGTGTTTGTTTGGCCGGCGCCTAAACCGAACCCCAAGGGGGTCTCGGTTTGGCTACTAAACCACCACCGAGACCATATGGTCCGGGTTGGGTGGTGTGGGTCCCACGGCAGCAGCAAAACAAGGGGAACCCCGAAGTGGTTCGGGGTATAGTGTCGATTTCATGTCCGGTTCATGGTTTCTAGTCAAGATCCGGTTCACGGTTTATGTTAAGATTATTTTTCTATAATCATATGTTTAGATTAAATTAATAAATATGACATGATTAATTTAATAAACATGACTTAGGTTATAATTTCATTATTAGAATCATGGAATTATTAACCTAAGTATTTTATATTTTCTAAACTTATACTCCCTCCGTCCCAAAATTATAGTCCACGTTTCCTTTTCGGTCTGTCCCAAATTAATTGTCCACTTCCAAAACTTTTAAAAAAAGGTATGAATTTTAGATCAAAATTACTATATTACCCTTAATTGAAATTATAATTACAAACTTTAAAAAGGTTCTAAATTAATTGGTTAATGGTAAAACTGTCTTTCTGCAAAAAGTAAGAGAGAGAAAGCTGAAAAGGTGGTATTTTTCTTAAACTGTGTGTTTTTTGTCGGGGGACAATAATTTTGGGACGGAGGGAGTAATTAATTAATTATTTAAAAACCATGGTTATAATTAATTAATTAACATGACTTAGGTTATATTATTAATAAATAATAATACATGTTTTAACCTAAGTATTTAACTTTATTTAATTAAAAACATGATATATTTTAATTAAATACTTTTAACCTATAGTTTATTTAAATTACATGTAATAATTAATAAACTATATATTATATCATTATGACTTAGAAAATAATCTGAAAAACACTTAGGCTTATATACTTAGCTTATTTAACCAGCTTATATCTAATTATAGAAACTTTCTATTTTTAGAAACTTATTTAATTAAGGCAGCTAATCTATTTATGGAAACTTTCTATTTTTAGAAACTTATTTAATTCAGGCAGCTAATCTATTTATGGAAACTTATTTAATTAAGGCAGCTGATCTATTTATGGAAACTTTCTATTTTTAGAAACTTATCTATTTTAAGCAGTAATTCTATTTTTGGAAACTTTCTTTTTTTGGAAACTTTCTATTTTTGGAAACTTTCTATTTTAGGAAACCTGCTATTTTTGGAAAGTTACTTATTATTACACAGTAAGTATAATAATACATGAAATACCAGAAATACTTAATCAGAATAGACAGAATATAAGATAAACACAGTTTAAGGCTTTAAACAGTAAAACATGATACGAACTTATAAAATAAGCTAAGACATGACATAAAACCAGTTACGTATTTAGTAGGCAGATACTTATTCATGTATGTATTTATGTAGCATTAGTGATACCGAAGTAGGATTCTCCTCAGTTCATCTTCTTCGTTCACTGGACATAAGGTACGGATTCCCGTCCTTTTAGTATGGACATTCTTTCCTTATTAGGATTTCCCCGTATGCAGCCAAATGTTTTCACGTAGTATAAGTTTATATGTTTGATTTGCTTATGTTTAATCTAGAATACCTATAGCCATATACATGCATGACCAGTTTCACCTAGTTATGGAGGTACCATAACCATAACATTAGAGGCACTGATGTTATGACTTCACCACGGTGGAGTGATTGCTCGTGGCGTCCCTTCAGCTTTTGGCCATATTATTATATTTATCATGTGGGGCGTATGGGTGCATCCTAGTTACATGTTTTCAGCAGATTACTCAGTGTGAATGTGGTGTGTGCCTTGCATCCTTCACAAGGAGTTGATCCCTCCTACCCAAACCAGTATATTAAATTAGAGGCAACCCCTCTAATTTGCATGATGAGGTCACCCCTCCAAGTATTCATGCACAGTGGATTTTCGTGACCTATATTGGCTAATGGTAGAACCTGTTAAACAGTTTTTATAAGATAAACATAAGGCTTTTCAAACTATAAAACCAGTTTTACCAAGACCTAACCAAGTTACTTGGGACTTAGTTTCTTCCGCTGTTATATGTTATATGCTTATCCTATTCATGCTTTATTGTACATCCGTGCACTGAGCGTATTGCTCAGCCGTTTTCCTTTTCTATGTTCCCAAAACGGCAGGTACTCAGGGACGCTCGTAGACTTTAAGCGTACGTGCATATGGACTAGAAGCTTTCTAGCCTTTCTTTACTTTATGCATTATCTTTCCTTTGATACACTTGCTATGGACATTGTTTAGTCCTTTCCTTTACAGTACGTATGTTTGTGTGTGATGAGCTTACTTTTGGACTACCGATGTTTGATTCCGGTATTTTCCTTTTTATGGTCATGTAATGTTTAGACATTTTTCCTTGTATGCTTTGATGACACGCCATAATTACGTGTGACATTCCATTATCAAAATGGGGTGTTACAATTATGTTATCAGAGCCAAGGTTTCGACTTGTAGGCTCTCAAAATATGACCTGTGATTAGTGGGTAGTCACTATGGTCTTCCTAGAACTGACATTTGTTTTCATGCATTCATCATTTTCATGCATACATATATATGTCATTGTCGCAGATTTATGACTACGTAATGGTTGGTACAGGACTGGCCCTATTTAGTCGCATGTGTTTTATCGAAACTTTTAAATTTGGGACCGACCCATAGGCATCCCCTCGCCATGTCTTTTGTTTTGGGTGAACTGACCATAGGCATTCACTCTCGAGCATACAAAAGTTTTCATAAAACTGCATCATGCATTCATACACAAAATTTTCTTGCATAAAATTTTTCTCTTGAAATTTTGGTATAAATTTTTTTCATGTATATATATTTTATGTTTTGATCTGTTTAATCATATGTTTTATGTTATACTGTCAGATGGTTCTCACACGTGAACAGGAACAGCTTAATGCTGCAATCCAAGCTGCAATGCAAGCTTTGCTTCCTCAACTGAGGAACGACATCAGGGCTGAGGTTCAAGCTGCCAACAATCAGCAGCATAATCAGGCACCTCCTCCTCCTCCTCCAGTGACATTAGCAGTATGGCTGGAGAAATTCAACAAGCTCCGTCCTCGAGCTTTTGAGAAGACAGATAGCCCCAGTGATGCTGAAAGCTGGTTGGCTCATATCGAGAAGATTTTCAATGCTATGGGTTGTGACCCCGCATACAAGGCGAGGTTGACATGCTATCGGTTCGAAGACGATGTGCTAAATTGGTGGTTAGCGTTGATGCAGTCTGAGGGTGGTGACGAGTGGGTCGCTGGTTTGACTTGGGCTCAGTTCAAGGACAGGGTGATGGACTAGTTCTTTCCCAAGGCTGAGCAAGACAAGCTCAAGAGGGAGTACCATGGGATCCGACAGAGAGCTGGGGAGAATAGAAACGAATTTATGCAGCGCTTTCTTCGCTTAGCTGGTTTCCTTGGTGCGGCAGCAGGTACTCCTGAAGAGCAGGCACACCACTTTAGGTGGGCTCTTCGCACATCGGTCGCAAACAATCTGGTGTGTGCTACACTCAACACTGTAGCACAAGTGGCCGATGCAGCACGTAAGCTGGAGATGCTGCAGGAAAGAGATGAGTTCGAGGAAGCTGAGAGACCTGACAAGAGGTAAACATTCGTATTTTAGCGGTGATCTATCCGTATTCTTTCCATATATGTCAAGTATTCATCTCTTTAAATGTATCTTCCATGCAGAAAACTGGGGACCGGTCTCAGTCGGCTACCAAGCAGCAGCCTCATCAGCCCAAGGAAAACGGTCAGACTAATGACCGTTCTGCTACGGATAGGCGTGGCGGTAATGATAATTACCGTAACAACGCTGGACAATCCAACAGCAGCAGGTCCTGATACTTACGCAAATTTTCTTATGATTTCATGTTATAACTCATATTCTGATACTTTAGCAAAACTTCTACCAGGAACCATGGAAACGGTAGGGACCAGAACCAGAGAGGTTCACAGCCTAGCCGTCCAGCTATCACTGGTATTCAATCTTACGATTATCCGCATTGTCCTTTGTACCCTATTATCATGTCTTATGTAAAATGTTTTATCAGATTCCCAGCCAGCCAGAGCACCTACTGGAGGATTTACTCATCCTCTTTGCTCTACTTGCCACCGTAGGCACCCAGGGCCATGCTGGCGTAACACTGACGCATGCTTCAAGTGTGGTCTTCCTGGCCATATCATGAAGGATTGCCGAAAGGGCGAGATGGAGGGTACATCAGGACATGCTGATTCCAAGCCGCCTCCTACCACTGGGCGTGTCTACACGACATCTCGAGACCAGGCCAACAAGTCTACAGGAACCATCACTGGAATCTTGTATATGTATGGTCAAGCTGCATGTGTTCTTTTCGATACGGGTGCTACTCACTCGGTTATTTCTACTGCTTATGCTAAGAACATTAGGATGCTCCCCATGCCACTAGAGAATAGGCTTACTATTTCCACGCCTTTGAGGGACTCTGTATTAATCAACCATGTATACAAGAGTCTTCCCCTAGAATTTGATGATAAGGTTTGACCTGTTGACGCACTTCCGCTGGACATGAATGACTTCGACATGATTTTGGGCATGGATTGGCTATCCAAACATCATGCTACCATAGACTGCCATTCATATCGAGTTATTTTTGGTGATGTTAATGCACCAGAGTACATTCATAACGGGTTCGTACCCGGACGGTCTGTACAAATCATATCTACCCTGCAAGCGCGTGCACTACTGTCACATGGCTGCGAGGGTTATCTAGCTACGGTTCAAGACATGGATGCTGAATCTCCATCAATTCAGGATCAACCTATAGTGTCGGAATTCCAAGATGTTTTTCCAGCAGAACTTCCGGGCATACCACCTGCACGAGAAGTGGAATTCAGTATCGAGCTTATTCCAGGAGCTGAACCAATCTCCAAGGCTCCTTATCGCATGGCTCCCATAGAGCTGAAGGAGCTGAAGGATCAACTGCAAGAACTTCTTGAACGAGGTTTCATTCGACCGAGCGCATCTCCATGGGGCGCACCGGTCTTATTTGTTAAGAAGAAGGACGGCAGTATGCGTCTTTGCATAGACTATCGCGAGCTCAACAAGATTACTATCCGGAATAGGTATCCACTGCCACGTATAGACGACCTGTTTGACCAACTCCAAGGGGCCAAACACTTCTCCAAGATTAATCTTAGTTCAGGCTACCATCAACTACGGGTTAAGGAGAAGGACATCGCCAAGACTACTTTTCGTACCCGCTATGGCCACTACGAGTTTGTAGTCATGCCATTCGGCCTGACAAATGCTCCAGCAGTGTTCTTGGACTTGATGAACAGAATCTTCCATGAATTTCTGGACAAGTTCGTCATTGTCTTCATCGATGACATCCTGATTTTCTCAAAGTCCAAGGAGGAACACGAAGACCATCTTCGTACACTACTACAGATTCTTCACCAGAAGTAGTTGTATGCTAAATTCTCCAAGTGTGAGTTCTGGTTAGACAAGGTGGCATTCTTTGGTCACATTGTATCAGCAGAAGGAATCACTATGGATCCAGCGAAGGTTGAGGCCATTACTAAGTGGCCAAGGCCGACATCAACGACGGAAGTCCACAGTTTCTTAGGCTTAGCTGGCTATTACCGTAGGTTCGTGGAGAACTTTTCCCGCTTAGCACTACCATTGACCAAACTGATGCGAAAAGGGGAGAAATTCGTCTGGACTGAAGATCAAGAGAAGAGCTTTGAAGACCTGAAGTAGAAGCTAGTACCTGCACCTATTCTTACTCTCCCATCTGTTACGGGTGGATTTCCAATCTACAGTGATGCATCGGGGAAGGGAGTTGGCTGTTTTCTCACGCAACATGGGAAAGTGATCGCGTACGCTTCACGGCAGCTTAAGCCTTATGAAGAAAATTACCCCACGCATGACTTGGAACTTGCTGCAGTCGTGTTTGCATTGACGATATGGAGGCACTACTTCTATGGAGAATCATGTGACATTTTCACGGACCACAAGAGCTTGAAGTACATCTTCACTCAATATGAATTGAACATGAGGCAGAGGAGATGGTTAGAGCTGTTGAAGGATTATGACATTAATCTACAGTATCATCCCGGAAAGGCAAATGTACTAGCAGATGCTCTTAGCAGGAAGTCCGGAATGATCAACGGCATTAAAATTGAGGAGGAAATCATAAGAGACTTGGACCGACTAGACATCGAGATCATGGTACGTGGACAGCACGGTTACTGGGCTAATCTTAGAGTAGAACCCGAGTTACTCTCTAAGATCAAGGAAGCTCAGAAAGATGATGGAGAAATCTGGGTGATAGTACAAAATTTGGAGAAACAGACGGAATTCAGAGTAGATGTAGACGGTATCGTATGGCAGGGCACGAGACTTTGTGTTCCTGATGACCAAGCACTCCGGGAAGCCTTGTTAGCTGAAGCTCATAGCTCCCCATTCTCTATACATCCTGGTTCGACTAAGATGTACCATGACATCAAGCAATACTTTTGGTCGAGTGGTATGAAACAGGATGTGGCCACTTACGTCTCTAAATGTCTTACCTGCCAGCAGGTTAAGATCGAGCACCAGCGACTTGGCGGTCTCCTTCAACTGTTAGATATTCCAGAGTGGAAGTGGGACAAAATCACCATGGATTTTGTTACTGGTCTTCCGCCTACCAAGAGGAAGCATGATGCAATTTGTGTTATCGTAGATCGACTTACCAAATCAGCTCATTTCTTATCGATCCGCAAGGAAGATCCGGTAAGTAAACTCGCCGATATGTATAGAAGAGAAATCATGAGACTCCACGGTGCACCATCCAGCATCGTCTCAGACAGAGATCCTCGATTCACTTCGCGCTTTTGGAAGAGTCTGTAGAAAGCTTGGGGTACACAACTTAAGATTAGCACGGCTTTTCATCCTCAAACGGACGGACAGTCGGAACGAACGATTCAGACATTGGAAGACATGTTGAGGTCATGTGCGTTGGAATGGACGGGTGATTGGGACGATTACATCTGTTTGGTGGAGTTTGCATACAACAACAGTTGGCACGCAAGTATCAAGTGTGCTCCTTTCGAGATGTTGTATGGCAGAAAGTGTCGCGCCCCAATCTGCTGGGATCAGGTTGGCGAGCGAACACTTGAAGGACCAGAAATCATAGAGATGACTAATGAAAAGATCGCAGTAGCTAAGCAGAAACTTCAGGAAGCACGGTCACATCAGAAGAGTTACGCCGATAAGCATCGTAGGGACATACATTTTAACATAGGAGATCACGTCTTCCTTAAGGTTTTGCCGGCACGTGGTGTTAGACGCTTCGGGATTAAAGGGAAGCTCAGTCCTCGTTTCATCGGACCGTTTGATATCATTGAACGAGTCGGCGAAGTATCTTACCGGTTGGCGTTACCTCCACAGATTTCGCATGTGCACAATGTGTTTCATGTGTCCTTACTTAGAGGGTACCAGTATCATCCCCTTCATATGGTTCAGTATCCACTGGAACAGATACGTGAAGATCTCACTTTTATAGAAGAACCCGAACGAGTTCTTGACAGACAAGAACGAGTCATGAGAAGGAAGACGATTCCATTCGTCAAAATCCTATGGAGGGATCATACCGAGAGGGAAGCCACTTGGGAAACAGAGGAGTCTATCCGGGCTTCTTACCCTCATTTCATATTTTGAATTCGGGTATGTTCTTCTTTTCCAGGTTACTTTATCTATAATTCGGGGACGAATTATTCTTTTTAGGGGGGGGAGAGTTGTAAAACCCGCATGCTTTTACCATGAATAGTACCCTTAAGATCGTACGTACTAGATTAAAACTTTCCTTTTATAGCATGATTACGATTACGTGTTAGGATTTTACGTATTACGTACGTGTTAGAACACGATGAATATTTACTACGCACGAACACGCAATAATTATTTGACAATAATTAATCACGAACATGCGATCATGAAATCATGAATGTAATTAAAGCACGAACTAATATTAATTACGTATATATATTTATTACGAGCGTGAATAAATATATGAGGTCACGGTATTTATTTAACGAGAGCACACAAAACGCGAACACAAATAAACACGAACGAACAATTAAATAACGGGACACGGAAAACGGTACGGGTACCCCATGTCGGGGCCCCTACCCGCGGCAACATTAAGGAGATGGGCCAAGCCCATTTCAAAACTTACTAAGAAGGGTTAAGGTAAATTTAGCTAGTCATTTTTCACTTTACAGAAGATTAAACAAAAACCTAAAAAGTTTTCTCCTTCTCCTCTTTTCTTTTTTTGGCCGCCGCATATAAACACACCAAGGGGGGTGTTTGTTTGATTTTTGATCTTGGTTTTGGTGCAAGTGTTCGTGTTTGTTCATCCTCGTTAGATCCACGCATTCGGTAAATTCTTTTAATCCTTTTTCTTTTTGATTTGATCTAATAAAATTAATTAAGAACATATTTTTAAAACCTAATTAAAAACATAAATCAATCATGAAAATGGTTATTAGGTAAAATAAAAAGGTTGTTTTTAGGGGTGTTTGTTTGGCCGGCGCCTAAACCGAACCCCAAGGGGGTCTCGATTTGGCTACTTAACCACCACCGAGACCATATGGTCCCGGTTGGGTGGTGTGGGTCCCACGGCAGCAGCAAAACAAGGGGAACCCCGAAGTGGTTCGGGGTATTGTGTCGATTTCATGTCCGGTTCATGGTTTCTAGTCAAGATCCGGTTCACGGTTTATGTTAAGATTATTTTTCTATAATCATATGTTTAGATTAAATTAATAAATATGACATGATTAATTTAATAAACATGACTTAGGTTATAATTTAATTATTTGAATCATGGAATTATCAACCTAAGTATTTTATATTTTCTAAACTTATAATTAATTAATTATTTAAAAACCATGGTTATAATTAATTAATTAACATGACTTAGGTTATATTATTAATAAATAATAATACATGTTTTAACCTAAGTATTTAACTTTATTTAATTAAAAACATGATATATTTTAATTAAATAATTTTAACCTATACTTTATTTAAATTACATGTAATAATTAATAAACTATACATTATATCATTATGACTTAGAAAATAATCAGAAAAACACGTAGGCTTATATACTTAGCTTATTAAACCAGCTTATATCTAATTATAGAAACTTTCTATTTTTAGAAACTTATTTAATTAAGGCATCTAATCTATTTATGAAAACTTTCTATTTTTAGAAACTTATTTAATTCAGGCAGCTAATCTATTTATGGAAACTTATTTAATTAAGGCAGCTGATCTATTTATGGAAACTTTCTATTTTTAGAAACTTATTTATTTTAAGCAGTAATTCTATTTTTGGAAACTTTCTATTTTTGGAAACTTCCTATTTTTGGAAACTTTCTATTTTTGGAAACTTTCTATTTTAAGAAACCTGCTATTTTTAGAAAGTTACTTATTATTACACAGTAAGTATAATAATACATGAAATACCAGAAATACTGAATCAGAATAGACAGAATATAAGATAAACACAGTTTAAGGCTTTAAACAGTAAAACATGATATGAACATATAAAATAAGCTAAGACATGACATAAAACCAGTTACGTATTTAGTAGGCAGATACTTATTCATGTATGTATTTATGTAGCATTAGTGATACCGAAGTAGGATTCTCCTCAGTTCATCTTCTTCGTTCACTGGACATAAGGTACGGATTCCCGTCCTTTCAGTATGGACATTCTTTCCTTATTAGGATTTCCCCGTATGCAGCCAAATGTTTTTCCGTAGTATAAGTTTATATGTTTGACTTGCTTATGTTTAATTTAGAATACCTATATCCATATACATGCATGACCAGTTTCACCTAGTTATGGAGGTACCATAACCATAACATTAGAGGCACTGATGTTATGACTTCACCACGGCGGAGTGATTGCTCGTGGCGTCCCTTCAGCTTTTAGCCATATTATTATATTTATCATGTGGGGCGTATGAGTGCATCCTAGTTACATGTTTTTAGCAGATTACTCATTGTGAATGTGGTGTGTGCCTTGCATCCTTCACAAGGAGCTGATCCCTCCTACCCAAACCAGTATATTAAATTAGAGGCAGCCCCTCTAATTTGCATGATGAGGTCACCCCTCCAAGTACTCATGCACGGTGGATTTTCATGACCTATATTGGCTAATGGTAGAACATGTTAAACAGTTTTTATAAGATAAACATAAGGCTTTTCAAACTATAAAACTAGTTTTACCAAGACTTAATCAATTTACTCGGGACTTAGTTTCTTTCGCTGTTATATGTTATATGCTTATCCTATTCATGCTTTATTGTACATCCGTGCACTGAGTGTATTGCTCAGCCGTTTTCCTTTTCTATGTTCCCAAAACGGCAGGTACTCAGGGACGCTCGTAGACTTTAAGCGTACGTGCATATGGACTAGAAGCTTTCTAGCCTTTCTTTACTTTATGCATTATCTTTCCTTTGATACACTTGCAATGGACATTGTTTAGTCCTTTCCTTTACAGTAATTATGTTTGTGTGTGATGAGCTTACTTTTGGACTACCGATGTTTGATTCTGGTATTTTCCTTTTTATGGTCATGTAATGTTTAGACATTTTTCCTTGTATGCTTTGATGACACGCCATAATTACGCGTGACATTCCATTATCAAAATGGGGTGTTACATATTTCATTCCGAATAGCAAGCTTAAAGTCATTACATTCAGATGAATCAGGTTTCTGATTATGATTAAAAAGCGGTAAATCCTAGGGTGTTCTTCTACTTCCACATTATTGATCTTGGGGCGACTACTTCTAGAGGCAAAAGGGACCCTATCATTCCTTGTATTGCTCGTAGGCTGTGGCCTTCTGCTCTTAGTGTAGTTGTTTATTCCTGTAGAAGAAGACACGCGTCTATTAGAATTAGCACTTTTTAAATCAATAACTTGTGGTTGAGTTATAGCGATCGGTTTTGTCCTAACGCTTGCTTTACGTTGTTTGCTAGGCACAGAGGGAGACCTAACACAAAACATTCCTGGGGCAATCACAGCAGTTTTCGTTCCAGCAACCTTGGGAAAAGGTGTCACAGCAATACGAGTGGGTCCCGAGGTTGTTGGTTTATGGATCATCGTATCCACAATCGAGCTAGGTTCAGAAGTCTTATCTTTTAACAAGGACTTTAACTTACAGTTCTCACAGATTTTATCAATAAGTTTCTGATAGACAGACTTACTTTGTTCAACAGCCCACTTATATGAAACAACAACATATTCTAAATCTGCAATCTTAGCCTTAAGCTTCTGAACATTACCATCACTAGCACTCTCTAACCCTGAAGAGGCCAAATTTGTTTCCGTAACACCTCCTAACTGAGCCTGCAACCGTGCGATAGTTTGTTGCATTTCATTGTAAGTTTTTTCATACGAAATCTTGTCATATTTGCATTCATCACATTTTTTGACAAATTTATTCCAAAGATCGGTGAATTCTTTATCCTTTTTAATGACATAAGATTCTATTTTCTCTTTCATAAGATCAAGCTCAGTTTGAAGGCTTTCATTATGCAACACAGAGGTACTTAACTCAACATGGCTACTATCATTACAATCACGTGCTTTAGAGAGGCGTTCAAGATCGTTTTTCCAAAACTTTGATTTTATCAAGAGATTTATCAGCTTCCTTTGCCAAAGATTTAAAGTCTTCAACAAAGTTGGCAAATTCTTTTAGAAAAGTGTTTTCCAAATTGCCTAACCGAGCATCAACTTGATTAATAATCGGGTTATTATCATTTTGAAGAATTTTCTGGACCTCTATATGAACAGGTGATGTAAAATTTCCTCCAGTGATTTTGTAATTAACAACACGTTTAAGGATGAGAAAGTTATCTTTAAGCTCGTTTAGAAATCAGCGTTTGATACTTGGTTTAGGATGGTCATCAGACAATTCCTCACTTGGTAGCAAAAGCATTTCAGTACTCGTTTTAGACCGAACAAAAACAGTTGTAGGATTAACTTTCGGATAATAAACGGGTGTCACTTCTCTATCAAACTTTTTCATTCTTAAATGAGTCTCTACTACAAGATTAGTAGTTTCCTCGGAATCATGCACACTAGGAGGATCATGCTCATCAGATAAGAGCACACTACTGTTATATAAGGTTTCATTAGTGGCCTAAACTTTCTTAAGATATCCAGTTTTAGGGGGAAGAGGACAACCTAAAGCCAATTTGTATCGAGTGTAATTTATCTCATTCACTTTTGGTGCGAGCATATTTATTGTCTGCATAGTTTGGCCGTGTTTTACTAAGAGGTTGTGTAATTATCTAATCCTATCCTGAGCTTTGCAAAAATACTCAAGAAGCCCATCTTCTCGAATTTTGAAATCATGTTTCAGCTTCTTTCGTTCTTCTTTTAAATCCAAAATAGGAGATTTTTTAGTTGAAAGCTGTTTATTAAGAGAAGTGATTTCATCATTCAATTCACTTATCTTTTTAGCACTACTTAAGTGTAAGGCATTTAGTTTCTTAGTTATGCATTTTTCTTGATAAACAGATGTAGCATGAGCTTGTTCAAGTTCTTTAATTTTAGCCTGATGAACTTCAAAACTTTTCTCCCGTTCCTTATATCCCGCAAGCTCAGTGGTCAATTTGGCATTAGTTTCTCTAAACTTATTATTAACCACCGTAGCATGGTCAACATCCTTAGCAAGCTTATCAAATAGAGATTTATAATACGCATGTGCCGCATCAGGAAGGTTTGTAGGTTGGGCAACTTGATCCACACTAAGGTCCACACTAGGCTCATTCGAACTAATATTACTATTATTCGTTTGATCCCCATGTGTCTCAGTGTAGGGCTCAAGCATCTCAGTATACTCCTCCTCCTGATTAGACGTACTATATATATCATTATCATTAAAACATGGATGTACCTCAGAGGGACCGTCTAAATCATAAACGGGAGCTCTATCAACATGCATTCCTGAGGTAGATGCTTGTTGTAAGTTTTCCATCAAGATGTAGTTGGCATTCACCTCTTCTTCCTCGTCATATTCTGCAGCAGAAGACATAAGATCAAATTCCTCAGCTTAAAGTGGAATCCCTGCCTCTTCTTTTTGTGCTATGAGAAGCTGAGTCTGAAGATAAGCAACATCCCTCTTCTTTTTGGCTGTGCAATCTCGAGCATAATGACCAAATTCCCTTGCAATTGTAGCACTGAACCTGACGATTGTTGTTTCCATTTCCCGTACCAGTATTCTCAACCTTTGCAGCCATAATGTCTCCCATCTGGTTACCAACCGCTGGCACAACTATTAACCCATTCTGATTACCCGCATTCGGAACACCGGGATTTTGACCACGGTTTTGACCATACTGATTTCCTGCATTGCCAAGGGTCTGCCCAGAATTCTGACCATATTGTTGAATCTGAGTCCCCGTGTTTCCAGCAACTACCAATTGGCGATCTTGATTCGCATTCATGAAAGGTTGAGCAATCTGCCTATTTCTAGTGTTCGATGAGATTCTCTGGTTGTTGTTGGTGGGGTTAATGGTGAATTTGAATGCCTTTGAAAGAAGGGCAAGACCAGTATTAATAGCATGAGTAGGATCGGTGATGTCATCAAAACAGGCAATGGGTTGTTGTAAGTAATTCATAGCAGCAGGAGGTTGATATCCATAAGCAGTGAGCTGTTGTTGTTGTTGTTGTGGCATGAAGTTACTTGATGAGGGTTGCTGGTATTGTACCATGGGATATGACATAGATGATGAAGAGTTTGCCATAAAAGCCAATGGATCTTGTGTCTTGGCACGTCTTTCTGTCCTAACTTTGTTAGCTTCATCTTGATTCATCTTCTTATAGTCATATACTTGAGTGTAGTCCACGACATGAAGATCCTTGGTTTGATTGACAAGAGTGACATATCGTGACCATTCAGAAGGAAGATTATCAAGAAATTTGATGTTGGCAGCAATTTGTGCAGCTTCATGTTTGTTTCTTCTAAGATGATTCATGAGGGTTGAAAACCGATGATAATAAGGTTCAATTTGTTCCCCTTCAGTAGACGTAAATTTCTCCCATTCACGAAGCAACTTAGTTTCCTTTTCTTGTAAACCAATTTCACTGCCCTTCATCATTTTCTGAATCCTAAGCCACATCTCGTGTGCGGTTTCACAACTATCGACAGCAGCATAAACATCTTCAGGAAGTCCCATAAGAATGACTTGAATTTCTTGATCATCAGCGTCGAGTTGTTTGGATTCAGCTTCAGTTAATTCTTCATCCGTTTGCTCATGACTAGAGTCAGCCACTGAGTTAGCATTCGTAGGGTCCCTAGGCACAATAATTGTTTTTCTAACATACGGACCCTTTTGAATCGAGTTGACAATCAACTTTCCCAAAGGTTTACATTTTGCATAACGAAGGAGACGACTAGCCCATGTAGTGTAGTTCTCCTTGGTAAGCATGGGTGGGCGATTCTCAGTACCCGCAGCATAAATATCTTGTTGAGACGTCATCGTAGAATTCGTGTGAAAAACAGGATCTCAATTCGTAGAAAGCGTGTGATGTTGTTGAAATTCCGAAACTTCCGATTTTCTTTTTTCAGTCCAACAATAAATTCCTCAGTCCGACAAAACGGTAAGCTGAAAAATTGTGTATCGCCAAATTTTGAAATTGAGTTAGAAATAGCCAAAAACTAGTAGGGAAAAAATTTGATTTTACTTGACCTAAAAAAATTTTAACTCGTTTTTTTTTTTTTTAAATCTTCGTATAAACTATGCTCCGAGAGAAGTCTAGATGGTGGCTAAGACTACAAATTACTCGAACAAAAATTTAATCAAACAGATCGCAATGTTATCACCCATCGCAATGTCGGAACATCCATCGCAATGTCACACTTATCGCAATATCACTTCTATCGGAATACCCCTCCTATCGCAATGTCACACTTATCGCAATATCACTTCTATCGGAATACCCTCCTATCGCAATGTCACACTTATCGCAATATAACTTCTATCATAATACCTCTCCTATTGCAATGAGTCCACTGTCGTAATATGAGAACTGTCGCAATGCTACTAGTATCTGAATGAGACAAGTATCGCAATGCTACTAGTATCGGAATGAGACACCTATCGGAATATGAGGACTATCGCAATAAGGCAAATGAAATTTTGGCAGAATGACGTTTAAATAAGCCTTAATGTCGCCGCAATCCACGATCGCAATGAGAGATCGCAATATACGTCGGAATAAGGGTATCGCAATACCTGGTGATCGCAAAGTAAAACCCTAGGGTTATTGCGATCAAACTCTACTTACCTGTACTATTCCGATGAAGTCTGTCGCAATGGGAAGATCAGTTTCGCAACTTTGAGCCCAATAAATTCGCAACTTTGAGCCAAAAGATTTGTGTTTTAACCCAAACCAAAATACCCAAATCACGAATACTACTATGATGAGGGTATACGAATCACTTAGAACACTAAAACACGAAAAAAATTTGATCAAAAGGACACGGATGTCAAAAAAAAACACCGACAACACCAAAGAGCTATCCACGAATCCCTTGGCGAATGGTACCACTTGTAGGAATGATACACACGACTAATATAGAACACGAAATAAAGATGAAGATTAAACCAAAAAAAATATATATTATATTAGATGAAGAAAAGGAGAAAAAGCAAAGATGGTTGTGAATTCCTAGTGAGAGAAACACATATGTTTCTCTCTCTACAATCTATGAAAATAGAAGACACACACCACAAATGAGGTGCCTTGGGCCTTTTATACTATACGTCTAATGTATGGAAGGCCTTCCTCATTTGTGAGTTCAGGACTAATTCCCGTTACATACATAACATTATGCTAGAACTCTCAACACCGTTAAGTAGCATTTTCCACGAGCTTCGCAACGGTATATTATATAACCATCACTTTAAATACTTCTAACAGTTCCTTCTTCTCAACCCTCGACTTCTAAAACACCTTCATGTTCTAATGTCGAGGGGGTGAACATGGTGACCAAGGAAAAGAGTGCACACCCTCATGTACCTTAAATTCTATCCACGATTCAAAAAGAGAGCTTTATCGACCTTACCAAAGTGACCCTTGAGGAAACTTGTGCTTCGATCCTTCTTAAAAACCCAAAAGGCATATGCCGAGAAAGGAAGAGGATCCGGGCCAATTTCTTTTACCTTGTGATTTTTCCGAGATTGGGGGATGTTTAGCCCTTGCCGATATAGGTGCTAGCATCAATCTCATGCCTCATTCTCTTTGGAAATTGATGAGATTGCCTAGACTTATCCCCACGAACATTACTATCGAGCTAGCATGTTATACTTTATGAAAACCAATTGGAATAGCCGAGGATGTTTATGTTAGAATTGAAAAGTTTGTTTTTCCCGCGGACTTCGTCATATCCGATTATGAGTGTGATCCTAAATGTCTCATTATTTTAGGTCGACATTTTTTATCGACGGCTCGAGCCATAATCGACGTTCACGGTGGGAAAATAACTATGAAATATGGGGAGGATAAAATGGAATTTTTTGCGAGTAGATCCCAAATTTCAAATGATCATGATAAAACCGAGGTCCCTAAAACCGATATTTTAAAATTTGATAATATCAAAGCTCATACTTTAGCGGAAAAAATGAGGCTAGATGCATGTCTTGAAAGGATGAAAATGAACGGTTTTCGAGATGAGGATTTTAACGATAAAGAATATGTTTACTTAATTCAAAAAGGTATTCGTAAATTTATGGATGAAAAATCATTTTGGGATATATTCGGTGAAACAAGTCAACAACCAATTCTGAAGGGCGACGATAGTGCCATCACGATAATAACCAATATGGACTCGTCTTCACCAGCTTAGAAGGACCACGTCATTGAGGCTTCAACTTCTAACTCCATTGAAGTGCCTCCATTTCCTAGCCCAATATCCATTGAGGTTAAAGGTTTTATCGATATTGATCCTCTCGTCATTGAAATGTCACCTAAGCATAGTCATTCGACTTGTAAGACCATGGTTGTGAGTTCTCACATCGACACTTTCTTTGATAAAGACGATGAGGACGGTTTTGCTGAAATTGATCACATACTCAAGAATCAACAAGCAAGTTTTGATTCGCCTAAAAAGAATTTTTCGTGTGGTGAGTATGATGATTTTGAATTCGAGCCTGAGATTGAGGAAATAATTGAACGAGAGCTAGCTCTTTTACCTCCACTTCCACCTACAAGTGAGGTTGATTTTTTTAATATCGAGGCCGAACTTGATGAGATGGAATGTCTCATTCATAATGACGAACCAACTCAGTGACCAAAAATCCTATTCTCGAGGATTTACCTAATCAACACACCTCAAATGAGAATGACGTTTACCACATTCGTGAGGACCTAACTTATCAACGATCCCCACAAAAGAATGATGGTTTTTTGCTTGATCGTGATCTTTTCGAGAGAGTTTCTAAAATCATCAATGAGGGGAACGACAAACCTTGGTATGACGAGCCTATCTACGATGAAGAAATCGAAGAGATTAACGTTCATGAGGATGACGAATATGTTGACCCCGAAGGGGAGGTGTTCTTTGTTGATCAAAGTTTTGAGAACTTATACAATCCACCACCCCCCACCCGCGACTTAAATGTGAGGATTTTGAGTTTGACTAATATTGAATTGGAAGCGCCAAATATTTTTGACATTATAAAAACGGGTTTTCATAAAGAGTTAAAAAACGATCAAAAAGGAAAGGATTTTAAAATTGATTTAAATGATTTTTTACAAGTTTAACTCCATCATCAAATCATTATTTGAGTGCTACGAGCTCGTCTACTCCTTTTGACGATGCTTTGTGTGGTTTTAGTGTGGGGGAAGCCCCTTATGTTCCCTCACATTTCTCCACTGAGGACGAGATATTCGATCCTGAAATCGCAATTATAGGGAAATCTCGGTCTTCCACTGATGCAATAAATGGAAAATATTTTTGTTTGTTTGGTGTGAGTCTACCTCGAGTAGCTCATTGTATTGCCCCACCCATTAATCAACAGCGTGTGTAAGCTGTTGAAGCATGGAAACATTCAAACTTCTTGTGTCATAATTATATTCTGAATGATTTAATGGACTCTTTATACAATATGTACTACAAGACTACGACTGCCAAAGAAGTATGGAAGTATTTGGTGCGCAAGTACAAAACTGAGGATGCTGGTACAAAGAAGTTTGTGGTAGCTCATTTTTTTGGATTACAAGATGGTTGATTCAAAGAATGTGATAACTCAGGTTCAAGATCTACAAGTTTTGCTACACGACATTCATGCTGAGGGTATGACTTTGAGTGAAACTTTTCAAGTTTTTGCTATTATTGATGACCTCCAAGCTGGGTAGAATTTAAAAACTACTTGAAGCGTAAGCGAAAAGAGATGAGTGTTGAATGTTCGTCTTTGTATTGAAGAGGACAACATGCTATATCAGAAAAACACTTATAAACCTGATTCTGCCAAAGTGAATATGGTTGAGCATGGTCCATCTTCTTCAAAGTCTAAAGACAAGAGCATTAGCAACGGAAAGAATGATAAGAACAACAAAGATAAGTTTGAGTAACTTTCTCCTAAAGTTGGAATTGTGAAGCAAAAGTTCCAGGAAATTGCTTCCACTATGACAAGCCAGGTCATCATGTCGCTAACTGCAAGGGCTGAAGCGGGTAATCTGCACGAGGCTAATATGGTGAATGATAATATGGACATGATTGCTATGGTGTCTGATGTCGTTGTCATGATCTCTGAAGTTAACCTGGTAGGTTCTAATAACAGTGATTGGTTACTATGACAACCCGTTATGTGTGTGCTGACAAGAGTATGTTTTACTCTTTCAAAGTGGTCGACAATGGAGAGAACTTGTACATGGGCAACTCTACGACTGCTGATATCAAGGGTGAAGGAGATGTTATTTTAAAGATGACATCCGAGAAAGAGCTCAAGTTGATTAATGTCTTGTATGTTCCAAAGATTCGCAAGAATCTTATTTTTGGTTCGATTTTGATAAAGTTTGGTTTCCGTCTTGTTTTCTAGTCTGATAAAGTTTTTCTTTATAAGAATCAAATGTATGTTGGTAAGGGGTATGCCCTGAATGGTATGTTTAAGCTCAATGTAATAGCTGTTAAGAATGATATCAATAAAATGAATTTTTCTACTTACTTGATTGAGTCTTCTAATGTGTGGCATGGTCATCTTGGACATGTTAATTTTAATTCAGTGCGTCCTTTGATTAAATTTAATAGCATACCAAATTTTCATATTGATTCAAATTATAAGTGTGAAACTTGTGTTGAAGCCAAACTTTCAAGATCATCTTTTAAATCGGTTGAACGAAAAACCAAACCACTTGATATGATAAACACATACATATGTGATTTGAAATCACTGTCCATAAAATGTGGTAATAAGTACTTCATCACATGTATTGATGATTTCACAAAGTATTGCTACGTTTACTTGTTGAAAAGTAAAGATGAAGCTATAGACAAGTTTGCTCTATACAAACCGAAGTTGAGAATCAACTTGGTAGGAAAATTTAGGTTGTACGAAATGATAGAGGAGGTGAATATGTGTCTCCTTTTGCTGATCTATGTGCGAATTATGGAATCATACACGAGTTCACTACTACTTATTCACCTCAGCAAAACGGTATTTCCTAAAGGAAGAATCTTACCTTGAAAAAAATGGTTAACATAATGTTGATAAGTTATGGTTTGAGCAAGGACATGTGGGGGGAAGCAATTTTAACGGCTACTTATTTTTTAAATAAGATACCTCGTAAGGATAAAGAGGAAATATGAACTATGGATGGGAAGAAAACCATCATACCAGTACTTACGAGTGTGGGGGTGTCTAGCCAAAGTAGTTGTACCGAAAACTAAGGCCCATAAGATAGGTCCTAAATTTGTGGATTGTATATTCATAGGATATTCTAAGAATAGCAGTGATTATCGTTTCATTGTACATGATTCGAAAAATCCAGATACACAAAAGAATGTAGTATTTAAATCAAGGAATGCTTCATTCTTTGAAAATATATTTCCTTGTTTAACGAAGGAAACCTGAAGCTCATCTAGAATAGATGACGAAGTTGTCCAAGACATGAGACAACGAGATGATAATGATCTCCAAGATGAGAGACAAGACTAACCCGAGGTAGAATAGGTTGAACCGAAAAGAAGCAAAAGGGTCAGAACCAGGAAATCGTTGGACCCTATTTTTTCCCTTTTATGGTAGAAAATGAACCGGTTTCTTATCGAGAAGTGGTAAATTCCTCGGAAGGGCCTCATCGGAAAGAAGCCATTAAAAGTGAAATAGATTCTATTTTATTATACTTGGGAGCTCATGGGTCTTCAAAAAGAAGATGAAAGCTGATGACACAATTGACAAGTATAAAGTAAGATTGGTAATCAAAGGATTTAGACAACCGGAAGGTCTAGATTACTTTGATACTTATTCGCCTGTTACGCAAATAACCTTAATTAGAATAATTCTTGCTATTGCCACATTAAGAAATTTGGAAGTTCACCAAATGGATGTGAAAACCGATTTTCTAAACGGAGATTTAGAAAAAGAAATATATATGAACCAACCGAGGGTTTCATGGCTCCTAAAAAAGAGAGAAAAGTTTGTAGGCTTGTTAAATCATTATATGGCTTAAAACAAGTTCCCGAACAATGGTATCAAAACTTTGATCACGCCATGTAAGAGAGTGAATTCAAAATTAATGAATGCGACAAGTGTGTTTATGTCAAAGATAAATTTTTTTGATATGTGATCTTGTGTCTATATGTTGATGATATGCTTATCGTTGGTAGTAAAGACAACATGATCAAGTCTACCAAAGATATATTGAAATCAAAGTTTGACATGAAAGACATGGGTTTGGCTGATGTGATCCTTAGAATAAAAATCAAACGAACTTAAGATGGACTTGCGTTAAGTCAAGCACATTACGTGGAAAAAATCTTAATACCCATAATGCGGGGTATTCCAGCCTAGCTAGAACTCCAATTGACACCAATGTGCATCTATCTAAAAATAGAGGTGCATGTGTTGCCCAATTATAGTATTCAAGAAATATTGGCATGTTAATGTATTTGATGACAGGTACTCGGCCTGACTTAGAATATGTCGTTAGCAGACTAAGTAGGTATACTAATAATCCAAGTCATACACATTAGAAAGCTATGACTAGGGTACTTCATTATTTGAGATACTATAAAACCCGCATTAAAAACCTATGAACAGTACACGTGAACAGTAACTTACAAAAACACGATAAAATTTAAACTTTTAATTTATAATATTAATACACGTGTGACGAAAATAAATAACGAACAATCATGAATATTATAAATGTGACACGATCACGAATACCAAAATCACGAATATTAAATCACGAGCATACACGAGTGATTATTTAACACATGAAAAACTTCGGGTTCCCTTGTTGGGCTTCCCTATGTCGCGGCTACAACAAAGAAAAGAAGGAAGATGGGCTTTGGCCCATAACCCAATTGTAAATAATAAAATACAGGAAAACATAAACATATTTTAGGTTTTCAGAAAAAAATTTCCTGCCTCCTTTTTGTGCTATTGCCGCCGGCCATATACAACCACAAGGAAGATTTAGACGATTTTTGTTATTGATTTTGTGTTCGTGATCATTCTCTTTTTCTTTTTACACATTCGGTATAAATCAACCCTTTTCCTTTTTATTTAATTCTTTTGATTTCATGTCATAATTTAATTAATCATCAAGAACAAGAATAAAACATGTAATAGATTAATTAAATCATGTTTTCGTGTTTGATTTGGTATGGGTGTGGTTCGGCCGAGACACCGAGACCCATATGGGGCTCGGCTTGTTTTGATTACCACCACCGAGAGTCCCAAGACTCTCGGATTGGGTTGGTGTGGGCTCGGACGCAGCAAGGGAACCCTGACCAAGGGTCTGGGTGGGTTTGTTTGTTCGGTTGTGTGCACCGAGGCACCACTGAGACCCCCAAAGGGTCTCGGTTGGTTTTTTTGTTCGGACCCAAGACGAAAGGGACCCCGACTTTAAGTCGAGGTATGATTTGCATGTTTGGTTGATTTAATTAGTGTCAACCGAGATCCCTTCAAGGTCTCGGTGGGACTTTGTTTATAGCTTATATGGTTCGGCTTATATATAAACACGGGCTCGGGATTCGGGTTTTTCATGAAAACTATTTTTTTATAAGTCATGTTATATTAAACTTTAGGTTAATTAATTTATTAATTAATTCATGTATAACCTAAGGTATTTATACTTAGTTATTTAATTAAAACATGTATTTTGATTAAATCATATAACCTATAGTTTAATTAATTAACCAGTTATTTAATTAATAAGCTATAACCAAGACTTGTATTGTAATAATTAAACTTTAATTATTATTTATAATTCAGCTTATTTCTAATTATGGAAAATTACTATTTTTGGAAACTTTCTATATTTAGAAACTTACTATTTATGGAAACCTGCTATTTTTAGAAAGTTACTTAGTATTACAATACAAGTATTATAATACACTAATACATGAATAATACTCAACAGAAAATCATAATAACTACAGCAAATAGTAAGACATGACAGAATACGTATAACAAGTGTTGGGAATAAAATGTAGCCAATACACTTGAACGCTGACAAGAAGAAAACAAGCGTTGATAAGAAGAAAACAAGCGTTGACAGATCAAGCGTTGACAGGAAGAAGTCAAGCATTGATAGGTTGAAGACAAGCACTGATAGAAAGATATGGTCTACGCGTATTATGTTTCTAGTTTGTTTCTAGTAAAGATAGGATCAATAATGTATTTTCTATAATTATCTTTACCTAGAATAGCTGATACGTTGACTCTTGTACAAGGCTTCTTATGTCTATAAAATAAGACCTTTAGGTTATGTTTCATATAAGTTTTCATACGTTTAACACTTTCATTGTAAGCAAGTTCGATTCAATCAATCAAGTGAAAGTTTGTTTTACATTCATTGTGTGTTCTTGTTTGAGTGTTAATTCCGCATAACACTTAAATTGTTTTATACACAAACAAAGTTTCTCTACGTGTTTAACTTGATCTAATCTCGTTTACACAAGCTAAATCGATCTAAGTTTGGGATCAACAAGTGGTATCAGAGCATGTTGAGAAACTTCGATCTAAAGAACACAAGAACCCTAAATTACCAAAAACCCTAATTTTCACAAAACCCTAAAAACATCATGTCTACTCCAGAAGTAACCTGCTCCTCCTCCTCAAACCACAACATCAAGATTCCCATGCTAGATGCAGACAATTTTGAGTTGTGGAAGTTCAACTTGAGCAATATCTACAAATTCATGATTACACCCTATGGGAGATTATTGAATATGGAAACATATTCAATAAGGCTCAAAAGATTGTAGATGCCATTGCTACAAGAACAGCTATTCAAGGTTCCACTAAAGAGGAACGAAAAGAAAGACCTGATGATGGTAGAGCTGTTTCAGTTGAGGACATAGCAAAGAGAAGGGTTGACATGAAAACCCTAAGCATTCTGAAACTCTCCTTGGGACAAGAAAATCAGCACAAATACAGAGGCTATGAGTCTGCAAAAGATCTTTGGGCAGCTCTTAAAGTTGCTTATGGTGGTAATGCTGATACTGTGCAAGAGAAAAAGAAGCAACTCTTACATGAGTATGTTGTTTTTAAGGATCAACCTAATGAGAAGCTAAGTAGTGTGAGAAGCAGACTTCTTGACATTACAAGCAAGCTGTCCTTCATGGGGATAGAAATTGGTGATGTTGACATTATTGCCACTTTTCTTAAAAGCCTTGGTGATGCATGGAAGATTGAGGCAAGATCTATAATTGCCAATAACACTCACAAAAGTTCTACTTTTGATGATGTTTACAACAAACGGAGGCTGTTGGAGAATGAAACTCTTTTGGATCATGGAAGCAAGTCCACAAATGGAAACATGGCCTTCTTCTCACATAGTGAAGGTCGATTTGATCAGAAGGATTCATACATGCACCTAGTTACTGGATCAACATGTGTCAACGCTGGATCATATCCTGTCAACGCCTCACATTCAGACGCTGACACATACAAAATTGACTCTCCAAGAGTTAAGCCTGCTGGTATTGATCTGGATACTGTGTGTGCATACATTGCTTCATTGCCCAATGGTTTAGTGATTACTTATGAGGACCTTGAGCAAATAAGTGATGAGCATTTGGAGGAGATGGACATAAAGTGGAATGTGGCTCTTGCAAGTATAAGAGAAAATAGATGGAATAGAAGATTCAAGAAGAAGATGACTTTTAATGCCAAGGACACTGATGGATTTGATAAATCCAAGGTTGAGTGTTACAATTGTCATCGTATGGGGCACTTTATGAGAGAATGTAGATCTCCAAGAAGATATGATGCTGGAAAACCCTCAAGCCAAATTGTTAAGGCTCAGGATCCTAAGGCCATGGTGGCAATGCAAGAAATTGATGGTGTTGGATGAGACTGGAGCTATTTGGCTAAGGATGAGGAAGAGGATAAAGCTTTGGTTGCTAAGATAGAAGAAGAAGAGCATGTTCACTATGCTCTCATGGCACACTCCTCATCTTCATCAGACATTGAGGTATATGATGATGCTTTTTGTAGTAAGGGTTGTCGTTTAAATATTGAAAGACTTAACAAAGAGGTTTTAAGATTGTTATTAGATGTGAGTAATGAGAGATGCAAGTTGTCTAATTATCAACTTGCTCTTACTCAAACTGAAAAGACTGTAGCTGAGTATAAGAAAATGGATCTTGACCTAAAAGATAAAAATAATATCTTAAAACATGATTTAAATGCTAGTACTGATATTAGAAACATCATGGAAAGGGTCAATGCTGAACTACAGGTTAAGTTAGATGAGGTTATCAAGAATAAGGATAATGTAGATCTCAAAATTTAGAGATTTGATAAAGCCTCACAAACCCTAGGAGAATGTGTTAGTAAACAAAGGGATTCTAGGGACATGACTGGGATTGGGATGAAAGAGTATGTGGTGTTCCACCACTAGCTGGGGACTTCTATGGTGTCCAAAGAAAGGACTTATCTTGGACTGGTTTACCAGAACTCCAAGAAGAGGAATTTATTCCTCCACCAAGAGTCCTTACCTAGTAGAAGAATATAGGCAAAAGTTGACTGATTTGGACCATGGAAGAAAGCCAAACCTACCTTGTTTGTCAAGGGTGGCATGCTTTGTGATAGCCCAAATGAGTCTACCCCTATCAAAGTAACAAACCCAATCACTGGCAAGACTATTGACCTTGGCTCAAACGTTGTTAGAAAACCTAGCATTAAGTATGCAGAATGTATAGAAATACTAGGTCACCAAAAAGCCAAGTTAGTGATAATGGAACAGGTTTCTTTTCTTCTAGACCTAGAGTTATGTCTAGAAAAGCCTGTTATACTTGTGGTAGCTTTTCACATTTAGCCTATAAGTGTGTCAACGCTTCCAAGGTCAACGCTGACAAAAGGTCAAACACTGTTAGACCCAAAACTTTTGTGGAGCAAAGTCCACAAGTTGTTAGACCAGCCCCATTCTTTACTAAAGGGTCTAACACTTGTGGGCAAAGACCTTTTTAGAAGACCAATACATGGTCTAATAGGCAATGGGTTCCTGTAGCAAACCCTAGGTTCAACGCTGATAAGGGTAATTTCAGCGTTGACAAGACCAAATCAAACGCTGACAGATCCGTTGCCAGACCAAATAATGGTAAATATTTGCAACCACAGGGAAAGGGGTCTAAAGCTTCTTCTAGCTTGACATGGAGACCTAGGCAAGATCAAAACCCTAATTCTAATGGGATTTCTATGACCTATAACAGACTTAATTATATTTCAAAGGTCATTACAAAACCAATTAGGGTTAATTGGGTGCTCAATCCAAAAAGAAATGAACAAGGGGTTGTTATGAGGACTAAGTATGTTCTTGTTGAACAACCAAATGAATGAAAGTCTGCTCAGGCTTGGGTTCCCAAAGAAAACTAATTTGTGTTCTTTATGTGCAGGGCATTCAAAAACAGGTTAATGATTATGGCTATTGGGATAGTGGATGCTCTAGGCACATGACTGGGAAGGAAGATTATCTTACAAACTTCACTCCCATTAAGGATGGTGATAAAGTTTACTTTGGAGGCGGATATGGAACTATCACAGGCAAAGGAACTCTTCTCACCAACAATTTGCGTTTTGAAAACGTGTTTCTGGTAAAAGAACTTGACTATAATCTTTTTAGTGTGTCACAGGTTTGTGATAACAAAAATAAAGTTCTTTTCACTGATACTGAATGCTTGGTGTTGAGCAAGGATTTTAAAATACCATATGAGAAATTCATTGATTATAGGACACCTAGGCATAAGGACATTTATAATGTGAATCTTAATGGGATTAGGATGAATAATAACTTGTCATGTCTTTATGCTAAAGCTTCAGTTGATGAGAGTAATCTATGGCACAGGAGACTAGGGCACATTAATTTTAAAAATATAAACAGACTTGTGAGACATAGCTTGGTTGATGGATTGCCTGAAAAGGCTTTCCACAATGACCACTCTTGTGTTGCATGCCTTAAAGGCAAACATCACAAGGTCTCATTTAATTCTAAACAGGTGCACTCTAGTTCTAAACCACTTCACTTGCTGCATATGGACTTATTTGGTCCTACTAATATAGAAAGCTTGAATGGTAAATCTTATTCTTTTGTCATCACTGATGACTTTTCTAGGTTTACTTGGACTTTCTTTTTAGCCTTAAAAAGTGACACTGCTGATACTTTAATTAACTTTATTAACCAAATTGAAAAGAAAACTGGTAATGAAGTTAAAATGCTTAGAAGTGATAATGGTGGTGAGTTTAGAAATAAGCTATTGGATTATTTTTGTGCCAAGAAAGGGATTACTAGACAGTTTAGTGTTGCCAGAACCCCCACAGCAAAATGGGGTTGCTGAGAGAAAGAATAGAACCCGAATTGAAGCAGCCAGGACTATGTTGGCTGATGTTCACTTTCCCATTGCATTTTGGGCTGAGGCTGTGAATACAGCATGTTATGTTCAGAATAGAGAATTAGTCAACAAGATACATAACAAAACACCTTATGAGTTACTTTGGGGAAGGAAACCTAATATTGGTTTTCTTAAACCTTTTGGTTGTCATGTAGTTGTACTAGATACTAGTGATGCCTTAGGTAAATTTAGTGCTAAAGGTGATGAAGGCTACTTCATGGGTTATTCAGTGCAGAGCAAGGGATATAGGGTTTACATTAAGAAGGAAAAATGTATACTTGAGAAAGTACATGTTAGGTTTTTAGAAGTAAACTTAGTGATCCTGAAAGTGGTCCAAATTGGTTATTTGACTTGGAACCTCTATCTAGGACTTTGAATTATATGCCTGTTACTAATCCAAACATTGTGAAGGTAACTTCAAGTTTTGTGGAAGAACCAGTTGTTGATGTTTCATGTACACAGGTTCATGAAGAGGTTGGATCACAAGCAGACAAGTCATCTCCCATACTTGAGTATGTTACTATTCCCATATGGACAGATGCTTTTGCTGTTGGAAAGGAAAATGGTGGTCCCCAAGTATCACCAGTTAACAACATGCATGGTCTTTCAGGCGCTGACAAAGGAAAATCTGGCGCTGACAAGACAAATTCAGGCGTTGATGGCTCAAACGTTGACAACTCTATTTCAGGCGTTGATGGCTCTCACGCTGACAACCTTGATTCAGGCGTTGACAACTCTCTTGACCATATTTTCTCTTCCAATTTTGAACAAGGTGAACCTTAAAGCAGAAATGGAGAGGTTCATACAGATAATGATGGAAGGGAGTTTGAAGAAGATATTGGTAACATGGATGATGAGATTGAAGACAACAGACTTTTTGAGAGAGGAGTTCCTACTTCTACAATGAAGGATCACCCCTCTTCTCTAATTATTGGTGATGTGATGTCTCCAGTTCAAACTAGAATATCTCATCAGAATCTTGGAGGTTTTATTGCCAATATACACAAGAAGGTTGATACCCCTCTTGTTCAAGCATGTTTGTTTGCCTGTTTTCTGTCACAACAGGAACCCAAAAAGATTTTTGATGCTCTCAAAGAACCAAGTTGGGTAGAAGCAATGCAGGATGAGCTTCACCAATTTGCTATTCAGGATGTTTGGGAGTTAGTTGATTGTCCAAGATATGTCAGACCTATTGGGACAAGATGGGTTCTTAGAAACAAGAAAGGTGAAAGAGGCATTGTGGTCAGAAACAAGGAACGTTTAGTGGCTCAAGGATATACACAATAGGAAGGGATAGACTATGAGGAGGTCTTTGCACCAGTTGCAAGGATTGAGACTATCAGGATATTTCTAGCCTATGCTTCCTACATGGGCTTTACTGTCTATCAAATGGATGTGAAGAGTGCTTTCCTTTATGGCATAATTGTTGAGGAGGTTTATGTAATGCAGCCTCCTGGTTTTGAAGATCCAGAGCATCCAGACAAGGTGTATAGAGTCAAGAAAGCTATGTATGGACTTCATCAAGCCCCAAGAGCATGGTATGGCACATTGTCCACCTATCTGGTGGAAAATGGATTCAAAAGGGGCACCATAGACCAGACCTTATTTACAAAGAAGACTGGTAAGGATGTCTTACTTGTTCAGTTTTATGTGGATGATATCATCTTTGGCACAACAAACACAAAGATGAGTGAAGACTTTTCCAAGCTTATGACAGACAAGTTCAAGATGAGTGCAATGGGGGAGATGAACTTCTTTCTAGGGTTACAAGTTCAGCAGAAAGAAGATGGTATCTTCATCTCTCAGGATAAATATGTAGCTGAAATCTTAAAGAAGTTTGGCTTTTCTCCACATGAAAAACGGGCTAGTACTCCTATGGATAGAGAACATCCTTGGGGAAAAGTTGGAGATGGAAAAGATGTGGATGTCAGGCACTATAGATCAATGATTGGTTCATTGATGTATCTCACAGCCTCAAGACCTGACATTATGTTTGCTGTGTGTGCATGTGCACGCCATCAAGTGACTCCCAAAGAGTGTCACCTTCATGATGTCAAGAGAATCTTTAGGTAACTTAGATGTTATCCAGATCTGGGATTATGGTATCCAAAAGATTCACCATTGGAGCTTATTGCATATTCAGACAGTGACTATGGTGGTGATAAATTTGATAGAAAATCCACAACTGGTGGATGTCAGTTTCTTGGGAGTAGGTTGATCTCTTGGCAATGCAAGAAACAAATAGTGGTGGCCAATTCTACAACTGAAGCAGAATATGTAGCAGCAGCTGCTTGTTGTGGACAAGTCTTATGGATTCAGAACCAGCTGTTGTATTATGGGTATAATTTCATACATACCAAGATTTTTGTAGACAATAACAGTACTTTATGCATTATTAAAAATTCTGTACATCATTCTAAAACAAAACACATAGAAATTAGACATCATTTTATAAGAGATTGTTTTGAAAAGGGTTTAATTCAACCAGATAGGGTTGACACAAAAGAAAATGTGTCTGATTTATTAACTAAACCTTTTGATACTGGAAGGTTTCAATACTTCGTAACAAGTATTGGAATGATCAATCTCACTTAATATGTGTTTTGGAGTCATTTTGTAGAAGTATGTATCGGATATGCATTGTTATTGGTGTAACACCCCATTTTAGAAATGGAAATATCACAGTAATTATGGCGTGTCATCAAAGCATACAAGGTAAAATGTCTAAACATTACTTGACCATAAAAAGGAAAATACCGGAATCAAACATCGGTAGTTCAAAAGAAAAGCTCATCACACACAAACATAGTATAATAAAGAAAAAGGGACTAAACAATGTCCAAAGCATAAGTATCAATAGAAAGAAAATGCATAATGTAAAGAAGGCTAGACAGCTTCCAGTCCATATGCACGTACTCTTAGTGTCTACGATCGTCCCTGAGTACCTGCCGTTTTGGGAACATAGAAAAGGAAAACGGCTGAGCAATACGCTCAGTGCACGGATGTACAATAAAGCATGAATAGGATAAGCATATAACATAATAACAGCGGAAGAAAACTAAGTCCCGAGTAACCTGGTTAAGTCTTAATAAAACTGGTTTTATAGTTTGAAAGTCTTATGTTTATCTTATAAAAATTGTTTGTCATATTTTACCATTAGCCAATATAGGTCATGAAAATCCACCGTGCATGAATAATTGGAGGGGTGACCTCATAATGCAAATTAGAGGGGCTGCCTCTAATTTAATATACTGGTTTTTGGGTAGGAGGGATCAGCTCCTTGTGAAGGATGCAAGGCACACACCACATTCACCATGTAATCCTGAATAAAAACATGTAACTAGGATGCACCCATACGCCCCACATGATAAATATAAATAAATGGCCAAAAGCTGAAGGGACGCCACGAGCTATCACTCCGCCGTGGTGAAGTCATAACATTAGTGCCTCTAATGTTATGGTTATGGTACCTCCATAACTAGGTGAAACTGGTCATGCATGTATATGGCTATAGGTAATCTTAATTAAACATAAGCAATCAAACTCATAACATATACTACGGGAAAACAGTTGGCTGCATACGGGGAATCCTAATAAGGAAAGAATGTCCATACTGAAAGGACGGGAATCCGTACCTTATGTCTAGTGAACGAGAAAGACGTACTGCGAGAATCCTACTTCCGAATCACTAGTGCTACATAAATACGTACATGAAATAAGTATCTGCTTACTAAATACATAGCTGGTTTTATGTCATGTCTTAGCTTATTTTATGTGTTCTTACTATGTCTTACTGTTTAAAGCCTTAAACTGTATTAAATCTTATATTCTGTTTAATCTGATTAAGTATTTCTGCTATTTCATGTGTTATTATACTTACTGTGTAATATTAAGTAACTTTCCAAAAATAGCAGGTTTCCTAAAATAAAAAGTTTCCAAAAATAGAAAGTTTCCAAAAATAGAAAGTTTCCAAAAATAGAAAGTTTCCAAAAATAGAAAGTTTCCAAAAACAGATTTACTGCTTAAAATAGATAAGTTTCTAAAAATAGAAAGTTTCCATAAATAGATTAGCTGCCTTAATTAAATAAGTTTCCATAAATAAATTAGCTGCCTTAAATAAATAAGTTTCTAAAAATAGTTGGTTTCCATAAATAGATTAGCTGCCTTATTTAATTAAGTTTCTAAAAATAGAAAGTTTCCATAATTAGAAATAAGCTAGTTAAATAAGCTAAGTATATAAGCCTAAGTGTTTTTCATGATTATTTTCTAAGTCATATCGTATATTGTATAGTTTAATAATTATTTCATGTAATTTAGTTAAACTATAGGTTATAATATTTAATTAAAGTATAACATGTTTTTAATTAAATAAGTTAAATACTTAGGTTAAAAATATATATTATTATATGTTGATAATATAACCTAAGTCATGTAAATTAATTAATTATATCCATGGTTTTAAAATAATTAATTAATTATAAGTCTTAAATATATAAATACTTAGGTTAAAATAATTTCATGATTATTAATAATTAAATAACCTAAGTCATGTTATTAAATTAATCACATCTTTTATTAATTTAATTTTAACATAAGTTCATAAACATAAAAAAAACTAACATACACCATGAACCGGATCAAAGCTTAAAAACATGAACCGGACATGAATCGACACCGTACCCCGAACCAACTCGGGGTACCCCTTGTTGCCGTGGGACCCACATGCACCAACCAAGACCATATGGTCTTGGTGGTGGTCGGCTTGGCAAACCGAAACCCCCTCGGGGTCGGTTACAGCCTGCGGCCAAAACAAAACAACCCTTTGATTTAATTAATCACCAAAACATGTTAGATCTATGATTAATTAATATGTTTTTATAAAAACATCACATGTTCATAATTAATAAAAAGATTAAATTAAAAGAAAAGGTTTACAAAGGTTTTACCGAATTCGTGGATCAAGAGAACGAAGAACAAACACGATCAATCACCCATTCTTCAAGATCAAAGATCAACAAATCACCTTGTATGGTGATTTATGGGTGGCGGCACAAAGAACAAGGAAGAAGAGGGTTTTAGGTTTTTCTTCAAATCTTTTGTAAAGTGTTTTTGTGTAGTGTAAAAAAATAAATAACCCTTTTAGTAAATTTGACAATGGGCTTGGCCCATTGCCCTTGTTTGGCCGCGGGTAGGGACCCCCACATGGGGTTCCCGTACCTTTTTCCGTGTCTCGTTATTTAGTTACTCGTTTGTGTTTATTTATGTTCGTGTTTTAATTGTTCTCGTTACGTAAATACCGTGATCCAATATATTTAATTACGCTCGTAATAAATATATATACGTAATTAATAATAGCTCGTGTTTTAATTACGTTCATGATTTCATGATCGCATGTTCGTGATTAATTATTGTTAAATAATTATTACGTGATCGTGCATATAAAATACTTATCGTGTTCTAACACGTACGTAATACGTAAACTCCTAACACGTAATCGTAATCATGCTATATTAGGAAAGTTTTAACTAGTACGTACGATCCTAAGGGTACTATGCATGGTAAAAGCATGTGGGTTTTACAATTGGTCTTTTTGAGAAGTTAGATTTTCCACTATATTTGTCTAACGCTGACAAAGGTTATCTTAACGCTGATAAGTGTTATCGTGACGTTGTCAGCAACATGTTAGTTTTGTGGTTTTTGATCTAAGTGTGCAGGTGTTGTTAGCATTGTACCATTGGATACAGAGTTGCTTATGGATCCTTGGAGAATCAATTGTAGCATGTTTCAATTTATGGATGATGGTTGGAATATTTATATTCCTGTCTTGACATAAATTTTTATTTACATGCATATTATTTGGCAACTTGTGTATCACAGTTTAAGGGGAGGTTTTAGGAACCTTTAGGACTTTTGGGTATTCTTAAAATACTCTTATCACAATTCTAGATTGTGTCCACTAGTGAGTATGAGTTAGTTTACTAAATCATGAGGCACTGTAGCATGCAAAGTTGACATACTATGCATGTTGCCAAGACCTTTTTGGCCTAGAATTGGATGTGGTCTGTTGGGAGACTTGGGAATGATTTATAATGGGATTACCTGGGAGTTACAAGGGATTTTATGAGATAGCTTAATTGTTAAGAATTTTTGTTAGCAAGGGACACTAGAGGACTGTTATGTCTATCTTGCATAAGCAAGTGTGCATAACTTGACAGTGCTTGCCGCCCTATAATAATTATCAATTTATAGGTTATCTACACTAGGATAAATTACTTTGTTAAGGTCCTTTTTCATTTTTATTACTTTTATTTTTGGACGCTGACAAATACTTTTCCAAGCGTTGTTATGACCAATTTAGACGCTGACATGGCTTTGGCAAACGTTGACAAGAATATAGCCGTTGGGCGTTGATGGGTTATTTTTTACCGTTGACACTCATTGGGACCTACCCAGTTGTTATTTTTGACGAATTTTAGGGCCGTAATTTTGGGAGTAGATAACTTTTAATTAATGCACAAGATAACTTATTTTCTTTTTAATATTTTCATCATTATATTTTGAAAATACTTGCCTTATTTTTTACCAATCACATGTGTCTATCTCTCCTATATATTGGCTCCTATTTTTAAACAGGGTACTTCATATTCTTGTCTAACACTTTTTCTCCTATAATTCATCTTTCATCAATAATTCACAAACAGCTTTCTTCAACAATGGCACCAAAGTTTAAACCAAGTGACTTGGTATTGGGATTCAGAAGTCAGCACAACATGATTGCGTATTTGGAGGCTGATGATATTTTGTTTCCACAATACACCCAGATGGTGGCGTATTTGAATGCATCTCCAATTAGGTATGCACTTTCTCATACTCCTCTCATCCCTGTCACTCATATTAAACAGTTTTGGAACACTGTTAGATCCTCAACAATTAATAATGTGACTACATTAACAACTATTGTTGATGGGCGTACTTGGGTGGTTACTGAAGCCTTGGTTCGCCAAGCTTTGCATCTTAATGATGCAGATGGTATAACCACCCTTCCCATCAATGAAATAGAACAAGGACTTCGGGCTTTGGGGTATCCTTTTCCTGATGAGGGTACTTTAAACAAATATCATAAACAAGAGTTTCCCCCAGCCTGGAAGTACCTCATACATATCATCCTTCAATGTTTGAGTCCCAAATGTACTAAACATAATGAAATTAACAGATCTATTGCTAGTGCAATTGTGTGCATTACAAATGGGCAAAAGTTTAATTTTTCAAAACTAATTTTTGATGGCATGTGTAAAAACAAAGGGAATAAGATGACCTTGGCTTATCCCAGATTTTTGCAAATGGTTTTTGATGAGCAAAATTACTGCACAAGGTATCATGATGATTTTTATGAGATCCCTGTGCAAAAGAAAGCTATTTTTAGTAAGATGAACTCACCCCCTCACCGTGAATTACCCCTCACCCAAGCTATGCTTGCTGTTATTGCAGCAGCACAACCTCAACAAGACCCACAACCACAACTTGACCCAATACCAGAACCTTTGCCTTCACCTCAACACATGGAAATTGACCAAGAATCCTTCAACGTTGACACATTAAATGTTGGCGTTGACACTAGTAATCCAAACGTTGACACCTTTCCTTCACAGACCCAAACACCCCTTAACCTTCAAACTACCACCCAATCCACATCATCTTCTACACCCCCTGAATATAGGTTGATTAAACGCCCAAGGGCTACTGGAGTGTTCTCCTCTGGTGGTCCTAGCCATGTTGCAGAGAGAACCACCACCACAAGTGTGGTTGGTGCTATGGATGAGGCTGGGACTATTGGTACTCGCTTAGATGCAGGCCAAGACAGTTCTAACATCTTTAAGACCTCATCCATGCCCCATGACTCTATTTTGGGAGGTCAAATACCCATTCTAGAGGAGGGCAGATTGGAATCTGATTGTAGTGTTTTACTATTCTTTAGGAAAAGAGCGTAAATAGGGAAAGTATTAAATACGACGGTTTAGGAAAACCGTGTACTAATGACCCAAAGGTGAAATTCCAAGTTCGTTTCCCAAGGAGGTATAGTTGTGAGAGTAATTCGTAATTAGTTTGAGATTAATATTGGATAGAAGGGGATGAGAAAAGAGAATGACGAAGACGTGAAATTAATTACTACTACAACTAAATGTAAAACCGTAAAATGAGCAAAAAATAAAAATTAATTCTAAAAATTCCCAAAAAATTACCAAAAATCAAAATAAATAAACTAAGAGTTTACCAATGATCAAAACTTTTTCAAACCTTTTAATTAACTAAATATTAATTTTTAAATGCTAATTAAAGCCTTAAAAATCAAATTAATTATCAAAAAGCCCAAATAAAGATTTTTCAATTAGTAAACCTCTAAAATGACCTAAAAAGATTAAAAACTATTTTTTTAATTTTTAAACTAAGAAAAACTATTTAAAATGATTTAAAAACTTAAAATAATTATAAAAATTAATCTAAAGATGATAAAATTAATCTAAGAGTTGCAAAAATCTATTTAAATGTATTTAAGCTAAGAAAAATATAAAAAGTGCAAAAATGTGAAATTTGAAAAATAATAACAAAATAATATTAAAATAATATTAAAAATCCAAAAATTGTAAAAAATTCTAAAAACTTGCAAACTAGTTTATTTTAACCTAAATAATCAGAAAATGAAAGTGAAATTACCAAAATACCCCTAATGGGCCCCTAAATAGGCTAAAACCAAAAACAGTCAACACAAATGGGCTTTTGGGCCCAAAAAGTCAAACTAGGCCCAAATGACCTGGAAAAGCCCTATTTGACTCAAAATTTAATTCTAAGCACAAAAGTCTGAAGGCCTAAAAGCTGAAAATGAGCTTATCACAGCTTAAATAACAAACAGCTTATGCTTATTGGGCCAATAAGCCCATTAAGCAATAAGCCAATGCCATAAGCTCTGCTTAAACACACAACCTTCTTTTGAGATTCCTAAGAGATCTGGGAAAAGAAATTTTGATAAAGCACACTCAATAAGCCAGAAATAAGCCAAGAATATTTTCACAAAAAGACAAAATAGTCGACTTGGAGTTCTAGACCACCTCAAGACTTGATTCAACTTGAAAAAGACTCTAAACAACTTAATTAAGCCAAAACAATCAAGAAAAGTTCAATAAGAAAAGCCAAATAAGTTGGATAAGCCAATAAGCACTTATGAATAAGTCAAGTGAGTTGGTTTTCTAGTCAAACCCTAAAGTCAACCCACCAAATGCTCCAGTATGAACAAATGGGTCAAATAATGAGCACCTATTACAAATTCAAAGTTGTTGCACATTTGAATAAGCTGGGATAGCTTATCGATAAGTTGAACACAAAATTACACTAGTAGTGGCTAGCAGCAAGGGAAAGGAGTTCCCACTGCTTTGACTATTTGACTTGCTATTTGAGAGAGATCCAGTTGGATTCAATTGGAAACAAGGGAACCCTTGTGATCAGTGAATCACAAGGAGTCTATATCAACAAAGAAATCACAAACTAGTTCACTCAATAAGCGCAGAATAAGCAAACAGTCCACAGATATTGCACAGACCTTGAAAATAAGCAGTTATGAACAAATAAGCAGTTTGAGCATGAATAAGCCAGCGAAATTGAACCAAATGCATACACAAGCTATAATAAAGTCCAATAAGCACAAATAAACTTGTTTCAAGCAATGGATCAAAGTAAATAAGCAGATTCAAGCACCAAAAGTTACTGATTAGCAAAAGTGATTATCCAAAATCCTTTTGCTGATCTATTTGACCACCAATCCATTTTTAAGCCTTCAAATCTCTTTCCCTGATTAAGTTAACCAAAATTTCACTTGTTATCCCTAGTCTACCCTTAGATCTAGGTGTCCCCAAAGTTTTAGCCAAAATACCCAAGTAAAATCTGATTTTATAGCCTTTTGATTGATTTGGTTGTTCAAACCCACAAAACTTGCAGATAAATGTCACTTAGCACCAGGTAAACAGATTCCAAACCAAAAGAACCAAAGACAACAACAAAGGAAGGGTCAAATCCCTTTGAATCAGTTAACCCAAACACCCTTTGGAATCTGATTTTACAATCTTCCAAAGGATTGTTGTGTTTTAACCTATCAAACAAGATCTAATCCACCCTAACAACTGATAATCAACCTCAGAAACACAAATCAAGCCTCAAAACACAGATTCACAATAAAACATGCAAAATCACCAAAAATTAAATGAAAATCAGAAAAATGAAAAGGGAGAGAGATGCAAACCTCCAAGACTTACATCCAAGCCTTGGATTGTTTGAGCTGAGGTACTAGCAAAACAAGTACCAGCTTCCTTGTACCTGCTAAGAACAACAAACCACAATGATGAACAAATAAGATAAAACTTCTGATTTTCGAAACACAAGCTTTATTGATTAAAACCTTGCCTCAAAAACCTTCAAACATTAATATGGAACTCAGATCTTAGCTTATCGGATACCAAACTTTTATAAAACACAAAGGGAAATCACAAATTTTCAGAAAATCCAACTTTTATTTAATAAAAAGGAATTACAAAGATTTAAAGCTAAAATCTGGAACAAGGGACTCTCACAAGTTGAGGTCTCCTTATATAGGCCTAGTAGATGATTCTACAATGCTAAAAACAAAGAAAACCCTAGCTATGAATTTCCAGGTATGCCCTTGAGTGCTTGATGTTTGTGAGCTGTCCAAATGCATCAGAGACGTTCATTTATCCTTTGGGGCCAAGGAATGAGCCTAAAGCGTTGATCTTGCCATGTCATCTTGCTTGGAGAGTAAGTTGTGATGTGATTGGGTGAACGGGTTAGATGGTAGGGTCCATTGGTGAGTGGAGAAGAAGGATTTAATGTTGGGATGGGTTTCAATTGAGGTGAATCACACGGGGGAACAACCAATTTCATTTTACCCTTTGTTGGTAAAAGGTATCTGGGTTCTTCACGTGCTACAGTAAAGATTTTGATCCGAAATCAGTGGAAGGTAATTGTGTTTGGCGCAATAAACATTTAAAAGTTTCAAATGCCCATGTTTAGTCCTTGTTCTTTGGCAAAACTAGTAAAACACGTTTTTCAGCCACCAAAACTTATTTCCTTTGTTAATAAACTTTCAGACTTTACACTTTTGGCACAAAACTTTTCCAAAAGTGTTTCAAGGGTTATTTTTGCCACTTTTGCATATTTGAAGGACTGATCTTGGACATTCTTGATCTTCAAAGGTCTTCATTGTATCTTTGACTTCATGAGGGACCATAATTGACAAATTAGCATTGATGAGGGACTAATCTTGCCAAATCTTCAAAGTTGAAGGACCATTTTGTAATTTTGACAAACTTAAGGGACCAAACTTGTAATTATGAATATACAAGGGTTTTAAGTGTCATTTCTTCATATTTTGAGGATCAATCTTGTACATCTTCATGTCTTCAAGGGTTAATCTTGGATAAATCATGAACTAGGGCCCGGTTCTTTGTACGGCTTTGTTTCTCGTGTCCGTTTTTCCTTGTTTCTTGTGATCTTTTGTCATTTTCACGATATCCATACCTAAAACACACAAGTAAACAAATACAAGCATATATATGGTATTTTAGGACATTTTAATGCATTTAAAGCCCGAAAAGAACGATGAGATCATGTATAAATGCCATCTCGTCAGAATCATACACATTGATGGAATTGACGGCTGTCTGCATTAGCTTGCAAAAGCAAAATGCAGAGTTGGTACAAACAGTCAGTACACAAGGCCTTCAACTCAAGAAATTGAGGGAGAGGATTGTTATTTTGGAGGATACTAACACTACGCGCGGAATGGAGGAATCTTCCAAAGGGGAGGATGAGCAGATTAATGTGAGTGACAAAGGCTCACATGATGGAGAATCTTTGGGTGTTGCTGAAGCCCTCACTGAATTGAAGAAGCAGCCAGGTTTTGATACATCTCTGGTTACTCCTACAAATTTGAACTTGTCTTTTACAGCTATGTTGGAGCAATTTACAAGAGGCGCTGAGACAAGTAAAGTGAGCGTTGATAAGCAAAATTTGAACGCTGACACATCAAGCGCTGACAAGAGTAAGTTGGGCGCTGATACACACAATTTGAGTGTTGACAGACCTGCAGATGTGGTTGATGTATTCCAGTCATCAGCCATCATCAAAGAAGTGTCTTCACAGGTACCGTCATCATCTTTACCCATCATTGATCCATTAGATAAGGGTAAAGGAATCATGGTAGAAGTAGACGTTCCAAAGGATGCAGCACAAGTAGAGTTTGATTCAAGGTTGGCTGCACAACTTGTGGAACAAGAAATAAAGAAGGTTGGTGAATCACCATTTGTTGTCACTTCTGAGGAACAAGAAGGAAGTGATGAAGTAAGTTCAGATTCAAGTGTGATGATTATTGAACAACCAGAAAGACTTGAATATGATTCGAGACCTTTCTCAGACCGATATTTGGCATGTACTTCATACTTCAAATCTTGGGAAGACGTTCTTGAAATTATGGTCTTCTCTTCATATTTTGGAATTTCTTCACTTGACGTTTTTGAGAGATTCTTCATATTTGGACCACGACTTCATCATTTTTCTTCAATCTATATTTTGGACTTTGATACACAACGATCCGCCTCCTTTTTGGACTTGGATATATTTATCCTCATACCTTGTTAGGGTCTTTTTGGATAGACTTTCTCCATGATCTTTAGGGGAGTAATTGCTTTTCGTCGTGTGTCTCGATTCTTCATATTGATTTTGGAATAATGATACTTCACATCATCTTAGATCTTTAGCAAAAATAGAGATCCTCATGCCTTGTTAGGGCCTTTTTGGATCTTCACCAATCTTCGCGTCCCGTTTCAATAAGTTATGCCTTGGCTATGAACTCTATTCAACCCCGAGCAACTTTTGAACGATCTTGGGCTAGAAGCTAAGTAACCTTTCAAATCTTACGACCTTACTTATTGCAATTATTTTTATTCCTAATGCATTGATCTTATGGGAAGAAAAGGCCACAATTAAAAACATATGAGTTTTTGAAAGAACATTTTCATGTTCTATGTTTAGCATGATCACTTGTCTAACTCTATCTCTTCTCGTTCTTCACTATATAAAGACCTCTAATTAAAGAGACTCGTGAATACTTAGCCATGCAAGTCAAAATTAAGCCAAATTTGGATTAGCTTTCATTAAGACTATATCAAATCAAAGTTTTGGGTTTTCAAGCCACCTATAAGATCTTGCACTTTCTTAGACTTTTTCAAGTTTAGAGAATGCATTTTATAGTTCCCTTGATAAGTGACTTTCTAGGATCAATTATAGGAACTTGCGAAAAGTTCTTGTTCTTAACCTGAATGAGCTAAGACTTTCGTGTTTTAAAGTTCCCTATATAAAAGTCTAGCGAAACTTGAATTGAGCGGGTTAAGGAATGTAAAGGGCTCCAAATGCCCATCAAGTCAAAAATTAGCTCTTATTCTACCCATCGGAAAATATACATTCGTGTCATAAAAATACTTATTAAAACTAAGAAAAATTTTAAAATATGGCTATTTTTAGCCTTATTAGTAAGAAAATAAAACAAAACGTTGAAAGTTGGAAAACGTGAGGGCGTAGCAAAGCAAGTAACTATTCACCCCCCCCCCCCCCCCATACTAAAAGTAAACATTGTCCTCAATGTTTCGAGTCCTAAGGTGGAGCACCCCCATACTAGAGACGAAGAGTCGAATGCTTAGGATCTAGCATGGAAAGGGTGATCAACAATATATCTAAAGCCGTTTATTAAGTATGCTAAAAGAAAAATGTTAGAACAATAAAGGATATGCCATGGATTCGTGAAAAACTTCTTCTAGCAAATGATGGAGGCTCACGTAAACAAACACGAGAGTCTTCAATCGTAGATGATGATGATGATCTAGATAACACAATCACAAACAACCACGAGACAACGAGTTGGAAGGGCACAAATCCCCTCTCATTATTAGAAAGCATAAAAAGGATAAGCATGGGATCTCCCCCACGAGGCACCTCATTTTTTATTACCGAGTCATGAGCTCGACTCGATCCCCTCAATTCTAATTATCATTGGGGAAGGTGACTTGGTCGAGGTCAACCATTGAAGGAATTTCCCCACCAAAGTAGTGGTTAAGCCTATGTTCGTTCACCTTGAAGTTAGGACCATCATCTTGAGCTAGCTCGATGGTCCCATAAGGAAACACTTGTGTAACGGTGAAAGGACCCGACCAACGAGATTTCAATTTCCCGGAAAATATCTTAAGTCTATAGTTAAAAGTAACACTTGATCACCAACGTTAAAAACCCGGTTTTTTATCTTTGCATCATGAAACTTTTTAGTATTTTCTTTGAAAATCAATGAATTTTCATAAGCACTATCTCTTAGTTCATCCAATTCATTCAATTGTATTTTCCGGTGATCTCTCGCGGTCTTCAAGTCAAAGTTTGCATGCTTAAGGGCCCAATATGCCTTGTGCTCCAATTCAATGGGCAAATGACAATTCTTCCCATAGACTAACTTGTAAGGAGTTCAACCGATAGGTGTCTTATAAGCGGTCCTAAAGGCCCATAAAGCGTCATCGAGTTTGTCGGACCATGAAGCACGGTTTTCTCCAATCGACCTCTCTAAAATCCTCTTCAAAGCTCGGTTCGAAACCTCGACTTGCCCACTCGTTTGCGGGTGATAAGCCGTAGAAAGACGATGAGTAACTCCATATTTCTTTAAGACCTTCTCGAATTGGTCATTACAAAAATGGGTTCCACGATCGCTTATAATAGCACGAGGGGTTCCGAACTGAGAGAATAGTTGCTTTAAAAACTTCACTACCACACGAGCATCATTAGTAGGTAAAGCCTTAGCTTCCACCCACTTAGAAAGGTAGTCAACCGTGACGAGGATATACTTGTTACCATGAGACGATGGGAACGGCCCCATAAAGTCTATGCCCCAAATGTCGAAAATCTCACACACTTGAATTATGTTTTGCGGCATTTCATCACGTTGAGACGATTTTCCTTGAGTTGGCACGAGTCACACGACTTCACAAGTGCGTGTGCATCATGATAGATAGAAGGCCAAAAGAAGCCGGCATCGAACACTTTCTTAGCCGTGAGATTAGCACCATGGTGACCACCCGTGGGTCCCTCGTGACAAGCTCTAAGGATATTAGAAGCTTCGGCACCAAAAACACAACGTCGAACGAGTTGATCCGCTCAAACCCGAAAGAGATAAGGGTCGTCCCAAAAATAGAACTTGACGTCACGAAAGAATTTTCTCTTTTGTTGTGTCGTCATACCCTTGATTATGAAATTGCCCGCATGGTAATTTGCAATGTCGGCAAACCAAGGGGTGGTGTCTTTAGAATTCACTACACCGAGAGTCTCGAGAGGAAATGTTTCGGTGATTTCCTTGTTCTCGAAAACATCTTTGTGAGGATCTTCTAGACGAGAGAGATGATTGGCTGCTAGATTCTCGGCTCCTTTTTTGTCAAGCACGGTGACATCAAATTCTTGGAGGAGGAGCATCCAACGAAGAAATCTCAGCTTAGAATCTTGCTTAGCTAAGAGATACTTGATAGCCGAATGGTCGGTATATACGATGCTTTTAGTTAAGACAAGATAAGGTCGGAATTTCTCAAAAGCATAGACCACGGCAAGGAATTCCTTTTCCGTTGTGGTGTACTTTAATTGAGCCTCGGTCATCGTCTTACTAGCATAATGGATAGGACGGAAATGTTGTTCATAACATTGCCCTAAGACGGCCCCTATAGCATAATCACTTGCATCGCACATGATTTCAAAGGGTAATTCCCAATTAGGAGCAACAAGAATGGGAGCTTCGGTAAGTTTCCTTTTAAGAGTTTCGAAAGCTCTAACACAATCCTCATTGAAGTTAAAAGGAGCATCCTTCTCGAGAAGGTGTGTCATAGGTCGAGAGATTTTCGAAAAGTCTTTGATGAAACGACGATAAAAGCCCGCGTGGCCTAGGAAACTCCTAACTCCCTTAACGGTTTTGGGATGAGGTAACTTGGCGATGACGTCTACCTTAGCTTTATCGACCTCAATCCCCGCTTTCGAGACCTTATGTCCTAAGACGATTCCTTGTTTACCCATAAAATGACATTTTTCCCAATTAAGCACAATATTGGTTTCTTCACAACGTTTTAACATTTGCACGAGATTAGATAAACACGACGTGAATGAATTGCCAAATACCGAAAAGTCATCCATAAACACTTCCATCGATTTCTCGATCATATCGTGAAAAATGGCCATCATACACCGTTGAAACATACCTGGTGCATTACAAAGTCCGAAACGCATCCTACGATAAGCAAACGTTCCATAAGGACACGTAAACGTAGTCTTATCTTGATCACGAGGGTCGATAGGGATTTGAAAGTAACCGGAAAACCCATCTAAAAAGCAATAGAATTCATTTCTCGCAAGTCGCTCCAACATTTGATCCATGAAGGGAAAAGGAAAGTGGTCTTTACGAGTGGCGTCATTTAACTTTCGGTAGTCAATATACACCCTTCAACCGGTCACAACACGAGTGGGAATTAACTCGTTGTTTTCATTAGGCACAACGGTCATTCCTCCCTTTTTAGGGACACAATGGATTGGGCTTACCCATGGGCTATCGGAGATAGGATAAATCATTCTGCGTCAAGGAGTTTTAAAACTTCTTTTTTAATGACATCGTGAATTTTGGGGTTTACCCTTCTTTGAATTTGAATTGTGGGTTTGTAGTCCTCCTCCATTAAAATCTTGTGAGTACAAAATTTTGGGTCAATACCCTTAATGTCGGAAATTTTCCACGCAATTGCCCCTTTATGAGCTTTAAGAACTTTCAAGAGCTCGGTTTTTTCATCATTAGCAAGACCTTTTGCAATAATAACCGGCAACTTGTCATCACCTTCCAAGAATGCGTATTCAAGGTGAGATGGAAGATCTTTCAATTCAAGGATAGGTGGTTCCTCGATTGAAGATTTTTGCTCAACACTCATAACTTCCATCTGCGGAAGAAATGGTGGAATAGAAGAATCATCACTAATAAACACCTCATCTTCATTGTCGATTTTATTTGAAATAAAATCGCCTCCTTGGAATGGAGTGAGATTTGGTGTAGAATTAGCAAGAATCGGATCCAGTGGGATTGCCACTTGACGAGCTATCAGAAAAACCTAACACTTCTTGTGAAAACTCATCGCAAACCACATCAACTAAGTCAATGTGATTGATGGTAGCGATTGCATAAACATGAGAAGGTTTTGAGTTTTGAGTAGCGTTTATAACAAGTTCCTCTTCGTTGAATCTCAAAGTGATAGTTCTTGCATGAACGTCGATAAGCGATCTCGAGGTGTCTAAAAATGGACGACCTAAAATGAGAGGAACTTGAGGATCCGCGGGGATGTCAACTACTATAAAATCAACGGGATAGTAGAACTTCCCCACTTTCACGAAAACATCCTCGGCTACTCCACATGCTAAAATCGTAGAATGATCGGCCATCTCGATGGACATGTTGGAAGGAGTAAGAGCCGAAAGCGAAAGCGATTTCCAAATGGAAAATGGCATCAAATTAATGCTCGCACCAAGATCGGCCAAGGCGAGGCATTCTTTCATATCTTGTATGTCACAAGGAATGAGAAACTTTCCGGGGTCACCAACTTTTTCCGGTATGCGGTTAAGATAAACCGAAGAACATTTAGCAAGCTTGGAAAGCTTTTCCTTATCGCTCATCATACTTTTAAAAGTGGAAGCGAAACGAGGCATATATAACAACGCGTCGGCTAAGATTACATCAAAATGCACATGTTGAAACATTTTTATAAAAATCTCGATTTGTTGTATGTTACGTTCTTGCAATTTCCCTTTGTTTCGTCTCGAAGGGTAAGGTAAGGTGGTGTGGGTTGGACATTAGGCAACGGCCTTGGAATCTCGGGTTCCATAATTGGTATTGGTTCAACCGTAGGTGTGGTATGAGCGGTACTTCGTGGCCTTGTAATATGCTCCTTTTCGACCATCACCTTAGGTTCTTTCTCGATTTCCTTCTCCGTAGAAGTACTTGGACGAGAGATTGGTTCCTTGAAAGTTTTACCAGTTCGTGTAGTAATAACATTCATTTCTCCCTTCGGGTTTGCAATGGTATCACTAGGAAGACCACCTGAGGAAGAGGGTTTACACATGATTGCTTCAAACATTTTTGTCATTCGGTCTTCAAATTTTGATTGCCTTAAATCCGCTTTTAACAATTCTTGCTTAATCTCATGTTGTCCTTGTTCTATCTTTTGTTGATTTTGTTGAAGACGTTGGACATTTCCTTCCATTTTATTTGCATGAGTTTTAAGTTCATTAGCAAGTTCGCTTTTAAGCTCCTTTTTCAACTCGGATCTTAAGCTAATCATCTCACGTTGCATGTTATCAAACTTAGCATCATTTGCTTTAGCATAATCCAAAAATTCTCCTTGAAAATTTTTAGTGTGAGCATTTTGAAAACCTTGTGTAGTGTTTTGAAAATCACGGTTTTGGTTTTGATTAGTAACTTGTCCGTTCCCACTTTGATAATTCCCTTTGTTATAGTTACGTGAATTGCCTTGGTAATTACCACCTTAGTTGTTGTTTCGATAGTTATTAGCATTTTGATTTGGTGGAGCTTGATTTGGGCGGGAACCTTGGCCGTTTTGGTTATAAGTTCCCGTTGCTACGTAAGCACTCGAAGTGTTACCACCGGCGGTAATGCACTCGGAAAGATCATGAGCTCCACCACAAGATAAACAAATCTTATCAACCGCTTTAACCGAAGTGGAATTCAAAGCATCTTGTGCTTTCCAATGAGTCATAAGATTTGAAAACCTATCGAAAAACCGATTTTCCTCATTAGCTTCATCATGTAAGGCATTAATGCTACGAGACGATGACGATGATGACGAACCCATATTGGCAACACTTTGTGTGTTACGAAGGTTGTAAACCTTAGATCTATTCTCGATAATCTTTAAAGCTTCATCGGTCGTTTTGCACAAAAAATTACCACCCGCGGCGGCATTCAAATAATCTCGTTCATGATCATTAATCCCATTATAAAAAGTATCAACTTGATGCAATTCCAAAAAATCATGGTGTGGACATTCATGTAACATTTCCTTAAATCGTTCCCATGCCATTCAAAAACTCTCATTATTTCGTTGTACAAATCTTGAAATCTCATTTTTCAAATGTGTTGTTTTAGATGGTGGAAAAAATTTATTCACAAACTTATAAACGAGATCACCCCATGTCAAAATCGAATTTGGCGGTTCTTTCTCAAGCCAAATTTTAGCGGGTCCATCTAACGAGTATGGAAACAACATCATATTAATGGTGTCATGTGGAACATCCTTAAACTTTCTAGTTGCGGTGAGACGATTAAAATTCCTTATGTGATAATGCGGGTTGTCTTTTTCATGACCTCTAAACTTATTAGCTTGCAACATCGACATTAAACCCGTCTTAATCTCGAAATTCTCCGCAAGGATAGCGGGAATCACAATGGCCTCTCCAAAACCCTCGGTGGGTGCTTGAAGCAACTCCATCATAGTACGATTAGCCATGACGACTTCTTGTTCTACAATAGGTTCAACAATTGGAGATTGTTCTTCAATCAACGTCTCTTGATTTCCTTGCTTTTGAAGACATTTACGAGCTCGTTTTGCTTGACTACGAGTTAGCATAAACTCTCACGAAGAATGGTAGGTGAGCAAAGAAGATTCTTTTTGGGTGTTTTGTGAATTTTCAATTTTTTTGTGTTTTTGATTGTTTTTAATTTTTTTGGATTTTGGTGTATCTTCGTAGACAACAATCTACCAAATCTCTCCTCGAATCAAACTCTTGATTAAAGAAGCCTCAAAAGAATGAAAACGATCACGTGGAGTGAACGCCTTCGAATGACTTTAGAACTTTGGTGAAAACCAAATTGTTCAAGAGGGTTTAATCACAAAGAAAACCAAGCATATATATTATATGTAATAATACTTTGGGCGGAAAAACCCTCGATTAGCCTTCAATCTCAAAATACTCACAAGAAAGCGGGGAAACGAGGCGGCGCGAAGCACTTAAGAGCCGTTTTCCTTAGGGTATATTTTATAATACCCGCCTTATACCCACCTTATAGTTCGTATTTTTCAAAATCGAGCTTCACGAAAGTATTTATCTATTTTTGCCTTTTTCTTTTGTTTGAGATTCGAATACAATGATTAGGAGATCAAATCCCAATTAAGTTTGTGTTTTCACACTTTTGGAGATATTTTGTATTGATTGTGATACTTAATACAATATAGTAATAATAATTTCACAAGAAAAACGAAAAAAAAAACCGATAATACGTATTAGTAGAGTTCTACTAATACAAATACTATTTATGGTTAATATTAAAAACAACAAGACAAATTAATCACGAAACACCTCCCCGGCAGCGGGGCCAAAATGATTGTAGTGTTTTACTACTCTTTAGGAATAGAGCGTAAATAAGGAAAGTAGTAAATACGACGGTTTAGGAAAACCGTTTACTAATGACCCAAAGGTGAAATTCCAAGTTCGTTTCTCAAGGAGGTATATGTGTGTGAGTAATTCATAATTGGTTTGAGATTTATATTGGATAGAAGGGGATGAAAAAAGAGAATGACGAAGACGTGAAATTAATTACTACTACAACTAAATGTAAAACCGTAAAATGAGCAAAAATAAAAATTAATTCTAAACATTCCCAAAAAATTACCAAAAATCAAAATAAATAAATTAAGAGTTTACCAATGATCAAAACTTTTTCAAACCTTTTAATTAATTAAATATTAATTTTTAAATGCTAATTAAAGCCCTAAAAATCAAATTAATTATCAAAAAGCCCAAATAAAGATTTTTCAATTAGTAAACCTCTAAAATGACCTAAAAAGATTAAAAACTATTTTTTTAATTATTAAACTAAGAAAAACTATTTAAAATGATTTAAAAACTATTAAAACTTAAAATAATTATAAAAATTAATCTAAAGATGATAAAATTAATCTAAGAGTTGCAAAAATCCTATTTAAATGTATTTAAGCTAAGAAAAATATAAAAAGTGCAAAAATGTGAAATTTGAAAAATAATAATAAAATAATATTAAAATAATATTAAAAATCCAAAAATTGTAAAAAATTATAAAAACTTGCAAACTAGTTTATTTTAACCTAAATAATCAGAAAATGAAATTGAAATTACCAAAATACCCCTAATGGGCCCCTAAATGGGCTAAAACCAAAAACAGTCAACACAAATGGGCTTTTGGGCCCAAAAAGTCAAACTAGGCCCAAATGACCTGAAAAAGCCCTATCTGACTCAAAATTTAATTCTAAGCACAAAAGTCTGAAGGCCCAAAAGCTGAAAATGAGCTTATCACAGCTTAAATAACAAACAGCTTATGCTTATTGGGCCAATACGCCCATTAAGCAATAAGCCAATGCCATAAGCTCTGCTTAAACACACAACCTTCTTTTGAGATGCCTAAGAGATCTGTGAAAACAAATTTTGAAAAAGCACACTCAATAAGCCAGAAATAAGCCAAGAAAATTTTCACAAAAAGACAAATAGTCGACTAGGAGTTCTAGACCACCTCAGGACTTGATTCAACTTGCAAAAGACTCTAAACAACTTAATTAAGCCAAAACAATCAAGAAAAGTTCAATAAGCAAAGCCAAATAAGCTGGATAAGCAAATAAGCACTTATGAATAAGTCAAGTGAGTTGGTTTTCTAGTCAAACCCTAAAGTCAACCCACCAAATGCTCCAGTATGAACAAATGGGTCAAATAATGAGCACCTATTACAAATTCAAAGTTGTTGCACGTTTGAATAAGCTAGGATAGCTTATTGATAAGCTGAACACAAAATTACACTAGCAGTGGCTAGCAGCAGGGGAAAGGAGTTCCCACTGCTTTGACTATTTGACTTGCTATTTGAGAGTGATCCAGTTGGATTCAATTGGAAACAAGGGCACCCCTGTGATCAGTGAATAACAAGGAGTCTATATCAACAAAGAAATCACAAACTGGTTCACTCAATAAGCGCAGAATAAGCAAACAGTCCACAAATATTGCACAGACCTTAAAAATAAGCAGTTATGAACAAATAAGCAGTTTGAGCATCAATAAGCCAGCCAAATTGAACCAAATGCATACACAAGCTATAATAAAGTCCAATAAGCATAAATAAACTTGTTTCAAGCAATGGATCAAAGTAAATAAGTAGATTCAAGCACCAAAAGTTACTGATTAGCAAAAGTGATTATCCAAAATCCTTTTGCTGATCTATTTGACCACCAATCCAATTTTAAGCCTTCAAATCTCTTTCCCTGATTAAGTTAGCCAAAATTTCACACTTGTTATCCCTAGTCTACCCTTAGATCTAGGTGTCCCCAAAATTTTAGCCAAAATACCCAAGTAAATCTGATTTTATAGCCTTTTGATTGATTTGGTTGTTCAAACCCACAAAACTTGCAGATAAATGTCACTTAGCACCAGGTAAACAGATTCCAAACCAAAAGAACCAAAGACAACAACAAAGGAAGGGTCAAATCCCTTTGAATCAGTTAACCCAAACACCCCTTTGGAATCTGATTTTACAATCTTCCAAAGGATTGTTGTGTTTTAACCTATCAAACAAGATCTAATCCACCCTAACAACTGATAATCAACCTCAGAAACACAAATGAAGCCTCAAAACATAGATTCACAATAAAACATGCAAAATCACCAAAAATTAAATGAAAATCAGAAAAATGAAAAGGGAGAGAGATGCAAACCTCCAAGACTTACATCCAAGCTTTGGATTGTTTGAGCTGAGGTACTAGCAAAACAAGTACCAGCTTCCTTGTACCTGCTAAGAACAACGAACCACAATGATGAACAAATAAGATAAAACTTCTGATTTTTGAAACACAAGCTTTATTGATTAAAACCTTGCCTCAAAAACCTTCAAACATTAATATGGAACTCAGATCTTAGCTTATCAGATACCAAACTTTTATAAAACACAAAGGGAAATCACAAATTTTCAGAAAATCCAACTTTTATTTAATAAAAAGGAATTACAAAGATTTAAAGCTAAAATCTGGAACAAGGGACTCTCACAAGTTGAGGTCTCCTTATATAGGCCTAGTAGATGATTCTAGAATGCTAAAAACAAAGAAAACCCTAGCTATGAATTTCCAGGAATGCCCTTGAGTGCTTGATGTTTGTGAGCTGTCCAAATGCATCAGAGACGTTCATTTATCCTTTGGGGCCAAGGAATGAGCCTAAAGCGTTGATCTTGCCATGTCATCTTGCTTGGAGAGTAAGTTGTGATGTGATTGGGTGAACGGGTTAGATGGTAGGGTCCATTGGTGAGTGGAGAAGAAGGATTTAATGTTGGGATAGGTTTCAAGTGAGGTGAATCACACGGGGGAATAACCAATTTCATTTTACCCTTTGTTGGTAAAAAGTAAAATTTGGGTTCTTCACGTGCTACAGTAAAGATTTTGATCTGAAATCAGTGGAAGGTAATTGTGTTTGGCGCAATAAACATTTAAAAGTTTCAAATGCCCATGTTTAGTCCTTGTTCTTTGGCAAAACTAGTAAAACACGATTTTCAGCCACCAAAACTTATTTCCTTTGTTAATAAACTTTCAGACTTTACACTTTTGGCACAAAACTTTTCCAAAAGTGTTTCAAGGGTTGTTTTTGCCACTTTTGCATATTTGAAGGACTGATCTTGGACATTCTTGATCTTCAAAGGTCTTCATTGTATCTTTGACTTCATGAGGGACCATAATTGACAAATTAGGATTGATGAGGGACTAATCTTGCCAAATCTTCAAAGTTGAAGGACCATTTAGTAATTTTAACAAACTTAAGGGACCAAACTTGTAATTATGAATATACAAGGGTTTTAAGTGTCATTTCTTCATATTTTGAGGATCAATCTTGTACATCTTCATGTCTTCAAGGGTTAATCTTGGATAAATCATGAACTAGGGCCCGGTTCTTTGTACGGCTTTGTTTCTCGTGTCCGTTTTTCCTTGTTTCTTGTGATCTTTTGTCATTTTCACGATATCCATACCTAAAACACACAAGTAAACAAATACAAGCATATATATGGTATTTTAGGACATTTTAATGCATTTAAAGCCCGAAAAGAACGATGAGATCATGTATAAATGCCATCTCATCAGAATCATACACATTGATGGGATTGACGGCTGTATGCATTAGCTTGCAAAAGCAAAATGCAGACTTGGTACAAACAGTCAGTACACAAGGCCTTGAACTCAAGCAATTGAGGGAGAGGATTGTTATTTTAGAGGATGCTAACACTAGGCGTGGAATGGAGGAATCTTCCAAAGGGGAGGATGAGCAGATTAATGTGAGTGACAAAGGCTCACATGATGGAGAATCTTTGGGTGTTGCTGAAGCCCTCACTGAATTGAAGAAGCAACCAGGTTTTGATACATCTCTGGTTACTCCTACAAATTTGAACTTGTCTTGTACAGCTATGTTGGAGCAATTTACAAGAGGCGCTGAGACAAGTAAAGTGAGCGTTGACAAGCAAAATTTGAACACTGACACATCAAGCGCTGACAAGAGTAAGTTGGGCGCTGATACACACAATTTGAGCGTTGACAGACCTGCAGATGTGGTTGATGTATTCTAGTCATCAGCCATCATCAAAGAAGTGTCTTCACAGGTACCATCATCATCTTTACCCATCATTGATCCATTAGATAAGGGTAAAGGAATCATGGTAGAAGTAGAAGTTCCAAAGGATGCAGCACAAGTAGAGTTTGATTCAAGGTTGGCTGCACAACTTGTGGAACAAGAAATAAAGAAGGTTGGTGAATCACCACTTGTTGTCACTTCTGAGGAACAAGAAGGAAGTGATGAAGGAAGTTCAGATTCAAGTGTGATGATTATTGAACAACCAGAAAGACTTGAATATGGTGATGATTTGTCAAGAGAGAAGCTTAGAGAGTTAAAATTGCAAGTAGACTTTGATATGCCAGAAGTTGTTCAGATGTACCATGCTTAGGAGAATAGGATTATGGAGACTCCAGATTTGACAATTTCAGACCAAATTTGAGGATTGGAGATTCTTCTAAGAGTTCAAAGAGACTGCAAGGTAATTCTGAAACATAAGGCTAGCAATGTATTCTCACTGCTGAAGAGGGATAGAAGAGAGCTTTACTACATGTTACTCAGATGTCATGGAACTGGATTGACCTTCAAGAAATTGCAGGGATTATCCTTTGAAGAATTGGAGTACAAGGCTTATCCCATTTGGGCAAAAGTGCAGGAAATGAATACTCTTAGACTTCTTTCAGATGAAAGAAAAGAAGAACTTGTAGAGGAGATGGAGATTCAGAAGGCAATGATTGTTCCAAGGCCTTTGAAGAAGGGAGTCCCACTTGAGTTTCCTAAAGATCTAAATAAAGTGGTTCCCAGTAAAGCTATTCTTAGAAGGAGAATTAAGCTCTCACCCATGGAAGCTTCAGAAATAGTGCAAGTGTTACCTCTTGATGCCAGAAACCCCATCATTAGCTATGAAGAAGATGCAAGTGGGTTTTGGAAGATTGGCAGATATGGGAAAGAGGTACACACATTTACTACTCTTATGTCTCTCTTTGCCAGTATGGATAGGGAAGACTTGGCAGACCTTTGGAGGTTGTTGTTGGCCAGGTATGAGACTGAAGCTCCTACTTCAGTCAATGGAATAAAGTTTGGTCAACATTCAAGAGAATGTGTGCACCAGAAGAAGAAGATCCTGTTTGGAAGGATCTTGAGGATGATATCAATGGTCTTCAATTGCGTTTGTATTCAGCTACTGGTGTGTACTATTTGAGCTCTACAAAGTTTGCTGAGTATCTACTTGTAGATGCTGAGTATCCCATGTCCAAAGAATTTTTGGACAAGATGAAGACAACACAGTTGGAGATTGATTATTCAAGTAACATGGCCAAAGATCTGATTAGGCATGTTTATTACCAATATGATAAGATTTGTAAGATTCCTCCTAGTTCTTAATTTTTATTCAGAAACTTGATTACTATAGTAGATATCAAGTTTAGGGGAGGATTGTTGGGAATAAAATGTAGCCAGTACACTTGAACGCTGACAAGAAGTAAACAAGCGTTGATAAGAAGAAAACAAGCGTTGACAGATCAAGCGTTGACAGGAAGAAGTCAAGCGTTGATAGGTTGAAGACAAGCACTGATAGAAAGATATGGTCTATGAGTATTATGTTTCTAGTTTGTTTCTAGTAAAGATAGGATCAATAATGTATTTTCTATAATTATCTTTACCTAGAATAGCTGATACTTAGACTCTTGTACAAGGATTATTATGTCTATAAAAGAAGACCTTTAGGTTATGTTTCATATAAGTTTTCATACGTTTAACACTTTCATTGTAAGCAAGTTCGATTCAATCAATCAAGTGAAATTGTTTTACATTCATTGTGTGTTCTTGTTTGAGTGTTAATTCCTCATAACACTTAAATTGTTTTATACACAAACAAAGTTTCTCTACGTGTTTAACTTGATCTAATCTCGTTTACACAAGCTAAATCGATCTAAGTTTGGGATCAACAACAAGCTAATAATACACGGAACCAGTAAAACACATATAATTCAGACAACTCATATACGTCCATATTTTTATGTAGTGTTATCCGTCGAGGCGGATTAGTCTTCATCGTTTCTGTTAGCTTCTACTGGACATAAAGTACGGATTTCCCGTCCTTCAGTAAGGACAATCTCTTCCTTCATTGGGATTTCCCGTATGCAGCCAACTTTTTTCCCCGGTAGTTACAGATTAAATGCTTATGTTTTATTAGGTACCTTTGCCATATACATGCATGACCAGTTTCACCTAGTTATGGAGGTACCATAACCATAACACTAGAGGCACTAGTGTTATGACTTCACCATGGCGGAGTGATAGCTCGTGGCGTCCCTTTTTAGTTATTTGGCCATCATATTATTATATTATCATGTGGGGCGTATGGGTGCATCCTAGTTACATGTTTCAGTCCGGATTTCATGGTGAATGTGGTGTGTGCCTTGCATCCTTCACAAGGAGCTGACCCCTCCTACCCACTTACAAGTTAATTAGAGGCATCCCCTCTAATTTACATGATGAGGTCACCGCTCCAAGTATTCATGCACGTTGTTGACCTCATGAACTATATTGGCTATTATGGTACATTAACTAATACAGATTTTCATAAGTAACATAAGCTATGTTTTCAGAACTAAAACTAGTTAACATGAAAAATAACTAGGTTTTCCAGGACTTATTCATTTTTGCTACCATTCATGCTTTATATTCTTTATATGCTTCCATATTCTATGTTTTTCATGCTTTATTGTATATCCGTGCACTGAGCGTTACGCTCAGCCGTCTACTTTTCCATGTTCCCAAACGGCAGGTACCCAAGGACGCAAGTTGGAACTCCAGAGTATGTGCATTCGGATTGGAAGCTATGCATTTACCTTATGCATTTATTCCTACTTTATCATACTTTACTTATTTTGGACATTGTTTAGTCCTTTCCCTTTCCAGTACTTATATTGCTTGTGTGTGAGTTACTAGACTACCGATGTTTGATTCCGATATTTCTATTTATGGTCGTGAATGTTTAGACATTTACCTTGCATGCTTTGATGACACGCCATAAGTTACTGTAGCATCCTATCTTAACAAATGGGGTGTTACAATTACGGTATCAGAGACAGGTTTCGACCTGTAGCTCTGTAAAACATGACCTGTGACTTATGGGTAGTCACTAGTGTCTTCCTAGAACTGACAGTTGGTTTTCATGCATTCATTCATTTTTCATTTTATTTCATGCATTCATATCACTGTAGCAGGTTTATGACTAAGTAATGGTTGGTACAAGACTGGCCCTATTTAGTCGCATGTGCTTTTATCAAAACTTTTAACTTTGGGACCGACCCATTGGCATCCCCGCGCCATGTCTTTTGTTTTGAGTGAACTGACCATACGCGTTCACTCCCGCTCATATAAAAGTTTTATAAACTACATCATACATTTTTACATTTTTTCATGTATTATAAACTGCTTCATTGATTTATACATTGTTCATGCATTTATTTATATTATCTCATTCTAGATTTATGATTTATGTTGCATTTTGTTGTCTTAAACTGTCAGATGGTGAACAATCGCAATACTCCAGATTTGACAGTAGTTGTCAATGCAGCTGATAGGTGTGAAATCACCCATCCTTTTACCACTTAATTACAATTATAACCAAGCCAAAACGTGTATTTATGTCGTAAATGTCGGAATTATGCGTGGTTTGTGTTTTTGTTGTGTTTTAGGACCAAAATGTGAAAAGGGAAGAAAACACGGGCTTTCATGGGCTTTTATCAAAGAAAAAGACAAAAGACGAAGTCAAAAGATCAAGAGTGCAAAAAAGAACAGAAGTCCAAGGCCTATTCTGAAGATTTATCAAAGAAAAGTCTAAAGACGAAAGTTTAATAAAGCCGAAGAACTCAAGCCTAATTAATGAAGAAATTATAAGACGAGTTCATGTAATCCCGAGACAAAGTCGAAAAAATCGAAGAATTAAGAAGACGAAAAGACGAGAAAGAAGAAAGAAAGAAAGAAAGGAGCAACACATGCTTCCCTTCTCCCTATATATAGAACATTCCATCTCATTTTCATAGTTGTTAGCTAAATTGACAACTTAGCTCTCCACCATTTTCATTACTTGCACATTTATTTTCATGTCATTTACTTAATTGTCAATTTAATTTCCTTGTTTTGCACCTTAAATTTCTTGCCTATAATTCAAGTGAGTCTTTTAATTTTGTTGTTAATCTTTATTTTCCTTTAATCAAGCTTTTCTTTATCATTCTCATCCTACTTTTCTTGTCTTTGATTTGATTTTAGTTCGGATTAAGCATTGATTTTGCTTAATCGTATTGCTTATTTGATTAAAAGGTTTATCTTTTTATATCTATCTAAGCTTTTGTACGAATTAAGCTATAAGTTTGACAATCTTATTGGCTTATTTTGTATTTAGCTTAATTGTTTTTAAATTTTATCTTTCTTAAAGTTTTTTTATTTTGCTTGCTTATTTTGTGTTTCGAAAAGGTTTTAAATTCGTGTTTAATTTTACTTATTCTTGTTTTAATTAAATTTTTGGTATTTGCTTATTGTCACAGTGCTTAATTGGTTTTTGCTTATTGCGTATTTCATTCTATCAGAAAGAGGTATTTGGATTCCGACAGCTTGTTACGATCGCAAAAACCACAAGGGTTTCTACATTGCGATCGGTATTGTGATACTCCCCTTATTCCGTTCAAGATTCTGATCGCTCATTGCGATCGCGGATTGCGACGGGGCTTAAGGCTGTATTGCGACGGAATGCTGCCCAATTTTTTATAGACATATTCTGACAGCTTACACATTCCGATGGGATTCTGATACATTATTCCGATGGATTAATTTGTTCTATATTCCGATGGTTTCCTTTTTAAACATTCTGATAGATTTTCTTTTTAGCCATATCCCGATAGTTTTGTTCCTATATTCTGATACCTACATTCCGATAAGTATTCCGACGGCTTGTGGTGACAGCATTCCGATGGGATTCCGATGGATTGGGTTTTATTTTAATATTTTGTCTTAGTTTAATTTTTTTAAGTTTTCATTATTTTAAGTTTTCAAATTATTCACGCTTCCCGAAATGTCTGTTTTTACCAAGTGTTTTTCTAGTTTTTATTTTTTAGAGAGAAATAGTGATAGTTTTTCTATTATTGCTTTTAGCCTATTTTAATTTCGTTTCGCATTTAATTTTTAATTAGTTATAGACAAAGACAACCTTTTTATTTTTCACCAAGAACGATTGAGTCACACTGTTAACCAATAGTCAATTCGAAAAGACTGGAACAACGAAATTTTTATACCTGAAAATCTCAGTTATTAAATGGCGCCGCTGCCGGCTCTTTTCGTGAAGATTAACGGTTTTTAGTGAGAGACGCGTTGGATTTTGGGATCCGTTCACTCGTGAACGTTATTTTTCTTGCATTTTTCAAAAAAAATTCAAAAATCAAAAAAATCAAAAATTTCAAAAATACAAAAACATTTAAAAAGTCATAAAAAGCATCTCTTTTTCAAAGTTTTGCACCATTAATATTCCTCTTAACCCTCTACTGTGTTTTATTCTTTTTCTCAACCCCTCTAATTTTTAATTCCTCATGGATTCTTATGTCCATTGCGTAGGGTGTGGGAGACGATTATATGGGTGCGAATCATGTCAATGGTGTTCTTGCGAGCAATGCGGAAAAGATCTTCCACCCATTTCAACCGATTCACTATTTGGATTTTGTCCATCATGCAATTCGACTAATTCGTCCCTTTCTAATCCACCTACTATGTAACACCCCCATAAAACGGGCATCACAGTGGTGGATCGATGAGCAAATAGCTTACAAAGCACAGATCATAATTATATGATTTTTGAAATACAATTGATGTATACATTGAATTGGTACAATCATTTAAATCGTTGAATAACATTTGTTATGAATATCCCAGTAAAAGACAATCCCCCGTCATTTTATTGCTCCTAAATGAGGCTCAATCCATGCTCAAATAATCTTGCTAAATAACCTGTGCAAAACATACTAACAGGGGGTCAACATAAAGTTGGTGAATTTACAGTTTTTAATCAATTAATTAGTTTGGACATATATTAATCCTAGAAGTAATAATGCACAAAGCATTCTTACTAAGATGCAAATAACATTTGTTTATTATTAGAAACTGAAGCTTAACCCCATAGTCCTCAACAGATGAGGACGTAGTGTCTTACAAAAAGACACCCATTCCTGATCCAACATGGTATACGCCTGTTGTCCCGGCCAAGGCACAGTGAGCATGACTCACCCAGACGGGGATGGTCAATCCCTAATAGATCTATTTATAACATTCGGGCGATTTACAACAATTTAACAGTTTCAATAGTAAGCAATCATAATACAGTTTATACAATCCAGTCATGTCCAATATATGTTTGCATATTTTCTTTCCCAAAAGGGAAAGTTTTATCAAAGTTTAAATGGGGCTATAAACTCACCTGATACAATCATCATAATAGTTAATAGAGAACGAACGTCAATCAAGGATACATGTCAACAATCGATACATGATCATACGAGACCTAAAGATAACGAGGCGCGTCTTAGGCTTGAGACAAGAAATAAATCGTACATATATGTAATAAGTATGTCTTAATAAGTTCTTGGACATTGCGTAAGTTTTATGATTCTTTATAAAACTCTTAGGTGAACACTTAGTCATTTTAAGTGAAAAATCCAAGTTGACACTTTTAGCCCATCTTAAGCCCAATAGTGGTCCACTACCCAAGTATATGACTTAAGTCCATTTTAAATTCATTATACTACTCTAAATTGGTTATTAATCTTAGATCCAATAATGGCCCAATAGCCATTACAAGTGTAAGTTGGGCTTTTATGGCCCAAGTCCACTTTGTATAGTTTTTAGGTTCTAAAACACATCACAACATCATACACTTAATATTTCACGTTGGTCGGGTCTCGGGTCATCTAGTCATCAGTATATAGATAAGTCCAAGATCCCTGACAAGTGGATCCTACCACGTGGGTTTATATAAAAATCATCACATTTTCCGTTAATGAGTTATAATCCGTTTATTATAATTTTCCCGACATGTCCCGCTAATTTGTTCATATCTCTTGAACCGTAAATCATCTAAGTGTGTTCTTTTTACCAAAACCATCATTAACTCATGTACTACACTTATTATAGGTCTAATTACCCCAAATTTATACTTTTCATAGCTAATTAACCCATTTCCTAACTTAGAAGAGTTGGCTGTTTTTGGGCAGCCAAACTCGTTTTCACCATTTTGGTCGCCATTTCCAAACCGTAAGGAACTGGTAAATCATCCAATTGATTCTACTTGTTCATGGTTTTATCTACAATCTACAGTTTTACCTTTTTCAATGATTCTTAGTTCTTATATGAGAAAACAGTCCATGAAGACAGTATGTTCAGATCTGACTAGTTTTCACTATTTTGGTCACCATTTACAAACCGTAAGGAATTGGTAAATCATCCCATTGATTCTAGTTCTTCATGATTTTATATACAAGTTTTAGTTTTACATATTCGTAGGTCAGTATATAAATTTTACGAGAAAACAGTTCATCAAAACAGTATGTTCAGATCTGACTAGTTTTCACTATTTTGGTCATATCTTACTATCTAAAATTCGTCACGAGACGAGCCACCCGGGGAATTAACCACAAAACAATTATCTATCTTAATATGTAAGTTTTTAGTATCCCAAACCTACTGAGTTTATATGCAGTCTGTTTTTGTTACGGTTCAAAATTGTTATGAATCAAATCGTTACTAGTGCTTGTTTAGCTTGATTTTTAGTGTTCAAAATCTCATACACAATGTCCCAATACTCATTAACCCATTTCCTACATATATATATATATATATATATATATATATATATATATATATATATATATATATATATATATATATATATATATATATATATATATATATATATATATATATATATATATATATATATATATATATATATATATATATATATATATATATATATATATATATATATATATATATATATATATATATATATATATATATATATATATATATATATATATATATATATATATATATATATATATATATATATATATATATGTATATATATATATATATATATATATATATATATATATATATATATATATATATATATATATATATATATATATATATATATATATATATATATATATATATATATATATATATATATATATATTCGGAATATATATAAGATCAAGAAAAATAAAAGGAATGATAAATAAGAACGAGATGTAGATCTTACGAGGCTTATCAAAGTCGTTGTACTAGTGAGTGAGCAAGTAACCATCCAAGATCTTGTCAACACTTGATGTGACCACCATGCATGGATAGATCCGGAATAGATCTACAAGTTTCACTTGATGCATGTATAGATCCGGGGTAGATCTACACGTTTTACTTGATGCATGTGTAGATCCGGGGTAGATCTACACGTTTTTCTTGATGCATGTGTAGATCCGGGGTAGATCTACACGTTTTTTTTATATTACCATCATGCATGTATAGATCCATCATGGAAATAAAAGAAAATCTTGAAAGTTGATGCATGTAAGAGATTTACATACCAATGTGTAGATCTCGAGATTTCCAAGATGGGTCTTTGATTTGTTTTTGAAGATTCAAACAAGAAAATCAAAAATTTGATGATCTTGGTGAGTTGGGGTTCACGGCTCAAAGAAGAAAAAGAGAAGGGAGAGATAGTTTTTGGGTGTGTGTGTGTTTTGTGTGAGAAGAATGAAGAGCATGGGGGGGACATAGCCCTTAAATAGGGTGGGAGAAAGTGTGACAAGTGTCACCTACTTAACTTTGTCCAATGAGAAGCAAGAAGGTGGGGGGACATGATGGACATGTGTTACCAACCTAGAGTTGGCCCAATGGGGAAGTGAGGTGTGTTGGTGGCTTGTCTAGTGGGCCAAAATGGTTGTTGGGCTCCTTAAATCTCTTATTGGGATTATTAAGCCCATTACTATCTAAGGCTTAAATAGTTGGGCTTATAAGGCCACAAATGGGCCTAAAGTGTATCTTGTATTCTAACTTACGTTATTACACGGTTCGGGTCACGTTCGAGGTTTATGAATTTTTGATTCATCTTACGAGGATTTCGTAATTGATCCAAAAATCATTTTTCTAATCAAATGGAGTATTTATATGACGTATAAATACGAAAGACGTGTTTGTTTATTTAAACGACAAGTATTTTTCATTTATCTTTTGTATGACGTAAGGATCGTTTTAGTAGAAATACTTCTCATTTAATCATTCCGTAGATAAATGTAATATTAAACAATTTAATCAAATTGTTTATCAAGTATTTCTCGACAATAATTTATGTAGTTAAATTATTGAATTGTCGGTACGCGGTTTGTATGACTTTTGTCAACTCTCAAATCCGATGATTTTTGTATGGTTCAAAGAGGGTTTTTGAAACATACTCCATTATTATTTAATGAACGAAAAATCTCGGGTTTTACACCATGCACATGCCACCTTGAGTTTCGTCCTCGAAATTTGATTACTACTACTAGGTTGAGAAATGATCTAGGATCATTGAGTAGATTTTTATTACATTATTCTCATGGTAAAATCATGGATTTTACAGCACCACCCCCCTTGCATATATTGTGGAAGAGATTCTCATTGGCATGTTTCGTGTCCAATTCGATACCCGCCTCATGGCGAGCAAGAAATGGGTTACAATTATGACAATGGTAATAGCTATCTACAAGAAGCATCGGGTTTTCCTCAACACCCGTATTGCAACAATTATGGGGGTCCTCACGATACTTCTTATTGTCAGCCGATGAATTATTATGAGCCAAACCCGTGTTCTACTTCTTTTCAACCAATGATTTATGATGGACCACATCCGTGCTATAATTCTGGTTTTCACAATTTTGAGCCCCCACAATACACCCTCGGTCATCAACCTTCTGTTGGAATGTGTGAAGAAGAACGAGCCATTTTTTTAAATACACTTCAATACGTTCAACAAGAATTAGCTAGCATACGCGAAGCAAGGGAGAGGAAAAGCGACAGCAACAAGAACAAGTATCTAATCTTAGTGATTATACTGCTCCTCTTGTACGTCCATACTACTATTATGATGATGACGAGGATGATATCTATAATCTCAACCCATCTTCTGAGATTACTACTCCTACTCTTGATATCCCTAATACGTCTAAGGATAGTGATACATCGAGTGAGATTAGTGATTTTGGTCTTGATAAATTCTTTGATGAGGTTTGTGATGGCCCTACTTTTGTTGAGCCTACGGACGAGGTCGCTCTTAATGATGATGATTTTTCTCCTTGCTATGAGAATTTCACTTTTGAAATGTCTCCTTCTCCTCTGGGCGATGACGGCAATGTTGATTTCTCTCCGACTTACGAGAAGTTCACCACTAAACTTGGTCTTGTAGCTGAGGTGGAAGACGTTATTCTTCGCGAAAAATTACTGAAAGTTCATCTTCTTATTGCTAAGATTGAAGCGTTGAATTCTGCTCCTATTTCCGAGTCTTTACCTCCATCTATTACTTAAGTTGAGAATAATGATACAGTTATGGAGGAAATCGACATTCTCTCAATACCTCCGGGTATTGATGATGATGAAACGGAGGGGATATGCTTTTTGATAATTTATGCATGAAGATATTGTCCTAGGTCCCCCTCCCGAGCACCTTTCATCCACTCCTTTAGACACCATTACGGAGGATGAGTGCTTTGACCCGGGGGGTGACATTGACCATTCCTGGATTAACACCTTTACGGCTTTGCCTCTTGGTCAACATCCATTGTCTTTGGGGGATGACAATGTGCTTCCTTTACCCACCCCACCTCCCGTGGATCATGATCTCACATACTTTTCGTATGTTGAGAGGACTTTTCTACCCTTTAAGACTTATCCTCCTGCCTCTCCTTTATTAATGTCCTCCAGGAACGAGGACAAGGTCTTTGATCCTGGTATTACATTCGAGGCTTCCCCATGGACCATTTAATTCGGGGACGAGTCAGGCTCGTGACTCGGTTAACAAAAACAAGCGCTTCTCAGGAGGCAACCCGATTATCTATCTATCTTTATCTATTTTTTTATAATAAGTGTAGGGGGGAGACCCTAGTATGTGTTTGTTGTTTTCTTTCTTATCAGGTGCAGGGATTCGAGCTTTCAAATATCCATTCTTGATGACTTTTGACAAACCGTGATCCCGTCTTCCCGTCTTCCCGGTTCTATCCTAAACTCTTTTGATTCCTCTATTTTATATTCTTCAATATTAAAATAGGAATCACTTTAGTTGTCCTTTCCTTAGCAAGATTTAAACAACGTACACAATGTCCTAAGTGTAGGGGAGTTTACTCTCACATGCTTAAACATTAAGGACAATGTTTATATTAAGTGTAGGGGGACTTCTATCGAAGTTAAGTGGGCTTTTCCTTGTATATGTCCTCATTTTAACCGGAAAATTGATTTTTCGACATTTTCCAAAATTTTTGATCTATTTTGGCCTAGTTGTATTTACCTTTGTTATAGTTATTTTCTTTCCTTGCTAAAATAAAGTTTAATAAAGTGGTTTTAAAATTTTTCAAAGTCGTGAATATTTTGACTCAACTCGAGTTTACTTATCTAAGTTTACTCTAGCAAGTATCCTTAACGTGTTTAAGTCAAGTTTTGCTAGGCTTTTATATAGGGAACAGTAAAACGCGAAAGTCTTAACTCTCACGGGTTAAGAACAAGAACTTTTCGCAAGTTCCTATTATTGATCCTAGAGAGTCGTTTATCAAGGGAACTTTAAAATGCAAAGTCTAAACTTGAAAAAGTCTAAGAGTTTGCAAGATCCTATAGATGACTCGAAAACCCAAAACTTTGATTTAATTGGCTAAGCATCCACGAGTCTCATTCCTTGAGATTTTAAAATATGGAGAACGAGAGATGATAGAGTCAATTATAAGTATGGTATTCTTTCATGAATTTATGTGAGTTGATTATAAGCTTTTTATCCCATCGCTTGCTAATAAATTTAACTGCAATAAGTAAGTTTGTACGATTTGAAAAGTTACTTAGCTTCTAGCACAAGATCGTTTAAAAGTTGCTCGGTATTAATTAGAGTTCATAGCCAAGGCATAACTTATTGAAGCGGGATGCGAAGATTGGCGAGTCCAAAAAGGTCATAACAAGGCATGAGGGCTACATATTGTTGCTAAAGATCCCAAGTGATGTGAAGAATCATTTATCAAAAATCAATATGAAGGATCGAGACACACGACGAAAAGCAAAAACTCCCCTAAAGATCATGGAGAAGTCTATCCGAAAAGACCCTAGCAATGTATGAGGATAAATAGATCCAAGTCCTAAAAGGAGGCGGATCGTTGTATATCAAAGTCCAAAAGAAAAGATTGGAGAAAAATGAAGAATTCGTGGTCCAAAATTGAAGAATCTCTCAAACACTTCAAGTGAAGAAAATCCTATTATGAAGAGAAGACCATAATTTCATGAACGTCTCTCAAGATTTGAAGTATGAAGTCGCTGCCAAATATCGGTCCGAGAAAGGTCTCAAATCGTGAAGCGAGTTATGCCAAGATATGAACTTTAAGAGGTCCCGAGAAGCATTTTTAAAAGATTTTGTCCTTTAGCTAACTATGGATTAAATCGTCCCACTTTATTTTTAGCCTAAATAACTATCGAAAAAGTCAACAATGCATCCTCGTGATCATTCAAGACAACAATAAAATATAAGAGATACACCTAGGAATAAGGGAGTCTAAGTGAATAATTGGGCCACATGAGTTTGTGTTAGTTTGCTAACTTATAATAACAATGATCGCGTTTTTAAGCTTGGTTTGGGGAACGTGAAACTTGAGGATGATTAAAATTCATGACATTCCAAAACCCAAGGTAAATTTTTGATCTTTTTACTTGTTTTCTTCCTTTGAATATTTTATAATTTTCTATCTCTTTAATAAAGGCCAATGTGGATTGATTATGATGAAAAATGTAAATCTTGCTTTGTAACTAATGCATTGCATGAGGACATTGCAATGGTCAAGTGTAGGGGATTTGATAGGTGTGAAAACACCCATCCTTTTACCACTTAATTACAATTATAACCAAGCCAAAACGTGTGTTTTATGTCGTAAATGTCAGAATTATGCGTGATTTGTGTTTTTGTTGTGTTTTAGGACCAAAATGTGAAAAGGGAAGAAAACACGGGCTTTCACGGGCTTTTATCGAAGAAAAAGACAAAAGACGAAGTCAAAAGATCAAGAGTGCAAAAAAGAACGGAAGTCCAAGGCCTATTCTGAAGATTTATCGAAGAAAAGTCTAAAGACAGAAGTTTAATAAAGCTGAAGAACTCAAGCCTAATTAGTGAAGAAATTATAAGACGAGTTCAATTAATCCCGAGACAAAGTCGAAAAAGTCGAAGAATTAAGAAGACGAAAAGACGAGAAAGAAGAAAGAAAGAAAGAAAGGAGCAACACATGCTTCCCTTCTCCGTATATATAGAACATTCCATCTCATTTCATAGTTGTTAGCTAAATTGACAACTTAGCTCTCCACCATTTTCATTACTTGCACATTTATTTTCATGTCATTTACTTAATTGTCAATTTAATTTCCTTGTTTTGCACCTTAAATTTCTTGCCTTTAATTCAAGTGATTCTTTAATCTTGTTGTTAATCTTTATTTTCCTTTAATCAAGCTTTTCTTTATCATTCTCATCCTACTTTTCTTGTCTTCGATTTGATTTTAGTTCGGATTAAGCATTGATTTTGCTTAATCTTATTGCTTATTTGATTAAAAAGTTTATCTTTTTATATCTATCTAAGCTTTTGTACAAACTAAGCTATAAGTTTGACAATCTTATTGGCTTATTTTGTATTTAGCTTAACTGTTTTTAAATTTTCTTAAAAGTTTTATCTTTCTTAAAGTTTGCTTATTTTGCTTGCTTAGTTTGTGTTTCGAAAAGGTTTTAAATTCGTGCTTGTTTAACTTTACTTATTCTTGTTTTAATTAAATTTTTGGTATTTGCTTATTGTCAAAGTGCTTAATTGGTTTTTGCTTATTGAATTTCATTCTATCAGAAAGAGGTATTTGGATTCCGACAGCTTGTTACGATCTCAAAAACCACAAGGGTTTCTACATTGCGATCGGTATTGTGATACTCCCCTTATTCCGTTCAAGATTCTGATCGCTCATTGCGATCGCGGATTGTGACGAGGCTTAAGGCTGTATTGCGAAGGAATGCTGCCCAATTTTTGACAGCCATATTCCGACAGCTTACCCATTCCGATGGGATTCCGATACATTATTCCGATGGATTCATTTGTTCTATATTCCGATGGTTTCCTTTTTAAACATTCCGATAGATTTTCTTTTTAGCCATATTCCGATAGTTTTGTTCCTATATTCTGATACCTACATTCCGATAAGTATTCCGACGGCTTGTGGTGACAGCGTTCCGATGGATTGGGTTTTATTTTAATATTTTGTCTTAGTTTAATTTTTTTAGTTTTCATTATTTTAAGTTTTCAAATTTTTCACGCTTCCCGAAATGTCTGTTTTTACCAAGTGTTTTTCTAGTTTTTATTTTTTTAAGAGAAATAGTGACAGTTTTTCTATTATTGCTTTTAGCCTATTTTAATTCCGTTTCGTATTTACTTTTTAATTAGTTATAGACAACGACAACCTTTTTATTTTTCACCAAGAACGATTGAGTCACACTGTTAACCAATAGTCAATTCGAAAAGACTGGAACAACGAAATTTTTATACCTGAAAATCTTAGTTATTAGCAGCTCTGCAAGCCCTCCTTCCCCAACTTCGTAATGAAATCAGAGATGAAGTTCAGGCGGAATTCCAGGCTCATGACAATCATAACAATCCTCCACCTCCTCCTCCACCGGTTACTCTTATGACTTGGTTGGGGAGATTCAACAAACAGCGACCCCGTTCATTTGAGCAGACTGACAGCCCCAACGAGGCTGAAGCTTGGATTTCTCGCATCGAGAAGATTTTCGATGCAGTGGGCTGTGATGGTGTTTTCAAGGCAAGAATGGCTTGGTATAAGTTTGAAGGTGATGTGCTGCAGTGGTGGAAATCGGTCAAGCAGTCCAACGGTGGTGACAATTGGGTTGCACAGCTGACATGGGACCGGTTTAAGGAGCTCTTCCTTAATCAGTAATTTCCACATGCCGAGCAAGAGAAGCTCAAGAGGGACTACCACAACATTCGGCAGATTTCTGGTGAAAATAGCAACGAATCCATGCAAAGGTTTCTCTATTAGACAGGATTTCTGGGTCCAGCCGCAGGAACTGCTGCGGAGCAGCCTGAGAAGTTTCGCTGGGCACTTCGCACTTCGGTTGCCAACAACTTGGTATGTGCTAATTTCCCTACAGTGGCACAGGTGGCCGATGCAGCCCGTAAGCTCGAGATGCTTCAGGAACGAGAGGAGTTCGGTGATGACAGAGCAGTGAAGAGGTATCTTCAATCACCAATTGTAACCAATTCATTTCCATCAGTATTATTCATTCATATAATTCTATGTTCAACATTATATTCCAGGCAGAAGATTGACGACCGTAAGCCTATGGTCGCTCAGCAGCAAGCATCCAAGGAAAACGGTCAGACTAACGATCGTTCTAGTTCTGAGAGGCGTGGCAGTAACGGTAGTTACCGTAACAACGCTAACAACTCGAACAACAGCAGGTCCCTATATTAACCTTCTTTCATGTTTAACTATTTTATGTTAGGGTATTCTGACACTCCAACAATTGTTAATTCATAAACAATGGTAACGGCAGGGATCAGGACCGTAGGGGTTCACAGCCTAACTGTTCTACCTCATCTGGTAAATTTTACACCTTCTATGAAATCATGTTTATGTTCCACGATCATGTCTCATGCATGTAATCCTTAAACATGCTCTCAGCTAACTAGAACGCCTGCTGGAGGATTCACGCATCCTGTCTGTCCTACTTGTTCGCGCAGACACTCTGGTATTTGTCACCGAGGTACTGGTGGTTGTTTCAAGTGTGGCCAACAAGGCCATCAGCAGAAGGACTGTCGCCAGGGTGAGATAGAAGGCACATCTAGACACGCCGACACCAAGCCACCTCCTACTTCTGGTCTCCTCTTCACTACTACTAGGGATCAGGCGAATAAGACTTCAGGTACCATCATCGGAAATCTCTTTATGAATGGTTTGGCAACATGTGTTCTATTTCATACTGGAGCGACGCATTCAGTCGTGTACACTACTTTTGTTGTACGTGTTAGGATTTCCCCGATACCATTAGATAATGCCTTATGCATTTCTGCGCCACTTCGGGACTCTGTACGAATCACTCAGGTGTACAAAGATCTTCCCCTAGAATTTAATGATAAGATCCGTAAAGTTGACACACTTCCTTTGGACATGTGCGATTTTGACTTGATTTTAGGCATGAACTGGTTATCCAAACACCAGGCCACGATTGACTGCCACACTTATCGGGTTATCTTCGGTAATGTTAAATCTCTAGAGTACATACACCATGGTTTTCTACCAGGGAGGTCAGTACATATTATTTCATCTATGGAGGCGCGTGCATTGCTATCACACGACTGTCAGGGCTTCATAGCCAATATTCATGACATTACTGCCGAGTCTCCATTGCTCCAAGATCATCCTATTGTGTCAGATTTTCCTGACGTATTTCCAGATGAACTTCCGGGCATACCACATGTTCGTGAAGTCGAGTTTGGAATCGAGCTCATACCAGGTGCAGAGCCGATTTCTAAAGCTCCTTACCGTATGGCTCATATAGAGCTTAAGGAACTAAAAGATCAGCTGCAAGAACTTCTGGAACGAGGATTCATCCGTCCCAGTGCATCACCATGGGGTACACCGGTACTGTTCATGAATAAGAAAGACGGCAGCATGCGTTTATGTATAGACTATCGTGAGCTGAACAAGATCACGATCAGGAATCATTACCCTTTGCCGCGTATTGACGACCCATTCGATAAACTTCAGGGCGCCAAGTATTTCTCTAAGATCGACCTGAGGTCCGACTACCATCAGTTATGGGTTAAAGAGCAGGACATCTCCAAGACTTCTTTCCGTACACGTTATGGGCACTACGAGTTCGTAGTCATGTCATTCGGACTCACTAATGCTCCAGCTGTCTTCATGGATTTGATGAACCGTGTCTTCCATGAGTTTCTGGACAAGTCCGTTATCGTGTTCATTGATGACATCCTGATATTCTCCAAATCCAAGGAGGAACATGAGGAACACCTTCGTACAGTCTTACAGGTTCTTTGTTAGAAGCAGTTGTACGCCAAGTTCTCTAAGTGTGAGTTCTGGTTAACCAAGGTGGCATTTCTGGGCCATATTGTATCTGCAGAGGGGATCACCATGGATCCTACCAAGGTTGAAGCTATCACTAAATGGCCAAGACCTACATCTGCAACAGAAGTTAGAAGTTTTCTGGGTTTAGCTGGCTACTACCGCAGGTTTGTAGAGAACTTTTCATGGTTAGCCTTACCTTTGACTAAGCTAATGAGGAAAGGAGAGAAATTAGTCTGGACGGAAGAGTGAGAGAAGAGCTTTGAAGATCTGAAGCAGAAGTTAGTGACTGCACCTATTCTTACTCTCCCATCTAGCTCAGGTGGATTTTAGATTTATAGTGACGCTTCAGGAAAGGGTTTAGGCTGTGTTCTCATGCAACATGGGAAGGTTAATGCGTACGCATCACGACAACTGAAACCTTATGAAGAAAACTATCCTACTCATGATTTAGAGCTTGCAGCAGTTGTTTTCGCGTTAAAGATCTAGAGACATTATTTGTATGGCGAATCATGTAACATATTCACCGACCACAAGAGTCTCAAGTACATCTTCACCCAGAAGGAACTGAACATGAGACAGAGGAGATGGTTAGAGCTATTGAATGACTACGACACCAACAGTCAGTACCATCCTGGTAAGGAGAATGTGGTGGCAGATTCTCTAAGCAGAAGGTCGGGTATGATTGTTGGCATTTGTATTGCAAAGGATATCATTCGTGACCTAGAGATGACTGATATTGAGTTTTGTGTACGAGGACAGCATGGTTACTGGGCTAATCTTAGAGTGGAACCAGACTTACATTCTAGGATCAAGGAAGCTCAGAAGGACGATGGTGAGATTTGGGCTATCATTCAGAACCTTGATCAGCGGACGGAGTTTCGTGTTGACGACGATGGTATCTTATGGCATGGCACTAGACTAGTGGTTCCTGATGACTCTACTCTCAGGGAAGCTGTGTTGACTGAAGCTCACAGTTCTACATTTACCATACATCTTGGTTCTACCAAGATGTACCACGACATCAAGCAACACTTTTGGTGGAGTGGTATGAAGTAGGATGTTGCCACCTTCGTTTCTAAATGTATGATCTGCCAGCGAGCTAGTGGTTTACTCAGCCATTAGATATTCCAGCATGGAAGTGGGACAAAATCTCCATGGATTTTGTTACTGGTCTTCCGGTTACTCAGAAGAAGAACGACGCTATCTGGGTCATTGTGGATAGGTTGACTAAATTTGCTCATTTTCTGCCGATTTGCAAGGAGCATCCGGTCAGTAAATTAGCAGACACATTCCAGAGGGAGATCATGAGACTACATGGTACTCCATCAGAAATCATCTCTGACAGAGATCCCCGTTTCACATCACGTTTCTGGTAGAGTCTGCAGAAAGCTTGGGGCACCAGACTTAAGCTCAGCACTGCCTTTCATCCTCAGACCGACGGACAGTCAGAGCGTACCATTCAGACATTGGAGGACATGCTGCGGTCATGTGCTCTAGAGTGGTCAGGAAGCTTGGATGATTATACATTTCTAGTAGAATTTGCATACAACAACATCTGGCACGCTAGCATCAAGTGTGCTCCTTTTGAGATGTTGTATGGTAGAAAGTGTCGCGCCCCAATCTGCTGGGATCAGGTGCGCGAACGAATGCTTGAGGGTCCAGAGATGATTGAAGTGACCAATGAGAAGGTCGTTGTCGCCAAGGCAAAGCTTCAGGAAGCTCGTGCTCGTCAAAAGAGCTATGAAAATAAACGTCGTAGGGATGTGTCTTTCAACGTCGGTGATCATGTTTTCCTCAAGGTATCGCCTGCACGAGGAGTTAGACGTTTGGAATCAGAGGGAAGCTCAGTCCTCGCTTCATCGGACCGTTCGACATCATAGAATGCATTGGTGAAGTGTCATACCTTTTAGCGTTACCGCCTCCGGTATCACACGTCCACAACGTGTTCCATGTGTCCTTACTCAGAGGATACAACTATCATCCAGTTCATGTTGTCCAGTATCCACTTGTTCATATTCGAGAGGATCTTTCATATGTCTAAGAACCCGAGAGAGTTCTTGAGCGACAAGATCGTGTCATGCGGAGGAAGACAGTCCCTTTCGTCAAAATCCTCGGGAGCGATCATCCTGAGCGGGAAGCCACTTGGGAGACGTAGGATTCTATAGGGACTTCTTACCCTCATTTCTAGTTCTAATTCGGGTATGTTTTCTTTTAGTTTACGTTTCTTCAATTCGAGGAGGAATTGTTCTTTTAGAGGGGAAGAGTTGTAAAAACCGCATTAAAAACTTATGAACAGTACACGTAAACAGTAACTTACGAAAACAAGATAAAATTTAAACTTTCTATTTATAATATTAATACACGTGTCACGACAATAAATAACGAACAATCATGAATATTATAAATGTGACACGATCACGAATAACAAAATCACGAATATTAAATTACGAGCATACACGACTAATTATTTAACACATGAAAAACTTCGGGTTCCCTTGTTGGGCTCCCCTATGCCGCGGCTACAACAAAGAAAAGAAGGAAGATGGGCTTTGGCCCATAACCCAATTGTAAATAATAAAATACAGGAAAACATAAACATATTTTATGTTTTCAGAAAAAAAATTCCCTGGCTCCTTTTTGTGCTATTGCCGCCGGCCATATACAACCACAAGGAAGATTCAGACAATTTTCGTTATTGATTTTGTGTTCGTGATCATTCTCTTTTTCTTTTCACACATTAGGTATAAATCAACCCTTTTCCTTTTTATTTAATTCTTTTGATTTCATGTCATAATTTAATTAATCATAAAGAACAAGAATAAAACATGTAATAGATTAATTAAATCATGTTTTCGGGTTTGATTTGGTGTGGGTGTGGTTTGGCCGAGACATCGAGACCCCATATGGGGCTCGGCTTGTTTTGATTACCATCACCAAGAGTCCCAAGACTCTCGGATTGGGTTGGTGTGGGCTCAGACGCAGCAAGGCAACCCCGACCAAGGGTCGGGGTGGGTTTGTTTGTTCGGTTGTATGCACCGAGGCACCACCGAGTACCCCAAAGGGGCTCGGTTGGTTTTGTTGTTCGGACTCGAGACCGAAGGGACCCCGACTTTAAGTCGGAGTATGATATGCATGTTTCTTTGATTTAATTAGTGTCAACTGAGATCCATTCAAGATCTCGGTGGGACTTTGTTTATAGCTTATAGGGTTAATATAAAAAGAAGTTACTAAACTTTCCAAGAAATTTGCCCTAAGGTAACAAACATTCATTTTGTGTTTCTAAGTTACTAAACTTTACTAAACTATACATCACTATAATTTAGTGTTAATTTGAGTAACCTGAATGCATGTTTTTTGATAAGTTAAGTAACATAAATGTCTTGTTTTTTCATGTTAAGTAACATAAATATCACGTTTTTGATAAGTGGGTAACTTAATCAACCGGTCATATGAACATTAGTAACTTAGAGACACAAAATGAACGTTCGTTACCTTAGGACAAATTTCTTGGAAAGTTTAGTAACTTCTTTGTATATTAACCCTAGCTTATATGGTTCGGCTTATATATAAACACTAGCTCGGGATTCGGGTTTTTCATGAAGACTATTTTTTTATAAGTCATGTTATATTAAACTTTTGGTTAATTAATTTATTAATTATATCATGTATAACCTAAGGTATTTATACTTAGTTATTTAATTAAAACATGTATTTTAATTAAATCATATAACGTATAGTTTAATTAATTAACTAGTTATTTAATTAATAAGCTATAACCAAGACTTGTATTGTACTAATTAATCTTTAATTATTATTTATAATCCAGCTTATTTCTAATTATGGAAACTTACTATTTTTGGAAACTTTCTATTTCTAGAAACTTACTATTTACGGAAACCTGCTACTTTTAGAAAGTTACTTAGTATTACAATACAAGTATTATAATACACTAATACATGAATAATACTCAACAGAACATCATAATAACTACAGTTAACACAGTAAACAGTAAGACATGACAGAATACGTATAACAAGCTAATAATACACGGAACCAGTAAAACATATGTAATTCAGACAACTCATACACGTCCATATTTTTATGTAGTGTTATCCGTCGAGGCGGATTAGTCTTCATCGTTTCCGTTAGCTTCTACTAGACATAAGGTACGGATTTCCCGTCCTTTAGTAAGGACAATGTCTTCCTTCATTAGGATTTCCCGTATGCAGCCAACTATTTTCCCCAATAGTTATAGATTAAATGCTTATGTTTTATTAGTTACCGTAGCCATATACATGCATGACCAGTTTCACCTAGTTATGGAGGTACCATAACCATAACACTAGAGGCACTAGTGTTATGACTTCACCATGGCGGAGTGATAGCTCGTGGCGTCCCTTTTAGTTATTTCGCCATTATATTATTATATTATCATGTGGGGCGTATGGGTGCATCCTAGTTACATGTTTCAGTCAGGATGTCATGGTGAATGTGGTGTGTGCATTGCACCCTTCACAAGGAGCTAATCCCTCCTACCCACTTACCAGTTAATTAGAGGCATCCCCTCTAATTTGCATGAAGATGTCACCCCTCCAAGTATGCATGCATGTTGTTGACCTCATGACCTATATTGGCTATTATGGTACATTAACTAATACAGATTTTCATAAGTAACATAAGCTATGTTTTCAGAACTAAAACCAGTTAACATGACAAATAACTAGGTTTTCCAGGACTTATTCATTTCTGCTGCCATTCAAGCTTTATATTCATTATATGCTTCCATATTCTATGGTTTCCATGCTTTATTGTATATCCGTGCACTGAGCGTTATGCTCAGCCGTCTACTTTTCCATGTTCCCAAACGGCAGGTACCCAAGGACGCAAGTAGGAACTCCAGAGTATGTGCATTCGGATTGGAAGCTATCCGGACTCTTTTACCTTATGCATTTATTCCTACTTTATCATACTTTACTTTTTTTGGACATTGTTTAGTCCTTTCCATTTCCAGTACTTATATTGCTTGTGTGTGAGTTACTAGACTACTGATGTTTGATTCTGGTATTTCTATTTATGGTCATGAATGTTTAGACATTTACCTTGCATGTTTTGATGACACGCCATAAGTTACTGTAGCATCGTATCTTAACAAATGGGGTGTTACGGATACAGTCGTGATTATGGACTAAATAATGCTAGATATCCAGCTGTTTTTGAAGGATACAATGATACAAATTGGATATCTGACATAAAGGATTCTAGATCGATTAGTACATATATGTTTACAATAGTAGGGGCCGCTATATCTTGGAAGTCTTCCAAGCATACTGTAATAGCTAAGTCCACGATGGAATCAGAATTTATCGCGTTAGATAGATGCAGAGAAGAGGTGGAATGGCTACATCAATTCGTAGAGCACTACCCAGTGGTCTAAGCCGGCAACGACCATTCGTATACATTGTGATAATCAATAGAAAATTGGCAGAGCTTATAGCATAATGTATAATGGAAAGTCCAGACATATCCATCGTCGACATAATTTGGTACGACAACTACTCTCAACAGGAGTTATCTCAATTGACTATGTGAAGTCAAAGGATAGCATCGCGGATCTGCTTACGAAAGGATTAAATAGAGAGTTATTTAGTAAGCCGTCTTAAGGAATGGGACTAAATCCCTTAAAAGATTGATTTTATATGAAGGAAAACCTAAGTCTACTAACTAGTATTTGAACTGGAATGTCCCCCCCCCCCCCCAAATGCTCACGCCTAGGCTCTTTTGTCGTTGGGGCTTACACCTTGTGACTCATTCATTCAGTCGAGCATTCCTCAGGCCCCAGTTGGCTAGGGATCCCAAGATCTGGGTTTGATAGGACAACATAATCATAGAAATGTAGGGGAAGTCACGTCAATGTGAGGGAGTTACTTAGTATAGTAACTTTTCTAGTCTATACCTATAACAATGTGACTTTTTGAGAGGTTAAACATGTGGCTTTATGATTCGAGATGAAATCATAAAGCATAATGATTCAAGATGAAATCAAAAAACATATGTTTTTAATGATTCAAGATGAAATCACATATGTAAGAGAGAAGTGGGGTCGCTTCAAAGAAAATTGTGGGGCCGCAATTTCTAAGAGCTCTTGCAGAACCAAGCGAGTATTCATGTAACACCCCATTTTGGTAAATGGAATGTCACGCGTGATTATGGCGTGTCATCAAAGCATATAAGGATAAATGTATTAAACATTACATGACCATAAAGGAAATACCAGAAACAAACATCGGTACCCCAAAGTAAAGCTCATCACACACAAACATAAGTACTGTAAATGAAAAGGACTAAACAATGTCCATGGAAATAAGTATCAAAAGTATGAAGAAATGCATAAAGTAATGAAGGCTAGGAAGCTTCCAATCCATATGTACCTATGCTTAAAGTCTACGAGCGTCCCTGAGTACCTGCCGTTTTGGGAACATGAAAGGAAAATGGTTGAGCATAATGCTCAGTGCACGGATATACAAATATAGCATGAATAATATAAGCATATAAGCATATAGCAGCGGAAAAGAATAAGTCCTGGAAAACCTAGTATAGCTTAGTAAAACTGGTTTTATAGTTTGAAAAGCCTTATGTTTATCTTATAAAAACTGTTTAACATGTTTAACATTAGCCAATATAGGTCATGAAATATCAATGTGCATGAATACTTGGAGGGGTGACCTCGTCATGCAATTAGATGGGCTGCCTCTAATTAATATAAGTTTTTGGGTAGGAGGGATCAGCTCCTTGTGAAGGATGCAAGGCACACACCACATTCACCTGAATAATCTGTAAAAACATGTAACCTAGGATGCACCCATACGCCCCACATGATAATAATAATATGGCTAAAAACTGAAGGGACGCCACGAGCTATCACTCCGCCATGGTGAAGTCATAACACTGGTGCCTCCAGTGTTATGGTTATGGTACCTCCATAACTAGGTAAAACTGCTCATGCATGTATATGGCTTTAGGCATTTAATTAAACATAAGCAATCAAAACATATAAAACATATACTGGGAAAACAGTTGGCTGCATACGGGGAATCCTAATAAGGAAAGAATGTCCATACTGAAAGGACGGAGAATCCGTACCTTGTGTCTAGTGAACGAAGAAAACGAACGAAAGAGAGTCCTACTTCGATATCACTAATGCTACATAAATAATACACGTGTATAAGTATTCTGATTACTGTATACGTAACTGGTTTTATATCATGTCTTAGCTTGTTTTATATGTTCATGTCATGTTCTACTGATTTTATCGTTATGCTGTGTTTATCATGTATTCTATTTATTTTGACTAAGTATTACTTGTATTTCTTGTATTATTATAGTTGTTGTTTAATAATAAGTAACTTTCAAAAAAATAGCAGGTTTCCTAAAATAGAAAGTTTCCAAAAATAGAAAGTTTACAAAAATAGAAAGTTTCCAAAAATAGATTTGCTGCCTTAATTAAATAAGTTTCTAAAAATAGAAAGTTTCCATAAATAGATTAGCTGCCTTAATTAAATAAGTTTCTAAAAATAGAAAGTTTCCATAAATAGAAATAAGCTAGATTATTAAGCTAATAATATAAGCTTAAGTTTTACTGATTAATATTCTATGTCATGTGATATATATAGTATAGTTTATTAATTATTACATGTAAATTAAATAAACTATATGTTATAAGATTTAATTAAATAATACTTAGGTTAAACATGTATTAATATTTATTATTAATATAACCTAAGTCATGTAAACTATTTAATTATAAGCCATGTTTTAATAATTAATTAATTACTTTAGTCTAAAATTAAATCATAAAATACTTAAGTTAAAACCATGTATTATTATTAATAATAAATAACCTAAGTCATGTCCAAATTAAATTAATTATATAACATGTTAAATTAATTTAATTAAATCCTGTAATTATTTAACTTGTAAAAATAAATAATTAACTTGTAAAATAAACCATGAACCGAACCCGTGTTTTAAACCTAAACATGTCATGAACCGGACCGGTTTAACCCTTGAAACGGCCAAACAAACTATCCCCTTAATAGTGGCAAACTGGCTTGGCCGGTTGCCACTGTTTTCGCAAAACAGCCACCGGCCTACGCTGGTGGTTCCCTTGGTTCTCGGCTAGCCGTCGGCTAGCAAAAGTTCCCACCGGCAGTTAGCCGGTGGTTCCCCCTGCTGACGCGACTTGGTTCCCCCTGTTGCGCGTCTTGGTTCCCCTGTTTGGTCATATTAGCCACCGGCTTAAGCCGGTGGTGTTTGTTTTGTTTTACAGTCGAGACCCCCAAAACCACCAAGGCAAACCTCGACATGCGTCGGGGTCCCTTGGTTTGTTTGCTGCCGAGCCAAAACCCTACACCGAGACCTTGAGGTCTCGGTTGGTGGTCACACGATCCACACCGAGAGCATAGGCTCTCGGTTTGTGTGCGCCGGCCGAACCAAACACCCCTTAAACCCATGTATTTTTAATACCCCATGTTTAGATCTAGTTAATTATTAACTTGTTTAATAACTTCATGATTTCTTGTGTTTAGATCTAATAAACAAATAAAAAGAAAAGGTTTAAGAGATTACCGATTCGTGAATAACAAAAAGATTAATAACACGAACGATCTAACAAGAATTGGATCAACCAAAATCAACCAACACCTCCCTCTTGGTTTTTATATGCGGCGGCCACAAGGAGAAAAAGAAGGAGAAAAGGGTTTTGTGATTTTCTAAAAACTCTGTATTATGAAAACATGTTTCCTTCTTTTCCTTTTTAGTTAAATTTTAAGTGGGCTTGGCCCACCTTGTTGTCTATGCCGCGACTATGAGGGGCCCGCGAGGGGAAACCCGTTGTTTTTTCGTGTTCTATTTATTTACGTGTTCTCTTGTCGTGTTTATGTGATTTAATTATTAATCGTTTGTGTCGTAAAATATATTTATTCGTAATCGTAATAAATATACGTAAATACATAATATTTGGTTCGTGATTATTTATGTTCATGATTTTCATGTTCGTGATTATAATTATTGTGGATAATAATTATCGTGTCTTAATACGTAATAAATACTTATCGTGTAATAACACGTACGTAATACTTGAAATTCCTATTCGTGAACGTAAACGTGCTAAATAAGGAAAGTTCTAATCATGTATGTACGATCATACTATTCATGGTAAAAGCATGCGGGTTTTACAAGTCATGACCATAACGAGCACGCCTATGAGGACTTGACAAGCTCAGGAAGAGTCTTGTCTCTTGTGTAAATGTGTATTGTAGTCTACATAAATAGAGGCCGAGTTAAATGACATCGCGTCTACTCAGATCTAGGAGACTAAGTGCATCTCACAATGGAAGGTTCAAAAGGTTACACCTACCTATCCTATGTAGGACTTAACTGTCGAAATTTCGCTAAAACTTTTCTGTGTTTTCGATCGATCTCCATTCATGTGGGGGATTGTTGGAAAACTGATAATTTGCATAGTTTGGAAATAATTTAACATATGTATATATCATATATATTCGTAGTAGTTAGTAGCTTTGTGTTCTTCTCGAAGAGAGTTTTGCAACGAGCTAAAGTATGTCCAATATGGAGTTATTATGAATGAGATATCGTGTCTCAAAGTGAGTCACGTCAAACACGAAATATGGAAAAAAGATAATGTCCCACATCGCCTAAAACATGAAGTGAAAACATGTTTATAAGGAAATCATGTTTTCTGCCTTCAAAATCTCTTTGGTTGGTTTTACTCAAACGCCTACGTGCGCGCGCAGGGGGGGGGGATAAAGAAAATGAGATTTCTGAACCAAAATGAGTTCGAAGCTTTTGAACTTGTGCGAGCTCGCGTGCCCCGCGGACACGAATGCATCTCCCAAACCTCGCTTACGGGCTATCTTTTTTTGCTGCAGATTCAGATTTTTTATATAAAATTATGTACATCTATTTTAGGAATAGATATAAACTTAGAAAATAATTTATTCACATAATAGTTTCGTGTGTTAAAAAGACAGGAAAATTTGTTCTAGTGTTAACATATTTGTCTGACTATGGTGTATATTTTTCTTTGAGAACAAGTCAAGTTTTAATATAAATATAACATGTCTCATTCAGTTTTTAGACAAAGAAAAACACATCTCCATCACCAGAATTATTTCAGCAGTTCATCGATCAGAAACACGCAAGGCTTCAGTGATCTTTCAAGCAAGTTTGTCTAGTCCGGTTGTACAACAGCTTTGGACGTGTACATAGGAAACAGGCGGCGAATCTATTTTAAGGGAATCGTGTTAAACATGAGCCTCGTCTCCTTCTTTACTGCTTATGTTTATTTATTAGTTACTTAATTTTCTGTCATTATATTGTGTTAGTTTTATAAATTGTAATCCGATGTATTTTTAATAAAAGTATAAACAGTTTTCCCTACAAAATTAACGGATTACATATGCACAAAGTAATTAACATGAGATCTAGAATTACATGCTTTTTCTTGCAACAATAGTGGAACCTACCAAGAACACCAAACAAGAAAACCCCATCTTTAGATCTACACGATTCACCTACTAAAACCAAGATCAAAGTTATGATCTTCTCCAAAGATATCCACACGACATCTCAATCACCCACCTTTAATTTATAGGACTCGACACAAGAATATATGAATAACAAAAGAGGCAAACTACCATCTTGGTTTCCTATGCAGATAGACAGCCACCCAAGAGAAAAAGAGAGAGAAAGATTGATTTTCTAACTTCTAAAAAGTGAAGAAAAACCCTTTGTATTCATAGCACACAGGTTAAGGCTAAATAAGGTAAAGATGCGATCTTATCAAATCTTCTAAATATTTAGTTCTATCTCCCATTTCTTTTCAACCGGCCAAACAAGGGTAAAAATACTATTGGTTTAACTCTTTAATTTTCTAGAATCAACTATACGGCAATTACATTAATTACTCTAAAGCTTTAAGTCTTTTAGTTAATCATTGTTAAACCTTTTAACTTGTTAACTAACAAACTTTAAGTATTCATACATGTCAAATTAATTATACATAATAAATATAGCTATATTATATTATATATCTTAATAAAGAGTGATCTTGATGTCTATGTGTGTGACTCCTTAGGCCTACGTACTTCTATCCGTATAAAATATTAACTACGACCTACGCACATCCCAATAGCTCCCACTTGCGGAAGTCTCCGTGATAACATAATCTATACTAACATTGACAGATAGTCTTGCAACGCCATCAATGCTCCCAAAAGTACCTGAGTTTGATTTCAGTAAACAATCTCAGTCTTATGGTATAAGTTATTGCATCATTTTTGTTTCTGATATTGTTAATCATGAATATGGATAACAAATCATTTCAAGTTTAACGATTATGTTTATCGTTTCTGTATGGATTCAAATGTAAAGATGTTGAGATATGCGATTGTTTAGCCATCGGTAAATGCGTGAGCCTATCGGAGGCACACACTAAATACGGAGAACACACACGTTTATTTACGTTTATTATTTATTTATTAAACGTTTAATAAAAACTTCACGTTTTATTTAATTAACAGTTGTTAAATTAATTAACGGGGTTTAATTAATTTAATACGAGTGCGTTATTTAAATTTGGAAGGAAATCGACTTCTCGAACACCCCTAGGCCTTACAGCCGATTATACCCACAAGGGGGTTCTAGAAGATTTTTGGTTTTTGGTTTTTGGTATGTAAATATTCAAGAATATTTGATTAAGGAAAATATTTTCCTTAATTGGTTTTCTTGGAGTGGGAACAAGAAATTTGAGGAGGTGGAGATTAGTATAAATACAATCCCATTCCTATCATAATTTTTGTCTCTCCCTCTCCCTTGTGTTGCGTCCGATCAACCCACCCCCACGCCAAAACCATACGAATTTTTCCTTTAACCCTAAATTCACATAAAGTGTAAACCTTTGCAAGATCAACTACCTTTTGGTACTTACTTGTGAAGTTTCTTAGCCTACACTAAACCTTTGATCCTCGTATCAAAGTTTTGGTTTTGTTTTGGTTCCCCTTATGGTTCGTCCAAACATAAACCCTTATTAGGGTTTAGGGTGAATTTTCCAAGTATCTTGTAACTATCTATAAACCTTATCCTTACGTAATCCCACTTAGGGTTTTGGATATTAGGGTTTCTAGTTACAAGATAATCGAAGTGAAGTTACCACTATCATCGTGGTGTGTTCGTTTGACGTGTCGTGTGAGCAATCGTTAGAGGGCGGTTACTTTACCGTTATAGTTCAAGATCAAGATCATTAATTGATTTATTCGATTAATTTAAGGTTGGTTTTAATATTGTTTTTATTATGTGTTAATCATGATTGTTTATACTAGATCCATTCCGCTACGTACTCGTAGTTAATGGTTTAACTAGTTTCAAAATCCCAACAGTGGCATCACGAGTCAAATCGTATGGCATTCATGAGTTGCACATAAAATAAAACACGCTTGCTTCGCTTTAAATCTCTTTTATTTATGTTTTTATGACAATTACATGCATACGTGTCATAAATTATTAATCTTGATCTAGATCTATTAAAAGTGGGTAGGTTAAAATTGAACCGGTTAATAATTACGTTTGTTTTTATATTATCCGTCAAAGACCTTTGCATCTCACTTTTGTGATACTTTGCACGTCATCAAGTACCTTGCTCGAAAACTTGATGAGGGTCTTTGGTCCTCATTTTGGGGAAGACTCATTCGAGACTTGGATCTTATATGATTTATCGCTTTCATATAGAGTCTGTCTTCTGCTTCTACCCCCTTCTAGTCTGTTTTTATGTGCTTATTTGTTTTCCATTATGAATTGCAAAACGTAATATTCAATATTCTAGGAATCATAAAAACGGATTCTACTTATATCGAAACTAGCTTTAAAATTTTGTCATATTAATATACCATATTTTCCTTGCGAATCGGCTATGTGTTTATTTGTTAAAATCCTGATTTTTGAACAAATCTTAATATTGACATAAGATATATGAAACTTGGTTTTATTGTATTCTAATTGTTTTGCGAAATCATACTGTCACTCGAGTTGAGCTTACATACCGTAATGATAGCTTATAAACTATCTTCTCAACGACGTGATTCGCAAAATTAATTGGTTTACAATACTTAAAATTACAACACCGTTTTGTGTTTTTACTAATGATGGACTTGCTATTGCACTACGTGCTCTAGTCGAGCTATCTAGGGTTTGAAGGATCTTTAATCTTCTCCCGTGTTCCATAGGTGTTTCAGCACTTATGGGATAATTATCCCAAGCACTTGCACCTTCGGGCGCATGAAGAGTAGGATATAGGGTTTGATCTTTCTTTAATCTTTTCCCGCGGTAAAACATGCCAAAACCAAAAGTTAATAAATTGTTTTCTTAACTTGTGTTAAAAGAATGAATTGCATGCATTCTTAAACACACGTTGACATTTTTTTTTTCTAAACTTATGTGATACCTATTTGAATTTTTAAGTCTATGCCATCCAATTTAGAAGCACTTGTAGTTGTTTTTCGTCATCTGGTCAGACCTAGGGCGAATTACATACCCGAGGTGATCTTTGTCATTGGTCAGACCTTTGCCAATCATTGCATGCTTCAAATTGGTACGACTTAAGTCGAGTTCCCGGTCAGATTCAGAACCCGAGGCATAAGATGAGATGAAACATACTCATGACTTTATTACGTGTAGAACAAGTTTGTTTTGAGATGTTCATTGGTACTCGAAAGAGTTGTGAGAACATCCCATTCAAACACTCTACAACAAATAAACTTCATGAATCGTCTCATAAATCTAAGAGTTACACTTGTAATGCAATTAACGCTCGTCGCTTACCTCTTGCCCTACTTGATACTAGACGGTCGGACCTCTAATATTAAGTGGGAGTGCAAGCAAGGATCTTAGTCTCATAATGATTAATTTGGTAGTTAGTTATTTCAGAATATAATTATCAAAAATACTAATCGTTGAACTTTTATTTTGTAGATGAATAATAATCAAAACTCTTGCTTAAACAGCACAGTTGTTAAGTCATTCCTTGAAAAGATGAAGTTGACGAAAAATAACTTCGTTGATTGGTATCGTGCTCTTAGGATAGCGCTCGAAACCGATGACTTGGTTCAATACCTTGAGCAACCTATTCCTGATCAACCAGAAATTCTGCCTCATGGTCACTTTGGCCCAGAGCAAGACCCGGATTTACATCCAACTTGGGTCAAAAGGTCTAGAGAAATCGCCGACCTTATGCTAATGACTATGTCCCCTGAACTCCAGAAACTTTTGGAGGGTCATGGCGTATGGTCAATGATGGAAGAATTGAAAACTATGTTCACTGAACAAGATGATCAAGAACTCCTTGATGTTGCACGTGCCTTTCACGCGTGTAAACATGAGGATGGACAATCTGTGAGCTCCTATGTCTTAAAGATGAAGGGATACATAGAGAATTTGGAACATTTGGGTCACCCCGTGTCATTGAAACTTTCAATTAGCCTAATTTTAGCCTCACTGAACAAGGATTATGATAGGTTCGCGCAAGATTACAATATGCATGGCTTGGGGAAGACAATACCAGAATTACATGCCATGCTAAAGCTACATGAGAAAACGTTGCCAAAGAAGGTTGCACCCGCCAACACCAATACCATTAATGCTATTAGGGCGAGAAGGATCCAAAAGCCTAATCATAAGGCTAAACCGTCTAATGCTGCGAAGGGTAAGAATCGTGGCAAAGGGAAGAAAGTAGCAAACTTTAATCCCCGAAACAAGATTCCCCCTCCATCAAAGAGAGAGAATCCTGCTAACGATGGCATTTGTCACCAATGCGGTGACATTGGTCATTGGAAGAGAAACTGTCCAGAGTATCTCGCTGAGTTGTGGAAGAAAAAGAAGTCCTCTCAAGGAGCTAGCACTTCAAGTATCTTCACTATAGAACTCTTTACTTTTCCTAATAAATCTTGGGTTTATGACACTGGTTGTAGTACTAACATCTGTAATACTACTCAGGGTCTAAGGATAAGTAAGAAGCTGAAGCCAGGAGCTTTGAACTTGTACGTGGGCAATGGTCATCGTGCAACTGTTGAAGCCATTGGTGTTTTTCAATTATTTCTCCCTAGTGGACTAGCTGTTATTTTGAATAATTGTAATTACGCACCTTCTATTTCTAGAGGGATTGTTTTAGTTTCTTGTTTATATGACGATGGTTTTGTTAATCGTTTTGAGAATAATGCAAGTATTCTGGTTTCTTAAAATATTATGTTTTATTTTAGTGCTATTCCTAGTAATGGTATTTATGAAATTGATACTTGTGATTCTAATGCAAACAATTTTTCTATGTATGCTATAAGCAACAAAAGGGCCAAATCTAATTTGGACCCTACATTATTATGGCATTGTCGCCTTGGCCACATAAGCAAAAAGCGCATTAAGCAATTACAATCTGATGGATTGCTTAAGTCAAACGATGATGATTCCTTTGACAAGTGTGTTTCATGTTTATTTGGTAAGATGACACGTAAACCTTATTCACATCAAGTGGAGAGGGCAGAAGATCTACTTGGACTCATACACACCAATGTGTGCGGCCCATTTAGAGTCGTGTCAAGACAAGGTGCAAGTTACTTCATCACTTTCACTGACGACTTTAGTCGTTATGGTTATGTTTACTTGCTAAAGCATAAACATGAAGTGTTTGAAACATTTAAGGTGTTTCAAAAGGAAGTAGAAAATCAACTCGGTAAAACCATAAAGGCACTACGTTCGGATCGTGGAGGTAAATTTATGAGTTATGAATTTTTGGAGCATCTTAAGGAACATGGAATAGTTTCCCAAAGAACTCTTCCATATACACCACAACATAATGGTGTGTCTGAGAGGAGAAATAGAACCCTACTTGATATGGTTCGTTCCATGATGGCCCAAACAACTCTTTCAAAATCCTTTTGGGATTATGCTCTTAAGTCTGTTGCGCGCATACTCAATATGGTTCCAACTAAGAAGGTTAAAAAGACTCCATATGAAGTATGGTATGGGCAAGCCCCTAAGTTGTCTTAATTAAAGGTCTGGGGATGTGAGGCTCTTGTTAAGCGTGACACGCTTATCAAACTGGACAAACTCGAGCCCCGGTCTATTTAGTGTATCTTTGTAGGATACCCAAAGGAAACGATGGGTTACTCCTTCTACTACCCACCCGAGAATAAAGTTATTGTTGCTCGTAATGCTAAATTCCTAGAGAGTAATCTTATGAATCAAGAAGCAAGTGGGAGTATAGAAGATCTTGAAGTAATTCAAGACGAAGATATACATCCTTCTGGAAACACTAGCAATCATGAAGAGGATGATCAAGAAATTGATGAACCTATAAGTGATATAGCTCCCATTCGAAAGTCTACAAGGACTAAGCGTGCTCCTGACCGTATATGTTTATACATTGACACTGAGGAACATGAGTTAGGGGATGATAATGAACTCACTAACTACAAGGCTACATTAGCAGATCCTGAATCTGACAAATGGCAGGATGCTATGAATGTGGAGATGCAATCCATGAAAGACAATGATGTCTGGATCTTAGTTGACCTACCTCCAAATGCTAGAACCGTTAGTGGTAAATGGTTGTACAAGAAGAAGACCGACATGGATGGCAATGTACACACCATTAAAGCTCGATATGTAGCGAGGGGCTTCACGCAAACCTTCGCGGTTGATTATGAAGAGACCTTCTCTCCTGTTGCAGATATCAAAGCTATAAGGATTCTCGTAGCCATAACCGCGTTCTATGACTATGAGATTTAGCAAATGGATGTTAAAACCACTTTCCTCAATGGACTGCTTTACGAAGAAGTCTATATGAAGAAACCTGAAGGTTTTGTCAATCCAAAGTAACCAAACCGTGTATGCAAGCTTCAAAGATCCATTTATGGACTTAAGCAAGCATCAAGGCAATGGAACAAGAGGTTTGATGATGAAATCAAGAACTTTGGTTTCAATAAAAATCCTGATGAGCCATATGTATATATCAAAGCTAGTGGGAGTAACGTAGTGTTCCTTGTCCTGTATGTTGATGACATATTGTTGATGGGAAAAGACATTCCAATGTTGCAAAGTGTAAAAGCTTACCTTGGAAGGTGTTTTTCCATGAAGGATTTGGTAGATGCTGCGTATATCCTTGGAATCAAGATCATACGTGATAGACCTAGACGGTTAATTAGTTTATGTCAAAGTGCTTACATAGATAAGATTTTGAAGAAGTATAACATGGATAATTCCAAACGTGGCTTTATTCCCATGCAAACTAAATCAAAATTATCTAAGACTCAAGGAACATCTACATATGATGAGGTGAGAAGCATGCAGAGAGTTCCTTATGCTTCGACAATAGGATCAATCATGTATGTTGTTAGATGTACAAGACCAGATGTTGCGTTCTCTCAGAACATGACAAGCCGATTTCAGCAAAATCCTGGTGAAACTCACTGGACTGCTGTTAAGAACATTCTGAGGTATCTTAGGCATACCAAAGACATGTTTCTTGTTTATGGAGGAGATATGAAAAAAGAGCCCGGGGTGGCTTGCTACACTGATACTGGATATCTTACGGATGCTGATGACACGAAGTCTCAGACTAGATATGTTTTCATGTTGAATGGAGGTGTTGTTAGCTGGAAAAGTGCAAAGCAGACCATCCATACAAACTCATCTACAGAGGCTGAGTATATAGCCGCTTCGGAGGCTTCTAAAGAGGCAGTTTGGATTAGGAAGTTTATTTCTGGGCTTGGTGTTGTTCCCACAAATAATGAACCTATGACGATGTATTGTGACAATACCGGAGCCGTTACTATAGCTAATGAACCAGGAATCACTAAAGGTGCGAAACATTATCTTTCCAAAGTTCACTATCTCAGAGAAGTGATTGAACTGGGTGATGTTAGTCTGGAGAAAGTTCACACAGACGACAATTTAGCTGACCCCTTCATAAAGGCGTTAGACCTCAAAAGGCATTCCATGTTAACTAATGGAATTGGTTTGCTTCCAGCTAATAGTCTCATGTAATCTGTGTTATCTTAGTATTTGGATAATTGGGATTGTAAGACAGTTATTACTTTCTGATGAATAGAGAAATTTGATGTTTGTTATCTTCATATAATTATTGTTTTCCTATATTTGTATGTTTAAATCCTTGAATATTTAATTATTCTAAACATGTCCATTGTCGTTTAAACAATTTGGGAATATTGTCTACATTAAGGCAAATATGAGTGTTGGTTATATACTAGTATATATGGTGGACGGTTCCAACCAAACTCATATGTTATTCGTTGATATGAATATTAGACACCCCGAACTTTCGAATGTTTACTTTTGGATCCGTTGTCATGAGTAAATTCGAATATATAAATGGTGAGGATTAGGTCATCCTTATACTTGAGATGCAAACAAGTTGTGCATGTGTGAATATCGCTTCTTGATTCTATGTCCAACGCTAGTTCGCCAGATCTAGCTATAACGACTGTAATTGGAAGTGTTGTGAAGCAGCATCCACATTCACTTGCAGTCAATATAGAATTCATTCCTCCACTTCATATAGTGCAGTGAAGTACCCTGGATCCCCTCCAGAATTAATTAGGTAATTGTATGGCGTACCCAAAGTGTAATCAAGATGATTCTTGTTACTATTTGGACTATCTAAATTAATTTGATCATGAGGAATTAAAGTTAAACCATATGGAATGAGTTAGGATCCATATCCATGGTTTAACCGGTACATTGAAACGAAGGGATGATTACCAGCAAGCTCTAATAATCATATACCATTAAATACTTTTAAGATTTTATTCTTGAAACTATCTAACTCGACATTTGCCGGTTATAATGAAGTGTTGCTAGATACTTCATTATGGACGATGTATGTCTAAACTCTCACAAGTGGGAGCTGTTGAGATTAGGGGTGCAAACGAGCCGAGCTGAGCCCGAGCTCAACAGGGCTCGGGCTCGGGCTCGAAACATAAAAGGTGGGCTCGAGCTCGGCTCGATAGCTCGTCGAGCTTCAACCGTTAAGGCTTGAGCTCGGCTCGATAAGGAATCGAGCAAAGCTCGAGCTTAGCTTGAAAAGCTCGAAATTTTATATATGAAACAAATACATCACTAATATTTACACACCACCACAAATTCTATGTTTTTATTAAACTATGATAACGACTATCAATAAATTATTCAATATTTTATAGAGTTATCCTTTATAATAAGGTTAATATTCAAATCAACGTTGATTTACTTATATAAAAATATTTTTTATTAAGGCTCGAAAAGCTCGATAAGAGCTCGAGCCGTGCTATCAAAAGCTCGAGCTCGGCTCATTATATGTTTTGAGCCCTATTATTGAGCTTGAGCTCGGGCTTGAGCTCGATAAAATATCGGCTCGATCGAGTCGAGCTTAGGCTCGAGCTCGAAGAGCTTGATAAAAGCTCGGCCGTTTGCACCCCTATTTGAGATATGCGATCGTTTAGCCATCGGTAAATGCGTGAGCCTATCAGGGACACACACTCAATACGAAGAACGCACGTTTATTTATGTTTATTATTTATTTATTAAACCTTTAATAAAAACTTCACGTTTTATTTAATTAACGGTGGTTAAATTAATTAACGGGATTTAATTAATTTAATACGAGTGCGTTATTTAAATTTAGAAGGAAATCGACTTCTAGAACACCCCTAGGCCTTGTGGCCGATTATACCCACAAGGGGGTTTTAGAAGATTTTTGGTTATTGGTTTTTGGTATGTAAATATTCAAGAATATTTTATTAAGGAAAATCTTTTCCTTGATTGGTTTTCTTGGAGTGGGGAACAAGAAATTTGAGGAGGTGGAGATTAGTATAAATACAATCCCATACCTCTCATAATTTTTGTCTCTCCCTCTCTCTTGTGTTGCGTCCGATCGACCCACCCCCACACCAAAACCATACGAATTTTTCCTTTAACCCTAAATTCACATAAAGTGTAAACCTTTGCAAGATCAACTACCTTTTGGTACTTACTTGTGAAGTTTCTTAGCCTACACTAAACCTTTGATCCTCGTATCAAAGTTTTGGTTTTGTTTTGGTTCCCCTTGTGGTTCGTCCAAACATAAACCCTAATTAGGGTTTCAGGTGAATTTTCCAAGTATCTTGTAACTATCTATAAACCTTATCCTTACGTAATCCCACTTAGGGTTTTGGATATTAGGTTTTCTAGTTACAAGATAATCGAAGTGAAGTTACCACTAGCATCGTAGTGTGTTCGTTTGACGTGTCATGTGAGCAATCGTTAGAGGGCGGTTACATTACCGTTATAGTTTAAGATCAAGATCATTAATTGATTTATTCAATTAATTTAAGGTTGGTTTTAATATTGGTTTTATTATGTGTTAATCATGATTGTTTATACTAGATCCATTCCGCTGCGTACTCGTAGTTAATGGTTTAACTAGTTTCAAAATCCCAACAAAAGATTCATATTAACTACACTTTGGGCATGCGCACACAACATCAGATCAACCCTATGAGGGGCCCAGTAATCAAGGATGGTTGACTGAGGTGTTGTGTAGATACACTTAGAGAGGTCATACTTTTGACCTTGGGTTTTTGAAATAAAGGTGAGTTCGTGTGGTTGGTGTATAAACGGGGGTTCTTGATTTGGTGTTTATAGTTTTCACCATTGTTGATCAAGAAAGGTAAGTTTTCTAGTTTATATTTATGTTAATTATAATTGCATATGTGATCCTTTATCTTTTCGCTAAATACTCTTGATGTCTTTAATATATGTGATATATTATGTGTTAAACTCCAAGACTTATGAACTTACCAACTTTATATTGACCGCTTAAACATGTATTATCATGTATTTGACTATATAGATTATTTGGACTATGCATTGTGGTTTTGGCATATAGAGGTCGTTCTCTGAGATCAGGGGCTCATATAATAATGAAGTCGTAGTCCCCAAAACTAGTCTTCCGATGCTGTGAATTGTTGGGTCACAAAGTTGATGTGGCAGAAACTCAAAAACGAAGAAAACATGAAGATTTTGTCTAAGCGTTGTCAAGAGCAATCTAAGCGTTGACAAGAGCAAATCCAAGGTTGACAAAGCAAGCATTGTCATGTACAATCCAAGCATTGTCATGTACAATGTAAGCATTGTTAGAAACGTAGACAAGAAGCCTTTAGAAGCTTCTATTTGGATATATATGCAGGATATATTCTGTATATGTTTATCTAAATAGAAGATTTACTTGTTTATTCATTATTATCTCTTGTAAAACCCTAATCCTTACACTATAAAAGGAACCAAGGGTTACTAGGTTTTATTCATAAGTTCATTCACAATGTAAACCTAAAGCGTGTGTCGACTAGACGTGGGATTCAATGTATACACGTCTAGTGATTGTTTGTTATTAATATAATGAACAATCCATTTGTTTTAATTCATGTTCTATTGTGCCTAAACACCTTGTTAATGGTTGTTGTTCTAATTCCGCTTTAATTATGTTAATCATATGAACAATGATCATTCCTAGTAGCTTAAAAGATCTGGAAACCAAGGTTTCCACAATTGGTATCAGAGCCTCGTGGCTCGTGATGCTAGGACCAACAAGGTGTTCGTGTATGGTGAAGAAAAGAAAAATCCGTCTAGGGTTTTTCTGGACGTTTTTGTGTGCTCAGTAGTATTCAGAAGGCCATAACTTTTTTTTGAACCGTTGGATCGCCAAGAAATGTTTTGTGTGTGTTCTACACACATATATATAGATATCCACCAGAGGGATTGTCGAGATCTATCACCAAGAAAAAGTTATTAAGCGTCAAAGTCAGCAGTGGTCATATGTTGTTTTCTGTGAACAGTAATAGTAAAAACGTGATTTCTCCTTCGTTAACCGTTGGATCGTCGTGAAATTCGATCTGTAGGTTCTTGACACTTGTGTCTAGGATCTCACTGAAGGGATCTAAGATCTGAACTCTCATGAAGAAGATATTCGATGTCAAAGTTCACTACAGTTTATGGTTTTCACATAAAATCATGATTTAGGGTTTATAAAACCCTAGATCTATTACCCGCTGACATGTGTTATTTAGACGCTGATAGATGTTGGTGTGACGCTGATAGATGTTGGTGTGACACTGACAAGGCATGGATGAGACGTTGATGGCCAGGCGCTGACAGGTGCAAAGTTGGCGCTGACAGGAATAAGTTAAGTGTTGTTGGGAAGCGCTGACACTTGTTGTCTGATATATACATTTTCAAACGCTGACAAGTGTTGTCTGATATTGGACAACACACAGTGTTGATATCTTGGACAGTGAAGGATATTGGACAACAAAAGGAATAGTTGCTGTTTGAGAAAATTGATACGTTTTTAGTACACAAAAAGGAGGAATTTACACACGAAGGTACATGGAATCTCCGTTTTTATATAGAATATCAAGTTGATATTAATGGCTCGGATATTTTTACAAGGAGTCAATGATTTATAAGTAAGTTAGCAACAATTCATGAGGAATTTGATGGATATTTTAGATTATGTAATCGGGATAACCTTGTGAAAGAGTTATCTGTTGCGAAACTTTTACATATGGTATAAAGATGTTATTTCATTAAAATTCGTCCTGAAGAGGTGTTGGCTTAAGGGGAAGAATTCTTATGGTAAGTTTGATGTTTGAAGAATATTTTCGCGAGTTTGTGTTCTATCATATCTTAAAGTCATGCACTTCCAGCCACTGACTTTTAAGGTAACTTGTTCGTGCTTTACATGGTTGGTGACGAAGACTTGTCATAACACTTGAAGGAGTTATATTATCGTGCTCAGTGTCTCACAAAGGATGAGAATATTGACAAGGGATCAAGGTCTACTTATATTTAATCATTAGTATAAGTTCTTCATCACATGGATAGTACAAGACATGGAACACAAGGTTAGGTTATTCTACTTCTACATCAAGATTACTTTATTTATTTTTCTTCAAGATCATTACATAGAGCTACATTTGGAGAATCTTCAAAGATTGCATACATTGTTTACTTCTCTCTTGATGTGACAGAAAGGGGAAGAAATACATGCTACACTTGAGGGGAAGCAATTTGAAGATCATGTACAACTTACAAGAGATGCACATAGAGTTTTGCCAACATCAACTAGGGGAAGATTGTTGGGTCAAAAAGTTGATGTGGCAGAAACTCAAAAACGAAGAAAACATGAAGATTTTGTCTAAGCGTTGTCAAGAGCAATCTAAGCGTTGACAAGAGCAAATCCAAGGTTGACAAAGCAAGCATTGTCATGTACAATCCAAGCATTGGCATGTACAATGTAAGCATTGTTAGAAACGTAGACAAGAAGCCTTTAGAAGCTTCTATTTGGATATATATGCAGGATATATTCTGTATATGTTTATCTAAATAGAAGATTTACTTGTTTATTCATTATTATCTCTTGTAAAACCCTAATCCTTACACTATAAAAGGAACCAAGGGTTATTAGGTTTTATTCATAAGTTCATTCACAATGTAAACCTAAAGCGTGTGTCGACTAGACGTGGGATTCAATGTATACACGTCTAGTGATTGTTTGTTATTAATATAATGAACAATCCATTTGTTTTAATTCATGTTCTATTGTGCCTAAACACCTTGTTAATGGTTGTTGTTCTAATTCCGCTTTGATTATGTTAATCATATCAACAATGATCATTCCTAGTAGCTTAAAAGATCCGGAAACTAAGGTTTCCACATGAATTTGACGGTGTGACAATATTAATCAAAGAGGTGGATTGTGTAATGGGATCCGATTACAAATTTTGAGAATTATAAAATTAACATCGATGCAAAGATTATATTAAGAGGTAAATTAAGAGGGGATGAAAATAACCCCAATCTAACAAGAAATGGAATTTTGGCGTAACAGAAGACAATTCTTGATTTCTATTTGTTTTACAATGATAATAAACAAAAGTCAAAGTCAAACTCTATGTAGGAATGGACTTTATTTGGAACAATCGATTTTCTTCATATACAACTATATGTCGTTGTTTCATGAGTAAAGAGCAAAAAAAAGAATTAAAACATTGTGTTGTAACAAAAATGGTAACTACACAACTCCAAAACAAGCGTTATCTACAGAAAGATTCTTCACAGAATAAGATTGTCATTTCTTCTGTTCCCGAGTTTAATTTTGAAGTGAAAGAGAAAGTTTTGGGATGATAATAAAAATAAATTGTGTTCCTGAGATTTCGTTTAGAGATAAGAGGGAAGTAAATGAGAGAATTACGCTAGAATTTCATTCCTAACATTTTTCCCAATTTAAGATGATGGGAAGAAAGCAAAGAAGAGTGTGGTTGCCTTTTTCTCATTTAATTCCTAACCTTTTTAGAGATAAGAGGGAAATAAATGAATTTTTTTTAATTAAATTAGAAAAAGGCAACCATTGAGATTTCGTTTAGAGATAAGAGGGAAGTAAATGAGAGAATTACGCTAGAATTTCATTCCTAACCTTTTTCCCAATTTAAGATGATATGGGAGGAAAGCAAAGAGGAGTGTGGTTGCCTTTTTCTAATTTAATTAAAAAAAATTGCTTTCCACTATTCTTTTTAACTCAGGAACACAAAAATTTTATATATTATTTACTTTTCTCCTCAACTCGTATAATACAAAATTTTTAATCCTTTCTTCTTCACTCCACTCTACATCCTCTTACACACTTTTTTTTCTCATTTAAAAAATGGAGATCGAAAGACCTTTTGAAAACTAAAGTGAAGAATGTGAGTGGCAGTTACAATATATGAGAGTGTGGGAGAGAAAAATAAGGAAGTGAAAAAGCCGGTTTAAAAACTTCTGGAGTATTATATAGTCATTACCCTCAAAACGTAGAGGAATGGTTAATTACTTAAAAGTAGGTAATGGTTGATTATATTATAATCTACTAAGTATCATTAATCATTATCTTTATCATTCCTCACCCCTAAATACCACAAACCAAGCACACCCTTATATATGTCTTTATTTTTTAGATGTCATTTTAACTAGTTACTTTTCAGATACCATTTTAAGTCTTTTTTTATATTCATTTCTTGTTTATGTATTCGACATACAGTTAGGCTGCATTCATTGTTATTTTTAAGATAATATTTTTATCTTTTTTACTTATTTTTGTGATTGTATTTTTTATTTATACCATTGTGTTTCATCTTATACTTACATAAAAATATATTTTATAAATTTTTATTGAATAATTTATCAACCTTAGTTAAAAAAAAAAAAAAAAAAAAAAAAAAAAAAAAAAAAAAAAAAATTATTAACCCATTTATGGGTGGGCCTTAAAACTAGTAAAAGTAAGAGATAGAACAAAGAAATGGGTTCATGCGAGCATTTACACGTCATTATTATTTGACATGTTATCATTGCATGCATGTCGTTATACAAAAACCGTCTCTTATGTAGGTCGAGGTTTAGTTGAGTTGTTACATGGGCACGATCACACAATATAATCCACGATCACAAAACCTTCATTTAATCAAGATGCAAAAAAACCTGCTCACCATTATTAACGAAATCAATGCATTCATATTCTCTAACGTCTTGATTAGCTGATAAATTATCCACTACTATAACATTCCTTAAAACATTTCATAACATAAAAAACAAACATCATAGAATAGTTTAAGAAATAAGATACACGACATATATTATGATTGAAATCCTCCATGTCATTAACACGTCGAGATATTTAGTTACTTAATCAATAGATGTTGATCTAATTATCTCTATTATTCTCATCAAAATTGGTCACAAAATAAGATCTTTTCCCCAAAAGTACATTTCTATGTAACTACGGAGTATATTGTAACAAAACTTTTTATTTTATCTTAAAGTAACACAAGTAGTTAAAAATATACAAAATACTTTCACGATTTTTGTCCAATTAAAACATGCTTTTAATACGTACTCATTCTTCATATTTTCCATATGACTCGCCTCTTCACATTTTAAATCCTTAAACCCTTTGAACCATTCCACTTCTTCATCATTATTCTCATAATCCATTAACCTTAACCTAAGCACCATGGCTACCTTACGCCTCATCACCCTAACCCTAATGATCACCATGATCATCACAACTGTCACAAGCCACAACATCACAGAGATCTTAGAAAACTTCCCAGAATACTCAGCCTATAATGACTATCTTACAAAAACAAGACTTGATGATGAGATCAACAGCCGTAAAACAGTCACTGTCCTTGTTTTAAACAACGACGCGACAACAACGCTTGGCGGAAATGTTTCCCTTGCGGTTATGAAAACCATGTTAAGTATTCATGTTTTGTTGGATTTTTGGGATAGTAAGAAGCTAATGAAAATTGGTGGTGGATCACAGATCTCGACTAATTTGTATCAAACGACCGGACAGGCATTACAAGATACGGGGTTTGTTAATATAACGGATTTGCCAGGTGGCAAAGTCGGGTTTGGATCTGGCAATGCCGGATCCAAACTCGGCTCGTTGTTTGTCAAAGATGTTAAGGAATTTCCTTTTAATATATCTGTTTTGGAGATAAATTCTCCTATTATGGCCCCGGGGATATTGGATGTCCCCCGGACGCCTGTAAACATTACTAGTTTATTGGAGAATGCAGGGTGTAAGATTTTTTTGAAAATGTTAAACGAACAGGGGGTTTTGCCAGCTTATGAGGGGGCGGTGAATTCTGCTCTCACGGTGTTTGCACCGTCGGATGCAGCTTTTAATAAGGTTCTGGGACTGCCCGAGTTTAAAAAACTGTCGCCTAGAGACCTTGTTTCGCTTTTATACTATCACGCGACACCAATCTATATTCCTCAAGCTAGTTTAAAGTTTGAAAAAAACAAAAACATTAGTACTTACGCAACAACAGACATTCAGAATTTTTATCTTAAGGTTAACAGTGTTGGTGATTCCTTTAACGTTGATACTGGTGTTGATGTGGCTCGTATTGAAAGCACAATTGCAGATTCAGCGCCGGTTTCTATCTTCAAAATTGAGAATGTTCTTTTACCTATCGAGTTGTTTCATGGGATGACTATTAATTCTACATCCTCATCACCAGCACCGGCTCCAGCTCCAACTCCTGAATCAAGCGGACCTGCGCCAGGACCAGTTTCTTCTACGGATAGTTCTTCGGGCGCAGCTGGTGGACCGGAGGCCGATGGTCCAGATGCTGATGTGGAGGACAACAATACAAGTGATGCTAGTGATGGTAAAGTGATTTATCAAGCTTCACTTCTAGTGTCAATCTTGATGATGTTATTTTTTTAAGTAATGTCTTTTTATTATGTTTTGAGACGATGTTTTTGTTTTATTATTGTCTACTTGTTATTAGAAGTACGATGGTTTATAATTAGTGTGGCTATGATTTGGGATTTTAATATTTGATTATTTGGTTTTGATTAATGTTTTACTTCATTAGCATCATACATATTTGAGTTGTATGTTTTGATTGGTAGATTTTACCTGTACCATTAATCGCATTCCTACTAGTTATCTCAATAATAATGCATTTGATTAGGGGTGTAATTGAGCTGAGTCGCTCTTAAGCTTAAAAGAGCTTGAGCTTTGCTTGATATTAAAATTTTAGGCTTGAGTTTGGCTTGATAGCTTGTTAAGTTTTATGAATCCCTTACTTAAAGCAAATTTAATTTATTTAACATTAATAAAACCAATAACAAAATTATCCTACAATCTTGGTTTCAAAATGTGTTTTTCACTCCAATACGATTAAAGTCCTAAAGGCCATTGCATGATGTGAATGCGAGCAGAAGTTAGACACGTTAAGAGTACAAAAACTATTTAGAGATATATTGTATTTCACCAAGTACATTTAAAATACAAAGAAGTAAAATATAAATGTAATCAAAGTTAAAAGTCCTTCTAAAATATATTATTTATTTATGAAATTAGCCTTTAAAATTAAATTAATACTCAAATTAAAAATTAGTTGCTTATATAAATTTATCATAAAAACATATTTTTGATAGAGCTTGAAAAAGCTTGATAAGAACTCGAGCCGAGCTATCAAAAGCTTGAGCTTGATATTGTTTCAAGCTATTTTTTGGGCTTGAGTTTGAGCTTGAGCTTAATAAAAGCTTGGCTTGATCGAGACAAGCTCGAGCTCGAGCTCGAGTTGCTTGATAAAAGCTTAACTTGATTACACCCTTACATTTGATTGATATAGAAAAATCAAATACGTTTTAAAGCATGCATTAATTGTTTGAGGAAAGTTATTTTGGATACCATATTAATCTTGGATACCAAGGGACTCATCCCTACCATCCATCTCCATCTCATCTAATGGATAGGATTAAAAGTATTTTATTATTTCACTTATTCTTATAATTTAAATATCTCTTAAACCGTTAAGCGTTAAACGAAAAAAAATATACCATCGCGACGAGCATTTAATAAGCTTTCTACAGATATGCAATATAAAATACTTTTAAAAAAAAAAAAATTTCGTCTTTTTTTTTGTTTTTTAAAATTTGCGTAAAATATCATATATGATAATAGTGTTTTATCATATATGATATCAGTCTTAGGTTACAAACTATTATTGAACCATATATGATATTGGTTTATATCATATATGATAAGTTATATCATGTATGATACTTAGTGTTACTATCATATATGATATTTAATATCATATATGATAATTTTCGACGTGAAAAAAAACGAATTTTTTTTTTTCGAAAGTATATCATATAGTATATCTGTAGAAAGATAATTAAATGCTCGTCGTAACGGTATATTTTTTTTCGCATAACGGTTAACGGTTTAAGAGATATTAATGTTTGAAAAAAAAATAGAAAATAAGTTTTTGGTTTAATCTTATCCATTGGATTAAGATTAAGATAGAGGATGGAAATTAGTCCCTGGTATCCAAAATAAAGTTTGGTATCCAAATGAACTTAAATCTAATTGTTTTCATTACGTTATGAAATTTGATAAACGTTTGTTAAAGCTACGTTTTAAACATACCTGGATTTGTCATAGAAAGTACATCTTGAGTTTTTAACTGAAGTAAAGATGCACTAGCTCATATATATTGTGAAAGAAATCACATATAAATATATATACTCAGTAATTATAATCAAAACACACAAACAACTCGATTATGAATATCATACCCAAAATTATACGATACGAATTTGATCAGTTTGGATAGAGTTGTTGTATTAGGAATTGGAAATATGAACTTGCATTTCAAGTGAAATTACCATTCCGGTGATATATATTTACTCTCACGCTAGATTTTGGTCTTAGAGTTAAACGTGAGACAAGATTAACGTGTATTGTTCATTCTCACATTTAACTCTAAAACCAAACTCCAGCGTGAGAGTAAATATATATTACCGGAGTGGTAATTTGACTTGAAATGTCATAGTAAATGCGTGTAAATATGAGTGTACTTGATTAGTTGTGTGTGCAATAAATATGAGAGATATTTATACCCAAAGAATTAGACAAACTTGAGGTCTTATCCCATCTATAGACTTTAGGCGCTATTTACGAGACAAGATCTTTTTCACAAAATATGGGATTGGGTGGCTTTGGTGGAGGTTCTTTGTCCCGACAAGATTCTTCGCTTTGTTCGATGTTTACTCCTTTCCAATGCTTTATACTCACCCCTGGTCGTCTCGGTGTTCCAGTCTTCGGCCTTTAGCCGAGGCAGCGGTGCTGACCTGGAGTCAATTTCCAGGATCTACGTGAACATATCCTCCCAGAATCGGGTTGTTAGAATTCTTCCGACGACGCGACACTTAAAATCTTTTGATTATCACCGTGACGTCTTTATTATCTGTACAATATTGGGCCATCATAGAGGGAAATAGCGAGACCGTTTAGAGATATATCGGTTGGGTTTAGGCCTATTGCCTACTCGATGTTATACTGTTCATACGTGTCACAGATTCAGCCACGTGTTTTCTTGCTCTTTGTTGATGGTTCAGATCATACATCGGAATGCGCGTATGGCAGAATACGTCGCTTCAGTTTTCTCTTCTACCTATAAATACCACTTCTTTACTTTTCTCCTCGCCATCTTTTTTCCGCCATTGTTGAATTTCTACTCACAGGTTTGTGTCGTCGTATCTTTTATTTCTTTCTTTTTCGTACCTTTGTTCGTCGATTTCCTTAATGTCTCGTGTTGAGCCTGGGGAGGTGGGGAGGTTCGTCCGATCTTCAGAGACCCAAAATGCAACATGCATATTCGCATTTCAGAGCTTACATCCGAATAGTTAAAATTCACCATTTGAGAGTATGATATTCCTATAGGTTTGTGACCTTGTTTGCCGGATCCACTTCTGACAATGGATACGCATCCCTTTCTCGGCATTCTTCATAGTTGTTATTCGCTATTTTCCAGTGCATGTTTCACAGCTGGTTCCCATTGGTGTGAATCAAGTGGTCATGTTTGAAATCCATTGTAGGAGCTTGAGTGTATCATGTACGGTAAATTTATTCCGTGTTTTTTACCGGCTTTGTAAGAAAGGACACTGGTTGTCATTCAAGATACGAGGACAAGGGATGTAACATCCCGCCTACTCAGACCACAATATTGTCCGCTTTGCCCGCAAGCTCACGGCTTTGCTTTGTGGCCCTCTTGTGAAGACTTCCTGGTAGGTCACCCAAGCCAGTACTACTCTCCCATGAGCACGCTTAACTGCTAGTTCCTAAGAACCCCACTTGCAGTAGACCACAAAACGCGTTGTGTCATGAGAAGGCGACTGTTATCTTATGAACCATGGATCTCTCCTGGCCACAGCCGATGTGGGATTTGCCTAGGGTGTCACAATCACCCCCCATTCGGGACTCATCGTCCTCGATGAGGTTTGCCCCACCATCCCGAACGGTTCAGGAGTGGCTCTGATACCACTTGTAACATCCCGCCTACTCAGACCACAATATTGTCCGCTTTGCCCGCAAGCTCACGACTTTGCTTTGTGGCCCTCTTGTGAAGACTTCCCGGTAGGTCACCCAAGCCAGTACTACTCTCCCATGAGCACGCTTAACTGCTAGTTCCTAAGAACCCCACTTGCAGTAGACCACAAAACGCGTTGTGTCATGAGAAGGCGACTGTTATCTTATGAACCATGGATCTCTCCTGGCCACAGCCGATGTGGGATTTGCCTAGGGTGTCACAAGGGAGGTATGGGAAGTGTTTGTTAGAAACAACATCTAAATTGAAAGGATGTAAAAAGAAGTGGTTCCTTATTGGTCGACGGGTTGTACCTAATGCAATTTCGTGGAGACACAAGGACTCGAAGATCACCGACGACTTTCCCATCTCGTTTAACGAAACGACGCGGAATGTTTTCCTCTAAACCAATACTTCTCCCCCCCCCCTCACAAGGTTATATTATTCCTCTTTGGGCTTTCAAGACCATACAAGTTTTCGGGGCATCCTGGATACTATGGGACGTCGACGGCAATGGTAGTTACTTTCTTCTTTTTTTATTTGCATCTTAATTTTGCGGGCTTGCTTACGCTCGCTTTATTTCCCTTATCTTGTTATTTTGCAGAGATCAATATGGACAGGTTCCTAAAATTTTCCCTCCCTTGAACACGCTAAAGTTACTCGAGTTGAACCATACGAGGAAATGCGCACACCGGTGTCTCGCACTGTCAGCCACTGCCTTTTAGGTAGCCCATTCTCCGTTGACCGTGGTCCAAAAGGCCGGTGGTGCAGAAAGCTAATCTAAAGTCATTGAAGCTCGCAAGAGACAGAAGGCTAAAAGCTTAGAGAAACAAGAAAAGAAACGTGTCGAGGAGGGGCAATCCGACCATCGTGTTAAGAGGAAAACCAAACATCAAGTCCAATCTGACTCTTTACTGGAGGAGACCCATACTCATTCAACTACCCCTATCAATAAAATACATCCAGTCGGACCAAGTGTTGCTCCTGGGGTTGTCAAGAATAAAGAGCCCATGATTGTATCTCTAAGCGATTATCAATCTTCCCCTCCTGCTACCGGAAACAATGCTCGTCGTGTGACGGAATCTAGTGGTACGTTGTTCTAATTTTCATTCATGTAGATGTTTCCTCTTACTCTTGGTAGATAGTCTTAAGATGTTTTTCCTTTCCTTTTATACAGACCAGTCTCATAATTCCGACTATGAAGATGATATCGGTCAACAGGCTCTTCAATTTGTTCCAGCATGGCGACTCAAGGAGAAAGTCCGTATGGATTCATACTATGCTACCAAGAAGTTCATGTCCCATTTGGACACCCCTACCGAGCATGACATGCTTTCCTCGTACTCCAGTTATGATGTTTTAAGTCATTTCTACCAATCCTTGGCACAAAGTACTCTCGTTGTTGTAGAACTGATGAAAAGGTATGAGAGTCTGAGCCAGGACCACTCACATATTTCCAACCTTCTTCAGAGCGAGCAGGATCACTTCACTACAGGACAAGCTATGCTCGAGAAATTGTCTGCCTCTCAAAACTAGAGGCTGAACATGTCGGGTGTATCGTAAAGCAACAAAATCTTCTGAATCGTGTCGAAGACTTGGAAAAATATAATATTGATTGGAGGACCAATGTAGAAGGCCAGAACAAAAAATTAAAGAAATGGAGAAGCTCTTGGGATATATAGTGCAAGAGTTGGCCAAGAGGTGCAGACAAAATAAAGCAGTCTGAGGTAAACAAGAAACATCTCACCACTCTCTTAGCTCATGAAGAAGTTGACAAGCAAACCTTGGTGAGAGAAGGTATTTCCGTGATGATGATCAGATTTTTTCGAGCTATGAGTACAAGAAACTCTTTCTACCGCCGTTGGTCCCGCATATTATGCGGGATTTATGCAGGCGGTTGTACATAAAAGGACAACCAAGGATATTGCTGCAACCATGGCCGACGTAAAAAACATTGATACCAAAGCTCCGAAAACTTGGAGGGACATTTGTGGGGCCATGTTTTCTGCCCAATATCTATTTGTTTCTAAGGTGGCCACTTCTTTCAAGCTTTTTGTAAAACCCGTATTTAAATCGGGAATGTAAAATACGCGGTTTATTTACTTAAACCATTTACGTAGAAATTGTTAGCGAAAACAAACGCGGGAGAAATTATATTCAAGTTTTTTAAAAAAAAAATAAAAAAAGGTAAAAGGCCTAAGGGCCGGTTTTGTTTAAAAAAAAGAGAGAATAAAAAATTGGGCCTAAGCCCATCCATTGCATAAAATATACGGGACTCTAACCCCTCCCATAACAGACAAAAAAAAAAAAAAAAAAAAAAAGATTAGGGTTTCTTTGGCCGCCGAGAGAAAAAAAAGAGAAGGGGTGTCGGGTTCTTGTTCATCAACCAGGTAATCATGTTTTCCCATATGTATCAATAAGGGGTCGGTTTTTTTGGTAAAGGAAACCGAGACCATGGCAGGTCTCGGTGTGGTATGGTTGTGGTCGGCCGAGAGCAGCAGCCCCATTCGGGGTGTTGTTTGATTGGGTAACGTCGGGGTTTGGTGTTTATATATATAACCGAGACCACCATGTCTCGGTGGTCCCTTCTCTGCCCAGCCGTGACCCACACAGGGGCGGATTAGGGCCGTGTTCAGTCGTCGCAGCCAACAAAACCCCACCGGGGGGTAAATTAATTAAGGGGGTGTTTGGCTAAGTTACAAACGGTGGGAATTTGACCCAAACGGTGGGAACATAATATAGATCAGTAGGTATTCTTTAAACAGGAAATTAAATTAATTAAATCCAAATTAGCGACAGATTAGCGACGCTAATTTCTGTCGCAGTTTAATAAGTGACAGTTTTATTTTTTTTATAGTCTATAAGAACAGATTTAGCGACAGTTTTAGTGACACAGAATTCTGTCACTAATTCTTGTTGACAGATTTTGTATTATATGTTAATTTGTTTAGTGCGACCGAGATGGGATATCTCGGTAGGCTCGGGACATTATTATAATAAATAAAATAAATATTCTTATATTATACCTTTTAATTAAATTGTTTATAAATATTAAAGAACTATTTTAAATTAATACATTCCGCCTACTCAGACCATAATATTGTCCGCTTTGCCCATAGGCTCACGGCTTTGCTTTGTGGCCCTCATGTAAGTACTTCCCGGCTGGTCACCCAGGCTAGTACTACTCTCCCATGAGCACGCTTAACTGCTAGTTCCTAAGAACCCCACGTGCAGTAGACCACAAAACGCGTTGTGTCATGAGAAGGCGCATGTTATCTTATGAACCATGGATCTCTCCTGGCCACAGCCGATGTGGGATTTGCCTAGGGTGTCACAATCACCCCCCTTCGGGACTCATCGTCCTCGATGAGGTTTGGCCGCCGAGAGAAAAAAAAAGTAAAAGGCCTAAGGGCCGGTTTTGTTTAAAAAAAAGAGAGAATGAAAAATTGGGCCTAAGCCCATCCATTGCATAAAATATACGGGACTCTAACCCCTCCCATAACAGCCAAAAAAAAATAAAAAAAAAAGATTAGGGTTTCTTTGGCCGCCGAGAGAAAAAAAAAGAGAAGGGGTGTCGGGTTCTTGTTCATCAACCAGGTAATCATGTTTTCCCATATGTATCAATAAGGGGTCGGTTTGTTTTGGTAAAGGAAACCGAGACCATGGCAGGTCTCGGTGTGGTATGGTTGTGGCCGGCCGAGAGCAGCAGCCCCATTCGGGGTGCTGTTTGATTGGGTAACGTTGGGGTTTGGTGTTTATATATATAACCGAGACCACCATGTCTCGGTGGTCCCTTCTCTGCCCAGCCGTGACCCACACAGGGGCGGCTTAGGGCTGTGTTCAGTCGTCGCAGCCAACAAAACCCCACCGGGGGGTAAATTAACTAAGGGGGTGTTTGGCTATGTTACAAACGGTGGGAATTTGACCCAAACGGTGGGAACATAATATAGATCAGTAGGTATTCTTTAAACAGGAAATTAAATTAATTAAATCCAAATTAGCGACATATTAGCGACACTAATTTCTGTCTCAATTTAATAAGTGACAGTTTTAGTTTTTTTATAGTCTATAAGAACAGATTTAGCGACAGTTTTAGTGACACAGAATTCTGTCACTAATTCTTGTTGACAGATTTTATATTATATGTTAATTTGTTTAGTGCGACCGAGATGGGATATCTCGGTAGGCTCGGGACATTAATATAATAAATAAAATAAATATTCTTATATTATACCTTTTAATTAAATTGTTTTATAAATGTTTAAAATATATTTTAAATGTATTAATTTAAAATAGTTCTTTAATATTTAAAAAGGTATAATTTTATGAAATGAATTAAATTATTTGGGATTAAGAAACTTTCTATTTTAACGGGATATGTAGTATAGTACTATTATAGCGTCGGAAATACGTTGTACCGTAACTAATAGTAGTAAGATAATACATTAAAATGAATTATTATAAGGTCAGATTTATCAGTTAATATACGTACGGAATTTCGGAAAATAAATAAATAAATGAAAGACCAATAAGAACATGAAATTAAATAAGCGAATATCATTTTACTCATTCACGTCCCTTATTCATGTAGCTCGCGTGAAATCAGAGTAGACTTTCGGTCAGTTGATCTCGGTCGGTTACTGGACACGAGGTACGGATTTCCGTCCTTTCAGTAAGGACTTCCTTTCTATGCATGATTAGGATTCCCCGTCTTCAGCCAAATGTTTTCCCCAGTAAATGTTTAAGTTTATCAGTAATCATGTTAATAACTAAATAAATTTCCTGAGCATTATATACAAGCACGACCAGTTTATGTACTAGTTACAGAGGTACCGTAACCACGGCACTAGAGGCACCGGTGTCGTGACTCACATGCAGGAGAGTGATATCCTGCATCGTCCCACTCATGTTCAGGTTGGCCATTTTTATATGTATGTTTAGTGGGGCGTATGGATGCATCCTAGGCTTACATGTGTTACAAGTTATCAAGGTGAATGTGGTGTGTGCTCTACATCCTTCACATTGGAGCTGATCCCTCCACCCAGCACAGTATTTAGAGGTCACCCCTCTACAGCATGACGAGGTCACCCCTCCAGTTATTCATGCACGGTTGTTACAGCAGTTGACCTATATAAGCTCTGGCAAATAAAATACAGTAAATGCATGTTTTCAGAATTAATAGTTACATTTCAGTATCAATATATATGAACCAGGTTTTTCAGATTTTATGTAGAGTTCTACCACATGTTACATATCAGTCTTATAGCTTCATTGTTGTCTTCTATTCCATTACTTTCAGTACATTCTTATCATGCTATATCCGTCCACTGAGCGTTATGCTCAGCCGTAGTTTCCTTTCATGTTTCCAAACGGCAGGTACACAGGGACGATCTTAGGACTTCTAAGAGAGTACGTGCATTTGGATGGGAGCTATCCAGACTCCTTTATTTTTATGCACACATTACGTTACTTTACTTTAGTTGTTTGGATACTGTTTCGTCCTTTTTCTTTCAGTACTTAATCTTTATATTTTTGAGCTTATGTTGGACTACCGATGTTTGATTCTGGTACTTCCGTTTGGTCAGTTAATGTTTAATACATTGCCTTGCATGCTTTGATGACACGCCATAAATACACGTAACGGTCCATTTATCCAAGTGGGGTGTTACAATTATGGTATCAGAGCGCAAGGTTCGACCTGTAGGCTCTAAAACTTGACCTGTGACTAGTGGGTAGTCACCAAGAACTTCCTGTATTTTGGCGTCGTTATCTTCCATGCTACTCATGAATTTTATCAGTCGGATTTTCAAAATTTTGATTAAGTAAACGGTTGGTACAGGACTGGCCATACTTAATCGCATGTTCTTTTCAACGAACATTTCGTTTTGGTGAACTGACCATAGGCGTTCACCCTTGCCGTTTAAATCTTGTATCGATGAACTGACCATAGGCGTTCATCCTTACTCATGTCGGATTTATGTTTCAGTAAATTGTCATTTTGTGAACTGACCCTAGGCGTTCACCAGTATTCATGTCATATTTTGTTGGCTATACCTTCATGAATTACACTATGCATATTCAGATATATTACCCCAGATTTAAGCAGTTTTATCAACTCATCCTCTTTTATTTCAGATGCCACCCAGACGCGAAACCGAAAATGATCCTAACGCAGCTGCCATTGCTGCTGCTGTTCAGGCTGCTATACAAGCCATGTTACCCCAAATTCGTGATGAGATCCGAGCTGAATATCAAAATGGACCTCAGCAGAATAACAACCCTCCTGTTCCACCACCTGCCACTTTACCCGTTTGGCTGGATTTGTTTAACAAGCAGAAACCCCGACTGTTTGAGCAGACTGTAGCTCCAACTGACGCAGAAGACTGGATCTACCATATAGAGAAATTTTTTGGAGCTATGGGTTGTGGTGATGTTTTCAAGGTTAGGCTTGTAGTTTACAAGCTGGAGGGTCCTGCTCTGCATTGGTGGAGGTCTCAGAAGTTGTCCAATGGGGGAGATGCTTGGGAGCTTACATTGACCTGGGCACGTTTCAAGACGATGTTCTATGACCAGTTTTTCTCGTATGCGGAGCAAGCTAAGATGAAGAGGGACTTCCTCGTTATTCGTCAGAATCATGGCGAGAACAGTATAGAGTTCATGCACCGATACCTCAGGATGGCTGGATTCTTAGGGGAGGCTGCGGGTACCGCAGAGGAGCAAGCGAAGAAATTTCGCTGGGCTCTTCACTCTAGGACTGCAGATAGACTGATGAGTGCCACATTCACTAATGTGTCACAAGTAGCTAATGCAGCTCGGGATGTCGAGATGCTTTTCGAGAGGGATGAGCTCGAGAATGTAGAGTGTCCGGAGAAGAGGTACATCTCACCCAACAGACTTAAACAATTATTGCTTGTCAACTTATATGTTATGACTTATCCAATTATAATCTTACAGACACAAAGGAGGAGACCGATCCCAATCAGCTACTCCGCATCAGAACTACAGGAACCCCGGTCAGTCATATGACCGAAATCGGTCAGATAAGAGGAGCGGCAGTGATAATTACCGCGGCAGCTCCAACTCATCTGGCAGCTACAGGTGAGTCTTTAAGCTCCAGAAATACTAAACTATCGTGTAAAACATATCTTAATTTTTGTAAATTCCAACAGAGATGCTGGACAGGGGCGTGACCAAAACAACAGAGGTCAGCAGGTTGCCCGACCGGCAAATTCTGGTAATTTTAAAATCCAGTCAATCAGCCTTATTTCAGTTAAGTTATCATAATCGTGACACGTATTTATCATCGTAAATCAGGTTCCCAGCAAACCAGAGCTACTTCCACCGGGTATACTTATCCCACTTGCATCACATGTGGGAAGAAACACTCAGGACCTTGTCGTCGTGGTACGGGTAATTGTTACAAGTGTGGTCAGCCGGGCTATTTGAACAGGGATTGCAAGAGCGGGGATGCTGCCGGTACCTCAGGCCAGATTCCTCAGATTTTACCTCCACCACCACCGATACCACCAACCACTGGTCGTGTCTACACTACTACCCGTGAGCAAGCAAATAAGACCACATGTACCTTACTGGCATTTTGTTTATACACGGACAGTCTGCATGCGTGCTTTTCGATACAGGCGCCACGCACTCAGTTATATCTACTTCATATGCTGTTAGAATAAACATGACCCCTACGCCACTAGACAATGTACTTAGTATATCTACCCCCATGCGAGACTTTGTACTCATTACCCAGGTGTATAAGGATCTTCCTCTTGAGTTTGATGATAAAATCCGTCCAGTCAGTGCCCTTCCTTTAGATATGTGTGAATTCGATGTTATTCTAGGTATGGATTGGTTTTCGGTTCATCGTGCCACCATCGATTGTCATGCTCACCGGGTTATCTTTGGTGATGTCCAGACACCAGAGTATATTCACCAGGGTTTCCTACCAGGAAAACATGTTCAGATCATTTCAGCTTTACAGGCTCGTACCTTACTATACCATGGTTGTGAGGGATTTCTAGCTACAGTTCATGACACGACTTCTGAGGCACCTTCAATTCATGATCAGCCAGTGGTGTTAGATTTTCCAGATGTTTTCCCAGAGGAACTCCCAGGCTTACCTCCCATGCGAGAGGTAGAATTTGGTATTGATCTCATTCCAGGTGCAGAACCAGTATCTAAAGCTCCTTACCGTATGGCTCCTGTAGAGCTTAAGGAACTGAAAGATCAACTTCAGGAACTTCTAGAAAGGGGTTTCATTCGTCCTAGCGTGTCACCTTGGGGCGCTCCAGTTTTCTTTGTCAAGAAGAAGGATGGTAGTATGCGTTTGTGTATTGACTACCGTGAGTTGAATAAGCTCACTATTCGTAACCGTTATCCACTTCCTCGTATTGACGATTTATTCGATCAGCTTCAGGGTGTCAAGCACTTCTCAAAAATCGATCTACGATCAGGTTACCATCAGCTGCGTGTAAAAGAGCAGGATATAACCAAAACTGCTTTTCGCACGAGGTACGGTCATTACGAGTTTGTTGTTATGCCATTCGGTCTCACGAATGCGCCTGCAGTATTTATGGACTTGATGAACAGAGTCTTCCACGAATTTTTAGACAAGTTTGTGATCGTGTTCATCGATGATATACTTATTTTCTCCAAATCCAAAGAGGAACATGAGAATCATCTCCGTACAGTGTTGCAGATTCTCAGACGAGAAAAGTTATATGCTAAATTTTCGAAGTGCGAGTTTTGGCTGAATACGGTGGCGTTTCTAGGTCATATTGTTTCTGCAGAAGGAATCACTATGGATCCTGCAAAGGTGGAGGTTATCACCAAATGGCCAAGACCGACATCTGTCACAGAGATACGTAGTTTTCTGGGGTTGGCGGGTTATTACCGCAGGTTTGTGGAAAACTTCTCACGTTTGGCGTTACCATTGACCCAACTTATGCGAAAAGGTGAGAAGTTTATATGGACCGAGGAGAGAGAAAATAGTTTTGAGGAACTCAAGCATCGATTGATCTCAGCACCGATACTCACTCTTCCATCCGGTACAGGTGGTTATCAGATTTACAGTGACGCATCAGGAAAGGGCTTAGGTTGTGTTCTTATGCAACATGGGAAAGTCATTGCTTATGCTTCGCGTCAACTGAAGCCGTATGAGAAAAATTACCCTACTCATGATCTAGAGCTCGCAGCAGTCGTTTTCTCCCTTAAAATCTGGAGGCATTATTTATACGGTGAGTCGTGTGATATCTTCACCGATCATAAAAGTCTCAAGTATATATTTACACAGCGAGAGCTGAACATGAGACAGAGGCGATGGTTAGAACTGCTAAAAGACTATGACACTAATATCCAGTATCACCCAGGTAAAGCAAATGTAGTAGCAGATGCCCTTAGCAGAAAGTCAGGTATGATAAATGGCATCAAAGTTCAGGAAGAAATCATTCGGGACTTAGAGCGGTATGATATTGAGCTCTTAGTACGCGGACAGAGGGGATACTGGGCTAGTCTGAGGGTAGAACCAGATTTACTCTCTAGGATTAAAGCCACACAAAAGGATGATGGTGAAATCTGGGCGATTGTCCAGAACATTGACCAGCAGACCAAATTTCGCATTGATGACGATGATATCATATGGCAGGGTACCAAACTCCGCGTTCCAGAAGACCCTGCTCTCAGAGAAGCCTTAATGACTGAGGCTCACAGCTCTCCGTTCTCTATCCATCCAGGTTCCACAAAGATGTACCACGATCTTAAGCAACATTTCTGGTGGAGCGGCATGAAACAGGATGTCGCAACATTTGTGTCTAAATGCTTAACCTGTCAGCAGGTTAAGATAGAACACCAGCGTTCCAGTGGTCTTCTACAGCCATTAGATATTCCAATGTGGAAATGGGACAAGATCTCTATGGATTTTGTCACCGGACTACCACAGACTTAGCGGAGACATGATGCAATCTAGGTTGTTGTCGATCGTTTGACCAAGTCGGCACATTTCATTCCTATTCGCAAAGATTTCGCATTCCGTAAATTAGCGAAACTATTCACCGAGGAGATCGTACGATTACACGGTACACCTTCAGAAATTATATCAGATAGGGATCCCCGTTTCACCTCTCACTTCTGGGAAGGTTTGCATAAAGCTTGAGGAACTAGGCTCAAGCTCAGCACAGCCTTTCACCCGCAGACAGACGGACAGTCAGAGTGTACCATCCAGACCTTGGAGGACATGCTACGCGCCTGTGCATTAGAATGGACAGGACACTGGGATGACTATATTTGCTTGGTCGAGTTTGCCTATAACAACAGTTGGCATGCTAGTATCAAGCGTGCTCCATTCGAGATTTTATACGGCAGGAAATGCCGTGCTCCTATTTGTTGGGATCAGGTTGGAGAACATTTGATTGAAGGACCAGAATTGATAGAACTGACCAATGAAAAGGTCGCCATCGCTAGGGCAAAACTGCAAGAAGCGCGTACTCGCCAGAAGAGTTACGCCGACAAGCATCGCAGAGATCTATCATTTCAGACTGGGGATCGTGTGTTCCTCAAAGTATCACCCGCACGCGGTGTCAGACGTTTTGGCCTCAAGGGCAAGCTCAGCCCTCGTTACATCGGACCGTTCGAAATCCTTGAACGTATCGTTGAAGTGTCATATCGGCTGGCGTTACCACCTCAGCTTTCACACGTCCACAACGTGTTTCATGTATCATTACTCAGAGGGTACAACTATCATGAGCTTCACAAAGTGAATTATCCACTCGATCAGATTCGGGAGGATCTATCTTATATTGAGGAACCCGAAGCAGTTTTAGATCGCCAGGATCGAGTTATGAGAAGGAAGACCATTCCTTTCGTCAAAATCCTGTGGAGGGACCATACCGAGCGGGAGGCCACTTGGGAAACAGAGGAGTCTATACGGACTTCTTATCCTCACTTTTAGTTTTGATTCGGGTATGTCTTTTCAGCTTTTATGTCTTCCAGCTTATTAGCATTTTCGGCTTTTACTCCAGTCAGTTTAAATACCTTATAATTCGGGGACGAATTCTCCTTTTAGAGGGGAAGATTTGTAAAACCCAGTACGGCAGTATCCTTAATTCGGGGGACGAATTATTATTTTTAGAGGGGAAGAATTATAAAACCCGTATTTAAATCGGGAATGTAAAATACCCGGTTTATTTACTTAAACCATTTACGTAGAAATTGTTAGCGAAAACAAACGCGGGAGAAATTATATTCAAGTTTTTTTTTTTTTTTTTTTTTAAAAAAAGGTAAAAGGCCTAAGGGCCGGTTTTGTTTAAAAAAAAGAGAGAATGAAAAATTGGGCCTAAGCCCATCCATTGCATAAAATATACGGGACTCTAACCCCTCCCATAACAGACAAAAAAAATAAAAAAAAAAGATTAGGGTTTCTTTGGCCGCCGAGAGAAAAAAAAAGAAGGGGTGTCGGGTTCTTGTTCATCAACCAGGTAATCATGTTTTCCCATATGTATCAATAAGGGGTCGGTTTGTTTTGGTAAAAGAAACCGAGACCATGGCAGGTCTCGGTGTGGTATGGTTGTGGCCGGTCGAGAGCAGCAGCCCCATTCGGGGTGCTGTTTGATTGGGTAACGTCGGGGTTTGGTGTTTATATATATAACCGAGACCACCATGTCTCGGTGGTCCCTTCTCTGCCCAGCCGTGACCCACACAGGGGCGGCTTAGGGCTGCGTTCAGTCGTCGCAGCCAACAAAACCCCACCGGGGGGTAAATTAATTAAGGGGGTGTTTGGCTATGTTACAAACGGTGGGAATTTGACCCAAACGGTGGGAACATAATATAGATCAGTAGGTATTCTTTAAACAGGAAATTAAATTAATTAAATCCAAATTAGCGACAGATTAGCGACGCTAATTTCTGTCGCAGTTTAATAAGTGACAGTTTTATTTTTTTTATAGTCTATAAGAACAGATTTAGCGACAGTTTTAGTGACACAGAATTCTGTCACTAATTCTTGTTGACAGATTTTGTATTATATGTTAATTTGTTTAGTGCGACCGAGATGGGATATCTCGGTAGGCTCGGGACATTATTATAATAAATAAAATAAATATTCTTATATTATACCTTTTAATTAAATTGTTTTATAAACGTTTAAAATATATTTTAAATGTATTAATTTAAAATAGTTCTTTAATATTTAAAAAGGTATAATTTTATGAAATGAATTAAATTATTTGGGATTAAGAAACTTTCTATTTTAACGGGATATGTAGTATAGTACTATTATAGCGTCGGAAATACGTTGTACCGTAACTAATAATAGTAAGATAATACATTAAAATGAATTATTATAAGGTCAGATTTATTAGTTAATATACGTACGGAATTTCAGAAAATAAATAAATAAATGAAAGACCGATAAGAACATGAAATTAAATAAGCGAATATCAGTTTACTCATTCACGTCCCTTATTCATGTAACTCGCGTGAAATCAGAGTAGACTTTCGGTCAGTTGATCTCGGTCGGTTACTGGACACGAGGTACGGATTTCCGTCCTTTCAGTAAGGACTTCCTTTCTATGCATGATTAGGATTCTCCGTCTTCAGCCAAATGTTTTCCCCAGTAAATGTTTAAGTTTATCAGTAATCATGTTAATAACTAAATAAATTGCCTGAGCATTATATACAAGCACGACTAGTTTATGTACTAGTTACGGAGGTACCGTAACCACGGCACTAGAGGCACCGGTGTCGTGACTCACATGCAGGAGAGTGATATCCTGCATCGTCCCACTCATGTTCAGGTTGGCCATTTTTATATGTATGTTTAGTGGGGCGTATGGATGCATCCTAGGCTTATATGTGTTACAAGTTATCAGGGTGAATGTGATGTGTGCTCTACATCCTTCACATTGGAGCTGATCCCTCCACCCAGCACAGTATTTAGAGGTCACCCCTCTACAGCATGACGAGGTCACCCCTCCAGTTATTCATGCACGGTTGTTACAGCACGTGACCTATATAAGCTCTGGCAAATAAAATACAGTAAATGCATGTTTTCAGAATTAATAGTTACATTTCAGTATCAATATATATGAACCAGGTTTTTCAGATTTTATGCAGAGTTCTACCATATGTTACATATCAGTCTTATAGCTTCATTGTTGTCTTCTATTCCATTACTTTCAGTACATTCTTATCATGCTATATCCGTCCACTGAGCGTTATGCTCAGCCGTAGTTTCCTTTCATGTTTCCAAACGGCAGGTACACAGGGACGATCTTAGGACTTCTAAGAGAGTACGTGCATTTGGATGGGAGCTATCCAGACTCCTTTATTTTTATGCACACATTACGTTACTTTACTTTGGTTGTTTGGACACTGTTTCGTCCTTTTTCTTTCAGTACTTAATCATTATATTTTTGAGCTTATGTTGGACTACCGATGTTTGATTCCGGTACTTCTGTTTGGTCATTTAATGTTTAATACATTGCCTTGCATGCTTTGATGACACGCCATAAATACACGTAACGGTCCATTTATCCAAGTGGGGTGTTACACTTTTGGTGGTTGAAATAATGAAGATTACTCCTGATGATGCTCCAGCCAAAGCCTCTGATAGTGGCGTTTCGTCTGTTGTGAGTCCTGGTCCATCTCAAACACTTACCAATGCTCTAGAGTTGGATGTTGTTGTCAATTTAACTATCTATTGGAGGCCTTGGTGTACCGGGGTATAACTTGTAATGTATTTGTTCCTTTATTTCAATACCTGCAACTACTCATGCTTCAACCAATTATCTTTTGTGGTCTGTAATATTTTTGTAACAGTTACTCTTGGTGCTTGTAATAACTTATGACTTGACACCTAACCTTTGGTTGATTCCTTTATTAATTGTAATTGTGGCTTCAGATTTTCCTTTTGTATTTCTTGTTAGTTCTTTTAGTGTACACACTTGCATTTTACTTTACTTTATATATTGCCACTTAGAACAAACATGCAGTCATTTTTATATTTACCACTGGGTAGCCTTCGGGGATTCATCCCATATTGTAACACCCCAAATTTCGAGTCATAGCAGTAGAAGGGTCTTTAGGTGTTACTATCATGATTCAAGCTCACAATCACAGAAAACGGCTCAAAACGAGTCGTTTTGGTAAAACATCCATTCATTCATTATTTAAAGATAAAAACTTCACACATGGTCCCAAATAATTTTAAAGTTTACAAAACATAACAAACGATAAAAAGTTGTCTTGAATGGATACATTCTAGAAAAGCGGGCCAAAGACATTTCAAATATGCAAGCTACACGAAACCGCCTTCCTCGAGTGTCTTCTTCATGGACCTGAGATAAAACATGCTATAAAGTCAACAAAATATGTTGCGTGAATCTATAGAGTTTAAAGTTTGTAAATCAAACACAAGTATTCAGAATAAACCTTCAACGGTTAACAATATGTTGTACGGACATAATTATCGTTGTTATTTCATAAGTCTCATGACATTGAACGTTAACATATTATATTTCAGCGCACAACACACCTAGCCAAGTGTGTATATTTCTCTTACACAAATGTATCCGATGTGCTCCAATACACTTTGCGATAGCTAGTCGCCTTGGACTGGGCGTCACCCCGATAGATCTATCCATAGTATTAGCGTTCACTCGCACCGAGTAATTAACAATTCATGATAAGTGGGTCCCTGAGGTTATAAGTAAACTTATGTAAATAACTTTCATCTAAGCATACAATCGGGTCCCTTGTGTTCTATTTTAAAATAAGCATGTTATCCCCTCACGGGTTTTATAAAACTTGTAAATAAGTTAAAAGAGAGGCAATAGACTCGCCTTAGTACAAGAGTGGTAATGAGACGATCGCCGACGATTAGTGATGCTCGTTAAACACAAAACCGCAACCTACCAAATAAAGCGCGCTCGTTAATAATTGACTCAAGTATAAACCATAATCAATAACACAAAACTTAAAATTACAAAACCATGACAAACCTGAAAGAATAACAATACAAGTGATACTTCTATACCCTTTTACATGTTTACTTTATTAAACTACACTCTCGATAAAATCTGCCGGCACATACCAAATGTACAAGCTCATTTCCCTTACTTAGACACTTCAAAAGTTTATGAAACGACTAGAGGAACTTACTTACTATCTATAGAAAGTCCTCTAAAATGTTCGTCAAAAGTTTTTACTTCTAAGACTTTCTGCCCGACACATCTTTGAATTACAAAAACCGGACAGTTTTACGCCTTCGACTCTTAAAAAAATTTTGACATCTCTAAACAACTCCGTTTTCAAAACCGACACTCGATTTTAAAAATAGACTCACAACCCTAGGTTTAGAGACCTAGAACAGCCCTTGAATCTTTTTAAAACTCATTATATAGTCCCCGAGATTCGATCCAAATATCAACAACAACTTCGAATTGTGTCGATACTCGTCTCCCGGTACACGAATAATCAAACTATCATAACTTCCTCCTCGTTTTGAGTTAGAAGCTCTAATTTATATCAAAAGGAAGCTATTGAAAATCTCTATGACATTATCTAATTAGTTTAACAATAATTCAAACATAAGATACCCAAAAACAGCCTCAAATTCACTGCCCTAAATCACTTCTCTAAAACTCACATCAAATCACTTTTTCAACCCAATCTAACCACTTTTCTATCAATCCTAACATCCTACTATCACCCATTTTCAATCCTAGCACTTTCATGTTACACAAAACAAAAACCAAAATCAAAACTCAAACTCTTAACATCAAACAAAATGATCACCTTTGAAAATCTAGGATGGGACTTTGATTAGTTTCTAATGATTCAAGATCAAAAATCAAATTTTGATTGTGTTTGTGTGGTGTTTGATAGACGGCAAGAGAGAAAAAAAGGAGCAAGAGTGTGTGTTTTTTCTTATAAAAATGATATTAGTGGAAGAGTTAGGTGTAAATATTGTTTATATAGTGGTAGTAGTTGAGGGTAGTTTTTGTCGTTCTTGTATTCTTGTGGACCAATATGCAATTAATTAATTTAATGGGTAGAAAACGACTATTAGTAAATTCTGAAAATATTTACGAGACTCGTGTTTCATAAAAATACTTTTCAAAAGTTATAACGTATCATAAATATGATAATATAGTCTCCCGACACGACTTAACACGTCATTAAAAGAAAACATCAAAAATATTAAATATCGAAACAACCGATAATAAAATATAAATTTTTGGGCATCCGTCGGTATCGCGATCACTAGTAGTTCTCGTCACTCGTTAAATCGTAAAGCACGAGAAACGAAAATAAATACAATAAAAATCATTCTGATGATAATTTGAGAATATAATATCGATACCTAACGTATTCCTTGCCGGTTTTCATCTAAACGACATTCTTACGCTAAGTTTCAAGCCATAACCTTCTCGGTTAGCCGATAATTTAAAATTCTCATTAAAGTAAACACATAATACGTAATAGTCGAGATTAGAATAACGACCTGAAATTGACGGATTGTCACATGTATGGGCTTAGGTATGACCTAGGTCGTGGCGGTCTTCGTTTAGGGTATACTTGTTTGGAGTTGATCAGACTCATTTCGAGAGACATCGGCACCGGGCCTCTTTTAATTTGTCTCCGGACTGCCCATAAAACGCGTCCAACACATTTACGCGGTAAATATAGGGATCCATCGGCACTGAGCCGCTTTTAATTTGTCCCTGGACTGCCCATAAGGCGCGTCCAACACATTTACGTGTTATGCCCATCTCGGTTAGCTAGACCGTAGATTATGTATTATTAACAAACATTTTCCAAAAATCTATTTCATTGCTTTCGGTGAACGAGTACATGTGATTTTACATAAAGCAATTTTGGAGATTTGTACTTGCCCTCTTGTATGGCTGTCGTTCCTTTACGTTCTTGTAAGGGGTCAAGGTTGAGTTGGAGCTCTTCTTCGTTGTTACCTTCGTTGAACAGAGGGGGGGGGGGGGGTCTTGCTTATGGCATTACGATTTTGGCAAGGATCACGGATTAACTATCGTAGGTTAAACTGAATGGGGTTTCTCCATTGCTTGTTTTTTAAATCGTCCGACGTGCCCAGACTACGTGCAGCAATTCATCGACCCACACCGTTAACTTCCTCCCTATTCGGGCCTTTAAACCGTGCATCAACGATTTATTGGCTTGTGCGTGAGAATGTGCAACATGAAATAACCAAATAAATTATAAAACATACAAAGAGGTCTATATGAGATAACATGAAATTTAACATTAGATAACATGAAATAACTCGAATACATTTTTGTATGTTTTCACTTTTTTCTCATCCGTTTTTAAACAATATTTGTTAGTTTTTATACGTTTTAGTTAGCTTTTAAACTTTTTATTCCGTCATTATTCGTTTTAGTACGTTTTCGTTTGACTTTTTACGTTTTCATCCGTATTTATATGTTTTCGCCCGTTTCTATCTACTTTCGTCTGTTTTATACTGTTTCGCTTGTTTTTGTAGGTTTTCATCTGTTTTTGTACACTATTAACCTCCATATATGCCTTGCATAATATATTAAGGGCTCATATATTAATCCTTACAGTAAACAGCATGAATGCATAATTTGCCTACATATTTAGATATGTGAAAAAAAACAAATTACTAGTACTATCATAAGCTATAAAACTAGTAGTAGCCTCATAGTAATTATCAACTACAGTACTTTATCAAGTATATTATGGTACGTCTGATTTGTTAGAAGCTTACCAAGGATTTTATCTGATTTGTACACATTTTGAACGCCTTGAGGTCTTGTTGCAAACTAACCGAGAAGTTTATAAAATGCGAAGGTCTAAGGGGGTGTTTGGATGAGCATTATAAAGTTTAGTACTAGTACTTGTTTGTACATATAAAAAGTTAATATTTTTGAAATTATAAAGTCAGCAAAAAGGTTTCGTGGTGTAGTTGGTTATCACGTCAGTCTAACACACTGAAGGTCTCCGGTTCGAACCCGGGCGAAGCCATTATGTGGTTTTTTTTTCTTCTTTCACAGCACAAAAGCTCAACTTAAAAAGCACCCAGATTGACAAAAAGAAACCTCCAAACTCGAAATTTTAATCCACCTTCTTTTAACAGCATTTGAGATTCAAAAAGCACCGAACCAGTAATCCGAGCTACTTTAATCGATCATTTTACTAACTGTAAACATGTACGAGCCATGTCGACTTAAAAATAGTGCAACACATGTTTACCACACAAATCTTAAAAGCAATAGTATATGATTACTGAAGTGAACATAGATATCAAAACAAGAAATACTTTTAATAATAAGTCATAGATATTTTTTGATTACATAATTTTGATTCTTAACTAGCATACTGATTACGGTGAACATATATGTCCAAATATCATAAAGTTCTAAACCTGATACGAAAATGTATATGCGCAGAGCATTAATTCTTAATAGTCGTCCAAATGAAGCTCTCCGTCAATCTGATTCTGAGTTTCTGATATACTAAGCGTGATAAGGTCCATAGATTAGTTATCGACCACAAATTCTTTTAGCATGGAGTAGCAGCGTTCAAATGAAGCTCAATCTGATTCTGAGTTTCTGTTACGCAGACAAGTAATGCATGAGTTCTCTTTGGACAATCCAATACTCATCCATCTGTAGGAATTTATCAACCGCTTCGTAATCAATCTCTAGCTCTTGAAAGCAAGAGTCTGCTATGTCGTTATTGTTTTCTTCTGGTGTACTCCGATCTTCTCTTAGTTCATTAAATTCCAAAGTTTGTCCTTCCGTGTTACCTATAAGATCACCATGAAACAACCGTCAATTGTTTGAGCCCTAATACGAGAAGGAGTATGTTATCATATCTATAGTAGTTTAAAGTCAAAAGAACTTACAAATTATACCTATACCATTATCTTCAATAACTAGTTTTGCTTTCTTAACATGTTCAAGATTTTCATTACTTTTTCGTGTCAATTTGTTGGCGATGTTGGCCATGTTGACAGCCATTTCCTTGAGCCCGTCCACTGAACTTCTCATTTGTTCTTCATAGTATGATATCCATGTAATCTTCCTCTTTTGCTCTTGTTCAATTTTTTTCAATCGGAGTGTGAACATTTCCATTTCTGCTGAACTTCTTGTTGTGATATGGTCCATCCGTCGTTGTTTTTTTGGTCTTCTCGTTATATTCTGCAGCAAATCTTCCCTGCCTCCTAGAAACCACTCATTCGCATATTCATGATGTTCCCAAGTCATCTTCTTGAATTCCTTTGGACAAACAAAAATTAATAAAAAGCAGCCTATGATCATACAAAAAGTAAAAAGCGGTAATAATTTATTACACTTGAGAAATTCTTCCCATCACAAAAAGTACCCAATTCATTAAAATTTACTAGTGTGACTTTTGGTGTCAAAAGGAAGGACTTTCTTCAAAATAGCTATGAAGAACTTGTGTTTTAGTTGATACTTATATGCATAAATTCTGTATTCCAAAACAAATAAGTTTGATCTGAGAAGTCAAAATGTACCCATTAGACACTTACATATATGTTGAGCTGCGAATTGAAGCTACTGAAATTTGAATGATTGAAATACATAGGCAGGACATGAGTTGCAAACTTGTTTATGTCCCAAATGATAAAGCTATCACGTTTAGGAAGTTTCCATGATATAAGACCATCAAGTTCTTGTTTCTCGACCATATTATATAGTTTTCGCAAATAATCAGGTACACGGCGACCACCACCTCTAACACCTCGACCAATGGCCACTTTTTGTGTCAACTCACTTGCTGTTGCAAAATCATCAATGCCACTCTCTGGCACTTCAAATCGATTATAAATTGTTTCCAAATCTTTCTCATTATCAGCAAAGACAATGTTAGTTTCTAAATCAACATATTTCCTTTTTCCGCCAATACCTTTGGAGAAAGTGAAAATGGAATTGTGGGTCAATGACACGGCGATGTTTTGGACCTCTGATAAAGTTTTTTCTATGTCAAGTTTGAATCGTTGTATTCTGTTAAAAATTTGTTTTTCTCCTTGACAAACTTTACCAAAGGTAGCTTTGAACTCGTTTGTGGCAACACAAAGCGATGGCGTGTTATTAATAACTTTAGATTGTTGGCTTCTCCTCAGGATAGTTTTTAGCAAGTGTGGTTTCCCTTCTTGGAAATGCTCGTGCTCGAACTCCAAATGTCTGCATCCCATCTTGCTAAAACCCTTTAAAATCAATTTTAAATCGTTAATTTTAATCAGATTTTTTCAACAAATGTAGTTCATGTAATGAAAGGGATGTACATTAAATGTTTGCTAGTGAAAATCTTGTTAAAACTTACTCGTATTGTACTATGCTACTACTGCGCAAGACTTGCTGAAAAACTTATGATATTTTATTGTTAGGGGTATGTTGGTAACAAAAGAAAGACCTACATAGTTATAAAGCTGAGAAGTGAAGCTATCCAAACGGGTCGTTTTAAAGTAGCTAGGGAGAATCTCTGAGGTGAATCGTTGTTCGTCGAATATGATAAAGCTAGTACTCGACGACCCCCATGATATGATGGAGTTGGTGTCTTATCGCTAACGATTTCGTATAGTTTGCTTATGAACCTAGCTACCTTTTGAAACTTGTCCATCTGCATTGTGCAAATCGTGAAGTGAAGCATTTCAACTCCAAAACCATTTATACACATATTCCCAGCTTTAACCTTTCAATCATGACCGTTGATCTTTTATTAGTTATAACCACTACCGTTATATATAAATGGCTGTACAATATTCTTATTCCCATACTTTCCTTGAGGTGAAAAAATTAGTTACATTACGTTAAAGACATGTTGTATTTATTTATCTATCTTTTTGCTATACTATACTTGAATTATAAGATCGTCTCTGTCAAATTATTGCTAAGATGGACATGTGTCTCAAGATTATTCGTAAATCGCGCGTTTTGTATTTGACTCATTTGAGTGTCGTGTCGTTTTAATCTATATGGTTTAATTCTCAAACTACTGCCAGGTTAACTCTTAACAATTTAAGAGACGAAAACGTTGATAAAGCCAAAACTAAGACTAAAAGTATCGTGATATTCTTCTTATGTGCTAATTAAGTTAACCGTTAACGATTGCAAATGTGAGAACTAATCATTATTAGACGTTAAACACAATTGTATTTATAAAATTATAGTAACAAATTTTATTATGAAAAAGGCAAGAAATCGTGGTCGGAATATATATCATCATTGTGGACCTAATTAAATTAACATGCATTCTTAACATGAACTTATCATGTTCTTAGTTTTACAAATTAATGAACAATATGTACAAGTATTAAACAACATGTCATTTTGTAACAAACACGAGGAGATGAATGTGTTGATACTAAAATCTTTCGGTAGGGCCTACGGGACTAGGAGCCTTCCACGTAAGTTACGAACGGATGATGCACCTACACACAAGAAGCAACACACGTTAACTCGCCCCGGTTGTTATCACAGGAACAAGCTCCGGTGTGAGAATGAGTAATGGTACGAAATGTGGTGCGTGGTGTTATATGATATTATGTGTGTGTTGTCAGAGTATTTAATGATGCTTTAGCAATAAATATCAGGACTATATATAGGGTACTGTTGATACCTTGATGTAGACAGTTCATATCTTGTCTTCTTTCCCAAAACGGGTCTGTGTACCTTATCGAGTCTGACACTGTACCTTTCCTCTTTGAGCATACGCCAAGACCTCGAGTGGGGCCTTGGGTCAGGTGACGTCATCCATGACGTCATGGTACTGTTCTCCGTCTGCAGGCCTCTCGTCCGACCATCTATTCCGGTATTATCTCCGGTATGTGACACGTGTCGTGTTCTCCGGTCGACTTCCGAGACCACACAGAACATGTCTCCCCCAGTATAATGTTATCCGGAGGGTGATATTATACTTCTCTTGGGCTTTTGGCCAGCTTGGTGATCGCTATGGGCTTGGGCCCAATTTTCGTGTCGTTTTATTAAACGAGTTTGAGTGGGGCCACGTGGAATGCACTCATATTCGTGGGTCGTTCCTAAGTGCGCCACGTGTAATGCCCATTAATGCGCCCTTCACACTTCTCGAGGTTTTTCCTATATATACTCGCCTTTTCACATTTTTCACTTTCACTTTTCACCTTTCACTTTCTTCTCATCCACCATTGTTACTGTACGTATCCCTTGCGGCCTCTTTCTCCGTCTTCTCAGGTAGGTTTTCTTTCCCGGTTTATATTGTTCCGCTCCTCTTGCATCCGGTATGTCCGACGAAGAGTCCGATGGCGTGGCCTCCAGCTTCGGTCTTTTGGATCCGAAGTGCGACATGCATGTCCGTTTTTCCGAGATGACTAGTGACGAGTTAGAGCATACCATTGACGAGTATCGAATACCGAGGGAGTTTCGACCGCAGTTGCCCGACCCGAATATGACCATGGATATGCTAAAATGTTCCCGCCATATAGGTGTTTACTTGGATCTTCTGGAACATGGTGGTCTCCGGATACCTTTCTCTTCCTTTTTCTTGGTTGTGATTAAACATTTTAGGGTACATATCTCCCAACTTGTACCCATTGGTGTGAACCGGGTGGTGATGTTTGAGATTCGATGCCGGAGTCTGGGCGTTGACTGCACCGTCGACTTATTCCGGGTGTTCTATAAGTTGGGTAAGCAGGGACATTGGTTCTCTTTTGTGAGTGAAGTTCACAGGAAGGCATTGCAGTTTTGTATAGAGACAACTTCTAGTCTGAAGGAGTGGAAGAAACAGTTCTTTTTTATCGACCGGAGGGTTATACCGGATGCTATGTCGTGGAGGGATCGTGATACGTGCGTAGCGGATCCGTTTCCCCGAACTTATAGCCAGGCAGATGCGGATCTATTGGCCGAGACGTTGATCCCGTTGCGACCGCCTCACAAAGGGTTGCTATACTTATGTGGATTATTTAGACCTTTGTCCCAGTTAGAATGCCGTCGTGCTCTTCGTGATGCAAGGGGCAACGGTAATATTTCGTTTTTATGTTTCTCCTTCTTTTGACTAACCGGGTTTCTTTAACTGTTTCTCTTCTCTCCCCTCTTGTTCTTTTTGCAGAGTGTACAATGAAACAATTCTTGAAATTGCCGAAGTGGACTGGGACGCGGGTGACAGTTGAGGAGGAGCTCCCAGAGAACCAGAGAACCGACGACCGCACCGCTCAGCCTATAGGGATTAAGGATCCTATTCCTGCTCTTACTCCGGAACAAGAGGCGGTACAACACCCTTACCAAAGGATTAAAGCTGCTCTTGAGCGTAGGGAGGCTCAAACTCTTGAGAAGAACCTTCTCTCGCAAGAGGGTGGTGATGTTGGACCGAGCCAAGGTCGGAAGAAGAGGAAAGGGAGCGGTTCTAGTGCGGGGACCAAAAGAAGCAAGGTCGCTTCCTAATAACTACTCTTTTACCAAGTATAAAAATTAGGTTCGTTTAAGTGGTCTCCTCGAATTGACTACTGGTTTTAAGTGCGACTCAGTCGTCTTTTGGTGAGAACAAATAGATTGGTCGTTGTAGTGTAATTAAAATGCAAGGCTTAAAAGTAAATGACGGTTAATTAAAGATAAGACTAATTAAAACTTAAATTGTGCAATATTAAAACTTTAAAAGTAATTAATTAAATTAAAACTCGATAAAAAGTAAATGTAACAATAAAACAATAATAAAATAGCACTAAAGTAAAATGGCGGGAAATGAAATAAATTTGAAATAAAACCAACATGAAATAAAACAAACAAATCACAAGCCCTAATGCAATACGATCGCAACCAACGAAAGTGGTTGGATCGTACCCTGATCGTACTTATGATCGTAGCCAAGAAGGGAGGGATCAAGTGATCGTACTCAATCAAGCTTACGATCGTAGCACACGATCGCACTCAAGATCTAAGTATGGGGATCGCACTCAATGCGATGAAGACAAAAGGGATCGTACTCCCAGATCGCAACCACGATCGTAACGAGAGATCATGGTCCTTGATCGTGGTTTGTGATCGCAACACAACAGATCGCAATAATGCGATCGCAACTAGGGATCGTGACACACCATCGCACCCACAGATCGTATTGGGTGATCTAAGTGAGCGATCGTACCAGGGAAGAACAAACGGATCGTAACAAGGGAAAACCCTCCTAAGACCGTAATGAAACGCAAAGAGCAAATAAGTAAAACTAAATAAGCACTTTAGCAATAAGCAAATTTCAAAAACTAAACCGAAAACTATAATAAGAAGAGTACAATAAGCACAACTTTAAAGACTTTTTCAAAACACTAAATAAGTAAACAAAATAAGCAAACTTTTAGAAAGATGAAACTTTTTAGAAAACTTAGAAAAACAAATAAGCTAAGTACAAAACAAGCTAATAAGATTGTCAAACTTATAGCTTATCTCATACAAAAAACTTAGATAAAAGTAAAAAGGTGAAATTTTTAATCAAATAAGCAAAGAGATTAAGCAATATCTTGCTTAATCCGAAATTGAGATAAACCAAAAACTAGAAAAGTAGAATGAGAAAGTTAAAGAAAAGCTTAATTAAAAGTGAAGATTCAACAACAAAATTAAAAACACTTACTTGAATTAAAGGAATTAAAGTGCAAGACAATTAATTAAAATGACATGAAAAATAAAGTTACAAGAAATGAAAATGGTGGAAAGCTATTTGTAAAGTAGCCAACAACTTGAAATGAAATGAGATGGTGTCTATATATAGGGAGAAGTGAAGCATGTGTTGCTTCCTTCTTCCTTTCTTTCTTTCTTTCCGTCTTTTCGTCTTCTTAATTCTTCGACTTTTTCGACGTTGTCTCGGGATTAATTAAACTCGTCTTGAAAATTCTTCATTAATAAGACTTGAGTTCTTCGGCTCTATTAAACTTCCGTCTTTAAACTTGTTCTTCGATAAATCTTCAAAATAGGTCTTGGACTTCCGTTCTTTTTCCACTCTTGATCTCTTGACTTCGTCTTTTGTCTTTTTCTTCGATAAAAGCCCGTGTTTTCTCCCCTTTTCACATTTTCGTCCTAAATCACAACAAAAACCCAAACCACGCATAATTCCGACATTTACGACATAAAATACACGTTTTGGCCTGGTTATTATTGTAATTAAGTGGTAAAAGGATAAGTGTTTTCACACTTATTAAATCCCCTACACTTGATCATTGCAATGTCCACATGCAATGCATTAGTTACAAAGCACGATTTACATTTCCCATCATAATCAATCCACATTGGCCTTTATTAAAAAGATAGAAAATTATAAAACATTCAAAGGAAGAAAATAAGTAAAGAAATCAAGGCCATACCTTAGGGTTTTGGAAATTTCATGAATGATCATCACCATAAAGTTTTCACGTTCCCCACACCAAGCTTAAAAACGAGATCATTGTTATTATAAGTCAGCAAACTAACACGAACTCATGTGGGCCAATTATTCACTTAGACTCCCTTATTCCTAGGTGTATCTCTTATATTTTATTGTTGTCTTGAATGATCACGAGGATGCATTGTTGACTTATTTAGATAGTTATTTAGGCTGAAGATAAAGTGGAACGGTTTAATCAATAGTTAGCTAAAGGACAAAATCTTTTAAAACTGCTTCTCGGGACCTCATAAAGTTCATATCTTGGCATAACTCGCTTCACGATTTGAGACATTTCTCGGACCGATATTTGGCAGTGACTTCATACTTCAAATCTTGAGAGACGTTCATGAAGTAATGGTCTTCTCTTCATAATAGGAATTTCTTCACTTGAACTTTTTGAGAGATTCTTCATATTTGGACCAAGACTTCTTCATTTTTCTCCAATCTTCATTTGGGATTTTGATATACAACGATCCGCCTCCTTTTAGGACTTGGATCTATTTATCATCATACCTTGCTATGGTCTTTTCGGATAGACTTCTCCATGATCTTTAGGGGAGTATTTGCTTTTCTTCGTGTTTCTCGATCCTTCATATAGATTTTTGATAAATGATTCTTCACATCACTTTTGGATCTTAAGCAACAAAATGTAGCCCTCATGCCTTGTTAGGGCCTTTTCGGACTCGCCAATCTTCGCATCCCTCTTCAATAAGTTATGCCTTGGCTATGAACTCTAATTAATACCGAGCAACTTTTAAACGATCTTGTGCTAGAAGCTAAGTAAGTTTTCAAATCGTACAACCTTATTTATTGCAAATATATTTATTAACAAGCGATGGGAGAAAAAGCTTATAATCAACTCACATAAATTCACGAAAGAATACCAAACTTATAATTGACTCTATCATCTCTCGTTCTCCACAATTTAAAATCTCAAGGAATGAGACTCGTGGATGCTTAGCCAATTAAATCAAAGTTTTGGGTTTTCGAGTCATCTATAGGATCTTGCAAATTCTTAGACTTTTTCAAGTTTAGAAATCGCATTTTAAAGTTCCCTTGATAAACAACTCTCTAGGATCAATTATAGGAACTTGCGAAAAGTTCTTGTTCTTAACCCGTGAGAGTTAAGACTTTCGCGTTTTAAAGTTCCCTATATAAAAGCCTAGCAAAACTTGACTTAAACACGTTAAGGATACTAGCTAGAGTAAACTTGGATAAGTAAACTCGGGTTGAGTCAAAATATTCACGACTTTGAAAACTTTAAAACCACTTTATTGAAAATTTATTCTAGCAAAGAAAGTAAGTAACGATAACAAAGGAAAAACTACTAGGCCAAAATAGATCAAAAATTTTGAAAAATGTCGAAAAACCAATTTTCCGGTTAAAATGAGGACAAATACAAGGAAAAGCCCACTTAACTTCGATAGAAGTCCCCCTACACTTAATATAAACATTGTCCTCAATGTTTAAGCATGTGGGAGTAAACTCCCCTACACTTAGGACATTGTGTACTTTGTTTAAATCTTGTTAAGGAAGAGACAACTAAAGTGATTCCTATTTTAATATTGAAGAATATAAAATAGAGAATCTAAAGAGTTTAGGATAGAACCGGGAAGACGGGTACACAGAATCACGGGTCGTCAAAATTCATCAAGAATGGATCTTTGAAAGCTCGAATCCCTGCACATGATAAGAAAGAAAACAACAAACACATACTAGGGTCTCCCCCAACACTTATTATAAAAAACGAATAAAATGGATAGATACTGCGGATTGCCTCCCGAGAAGCGCTTGTTTTTGTTAACCGAGTCGTGAGCCTGACTCGACCTTGATTAGCATAGGAAGAAACTTGAAACACATCCACCATGATAAAAGACATGGTTTTCGTCCATCAAGAAGCACAAGCTTAAGGCGAACAAGGCAAGCCAAAGAAGAGTAGGCAGGGATCCCTTAAGCAAAGATGGAGCACGGTGGGAGCAAGGGTGAAGAGGTGCAAGCATATCTCCAAAAGTTCCAAAGATTTTTCCTTTTATTTCATCAGATGGATACTGAGATGGCTTAAAAAGTGCAATGTCGGGGTCGAACACCTTTTCCTTTAGGGGAAAATAACACTCAGGCTCAGCAGATTTTGAAGAAGAGCCGATCATAAATCTAGCAATCTCATCCTCAGAAGGTGGGTATAGAGGTGTCAAGACATAAGTGTTGCGGATATCGGTGTCGACCGGCTTTTTCTCCTTTGCAAGGGGTTTCTTCATATCCAAAGTAGGATAAAGACCATAATCATCAAAGTCTAAAGGAGGAGCATCACTCTCATTTGGGAAGTAAGTGTTGAGAAAAGTAGCAAAGTCTTCCTCAAACGAGTAGTCATCCAAAGTAGGATCAAGTGTTGTAGGTGGAGGATCTTCATCATGAGAAGAATCACTCGAAAGAGTATCGGCCTCATCAAAATCATCATAAGTAGGCATGTCGGTATACTCAGAAGTAAAATCATCATAATCATCCCCATCAGAGCTAGAATCATCATCATAAGCATCATAGATCGGTGGAGAATCATAAATTGGTGGAGGATCAAAATTGGAGAGAGAATCATCCACATCATCTTGGAACAGTGGATTATCATAGCAAGAGTCGAATAGAGGATTGTTGTAGACGACAAAATCATCAAGCACATTAATCATATTCGCCGATTCTCTTCCATAGGATTTGTTTGTGATCTTCCCCATTTCGAACACTTGTGCATCATTCCCGATCCTTAAAAGTAACTTACCTTCGACAACATCGACAAGAGCTTTTCCGGTTCTCAAGAATGGCCGACCAAGTATTAAAGGAATACGAGGGTCCATTTCATAATCTACAACAACAAAGTCGACCGGAAAAGTGAAGGTGCCAACTTTAATGAACACATCTTTGGTAATACCAAGAGGGTAAGCGAGAGTGCGGTTTGCAAGCTCAAGAGTCATATTCGTTGGTGTAAGATCGGGTAATGATAACTTTTTCCAAACACTTAAAGGCATAAAATTTATACTTGCCCCGAGATCGGCTAAGGCAGTAAATTTGTCGGTTTGGTTAAAAGTACATGGTAGCACAAAACGACCGGGATCTCCAAGTTTTTCCGGAAGTTCTTTAAGAAGGATTGTAGAGCAATTTTCATTCAAGCGAGTATTAACAAAATCGACCATCTTCTCCTTCTTATTAGGCAATTCCTTAAACATCTTGACAAATTGTGGCATTTGGGCAAGAGCTTCAACAAGGGTAAAGGTGACGGTCATGACGGCAATCTTGTCCAAAAAGTTAGAGACTTGAACGTCATTCTTAGTCAAAATTCTAGCCTTGTTGAGTCGAGAAGGGTAAGGAATGTTGGGTTTATAGGTGGAAGGTGGGTTTGGTGAAGGGTTCTTCTCGGGTACTTCTTCATGACAAGACGGAGACGGTAATGGTGAACTAATACTAGGTGTGGGGGTAGTAGGGATAAATGGTGGTGTAGATGGTGTAACTGGGGGTGGGATAGATGGTCCTAATAAAGTTGCTCCACTACGGGTAGTAATAGCACTCACATTCGCTCTCGGGTTGGTGACGATGTTTGAAGGTAGAGAGCCCGAAGTAGAGGGTTGAGTGGTTGGTAAGAAACTAGCCAGCATATTCTTCAAATCATTCGTTTGAGTGCTGAAGGAGGATTGTATATCATTTCGAAGCTCGGATCTAATGTCATTCCCTTGCTTAGTGATATCCCCTTTCAAATTGATAATTTGGCTTTGTAGATTCTTGATTTGCTCTCCTTGGGTTCTCATTATAGCTTAAACATCTTGATTAATGGGTGGGGCTTGTTGAGCGGGTGGGTGATAAGGATTAGAAGCGCGAGGTGGGATTTGGTTGCTTCTATTGTAATTGTTGTTGGGGTTGTGGTTTTGAGGAGAAAAACCGGGTGAAAGATAGTTGTTCGACCAGTAACTTAGCAAATTTCGATCCCCTTGAGGTCGGGCTTGGTAATTTTCCGGTGAATAGTTACCATAAGCCGCATACACGTTTTCCGGATTTCCTTGAGTAGAAGGATAATCGGCGTATGAATGAGGACCGCCGCAAGTCTCACAAGAAATTGCTACCGCTTTAACTTGTTGTTGTTGGTTTGTAGCGATGAGCAAGATATTTTTGTTCATTTCGGCCATCATGCGGGTGAATTCGGTCATATCGAGGTTTGCTGAAGTAGAAGAAACATTGACTCTCGGGTTGTTCCTTGAAGAAGCGGAGGAATCCCAATTTTTGTGATGAGTAGTCATGTTCTCAATAAGCTCTCTACACTCCTCGGGTCTTCTTTTCATAAATGTGCCACCGGCGGCTGCATTAATCGTATCACGGTCACGAAAAGTCAAACCGTTGTAGAAAGTATCAATTAAGGTAACGGGGAGCATGTTGTGGTTTGGACATTGATCGATCAAAACATTATATCTTTCCCAAGCATCAAAGAGAGATTCATCGGGTTCTTGCATGAAACCGCTGATTTGATTTCGAAGGCTCGTGACCATGGATGGTGGAAAGTAGCGTGACAAAAATCGTTGAGTCATGTCGTCCCAAGTATGAATGGAATTCTTTGGGAGACGATCAAACCATTTTTCGGCGTGGTGGGATAAAGTATGTGGAAAGAGTTGAAGGCGAAGGACATCCATAGTAGCACCGGGCAACTTCATGCTTTGGGTGATGGTAATGAATTTGCCGAGGTGCTTGTTGGCATCATCATCCGGTATTCCGCGGAATGGATTAGTTTGCACTTGTTGGATCATGTGATGCTTCAACGAAAACTCCGGATCCGTGATTTGCATCGGCGCAATCGGTCCTCCTCGTCCAAACATTGTGGGTTGACAAAGCTCCTCCATTATTCGAAGATCGGGCTGTGGAAGAACATTGTTGTTGTTATTATTGAGGTGCGGTGGATTATTGTTGTTGTTCACACCTGCCATAGCTAAATCTTCACGAGTCTCGGGCTCTGGATAAGTTGAAGATCTAGTACACATACACCTGCGAAAGCAAAAGAAAAAGATACCAAAACAATAGACAATATATATACACTATAAAAATAAAAATAAAATCTTTTTGGATTTTTGAAAATTTTTAATTTTTATGGGTTTTTAACTATTTTTAAGCAAGAAAAATAACGCTCACGAATGAACGGATCCCAAAAAGCAACGCGTCTCTCATAGGAAACCGATAATCTTTACGAAAAGAGCCGGCAGCGGCGTCATTTAATAGCTACTCTTTTACCAAGTATAAAAATTAGGTTCGTATAAGTGGTCTCCTCGAATTAACTACTGGTTTTAAGTGCGACTTAGTCGTCTTTTGGTGAGAACAAATAGATTGGTCGTTGTAGTGTAATTAAAATGCAAGTCATAAAAGTAAATGACGGTTAATTAAAGATAAGACTAATTAAAACTTAAATTGTGCAATATTAAAACTTTAAAAGTAATTAATTTAATTAAAACTCGACAAAAAGTAAATGTAATATAATAAAATAGCACTAAAGTAAAATGGCGGGAAATGAAATAAATTTGAAATAAAACCAACATGAAATAAAACAAACAAATCACAAGCCCTAATGCAATACGATCACAACCAACGAAAGTGGTTGGATCATACCCTGATCGTACTTATGATCGTACCCAAGAAGGGAGGGATCAAGTGATCGTACTCAATCAAGCTTACGATCGTAGCACACGATCGCACTCAAGATCTAAGTATGGGGATCGCACTCAATGCGATGAAGACAAAAGGGATCATACTCCCAGATCGCAACCACGATCGTAACGAGAGATCGTGGTCCTTGATCGTGGTTTGTGATCGCAACACAACAGATCGCAATCAATGCGATCGCAACTAGGGATCGTGACACACCATCGCACCCACAGATCGTATTGGGTGATCTAAGTGAGCGATCGTACCAGGGAAGAACAAACGGATCGTAACAAGGGAAAACCCTCCTAAGACCTTAATGAAACCCAAAGAGCAAATAAGCAAAACTAAATAAGCACTTTAGCAATAAGCAAATTTCAAAAACTAAACCTAAAACTATAATAAGAAGAGTACAATAAGCACAACTTTAAAGACTTTTTCAAAACACTAAATAAGTAAACAAAATAAGCAAACTTTTAGAAAGATGAAACTTTTTAGAAAACTTAGAAAAACAAATAAGCTAAGTACAAAACAAGCCAATAAGATTGCCAAACTTATAGCTTATCTCATACAAAAAACTTAGATAAAAGTAAAAAGACGAACTTTATAATCAAATAAGCAAAGAGATTAAGCAATATCTTGCTTAATCCGAAATTGAGATAAACCAAAAACAAGAAAAGTAGAATGAGAAAGTTAAAGAAAAGCTTAATTAAAAGTGAAGATTCAACAACAAAATTAAAAACACTTACTTGAATTAAAGGAATTAAAGTGCAAGACAATTAATTAAAATGACATGAAAAATAAAGTTGCAAGAAATTAAAATGGTGGAAAGATATTTGTAAAGTAGCCAACAACTTGAAATGAAATGAGATGGTGTCTATATATAGGGAGAAGTGAAGCATGTGTTGCTTCCTTCTTCCTTTCTTTCTTTCTTTCCGTCTTTTCGTCTTCTTAATTCTTCGACTTTTTCAACGCTGTCTCGGGATTAATTAAACTCGTCTTGAAAATTCTTCATTAATAAGACTTGAGTTCTTCGGCTCTATTAAACTTCCGTCTTTAGACTTGTTCTTCGATAAATCTTCAAAATAGGTCTTGGACTTCCGTTCTTTTTCCACTCTTGATCTCTTGACTTCGTCTTTTGTCTTTTTCTTCGATAAAAGCCCGTGAAAGCCCGTGTTTTCTCCCCTTTTCACATTTTCGTCCTAAATCACAACAAAAACACAAACCACGCATAATTCCTACATTTACGACATAAAATACACGTTTTGTCATGGTTATTATTGTAAATAAGTGGTAAAAGGATAAGTGTTTTCACACTTATTACTTCCAACGACCAGACCGGAACAGGGTCTACTTCCAAGCGGGTCCTTTCTCCAAGTCCGGTGAATGTGGCCCAGCCTAACACTACTGGGGGGAGTGCTCTCCAACCAGATCAACAGGCACTAGATCAACAGGGGCAACTGGACGGAGGAGTGGATCTTTCCGCCCCCTCTCCTCACCGTACTGGCAAGGGACCCGTTACTGGTATGTTTTATTCAACTCCCTCCATTTCATTTGTTTTGGCTTATTGTTTTAACATGTGTATCTTCTCTTCCAGAGGAAAATCTCGACTTGGGGAATGAAGACGAGGATGATGACGATGTTGATGACGAGGGGATGCAAACCTACGTTCCTTCTTGGAGGCTTCAGCATAATGTTCTTATAGACACTCACTTCGCTGCCAAGGAAATGCTGATTCATCTCCCTACTCCGGCTGAGCAGCGTTCACTGGCCGCATTGTCGGATCATGAGCTGATCCGCCAAGGCTACTTAGCGTTAGCTCGTACCTCTTTGAACCAAACCAAAATCATCCAAAGGTTTGAATTGCTGAATCAAGATCATCGTTTGATCAACTCTAGTCGCCAAGATTCTGAGAATTTCCAACGAGGACAAGAGTTGTTGGAGCAGATCTCTGCTAATTTTAAGAAACTTGAGACGGAGCATGTCTCGTATTCCAAAGACAAAGTGAATCTTGAGGCTAGAGTGAAGTCCTTGGAAGCCGCTGCTCAGACCAGTGATCAGAGGGTGAGAGATCTTGAGTGTACCCTCGGCTTGAAGGAGGAAGAGTTGGCTCGAGCAAACAAGCATGCCCAAGATGCTGAGGCTGCCAATGCCAAGAGCACCGCTAACATCCGTAGGGTTGCTTCGGACCGAACCAGGCTTGTCAAGGATTTTATCCCTCGTGCAATCCGTTTACTTCATGGGAGCTCCGAGTATAAGAGGCATGTGGCCGAGGTTGCTAACGTTTGTTACTCCGGGGGCTGGTATGATGGAGTTAAAGTGAACCGTTCTGAGGAATCGCTTGCCAAGACTCTTTCCGAGACGAAAGACTTTGACTTTGACCAGGCCATAGCATGGGTGAAAAAGTGTGAAGAATTGTTTGCTCCGTCCTATCCCTTTGCTGATAAGGTGAGCAGGTCCTTTGATCTTTCCATTGGGAATCTGATGAAGCTGACTCCGGATGAGCCAGAAACTCCCTACAAGCCTCTTCCTGTTCCGACTGTCTCAACCTCTTCTCAAGCGGCCCCACAATGAAGCATGTTTCTAGGACGTGTTTTGTAATGCTTGTCTCCGCTTTACACTACTTTCATTGTTGCAACTTTTAAACTTTATCTATACCGGAGTCTGTTCCGGGGTACTTTTATTGTTATAACCTAACTTTATTCATGCCGGAGGATGTTTCGGTTCTTTTGATGTAATATTTCAAGCTTGTTTTCACCGGTTATTATTCCGGTTGGAGTTGATATAAAATCACCTTTTCACCGGTTATTATTTTAAGCTTGTTTAATTTTTGCCATGCAATTTTTTACTTAAGCTTCCTAAAACCGTAGTGTATATTGTGATTCGGTTCCTTACCCGACCTCTTGCTTCGGTTAACCGAGCTATGGGCTACCGCTGGAGTTTTTCCTCGGCTGTTTACGAGCGGGGTTCCGCCTTGCTGGGAGGAACTTTCTTGGTTCCGGTGGGTGGGGCTCTCGGCCCTTACCCCGGTTGACAAGGCTCTTAGCCTTTACAAGCGGTCTTACGCGGCGGTGGATGAGGCTCTTAACCTTTACCATGGTTGATGAGGATCTTAAACTTTACAACCAAATAGGGCCGCCGCTCGATGATGCTCTTAACCTTTACGAGCGGTCTTACGACTCTCCTCTGTCTCACTCAAGTGAATTGGTTTCGAGAGCATTCCGCCACTTTTTAGCGACTTTCAGGTGGATGAGGCTCTTAACCTTTACCACGGTTGATGAGGCTCTTAACCTTTACAACCAAATAAAGCCGCCGCTCGATGAGGCTCTTAACCTTTACAAGCGGTCTTACACTACGGTGGATGAGGCTCTTAACCTTTACCACGGTTGATGAGGCTCTTAACCTTTACAACCAAATAGAGCCGCCGCTCGATGAGGCTCTTAACCTTTACAAGCGGTCTTACACTACGGTGGATGAGGCTCTTAACCTTTACCACGGTTGATGAGGCTCTTAAACTTTACAACCAATAGGGCCGCTCGATGAGGCTTTGAACCTTTACATGCGGTCCTCTTCCTCCGAGTTGATCAGACTCTTCGGGGGGATTTGGCGTTTTGTACTCGCGGTTGTTCTGTTAGTGTTGCGCGCGCTAAGTATTTGCTTCGTAAAATTTCCTTCCCCATGTTGGGGAGGATATAACATATCATAAATAGTCATTTTTGGTTACATAAAACAATTTCTTAAATTCATGGCATGCCACTTCCTCGGGATTTCCTTCCCTTCCATAGTTTCTAGCTTGTTGGTGGCACATTTATGAAAAGAAGACCCGAGGAGTGTAGAGAGCTTATTGAGAGCATGACTACTCATCACAAAAATTGGGATTCCTCCGCTTCTTCAAGGAACAACCCGAGAGTCAATGTTTTTTCTACTTCAGCAAACCCCGATATGACCGAATTCACCCGCATGATGGCCGAAATGAACAAAAATATCTTGCTCATCGCTTTAAACCAACAACGACAAGTTAAAGCGATAGCCAATCCTTGTGAGACATGCAGCGGTCCTCACTCATACACTGATTGTCCTTCCACTCAAGGCAATTCGGAAAACGTGTATGCGGCTTATGGTAATTATTCACCGGAAAATTACCAAGCCCGACCTCAAGGGGATCGAAATTTGCTAAGTTATCGGTCCAACAACTATCTTTCACCCGGTTTTTCTCCTCAAAACCACAACCCCAACAACAATTACAATAGAAGCAACAAAATCCCACCTAGAGCTTCTAATCCTTATAACCCACCCGCTCAACAAGCCCCACCCATGAATCAAGATGTTGAAGCTTTAATGAGAACCCAAGGAGAGAAAATCAAGAATCTACAAAGCCAAATTATCAATTTGAAAGGGGATATCACCAAGCAAGGGAATGACATCAGATCCGAGCTTCGAAATGATATACAATCCTCCTTCAGCAATCAAACGAATGATTTGAATAATATGCTGGCTAGTTTCTTACCAACCACTCAACCCTCTACTTCAAGTTCTCTACCTTAAAACACCGTCACCAACCCGAGAGAGAATGTGAGTGCTATTACTACCCGTAGTGGAGTTACTGTAGTAGGACCATCTATCCCACCCTAGTTACACCATCTACACCTCCTCCACCACCATTTATCCCTACTACTCCCACACCTAGTATTAGTATACCATTACCGTCTTCGCCTCGTCGTGATGAAGTACCCAACAAGCATCCTCCACCAACCCCACCTTCCAACTTTAACCCTTCAACATCTCAACCTTCACCTTCTACACCTCCACCACCCAACCCCAGCATTCCTTACCCTTCTCGACTCAACAAGGCTAGAATTTTGACTAAGAATGACATTCAAGTCTCTAACTTTTTGGAAAAGATAGCCGGAATGAAAGTCACCTTTACCCTTGTTGAAGCTCTTGCCCAAATGCTACAATTTGTCAAGATGTTTAAGTAATTGCTTAATAAGAAGGAGAAGATGGTCGAGTTTGTTAATACTCGCTTGAATGAAAATTGCTCTGCAATCCTTCTTAAAGAACTTCCGGAAAAACTTGGAGATCCCGGTAGTTTTGTGCTTCCTTGTACTTTTAACCAAACCGACAAATTTACTGCCTTAGCCGATCTCGGGGCAAGTATAAATTTGATGCCTTTAAGTGTTTGGAAAAAGTTATCATTGCCCGACCTTACACCCACCAAAATGACTCTTGAGCTTGCCAATCGCACTCTCGCTTACCCCGTTGGTATTGCCGAAGACGTGTTCATTAAAGTTGGCACATTCACTTTTCCGGTCGACTTTGTCGTTGTTGATTATGAAATGGACCCTCGTATTTCGTTAATACTTGGACGCCCATTTTTGAGAACCGGTAGAGCTTTAATTGATGTGGATAAATGTGAACTCATCTTAAGAGTCGGGGATGATGCACAAGTTTTTGAAATGGGGAAGCTTACAAGCAAATCCTATGAAAGAGAATCAGTGAATATGATTAACGTGCTCGATGATTTTGTCTTCTACAACAATCCTCTATTCGATTCTTGCAATGATAATCCACTTTTTCAAGATGATGTGGATGATTCTCTCTCCAATTTGGAACCTTCACCCATATATGGTTCTCCACCGATCTATGATGCTTATGATGATGATTCTAGCTCCGATGGGGATGATTATGATGATTTTACTTCCGAGTATCCCGACATGCCCACTTATGATGATTTTGATGAGGTCGATACTCTTTCGAGTGATTCTTCTCATGATGAAGATCCTCCGCCAACCATGCTTAATCCTACTTTGGATGACTACTCATTTGAGGAACAATCATAAAAGGAATTACACTTGATTTAACAAACACCAAACTTTATATTGACTTAAAAAGGGATTACAAAATTTTTTGCTAGAAAAACTGGAACAACGTGATAAGGGACACAAACGTCTCCTTATATACTAGTCTATAGAGAATTCTAGAAAACTAATAAAAAAAATACAATGTGTAAACCCTAGTCCATAAAAATCCGATTTTGCCCTTGAGTTCTTGGTTAAATTTGCCCATGTGATTGCTTTGTTGGATGCCAGCTCTTGTTGAATGATCTTGGACGTTCTTTCATCCTTGGGGACCAAGTAGAAGCATCTTGGTCGTTGGTTTGGTCGGGTGTAGGGTTTGAGGGAAAGGGACGGGGCAGGGGAGGGTCCCACAAGACACATGGGTGTGTCTTGTGGCGTTTTAGGATGTGGGATATGGTGAGGTTATGGTTAATTAGTGATCTGGACAAAAAGGGGAAAAACCCCTTTGATTTTGGCTGATTCGCACCTGGCAATTTTAGGGTTTAAGGGTTTGATTAGGGGTGGTTTAATCTTAAAAAGGATTAATCATTTTCAAAATATGTGTTTGGTGGGAAAAAGGTTAAGTGGTTTGACTGGTTTAGTTGACTGGTTTAATTAATAAACCGGGTTTGGACGGGTAGGGTATGGGTGGATGGGTAAATGGGTGGGTTTGCTTAGGTGTCACATTCTGAGTGGTTGTGTGAGTTTTGTTGTCTGGCAGTTTCAACCCCCCATGTTTCTTCTTCTTTCCACTTTGTAATAAATAGCATCAACGCCCATTTAACACATGACAACTTTTGGCAAGTTGTCAAAAATGGCACAAGTTGTTTAAAAAACTTTTCCAAGGGCTTCTTTTGTACTTCTCGGATTCTTCAAGGGCTGATCTTGTATAGTCTTCAAACTTTAGGGACCCTATTCATAATGTTGAATATTTGAGGGGTATAAAGTGTAAATCTTCAAAAGTTGAGGGACCAAACTTGACAATCTTCAATTCTTCAAGGGTATTTTTGTAAAATCCAAACTTGGGCCCGGGTCATTGTGCGGCTTCGTTTCCCGTGTTCGTTTTTGAATGATTCTTGTGATAATTTGCCATTTCCTCAATATCCGTACCTAAAAATACACAAGTAACAAACACGAGCATATATTTGGTATATTTAATGATATTTTATGCATATTAAGCCCGATTTGGACGATGAGACCATGTATAAAAGCAGTCTCATCAGAAGACTTTTCTACTTTTCTCAATACTTACTTCCCTCGTGAGAGTGATGCCCCTCCTTTGGACTTTGATGATTATGGTCTTGATCCTACTTCGGATTTGAAGAAAATTCTTTCAAAGGAGAAGAAACCGGACGACACCAACATCCGCAGCACGTATGTTTTGACACCTCTTTGTCCACCTTCTGAGGACGAGGTTGTGCATTATCTTAGTGGATCATCTTCAAATTCTGCTAAGCCTGAGTGCTATTTTCCCCTAAAGTAAAAGGTGTTCGACCCTGGTATTAAAATTTTTAAGCCATCTCAGTATCAGTCTGATGAAATAAAAGGAAAGATTTTTGGATCTATTGGAGATATGCTTGCACCTCTTCACCCTTGCTCCCACCGTGCTCCATCTTTGCTTAAGGGAACCTTGCCTACTCTTCTTTGGCTTGCCTTGTTTGCCTTAAACTTGTGCTATTTGATGGACGAAAACTATGTATTTGATCTCGGTGGATGTGTTTCATGCTTCTTCCTATGATAATCAAGGTCGAGTCAGGCTCACGACTCGGTGAACAAAAATCAAGCGCTTCTTGGGAGGCAACCCAAGTATCTATCTTTTAGCTATCTTTATCCTAAGTGTAGGGGAGACTCGTTGGTGTTTGCTATTTCCTCTATTCTCTTCTCATATTCAGGGATTCGAGCGCTCATTGATCCACTCTTGATGATTTTTGACGACCCGTGATTCCATGTTTCCGTCTTCCTGGTTCTATCCTAAACTCTTTTCGATTCACTATTTTATATTTTCCAATATTAAATAGGAATCTCGTTAGTTGTCTTTTCCTTAGCAAGATTTAATCAGCGTGCACAATGTCCTAAGTGTAGGGGAGTTTACTCCCACATGCTTAAACATTGAGGACAATGTTTATATTAAGAATAGGGGGACTTCTATCGAAGTTAAGTGGTCTTTTCCTTGTATTTGTCCTCATTTTAACCGGAAAATCAATTTTTCGACATTTTTCAAAACTTTTGATCTATTTTGACCTATTAGTTTTTACCTTTGTATAGTTATTTTCTTTCTTAGCTAGAATAAATTTTAATAAAGTGGTTTTATTTTTTCAACGTTGTGAATCTTTTGACTCAACCCGAGTTTACTTATCTAAGTTTACTCTAACTAATATCCTTAACATGTTTAAGTCAAGTTTTGCTAGGCTTTTATTTAGGGAGCTTTAAAACGCGAAAGTCTTAACTCTCACGGGTTAAGAACAAGAACTTTTCGCAAGTTCCTATAATTGATCCTAAAGAGTTGTTTATCAAGGGAACTTTAAAATGCGACTTCTAAACTTGAAAAAGTCTAAGAATTTGCAAGATCCTATAGATGACTCGAAAACCCAAAACTTTGATTTAATAGGCTAAGCATCCACGAGTCTCATTCCTTGAGATTTTAAACTGTAGAGAACGAGAGATGATAGAGTCAATTATAAGTTTGGTATTCTTTCGTGAATTTATGTGAGTTAATTATAAGCCTATTCTCCCATCGCTTGCTAATAATTTTATCTGCAATAAATAAGGTTGTACGATTTGAAAAGTTACTTAGCTTCTAGCCCAAGATCGTTTAAAAGTTGCTCGGTATGGATTAGAGTTCATAGCCAAGGCATAACTTATTGAAGCGGGATGCGAAGATTGGCGAGTCCGAAAAGGCCCTAACAAGGCATGAGGGCTACATTTTGTTGCTAAGATCCAAAAGTGATGTGAAGAATCATTTATCGAAAATCAATATGAAGGATCGAGACACACGACGAAAAGCAAAAACTCCCGTAAAGATCATGGAGAAGTCTATCCAAAAAGGCCCTAACAAGGTATGAGGATAAATAGATCCAAGTCCTAAAAAGAGTCGGATCGTTGTATATCAAAGTCCAAAATAGAGATTGGAGAAAAATGAAGAAGTCGTGGTCCAAGTATGAAGAATCTCTCAAAACTTCAAGTGAAGAAATTCCTATTATGAAGAGAAGACCATTATTTCATGAACGTCTCTCAAGATTTGAAGTATGAAGTCGCTGCCAAATATCGGTCCGAGAAAGGTCTCAAATCGCGAAGCGAGTTATGCCAAGATATGAACTTTATGAGGTCCCGAGAAGCAGTTTTAAAAGATTTTGTCCTTTAGCTAACTATTGATTAAATCGTCCCACTTTATTTTCAGCCTAAATAACTATCGAAATAAGTCAACAATGCATCCTCATGATCATTCAAGACAACAATAAAATATAAGAGATACACCTAGGAATAAGGGAGTCTAAGTAAATAATTGGCCCACATGAGTTCGTGTTAGTTTGATAACTTATAATAACAATGATCTCGTTTTTAAGCTTGGTTTGGAGAATGTGAAAACTTGAGGATGATGATCATTCATGACATTTCCAAAACCCTAAGTTAAGTTTTTGATTTCTTTACTTGTTTTGTTATTTTCTATCTCTTTAATAAAGGCCAATGTGGATTCATTGTGATGAAAAGTGTAATCGTGCTTTGTAACTATGCATTGCATGAGGACATTGCAATGGTCAAGTGTAGGGGATTTGATAGGTGTGTAAACACCCATCCTTTTTACCACTTAACTACAATAATAACCAAGCCAAAACGTGTATTTTATGTCGTAAATGTCAGAATTATGCGTGGTTTTTGTTTTTGTTGTGATTTAGGACGAAAATGTGAAAAGGGGAGAAAACACGGGCATTCACGGGCTTTTATCGAAGAAAAAGACAAAAGACGAAGTCAAGAAATCAAGAGTGCAAAAAGAACGAAAGTTCAAGACCAATTCTGAAGATTTATCGAAGAAAAAGTCAAAAGACGAAAGTTTACTAAAAGCCGAAGAACTCAAGTCTAATTTATTGAAGAAATTACAAGACGAGTTATTAATCCCGAGACAAAAGTCGAAGAATTAAGAAGACAAGGACTTAATGATAATTAAAGAAAGAAGAAAGAAGGGAGGAAGCTTCCACTAAGCACCTCCCTAATCCACTATAAATAGGATCCTTAGGCTTTCATTTTTTCTTGTTGGCTAAGTGTGACAATTAGCTCTTCCATTTTAATTACTTGCACATTTAAATACATGTCATTTATTTAATTGTCTTGCACCTTAAATTCATTTAATTTCAAGTAAGTTTCCTTTTAATTGTTGTTAATCTTTACTTTTATTGTTCATCTCCTATCTACTTTTCTTGGTTAATCTTTAATCTTTATGCTTTATTGTTTATGTTCATGTTCTTGAGTTTTTATTAAATTGATTAAGTGGGTTTTGATTATTGTGATTATTATTGTTAGTGTTTTTGATTTGGTTTGATTGGTATCCATTAGTTGATCATTTTTTGTTAGCCTTGTTTAATCTTTTGGTTGATTTAGATTAGATTTGGTTAGATTCGTGTTATTGTTGTTTCCCTTGTTCTTCGCTTTCTGATTTTCCAGGTTATTCCGGATCAACGCCAAATATTTCGGATGAAGGGATTTTGTTGATTATTCCGGATCAGCTTGTTATTCCGGATCAGAGAAACATTCCGAACCAAACAAAGTATTCCGGATCAGCAGTTTATTCCGAGTCAAGGAAAACATTCCGGATAAAGCTTTTATTCCGAATCAAGGCTATATTCCGGATGAAGTGACATATTCCGGATGAGCTTATATTCCGAGTGAACCATTTATTCCGAGTGAACTAGATATTCTGGATGAAGGATTTGAGGATTTATTCCGAATAAGGTGAATATTCCAGATCAAGGCTGTTTATTCGGAATAACAAATATTCTGGATGAACTAGCATCTTTCGAATGAAGGTTTTGGCTTGAATATTCCGGATGAGCTTTTATTCCGCATGAGGTAAATATTCCGAGTGAAGAAGAATTATTCCGAACGAAGGTGACATTCCGGATGAGTGATTATTCCGAATGAGGGTATTTTCCGAATGAGCATTTTTTTAGTTTCTTTTAAGTTTAAATTTTTAAGCTTTACTTTTCTTGCCTTTTTCCTTAGTAGCACTTTAAGTTTACTTGCCTTATAGTTTACTTGCCTTAGATTTATTTTTGCCTTAATTTAAGTTTTAGTTGCGTTTTAAGTTTGCCTTTAGGATAGTTTTAAGTTTGCGTTATTTACTTTAAGTGCCTTTTAATTTTTCGTCTCGCTTTAAATTCCCGTTCACTTATTTTTTATTAGATTTAGATTTATTTATCTGCCCTTTACTTTAATAGTTTTTGCACCTTTCATTTTACTACAACAACACAACATTTGTTTTCACCAAAGACAACTGAGTCACACTTAAACCAGTAATCAATTCGATTAGACTTGGAACAACGATATTTTCTTATTAGGTGAAAGCCACGTATTAAATGGCACCGCTGTCGGCTCTTTTCGTAAAGATTAACGGTTTTCTGTGAGAGACGCGTTGCTTTTTGGTATTGTTTTCTTTTGCCTTTGCAGGTGTATGCGTACTAGATCTTCTACTTATCAAGAGCCTGAGACTCGTGAAGATTTAGCTATGGCAGGTGTGAACAACAACAATAATCCACCGCACCTCAACAATAACAACAACAATGTTCTTCCACAGCCCGATCTTCGGACAATGGAGGAGCTTTGTCAACCAACAATGTTTGGACGAGGAGGACCGATTGCGCAGATGCAAATCACGGCTCCGGAGTTTTCGTTGAAGCATCACATGATCCAGCAAGTGCAAACTAATCCATTCCGCGGAATGCCTAATGATGATGCCAACAAACACCTCGACAAATTCATTACTATTACCCAAAGCATGAAGTTGCCCGGTGCTACTATGGATGTTCTTCGCCTTCAACTCTTTCCACATACTTTATCACACCACGCCGAGAAATGGTTTGATCGTCTCCCGAAGAATTCCATTCATACTTGGGATGACATGACTCAACGATTTTTGTCGCGCTACTTTCCACCATCCATGGTCACGAGCCTTCGAAATCAAATCAGCGGTTTCATGCAAGAACCCGATGAATCTCTCTTTGATGCTTGGGAAAGATATAATGTCTTGATCGATCGTTGTCCAAACCACAACATGATCCCCGTGACCTTAATTGATACTTTCTACAACGGTTTGACTTTTTGTGATCGTGATACGATTAATGCAGCCACCGGTGGCACATTTATGAAAAGAAGACCCGAGGAGTGTAGATAGCTTATTGAGAACATGAATACTCATCACAAAAATTGGGATTCCTCCGCTTCTTCAAGGAACAACTCGAGAGTCAATGTTTCTTCTACTTCAGCAAACCCCGATATGACCGAATTCACCCGCATGATGGCCAAAATGAACAAAAATATCTTGCTCATCGCTTCAAACCAACAACGACAAGTTAAAGCGATAGCCAATCCTTGTGAGACATGCGGCGGTCCTCACTCATACACTGATTGTCCTTCCACTCAAGGCAATCCGGAAAACGTGTATGCGGCTTATGGTAATTATTCACCGGAAAATTACCAAGCCCGACCTCAAGGGGATAGAAATTTGCTAAGTTACCGGTCCAACAACTATCTTTCACCCGGTTTTTCTCCTCAAAACCACAACCCCAACAACAATTACAATAGAAGCAACCAAATCCCACCTAGAGCTTCTAATCCTTATAACCCACCCGCTCAACAAGCCCCACCCATGAATCAAGATGTTGAAGCTTTAATGAGAACCTAAGGAGAGACAATCAAGAATCTACAATGCCAAATTATCAATTTGAAAGGGGATATCACCAAGCAAGGGAATGACATCAGATCCGAGCTTCGAAATGATATACAATCCTCCTTCAGCAATCAAACGAATGATTTGAAGAATATGCTGGCTAGTTTCTTACCAACCACTCAACCCTCTACTTCGAGTTCTCTACCTTAAAATACCGTCACCAACCCCGAGAGCGAATGTGAGTGCTATTACTACCCGTAGTAGAGTTACTGTAGTAGGACCATCTATCCCACCCCTAGTTACACCATCTACACCACCTCCACCACCATTTATCCCTACTACTCCCACACCTAGTATTAGTACACCATTACCGTCTTCGCCTCGTCGTGATGAAGTACCCAACAAGCATCCTCCACCAACCCCACCTTCCAACTTTAACCCTTCAACATCTCAACCTTCACCTTTTACACCTCCACCACCCAACCCCAGCATTCCTTACCCTTCTCGACTCTACAAGGCTAGAATTTTGACTAAGAATGACATTCAATTCTCTAACTTTTTGGAAAAGATAGCCGGAATGAAAGTCACCTTTACCCTTGGTGAAGCTCTTGCCCAAATGCCACAATTTGTCAAGATGTTTAAGGAATTTCTTAATAAGAAGGAGAAGATGGTCGAGTTTGTTAATACTCGCTTGAATGAAAATTGCTCTGCAATCCTTCTTAAAGAACTTCCGGAAAAACTTGGAGATCCCGGTAGTTTTGTGCTTCCTTGTACTTTTAACCAAACTGAGAAATTTACTGCCTTAGCCGATCTGGGGGCAAGTATAAATTTGATGCCTTTAAGTGTTTGGAAAAAGTTATTATTGCCCGACCTTATACCCACCAAAATGACTCTTGAGCTTGCCAATCGCACTCTCGCTTACCCCGTTGGTATTGCCAAAGATGTGTTCATTAAAGTTGGCACATTCACTTTTCCGGTCGACTTTGTCGTTGTTGATTATGAAATAGACTTTTCTACTTTTCTCAATACTTACTTCCCTCATGAGAGTGATGCCCCTCCTTTGGACTTTGATGATTATGGTCTTGATCCTACTTCGGATTTGAAGAAAATTATTTCAAAGGAGAAGAAACCGGACGACACCAACATCCGCAGCACGTATGTTTTGACACCTCTTTGTCCACCTTCTGAGGACGAGGTTGTGCATTATCTTAGTGGATCATCTTCAAATTCTGCTAAGCCTGAGTGCTATTTTCCCCTAAAGTAAAAGGTGTTCGACCCTGGTATTGAAATTTTTAAGCCATCTCAGTATCCGTCTGATGAAAAAAAAGGAAAGATTTTTGGATCTATTGGAGATATGCTTGCACCTCTTCACCCTTGCTCCCACCGTGCTCCATCTTTGCTTAAGGGAACCTTGCCTACTCTTCTTTGGCTTGCCTTTTTCGCCTTAAGCTTGTGCTATTTGATGGACGAAAACTATGTATTTGATCCCGGTGGATGTGTTTCATGCTTCTTCCTATGATAATCAAGGTCGAGTCAGGCTCACGACTCGGTGAACAAAAATCAAGCGCTTCTTGGGAGGCAACCCAAGTATCTATCTTTTAGCTATCTTTATCCTAAGTGTAGGGGAGACCCGTTGGTGTTTGCTATTTCCTCTCTTCTCTTCTCATATTCAGGGATTCGAGCGCTCATTGATCCACTCTTGATGATTTTTGACGACCCGTGATTCCGTGTTTCCGTCTTCCCGGTTCTATCCTAAACTCTTTTCGATTCACTATTTTATATTTTCCAATATTAAATAGGAATCTCGTTAGTTGTCTTTTCCTTAGCAAGATTTAATCAGCGTGCACAATGTCCTAAGTGTAGGGGAGTTTACTCCCACATGCTTAAACATTGAGGACAATGTTTATATTAAGTGTAGGGGGACTTCTATCGAAGTTAAGTCGTCTTTTCCTTGTATTTGTCCTCATTTTAACCGGAAAATCAATTTTTCGACATTTTTCAAAAATTTTGATCTATTTTGGCCTATTAGTTTTTACCTTTGTATAGTTATTTTCTTTCTTTGCTAGAATAAATTTTAATAAAGTGGTTTTATTTTTTCAACATTGTGAATCTTTTGACTCAACCCGAGTTTACTTATCTAAGTTTACTCTAGCTAGTATCCTTAACATGTTTAAGTCAAGTTTTGCTAGGCTTTTATTTAGGGAGCTTTAAAACGCGAAAGTCTTAACTCTGACGGGTTAAGAACAAGAACTTTTCGCAAGTTCCTATAATTGATCCTAGAGAGTTGTTTATCAAGGGAACTTTAAAATGCGATTTCTAAACTTGAAAAAGTCTAAGAATTTGCAAGATCCTATAGATGACTCGAAAACCCAAAACTTTGATTTAATAGGCTAAGCATCCACGAGTCTCATTCCTTGAGATTTTAAACTGTGGATAACGAGAGATGATAGAGTCAATTATAAGTTTGGTATTCTTTCGTGAATTTATGTGAGTTAATTATAAGCCTATTCTCCCATCGCTTGCTAATAAATTTATCTGCAATAAATAAGGTTGTATGATTTGAAAAGTTACTTAGCTTCTAGCCCAAGATCGTTTAAAAGTTGCTCGGTATGGATTAGAGTTCATATCCAAGGCATAACTTATTGAAGTGGGATGCGAAGATTGGCGAGTCCGAAAAGGCCCTAACAAGGCATGAGGGCTACATTTTGTTGCTAAGATCCAAAAGTGATGTGAAGAATCATTTATCGAAAATCTATATGAAGGATCGAGACACACGACGAAAAGCAAAAACTCCCGTAAAGATCATGGAGAAGTCTATCCAAAGAGGCTCTAACAAGGTATGAGGATAAATAGATCCAAGTTCTAAAAGGAGGCGGATCGTTGTATATCAAAGTCCAAAATAGAGATTGGAGAAAAATGAAGAAGTCGTGGTCCAAGTATGAAGAATCTCTCAAAACTTCAAGTGAAGAAATTCCTATTATGAAGAGAAGACCATTATTTCATGAACGTCTCTCAAGATTTGAAGTATGAAGTCGCTGCCAAATATCGGTCCGAGAAAGGTCTCAAATCGCGAAGCGAGTTATGCCAAGATATGAACTTTATGAGGTCCCGAGAAGCAGTTTTAAAAGATTTTGTCCTTTAGCTAACTATTGATTAAATCATCCCACTTTATTTTCAGCCTAAATAACTATCGAAACAAGTCAACAATGCATCCTCATGATCATTCAAGACAACAATAAAATATAAGAGATACACCTAGGAATAAGGGAGTCTAAGTAAATAATTGGCCCACATGAGTTCGTGTTAGTTTGCTAACTTATAATAACAATGATCTCGTTTTTAAGCTTGGTTTGGAGAATGTGAAAACTTGAGGATGATGATCATTCATGACATTTCCAAAACCCTAAGGTAAGTTTTTGATTTCTTTACTTTTTTTGTTATTTTCTATCTCTTTAATAAAGGCCAATGTAGATTCATTGTGATGAAAAGTGTAATCGTGCTTTGTAACTAATGCATTGCATGAGGACATTACAATGGTCAAGTGTAGGGGATTTGATAGGTGTGTAAACACTCATCCTTTTTACCACTTAACTACAGTAATAACCAAGCCAAAACGTGTATTTTATGTCGTAAATGTCGAAATTATGCGTGGTTTGTGTTTTTGTTGTAATTTAGGACGAAAATGTGAAAATGGGAGAAAACACGGGCATTCACGGGCTTTTATCAAAGAAAAATACAAAAGACGAAGTCAAGAAATCAAGAGTGCAAAAAGAACGGAAGTCCAAGACCAATTCTGAAGATTTATCGAAGAAAAAGTCAAAAGACGGAAGTTTACTAAAAGACGGAAGTTTACTAAAAGCCAAAGAACTCAAGTCTAATTTATTGAAGAAATTACAAGAAGAGTTATTAATCCCGAGACAAAAGTCGAAGAATTAAGAAGACAAGGACTTAACGATAATTAAAGAAAGAAGAAAGAAGGGAGGAAGCTTCCACTAAGCACCTCCCTAATCCACTATAAATAGGATCCTTAGGCTTTCATTTTTTCTTGTTGGCTAAGTGTGACAATTAGCTCTTCCATTTTAATTACTTGCACATTTAAATACATGTCATTTATTTAATTGTCTTGCACCTTAAATTTATTTAATTTCAAGTAAGTTTCCTTTTAATTGTTGTTAATCTTTACTTTTATTGTTCATCTCCTATCTACTTTTCTTGGTTAATCTTTAATCTTTATGCTTTATTGTTTATGTTCATGTTCTTGAGTTTTTATTAAATTGATTAAGTGGGTTTTGATTATTGTGATTATTATTGTTAGTGTTTTTTATTTGGTTTGATTGGTATCCATTAGTTGATCATTTTTGGTTAGCCTTGTTTAATCTTTTGGTTGATTTAGATTAGATTTGGTTAGATTCGTGTTATTGTTGTTTCCCTTGCTCTTCGCTTTCTGATTTTCCAGGTTATTCTGGATCAACGCCAAATATTCCGGATGAAGGGATTTTGTTGATTATTCCGGATCAGCTTGTTATTCCAGATCAGAGCAACATTCCGAACCAAGCAAAGTATTCAGGATCGGCAGTTTATTCCGAGTCAAGGAAAACAATCCGGATAAAGCTTTTATTCCGAATCGAGGCTGTATTCCGGATGAAGTGACATATTCCGGATGAGCTTATATTCCGAGTGAACTATTTATTCCGAGTGAACTAGATATTCCGGATGAAGGATTTGAGGATTTATTCCGAATAAGGTGAATATTCCGGATCAAGGCTGTTTATTCGGAATAACAAATATTCCGGATGAACTAGCATATTTCGAATGAAGGTTTTGGCTTGAATATTCCGGATGAGCTTTTATTCCGCATGAGGTAAATATTCCGAGTGAAGAAGAATTATTCCGAACGAAGGTGACATTCCGGATGAGTGATTATTCCGAATGAGGGTATTTTCCGAATGAGCATTTTTTTAGTTTCTTTTAAGTTTAAATTTTTAAGCTTTACTTTTCCTGCCTTTTTCCTTAGTAGCACTTTAAGTTTACTTGCCTTAGATTTATTTTTGCCTTAGTTTAAGTTTTAGTTGCGTTTTAAGTTTGCCTTTAGGATAGTTTTAAGTTTGCAGTATTTACTTTAAGTGCCTTTTAATTTTTCGTCTCGCTTTAAATTCCCGTTCACTTATTTTTTATTAGATTTAGATTTTATTTATCTGCCATTTACTTTAATAGTTTTTGCACCTTTCATTTTACTACAACGACACAACATTTGTTTTCACCAAAGACAACTGAGTCACACTTAAACCAGTAATCAATTCGATTAGACTTGGAACAACGATATTTTCTTACTAGGTGAAAGCCACGTATTACGGACCTTCCCAGTTCGGAGCTAGCTTGCCCGGTTTTATCACTCGGGTTGCTTCGTTTTTCCGATAAACAAAATCCCCAACTTTGAATGCCATGTGCCTAACCCTTTTGTTATAATATTGTTCCATCTTCTTCTTGTACTTGGCTTCTCTGATGGCAGCCATTTCCCTTCGTTCTTGAACGAGGTCTAGGTTTAGCCGAAGCTCTTCCTCGTTTGTCTCTTCGTTAAACATGAGTGTCCGGAAGGTCCTCATTCCTATTTCGGCTGGGATGACTGCCTCACTTCCGTAGGTCAAACTGAACGGGGTCTCCCCATTGCTGGTCTTCATCATGGTTCGGTGGGCCCTCAAGACGCTTGGTAATTCGTCCACCCATCCGGTCATCTCTCTTCCCAAGCGAGCTTTAAGTCCGTGCATAAGTGACTTGTTTGCTCTTTCGACGAGCCCATTGGCCTGTGGGTGGGCTACAGCGGTGTTGATCTGCTTGATTTGCCATTTAACGCACCACCCCTTGAATGGATCATTCACAAGCTGCGTTCCATTGTCCGTGAGGATGATACCTGGCACTCCAAACCTACATACTATGTTCTCCCAAACAAACTTCTTCACGTCCTTTCCCCGGACTTTTGCTAGTGGCTTAGCTTCCATCCATTTGGTGAAATAGTCTATGGCCACTATGATGAACTTGACCTTGCCTGGTGCTTCGGGAAGTGGACCCAAGATGTCTAGGCCCTATTGGTAGAAGGGCTAAGGTGACATGATCGAGGTCATGAGGGTCTTCGGCAGTTTAGGGACTGAAGCATGAATTTGAAAAGAATCGCACTTCACTACCACTTCATATGTATCTTGGTACATCGTTGGCCAATAATACCCCTGTCTCATTATTTTTGCCACCACCGACCTGTATCCGGGATGCATCCCGCAACCTCCTTCATGAACCTCCCGGATGATATAGTTTGCTTGCAAGGGTCCCACACACCTCAGCATGGGAGAGAGATACGACTTCTTGAACAACACTCCTCCTTCGATAACGAATTGTGGTATTTTCATGCGGAGTTTCCTGGATTCGTCCGGGTTAGCGGGCCACACACCCTCTTTAAGCATTTGAGGATTGGAGTCATCCAATTTTCCTCTTCTTCTTCCACCACATCGTTCACCTCTTCCTTCTCAATCGACCGCGATGCCAATACTTCCACTAGGACCTCTTTTGTAAGGTGGTTGAAGGCGACCGAGGCTAGCTTGCTCAGGGTATCCGCTTTCTGGTTCTTGTTCCTCGGAATGTGCTGGATGGCAAACTTATTGAACTTGGCTACCCGTTCCATCGCCTCGGCGAGGTACTTTTTCATCCGCTCATTACAAGCAACGAACTCGCCGTTTATCTGGCACGCGACTAGCTTCGAGTCCACTTTTGATTGAAGGGTATGGGCTCCATTTTTTCGGCTAACCTTAATCCTGCTAGTAGAGCCTCATACTCGGCTTCGTCGTTCGAAGTTTCGAAGTCCAACCGAAGAACGTAAGTATACTCTGTGCCGGAGGGGTCTATTAGCACCAGACCTGCCCCGACCCCTTTTGAACTCGCAGCCCCGTCCGTGAACAACGTCCATTCCGCTTCCTTAGAGTCTAACACCTCCATGGTACAAATTAGCTTTTCTCCCGACGGTGTTTCGGCCAAAAATTCCGCTAATACTTGACCCTTAATCGCATCCGGGGCACATAGTTGATGGTATACGCTCCTAGCTCAATCGGCATACTTGGCCAGCTTTCCTGAGGCTTTGGCCCTTGACAACACTTGCTTGATCGGCTGATCAGTAATTACTTTGATTGGATGAGCTTCGAAGTATCTCCTCAGTCTTCTTGACAAGTGGAGCAGACACAGGACTAGCTTTTCCAACAGGGCATATCTTCGTTCTGCGTCATGTAACACCTGGCTGACGTAACGGATCGGAGCCTGCCCATGTTTTTTCTCCACCATGAGTACTCCGCTGACGGCGTCTTTAGCCATTGCCAAGTAGATGTACAATGTCTCTCCCCTGACGGGTGTGGTTAGGATTGGTAAATCCATGACTACTTTCTTCATCTCTTGGAAGGCGATCTCAGCCTCGACTGTCCATTTGTATTCGTCCCGATTCTCCTTAGTAATATTCTTCAATGTTTCAAAGAAAGGAAGGGAGCGTTCAGCGGACTTAGAGACAAAGCGGTTTAACGCTGCCAGTTTGCCACTTAGCGACTGCATCTCCTTCAGAGTCTTGGGTGACCTCATGTCCATTATGGCTTTCGTTTTCTTGGGGTTTGCCCTTATTCCCTCTGAAGTAACCATGTAGCCTAAAAACTTCCCTTCTTCTACCCCGAAGGAACACTTCTTGGGATTAAGCTTCATATTGATTTTCCGGAGATTATTGAAGGTTTCGGAAATGTCCGCCAGGAGTGTTGCCTCGGAAGAGCTCTTGATGACCATGTCATCCACGTATGCCTCCAAGTTCCGACCTATTTGCTCCTTAAAGGTCGCGCCCACGAGCCTTTGGTAGGTAGATCCTGCGTTCTTGAGCCCAAAGGACATCTTGGTATAACAGTAGGTTCCCTGGTCCGTGTAGAAGGCCGTTTTTTCTTCATCCTTTTCGTCCATCTGCACTTGGTGGTAACCTTTGTAAGCGTCCAAGAAACATTTATATTTATAGCCCATCACCGATTCAATCTTCAGATCTATTTCCGGGAGTGGATAATAATCTTTCAGGCAAACAGAGTTGAGGTTCTTGAAGTCGATGCACATCCGCCAGCTACCGTCGGTGTTCTTGACCAGGACTGGGTTAGATATCCAGGTGGGATACCGCACCGGACGAACAATCCCCGCCCTGACCCATTCCTCTACCTCCTTGGCTACCACCCCACTCTTTTCTTCCCCGAGAACTCGCCGCTTCTGGGCGACCGGGGTCATAGAATGGTTGACATTCAGTGAGTGTTTGATCAGCCTTTTAGGTACCCCGGTCATGTCAGCCGGGGTCCATGCGAACACGTCCTGACTTCGCCTGAGTAGGTCGATTAAACGTGCTCTCCCTTCCTCCGAGAAGTTTTTCCCAATTACTACTAGTTGGTCCGGATGAGCCGGATTCACTAGCACTTCTTCCATGAGCGGGAGGTCTGCTTCGTTTTCCCCGGGCTTCTCTTCTTCCTTTTGCTTTACGACTACCTCAAGCGTCTGTCCTTGGCTGCTTTTTTGTTTGTCTTCGAGCATTCGGCACTCAGCTATGATGGATGCTCTAGGGACCAATGTGGCTATCCCTCTCGGGGTTGGAAATTTGAACATGGCATGGGCGGTTGACGGGACCGCCCTTAGTGCTCTAATACCGGTGCGACCTAGAATGAAGTTGTAGGGAGACATAGCTTGCACAATGGTGAATTTCAAGTTGACCGTTCGTTTTAACTTCCCTTCTCCGAACAAGACAGCCAATTCCACCTTTCCTAGCAGCGTCAACTCTTCTCCTGAGAACCCAACTAAGCTTGCCTGAGATGGATCTAACCTCCTCTTAATCGAGGGGTACAGATGGTTAAAACAATGCTCGAACATGATTTGGACTGATGCTCCATTATCCACGAGCATGCGCCTTATCAAATGTACTTCTGCTTCAGCTTCTATGATTAGCGGTTCGTCGGAGGCGTCATTCCCGTTTAGGGGGGGAAGCTGATGGGGGCTTGCATCCAGTCCCGATCTTCCGGGGTGGGTTCCTTCCTCTTCTCCCCGGTCCGATACGACCTCACCATGTTGATTGTCTTTCTTCCGCCCCTATGGTCGTCCTTAGGCCTAGAGGAATTGTCCCTGTAACCGGCTTTAGGCTCATGGTCGCGCACCAGGTGATTGAGCTTCCCTGCCTCCAATGCTGCCTCTAACTGCCTCCTCAGCTGGAAGCAGTCACTAGTTAGGTGTCCTTTTTGACCGTGGTAGTCACAGTGCTTGTTCATGTTTTCCCTTCTGACCATCCCTTTAGTGGGTTCCGGTCGGGGCAGGCGGAGATGAGTCTCGAAGGCTAGTATTTCCTTCGGGGTGCGGGTTAGGGAGTCTATGGCGGATATAGGGAGAGGTTTCTTTGTCTCGTAGGGACAGGGAGGTGGGTACTGTGGATATGGCTGGTACAACTCCTTCCCTTTATCGGATCTTCGCCCGTAACGGTTCTGCCCCTTGTACTCTCCTCCATGTCTTTCGGACTTGTTGAACTGCTTGGTTCCCCTTTCAGCATATTCCCCTCTAGGTAGCTCAGTGATCCGAAATGCCTCTTCCGACTTAACATAGTCGTCGACTCTCTTCATCATCTCGTCTATGGTTTGGGGTGTCTTATCCGTGAACCTTCGGGCTAACTCGGGGCATTTGCAGTTGCTCACAAACGACGATATCAACATCACGTCGGAGGTGCCCTCGATGTAGCTGGTCTCATCTGTCCACCTTTCCTTGAAGTCCGGAAGGCTTTCGTGAGCCTTCCTCACTATTTTGGTCACGTCGATGGCCTCCTTCGTGCACTTTCTTCTTAACGCGAACCTCCTTACGAACTGATCCCTCAAATCCACCCAGTTATCTATGCTTCCATTTGGTAAGCGATCAAACTATCCTCGGGCGGCATCGTCCAGCGTCTGCTGGAACATGCGGCACCATACCGGCATGGGCCAGTCTCCTTGCGTTGCGGCCCCGGAGAATCGTGTGACATGGTTGTCCGGATCCGTACTTCCGTCATATAACTTGAGGTGAGGAGGTAAGATGTGCTTCGGGGATGAGTACTAGATGATTCGCCTTGTGAAGGGTGAGCGGGACACTTCCTTATAAGGCTTCGACAGATCTTCCTCCGGCTCCTCAACCGTCACAGGCTTATCCACATTCCTTCTTGGTTCGGTTTCCTCGAACGACAATCGGATGGGAGTGACATTGTGTCCGACCAACCGTGAGTTTTACTCGGAAATGAGGGCTTGAAGGCTAGCCAAGTTTGCTTCGCTCTCGTTGTTGGGTGCTTCACGGTTTTCGTTATTTCCCCCCGAGCCCGAAGCCTCGGTAGGGGTGACTGTTGATTGTTGAGGACCCGCCATCAAATACTCAAGGTAGTTTGAAGTTTGGGTCCACGGATGGTGATTGTTAAACACAATTGTATTATAAAATCATAGTAACAAATTTTATTATGAAAAAGGCAAGAAATCGTGGTCGGAATATATATCATCATTGTTGACCTAATTAAATTAACATGCATTCTTAACATGAACTTATCATGTTCTTAGTTTTACAAATTAATGAACAATATGTACAAGTATTAAACAGCATGTCATTTTGTAACAAACACGAGGAGATGAATGCATAACGGAAGTAGTTACAAGAAATCCATAGAATGTTTTTTGGAGCACAAGGGTAGTTCAAGTGTACTAGGCCTAGTTTAGAAATGAAACCTTTTAACCTAAAAACAGTAACTTCGTACTTGTATTTGCATAGGAACGATTTGATCAATGTACTAGTTGTTTGTTTCGTTTCAAACCAACACGTTGTAGACTTGTAGTTTATATATTCAAAAGATATACGATGTGTTTGGATCGGATAGCGCGAAATATTCGATCTGATCTACACAAAATGGAACTGCTTAATGATATTTTTTGTTTGGATAAGCAGATTTTGGTTATTTAAATACTGTATGTTTAACAAACCTTACCATCAAATTGTAAAATGAAGTTACTTGTGTACCTAGTTTTCATTCTAAGTTATAACTTCTATAGCCAATTTTTCAAGGGTAAAAGTTATAAAATATCATCTTACTTATTTATTAGTGTCGACTTTAAACACTTACTAATTAATCTCGTGACTTTACCATTGTACTTTCAAATTTATTCTGACTATACCAATATTACGTTAAAATTACTATATTACCCTTTTAAATGGCTAAAATACCCTTCATTGATAGCTACCCAGATGTGGTTCATGTTTTTTTTCTTATCATTTCAATTATTAACCAGGTAATATGCAACAACCATTAGTACAACATAAAGGGAATCTTCTTTAGATCTACAACTGAGCAAAATATACCCGTACACTATGCTTCTAATAATCTGCCCATTTCATTACATGTGAATAATGTTAATGATTATTCTCAAACGGGTCACTAGAACTTTAAAGATTATTCATAGGAGGCTGCCAATACAACAGAACAAGGTACGGATGGTCAAGATCCAAATACACATGTGAACGCCTTGCCAAACACACATGATTATTCATAGGAGGCTACAATTTGTCTTTCTTTATCGCACATTTTTCTCTCACACATTTAATCTTTTTCACCCAAAACTACCACCATCGTTTTAGTTCAGTAAAGATCATATGAAAAAATATACAACATTAAAACAACCGTAAAAACTAGAAAACATTTCCAGATCCAAGAAAAAAAACGTTGTATGTCATGTTTGTGGGACTCTGAAAGGGCCTCCAGATCTCGAGTGTGGTCGTCCAGATTTGTGGTGTTTTTTTATGAATCTGGTCGTAGACATTAAAGTCGATGGTGGTATTCATGGTGACAGCCATCGTTTGATGGTAGCAACAATTTTTTTAGTGGCGACAAATACATGGTTTTTTGCTTAGCTTGCTTTAGCATTTGTGTACTCGATATCGTTCTCGGTATCTAACCGAATTGATCACGGTTAATGGTGGAATAGTCGGTAATGGTTACTAAAAGTGGGAGTTGATTTTCTATTCTACTAGAAGGGTAAGTGCAAAACGTAATTAAAATAAGCTAAAAGCAAATCTAGAAAAACTAAATTAAAGCTTTGAAAATTAAACTAAAAATTACTAGAAAAACACTTGGTAAAAATAGAGATTTCGGGAAGCGTGCAATTTTTGGAAATTAAAACGTAATGAATTTAAAACTTGAAAACTATGTAAAACTAAAAACTTAAACCATCGGAATGTTTGTGTCGGAATGTATCAAAGATTAAACCATCGGAATAAGATGAAAGCTATCGGAATAATGCTGTCTGATTAACCATCGGAATAATTATAAATTAATTCCATCGGAATGCAGTCTCTATCTGAATGTCAATGGAAGCTTTCGGAATAATTAAGATTAAAGCTGTCGGAATACACTCTGTCGCAATACACTTCTGTCGGAATACAGGTCTATCGGAATGCAATTTCCATCGGAATATGGTTAATGAAATTTTGGCAGCGTTTCGTCTTAAAGTAACCTTAAGACCCGTCGCAATGTACGATCGCAATGAGCGATCGCAATCACGATCGAAATAAGGGGGAAAACACTTAATCGCAAAGTAGAACCTTAAAGGTTATTGCGATCACACTGAAACCGTCGGAATGTAGCGTCGGAATGAGTAAACCCCTAAGATTACGATGGAGCACTAATTAATCCGAAAATAGAGATAAGCTAAAAACTCAATAAGCACTAATAAGCAAATACGAATAAGCACTTGTTCAAACCTTAACCAAATCAAAACAAGCATAAAACTTAAAAATATTCTTTTAAAACACGAAATAAACAAACTTTTATAAATCAAACATTAAAAAGACTAAATTTTTAAGAAAACTTAAAGGACAGTAAGCTATATATACGAAATAAGCCAATAAGCACAACAAGCTTAAAGCTTAAACCATATAAAAACTTAGTAAGGAACAAAAAGATAAACTTTTTAGTCACAAAAACATCAAAATCAAACACGAATCAAGAACATTTTGGATCAAGGATAAAGAAAAATCAAGAAAGGAAGAAGAAGATTGAAGATTAAAAGCTTAAATTTGAACTTTTGATTAATGAACTTCAAATACAAAGATGAAATAAGGCTTAAATTTGAAAGAAAAGATGAAGTTTTAGTGAGAGAAAGTTAAACACTTTCTCTCTCTAAAATGAAAATTGCAAAAAAGAAATAAACTAGCTAACACCCTCCTAATGTGTCATTAGGAGGGTATTTATAGGAGGTGGGAAGGTGCATGTGTTGCTTCCTTCTTTCTTTCTTCTCGACTCGATTTGAATGCTTTGTCTTTCTCGACGTCGTCTCGGGATTTGTCGATACAAATTGAACTTGTCTTATAGTTTTCTTCTTCTATTAGACTTGAGTTCTTCGACTTCATTAAACTTCCACCTTTAGACTTTTTCTTCGATAAATCTTCAGAATAGGCCTTGGACTTTTGTTCTTTTTGCACTCTTGATCTTTTGACTTCGTCTTTTCTCGTTTTCTTCGATAAAAGCCCGTGATAGCCCATGTTTTCTTCTTTTTCATCTTTTGGTCCTAAAACACAATAAAAACACAAACCACACATAATTCCGACTTTTACAACATAAAATATACATTTTGGTCTTGTTATTATTGGAAATAAGTGGTAAAAGGATAAGTGTTTTCACACTTATTAAATCCCCTACACTTGATCATTGCAATGCCCTCATGCAATGCATTAATTTCAAAGCACAGATTACATTTCCCATTATAAATAACCCACCTTGGCCTTTATTAAATACTAAATACTAAGGAAACTAAAAGTACAAAACAAGTAAAGAAATCAAAGACTTACATGGGGGTTTTGGCAGTCATGAATGTTTATCATCCTCAAGTTTCACGTTCCCCAAACCAAGCTTAAAAACGAGAGCATTGTTATTATAAGTTAGCAAACTAACACAAACTCATGTGGCCCAATTATTCTCTTAGACTCCCTTATTCCTAGGTGTATCTCTTATATTTTATTGTTGTCTTAAATGATCACGAGGATGCATTGTTGACTTATTACGATAGTTATTTAGGCTGAAAATAAAGTGGGACGATTTAATCAATAGTTAGCTTAAAGGACAAAATCTTTTAAAACTGCTTCTCGGGACCTTTTAAAGTTCATATCTTGGCATAACTCGCTTCACGATTTGAGACCTTTCTCGGACCGATATTTGGCAGCGACTTCATACTTCGAATCTTGAGAGACGTTCATGAAATAATGGTCTTCTCTTCATAATAGGGATTTCTTCACTTGAAGTTTTTGAGAGATTCTTCATATTTGGACCACGACTTCTTCATTTTTCTCCAATATTTATTTTGGACTTTGATATACAACGATCCGCCTCCTTCTAGGACTTGGATCTATTTATCCTCATACCTTGTTAGGGCCTTTTTGGATAGACTTCTCCATGATCTTTAGGGGAGTATTTTCTTTTCGGCGTGTGTCTCGATCCTTCATATATATTTTTGATAAATGATTCTTCACATCACTTGGGATCTTTAGCAACAAAATGTAGCCCTCATACCTTGTTAGGGCCTTTTCGGACTCGCCAATCTTCGCATCCCGCTTCAATAAGTTATGCCTTGGCTATGAACTCTAATTAATACCGAGCAACTTTTAAACGATCTTGGGCTAGAAGCTAAGTAACTTTTCAAATCGTACAACCTTATTTATTGCAATTAAATTTATTAGCAAGCGATGGGAGAAAAAACTTATAATCAACTCACATAAATTCATGAAAGAATACCAAACTTATAATTGACTCTATCATCTCTCGTTCTCCACAATTTAAAATCTCAAGGAATGAGACTCGTGGATGCTTAGCCTATTAAATCAAAGTTTTGGGTTTTCAAGTTGTCTATAGGATCTTGCAAACTCTTAGACTTTTTCAAGTTTAGAATTCGCATTTTAAAGTTCCCTTGATAAACGACTCTCTAGGATCAATTATAGGAACTTGCAAAAAGTTCTTGTTCTTAACCCCTGAGAGTTAAGATTTTCGCGTTTTAAAGCTCCCTATATAAAAGCCTAGCAAAACTTGACTTAAACACGTTAAGGATACTAGCTAGAGTAAACTTGGATAAGTAAACTCGGGTCGAGTCAAAAGATTCACAACGTTGAAAAATTAAAACCACTTTATTCAAAATTTATTCTAGCAAAGAAAGTAAATAACATAACAAATGAAAATACTACTATACTACTAGGCCAAAATAGATTAAAAATTTTGAAAAATGTCGAAAAATCAAATTTTCCGGTTAAAATGAGGACAAATTCATGGAAAAGACCACTTACTTCGATAGAAGTCCCCCCTACACTTGATATAAACATTGTCCTCAATGTTTAAGCATGTGGGAGTAAACTCCCCTACACTTAGGACATTGTGCACGTTGTTTAAATCTTGCTAAGGAAGAGACAACTAAAGTGATTCCTATTTCAACATAAATTATAAAATAATGAATCAAAAGAGTTTAGGATAGAACCAGGAAGACGGGTACACGGGATAACGGTTTGTCAAAATTCATCAAGAATGGATCTTTGAAGCTCCAATCCCTGCACATGATAAGAAAGAAAACAACAAACACATAGTAGGGTCTCCCCCTACACTTATTATGAAAACAGATATAAAGGATAGATACTCGGGTTGCCTCTTGAGAAGCGCTTGTTTTTTATAACCGAGTCACAAGCCTGACTCGACCCAAAACTAGTTCAAAGGAAACGTGGTGAGGGATGGAATCATCTCATGAGAGATGTCCTCACCAAAGTACAACTTCACGCGCTGGCCATTCACTTTGAAATTTGGCCCATTTGGCTGAGAAAGCTCAATGGTGCCATATGGGAAGACTTTAGCGACGGTGAATGGACCAGACCAACGGCTCTTCAGCTTGCCGGAGAAGATCTTCAACCGAGAGTTAAAGAGTAAAACTTGATCACCAACGTGGAACTCTCGGTTCTTAATCCTAGAATCATGAATGATCTTGGTCTTCTCCTTGTAGATCAATGAGTTCTCATAAGCTTCATTCCTCAATTCATTTAGCTCGTTGAGTTGAATCTTCCGAAGATCACCGGGTTTGTTGATGTCAAAATTTGCCCACTTCAAGGCCCAGTACGCCTTATGTTCCAGCTCAATAGGGAGGTGGCATGCGTTCCCGTACACAAGACGATATGGAGTGCAACCAATCGGAGTCTTATATGCGGTACGGAAAGCCCACAAAGCATCGTCTAACTTATCGGCTCACGAGGCACGATGCTCTCACACAGTACGCTCTAGAATTTGCTTCAATCCACGGTTAGATATCTCGGCTTGACCATTTGTTTGAGGATGATAAGTGGTGGAAAGACGGTGATTGACACCGTACTTAGCCATGACTCGAGCAAATTGATCATTGCAAAAATGAGTCCCGCGGTCACTGATGATAGCACGAGGAACACCGAATCGAGCAAAAAGTTGCTTCAGAAAGTTCACAACCACCCTCGCATCGTTCGGAGGGAGAGCCTTAGCTTCAACCCATTCAGAGACGTAGTCAACGGCTACGAGGATGTACTTGTTCCCTTTAGATGATGGAAATGGCCCCATAAAGTCGATGCCCCATACATCAAAGATTTCACATTCTTGTATGAAATTTTGAGGCATCTCATCTTTATGTGTGATCTTGCCTTGGCGTTGGCAAGCATCACAATTTTTAACCATCTCGTGAGCGTCACGATAAATGGTGGGCCAATAGAATCCTGAGTCAAACACTTTCTTCGCGGTGTAATTTGGACCAAAATGACCACCGGTGGGTACTTTATGGCAAGCTTTGAGAATGTCTAAAGTTGCGGGTCCATCAACACATCGACGAATAATCAGATCAGCACATTGTTTGAAGAGATAAGGGTCATCCCAAAAGTAAGTCTTAATATCTTTAAAGAACTTCTTCTTTTGTTGGGATGTTAACCTTTCGATGAGAATACCACCCGCTAAGTAGTTTGCAATGTCTGCAAACCACGGGGTGTCATCAAGATTGTAATTGATAGACATTAAGGCCTCAAAGGGAAAAGAGTCGTTGATCTCTTGATTCGGATGATCCCCTTGATAAGGATCCTCAAGTCTACTTAGATGATCCGCGGCTAGGTTTTCGGCTCCCTATTTGTCACAAATTTCAATTTTAAATTCTTAAAGGAGCAAAACCCAACGAAGAAGTCTTGGCTTAGAATCTTGCTTAGTCAACAAGTACTTCAACGCGGAAAATGGTCGGTATAGACAATGGTAGTGGAAAGAACAAGATAGGGGCGGAACTTCTCAAAAGCATACACTACAGCTAAAAGCTCTTTTTCGGTAGTGATATAATGCAATTGAGCCCCCGTCATTGTATTGCTAGCATAATGGATTGGTTGGAAGTGTTTGTTCACTCTTTGGCCCAAAACCGCTCCAATAGCAAAATCGCTAGCATCACACATCAATTCAAAAGGTAGCTCCCAAATAGGGGTAACCAAGACCGGTGCCTGAGTTGGCTTGTCCTTAAGAATATTGAAGAAGTCAATACACTCTTAAGAAAAGATAAAAGGAGTATCTTTTTCCAAGAGGTGGGTCATCGGGCGAGCGATTTTAGGAAAATCTTGAATGAAACGACGATAGAAGCCCGCATGACCAAGGAAACTTCTCACACCCTTCACGGTTGAAGGTGGAGGTAATTTGGCTATGACATCAACTTTAGCACGGTTCACTTCAAGACCGGCTTTTGAGATTTTATGTTCAAGAACAATGCCTTCTTTTACCATGAAATGGCATTTTTCCCAATTTAGAACAAGGCGAGTGTCTTCACACCGCTTAAGCATGCGTTCCAAATTGGCAAGGCAAATAGAGAAAGAATCACCATAGACCGAGAAATCATCCATGAAGACTTCCATAGTTTCTTCAACCATGTCATGAAAGATGGCCATCATACACCTTTGGAAAGTCCCAGGAGCATTGCATAGGCCGAAAGGCATTCGTTTGTAAGAAAATGTTCCATAAGGACAAGTGAATGTGGTTTTCTCTTGGTCTTTAGGATCGATGGGAATTTAAAAATACCCGGAGAAACCGTCTAAGAAGCAATAATAATCATTACCCGCTAGACGTTCAAGCATTTGGTCCATAAAAGGAAGGGGAAAATGATCCTTTCTCGTAGCATCATTGAGTTTGCGATAGTCTATACAAATTCTCCACCCTGTAACGAGACGAGTAGGAATCAACTCGTTGTTTTCATTGGGCACAACGGTGATTCCGCCTTTCTTAGGCACACAATGGACCGGACTAACCCATGCTGAATCCGAGATAGGGTAGATCATTCCCGCATCAATAAGTTTGATAACCTCTTTTTTGATAACGTCATGGATCTTGGGATTCACCCTTCTTTGGTTTTGAATAGTGGGTTTAAAGTCGTCCTCCATGAGAATTTTATGTGTGCAAAAGTAAGGATCAATTCCACGAATATCGGAGATTTTCCAAGCAATCGCTTTCTTATGATTCTTCAGCACGTTGATAAGTCTAGATTTTTCTTCTTCTTTCAAGTCCTTTGTGATGATGACGGGTAGCTTCTTATTCTCTTCAAAGAAAACGTACTCGAGATGAGACGGTAGGTCCTTAAGCTCTAAATCCGGAGGATTTTCGACGGAAGGCATAGTCAAATTCGGATCATCGATAGAGATATCGTTAGGAGATGGTGGAGAAATATGGTCCTCATTGAGAAGTTTCTCAATGGTACGAATGTCTTCATCCCAATCGGAGGGAGAATCGTCATATTTTAAGTCCACATCTCCCAAAGTTGATTCAAATTCTTTCAAAAGGAAATCACTTTCTCCAAATGGAGTTAGTGGGGGAGCAATAGAGGCAACGGTCTCAACAATGGGTAGAGAAGAAGAACCATTTTTACAAGCGTCTTTGAAATGTTCTTCACAAGCCTCATCAAGAACGTCAATGAAATTAACACTCTCGTTTTCAGAAGGCTGCTTAGAAAGTTTACCCATGTTGAAAACGGTTTTATCGTCACCAACTCTCATGATTAATTCGCCCGCGGCTACATCAATGAGAGTGCGACCGGTCCTCAAGAATGGACGTCCAACGATTAATGGAACACGGGGATCCATCTCGTAGTCAACGACAACAATCCGCCGGAAAGGTGAATTTGTCGACACCGACGAAGACATCTTCGGCTATCCCCACCGGATAAGCAACCGTACGGTTAGCTAATTCCAATGTCATTCGTGTGGGGACTAGCTCGGGTAGAGACAATTGTTTCCAAACGCTTAGAGGCATTAAGTTGATACTAGCACCTAGATCGACTAAGGCCATACAATTCTCTACCCCCGGGAAGTTGCAAGGAATAAGGAAACGACCCGGATCACCAAGTTTGGTTGGTAATTTCCTTAAGAGCACTGCAGAGCAATTCTCATTAAGTTGGGTCTGAGCGATATCAAGGAGTTTCTCCTTATCACTGAGAAGATCTTTAAACATTTTCGCATACTTCGGCATGTGAGCGAGAGCCTCGGCAAAGGAGATGTTGAAATTCAGTTGTTTAAACATTTTAAGAAAGTTAGAAACCTGAATATCATCCTTGTTCCTCAACTTCTCTTTCCTCAACCTTGAGGGATAAGGTATATTGGGTTGAGATGAAGGCTTTGGAATGGAATTCTCACTCACATCCTTGGGTGGTGGAGGGGTGGAAGTATAAGGTGGAGGAATTGGAGAAGGGGACTCGTTTTCCTTTGTCACAATCACCGGTGTAGGTGTAGGAATCTCGGGTTCCTTTAAACCTTTGCCACTTCGGGTGGTGATTGCTTTCATCTCCCCTCTTGGATTAGCAACGGTGTTACTCGGAAGAGAACCCGAACCAGAGGCTTGATTACTTGGGAAAAAACTAGCCATCATATCCCCTAAGTTATTTGTTTGATTGCTCATAGAATTTCTCATATCGGCTTGAAGAGAATTCCCTTGTTTCGCCATGTCATTCCGTAGCTCGGCTCGAATATCGTTCCCTTGTTTTGCCATGTCACCCTTCAAGTTAATGAATTGGCTTGGAAGATTCGTCACCATCTCTCTATTGGTCCTCATGTAAGCTTCGAGGTCTTGGTTCAATGTCGTGGGTTGATTGAGAGGTGGGGCTTGGTAAGCAAATTTATTTCCTTGAGGTGGATATGGGTTTCTTTAGGATTGATATTGATTGGTAGCTCGAGGTTGGCTTTTATTGTTGCGGTTGAAATTGTTTTAGTTTTGGTTTTGAGGAGAAAAACCGGGTGGAGATAGATAGTTGTTGGAACGATAACTTAGAAAGTTAGGGTCTCCTTGAGGACGTGCTTGGTAGCCTCCTGTAGAAAATTTACCGTTAGCGGCATACACATTTTCCGGATTGTCAAGAGTAGAAGGACAATCGGTGTATGAATGAGAACCCCCGCAAATCTCACAAGAAGTTGCTATAGCTTTAGCTTGTTGAAATTGGTTTGTATCCATGGTTAAGAAGTTTTTGTTCATCTCAGCTATTTGGCGAGTAAGTTCGGTTATCTCTGAGTTGGATGATGTAGAAGAAACATTGGCCCTTTGGTTATTCCTTGAAGATGCAGATGAATCCCAATTTTTGTGGTGAGTGGTCATGTTCTCTATCAGCTCTCTACACTCCTAAGGTCTTCTCTTTATGAATGTACCACCGGCGGCAGCATTAATCGTATCACGATCACGAAAAGTTAGACCATTACAGAAAGTATCAATCAAAGTAACAGGGAGCATGTTATGGTTTGGACAACGGTCGATCAAGACATTATAGCGTTCCCAAGCATCAAAAAGCGACTCATCAGGTTCTTGTGTGAATCCACTTATTTGGTTGCGAAGACTAGTGACCATGGATGGTGGAAAGTAGCGCGCCAAAATTTTTTGAGTCATGTCATTCCATGTTTGAATCGAATTTTTGGGAAGACGATCAAACCATTTTTCGGCATGGTGGGATAAAGTGTGTGGAAAGAGGTGAAGGCGAAGAAAATCCCTGGAAGCACTGGGTAGTTTCATGCTTTGAGTGACGGTAATGAACTTGTCGAGATGTTTGTTGGCATCATCATCCGGTAATCCGCGAAACGGGCAAGCGTTTTGAACTTGCTGGATAATGTGATGCTTCAACGAAAATTCAGAAGCCGTGATATGCATCGGCGCAATCTGTCCTCCGCGTCCGTTCATGGTTGGTTGACAAAGCTCCTCCATTGTTCGTAGGGCGGGTGGGGGGAACATTGTTGTTGTTGTTATTGTTATTCAAATTGGGGTGGGTGGGTTGTTATTATTGTTATGCACACCGGCCATATCTATGTCTCTAAGAGTCTCGGGCTCAGGATAAGACGTAGGTCGAGTACGCATACACTAAAAGGAAATAAAATATTTTTGATTTTTTATCTTTTTTTTGTTTTTGGATTTTTGAAAATTTTATGTTTTTTTGGGATTTTGAAAAAAAAAATTTGTGCTTGAAAATAACGTTCCTAAAAGAACGGACCCCAAAATCCAATTTCTCACTAAAAACCGTTAATCTTTAGGAAAAGAGCCGGCAGCGGCGCCATTTTAATACATGACTTTTGCTTAGCTTGCTTTAGCATTTGTGTACTCGATATCGTTCTCAGTATCTAATCGAATTGATCACGGTTATTGGTGGAATAGTCGGTAATGGTTACTAAAAAGAGGAGTTGATTTTCTATTCTACTAGAAGGGTAAGTGCAAAACGTAATTAAAATAAGCTAAAAGAAAATCTAGAAAAACTAAATTAAAGCTTTGAAAATTAAACTAAAAATTACTAGAAAAACACTTGGTAAAAATAGAGATTTCGGGAAGCGTGCAATTTTTGGAAATTAAAACGTAATGAATTTAAAACTTGAAAACTATGTAAAACTAAAAACTTAAACCATCGGAATGTTTGTGTCGGAATGTATCAAAGATTAAACCATCGGAATAAGATGAAAGCTATCGGAATAATGCTGTCTGAATAACCATCGGAATAATTATAAATTAATTCTATCGGAATGCAGTCTCTATCTGAATGTCAATGGAAGCTGTCGGAATAATTAAGATTAAATCTGTCGGAGTACACTCTGTCGCAATACACTTCTGTCGGAATAAAGTCTATCGGAATGCAATTTCCATCGGAATATGGTTAATGAAATTTTGGCAGCGTTTCGTCTTAAAGTAACCTTAAGACCCGTCGCAAAGTAGAACCTTAAAGGTTATTGCGATCACACTGAAACCGTCGGAATGTAGCGTCAGAGTGAGTAAACCCCTAAGATTGCGATGGAGCACTAGTTAATCTGAAAATGGAGATAAGCTAAAAACTCAATAAGCACTAATAAGCAAATACGAATAAGCACTTGTTCAAACCTTAACCAAATCAAAACAAGAATAAATTTTAAAAAATTTCTTTTAAAACACGAAATAAACAAACTTTTATAAATCAAACAAAAAGACTAAATTTTTAAGAAAACTTAAAGGACAATAAGCTATATATACGAAATAAGCCAATAAGCACAACAAGCTTAAAGCTTAAACCGTATAAAAACTTAGTAAGGAACAAAAAGATAAACTTTTTAGTCACAAAAACATCAAAATCAAATTTCGGATCAAGGATAAAGCAAAATCAAGAAAGGAAGAAGAAGATTAAAGATTAAAAGCTTAAATTTGAACTTTTGATTAATGAACTTCAAATACAAAGATGAAATAAGGCTTAAATTTGAAAGAAAAGATGAAGTTTTAGGGAGAGAAAGTTAAACACTTTCTCTCTCTAAAATGAAAACTGCAAAAAAGAAATAAACTAGCTAACACCCTCCCAATGTGTCATTAGGAGGGTATTTATATGAGGTGGGAAGGTGCATGTGTTGCTTCCTTCTTTCTTTCTTCTCGACTCGATTTGAATGCTTTGTCTTTCTCGACGTCGACTCGGGATTTGTCGATACAAATTGAACTTGTCTTATAATTTTCTTCTTCTATTAGACTTGAGTTCTTCGACTTCTATAAACTTCCGTCTTTAGACTTTTTCTTTGATAAATCTTTAGAATAGGCCTTAGACTTCCGTTCTTTTTGCACTCTTGATCTTTTGACTTTGTCTTTTCTCGTTTTCTTCGATAAAAGCCCGTGATAGCCCATGTTTTCTTCCTTTTTCATCTTTTGGTCCTAAAACACAATAAAAACACAAACCACGCATAATTACGACATAAAATATACGTTTTGGTCTTGTTATTATTGGAAATAAGTGGTAAAAGGATAAGTGTTTTCACACTTATTAGCGGCAGTCACCATTAGGGCGATAGTTAGAACATACGATACGACTTTTACGGCGGTGATGTCTTTGAACCATGTAGCTTACTTCAATGGTTAAATTATATGGCAAAATTATCTGCAATTAATGGTTTGAATATGTAGTAGTGGTGGTTCCGTGGTTGTAAAAAAGTTACAGGAAGAAGATGTGAGATATGATATTTATGTGGAAAAAGAGAGAAAATGTGAGATACAATAAAAAAACATATTTTCTCTAGTGATGATGCATAAGTTTTTGTAAATTATTAATGAAGCAATTACTATCCAACAAATACAGGTATAGTTAGTGAAAATAATGTGTAGGTTTAGAACGACCCAAAAATATTTGTTGTGAGAGTATTAGAGAGAGAAACATAAATGGAGGAGTGAGAAGCAGAAAATTGTAAAGTGGTGATAAATGTGGCAAGAGATGTAATTATGTCATACAGGACGAGGGTAATACAGTAATTTTAACGTAATATTGGTATAGTCGGAACAAATTTGAAAGTACAATAGTAAAGTCAAGAGATTAATTAGTAAGTGTTTAAAGTCGGCACAAATAAATAAGTAAGATGGTACTTTATAGATTTTACCCATTTTTCAATTGGTAATTACTTATATAAGTCAAAGCTTATGTAGCACATTAGAGTCCGGTTATTAAACATCTCTCTTTTTTGGTGGAATCCAAGGGCTTAATCTGGACCATTCATTGTTAAGGACCAGATCAAATGATAAAAAACACGGAAGGACTAATAATGTAAATATCTTTAAAACAACAAAAGGACTGAATATGTAAATATGAAACAAAACTCCCATTCTCGTCTCCCCCACATAAACACACACACACACACACTGTTCACACATCAAATCCTAACCAAAAATCGCAAAATCTGCACAAAATAGTCGCGCAAATCATGAAATGAACACAAAAAAGCAAGAAGAAACTAGTAAATCAACCGATCTCGAAAAAAAAACGATTCAAAAGCAACCGATTCATAATATTACCGATGATGGTTAACCAATCTTCGTCTGTGGACTCGATATTGTGTTTTAACCTCCATTCTTCGCCATTCAGATTAATCTCCATTCCTTCCCGTTCACATTGCTTTTCTTATGATTTTACATTAACTGTATGTCCAAATCCATTGGTTTATTACTAGTGATAAAACAATAAAAATATCACCGATGATAAAATATCACCGGTGATATTACACAGTAACGTGATATTTCATTGGTTTATTACTAGTGATAAAACAAGAAAAATATCACCGATGATAAAATATCACCGGTGATATTACACAGTAACGTGATATTTCATTGGTTTATTACTAGTGATACTTCACTAGTGATAGAACAATGAAATATCACCGGTGATAAAATATCACCGGTGATAAAATATCACCGGTGATAAAATATCACCGGTGATAAAATATCACAGGTGATATTACACAATAACGTGATATTTTATTGGTTTATTGTGATAAAACAATAAAACTATTAACGGTGATATAGTAACGTGATATTTCATTGGTTTATTACTAGTGATAAAACAGTAAAAATATCACCGCTGATAAAATATCATCGATGATATTACACGGTAACGTGATATTTCATTGGTTTATTACTAGTGATACTTCACTAGTGATAAAACAATAAAAATATCACCGGTGATAAATTATCACTGATGATATTACACAATAACGTGATATTTCATTGGTTTATTACTAGTGATACTTCACTAGTGATAAAACAATAAAAATATCACCGGTGATAAAATATCACTGATGATATTACACAGTAACGTGTAGCGACTCTTGTCATTGCAGAAACGTCATTACATCCGGTGAACATCCGTCTACCTCACCAACTTTTCTCAACAACTCACGTGCTTCATAAACGTTACCATAATGACGAAATCCATTCTCAAGAGTACTATACGTAATCAATCAACAACACTTCATCATCAACATCTTTATTATCCATCTGGTCGGACGGTTGTGGTGGTTTGATGACGTGGCAGAGGCATTTGGTAGATGAGGATGACGATGATGATTATAGATGAGATTGATTGTGGTGGTATACGGTGATGACAGGTGAGATCGATTGATTCTTTGATTATGTTGATAATATGAAGGCGTTTGGGAGATGATGGTGGTGAGACAGTGTGATAATGGTGGTTGGTTAAGAGCGGTGTGAAACACGTTAACTGTGTGAAAATAAAAATAAAAAGCTTTAGGACAAGAAATTAGAATTACTCGATTAAATCTTAGATTAATCTCCCCCCTTAGATGAAAGCTAAATGAAAAGTGGGGATTGAGCCCTTGGTTTCCAACAAAAAACAAGGCTCCAAAATAACTTTTCTCTAGCACATTATTAGTCTTTGTAGTCTTTTACAACATATGTTATTATTTACTTGTTTTAATAAGACATGTTACAGTTACATTCATGATATATTCATGATACGATATTTGAAGTATCAATAGCATGTCATTTAGTTACATTCATGATATATTCATGATACGATATTTGAAGTATCAATAACATGTCATTTTGTAACTCCAGGGATTTTAATATGTTGTCTTCAACTCTATTGTAAAATCAAGCATAATAGCTTCTTTTTTTGTACCAGTTTAAATTTGATTTATAAATAAGTTAATTTTATAAACCAAAATAAAAAGGTTACGTGGTGTAGTTGGTTATCACGTTAGTCTAACACACTGAAGGTCTCCGGTTCAAACCCGGGTGAAGCCAATGTATAGACTTGTGTTTTTTAGTTTTAATTTTGTTGCTTTTAATCTTTATTCAAGTTGCCAAATAGTCCCTTTGCATGCTTTTTATTAGCTCTGATCTTATACTCTATTTGTATCAGTTTATCCATTTTTATTTTATAAAACGTCAAATTAAATATTTTTGGTTCATTCATTCTTGCTTTAAATTCAAACGAGTATGCGGTAAGACCACGTTTATTCGTGATCTGACCCAACCGGTTGTGAATATAAGACAAAAACATAAATAATATAATATAAAAAGTTCTTAACATAAAGAAAATGAAGCAGCCAATCGGTTCGAGTAACGACTCATCAATGTATCTTTCAATCTGCCACATGTCTTTTAAATATAGGGTAACTCTTCCCCAAAGTAATGAAAAAGAGTTGTATATCAAATTCGATACCATTGTTTGTGTGTTAACATATAAGATTCAAGCTAACAAGAGGTGATCCGGAGGTCGGGGAGGATAAAAGAAGTATTTAGACATTTTTAGAGAGAGAAAGATAAAGCTTGAAATGAGTGTGTGTATTTAGAGAGAGAAGTGAAATACACAAATAAGAAGAATCCTCACCCCTCCATGGAAGTATGGAGGGGTATATATAGCTTTGACACACACGAACTATTCTAACTTAACAAAACTAGTCCTTGCGTGTGTGGCTATATCAAACTAATGTAATTCCGTAAATGGCGCTCACATTTTAGGGCTAACAATCTTCCCCCAATGTGGAGACATACGGAATTACTTACAATGTTCCTAACCAGTACAAATACAACAAAATAAAGTCTTCCAAGGCGCTTCCAATGTTGAGGATGTCTTATAAGTCTTCTTGTCTTCATAACTTGTACCTCAGCTTGAATCCTCTTTGTCTTCGCTTGTTGTGGAACAATTGTAATATGCATGATTTGGATTAACTTCCCCCCAATTCATGCAGCATGTATTAAAAAACTTTCTTCATAGACTTCCTTTTGACGAAGTTTCTGAATCAGCTTCCCCCCAAACCAATATCTGTATCTTAAGCAGATTCTGACACTTTGATGTAGTTTGAACAATCTTCTAACTCATCGGTTTAAGTGCACAACGGAAATTTGTAGAAGAACCACACCAAATAACACTGCTTTTATACTGTTTCATGTCGTTTATGTTTTGGTGATAATCCGTTTGGGGTAACATGCAGGAAATCAGCAACAATTCTTCTCACGCCTGCAGAATACTTCATAAAAATCATCTAAGGTAATACTTCCCCCTGGAATTTGATCCGATTACTTCAAAGTACACGATCTTCCCCCATGATGATTTCGAACTCTCGGAAGCATCATTATCGTGGACGTCCATATACTCGAGAAGTTCATAGTCTTAAGCAAATTTCTTGAAAAGTTTTGAAAGTCATTGAGAAACTTTGAAAAATTTTGCTTAGACTATGAAGTACCATTGTCGTTGTGTAGCTCATAAATATCCCGTGAGAATTGATTGCTGATTCCATTTCTCTCTGTCTAACTTACCAACCTCGAATTCATTCGGCTATTTGTTGTGACCACATGTGAAGTAAACCCGATATTGCAAACTTGAAACTGAAGTACAATTCCCCAAATTTGTTACTTAAGCTTGCACTTGTGTCGATTGAAGAACGGTGTAGAAACAAGTCTCTTATACCTCTTGAAGTTATCCACACGAGCAACTGCGTGTGACACCCAAAAATGATAGTTATCCATGTCGTCGACCATCCACCCCTTGACAGTGGAAACTAGATAATTCAAGTCTCAATCATAAATTTTATCGCCCAAGCAAGTCATCAATCGATAGACTAGGTTTGAAGAAAAGGGGTAGAAAAATAGAAGGAAGGCTCGATGATGAAATACGTAGACGCCTTCATGAAATCCCACTTCAACTTCAAATAAAGAATACCAAATCCACTTCGCGATCACTTGTCTTTGTAGAATCAAAACTAGCCTTGTCGTTAAAGTGAATCTTATATCGGATCGTTTTAGCGTTAAGTGTTTTGTTTGCTTTGGTGTTGTGTTTGAATGTCGTTAACTAGAACAAATTATGAAGGAATTGTCATTAAGGAACAAAATTTGTCTAGATAACTTGTCATTGAAGCCCAACGTCAGTCATATACCCAACTGATGCGCTTTTCCAAAAATATTAGGTTTCAAACCCAAAATTTTCTTTGTCGTTGAAGCACTTTCGTTTGAAACATAACGAATATCTGGCACCGAAAATAATGTCATCATAGCCTAATTATACTCGTCTGGACTCAAAATAATATTCGACCACCAACCATTTTTGGCCCAACTCATTGACACAAATCACAGTCATAACCAAATCCAATATTACCAAGTGCATGCCAGTTGCAAAATGTGTAAACTTGATTTTAAGTATCAATATTGGGTTAAGTAAAAAAAACGTGGCCCATCAGGAGGAAAATCAAATGCAGCCCGTAATTCTGTCCATCATTATATATTGTTAATCCTTTGCAGCCTATCTGAGTTAACCCTAAAGTCTTGGATATAAATAAGCTAATCCTCACAAACCCTACACACATTAACATAACCAACCACCACTTAATCTCGAACATAGAGAAATCCGCCCCCATTTTATCTCTCATCCACAAAAACTAATCTCATCCTGATCTCATCTAAAACATGAATTAGATCCAAAACTTTCGATCTTAACAAATCTAAAAACGCAGCCATTGATTCTCATACACAAACCCACAAACACCATTAACCATGAAAACCTCCACTTCGTTAATAAATTGAAGAACCCACCACAGATTGTTCTTCATCTTTCAAAGGACGAAAGTAATAGTTTTCAAGGTCTCATAAAATGAGATCTCGGGTAGGTTTGATATTTCAGATTGATATGATACGTTACTGTTTTTTTTTCTTTTCTTTATATATCGAAACAAAGAGAGGGTACTACATAATTGTAATACATCTTTCTTTAATAGTTTCGTATATCAATAAAGGATTAATCCTTAACAGTTGATCAATGATGAAGTTTATTTTGTGAACAGATCTATAACAGATCTTGACATGCAATAGCATCACACGAAATCATGACTGAGATCTTGTTTATAATGTTTTGGAGTCTAGATGTTTGTTAGGATTCGAGAATAGAAGTAATGTAGTGTATGTGACGATGGGAATATAGATAGAGTCGGGTTTTGATGATTGGTGTTGTCGTGATTGTTTGGATAAGTCGGTATTGGGTTTTGTAAGTCATGGTCTTGGCAATGTTTTTAATGGTTTGGTCAAGATGTTACAAGTTTTTCTTTAAAAAACAGTCATTAAAGTGAACTTTTTATGCCCATCGCAACATAAAAGTAAATGCCATCGAAGTTTATTTTAAACCCATCATAATGACATTCAAAACTATCCATCGCAGTGTGAATCCATCGAAATGAAAATACCACCCATCGCATCGACCCATCGCATCGACCCATCGCAGCGACCCATCGCAGCGACCCATCGCAGCGACCCATCGCAGCGAGTCATCGCATTCCTCCATCGCACTCAATGCGATCAAAAAAAGCCATCGGGAACTCCCATCGCAGTCAAGCCATCGGAATGTGCATCAGAAGAGGGTTTTGACCATTTTCTTTGGTGTCACCGAAAATGGCGAAATCTGGGTTTTTCAGGTCTGTTTTTTCTTGGTTTTACCAAAGAATGGATATGTGACAATTGTTTTTGTCCTTTTACCCAATAAAAAATTTAGAACTAATGCATGTTTGATAGGACAAAAACAATCAATGGGTACTAAAAAATGGACAAAGATTATGACGAGGCATGACAAACACAGAGATGGACCAAGAAATTTATATAACGAGATATTACCAAATAAAATGGATAATAATGAAACATGATGAAATCAGATAAGAATCGATTCAGAAAAAAACATCAACCGTGACTCTAAAAACACAACAAGAACACCAACCATGAATCATAACAAGGTACGAGCCTTGAATCCTGATAACACGACGCAAACACAAACACAAAACACCCCCGGTTAGCTCTGATACCAATTGTTAACATATAAGATTCAAGCTAACAAGAGGTGATCCGGGGGAGGATAAAAGAAGTATTTAGACATTTTTAGAGAGAGAAAGATAAAGCTTGAAATGAGTGTGTGTATTTAGAGAGAGAAGTGAAATACACAAATAAGAAGAATCCTCACCCCTCCATGGAAGTATGGAGGGGTATATATAGCCTTGACACACACGAACTATTCTAACTTAACAAAACTAGTCCCTGCGTGTGTGGCTATATCAAACTAATGTAATTACGTAAATGGCGCTCACATTTTAGGGCTAACATTGTGTCATATTATGTTTGATCTAAATAGTTATATTATGGTTAAAGGAGCTTTTAGGTTACACATACTTCAAGGCAACAATAAGAGTTTGTTCTTTTTCACTGTTTGACTTTTGATTCTCGGTTCTTGTTTGTTTATCTTTCATTTTGGTTCATTTTGAAATTACTACGAATTACGGGATTTAGAAATACGCATCTTTGGTTTGACAACACTTTGATTTCACATGTTGATTGGTATAGTAATTGGTTAATGATTATGTTTGAGGTTTAAGTATTTGAATTAACTGTAAAATTAAAAATATTAGAGGTGGCAAACGGGCGGGCGGTATCGGCGGCGGGTAAAACGGGCGATGGGTTAAACGGTGATGGGTTAAACGGGCTCAGGCAAAATAGACGGGTTTAACGGGCGCAAGCTAAAACGATAAAAAAACATATAAAAATATAGAAATAAAAAAAAATTATACTTGTTTGAATGTCGGGGATAAAAAATTAAATATAAAAGATCCGCCGAGTAGCCTAATTAGTATTTTACATGTGCGACCATTAAGCTCATTTAATTTCTTACATGTGTGCCGTTTAGCCCATCAATATTAATGAATAGGCAAAAAGTGCTTCATCTTTTTTTTTAAATGCCAAAAAGTGTCATATGTATCAAAATTAACAAGACTTGTCACCTCTAATATTATATGTATAGGTCGCAAAACAGACGGGCAGATGGGCGACGGGCGACGGGCCAAACGAATGTGGGTTAAATGGGCACGGGCGAAACGAGCGGGTTAAAGGGCGCAAGCTAAAACGGAAAAAACATATAAAAACGTAGAATTAAAAAATAAAAATTCTTGTTTGAAAGCCCGAAATGAAAAATTAAATATAAAATATCCGCCAAGTAGCCTAATTAATATTTTATATGTGCGCCCATTAAGCCTAATCATTTTTTGAAAAATATCAAAAAGTGCTCATACGTATTAAAATGGGTAAGATTTGCCACCTTTAATTAGATGTTAAGTTGGTTTGAGTTGAGTTAGGTTCTTGATAAATGATAAAAAAATGTTAAAATTGATTGTATAAAGAAAAGAGTAAAAAAAATATTTTAATAAAAAATTAAATTGAAAAATAGTGCGAATAAACATAGGCTAATCTTGATTTCATATAAAAGACAACTTGACCCCAAATGCGCAAGATAATGGAGTAAAACCATGATACATATATTTTGATAATAATCGATTTAGATAGAGCCTAATCAGAGATTTAATCGCATTGGTAAGAGTAACAAGTAATGTCATTTATAATATAACTCAGGGTGCGTTTGGTTTTTTCGTGGGTTTAGATTTAGGTTTAGATTTAGTGTTTGATTGGATTTACTTTAGGTTTTTGATTTGATATAAAATAAATAAATTTACATATTTTAATGAATTAATTATTTGTATATATATATATGTGAAAATAAAATAATATTAAATTCAATTAACTTTTGTGGAATGTATAAAGCCACGTAAATGGATTCATCAAAATGTTCCATCTTTTTTGTTGGGCTTATGTTAGTGGCAGTTATAACAATGGATTCATCAAAATGTTCCATCTTTTTTGTTGGGCTTATGTTAGTGGCAGTTATAACCTAATATTCTGCTTAGTAAATGCACCAAACAATATACATTAAGCCTAAAGTTATCCCATGCCTTCAAAAGACAAGAACCAAACACGCCCTCAATTGTTTTCACGTCTAATTTATCTTCACGGAGAATTCAATTTCACCGGGTGGACTTTGAGGTTTCTGAGGTTTATAAAAACTCGATGGACGTTTGTCTCGTGAGATGAGTTTTGAATATTTGAAATGTAAAAACTTAGCTAAAATAATAGGTATACCATAAACTTAGCTAAAATCTTTTCCAAATAAACTTGGTCCCAAATTTTGTAACTTTGGATACTCGTAAATACAAAAACTTTATTCAAAATTTTGGATATCTGAAATGTAAAAATATAGCTAAAATAACGGGTATAACATAAAAGCATCATCGCAAATTTTGGATATCCCAATTCATGATATATCTTGTTATTGAAAAGTCCCTTAAATGATTTAAATTTAAAACAAAAAGGTCGTAGTAAAAAATTTCTCATTTTATATTTACATTTTAGCCCATAAAAATTCATGAGATTCGAAAATTTCTCATTTCATATTTACATTTTAGCCCACAAAAATTCATGAGATTACTTTTATAATAACTGTCGGAATTCAAGCGATAATTGTTTGTGAAAGAGATTTCAAACTTGTAGGAAATATGACATTCAATGAAAAAAAGAATACATAGCAACAAAAAAAACAAGAACCGAAAAAACCAAGCAAAACTTTTGGTTCGAGGCTTGGTTTTAAAAAACTTATAGTTGAACTTAAAAAAAAAACTGCCTGAGACCGTCTCTTGTTCACCCATAATCAAAACCCTCGATACTCGTAAAAAAAATTATGTGCACCTAATAACTTACGTGCATTTATATGTTGTATTAAGAACATATAAGTTGTATCTTTAAGATATAAAATTTAAAAACATAATGCATAATAAGATACTTGTTTATTTTTTAAATTTATAAAAATTGAACCACTAAATAATTGATGGATCAAAGTTTCAAGTGGGACTTATTACCCTTAATCTAGGAATGATAGGAGAACATGTGAGTGATTGGAAGTATATATGTTAAGAATCAAAAACCATAGTGGTGTATTACAACCGATCTATCTATCTCAACACACCAAGGAAAAATGGATCCTACTAATAAATTTGAGTATGTATATGGAAGACCATTGATGTATGCAGCTTTGCATGATCATGCACATTATAATGCTTCAACAAGAAAGGTACATTTTAATTCAGAAGAGCTCTTCGACCCAAATGACAAACAAATGTTAATCCGTGAACTTAAAAAACTTTATTCACACAAATCATCACAAGTATATTTTGCATTTGGTCCATTGAACGAGACCGAGAAAGGAATCACGTGTTCGATATTCTTGCGTCACCATCGAGCTATGAAATTATTTCTATTGATATTTTTTTTGAAAATATTGTCCCACCAACATGATTGGATTATACAGAGCGATTGAAGGTTATAGACAGGAGTGGACTTATGGGGTTTCCCGGGGGTTCACGGGAACCAGATGGGTGTTTGTCTCGTAATATAAGTTTCGTATATTTGAAATATAAAAACTTAGCTAAACTAATGGGTATAACATAAACTTAGCTAAGATTTTTTTCCAAATAAACCCGGTTTCAAATTATGTGTTACATAAATACTTCTTAATCCGAAATTTTAGATACTCGTAAATAAAAAAAATTATTCGAAATTTTAGATATCTGAATGTAAGAATATAGCTAAAATAATGGGTATAACATAAAAGCATCATCGAAAATTTTGGATATTAAAATTCATGATATATCTTGTTATTGACAAGTCCCTTAAATGATTTATATTTACAACAAAAAATTATATTCGAAAATTTCCCATTTCATATTTACATTTTAGCCCACAAAAATTCATGAGATTACTCTTATAATAACTGTCTAAATTCAAGCGATAATTGTTTGTGAAAGAGATTTAAAACTTGTAAAAAATATGACATTCAATGAAAAAACAAAAAATATAACAACAAAAAACCAAGAACTGGAAAGACTAAGCAAAATTTTTGGTTCGAGGTTTGGTTTTAAAAAACTTATAGCCGACCTTTTGGTTCTCAGCAAAGAAATGACTGAGACCGTCTCATGTTCATCTATAATCAAAATCTTTGATACTCGTAAAAAAATTATATGCACCTAATAACTTACTTTTTTGGGTCTGCCCCTGATTATGTTCAAATTTATGCTAAATTTATGACAATGGAGTTTTTAGGTTAACACCCATATTCAATAGAATTTTCACTCGTCTTAGAAAAGAAATTTGTGCATAAACATCTATATGTGATGCATGAAAACTTAAAAAGCGTCCTTAAAGTTTGAAGAATTTTCAAGTGTGCAGAAGTCTAGTTTTTGAAAAATATGTTAACTTTGGCGGAACGGTAAAATTTCTGACGAATCAAAATGCTCAAAACCAGTTTTCACCGGAAATAGTTTGATCTCGCCGGAAAGTAGCACTCTATATGGAAAAAAAATCGGGTAGTCTTTTCCTTTTTACAACTTATATTAATGACTCATGTTATTTCAATTTATAAGTTTAATCCACGTATACATGAGTTTTATTAACATAATTACATAGCTGTTATTGATTCACACCATTAGCTTTTTCCACTCAGGCATACTCACACCTATATATACATAACAAAAAGTTATACAAAAGGTAATGCTATTATACCCAATCGCAATGACGTAGCTGGAATCTTATTTATAGGTAAGCCGAGATGTAACACAAACCAATAATAATCGTTAATTTTTTACTTTCGATAAATTACAAGAAAAATCTCATTAGTACTTAGATTTCACATTCAATATGCTAACCACTGCCCGATCGTCCTTATACACTGGTAGGCAAATGCGTAGGGTGGTTTTTATTTTTATAATTTTGTTTATATATAAAATTGTGAAACATAAAGTATGAAACAAAAACTGTAAAATTTAACAAATTAAAAGTATTAAACTTATAAAAAATCAATAACAAAAACTGATAAAACTATGTGTTAAACTGTAAACAGGAGAAAGAAAAGAAAAAAAAAGTATAAAACAATTATACTTTTCGTGAGCCGAGGCCCAAGAGGCCTTTATAACATTGTTATCAAGAGTCCAATTATAATCTTAGAATTTTATAATTTTACGATACTGCAAAAAAAAACTATCTGAATCTTACATGTGATATTTTCATGTTTAAGATCACATAGGATTTCAATCTTTGTCATAAGATCTAATACGATGCGTTTTACTTTTTTAAATCACAAACTATAAAAGTGCAAATTTACAAATTGTGTTTCATATAATTTAAAAACTAGCAGGGTACCTGCGCGTTGCGGCTGCGGGTACCTGTGATTAAAGTTCATGCGTAAACAAAATAAGATTGACGAACCAATTAGTTTGAAAAAAAAATAGTTTAGTCCCCTCTATTTCGTTTTTGGCCCCCTTTTATTAGTTAGTCGAACCGGAGACGATCATAGTTTCCGAATGACCCCGTTGGTTGTTTCAAAACCATTCGAACCATCAACTTGGCATATATATTGTATGAGAATTTATGTGTTTTATTAGTTGTACACTATGTGTATAATAACATTTATTTTTTTATTTTAAGATGTTTTTAAAATAACATTAATGAGTGTATTAAATTAGTTTATACTTTATGCTTTATCATGTGTATTGTTTAAGTTTAAAATTTAAGAAACATTTAATGTATGGATGATTTATAACATAAACTTTATAAGTTGTATTAGTTAAAGTTAAGTTTTATGCATTTGAACATTGTACCATAAGTTTTAAGATTAGTATTACTTAAAATTAAATGAAGAGAGAGATACTAATCTCTTTTATATGTAGTATATATAGATAGATTTTTTGAAATATATATGATGATCATAATTTTTGAAACAATGTTCATTTAAAACATTTATATAATTTTGTGTTTATGATATGGGTGATGATTTACACAATTTTAAAACTAATTAATACACTTAAAATTAATGTGTTTTGATATTTATAAAAGTAAACATGATTAAAAGTGATTTAAAAGTATATGTGTTCAAACACACTAATTTGATATTAATTTATAAATCTACTAGTCTTAATGCCTGTGTACGCACGAGACTTAAATATAAAGGATAAATTAAGTAATAATTTCGTTATTGCAAGTTAATAATATTATATATGTTTTTAAAAAACATCTAATATTTTATATGTTTGATTATGTTGTTGTTTACTCTGCACCGTGTAAATTAATATAGACTCGTTTCAATTTTTATTTTTCGAATTTCATACTCTTTTTACTTTCTATTTTTTTATTAGTTACATTTTAATTATTAATCAACAAATCATTTACATCAATCTTACACATACACGATTTATAAATTCACAAATTTGTAATGCTTAATATCATTCTATAAAATAATATTAAATTTTAATACTTAAATAGTTACGATACTCATTGACCCACGAGTTTTACGTGATTTTCATTATGTGATAATATTAATTGATATTTTGTATAAATATTAGTTTCACAAAAGATTTGACTTTGTTTAACTGAAATGTTAGCTATCATTTTTAGACATTATGTGTTTAATAACATATAACGACCTTGAAAAAATATATGTTGTTGTAATAGGTAAAATCTCGTGTATTTATTTTCATCTCACACTGATGTTGGGGTCCTGCATTCATTTTAATATTTATATTCATGTTAATAATAATTTACCCATATTGCATTGCTTGTATTTGTTAAATATTAAAATGGAAATAGACATTAATTATGTTTTTATTTGAATATTTGTAATCATAACATATGTTAATTTTTTTTAATATAACATATATGTTAGTATTTTTAAAATATAAAGTCTAGATGGTATAAAGTTTAAGGGGTATTTTGTTTATTTTGTAAAATTACTAAAAAGTATGAAAAATTATAAATTTACATTTAGCTACACTTAATTTATTTAGAATTCAACCAATAAAGTTTTATTAATCCTTCCTCTTTTTTTAAGTTTTTATTTTCACAAATTTGACACATATATCTTTGTGTGTTTTTATTAAATTCCTCCACCAAAATTTTTAATTTTCACTAAATTGAATTATATTTTGACTTTTTCCACCAATAATATCACTCACTTTTGCTTATTTGTTAAAATCAAACCATTTGATTGATCTAGTTTTACAATATTTTTATTAAAATTATCAAATAATCTAAATTTTTTTTTATTATTTTATTATGTAAAAGATACTAATTTAATAGCACGGACCAAACACCCCATAAAACAACCGCTCAACAGGATCTCATCGCAACAACCAAATCCAACAGAAACATGTCATCAACATCAACATCATCATCATCATCGTACAACCACAAAGACTTCATAAAAAAGCACTTAATCCCATCGATAACCAAAACGCAAACATGCTCCATATGTCTAACCAACAGTATATCAAACCCATCTCTGATACCCTCTTGTTTACACGCTTATTGCACTCATTGTATCCTTAAGTGGAGTGATTTTAAGAGGGTCTGTCCACTTTGTAAAGCTAAGTTTAGTTCCTTGTTTGTTGAGATTGATGTTGAGTCTGTTAGTTATCGGACACTTCATTTGTCCAAAGAGGTTAATCGACCGAGTAGTTGTAGTAGTAATGTGGGTGGGTTTAGGGCGTTTCGAAGATCAAGGGATCTTGCGGCTCAAAGAAGGTACGTACAGTAGAATTTTTGTTCAACTTATTAGGGTGTTTGGAATTGTTTATTTTTTAAGTACTTATATTTGTGATAATCACTATGTAGACATTTAGGGGGGCCGCGGAAAGGGACGAAAATCTGACTTGAAAAATTCGAATTACTCTGAAGAAGTTGTGTAAATGTAAAGAACTTTCATAAAGTGTTCCGGTCTTCACATTTTGATGACGTCTCAGCTTAGGTATGACACATTATTGAAATGTGCAGATCAGAACACTTTATGAAAGTTCAGTTACATTTACACAATCTTTTCATATTTCTTTGCTAGTTCATGACCAAAACCCTTACTTTTTTTGTTGTTGAAGGTCAATTATAAGTTGATGCGGTAGAAAACATAATTTTTTTCACTCGTGGATCTTATTGCATTCTTGTACAAAGAAGGTACAATTTTTGTTAAGTTATAACTTATAAGGGTGTTTGGGATTCTTATTTTAGAGTGCTTATATTTGTGATAATCACTAGATAGACATTTAGGGGGGTCACGGAAAGGGGTCGGAAACAGTATATCTCACTTGAAAAATTAGAATTACTTTTTGGGTTTTGGTCATACAATATAGACGGACTTTGTTCATTGTCTCGTTTTGGTACGTGAGCTCTGAAAAAAAGTTGTCTAAATGTAACGAACTTTGATAAAACTGTTTTAATCTTCACATTTTGATACCTACTGATATGAACCTATCCCATACTAGGCTCACATCGTTTATAATGTCCAGGTGTCCCCTCCTTTTCAAGCTAGTTTTTTTGGAAAAGTTCATTGCTAGTTCATGACCAAAACCCTTACTTTTTTTTATGCAATAAAAAACGTGTTTTTTTAACTCGTGGATCTTAGAGGGTGTTTTTTTTGGGTAAAGGATCTTAGAGGGTGTTTGTTTCAGCTTATATGTGGGCTTATGAGCTTTATGATTCCGGCTTACGTATCATAAACCCCAATTTCCTGGATTATTTTGAGACTTTTGGGATTATGTAAGTTTATTAGGATATGATAAACTTATACAAGCCCATGAGTCTCAAAATAAGCGAAAAATTTGAGGCTTATGTTTCATAAACCCCAATTTTTTGGCTTATTTTGATACTTGTGGGCTTATATAAGTTTATTACGATATGATAAAGTTTAGATGGTATAAAGATTATAGGGTATTTTATTTATTTTGTAAAATTACTAAAAAAATATGGAAAATTATAAATTTACATTTAGCTACACCTAATTTATTTAGAATTCAACCAATAAAGTTTTATTAATCCTTCCTCCTTTTTCAAGTTTTTATTTTCACAAATTTGACACATATATCTTTGTGTATTTTTATCAAATTCTTCCACAAATTTTTTTTAATTTTGATTAAATCGAATTATATTTTGACTTTTTTTACCAATCATATCACTCAATTTTGTTTATATGTCAAAATAAAACCAATTGATTGGTCCATGTTATAATTTTATAACATCCACTTTTTATTAAAATTATCAAATAATCTAATTTATTATGTAAAAATACTAATTTAATAGCACGGACCAAAAAACACCCCATAAAACAACCGCTCGGGGACACAACAGGATCTCATCGCAACAACCAAATCCAACAGAAACATGTCATCAACATCAACATCAACATCAACATCATCATCGTACAACCACAAAGACTTCATAAAAAAGCACTTAATTCCATCGATAACCAAAACGCAAACATGCTCCATATGTCTAACCAACAGTATATCAAACCCATCTTTGATACCCTCTTGTTTACACGCTTATTGCACTCATTGTATCCTTAAATGGAGTGATTTTAAGAGGGTCTGTCCACTTTGTAAAGCTAAGTTTAGTTCCTTGTTTGTTGAGATTGATGTTGAGTCTGTTAGTTATCGGACACTTCATTTGTCCAAAGAGATCGGACACTTCATTTGTCCAAAGAGGTTAATCGACCGAGTAGTAGTAATGTGGGTGGGTTTAGGGCGTTTAGAAGATCAAGGGATCTTGCGGCTCAAAGAAGGTAAATTTTAATTAAGTTGTTAGGGTGTTTGGGATTGCTTATATTTGTGATAATCACTAGCTAGACATTTAGGGGGGTCACGGAAAGGGTCGAAAATGGTAGACCGCGTGCATCTGACTTGAAAAATTAGAATTAGTGTTTTGGTCATAGAATATAGACGAACTTTGTTCATTGTCTCGTTTTGGTACGTGAACTCTGAAAAAGTTGTTTATGTAACGAACTTTCATAAAATTGTTTTAATCTTCACATTTTGATACCTATTGATATGAACCTATCCCATACTAGGCTCACATCGTTTATAATGTCCAGGTGTCCCCTCCTTTTCAAGCTAGTTTTTTTGGAAAAGTTCATTGCTAGTTCATGACCAAAACCCTTACTTTTTTTTATGCAATAAAAAACGTGTTTTTTTAACTCGTGGATCTTAGAGGGTGTTTTTTTTGGGTAAAGGATCTTAGAGGGTGTTTGTTTCAGCTTATATGTGGGCTTATGAGCTTTATGATTCCGGCTTACGTATCATAAACCCCAATTTCCTGGATTATTTTGAGACTTTTGGGATTATGTAAGTTTATTAGGATATGATAAACTTATACAAGCCCATGAGTCTCAAAATAAGCGAAAAATTTGAGGCTTATGTTTCATAAACCCCAATTTTTTGGCTTATTTTGATACTTGTGGGCTTATATAAGTTTATTACGATATGATAAACTTATATAGGCCCATAAGTCTCAAAATAAGCCAGAAAACTGGGGCTTATGAAACATAAGCTGAAATCAAATAAGATCATAAGCCCACATATAAGCCGAAACAAACACCCCCTTATTGCATTCTTTTACAAGCGTGAAATGATTTGGGTACCTAAATTTTATGTCTAGTTTTTTGCTTAAAACTATGTGTCATTAGCTTATTGGTTTATGCTCAATTGCGTACCTTTGTTACAACTAATGAAATAGTGACACCAAGATTTAAGCATAGAATTAGGCATTAGTTTAGTCCTTGTGATCACTATTTCATGAAGTGCTTATTCATATATGGAAGCATTAGCTGGAAAAGCATAGGCTATCACACCCTCTAGATTAGTATCGTTGGTAGAATAAATGAAAATGTTTTAGCTTACGATTAGTATAATTTTTTTTCGCATTCTTTGATATTTATCTAGGTAAATTGATATATTATGTAAAGGTGTGATATTATAATATACCTTGATAACTATGAGAAATAAAAACGGATGCAGTTTTTCCAGGTTGAGTTTACCCAGGGATTTGGGGGGGTGAGTCTTTGACCCAGATGTACGCTGTCTAACCGAAAAGTGTCCCTAGTCCATCTCTCCGAAGATGTTTCTTGTATGGACATTTGACATTTTGACCATTAAGCCATCTTGGTGATGGTTGATAGCTGTTAGTAAATGTAACAAATTTTATTTTGTAGCTGTCTATAATACATATCTACACTATATTCTAGTGTTATATAGTGGAAGGGTTAGTATACTGTCTATGCATCCATTTAAAAGACATGATTTTTGGTTGTATATTTTAGTTTTAACCAGTGGATGTATTCAGACAATTCCATTTTTCTCTTATTGTTTTAACTTTCAGGGCTATTGGGATATCAAGACAAGAACTAAATGCCGTTAACAGAAGAACAAGGCCATTACCAAGGCAGAGGTCACTAGGGGAGAACGATATTCTGCAGTGGCGTGCAAGGTATAGCATGTAAATTTGTACAACATTGATTGATTTAGTTGCCTTGAAATTTGTTTGATGATGTGAATTTATGAATGTATACTTGCAGCATATATGAGCAGAACATGCGGGCTGTACCTTGTCCTAGCAGAAGGCCTGTTGAGCAGGTATACCTAATATTCATGATTTTCACTGGTTAAAAAACAGGCGATAATTAAATCTGGATAAGATTTGGGCTTTTCTGAAGTAGACGATCCATCATTCTGGATATAATTATATTACAGCTATTGATGTTAAATCTTAAAAAAATATACTATATATGTAGGCTTCTCTAGATTCTGATATCTTCTTTAAGTTAACGACTATCATTTGCCACATAATTATGTTAATATTCTTTTAATACTTTAAGGATTCTATGGGAAGAAACCGTTACAAGGAAAGATTACTACAAAAAATAGAACCATGGATACACAGGGAACTACATGCTGTTCTTGGTGATCCGAACCCTGGTGTTCTTGTCCATTTGGTGACCTCACTCTTTTTCTCGAGCCTTGAAGAAGGTACTTCAAGACCTGGTGGTGAAAAAATCAACTATCTTGAACGTTTGCATCCTTTTCTGTCCGATCGGACTATTACATTCTGGCATGAACTCAGGTAGGTTATCTCCATCTGTCACTAATTATATACTTTCAGTAAATTATGAAAAAGCTATATAAATTCATCAATCATCACATCATCACATCATCACATCATCACATCATCACATCATCACATCATCACAAGTATCCCAAGTTGGGTCAATGCAAGCTTCTTTAATCTTTAACAGGTCAAACGTAAAAAAAAGTTCAGCTTAAAGGGAAACGGGTTAAATGTTTCCCAAAAAGTAATTTCAATATGTAGAACCACATTAATCATACTGAAGAAAAAATTGAGAATGTTCAAAATTAGTATACTTTTTGTAGTCTATACACAAATAAAAAAATGCTTTCTTTAGATGTTTTGTTTGATTACATCTATATTTTAACGACCATATAATTTTCTCTACAGATGTTTTGCAGAAAGCACATTGAACATGGAAACATATGACACGGTTGTTGAATATGTAAAATGGTGAATTCGACTATCCTCGTGCTCATCTTAGCTAATGAATCGAAAAAGCTGAGGTAAGTACGAGATCAACTCAGAAGCTGCGATGAATCTGGCAAACGACGTCTCCGACTCCGATGCAAGGAAGAAAAAGGGTTCTAGAAGGGTTGAAAGATCAGATGCACGTAGGTTGAAAGTGGGTTGGCTGAGGAATAGGTTGAGAAATATCTACTAGTTGAAATTGTTAATTGTGTGCGAGAGTCAGAGTTTGATAATGAGTATTTACATTGGGGTGAATGGAGTTGACAATGGGTTGAAAAGAATCTTATAAGATTTTAATGGGTTGATAATGGGTTTCGCATTGAAGATGCTCTTGCAATTTCCCCATAAAATAGGAAGACGGAGATGAAATAGCAGCGCGTACTGCAATGGTGGGAAGGACATTGTACATTACATAGGGACACATATTCAATTAGATTACTTACCTGCATAGCTAGCAACCGTTTCTGCAGTTTTTTTGTGATCTGTGATATGTAAGAAAAAACAAGATAAAAGGAATAGATGCATACTCTAGGGATGTCCATTTTCATTCACATCTTCTATGTGCAGGGTAGGGCATATTCATTTATACTCGACCATGTACATGTGTATCAATGTATGAATTCGATTGGTGCAAGTTTATACACCGCGTGTCTTTTTTTTTTTGAACGGCAAATTTATTAAAACAACTAGCAAGGAGCTAGAACATTACAAAGACATCAAAAACGGATGTTGAATCCAACAATCCCAACTACAAGACTTAACACACCTAGCTTTAAACCAATTAAAAGAAATCCGCGTAATGTCTTCAATCAACGTCTCCCGTTTAGAACTAGTCCCCTCGAAAATAAGCTTGTTCCTGTAGTTCCAAATGCACCACCATGACGTATAAAAAACACCTTCTAAAACTGATTTCAATTTGGATGATAAATGAATGGAGCTAAACCAAGTATACCAAGAGGCATAAGAATCAGAAGGCAGCAGGACCAAATTCCACCATTTGCAAATATGTTGAAACACATCAGTAGCCAAACTACAACCAAACAGAAGATGATCCAACTCTTCCAAACCTACACCGCAAATGGCACAAGAAATCGGAGACACCGCAACCCTACGCCGATATAAATTCATACGGGTAGGAATACGGTTGAGAGACACCTTCCAGGCAAAAATATTAAGCTTAAATGGCACAGATTTAATCCACCTAGTAGGAATATCCGACTTCGGTAACAACGCATCGTCAAGTGTAGAACGAACGTCTTTAACTCGAAAAATACCCTCACCATTTAAGTCCCATCTCCATCTATCTTCCATCTCCGCTAATATAACAGACTCTAAAAGCGCAGCCATCTCAGATAGCTGCGAAGATTCTGCGCCTCCTCGAACTTGACGACGAAAAGTAGACAGTAAAGGCGAGGTCATTTTTTCAGCCACTGAGCATTCTTTATTATTCTCCAACGCAAATAGACGAGGGAATTTAAAAGATAAACGAGACTCTCCAATCCAATAATCGTTCCAAAAACTTGTCTTACGGCCATTCCCTACTCGAATTTTGCAATGAGAAAAAAAGTCAAAACCATGTAACTGTAGTACCTGCAATTCGTTAATGATCGATTTCCAGGGAGAACAATAAGCAGCCGAAATCTCCTTTGTGTTGTACCCATGCGCAGCTTTGATAAATCGAACCCAAAGAGAGTCTTCATTAGATAAAAACCGCCACATCCATTTTGCCAGCAAACCTCTATTAAGTGCATAAAAACTAGAAACTCCGAGCCCTCCATTTTTCTTAGAAGCAAGAATTTTGGACCATTTAATCCAAGTAACTTTTCTTTCGCCCTCCTGTATACCGTTGAAAAAGTTACGGCGGATGGATTCCATAGAATAAAGAACTTTTTTAGGGACTTTAAAAAGAGACATCTGGTACAGAGGAGTAGACCCTAAAACTGCTTTGAGGAGGGTATATCGACCACCAATAGATAAGGTACGAAGCTTCCACTTAGACAGTCTAGCTCGAAGTTTACAAATAATATCTTCCCAAGAATTGAACAACGACATATTGTTTCCCACCATAATCCCCAGATATTTAAAAGGAGTACGCAACACACTACAACCTATCAAATTAGCCGCATCGGAAACACCCACTTCTGGAACACCAATGCCAAGAATTTGACACTTATTTAGATTCAAAGATAGGCCCGAGATTAAAGAGAATAAACTAAGCATTTGCATCAAATGACGAAGATTAACCTGAGACCATTCGCCCAAGAAGATAGCATCATCGGCGTAAAACAAATGAGATAACGAAACCGAAGAATTAATCCTGATCCCTCTAAATCTGCCCGCTTCAATAACACGTAAAAAGGATAGATGAAGCGACTCCATGACAAGAATGAATAAGAAGGGCGCCAATGGATCTCCTTGTTTCAATCCTTTATGAAAAGTAAATTCGGAGGAAGGACTCCCATTCACAAGAATAGATGCTCTACTCGATTGTAGGATACCACGAATCCAAGCTCTCCATTTGTATCCGAAACCAAACGCGAGTAGAACTTTATCCAAATAATCCCACCTAATAGAGTCATATGCTTTAGCGAAATCAACTTTGAAGATCATAGCTTGATTTTTATAATGATGACAACGAGCAAGCAAATCGTTAACTATGAAAGGCCCATCCAGAATTTGACGATTAGGAAGAAAGGCAGTTTGAACATCCGACACTAAGGAAGATATAATCGAAGACATACGAGTAGCAAGAATCTTAGTAACAACTTTATAAATGCACCCAATCAAACTGATAGGACGGTAATCTCCTACCTCTTTAGGCTCCTGTACTTTCGGAATAAGAGTAATAAAGGTGGAGTTGCAACCAACCGGAAAAGACGCATGGTCAAAAAACCAAACTACAGCTGAACAGAAATCGGTACCAATGATATCCCAGAATTTACGGAAGAACTCAAAAGTAAAACCATCAGGCCCGGGAGACTTGTTTTCACCACACCCCCAAACGGCTGATCTAATTTCTTCTACGGTAATAGGCCTCTCCAATTCGTTATTCTGATCAGCATTTAGTTTATTAGGGAACACGTGATTTAACACTCCTATATTACGACCAGACTCCTCGAAACGAGCAGCAAAATGCTTCCGAAATTCATCTTTGACACGGATCGGATCATCAATCCACTCCCCATCAATCATAATCCCCTTAACTGCCAAGCAAGCACGTTTTCGATTCACGATACCATGAAAAAATTTGGAGTTTTCGTCCCCCTCTACTGCCCATTTAACTTTTGCCTTTTGAAAATAATCACGAGAATTAGATGCTTGAGCGTCATGGAGAAGTTTAAGGTATTCCTTTCGACTATGAATGAGCTCCGGGTTTTGGTCACCATTATCCATCAAGACATCAAACTCCTTCAATTTCAGTTTAAGAGTATTTATGTTGCCGTAATGAGTCTTCTTACGGTCCAAAATCCACCTTCGGATCCCTCTTTTCAATATTTGCAATTTCTTCTTAAAGCGTATCATACCATTAACGTCAGAAATATCAATAGACTTCCAAACCTGATTAACCATAGCTTCAAACCCCTGATATTCAAACCACGAGTGAAAAATACGGAAAGGAGTGGGACCAAAATCAACAGTGACATCACGGAGAAGAATCGGGCGATGATCCGACAGGTGTTTGTCAAGACAAATCGCCGAGAGATGAGGGAACCAAGACAGCATACCATCAGAAACAAAAAACCTATCCAACTTACTCATTTTTGACGCCGAAGGATGAGACCAAGTAAAGTTGTAGCCTTCTAAATGAACCTCAATCAGATTAGCTGCATCAATAAACTGATTAAAAGCTCTAGCCCCGTAAACGTTAAACACCGTACCCAATCTATCTTCTTTTTTTCTTACTTCATTAAAATCACCCATTACTATATATTCCCCATTCCACCGATCTATGAGAGACTTTAAATAGGACCATAAAATGCGCTTAAGCGATGCCACTTGCGGAGCATACACAGAAATTAAAAGTAACTTCGTTTGATTAATACCCCACGATCCATATAATGCGATAAAATTATCAGAAATGATGTGATTCTCTTTATGAAAGAAACGCGGATCCCATACACAAAGTAAGCCTCCCGAATTGCCATTCGCTTCACTAGCAATAGAATCGAACAAAGAATTACCCCACAAAGCCTTAATCGCCATGTCCGAAATATTACCGGCTTTAGTCTCCTGCACAGACAGAAAAGAAATTTGATGTTTATTACATAACTCCCGTATCCACTCTTTTTTGGCCTTGGGACCTAGGCCTTGGACATTAATAGATAAACAATTCATCGGAAACAATCATCCACTCCTTGCTGTTCAATAATCTTCTCCATATCTTTGGCACAACCTTCCAATGAAAATCCCATAGTTTGACCCATCTTAATCATTTCATCAAGGATATTTAGTATAGATCCTCCCTGCCCCTTCTTCTGATTTTTACTGACCGACTTTGGAGATAAGTGTACCTCAGCCTCCTCCATATTCTCCACAATGCGTGAATTACATCCAACAGATTTACTGGCAGATTTGGCATGATTCTCCTGTGACGAATTATCGTGAAGAGGCAATGGGGCACCCTCTGGAGTATAACCAGGAGGAAACGGTTTGCTAGAGCTCATATTAGTATTCTCGACTGACTTAGCTTTCTGCTTGAGTAAATCATAAATTTCAAACGGATCATATGATGTCTCCTTATGAACCGAGCCTTCGCCATTTTCTGCTACACCATTATTCTCACCAAACATCGTTTCTGATATAGCTTCATCATCACTTTCTTCAACCAACTTCTCCTGTTGAGGTAGAGCACATGAGACATCATCCTTGTCCTCAACAACCTCATTATCATTATCAGAATTGCATTCCTGCTCCGCAACTTCTTTAAACGAAGGTGTCCACATAAAAAGCTCCTTGGCGCGAATAACGAAAATTTTACCTTTGACAATAATCTTAAACTTTTCCAGAATATTATCCTCCTGACTTGTTTTAATACAAATGCGTTTACGTGCAAAACAATCTTCTCTATTTTCTTCCAAATCAAGAACCTCACCCCATTTAGCTCCAATTTTATGAAATGTGTTACTCGACCAGGCACGCATAGGTACTCCCTCAATATCCACCCATACTATCCGTTCACGTGGATAAAAATCCGACTCAACTTCAGATAATCTATTGAACCAGGAGGCAACGCCCTTATGTTTCAAGAGTTTAGCTTTAGTAGACGTTGATTTCAACTCAGCTAGAATCCAAAGACCCCCTAATGCAAAGTTCCACAATGTTATCTTTTGATCATTTTTTATTTTCCTTTTGTCTTATAGTAGGTAAATCCTTAAACACTACAAGTTATCGTCTATGTTTACATAGAACATAAAAGAAGTAAAGCTGCTCAAACTTCCAAAATTTTATCCTAACGAGTTTGCAAGTTTGGATTTGATTCAGCTCAGAGATCAACTTGACAAGTACAACTACATTTCTGATATGAAAAAAGATTAAAGATATAAGGGGTTGAAGGATCTTAAAGAGCTTTTAAATAAGCTTGTAGAGGTGAATAAGCATGAAGTGAATCTCATCTATTCAGTTATCAAGTTGGTGTTAAGACTCGAGACCGTTACTGTCGCAAGAGGTTTTTGGAGAATGGAGTTTGTGGAAAAGGAATTTAACAAATAATAAAGCTGATCAGTAGTTTATCGATGGTTTAAGGTAAGCAACTATGATATTATCAATAACTTTCAAGGTATGAAGACTTGTTTGTTCATCTGGTTGTTCTGAACATTTTAACTAGATATTATGCTGTCTTTGAAATGAACAATTAGTATTTTGGATCTTCTAATTATACTGGTGTCATTTTGGGTTTTGCATTAAGTTACTGTGGACTGGTGGTGTATATTCAAGCATGGAACATATCTGCCACTACTTTTCACTGTGTATAAAACTTAAATCTTGTTACCATATATCTTTAAATGCTAGTCCTGTTGCATGAACCTTTAAGTAGTCTGACTAAAAGGGATATTAAACGTGAGATCACTCGATTGAATAAATGGAGAAAAAAATAGTGGGTCCCAAAAGTAGTGTTTTGACTTGAGCGAGTGATAGTGACACTTTCAATGTACCTTACAATGTACTACCTTACAATAATTGGTAACCAGAATCGTGCACTTTCAATTAGAGGTGCCAAAACGGGCGGGCAGGCGGGCACGGGCGGCGGGCTAAACGGGCAACGGGCTAAACGGGCGGCGGGCTAAACGGGCGCGGGCTAAATGGACACGGGCAAAACGGGCGGGTAAAATGGGCGGGCTAAACGGGCGCAAGCTAAAAAAAAGGGGAAAAACATATAAAAACCTATATTTAAAAAATAAAAATACTTGTTTAAAAGCCGGGGATAAAAAATTTAATAAAAAATATTCGTCGAGTATACTAATTTGTATTTTACAAGTGCGCCCGTTAAGCCCATATAGTTTCTTACATATGCGCGCGTTTAGCCCATCCATTATAAAGAATGGGCAAAAAGTGCCCCATCCTTTTTTGAAAATAGACAAAAAATGCATATATGTATCCAAATAGGCAAAATTTGCCACCTCTTTTCAATGTACCTTACAGCTTGTATCAGAATTAAACGCATAGCGAAGATTATTGTATTTTTTAATCCATACCCAGACATAACATGCAATTAGCCTCTCTCTTGATTTTGTCTCATTTCAGAGATTTTTATCAAATTTTCTTCGTGAATATGCCTGCCATGTCATAGTTACATGTTTGTACTTTACTACTATAAATACTAGGTAAATAAAAAGCCAGCTTCAAATTCATTTAGAAGAACAAATATACATAATTCATCGTCAGAGATAAACTGTAATCTAATCAACTCATTCAAAAGTACTCGGAACAAAAATGCAATATCTACAAAAGACATACCAAACGGGTCCCTTGAACTGCCACTAACCTAGTTTTAACTTAAACAAAGTTTGCATTAGATAACTCAAGCTTCTGTAGACTTGGCTAAACGTGTACAGCATCTCGGCAATTAAGCTATCTTGATCCTAGACAACATAACCCACAAATTAGAAAGATGTGACAAGACACATAACACACCATTTGGATCATCCAGCACTCGGTTCTTCGTTTGCAGCTTCATTGAATGATGCAGCCAAGATTTCTGCAAGGCTAGGTTGAGAACTAGGCTGCTGCTGCTGCTGTCTTGGAGATTCTGAAACTCTAGGTCTTTTTGGACCGACAGAATACGGAATGGGTTCAAGAAACTTCCAAGGGTCTTCCACCATCGACCTGTTGTAGAACATGTGAGGCCGTTCTTCTGCTGACACATGATTATGGCCACCTCCTCCTCCTTGTCCTCGCCCTCCACCCCTACCTCTCCCATAACTTGGGCCTGAGCTCATGCTTTCTCCAGACCATTGCCCTCTGCCTTGATTAGAACCAGAGCCAGGGTACCCTCCTTGATTGGAGACATAGTTGGTGCTGTTCCTGAAGTTGGGTCTATGACTAGGGTAGCCTTGTTCTGAACCAGGATACGGTCTGTAGCGGGGACTAGGACTAGAACCAGGACCCGGACTAGGGTAGCCACCTTCTCCTGGACCATGGACTGGACCACTGGTGAAGTTGGGTTGAGACCCAGGGTAGCCAAAGTTTCCTGTACCACGGTAACCACCGGGCCGAGAACTATCAGTGTTCCAACCTCTGCCATTAAAACTATGATTCGGGTTGGGGAAATTGCCACCTTGTGGTACGTCAGGTGTATAATGACTAGCGTTAGTATACTGTCCGTGTGGCTGCTGCATCCGCGGATTTGGAAAGTGATTTATAGGGGGTTGGAGGGAAGGTGTGGGAAACGTTTCATTGCTCCATGGCCCTGTTTAACAAATAGATGATTTTGTTTATTAGTTAGATTAAAACTTGATTTATCGCATACTAAGACATCGTTAACAGTATGAAAGATGCGTATACAGAAAATTAAGCCACAATTCAGGTATGTATGACTCTAACAACAGCTTCAAACAGAAAGCAGCATACATAAATCCGTTTACAGATGTATGCTTGCATTTACAGTGTCACTAATTTGTCCATTCGCTCGTTCTTACAAACTATAGTGCTCTTTATTTTTTCCAGGTTGCTAATTTTCAAAGGCCTAATACAATGGTTCAAAATTCAATCGATCATTGCTAAAACTACGACCTTAAGAGAAAACATAATATGGGTGTTGGCGTGTTGCTACCTAATATAGCATCAACATTTTTAAGTCGTAAAATTTGTTCGGAGAAAAGTTAGAAGTTATGTGTTCTCCTATTGATTTTTGAACCAATTCAATCATCCTATAAGGTATTCTTTAAATTTTCAAGAGAATAATCCCTTGCACACAACTTCTTACGTCTCGGTTACTATAACAAAACGCAAGTTTCTCGTCTACATTGTCACTATAAGGTGCAAACCCCGCTCTTGCAAATGATAGTGTTCCTTTTTGTTGTCATGTTGTTAATTTTCTAAGAAAGTCCAAACACAATGGCTCAAAAATACAATCACTCATTGCTAAAATTTTATGGCCTTCACACATTTTCAATTGTTAAAACTTGTTTCAAGGAAAGCTCAGATGCCAGGCATTTCTATACTGAATTTGGAGTTCAAAATCAATCCAAACATATCCTAAAAGGTCAAACTCTTTTTCTAACTTTATGTGAGCGAGAAACATGAAATTAAATATGGATATCGCATAAGGGGGTCGGGACGTCGGACGTGTAATAACTTATAAAAAGTATGATCAGAAATTACGTGTTGAAGTTGATGAAAAGTCCTGTGATATCTGATAGCCTAACTTGCTGCTCGTCTGCTTGTTCCCATAGAACCCTGCCATCGGGTCGGTGTAAAAGTTAAAGCTCTGTGCAGACAACTGCGCCTGAATTCCGGGGTTAACTGTAGATTCAATAAGTGGATTAGAGAGATGAACAGCTGAATGAGCACTCGCATCATTATTAGTTGCCTCTTGTGAAGCTTCCAATCGCATGGCTTTTAGTCTCTCTCTTCTCTTCTCTGACTCATCCATTAGATATGCTGTAAATTCACCTAAAACTACACGTACAAAGAATGCACAATTACATACACCTGTATAACAAGCCTGTCGTAAAGTTTTGCAATATATTAGAGATGTCAATTTGACATATACTTTATAGGGGTAAAATGTGAAGACAGTTCAAACTTAGCCAAAGCGGAAAAGCTTAAATCAGTGGCCGAAACTCAAATGCTCTACAAAGTGATTTCAAACGACCAAAACCTCATAAAACACTTGCTTAACAAAACTATATTGTTATTCCGTGAATATCGCTTCTCTTATCTTACATAATACATTGACTGTGTTGACGGGCTGAACCAACCTGGCCCCACCCACTTGGATCCGTTCTTAAATGCTACAGTTTTGACCATTTACCCAACCGCCTGACCAGCTCACTTTGCAAGTTCTATGACTATCATATGTGCCTGATTATATTCTTTTTTTTTTTTTTTTTTTTTTTTTTTTTTTTTGGGTAACCGTGATTTCCGACTCATTGGCCGACTAATCCACGGGGTTTGAGCCCACCGCCACACAGACCTGATTATATTCATTTCCTAAACATAACTAAATAGCAATTACCGACAAAAACACGTCAATGAAAATCAAACAGAAACTAATCAAAATCATCATCTTTTCCAGCATAAGATGTTTACCTATAGATTTATTATGTTATTATCTTTCATATTCAGACTTAATACAGATAGTTGGATGTATTACAACTTTACCAAGAACAATTTACGTGTAATAAAGGTAGATCAATGATATTTAAATCTTTATCAAACATAATGACGATATCAACTACAATGTACGTGAACATCTAATTCAGCATTTATTCTATTCTACAGCATTACAAACGACGTGTATGGTCACTTCTAATATTAACATTGGCAATGTCAATTTCTTTTCCGGTAGTCAATGCATACATACGACACTGCCGTTGACCATCCTCCTGTTGTCTATCGAAACCCATTAAGCGTTCTTTAAAAGCAATTCTTATGTTATTCTAAAGAAAACGTCTACCCGAATCACACGAATAGTAACTATATAATACCAACTGTTACCAATATAGTTTTTGGGTAACCATGGTATCCGACCTTTTGGCCGACTAATCACCCGCCGGCCACCGGCACACGAACTCATACTAATCTAAAGGCTAAATATAGACTTAGGGGGTGTGACTTAGGGGGTGCTTTGTTTGGCTTATATAATGTAAGCTCATTTCGGCTTATATAACATAAGCCCCAATTTTGTGGCTTATTTGGAGGTTTATGGACTTATATAGGTTTATGATATCATAACAAACTTAGATAAGCCCATAAGTCTCCAGATAAGCCACAAAATTGAGGCTTATGTTATATAAGCCGAAATAAGCTTACATTATATAAGCTAAAACAAACAGCCCCTTAATATAGTCCCAAAAAAAATGATTTAATTAACATAAAAAAACAAATAAAATAAGAGTAATAGAATAGTTGATAACCTAATTGGTAACGAATTAGGGATTTAACATATTAAAAACATGTAAAAACTAGGAATTAAAACAAGAGTGAAAGAGAACTAACCTGGATTAAGTTGCGGAAACGCAAAAAGGTTTTTGAGGATCGATCAAGGGTGTGTTTGTTTATGGGTACGGGAATAATAGAAGGACGGACCCTTAAAAAGTGTTTGCTGATCTTTTCAGTTTAGGAAACAAACGAAGAGATGGAAAGTAATATTGTGTTTTTAGAAAAAAAAATATTAAAACAATTGAAAATTGAAGGGCCTTTTTGTAGTTTCAAAAACTTGAAGGGCTGTCTAATGATTTCTTTTTTTACTTGTTTTTGGGCCGTTACAAACAACGTCGTATCAAATGGTGAAACTGAATATTTATTTTTATTTTTTTCAGTGGAAGGGCAAAAGCCCCAAAACTAAAAAGCTACGATACTACCAGAGGTGGTAAAATGGACGGGTGGGCGGGCGGCGGGCTAAACGGTCGACGGGCTAAATGAGCACGGGCAAAACGGGCACAGGCAAAACGGGCGGAATAAACGGGTGGGATAAACGGGCACAAGCTAAAATGAGAAAAAAACATATAAAAACATAGAATTAAAAAATTAAAATACTTGTTTAAAAGACGGAGATAAAAACTAAATATAAAATATTTGCCGAGTAGCTTAATTAGTGTTTTACATGTGCGCCCATTAAGCCCATAAGTTTCTTACATATGCGCCCGTTTAGCCCATTAATAATAAAGAATGGGCAAAAAGTGTTCATCTTTTTTTGAAAATGGACAAAAAGTGCCCATATTTATCAAAATGGACAAGATTTGCCACCTCTAAATACTACGTTTCCATGTAACCCTTTAAGGTCTTCAAGCAAAATCGAGTCGAGATTAGGTGGAGCGGAGTCAAACATAATCTCTCTTTCATCTTGTTCACATCCACGATTCGCTAACCAATTCGCCGCCCTATTAGCTTCGCGGTAACAATGTTCAAGTTTCACTTCCCACTCCGTATTTCTCATAAGATCTTTGCACTTTTTTCACAATGAAATATGTGTTATTGTGGTGAGCAATATCACACTCCATTAGTTGAACAACTACTTGAGAGTTGACCTTAACACACAACTTTTTTATGACCATTTCTTTTGCCATAGTAATGCCCCGCATAAAGGCAAGAAGTTCTGAACTCGTAACCGTACATTTTCCATAATTTTCAACAAAGGCACGAATGAGGCGTCCTCGATCATACCGTAAAATTCCACCTCCACCTGCATCTCCTGGATTCCCTCTCGAGACTCCATCAGTGTTTAACATTACCCCAACCATCTGGTGGGGTAACCCAACCAATAAAAAAAACAACCTTGTTTCAATATATCTTCTTTTAACAAAGCATCGCTCATTTCTTTCAACTCCGTATATAGAAATCAAATGGGATCAATTGGTATTTTCTCATCACAACCAAATACCTTCGTGTTTCGCCATTTCCACAGCCACCATGTTGTTATGGAGAACATTATTTGGGCCTTGGAGTCATTGTTCAAGTGACTAGTATTCAAGTTGTCCATAATCCATTCACCTAAATGAAGCATCCAGAAGGATGAGTCAGGAGAAAGAGTACCAAGCTTGCTCCAAATCATAAACGAGAACAGACATCTTCGTAGAATATGATCAAGAGATTCTTCATCAGTCCCGCATCTAGTACAACGCGGGTCATTGGTTAGATTACGAGCAACTCGTTGTACATTCGAGAGCAAACGATCATGCAAGGGCCAACCACAAAAATAATCTAATACACTCTAACACCGGAGCTTTCCATATTATATCTCATTTCTTGTCGCATTGAGGGTCATCTTCTTTTCGGATGAGGCCGTACATGGAATCTTCATCTTCGTAACCGGAACTCACATGGTGTGACGCGATGACTTTAAGGGAATCAGGAGACAAAAAGTTAGATAATTCATCCCACTTCCAGTCATCGTTTTCGTTTGTGTTCCAATACTCTTCGACTGTCTTGTCTTGATCTTCAATGGGGATGGGGGAGATTGCCATTTTCGAAAGTGGGACCTCAGATGCCCAACAGTAGTCCCAAAATAGGGTGTGACGACCATTCCCCACATTAAATCTCATCCTTTGCCTAACATATTTAGCATTTTTCAACTATCCCTTGCCAAACGTGAGAGGAGTTATTTTTAGCACAAAACATATCAAGGTCGCACCTACCCTTACAATACTTAGAACGTATAACCTGTGACCATAGTGACCTTGGTTATGCCAACAGTCTCCATCCAAGTGTTGGGTCAAAAAGTTGATGTGGCAGAAACTCAAAAACGAAGAAAATATGAAGGCATTTGTCTAAGCGTTGACATGTGTAATCCAGGCGTTGTCAAGAGTAAATCAGGCATTGACAGAAGTCAACAAAAGTCAAACGCTGTTGGAAGCTTCTATTTAGGATAAGTATGCAGAATATATTATGTATTAGTTATTTAAATAGAAGATATTCATGTTTATTCATATTTATCTCTTGTAAAACCCTAATCCTTACACTATAAAAGGAACCAAGGGTTATTAGGTTTTTATATATCTTTCATTCACAATGTAAACCTAAAGCGTGTGTCGACTAGACGTGGGATTGATGTATACACGTCTAGTGATTGTTGATTATTAATATAATTAGCAATCCAATTGTTTAATCATGTGTTCTTTGTGCCCAAACACCTTGTTACATAGTTATTGTTTTTTTCCGCTTTGATTGTATAATCATATGAACAATGGCTATGCCTAGTAGCTAAAAGATTCGAGGAAACCAAGGTTTCCACACCAAGTTTGGTAAGAAAGGCCGTTGCAGCTTGTCTTATAGAACGAATATCAAGGCCTCTTTCTTTTCTTGTGAATATACCCACGCGTTGTGGTGGGGCTTCATTTTTATGGATTAAAATCGGTGTTTATACGGGGCTTCTTTGCATGTTTAATATCATTGATGTTCTCACAAATTTTTTAAGTAAGTTTACAGAGATGTACTCTTCTTTTATTTGCTTGAAACGTTGAGGTTTACTTCTCACGAATGCTAATCATATAAACATGAAGTATTAGTAAATTTACGTTAGTTACTTGGATAAAGAAATGAAATTATACCAATGTTTCAACCATTAGGTTTAATAAATCACATAAACTGGATATTTTAATGAAAAATAAGATAAAGTGATCTGTAGAAACTAGATGGGGGTTGAATAGTTTCTCATCGATTTATCTCTTAATTAAAATTCCTTTCAATTAGGTGAATGCCAAAACTATCTTTTACTTGAAAGCTAGTTGCATAATGATTAGGTTCAATTCTAATGCATTAACAATAAGTAATAAGTGTAATGATGTTGAATGTAAGTAATGAGTAAGGAAATAAACAACCTAGTAGGAAGACACCAAGATTTATAGTGGTTCGGCAACGAGGCTCTATCCTCGTTCCTACTCCACTCCTCGAGTACACCTTACTCGAGATTTCCACTATATCCACAAGCTCCCTTCTTGGCGGAGAAAACCTTACAATGTCGCTTACATTATTTTCCGACACTAAGCTAAATGTCGAGACCTAATCTTAGCTAGGACCAATCTACACACCCACTTCACCATTTTACGACACAAGGCTAGATGGCGAGTTCTAATCCAAAGCTAGAACCAATCTTCACAATGTTGCCTAATTCACCATTTCCCGACACAAGGCTAGATGTCGAGTTCTAATCCAAAGCTAGAACCAATCTTCATGACTCTTCACTTTGAAGCTAAGTGAGAACTTCACACCACACAACTACACATCACTTTATAGTTTAGTGAGAACTCACAAGACACAACCACATCACTTTATAGTTTAGTGAGAACTAACACAACTTATTACAACTCAAGTAAACATATCCAAGTACACATATGTAGCTTGGATCAACACAACACAAATCCAAGCACACACATATGTAAAGGATTTACACAACTCTAATCCAAGTATTTACACATAGCTTAGATGAACACAACTAGTCCAAGTGTTTACAAATACATTGGATCTACACAAGACACAAATAATTAAATGATGAACATGACTAAATCTTTAGGAGAGGATGATGTTCATCAAGGCTTCATCTTTAATTACATCACAAGTGTGTGAGTGATCTTCTCTTTGGACAAGGTTAAGAAGGAGATCAAGAGGATAATCATAAGCAAACATACTTAACACATTAAGTGATCATTTACAAATGACTAGGATTAGATAGGACAAAGAAGGCTGAAAGAGATGTCCAAAAAGGGTTAATGAAAATGCAGATTTGATCTACTATTTATAGAAGACAAATCCCAACGGCTAGCTGGGGGCGGTTCCTTAACTACCCAGGCGGTTCCTTATCGATAGGGAACCGCGTAGGCACTTAAGGAACCGCGAAGTGTAGACTCCGCTCCTTTTTGTCTTTTAGTGAATTTGAAATATCTGAGGTTGTTTAAACCTTCAAAGGATATTCTTATGGCATTTGGAATATGCCATATTTAAATTTACATTTTTATTTTAATAAAACATTTTCTTAGAAATAAAGTTTATTAAAAATCTTTTGTTACATTTGACAAAAGTGAGTTTTAAGGCTAATCACTTTTATGATCACTAAGCATGATTAAGATATGTTAGTGTAATGATTATTACCTTAATGATAGTGTTTGTTAGATAATTCGTTTTATGATTGTGTTTGACAATAAATGTCTTTGTAATTTATCGTGATCAAAACTAAGAAATATTAGTTAATACTAACAATGTTTTAGGCATTGCTTTGCATTAACATGATCAAAACACTTAAATAAAGAAAAATAGTAAGACAAAATGAGAAGAGGGAGAAAACTGAAATGCAAGTGAGATTGGAAATTGTGGCCTCTTGTCACTACTTTGTTTAGCCATATAATCACCTATAAATAAGCAACAAAATTGGAGCTCCTCAAATCGCTTTTATATAAACTCATAAATTAAAGCATACAAGTTTAGTCAAACACTTATTTAAGCTTATTTTTGTTATATAAGGATAAACATAGTGATATCAATTCCTTACTCGTGAGGGACAGGGGATGTATGGGCGCGTGTAAGCAACCTAAAGAAAGGAGGCAAAGGTGATCGTGGTCACCTATCGACATTCGTGTAAAATGGTTACATTTTATTATAAATTATTTAAATTTTGATGGTGTAAGGTATTTGTGTGGTATACTTGGATAAGCTATGTAATTATAATGGTGGTGAATAAAGCAATGAGAATGAGCGTGGTGCGGGTTAGTGCGGTTTTTTTGACTAAAACGAAATCGCATTCACATTTTCGGTTTCTATAAAAATATAAACCGCGTCGCATCACATTTTTCAGTTTCGGTTTTGTGAGTTTTAACCGCACCGCGTCATCACTATAAATTATATAATGAATATGAAGTTTGACGATATTTGGTTTACAATGTTGGTGTTTTTTGTTATATAAATGCATATATTTAATGTAAACACACATATTACCTATCACTTATAGGAAACTTATGATAATATGAACTAGAATCCTTATAATGTACATTAAATAATAAGTGTGTAGTTTTTCGGTTTTCAAAATAATCACGTTCGGTGCGGATTTTATGGTTCGATTTTACGGGTAAAACCGCAACAACACCACATTTTGCGGTTTTTCTTTTTTCTTAAAACCGATCCATCGATTTTTACGGTTTGTTTTTTCGGCTTTTCGGTCTTGCAGATTGTGTATTGACCCCCCACAGAGCATGTTGTAAATGAATTTTGAGATGAAAGTGACAAGAGCTGAATTGTTTAAACTTAGGGTAAAGTGCAATTTCGTCCCTCGACTTTGAAAAACGGCTTTTGCCACTGAGTGGAAACTTTATGCAATTTTGCCACTATACTTTCCATTTCCATGCAAAACAACCCTCGAGTTAACTTTATTTAAGTTTGGTTCGTTTTCCCTCGTTAACTCCCTCGCGTGCCTTGCACCTGAGGGTATTTAGTCATTTCATATCGTTTACAGCCTAAACCCTTTACCCACCTTTCGTTTCATGCAAAAAAACGTCCTCGAAAGTATTTTTCCACCTGACACTTCAACTGACTCACTTTGAAGGACGTATTTTGCACGACTTTTGAAATACTTACGACGCTTAACTCCTTAGACTCTTTCGATCCAAGGATCAAATTTGCAAACTTGTTAGCAAAATTCATGACGGTTCATGAACATCAATGTCAGTTGCACTCTACCCTACCCTAACCACAATTTCAAAACCAAACTTATACTTAAAGAGTTAATAATTCAATGGCAAACCAAGTCAGCTGTTCTACGAGATTGGTATTGTGTGATAGATTGGCCCATGATGCAAACTCGTCTCGCATGAAAAGAGAGTTATTCAAAAGAGGATCAACCGTCGAAACCTCTTGATCAATGAGATTCTATTCTGACGGGCTGTATTCCTACGGTTGAAGGTACCGTTGAATTGAAGAACGCTCGTAAGCATAATGAGGAAATGGTGGTGAGGTTGAGCGAGCTGGTGATAGCAACCCATCGTGCCGCAACAACCAACATTGTGTTCATGACTAGAATGCTTGATGAGACTCTAATTATACATCTTTTTGTACTAAAAACAGGCTTAAAATTAGTAAAATATCGTCAAAATGTGCCATATATGCTTGTTTTTTGTTTGTGTGTGACAGACATGGATATCGAGAAATCACATAAAAAGACTCAAAACAAGACAAAACGTACACGAGGAATAAAATTGCACAAGTTAACCGAAGCCGGATGTCGTTTTACGGGTTTTGAAACCCTAAATGCTCAAAATTACCAAAATATCCTTGAAGAATTAAAGAAATTACCATATTGCCCCTCAACTTTCTCATATTTACACTTTATACCCTTGAGAAATCCAAAGTTACATAAAGGATCCCTATAGTTTGGAATTATTACATGTATGGTCCTTGAACTTAGAATTTACAAACACAAGGTGATCTTGCCAATTTTAAAAGTTAATTATAAAAGGAATTGAGCTGATTTTAATTCTACAAACACAAGGACTGGAATGCAATTTACCAAACTTCCAATACCAGTCCAAAATGAAATATGGACCATGGCACTCACCCTATGTGAACCCTCCCCTAATAATCATATTAATTTAAACGGGGGAGGGAAGCACATTTATTACCCACTAAACATATTAAACACCTTCTTAGAGGGTGTTTGGGTTTGCTTATTGAAAATAGATTATTCGTTTTGAAAATGAATAATCAGAGAAGCAGTTGTTACAAAACGTGGTTATGAAAAATAGTGTTTGGATTTGATTATGTTGTTTGATATTATAATAATTAGATAATTAGTTTTTTGAGAGTTTGACAACCAAATTATTTTAGTACTTAACTTGTAAAATGACCAAAACAACATTATAAATTATGTATTTTGTAGTGTTGACTACTCGAAAAACAATAGAATTGCAAAAAGTTGGTAACCATGTAGCAAGGTCAATTCTGTAATTTTAGAATAAAAGGAGTACCACGTTTACAAAAAGTAAGTCACTAGCACCACTTGCAAAATGACGTTTTGAATAGCTCAAAACGCAAATAAGCGCTTTTCAACATGTAATTGCCAAACACTAATAACTGATTATGTATATCTAGAAAACTAAATAAGCAGATAATACACCCCAAAACTCAATCCCAAACACCCTCTTAATCCCCCATAAACCCTAATCTAAATCCATAACCAATTGGATTCGTTTCAAAGGGTTTTTCCTAATTAGTAGAGGGAAATGATGTTGGGACCAAGCTTAACACAACCATGTGATTGAATCACATGCCACATCAGCCAATGGGACCTCACAAGACAGAGCACATCACGGGATACAACTTTTTGACAGAATTCTCATACCAATCCATAGGCTATATGGTTTGCTTATTTCTCACAACAAAATGAACGCTCAAGATCAATACGAGACCCTCCTATAACACATGGAGTTCATAGAATAGTCTAGAAGTCATAATCAAAGTGGCATCTTCAAAAGCATATGCTGGGGTGTTTTGGGGTTTTAATCAATTTGGTTTTGATTATACTTCTCACATTATATAGTATAAATAGGAGTAGACATTGTAGTTGCAAATTGGTTCCAAATCTCAATTTTTGTTATATTGTAATTTTCATACACTTTTAATGAGATTAAATTTAAGTTCCATCTTTTACTTTCCAGCAATTTAAATTTCTTGCATCTTTATTTCTCAGTCTTCTTACAAAACACTTGCACTTTTAAATTCAAGTTTTACCAAAAAAAAATTCAAATCTTGGTTTTTCCTTTGAGAACCACTTTAGCGTAAGCTACTTATAAGCTGGTCTGACGAATCAGCTTATAAGCGGGGTTTTGGTACAAGTGTTAAATTTTTTGTCACTTTAATTTATCTTGCAAAAGTTATTTTTCAAAAGTTTTTCTTAAAATCTTGTTTTACATTATTGTAGCATAAACTCAATAAGTTGAGCTTATTGAGCTTATTGCTTGCTTATACCTTTGCTTTTATTCCTATGTTTATTTATTTTAGGTTCACAATAAAGAGGACATTCAACTCCTTTCCTGCTCATTTGATCTGTTGTAGACCATAGAAGATCATAAGCTTCATATAAGCGAGGGTTTTTGTGTGATTAAGCTCAATAAGGTTTTGGATAATCCTTGTAGTAAGATTAGGCTGAGGCAACACCTTAGACTCAATGCAAGTAAAATCTTATTCCTTTTTAACCTTTTCTGCTCAAATATTTAGCTTATTGTATTCTTGCTTATTTGCTTAATTAATTGCTTTTATGTTGCTTATTTTATCTGCTCTTATGTTATGTTGCTTTGAATGTTCTTTGTTTGCTTTTTAATGCTTTAAATTTCATGTTGCTTCGTTAAAAAATTCTTGTTTGACTATTAAGGGGTGTTTGGATTTGATTGATAACCTAGTCTAAACACATCCATAAGGGTTAGGATTAGTGCTACATGTGACAATCCATCAATTTTCCTAATGTATTCTCCCTCGTTATAATTTTATTTAAGATGTGAACTTTATGTATTATCAACTGAGAAGTTATCTCAATATTATGAAATGTTGTGTGCATCAATTTTCCGCGTACTATTTGATTTCTTAGCATTATTGGGTTTAGTAGAAATTTTATGTCGACCGTTATTTGTGTGTCGCGCGTTAACAAATTAAATTAATACGATGTACAAAGTAATACCATAAATATTACATTTACAAAAATCATACCACATTTTTATTTTCAAAATCTTTTACCACTAACATATCATTAAACCCAAAAATCCCTATTACCACCATTATTATTAAATAATACTCCATTATCTCACACTCTTCTATTTTATCACCCAATATCTTATACATCCTCAAATTACCCCTCAAAATCTCATCTCTTCCTTTTGCTTCTTTCCTTCTGTCGTGACCTTAAACAACAAGAAACAAACCTTTACAATTTGCATATAAACACCACATTATCCCTTGGTCAAAACACATTTCACATAAAATAGCCAAAATAAATTTTTTCTATCTCTTTCATCCATTCTTTCTCTACCGAGACTTTAAAGCAAAATATTCACCATCTTCACTTTCACCATGAACATCACACACTATATTTCATAACTAAAACATAAACTCTATCCATATCTATAACATAACAAATCACAAACACTTTTAAATCAACCACCAAAGATGATTTATAAGCTGACGTGAGCAAGTCATTTCGTCCAAGGGTTTATTGAAGCTAAAGGTTTATTATTCATAACAATTATAAAACCCTAAACGAGATCAAAGCACATATAGCGGAAACGATTTAACAAGATCATTATTTAACACAATTATAACTAATCGAGTTAGGGTTTACGTACCTTTTGCAAAGCAGTTCCCTCAAACAAACCCTAATTCACCAAATTAGGGTTTACGTATGATCACCAAGATATAGTCTATAATAAGACTATATTATGTTCTTGTACACACGTAATACAACGAGCTAACCGTGAGTCTAACACGTGTAAACCGAGCTACTACACCTTGTAGAAAATCTACCCAACAACCCTAGAGAGGGGCTAGGACTAGATTATGAGCTAAATTGAAACTAATAAAACCAACCGAAACCCTTTGTTGGTTTGGTGTTGCGATCGGCACAAGAGAGGGAGGAAAAGAGAATACGTATGTTGAATTGTGATGGGTGAGGGTGTTTATATAGGCCTAGTAAATCTTGTAGCCCAAGCAAAACGTAAATAAGGAATGCTTTTCCTTCCATTTTCCCCCAAAACACCCCTAAGGGGTGTTCCGGAACCTTCTATTCTTCTTCCTTTTTATTCCTAAACGATCGTTAATACTTAACTATTAATTATTAAACGATCGTTAAGTTATAGCTCGATTTAATTTAATAAATATAATAAATACATTTATTAAATAATTAACTCTTTACGTATTGTGTGTAATTCCGTAATCTCAAGTTCGGTCCTAACACACGACTACTAAATTAATGTCCATAAACTTTCAGCTCCCACTTGGACAAATTTATATAGTGTGATCACATTGACTAGCGTCTAGTTACACTACCAATGTCTCTAGTATAATTCGAGTAAGGTCTCCTGGATAAAACCTTTTAATGATTCATCATTATTATTCTTTTATTTCTAATACAACGTTAATAAGGATATGGATCTCAGTCATTCCTTTCATTAACCATTATGGCTTTCGTTCACATATTAATAAGATTACCAAAACACATTTGGGTGTGGCCACATAAACATCTTACTAACCATACGAGGGCCCCAACTGTATTAAAACTCCAAAACAAATTGGAGGATATAAATTCCATATTGACTACAAGCAAAACCAATGAATTTTGCAACACTTCTGGAAATAACCCTTATAGCTACCAGTTACGTTTAGCGTTATATTATGCCACAAAGATGCACTAGATTCATAACAGTTTTCTGGTATCTCAAGTCTAAGGATAACTATTTATGATATACTTAATGACAAAGATCCATAAAGTATAGTCATATAGTTGGGATAAGTCCAATATTCGATCCATCGAATATCATCCAAAATCGATCAATATACTTTCAAGTATACTCTATCGCAATTTTGAATTGTCTTAATTTAATAATACTCCCATATTATTAATCGAAAACGGACATTTAGCATAACACTTTATTCATGGATTAAAACATGTAAAATAGGATACAAAATTAAATAACAAAAATAAACGAAATCCAATCTTTATTTCATTAAATAATAATCTATTAACATCCTTTATCCAAATACTAATCACAGATTTATTGCATGAAATCATTAGCTAATTGAAGACCAATGCTTTTGGCATGTTCAATAACCTTTCCTCTAGGCAATGCCTTAGTTAAAGGATCTGCTACGTTATCATCTGTGCGAACTTTTAATAATTTGATTTCACGAGCTTCAACTTGTTCTCGAACGTAATGATATTTACGTTTAAAGTGTCTGGCGCCCTTCATGATTCCAGCATCATTGGCGAATATGATTGCGGTAGAATTGTCACAATACATATTTATTAGGTTCTTTTACTGAAAGCATCACTCCAAGATCTCCAATAAAACTTCCTAATACAAAACACATTTCTTTCGTACTCCTTAAGTACTATCTTCGCTCCGAACACCAAAAAATATTCCTTTCGTATTCCTCAAATACATCAGAATATGTTTAAACAACAACCCAGTGGAGCTTCCCTGGATTCTGCTGGTAACAACTGACCAAGTTCTCAGCAAACGCTACACCAGGCCTTGTGCATCTTACAACATATATAATAGATCCTACAACCGAAGCATAAGGCACCTTTCTCATGTAATCCTTCTCTTTAGGAGTAGATGCATCTATCTCATGACTTAGATTATGCTTAAGTTTCATAGGTTGAAAACCTTTCTTGGAATTATGCATATTATACTTCTTTAATATTTTGTCAATGTAAGCATCTTGACTAAGACCAATTAACCGTCTACTCCTATCTCGATAGATTTTGATTCCCAGAATGTATGCATCTTCTCCTAAATCCTTCATAGAAAAACATTTACCAAGAAAATCCTTAACTTCCTTAAGTCTTGGAATGTTACTTCCCATGATTAATATGTCATCAACATATAAGATTAGGAATACTACATCACTCCCACTAGCTTTGTGATACACACATGGCTCATCACAATTTTGAATAAATCCAAACATTTTGATTTCTTCATCAAATCGTTTGTTCCATTGACGTGATGCTTGCTTTAGACCATAAATAGATCTTTGAAGTTTGCACACGCGTTTTGGATACTTAGGATCAACATACCCTTCTGGTTGCTGCATATAGATATCCTCACCTAAGCGACCGTTCAAGAAGGCAGTTTTAACATCCATTTGCCATATCTCATAGTCATAGTATGCTGCTATAGCTATGAGAATCATAATAGCTCTTAAGTCTGCTACAAGAGAAAATGTCTCCTCGTAGTCTATGCCAAAGTTTGTGTAAAACCTTTAGCTACTAAACGAGCTTTATAAGATTGTACTTCACCATCCATGTCAGTTTTCTTCTTGTATATCCACTTATATTTCACTACTTTAGCATTCGGTGGTTGATCTACAAGAATCCAAACTTTATTAATTCTCATGGATTTCATTTCCTCATCTGTTAGAAGTATTTAAAGTGATGGTCATATAATATATCGTTGCGAAGCTCGTGGAAAATGTTATTTAATAATGTCGAGAGTTCTTCGTTATTATTGTTTATGTAACAGGAATTATTCCCAAACACACAAATGAGGAAGGCCTCCTAACTTATAATATATAATCACACGACTATCCAAACACGAATAACATGATTGATTAAAGAGATGAAGATTAAAACAAAAAGAAAGATTAGATTAAGATGAAGAAAAAAAGAAACAAAGTATTTGGTGATTTTCCTAGTGAGAGAGACAAACACACTTTCTCTCTCTAAAACAATAAAATGAAAAAAACACCCCTACACAAATGAGGTGGAATGGCCTTTTATACTAAAGAGTAAATGTTTAGGAGGCCTTCCTCATTTGTGTGTTCGGGACTAATTCCCGTTACATAAACAATAATAACTAAGAACTCTCGACACTATTAAATAACATTTTCCACGAGCTTCGCAACGATATACTATATGACCATCACTTTAAATACTTCTAACAATCTCCCCCTAAGGGGTGGTCATGTAATATGCGACTTCACTTTTTTGTTGTTGCAAACTTTGAAGCTCGATGTCTTGAGAGTATCTTCATAGTTCCTTTCATGTCTTGTGATCTTAGATCTTTGATCTTTGCCTTGATTTTTGATCTTGAAACTTTGCCAACTTGTGTTCTTGTGTCTTTCCCTACATACTCATATTTTGTGTTGTCTTGAAAGCTTGTTAACAATCTCCCTTGATTATCAGAGCAGCGAAAGTCTTTGTCTTTAGATGTTCTTGAGATTTCTTCATTTACATGAGCACGTGGTCTTGAATTACGACTCTTGAGGTTACGCCACCGTTTGTATTCCTCCGATTTCCCTTTATACAATATGAATACTGTACATGTGATTAGGTAAGTTCAAAGAACTTCCTTGACAGGGTTTTCGGCTGTGGTAGTCGTTCTCAATACTTGAATATATCGAAAGATAATTCATAGTAAGGAGTGAATCATGCAGTTCCATTCTGCTGATTAAGTCGTCAATTCAATTTCCTGGACCAAGTTTGAATCAATTAAGAATCAAACCATTGTTGCTTTCCAGTTTACACAAGTTTGATTCATATAGGATCTCACAAGTTACCTACCGTAGTGCTGTTTGATGATGACACTGAAAGGATTTCCATTCGTCACTGTAAATACTAATAAGTATTACTTTGAATGTTCTGGCAAGATCATAAAGATATTGCGTAGAGACCTGGAACGAGATTGAATTAAAACAGAATCAAACCACTGTTGCTTTCCAGATAGCATATGCTTAATTCAAGTGAATCTTACATATGACCTACCGCAGTGCTGTTTGATGTTAACATTGGAAGGATTTCCATTCATCACTGTGAATACTAGAGAGTATCACACCCTTTATCCTTACATTTCTTTTTCATTCTTCAACCCCTTCGATGCTTACCAAGAAGTCATAGCTAGCACCTTGTTGCCATTGTTCCAGTGCTAGCTTAAGTCATTAGTCGGCATTATTCCCGTTCACTCAACTACTCCATCTTTCCTAAGGACTTCTAAGTTCTAATCGATTTTCCCTAGGAAGATCTCTCCGGTTTTGGTTGGATCATAGGACGAGTACCTAACCACCTTTTGCCACCAATATCGTTGTGAAAAATTGTGTTGAAGGATATAGATATCGTAACCAGAAAAACCTATTGAAAAGGAAATCAAGGGGTTGATAAAATCAATGTTTACACCTTGAAAGTTTTCTATATCACCAAAACGCTCCCCCTACATATGTGCATCAAAAAAGGAAAGGGTTTTGCACATATTTGGAAGAGAAAGCACTTATATCAAAGATCTTATCCAAGATGTCACATTTTAATCACTATTATCCCCCTAAAAAATTGCATGATTGAAATTTTTGTGAAACTAGTGATGAAACATAGAGAGAATAATGTTGCATGAAAGTTTGGGACAAATGTTCATGAAATCTTTATACTCCCCTCGAAAAGAAATTCTAATTAAAATAGGGGAGTATATGAGCACACAGTTTTGAAATACCTAAAAAATTATGCTCAAACCCGAGAAAACTGTATTTCCCGTTGTTGAGGAAAAATGTACATAAATGAACATTTTCCTCATCCATTGCAACCATCCACTTATCATATTTCAGGATCAAGTATGGCGGATTTTTAATTAGCTGGTTTACCAAGATCCCCTACTTTATCATCATCATCCTCTATGTTAAGACATAGTTTGCTTGGAGCACGTATAGTCCTTTCAGACCTACGTAGAGTAATTATTTCTGGTGGAACTCCCAGACTTTCTGGTTCTATAGGAATTATTTCGCTAGAGTTTTCATTAGAAGGTAATGTATCTATATGACTCTCTTCAAGATCTAATTATTCCCACTGAATTCTTGATTTACAAGATCACTTTCAAGGAAGTCTCCATACCTAGCAACAATTACTTTGTTCTCAAGTGGATAATAAAAGTAGTAACCCATAGTTTCCTTAGGGTATCCTACAAAGATACATTTCACAGATCGTTGTTGGAGTTTATCACCCGAGTCACGTTTCGCATACGCCTCGCAACCCCATACCTTTAAATAAGACAAATATGGCTTCTTGCCATGCCATAGTTCATATGGTGTCTTATCAACCTTCTTTGTGGGAACCATATTTAATATGCGAACAACAGATTCTAAAGCATAGTCCCAAAAGGATAATGGCAAAGTTGTAAGATTAAACATAGATCGTACCATATCTAATAGTGTACGATTTCTCCCTTCGGATACACCATTTTATTGTGGAGTATAGGGAAAAGTAAGATTCTGAACATTCCATTCTCACTTAAATAATCTTTAAACTCTTGACTTAAATATTCACCACCTCTATCAGAACGAAGAGCTTTAATCTTCTTTCCTAGTTGCAATTCTACTTCTGTTTTAAAAACTTTGAATGTTTCAAATACCTCATGTTTATGCTTAAGTAAATAAACATAACCATAACGGCTATAATCATCCGTAAATGTTAAGAAGTAGCTAGCACCTTTCCTTGACACATGTCTAAGTGGTCCACACACATCAGTGTGTATTAAACCAAGTAGATTAGTAGCTCTTTCAATATTACTATTAAAAGGTTTCTTGGTCATCTTCCAAGAGATACAAGACTCACTTTTATCAAATGATTCATCATTGATATGGCTTATTTGGTTCGGCCGAGACCCCTCCAAGGTCTCGGTGGGACTTTTGTATGGCTTATTTGGTTCGGCTTATTTAAAACACGGGCTCGGGATTCGGGTTTTTCATGAAAACTATTTTTATAAGTCATGTTATATTAAACTTTAGGTTAATTAATTTAGTAAATTAATTCATGTATAACCTAAGGTATTTTTACTTAGTTAATTAATTAAAACATGTATTTTAATTAAAATCATATAACATATAGTTTAATTAAATTAACTAGTTATTTAATTAATGAACTGTAACCAAGACTTGTATTGTACTATTTAAACTTTAATTATTATTTATAAGTCAGCTTATTTCTAATTATGGAAACTTACTATTTTTGGAAACTTTCTATTTTTTGAAACTTACTATTTATGGAAACCTGCTGTTTTTAGAAAGTTATTTAGTATTACAATACAAGTATTATAATACACTAATACATGAATAATACTTAACAGAACATCAGAATAACTACAGTTAACACAGTTAACAGTAAAACATGACATAATACGTATAACAAGCTAATAATACACGGAACCAGTAAACACATGTAATTCAGACAACTCATACACGTCCATATTTCTTATGTAGTATTATCCGTCAAGGCGGATTAGTCTTCATCGTTTTCCTTAGCTTCTACTGGACATAAGGTACGGATTTCCCGTCCTTCAGTAATGACAATCTCTTCCTTCATTAGGATTTCTCGTATGCAGCCAACTATTTTCCCCAGTAGTTATAGATTAAATGCTTATGTTTATTAGTTACCTTAGCCATATACATGCATGACCAGTTTCACCTAGTTATAGAGGTACCATAACCATAACACTAGAGGCACTAGTGTTATGACTTCACCACGGCGGAGTAATAGCTCGTGGCGTCTGTTAGCCTTAAAATGTGAGCGACTAACGGAATTACATTAGTTTCATAGCCGGGACTTGCAGGGAATAATATTATCATATGTAATAGTCCAAGTCCCGGGCTATATAAACCCCTCCATACTTCCATGGAGGGGTGAGGCTTACCATTTCTTGCTTTTCCTTTCTCTCACTAGAAATAAACTCTTTGTTTCTAGTATTACTTGTTTCTCTCTCTAAAATGGCTAAACACCACTTCTATCCTCCCCGAACTCCGGATCTTTTACCCGTGTTATTAGTGAATCCAACTTAACAATTGGCATCAGAGCTAACCGGGGGTGTTTCGTGTTTTTGATCCGTGTGGTTCGTGTTTGTGTCGTGTTATCAGATTTCGTTCAATTCTCGTTCACAGTTGGTATTCTTGTTTCATTATTTTCTACTTTTTAAGTTTTTATTAATTCATATCTCGAAATATCAACCTTTTGTTCGAATCATGTGTTTGGTGTAGCCTCGTCATATTATTGTCTTTGTCCCTTTTTGTACCCGTTTTTTTGTGTGTTTATCCCTGTATACATCTGTTTCTCTTTATGGGGGTAAGGACAAAAATTATTGGACCAGTACCATTTTTTTTGGGGGTTACAAAAAGCTTGGTCAAAAAACCTTTTCAGATGGATATTACGATGCCTTTTCAGATGGATATTGCGACGGCTTCTTTTTTCGAATTTATTCCGATGGGGTCTTTTTACACATTCCGATGGGTAGGGCTGTATCTATTGCGATGGGACTCATTCTGATGGGTCTCATTGCGATGGGTGGCTTGATCCATCGCAATGGCATTTAAGTCGACATGCTGCCAAAATGTTTCCAACATTGCGATGGATAGTGAGTTATTGCGATGGGTTCATGCATTATTGCGATGGTTTCATCTTTATATTGTATTGTGATGAAAGAGATGGAAAATTATGTTGACACATTGCGATGAAAGATACAGTTTTATTGCGATGGAGTGTAGGGATAAGACTTATTGCGATGATTTTTTTTGGGAAAAACATTGCGATGCAGTCTTTATTCATTACGATGACTAATGCTTCACAAGTTCACAATGAAAACATTGCGATGACTTTTCTGAAAATCATTCAGATGACTCAAAATACCCAAATCAGTTTTTAACATATCAGCCTTTTCACTCCACCAATCCACATCTATAACCTAACCCATCGACACCTAATCCCCAACTAGACTCGAATGTAAAACATAATTAAAAATCATAAAGATCTCAAATTCGTTTCGTTTCTCACATGCATGCCTCGATCTACATAGATCATGTGGTCGACATAATAAATCATCATCGATCTTTGATGGGAGTACTCTTTCATATTCGAAAATTAAAGAACGAATTTTAACAAGCTTGTTATATTCGATCTTTGTTTCAATTTTATTATGCAAAACGAAAATAAGATGCAAAACATCCTACCATATCAACTTACCCGAGACCTCTCTGAGATCTTGAAGCCACTCTAAATCGTGAATGATAATTAAATGAAATCAAAAGGTTTTGTGGGATTCGTTTGCTGATTAAGGTGATATAAGGATGATCTTGACTTGTTTCTCTTTTGGATTTCGTGTAAGAGGTCTGGATGTGTGATCATAGAGATGGGTTTGATGTTTTTCTTTGGGAATATCGAGAGAGATGAAGGCTACGTATGTTGTTAATGAGTAGGGGTTTGTGAGGATTAGTTTATTTATAGAAAAAATTTCACGTTTGATCCCTATCGTTTACCCCAAACATCAAGTTTGGTCCCTATCTCAAACTAAGTGCACAGATCGTCCCTATTGTTTACACTTTGGATCAAAATTGGTCCCTATCTTGGATGGGCGTTAGTTTTCTCCGTTAAGTTCAATGAAGAGAGGGGTATTTTGGACTTTTCCATATTATCAAGTGGGACCCATAAACTTACATTAATTTTTTTATTAATTTTATTATATTCTTTTTTTCTTTCTTATCTCTGTCACTCCCTCTCTCTCACTCTCTCTCTCACATCTCTCTCTCTCTCTCTCTCTCTCCTGCAAACACTATCATCAATCATCATCATCTCTAATCTCACTCAACCTTAAATTTGGTTACCAAACACCCTCAAATATCAGATTCAATCGTCTCCCTCTTTTCCTATACCATTTCGCAGCATCTAACACAAATCCCAAATCTACTCATTAACAACAATTCAAACTCACAACTTTCAGAAATCCATAAATCCCTCTGCTCAATCTCGTTTATATCACATAAGACCCACATCATCAAAATCGAACCTTGTTATTAGTCGTCAAGAAGCCTTAACTGAACACGACCGGATCTTGTTATATCACATAAAACCCAAATCCGGATCTTGTTATTAGTCATCAAAACCGAATCTTGTTATATCACATAAAACCCAAATCATCAAACCCAAATCCACAAATCCCTCTGCAAGAAAACCATTCGCCACGAGTTGGGATCATCATAATTTTGTGTCAAACTGATTAAAAAATCAGTAGGTTGTTCAGCAGACATGAGTATTGATGGGTTGCTCATTGTAGTTGTTGGAGCTGATGGAGAATATAATGGTGTCTTCAGTCACTAAAGATGAAGTGGGTTATAAAAGAGACGATTTCGTCAGTTAAAGAAACTGAAATGAGGAGATTGGTTGTCTAGTTTTACTAAAAACTGATGCAGAATAGAAAGACTTGTAGTGAAAACATGTGAGAGTCTGTCCAGAATAGTGAAAAGACATGTGAGAGAGAGACTGAAAGATTTGTCCATCTGATTCTTTACATACTTGATGCTGCCTGTCCAGAATATTGTTGTTTACCACCGGCGGAGGAACATAGTAATAACAATCGTCGGTGTCAAACCGGTTATTGTGGTGCCACAATTAAAACCAATCAAGATTCATTAATTGTGGGTTTCGAAATAATAATTGGAATGGAAATGTTTTATCTGCGTTTGAAAGAGAAGATGGGGCGGAGGAAATGAGATAAGAGAGAGAGAGAGAGAGATAAGAATGAGAAAAAAATATTAAAAGAGATGTGAGAGTGATTTGTGAAGAAGATAAGGATCTGAGGAAACCAATGATGCTTTTTAGGATGATGTATATGAGAGTGAGTGTTCGTAGGCATAGACATGAAGATGGAATGATTCAGTGAGAGAGGGAGATAGATAAGAAAGAAAAAAAAAGAGATGTGAGATGAGCTCGAGTTTGCGGGAGAGAGAGAGAGAGATACACAGTGTGAGAAGGAGAGAGATAAGAAAAAAAAAGTAATGATTTTATGGATAAAATAGAAAAGACACAAATACCCTTCTAATTATTACACTTAACTGACAAAATTAATGCCCATCCAAGATAGGGACGAATTTTGATCCAAATGTAAACGATAGGGACTATCGGTGGACTTAATTTGAGATAGGGACCAAACTTGATGTTTGTTGTAAATGATAGGGACCAAACATGAAATTTTTTCTTATTTATATCCACCACTATTTTAGGGTAAACTTTGATGGGCGGAGTAAACTAGAATTGAGTTTCACTGGTTTTGAGGAGAAAGGTAGGTGGAGGCTGCCTATAAAAGTGATAAGGGTTATATGATCAGGTTGGGATAATTTTATATTCTAACCAACTATCACCAACTCTCTTTGTGGACCGAGTCTTAGTGTCACATGGGCATCCATACACGTGTTGCTAGTTCCAAAAACATACAATTCCTTGTGTTTTTTAAATTATGGATGTTGGTGATTTTCTTTCCGAAGGTACTAGGCTAGCAATTGTGTATTGGGCTTCGAAGATGTTTAAAAAACAAATGGTATTGGTGGTCTCCGTATTATCAACATTGCATATGAAAACTATTTGGTTTTGGACTGTTGCCGAATCTTGACGTTCAAAGTATAATGGGTTGGACTGAATTACAATAGATGTGCGGATTATGGGGATATGGTGATTACGGGTTTATTCCGATTAAAGAAAAAACCTCGTTTTGAAACCCTATTTTTCGGAAATTTTTCAGACGACCTCACCGCGCATCAGTTGGGTATATGATTGATTTGGGCTTCAAAAATCAAGTTTGCTAGACGACGTTGACGACCTTTCTTTCTCTAGTCATCGTTGGTTCCCTAGTTAACGACACTCACTCATACTCAACACACACAACAACACACGAAGACAAAAACAAACAAACACTAAAATGATCCTTTAAGATTCACTAAAATTTTCAAACGGCTAGTTTTCAGAGTAAAGAATGTCAAGTGACTACGAAGTCGATTTCGTATTTATTATTTGAAGTTGAAGTGGAATTTCACGAAGGCGTCTATTTATTACATCATCGAGCCTTTTCACCCCCTCTATCGATTGATGATTCGCTTCAACATTTATGATTGAGACTTGATTTATCTAGTTTCCACTGTCAAGGGGTGGATGGTCGACGACATGGACAACTATCACTTAAGGAGATACATTGTAGTGCTCAGTGTCACACTCACCTAGAGTTGTGGATACTTCAAGAGGTGTTTTACATCTTATACTTCTCTCTTCTTTTATGTATAAGGTACTAAGAGACTTTTCTCTGCATCGTTCGTCAATGAACACAAGTGCTAAGCGTAAGTAACAAATTTGGGGGATTGTACTTCAGTTTCAAGTATGGAATATCAAGTTTACTTCACCAGTGGTCACTACAAATAGCCAAAAGAATACGAGGTTGGTAAGTTTAGCCAGAGAGTACAAGAGTAGAGATGTGATCAGCAAATGTCAACAAAGATTTATGCTTCAGACACGAGAATCTCGCGATTCTGATTGTACTTGTCAGATGATGCTACCGATTGTTCTTAACCACCATAATCTTGACAAGAACATCTCACGATTCTGAGCGTACACGTCAGATGATGCTTCCGAGTGTTCTTAACCATCTTACTCCTGATAAGAACATCTCGCGATTCTGAGCGTACACGTCAGATGATGCTTCTGAGTGTTCTTCACCATTATACTTTCGACAAGAACATCTCGCGATTTTGACCGTACACGTCAGATGATGCTTCTGAGAGTTCGTCACCATCATGGGGGAAGAACGTGTACTTTGGAGTACTTAGTTCAACTTCTAGGGTGAAGTATTCTACAAGTGTGAGAAGATTTGTTGCTGATTTCTTACATGTTCCCACAAACACATAATCATTAAGACCAAAAATGTCAAGGTAGTAGTTACTTGGTGTGGTTTTATTCTTCTTCTACAGAATTCCGCTGTGCACTTTAAATGTCAAAGATAGAAAATTGCTCAAGCTATAGGTTCTACTCAAGACAGGGATATTGGTTTGGGGGGAAGCTGATTCAGAAGCTTCGTCAAAAAGAAGTCCATGAAGAAAGCTTTTCAAGACATGTGGTATGAATTGGGGGGAAGTTAATCCAGTTCATACATGATACAATGGTTCCTCAACAAGCAAAGACGAAGAGGATTCAAACTGGGGTATAAGTTTTTCTAGAAGACTTGAAGACAACGACGTCATCCTCAGCATTGGAAGCAAACTTAATATTGTCATATTTTTGTTTTATTTGCATTTGTTAGGAACATTGTATGTAATTCCGTTGTCTCCACATTGGGGGAAGATTGTTAGCCTTAAAATGTGAGCGACTAACGGAATTACATTAGTCTCATAGCCGGGACTTGCAGGGACTAATATTGTCATATGTAATAGTCCAAGTCCCGGGCTATATAAACCCCTCCAAACTTCCATGGAGGGGTGAGGCTTACCATTTCTTGCTTTTCCTTTCTCTCACTAGAAATAATCTCTTTGTTTCTAGTATTACTTGTTTCTCTCTCTAAAATGGCTAAACACCACTTCTATCCTCCCCGACCTCCAGATCTTTTACCCGTGTTATTAGTGAATCCAACTTAACAGCGTCCTTCAGTTATTTGGCCATTCTATTATTATATTATCATGTGGGGCGTATGGGCCATCCTAGTTACATGTTTCAGTCAGGATTTCATGGTGAATGTGGTGTGTGCCTTGCATCCTTCACAAGGAGCTGATCCCTCCTACCCACTTACCAATTAATTAGAGGCAACCCCTCTAATTGCATGACGAGGTCTCCCCTCCAAGTATTCATGCACGTTGTTGACCTCATGACCTATATTGGCTATTATGGTACATTAACTAATACAGATTTTCATAAGTAACATAAGCTATGTTTTCAGAACTAAAACCAGTTAACATGACAAACAACTAGGTTTACCAGGACTTATTCATTTCCGCTGCCATTCATGCTTTATATTCTCTATATGCTTCCATATTCTATGTTTTCCATGCTTTATTATATATCCGTGCACTAAGCGTTATGCTCAGCCGTCTACTTTTCTATGTTCCCAAACGGCAGGTACCCACGGACGCAAGTAGGAACTCCAGAGTATGTGCATTCGGATTGGAAGCTATCCGGCCTCTTTTACCTTATGCATTTATTCCTACTTTATCATACTTTACTTCTTTTGGACATTGTTTAGTCCTTTCCATTTACAATACTTATATTGTGTGTGTGTGTGAGTTACTAGACTACCGATGTTTGTGTAAAACCCGCATGCTTTTACCATGAACAGTACATATATAATCGTACGTACATGATTAAAACTTTCCTTATATATCATGTTTACGTTTCACGAATGTTAATTACAAGTATTACGTACGTGTTATTACACGATAAGTATTTAAGCATATTAATACACGATAATTATTATCGACAATAATTATAATCACGAATATGAAAACATGAACGTAAATAATCACGAACCTATTATTAAGTATTTACGTAATTATTATTACGATTACGTATAAATATATATTATAACACGAACAAGTAATAAATAAATCACGTAAACACGACCACGAGAACACGTAATATTTTAGAACACGGAAAACGTTGGGTTTCCCCTTGTGGGCCCCACCTACCCGCGGCAAGAAAAAGAAAAGGGGCCAAGCCCACTTTTATTTTTAACTAAATAGAAAAAAGGGAAAACATGTTTTCATATTACAGAGTTTTCTAAAAAACACAAAACCCTAGCCTCCTTTTTCTTCTCCCTTTGGCCGCCGGGTATAACACACCAAGGAGTGGTGTTTGTTGATTTTTGGTGATCCAATTCAAGTGGAATCGTTCGTGTTATCATTCTCTTTTTGTTTCATGCATTGATAATCCTTAAACCTTTTCTTTTTAATTCTTTTATTTAATTAGAACACATGAAATCATGATAATTAAATAACAAGATTGAAGAATTAAAGCATGGGGGTAAATAAACATGTTGGTTTTGGGTTGTTTGGTTCGGCCAGCCGAGACCCCATGGTCTAGGTGTGGTTTTGGTGTGTCTTGGCCGTAAGAAACAAGGGACCCCGACGCATGTCGGGGTGGCCTTGTAGTCTTTAGGGGTCTCGACAAAAACAAACAAACACCACCGGCATAAGCCGGTGGCTAATATGATCAAGCAAGGGGAACACGAGTCGCGGCAAGGAAAACCACCGGCTAACAGCCGGTGGGAACTTCGCATGGGCAGCGGCTAGCCGAGAGACCAAGGGAACCACCAGCTTAAGCCGGTGGCATTTCTTTTTGAAAACAGTGGCAACCGGCCAAGCCGGTTCGCCACTGTTAAGGGTGTGTTTGTTTGGTCCGGTTCAAGGGTAAACACGGTCGGTTCACGACATGTCTAGATTAAACACACGGGTCCGGTTCACGACTTAATTTTACAAGCCTAATTAATTTCTACAAGTTTAATTATTTACAAGATTAATTAAATTAATTTAACATGTTATATAATTAATTTAATTAAGACATGACTTAGGTTTATTATTATTATTAATAATACATGATTTTAACCTAAGTATTTTATTATTTAATTTAGACTAATGTAATTAATTAATTTTTATGACTTAGGTTATATTAATAATAAATATTAATACATGTTTTAATCTAAGTATTATATACACTTTAATTTAATTAAATCATGCTATATTTAATTAAATCTTATAATATATAGTTTATTTAATTTACATGTGTTAATTAATAAACTATACTATTAATCACATGACTTAGAATATTAATCAGTAAAACTTAAGCTTATCTTATTAGCTTAATAATTCAGGTTATTTCTAAATATGGAAACTTTCTATTTTTAGAAACTTATTTATTTTAAGCAGCTAATCTATTTATAGAAACTTTCTATTTTTAGTAACTTATCTCTTTTAAGCAGTAAATCTATTTTTGGAAACTTTCTATTTATGGAAACTTTCTATTTTAGGAAACCTTCTATTTTTAGAAAGTTACTTATTATTACACAACAAGTATAATAATACAAGTAATACTTAATCAGAATATCCAAAATACATGATAAACGCAGTATAACGTTATAATCAGTGAAATAAGACATGAACATATAAAACAAGCTAAGACATGATATAAAACCAGTTACGTACACAGTAATCAGAACACTTATACACGTATATTATTTATGTAGCATTAGTGAGATCGAAGTATGACTCTCTTCCGTTCGTCTTCTTCGTTCACTGGACATAAGGTACAGATTCTCCGTCCTTTTAGTATGGACATTCTTTCCTTATTAGGATTCTCCGTGTGCAGCCAACTGTTTTCCCAGTATATGTTTTATATATTTTGATTTGCTTATGTTTAATTAAATACCTAAGCCATATACATGCATGACCAGTTTCACCTAGTTATGGAGGTACCATAACCATAACACTTGAGACACGAGTGTTATAACTTCACCACGGCGGAGTGATAGCTCGTGGCGTCCCTTTCAGATTTTGGCCATATTATATATTATCATGTGGGCGTATGGGTGCATCCTAGGTTACATGTTTTTACAGATTATTCAGGTGAATGTGGTGTGTGCCTTGCATCCTTCACAAGGAGTTGACCCCTCCTACCCAAACTTATATTAATTAGAGGTAGCCCCTTTAATTGCATGACGAGGTCACCCCTCCAAGTATTCATACACGTTGATATTTCATGACCTATATTGGCTAATGGTAAACATGTTAAACAGTTTTCATAAGATAAACATAAGGCTTTTCAAACTATAAAACCAATTTTACTAAGTTATACCAGGTTTTCCAAGACTTAATCATTTCCGCTGCTATATGTTGTATATGCTTATGTTATTCATTCTATGCTTGTATATCCGTGCACTGAGCGTTATGCTCAGCCGTATTCCTTTCATGTTCCCAAAACGGCAGGTACTCAGGGACGCTCGTAGACTTTAAGCGTACGTGCATATGGATTGGAAGATTTCTAGCCTTCATTACTTTATGCATTTATTCATACTTTTGATACTCATTCACTGGACATTGTTTAGTCCTTTTCATTTACAGTACTTATGTTTGTGTGTGATGAGCTTTACTTTGGAGTACCAATGTTTGTTTCCGGTATTTCCTTTATGGTCATGTAATGTTTAAGACATTTATCCTTGTATGCTTTGATGACACGCCATAATCACGCGTGACATTCCATTTACCAAAATGGGGTGTTACAATTATGGTATCAGAGCTAGGGCTTTGACCTGTAGGCTCTCAAAACATGACCAGTGATTAGTGGGTAGTCACTATGGTCTTCCTAGAACTGACAGTCGGTTTTCATGCATTCATTATTTTCATGCATTCATATATATGTCACTGTCGCAGGTTTATGACTAAGTAATGGTTGGTACAGGACTGGCCCTATTTAGTCGCATGTGTTTTATCGAAACTTTTAACTTTGGGACCGACCCATTGGCGTCCCCTCGCCATGTCTTTTGTTTTGAGTAAACTGACGATAGACGTTCACTCTCGCGTATATAAAAGTTTTCATAAAACTGCATCATGCATTCATGTACTAGTTTTCCTGCATAAATTTTTTCTCATGATTTATTGGTATAAATTTTTGTCATGTATATATTTTATGTTTTGATCAGTTTAATCATGTATTTTTATGTTATACTGTCAGATGGTTCTCACACGCGACCAGGAACAACTCAATGCAGCAGTCCAAGCTGTGATGCAAGCTATGCTTCCTCAGCTGCGGAATGAAATCAGGGCTGAGGTGCAGGCTGCCGACAATCAACAACAGCACCCAGTACCTCCTCCTCCTCCTCCAGCAACATTGGTCACATGGTTGGACAGATTCAATAAGCTACGCCCTCGATCTTTCGAGAAAACAGATAGCCCCAATGAACCTGAAAGTTGGTTGGCTCACACTGAGAAGATCTTCGATGCAAGCTTCAAGTCGAGGCCGGCCTGTTACAGGTTCGAAGGTGATGTGATCTCATGGTGGAAGGCACTGAAGCAGTCTGAGGGAGGTGATAATTGGGTGGCTGGTTTGACTTGGGCTCAGTTCAGGGATTTGGTGATGGGACAGTTCTTTCCCAAGGCTGAGCAAGACAAGTTGAAGAGAGAGTACAATGGAATCAGACAAAGAGCTGGGGAGAACAGCAACGAGTTCATGCAGCGCTTTCTTCGTTTGGCTGGTTTTCTTGGCGCATCAGCAGGTACTCCCGAAGAGCAAGCATACCACTTCCGGTGGGCTCTTTGTACATCGGTCGCAAACAACTTGGTGTGTGCTACATTCAACACAGTGGCACAAGTGGCCGATGCAGCACGTAAGCTGGAGATGCTACAAGAAAGAGAAGAGTTCGGGGAAGCAGAGAGACCCGAGAAGAGGCAGAAGACTAGGGACCGGTCTCAGCTGGCTACTCAGCAACAGCCTGCTCAACCCAAGGGAAATGGTCAGACTCACGACCGTTCTGCTACGGATAGGCATGGCGTTAATGATAATTACCGTAACAACGCTAGAAACTCCAACAACAGCAGGAATCATGGTAACGGGAGGGACTAGAACCAAATAGGTTCGTAGCTTAACCGTCCAGCTATCACTGGCTCTCAGCCAGCAAGGACACCTGCTGGAGGGTATACTCATCCTCTTTGTATTACCTGCAACCGTAGGCACCCAGGGCCATGTCGCCGCGACAGTGACGCATGCTATAAGTGTGGCCTCCCTGGCCATCGCATGAAGGACTGCCGCAAGGGCGAGATGAAGGGCACACCTGGACATGCTGATACTAAGCCGCCTCCTACTAGTGGACGCGTTTACACGACTTCTCGCGATCAGGCCAACAAGTCTACAGGTACCATCACTGGAATCTTGTATATGTATGGACAAGCTTCATGTGTTCTATTTGACACGAGTGCTACTCATTCAGTCATTTCTACTGCTTATACTAAGAATGTTAGGACATCCCCTATGCCATTAGAGAATGCACTGAACATTTCCACACCTTTAAGAGACTCTATACGCATAACTCATGCGTCCAAGAGCCTTCCTCTATAGTTTGATGACAAGATTCGTCCTGTTGACGCACTTCCGCTGGACATGAATGATTTTGACATGATATTGGGCATGGACTGGCTATCCAAGCATCATGCTACCATAGACTACCATTCATATCGAGTCATCTTCGGTGATGTTAATTCACCATAGTACATTCACAACGGATTCGTACCCGGAAGGTCTATACAAATCATATCAACCCTGCAAGTACGTTCGTTACTTTCACATGGTTGCGAGGGCTATCTAGCTACTGTTCATGACATGGATGCTGAATCTCCATCAATCTAGAATCAGCCGATAGTGTCAGAATTTCCAGATGTATTTCCAGAAGAACTTCCGGGCATACCACCTGTACGTGAAGTAGAGTTTAACATCGAGCTCATCCCAGGAGCTGAGCCGATTTCCAAGGCTCTTTATCGCATGGCTCCCATAGAGTTGAAGGAGCTGAAGGATCAATTGCAAGAACTTCTGGAACGAGGTTTCATTTGACCGAGCGCATCTCCATGGGGCGCACCGGTCTTATTCGTGAAGAAGAAGGACGGCAGTATGCGTCTTTGCATAGATTATCGCGAGCTCAACAAGATCACACTCAGGAATAGGTATCCTCTACCACACATTGACGATCTGCTTGACCAACTTCAAGGGGCCAAACATTTCTCCAAAATTGATCTGAGGTCGGGCTATCATCAGCTACAGGTTAAAGAGCAGGACATCGCCAAGACTGCTTTCCGTACACGCTATGGCCACTACGAATTTGTAGTCATGCCATTTGGCCTTACCAATGCTCCAACAGTGTTCATGGATTTGATGAACAAAATCTTCCATGAATTTCTGGACAAGTTCGTCATTATCTTCATTGACGACATTGTGATATTCTCTAAGTCCAAGGAGGAACACGAAGACCATCTTCGTACAGTGTTACAGATTCTTCGCCAGAAGCGGCTGTATGCTAAATTCTCCAAGTGTGAGTTCTGGTTAGACAAGGTGGCATTCTTAGGTCACATTGTATCAGCAGAAGGAATCACTATGAATCCAGCAAAGGTTGAGGCTATTACCAAGTGGCCAAGACCGGCATCAGCAACTGAAGTACGCAGTTTCCTAGGCTTAGCTGGTTACTACCGTAGGTTCGTGGAGAACTTTTCCCGTTTAGCACTACCATTGACCAAACTGATGCGGAAATGGGAGAAATTCGTCTAGACTGAAGAAAGAGAGAAGAGCTTTGAAGACCTAAAGCAGAAGTTAGTATATGCAACGATTCTTACTCTCCCATCTGGTACAGGTGGATTTCAGATCTACAGTGATGCATCAGGGAAGGTACCTGGCTGTGTTCTCATGCAACATGGAAAAGTGATCGCGTACGCTTCACGGCAGCTTAAGCCTTATGAGGAAAATTACCCTACGCATGACTTGGAACTTGCAGCAGTCGTGTTTGCATTAAAAATATGGAGGCACTACTTGTATGGAGAATCATGTGACATTTTCATGGACCACAAGAGCTTGAAGTACATCTTCACTCAACGTGAATTGAACATGAGACAGAGGAGATGTTTAGAGATGTTGAAGGATTATGACATCAATCTACAGTATCATCCCGGCAAGGCGAATGTAGTAGCAGATGCACTTAGTAGAAAGTCCGGAATGATAAACGACATTAAAATTGAGGAGGAAATTATAAGAGACTTGGAGCGACTAGACATTGAGATCATGGTACGTGGACAACACGGTTACTGGGCTAATCTTAGAGTGGAACTTGAGTTACTCTTTAGGATCAAGGAAGCACAGAAGGATGATGGTGAAATCTGGACGATAATCCAGAACTTAGAGAAGCAGACGGAATTTCGAGTAGACGTAGACGGTATCTTATGGCAGGGCACGAGACTTTGTGTTCCTGATGATCAAGAACTCCGGGAAGCATTGTTAGCTGAGGCTCATAGCTCCCCATTCTCTATTCATCCTGGTTCGACCAAGATGTACCATGACATCAAGCAATACTTTTGGTGGAGTGGTATGAAACAGGATGTTGCGACTTACGTCTCCAAATGTCTTACCTGGCAGCAGGTTAAGATCGAGCATCAGCGATCTGGCGGTCTTCTACAATCGTTGGATATTCCAGTGTGGAAGTGGGACAAGATCACCATGATTTTGTTACCGGTATTCCGCACACAAAGAGGAAGCATGATGCGATTTGGGTTATCGTTGATCGACTTACTAAGTCAGCTCATTTCTTACTGATCCGCAAGGAAGATTCGGTCAGTAAACTCGTCCATACTTACAAGAAGGAGATCATGAGACTTCATGGCGCTCCATCCAGCACCGTCTCAGACAGAGATCCTCGTTTCACTTCGCGATTTTGGAGGAGTCTGCAGAAAGCTTGGGGTACAAAACTTAAGCTTAGCGCGACTTTTCATCCTCAGACAGCGGCCAACGGAACGAACGATTCAGACATTAGAATACATGTTGAGGTCATGTGCGTTGGAATGGACGGGAGATTAGGACGATTACATATGTCTGGTAGAGTTCGCATACAACAACAGTTGGCACGCAAGTATTAAGTGTGCTCCATTCGAGATGTTGTATGGCAGAAAGTGTCGCCCCCCAATCTGCTGGGATCAGGTTGGTGAGCGAAGAAGGACCATAAATGATAGAGTTGACCAACGAGAAGGTCGCAGTAGCTAAGCAAAAATTGCAAGAAGCACAGTCACGTCAGAAGAGTTATGCCGACAAGCATCGTAGGGACTTACATTTTAACGTAGGAGATCACGTCTTCCTTAAGGTATCGTCGGCACGTGGCGTTAGACGTTTTGGAATCAAAGGGAAGCTCAGTCCTCGATTCATCAGACCGTTTGATGTCATTGAGCGAGTCGGTGAAGTATCTTATCGTTTAGTGTTACCTCCGCAGCTTTCTCATGTTCACGTCGTTTTCCATGTGTCCTTACTCAGAGGCTACAAATATCATCCCCTTCACATGGTTCAGTATCCACTGGAACAGATTCGTGAAGATCTCACCTTCATAGAGGAACCCGAACGAGTTCGTGATAGGTAAGAACGAGTCATGAGAAGGAAGACGATTATATTCGTCAAAATCCTTTGGAGGGATCATACCGAGCGGGAAGCCACTTGGGAAATAGAGGAGTCTATCCGGGCTTCTTACCCTCATTTCATATTTTGAATTCGGGCATGTTCTTCTTTTCCAGTTTACGTTATTTATAATTCTGAGACGAATTATTCTTTTTAGGGGGGAAGAGTTGTAAAAACCGCATGCTTTTACCATGAACAGTACATATATAATCGTACGTACATGATTAAAACTTTCCTTATATAACATGTTTACGTTTCACGAATGTTAATTACAAGTATTATGTACGTATTATTACACGATAAGTATTTAAGCATATTAATACACGATAATTATTATCTACAATAATTATAATCACGAACATGAAAACATGAACGTAAATAATCACGAACCTATTATTATGTATTTACGTAATTATTATTACGATTACGTATAAATATATATTATAACACGAACAAGTAATAAATAAATCACGTAAACACGACCACGAGAACACGTAATATTTTAGAACACGGAAAACGTTGGGTTTCCCCTTGTGGGCCCCACCTACCCGCGACAAGACAAAGAAAAGGGGCCAAGCCCACTTTTATTTTTAACTAAATAGAAAAAAGGGAAAACATGTTTTCAGATTACAGAGTTTTCTAAAAAATACAAAACCCTAGCCTCCTTTTTCTTCTCCCTTTGGCCGCCGGGTATAACACACCAAGGAGTGGTGTTTGTTGATTTTTGGTGATCCAATTCAAGTGGAATCGTTCGTGTTATCATTCTGTTTTTTTTTCAAGCATTGGTAATCCTTAAACCTTTTCTTTTTAATTCTTTTATTTAATTAGAACACATGAAATCGTGATAATTAAATAACAAGATTAAAGACATGTTAATTAAATCATGGGGGTAAATAAACATATTGGTTTTGGGTTGTTTGGTTCGGCCGACGCAAGGAACCGAGAGCCGAAGCTCTCGGTGGTCTCCGAATCACCACCAGCCGAGACCCCATGGTCTCAGTGTGGTTTTGGTGTGTCTCGGCCGCAAGAAACAAGGGACCCCGACGCATGTCGGGGTGGTCTTGTGGTCTTTTGGGGGTCTTGGTAAAAACAAACAAGCACCACCGGCATAAGCCGATGGCTAATATGATCAAGCAGGGGGAACACGAGCCGCGGAAAGGGGAACCACCGGCTAACCGCCGGTGGGAACTTCGCATGGGCAGCGGCTAGCCGAGAGACCAAGGGAACCACCGGATTAAGCCGGTGGCATTTTTTGTGAAAACAGTGGCAACCGGCCAAGCCAGTTCGCCACTGTTAAGGGTGTGTTTGTTTGGTCCGGTTCAAGGGTAAACACGGTCCGGTTCATGGCATGTCTAGATTAAACACACGGGTCCGGTTCACGACTTAATTTTGCAAGCCTAATTAATTTCTACAAGTTTAATTATTTACAAGATTAATTAAGTTAATTTAACATGTTATATAATTAATTTAATTAAGACATGACTTAGTTTTATTATTATTATTAATAATACATGATTTTAACCTAGTATTTTATTATTTAATTTAGACTAAAGTAATTATTTAATTTTCATGACTTAGGTTATATTAATAATAAATATTAATACATGTTTTAACCTAAGTATTATATACACTTTAATTTAATTAAATCATACTATATTTAATTAAATCTTATAATATATAGTTTATTTAATTTACATGTATTAATTAATAAACTATACTATTAATCACATGACTTAGAATATTAATCAGTAAAACTTAAGCTTATCTTATTAGCTTAATAATTCAGCTTATTTCTAAATATGGAAACTTTCTATTTTTAGAAACTTATTTATTTTAAGCAGCTAATCTATTTATGGAAACTTTCTATTTTTAAAAACTTATCTATTTTAAGCCGTAAATCTATTTTTGGAAACTTTCTATTTATGGAAACTTTCTATTTTAGGAAACCTGCTATTTTTAGAAAGTTACTTATTATTACACAACAAGTATAATAATACAAGAAATACAAGTAATACTTAATCAGAATATCCAAAATACATGATAAACGCAACATATCGTTATAATCAGTGAAATAAGACATGACCATATAAAACAAGGTAAGACATGATATAAAACCAGTTATGTACACAGTAATCAGAACAATTATACACGTATATTATTTATGTAGCATTAGTGAGATCGAAGTAGGACTCTCTTCCGTTCGTCTTCTTCGTTTACTAGACATAAGGTACGGATTCCCCGTCCTTTCAGTATGGACATTCTTTCCTTATTAGGATTCCCCGTGTGCAGCCAACTGTTTTCCCAGTATATGTTTTATATGTTTTGATTTGCTTATGTTTAATTAAATGCCTAAGCCATATACATGCATGACTAGTTTCACCTAGTTATGGAGGTACCATAACCATAACACTAGAGGCACCAATGTTATGACTTCACCACGGCGGAGTGATAGCTCGTGGCGTCCCTTTCAGCTTTTGGCCATATTATTATATTATCATGTGGGGCGTATGGGTTCATCCTAGGCTACATGTTTATACATATTATTCAGGTAAATGTGGTGTGTGCCTTGCATCCTTCACAAGGAGTTGATCCCTCCTACCTAAACTTATATTAATTAGAGGCAGCCCCTCTAATTGCATGACGAGGTCACCCCTCCAAATATTCATGCATGTTGATATTTCATGACCTATATTGGCTAATGGTAAACATGTTAAACAGTTTTCATAAGATTAACTTAAGGCTTTTCAAACTATAAAACCAGTTTTATTAAGTTATACCAGGTTTTCCAGGACTTAATCATTTCCGCTGCTATATGTTGTATATGCTTATGTTATTAATTCTATGCTTGTATATCCGTGCACTGAGAGTTATGCTCAGCCGTTTTCCTTTCATGTTCCCAAAACGGCAGGTAATAGAGACGCTCGTAGACTTTAAGCGTACGTGCATATGGATTGGAAGCTTTCTAGCCTTCATTACTTTATGCATTTATTCATACTTTTGATACTCATTTCCATAGACATTGTTTAGTCCTTTTCATTTACAGTACTTATGATTGTGTGTGATGAGCTTTACTTTAGAGTACCGATGTCTGTTTCTAGTATTTCCTTTATGGTCATGTAATGTTTAAGACATTTATCCTTGTATGCTTTGATGACACGCCATAATCACGCGTGACTTTCCATTTACCAAAATGAGGTGTTATAGTTTGATTCCGGTATTTCTATTTATGGTCATGAATGTTTAGACATTTACCTTGCATTCTTTGATGATACACCATAATTTATTGTAGCATCCTATCCTATTAAATGAGGTGTTATAACTATGGTATCAAAGCCAAGGTTTCGACCTATAGCTCTGTAAAACATGACTTGTGACTTACTGGTAGTCACCAGTGTCTTCCTAGAACTGACAGCTGGTTTTCATGCATTCATTCATTTTTCATTTTATTTCATGTATTCATATCATTGTAGCAGGTTTATGACTAAGTAATGGTTGGTACCCGACCTGTGATTAGTGGGTAGTCACTATGGTCTTCCTAGAACTGACAATCGGTTTTCATGCATTCATTGTTTTCATGCATACATATATATGTCATTGTCGCAGGTTTATGACTAAGTAATGGTTGGTACAAGACTGGCCCTATTTAGTCGCATGTGCTTTTATCGAAACTTTTAACTTTGGGACCGACCCATTGGCGTCCCTGCGCCATGTCTTTTGTTTTGAGTGAACTGACCATAGGCGCTCACTCCCGTTCATATAAAAGTTTTATAAACTGCATCATGCATTTTTACATTATTTCGTGCATTATAAACTGTTTCTTTGATTTATACACTGTTCATGCATTATTATGTTATCTCATTTCAGATTTATGATTTATGTTGCATTTTATTGTTTTAAACTGTCAGATGGTGAACAATCGCAATACTCCAGATTTGGCAGCAGCTGTCAATGTAGCTCTGCAAGCCCTCCTTCCCCAATTTCGCAATGAAATCAGAGGCGAAGTTCATGCGGAATTTCAGGCGCATGGAAACAACAACAACCACAATCCTCCAACACCGCTATCCCTCTAAAGACTGAGAGGCATGAGGTGTTAAGGGAGTACTACGGAATTAGGCAAGGAGTTGGGGAGAGCAGCAGCGAGTTCATGCACCATTTCCTTTGGCTGGCCGACTCTATTGGCACAACAAAACATACTGCCGAAGAGCAAGCACACCACTTCCAATGGGCTCTTCATACATCGATCCCCAATGAGTTGGCAGATTCCACCTTCAATACGGTGGCACAAGTGTCCGATGCAGCTCGGAAGTATGAGATGCTTCAGGAACAAGAGGATTTTAGTGAGGACAACCCAACTAAGAGATATCTTAAATCACCATTTGTAAACTGGTGAAGCTTTTCAGTATGTCATTTTACATCATTCTCTGTTCAAACTCCTCATTTCAGACAGAAGACTGAGGCCCGGAATCCTCCGGCTGCTCAGCAACAGTCATCGAGATAAACGGTTAGTCCAATGATCATTCTGCTCTAGAAAGGTGTAACGGTAGTTACAACTACCGTAATGATGTTAACGAGAGCATGTCCTTACCTCTACATTCAAACTACGTATATTTCACTATTCTGACACACCAACTCTTATATTCAGGAACAATGGTTACGATAGGAACCAAGACCGCAGAGGTTCGCAGTTGAACCATCTGGCAACACTAGGTAATGCTCAAACCTTTGTTATGTAATCATGTTTATGTTTCACGATCACGTCTCATGCATGAAATCTGGTCACAGGCTCTCATCTAGTTGGGAGGCCTACTGGGAGATTCATGCACCCTATATGTCCTACTTGTCTGCACATACATTCGGTTGTTTGTCGCCGAAGTACTGGTGGATGTCTCAAATGTGGCCAACAAGGCCATCAACAAAAGGATTGTCGCCAGGGGTGAGACAGAAGGCACCTCTAGACACGCCGACACCAAGCCACCTCCTACTTCTGGTCGCGTGTTCACTACTACTCGAGATCAGGAGAATAAGACTTCAGGTACCATCACCGGAAATCTCTTTATGAATGGTTTGGCAGCTTGTGTTCTATTTGATACTGGAGCGACGCATTCAGTCGTGTCCACTACTTTTGCTGTACGTGTTAGGATTTCCCCGATGCCATTAGATGATGCCTTATGCATTTCCACGCCACTTAGGGACTCTGTACGAATCACCCAGGTGTACAGAGATCTTCCTCTAGAATTTGATGACAAGATCCGCAGAGTTGACGCACTTCCTTTGGACATGTGCGATTTTGACTTGATTTTGGGCATGGACTAGTTATCCAAACACCAGGCCACGATTGACTGCCACACTTATCAGGTTATCTTCGGTGATGTTAAATCTCTAGAGTACATACAACATGGTTTTCTGCCAGGGAGGTCAGTACAAATTATTTCATCCATGGAGGCGCGTGCATTGCTATCACACGGCTGTCAGGGCTTCATATCCAATATTCATGACATTACTGCCGAGTCTCCATCACTCCAAGATCAGCCTATTGTGTCAGAGTTTCCTGACGTATTTCCAGATGAACTTTTGGGCATACCACTTGTTCATGAAGTCGAGTTTGGAATCGAGCTCATACCAGGTGCAGAGCCGATTTCCAAAGCTCCTTACTGTATGGCTCCTATAGAGCTTAAGGAACTAAAAGATCAGCTGCAGGAACTTCTGGAACGAGGATTCATCCGTCCCAGTGCATCACCATGGGGTGCACCGGTACTGTTCGTAAAGAAGAAAGACGGCATCATGCGTTTATGTATAGACTATCGTGAGCTGAACAAGATCACGATCAGAAATCGTTACCCTTTGCCGCGTATTGATGACCTATTCGATCAACTTTAGGGCGCCAAGCATTTCTCGAAGATCAGTATGAGGTCCGGCTACCATCAGTTACGGGTCAAAGAGCAGGATATCTCCAAGACTGCTTTTCGTACACGTTATGGGCACTACGAGTTCGTAGTCATGCCATTCGGACTCACTAATGCTCCAACTGTCTTCATGGATTTGATGAACCGTGTCTTACATGAGTTTCTGGACAAGTTCGTTATCGTGTTCATCAATGACATCCTGATATTCTCCAAATCCAAGGAGGAACATGAGGAACACCTTCGTACATTCTTACAGATTCTTTGTCATAAGCAGCTGTATGCCAAGTTCTCTAAGTGTGAGTTCTGGTTAACCAAGGTGGCATTTATGGGCCATGTTGTATATGCAGAAGGGATCACCATGGATCTTACCAAGGTTGAAGCTATCACTAAATGGCCGAGACCTACATCTGCAACAGAAGTTAGAAGTTTTCTGGGTTTAGCTGGCTACTACCGCAGGTTTGTAGAGAACTTTTCACGGTTAGCCTTACCTTTGACTAAGCTAATGAGGAAAGGAGAGAAATTCGTCTGGACGAAAGAGCAAGAGAAGAGATTTGAATACATGAAGCAGAAGTTATTGACTGCACCTATTCTTACTCTCCCATCTGGCTCAGGTGGATTTCAGATATATAGTGACTCTTCATGAAAAGGTTTAGGCTGCGTTCTCATTCAACATGGGAAGGTTATTGCATACGCATCACGACAGTTGAAACCGTATGAAGAAAACTATCCTACTCACGATTTAGAGCTTGCAGCAGTTGTTTTCGCGTTGAATATCTGGAGACGTTATTTTTATGGTAAATCATGTGACATATACCGACCACAAGAGTCTCAAGTACATCTTCACCCAGAAGGAACTAAACATGAAACAGAGGAGATGGTTAGAGCTATTAAAGGACTACGACACCAACATTCAGTACCATCCTAGTAAGGCGAATGTGGTGGCAGATGCTCTAAGCAGAAGGTCGGGTATGATTGCTGGCATTTGGATTGCAAAGGAGATCATTCGTGACCTAGAGATGATTGATATTAAGTTTTGTGTACGAGGACAACACGGTTACTGAGCTAATCTTAGAGTGGAACCAGACTTATATTATAGGATCAAAGAAGCTCAGAAGGACGATGGTGAGATTTGGGCTATCATTCAGAACCTTGATCAGCAGACGGAGTTTCATGTTGACGACGACGGTATCTTATGGCAGGGCCCTAGACTAGTGGTTCCTGATGACTCTACTCTCAGGGAAGTTGTGTTGACTAAGGCTCACAGTTCTCCATTTACCATACACCTTGGTTCTACCAAGATGTACCACGACATCAAGCAACACTTTTGGTGGAGTGGTATGAAGCAGGATGTTGCCACCTTCGTTTCTAAATGTATGATATGCCAATAGGTGAAGATCGAACACCAGCGAGCTAGTGGTTTACTACAACCATTAGACATTCCAGCATGGAAGTGGGACAAAATCTCCATGAATTTTGTTACAGGTCTTCCTCTTACTCGGAAGAAGAACGACGCTATCTGGGTTATTGTGGATAGGTTGACTAAATCTGCTTATTTTCTGCCGATTCGCAAGGAGCATCCGGTCAGCAAATTAGCAGACACATTCCAGAGGGAGATCATGAGACTACATGGTACTCCATCAGAAACCATCTTTGACAGATATCCCCGTTTCACATCACGTTTTAGCAGAGTCTGCAGAAAGCTTGAGGCACCAGACTTAAGCTCAACACTGCCTTTCATCCTCAGACCGACGGACAGTCGGAACGTACCATTCAGACATTGGAGGACATGCTGCGATCGTGTGTTCTAGACTGGTCAGGAAGCTGGGATGACTATATATTCCTAGTAGAATTCGCATACAACAACAGTTGGCACGCTAGCATCAAGTGTGCTCCCTTCGAGATGTTGTATGGTAGAAAGTGTCGCGCCTCAATCTATTGGGATCAGGTGGGCGAACTACTGCTTGAGGGTCCAGAGATGATTGAAGTGACCAATGAGAAGGTCGCTGTCGCCAAGGCAAAGCTTCAGGAAGCTCGTGCTCGTCAGAAGAGCTATGCTGATAAACATCATAGAGATGTATCTTTCAACATAGGTGACCACGTTTTCCTCAAGGTATCACCTGCACGAGGAGTTAGACGTTTTGGAATCAGAGGAAAGCTCAGTCCTCGCTTCATTGGACCGTTCGACATCATAGAACGCGTTGGTGAAGTGTCATACCGTTTAGCGTTACCGCCTCAGCTATCAGACGTTCACAACGTGTTCCATGTGTCCTTACTCAGAGGATACAACTATCATCCAGTTCATGTTGTCTAGTATCCACTTGATCTGATTCGAGAGGATCTTTCATAAGTCGAAGAACCCGAGAGAGTTCTTGAGCGACAAGATCGTGTCATGCGGAGGAAGACGATCCCTTTCGTCAAAATCCTTTGGAGGGATCATCCTGAGCGGGAAGCCACTTGGGAGACGGAGGAGTCTATACGGACTTCTTACCCTCATTTCCAGTTCTAATTCGGGTATGTTTTCTTTCAGTTTACGTTTCTCCAATTCGAGGACGAATTGTTCTTTTAGAGGGAAAGAGTTGTAAAACCCGCATTAAAAACCTATGAACAGTACACGTGAACAGTAACTTACGAAAACACGATAAAATTTAAACTTTCTAATTTATAATATTAATACACGTGTTATGACAATAAATAACGAACAATCATGAATATTATAAATGTGACACGATCACGAACACCAAAATCACGAATATTAAATCACGAGCATACACGACTAATTATTTAACACACGAAAAACTTCGGGTTACCCTTAGTGGGCCCCACATGTCGCGGCCAAGGCAAGAGAAAGGAGGAAAATGGGCTTTTGGCCCATATCACACTTTTAATAAAACATCAGGAGAAATCCTTTTTCATTATTTTTAGGTTTTCAGAAAAGTTTTCCCTGCCGCCTTGTCTCACCATTGCCGCTGGCCATATAACAACAATAAGGACGATTCAGACGATTTTTGATATTACTTTTGTGTTCGTGATCACTCTCTTTTTCTTTTCACGCATTCGGTATAATCAAACCCTTTTTCTTTTCTTTTTAATTCTTTTGATTTCATGTTAATCTTTTAATTTATCATCAAGAATAAGACTAAAACATGTAATGGATTAATTAAATCATGTTTTCGGGTTTAGTTTGGTGTGGGCGTGGTTCGGCCGAGACACCGAGACCCCATATGGGGCTCGACTTGCTTTTCTTCACCACCACCGAGAGTCCCAAGACTCTCGGCTTGGCTTGGTTGAGGCTCGGACGCAGCATGGTAACCTCGACCAAGGGTCGGGGTGTGTTTGTTTGTTCGGTTTGTGTGCACCGAGGCACCACCGAGACCCCAAAGGGGCTCGGTTGGTTTTGTTGTTCGGACCCGAGACCAAAAAGGACCCTGACTTTAAGTCGGGGTATGTTGTACATGTTTGTTAGTTTAAGTAGTGTCAACCGAGACCCCTCCAAGGTCTCGGTGGGACTTTTGTATGGCTTATTTGGTTCGACTTATTTAAAACACGGACTCGGAATTCAGGTTTTTCATGAAAACTATTTTTATAAGTCATGTTATATTAAACTTTAGGTTAATTAATTTAGTAAATTAATTCATGTATAACCTAAGGTATTTTTACTTAGTTAATTAATTAAAACATGTATTTTAATTAAAATCATATAACATATAGTTTAGTTAAATTAACTAGTTATTTAATTAATGAACTGTAACCAAGACTTGTATTGTACTATTTAAACTTTAATTATTATTTATAAGTCAGCTTATTTCTAATTATGGAAACTTACTATTTTTAAAAACTTTCTATTTTTTGAAACTTACTATTTATGGAAACCTGCTGTTTTTAGAAAGTTATTTAGTATTACAATACAAGTATTATAATACACTAATACATGAATAATACTTAACAGAACATCAGAATAACTACAGTTAACATAGTTAACAGTAAAACATGACAGAATACGTATAACAAGCTAATAATACACGGAACCAGTAAACACATGTAATTCAGACAACTCATACACGTCAATATTTCTTATGTACTGTTATCCGTCGAGGCGGATTAGTCTTCATCGTTTTCCTTAGCTTCTACTGGACATAAGGTACGGATTTCCCATCCTTCAGTAAGGGCAATCTCTTCCTTCATTAGGATTTCCCGTATGCAGCCAACTGTTTTCCCCAGTAGTTACAGATTAAAGGCTTATGTTTATTAGTTACCTTAGCCATATACATGCATGACCAGTTTCACCTAGTTATGGAGGTACCATAACCATAACACTAGAGGCACTAGTGTTATGACTTCACCACGGCGGAGTGATAGCTCGTGGCGTCCCTTTTCAGTTATTTGGCCATTTATATTATTATATTATCATGTAGGGCGTACGGGTGCATCCTAGTTACATGTTTCAGTCAAGATTTCAAGGTGAATGTGGTGTGTGCCTTGCATCCTTCACAAAGAGCTGATCTCTCCTACCCACTTACAAATTAATTAGAGGCAACCCCTCTAATTGCATGAAGAGGTCTCCCCTCCAAGTATTCATGCACGTTGTTGACCTCATGACCTATATTGCCTATTATGGTACATTAACTAATACAGATTTTCATAAGTAACATAAGCTATGTTTTCAGAACTAAAACCAGTTAACATGACAAACAACTAGGTTTTCCAGGATTTATTCATTTCCGCTGCCATTCATGCTTTATATTCTCTATATGCTTCCATATTCTATGTTTTCCATGCTTTATTGTATATCCGTGCACTGAGCGTTATGCTCAGCCGTCTACTTTTCTATGTTCCCAAACGGCAGGTACCCAATTATAACTAGATTTTACCTAGTTAAAAAGTTCGTTGAGGTATGTCTAATCGAATTGATAACTGATTAACTATGCGACTCAGCTGTCTTTGGTGGAAACAAATGTTTTGTCGTTGTAGTATATTAAAAGTGCAAAAACTTTTAAAGTAAAGAGCAAGAAAAATAAATCTAACTCTAATTTGAAATAAATGACGAGAAATTAAAGGCGTGACTAAAAGTTAAAAGCAATTAAAGTAACTAACGCAAACTTAAAACTATCTAAGGCAAACTTAAAACGCAACTAAGACTTAAACTAAGGCAGAGCTAAAATAAATCTAAGGCAAGTAAAATTAAAGTGCAACTAAAGAAAAAGGCGGGAAAAGTAAAGCTTGAAAATTAAAAATTAAAACTTAAAAACAGTAACTTAAAATAACCCTAAAATACCTCACTTGGAATAATTACTCGTTCGGAATGTCACCTTCACCCGGAATAATTCTTCTTCGTTCGGAATAATCAACATAAAACACTCATTCGGAATATTTGAACAAAACCTTCATCCGGAATAAATCCTTTATCCGGAATATGTCACTTATCCGGAATAAAGTCTTGATTCGGAATATTGCCTTGATTCGGAATATATTCCGAATGAATACCTTGATCCGGAACAATAGATGTTCCGAATGAACAATCCCCAAATCCTTCGTTCGGAATATTCCAAATGAAACAACCACAGATCCGGAATATTTTGTATTCCGAATGAACAGCCACTTGATCCAGAATATCTTCTTGGTTCGGAATATATGATGTTCCGAATGAGCAGCCTTGATTCGGAATGTCTTCTTGGTTCGGAATGTTCCGAATGAACAAACACTAATCCGGAATACTTTCCTTGATTCAGAATGTTTTCTTCACTCGGAATATTGTTGCTGATCCGGAATATCAAACAGATCCGGAATATGTCACTTATTCCGAATGAAAGCCCTTTATTCGGAATATAAAAAACAACCTTCGTTCGGAATAACAATTGATCCGGAATAAACTAAACCAATTCCTTGATTCGGAATAATTGGAATTCAACAGTACCTGGAAAAACAAATAACGCGAAGAACAAGGAAACAAAAAGGAACACGAATCTAACCAAAACTAATCCAAATCAACCAAAAGATTAAGCAAGACTAATCAATAAACATCTACTAATCATAAACAAACAATCCAAATCAATCAAACTAACAAAACTAATCTGAATAATCAAAACCCACTTTAATCAAATCAAATAAACATAAAAAACATAAACATGAACAATAAAGCATAAAGATTAAGATCAAATAAGAAAGGAAGATAGCAGATTGACAATAAAAGTAAAGATTGACAATAATTAAAAGGAAACTTACTTGAAATTAAATGAATTTAAGGTGCAAGACAATGTATTTAAATTGACATGTATTTATAGAACAAGTAATTAAAAGGTGGAAGAACTAGTGTCACTCTAGCCAACAAAAGAAAATGAAATGAAATCTAATCTATTTATAGGAGGATTAGGGAGGTGCTTAGGAAGCTTCCTTCCCTCTTTTTCTTTCTTTAATTGCATCATTAAGTCCTTAATCTTCTTAATTCTTTGACTTTAATGACGTTGTCTCGGGATTTCTTTGAACTCGTCTTGTAATTCTTCAATAATTTAGACTTGAGTTCTTCGGCTTTTAGTAAACTTCCGTCTTTTGACTTTTTCTTCGATAAATCTTCAGAATTGGTCTTGGACTTCCGTTCTTTTTGCACTCTTGATTTCTTGACTTCGTATTTTGTATTTTTCTTCGATAAAAGCCCGTGAATGCCCGTGTTTTCTCCCCTTTTCACATTTTTGTCCTAAACACAACAAAAACACAAACCACGCATAATTCCGACATTTATGACATAAAATACACGTTTTGGCTCGATTATTATTGTAGTTAAGTGGTAAAAAGGATGGGTGTTTACACACCTATCAAATCCCCTACACTCGACCATTGCAATGTCCTCATGCAATGTATTAATTACAAAGCACGATTTACATTTTTCATCACAATCAACCCACCTTGGCCTTTATTAAAGAGATAGAAAATTATAAACATTCAAAGTAAAGAAATAAAAAACATACCTTAGGGTTTTGAAAATGTCATGAATGATCATCATCCTCAAGTTTTCACTTTCTCCAAACCAAGCTTAAAAACGAGATCATTGTTATTATAAGTTAGCAAACTAACACGAACTCATGTGGGCAAATTATTCACTTAGACTCCCTTATTCCTAGGTGTATCTCTTATATTTTATTATTGTCTTGAATGATCACGAGGATGCATTGTTGACTTATTTCGATAGTTTATTAGGCTGAAAATAAAGTGGGACGATTTAATCAATAGTTAGCTAAAGGACAAAATCTTTTAAAACTGCTTCTGGGGACCTCATAAAGTTCATATCTTGGCATAACTCGCTTCACGATTTGAGACCTTTCTCGGACCGATATTTGGCAGCGACTTCATACTTCAAATCTTGAGAGACGTTCATGAAATAATGGCCTTCTCTTCATAATAGGAATTTCTTCACTCGAAGTTTTGAGAGATTCTTCATATTTGGACCACAACTTCTTCATTTTTCTCCAATCTTTATTTGGGTTTTTGATATACAACGATCCGCCTCCTTTTTGGACTTGGATCTATTTATCCTCATACCTTGTTAGGGCCTTTTTGGATAGACTTCTCCATGATCTTTTGGGAGTATTTGCTTTTCGTCGTGTGTCTCGATCCTTCATATTGATCTTTGATAAATGATTCTTCACATCACCTTTGGATCTTTAGCAACAAAATGTAGCCTTCATGCCTTGTTAGGGCCTTTTCGGACTCGCCGATCTTCGCATCCCGCTTCAATAAGTTATGCCTTGGCTATGAACTCTAATCATTACCGAGCAACTTTTAAACGATCTTGGGCTATAAGTAACTTTTCAAATCGTACAACCTTATTTATTGCAGATAAATTCATTAACAAGCGATGGGAGAATAGGCTTATAGTTAACTCACATAAATTCACGAAAGAATACCAAACTTATAATTGACTCTATTATCTCTCGTTCTCCACAGTTTAAAATCTCAAGGAATGAGACTCGTGGATGCTTAGCCAATTAAATCAAAGTTTTGGGTTTTCGAGTCATCTATAGGATCTTGCAAACTCTTAGACTTTTTCAAGTTTAGAAATCGCATTTTAAAGTTCCCTTGATAGACGACTCTCTAGGATCAATTATAGGAACTTGCGAAAAGTTCTTGTTCTTAACCCGTGAGGGTTAAGACTTTCGCGTTTTATAGCTCCCTATATAAAAGCCTAGCAAAACTTGACTTAAACAGGTTAAGGATACTAGCTAGAGTAAACTTAGGTAAGTAAACTCGGGTTGAGTCAAAAGATTCACAACGTTTGAAAATTAAAACCACTTTATTAAAATTTATTGTAGTAAAGAAAGAAAATAACTATACAAAGGTAAAAACTAATAGGCCAAAATAGATCAAAAATTTTGAAAAATGTCGAAAAATTGATTTTCCGGTTAAAATGAGGACAAATACAAGGAAAATGCCACTTAACTTCGATAGAAGTCCCCCCTACACTTAATATAAACATTGTCCTCAATGTTTAAGCATGTGGGAGTAAACTCCCCTACACTTAGGACATTGTGCACGTTATTTAAATCTTGCTAAGGAAGAGACAACTAACGAGATTCCTATTTAATATTTGTTGGGAATAAAATATGGGTCAGTTCACTAGACGCTGATAAGAAGAATGCCAACGCTGATAAGAAGACATTGGACGCTGACAGCCAAGCGTTGACATTGAAGAAGTCAACGCTGATAGCCTTGAAGATTGACACTGATGGAATATCTTCATACTTATCTTGTTTATTTGTTTCTTTATTTATGTATGGTAAAGATAAGCACAACATTGTATTTTCTATTATTATCTTTACCTAGAATAGTTGATTCGTAGCTTATTGTACAAGACTTCTTGTTCTATAAAAGAAGGTCTTTTAGGTTAAAGTCATATATCAGTTTTTATAGTATTCGCAAGTTAAACTTTCATTGTAATCAACACGATTATTCTAATACAAGTGAAAGTTTGTTTAACATCATTGTGTTTTAGATCAAGTGTTAATTCCGCATAACACTTTGTTACTTTACTCATAAGCAAAGGTTTCTCTACGTGTAGTACTTGATCTAATCTCGTATACACAAAGCTTAATCGATCTAAGTTTGGGATCAACAAGTGGTATCAGAGCTTGTTGAGAAACTTTTGATCTTTAAGTAACGCAGAACCCTAAAACACCAAAAACCCTAAAAACCCTAAAATTCTCAAAACCCTAAAAACATCATGTCTGGCACAAATCAACCTCCTGCTTTGCTACAAAACAACTTCTCAAACCCTAGTATCAAAATTCCCATGTTTGATGCCAGGAACTTTGAGCTTTGGAAGTCAAATTTTGAGCAATATATAGCTATTCATGACTACACTCTTTGGGAGATTATCGAATATGGGAACACATTCGATAAAGCAGCAAAGATTACTGCTGCAATTGCCACAAGGACAACTGTTCCTAATTGTCCTAAATCTGATAAGGTGGAAAAGCCTGAAGATGGGAGAGCTGTAGCTGTTGAAGACATAGCCAAGAAGAGGGTGGACATGAAAATCTTAAACATCTTGAAACATGCCCTAGGTCATGAGAATCAGCACAAGTACAAACGTTTTGAGTCTGCAAAAGAGCTTTGGGAAGCTCTTGAAGTAGCACATGGTGGCAATGCTGATACAAAAGAAGAAAAGAAGAAGCAACTATTGCATGAGTATGCTGTCTTTAAAGCTCAACCTAATGAGAATCTCAGCAGTGTGAGAAGTAGACTTCTTGACATCACAAGTCAACTTTCCTTCATGGGAAAACAGATTGATGACCCTGAATTGAATGCTACTTTTCTCAAAAGCCTTGGTGATGTATGGAAGATTGAGACAAGATCTATTCTTGTCAATAATACTCACAAGACTTCCAGGTTTGATGACATCTTCAACAAGTTAAGACTGTTGGAGAATGAATGGCAATTGGAAAGTGATACTAAATCTTCCAGCAGCAACATGGCCTTCTTTTCACAAAGTGAAGGCCAATTTGATTCCATGAACTTCTATGGACATTCAGCAACTGGATCTCAAGGTGTCAGCGCTGGATGTCAATCTGTCAGCGCTGGATCATATCCTGTCAACGCTTTGTACTCAAGCGCTGACACACACAATCATGGCGCTGATAGAATTAAACCTGCTGGTTTTGATCTAGACACTGTGTGTGCGTTCATTGCTTCTTTGCCCAGTGATTCAAGAATCACATATGAAGATCTTGAGCAGATAAGTGATGAACAATTGGAAGAGATGGACATCAAGTGGACTATGGCTCTTGTAAGTTTAAGAGCAAACAGGTTCAATAAAAGGTTCAAGAAGAAGATGACCTTTAATGCTAAGGATGTTGCTGGATTTGACAAGTCCAAGGTTGAGTGCTACAACTGTCATAGGATGGGGCACTTTATGAGGGAATGTAGATCTCCAAGAAGATCTGATGCTGGGAAGCCTTCTAGCCAAATGATTAAGAGCCCAGATCCCAAGGCCATGGTTGTTGTTCAACAAATTGATGGTGTTGGAGAATGGGATTGGAGCTGGATGGCTAAGAATGAGGAAGAGGACAGAGCTTTGGTTGCTGAGGTTAAAGAAGAGCATGCTGAATATGCTCTCATGGCACACTCCTCCTCCTCATCAGATAATGAGGTATATGATGATGCTTTCTGTTCTAAGGGTTGTCGTTTAAATACTGAGAAATTAAAACAAGAGATAGTTAAATTATTAGATGAGGCAAGTACTGAAAGATGCAAAGTATCTAATTATCAAATTGCTCTTACCCAAACAGAAAAGACAGTAGCTGAGTATAAGAAAATGGAGTTTGATTTAAAGGATCAAATAAACATCTTAAAACATGAATTATTTCAGAGTAAGGATGTTCAAGATATAGTAAATAGGGTTAATCTTGATTTGATAGCTCAGTTAGAGGAGGCTAACAAAAATAAAGATAATGTGAGTCTTAAAATCCAGAGATTTGATAAGGCCACACAATCCCTAGGAGAGTGTGTTAGCAAACAAAGAGACTCTAAGGATATGAGTGGGATTGGGATGAATAATTATACTGTTGTCCCACCACCAGCTGGGGATTTCTATGGTGTCCAATCAAAGGACTTATCTTGGACTGGCTTGCCAGAATGTCAAGAGGAGGAATTCATTCCTCCACCTAGAGTGATTTCCCCAGTTGAGGAATACAAACAAAAACTGACTGACCTTGATGAGTGGAAGAAAGCTAACCACACCTTGTTTGTTAAGGGAGGGTTATTGTGTGAAAGTCCAAATGAGCCCACACCAATCACGAGCCTTGATCCTAAACCTATTAAGATCACACACCCTACCACTGGCAAAGCTGTTGACCTTGGCTCACAAAATGTTAGAAAACCTAGTGTTAAGTATGCATAGATGTATAGAAATTCTAGGTCACCAAAAAGCCAAGTTAGTAATCATGGAACAGGCTTCTTTGCTTCTAGACCTAAGACTATGTCTAGAAAAGCTTGTTATACATGTGGTAGCTTCTCACATTTGGCCTACAAATGTGTTAACGCTTCCAATGTCAACGCTGACAGGAACCATTTCAGCGCTGACAAAAGTCAACATAGGTCAAACACTGTCAGACCTAATACCTTTGTGAACAAAAGTTCACAAGTTGTTAGACCAGCCCCATTCTTTTCTAGAGGGTCTAACACACAAGGCCTAAGACCTTTTCAAAAGTCAAACACTTGGTCCAATAGGCAATGGGTTCCTGTAGCAAACCCTAGGTTCAACGCTGATAAGAGCAATCGGGGCGCTGACAAGAGAAATTTCAGCGCTGACAGACAAACTGCTAAACCTAGGTATTTGCAACCACAGGGAAATAGGTCTAAAGCTTCTACTAGCTTAACATGGAGACCAAAACAAGACCAAAACCCTAATTCTACTGGTATTTCTATGACATGCAACAGGTTTCATTATATTTCAAAGGCATTGTCAACACCAATTGGGGTTAACTGGGAATTTCATTCAAACAGGGATGAAAATGGGGTTGTTATGAGAACCAAGTCTGTTCTTGTTGAACAACCAAATGAATCCAAGTCTTCTAAGGCTTGGGTTCCCAAAGAAAACTAATGTGTTTTCTTTATGTGCAGGGCATTCAGAAGAAGATCAATGACTATGGATACTGGGATAGTGGATGCTCAAGGCACATGACAGGAAAGGAAGACTATCTGACCAATTTCTCTCCTATTCAAGATGGTGATAAGGTATACTTTGGAGGGGGCTACGGCACCATTACTGGAAAAGGAACCCTTGTCACCAACAATCTACGGTTTGAGAATGTCTTCTTGGTAAAAGAACTGGATTATAATTTGTTTAGTGTATCACAAGTGTGTGATAACAAAAACAAGGTTCTTTTCACAGATACTGAGTGCTTGGTGTTAAGCAAAGATTATAAGCTCCCTGAGGAGAAATACATAGATTTTAGAACACCAAGGCATAAAGACATATATAATGTGAATCTTAATGGAATTAAGGTAAATAATAAAATGTCATGTCTGTATGCTAAAGCCTCAGTAGATGAAAGTAATCTTTGGCACAGGAGATTAGGGCACATAAACTTTAAGAATATTAATAGGCTTGTGAGACTTGGTTTAGTTGATGGTTTTCCTGAAAAGGCTTTCCACAATGACCACTCTTGTGTTGCATGCCTTAAGGGCAAGCAGCACAAGGTCTCATTCAGGTCTAAACAGGTGCACTCTAGTTCTAAACCACTTCACTTATTGCATATGGACCTCTTTGGTCCAACTAATATAGAAAGTTTGAAGGGTAAATCATATTGTTTTGTTATTACTGATGATTACTCCAGGTTCACATGGACTTTCTTTTTAGCCAAGAAAAGTGAAACTGCCCTAAGTCTGATTAATTTCATTACCCAAATTGAAAAGAAGAATGGTAATGAGGTCAAAATTATTAGAAGTGACAATGGGGGTGAGTTTAGAAATCAGTTGTTAGATGATTTTTGTGCCAAGAAAGGGATTACTAGGCAGTTTAGCATAGCTAGAACCCCACAGCAAAATGGGGTTGCTGAAAGGAAGAATAGGACCCTTATTGAAGCAGCCAGAACCATGTTGGCTGATGCCCACTTTCCTATAGCCTTTTGGGCTGAAGCTGTTAACACAGCTTGTTATGTTCAGAATAGGGCATTGGTCAACAAGATACATAATAAGACACCTTATGAATTACTTTGGGGAAGAAAGCCCAATATTGGCTTTCTCAAGCCATTTGGTTGTCATGTAGTTGTTTTAGAAACTAGTGAGGCCCTAGGTAAATTTGATTCAAAAGGTGATGAAGGCTACTTCATGGGTTATTCAGTGCAGAGTAAAGGATATAGGGTTTACATTAAAAAGGAAAAACGTATACTTGAAAAAGTACATGTTAGGTTTTTAGAGAGTAAACCTAGTGATCCTGAGAGTGGTCCAAATTGGTTGTTTGACTTAGAACCTTTGTCTAGAGCTTTAAATTATATGCCTGTTACTGATCCAGACATTGTGAAGGTAACTTCAAGTGTTTTGGAAAAGAGAATTGGTAATGTTTCAGGTATACAGGTTGCTAAGGAGGATGGACCACCAGCAGTTAAATCATCTCCCACACAAGAATTTGTTACACTTCCTATATGGACAGATGAGTATTATGCTGCTGCTACTGCTGCAAGGAAAGATAATGGTGGTGTTCAAATACCACCAAATACAAACATGCATGATTCCTCAGGCGCTGACAAAGGGAAATCAAGCGCTGACACGACCAATTCAGACGCTGATGGCTCCAACGCTGACAACAACAGTTCAAGCGTTGTTAGCCCAAGCGCTGACAAACAAGGTTCAGACTTTGGAGACACCTTTACACAGCTTTTCTCTTCCCATTTTGAACAAGGTGGACCTTCCAATGTTCATGAAGGGATTTCTGTTGACCAAGAAGAATCTGAGGAAGAAGATATTGGCAACATGGAGCGTGAAGTTGAGGACACCAGACTTTTTGAAGGAGGAGTTCTCACTTCAACAGCTAAGGATCACCCCACATCTCAAATCATTGGTGATGTTATGGCTCCAGTTCAGACAAGAAGATCCCATCAAGGTCTTGGTGGATTTATTGCCAATATACACAAGAAGGTTGATACCCCTCTTGTACAAGCATGTTTGTTTGCCTGTTTTCTGTCACAGGAAGAACCCAAGAAGATTTTTGATGCTCTCAAAGAACCAAGTTGGGTGGAAGCAATGCAGGATGAGCTTCACCAATTTGCTATACAGGATGTTTGGGAGCTGGTTGATTGTCCTAGGTATGTGAGACCAATTGGGACAAGATGGGTTCTAAGGAACAAGAAAGATGAAAGAGGCATTGTGGTCAGAAACAAGGCACGTTTGGTAGCTCAGGGTTATACACAAGAGGAAGGAATTGATTATGAAGAAGTTTTTGCACCAGTTGCAAGAATTGAAGCTATAAGAATTTTTCTAGCTTATGCCTCTTGTATGAACTTCACTGTTTACCAAATGGATGTGAAGAGTGCTTTCCTCTATGGGACAATTGTTGAGGAAGTATATGTCATGCAACCTCCTGGTTTTGAAGATCCTGAAAATCCAGACAAGGTTTATAGAGTGAAGAAAGCAATGTATGGACTTCATCAAGCCCCAAGAGCATGGTATGGTACATTGTCCACCTACTTGGTGGAAAATGGTTTCAAAAGGGGCACCATAGATCAGACACTATTTACAAAGAAGAAAGGAAAACATGTGTTGCTTGTGCAGGTCTATGTTGATGACATCATTTTTGGGTCTACTGATCCAAAAATGAGTGAGGAATTTTCCAAGCTCATGACAGATAAATTCAAGATGAGTGCAATGGGTGAGATGAACTTCTTTCTAGGGTTACAAGTTCAGCAGAAAGAAGATGGTATCTTCATCTCCCAAGACAAGTATGTAGCTGAAATCTTGAAGAAATATGGTTTTTCTCCACATGAAAAGGAGGCTTCCACTCCTATGGATAGACAACACCCTTGGGGAAAAATTGGAGCTGGAAAGGATGTGGATGTTAGGCACTATAGATCAATGATTGGATCATTGATGTATCTTACAGCCTCAAGACCTGACATCATGTTTGCTGTGTGTGCATGTGCACGCCATCAAGTGACTCCCAAAGAATGTCACCTTTTTGCTGTGAAGAGAATTTTTAGGTACCTAAGATGTTACCCAGATCTTGGATTGTGGTACCCAAAAGATTCTCCCTTGGATCTTATTGCATATTCAGACAGTGATTATGGTGGTGACAAGTTTGATAGGAAATCCACAACTGGTGGATGCCAATTTCTTGGGAGCAGATTAATATCTTGGCAATGCAAGAAACAAACAGTGGTGGCAAACTCTACAACTGAAGCAGAATATGTTGCAGCAGCTGCTTGTTGTGGACAAGTCTTATGGATTCAGAACCAGCTGTTGGATTATGGGTATAATTTTATGCATACCAAGATTTTTGTAGACAATAACAGTACTTTATGCATTATTAAAAATCCTGTACATCATTCTAAAACCAAACACATAGAAATTAGACATCATTTTATAAGAGATTGCTTTGAGAAAGGTTTAATACAACCAGATAGGGTAGACACAGAAGATAATGTGGCTGATTTATTAACTAAACCTTTTGATGCTGGAAGATTTCAATATTTGGTAACAAATATTGGAATGGTTAATCTCACTTAATATGTGTTTTTGGAATCTTTTTGTAAAAGTATGTACAGGATAATGCATTGTTATTGGTCTTTATGATGATTTAGATTTTCCACATTATTTTTCTAACACTGACAAAGGTAAATGCAACGCTGTCAAGTGTTATTTTGCCGTTGTTGGAGATATTATTGTCTAACGCTGACAAGAGTTCCTTCAACGCTGATAAGTGTTGTCGGGACGCTGTCAGCAACAAATGTTAGTTTTGTGGTTTTCATCTAAATGTGCAGGTAATGGTAGCTTTATGCCATTGGATACAGAGTTGCTTATGGATCTTTGAAGAGCTATTTGGACATGTTTTGTTTATGGATGATGGTTGGAATATTTATATTCCTATCTTGACATAAATTTTTAATGTTCATATATATATTTTGAGAACTCATGTATCATAGTTTGAGGGGAGGTTTAAGGAACCTTTAGGACTCTTGGGTATTCTTATAATACTCTCATCACAATTCTAGATTGTGTCCACAGGTGAGTATGGGTTAGTTTTACTGAACCATGAGGCACTGTAGCATGCAAAGTTGATAGACTATGCATGCTGCCAAGACATTTTTGGCCTAGAATTGGTTGTGGTCTGATGGGAGACTTGGGAATACTTTGGTTATGGGTTTACCAGGGAGTTACAAAGAATTTTATGAAATAACTTTGTTGGTAACTATTTTGGTTAGCAAGGGACACTAGAGGTCATTTGTGTCTATCTTGCTTAAGCAAGTGTGCATAAATGGACAGTGCTTGCCGCCCAGTAATTATTATCAACTTGTAAGATATTTCCCTTAGGATAAATTACTTTGTTAAGGTCTTTTTCTTTTTTAAATATTTTTATTTTTACTTTTTAGACGCTGACAAGTTTTTCTCCAAACGCTGTTACGTCCAATCGTGACGCTGACAAGGCTTTAGGCAAACGCTGACAAGAAAATATAGCCGTTGGGCGCTGATGGGCTATTTTTGACCGTTGACACCTAGTGGGCCCTACCCAGTTGTTATTTTTGACTAAACTTTGGCCGTAATTTTGGGGAGAAGTTACTTTTAATTAATGCATGAGATAAGTTATATTTGATTCAAGATTTTCATGATTGCTCTTTGAATATAACCGCCTCATTTTTGACCAATCAAAATCATGTATCTCTCCTATAAATTTGGCTAATCTTTTTATTCTGGGTATTCATATTTTCTTGTCTAACACTTTTTCTCCTAGATTTTTCCCATATCACATAACCTAAACAGCTTTCAATCATGGCACCCAAATTCAACTCAAAGAATTTAACATTGGAGTTCAAGAGCCAACATAATATGGTAGCTTACTTGACTGCTGATGATGCCTTATTTCCTCAGTATTCACAGATGGTGGCATTTTTAAATGCATCTTCATTGAGGTATGCACTTTCTCATACACCATTAGTCCCTGTCGCACACATTAGACAGTTTTGGAACACTGCTAGTTCCACAACAGCTAATGGAGTGACCACATTAACATCTACTGTTCATGGAAGAACATGGGTGGTCACTGAAGCTTTGGTTCGCCAAGCTTTGCGTCTTGATGACGCTGATGGTGTGACTACCCTTGCCATTGCAACAATAGAACAGGGTCTTAGGGAATTGGGTTATCCTATTCCTGCTGATGTCACTTTAAATAAATATCATAAGCAGGAATTTCCCTCTGACTGGAAATATTTGATACACGTCCTTTTACAATGCTTAAGTCCAAAATGTACTTCTTTTAATGAAATAAACAGGTCAATAGCAAGTGCTTTGGTTTGTATAACACGTGGGCTTAAGTATAATTTTTCAAAAATGATTTTTGAAGGGATGTGTAAAAACAAGGGAAGTAAAATGACTTTGGCTTACCCTAGATTTTTGCAAATGGTCTTTGATTTACAAGAATATTGTTCTAGGGATCATGACACTTTTTATGAGATCCCTAAACAACAGAAAACCATTTTTGCTAAAATGAGCTCCACCAATGAATCCATACCTCTTACCCAACCAATGCTTGAAGTAATTCAGGCTGCACAACCACAACCACAACCACAACCACAACCAGACCCTGAACCCCAACTTGAGCCTATTCATGATCCATCACCTTCACCAGAAAACATGGACATTGACCAACCCAGCGCTGACACTCAAAATGTGGGCGCTGACACAGCCAATCCCAATACTGATACACTTCCTGAACAATCCCAAACACCCCTTAATCAACCCACACCCACACAATCTACTTCATCTTCCACCCCATTACAATCTAGGTTGACTAAACGCCAAAGGGTTACTGGAGTGTTCTCCTCTAGTGATCCTAGCCTTGTAGCAGAGAGAACCACCTCCACAAGTGTGGTTGGTGAAATGGGTGAGGCTGGGGCTATTGACACAAGCTTAGAAGCTGGTCAAGACAGTCCCAACATCATTAAGACCTCATCCATGCCCCATGATTCTATTTTGGGAGGTCAAATCCCCATTCTAGCTGAGGGCAGATTGGAACCTATGACCATACTTGAATTGACGGCGGCTGTCATTAGCTTGCAAAAGCAAAATGTCAGTCTTGTACACACTGTCAACAAACAGGGACGAGAACTCCAAGTTTTGAGGGAGAGAGTAACTGTTTTGGAGAATCCAAGTAGCAGGAGTCTAATGGAGGAATCTTCCAAAGGGGAGGATAAAGAGGATGAGGAGGATGAGTTGATTCACACAGCTAGTGAGAAGAGTTCAGAAAAGAGTTCACAATTTAGTGAATCTTTGCAGATTGCTGAAGCTCTCACCAACTTGAAGAAGCACCCAGTTGTTGATACATCCAAGGTGACACCAAAGAACTTGGAAGGATCTTTCAAAGAAACATTGGGCGCTGATACAGGTTTGGACGCTGACACATCCAGCGCTGATAAAGGTAATCGTGGCGCTGATAGGAGCAACTTGAACGCTGACAAAGTTGCAGGTCGTGTTGATGTATTCCAGCCATCAACAATCATCAAAGATGTGTCCACACAGGTTTCTTCTTCTACTTTACCAATTATTGATCCAAAAGACAAAGGTAAAGGTATTTTGATTGAAGAAGATGTTCCAAAGAAAGATGCAGCACAAATAGCATTTGATGAACAGTTGGCTGCACAACTTGTGGAAAGAGATTTGAAGAGGAGTAGAAGATCACCATTTGTTGTTTCTGAGAGTGAGGAAGAAAGTGGTGATGATAAAGAAGGTGATAGCTCAGATTCAAGTATTCAAATTATTGAAGATCCAGAAAGGCTTGAATATGGGGATGAGCTAGCAAAGGAAAGGTTGAGTGAATTAAAGAATCAGATTGATTGGGACCTACCAGAAATCACCAGAATGTACCATGCTTGGGAAGACAAGGTTATGGACAACCCAGGTATGAGTTTATCAGATCAAATTTGGGGGTTAGAAGTTCTGCTTAGGGTACAAGCTGACATAAAGGTGATTATGAGGTTTAATGCACAAGAGGTTAAAACCTGGCTCAAAAGAGATAGAAGGCAGTTGTACTATAAGTTGCTTAGATGTCATCAGCCTAATTGGACATCAAAGAAGTTGCTGGCCTTATCTTTTGAGGAGCTAGAGTATAGGGCACATCCTATTTGGAGGAAGGTGCAAGAACAGAATGTCTACCAGTTTCTTTCAGAAGAAAGAAAACAAGAGCTTGCAGAGGAGATGCAGATTCAAAAGGAAATAAGGATTGCTCAAAGACCAGTGAAGAAAGGAGATCCTTTCCAATTTCCTAAAGACATGGATGTGTATTTTCCAACTGAAGGTGTTATAAGAAAGCATCTCAAGCTTTCTCTATTGGAAGCTTCAGATTTGGTAAATGTAGTACCTCTAGATGACAGAAATCCAATCATCAGTTTTGATGAAGATGAGTGTGGATTTTGGAAGATTGGACGATTTGGAAAGGAAGTACATACTTTCACTTCAGTTATTTCTATATTTGCAAGCATAGACAGGGAAGACTTGGTGCATCTATGGAAGTTAATAGAGGCCAAGTATACAGCTGAAGCACCTACTTCAGCTAATGGAATAAGATTTTGGAACACATTTATGACTTTGTGTGGTCCAAAAGAAGCAGATCCTGCCATTTGGAAGGATCTTGAAGATGATCTCAGTAATCTTCATTGGAGGCTATATTCTACTTGTGGTGTATTTCATATGAGCTCTACAAAGTTTTCAGAGTATTTACTTATGGATGCTGACTATTTCTTGTCCAAAGAAGTGTTGGAGAAGATGCTAGAGACACCCTTGGAGATAGATTATACTAGTGACGTGGCCAAGGACTTGATCAGATATGTTTATCACCAACATAAGAAGTTTTTGCAAGATTCCTCCTAAGCCTTTAGTTTTTATTCAGAAACTTGATCATTGGAATGGATATCAAGTTTAGGGGAGGATTGTTGGGAATAAAATATGGGTCAGTTCACTAGACGCTGATAAGAAGAATGCCAACGCTGATAAGAAGACATTGGACGCTGACAGCCAAGCGTTGACATTGAAGAAGTCAACGCTGATAGCCTTGAAGATTGACACTGATGGAATATCTTCATACTTATCTTGTTTATTTGTTTCTTTATTTATGTATGGTAAAGATAAGCACAACATTGTATTTTCTATTATTATCTTTACCTAGAATAGTTGATTCGTAGCTTATTGTACAAGACTTCTTGTTCTATAAAAGAAGGTCTTTTAGGTTAAAGTCATATATCAGTTTTTATAGTATTCGCAAGTTAAACCTTTCATTGTAATCAACACGATTATTCTAATACAAGTGAAAGTTTGTTTAACATCATTGTGTTTTAGATCAAGTGTTAATTCCGCATAACACTTTGTTACTTTACTCATAAGCAAAGGTTTCTCTACGTGTAGTACTTGATCTAATCTCGTATACACAAAGCTTAATCGATCTAAGTTTGGGATCAACAATATTGAGAAAATATAAAATAGTAAATCGAAAAGAGTTTAGGATAGAACTGGGAAGACGGAGAACACGGAATCACGGGTCGTCAAAAATCTTCAAGAGTGGATCATTGAGCGCTCGAATCCCTGAATATGAGAAGAGAGGAAATAGCAAACACCAACGGGTCTCCCCTACACTTAGGATATAAATAGCTAAAAGATAGATACATGGGTTGCCTCCCAAGAAGCGCTTGATTTTTGTTCACCGAGTCGTGAGCCTGACTCGACCTTGATTATCATAGGAAGAAGCATGAAACATATCCACCGGGATCAAATACATAGTTTTTGTCCATCAAGTAACACAAGCTTAAGGCGAACAAGGCAAGCCAAAGAAGAGTAGGCAAGGTTCCCTTAAGCAAAGATGGAGCACGGTGGGAGCAAGGGTGAAGAGCAAGCATATCTTCATAAGTTCCAAAGATTTTTCCTTTTATTTCATCAGACGGATACTGAGATGGCTTAAAAATGTCGGTACCGGGGTCGAACACCTTTTCCTTTAGGGGAAAATAGCACTCAGACTTAGCAGAATTTGAAGATGATCCGCGAAGAAAATGCACAACCTCGTCCTCAGAAGGTGGACAAAGAGGTGTCAAATCATACGTGCTGCGGATGTTGGTGTCGTCCGGTGGCTTCTCCTTTGAAAGAATTTTCTTCAAATCTGTAGAAGGATCAAGACGATAATCATCAAAGTCTAAAGGAGGAGCATCACTCTCATGAGGGAAGTATGTATTGAGAAAAGTAGAGAAGTCTTCCTCAAATGAGTAGTCATCAAAAGTAGGATTAAGCATGGTAGGCGGAGGATCTTCATCATGAGAAGAATCACTCGAAAGAGTATCGGCCTCATCGAAATCATCATAAATGGGCATGTCGGGATACTCGGAAGTAAAATCATCATAATCATCCGAATCTGAGCTAGAATCATCATCATAAGCATCAAAGATCGGTGGAGAATCATATATGGGGTGAAGGTTCAAAATTGGAGAGAGAATCATCCACATCATCTTGAAATAGTGGATTATCATTGCAAGAATCGAATAGAGGATTGTTGTAGACGACAAAATCATCAAGCATTCGCAGATTCTCTTCCATAGGATTTTCTTGTAAGCTTCCCCATTTCAAAAACTTGTGGATCATCCCCGACTCTTAAGATGAGCTCACACTTATCCACATCTATTAAGGCTCTACCGGTTCTAAAAAATGGGCGCCCAAGTATTAACGAAATACGAGGGTCCATTTCATAATCAACAACGACGAAGTCGACCGGAAAAGTGAATGTGCCAACTTTAATAAATGCATCTTCAGCTATACCAACGGGGTAAGCGAGAGTGCGATTGGCTAGCTCAAGAGTCATTTTGGTGGGTGTAAGGTCGGGCAATGATAACTTTTTCCAAACAGTTAAAGGCATCAAATTAATACTTGCCCCGAGATCGGCTAAGACAGTAAATTTGTCGGTTTGGTTAAAAGTACAAGGTAGCACAAAACGACCGGGATCTCCAAGTTTCTCCGGAAGTTCTTTTAGAATAACTGCAGAACAGTTTTCATTTAAGCGTGTGTTGGCGAGCTCAACCAGCTTCTCCTTGTTCAGCAATTCCTTGAATGCTTTGACAAATTTCGGCATGTGGACAAGTGCTTCAACAAGGCTAATGTTTAAATTAATTTGAGAGATCATCTTCAAATAATTCGACACTTGAATGTCATCCTTGGTGTAGAGTTTGGCCTTGTTGAGTCGAGAAAGGTAAGGAATGTTGGGGTTGTGTGGTGGAGGTGTAGCAGGTGAAGGTTGAGATGTTGAAGGTTTCTTCTTGGGTACATCGTCATGACGAGGCGGAGACGCTAATGGTGTACTAATACTAGGTGTAGGAGTAGTAGGGATAAATGGTGGTGGAGGAGGTGTAGATGATGGTGGCGGGATAGGTGGTCCTACTAAAGTATCTCCACTACGGGTAGTAATAGCACCCACATTCGCTCGTGGATTGGTGACGGTGTTTGAAGGTAGAGAACTCGAAGTAGAGGGTTGAGTGGTGGGCAAGAAACTAGCCAACATATTCTTCAAATCATTCGTTTGATTGCTGAAGGAGGATTGTATATTATCTCGAAGCTCGGATCTAATGTCATTCCCTTGCTTGGTGATATCCCCTTTCAAATTGATAATTTGGCTCTATAGATTCTTGATTTGCTCTCCTTGGGTTCTCATCAAAGCTTCAACATCTTGATTCATGGGTGGGGCTTGTTGAGCGGGTGGGTTATAAGGATTAGAAGCTCTAGGTGGGATTTGGTTGCTTCTAGTGTAATTGTTGTTGGGGTTGTGGTTTTGAGGAGAAAAACCGGGTGAAAGGTAGTTGTTTGATCGGTAACTCAGCAAATTTCGATCCCCTTGAGGCCGGGCTTGGTAATTTTACGGTGAATAATTACCATAAGTCGCATACACGTTTTCCAGATTTCCTTGAGTAGAAGGACAATCAGTGTATGGGTGAGGACCACCGCATGTCTCACAAGGATTGGGTACCGCTTTAACTTGTTGTTGGTTTGTAGCGAGAAGCAAGATATTTTTGTTCATTTCGGCCATCATGCGGGTGAATTCGGTCCTGTCGGGGTTTGCTGAAGTAGAAGAAACATTGACTCTCGGGTTGTTCCTTGAAGAAGCGGAGGAATCCCAGTTTTTGTGATGAGTAGTCATGTTCTCAATAAGCTCTCTACACTCCTCGGGTCTTCTTTTCATAAATGTACCACCGGCGGCTGTATTAATCGTATCACGATCACGAAAAGTCAAACCGTTGTAGAAAGTATCAATTAAGGTCACTGGGAGCATGTTGTGGTTTGGACATCGATCGATCAAAACATTATATCTTTCCCAAGCATCAAAAAGAGATTCATCAGGTTCTTGCATGAAACCGCTGATTTGATTGCGAAGGCTCGTGACCATGGATGGTGGAAAGTAGCGCGACAAAAAGCGTTGAGTCATGTCATCCCAAGTATGAATGGAATTCTTCGGGAGACGATCAAACCATTTCTCGGTGTGGTGTGATAAAGTATGTGGGAAGAGTTGAAGGCGAAGAACATCCATTGTGGCACCAGGCAACTTCATGCTTTGAGTGATTGTAATGAATTTGTCGAGGTGTTTGTTGGCATCATCATCAGGCATTCCTCGAAAAGGATTAGTTTGCACCTGCTGGATCATGTGATGCTTCAACGAAAACTCCGTAGCCATGATTTGCATCGGCGCAATCGGTCCTCCTCGTCCAAACATGGTAGGTGGACAAAGCTCCTCCATTGTCCGAAGATCGGGCTGTGGAAGAACATTGTTGTTGTTATTATTGAGGTGCGGTGGATTATTGTTGTTGTTCACACCTGCCATAGCTAAATCTTCACGAGTCTCGGGCTCTTGATAATTTGAAGATCTAGTACGCATACACCTGCGAAAGCAAAAGAAAACAATACCAAGCAAAAAGAGAATATATATACACTATAAAAATAAAATCTTTTTGGATTTTTGATAATTTTTAATTTTTATGGATTTTTGGAAATTTTTAATTTTTATGGTTTTTTGAAATTTTTTAAGCAAGAAAATAACGTTCACAAGTGAACGGATCCCAAAAAGCAACGCGTCTCTCACAGAAAACCGTTAATCTTTACGAAAAGAGCCGGCAGCGGCGCCATTTGATAACTAGATTTTACCTAGTTAAAAAGTTCGTTGAGGTATGTCTAATCGAATTGATAACTGATTAACTATGCGACTCAGCTGTCTTTGGTGGAAACAAATGTTTTGTCGTTGTAGTATATTAAAAGTGCAAAAACTTTTAAAGTAAAGAGCAGGAAAAATAAATCAAACTCTAATTTAAAATAAATGACGAGATATTAAAGGCGTGACTAAAAGTTAAAGCAATTAAAGTAACTAACGCAAACTTAAAACTATCTAAGGCAAACTTAAAACGCAACTAAAACTTAAACTAAAGCAAAGCTAAAATAAATCTAAGGCAAGTAAACTTAAAGTGCAACTAAGGAAAAAGGCGGGAAAAGTAAAGCTTGAAAATTAAAAATTAAAACTTAAAAACAGTAACTTAAAATAACCCGAAAATACCTCACTTGGAATAATTACTCGTTCGGAATGTCACCTTCACCCGGAATAATTATTCTTCGTTCGGAATAATCAACATAAAACACTCATTCAGAATATTTGAACAAAACCTTCATCCGGAATAAATCCTTTATCCGGAATATGTCACTTATCCGGAATAAAGTCTTGATTCGGAATATTGCCTTGATTCGGAATATATTCCGAATGAATACCTTGATCCGGAACAATAGATGTTCCGAATGAACAATCCCCAAATCCTTCGTTCGGAATATTCCGAAGGAAACAGCCACTGATCCGGAATATTTTGTATTCCGAATGAACAGCCACTTGATCCGGAATATCTTCTTGGTTCGGAATATATGATGTTCCGAATGAGCAGCCTTGATTCGGAATGTCTTCTTGGTTCGGAATGTTCTGAATGAACAAACACTGATCCGGAATACTTTCCTTGATTCGGAATGTTTTCTTCACTCGGAATATTGTTGCTGATCCGGAATATCAAACTGATCCGGAATATGTCACTTATTCCGAATGAAAGCCCTTTATTCGGAATATCAACAACAACCTTCGTTCGGAATAACAATTGATCCGGAATAAACTAAACCAATTCCTTGATTCGGAATAACTGGAATTCAACAGTACCTGGAAAAACAAATAACGCGAAGAACAAGGAAACAAAAAGGAACACGAATCTAACCAAAACTAATCCAAATCAACCAAAATATTAAGCAAGACTAATCAATAAACATCTACTAATCATAAACAAACAATCCAAATCAATCAAACTAACAAAACTAATCAAAATAATCAAAACCCACTTTAATCAAATCAAATAAACATCAAAAACATAAACATGAACAATAAAGCATAAAGATTAAGATCAATAAGAAAGGAAGATAGAAGATTGACAATAAAACTAAAGATTGACAATAATTAAAAGGAAACTTACTTGAAATTAAATGAATTTAAGGTGCAAGACAATGTATTTAAATTGACATGTATTTAAAGAACAAGTAATTAAAAGGTGGAAGAACTAGTGTCACTCTAGCCAACAAGAGAAAATGAAATGAAATCTAATCTATTTATAGGAGGATTAGGGAGGTGCTTAGGAAGCTTCCTCCCCTCTTTCTTCTTTCTTTAATTGCATCTTTAAGTCCTTAATCTTCTTAATTCTTTGACTTTAGTGACGTTGTCTCGGGATTTCTTTGAACTCGTCTTGTAATTCTTCAATAAATTAGACTTGAGTTCTTCGGCTTTTAGTAAACTTCCGTCTTTTGACTTTTTCTTCGATAAATCTTCAGAATTGGTCTTGGACTTCCGTTCTTTTTGCACTCTTGATTTCTTGACTTCGTCTTTTGTCTTCTTCTTCGATAAAAGCCCGTGAATGCCCGTGTTTTCTCCCCTTTTCACATTTTCGTCCTAAATCACAACAAAAACACAAACCACGCATAATTCCGACATTTGTGACATAAAATACACGTTTTGGCTCGGTTATTATTGTAGTTAAGTGGTAAAAAGGATGGGTGTTTACACACCTATCACCCAAGGACGCAAGTAGGAACTCCTGAGTATGTGCATTCGGATTGGAAGCTATTCAGCCTCTTTTACCTTATGCATTTATTCCTACTTTATCATACTTTACTTCTTTTGGACATTGTTTAGTCCTTTCCATTTACAGTACTTATATTGCGTGTGTGTGAGTTACTAGACTACCGATGTTTGATTCCAGTATTTCTATTTATGGTCATGAATGTTTAGACATTTACCTTGCATGCTTTGATGATACGCCATAATTTACTGTAGCATCCTATCCTATTAAATGGGGTGTTACAGTTTTACTCACTCTACCCTTTTGTATGGTTAGTACATGAGGAGTAGAGTTATATGCCTTGTCCTTTAACCCATTTTCGTAGTCAATGAGCATTGCATGCAAATCGTTAACCGTCTTCCCCGTGCAATGCATATTATAGTTTCAAACAAAATCATTGTAGTCCTTCTTAAGGGACCTATTGATCAAGTTAATAGCCATATTATGATCATAGGGTTGTCCTAGTGCAACGAGTTGTTCCGTATAACCCCTCATTTCCATATAATGTGCGCTAACAGACTTTCTAGGAGTTTGCTTGCAACTATGCAAAGTATCTACTAAGTTGTAGATCTCCATAACTTGAGGCTTCTCAAACATAGCCTTGAGTTCATCAAGCATACGCTTAGGCGAAAATATCTCATACTTCTTTTGAAGTGGAGGGGCCATTTTCCCTAACCTTAAGCAAGCCACATCCGAGTGCTTCTTAATAGTAGCAGCGTGTTCAAGCCTTTCGGCTTCAGAAGCTTCTTCAGCAAGATCCTCCGGATAGGGAGTGGTCCAGATATCAATAGTACCCGCTACTCTCAAGACAATTCTTAGTGAGCGGTACCAATCATTGAAATTAGGGCCAGTAAGTTCAGGACGATCAAAAAATGTTTTGAACGCAAAACTTATAGTTTTATTGTCGGATTGAGCCATTTCTACAGAAATAAGTTCAAATTATTAGTATTTTCGATAAATACATCAAGAAAAATAAAATTACCCCGGTATATAAACCATAGTGTTTTCCTTGAAACTAGAACCTATATTGACATAAATCCATTACATCAGTTGATATGCTAGTAATGAACTCATTCAACATAGTAACTTGTCGAACAATTTATTGGCTAACCATTTCTAATTTCTAGATATTTTAAGGGATTTACATTGCCAAAAAAATGTTTTGCATTGTAAACATGTTTCATCCCTTCCGAATACCTTAAGTTTACAGATCTCACTGAGTAACTTAATTAAGTCATCTAATCTAAAGAACGTAAAACTTATCACACGAATTCTCATTCTATGAAAAGTTTTCTCTCCATCACAACATCATCAAAATCTCATATGACGACATGGTGACTTCAAGTGTCCGTCAATTAGATGGTATTCAACTTAAATTTTAAGGGTATAAAATTGATGTCAAAATCAATGTATGGAGAATCATGCATACATCTCCATATCATAAATTTAATAAAACATTTAATAAAATTTTTCACGAGACTAAATTTCTACATATATTATGTTGAGGTATTGGTTAAAAACCAACTAAATAATTTTTACCCACAACTATTCACATCGTACTTTTGCTAGAACTCGGCTATGCACAAAGCAATAACCTTATTCATTGTGTTTCGGATGTGAATTTGCGGTAAATCAACCTTAAGGTGTAATACAAGTAATAATCGTAGGTAACTCCAATTTTGACACACATGCAAGCTGGGAATTTGGTCAGCGACAATGGCTTAACCTCCTTCCTTAGCCGGGTACATGACCAGCAACGCGTTATACCCACTTTATAGTTTGTCAAAATTGAGTAGGCCATTATATTATTATTGTAAATCACCAATCAACGTAATTCTATGTAATTTATATCTCAAAACAAATCTTAATTTTAATATAATTTAGTCCATATTATTTTTCTTAAAAATATTACACTTGTTTACAACATACTTAAAAAACGTATGAAAACAAATTGATAAAAAAATACTAAATCATAAACACATAATAACAATTATATGTGCAATTAAATAAATCAAATAGCCACATGCAACCAATTTTATTCAATAAATTGAAATCTAGGATTTTTATGATTATAAAAATTCTTCCCTAATTATAGATTTATTGAAACAAAAAAACATGTAACACATTCAATTTTTATGATCCATGAAAAAACATGCATGTTCATCATGGATCCACCCACAAATCTTAACAATTAAATCTCTACGGATCTTAACCCAAAAAAACTACATGTCATAACAATTAATCATGTAATTTTAATCTAAACCCCATAATCATGTAAATTTTAGGGTTTCAAATTTTGTTATTAAAAATACGGCCAAAATAAAATTTTTAAAAATCAAAACCCTAATATTAAGAAAACCTAAAAAATACATGAAGTTTTAACCCAAACAATTATTGGTTAATTTTTTTTAGATTTTTTGATAATTATAACATGTTAAAATGACTCTCGATGCCACTAAAGGTTTATTATTCATACCAATTATAAAACCCGAAACGAGATCAAAGCACATATAGCGGAAGCGATTTAACAAGATCATTAATTAACACAATTATAATTAATCGAGTTAGGGTTTAAGTACCTTTTGAAAAGCAATTCCCTTAAAAAAACCTAATTCACCCAATTAGGGTTTACGTATGATCACCAAGATATAGTCTATAATAAGACTATATTACGTTCTTGTACACACGTAATACAACGAGCTAACCGTGAGTCTAACACGTGTAAACCGAGCTACTACGCCTTGTAGAAAATCTACCCAACAACCCCAGAGAGGGGCTAGGACTAGATTATGAGCTAGATCAAAAACCTAGAAAACCAACCGAAACCCTTTGTTGGTTTGGTGTTGAAATCGGCACAAGAGAGAGAGGAAAAGAGAATATGTGTGTTGGATTGTGAAGGGTAAGGGTGTTTATATAAGCCTAGTAAATCTTGTAGCCCAAGCAGTAAATAAGGAAAGTTTTTCCTTCCCTTTTCCCTTCTCCCTTCTCCATTCTCTAACCGCCTGTCTAAAACACCCCTAAGGGGTGTTCTGGAACATTCTATTCGTCTTCCTTTTTATTCCTAAACGCTCGTTAATACTTAGCTCTTAATTATTAAACGATCGTTAAGTTATAGCTCGATTTAATTTAATAAACATAATACATACATTTATTAAATAATTAACTCTTTACGTATTGTGTGCAATCCCGTAATCTCGAGTTCGATCCTAACACACGACTACTAAATTAATGTCCATAAACTTTTAGAAGCAAGATTCAGGTTTTGTTCAGGTTAAGCTAAGATTTGGAGCTAAGGTTTTGGGTTAAGCTAGGAGGTTACGAGTTGTTAAGGTTTCTTGTTCGAGTTGTTCGTAGTACGTGTAGCTTGGGAAGAGAGTACGTATCGCACACCTTTATTTTGATTCATCTAACTTGTTGCTTACCTTATGCTTGCTAAACACTAGCTTTTCATAATTTTAAACTTGAAAAATGAATGGTTTAATCTTCGATTAAAATAAAACGTGGATTAACATAGGTTTTGTGTTGCGAAAATTATGTGTTAAGGCTTGTAAACATTATATTTGAGTCACCTAAACCATCTGGTGTACATAAAATCATAACCTTTGAAATGAAACCAAAGTCTTTGATATACTAGATAACATAAGGGTTTCAAGTTTATGTATATTTTTCGTTTAATAATTCTTTTTCGAGTCTGTATCTGTCATGGGAGTCATATAACATTAAACACTTGAAGTCCTTGAATTTTAGTAAAACTTGTAGTTTTAGCACTCGAAAATAATGATTGAAACCACGTAAAAATTTACTATTTTCGTCATGGGATCTATATTCATTGTTGTAAGGGTCGTTTTGCAACTTGAATTTTTGGAAATGGTCAAGTAACGAATTCGAGAATTGAAGAATAAGCTACGTTTAAGTCTTGCAAAAAATGGAGTCTTTGTGTGTTTACCTTTGTTGTTCGACGAAGAGGAAAAGACCAAAGAGAGAGAAAGAAATATGTGAAGAATGTTTTAAATATTAACTAGGGTCCTAGGTTGTTAGTTAATCTAAAGGAGAGAGTGAAAGCAAATGTATTTTTGCCATTATGGGTGTAGATTTAAATTGTCAAAAGAAAAGTGTACTAATTAGTTTAGCATTGATTTAAAATTGGTGTTGTGCTTGTGTTCGTCGAGAGACAAAAAGCAGGAAGAAAAAAAGACAATGAAATTTTTATTTAAATTATTTTTGTCGACTCTTTTATGTCAGTCTGTCATCCAAGAAAAGAGGAAAAGATAAAAGGAAAGTACATGTAATATAAAAATGAATATAATTTGCCTAGTACCACAACCGACGACAAAAATAAAAAGGGTCATGTTGTTGTCTCTAGCATCAATCGTTGTAGGGGGGTCAAAGAAAGGGGCCCAAAAACACACTTCATAGTATTAGACATATTAAATATTGAGGATATACCTTCATTTATTTAAGAGTAAATTACACGGTTCGTCCTTATGGTTTACGTTGACCGACGTCGTTCGTCCTTTGACCAAAAAAGTTTCACCGTTCGGCCTTAACTTTGAAACCATTTCCGCCATTTGTCCCTCACTTTAACTGACACCACAATTGATCGTTAAATCATTTTGCCACAAGGGTAAAGTCTTCCTATCACTTTAATTTTCATCACATCTTCAATTCTCCATCATCTAAAAAGACTATCTACTTCATTAAAACATACAACCCTTTTGTTGTTTCATCTTCTACCCGAAAATCATCACATCATATCCGCAACATCATATCCCAAACTAAAAACTTTGAACACATTCTCGAATTTTATTCTACTGTCAGGATGTAGCACACCATCAAACCAATTTAACTCTCCTATTACCGGGATATTCTACATCTTGGCATCACGTAATCCTACACATCATCAATTAATAAACTAACGCCACGTTTCTACTACTAGTTTAGTAAACTATGCCACACCATCAAAATCTAATCATATTTTAATAGGCACGTCATCACTTCAATTGAACTGTTTCTAAAATCTAACGAACCCAAATCACAGATCAAACAAAAATTATAATAATACTAATTGCCACGTCTTCAGTAAACAACGGCCACATCCACCTTTCAACAAAACTTTTTTAAACCATAGAAATCAATTATAATCTACCAATCACTCAAAATAACCTCTAATCCTAGTAATTAGTTACCACGTCATCGATTTTGATATAAAGATCTTACAGAATGTAAACGGATTTGTGCTTAAAGGTTGCTTCGTCTTGTTTTTAGAGAAAAAGAATAGTTGCTGTTCGTATTTGTGTTTGTGGGTATATAGTTGTCTGGTCTTGTTATACACAACAAGAATAAGAAGGGTTGTTTGTTCAAGATTTGAGCTACAGTCGTACTTAAAAAAACTAAAGAAGATTGTGTTTCTTATTGGTATGGAATGATTAGATATTGCTTTGTTTTGAGATTGACAATGAATTGATTGTGACAATGAATTGAGTGGGTTTTGAAAAAATGGTGTTCATGAGAATAATGTAATGATTGTTATGGTGATGAAGATGAGGATAAGTTAAAAAAGAAAATAAAGATGATTGAAGATGGTGGTGGGTTTTAAGGTTGGGGAGAAAGTCAAGCAAAATGACAATATATAGGAACAGACAAGAATACCCTTGTGCTAAAATGAGTTTTTATTTTTTTGTGGGCACAGTTAAAGTGAGGGACAAACGGCGGGAAATGTTTCAAAGTTAAGGCCAAACGGTGCAACTTTTTTGGTCAAAAGACGAACGACGTCGGTCAACGCAAACCATAAGGACGAACCGTGTAATTTACTCTTTATTTAACTATTAGACTAAATACAATTGGATCATATAATTTATTTGAATCTAACGCTAGGAACTTAATGTGTAATAAATGTAACTAATAAATTTAACCCGGACTAAAAATGGTATCACGGTTCGCACGTGGAGCGTGGGATTAGGCATTCTTCGAGTTATTCGTATATGCCGATCCCATTGACTCTAATAATTTATCCCGGACTAAATTGGTGTCACGGTTCGTGCGTGGAGCGTTGGATTAGGCATTCTTCGAATTATTCGTATATGCCGAGTCCCATTGACTCTAACCGAACTAAAAGACCCGATTAAGCGGGCCCCGGACAAGGGCCTCACGATTTGTTCGTAGACGACCCAAAAGGGATCTTTGCTATATTGGACCAATAAGTAAAATAGTAAACGAACACTAAAAATAAATAAAATGTAGAGGACTGATATATTTATTGGACAAAATTAGGATTAGGACCGTATTATTGATTGACTATGATGGACTTGAACTTAGAATATCAGTGAACTTATATAGAGACCCGCTGCCATTTGACCGAATTAAATTGTTGTTGTGTCTATTTTTCTATAAGTCTGTCTTTGAGTCGTCTAAATTATTTTGTATGCATTGACCTATAAATATGACTTTTTAATAGACTTTGACTTTTAATTAAAAGTAAATATTTTTACTTAATTAATTTATGAAAGCAAGCATAGTGTAACAACATAGTACTTATTTAATTGCACTACTTATTTAGATAGCATAATTTATGCTAGGTTGCGACTAGGATTTGGCGGTATTTGCGAGTATTATTTTGTGATTGCTATTTGTTTCATCCGCTAGTCTATCACTTAAGGTGAGTTTCATAGCCCCACTGTTAACAACTTTTATGCATTTTCGGGGTGAGAACATTGTTTTGTTTTACAATTGAACACATGTACTAAACTTACGTTTACGGACCGTTAATTACCTTGATTACCTTTTTGCCCTTAATCATGAACCGTTAATTACTGACACGGATGACCGGTCAGTAAGCACGAATGTCGTGGATAGATCTATTGAGGTTGACACCTCTGTTGGGTTTAATCGAATACTGTATTATTTAGACGCATTTTCATTTGGTACTTTTACGGATGTTGTGGGTTAGGCATCTGCTGGGCACTTATATACTTTCTGATTGTTACGCTTCGGTGTCATAAGCTTATACAGTAGTAAACGCTTTTTGTATGACATGTTATTTGTTATATTGTCATACCCTACTAAAAATCTTGTGGTTTAATAACCCTATCCAATTAAACATATAAACTCACCAACTTTATGTGACACTTTAGCAATGTTTTTTCTCAGGTGCTTAACTTACATGGATTGCTATTGGAGTCGCATGCATTTGAATCCCTTTTAATAAAACTTAGATCGTTTGAATATTTTTCCAACATTTCATTTGCTATTCTTAACTTATGTTGTACTACTAAAAACCTTGTTGTTGACTTTATCCAAATGATCAATTTTCAAACGACTCATATAAAGGTCGTTCTTTATATTCTAAGTGTATATGATATGAAGTCACATGCCCCGGTTACCTTTCCGCTGCAATATATTTGGGCATGTGACGCTATACTTGTGTTAGGATAGATTCACTCTAAATCAACTTTAATTTCATCATTTAGGTTTAAAAATAAAAAATTTGAGTTCTTGTTGTTTTCTGTCCTTTCAACCAGTAGGAATCAAGTTCTTTTGTTCAGATGTTATATGTGGCCTCATGTGTTTAATTTCTATATGTTATATGATAAATATGGTTCTCTGATGATTCACATAGGATATAAGCATTTGGTTATTTACTTATACAATTTTGAGTTTACTTTTTGCCAAGTTTTTGGTCAAACATACTAGACGCTTTTTGAGGATTAGAGATTGTTTTTAAGCTTTGATTTTCAGCATACAAGTAGCTTAGGGGATACTTTAGATCTGTTTAGGTAATTTAGGAGTTTAGGGCTTATTATGTAGCTTATTGTTAAGCTAAAACCCGCCAAAAGACCCAAAACAAGCTTGCTCTAGGTTAGTTTATTGTAGAAATTTCAAAATTCTTGAACTTTTCTTGTTTTTTATTTGTGTGCTGCTTGTTTGTGTTAATTTGTTGTTTTTAAGCTTATACTAACTCCCCAATAAGCCGACTGCTTATTGGGGCTTGTTGAGTTTTCCAAATAAAAAATCAACAAAAAGGTGTGGCTGGGACTCGAACCCACGTTACTCACCTCACACACACACCATACCGCCTTGCCCTTGGGTCTTTTTCGTAAAGGACTCATTGTGCACTCTTTTTATACATTTTTGTACAAAAGTGGCCAAATAAGCTCTAAGCATCTTATCTTGCTTTTCAGCTTATCTAGTCGTGCACAAACTTCATTTTTGTAGTTAATCTCTTTTATTTTATCCTTTCTACTTGTTTTGATCTTTGTTTTAATTTAATTTAGGTTTTACTTGAAAACTACTTAAGTGACTTATTTTAAAAGTGCTTATTGTCATTTTAGCTTATTTCTATTTATCTTATTGTAGTTTTTAGTGTTTCTAAGTCTTTATAATCGTGTTATGAGCCTTGGTGTTGAATTTCAAGTTATATAGTCAAGGGAAACTATACCCCAACTATTTTGTCCTCTAGTGAAAACACTAAAGTGCTTATTCCAGCTTATGGACTTGGTCTTTTTCAAAATTTCTTTTTGCACTTTCTTTTTATTATCTAAAAAGTCATCTCTAATAAAAATTAGCTCATGATCTTAAGTGAATAGCTTTTTAGCTTTTTCAACTTGAGCTTATAGCTTATTTGATAAGCTGAGCATAAGTTTTTGGCATTTTTGTTCCTGTCTTAGCTTATTATTGACAAAAAAATGATTTTGGTCCAAGTTCCAGCTTAAGTATCTTGCTTATTGGGATTTTAAGGCCCATTAAGCTAGCTTATAGCTTATTTGAAGGGCTTATGGGTTTTTCAGCTTTTTTGGCAGTTGTGAAACTTGCTCATAATTAATTTTGAGTTGAGTAGCAGTTTTGCTTTTCTGTTTTTATGAAATTTTCTTATTGGGACAAAAACCTTAATAAGCCTTAGTCCATTTTGGATTTGGGCTGTTTTTAGGCCCATTAAGACTTTTTAATTAATTTAATTTAATTTTTATTTATTTAAATTAAATTAGTTTTGAAATTTTTAAAATTTTTGAGTTTTTTAAATGTTTTATTATTATTATTCTTGATTTACGTGATTGCATAATTTGTCTTAGTTTTTAATCGTCTTAATGTATAATTGATGAGTGTGAAAACACACATCATTAATACCTTATTAAACCCTTAAAACATGACCAAAATACACATTTACATTTTAAAAGACGGAGTTATGTGGGTATTTGTTTGTTTTGTGTTTTTGAGGCAAAATGGTACTAATCAAAGCAAACACGAGATTTCACAGTTAATTCTTGAAGAAAAAGACAAAAGAGAGCTTCCAAGGACTAAAGTTGACAAAGATGTGAAGATCATGGGCTTAAAGTGAAGATTCTTTACAGTTAAAGGCTAAAATTAAAGTGTGCAAAGTCCAAGGGTTAAAACTGACAAGATGACAAAGACATATTCGTTACAGCGAAATAGAGCAATAGGAAGCTTTTATTCATTTCACACAGCTCAACTAAGTGTGGCAATTAATGCATGATCATAACAGTGAAGCGTTTATTATTCAATCCCCACTTACATGCAACAACCAATCAGAAGCCTTATACATACATCACACGGATCATATTGTTGCAACGGATTTTGATCCGTGTGCTACTTTTTCTACCAACCAGAAATTGCCATGCCATCACTTCTTTTCTTCAACGATTCAAGATCGATCAAGGGAGTTCCAAAGGAAATGTTCAAGAGCAATAATCATCTACATAAAGAGGCGAATCCAATGCTACCTTTCAATTGCAAAATATTCAAGATTTCCAAAATCCCCAAATCTGCTATGAGGATGAACCCTAATTGGACTGATCATCGTATTTTCAACGTAGCATTTTCCCATTGTTTTAACACGTCAACAGCTTCATCACTTCACTCCTTCTCACCTCTATTGGCTATAAATAGGAGATGTAATTCATTTTTTTTTCAGATAGTTTACTTTTCCTATCTTAATTAGCTAGGTGTATCATTTTATCTTAAACCAACTTCTTCATTTTAGTTGTTAGGACCTTGTAACAGATTTGTAACAAAATTTTCATTCAATCAATAAAATCCCCAAAATTTCAATTCATTTCATCTTCATTCTCTGCATATTGAGATTCTGCCATTGTTGATTTGAAGATGCTTGATGTTTGTTATGATTTCATTGGAGTTGAGTTGATGCTATAGAAGTGATGGTTTTGATTCTGTTGTTACATACTGTTTTGATTTATCAAAGAATAACATGTTTGATTTATTGATGCAGTCAAATAGTTGATACAGTTGCAGCCTAATTGTAAAACCCGCATAAAATACCATGAACAGTACACTACATGAAAACACGACTAAATAAAAACTTTCCATTAATAACATACGACACATGTCATGAACATTTAATTACAAGTATTAAGTATATTATTAATGCACGATAAATATTATGTATAATATTTAATTCACGACATTTAAAACACGAACACATACGAATAATATGTAGTCACGAAAAACAAATGAATTGGTGTTGGGATTTGTGTTGGGTCGCGACAAAGAGAAAAGAAAAGGGAGGGTCTTTTGGCCCGGCCCATTGGAAATCCATAAATACCAAATAATTATCCCAGGGAAATTCATAATACATTTTTAGCAAAAATCAAGAAAACCCTAGCCCCCTTCTCACCCTTAGCCGCGGCATCCACCAAGCACGATTTTTGTGATTTTGATCTTGGGTTTTTACGTGTACATGTTCGTGATTCGATTCTCTTTTCATACACGCATTTGGTATCAACTAAAACTTAATCTTTTTATTTTTATTTTGATTATATGAACATGAATGTTTAAAGAAAACATAATTAAAACATGTTATGATTAAGGGTTAAACAAGATTCGGGGTTTGTTTGGTGTTTGTTTTGGTTCTGCGCACACAACCGAGAGCCTCAAGGCTCTCAGTGGGCTTTTTCACCAACAGCCGAGACCCCAAGGGGCTCGGTGTGGTTTGTGTTCGGGCAACAGCAACTAAGGCCCCACGGTGGGGAACCTTGGTGAAACAGTGGGTACCGGCTCATTGTCGGTGGGTATTTAGCTCGGCAGGGGGAACACGGCTATGGCCGTTGTGAACCCGTGGGCTGCCAGTGGCAACCGACGACTTGGCCAAGGCCACAGCCGCCAGCCAACCACCAGCCGCCGGTTGGTGGTGGTGTTTGATGCTCGGTTTGGTTTGTCTCGGGTTTAGGGCTCGGGTACATTTTGTTAGCCAATGTTTTATTAATTAATTAATTAAATTAATTCACATGCACTATTAACTAATTAATGACTTAGGTTATTTTATTTAATTATATAAATCACGTTATAACCTAAGTATTTTATTTGACTTAATTAAATTAAAAACCATGCTTTAATTTAATTAAATTTTATAAGGTAAAGTTTTATTAAGTTAATCATGACATTTATTAATTAATAACCATGCATTTTCATTATTAATTAATAACCACTTTAGCCTAAGTATTTAATTTAATAGATTTTACTAATAAATCATCATGACTTATAACTTATGACTAATAAGCACTAGCTTATATTTTAGACTCATTAATCTAGCTTAATTCTATTTTTGAAAACTTCTATTTTAGGAAACGTTCTATTTTTGGAAACTTTCTATCTAAGAAAACTTTCTATTTTTGGAAACGTTCTATTTTTAGAAACTTTCTATTTTGAAAACCTACTATTTTTAGAAAGTTACTTATTATGACACCACAAGTATAGTAATATAATAATACATGAAATACATAATCAGAATACATGTAAAACATGAATAAATACAAGATAACACTTAAAACAGTAAAACATGCCAAGAACATATAAAATAAGCTAAGAACACACAGAACCAGTAATACACTCAGTAATCAGACAACTCATACACGTCCCTTATTTATGTGGTATCCGCGAAGTCGGAGTAGATCGTTCAGCTTCCATTCTAGCTTCATTACTGGACATAAGGTACGGATATTCCGTCCTTCAGTACGGACATTCCTTCCTACGTTTGATTAGGATTCCCTGTTTGTAGCCATCTGTTTCCCCCAGTTATTTTATATGTTTTAGAATGATTATGTTATATTTTAAATGCCTGAGCTATATACATGCATGTCAGTTCATCTAGTTATGGAGGTACCATAACCATAACATTGGATGCACCAGTGTTATGACTTCCCCACGACGAAGTGATTGCTCGTGGCGTCCCTTTCAGTTTGACCATTTATTTATATTATCATGTGGGGCGTATGGGTGCATCCTAGTTACATGTTTTCAGTCAGGATTTTCATGGTGAATGTGGTGTGTGCCTTACATCCTTCATAAGGAGTTGATCCCTCCTACCCAGACCAGTATATTTAGAGGCAACCCCTTGATATTGTGTATAATTGAAGTTCGTGTTCTCAGTTCTTAACCAATTGAAAGTCCTAACAAAATCAGGTTTTTGATCGTTTTTTGTTGGTAAGGTTATTTGGCTTTTCTATGTCTAATTGAACAATCAAGTAAAAAGTTGCAAAATATTAACTACGTATCCGTAAAACAAATAGTCAAATACCAAATTTCTTATTGAAATAAGGACAAAATTGTAAATATATGAAATTAAAGTGCTTAAAATGTAAATCTTGAAACTAAAATGCTTGAAATGTAAATTCAGTTAACTAAAAGGACTAACTATGCAAATGTAACAAACTTCTAACTAATTCTAACAAATTGTGAAACTTCCTAACTGAATTTGTAAAGTTTTGAAAATACAAGGACTGAATATATGCAAACCCTAGTTTAGTGGAAGATTAGTCAACTATTCAAACTGTTCCAAAAATTGAGGACCAAAATGCAATTAAAGGGGAAATATTATCAAAAACGGGCAAGAATGATTATTAAGCTCGTTTAAGCAATCTAGTCAACCAAATAAGCTCTAGTAACTTGTAAACAACTTAAAATCCAAAATAACCTAGACTTGTAAAAGGAATAAGTCTGAAATCAAGTAAAACTCAAATAAGCTAACTCTAATAAGCCACAATTAAGCTATCTAAAAAGCTAGACATGCACAATCTGATTTTCTTATCAAAACTTGTTTGTCAATCCATAAAGAGCATGGAATGTCTTTTGAAACCGAAAATGGTCCAGCAATGAAGTGGGAAAATGAAAATAAGCTAGAAGTAGCTTATTTGACCAAAGTTGACCAAATTTCAGAAAAGCTAAAAATTTCCAGATCTCTTCAGGAACACTTACTAAACTCAAATGTGGAAAAAAATAGGGAAGTTTATGAAGTGGAAATGCTTGTATGAGAAAACAGTTAAGCACATATTACAGAAACTTGCATCATCTCAACAGCTTAATGAATTGCGTATTTCTCTTGTGAATTGGAAAACTGTATAATTTCCTTGAAAGAGCTTAAAGTTCAGATGTTAAGGGACAACTGAGAGCTGGTTTGGAACAAATTCATCCAAGAACAAAGAAATGCCAAGTCATTGAAATCAAGAACTTTTTATGAAGTTTTAAGCTGAAATCTGACCCACACTTTTTTTGTGACCAATTGCCTTTTTGACTCAAGAATTGACTTGAAAACTATTGAACTTTGTCTAAAATGACTAAATGACTGAGAATGAACAAGAATTAACCAATTATCAACACTTGTCTACAACTTGAAAGCTTATACCAAACACCAGTTTAACTGATTTTAACAAACTTTTATTAAAGGAATCAAAGCAATTGGCTAAGCTGATTAAAATGTGGTATCAGACTAAACTTAACAACTCAAATGAAATGTAAAAGAACCAAATTCAAGTTGTTTAACTAGCTAGAACTCAAAATGCATATTAAGGCAAAATATGACTGAAAAACTGATAACAGGAACAAGTATTAAGCTATTGATCAAGTATTAAACTACAAATTAGCTATCCAATTAACAAAATCAGTTCAAATTCAATCTAAGCATACTAGATCATACAATCAATCAATATTAAACTAGGAATTAATCAGGCATGACTGTTTAGAGGAACAAAAATGCAGAAACTTAAAACCTTGAAGCATAAGCCTCCTCTGATGGAGTAGGTTGGCGCTGAGCCACCTAGATAGTGTTAACCACCACCTTAACACTATCAACTATCAACTCAACCAGCTACAAACATCATCATCACCATTGTTGAACCATTAACCTTCAAAATCTACAAGAACTGGAATTGGATGAACAGGACAGGATCAAAACAGCTTCAAATCATCAACACTTAGCTAATCATGATCAATTGTGATCACAAGAAGCTAACATCAACACAAGGATAACAGAATTGCAGGGTATGAACACTATATGAACAGTAGATGAAGGGAATTGAGAGAAGTATTCATTGATTGAGTGTAAAAGTTTGTTACAAAGCTGGTAAGTTGTTACAACTATATTAACTAACTCAAGAGCTTGTCAGACTCTTGAGTTTGTTAAGCTACTAACTAGAACTAAGAATGAGAGAAAATGGAGATGTGTGTGAAAATTTCACACATTAACTACTTGTGAAAATGAAAGAGTACAATCCTATTTATAGACAAAATGTGAGTAAGTTTTGGGTTTGATGACGTGTTTCCACCACTTGATTGTTGCCACGTGTCACCAAGCTACTAAATGTTCATCATCATGTTCTTCAAGAATTGGGGATTTTTGATTTATTGATTTTGAGCTTAATTGGTTGTGTCCAATGTGTTCCTCTCTAAAAAACGATCAACTTTCATGTTGAAAACGTCTTCTGAATGTAAGTGTAGCTCAAATTCGCTTCTGGGCTTGATGTTGAAGAAGAGAGAAACGTGTCATCTTTTGGTTGGGAGAGAGGGAGTCACACGGATCATTATCTGTATTGGATAATTAGATTATTGAGTGGCGTGTTCTTATTGGTTGCTTTTGGATAGTGGAAGTTATTAATTGATTTGCGGTGCAGTTATTGCAAGGATGACTGGTCAACTTAACCTGGCAATCCGTGTGCCTTTTATCATGCCTTCTCATTGGTTGAGAGCTAATGCACATGGATTGAACTCAATTTATCTTTGGAAAATGGCAAATTCAGCCCCTTATGTATGGCAGATTCACAATTTAAGCTAGGAATTTCATTTCTTTGGCATAAATGGTCCTTCCACTTGTATTCTTGATAAGTTTGACCCTTTGACTTGGTTGACTGAAGAGTTGACCATGTTTGAATTTCATCTTGACTTTGACAAATTTACACTTTTAGTCCTTCAACTTTGGAGTGTTGTCAAGATAGGTCCCTTGTCTTCAAAGTCTTGTCATCTTTGATCCTTCTTTGTCTTTTTCATCCAAATAAGCTTGATATTCTTCTTGTTTGCTTGAAAATGTATCCTTCTTACCTATTTATACACAAACACAAAACATACCACATAATTCCGCTTTATAGCACAAAAGTTAGGTATTTTCCTTGTGTTTTAGGGTGATTTGTTGATTAATTGATATGAGTTTTTGCTCATATCAAATCCCTTACACTTGAACATTGCTATGACCTCATGCAATGCTATATTTCAAAGCACAAATTTACATTCTCCTCATAATTAATCCACCTTGGCTAATATGGAATGCATCTACACTACTCTACACTATATGATGCATGATTTTGATTTTGAACAATGCAGTGCAAAAGAAACAATTCTATTTATATCATTTTGTATTTTCTTGAAATAGTTTTGATGGAAATAACTCATAAAAAAATCAATGACTTAGATTAGGGCTTTGGTACCATGGACACTTATCACCCTCAAGTTTCACTTTCCCCATACCAAGCTTAAAAATGGGATCATTGCATTCACAAGTAAAAAGTGCATCAACTTATTCATGACAATTAAATGTGGAACCGGTTATTATTTGAGCAAATTGCTTTTGGGAAAATTTGTCATTATTTAAAGCGTGAAGTATAAGAAATGCAAAATCCAAAAACAAGGAAGCACGGTTTTAATCCTAAATAATCCTCTTATCCATTACTTTAAAAACCGCTCACTATTAATATAAGTCCGTCTCAAGAATAATAAGTCATTCGCCTTATGTGTAAAATCCTCATGTCATGCATTAATAAGTAGCTACTCACTCGCTAAGGAAAGAAAAATAAAACTCACGCAATAATTTACATCCGCCATCTTTTTGAGATTTTGGATCTTCAATCCCGCAACCCGTCAAGGTAATATTGGATTGGAGCAACTATTAAATCCCTGTAACCCGTCAAGGTAATATTGGAATCTAATAGATACAATAATTAACACTTCACTGCCCTCTTGGGAGTCTTATATAATCATTTTTTTTCTTTTTTTTTCTTTTTCTCTTTTTTTTCTAGCCACTCATTTTTTTAAAGCCGCTCTTATTTTCCTTTATTCCTCACAAAGAAAGTTGAAAAGAATAAAAGGAAAAACACCCGCTAAGTATTAAGCATGACATAAGTCTAGTACACATAAAACGTTCTAACTTAGAATCTTAAGACGTACTTATGTCAACCATGAATGATTAGACAAAAATGCATAAGAGATTACAAACCAATTAAATCCGTTCTTGATTATTTATTAACATATATACATGCGAAGAAAATAGAGGTAAAGAAGAGAAGGGTTTAGCCACAAGTAATTATCATGAAGTTTATCTAGCCCTTTTATACTTGCTTCAACTCTATCATTTCCCATTCTCCACAAGTTTAAAATCTCAAAGAATGAGATTGGTGGGTTCTTAGCCTAATAGTCCAATAAAGGACTACATGGTTAAGGATACTAGCTAGATAATGCTTGACAAGCAAACTCGGGTTGAGTCAAAATATCCATGGCGGGCCTAATATGTCAAAGAAGTCTAAATTTGTTAAACCATGTTTTATTATATTTTTCCTTTTTATATATTTTTGATGAAAAATAAAAGAAGAAATATATACAATGCAAATGTTATATGCAAATGAAAAATGATTGATGCAAAAATTATGAATGCATATTTTTGGTGGCCAAAGTAGATCAAAAATTTGAAAAACGTTTGAAAAATTAATTTTCCGTGTTATCATGAAAGTCAATGACAAGTTCTAGGTAAGGTCACTTCGATAGAAGACCCCCTACACTTAAGCTAAACATTGTCCTCAATGTTTAAGAGCATGGAAGTATAAAACTTCCCCTACACTTATGACAGTGAATAGACTTTGCTTAACCCAAGTTAAGGAAAGATCAACTATAGTGAATTCATTTTTAAAGCACAAGGTGTCTATGAAAGATCACAATAGTAACGAAGTGAACCGGATACAAGTGCCTCCTCCATAAGCTCCAAAGCACGAAATGAGTGAGCAACCCTACAAACATCATGAAGACAAAAGAAGGTCTCCCCTACACTTCTCAACAAATTGCTATCCTTATTTCTAACCTATAACACTCTAGCTCTAATAACTTCTAAACCTAGTTATTCAAGCTTGATTTAAGGAGTCTCTAGCTCGACTCTTCCCACAATGAATTAATTCATGGGGAAAATGGGGATCTCTTGGACCATTTCAGCGGAAATGTCCTCCCCAAAATAGTGCTTCACACGGTGACCATTCACTTTAAAGTTTGGACCATCGGGTTGTGACAACTCAATAGTTCCATATGGAAATACTTGAGCAATAGTGAATGGACCGGACCATCTCGACTTAAGCTTGCCCGCAAAAAGCTTCAACCTTGAATTAAAGAGGAGAACCGGCTCTCCAACTTTAAGCTCACGGTTCTTGATCTTAGCATCATGCAATTTTGTTAGTCTTCTCCTTATAAAGCAAAGAATTCTCATAGGCATTGGCTCTCAATTCATCCATTTCATTAAGTTGATCCTTTCTATGTGAACCGGCTTGGTTTAAATCAAAATTAGCCCACTTGAGAGCCCAAGAAGCCTTGTGTTCTAACTCGAATGGGAGGTGGCATGCTTTTCCATAGACAATCCTATAAGGGGTACAACCAATTGGTGTCTAAAAGGCCGTCCTAAAAGCCCACAAAGCATCATCAAGTTTATCTGACCAAGAAGCTCGATGCTCTCCCACCGTTCTCTCTAAAATTCTCTTTAAACCACGATTTGTGACCTCGGTTTGACCATTGGGTTTAGGGTGATACGCGGTAGAAATTCTATGATTAACTCCATATTTCTTCATAACTCTCGTGAATTGATCATTACAAAAGTGTGTACCACGATCACTTAAGATGGCCCGAGGTAAACCAAATCTAGCAAACAATTGCTTCAAGAACTTCACAACAACTCTAGCATCATTAGTAGGTAAGGCTTTGGCCTCAACCCATTTTGACACATAATCCACCGCTACTAGTATATACTTGTTTCCCTTGGAAGATGGAAATGGTCCCATAAAATCTATGCCCCATACATAAAAAATCTCACACTCTTGAATAAAATTTTGTGGCATCTCATCACGTTGCGTAATTTTTCCTTGTCTTTGACATACATCACAAAATTTCACCATCTCTTGGGCATCTTTGTAAATGGAAGGCCAATAGTAACCCGAATCAAAGGCTTTCTTGGCGGTATAGTTGGGCCCAAAATGTCCACCCGTAGGTCCTTTATGACAAGCTTCTAAAATCTTAAATGCCTCGGGCCCATCTACACACCGTCTAATGATTTGGTCCGCACATTGCTTAAAGAGGTAAGGATCATCCCAAAAGTAGTACTTAACTTCCTTAAGAAACTTCTTCTTTTGTTGGGAAGTAAGACCCTCTATAAGCACATTCCCCACAAGATAGTTTGCTATATCCGCAAACCAAGGGGTGGCATCCTCTTGAGAAGAGATAGACATGAGCTCCTCTAGGGGAAAAGATTCATTGATTTCTTTATTAGGAAAATATCCTTGAAAAGGATGCTCAAGTATACTCAAGTGATCCGCCGCTAAATTATCGGCTCCTTTCTTATCTCGAATCTCTATCTTAAACTCTTGAAGCAATAAAACCCATCTCAAAAGCCTAGGCTTAGCATCTTGCTTTGTCATGAGATACTTGAGAGCGGAATTATCCGTATACACTATGGTTTGGATAGCACAAGGTATGGTCTAAATTTCTCAAAAGCATAGACTATAACAAGCAACTCTTTTTCCGTGGTAGTATAATGAAGTTGTGCACCGGTCATGGTTTTACTAGCATAGTGTATAGGTTGAAATTGCTTATTCACTCTTTGTTCTAAGACGGCCCCCACCGCATAATCACTAGCGTCACACATAAGCTCAAAAGGCAATTCCCAATTTGGAGAAACCAAAACGGGAGCCTTTGTTAATTTCTCCTTAAGAGTCTCAAATGAATCCAAACACTCTTGGTTGAAAATGAAAGGAGCCTCTTTTTCCAAGAGGTGGGTCATCGGTCTTGCTATCTTAGAAAAATCTTGTATGAAGCGCCTATAAAACCCCGCATGACCTAAGAAACTCCTTACACCTTTAACCGTAGTGGGTGGGGGAAGCTTAGCAATCACATCAATTTTAGCTCTATCCACTTCTAATCCCTTATTGGATATCTTGTGTCCCAAAACAATTCCCTCTTTCACCATAAAATGACATTTCTCCCAATTAAGAACTAAACGTGTTTCCTCACAACGCTTAAGCATTCGTTCTAAATTGGTGAGACATGAGGTAAATGAATCTCCAAAGATGGAAAAGTCATCCATGAAAATCTCCATAGTTTCCTCTATCATATCATGGAAAATTGCCATCATGCACCTTTGAAATGTCCCCGGTGCATTACATAAGCCAAAAGGCATTCTCTTGTAAGCAAATGTACCGTAGGGACAAGTGAATGTGGTCTTTTCTTGATCCTTAGGGTCAATGGGTATTTGGAAATAACCCGAAAAGCCATCAAGAAAGAAATAGTATTCATTTCTCGCTAAGCGTTCAAGCATTTGTTCCATAAAAGGTAATGAGAAGTGATCTTTCCTAGTAGCCTCATTGAGCTTCCTATAATCAATACAAACTCTCCAACCGGTAACAAGTCTCGTAGGAATAAGCTCATTGTTCTCATTAGGTACTATGGTGATTCCACCCTTTTTTGGAACACAATGTACCGGGCTAACCCATGGAGAGTCGGAAATGGGGTAAATCATGCCCGCATCAAGGAGTTTGATAACTTCCTTTTTAATGACCTCATGGATTTTTGGGTTAACCCTTCATTGGCTTTGAATGGCGGGTTTGTAATCATCCTCCATAAGGATTTTGTGTGTACAAAAATGTGGATCAATTCCCCTTATGTCGGATTTCCATGCTAAGGCTTTCTTATGTTTCTTAAGGACTTCTATGAGTTTCTCTTTCTCATCCTCTTTCAACTCTTTAGCAATGATCACGGGTAATTGGTCTTTGCCCTCTAAGAAAGCATACTTTAAGTGGGATGGAAGGTCCTTAAGTTCAATTGGAGGTGGACTCTCAATGGAAGGTTTTACTATGGAAGGATCATCATTGTTACTTCTTGTGGAATGGGGGAAGGAATAGGGTCCTCATTGAGCAACTTTTGGATGGTGAGAATATCTTCTTCCCAATTGATGGGAGAATCATCATTACCAAGAAAGTTGGACTCAAATTCCTCCAAGAGGAAATCACTCTCTCCAAAAGGTGTTAAAGAGGGAGCAATTGAGGCCACGGTTTCAACATGGGGCATATCCTCACTATTACTCTTGCAAGCGTCATGAAAATGCTCATCACACACCTCATCTAGCACATCAACTATGTTAATTGTCTCACAAGGTTTAGACTCCTTAACCTCTTTCTTATCACAAACTTTCCCTAACTTAAACACCACTTTCTCATCCTCAACTCTCATAATTAGTTCTCCCTCCGCCACATCTATCAAAGTACGACCCGTTCTCAAAAACGGTCTACCAACAATCAAAGGAACTCTAGGGTCCATGTCATAATCAACCACCACAAAGTCGGCCGGAAATGTAAACTTATCCACACCTACAAACACATCCTCTGTGATACCTATGGGGTAAGCTATGGTACGGTTGGCTAACTCAAGTGTCATCCTAGTGGGAGTGAGCTCGGGAAGAGAGAGTTTTTTCCAAACTGATAAAGGCATGAGGTTTATGCTTGCCCATATATCCGCCAAAGCCATGCAACTTTCCACCCCGGGAAAATTACAAGGTATCAAGAAGCGCCCCGGATCTCCAAGTTTTGTTGGTAAGGTTTTAAGTAGGACGGCAGAACAATTTTCATTAAGGGATGTGTTGGGAAAATCAACCAATTTTTCCTTGTTGGAGAGTAAATCCTTGAACATCTTAGCAAATTTTGGCATGTAAGCAAGAGCTTCCGCAAAGGAGATGTTTATGTTGATTTGCTTGAACATCTTTAAGAAATTTGAGACTTGGATATCATCCTTGTTCTTTAACTTGTCCTTTTTCAATCTTGAAGGGTAAGGAAGATTTGGTTTGGGTGTAGGTGTTGTAGTGGAAGATTTGTCTTTGTTAGCTTCTTCATTGGGAGTTGTGAAAGGTAAAGGAGAAGTGGGAATAGGTTGAGAAGGTGTGTTTGATTGAATAGGAGCATTTGAAGGTGGTGAAGTATATGTAGAAGGCTTGTCACATGGAGGAACAAAAGTGGGTTTAACAATAGGAGGTGTAGGAGGTGAAGGATCCTTTGTTGACTTTCCACTTCTTGATGTAATAGCATTGACATTTGCCCTTGGGTTTGTTTGTGTGTTAGATGGTAAAGCCCCTTGTTGTCTTTGATTGAATGCCATCAAAAGCCTATTAGTTTGTTCCTCTGATATACGTTTCATTTGATCATTCATTCTTTTCTCAGTTTCACGAATTCTCCTCTCAACATACTCATGAGTCTCTTGTAGCCCATATCCTTGATTTTGAAGTTGAGGGTAACCTTGATTGGGGATTTGAGAATATCCTTGATTTAGAAAGGGTGGGATTTGTGGATTAAATCCTTGATGTGGTGGATAAAAGTTATTACCTTGATTTTGAAAATTGTTAGGTGCCTTGTAGTTATTTCCTTGGTAATGTGGTCTTGGACCTTGGTTTCTTTGTAACAAATGAGGAGGATTTTGTTGAGGTTGGGTGGGTGGTTGGGGTGGGAATTCCGGTGGAGTAAGATAGTTTTGAGACTTGTAAGAAAGGTTGTTTGGATTGGTGTTTGGCTTGAAATGTTCACGATGTTCCTCTTGATAAGCATAACACTCCCCTTACCTTGCACCTTATCACATTGTTGATAGGAATGAGGACCTCCACAAGTCTCACATTAAAGGGTAATAGCATGCATATCATTTGTGGAATTGTTCAATGAAAGGCTCTTAATAGCTTGGATCAATTCTTGATGTGCCTTAAAACTCATCTCTATCTATCTTTTGAAGTATCTCTTGGTGACTCTTGAGGAATTGGTTATCACAAGGTGTTTGAGAATTGTTTTGGATAACATGAACCCTTTCTTCAAATTGAGTGTTTGTTTGTACCATTGATTTTGTCTTAATAATATCCCAAGCCTCTTGAATGGATTTAAGAAGAATATTTCCTCCCGCGGAAGCATTGAGTGAGTATTGGTGATGAGGTTTAAGGCCATTGTATAAAGTATTGATTTGGTGAATTTCATCAAATCCATGGTTAGGGCATCTCCTCAATAACTCTCGATACTCCTCCCAAGCATCACTAAATGTTTGACTAGGTTTTTGTTGAAAGCCTATAATTAATTTCCTCAAAGCCGTGGTCTTAGATGGGGGAAAGAACTTGTTCAAAAACTTCTTAGTAAAACCATCCCATGTGGTAATACTCTCGGGTGGTTGTGTATCTAACCAATGCTTAGCCGGACCCTCTAGTGAAAATTGCACCAATATCAACTTAATGGCATCATGGGGAACTCCATTGTACTTAATGGTGTTGCAAAGAGCAAGAAACTTCTTAAGGTGATCATGTGGATTATCATTCTTGTTCCCATAAAAAGGAGAGTTTGAAACCAAGTTAATCGTAGATGTTTTTAGCTCAAATGTGTTTGCGAGAATATCGGGTATCTTGATAGCATCGGCATATCCTTGCACATTGGATTGCAATTGCTCCATCAAAGATTGAGTATCAACTCCGGCCATGGCTTCTTGTTGTGGATGAATCAAAGCACGATTCTCGGTATCGGCTTGATGGATGGTGGTGTTCATAATCTTTCTCTTTTTCTTCCTTTTCGGAGGAAGGGGTTGTACACCAATCGGTATTTGTGCACGCCTGCGAGTGAGCATGCAACTCAATACGAGGAATGAGAGAGAAGCTCTCGTGTGACTTTGAAGAGAAAAGGATTATCCTCTTCGAGTTTCAATATGAAATATCCACAAGAAAATAATAATATACGTATGTACTACTTGGGTGCAAGACCCCCAATGAAGCCTTCCTTCTAAGAATACTCACAAGTGAACGGGGGGTTAGGTGGCGCGAAGCACTTAAGTACCTATTGACCTTTAGATGGCATTTTATAGCACATCGCCTTTCTATTCACTTTATTGTTTGTATTCTTCGAATTGTTGCTTATTGGAAGTATTTATCTATTCTTGCTTTATTTTGTTTGATCGATACGCGTGTCAAGGACCGGAACGCCCCTAAACACGGTGTATTGCCTTGGCAATACTTATGGAGAATATGTATGTTGGTTGTTCTTATACGTATACGTATTTACTTATAATAATATATGGAAAATATTTTTTTATTTATGAGTTTTTTTAGAGAAAATACTATATGTACATAAAAACCGAGAGAATCCAATAATATATATTTTTGGGTGGAATCTCTTAGGAAAAAGATTGCTTTTTAGATTTTTAATTTGTTTGGTCAATTCTTTAGGAAAAGAATTGTTTTTGTTATTTTTTAGTTTTTATATATTTTTATATTTTTGATTTTTTTATTGTTTTTGATTTATGATACGTAAAAAATAACGTTCACTAGGTGAACGGATCCCAAAAGCCAATGAAAACCGTCAATCGATAGTCTCTCGTAAAGTCAAAGAATCGGCAGCGGCGCCATTTGATATTGTGTATAATTGAAGTTCGTTTTCTCAGTTCTTAACCAATTGAAAGTCCTAACAAAATCAGGTTTATGATCGATTTTGGTTGGTAAGGTTATTTGGCTTTTCTATGTCTAATTGAACAATCAAGTAAAAAGTTGCAAAATATTAACTACGTATCCGTAAAACAAATAGTCAAATACCAAATTTCTTATTGAAATAAGGACAAAATTGTAAATCTATGAAATTAAAGTGCTTAAAATGTAAATCTTGAAACTAAAATGCTTGAAATGTAAATTCAGTTAACTAAAAGGACTAACTATGCAAATGTAACAAACTTCTAACTAATTCTAACAAATTGTGAAACTTCCTAACTGAATTTGTAAAGTTTTGAAAATACAAGGACTGAATATATGCAAACCCTAGTTTAGTGGAAGATTAGTCAACTATTCAAACTGTTCCAAAACTTGAGGACCAAAATGCAGTTAAAGGGGAAATATTACCAAAAACGGGCAAGAATGATTATTAAGCTCGTTTAAGCAATCTAGTGAACCAAATAAGCTCTAGTAACTTGCAAACAACTTAAAATCCAAAATAACCTAGACTTGTAAAAGGAATAAGTCTGAAATCAAGTAAAGCTCAAATAAGCTAATTCTAATAAGCCACAATTAAGCTATCTAAAAAGCTAGACGTGCACAATCTGATTTTCTTATCAAAACTTGTTTGTCAATCCATAAAGAGCATGGAATGTCTTTTGAAATCGAAAATGGTCCAGCAATGAAGTGGGAAAATGAAAATAAGCTAGAAGTAGCTTATTTGACCAAAGTTTGACCAAATTTCAGAAAAGCTAAAAATTTCCAGATCTCTTCAGGAACACTTACTAAACTCAAATGTGGAAAAAATAGGGAAGTTTATGAAGTGGAAATGCTTGTATGAGAAAACAGTTAAGCACATATTACAGAAACTTGCATCATCTCAACAGCTTAATGAATTGCTTATTTCTCTTGTGAATTAGAAAACTGTATAATTTCCTTGAAAGAGCTTAAAGTTCATATGTTAAGGGACAACTGAGAGCTGGTTTGGAACAAATTCATCCAAGAACAAAGAAATGCCAAGTGATTGAAATCAAGAACTTTTTATAAAGTTTTAAGCTGAAATCTGACCCACACTTTTTTTGTGACCAATTGCCTTTTTGACTCAAGACTTGACTTGAAAACTATTGAACTTTGTCTAAAATGACTAAATGACTGAGTATGAACAAGAATTAACCAATTATCAACACTTGTCTACAACTTGAAAGCTTATACCAAACACCAGTTTAACTGATTTTAACAAACTTTTATTAAAGGAATCAAAGCAATTGGCTAAGCTGATTAAAATGTGGTATCAGACTAAACTTAACAACTCAAATGAAATGTAAAAGAACCAAATTCAAGTTGTTCAACTAGCTAGAACTCAAAATGCATATTAAGGCAAAATATGACTGAAAAACTGATAACATGAACAAGTATTAAGCTATTAATCAAGTATTAAACTACAAATTAGCTATCCAATTAACAAAATCAGTTCAAATTCAATCTAAGCACACTTGATCATACAATCAATCAATATTAAACTAGGAATTAAGCAGGCATGACTGTTTGGAGGAACAAAAATGCATAAACTTAAAACCTTGAAGCATAAGTGATATGAGCTAAAACTCATATCAATTTATCAACAAATAACCCTAAAACATGAAGCAAAATACCAATTTATCTTGCAAAAACAGTGTTATGTGGTATGTTTGTGTTTGTGTACACTTGTGTAGGTAAAAGGATACATTTTCAAGCAAACAAGGGAAAATCAAGCTTAATTTGATGAAAAAGACAAAGAAGGATCAAAAGTGACAAGACTTTGAAGTACAAGGACCTATCTTGACAAATTGCCAAAGATGAAGGACTAAAGTGTAAATATTGTAAAAAGTCAAGATCATAGTCAAATTTGGTCAACTATCAAGTCAACTTAGTCAAAGGACCAATTTTGCTCAAGAATGGAAGTTGAAGGGCTAAAAATGCCAAAGAAATGAAGTTACAAGCTCAAAGATACAAGCTGCCAAAGTCTAGGGGTTAAATCTGCTAATCTTGGAAAGTTTAACTAGTTCAATCCATGTGCTTTACTGAGGACCAATGAGAAGCCAAAGAAACAAGCACATGGATTGCCACATCCTTGCATTAAATACCCACTAGCAGCCGCCACATTAAATAACAAGATCTCAACAGTGCAATCCGTGTGCATTGTTTTCAACCATTCAGAGCTTGACACGTGTCATCTTCAAATAACCAAAATTTCCCAAGATCGTTTTGGAGCTAGAGTTGATTTCATGGAAAGTTATAAATATCAAAGTTGCTTATTTTTTAGAGACGAACACATTGGTCATCATCAATCAACAAGAAATCGACTCAATCAAAAAGCCCCAAATCATGTTCATACCTACAAATTCAAGGGAGCAAAATTATGCCACATGGTGACCTGGGATTGGTCCCAACACGTCACCAACCCCAACAAACCTCCTTCTCAAGTCTATAAATAGCAGTTTAGGTCTTCATTTGTAGGAGTAGTTGTAAGTGTGAAAAACACACACATTTACATTTTCTCTCATCATTTTCCTTTCTTAGCTAAACTACTCAAGAGTTTGACACACTCTTGAGTTAGTTAGTTAGTTAGTACCTTCTTAACAACTTTGTAACTGAATTCCATTAATAAAATTCAAATTCATCTTTTCCCGCCAAATATTCTCTTCGTCCTTACTGTTCATTCCTGCTTTCCATTGATACTTGTGTTGCTGCATTGAGTTTGTTATGATCACTCATTGATCATAACTGACTTTGGAGTGAAGATTAGTAGCTGTTTGTTGATTTCAGTTCAAATCCATAGCAAATGAGATTAATTCAGGCCATGATGTTGATTCTAGTTGATTTGTAGCAGTTTGTTGATTGTAGATTGTTGATCTAGTGCTAAGGTGGTGGTTAACACTAGAATAGAGAGTACAACACTCCTCTACTTCCCAATGGTATCTTCACAAGGTTTTAAAGTTCTTGATTTTTGGTTCCACTCAACTTGTCAATTGCATGCTAATTTCCTAGCTTAAATCTTGGTGATTGCATGATAAAATCTGTTTAGCTTGATCTTTATCTGATTCTAGTAGTTTGTAGCCTTAGTTTTGCTTATCTGCTTATTGTTTTGATAATTGTTCTAGCTTATAGCTTATTTCAGTCATTTTTAGCTTACCTGCCTTATTTGAGTCCTAGTAGTATTCATTGCTTGCAAGTAGCCTTCAAACATTTCTTTTTGATCACTGAATTCAGGTTGTTACAGCTTTTCACTCAGCTTAAACTAGAACTCATAAAGTCTTTGCAAATTTTCACAAAGTTCAGATAAAGGAGTGTTTGGCTTTAACTGATTGTTGATTTTCAAGTGTTGGTTTTTGGAAAGTTAATGTTCATTTTCAGTCATTAGGTGATAACAAGTCATATCGAGTAATTTTCAAGTCAAATATTAGTTCAAAAAGGCAATTGGCAAGAAAAAGCTTGGGTTCATTTTCAGTCAGTTTTGGTTTAAAAAAGTAATCTATTTCATTTGCTTGCCATTTACTGGATTCTTGATGAAATTTAACCAAACCTGTTCTCAATTGTAGATCAATATATGAAGTTTAATAGTCCATAAGCATTTTGTACAGTTTCCATTAAGCTAGGAGAAATAAGCATAAATCTGAATACTTGAGGAAAGGCAAGTTTTTGTAAATGAAAACTGGATTTTCATATCTCTTGATTCTTTTCACAAACTTTGTAATTTTCTTTCACAAATCCACTTAGTAGATGTTATCGGTTGATTATTGAGAATTTCAGTTTTTTGTCAAAGATTTTGGTCAACGCTTGGTCAACATAAGCCATTTTCAGCTTAATTCAAATTCCTGGCTTATTTCTTGATGAATTTTGATATGACTTGATTTCCCGTTCATCATTTGAGCTCATTAATCAGTTTAAACACAAAAAGCTAATTGTGCATGTCCAGATTTTCATAGAGCTTATTTTGAGCTTATTGAGAAGTGCTCATTTGCTTATTATACACTTTCAGCCAAAATCCTCTTACAGGTCTAGCTACTTTTCAATTCTAAGTGTTTTGCAACTTGTTTGAACAAATTTGGTTGAGTAATAAGCTCAAACGAGCTTATTTGTCTTGTAAACACGTTTTGGCTTAAAACGTTTCAAAAATTGAAATCTAGTCCCTCTTGTATTAAACTGTTTCTAATCCTGGCTAAACTTACACATTTTTAGGGTTTGCATTATACAAGTCCTTCAAGTTTGAAAGTTGTTAAGTTTCAGTTAGTAGTTTTGGTAGTTGTTACATTTGGTTAGGTTGTTACATTGTTTACATTTTTGATCCTTTTGGTTTGCTGTTTTACATTTCAGTCCTTATACTTTTGTAGAATTTACATTTTAAGCATTTAATTTCCATAGAATTTACATTTTCAGTCCTTTTAGTTTTAAAATTTACAATTTTGAATTTACTTGAATAAAAATATGGTATTTGCACGATGTTTTACATATAAGTAGGTAATATTTTTCAGTTTTGCAAGGCTTTGTTTGAATTAGCAAATAGAATATCCAAAAAAGATTAACAACCAAAAACAGTTAAAAACCCGATATTGATTGGACTTTCAATTAGCAAGAACTGAGAAAAACGAACTGCATTATACACAATTTCAAATGGCGCCGCTGCCGGTTCTTTGACTTTACGAGAGACTATCGATTGACGGTTTTCATTGGGTTTTTGGGATCCGTTCACCTTGTGAACGTTATTTTTACGTATCATAAATCAAAAACAAAAAAAAATAAAAAATATAAAAATATATAAAAACTAAAAAATTAACAAAACAATTCTTTTCCTAAAGAATTGACCAAAAAAAATTAAAAAATCCAAAAAGCAATCTTTTTCCTAAGAGATTGTACCCAAAAATATATATTATTGGATTCTCTCGGTTTTTATGTACATATAGTATTTTCTCTTAAAAAAACTCATAAATACAAAAATATTTTCCATATATTATTATAAGTAAATACGTATACGTATAAGAACAACCAATCTACATATTCTCCATAAGTATTGCCAAGGCAATACACCGTGTTGAGGGGCGTTCCGGTCCTTGACACGTGTATCGATCAAACAAAATAAAGCAAGAATAGATAAATACTCTCAATAAGCAACAATTCAAAGAATACGAACATTTAAGTGAATAGAAAGGCGATGTGCTATAAAATGCCATCTAAGGGTCAATAGGTATTTAAGTGCTTCGCGCCACCTAACCCCCCGTTCACTTGTGAGTATTCTAAGAAGGAAGGCTTCATTGGGGGTCTTGCACCCAAGTAGTACATACATATATTGTTATTTTCTTGTGGATATTTAATATTGAAACTCGAAGAGGATAATCCATTTCTCTTCAAAGTCACACGATAGCTTCTCTCTCATTCCTCGTATTGAGTTGCATGCTCACTCGCGGGCGTGCACAAATACCGATTGGTGTACAACCTCTTCCTCCGAAAAGGAAGAAAAAGAGAAAGAGTAAGACCACCACCGTCCATCAAGCCGATCACGAGAATCGTGCTTTGACTCCTCCACCACAAGAAGCCATGGCTATTGGTAATCGTTCTTTGATGGAACGTATGTAAACCTATGTTCATGGTTATGCTAGTGCTATTAAGATTCCCGAAATTCCCGCAAATACATTTGAGCTACACACATCTATGATTACTATGGTTTCACAATCACCTTTCTATGGTAACAAGAATGATGATCCTCATGCTCATCTTAAGAGATTCCTTTCTCTTTGCAATACCATTAAGCACAATGGAGTTCCACATGATGCTATTAAGTTGATGTTAGTGTCATTTTCACTAGAGGGACCCGCTAAGCATTGGTTAGACACTCAACCACCCGATAGTATCACCACATGGGATGGTTTCACTACTAAGTTTTTGAACAAGTTCTTTCCTCCATCTAAGACCATAACTTTGAGGAACTTAATTATAGGCTTTCAACAAAAACCTAGTCAATCCTTTAGTGATGCTTGAGAAGAGTATAGTGAGTTATTGAGGCGATGCCCTAACCATGGATTGGATGACGTTCACCAAATCAATACCTTCTATAATGGCCTTAAACCTCATCACCAAGATTCACTCAATGCTTCCGCGGGAGGGAATATTCTTCTTAAATCCATGCAAGAGGCCTTGGACATCATTGAGACTAAAGCAATGGTTCAAACAAACAATCAATTTGAAGAAATAGTTCATGTTCTCCAAAACAATTCTCAAATACCTTGTGATAACCAATTCCTTAAATATCACCAAGTGATCCTTCAACAAGTCAAACAAGGTCAACAAGAAATGACTCAAGAGATAGTTCAAGCCCTTAAGACCACTTCATTGAACAATTCTTCAAATAATGTGAATGCCATTACTCTTTCTTGTGTCACTTGTGGAGGTCCCCATTCTTATGAACAATGTGATAAGGTGCAAGTTTATCAAGGGGAATGCTATGCTTACCAAGAGGAACATCGTGAACACTTCAAGCCAAATATCAATCCAAATAAGCTTTCTTACAAGTCCCAAAACTACCTTACTCCACCCGGATTCCCACCCCAACCACCCACCCAAATTCAACAAAATCCTCCTCAAATTTTACCAAGGAATCAAGGGCAAAGACCACCTTATCAAGGAAATAACTACAAGGCACCCAATCAATTTCAACCTCAAGCAAATAACTTTTATCCACCAAATCAAGGATTTAATGCTCAACCTCTACCTTTCCAACCTCAAGGTTTTCAAGGAAATGTGTCACAAGATTATAACACAATGGATTTCTTGCATAAAATGAATCAAGAGAATGAAAGGAGGTTCCAAGCCATTGAGAAGAAAATGAATGACCAAATGAAACGTATAGCGGATGAACAAACCAATAGGGTTTTAATGGCATTAAATTAAAGACCACAAGGAGCTTTACCTTCCAACACACAAACAAATCCAAGAGCCAATGTCAATGCTATTACAACAAGAAGTGGAAAGTCAACAAAGGATACTTCACCTCCTAAACCTACTATTGTTCAACCCACTTATGTTCCTACTTGTGACAAGCCTTCTACCTCTACTTCACCTCCTCAAAATGCTCCCATTTCTCCAACTTCAACACCTACTCATGAAGCACTCAATAAGGAAAATCCTTCATCAACCACTCAACCACAACCAAAGCCAAGTCTTCCTTATCCCTCAAGATTGAGAAAAGAAAAGCTTAAGAACAAGGATGATATCCAAGTTTCTAACTTTTTGAGGATGTTCAAGCAACTTAACATCAATATCTCCTTTGCGGAAGCCTTAGCCAATATGCCTAAGTTTGCTAAGATGATTAAGGACTTGCTTTCTAACAAGGAAAGATTGGTGGATTTTCCTAATGCTTCCTTGAATGAAAATTGCTCCGCGGTATTGCTTAAGAAGTTGCCTACTAAGCTTGGAGATCCGGGGAGGTTTTTGATTCCTTGCAATTTCCCGGGGGTGGAAAATTGTATGGCTTTAGCGGATTTAGGAGCAAGCATAGACCTCATGCCATTATCGGTTTGGAAGAAACATTCACTTCCCGAGCTCACTCCTACTAAGATGACTCTTGAGTTGGCCAACCGTACTATAGCTTATCAAGTGGGAATTGCGGAGGATGTTTTTGTAGGGGTTGATAGATTTACATTTCCCGCGAATTTTGTGGTGGTTGATTATGATATGGATCCTAGAGTGCCTTTGATTGTTGTAGGCCATTTTTGAGAACGGGTCGTACTTTAATCGATGTGGCGGAAGGAGAACTTACAATGCGGGTAGGAGATGAGAGAGTTGTGTTTAACATGGGGAAGTTGTCTAAAAAGTCTAATGAGTCCGAAGCGGTAAAACATATTGATGTTATGCATAAGGAGGAAATACAAGATGATCTTCTGGATGAAGTTTGTGATGAGTACTTTTATGAAGCTTGTTCAAGTGGAGATTATGATTTACCGCATATTGAGACCATTGCTTCCATTACTTCATTGTTGGATTTTCATGAACATCAAGAGCTAAACTTTAGTGAAACCCCATATGACACTCCACTTTTCCACAATGATAATCATCTTCATGGGGACTTTAGTGATGGAGACTCTTTTCTTTGTGATTCACCAACATATGATGACTATAGTGATGATGAGCTTTCTACTTGTTACTCTACATTTGTTGATGATCATACTTCCTTTGGTTTTGAGGGATCACCAATATTTGATAGACCTATCTATGAGGTTTATGGTGATGAGGAGGATTCTATCATTGACGAGATTGATGAGTTTTTAGAGGTGGATATACCTTTAGAGTATACTCTTGGATATCTTGATGAGGAGGGGGACATACTCTATTTAGAATCTCTATTGAATGAAGATCCTTTACCTTTTTCCTTGCCCACCTCAACTTTTCAAAGTGATAAAGGAAAACACGTTACGATGGTTCCTTCCAAGAGCTTGTTGTTACCTATGCCTTCACAACCTTTCTCTCACCATGTGAACTACAAAGGGGAATCTTCTAAGGCAACCAACACTTGTTGTTTTCCCATCAAGGAACGGATTTTTGATCCTGGCATAGAGATTGCTAAACCATCTCAGTATCCGTCTGATGCAACAAAAGGAAACCTTGTGAAAGATTTGAGAGCTTTACACTTTTACCTTGGGAAGCACATATGGGAAACCATTTTGGAGAATTACACCTCATTCTTTTCACCATTGCTTGGGAAGCTAGTTGTTGACTTGTGTGATAAGTGGGATGGTAATTATGTATTTGATCCTGGGGCATATTTATGGAGTTTTGATAAATGAACACTTGTTTTACCTCATCATGGAGATTTTTCTTAAAAAGGGCAAAACTTTTCTTCTCCATGATAGGTTTTAGACACTTTTAAGTGTGGGACGAGTCGTGCTAGAGACTCATTAACTCAAGCATCGTATAACTAGGTTTAGAGTGTTGTAGGTTAGAAATAAGGTATAGACTTGGAGATAAGTGTAGGGGAGACCTTCTTTTGTCTTTATGAGTGTTTGTAGGGTTGCTCACTCATCTCATGCTTTGGAGCTTATGGAGGAGGCCCTTGTATCCGGTTCACTTCGTTACTATAGTGATCTTTCATTGACACCTTGTGCTTAAACTTGATTTCACTAATAGTTGTCCTTTCCTTAACTTGGGTTAAGCAAAGTCTATACATTGTCATAAGTGTAGGGGAAGTTTTTATACTTCCATGCTCTTAAACATTGAGGACAATGTTTAGCTTAAGTGTAGGGGGGTCTTCTATCGAAGTGACCTTACCTAGAACTTGTCATTGTCTTTCATGATAACATGGAAAATTGGATTTTCAACATTTTTCAAATTTTTGATCTACTTTGGCCAACAAAAATATGCATACATAAATTTTGCATCATATATTTTTCATTTGCATAACACATTTGCATTGTATATATTTGTTCTCTTATCTTTCATCAAAAATATATAAAAAGAAAAAAATATAATAAAAACATGGTTTAACAAATTTAGACTTCTTTGACATATTAGGCCCGCCATGGATATTTTGACTCAACCCGAGTTTGCTTATCTTAGCATTCTCTAGCTAGTATCCTTAACCATGTAGTCCTTCATTGGTCTATTAGGCTAAGCATCCACCAATCTCATTATTTGAGATTTTAAATTTGTGGAGAATGGGAAATGATAGAGTTGAAGCAAGTGTAAAAGGGCTAGATAAAATTCATGATAATTACTTGTGGCTAAACCCTTCTCTTCTTTACCTCTATTTTCTTCGCATGTATATAATTGTTAATAAATAATCAAGAACGGTTTTAATTGGTTTGTAATCTCTTATGCATTTTTGTCTAATCATTCATGATTGATATGAGTACGTCTTAAGATTCTAAGTTAGAACGTTTTATGTGTACAAGACTTATGTCATGCTCAATATTTAGCGGGTGTTTTTCCTTTCATTCTTTTCAACTTTCTTTGTGAGGAATAAAGAAAAATAAGAGCGGCTTATGAAAAAAAATGAGTGGCAAGAAAAAAGAAAAAAAAAAGAAAAGAAAAAAAAATAATACAAGACTCCCAAGAGGGGCAGTGTGGTGTTAATTATAGTGACTATTGAGTTCCAATATTACCTTTACGGGTTGCGGGGATTCAATAGATTGCTCCAATCCAATATTACCTTGACGGGTTGCGGGGTTGAAGATCCAAAGTCTCAAAAAGATGGCGGATGTAAATTATTACGTGAGTTTTATTTTCTTTCCTTAGCGAGTGTGTAGCTACTTATGAAAGCATGAAATGAGGATTTTACACATAAGGCGAATGACTTATTACTCTTAAAACGGACTTGTATTAATTGTGAGCGGTTTTTCAAGTAATGGATGAGAGGATTACTTAGGATTAAAACCGTGCTTCCTTATTTTTGGATTTTACATTTCTTATACTTCACACTTGAATAAATGACAAATTTGCCCACAAGCAATTTGCTCAAATAATAACCGGTTCCACATTTAATTGTCATGAATAAGTTGATGCACTTTTTACTTGTGAATACAATGATCCCATTTTTAAGCTTGGTATGGGGAAAGTGAAACTTGAGGGTGATAAATGTCCATGGTACCCAAGCCCTAATCAAAGCCATTGAATTCTTTATGAGTTATTTCCATTAAAACCATTTCAAGAAAAATAAAAAAGATATAGATAGCATTGTATTTTGTTCATTGCATTGTTAAAAGTCAAAATCACGCATCATGTAGTTTAGAGTAGTGTAGATGCATTCCATATGGCCAAGGTGGATTAATTATGAGGAAAATGTAAATTTGTGCCTTAAAACATATAGAATTGCATGAGGACATGACAATGTTCAAGTGTAGGGGATTTGATATGAGGTAAAACTCATATCAATTTATCAACAAATAACCTTAAAACATGAAGCAAAATACCAATTTATCTTGCAAAAACAGTGTTATGTGGTATGTTTGTGTTTGTGTACACTTGTGTAGGTAAAAGGATACATTTTCAAGCAAACAAGGGAAAATCAAGCTTAATTTGATGAAAAAGACAAAGAAGGATCAAAAGTGACAAGACTTTGAAGTACAAGGACCTATCTTGACAAATTGCCAAAGATGAAGGACTAAAGTGTAAATATTGTAAAAAGTCAAGATCATAGTCAAATTTGGTCAACTATCAAGTCAACTCAGTCAAAGGACCAATTTTGCTCAAGAATGGAAGTTGAAGGGCTAAAAATGCCAAAGAAATGAAGTTACAAGCTCAAAGATACAAGCTGCCAAAGTCTAGGGGTTAAATCTGCTAATCTTGGAAAGTTTAACTAGTTCAATCTGTGTGCTTTATTGAGGACCAATGAGAAGCCAAAGAAACAAGCACATGGATTGCCACATCCTTACATTAAATACCCACTAGCAGCCGCCACATTAAATAACAAGATCTCAACAGTGCAATCCGTGTGCATTGTTTTCAACCATTCAGAGCTTGACACGTGTCATCTTCAAATAACCAAAATTTCCCAGGATCGTTTTGGAGCTAGATTTGATTTCATGGAAAGTTATAAATATCAAAGTTGCTTATTTTTGAGAGACGAACACATTGGTCATCATCAATCAACAAGAAATCGACTCAATCAAAAAGCCCCAATTCATGTTCATACCTGCAAATTCAAGGGAGCAGAATTATGCCACGTGGAGACCTGGGATTGGTCCCAACACGTCACCAACCCCAACAAACCTCCTTCTCAAGTCTATAAATAGCAGTTTAGGTCTTCATTTGTAGGAGTAGTTGTAAGTGTGAAAAACACACACATTTACATTTTCTCTCATCATTTTCCTTTCTTAGCTAAACTACTCAAGAGTTTGACACACTCTTGAGTTAGTTAGTTAGTTAGTACCTTCTTAACAACTTTGTAACTGAATTCCATTAATAAAATTCAAATTCATCTTTTCCCGCCAAATATTCTCTTCATCCTTACTGTTCATTCCTGCTTTCCATTGATACTTGTGTTGCTGCATTGAGTTTGTTATGATCACTCATTGATCATAACTGACTTTGGAGTGAAGATTAGTAGCTGTTTGTTGATTTCAGTTCAAATCCATAGCAAATGAGATGAATTCAGGCCATGATGTTGATTCTAGTTGATTTGTAGCAGTTTGTTGATTGTAGATTGTTGATCTAGTTCTAAGGTGGTGGTTAGCACTAGAATAGAGAGTACATCACTCCTCTACTTCCCAATGGTATCTTCACAAGGTTTAAAAGTTCTTGATTTTTGGTTCCACTCAACTTGTCAATTGCATGCTAATTTCCTAGCTTAAATCTTGGTGATTGCATGATAAAATCTGTTTAGCTTGATCTTTATCTGATTCTAGTAGTTTGTAGCCTTAGTTTTGCTTATCTGCTTATTGTTTTGATAATTGTTCTAGCTTATAGCTTATTTCTGTCATTTTTAGCTTACCTGCCTTATTTGAGTCCTAGTAGTATTCATTGCTTGCAAGTAGCCTTCAAACATTTCTTTTTGATCACTGAATTCAGGTTGTTACAGCTTTTCACTCAGCTTAAACTAGAACTCATAAAGTCTTTGCAAATTTTCACAAAGTTCAGATAAAGGAGTGTTTGGCTTTAACTGATTGTTGATTTTCAAGTGCTGGTTTTTGGAAAGTTAATGTTCATTTTCAGTCATTAGGTGATAACAAGTCATATTGAGTAATTTTCAAGTCAAATATTAGTTCAAAAAGGCAATTGGCAAGAAAAAGCTTGGGTTCATTTTCAGTCAGTTTTGGTTTAAAAAAGTAATCAATTTCATTTGCTTGCCATTTACTGGATTCTTGATGAAATTTAACCAAACCTGTTCTCAATTGTAGATCAATATATGAAGTTTAATAGTCCATAAGCATTTTGTACAGTTTCCATTAAGCTAGGAGAAATAAGCATAAATCTGAATACCTGAGGAAAGGCAAGTTTCTGTAAATGAAAACTGGATTTTCATATCTCTTGATTCTTTTCACAAACTTTGTAATTTTCTTTCACAAATCCACTTAGTAGATGTTATTGGTTGATTATTGAGAATTTCAGCTTTTTGTCAAAGATTTTGGTCAACGCTTGGTCAACATAAGCCATTTTCAGCTTAATTCAAATTCCTGGCTTATTTCTTGATTAATTTTGATATGACTTGATTTCCCGTTCATCATTTGAGCTCATTAATCAGTTTAAACACAAAAAGCTAATTGTGCATGTCCAGATTTTCATAGAGCTTATTTTGAGCTTATTGAGAAGTGCTCATTTGCTTATTATACACTTTCAGCCAAAATCCTCTTACAGGTCTAGCTACTTTTCAATTCTAAGTGTTTTGCAACTTGGTTGAACAAATTTGGTTGAGTAATAAGCTCAAACGAGCTTATTTGTCTTGTAAACACGTTTTGGCTTAAAAAGTTTCAAAAATTGCAATCTAGTCCCTCTTGTATTAAACTGTTTCTAATCCTGGCTAAACTTACACATTTTTAGGGTTTGCATTATACAAGTCCTTCAAGTTTGAAAGTTGTTAAGTTTCAGTTAGTAGTTTTGGTAGCTGTTACATTTGGTTAGGTTGTTACATTGTTTACATTTTTGATCCTTTTGGTTTGCTGTTTTACATTTCAGTCCTTATACTTTTGTAGAATTTACATTTTAAGCCTTTAATTTCCATAGAATTTACATTTTCAGTCCTTTTAGTTTTAAAATTTACAATTTTGAATTTACTTGAATAAAAATTTGGTATTTGCACGATGTTTTACATATAAGTAGGTAATATTTTTCAGTTTTGCAAGGCTTTGTTTGAATTAGCAAATAGAATATCCAAAAAAGATTAACAACCAAAAACAGTTAAAAACCCGATATTGATTGGACTTTCAATTAGCAAGAACTGAGAAAAACGAACTGCATTATACACAATTTCAAATGGCGCCGCTGCCGGTTCTTTGACTTTATGAGAGACTATCGATTGACGGTTTTCATTGGTTTTTGGGATCCTTTCACCTTGTGAACGTTATTTTTACGTATCATAAATAAAAAACAAAAAAAAAATCAAAAATATAAAAATATATAAAAACTAAAAAATTAACAAAACAATTCTTTTCCTAAAGAATTGACCAAAAAAATTAAAAAATCCAAAAAGCAATCTTTTTCCTAAGAGATTGCACCCCAAAATATATATTATTGGATTCTCTCGGTTTTTATGTACATATAGTATTTTCTCTTAAAAAAAACTCATAAATACAAAAATATTTTCCATATATTATTATAAGTAAATACGTATACGTATAAGAACAACCAATCTACATATTCTCCATAAGTATTGCCAAGGCAATACACCGTGTTGAGGGGCGTTCCGGTCCTTGACACGTGTATCGATCAAACAAAATAAAGCAAGAATAGATAAATACTCTCAATAAGCAACAATTCAAAGAATACGAACATTTAAGTGAATAGAAAGGCGATGTGCTATAAAATGCCATCTAAGGGTCAATAGGTACTTAAGTGCTTCGCGCCACCTAACCCCCCGTTCACTTGTGAGTATTCTAAGAAGGAAGGCTTCATTGGGGGTCTTGCACCCAAGTAGTACATACATATATTGTTATTTTCTTGTGGATATTTAATATTGAAACTCGAAGAGGATAATCCATTTCTCTTCAAAGTCACACGAGAGCTTCTCTCTCATTCCTCGTATTGAGTTGCATGCTCACACGCGGGCGTGCACAAATACCGGTTGGTGTACAGCCTCTTCCTCCGAAAAGGAAGAAAAAGAGAAAGAGTAAGACCACCACCGTCCATCAAGCCGATCACGAGAATCGTGCTTTGACTCCTCCACCACAAGAAGCCATGGCTATTGATAATCGTTCTTTGATGGAACGTATGCAAACCAATGTTCATGGTTATGCTAGTGCTATTAAGATTCCCGAAATTCCCGCAAATACATTTGAGCTACACACATCTATGATTACTATGGTTTCACAATCACCTTTATATGGTAACAAGAATGATGATCCTCATGCTCATCTTAAGAGATCCTTTCTCTTTGCAATACCATTAAGCACAATGGAGTTCCACATGATGCTATTAAGTTGATGTTAGTGTCATTTTCACTAGAGGGACCCGCTAAGCATTGGTTAGACACTCAACCACCCGATAGTATCACCACATGGGATGGTTTCACCACTAAGTTTTTGAACAAGTTCTTTCCTCCATCTAAGACCATGACTTTGAGGAACTTAATTATAGGCTTTCAACAAAAACCTAGTCAATCCTTTAGTGATGCTTGGGAAGAGTATAGTGAGTTATTGAGGCGATGCCCTAACCATGGATTGGATGACGTTCACTAATAGGTGTGTAAACACCCATCCTTTTACCACTTAATTCTGGCTAAAACAAGCCCAAAACGCGTATTTAATATCATTTGTTTGGAATTATGCGTGTTTTTTGTGTTTATTGTGTTTTCAGAGCCAACCGGATGAATATTGAAGAAAACATGGGATTGCACGGGTTTTATGGAAGAAAAAGACTCAAGACGAAGTCTATTGTCCAAGAGATGCAAAAGATTTGAAGTCACTGGGCCTATTTGACGATTTATCGAGGAAAAGGACCAAAGATGGAAGATTTACATAAGTCGAAGAAACTCAAGTCTATTAAACGAAGAAATTAAAAGACGAGTTGAATTTAATCGACGACAAATCCCGAATCAAAATAAAAAACGTCAACTTTTCTGAAAAGACGAGAAGACAAGAAGGACGGGAGAAAGCCCACTCACCAACCAAAGGGAACACCTATATAAATGGTTCCCCTCACACTTTTCATCCAGTTTTTCTTCTCCCTTCTTTTTCTCTTTTCTTGTTCGTAGTCATCACCAACACCACTAGGGTGTTTGGTGATTTTGATTATTGTTCTTCCAAATCTTGTAGTTTAATCTTGTCTTTTATTTTGTTCAACATTAATCATCAATACAAGTTCTTGTTTAATCTTTCCATTTCATCTTGTTCATCATCATCTTTCATTTCAAGTTCTTAAGTTATTATTTGGTTGAGTTTTGATTTTAAAAAGTTGTTGAATTTGCGGTTTTATTGATGGGATTTGTAGTTTATGGTTAGTAGATGCTTAGTGATTAGTTTATTTAAGTTTTTGGTGAAAAACTTGGTGATTTTTGGATCGAATTCGAGTTCCCCTGTTTTTCGGTTAAGTTATTGTTTTTGTGCATTCCAATAAGTTCCGAATGAACATAAAGTTCCGGATGAACATAAAGTTCCGAATGAACCAAACTTCCGAATGAGTTTCAAATCTTCCGAATGAGTTTTCTTTTTAAAAGTTCCGAGTCAGTTAGAAAGTTCCGGATGAACTAAATCTTCCAAATGAACAAAAGTTCCGGATGAATGCTATTTCCAAAAGTTCCGAATGAAAGTTTGTTTTTAAAGTTCCGAATGAGTTTTTCTTTCAAAAAGTTCCGAATGAATGTTCTTTACAAATCTTCCGAATAAACTTTCTGGTCAAAAGTTCCGGACGAACTTCCGGATCACCAAACTTCCGAATCAAGGTTCCGAGTAAAGTTCCGACTCAAAGTTCCGGGTGAAGGTTCCGAACGAAGTTCCGGATCAATCTTCCGAGTCAACTTCCGAGTGAAGGTTCCGAACGAAGTTCCGGATCAACAACTTCCGAATCAAGGTTACTTCCGAATCAATTTTCTTTGAGTATTTTTAAGTGTTACTGTTCCTTACTGATTCTTCATTTCATATTTATATTTTAATTTTTAAGTTTAATTTTAATTCAAGTTTTATTAATTGTTATTAATTTAATTGTTTTTAAATTTAAGTTTACATTTTAGAGCATTTAACATTTAGTGGATTAGAAAACCAACTCCCCTTGTTAGTAACCAAGAACAATCATTCCACTTAGAACCGAGATCAATTCGAGAGGATATCGAGAGAAAACAATTGAACCTAGCAAAACCCAAATATCAAATGGCGCCGCTGCCGGCTCTTCTCGTTAAGATCAAAAGTTTTTTGTGAGAACTTGGATTTTGGGATCCGTTACCCGTGAACGTTACTTTTTCACAAAAATTTTCAAAAACACTAAAAAAATATAAATTTTCAAAAATCCTAAAAATTAAAAAACATAAAAAACCAAAAATATTTTTGCTTTGCTTTTCTCTTGTTAGTTCTTTTGCAGGTGTATGCGCACTCGATCAACGTCTTATCAAGAGCCCGAGCCTCTCGATAACCTAGACATGGCCGGTGTACAAAACAACAACAACATACCACCTCCAAACAATAATAATAACAACAACAACCCACCTTTCAACAACATGAATAATAACAACAACACTGAGCCTCTACCGGATAATCGCCCGATGATTGAACTGCTGCAAGCTCATGTAGATGGCAACACTGATCCAATTGTTATACTAGCGTTTGCAGCAAACAACTTTGAGCTCAAATCAGGCTTTATCCAGATGGTCTCTGCTCAACCATTCTTGGGGCGTACCATTGATGATCCACATGACCACATCAAGAGATTCTTACAACTCACTAATACGGTCAAGTTCAATGGTGTTCCACAAGAGGTAATCCGTCTACAACTTTTTCCCTTTTCTTTAGAGGGACAAGCCCGGCATTGGCTTGCTAAGGAACCGCCACAGAGTATTCTCTCGTGGACGGATTTGGAGACCAAGTTTATCAATTACTTTTTCCCACCCTCTCGTACTACCGCTTTGCGGAATGAAATCATAAATTTTGAACAAAAGTACGATGAGTCGTTTAGTGAATCTTGGGATCGTTTTAAAGATCTTTTAAGAAAATGCCCACAACATGGTTTTACCAAAGTGCACCAAATTAATACTTTTTATAATGGTTTAAGCATGAGTGACCAAGATTCACTAAACAGTGCCTCAGGGGGTAATCTTTTGGCTAAGACTTCCAATGCTGCTTGGGATATCATTGAGAATAAGTCTCGTGTGCAAACCAAGAGTGTTCGGACCAATTTCGCTAGTGCTAGTACTAGTGACAGCGACAAGCGACTTGACAAAATCACTACGCTTCTTGAATCGCTTGTTACCCACACCGTTAACAACACCAACATCAACAACACTAAAAATGCTCAAGTCAGTGTTGTTAGCCAACCATGCGAGATATGTGGGGGTCCTCACTCTTACACCACTTGTACTGCCACCCAAGACTACTCTTCTGAGAATGTGAATGCAGCATATGGCACCTATCCTCAACCCGCTTATCAAGCTCGACCTCAAGGTGACCGTAACTTGCTTAGCTACCGCTCCAACAACTACCTCTCACCACCCGGTTTTCCACCAAACAACCCAAACCAACAACAAAACCTCAATCGCCCTCCTCAACAACAACAACCTCGTACACCATACATACCACCTCACAAACAACCACCTCCACCTCAACGTAACAACCAAGTTTACCAACAACCTGCTTATCAACCACCCGCATACAATGCTCCTCCCAACCAACCCAATGCTTTACACCAAGAAGTGGAAACTTACATGAGGACGAACGATGTGATCGTGGGAAATCTTCAGCGCGAAGTGCTCAACCTGAAAGCAGACCTGGTCAAACAAGGGAACGATCTGAGAGCCGACATGAGAAATACGTTGGATAGCCAAACAAATGACTTGAAGAACATGATGGCTAGTTTCTTCCAAGGTAATCAACCCTCTTCTTCGGGTACTCTTCCGAGTAACACCGTTGCGAATCCAAGAGGGGAGATGAAAGCAATCACTACTCGCAGTGGCAAAGGTACCAAGGAACCCGAGCTTCCTATACCTCCACCGGTGGTTGTGACCAAGGAGAACGAGTCACCTGCTCCTATTCCTTATCCTTCTCCTTCCCCAATTTCTCCACCTCTTCCTTCTACCCCTCCTCCACCCATGGATGTGAGTGATCCTATCCTTCCGAAGCCTTCCTCTTCTTCCAATATACCTTATCCATCTAGGTTGAGGAAAGAGAAGCTCAAAAGCAAGGACGATATTCAGGTTTCAAACTTTCTTAAAATGTTTAAACAACTGAATTTCAATATCTCCTTCGCTGAGGCTCTCGCTCACATGCCTAAGTACGCGAAAATGTTTAAAGATCTTCTGAGTGACAAGGAAAAGCTTCTTGATATTGCCAACACCCAACTTAATGAGAATTGCTCTGCAGTGCTCTTAAGGAAATTACCAACCAAGCTTGGTGATCCGGGCCGTTTCTTAATCCCTTGCAATTTCCCGGGAGTAGAGAATTGCATGGACCTAGCCGATCTAGGTGCCAACATTAATCTAATGCCTCTAAGCGTTTGGAAGCAATTATCTCTCCCTGAGCTAGTCCCCACCAAAATGACTTTGGAATTAGCTAACCGTACGGTTGCTTATCCAGTGGGGATAGCCGAAGACGTCTTTGTAGGAGTCGACAAATTCACTTTTCCTGCCGATTTCGTCGTCGTCGACTACGAGATGGACCCTCGTGTTCCCTTGGTCGTGGGTCGTCCATTCCTGAGGACCGGTAGCACTCTCATCGATGTTGAAGCCGGTGAGCTTATCATGAGAGTGGGTGACAATAAAATCGTCTTCAACATGGGAAAGTTGTCTAAACAACCTTATTCATACGAGAGTGTTAATTGTATTGACGTTCTGGATGAGGCTTGTGAAGAACACTTCAAAGATGCTTGTAAAAGTATTCCTACCTCTCTTCCCAATGTTGAAACCGTTTCCTCTATTGATTCATCATTGTCTCTATTTGGAGAAAGTGATTTGTTTTGGAACAATCTTGAAGCCACCATGGGAGATGTAAACTTAGCTAATGATGATTCTCCCACCGATGGGGATGAAGACATGAATTTATTTGATAACCTTCTCAACGAAGACAACCTTCCTCCACCATCTCCCACGGTTATTGCTATCGATACTCCGACTTCGAATACGCCTCCCGTCGAAAATCCTCCGGATTTAGAGCTTAAGGAGTTGCCGCCCCATCTCGAGTATGTGTTTCTTGAAGAAGAGAAGAAGTCGCCAGTTATCATTGCGAAGGACTTGAAAGATGAAGAGAAAACTCACCTCATCGCCATGTTGAAGAATCATAAGAAGGCTTGGAAAATTTCTGATATTCGCGGAATTGATCCTCACTTCTGCACACACAAAATTCTCATGGAGGACGACTTTAAGCCCACAATTCAAAGCCAACGAAGGGTGAATCCAAAAATCCATGAAGTCATCAAAACAGAGGTTATCAAACTTCTTAATGCGGGTATGATTTACCCTATTTCGGATTCACCATGGGTTAGTCCAATCCATTGTGTGCCCAAGAAGGGCGGAATAACCGTTGTTCCCAATGAACACAACGAGTTGATTTCCACTCGTCTCGTTACTGGGTGGAGAGTTTGTATAGACTACCGCAAACTCAATGATGCCACGAGAAAGGATCATTTCCCTCTACCTTTTATGGACCAAATGCTTGAACGTTTAGCGGGTAATGAATATTACTGCTTTCTTGATGGTTTCTCGGGTTATTTCCAAATACCCATCGATCCCCAAGATCAAGAGAAGACAACATTCACTTGTCCCTATGGCACATTTGCTTACAAAGAATGCCTTTTGGCTTATGTAATGCCCCCGGGACTTTCCAAAGGTGCATGTTAGCTATCTTATGGTTGAACAAACCATGGAAGTCTTCATGGATGATTTCTCGGTCTTCGGGGATTCCTTCTCTTCTTGCCTTGCCAATTTGGAACGTATGCTTAAGCGGTGCGAAGACACTCGCCTAGTTCTGAATTGGGAAAAATGCCATTTTATGGTAAAAGAAGGCATCGTGCTAGGACACAAAATTTCCAAGGCCGGTCTTGAAGTAGACCGTGCTAAAGTCGATGTTATCGCTAAGTTGCCTCCACCTTCAACCGTGAAGGGTGTGAGAAGTTTTCTGGGTCATGCGGGCTTCTACCGTCGATTCATCAAAGATTTTTCTCAAATCGTTCGCCCGATGACCCACCTCTTGGAAAAAGATACTCCTTTTATCTTTTCCAAAGAGTGTCTTGAAGCCTTCAACTCGCTTAAGGATAAGCTAACTAAGGCACCCGTCTTGGTTACCCCTAATTGGGAGCTTCCCTTTGAGTTGATGTACGATGCTAGTGATTTTGCTATTGGAGTGGTTCTGGGACAAAGAGTGAACAAACACTTCCAACCAATCCATTACGCTAGCAAGACAATGACGGGGGCACAATTGCATTATACGACAACTGAAAAAGAGCTTTTAGCTGTTGTCTATGCCTTTGAAAAATTTCGCCCCTATCTTATCCTTTCCACCACAATCGTTTACACCGATCATTCCGCGTTGAAGTACTTGTTGACAAAGCAAGATTCCAAACCAAGACTTCTTCGCTGGGTTTTGCTACTCCAAGAATTTAAAATCGAAATTCGCGATAAAAAAGGAGCTGAAAACCTAGCCGCGGATCATCTCAGCAGACTTGAGGATCCTTACCAAGGGGATCATCCGAACAAAGAAATCAATGATTCTTTTCCCTTGGAGACCTTAATGTCTATAAATTCGAATTCTGATGAAACCCCGTGGTTTGCGGACTTTGCAAACTACTTGGCGGGTGGAATTCTCAAGGAAGGGTTGACGTCCCAACAAAAGAAAAAGTTCTTCACCGACATTAAGACTTACTTTTGGGACGACCCTTACCTATTCAAACAATGTGCTGACCTGATTATCCGCCGATGTGTTGATGGACCGGCAGCTTTAGAAATCCTTGATGCTTGCCACAAAGGACCCACCGGTGGTCACTTTGGTCCCAACTACACCGCCAAAAAAGTGTTTGATTCGGGATTTTATTGGCCCTCCATATATCGTGACGCTCACAATATGGTTAAACGATGTGATGTTTGCCAAAAACAAGGCACGATCACACATAAAGACGAGATGCCTCAGAATTTCAAACAAGAGTGTGAAATCTTTGATGTTTGGGGTATCGACTTTATGGGGCCATTCCCTTCTTCTAAAGAAAAAACAAATACATCCTTGTAGCCGTTGACTACGTTTCAAAGTGGGTTGAAGCCAAAGCTTTACCTACTAATGACGCAAGGATGGTTTGTAACTTTTTGAAAGCTCTTTTCGCTAGATTCGGTGTGCCTCGTGCCATTATTAGTGATCGTGGGACTCATTTTTGCAATGACCAATTCGCAAGAGTCATGGCTAAGTATGGTGTAAATCATCGTCTTTCCACAGCCTACCACCCACAAACTAATGGCCAGGCTAAAATATCCAATCGAGGATTAAAGCGAATTCTTGAAAGGACCGTGGGAGAGCATCGTGCCTCATGGGCTGATAAACTTGATGATGCTTTGTGGGCTTTCCATACCGCCTATAAGACTCCGATTGGTTGTACGCCATATCGTCTCGTGTACGGGAAAGCATGCCACCTCCCCATTGAGTTGGAGCACAAGGCTTACTGGGCCTTGAAGTGGGCTAATTTTGATATCAACAAAGCCGGTGACCTACGCAAAATCCAACTCAATGAGCTCAATGAACTCCGTAATGAGGCTTATGAAAATTCTTTGATCTATAAGGAAAGAACTAAGCTCATTCACGACTCCAAGATCAAAAACCGAGAGTTCCAAGTTAGAGATAAAGTTTTACTATTTAACTCTCGGTTGAAAATCTTTTCGGGCAAGTTGAAATCTCGTTGGTCCGGCCCATTCACCATTACCCAAATTTTTCCATATGGTACTCTCGAGCTCGCTCAACCTAATGGACCTAATTTTAAGGTGAATGTCCAACGAGTGAAGTTGTACTTTGGTGAGGACACCTCTCTGGAGATGATTCCATCCCTCACCACGTTCCCCATGAACTAATTTTGGGTCGAGTCAGGCTCGTGACTCGGTTATCAAAAACAAGCGCTCCTCGGGAGGCAGCCCGAGTATCTATCCTTTTATGTTTTTACCTCCTAAGTGTAGGGGGACCTCTATAGGGTGTTTGTTTTTGTGTGGTGATGTGATTACAGGGATAAATGCACTCTTGGAATCTCTGAAGAACCGTGCTCCCGTGTTATCCGAAATCCGGTTCTATCTCTCAACTATCATGATTCAATTTTCTTCATACTCACATGCTTAAACATTGAGGACAATGTGTATCTTAAGTGTAGGGGGGACTTCTATCGAAGTTTTAAGTGGACTTTTCCATGAAAATTCCTTCATTTAACCAGAAAATCATCTTTTTCAACATTTTTCAAATTTTTATTAACTTTGGCCATCTAGTCGTAATTTTTAAATTTTTATCGTTGCTTTCGTATGTATATATCCCGCAATAAAGTCAAATTTTAATAGAGTGGTGTAGCTAGTTTAGAAGTCTTTGACATATTAGGCCCGTTGCGTTTATTTTGACTCAACCCGAATAGACTTATCCAAGTTTATTCTAGCTAGTATCCTTAACCATGTAGACCTTAATTGGTTTATTAGGCTAAGTATCCACGAGTCTCATTACTTGAGATTTTAAATTGTGGAGGACGAGAAATGATAGAGTCAATTATAAGTCGGTATTCTTGCACAAGCTCACTTGGTGTAATTATTTGCCTATTCTCCCATCACTTGCTAATAATTTATCTGCAATAAGTAAGGTCGTACGATTTGAAAAGTTACTTAGCTTCTAGCCCAAGATCGTTTAAAAGTTGCTCGGTAATGATAAGAGTTCATAGCCAAGGCATAACTTATAAAGCGGGGCGCGAAGATTGGCGAGTCCGAAAAGGCCCTAACAAGGCATGAGGATTCCATTTTATTGCTAAAGATCCAAAGTGATGTGAAAAGCATTATTCCCAAAGTCAATATGAAGGATCAAGACTCACGACGAAAAGCAATCAACTCCCGTAAAGATCATGGAGAATTCTATCCGAAAAGACCCTAACAAGGTATGAGGATAAATAGATCCAAGTCCGAAAAGGAGGCGGATCGTTGTATATCAAAATCCCAAATAGAGATTGAAGAAATAATCATGAAGTCGTGGTCAACAAAGTTGGAGTACCTCTCAAAAGTCTCCAAGTGAAGAAACTCTATGAACGATGAGAAGACCATTATCTCAAGCACGTCTCTCAAGATATGAAGTATGAAGTACATGCCAAATATCGGCCCGAGAAAGGTCTCAAATCGTGAACCGAGTTATGCCAAGATATGAACTTTTTGATATCCCGAGAAGCAGTTTTAAGAGATTTTGTCCTTTAGCTAACTATTGATCAAATCGTCCTACTTTGCTTTCAGCCTTAATAAACTATCGAAATAAGTCCAAAAATGCATCTTCATGATCATTCTAAGACAAAAATAAAATATAAGAGATACACCTAGGAATAAGGGAGTTTAAGCATTTAATTAAGCCATGTGTGTAAGTGTTTGATTTACTAACTTATAATAACAATGATCTCGTTTTTAAGCTTAGTTTGGGGAACGTGAAACTTGAGGGTGATAAATCTTCGCAGCACCAAAGCCCTAATGTAAGTCATTGATCTCTTTGCAAGTTATTTCCATGTAGCTATTTTCAAGTGAAAATGGTTTTCTATCCTTTTGTTTCCTTTAAAGTTTAATTTCTTTTAGTACTTTAATTTTTGTTCAATAGTATTTTAATAAGGCCAAGGTTGATTAATTATGAGAAAAGTGTAAATTTGCTTTATCACTAAGCATTGCATGAGGGCATGGCAATGGTTAAGTGTAGGGGATTTAATAGGTGTGTAAACACCCATCCTTTTACCACTTAATTCTGGCTAAAACAAGACCAAAACGCGTATTTAATATCATTTGTTTGGAATTATGCGTGGTTTTTGTGTTTATTGTGTTTTCATAGCCAACCGGATGAATATTGAAGAAAACATGGGATTGCACGGGTTTTATGGAAGAAAAAGACTCAAGACGAAGTCTATTGTCCAAGAGATGCAAAAGATTTGAAGTCACTGGGCCTATTTGACGATTTATCGAGGAAAAGGACCAAAGATGGAAGATTTACATAAGTCGAAGAAACTCAAGTCTATTAAACGAAGGAATTAAAAGACGAGTTGAATTTAATCGACGACAAATCCCGAATCAAAATAAAAAACGTCAACTTTTTTGAAAAGACGAGAAGACAAGAAGGACGGGAGAAAGCCCACTCACCAACCAAAGGGAACACCTATATAAAGGGTTCCCCTCACACTTTTCATCCAGTTTTTCTTCTCCCTTCTTTTTCTCTTTTCTTGTTCGTAGTCATCACCAACACCACTAGGGTGTTTGGTGATTTTGATTATTGTTCTTCCAAATCTTGTAGTTTAATCTTGTCTTTTATTTTGTTCAACATTAATCATCAATACAAGTTCTTGTTTAATCTTTCCATTTCATATTGTTCATCATCATCTTTCATTTCAAGTTCTTAAGTTCTTATTTGGTTGAGTTTTGATTTTAAAAAGTTGTTGAATTTGCGTTTTTATTGATGGGATTTGTAGTTTATGGTTAGTAGATGCTTAGTGATTAGTTTATTTAAGTTTTTGGTGAAAAACTTGGTGATTTTTGGATCGAATTCGAGTTCCCCTGTTTTTCGGTTAAGTTACTGTTTTTGTGCATTCCCAGAAGTTCCGAATGAACATAAAGTCCCGGATGAACATAAAGTTCCGAATGAACCAAACTTCCGAATGAGTTTCAAATCTTCTGAATGAGTTTTCTTTTTAAAAGTTCCGAGTCAGTTAGAAAGTTCCGGATGAACTAAATCTTCCAAATGAACAAAAGTTCCGGATGAATGTTATTTCCAAAAGTTCCGAATGAAAGTTTGTTTTTAAAGTTCCGAATGAGTTTTTCTTTCAAAAAGTTCCGAATGAATGTTCTTTACAAATCTTCCGAATAAACTTCCGGATCAAAAGTTCCGGACGAACTTCCGGATCACCAAACTTCCGAATCAAGGTTCCGAGTAAAGTTCCGACTCAAAGTTCCGGGTGAAGGTTCCGAACGAAGTTCCGGATCAATCTTCCGAGTCAACTTCCGAGTGAAGGTTCCGAACGAAGTTCCGGATCAACAACTTCCGAATCAAGGTTACTTCCGAATCAATTTTCTTTGAGTATTTTTAAGTGTTACTGTTCCTTACTGATTCTTCATTTCATATTTATATTTTAATTTTTAAGTTTAATTTTAATTCAAGTTTTATTAATTGTTATTAATTTAATTGTTTTTAAATTTAAGTTTACATTTTAGAGCATTTAACATTTAGTGGATTAGAAAACCAACTCCCCTTGTTAGTAACCAAGAACAATCATTCCACTTAGAACCAAGATCAATTCGAGAGGATATCGAGAGAAAACAATTGAACCTAGCAAAACCCAAATATCATTCACCAAATCAATACCTTCTATAATGGCCTTAAACCTCATCACCAAGATTCACTCAATGCTTCCGCGGGAGGGAATATTCTTCTTAAATCCATGCAAGAGGCCTTGGACATCATTGAGACTAAAGCAATGGTTCAAACAAACAATCAATTTGAAGAAAGAGTTCATGTTCTCCAAAACAATTCTCAAATACCTTGTGATAACCAATTCCTTAAATATCACCAAGAGATCCTTCAACAAGTCAAACAAGGTCAACAAGAAATGACTCAAGAGATAGTTCAAGCCCTTAAGACCGCTTTATTGAACAATTCTTCAAATAATGTGAATGCCATTACTCTTTCTTGTGTCACTTGTGGAGGTCCCCATTCTTATGAACAATGTGATAAGGTGCAAGTTTATCAAGGGGAATGCTATGCTTACCAAGAGGAACATCGTGAACACTTCAAGCCAAATATCAATCCAAATAACCTTTCTTACAAGTCCCAAAACTACCTTACTCCACCCGGATTCCCACCCCAACCACCCACCCAAATTCAACAAAATCCTCCTCAAATTTTACCAAGGAATCAAGGGCAAAGACCACCTTATCAAGGAAATAACTACAAGGCACCCAATCAATTTCAACCTCAAGCAAATAACTTTTATCCACCAAATCAAGGATTTAATGCTCAACCTCTACCTTTCCAACCTCAAGGTTTTCAAGGAAATGTGTCACAAGATTATAACACAATGGATTTCTTGCACAAAATGAATCAAGAGAATGAAAGGAGGTTCCAAGCCATTGAGAAGAAAATGAATGACCAAATGAAACGTATAGCGGATGAACAAACTAATAGGGTTTTAATGGCATTAAATCAAAGACCACAAGGAGCTTTACCTTCCAACACACAAACAAATCCAAGGGCCAATGTCAATGCTATTACAACAAGAAGTGGAAAGTCAACAAAGGATCCTTCACCTCCTAAACCTACTATTGTTCAACCCACTTATGTTCCTACTTGTGACAAGCCTTCTACCTCTACTTCACCTCCTCAAAATGCTCCCATTTCTCCAACTTCAACACCTACTCATGAAGCACTCAATAAGGAAAATCCTTCATCAACCACTCAACCACAACCAAAGCCAAGTCTTCCTTATCCCTCAAGATTTAGAAAAGAAAAGCTTGAGAACAAGGATGATATCCAAGTTTCTAACTTTTTGAGGATGTTCAAGCAACTTAACATCAATATCTCCTTTGCGGAAGCCTTAGCCAATATGCCTAAGTTTGCTAAGATGATTAAGGACTTGCTTTCTAACAAGGAAAGATTGGTGGATTTGCCTAATGCTTCCTTGAATGAAAATTGCTCCGCGGTTTTGCTTAAGAAGTTACCTACTAAGCTTGGAGATCCGGGGAGGTTTTTGATTCCTTGCAATTTCCCGGGGGTGGAAAATTGTATGGCTTTAGCGGATTTAGGAGCAAGCATAAACCTCATGCCATTATCGGTTTGGAAGAAACTTTCACTTCCCGAGCTCACTCCTACTAAGATGACTCTTGAGTTGGCCAACCGTACTATAGCTTATCCGGTGGGAATTGCGGAGGATGTTTTTGTGGGGGTTGATAGATTTACATTTCCCGCGGATTTTGTGGTGGTTGATTATGATATGGATCCTAGAGTGCCTTTGATTGTTGGTAGGCCATTTTTGAGAACGGGTCGTACTTTAATCGATGTGGCGGAAGGAGAACTTACAATGCGGGTAGGAGATGAGAGAGTTGTGTTTAACATGGGGAAGTTGTCTAAAAAGTCTAATGAGCCCGAAGCGGTAAAACATATTGATGTTGTGCATAAGGAGGAAATACAAGATGATCTTCTTGATGAAGTTTGTGATGAGTACTTTTATGAAGCTTGCTCAAGTGGAGATTATGATTTACCGCATATTGAGACCATTGCTTCCATTACTTCATTGTTGGATTTTCATGAACATCAAGAGCTAAACTTTAGTGAAACCCCATATGACACTCCACTTTTCCACAATGATAATCATCTTCATGGGGACTTTAGTGATGGAGACTCTTTTCTTTGTGATTCACCAACATATGATGACTATAGTGATGATGAGCTTTCTACTTGTGACTCTCCATTTGTTGATGATCATACTTCCTTTGGTTTTGAGGGATCACCAATCTTTGATAGACCTATCTATGATGTTTATGGTGATGAGGAGGATTCTATCATTGACGAGATTGATGAGTTTTTAGAGGTGGATATACCTTTAGAGTATACTCTTGGATATCTTGATGAGGAGGGGGACTTTAGAATCTCTATTGAATGAAGATCCTTTACCTTTTTCCTTGCCCACCTCAACTTTTCAAAGTGATAAAGGAAAACACGTTATGATGGTTCCTTCTAAGAGCTTGTTGTTACCTATGCCTTCACAACCTTTCTCTCACCATGTGAACTACAAAGGGGAATCTTCTAAGGCAACCAACACTTGTTGTTTTCCCATCAAGGAATGGATTTTTGATCCTGGCATAGAGATTGCTAAACCATCTCAGTATCCGCCTGATGCAACAAAAGGAAACCTTGTGAAAGATTTGAGAGCTTTACACTTTTACCTTGGGAAGCACATATGGGAAACCATTTTGGATAATTACACCACATTCTTTTCACCATTGCTTGGGAAGCTAGTTGTTGACTTGTGTGATAAGTGGGATGGTAATTATGTATTTGATCCTGGGGGATATTTATGGAGTTTTGATAAATGAACACTTGTTTTACCTCATCATGGAGATTTTTCTTAAAAAGGGCAAAACTTTTCTTCTCCATGATAGGTTTTAGACACTTTTAAGTGTGGGACGAGTCGTGCTAGAGACTCATTAACTCAAGCATCGTATAACTAGGTTTAGAGTGTTGTAGGTTAGAAATAAGGTATAGACTTGGAGATAAGTGTAGGGGAGACCTTCTTTTGTCTTTATGAGTGTTTGTAGGGTTGCTCACTCATCTCATGCTTTGGAGCTTATGGAGGAGGCCCTTGTATCCGGTTCACTTCGTTACTATAGTGATCTTTCATTGACACCTTGTGCTTAAACTTGATTTCACTAATAGTTGTCCTTTCCTTAACTTGGGTTAAGCAAAGTCTATTCATTGTCATAAGTGTAGGGAAAGTTTTTATACTTCCATGCTCTTAAACATTGAGGATAATGTATAGCTTAAGTGTAGGGGGGTCTTCTATCGAAGTGACCTTACCTAGAACTTGTCATTGTCTTTCATGATAACATGGAAAATTGGATTTTCAACATTTTTCAAATTTTTGATCTACTTTGGCCAACAAAAATATGCATACATAATTTTTGCATCATATATTTTTCATTTGCATAACACATTTGCATTGTATATATTTGTTCTCTTATCTTTCATCAAAAATATATAAAAAGAAAAAAATATAATAAAAACATGGTTTAACAAATTTAGACTTCTTTGACATATTAGGCCCGCCATGGATATTTTGACTCAACCCGAGTTTGCTTATCTTAGCATTCTCTAGCTAGTATCCTTAACAATGTAGTCCTTCATTGGTCTATTAGGCTAAGCATCCACCAATCTCATTATTTGAGATTTTAAATTTGTGGAGAATGGGAAATGATAGAGTTGAAGCAAGTGTAAAAGGGCTAGATAAACTTCATGATAATTACTTGTGGCTAAACCCTTCTCTTCTTTACCTCTATTTTCTTCGCATGTATATAATTGTTAATAAATAATCAAGAACGGTTTTAATTGGTTTGTAATCTCTTATGCATTTTTGTCTAATCATTCATGATTGATATGAGTACGTCTTAAGATTCTAAGTTAGAATGTTTTATGTGTACAAGACTTATGTCATGCTCAATATTTAGCGGGTGTTTTTCCTTTTATTCTTTTCAACTTTCTTTGTGAGGAATAAAGAAAAATAAGAGCGGCTTATGAAAAAAAATGAGTGGCTAGAAAAAAGAAAAAAAAAAGAAAAGAAAAAAAAATAATACAAGACTCCCAAGAGGGGCAGTGTGGTGTTAATTATAGTAACTATTGAGTTCCAATATTACCTTGACGGGTTGCGGGGATTCAATAGATTGCTCCAATCCAATATTACCTTGACGGGTTGCGGGGTTGAAGATCCAAAGTCTCAAAAAGATGGCGGATGTAAATTATTGCGTGAGTTTTATTTTCTTTCCTTAGCGAGTGTGTAGCTACTTATGAAAGCATGACATGAGGATTTTACACATAAGGCGAATGACTTATTACTCTTAAAACGGACTTGTATTAATTGTGAGCGGTTTTTCAAGTAATGGATGAGAGGATTACTTAGGATTAAAATCGTGCTTCCTTATTTTTGGATTTTATATTTCTTATACTTCACACTTGAATAAATGACAAATTTGCCCACAAGCAATTTGCTCAAATAATAACCGGTTCCACATTTAATTGTCATGAATAAGTTGATGCACTTTTTACTTGTGAATACAATGATCCCATTTTTAAGCTTGGTATGGGGAAAGTGAAACTTGAGGGTGATAAATGTCCATGGTACCCAAGCCCTAATCAAAGCCATTGAATTCTTTATGAGTTATTTCCATTAAAACCATTTCAAGAAAAATCAAAAAGATATAGATAGCATTGTATTTTGTTCATTGCATTGTTAAAAGTCAAAATCATGCATCATGTAGTTTAGAGTAGTGTAGATGCATTCCATATGGCCAAGGTGGATTAATTATGAGGAAAATGTAAATTTGTGCCTTAAAATATATAGAATTGCATGAGGACATGACAATGTTCAAGTGTAGGGGATTTGATATGAGCTAAAACTCATATCAATTTATCAACAAATAACCCTAAAACATGAAGCAAAATACCAATTTATCTTGCAAAAACAGTGTTAGGTGGTATGTTTATGTTTGTGTACACTTGTGTAGGTAAAAGGATACATTTTCAAGCAAACAAGGGAAAATCAAGCTTAATTTGATGAAAAAGACAAAGAAGGATCAAAAGTGACAAGACTTTGAAGTACAAGGACCTATCTTGACAAATTGCCAAAGATGAAGGACTAAAGTGTAAATATTGTAAAAAGTCAAGATCATAGTCAAATTTGGTCAACTATCAAGTCAACTCAGTCAAAGGACCAATTTTGCTCAAGAATGGAAGTTGAAGGGCTAAAAATGCCAAATAAATGAAGTTACAAGCTCAAAGATACAAGCTGCCAAAGTCTAGGGGTTAAATCTGCTAATCTTGGAAAGTTTAACTAGTTCAATCCATGTGCTTTACTGAGGACCAATGAGAAGCCAAAGAAACAAGCACATGGATTACCACATCCTTGCATTAAATACCCACTAGCAGCCGCCACATTAAATAACCAAATTTCTTATTGAAATAAGGACAAAATTATAAATCTATGAAATTAAAGTGCTTAAAATGTAAATCTTGAAACTAAAATGCTTGAAATGTAAATTCAGTTAACTAAAAGGACTAACTATGCAAATGTAACAAACTTCTAACTAATTCTAACAAATTGTGAAACTTCCTAACTGAATTTGTAAAGTTTTGAAAATACAATGACTGAATATATGCAAACCCTAGTTTAGTGGAAGATTAGTCAACTATTCAAACTGTTCCAAAACTTGAGGACCAAAATGCAGTTAAAGGGGAAATATTACCAAAAATGGGCAAGAATGATTATTAAGCTCGTTTAAGCAATCTAGTGAACCAAATAAGCTCTAGTAACTTGCAAACAACTTAAAATCCAAAATAACCTAGACTTGTAAAAGGAATAAGTCTGAAATCAAGTAAAGCTCAAATAAGCTAATTCTAATAAGCCACAATTAAGCTATCTAAAAAGCTAGACGTGCACAATCTGATTTTCTTATCAAAACTTGTTTGTCAATCCATAAAGAGCATGGAATGTCTTTTGAAATCGAAAATGGTCCAGCAATGAAGTGGGAAAATGAAAATAAGCTAGAAGTAGCTTATTTGACCAAATTTCAGAAAAGCTAAAAATTTCCAGATCTCTTCAGGAACACTTACTAAACTCAAATGTGGAAAAAATAGGGAAGTTTATGAAGTGGAAATGCTTGTATGAGAAAACAGTTAAGCACATATTACAGAAACTTGCATCATCTCAACAGCTTAATGAATTGCTTATTTCTCTTGTGAATTAGAAAACTGTATAATTTCCTTGAAAGAGCTTAAAGTTCATATGTTAAGGGACAACTGAGAGCTGGTTTGGAACAAATTCATCCAAGAACAAAGAAATGCCAAGTGATTGAAATCAAGAACTGTTTATAAAGTTTTAAGCTGAAATCTGACCCACACTTTTTTTGTGACCAATTGCCTTTTTGACTCAAGACTTGACTTGAAAACTATTGAACTTTGTCTAAAATGACTAAATGACTGAGTATGAACAAGAATTAACCAATTATCAACACTTGTCTACAACTTGAAAGCTTATACCAAACACCAGTTTAACTGATTTTAACAAACTTTTATTAAAAGAATCAAAGCAATTGGCTAAGCTGATTAAAATGTGGTATCAGACTAAACTTAACAACTCAAATGAAATGTAAAAGAACCAAATTCAAGTTGTTCAACTAGCTAGAACTCAAAATGCATATTAAGGCAAAATATGACTGAAAAACTGATAACATGAACAAGTATTAAGCTATTAATCAAGTATTAAACTACAAATTAGCTATCCAATTAACAAAATCAGTTCAAATTCAATCTAAGCACACTTGATCATACAATCAATCAATATTAAACTAGGAATTAAGCAGGCATGACTGTTTGGAGGAACAAAAATGCAGAAACTTAAAACCTTGAAGCATAAGTGATATGAGCTAAAACTCATATCAATTTATCAACAAATAACCCTAAAACATGAAGCAAAATACCAATTTATCTTGCAAAAACAGTGTTATGTGGTATGTTTGTGTTTGTGTACACTTGTGTAGGTATAAGGATACATTTTCAAGCAAACAAGGGAAAATCAAGCTTAATTTGATGAAAAAGACAAAGAAGGATCAAAAGTGACAAGACTTTGAAGTACAAGGACCTATCTTGACAAATTGCCAAAGATGAAGGACTAAAGTGTAAATATTGTAAAAAGTCAAGATCATAGTCAAATTTGGTCAACTATCAAGTCAACTCAGTCAAAGGACCAATTTTGCTCAAGAATGGAAGTTGAAGGGCTAAAAATGCCAAAGAAATGAAGTTACAAGCTCAAAGATACAAGCTGCCAAAGTCTAGGGGTTAAATCTGCTAATCTTGGAAAGTTTAACTAGTTCAATCCATGTGCTTTACTGAGGACCAATGAGAAGCCAAAGAAACAAGCACATGGATTGCCACATCCTTGCATTAAATACCCACTAGCAGCCGCCACATTAAATAACAAGATCTCAACAGTGCAATCCGTGTGCATTGTTTTCAACCATTCAGAGCTTGACACGTGTCATCTTCAAATAATCAAAATTTCCCAGGATCGTTTTGGAGCTAGAGTTGATTTCATGGAAAGTTATAAATATCAAAGTTGCTTATTTTTGAGAGACGAACACATTGGTCATCATCAATCAACAAGAAATCGACTCAATCAAAAAGCCCCAATTCATGTTCATACCTGCAAATTCAAGGGAGCAGAATTATGCCACGTGGTGACCTGGGATTGGTCCCAACACGTCACCAACCCCAACAAACCTCCTTCTCAAGTCTATAAATAGCAGTTTAGGTCTTCATTTGTAGGAGTAGTTGAAAGTGTGAAAAACACACACATTTACATTTTCTCTCATCATTTTCCTTTCTTAGCTAAACTACTCAAGAGTTTGACACACTCTTGAGTTAGTTAGTTAGTTAGTACCTTCTTAACAACTTTGTAACTGAATTCCATTAATAAAATTCAAATTCATCTTTTCCCGCCAAATATTCTCTTCGTCCTTACTGTTCATTCCTGCTTTCCATTGATACTTGTGTTGCTGCATTGAGTTTGTTATGATCACTCTTTGATCATAACTGACTTTGAGTGAAGATTAGTAGCTGTTTGTTGATTTCAGTTCAAATCCATAGCAATGAGATTAATTCAGGCCATGATGTTGATTCTAGTTAATTTGTAGCAGTTTGTTGATTGTAGATTGTTGATCTAGTGCTAAGGTGGTGGTTAGCACTAGAATAGAGAGTACAGCACTCCTCTACTTCCCAATGGTATCTTCACAAGGTTTTAAAGTTCTTGATTTTTGGTTCCACTCAACTTGTCAATTGCATGCTAATTTCCTAGCTTAAATCTTGGTGATTGCATGATAAAATCTGTTTAGCTTGATCTTTATCTGATTCTAGTAGTTTGTAGCCTTAGTTTTTCTTACCTGCTTATTGTTTTGATAATTGTTCTAGCTTATAGCTTATTTCAGTCATTTTTAGCTTACCTGCCTTATTTGAGTCCTAGCAGTATTCATTGCTTCCAAGTAGCCTTTAAACATTTCTTTTTTATCACTGAATTCAGGTTGTTACAGCTTTTCACACAGCTTAAACTAGAACTCATAAAGTCTTTGCAAATTTTCACAAAGTTCAGATAAAGGAGTGTTTGGCTTTAACTGATTGTTGATTTTCAAGTGTTGGTTTTTGGAAAGTTAATGTTCATTTTCAGTCATTAGGTGATAACAAGTCATATTGAGTAATTTTCAAGTCAAATATTAGTTCAAAAAGGCAATTGGCAAGAAAAAGCTTGGGTTAATTTTCATTCAGTTTTGGTTAAAAAAGTAATCAATTTCATTTGCTTGCCATTTACTGGATTCTTGATGAAATTTAACCAAACCTGTTCTCAATTGTAGATCAATATATGAAGTTTAATAGTCCATAAGCATTTTGTACAGTTTCCATTAAGCTAGGAGAAATAAGCATAAATCTGAATACTTGAGGAAAGGCAAGTTTCTGTAAATGAAAACTGGATTTTCATATCTCTTGATTCTTTTCACAAACTTTGTAATTTTCTTTCACAAATCCACTTAGTAGATGTTATTGGTTGATTATTGAGAATTTCAGCTTTTTGTCAAAGATTTTGGTCAACGCTTGGTCAACATAAGCCATTTTCAGCGTAATTCAAATTCCTGGCTTATTTCTTGATGAATTTTGATATGACTTGATTTCCCGTTCATCATTTGAGCTCATTAATCAGTTTAAACACAAAAAGCTAATTGTGCATGTCCAGATTTTCATAGAGCTTATTTTGAGCCTATTGACAAGTGCTCATTTGCTTATTATACACTTTCAGCCAAAATCCTCTTACAGGTCTAGCTACTTTTCAATTCTAAGTGTTTTGCAACTTGTTTGAACAAATTTGGTTGAGTAATAAGCTCAAACGAGCTTATTTGTCTTGTAAACACGTTTTGGCTTAAAAAGTTTCAAAAATTGCAATCTAGTCCCTCTTGTATTAAACTGTTTCTAATCCTGGCTAAACTTACACATTTTTAGGGTTTGCATTATACAAGTCCTTCAAGTTTGAAAGTTGTTAAGTTTCAGTTAGTAGTTTTGGTAGTTGTTACATTTGGTTAGGTTGTTACATTGTTTACATTTTTTATCCTTTTGGTTTGCTGTTTTACATTTCAGTCCTTATACTTTTGTAGAATTTACATTTTAAGCATTTAATTTCCATAGAATTTACATTTTCAGTCCTTTTAGTTTTAAAATTTACAATTTTGAATTTACTTGAATAAAAATTTGGTATTTGCACGATGTTTTACATATAAGTAGGTAATATTTTTCAGTTTTGCAAGGCTTTGTTTGAATTAGCAAATAGAATATCCAAAAAAGATTAACAACCAAAAACAGTTAAAAACCCGATATTGATTGGACTTTCAATTAGCAAGAACTGAGAAAAACGAACTGCATTATACACAATTTCAATAAGCCTCCTCGGATGGAGTAGGTTGGCGCTGCGCCACCTAGATAGTGTAACCACCACCTTAACACTATCAACTATCAACTCAACCAGCTACAAACATCATCATCACCATTGTTGAACCATTAACCTTCAAAATCTACAAGAACTGGAACTGGATGAACAGGACAGGATCAAAACAGCTTCAAATCTTCAACACTTAGCTAATCATGATCAATTGTGATCACAAGAAGCTAACATCAACACAAGGATAACAGAATTGCAGGGTATGAACACTATATGAACAGTAGATGAAGGGAAATGAGAGAAGTATTTATTGATTGAGGGTAAAAGTTTGTTACAAAGCTGGTAAGTTTTTACAACTATATTAACTAACTCAAGAGCTTGTCAGACTCTTGAGTTTGTTAAGCTACTAACTAGAACTAAGAATGAGAGAAAATGTAGATGCGTGTGAAAATTTCACACATTAACTACTTGTGAAAATGAAAGAGTACAATCCTATTTATAGACAAAACGTGAGTAAGTTTTGGGTTTGATGATGTGTTTCCACCACTTGATTGTTGCCACGTGTCACCAAGCTGTTAAATGTTCATCATCATGTTCTTCAAGAATTAGGGATTTTTGATTTATTGATTTTGAGCTTAATTGGTTGTGTCCAATGTGTTCCTCTCTAAAAAACGATCAACTTTCATGTAGAAAACGTCTTCTGAAATTAAGTGTAGCTCAAATTTGCTTCTGGGCTTGATGTTGGAGAAGAGAGACACGTGTCATCTTTTGGTTGGGAGAGAGGGAGTCACACGGATCATTATCCGTATTGGATAATTAGATTATTGAGTGGCGTGTTCTTATTGGTTGCTTTTGGATAGTGGAAGTTATTAATTGCTTTTGCGGCGCAGTTATTGCAAGGATGACTCGTCAACTTAAGCTGGCAATCCGTGTGCCTTTTATCCTGCCTTCTCATTGGTTGAGATCTAATGCACATGGATTGAACTCAATTTATCTTTGGAAAATGGCAAATTGAGCCCCTTAAGTATGGCAGATTCATAATTTAAGCTAGGAACTTCATTTCTTTGGCATAAATGGTCCTTCCACTTGTATTCTTGATAAGTTTGACCCTTTGACTTGGTTGACTGAAGAGTTGACCATGTTTGACTTTCATCTTGACTTTGACAAATTTACACTTTTAGTCCTTCAACTTTAGAGTGTTGTCAAGATAGGTCCCTTGTCTTCAAAGTCTTGTCATCTTTGATCCTTCTTTGTCTTTTTCATCCAAATAAGCTTGATTTTCTTCTTGTTTGCTTGAAAATGTATCCTTCTTACCTATTTATACACAAACATAAAACATACCACATAATTCCGCTTTATAGCACAAAATTTAGGTATTTTCCTTGTGTTTTAGGGTGATTGTTGATTAATTGATATGAGTTTTTGCTCATATCACCCCTCTAATTGCATGATGAGGTCACCCCTCTAAGTATTTATGCACGTTGATACCTCATGACCTATATCGGCTCTTGGCTAAATTTAAAATACAGTTTTCATAAGTTAATCATAAGCTTTTCAAACTATAAAATCAGTTTTATAAACATGTTCCATGTTTTCCAGGACTTATACTTTTCTGCTGCTAATCAGTCTTTATTACGTTATGTCATTCATACTATGTTATATATCCGTTCACTGGGCGTCTTGCTCAGCCGTTTCCTTTCCATGTTCCCAAACGACAGGTACTCAGGGACGCACTTAGGATCTTGAGAGTATGTGCATTTGGATGGAAGCTATCCAGTCTTCTTTACCTTATGCATTTCCATACATTATTTATTTTGGACATTGTTTAGTCCTTTCCTTTCAGTACTTATATTTCATGTGTGTGAGCTTATGTTGTACTACCGATGTTTGATTCTGGTATTTTCCTTTTTGGTCATTTATTGTTTTTAAGACATTTACCTTGAATGCTTTAATGACACGCCATAATTATCCTGTGATATTCCATTTATCAAAATGGGGTGTTACACTATTGATTTTGATGATTTGAGTTAGAAATGGTGGTTCAAGTGATTTAGATAGTTGTCATCATCAAAGGTCTTCGCCTGGATGTCTATGGTTAAGCACATTTAATCTTTTTGCACAATTTAGGAGTAAAATGGTTAGAATATGTTCTAGCTATTAAACTTGCTTGATCTTGATGTTATTTCTCTTATGTGATCTGTTATTGCAAGTAGAATATATGTTATTGTTTAGTTTTAACTAGATCATCAATTCCTTTATTAATTTTCCATAGATATATCTTAACGTCTGTTTAGCAGTTTTAGATTCATTCTTTGAGTTTGACTGATAATATTGATAGAGGTCTTAAAACTTAGCTTAAAACCAGTTAAAATCAGTCATAACATAGTCTTTCACAAAGTCAAACAGGTTATTTGTTTGGAAAAGCTTTGGTTTGAACTGTTATTAACAAGACTAATCTATCAATTTCAAGTAATCATAAGTCTTTATTTTTTAGTTCTAGACAAGTTGGTTTGGTGTTTTAGGTAGCTAGTAGTACCAGCTTTAACTTTCTAGTTGATCATTTTCTTAGTAGCTAAATCAATAAGCCAGTAAACAGCTTAGAAGTTACCTTATCACACTGTTTTCTTATCAGCTTATCATAGGATAACACTTTGCTTAATCTGTTGTTTCTAGCCTTATTCCTTTACAAAAATTACTAAAAATTAGTCTAATAAGCTTTTCAAGTCACTTGGTAGATTTTCTAAAAAAGTCAAAAAGTCAACGTTGGGTCAAATAAGTCAGTTTAGCTTATTAATCATTTTCTTCTTATTCTTTCAGTCAATCTTTGATTTTCTTGTTGAGGTCTTAATATTTCCAGCTTATTAACAATAACTGAAAAGCTCGTTTCATTTGGTAGAGTCTAGATACGTATTTCATACAAATGTACATGTGCAATAATTTCAATAAGCCAAAATAGCTTATCCCAACAAATAAGCTCACTTGTCCCTAACTTATTTTTGATTTTAGGAAGTTTAAAACAAGAATCATCTTAAATGGTGTAGAAAAGCTCAAGTTCTAGCTTATTGAATTCAATCAGCCCTTTTGTTAATTGTTGTGTAGAAATTGCATTTAGGTCCCTGTAGTTTGTTAGCTGTTATATTTTGTTAGAAATTAGGTTCTTTCTGTTATATTTTCAGTTTGGGCCCTTGTAGTATGGTATTTTTGTTATTCTGTTTTAATTAGTTTACAATCTGTTCAATATACATAACTAGTCCTTTATTTTAGTAGTTTGTTACCTTTTTGATATAATTTCTACGTTTTGTTCATAATTGTACTTTGTGCATTAAATGATGTATGTGCAATTTGTTTTAGCGTAGTATTATACGTATATAGCTATTTTTACTCTTTTTACGTGTTTTGTGCAATTAAAATAGATACCAAGCAATCATTTTAAACCAAAAAAATTAAGTCGTAATAAGAACTGGATATCAATTCGATTTGAGTTGAGGATAAAAACGATACTATAAACGAACATTAAGAATCGTCTTTTATTTTAAACCCTTTGATTGCCAAACTTGTCACTAATCCAAGAACGTGTTTTTGGCCTATCTATCTTCTCGTCTATAACGAATCAGTGGTCTTAATCTTTCACGCATTTAATTAATCGTGATCGTATTTATTCCCCCTATACATCTACAACTATCAATGCTTTCACGTCTTAGTGATTAAGTGTTGTTTGTTTGGGTGTGTTTATCACATGTTTTGTAGTCTTATATCATAATCTAATGTACTATGGTTTTCACTTATGAAATGATAATAAACTTAAATCCTTACAACTCATAGTTCATAAAAGTTTTTTTTTTTGGTAACCGTGATTTCCGACTCGTTAGCCGACTAATCCACGGGGGTTGAGCCCACCGTCTGTGTGGCGGTGTGCTCAAACCCCGTGGATGGCTCAAACCCCGTGGATTGGTCGGCCAATGAGTCGGAAATCACGGTTACCAAAAAAAAAACGTTTATGAACTATGAATTGTAAGGATTACTAGAGATGTAGTAATAGACGTGAATTATATGGTTGTGGTTCTTGTTAAGGAGTGTTTGGATGTGGTGTGGTAACTAAACTATTGTTTGGTACAGGGTTGCAAAAGTCCATTTGTCATACATATGGGTTCAACCCAAAACATTTAGGGCATTACCCTTATAAATACAACCACCAGTAACAACAACTATGACACGTAACAAAAAAAATCTAAATTGTGCATCAATGGCAGATTTTGAAGATCTGGAAAAAGGGATTCGATGATATTGAAATCAGGATACAAAAGTTAGAAAATATTTTTCAAGCAGCAAAAGAACGAATGCTATTAAAGAAAGGAAAAAAATATTGTCGTAGAAATTTTCATTAATCAATCTGGGCTTTTGAAAAAAATTGTATTGTTCCAAACATCCATTTTAGCATTTGATTTTTTAATCTATAATCATATCTTAATTTCAGAAGTAATAACAATTGAGTCGGACTCCGACACTGAAAAGCATGAAGTGAATGATCATGTTAGGCCATGTTCAACTTCTAATAATTATAAAGCTAATTTTTGATCCAACAAGAAATTTGAACAACCTGTTGTTCTAGGAAAAAATGCCACTTTCAATAAGGAATTACATCTTAAGGCTTGCATCAGTGACCACATGGGACAAAATTGTGAAGAAGGAATTTGGAAAATTCTAAACAGTCAATGTAAAAACGATTGATATGTTGTCTTGCATCTTTATAGAAAGTTCAGATGCTTATGTTTGGGTTGTATTTTGGTTTTGACTTTTTAAAGTCAACCTTCTATAAAGTTGTACCCTTTCTTTTCGTCTGATTGATCACTGCTTATTGTGCTTCTTATTATATCTAAACTCAGCTTAATAACACTTGAGTGCTCTAAATCAGTCATAAGAACACTTTGTTCTAGTGTAAACTGCAAACTGATAAGGTTTTGAGGAGTGCTTGGGTTTAGGTCATAATTATTCACTACTTGCATATATGTGTTAGGCTTAGTTGCTTTAATTCATCTAGGATTAGTCAAAATTATTTCTGTCTTTGTTTGCATACAAAAACATAAAACAAAAATAAAATATAATAGTGTCAAAATCAGTCAACTACTAGTTCATACTTGGCCAAAATTGACAAAGCATTTTGCACAACACACCAGCAAGGATTTAAGGGGTCAAACCAAGGTTTTATGAATTGAAAATTGGTACACTCTTAGAATAGATGGTGAAGTAATTCTGTTTGATTTTTGTTGCTAACCAATGATCCAAACATCCCTTAAGTAGCAGCAACGCAATCAACATATATGAGTCTTAATAAGGTAAATTCGAAGATTTCCATACAAAACATTAATTTTGTTAACATGAAAACAACAAGCAACTACAACCTATAACAAGTAAACAACAAGCAACAGATGATACTCAACTTACATAACCTCTTCCACTCAACTTACATTACCACTTACGCCACTACGATTTCCAATGAATGTGTCATTTTGAAAACCTTAACTAGGTTTTTAGCAATATTAAGATAATGAATGTATGGTTTAGGAGTGAACACTAAGACATTACGAAAAATCAAAGCAGCTCCTATAGTAATATCCTTTTTAAGATCCTTTACGGCAAGGACTTTGTGGTGCATTGCACCAGAAAGAGACCCCAAAAGGTCTTTGAGTGTTCATGTTAGATCATCTAAAGCATTCAGACTACAAGACTTGATTATCGCAATCACTTGCTCAAGTTTCCCATTGTTAAGAAAGTTAGTGACATTGCCTAAACAACCACTTACAATACCCTCATTAAAATTCATAAACTCTACCGTGTTAACCCACGAGCCACGACTAAAATCTCCATCCTCACCAACATCCTCAATAAATTTCCTAATATTCTCTTGTATATACATCATGACCTCCTGGGCACATTCCCGGCTATCCGCTAATTTACATATTTTGGCTGCTTGAATAATACCAACGGGTCCTGGTGTTATCCTAACCGTTTTTGCATCCAAATTATCAACAATGTGGTTTTGCAATGAAACAATGGTTTCGGTGGTGGTGGTTGTTCTAACCGGTATTTCATCACAATTATCAACATTGTGTTTATCAACAATTGGGTTTTGCGTCGAAACTATGATTTCGGTGGTGGTGGTCCTAATCGAATTTTCAGCACAATAATCAGCATTGGGGTTATCAATAATTGGGTTTTCCGATGAACTATGAGTTTGGTGGTGGTGGTGCTGGCAACATTATGTTGGTTGTTGCAGGGACGGATGAAGGGCGTTAGTCGGAGATCGGAATCGTCTATATCAAGCGATAATACCCAATCATGATCATCATATTGTGGTGAATTGATTTGGATACTGGCTGAAACGAAGTGTCAAACGACCATTATCATGTTGTGCAAAGGGTTGTGGTTTGAATGGCGGGAAAATCCTTTCGAGGACGTTTTTTTGCATGAAAAGAAAGGTGGGAAAAGGGTATAGGCTATAAACGATGCGAAATGAAGAAAATACTCTCACATGCGACGTGACGTGAGGAAGTTAACGGGGAAAAACGGCCTAAAGTTATAAAAAAGTTAACTCGAGGATGCATAGAAATAGAAAATAAATTGGCAAAATTGTCTGAAGTTTCACTGAGTGGCAAAATGACTGTTTTTCAAAAGCTAGAGACACTTTACCCTTGAACTTATATAGCTCTCTATATAAACTTAAACAAACACCCCCTACTCATACAGTCATACAACACAATTTTCTCGGACTTTTTCTTAACCGTCACCATCACTTGTGCATGCTGCCGCCGTGACTCCGCCATTCTCATCATGAAAAACACACTCTTCAATATCCTTCACTAATTAAATCTCCAATTCATCATCAGGTACATGTTTGTTACGATCAACATACATTAATATATACGTACCTGTTATATGATGTTATTTTCTAATAATATTTACGTGTATTTCTTGTTATAATGATTAGTTTTGACACATAGATCGAGTGGAGATGGAGAAGGCTAGTACTATGGATTATATCAACAAAATGTTTCCTACAGGTTCCTTCTTTCGCTTTCCGGCCTGTGTGTTTTGTGTATTTGTCATAACGTTATGTACATACGTTGTTGCGTACGTAATTGAAGAACGTAAAGCTGATAACTTTTTGTAATTTGCAATCGTTGATTGTTACCAACGAGATTGTGTATTGTATAAACGAATGACTTAGGGGTGTTTGTTTAAGCTTATACGTGGTTTACATCTGTTTCGGCTTATATTTCCATAAGCCTCAATTTTCCAGCTTATTTTTATATACCCTGAAAATCTCAAAATAAGCCGGAAAAATGGGAATATAAGCCGAAATCAAATAAGCTCGTAAGCCCACATATAAAATTAAACAAACACTCCCTCAATGCAGTTAAATGGTTGTTTTGTATTTGTGTTTCGTGGTTAATGAATGATCAATTTGACTAGTTTGTGTGTGCATGTGTGTTACCATGTTTCGGAAAAAGGATCGTAATGAGATCATGTTTCCACCCAATGCACATAATTCATCATGTACAGGAATTGAAGGACAGAGTGTACACATGCGCTTACTTTTTTTTTTGGTAATGGGTTACCCTGGTAAATTTGTATTAAACACATGAAAAGTTAAGTACAATGTAATGTGGCCGAAATACCACATTAGCTTCAAGCATAGGCTTTGAACTCCCTACGTTTAAGACAAACCCCTAAACGAAACAACAAACAAGAAACCCTAGTTTACATAGATATGAAACGAAGTAGGCAATCTTCAACGCTCCATCAGCCTAGTAACTGTAGCGGCATTCTTGAAACGAAAAGTAGTCAACTTCAGCCGCACCATAATCATAAGACAATCACATAACTCTTGCGGAGTTCTTTTACGGTTCTTAAATAAGCGATTATTTCTTTCATTCCAAACAAAATAACAAGCTGCCGCGAACACCAAACACCCAATAACACTCTTAGCCGTTTTATGAGTAGCAACCGATTGGAGGAACAAGGTGATAACATGTGCTTACTTGTTTACTTGAATTATATTATATTGTATTAACGGATGCATTCGAGCTTTCAGTTTGTTTTTATGTGTATGTGTTTCGAGAACAGATCATAATGATATACTGTTTCTACCAAATCGGAAAATCCAGACACATTATTGTGTACATGAAGGACACAATGCATACAGTTTGTTATATCAAACTTGAGTCACATTGTTAATCAATATATTTGACTTTTTGTTTTGATTAATGAAGCCGTGTGTCTTGTAGATGGACATGCTTGTTACTATTGTATGCCTTGGGGGACCAGTAAAGCACATACTCCGTACTTGTTAGGCACCTAACTTTTATTGTTATGCATGTTCATTCAACTGAGCTCACCGTTTCCTGGTTTTTAATATATCCAGATTGCTGTAGTTAGCACGATTGATTAGGGGAACAAGTTTGAAAGAAAACTAGTCCGGGTAAAGCTTAACAGCATAGACAGATTTCAACTTAAACAAACATAAACGGAATTTGAGACATCTTTTAATATTGGAAGTGTTCTTTATATAATAAGTGTGGAAGTATAAATACTATTGATGCTACTGGTGCTAAGGTGTACCGTGAATCTGTGTACTCTATTGCTGTTATCACGTGGTCTCTATGCATTTTTCTTCTAATCAATTTCTCGGTATTTGACTAATCTAGGAGCACTCTTTCATTATGCAGAAGCATCTTTAACGGGCGTTGAGCCACTGATGCAGAAAATACACAGTGAGATCCGTGTTGTGGATGCTGAAATTCTAGCAGCCGTCCGTCAACAGGTTATATATTACAGTATATCTTTTTGTTCTTTTTTTTCAATGTATCAACATAAATAACAGTTTAAGTTTCAGATAGTTATGCTGTTAGCATCACTTATATTTATGCATCATGGTCGTCCCTAGAGAACTTGATAATGTTTGTCATGCGTTTATTAAGTTGGTATAACCCGAGTAACATGACTGTTAACCTTTTATATCCAGAGCAATTCAGGGACCAAAGCAAAGCAGGATCTTGCCGCAGCTACACGTGCTGTGGAGGTTCGTCAGTGTTTGTTGGAAATTAAGATTTGTGTTTATTGCCACTTTCAAGTTTCAGTGACGTTGTTTCCATGAGTTATTCAATATTGTGGTTTCTGTTGCAGGAGCTCATGTATAAGGTCAGAGAGATTAAGACTAAAGCGGGGCAAAGTGAAACAATGGTTCAAGAAATATGCCGTGACATCAAAAAGCTAGATTCTGCAAAGAAGCACATAACAACCACCATAACGGCTCTTCACCGTTTAACTATGCTAGGTTGGATTCTCATTATGAAGACCATACATTCATAGATATAGTTGACTAGTAAAACACTGAGACATGGTTTCAATACAATATTATGAATGTTAACAGTCTAGGCACTCGTACTTAAGTAGCCTATATTGTGACAGTCTCCGCCATTGAGCAACTTCAAGTTATGGCTTCAAAACGACAATATAAGGAGGCTGCTGCACAACTAGAGGTATGTAAGCTGGTTAGAAATCAGTTCCCGCTGAAAACTTACATAAACTTTGGAAGGGTTTAAAGTTTTCCACTAGTACCTGCAGTATATTGTTGACCACAATAAATAATACTACCTCTGTCCCAAAATGAATGTCTAGTTTGACTTTTCAGAGTCAAACTGGTTCAACTTTGACCTTAACTATCTTTGTGTGTGTTAAATAATACTTGATAAAAAAATATATTAATGGGTTGGGTTTTAAGTATATTTTTATTGGTAGAATTGTTTTCAAGTATTATATATTACACAAAAAAACAAAAACAAAAGGTCAAAATTGAACCAGTTTGACTTCAAACTGGACACTTATTTTGGGTCGGAGGGGGTAGGTTTACAAGAAAAAACTCTCTATTGGATAAAGACTGTACAGTTTTGCTCAAGTACCGCATTATGTAACACATAAACTGTTATCAAGTAGTATGCTGTTTAAAATCTGCAAAGCTATCAATCTTAATATAGTGTCAAAATGCTATGAATTGAGCTCTTTTGAGTTATCCAAAGTGACCATTGCCAAGCAAACTCAATCATTCTTCACAGTTTGGAATGACTTATCATTACAATTATGTAACTAAGGATATTGACACATATGCATGCCCTAAACACAATTCTGATGGACAAGCTTTTCGATTACTCATGTTAATAGTTTCAAATTGCTAGCTTCCTCCAGAAAACATTCCCGTAAGGGCGTAATAAAGTGGTTATAGTGTCTTATTCATACGATTATGTATTTTAGGCTGTCAACCAGTTATGCAGTCACTTTGACGCCTACAGAGATATTCAGAAGATCGCCGAGCTAAGAGAGAAGTTCAAGAACATCAAACAAATTCTCAAGTCTCACGTGTTCTCTGATTTCTCCAGGTCTGTGACTTAAAATATATGTGTATGTTACTAGTATATAAATACGTATTAATCTCTATGTGTTCATTTGTTGTTGCCTCATGCCTGATCATGCTGGTTATTCCTTAGTAGTTGTTGAGTGTTTTTGGAAACCAAACATCTGGACATTCTGACCATAAAATCTGTTAGTTTCAGACATTACCATAAGGCTCTCTTTGCAATTTCATTACTTAGGCTTTAGTCAATCACCATCCGCTAATTTTAGATTTTACATCATTAAGCATACTGGTTCTAGAAAGAAAAAATAATAACTTTTTCCAACCACTCCAAAGTTATGCATTTCTTGGTAAGTTGCTTCTATAAACATATATGTACCATGGAAAGTTTAATATTCATCATATCTTTATCCCAGCTTGGGTACAGGAAAAGAGGCAGGGGAAAGTAATTTGCTGCAGCAATTATCAGATGCTTGCTTGGTTGTTGATGCACTGGAGCCATCAGTGAGGGAAGAATTGGTGAAGAACTTTTGCAACAGAGAGCTTATTTCGTATGAACAGATTTTTGAAGGAGCTGGTTTGTTTTTAAAACTATCATCCTTGGTGGTACTTCAAATGTAGTTTTATATCATTGCTACTGAACACTTTTTGCATTAAATCAGAGCTAGCAAAGTTAGATAAAACCGAGCGGCGATATGCTTGGGTTAAACGCCGATTACGAACAAATGAGGACATATGGAAAACTTTTCCTGCTTCATGGCATGTTGATTACCTTTTGTGTATTCAGTTCTGCAAATTGACAAGGTTTGTTATGTTCTCAGGGCATAACTGTATTCTACTAGTCAAATTCATACACCATTGCTCATGTAATTTCTTCTATCTAAAATGATGTACCAGACTTTTTGAGCTCATTGATAAGTTTTTTTAATTTTAGGAAACAACTTAAGGAGATCCTTGAAAACTTGAAAGAGAAGCCAGATGTTGGAACACTACTACTGGTAAATGCTGAAGTCATTTCACCTGTTTGTGTTCGATCAGTCCAGTTTCTTATTTCTTATCAAGGCATCTGATCCCGAAACATATGTGCAGGCCTTGCAACGGACGATAGAATTTGAGGAAGAGTTAGCCGAGAAATTTGGTGGTAGTGTTAGGACTAAAAGCATTACAAGCGACATTGAGGATGCAGATAAACGGGAAAACAGTAATCAGATTGTGATGGATATCAAAAAGAAATATGAGAGAAAACTTGCTGCAAATGTATGTTGCTAACTGCTTTGTTTATTACAGTTTGTAGTGCCATTTTCAGTTTTGCAGCTTCTGTTTCTGATTCAAGACATGTTTTACCTATCTCTGATGTCAGGATAAAGAATCTAACAAAGATATGGCTGTACCTGGAGCAGGGGTACGTTTTTGACTTTTTAAGTGGTTTTATTGCGATTTACAGAAAAGAAATTTAGATGCAGATTCTCTTATCGTTTATTGTCTTTAAGTATTGGATCATCGAATGCTTTCTTACATGTTATTAGGCAACAAGCACATGATGTGTAGTTAGATTATGATTTTTTTGATAAACTTGTAAGATCTTTCCTAATGGCAATGCACCGCTTCATTATTATGTTATGGCTAATTTTTTTAGGTATCAATTCATCTCCTGGCCAAGAATATGTTAAGTAGCGGGTCTTGGTTGTACTGGTGTCTACTGTATCTGATGAAATATGTGGTTTTTAAGTAAGAACTCGAGCCTTTGAAGCGTAAACTATGATATATATGGTGCGACATTATGAAAACTGTTTTAGTTTCTAGGCTGTGCGTATTGATGGGGGCTGAAGTATTTCTCATTCCTTCACCTTTGATTAGTATTCTGTAAGTTTCTTGAAGAGTTGATGTCATTTACGAATAGTCATATGTCTTTCCCACCACTTATTATGGGGCTTTTATCAGTATATCAGGTAAACTTGCCGTATGTCTACTATGAAAACATTATTAGACATTAGCTTTGTTAGTAATATGGGCTAATGTCTAACAAACATAAGATCTGCCCTGTGTCAAAAGTTCTGGCATAGTTCTAACGTGTTAGGTTATTAGTGTACTTCGTCTCTGTCTTGTTTCTTGTTTTATACTTAAACGTGTAATAAGTAATACAATTTCCCATGTTTACTTCAGTTCAATTTCCGTGGCATTATATCATCTTGCTTTGAACCACACTTGATTGTATATGTGGAACTAGAAGAAAGAACGCTAATGGAGCATTTGGAAAAGCTTGTTCAGGTATTTCCAGTCTCTTTTTAGCTGGTATCCTTTGGCCTTTTGATTTTACTTTCTGACATGTGTGCAATAATTACAGGAAGAGAGATGGGATATGGATGATGGAAGTCAGACCAATATTTTATCCAGTAGCATGCAGGTAAAGAAATAGTATTAGACACGCTGATATGCCAATATAATTTCCCGGGCTTTATTATTTCCCAAGAGTAGTTTATAATTAGATATTCTATCTTTTTCTATAAATTTACAACTGAATTCTTGTTATGCCTTTTTATTAGTACTATTTTCACTGCATGAAGAAACATAACTTTCCCACCTATTACGCTGACATGGTGACATTTCCTAAACAAATTTTATGTCATTGCATTCAAACTATGGATAAAAAAACTCCTTTTTTATGTTAATTAAGTATTTAACAAAACCTGAGATCTGCTTGGTATTCTGCTGAATTGATAACGTTTTCATAATCTCTTGCTCAAGGTCTTTCTGATTATTAGAAGGAGCTTAAAAAGATGTTGCGCTTTGACAAAGAACCAGACACTCTTCAACTTATTCAAGGTATGCGATGAATATTTTTTAATGCCATTCTAAGATAATGTCTACGGCATTTCCACTGAGCTGCTATAGAAGCAACCATAATATAATAGGAACATTTAAGAGTAAATTGCAACAGTGGTCCATGTGGCTTGCCCAACATGCGGTACAGTCACTACCTTTTTGAAAGTGCAACTGTGCAAGCACCGACCCCGTCCCAGTAGGGAACTTTGGGTTGCAAATTTTGTCATTGCTAAACTCTGAAATGACTAAAATGCCTTTATATTCTCTCTTTGGCAAAATGATAGTCCTTCAGTATACGCATCCCAAAGCTCCCTACATGCACGGTTGATGCACGTTCGAAAAGGCAGAGACTATGCATGCTATTTGGCTAAACCACAAGCACTTCTTTTAAATTTTTCCCAAAATAAAAGTTGAGCGTATATAAAAGAAAAAAATGTGGCACTTGGATACCTTTTTATACAGTTATCCTTAAATTCTATTCATTAACTCAATTTTCTTGTGTGTTAAGAGATGCATATAGGAAGTACTCCTCAAAATCCGGTTATAGTTTTATCTTTGTTCCTTATGTAACTTCCATATTATATTCTCAAAAACAATAACTAACATATTCCTCCACCATCAGCGATCTTTATCTTTTATACATAAACACATATGAATAATGTAATGTAACATCCCATAAGTATTCTCTTTCGGTCTTTCCCCATCCCTCTAGAAACTTAGGGAGTGTTTGGTTCGTTATAATTCGTTCTATTTGGAAGGAATTGTAATTAAGACTACATTACGTAGGTTGTTTGGTTTGCGCTGCAGACATTACAATTACGTCAAGCGAGGGAATTTATATTACATAAGAACTTGGAAGTAAAGTTTTGAATTACATTGTTTTTTTTATACTTTAAAACATCAATATTTATAAACAATAATAACAATAATAATAGAATCTTTTTCTTGTGGCCGGGAGGGGTTGCGTGCCCAACACCTCATGGATTGCTTAAGTGGAGTCGATGTTGTTGTTTATGATGAGTTGGTATCTTCTATCACTGAGGTGGTGAATCTTTTTCTAGTTGGAATTGTCCTCATATGTTGGACGAGTATATTACCAATGTCCTCTCGGACCTTTGGTTACGCCGGGTGGTGGTATTTGACCTATAGTTGTGGGTAGTGTTTGGAGGCGTCTATCTCAAGGTTAGTGCTATTATGATTGGCCATTTTTTGGATAATTATTTAGATGGCCTTTGGTTCGGTGTTGGGTGTCGGGAGGTAGCGAGGCTATACTTCATGTTGTGAATCGTTTGATTGAGGGTTGTGGTGATGATGTTGGTCTTTCTTTGGTGGATTTTAAGAACGCCTTCAACTTGGTGGATCGAGAGGTCATGTTGCGAGAAGTTCATCTATGTTGTCTTGCTATCTCACGTTGGGTAGAATTCTATTACTCCAACCTAACTAGATTATATTACATGAACATGTGTTGTGATCGTGCCAATGGGTACAACAAGGTGGCCTTCCCTTTGTTTTTTGCCTTGGTGTTACATCCTTGATATGTAAGATTCGAGACTCCTTTAACCCTTCTTAACCCTTCTCTGCATGCTTGGTATTTGAATGACGGTACTATTGTTCCAGATACACTTTGATTGTGGGGAAGGTTTTAAATTTAATTACGGAGGATGGTCCCGGTTGTGGCTTACATCTCAATATTGACAAAGCTGAAGTTGTTTGGACAAAGGAAGACCCTTGAAGCAGGCATGCAGGTGTTTTCCCGCCTAATATTGTCCGACCATTACATAGTGTTAAATTACTTGTTGGGCTCGCTAGTGTGGATTTCGATTTTTGTAATGAGCTTTTGATGAATAGACTGGCTAAAACCATTGTGCTTATGGATGAAGTTGTTAAAATCAATGATCCTCGAGTTGCTTCTTCTTTCTTGCGCGGTTATTTCGAGGCTATACTTTGCTATGCGCACATGCCCCTTGTTTCTTTGAGTCTGCCCAACGTTCTTTCGACGTGGCTCTTAGTTCTTCTCTAGAGCATATTGTTATTGCTTCTTGGCCAGGATCTTGCGCGGTTATTTCGAGGCTATACTTTGCTATGCGCACATGCCCCTTGTTTCTTTGAGTCTGCCCAACGTTCTTTCGACGTGGCTCTTAGTTCTTCTCTAGAGCATATTGTTATTGCTTCTTGGCCAGGATTTGGCGATTGGAAGTGGAGGCTTTCCATATTACCTTTTGCATTTTGGAGGGCTTAGTGTCTATTCTAAAGGGGATCTTTTGAATTATGCCTTTCTTGCATCACGATTTCAATCTACTAGCTTGTAGACTAAACTTCTTCGGCATTCTGGTATTGTATTTCCCGAGCCTAGATGATGCCTTATGTGTGTTTAATACATCTATGGAGACTAACATTTTGAGTAACTTAAGTGAGATCATTTCCCCCAAACTAATGGAGAAAAAGACAAATATATATTTCATACGGGTTATCAAAATTGCAGAATCCGCATTTTCTTTATCTCCTCAACAAATGGCCTTTTGGAAATCTCAAAAGGATGATCACACCTTTGACAAGCTTAGGAGGCTTCCTATTTCTAGGTTAGGACAAACTATGAATGGCAAGACTTATTGTTTTGTTTTGTGTTATCGTTTTGTTTTGTGTTATCGTCTGGGATTTCAGATGGCAAGGAAATTGATATTGGTTTGGATATGAGGAATGACAAACCCTTACGTCCCCGTATGTTGCTTTACTCATGGGACAAGGGGTTGGATGTGTGTGAATCTGGCTGGGTCTTCGCCTTTAACACAAACTGGGATTACATATTTTATGCTCGGTCGTATGGTGATTGATGTGGCACATCATAAACGTGTTAAGTATGAGACTAAATGTGCAGCTATTGGATATGGTTTTATCCCGTTTTCATTCTCTTCTTTGTAGGAATTAGGAGAGGATGCGGTTACCTTGCTTAAGAGAACACACAACGGTATGTCGTACCGTTCATATTTTTTCCCAAACCAGAAATACGACCACCCTAAGCCAACCAGAAGTGTGATCCTCCATTTGAGATTTCCACAAAGCCGTATGTCGAAAAGACAGAGAAAAGGTTGATTATGCAGTTTGAGTAACACGTGTGAAATATATATCTGCCAGTTTCTTTTGGGGCAACGATCTCACTTGGATTATTCAAAAGACGAGTCTTCATTTTCGTATTAAACACACACAAGGCATCATCAAAGGTAGACCTAGAAGCTACAATGCCAAAATGTGGAAGCAAGAAAGGCATAATTCAAAACATCACATGTAGAATAGACGCCAAACCCCCCAAATGCAAAGGTAAGGTTGTAAGTCTCCGATTCTAATCACCCACTGACAATACGCTCCAAAGCAGAACGAAGAGCCGCATCAAAGGAACGTTAAGCCATCTCAAACACCCGTGGAGAACATGTACACATAGCATCGTCACAAGCACGAAGAAGTAACAACTCACATTGAGGATCATTAACCATAGGAATTGTATCCATAAGCCCAATGTTTTGATTCTCTTCATCACAAGCTCACTACTGAAACCGAAAGCAACACTAGTCCATCAATTAATTTAACCCCATGAAAGGGTCGAGCAATATTAGGTTGGAAAACACCCGCAAGCCTACTTCTAGGGTCCTCTTTTGACAAAAAACCTCAGTTTTATCAACATTGAGATGCAAGTCACAATTAGATCCATCCTCCATAATTAACTTCTAAACCTTCCCCACAACCAAAGTATCTCAATAATAGTGTCATCATCTAGATACCAAGCATGTAGAGAAAGGTTAAAGGAGTCTCGAATATTACATATCAAAGTCGTAACACTAAGACAAAAAGAAGAGAGCCAAAGGGATCACCGTGTTGCACCCCTTATCATGACCGTAAGTTGTGTTCTCCGTATTACAATCTAGTTGGGTTAGAGTAACAGAATTCCACGCAACGAGAAACATTACCTATCGATCTACCAAATTGAAGGCATTTTTTAAATCCACTAACAACATTGAAAGACCAACATCATCTCTGTGATCCTCAACGATTCACTGCATGAAGTAAAGCCACCCCCCTCCCCGACACCCTTAACACCAAACCGTAGATCATCTAAATACACATTCAAAGAATGACCAATCATAATAACACTAACCTTGGAAACCATATGCTTCCAAACTGGTAGCTGACTTAACCAACGGTGTGAGAGGGCACTAGAAATATACTCACTCCATATGTTGGGAATTTCCCATCAAGAAATAGATTCACCACTTGGGTGATAGAGGAGACTAACTCGTCACAAATAGCAATCACACCCCTACCAAAGCAATACATAAGGTGTTGGTACCAACACCATCTCATCCATAAGACGTACCACGAGGAAAACTCTTAATCCTGTCTAAAACTACATATGAGATGCAATGAGGTGATGATGATCAATAGGTGTATGTGACAGCGAGGGAGCATGCTTTAAAGGATGCTTAGTCTTCAAGTCCTCAAGAGTGGCATCATTATAGGCAACACTAGAAGAAGAAAGAACTCTGCGGCAATATAATGGCCATTACAATTGTTCTTCTTACTCTCCTTGATATTCCGCTCTACCAAATCAAGATCTTCCTCATCAACACTAGACCAAAGAGGGGAAGATTCGGCTAAAATCTCTCTCATAAGCTGCAAACTACCACCGGGAAAACTCCAAAATTGAATAGCATTAACAATATTCTCTTCCCGGTGTAGCCAAATTTCTCTCAAGATTATTCTCCGGGCAAAAGGTTTTAAGGAGACAAAGAGGCAAGGCTAACAAACTGACTCAACAAGAGACAGATCACCTTATCAAGAGCTTCTTTCATGACCCGAGAGAAACCTAAACGTCATTCTTGAGGGATGGATTATTATTGTTATTATTTCTTATTAATTTTTATGTGTTATTTTAGTATTATTATTATTACTTTTTTATTTATTATTATATTATTTCAAATATAACTTTTCCAATTTTATATAAAAAATGAATTGCATTACGTTTGAGTTAATCAAACGCATCCACAAATTTAATCAATTACAATTACAACACCATTAAAATACAACACATTCGAATTCAGTAATTTACAATTCATTTCAAAAAGTTACAATTCTTTCAAAAAAACATATTCTACGAACCAAACAACCCTTTTAAGGTTTAAACAAATCCCTGTGCAACATATCTACTCACCAAACGAAAAGGTTTTATCTCTATAAAACCTCAAATGGGTATTGTTTTCAACTGTATTGCATCTTAATTGTACATGCAAACAATACCCGTTTGAGGCTTTATAGAGATCAACTTTTCCGTTTAGTGAATAGATATCGTTTGCACATGGTTCTAGTTAAGGCTATGTTTATTGGTTGGGTTGCCGGTTAGAGGCTAATAAATGAATATAATATTCAAATATTCCAATTTTTTTGAAAGAGAAACTCTTACAAATTCTCCGCTCATTCCAAATGCCTTGTCCGACCTCACACACATAAATAATGAAACATAATTTTAAAAAGCTTATAAAAATTATTTAATATATAGTTTCATATAAAATTTTAACTAGTTAAAGTAAAGATAAAAAATAATATTATGTTAGGTTGGGTTGAGTTGAGTTAATAAATGGTAAAAAAAAATGGAATTTGTTATATGTATTAGTTGTATAGGTGGAATAGTGATGAGATAATATTAGTATATACTTATAGGGTGTTCCATTGCATCATTAATACATATTTATGTATAAAGGATGAAGATTGGTGGGGTGGAGAAATATAGGTGGTAGTGGTTGAGGAGTTTCTGAAGTATGGTATTCGGTGGTTTGTGAAAGGTGGTATGTTTTGTTTTATAAAAAATAATACTTTTATGTCTTAAAATTATTGTCCTTTGATAAAACACATATTTAATAAAAGTACATTTAATATTGCTTTTTCTTTTTTACCTTTTGTCTGAACGATGAACGACAGTTTTATCATCGGCTAATGAATTAAATTCTTTTCTAAATTTTGTAATAATAATTTCAAACAAGGGTAACATTGTAATCTTTATCAAACTTCCTTATTTATCTTTACTAGTTGACAATTAAATTGAAACATCTAATAAACAAACATGGACAATAAAAATGAGACATAAAGAGTAAGAGGCTAAAATTAGGAACTTACACGCACTTAGGGGCTGTTTGGTTCATGAGTTTTAAATGGTTGTTTTTGAATTTAGGTGGGTTAAGAAACTTGAACAAATTTATATGTTATGTTATTGTAATCATTTTCATGTTTGGTTGGCAAATATATCTAGCCTGTGATCTAGAGTAAATTACTTTATTAACCTTTCACCATCACACATGATCTTGATTATTGAATCTATCACCACTACACCAGCGAACCTTTTGAAAGCTTTTGTAAGATTTGTAATTATTGTCAAACTTTCTGAATCATCACCAATACACAAATTCTATATGAAGAACGAACAATACATATACAAATTGAACCACTAATGAGATTACTTCATTTTGAATTAAATAAAAGAGAATGATCAACTTACAACTGTCTAGAAATAGCAAATGAGATTATTCATATCCAGAGAAAGAAAATGGAATTGTTAGATACTAGTTTTTTAGTTATATTATAGTGGGGTTATTTGACCTTTAAAGCTTCCGTGTTTCAAAACTGGCCCTCTCTCTACGTTTTCTTAACCCCACTAAAATCTGTATTTGTTAGTATTATAAAGCCACCCAGTGGACAACCAAACACGATTAAGGCTAGGGTTTTAATGTCAAAACCACCTAAAACCAACCAAATTTACCGGACCAGACACGCCCTTAATGTATTGTTAGTTCATTAACGGATGCCACATCATACATTTTTTCCTAAACTTGTCACATATGGCAAAATTCAATCCTTCTTTAGAATAAACCCAATCAATCTATCCGAACCATCTATTTTTTTAAAAACCCACTTTCATAAAAAAAAATTGAAATAAATATCTCACAATCCGTTAATCGTTACGCAAAACGAAACATATCATCGCAATGAGAATTACATCCTCTTTCTATCGAGGGCATATGTATATACTTTCGACGGACTTTTCTTTTGATTTTTTTTTTCAGTCACGTCTGAGAAAATCATATATGATTCGTACCATGAATCAAAATCATGTATGATTTCAGAAAATCATATGTGATTCGTGATAGAATCTATGATTTTCGCAGACATGACTTAAGAAAAAAATTGAAAAAAAGTCCGTCGAAAGTGTATACATGTGCCCCTTGATAGAAAGATATTTTAATTCTCGTTGCAATGGTGTATTTTTTGTCGCTTGACAATTTACCATTGTGAGATATTTATCATTTAAAAAGTGGTGGGAAGTAGGGTTTTTAAAAATGAGTGAATATAATTGGTTGATTTAGTTTATGCTAAATGAGGAGTCTACATTGATCTCAACTCGTCACATATATTACATGATAACATTAAAGTAAAACTAAACCTAATGGATACGGCTCATACAAACGACCCAACTATATCACGTCTAATAAGCTCTTGAAACAATCAATTAATGTCTAAACATAACACTAATGTCTACTTTTATATATATTTCACCAAAGATGGGATGAGGCCGATATAATCTGCCACAGTTGCAAGACGTCATCTTTACGATCCCCTTCTTGCCAACAACACTATTAAAGGTATACGTGTAATCATAAGTGAGTTATGATTGAAACAAACAACCAACAAATTTCTCTTGTTAGCGTCAAATTTATTTTTGCTAACAAGAGAAATTTGTTGTTTTTTTGTTCGAATCACGAATCAGTTTATGATTACTAGTATACCCTTAATAGTGTGGTAGACGAGAATGGCATCATGAAGACGCTGACATCCAACTGTGACATCACATGTTGCAGCACATTCATGTATTAGCCTTGCGCCATCTTAGCTCAGATTTATATAAAAATCAATACTAGAAGAATCTCGGTGTTAAAGTTAGAGATCGATTGATTATTTCTATAGATTATTAGGTTGTAAATGGGAGGACTCGGCCTTGCCATTGACTGTGTCGTATGGAAAGGCTTTGCACAAAAACAAGTCCGATTGTTAAAAATATATTAGTTGGGAATATTTGATAAAATAAATAATCATATATAAATGCTTCAATGCTTTTTCATTTTCATTCACGCTTTCAAACACGTTTTCTCTTATACACTATACACATCTAATCTAAAGCAAAGGGTTCCCAACAATTTTCCTTTACATCCTTGGATGAAGAAGTTAGTAGGTATCGAGCTAGATTTTCTAAAATGGGCGACAATACACTATATGAATCATCAAGCTTCCACTTCTACAATCATGTAAACCCCTGACTTATCAAATTCGAAACACGATAAAGGTGCTCATGATCGTCTAATGGCCGGTTACGTCTCTTAAAACCTAACATATGAAGATAAAGTATTCCGCAAGTGTTCGGAATGAGCCGATCACTTTTCACACCCTTGTTAGAGAAATAATCGATAATTATCCGCATTTTTAACAAGAATAGTGATTGTACGGAAGAGTTGTCACTTCCCCGTTGATAAGGTGTACTTCTACAACTCGTCAATTGGCATATAACACTGATAAGAACCGGATCGATAGAAGAGATAAAAGGATAGATAGGCTATAACAAGGGGATAACCCGACCCCCCGATGGCTTATATTAATGAGATAAACCGACCTCCCAGATTGATAACCAAATCAATACTTTAATTCATATTCAACATACATTACAGCATTGATCACCCTATATAGTAATCCTATTCTTGTAGAACAAGTCGGATCCTAATCTTTTCCTAATTAAAACATATATATTAAATAAATAAACTATTTTAATACTTATTCCATAAATACTTATTCCAGGGATCATATCATTACTCCGCCCCGCAAAAACACCTTGTCCTCAAGGTGTTGCTTCAAAATGTCTGCCGTGAGTAATTCCAGGATCCCAAACTCTCCTTTGAACTACTCTCATCGCATGTCCGTCAGCACGAAGCTCAAAATGTTGGACTGCGTTATTTATCAGCCCAATGATATTCCAGTTTCTTTGTGATTGATGGTAAGTGATCCCGGGATTCCATGTTCTTCTTTCTTCTACTCTCCCTAGATCACAATTAAGCCCCTCAAAAGCCCTTAAATCAATCCTAACAGCAAGTTTTTCCAGCTCTGCGCCAAAATTCTGTCCACCCATTTGTTGTTTCCTTTCCCCATGAGAAGGCACGTCCCCTGCCCAATTCGGGTTCATGTGGTCTTGGTTATTTTCTGATTCCGGAACACCAATGTGTTTTGAATCCAAATTCTGAAGTATAACGTCTGTTTGTGGTGGGTTTTCCCGCCATATCCATGAGCAACATCAGAACCTGCGACATGAACACCTTTAAAATCCATGTCTATCAGCCCCTCCTTCACCTCGTCGCTACAAATATAACTTTGCCCACTATTTTCTTCAAAGTCTGGGGTACTTTGAACCGGTATTGAGGGTACCATGCTTGTAACTGGTAGAGAATTTTGTGACCATGTGAGGGAGCTCGAGATCATCAAACTGCTGTTCTGGTTTGTTCACCACCTTCGTGTGGTCAACAAATAACTCGGATGAACTTTCATGATCACGAATTCTTGAAGTATTTTTTAACACTGCATATGTCCCCTTTGCTCTTTGTGTCAACTTTTGAATTGCCTCTAGAATTTTTGCCATTCTCTGTTCCATTGCTGCGAATTGTTCTTGTGATTCTAACCTAGCAGCATCAAACTTTTCATCAATATTCTTCCTATCCTCAGCCATCTGTTTCTTAATCTGAGCAATATCTCCTTCAATGGTTTCAACCCTCTTGATGGTGGCCATTATGATCACTTCCTATTTTTTTATATTTTTTTTTCAAAGAACCCTAGAATCGAAACAGCTCTGATACCAATTGATAAGAACCGGATCGATAGAAGAGATAAAAGGATAGATAGGCTATAACAATGGGATAACCCGACCCCCCGATGGCTTATATTAATGAGATAAACCGACCCCCCAGATTGATAACCAAATCAATACTTTAATTCATATTCAACATAATAAAACATTACAGCATTGATCACCCTATATAGTAATCCTATTCTTGTAGAACAAGTCGAATCCTAATCTTTTCATAATTAAAACATATATATTAAATAAATAAACTATTTTAATACTTATTCCATAAATACTTATTCCAGGAATCATATCAAACACCATCATGCTCTAGACGAATATTTAGTTGCAAAACTTCCAGTGATGCTTACCATGCCTTGTGTAAGGCATTTATGGACTTATATCGAGACAATTTTTTGCGAAGGTGTATGATGTCTAAAAACTCTTTGTTTATGAGGAAAACATGGGTCTCTCTTGGAAGCATTGGTTATACGGATCGGTTGTGGGCTAATTACCCAAATGACATGCTCAATATTGGAAATATTGTAGGGTGATCAAGGGTCAAATCAATTCATTTTATTGGAAGCGGTTTCTTCACAAGACTTACGAATTGAAACTGTAATTTTTGGTGTTTCCGGGGCGAACAACGACGTCAACGTTTTACGTCAATAGCCTATTTTCAACGATCTCAAAGACGGGAAATCACAAGAAGATATGTTTAGGGCTAACTACGTGACTCATAAATGGGGATAGTATCTTACTAACGCGATATATCCGGAATGGTTTGTTTTTGCTAAGTATGTTCTTCTTAAGTTCTTATCACACCTAGGTTCGAATGAATGATAGGAAGTGTAAGGTATAAGCAAGTGCATGAAGTAGGAAAAAAAGATGTGGAATAAGCTTTTCGTGTGTTGAAGAACAATAGAGATATAATAAAAACTCTCGCATAACCGATGTCTCTTAAGAAGATAACATATTATGTACACATGCATCATATTACATAAAGGAATTCTTCTGAATTTTATCCATGGGAGCAACTTCGTGACGATAATCTCGTACGAATGCATAAAGCAACATTAACAGTCAACCACAAAACTCATCTAAGCTCTACAACCGATTTAGTGGAACACATTTGGCGTCGATCAAATACACACTAAGTTGTTTCATTCTATTTGAATTTTTATTGTAATGTCTTTTATTTTATTTGAACTATTAATGTAATTTTTTTTAATTATTAATGAAATTTTAATATAAATGTTTAAAAAGAGTGAGAACGAAAAATAAATAGAAGTTGGTGGTGAAATGGATTGTTTTATTAGGCCAAAGGGTGTGTGGGTCACGGGAGATTGCACGAGACCCTTTTTTTTTTACCTTCTCCGTTCGGGAACACCACCTAGCGCCCTAGCGGCAAAACCCAAAAGAAATTTATTTGCGGTTTAGTCCTCCCCCATATCTTATGGGATATTTTAGAAGTATTTTTTCTTCTCACATATCTCTCAAGGTGGTTGTATAAATGAAAATGGCAGTTAAGAACAAGTGATTTGATTTAGTGGGAGACAATTACATCTTATATTGTGTAATCTAATGGGACTCGATACGTGAATATCTTTCCCAAAATTCCATGGGATTTAACATATGAGCTTGCTGCATGGATAGATCTATGAACATTACGCCATAACCTTTTGAACTACGCTTGGGTCCGTTACTCTGTTTACATGCATGCATAGTAATAAACGTTATTAAACACTTGAGTTGATGTTGGATTATGGACTTTTGACGACCCTCAAGGAATTGAGTTCCTTGAATTCTAGTACTTGTGAATTACACTTATGGCGATGGCATAAATAGATTATTATTCTTACAAATTGGTTTTCATTCCAAATTGGTTTTCATTCCAAATCGGTTTTCATTCCAAATTGGTTAATTGGGTGAGGAATTGGTCGATTTGAGAGGTATTTGTTAGTCTCTATTGTTATCACTAAATATTTAAGAGCAAGTATTTTTGCAGACCATTACAATGGTTGGAACCTTATATCTTTGAATTTTGCTCCATAAGAGTTCCTCTTTGAGCCTTATAGTCTATCAGATTGGCTTAGGGAGGGTCTGATAACCTATTATGGGTCAATTTGTTTTTTTACTCAGGAAAATGTACCATAAGGAAGGTGTCAGGAGGGAAAATAGTTTGGGTGAACAATGCATGATGGTTAGAATAGAGAGCAGTGTAAGATGACACTTCTTGGCCCAATCAATGCATTTGCTACATGAGGTTAGGCTGCCGGGCTGGCTATACTTGAGGGTGAGTGTTTCTTGTCTAGTTATGCCTGCACCTCTTTGTTGGTTAAATCAAAATAGTGAGGTTGTAGCCGCTATTTGGTTTCTGTTCGCAAATGTGTAGGAAATATAGCTGGATAGGAAGAGCCCCTCGTGTATTGTGAATGGTATCTTGCATAATGATGCCCTCTCCTAACATAAGCCATTGTGGATGATTGATGAATGATTTATGTTATGTCTTGAGAGTGTATGGTTCTTTTGGTGAATTAAGGTGAACTAGATTAGATATGATATCAGATTCGATCTCTGGTATTTGGGTAATCATCAGAGATGTATTTGCAGTGTTATCCGACGAAGCTGCTTTGATGTCATAAATCTTGTGTTGATATTTGATAGTGTTTCTGTATTAGTTTGTGTTCAAGTTTTGTATCAAAGATCAGGCTTGTATGATTCTTTCCTTATCTGCTACTATAATCAATTGTTAATTAATAAAATGTTCACTTTTCACCACACAATAAAAAATGAATAGATTATTACTATTACTTTTTGGCTTGCAGGTCTTCCAAAGAGTTCTTAGAGTTTATGCTACAAAGCTTTTTATGAAGTTGCCTAAAGGCGGCATGGGGATTGTTACAGCTGCCACGGGTATGGATGGACACATTAAGGTATCATTCAGTTAAATTACATAACTTGATGACATATGCTACCTTCTTGTTGTTGCTGCTTGCATGCCAACAGTGCATACCTCTAAATGCAGACATCTGATAAATACGAAAGACTGATATGCTATATCGTGAACACTGCGGAATACTGTCATAAAACGGTCAGTTCTAAATATTGTGCATGTGTATGTAGTTGTGTGCCCAGTTTTCTTCTATAAATATCATCATAGTAGCTACAGATTTGTGATGACTGAGACAAATTTCAGAATGCTATGCTTGCCAAATAGTTGTCAACTACTTCAGTTTATTTGTGTATGGGATCAAATGCTTCAATTCTTGAAGGGCGGGGGTAATAAAGACGATAGAACTGATTAATCTATATCAAAATTTCTTCCCGCGCTATTTAAGAGTTCATTATTTATACAGGCTGGTGAACTGGCTGAGAATGTTTTGAAGATAATAGATTCCCAGTATACTGATTCAGTGGATATGTCAGAAGTGCAGGTAACATTAAAAAGTAAACATAGAAAAATGGGCGGGTGATAACAGGCAAAATGGGGTTTACCTGAAACGATGCGTCGCACCGGAAACATTTGTTTATCCCTTCCTTAAACATAATCGGTGTTTTAACTTTTAACAACGATTGCAAAAAACTTAATAGTATAATAAGAATTCAAAATTTTCCACACAAGTGATTTCGGAGGCTGTATTACTAAATATAGACTTTCGGTGATTTTTAACCCATTTGACCCATCTGAATCACTTCCCTTTTACTAAACTTCTTTTACCCATTTGACTTAAACCAAATTTGACCCATTCATTATTAAATGGGACGAACCATATTTATTAGAAATCCATGGTATATTCCTCTTTAAAAACCAATTCCCTTTCTGAAATGATACTTTTATTTGCACAGGATGAATTCTCAGCAGTTATAACAAAAGCATTAGTGAAGTTAGTCCATGGTGTAGAAATCAAATTTGATATTGAAATGGGTGCAATGACACGCGTTCCATGGGGTACACTTGAAAGTGTTGTGATACGAACCTATCCCATACTAGGCTCGTAATCGGTTTATAAGTTCCAAGTGTAGAACTCACTCAAAAAGCTAGCTTGTTTGAGGAGGGGACACCTGGACATTATAAACCATCAACCATTCCCATACTTGGCCGATGTGGGATCATAACACTACCCCACCCTTTGAAGAACCAACGTCCTCGTTGGTCACGGCTATGTTGGTCACGGTTGGCACCCCCTTTGGGTCCAAGCCACCACTCCATAGGCCACCACTCCGAGCTCGTTGGTCACGGCTATGTTGGTCACGGTTGGCACCCCCTTTGGGTCCAAGCCACCACTCCATAGGCCACCACTCCGAGTGTTGGAACCTCATAAGGTAGGGCTAGCTCTGATACCAATTGATACGAACCTATCCCATACTAGGCTCGTAATCGGTTTATAAGTTCCAAGTGTAGAACTCACTCAAAAAGCTAGCTTGTTTGAGGAGGGGACACCTGGACATTATAAACCATCAACCATTCCCATACTTGGCCGATGTGGGATCATAACATGTTGGTGATCAATCGGAGTAAGATGCAAATTCAATGTATATAACCTCCATTATTGCACCAAGACATATCCTTAACTGATATGTTCATCCATCGTGTTTCAGGTATGTCAATAGCATAAATATGATCCTCAGTGGAAGCGTACCCACCCTTGGAAGCCTTCTCTCTCCAATTTACTTTCAGTTCTTCTTAGACAAGGTGATTGATCTTTACGTACATGTGTAGATTATTTTATTCACTGGTGAAAGTTCAGAACTTTGCAGTTCTTTACAACCTTTTTTCTTTTAACTCTAGAGTGTTTTTTTTTTTCTTTTTCTTTTTACTATTTAAGCTAATGTAATGGACTTTGTTGCTTTAATGTGTTTATTGATCATCACCTATTCACCTGATTATATGGTGCAGCTTGCGTCATCTCTTGGTCCACGTTTCTACCTCAATGTCTTCAAATGCAAGCAGATATCAGAAACTGGAGCTCAACAAGTAACATTAGTTTAACTTCTTTATTTCTTACTTTCCTATTTGGCACTCAGCAACAGCGGATCTGATCCATAATTGAAATTGCAGATGCTGTTAGATACGCAGGCTGTAAAGACAATACTTTTAGATATTCCATCCCTTGGTAGACAGGTAGCATAGCTCCTTTGGCTTCTAGTTGGTGCTACCTTTGAGACACTATTGTTGGTGTTGGACGTTAAAAAATTGGTGGGTCAGGGAAGTTGGGTAATCAGTCAAAAAGAGGTAGTTCTTTGGTACATGTAGGAAACAGGTTAGGTTGGTTCGGGTCGGCAGAAACAGTTTTTGTGTCAGGTATGATCACAACATTTATGTTAGGAGGTGTCATACATGAAAGTAACAATTTGGGTGATATTCAACATTTCGACCCATTGACCGGTTCCTTTAAGCTATTATTTTGGATTTATCTTGTATGACCTGTTAGAGGACAATATATGGGGTCGAAATGACAACATGTACGTGGTATCGTTCTGCGACAATCTCTACCATGCTTTGACACATGCATGCACAAGAGTCTGCAAGGGAACTTCACTAGAATTAATGAAACAGAATCATAGGCCATGGAACTATTGTTCTTTTTCTGTATTTCCCATGTGATTCTATAAAGATGAACAAAAAACCATTGAACGTGCCAAACAAAATCATATTGCACTTACAAATCCAATCACAGCAAGTTGAAGGATCAAAATTTGAAATCATGCATAAGCTTATTGATGAAGGAAATGCAAATTGACTGGAAGTCCAATTATTTATAAACCTAATGCATTAGGCTATTCACTTCCATGATAATGTCGAAATTATTTATTAGAAATTTTGTTTTCTTAAACAGACATCAGGAGCTGCTGGCTATGCAAAATTTGTAAGCCGTGAGATGAGCAAAGCGGAATCACTCTTGAAGGTGAGTGACTAAACCATTCATGTCTCCCTGAATTGTTCAGATGTGTACTTACTTTGTTATATACAGGTTATACTGTCCCCCATTGATTCTGTGGCAGATACATATGGAGCACTAATACCGGAGGGAACACCTTCAGAGTTTCAGCGGATACTAGAGCTCAAGGTTTGTGTCTATTATGTGCAACTGCTACATGCATTTTTAGGGGTGGAAAACGGGTGGGTGGGTGAATTTAGGTAACGAGTAAACTTTCAACTTTGTGCAGACACTCCTGTATCTTTTATTCTCCATTTTTATTTTGTTAGTTTCTAAGTTATCTAAGGAAATGTGCATTGGGGTCCAGAAAAGGGAGATGAAAAATGAGGGATAGAAAACTGAATCATGCTACATGTCTAAACTTCACTTCTTGCAATTTAAATAATTCCGTGTTAACTAGATTGCAATAAGGTCTTTCTTTAACCTTCGTATCATTGCGCAGGGGCTGAAAAAGGCAGACCAACAAACCATATTGGACGACTTCAATAAACGTGGATCCGGATTTCTCGAATCACCAGTCGCCGCACAAGCATTTCAGGTGCCGCAGATGGTGGTGGCTCCAGTGCCTCCTCCAATCACCAGTACACCTTCAGCTGCAGTTATCGCCTCGAGAGAGGATGTACTTACCAGAGCAGCAGCACTTGGTAGAGGTGCCGCCACAACCGGATTCAAAAGATTTCTTGCTTTGACCGAAGCAGCAAAAGACCGAAAAGATGGACCTTTCCGGAAACTTTTCAATGCCTAATAGGGGGAAACTTTGAAGTCTATACTCTATACACTCTAAGGTTCTACCAACTATACTTACCTTTTTCTTTCATTCCTTTTTGTATCGAAAAATGGCTGGTTTGGACTTTGGATGACGAGATGAAGTCGATATGGGTTCACCACTTGATCAAAACTCTTTTTGTCCACAATTTACCCCTTAACTTGTAACTGTGTAAGATCAAACATACCCGAATTAATGTTCAAAATTGCCACATTTAGTTTTTATACATGCAAACCACACAAAAAATGTCCAACCATACGCACCTCTTCATCACTAAACTACTTAGTACATCATTTCCTTTATGTTGTTGTCCAAAATTCAAGCTTTATTACTAGTGAACCATATATATGACATGTATAACTTTCCATTAATATTGCAGACAGGAAAAGGAAGGAGTAGAGTAGACGCGCAATAAACTCGCAGTTATGTTCATATGTCTCGCATGGGCGTGTATAAATCAGATCTTGTGGACAAACCAAACAACAGCAATGATCTTGTCGCTGTTGTTTGTGAGATTTTTTCGAGTCTACTGTTGTTTTGTTGTTTTTACTCGGTATGGTAGTTTGTCATTAATCTTTGTTCTCCTTTTCGTTTTTAGTTTTCGTTATGTTCATTCATTGAGTGATTGGTAAATAAAAGGTAGTCTAATGATTAGATGAATGACTGAAGCAAATTTATATATCATGACTAAAAATATACAAATTTCCCTATACCTTAAACATAAATTTCATGTTATTTTAAGGGGCTGTTTGTTATGGACCTTTGGTTTGGGTTTTTGCATTGACAATACACTGGAATCAAAGATCGATAGTTGAGCAAATAGATTTATTTCAATAATTGATTTTACTAAGGTGCTGTTTGTTTTTTTTATATTTTTTGTATGAATCTGCGACATTTAAATTGGTGGTTTAAAATTCTGAATCTGAATTATATTAGACCGTTTGTTTTTTTAATTCTACTACTATCTCAAATATCAAAATTTTACATTTATAACAAAAATAAATTTTTAAAAATAAAAGAATTAATATGGACATTTATAAACAACAAAACTATTTTATTTATTAATTTTAAGGTATAACAAACAATAAACATTTTAAGTAGAGGCAAAATAAAGCGATACTAATGTTTGATAAGCTTTGACGTAAAAAAGTTGTAGTTTCATTTAATATCATACTAATAGTAAAATGAATAAATGTGGGTGGGTCGTTTGTTGAATTGTAGTAAATGATACAGTATTTATTTAGTTGTCAGATGTAATTAGACTATATCTAATCTCTAACTGAAACAGAGATGTTTCAGATTTTTTATGTCTGAAGTCTAAAAGAAAACAAACACAATGGATACTGTTACATCCAACCGATTCAGATTTCAGATCATGTTCAGACTTTTAATATAAAAAAACACCACCTTAGTCATTAGAGGCTTGTTTGTTTTATGCTTAAAACTGATATATGATTTTTTAAGAAAAGCCATAAAAAAAAAGGTTTTTATATTAAGTCTATTACTTAATTTATAATTTTACATATGAGTCAAGTTATTTTGGATACCATATCTATCATGGATACTAAGGGACTCATCCCCACCATCCATCCTCATCATATCTAATGGTTGAGATTAAAAATATTTAATTATTTCACTTATTTTTAAAACTTAAATATCTTTTAAACCGTTAAGTGTTAAACGGAAAAAAATATACCATCGCGACGAGCATTTAATTAGCTTTCTACAGATATGCAATATGATATACTTTTGAAGAAGAAAAAAAATCGTTTTTTTTTTTAAAATTTGCGTAAAATATCATATATGATAATAGTGTTTTATCATATATGATATTAGTGTTATGTTACAAATTATTACAGAATCATATATGATATTGGTTTATATCATATGATATTGGTTTATATCATATGATATTGGTTTATATCATATATGATAAGTTATATCATATATGATACCAGTGTTACTATCATATATGATATTTAGTATCATATATGATAAATTACGGAAAAAAAAATAATTTGTCGAAAATATATCATATAGCATATCTGTAGAAAGATAATTAAATGCCCGTCGTAATGGTATATTTTTTTTCGTATAACGGTTGACGGTTTAAAAGATATTAATGTTTGAAAAAAGAGGAAATTTGTTTTATGTTTAATCTTATCTATTAGATTAAGATGGAGATGAGTGGTGGAGATTAGTCCCTTAGTATCCAAATAAAGTTTGGTATCCAAATGAACTTAAATCTTTTACATATATATTCTCTAGCTTTTACACATATAATCCCATGTAACTTCATTTAAAATACAAAAGTAATTATTTAAGGGGAATTTCCATAAGTAACCCATTTATAATGCTACTTTGGCCAATGGTCAGGTTGTCTAAAATGGCCCAAGGCGACCGAGGCAACTCTAATAAAAAGCTGACACGTTGATTTCCACTCAACCGTATTTCTTAACACGTTTCGTATAAAATTTGGAGGCAACTTCCAAATAATACACGAGGCAACCCGTTAAAAAAAAATTATACATATTTTTCTTACGAATACGAGGTAACCTAAATTTTTATACGCAATTTTGAGACAACCATGCTTTTATCCGCTTCTTTATCACAACCTTAATCCTCATTTCCCTCCATCTCTCCACCATCTCAACCGTCACCTTCATCCTTCGACCATCTCAGCCGCCACCTCCCACTACTTAACTGCCACAACTTACCACCCAACTACTGACGACCACCCTTCTCAGACGCCAAAAAAGGTAAGGTTTTCTTTTTCATGGTTATACTTAATGGGTATTGGTTGTTTGATGTTTGACTTACCACCCAACCACTGGGATCTTGTAATACCATATGATGTATGTTTAACATGCTCTGATTTGCCATGATCTTCTTGACCCAAATTACCATCTTCAGTTTATATTAATAATTCCATTCCACGTTGTTTTTAAAATCTGAATTCTTACATAAGCCTTTCTTGGTGGACTACTAGAAGCGTCCAGCCTTGGTTTCTGCATAAATCTGTTTTCGTGTTGCTAACCTGTTGTTTCGGGCCTAGGTATCACAAATGGGGCTCGTAGCTTCAGTGGATTGGACTCATGTATCACTTGAGTACAATGCTTCTAGGTCTTGTTTGGGTTCAGGTACACACCAGATAACGACATTAGGAAGTGTGGAATTAGTGACAAGATGTTGTACATCTACTACGAGTATGATTTGTGAATCCTCATAGCATCTTTGGTAGAAAACTTTTTTAGACATCAAGCCATAGGTTTCGTGATCTGTACATAGTATATTATGGCAGTCCGCTTTCGGGTTTTGGAGATATTTAGATGCCTTTTTTGATAGCGTTCTCAGTCACGTATGTGTTTGGGAGTTTTAACCTACAAGATTTTAGATGGACTTGTATTCATTGTCTTCTTCTCTGATGTGGTAGTACATTCTTAGATGTAAGCTTTAACTTTTGGCTTATGCTAGGTTTTGACTCTTAATATCTTTCACTAGTATATGCATAATATGGATTCATCATGGGGTTAAATTGTATTTGTCTCTTCCCCCTGTTAGAGGTGACTTGTGAGCTAGAATTTGATCAGAAAATTTTGTCGTAGAATCACTATAAGACTTGAGCTTCCAAGCTTAATCTAAGCCCTTTTACATGAATGATATTTTGTAAAGTTTTAATCTTGCTTTATTTTTTTTAAAAGCTTCAATTTTGCTTTATATTATATGCCTTTTCTTGGTGTTTTATAGTGTTGAGGTCCAAATTTTGTTAAGATTTCTGCATTTTGAATATAAATAAAGCCCCACAGCTTGAACTCTATTAAGAAAGTTTAAACTTTAAACCCATATTAAAATCCTAATATTTGTAGGGTATGTTCCTTAGTGTATGCATCAACACTACACTTTGGGCGAATTTCGACTTGTTGACCTATATGGTGTTTAGCTAATCAATTCAAGACATGACATTAGGCGTAGAATGAGTTTCCTTGCTGCATAAGGAATTTATGGAATTTGGCAAGTTGTGCGGTTCGGTGTTCTTAACGTGGATAAATAACTTAAATTTCAGGAAACACTTCTCCGGGTTTGCTATGAAATGTTGATTCTTGTTACGAGACGTTTGTTGGTAGGTGACTTCACGGCGAATCTCAAGTTACTCCAGAGTTATCCATCAACAAATATTGGTCATTTCCTCTACGTTACTAACAAGCTACATTCTCATTCATATTTCTGATCTCTATGTCATCTTTCTATTTCTTTTCCTTGTATTACATCATTCTAGACGGGTTTGGTTGTTTTATTTTCGTGTTCTACGTTCCTGTAAATCAATTAGCAATTATAGCAGTGAGACATTTTCGTACATTCCTACTAGAAAGATACCTGATCCGACATTTTGTGAATTATTGTAAGTTATTATCAGGTGGTATGCGGACAAAATGTGTTGTCCATCTACTTATATCTTGATTAGTAATTTTGATGAATTGAACCGATTGAGCATGTATTCGGAATAATCTTTCAGTTTCTCTTGTATTCAGAATGTTTGTAATACATCAAGCTGAGTCGAACTGTATCTTAATGTTTCTAATGCATCAAATTAAGTAAATAAACTAGCGACACATCGATCATATATAGGATTTTTTGACTTGTTTGACACCGGGGGAACGATATATATAGGATTTGATTTACCCCCTCCATTCCACTCCAGCAAATACGATGCACTGTTAAACTGACCCTTTATGTTGTAGCAGCACATAGTACACGATGGCTTGGCACATGTAACACATTATTTCGAAGTATGTGCGCTTGGACATGGTTCTTGCGCAGGAATTCACTAGATATATGAAAGAATAAGTTGCACTCAGACACTATTCTATTATTTTTCCATCATTGTTTCAAGGATCTTTTTGCCCAGTCTCATTCATCAAGGTGATTCAGCAGTGTAACACTTGCTTATCCGTGTATTGCATTTTTGATCTGGTAGATTTCGATTGTGTACGGATATGTAAATGTGCCCCCAAATAGTTAAGATAATTAGAATCATTTATGTTAGTTTCGTTGCAACTACTCAGAAACTGAATGTTTGACACGTAAAGCATCTGATAATCACAGTCAGTTTATCTTGCACAACCACTATTAGCTAAGTATCTGCTACTTGAGATTGCAATAAGTAGTTTCATTATTCACTTCTATAAGACCACTTATTTCTTGGAACTAGATTGAGTAGAGCATAGGCAGCATATAATTCGTCTATTATGTGCTTCTTGAATTCAATTTGGAGAAAGGACAAGGCTTATGATCAACTATATCAACAGATACATTGAGCAGTTTATAACCATAAGGATATTTTAAGTGATTATAAGTTTAGTGGCACACCGTTGTAGTTGAACCCCTTTCTTTGATCCATTATCAACTAAAACTTGAAATGTAGAGTATAACATTTGGATTTGGGAGTGTTTGGGTACCTTTTTGGACGATGATATAAAGCAAAACTCAGAAACCAGTCTTTTGCAAAATTGCAACGCGTTATGTACTATTCGTTTGTGTTGATTAGCTTAGGGAGTATTTAGGTGAATAGATGATTATTAGTTTATTAAGTTATTAAATAATGTGCTCATGGGTTAAAAACTTTAGTTTATGTTAGATGTGGTTATTTGATAAGTGTGAAAACACTCATCAATTATGATTCAAAAACCACTCAAAACACAGTCAAATACATAATATTTAACTGAAAATATCAGAATTACGTCGGTATTTGTGTTTTATGTGTTTTCAGGTAAACAAGATACATTTTTTGAGCAAACACGCGGTTTCAAGGACTTATTTGATGAAAAGACAAAGAAAAGGACAAGAAATGCCATAAGGACTAAAGTTGCCAAGATCCTAAAGATGAAGGGTTCAAAGTTTAAAGATTAAATACTTAAAGGATGGAAGATGTTGATTCTTAAAGATAAGGGGCTGATATTGACAATTTATTGAAGAAACAAAGACTACTTGTGTACTTTATCAAAGTTGGTTATAAAAATTAAAGGCTGCTAAATGTTAAGGGATCAAAGCTGTCAGTTTTGTAAAGTGGTTTACAGCTGGACCAATGAAGTTTCAAGGATGAGGTTCACACGGATCACAAAGAAACAGCCAATCACTTTTCAGAGTAAAGATAATAATCCGTGTGATACATTATAAGCCAATGAAATCACGACACGTCACCAAGAATTTAAAGAGGAGATTGAGGACGAAATAGAAGGTTTCGGGAGATGAAGCAAACTGCAATATTGATCAAGATTTCAAGGCGCTTCCAAGTATATAGTTTAATTGTTCCAAAAATCACAATTAAGAAATCCCCCAAATGCCCAATCCGTAAGAACCCTAATCGTTTCTTCCACGTGGCAAAATGTTACTGGGTCTTCCACGTCACCACACTCCACCAGACGTCTATATAAACCCAGCTTCACTCCTCATTTTAGTTAGTTAGTTAGTGTGTAATTTTTCACATAGTTATTAGTTTTGATTTTTCCTTCCACATTTTATACCTCTAGTGTATGTTTGACACACATACACTAGACGGTTAGGATTAGTTACAAAGTAGTTGTAACAACTTTTTACCATCACTTCAATAAAATTAATTCAATTCCTCTTCAACTCTGTTCTTGCTTTATCCTTTCTGCATACTGTTCCAATTCGTGTTACTGTTCACAATTGATACATTTTGTTGATGTTATGATGAAGATAATGGCAGTTACATTGATGTTGAGTTGTTTCAGTTGGAACTTCCATGATGGACTAGCATTTGTTCGCAGTTTATAGGAGTAGCAGTTCGAATTCACTTTTGATACAATAAATGTTACGGACTGTAGTTATGTTAGAATGGTGATTCGTACAGATTATATTGTAGCTGAGATGGAGCTTTATTAAATCCTTGTTGATCGAGCTTTTCGCGAAGAATTCACAGTAGTAGTAGGCTGTGACAAATCACAACTTATCGTTCTCAAATGCAAGTCAGTTTTGGTAACTAGTGGTTCGATTAGTGTAGTTGTTGTGTTTTGATTCAAATAAGCTGAATTAGTTCTTTGGTGCTCAAAGTTGAAGTGGATTGGTTGAATAGTTAGTTTGTGATTTGGTTTGAAGTCGATTTCAGTTTTAGCCGTTGCACGCCATCAAAGAAGGATTTGAAAGAGATTTTGAAGATTAGAGATTCAGATTTGTAGAGTTAGTTAGTAGCTGTTTAAATTGATCAGTTGAAGCCGTGATGTTTAATTCAAGCTGATGAGTTTTAGTTCGAGATCATAGTTCAGTAGATGATGAAGCTTCTACTACAACAAACAAGGACGGGGTGGAGAGATAGAATTGCATAACAATAGAACTGATATAGTGGCAGAAGTGCTGATCTAGTTCATCAGTTGGTGGCGGTGTGTTTGCTACAAGGCAGCTCAACGCTGAACCTTCTACTCAACGGACTAGCTTCGGACGTCAAGGTCAAGCTTATTTTTATTTTCTGCAATTTTAGAATAAACTAGCTAGTTTATAATAGTAGTGTAGAAACTTGTGTAATCTGCTTGAAGTGTTAGTTGTTTACATGATGAATACCTATTTTAGCTCCTAGTTCATTTTCGAGTATTTTAGCTTTATAAGCCTTGCAACTTGTCTGTATAAGTGTGTTTGGATTTGCACCCTAGTGATAGATTGATTTCTGTTATAGTGAGTTTGGCGTTAGTTTCTTTTTGCTGATCTTGCTTCATTCAGTTGATTCAATTCTCCTATACGCTGGTAACAAGTAATCCATCAAGTATTCGTTTATCATAAAAGGAATTTGTTAATAAGGTAAATAGCTAACCAAATTGTAATGTTTCTGTGATATTTTGCAAAAGTTTGGAAAATGAACAATACAAAACCCTCGTAGTGAACTTTACAACTAAAATGGGTTTTTGGTTATTAAGTGGGCCTGATTAGTTTTACAAAGTATATTTGAATTGGCTTTAGTGCTCGTTAGTTAAGTGTTAAAAGATGTGATTTAAGTCTTGCCAGTTACAGATTTAGAAAACTGTTAGTCAACAATTGGTTTTAATAACGTGCTGGGTTATTCACGTTTCATTTGGGCTTGTTTTTTATTTGGACGGAGCACATTATTAGTGTAGTATTAGTTTAAGTTTGTATTTGAAGTTTTCCAAATTTGTATTTGTAGTCTTATAAATTTGTTTTAGTTTTATAAATTTTGTATTTTGTACTTTTGCTTTTGTAGAATAATATTGAAATTTCTATTTTGTATTTTATACATTTAAATGTTGTAATTGCAATATGTTTTTAGGGTAGTACGTATACGTAATAGATATTATTTTGATTTTTTTTACTTGCTTTGTATCAAATAGAAATAGATACCAATCAAGCCTATTTCACCAAAAACAATTAAATCTTTACCTGAAAACGTTAAATCATTTCGATAAGACCGAGAGAAAACGAACTAAAAAATGACATATTAAATGGCGTCGCTGCCGGTTCTTTTCGTGAAGATTAACGGTTTCGAGTGAGACGATTGGATTTTGGGATCCGATCACTTTGTGAACGTTATTTTTACGTATTATAAATCAAAAAGATAAAAAAAATCAAAAAGATAAAAATATAAAAACTAAAAAATAACAAAATCAATTCTTTTCCTAAAGAATTGAACCAAAAAAATAAAAAAAATCCAAAAAGTGATCTTTTTTCCTAAAAGATTACACCCAAAAATATATATTATATCGGTTTTCATCGTTTTTACGTACATATAGTATTTTTTTTTTAAAACCCCAATAAATACAAAAAAATTTTCTCTATATTATTATATGTAAATACGTATACGTATAAGAACAAACAATACACATATCTTCCATAAGTATTGCCGAGGCAATACACCGTGTTAGGGGGCGTTCCGGTCCTTGACACGTGTATCGATCAAATTTAATAAAGCAAGAATAGATAAATACTTCCAATAGGCAATAATTCAAAGAATAAAAACTACAAAGTGAATAGAAAGGCGATGTGCTACAAAATGCCATCTAAGGGTTAATAGGTACTTAAGTGCTTCGCGCCACCTAACCCCCCGTTCACTAGTGCATATTCTAAGAAGGAAGGCTTTATTGGGGGTCTTGCACCCTGATAGGTGTGTAAACACCCATCCTTTTTACCACTTAATTACAATAATAACCGGACCAAAATGTGTATTTTATGTCATTTATGTCGGAATTATGCGTGGTTTGTGTTTTTGTTGTGATTTAGGACGAAATTGTGAAAAGTGGAGAAAACACGGGCATTTACGGGCTTTTATCGAAGAAAAAGACGAAAGACGAAGTCAAGAAGTCAAGAGTGCAAAAAGAACGGAAGTCCAAGAACAATTCTGAAGATTTATTGAAGAAAAAGTCAAAAGACGGAAGTTTATCAAAAGCCGAAAAACTCAAGTCTAAATTATTGAAGAATTACAAGACAAGTTTGAAGAAATCCCAAGGCAAAGTCATTAAAGTCCAAGATTAAGAAGATTAAAAGGCTTAAGGACTTAAGAGTGCAATTAAGGAAAAATGAAAGAGGGGAGGAAGCTTCCTAAGCACTTCCTAATCGTCCCCTATAAATAGTCATTAGGATAATCATTTTCATTTTGTTGGATAGCTTGACAAACTATTTCTTCCATTTTACTTTCCTGCACATTTAATTTCATGTCCATTTAAATACCTTGTCTTGCACCTTAAATACATTTAATTTCAAGTAAGTGTTCTTTTAATTCTTGTCAATCTTTATTTTTATTGTTTATCTCTCATTCTACCTTTCTTTAATCTTTGATCTTTATGATTATTTTTCATGTTCATGTTTATGTTTTTGAGTTTTTATTGATTTAAGTGGGTTTTGATTATCTTGATCATTATTGTTAGTTTTGTTGTTTTGGATTGTTTGATTATCATTAGTATATGTTTTGAGTTTAGTTTGATTTAATCTTGTGGTTGATTTTGTTTAGAATTGTTTAGATTCGTGTGATCTTGTTCTCCTTGTTCTTCGCGTGTTTGTTACTGATCTTTTCTGTTGGAAATACGTTTTTACGTATTTATGAAGGATCGGTCGCTCCAACGATATATTAATGTAATGGGCTCGTGATCTAGTTATTATCATATAGTCCATATAGCCCACATGTTGGATGGGCTATATATATACCCCTCCTAGCATGTTAGGAGGGGTTGGTGTTTTCATTTCATTCATTAATCATATTTTCACTTTCTCTCTCTTCCTCTCTTTTCTCTTTTTTCCCTCTCTACACCCTCATCTCCCTTCTCATCTCTTTTATATTTATCAATCAACCCACTTAATCAATTCAATCCTCCATGTAGAATAAGCCAAGATTTGCGTAGACCTTCAATTGGTATCAAGAGCCAAGGTTAGATTGGTTTATTCTTGCTTTTATTTTTATTGATTTTGGTGGGTTTTGATTTAATCAAGCTTAAATCTTAAAATAGTTTGTGTTTTTATGCTTTAAATCATAGTAAAATCTTTAGATTTATTTATTTTATATAAAAAATCACAAATTTTTATATAAATATCACGTATATTTTGTTATATATGTTCAAATCTTACAAAAGTTTGTGTTTTTATAAAAAGTTTGTGTTTTATCCTTTTAATTTTGTACTTTTGATTAAAAAACAAACACGTTTTATTTTTCTTTTGTTTACATATTTGATTGAATTTTTTATTTTATCTTTTTAATTTATTTTTATTTGATAGTCAATTTTTTTATTTTTTTATTTTAATTTTTAATTTTTAATTTATTTATTTATTTTTATTTTTTTTATTTTCCAGTTTTTTTTTCTCCGTTGGTCCCTTTGCCTTATATCAGTCAAATCAGTCTTTTTTTATTTAAAATTTCAGTCCAATATACTCTTCTCGAGAATCAAGATTTTCTCCGAGTGAACTTTTTTTTTCAGAATCAAATTTTTTTCCGCATCACTAATTATTCAGAATCAAGATATTATTCTGAAATCAACATTATTCCGAATCAACGTTTTTTTCCGGATGAACCAGTTTTCCGGATGAACATTTTTCCACATGAACATTTTTTTTCCGCATCAACCATTATTCCGAGTGAACAGATTTTTCCGAATCAACATTTTTTTCCGCATCAACCATTATTCCGAGTGAACAGATTTTTCCGAATCAACAACTTATTCCGGATTAGTGGTATTCCGAACGAACGGTTATTCCGGATCAGTGGTATTCCGAACGAACGGTTATTCCGGATCAGTGGTATTCCGAACGAACGCTTATTCCGGATCAGTGGTATTCCGGACGAACGGTTATTCAGGATCAGTGGTATTCCGAACGAACGGTTATTCCGAACGAAGCATTTGTCTTGATTCAAATATAACGGCACTCAAACTCTCGTCTGCCACATCTCGAAACAAAACCTCACCACACAGACTCAATCTCACCACTCAGACTCACACAACACCCTCGAACACACTGTCCACACACTCTCGACTCAACCTAATACAAGCTGACACCAAAACACACTCTCGACTCAACCTAATACACACTCCTCACTCCAAAACACACTCGACTCAAGACTAGGACTCACAACAACAGCCTCAACGAAACCAACATACTCTCGAACAACACTCTACAACTCTCGTCAACCAAAACCCAACCTCTCGTATTACCCACCCTCAACCTTTCACACTCGACCGTCCAAATCTTTTCTTAAACTGACACCAACACAACACCCTCACATCACACGCACCCATAGACACAACCAAACCCACAACACACCCCTCAAAAAAACTCTCGACTGATTCAAAAACTCACCCTCGACTAAAACACCACCAACACCCTCGAGACCGTCTCCTCTCTCGACTCAAAACCCTCTCGTCTCACATAACACACCCTAGACTCCCACACCCATCAACCGAGACTCGAAACACAAAACCACTACACACCACAAACAATTTTCTTTCGATTCAAAACACACTAACACCATTCAGTCACCCCAAGATTCGTCTCACCAAGAACAGTTTCAACATCTCATACCCTAATCAGACTCGAACCCACAGACTCCTTTTTTATTTTTATTTTTTTACAGAATCAACCCAAACCTCTCGACACTTACTCAGTTCGAATCGACACAAACACACCCACAAACACTCGAACCCACACGACTTTAAAATCGATCTCAGTTTACTCCAAAACCCTCATCGATCTACAACACGAACATATAAAGAAAGACCTAACTGCGATCCTCTTTAAAGGATCTTGACGATCTTGTTTTTACGCTGCGGTTCTTCTTCAAGATAATTGACGGTTTCATGAAATCGATTCTGATTTTCGAAGTTTAGTGGAGATTAGGTTTTTTTTTTGTGAGATATATTATCAGGTTTGAGGAGAGACGGAGGAGTTTTCTATTGAGAGAGAGAATTTTGGTTTTTGCAGTGATAAAGTCAATGGGAAGGTTTTAAGACTAGTGGGAGTGGAGTGAAACCCACTCACCTCCACCTCAGCGCCACGTCAGCTTTTTACCAAACTCACCCAAACTCACCACAAGAGGTAATGGCACTCACCCAAACTCACTCCACATCACCTTTCATACTTATTTTTTTATTATTTAAAAACACCCCACTCACAAAAAACACCCAATAATAAACCTAAACAAAAAAATAAAAAACATTTTGGCCCACAAGAATAAACTCACGCTGGGTGAGTTAGCCCCTGTTTTTTCTGGGGGACTTACTCGCGCGCGGGTATATAGTGGTGGAATGGAAGTCACGATCTAATTTGGCAAGTCACCCGTGGGAATGGCTCCACTCCTTTCAGATTTTTCTGGGGGACTTACTCGCGCGCGGGTATATATATATATAAGATTTTTTAGTTTTTAATATCAGTTATTTTTTTTAAATATCAACTTTTTTAAAAAAATATCAGATTTTTCTATTTTTATTTTCTATTTTTAGTTAAGTTATTTTTTTAAGTTAACTTTTTATATTTATATAGTTTAAAGTTATATATATATATATATATATATATATATATATATATATATATATATATATATATATATATATATATATATATATATATATATATATATATATATATATATATATATATATATATATATATATATATATATATATATATATATATATATTAATTTATTTTTTTAGTTTAGTTAATTTTGTCTTTTTGTCAATCGATATATTTGGATTTGGTACATCGTGTTGAGGCGGGTATTTCGAGAGAACCAAAGTGGTAACATATTTGACGGGTTAAAAGTTTTTGTGGCCGGATTTGAAGACAAAAGTGACGTGACTACGTGACAACGTAACGTGATAAAGTGACAAGGTTTATTTTGCCGACGGATTTTTGATCGGGCATTTGTAAGTGAAGACGGATTTTTCATCGATAAGTAATTCTTCCTTTATTTTTCATTGAACTTCAATGGATTCGTTGACTTCAATATCTCATGAGGGAGAATCGCATAATTTGCAAGACAAAGTTAGAGAAAGTGGCATCACTTCTTTTCGAATGCTTCAGTCTCATCTTGTCACTCTTTCATGGATTCAAGGAGGAAGCGAATTTGTGACAATCTTTGGTCAAGATCGTCATATATTCATCGACTCAATATTCCTCACTTTGACCCAACTCGCCGAGCAACTCAACCATGACAACTTTAATCACTCTGCATCGGCACTTGCATATAAGAATCTTGTGACACAACTCACACCTTTCCTCCAATTCAATATCATCAAGTCTGAAAGTTCAGTGATTTGCCAATCATTTCTTCGAGATACACATACCGAGCTTCGAGTTTTCCGTGATACAATTTTGAAACTCATGACATCGGTCTCGTCTTCGATTTATGAAAGATCTCGACTTCAGCAAGGGTATGATAATGGACTGTAAGACTCCTCGATGCAAGAGGATAATGGTCATACGGTTGAAAACTTGGAGCCTAACGATGGCAAGAGCACAGAATCAGGAGGACAACATGATACCAGTGGCCCGTCAGGGAATGTTCACGAGATCTATTTTGATGACACCTTACCCGTTTATGACGAAGAGCCTGCGAACATGGTACAATGTAATGTTGTTTATGATGTATATGTTGATGATATGCCGCATATTGAGCATTCTGAACCTAATTATGACAAACATGGGATGGAAAAAAGTGATATCAATACCACTTCTGATTCATCCGATGTAAGTCATAATGGGGGAGAGATTGTTCAGAATGCTATAGTACATCATGATAAATGCTTTTTAACTGCTTCGTTAACTGATTCTGATTCCAAGATTAAAGAGCTCAAAACGATCGTAGCTCAGCAATCAAAAGATCTTGAGGATGCTAAACTTGAATTTTCTAAGAAAACGGACAAATTTGAAGCATACTTTGAAAAACTTGAAAAGTCAAACGTTGTTCTTGAAAGAAAATTGGATCAAAAAGTTTTAGATTCTAAAGCTGAAAAGGATAATCTTTTGAAACAAATTCAGTTACTAGAGTCTAAATTGGCATCCCAAGATAGATTGCTCAAAGAAAATGAAACGTTAAAGGCTCAAGTTCAGGAAAAGGTATTTGCTATAGCTGCGTTGAAAAACGAATTAAGGAAAGCTAAAGGGACTAGTGCGGACACTAAGCTTGAAAAACCATCAATCTTAGGGAAACCTCCTACAAATCAGTTCGTCAGACAACCGCCTGTCAGACAACCTACTGCATTTAGATCCGAGCGACCACAATCCTCGAGACCACGATTTTCCTCCCAAGTTGATTTGGTTCATCTTTCTAGACCAGTCACTCCAGCAACTAGGCCCTATGTGACCATAACAGCTTTAGCAAGACCAAATCATATGGTTGCCTCTAGTTTCTCTAAGAATAGTTCAAAGAACACGTCTAGAACTAGTTCAAATGATGTGCACCATGATTTTGGTCAAAGGGAAGCTATTCAAAAGACACAAGTAAGAGATAGGAATTTCAAACCTAGTCAGATGCCTTCTAGTTTACCCAACACTGCTAACCGTAGCATGTCCAATTCTAGGAGCATCAATCAATCATCTAGGAATTCTAGATCTTACTCGGACATTAAATATGCTACTTGTAAAACATGTAGAAAATGTGTCTTTACGGCAAATCATGACTCGTGTGTCAAGAAATTACTTGATGAGGTGAACTCCCGTGCTAGAATTAAGTCCCAGTGGATAGCTAAAATCAAACCCTTTGGTAACGTTTGGCGCCCCACTGGTAGAACTTTCACTCTTGTAGGAAACGAGTGCCCTTTAACTAGGATAGTCTCCGATTCTACTAAGACTACTAGGGAGGAAATTGATAAAGATGATACTTCACTTAAGCCTAAACTTAAGGTTTTCTATAAAAGGAAACGTTTGCCAGCTAAGATAAGTGAATCATCTACTCAGGTCGCCTCTGACACAAGTAAAGCCAACTGTGAACCCCCACGTGCTTCTATAATTGATATCGCTAACCTATTTCAAAGCATGCAAATTCCTAATGAGAATGCAGGTACCAAAGTTGATGTTCTAAAAGAACGAAGCGGTCCAATCATTGTATACCGTTTAACTAAGGATACTCTTAGAGTTTGGTTGCTGAAGAAGCAGATATTGGAGAAACAAGCGTCTCAAGGGATTCATGGTTAAGCTTACCACACAGGCTCACATGCAAATCACAGTCTGTGACCCGTTCTTCAAAGAAAGGAAAGCTTATCACCGATGATAAATTTCTCCTAACAACGAGAAATTAAGTTTTCTCGGGCATGAGCTAATATTAAAAACATTCAACGTTTTTAAGCTCATGCACAAAGGCTCATCGTTAAATGTCAGACGATGACCCGATCTTCATAGAAAGGAAAGTTTATCGCTGATGATAAACTTATCCTCACAAACGAGAAATTAATTTTTCTCGGGCATGAGCTAATATTAAAAACATTCGACGTTTTTTAAGCTCATGCACAATGACTTACAGTTAAATGTCAGACTGTAACTCGAACTTCAAATAAAGGAAAGATTATCTTTCATGATATCTTCTCCTCATAACGAGAAATTAACCTTTCTCGGTCATGAGCTTGTATTAAAACATTCGATGTTTTAAGCTCAGAAAGGAAAGTGTATCTTTTAAATAAGAGAACTTTTCCACATAACGAGAAATTAACCTTTCTCGGTCATGAGCTTTCCGTTAAAACAGTCAAAGTTTTCAAGCTCATGAAAACGAATTCTAAGTAAATGTCAGCTTAGGACTCGTCCTTCAGATAAAAGGAAAGTTTATCGCCGATGGTAACTTATCCTTACAACGAGAAGTTTACAACTTCTCGGACTTGAGATTTCCTAAGATATTCCAAATCTTAAGCTCAAGTAATTGGTTTTCAAAACTTTGAACACAATTTTTCAGGAATTTCTCAAAAGGTTTTTCTAAATCTTTCAAAATTGTGTGTTCAAAAACGTTTTGATAAAAAGAGCATGTCTTCTGGAATCGATAATATTTACGAACCTAGAAATGTCATTCAATAATGACACGGGGTTGTAAATAAAGTTCGAGCAGAAGTTTAAAAGATTTAAAACATGCTCCATATGGTTTGCTATTATTTCCGATAGTAACCCGCTTTTCACATTGAAGTCAAGCATTTCACCGGAAAGCTTTGACTCCACAATCCGAAGTTATCAACTCCACAATCCGAAGCTCGTTGCAATTGATATCTACATACTAGACGATGTGACTGCTCAAACGACGACTACAGCTCTTTAAGTAGAACACGGGTCAACAATTGAGGGGGAGCAATTGTCCAGCATTCAGAATCTTCGATGCCGAAAGTGCCATAGTTCACAAGTTGGTGTCAAGACGACGATATCAATTGTCCATGTGGTGTAAAGGGGAAGATAATTTCAAAAGTTACGAGGAAGACCAACATTCGTGAACAAGAATCATGTGCTTCTATCATATGATGTTCTCCATCATTCAGGTCCAACCTCGTATATTGCTAATCTTGTGAATACTTTATCATATATGATCTTTGCACGTGATAAATACCTTACACTTGTGTTTAAAAGGTATTTAATTTACGTTTCAAGTACACCCTCATTAATTTGAGGGGGAGCTTGTGTAATTCATGAAGATAATTGGATTTGCATCTTTCTTCCCAAATTTTCTTAAAATACTATTAAATCAATTGATATTAAAAACATCGATTGGGTTAATATTTTTAATATGGGGGAGAAAATATGATTTAATATGGGAAATGATTAATCATAAATGGTTTGACTTAACGTGATAGCCCATCCCGACATGTGCGAAATGTTTTCAGATATCGTGGCATATGTTAAGGGGGAGCAAATGGATTTGCACTTCAAAATGGATTTCATGGTGACATACACTTACCCAAAACATCTCTATTCACGACGGTGAAGATTGTGGTGACATAAGGATGGTAGGATAGGTTAAAGTCCAATGATTCCTCTAGAACCGGAGGAATCTTCCCAAGGACATTTCATAGCTAGAAATAGTAGTCCTTAGGAAAGATGGAGAAAGATTATGAACGTAGCTGAATGCCGACCAAGTACTTAAGTTAGCACTGGAACAATCACAACAAGGTGCTAGTGATGACGTATTGGTATGCATTGAAAGGGTTTAAGAATGAAAAAGAATTGTAAAGATAAAGGGTGTAAAGAAAGAAGCCCTCCTTACAACTTAGGTAGAAACTGGGTCAATACATATGCTATTAAGATCATTGTTTAATGATTCTTGATATTGAAGACAGACATCATGGACCCAGTGATGCAAGGCACAACCCATCTCAGCTAACTCAGATATCTCTTAAAAGATATTTGTTTTAATCACACGGAGACAACACATTATCTATTGATTTATTCACTCCGAATAAATTGGTATTGAAATGGTGGCACTCCTCTCCAGCCTCCGATCACTAAAAATCCAAAATGCACGATCGAGTCTAGAGCCATTTGAGATCATCAAATATCTCATTAGGACACACTTTCATATTTCCTTGCTTCCTCACACACTGTGAAAAGTAAGAAAGATCTTAAGAGTCCTACGCAAAATCTTCATGATCTTGCCTGAACATCCGAGTAATACGAAAGTATTTACAATGAAGATGGAAATCCTTTTTGAGCGAATATTAAAAAGCTCATGGTAGGTGACTTGTGCGATTCTTTATGAATCAAACTTGTGATAACTGGAAAGCAACAGTGGTTTAATTCTTAAATGAATTTAAACACGTTCCAGGCCTCTACGCAATATCTTAGTGATCTTGCCAGAACATTCAGAGTAATACTATTAAGTATTTACAGTGACGAATGGAAATCCTTCTAGTGTTAACATCAAACAGCACTTGGTAGGTAACTTGCAAGATTCTAAATGAATCAAGCTAGTGATAACTGGAAAGCAACGATGGTGCGGTTCTTAATTGAACTTCACTTGTTCCAGGAACATGAATTGACAGCTTCAAATCATACGGATAATATTATCCAAATGATTCACTCTTTACGTTCGCAGTCAGCTTTGGACGGTCGAGTAAAGGAACGGGTTTACCCGCGAAATCTTGTCAAGGAGGTTCTTTATTAAAACTACCTGCCACAAGTACGATATTTAATATCGTTCAACGGTCTTCACCGACCGGAGGTAAAATGCTACCGAATCAGAATGAAATGTTCAAGGCCATTTCATCCGTGTATATTGTTTGTTGCTAACTGTCTTATGCAGCGTAACAAGAAGGTGGCATTGCGGTGTACAATCCAGAAGAAGTCGTCACCACATGCTTATACTACATACGATTAGTACTTCAACAAATTCAAGAAAGTCTGAAGGTCAAGTCTTCCGCTGTATCAAACTCTGAAGCTTTCAAGAATTTAAAGGTATAAGTATGTGGAACATGAAGTCACGAAGAGGCGAATGTCAAAAGTGAAGAATGCACAAGGTCAAGGCAAGAAAACATGCTCAAGACTTAAGTCAAAGATCACATCAAGCATATTCACAAGAACAAGATCGAAGACTCAAGCATAGATGCTAGGTTTAAGATTTTGTAAAAAGATGTGACCTCCCATAGGAGGAGATTGTTGGAAATACGTTTTTCCAATAAAGTCTCGGTCACATCTTAGTTAGCATAGATCACGAGATATAGAATATTTAGAACTTTGTTTAAAGCGACCTACCTTAGGGGGAGATTGTTGGAAATATGTTTTTACGTATTTATGAAGGATCGGTCGCTCCAACGATATATTAATGTAATGGGCTCGTGATCTAGTTATTATCATATAGTCCATATAGCCCACATGTAGGGTGGGCTATATATATACCCCTCCTAGCATGTTAGGAGGGGTTGGTGTTTTCATTTCATTCATTAATAATATTTTCACTTTCTCTCTCTTCCTCTCTTTTCTCTTTTTTCCCTCTCTACACCCTCATCTCCCTTCTCATCTCTTTTATATTTATCAATCAATCCACTTAATCAATTCAATCCTCCATGTAGAATAAGCCAAGATTTGCGTAGACCTTCATTTTCCCAGGAAACGCAAGCCCAGCAAAACATTCCGAGTGAAGGATTTCAAAGGGTGTTCATCCGGAATATTGGATATTCCGGATCAATTGAACTTATTCAAAATAATTATTATTCCGCATCAAGGTTCTTCATCCGGAATAATCAATTATTCCGGATCAACCAAAAGTTCCGGATCAACCTCTCATTCCGGGTCAAAAGAATATTCCGAATCAAGGTGCTTTATTCGGAATATTAAAACATTCCGAATCAAGGTGATTTAGTCGGAATAATATTCCGGATCAGCAAACATTCCGAATCAAAAGAATATTCCGGATCAAGGGCTTCCATCCGGAATAAGTGACATATTCCGGATAAGGAGTTCTATTCGGAATATTATTCCGGATCAAGACCATTATTCCGAATAAAGAAGTTTATTCCGGATAGGTGACATATTCCGAGTAAGCAATTTATTCCGGATCAAGGGCTTTGGTTGATATTCCGAGTAAAGAAGAACATTCCGAAAGAAGGTGAAATTCCGGATGAATGTTTATTCCGAATGAGGGTATTATTCCGGATGAGCTACTTTTCAGGTTTCTTTAATTCCAGTTTTTAAGTTTCTGTATTTAATTTTCAAGCTTTATTTTTCCCGCCTTTTTATTTAGTTGCGTTTTAAGTTTTCCTTAGATAGATTTAAGTTTGCGTTATTTTATTTTAGTGCCTTTTACTTTTAGTCACGCTTTTTAAATACATGCCTTTTACTTTAAATTAGATTTAGATTTACTTTACAGCCATTTTACTTTAATTGTTTTGCACTTTTAATTACTACAACGACACAACCTTTTGTTTCACCAAAGAACGACTGAGTCGCATAGTTTAACCAGATCAATTTGATTAGACAGGAACAACGATATTTTTAACTAGGGAAAATCTTAGTTATCAAATGGCGCCGCTGCCGACTCTTTTCGTAAAGATTAACGGTTTTCTTTGAGAGACGCGTTGCTTTTTGGGATCCGTTCACTTGTGAGCGTTACTTCTCTTGCACAAAAATTCAAAAAACCATAAAAATTAAAAATTGTTAAAAATCCATAAAAATTAAAAATTTCAAAAATCCAAAAAGATTTTATTTTTATTGTGTATATATATTCTTTTTGGGTTTGGTTTCTTTTTCTTTTGCCTTTGTAGGTGTATGCGTACTAGATCTTCTAATTATCAAGAGCCCGAGACTCGAGAAGATTTAGCTATGGCATGTGTTAACAACAACAATAATCCACCGTACCTCAACAATAATAACAACAATGTTCATCCACAACCCGATCTTCGGACAATGGAGGAGCTTTGTCAACCCACCATGTTTGGACGAGGAGGACCGATTGCGCCGATGCAAATCACGGCTCTGGAGTTTTCGTTGAAGCACCACATGATTCAGCAAGTGCAAACTAATCCATTCGCCGGAATGCCTGATGATGATGCCAACAAACACCTCGACAAGTTCATTACAATCACTCAAAGCATGAAGTTGCCTGGTGCCACAATGGATGTTCTTCGCCTTCAACTCTTCCCACATACTTTATCACATCACGCCGAGAAATGGTTTGATTGTCACACACGTGAATTTTGAATCTATTTAATTTACGTAAAACGCGATAGTTCGGGTTAGACTTGTCTGTCTATTGAAACTCCCAATTGTTCCCGCGTAAATCGTGTACGGATCAAAATTTATATTAATGGAACGCCGTTTTACGGAACCATTTTCTCTTAGAATTATTATAATTTATACGTTATGTGTTTAAATTTAGTTGGGTTATCAAGCGTTAAGCACTTTACATTTACACTAAACCACGCCCCGACAAATGTTTATTTTGCTCCTAACTCTATACGTTTGCCTTATATTACGAACATTCCCCAATAAACAAACAACTTATTTGTAAACAATTATATTTTTCTTTATTTCCACTACCATCTAAATTACTCCTAAAATCCCTCTAGGGACATTGACCAAAAAGACTTTGGAGAAAGGCTTCCATGCGCTTGCTGTATACCAAGGTTTCAAACTAAAATGTTGTACTCCCTACCACAATATCTTGACACCTCACCTAAGTACATCCTGCTACTATTAAATGCCTTGTACCTCCTCTTGTTTCAGTCACAACCTCCACCATAAACTCACCAAAATTCAGCATCAAAAGCCACAACCTCTGTTGCCTTACCCACGTTTTTCCTGGTACAAACATTTCCCAATGATACCTCATGTTTACTAAATCCCTCCCATACAAACTAAACTGGTTAATATTAAACCAAACCATTCAAACTACTAGTTACCCACCCAAAATACCCATATAAATACTACCCTAACCCTCTTTGTTTACACACACTTAACAAAAGAAGTTTGACTTTTCTCTGCTACTAATGTTCGAAAAGCAGTAGCAAAAAGAAAGAAAGCATGAGCATAAATAGCCATTGTAACCCCTCACACACACCTTGTCTCTTTTCTGTTCTTCTAAGCTTGTCGACTTACAGCAAGTGAAAACAAGTATCATGATCACTACCTGCACATACACATACTACTCTCCTTGTTTTCCTTGGCCGACGAGTGAAAACTGAAACGCCATATCACCCTTGTTTCTTGATCTTACGTTACTGATCATATGAAAGTTCATGTCCGTTTTCAATCAAATGGTGTCGGGTTCATAGGGAGTTGGATTTACAAGCTGATTTTTAGTATGTTGTGGCTTGTGAGGAGCCGGAACGAAACAATGGTTTTGTTGAAATCATGTCGTGCTCGCACCGCGTTCTAGTTACGTGTAAGTCTAGTTACCCCTCTTTTAACTATAATGCATTTGTCCATAGTCTAGTGTGCTTGAGATTTGAATTGTTTTAAAAAGATAAAACATGAACGTGTATAATAAGGAGCTACCATATTCGAATAAGAACAGAAAACGCAGCAATGTAAGCATGTATGTTAGCATATAAAAATAAGTAAGCCTCAACTATGATTAGCTAAATAAACAGAGAAGCTCGATCTACATATACGCTGTGAAAACATATTTAAGTATGACTAGTATAACACCACACTTACATACCTTAAGTACATAAACTTTATTTAATAAAGCCGTGAACCATGACTTTCGGACTAGGAATCGAAGCACCAAGAGTTAAGTGCCCCGAGATGTTAGTGGGAAAAATGGTAGCCGGGACTTCAAGGAATCTATAGGAACTTGAACCACTTAAATCAGTTAAGAAACGGCTAAGATATAAGTTGTCGAAAAACATCGAAAATGACTTATTTTGATCAAAAAACATAATTTCTTTTGTATTGCAACACGACCCTTACGACCCTCTTTTGACCCTCCAAACAACCTTGCCCCGAGTCAGTTAAACAACGAAAGTTGTAGACGGCCATGCCGTCTACACGAGCATACTTTTGGTTTGATCCAAAAGTCGATATCGAGAACCGTAAGTGAGATCGAAAATGACTCGTTAAACTCTTTTATTTTAAATTGTTCCATGACCCTTACTTCGAACACGATTTCGACCCATCAAATGACTTCGGTTTATAAAAGTTAAAACACCTACTTAGAGACCACCCGGCAAGCTATCTAACGGTACTTGCGGTTTACTCCGCGAGCTAATATTGAGCCCGTTATTCTCTACGAAAAATTGACGATATCACTTGCTTCCAAAAAAAAATTGATTCCTGTATTACTCTCAGAAACGCATTTTCATTTTTCAAATTCAATTGTGATATATGTTTCATGTCCACCCGACATGAAACATGTTTCCCTTTTTGAAACTTTGTTTTTAATTAAATCATAATTAATTTTATTTATTTAATATATCTTAATAATAAAAATATAAAAAGTTTTTAGGATATTTGACCCATTAAACGACCCGGCTAAATAAATCGTCTCGATCACGAAATGTCCAAAAATTACTAAATATATCTCGATTAAATGATTACACCTTTATTAAACGTTAAACTTTCGCAAATATAAAAAAAAACTATCGATTTATTTAAAAACTCAAGCACATACTAGGGGACTAAATGCTACGTTTATTGTCGTTATGCTTATATAGTAATAAGCATCTTATTTAATTTAGGCTATGGATTGTTTCGAGCTATTATTCCTCCATGTCTACATTGTGCTATTTTAACCGTTGCGATTGCTTCAAGGTGAGTTTCATAGCCCCACTTTTAATTGTTTTAACTATTTTGGGGTGAGAACATTGCTTGTTTTTAACGGATGAACATAAGTGCCTTAAACTCATACGTTTGCCTACATGATGTCTAAGTAGCGATATCCCTAGATGCTTTAGCCCACTATCGTGAACCGTTAATTACTTTGTGTAAGCGCGAATGTTATGGATAGATCTATTGGGATTGACCTCCCTATCTAATGTTGGTTGTGTGACCAAATTAGATACACCTACATTTGAGTCGTTACGAATGCTTTGGGATAGGCATTTGCTCGGGCTCTCATTATATCTTGTTGGTTGGTTAACGCTTCGGTGTCATGAGCTTAGACGTAGGTTGTTGAAACGTATACTTTTGATTATAATCTTGTATTTGTTATAAGATTATATGTTGGTTGCCTTGAAAATCTTATGGTTCATCACACTATTTAAAATTAAACCTATGAACTCACCAACCTTTGTGTTGACGCTTTAGCAATGTTTTTCTCAGGTATCAAGACGGAGGAGTGACGTGGTTGTGCATGGGAGATTTTTAATAAAAATGGTCGTGACTAGTGTATGGATATTTGGATCAATGTTAAAGTCTTTTGGAACAACGTTTTTATTATGATCCTGTGTAATTCGCTTCCAAACAAGTTTTGTGATTTTAATTAAATGAAAACGGCTTTTAAATAGTCGTTCTTTGTATCTATGTCTTGTGATAGTCATGACCGTCGCACCCCATTGTGTTGCCTTACTCTGATAAATTAGGGGTGTGACAGATTGGTATCAGAGCCTGTAGTTATAGAGAACTAGGTTATTTTATAAAATGATTTTTATAAACGTGAGTCAAATATTTAATTGTTGGAAAAATAATTCTAGACTATAACTAACTCTAGAAAATCTCCCAGAACCACTTCACTCCGCGTCTTCGATAAAAGTAAGTTGTGACTTGAATTATTCAATGTGATTTGTCATTTTAGTTTAAACTTGATTACTACGTGTTATTAGCATTAAGTATTTCCTGCCTTGTTTGAAAGACCCTTATGTAAGATGTACTTATAGGAATGTGTACTAAGACGATCTTTCTTATATTTTGAAGTAAAATACCTAACATCCTTGTTTGGATTGTTGTGCTACTAAAATGGTTTGTGCCATGTTTAAATCGAACTAAGATGGTTTGTGCCATGTTTAAATCGAATTAAGATGGTTTGTGCCATGTTTATTTGGAGTAAAACATACACATACTTATGCTATTACGTATTTTGTTAAAATAGTCCACTAGACTACTATGAACTGTTTAAACACTTGTGTGTCTCTATGTTACCCTATAACGATATACGCTGAATTAAAAATATACGCCAAAACAGTACTTAGGCGCGGTGAGATTTAGTAATGGTTGATGATAAGTCGTGAGTAAACCTAAAGCCAAGACAAAGCATCAAAAACGTTAAGAGGTATAACGATACTTAGCAAGGTCTCAAGGCTGTTCTTGTTTGATTGGGTTGCGAGACTAAGTTAAGTGTCAGTCGTTATACAACTTAGGGTTTCTGATGAGTTTTCTTGAGGATGGGTAAAGCTCATGAATTTACATGTTGCGTGATTAGTTGATCGTAAAGTTATAACATATTTGATGAGTTTTGTGTAGGATTAATCGATGTTAAATTGTGTGAGTAATATCTAAAGACGAGTAAATTCACCAAAGATATTAAGAAGTTTAACGACTAATACTTGACCGGACCTCAAGGCTGTTCTTGTTTGATTGGGTTGCGAGGCTTAGTCAAGTGCCAGTTGTAACGCAGCTTAAGATTTTTAATGAATTTCCTCGGGGATGGATAAGACTTACATGATCTGACAAGGTGATTACCTCATGAACCTTTGACTAGTACGGTACATTAGTACCATTAGTTTGCATGGTGTGTGAACAATGAAATAATGAAAGTCGTCGTCCCTATTTTATACAACACACGATGATAAACACTCTATATAAAGTATTACTCCTGTAATACTCCACAAGGTACTATATCATATGGAACAAACATAAATTAGTATTACAAAAATATAAAAACTATCACGGTATATGTCGACGTGTAAGTCGAATGCACGTCAAGTAGAAATTTATATTGGAGAAATTGTACAAAGACGGATCTAAAAGTTCTAGTTCATGGGTTTGAAACTAAGTTGCTATTATAAATTTACAAAGTATGATATAACAACTAATATTAAAGGGAGAACTCAGTTATATGAGGATTATGGCATATTTTAAATTAAAGAGATTATCGCATCTCACAAAGCTTGAGAACCCTAGACGTGAATTGTGTTCACTTCTAAGAAATCCTAATAGCGCGTGTCGAACATAAAAAAATATAGAATGATTATGAACAAACAGATAAAAACAAAATGAACAATTTTTGTGATGAAATTGACTAGTTGATTGGATTAAACAAACTGAACAATTTTGAGATAAAAACAAATTGACCGAAGTGTGTGAGATGTAATAAAGCATGATCAAAGCTCTAGAAAATTTTGTGATAGAATTGAGTGACTGATGTGGATATTAAATAATTTATTTTTATCAAGTGACTCGACATCTGTCGATATCACCACCAACAAAAAAAACAATTGGGTTATGTAACGTACTTTAAAATTTTTATTTAATTGTTTCCAGTTATTTTTAAAAGTTATCTTTTATATCTTATGAAGCTCTTACTTAAGAAATTGTTTTTTTTTATCCTACAATATTTTTATATATGTCGGAGAAAAATTTATCAAATATTTTTTTAGAAATAGTTTTATAAAATATTTTTGGAAAACATTATAAAAAAAAAGTTATTTTGAAGGAACCCTCATCGAGAACCTTATTAGTAAGAATGTTAGAATTTTGATAAAACGTTTTGGTAAAATCAGTAAAGGCATTACTGACAAAAAAAAAAAAACTACACTATTGATGATGAAATGTTTTGATATAGACTATCATGCAAAGTTTTGGAAAATCTGGCGTAACGACCAACTTAATGTATAAAACATCGCGACTAATGTTGAAACATTTTTAGTAAGGAATACCATGTAAAGTTTTGGAAAAATCTATTTTTACGACCAACTTGATTTGGAAGACGCAAACTATTGATAAAATTAACAAGACTTAGTACACCTAAGTATGGAAATTATTTTGTTGGTTGTTATGAGTGAGCAATAATAACAAATAAAATGAACTATGGACTAATGTGCTAATTCGGAAAGTGAATAATGGTAACGAACGAAATGAACTATGGACTACCAATATATAAATTACAACCTCAAATAGTTAAATTGTGATGAAAAGGAGGATACAACCGTTGGTCCCGAGACGTACGTAGCCTGATCAACTACGTATGATCGTGGTCGAACGCGAGTATGCTCATAGTAGTCATCTTAAAAACGAAATATATTAGTACTAGAAAAATATATTCAAGTTGCCCTATTCGCTAAAGAAAAATTTATTATGTGCTATGAACGACGAACATTTTTATACCGTCATAAGTAAAAGCGTCGAGTACGCGATACGAGTAAACCTAGTATAATTATTTTCTTCGCCACTATTACATACAAAAGCGTTTATGACACGCGTATACTAAGAGCGCCACTTGTTTATGACGACAACTGAAGTCAAATAGATCAGAGTTGGAAAACCGAAACAATTTATAATTAGGTGAACGAAAAGTCATTTGAGTAAAACTCAAAATTTAAACGGATATTGAGAAATTATCGCGACTTGACCCATGTTAAGGAACAATTGGGTCAAGGTAAGCACGCTTTTGTATATAATTGGAATACCGAAACCACTCAGACAAAAATCTATTTAATGTTGTTTGAGCATCACACCATACTCATAAGCTTATGAAATATTATATAGTTCCTTCATAAAAGGAATCCGAACGAACTATGATTTAAATATATTATAAAGTGTGCACCCGTTTTCCCCTCCATGAAAAAGGAGATAAACGAGGAGGAACGCAAACTAAATGGATTAATTAACAAAATTATCTAATATTGAATATCACATAAAAGGAAGAAACGTCTTGACCACCATGTGTTAGGACGCTCAATTGTTCTAGATTTTTGGGAACCAATTCAAGAAACCGTGACGCATACACTACTTATCACTACCAAGTAGACGGTTAATGTGAACGGGATTAATCAAACAATGTGGAACGATTTTCAAATGTGCGATATATAGTCATCTAGGAGAAAAATTACAATACGGAACACTTTAAAGTGAAAGTAATACGCGGGACGACGCGAACGTTAATAATGAGAAAACTCACTAAACAAAACCGACGTCGCCGAGAAAAACTTGACATACAAGAAAAGACTTAGGAAACGCTATAGAACCGTGTACAAGTCGGAAGAAATTTTTGTCCGTTTTAATCCTAAAAAGATTATAGTAATTTTAATCTTAGCAACAAACTAAAGAAAAACGAACGCATTGAAGACCATAAAAGGAAGATAAAATTTTAATTGGCCTCTTGTTTTGACAACGACATCGACGTGCTAGTTTTGAGGACAAAACTCAATTTAAGGGATTACGAATGTCACACACGTGAATTTTGAATCTATTTAATTTACGTAAAACGCGATAGTTCGGGTTAGACTTGTCTGTCTATTGAAACTCCCAATTGTTCCCGCGTAAATCGTGTACGGATCAAAATTTATATTAATGGAACGCCGTTTTACGGAACCATTTTCTCTTAGAATTATTATAATTTATACGTTATGTGTTTAAATTTAGTTGGGTTATCAAGCGTTAAGCACTTTACATTTACACTAAACCACGCCCCGACAAATGTTTATTTTGCTCCTAACTCTATACGTTTGCCTTATATTACGAACATTCCCCAATAAACAAACAACTTATTTGTAAACAATTATATTTTTCTTTATTTCCACTACCATCTAAATTACTCCTAAAATCCCTCTAGGGACATTGACCAAAAAGACTTTGGAGAAAGGCTTCCATGCGCTTGCTGTATACCAAGGTTTCAAACTAAAATGTTGTACTCCCTACCACAATATCTTGACACCTCACCTAAGTACATCCTGCTACTATTAAATGCCTTGTACCTCCTCTTGTTTCAGTCACAACCTCCACCATAAACTCACCAAAATTCAGCATCAAAAGCCACAACCTCTGTTGCCTTACCCACGTTTTTCCTGGTACAAACATTTCCCAATGATACCTCATGTTTACTAAATCCCTCCCATACAAACTAAACTGGTTAATATTAAACCAAACCATTCAAACTACTAGTTACCCACCCAAAATACCCATATAAATACTACCCTAACCCTCTTTGTTTACACACACTTAACAAAAGAAGTTTGACTTTTCTCTGCTACTAATGTTCGAAAAGCAGTAGCAAAAAGAAAGAAAGCATTAGCATAAATAGCCATTGTAACCCCTCACACACACCTTGTCTCTTTTCTGTTCTTCTAAGCTTGTCGACTTACAGCAAGTGAAAACAAGTATCATGATCACTACCTGCACATACACATACTACTCTCCTTGTTTTCCTTGGCCGACGAGTGAAAACTGAAACGCCATATCACCCTTGTTTCTTGATCTTACGTTACTGATCATATGAAAGTTCATGTCCGTTTTCAATCAAATGGTGTCGGGTTCATAGGGAGTTGGATTTACAAGCTGATTTTTAGTATGTTGTGGCTTGTGAGGAGCCGGAATGAAACAATGGTTTTGTTGAAATCATGTCGTGCTCGCACCGCGTTCTAGTTACGTGTAAGTCTAGTTACCCCTCTTTTAACTATAATGCATTTGTCCATAGTCTAGTGTGCTTGAGATTTGAATTGTTTTAAAAAGATAAAACATGAACGTGTATAATAAGGAGCTACCATATTCGAATAAGAACAGAAAACGCAGCAATGTAAGCATGTATGTTAGCATATAAAAATAAGTAAGCCTCAACTATGATTAGCTAAATAAACAGAGAAGCTCGATCTACATATACGCTGTGAAAACATATTTAAGTATGACTAGTATAACACCACACTTACATACCTTAAGTACATAAACTTTATTTAATAAAGCCGTGAACCATGACTTTCGGACTAGGAATCGAAGCACCAAGAGTTAAGTGCCCCGAGATGTTAGTGGGAAAAATGGTAGCCGGGACTTCAAGGAATCTATAGGAACTTGAACCACTTAAATCAGTTAAGAAACGGCTAAGATATAAGTTGTCGAAAAACATCGAAAATGACTTATTTTGATCAAAAAACATAATTTCTTTTGTATTGCAACACGACCCTTACGACCCTCTTTTGACCCTCCAAACAACCTTGCCCCGAGTCAGTTAAACAACGAAAGTTGTAGACGGCCATGCCGTCTACACGAGCATACTTTTGGTTTGATCCAAAAGTCGATATCGAGAACCGTAAGTGAGATCGAAAATGACTCGTTAAACTCTTTTATTTTAAATTGTTCCATTCGAACACGATTTCGGCCCATCAAATGACTTCGGTTTATAAAAGTTAAAACACCTACTTAGAGACCACCCGGCAAGCTATCTAACGGTACTTGCGGTTTACTCCGCGAGCTAATATTGAGCCCGTTATTCTCTACGAAAAATTGACGATATCACTTGCTTCCAACAAAAATTGATTCCTGTATTACTCTCAGAAACGCATTTTCATTTTTCAAATTCAATTGTGATATATGTTTCATGTCCACCCGACATGAAACATGTTTCCCTTTTTGAAACTTTGTTTTTAATTAAATCATAATTAATTTTATTTATTTAATATATCTTAATAATAAAAATATAAAAAGTTTTTAGGATATTTGACCCATTAAACGACCCGGCTAAATAAATCGTCTCGATCACGAAATGTCCAAAAATTACTAAATATATCTCGATTAAATGATTACACCTTTATTAAACGTTAAACTTTCGCAATTATAAAAAAAAACTATCGATTTATTTAAAAACTCAAGCACATACTAGGGGACTAAATGCTACGTTTATTGTCGTTATGCTTATATAGTAATAAGCATCTTATTTAATTTAGGCTATGGATTGTTTCGAGCTATTATTCCTCCATGTCTACATTGTGCTATTTTAACCGTTGCGATTGCTTCAAGGTGAGTTTCATAGCCCCACTTTTAATTGTTTTAACTATTTTGGGGTGAGAACATTGCTTGTTTTTAACGGATGAACATAAGTGCCTTAAACTCATACGTTTGCCTACATGATGTCTAAGTAGCGATATCCCTAGATGCTTTAGCCCACTATCGTGAACCGTTAATTACTTTGTGTAAGCGCGAATGTTATGGATAGATCTATTGGGATTGACCTCCCTATCTAATGTTGGTTGTGTGACCAAATTAGATACACCTACATTTGAGTCGTTACGAATGCTTTGGGATAGGCATTTGCTCGGGCTCTCATTATATCTTGTTGGTTGGTTAACGCTTCGGTGTCATGAGCTTAGACGTAGGTTGTTGAAACGTATACTTTTGATTATAATCTTGTATTTGTTATAAGATTATATGTTGGTTGCCTTGAAAATCTTATGGTTCATCACACTATTTAAAATTAAACCTATGAACTCACCAACCTTTGTGTTGTCGCTTTAGCAATGTTTTTCTCAGGTATCAAGACGGAGGAGTGACGTGGTTGTGCATGGGAGATTTTTAATAAAAATGGTCGTGACTAGTGTATGGATATTTGGATCAATGTTAAAGTCTTTTGGAACAACGTCTTTATTATGATCCTGTGTAATTCGCTTCCAAACAAGTTTTATGATTTTAATTAAATGAAAACGGCTTTTAAATAGTCGTTCTTTGTATCTATGTCTTGTGATAGTCATGACCGTCGCACCCCATTGTGTTGCCTTACTCTGATAAATTAGGGGTGTGACATTGATCGTCTCCCGAAGAATTCAATTCATACTTGGGATGATATGACTCAACGCTTTTTGTCGCGCTACTTTCCACCATCCATGGTCACGAGCCTTCGCAATCAAATCAGCGATTTCATGCAAGATCCCGATGAATCTCTTTTTGATGCATGGGAAAGATATAATGTCTTGATCGATCGTTGTCCAAACCACAACATGCTCCCTGTGACCCTAATTGATACTTTCTACAACGGTTTGACTTTTCGAGATCGTGATACGATTAATACAGCCGCCGGTGGCACATTTATGAAAAGGAGACCCGAGGAGTGTAGAGAGCTTTTTGAGAACATGACTACTCACCACAAAAACTGGGATTCCTCCGCTTCTTCAAGGAACAACCCGAGAGTCAATGTTTCCTCTACTTTAGCAAGCCCCGACATGACCGAATTCACCCGCATGATGACTGAAATGAACAAAAGTATATTGCTTCTCGCTACAAACCAACAACAACAAGTTAAAGCGGTTGCACCTTCTTGTGAAACATGCGGCGGTCCACACTCATACACTGATTGTCCTTCTACTCAACGAAATCCGGAAAACGTGTATGCAGCTTATGGTAATTATTCACCGGAAAATTACCAAGCTCGACCTCAAGGGGATAGAAATTTGCTGAGTTACCGGTCCAACAACTACCTTTCACCCGGTTTTTCTCCTCAAAACCAAAACCCCGCCAACAACTACAATAGAAGCAACCAAATCCCACCAAGAGCTTCTAATCCTTATCACCCACCCACTCAACAAACCCCCCCAATTAACCCCGATGTTGAAGCCTTAATGAGAATCCAAGGTGAGCAAATCAAGAATCTGCAGAGCCAAATTATCAGTATGAAAGGAGATATTACCAAGCAAGGGAATGACATTAGATCCGAGCTTCGAGATAATATTCAATCCTCCCTCAGCAATCAAACGAATGATATAAAGAATATGCTGGCTAGTTTCTTGCCCACAGCTCAACCTTCTTTTTCGAGTTCTCTACCTTCAAACACCGTCACCAATCCACGAGCGAATGTGAGTGCCATTACTATCCGTAATGGAGTGACCATCGTAGGACCACCTATTCCGCCCCCATCATCTACACCTCCTCCACCACCATTTATCCCAACTTATCCTACACCTAGTATTAGTGCACCATTACCGTCTCCGCCTCGTCATGACGATGTATCTAGGAAGGACCCTTCAACATCTCAACCTTTACCTACTACACCTGCACCTTCACCACCCAAACCCAATATCCCTTATCCTTCACGGCTAGGCAAGACCACAATGCTCACCAAGGATGACTCTCAAATGTCAAATTTTATGAAGATGATCTCTCAACTGAATTTCAACATTAGCCTTGTCGAAGCACTTGTCCACATGCCGAAATTTGTGAAAGCATTCAAGGAATTGCTTAACAAGAAGGAGAAGTTGATTGAGCTCGCCAACACACGCTTAAATGAAAACTGCTCTGCAGTTATTCTTAAAGAACTTCCGGAAAAACTTGGAGATCCCGGTCGTTTTGTGTTGCCTTGTCTTTTTAACAAAACCGAAGAATTTACTGCCCTAGCTGATCTCGGGGCTAGTATTAATCATATTCCTTTGAGTGTTTGGAAAACACTATCATTACCCGACCTTACTCCAACAAAGATGACTCTTGAACTTGCAAATCGCACTCTCGCTTACCCCGTTGGTATTGCCGAAGATGTGTTCATTAAAGTTGGCACATTTACTTTCCCGATCGACTTTGTCGTTGTTGATTATGAAATGGACCCTCGTATTCCTTTAATACTTGGTCGGCCATTCTTGAGAACCGGACGAGCTCTAGTTGATGTTGCCGAAGGAGAGTTAATCTTAAGAGTCGGGGATGATGCCCAAGTTTTCAAAATGAGGAAGCTTACAAGCAAATCCTATGGACGAGAATCTGCGAATATGATTAATGTGCTCGATGATTTTGTCATCTACAACAATCCTCTATTCGATTCGTGCATTGATAATCCACTTTTTCATGATGATGTGGATGATTCTCTATCCAATTTGGAACCTTCTCCCATTTATGATTCTCCACCGATCTTTGATGCTTATGATGATGATTCTAGCTCAGATTCGGATGATTATGATGACCTTACTTCCGAGTATCCCGACCTGCCTATTTATGATGATTTTGATGAGGCCGATACTCTTTCGAGTGATTCTTCTCATGATGAAGATCCTCCGCCATCCATGCTTAATCCTACTTTGGATGACTACTCATTTGAGGAAGACTTCTCTACATTTCTCAATACTTACTTCCCTCATGAGAGTGATGCACCTCCTTTAGATTTTGAAGATTATCGTCTTGATCCTACTTTGGATTAGAAGAAAATTCTTTCAAAGGAGAAGCAACCGGTCGACACCGACATCCGCAGCACATATGATTTAACACCTCTATGTCCACCTTCTGAGGACGAGGTTGTGCATTTTCTTCGCGGATCTTCTTCACATTCTGCTGAGCCTGAGTGCTATTTTCCCCTAAAGGAAAAGGTGTTCGACACCAGTATTGATATTCTTCAGCCATCTTAGTATCCACCCGATGAAATAAAAGGAAATATCTTTGGAACTTATGGAAATCTGCTTGCACCACTTCACCCTTGCTTCCACCGTGCTCCGTCTTTGCTTAAGGGAACCTTGCCTACTCTTCTTTGGCTTGCCTTGTTCGCCTTAAGCCTCTGCTACTTGATGGACGAAAACTATGTCTTTGATCCCGGTGGATATGTTTCATGCTTCTTCCTATGATAATCAAGGTCGAGTCAGGCTTACGACTCGGTTAACAAAAATCAAGCGCTTCTTAGGAGGCAACCCATGTTTCTATCTTTTAGCTTTCTTTATCCTAAGTGTAGGGGGGAGACCCGTTGGTGTTCGCTTTTTCCTCTCCTCTCTTATTCAGGGATTCGAGCTTCAAAGACACACTCTTGATAACTTTTGACGAACCGTGATTCCGTGTTCCCTTCTTCCCGGTTCTATCCTAAACTCTTTTCGATTCACTATTTTATATTTTCCAATATTAAAATAGGAATCTCTTTAGTTGTCTTTTCTTTAGCGAGATTTAAACAAAGTGCACAAAGTCCTAAGTGTAGGGGAGTTTACTCCCACATGCTTAAACATTGAGGACAATGTTTATATTAAGTGTAGGGGGACTTCTATTGAAGTTAAGTCGTCTTTTCCTTGTATTTGTCCTCATTGTAACCGGAAAATCAATTTTTCGACATTTTTCAAAATTTTTGATCTATTTTGGCCTATTAGTTTTACCCTTTGTATAGTTATTTTCTTCCCGTATTAGAATAAATCTTTAATAAAGTGGTTTTAATTTTCAAACATTGTGAATCTTTTGACTCAACCCGAGTATACTTATCTAAGTTTAGTCTAGCTAGTATCCTTAACATGTTTAAGTCAAGTTTTGCTAGGCTTTTATATAGGGAGCTATAAAACGCGAAAGTCTTAACTCTCACGGGTTAAGAACAAGAACTTTTCGCAAGTTCCTATAATTGATCCTAGAGAGTTGTTTATCAAGGGAACTTTAAAATGCGATTTCTAAACTTGAAAAAGTCTAAGAGTTTGCAAGATCCTATACACGACTCGAAAACCCAAAACTTTGATTTAATAGGCTAAGTATCCACGAGTTTCATTCCTTAAGATTTTAAACTGTGGAGAACGAGCGATGATAGAGTCAATTATAAGTTTGGTATTCTTTCGTGAATTTATGTGAGTTAATTATAAGCCTATTCTCCCATCGCTTGCTAATAAATTTATCTGCAATAAATAAGGTTGTACGATTTGAAAAGTTACTTAGCTTCTAGCCCAAGATCGTTTAAAAGTTGCTCGGTATGGATTAGAGTTCATAGCCAAGGCATAACTTATTGAAGCGGTATGCGAAGATTGGCGAGTCCGAAAAGGTCCTAACAAGGCATGAGGGCTATATTTTGTTGCTAAAGATCCCAAGTGATGTGAAGAATCATTTATCGAAAATCAATATGAAGGATCGAGACACACGACGAAAAGCAAAAACTCCCCAAAAGTCATGGAGAAGTCTATCCGAAAAGACCCTAGCAAGGTATGAGGATAAATAAAGCCAAGTCCAAAAAGGAGGCAGATCGTTGTATATCAAAGTTCAAAATAAAGATTGGAGAAAAATGAATAAGTCGTGGTCTAAATATGAAGAATCTCTCAAAATTTCAAGTGAAGAAATTCCTATATGAAGAGAAGACCATAATTTCTTGAACGTCTCTCAAGATTTGAAGTATGAAGTCGCTGCCAAATATCGATCCGAGAAAGGTCTCAAATCGCGAAGCGAGTTATGCCAAGATACGAACTTTATGAGGTCCCGAGAAGCAGTTTTAAAAGATTTTGTCCTTTAGCTAACTATTGATTAAATCGTTCACTTTATTTTCAGCCTAAATAACTATCAAAATAAGTCAAACAATGCATCCTCGTGATCATTCAAGACAATAATAAAATATAAGAGATACCCCTAGGAATAAGGGAGTCTAAGTGAATAATTGGCCCACATGAGTTCGTGTTAGTTTGCTAACTTATAATAACAATGATCTCGTTTTTAAGCTTGGTTTGGAGAAAGTGAAAACTTGAGGATGATGATTATTCATGACATTTCCAAAACCCAAGGTATGTTTTTGATTTCTTTACTTTGAATGTTTATAGTTTTCTATCTCTTTAATAAAGGCCAACGTGGATTGATTATAATGAAAAATGTAAACGTGCTTTGTAACTAATGCATTGCATGAGGACATTGCAATGGTCAAGTGTAGGGGATTTGATAGGTGTGTAAACACCCATCCTTTTTACCACTTAATTACAATAATAACCGGACCAAAACGTGTATTTTATGTCATTTATGTCGGAATTATGCGTGGTTTGTGTTTTTGTTGTGATTTAGGACGAAATTGTGAAAAGTGGAGAAAACACGGGCATTCACGGGCTTTTATCGAAGAAAAAGACGAAAGACGAAGTCAAGAAGTCAAGAGTGCAAAAAGAACAGAAGTCCAAGACCAATTCTGAAGATTTATCGATGAAAAAGTCAAAAGACGGAAGTTTATCAAAAGCCGAAAAACTCAAGTCTAAATTATTGAAGAATTACAAGACGAGTTTGAAGAAATCCTCAGGCAAAGTCATTAAAGTCCAAGATTAAGAAGATTAAAAGGCTTAAGGACTTAAGAGTGCAATTAAGGAAAAATGAAGGAGGGGAGGAAGCTTCCTAAGCACATCCTAATCCTCCCTTATAAATAGTCATTAGGATAATCATTTTCATTTTGTTGGATAGCTTGACAAACTATTTCTTCCATTTTACTTTCCTGCACATTTAATTTCATGTCCATTTAAATACCTTGTCTTGCACCTTAAATACATTTAATTTCAAGTAAGTGTTCTTTTAATTCTTGTCAATCTTTATTTTTATTGTTTATCTCTCATTCTACCTTTCTTTAATCTTTGATCTTTATGATTATTGTTCATGTTCATGTTTATGTTTTTGAGTTTTTATTGATTTAAGTGGGTTTTGATTATCTTGATCATTATTGTTAGTTTTGTTGTTTTGGATTGTTTGATTATCATTAGTAAATGTTTTGAGTTTAGTTTGATTTAATCTTGTAGTTGATTTTGTTTAGAATTGTTTAGATTCGTGTGATCTTGTTCTCCTTGTTCTTCGCGTGTTTGTTACTGATCTTTTCCCAGGAAACGCAAGTCCAACAAAACATTCCGAGTGAAGGATTTCAAAGGGTGTTCATCCGGAATATTGGATATTCCGGATCAATTGAGTTTATTCGGAATAATTATTATTCCGCATCAAGGTTCTTCATCCGGAATAATCAATTATTCCGGATCAACCAAAAGTTCCGGATCAACCTCTCATTCCGGATCAACAGAATATTCCGAATCAAGGTGCTTTATTCGGAATATTAAAACATTCCGAATCAAGGTGCTTTATTCGGAATAATATTCTGGATCAGCAAACATTCCGAATCAAAAGAATATTCCGGATCAAGGGCTTCCATCCGGAATAAGTGACATATTCCGGATAAGGAGTTCTATTCGGAATATTATTCCGGATCAAGACCATTATTCCGAATAAAGAAGTTTATTGTGGATAGGTGACATATTCCGAGTAAGCAATTTATTCCGGATCAAGGGCTTTGGTTGATATTCCGAGTAACGAAGAACATTCCGAACGAAGGTGACATTCCGGATGAATGTTTTTTCCGAATGAGGGTATTATTCCGGATGAGCTACTTTTCAGGTTTCTTTAATTCCAGTTTTTAAGTTTCTGTTTTTAATTTTCAAGCTTTATTTTTCCCGCCTTTTTATTTAGTTGCGTTTTAAGTTTTCCTTAGATAGATTTAAGTTTGCGTTATTTTTTTAGTGCCTTTTACTTTTAGTCACGCTTTTTAAATACTTGCCTTTTACTTTAAATTAGATTTAGATTTACTTTACAGCCATTTTACTTTAATTGTTTTGCACTTTTAATTAGTACAGCGACACAACCTTTTGTTTCACCAAAGAATGACTGAGTCGCATAGTTTAACTAGATCAATTTGATTAGACAGGAACAACGATATTTTTAACTAGGGAAAATCTTAGTTATCACACCCAAGTAGTAATTACATATATTATACTTTCTTGTGGATATTTCATATCGAACCTCGAGGGAGATAATCTTTTCTCCTTTAAAAGTCGACCGAGAGCTTATCTCTCACTCCTCGAGTTTACTTACACGTGTACTCGCACACGTGTAACCATACCACCTTTGGTGTATTACTTCCTTCCCCGAGGAAGCTTTTAAACGTCATTTCACTTGTATATACATTCGACCACTTTGCCACACATGGATAATCGTCCTATTTTGGAGATATTACAAGACGAGCATTATCGAGCTGTGTATGGGCCTTGTGCGAATTGTGGAGGACCTCATGGTGACAATAATTGTCATCTATACGCGAGCGATTATGATCAAGGGTTTAATGAGGATTTTCAAAATCAAGAACTTTTAAATCAAGACGATTTTCAAAATGAAGAAAATTTTCAAAGTCATAATCAAACAACCTTTCAAAATCAAGGCATTTATCATTTCTTGAGTAAAGATGCTTTTAAATATATAATGCAAGCACTTGAGCAAATGAAAGAGGCAACTGATCCGAACATCTTAGGCTTGCGAACACACGTCTTGTAACTCATGAGACCTGACGATGCTTTACCTGATGATGAGCCTTCTTTGAGAGTAGATGTTGAGGATAATACACTTAGTGATGTTCCTATTGTAGACCCTTCCATCTCTCCACCGACTATACTTGAGCCATACACACCTTCATCACCTTTACCTCACGTGGAACCCACCGACTCTTTAACCATGGGGGACGAGCCTCTTAGCACTAATACAAACACCGATTTGGATGAATTAACCTCTTCTAGTGTTGAGGACCTTATCCTAATCCAAGAGAGCTTGAGAGGGGTTCCAATGAACCATGTGACGAGCTTTGTATTGATACCTCTTCTCCTCATGATCACATTGAGATTTCATCACATGTTGACTTTCATGCTACTACTAGTGATTTTGGTGACTTTGATCTTGATGAATTGTTTAAAGAAAGGGATAATGAGATTGAGGAAGAGTTTGTGAAAGACTTGCCACAAATGGACGATGATGATTGTGATTCTAGTGACGCATCTTATGCTATATGATAGGTGTGTAAACACCCATCCTTTTTACCACTTAATTACAATAATAACCGAGCCAAAACGTGTATTTTATATCATTTATGTCGGAATTATGCGTGGTTTGTTTTTTTGTTGTGATTTAGGACGAAAAGGTGAAAAGTGGAGAAAACGCGGCTTTCACGGGCTTTTATCGAAGAAAAAGACGAAAGACGAAGTCGAAAGATCAAGAGTGCAAAAAGAACGGAAGTCCAAGACCAATTCTGAAGATTTATCGTAGAACAAGTCAAAAGATGGAAGTTTACCAAAAGCCGAAGAACTCAAGTCTAATTTATTGAAGAATTACAAGACGAGTTCAAAGAAATCCCGAGCCAAAGTCATTAAAGTCCAAGATTTAAGAAGATTAAAGAAAGCAAGGACCTAAGGACGCAATTAAGGAAAAGATGAAAGAGGGAGGAAGCTTCCTAAGCTCCTCCCTAATCTCTCTATATATAGTTTTCTATGTTTTCATTTCATAGTTGTTGGGTGGCTTGACAACCCACACTTCCACCATTTTCATACCTTGTTATTTAATTTCTTGCAATTTAATTTCTTGTATTGCACCTTTAATTTCTTACCTTTAATTCAAGTAAGTGTTCTTAATTTTGTTGTTTTAATCTTCTTTACCTTTGATCAAGCTTTCTATTATTCATCTCTTTCTACCTTTCTTTGATTTTAGTTTACTTTTGGTGCGAAATCTATTTGATCCGTGTTGTTCTTAATGTTTTCGTGCCTAAAGGTTAATCTCTTTGTGCCTACTTAAGTTTTCATACGAATAAGCTTTAAGATCTTTGTGCTTATTGGCTTGTTTATATGTTTAACGTATTTACTTTTTAAAAGTTTTCTTAAAAAGTTCATCTTTTTATAGTTTGATTTAAAAGATTGCTTATTTTAAGTTTGGATAAGTTGTTATTTGTGCTTATTTAGTCTTTTTCATATTGGATTCGTTCAAGTTTTAGTTTGAGCTTATTCCTATAGCTTATAACTTGCTTATTTCAAATCAAAAGGTAATCGGAAAGGGTAAACCCCTTTCCGATTTGGCTTTCCGATCATCACCCCCTTATTCCGATCATCAAGATCGGATTAGGGTTTGTGCTTTCTGATTTGCAGCCATTATTCCGATCGTATTGATCGGATTAGGGTTTAGATATTCCGACGGTGGGGTTTGTTGAGATTCCGATTTGGAGGTTTGCTAAACATTCCGATTTGACTCAAGTTCATATATTCCGATTGCTTGGTTTTGATACATTCCGATTGAATGTTTCTTGCATAACATTCCGATCTGGATCCATTAGTTTGGCCTCATTCCGATCACCCTTGTTTTCCCATCATTCCGATTGGGCAATTTTACCATATTCCGATCTGTTGATCGGATTAGGGTTTATGTTTTCCGATTGAGCTTTCCGATTGGCTGCCCCCTATTCCGATTAGTATTTTAATATTCCGATTGGATATTCCGATCAGGGATTCCAATCAAGCTTGTTTTGTTTTATTTTAATATTTTGATTTAGTAAAAGTGACAATTTTTCTCGTTTTGTTTTTAGTCTATTTTAATTTCGTTTTGCATTTTTATTTGATTGTTAATTTACTTTTCGTTAAGTTTTAATTTTACGTCATTTAATTTCTCGTCATTTACTTTTAAAGTTTTAAATATTGCACCGTTTACGTTTCAACTAGTTTTAGTTTTAATTACTCGTCATTTATTTTAAATTCTTGCACATTTATTTTACCACAGCCAAAAATATTATTCTTTACCAAAAACGACCGAGTCGCACATTTTAACCGGAAATCAATTCGTTAAGATACCGAGAAACAAGAACTTTAATTTTTATACGGGCAAAAAGCCTTGTATCAAATGGCGCCGCTGCCGGCTCTTTTCGTGAGGATTAACGGTTTCTTGTGAGAGACACGTTGGCTTTTGGGATCCGTTCACTTGTGAACGTTATTTTTTTTGTATAAAAAATTTTCAAAAATCCCAAAAACATTTGAAAAATCATAAAAATCATTTCTTTTTCAAAGTTTTGCACCAAAAATATTCTTCTTGCTTGTCTATTTTTCTTCATGGATTCGTCTTGTGTACGGTGTGGGAGACCTTGGCATGGTTTTCAAACATGTCAATGGTGTACTTGTGAGCGGTGTGGTTCTGATATCGACGATACACAATTTGGATTTTGTCCATTTTGCAATTCAACAAATTCGTACTTCTCCTCTTACAATACTTTCTCACCCTCTCCCGTCTATGACGATCCTTATCCTCAAAATGCACCGGATTTTTCTCCATCCCCATGGAGCTATAAGTGTGGGGGTCCTCATGAAAGTTTTCACTGTCCAACGGGGGATCAAAATTACTATAATTATACCCCTTCCAGTTTTGACCAACCCATGCAATACCCAATTGATCATCAGCCTCGTCACGGGATGAGTTACTAAGAACCAATTGACGATCTTGCTACAGCCTTTCAAGAACAAAGAAACGATCTTGCTACAACTTTTCAAGAACAAACGAAAGAGCTTTTACACACGCTGCAAACTTGTATGGAGTCATTTTTACAGCAACAAGATCAGACGAGTATTCATATCCCTGAGCTTATTATTAGCCCTTTAGGTATTGAGGAGAGCGATGACGATATTGAGGATGTAGAATATTGATAACCTATGAATCTATGAAGGGGTTTGTTGATTTCTAGAGAGAGAAAGTTAGATAGAGAAAGTGAGAGAAACTATGTGTATTTTATTAAGTGAAACTAGAAAAGTGACAACAACCAACCCCTTTCCATGGTGGAAAGGGGTATTTATAGTTCCAAGCAAACATGGGCTTGGGCCGGTCCATGACAAGCCCATGGACCGGTTCTTACTTAACTTAATAAGTAACTAATGACTATTTTCTAACTACGAGCTATTACAACATAAATATTATTGTGGAGTGACCGATACTTCTAATATACGTAAAAACGTATTTCTAACAATCTCCCCCTAAGGGAGGTCACTCCACGTTACAAAGTTCTAAACCTAGCATACTATACTAAGTCTTCGTTCTTTAGCTCGTAGCCTTTTCTTCTTTTCTTTCTTTTGTTGTGAATATGTTGGTTTGATCTTTTTTGCTTTGGCTTGAGAGCAATGTTCTTTGGCCTTTCACGTGCGATCTTTGCCTCTCTTGTGAATTTGCCTTCTCGTGACTCCATGTTCCACACACTTATGTCTTTTTGTTGAATTCTTGAAAGTTTCAGAGTTTGGTACAGAGGAAGACTTTATCTTGTACTTTCTTGACTTTTTGCTAAACTTTGATGCAGAAAAACATAAGCATGTGGGAACGACTTCTACAGGTACACCGCAACACCACCGTCTTCACTGGTACACAGCAACGCCACCGTCTTCAACAGGTACACAGCAACGCCACCGTCTTTAACAGGTACACAGCAACGACACGAATAAAATGGCTTTGAACATTTTATTCTAATTCGGTAGCATTTTACCTCCGGTCGGTGAAGACCGTTGGACGATATTAGATATCGTACCCGTGACGGATAGTTTCAATTAAGTAACTTCCTGACAGGATTTCGCGGGTAAACCCGTTCTCTTTATTCGACCGTCCAAAGCTGACTGCGAACATAAAGAGTGAATCACTTGGATAAGTTATCCTTGTGATTTGAAGCCGTCAATTCATGAAACCTGGAACAAGTGAATTTCAATTAAGATTTTCACCATCGTTGCTTTCCAGTTGTCACGAGCTCAATTCATAAAGAATCTTGCACGTCACCTACCAAGTGCTGTTTGATGTTGACACTAGAAGGATTTCCACTCGTCACTGTGGTCAATAAAGAGTCACTCTGAGTGTTCTGGCAAGATCATATGATAATGCGAAGAGGCCTGGAACGAGTTTAAGTTCAATTAAGAATTAAACCACTGTTACCTTCCAGTTTTTCACAAGATTGGTTCTAAAAGAACCGCACGTGTAACCTACCATGAGCTTGTTTGATGTTGGCTCAAGCAGGATTTCCATCTTTATTGTAATACTTACGTATTACTCGGATGTTCTGGCAATATTACAGGAATACTGCGTAGGACTCATGAAAATCTCTTACTTTTCACAGTGTGTGAGAAAGCAAGGAATAAATGAAAAGTGTCCTAATGAGACTTTTGATGATCTCTTGGCTCTAGACTCGATTGTGCGTTTTGATTTAGTGAGCGATGGCTGGAGAGGAGTGCCACCTTTTCAATACCAGTCTATTCGGAGTGAATAAACCAATAGATAACGTGTTGATCTCCGTGTGATTAAAACAAATACCTTTTGAGAGATATTTGAGTTAGCTGGGAAGGGTTGTGAATTGCATCACTGGGTCCATGATGTCTTTCTTCAATACCGAGAATCATTAGCAAAAATGACCTCAATAGCATATGTATTGACCCGGTTTCTGCCTAAAGTTGTAAGGAGGGCTTCTTTCTTTACACCCTTTATCTTTACAATTCTTTTTCATTCTTCAACCCCTTCAATGCTTACCAATACGTCATCACTAGCACCTTGTTGTGATTGTTCCAGTGCTAGCTTAAGTACTTGGTCGGCATTCAGCTACGTTCACATTCTTTCTCCATCTTTCCTAGGACTTCTAATTCTATCTAGGGAATTGTCCTTGGGAAGATTCCATCGGCTCTGATGAATCATTGGACTAGACCTATTCCTACCACCCTTTTGTCACCACATCCGTCGTGAATTAAGCGTGTTTTGGGAAGGAATTGCCACCATGAAAAATCATTGAAAATCACCTAAGGTACTTGTGATATTAAAATCAAAAGTTTTGTACCTTAGGTGTTTTGTTCATAAAAAACGCTCCCCCTTAACACGTGCTTTACACATATTAAGTTGGATAATCGTTAAGTCTTTTTCATCTTTTAGCCATGTATCACTTGAGTCTCCTTAATCCCATTTTCTCCCCTTATCCAAAATGTTAACCATTAATATTTGGGATATTGAATGGATTAACCGGTCTTTGGGTAAAAATGAAATCGATGTTTGGCCATAGAACAAGTTATTGCTCCCCCTTAAGTTAATAAGGGATAGTTGTAGTGCTTTAGTATGATATATTTTGAAAGATTTAGAATCTCGTGAGAAATTCTTGAAAAATTATCATACCTTAACACTACAGCAAGCCATACAAGCACAATATTCACAAATATACATATTCACAATTGAAAACCAATATAAAGTGGACCTGAAATGTACGACCCATTAGATGGATCGTTGCAGTAGCTTGTGGTGCACTAGATATGGTCTTCCACCCACGAATCTTTCCAAGCTCCTCATCAATCTACGTTCACGGAGCTTTTGATCGATCTTCTTGATCACATACTTCGCCATCTGCCGGTAACCCGGATGCCAATCCTCCGTCATCTCTGGCAAAGTCCCACCCGAGTTCAGATGCTCCAACTTTCCTCTGACTTGTAGAAGAGTTCCATCACTGTACTTGTGGAGCTCACCCACCCTCATAAACTTCATCAAACCTCGACTGTTCAAGTAGAAAATGCCGTAATTCGGGACAGAAATGCCGGTATAGGGACATCTTTCTACATGTTGAGGTAGCACTTGATTCACAGGACGGGTTTAGTTGAGCTTCCTTTGATAGCTTTCGACTCCCAACTGAAGATCTTCAACTCGTGACTTGATGACAACGCTTCGTGTGAACATACGAAGTGCTGTATTCAAAGCAATCAGGTCTTCACGAGGAATATGCGTGCGTTGATCTCGGGTCATCAGAAGCAGCATATCTTCGATATCCTCAAGGCGAATGATGGAAAAATCTCCCTGCTGGATTTTGTATTCCCTGTCATCCTCCCTTTTCAAACGAATCTCCGTCACATGATAATAGCCATTCTTGGCTTCAGTTTTCATTCCTAAGATGCTGGAGATGCGGATGTCAGATCTAACATTGCTTCCAGAATTGACCAGGCAGCAACCCCTGTACGCCCTTCGGACTCGTTCGTCCCAATGAGATGCACCTATGACAGCATACATATCATAATTACGATTTATCTTTGGGACCCAGAGTCGGTTTACCTTTTCCTCGATAAAGGGTATTGTCCCCCAGTTGGCAGCTTTCAGCAAGGTCAGGGAGGTTGCGTACTTTGATGACCCCTTCAGTAGATATACAAGATCATTGGTGACGAAGAAGTCAAGAGAAATCTGATTATCTTGAGAAGGATCCATTGGAGGTGGAGCTCTTTCTGATTCATGAAGTCCTGGCCGTTGAACGGTATTCAGAGCCTTCAGGATCTCATCGGCATAATACTCGAACTCCATTCGGGTTAACCGGGTTTTGGCACGAAGTCTCTTATCTTTCAGCGCTTTCTTCACCACGGATGGAGTAACCGAAGTCTTATACTCATGAGCAAAAAATGCACATAAGTCAATCGGACTTCGGATACGGAGATACAACACATCTTTGTCAGCGTCTGTGATCGGATCATATTGTGCTGCTGCCGTGATCCAAGCTTGTGGTGGTGCAGTCTCGTCTATCTCCAACGTGTCTGCCCAGTCTCGTGTGCTTGGTTCAGGAACCGTAGATTGTTGTGCTTGTTGTAGAGGAGTAGAAGTGCGAACATCTGCTGGTTCTGATTCAGGCATTTCAGCAGTGTCGTGAACGGGTGAGTGTTGTGCAGCTTCGGGTTCCGTTACTGATTCTGCAATCACAGGAGCAACAACAACAGAACTAATGGGGTTAGTGGTAATAGGTAAAGATACAGCAATAGAGGTACCGGGAAACGATGACGCTGTAGTGGCATTCACATCGTGGCGCCACTTAGTTCGTCTTGATTCCGACGATGTTGATTTGTCCTTCTGTGTTGCACCTTTCTTGGACTTGGTTCCAGTCTTAGCAGTTTTCTTGGAGCTGGTAACCTTGTCTCCCTCTTTAGGCTGTTCACCCCCATCATCATCCTGATTGTCATCCCCGTTACTACCCCTAGCACTCTCCTCATTCCCATCCCCACCATCATCGCCATCATCATCATCCTCATCATCGTCATCATCATCCTCATCCTTATCCTCATCATCACCATCATCGTCATCCTTTTCTTCTTCTTCTCCTTCTTCTTCCTCTTCCTCTTCACCAGTACCCTCTTCCTGCTCACTTTCTTCCCTTTCCTCTTCAGGTAGAATGTGATAAGGTACCACACTTCCAAACGTTTTGAATAACCTATCATCCTCCATAATAGCATCATTCAGGGATTTGTATAGAGCCCGTTGAATCCTAGACTTATCAAACGATCCAAGGTCCACCATACGAGCCTTAAGGATCTTCTTCAATTCAAAATCCGTCAAGTCATAAGCAATCTTGTAGGCGGCTTCTGAAGGATTGGATGATTTGATCATCAAGTTGTCAGCAGCAAGTGTCTTCAACTCATCACGCAGTTTAGGCATTAGGGATTCAACGGATTCTTGCACTCTTTCTTCCACAGAGGCTTCAAGTGCTTCTTTTTGCTCTTTGTATTTATCCCTCATCGCTTGAAGTCTGGTGATACGTGCAGCATGCTTATCAGCCTCAGCCTGCTTAACCCGAGCTAGTTCTTCTGCATGTGCTTTTCGAGTCAACTCCATATCTGCAGCGAACCTAGCAATCATCTCCTCTTGGGATTTCCTAGATGCTTCTTCACTTTGAGATCGTCTTTGTAACTCTTGGCGAAGTTCATCCATTTCTCGTTTGTGAGTATCCACATGTTTATCCAACAGTTCGGCCATCACCAATGCTGCCATTGTAGATGTTGCAGAGCTGCTCTGGGTTGATTGAAGAGGTTCGGTTGTTACTGCGGTACTAAGGATGGGAATTGTAGGTGGTGGGAGAAATGGTGTTGAAGCCGGTCTGGTTGGTAAGGGTTGTATGGGTGGAGGTTGAGTTGCTAAGGGTTGAGTTGACACCATGATCGTAGGAGCAACAGACTCCTTTTCCACACTTGCTGAAATAGGGATTGATGGCTCCTTCGAAGTGGAATAATGTTCAGGTGACCCAAACTCATCAACATCATCTGGTTCCACGTACTCATCCTCAATATCTACCCTTGCACCTGAACCACTACCGCCAGTATCTTTCCTACTCCTTTGAATAGCTATCTTCATCATTTGTTTCTCAGTTTTATCAAGAGTAGGATCAACAATGTCTTCTTCGTCACGTAGACGCATCTCATCAGCCTTACCCTTTCCCTTCTTACCCTCTGTCTTCTTCTTCTTGGTTTCGGGTTCAGGTAACGCAGCTGGTTGTTTGCGTTTACCTTTACTCTTAACCGTTGTAGACGAGTCTTCTCCAGCCTGAAGGTTTGCTTTCAGCTTCTTGATTTCTATCTGCAGTAGCTTGTAATCAGCAGAACCTTTGATTTTCTCAGACAGAAGGTAATCAGGAATAGGACCCGGAATCACACCAATAGACCGTCCTTCATGCCTCAGATCCACAGTATCATCAGCTTCTTCAGTGTGATAGCGACTTGCTGCACGCCTATCAATAGTAGCATCATTCTTCATAAAATAATTAATGATAAGCTTGATAAACCGAGGATAAGGAAAGAAGTTTGTCTTCAACTTCTTGTTATAGAAGAGTTGAAAGGTGAATTCTTCCCATATCAACAAAGCATAATCTGAATTTGCAGCTTTGTACATGCCATAGAACAGGTTTATTATAGGACTGCGCAGAGCATCATGGCCACTCGTTTTTGGTGTAAGACATTTACTGAGAATACCCATCAATGCTCTCCAAGGTTGTCCGTGGTAAACTCAGACGCAACTCGTATTTCCGGACATCCAAGTGCGTCAAATAACTCCGCGAGTTCATCTTTAGTAGGATCCCTTGAGAATGACATACCTTTGGGTGTATCCCGTATACCAAGAATCTTACGGAAGTCTGAAACTGTGAGTATCTGCTGCTTGTTGTCGATGGTGAAGGTGATCTTGTTTGAAGTGATTTCCTTGGTAGCCCAAAATTCATACATATACTCATAAGGCACCGAGGCACTACTCCTAAGGGCGTTCTTGAAATGAGAGTTATCGAGGATGGCTATGGCGACCTTAAAACCATGGTGAGTGGATTTTGAGACTTGCTTCAGCCGGTAGTTGTTGGGTATAAACTTAAGGGTTCGTGCTTTAGCAATATCGGCTTCTCTAGATTCTTGGATTGCTTGTACTGTTGGATTAGTCATTGTATCTGCTTAAGATAAGACATGAAAGGTTGATGCACAAAAACATATAGATATATATCATTCTTACTTCTAAGCATAACACATTTCATAATATAAAACAACAAGTACATATAGCATGCAAACAATAATAATCAAACAACTCTTCATCCGGAACTTTTCCTCATTCGGAACTTCTTCATCCGGAACATTCCTTCATTCGGAACTTCCTTCATCCGGAAGTTCTTCATTCGGAACTTCCTTCATCCGGAAGTTCTTCATTCGGAACTTCCTTCATCCGGAAGTTCTTCATTCGGAACTTCCTTCATCCGGAAGTTCTTCATTCGGAACTTCCTTCATCCGGAAGTTCTTCATTCGGAACTTCCTTCATCCGGAAGTTCTTCATTCGGAACTTCCTTCATTCGGAAGTTCTTCATTCGGAACTTCCTTCATCCGGAAGTCCTTCATTCGGAACTTCCTTCATTCGGAAGTCCTTCATTCGGAACTTCCGAATGAAGGAAGTTTTTCAGAAAAATTCTTTCATTCGGAAGTTTTGTTCAAAAAATCCTTCATCCGGAAGTTCTTATCCTTGTTCATCCGGAACATCAAAACACAGTCTAATAGAATTAATTCTAAACGCGTTTGTGAATTTCTAAGGGATCTAAGGCATTTAAACATCATCTAATGCTAAACCGCACAAAACCCACCACAAATCCCTAGTTAATTAACCCTAATTAAGGAATAAACCCTAAATCTTGATAATGTTAATTATCCGATTCAATTAAAGGGATATAGATGATGGATTAGACGAATTTATAAGTTAAATATAGATGTTAATTACCTTATTTAGTGAATGAACAGGATGGATGAATAGACGAATGATTTGAATGCTTGTTTGTGTGTGTAACAATGGCGGCAAAGAATAGATAAACAGTGAACAGGAAAAAGGGGGGCGGGGGGTTATATTTGACTAGGTCAAAATTTTTTGACAAGTTTCAATACATATCACCTTTAGTCCGTACATTTTCTCATTCTTTTCCTTTTTGTCTATAATTTTTCATTTTTCTTATCCCTTGTTTAACTTACACACAACTTAGCAAACGCAATCTATTAGCATATCTCCAAAATCTAAAAGCAATGCCTATCACTTAGAACGAACACAAGTCGTATTCTAAAGCAAAACCACTCAATTACCATGTAGCCCTTAATTTTCACATTCACTTTTGAAAATCAATTTAATGACGAAGATGATTTTAATATTTTCTCCCCCTTAAACGATGACCCGTTTTCTATTTAAAGAGCTGTAGTCATTGTTTAAAGAGTCAAATATTGATGAAAGCATTTCCAATTTATATCTTGAAAAAGTTTGATTCGTGGTGTCAATAAGATTTCTCTTATTTTAACAAATTTATGCACTGAGACGTACACATAATTCGTGTTAGACCAAGTTATAAAGTAAACTTGATCCCTTTGCATGATTTGGCTTGTAAATCACGCCCGAGAAAATTAATTCCCGTTCTGAGCCAACGTTTTCCAAGGAAATACGTGACTTTAATATGAAAACCGGGTTGCAGTCTGAAATAACTACAAGCCATGGTGGGCATGTTTTAAAAATGTACAACTTTTATACGGACTCTATTTATGGCACCGTGTCAATATTAATCGACATTTCTAAGGCCGTAAATATTACCGTACTAAAAGACATGCCCGTTTTAAAACGAAAAATATTTTTGGTTTTCTTGATTTTATAATTTTTATGGTTTTTCTAGGTTTTATATTTTTTATGGTTTTTGTTGGTTTTATATTTTTGTATTTTCTTTTTGTGGTTTATATATTTATGATAATATACATGATCACGAACAAAGGATACTCTGAATAGTTTACCACGACTATTCAGCTGATTCTTCTGCCAACTCTTTGAGAGTCGCTGGAGTGAATGATTTCATGCCAAGCTTGTCGATCAAAAACTCAATTCGTCCTCGATCTAATGCTTTGGTGAACATATCCGCCAGCTGGTACTCAGTAGTGACAAAATACAGCTCGATCACTCCGTTCTCCACCTGCTCCTTAATGAAATGGTAGCGAATGTCTATGTGCTTGGCCCGGGAGTGTTGAACATAGTTGCAGCAAAGGGCAATGGCGCTCTTGTTGTCACAATACATCGGGATTTTGTTAAATCCCAAACCGTAGTCAGTTAATTGTGATCTCATCCAAAGTACTTGAGCACAACAACCGGACATGGCGATGTATTCAGCCTCCGTGCTTGATATTGCAGCGCTTTTCTGCCTTTTTGAAGACCAACTGATCAATCTATCTCCAAGGAGTTGCACAGATCCAGAAGTGCTACGCCTCGTGTCTTGACATCCAGCATGATCGGCATCTGCGTATGATATTAAAGCAATAGAGGAATCTTTCGGATACCATAGACCACGATGAAGTGTTCCTTTTAGATACCGAAAGATCCTTTTAACAACATGTAGGTGCTTTTCGGTAGGCCGAGCCTGATACCGGGCACACATGCATACAACAAATTGCAAATCAGGCCTGCTAGCAGTCAGATATAGAAGGGTGCCGATCATCCCACGGTAAAGTTTTGGATCGACAATAGTCCCATTCCTATCTTCATCTAACTTGGATTTCTCCACCATTGGAGTGTCTACGGGGTCACAATTTTCAAAGTTATATTTCTTAAGAGATTCTAGAGCATATTTGGATTGATTAATAAAGATGCCTCTGGGATTCTGAGAAATCTGTAATCCTAAGAAAAATGAAATTTTTCCCATCATCGACATCTGAAAGCGTGTGGACATTATCTTCTCAAATCGATTTGACAATTCAATGTTAGTGGCAGCAAATATTATATCATCAACATAAATTTGTACCAGAATCATGTCGTTGCCTTCCTTGAGAGTGAATAGAGTGGGGTCCACCTTGCCTTTGGAGAAGCCTTCCGAAATGAGATATGTTGACAGGAGATCATACCACGCGCGTGGAGCTTGTTTCAACCCATAGAGAGCCTTCTTAAGCTTGTACACATGATTAGGAAACTCCGTACTGACGAACCCATCCGGCTGACTAACATAGACCTCTTCCCTTAGTTCACCGTTTAAAAATGCCGTCTTCACATCCATTTGATAGACGATCATGTTCATATGAGCAGCATACGCAAGGAATAGTCTAATAGCCTCCAATCTAGCCACAGGAGCAAAAGATTCCTCAAAGTCTATACCCAAGGCTTGTTTATATCCTCTAGCAACCAATCTAGCCTTATTCTTTAATACCGCACCCATCTCATCAAGTTTAACCTTATAAACCCATAACAAAGTAAGGATATTGACCTTGTCAGGGAGAGGAACCAATTCCCATACTTCAAGTCTTTGAAATTCATTTAGTTCCTCCTGCATAGCTTCAATCCAAGATGATTGGGTCATAGCCTGCTGCCAATTTTTAGGTTCAACTTCAGAGAGAAATGCATCAAAGTAACAATAAAGTGCACTCTCTTGTAATTGATGGCGTGTAGAGACTGGTCGATCTAGATCTCCAATAACATTCCTAATTGGGTGATCTTTTGTCCATTTAGTGCTATGGTTTTCAATCCTAGGTGGTCTGGAGTGAACGATAGAAGGAGCTTCTTCTGAGGTAGACGCGGCTGAAGGGTTTTCAGGGATCGCTACACCAAAGAAAGGAAGCTCTTGCAAGTGAGCATATTCCAAGTCGTGATCAGTAGAATCCTCTTCCACATCATTAGGCACAAGTAGGGGTGATGATTCAAGTGTAGTTTGAGAATCACTTGGTGAAGGTGCATCCGGTTCAATGTGAATTGTAGATGCATTAGATAAAGGTTCATTAGCTTGAGCAACCACTTCAGGTATTGGAGCAATTACTACAGGTGCAGGAACTTCATCAGTCGGGGGATCGAAGAATTCATCAAACAACGGTTGAAACAGTTTATCCCACTCGGGCCTTGTTGGTGGTAAAAATGATGTAGAAGTAGGATTATTGGGAACTAATCCGGAACTAATAGCACCGGTTCCCATCTCATGAAGCGCGGGTTCAGAGCTGTGTTGCTCAGAAGCCATCGCTGTCAGCTCGTCGAAATCTGCGTCCATAGTTTCTACAATCTTGCCAAGACGACGGTTATAGATTCGGTATGCTCTTTTGGACGGTGAGTAACCAATGAAAATACCTATATCAGCTTTCGGTTGAAGCTTACCCAAGTTCTCACTATTGATGTTTGGATAACAAAGGGCACCAAACACATGGAAAAATGAGACATCGGGTTTACGGTCATGTAAAAGCTCATAAGGTGTTTTTCCATGGCGTTTCCGAAGGATAGAACGGTTTTGGGTGAAACATGCAGTAGAAATAGCCTCTGCCCACAAGAACAATGGAGCGTTCGCATAAATAAGCATGGTCCTAGCAGCTTCCATAAGTGTACGATTCCGTCTTTCAACGACACCGTTTTGTTGTGGAGTGCGTGCAGCGGATGTTTCATGTGAGATACCAACTCCTTCATAATAATCACGAAGAGTCTGGTTGACGAACTCTGTACCATTGTCTGTACGAATACGGCGGACAGTGGTATTCAAACGTACCTGAATGAATTTCAGAAAAGTGATGATAGCCTTCGGTGCTTCATCCTTTGTACGTAGAAATCTAACCCATGTAAACCTGGAGAAATCATCCACAATTACCAGAATGAATTTCTTACCGCTCACACTTTCAGTTCTCATCGGCCCACAAAGATCCATATGCAAAAGATGAAGTTTTTCTTGATTGGTGTCTTCAGCTTTGGGCTTGTAAGATTTCTTGGTACTTTTCCCCCTTGAACACGCGGAACATAAATGGTCCTTGTGAAATTTAAGCTTTGGAAGACCACGAACTAAATCGTTTTTAGCCAGATGATTAATAGCATCAAAGTTAAGATGAGATAATCTGCGATGCCATAACCATGACTTGGTCTTAGATGCTTTAGAGAGAAGACATACTGGAGAGGCGGCCATCATGTCTTGTAAGGACAAGGTATAGAGATTTGCACCACGAGATCCCTTCAACAAATCTTTTCCTTCCAAGTTGCGGATGAAACAAGTGTGTTGTCGAAAAGCAACCTCAAGGTTGGAATCACAAAACTGTCCTACGGAGAATAAGTTATGACCAAGACCTTCTACATAGTATACCCTTGAAATCGTCACGTTTCCAATCTGATATTCACCATACCCCATAATCTTTGCTATATGATCATTCCCGAATTTAACCGTACCAAGAAACTTGCTGACGAAATTTCGGAGCATCGAGCGATTTCCGGTCATATGTTTTGAACAACCGGAGTCCAAATACCACAGGATGATTTGGACCACCTGAAAATATCACCACATGAAGACAATGTAGAGGTATCGGAATCTGAGTGTTCCTTGTTATTAGCAGGTACAGATTTAATAATCTTAGATTTGCTAACTCTAGGTTTCTTAGATTTCCTAGCCTTCTTTTTCTTAATAGGTGGTGTAGATTCTAGTTGGCTTAAATCCTGAGGTATTTCTTCACTGATAGGCACTATAGTGGGGGCTGACCTAATTAAAGGGCGCTGGTTCCATACTTGAGTGCGAGTGTTCCTAACTAAAGGACGCTCAGACCTAACCTCAATGGATGCATTCCTAGTTAAAGGGCACATTTTTCCATCTAATGTAAAGGTCCTACCAGTGGGACGCCATTGCCAGCCAACTTGGGCACGAGTTCTACCCGTTGGCTTCCATTCAAGACCATTCTTAATAGCATTCATTTCATTAACGTGATCAATCAGACACAAATCATGACGTTGGGAAAACATACATTCATTACAATTCCAACAATTCAAATCAGAATTCACGAATGGTTTAGGCTGCTGCACAGGCGCAGAGCTTTTAGTCTTAACATGATTCTTTTTATTTAAAACTGAACTAGCATTCCTATTGTGAACTTCTACTTTCTTCTTTGTGGCACTACTAGTGGAGGGCTTGATCTTATCTTTCTTGAGTGGCGATCCTTTAGCCTTAGTAGTCTCTTTTAATCCTGTAGAAGGCAAAGTGGGAACATTAGCAACAGATTTTAAAGGTGTCTTACTTGATTGTGCCAATGACGGTTTCGCTCCTGGAGTCTTATTAAATGGAGTGACAGCAATGGGCCTATTATTAAGTAGTGCAGAACCTGGTGTACCTATGTATTGCAAATATGCCAAGCAATATTGAACTCGCTTAATATATTCATGAGCCGAATAATAGTCGCTACTTAAGGGATCTAAGGCATAAAGATCGTCTAAAATATCCCTAAGAAGATCGACATGCTTAATGGCATTCCTTATATAATCATCATAGGTAACCGGGTTTCTCTTATGAAGCGGATTCTTATAAAGCACTACTGACTTGGTTGTTGGAGCACTAGTGGACGGTGCAGAGTCGGTAGCTAAGTTATCAACAACTTCTTGTCGGGTGAGAAGAAGTGTCTCCTTTAACTCAGCCAAAACCATATTTTTGTCTATGAGCAGGATGTTCAAATCAGAGATTTCCTCGCACTTTTGGTTCAGTTGTTCAACAAAAGATTGTTGCTGTGCCGCATTAAAAGCGAAGCGTTCTTCTAGTGAACCATAAAGAGCGGATAATCCCTGTCTTGTCCGATCCATCTCCCCTAGAACAGACGAAAGTCTAATTTCTAAGACTTGGTTTTTAGACTCTGCAGCCTCTAGTTCCAATTTTAATGTTTCCTTTGATGATACCTCTCTCTTCAATCTCATGATTTCTTCCTCTAATGTCTTAACAATTGCAATCATCTTGTCACTAGTCTCAACACCGTTTTCACAACCATTTGATATCAAAAGATCCTCATTTTGAGTTTGTTGTTTTAATTCTAAAGATATACAATGTTGTTCTAGTTGATTAAAGCGTTTTGAAAGTAAATTGTAAGAATCTTGTAGCTTTAAAAACTCAGCGTTAGATTCATGACAAGAATGATTATCTACCTCATTTACAGTATCAGCAACATTTACAGAAAGATCACAAATATCATCACATATATGCACAGCATCACAATTAATCATAGCGGATGTAAGCTCATTCGAATAATTAACATTTACAGTAGTAAGCACATCACACGAGATTACTACAGACAAGAATCGGTCATATTCGGTTAAAATCTTTTCTTTTTCAATTAGTTGTAGTTCGTAAGCGGTGTCCATTTCATAAAACACTTTTTGAACTTCACCAATTTCAAACACAAGATTTTCCTTAAGAGATGCAAAAGTTCCTTTTAGACTTTCGACAAACGGATTGATCTCATTTTTAACCACCTCGTTCATATGTTCGAAAGCCCATTCTCCGGCATTTAAGCCATTTGAAGTCGTACAATCCAAAATGACCTTGTCAAAATTAGTAAATTATTGATTAATCTCTTGCAAGTTTAACCATACAGTGCTAACAGGTGGAAGATCCTTTGGAATTTCCTTAGGACCTTCCATATTGACAAGTGTAGGAAATGTACTAGGGTTTTCTTCATCTAATATGTAGGTTGGTGCTGTTATGAGATCTTTGTCCATATGGAAGCGAATTCTAAAATCCGTTTTTGCAAGCTCCTTATTCAATTTAAAATAATCACACTCGGGATATTTTGCAGAACTGTATGACCGATCCTCATCAACTAGATCCTTACTTGTTCGATCATCGGGAAAAACAATCGGGTCTAAAGCCAATCCTAATTGAGTTGCATTATAAAGTCTAGGACTATGTCTTAAAGCTTGTTTTGCATACCGTGGATTAGGGGGAAGGCCTTTTAGACGTGATAAGTTAAACTCTCTAAACGAAGCATCAAATAAGTGAACTAGTTGAGAAGCAGCGTATTGTCTTAACAGCAAGTAATCTAGACTTCTAATCTTGTTAGTAGCATTAATCTCCATTTCATTCTTCTTAGACTCGAGTGATTCAAAATCCGTTTGAAGTTTTTGAAAATTAGTGACCACTAACTCTTTTTCTTGAAGTTCATTAGACAGATTTGCTCTTAAGTTTTATATTTCTTGCAAGTGACCCATTTGTTTGTTTCTAAAGTGATCATATTCGGGATTAGTTAGAACACTAGACGAAGGCACTAGTTCCAAGGTTTGAACTTTCTCATTGCTTAAGGCAAGCTCATCAGACAAATTCTTATTCTTAGCTAAGGTTTCTAAGAGTGCAGCATTCATTTGGCTAAGTAATGTAGCAGGAACCATGACCAAATCTTGTTGAGCAGGAGTAGGCGTATGCAAAATGGGTCCCGGTTGTGATTCACTCAAATTCTGGGGACTCACATTGATATTGCTATCATTGTTTGTCTCCTCGTTTGAAAGACTCACCACCGAAGATTCATTCGAATCAGCACTCTCTTGCACAACTTGATGTGGTTGAATACTAGCATCAGTGGTATTATCGGTGGTATTAATAAGTACCTCAGATCTCTTTTCTGGCCCTAAGCTGGAGATAGTTGCCATGAGAGCAGCCTTTGCAGATTGAAAGTCATCACAGTCTGAGTCATACGCATCGAGATCATCTGCTTGGTATGCTGCATTCTGTGTGGTGACCGTGTCTTGTTCAGCAATCCCTGGATCAGCAAGAAATGCAAGCTCCTCTTCATCAAGTTCCCTTCCTTGTGCTTGAGCATTCACTAGATAGATCTTTTCTGCAAACCATTGTCCATCCCTTCTCCTCTTGGGTTTCTTACAATCCCTGGACATATGACCCTCTTCCTTGCAGTTGTAGCATGTAATCATTCTCAACTTGCCTGTATTAGCCAGTGGGGGATTGTTGACCATTGGAGCAGGAGCAGGATTGATCGTGCGAGCATTGGTTGATGTGGAAGGTCTCCCCTGATATGGTTGAATTGGCTGAACCATTACCCTGCCATTCTCAATTGTAGATTGTTGGCGAGAATTGGATGAATTCCTCAACTGATTGTTGGTAGGAGCTGATCCCCTAAATCCTCGTTTGCTTAAAGTCCTTGTGAGATAGGCAGACATAGTGGTTAACACTTCAACTGGATCAGCACCTTGTTTAAATACAGGAACGTGGACTTCCTCATCATCACAGTACATTGCTTGATCTTGAGCTACATAATCACTAGAAGGAATACTCATTTGATCAGGGTAGCTTGTTGGATATGCTGCATTCTCTTGATAAGATGAATATGAAGATTGAGCATAAGGTGCAGTACTTGCAGGGTGATGTTGTATAGCATATTGTGAAGAAGGTGCACTGAACCGATATTGTTGCTGATGTGAGGTGGGTGGTTGTGGTAAAATCGAGTATTGGGGAAAGGCTGGTGTCATGTAAGGTGATGGATGATAGGCTTGATGTCCCAAAATATAAGGAGTGTTGTTGTGAGACAAGCTTGGTTGATTCGCCATCAAAGCTAAAGAGTCAGGGTACATACCTCGTGGAGAACGGTGCATGATCACATGTTTTTCATGCTGCTGAAGAAAAGCATATAGTTGATCCAAATTGCACTTATGCAAATCCCTGGTTAACTTAACATCGGTAATGTACTCACCCCATTCAGCTTGAGGTAGAGTATTCAAGAATTTGGTGTTAACCTGGAATGGTGCAATCACCAGATTGTATACATTCAGATCATTCATAAGTGTGGTGAATCTGAAGTAATAATTGATGAGACTGCTTTTATACATGGTCTCATCGTCCAAAACGGCCTTAAATTGCATAAAATATCATAAAATATGCCAAATATATGCTCGTGTTTGTTACTTGTGTATTTTTAGGTACGGATATTGAGGAATCGGCAAAAGATCACAAGAATCATTCAAAAACGAACACGGGAAACGAAGCCGCACAATGAACCGGGCCCAAGTTTGGAAATTTGCAAAAAGACCCTTGAAGAATTAAAGATTGTCAAGATTAGTCCCTCATCTTTGAAGAACTTGTCACAATTGACCCTCCATTTATCAATTGTACAAGTATGGTCCTTATTATTTGAAGATTTTACAAGACCAGTCCATCAAGTTTGAAGATTATACAAAAGAAACCCTTTGGAAAAGTTTTGGAAAGTAATTGTGCCAAATTTGACAAGTTCCCAAAAGTTGATAAGAGTTATTTGGGCACTGATGGGAATTAAATACAAAGTGAAAGAATGTTGAAACCTTGGGGACTATTTCTGCCCAACCACCAAACTCCCCCAACCAACCAGCCAGTGACACCTCATCAAACCCACCCACTAAACCCTTTTGCCCGACCCTACCCAATACCCTATACCCGGTTTAGTTTTTAAACTTGGTCAAACCAAAGTCAACTGATCCCACTAATCCCACACCTTCCCTCCTAAACATTTATTTAAAATCAGTTTATACCCAATTTGGATTAAACACTGGCTAATCACCCCATAAACCCTAGAACACACCCAGCTTCAATCTCACCCAAAATAAAGGGGTTTCCCCTATAACCTTCCAGTTTGTTGATTAACCACATCCTCACCTAATCCCACCTTTCAAAACATGGCCACGTGTCCTATGGTCCCCTCCCCAAGCCTCCCCTGCTCATGTCACTTTCCCCCAAACCCTATGTCCCGACCAAATCAACGTGGGAAATCAACTCCTTTGTCCCAAAGGTTCATCCAACGTCCAAAATCAAGATATTCAAGCTGGCATCCAGTACAAGCATCACATGGGGCGTTTTTGACCCAAAAATCAGTCAAATCTTCAAGGGCATGTTAGGAATTTCAGAAACTAGGGTTTTATCATCTAGATTATTCTATAGCTTAGTATAAAAAGAGAATGCAGCCTGTGCATATCCTTTGTTCCAGAATTTTTAGCTATTCACTTGTAATCCCTTTTTTAAGAAATAAAGTTTGGTATTTGTAAAAGACAAGTGTAATTCCTTTTATGTTTTTGAAAAGTTGTGTATTGTGTTTATGCTAAATTCTGAGTTCCAATTTAAATTTGTGAAAGATTTGTTTGAGTTTTCAAAATTCAAAAGATTTTGAAAAGTGTTTAATATTCAGAGAGTTTAAAAGATTGGGAAGTGAAAGTGGACTAATCCTTTTGATTTTCTGAAATTAAGTGTTTTTGAAACGTGTTTGAAAAGGGTTGGTAGTTTTTAGAAAAGATTTTAAAAAGAGAAAGGTAGAAACAGAATATATACTTTGTGCTTGTTTTCTGTTTTTCTATTTGACAGGTTTAAGTATTATTGTTGATCATTGTTTCAGCACCAACCCGAGTTGGTATAGGAGGTGGATTTTCATCCACAAGAACCCTGGATGTAGGGTTCTTTGGTAAGCAATCCTTACTTTTTTTAATTTTTCTGTTATAAGTGAGTTTATGTGATTTTTGATTGAAAGGTGTTTTAAGTGAGTAAATCTGCTTTGTTTTGTGTTCTTATTCTATGATATGCATGTTAAATGCCAATTTAGTCAGTTTATAGAAGTGTTGAAAGGAATTGAAGTGTTAAAAATCGTTTTCAAAAATATAAAGGACTGTTTGGATTCTGGTTTTAGCAGGTTTAGATTTTTGATTGTGTTTGAATCAAGTTGTTAGATAGGCTTGTTAGGACTGCATTTAGTTGCTAGCTAGTCTTTCATTTGGTGCAAGTTTGAGTGAAGTTTGTGTGTTTTAAAAGGAAATAGTATAGCTTAAATCTGATTGCCCCTTTTTTCTGTTTATCTTATTCATCATTTGCTCAAAGATTTGTTTAATCTGTCTAGAGATAGGTTGTTAGAGGTTTGTAGTTGGTTTGCTAAGTGATTGGTGCTATTGTGTGCATGATTTGGGCCTTTGAAAGTCAATTGTGTGCAATCTGTCTAGCAAAACAACCACCAGACCTCATTTTTATCACAGCAACATTCATATGCATTGATTGGTTATGTGTGTGTGATTTTTGTGTGCATAGTTGTTGGATTCGTGTTGTATTTGACTCCCTTCACTCAGAAAGAGTGAAGGGGTGCCATTGTGTTCCAAATACATCACCAAACAAGCAAGACCAAGTCCTCTTGGTGCTTTCACCATCTGTGAAGAAAAGAAACAAAGAACAAAACAAAGAAAACTTGTGTTCTTGATAAAAATTGATAACTGGCCACTTTTTTTACTCAATCTGGGCTTAATCTTGGACAAAAAGTGAAATAGGGATTGGATTACAAGCTAAAAAGGGTCACTGTTTGGTTTTAAAAAGAAAAAAATAAAAAAAAATAACAAAAAGCATCACCCGTAGCAGGACTCGAACCCCAGACCTCTCGTTGGAGGGTTAGGGGAACTACCGCTAATCTAGATGTGCCTTTTTCGTTATAGTTTGCAAAGGTTATCCTTTTAACCCCTTTTCTGTTTCCCTTTTTCAAATTAAGCCGTGACTTAATAAGCCATTCCTGGCTTATTGGCTCATAGGTTTTGCTTATTTCCATTTTTCCTAGGATAATATGATAGTTTAGGACTTTTCTGTTTTTAAAAATTATTTTTCCTATTATTTAATTAATTTCTAGGATTATTTTTAGTTTTATTTTTAGAAAGTCAATAAAAAATATTAAACAGTAATATAAAAATACAAAAAAATAGTTTTTAGGTTTTGATTTATAGTTTTGAGGTTTACAAATCATAAAGTTTTCAAAAACTTTAATTTTTAATTTTATTTGATTTTAGGGTTTTTTAGCAACTTTAAAATTCAATATAAAATTATTTAAGAGGTTTTAGGAACTTCAATTTACATTTTCTTCTTAGTTAGAATATTTAGGATTTTTGAGAATTTTTTAGAATTTATTTGAGAACTTTTTATTTTTTTGAATATTTTAATATTATTTTAATCATAAAAAGTCAAAGTTTTATTTTTATTTCTTTTTCATTTTTCCTAGGTTCTTTATCATTAATTAGGACTTTTCCCATTTGTAGAATAATTTTTAGGCTTTTCAATTAATTTTTAGAATTAATTTAAGATTTAATAGATTTTAATAGTTTTTAGGAGTTTAAAAATAGTTTAAATTGGTTTTAAAATTTTAAAAAATATTTTTTAGCTTAATCAGGTCATTTTTGAGGTTTACAAACTATAAAATCTTGTTTAGGGCTTTTTAATATTTAAAAGTGATTTTTAGGGCTTTAATTAGCATTAAAAAGTCATTATTAAATTAATTAAAAGGTTTTGGCAAGTTTGGATTTTTTGTAAACTCTTAGAATTTTATTGTGGATTTTTAGTAATTTTTAGAAATTTTTAGATTAAAATTTTAAATTTTGTGTTTTTTACGTTCTACGTCGTAACTTTCTAGTAGTGTTTTTGCCTTATTTTTCTATTTTTTTCGTCTTCGTCATTTTCTCTTCTTTTCTTCTCATTAATAATCAAAAACATAATCAATCATTCAATTACACAACACACGTGCCTCCTTGAGAGAACGAACTCACCTTTAGGGTCATTCACACACGGTTTTCCTAAATCGTCGTGCACGCTTACCCTATTTTATTGCTCTTTTCCTAAAGGGTAGTAAAAACACTACATCATTTTTGGCGCCGCTGCCGGGGAGGCGTGTTGTGTTTTGATTGAACCATTGTTGTTTTTCTATATTAGCCATAATAGTATTTGTATTAATAGCACTCTATTAATACGTATTATCGTTTTTCGATTTTGTGTGAATATTATTACTATATTGTATACGTAGAACAATAAATACACAAGTACTCCAAATACGTGAGCAATCACAACCTTGATTCGGGATTTCATCACTCGATCATTGTATTCGAATCTCAAACCAAAGAAAAAAGGCAAAAATAGATAAATACTTTCGTGAAGCTTAATCTTGATAATACAAACTATAAGGTGGGTATAAGGCGGTTGTATTTCACAACCTAAAGGAAAAAGGCTCTTAAGTGCTTCGCGCCGCCTCGTTTCCTCCGCTTGCTTGTGCGTATTTGATTTTGAGAGTGAATCGAGGGTTTTGCCGCCCAAAGTATTATTACATATCATATATATTTTCTTGGTTTCCATTTGATTAAACCCTCTTGAACGATTTGGTGTTCCACCATCGTTCTAAAGTCATCGAAGGCGTTCACTCCACGTGATCGTTTTCATTCCTTGAGGCCTTTTTAATCAAGAGATTTGATTAGTAAGGAGATTTGTGGACTCATTGTCTACTTAATATATTCACCAATTTCCAAAAAGGTTAATACAATCAAAAACCACAAAAAAATTGAAAAAACACAAAATACCAAAAAGAATCTTCTTTGCTCGTCTCCACGTTGTACGTGACGTTTATGCTCACTCGTAATCAAGCAAAACGTGCACGTAGACGCAAGAACAAAACTCCTACTAAAACTCATTCTAGTGAGGAGTCTCCAAGTGAGGAACCTATTGTAGAACAAGAAGCTATCATGGCTAATCGTACTATGATGGAGTTGCTTCAAGCACCCACCGAGGGTTTTGGAGAGGCCATTGTGATTCCCGCCATCCTTGCGGAGAACTTTGAGATCAAGACGGGTTTAATGTCTATGCTTCAAGCAAACAAGTTTCGCAGTCACGAAAAAGACAACCCACATTATCACATTAGGCAATTTAATCGTCTCACCGCGACAAGCAAGTTTAAGGATGTACCACACGATGCCATTAAGATGATGTTGTTTCCTTACTCGTTAGATGGACCCACCAAGATATGGCTTGAGAAAGAACCGCCGAATTCGATTTTGACATGGGCCGATCTCGTGTCTAAATTTGTGAATCAATTTTTTCCACCATCTAAGACAACACATTTGAAAAACGAGATTTCACGTTTTACACAAAGACCAAATGAAAGTTTTTCAATGGCTTGGGAAAGGTTTAAAGAAATGTTACATGAATGTCCACACCATGATTTTTCCGAATTGCATCAAATTGACACTTTTTATAATGGGCTTAATGAACATGAACGAGATTATTTAAATGCCGCCGCGGGTGGTAATTTTTTGTGCAAAACGACCAATGAGGCTTTGAAAATCATAGAAAATAGGTCTAAGGTCTATAGCCCTCGTAACACACCGAGTGTTGCCAATTTGGGCTCGTCATCATCTCGTTCCATTAATGCCTTGCAAGATGAAGCAAATGAGGAGAATCGGTTTTTCGATAGGTTTTCAACTCTTATGTCTCATTGGAAAGCTCAAGAAGCTTCAAACACCGCTTCGGTTAAAGCGGTTGCTAAGAGTTGTATTTCATGTGGTGGAGCTCATGATTTTTCCGAGTGCATTACCGCGGATGGTAACACTTCGAATGCTTATGTAGCCACGGGAACTTATAACCAAATCGGTCAAGGTTCCCGCCAAAATCAAGCTCCACAAAATCAAAATGCTAATAACTATCGAAACAACAATCAAGGTGGAAATTACCAAAGAAATCAAAGGAATTATAACAAAGGTAATTACCAAAGTGGAAATGGGCAAATTTCAAACCAAAACCAAAACCGTGATTTTCAAACTCCTACTCAAGGTTTTCAAAATGCTCACACTAAAAATTTGCAAGGAGAATTTTTAGATTATGCTAAGGCTAATGATGCTAAGTTTGACAACATGCAACGTGAGATGATTAGCTTAAGGTCCGAATTGAAAAACGAGCTTAAAACCGAACTTGCTAATGAACTTAAAACTCATGCTAATAAAATGGAAGGAAATGTCACACGACTCCAACAAAATCAACAAAAAATGGAGCAAGGACAACATGAGATTAAGCAAGAGTTGTTAAAAGCGGATGCTAGGCAATCTAAGTTTGAAGACCGTATGGCTAAGATGTTTGAAGCTATCATGTGTAAGCCCTCTTCTTCGGGTGGTCTTCCTAGTGATACCATCGTGAACCCGAAAGGAGAATTGAAGGTTATTACTACTCGTAGTGGTAAAACTTTCAAAGAACCCATTTCTCGTCCAAGTACTTCTATGGAGAAGGAAAAAGAGAAAGAACCCGAGGTTGTGGTTGAAAAGGAGCACATTGCAAGCCCACGAAGTACCGCTCAAACCACACCTACGGTTGAACCAATACCCATAATGGAACCCGAGATTCCAAGGCCGATGCCTATGCCTAATTTGCCCCAACCCACACCACCTTTACCCTACCCATCAAGACGAGACAAGGAAAAGGCACAAGAACGAAATAATTATCAATTTGAACTCTTTATGAAAATGTTTCGTGACTTGCATTTTAATATAAGTTTTGCCGACGCCTTAGTCATGATGCCTCGATTTGCCGCGAACTTCAAAAGTATGTTGAATAACAAAGAAAAATTGCAAAAATCGTCTAGTTGTTCTTCGGTTTTTCTAAGCCGCATACCTCAAAAAGTCGGTGATCCTGGAAAGTTTTTAATCCCATGTGCTATCCAAGACATGGAAGAATGCTACGCCTTGGCCGATCTTGGTGCTAGTATTAATTTGATGCCTCTCGAGATTTTTAAATCGCTCAATCTCCCAAATCTCACTCCTTCAAGAATGTCAATCGAAATGGCCGATCATTCTACGATTCTAGCTTGTGGAGTTGCCGAGGACGTCTTTGTGAAAGTTTGGAAATTCTATTATCCCGTGGACTTCATCGTTGTTGATATTCCCATCGATCCTAAAGTTCCGTTAATTTTAGGTCGATCTTTTTTGGATACCTCGAGAGCACTTATCGATGTGCATGCAAGAAAAATCACTCTTCGTTTCAATGAGGAAGAACTCGTCATTAATGCAACCCAAAACTCCACTCTTTCTCATGTTTATTCGATCACATCTTTGTACAATGTCAATCCCATCAAAAACATTTGTCAAAAGATTTCAAATAGAGTTTTAGGAGTTTTTGAGAAAAATGAATTTCCGTCCCCTCCGCCGATGGAGGTTAAGAGTGTTAAGCCTATGATTCCAATCTCGAGTGAATCTTCGGATGATGAATACGTTGATCCCGATGGGGAGGTTTTCTTCGTTGACAAAAGATTTGAAAACTTGCCACCACCTAAACCAAAACGCTTTCAAAATGTGAGAATTTTTAGTGTGACTAACATTGTTTTAGATACACCAAATATTTTTGACATAATTAAATCGGGTTTTCACAAGGAGAGTGTTAAAGATGAAAAAGGAAAAGATTTTGAATTTAATTTAAAAGATTTTTCTATAATTCTAACTCCGTCATCACCGCGTGTCTTGAGTACTACAAGCTCGTCATCTCCTTTTGACGATGCTTTGTGTGGACTTAGTGTGGGGAAAGCCCCTTATGTTCCCTCCCCTTTCTCCACCGAGGACGAGATATTTGATCCTGGAATTGCTTATATAGGGAAATCTCGGTCTTCCACCGATGCAATAAATGGAAAATCTTTTCATTTGATTGGTGCGAGTCTACCTCGAGTAGCTCAATGTTTTGACTTACCCATTGTCCCACCCTTCTATTTCTTCTCTCCTATTTTCTTCTATCCCATTGGGATTTGTGTTGGAGTTGTGTTGTCTCGTCTTTCATCCGAAAACGAGGACGCTATCTTTGACCCCGGTATACGTTTATCGGATTTTTAAAGTACTCCACGTACTTTTGGGCCTTGTTTATCATGTAAGCCCCACCAAAAATTGACCAAACCATGATTATCCCTAAATGATCACATTTATGGGGATTCGAGTCGAGCTTTTGACTCGGTTATCAAAAACAAGGTGCCTCGTGGGGGAGACCCATGCTTATCCATGTACATATTATTGCTTTCTAATTAGTGGGGATTTGTGCCCTTCCAACCTTTGTTCCGTGGTTGTTTGTGAATTGTGTCTTTTAGATCATCATCTTCACGATTGGAGCCTCTCGTGTTCGTTTCATGGGAGCACTCGATCGTTTGCTTTGGAGGCCTTTCCCAATATCCACATATGATATATCCTTTTATGTTCTAACCTTAGGTTTTTAGCACACTTCATAAACGGCTATTACTTAATGGTTACACCCTTTCCATGCTAGATTAGGCATTCGACCACGTCTCTAGTATGGGGGTGTTTGCACCCCTAGACTCGAAACATTGAGGACAATGTTTAACTTTAGTATGGGGGGGGGGGGGTGAATAGATACTTGCCTTGCCAAACCTTCACGCTTTCCAAAGTTTATCATTTTGTTTATCGTTTTGTTGCAAAATAAGGCTAAAAATGGCCAAATTTTAAAATTTTTCTCATGTTTCATAAGTGTTTGAAGACACGAATGTAGATTTTCCGATGGCGAGAATAAGAGTAATTTTTGACTCGACCGTGCGTGTTGAGCACTTAGCTTTGATTCCTTAACTACACATTAGGCTAAGTCTCTTAAATGAGGACGAGAAATGATAGAGTTAATTATAAGTTACTATGCTAAACGTAGAGTACTCGTATTCTTTCAAAAACTCATGTGTTCTCGTTGTTTGCTTATACTCCCTTCGCTTGTAAATATTTTTTGCTTAATAAATATTGACTTAGCGGTTTAGTTAGGATTGTTGGGTTTCTAGTCTTTTCTAGTAGCTTCCGTGTAATTAAATTGGGAAGACATTAAGGTATCACCAGCGTCACGGTTTTGAAGTATTGGCACCCGAATAATCGAAAGCTTCACCCAATAATAAGATTTCAAGTGCTCACCTAAATCAAGCAAACAATTTGAAGCCCCACAAGGCCTAAAATCTATGCAAAATTGAAAGTGAATCAAGCCTTAATCTTCGAAGCTTTAAAGATCCAAAATTCGCTTTAGCGTGAGGATATACGTCTTTGGCTAATAAAACCACCGATGATGGCGGATAATAAAAGGCAAGGCAAGACCGAAGTCATAAACAAAGCTTCATGGCGAAGTTGAATAAAAGATGGAGGTAAACCAAAGATAATAAGGCCCTTCCGTTAGGGGGCGTATAAAAGTCTTGGTAATAAGTCTCATGTTCAAAACCGTGTTTATCGATTCTTCTTGTCAACTTAATTTTTTAACATCGTTGTCTATTAGGAGGGGTTATTGATTTGATGGTCTTAGTTACACCGTTAGGACTCTATTTTTAGACCTAAATCTCTATTATCGCATAAGTCAACGATGTATCCTCGTGATCATTAAGACATAATAAAATATAAGAGATACAACTTAGGAATAATGGGAGAATAAGTACGTGATTAGGGCATATGAGTAGTGTTAGCATTACTAACTTATAATGACAATGATCTCGTTGAACGCTTGGCATGGAATTAAGGTGAAAATCGAGGACGATGAAATTATTTCTAACGAAGCATTCACGTGTTCTTGTTCTATGAACCTAAACGTCCCATTTTGCGATGAAAATCATACATTATGTCTAAAACGCAAGTAGTAGTAATAGTATAGTGTAGCTAGTTTATCATTTCAATAAAGTGAATAAAATTGAATTTTGGAGATGCTTTGATACTTTATTCTAGCATTGCGTGAGGGCACGGCAATGGTTTAGTATGGGGGAGTGATGAGACTGCTTTTATACATGGTCTCATCGTCCAAAACGGCCTTAAATTGCATAAAATATCATAAAATATGCCAAATATATGCTCGTGTTTGTTACTTGTGTATTTTTAGGTACGGATATTGAGGAATCGGCAAAAGATCACAAGAATCATTCAAAAACGAACACGGGAAACGAAGCCGCACAATGAACCGGGCCCAAGTTTGGAAATTTGCAAAAAGACCCTTGAAGAATTAAAGATTGTCAAGATTAGTCCCTCATCTTTGAAGAACTTGTCACAATTGACCCTCCATTTATCAATTGTACAAGTATGGTCCTTATTATTTGAAGATTTTACAAGACCAGTCCATCAATTTTGAAGATTATACAAAAGAAACCCTTTGGAAAAGTTTTGGAAAGTAATTGTGCCAAATTTGACAAGTTCCCAAAAGTTGATAAGAGTTATTTGGGCACTGATGGGAATTAAATACAAAGTGAAAGAATGTTGAAACCTTGGGGACTATTTCTGCCCAACCACCAAACTCCCCCAACCAACCAGCCAGTGACACCTCATCAAACCCACCCACTAAACCCTTTTGCCCGACCCTACCCAATACCCTATACCCGGTTTAGTTTTTAAACTTGGTCAAACCCAAGTCAACTGATCCCACTAATCCCACACCTTCCCTCCTAAACATTTATTTAAAATCAGTTTATACCCAATTTGGATTAAACACTGGCTAATCACCCCATAAACCCTAGAACACACCCAGCTTCAATCTCACCCAAAACAAAGGGGTTTCCCCTATAACCTTCCAGTTTGTTGATTAACCACATCCTCACCTAATCCCACCTTTCAAAACATGGCCACGTGTCCTATGGTCCCCTCCCCAAGCCTCCCCTGCTCATGTCACTTTCCCCCAAACCCTATGTCCCGACCAAATCAACGTGGGAAATCAACTCCTTTGTCCCAAAGGTTCATCCAACGTCCAAAATCAAGATATTCAAGCTGGCATCCAGTACAAGCATCACATGGGGCGTTTTTGACCCAAAAATCAGTCAAATCTTCAAGGGCATGTTAGGAATTTCAGAAACTAGGGTTTTATCATCTAGATTATTCTATAGCTTAGTATAAAAAGAGAATGCAGCCTGTGCATATCCTTTGTTCCAGAATTTTTAGCTATTCACTTGTAATCCCTTTTTTAAGAAATAAAGTTTGGTATTTGTAAAAGACAAGTGTAATTCCTTTTATGTTTTTGAAAAGTTGTGTATTGTGTTTATGCTAAATTCTGAGTTCCAATTTAAATTTGTGAAAGATTTGTTTGAGTTTTCAAAATTCAAAAGATTTTGAAAAGTGTTTAATATTCAGAGAGTTTAAAAGATTGGGAAGTGAAAGTGGACTAATCCTTTTGATTTTCTGAAATTAAGTGTTTTTGAAACGTGTTTGAAAAGGGTTGGTAGTTTTTAGAAAAGATTTTAAAAAGAGAAAGGTAGAAATAGAATATATACTTTGTGCTTGTTTTCTGTTTTTCTATTTGACAGGTTTAAGTATTATTGTTGATCATTGTTTCAGCACCAACCCGAGTTGGTATAGGAGGTGGATTTTCATCCACAAGAACCCTGGATGTAGGGTTCTTTGGTAAGCAATCCTTACTTTTTTTAATTTTTCTGTTATAAGTGAGTTTATGTGATTTTTGATTGAAAGGTGTTTTAAGTGAGTAAATCTGCTTTGTTTTGTGTTCTTATGCTATGATATGCATGTTAAATGCCAATTTAGTCAGTTTATAGAAGTGTTGAAAGGAATTGAAGTGTTAAAAATCGTTTTCAAAAATATAAAGGACTGTTTGGATTCTGGTTTTAGCAGGTTTAGATTTTTGATTGTGTTTGAATCAAGTTGTTAGATAGGCTTGTTAGGACTGCATTTAGTTGCTAGCTAGTTAGTCTTTCATTTGGTGCAAGTTTGAGTGAAGTTTGTGTGTTTTAAAAGGAAATAGTATAGCTTAAATCTGATTGCCCCTTTTTTCTGTTTATCTTATTCATCATTTGCTCAAAGATTTGTTTAATCTGTCTAGAGATAGGTTGTTAGAGGTTTGTAGTTGGTTTGCTAAGTGATTGGTGCTATTGTGTGCATGATTTGGGCCTTTGAAAGTCAATTGTGTGCAATCTGTCTAGCAAAACAACCACCAGACCTCATTTTTATCACAGCAACATTCATATGCATTGATTGGTTATGTGTGTGTGATTTTTGTGTGCATAGTTGTTGGATTCGTGTTGTATTTGACTCCCTTCACTCAGAAAGAGTGAAGGGGTGCCATTGTGTTCCAAATACATCACCAAACAAGCAAGACCAAGTCCTCTTGGTGCTTTCACCATCTGTGAAGAAAAGAAACAAAGAACAAAACAAAGAAAACTTGTGTTCTTGATAAAAATTGATAACTGGCCACTTTTTTTACTCAATCTGGGCTTAATCTTGGACAAAAAGTGAAATAGGGATTGGATTACAAGCTAAAAAGGGTCACTGTTTGGTTTTAAAAAGAAAAAAATAAAAAAAAATAACAAAAAGCATCACCCGTAGCAGGACTCGAACCCCAGACCTCTCGTTGGAGGGTTAGGGGAACTACCGCTAATCTAGATGTGCCTTTTTCGTTATAGTTTGCAAAGGTTATCCTTTTAACCCCTTTTCTGTTTCCCTTTTTCAAATTAAGCCGTGACTTAATAAGCCATTCCTGGCTTATTGGCTCATAGGTTTTGCTTATTTCCATTTTTCCTAGGATAATATGATAGTTTAGGACTTTTCTGTTTTAAAAAATTATTTTTCCTATTATTTAATTAATTTCTAGGATTATTTTTAGTTTTATTTTTAGAAAGTCAATAAAAAATATTAAACAGTAATATAAAAATACAAAAAAATAGTTTTTAGGTTTTGATTTATAGTTTTGAGGTTTACAAATCATAAAGTTTTCAAAAACTTTAATTTTTAATTTTATTTGATTTTAGGGTTTTTTAGCAACTTTAAAATTCAATATAAAATTATTTAAGAGGTTTTAGGAACTTTAATTTACATTTTATTCTTAGTTAGAATATTTAGGATTTTTGAGAATTTTTTAGAATTTATTTGAGAACTTTTTATTTTTTTGAATATTTTAATATTATTTTAATCATAAAAAGTCAAAGTTTTATTTTTATTTCTTTTTCATTTTTCCTAGGTTCTTTATCATTAATTAGGACTTTTCCCATTTGTAGAATAATTTTTAGGCTTTTTAATTAATTTTTAGAATTAATTTAAGATTTAATAGATTTTAATAGTTTTTAGGAGTTTAAAAATAGTTTAAATTGGTTTTAAAATTTTAAAAAATATTTTTTAGCTTAATTAGGTCATTTTTGAGGTTTACAAACTATAAAATCTTGTTTAGGGCTTTTTAATATTTAAAAGTGATTTTTAGGGCTTTAATTAGCATTAAAAAGTCATTATTAAATTAATTAAAAGGTTTTGGCAAGTTTGGATTTTTTGTAAACTCTTAGAATTTTATTGTGGATTTTTAGTAATTTTTAGGAATTTTTAGATTAAAATTTTAAATTTTGTGTTTTTTACGTTCTACGTCGTAACTTTCTAGTAGTGTTTTTGCCTTATTTTTCTATTTTTTTCGTCTTCGTCATTTTCTCTTCTTTTCTTCTCATTAATAATCAAAAACATAATCAATCATTCAATTACACAACACACGTGCCTCCTTGAGAGAACGAACTCACCTTTAGGGTCATTCACACACGGTTTTCCTAAATCGTCGTGCACGCTTACCCTATTTTATTGCTCTTTTCCTAAAGGGTAGTAAAAACACTACATCAATAATCATGAAGCGTTTCCCCTGGGTTGTAAGTGAATCTGTCAAACAGGTCATACAACTGACATTCCCTTTCCTGTTTGGTGAGAGACGTGCCTTGTAGCAACACCTTAAGACGTTCCCATAAATCCTTTGCCACTGTATACTGACTTACCATCCTATAGATGTCATGGGGAAGAGCTTGGAGAATTGTTTGAAGAGCTTTCTCGTCTGCATCGGCAACAAGTTGTTGGGCTGGTGTAAGTTCTTCAAATTCTCTTGGTCGAGTCACATTGTTGACCACTATGGTACCATAGTCAAGTGGACCATTTAAAATTGACTTAACCATAAGCCTCCCATAAACCGGTTTTCCCTTAAGATAAGACATCATCCGGCCTTGCCAAGCTTCAAAAACTTCTTTGATGAGCATTGGCGGGCGATTATCCGTTCCCGTAATCACCGAAATATCCGTAAGTGATGTCATCTGAGGCATTACTGAATTCGGATTCATTTTGTTAACTTCAAAGAGACAAAGATTATCGGTTGATCGAGCAGTGAAGTAAAGCTTGTGAATTGTGTTGTGTTTTTGTTGTAAGAAACCAAGATTAAATCCTCTAAAAATCGTCGAAAAAACAAGCAAAATAACCCTTGATTCGGAACTTTTTGTTGATTCGGAAGTTTGATTCGGAAGATTTGGCTTGGAATTACCTTGATTCGGAACTTTTGGCTTGATCCGGAACTTCTTGATTCGGAAGTTCTTGGTTCGGAAGTTTGGCTTGATCCGGAACTTCTTGGTTCGGAAGTTCTTGATCCGGAACTTCTTGATCCGGAACTTCTTGATCCGGAACTTCTTGATTCGGAAGTTTCCTTGGTTCGGAACTTTCTTGATCCGGAACTTCTTGACCCGGAACTTCTTGATCCGGAACTTCTTGATCCGGAACTTCTTGATCCGGAACTTCTTGATCCGGAACTTGTTGATCCGGAACTTCTTGATCCGGAACTTGTTGGTTCGGAACTTTTGCTGGGTTAATCAGAAACTTGTTCCGATGAACAGTCGAACACTAAAAATGAAGATTAAGCCCAGATTTTGACCAAATAACCCAAAAAGTTTTGTGATTTCAACAATAATAAGTAAAAACTAATACTTATCCACTAATCCCAATCACAAAAACACCAAAAACACCAAGAATCAAGATGGTTTTTCTTAAAGAACACTAATATAATCAAAAACTAAAAAACCACACAAATCACTACCTTAAATCACCCCATAGCTCTTGATACCAAATGTAGAATATTGATAACCTATGAATCTATGAAGGGGTTGTTGATTTCTAGAGAGAGAAAGTTAGATAGAGAAAGTGAGAGAAACTATGTGTATTTTATTAAGTGAAACTAGAAAAGTGACAACAACCAACCCCTTTCCATGGTGGAAAGGGGTATTTATAGTTCCAAGCAAACATGGGCTTGGGCCGGTCCATGACAAGCCCATGGACCGGTTCTTACAAAACTTAATAAGTAACTAATGACTATTTTCTAACTACGAGCTATTACAACATAAATATTATTGTGGAGTGATCGATACTTCTAATATACGTAAAAACGTATTTCTAACAAGGTTATTTTCGACGAGGAAGAATTTCTAAAGCAACGCAAGACTTCTCCCATTCCTCCTTCGTCTATTGCTATCACACCCGAGGAGCCCGTTGGCTCTCTCATCATGGAGGATGAGCATCTTGACGTTATATTGGCAACTGTATCGGACAAATTCCTAAAGTCTAGTGTCGAGGAACTTGTCGTCATCCCAAGTGAGCCCGCGGGTATTCCGGAAAATCTGTGTGATGTGCTGACTTTTGCGGAGCTTACGGACAAGTATGCTTCGCTAGTCAATGATCACATACTCACAACTCCACATGCAATATTTGATCCTCCCAACAAGAGTTCAACATGTGGTGAGTATGATCATTTTTTCTTCGATCCCGAGATTGAGGAAATTATCGACCGAGAGCTAGCTCCTTTACCTCTGCTTCCTCCTACAAGCGAGGTCGACTTTTCCAACATCGATGCTGAACTTGATGAGTTGGAACGTCTTATTTTTCATAATAATGACGAACCAACTCACATGCCAAAACATCCTATTCTCGAGGAGTTACCTAATCAACACTCCTCTTATGAGAATTACGTTTACCACATTCGTGAGGATTTACCTTATCCACAATCCCCACAAATGAATGATGGTATCGTACTTGATCGTGATCTTTTCAAACGAGTTTCTACACTCCTTATCTACGATGATATCGACAAGATCTACTTTCATGAGGATAAATGCTTTGACCCGGGAGGTGACATCGACCATTCTATGATTGATAATTTTACGGCTTTGCCAATTGGTCTGCATCCATTGTCTTTGGAGGATGACAATGTGATTCCCTTACCCACCCCACCTCCTGTCAATCTGGATTTCACTTGCTTTTCTTATATTGAGCAGACTTTCCTACCATTCAAGACTTATCCTCCCGCCTCTCCCTTGTTGATATCCTCCGGGAACGAGGACAAGGTCTTTGATCCCGGTATCAGATTCGAGGCTTCCCCATGGACCATTTAATTCGGGGACGAGTCAGGCTCGTGACTCGGTTAACAAAAACAAGCGCTTTTTGGGAGGCAACCCAATTATCTATCTATCTTTACGATAAGTGTAGGGGGAGCCCCGTGGTGTTTCTTGCTTTCTTTCTTATCATGTGCAGGGATTAGAGCTTCAAAGACACACTCTTGATGACTTTTGACGACCGTGATTCCGTGTTCCCATTTTCCCGGTTCTATCCTAAGCTCTCTTCGATTCACTATTTTATATTTCTCAATATTAAAATAGGAATCTATTTAGTTGTCTCTTCCTTAGCGAGATTTAAACAAAGTGCACAATGTCCTAAGTGTAGGGGAGTTTACTCCCACATGCTTAAACATTGAGGACAATGTTTATATTAAGTGTGTGGGGACTTCTATCGAAGTTAAGTGGCATTTTCCTTGTATTTGTCCGCATTTTAACCGGAAAATTTGATTTTTCGACATTTTTCAAAATTTTTAATCTATTTTGGCCTAGTTGTATAGTTGTTGTTACCTTTGTATAGTTATTTTCTTTCCTTATCTAGAATAAATTTTAATAAAGTTATTTTAATTTTCAAACGTTGTAAATCTTTTGACTCAACCCGAGTTTACTTATCTAAGTTAATATAGCTGGTATCCTTAACGTGTTTAAGTCAAGTTTTGCTAGGCTTTTATATAGGGAGCTTTAAAACGCGAAAGTCTTAACTCTCACGGGTTAAGAACAAGAACTTTTCGCAAGTTCCTATAATTGATCCTAGAGAGTTGTTTATTAAGGGAACTTTAAAATGTGAATTCTAAACTTGAAAAAGTCTAAGAGTTTGCAAGATCCTATAGATGATTCGAAAACCCAAAACTTTGATTTAATAGGCTAAGCATCCACGAGTCTCATTCCTTGAGATTTTAAACTATGGAGAATGAGAGATGATAGAGTCAGTTATAAGTTTGGTATTCTTTCGGGAATTTATGTGAGTTAATTATGAGCCTATTCTCCCATCGCTTGCAAATAAATTTATCTGAAATAAATAAGGTTGAACGATTTGAAAAGTTACTTAGCTTCTAGCCCAAGATCGTTTAAAAGTTGCTCGGTATGGATTAGAGTTCATAGCCAAGGCATAACTTATTGAAGCGGTATGCGAAGATTGGGGAGTCCAAAAAGGTCCTAACAAGACATGAGGGCTACATTTTGTTGCTAAAGATCCAAAAGTGATGTGAAGAATCATTTATCGAAAATCAATATGAAGGATCGAGACACACGACGAAAAGCAAATACTCCCCAAAAGTCATGGAGAAGTGTATCCGAAAAGGCCCTAACAAGGTATGAGGATAAATAGATCCAAGTCCTAAAAGGAGGCGGATCGTTGTATATCAAAGTCCCAAATAAAGATTGGAGAAAAATGAAAGAAGTCGTGGTCCAAGTATGAATCTCTCAAAACTTCAAGTGAAGAAATTCCTATTATGAAGAGAAGTCCATTATTTCATGAACGTCTCTCAAGATTTGAAGTATGAAGTCGCTGCCAAATATCGGTCCGAGAAAGGTCTCAAATCGCGAAGCGAGTTATGCCAAGATATGAACTTTATGAGGTCCCGAGAAGCAGTTTTAAAAGATTTTGTCCTTTAGTTAACTATTGATTAAATCGTTCACTTTATTTTCAGCCTAAATAACTATCGAAATAAGTCAACAATGCATCTTCGTGATCATTCAAGACAATAATAAAATATAAGAGATACACCTAGGAATAAGGGAGTCTAAGTGAATAATTGGCCCACATGAGTTCGTGTTAGTTTGCTAACTTATAATAACAATGATCTCGTTTTTAAGCTTGGTTTGGAGAAAGTGAAAACTTGAGGATGATGATTATTCACGACATTTCCAAAACCCAAAGGTATGTTTTTGATTTCTTTACTTTGTATGTTTATCTCTTTAATAAAGGCCAACAAGGATTAATTATGATGAAAAATGTAAACTTGCTTTGTAACTAATGCATTGCATGAGGACATTGCAATGGTTAAGTGTAGGGGATTTGATAGGTGTGTAAACACCCATCCTTTTTACCACTTAATTACAATAATAACCGAGCCAAAACGTGTATTTTATGTCATTTATGTCGGAATTATGCGTGGTTTATGTTTTTGTTGTGATTTAGGACTGATTTAGTCGTTTTCGTACACCCGAAAGGTTATCGTAATCTCGGCGAAGTGTGAATGGAAATCCGCGTTAATGTCTCAAGTTTGATGCTCGAATAAAAGATATTTTGATTTTGAAATTAAAAATTACTAATTTAACCGATTAAATATTAAAATGTATAAAAAGCGATAAGGATGAAAATTAAACTACAACTATAAAGTGAGATATCTAAAATAATAATAATGACAATAAAAATGCTAAACTAAACAAGCATAATTAAAAGTATATATTTGAGCTAATGAAATAAAGATAAAGGAAACGAACCCGTATGACGAACCGGATACGCCGAGCTAACATAAAACATAAAACGTTAACGACAATTAAGATAAACGACATTTTTAAAACTTTATTAAAAACTATTTTTGTTTATAAATCTAATATTAAAAATAATAATAATAATAATTTGAATCTATTATGTAAAACAGTTTAATGTATGACTTTAATAGACATTATATTAACTAGAATGTGTAATCTAAAATAAAAGAAATAGCTTGGCACAGTGATAGAGTATGTCTATGTTGGACAAATGATCTCATGTTCGATTCCTCAAACTACTTTTTTTTTTTTTTTTGTTCTACAAAACCACAAACAGTAACAACCTTATGCAACATAAGCACTTGACAACCATAATAAAAAGAAGGAAAAGAAAAGAAAGAAGCTGTGACAAGCCTAGTTAAACTAACACTATTAAAGACAAAAGCAAAAATCATCAAGCTAATTTATCACAACCTAAATTAATGCTATTGAATCCAAACTCAATAAACAATCGAAACACATGCTCCAAATATAAACTTTCATCACAAACCATCGAAAAGTAAATCACAGCTAACCGAATCTCAAACACATCTCCAAATCATAGTAAAAAAATCGTCATCTACACATCATTTTTATACCAATACTACTATCATCATTGAAGTCGAACTCCAAGATCACTACCAAAAATCAAATAACCTCTACAGCATCAAATATAAAGTAAATCCATCATCAACATTCAAATTAATCAAAGCCTATCACAAATTCATTTGAAACAGAAATCAACATAAACGAAATTTATCATAAAACTTGTTGTAATAAACCCAAATGAAACACAAGATGCACTTGAGAAAATCTGTGAGAAAATTAAATCCTAAATCTAATCTATCTACCTAATATACCAAACGCAAGAAAAAATGAATAAAAAAAAGTACTCCGTAAGATCTACGCTACTTTTAAACTAATAGTGGGAAAAAAAAATAACTCAGCTAGAAAAAGATATGAGATAAGATCTCATATGCAAACAAAGATGATGCATTCATGGCTTGCTGGGCCTCCAAACCAACGGGCCTTGTGGGCTGCATCCTTTTAATGGGCTGTTGGGTTTTTGTTGTATTAATGGGTCGGTCCGACCCATTTAAACGGTGTCGGGTCGGCCCAATAAAATATGAAGATACCGTCGGACTCGATTTTTCGTCTTCTTTCCATGTCTTGTGCTCGTTTTGGTCTTTTTTCTTCGTATTTGCTCCTTTTCTTTAATATTCGTACCTACAATAATAAATAACACATATAAACGATAAATGCACTAAAAATACACGTTTTGCTATTTATTATGCCAAAAATGAAGGGATATTAGCACTAAAAACTTGAATAATTACGTGTCTAACACACCCCTACATTTAAGACATTGCTTGCCCCCAAGCAACTATTATCACAAACGTTAAATCCAAAATCAACTTAAAACTACTTTATTCAAAATTGTTTTTTTTTTTTTTTTTTTTTTTTTTTTTTTAGATAAAAGAAAAAAAAGTGACCCGCCATGCTCGACTTTTTATTCAAGGTATAAGGATCATAGAACGGGAAACACGCAAACTGGGTGTCGCCAGGGAATAAAGATCGTCATCCTCTTTTTATTACTCCCAACTAAGCTGAAATTCCTTGTGCAAACGTTTTGGCAAAATGCTAACACTACTTATACTAATAACCTATGTAAAAATAACTATTCACTCCTATATAATTATAAAAGACTAGGCAAGTGCGTTCGTTTTCAAAGTTTTGATCGTTCAAGTCGACATTTGTTATGGTTGCCTAATCATCTAAGTGGAATATTAGTCTCACCGAGTATCACGAGATTTAAGAATCAAAAATGGCCTTTCCCATGTAGCGGCTTTCTTCTCGGAACATCCCAACCTCATCGGTTAAGTGCCCGGGCTTTTGACACCCCACGGAGAATAGTACCGGGATCGGCGGGATTTTGAAATCAAAGATCTTGAAATCACCGCTAAGCTAATAAAAGACACTTAAATGAAAAACAACGACGGTAATTAGAGAATGAAGATTCAAAGGAGAGATCACTCCATGTAGCGACTTTCTTCTCAGCTTGTCCTTTAGTAAAGCTTAGGAGGCTAGGTTTTTACACCCTCGAGAATAGTATCGGAGCTCACGGGACCTTTGACTTCTACATTCCCAATTACCGTCTAAACTCTTATAAAAAATTGACGAATTCTAGTTCAACTTCGGATTTAAATTTTAGAAAAAGCAAGTTTCTCACACTTATAATTAAAGAAAAACAAAAACATAAAACTCTTATTCATTTTTTTTTCTTTTTTTTTTCTTTTTTTTTTCAAATAAAATTTTTTTCTTCTTTTTTTTTTTGCTTTTTTTTTTCTCTTTTTTTTTTCTTTTCTTCTTTTTTTTTCATCGTCATTTTTTTTTCAAACTTTTTTTTTTCTTTTTTTTTTCAACATATTTATTCACGCAACATTATTTCAAATTTAAGAAAGTATGCTTTCACTCAAATTTAAATAAAAAGTTGAACTAGGACTCTATATCAAAATTGCATAAGAATTTATTTTTTGCATAACAACACAATTTTTAACGTTCAAAGGCTTGAAAAAAAAACACACTTATTAAATCTAGTTATAATCTAAGAGGAAAAGCCATAGGTTACTCATATAAGCTCTAAAGAGAACCAACTACTCCACGTTTAGCATTTTTATTTGCGCAATTCCTAAAAGCTTAGTCTAAAAGTAAAGGGAGCAGCCAGATCAACACTCAGGCAGAGTCAGGATCCCCTTTGTTCTAGCCTACGGGACAAGTCAATCACGCACGGTCAAAAAACGTTTTATTATGATTAATAAAATAAAATAAAATAAAAACAGACATTTGATCAAAATAGGATGCAAGAGGGCAAACAAGTAGGCATGAATATAATCCATATGATATAAACCCCCCTACACTTAGAACCGAACATTGGCCTCAATGTTCAAAAGTGATAAGGTGCTACCCCTACACTTAAGAACACAAAAGGCTAATGCTAGAACTCCAAGTGTAAGAAGGAGAACACAATCAGATATGCATGGATAAAGATGAGAACTGAGTACTCCCCTGATATAGACATGAAGATCGATCGGAGACTGAATGAAGAAGATGATGGAAATCAGCAACATCAACCCTCTGAAAGTCTTCTCGATCCAAGGGATCCTGCACACAAAAACAAAGACCAACAAGCACACATGGAGAGAAGCACACGCCCCTACACTTATGTTAGAAAATAAATAAAAAGGATAGATCATCGGGTTGCCTCCCGAGAAGCGCTTGTTTTTGTTAACCGAGTCACGGGCCTGACTCGACCCCGAATTAAATGGTCCATGGGGGAGCCTCTAATGTAATACCGGGATCAAAAATCTTATCCTCGGTCCCGGAGGAACATAATAAATGAGAGGCAGGAGGATAAGTCATGAAAGGTAGAAAAGTCCTCTCAACATACGAAAAGTATGTGAGGTCGTGATCCACGGGATGTGGGATGGGTAAAGGAGACAAATTGTCATCCCCCAAAGACAATGGATGGTCACTCTTCGGCAAAGCCGTAAAGGTATCAATCATAGAATGGTCAATGTCACCTCCCGGGTCAAAGCACTCATCCTCATTTCCCGGTATGAAATGAGGAGAGTAAAAGCGATACATCACCTGCTTGGGTGTGCACGCGATAGGACGGGGTGGCAACATAATATGAGAAATATCAGAAGACATATCTACCACCCGCGTCACCTCACCAGACCGAATCAAACGGAAGGTAGGGTTAAATCTCTCCACCTCCTCTACGATGGGAGGTGGCATGGCTAACAAAGAATGCTCATCAATAGAAATAGAGTCGGAGCTATCAATGTCCTCAATCCCCTCTTCAAAGAGAAGATTCACCTCACTAGAGATGTAGGCGTCATCAAAATCAAATAAAGGGTTCGAATAAATCTTGAAATTTTCCTTCTGAACGTCTTCATCGGATAGTGACTCGTCATCACTAGAAGTAAAATCATCATCGAGATCAAAAAGAGGATTAGAGAAAGCCAAAGAATCGTCTCCCAAGATGTCGGTGGGAGGTAATGAGTCATCACTAGAAAGAGATTCACACTCATCGTCACTATCGAAAGCAACCGTAGGCTCACTTTGGATTGAAATAAGAATCTCATCACAAGGAATAGTGATGAGACCCTCATCCCCCATGATGAGAGAGGCATCGGTCTCCGTAGTGGAAGAATCGAGAATAGGAGTGGTTGAATCCTTAGGCTCGAGAGCCGGCAAGTCGAGAGAAGGAATTACAATTGCACTAGGACATTGAGCACAAAGATCATTCCAAGAAATAGAATTCTCATCGTCATCATCATCATAATAGTAAGAACGCACAAGAGGAGGAGTATAATCACTAAGATTAGATACTTGCTCTTGTCGTTGTCGTTGTCGCTTTTCCTCCTCCTTTGCTTCTTTTAGAAGAACAACGGCTTCTTGAAGTTGCGAAATAATGGCGTGTGTTTCGTCATTCAAAGCATTGAGTTGTTGAATTCTCTGAGAGGATTGATGATTGATGGTAGGATGTGGGGGCTCACAGTTATGAAAACCAGAATTATAGCACGGATGTGGCTCATAGGAAGTCATCGGTTGAGAAGAATTAGAACACGGATTTGGTTCATAATAATCCATCGGTGAAGAAAAATGAGGACACGGATTTGGCTCATAATAATTCATTGGCTGACAATACAAAGTATCGTGAGGGCCCCCACAATGATTGCAACACGGGTATTGAGAAAAATCCGGTGCTTGTTGAGGATAGGGATTGTCATAGACGGGAGGGGGGGAGAAAGTATTGTAAGAGGAGAAGTACGAATTTGTTGAATTGCAAAATGGACAAAATCCAAATTGTGTATTGTCGATATCAAAACCGCACCGCTCACAAGTACACCATTGACATGTTTGAAAACCATGCCATGGTCTCCCACACCGAACACAAGACGAATCCATGAAGAATTATAAATAAGAGGGGTAGAGAAAAGAATTAAACACAATAGAAGATAAAGAAGAATATTTTTAAAACTTTTTTTTTTTTTTTGATGATATATAAAGTAATAAAGAAAATAAAATAAAATAAAATAAGAAAATATTTTTGGTTTCTAAATTTTTTTATATATATATATATATATATACAAATACGAAAATAAACTTTCAAAAAGAAAGGATCTTCAAGTCACTAACTAAAAACACAACGCAAACATCGCTACACACAAAGCCGGCAGCGGCGCCATTTGATTTAGTCGTTTTCGTACACCCGAAAGGTTATCGTAATCTCGGCGAAGTGTGAATGGAAATCCGCGTTAATGTCTCAAGTTTGATGCTCGAATAAAAGATATTTTGATTTTGAAATTAAAAATTACTAATTTAACCGATTAAATATTAAAATGTATAAAAAGCGATAAGGATGAAAATTAAACTACAACTATAAAGTGAGATATCTAAAATAATAATAATGACAATAAAAATGCTAAACTAAACAAGCATAATTAAAAGTATATATTTGAGCTAATGAAATAAAGATAAAGGAAACGAACCCGTATGACGAACCGGATACGCCGAGCTAACATAAAACATAAAACGTTAACGACAATTAAGATAAACGACATTTTTAAAACTTTATTAAAAACTATTTTTGTTTATAAATCTAATATTAAAAATAATAATAATAATAATTTGAATCTATTATGTAAAACAGTTTAATGTATGACTTTAATAGACATTATATTAACTAGAATGTGTAATCTAAAATAAAAGAAATAGCTTGGCACAGTGATAGAGTATGTCTATGTTGGACAAATGATCTCATGTTCGATTCCTCAAACTACTTTTTTTTTTTTTTTGTTCTACAAAACCACAAACAGTAACAACCTTATGCAACATAAGCACTTGACAACCATAATAAAAAGAAGGAAAAGAAAAGAAAGAAGCTGTGACAAGCCTAGTTAAACTAACACTATTAAAGACAAAAGCAAAAATCATCAAGCTAATTTATCACAACCTAAATTAATGCTATTGAATCCAAACTCAATAAACAATCGAAACACATGCTCCAAATATAAACTTTCATCACAAACCATCGAAAAGTAAATCACAGCTAACCGAATCTCAAACACATCTCCAAATCATAGTAAAAAAATCGTCATCTACACATCATTTTTATACCAATACTACTATCATCATTGAAGTCGAACTCCAAGATCACTACCAAAAATCAAATAACCTCTACAGCATCAAATATAAAGTAAATCCATCATCAACATTCAAATTAATCAAAGCCTATCACAAATTCATTTGAAACAGAAATCAACATAAACGAAATTTATCATAAAACTTGTTGTAATAAACCCAAATGAAACACAAGATGCACTTGAGAAAATCTGTGAGAAAATTAAATCCTAAATCTAATCTATCTACCTAATATACCAAACGCAAGAAAAAATGAATAAAAAAAAGTACTCCGTAAGATCTACGCTACTTTTAAACTAATAGTGGGAAAAAAAAATAACTCAGCTAGAAAAAGATATGAGATAAGATCTCATATGCAAACAAAGATGATGCATTCATGGCTTGCTGGGCCTCCAAACCAACGGGCCTTGTGGGCTGCATCCTTTTAATGGGCTGTTGGGTTTTTGTTGTATTAATGGGTCGGTCCGACCCATTTAAACGGTGTCGGGTCGGCCCAATAAAATATGAAGATACCGTCGGACTCGATTTTTCGTCTTCTTTCCATGTCTTGTGCTCGTTTTGGTCTTTTTTCTTCGTATTTGCTCCTTTTCTTTAATATTCGTACCTACAATAATAAATAACACATATAAACGATAAATGCACTAAAAATACACGTTTTGCTATTTATTATGCCAAAAATGAAGGGATATTAGCACTAAAAACTTGAATAATTACGTGTCTAACAAGGACGAAAAGGTGAAAAGTGGAGAAAACGCGGCTTTCACGGGCTTTTATCGAAGAAAAAGACGAAAGACGAAGTCGAAATATCAAGAGTGCAAAAAGAACGGAAGTCCAAGACCAATTCTGAAGATTTATCGAAGAAAAAGTCAAAAGACGGAAGTTTACCAAAAGCCGAAGAACTCAAGTCTAATTTATTGAAGAATTACAAGACGAGTTCAAAGAAATCCTGAGCCAAAGTCATTAAAGTCCAAGATTTAAGAAGAGTAAAGAAAGCAAGGACCTAAGGACGCAATTAAGGAAAAGATGAAAGAGGGAGGAAGCTTCCTAAGCTCCTCCCTAATCTCCCTATATATAGTTTTCTATGTTTTCATTTCATAGTTGTTGGGTGGCTTGACAACCCACACTTCCACCATTTTCATACCTTGTTATTTAATTTCTTGCAATTTAATTTCTTGTATTGCACCTTTAATTTCTTACCTTTAATTCAAGTAAGTGTTCTTAATTTTGTTGTTTTAATCTTCTTTACCTTTGATCAAGCTTTCTATTATTCATCTCTTTCTACCTTTCTTTGATTTTAGTTTACTTTTGGTGCGAAATCTATTTGATCCGTGTTGTTCTTAATGTTTTCGTGCCTAAAAGTTAATCTCTTTGTGCCTACTTATGTTTTCATACGAATAAGCTTTAAGATCTTTGTGCTTATTGGCTTGTTTATATGTTTAGCTTATTTACTTTTTAAAGTTTTCTTAAAAAGTTCATCTTTTTATAGTTTGATTTAAAAGATTGCTTATTTTAAGTTTGGATAAGTTGTTATTTGTGCTTATTTAGTCTTTTTCATATTGGATTCGTTCAAGTTTTAGTTTGAGCTTATTCCTATAGCTTATAACTTGCTTATTTCAAATCAAAAGGTAATCGGAAAGGGTAAACCCCTTTCCGATTTGGCTTTCCGATCATCACCCCCTTATTCCGATCATCAAGATCGGATTAGGGTTTGTGCTTTCTGATTTGCAGCCATTATTCCGATCGTATTGATCGGATTAGGGTTTAGATATTCCGACGGTGGGGTTTGTTGAGATTCCGATTTGGAGGTTTGCTAAACATTCCGATATGACTCAAGTTCATATATTCCGATTGCTTGGTTTTGATACATTCCGATTGAATGTTTCTTGCATAACATTCCGATATGGATCCATTAGTTTGGCCTCATTCCGATCACCCTTGTTTTCCCATCATTCCGATTGGGCAATTTTACCATATTCCGATCTGTTGATCGGATTAGGGTTTATGTTTTCCGATTGAGCTTTCCGATTGCCTGCCCCCTATTCCGATTAGTATTTTAATATTCCGATTGGATATTCCGATCAGGGATTCCAATCAAGCTTGTTTTGTTTTATTTTAATATTTTGCTTTAGTAAAAGTGACAATTTTTCTCGTTTTGTTTTTAGTCTATTTTAATTTCGTTTTGCATTTTTATTTGATTGTTAATTTACTTTTCGTTAAGTTTTAATTTTACGTCATTTAATTTCTCCTCATTTACTTTTAAAGTTTTAAATATTGCACCGTTTACGTTTCAACTAGTTTTAGTTTTAATTACTCGTCATTTATTTTAAAGTCTTGCACATTTATTTTACCACGGCCAAAAGTATTATTCTTTACCAAAAATGACTGAGTCACACATTTAACCGGAAATCAATTCGTTAAGATACCGAGAAACAAGAACTTTAATTTTTATACGGGCAAAAAGCCTTGTATCACTATATCATCCAATGATTTGTCTTATCAAGATAACATTCCTAATTTGGATGAAGAGTTTGCTCATATAGGAAATGTGGATCCTTCTCCTCTCCCACCTTATAATTCTTGTGATGCAACCTTTGATGATAGTGATGAGTCCTTCACATCTGATGATGAATCCATGTGCTCTATGACTCCTTCACCTATTCCTCCAAGTGATTTTGTGATTCATTCCAATCCTCTTTTTGAAACATCATTTGATAACCCACTTTTCCACCATGATGAAGAAACCAATGAGGATTTTAGTGATGATGAACCTTCTCTTTGTGATACACCGATATATGATGATTATAGTGATGATGAGTTTTCCACTTGTGAATCTTCATTTTTCGATGATCACACTTCCTTGAGTTTTAAGGAGTCACCAATCTTTGACAAACCAATCTATGATTACTAATAGTGATGAGGAGGGGTCTATCATTGATGAGAATGAGGAGGTTCTAAAGACTGAAAGATTGCTTAGTGAAGATGAATTGATAGATAAACAAATTGAAGATTATCTTAAGAGAGATGATATTGTGGTTGATACATATTTTTCCAATTGGGAAGAGGATATTCGTCTTATTGAGAACATGCTTTTTGGGACCCTAGAGCCTACACCTCCTTCACAAGACACTATTAATCTTGATCCTCCTTTTTATATGCCTTCTATGGAAGATTACCCACCTTTTGATGATGATGAAGAGCCTAACATGGATATACTTGTTATGAATGTTTTGATACCTACACCTTCATTGTCTTATGATGCTTTGATAACTAAGGGGGAATCTTATTTGGTGGACACGAGTTCATCTTCTTATTTTCCCATGAAGGGAAAGTTTTTTGATCCTGGGATACGTATGTTTGAGACACCTTGATTTTCATCTACTCCACTTAAGAGTGTGACTTCTATTGATATGGGCTTCTTGTATGAGCTTACTTTGGTGATGCTACCTACTTTGGAGTTGTTCACATGTCGAGATGGAAACTATGTATTTGATCCTGGGGTGCTTCCTATTTGAGAGATTTCGTATGTTGGACAAACTTGAGACACGTTGGACCGTTCCATTTATCGAGGCAGATATTGTAAATCTTATAGTAAATACCAACGTGCTAAGTTTAAGTGTATCATGCGAGATGTGCTTCAAAATGGATATCCTTTATTCTTCATGATGGTTTCTGATAAGAGCTATTTTACTCATATCAATTATATCAAATAACAATGAATAAGTGCATAAAAATATCATGAAAATGCCTTGTATATGTTTGTTTTTGTTGTTTCGTGTGTGTAGGTACCAAGTTCGCAAAAACCGGCAAAAACCGGCACGAGTTTGAAGAAAAAGATTGAAGAAGCCAAAATCCAACTCGACTTGAGTGGGTTTGATAATTATGCAAGATTTTGGGCCAAGTGGGTCCCACAATTGCTATTTGGGCCTGATAGCCCATTATGGGAATTAATATTGTCCATTTGAGCAAAAGCCCAATGGACCCAATTTGCTAGTACAAACGGATGGAAGTAATATAAGTTTTGGGCCAAAAGCCCAAAAATAAGTAGACGTATGGAGTAATGTATGGGCTTTTAGGGTTTTGCTTCAAACGTATGCATTTAATTCACAAACGTAACTCACATTCACACTCACATAATAAATTAAGCCGTCCCTTTCACCTTTATTTACTTCACACGTTACACCATTCACACATATATTAATCCTCACCCACTCGTTTCACACACTCAATTTTGAAATACTTTCGATATCTTCTATGTATCTTCATCCTTTACCTTTCATCCCCAATAACCAGTAAATACATATTACTGTTCCACAAACCCTAGCCAAATAAATCAACAAAATAAATTAGGGCTTTTATGGCACACGGTTGATTCAAGTATGTGGGATTAAAACCCCCATGTTTTAAGGAAGAGAAGGGTGGTCAAGGAGAGCTACGTGGCATCTCATAATTGGTTTTGACACCTCATTTATCCTAATCAACCAATCAGGAGGCTTCAAAGAAACACAACTAGCACACACGGATGCCACGTTGGCAATCCGTGTGCTAGTTGTGCCCTATCAACCATCCGATCAACAAAGAAAGAGAAAATGAAGATCTAAGGGCTATTATTGAAGAGGAATATTCTATTGAAGATTCGGATATTCGCTCATCATAAGCCTTGGGATGGCTATAAAAACCCCCATTTTACTTGTAATTTTCATCCTTTTCTTACTTTATTATTATAATGTCATTTTGTAGTTAGGAATTTGTATTTTCTTTTCAGAATATTGTAATGTTGGATTTGATATAATAAAAGTTCATTTTCATATTTAATCTCTATATTTTACGTTTTAATCTTACTGTTCACGATTTAATTTTACTGTTTAAATCACTTACATTTTCTAACTTGACAAAAGGATATTATTGATATTAATCGTTCATATGAACTAAGTTAATTGTTTCTGTGAATGATTGTAAGTTGAGTAAAGGATAAACGTTTATCCCACTGATAAACGTAAAGAAGCTGTTGGTTTAAGTCTTGGTTCGTGGTTCATAAGCTTTGCTGGTGGTTTATTTAATGGTGGTTCGAAGGTGTAGATTCGGTTCTTAGGTTGTTCAGCGCAACCTACTACTCAAAGGAAATCTACAATAGGTTCTTATCTCTTTTCTTTTTAATGTTAAGTTTTATAAATCTGTTTGGAATAGTGTATGAATGTTGTTTATTTCATGTGATGATTAAGCTGATATGGATTAATTCTTGCTATTATGTAATTCGTTAGAGTAACTGTTTAAGATTGGTATATGTTTTTCTATAGTTTCGAGTTTCTGGATATATTATGATTTATGATATGGTTATGTTATTCATCGGTTAGATTGCTAGTTAGAATTTGAGTATTGCTAGTTCACTGCCGTGGTTTCATTTGCTGATGTTTAATTACTGTCATTATTTCTTATGTTACCATTTGACTTATTTTGATGCTAAATATAAGCTAATGTAGTGTTGTTTCGTTTTTTATGAGCTGTTGTTAGATCTTTTAGGACTTTACTGATTTATCTTACTGTATGTTGGTTTAAATCTGCTTCGATTATGGTCATTGGGTTTTCTGATATTCAAGTTCCAATAGGCTGCTGAATGATTTTAATAAATTCTTAGATCTGAGATGTTGAAATTATCTGAGTGGTTTAGATTGAATAGGACAAGCTGCGTGTTATAGCTGCTAAGTTTTAGAATCTGAATATGTTTATTACTGGTTGGCTTTTACTGGATTTATTTTAGCTGTTATAATGAATTTGCTGAGTTGATTACATGCTCTGTTGGATTTCTATAGCTATCAGGATCATTGCTCTGATATGTTCAAAAACTGATAACCTTATCAGTTTATTACAAAAGATTTGTGTCAAGATAAGTCACTCTTGTGACATTTAACCTTTTACTGTCAAAAACAAATTATTCACAAAATATTGTCCAAATCTGGACTCGAACCCATGACCTCCTGGTCATGGGCCTGAAGCTTTACCAACTGAGCTAACTGGCTTAATTGGTTTAGTTTTCTGTTACTTCATTATTGTAGTGTTTTTTGTCTCAGGCAGATTTTTATTTAAAGATTGTTTTAATTAACCTTACGTTTTTTTAAATAATTTTAATATATGTTTTTATTAAAATAAATTATTAATTTCTAAAATAATATTAGTTTCAAAATAAAATAAAATAATAAATAAAAAATGTTTTTATTAAATTTAAGAGTTTAATTAGTTTTTATATAATTAGATTTTTATTGTTGAGATAAATATATTTTTTAAAATAGAATTAGTTTAATTAAATTTTTAATAAAGTATATTAGTTTAAAAAGTTAAATAGATTTCTAAAAATAGTTTAAAAGTTATTTTTATTAAATAGTTTAATTTTTATAGATAATTAAAAAAGTTTAATTTTTAAATAGTTCTAATTTTAAGTAATTGTTTTAGATCTAATAATAGCGGGGTTTACGATTCATCCACTTTAGGATAATTTTAAATAGTTTAAAATTAGTAGATTTTAATTTTAGTTTAAAAACCGAAAACCAATTCACATCAATTGTCCAAAACGAAACAAAACGTCTCAAATTCACTCGATCTCCGTGTACAACGAACTTGGTTCATCACGTGTTTAGTTGAATTCGTCATTGGTAATATTAGTCTATTACTTTTTCCTAAAGGTAATTTTCTATTTTACCCTATAACGTAATCTAATTATCACTATACATATCTCGATCACATCAAAAATTTTGGCGCCGCTGCCGGGGATCTTGTGTACGATTCGCTTTTGTGGAGATTTGTTGATCGTTGATTTGAAGACCCTTTCCGTCCTCGGAAAGTTTTGTTATTTTTCTATTATATAGTATGTATCGTTTTTCTCGTTTTTTGTGAATAATATATTGTATTACGTAGAACAATAAATTTACATACTTATCAAATAAGGCCTTAGTTGGGATTTCATCACCTAGCTATTGTAGTCGAATCCAAAACAAAAATAAAAGGCAAAATAGATAAATACTAATAAGAAGTTTGAACTCGATTTATACAAACTATAAGGTGGGTATAAGGCGACCTGCTATAAAAAGCCGTCTAAGGAAAAAGGTTTTTAAGTGCTTTGTGCCACCTCATTTCCCCGCTTGCTTGTGCGTATATTGAGAGGGACAACCTATTAATGGTTTGCCAACTCAAGTAGTAATAAATCTTATTTTTGTAGTTTACTTATTGAACCTCGAGACGTTTAGGTTTTCACCTATCGTTTCAAAGTCGACCGAGGGTAATTTACTTCCATAGTAGTTATCCTTATTCCTTGTTTTTTATCGATCATTTTTTATTGAGCAATACCAAATAAAATACCAAAAATAATCTTCTTCTTGTCTAATTTCTCTTCTTCAAATCCTCTAAAATTCTCGTCTTTGTAGTGTATGAAATTACGTTCTTCTCGTCTTGTGATTGATTTTAATAGGCTTGAAAATATTCCTCGTAGAAATAGAAATCGTCAACAACGAATAGTAGAACCCGAGCTTCCACCTATTGTTGTAGAGATGGTCGATAACCGAACAATGGAGGAATTTCTCCGTGCACCCACCGAAGGGTATGGGGAAGCAATCGTTGTGCCGGCTATTTTGGCGGATCATTTTGAGATTAAGACGGGTCTTTTATCGCTCATTCGTGCCGACCAATTTCATGGCAATGAGACCGATAGCCCGCATTCTCACATTCGGAATTTTAATCGAATTACCTCGACTCTCAAGTTTAGAGATGTGTCGAATGACGTGATTAAGCTCATGCTTTTTCCGTACTCGCTCGAGGGTAATGCTAAGCTTTGGTATGAGAAAGAACCACCGGGTTCGATCTTAACATGGGATGATTTAGTGTCTAAGTTTATGGATTACTTCTTTCCACCATCTAAGACAACACACTTTAAGAACGAGATCACTAGATTCGAACAAAAAGTGCATGAATCGTTTGGGGTTGCATGGGAAAGATTTAAAGATTTGTTGAGACAATGTCCACACCACGGTTTCTCGGAATTGCATCAAATAAATACTTTTTATAATGGGCTTAATATGATTGAACAAGATTCTTTAAATGCCGCCGCGGGTGGTAATCTTTTAAGAAAAACTCCGAGGGACGCGTGGAGAATAATTGAGGATAAGTCTAGAGCATAATATTCACTAAACACACCGGTTGTTTCCAATGTGAATCCCGAGATTGCTAGATTGGACTCTAAGATTGATAGTGGATTTGCAACTTTGTTGAGTGAGATTAGGAAGAATCCTCATGGATCGATTAATATGGTTGAGAATGTTTGTGTATCATGTGGTGGAGCACATCCTAATCATGCTTGTTTAACCACGGGGTTTGATCAAGCTAGTGCTTTTGCCGCGACGGGAACTTATGGCTCCAACGGTCAAGTTCCTCGTCAAAATCATGTTGCTCCACCGGGTTTTCCACCGGTTCAAAATAGGTACAACAATGGAAACAATGGGAATAATTTTAACCGTGGTAACCAAGGGAATTATAATCAAGGAAATGGGTTTAATGCTAATCAAAACAATCAAGGTTTTCAAAGCAATAATCAAAATGATTTGTCAAGCTATATTAAATCGAATAAGGAAAATTTGAAAGCTTTACAAACATTCAAGGGCAAATTAATACTTTGAGACTCGATTTTCAAAATACGATTAAAGGGCAAAATAACAAGATTGAGCTTAATCAACAAAGGTTAGAACAAAGTCAAAATCGTATGCACCAAAGTTTGGAACAAAGTCAAAATAAATTGCTTTCGATGTTTGAGGGATTCATGTCTAAACCGTCATCTTCTTCGGGTTGCTTACCTAGTAACACCATTCCAAACCCGAAGGGAGAGCTTAAGGCCATAACCATTTATGATGATTGTGAAAATTTAGATGAAGTTGAAGTGATTGAGTTTAGTCCTCCACCTAAGGAAACTTTTCTAGAAGTCACTAAGGCTAATTTGAATGTGATTAGTACCTCGGTTTTCTTTGATTTCTTTCACGAGAAGTATAAAGATCCGGGTCAATTCTTGATACCTTGTGTTTTCAATGAGCTTGGGGTTTGCAAAGGCCTAGCTGATCTAGGAGCTAGCATTAACATAATGCCCCTAGCCCTTTGGAAAACCATTGATTATGCACCACTTAGTACCACTCGTATGATCATTGAGCTTGCTAATGGAACCACCACTCGACTGGTTGGTATAGCGGAAAATGTCATTATGAAAGTGGGGAATTTCTTGTACTTAGCCGATTTTGCTATAGTTGATTATGAGACCAATCCTCGTGTGCCAATTATTTTAGGACGACCATTTTTGTGCACGACTCAAATTCAAGTTGATATGAGGAAAGAGGAAATTAAATTGTTTTATGGAGATAAAAGCATTGTTTTTAAACCGGAAAAGATTCCAAGATTTGCTTCTAAGAAAGTTGAAAGTGTAAAACTTGTTGAAACAATTGAAAGTAATAAGAAAGCTCTTTTTGATAAAGGTGTTTTTCCAATTTTGAAAACTCCATTTTGTGAAAGTAAAAAGTTAAATTCAAATGAAGAAGCTTGCTTTGTTGAAACATGTTGTAATCTTTCCTCATCTACACTCACTCCACACGAGGATGATAAGATTGAAAAACAAATTGATGATTACTTAAGTGAGCCTTTTGATGCTAGTGAGTTTATTAGTGAGAATTTTGATCCCGAGAGTGATATTGCTTTAATTGAACAATCTTTGAAAATGGACTCATTTTCACTCTCTTCTAAGGATCATGTTGATGTTCCTAAGGCACAATCTTCCATTGAAGAGCCTTTGATTCCTAACTTCACACCGAGTGAGGTTAGTGACTATTCATGTGATAAGTTCATCGATGAACTTTTTGCTATCATTGATCCACTTCCACGGGGAAGTGAAGACGTTACCGATCTCGAGATCGAACGTGATTCTTGTGTTTTACCTACCATTCTCAAGGAATTCGCCGATGAATATCCTTCTAAGGAGAATGATGATCTTGTATCCGAGTGTGACACACTCTATATTTTGTTGGATATCTCTTGTGATGACAAGATGGATGACACTTTTGTGACTTACTCAAATCCTCTCTTTGAAGCTTCAATGAACAATAATCCATTGTTTCAAGAGGATTTAGAGAGTATCATACCTCCTACATCTCACAACCTTTGTGATGATGAGCTTCTTATGAAGGAGGTTGATGAGTTTCTTTATATAGACATTCCTTCGGAATTTAAGGAAGAGTCTAATGACGGTGATGAAGATTCTTGGTTTGATCACCCGATTTATGATGATGATAATGTTGACCCGGAGGGAGAAATTACTTTTGCTCCAATTATCATTCCCACTCGCTTTGATCTTAATGTGCGGGTTTTTCATGCGACTCGTTTTGAGTACCATGACCCCTTTGTTCACATTCATAAGAGTGATAAGGTCAACAAAGTCATGCAAGTTGAAACCACTAGTGTTGAGACTTTTATACCACCATTACTATGTGCTTCATATGATTTAGGATTAGCATGGGGGGACGACACCTTGTTGTCTATTCCTTTCTCCACCGAGGACGAGGTATTCGACCCCGGAATCGTTGATTTAGGGAAATCTCGGCCTTTCACCGATGCAATAATTGAAAGACTTTTTAATCATCTTGGTACGAGTTTATCTCGGGGAGCATGCTACATCCATACCTTTATTTGTGACTACCATCTCTTGTTAGAGATTTGTGTTAGATTTTTATCCTTTCGTTTGTCATCCGACAACGAGGATGAGATCTATGACCCCGGCATCGTGCTTTATGTTGGATTTTATTCCATTATGCTGGTTTTTACCATTTTCCCTAAGGACCAATGAATTCGGGGATCGAGTCGAGCTCATGACTCGGTGAACAAAAACGAGGTGCCTTGTGGGGGAGTCCCATACATTCTATATTCTTTCTATTTTCTAACACTAATAAGGCTTGATCTTTTAAGCTCGTGCTCGTGTTTTGTTGTGTTGTGATCTTAGGTATGACCCTAATATTTGAAGACTCTCGTGTTCGGTTTTTGCCGGTCCACTTGATCTTCCATTCATTGAATGCCAAAAAGGGGCACACTCTTTATCCCTTGATTTCTATCGACTAACGTTTTATCTTGATGCATAATTAATAAACGGCTTATATATTTGCGTGCTCTTTCCATGCTAGGATTTTGCATTAGACTCTTCGTGTTTTAGCAAGGGGGTGTTACTCTTGAGCTAAGAAACATTGAGGACAATTTTTGTTTTAGAATGGGGGAGTCAATCGATATAATCGCTTGCAATCACTTTTGTCGTGTCCAAACGTATTATTTTTCTCATTTTTCAATAAAATTTTATATTTTTAGTGTTATTTTTAAGTTTTAATAAATAAAATAAGTGCTTTTGACACGAATGTAGGATTTTCGTTGGTGAAAATAAGAATAGTTTTTGACTCGACTCGGTTTTTTACCTTAGCTTTTCCTTAACGTATTTGAATTAAGTTTTGCTAGGCTTTTATATAGGGAGCTTTAAAACACGAAAGTCTTAATTCATACGAGTTAAGAACAAGAACTTTTCGCAAGTTCCTATAATTGATCCTAGAAAGTCGTTTATTAAGGGAACTTTAAAACGCAAATTCTAAAACTTGAAAAAATATAAGAAGATGCAAGATCCTATAGATGACTTGAAAACCCAAAACTTTGATTTAATAGGCTAAGTATCCATTGATTTCACATTTTTGAAATTTTACAATATGGAGAACAAGAGATGATAGAGTTCAATCATAAGTTTCTAAGGTTAAATTCTTCTTTGTGCAAGTATTTTTGTGTTTGATTTAATCTCCTCGTACTTACTTTCCTCGCTTGAATAATAATTGCTTAATAAATGAAGTTTTTAGCGGTTTAGGCTTGATATCTTAACTCGTAACTCCTTCTTTTTCTTCCCTTGTAACTAAAGTGAGAACACATTAAGGGTGTCAGCGTCATGGACTTTTGATCATGGGATTGCGGAAATTTGGCTTACTATAAATATCATATTAATAAGAAGAATAAATAAAAACATGTTCTCTAGGAGCTTTCGGGTGGGAGTCATGTAGCACTAACCTTGTCATTAGAGCCTTAGGGTGTATGTCAAGGGGCGTGTTGAATAAAAATTGCTTCATCATTATGATCCGTAAGGTGGGATGGTGAAGTCAATTCCCTTATTTTTGTCCAAGGAGCCTTAGGGTGTGGATTTTAAATAAGGAGCACAATTGCATCTTAAAGAGCCAAAAGGTATTATGATGTAGTTGTTGCTAACTCCATTAATAAGGTCAAAATTGACTTTGGAGGTTTTATTGTTGCTTTTAAGTAGCCATATTAGCCAAATTTTGGATCCGGGATTTATCCCTAAATCGTGTTAAGTTATCCTTGATGTGGGCTTTCTTTAGTGACAACGGTTTTTGAAGTCAAGGTTAGGATTTGAGAGTTGAGTTTACACCGTTCTTGCCTTCATTTTTGGACTAATAAATATCAAAATAAATTCAAATGAGCCTTTGGGTGAATGAAAAATAAAATCTAGAGATACAATTAGGAATAATAGGAGATTGAGTTTAACACAAATTACTTGTATGAGCTGGTTTAATTTTGGGGCTTATGATTGACAATGATCTTGTTTTTGCACTTGGCATGGAAAGGTGAAAAGTCGGGGACGATGAATCTATTTGAGTTTTATGATCCTTAAAGTTATTTTTCAAATAATGAAAGCAATACATTATGTCGTTGCAAAATAAATTGTCAAAAGTTGAATAATGGTGTAGTTAATGTTTTATTTTATCATTGCGTGAGGACACGGCAATTGCTTAGCAAGGGGGAGTTAGATATGAGCTATTTTACTCATATCAATTATATCAAATAACAGTGAATAAGTGCATAAAAATATCATGAAAATGCCTTGTATATGTTTGTTTTTGTTGTTTCGTGTGTGTAGGTACCAAGTTCGTAAAAACTGGCAAAAACCGGCACGAGTTTGAAGAAAAAGATTGAAGAAGCCAAAATCGAGCTCGACTTGAGTGGATTTGATAATTATGCAAGATTATGGGCCAAGTAGGTCCCACAATTGATATTTGGGCCTGATAGCTCATTATGGGAATTAATATTGTCACATTTGAGCAAAAGCCCAATGGACCCAATTTGCTAGTACAAACGGATGGAAGTAATATAAGTTTTGGGCCAAAAGCCCAAAATCTTCAAACAAGTAAACGTATGGAGTAATGTATGGGCTTTTAGGGTTTTGCTTCAAACGTATGCATTTAATCCACAAACGTAACTCACATTCACACTCACACAATAAATTAAACCGTCCCTTTCACCTTTATTTACTTCACACGTTACACCATTCACACATATATTAATCCTCACCCACTCGTTTCACACACTCAATTTTAAAATACTTTCGATATCTTCTATGTATCTTCATCCCTTACCTTTCATCCCCAATAACTAGTAAATACATATTACTGTTCCACAAACCCTAGCCAAATAAATCAACAAAATAAATTAGGGCTTTTATGGCACACGGTTGATTCAAGTGTGTGGGATTAGAACCCCCATGGTTTAAGGAAGAGAAGAGTGGTCAAGGAGAGCTACGTGGCATCTCATAATTGGCTTTGACACCTTATTTATCCCAATCAACCAATCAGGATGTTTCAAAGAAACACAACTAGCACACACGGATGCCACGTTCGCAATCCGTGTGCTAGTTGTGCAGTATCAACCATCCGATCAACAAACAAAGAGAAAATGAAGATCTAAGGGCTATTATTGAAGAGGAATATTCTATTGAAGATTCGGATATTCGCTCATCATAAGCCTTGGGATGGCTATAAAAACCCCCATTTTACTTGTAATTTTCATCCTTTTCTTACTTTATTGTTATAATGTCATTTTGTAGTTAGGAATTTGTATTTTCTTTTCAGAATATTGTAATGTTGGATTTGATATAATAAAAGTTCATTTTCATATTTAATCTCTATATTTTACGTTTTAATCTTACTGTTCACGATTTAATTTTACTGTTTAAATCACTTACATTTTCTAACTTGACAAAAGGATATTATTGATATTAATCGTTCATATGAACTAAGTTAATAGTTTCTGTGAATGATTGTAAGTTGAGTAAAGGATAAACGTTTATCCCACTGATAAACATAAAGAAGCTGTTGGTTTAAGTCTTGGTTCGTGGTTCATAAGCTTTGCTGGTGGTTTATTTAATGGTGGTTCGAAGGTGTAGATTCGGTTCTTAGGTTGTTCAGCGCAACCTACTACTCAAAGGAAATCTACAATAGGTTCTTATCTCTTTTCTTTTTAATGTTAAGTTTTATAAATCTGTTTGGAATAGTGTATGAATCTTGTTTATTTCATGTGATGATTAAGCTGCTATGGATTAATTCTTGCTATTATGTAATTCGTTAGAGTAACTGTTTAAGATTGTTATATGTTTTTCTATAGTTTCGAGTTTCTTGATATATTGTGATTTCTGATATGGTTATGTTATTCATTGGTTAGATTGCTAGTTAGAATTTGAGTATTGCTAGTTCACTGACGTGGTTTCAGTTGCTGATGTTTAATTACTGTCATTATTTCTTATGTTACCATTTGACTTATTTTGATGCTAAATATAAGCTAATGTAGTGTTGCTTCGTTTTTTATGAGCTGTTGTTAGATCTTTTAGGACTTTACTGATTTATCTTACTGTATGTTGGTTTAAATCTGCTTCGATTGTGTTCATTGGGTTTTCTGATATTCAAGTTCCAATAGGCTGCTGAATGATTTTAATAAATTCTTAGATCTGAGATGTTGAAATTATCTGAGTGGTTTAGATTGAATAGGACAAGTTGCGTGTTATAGCTGCTAAGTTTTAGAATCTGAATATGTTTATTACTGGTTGGCTTTTACTGGATTTATTTTAGCTGTTATAACGAATTTGCTGAGTTGATTACCTGCTCTGTTGGATTTTCTATAGCTATCAGGATCATTGCTTTGATATGTTCAAAAACTGATAACCTTATCAGTTTATTACAAAAGATTTGTGTCAAGATAAGTCACTCCTGTGACATTTAACCTTTTACTGTCAAAAAGAAATTATTCACAAAATATTGTCCAAATCTGGACTCGAACCCATGACCTCCTGGTCATGGGCCTCAAGCTTTACCAACTGAGCTAACTGGCTTAATTGGTTTAGTTTTCTGTTACTTCATTATTATAGTGTTTTTTGTCTCAGGCAGATTTTTATTTAAATTAACCTTACGTTTTTATAAATAATTTTAATATATGTTTTTATTAAAATAAATTTTTAATTTCTAAAATAATATTAGTTTCAAAATAAAATAAAATAATAAATAAAAAATGTTTTTATTAAATTTAAGAGTTTAATTAGTATTTATATAATTAGATTTTTATTGTTTTAGATAAATATAGTTTTTAAAATAGAATTAGTTTAATTAAATTTTTAATAAAGTTTATTAGTTTAAAAAGTTAAATAGATTTCTAAAAATAGTTTAAAAGTTATTTCTATTAAATAGTTTAATTTTTATAGATAATTAAAAAAGTTTAATTTTTAAATAGTTCTAATTTTAAGTAATTGTTTTAGATCTAATAATAGCGGGGTTTACGATTCATGCACTTTAGGATAATTTTAAATAGTTTAAAATTAGTAGATTTTAATTTTAGTTTAAAAACCGAAAACCAATTCAAATCAGTTGTCCAAAACGAAACAAAACGTCTCAAATTCACTCGATCTCCGTGTACAACGAACTTGGTTCATCACGTGTTTAATTGAATTCGTCATTGGTAATATTAGTCTATTACTTTTTCCTAAAGGTAATTTTCTATTTTACCCTATAACGTAATCTAATTATCACAATACATATCTCGATCACATCAGTTTCCCCAAGGACAACCTAATTCGGGGCCGAGTCGAGCTAGAGACTTAGGGTTAAAAAAACTCAAGCATTGAATAACTAGGTTTGAAAACGTAGAGTAGATCTAAATAGGTTAGGTTTAATTAAAAGGATGTTATAGTAGAGTTGAAGTGGAGGGGTGCCTCTCTTCGTCTTTTGGTGTTTGCTACAAGGGTTGCTCTCTCACATTTCATGCTTGGAGCTTATGGAGGAGGCCCGTGTATCCGGTTCACTTCGATTAGTTTTTGCTATCATAATATTCAAAACACTTGTGATTAAAATGAATACCCTTTAGTTGTCTCTTCCTTAGCTTGAGTTAAGCAAAGTAATCAATGTCATAAGTGTAGGGGAGTTTACTCCAATACTCTTAAACATTGAGGACAATGTTTATCTTAAGTGTAGGGGAGACTTCTATCGAAGTGACCTTACCTAGACCATTGCCTTAACTTCATGATAACATGGAAATTAATTTTTCAAACATTTTTCAAATTTTTGATCTACTTTGGCCACCAAAAATGTGCATTCATAATTTTTGCATCAATCATTTTTCATTTGCATTGTATATATTTTTCTTTTATTTTTCATCAAAATTATATAAAAGAGAAAAAATATAATAAAAACATGGTTTAACAAATTTAGACTTCTTTGACATATTAGGCCCACCATGGATATTTTGACTCAACCCGAGTTTGCTTATATAAGCATTCTCTAGCTAGTATCCTTAACCATGTAGTCCTTCATTGGTCTATTAGGCTAAGCATCCACCAATCTCATTATTTGAGATTTTAAATTTGTGGAGAATGGGAAATGATAGAGTTGAAGCAAGTATAAAAGGGGCTAGATAAACTTCATGATAATTACTTGTGGCTAAACCCTTCTCTTCTTTACCTCTATTTTCTTCGCATGTATATATGTTAATACATAATCAAGAACGGTTTTAATTGGTTTGTAATCTCTTATGCATTTTTGTCTAATCATTCATGGTTGATATAAGTACGTCTTAAGATTCTAAGTTAGAACGTTTTATGTGTACTAGACTTATGTCATGCTTAATACTTAGCGGGTGTTTTTCCTTTTATTCTTTTCTACTTTCTTTGTGAGGAATAAAGAAAAATAAGAGCGGCTTACAAAAAAATGAGTGGCTAGAAAAAAAAGAGAAAAAGAAAAAGAAAAAGAAAAAAATAATTATACAAGAATCCTAAGAGGTGTAGTGAAGTGTTAATTATAGTAACTATTAGATTCCAATATTACCTTGACGGGTTGCAGGGATTTAATAGTTTCTCCAATCCAATATTACCTTGACGAGTTGCGGGATTGAAGATCCAAAGTCTCAAAAAGACAGAGGATGTAAATTATTGCGTGAGTTTTATTTCTCTTTCCTTAGCGAGTGTGTAGATACTTATTAATGCATGACATGAGGATTTTACACATAAGGCGAATGACTTATTATTCTTGAGTCGGACTTATATTAATTGTGAGCGGTTTTTCAAGTAATGGATGAGAGGATTACTTAGGATTAAAACCGTGCTTCCTTATTTTTGGATTTTACATTTCTTATATTTTACGCTTTAAATAATGACAAATTTGCCCAAAAGCAATTTGCTCAAATAATAACTGGTTCCACATTTAATTGTCATGAATAAGTTGATGCACTTTTTACTTGTGAATACAATGATCCCATTTTTAAGCTTGGTATGGGGAAAGTGAAACTTGAGGGTGATAAGTGTTCATGGTACCAAAAGCCATTTCAAGAAAATCCAGAAATATATAAATAGAATTGTTTTCTTTGCATTGCATTGTAAATATTCAAAATCATTCATCATGTAGTATAGTTTAGTTTATTAAATCATAAAATGGCCAAGGTGGGTTAATTATGAGAAAAGTGCACTCTAGAGCTTTAAAATGCTGCATTGCATGAGGTCATGAAAATGGTCAAGTGAAGGGGAGTTGATAAGTGTGAAAACACTCATCAATTATGATCCAAAAACCACTCAAAACATAGTCAAATACATAATATTTAACAGAAAATATCAGAATTATGTGGGTATTTGTGTTTTATGTGTTTTCAGGTAGACAAGATACATTTTTTGAGCAAACACGCAGTTTCAAGGACTTATTTGATGAAAAGACGAAGAAAAGGACAAGAAATGCCATAAGGACTAAAGTTGCCAAGATCCTAAAGATGAAGGGTTCAAAGTTTAAAGATTAAAGACTTAAAGGATGAAAGATGTTGATTCTTAAAGATAAGGGGCTGATATTGACAATTTATTGAAGAAACAAAGACTACTTGTGTACTTTATCAAAGTTGGTTATAAAAATTAAAGGCTGCTAAATGTTAAGGGATCAAAGCTGTCAGTTTTGTAAAGTGATTTACAGCTGACCAATGAAGTTTCAAGGATGAGGTTCACACGGATCACAAAGAAGCAGCCAATCACTTTTCAGAGTAAAGATAATAATCCGTGTGACACATTATAAGCCAATGAAATCACGACACGTCACCAAGAATTTAAAGAGCAGATTGAGAACGAAATAGAAGGTTTCAGGAGATGAAGTAAACTGCAATATTGATCTAAGATTTCAAGGCGCTTCCAAGTATATAGTTTAATTGTTCCAAAAATCACAATTAAGAAATCCCCCCAATGCCCAATCCGTAAGAACCCTAACCGTTTCTTCCACGTGGCAAAATGTTACTAGGTCTTCCACGTCACCACACTCCACCAGACGTCTATATAAACCCAGCTTCACTCCTCATTTTAGTTAGTTAGTTAGTGTGTAATTTTTCACATAGTTATTAGTTTTGAGTTTTCCTCCCACATTTTATACCTCTAGTTTATGTTTGACACACATACACTAGACGGTTAGGATTAGTTACAAAGTAGTTGTAACAACTTTTTACCATCACTTCAATAAAATTCATTCAATTCCTCTTCAACTTTGTTCTTGCTTTATCCTTTCTGCATATTGTTCCAGTTCGTGTTACTGTTCACAATTGATACATTTTGTTGATGTTATGATGAAGATAATGGCAGTTACATTGATGTTGAGTTGTTTCAGTTGGAACTTCCATGATGGACTAGCATTTGTTCTCAGTTTATAGGAGTAGCAGTTCGAATTCACTTTTGATACAGTAAATGTTACGGATGGCTGTAGTTATGTTAGAATGATGATTCGTACAGATTAGATTGTAGCTGAGATGGAGCTTTATTAAATCCTTGTTGATCAAGCTTTTCGCGAAGAATACACAGTAGTAGTAGGCTGTGACAAATCACAGCTTATCGTTCTCAAATGCAAGTCAGTTTTGGTAACTAGTGGTTCGATTAGTGTAGTTGCTGTGTTTTGATTCAAATAAGCTGAATTAGTTCTTTGGTGCTCAAAGTTGAAGTGGATTGGTTGAATAGTTAGTTTGTGATTTGGTTTGAAGTCGATTTCAGTTTTAGCCGTTGCACGCCATCAAAGAAGGATTTGAAAGAGTTTTTGAAGATTAGAGATTCAGATTTGTAGAGTTAGTTAGTAGCTGTTTAAATTGACCAGTTGAAGCCGTGATGTTTAATTCAAGCTGATGAGTTTTGTTCGAGATCATAGTTCAGTAGATGATGAAGCTTCTACTACAACAAAAAAGGACGGGGTAGAGAGATAGAATAGCATAACAATAGAACTGATATAGTGGCAGAAGTGCTGATCTAGTTCAGTAGTTGGTGGCGGTGTGTTTGCTACAAGGCATCTCAGCGATGAACCTTCTACTCAACGGACTAGCTTCAGACGTCAAGGTCAAGCTTATTTCTATTTTCTGCAATTTTAGAATAAACTAGCTAGTTTATAATAGTAGTGTAGAAACTTGTGTAATCTGCTTGAAGTGTTAGTTGTTTACATGATGAATACCTGTTTTAGCTCCTAGTTCATTTTCGAGTATTTTAGCTTTATAAGCCTTGCAACTTGTCTGTATAAGTGTGTTTGGATTTGCACCCTAGTGATAGATTGATTTCTGTTATAGTGAGTTTGGCGTTAGTTTCTTTTTGCTGATCTTGTTTCATTCAGTTGATTCAATTCTCCTATATGCTGGTAACAAGTAATCCATCAAGTATTCGTTTATCGTAAAAGGAATTTGTTAATAAGGTAAATAGCTAACCAAATTGTAATGTTTCTGTGATATTTTTCAAAAGTTTGGAAAATGAACAATACAAAACCCTCGTAGTGTAATACTCATGTCATTCAACTTTACAACTAAAATGGGTTTTTGGTTATTAAGTGGGCCTGATTAGTTTTACAAAGTATATTTGAATTGGCTTTAGTGCTAGTTAGTTAAGTGTTAAAAGCTGCGATTTAAGTCTTGCCAGTTACAGATTTAGAAAACTGTTAGTCAACAATTGGTTTTAATAACGTGCTGGGTTATTCACGTTTCATTTGGGCTTGTTTTTTATTTGGACTGTGCACATTATTAGTGTAGTATTAGTTTAAGTTTGTATTTGAAGTTTTCCAAATTTGTATTTGTAGTCTTATAAATTTGTTTTAGTGTTATAAATTTTGTATTTTGTATTTTTGCTTTTGTTGAATAATATTGAAATTTATATTTTGTATTTTATACATTTAAATGTTGTAATTGCAATATGTTTTTAGGGTAGTACGTATACGTAATAGATATTATTTTTATTTTTTTTACTTGCTTTGTGTCAAATAGAAATAGATACCAATCAAGCCTATTATTCACCAAAAACAATTAATCTTTACTTGAAAACGTTAAATCAATTCGATAAGACCGAGAGAAAACGAACTAAAAAATGACATATTATTATCGTAGCAGCGTAAATTTGCTTTATTCTTAGTATGGATACTTATGGTATACCTTTCTTGGTGTAGGAACACGATACGATCCGGTTGAAGAAAACTTTGGAGATCGATTTGACATCTAGCTGTCATGGAAGACACAAAAGTGGTTGGACAACATTTGAATTTCTCCACAGATAAAGATACGAGATGGAATTGCTGCATTTAAGGGTGTTTTGCATTGTAAGTGATTATGTGTTGAACTAATAATAGGCATTAACAAAAAATGCCACTGAATTAGGGACTTATATATGAAGTTACACCCCTATAGGACTGTTCTTGGTATTAATAACCACAAAAAATGCCACTGAATTAGGGACAAAAAATGCCACTGAATTATGAACTTATATGATCTATTTTTGAAACTTTCGCTCTAGGGAAACTTCTGGGATATGCAAGTGGCGACAACGATCTTTATTGGTGGCAATTTCATCCTTGTTACATCTTGATGGGTTGATGGGTAGGTTTTATACCTAAGGGGTCAATTTCAACCTTGTTACATCTTGTTGGGTTGATGGGTATGATTTTTATTTTTTTTATTTGTCTGTGTTTGGCTTAAAATTGAATGTATTAATCGTATGGTGAATCAGGATTATCAATGTGTTAATAAAACAAATTGATGAGACTGCTTTTACACATAGTCTCATCGTTAAAAAAGGGCTTTAAATGCATAAAATATCATGAAAATACCCAAATATATGCTTGTGTATTTTAGGTACGGATATTGAGAAAATGACAAAAGATCACTAGAATCATGCAAAAACGAACACGGGAAACGAAGCCGCACATTGAACCAAGCCCTAATGAAGATTTTCCAAAGAAAACCCTTGAAGATTTGAAGATTTATGAAGAAGGGTCCTCCAATATTGAAGAATTGACACTTTATTCCCTTGTATCCTCATAATTACAAGATTGGTCCCTAAAGTTTGTCAGTATTGCAAAAGGGCCCTCCACTTTGAAAAATTGGAAATTTTAGTCCCTCATCAAAACTAAAATGTTAATATTTATCCTCCTCAAAGTCAAACATACCAAGAAGGACTCCAAGTTACAAGAAATTACAAGTTTGGTCCTTTGAAAATGTCAAAATTACCAAAAGGACCCTTGACTTTGAATAAATGGCTAAAATGGTCCCTCATTAATCATGACTTGGCAATTTCAGTCCTCCAAAATGTTAATCATACAATTCAAGACCATAATCCTTGAATAAAATACCAAATGTCTTTCAAGAATCAAGAAATGGCAAGAAATACCCCTGAAAATACTTTGGACAAGTATTTGGGGCAAAAGTGTGAAAAGTGAAACTTTATTACAAAGGGAATCCGGATTAGTGGGGTTTATTTACAAAGTGAAACAAGTTTGGAAAACAAGGGGTGAGTTCTGCCAAGACAAGGAAGATACCTAGACCAGTGCCATGGTGACACGTGCCCCACTCAACCAAATCCACCAATCACAACACTCCATCCTTCCACCTTGTTAGAAATATGTTTTTACGTATATTAGAAGTATCGGTCACTCCACAATATTGTTAATGTTGTAATAGCTCGTAGTTAATAGTTACTTATTTAGTTAAGTAAGAACCGGTCCATAGGCTTGTCATGGGCCGGCCCAAGTCCATTAGTGGCTTGGAAGTATAAATACCCCTTTCCTCCTTGGAAAGGGGTTGGTTGTTGTTCATTTTCTTGTTTTCATTGAATAAAAAGACACATAGTTTCTCTCACTTTCTCTCTCTAGTTTCTCTCTCTAGAAAATATCAACCCACTTCATAGATTCATAGGTTATCAAGATTCTACATTTGGTATCAGAGCTATGGGGTGATTTAAGGTAATGATTTGTGTGGTTTTTTAGTTTTTGATTGTATTAGTGTTCTTTAAGAAGATCCATCTTGATTCTTGGAGTTTTTGGTGTTTTTGTGATTGGGATTAGTAGATAAGTATTAGTTTTTACTTATTATTGTAGAAATCACAAAACTTTTTGGGTTATTTGGTAAAAATCTGGGTTTAATCATTTTTTTTTTATCGACTGTTCATACTCGTACAAGTTTCTGTTTACCCAGCAAAGTTCCGAACCAAAAACATCCGGATCAAAAAGTTTCGGATCAACAAAAGTTCCGGACCAAAAAGTTCCGAACCAAAAGTTCCGGATCAAGGAAAGTTCCGGATCAAGAAGTTCCGAACCAAAAGTTCCGGATCAACAAAAGTTCCGGATCAAGGAAAGTTCCGGATCAAGGAAAAAGTTCCGGATCAAGGAAAGTTCCGGTTCAAGGAAAGTTCCGAACCAAAAGTTCCGGATCAAGGAAAGTTCCGGATCAAGGAAAAAGTTCCGGATCAAGGGAAAGTTCCGGATCAAGGAAAGTTCCGGATCAAGGAAAAAGTTCCGGATCAAGGGAAAGTTCCGGATCAAGGAAAGTTCCGGATCAAGGGAAAAGTTCCGGATCAAGGGAAAGTTCCGGATCAAATCTTCCGAACCAAAAGTTACGAATCAAGGTATTCCAAGCCAAAATCTTCCAAATCAACACTTCCGAATCAACAAAAGTTTCGAATCAAGGGATAATTTACTTGTTTTTTCGACAATTTTTTAGAGGATTTAATCTTGGTTTCTTACAACAAAAACTCAACACAATTCACAAGCTTTACTTCACTGCTCGATCAACCGATAATCTTTGTCTCTTTGAAGTGAACAAAATGAATCCGAATTCAGTAATGCCTCAGATGACATCACTTACTGATATTTCCGTCATTACGGGAACGGATAATCGCCCTCCAATGCTCATCAAAGAAGTTTTTGAAGCATGGCAAGGCTGGATGATGTCTTACCTTAAGGGAAAACCGGTATATGGGAGGCTTATGGTTAAGTCAATTTTAAATGGTCCACTTGACTATGGTACCATCGTGGTTAACAATGTGACTCGACCAAGGGAGTTTGAAGAACTTACACCAGCTCAAAAACTTGTTGCCGATGCAGACGAAAAGGCTCTTCAAACTATTCTCCAAGATCTTCCACATGACATCTATCGGATGGTAAGTCAGTATACGGTGGCAAAGGATTTATGGGAACGTCTAAAGGTGTTGCTACAAGGTACGTCTCTTACCAAACAGGAAAGGGAATGTCAGTTGTATGATCTGTTTGATAGATTCACGTACAACCCAGGGGAAACGCTTCACGACTATTACTTCAGATTCACTACTCTCATGAATGATCTGAATGTATACAATCTCGTGATTGCTCCATTCCAGGTTAACACCAAATTTTTGAATACTTTACCTCAAGCTGAATGGGGTGAGTATATTACTGATGTTAAGTTAACCAGGGATTTGCATAAGTGCAATTTGGATCAACTCTATGCTTTTCTTCAGCAGCATGAGAAACATGTGATCATGCACCGTTCTCCTCGAGGTATGTACCCTGATTCCTTAGCTTTGATGGCGAATCAACCAAGCTTGTCACACAACAACACTCCTTATATCTTGGGACATCAAGCCTATCATCCATCACCTTACATGACACCAACCTTCCCCCAATACTCGATTCTACCACAACCACCCACCTCACATCAGCAACAATATCGGTTTAATACACCTTCATCACAATATGCTACTCAACCTCACCCAGCAAGCATTGCACCTTATGCTCAGTCTTCATATTCTTCTTATCAAGAGAATGCAGCATATCCAACAAGCTACCCTGACCACATGAGTATTCCTTCTAGTGATTATGCAGCTCATCAAGACCAAGCAATGTATTGTGATGATGATGAAGTCCCTATTCCTGTGTTCAAACAAGGAACTGACCCAGTTGAAGTGTTAACCACTATGTCTGCTTATCTCACAAGGACATTAAGCAAACGAGGATTTAGGGGATCAGCTCCTACTAACAATCAGTTGAGGAATTCATCCAATTCTCGCCAACAAGCTACTATTGAGAATGGCAGGGTAATGGTTCAACCTATTCAACCTTATCAGGGGAGACCTACTACATCAACTACCAATGCTCGCACGGTCAATCCTGCTCCAATGGTCAACACTCCTCCACGGGCTAATTCCACAGGCAAGTTGAGAATGATTACATGCTACAACTACAAGGAAGAAGGTCACATGTCCAGGGATTGCAAGAAACCCAAGAGGAGAAGGGATGGTCAATGGTTTGCAGAGAAGATTTATCTGGTGAATGCTCAGGCACAAGGAAGGGAACTTGATGAAGAGGAGCTTGCATTTATTGCTGATCCAGGGATTGCTGAACAAGACGTTGTCACCACACAGAATGCAGCATACCAAGCAGATGATCTTGATGCGTATGACTCAGACTGTGATGAATTTCAATCTGCAAAGGCAGCTCTTATGGCAACTATCTCCAGCTTAGGGCCAGAAAAGAGATCTGAGGTACTTATTAATACCACTGATAATACCACTGATGCTAGTATTCAACCACATCAAGTTGAGCAAGAGAGTGCTGATTCGAATGATTCTTCGGTGGTGAGTCTTTCAAATGAGGAGACAATCAATGATAGTAATATCAATGTGAGTCTCCAGACTTTGAGTGAAACACAACCGGGAGTTATATCGCATACGCATACTCCTGCTCATTAAGATTTGGTCATGGTTCCTGCTACATTACTTAGCCAAATGAATGCTGCACTCTTAGAAACCCTAGCTAAGAATAAGAATTTGTCTGATGAGCTTGCCTTAAGCAACGAGAAAGATCAAACTTTGGAATTAGTGCCTTCGTCTAGTGTTCTAACAAATCCCGAGTATGATCATTTTCGAAACAAACAAATGGGTCATTTGCAGGAAATTGAAACCTTAAGAGCAGATCTTTCTAACGAACTTAAAGAAAAAGAGTTTTAGCGGTCACTAATTTTCAAAAACTTCAAACGGATTTTGAATTACTAGAGTCTAAGAAGAATGTAATGGAAATTAATGCGGCTAATAAGATTAGAAGTCTAGATTATTTGCTTTTAAGACAATACGCTGCCTCTCAACTAGTGCACTTATTTGATGCTTCGTTTAGAGAATTTAACTTATCGCGTCAAAAAGGCCTTCCCCCTAATCCACGGTATGCAAAACAAGCTTTAATACATAGTCCTAGACTTTATAATGCAACCCAATTAGGATTGGTTTTAGACCCGATTGATATTTTCGATGATCGCACCAATAAGGATCTAGTTGATGAGAATCGGTCATACAACTCTGCAAAATATCCCGATTGTGATTATTTTAAAATGAATAAGGAGCTTGCTAAAACGGATTTTAGAATTCTCTTCCATATGGACAAAGATCTCATTACGGCACCAACCTACATGTTAAATGAAGAAAACCCTAGTACATTTCCTACACTTGTCAATATGGAAGGTCCTAAGGAAATTCCAAAGGATCTTCCACCTGTTAGCCTTGTATGGTTAATATTGCAAGAGATTAATCAATACTTTACTAATTTTGACAAGGTCATTTTGGAATGTACGACTTCAAATGGCCTAAACTCCGGAGAATGGGCTTTCGAACACATGAACGAGGTGTTTCAGAATGAGATCAATCCATTTGTCGAAAGTCTAAAAGGAAGTTTTGCATCTCTTAAAGAAAATCTTGAGTTTGAAATTGGAGAAGTTCAAAAAGTGTTTTATGAAATGGACACCGCTTACGAACTACAACTAATTGAAAAGGAAAAGATTTTATCTGAATATGACCGATTCTTGTCCCAAGTAATTTCGTGTGATGTCCTTACTACTGTAAATGTTAATTATTCGAATGAGCTTACATCCGCTATGATTAACTGTGATGCTGTGAATATATGTGATGATGTGTGTGATCTCTCTGTAAATGTTGCTGATACTGTAAATGAGGTAGATAATCATTTTTGTCACGAATCTAACGCTGAGTTTTTAAAGCTACAAGATTCTTACAATTTACTTTCAAAACGCTTTAATCAACTAGAACAACATTGTATATCTTTAGAATTAAAACAACAAACTCAAAATGAGGATCTTTTGATAACAAATAGTTGTGAAAACGGTGTTGAGACGAGTGACAAGATGATTGCAATAGTTAAGGCATTAGAAGAAGAGATTATGAGATTGAAGAGAGATGTGTCATCAAATGAAACACTAAAATTGGAACTAGAGGCTGCAGAGTCTAAAAACCAGGACTTAGAAATTAGACTTTCGTCTATTCTAGGGGAGATGGATCGTGCAAGACAGGGAATGTCCAAACTTTATGGTTCACTAGAAGAACGCTTTGCTTTTAATGCGGCACAGCAACAATCTTATGTTGAACAATTGAACAAAAAATGTGAGGAAATCTCTGACTTAAACATCCTGCTCATTGATAAAAACATGGTCTTGGCCGAGTTAAAGGAGACACTTCTTCTCACCTGACAAGAAGCTGTTAATAACTTAGCTACCAACTCTGCACCATCCTCTAGTGCTCCAACAACCAAGTCAGTAGTGCTTTATAAGACCCCGCTTCATAAGAGAAACCCGGTTACCTGCGATGATTATATGAGGAATGCCATTAAGCATGTAGATCTTGTTAGGGATATTTTAGACGATCTTTATGCCTTAGATCCCTCAAGTAGCTACTATTATTCGGCTCATGAATATATTAAGCGAGTTCAATATTGCTTAGCATATTTGCAATACATAGGTAAACCAGGTTCTGCACTACTCACTAATAGACCCATTGCTGTAACTCCATTCAATAAGACCCCAGGAGCAAATCCGTCATTGGCACCATCAAGTAAGGCACCTTTAAAATCTGTTGCTAATATTCCCACTTTGCATTCTACAGGAGCAAAAGAGTCTACTAAGGCTAAAGGATCGCCACTCAAGAAAGATAAGATCAAGCCCTCGACTAGTAGTACCAACAAGAAGAAAGTAGAAGCTCACCATAGGAATGTTAGTTCAGTTTTAAATAAAAAGAATCATGTTAAGACTAAAAGCTCTGCGCCTGTGCAGAAGCCTAAACCATTTGTGAATTCTGATTTGAAATGTTGGAATTGTAATGAATGTATGTTTTCCCAACGTCATGATTTGTGTCTTATTGATCATGTGAATGAAATGAATGCCATTAGGAATGATCTTGAATGGAAGCCAACGGGTAGAACCCGTGCCCAAGTTGGCTGGCAATGGCGTCCCACTGGTAGGACCTTTACATTAGATGGAAAAATGTGCCCTTTAACTAGGAATGCATCCATTGAGGTTAGGTCTGAGCGTCCTTTAGTTAGGCACACTAGCACTCAAGTATGGAAACAGCGCCCTTTAATTAGGTCAGCTCCCACTATAGTGCCTATCAGTGAAGAAATACCACAGGATTTAAGCCAACTAGAATCTACACCACCAACTAGGAAGAAGAAGGCTAGGAAATCTAAGAAACCTAAAGTTAGCAAATCTAAGATTATTAAATCTGTACCTGCTAATAACAAGGAACATTCAGATTCCGATACCTCTACATTGTCTTCGTGTGGTGATATTTTCAGGTGGTCCAAATCATCCTCTGGTATTTGGACTCCGGTTGTTGAATGCATATGACCGGAGATCGCTCGATGCTCCGAAATTTTGTCAGCAAGTTTCTTGGAACGGTTAAATTCGGAAATGATCATATAGCAAAGATAATGGGGTATGGTGAATATCAGATTGGAAATGTTACGATTTCAAGGGTATACTATGTAGAAGGTCTTGGTCATAACTTATTTTCAGTAGGACAGTTTTGTGATTCCAACCTAGAGGTTGCTTTTCGACAACACACTTGTTTCATCCGCAACTTGGAAGGAAAAGACTTGTTGAAGGGATCTCGTGGCGCAAATCTTTATACGTTGTCCCTACAATACATGATGGCCGCCTCTCCAGTATGTCTTCTCTCTAAAGCATCTAAGACCAAGTCATGGTTATGGCATCGCAGATTATCTCATCTTAACTTTGATGCTATTAAGCATCTGGCTAAAAACGAATTAGTTCGTGGTCTTCCAAAGCTCAAATTTCACAAGGACCATTTATGTTCCGCGTGTTCAAGGGGGAAAAGTACCAAGAAATCGTACAAGCCCAAAGCTGAAGACACCAATCAAGAAAAACTTCATCTTTTGCATATGGATATTTGTGGGCCAATGAGAACTGAAAGTGTGAGCGGTAAGAAATTCATTCTGGTTATTGTGGATGATTTCTCCAGGTTTACATGGGTTAGATTTCTACGTACAAAGGATGAAGCACCGAAGGCTATCATCACTTTTCTGAAATTCATTCAGGTACGTTTGAATACTACTGTCCGCCGTATTCGTACAGATAATGGAACAGAGTTCGTCAACCAGACTCTTCGTGATTACTATGAAGGAGTTGGTATCTCACATGAAACATCCGCTGCACGCACTCCACAACAAAACGGTGTCGTTGAAAGACGGAATCATACGCTTATGGAAGCTGCTAGGACTATGCTAATTTATGCGAACGCTCCATTGTTCTTGTGGGCAAAAGCCATATTTACTGCATGTTTCACCCAAAACCGTTCTATCATTCGGAAACACCATGGAAAAACACCTTACGAGCTTCTACATGACCGTAAACCCGATGTTTCATTTTTTCATGTGTTTGGTGCTCTTTGTTATCCAAACATTAATAGTGAGAACTTGGGCAAGCTTCAACCGAAAGCCGATATAGGTATTTTCATTGGTTACTCACCCTCCAAGAAAGCATACCGAATTTACAACCGTCGTCTTGGTAAGATCGTAGAAACTATGGACGCAGATTTCGATGAGCTGACAGCGATGGCTTCTGAGCAACGCAGCTCTGAACCCGCGCTTCATGAGATGGGAACCGGTGCTATTAGTTCCGGATTAGTTCCCAATAATCCTACTTCTACATCATTTTTACCACCAACAAGGCCCGAGTGGGATAAACTGTTTCAACCGTTGTTTAATGAATTCTTTGATCCCCCCAAATGATGAAGTTCCAGCACCTGTAGTGATAGCTCCAATCCCTGAAGTTGTTGCTCAAGCAAATGAAGCTTTATCTAATGCATCATCAATTAACATTGAACCGGATGCACCTTTACCAAGTGATTCTCAAACTACACCTGAATCGTCACCCCTACTTGTGCCTAATGATGTGGACGAGGATTCTATTGATCACGATTTGGAATATGCTCACCTACAAGAGCTTCCTTTCTTTGGTGTAGCGATACCTGAAAACCCTTCAGCCGCGTCTACCTCAGAAGAAGCTCCTTCTATTGTTCACTCCAGACCACCTAGGATTGAAAAACATAGCACCAAATGGACAAAAGATCACCCAATTAGGAATGTCATTGGTAATCTCGATCGACCAGTCTCTACACACCATCAATTACAAGAGAGTGCACTCTATTGCTACTTTGATGCATTTCTCTCTGGAGTTGAACCTAAAAATTGGCAACATGCTATGACTCAATCATCTTGGATTGAAGCCATGCAGGAGGAACTAAATGAATTCCAAAGACTTGAAGTATGGGAATTAGTTCCTCTCCCTGACAAGGTTAACATCCTTACTTTGTTATGGGGTTATAAGGTTAAACTTGATGAGATGGGTGCAGTATTGAAGAATAAGGCTAGATTGGTCGCTAGAGGATATAAACAAGCCTTGGGTATAGACTTTGAAGAATCTTTTGCTCCTGTTGCAAGATTGGAGGCCATTAGACTATTCCTTGCGTATGCTGCTCATATGAACATGATCGTCTATCAAATGGATGTGAAGACGGCATTTTTGAACGGTGAACTAAGGGAAGAAGTCTATGTTAGTCAGCCGGATGGGTTTGTTAGCACGGAGTTTCCTAATCATGTGTACAAGCTTAAGAAGGCTCTCTATGGGTTGAAACAAGCTCCACGCGCGTGGTATGATCTCCTCTCAACATATCTCATTTCGGAAGGCTTCTCCAAAGGCAAGGTGGACCTCACTCTATTCACTCTCAAGGAGGACAACGATATGATTCTGGTACAAATTTATGTTGATGATATAATATTTGCTGCCACTAACATAGAATTGTCAAATCGCTTTGAGAAGATAATGTCCACACGCTTTCAGATGTCAATGATGGGAAAAATTTCATTTTTCTTAGGATTACAAATTTCTTAGAATCCCAGAGGCATCTTTATTAATCAATCCAAATATGCTCTAGAATCTTTAAAGAAATATAACTTTGAAAATTGTGACCCCGTGGACACTCCAATGGTGGAGAAATCCAAGTTAGATGAAGATAGGAATGGGACTATTGTCGATCCAAAACTTTACCGTGGGATGATCGGCACCCTTCTTTATCTGACTGCTAGCAGGCCTGATTTGCAATTTGTTGTATGCATGTGTGCCCGGTATCAGGCTCGGCCTACCGAAAAGCACCTACATGTTGTTAAAAGGATCTTTCGGTATCTAAAAGGAACACTTCATCGTGGTCTATGGTATCCGAAAGATTCCTCTATTGCTTTAATATCATACGCAGATGCCGATCATGCTGGATGTCAAGACACGAGGCGTAGCACTTCTGGATCTGTGCAACTCCTTGGAGACAGATTGATCAGTTGGTCTTCAAAAAGGCAGAAAAGCGCTGCAATTTCTAGCACGGAGGCTGAATACATCGCCATGTCCGGTTGTTGTGCTCGAGTCCTTTGGATGAGATCACAATTAACTGACTACGGTTTGAGATTCAACAAAATCCCGATGTATTGTGACAACAAGAGCGCCATTGCCCTTTGCTGTAACTATGTTCAACACTCCCAGGCCAAGCACATAGACATTCGCTACCATTTCATTAAAGAGCAGGTGGAGAACGGAGTGATCGAGCTGTATTTTGTCACTACTGAGTATCAGCTGGCAGATATGTCACCAAAGCCTTAGATCGAGGACGAATCGAGTTTTTGATCGACAAGCTTGGCATGAAATCATTTACTCCAGCGACTCTCAAAGAATTGGCAGAAGAATCAGCTGAATAGTAGTGGTAAACTATTCAGAGTATCCTTTGTTCGTGATCATGTATATTATCGTAAATATATAAACCACAAAAAGAAAAATACAAAAATATAAAACCAACAAAAACCATAAAAAATATAAAACCTAGAAAAACCATAAAAAATATAAAATCAAGAAAAACCAAAAATATTTTTCGTTTTTAAATCGGGCATGTCTTTTAGTACGGTAATATTTACGGCCTTAGAAATGTCGATTAATATTGAAACGGTGCCATAAATAGAGTCCGTATAAAAGTTGTACATTTTTAAAACATGCCCATTATGGCTTGTAGTTATTTCAGACTGCAACCCGGTTTTCATATTAAAGTCACGTATTTTCTTGGAAAACGTTGGCTCACAACGGGAATTAATTTTCTCGGGCATGATTTACAAGCCAAATCATGCAAAGGGATCAAGTTTACTTTACAACTTGGTCTAACACGATTTAATGTACGTCTCAGTGCATTAATTTGTTAAAATAAGAGAAATCTTATTGACACCATGAATCAATCTTTTTCAAGACATTAATTGGAAATGTTTTCATCAACAGTTGACCCTTTAAACAATGACTACAGCTCTTTAAATAGAAAACGGGTCATCGTTTAAGGGGGAGAAAATATTAAATCATCTTCGTCATCAAAACGATTTTCAAAAGTGATTGTGGAAAAGTAATTTGGCTAAATGGTTTATGAGTGGTATTGCTTTAGAAAACGACTTGTGCTCGTTCAATGTGATAGGAATTGCTTTAGATCTTGGAGATTTGCTAATAGGTTGCGATGTTTAAGTTGTGTGAGAGTGTCGTGATGAGTATTAGCTAAGCAAGGTTAAGATGGCTAAGTTTATCGATGGTTAGGGAGACGAGAAAAGAAAAATGAATGATAAGGAATAAAAAAGGAAAAGGAGTGAAAACTGTAGGGACTTAAGTGACAACTTGGGAAAATTGCAAAATTTTGACCTAAGTCAAAAACAAAGCCCCCCCCACCCCCCCGTCCCTTTATTATTCTTCTTCACTGTTTCACTGTTTCTCTGCCGCCATTAACACATATACAAACACACACACAAGCTTTCAAACTCGCGTGTTAATCAACTCAATCCATTTTAATTCATTCTAAAAGGTAATAACATTAATCTTTAGTTTATAATTCACCATAATTCATCATTTAATCCAGTTAATTAATTCGCATAAGCAAGTTTATCAAATTAGGGTTCGTTTGCTTAAATTAGGGTTAATTAATTAGGGGTTTTTGGTGGGTTTTGCTCGGAATATCATTAGATTGTGTTGTGTTGCCTTAGATTGCCTTAGAACTCACTATAGCACTTAGATTAATCATTTATAAGGTGCGTGTAGAAGTTCCGAATGAACATGGCTGAACAAACTTCCGGATGAACAAAGCTTGAAAACTTCCGAATGAAGGAAGTTCCGAACGAACTTCCGAATGAAGGAAGTTCCGAACGAACTTCCGAATGAAGGAAGTTCCGGACGAACTTCCGAATGAACGAAGTTCTGAATGAGGGACTTCCGAATGAAGAAGTTCCGAATGAAGGACTTCCGAATGAAGGAAGTTCCGAATGAGGGACTTCCGAATGAAGAAGTTCCGAATGAAGGACTTCCGAATGAAAGAAGTTCCGAATGAAGAACTTCCGAATGAAGAAGTTCCGAATGCAGAACTTCCGAATGAAGAAGTTCCTAATGAAGAACTTCCGAATGAAGAACTTCCGAATGAAGAACTTCCGAATAAAGAAGTTCCGAATGAAGAACTTCCGAATGAAGAACTTCTGAATGAAGGACTTCCGAATGAAGAAGTTCCGAATGAAGAACTTCCGAATGAAGAACTTCCGAATGAAGAACTTCCGAATGAAGAACTTCCGAATGAAGAACTTCCGAATGAAGGACTTCCGAATGAAGTGTTCCGAATGAAGGAAAGTTCCGGATGAAGAGTTGTTTGATTAATAGTGTTTGCCTGTTATAAGTACTTGTTGAAGTATGTTATGAAATATGTTATGCTTAGAAGTAATAATGATACATATCTATATATTTTTGTGCATCAACCTTTCATGTCTTATCTTAAGCAGATACAATGACTAATCCAACAGTACAAGCAATCCAAGACTCTAGAGAAGCCGCAATTGCTGAAGCACGAACCCTCAAGTTCATACCAAACAATTACCGGCTAAAACCAGTTTCAAAATCCACTCACCATGGATTTAAAGTCGCCATAGCAATCCTTGATCAATCTCATTTCAAGAATGCTTTGAGGAGTACTGCCTCGGTGCCTTATGATTATATGTATGAGTTCTGGGCTACCAAGGAAAGCACTTCAAACAAGATCACCTTCAGCATCGACAACAAACAGCAGACACTTACTGTATCAGACTTCCGTAAGATATTTGGCATTAGGGATTCACCCAAAGGTATGGCATTTTCGATGGATCCTACTAAAGACGAACTCATGGAGTTGTTCGATGCTATTGGATGTCCTGACATACGAGTTGCGTCTGAGTTTACCACTGCTAAAGTAGGACAACCTTGGAGAGCAATGTTGGGTATTCTTAGTAGATGTCTTACACCGAAAACAAGTGGGCATGATGCTTTGCGCAGTCCTATTATGAACATCTTCCATGGAATGTATAAAGGCGCAAATGCAGATTATGCATTATTGTTGTGGGAAGAATTCACCTTTCAACTCTTCCAAAACAAGAAGCTGAAGAATAACTTCTTTCCTTACCCTCGGTTTATCAAGCTTATCATTAATTATTGTATGAAGAATGATGTTACTATTGATAGGCGTGCAGCAAGTCGTCATCACACTGAAGAGGCTGATCATACTGTAGATCTAAGGCATGAAGGACCATCTGGTGGTGTGATTCCTGGTCCTATTCCCGATTACCTTCTGACGGATAGAATTAAAGGTTCTGCTGATTACAAGCTACTACTGCTAGAAATAAAGAAACTAAAAGCAAGCCTTCAGACTAGAGAAGACTCGTCTACTACGGTCAAGAGTAAAGGTAAACGCAAGCAACCAGCTGCTTTACCTGAACCCGAAACCAAGAAGAAGAAGACTGAGGTTAAGAAGGGAAAGGGTAAGGCTGATGAGTTAGTTCTACGTGACGAAGAAGATGTTGTTGATCCTACTCTTGACAAGGCTGAGAGGAAATTAATGAAGATAGCTATTGAAAGGAGTAGGAAAGATACGGGCGGTAGTGGTTCAGGTGCAAGGATAAATATTAAAGAAGAGTACGAGGAGCCAGAGGATATTGATGAGTTTGGGTCACCTGAACGGTATTCTACTTCGAAGGAGACATCCATTCCTGTTTCAGCAAGTGTTGAAAAAGAGTCCGGTGCTCCTACAATCATGGTACCTACTCAACCTTTAGTAACTCAACCTCCACCAATACAATCCTTACCAACCAGACCGGTTTCAACACCATTCCTTCCACCTCCAATAACTCCCATTCTCAGTACTGTGGTCACAACCGAGCCTCTTCAACCAACCCAGAGCAGCTCTGCATCGTCTACAATGGCTGCATTTGTGATGGCAGAAATGTTGGATAAACATACGGATAATCACAAAAGAGAGATGGATGAACTTCGCAAAGAGCTACATAGACGAGCTCAAAGTGAAGAAGCATCTAAGAAAGCCCAAGAAGAGATGCTTGCTAAGTTCGCTGCAGAGATTGAGTTAACACGAAAAGCTCATGCAGAAGAACTAGCTCAGGTTAAGCAGGCTGAAGCTGATAAGCATGCTGCACGTATCACGAGACTTCAAGCGATGAGGGATAAATACAAGGAGCAAAAAGAAGCACTTGAAGCTTCTGTTGAAGAGAGAGTGAAAGAATCCGTTGAATCCATTATGCCAAAACTGCGTGATGAATTGAAGACACTCGCAGCTGATAACTTGATGATCAAGTCATCCAATCCTTCTCAATCCGCCTACAAAATTGCCTATGACTTGACGGATTTTGAATTAAAGAAGATCCTCAAAGCTCGTATGAGGGAACTTGGATCTTTTCATAAATCTAGGATTCAACGGGCTCCCTACAAATCCCTGAATGATGCTATCATAGAGGATGATCGGTTGTTCAAAACGTTTGGAAGTGTGGTCCCTTATCACATTCTACCTGAGGAGGACAAAGATGATAGTGAACAGGAAGAGGGTACTGGTGAAGAAGAAGAGGAAGAAGAAGGAGAAGAAGAAGAAAAGGATGATGACGATGACGATGGTGGTGATGATGATGAGGATGATGATGATGATGATGGTGATGATGGTGGTGACGGTAATGAGGAGAGTGCTAAGGGGAGCAACGAGGACAGCGATGAGGATGGTGATGGGGGTAAACAACCTGAAAAGGGGGATAAGGTTGCCAGCTCAAAGAAACCTGCCAAGTCTGGAACCAAGTCTAAGAAAGATGCAGCAGCAAAGGAAAAATCTACTTCCACGGAATCTAGACGATCCAAGTGGCGTCATGATGTGAATGCTACTACAGCATCATCAATTCCTGGTACATCTATTGCTGTGTCTATACCTGTTACCACTAACCCTGTTAGTTCTGTTGTTGTTGCTCCTGTGATTGCAGAATCGGTAACTGAACCTGAAGCTGCACAACACTCACCCGTTCATGACACCGCCGAGATGCCTGAATCAGAACCAGCTGATGTTCACGTTTCCACTCCTCTACAACAAGAACCACAATCTACTGTTCCTGAATCAAGCACACGGGACTGGGCAGACACGTTGGAGATTGACGAGACTGCACCACCACAGGCTTGGATCACGGCAGCGGCGCAATATGATCCAATCACAGACGCTGACAGAGATGTTTTATATCTCCGTATCCGCAGTCCGATTGACTTGTGCGCATTTCTGGCTCATGAGTATAAGACTTCGGTTACTCCGTCTTTGGTGAAGAGAGCGCTAAAAGATAAGAGAATTCGCGCCAAAACCCGGTTAACCTGAATGGAGTTCGAGTATTATGCTGATGAGATCCTGAAAGCTCTGAATACCGTTCAACGGCTAGGTCTTCATAAATCAGAAAGAGCTCCACCTCCACTTGATCCTTCTCAAGATAATTAGATTGCTCTTGACTTCTTCGTCACCAATGATCTTGTTTATCTCCTCAAGGGTTCATCAAAGTACGCAACCTCCCTGACCTTGCTGAAAGCTGCAAACTGGGGGACAATACCCTTTATCGAGGAAAAGGTAAACCGACTCTGGGTCCCAAAGGTAAATCGTAATTATGATATGTATGCTGTTATAGGTGCATCTCATTGGGACGAACGAGTCCGAAGGGCGTACAGGGGTTGCTGCTTAGCCAATTCAGGAAGCAATGTTAGATCCGATATTCGCATCTCCAGCATTTTAGGGCTGAAAACTGAAGCCAAGAATGGCTATTATCATGTGACGGAGATTCGTCTGAAAAAGGAGGATGACAGAGAATACAAAATCCAGCAGGGAGATTTTTCTATCATTCGCCTTGAGGACATCGAAGACATGTTGCTTATGATGACCCGGGATCAACTCACACATATTCCTCGTGAAGACATCATTGCCTTGAATACAGCACTTCGTATGTTCACACGAAGCGTTGTTATCAAGAAATGAGTTGAAGATCTTCAGTTGGGAGTCGAAAGCTACCAAAGGATGCTTAACCTAACCCGTCCAGTGAATCAAGTGTTACCTCAACATGTAGATAGATGTCCCTATACCAGCATTTCTGTCCCGAATTGCGGCATTTTCTACTTGAACAGTCGAGGCTTAATGAAGTTTATGAGGGTGGGGGAGCTTTATAAGTACAATGATGGGACTCTCCTATACGTCAGAGGAAAGTTGGAGCATCTTAATTCGGGTGGAACTTTACCAGAGATGACTGAGGATTGGCATCAGGGTTATCGGCAAATGGCGAAGTATGTGATCAAGAAGATTGATCAAAAGCTCCGTGAATGTAGATTGATGAGGAGCTTTGAAAGATTCGTTGGTGGTAGACCATATTTAGTGCACCACAAGCTACTGCAACGATCCATCTAATGGGTCGTACATTTCAGGTCCACTTTATATTGGTTTTCAATTGTGAATATGTATATTTGTGAATATTGTGCTTTTGCGGCTTGATGTAGTGTTAAGGTATGATAATTTTTCAAGAATTTCTCACGAGATTCTAAATCTTTCAAAATATATCATACTAAAGCACTACAAATATCCCTTATTAATTTAAGGGGGAGCATTAACATGTTCTATGGCCAAACATCGATTTCATTTTTACCCAAAGACCGGTTAATCCATTCAATATCCCAAATATTAATGGTTAACATTTTGGATAAGGGGAGAAAATGGGATTAAGGTTACTTAAATGATACTTGGCTAAAAGATGAAAAAGACTTAACGATAATCCAACTTAATATGTGTAAAGCACGTGTTAAGGGGGAGCGTTTTTGATGAACAAAACACCTAAGGTACAAAACTTTTGATTTCAATATCACAAGTACCTTATGTAATTTTCAATGATTTTTCATGGTGGCTATACTTTCTCAAAACACGCTTAATTCACGACGATGTGGTGACAAAGGGGTGGTAGGAATAGGTTTAGTCCAATGATTCATCAGAGCCGATGGAATCTTCCCAAGGACAATTCCCTAGATAGAATTAGAAGTCCTAGGAAAGATGGAGAAAGAATGTGAACGTAGCTGAATGCCGACCAAGTACTTAAGCTAGCACTGGAACAATCACAACAAGGTGCTAGTTATGACGTATTGGTAAGCATTGAAGGGGTTGAAGAATGAAAAAGAATTGTAAAGATAAAGGGTGTAAAGAAAGAAGCCCTCCTTACAACTTTAGGCAGAAATCGGGTCAATACATATGCTATTGAGATCATTTTTGTTAATGATTCTCAATATTGAAGAAAGACGTCATGGACCCAGTGATGCAATACACAACCCTTCCCCGCTAAATCAAATATCTCTCAAAAGGTATTTGGTTTAATCACACGGAGATCAACACGTTCTCTCCAGCCATCGCTCACTAAATCAAAACACACTATCGAGTCTAGAGCCACGAGATCATCAAAAGTCTCATTAGGACACTTTCCATTTATTCCTTGCTTTCTCACACACTGTGAAAAGTAAGAGATTTTTATGAGTCCTACGCAGTATTCTTGTAATATTGCCAGAACATCCGACTAATACGCAAGTATTACAATGAAGATGGAAATCCTGCTTGAGCCAACATCAAACAAGCTCATGGTAGGTTACACGTGCGGTTCTTTTAGAACCAATCTTGTGAAAAACTGGAAAGAAACAGTGGTTTAATTCTTAATTGAACTTAAACTCGTTCCAGGCCTCTACGCATTATCATATGATCTTGCCAGAACACTCAGAGTGACTCTTTATTGATCACAGTGACGAGTGGAAATCCTTCTAGTGTTAACATCAAACAGCACTTGGTAGGTGACGTGCAAGATTCTTTATGAATTGAGCTCGTGATAACTGGAAAGCAACGATGGTGAAAATCTTAATTGAAATTCACTTGTTCCAGGTTTCATGAATTGACGGCTTCAAATCATAAGGATTTTTAATCCAAATGATTCACTCTTTATGTTCGCAGTCAGCTTTGGACGGTCGAATAAAGAGAACGGGTTTACCCGCGAAATCCTGTTAGGAAGTTACTTAATTGAAACTATCCGTCACGGGTACGATATCTAATATTGTCCAACGGTCTTCACCGACCGGTGGTAAAATGCTACCGAATTAGAATAAAATGTCAAAGCCATTTTATTCGTGTCGTTGCTGTGTACCTGTTAAAGACGGTGGCGTTGCTGTGTACCTGTTGAAGACGGTGGCGTTGCTGTGTACCAGTTGAAGACGGTAGTGTTGCGGTGTACCTGTAGAAGTCGTTCCCACATGCTTATGTCTTTCTGCATCAAAGTTCAGCAAAAATTCAAGAAAGTACAAGATGAAGTCTTTCGCTGTATCAAACTCTGAAGCTTTCGAGAATTCAACAAAAAGACATAAGTGTGTGGAACATGGGGTCACGAGGAGGCAAGTTTCACAAGAAGGCAAAGATCGCACGTGAAAGGCCAAAAGAACAATGCTCTCAAGCCAAAGCCTAAAAGATCAATAAACATATTCACAACAAAAAGAAAAAGAAGAAAAGACTACGAGCTAAAGAACGAAGACTTAGTATAGTATGCTAGGTTTAGAACTTTGTAACATGGAGTGACCTCCCTTAGGGGGAGATTGTTAGAAATACGTTTTTACGTATATTAGAAGTATCGGTCACTCCACAATATTATTAATGTTGTAATAGCTCGTAGTTAATAGTTACTTATTTAGTTAAGTAAGAACCGGTCCATAGGCTTGTCATGGGCCGGCCCAAGTCCATTAGTGGCTTGGAAGTATAAATACCCCTTTCCTCCTTGGAAAGGGGTTGGTTGTTGTTCATTTTCTTGTTTTCATTGAATAAAAAGACACATAGTTTCTCTCACTTTCTCTCTCTAGTTTCTCTCTCTAGAAAACATCAACCCACTTCATAGATTCATAGGTTATCAAGATTCTACACACCTCACCGTTCCACTTCATCCGGTTTATTTATTAAAAAACCTTGGCGCCTTAAACACTAATTTAAATCCTAATCACCCCTTAAACAGATCAAACACCCAACTATTCACATCAAGAATACAATTAGGTTTTCTTAATTGTGTTGTAATTAAACCTCCATATTATCCAGAATGTTGATTAAGGTGAGGTTAATCATATCCTAGACCTTAAACCTGCCACCCCAACAATACACAAGTCACATGTTGGACCCCCTTCACACGTTTTTTGAACAAAATGCCAAAACATGCCTGGGAATCTACCACCCATATTTAGCTTCAAAGTTAAGCTTCAATATGAGCCCTTGATCATTTCTGGATGCTTGGACACCTCACACAACCAGCCAAAACTTGTCACATGATCAAGCATATTCAAACAAGACAAGGGCATTTTGGGACTTCTACAGCAATTTGGGTTACGTTTTTTAGCTCTTAACTAGTTCATTGTAGCCTATATAAGGCATAGGACTCATTACATTTCAGTTTGCTCTTGAATTTTCCTTTGTTCAAAATTCTGTAAATCCGTTTTTAGTTTAATGAAATGAGTTTGAATCTTTGAAGAAAAGTCGAGTGCCATTGTTGTTTCCTGATTATTATTGTTACTTGTTTGCTAATCTTAAACCTTAAAACCTTTTTCAAGGAGTGTGCAAAAGTTTGCACATTTTCCTTCAAGCTTGATATTTTGCTAAGTTTCTTGGTACACCTTGGAATTCTTGGGCTATAAAGCTGATCATAGCATCCTGATATTGAGTTATCAAGGTGTGGTGAAGCCTATAACTTGGGGATAATCAAGTGTGGATACAAGAGTTGCATTAATCAAGGCTTTTTAACTTTCTGATTTGTATATTATGCTCTTAACCTTGTTGATTCTTAGCAGGGTTGTTTGTGGAAGCTTGTACTTGTTCTTGCTAGTACATAAGCTCAAAATTCGTGGGTGTGGATGTACATCCATGAGGTACACACCTTTCTACCCAAAATCTGTTAAAATCTTGATTTTTGGTGAATTTGTGTGCTACTTGTGTTATTGCTGATTTTATGGTCTAATCTTGCTTAAATCTGCATATAATACTTGTTATTGTGCTTATTTGGGCTTGGGTGGTCTTGGATAATACTTTTGATTTGAAAATTTGGTTTTGAAAAGTTAAAAGGGTGTTTGGGATTACCTGTTTGAGATCATAAGTTGTTATAGTGTGGTTAGAAGTTTGTGTTTGTGCTTGTTATCTGTTATTGGCTTAGTTGAGTGCATATTGCTGCAAGTTTTTGGGTTTGAAACCTCAAATCAAACATTGTGCTATATCTCATTGAGTTTAACTGTTTTTGACCTAAGATTTTGGTAAAATCTAGAATTTATGCATGCTTAGGGTTAAAAGTTGTTAAAACATCATTTATATAACATATGTGATAGATCTGAGTGATTGAATTTGGCTTGTTGGTCAAGTGCATCAGCATAAGTAAAATCTGCTTGTGTTAGTGTTCATCAGTAACCTTCATTTGCTTGAATCTTGATTTAGGCTTTGAGCCATTGCATGAAAACTGTTTAAACTTGTTCATTTAAGTTTATTATAGCTTGTGTATGCTTTTGGTGCAATTTGGTTGGCTGAAATTTGCTAAAACAGCTTATAAGTTCATAACTGCTTATTTGTTCATGTCTGTGCTAGATCTGGTGATGTTTTGATTAAACTGTACTAACTGGCTGATTGTGATTGTGATTTCTTTGTTGTGATTGGCTCCTCTTGATCCACTGATCATTTGGGTGCCTTTGTGTAACTTGAATCTCCAAAAAAGTCACTAAAGACAAAAAAAGTCAAGAAGTCAAGCAGTGGAAAAAGTTTCCACTGCTCAACACCCAAAACTAGCTCCTGCTAGTGTAATTTTGCATTCAGCTTATTAATAAGCCATTTTGGCTTATCCAGACCTGCAACAACTTATTTTTTTGTGATCAATCTTCCTCATTTGACCCATTTGTTTGAACTGGAGCTTATTAGACTTTGACTTTGACTTTTTGCTAGAAAACCAACTTATTTGACTTTTTCATAAGTGCTTATTTTCTTATTTCAGCTTATTGAGTGAACTTATTTGAAAACTTTTTGTTGATTAAGCTTAGTTAAGTCATTTAAAAGCTTTTGAAACTTGAATCAGCTCTTGGGATAGCCTTGAACTCAAAAACGACTATTTTGTCGTTTTCTGTAAATTGCTTATTGCATTTCAGGCTTATTCCTTGGACTTTTTTCAAATTTCTTTTTTCAAAAGTCTTAAGCAACTCAAAAGAAGCTTGTGTGTCTAATTTGAGCTTATGGCATCAGGTTATAGCTTAATGGGCCAAAAAGCCCATTAAGAATAAGCTGTTTGGTATAAGCCAGCTTATTTCACATTTTCAGCTTTTGGGCCTGTTCAAAATCAAATTTTGAGTCAGATAGGAGCTTTTGGGCTAAATTGGACAACATTTTTCTTATTGGGCCTATTTGAGCCCATTAAGGGGTCTGTTTTGACTTTTAGCCCATTTCTAGGCCCAATAGGGGTATTTTGTAATTTCAACTTCATTTTCTGTTTATTTAGGTTAAATTAAGCTAGTTTGCAAGTTTTTAGAATTTTTTATAAATTTTAGATTTTTAATATTATTTTATTGTTAAAAAATTTAGATTTTTCAAGTTTTTATATTTTTCTTAGGTTAAATACATTAAGTTAGGAAATTTACAACTTTTATAATATTTATATTGTTCTTAGATTAATTTTATAATTATTTTAAGTTTAATAGTTTTTAATTGTTTTTAAATAGTATTAATTAATTTTAAAATTTTCAAAAATAGTTTTAAATTAAGTTAGGGTATTTTAGAGGTTTACAAAGTGATAAAACTCATTTTGGGCTTTTTTTTAATTAAAATTGATTTTTAGGGCTTTAATTAGCATTAAAAATCATTATTTAATTAAATAAAAAGTTTGGGAGATTTTTGATTTTTTGTAAACTCTAATTTCATTATTTAGGATTTATTGCAATTTTCTACAAATTTTTAGAGTAATATTTTAATTTTGGTGCTTTTTACGGTTTTACGTGAACGACCTTTTCGTCTTAGTTTAATCTGTCATCATAACCGTCATTCTCTTCTTACCTCATTTCTATTTTCTTTTCTCATAATCATATAATCACATAATTAATCATCTCTCTACACAACAAACTAGCCTCCTTGAGAACGATACCCACTTCGGGTCATAACTAGTGATTTTCCTAAATCACTTGTTAATACTTACCCTAATTACCTTGTTTTCTTAAACAAGTGTAATATTACAACCATTAATTTTTGCGCCGCTGCCGGGGAGACGTGTTGTGTTTTGATTTGGCAATTGTTGTTTTTATATATAGCCATAATATCTATTGTATTAGTAGCACTCTACTAATACGTATTATCGGTTTTTCGTTTTTTGTGTGAATACTATTACTATATTGTATACGTAGAACAATAAATTCACAAGTACTCCAAAAGTGTGAAAACACAACCTTGACTTGGGAGGTCATTACCCAATCATTGTATTCGAATCTCAAACAAGAAAGAAAAGGCAAAAATAGATAAATACTTTCGTGAAGCTCAATTTTGAAAAATACAAACTATAAGGTGGGTATAAGGCGGGTATTATAAAATATACCCTAAGGAAAAAGGCTCTTAAGTGCTTCGCGCCGCCTCGTTTCCCCGCTTGCTTGTGAGTATTTGATTTTGAGAGCTAATCGAGGGTTTTGCCGCCCAAAGTATTAATAAGTATCATATATACTTTCTTGGTTTCATTGATTAAACCCTCTTGAACGTTTTGGTGTTCCACCAACGTTCTAAAGTTATCGAAGGCGTTCACTTCACGTGATCGTTTTCATTCCTTGAGGCTTCTTTAATCAAGAGATTTGATTAAGGAGGAGATTTGTAGATTTTGGTCTACTTAATACAATCACAAAAATCCAAAAAAAGTAAAAACAATCAAACACCACAAAAAAATTGGAAAAATACAAAACACCAAAAAGAATCTTCTTTGCTCACCCCCACGTTGTACGTGACGTTTATGCTTACTCGTAATCAAGAAAGACGTGCACGTAAACGAAAAAACCGAAAGGAGTCAACACCTACTCCTAATCTTTCTAGTGAGGAGTCTCCTATTGACGAAACCATTGTAAGAGAAGAACCAACCATGGCGAATCGAACTATGATGGAGTTAATTTAAGCACCCACCGAGGGTTATGGAGAGGCTATTGTAATTCCCGCTATCCTTGCGGAGAATTTTGAAGTGAAAACGGGTTTGTTGTCGATGATCCAAAACAACAAATTCCGTGGTGATGAGAAGGACAACCCACACAACCATATCCGCCAATTCAATCCTCTTACCGCCACTTGCAAATTTAAGGATGTTGCTAATGACTCGATTAAGATGATGCTTTTTCCATATTCCTTAGCGGGGCCCGCTAAAATTTTGTTAGAGAAAGAGCCACCCAATTCTATATTGACGTGGAAGGATCTCGTTTCAAAATTTGTGAACCAATTTTTTCCGCCCTCTAAGACTACGCATTTGAAAAACGAGATTTCAAAATTTTCACAAGAATTTAATGAGAGTTTTTCAACGGCTTGGAATAGGTTTAAGGAAATGTTACATGAGTGTCCTCATCACGGTTTTTCCGACTTGCATCAAATTGACACGTTTTACAATGGACTTAATGGTCATGAAAGGGATTATCTAAATGCCGCCGCGGGTGGTACTTTTTTGTGTAAAACGGTTGAGGAAGCTTTGGTGATAATTGAGAATAGATCTAAGGTGTATAGTCCTCGTAGCACGTCTAGTGTTCGTAAGGATTCGTCTTCAGCTTCACCTTCTTTGTCTACTACCATCGATGCTTGCCAAATTGAGGCGAACTTGGAAAACAATATCTTTGATAAGCTTAAAGGTCTTCTAATTGAGTTCAAAGTTGGAGAACCAAGTGCTCCCGCTATGGCTAAAGCGGTTGAGGTTTCATGCATGTATTGTGGTGGAGGTCATGATTTCTCCGAGTGTATTACCAACGGTGGTAACACTTCGAGTGCCTACGCGGCCACGGGAACTTACAACCAAAACGGTCAAGTTACCCGCTCTAATCAATTGACTCCACCGGGTTTTGGTTCAAATCAAAATGCTAACAACAACTATCGAAACAATCAAGTTGGTTTCAAAAACAATTACAACAAGGGAAACTATGGTAATCAAGGGGCTAATAATCAAGTTTCAAAAAAAAATCAAAATGATTTTCAAAACAACAACAAGAGTTTGCAAACTTTGAAAGATCTTCCAAATGAATTTGTTGAATACGCTAATGTAAACGATGCTAGGTTTGACAACATTCAAAGAGAAATCATTAGCCTAAGATCCGAGTTTAAGAACGACTTGAAGAAAGAGTTGAAAAATGAGTTAGCAAATGAGCTTAAAATCCATACAAACAAAATGGAAGGGAATGTAACTAGGTTACAACAAAACCAACAAAAAATGGAACAAGGGCAACATGAAATTAAGCAATAGATGATTAAAGCCGAGAAGAGGCAATCCATGTTTGAAAACAAAATTTCATCTATGTTTGAGGCAATTATGTGCAAACCATCTTCGAGTAGTCTTCCTAGCAACACCGTATCAAACCCTAGGGGTGAGATGAAAGTGATTACCACACGTAGTGGTAAGAAACTTAAGGAACCGACTCCTCAACCAATTGCTCCTACGGAGGATGCAATTGAGGAAGAACCCGAGGTGGTGGTCGAAAAGGAGCATGTCCAAATCCCACGAAGTACCGCTCATGCTACACCTACGGTTGACCCATTACCAACATTGGAACCCAAGATTCCAAAGGCTATGCCTATGCCTCAACCCACACCACCTTTGCCCTATCCATCGAGACTTAGAAAGGAGAAACGTCAAGAGCGCGACAATTACCAATTTGAGCCTTTTATGAAAATGTTTCGTGATTTGCACTTTAATGTGAGTTTCGCGGATGCTTTGGTCATGATGCCTCGATTTGCCGCTAACTTTAAGAGTATGTTGAACAACAAGGAGAAATTGCATCAATTGTCTAGTTGTTCATCGGTTTATCTTAATCGCATACCTCAAAAAGTAGGTGAACCCGGTAAATTTTTGATCCCTTGTGAAATCCAAGATATGGAAGAATGCTATGCCTTGGCCGATCTTGGTGCTAGCATTAACTTGATGCCACTTGCAATCTTCAAGTCTCTCAATATTCCTAATCTTACTCCTTCACTAATGTCTATCGAGTTGGCCGACCATTCCACGATTCCCGCATGTGGATTGGCGGAAGACGTTTTTGTGAAAGTGGGAAAGTTCTATTATCCGGTAGACTTTATCGTTGTCGATATTCCCACGGATCCTCAAGTTCCTCTTATTTTAGGTCGTTCGTTTTTAGATACGTCTATGGCTTTGATCGATGTTCATGCTAGAAAGATCACCTTACGTTTCAACGACGAGGAACTTGTTATAAACGCAACTCAAAACTCTCAAATTTCTCATGTTTATTCTGTTGCAACCATAAACCTCGTTGATATGATTGATGTTGTTTGCGAGGAATTTTCACAAGAAGTTCTAGGTTTTGGTGATGATGAAAATAGTGGCAATCCCACTATGTTAGATCCCATTCTTGATAACTCGACACCAACCTTCACTCCATTTGAAGGTGGTGGTTTTACGTTGGAAGAATTCGATGTTCCACGTACTTGTAACGAAGACCTCGACAACGATGAGGACTTCTCGATTATCAAGGATTTTCTTAACGATTTCCCATTTCTTCCACCCGAGGAGGTTATGAGTATCGAGCCCAAATCTTCAATTGAGGAACCACCTTTCCTCGAGTTGATAGATTTACCTCCTCGTCTCGAATATGTCTTTTTGGAGGAGGGCGACAAGTTGCCGGCTATTATTACGAAAGAACTTTCGGATGATGAAAAAACCGCACTTGTCGATTTCTAAACGATCACAAAGGGGCAATTGCGTGGAAGTTATCCGACATTAAGGGGATCGATCCCAAATTTTGTACCCACAAAATCTTAATGGAGGAGGATTATAAGCCCGTAATCCAATGTCAAAGGAGGGTGAAACCAAAAATTCACGACGTCATCAAAAAGGAAGTCCTAAAACTCCTTGACGCGGGAATGATTTACCCTATTTCCGATAGCCCTTGGGTGAGTCCTATTCATTGTGTCCCTAAGAAGGGAGGAATGACCGTTGTGCCAAACGATGCCAACGAGTTAATTCCTACTAGACTCGTGACCGGATGGAGAGTGTGCATTGACTATCGTAAGTTGAATGAAGCCACTCGTAAAGACCATTTTCCCTTGCCCTTCATGGACCAAATGTTGGAGCGTCTTGCGGGAAACGATTTCTATTGCTTTTTAGATGGTTTTTCCGGTTACTTCCAAATCCCCATCGATCCTCGTGATCAAGAAAAAACTACGTTTACGTGTCCATATTGAACGTTTGCCTATCGTAGAATGCCATTCGGACTTTGCAATGCACCGGGAACCTTTCAAAGGTGCATGATGGCTATTTTTCATGATATGATCGAGAAGACGATGGAAGTATTCATGGATGACTTTTCCGTGTTTGGTAGTTCGTTCACTTCGTGTTTGTCGAATCTTGAGAGAATGTTGAAGCGTTGTGAGGAAACCAACCTTGTGCTTAATTGGGAAAAGCATCATTTTATGGTTAAAAGTGGAATCGTCTTAGGGCACAAGGTCTAGAAAGCGGGGATTGAAGTAGATCAAGCTAAGGTAGACGTCATCGCCAAATTACCTCATCCCAAAACCGTTAAGGGAGTTAGGAGTTTCCTAGGCCACACGGGCTTTTATAGTCGATTCATCAAGGATTTTTCAAAGATCTCTCGACCTATTACACATCTTCTTGAAAAAGAGGCACGTTTTGTCTTTGACGAAGATTGTGTACGAGCCTTTGAAATCCTTAAGAGGAAACTTACCGAAGCTCCCATTCTTGTTGCTCCCAATTGGAACCTCCCCTTTGAGCTCATGTGGGATGCTAGTGACTACGCTATTGGGGCCGTATTGGGGCAACGTCAGGATAAGCACTTCTTGCCTATTCACTATGCTAGCAAGACGATGACCAAGGCTCAACTAAAATACACTACAACGGAGAAGGATTTCCTTGACGTGGTGTATGCATTTGAGAAATTTCGACCTTATCTCGACTTGACGAAATGCATAGTGTATACGGATCATTCGGCTATCAAGTATCTTATGGCTAAACAAGATGCAAAGCCAAGATTACTTCGTTGGATTCTCCTCCTTCAAGAAGTTGATCACAAAATCGTTGACAAAAAAGGAGCCGAGAATCTAGCGGCCGATCATCTTTCTCGTTTGGAAGATCCTCACCAAAGTGTTTACGAGCCAAAGGAAATCACCGAAACATTTCCGCTCGAGACAGTTGGTGTAGTGAATTCTAAGCTTGATTCTTCCACCCCATGGTTTGCGGACTTTGCAAATTACCATGCGGGCAACTTCATCATCAAGGGTATGACGACTCAAGAAAAACGAAAATTCTTTCGTGACGTCAAGTTATACTTTTGGAACGACGCTTACTTGTTTCGAACTTGTGCGGATCAAATTATTCGACATTTTGTCTTTGGTACCAAAGTTTCTAACATCCTTAGAGCTTGTCACGAGGGACCCACGGGTGATCACCATGGTGCTAATCTCACGGCTAAGAAGGTCTTTGATGCCGGTTTCTTTTGGCCTACTATTTACCGAGATGCACATGAGCTTGTGAAGCCGTGTGACTCATGCCAACTGGAAAAGCCTCACAAAAAGATGAAATGCCACAAAACATCATCCAAGTGTGTGAGATATTTGACGTTTGGGGCATTGACTTTATGGGGCCGTTCCCATCATCTCGTGGTAATAATTACATCCTTGTCGCGGTTGACTACCTATCTAAGTGAGTGGAAGCTAAGGCTTTGCCCTCCAATGATGCTCGTGTGGTAGTCAAGTTTTTGAAAAGCTTGTTTTCTCGGTTTGGAACCCCTCGTGCGATCATAAGCGATCGTGGAACCCATTTTTGTAACGACCAATTCGAAAGGGTCCTAAAGAAATATGGGGTTACACATCGGCTTCCTACGGCTTATCACCCACAAACGAGTGGGCAAGTCAAGGTTTCAAACCGAGCGTCGAAGAGGATCTTGGAGAGATCCGTTGGGGAAAACCGACAATCTTGGTCGGATAAATTGGACGATGCTTTATGGGCTTTTAGGACCGCTCATAAGACACCCATTGGGTGCACTCCTTATAAGCTAGTGTATGGGAAGAATTGTCACTTGCCAATAGAATTGGAAGACAAGTCTTATTGGGCCCTAAAGCATTGTAATGATGACATGGAGATCGCGGGAAAACACCAGAAAATGAAATTAAATGAATTGGATGAATTAAGGGATATTGCTTATGAAAATTCATTGATTAATAAATAAAAGACTAAAAAGTTACATGATTCTAAAATTAAAAACCGGGTTTTTAACATTGGGGATCAATTTTTGCTTTTTAATTCTCGTTTGAAAATCTTTTCCGGTAAGTTGAAATCCTGTTGGTCCGGTCCATTCACCGTGACTCAAGTTTTTCCTTATGGGACCATCGAGCTAGCTCAAAATGATGGCCCCAATTTCAAGGTGAATAGACATAGGTTGAATCACTACTTTGGCGGGGAAGTTCCATCCTTGAACTACCTCGACCAAATCACCTTCCCCAATGATAATTAGTATTGAGGGGATCGAGTCAAGCTCATGACTCGGTAATCAAAAACGAGGTGCCTAGTGGGGGAGTCCCATGCTTATCCTATGTACATATTATCGCTTTCTAATGTAGTAACGTGTGGGGATTTGTGCCCTTCCAACCTTTGTTTCGTGGTTGTTTGTGAATTGTGGACTTTAGATGATCATTATCTTCACTATTGAAGCCTCTCGTGTTCGTTTTATGAGAGCACTCGATCGTTTACTTTGAAGACTTTCTCAATATCCATGATATATCCTTTGATGTTCTAACCTTAGGTTTATAGCACACTTCATAAACGGCTTTAAATTTAACGGTTGCACCCTTTCCATGCTAGGTTAGACATTCGACTACGTCTCTAGTATGGGGGTGTTTGCACCCCTAGACTCCAAACATTGAGGACAATGTTTAACTTTAGTATGGGGGGGTGAATAGATACTTGCCTTGCCAAACCTTCACGCTTTCCAAAGTTTATCTTTTTGTTTATCGTTTTGTTGCAAAATAAGGCTAAAAATGGCCAAATTTTAAAAAATTTCTCATGTTTTATAAGTGTTTGAAGACACGAATGTAGGTTTTCCGATGGCGAGAATAAGAGTAATTTTTGACTCGACCGTGCGTGTTGAGCACTTAGCTTTGATTCCTTAACTTCACAATAGGCTAAGTCTCTTAAATGAGGACGAGAAATGATAGGGTTAATTATAAGTTACTATGCTAAAAGTAGAGTACTCGTATTCTTTCAAAAACTCATGTGTTCTCGTTGTTTGCTTATTCTCCCTTCGCTTGTAAATATTTTTTGCTTAATAAATATTGACTTAGCGGTTTAGTCTTGATTGTTGGGATTCTAGTCTTTTCTAGTAGCTTCCGTGTAATTAAATTGGGAAGACATTAAGGTATCGCCAACGTCACAGTTTTGAAGTATTGGCACCCGAATAATCAAAAGCTTCACCCAATAATAAGATATCAAGTGCTCACCTAAATCAAGCAAACAATTTGAAGCCCACAAGGCCGAAAAATCTATGCAAAATTGAAAGTGAATCAAGCCTTAATCTTTGAAGCTTTAAAGATCCAAAATTCGCCTTAGCGTGAGGATATACGTCTTTGGCTAATAAAACCACCGATGAGGTGGATAATAAAAGGCAAGGCAAGACCGAAGTCATAATAAAATCTTCATGGCGAAGTTGAATAAAAGATGGAGGTAAACCAAAGATAATAAGGCCCTTCCGTTAGGGGGCTTATAAAAGTCTTGGTAATAAGTCTAATGTTCAAAACCGTTATAAAACCGTGTTTATCGATCCTTCTTGTTGACTTAATTTTTTGACATCGTTGTCTATTGGGAGGGGCTATTGATTTGATGGTTTTGGTTACAACGTTAGGACTCTATTTTTAGACCTAAATCTCTATTATCGCATAAGTCAAACAATGTATCCTCGTGAAACATTCAAGACATAATAAAATATAAGAGATACAACTTAGGATAATGGAAGGATAAGTACGTGATTAGGGCATATGAGTAGTGTTAGCATTACTAACTTATAATGACAATGATCTCGTTGCACGCTTGGCATGGAATTGGGGTGAAAATCGAGGACGACAAAATTATTTCTAACGAAGCATTCACGTGTTCTTATTCTATGAACCTAAACATCCCATTTCGCGATGAAAATCATACATTATGTCTAAAACGCAAGTAGTAGCAAATAGAAGTAGTGTAGCTAATTTATCATTCAATAAAGTGAATAAAAATGAATTTTGGAGGTTCTATGATACTTTATTCTAGCATTGCGTGAGGGCACGACAATGGTTTAGTATGGGGGAGTGATGAGACTGCTTTTATACATAGTCTCATCGTCAAAAAAGGGCTTTAAATGCATAAAATATTATGAAAATACCCAAATATATGCTTGTGTTTGTTGCTTGTGTATTTTAGGTACAGATATTGAGAAAATGACAAAAGATCACTAGAATCATGCAAAAACGAACACGGGAAACGAAGCCGCACATTGAACCAAGCCCTAATGAAGATTTTTCAAAGAAAACCCTTGAAGATTTGAAGATTTATGAAGAAGGTTCCTCCAATATTGAAGAATTGACACTTTATACCCTTGTATCCTCATAATTAATTGGTCCCTAAAGTTTGTCAATATTGCAAAAAGGGCCCTACACTTTGAAGAATTGGCAATTTTAGTCCCTCATCAAAACTAAAATGTCAATATTTATCCTCCTCAAAGTCAAACATACCTAGAAGGACTCCAAGTGACAAGAAATTACAAGTTTGGTCCTTTGAAAATGTCAAAAACACCAAAAGGACCCTTGACTTTGAAGAAATGGCAAAAATGGTCCCTCATTAATCATGACTTGGCAATTTCAGTCCTCCAAAATGTCAATCATACAAGTCAAGACCATCATCCTTGAAGAAAATACCAAATCAGTCCTTCAAGAATCAAGAAATGGCAAGAAATACCCTTGAAAATACTTTGGAAAAGTATTTGGGGCAAAAGTGTGAAAAGTAAAACTTTATTACAAAGGGAATCCGGATTAGTGGGGTTTATTTACAAAGTGAAACAAGTTTGGAAAACAAGGGGTGAGTTCTGCCAAGACAAGGAAGATACCTAGACCAGTGCCATGGTGACACGTGCCCCACTCAACCAAATCCACCAATCGCAACACTCCCTCCTTCCACCTCACCATTCCACTTTATCCGGTTTATTTTTAATAAACCTTGGCGCCTTAAACACTAATTTAAATCCTAATCACCCCTTAAACAGATCAAACACCCAACTATTCACCTCAAGAACACAATTAGGTTTTCTTAATTGTGTTGTAATTAAACCTCCATATTATCCAGAATGTTTAAGGTGAGGTTAATCATATCCCAAACCTTTAACCTGCCACCCCAACAACACACAAGTCACATGTTGGACCCCCTTCACACGTTTTTTGAACAAAATGCCGAAACATGCCAGGGAATCTACCACCCACATTTAGCTTTAAAGTTAAGCTTCAATATGAGCCCTTGATCATTTTTGGATGCTTGGATACCTCACACAACTAGCCAAAACTTGTCACATGATCAAGCATATTCAAACAAGACAAGGGCATTTTGGGACTTCTACAGCAATTAGGGTTACGTTTTTTAGCTCTTAACTAGTTCATTGTAGCCTATATAAGGCATATGACTCATTACATTTCAGTTTGCTCTTGAATTTTCCTTTGTTCAAAATTCTGTAAATCCATTTTCAGTTTAATGAAATGAGTTTGAATCTTTGAAAAAAAGTCAAGTGCCATTGTTGTTTCCTGATTATTATTGTTACTTGTTTGCTAATCTTAAACCTTAAAACCTGTTTTCAAGGAGTGTGCAAAAGTTTGCACATTTTTCTTCAAGCTTGATATTTTGCTAAGTTTCTTGGTACACCTTGGAATTATTTGGCTATAAAGCTGATTATAGCATCCTGATATTGAGTTATCAAGGTGTGGTGAAGCCTATAACTTGGGGATAATCAAGTGTGGGATACAAGAGTTGCATTAATCAAGGCTTTTTAACTTTTCTTATTTGTATATTGTGCTCTTAACCTTGTTGATTCTTAGCAGGGTTGTTTGTGGAAGTTTGTACTTGTACTTGCTAGTACATAAGCTCAAAATTCGTGGGTGTGGATGTACATCCATGAGGTACACACCTTTCTACCCAAAATCTGTTAAAATCTTGATTTTTGGTGAAGTTGTGTGCTACTTGTGTTCTTGCTGATTTTATGGTCTAATCTTGCTTAAATCTGCATATAATACTTGTTATTGTGCTTATTTGGGCTTGGGTTGTCTTGGATAATACTTTTGATTTGAAAATTTGGTTTTGAAAAGTTAAAAGGGTGTTTGGGGTTACCTGTTTGAGATCATAAGTTGTTATAGTGTGGTTAGAAGTTTGTGTTTGTGCTTGTTATCTGTTATTGGCTTGGTTGAGTGCATATTGCTGCAAGTTTTTGGGTTTGAAACCTCAAATCAAACATTGTGCTATATCTCATTGAGTTTAACTGTTTTTGACCTAAGATTTTGGTAAAATCTAGAATTTATGCATGCTTAGGGTTAAAAGTTGTTAAAACATCATTTATATAACATATGTGATAGATCTGAGTGATTGAATTTGGCTTGTTGGTCAAGTGCATCAGCAAAAGTAAAATCTGCTTGTGTTTGTGTTCATCAGTAACCTTCATTTGCTTGAATCTTGATTTAGGCTTTGAGCCATTGCATGAAAACTGTTTAAACTTGTTCATTTAAGTTTACTATAGCTTGTGTATGCTTTTGGTGCAATTTGGTTGGCTGAAATTTGCTAAAACAGCTTATAAGTTCATAACTGCTTATTTGTTCATGTCTGTACTAGATCTGGTGATGTTTTGATTAAACTGTACTAATTGGCTGATTGTGATTGTGATTTCTTTGTTGTGATTGACTCCTCTTGATCCACTGATCATTTGGGTGCCTTTGTGTAACTTGAATCTCTAAAAAAGTCACTAAAGACAAAAAAGTCAAGAAGTCAAGCAGTGGAAAAAGTTTCCACTGGTCAACACCCAAAACTAGCCCCTGCTAGTGTAAATTTGCATTAAACTTATTAATAAGCCATTTTGGCTTATCCATACCTGCAACAACTTATTTTTTTGTGATCAATCTTCCTCATGACCCATTTGTTTGAACTGGAGCTTATTAGACTTTGACTTTGACTTTTTGCTAGAAAACCAACTTATTTGACTTTTTCATAAGTGTTTATTTGCTTATTTCAGCTTATTGAGTGAACTTATTTGAAAACTTTTTGTTGATTAAGCTTAGTTAAGTCATTTAAAAGCTTTTGAAACTTGAATCAGCTCTTGGGATAGCCTTGAACTCAAAAACGACTATTTCGTCGTTTTCTGTAGATTGCTTATTGCATTTTCAGGCTTATTCCTTGGACTTTTTTCAAATTTCTTTTTACAAAAGTCTTAAGCAACTCAAAAGAAGCTTGTGTGTCTAATTTGATCTTATGGCATCAGCTTATAGCTTAATGGGCTAAAAAGCCCATTAAGAATAAGCTGTTTGGTATAAGCCAGCTTATTTCACATTTTCAGCTTTTGGGCCTTTGAAAAATTGTGTTCAAAATCAAATTTTGAGTCAGATAGGAGCTTTTGGGCTAAATTAGACAAAAATATTCTTATTAGGCCTATTTGAGCCCATTAAGGGGTCTGTTTTGACTTTTAGCCCATTTCTAGGCCCAATAGGGGTATTTTTGTAATTTCAACTTCATTTTTTGTTTATTTAGGTTAAATTAAGCTAGTTTGCAAGTTTTTAGAATTTTTATAAATTTTAGATTTTTAATATTATTTTATTATTATTTTATTGTTAAAAATTAAAATTTAGATTTTTCAAGTTTTTATATTTTTCTTAGGTTAAATACATTAAGTTAGGAATTTTACAACTTTTAGAATATTTTTAATGTTCTTAGATTAATTTTTATAATTATTTTAAGTTTTAATAGTTTTTAATTGTTTTTAAATAGTATTAATTAATTTTAAAATTTTCAAAAATATTTTTAAATTAAGTTAGGGTATTTTAGAGGTTTACAAAGTGATAAAACTCATTTTGGGCTTTTTGTTAATTAAAATTGATTTTTAGGACTTTAATTTGCATTAAAAAATCATTATTTAATTAAATAAAAGTTTTGGGTGATTTTTGATTTTTTATAAACTCTAATTTCATTATTTAGGATTTATTTCAATTTTCTAGGAATTTTTAGAGTAAATTTTTAATTTTGGTGCTTTTTACGGTTTTACGTGAACGACCTTTTCGTCTTAGTTTAATCCGTCATCATAACCGTCATTCTCTTCTTATCTCATTTCTATTTTCTTTTCTCATAATCATATAATCACATAATTAATCATCTTTCTACACAACAAACTAGCCTCCTTGAGAACGATACCCACTTTGGGTCATAACTAGTGATTTTCCTAAATCACTTGTTAATACTTACCCTAATTACCTTGTTTTCCTAAACAAGTGTAATATTACAACCATCACAAATCATAGGACTATGGAACTCTAGTTTTTCCCATGTTCTCTTCCGATGTTATTCTCATCACCTGCATATATGCACAATTGTGGGCTATTTCATCACAGCTGATACATTTTTTTTGTCTCGATGCAGGAAGATTATCTGGTGTGATGGATGACCGAGGAAAATACATATACATCTCACATAAAGAAATGCAGACAGTTACAGACTCTATCAAGCGTGAACGGAGGGTCAGTATTGCCCATCTAGCAAGCCAGTCGAACCAGTTTATAGATTTGGAAGCTAAAGCACAGTTTGTTGAGGATTTAAGCACTCAAGATGAAATTGTAGTTTCTTGATCCACTATATGTCCTTTTGTTTTGTGTCATGAGTTTGTATAAACATAGATCCTGTGAACCAGAGTTAACTTAAAGCATGTAGAACATTTTCTTGTGTATGTCATGTAATCTCTGGTTTTTATGTTTTCTCCATAAAGCTGGTGTTTACAATTTCTTATTTTATTTCATCAATCCCTTTGAAGAATAAGCGTTTTCTCGTACCTTACATCTTTCGTGTTGGGTCTGGCAGAAAACTGTGAAGAGAAAGGCAAATTTTCAAGAGAGTAAAAAACTTAAAGAGAGGCTACTAACTTTTGAGGAAAGAAGCTGTTGAAACTGAGAACATGATGTAAATCCTAGAGAACTTTAGGGTGTGTGCGACAAGGAAATGACGACATTCATTCAATAAGCATATAAGATTCAATCTACGTAGTAGTTGGAAATTGAAATTACATTGGTAAATCGAGATTACTTCCAAGTGATGTTTTGTATTAATTTACCGAGCAATTGTTATTTACTAGATTTTGCGAATTATAAAGCTTGTACAAATCTTCACGACTTTCGTGGACCAAGAGTGCGCTTGGCTTGATCACTGCCATGTTGTAGCAACCACACACGCCAAAGGTGCGCTTGGCTTCATCTTTCAAGCCACCAAAGTGAGTTCTCTCTGGAGGAGGAGGAGGTTGTGCGGTGTTAGCGTTGTTGCGGACTGAGTGCTAATCAAGCAGCTAGACCCCAACTCCCATTTTGACGCCTCATTTAAGCAACACGTTGCAGATAAAGAATGCCCTTCGTGGGTGCCTGAAACAAAGTTGCAGGTGATGTAAAAAATTAATTCATCCAGTGGCTAATAACTGTATCTAAATACTTTTTAATAACTACAGAAACCTAGGAATGAAACACAAATTTATCAGAGCATACTCATAGTTAAGTACAACAAGGATATAAGCCCGGTCTTCGCCCCGGGTTGTTACACAAAGCGTTTTACTATAATGTTCAAACAACCGAAGCTACTTATGATCGTCACCTGTCTAAAATGCTATGATCAATATGATCATTTATAAAAAGAAAGAGGAACCATACATGCACAGGTAATTCCAATACACTTTTTGGCCCATAAGTAAGAAAGTTATTCATATTTGCAGTACAAATGAAAACAAAGATAGATGTAGAAGTATCACCACCCGAGTTCCACCATTTTCCTTCCATTTACAAAACACTTGATAGTGGTATATCCCATCCAGAAAATACCCATTTCAGAAAAAGGGACACAAACATCCGCTATTGTTTTTCATTGTATTAATATTCCATTGTATTAATATAATATGTTTTTACCACTAGAAAAAGGAAACGTAATCACGATTCTGCTTCTAATATTTTTCATTGTATAATGTTTTACTAATGTGATGATACTTTTTATTTTGTTTCTTAAGTTCAACTATCAGAATCACGAAAGCGTTATCGATTTTGGAATCCATCAATATTGATATTGGTTTTTGCTTGGACAAACAAAAAGAAGGATTAACGTATTATTAACTTAATTGAGAGTTCACTCGATATGATTGGTCGTAGTGGTCCATTCACTGGGTGTTAACCACCACAGACCGTACATCAACGCCCACGAGACCCCCTACTTTTATTTAATGCATGATCAACAATGTTTTCGGGTGTTTCAGTTTAAGTGAAGTATGTGTGAGTGTGAGTGTGTTGTCAGCTATACTTTATGATATTTTCCCGATTGGTGGTGGGAGTGGACGCTGATGCAGTAGTGATTCGGCACACGACAACACTACAACCACATAGCATTTCCTAGGGAAAGTAAGTTTTACATGAAAACAAGCAACATAGTCAGGTCAAAATCAATGTTCCTTGAGAATTAAATAACTTATGGCTACTCTGTTACTATGAGAAGGAGAACGTTTTCCAAAGCAATGTATAGCTTATACTCCCTGACTTACAAGTACGAAATCTATAGCTAAGAGCCATCTTATTAATATTAAGTGTGCGTAACTTCTGTATGTCTCATAGCAAACTCGTTTATTAGAGCAAGTGCATTGCTAGTGAGTTGTGAAACAGCAGTCATCTTCTTACTAAGATCATCCTTGAGTTGTTCATTCACCGAACTATCAGAGAAACCATCAGTACAAGTATCTTAGTTTGTGAGGACAGAACTAACCCATGTTTGGACATTGCTCATGTGCCAAACAAAATCCTGGCCTATCGACTGAGCAATCTTTCTTATCTCCTGAACTGACTCAGTTAGACTTGTCACACAGCTATCCATGCTGCTGTCACAATCATTCAAGGCTTGGTACTCCATCGGTTTTATATTTGAGGTTCTAGTCAATATGGAGACGTATGCAGCAACTAACTTGGCTGCTTTCAAGCTAATCACTAAAGCAACTTTGGCCAGTTTCTGATCATTATCTTCAATAGACACTGCATAACTTGAGAGAGATTCGACACAAAGAGATGGGTACAGGGTGGTGTTATATGAGATTTTGAAAAAGTCTAGGGAAGTGTTGTTGGTGCGAGTACTAGATATGCATCAGATCGTGATCAGGAAAAACAGCAAGTAACACAGAAATCTATCCATGCTTAAGAGTAATAGATATTTTAGAATACTGAAAGATCGAGTGTGGATGGATGGGTTTAGACACAGCAAATGAGAGAGGCTGCGGGTTTATATACTCTTTAAAATGGTTGTAATCTACCCTCAAACATGAAGTTTTATCAAGGGAACTGTCTTACTGAAATATAATACTATACGTAATCTATATCACGAGTAGTCACACGCTTTTCTGTAGATCCATCTTTAAATATAAACTTATTCATGAAAACACCAAAGGCTTAAATGAAGCATATTATCTATGAAGATGGTTTATGCTAATAAATTACATATCTAGCACTTAAATTCTTGCGTTTATACTTTGAATCCCTCATCGACTAACTGTTATTGCATCGATTTACCAAACATTCATATTTCTTTACAGAAAGCATAAAATCTAATATCGTCCCCTACCTCCCCTATATACCTATTCAGATAATACTTTGGGGAGGAAATAATCAAGATGCGAAGCATGTTGACTACTAGTTGGTTCAGAAAATAAATATGGGATTGATGATCAATACTAGATAATCAAAAGAGGGCGGTGCTGAATACTAGTCAAAGGTTCAAATATTAATAAGGATTATGAACGGAACTAATAATAAAATTTTGATTAGACAGTTGGTACGTGAGCAACTGAGAGAAGTACTGAATAAGCAATGGAACTAATAATAAATCTTTGCATCGATAACGCTTTTAGTTTTGTAATTTTTATTAAATTGGGGCTTTCTTGCAGAAAAGTAGTGAACGAATGGGACAACAAGTTGATGGTATAAGCATGTGTTGAATCCACATTATTCATTGACGTGTCTTATTTATATATTATTACAATACAAACTGACATTCAAACGAAACAGAAGATTATGTCTCCGGACAAGTCCAACATGAGATATTATAATATCATTTACTTTTAATTTATGATCATTTGAGGATGTAGATCGAAAAGGACTCCTTAATTATGAAAAACATTGTTGCAGCTACTCCTTAGCTGGTTATCAAAATCTATAGTTCCACTAGCATGAAAATGATTTAAAAAAAAGAACGGAAAATCTAATCACCTGAGAGCTTTGTACTTGGGACTTGAATTTCCTATAAGAAAGTACGACATACCCAATAAGCTTATATGCTCATTGATAAACTATAGGAAGAAAACTAATTGCATAGCTATTGATTCAACCACAGACTTAAAAATTGTCCAAATAGATACTAGTCACTCGAATTACAAAGTTAATTACAGAAATATACTCGAGCATTTGTCCAAGATGAGTCGAGTCCCAACTTACCCTTTTAGTTTCACGTTTTAAAAATGCGTAACCAAAATTGTTAAACAATATTAACTAAAGACTACTCCATTCATTATATCCATCACATAAAGTTTGTAGATAGAGCATACTACAATGACTTGAATTTTTTGATATCCAAGTAAGTTTATATAAATCCGAATATGTTTCAAATTAAGCCACAAAATCAAATAAGCAACCTATACACCTCTTAAATGAGCTATAATCTCTAACTTTACAAGAACAAATTATCAACTTATACACCCCTTAAATGGGCTCTAATCGCTAACTCAAGCCTCAAATCATACAAAGAAATTTAAACTAACTACTTTAAACTATGTTCGAATGAGCTCTAATCGCTAACTCAAGCCTCAAATCATATACACAGGTTTAAACTAACTACTTTAAACTATTTGCAAATGCGCTCTAATCGCTAACTCAAGCCTCGTACTTGCACCATTCGTTTGAGCATATCCGCAAGTTAAAAACATCAAAACATACAACAATACATAAGCAAATTAATAACATTAATTGTACTCGATATCTAATTTCTAAGATACCCACAAGAAAAACCATGGGTTAAAATTAAGGGTACTCATATATCATGAGTTAAAATTGGAAACCTTATTTTTTAACATACCAAAAAACAAAAGAATCAAAGAAAAACCATACCTTTTCATAGCTACTGAGATGATGGTTTCCGGCGGCGGATGGAATGATGGTGGCGGCTGGGATGATGGTGTCGGCTGGGATGATGATTAATGAGACTGCAATTATACATAGTCTCATCATCCAAATCGGTCTTAAAATGCTTAAAATATCATTAAAATACCCCCAAAATATGCTTGTGTTTGTTCATTGTGTATTTTAGGTACGGATATCGTGAAATCAACAAAAGATCACAAGAATAAAGAAAAAACGAACACGGGAAACGAAGCCGCACAAAGAACCGGACCCGAATCATGATTTTTCATTAAAGTCCTTGAAGTTTGAAGATTTGGCAAGATTGGTTCCTCGACTATTGAAGACTTGTCCTTTTATACCCTTGTAGAACCTGAAAATTACAAATGGGTACTTAAAATATCAAGTGTATACATGATTGGCCCTTGAAGATTCAAGAAAATGCAAGTTTAGCCCTTGGAATGATTTCTCAAAAGTTTTTGTGGCAAAAGTTGGAAAAAGTAAACTTGATTAACAAAGGGATTTGAGTTTTGGCAGATTAAACACAAAGTGCGAACAGTATGGGAGTTGAAGGACTAAATATGGGCAGACATCATAACTTTCCACAACCAATCACTCTACCACGTCACCTCTTTCCACCACTCCAATCACTCCACCTCAACTCACTACACCACGTCACCATCCACTACCCATTTTTATTTAACAGATCAATTAAAGTCTGTTTAAGCAAAAATAAAGTGTGGGAAACATGTTTAACAACCCTAAACACAATCTACCAACACTTTTTATTATCTCCCTGATCCCATAAACCCTAAAACCTAATTCATCTAAACCAAAGGGGTTTTTGTTAAGCTGCTCCAGATCACCAATAAACCTCATCCTCACTTAATCCCACTCCACAAAAACCTCACCTCATGACCACAATGGTCCCACAAGCCTTCCCCTACTTCACCAAAAGAGGTAAAAAAACGAATCTCCCAGGCATCCAACGTCCTAAGACCAATACTTGGTCCCAAAGTTTGGAAGGAACGTCCAAGATTGCTTCTTTACAGCTGGAATATCAACATCAAACCACAGAGATCACAAGATGACCATTTGACCAAGACCTTCAAGGGAATAATAGGACATTCATGTATTAGGGTTTTATCTGTCTAGAATCTTCTTTACATTGTATAAATATGGACGTTTGTGTCCATATTTACTTGTTCCAGATTTTTGGCTTATGCAAAACTATTTTTCATGAATATTTAAAGTTTGATTAAAACCTTTGCATTCCATGATCTGAGTTACACTTACTATCTTATAGTGTCATGTTTTAATATTTTGCAAATTAGATTTAAGTTATCAAATATGTTCTTGTTCAAAAGTTTTGGCAGAATTTTGTTTGAGACCCAAATTTTGAGCAGTTAATGTCTAGGATTGATTGACACCCAATCCTAGACTTTGAGTTCTCATGTTTGTTTATTTCCTTGTTGGTTTCAAGTGTTTTTAAAAAAGTTGGCTACAAAAATCTGTTTTGTTGTTTCTTATTGTATCAAAAGCCCAAACCACAAGCTTGCTGACAACAAGCTTGTGGCTTAAGTCTTTGATTATTTTTGTGTGTTTTCCTTGTTCTTGTTCAACAGGTACACAAGGAGGCTTGGTGTTTGAATGTGGTAGTCTCACCAAGTCCTTCCTCATTTCCATATTGAAGATATTAACCACTCTTGGATTCTGTTGTAGAACCACCAACCAAGAGCCCTTTACGTACTTGTCACAAGCCCTCAAAATCTTTAAGCACCCATTTAGAGAAGGCATCAGCTCAGGTTTGGCTTTGAACCCTCAAATTTGTGTTTTGAATGATTGTTCATGACTTTGTGATAATCTGTTAGATTGATAGTTTAATGTTTTGATTGAGGCTTGTTATTGTTTTATGCATGATTTAAGTGTTTCAGATTCATATTGTAGTGTTTAGTTTAAAGTTCTTTGGAAAATTGTTGGTTCATCAGTTTTAAGGTGGTGTTTGGCTTTGAGTATTAAAAATCTTGAGTGACACAAGATAGGTTGATATTAGCTTAAACATACTTAAAAAAGGTAGTAATAGGTATTATCAATAGGTTGTTTGTTTTTGTTAAGTGCTAGAAAGAGATTGCATGTTCAATTTTTGGTTAAAACAGGCATAAACATTCAGCGGGCCTTAACTAGGATATTTTAGTAATTTGAGTTTCCAAATCTTGGTAATTGTTAGTGATTTGTGTTATTCTAGGGTTTGGAATTTGTTAGTTGTGGTTTGAGGGTGTTTTGAGCAAGTTTTCCCATTTGAATCTCACCCAATTGTCAAATAGATCAACAACAAATACCACCAGACCCCCTAGACATTAGAGACTTGTATTTGCTCTTTTTTTGTGAATTTTGTGTGCTAAACCTGCTTGTTTTCTTGTTTGCATTGACTCCCCACACTTCCATGAGTGTGGGGGTGCCCTTGTTCCCAATTAACAATCATTAAACAAGTCACAAATCACCAAACCCGTTTTTCTGTTAAGAGCAGTGGGAAGAATTTCCCACTGCTAGTATACTAGTTCCCACTACTGGTGCAAAAGGACAAAACCCACGAGCATGTCACTTTCAGTCTATAAGTTTTTTTGTCTGTAGTGGTTGATTTTCAACATTTTTGAGTAGTTTTAATTTTCCTGAGTTATTTTATATATTTTGATATTTTTAGAAAAGTTTATTTTTATTTTACTGTTTATTTTAATATTTTTAGCATTTATTTGAGTTTAAATAGGTTTTAATTAAAACTGTTTTTGTCTTTTAGTGCTAAAAAGTCTTATTTTTCAGTTTTACAAATTTTCTTAGTTTAAGTTAAATATTTTAAGATTTTTAGAAAGAAAAATTCACTGTTCACTTTATTTAATTATTTTCTAGAATTAATTTAAGATTTAATTAGGTTTTAATTCAAACTCCTTTGTCTTATTAGGTAAAAATTTATCTTTTTCAAACTTTTCCATTTTTCTACTGTTTAGTAATATAATTTAGGATTTTTCAAAATGTAAATTTAATTTTCTCATTATTTATTATTTTTAATCATTATTTTAGTTTAAAAAGTGTTTTTAGCTTTTAAAAAATAGAAAAATAGTTTTAGAAATTTAGGAAAAATACTTTTTAGTGTTTATATAGTATAAGTAAGATATTTGTTTGATAAAATAATATTTTGGGCTTTTTGTTAATTATATTTAATTTTAGGGCTTTAATTAGCATTTAAAATTGAATATTTAATTAATAAAAGGTTTTGAAATTTATTTATTGAAATTTATTCTTATTTATATTATTTTAGGCTTAGTTTTAATTTTTAAATAATTTTTAGCTTTAATTTTTAATTTCGTCGCGTTTTACGTATTTACGTCATCGTTTTTACGTTTTACGTCGTAGTGTAACTCGTCTTTTAATTTTCTCTTCTTCAAAACAAAAAAAAAGACACTAATCCAAACTTGATTTTATATCTTTGGCACCATACACACACACCTCCTCCGAGAACGAACTCACACTTATCGAGCATTCACGTTTTCCTAAACGTGAACGTTTAATACTTGCCGATTATACGCTTTTTTCCTAAAACGTGTACGATTATACCTACATCAATGATGAGCTGAGATGAGGTGGTTGGTGTGATATTGTGCGAGAAGAGAGAAAAGAGGCGAGAAGACAAAGTTTATGTATGAATCTTGGAAGAGGTGAGAAGAGATTTTTACCTCTTATCTCTGAAAAAAAACATCTTCCCGCCCCAGACAAAAGAGCTGAGAAGAGGTGAACAGAGGTAATTTGAGAAAAACAAACGAAGCCTAAGTGATGTTGAGATTTTTCGATTTAATTACTAGGTAATTGAAATGTTTTGATTTTAATACTAGGTAATCAAGCTTGTTAAGAGTGTGTTGGTGTGGATATTTATGATTAGCAGATCATGAGATGTGAGAATTTTCATTTTACCATGAGGGTTCTTAAGTGTGTGTTTTAGTGTGTGTTTATAAATGGGGTAAAAACTAAATTGTTTTTGATGTTTTTTATTTATAAATTTGAAGAAGTTTCCTTGATTTTCTAAGACGCCTTGTAATTTATAAAAATAATACATAGGTTGCCTCGATTTTGTATCGTGTATATACGAAATATATTTTAATATTTTAATTTTTTATTTGGTTGCCTCGTGTATAAACTGATGGTTGCCTTTTAATACGGCACATGTGGTATTAAAAATGACACATGTCGACTTCTTATTGGAGGTGCCTCGGATGCCTCGGTTGCCTTTGTTACCTTGGTTGCCTTGGCCATTTTAGAGCCATTGAGATGTAGCTGATATATTAGAGACAAGATAATGTAAAAAGGCTATATTAGGAAAATCCCCTTTTTTAATTCAAACACTTTATTCAACATATAAAACAAACAATCATATATCCATATAGAAACAGACATCATACACATCTAAACAGACGCTTTAATTTCACAAGATTTAATAAAAAAAACTAAATAAACACTCTTAAGTTTTATATATTTTTGCGAACATTTAATTTTATCTAATTTTATCTCTATGTTATGCGACACATTTGATATCATTCCTATTTTATTATTTAAATAATTTTTTTATTTTTATTATAACTATATAACATTTGTTGATATTTGACCCACTCACATTCGCTACAGTAATTTACAGATAATACTTTTTTATAGCTTATGAACAGTAACTTATGAATAAACAAATCCTAAACTTATGAATAAACATATCCTAAATAACATAGCATCCCAGTGGTTTATTGGTAAATAGTTTCTTCCTAAACCACTCTAATAAAACTGCCTGTCGACAAATTCCATCGCTTCCCACCAGATCTCCATTCTGTCGGCAAATAACTGTTATCACGTCAGTAGAAACGGTGAATAATTCAATCTAAACCATCGGTGCTTAAGGTATTTGTTTCATAATTTATTTGTATTTAATTCATATTTATATAAAAGCAAGTTAGGGGTTTTGCTTTCCATGTTTCGATTAACACATGTTGGTTGGATCAGTAACCGGTTTAAGGTCGGCTATACGAGGTATAGTCTTATTTATTAATTCTTTTGAATACTTTTTAGATTTCTGGGATGAAAGATTATTTGACACTATTAAACATGTTAGAGTTTGAATGGGTATGTATTTGATATTGATGATTTCGGTTAGGATTAGAAGTAACAAAATCAAATTTTTTATTCACTAAATTTTTTTTCTATATGGATTCAGTTAGTGTTTGATCTTCATTTCTTTCCCTTTTGTTGATTTATAAATACTGATTGATACGCTTTTACATTTTTATGTGTATGTCAACTTTTTATGTGGAAAGGGGAAGACGACTTTTGCAAATGATGATATCTAAAGGGGTGTTTGAGTTTGATTTTAGCATTGATTATTGTGTTTTCAGAATGTTTGGGATTGGTTGATATGATGATTAATTCGTTGCTTATTCAGATTCGGACTCTAAGGTACTCCATGACATTTATGACTGTTGGTTCTTCGGCTTATGTAACAACGACAACCATGGATCGTCTTAGAAGTTTTGCACGCCTCATCTTTAGAGTGTTATCCAAGCATTGCAGAAAGTGGTATATTGCTAATGAAGTTTTCACATTTGTTTTTGTTGGTGAGTTTGACTTCAAACGCGTATTGCGCTGTTAAAACCAGTGAAGAATTGCCTTAAACTGTTACTGTTAAATTTTTTCTACATTCGTAATAAGTTATGTTAATCTGTTTAGCAACTAAATATAATGGCAATACTCATTTGTTAGGTTGCCCGAGATAAGCACACATGAAACACAAAAGGACGTGGGTTTTTTCATAGCATTTGATTGAGTTGACTTGATAATGTTTCAGACTAGAAAAATGAACAAGGATCTAGGTTATGGGACGTCAAAGATTTTTCCTTGAACTGAATTTTTTTTCTGTTATGCCGATCCATTATATACTTACTGTAAGTTTAAATTAGGATGGTAAAATCATGAGTATGAATATTAATACTTTTAGAAAGTTTGTTACATAGCTATGAAGCTTAGCATGTAACTGATATCCAACATAACATAGTCTTGGAAAGTTTGAATATGTTTGAACATTTGGTCACTTAGTTTAAAGTGAGCGTTAGTGCTTTAGTTTTCGCGTTTTAAAAAATCATCTGGCATTGAGTTCCTATAGTTTTTTCTTCAAAAAGGGTCATGTTAAGGACAGAATGATCAACATGTTTACTGACGGGTATTCTTTTGGTTCATGAGATACAACAATCCCTTCGTCTGATGATCCACGGTTGTTTGTGTCGTCAATCAGAAAGCATCTGAAGTCAAGGTATGCACAAGAGTTGCTAATTTTTTTAGGCCTGTTATGTTGTATCATTTTGAAATTTTTAACGTATATTTTTTGTTGTCTTCTGTTGTGAACGACGGTAACGAAAGAGAGAAGCAACGTGACTTTGGTTCCACATCTCATGGCGCTTGCGGGGCTCCAGATGTTGGTCCTACGTCCGGTTATGTTGTTCATGATGTGTTATATTTTGTACCAGATCATGGTGTACAACCGATCGTGTTAGACTTCATAAACCCGGTTGTTTGGTTTCCTCCAACAGGAGAAAATCTGTTCAGCATCGTGTGATACAGATGATGCTTACCTTCGTTAAATTTCTTTGAATGAATAACACCGAGGTTAGTAATTTGCTTTACGAGTTTCTGTTAATTTTGTATTTTTTGTCAGCAAACGTAGACTATTTCTCTTAAACTCGAGGTTCTTTTTTATACTTATCACTTAATAAGTGTGAAAACACTTATCCTTTTACCACTTTAAACAATTAAAAACGAGACGAAAACGTGTATTTAATGTCGTAAAAGTCAGAATTATGCGTGGTTTGTGTTTTTGTTGTGTTTTAGGACCAAAATATGAAAAAGGAAGAAAACACGGGCTTTCACAGGCTTTTATCGAAGGAAAATACAAAAGACGAAGTCAACAGATCGAGAGTGCAAAAAGAACGGAAGTCAAAGGCCTATTCTGAAGATTTATCGAAGAAAAAGTCTAAAGACGGAAGTTTAACGAAGTCGAAGAACCAAGTCTAATAAAAGAATAAAATTAGAAGACAAGTTCATTTTATCTATCGACATGTCCCAAGACAAAGTCGAGAAAGACGAAGAAATTAAAAGACGAAAAGACAAAGAGAAAGAGAGAAGCAACCAACACCACATCACCTCCTCCTATAAATAGCCTCCTAATCCTTCATTAGGAGGTAGTAGATTTTAGTTTAATTATTGTAAGGTAATTAGGAGTAGATTAATTACTTTCTCTCTCTAGCTTTTCTTTAATGTTTTCAAGCTTTTAATCTTTAATCTTGTATTTGAATATTTAATCTTCATCTTAATTTCAAGCTTTTTATAATCATTCTCATTCTACCTTTCTTGATTTTAAAACTATTGTTTTGTTTGGTTAATCATATAGTTTGTTTAATCTTGGTTCTTGTTTGATTGATTTGCTTATTTGATTGTTCTTATTGATTTGATGTGTTTGATGTTTTAGCTTATTGTGCTTATTGCTTATTGTGTGTTTGTCTTATTTTTAATTAAGAGTTTTTAATAGTTTAATCTTTTAAAAGTTGATTTTTAATATTTTGATTATTTAGTGTTTTTAAAGTTTTTTTTTTGTGTCTTATTAGCTTTTTCTTAAAATTAGTTTGGTTTAAATTTTGGTTAAGTGCTTATTTAGTTTTTTTTGCTTATTTTTATCTTAACCCGGATTTTAAAACCCTAGTATTCCGAACTGAAATTTGATTTCAATTATTCTGAATAGTGTAAGTAATTTACTTTCCGAACTAAGCTTTTAATCCATCTATTCCGAATTATATTTAGCTGCCTATTCCGGATTACCATTTGTAACCATTCCGAATTAAGTAACTATACTGTATTCCGGATTGTGTGTGAATTATGTATTCCGGATTACATGTCCATCACACATTCCGGATTAAGGTAATAACTAACATTCCGACCTATATCTTAAATGTGTATTCCGGATTATATTATATGACACATTCCGAATTATGCTTGTAGTAACAGATTCCGGATTAAGAGTTAAACTCAAATTCTGAATTAGAAGTTGATAGCCTATACCGAATTAAGTATATGTTATAGATTCCGAACTACTTTTTGTTAACATTCCGAATTGCATCCCTGGGTTGTTATTCCGACTTATGATTTGTTTTTGATTCCGAATTATTTTTAAATTTGCATTTCCCGCCATTTTTGTTAAGTCTTATTTTTAAAGTGTTCTATTTAGTTTTTATTTTCAATTTTACTTTTTATTAAGTCTTAAATTTATCTACTTTCCTTAAAATCTTGTTATTTGTTTTATACTTTTAAAAGTTTTCATCTTTACTTTAAAATAGATAAACGACATTTCCTTTTTACACCAAGAACAACTGAGTCGCACTTTTAACCGTGATCAATTCGATTAGACACAATCTCAAAGAACATAAAAATCTCTTTATTAAAATGGCGCCGCTACCGGCTCTTTTCGTAAAGATAAACGGTTTTTTGTGAGAGACGCGTTGGATTTTGGAATCCGTTCACTTTTGAACGTTATTTTTCTTGCTTAATTTTCAAAAAAAAATTCAAAAATCCAAAAAAATCAAAATTTTCAAAAAATTCAAAAACATTTGAAAAATCATAAAAGCATTTCTCTTTCAAAAAAAGTTTTGCACCAAAAATATTTTCTTTTCACGATAACTTTATTTCTTCTATTTCTTTGCTATTCTTTTCTTTTGTAGGTGTATGCGTACCCGTTCACGAAGGAGGAAATCCATTCAAGCCGCTATCATCGAGCCTCCTGTTGTTAACACAATGGATAACCGTCCAATGATCGAGCTCTTGCAATCAGACGTTGAAGGCAATGAAGATGCGATTGTGGTGTCGGCTATTGATGCAAATAACGTCGAGCTCAAAACCGGTTTTATTCAAATGGTTTCCGCAACACCTTTCTTGGGCCGCACTCATGATGATCCTCGCGTTCACATCAAAAGGGTTGTTCACTTAACCAATACCGTGAAATACAATGGGGTCTCACAAGAGGCAATTCGCTTGCTCCTCTTTCCTTTCTCTCTCGAGGGACAAGCCCGAACTTGGCTTGATAAGGAACCACTCCAAAGTATTACAACATGGGCGGACCTAGAGACCAAATTTATCAATTATTTCTTCCCACCCTCACGTAATACCGCTTTACAGAATGACATCATTAATTTTGAGCAAAAGTACGGTGAGACGTTTAGTGAATCTTGGGATCTTTTTAAGGAACTTTTAAGAAAGTGTCCACAACACGGTTTTACAAAGGTGCATCAAATTAATACTTTTTATAATGGATTAAGTTTGAATGACCAAGATTCATTAAATAGTGCTTCGGGGGGTAATATTCTTGTTAAATCAATGAATGAGGCTTGGGCAATCATTGAAAACAAAGCCAAAGTCCAAACCAAGAGTGTTAGGGCTACTATGGCTAGTGCTAGTGAGAGTGAGTTGACTAATCAAATTAAGGAACTTACTTCAATAGTAAAACAACTTGCTTTAATAGATAACCCTCCCACTCAACATGTCAATGCTCTTAATGTTACTTGTGAAACTTGTGGTGGGCCACACTCTTATGCTAATTATGATAAGGCTTATGATCAATCTCACGGGAAGTGTATGCTTACAACAACACAGAGATGGTTCATTTCAAGCCTAATGTCGATGTTAATCACTTGTCTTATAACTCGACTAATTACTTGGCTCCACCCGGTTTTTAACAAAGACCACACCCACCCACCCAAAACAACCAAGGGCCACCACGAGCTAATTTTCAATAAAATGCAAATGTGAGGGGCTACAATACAAATCAAGGACCTTATCAAATGCAAAATCAAGGCTTTCTAAACCAAGGTTTCAATCCTCAAGGTTTTCCACCATACAACCATTACACAAACCAAGGTTTTCAACAACAAGGGTTCAATTTACCTCATCCACAAATGGACTTGGTTCTACAAAAATTAACCGATCATGAGCGAACCATGAAAGAAATGCAAGAGTCCACGGATAGGAAATTCGTTCAAATGTTTCAAGCCCTTCGTCCCCAAGGTGCTCTTCCTTCAACAACCGAAACAAACCCTAGAGCTAATGTGAGTGCTATTACTACACGCAGTGGAGCAACTTTGGTAGGACCATCTATCCCTCCCCTAGTTACTCCATCTACACCTCATCCACCCCCATTTATCCCTCCTACTACCGCGCCTAGTACTAGTTCTCCATTACCATCTCCACCTCTTACTGAAGAAATACCAAAGAAAAACCCTTCACCATCCCCACCTTCACCCTCTTAACCATCAACATCTCAACCTTCACCTTCTACAACCACACCTCCTAAACATAATATTCCTTATCCTTTTTGGTTAGACAAGTGCAAATTGCTCACTAAATAGGATTCTCAAGTTACTTCCTATTTGAAGATGATCTCCCAAATGAATTTCAACATTAGCCTTGTTGAAGCACTTGTCCAAATGCCGAAATTTTTTAAAGCATTCAAGGAATTTCTTAGTAAGAAGGAGAAGATGGCTGAATTTGTCAACACACGCTTGAATGAGAATTGTTCTGTAGTCCTTTTTAAAGAACTCCCGGAGAAACTTGGAGATCCCGATCTTTTTGTGCTACCTTGTACATTTTCCAAAATCGAAGAATTTACTGCCTTAGCCGATCTCGGGGCAAGTATCAATTTAATGCCATTAAGTGTTTGGAAGAAGTTATCATTACCCGACCTTATACCAACACGGATGACTCTAGAGCTAGCAAATCTAACTCTCGCTTACCCCGTTGGTATTGCCGAATATGTTTTTGTTAAAGTTGGTACCTTCACTTTTCCGGTTGATTTTGTTGTTGTTGATTATGAAATGGATCCTCGTATTCCGTTAATACTTGGACGGCCATTCTTGAGAACCGGAAAAGCTTTAGTCGATGTTGCGGAAGGTGAATTAATTCTAAGGGTCAGGAATGATCAACAAGTTTTTAAGATATGAAAGATTACAAGCAAATCCAATGGAAAATAATCGGCGAAAATGATTGATGTGCTTCAAGACGAGCTTGTTACAACTCCTTTGGAAAGTACAAAGCTTGGTGATTTTGTGCTACATGACAATCCTCTTTTCGAGACTTGCTATGATAATCCACTTTTTCAAGACCATGTGGACGAATATGATGATGATTCTCTCTCCAACTTGGACACTCCACCAACCTATGATGCTCCACCAATCTATGATAAAGATTCTAATTCTGATTTGGATGATTATGATGATCTTACTTCCGAGTATGAAGGCATGCCGACTTATGATGACTTTGATGATGTTGACACTCTCTCGAGTGATTCTTTAAGTGTTATATCTTCTAATGATGATCTTGCTCCTATCTTTGATGAGGATCCTCCACCAACAATGCTTGATACTACTTTGGATGATTACTCATTTGAGGAAGATTTCGCCACCTTTCTCAATACATACTTTCCTAATGAGCATGATTCTCCTCCTTTGGACTTTGATTATGGTCTCTACCCTCCTTTGGATGTTAAGAAACACGTTTCAAAGGAAAAGAAACTAGACGACACCAATATCTGTAGTACTTATGTTTTGACACCTCTCTTTCCACCTTCTTCGGATGAGATTGCGGGGTTTATGGGCGAATCTTCAAGGTCTACTGAGTGTCATTCTTATTTTTCCCTAAAGGAAAAGATGTTCGATCCGGGTATCACAGTGTTTAAGCCATCTCAGTATCCATCTGATGAAATAAAAGGAAAGATTTTTGGAAAATATGGAGCTATGCTTTCACCTCTCCATACCTTCTACCACCGTGCTCAACAATTGCTTAAGAGAACCTCGCCTACTCTTCTTTGGCTTGTGTTCTTCACCTTAGGCTTTTTCTATTTGATGGATGAGAACCATGTATTTGACCCCGGCGGATGTTCTTCAAGGTTCTTACCATAGTACTCAAGGTCGAGCCAGGCTCGTGACTCGGTGAACAAAAACAAGCGCTTCTCGGGAGGCAACCCGATGATCTATCCTTTTTATTCGTTTTTATAATAAGTGTAGGGGGAGACCCTAGTATGTGTTTGTTGTTTTCTTTCTTATGACGTACATGGATTTGAGCTTTTAAAGATTCACTTTTGATGACTTTTGACGACCCGTGATTCTGTGTACACGTCTTCCCGGTTCTATCCTAAACTCTTTTGATTCACTATTTTATATTCTTCAATATTAAAATAGGAATCACTTTAGTTGTCTCTTCCTTAGCAAGATTTAAATAACGTGCACAATGTCCTAAGTGTAGGGGGTTTACTTCCACATGCTTAAACATTGAGGACAATGTTTATATTAAGTGTAGGGGGACTTCTATCGAACTTAAGTGGGTTTTTCCATAAATTTGTCCTCATTTTAACCGGAAAATTGATTTTTCGATATTTTTAAAATTTTTGATCTATTCTGGCCTAGTAGTATTTTCCTTTGTTATTATTATTTTCTTTCTTTAATAAAATGGTTTTAACAAGTTTATATGTCTTTGATATATTAGGCCCGTTATGAATTTTTTGACTCAACCCGAGTTTACTTATCTAAGTTTACTCTAGCTAGTATCCTTAACCATATGGACCTTAAGTGGTTTATTAGGCTAAGCATCCACGAGTCTCATTCCTTAAGATTTTAAATTGTGGAGAACGAGAGATGATAGAGTCAAATATAAGTTTTGTATTCTTTCATGAATTTATGTGAGTTAATTATAAGCTTTTTCTCCCATCGCTTGTTAATAAATAATTGCAATAAATAAGGTCGTACGATTTGAAAAGTTACTTAGCTTCTAGCACAAGATCGTTTAAAAGTTGCTCGGTATTAATTAGAGTTCATATCCAAGGCATAACTTATTGAAGCGGGATGCGAAGATTGGCGAGTCCGAAAAGGCCTTAACAAGGCATGAGGGCTACATTTTGTTGCTAAAGATCCAAAGTGATGTGAAGAATCATTTATCAAAAATCAATATGAAGGATCGAGACACACGACGAGAAGCAATTACTCCCATAAAGATCATGGAGAAGTCTATCCGAAAAGATCCTAACAAGGTATGAGGATAAATAGATTCAAGTCCAAAAAGAAGGCGGATCGTTGAATATCAAAATCCCAAATAAAGATTGGAGAAAAATGAAGAAGTCGTGGTCCAAGTTTGAAGAATCTCTCAAAAACTTCAAGTGAAGAAATTCCTATTATGAAGAGAAGACCATTATTTCAAGAACGTCTCTCAAGATTCGAAATATGAAGTCATTGCCAAATATCGATCCGAGAAAGGTCTCAAATCGTAAAACGAGTTATGCCAAGATATGAACTTTATGAGGTTTCGAGAAGCGGTTTTAAAAGATTTTGTCCTTTAGCTAACTATTGATTAAATTGTCCTACTTTATTTTCGGCCTTAATAAAATATCGAAATAAGTCAAAAATACATCCTAGTGATCATTCAAGACAACAATAAAACATAAGAGATACACCTAGGAATAAGGGGGTATAAGTGAATAACTGAGCCACATGAGTAAGTGTTAGCTTTACTAACTTATAATAACAATGATCTCGTTTTTAAGCTTGGTATTGGGAACGTGAAACTTGAGGGTGATAAACATTCATGACACCAAATCCCTAATGTAAGTCTTAGATTTCTTTACGCGTTTCTTCCTTCAAACATTTTGTAATTTTCTATCTTTTTAAGTTTCCTTAGTGTCTAGTGTTTAATAAAGGCCAAGGTGGGTTAATTATGATGGATAATATAAATCGTGCTTTGAAACTAATGCATTGCATGAGGGGATTGCAATGGTCAAGTGTAGGGGATTTAATAAGTGTGAAAACACTTATCCTTTTACCACTTTAAACAATTAAAAACGAGACCAAAACGTGTATTTAATGTCGTAAATGTCGGAGTTATGTGTGATTTGTGTTTTTGTTGTGTTTTAAGACCAAAATATGAAAAAGGAAGAAAACACGGGCTTTTATCGAAGGAAAAGACAAAAGACGAAGCAACAGATCAAGAGTGCAAAAAGAACGGAAGTCAAAGGCCTATTCTGAAAATTTATCAAAGAAAAAGTCTAAAGACGGAAGTTTCACGAAGTCGAAGAACCAAGTCTAATAAAAGAAGAAAATTAGAAGACAAGTTCATTTTATCTATCGACAAATCCCGAGACAAAGTCGAGAAAGACGAAGAAATTAAAAGACGAAAAAACAAAGAGAAAGAGAGAAGCAACCAACACCACCTCATCTCCTCCTATAAATAGCCTCCTAATCCTTCATTAGGAGGTAGTAGATTTTAGTTTAATTTTTTTAAGGTAATTAGGAGTAGATTAATTACTTTATCTCTCTAGCTTTTCTTTAATGTTTTCAAGCTTTTAATCTTTAATCTTGTATTTGAATCTTTAATCTTCATCTTAATTTTAAGCTTTTTATAATCATTCTCATTCTACCTTTCTTGATTTTAAATCTATTGTTTTCTTTGGTTAATCGTATAGTTTGTTTAATCGTGTTTCTTGTTTGATTGATTTGCTTATTTGATTGTTCTTATTGATTTGATGTGTTTGATGTTTTAGCTTATTGTGCTTATTGCTTATTGTGTGTTTGTCTTATTTTTAATTAAGAGTTTTTAATAGTTTAATCTTTTAAAAGTTGATTTTTAATATTTTGATTATTTAGTGTTTTTAAAGTTTTTGATTTGTGTCTTATTAGCTTTTTCTTAAAATTAGTTTGGTTTAAATTTTGGTTAAGTGTTTATTTAGTTTTTTTGCTTATTTTTATCTTAATCCGGATTTTAAAACCCTAGTATTCCGAACTGAAATTTGATTTCAATTATTACGAATAGTGTAAGTAATTTACTTTCCGAACTAAGCTTTTAATCCATCTATTCCGAATTATATTTAGCTGCCTATTCTGGATTACCATTTGTAACCATTCCGAATTAAGTAACTATACTGTATTCCGGATTGTGTCTGAATTATGTATTCCAGATTACATGTCCATCACACATTACGGATTAGGGTAATAACTGATATTTGAACTACATCTTAAATGTGGATTCCGGATTATATTATATGACACATTCCAAATTATGCTTGTAGTAACAGATTCCGGATTAAGAGTTAAACTCAAATTCCGAATTAGAAGTTGATAGCCTATTCCGAATTAAGTATATGTTATAGATTCCGAACTACTTTTTGTTAACATTCCGAATTAAGTGTTCTATTTAGTTTTCATTTTCAATTTTACTTTTTATTAAGTCTTAAATTTATCTACTTTCCTTAAAATTTTATTATTTGTTTTATACTTCTAAAATTTTTCATCTTTAATTTAAAATAGATAAACGACATTTCCTTTTTACACCAAGAACAACTGAGTCACATTTTAACCGTGATCAATTCGATTAGACACAATCTCAAAGAACCAAAATCTCTTTATTATCACTTTAACATATTCTCAACTCTCTTATATCATTTATTTGCAGTCGGACAATGTAATACCCAGAAACCGAGGTCACTTATCTTACCCTAAATTACGCCTATTTTTGAAATTTTTAAGAAATTTTATTTACTATATATTTTATTGTTTTGGTTGAAACCAATGTTTGAGGTCGTAATCTTGACGATTGACGATTTAAGAAGAACGATGACGACTACGATCCCGACGGATGCCCAAATTTCTATCTTTATTGTCGCTTTATCGATATTATAATTTTTCGAGGATTTTACTTTCGGTTCGTGTTAAGTCGAGTCGGGTGCGTTTTATTTCTTTCCGAGTTCATTTAAATTGTCCTAAAAGTATTTTGGAATGTTCGGGATGACCCCGACTCCCGCAAAATTTTCCAAGTCGACTAGTAAGTCATTCCCGCAAACATTTGAGGTCGTTTTTAAACAAGGCCAAAAGAATACAAAAATTGCACACAAGGACCCTACAAATTTACAAAAAGGAAAAGGGGGGAACACACACAACATTTCACACTCAAAATTTTCACTCCCTCTCTTTCTTTTCTCTCTAGGCCGCCGGCCATACCACACCACCACCACCACCACATTCAAATTTTCTTGTTTTTGATTAATTCTAATTAAAGACCACACTTTCAAAACCTTTTGTAAGTACTAATCCAAGGTTTAATCCAACATGCATTAACTTGATTTTCCAAAAATTAAAAGATTTTTCAAAAGTTTGATTTGATGTAATTAATCTTGATGCATGTTTAATTTGGGTTTGGATTATGTTAATTCATCAATTAAAGTAACCAAAATTGGTTTGGTTTGGGTGTTTTGATCACCAACACCCCACGGCCAAATGGGGGTGTTTGGTGGATCATGGTGTTTGATGGTTTTTGCTTGTGGGTTATGTTTAAGTTGTTGTTTTAGGTGTGTTTGAGTGGGTAAAACTTGTTGCATGTTTGTTTTGATAAATGGGTTTTAGGATGGATTTGATGTTCTAGGTCTTAAGTACTGATTAGGGTGTTTAGAAATGGTTATGAGTTGTTAAGTTAAAGCTAGGTGTCGTTAAAATGGTTTGGAAACAAGTGTTGAGGTGATTTTGAAGTAGTAAAATTTAGGCAGATTGTTTAAGGGTGTTTTAAAAATCTTAAGCTTAGATACAGGTCATGAATATAGAATGTAGTTGTAGGGCTTGTTCTTAGCTAAATTTTGGTATAAACTAGAGCTTACGACTCCTAACGAGTCAAAAGTTATGATGTTTTGAAAATATGTGTACCGGGAGATGAGAACCTAAATAATCCGAAATTATGTTTGGTTTTGGGTCAAATCCCGGGGACCATAGATAGAGTTTGGTAATTGATTAAAAGTTGATTTTTGGTCTCAAACCTGCATTTGTGAGTCTATTATTAGGCTTAGGTGTTTAACGGGTCAATGGTGTATTTTAAATGGGTCCAACAAGTCCAACATGGTCAATGTGCAAACTCAGTCCGAAAAATGTATGTCTAGTAATGTGTTGAGTAACGGGTCATAAAAGTGAGATATTTTAATGGGATTAAAAATAGGTTTTCTACAGCTCATGAGGTATTTTTGAGAATTTTCTTAAATTTTATAAAAGGGTTTAAGTCTTAGAAAACAGCCCATACCTTTGGTAAGTATCGGCGAAAAATGTAAAAAGGGTAGTAACGTTAATAACGTAGATGAATCGTATAAAACTAATAACGACTACTTGTTTGGTTTTGGGCGTGAGTTTGTAATTATCATAATTGACTAATATGTACATATTATACAGTACTTAAAGTTTTATAAATGAGATTGACTCATTACGCGTTATTGCTTGTTAGGTGTTGAATTTCCCGGGCATCCTCATCATCGTCAGTGATCGTCATTCGTATAGTCGACTACTTCTATATTCATAAGGTGGGAATTTGTAGCCTCTCTTACTACTGTTTTAAATCGTTTTTACCCACGAGGGAGATGCATGCTAGTTTAATAAAATGAACATATCTCATGAATGATTGTTGGACCCGAATGTCGTCTTAAATTGTGTTGAGTACCTAGTTGCAAAAGACCCTATATTCATGAACTATTAACTATTGTTTAATCCTTGTGTGGATTGAAAATAGCCGCTTATACAATTGATAGTACTATGGGGTTGACGACCCTATCCGAGACGAGGGCTAGTACGTTGAGTACCCCCTGCGGACGGATAACTTGTGATAAGAGATAAGGTATAATTACAACTGATGCCTTTAGAAGGGGCAATGGTTTCATCTTAATCACGCCGGTAAATTATACTCGGGTGATTGAGTTAACGGATTAGTGTCATGAGCTTAAACACAATTGTCATAACCTTGAGAATAGAATGTTTGATCGACAATTCTATGAATGATCGTGAATGATTTTTATAACACATATGTTCAAAATGAGATTGTAAAACCTATGAATTCCACTCAACATTATTTGTTGACCCAATTTAGCATGTGTTTCAGGTAATCGATGAAGTATAGCATGGAGCATGCAAAGTATGGGAGTTGTGTGTGGCTTGGCAGTCTACTTGTTTTCCACCCATTATTTAACTTGAACACTTTTATTTTTCTGTCATGTGAACGAAAATGTATCTTTTGGGGTTGAGATTCGTGGGGAACAAACGTAAACTCTGTGTTGTATCATCTTGGGATTTGGAAAACCGTAGACTTGTATGTTTTTAACAATGTTTAAATTGTGCTTAAACTTTTACGTCTCTTTGAGTCGTTTGATATAGCTTGTGTGTGATGATAACTGCCTAGCACCCAAATGTTGTATTTCCGCTGCGCATAGCATTTGTGGGGGTGTTAGAGATTGGTAATCAGAGCCATGAGTTATAGAGAACTAGCTCGTTTTGAAAAATCCTAAACTATAACTTTTGGTGTCGTAAGAAATTGTCCAAGCACACAACTATCCTGCATGGCTCCGGTAAGGTTTATTTTTTGTATTGATGGTATAGATGTATACCTTTGAGTTGAAGTAATATATGAGTATTTATTACCTAGATATTGAACTACTATATGTAAACATTGGAATTGTACGTGGAGTACTCGATACCGTAATTCTTGTATTACATATGCATGAGCATCATATTATCGCATTTTGGGCATGTGTACCACCTTTGCATTGCATTTGCATGCATATATTTATAAATATTGAATAATAATCTTATGTACCCTCCAAAATTCTCTATTATTACAGAAATGGCCGAGGTACCGCCTAACGGAAATGGAGACGAATACGTCGTAGGACACGAAGGGGGACCGTTTCCTCCGAACCCGCCAAATGGTGACAATGGATGGATAGCTCAAGAAGAAACGATAGAGCCGGCAAATGACAGTGATGAAAGCGATGTGGACAACTTCAGTGTTAGTGACGATGGTGGAGAGGATTCTGAGGAGGAGGAGGATCCGGTGGATGATGGAATTCCAGCAAATGTCGTCGGTCAGACCGAGCCCGATTTGGTTCAATCTCCAAATTCACCGAAAGGACATGAAGTGCCTCCAACAGGCCGATATGATCAGCAACTTGTTCGTCCCCCAATGGAAATTTGTAAGGATTACCTGAGGATGGTGCCGGGGTTTACTCGGGTAAGTAATGAGTTTGGTGCGGAATCCAGTAATGCAACTAGATCGCGTTCTCTTCATGAAAATGTGGCGAAGGTTTATTTTCCAAGGCCAAGAAACTATTAGGATCCTGAAAATCGTTTGAGAAGGATGGATAGACTGATGTACGAACGATACGTGGTGGAAACTAGAGTAATCAAAAGGTTTGACGAGAATGAGAGAGCACATCAGAAGTTATTAGCAAGAACTACAAGGGCTGAGTTTGATGGAGTAGCGAATAAGAGTGATATTAATAGTTTGAGATCGATGATAGCAAACCTGAGTACCAGTCTTGAGCGGGTTAAGGAAGATCAGGCTAGGTTGGCTAGGATGCAGAGTTGGGAGCACCGTGTTAGAGCTTCCCTGCCACAAGATTGGAGATTTGTAGATGACTCTGAGCTGGAGGCTAATGATTTCATGGTCCAGCCACCCGCCAGGGGTGAGTGTGTCACTTTAGGGAATCAGGTAGCATTGGAGTTTGGATCTACTTCTGGAACAAAGAAGGTAACTGAGTGTGAGCCGAGTGATAAGGGGAAGAGGAAGATGGACGAGGAAGAAGAAGACAGTGACGAAGAGCCCGAAGAGGATGAAGAAGAACCACCATCCAAGAGGTCGTGTGGATCACCACGTGACTAGTTACTTGTATTTTATTTTATCTTTTGATCGTTGTAATCGAACTATTTTAGACTCCTGTATGATGGTATTGTGATGAAAACTTGACGACTTTAAGTTTAGTGTATGGTTGTAGTGGCATTACTTGTCACAGATTTTGGTTGATCTATCAATGCAATCTATGTTTACCTTTCATAATCTATGATAAGTCTTTAATTTGCTCTTTTGTGATGTGATTGATGAATATTAGTAACCTTGTAGTGATGTGTTGTTGTACTTATATTATGTCTTGAAAGAGAAATCCATCTTAATCTTGATGTGTATACTTACCTTGTTTTCTATTTTCCCTGTCTTTGTAGAGAGGTGTAATTGAGATTTCACCATGCCTCCAAAGCTGATAGCTAACCGTGTGAACACAATGATTCAAGAAGCAATTGTCAATGCACTCGAAGCGGATCGTGCAAACCGAAACCCAGATCAAGGTGGAAATGCAGGAAGACAGCAAGCCCCAAGGGAGTGTTCTTATGCTGGTTTTATGAAATGTGGTCCCACCCAGTTTCGTGGTACTAGAGGAGCCTTAGAACTCCGAAGATGGTTGGAGAAGATCGAAAGCACTTTTGAAATTAGCGGATGTTCAGAGGCAAATAAAGTCAAGTTTGCAGCTGCTACTTTTCTCGATGACGCCTTAAGCTGGTGGAACAATCAAGTGGCCACTGTCGGATTAGCGGTAGCAAATGGGAGGACTTGGACTGCTACCAAGGCACTCTTGACCAAAAAGTTTTGTCCCGAAGAAGAGCTGGGTCAGCTAGAAGACGAGTTAAGGCATTTGTCTTTGAGGAACAACGACATCACCGCATATACAAGGAAGTTTAATGAGTTGAGCCTTTTGTGTTCCGATGCCTTTGCTGATGATCACAAGAAAATGAAGCAGTACATCAAGGGTTTGTCAAGCAATATCAAAGGTGAGACAACTTCATCAAAGCCTGGGTCATTCGATGAAGCAGTCCAAATGGCTCACGCACTAATGGACGTCAAGCTGCAAGATAAGAAGGACTACATTGCCGAGGGGAACAAGAGAAAGTGGGAGGCAGCTCAGGGGAATCAATCCCAAGGTCAAAATCGTGGGGTAAACCGTAACAACCAAGGTCAGAACCGTAACCAGCAGTTCAACCGGAGAAGAAATGATGGGATGAGAGCGGTCACTACCCCTTGAGGAGCTAAGGTGAATCCTCATTGTGATCGATGTAATTTGTACCATATAGGGAATTGCCCACCTGCATGTAGCAAGTGTGGAAAAGCGGGTCACAGAGTTGCAGATTGCCGAGCTAAAGGGGTGGCTACTGGGGCAAATGCCACGAAGGTAATGGTTTGCTTTGGGTGTGGAGAAAGGGGGCATAAGCAAGGGAACTGCCCGAAAACTAGGAATAGGCAAGGAGGAAATAATGCTGCTGCTGTGTATCGAGTAGGTACCACTAATAAACCGCAAGGCCCGAATGTGGTTACCGGTACGTTTCTACTTGATGCTCGTTATGCTAGTGTATTGTTTGATTCTGGTTCCGACAAGAGCTTTGTAGATGTAAAATTTAGTCGTCTTATCAATAGAGAACCGGTAATGCTAACGACTAACTATGACGTGGAATTAGCCGATGGGAAGATTGTTAGTACAAATTCTATACTAAGAGGGTGTACCTTGAAGTTAGGGAATTATGCCTTTGATATCCACTTAATGCCTATAGAGCTAGGATCTTTCGACGTGATCGTTGGGATGGATTGGTTAATGGCGCATAGTGCGGTAATCGTTTGTGGAGAAAGATTAGTCCAAATCCCGTTGAGGAATAGGGTTTTGACTGTGAAGGGAGATGAATGTACTTCTCGTTTGAAAGTAATATCTTGCTTGAAAATGATGAGGTATGTGGAAGACGGATGCGATGTGTTTCTGGCACAAATTTCTAGTGATGGTGAAATAGAGGCAAAGTTAGAAGAGGTGCCTGTAATTCGAGAATATCCGAAGGTTTTTCCTAATGAGTTGTCGGGTTTACCGCCCTCCCGTGAAGTCGAATTTCGAATCGATTTGATGCCAGGAGCCGCACCAGTTGCTCGTGCACCTTATCGATTGGCACCGTCAGAGTTGAAGGAGTTATCTGATCAATTGAAAGAATTGATGGATAAGGGGTTTATTCGACCGAGCTCATCACCATGGGGAGCGCCGGTGTTGTTTGTAAAGAAGAAGTATGGGTCGTTTAGGATGTGTATCGACTATAGAGAGCTCAGCAAGTTGACGGTTAAGAATCGGTATCCATTGCCGAGGATTGATGATTTGTTTGATCAGTTGCAAGGTTCCTGTGTGTACTCAAAGATCGACTTGAGATCAGGGTATCATCAACTGCGAGTTAGAGAGGAGGATATTCCTATAACTGCCTTTCGTACGCGGTATGGACATTTTGAATTCCGAGTGATGCCTTTTGGGCTAACAAATACGCCTGCAGTATTCATGGATCTTATGAATCAAGTGTGCAAGCCGTATTTGGATAAGTTTGTCATTGTATTCATTGATGATATTCTTATTTACTCCAAGAGCAAGGAAGAACACGAGAAGCACTTGAGGAAGATATTGGAGCTGTTGAAGAAAGAGAAGTTGTACGCGAAATTCTCAAAGTGTGAATTTTAGTTAGAATCTGTACAATTCCTTGGGCACGTAATTGATAGCAAAGGAGTTCGTGTGGATCCTGCCAAGGTTGAGGCAATTAAGGAATGGTCGGCACCGACAACGCCGACTGAAGTTCGACAATTTCTTGGTTTAGCTGGTTATTATCGGAGATTCATCGAAGGGTTTTCGTTGATTGCAAAGCCGTTGACCAAGCTTACTGAGAAGAATCGGGTGTTTGAATGGGGAGATGATGAAGAAATCGCTTTCAAGACACTTAAGGACAAATTGTGCTCTGCCCCGATTTTGTCATTACCAGAAGGAATCGAAGACTTCATGGTGTATTGTGACGCGTCTCGTAAGGGTTATGGAGCTGTGTTGATGCAGCGTGAGAAGGTGATCGCTTACGCGTCGAGACAATTGAGGAAGAATGAAGAAAACTACACTACGCATGATTTGGAATTGGGAGCTGTAGTTTTTGCGCTTAAGTTGTGGAGACACTACTTGTATGGGACTAAGTGTGTTGTATTCACTGACCACAAGAGTTTGCAGCACATTTTAGACCAAAAGGAGTTGAATATGAGACAAAGGCGACGGGTGGAACTACTGAGTGACTATGACTGCGAGATTCGCTACCATCCTGGCAAGGCGAACGTTGTAGCGGATGCACTTAGTAGGAAGGATAGAGAGAAACCTTTGAGAGTCAGAGCATTAGGGATGACTGAGGGTGTTGATTTGACCGAAACAATATTGAAGGCTCAAGAGAAGGGATTAATGAAAGAAAATGTTGGTGCTGAGAATCTGGGAAGACTGCTGAAACCTCTTTTTGTGGTTAGGTCAGACGGGCTGAGATATTTTGAGAATTGGATTTGGTTACCACTATGTCCATCCGAGGAAGGAATGCCTGGAGTACGAGATTTGGTTATGAACGAGTCTCATAAGTCGTAGTACTCGATACATCCTGGAGCGGATAAGATGTATCATGATCTGAAGAAAGTCTACTGGTGGCCGAATATGAAGGCGGAGATTTCTCGTTACGTCAGTAAGTGTTTGACTTGCGTGAAGGTCAAAGCTGAACATAAGAAACCGTATGGGTTGTTGGTACAACCTGAGATCCCAGAATGGAAATGGGAAAGGATCGCTATGGATTTCGTGACGGGTTTACCTAGAACTCCTAGTGGATGTGATATGATTTGGGTAATAGTGGATAGATTGACGAAATCTGCTCACTTTTTACCTATGAAGAAGACGGACAGCATGGAGAAACTTGCCAGTGTGTACGTGAAGGAAATTGTTTGCAGACATGGTGTACCTTTATCGATCATTTCGGATCGCGATAGTAGGTTTACTTCGTAATTTTGGAAATCTCTTCAACGTGCGATGGGCACCGAATTGAGTTTGAGCACGACCTATCACCCTGAGACTGATGGCCAAAGCGAACGAACTATTCAGACGATGGAGGACATGCTCCGAACATGCGTGATTGATTTCGGAGGAAGTTGGGAACGCCACTTACCTTTAGTGGAGTTTTCGTATAATAACAGTTATCATGCGAGTATTAAGGTTGCACCATTCGAAGCGTTGTATGGAAGGAAGTGTAGATCTCCTGTGTGTTGGAGCGAAGTAGGAGAGAGTCAGTTGACTGGGCCCGAGATGGTTTTGGAGACGACAGAGAAGATTGTGCAAATTAAGAACCGTTTAATTGCTGCAAGAAGCCGACAGAAGAGTTATGCCAATAATAGAAGGAAACCGTTGGAATTTAAGGTCGGAGATATGGTCATGCTTAAGGTCTCGCCGTGGAAGGGTGTGATTCGTTTTGGGAAGAAAGGAAAGCTGAGTCCAAGGTATATTGGACCGTTCAAGATAGTTAAACGAATTGGACCGGTAGCATAAAAGTTAGAATTGCCGAATGAGCTTAGTGCTATTCACGACACGTTTCACGTATCAAATTTGAAGAAGAGTTTTGTGGATAAGGAATTGATGATTCCTTTGGACGAGATTCAGCTTGACGATAAAATGCATTTGGTGGAGGAACCCGTGGAGATTATGGACCGAGAGGTTAAGAGGCTGAAGCATAGTAGAATTCCCATTGTGAAGGTACGATGGAATTCTAGGCGTGGACCGGAATACACTTGGGAACGTGAGGACTTTTTCAAGGAGATATATCCTCATCTGTTCCAGCGGCACAAAATGTGAGTATAAGAAGAGGCGAGCGCCGAGACGTCGCTCTCTTTAAGGAGGGGTGGATGTAATACCCAGAAACCGAGGTCACTTATCTTACCCTAAATTACGCCTATTTTTGAAATTTTTAAGAAATTTTATTTACTATATATTTTATCGTTTTGGTTGAAACCAATGTTTGAGGTCGTAATCTTGACGATTGACGATTTAAGAAGAACGATGACGACTACGATCCCGACGGATGCCCAAATTTATATGTTTATTGTCGCTTTATCGATATTATAATTTTTCGAGGATTTTACTTTCGGTTCGTGTTAAGTCGAGTCGGGTGCGTTTTATTTCTTTCTGGGTGCATTTAAATTGTCCTAAAAGTATTTTGGAATGTTCGGGATGACCCCCGACTCCCGCAAAATTTTCCAAGTCGACTAGTAAGTCATTCCCACAAACATTTGAGGTCGTTTTTAAACAAGGCCAAAAGAATACAAAAATTGCACACAAGGACCCTACAAATTTACAAAAAGGAAAAGGGGGGAACACACACAACATTTCACACTCAAAATTTTCACTCCCTCTCTTTCTTTTCTCTCTAGGCCGCCGACCATACCACACCACCACCACCACCACATTCAAATTTTATTGTTTTTGATTAATTCTAATTAAAGACCACACTTTCAAAACCTTTTGTAAGTACTAATCCAAGGTTTAATCCAACATGCATTAACTTGATTTTCCAAAAATTAAAAGATTTTTCAAAAGTTTGATTTGATGTAATTAAACTTGATGCATGTTTAATTTGGGTTTAGATTATGTTAATTTATCAATTAAAGTAACCAAAATTGGTTTGGTTTGGGTGTTTTTATCACCAACACCCCACGGCCAAATGGGGGTGTTTGGTGGATCATGGTGTTTGATGGTTTTTGCTTGTGGGTTATGTTTAAGTTGTTGTTTTAGGTGTGTTTGAGTGGGTAAAACTTGTTGCATGTTTGTTTTGATAAATGGGTTTTAGGATATATTTGATGTTCTAGGTCTTAAGGACTGATTAGGGTGTTTAGAAATGGTTATGAGTTGTTAAGTTAAGGCTAGGTGTCGTTAAAATGGTTTGGAAACAAGTGTTGAGGTGATTTTGAAGTAGTAATTTTTAGGCAGATTGTTTAAGGGTGTTTTGAAAATCTTAAGCTTAGATACAGGTCATGAATATAGAATGTAGTTGTAGGGCTTGTTCTTAGCTACATTTTGGTATAAAGTAGAGCTTACGACTCCTAACGAGTCAAAAGTTATGATGTTTTGAAAATACGTGTACCGGGAGATGAGAACCTACATAATCTGAAATTATGTTTGGTTTTGGGTCAAATCCCGGGGACCATAGATAGAGTTTGGTAATTGATTAAAAGTTTATTTTTGGTCTCAAACCTGCATTTGTGAGTCTATTATTAGGCTTAGGTGTTGAACGGGTCAATGGTGTATTTTAAATGGGTCAAAGAAGTCCAACATGGTCAATGTGCAAAATCAGTCCGAAAAATGTATGTCTAGTAATGTGTTGAGTAACGGGTCATAAAGTGATAATTTTTAATGGGATTAAAAATTGGTTTTCTACAGGTCATGAGGCATTTTTGAGAATTTTCTTAAATTTTATAAAAGGGTTTAAGTATTAGAAAACAGCCCATACCTTTGGTAAGTATCGGCGGAAAATGTAAAAAGGATAGTAACGTTAATAACGTAGATGAATCGTATAAAACTAATAACGACTACTTGTTTGGTTTTGGGCGTGAGTTTGTAATTATCACAATTTACTAATATGTACATATTATACAGTACTTAAAGTTTTATAAATGAGATTGACTCATTTCGCGTTATTGCTTGTTAGGTGTTGAATTTCCCGGGCATCCTCATCATCGTCAGTGATCGTCATTCGTATCATCGACTACTTCTATATATATAAGGTGTGAATTTGTAGCCTCGCTTACTACTGTTTTAAATCGTTTTTACCCGCGAGGGAGATGCATGCTAGTTTTATAAAATGAACATATGTCATGAATGATTGTTGGACCCGAATGTCGCCTTAAATTGTGTTGAGTACCTAGTTGCAAAAGACCCTATATTCATGAACTATTAACTATTGTTTAATCCTTGTGTGGATTGAAAATAGCCGCTTATACAACTGATAGTACTATGGGGTTGACGACCCTATCCGAGACGAGGGCTAGTACGTTGAGTACCCCCTGCGCACGGATAACTTGTGATAAGAGATAAGGTATAATTGCAACTGATGCCATTAGAAGGGGCAATGGTTTCATCTTAATCACGCCGGTAAATTATACGCGGGTGATTGAGTTAACGGATTAGTGTCATGAGCTTAAACACAATTGTCATAACCTTGAGAATAGATTGTTTGATCGACAATTCTATGAATGATCGTGAATGATTTTTATAATACATATGTTCAAAATGAGATTGTAAAACCAATGAATTCCACTCAACATTATTTGTTGACCCAATTTAGCATGTGTTTCAGGTAATCGATGAAGTATTGTGACAACCTAAAATCGAGGTCATTACTTAATCTTATTTTACGATTATTTTTGAAATTTTTGGATGAGTTTGAACGATATTTATTTTTGAAGGTTTAAGTTTAAACCGATGTTGGAAGGTCTATATTTAATACTTATTAAGTATAAGGAGTATTAGCAAGCGTGATGTCGATGGATGCCAAATATTTTACGTTTTATTGTCAGTTGTTCGATTTTTATTATTTTCGAGGTTTTATTTTAAATGACGTGTTAAGTCGAGTCAAGAGTCGATATTATTATTTTTTAGGTACGTTTAAAATTTTTAAAAGTATCTTTATGAAACCCGAGTCCCGTAAATATTTTAAAAATTGACTAATAGTTATTTCCCGCTTTTTAGCTAAATATTTACATTTCTAGCCACAACTTTCATTAAATTGCAACCAAGTCCCTACCCCACTATATATAAACTTAAACAAACACACACACTTCATAATTTTCACTTCAAAATTTTTCTTTCTCTCTCTTGTTTTCTTCTTTGGGCCGTAACATCACCACCACCACCAAACAAAATCAAACTTCCATTTTTCTTGAGTTTGAGCTTGAATCAAGCTAAACTAACACTAGACCCAACCTTATTTTTGATCAATGATCACATTGGTGTAAGAATTTCTTACATGCAAGCAACTTTTTTTTTCATGATGTTGGTAGGTATGAGATTTGATCATGCATGGCATTATCTTGATGATCCATGGTGGTTTGTGCTAAAAATATTGTTAGAAACTTCATTTTGATCTTATTATTTTTATTTTGATTATGATTTTGATGTTATGATTAGTGTATGATGATATTAGGGCATAGTAATGATCATTTCCATGGTTGGTTTTTATCAAAAAGTTGATTTTGTACAAGCTTTAAGTAGTCATTTTACAACAGTAAGTAAAAGGCAAAATCCGAATTTTTATGTTTTGAAAATGGCTTAACTTATAGCCTAGGGTTTTAGATAATTTTCTTAGCTTCTATTTGATATAAGGTAGAGCTTCTAGCTCAAAACGAGCGCGAAGTTATGATGTTTTGAATGATCGTGTACCGGGAGACGAGTACCGACACTACAAGTAGTTGTTGTCGGTATTTGGATCGAATCCCGGGGACTCTAAATGGATGTTTTGAAAAATGTAACCTACTGATAATGAGGTGTTTATTTTATTGGTTGAGTTTACTTTAAAACCCGAGTGTCGGTTTTGTAAACGGAGTCGTTTAAATAAGTTAAAACGGTTGTATGAAAAATTAACGTAAATCTGTCCGGATTTTGTAGTTTGAAAATGAGTCGGGTAAAGTACTTTAAAAGTAATTTCATTTGATAAACTTGTAAGAGGACTTTCTATATATATTAAGTTAGTTTATCGAGTCGTTTCATAAACAGTTGACGAGTTTAAAAGGGGTAAATGAGCTAGTACATGTAGTATGTACCGGCGAACTTTGTAAAAAGTGTAAATGGTAAAGTAAAAGTGTAGTAAAGTATAATGAAGTTAATTATATCATTTTCTCTCGAGTTTATCGTGACTTTATGAGTTTGAGTTTGATGTTATTATGTATGATTTACTTCTCGAGTCATTATTTAACGAACGCGCCATATTTGATAGCTAGCGGTTCTCGTGTTTGAAAGGCATCCATTACCGTCGACGATCATTTCGCTAGATCTCTTATACTAAGGTGAGTCTATAGCCTCGCTTTTTACTTGTTTTAATGATTTTAATACCCGCGAGGGGGATACATGTACGATATGTAAATCTTGCTTATGTTTTAGAGAGAGAAAGTGATAGAGAGATGGTGAGAACACACACACTTAGAGAGAGAAAGTGAAAGAAAAACACTTTTTCACTATGTGTAAAAATGAGGAACACCCACCCTCTCTATCAAAGGAGAGGGTTTATATACCCAAGCCTTGTGATGGGCTTGGGCTTACAATGTTGGGCCGGCCTACACATGTTGTAGGCTAGGCTTGACTTTGTTTGTTTAATAAAGATATCTAGACTACGAGCTACTACTTAATATATTGTCGGAGTGACCGAATCTTCCTAAATACGTAAAAACATATTTCCAACAATCTCCCCTAAGGGAGGTCACTCCAAACAAGGGCGTTACCCGAGTTACAATAATGAAATAAACCTAGCATACTATGCTTGTCTTGAGCTCGTAGTCTTCGTCTTTCTTTTCTTTTTTCTTTTCTGGTGAACATGCTGATGTGATCTTTGATATCAATCTTTAGCATCAATCTCTTGCCTTGATCTCGTGCATCCATCACTTGTGATCTTCGCCTCTTCGTGACACCATGTCCCACATACTTATACCTTCGTAATTCTTGAAAGCTTCAGAGTTCGATACAGCGGAAGACTTAACTTTTAGGCTTTCTTGAATTTGATGAGGTATTAAGTGCATAAAGTATAAGCATGTGGGGACGACTTCTTCTTGGATCCCGCAACGCCACCGTCTTCAAATGCCGCAACATAAGTAGACACGAACAAAATGGCTTTGAACATTTCATTCTAATTCGGTAGCATTTTACCTCCGGTCGGTGAAGACCGTTGGACGATACCCGTTCTCTTTATTCGACCGTCCAAAGCTGACTGCGAACATAAAGAGTGAATCATTTGGATAATAATATCCGCATGATTTAAAGCCGTCAATTCATGTTCCTGGACCAAGTGAAATTCAATTAAGAACCGCACCATCGTTGATTTCCAGTTGTCACGAGCTTGATTCGTATAGAATCTTGCAAGTTACCTACCAAGTGCTGTTTGAGGTTAACACTAGAAGGATTTCCACTCATCACTGTGAACACTAAGGTATCACTCTGAGTGTTCTGGCAAGATCACTAAGATATTGCGTAGAGGCCTGGAACGTGTTTAAATTCAGTTAAGAATTAAACAGCTGTTGCTTTCCAGTTATCACAAGTTTGATTCATAAAGAATCGCACAAGTCACCTACCATGAGCTTTTTGATATTCGCTCAAGAAGGATTTCCATCTTCATTGTAAATACTTTCGTATTACTCGGATGTTCAGGCAAGATCATGAAGATTTTGCGTAGGACTCTTAAAATCTTTCTTACTTTTCACAGTGTGTGAAGAAGCAAGGAAATATGAAAGTGTGTCCTAATGAGATATTTGATGATCTCAAATGGCTCTAGACTCGATCGTTCATTTTGGATTTTAGTGATCGGAGGCTGGAGAGGAGTGCCACCTTTTCAATACCAATTTATTCGGAGTGAATAAATCAATAGATAATGAGTTGTCTCCGTGTGATTAAAACAAATACCTTTTGAGAGATATCTGAGTTAGCTGGGATGGGTTGTGCATTGCATCACTGGGTCCATGATGTCTGTCTTCAATATCGAGAATCATTAAAATGATCTCAATAGCATATGTGTTGACCCGGTTTCTGCCTAAAGTTGTAAGGATGGCTTCTTTCTTTACACCCTTTATCTTTACAATTCTTTTTCATTCTTCAACCCCTTCAATGCTTACCAATACGTCATAACTAGCACCTTGTTGTGATTGTTCCAGTGCTAACTTAAGTACTTGGTCGGCATTCAGCTACATTCACAATCTTTCTCTAACTTTCCTAAGGACTACTATTTCTAGCTATAGAATGTCCTTGGGAAGATTCCTCCGATTCTGGAAGAATCATAGGACTTAACCTATCCTACCATCCTTATGTCACCACAATCTTCATCGTCGTGAAATAATGGGTTTCGGGTAAGTATATGTCACCATGAAAATCGATTTTGATATGCAAATCCGTTTTGCTCCCCCTTAACATATGCCACCATATTCGAAAACATTTCGCATATGTCGGGATAAGCCAACACGTTAAGTCAAACCATTTGTGATAATATCCCATATTAAATCACATTTTCTCCCCCATATTAAAAATATTAACCCAATCGATGTTTTTAATATCAACTGATTTAATGAAGTTTTAACAAAGATTTTGTGAAGAAAAATGCAAATCCTTTTAATCTTCATGATATCAAACGTATGAGATATGATACCGATTTGTAACATGATCACATATTCACCATATTAGAAAAGAAATGACAAGGTTGGACCTTATTGATGAGAACATCATATGATAATATCAAATGGTTCTTGTCAGCATATGTTGGTCGCCTCGTCACGTCTGAAGTCATCTCTTGACACCACGTGTACGATTGGTATTGTTGTCTTGACACCAGTTAGTGAGCTTGGCACGTTCGACATCGAAGATTCTGAATGCTGGACAATTGCTCCCCCTCAATTGTTGACCCGTGTTCTATTGAAAGAGTTGTAGTCGTCGGTTGAGTAGTCGCATCGTCGAGTATGTGACAATCCGTCAATTTACGATTGATATTTTATTCTCAAATATTATTTGAAAATATTATTTTAATATTACAATATGAACTCACTTATTTTTGGGAAGAAATTTGGATTTACGTCTTGAAGTAGCATCGACTACGTTTAAACCGGAGGATTCCACGTTACGTGCTTACGTTTACATACACCGTCTTTGGTAACAGTCCGACATTTCAGAAAATAAATTTATCCGTGAATATTATTTTGGAGTTTTAAATTTGTGTTGGTTCATAAACTCACAAATTTACGAGAAAAGATTAGGACTTACGATTTTATTTTAACGTCCTTTACAACTAAACCGGAAACCCTAGGATTACGTATTTACGTTTTCGGTTTTTGATGAGACAATTTTTATTGGATTCGTTTTGTGACGTTGATTCATAATTTATAAAAACATTTTTCGTAAAACGACCCGAGGGCACGCAAATCGAGAAAACTAGAATCGAGAAATACCCGTAAACTAGTGAGATGGGACAAAATACATTGTCCCACCCCACTAGCTTAAATGGGACGGCACTAGCATGACACCACAAGCTCATGTGGCATCATGTTAGCTACAAGTATACATGTGTAAGCCATGCTTACTTTGTAAGCTAACTTACACCCCACTATCTCCAAAACTAGCAACCAAAACCACTCTTCTCATTTCCATCATTTCCCACTCATGCAAACCACACACATTTTCTCTCTACTCTCTCTATGATTTCGTGTATATCCAACCAAGAACACCCTCATTTGATCAAAATTAACCACAAAATCCTATGTTATTCCTACATATGTTGAAGCCCTCTTGAAGCTCTCTTGAATGGTGGTGATTATAACATCCATGGAGGAGTTTTCATGGTGTCTTGGGACTGATTTTCCACAAGGTATACATGAAGAATGGTGGTCTTGAAGATGGTGTTGGCTATGCACAAGTTTCTCCATCAAAATCCATGTTTTGATCAACCTACATCATCATGGTGGTATAATGATTGTCCTCCTCATCTTCTTGTTATTTTGATTATGTAAACATGTATTTTATTTCCTATTGTATATGTATATGATGATTATATGATGATAAAAATGTTATGTGGGGTTTTGTTGTTGATAATCATGGATAAAAAGATGAAAAACTATAAGTAAAAATGGGTAAATCTTGTTTAAATGATAGGCTGTACAAAAACAGTAAAGAACCATATGGTAAATTGATAAAATGATGAAGTAGAATGGATTTACAGTAAGCTATGGGTCTTGTACACATGTGAGAGTTGGCCATGCAATGGAATCAAAATAATGAGTGAGATATGATCAAAACAAGTTTAAGGTATAAATCTGAGGTTACTGTTTTGGACGATTTTTAGAAAATATTTAGAAGATGATTCAACAGTAGCTATAGAAGAACTAAATGTAGCACATATCATGTAGTTTATGTGATAAAAACTTTAGCTTCTATCTCCATATAGAACTCAAGATATGGCAGTTTTGGTGAAAGTGAAGATAAAAATCAGATTTTTGGAAATTAAAGTATATTACTATTATATAAGCACTCAAAATTTAATAGTATAAAATGTAAAATAAAAACCCACTAACTTATAGATTTTATTTATATAAGTATGTAAAAGGTTTAATAAGTGGACATTTTATAAAAATGGTAACTTGTTATGTCTTATAAGATATAAAACTATAAACATGATTTTTACGACTTTTTCGGCTATTGCCGTAAAATTAACGTTTTTGTTAAATAAAACTTAGATGGTTGGACCCGTCTAATGTAAACTTTATAAAACTTATATACTGATATATAGACATGTATAACAAGTAAAAACCGATAAAACCCGAACTATATAACATACGTACCTTAACGGACTAAGTAAACATATTGGACTAATAATACAACAAAAATGGACTAAAACACTTATAAACTTATTATTGGGCTTAACCCATTTGGGCCCAACGTGGAAAGTATACATACTGATAAAATAAGTATAACAAGGATTAAAACAAGTTAAGGAACTTATAATAAGTTTATTGGACTTAAAACACGTAAATGGTTAAAACTAGTAAACTAGTATAAAAGTTATCGACACATAACACAAAAATGAGTAAATGAGGATATGTAAACCCACTTGATCATCATATATATAAAATCATCATATGTATACATAATTGTTATTTTTATAAAGTCATTGGACAAACGTCTAAGACCGATTATTATTTGTCTAGGTTTCCGTGATTGAAGCACGTACCGTACATCCGAATTGTCGATAACCCGCTTTCCCACATCCATGTGAGTTCATAGCCTCGCACTCTTTTAAATGTTTTTATAAATGTTTTATAAACCCGCGAGGGAGATAACATGTTAGTTTTTATAAAGTAGGACACCATTTGTCCCGATTGTTTGTTTATTGATTTTGGACCCGAATGATTGAATGACCCGATTGTATGACCCAATAATGATTAAAGGACCCGATAGATGAATTAAATGGATTATTAAAGTTAGGTTATGTCACTAAAAGTCCCATTAGCATGAATTGTGAACTACCGGGATTTGGTAGACGCTTATGCATTTAATAGTACTATTTGGGGACGATCACCCCAGTTCGCGTCTTGACGGTTGATCCCCGTCGTGCCACATTGATTGGTAAGCGAATTTATGTATGAGAAGATTTCCATAGCGTGACCTTTGTGACGACACGCTACTTTAGATGGGCAAAATCGGTATCGGGTTAGCTACCCGTTGTTGGTTTAGTAAGGTAACAATGTCATGCGGCTTATAATAATCCAAATTAACGAAATACTAATAGACGCTCCGAATTACGATGTATTGCCTGACTAGCAATACAGGGTCATACTATTGATATTATGTTTGTATTTTGGTTTTCACAACCATACTCATATAACGGTTTTTATTTAACCTATACAACGTTGCAAAACGTATTGTATGGTGTTTTTAACGATAATGATTCGTATAATGATTTTAAGGCAAATGCCTATATTATGATTTTCGATAAAGATTTGTATAAAATGATTTTAGCAATTTTACGGCCTATTACAATGATTTGTACGAATTGATTTTTGGTACTAATTTTTATACCAAAGTTATATTGATGGAATTTATTAAACTCTATGAATTCACTCGGCGTTATCGCTGACCTTTCCTTTTAACATGTCTTATCTCAGTTACTTGAAGGTAATTCTCGGGAAGACGACGAGAATTCATGGCCCGCTCTTAAACAATATTTTCCATTCAAAATGCTTTGTAAAACTTTGTATGAAATATAATGACTTGGGACCGATGTAACTTTGATATTTATGAATGGAAATTATTTATTATTAAACGACGCGATTTTTATGCGTTGTCTATGATGTGAGTAATGTGCTATCCCGTAACACCAACTAGTCTTCCGCTATATTGAGTTGTATAAATTTGGGGGTGTTACAGTTTGGTACCAGAGCTCTCGTTATAGAGAACGAAAGATTTTTAAAACCAAAGGTTTTGAATAAAACATTTCAAAATCATTTAACTATAAACATTTTTCTAAAAATGTCTAAAAAAATCTTTTGACTATAACGGTGCCGAAGAATTCCCGAGTTACCGACAAGACCAGACTGAGAAGTGTTATTTTAATATATATATAACTTGGATTATATATATATATATATATATATATATATATATATATATATATATATATATATATATATATATATATATATATATATATGATGTAATTTTATTACATGATTGTTTGATGATTATTTTGATTTTTATACGAGGTATTTATACGACGTAGATTGTCACAAGAAACCCTAAATCCCCTAGTAAATTAATCGAAGCTATTCTCGTAGGAATTCTAGATATCCTAGATCTAAACCAAGTTGTGGATATTTATGATCCCAACAAATGGTTGATATTCGTAGAAATGTAGATATTAGTTGATTGCGATATTGAAAAAGAATTGGTGAGATTAAAACTTATATCGATGTCATGACGATCTTTTCTTATAGAGGGGAGTTTAACAAAACGTTACCACCTAGAAAGATGTCATCTGATTCGTTGTCATCCAATTCTTAAATTTGAAATCGAAAGGGAGAATGTTGCATTTGAGGCTGTTATTGGAACCATTACCCAAAAGCCTCATGCCACTAATACCTTTCCGAGAAGTCTAGTTGAATGATCAAGTCATTTCATACTAGTGACTCATTTGATAATTGTGTTGTAAGAGTTATAGGATTGGAAATTAAGTGTTGATCATATTGAGCTTTAATTGCCTTTACAAGGCCGAAGAATAAGGTTGTAAGTATTGGAGAATGAGGTAGGATATCAAATTGAGTATAAAATTGGTTGAAACTTGAATAAAGTAAAATTTAACCCGTATGGAATATGAGACTGTTAATATAAGTCGTTAAGTTCTGTGATTGAATTATAAGGTTTTAATTGATTGTTGATTCTTTTTAAGGGTTGTTCCTAGGCCATTGTCCACTAATAAGGATGCCCAGTGTCCAAGAAATAAATTGAAGAAATCTTCTTCTTAATTGGGACCGATGGATCTTTCGGGACATGTGGAACACCTAATGACTCTTGTAGATTAGTATTCATTGTGGTATCTTTTAAAAATAATCCCTAACCTAACTGAGACATCAGTTGGTAGGATGAGTTCTTGGAATTGTATGACATAGTGACACGTAATGTGTTACGGTACAATTTAGACTTGTTTGTGATTGATGAAAAAGACTACCTTTGATTGATAAATTATACATGTATCGATGTTATCTATCTTTTCTTGCTTCTTCCTAATGCTCGCATTAGTGATACAACCATTGAACAAGTACTCATCTTGAATTGAGTTACGTTGTGAATTATTCTTTCTGAGTGCCATCGAGGTCATTAACCTCATGATTATCTGGCTAAGCTCATTTCCTGTCGTACTGTAGTTAGTTCTTGGTGAACAAGCTTTCATCACTCTTTTGCAGATCACTCATTGCTTTTATAAAGTTAAAATGGTATCTTTTGAGAAAAAATAATTTTCAACACAATAAGGATTATTCAAAGTGGGATTTATAAGTGATTGATATCAAAATGAAGTTGTTTATGAGACGCCTTGGAAACCTAATTATTTCCATAACAAATAAAACCTTTGTAAATATATTTTTGATTCTTATTTAAGAATTAAGCATGAAAATGTTTTTATTATAGACATGATGATAAAATTTTGACGAACTGAGTATTGCATCGTTAATCTTGAAATTGTATATAGTTGCGCGCCTACATACAATTTGGAATGGACTATGCAAGACTGATTAGTAGTCACCATAAAACTGATTAATAAACACTAAATTTTCTTTGAAGATTGTGAAAGATTAAAATTTTATTGAGATCTGCAAGAAGTGAAAAATAAGGACATATGTTAGGGACACCTACATATGTGCCTGTAACACCTATTCTTCTGAGTCGAATTTACTCATCTGTGGAAATTGTCTTATTTGACAATTGATATTCCCTTCTTGTTCAATTCTCCCGTAGTGAGATTCTTACGAAAAGTATCTGATTACCGATTGTTGATACCCGACTGGATGTATTGACGCTCTTATCATTTCTTATGATTTGATTTCATTTGAATGACCTGGGTAATGATCCGAGGAGCTTTCGAATGCGTACTCAAATTATGAAAACATGGGATATATTCATATTCATTGAATGTTTTCATCTGTATCTGATTTGAAATTCTCTCGCATAGATTATGTGTTGACCTTGCTCTTTTAATGATAGTTGTGTCTCCATATATCCTTGAACTTGTGAAGGATTATGAGTTATTATTAGTCTTTTGAGAAGTTCACATCTTATCGACGGCAATAAAACTGAAAGGTTGATAAGTGCCAGTAGAATGTATTGATTGATTATGACATGACGACATTGTCTTAATCGATGGGAACTCGAATAGAATTTCCCTAAATGATAAGATGTTGATTATCAAAAGTGATCTAAATAATTCTTGATGGATGACCATATCCTGTATTTAGACTTGAAATTATATTGTGAATGATTGTGAATTAGTCATAGATATTATAATCTAGAAAGAACCTAATATGAATTTATCTAAAAGATGTTTCCGTTATGTGAAACTTTAGGAGGTATTTGTTAAAGCAAGTTGAAATACCTAGACTTTTGCCATTAAGGCAAGTTGAAATTAGTATTGATTATATTCCCGGTGCTGCACCTGTGGCTTGTGCACTGTACGTCAGCACCATCTAAATTAAAGGAATTACCGTACGACTGAGAGAGTTGTTGGAGAAAGATTTTATTATACCAAGCCTGTCATCCTGAAGAGCTATGGTGTTAATCATTCCTTATATTTATAGGTTACTGTGAACTGAGTAAATTGACAATCGAAAACGATATCCATAACTCGAAATGGAAGATTTGTTCGTTCATTTACAAGGTTTTTGATCCTCAGCATGGTTATCATCAACTTCGCATCTGTGAAAAGGGTTATCTATTCCAATCACTACATCCAGAACTTGTAATAAACATTATGAGTTTCACGTGATATCGTTTGGATTGAAAATGCACATGTAGTATTCATAAATATGATGAATCACGTGTGTAGGCTGTAATTTGATAAATTCATGCTCGTGATCATTAAGGACCATTTGTTTGTTTATAAGAATAAGAATGAGTTAATAATTATTTATAGATTGCCCTGAATTGGCTGAACAATGAAAACATGTACCTTAAATATTTAACATAAGACTTAAAAACTTAATCCTTTATATGATTTAACCATGTGATTAATAGATAATGGAAGCTATATTGACTTTTCAAAGATTAGAACCGTTAACGCTTAGGGATTAAAAACTTAATCCTTTACATAAAATGATCGTTGGATTAGTAATGGTGAGATGTATGCATATAGACTCTTCAAAAATTAAGAGCCCTTTTAAGACTTTGAATTTTACCAAAAAGAAATGGAAATATGTTTTAACAAATGTTTTAACAAAGGATTTTTAAGGGATTATTCCCTTATACACAAACCATTTAACGAAACTTCTGTTTAGGGGTAAATGTTTGTGTATACCTTAAGACAACCTAAGAAGGATTGAGGAAACCCATTTAAACCATAACTTGAAATTTGAAACGATAATTTTTACTTTTCAAACTAAGAAAACTTTGACCAAAGTATAACCAAAGATTTTTCAAACATTTACGAATCTTATTAATTATTTTCGATAAATCAACCAAAAATCTTGTTAATTAAATTCAAATTTATTTTTGAACATTTTATATAATTGGTCGAACTAAGAAATTTAAAATCTTTACGTTTACATTTCATAAAAATTGAATACTTAATACTTAATTAGTTATAATAATTATTATTTAATTAATTACAATAATTATCGAGGCTTTAGACGTCAGATTGAGTAAAACGGATAAAAATGATAGTTAAGAAGAAATTAAAACATAGAAAATATGAAGAAAGAAATTCTAAGTGAATTGTAGACATGATATTTATATCATCAGGAGAAATGAATATAGATACTGACATATTATATAAAAAGGATAAAGAACCAATTAGGATATATTTCTTAATAATGAAGGTGCAAAAATAAATTGCCGAACGATATAAAAATAAACGATGTTTGTAAGAAGGATAATATAAATAGTGAAAGGTTTCACGGCTAGTATGAACCATTAGAGTTGAGAAGCCGATAGCGTTAAATGTTTTAAAGGCCACTTGTGGTTGCCTAAATATGGAGATTGTGAGATATAGTTATGTTGGAATTTGTAAGTATAAGTATTATATGTATGTCATTTTTGACTAAAAGTATCTTTGTCTGAAGAGTTGTACTGATGATAAATTATGAAGGCAGACATCGCCTCATACATTAGTAAAACGTCTAGCTATTGCAAAGGTCATCATCTGAATTTGATTCGATTTGGGTCATCGTCGACAGACTGACCAAATCTGCTAATATTATTCCCGTTAATGATAAATGCAAAAGAGTTATGTAAACATAGTGTGTCTGTATCGAACATCTATATCAAGATCCTCGCTTCGCATCGAATTTCTAGAGATTTGCTCAGAAATCATTGAGAACAAACCTTGATGAGAGTACTATGTACCACCCCAATCGAAGGGACGAGGTAAAGTAACGATACAAAATACTATAAGCGCTGTTTTATGTTTGAATGATTGACCTTTGGTAATAGACCGTATAATCGTTTTCCTTTGGAGAGATTATCATTGATAATCATCTTGTTAGGATTGAGATCGAATCTTGTTAGGATCTAAATCTTAGAGCATCTGTAAGCAAGAGTTGAGATAAAGACATCCGACATACACCCATTGTGAGTTGGACATGTCTTTTAGGTTTAAGGTTTCCTATGATGGCGAACCTAACCTTACAAAATACCCGACCCGCGAGACCTTAAATGATTGGTGAAATTAGGATTTGATTATTGACAGCCGGTAGTGGGCAAGAGGTTATGTGAATATGAAATGTAGATCTTGAAGTGCCAAATGGGTAGCGAAGTTATGCCAAAATTTTTAACTTTGGAAAAATGAATTCATGATCTGACAAATCATGGGATATAAGTCCCCGTTGTATGGGACCATTGAGATGATGTGAAAGTTGGGATTGAAAGGCATATAAGCTGGATCTACCCTAGGACTTCAAGGACTGCGTAAATTATGTTTCGTAAATCGTACTTGATGGAATATCTATCAAGTGAGAATCTGATTGTTTCTTAGTAGAGCTTAGATCGGCGAAAAGTTGCATTCATCAAAAACCCGTGAACATCATGGATAGAGAAAGTAAGTCAACATTAAGCCTGATCTTATTCCCGTAAGTTATGTTTGATGAAACTCGCGTATTGTAATTGCACTTGTGAGAAAAGACCGAATGTGGAGGAAATACCCACATGGCTTTAACTCTATAAGAAGCGAGTAGTAAGATGATCTTTGAGGACAAAGATCCTGTTTAGGGGTAAATGCTGTGACAATCCGTCAATTTACGATTGATATTTTATTCTCAAATATTATTTGAAAATATTATTTTAATATTACAATATGAACTCACTTATTTTTGGGAAGAAATTTGGATTTACGTCTTGAAGTAGCATCGACTACGTTTAAACCGGAGGATTCCACGTTACGTGCTTACGTTTACATACACCGTCTTTGGTAACAGTCCGACATTTCAGAAAATAAATTTATCCGTGAATATTATTTTGGATTTTTAAATTTGTGTTGGTTCATAAACTCACAAATTTACGAGAAAAGATTAGGACTTACGATTTTATTTTAACGTCCTTTACAACTAAACCGGAAACCCTAGGATTACGTATTTACGTTTTCTAACTCCGTTTTTGATGAGACAATTTTTATTGGATTCGTTTTGTGACGTTGATTCATAATTTAGAAAAACATTTTTCGTAAAACGACCCGAGGGCACGCAAATCGAGAAAACTAGAATCGAGAAATACCCGTAAACTAGTGAGATGGGACAAAATACATTGTCCCACCCCACTAGCTTAAATGGGACGGCACTAGCATGACACCACAAGCTCATGTGGCATCATGTTAGCTACAAGTATACATGTGTAAGCCATGCTTACTTTGTAAGCTAACTTACACCCCACTATCTCCAAAACTAGCAACCAAAACCACTCTTCTCATTTCCATCATTTCCCACTCATGCAAACCACACACATTTTCTCTCTACTCTCTCTATGATTTCGTGTATATCCAACCAAGAACACCCTCATTTGATCAAAATTAACCACAAAATCCTATGTTATTTCTACATATGTTGAAGCCCTCTTGAAGCTCTCTTGAATGGTGGTGAATATAACATCCATGGAGGAGTTTTCATGGTGTCTTGGGACTGATTTTCCACAAGGTATACATGAAGAATTGTGGTCTTGAAGATGGTGTTGGCTATGCACAAGTTTCTCCATCAAAATCCATGTTTTGATCAACCTACATCATCATGGTGGTATAAAGATTGTCCTCCTCATCTTCTTGTTATTTTGATTATGTAAACATGTATTTTATTTACTATTGTATATGTATATGATGATTATATGATGATAAAAATGTTATGTGGGGTTTTGTTGTTGATAATCATGGATAAAAAGATGAAAAACTATAAGTAAAAATGGGTAAATCTTGTTTAAATGATAGGCTGTACAAAAATAGTAAAGAACCATATGGTAAATTGACAAAATGATGAAGTAGAATGGATTTACAGTAAGCTATGGGTCTTGTACACATGTGAGAGTTGGCCATGCAATGGAATCAAAATAATGAGTGAGATATGATCAAAACAAGTTTAAGGTATAAATCTGAGGTTACTGTTTTGGACGATTTTTAGAAAATATTTAGAAGATGATTCAACAGTAGCTATAGAAGAACTAAATGTAGCACATATCATGTAGTTTATGTGATAAAAAATTTAGCTTCTATCTCCATATAGAACTCAAGATATGGCAGTTTTGGTGAAAGTGAAGATAAAAATCAGATTTTTGGAAATTAAAGTATATTACTATTATATAAGCACTCAAAATTTAATAGTATAAAATGTAAAATAAAAACCCACTAACTTATAGATTTTATTTATATAAGTATGTAAAAGGTTTAATAAGTGGACATTTTATAAAAATGGTAACTTGTTATGTCTTATAAGATATAAAACTATAAACATGATTTTTACGACTTTTTCGGCTATTGTCGTAAAATTAACGTTTTTGTTAAATAAAACTTAGATGGTTGGACCCGTCTAATGTAAACTTTATAAAACTTATATACTGATATATAGACATGTATAACAAGTAAAAACCGATAAAACCCGAACTATATAACATACAGACCTTAACGGACTAAGTAAACATATTGGACTAATAATACAACAAAAATGGACTAAAACACTTATAAACTTATTATTGGGCTTAACCCATTTGGGCCCAACATGGAAAGTATACATACTGATAAAATAAGTATAACAAGGATTAAAACAAGTTAAGGAACTTATAATAAGTTTATTGGACTTAAAACACGTAAATGGTTAAAACTAGTAAACTAGTATAAAAGTTATCGACACATAACACAAAAATGAGTAAATGAGGATATGTAAACCCACTTGATCATCATATATATAAAATCATCATATGTATACATAATTGTTATTTTTATAAAGTCATTGGACAAACGTCTAAGACCGATTATTATTTGTCTAGGTTTCCGTGATTGAAGCACGTACTGTACATCCGAATTATCGATAACCCGCTTTCCCACATCCATGTGAGTTCATAGCCTCGCACTCTTTTAAATGTTTTTATAAATGTTTTATAAACCCGCGAGGGAGATAACATGTTAGTTTTTATAAAGTAGGACACCATTTGTCCCGATTGTTTGTTTATTGATTTTGGACCCGAATGATTGAATGACCCGATTGTATGACCCGATAAATGATTAAAGGACCCGATAGATGAATTAAATGGATTATTAAAGTTAGGTTATGTCACTAAAAGTCCCATTAGCATGAATTGTGAACTACCGGGATTTGGTAGACGCTTATGCATTTAATAGTACTATTTGGGGACGATCACCCCAGTTCGCGTCTTGACGGTTGATCCCCGTCGTGCCACATTGATTGGTAAGCGAATTTATGTATGAGAAGATTTCCATAGCGTGACCTTTGTGATGACACGCTACTTTAGATGGGCAAAATCGGTATCGGGTTAGCTACCCGTTGTTGGTTTAGTAAGGTAACAATGTCATGCGGCTTATAATAATCCAAATTAACGAAATACTAATAGACGCTCCGAATTACGATGTATTGCCTGACTAGCAATACAGGGTCATACTATTGATATTATGTTTGTATTTTGGTTTTCACAACCATACTCATATAACGGTTTTTATTTAACCTATACAACGTTGCAAAACGTATTGTATGGTGTTTTTAACGACAATGATTCGTATAATGATTTTAAGGAAAATGCCTATATTATGATTTTCGATAAAGATTTGTATAAAATGATTTTGGCAATTTTACGGCCTATTACAATGATTTGTACGAATTGATTTTTGGTACTAATTTTTATACCAAAGTTATATTGATGGAATTTATTAAACTCTATGAATTCACTCGGCGTTATCGCTGACCTTTCCTTTTAACATGTCTTATCTCAGTTACTTGAAGGTAATTCTCGGGAAGACGACGAGAATTCATGGCCCGCTCTTAAACAATATTTTCCATTCAAAATGCTTTGTAAAACTTTGTATGAAATATAATGACTTGGGACCGATGTAACTTTGATATTTATGAATGGAAATGATTTATTATTAAACGACGCGATTTTTATGCGTTGTCTATGATGTGAGTAATGTGCTATCCCGTAACACCAACTAGTCTTCCGCTATATTGAGTTGTATAAATTTGGGGGTGTTACAGAGTATGTAGATACCAATTGTAGATTGCTATGGTTGTAGAGATGATAGCTTCATAAAAACAAGACTTCTTTTGTTTTAACAAATAAATGCACTGAAACGTACATAGATTTGTGTTAGACCTAGTTATAAAGTAAACTTGATCCCTTACAAGGTTTTAAAGTAAACCTTGCCCGAGAAAATTAATTCCCGTTGTGAGCCAAAGCTTTCATATGAAATACTTGACTTTAATGTGAAAATCGGGTTGCAGTCAGAAATAACTACAAGCCATTTAGGCATGTTTTATGAAATATTTACAACTTTTGTACGAACTCTATTTATGGCGTCGTGTCAATATTAATCGACATTTCTAAGGCCGTAAATATTATCGTACCAAAAGGCATGCCTTTGAAAAATAAAGTAAAAATATTTTTGGACTTTCTGAATTTTTCAATTTTTATGGTTTTTATATGATTTTATATTTTTGTATTTTGCTTCTGTGGATAAAGATATAAACAATATATACAAATGATCACCAAGGATACGGAGAATAGTTTTACCACCACTATTCTTTCACTTCATCTGCCAGTTCCTTTAGAGTCTCAGGCGAGAAAGTTCTCATTCCTAGCTTGTCGGCCAAAAATTCAATTCGAGCGCGATCTAAAGCCTTCGTGAAAATATCCACCAATTGATACTCAGATCGGACAAAGTAAAGCTCTATTACTCCATTTTCCACTTGCTCCTTGATGAAATGGTAGCGAATGTCAATATGCTTCGACCGGGAGAATTGAACATTGTTGCAACATAAGGCAATTGCACTCTTGTTGTCACAGTACATCGGAATTTTGTTGAAACCTAGACCATAGTCGGTTAATTACGATCTCATCCAAAGAATTTGAGCACAACAACCGGACATAGCTATGTATTCTGCTTCTGTACTTGAAATTGCAGCGCTTTTCTGCCTTTTCGATGCCCATCTGATTAGTCGATCTCCTAGTAGTTGCAAAGTTCCACTCGTGCTACGCCTTGTATCTTGACAACCCGCGTGATCCGCATCTGCATATGCCATTAGTGCAATAGACGAGTCCTTCGAATACCAAAGTCCCCGATTAATGGTTCCTTTAAGATATCGAAAGATCTGTTTAACAGTAGCTAAGTGTAACTCAGTAGGCCTAGTTTGATACCGAGCACACATACATATAGCAAATTGAAGATCAGGTCGACTAGCTGTGATATACAGAAGAGTACCGATCATTCCACGATAAAGTGTCGGATCAACGGCAACTCCATGTGGATCTGCATCAAGCTTAGTTCGTTCCACCATTGGAGTATCCACGGGGTCGCAAGATTCCATCTTATACTTCTTAATCGATTCAAGGGCATACTTGGATTGATTGATAAAGATGCCTCTTGGACTCTGAGATATCTGAAGACCTAAGAAGAATGATACCTTGCCCATCATTGACATCTTAAACTTGGAAGACATGAGTGTCCCAAACTCGTCGGATAAGGTTTGGGCCGAGGCTGCAAATATAATATCATCAACATATATTTGTACCATAATCATATCTTTACCTCGTTTTTGAATGAACAGCGTGGGATCCACCTTGCCTTTAGCGAAGCCTTGCGTAATGAGGAATTGTGACAGTAGATCATACCATGCGCGTGGAGCTTGCTTCAACCCATAGAGAGCCTTCTTAAGCTTGTACACATGATTAAGATAATTAGGATTCACAAAACCATCCGGCTGTTGAACATAGACTTCTACCTTAATTTCACCATTAAGAAATGCCGTCTTCACATCCATCTGATAGACAATCATATTCATATGGGCTGCATAAGCGAGGAATAGTCTAATAGCTTCCAAACGGGCAACAGGTGCAAAGGATTCCATAAAGTCGACGCCCAATAATTGCTTGTATCCACGAGCTACTAGATGAGATTTGTTCTTCAATATACCGCCTAACTTATCGAATTTCACCTTGTAAACCCATTTCAAAGTGAGTAACTGCACTTGATCCGGGCATGGGACAAGTTCCCAAACTTCAAGACGTATGAATTCGTTAAGTTCTTCTTGCATAGCTTCTATCCAACATGATTGAGTAAAAGCTTGTTGCCATGTCTTAGGTTCAACTTCAGTGAGAAAAGCATCAAAGTGACAAAACATTGCACTTTCTTGTAACTGACTTCGTGTGGATACCGGACGATTGGGGTCACCAATAATAGAATCTATAGAATGATCCTTTGTCCACTTTCTGTCATGTTCACGAATCCGTGGATTGGAGTAAACTGTAGAAGGAGCTTCCTCTGAGGTGGACGACCCGGCTTGATTAGGGTCGGGAATTGGTACACCAAAGAATGGAAGTTCACGCATTTGAGCGAATTCTAAATCGTGATCATCATCATCCTCTTCATCATCAATAGGCCTGACATGGGTAGTTGGAGCAGGTGTTGGTTGAGAATTACTTGTTGATGGTATATCTAGACCAATTGTAGGTGCAGACGTATCTGATTGTGCAACGGTTGCTGGAGCGACAACTTCGGTTATCGGAGCTATTACCTCAGGTTCTGGAGCAACAATACTTGGAGGAGTAAAGAATTCATCAAAGAACGGTTGATTTTTGGGAAAACGGTTGTAGTTTGGATAGCAAAGTGAACAAAATACATGAAGATATGATAAATCTGGTACTTTTCCATGGAGAAGCTCATAAGGTGTTTTACCATGGCGTTTACGAATTAGTGACCGGTTTTGGGTGTACACTGCGGTAGATACTGCTTCTGCCCATAAGAACAATGGAGCCTTTGCGTAAATTAACATCGTTCGAGCAGCTTCCATAAGTGTGCGATTTCGCCTTTCAACGACACCGTGTTGTTGTGGAGTGCGTGCAACTGATGTTTCATGAGATATGCCAACTTCTTCATAATAATCACGCAAGATTTGATTCACAAATTCGGTTCCATTATCTGTACGAATGCGTCGGACAGTAGTGTTGAGACGCACTTGAATCATCTTGAGAAATCCGATGATGAATTTAGGTGCCTCATTTTTTGCTTAAAGAAATTTCACCCATGTAAACCGAGAGTAATCATCGACAATGACGAGGATCTACTTTTTTCCACTAAGACTTTCAACACGCATTGGCCCACAAAGATCCATATGCAACAGATAAAGTTTCTCTTGATTGGTGTCTTCAGTCTTGGGTTTGTAAGACTTCTTAGTGCTTTTCCCCATTGTACACGCGGAACACAAATGATCCTTGTGAAATGATAGTTTAGGAAGACCACGAACAAGTTCGTTTTTCGCCAAGTGATTAATAGCGTCAAAGTTAAGATGAGATAACCGTCGATGCCATAACCATGACTTAGTCTTCGAAGCTTTGGAGAGAAGACATACGGGAGAAGCGGCCATCATATCTTGTAGAGACAAAGTGTACAAATTATTCCCTCGAGTACCTTTCAATAAATCAACCCCATCCAAATTTCGAATGAAACAGGTATGCTCTCGAAAAGCAACTTCTAGGTTTGCATCATAAAATTGTCCCACAGAAAATAAGTTGTGACCGAGACCTTCCACATAATACACTCTTGAAATAATAACATTCCCAATATGATATTCACCATAACCCATTATCTTTGCAATATGATCATTTCCAAATCGAACTGTACCAAGAAACTTGCTGAAGAAATTTCTGAGCTGAGAGCGATCTCCGGTCATATGCTTGGAGCAACCAGAGTCCAAATACCATAGAACAATTTGGACCACCTGTTTTCAATAACAACAGTAGACAATGCATTGGAAACTGTTAGTTCCTGAGTGTTAGCAGATACAGATATAAGATTATCAGAATTGCTAACATGTTTGTGACCCTTAGATTTCCTGCGTTTTCTAATCTGAGTTTTAGCACTAACAGGTTTTACAGTTCCAACTTTCTTAGGTTTTGGATTATCCGCGGGCACTACAGTGGGAGTAGACCTAGTTAAAGGGCACTTGGTTCCTACAGTAGTGTCGGTGTTCCTAGTTAAAGGACACACTTGTGTTTTGGTAGCCTTGGTACTCCTAGTTAAAGGGCACGCTTTCTTCGCTTTAGTGGGAGTGATCCTAGTCAAAGGGCACGTATTTCCTACTATAGTGAAAGTTCTACCAGTGGGGCGCCACATCCAACCAACTTGGGTTAACACTTTCCCAGTCGGTTTCCATTCTAATCCATTTTTCCGGGCATACATCTCATTCACATGGTCAATAAGGCAAGAATCATGACGACTAGAAAACATACATTCATTTCAATTCCAACATTTCAAATTAGTATTCACACTAGGCTTAGAACGCTACACAACCGCAGAGCCTCTTAGGTTTAGCTACATGATTCTTTTTATTCAAAATAGAAATAACATTCCTAGGATGGGCTTCTACTTTCTTCTTCACTTGACTACTAGATGGGGGTAAGATCCTATCATTCTTCTTGTTTCTCTTAAGCTTAGATCTTTGAGCCTTAGTAGTGGTGCTTACTTCTGTAGAAGGCAACACGGGAATATTAGAAGCTGGTTTTAATTCCGCCTTATCGTTAGTGACCAAAGTTTGAGATGGTTTAGTCCTAGGGCCCTTGTTAAGTGGTGTGACGACTATAAGGTTCCTTTTGATTGCACTAGAGGACGATGCTGAGATAGTGGCTGCAGTATCCACAACATTCTTACCTTTTAGAGTACGAAGTGTTTCCTTTAACTCAGCCAAGACCAGATTTTTATCACAAATTTGTTCCCTCAAATCAGATATTTCCACCGACTTTTGATTCAATTGTTCAATCAAGGATTGATTCTGTGCAGTGTTATCAACACATGCGGACTTTACTGAATCGAAGAGTCGTGTATCTTTCTGTTTTAAGTTATCAACTTTGGACAAAATCTTGGAAACTCGATTATCTAGATCAAGTTTAAAATTCTCAGCGGCCTCAAGTACGTTCACACAGTTAAGCTCCTTAGATTTCTCTATTTCTATCGGCAAAGATTTAGCAACTTTGTCACTTGGCCGACGCTGTTTTGATTGTAAATTCAATTGAAAATTCTTTTCAAAGTTTGTATCATCGATATTAACACCTTCGAATGACGTTTCAAAGATTTCTTGAATAAATTGTTGCTTGCATTCAAGCGAAATACAATGTGTTTGAATCTCATCAAAACGTTTTGAAAGCGAAGAATATGAGTCTTGAAGCTTTAAAAATTCAGCATCAGATTCGTGACAATTACTATCTACCACATTATCCACAGATTCAACATTATGCACAATAGAATCATTATCAACACTTTTATTCACACAGACAGAAACTATATCATGAGACATCACTTGCTTCAGAAGCTGATCATTTTCGCGTGAAACCCGTTCTATTTCAAGTAAACTGTTTTCAAAAGCATCGTCCATTTCATTGAAAACACGTCTAGCTTCTTCTATTTCCAAAAACAAATCTTGATCAAGATTACTAAGACAAGCCTTAACATTGTCTACAAACGGAACAATTTCATTTCGGAACGCAGCTCTAGTGTGCTCAAAATTCCATTCACCTTCCGTTATGGCCGAAGCCGTCGTACGTTCCAAAATGACCTTGTCAAAATCGGCTAAGTGTTGGTGAACCGCATTTAAGTTAACGGACGCCTTGCTTACCGGTGGAATTAACTTTGTTAAATCCGTTTTGACAAGTGTAGGAGACGTACTAGGAAGGTTTTCATTTGACAAGCTTTGGGGCACAAGAACTGTCAATTCTGCTAATTCCTTTTGTAAGTGAATGCGTGTCTTTTTCAAAAATTGATCTTTATTATGTTGATCATAATCAATTGTATGGAATTTTGAAAGCATTTTAGAATGAGTTTCATCCGCAAGTGATTGTGTCTCCTCAGTACTACGAACAAAAGGTGCTTCTTTCGATTTGCCAATTATGGTCATATCATAAAGACCGGGAATATATTCCTGATCTTGTTTTGTATAACTGGGATTAGGTGGTAAATCTTGAAGACGTTTAAGTTCGAGTTCTTTAAATGATTTAGTTAAAAGATGAACGTTTTATGTGGAAGCGTATTGTTTTAAAAGTTGTTGTTCCTTGAATTTAAGAAGTTTGGTAGCATTAATTTCTGATTCAACCTTTTTAGACTCGAGAGTTTCGAAATCCATTTTAAGTTTCTGAAAATCATTGACAACCGACTCCTTTTCTTTTAATTCATTAGAAAGATTAGCTTTTAATGATTCTATTTCTTTCAAGTGTTCAATCTTTTCAAAACGAAATTGGTCAAATTCAGAACATGTTATTTTCTCTGCTTGAGGGACCATTTCAAAAGTTTTGACCTTTTCTTTATGCAACGCAAGCTCAGCAGTTAGGGTGGAATTGGTATCTACGGATTGTCTGAGGGCCATATGCATTTGATCAATAATATGTTTAGGCACCATGACCAAATCATTTTGAGCATAAGATTCCATACCCGTCATAGAATTTGGTTGAGGTTCACTTAAATGTGTAGGATTGGTTACTACATCATTTGAGTTACTAGTTCCCGAATGCTGTTCGAGGTTGTCCTTTTCATGCCCAACTTGATGTTGGTTATCATCAATATTATTAGATGTGGTTGGTACCTCACTGATGACATCAGAACCGTAGTGAGAGAGATTAGCAACGAGAGCAGCTTGGGCAGAGTGAATGTCATCACAATCCGAATCATATGCGTCAAGATCATCTGCTTGATAAGCTGCATTAGAAGTAGAAACGACTGTAATGCCTTCAGTATCTGCTGCCCCTGGGTCTGCAAGAAATGCTAACTCCTCTGAATCCAAAATCTTCCCCTTAGACTGAGCATCAACCAAATACATCTTCTCACGAAACCATGCATCATCCCTCCTCCTTTTCGGCTGAGTGCATTCCCTAGCCATATGACCTTGTCCTCGGCAATTGTAGCAGGTCACAACCTTCTTAGGACCAATAGGACTCCCATTTCCACTAGCTTGAGAATTCACAGCTTGATTGTTCCCAGTCCTTGTAGGAGGTCCATATGAATTTTGCCTTCCTTGAATGGGTTGCACCGTCACTTGAACATCTTGAACAGTGGCTTGTTGTCGAGGATTTGATGAGTTGCGGAGCTGATTGTTTGTTGGTGGAAATCCTCTAGTTGCAACAAGTTTTGACAAGTAGGCTGTGAGATGGTTTAGAACATCAGCTGGCGTATCATTTGGAGTAAAGATCGGTGCTTGGATTGGTGGAAGTTCATTAGAGTAGAAAGCTTATGCTGGTTGTGTTTCTATTGGAAAATATCCTTGCTGAGGAGTATAGCCCATTGGAGAAGTGTTGGCTTGTGATGGTGATGTCTGATATGGTGGTTGCTGCGGAAAAGATTGTTGATGAACACCTTGTTGAAATGCTTGTTGTGGCATCATTGGTGGTTGATAAGATGGTTGCTGATAGGTGTGTGGTGGTGGTTGCTGCAAGTATGATGGTTGTTGATAAGTATAAGCCATGTTTTGTTGAGAAGCATACATTGCAAGTGGATCATGAACTTGAGGTGTAGACAACCGAGCCTCGATCACATGGCATTTGTGTTGTTGAAGAAAAGCTTGAAGTTGATCCACATTGGTGTTATGCAAGTCCTTAGCCAATTTAACATCCGTCACGTATTTTTACCATTCTGAAGGAAGAGTGTTCAAATACTTGGTGTTCAATTGAAAGGTAGGAATGGTCATGCCATAGATATTGAGCTCATTCAACAATAGGGTAAATCTCAGATAGTAGTTATTGAGAGTCTCCCCTGGCACATAGGCAAACTTATCAAAAGTATCATAAAGCTTACACTCTCGTTCTTGTTTAGTTAACGAGGTGCCTTGCATGAGAACACGAATTCTATCCCATAACTCTTTGGCAACTTTATGTTTGCTGACGAGTTTGTAGACATCTGGAGGAAGGGCTTGGAGAATGATGTTTGTAGCATACTTATCACATTTGTCTTGAATCTTCATATCTCCAGTCAATTCACCCGTTGTGCGAGGACGAGTAGTTGTACCTTCCGTCACTGTACCATAATCTAATGGTCCATTGAGCATCGATGCCCAAATGAGATGTCCATTCTCCTTGTTCAACATATAAAGTTCCATTCGGGAAGCCCATTCCTCATACATAGTCTTCACCAACATTGGTGGACGATTATCCGTACCCGAGAGGATAGACTTATCTGTAAGAGATGTGTACTCCATTTCAATAAGTTAATATTTACAAACGTTGATCGATCAATGAAAGAAAGTAAATGTGTTTGTTGTTGTGAGTTGAAGTCGAGAAACAATGTTAAAATCCCCTAAAATATGTCCTCGATAAACCAAAAATTCCAAGTCAAAACTACACACGATTCGAAATTTTTTAAGGAATAATTTTTGTTATCGGAATGTTGATCGGAATAGTGATCGGAATATCAGTCGGAATAAGCCCTATCGGAATAACCTTGATCGGAATCTCCCAAACCGGAATAAACCAAATCGGAATACCTTGATCGGAATACCAAATCTGAATACCAAATCGGAATGTACCTAATCGGAATAAACCAAATCGGAATACCTTGATCGGAATACCAGATCTGAATACCAAATCGGAATGTACCTAATAGGAATGCCAAATCGGAATACCTAATCGGAATACCTGATCGGAATGTACCCAAAATCGGAATCCCTAAACCCTATTCCGATTACACTGATCGGAATGTCCTATAAACCCTTTTCTGATGACCTGATCGGAATAATTCCCACTTTTCTCGGACAAAACTCAACCAATTCGTGATTTTAAGCCAAAAAATGATCAAAACACCCAAAAATTTTGTGTTTTTAGCCAAAGTAACTATACCAAATCCCTACCACAACTATGTAGAAGATTTGTATCAAGAAAAAACCATCAAAAACACAAAAAAAAAATTGGTTCGTGTAAAAATGGATCAAAATAGGCTTATGAATCAAGAACACAAACACATGAACAATACAATCATCCCATGGCTCTTGATACCATTTGTACGATATGTAAATCTTGCTTATGTTTTAGAGAGAGAAAGAGATAGAGAGATGGTGAGAGCACACACACTTAGAGAGAGAAAGTGAAAGAAAAACACTTTTTCACTATGTGTAAAAATGAGGAACACCCACCCTCTCCATAAAAGGAGAGGGTTTATATACCCAAGCCTTGTGATGGGCTTGGGCTTACAATGTTGGGCCGGCCTACACATGTTGTAGGCTAGGCTTGACTTTGTTTGTTTAATAAAGATATCTAGACTACGAGCTACTAATTAATATATTGTCGGAGTGACCGAATATTCCTAAATACGTAAAAACGTATTTCCAACAATGCTATTTGAAAATAAATGAACACAAGTCATGAGTAATTGTTAAACCGAATGTTGCCTAAAGTTGATTTCATTGCATTGAGTAACTTATTGCTAAAGACCCTAAATTCATGAGCCGTTAACTATCTTCTGACTTTATGTTGTGAGTCGGGAATAGCCGCTTATTCTAATGATAGTACTATTGGGTTGACCACCCTATCTGAGACCAGGGCATTACGTTGAGTAACCCGCTGGGAAGGATAATTTTACGTGAATAAGATTGTGGTATTCTAGCAACTGATACCCTAGAGGGGCGATGGTTTTATTCTAGTCATACCGGCATTTGGCGTGGGTGACTATTGGTTAAGGGGTCCGTGTCATGAGCTTAAATACAATGTTTGTTTATCATTATTATTACTGCCTTGAATATAGATTGTGTGTACAACAATTCTATAAATGATTATGATTGATTTTCTTCTTGTGTTCAAATGTGATTTGATAAACCTATAGTCTCGCTCAACATTATTGTTGACTCGTTTTATGCATGTATTTCAGGTAATAGGAAGTGATGGAGCATGGAGCTTTGCTGTGGAGGTTGTGGCTTGGCTTTTGGAAGAATGTTGGTCTAAACCGTTTCTACCTTTTTTTAAATGTTGAACAATTTACTTTATGTTGATGTACTGTACTAAACTTGTTGGTTGTTGGTCGAGATCCATGGGGACAAAACGCTTTACTCTGGTATTGTGTCAGTACAATTTGGGTTGAAATCTATGTTTTAGACCATTTATAATAATCATGTTTATATTTTGTGTAAACGTCTCTATTTTGAGTCGTTCAATATACCTTGTGTGATGATGCTTGTGTCTAGCACCCAATTGTGTATTTCCGCTGCGCAATATAAATTGGGGGTGTTAGAGATTGGTAATCAGATCTACAAGTTATAGAGAACTGTGTCGATTTTAAAAATTGTCCTAAACTATAACTTTGGTGTCAAAAGTATTTATTCTTCAAAAGCACACAACTCCTCTGCAACGCTCCGGTAAGATCACTTTTAGTTTTGTTTTGCATTGTAGATGTATCCCTCATAACTGAAATGATTTCCCGAGTATTTATTAAGTAAATACTACGATATTGTATTGGAATTATTGAAAGTACGCTGAGTGCTTGTTAGTATCATATTTATTTATTTTTGCGAGCATTGCATAAACATCATTTGCATTGTGTTGCATAGCATGGATAATGTATGACATTTGCATGAGCATTGCATACTAATTATTATTTTATTAACGATGACCTTAAGTATCCTTAACCCTTATAATTGTAGAGAATGGCTGGTTTACCTCGTGAGGATGGATGGATTGATTTGACTAATGTAGTGGATGGTGAGGAAGTAGATAACTTTGGTGCTAGTGACGATGAGGAGCCTTTTGAGTTTTTAGATGATGGGATTCCACTTACTGCAGTTGGTCAGATAGAGCCTGAGTTGTTACAAGGTAGTCATGTTCCAAGGGTCAATGTTGTGCCACAGACTGTTCCAGATTGTCAGCGACCGGTTGTTCGTTCTTCGACTCCTACTTATGATTCTTATATTAGTAGTTTGCCTGGGATTGCAATTGCTAGGGGTGATGTTCCTGTTGAGTCTAGTAGGACTGCTAGTGCTCGATCTATTCATGATGGTATTCCTAAGGTTTATTGTCCAGGTCCAAGGTCTTATGATGATATTTTCTGGTTTCTTAAGAAGTTTGATAGGTCTTTGTTTGAGAGGTATTTGGTTGAGACTCGTGTGATTAGGAGGTTTGAGATGAATGAGAAAAGGTTTGACAGGTTTGTTGGTAGTGTGAGGAGATCCGAGTTTGTTAGAGCGAGGGAAATGGATGAGGTTGTTAGATTGAGATCTATGGTGTTGAATTTGAGTGGGCAAGTTGAAAGGTTGCGTAGGGAGCAAGAAAGGAATGCTAGGTTGAGTGCGTGGGGTTTGCCGGTGAGATCTTTTCCTAGTCATGGTGTTGTGATTCGTGATGTTCCGAATCAGGTTGAAGCTCAAGTTTCGGTGAAGCAGAGTAAAGGAGGAAGTCGTAAAGGGAAGGAAAAAGTGGAAGAAGAATCAGAGGATGATGATAGCAGCATTGATGACGAGCCGGTGTACAAGAAGCTGCGAGGATGTGATGTTTAGTTCTTTATGTTGTTTTTATTTGGCTTTGTTGTAATAGAACTTATGTAGACTCGTTCTCTAACTTGTGATGAAACTTAATGACCTTTAAGTTGTTGTGATGAAGGATTGTAGTGACATTACTTGTCACAATTTTGTGGAGATTTTCCAAAGCAATCCAAAATTACCTTCATGACTTATGATTTGTCTTATTAGTTCTTTTGTGTGATTGGTTAATGATTCATTATGAATTGTGTTGTTGGTGCATGTAGTATCCATGTTACATCTTGATAGAGAAATCCTTCTTCTTATCTTGATATGAATACTTAATTGTTCTTTTTCTGTTATGGTGACATGAAGGAGTTGGGAGGCATTTTTCTGACTTTACTAAATTATTGTTTGGTTAGTTTTCCTGTAAACATGTCGCCTAAATTGACGACTGCTACTGTTAATACCATGATTGAGCAAGCTATCGCTAGACCTTTGGAAGCTGAACGTGCTGTGAGGAACCAAGAGGTTGAGAATAGGAATGTTGTTGGTCAGGCTGGAGGTAATGTTGGAAATCAGGCTGGAGGTAATGCTAATGAACAAGCAGAAGGAAATGTTGCGGGTCAAGTTGGAGGTAATGCTGCTGTTCAGCAGGTTCAAAAGAAATGTTCTTATGCTAGTTTCATGAAATGTGGACCTACCCAATTTCGTGGTACTGGTGGTGCATTGGAATTAAGGAGGTGGATTGAGAAGATTGAAAGTACTTTTGAGATTAGTGGATGTTCAGAAGCCAGTAAGGTGAAATTTGCTGCAGCTACTTTTCAGGATGATGCCTTGAGTTGGTGGAATAGTCAAGTAGCTACTGTGGGATTGGTTGAAGCGAATGCTAGAACATGGACTGTGACTAAGGGACTGTTGACTGCTAAGTTTTGTCTTGAGGAAGAGTTAGGTCAGTTGGAAGATGAATTGAGGCATTGGTGTTGAGGAATAATGATATTGTAGCTTATACAAGGAGGTTTTCTGATTTGTGTTTGTTGTGTCCTGATGCGTTTGCTGATGACCGTAAGAAGATGAAGCAGTACATTCGGGGTTTATCTAGTAATATCAAGGGAGAAAAGACTTCATCGAAACCCAAGTCATTTGATGAAGCTGTTCAAATGGCACATGCTTTAATGGATGTAAAGCTGCAGGATCGAAAGGATAGTATTGCTGAAGGGAATAAGAGAAAGTGGGAAGCTGCACACTCAAGTCAAGGGCAGAATCGAGGTGGTTATCGTAATAACAATAACCAAGGACCGAATAGGAATCAGCAATATAATTTGAGAAGGAATGATGGTGTTCGTGCTGCCACAGGAAATCAAGGTAACAAGGTGAATCCGAAGTGTGGTCGGTGTAATTTGTATCATATTGGAAATTGTCCACCTGCTTGCAACAAGTGTGGGAAGGCCGGACATAAGATGGCAAATTGTAGAAACAAGGGTGTAGCCACTGGGCTAATGCTGTCAAGGTAGTTTACTGTTCTGGATGTGGAGGCCGTGGACATAAGCAAGGGAACTGTCCGAGGGTTGGCATACGACAGGGAGGCAATGTTGCTGCTATTGCTGCTGGGAATGCTGCTCCAGCCTATGTCGTGGGAGATGCTGACAAACCTCAAGGGCCGAACATGGTGACTGGTACGTTCTTACTTGATGCTTGTTATGCTAGTGTGTTGTTTGATTCTGGATCTGATAGAAGTTTCGTAGATGTTAGATTCAGTCAGCTATTGGATAGAGAACCAGTGAGATTGACAACTAGTTATAATGTGGAGTTAACTGATGGTAAGGTTGTAAGCACTAGTTCTATATTGAAAGGTTGTTCCTTGAAGTTAGGTAATTATGTGTTTAGTATTGATTTGATGCCCATAGAATTAGGATCTTTTGACGTGATCATTGGAATGGATTGGTTAGTTGGTAATGGTGTAGTAATTGTTTTTGGAGAAAGATTAGTTCAGATACCGCTAAGGAATAGGGTATTGACGGTGAAAGGTGATGAATGTACGTCTCGTTTGAGAGTTGTTTCTTGTTTATAGATGATGAGGTATATAGAAGCAGGTTGTGATGTGTTTCTTGCACAGATAAGTAATGATGGTGTGAATGAAAGGAAATTGGAGGATGTGCCTGTGATTAGAGAGTATCCTGAGGTTTTCCCTGAGGAATTGCCAGGATTACCGCCGCATCGTGAAGTTGAGTTTCGTATTGATTTAGTGTCGAATGCTGCTCCAATTGCTCGTGCACCGTATCGTTTAGCTCCATCTGAGATGAAGGAATTATCTGATCAATTGAAGGAACTGATGGAGAAGGTATTTATTAGACCAAGTTCGTCGCCGTGGGGTGCGCCTGTTTTGTTTGTTAGGAAGAAAGATGTTTCTTTTAGAATGTGTATTGATTACAGAGAGCTTAACAAATTGACTGACAAGAATCGGTATCCACTGCCGAGGATTGATGATTTGTTCGATGAGTTGCAAGGGTCAAGTGTATACTCGAAGATCGATTTGAGGTCTGGGTATCATCAACTGAGAGTTAGGGAAGAAGATATTCCTATAACCGCTTTCCGTACTCGATATAGACATTTTGAATTTCAAGTGATGCCTTTTGGATTAACAAATGCGCCTGCTGTATTTATGGATTTGATGAATCGTGTATGTAAGCCGTATTTGGATGAGTTTGTTATCGTATTCATTGATGATATTCTCGTTTATTCCAAGAGTGAAGAGGAGCATGAGAAGCATTTGAGAACAATTTTGGAATTGTTGAAGAAGGAGAAGCTGTATGCGAAATTCTCTAAGTGTGAATTTTGGTTGAAATCAGTGCAATTTTTGGGGCACGTGATTGATAGTGAAGGTGTTCGTGTGGATCCTGCTAAGATTGAAGCAATTAAGGATTGGTCAGTGCCGAAGACGCCGACTGAAGTTCGCCAATTTCTTGGTTTGGCTGGGTATTATAGAAGGTTTATCGAGAAGTTTTCACTAATTGCTAAACCGTTGACTAAGCTTACGGAGAAGAACCGAGTGTTTGAATGGGGATTGGAAGAGGAATCTGCATTTAGTATGTGGAAGGATAAGTTGTGTTCTGCGCCGATATTGTCTTTGCCAGAAGGATCTGAGGATTTTGTAGTGTACTGTGGCGCATCTCATAAAGGATTTGGAGCTGTATTGATGCAAAGGGAGAAAGTAATAGCATATGCGTCGAGACAATTAAGGAAGCATGAATAGAATTACACTACGCATGATTTAGAACTTGGGGCTGTTATTTTTGCTTTGAAGCTGTGGAGACACTACTTGTATGGAACCAAGTGTGTGGTTTTCACTGATCATAAGATTTTGCAGTATATTTTGGATCAAAAGGAATTGAATATGAGGCAAAGGAGATGGGTTGAGTTGCTGAGTGATTATGACTGCGAGATTCGTTACCATCCTGGTAAAGCGAATGTGGTAGTTGATGCACTTAGTAGAAAGGAAAGAGATGAGTCTATAAGAGTTAGAGCTTTGACGATGTTGGAAAGTATTGATTTGACAGAAGAGATATTGAAAGCCCAAACTAATGGTTTGAAGGAAGAGAACGTTGAGGCAGAAAATTTGGGTAGAATGTTGAAACCTTTGTTTGAAGTAAGGTCGAATGGATTGAGGTATTTTAAGAATAGGATTTGGTTACCGTTGTGTCCGTCTGAGAAAGATTCGTTAGGGGTGCGAGATTTAGTGATGAATGAATCTCATAAGTCGAAGTATTCAATACATCCTGGATCGGACAAGATGTATCAAGATCTTAAGAAAGTTTATTAGTGGCCGAATATGAAGGCAGATATAGCACAGTATGTTAATAAGTGTCTAAATTGTGCGAAGGTGAAGGCTGAACATAAGAAACCATCTCGATTGTTAGTGCAACCTGAGATTCCTGAGTGGAAATGGGAGAAGATTACTATGGATTTTGTGACAGGTTTGCCAAGGACTGCAAATGGTAGTGGTATGATATGGGTGATAGTAGATATATTGACTAAGTCTTCTCACTTTTTGCCAATGAAGAAGACAGATAGTATGGAGAGGTTAACAACAATGTATGTGAAGGAGATTGTTTGTCGACATGGTGTGCCTTTGTCGATAATTTCTGATCGTGATAGTAGGTTTACTTCAGACTTTTGGAAGTCTTTGCAGAAAGCGATGGGAACGGAGTTATGTTTGAGTACAACATATCATCCGGAAACTGATGGACAAAATGAAAGAACGATTCAAATGTTAGAGGATATGCTTCGTGCATGTGTGATTGATTTTGGAAATGGTTGGGATAAGAATTTTCCATTGGTTGAATTTTCATACAACAATAGTTATCATTCAAGTATTAAAGCCGCTCCATTTGAAGCTTTGTATGGACGTAAGTGTAGATCTCCAATGTATTGGAGTGAGGTAGGAGAAAGTCAATTAACTGTGCCTGAAATGATATTTGAGACGACTGAGAAGATTATGCAAATTAAGAAGCGTTTGTTATCTGCCAGAAGTAGACAAAAGAGTTATGCTGATAACATAAGGAAACCGTTGGAGTTTGAAGTAGGAGACATGGTTATGTTGAAAGTATCTCCATGGAAAGGAGTAATACGTTTTGGAAAGAGAGGAAAGTTGAGCCCGAGATTTATTGGACCATTTAAGATTATCCAAAGGATTGGATTGGTGGCTTATAAGTTAGAATTTCCTGATGAGCTTAAGGCTATTCATAATACTTTTCATGTGTCTAATCTGAAGAAGTGTTTAGCTGAAAGGGATGTGGTGATTCCATTGGAGGAAATTCAACTTGATGATAAGTTTCATTTTGTAGAGGAACCTGTAGAGATAATGGATAGGGAAGTTAAGAAATTGAAACATAGTAGAATTTCGATTGTGAAGATGAGATGGAACTCTAGACGTGGGCCAGAGTTTACGTGGGAACGTGAGGATTTCTTTAAGGACAAGTATCCTCATTTGTTTAGGAAGGATTAAGCGCCAAGGACGCCGCTTCTTTTAAGAAGGGGGGGATGTGACAACCCAAAATCGAGGTCATTACTTAATCTTATTTTACGATTATTTTTGAAATTTTTGGATGCGTTTGAACGATATTTATTTTTGAAGGTTTAAGTTTAAACCGATGTTGGAAGGTCTATATTTAATACTTATTAAGTATATGGAGTATTAGCAAGCGTGATGTCGATGGATGCCAAATATTTTACGTTTTATTGTCGGTTGTTCGATTTTTATTATTTTCGAGGTTTTATTTTAAATGACGTGTTAAGTCGAGTCGAGAGTCGATATTATTATTTTTGAGGTACGTTTTAAATTTTTAAAAGTATCTTTATGAAACCCGAGCCCCGTAAATATTTTGAAAATTGACTAATAGTTATTTCCCGCTTTTTAGCTAAATATTTACATTTCTAGCCACAACTTTCATTAAATTGCAACCAAGTCCCTACCCCACTATATATAAACTTAAACAAACACACACACTTCATAATTTTCACTTCAAAAATTTTTCTTTCTCTCTCTTGTTTTCTTCTTTGGGTCGTAACATCACCACCACCACCAAACAAAATCAAACTTCCATTTTTCTTGAGTTTGAGCTTGAATCAAGCTAAACTAACACTAGACCCAACCTTATTTTTGATCAAGGATCGCATTGGTGTAAGAATTTCTTACATGCAAGCAACATTTTTTTCATGATGTTGGTAGGTAGGAGATTTGATCATGCATGGCATTATCTTGATGATCCATGGTGGTTTGTGCTAAAAATCTTGTTAGAAACTTCATTTTGATCTTATGATTTTTATTTTGATTATGATTTTGATGTTATGACTAGTGTATGATGATATTAGGGCATAGTAATGATCATTTCCATGGTTGGTTTTTATCAAAAAGTTGATTTTGTACAAGTTTTAAGTAGTCATATTACAACAGTAAGTAAAAGGCAAAATCCGAATTTTTATGTTTTGAAAATGGCTTAACTTATAGCCTAGGGTTGTAGATAATTTTCTTAGCTTCGATTTGATATAAGGTAGAGCTTCTAGCTCAAAACGAGCGCGAAGTTATGATGTTTTGAATGATCGTGTACCGGGAGACGAGTACCGGCACTACAAGTAGTTGTTGTCGGTATTTGGATCGAATCCCGGGGACTCTATATGGATGTTTTGAAAAATTTAACCTACTGATAATGAGGTGTTTATTTTATAGGTTTAGTTTACTTTAAAACCCGAGTGTCGGTTTTGTAAACGGAGTCGTCTAAATAAGTTAAAACGGTTGTATGAAAAATTAACGTAAATCTGTCCGGATTTTGTAGTTTGAAAATGAGTCGGGTAAAGTACTTTAAAAGTAATTTCATTTGATAAACTTGTAAGAGGACTTTCTATATATAGTAAGTTAGTTTATCGAGTCGTTTCATAAACGGTTGACGAGTTTAAAAGGGGTAAATGAGCTAGTACATGTAGTATGTACCGGCGAACTTTGTAAGAAGTGTAAATGGTAAAGTAACAGTGTAGTAAAGTATAATGAAGTTATTTATATCAATTTCTCTCGAGTTTATCGTGACTTTATGAGTTTGAGTTTGATGTCATTATGTATGATTTATTTCTCGAGTCATTATTTAACGAACGCGCCATATTTGATAGGTAGCGGTTCTCGTGTTTGAAAGGCATCCATTACCGTCGACGATCATTTCGCTAGATCTCTTATACTAAGGTAAGTCTATAGCCTCGCTTTTTACTTGTTTTAATGATTTTAATACCCGCGAGGGGGATACATTCTATTTGAAAATAAATGAACACAAGTCATGAGTAATTGTTAGACCGAATGTTGCCTAAAGTTGATTTCATTGTATTGAGTAACTTGTTGCTAAAGATCTTAAATTCATGAGCCGTTAAATATCTTCTGACTTGATGTTGTGAGTCGGGAATATCCGCTTATTCTAATGATAGTACTATTGGGTTGACCACCCTATCTGAGACCAGGGCATTACGTTGAGTAACCCGCTGGGAAGGATAATTTTACGTGAATAAGATTGTGGTATTCTAGCATCTGATACCCTCTAGGGGCAATGGTTTTATTCTATTCATGCCGGTATTTGGCGTGGGTGACTATTGGTTAAGGGGTCGGTGTCATGAGCTTAAATACAATGTTTGTTTATCATTATTATTACTGCCTTGAATATAGATTGTGTGTACGACAATTCTATAAATGATTATGATTGATTTTCTTCTTGTGTTCAAATGTGATTTGATAAACCTATAGTCTCGCTCAACATTATTGTTGACTCGTTTTATGCATATATTTCAGGTAATAGGAAGTGATGGAGCATGGAGCTTTGCTGTGGAGGTTGTGGCTTGGCTTTTGGAAGAATGTTGGTCTAAACCGTTTCTACCTTTTTTTTAAATGTTGAACAATTTACTTTATGTTGATGTACTGTACTAAACTTGTTGGTTGTTGGTCGAGATCCATGGGGACAAAACTCTTTACTCTGGTATCTTGTCAGTACAATTTGGGTTGAAAACTATGTTTTAGACCATTTATAATAATCATGTTTATATTTTGTGTAAACGTCTCTATTTTGAGTCGTTCAATATATCTTGTGTGATGATGCTTGTGTCTAGCACCCAATTGTGTATTTCCGTTGCGCAATGTAAATTGAGGGTGTTAGAAGTATAGCATGGAGCATGCAAAGGATGGGAGTTGTGTGTGGCTTGGTGGTCTACTTGTTTTCCACCTATTATTTAACTTGAACACTTTTATTTTTCTGTCATGTGAACGAAAATGTATCTTTTGGGGCTGAGATTCGTGGGGACCAAACGCAAACTATGTGTTGTATCATCTTGGGATTTGGAAAACCGTAGACTTGTATGTTTTTAACAATGTTTAAATTGTTCTTAAACTTTTACGTCTCTCTGAGTCGTTTGATATAGCTTGTGTGTGATGATAACTGCCTAGCACCCAAATGTTGTAGTTCCACTGCGTATAGCATTTGTGGGGGTGTTAGAGACAAAGCTCCAATGTTGAATTAGGCAATCGAGTTCTTGAAGACGCTTAAAATGCAAGTTGATGTATATAAACCTTAAATCATTGTCATTGTAACATATCCGTAAAGAAGAAAAAAGAAAAGGGTTAGTTGAAAATTCAAGTTGAACAATCAGGTTTTTGGTGTTCGACTTACATATAAGCATCACTTTGATCATCGAGTTATAAAGTAGCGGTCAAATAACCGGTTTGATACATTAGTGCCATTCAAATAAACTATATAAGTTTTTTAGAAATAACTACTGGCGTTTTTTGATGCATAACAAATTTAATTATCTAAAAGGTTGGGTTGGCAGCCCATTGATTTTCTTTGTTGTTAAGCCCCTTCTTGCTCCTCATGTCGTAATGATTTCTAAATTAATTATTAATTGTGTGAAACTAAAGTTGCACTACAAACGGTGAAGTAGATATGAAGAGTTACTTGTAGGGGCATTTTGGTTTTGCTAATTTTGATTGGTAGTAGTTATATAAGGGTTGTTCGGCATTGCTTATTGGAATCTTTTTAGGGACCAAGGTCGCGTTTGTAAAAGCCATATACAATCTACGGAAGATTCAACCACCAAAAAGGCTTAAAATGCGAAAACGAAGCTTATAAGAACATTAAAAAAGCGCATGAAAAGCATACCAGAAGACTAAACATGTGAAAGAGGATGCAGGGTCTATCATGTGGGAGGCAGTTGAGAACCAGCTCATGACAAACAAGGGTTTGAAGAAACCATTGTCCTTTCAATTGATAAGCGAAGACGATTTTGAATTAATTTTGCAAAGTTGTAAGAATTCTTTGCAAAGGAAGTCAACAAGTTTCTATATAAATCCAATCACAGGTGTCTAGCTTTCAATTTCAATATTTCCCTATGGTTATTGTTGAATGTTGATGGTTTTCTTCGGCAGATTCTTTGAACCCCATATGTTTCTCCAATCATTTTTGTCCCAGGAAACACACTAATGTATTAAGTTTATGTTCCAAAATGTTACGACTCTTTATGTATTAAACATTAAATTCAAAATGTTATTAAGTACGACATCAATTTAAGCTTACAGGTCTTAGGTATTTCCACAATGGTCCCTTGACACACCGCGCGAAGAAAATAACTCCCTCGGCAACGCGCGGGTAACAAAATCTTGTTTTATTACAAGATATATTACAACAAATATAGTTTATTTCTTTCAAACCAACTTCAAATCCAAATCTTAAACTAATGATTGTAGAGGTTTTACTACCCTTTAGGAAAAGAGCGTAAATAGCGGTAAGTATCGAGTGACGGTTTAGGAAAACCGTGCACTAATGACCCTCAATCACTTAAAAGAGATGAAAGATTCGTTTCCCAAGGAGGTATGGTGTTGTGAATTAACTTGTATGTATTTGAGATTAATATTGATGAGATGGAATGACGGTTTCTTGGAAATTATACTATGACGTGAAAAACGAAAACGTAAAACCGTAGAAAAATCACTAAAATTAAAAATTGATTAAAACCAAAAACAAAATCAAGAAAAAGATTAAAAATACTAAAACAAGTCTAAAATAATATAAATAAAGACAAAAATCCAATAAAGATATTTTAAAACCTTTTATTAATTAAATAATTAATTTTAAATGCTAATTAAAGCCCTAAAATTAAATTTAATTAATTCAAATGTCAAAAATATGATTTTATTGAACAATTACTCAACTTATATTATTAAAAGACTAAAAAGTAATTTTCTAAAAATTAAAACCTATTAAAACTATTTTTAAAACCCTAAAAATGATTAAAAATGATTAAAACCTAATTAAACTTAAAATAATTATAAAAATAAATCTAAAAGTGATAAAAATAATCTAAAAATGGAAATAGTCCCAATTAATGACAAAGAACCTAAGAAAAATGAAAAAGAAAGAAAAATAAAATTTTGAAAATTAATTAATAAAATAATACTAAAACACTCCAAAAAAAAAAAAAAAAATAAAAGTCACTAGTTGCGCCGCAACTAGCGGGGTCTTGCGCCGCAACTAGTGTAACGGGAATACCAAGATCAGCAGGTACTTCAGTTGCGCCGCAACATGTTGTCTTGCGCCGCAACTTGTATGACGAACCTGGTTATGAACTATTGCACCAGCAGGTTGAACTTGTGTGTTTATGAGTTTGGCCAAGAGGACTTGACCTTGGCTTATTTTGGTATGCTTTTTGGTACAAGAGGGCACCCTTGTGCTCAATGAAGCACAAGGAGTCAATAACAACAAGGAAACAAACACCTAGCACTCAAATTCAAGAAATCAAATGCACCAAAGATCATAAAAACAAGCAAGTTTCACCCTTATGCAGATTTTTAACACCCTTTATCCTTTTAAACACTCCAAATCCACTCCAAACTTGATCAAATCTTGTTCCAAACTAATTAACTACTTACTAATAACCTTAATCAACCTTAAACAAGCAATCTAACACCTTTTAATTATCAAAACAAATCTAGATGTCCTGCTTAAACCTGTTGCCAAACACCCTTTTAAAATCTAAAAACCAACTTTTAACATACCAACATGCTTACAAACGCTACCAAATTGATTCCAAGTGCATCTAACATGTAAACATACACACTAGAACACAAATCATGCAATATAAACACACTTAATCACCAAATCACTTAAGATCATACAACTAGCTATTTTTGAGCTTTTTCAAGGTAAAAGGAAGATACCTTAGGTTCTTACATCCAAGAACCTAGAGGATGAAAATCCTCCTCCAATCCAACCCGGGTTGGAGCTGAACTAAATCAACAAGCCTTCAACCTATTTGAACACAAAACAAGAAAGCAACAAAATAATATAACAATATATATATTTTTTGTTTCCTTTTTCTTCTTTCCAAAATACTTTCAAAACCTTTTTAATCTTCTTAAAATGTTTCTATAACACTTAAATCACCAACAAACATGAACTCCTAACAACAAAAACCTTTTGAGAAGATTTTACCAAAATCTCTCAAAATCTCAAAACCTTAAACAACTTTGAAAATCAAAGTTGCTTAACCAAATAAAAGTGGAACTCAGAATCAATCTCCTCACAACACACAAACTTTTAAAAACAATAAAAAAGGAATTACACTTGAATATTTCAAAAACCAAACTTTTTATTTCTTTAAAAAGGAATTACATGTGAGAGACTAGAAACTGGAACAAGGGCTTCACACAAGTTGTGAGCTCCTTTTATAGAGCCTATAGAACATCCTAGAAGCATAAAAACATAAAACCCTAATACATAGAAAATCCCAAATGTGCCCTTGAATGATTTTGAGTGCATTTTGTCCTCTCATTTGATCTTGGACGTTTATTTTGCTTTGGGAGGAAGCAAATAATCTTGGCCATTGATTTAAGCCACGTCATGATGCTTGGGGGCTAAGGAATGATGTGATTGGTGGATTGGGGAATTGGGGGTTTGGTGCACATGAGTGGGATGCAGGTTTTTAGGAGTGGGAAGGGTTTTTGAGTGTGTGAATTAAGTGTGTGAAGGTTTAATTGAGTTTTACCCAAGGAAAAGTGAAGGTAAAATCTGGGGTGGTAAGAAGGTGAATAGTGCTCCTTTGATCCGTTTTTTGGGGGTGGTGTGGGTGTTAGGCGCCTCTTTTTTTTAAATGTTTCAGTTTTGTCACTTTTGGTCCTTGGTTTTTGGTTTTTTTGGCCTTTAAAGATTTCCAGCCTAAAACTTGCATCCCCTTTGTATTTAAGTTTCATCACTTGACAATTTTGGCACAAACTTTCCATAAAGATGTTTCAAAGGCGATTTTTGTCATTTGGTGATTTTTCAAGGACTAATCTTGGACAATGTTGATCTTCAAAGGTCTTCAATGAGTCTTCCACTTTATGAGGGACCATTATTGGTAATTTGAAATTGTTGAGGGACTAATCTTGCCATTTCTTCAATCTTTAAGGACCTTTTTGCAATTTTGACAAACTTAAGGGACCAAACTTGTAATTATGAATATACAAGGGTTTTAAGTGTCATTTCTTCAATAAATGATGATCAATCTTGCTTGTCTTCAAGTCTTCAAGGGTATTTGATGAAAATTCCATGATTAGGGCCCGGTTCTTTGTACGGCTTCGTTTCTCGTGTCCGTTTTTCCTTGTATCTTGTGATCTTTTGTCTTTTTCACGATATCCATACCTAAAATACACAAGTAAACAAACACAAGCATATATATGGTATTTTATGACATTTTTATGTATTTAAAGCCCGAAAAGAACGATGAGATCATGTATAAATGCCATCTCATCACTCCCCCATACTAAGCCATTGCCGTGCCCTCACGCAATGCTAGAATAAAGTATCTAAGCATCACCAAAGTTCAATCTTATTAACCTTTATTGAAGAGTAAAAGACTTGCAACATACTACGAGAATGTGTAAAGACATAATGTATGATTTTCATCACCAAAATGTGACTTTTAGGGTCTAAGAATAGAAACAAGTCAATGTCCCTTAGAGTAAACTTCGTCATCCTTGATTGTCATACATTCCATGCTAAGTGCAAAAACAAGATCATTGTTGGTACAAGTCACAATGCTAACACTACTCATACGTTCAAATTGTGTAATACTTTTTTCTCCCCGCAATCCTAGTTATTGTAGAAGGAAATGGGTTACTAGCATTTTTTATCTAATTGTCATGGATCACAAGTGATTCATATTGACTTATTTGAGTAGTTATTAGTCCGAAAGTAAAGTAGCACGATTTGATCAATAGTTAGCCGAAGGACAAAATCTTTTAAAACGGCTTCTCGTGTATCTCCTTAAGTTCATATCTTGGCATAACTCGTTTCACGATTTGAGACCTTTCTCGGACCGATATTTGGCATGTACTTCATACTTCAAATCTTGGGAAGACGTTCTCGAAATTATGGTCTTCTCTTCATATATTTGGAATTTCTTCACTTGACGTTTTTGAGAGATTCTTCTTATAGGACCACGACTTCATCATTTTTCTTCAATCTTTACTTTGGATTTTGATATACAATGATCCGCCTCCTTTTCGGACTTGGATATATTTATCCTCATACCTTGTTAGGGTCTTTTTGGATAGACTTTCTCCATTCTTTAGGGGAGTAATAGCTTCTCGTCGTGTGTCTCGATCCTTCATATTGATTTTGGAACAATGATACTTCACATCATCTTTGGATCTTTAGCAAAAATAGAGCTCCTCATGCCTTGTTAGGGCCTTTTTGGATGATCGCCAATCTTCGCGTCCCGTTTCAATAAGTTATGCCTTGGCTATGAACTCTATTCAACCCCGAGCAACTTTTAAACGATCTTGCGCTAGAGGCTAAGTAACCTTTCAAACCGTACGACCTTACTTATTGCAATTATGTTTTATTCCTAATGCATTGATCTTATGGGAAGAAAAAGCCACAATTAAAAACATATGAGTTTTTGAAAGAACACTTTCATGTTCTACGTTTAGCATGATCACTTGTCTAACTCTATCATTTCTCGTTCTTCACTATTTAAAGACCTCTAATTAAAGAGACTCGTGAATACTTAGCCATGCAAGTCAAAATTAAGCCAAATTTGGATTAGCTTTCATTAAGACTATATCAAATCAAAGTTTTGGGTTTTCAAGCCACCTATAGGATCTTGCACTTTCTTGGACTTTTTCAAGTTTAGAGAATGCGTTTTAAAGTTCCCTTGATAAGTGACTTTCTAGAATCAATTATAGGAACTTGCGAAAAGTTCTTGTTCTTAATCCGTATGAATTAAGACTTTCGCGTTTTAAAGCTCCCTATATAAAAGTCTAGCAAAACTTGAATTGAGCGGGTTAAGGAATGTAAATGGCTCCAAATGCCCATCAAGTCAAAAATTAACTCTTATTCTACCCATCGGAAAATATACATTCGTGTCTTAAAAACACTTATGAAAACTAAGAAAAATTTTAAAATTTGGCCATTTTTAGCCTTATTAGCAAAACAAAACATTGAAAATTGGAAAACGCGAGGGCGTAGCAAAGCAAGTACCTATTCACCCCCCCATACTAAAAGTAAACATTGTCCTCAATGTTTCGAGTCTAAAGGTGGAGCACCCCCATACTAGAGACGAAGAATCGAATGCTTAGGATCTAGCATGGAAAGGGTGATCAACAATATATCTAAAGCCGTTTATTAATTATGCTAAAAGATAATTGTTAGAACAATAAAGGATATGTCATGGAATCGTGAAAAACTTCTTCAAACGAACGATGGAGGCTCACGTAAACGAACACGAGAGTCTTCAATCGTAGACGATGATGATGATCTAGATAACACAATCACAAACAACCACGAGACAACGAGTTGGAAGGGTACAAGTCCCCTTATTAGTGAACATAAAGCATAAAGATAAGCATGGGATCTCCCCCACGAGGCACCTTGTTTTTGATAACCGAGTCATGAGCTCGACTCGATCCCCTTAAAATGTGAACATTTAGGGATATCATGGTATGGTCAAAGGGACTTACATGATAAACAAGGCCCAAAAAGCAACCGGTAAAAAGGACTAAGTCCTTAAGTGATGCAAAATACCGGGGTCGAAGATGGCGTTCTCGTTTTCATGGAAAAAACAATTCAACACCACTTGAACATGTGCCATAAACTCAAAGAGTTTGAAGAAAATAGATGAGAAGTAGAAGGGTGAGACAATTGGTAAGACAAACGTTTGAGCTACTCGAGGTAGACTCGCACCAAGCAAATAGATATAGTTTCCATTTATTGCATCGGTGGAAGACCGAGATTTCCCTTTACATGAAATTCCGGGATCGAATATCTCGTCCTCGGTGGACAAGGATGAGGGAACATAAGGGGCTTCCCCCATACTAGAACCACACAAAACATCGTCAAAAGGAGTAGACGAGTTTGTAGTACTCAAATCACGCGGTGATGACGGAGTTAGATTTGTAGAAAAATCAATTAAATCACATTTAAGATCTTTTTCTTTCTTATCTTTTAAACTCTCCTTATGAAAACCCTTGTTGATTATGTCGAAAATATTCGGTGTTTCTAAGACGATGTTAGTTACACTAAAAATTCTCACATTTTGAAACCGTTTTGGTTTTGGTGGTGGCAAGTTCTCAAAACGTTTATCGACGAAGAAAACCTCCCCATCGGGGTCCATATATTCATCATCCGAAAGATCTTCCGTAGAAACCGGCAACTTATCAACACTTTTCAAGAACGAATGTGAAGGATTTTTCGATTCAAGTATTGATGGTTTCTTCTTTGTAGGCTTTACACTCATAACCTCCACCGGCGGAGGAAATGGTAAATTGTTTTTGGCGACATTCCCTAAAACTCTTGGTGAAAATTCTTTGCAAATGACATTGGTCGAGTCACCATGGTTTAAAGTTGCAATAGAATATACATGAGAAAGATTGGAGTTTTGTGTTGCATTGATGACAAGTTCTTCTTCATTGAAACGAAGGGTGATTTTTCGAGCATGAACATCGATAAGTGCTCTTGATGTATCCAAAAATGAACGACCCAAAATGAGAGGAACTTTTCGATCGATGGGAATATCTACAACGATAAAGTCAACGGGATAGTAAAACTTTCCGACTTTAACGAAAACGTCCTCGGCTACTCCACATGCCATGATCGTAGAATGATCGGCCATCTCGATGGACATGTTCGAAGGAGTAAGAGCCGGAAGTGAAAGCGATTTGAAAATCTCGAGAGGCATTAAATTAATACTAGCGCCAAGATCGGCCAAGGCGTAGCATTCCTCCATATCTTGTATAGCACACGGAATCAAAAATTTACCGGGATCACCGACTTTTTGTGGTATGCGGCTTAGAAAAACCGATGAACAACTAGACGTTTGTTGTAACTTCTCTTTGTTGTTTAGCATACTTTTGAAGTTTGCGGCGAATCGAGGCATCATGATTAAAGCATCGGCAAAACTTATGTTAAAATGCAAATCACGAAACATTTTCATAAATAGCTCAAATTGATAATTGTTCCTTTCTTGTGCTTTCTCTTTGTTTCGTCTCGAAGGGTAAGGTAAAGGTGGTGTGGGTAGGTCATTAGGCAACGGCCTTGGAATCTCGGGTTCCACAATGGGTATTGGTGTAACCGTAGGTGTGGTATGAGCGGTACTTCGTGGAATTGTAATGTGCTCCTTTTCGACCATCACCTCGGGTTCTTTCTCGATTTCCTTCTCCGTAGAAGTACTTGGTCGAGAGATTGGTTCCTTGAAAGTTTTACCACTACGAGTAGTAATAACCTTCATTTCTCCCTTCGGGTTGTTAATGGTATCACTAGGAAGACCACCCGAAGAAGAGGGCTTACACATGATTGCTTCGAACATCTTAGCCATACGGTCCTCAAATTTTGATTGCCTAGCATCCGCTTTCAATAACTCTTGCTTAATCTCATGTTGTCCTAATTCCATCTTTTGTTGGTTTTGTTGAAGATGTTGGACATTTCCTTCCATTTTATTTGCATGAGTTTTAAGTTCATTAGCAAGTTCATTTTTAAGCTCGTTTTTCAACTCGGACCTTAAGCTAATCATCTCACGTTGCATATTATCAAATTTTGCATCATTTGCTTTTGCATAATCTAAAAATTCTCCTTGCAAATTTTTCGTGTGAGCATTTTGAAAACCTTGTGTAGTATTTTGAAAATCACGGTTTTGGTTTTGATTAGAGATTTGTCCATTCCCACTTTGACAATTCCCTTTGTTGTAATTGCGTGTGTTGCCTTGGTAATTACCTTGGTTGTTGTTTCGATAATTGTTAACATTTTGATTTGGTGGAGCTTGATTTTGGCGGGAACCTTGGCCGTTTTGGTTGTAAGTTCCCGTTGCTACATAAGCACTCGAAGTGTTACCATCCGCGGTAATGCACTCGGATAAATCATGAGCTCCTCCACACGATAAACAACTCTTAGCAACCGCTTTAACCGAAGCGGAATTGGAAGCTTCTTGAGCCTTCCAATGGGACATTAGATTAGCAAATCTATCAAAAAACCGATTTTCCTCATTAGCTTCATCATGTAAGGCATTAATGCCACGAGACGATTGTGATGACGATGACGAACCCATATTGGCAACACTCGGTGTGTTACGAGGGCTATAAACCTTAGATCGATTCTCAATGATTTGTAAAGCCTCATTTGTCGTCTTGCACAAAAAATTACCACCCGCGGCGGCATTCAAATAATCTCGTTCATGATCATTAAGCCCATTATAAAAAGTATCAATTTGATGCAATTCCGAAAAATCATGGTGAGGACATTCATGTAACATCTCCTTAAATCGTTCCCATGCCATAGAAAAACTTTCATTGTTTCGTTGCACAAATCGTGAAATCTCATTCTTCAGATGTGTTGTTTTCGATGGTGGAAAAAACTTGTTCACAAACTTAGAAACGAGATCGGCCCATGTCAAAATCGAATTTGGCGGTTCTTTCTCGAGCGAAATTTTAGCGGGTCCATCCAACGAATATGGAAACAACATCATCTTAATGGCGTCATGCGGAACATCTTTGAATTTGCTAGTAGCGGTGAGACGGTTGAAATTCCTAATGTGGTAATGCGGGTTGTCTTTCTCATGACCTCGAAATTTGTTTGCTTGTAGCATCGACATTAAACCCGTCTTAATCTCGAAATTCTCCGCAAGGATGGCGGGAATAACAATGGCCTCTCCAAAACCCTCGGTGGGTGCTTGTAGCAACTCCATCATAGTACGATTAGCCATTACGACTTCTTGTTCTATAATAGGTTCAACAATTGGAGGTTCTTCAACAATCAACGATCCTTGATTTGTTTGCTTTTGAAGACGTTTACGAGCTCGTTTAGCTTGATTACGAGTGATCATAAACTTCACGAAGAATGGGAGGTGAGCAAAGAAGATTCTTTTTGGTCGTTTTGTGGATTTTCAATTTTTTTGTGTTTTTGATGATATTTAATTTTTTTGGATTTTGGTGTATCTTCGTAGACAACAATCTACAAAATCTCTCCTCGAATCAAACTCTTGATTAAAGAAGCCTCAAAGGAATGAAAACGATCACGTGGAGTGAACGCCTTCGAATGACTTTAGAACTTTGGTGAAAACCAAATTGTTCACGAGGGTTTAATCACAAAGAAAACCAAGCAAATATAGTATATGTATTAATACTTTGGGCGGCAAAACCCTCGATTAGCCTTCAATCTCAAAATACTCACAAGCAAGCGGGGAAACGAGGCGGCGCGAAGCACTTAAGAGCCTTTTTCCTTAGGGTATATTTTATAACACCCGCCTTATACCCACCTTATAGTTCGTATCTTTCAAAATCGAGCTTCTCGAAAGTATTTATCTATTTTTGCCTTTTCTTTTTGTTTGAGATTCGAATACAATGATCGAGTGATGAAATCCCGAATCAAGGTTGTGTTTTCACACTTTTGGAGATATTGTATTTTGGTTGTGATACTTAATACAATATATTAATAATATTCACAAAGAAAAACCGAGAAAACCGATAATACGTGTTAAGGGAGTTCCACTTAACACAAATACTATTATGGATAATATCAAAAACAAAATTTTCCAAATTAAATCACGACACACCTCCCCGGCAGCGGCGCCAAAATGATTGTAGTAAATTACACCCCTTTCTTTGCCTTAGGAAAAACAAAGAGAAGAAACGTAAAGTAGCGGTAAGCGTTAAATACTCGTTTAGGAAAACGGAGTATTAATGACCCTATCAAATAAAAATGATGTGTAAAAGTTCGTTTCCCAAGGAGGTATGGTGTTGTGAATTAACTTGTATGTATTTGAGATTAATATTGATGAGATGGAATGACGGTTTCTTGGAAATTATACTATGACGTGAAAAACGAAAACGTAAAACCGTAGAAAAATCACTAAAATTAAAAATTGATTAAAACCAAAAACAAAATCAAGAAAAAGATTAAAAAGACTAAAACAAGTCTAAAATAATATAAATAAAGACAAAAATCCAATAAAGATATTTTAAAACCTTTTATTAATTAAATAATTAATTTTAAATGCTAATTAAAGCCCTAAAATTAAATTTAATTAATTCAAATGTCAAAAATATGATTTTATTGAACAATTACTCAACTTATATTATTAAAAGACTAAAAAGTAATTTTCTAAAAATTAAAACCTATTAAAACTATTTTTAAAACCCTAAAAATGATTAAAAATGATTAAAACCTAATTAAACTTAAAATAATTATAAAAATAAATCTAAAAGTGATAAAAATAATCTAAAAATGGAAATAGTCCCAATTAATGACAAAGAACCTAAGAAAAATGAAAAAGAAAGAAAAATAAAATTTTGAAAATTAATTAATAAAATAATACTAAAACACTCCAAAAAAAAAAATAAAATAAAAGTCACTAGTTGCGCCGCAACTAGTGGGGTCTTGCGCCGCAACTAGTGTAACGGGAATACCAAGATCAGCAGGTACTTCAGTTGCGCCGCAACATGTTGTCTTGCGCCGCAACTTGTATGACGAACCTGGTTATGAACTATTGCACCAGCAGGTTGAACTTGTGTGTTTATGAGTTTGGCCAAGAGGACTTGACCTTGGCTTATTTTGGTATGCTTTTTGGTACAAGAGGGCACCCTTGTGCTCAATGAAGCACAAGGAGTCAATAACAACAAGGAAACAAACACCTAGCACTCAAATTCAAGAAATCAAATGCACCAAAGATCATAAAAACAAGCAAGTTTCACCCTTATGCAGATTTTTAACACCCTTTATCCTTTTAAACACTCCAAATCCACTCCAAACTTGATCAAATCTTGTTCCAAACTAATTAACTACTTACTAATAACCTTAATCAACCTTAAACAAGCAATCTAACACCTTTTAATTATCAAAACAAATCTAGATGTCCTGCTTAAACCTGTTGCCAAACACCCTTTTAAAATCTAAAAACCAACTTTTAACATACCAACATGCTTACAAACGCTACCAAATTGATTCCAAGTGCATCTAACATGTAAACATACACACTAGAACACAAATCATGCAATATAAACACACTTAATCACCAAATCACTTAAGATCATACAACTAGCTATTTTTGAGCTTTTTCAAGGTAAAAGGAAGATACCTTAGGTTCTTACATCCAAGAACCTAGAGGATGAAAATCCTCCTCCAATCCAACCCGGGTTGGAGCTGAACTAAATCAACAAGCCTTCAACCTATTTGAACACAAAACAAGAAAGCAACAAAATAATATAACAATATATATATTTTTTGTTTCCTTTTTCTTCTTTCCAAAATACTTTCAAAACCTTTTTAATCTTCTTAAAATGTTTCTATAACACTTAAATCACCAACAAACATGAACTCCTAACAACAAAAACCTTTTGAGAAGATTTTACCAAAATCTCTCAAAATCTCAAAACCTTAAACAACTTTGAAAATCAAAGTTGCTTAACCAAATAAAAGTGGAACTCAGAATCAATCTCCTCACAACACACAAACTTTTAAAAACAATAAAAAAGGAATTACACTTGAATATTTCAAAAACCAAACTTTTTATTTCTTTAAAAAGGAATTACATGTGAGAGACTAGAAACTGGAACAAGGGCTTCACACAAGTTGTGAGCTCCTTTTATAGAGCCTATAGAACATCCTAGAAGCATAAAAACATAAAACCCTAATACATAGAAAATCCCAAATGTGCCCTTGAATGATTTTGAGTGCATTTTGTCCTCTCATTTGATCTTGGACGTTTATTTTGCTTTGGGAGGAAGCAAATAATCTTGGCCATTGATTTAAGCCACGTCATGATGCTTGGGGGCTAAGGAATGATGTGATTGGTGGATTGGGGAATTGGGGGTTTGGTGCACATGAGTGGGATGCAGGTTTTTAGGAGTGGGAAGGGTTTTTGAGTGTGTGAATTAAGTGTGTGAAGGTTTAATTGAGTTTTACCCAAGGAAAAGTGAAGGTAAAATCTGGGGTGGTAAGAAGGTGAATAGTGCTCCTTTGATCCGTTTTTTGGGGGTGGTGTGGGTGTTAGGCGCCTCTTTTTTTTAAATGTTTCAGTTTTGTCACTTTTGGTCCTTGGTTTTTGGTTTTTTTGGCCTTTAAAGATTTCCAGCCTAAAACTTGCATCCCCTTTGTATTTAAGTTTCATCACTTGACAATTTTGGCACAAACTTTCCATAAAGATGTTTCAAAGGCGATTTTTGTCATTTGGTGATTTTTCAAGGACTAATCTTGGACAATGTTGATCTTCAAAGGTCTTCAATGAGTCTTCCACTTTATGAGGGACCATTATTGGCAATTTGAAATTGTTGAGGGACTAATCTTGCCATTTCTTCAATCTTTAAGGACCTTTTTGCAATTTTGACAAACTTAAGGGACCAAACTTGTAATTATGAATATACAAGGGTTTTAAGTGTCATTTCTTCAATAAATGATGATCAATCTTGCTTGTCTTCAAGTCTTCAAGGGTATTTGATGAAAATTCCATGATTAGGGCCCGGTTCTTTGTACGGCTTCGTTTCTCGTGTCCGTTTTTCCTTGTATCTTGTGATCTTTTGTCTTTTTCACGATATCCATACCTAAAATACACAAGTAAACAAACACAAGCATATATATGGTATTTTATGACATTTTTATGTATTTAAAGCCCGAAAAGAACGATGAGATCATGTATAAATGCCATCTCATCAACTAATCTCAAATTCAACCCCACCAGTAAATCACACGGGCAAGGCTACCCACAACAGCGACCTATTGTGATCTTCATTTTTCTGCCACAATAGCTTTTTTCTCTCTAACGACCTACAACGACCTATTTGTCACAACAAAGCGACCTAATTCTATTTTTTTAATTCTTTTTATTCAATAAATAAAAACATTACATTAAATAAAAATACATTACATTAAAAAATCTATACATAAAAAAAACATTGCGTTAAAAAAAACATTACAAAACATAATAATAATAATAATCAATAGTAAAACTTAAAAACTTAAACTCCCTGATTAACACACCGTGACAATTCAACCTCGCTCTATGCGGGACTTCGTTTCAAAATTTTCCAACATTCATAATATGCAAATCCAAATGACGAAGAGTACGAAATTCGATTGCAGCTTCTTGATAAGCAGTATCTTCGGAAGGTCAATTGGATGCCTACGTAAGACAGTACTCAAGTACCTCTATCCAAAACCCTTTCGTTCTAACTTCGACCTGTTCGGGACGTCTCCGTAACGTGTACTCAAGCTTCACACAAAGTTACCTCCTCCTCGGTAGTCCATGAAAGTTGGGAACTAATTATTTTAGAGGGTATAAAAATTTTTATTTGAAGAATTCTGAGGTTAATGTGTGTGAAAAATGGTTGAATAAATGGGATTTTTATATGGATAAAAAGTTAAAATTTAAATATTTTTTTAAAAAAGTTCTTTTATTTAATTACAACGGCTCCTCGACTCGGTCATCGCAACGAGCCGACCAAATTCGACTGAGGTCGACTGATACCTCGACCCACACTGTTGCACATAACCTTAGTAATTAACATCTTAGTCCAACAACCCAACTTTCATGATGTTCTACCGAGGATCTCATTGGTCACTACATTATAACACACTAGGTATGTGAATTGAACGACTTGTGAAAGTTTAGTTGTGTTCGTAATTATGATTTTTGTGAAATATACTTTCATAGATAATTATAAAATATTAATGCATGATATAGGGTTTATCTTTTTTGAATAACATCAACAACATTCAAAACCAGTTTAATCGAATAAAATAAATTGAACAACTTAACAATCGAACCAATGAACACCCTAGTTTTTATATGAGTTTGGTTCATTTCACAATTAAATATATAAAAAAAGTTGTTTAAAATGGATGGTAAATAGAAAATCATAGGAGACACATGTGGTAAACAAATTTTGAATGACGATCAAATAGTGCAAGAAATATAAAAAGTATAGAAAGTGATCTTAACCGTTCAAAAAATTGATCACACGACTTGCTTTTAAAATATCTTACCAAATACAAAAACGTCCCTTTCATTATCTTTTCATACAAAAACGCCCATTTGATTATCTTTTCAGTTACTTTTTGCTATTCTCTTTCCTTTTCTTAAACATACTATATCACTTACACCTTTACTTTTATTATCATTTTTTGCTTATGTAATCGTATATCATAATGATGATGAAGATATTGTTCGATTACTGGTGTCGGAAACCCTTAATGGTGTTGTTGAAGCAAATTTCTGGAGAAGCTTCTTCATCCCCGATCATTCGGGTATTCTATGGCTACTCCTTCGTGTGAAGCCCTAGCTTGCTCCTTCGGAGTATCCTAGTCTAGCCCTTCGTCCCTTGGGCTGAAATAAGAAAGAACACCGTTAGCTCACCCCGGAGTTTGAAACTGAGACCAACTCTGGTGTGAGAGTAAGTATATGGTTCTAGCAAGTGAATATTATAGAGAGAGTGATAGAGTAAGTAGTGAAGTGTGTGTGTAAAACTTATCCCTTGTTCTTGGAGAAGCATGTCTTTATATAGTACTTGGAGGTGACTCCAAGACACACCAATTGTGGAGACAAGGTTGTCTTGTAGGAGCAGCACCTGAATAGCTGATGAGTGTCAGGCTTGTCTTTCAGAGTCAAGGTTGTCCTCATGCTCCTCTAGTACTAGTCGTGGTCTAGGCGTCTGTACCACTCATACAACATCGCACTATATATGTCAGGCGTTATCGTCCTTCCTACGATGGAGACTATGCTCTACTCTCTAGGTGTTGCTCCATGTATATATGTCTGGCCTTTTGTCTGGGATTTGGTCTAGCCTTGTGTCTGACCTTGTGTCTGGGCCTTGGTCTAGCCTTGTGTCTGGGATTTGGTCTACCCCTGTGTCTGACCTTGTGTCTGGGCCTTGGTCTAGCCCTGTGTCTTGTGTAGCCTTCTGCTCCTTGTGAAAGCTTTACATTTTGCCATTGTCTCTGAACCTGAGGTGACCTTTGTCACCTTAGCTATTCCAGTGAGCTGTTCTAGATTGAGGTAGCTTTACTTGCGGAGCATTAGGAATTAATTGTAAATGTCTCTCCTTAAGCATAGGGGTGAGACTATACCTCATCATTTCCCCCAGTCTAGTGTCAATTTATTCTTTAAGTTGATGCTAGACTCAAAGTAAAAATATACTCTTCTCACTCTTTGGGGTGCTCCTTCGGAGCCGAGTTGGGACATCTTTAAAGCATCCCGTGCTTTAGTGAAGAAAAAGTTAAGAAAGAAAGATATATGTATTTCTCTTTTACATATTTGTTGTCTTCTCCTTTTTCACTACTTTTTTTCCTTCGTCTTTTATCGATACTCGGTGATATGTCAACATCGGCTAATTTACCCTTGTGGGCCCCCAATCCCGTTTTAGCCTTTTAACCTCCTAAAAATACTAACATCCCCTCTAACTTTTTACACATAAACTTTTTCATATTATCAAACCTAGCCTCCCCCTCTTTTTTTCTGAGCTCGTCCGGAGTCCCGTGCTCTTCCAGTGGTCTCTTCCGGAGGTCACAAACCAGGTCTTGGATTTTAATCAGTTGGCCTTGTCCGGATCTTTGTTTATCGAATAATCTCCATCGGTCGTTCCTATCGTAGATCTCAACAGGAGGTCTTAGGCGGAGATTTAATTCGGAGGTTCGTCTAGTGATTTGTGCTCGTCCGGTGATTCGTGCTCGTGTCGGTGTTTGGTTTGTTTCTTCCGGTGCTTTGGTTTCGTCAGGAGGTGGGGATTGTCCGGAGGTTTATTTCTTCCGGTGGTTTGATTTTGTCCGGAGGTGAGGATTTTCCAGAGGTTTGTTTCTTCAGGTGGTTTGATTTCGTCCGGAGGTGGGGGTTGTCCGGAGGTGGGACTCGTCCGGTGGTGTTTTTTCTTCTGGAGGTTGTGTTTGTCTAGAGGTCGGTTTGTGGAGATAAGCTCGTCCGGAGGTGAGCTCATCCGGAGGTTGGTGTTTGTTAGAACTTAGGCTCGTCTAGAGCTAAGTTTGTCCGGAGGTCGGTGTTTTGTTGAGGCTTAGGCTCATCCCGCGAGCTAAGCTAGTCGGTTTGTGGAGATAAGCTAGTCCGGAGGTTGGTATTTGTTGGGACTTAGGCTCGTCCGGAGCTAAGCTACTCCGGAGGTCAGATTTGTTTGAAGACTACTGTTTCATTCGGGTTTTGCCTAGTCCAGCTCGACAAAGAAACTTCCTATAGGTATCTTTATCACTCCTTTTTCCTTTACTTATGGCTAAAAAGGATATGCACATTTATACTTCTGAGTTAGGTGATAGGAAATTTAAAGACTTAATTGTTAAGTATAAGATTCCATTAAGCTTGCGTCCTTGTTTGCCTGATCCCAACTTTCGGATGATAAACCTTCCCGAGGGGGACACCTCGATTGGTATTTATCATAGGATTTTTTATTCTTCCGGTGTTAGGATCCCTTTTTCCACTTTCCTTTTAGATGTTATTAGACACTATAAGGTTCATATTTCCCAGCTAGTTCCCTTGGGGTTATGCAAGGTGACTACCTTTGAGATCCTTTGCCGCAGCCTAGATATAGAGCCAATAGTTACTTTATTTCGGGTATTTTTTACGCTTTCCAAGAAAGGGGATTGGTTTTCTTTTTCCAAGCGTAGGGGGATTTGTCTGTTATAGAGGATCCTAAGTCTTCTTTGAAGGATTGGAAGGAAAAAAAGTTCTTGATATACCACAGGGCTATTCCGTTTCATATGCCTTGGAGGCAACCAGATTCTTGTATTACGGACAGGGTTCCCTCAGTTTAACCAGGATCATGTGAACCGATTGAGTTCTCATATTATTAAACTTCGTGATATCCTTGAGGGAGTTCTAGTCCATTCTTGCATTAGTAGAGTGTGGAGCAACTCCTTATGTGATCCGATCATAATACATTATGATGGCACTGGTATGAGGGGTTTCCCTTACTTCTTTTATCCTGTTGTATTGTTGCTCAGCCCCTTTTTTATGATTTTATTATTTCCTAACGCTTATCTTTTCTTTGTAGTTATGAGTATCTTTGATTTTCTTCGTATGCCCACTTTGAGTGGGGTTGTGGTTGGGGAAGAGCCACATGGGCAGGATACATCTATCTTGCAGCGAGTTACGGATCATACCACGATGCCGACGCCTAGAGGCACTAGCATTCCTCCAGCCACTGATGAGCAGATTGCTGTTACTTGTCCTGATCCTAAGGTTCTTATGAAGGCTAAGAGCGCAGCGAAGCCAAAAAACCTCTACTTCAGCAGACGTCCCTGCCGGTGCCGTTAAGAAAACCAAGATGAGTAAGAAGAAACATGGTACATGGTCTAGTGGTCAAGGAGCTGAGGATGAGTCTGAGCTAGCTGTTGATGATGATGACGAGGCTGGTGACTTTGAGGATGTTATCGAGCAGTCATATTACGTTTCTCATGGTGAGTACTTAAATGTTATACCCCTTCGATATTTTGACTCGAGGACTGGACTAGACGTGTCTTATCCTTCTATTCTTCTTCCAGACAGGGAAGTCCCTGTTGCTCTTAGCGTTAAGGTTTCAGAAGATCGTGATGAGACAGCTAGGGTTAGCTCTCATGTGTCTCATGGTAAGTTTCCCTTACTAGCCCCCTTTTTTATGTGGCCTTTATTTGACCTTGCCTTGCTTCTTTTGAGTTTTGTAGGTACTGTTGAGGACATTCACCCTTATGTTGAGGAGACTGCTCAGGTGTTCCCCACTGGTTTAGTTGATACTGTTCCTCATGTTGCTGAGCATGAGAGTGTTGATATTTATGGAGATGACTATCAGGATGATATTGTTCGTCAAGATGATGTGGTTCAAGATGGGGATATTGTTGGGGATGCATTTCACAAGGAGGCTTCTCCTCTACAGGTTGGGCCTTACTGCGTGGATTATCCTTTTGATGAGGGATCTAACGATCCTGCTCCTATGTATTCTCGGGAGGAGTGGGAGGCTAGGCATGTGGTTGATTTTGGTATTTTGGGAAATAAGCTATAAAGGGATCCCAAGATTTGTAGGAGTGTGCAAGATCATTTTCCTACCCCAGCCGAGGTTCATCGGTTGTCTAGGCTTTCTTCGGGTCAGCTGACTGGTTAGATGAGCGTGCTTCAGTGTCAGATGATGTCTTGTGGGAACGAGTTATCTAACCGATATAAGATTCTTGAGAGAAACCATGGTAGCCTTATTGATAAGTATACACATTTGAGGAAAATTCTTACGGAGAGAACTAATTCTCTTAGGGATCAGACTGAGCTTACTAGACGTGCTGAAGAGAAAGCTGCAGGTAAGAATTGGGGGAATAAATCTTTGTAGGGGAAGTCTGATAGATACAAATCTGAGAGAGATGCACTTAAGATTGAGAAAAAGCATCTTGAGGATGAGCTTGTGGCTATCAAGTCACAACATGTTACCGAGATAGAAGACTTGCAGCATCAGCTGAATTTGAGTGCTTTTGACGTTTCTTCGAGGGATAATGCCATTGTTGAGCTCGGTCGGCGATATTATTCCATGAATAGGGAGATTACTTCCTTTTTTTAGTCTGGTTTCAAACCATTAGTTAGGGGGTTTCTTGGTAGTTTGGAGTTTAACCAGGCATTTGCTCAGGTGTTGGGTGTAGCCGTCAGTGCTGGTGTTGAGAGGGGTTTGCGTATGGGAAGGACTGAGGAGGAGTTCTGAACTATATCTCGTGGATTTGATCACTTCGTCCCTAGTGTTGGGGCCCAGTTTGATGCTGCTTCAGATGCCTTCCCCAGTTGTGACTTTCCTTTCTTTGGTAAGGTGAGCCGAAGTGTTGATTCTACTTTCCGATAGATTGCTCAGATTAGGCCTGATCCGGTGGCTCCCTGATGGTTGTAGTATTTACACACTAATAACTAAGCTTTTGGCTAAGTATAAAATCTTTATCGTCCGATCTCTTCGAATTGATTTCCAGTCTAAAGTGCGACTCAATTGTCTTTTGGTGAACAAGAGAATGTTTTGGTTTGGTTTTCTAATATAAACTAAAAGCAAGTATGAAAATGTCGTTGAGCGAAATTAAAGCGTTTAAATATTAAACTAAAAGCTATTTAGAAAAACTTTATGTAAAACTTTAAAACTTAAAAACATGTTCTATCGGAATATTGCAAATCATTTCTATCAGAATGCACCAAAGTCATAACCATCGGAATACAACTAAAACAAGCCATCAGAATAATCCATGTGCTGGTCCATCGGAATGCTAAGCTGAATACCCATCGGAATGTCAAATACAATTCTATCGGAATATGGTCTATCACAATGATCACAATCGGAATAATCCAATTACCTTTGTCGCAATGTCCAGATCGGAAAGTTGTAAACTAAAATTGGGCAGAGTTTCGTTTCAAAGTAACCTTAGTCCCGTCAGAATATGCGATCGCAATCCAGATCGGAATAAGGGGGAAGTACAAGTTATCGCAAAGTAGAACCACAATGGGTTATTGCGATAAGCACAAGCAGGCGTCGGAATGTTTGAATCCCTTGTATTGCGATGGAATGCAATATTAATCTGAAATTGGTGGCAAGCTTAAAACTCCATAAGCACGTATAATAAGCTATCTTATCCGAATGTTAAACAACTCAAAAAGCTTAAATTTGACAACTTATTAAACATAAAAGATCATAAACTTTATGAAAGGAACTTTAAAGTGACTAAAACCTTTGAGAAATCCGAAAATCAATAAGCTAAAACTTGAAATAAGCCAATAAGCATAGAGAGCTTATAGCTTAAACGTGTAAGAGCTTATGTGTAAACCAAGAAGATTAACCTTTAATCACGAAAACATCAAATCATACGAATGAAGTATGCAATTCGGATCAAAAGATAAAGTAACTAAGAAATGTAGAAGGAGATTAAAGAACACAAAGCTTAAACTTAAACTTTTGATTAAAGAAACTCAATTACAAAGATTAATGAAAGCTTAAAATAAAGGAAAGATGAAAAACTTAGTGAGAGAAAGTTTAGAACTTTCTCTCTCTAAAAACTAGAAAGGAAAAATTAAAAGTGCAACTAGCTAACCGCCCTCCTAATGTGATTAGGAGGGTATTTATAGGGAAGTGGGAAGTGCATGTGTGGTGCTTCCTTCTTCCTTTTCTTCTCGACTCGATTTAATTCTTTGTCTTTCTCGACGTCGTCTCGGGATTTGAACTTGTCTTAATAATTTTTCTTCTTTAATTTAGACTTGGGTTCTTCGACTTCATCAAACTTCCGTCTTTAGACTTTTTCTTCGATAAATCTTCAGAATAGGTCTTGGAAATCCGTTCTTTAAGCACTCTTGATCTCTTGACTTCGTCTTTTCTCGTTTTCATCGATAAAAGCCAGTGAAAGCCCGTGTTTTCTTCCTTTTTCATCTTTTGGTCCTAAAACACAATAAAAACACAAACTACGCATAATTTCGACTTTTACGACATAAAATACACGTTTTGGTCTTGTTTTTATTGGGAATAAGTGGTAAAAGGATAAGTGTTTTCACACTTATTAAATCCCCTACACTTGACCATTGCAATGCCCTCATGCAATGCATTAATTTTAAAGCACGGTTTACATTCTTCATCATAAATAACCTACCTTGGCCTTCATTAAATACTAAACATTTAAGGAAAATAAGAAGATAGAAAACAAGTAAAGAAATCAAAGACTTACATTGGTTTTAGGCGGCCATGAACGTTTATCATCCTCAAGTTTCGCGTTCCCCATACCAAGCTTAAAAACAAGATCATGGCTATTATAAGTTAGCAAACTAACACGAATTCATGTGGTTCAATTATTTACTTAGACTCCCTTATTCCTAGGTGTATCTCTTATATTTTATTTTTGTCTTGAATGATCACGAGGATTCATTGTTTGACTTATTTCGATAGTTATTTAGGCCGAAAATAAAGTGGACGATTTAATCAATCGTTAGCTAAAGGACAAAATCTTTTAAAACTGCTTCTCGGGACCTCATAAAGTTCATATCTTGGCATAACTCGCTTCGCGATTTGAGACCTTTCTCGACCGATATTTGGCAACGACTTCATACTTCAAATCTTTGAGAGACGTTCTTGAAATTATGGTCTTCTCTTCATAATAGGAATTTCTTCACTTGAGCTTTTTGAGAGATTCTTCATATTTGGACCACGACTTCTTCATTTTTCTCCAATCTTTATTTTGGACTTTGATATACAACGATCCGCCTCCTTTTAGGACTTGGATCTATTTATCCTCATACCTTGCTAGGGTCTTTTCGGATAGACTTTTCCATGATCTTTTGGGGAGTACTTGCCTTTCGTCGTGTGTCTCGATCCTTCATATCGATTTTCGATAAATGATTCTTCACTTCACTTTTGGATCTTTAGGAACAAAATGTAGCCCTCATGCCTTGTTAGGGCCTTTTTGGACTCGCCAATCTTCGCATCCCGCTTCAATAAGTTATGCCTTGGCTATGAACTCTAATTAATATCGAGCAACTTTTAAACGATCTTGGGCTAGAAGCTAAGTAACTTTTCAAATCGTACAACCTTATTTATTGCGGATAAATTTATTAACAAGCGATGGGAGAATAGGCTCATAATTAACTCACATAAATTAACGAAAGAATACCAAACTTATAATTGACTTTATCATCTCTCGTTCTCCACAATTTAAAATCTCAAGGAATGAGACTCGTGGATGCTTAACCAATTAAATCAAAGTTTTGGGTTTTCGAGTCGCCTATAGGATCTTGTATCTTCGTAGACTTTTTCAAGTTTAGAATTTGCGTTTTAAATTTCCCTTGATAAACGACTCTCTGGGATCAATTATAAGAACTTGTGAAAAGTTCTTGTTCTTAACCCGTTAGCGTTAAGACTTTCGCGTTTCAAAGCTCCCTATATAAAAGCCTAGCAAAACTTGACTTAAACACGTTAAGGATACTAGCTAGAGTAAACTTGGATAAGTAAACTCGGGTTGAGTCAAAATATTCACGACTTTGAAAAATTTAAAACCACTTTATTGAAAATTTATTCTAGCAGGGAAAGAAAATAACCATGACAAAGGAAAATACAATTATACAACCAGGCCAAAATAGATTAAAAATTTTGAAAAATGTCGAAAAATCAAATATTTCGTTTAAAATGAGGACAAATTGAGGGAAAAGACCACTTACTTCGATAGAAGTCCCCCCTACACTTGATATAAACATTGTCCTCAATGTTTAAGCATGTGGGAGTAAACTCCCCTACACTTAGGACATTGTGCATGTTGTTTAAATATTCCTAAGGAAAGGACAACTATAGTGATTTCAATATGAACATATAAGATATGAAATATTGAATCACGAGAGTTTAGGATAGAACCAGGAAGACGGGTACACGGGATCACGGTTCGTCAAATGTCATCAAGAGTGGATCTTTGAAGCTTTAATCCCTGCACAGCACAAGAAACAAGACAACAAACACATACGCGGCTCCCCCCACTTATGATGAAAGCAGTAAAGGATAGATCACGGGTTGCCTCCCGAGAAGCGCTTGTTTTTTATAACCGAGTCACGAGCCTGACTCGACCCAAATTTAGTTCATGGGAAACGTGGTGAGGGATGGGATCATCTCATGAGAGATGTCCTCACCAAAGTACAGCTTCAAACGCTGGCCATTCACCTTGAAATTGGGCCCATTTGGCTGAGAAAGCTCAATGGTGCCATATGGAAAGACTTTGGCGACGGTGAATGGACCAGACCAGCGGCTCTTCAACTTGCCAAAGAAGATCTCAACCGAGAGTTAAAGAGTAAAACTTGATCACCAACGTGGAACTCTCTGTTCTTAATCCTTGCGTCATGGATGATCTTGGTCTTCTCCTTGTAGATCAGTGAGTTCTCATAAGCTTCATTCCTCAGTTTGTTGAGCTCGTTGAGTTGAATCTTGCGAAGATCACTGGCTTTGTTGATGTCGAAGTTAGCCCACTTCAAGGCCCAGTACGCCTTGTGTTCCAGCTCGATGGGGAGGTTACATGCTTTCCCGTACACAAGACGATAAGGAATACAACCGATCGGAGTCTTATAAGCTGTACAGAAAGCCCACAGAGCATCATCTAACTTATCGGCCCACGCGGCACGATGCTCTCCCACAGTACGTTCCAGAATTCGCTTCAATCCACGGTTGGAAATCTCGGCTTGCCCATTGGTTTGGGGATGATAGGCGGTGGAAAGACGATGATTAACACCATACTTAGCCATGACTCTTGCAAATTGATCATTGCAAAAATGAGTCCCGCGGTCACTGATTATAGCACGAGGAACGCCGAATCGAGCGAAAAGCTGCTTCAAAAAGTTCACAACCACCCTCGCATCGTTCGTAGGAAGAGCCTTAGCTTCAACCCATTTGGATACGTAGTCAACGGCTACGAGGATGTACTTGTTCCCTTTGGATGATGGAAATGGCCCCATAAAGTCGATGCCCCATACGTCAAAGATTTCACATTCTTGTATGAAATTTTGAGGCATCTCATCTTTATGTGTGATCTTGCCTTGGCGTTGGCAAGCATCACAATGCTTAACCATTTCGTGAGCGTCACGATAAATGGTGGGCCAATAGAATCCATAGTCAAACACTTTCTTAGCGGTATAGTTGGGACCAAAGTGACCACCGGTGGGTCCTTTATGGCAAGCATCAAGGATCTGCAAAGCTGCCGGTCCATAAACACATCGACGAATGATCAGATCAGCACATTGTTTGAATAGATAAGGGTCATCCCAGAAGTAAGTCTTAACACCTTTAAAGAACTTCGTCTTTTCTTGGGATGTTAACCCTTTGATGAGAATACCACCCGCTAAGTAGTTTGCAATGTCCGCAAACCACGGGGTGTCATCAAGATTGGAGTGAATAGACATTAAGGTCTCAAGGGGAAAAGAGTCATTGATCTCTTGGTTCGGATGATCCCCTTGATACGGATCCTCAAGTCTACTCAAATGATCCGCTGCTAGGTTTTCGGCTCCCTTTTTGTCACGAATTTCAATGTTTAATTCTTGAAGGAGCAAAACCCAACGAAGAAGTCTTGGCTTAGAATCTTGCTTAGTTAACAAGTACTTCAGCGCGGAATGGTCGGTGTACACGATGGTGGTGGAAAGGACAAGATAGGGGCGAAATTTTTCAAAAGCATACACTACAGCTAAAAGCTCTTTTTCGGTAGTGGTATAATGCAATTGAGCCCCCGTCATTGTCTTGCTAGCATAATGGATTGGTTGGAAGTGTTTGTTCACTATTTGCCCCAAAACCGCTCCAATAGCAAAGTCGCTAGCATCGCACATCAATTCGAAAGGTAACTCCCAATTAGGGGTAACCAGGAGCGGTGCCTTAGTCATCTTATCCTTGAGAAGATTGAAGGCTTCGATACACTCTTTGGAAAAGATAGAAGGAGTATCTTTTTCCAAGAGGTGGGTCATCGGGTGAACGATTTTAGAGAAATCCTGAATGAAACGACGATAGAAGCCCGCATGACACAGAAAACTTCTCACACCCTTCACGGTTGAAGGTGGAGGTAATTTGGCTATGACATCCACTTTAGCACGGTCCACTTCAAGACCATTTTTAGAGATTTTGTGTCCTAGCACAATGCCTCTTTTACCATAAAATGGCATTTTTCCCAATTCAGAACAAGGCGAGTATCTTCGCACCGCTTAAGCAGACGTTTCTAAATTGTCAAGGCAAGAAGAGAATGAATCACCATAGACCGAGAAATCATCCATGAAGACTTCCATGGTTTCTTCAACCATGTCATGGAAGATAGCCATCATACACCGTTGGAATGTCCCAGGAGCATTGCATAAGCCGAAAGGCATTCTTTTGTAAGCAAATGTTCCATAAGGACAAGTGAATGTGGTTTTCTCTTGGTCGTGGGGATCGATGGGTATTTGAAAATAACCCGAGAAACCGTCTAAGAAGCAGTAATAATCATTACCCGCTAGACGTTCAAGCATTTGGTCCATGAAAGGAAGGGGAAAATGATCCTTTCTCGTAGCATCATTGAGTTTGCGATAGTCTATACAAACTCTCCACCCTGTAACGAGACGAGTAGGAATCAACTCGTTGTTTTCGTTAGGAACAACGGTGATTCCGCCTTTCTTAGGCACACAATGGACTGGACTAACCCATGGTGAATCCGAGATAGGATAGATCATGCTCGCATCAAAAAGTTTGATAACCTCTTTTTTGATAACATCATGGATCTTAGGATTCACCCTTCGTTGGCTTTGAATAGTGGGTGTAAAGTCGTCCTCCATGAGAATTTTATGTGTGCAAAAGTGAGGATCAATTCCACGAATATCGGAGATTTTCCAGGCGATAGCTTTCTTATGATTCTTCAACACGGCGATAAGTCGGGATTTTTCTTCTTCTTTCAGGTCCTTTGCGATGATGACCGGTAACTTCTTGTTGCCTTCAAGGAAAACGTACTCGAGATGAGGAGGTAGGTCCTTAAGCTCAAGAGTAGGAGGATCCTCAATAGATGGTGTAACTAACGATGGATCATCATTAGTCACCTCTTTAGGAGAAGGAGGAGAAAACGGGTCTTCAATGAGAAGTTTCTCAATTGTACGAATGTCTTCATCCCAATCGGTGGGAGAATCATCATACTTAAGATCGAGAGGAACCAAGCTAGCTTCAAAATCATCCAAGTCACTTTCTCCAAAGGGAGTCAATGATGGAGCAATTGAGGCAACGGTCTCAACATTGGGTAGAGAAGAGAGAGTACTTTTGCAAGCATCATGAAAGTGTTCTTCACAAGCCTCATCAAGAACATCAATAGCATGTACACTCTCATATGAATAAGGTTGCTTAGAAATCTTACCCATGTTGAAGACAGTTTTGTCGTCACCAACTCTCATGATTATTTCGCCTGAGGCTACATCAATGAGAGTGCGACCGGTCCTCAGGAAGGGACGTCCAACGATTAATGGAACACGAGGATCCTACTCGTAGTCAACGACAACAAAATCTGCCGAAAAGGTGAATTTGTCAACGCCAACGAAGACGTCTTCGGCTATCCCCACTGGATAAGCAACCGTACGGTTAGCTAATTCCAAAGTCATTTTGGTGGGGACTAGCTCGGGGAGAGATAATTGCTTCCGAACACTTAAAGGCATTAAGTTTATACTAGCACCTAGATCGGCTAGGGCCATCCAATTCTCTACTCCCGGGAAGTTGCAAGGAATCAAGAAGCGACCCGGTTCACCAAGTTTGGTGGGCAATTTCCTTAAGAGAACGGCGGAGCAATTCTCATTAAGTTGGGTCTGAGCAATGTCAAGAAGCTTCTCCTTGTCACTAAGAAGATCTTTAAACATCTTCGCGTATTTAGGCATGTGAGCGAGAGCCTCGGCAAAGGAGATGTTAAAATTCAATTGTTTAAACATTTTGAGAAAGTTTGAAACTTGAATATCATCCTTGCTCTTTTGCTTCTCTTTCCTCAACCTTAAAGGATAAGGTATATCGGATGAAGAGGAAGGCTTTAGGAGGGTAGGATCACTCACAACCGCGGGTGGTGGGGGAATGGGGATAGAAGGCAAAGGAGGTGAGGAAAGTTGCTCTTTTTCCTTGTTCACAATCACGGGTGGAGGTGTAGGAAGCTCGGGTTCCGTATAACCTTTTCCACTACGAGTGGTGATTGCTTTCATCTCCCCTCTTGGATTCGCAACGGTGTTACTCGAAAGAGTACCCGAAGAAGAGGGTTGATTACCTTGGAAGAGCGAACCTAACATATCACGTAAATTATCCGCTTGAGTGCTGAAAGAGTCTCTCATGTCTGCACGAATATCATTGCTTTGTTTCACCATGTCATTCCTTAGCTCGGCTCGAATATCGCTCCCTTGTTTCGCCATTTCTCCCTTCAAGTTGATGAATTGACTTTGAAGATTCTTCACCATCTCTCTATTAGTCCTCATGAACGTCTCGACGTCTTGATTTAACGCCATTGGTTGATTGAGAGGTGGAGCTTGGTAAGCTTGAGAATTTCCTTGAGGTGGGTATGGGTTTCTTTGGGATTGATATTGATTGTTAGCACGAGGTTGGGATTGGTTATTTCGGTTATAGCTTTGTTGTTGGTTTTGGTTTGGAGGATTAAAACCGGGTGGAGCAAGATAGTTGTTTGAACGATAACTTAGCAAGTTACGGTCTCCTTGAGGACGAGCTTGATAGCCTCCCGTAGGATAAGTACCGTATGTCGCGTTAATGTTTTCAGAAAAATTGCCTTGAGTAGAAGAACAATCATTGTAAGAATGAGGACCACCACATGTGTCACAAGAAATAGCAACGGCTTTAGCTTGTTGAGGATGGTTATTAGCCAAAATTTGCATAGTATTTGCTCAATTCGATAATGGCTCGTTCCATGGCGGACATGTCGGTGGTGGAAGAAGTAGATGAAACATTGACTCTCGGAATAGGTCTTGAGGATGCGGATGAATCCCAATTCTTGTGGTGAGTAGTCATGTTTTCAATCAACTCTCTACACTCCTCCGGTCTCCTTTTCATAAAAGTACCACCGGCGGCGGCGTTGATTGTGTCACGATCACGAAAAGTGAGACCATTGTAGAAAGTATCAATGAGAGTGACAGGGAGCATGTTACGGTTTGGACAACGGTCGATCAAATCATTGAAGCGTTCCCAAGCATCAAAGAGCGATTCATCATTGTCTTGCATGAATCCACTAATTTGGTTACGAAGGCTTGTGACCATGGATGGTGGGAAGTAGCGCGACAAAAAGCGTTGAGTCATGTCATTCCAAGTATGAATAGAATTATTTGGGAGACGGTCAAACCATTTTTCGGCATGGTGAGAAAGCGAGTGGGGAAATAGTAGAAGGCGAAGTTCATCCATAGAAACACCGGGTGACTTCATGCTTTGGGTGATGGTAATGAATTTGTCGAGGTGTTTGTTGGCATCATCATCCGGAATTCCGTGAAATGGATTAGTTTGCACTTGTTGGATCATGTGATGCTTCAACGAAAACTCCTGAGCCGTGATGTGCATCGGCGCAATCGGGCCTCCACTTCTATTCATGGTGGGTTGACACAATTCCTCCATTGTTCGTAAATCAGGTAGAGGAACATTGTTGTTGTTATTGTTATTCAAATGGGTAGAGGTGGGTTATTATTGTTGTTATGAACACCAGCCATATCTAAATCTTCACGAGTCTCGGGCTCAGAATAGTTTGAAGATCTAGTACGCATACACCTGCAGAAGAAAAATATACAGCGAGAATATCTATATAATCTTTTTAGTGCAAACCTTTGGAAAAGAATTGCTTTTTATGATTTTTTAATGTTTTTGTATTTTTAAAAAATTTATAATTTTTATGGATTTTTTTTTGAAAATTTTTGAGCAAGGAAAATAACGTTCAAAGAACGGATCCCAAAATTCAATGCGTCTCTCACTGGAAATCGTTAATCTTAACGAAAAGAGCCGGCAGCGGCCCATTTAATAACTAAGCTTTAGGCTAAGTATAAAATCTTTATCGTCCGATCTCTTCGAATTGATTTCCAGTCTAAAGTGCGACTCAATTGTCTTTTGGTGAACAAGAGAATGTTTTGGTTTGGTTTTCTAACTTAAACTAAAAACAAGTATGAAAATGTCGTTGAGCGAAATTAAAGCGTTTAAATATTAAACTAAAAGCTATTTAGAAAACTTTATGTAAAACTTTAAAACTTAAAAACATGTTCTATCGGAATATTGCAAATCATTTCTATCGGAATGCACCAAAGTCATAACCATCGAAATACAACTAAAACAAGCCATCGGAATAATTCATGTGCAGGTCCATAGGAATACTAAGCTGAATACCCATCGGAATGTCAAATACAATTCTATCGGAATATGGTCTATCGCAATGATCACAATCGGAATAATCCAATTACCTTTGTCGCAATGTCCAGATCGGAAAGTTGTAAACTAAAATTGGGCAGAGTTTCGTTTCAAAGTAACCTTAGTCCCGTCGGAATATGCGATCGCAATGAGCGATTGCAATCCAGATCGGAATAAGGGGAAGTACAAGTTATCGCAAAGTAGAACCACAATGGGTTATTGCGATAAGCACAAGCAGCCGTCGGAATGTTTGAATCCCTTGTATTGCGATGGAATGCAATATTAATCCGAAATTGGTGGCAAACTTAAAACTCCATAAGCACGTATAATAAGCTATCTTATCTGAATGTTAAACAACTCAAAAAGCTTAAATTTGACAACTTCTTAAACATAAAAGATCATAAACTTTATGAAAGGAACTTTAAAGTGACTAAAACCTTTGAGAAATCCGAAAATCAATAAGCTAAAACTTAAAATAAGCCAATTAGCATGGAGAGCTTATAGCTTAAACGTGTAAGATCTTATGTGTAAACCAAGAAGATTAACCTTTAATCACGAAAACATCAAATCATACGAATGAAGTATGCAATTCGGATCAAAAGATAAAGTAACCAAGAAATGTAGAAGGAGATTAAAGAACACAAAGCTTAAACTTAAACTTTTGATTAAAGAAACTCAATTACAAAGATTAATGAAAGCTTAAAAGAAAGGAAAGATGAAAAACTTAGTGAGAGAAAGTTTAGAACTTTCTCTCTCTAAAAACTAGAAAGGAAAAATTAAAAGTGAAACTAGCTAACCCCCCCCCCCTCCTAATGTGATTAGGAGGGTATTTATAGGGAAGTGGGAAGTGCATGTGTGGTGCTTCCTTCTTCCTTTTCTTCTCGACTCGATTTAATTCTTTGTCTTTCTCGACGTCGTCTCAGGATTTGAACTTGTCTTAATAATTTTTCTTCTTTAATTTAGACTTGAGTTCTTCGACTTCATCAAACTTCCGTCTTTAGACTTTTTCTTCGATAAATCTTCAAAATAGGTCTTGGACATCCGTTCTTTAAGCACTCTTGATCTCTTGACTTCGTCTTTTCTCGTTTTCTTCGATAAAAGCCCGTGAAAGCCCGTGTTTTCTTCCTTTTTCATCTTTTGGTCCTAAAACACAATAAAAACACAAACCACGCATAATTCCGACTTTTACGACATAAAATACACGTTTTGGTCTGGTTTTTATTGGGAATAAGTGGTAAAAGGATAAGTGTTTTCACACTTATTACACACCTTTAGGAAAAGGAGGTAATTAGGGTAAGTACGACGATTTAGGAAAATCGTGCACAAATGACCCAAAGTGGGGATCGTTCTCAAGGAGGCTGGGTGTGTGTATAATGAAATGATTAATTATGTGATTATATGATTATGAGAAAGAAAATAGAAAGGGGATAAGAAGAGAATGACGGTTACGATGCCGGTTACACTAAGACGAAAAGGACGTACACGTATAACCGTAAAAGCACCAAAATTAAAAATTTACTCTAAAAATTCCTAAAAAATTGCAATAAATCCTAAATGATGTATTAAGAGTTTACAAAAAATCAAAAATCACCCAAACCTTTTATTTAATTAAATAATGATTTTTTAATGCTAATTAAAGCCCTAAAAATCAATTTAATTAACAAAAAGCCCAAAATGAGTTTTATCACTTTTAAACCTCTAAAATACCCTAACTTAATTTAAAACTATTTTTGAAAATTTTAAAATTATTTAAAACTATTTAAAAACAATTAAAAACTATTAAAACTTAAAATAACTATAAAAATAATCTAAGAACAACAAAAATATTCTAAAAATTGTAAAATTCCTAACTTTATGTATTTAACCTAAGAAAAATGCAAAAACTTGGAAAATCTAAATTTTAGTTTTTAATAATAAAATAATATTAACAATCCAAAATTTATAAAAAAATTCTAAAAACTTGCAAACTAGCTAATTTTAACATAAATAACATAGAAATGAAGTTGAAATTACCTAAATACACTTATTGGGCCTAGAAAATAGGCTAAAGTCCAAACAGTCCCTTAATGGGCTTAGAATTGGCCCAATAAGAATAAGTGGCCCAAATTAGCCCAAACACCACTACTTGACTCAAAATTCGATTCTGAACAACTTTTTCCAAAGGCCCAGAGCTGAAAATGTGATATAAGCTAGCTTATTACCAACAGCTTATTCTTAATGGCCTTTTTAGCCCATTAAGCCATAAGTTGATGCCATAAGCTGAAATTAAACACACAAGCTTCTCTTGACCTAATTAAGACTTCAGTAAAAAGAAATTTGAAATAAGCCAAAGGAATAAGCCTGAAAATGCAAAAAGCAATCTACAGAAAATGACAAAAAAGTCGTTTTTGAGTTCTAGGCTATCCCAAGAGCTGATTCAAATTGCAAAAGCTTTTAAATGACTTAACTAAGCTTAATCAACAAAAAGTTTTCAAATAAGTTGACTCAATAAGCTGGAAAAAGCAAATAAGCACTTATGAAAAAGTCAAATAAGTTGGTTTTCTAGCAAAAAGTCAAAGTCTAATAAGCTCCAGTTCAATCAAATGGGTCAAATAATGAATATCTATCACAAAAAATAAGTTGTTGCGGGTATGGATAAGCCAAAATGGCTTATTGATAAGCTAACTGACAATTTGTACTAGCAGGGGCTAGTTTTGAGTGTTGAGCAGTGGAAACTTTTTCCACTGCTTGACTTGTTGACTTTTTTGTCTTTAGTGACTTTTTTGGAGATTCAAGTTACAAAAAGGCACCCAAATGATCAGTGGATCATAAGGAGTCAATAACAATCAATAAATTACAATCAACAACTGCCAAATAGTGCAGTTAATTCAATCAATCACCAGATCTGACACAGACATGAACACATAAGCAGTTGAGGTTCAATAAGCACTTATAGCACAATTCAGCCAGCCAAACTTAACCAAATGCATACACAAGCAATATTAAACTTAAATAAGCAAGTCTAAACAGGTTTCATGCACTGATTCAAAGTATTAAGCAAGATTCAAGCACTTAAAGTTACTGATGAACACAAGAACATGCAGTTTTCACTTTTGCTGATGCAATTGACCAACAAGCCAGATTCAACCACTCAAATCTATCACATATGATATATTAATGAAGTTTTAACAACTTTTAACCCTAAGCATGCATAAATTCTAGATTTTCCCAAAATCTTAGGTAAAAAACAGTTAAAATCAAGTAGTTATAGCACAATGTATGATTTGGTGTTTCAAAGCTGAAAACTTGCAGCAAAATGCACTCAAACAAGCATATAGCAGATACCAAGCAAATACACAAACTTCCTACCACACAATAACAAGTTATGATTCAAAGCAGGTAATCCCAAACACCCCTTTATCTTTTTAATCCAAAAAATTAAACAAGTATAAGTGTGATTCAGTTTACCAAGTGACCAATCTAGCATACTAACAACATTAACATGCAAGATGAAGCAGATTCAAGCCAAGAAAACAACAAGAACACAAGTAGAGCACAAATTCACCAAAAATCCAAATTTTATCAGATTTTCAAGGTTTTAAGACAAACCTCATGGATGTACATCCACACCCACGAATTTTAGAGCTTATGTGCTAGCAAGAACAAGCACAAGCTTCCAACAACAACCCTGCTAAGATTCAACAGAGTTAGAAGCAAAATATCAATACAGAAAGGTGATTTTTTGGAAAATAAACTTGATTAATGCAACTTCTTGTACCCACTCTTGATTATTCGCAAGTTATAAGCTTCACAACGCCTTAATATCACAATTAGGGTGCTATGATCAGCTTATAGCCCAAAAATTCCAAGATGTACCAAGAAACTTAGTAAAATATCAAATTTTAGTCCAATGTGCAATTTCTTACACAAGGTTTACAAACACGTTTTAGGGTTCAATTTTAGTTAACATATAACATAAACAAGCATAGAATTAAATGGCACTTGGTCTTTCTTCAACAAACTCAAACACAATTTCATAAAACTGAAAGTAGGATTTACAGGTTTGTGAACAAGGAAAAACCAAAAGCAAAGTGCAAATGTTGCACCCTAAGGCCTTTATATAGGCTACAAGTTATCTAGGAAAGCTGGAAAAAAACGTAAACCCTAGCTAATGAAGTTCCAAATTTTCCCTTTGAAGTTTGAACTCTTGGAGAATCATGTAACTGATTTTTGTTGTCTTGTGGTAGCTGGCAAGTGAAAAGTTGATCTAATGGCTTGTATTAAGCTTGAAATGTAAGCTGGATCCTTGGACGTTGGATGACTGTCCAAAATTTGGCAGTTAGCTCAAAGGTGTAGTAGGGGAATCTCATGTGGGGTTCCTTGGTGATGTAGCATGTGTTTTTGGTGTTGGGTTATGATTAAGGGGTGCTTAATCATCATTCTGGATGTTATTAGGGTTTAATTGTTACACAATTAAGAAAACCCAATTTTCGTATGAACACTAAGAACACCAGGTTTGATCTTTGTTGTGGGTTTAAGAGGTGTTTAGCGCTAGTTATAATATTAATTAACTTTTTGAAAATTTAGTTAATATTAAACGGTGAGTGGAGGGTGACATGGCCAAAGGATGAGTTGTGATTGGCTGGATGGAGTGAGTGGGGCACGTGTCACCCCCTCACTGGTCTAGGTAACTTTCTTGTCTCCCACATTTAACCCCTCATCTTTTATTTCCTTTCACTTTGTAAATAAACTAGCAAAATCCGGATTCCTTTGCAAATGAAGTTTTCATTTTCACATTTTTGCCCCAAATACTTTTCCAAAGTATTTTCAGGGGTATTTCTTGCCATTTTGTGATTCTTGAAGGACTGATTTGGCTTTTTCTTGATTGATAATGGTCTTGACTTGTGAGATTGACCTTTTGGAGGACTGAAATTGCCAAATCATGATTAATGAGGGACCATTTTTTCCATTTCTTCAAAGTCAAGGGTCCTTTTTGTAATTTTGATATTTTCAAAGGACCAAACTTGTAATTCTTGTAACTTGGAGTCCTTCTTGGTATCTTTGACTTTGAGGAGGATAGATATTCACATTTTAGTTTTGTTGAGAGACTAAAATTGCCAATTCTTCAAAGTGGAGGGCCCTTTTTGCAATATTGACAAACTTTAGGGACCAATCTTGTAATTATGAGGATACAAGGGTATAGAGTGTCAATTATCCTATATTGGAGGACCCTTCTTCATAAATCTTCAAATCTTCAAGGGTTTTCTTGGAAAATTCTTCATTAGGGCTTGGTTCATTGTGCGGCTTCGTTTCCCGTGTTCGTTTTTGCATGATTCTTGTGATCTTTTGTCATTTTCTCAATATCCGTACCTAAAATACACAAGCAACAAACACAAGCATATATATGGGTATTTTGATGATATTTAATTCATTTTAAGCCCTTTTTGGACGATTAGACTATGTATAAAAGCAGTCTCATCACCCACACTAAACCATTGTCGTGCCCTCACGTAATGCTAGAATAAAGTATCGTAGCATCTCCAAAATTCATTTTTATTCACTTTATTGAATGATAAACTAGCTACACTACTACTATTGCTACTACTACTTGCGTTTTAGACATAATGTATGATTTTCATCGCAAAATGGGACGTTTAGGTTCATAGAATAAGAACACGTGAATGCTTCGTTAGAAATAATTTCATCGTCCTCGATTTTCACCCCAATTCCATGCTAAGCGTGCAACAAGATCATTGTCATTATAAGTTAGTAATGCTAACACTACTCATATGCCCTAATCACGTACTTATCCTCCCAATTTCCTAAGTTGTATCTCTTATATTTTATTATGTCTTGAATGTTTCACGAGGATACATTGTTTGACTTATGCGATAATAGAGATTTAGGTCTAAAAATAGAGTTCTAACGGTGTAACCAAGACCATCAAATCAATAACCCCTCCTAATAGACAACGATGTCAAAAAATTAAGTCAACAAGAAGGATCGATAAACATAGTTTTATAACGGTTTTGAACATGAGACTTATTACCAAGACTTTTATACGCCCCCTAACGGAAGGGCCTTATTATGTTTGGTTTACCTCCATCTTTTATTCAACTTCGCCATGAAGCTTTTATTATGACTTCGGTCTTGCCTTGCCTTTTATTATCCACCTCATCGGTAGTTTTATTAGCCAAAGACGTATATCCTCACGCTAAGGCGAATTTTGGATCTTTAAAGCTTCAAAGATTAAGGCTTGATTCACTTTCAATTTTGCATAGATTTTTCGGCCTTGTGGGGCTTCAAATTGTTTGCTTGATTTAGGTGAGCACTTGAAATCTTATTATTGGGTGAAGCTTTCGATTATTCGGGTACCAATACTTCAAAACCGTGACGCTGGTGATAACTTAATGTCTTCCCAATTTAATTACACGGAAGCTACTAGAAAAGACTAGAAACCCAACAATCAAGACTAAACCGCTAACTCAATATTTATTAAGCAAAAAATATTTACAAGCGAAGGGAGAATAAGCAAACAACGAGAACACATGAGTTTTTGAAAGAATACGAGTACTCTACGTTTAGCATAGTAACTTATAATTAACTCTATCATTTCTCGTCCTCATTTATGAGACTTAGCCTAATGTGAAGTTAAGGAATCGAAGCTAAGTGCTCAACACGCACGGTCGAGTCAAAAATTACTCTTATTCTCGCCATCGGAAAACCTACATTCGTGTCTTCAAACACTTATAAAACATGAGAAAAAATTTAAAATTTGGCCATTTTAGCCTTATTTTGCAACAAACCGATAAACAAAAAGATAAACTTTGGAAAGCGTGAAGGTTTGGCAAGGCAAGTATCTATTCAACCCCCCATACTAAAGTTAAACATTGTCCTCAATGTTTCGAGTCTAGGGGTGAAAACACCCCCATACTAGAGACGTAGTCGAATGCCTAATCTAGCATGGAAAGGGTGTAACCGTTAAATTTAAAGTCGTTTATGAAGTGTGCTATAAACCTAAGGTTAGAACATCAAAGGATATATCATGGATATTGAGAAAGTCTTCAAAGCAAACAATCGAGTGCTCCCTTGAACACGAGAGGCTCTAATCGTGAAGATCATGATCATCTAAAATCCACAATTCACAAACAACCACGGAACAAAGGTTGGAAGGGCACAAATCCCCACACGTTACTACATTAGAAAGCGATAATATGTACATAGGATAAGCATGGGACTCCCCCACGAGGCACCTCGTTTTTTATTACTGAGTCATGAGCTCGACTCGATCCCCTCAATACTAATTATCATTGGGGAAGGTGATTTGGTCGAGGTAGTTCAAGGATGGAACTTCCCCGCCAAAGTAGTGCTTCAACCTATGTCCATTCACCTCGATGGTCCCATATGGAAAAACTTGAGTCACGGTGAATGGACCGGACCAACGGGATTTCAACTTTCCAGAAAAGATTTTCAAACGAGAATTAAAAAGCAAAACTTGATCCCCAATGTTAAAAACCCGGTTTTTAATTTTAGAATCATGCAACTTTTTAGTTTTTTCTTTATAAATCAATGAATTTTCATAAGCAATATCCCTTAATTCATCCAATTTATTTAATTGCATTTTCCGGTATTTTCTCGCGGTCTCCATGTCATCATTACAATGCTTTAGGGCCCAATAAGCCTTGTGTTCCAATTCAATTGGCAAATGACAATTCTTCCCATACACAAGCTTATAGGGAGTACACCCAATGGGCGTCTTATGAGCGGTCCTAAAGGCCCATAAAGCATCGTCTAACTTATCCGACCAAGATTGTCGATTTTCCCCAACGGATCTCTCCAAGATCCTCTTCAACGCTCGGTTTGAAACCTCGACTTGCCCACTCGTTTGTGGGTGATAAGCCGTAGAAAGCCGATGTGTAACCCCATATTTCCTTAGGATAGGACCCTTTCGAATTGGTCGTTACAAAAATGGGTTCCACGATCGCTTATGATCGCATGAGGGGTTCCAAACCAAGAAAACAAGCTTTTCAAAAACTTGACTACCACACGAGCATCATTGGTGGGCAAAGCCTTAGCTTCCACCCACTTAGATAGGTAGTCAACCGCGACAAGGATGTACTTATTACCACGAGATGATGGGAACGACCCCATAAAGTGGATGCCCCAAACGTCAAAGATCTCACACACTTAGATGATATTTTGTGGCATTTCATCTTTTTGTGAGGCTTTTCCTTGTCGTTGGCATGAGTCACACGACTTCACAAGCTCATGTGCATCTCGGTAAATAGTAGGCCAAAAGAAGTCGGCATCAAAAACCTTCTTAGCCGTGAGATTAGCACCATGGTGACCACCCGTGGGTCCCTCGTGACAAGCTCTAAGGATATTAGAAGCTTCGGTGCCAAATACACAACGTCGGATGATTTGATCCGCACAAGTTCGAAACAAGTAAGGGTCGTTCCAAAAGTAGAACTTGACGTCACGAAATAATTTTCGTTTTTCTTGAGTCGTCATACCCTTGATGATGAAGTTGCCCGGATGGTAATTTGCGATGTCCGCAAACCATGGGGTGGAAGAATCAAGCTTAGAATTCACTACACCAAGTGTCTCGAGCGGAAATGTTTTGGTGATTTCCTTTGGCTCGTAAACACTTTGGTGAGGATCTTCCAAACGAGAAAGATGATCGGCCGCTAGATTCTCGGCTCCTTTTTTGTCAACAATTTTGTGATCAAATTCTTGAAGGAGGAGAATTCAACGAAGTAATCCTGGCTTAGCATCTTGTTTAGCCATAAGATACTTGATAGCCGAATGATACGTATACACTATGCATTTCGTCAAGACGAGATAAGGTCGAAATTTATCAAATGCATACACCACGGCAAGGAATTCCTTCTCCGTTGTAGTGTATTTTAGTTGAGCCTCGGTCATCGTCTTGCTAGCATAGTGAATAGGCAAGAAGTGCTTTTCATGACGTTGCCCCAATACGGCCCCAATAGCGTAGTCACTAGCATCACACATGAGCTCAAAGGGGAGGTTCCAATTGGGAGCAACAAGAATGGGAGCTTCGGTAAGTTTACTCTTAAGGATTTCAAAGGCTCGTACACAATCTTCGTCAAAGACAAAACGTGTCTTTTTTTCAAGAAGATGTGTAATAGGTCGAGAGATCTTTGAAAAATCCTTAATGAATCGACGATAAAAGCCCGCGTGGCTTAGGAAACTCCTAACTCCCTTAACGGTTTTGGGATGAGGTAATTTGGCGATGACGTCTACCTTAGCTTGATCTACCTCAATCCCCGCTTTCGAGACCTTGTGCCCTAAGACGATTCCACTTTTAACCATAAAATGACACTTTTCCCAACTGAGCACAAGTTTGGTTTCCTCACAACGCTTCAACATTTTCTCAAGATTAGACAAACACGAAGTGAACGAATTACCAAACACGGAAAATTCATCCATGAAGACTTCCATCGTCTTCTCTATCATATCATGAAAAATAGCCATCATGCACCTTTGAAAGGTTCCCGGTGCATTACAAAATCCGAATGGCATTCTACGATAGGCAAACGTTCCATATGGACACATAAACGTAGTTTTTTCTTGATCACAAGGATCGATGGGGATTTGGAAGTAACCAGAAAAACCATCTAAAAAGCAATAGAAATCGTTTCCCGCAAGACGCTCCAACATTTGGTCCATGAAGGACAAGGGAAAATGGTTTTTACGAGTGGCTTCATTTAACTTACGATAGTCAATGCACACTCTCCATTCGGTTATGAGTCTAGTGGGAATTAACTCGTTGGCATCGTTTGGCACAATAGTCATTCCTCCCTTCTCAGGGACACAATGAATAGGACTCACCCAAGGGCTATCGGAAATAGGGTAAATCATTCCCACGTCAAGGAGTTTAAGGACTTCCTTTTTTATGATGTCGTGAATTTTGGGGTTCACCCTCCTTTGACATTGGATTGCGGGCTTGTAATCCTCCTCCATTAAGATTTGTGGGTACAAAATTTGGGATCGATCCCCTTAATGACGGATAACTTCCACGCAATTGCCCCTTTGTGATCCTTTAGAACATTGACAAGTGCGGTTTTTTCATCATCCGAAAGTTCCTTCGCAATAATAACCGGCAACTTGTCGCCTTCCTCCAAATAGACATATTCGAGATGAGGAGGTAAATCTTTCAACTCGAGGATAGTTGGTTCCTCAATTGAAGATTTGGGCTCGATACTCATAACCTCCTCGGGTGGAGGAAATGGGAAATCATTGAGAAAATCCTTGATAATCGAGAAGTCCTCATCTTTGTCGAGGTCTTCGTTACAAGTACGTGGAACATCGAATTCTTCCAACGTAAAACCACCGCCTTCAAATGGAGTGAAGTTTGGTGTCGAGTTATCAAGAATGGGATCTAACATAGTGGGATTGCCACTATTTTCATCATCACCAAAACCTAGAACTTCTTGTGAAAATTCCTCGCAAACCACGTCGATCATATCAACGATGTTTATGGTTGCAACGGAATAAACATGAGAAATTTGAGAGTTTTAAGTTGCGTTTATAACAAGTTCCTCGTTGTTGAAACGTTAGGTGATCTTTCTAGCATGAACATCGATCAAAGCCATAGACGTATCTAAAAACGAACGACCTAAAATGAGAGGAACTTGAGAATCCGTGGGAATATCGACAACGATAAAGTCTACCGGATAGTAGAACTTTCCCACTTTCACAAAACGTCCTCCGCCAATCCACATGCGGGAATCGTGGAATGGTCGGCCAACTCGATAGACATTAGTGAAGGAGTAAGATTAGGAAGATTGAGCGACTTGAAGATTGCAAGTGGCATCAAGTTAATGCTAGCACCAAGATCGGCCAAGGCAAAGCATTGTTCCATATCTTGGATTGCAAAAGGGATCAAACATTTACCGGGATCACCGAATTTTTGAGGTATGCGATTAAGATAAACCGATTAACAACTAGACAATTGGTGCAGTTTATCCTTGTTGTTCAACATACTCTTAAAGTTAGCGGCAAATCGAGGCATCATGACCAAAGCATCGGCGAAACTCACATTAAAGTGCAAATCACGAAACATTTTCATAAAAAGCTCAAATTGGTAATTGTCGCGCTCTTGACGTTTCTCCTTTCTAAGTCTCGATGGATAGGGCAAAGATGGTGTGGGTTGAGGCATAGGCATAGCCTTTGGAATCTCGGGTTCCATTGTTGGTAATGGGTCAACCGTAGGTGTGGCATGAGCGGTACTTCGTGGGATTGGGACATGCTCCTTTTGGACCACCACCTCGGGTTCTTCCTCAATTTCATCCTCCGTAGGAGCAATTGGTTGAGGAGTCGGTTCCTTAAGTGTCTTACCACTACGTGTGGTAATCACTTTCATCTCACCCTTAGGGTTTGATATGGTGTTGCTAGGAAGACTACTCGAAGACGGTTTACACATAATTGCCTCAAACATAGATGAAATCTTATCCTCAAACATGGATTGCCTCTTCTCGGCCTTAATCATTTCTTGATTAATTTCATGTTGCCCTTGTTCCATTTTTTGTTGGTTTTGTTGTAACCTAGTTACATTTCCTTCCATCTTGTAGGTATGGGTTTTAAGCTCATTTGCTAACTCATTTTTCAACTCTTTCTTCAAGTTGTTCTTAAACTCGGATCTTAGGCTAATGATATCTCTTTGAATGTTGTCAAACCTAGCATCGTTCCCATTAGCGTATTCAACAAATTCATTTGGAAGATCTTTCAAAGTTTGCAGACTTTTGTTGTTGTTTTGAAATCATTTTGATTTTTGTTTGAAACTTGATTATTAGCCCCTTGATTACCATAGTTTCCCTTGTTGTAATTGTTTTTGAAACCAACTTAATTGTTGCGATAGTTGTTGTTAGCATTTTGATTTGAACCAAAACCCGGTGGAGTTAATTGATTAGAGCGGGTAACTTGACCGTTTTGGTTGTAAGTTCCCGTGGCCGCGTAGGCACTCGAAGTGTTACCACCGTTGGTAATGCACTCGGAGAAATCATGACCTCCACCACAATACATGCATGAAACCTCAACCGCTTTAGCCGTAGCGGGAGCACTTGGTTCTCCAACTTTGAACTCAATCAAAAACCCTTAGCTTATCAAATATTTTGTTTTCCAAATTCGCCTCAATTTGGCAAGCATCGATGGTAGTAGACAAAGAAGGTGAAGCCGAAGACGAAGCCTTACAAACACTAGACGTACTACGAGGACTATACACCTTAGATCTATTCTCAATGATTAACAATGCTTCCTCGACCGTTTTACACAAAAAAATTACCACCCGCGGCGGCATTAAGATAATCCCTTTCATGATCATTAAGTCCATTGTAAAACGTGTCAATTTGATGCAAATCGGAAAAACCGTGATGAGGACACTCATGTAACATTTACTTAAACCTATTCCAAGCCGTTGAAAAACATTCATTAAATTCTTGTGAAAATTTTGAAATCTTGTTTTTCAAATGCGTAGTCTTAGAGGGCGGAAAAAATTGGTTCACAAACTTTGAAACGAGATCCTTCCACGTCAATATAGAATTGGGTGGCTCTTTCTCTGACCAAATTTTAGCGGGCCCTGCTAAGGAATACGGAAAAAGCATCATCTTAATCGAATCATTAGAGACATCCTTAAACTTGCAAGTGGCGGTAAGACGATTGAATTGGCGGATATGGTTGTGTGGATTGTCCTTCTCATCACCACGGAATTTGTTGTTTTGGATCATCGACAACAAACCCGTTTTCACTTCAAAAATCTCCGCAAGGATAGCGGGAATCACAATAGCCTCTCCATAACCCTCGGTGGGTGCTTGAAGTAACTCCATCATAGTACGATTCGCCATGGTTGGTACTTTCTCTACAATGGGTTCGACAATGGGAGATTCTTCACTACAAGATGTTTGGTTTCCTTCTTTTTGACGAAGTTTACGTGCACGTCTTGCTTTGCAGAGAGTTTGCATAAACGTCACGTACAACGAGGGGATGAGCAAAGAAGATTCTTTTTGGTGTTTTGTATTTTTCCAATTTTTTTGTGGTTTTTGATTGTTTTTACTTTTTTTTGGATTTTTTTGGATTGTATTAGGTAGACCAAAATCTACAAATCTCCTCCTTAATCAAATCTCTTGATTAAAGAAGCCTCAAGGAATGAAAACGATCACGTGAAGTAAACGCCTTCGATGACTTTAGAATGTTGGTGGAACACCAAAACGTTCAAGAGGGTTTAATCAAATGAAACCAAGAAAGTATATATGATACTTAATAATACTTTGGGCGGCAAAACCCTCGATTAGCTCTCAAAATCAAATACTCACAAGCAAGCGGGGAAACGATGCGGCGCGAAGCACTTAAGAGCCTTTTTCCTTAGGATATATTTTATAATATCCGCCTTATACCCACCTTATAGTTTGTATTTTTCAAAATCGAGCTTCACAAAAGTATTTATCTATTTTTTCCTTTCTTTCTTGTTTGAGATTCGAATACAATGATTGGGTAATGACCTCCCAAGTCAAGGTTGTGATTTCTCACTTTTGGAGTACTTGTGTATTTATTGTTCTACGTATACAATATAGTAATAGTATTCACACAAAAAACGAAAAAACGATAATATGTATTAGTAGAGTGCTGCTAATACAAATAGATATTATGGCTATATATAAAACAACAATGTCCAAAACAAAACACAACACGCCTCCCCGGCAGCGGCGCCAAAATGATGGTTGTAGTTTTTACACAGCTTTAGGAAAAGGAGGTAATTAGGGTAAGTACGACGATTTAGGAAAATCGTGCACAAATGACCCAAAGTGGGGATCGTTCTCAAGGAGGCTTGGTGTGTGTGTAATGAAATGATTAATTATGTGATTATATGATTATGAGAAAGAAAATAGAAAGGTGATAAGAAGAGAATGACAGTTACGATTACGGATTACACTAAGACGAAAAATGCGTACACGTAAAACCATAAAAGCACCAAAATTAAAATTTTACTCTAAAAATTCCTAAAAAATTGTAATAAATCCTAAATGATGTATTAAGAGTTTACAAAAAAATCAAAAATCACCCAAACCTTTTATTTAATTAAATAATGATTTTTTAATGCTAATTAAAGCCCTAAAAATCAATTTAATTAACAAAAAGCCCAAAATGAGTTTTATCACTTTTAAACCTCTAAAATACCCTAACTTAATTTAAAACTATTTTTGAAAATTTTAAAATTATTTAAAACTATTTAAAAACAATTAAAAACTATTAAAACTTAAAATAATTATAAAAATTAATCTAAGAACAACAAAAAATTCTAAAAATTGTAAAATTCCTAACTTTATGTATTTAACCTAAGAAAAATGCAAAAACTCGAAAAATCTAAATTCTAATTTTTAATAATAAAATAATATTAAAAATCAAAATTTATAAAAAATTCTAAAAACTTGCAAACTAGCAAATTTTAACCTAAATAACACAGAAATGAAGTTGAAATTACCTAAATACCCTTATTGGGCCTAGAAAATGGGCTAAAGTCCAAACAGTCCCTTAATGGGCTTAGAATTTGCCCAATAAGAAAAAGTGGCCTAAATTAGCCCAAAAACCACTACTTGACTCAAAATTCGATTCTAAACAACTTTTTCCAAAGGCCCCAGAGCTGAAAATGTGATATAAGCTAGCTAATTACCAACAACTTATTCTTAATGGGCTTTTTAGCCCATTAAGCCATAAGTTGATGCCATAAGTTGAATTTAAACACACAAGCTTCTCTTGACCTAATTAAGACTTCTTTAAAAAGAAATTTGAAATAAGCCAAAGGAATAAGCCTGAAAATGCAAAAAGCAATCTACATAAAATGACAAAATAGTCGTTTTTGAGTTCTAGGTTATCCCAAGAGCTGATTCAAATTGCAAAAGCTTTTATATGACTTAACTAAGCTTAATCAACAAAAAGTTTTTAATAAGTTGACTCAATAAGCTGGAAAAAGCAAATAAGCACTTATGAAAAAGTCAAATAAGTTGGTTTTCTAGAAAAAAGTCAAAGTCAAAGTCTAATAAGCTCCAGTTCAATCAAATGGGTCAAATAATGAAGATCTATCACAAAAAATAAGTTGTTACAGGTCTGGATAAGCCAAAATGGCTTATTGATAAGCTAACTGACAATTTGTACTAGCAGGGGCTAGTTTTGAGTGTTGAGCAGTGGAAACTTTTTCCACTGCTTGACTTGTTGACTTTGTTGTCTTTAGTGACTTTTTTGGAGATTCAAGTTACAAAAGGCACCCAAATGATCCGTGGATCATAATGAGTCAATAACAATCAACAAATCACTATCAACAACAGCCAAATAGTGCAGTTAATTCAATCAATCACCAGATCTGACACAGACATGAACACATAAGCAGTTGAGGTTCAATAAGCACTTATAGCACAATTCAGCCAGCCAAACTTAACCAAATGCATACACAAGCAATATTAAACTTAAATAAGCAAGTCTAAACAGGTTTCATGCACTGATTCAAAGTATTAAGCAAGATTCAAGCACTTAAAGTTACTGATGAACACAAGAACATGCAGTTTTCACTTTTGCTGATGCAATTGACCAACAAGCCAGATTCAACCACTCAAATCTATCACATATGATATATTAATAAAGTTTTAACAACTTTTAATCCTAAGCATGCATAAATTATAGATTTTCCCAAAATCTTAGGTCAAAAACAGTTAAAATCAAGTAGTTATAGCACAATGTATGATTTGGTGTTTCAAAGCTGAAAACTTGCAGCAAAATGCACTCAAACAAGCATATAGCAGATACCAAGCAAATACACAAACTTCCTACCACACAATAACAAGTTATGATTCAAAGCAGGTAATCCTAAACACCCCTTTATCTTTTTAATCCAAAAATTAAACAAGTATAAGTGTGATTCAGTTTACCAAGTGACTAATCTAGCATACTAACAACATTAACATGCAAGATGAAGCAGATTCAAGCCAGGAAAACAACAAGAACACAAGTAGAGCACAAATTCACCAAAAATCCAAATTTTATCAGATTTTCAAGGTTTTAAGACAAACCTCATGGATGTACATCCACACCCACGAATTTTAGAGCTTATGTGCTAGCAAGAACAAGCACAAGCTTCCAACAACAACCCTGCTAAGATTCAACAGAGTTAGAAGCAAAATATCAAAACAGAAAGGTGACTTTTTGGAAAATAAACTTGATTAATGCAACTTCTTGTACCCACTCTTGATTATCCCCAAGTTATAAGCTTCACAACGCCTTAATATCACAATTAGGGTGCTATGATCAACTTATAGCCCAAAAATTCCAAGATGTACCAAGAAACTTAGCAAAATATCAAATTTTAGTCCAATGTGCAATTTCTTACACAAGGTTTACAAACACGTTTTAGGGTTCAATTTTTGTTAACATATAACATAAACAAGCATAGAATTAAATGGCACTTGGTCTTTCTTCAACAAACTCGAACACAATTTCATAAAACTAAAAGTAGGATTTACAGGTTTGTGAACAAGGAAAAACCAAAAGCAAAATGCAAATGTTGCACCCTAAGGCCTTTATATAGGCTACAAGTTATCTAGGAAAGCTGGAAAAAACGTAAACCCTAGCTAATGAAGTTCCAAATTTTCCTTTGAAGTTTGAACTCTTGGAGAATCATGTGATTGATTTTTGTTGTCTTGTAGTAGTTGGCAAGTGAAAAGTTGATCTAATGGCTTGTATTAAGCTTGAAATGTAAGCTGGATCCTTGGACGTTGGATGATTGTCCAAAATTTGGCAGTTAGCTCAAAGGTGTAGCAGGGGAATCTCATGTGGGGTTCCTTGGTGATGTAGCATGTGTTTTTGGTGTTGGGTTATGATTAAGGGATGCTTAATCATCATTCTGGAGGTTATTAGGGTTTAATTGTTACACAATTAAGAAAACCCAATTTTCGTATGAACACTAAGAACACTAGGTTTGATCTTTGTTGTGGGTTTAAGAGGTGTTTAGCGCCAGTTATAATATTAATTAACTTTTCGAAAAGTTAGTTAATATTAAACGGTGAGTGGAGGGTGACATGGCCAAGGGATGAGTTGTGATTGGCTGGATGGAGTGAGTGGGGCACGTATCACCCCTCACTGGTCTAGGTAACTTTCTTGTCTCCCACATTTAACCCCTCGTCTTTTTTTTTCCTTTTACTTTGTAAATAAACTAGCAAAATCCGGATTCCTTTGCAAATGAAGTTTTCATTTTCACATTTTTGCCCCCAAATACTTTTCCAAAGTATTTTCAGGGGTATTTCTTGCCATTTTGTGATTCTTAAAGGACTGATTTGGCATTTTCTTGATTGATAATGGTCTTGACTTGTATGATTGACCTTTTGGAGGACTGAAATTGCCAAGTCATGATTAATGAGGGACCATTTTTGCCGTTTCTTCAAAGTCAAGGGTCCTTTTGGTAATTTTGATATTTTTAAAGGACCAAACTTGTAATTCTTGTAACTTGGAGTCCTTCTTGGTATTTTTGACTTTGAGGAGGATAGATATTGACATTTTAGTTTTGTTGAGGGACTAAAATTGCCAATTCTTCAAAGTGGATGGCCCTTTTTGCCATATTGACAAACTTTAGGGACCAATCTTGTAATTATGAGGATACAAGGATATAAAGTGTCAATTCTCCTATATTGGAGGACCCTTCTTCACAAATCTTCAAATCTTCAAGGGTTTTCTTGGAAAATTCTTCATTAGGGCTTGGTTCATTGTGCGGCTTCGTTTCTAGTGTTCGTTTTTGCATGATTCTTGTGATCTTTTGTCATTTTCTCAATATTCGTACCTAAAATACACAAGCAACAAAAACAAGCATATATATGGGTATTTTGATGATATTTAATGCATTTTAAGCCCTTTTTGGACGATGAGACTATGTATAAAAGCAGTCTCATCACTCCCCCTAGTCAAACTCCTGCTGATCAGCCTGCTCAGACTTTTGGTCATACTGTCACTCCTCGCCCGAAGAAGAAACGATCATCGGGGCCAGGATCTTCCTCAGCTATCTGACGTAGTTTTATGCTTTAAGCTGTTCTTGCTTTACTTATGTAGCTTGCCCTCCCTGTTTTGGGTTTTAAGCATTTTACTTTTCCTTGTATGCTACTTATGATTTTATTGTCAATTTTCCATCATATGTATGATGGCCTTTTGTTTGCATGTTTGCTTGACTATTATATGATGTGTAGTGAAAGCATCTTTTTATGATGACTTGTGCTTTAACTTGGGTATTATTTGACTGGATAGTGTCTATGCCTTTATGTTTATTGCAAATACATGTTTTGTGCTAAATCCAGTCACTCGTACCTAGCCATCAAAGTACCAAACTTACTGAATCAAGGTTTAAAATGTGTTGTGCGTGACTCATATTTTATTGCTTTAGCATGATCACAAGTGCCTATGATGATGTTTTAGCCTTATTGATGAGTCTAGCATGTTACCTTCCATTTTTCCTTATTCACTTAATTTTGATTTTCATTCGTGTGATTTAGGTGTAGCATTTGCCTTGTTGGTTCATGCTACTCCTCCTCCTCTCAGGTGTAGCTATTCACCGAAGGGTAAATTTTCGTAAGAAAGGTAGGAAGGTTTGTTCCTATCTTTCTACTACGGAGTCAATTTGTAAAGGTTTCTCAGCCTAACAGTCATGGTACCAATTTCACCATGGGGGACTAATTGGTAGGCGTCACCCTCTTCGACCGGAGGTAGCGAACCGTCCGTCGTTGTGTGTTTCACTTTATAGCATAGTATCTTAAAATATAGTCTTAACAGAAAATATGAGGAATATTTTGCTTCATTCATATCATGAGAGAAGAAACAATAAATTATGTTAAGCTAGGATCATCTCTAGAGCAAGTCTTATTCTTCAAAAATTGCTCCTCCGGAGGAAACACAGATAATTATGGTAAACATAGTCTGGTGCTTTACATGTAGCACTTACGTAGGTTGATAGCATGCCAAGTCCTGGGTATCTCCCTTCCATCCATGGTACTTAGCTTGTAGGCCCCGCTTTGAAAATCTTTGATAACTTTGTAGGGTCCCTCCCAGTTGGGTCCAAGCTTGCCTGTGTTTTTTGAAAGTTTTATGGACTTATATTTAAATAGTCGTGTGTTAGGATCGAACTCGGGATTACGGGATTGCACACATTACGTAAAGGGTTAATTTATTTAGTAAATATATTTATTATATATTTATTAAATTAAACCGAAGCTTAACTAACGATCGTTAATAATTAAAAGTTAAGTACAAACGACCGTTCTGGAATTAAATAGAAGGAAAAAGAAGGAAACGGAAAAGTTCCGTAAAGCCCATTGGGTGGGCTTTGTAACCATCGGCCATAGGGACCAAAAAGGAAGGAAGAAAAGATTTTCTTTCCTTAATTGTTTATTACTTGGAGGAAAAGTTTTGCCAAGGCCTATATAAACAATCCTATAGCCTTCATAATTTTTATCCCCTTCTCTCTTTCTCTTCTCCTCCTGCGATCACATAGCCAAATGCACCTTAGGGTTTTGTTTGGTTTATGTGATTTGTTTGGTTTCTTTGTTTGATCAACTCCAAAGGAAAAACACCTATTTTAGGGTTCCTTTTATCCTTTGGTTTTGGTTTAGCGATAATCTAGTCCTATCCCCTCTCTAGGGTTGTTGGGTAGATATTCCACAAACGTAGAAGCTTGGTTTACACGTGCTAGAATCACGGTTAGCTCGTTGTATTACGTGTGTACAAGAACGTAATGTAGTCTTACTTTAGACTACATCTTGGTAATGTTCGTCATAAACCCTAATTGGTGATTCGTTGGTGATCTTGTGGATCTTCGCTAGGATAAAGGTATGTAACCCTAATTTGATTAATTATAATTGTGTTATTAATTATGATCTTGTTAAATCGCTTCCGCTATGTGTGCTTTGATCCATATTAGGTTTTTTAATAAATGTTATGAACTTCATAAACCTTCAGTGGCATCGAGAGCCGTTTTAACATGTTATAATTATCGAGATCTAAAGATTGTTTTAACTAATAATTGTTTTGAGTTAAAACTACATGTTTTTTTTGAAAAGAAAATTTAGGGTTTTGGTTTTGTTTTTTTTTTTAATTTGATTTAAAAAAAAGGGGGTCGGTTTGTTTTGTTTTTTAGCCGATTATAAATTTAAAAAAAGATAGTTTTTTTTTGTGAAACCCTAAAACTACATGTTTTGATCTTTAGATAATTACATGATTAATTGTTATGTCATGTATTTAAGGTTACAATCCGTAGTGATTTAATTAATTTGTTAAGTGATTTGGGTGGAACTTTGATGAATTGCATGATTAATTGTTATGTTATGTAAATTAATGTTTCGATCCGTAGAAATTTATTTGTTAAGTTATGTGGGAGATCCGTGATGAACATGCATGTTTTTCATGGATCATATGTTTTATGTAGTAATTGTTACGTATGTGCTACTTGCTTTATTTGATTCAATAAATCTAAAATTAGGGTAGACTTTTATATGAATATAAAAACCTAGATTTGATATTTTATTGAATAAATCATATGCATGTGGCCATTTGATTTATTTATTGCACATATAAATTGTTATTATGTGTTTATGATTTAGTTTTTTTTATACCTACTTATTTTCATACGTTTTTGTTTTAACTGTATGTTGTAAACAAGGGTAATTTTTTACAAGAAAATTAATATGGACTAAATCATATAAAAATTAATGAATTGTTTTTTGAGATCTAATTGACATATGATTTGCGTTGATTGGAATTGCAATAATAACTTAACGGCCTACTCAACTTTGACAAACTATAAAGTGGGTATAACGCACTGCTGGTCATGTACCCGGTTAAGGAAGGAGGTGTTATGCTTCAGCGCTGACCAAATTCCCGGCTTGCATGTGCGTCAAAGTTGGAATTACCTATGGTTATTATTTACATAATTCCTTAAGAATGATTTAACCGCAAAAATTCACATCCGAAATACAATGAATAAGGTTATTGCTTTGTACTTTAGCTAAGTTCTAGAAAAAGTAAGGTGTGAATTTAGTTGTGGGTAAAATCTTTAATTGGTTTAACCAATACCTCAACTTGAAAATATATGATGAAATTTAAGTCTCACCAAAAAGTTTACTAAAAATTTTATTAAACTTATGCTATGGAGATGTATGCATGCTTCTCCATACATGATTTTGACACCAAAATCAATACCCTTAAAATTTAAGTCATATGCCATCTAATTGACGAACACTTGAAGTTACAATTTTCGTCATATGAGATTCTGGACGATGTTGTAATGGAGAGAAAACTTCATGACTGAATAAGATTGCACATGAAGGTTTTACGTTCTTTAGATTAGTCGACTTAATTGAGTTACTCACTAAGATCTGGAAACTTAAGGCATAAAGAAGGGATGAAACATGTTTACAATGAAAAATGACTTTTGGCAATGTAAATCCCTTAAATATCTAGAAATTACAAATTTGTCTGTCAATCATTGTTCGACAAGTTACCATCTTGAATACTTTCATTGCTAGCAGTTCAACTGATGTGATGAAATTATGTCATTTTGGATTCTAGGTTTCAAGGAAAATACTATGGTTATTATTACCAGTGTAATTTTATTTTCTTGAATGGTATTATCGAAAATACTAAAATTGAATTTTCTAAATTCTTTTACAAATGTATTAATGCAACGTTACACCGTAAACGTAGTTATTCATTTATTGATCTACAACCCGTATGGTTGAGGATAGAGTCAATTTACAAATGAAAGATAAACCTAAAACTCTTTTTCATGAGTAAAGAAGGAGTTATAAGAATTTCAGAAATGTCAGATTCAAAATACATAACTCATAGCAAACTTTAATAGTTAAGAAAAGTGCATATTTTTAGTTATTAAAAGTTACCGCTAATTGGTTATAAGGCAAACTAGCATATTTATCTAGTAGGTGTGCTTTGACCATTTATAGGTACTACATACCATTATGGGGTTGGCAGACCTATTAAGGAAGAAATTGCATGTCAAGTCTTTCAAGTTAAAAGCAATTGATGGATAAGTCATCATTTACGAAGTAGAGTACACTCTTAAACACTATAAGTAATTGTTACGAATGTGTTTTTCAAAAGTGTAAGAACGTAAACACAACACTAATTATTTTCACCGATTATGAAACATTTTCAATGTTGTCAAGTTCAGTGGGATAATTGTGTTATATTACTGATTTTGAGTCTATTAAAACATTCTCTAATTTAGTGGGAGTTACAAGCCTTGTTGTTTTGGTAATAACCCATATTATCTTTAGTATGTTCTAAGATAATTACTTTCGAATTGTTGATACTATTATCTCCAAGGATATTCATGTATGGATTCTTGTTAATTAAGTGGTTCTACATCTACTTGTACAAGCTAATATATGTGGCACAATCATATTTTGTATAGACGGACGTTAGACGTGATGTTTATCTAATATATGAGGTTGTTCCATGCACAAGTGGGAGAAATAAACATTGTGTGCAAGAAACAACTCATAAAGATATGATTCTCTTGTCTTCAAGATAAGATACTAACAATCTAATTAATATTAGATGAAAGTTATATCATGTGTCAATATGATTAGAAGACTACTTAAAAGTATATATATCATTCACATTAAGAAACACTTGTTGTTTTGATTTAGTCATGTAAGAGCTTGGACTAAATTGTAAACACAAGGGGTAAAATATCCACATGTCGTAAGATCGGGCGTGGATTATTTTGCGGTTTATTAAAATGGACAATTCCTTGAATGACATAAATACATAGAGTACTCTTATTCTACTAAAGTTAAATATTTGTGTATTCTTAAATTACATAAATAGACATAGTAGTGAATTAACTTGAAAAGATTATTGAAACCTAGTGGTGTTCATGATTACTTTAGTTATACGTGTTTATGATTTATTGAATAAAGTCACAAAATAAAGTCTTAAAAGACGTATAATATAATGTAAGACGTTAATGTATTGTCTCTTTCCGTTAAGACATATACATGGAGTCGTTTTCAAATGACTTAAAACGTATAATGGAATTATAACTTTTATGTTTTAAAGACATGGAAATGAAGTGACTTTGTGTTAGAAGTGCTTGAGTTATAAAGCATGCAAAATGGTTAGGAAATCTATTATACCATTAAGATGATTTAGTTGGTATAGAGGTAAGCCTAAAGATATATATTTATCTTAATATTGTTAAGATTAACTTAAAATATTTCCCTAAATGAAATACATCATTGTTATGGTATGTTCGTTAGGAGAATCAAAACTCTCAATATGATGGTTGATAGGTGTGTAAACACCCATCCTTTTACCACTTAATTACAATAATAACCAGGCCAAAACGTGTATTTTATGTCGTAAATGTCGGAATTATGCGTGGTTTGTGTTTTTGTTGTGATTTTAGGATCAAAATGTTAAAAGGGAAGAAAACACGGCTTTCACGAGCTTTTATAAAAGAAAAAAGACAAAAGACGAAGTCGATATATCAAGAGTGCTAAAAGAACGGAAGTCCAAGGCCAATTCTGAAGATTTATCGAAGAAAAAGTCTAAAGACGGAAGTTTAATAAAAGCCGAAGAACTCAGGTCTAAATTAATGAAGAAATTACAAGACGAGTTTATTAATCCCGAGACAAAAGTCGAAGAATTAAGAAGACAAGGACTAAACGAGAAATAAAGAAAGAAGAAAGAGAGGAGGAAGCTTCCACGAATCACCTCCCTAATCTCCTATAAATAGCATTCATTTCATTTCATTTCATTTTGTTGGCTAATATTGACAATTAGTTCTTCCACCATTTACATTACTTGCAATTTAAATTCATGTCATTTACTTAATTGTCTTGCACTTTTCATTCCTTTAATTTCAAGTAAGTTTCCTTTTTATTGTTGTTAATCTTTACTTTTATTGTTAATCTCTTATCTACCTTTCTTGTTTAATCTTTAATCTTTATGCTTTATGTTCATGTTTATGTTCTTTAAATTTTATTGATTTGATTAAGTGGGTTTTGATTATTTTGATTATTATTGTGAGTGTTATTGATTTGGTTTGATTGGTATTCATTAGTTGATCATTTGTGGTTAGTTTTGTTTAATCTTTTGGTTGATTTTGATTAGATTAGATTGAATTCGTAGCTTTTTGTTCTTCCGTGTTCTTCGCTCTTTCTGTTTTCCCAGGTATTCCGAATCAAGGCAATTTATTCCGGATCAGCAACTCATTTCAGATCAACAGATATTCCGAATGAAGTGTTTATTCCGGATGAAGGATTTGAGGTAAATATTCCGAATAAAGGTATTATTCCGGATCAGTGGATTATTCCGAATAAAGCAATATTCCGGGTAAACCATTTATTCTGGATGAGTAAATATTCCGGATGAACACTTTTCCTTGATTATTCCGAACGAAGACATATTCCGAATGAAACAAACATTCCGGATGAAGGTATATTCCGAGTGAAGCAATTATTCCGGATAAAGCTATTATTCCGAACGAGGGTTTATTCCAGATGAACACGTTATTCTGGATGAGCTCCTTATTCCGAACCAACTAGATTTTCCGAATGAAGGTTTTGTTCAAGTATTTCGGATGAGTGTTTTTGCTTGAATATTCCGAATGAAGGTTTTATTTAGATATTCCGGATGAGCCATTTATTCCGCATGAGGTAAATATTCCGAGTGAAGAAGAATTATTCCGAACGAAGGTGACATTCCGAACGAGTGATTATTCCGAACGAAGGTTTATTCCGAATGAGCTGTTTTTAGTTTATTTTAAGTTTATGTTTTTAAATTCTTAAGCTTTACTTTTCCCGCCTTTTTACTTAGTCGCACTTTTAAGTTTAGTTGCCTTAGCTTTATTTTAAGATTGCCTTAGATTTAGTTTAAGTTTGCCTTTAGGATAGTTTTAAGTTTGTGTTATTTACTTTAATTGCCTTATTTACTTTTTGTCACGCTTTAATTTCCCGTCATTTGTTTTCAATTAGATTTAGATTTATATTTACCGCCTTTTACTTTAAAGTTTTTGCACTTTTTCCCTTTACTACAACGACACAACTTTTGTCTCCACCAAAAGACGACTGAGTCGCACTTTAAACCAGAGATCAATTCGATTAGACAACGACAAAGAACTTTAATTTTCTTACTGGCCAAAAGCCAGTTATTAAACGGCGCCGTTGCCGGCTCTTTTCGTAAAGATTAACGGTTTTCTGTGAGAGACGCGTTGCTTTTTGGGATCCGTTCATTCGTGAGCGTTATTTTCTTGTTTAAAAATTTCAAAAATAAAAAAAAAAACTAAAAATTGTTAAAAATCCATAAAAATTAAAAAATTTCAAAAATCCAAAAAGATTTTATTTTTATTTTTATAGTGTATATATATTGTCTTTTGCTTTGGTATCTTTTTCCTTTGCTTTTGCAGGTATATGCGTACTAGATCTTCTACTTATCCAGAGCCCGAGACTCGTGAAGATTTAGCTATGGCAGGTGTGAACAACAACAATAATCCACCGCACCTCAACAATAACAACAACAATGTTCTTCCACAGCCCGATCTTCGGACAATGGAGGAGCTTTGTCAACCCACAATGTTTGGACGAGGAGGACATGATACAACAAGTGTGATAGGTGTGAAAATACCCATCCTTTTTACCACTTAATTACAATAATAACCGAGCCAAAACGTGTATTTTATGTCATTTATGTCGGAATTATGTGTGGTTTGCGTTTTTGTTGTGATTTAGGACGAAAAGGTGAAAAGTGGAGAAAACACGGGATTTCACGGGCTTTTATCGAAGAAAAAGACGAAAGATGAAGTCGAAAGATCAAGAGTGGAAAAAGAACGGAAGTCCAAGACCAATTCTGAAGATTTATCGAAGAAAAAGTCAAAAGACGGAAGTTCACTAAAAGCCGAAGAACTAAAGTCTTATTTATGAAGAAATGTCGAGACGAGTTCAAAGAAATCCCGAGACAAAGTCATTAAGTCCAAGATTAACAAAAGATGAAGAAGGGAAGGACTTAACTTTGCAATTAAGGAAAAGAGGAAAGAGGGAGGAAGCTTCCTAAGCTCCTCCCTAATCACCCCTATATATAGTTTTAGCTAGTTTCATTTTCATGTTGTTGGGTGGTTTGACAAACCACCACTTCCACCATTTTTATACTTGTTATTTCATTTCTTGCACTTTAATTTCTTGTTATGCACCTTTAATCATTTAATTTTCAAGTAAGTTTTCATTTATTGTTCTTGAATCTTTACTTTTCTTGTTTAAATCTCTCATCTTCCTTTCTTGATTCTAGTTTACTTTTGGTGCGAATTACATATGATCTGTGTTGTTCATTAATGTTTTCGTGCTTAAAAAGTTCATCTTTTTATGGTTTGATTTAAAAGTTTGTTTATTTTAAGTTTGGAAAAGTTGTAATTTGAGCTTATTTAGTCTTTTTCACATTAGATTCGTTTAAGTTTTGGTTTTAGCTTATCCTAGTAGCTTATTACCTTTTGCTTAAATTTCGGATCAAGAGAGTAATCGGAAAGGGTATTGGACCCTTTTCCGATATGCTCATTCCGACCAGCACCATCACCATATTCCGATCACTTGATTGGAAAAGGGTTTTACATTCCTGTTATACATTTCTTTTACATTCCAATCACTTGATTGGAAAAGGGTTTTACATTCCTTTTATACATTTCTTTTACATTCCAATCATCTTGATTGGAAAAGGGTTTTACATTCCTATCAGCATTCCTATCAGCATTCCTATCAGCATTCCTATCAGCATTCCTATTAGCATTCCTATCAGCATTCCTATCAGCATTCCTATTAGCATTCCTATCAGCATTCCTATCAGCATTCCTATTAGCATTCCTATTAGCATTCCAATCAGCATTCCTATTAGCATTCCTATTAGCATTCCTATTAGCATTCCTATCAGCATTCCTATCAGCATTCCTTTTACATTCCTATCAGCATTCCTATCAGCATTCCTATCAGCATTCCTATCAGCATTCCTATTAGCATTCCTATCAGCATTCCTATCCGCATTCCTATCAGCATTCCTATTAGCATTCCTATCAGCATTCCTATTAGCATTCCTATCAGCATTCCTATCAGCATTCCTATTAGCATTCCTATTAGCATTCCTATCAGCATTCCTATCATCATTCCTATCAGCATTCCTTTTACATTCCTATCAGCATTCCTATCAGCGTTCCTATCAGCATTCCTATCAGCATTCCTATCAGCATTCCTATCAGCATTCCTATTAGCATTCCTATCAGCATTCCTATTAGCATTCCTATCAGCATTCCTATCAGCATTCCTATTAGCATTCCTATTAGCATTCCTATCAGCATTCCAATTAGCATTCCTATTAGCATTCCTATCAGCATTCCTATTAGCATTCCTTTCAGCATTCCTTTTGCATTCCTTTCGCATTCCTTTTGCATTCCTTTTACTTATCGCAATTTACATTTTCATTTTACTTAGTAATAGATAACCAAACCATTTTCATTTCCACCAAGAACAATTGAGTCTCACTTTGAACCGGAAATCAATTCGATTAGACACCGAGAAAACGAACTTTTTCAACTAGAAAAATCTATGTATTAAATGGCGCCGCTGCCGGCTCTTTTCGTGAGGATTAAAGGTTTTTTTGTGAGAGACGCGTTGGCTTTTGGGACCCGTTCACTTGTGAACGTTAGTTTTCGTATCCAAAAATTTTCAAAAATCCAAAAACATTTGAAAAATCATAAAAAAGCATTTCTTTTTCAAAGTTTTGCACCAAAAATATTCTTCTTGCTTGTCTATTTTTCTTCATGGATTCGTCTTGTGTACGGTGTGAGAGACCATGGCATGGTTTTCAAACATGTCAATGGTGTACCTGTGAGCGGTGTGGTTCTGATATCGATGATACACAATTTGGATTTTGTCCATTTTGCAATTCAACAAATTCGTACTTCTCCTCTTACAATACGTTCTCACCCTATCCCGTCTATGAAGATCCTTATCCTAAAAATGCACCGGATTTTTCTCCATCCCCGTGGTGCTATAAGTGTGGGGGTCCTCACGAAAGTTTTCACTGTCTTACGGGGGATCAAAATTACTATAATTATACCCCTTCTAGTTTTGACCAACCCCTGCAATACCCAATTGATCATCAGCCTCGTCACGGGATGAGTTACCAAGAACCAATTGACGATCTTGCTACAGCCTTTCAAGAACAAAGAAACGATCTTGCTACAGCTTTTCAAGAACAAACGAAAGAGCTTTTACACACGCTGCAATCTTGTATGGAGTCATTTTTACAGCAGCAAGATCAGACGAGTACTCATATCCCTGAGCTTATTATTAGCCCTTTAGGTATTGAGGAGAGAGATGACGATATTGAGGTTATTTTCGACGAGGAGGAATTTCTAAAGCAACGTAAGACTTCTCCCATTCCTCCTTCGTCTATTGCTATCACACCCGATGAGCCCGTTGGCTCTCTCATCATGGAGGATGAGCATCTTGACGTTATCTCGGCAACTGAATCGGACAAACTCCTAAAGTCTAGTGTCGAGGAACTTGTCGTCATCCCAAGTGAGCCCGCGGGTATTCCGGAAAATCTGTGTGATGTGCCGACTTTTGCGGAGCTTACGGACAAGTTTGCTTTGCTAGTCAATGATCACATACTCACAACTCCACATGCGATATTTGATCCTCCCAACAAGAGTTCAACATGTGGTGAGTATGATCATTTCGTCTTCGAGCCCGAGATTGAGGAAATTATCGACCGAGAGCTAGCTCTTTTACCTCCGCTTTCTCCTACAAGCGAGGTCGATTTTTCCAACATCGATGCCGAACTTGATGAGTTGGAACGTCTTATTTTTCATAATAATGACGAACCAACTCACTTGACCAATCATCCTATTCTCGAGGAGTTACCTAATCAACACTCCTCTTATGAGAATTACGTTTACCACATTCGTGAGGATTTACCTTATCAACAATCCCCACAAATGAATGATGGTTTCGTACTTGATTGTGATCTTTTCAAACGAGTTTCTACACTCTTTATCTACGAGGATATCGACAAGATCTACTTTCATGAGGATAAATGCTTTGACCCAGGATGTGACATGGACCATTCTATGATTGATAATTTTACGGCTTTGTCAATTGGTCTGCATCCATTGTCTTTGGAGGATGACAATGTGATTCCCTTACCCACCCCACCTCCCGTCAATCTGGATTTCACTTGCTTTTCTTATATTGAGCAAACTTTCCTACCATTCAAGACTTATCCTCCCGCCTCTCCTTTGTTGATGTCCTCCGGGAACGAGGACAAGGTCTTTGATCCCGGTATCACATTTGAGGCTTCCCCATGGACCATTTAATTCGGGGACGAGTCAGGCTCGTGACTCGGTTAACAAAAACAAGCGCTTTTTGGGAGGCAACCCAATTATCTATATATTTTCACCATAAGTGTAGGGGGAGTCCCGTGGTATTTCTTGCTTTCTTTCTTATCATGTGCAGGGATTAGAGCTTCAAAAACACACTCTTGATGACTTTTGACAAACCGTGATTCCGTGTTCCCTTCATCCCGGTTCTATCCTAAACTCTTTTCGATTCACTATTTTATATTTCTCAATATTAAAATAGGAATCTCTTTAGTTGTCTCTTCCTTAGCAAGATTTAAACAAAGTGCACAATGTCCTAAGTGTAGGGGAGTTTACTCCCACATGCTTAAACATTGAGGACAATGTTTATATTAAGTGTAGGGGGACTTCTATTGAAGTTAAGTGGCCTTTTCCTTGTATTTGTTCTCATTTTAACTGGAAAATCAATTTTTCGACATTTTTCAAAATTCTTGATCTATTTTGGCCTATTAGTTTTTCCTTTTGTATAGTTGTTCTTATTAGAATAGATGTTTAATAAAGTGGTTCTAATTTTCAAACGTTGTGAATCTTTTGACTCAACCCGAGTTTACTTATATAAGTTTACTCTAGCTAGTATCCTTAACGTGTTTAAGTCAAGTTTTGCTAAGCTTTTATATAGGGAGTTATAAAACGCGAAAGTCTTAACTCTCACGGGTTAAGAACAAGAACTTTTCGCAAGTTCCTATAATTGATCCTAGAGAGTCGTTTATCAAGGGAACTTTAAAACGCGATTTCTAAACTTGAAAAAGTCTAAGAATTTGCAAGATCCTATAGGCGACTCGAAAACCCAAAACTTTGATTTAATAGGCTAAGCATCCACGAGTCTCATTCCTTGAGATTTTAAACTATGGAGAACGAGAGATGATAGAGCCAATTATAAGTTTGGTATTCTTTCGTGAATTTATGTGAGTTAATTATAAGCCTATTCTCCCATCGCTTGTTAATAAATTTATCTGCAATAAATAAGGTTGTACGATTTGAAAAGTTACTTAGCTTCTAGCCCAAGATCGTTTAAAAGTTGCTCGGTACGGATTAGAGTTCATAGCCAAGGCATAACTTATTGAAGCGGGATGCAAAGATTGGCGAGTCCGAAAAGGCCCTAACAAGGCATGAGTGCTACATTTTGTTGCTAAAGATCCAAAAGTGATGTGAAGAATCATTTATCGAAAATCAATATGAAGGATCGAGACACACGACGAAAAGCAAATACTCCCCTAAAGATCATGGAGAAGTCTATCCAAAAAGGCCCTAACAAGGTATGAGGATAAATAGATCCAAGTCCTAAAAGGAGGCGGATCGTTGTATATCAAAGTCCAAAATAAAGATTGGAGAAAAATGAAGAAGTCGTGGTCCAAGTATGAATCTCTCAAAATTTCAAGTGAAGAAATTCCTATTATGAAGAGAAGACCATTATTTCATGAACGTCTCTCAAGATTTGAAGTATGAAGTCGCTGCCAAATATCGGTCCGAGAAATGTCTCAAATCGCGAAGCGAGTTATGCCAAGATATGAACTTTATGAGGTCCCGAGAAGCAGTTTTAAAAGATTTTGTCCTTTAGCTAACTATTGATTAAATCGTTCACTTTATTTTCGGACTAAATAACTATCGAAATAAGTCAAAAATGCATCCTCGTGGTCATTCAAGACAACAATAAAATAAAAGAGATACACCTAGGAATAAGGGATTCTAAGTGAATAATTAGCCCACATGAGTTCGTGTTAGTTTGCTAACTTATAATAACAATGATCTCGTTTCTAAGCTTGGTTTGGAGAAAGTGAAAACTTGAGGATGATGATCATTCACGACATTTCCAAAACCCAAAGGTATGTTTTTGATTTCTTTACTTTGTATGTTTATAATTTTCTCTCTCTTTAATAAAGGCCAACGTGGATTGATTATGATGGAAAATGTAATCTTGCTTTGTAACTAATGCATTGCATGAGGACATTGCAATGGTTAAGTGTAGGGGATTTGATAGGTGTGAAAACACCCATCCTTTTTACCACTTAATTACAATAATAACCGAGCCAAAACGTGTATTTTATGTCATTTATGTCGGAATTATGCGTGGTTTACGTTTTTGTTGTGATTTAGGACGAAAAGGTGAAAAGTGGATAAAACACGGAATTTCACGGGCTTTTATCGAAGAAAAAGACGAAAGATGAAGTCGAAAGATCAAGAGTGGAAAAAGAACGGAAGTCCAAGACCAATTCTGAAGATTTATCGAAGAAAAAGTCAAAAGACGGAAGTTCACTAAAAGCCGAAGAACTAAAGTCTTATTTATGAAGAAATGTCGAGACGAGTTCAAAGAAATCCCGAGACAAAGTCATTAAGTCCAAGATTAACAAAAGATGAAGAAGGGAAGGACTTAACTTTGCAATTAAGGAAAAGAGGAAAGAGGGAGGAAGCTTCCTAAGCTCCTCCCTAATCACCCCTATATATAGTTTTAGCTAGTTTCATTTTCATGTTGTTGGGTGGTTTGACAAACCACCACTTCCACCATTTTTATACTTGTTATTTCATTTCTTGCACTTTAATTTCTTGTTATGCACCTTTAATCATTTAATTTTCAAGTAAGTTTTCATTTATTGTTCTTGAATCTTTACTTTTATTGTTTAAATCTCTCATCTTCCTTTCTTGATTCTAGTTTACTTTAGGTGCGAACTACATATGATCCGTGTTGTTCATTAATGTTTTCGTGCTTAAAAAGTTCATCTTTTTATGGTTTGATTTAAAAGTTTGTTTATTTTAAGTTTGGAAAAGTTGTAATTTGAGCTTATTTAGCCTTTTTCACATTAGATTTGTTTAAGTTTTGGTTTTAGCTTATCCTAGTAGCTTATTACCTTCTGCTTAAATTTCGGATCAAGAGAGTAATCGGAAAGGGTATTAAACCCTTTTCCGATATGCTCATTCCGACCAGCACCATCACCATATTCCGATCACTTGATTGGAAAAGGGTTTTACATTCCTTTTATACATTTCTTTTACATTCCAATCACTTGATTGGAAAAGGGTTTTACATTCCTTTTATACATTTCTTTTACATTCCAATCATCTTGATTGGAAAAGGGTGTTACATTCCTATCAGCATTCCTATCAGCATTCCTATCAGCATTCCTATCAGTATTCCTATCAGCATTCCTATCAGCATTCCTATTAGCATTCCTATCAGCATTCCTATTAGCATTCCTATCAGCATTCCTATTAGCATTCCTATTAGCATTCCTATCAGCATTCCTATCAGCATTCCTATTAGCATTCCTATTAGCATTCCTATCAGCATTCCTATTAGCATTCCTATTAGCATTCCTATTAGCATTCCTATCAGCATTCCTATCGGCATTCCTTTTACATTCCTATCAGCATTCCTATCAGCATTCCTATCAGCATTCCTATCAGCATTCCTATCAGCATTCCTATCAGCATTCCTATTAGCATTCCTATCAGCATTCCTATTAGCATTCCTATCAGCATTCCTATCAGCATTCCTATTAGCATTCCTATGAGCATTCCTATCAGCATTCCTATCAGCATTCCTTTTACATTCCTATCAGCATTCCTATCAGCATTCCTATCAGCATTCCTATCAGCATTCCTATCAGCATTCCTATCAGCATTCCTATTAGCATTCCTATCAGCATTCCTATTAGCATTCCTATCAGCATTCCTATCAGCATTCCTATTAGCATTCCTATTAGCATTCCTATCAGCATTCCTATTAGCATTCCTATTAGCATTCCTACCAGCATTCCTATTAGCATTCCTTTCAGCATTCCTTTTGCATTCCTTTCGCATTCCTTTTGCATTCCTTTTACTTATCGCAGTTTACATTTTCATTTTACTTAGTAATAGATAACCAAACCATTTTCATTTCCACCAAGAACAATTGAGTCGCACTTTGAACCGGAAATCAATTCAATTAGACACCGAGAAAACGAACTTTTTCAACTAGTAAAATCTCTACATTAAAGTGCAAACTACTCCATTCCGCGGAATGCCTGATGATGATGCCAACAAGCACCTCGACAAATTCATTACTATTACTCAAAGCATGAAGTTGCCCGGAGCTACAATGGATGTCCTTCGCCTTCAACTCTTTCCACATACTTTATCACACCATGTCGAGAAATGGTTTGATCGTCTCCCGAAGAATTCCATTCATACTTGGGATGACATGACTCAACGCTTTTTGTCGCGCTACTGTCCACCATCCATGGTCACGAGCCTTCGAAATCAAATCAGCGGTTTCATGCAAGAACCCGATGAATCTCTCTTTGATGCTTGGGAAAGATATAATGTTTTGATCGATCGATGTCCAAACCACAACATGCTCCCCGTTACCTTAATTGACACTTTCTACAACGGTTTGACTTTTCGTGATCGTGATACGATTAATGCAGCCGCCGGTGGCACATTTATGAAAAGAAGACCCGAGGAGTGTAGAGAGCTTATTGAGAACATGACTACTCATCATAAAAATTGGGATTCCTCCGCTTCTTCAAGGAACAACCCGAGAGTCAATGTTTCTTCTACTTCAGCAAACCCCGATATGACCGAATTCACCCGCATGATGGCCGAAATGAACAAAAATATCTTGCTCATCGCTTCAAACCAACAACAACAAGTTAAAGCGGTAGCCAATCCTTGTGAGACATGCGGCGGTCCTCACTCATACACTGATTGTCCTTCCACTCAAGGCAATCCGGAAAACGTGTATGCGGCTTATGGTAATTATTCACCGGAAAATTACCAAGCCCGACCTCAAGGGGATCGAAATTTGCTAAGTTACCGGTCCAACAACTATCTTTCACCCGGTTTTTCTCCTCAAAACCACAACCCCAACAACAATTACAATAGAAGCAACCAAATCCCACCTCGAGCTTCTAATCCTTATCACCCACCCGCTCAACAAGCCCCACCCATCAATCAAGATGTTGAAGCCTTAATGAGAACCCAAGGAGAGCAAATTAAGAATCTCCAAAGCCAAATTATCAATTTAAAAGGGGATATCACTAAGCAAGGGAATGACATTAGATCCGAGCTTCGAAATGATATACAATCCTCCTTCAGCAATCAAACGAATGATTTGAAGAATATTGTAAAACCCGCATGCTTTTACCATGAATAGTACCCTTAAGATCGTACGTACTAGATTAAAACTTTCCTATTATAGCATGATTACGATTACGTGTTAGGATTTTACGTATTACGTACGTGTTAGAACACGATAAGTATTTACTACGCACGAGCACGTAATAATTATTTGACAATAATTAATCACGAACATGCGATCATGAAATCATGAACGTAATTAAATCACGAACTATTATTAATTACGTATATATATATATTTATTACGAGCGTAAATAAATATATTAGGTCACGGTAATTATTTAACGAGAACACATAAAACGCGAACATAAATAATCACGAACGAGTAACTAAACATCGAGTCACGGAAAATGGTAAGGGTACCCCATGTGGGGCCCTTAACCGCGGCAACAAGGGAGAAATGGGCCAAGCCCATTTCAATTTTCACAAAAGGGGGTTAAGGGGAAAAACACTACTCATTTTTTCTTTACAGAGGATTTCACAAAAAAACCTAAAACTTCTCCTACTCCTTCTTTTCTTTTTTGGCCGCCACCCTCAAAACACCAAAGGAGGTGTTTGTTGATCTTTGATCTTGGATTTATTGCTAGTGTTCGTGTTTGTTCATCGTTACTTAGATCCACGCATTCGGTAATTCTGTAAACCCTTTTCTTTTGATTTAATCTTTTAAATAATTAAGAACATGTTATGTTTTTTTTAAAACCTAATTAAATCATAGATCTAACATGGAATTGGTTTTGGTATACATCAAAAGGGATGTTTAGGGGTGTTTTGTTCTTGGCCGCCGCCTAAACCGAACCCGAGAGGGTCTCGGTTTGGCCATTTGACCACCACCGAGACCATATGGTCCCGGTTTGTTGGTGTGGGTCCCACGGCAGCAACAAGACAAGGGTAACCCCGAATTGGTTCGGGGTATGGTGTCGATTTCATGTCCAGTTCATGGTTCTTAGTCAAGATCCGGTTCACGGTGTATGTTAAGATTACTTTTCTTTTATAACCTTATGGTAAAATTAAATTAATGAACATGACATGATTAATTTAATAACATGACTTAGGTTATATTAATTATTAAAATCATGAAGTTATTAACCTAAGTATTTTATATTTTTAAGACTTATAATTAATTAGTTATTTAAAAACCATGGTTATAATTAATTAATTAATTAACATGACTTAGGTTATATTATTAATAAATAATAATACATGTTTTAACCTAAGTATTTAACTTTATTTAACTAAAACCATGATATACTTTAATTAAATATTTTAACCTACAGTTTATTTTAATTACATGAAATAATTATTAAACTATACATTATATCATTATGACTTAGAAAATAATCAGAAAAACACTTAGGCTTATATACTTAGCTTATTTAACCAGCTTATATCTACTTATGGAAACATTCTATTTTTAGAAACTTATTTAAATAAGCCAGCTAATCTATTTATGGAAACTTTCTATTTTTAGAAACTTAATTATTTCAGGCAACTAATCTATTTATGGAAACTTATTTAAATAAGGCAGCTAATCTATTTATGGAAACTTTCTATTTTTAGAAAATTATCTATTTTAAGTAGTAATTCTATTTTTGGAAACTTTCTATTTTTGGAAACTTTCTATTTTTGGAAACTTTCTATTTTTGGTAACTTTCTATTTTTGGAAACTTTCTATTTTTTGGAAAATTTCTATTAGGAAACCTGCTATTTTTGGAAAGTTACTTATTATTACACAGTAAGTATAATAATACATGAAATACAAGAAATACTTAATCAGAGTAAACAGAATATAAGATAAACACAGTTTAAGGCTTTAAAACAGTAAAACATGATATGAACGTATAAAATGAGCCAAGACATGACATAAAACCAGTTACGTACTCAGTGATCAGATACTTATACACGTATGTATTTATGTAGCATTAGTGATACCGAAGTAGGACTCTTTTCCGTTCGTCTTCTTCGTTCACTGGACATAAGGTACGGATTTCCGTCCTTTCACTATAGACATTCTTTCCTTATTAGGATTCCCCGTATGCAGCCAAATGTTTTCCCGTAGTATAAGTTACGTGTTTGAATTGCTTATGTTTAATTTAGAATACCTATAGCCATATACATGCATGACCTGTTTCACCTAGTTATGGAGGTACCATAACCATAACATTAGAGGCACTGATGTTATGACTTCACCACGGCGGAGTGATTGCTCGTGGCGTCCCTTTAGCTTTTGGCCATTTATATTATATTTATCATGTGGGGCGTATGGGTGCAACCTAGTTACATGTTTCAGTCAGGATTTCATGGTGAATGTGGTGTGTGCCTTGCATCCTTCACAAGGAGCTGATCCCTCCTACCCAAAACCAGTATATTAAATTAGAGGCAGCCCCTCTAATTTGCATGATGAGGTCACCCCTCCAAGTATTCATGCACGGTGGATTTTCATGACCTATATTGGCTAATGGTAAAATATGTTAAACAGTTTTCATAAGATAAACATAAGGTTTTTCAAACTATAAAACCAGTTTTATGAACATGTTCTAGGTTTTCCAGGACTTATACATTTCCGCTACTATTAAGTCTCTATTATATTTTTGTCACTTATACTATGTCTATATCCGTGCACTGAGCGTTTTGCTCACGTTACTTTCCTTTCCATGTCCTAAAACGGCAGGTACCCTAGGAAAGACTCGAGCATTTGGAGGACGTGCATAGGACGGAAGATGCTAGAGACTTCTTTTCCTTTTTGCCTTCATATACTTATGCTTGTTTAGTCTTTCATTCATTTCCTTTGCTTTATTATGTTTTGGGCTTATGTTTGGGAACCAATGTTTGATTCCGGTTTACCCTCTGGTCATGTAATGTTTTAGACATTTATCCTTGTATGCTTTGATGACACGCCATAATTACGCGTGACATTCCATTATCAAAATGGGGTGTTACAATTATGGTATCAGAGACAAGGCTTCGACCTGTAGGCTCTAAAACTCGACCTGTGACTAGTGGGTAGTTACCAGGAGCTTCCTAAGCCAACGTTTGTTATTCCACGTATTGATGTTTTCAGCACATTGTTGTTTTAACCATGATGTTTTCAACACCTTTAGGTTTTAACCTTGATGTTTTCATCGATATTGTTTTACTAGTATGGATGGACAACCGTCATTCATATGTAGTTATGTGTCATTGTTTCATGCATAATGTTCCTCGTGAACTGTGGCTATGTGGACTGAACCCCAATAGTTCATAATTAGTCACATAAAAAATTTTCTGATAAGTTTTGACAGGTGAGTTTCATTTATTTATGTTTCATATATCATTGTTGCGGGGATTATGACTAAGTAAGGGTTGGTACAGGACTGGCCCTATTTAGTCACATGTGCTTTTATCGAAACTTTTAACTTTGGGACCGACCCATAGGCGTCCCCTCGCCATGTCTTTTGTTTTGGGATCGACCCATAGGCGTCCCCTCGCACATATAAAGGTTTTTATAAACTACATTACGCATTCATGCACTGTTTTTCATGCATAAAATTTTTCTCATGATTTATTGGCATAAAAAAAAATCATGTACCCTCATAAGATAATATGTTTTTATGTCAACTATGTTCTCATACTGTCATGGTTAACTTCAGTTCATGCTGATTATGTTATACACTCCTTCATGTTGAATTGTTCATGTTTCTTCATGATAATTCCGTCTTCATGTTGATTACGTCTTACGCCTCTTTTGTTATTTATGTTTTCATGCAAGGCATTGTTGGATTTCATTGAATCCTGCTTTCATGATAGTCATGGTTGGTTCTCATTGATCATGCTGTCAGGCAAATCACCGTTGAATTTTGTGTAACCACACTTTAGCGTTTCTCGATTTAACCAGAATGATGTCTATGCTAATACTGCTAGGTTATCATGATGGTTCTCTAACCATTTAACAGATATACTTTCCTTAAATCATGACAAATGATCGGCCTCATACCGATCATTTCATGTACATTCCATGTGTACTCCATGTACCTTACCCTATGTGCGTACTTCCACTTGCTGATACTCTACAAATTGTTGATGCCGCTCATAGCTTGGAGATGTTACTAAAGGTTGATGCTGCTGATGATTGGAGACACTACGAGATGCGGATGCTGTTCACAACCTGGAGATCCTACAAGACGAAGACAAAGGCGTCAGAGCAAAGCAATTGGACGAGAAGATGCTTTACTATCAGACGATTTCCATCAATCATTGTCCCAAATTCTTAGTTACATGTCACACGTCATTCGACTGTCATTTCAGCCATATGAGTGCAAACCGGTACCAGTCGGCCACTCAGTTGAATAGTTACATGAATTACGGTCATGAGAATGACCGTCATGGAACAGACAGACAGGACGATAGTAACCACTAATATGACAGAAACTGTCCTAGAAATCGCAACCGAGGCTCCGGCCGCGGACGTGATCAGACATACAAAGGATCAGTAGTCCAACCGATTCGCCAAGTCTGGCTTACTAACCTAATATTGCAGTTCTATTGTTTTACGTCTCGAGACACATGTCAAGACATCAGTCAAGACACATGTCTCACGTATACCTTCTGAAGACACATGTCAAGACATCGGTCAAGACACATGTCTCACGTATACCTTCTGAAGACACATGTCAAGACACCAGTCAAGACATATATCATGCTTATAGTTCCAAGACACGAGTCAAGACACATGACTCACGTCCAACTATGGAACCTTTCTAAGAAATTCAGGGTACCCTCCAAGGGTATATCCATTTTGTTCTGCCGTGTATTAATCAGGCAACAAGAATTTCAATACCATTACCGGCGCATCATTGAGAACTGTCCCGTTGCCGATGTCACTTTCATTTGTTTCACCATATTTCATATATTCATGACCATGAAGGACGCGTTTCGTATTCCCACATATACGAAGGTTTTCCTTCAGCTTAATGATGAGATCCAAGCTGCTAACGCATTTCCTCGGACAGACACGAGATGAATTTTATCCTAATTATGTACTATGAACAGCACACCATGCTACGATTCATAATTATGTACAGTAATGTTCAGGCTCCTGAATACATTCAGCTTGATTTTCCATCAGGAAAATCTGTACAAATTATCTATGCTTTCCAAGCACGTGCTTTGTTAGCCATGATTGCTAAAACTTTCTAGCTGTCTGTAAGACACGACTACTAAAGTCCTTTTACGCATAACCAACATATTATTCCAAAGTTGTCCCTTACACTCCAGAAGAACCTTCAAGGAGAAGGACGGTAACATAAGATTATGTGTCGACTACCGTCGATTATTAAACAAATCACCATTCATGACCGTTATTCTCTTCCACGTATTGACAACATGTCCAATCGACCTTATAGTGTTAATCACTTTTCCAAGATTGAACTCATGATCATGCTTCCAACAGTGACGAGTGAAAAAGCAGGACATGTCCATGACTACTATTCGTACACGACTCGGTCATGCTAGATTTATGATTTTGAATTAGTCTAACCAATGCTCCAACGACATTATAAGAATGAGTTTCCATGAACTCATAGCAAATTCATCAGTGTTTTCATTAAGGATAACCTGATTTCCTTTAAGCCCAGAGAAGAACAGGAAGACCATATCTGCACTATGTTGCAAATTCTATGACGAGAGAAATTTTACCCTAGAAATTTTCCAATATCAATTCTGTTTGATTACAGTGACACGCTGAATCACATGGGTTCCTATGGTTAATCTTACCATGACTTTGCTTATGCGTAAAAGAGAGAACCCTACACTACATTAGGTGTTCTAGGAAATCCTACGCTAGGAGAAGTCTAGATTCAGAGACTCAGAGTTTCGCAAACTCCTATGTATCAAGTTCTACGAAGCAAGATACAGTTACGTCCATATCTATGTACCTGACATACCAACAGGCTAAGATAGGACACCAACAAACTGAGATGTTTCATCATTTGAAATTGTGAACTAAAATGGGACAAGATCTCCACGGATTTTGATTACCAGGTTAATGCAAACGCAGAAGAAGCATGATGCTATCTGGTTTATTGCAAACAGTTTGATCAAGTCTGCAGAATCCTTACATCCATAAGGATTTCAGAACGAACAGATTGATCGGACATGTTCCAGCCAAGGCTCATCCGATCACTTGGCAATTTCTCAGTTATCGGGTCAGACAAATATTCGCAATTGTGCACCTTATTTACTTCACGTCCTTGTTATAATTTCACAACTTGCTTTCGCGTTCGCGTTCATGACACTATTTACGTTCATGATCGTATATGGGCTTACGATTTTACGTTCATTTCGTTCTGGGAAGTTTTGCAAGAACTTGAGAGACCAGACCCAAGTTTAGTATAACTCTCAATCATCAGATAGACGTTTCACGTCATATTCCACGACTCACCTTGTAGCGTTTGGCGTTACCGCCATTATGTTCTATGTTCACGATATGTTTCACATGTGATGTTCATTCCACGTTCCTCATATCATGATCAAGATATGTTACACGTATCATGGTCACGATATGTTTCCTCATACTACTCTCATCATATCTCAAGGTATCACGTTCAAAATTTTTCACGTGTCACGTTCAAAAATTTTCACGTACTACGTTTCTTTGTGTCTCGCGCATCGTTGCTAATTATCAGTTAAGTAAGAGTGTTTTGCACGATAATGTTTTAGTTGCCTTACTCGTAAATTCTTATGCCCTCGATCGAATTTAGGGGATCTACCTTACGTTGATAACCAAGAACTTCTTCGTATGTCAAGTCAAAGTCTGGAGGACCAAGACTTATCATTCGCGTCAAGATCTTGTGAAGGAACCGTTCCAAGAGGGAAGCCACTTTGAAACGGACAAGTTCATCCGGACTTCTTATCCGTTTTTCTCTTATCAATTAGATATGTCCTTTCAGTCACGTCACGTTCCATGTCTTTTCAAGACATGTCACGTTCCGCGTTATTTCGGCCAGGTCACCTGCACGTTCATTTATCTTACATACCTTCGGGTATGTTTCTCTTTCAGTTACGTTATCTATAATTCGGGGACGAATTATTCTTTTTAGGGGGGAAGATTTGTAAAACACGCATGCTTTTACCATGAATAGTACCCTTAATATCGTACGTACTAGATTAAAACTTTCCTATTATAGCATGATTACAATTACGTGTTAGGATTTTACGTATTACGTACGTGTTAGAACACGATAAGTATTTACTACGCACGAGCACGTAATAATTATTTGACAATAATTAATCACGAACATGCGATCATGAAATCATGAACGTAATTAAATCACGAACTATTATTAATTACGTATATATATATATTTATTAGGAGCGTAAATAAATATATTAGGTCACGATAATTATTTAACGAGAACACATAAAACGCGAACACAAATAATCACGAACGAGTAACTAAACATCGAGTCACGGAAAACGGTACGGGTACCCCATGTGGGGACCCTAACCGCGGCAACAAGGGAGAAATGGGCCAAGCCCATTTCAATTTTCACTAAAAGGGGTTAAGGGGAAAACACTACTCATTTTTTCTTTACAGAGGATTTCACAAAAAAACCTAAAACTTCTCCTCCTCATTCTTTCTTTTTTGGCCACCACCCTCAAAACACCAAAGGAGGTGTTTGTTGATCTTTGATCTTGGATTTATTGCTAGTGTTCGTGTTTGTTCATCGTTACTTAGATCCACGCATTCGGTAATTCTGTAAACCATTTTCTTTTGATTTAATCTTTTAAATAATTAAGAACATGTTATGTTTTTTTTAAAACCTAATTAAATCATAGATCTAACATGGAATTGGTTTTGGTATACATCAAAAGGGATGTTTAGGGGTGTTTTGTTCTTGGCCGCCGCCTAAACCGAACCCGAGAGGGTCTCGGTTTGGCCATTTGACCACCACCGAGACCATATGGTCCCGGTTGGTTGGTGTGGGTCCCACACCAGCAACAAGACAAGGGTAACCCCGAATTGGTTCGGGGTATGGTGTCGATTTCATGTCCGGTTCATGGTTCTTATGTAACACCTGGTAATTTTCCCTACTTTGTAAAATGACTATTTTACCCTTTGACTTTTTATTTAGTCAACTATGTGATTTAACTGTGTTGAAACCGGGAGGTTATCCCGCGTCTTCTGAAAAACTGTTTGCTGACGAGTAATGGCTTGACTCTGAGCTCAGTCATTAATCTGAACATTTTCTGTGAACCTGACCAAAGTGCTGAGACGGTCAATGAATTGACGATAATCCATGAGATTATTCGTTATATGTGAATTATGTGCTTAATTGTTTAGTTTTTAGCAGCGTGATCGTATTTTTTTGAGCAACGTATTTAAATATTTATGTATATGTTTATATATGCCTGTATTTTAGTATTTTTGCTATTTATAGTAATAAATCGTAGTTACTGTGAATATTTAATTAATGTATCGCGTTTTCGTATTTTACGTCGTTTTTACGTTTAACCGTCGTTAACATGCATAAAATACTTTACCAATCATAAAATGTCAGTTTTCGTCGAAAAATCGTAAATTTAATATATTTCGTCAAATTTTTAAGTTTTACGTAACTTTTAACTTAACTATATACTTTTTGATATTTACCTAAAATAACTAACCTTTTTACCTTAAACCTTTTAACTAATTACCATAGTAAAAATTTTGAATAATTTACCCCATGTGGGACCCCCATAACCGGCCAAAACCAAGCACCACATGCAAGATACACCATATTTTCACACTTTGCCAAATTAAGCTTAACTTACAAACCCTTACACATTTTAACTTATTACCACCTTAACTCTAAATCACTTCACACTTATTCACCTCACTTCACTCAACCAAAAACACACACAACACCTCTCTCTCTCTCTCTAAAACACACGGCACAAACACATACTCTCATTTCCATCATTGTTGATTTTTAAAAAGCTTCATTTTACCAAGATTCAACACAAAACAAATACACCCTAGAGCTTGTATAAGCATATAGAAGAATGGATTTTCTTGGTTTGACGATTTGATTAGTTTTTGGGTTGAAGGTTAGGGTAGAGTTCCTGTTGATTATTAGTGGGTATTATTGTAGATCGGATCGTTGTGGTTACGTAGGATCGTTACACAAGGTCATTTCTTAAATCTTTTCATCTTTTCATTTTTCCATGCATGATCTTTGTAGATCTATGCATGCATGTTACACATCAAGTATTTTTATGAAATAAAATGATGAAAAATTATTTTTGATCATGAAATATTTCAAGATTTGTGGAAATTAAGTGTGGATCTATTAGATCCATACATGAAAATGGGTTAATTGAAAGATTTGTGAAACATAAAAGTATATATATTTTGGATTTATAAACTTGAAGAAAAATGTTTGATTTTGTTGTTGTATATGAAAAATTAGAGGAAACTAGTAGTGTTACTACTAGTGGTTACGTTTGAAAATGGTCGAAAACGAGTTTTTACGGAATACGTACAATCTGTCCGACTTTTGTAAGTGGCGTAGAGAGTCGTAAAAATTGTTTTGACACTAGTTTACTACGATATTATGAAAATATAAGTGAATACCTTCGTTTCGATATATTATGGGCTAAAAACGGAGCTAAAATGAGTAAGTTGTGGTTGTTTAAATTACGTTGACGGAAAACTTTATTTTTGGAGAACAACACTATAAGTGGTTGCTGTCCAGATTTTTAAAGTGGTCGAAACGACATTTTCGAGTTAAACGGAGTTGTTTTTAGTGTCGAAATGGTTACTAAATGGTATGTATAGATGTTGGACTTGTTTTGTAAAAGCGTGTTAGCTCGAAATGCGAATACTTGTTATACTATTGAAAGTTTGAACGTTGGAAGTTGAAATGGTTACGATTGTGAAAAATGAATTGTTGAATTGTTGGCGATTGATAAATTGTTGAAAATAGGGGTTTTAGGACGAGATTTGAGTATTTACTAAAAATGGCAAATTTTTATGTGACGCCGAAAGGCTGCCGAATTTTCGTTAGAATTCACGTAGGAAAATTTGTTAAGATAAATTTTGGTAAATTAAAATTTACGCCGAAAGGCTGTCGAAATTTCGTCGAGTCAAAAATAAATATTTTTGCCTAAGTATATATATATACTATAATGTTTATAACGATGTAACATTTACAAGTCACGATTTTAACAACAAAATATATACTTGATTGATGAGTAACGTACGTGATGAACTTTTGTGACTTATTTGCTAGCGCCTAAACTATAGTATTATATTTAGGTTGTTGCTAGAGTTGCTCGCTACTATTTGATCTTACTTGTGCGGTTTGAATCGTTGCTTGAGGTGAGTTTATAGATTCCCTATTAAACTATTTTTCTATGTTTAATGTTTTGGGATGTGATAAATGCTTTGATGACTTGCTTCTGGACGCAAGTAAAACTTGATTTCTGTGAACGCTTTGTGAACACTATTTATGAGATAGCTTAAGTTGCTTTAGCCATAGTCCCCACTATCGTGAATCGTTAGTTACTCTGCTGGAGTAAGCTCTTATGTTACGGATAGATCTATTGAGGGTTGACAACCTCCACTCGGGCATTCTGACGCCGGACGAGTGTGTACCATTTGTATGAACGGAGTTATCTTGGCTAGGTACTCCATTGGGGCAAAATTTATGTATGCAATCTATTATATGCACTGGATCACTAGTTTCGATGTCACGAGCTTAGCGCTATCATAAATATTGTGAACACCCAATTTATCCTACACTTGGCACTATATCTCCTATAGTTGCACGTGTACATGAAATGAAATCTGAAACTGAACGACTATGAATTTTTACTTGAAACCTATATTCTCACCAACTTTATGTTGACCCAGTTTAGCATTTATCTCAGGTAATTGATGATGTGTTGTACCTGCTGTGTGAAGTACTTGGAGTCCGCATGCATTTCTTGGCTATCTTCGGACATTTGTTTACTTATGCTTTTGAACTATTATCTCGTTGATGTTTAAAACTTTTACATTCCGCTGCACTATCTTTTGAAACTGAGACCTTTTGTACTGTGATGCTTTTAATTTAAATTCAACGAGGTATTTTTATAAAACGTCTCATTTAGAGTCGTTCTCTTGTACCTTGAACTATGATACAATGACGTAACAGCCCCCGAGCTTCACCGCTTCCGCATATCACACTATGGGGTGTTACAGAATTGGTATCAGAGCCTTGGTTATAGAGAACTAGGTTTGCATCTTAGGCCTAGACTATAACCGATGTGGCTACTTGTTACTCTATATATATATGTGTACTACGTAATGTATTACGTAGGATAACACTATAAGTAATATGTAATATACATTATGTAATACGTAATATGTATTATATACATATGCATCTCGTTGATTTGCATACTTTAATTTCTATACATGATTATTTCATGCATACCCTACAACTGCTTAATACGCATTTTGGTTGTTGCAGGTTATGTCGTCATCTACTGTTTCTTACCAGCCCGACTCTGCTGACGAAGAGTGGGAAGACGAGATTGAGATGGTACCAGATCATGTTGAGCCGGAGAATGACCCAGAGGAGGCTGATCCTGAGGAGGAAGGTGCGGAGTATGACCCTGACGAGGATCCAGAGGAGGATGACGAGGGTGAGCCTGATGTGTTGTCTGATACTTCCGATGTTGTTGATGGGATGCCACCGGTTGTGCATCGTACTTTGATCGAGTGGGTTAGTGGTAGTGAGGACGATGAGGATGATGAGGATGACGTGGATGGTATTGAGGTAGATCACGAGGGTGATGAGGATATGGATGGACATGAGGTAGGTCATGAGGATGATATGGATGGTATTGAGGTAGATCACGAGGGTGATAAGGATATGGATGGACATGAGGTAGGTCATGAGGATGATATGGATGGTGTTGAGGTAGATCGTGAGGGTGATGATGATATGGATGGATATGAGGTAGATCGTGAGGATGATGAGGACATGGATGATGAGATTGAGAGTGATACTGACGTTAGGATGGTTGTGGCTAGTAGTGATAGCGAGGGTGCTGAGGCTGATGATGATATTAGGGTTGATGCTTTGACTGTTGTACCTGAGAGAGTTGAGCCTAGTAGGAGGAGTGAGATTAGGAAGACGTCCAACTTGAGGAAGAAGCCTACTGTTCCCTGTCAGCGGTTTAGAGAGGAGAGGGAAGCTTTATGGGGTACGCCGCCAGCTGAGGTTTATACTGATTCCGATGATACTGTACCACCTGCTGATGGGACTGGACCATCCGGTGTTAGATTTCGAGCCTTGTCCGATTCTGATTCGTCATGCCCACGGAAGAGGATCCGTATGTCTGATCCACACACTACACCTGAGGCATCGCCTACTCATGAGATTCGAGCTGCTACTGTTGTTTCTACACCACCTACTCATCATGTTGGAGAGCCCTCTAGACCTAGGTCATGTGTTGTTATGATAGGATGTGATAGGGATTCAGATGCTGTTCGTTTTCGTCTACTTGAGGATGCGGTTTTTGGATTGTTAGAGGATAATGAGGATACCCGCGACTTGTTGGATACCACACTTTAGGAGGTTGCTAGGTTGAGGCGTGAGTTGGAGTCAGTTCGTGGAGGAGACCGAGCTGCAGATGGAGACCCGAGGAGTGATTCATCGAGATGTGCTGAGTGTGATCGTCGTCGTCGCACTTAGAGATTCGTCGTTATTGTGCTTGATTCTAGAGTAGATTGACATCTTTATCTTTTGGGTATTGTATCCACTAAACTAGAGTAGTACTCGGTTAGTTGGAGTAGACTAGATGTAATCGTACTCTTATTTTATGACTATGTACTTGATATTTTGATTATGAATGGGAATTTAACTTTATGACCTTGACCAGTGACTATCCTTTTTATGTTTGTTGTACTGTTAAATTATGCATTCTATTTTAGCATATGAAATATATAACGTGTATATTCATGCTTGAACCTTAATTTCATTGTTGTCTTAACGCAGAGAAACAATGGTGAACACACGTAACAGAATGACTGACGCACAATTGGAAGCACTGATTACGCAACGAGTGACTGCTGCACTAGCAAACGTTCAAGCTAACAACAACATTAACGAAGCACCGCCGAACAATGTTGACAATCGACCGCCTAAGCCATGTACTTACAAGGACTTTAGGAGCTGTGACCCTTTGACTTTTAATGGTACTGAAGGAGCTGTCGGATTAGCTCGTTGGGTTGAAAAGATGGAAGCTGTGTTCCGTGTTAGTGGATGTGCTGTTGAGAACCAAGTGACTTATTCTACTTGTACTTTAGCTGCTGGAGCGTTGACCTGGTGGAACACACATGTGCAAACGGCTGGAGCCGAGGAGGCGTATGGAATGAGTTGGGAGGAACTTAAGAAGTTGTTGACTAAGGAGTACTGTCCTCGTAATGAGATTTAGAAAATGGAAATCGAACTGTGGAACTTGACTGTGAAGAACAATGATATTGGGACGTACACTAGGAGGTTTCAAGAATTGTGTTTGCTATGTCCTGGAATGGTTCCGGATGAAGAGAAGAAGGTTGAGCGCTATATTTGGGGTTTACCGAGTAGAGTTCAAGGGAATGTGACATCGTCTGGACCGACAAAAGTTAGTGATGCTATAAGGATGGCTCACAGTCTGATGGACCAAGTTGTTCGAGCAAATGCTGGGTATGCCGCGGACAACAAGAGAAAGTGGGGTAATAACCAAAGGAACAACCATGGGAACAATCCGAATAAGAGGCAAGACACTATGAAAGCGTACACTGCTGGTACTGGGGAAAAGGGAGTGTACAATGGGACGTTACCTCTGTGCAATCGATGCAAGCGTCACCACAATGGACAATGCAATGTACAGTGTCACAACTGCAAGAAAACTGGACACATTGCTAGGGATTGTAAGTCACCACCCAACATGAAAGCCAACGTCACTTGCTATGAATGTCAGCAGAAGGGACACTACAGCAATGAGTGCCCAAAGAAAAAGAACAAGGACAAGGACCAAGGAAAGAATGCTAAAGCCGGGGAAGCTCGTGGAAGGGTCTATGTGATAGGAGGAGGAGAAGCGCAACAAAACCCCGACGTTGTGACGGGTACGTTTCTTCTCAATGGTCGTTATGCTTCTATTTTATTTGATACTGGAGCCGATAGGAGTTTCGTGTCGACTGCTTTTAGTGCTTTACTTGATGTGACCCCTTCGGCCTTAGACACTAAGTACACTATTGAGTTAGCTAATGGGAAGTTGATAGAAGCCGACACTATTCTTCGTGGATGCACTTTAAATCTTCTAGGTCATCCTTTCGTAATAGACCTTATGCCTGTTGAGTTAGGGAGTTTTGACGTGATTGTCGGAATGGATTGGTTGTCGAGATATCGTGCTACGATTGTATGTGACGAGAAGATCGTTCGTTTACCATTTGGTGATGAAGTTTTGGAGATACAAGGGGATACAAGTAACGGAAAGGGGAAGTCACGACTGAACATTATCTCACGTGTCAAGGCTCAGAAGTTGTTGTCGGAAGGTTGCCACGTATTTTTAGCCTGTGTTACTGAAAAGCGGACGGAAGAAAAACGGTTGGAAGATGTACCTATCGTACGGGATTTTCCGGAAGTCTTTCCTGAAGATTTGCCTGGATTACCGCCGGCTAGACAAGTTGAATTCCAGATCGATTTAATACCGGGAGCTGCACCTGTTGCTCGAGCGCCTTATCGTTTAGCACCGTCGGAATTGCAAGAACTAGCGACGCAACTACAAGAGTTGACTGATAAAGGATTCATAAGACCGAGTTCTTCACCCTGGGGAGCTCCAGTCTTATTTGTAAAGAAGAAGGATGGGAGTTTTCGGATGTGTATCGACTATCGTGAGTTGAACAAACTTACCATCAAGAACCGTTACCCGTTACCTAGGATCGATGATCTGTTTGATCAGTTGCAAGGATCGAGCGTTTACTCGAAGATTGACCTTAGGTCTGGTTATCACCAATTAAGAGTCCGTGAGGAAGATGTTGCAAAGACTGCTTTTAGGACTAGGTATGGATACTATGAGTTCCAAGTGATGCCGTTCGGTTTGACAAACGCACCTGCTGTGTTTATGGACCTCATGAACCGGGTGTGTAAATCGTATTTGGACAAGTTTGTCATTGTGTTCATCGATGACATACTGATTTACTCAAGGAATAAGAAAGAACATGAGGAACATCTTAAGATAATATTGGAATTGCTTAAGAAGGAGGAATTGTACGCTAAGTTCTCGAAGTGTGATTTTTGGTTGCCAAGAGTACAATTTCTAGGTCACGTTATAGATATCAAGGGGATTCACGTTGATCCTGCTAAGATTGAATCAATTAGGGAGTGGACTGCTCCTACGACACCGACTGAAATTCGCCAATTCTTAGGACTCGCCGGATACTACCGAAGGTTCATCGAGGGATTCTCGAAGATCGCGAAACCATTGACGAAGTTGACTCAAAAGAAGGTGAAATATGAATGGGGAGATAAGGAGGAATTAGCATTACAAAAGTTGAAACAAATGTTGTGTAGTGTGCGTATTCTATTGTTACCAGAAGGATCGGAAGACTTTGTGGTCTACTGTGATGCATCAGCAAAAGGATTGGGAGCTGTGTTGTAATACTTGGATTTTGCTAGTTGAAAGTTCATTTTCTCGGTGTCTCTTCGAATTGATTTCCGGTTAATTGTGTGAGATTAGTTGTTCTTGGTGAAACAAATATTGTTGGATTTGGTAAAATAAATGTGCAAGACTTAATAATAAAGGACGGGAAATTAAAACTAAAACTAGTTGAAACGGAAACGGTGCATATTTAAAACTTTAAAAGTAAAAGACGTGAAATTAAATAACGTAAAATTAAAACTTGACAAAAAGTAAATTGACAATAAAATAAAAATGCGGAACGAAATTAAAATAGACTAAAAATAAAACGAGAAAAATTAACACTTTAACTAGAACAAAGAATTAAAACAAACCAAAACCACCCAATCGGAATACACCCAAAAAGGTGTCCCGATCGGAATGTATTCCGATCGGATGATCGGAAAGTTGGAATTGAACAGCAATCGGAATGTGCAAAGTAGACATAATCGGAATGTCAAGAAATGAAACCAAATCGGAATGTCTACAAAAATTGACCAAATCGGAATGTAATAAAGATGGCATAATCGGAATATACTAGAATGAGCAAATCGGAATATTGAAAAGGATTTCAGATCGGAAAGTACCAAAACAACATGTAATCAGAATGACAAGAAAAGGGACAATCGGAAAGTTTAAAGCCCTTTTCCGATTGGGCGATCGGAAAAAGGGGTGTGCATGGTCGGAATATCATATCGGAAAAGGGTTTCCCCTTTCCGATTTAAGTGGGATCCGAAATAAAAAGCAAAGGAAATAAGCTATTGAAATAAGCTATTTACCAAAACTAGAACGAATCTAAAGAGAGATGAACTCAATAAGCATGAATAACAACTTATCAAACTTAAAAGAAACAAACTTTTGAATCAAAATATAAAAAGATGAACTTTTAAGCACGAAAACATGAATGAACAACACGGATCATATGTAAATCGCACCAAAAGCAAACAAGAATTAAGAAAGGAAGATGAGAGATTAAGACAAGAAAAGTAAAGATTAAAGAACAATAATTGAAAACTTACTTGAAAATTAAAATGGATTAAAGGTACATAGCAAGTAATAAAAATGCAAGAAAATTAATGACAAGAAATAAAAATGGTGGAAGTGGTGGTTTGTCAAACCACCCAACAACATGAAAATGAAGCTAGCCTAAACTATATATAGGGGTGATTAGGGAGGAGCTTAGGAAGCTTCCTCCCTCTTTCCTCTTTGCCTTAATTGCACACTTAAGTCCTTTTCTTCTTTATCTTTTGTTAATCTTGGACTTTGTCTTGGGATTTCTTTAACTCGTCTTGATTTTTCTTTATAAATAAGACTCGAGTTCTTCGGCTTTTTAGTAAACTTCTGTCCTTTGACTTTTTCTTCGATAAATCTTCAGAATTGGTCTTGAACTTCCGTTCTTTTTCCACTCTTGATCTTTCGACTTCATCTTTCGTCTTTTTCTTCGATAAAAGCCCGTGAATGCCGTGTTTTCTCCACTTTTCACCTTTTCGTCCTAAATCACAACATAAACACAAACCACGCATAATTCTAACATAAATGACATAAAATACACGTTTTGGCTCGGTTATTATTGCAATTAAGTGGTAAAAAGGATGGGTGTTTTCACACCTATCAAATCCCCTACACTTAACCATTGCAATGTCCTCATGCAATGCATTAGTTACAAAGCAGGTTTATACTTTTCATCATAATCAATCTACGTTGGCCTTTATTAAAGAGATAAAAAAATTATAAACATTCAAAGTAAAGAAATTAAAAACATACCTTGGGTTTTGGAAATGTCGTGAATGATCATCATCCTCAAGTTTTCACTTTCTCTAAACCAAGCTTAGAAACGAGATCATTGTTATTATAAGTTAGCAAACTAACACGAACTCATGTGGGCCAATTATTCACTTAGACTCCCTTATTCCTAGGGGTATCTCTTATATTTTATTGTTGTCTTGAATGATCACGAGGATGCATTTTTTACTTATTTCGATAGTTATTTAGTCCGAAAATAAAGTGAACGATTTAATCAATAGTTAGCTAAAGGACAAAATCTTTTAAAACTGCTTCTCGGGACCTCATAAAGTTCATATCTTGGCATAACTCGCTTCGCGATTTGAGACCTTTCTCGGACCGATATTTGGCAGCGACTTCGTACTTCAAACCTTGAGAGACGCTCATGAAATAATTGTCTTCTCTTCATAATAGGAATTTCTTCACTTGAAATTTTGAGAGATTCATACTTGGACCACGACTTCTTCATTTTTCTCCAATCTTTATTTTGGATTTTGATATACAACGATCCGCCTCCTTTTATGACTTGGATCTATTTATCCTCATACCTTGTTAGGGTCTTTTCGGATACACTTCTCCATGACTTTTGGGGAGTTTTTTCTTTTCGTCGTGTGTCTCGATCCTTCATATTGATTTTCGATAAATGATTCTTCACATCACTTCGGATCTTTAGCAACAAAATATAGCCCTCATGCCTTGTTAGGGCCTTTTCGGACTCGCTAATCTTCGCATCCCGCTTCAATAAGTTATGCCTTGGCTATGAACTCTAATCCATACCGAGCAACTTTTAAACGATCTTGGGCTAGAAGCTAAGTAACTTTTCAAATCGTACAACCTTATTTATTGCAGATAAATTTATTAGCAAGCGATGGGAGAATAGGCTTATAATTAACTCACATAAATTCACGAAAGAATACCAAACTTATAATTGACTCTATCATCTCTCGTTCTCCACAATTTAAAATCTCAAGGAATGAGACTCGTAGATGCTTAGCCTATTAAATCAAAGTTTTGGGTTTTCGAGTCATCTATAGGATCTTGCAAATTCTTAGACTTTTTCAAGTTTAGAAATCGCATTTTAAAGTTCCCTTGATAAACAACTCTCTAGGATCAATTATAGGAACTTGCGAAAAGTTCTTGTTCTTACCCCGTGAGAGTTAAGACTTTCGCGTTTTATAGCTCCCTATATAAAAGCCTAGCAAAACTTGACTTAAACTTGTTAAGGATACTAGCTAGAGTAACTTAGATAAGTAAACTCGGGTTGAGTCAAAAGATTCACAACGTTTGAAAATTAAAACCACTTTATTAAATTTTTATTCTAATAAGGAAAGAAAATAACTAAACAAAGGTAAAAACAACTATACAACTAGGCCAAAATAGATTAAAAATTTTGAAAAATGTCGAAAAATCAAATTTTCTAGTTAAAATGAGGACAAATACAAGGAAAAGGCCACTTAACTTCGATAGAAGTCCTACCTACACTTAATATAAACATTGTCCTTAATGTTTAAGCATGTGGGAGTAAACTCCCACATACTTAGGACATTGTGCACGTTGTTTAAATCTTGCTAAGGAAAAGACAACTAAAGAGATTCCTATTTTAATATTGAGAAATATAAAATAGTGAATCGAAAAGAGTTTAGGATAGAACCAGGAAGAAGGGAACACGGAATCACGGTTCGTCAAAAGTCATCAAGAGTGTGTCTTTGAAGCTCTAATCCCTGCACATGATAAGAAAGAAAGCAAGAAACACCACGGGGCTCCCCCTACATTTATGGTGAAAATAGATAGATAATTGGGTTGCCTCCCAAAAAGCGCTTGTTTATATTAACCGAGTCACGAGCCTGACTCGTCCCCGAATTAAATAGTCCATGGGGAAGCCTCGAATGTGATACCGGGATCAAAGACCTTGTCCTCGTTCCCGGTTGACATCAACAAAGGAGAGGCGGGGGGATAAGTCTTGAAAGGGAGAAAGGTCCTTTCGACATACGAAAAGTATGTGAATTCAAGGTCCACGGGAGGTGGGTTGGGTAAAGTAAGCACATTGTCCTCCCCCAAAGACAATAGATGTTGAGCAAGCGGCAAAGCCGTATAGTTATCAATTATAGCATAATCAATGCCACCTCCCGGGTCAAAGCACTCATCCTCCGTGATGGTCTCTAACGGAGTGGATGAAAGGTGCTCGGGAGGGGGACTTGGGTCAATACTGTCCTGCAGCAAATTATCAAAAATAATGTCCCCCTCCATGTCATCGTCAGCATTACCTGGTGGTATGGAGTGAATGTCGATTTCTTCCGGCAATGGGTCATTATCTTCAACGGGAGGAATAGATGGAGGCAAAGACTCGGAAAGAGGAGGAGAAGTCAACCCTTCGATTTGAGCAATAAGAAGGTACACTTTCTGTAATCTATCTCGAAGAAGCACGTCTTCCACCTTATCCACAAGATCATGTTCATCGGTGAACTTCTCGTAAACTGGAGAGAATAAATCGTCATCACCCGCATCTCCTGGTGGAGATTGAGAAATTTCAAAAGTGAAATTCTCATAGCTTGGAGAAAAATCGTCATCATTAGGATCGACCTCTTTCGTAAGAGCAACGTCGTCCTTAGGCTCCATAGCAGTCGGTATGTCACAAACCTCATCATCAAACACTTTATCAAGACCAACATCACTAAGCTCATTCAATGTATCACACTCCTTAGACACGTTTGGGATATTGAGAGGAGGGATGACAATTGTACTAAAAATAATACTCCCCGGCAGCGGCGCCATTTAATACTTGGATTTTGCTAGTTGAAAGTTCGTTTTCTCGGTGTCTCTTCGAATTGATTTCCGGTTAATTGTGTGAGATTAGTTGTTCTTGGTGAAACAAATATTGTTGGATTTGGTAAAATAAATGTGCAAGACTTAATAATAAAGGACGGGAAATTAAAACTAAAACTAGTTGAAACGGAAACGGTGCATATTTAAAACTTTAAAAGTAAAAGACGTGAAATTAAATAACGTAAAATTAAAACTTGACAAAAAGTAAATTAACAATAAAATAAAAATGCGGAACGAAATTAAAATAGACTAAAAATAAAACGAGAAAAATTAACACTTTAACTAGAACAAAGAATTAAAACAAACCAAAACCACCCAATCAGAATACACCCAAAAAGGTGTCCCGATCGGAATGTATTCCGATCGGATGATCGGAAAGTTGGAATTGAACAGCAATCGGAATGTGCAAAGTAGACATAATCGGAATGTCAAGAAATGAAACCAAATCGGAATGTCTACAAAAATTGACCAAATCGGAATGTAATAAAGATGGCATAATCGGAATATACTAGAATGAGCAAATCGGAATATTGAAAAGGATTTCAGATCGGAAAGTACCAAAACAACATGTAATCGGAATGACAAGAAAAGGGACAATCGGAAAGTTTAAAGCCCTTTTCCGATTGGGCGATCGGAAAAAGGGGTGTGCATGGTCGGAATATCATATCGGAAAAGGGTTTCCCCTTTCCGATTTAAGTGGGATCCGAAATAAAAAGCAAAGGAAATAAGCTATTTACCAAAACTAGAACGAATCTAAAGAGAGATGAACTCAATAAGCATGAATAACAACTTATCAAACTTAAAAGAAACAAACTTTTGAATCAAAATATAAAAAGATGAACTTTTAAGCACGAAAACATGAATGAACAACACGGATCATATGTAAATCGCACCAAAAGCAAACAAGAATTAAGAAAGGAAGATGAGAGATTAAGACAAGAAAAGTAAAGATTAAAGAACAATAATTGAAAACTTACTTGAAAATTAAAATGGATTAAAGGTACATAGCAAGTAATTAAAATGCAAGAAAATTAATGACAAGAAATAAAAATGGTGGAAGTGGTGGTTTGTCAAACCACCCAACAACATGAAAATGAAGCTAGCCTAAACTATATATAGGGGTGATTAGGGAGGAGCTTAGGAAGCTTCCTCCCTCTTTCCTCTTTGCCTTAATTGCACACTTAAGTCCTTTTCTTCTTTATCTTTTGTTAATCTTGGACTTTGTCTTGGGATTTCTTTAACTCGTCTTGATTTTTCTTTATAAATAAGACTCGAGTTCTTCGGCTTTTTAGTAAACTTCCGTCCTTTGACTTTTTCTTCGATAAATCTTCAGAATTGGTCTTGGACTTCCGTTCTTTTTCCACTCTTGATCTTTCGACTTCATCTTTCGTCTTTTTCTTCGATAAAAGCCCGTGAATGCCGTGTTTTCTCCACTTTTCACCTTTTCGTCCTAAATCACAACAAAAACACAAACCCGCATAATTCCGACATAAATGACATAAAATACACGTTTTGGCTCGGTTATTATTGCAATTAAGTGGTAAAAAGGATGGGTGTTTTCACACCTATCAAATCCCCTACACTTAACCATTGCAATGTCCTCATGCAATGCATTAGTTACAAAGCAAGTTTATACTTTTCATCATAATCAATCTACGTTGGCCTTTATTAAAGAGATAAAAAATTATAAACATTCAAAGTAAAGAAATTAAAAACATACCTTGGGTTTTGGAAATGTCGTGAATGATCATCATCCTCAAGTTTTCACTTTCTCTAAACCAAGCTTAGAAACGAGATCATTGTTATTATAAGTTAGCAAACTAACACGAACTCATGTGGGCCAATTATTCACTTAGACTCCCTTATTCTAGGGGTATCTCTTATATTTTATTGTTGTCTTGAATGATCACGAGGATGCATTTTTTACTTATTTCGATAGTTATTTAGTCCGAAAATAAAGTGAACGATTTAATCAATAGTTAGCTAAAGGACAAAATCTTTTAAAACTGCTTCTCGGGACCTCATAAAGTTCATATCTTGGCATAACTCGCTTCGCGATTTGAGACCTTTCTCGGACCGATATTTGGCAGCGACTTCGTACTTCAAACCTTGAGAGACGCTCATGAAATAATGGTCTTCTCTTCATAATAGGAATTTTATCACTTGAAATTTTGAGAGATTCATACTTGGACCACGACTTCTTCATTTTTCTCCAATCTTTATTTTGGATTTTGATATACAACGATCCGCCTCCTTTTATGACTTGGATCTATTTATCCTCATACCTTGTTAGGGTCTTTTCGGATACACTTCTCCATGAATTTTGGGGAGTTTTTGCTTTTCGTCGTGTGTCTCGATCCTTCATATTGATTTTCGATAAATGATTCTTCACATCACTTCGGATCTTTAGCAACAAAATATAGCCCTCATGCCTTGTTAGGGCCTTTTCGGACTCGCCAATCTTCGCATCCCGCTTCAATAAGTTATGCCTTGGCTATGAACTCTAATCCATACCGAGCAACTTTTAAACGATCTTGGGCTAGAAGCTAAGTAACTTTTCAAATCGTACAACCTTATTTATTGCAGATAAATTTATTAGCAAGCGATGGGAGAATAGGCTTATAATTAACTCACATAAATTCACGAAAGAATACCAAACTTATAATTGACTCTATCATCTCTCGTTCTCCACAATTTAAAATCTCAAGGAATGAGACTCGTAGATGCTTAGCCTATTAAATCAAAGTTTTGGGTTTTCGAGTCATCTATAGGATCTTGCAAATTCTTAGACTTTTTCAAGTTTAGAAATCGCATTTTAAAGTTCCCTTGATAAACAACTCTCTAGGATCAATTATAGGAACTTGCGAAAAGTTCTTGTTCTTACCCTGTGAGAGTTAAGACTTTCGCGTTTTATAGCTCCCTATATAAAAGCCTAGCAAAACTTGACTTAAACATGTTAAGGATACTAGCTAGAGTAACTTAGATAAGTAAACTCGGGTTGAGTCAAAAGATTCACAACGTTTGAAAATTAAAACCACTTTATTAAATTTTTATTCTAATAAGGAAAGAAAATAACTAAACAGAGGTAAAAACAACTATACAACTAGGCCAAAATAGATTAAAAATTTTGAAAAATGTCGAAAAATCAATTTTTCCGGTTAAAATGAGGACAAATACAAGGAACTTCGATAGAAGTCCCCCTACACTTAATATAAACATTGTCCTCAATGTTTAAGCATGTGGGAGTAAACTCCCACACACTTAGGACATTGTGCACGTTGTTTAAATCTTGCTAAGGAAAAGACAACTAAAGAGATTCCTATTTTAATATTGAGAAATATAAAATAGTGAATCGAAAAGAGTTTAGGATAGAACCGGGAAGAAGGGAACACGGAATCACGGTTCGTCAAAAGTCATCAAGAGTGTGTCTTTGAAGCTCTAATCCCTGCACATGATAAGAAAGAAAGCAAGAAACACCATGGGGCTCCCCCTACGCTTATGGTGAAAATAGATAGATAATTGGGTTGCCTCCCAAAAAGCGCTTGTTTATATTAACCGAGTCACGAGCCTGACTCGTCCCCGAATTAAATAGTCCATGGGGAAGCCTCGAATGTGATACCGGGATCAAAGACCTTGTCCTCGTTCCCGGTTGACATCAACAAAGGAGAGGCGGGGGGATAAGTCTTGAAAGGGAGAAAGGTCCTTTCGACATACGAAAAGTATGTGAATTCAAGGTCCAGGGGAGGTGGGTTGGGTAAAGTAAGCACATTGTCCTCCCCCAAAGACAATAGATGTTGAGCAAGCGGCAAAGCCGTATAGTTATCAATTATAGCATAATCAATGCCACCTCCCGGGTCAAAGCACTCATCCTCCGTGATGGTCTCTAACGGAGTGGATGAAAGGTGCTCGGGAGGGGGACTTGGGTCAATACTGTCCTGCAGCAAATTATCAAAAATAATGTCCCCCTCCATGTCATCGTCAGCATTACCTGGTGGTATGGAGTGAATGTCGATTTCTTCCGGCAATGGGTCATTATCTTCAACGGGAGGAATAGATGGAGGCAAAGACTCGGAAAGAGGAGGAGAAGTCAACGCTTCGATTTAAGAAATAAGAAGGTGCACTTTCCGTAATCTATCTCGAAGAAGCACGTCTTCCACCTTATCCACAAGATCATGTTCATCGGTGAACTTCTCATAAACCGGAGAGAATAAATCGTCATCACCCGCATCTCCCGGTGGAGATTGAGAAATTTCAAAAGTGAAATTCTCATAGCTTGGAGAAAAATCGTCATCATTAGGATCGACCTCTTTCGTAAGAGCAACGTCGTCCTTAGGCTCCATAGCAGTCGGTATGTCACAAACCTCATCATCAAACACTTTATCAAGACCAACATCACTAAGCTCATTCAATGTATCACACTCCTTAGACACGTTTGGGATATTGAGAGGAGGGATGACAATTGCACTAGGACATTGAGCAGTAAGGTCATTCCAAGAAATAGTAGGCTCATCGTCATCATCATCATAATAGTATGGATACACTGGGGAATGAGTATAAGTCTCGATATTTGATATTTGCTCCTGTCGATGATCCTCTTGACATTTCTCGATGATCTTGTTGCAAGCTTCTTGAATTTGTTGACTTAGTTTAACAAGAGTGTCCCATTGTTCATTGGAGCTCAATTGTTCGAAGGAGGGTTGATGATCGATGGGGTGTTGTGGGGGCTCAAAATGTTGAAAACCTGAATTATAGCATGGTTGTGGCTCATAGTAGTTCATCGGTTGAGAAGAATTATAAACCGGGTTTGGTTCATAATAATCCATTGGTGAAGAAAACTGAGGACACGGATTTGGCTCATAACAATTCATTGGTTGACAATAATAGGTATCGTGAGGACCCCCACAGTTGTTGCAAAACGGGTATGGAGAAAAATCAGGTGCGTCTTGTGGATAGCTATTATCATTGTCATAATTGTACCCCGGTTCTTGCCCGTGATCATACGGGTATCGAACCGGGCACGAAACATGCCAATGAGAATCGCTTCCACAATAGATGCACGGGGAAAGAGTAGGTGGGTTCAAGAAGGACGAATTAGTCGAGTTGCACAAAGGGCAAAATCCGCTTATGAATTGTGTATTGTTGATATCGTTGCCACACCGCTCACATGTACACTATTGACATGAGTCGTTCCCGTACAATCGTCTCCCGCACCCAACGCAATAGACATAAGAATCCATTAAGAAAAATAGATGAGCAAGAAGAATATTTTTGGTGCAAAACGTTGAAAAAGAAATGCTTTTTAAGATTTTTCAAATGTTTTTGTATTTTTTTTTTTTTTGAAATTTTTGACTCGAAAAAATAACGTTCACAAGTGAACGGATCCCAAAAGCCAACGCGTCTCTCACAAAAAATCGTTAATCCTCACGAAAAGAGCCGGCAGCGGCGCCATTTAATACTTGGATTTTGCTAGTTGAAAGTTCGTTTTCTCGGTGTCTCTTCGAATTGATTTCCGGTTAATTGTGTGAGATTAGTTGTTCTTGGTGAAACAAATATTGTTGGATTTGGTAAAATAAATGTGCAAGACTTAATAATAAAGGACGGGAAATTAAAACTAAAACTAGTTGAAACGGAAACGGTGCATATTTAAAACTTTAAAAGTAAAAGACGTGAAATTAAATAACGTAAAATTAAAACTTGACAAAAAGTAAATTGACAATAAAATAAAAATGCGGAACGAAATTAAAATAGACTAAAAATAAAACGAGAAAAATTAACACTTTAACTAGAACAAAGAATTAAAACAAACCAAAACCACCCAATCGGAATACACCCAAAAAGGTGTCCCGATCGGAATGTATTCCGATCGGATGATCGGAAAGTTGGAATTGAACAGCAATCGGAATGTGCAAAGTAGACATAATCGGAATGTCAAGAAATGAAACCAAATCGGAATGTCTACAAAAATTGACCAAATCGGAATGTAATAAAGATGGCATAATCGGAATATACTAGAATGAGCAAATCGGAATATTGAAAAGGATTTCAGATCGGAAAGTACCAAAACAACATGTAATCGGAATGACAAGAAAAGGGACAATCGGAAAGTTTAAAGCCCTTTTCCGATTGGGCGATCGGAAAAAGGGGTGTGCATGGTCGGAATATCATATCGGAAAAGGGTTTCCCCTTTCCGATTTAAGTGGGATCCGAAATAAAAAGCAAAGAAATAAGCTATTGAAATAAGCTATTTACCAAAACTAGAACGAATCTAAAGAGAGATGAACTCAATAAGCATGAATAACAACTTATCAAACTTAAAAGAAACAAACTTTTGAATCAAAATATAAAAAGATGAACTTTTAAGCACGAAAACATGAATGAACAACACGGATCATATGTAAATCGCACCAAAAGCAAACAAGAATTAAGAAAGGAAGATGAGAGATTAAGACAAGAAAAGTAAAGATTAAAGAACAATAATTGAAAACTTACTTGAAAATTAAAATGGATTAAAGGTACATAGCAAGTAATTAAAATGCAAGAAAATTAATGACAAGAAATAAAAATGGTGGAAGTGGTGGTTTGTCAAACCACCCAACAACATGAAAATGAAGCTAGCCTAAACTATATATAGGGGTGATTAGGGAGGAGCTTAGGAAGCTTCCTCCCTCTTTCCTATTTGCCTTAATTGCACACTTAAGTCCTTTTCTTCTTTATCTTTTGTTAATCTTGGACTTTGTCTTGGGATTTCTTTAACTCGTCTTGATTTTTCTTTATAAATAAGACTCGAGTTCTTCGGCTTTTTAGTAAACTTTCGTCCTTTGACTTTTTCTTCGATAAATCTTCAGAATTGGTCTTGGAATTCCGTTCTTTTTCCACTCTTGATCTTTCGACTTCATCTTTCGTCTTTTTCTTCGATAAAAGCCCGTGAATGCCGTGTTTTCTCCACTTTTCACCTTTTCGTCCTAAATCACAACAAAAACACAAACCACGCATAATTCTGACATAAATGACATAAAATACACGTTTTGGCTCGGTTATTATTGCAATTAAGTGGTAAAAAGGATGGGTGTTTTCACACCTATCATGTTGATGCAGAGGAAGAAAGTTATCGCCTACGCGTCACGACAATTGAAAACGCATGAGAAAAATTACACTACGCACGACTTGGAGCTAGGAGCGGTAGTATTTGCCTTGAAATTGTGGAGACACTACTTGTATGGAACCAAGTGTGTCGTCTATACCGATCACAAGAGTTTACAACATATTCTTGATCAGAAGGAACTGGACATGAGACAACGTCGATGGATCGAGTTGCTCAGCGATTATGACTGTGAAATCCGTTACCACCCTGGGAAGGCCAATGTAGTGGCGGATGCGCTAAGTAGAAAGGAACAACTGATGACACGTAGAGTTAGATCGTTAGCTATGGTTATCAATCCGAACTTACCTGTGCAAATTCGTGAAGCACAAACCGAAGCTCTTAAGCCCGAACATGTTGAAGATGAGAAACTAGGAGGAATGGTTACAAAGAAATTGGAGACTAGCAATAATGGAACGCTATGTCTGAATGGTAGAAGTTGGTTACCACGGTTTGGAGGACTAAGGGACGTGATTATGCACGAGTCGCATAAATCTAAGTATTCGATTCACCCAGGATCTGACAAAATGTATCAGGATATGAAGAAGCTGTATTGGTGGCCAAATATGAAAGATGGAATCGCTACTTACGTAGGGAAGTGCCTGACTTGCGCTAGAGTGAAAACAGAACACCAAAAACCATCTGGATTGTTGGTTCAACCTGTAATTCCTATGTGGAAATGGGAAAATATAACCATGGATTTCATAACTAAGCTGCCTAAAACGACAAACGGATACGACACAATTTGGGTAATTGTGGATCGACTTACGAAATCTGCACACTTTTTGGCTATGAAGGAAGATGATTCGATCGATAAGCTTACGAGACTTTATTTGAGGGAAATAGTCACAAAACATGGAATACCGATCTCGATAATTTCTTATAGAGATGGTAGATTTACTTCGGAATTCTGGAAATCACTTCAGAAAGCGTTGGGTACGCAATTGGACATGAGTACTGCTTATCACCCGCAGACTGACGGACAGAGTGAGAGAACTATTCAAACGCTGGAGGACATGTTGCGTGCTTGTGTGCTTGACTTTGGGAAGCAATGGGAAAGACATTTGCCTCTAGTGGAATTCTCTTACAATATAGTTATCATACCAGTATTAAGGCTGCACCGTTTGAAGCGTTGTATGGTCGTAAATGTCGCTCGCCTGTGTGTTGGAGTGAGGTTGGGGATAGTCAACTCACTGGCCCTGAACTCATCCGTGAAACGACTGAGAAGATTGTTCAAATCAAGAGCCGAATTCAAGCAGCCCGTGATGGTCAGAAGAGTTACGCCGACGTTCGACGTAAGCCTCTCGAATTTCAAGTGGGAGACAAAGTGATGCTAAAAGTATCGCCTTGGAAAGGTGTAGTACGTTTTGGCAAGCGAGGAAAGCTGAACCCCCGTTATATTGGACCTTTCAAAATTCTGGCAAAGGTTGGAACTGTAGCCTATCGTCTCGAATTACCGCAAGCGTTGAGCCGCGTGCACAGCACTTTTCATGTGTCGAACTTGAAGAAGTGCCTTTCTGATGAAACACTCGTTATACCATTGGAGGAACTCCGAATCAACGACAAGATGCAATTTGTCGAGGAACCTGTTGAAATCATGGACCATGAGGTTAAACGATTGAAACAGAGTCGTATTCCTATCATCAAGGTGAGGTGGAATTCTAAACGTGGACCTGAATTCACTTGGGAGCGTGAGGATCAATTTCGCAAGAAATATCCGCAACTCTTTGACAATTCTAGAAACCGTGACACTCCTAAGCTTTGAGGACAAAGCTTCTCTATCAAGGGGATGATGTAACACCTGGTAATTTTCCCTACTTTGTAAAATGACTATTTTACCCTTTGACTTTTTATTTAGTCAACTATGTGATTTAACTGTGTTGAAACCGGGAGGTTATCCCGCGTCTTCTGAAAAACTGTTTGCTGACGAGTAATGGCTTGACTCTGAGCTCAGTCATTAATCTGAACATTTTCTGTGAACCTGACCAAAGTGCTGAGACGGTCAATGAATTGACGATAATCCATGAGATTATTCGTTATCTGTGAATTATGTGCTTAACTGTTTAGTTTTTAGCAGCGTGATCGTATTTTCTTGAGCAGCGTATTTAAATATTTCTGTATATGTTTATATATGCCTGTATTTTAGTATTTTTGCTATTTATAGTAATAAATCGTAGTTACTGTGAATATTTAATTAACGTATCGCGTTTTCGTATTTTACGTCGTTTTTACGTTTAACCATCGTTAGCATGCATAAAATACTTTACCAATCATAAAATGTCAGTTTTCGTCGAAAAATCGTAAATTTAATATATTTCGTCAAATTTTTAAGTTTTACGTAACTTTTAACTTAACTATATACTTTTTGATATTTACCTAAAACTAACTAACTTTTTTACCTTAAACCTTTTAACTAATTACCATAGTAATAATTTTGAATAATTTACCCCATGTGGGACCCCCCATAACCGGCCAAAACCAAGCACCACATGCAAGATACACCATATTTTCACACTTTGCCAAATTAAGCTTAACTTACAAACCCTTACACATTTTAACTTATTACCACCTTAACTCTAAATCACTTCACACTTATTCACCTCACTTCACTCAACCAAAAACGCACACAACACCTCTCTCTCTCTCTAAAACACACGGCACAAACACATACTCTCATTTCCACCATTGTTGATTTTTGAAAAGCTTCATTTTACCAAGAATCAACACAAAACAAATACACCCTAGAGCTTGTATAAGCATATAGAGGAATGGATTTTCTTGGTTTGACAATTTGAGAAGTTTTTGGGTTGAAGATTAGGGTAGAGTTCTTGTTGATTATTAGTGGGTATTATTGTAGATCGGATCGTTGTGGTTACGTAGGATCGTTACACAAGGTCATTTCTTAAATCTTTTCATCTTTTCATTTTTCCATGCATGATCTTTGTAGATCTATGCATGCATGTTACTCATCAAGTATTTTTATGAAATATAATGATGAAAATTTATTTTTGGTCATGAAATATTTCAAGATTTGTGGAAATTAAGTGTGGATCTATTAGATCCATACATGAAAATGGGTTAATTGAAAGATTTGTGAAACATATAAGTATATATATTTTGGATTTGTAAACTTGAAGAAAAATCTTTGATTTTGTTGTTGTATATGAAAAATTAGAGGAAACTAGTAGTGTTACTACTAGTGGTTACGTTTGAAAATGGTCGAATACGAGTTTTTACGGAATACGTACAATCTGTACGACTTTTGTAAGTGGCGTAGAGAGTCGTAAAAATTGTTTTGACACTAGTTTACTACGATATTATGAAAATATAAGTGAATACCTTCGTTTCGATATATTATGGGCTAAAAACGGAGCTAAAATGAGTAAGTTGTGGTTGTTTAAATTACGTTGACGGAAAACTTTATTTTTGGAGAACAGCACTATAAGTGGTTGCTGTCCAGATTTTTAAAGTGGTCGAAACGACATTTTCGAGTTAAACGGAGTTGTTTTTAGTGTCGAAATGGTTACTAAATGGTATGTATGGATGTTGGACTTGTTTTGTAAAAGCGTGTTAGCTCGAAATGCGAATACTTGTTATACTATTGAAAGTTTGAACGTTGGAAGTTGAAATGGTTACGACTGTGAAAAATGAATTGTTGAATTGTTGGCGATTGATAAATTGTTGAAAATAGGGGTTTTAGGACGAGATTTGAGTATTTACTAAAAATGGCAAATTTTTATGTGACGCCGAAAGGCTGCCGAATTTTCGTTAGAATTCACGTAGGAAAATTTGTTAAGATAAATTTTGGTAAATTAAAATTTACGCCGAAAGGCTGTCGAAATTTCGTCGAGTCAAAAATAAATATTTTTGCCTAAGTATATATATATACTATAATGTTTATAACGATGTAACATTTACAAGTCACGATTTTAACAACAAAATATATACTTGATCAATGAGTAACGTACGTGATGAACTTTTGTGACTTATTTGCTAGCGCCTAAACTATAGTATTATATTTAGGTTGTTGCTAGAGTTGCTCGCTACTATTTGATCTTACTTGTGCGGTTTGAATCGTTGCTTGAGGTGAGTTTATAGATTCCCTATTAAACTATTTTTCTATGTTTAATGTTTTGGGATGTGATAAATGCTTTGATGACTTGCTTCTGGACGCAAGTAAAACTTGATTTCTGTGAACGCTTTGTGAACACTATTTATGAGATAGCTTAAGTTGCTTTAGCCATAGTCCCCACTATCGTGAATCGTTAGTTACTCTGCTGGAGTAAGCTCTTATGTTACGGATAGATCTATTGAGGGTTTACAACCTCCACTCGGGCATTCTGACGTCGGACGAGTGTGTACCATTTGTATGAACGGAGTTATCTTAGCTAGGTACTCCATTGGGGCAAAATTTATGTATGCAATCTATTGTATGCACTGGATCACTAGTTTCGATGTCACGAGCTTAGCGCTATCATAAATATTGTGAACACCCAATTTATCCTACACTTGGCACTATATCTCCTATAGTTGCACGTGTACATGAAATGAAATCTGAAATTGAATGACTATGAATTTTTACTTGAAACCTATATTCTCACCAACTTTATGTTGACCCAATTTAGCATTTATCTCAGGTAATTGATGATGTGTTGTACCTACTGTGTGAAGTACTTGGAGTCCGCATGCATTTCTTGGCTATCTTCGGACATATGTTTACTTATGCTTTTGAACTATTATCTCGTTGATGTTTAAAACTTTTACATTCCGCTGCACTATCTTTTGAAACTGAGACCTTTTGTACTGTGATGCTTTTAATTTAAATTCAACGAGGTATTTTTATAAAACGTCTCATTTAGAGTCGTTCTCTTGTACCTTGAACTATGATACAATGACGTAACAGCCCCCGAGCTTCACCGCTTCCGCATATCACATTGTGGGGTGTTACATCTTAGTCAAGATCCGGTTCACGGTGTATGTTACGATTATTTTTCTTTTATAATCTTATGGTAAAATTAAATTAATGAACATGACATGATTAATTTAATAACATGACTTAGGTTATATTAATTATTAAGATAATGAAGTTATTAACCTAAGTATTTTATATTCTTAAGACTTATAATTAATTAATTATTTAAAAACCATGGTTATAATTAATTAATTAACATGACTTAAGTTATATTATTAATAAATAATAATACATGTTTTAACCTAAGTATTTAACTTTATTTAATTAAAACCATGATATACTTTAATTAAATATTTTAACCTATAGTTTATTTTAATTCATGAAATAATTATTAAACTATACATTATATCATTATGACTTAGAAAATAATCAGAAAAACACTTAGGCTTATATACTTAGCTTATTTAACCAGCTTATATCTACTTATGGAAACATTCTATTTTTAGAAACTTATTTAAATAAGGCAGCTAATCTATTTATGGAAACTTTCTATTTTTAGAAACTTATTTATTTCAGGCAGCTAATCTATTTATGGAAACTTATTTAAATAAGGCAGCTAATCTATTTATGGAAACTTTCTATTTTTAGAAACTTATCTATTTTAAGCAGTAATTCTATTTTTGGAAACTTTCTATTTTCGGAAACTTTCTATTTTTGGAAACTTTCTATTTTTGGAAACTTTCTATTTTTGGAAACTTTCTATTTTTGGTAACTTTCTATTTTTGGAAACTTTTTATTTTTTTTGGAAACTTTCTATTTTAGGAAACCCGCTATTTTTGGAAAGTTACTTATTATTACACAGTAAGTATAATAATACATGAAATACCAGAAATACTTAATCAGAGTAAACAGAATATAAGATAAACACAGTTTAAGGCTTTAAAACAGTAAAACATGATATGAACGTATAAAATGAGCCAAGACATGACATAAAACCAGTTACGTACTCAGTGATCAGATACTTATAAACGTATGTATTTATGTAGCATTAGTGATACCGAAGTAGGACTCTTTTCCGTTCGTCTTCTTCGTTCACTGGACATAAGGTACGGATTCCCGTCCTTTCAGTATGGACATTCTTTCCTTATTAGGATTCCCCGTATGTAGCCAAATGTTTTCCCGTAGTATAAGTTACGTATTTGAATTGCTTATGTTTAATTTAGAATACCTATAGTCATATACATGCATGACCAGTTTCACCTAGTTATGGAGGTATCATAAACATAACATTAGAGGCACTGATGTTATGACTTCACCACGGCGGAGTGATTGCTCATGGCGTCCCTTCAGCTTTTGGCCATTTATATTATATTTATCATGTGGGGCGTATGGGTGCATCCTAGTTGCATGTTTCAGTCAGGATTTGATGGTGAATGTGGTGTGTGCCTTGCATCCTTCACAAGTAGCTGATCCCTCTTACCCAAAACCAGTATATTAAATTAGAGGCAGCCCCTATAATTTGCATGATGAGGTCACCCCTCTAAGTATTCATGCACGGTGGATTTTCATGACCTATATTGGCTAATGGTAAAATATGTTAAACAGTTTTCATAAGATAAACATAAGGCTTTTCAAACTATAAAACCAGTTTTATGAACATGTTCCAAGTTTTCCAGGACTTATACATTTCTGCTGCTATTAAGTCTCTATTATGTTTTTGTCACTTATACTATGTCTATATCCATGCAATGAGCGTTTTGCTCAGCCGATACTTTCCTTTCCATGTCCCAAAACGGCAGGTACCCTAGGAAAGACTCGAGCATTTGGAGGACGTGCATAGGATGGAAGCTGCTAGAGACTTCTTTTCCTTTTTGCCTCCATATACTTATGCTTGTTTAGTCTTTCATTCCTTTCCTTTGCTTTATTATTTTTGGGCTTGTGTTTGGGAACCGATGTTTGATTCCGGTTTACCCTATGGTCATGTAATGTTTTAGACATTTATCCTTGTATGCTTTGATGACACGCCATAATTAAGCGTGACATTCCATTATCAAAATAGGGTGTTACAAATATGCTGGCTAGTTTCTTACCAACCACTCAACCCTCTACTTCGGGCTCTCTACCTTCTAACACAGTCACCAACCCGAGAGCGAATGTGAGTGCTATTACTACCCGTAGTGGAGCAACTTTAGTAGGACCATCTATCCCACCCCCAGTTACACCATCTACACCTCCTCCACCACCATTTATCCCTACTACTCCCACACCTAGTATTAGTTCACCATTACCGTCTCCGCCTCGTCATGAAGAAGTACCCAAGAAGAACCCTTCAACATCTCAACCTTCACCAACCCCACCTTCCACCTATAACCCCAGCATTCCTTACCCTTCTCGACTCAACAAGGCTAGAATTTTAACTAAGAATGACATTCTAGTCGCTAACTTTTTGGAAGAGATTGCCGGCATGAAAGTCACCTTTACCCTTGTTGAAGCTCTTACCCAAATGCCACAATTTGTCAAGATGTTTAAGGAATTGCTTAGTAAGAAGGAGAAGATGGTCGAGTTTGTTAATACTCGCTTGAATGAAAATTGCTCTGCAATCCTTCTTAAAGAACTTCCGGAAAAACTTGGAGATCCCGGTCGTTTTGTGCTACCTTGTACTTTTAACCAAACCGACAAATTTACTGCCTTAGCCGATCTCGGGGCAAGTATAAATTTGATGCCTTTTAGTGTTTGGAAAAAGTTATCATTGCCGACCTTACGCCCACCAAGATGACTCTTGAGCTTGCAAATCGCACTCTCGCTTACCCCGTTGGTATTGCCGAAGATGTGTTCATTAAAGTTGGCACATTCACTTTTCCGGTCGACTTCGTCGTTGTTGATTATCAAATGGACCCTCGTATTCCGTTAATACTTGGACGCCCATTTTTGAGAACCGGTAGAGCTTTAATAGATGTGGATAAGTGTGAACTCATCTTAAGAGTCAGGGATGATGCACGAGTTTTTGAAATGGGGAAGCTTACAAGCAAATCCTATGGAAGAGAATCAGCGAATATGATTAATGTGCTCTATGATTTTGTCGTCTACAATAATCCTCTATTCGATTCTTGCAATGATAATCCACTGTTTCAATATGATGTGGATGATTCTCTCTCCAATTTGGAGCCTTCACCCATATATGATTCTCCACCGATCTATGATGCTTATGATGATGATTCTAGCTCCGATGGAGATGATTATGATGATTTTACTTCCGAGTATCCCGACATGCCTACTTATGATGATTTTGATGAGGCTGATACTCTCTCGAGTGATTCTTCACATGATGAAGATCCTCCACCATCCATGCTTGATCCTACTTTGGATGACTACTCATTTGAGGAAGACTTTTCTACTTTTCTCAATACTTACTTCCCTCATGAGAGTGATGCCCCTCCTTTGGACTTTGATGATTATGGTCTTCATCCTTCTACGGATTTGAAGAAAGCTCTTTCAAAGGAGAAGAAACCGGACGACACCAACATCCGCGGCACTTATGTTTTGACACCTCTTTGTACACCTTCTGAGGACGAGGTTGTGCATTTTCTTAGCGGATGTTCTTCAAATTCTGTTGAGCCTGAGTGTTATTTTCCCCTAAAGGAAAAGGTGTTCAACCCCGGTATTGAAATTTTTAAGCCATCTCAGTATCCGTTTAATGAAATAAAAGGAAAGATTTGTGGAACTTATGGAAATATGCTTGCACTTCACCCTTGCTTCCACCGTGCTCACCAACTGCTTAAGGGAACCTTGCCTACTCTTCTTTGGCTTGCCTTGTTCGCCTTAAGCTTGTGCTATTTTATGGACGAAAACTATGTATTTGATCCCGGTGGATGTTTTTCAAGCTTCTTCCTATGTTAATCAAGGTCGAGTCAGGCTAACGACTCGGTAAACAAAAATCAAGCGCTTCTTGGGAGGCAACCCAAGTATCTATCTTTTAGCTATTTTTATCCTAAGTGTAGGGGGGACCCGTTGGTGTTTGCTATTTCCTCTCTTCTCATATTCAGGGATTCGAGCGTTCAATGATCCACTCTTGATGATTTTTGACGACCCGTGATTCCTTGTTTCTGTCTTCCCGGTTCTATCCTAAACTCTTTTCGATTCACTATTTTATATTTTCAAATATTAAAATAGGAATCTCGTTAGCTGTCTTTTCCTTAGCGAGATTTAAACAAAGTGCACAATATCCTAAGTGTAGGGGAGTTTACTCCCACATGCTTAAACATTGAGGACAATGTTTATATTAAGTGTAGGGGGACTTCTATCGAAGTTAAGTGGTCTTTTCCTTGTATTTGTCCTCATTTTAACTGGAAAATCAATTTTTCGTCATTTTTCAAAATTTTTGATCTATTTTGGCCTATTAATTTTTACCTTTGTATAGTTATTTCCTTTCTTTACTAGAATAAATTTTAATAAAGTGGTTTTAATTTTCAAACGTTGTAAATCTTTTGACTCAACCCGAGTTTACTTATCTAAGTTTACTCTAGCTAGTATCCTTAACGTGTTTAAGTCAAGTTTTGCTAGGCTTTTATATAGGGAGCTTTAAAACGCGAAAGTCTTAACCCTCATGGGTTAAGAACAAGAACTTTTCGCAAGTTCCTATAATTGATCCTAGAGATTCGTTTATCAAGGGAACTTTAAAATGCGATTTCTAAACTTGAAAAAGTCTAAGAGATTTGCAAGATCCTATAGACGACTCGAAAACCCAAAACTTTGATTTAATAGGCTAAGCATCCACGAGTCTCATTCCTTGAGATTTTAAATTGTGGAGAACGAGAGATGATAGAGTCAATTATAAGTTTGGTATTCTTTCATGAATTTATGTGAGTTAATTATAAGCCTATTCTCCCATCGCTTGCTAATAAATTTATCTGCAATAAATAAGGTTGTACGATTTGAAAAGTTACTTAGCTTCTAGCCCAAGATCGTTTAAAAGTTGCTCGGTATTAATTAGAGTTCATAGACAAGGCATAACTTATTTAAGCGAGATGCGAAGATTGGCGAGTCCAAAAAGGTCCTAACAAGACATGAGGGCTACATTTTGTTGCTAAAGATCCAAAGTGATGTGAAGAATCATTTATCAAAAATCAATATGAAAGATCGAGACACACGACGAAAAGCAAAAAACTCCCCAAAAGATCATGGAGAAGTCTATCCGAAAAGACCCTAGCAAGGTATGAGGATAAATAGATCCAAGTCCTAAAAGGAGGCGGATCGTTGTATATCAAAGTCCAAAATAAAGATTGGAGAAAAATGAAGAAGTCGTGGTCCAAATATGAAGAATCTCTCAAAACTTCAAGTGAAGAAATTCCTGTTATGAAGAGAAGACCATTATTTCATGAACGTCTCTCAAGATTTGAAGTATGAAGTCGCTGCCAAATATCGGCCCGAGAAAGGTCTCAAATCGCGAAGCGAGTTATGCCAAGATACGAACTTCATGAGGTCCCGAGAAGCAGTTTTAAAAGATTTTGTCCTTTAGCTAACTATTGATTAAATCGTCCCACTTTATTTTCAGCCTAAATAACTATCCAAATAAGTCAACAATGCATCCTCGGGATCATTCAAGACAACAATAAAATATAAGAGATACACCTAGGAATAAGGGAGTCTAAGTAAATAATTGGCCCACATGAGTTCGTGTTAGTTTGCTAACTTATAATAACAATGATCTCGTTTTTAAGCTTGGTTTGGAGAATGTGAAAACTTGAGGATGATGATCATTCATGACATTGCCAAAACCCTAAAGTATGTTTTTTATTTCTTTACTCACTGTCTTCCTTTGAATGATTATAATTTTCTATCTCTTTAATAAAGGCCAATATGGATTGATTATGATGGAAAATGTAAAACGTGCTTTGTAACTAATACATTGCATGAGGACATTGCAATGGTCAAGTGTAGGGGATTTGATAGGTGTGTAAACACCCATCCTTTTACCACTTAATTACAATAATAACCAGGCCAAAACGTGTATTTTATGTCGTAAATATCGGAATTATGCGTGGTTTGTGTTTTTGTTGTGATTTTAGGATCAAAATGTTAAAAGGGAAGAAAACACGGCTTTCACGGGCTTTTATCGAAAAAAAGACAAAAGACGAAGTCGATAGATCAAGAGTGCTAAAAGAACGAAAGTCCAAGGCCAATTCTGAAGATTTATCGAAGAAAAAGTCTAAAAACGGAAGTTTAATAAAAGCCGAAGAACTCAAGTATAAATTAATGAAGAAATTACAAGACGAGTTTTTTAATCCCGAGACAAAAGTCGAAGAATTAAGAAGACAAGGACTAAACGAGAAATAAAGAAAGAAGAAAGAGAGGAGGAAGAGAGGAGGAAGCTTCCACTAATCACCTCCCTAATCTCCTATAAATACCATTCATTTCTTTTCATTTCATTTTGTTGGCTAATAGTGACAATTAGTTCTTCCACCATTTATATTACTTGCAATTTAAATTCATGTCATTTACTTAATTGTCTTGCACTTTTAATTCCTTTAATTTCAAGTAAGTTTCCTTTTTATTATTGTTAATCTTTACTTTTATTGTTAATCTCTTATCTACCTTTCTTGTTTAATCTTTAATCTTTATGCTTTATGTTCATGTTTATGTTCTTTAAATTTTATTGATTTGATTAAGTGGGTTTTGATTATTTTGATTATTATTGTAAGTGTTATTGATTTGGTTTGATTGGTATTCATTAGTTGATCATTTGTGGTTAGTTTTGTTTAATCTTTTGGTTGATTTTGATTAGATTAGATTGAATTCGTAGCTTTTTGTTCTTCCGTGTTCTTCGCTCTTTCTGTTTTCCCAGGTATTCCGAATCAAGGCAATTTATTCCGGATCAGCAACTCATTCCGGATCAACAGATATTCCGAATGAAGTGTTTATTCTAGATGAAGGATTTGAGGTAAATATTCCGAATAAAGGTATTATTCCGGATCAGTGGATTATTCCGAATAAAGCAATATTCCAGATGAGTAAATATTCCGGATGAACACTTTTCCTTGATTATTCCGAACGAAGACATATTCCGAATGAACCAAACATTCCGGATGAAGGTATATTCCGAGTGAAGCAATTATTCCGTATAAAGCTATTATTCTGAACGAGGGTTTATTCCGGATGAACACATTATTCCGGATGAGCTCCTTATTCCGAACCAACTAGATTTTCCGAATGAAGGTTTTGTTCAAGTATTCCGGATGAGTGTTTTGCTTGAATATTCCGAATGAAGGTTTTATTTAGATATTCCGGATGAGCCATTTATTCCGCATGAGGTAAATATTCCGAGTGAAGAAAAATTATTCCGAACGAAGGTGACATTCCGAACGAGTGATTATTCCGAACGAAGGTTTATTCCGAATGAGCTGTTTTTAGTTTATTTTAAGTTTATGTTTTTAAATTCTTAAGCTTTACTTTTCCCGCCTTTTTACTTAGTCGCACTTTTAAGTTTACTTGCCTTAGCTTTATTTTAAGCTTGCCTTAGATTTAGTTTAAGTTTGCCTTTAGGATAGTTTTAAGTTTGCGTTATTTACTTTAATTGCCTTATTTAATTTTCGTCACGCTTTAATTTCCTGTCATTTATTTTTAATTAGATTTAGATTTATATTTACCGCCTTTTACTTTAAAGTTTTTGCACTTTTCCCTTTACTACAACGACACAACTTTTGTTTCCACCAAAAGACGACTGAGTCGCACTTTAAACCAGAGATCAATTCGATTAGACAACGACAAAGAACTTTAATTTTCTTACTGGCCAAAAGCCAGTTATTAATGGTTATGTTTGATTCAAGATAACTATATCTTCCTTTATTCCAATAGATATCAAGGTTAGATAGTTGAGTATGACTTGAGCTAAGAAGATTAATAAGATACCATTATATATGGAATGTGATGAATCACGTTATATCTTAAATGGAGTTCGGATTTTGCTAAACTACTTATGAAGTGGATTGTTTAGAAAATAAAGAGTATAGAACTGCCATTGTGTTTTGTAATGTCCCATATAGATAACGTTAGAGTGTTGATCTATTTGCTATGTATTTAAAGAGTAATTTTAAGTTACTAAAAGCAAGTGGGAGTTTTGATCTTGAAAGATAAAATTACAAGATACATAATCTTCTGAAATACACTAGTAATTATCATGAAGAAGGCTTGTAAAAGCTAACTCTCAAGATATAGGAATTTACGTCATAGGTCCGTAAGGATATCTCGGATATGCAATTTATATGTTGAGAATTATGAGTTACAAATAATTGTTGTGATTTGTTACCAAATATTGTTTTGGGTAAACTACTCATACTATGATTGTTATAGATGTTGTCCAACAAGATAATCAAATTTCTGTTTTGATTTATCTTAGATAGTTTGACTAGAAATTGGAGATGAGTTTCGTCAAAGGAAGAAAAACGCTAATTGTTGTGGTTTAATCTTTGTGTCGAAATTATGTGGACAAAATTGTACACATATTTAATGTATGTATTATGAATAGATTATTAGTCACACTTAAGTAATTAATTATGATTGAGTATTCTTTCCTAAACGCATTAGATATATAAAGATTTTAATGGTCATATTTTAATTGACAAATTTGGATATGTATGAACTATTTCTTGAATGACTACTTGAGAAAGGACTTAAGTCATCGAATGAGTTTATTACTTCAAAATAAATCTTTGGAAAAGTACAAAAATGCAATTATCTATTAATGGATAAAAGCATGCATCTAGGAGATTATTCTTATGTTTAATTTGAAATCCAAGATTGGATTTAAATTTGAATAAGATGATTTCTGAGTATTCTTAAAAGCTAGTGGGAGTATTATGGTTATTTTTTAAATTATATGTGTCAAATAGACATGTAAGAAAGTAAGTTTTCATTCAAATTAAATGTTGATTTGGTTTACATTTGAGATGAAACATTGCTTTGGAGATTTAGAAAATAAGATATACATAACCTTGGAACAAATGAATTTATTTATTTATGCGGTGGAAATACAACATAATATGCCATGTAGTAAATTTATATGGATATTTAGAACATGGAGAAATCTAAATCTGGTTTGAGAAATTCTCATGTGTGTCGTGTTGTATTTATATCATGCTTAAAATGCATGATGATTTGAATATATTAATCTATTTAAAAGTTATTAAATAACTTGTGTAATGAATATTCTGAAGGAATATGTTTGGAAATAGAATAACATCCTAAATCTTGTATCGGCTTCCATATTCTATAAGACACTGTCTTCAATGGTGTAGTTTCTAATTTTTTCCATTAGGGTCCTAGCCTCCACCGGGTCTTCTGGTATCTTTCCCATTTCCAAGTAATTTTGTATCAGAGTCATCCATGTTGGACCTTCCTCTTCAACCACCATGTTTACCTCTTGTGTTTCGACAGAGCGCTCGTTCAGTACTTCCACCAGCACTTCCTTGGATAGATGATCAAGTTGTACTGCAGTCAGTTTGTTGAGGGCATCCGCTTTTCTATTCTCAGCTCTCAGAATGTGAGTTATGTGGAATCTGTTGAATGCTCCAGCTAGCTCTAAGACCTTCTTTAGATACTTTATCATTTTTTTCTCCCCTAGCCTCGTATGACCCTTCTACCTTGCTAGCCACCAGCTTAGAGTCTACAAAGGTGTGAATGTCCTTCACTCGCATCTTCATTTCTATTCGCAATCCGGCTAGCAAAGCTTCATATTATGCCTCGTTGTTTGAGTTAGGTAAGTTCAGTCTGAGCGCGTAGGAGTGCTCTACATCATCTGGGGCAATCAAAATAGGACCAGCTCCTGATCCTCCACTGTTTGACGCGCCGTCAGTGTATAACCTCCATACCCTTGGACCTGGGGTTAGATCTTCTCTAGCATTGGAGGATTCTGGGATATGTTTTACATTGGTGTTGGGGATGCTTCGGGAGTCACTACTATTTCTACGGGTGACTCTGCTAGGACTTGTCCCTTCACAGCTACCCTTGGTATGTAAGCTATGTCATATGCTCCCAATTCGACGGACCATTTTGCGAGCCTTCTTGATGCCTCAGATTTGCTCAACACTTGTTTGATCGGGCTATCATTTATGACCTTGATTGGGTAAGCTTGGAAATACCTCCTTAGCCGTCTGGCAGCGTGGACCAGGGCTAGGGTGTGTTTCTCGATCGGAGCATAGTTTACTTATGCTCCTTGCAGGGATCTGCTGACATAATGTATTGGCATCTGCTTTCATTGCCTTTCTGTGAGAAGGACTGCGCTAACTACTTCTTCAGCCGCATATAAGTACATCATCAAGGTCTCGCCCTTCTTTGGGGTTGTGAGAGTAGGCAGCTCAGACACTAGCTTTTTCATTTCTTGAAATGCTACTTCAGCAGCCTCAGTCCATTTGAAGTCTTTCTTGTTAGTGCATTTCTTTAGAGTATCTAGGAAGGGTACAGACCGCTCAGCTGATTTAGACAAAAAAAACGATTTATTGCTGCCTGCTTCCCACTAAGAGATTGCATTTGCTTGAGGGTTTTAGGTGAAGACATATCCATTATTGCCTTCGTCTTTTCAGGGTTAGCCCTTATCCCTTTGGAGGTAACTACATAGCCTAGGAACTTTCCTTCGTCCATTCCAAACGAACACTTCTTGGGGTTGAGCTTCATGTTTATCCTTCTGAGGGTAGAAAAGGTTTGTTCCACGTCTCTAATGATGTCTTGCTCGGTCTAACTCTTAATCACCATGTCGTCTACATATGCTTCAAGGTTCACGCTAATATGCTCTTTGAAGCCAGAGTCAACTAACCTTTGATACGTAGCCCCAGCATTCTTTAAGCCAAAAGGCATCTTGGTGTAGCAAAAGACTCCTTCTTATGTGTGAAAGTTTGTATTTTCTTCATCCTTCTTGGTCATTTGAATCTAATGATACCCTGTGTAGGCATCCAATAAGCTCTTGTATTTGTATCCCATTAAGGATTTTATCTTCCAGTCAATCTCTGGTAGAGGGTACAGGTCTTTAGGACACGCTTTGTTAAGATCTTTATAATCGATACACATTCTCCAACTCCCATCGATTTTCTTCACTAGACTGGGTTGGCGACCCATGAGGGGTATCGTACCCGTTTCACGATTCCTGCTTTAAGCCACTCATTGACTTCGTCTGTAACCACCTTCCTCTGGTCTGGTGCTAGGCTTTGCTTTTTCTTTACCTTAGGTTTAATGTGAGGGTAGGTGTCTAGGCGATGTTCTGTGATTGCTCGGGGTATGTGATGCTCGTTTGAAAGTCTTAATTTTTATTCAAGATGTTACCACACAAATGACTAGAAACATAAACACGGGCAAGTATACCCTTTCATGTATAGCATAGCTTAATGGTAAAGTCTAGTTCATTCCACGGGATTGTTGTTATCACAATATTAAAACTATTACCTCTAGAGTGTCACAAGTTCTAAAGATATACTTAACAATTGGTATTAAAGGGTGTGTGTGGCTAAGGTCATAACCATATGATAGATAGGTAGCAAGGATGAAATATAAGCACATAAACAATGTAAGACAACATACCGATTATTAGTCGTGCATGCAACATCTAATTGATATGACAAGAATCCGGCTAAAGATTTTATCATATCAACAGCATTAAGATAAGTTTATGCTTGATTTCGATAACTAAGGTAGTACATGAGATTATGCAAGAGTTGGTATATGTTTTAATCCACTAATCGTTACAAAAGTGATTAACAAGATTCATTTACTTGATGACATGAAATTCATCCATTCACATGAGTACTAGTCGATGATCATGGATGAATCCAACATATAACAATGGTATTACATAGTAACATATAATACATTAGCATCCAAATCACACTTATATTCAAGAACCCAGGGAAAAAGTGCGCCGCACAAAACTAATTGTGCGCCGCACTTTGCCTCAGCAAAGCTAATATTCACATCTAATCATAAGGCTATTAAACCTTAACCAAGTGCACATCACACTACTCCATAATAACAGTAAACAAGATCATTTCAAACATATGTAAATCAAAGTAAAAGATTGACATAATTGAAATAAGAATTATACCTCAAGATTATTTCAACAATTGCTTCCAAAGAATTTATAAGTTTTTGTACTTATTACAAATGGCTAGCAACACTTCTGAGTTTCTTGTTCCAGTACCAATACCATAAACCAACTAAGGTTTACCAACTCTAGTGACTATGATCAAGGATTTGGAGAAATCCTTGATTATTTCTCCTAAACAATGGAGAAAGTGAGGAACGATATATGATTATGCTTGGCCAAGGGTCCTGTTTATACTTGAAAAATCGTAGGTTAGAAACCCTGGAAGTATATCAAAGGTTCCCCATAATAGCCATGCATAATTGCACTTAATTATGTAACTGCAGTAAAATGTACGCCGCACTTGTTCATTTGTGCGCCACACTTCTTCAAGTGTAAATGTGTGCCGCACTTCTGAGTTTGTGCGCAACACTTCTTGTTATTCTCCAAACTCGGGGTACTTTGAATGTACACCGCACTTTTCTAATTGCCCGCCGCATTTCTACTCCTTTTCAGCATAATTCCATCTTTAACCCCTTTATTCTTTATTTCTTTATTCTTTTCCTTCATGGTTTCTTTCTTAGCTACAATACAAACAATACCTTTTATTAGTACAATTTAACACATAATTTATTTATTTACATAGCAAACAAGGACAAATGCATCATTATAAACATGTATAAATGAGGCGTTATCACATTTCCCTATACTTAACTTCTTGCTTGTCCTCAAGTAAGGAAAAATATATTTTTGATAAGTGTCGAAAGAATAGATAAAGCCAACAATTGAAAAACAAAGATAACGCCATAAAACACCTCACGAAGAAAATATTTTTATTTCACACACTCTCCTTATTATGGGTAGATTATCGCTCAATAGCACGGTCATGAAAAGTAAATTACCATAGGCTTGTGCAAGGAACTAAACTAAACCAAATTTTGGCGTAAGCACCAAGTAGAATATCAAAAGAGGTCTTTTTCAAAAACTTTTATTACCACCGCATGTTTTAAAGAATAATACATCATCTTTTTCATGTTATTGCTTTGCGAATAACTCGAAACTTCTTAGGCTTCATTTTATCTTTTATTCTCTCTCTTTTTTTATAATCTTTCTTTTGGGAGAACATGCTTTCCCCAATACTTATGATACACTATCATTTCGCAATATGGTTTCCAACAATATAATCATCTTAAAAACATCGGCAAAACTTTCAATTTTTTCTCTTTTATTTGTTTTGCCTCTTTATCATTTAAAATACCTTTTATCATAGAAGTATAATCCCACTATGGTCTCGTAAGGATTACCAAGCACAAGTTCTAGAATTGAACTAATCATCGGCACACACAATTTAAAATGTAAGAATGCTTACGGAAGAGATCCTCACAATTATGAATAAAGTATTGTGTAAATAACGTTATCAATTCCGATTCAAAATAGCTTTACAATTATAAGGATTATCAATCCTTCGACAAAAACTTTATTATTATTATTTTTTTTAAAACTATACAAAAATTTTAAAAATTCGCCCAGAAAGTACGGCGCACTTTTTGAAATGTACGGCGTACTTCTGGGTACAGAAAATTTCAGAAAACTAAATTTCTTAAAAACAAGCTTTTATTCGATCTTATTTTCACTCAATCACCCCCCCCCCCCCCCCCCCATACTTATTATGAGCATTTTCCCTAATGCTAAATATAAGGAAAAAGTAAAAATTAGAGGGAAAATAAGAATAATACTCCCCTTTTATTCCAAGTCGTGAGCGAAGCCGAGATCTTCAATTTTCTCCTAAGTTCGCCTTGACTCGCTTATTTTCTATAAATTAACACAAATAATATATACAAACATATTTCACATACCAAATTAAAAATAAAAATCCCACACACAAAGTATTAAGTTGTCATAAATGCCAACAAAGGCATATTACAAAGCCCCAAATAAATTGTTTTAAAATTGTTTTAAATGTGACTAACACAAAGTCACACACATACGAGGCTTCACATATCCTCTTCAGTTTCATCATTCCTTGGAGCTTGAGATGGGTGAAAGTATGGTGGATAGGGTGATGGTTGTTGGGTGTAGTAGAATGGCTCTTGGTGATATCCGGGTGGTCCATAAGGTCCACTCATCGGAACATGATATTGTTCTGTCATCCTCTCAAAAACTGGAGCGTATTGATCCATACTATAACATTGGCGCTCCATCATAAACCCAAGTTGGTCTTGCCTAACCTCCATCCTACCCTTTCTATCACAAACATCTTGGAGTGATGCACGAGGAGCTCTCGCCATACCTACACGAGGTGCTCTAACAGGCGAGTCTTCTCTCATCAACCTTCCATCTGCTCCAATCAAATCTCTCAAGGTAATTCGGTCAATGGTATCACAAACAATCGGTGGACTAAGACTACTCACAATTAAAAGTAGAGAAAAACTCGAGAACAAGCTCCGAATAGATTTTCTCCCTACAAGTAAAAGCACGAATCCAAGCATCAGATTCAAACAAGACTTCATTACCTCCAGCCTCTATCACTACTCCTAAACATCTCCCTTATTTGAGCTTCACAACCAAGCTCGTTCAAAACTCCAAAATCCACAATGCTAGGTGCAAAAAATTGTTTTGGCATTAAAAGGCTGAGAGAATTGTTGTAGATGGTTTTGGTATCATTAGTACATCCAGTCCAGTTCAAAAATTGGTGATTCGGTGTTCCCATGAGTGCAGCACTTGCCGATTCGGTAGGCCTTCACTTCTTACCTCGGCTAGACGAGTCGGTTTCGTAATTTCTAGAACCTGTATTCTGCAAAATTTTCATCACATACAAACATGTATTAACATTAGATAAGCGTTAGGGGTCAACGGTGATCCTATGATCGTGTTCTGATCATTCTGTTTGTTTTCCAAACGAAAAGTGCGGCGCACAATTTGGAATGTGCGGCGTACTTCCTGGGAAAATTTTATTAAAAGTGTGGCGCACAATATGTAAAGTGCGGCGCACATTCTGGGTATTATAGCATATGTCGGGGTAACACTAGTAGCTAACCATATTCATAAACTAAATGGGTACAAACTAATAACAATGGCTAGAATCAACGACATTGCCTCATCTCCAAGGTTTTTCAAAAACCCTCTTTTTTTTCAATTTTATCTTACTATAATCTAATCATTTCTTAATCTATTTCTACATTTCTAATTCCTAACTGAATTATAATTTGTTCTCTATTTACTAAGAACCCTAATTGATAATTAATCAAAAATTAAAAACTAATTAGTTGAAACAAACATGAATTAAATATAAAAACTTACCCTAGACATGATCTCGAATGTGAAATTGGAGCAAAGACTCGAAAATATTTTTGGTGATGATTAAAAATCGTCAGGTGGTTTTTGTGTGTTTTTTTAGTTTCTAATAAAAAAACGGGGTATATACAAAAAATCCGCCCAGAAGTACGGCGCACTTTCTGAAATATGCGGCGCACATTCTGTGCATCCAGACATGGTTTACTGTATTTTCATTTTTAAAGTATACAAAACACAAAATTTAAAAGAAAACCTCCAATTTCATTCGATAGAAATAAAAAAAAACTTAGGGAGAACATTTCCTACTTCTAAGACCATCCTAAAACTTCTAGGACTCTTAGATATTACTTCGTTTTATTTGATTATCTACATACAAAAAGATAAAAATGCATAAAAGTAACTAGGAGCCAATGATGCACTCCTCTTTTCATCCTTTCCTCTTAGTTGTAGCAGAAATTCATAGGTGACATGATATCACTCTCCGTGTAACGTCCCGATACCTCTCTATTGGTGTCCTTTGTCTCGTACACTTTTTCGTACCTCTTTCCACATGGATCAACAATGACTATGGCAACATGCCATTCACTATCTCCATCTTTAGCAATATTCTCAAATTCTCGTTTGTTCTCCACTTGCCAATCTTCGTATTTCAATGATATGGGAAGTACTCCAAGCATCCACACAATTTTCTTGTACACACAAATATCAAAGAAAGGGTTATGGTAGCTCCTTTCACTTAGTGAAGCATCAAATAGTTCTTCCGATTCCGTCCATGGTTGCAAATGTAGACCATAAATCGGCATACTATTTTCATCTCTTTTTTTGGTGTAATACTTATCATCTTCATCATCACTATCATCATGTTCTTTTGCTTTTAGCACATTATATGTTTGATGGACAAACCCATCAAAGCTTGTCGTGATAGTTTTTCCAACATCTACCTTTGCACCAACGGTGTGCAAAAACTTTCTTCCAACCATTAGTTGAATATCTCGATCAATCGGAATATCGAGAAGCATAAAATCGGCTAGTATTGTGGTTGTCCCTATTTGGCATAGAACTCCAAGCAAACGCCCAAATCCCTCCGCGTAGGAGTGATCAAGAATTTTTATTCGATCAAACCTTGGTTTGACTCTTCCAACATCTAACATTTTGAAGATTTCAAGTGGCATGATATTAACATTCGAACCGGTGTCTACCAAAGCATTGTATGTAGTTTTACCTTCCAACCTTATAGGTAGGACAAAATAACCCGGATCTTCTTTTTCTTTCATTACTTTGGTTTCACGGAGCATTTGGATTGCTACATCCTCATATTCCGAGGTTAATCCATCTTTAATCTTAAACTTATCAAGCAAGACCCCATCGACAATCATTTTATACTTATCACTGTATTTTAATGTTTCAATGATTGGTCGATTCATGTTTAACAACATTACTCTTTCTTCAACGTCTTCCCTTAATTCTTCCATTGTTAGTTCTTCTCTAGTTAAGGGTTTATTAATGGTGAGAGAAGGTCCTTCACCATTATAGTTCAATTTGTAAGCATGAGCGGGCTGTTTTCCTTTGTTTATTTTGCCTTTTCCCATATTACAAACAAATCTAGGAGTATCAACTACCTCGTTTTCAATAGGTGCTAATTTATCAAAGTCGAGATTATCAAGTATCTCGTCAATTTCTTCTAAGTCCAAGCTTTCATGCACTTTTGGCCATAAGGTGAGTATGCCACAAGTGATATCAATTTGTGTATTGGCTTGCTTTAGGAAAGATCTCCCAAATATTGCACACGGTTCACAGTCATCTTCTTCCGGACTGACGAAGAAGTCGATGAAAAACAATTCGTCCTTGATCATAACAATGAGCTTATTATCTATTTCTTTGTCCCTATTACGATGCGTTATGTAGGTTAAGCCAAGCTCCACTACAAATTCATTGCTAACAAAACTCTTCTCCATTTCCAACTCAACTTGCCCATCATAGGCGAATTTACCTTCCACATGACAAGGCATTGAGTATTTTTCGCTAGGTGTCAAGTCTTCCAAACGATAGAAAGTTAGGACCTTTTGAATCCCACTATCGGCTGTGTCACTATATTCAGATCTTGTCCATTCTCCATCCGATTCAATCTTATCATTTAGGCTAATATGCTCATCCACTCCCAAGCATAGCCTACCCAAGCTAGTGTTTGGATCCATCTTAAAACAACAACACATCAAAAGAAACATCAGTATGTTAGTGCCATAAAATCCAAATGACATTTCATATCATGTAGTCTTAAGGCAACTTATCAGTTTTGATGAAAATCTCTTTTTAATTTTGTTATAAGCAAATTCTGCGATATGCTTTTCCAGTTGTGCGGCGTACTTTTGAGATGTGAGACGCACTTTTGCCCGATACAGAAAAGCCGGCGCACTTTTTGAAATGTGCGGCGCACTTTCTGCAAGAAATGTTTTGTTCATAACTGTATGATCTATATACCAATCAAACAATGTTATAAGACTTTTTTCATAATACTTCCTTAACAAGTAGTCAAAATAAGAAATAGTGACCAAATTTTGTAAGATCTTCTCAAGTATTTTGCAAAAATAACTATTTTTTCATTTCCGCTTGTTTCCTCATTTTCTTGTATCTTAAATTTGTTAAAAATTCCGGAAAAATTACCACAAATTATGATAAATATCAAATAAGACATACCAAAGCAAATTCTTCTACCAAAGAGTAAATTAAATAGAAAATAAGATTTTGAAAGAAATTTTTTTTGGTTTTTCTTGAAATGCAATATTAACAAACACAAAAGCTCAAAAAGCATAAACACACATAAAGCTATTCTCATGTTTTCAGCAATAAGTGTTGAGAGTAAAAGGTTTTGGTGGTGTTTTGGGATTGTTTCTACCAACATTTTGCAAATTCGTATCAAATAGGCGGCGCACTTTTGGAAATGTGCGGCGCACTTTTTATCTCTTTCGTTAAAAACCTTTTCAGATTGCCAGAAAAATATACGGCGATTTATAATTTTTGTTTTACCAAGTATTTTAGAATGTTTCAAGATAAATAACTAATCAATCCCCGGCAGCGGCGCCAAAAGCTTGATGTTTGTTTGCAAGTCTTAATTTTTATTCAAGATGTTACCACACAAATGACTAGAAACATAAACACGGGCAAGTATACCCTTTCATGTATAGCATATCTTAATGGTAAAGTCCAGTTCGTTCCACGGGATTGTTGTTATCACAATATTAAAACCATTACCTCTAGAGTGTCACAAGTTCTAAATATATACTTAACAATTGGTATTAAAGGGTGCGTTTGGCTAAGGTCATAACCATATGATAGATAGGTAGCAAGGATGAAATATAAGCACATAAACAATGTAAGATAACATACCGATTATTAGTCATGCATGCAACATCTAATTGATATGACAAGAATCCGGCTAAAGATTTTGTCATATCAACAGCATTAAGATAAGTTTATGATTGATTTCGATAACTAAGGTAGTACATGAGATTATGCAAGAGTTGGTATATGTTTTAATCCAATAATCGTTACAAAAGTGATTAACAAGATTCATTTACTAGATAACATGATATTCATCCATTCACATGAGTACTAGTCGATGATCATGGATGAATCCAACATATAACAATGGTCTTACATAGTAGCATATAATACATTAGCATCCAAATCACACTTATATTCAAGAACCCAGGGAAAAAGTGTGCCGCACAAAACTAATTGTGCGCCGCACTTTGCCCCAGCAAAGCTAATATTCACATCTAATCATAAGGATATTAAACCTTAACCAAGTGCACATCACACTACTCCATAATAACAGTAAACAAGATCATTTCAAACATATGTAAATCAAAGTAAAAGATTGACATAATTGAAATAAGAATTATAGCACAAGATTATCTCAACAAATGCTTCCAAAGGATTTAAAAGTTTTTGAACTTATTACAAATGGCTAGCAACACTTCTAAGTTTCTTGTTCCAGCACCAATACCATAAACCAACTAAGGTTTACCAACTCTAGTGACTATGATCAAGGATTTGGAGAAATTGATAGTATGAGATTTTGCTAGTTCAAAAAGGTTCGTTTTTCTCGGTGTCTAATCGAATTGATCTCCGGTTAAATGTGTGACTCAGTCGTCTTTGGTGGATAAAAGAAAATTTGGTTATCTATTTCTACTTAAAAGGTAAAAGCGAAACGTAATAAAAATAAACCAAAAACAAATAACTAATAATAAAGGAGCAAAACAAATAACAAAACGTAAATTAAAACAAAACAATTAATAAAAATAAAACTAAATGAAGAAATTAACTTTCGAATGAAAAATAAAATTAACCTAATGAAAAAGGAGAAAATAAAACTAAGTGGGTACTTTAAAACTGAACGAGGTAAAAGCTAAAGCGGGCACTAAATAAAAGATAAAACTTAAACTTTTAGAAAAAATACTAATACTAAAAATTGATGAAAAATTCAACTAAAAATACGTGACTTTCAGAATTAAAATCGGAACAACTTTCAGATTAAACTAAACGCTTACAGAACAATATTAATAAATAAGTAAGCAGGCAGGCACCCTGCTTAAGCAAGCAAGCAAGTAGGTAAAAAAGGCGGGAAAAGTACAAGCTGCAAAGAAGGCAAGCATGTCAATTTCTAATAGTTGTTCGAAATGTAGACCAATTGGTAGTTCAGAATGTTTATTATTCGGGATCCATTAGTTCGGGAAATGTTATAAGCAGGCAACCAAGCTAGCATGTAGTTCGGAATCTGTGTTCATGACCTTGTTCGGAATAGTTGTCCCTCACATAGTTCGGAATGCAATTTTGTGACATTGTTCGGAATGCAATTTTGACGTAATTCGGGAAACTGAATCTATACTTAATTCGGGAAAAATAAAAATTGCAAGTAGTTCGGAATAAACTGGAATCTAGATATAGTTCAGGTAATAAGGGTTAAAAACATTCCGAACTAAAAACAAAAATAAGCAAAATCTAAAAATTAAGCTAAAACCAAATAAGCACTTATCTAAAAACTTAACCAAATCAAATTTAAGAAAAAACTAATAAGCCAAAATTTAAAAACTTCTAAAAACACTAAATAATCAAAATATTTAAAATCAACTTTTTATAAAATAACTTTTTAAAAATACTTAATTAAAATTAAACAAACACACAATAAGCTATAAAATCAATAAGCCAACATAATCAAACACATGAAAAGATAATAAATAATCAAATAAGCATGACAATAAGCAAATAAGCATAAAGATTAAATCAAAACAAGAAAGGTAGAATGAGAGATTAATTAAAAACTTGATTAAAATTAAAGATTCAACAATTAAAAGTAAAGATTAAAAGCTTACAAATTTAAAGTGCAAGACAAGGAATTTAAATTGACAAGAAATTAAATGACATGAAAATAAAGGTGGAATAACTATAATGTCAAGATAGCCAACACCTCACAAATGAGGTTAAGGATTCTATTTATAGGGAGATTAGCATGTGTTGTTCCTTTCTTATTCTTCACGTCTTTTCGTCTTTTAAATTCTTCGACTTTTTCGACTTTGTCTCGGGAATTGTCGATGGATAAATTGAACTTGTCTTATAACTTCTTCATTAATTAGACTTGAGTTCTTCGACTTCATTAAACTTCCGTCTTTAGACTTTTTCTTTGATAAATCTTCAGAATAGGCCTTGGACTTCCGTTCTTTTTGCACTCTTGATCTTTTGACTTCGTCTTTTGTCTTTTTCTTCGATAAAAGCCCGTGAAAGCCCGTGTTTTCTTCCCTTTTCACATTTTGGTCCTAATTTACAACAAAAACATAAAACACGCATAATCCCGACTTTTACGACATAAAATACACGTTTTGGTCTTGTAATTATTGGAAATAAGCGGTAAAAGGATAAGTGTTTTCACACTTATTAAATCCCCTACACTTGACCATTGCAATGCCCTCGTGCAATGTATTAATTACAAAGCACGGATTACATTTCTCATCATAATTAACCCACCTTGGCCTTTATTAAATACTAAACATTAAGGAAACTAAAAAAGATAGAAATATATACAAAACAAGTAAAGGAATCAAAGACTTACATTGTGGTTTTGGTTGTCATGAATATTTATCATTCTCAAGTTTCACGTTCCCCACACCAAGCTTATAAACGAGATCATTGTTATTATAAGTTAGCAAACTAACACAAACTCATGTGGCCCAATTATTCACTTAGACTCCCTTATTCCTAGGTGTATCTCTTATATTTTATGATTGTCTTGAATGATCACGAGGATTCATTGTTTGACTTATTTTGATAGTTAATTTAGGCTGAAAATAAATGGGACGATTTAATCAATAGTTAGCTAAAGGACAAAATCTTTTAAAACTGCTTCTCGGGACCTCTTAAAGTTCATATCTTGGCATAACTCGCTTCACGATTTGAGACCTTTCTAGGACCGATATTTGGCAGCGACTTCATGCTTCAAATCTTGAGAGACGTTCTTGAAATTATGGTCTTCTCTTCATAATAGGAATTTCTTCACTTGATGTTTTTGAGAGATTCGTCATACTTGGACCACGACTTCTTCATTTTTTCTCCAATCTTTATTTTGGACTTTGATATACAACGATCCGCCTCCTTTTAGGACTTGGATCTATTTATCCTCATTCCTTGCTAGGGTCTTTTCGGATAGACTTCTCCATGATCTTTAGAGGAGTATTTGCTTTTCCTCGTGTGTCTCGATCCTTCATATTGATTTTTGATAAATGATTCATCACATTACTTTTGGATCTTTAGCAACAAAATGTAGCCCTCATGCCTTGTTTGGGCCTTTTCGGACTCGCCAATCTTCGCATCCCGCTTCAATAAGTTATGCCTTGGCTATGAACTCTAATTAATACCGAGCAACTTTTAAACGATCTTGTGCTAGAAGCTAAGTAACTTTTCAAATCGTACAACCTTATTTATTGTAATTAAATTTATTAGCAAGCGATGGGAGAAAAAGCTTATAATCAACTCCCATAAATTCTTGAAACAATACCAAACTTATAATTGACTCTATCATCTCTCGTTCTCCACAATTTAAAATCTCAAGGAATGAGACTCGTGGATGCTTAGACAATTAAATCAAAGTTTTGGGTTTTCAAGTCATCTATAGGATCTTGTAAATTCTTTGACTTTTTCAAGTTTAGAATTCGCATTTTAAAGTTCCCTTGATAAACAACTTTCTAGGATCAATTATAGGAACTTGCGAAAAGTTCTTGTTCTTAACCCGTAAGAGTTAAGACTTTCGCGTTTTAAAGTTCCCTATATAAAAGCCTAGCAAAACTTGACTTAAACACGTAAAGGATACTAGCTAGAGTAAACTTGGATAAGTAAACTCGGGTTGAGTCAAAAGATTCATGACTTTGAAAAATTTAAAACCTCTTTTATTAAAAATTTATTCTAGCAAAGAAAGTAAATAAAGATAACAACGGAAAATACTATTATACTACTAGGCCAAAATAGATTAAAAATTTTGAAAAATGTCGAAAAATCAAATTTTCCGGTTAAAATGAAGACAAATTAATGGAAAAGACCACTTACTTCGATAGAAGTCCCCCTACACTTGATATAAACATTGTCCTCAATGTTTAATCATGTGGGAGTAAACTCCCTAATAAGTGTGTAAACACTTATCCTTTTGCCACTAAAATAAAGGAAAAACAAGACCTAATCATATGTTTTATATCATAAATGTCGGAATTACGCGTGGTTTTGTGTTTTGTGTGATAAATAGGTACAAATGATCAAAAGAAGATAAAACACGGGATTTCACGGTCAATTGTCAAAGAAAAGTCAAGATAGAGACGAAGACAAAGATCAAAAGTCCAAAAAGTGTGCAACGATCACGGAAACCGATGAAAACCGACACGAGTTTGATGATAAAGATTCAAGAAGCCAAAACCGAGCTCGACTTTAGAAGATTTCACCATTTGTTAAGTTAACGGGCCAAGTGGGACCCACTTATGTTTAATGGGCTTTTAAAGCCCATTAATAAGTTACCTTGGATATTAAAACATGGAAAAAGGCTCAAAGGCCCATTCTGTTAAGATGACATACGGATGGGATTTATTTTTGGGCTTCAAAAGCCCAAATAATGGAAAATAAGACGAGATTTTGGGCCTAGGGTTTTTGGTAAACAAAGTTTATACGTAAACCTTTATTTGACTTTCTCATTCATTCCTTCCCACACGTGTCTACAAAAGAGATACAACTCTCACCCACTCACAGTTATTAAAACGATTTTTTACCCTTCCCTACCCTCACTTTATTCGATACAACCAAAACACATTCACTGTTTTCTTTCTTCTCTCCCATTTTCTTTTTAACACAACCACCACCATCTCAAAAACCCTAATTGGGTAAAAATTCAATCAAGTAAAGGGGTTTTAATCCCACGTGCATTGCACACGTTTGGGAATTAATTCCCCCACTTTTTCGGAAGAGGAATATGGACGGGAAGAGATACGTGGCAAAAGATCAATGGCTGATACACCTCACCCTTCTCAATCAACCAATCATAGGCCAAAGAAAAAGCACAAAAAGAAACACAGATTTGCCACCTTGGCAATCTGTGTGACCAAGACCCATCTCCACCGTTCGATTAAAGCAAGAGAGAAGAAGAGAAGAATCAAGGGCCATAATTTCTCACCGTGCTCACCAAGGAGTTCGAGAAGATTCGGGGATCATTATATAAACCCCTCTCTCACATGTAATTCATCATGCTTTTCTTTATTTTTAATTTTAGAAAATAGATTAATTAGGGTTCTTGTAATCTTCTTTTTCAGTATTGTAATTCGATTTTAAATTAATGAAAGTGAAGTTTCGATTTAAATCTCTTTTCTGTTTTCGTATCATCTTTAATTCCGGTTTCTATTCTTTTAATTATCTGTTGAAAATTAGTCACGGTTCTCATAGTATTATTATTATATAAAAAAATAAAAAAAAAAAATAAAAAAATAATAATTATAAAGAGAAGTTAATTATATATTTCCCCACTGGAAATATCAAAAGAAAAAAAGGTTACTGTTCGTGGTAGTCTCGATTCTATTTGTGGTTCGAGGTTTACATAGTTACAGTTCGATTCGAAGTTGTTTGGTACTGTTTGGGTTCGATTCAGTTTTGATGTTGCTATGGTTCGAAGTTTAGATTAGTTTCGATTAAAGAGTTTTGATTGGAGTTCGATTTGGTTTCGAAGAAGTTGAAATTGTTGACGAATATTGGAGGTGTTGGTTTCGGTTTGAGCTCGCTCAGCGCGACGCTACGGCTCAACGGTATCGTCAAAAGGTTCCCCTCTCTTTACTTTAATTCTTTTAACTAAGTTTGTTAGATTAAGGTTGTTTGGATCTGCTTGTTTGAATTTGCTATTAGGTTTGCTAGATTGATTATGCTTATAGTTTTAATCTGCGTAGTTAAATTTGAGTAGTTTATTTGAGGTTCGAATCTGCTTATTTGAGTTAAAGCTTAGTATTGATTTTCTGCTTATTTTGAAATCTGCTTGTTTGGAGTTTAAATCAGCTTATAGGATTGTTAGGGTGTTTGGATCTGCGTTTTTAAAGTTTAATAGCTTAGTTGATAATCAGTTTTCATAGGATCAGTTTATTGTCAGTTTCGTATTGAATTTCCTGCTTATCGCTCATATATTTAGTATTTAAATTATTGTGTTCTTATAGCTTGTTAGATTCTGCTTTTATAGCTTATTTAGATAATCAGTTTTATGTTTAGAGTAGCTTAAAGTTTGTTTTAAATAGCTATTTGATATTCCGCTTTAATTGAGTTGCTGCTTATTTTTGCTTGCCTGATTTGTTTGCTGTTACAACCTCAGACCCAATTGGTCTGAGGGGTTCATCTGTCCAAAATAGCAGTTCCAAAAAAGGGTTATAAGGTTTAAAAAAATTTAATTAGCAAATTCGTCTCCTCCTGGTCTCGAACTCGTGACCTTTTGCACGACAACCCAACGTCTCAACCACTGAGCTAGACGCTCTTTTGTTTATTACTTTGCACTTTGAATTTAATATAGTATTAGTAATTAGTCTGTCAGCTTTTAATTAAATTTTATAATAGTTTAATTTTATTTTAATTTTAAAAGTACTTAAAAAGTTTACTTAAATTATCAGATTTCAAAAATAAATAAAAAGAAAAAATATATTTTATTAAATTTGTTTTTTTTAAATTAGTTTTATTTTTAAAAATTAATATAGGTTGTATTTTTAAATAGATTTAAAATAGATTATTTTTAAAATAGATTTTAATTAATAGTTTTTATTCTTTTTAGTCACATTAAAATCAGTTTTATTTTAAAAAGTTTTTTTTTAAGTTTCTTTAGTATAAATTTATTTTCAATTTATTAGTTTAAAAATTAGTTAATTAATTTAGTTTTCATTTAATATTTTTCAATTAGTTTAAAAATCCCCAAAAAGAGTTTGTACCAAAAACAAATTAAGTTGAAACGTAAAAGCGGAAATCAAATTCGAGTCGAATCGAGGAAAACGAACTTTAATTTTAAAGGATTAAAAATCCTAGTTTCAAATGGCGCCGCTGCCGCTTCGCTCGTACGATTGACGATTTTTCGTGAAGACGTTTGGATTTTGGGATCCGTTCTTCTTGAACGTTATTTTTCTTGCACAAAAAAAATCAAAAATACAAAAAAATCAAAAACTTAAAAATACAAAAAAAAATTAAAAAACCACAAAAGCAATTTCTTTCCTAAGAATTGCAACAAAAAAAATTAAAAAATCCAAAAGTAATACTTTTTCCTAAAAGTATTACACAAAAAATATTACGTATTAGTGTTAATTTTTAGTTCGATTTCTTTCGATTTTTCTTGTGAATATATATTTTTCTAAAAAAAAAAAAATACAAAAAGATTTTTCTTTTACTATAATATATTACGTAGCACAATAATTTACCTACTTTTCAAATAAGCCTTAGTTGGGATTTCATCACCTAACTATTGTAGTCGAATCCTAAACGAAATAAAAAGGAAAAATAGATAAATACTAGTAAGACGTTTGAACTCGATATATACAAACTATAAGGTGGGTATAAGGCGACGCGCTATAAAAGGCCGTCTAAGGAAAAAGGTTTTTAAGTGCTTTGTGCCACCTCGTTTCCCCGCTTGCTTGTGCGTATATTGAGAGGGACGACCGATTATTGGTTTGCCGACTCAATTAGTACTTAAGTATATATTTTTGTAGTTTTTTACTATTGCTCCTCGAGAGGGAAAATCCTTTTCCTCTCAAAGTCGACCGAGGTCACCTACCTCATTCCAAAGTTTTAATTGTATGCGCACTCGCGCGCGTACATACATACCGAGTGGTGTACCAAATACTTCTAATTCTTCCAAAAAGAAGAAGAAGAAAAACAAAAAGACCGTCATTCAAGCCGATCCCGAGAATCGAGCTTTCGACATAACGATGGCAACGGATAATCGACCAATGATTGAGATTCTTCAATCTCACGTTGAAGGAAACGATGATGCAATTGTGGTGCCGACCATTGGAGCTAATCATTTTGAACTTAAACCGGATTTTATTCGAATGGTTTCCGCTACACCATTTTTAGGTCGTACTAATGATGACCCACACGCTCATATCAAACGTTTCATCCAATTAGCTAATACCGTCAAATACAATGGGGTGCCCCAAGAGGCCGTTCGCCTCCAACTTTTTCCTTTTTCCCTCGAGGGACAAGCCCGGATTTGGCTTGATAAGGAACCATCCCAAAGTATTACCACATGGATCGACTTAGAGACCAAGTTCATTAATTACTTTTTCCCACCATCACGGACCACCGCTTTAAGAAATGAAATAATCAATTTTGAGCAAAAATATGGGGAAACTTTTAGTGAGTCTTGGGATCGATTTAAAGAGCTTTTGAGAAAATGTCCACAACACGGTTTCACCAGAGTGCATCAAATTAATACGTTTTACAATGGTTTAACTCTAAATGACCAAGACTCACTTAATAGTGCCGCGGGGGGCAATATTCTTGTGAAAACCATGAACGAGGCTTGGGCCATTATTGAGAACAAGGCAAAAGTGCAAACCAAGAGTGTTAGGGCCACTATGGCAAGTGCTAGTTCAAGTGAGAGTGACAAGAAAATCGATCGACTTACTTCGCTTGTTGAAACACTCGCTTTAAAAACCGACGCCCTCACTACACATGTGCATGCCGTGAAAGAAAAAAGTGAAACATGTGAAACGTGTGGTGGACCACATTCATATTTCAATTGTGACAAGGTTTACAACGATCAACAACAAGTTTGTGCTTTTAATGCTAATGAGAGGGTTCAATTTAAACCTAATGTTGATGTTAACCATTTGTCTTACAATAGTACTAATTATTTGGCTCCCCCGGGTTTTGTAGCACCTCAAAGACCACCCCCACCCGCCCAAAATACCCAATACCAAACTAGGAACCAAGGTCCTCAAATGGGTAATTTTCAAGGGAATGCTAATCAAGGGAATTTTAATGGTCAAAACCAAGGATTTCAAAATAATAATCAAGGTTTTTATAATAACAACGGTTTTCAATCTCAAAATCAAGGATTTCCTAATCAAGGGTTTAATCAAATGAACATGCAAAATCCTCAAATGGACTTGGTTCTACAAAAATTGACCGAACATGAGAAAATCATGCAAGCTATGCAAGCATCTACTAGACAAATGCAAGAGTCCAACGATAAGAGATTTTTGACTATGTTGCAAACCCTTCGACCCCAAGGTGCCTTACCATCCAATACCGAGATTAACCCTCGTGCTAATGTGAGTGCTATCAATACTCGAAGTGGAGCCACTTTAGTGGGACCTTCCATCTCTTCGCCCATAAAGGAGAGACAAGGCCCGGAGGTCATAATGAGTAACCCTACTCCCCCTCCGGTGATTCCGCCCACTACCACTCCTAGTTCTAGTCCTCCATTGCCGAAAGAGCCTATTCCTACGGTTGTCCAAGAAGCGAGTCCTTCTCCTTCTCAACCTAAGCCTAATATTCCTTATCCGTCTAGGTTAGGCAAGACGAAAGTGCTCAACAAAGATGACATTCATGTCTCTAACTTTTTGAAAATGATTTCCAATGTCAATGTTAACGTAAGCCTTATTGAAGCACTTGCTCAAATGCCAAAATTTGTCAAAATGTTCAAAGACTTGCTCAATAAGAAGGAAAAGATGGTTGAGCTCGTTAACACCCGTTTAAATGAGAATTGTTCCGCGGTTCTTCTCAAAGAGCTTCCCGAAAAGCTAGGAGATCCCGGACGATTCGTGTTACCTTGCTCGTTTCCTCAAATCGATGATTGTATGGCTTTAGCGGATCTCGGCGCTAGCATCAATCTTATGCCACTTTCGGTTTGGAAACAATTGTCATTACCCGACCTTGTACCGACTCGTATGACTTTAGAATTAGCTAATCGAACTCTCGCATACCCCGTTGGTATTGCCGAAGACGTTTTTGTTCGAGTCGGTACATTCACTTTTCCCGTAGACTTTGTCGTCGTCGACTATGAGATGGATCCTCGTATTCCGTTAATACTTGGTAGACCATTCTTAAGGTCCGGAAGAGCCTTAGTTGATGTAGCCGAAGGGGAGTTAATTCTTAGGGTTAGGGATGAACAAGTTTTTAAAATGGGAAAAATCACAAATAAATCAAATGGAAAAGAATCGGTTAATATGATTGATGTTCTTAATTTTAATGATGAGATTTTTATTAATCCTTTTGGAATTGAAGAGTCTACTCAAAATGATTTTGTGATAAACTCATCCCTTCCTTTAGAGCCTCAAATCTTTGATACTCCCATTTATGACACCGATAGTGATGACACTTCTTCAAGTGATCACACTATCTTCGGCTTAGACGACTCGTCTTTTGACCCACCCACTTTAGACCCACCCATTTATGATCAACCAATCTTTGATACCTACAATGATGACACTTATTTAAGTGATCTCATTAACTTTGATGACCCACCCCATGATCTTAATGCACCTCATATCTCTATGAGTGATTCTTCCATGGAGACTCCTTTTGACTTCTATACTCCAATTTTAGAAGTCATGACTATTGAGGAGGATCCTCCACTCTTAGAAATCTTACCTACTTTAGAGGTTATTCCATTTGAGGAGGATTTAGATATCTTTCTAAATACCTATTTTCCTCATGAGGAAGAGTTTTCCTATGACTCCGACGATACTTATGTTTTCACATTAAGTTTGGAAGAGGATGACTTTCCCACTATGGATTTTGATGATGTTTTGAGCTTAAATGTCACTACCTCTTGCTATTTTCCCGTTAAGGAATCGGTGTTTGATCCAGGAATAGAGACTTTTGTGCTTTCATTGCCATACCACCTTACCCTTCCTAGAGAGAGACTTTTGCCTAAGGATACCCCACTTTTCTATGACTTGCGTACCACCTCGGGGTTTATTTCCTTTTGTGATGGAAATTATGTGTTTGACCCGGGTGGATTTTCATGGGGTATGCCTTATATGACTTTGTTTCACCTTTATCATGGAGAGATTTTCCTCCCTTGGAAATCTCGGTTGTTCCATGATTTTCCCATTTGAATGTTGACATTCGGGAAATCGAGTCGAGCTAGAGACTCGTGATAAATAAATCAAGCATCGTTTAACTAGGTTAGATTTTTCACCTTTTCCACCCTTTCTACCTTTTTCACCTTCATCCATGTCCACCAATAAGTGTAGGGGGGAGCCGTGTAGGTTGTTGTTTGTTTTGTGATTGTGCAGGGACGTGTGCTTAAATGATCCACTTTTGGTACTTTTGACACAACCCGTGTTCCCGTGTTACCCGTGTACCCGGTTCCTTCGATAAGTTTTTGCTATTGTGATTCTATCTTAAAACGAATAAATGTAATCACTTTAGTTGTCCCTTCCTTAGCTCGATTTTAAACACCGTACTCAATGTCCTAAGTGTAGGGGAGTTTATTCGCCCACATGCTTAAACATTGAGGACAATGTTTATATCAAGTGTAGGGGGGCCTTCTATCGAATTTTAGTGGCCTTTTCCATGAATTTGACCCCATTTTAACCGGAAAAGTTTAAAAATTTTTCAACGTTTTTCAAATTTTTGATCTATTTTGGCCTTGTAGCATTTTTCTTTTATTTTATTTTCTTTGCATCGTTTTTATATTTTCAAAAATAAAGTCAAAAATAAAAATAAATAAAATGGTTTTAACAAGTTTAGATGTCTTTGGTATATTAGGCCCGTCGTGAATATTTTGACTCAACCCGAGTTTACTTATCTAAGTTTACTCTAGCTAGTATCCTTAACCATATGGACCTTAATTGGTTTATTAGGCTAAGCATCCACGAGTCTCATTCCTTGAGATTTTAAATTGTGGAGAACGAGAGATGATAGAGTCAATTATAAGTTCGGTATTCTTTCATTAACTTATGTAAGTTAGTTATGAGCCTTTTCTCCCATCACTTGTTAATAAATATAATTGCAATAAATAAGGTTGTACGATTTAAAAGGTTACTTAGCTTCTAGCACAAGATCGTTTAAAAGTTGCTCGGTATTAATTAGAGTTCATAGCCAAGGCATAACTTATTGAAACGGGACGCGAAGATTGGCTTATCCAAAAAGGCCCTAACAAGGCATGAGGATACCCGAGTCCAAAAAGGCTCTAACAAGGCATGAGGATTCACTTTTTGCTAAAGATCCTAAGATGATGTGAAGATCATTAATCCAAATCAATATGAAGGATCAAGACACACGACGAGAAGCAATTACTCCCCTAAAGATCATGGAGAAGTCTATCCAAAAAGACCCTAACAAGGTATGAGGATAAATAGATCCAAGTCCGAAAAGGAGGCGGATCGTTGTATATCAAAATCCTAAATAAAGAAGAGGATAAATGAAGAAGTCGTGGTCAACGTATGAAGCATCTTTCACTCCTTATGAAGATGTATACCAAAATGAAGAGAAGACCATAATTTCATGATCGTCTCTCAAGATTTGAAGTTTGAAGTACAAGCCAAATATCGGTCCGAGAAAGGTCTCAAATCGTGAAACGAGTTATGCCAAGATATGAACTTTATGAGGTTTCGAGAAGCCGTTTTAAAAGATTTTGTCCTTTAGCTAACTATTGATTAAATCGTCCCACTTTATTTTCGGCCTTAATAAATTATCGAAATAAGTCAAAAATGCATCCTCGTGATCATTCAAGACAAAAATAAAATACAAGAGATACACCGTAGGAATAAGGGAGTCTAAGTGATTAACTAAACCACATGAGTAAGTGTTAGTTGTGCTAACTTGTAATAACAATGATCTCGTTTTTGAGCTTGGTTTGGGGAACGTGAAACTTGAGGGTGATTAATATTCATGACACTAAAGCCCTAATCCAAGTCTTAGACTTCTTAACGAGTTTCTTCCATCAAATAATTTCCAAGTTATTATTTTAAACTTTTGTTTCCTTTTAAGTTTTTATCTTTCCATAGTAGTAGTAATAATTAATAAAGGCCGAGATGGATTGGTTATGAGAAAGATGTATTTTTTGTGCTTTAAAACTATGCATTGCATGGGGTCATTGCAATGGTCAAGTGTAGGGGATTTAATAAGTGTGTAAACACTTATCCTTTTGCCACTAAAATAAAGGAAAAACAAGACCTAATCATATGTTTTATATCATAAATGTCGGAATTACGCGTGGTTTTGTGTTTTGTGTGATAAATAGGTACAAATGATCAAAAGAAGATAAAACACGGGATTTCACGGTCAATTGTCAAAGAAAAGTCAAGATAGAGACGAAGACAAAGATCAAAAGTCCAAAAAGTGTGCAACGATCACGGAAACCGATGAAAACCGACACGAGTTTGATGATAAAGATTCAAGAAGCCAAAACCGAGCTCGACTTTAGAAGATTTCACCATTTGTTAAGTTAACGGGCCAAGTGGGACCCACTTATGTTTAATGGGCTTTTAAAGCCCATTAATAAGTTACCTTGGATATTAAAACATGGAAAAAGGCTCAAAGGCCCATTCTGTTAAGATGACATACGGATGGGATTTATTTTTGGGCTTCAAAAGCCCAAATAATGGAAAATAAGACGAGATTTTGGGCCTAGGGTTTTTGGTAAACAAAGTTTATACGTAAACCTTTATTTGACTTTCTCATTCATTCCTTCCCACACGTGTCTACAAAAGAGATACAACTCTCACCCACTCACAGTTATTAAAACGATTTTTTACCCTTCCCTACCCTCACTTTATTCGATACAACCAAAACACATTCACTGTTTTCTTTCTTCTCTCCCATTTTCTTTTTAACACAACCACCACCATCTCAAAAACCCTAATTGGGTAAAAATTCAATCAAGTAAAGGGGTTTTAATCCCACGTGCGTTGCACACGTTTGGGAATTAATTCCCCCACTTTTTCGGAAGAGGAATATGGACGGGAAGAGATACGTGGCAAAAGATCAATGGCTGATACACCTCACCCTTCTCAATCAACCAATCATAGGCCAAAGAAAAAGCACAAAAAGAAACACAGATTTGCCACCTTGGCAATCTGTGTGACCAAGACCCATCTCCACCGTTCGATTAAAGCAAGAGAGAAGAAGAGAAGAATCAAGGGCCATAATTTCTCACCGTGCTCACCAAGGAGTTCGAGAAGATTCGGGGATCATTATATAAACCCCTCTCTCACATGTAATTCATCATGCTTTTCTTTATTTTTAATTTTAGAAAATAGATTAATTAGGGTTCTTGTAATCTTCTTTTTCAGTATTGTAATTCGATTTTAAATTAATGAAAGTGAAGTTTCGATTTAAATCTCTTTTCTGTTTTCGTATCATCTTTAATTCCGGTTTCTATTCTTTTAATTATCTGTTGAAAATTAGTCACGGTTCTCATAGTATTATTATTATATAAAAAAAAAAAAAAAAAAAATAATAATAATAAAGAGAAGTTAATTATATATTTCCCCACTGGAAATATCAAAAGAAAAAAAGGTTACTGTTCGTGGTAGTCTCGATTCTATTTGTGGTTCGAGGTTTACATAGTTACAGTTCGATTCGAAGTTGTTTGGTACTGTTTGGGTTCGATTCAGTTTTGATGTTGCTATGGTTCGAAGTTTAGATTAGTTTCGATTAAAGAGTTTTGATTGGAGTTCGATTTGGTTTCGAAGAAGTTGAAATTGTTGACGAATATTGGAGGTGTTGGTTTCGGTTTGAGCTCGCTCAGCGCGACGCTACGGCTCAACGGTATCGTCAAAAGGTTCCCCTCTCTTTACTTTAATTCTTTTAACTAAGTTTGTTAGATTAAGGTTGTTTGGATCTGCTTGTTTGAATTTGCTATTAGGTTTGCTAGATTGATTATGCTTATAGTTTTAATCTGCGTAGTTAAATTTGAGTAGTTTATTTGAGGTTCGAATCTGCTTATTTGAGTTAAAGCTTAGTATTGATTTTCTGCTTATTTTGAAATCTGCTTGTTTGGAGTTTAAATCAGCTTATAGGATTGTTAGGGTGTTTGGATCTGCGTTTTTAAAGTTTAATAGCTTAGTTGATAATCAGTTTTCATAGGATCAGTTTATTGTCAGTTTCGTATTGAATTTCCTGCTTATCGCTCATATATTTAGTATTTAAATTATTGTGTTCTTATAGCTTGTTAGATTCTGCTTTTATAGCTTATTTAGATAATCAGTTTTATGTTTAGAGTAGCTTAAAGTTTGTTTTAAATAGCTATTTGATATTCCGCTTTAATTGAGTTGCTGCTTATTTTTGCTTGCCTGATTTGTTTGCTGTTACAACCTCAGACCCAATTGGTCTGAGGGGTTCATCTGTCCAAAATAGCAGTTCCAAAAAAGGGTTATAAGGTTTAAAAAAATTTAATTAGCAAATTCGTCTCCTCCTGGTCTCGAACTCGTGACCTTTTGCACGACAACCCAACGTCTCAACCACTGAGCTAGACGCTCTTTTGTTTATTACTTTGCACTTTGAATTTAATATAGTATTAGTAATTAGTCTGTCAGCTTTTAATTAAGTTTTATAATAGTTTAATTTTATTTTAATTTTAAAAGTACTTAAAAAGTTTACTTAAATTATCAGATTTCAAAAATAAATAAAAAGAAAAAATATATTTTATTAAATTTGTTTTTTTTAAATTAGTTTTATTTTTAAAAATTAATGTAGGTTGTATTTTTAAATAGATTTAAAATAGATTATTTTTAAAATAGATTTTAATTAATAGTTTTTATTCTTTTTAGTCACATTAAAATCAGTTTTATTTTAAAAAGTTTTTTCTTAAGTTTCTTTAGTATAAATTTATTTTCAATTTATTAGTTTAAAAATTAGTTAATTAATTTAGTTTTCATTTAATATTTTTCAATTAGTTTAAAAATCCCCAAAAAGAGTTTGTACCAAAAACAAATTAAGTTGAAACGTAAAAGCGGAAATCAAATTCGAGTCGAATCGAGGAAAACGAACTTTAATTTTAAAGGATTAAAAATCCTAGTTTCACTCCCCTACACTTAGGACATTGTGCACTTTGTTTAAATCTTTCTAAGGATGGGACAACTAAAGTGATTTCAATGTGAACATATAAGATATGAAATATTGAATCACGAGAGTTTAGGATAGAACCGGGAAGACGGGAACACGAAATCACAGGTCATCAAAAGTCATCAAGAATTTATCTTTGAAAGCTCGAATCCCTGCACATGATAAGAAGAAAACAGCAAACACATAGTAGGGTCTCCCCCTACACTTATTATAAAAACGGATAAAAAGGAAAGATACTTGGGTTGCCTCCCGAGAAGCGCTTGTTTTTGTTAACCGAGTCACGAGCCTGACTCGTCCCCGAATTAAATGATCCATGGGGAAGCCTCGGATGTAATACCGGGATCAAAGACCTTTTCCTCGTTCTCGGAGGACATCAATGAAGGAGAGGCGGGAGGGTAAGTCTTAAAAGGTAGAAAAGTCCTCTCAACATACGAAAAGTATGTGAGGTCGCGATCCACGGGGGGTGGGGTGGGTAAAGTAAGCAAATTTTCATCCCCCAAAGACAATTGATGCTCAGAAAGCGGCAAAGCCGTAAGGTTATCAATCATAAAATAGTAAATGTCACCTCCCGGGTCAAAGCACTCATCCTCCGTAATAGTCTCTAAAGGAGTGGATGAAAGGTGCTTGGGAGGGGGACTTGGGATAATATCTTCATGCAGCAAATTATCAAAAAGAATACCCCCCCCCCCCCCCCCCCCCTCTGTACCATCATCATCATTACCCGGAGGTATTGAGAGATTGTCAATTTCTTCCATAAATGGGTCATTATTCTCAACGGGTGTAAAAGACGGAGGTAAAGATTCATTGATAGGAGTGGAATTCAACGCTTCAATTTGAGAGATAAGAAGATGAACTTTCAACAATCGATCGCGAAGAATAACGTATTCCACCTCCTTTAAAAGAGCAAGTTCATCGGTGAACTTCTCATAAGTCGGAGAGAATAAATCAACATCGCCTTCATCGCCCGGTGGAGAAGGAGAAATTTCAAAAGTGAAATTCTCATAGCATGGAGAAAAATCATTATCATTAAGAGGGACCTCGTCCGTAAGCTCAGCACAAGTCGGTACATCACAAACCTCCCCAAATAAGTTGTTGAGACCAAATTCACTAATCTCACTCGATGTATCACAATCCTTAGACGCATTAGGGATCTTAAGAGTAGGAGTAGTAATCTCAGAAGATGGGTTGAGATCATAGATATCATCCTCGTCATCATCATAATAGTAGTATGGACGCACAAGAGGAGAAGTATAAGCACTGAAATTAGCTACTTGCTCTTGTCGCTGATCCTCTTGACATTTTTCTACGTATTTATTGAAAGATGCTTGAAGTCTTTGAAATTGGTCAAAAAGAGTGGCTAGTTGCTCAGCAGGAATTGCAAAATAGGGTTGATGATCGAGGGAGTGTTGTGGGGGCTCAAAATTTTGAAAACCGGAATTATAGCACGGATGTGGCTCATAATAATTCATCGGCTGACAATAAGAAGTATCGTGAGGGCCCCCACAATGATTGCAACACGGGTATTGAGAAAAACCCGGTGCATTTGGCAGATAGCTATGACCATTGTCATAATTGTAACCCGGTTCTTGCTCGTCAAGAGACGGGTATCGAACATGACACAAAATATGCCAATGAGAATCGCTTCCACAATATATGCAATAGGGGGAGTAGGTGCATTAGAAGCAAAGGATGAATTAGTTGAATTGCACGATGGACAAAATCTAAAATGTGAAAATTGTGAATCAGAAACAGTTGGAAGATCTTTTCCGCATTGCTCGCAATAACACCATTCACATGATTCGAAACCATATAATCATCTCATACACCTTACGCAATACGAATCCATGAAGAATTAAAAATAAGAGGGGTTGAGAAAAAGAATTAAACACAATAGAGGGTTAAGAGGAATATTTTTGGTGCAAAACTTTAAAAAAGAGATGCTTTTTATGACTTTTTAGATATTTTTGTATTTTTGAAATTTTTGATTTTTTATGAATTTTTGAAAATTTTTTGAAAAATGCAAGAAAATAAACGTTCACGAGTGAACGGATCCCAAAATCCAACTCGTCTCTCACAAAAACCGTTAATCTTCACGAAAAGAGCCGGCAGCGGCGCCATTTGATAGTATGAGATTTTGCTAGGTTAAAAAGTTTCGTTTTTCTCAGTGTCTAATCGAACTGATCTTCGGTTAAATGTGTGACTCAGTCGTCTTTGGTGGATAAAAGAAAATTTGGTTATCTATTTCTACTTAAAAAGTAAAAGCGAAATGTAATAAAAATAAACCAAAAACAAATAACTAATAATAAAGGAGCAAAACAAATAATAAAACGTAAATTAAAACAAAACAATTAATAAAAATAAAACTGAACGAAGAAATTAACTTTCGACTGAAAAAAAAGTAACCTAATGAAAAAGGAGAAAATAAAACTAAGTGGGTACTTTAAAACTGAACGAGGTAAAAGCTAAAGCGGACACTAAATAAAAGATAAAACTTAAACTTTTGGAAAAAATACTAATACTAAAAAATGATGAAAAAATCAACTAAAAATACGTGACTTTCAGAATTAAAATCGGAACAACTTTCAGATTAAACTAAACGATTACGGAACAATATTAATAAATAAGTAAGCAGACAGGCACCCTGCTTAAGCAAGCAAGCAAGTAGGTAAAAAAGGCGGGAAAAGTACAAGCTGCCAAGAAGGAAAGCATGTCAATTTCTGATAGTTGATCGGAATGTAGACCAATTGGTAGTTCGAAATGTTTATTATTCGGGATCCATTAGTTCGGGAAATGTTATAAGCAGGCAACCAAGCTAGCATGTAGTTCAGAATCTGTGTTCATGACCTTGTTCGGAATAGTTGTCCCTCACATAGTTCGGAATGCAATTTTGTGACATAGTTCGGAATGCAAGTTTGACGTAATTCGGGAAACTGAATCTATACTTAATTCGGGAAAAATAAAAATTGCAAGTAGTTCGGAATAAACTGGAATCTAGATATAGTTCGGGTAATAAGGGTTTAAAACATTCCGAACTAAAAAAATAAGCAAAATCTAAAAATTAAGCTAAAACCAAATAAGCACTTATCTAAAAACTTAATCAAATCAAATTTAAGAAAAAGCTAATAAGCCAAAATTTAAAAACTTTTAAAAACACTAAATAATCAAAATATTTAAAATCAACTTTTTATAAAATAACTTTTTAAAAATACTTAATTAAAATTAAACAAACACACAATAAGCTATAAAATCAATAAGCCAACATAATCAAACACATGAAAACATAACAAACAATCAAATAAGCATGACAATAAGCAAATAAGCATAAAGATTAAATCAAAACAAGAAAGATAGAATGAGAGATTAATTAAAAACTTGATTAAAATTAAAGATTCAACAATCAAAAGTAAAGATTAAAAACTTACAAATTTAAAGTGCCAGACAAGGAATTTAAATTGACAAGAAATTAAATGACATGAAAATAAAGGTGGAAGAACTATTTTGTCAAGATAGCCAACACCTCACAAATGAGGTTAAGGATTCTATTTATAGGGAGATTAGCATGTGTTGTTCCTTTCTTCTTCTTCACGTCTTTTCGTCTTCTAAATTCTTCGACTTTTTCGACTTTGTCTCGGGATTTGTCGATGGATAAATTGAACTTGTCTTATAATTTCTTTATTAACTAGACTTGAGTTCTTCGACTTCATTAAACTTCCGTCTTTAGACTTTTTCTTTGATAAATCTTCAGAATAGGCCTTCGACTTCCGTTCTTTTTGCACTCTTGATCTTTTGACTTCGTCTTTTGTATTTTTCTTCGATAAAAGCCCGTGAAAGCCCCTGTTTTCTTCGCTTTTCACATTTTGGTCCTAAATTACAACAAAAACACAAACCACGCATAATTCCGACTTTTACAACATAAAATACACGTTTTGGTCTTGTAATTATTGGAAATAAGCGGTAAAAGGATAAGTGTTTTCACACTTATTAAAAATCCTTGATTATTTCTCCTAAACAATGGAGAAAGTGAGGAATGATATATGATATTGCCTAGCCTAGGGTCCTATTTATACTTGAAAATTCGTAGGTTAGAAACCCTGGAAGTATATCAAAGGTTCCCCAAAATAGCCATGCATAATTGCACTTAATTATGTAACTGCAGTAAAATGTGCTTCGCACTTGTTCATTTGTGCGTCGCACTTCTTCAAGTGTAAATGTGCGCCGCACTTCTGAGTTTGTGTGCCGCACTTCTTGTTATTCTATAAACTCGGGGTACTTTGAATGTACGTTGCACTTTTCTAATTGTGCACCGCACTTCTGCTCCTTTTCAGCATAATTCCATCTTTAACCCCTTTATTCTTTATTTCTTTATTCTTTTCCTTCATGGTTTCTTTCTTAGCTACAATACAAACAATACCTTCTATTAGTATCAATTCAACATATAATTTATTTATTTACATAGCAAACAAGGACAAATGCATCATTACAAACATGCATAAATGAGGCGTTATCAGTATGCCAGTCATATCAGCTGGTGTCCATGCGAAAAGATCAGCATTTCTTCTGAGAGTCCTTATAAGTGCTTCCCGACATTCTGAGGAGAGGTCTCCTCCTACGGTGACTAGCTGGTCAGGGTAAGCATCGTTTACCACTATCTTTTCATCAAGCTTGGGCTCACATAGCTTCCTCCTTTTACCGGATTACGATCCTTCTCCTTCATCTCCTCGCATTAGTTCCTTCCCTGACCTTTTGTAGTATACTTCATTTGATGGTGGTGGAGATTCTTGGCTAGCCATCGGTGCTTTTCCTCGGGCTGGCTCCTCTGCTTGGGCACTCCAAATTCGCGATTGCGCCTCTTCCCTTAGTCTGCACTCTCAGGGTTTCTCTGCTTGTTATCAAGGTGGTTATCCCACTCGATGTTGGGAATTTACCATAGAGTGGATAGTGGAGGCTACAGCTCCTAAACTTCTCATCGCCGTTCTTCCGAGTAGTACATTATACGTTGAGGGGCTCTCGACTATAGCAAATTCCATCATTACTATCCTGGTTCTGCCATATTCTCCCATTGTGTCTTCTAGATCAATTATCCCTAGGGGATAGTTGACTTTACCTGAGAATCCCACAAGGGGTATTCTAGACTCTCTCAGCCTCGACCTCGTCTCCTAGCTCAAGTTTCTGAAGCAATGCCAAAATGGAAATGGGACAACATCACCATGGACTTCATTACTGTTGAAGCATAGTTTGGCTAGGTCAGTCTGACGACTCTCCTGGGCCGTTCGTCGTCTTCCCGGGTCCTGAGTAATGCTTCAAACAAAGGTAAACCGGTTAGACGTGGACCCGAGGCCGGAGCCCCGGGGTCCACCTCTGACGGTCAAGTTAGTATCGGATGAATATGTTGTATAAGAGGTGTAGTTATGAGAGAGAACCTGATTATAATGAGACCCCTACCCCTGTTTATATAGGCTTAGGGTTTCTTGAAGGATAAGTTAGGTGTGTGTGGGCCGCAGGCCTGTTGGGCCGGGCCTAATACCGACTGTACATCGACATGTCCCCCAGTCTAGTATGATATGGTCCATGATCATGTTATGCTAGACTCATTCATGTATCATGCTCACTAAACAACCGCGTGCGGCTTGCTGCTAGGAAATCCTCGTGGGTTGTCTGTAACATATGGCTCCACTCGTAAATGGGCTACCTTTAGCAAAAAGATGATGGGTTTGGGGTTGCAAATAGTGAGCGAAGCCACTATACGTCATCATGTCGCCCCAGTCTAGTATGCGAGGTTGTCGCCGAGGTTACTAGACTTTACACCATTTCAGCTACGTGTAAGCATATCCACGTCGAAAGAAATGGGAAAATATGTATACGTAAGACGGGTGGTTGTGCTCGAATGCTTGGTTTCCAGTGATTAGACGGTAAGGACCCCGTAAGAAGAAAGTGTGTTCTATAGCCGGGGTAACACTGGCATTGGCAAGGTATCGTTCTTATTCATCTCTAACGTGAGGATGACAAGAAGGTTTTGTGAAGTTGGAGGTGGAACCCGTATGCTGCATCGTGAACATTTAAAGGCGTACTTCTTATACCCACTAATGATGCAACATAATGCGAATGTGTCATTCGTCTTAAAACCAACAGAAGACGTACCTCTGTGGAAAGGTGATGCGGATATTACATCCGTCTTACGGCCACGACATCCGATAATGACTTCCAAAATTTGTCACAGTTTTTCCTAGATTAAACATAGTTGATCAAGCTCCATCTAATTAAGTATAAACGATGTAAATTTTGGAAACATCACTCCATGGTCGGGCAAAGTAATTCGTCACGGAAGACGTACTTCCGTAACAAAGATATGTACCAACAGAAGACGTACTTCTGTGGCAGAATGAGCCAATGGAAGGCGTACTTCCACGGCAAAAGATAACGATGCGCCGTGGAAGAATACTTCCACGGCTAAAATAACGATGCGCCGTGGAAGAATAATTCCACGGCTAAAATAACGATGCGCCGTGGAAGAATAATTCCACGGCTAAAATAACGATGCGCCGTGGAAGAATACTTCCACGGCTAAAATAACGATGCGCCGTGGAAGAATACTTCCACGGCTAAAATAACGATGCGCCGTGGAAGAATACTTCCACGGCTAAAATAACGATGCGCCGTGGAAGAATACTTCCACGGCGAAAATAGTGAGCACGTGGAAGGGATACTTCCCCGGCAAAGATAAGAAGCACGTGGAAGAGATACTTCCACGGCGAAAAGAACGAGCACGTGGAAGAATACTTCCACGGCGAAGATAATAAGCACGTGGAAGAGATACTTCCACGGCGAAAATAAAACACGCGTGGAAGAAATAATTCCACGGCGAAAATAATGAGCACGTGGAAGAGATACTTCCACGGCGAAGATAATAAGCACGTGGAAGAGATACTTCCACGGCGAAGATAAGAAGCACGTGGAAGGGATACTTCCGTGGCGAAGATAAGAAGCACGTGGAAGAATACTTCCACGGCGAATGAATAAGCACGTGGAAGAGATACTTCCACGGTGAATGAATAAGCACGTGGAAGAGATACTTCCACGGCGAATGAATAAGCACGTGGAAGAATACTTCCACGGCGAAGATAACGTGCACGTGGAAGAATACTTCCACGGCGAAGATAACAAGCACGTGGAAGAGATACTTCCACGGCGAAAATAATACGCGCGTGGAAGAAATACTTCCACAACGAAAATAATGAGCACGAGGAAGAGATACTTCCACGGCGAAGATAATAAGCACGTGGAAGGAATACTTCCACGATAAAGATAATAAGCACGTGGAAGAGATACTTCCACGGCGAAGATAATGAGTGCGTGGAAGAGTACTTCCACGACGAATGGTAATGAGCACGTGGAAGAATACTTCCACGGCGAAATATAATGAGCACGTGGAAGAATACTTCCACGGCGCATGAATATGCCATCAGAAGAGATACTTCCGTGGCAAAGGCATAAGCAAATGGAAGAAATACTTCCATGGCAAAAGAATAAACGCGTGGAAGGAGGACTTCTGTGGCAAAGGAAAAAGCCAATAGAAGAGATACTTCCATGGCGCAGAAACAAGCGCGCGGAAGGAGTACTTCCGCGACGAAGGAGTAAGCCAATGGAAGAGATACTTCCATGGCGCATGAACAAGCGCGCGGAAGGAGTACTTCCGCGGCGAAGGAAAAATCCAATGGAAGAGATACTTCCATGGCGCAAAACAAGCGCGCGGAAGGAGTACTTCCGCGGCGAAGAGAATAAGCCAATGGAAGAGATACTTCCATGGCGCAGAACAAGCGCGCGGAAGGAGTACTTCCGCGACGAAGGAGTAAGCCAATGGAAGAGATACTTCCATGGCGCATGAACAAGCGTGCGGAAGGAGTACTTCCGCGGCGAAGGAAAAATCCAATGGAAGAGATACTTCCATGGCGCAAAACAAGCGCGCGGAAGGAGTACTTCCGCGGCGAAGAGAATAAGCCAATGGAAGAGATACTTCCATGGCGCAGAACAAGCGCGCGGAAGGAGTACTTCCGCGGCGAAGGAAAAATCCAATGGAAGAGATACTTCCATGGCGCAAAACAAGCGCGCGGAAGGAGTACTTCCGCGGCGAAGAGAATAAGCCAATGGAAGAGATACTTCCATGGCAAAGGAATAAACCGGCAGAAGGCGGACTTCTGCGGCAAAGGAATATATCCAAAGATATTTACGTGTCATGCACGGAAATAGTGGTATTATTATACCCTGGTAGCCCCCCAAGTTTAATGGTGCTAAAACTCGATTAGTAATATTAAACTTAATCAAGTATTAAAAAAATTACGGTCGCGTAGACCAACGCGAATGGACGTACAATAGCTGCGTACAAAAAATAGAAATTGGGTTCGAACGTGCGAACCAACGCGGATGGGTCTTGCTATAACCGCGAATTGTCACATAGTATAATACGTATCTTAACTAACTTATGGGATGAGCTATGCCACTACGTGCGGCGTACCGCTACAACCATAAGGACGGTCAAAGTTTTGACAAAATTTTGTTAGACGTGCACAGTGTGTCTTTTAACAAGTCCGGCTCAGGAGGCACGATATGTTTTTGAAACTTACTACAACGTCTTGTGAGCAAGGTGTCTAACAAGGATACATGATCTGTGGTCGTTGGGGTTGCATCCCTCTTACACGACAAGTTGAATTATTAGGTTCACTCAATCCTCTTATTCCACCTGGGAACGATGTGTACATGTACGCCCGTAGGCAGAAGATATCCGAGTGTACGGACTAGCACGGATGGACGTGCCATGACCGCGAATGATAAATAAAATATATTATATTAAAAAATATATGTAATATATATTTCCGATTTAAAAGATATAGATATAATATCTTCTAATAATTAAATGATATGTGTAAAATCCGTTATTAATACAAACAATATATACGAACATGCGGATTAATAGGGAAGACACGGCTCATGACCGCAGTGAAAAAAAAAATAAAATAAAATAAAATAAAGGACAAAAATAAAATATGTCAAACACATAGAGTAGCACGGCTGGACATACCATGACCGTGAATAAAAAATAAAATAAATGTTAATGTGCAGATGAGTGGGGTGGATGAGCCATGACCGCGAATTACTACGTCGGGTCGCGACATATACGAAATATATATTTAATCAAATCAAAGAAATTATATATGTAAAATCTCCTTGCTAATTTAAAAGATATACGTAATATCTCTTATTAATATGAAAAATATATTTTTTGAAATTAAAAGATATGGATAATATCTTGTTACCTATTAAAAAGAGATATGCATAATATTTCATATAAATTTTAAAATATCAAAATATATCTTTACCAAAGTTAAAAGATAAATAGTATCTTTTTATTAGCTTAAAAGATATGCGTAATATCTTTTATTAATAAAAATAATATGTGGAATAATGAGGAATATTACAGAAGGACCGACTCATGACCGTTGTTATCAAAAGATAAAATTATACTTGGACTGATGGAAGTATCGGCAATTCCGTGTTGTACGCAAAAACCAATTTAGACCCAACGCTAATTCGGGCGCATGCTGTTTGGATAATTACGTATCCAACTATATTTATATATCAATAAACAAGATATGTATGCACAAGACAATGAATCGCATATACATAATCACCTGCAAACATAAAGACAATCATATAGTATTTTTTTACTTTTATAACAGTGGCGTTTATGACCTATGAGAACACCAAACCTTGGTCTCAATTTCCACAAAGGTAAATATATAATAAATAGACTGTCGTGCAAGTCTTGTTTTTGTGGACCATGATTTTCGTTTGACCAAATCATCAGAATATAATCTTCACAAATATATAAGGCATTCTAGGTAATTAATATAAACTTGTTATCCAAATTTGTTTTTTTAACATTATGGTGGCAGCAATGATTGATCATGCAATCTTATTCTAAACACATTCATACTGTTACAGCCAAATCTTATTCTAACATAACCAAAAAAAAACTTGTTCGATTTTTTGTAGGTATAGATAGCACATTACCGGTTGTCGAGATCGTTTTGTTTTTTAAATGTGATCACCATCATGCCATTGTACACATTCAATATGTGAATAACTTTTAAACTCTGATATAGTATCACGAAGAATATTATGCATGCATATGGCAAATTATCATATCTGAGATTGCAAAGTATAATGATATAATGCATAATTAATGCAATTAGTGAAAACAAAAACGCACAGGTTTTAGAATTACCGATTTTCTGCATTGATTTTGCTTTTCGGTAACATTAGACCACGAAACATGGTTTAGTCAGGGTCCCACGGATGGCGCCAACTTGTTGAAGCATAGTTTGGCTTGGCCGGTCTGACGACTCTCCTGGGGCGTTCGTCGTCTTCCCGGGTCCTGAGTAATGCTGCAAACAAAGGTAAACCGGTTAGACGTGGACCCGAGGCCGGAGCCCCGGGGTCCACCTCCGACGGTCAAGTTAGTATCGGATGAATATGTTGTATAAGAGGTGTAGTTATGAGAGAGAACCTGATTATAATGAGACCCCTACCCCTGTTTATATAGGCTTAGGGTTTCTTGAAGGATAAGTTAGGTGTGTATGGGACGCAGGCCTGTTGGGCCGGGCCTAATACCGACTGTACGTCGACAATTACCAGTCTTCCTACTTCATCTCACGGTTACGATACAATTTGGGTAATCGTTGATCGACTCACAAAATCAGCTCATTTCCTGCCCATCAGAGAAAATGACTCTCTGAACAAGTTAGCCAAGCTGTACCTGAAGGAAATCGTGACTAGACATGGTATACCAGTCTCAATCATTTGTGATCGAGATGGTAGATTTACGTCAAACTTTTGGAAAGCTTTCCAACGAATTTTAGGAACAAAATTGGACATGAGCACCGCATATCATCCGCAGACAGACGGTCAGAGTGAACGAACAATCCAAACCCTAAAAGACATGCTAAGAGCATGCGTGATCGAGTTTGGGAAAGGATGGGTCGAACATATACCATTAGTTTAATTCTCCTACAACAACAGCTACCATGCCAGTATCAAAGCAGCACCATTTGAGGCCCTCTATGGCCGCAAGTGTAGATCACCCGTATGCTGGGCAGAGGTGGGGGAATTTCAGCTGACTGGACCTGAACTAATCCAAGAGACAACTGAGAAGATCACTCTCATCAAACAACGAATTCAGGCCGCCCAGGATAGACAAAAGTGTTGGGAATAAAATTGACCAAGTCCCTAGATGCTGACAAGAGGAACTTAGACGCAGACAAGAGTAAACGAGGCGCTGGCAGATGAGACGCTGATAAGAATTATCAAGGCGCTGACAAGAAGAATCTTAACACAAAGACAAGGACTAAATCTGCCAATGATGAATTCTTCAAGCTGGTGGACAAAATATGAAGATAAGAATTCAGAATATATTCTTAATGTTTAAAAAGATTTAGTCAATATGTTATTTGAGTATGTTTATCTTGTGTCTCTTCCTAAAATAGTTGATCTTAGCTTTTTGTACAAGGCTCCTTAAACCTATAAAAGGAGGCCTTAGGGTTAGACATAAGACACATCTTTTTCATACATCTCTTCCACATATCTCATAACACTTTCATTGTAATCATTCATTGATATTATTAATCAAAGTGAAAGTTTAGTTTACTTTGTTTTGTTCTTTGTTCTAAGTGTTAAATTCCGCATAACACTTAGTTTGTTCAATACAAAAAAGTTTCTCTACGTGTTTAACTTGATCTAATCTCGTTTACACAAGCTAAATCGATCTAAGTTTGGGATCAACAAGTGGTATCAGAGCTTGTTAAGAAACTTTGATTTGAAGAACGAGATCCAATACCGTGAGGTGAACCAGGCTAAGGAAGAAGGTGAAGAAGAATCTGATGATGTTTTCAGTCAAGGCCAAGTCTACTTCAAGTTCCAACTCATCTTCGTCATTTGATAATGAGGTATGTGATGACTCTTCTTGTCGTTTAAATACTGAAAGACTTAACAAAGAGGTTTTAAGATTGTTAGGAGATGTGAGTACTGAGAGATGCAAGTGGTCTAACTATCAACTTGCTCTTACTCAAACTGAAAAGACTGTAGCTGAGTATAAGAAAATGGAGTTTGACCTAAAAGATCAAATCAATATTTTAAAACATGATTTAAACTCTAGTGTGGATATTAGAAACATCATGGAGAGAGTCAATGCTGAATTATAGGCTAAGTTAGATGAGGCTATCAAAAATAAGGATAACGTAGACCTTAAAATTCAGAGATTTGATAAAGCCTCACAAACCCTAGAAAAATGTGTTAGTGAACAAAGGGATTCAAGGGATATGTCTGGGATTGGGTTAAAAGAATATGTGTCTGTTCCACCACCTGCTGGGAACTTCTATGGTGTCCATAGAAAGGATCTCTCTTGGACTGGTATTCTAGAACTCCAAGAAGAGGAATTTATTCCTCCACCTAGAGTTCTCTCTCTAGTTGAGGAATATCAACAAAAGGTTATTGACCTAGAAGAGTGGAAGAAGGCCAACCCCACTTTGTTTGTTAAGGGTGGGATGCTTAGTGAGAGTCCATTTGTGACTACACCCATTGAGAGTCCAGTTGTATCTACACCTATAACTGTGACAAATCCTATCACTGGAAAAGCTGTTAATCTTGGCTCCCTAATTAAGAAACAACCTAGTGTTAAATACGCTGAAATGTATAGGAAACCTAGGTCATTCAGAAGCCAAGCAAGTGTTAATGGGACAGGGTTTTATCAGTCTAAGCCTAAGTTTGTGTCCAAAAAGGCTTGTTACTCATGTGGGAGCTTCTCACATTTGGCCTATAATTATGTGAGTGGATACAATTCATTCGCTGACAATAGGTCATCCAATGTAAACCATAGACCTTTTGTCCACACTAGACCACAAGCTACTAGACCAGCTCCTTTCTTCTCTAAGGCAGCTAATACCCATGGACAAAGGCCCTTTCAAAAGACCAACACTTGGTCAAACAGGCAGTATGTTCCTATTGCAAACCCTAATCTGGGCGCTGACAGGGACAAATTTAGCGCTGACAAGAACAAATTTAGCGCTGACAGGAACAAATTCAGTGTTGACAAGAACAAATTCAGTGCTGACAGGAACAAACTCAACGCTGACAGGCACAAATGCAGCACTGATAGCTCCAAGTTCGGTACGAGACCTTGTTTTAGACCATATAAACAAAGATACTTGGTTAGTAAGGGTCTAGGGCATCATCCCACATAACTTGGAAACCTAAACAAGAGCAAAACTCTAATTTTAATGGTATTTCAATGACTTGTAATAGATTTAAATATCTTGAGAAGGTCATTAATAGTCTCATTGGAACAAATTGGGTGTTTAGGTCACAAAGGGATGAACAGGGATTTATGGTAAAGAATAAGACCACTCTAGTTGAACAACTAGATAGATCCAAGTCTGACAAGGCTTGGATCTCCAAAGAAAACTAATTTGTTTTCTTTTTGAGCAGCCTATCCAAATGCAGGTTAATTGTTAGCCTCAAAATATTGAGCCAAACAAGAATGCTCGGTCATATGTTTATTATGTATCGTATTTTAGAACGTTGTAATAGGTAGTATATTAGTCGTGTTATTACGGGCTTAACTTTAAGCTAAGGTTCATTAATAAGTAACCAAAGCCCAAAAGGAAAGCCCGGCCCAAACCATATAGTCCATAAAGAAGCCCGCATGTGGGTGGACTATATATACCCTTCCTAGCATGTTAGGAAGGGTGTTGGTTCATTTGTATTCTCACTTCTCAATCTAACATTCACCTAGTTTCAACCATTTTCTCTCTACTTTCTCTCACTACTTTCTCTCTCTAGAATTCTTCTCATTCTACCTTTCTTTCTTTAAATTCGTGTATTACAATCATCATATATTAGGGACAACAATTGGTATCAATCGCCATGGGGTAGTTTTGTGATTGGTTGTTGTGTTTTCATATGATCCGTTTGATTTGATCCATATTTCTTCCACGAATTCAAGATTTTTCTTGTTTTTTAGTGTTTTTCTATTCGTATACCTTCTTGATTCGTGCCATTGTGACTTGGATATCTTGGTTTTTGGTTAAAAACACAAACTTTCTTGGATCAAACGTTCAAAAATCCTTGGTTTTTCATCTTTCCGAAATTCTAGCAAAGGTACCCATCGGAAAGTACAAAAGAGGGTTTGATCGCAATAACCAACTGGTTCCACTTTGCGATCTAAGGATTCCGATACCTTATTCCGATCTGGACATTCCGATCGTACATTGCGATCTGGGATTCCGACGGTTTCAAGGGACTTTTGAGTCGTTACTCTGCCAAATTTGTTTTAGACACATTCCGATCTGGACATTCCGATCTGAACATTGCGATCTGGGTTTACGACAGTACATTGCGATCTGGGATTCCGACAGTGCATTGCGATCTAACCCACATTCCGATGGACATTCCGATGGCACATTCCGATGGCACATTCCGATGACTTGTTTAGCTAAATTTTGTTCGAGTATTTTTTCGACTTAGCCACCATCTAGACTAGTTTCGTAATATCGTTTACACGAAAAAAAAAAAAAAAAAAAAAAAAAAAAAAAAAAAAAAAAGAGTTTTTTGGCGGGAAAACCATTTTAAAATTTATTTTTTCCTAGACCATTTTTAGGCCATTTATGCTTCAATTTCAAATTTTGGCGATGCGAAAAATTTTTTGACCAAAAATTCAAATTTTCGGACCAAAATTCAAATTTTTAGGCCATTTTTAGGTTTTATTTTTGTCAAAAAATTTTCATTTTTCAAAATTTTTCCCTATTAGTTTTTGGCTATTTCGGACTTGATTTCAAAATTTGGTAAGACAAAATTTTCTGTTTACCGTTTTGTCGGACTGAGGAATTTATTGTCGGACTGAGAAAAAATCGGAATTTTTCGGAATTTCAACAACAACACAATCACAACAAATCTACTTAAGATCCAATTTCACTTCATCAATTGAGACACCATCATCATGGAAACGAGCAATGCGTGTTCAGACAGAGAAGAACGAGAGATGCAACTACAAGAACAAGTCCTTAAACAGCGTTGTATGCAAGCTTTCAGTGATCTTAAAACGAATCTAAAACGTCTGGAAAGAGAGACCTTCTCGTACAATCCTTTGTATATGCGTGCTTTTCATTCCTTTTTCGGAAATGATCATCGCACGTTCACTTATGACTTAAGAGACCACTTGAAGAATCTTGAGAATGAATTACTCAACAAAAACCTTCATGAGACAAATTCCAAGAATGCCTTCAAAAAACTCAGAACACCGTTTCAACCATTCTTTGCTTCACAGCTATTCAAGAATCCTAATTTTGAGTCAGAAGTTCGAGATGCAAATCAACACTTCAAAGACTACACTACAATGGAAGCAAAATCATTCAGAGACTTGATTTTTGGAAACATGGAATCAATTGAAAGGCTTTTGGATGAACGCCTACTTCATGCAAAAGACATGATCAAGAAGATGAATGACAAAAGGCTGAAAATGCAAGAGTGCACGGTTGCAAAGATTCATGGAGTGGATACGAGTCCAGTCTCAACTGTAAGTAACGAGACAATATCGAGTAATGCAACTCACAGCTGCAGAACAGGGAAAACAACGCATGGTGAGCAGAATGAACATAACAACTCTGGGAAAGACAACAGCAGCTCTGACAAACAACACATCGACTCTGAGAATGTCATCAGCAATACACGTTCCTATGATAATGGTCCTGTTTACGATTCTGAGCCATTGGAAGAGGTACACAATGCTGAATTTAATGTGTTTGCCAATGCCAATACGCACGAGCATAGTGATCAAACAACAAACCTTATTGACACATGTATGACGGAAAAGGTTGATAGCAATACCACACCCAATTCATCAGACATGTGCAATAATGAGTTTGAGGATGATCAACATGCAAATGAGTATGATGATGAGGAGCGTGTCGCGCTTGCTAATTTAATTGCTAATTTACAAAAAGATGTCAATGAAACTAGAAAGAGTCAAAAGCAATTAAAAAAGGCAAACGCAACGCTCACTCAAAACTTTGAAGAATGCAAAGCCGCTCTAATTAAATCTAATGAGACCCTTGAAAGTAATAGGGCTGAGCTTCTTCAGAAAACCAAAGAGCTTGAGGGGTACAAGGGAAGTGCGTTAAAAAGTCAAAAGGACGATTTTGAAAACAAATATAATACAACTCTTGAGTTATTAGCTAAAGAGAAGCGTCAATATAATGTTTTCTTAATGGATGAACGTCAAAAAACGTACCTTGCCAATACCAAAGTTAATGAACTTGAACAAAAGCTCTCTATGACCACTACTGATTCTGCTAAAATTCTAGAGGATAAGAAACAAGAGGTAGATGCGTTAAAACAAGACTTCAAAAGTAGACATGATAAAGAAACTGAAAAGGTAACGAAATTAGAAGCACAAGTCGAATTTTTGAAGAATGTTGTTTATAAAACGCATGATTCTATTCAATCTGTGAGAATGCTGGCACCTCCTTCGATGTTTAAGGGTCAAGCTAGCTTTGCAAGTCCTGAGTACCTTGCCAAAGCTCAAGCTGCGAACCCGCATCTTTATCTTGATGAGACTGAAAGGACAGATCTTGATTGCATGCCTGTTAGTGCCAATAGTGAAGAGACTGCCCTTTGGGATGATGATAGTCAACTACTTGTCAATAAGGAGTTTGTGAAACCATATAATTATGCTTATGAGAATAGTCTTTATGGTCTTTTCAACAAACAAACTCAGAAAACTCGTGAGGAAGTGTTTCTAGAATGCAAACAAAAGAGAATTCAATGGAAGAAAGCTTTTGCCCCTAAGAAATCTAATGTTTACAAATACATAAACTACCTCCCTCTAGATGAATCTAAAAGCAAGAGTAGGAAAACATTAGGTATTCTTAAACACCACATAGATAATGTTAAATCTATTGTTGAAAGTGACTGGGCCAAACGTAAAAATGCTGAGTGGACACGTCCGATTCCTCAAGATATTACCTTGCTTGTGAAAGAACTCTTAATTCCTAACACGGCGTTGATTAAAGAAACTGTTCTTCAACTTGAGGAGTTCATTCGGACTGAAATGTTTGATGATTTAAAATACGTTGAATCTCTTGAGAAACACATTGATGATCTTCAAATGGAGAAGTCTGATTTTTCAGATGAATATGATTTACTCTTACAAGAATGCGTTTCTAAAGATGTTATGTGTGCTTATTTTACATCTTGTGCTGATATTGATGAATATTCTGAAGTTGCATGCCAATATCTTGATAAGAGCAAAGAATGTGAACGTCTTGAAATTGAGCTTTCGAAACGTAAAGAAAATGTTGACAAAAAGGCTTTTGAGTTACTTCAACACAAAACTGATTTCCTTCAAAAACATTGTCATTCTCTTGAACTTGCTTTACAAAAAGACGTTGGTAGTTTTCCACATGATAATAAATTGCAAGAAAAACTTTCCCAAACGTTTCGAGAAATGAATGAACAGAATTTGGAAATTCAAGGGTTGAAAGCTCAATTACAAGACAGGGACAGAGCAATAGCAGAGTTGCAGAAACTCGTTGCTAAAATGGGTGGGAAAATCGTGGAACCTAGCATTAAGAAACCTGTGGTTCGACAACCGAATGCCTACAAGGATTCAAAGTTATCTATCTTAGGAAAACCGACTCCGTTCTCCAATTCTTCTCATATGAAATCTAGGTTACCCCCTAAGACTGATGTGCAACCAAGTGTTCCAAAACCATCCATATCACCCTATGTTCCTCCATTTAGAAAGCACATTGTTGCTAAACCCAACCATGTGAATGCACCTAGCACTTCTAGGACTCCTCCAAAACGTGTGACATTCACGTCCACAAAGGAATCTGTAGGTTCAAATGACCTCGTTCATACCCACAACCTAGAGGATGCGAAACAAAAAGGGAAGATTCAGAAAGACAAACCAGTGTATGAAAAACCTAGTTCACCAAATCCCGCTAGAGTTCCACACACTCCTAATGGTCGTCAACCAAAACCTAGGATCCCTCTTCAGCAATCTAGGAATTGGAAACCATCCATGAATAGTCGTGTTTCAAACACTACGCCTGAACGATTTGGAAAACAAAGGAATACAAGTACTTTCGTGAATCCCAAATTCCCTGTATGTCCCACTTGCAATAAGGGCATTCAAAATGGAAATCATGACCATTGCATTTTGCAATACCTCTATGAGGTCAAATCTCGTTCCTTTGAACGGAGATCGAATACAGAATCCCATCAGACAACAAGGAGATACAAACCCGTCGTAAAGAAAAGCAACCACACCAAATCTGAAACGTGGATTCAAAAAGGACATAGTTTCTCTCCAAAGAAGTCTTCCGCTGTGCAAGAGAAAGCTACTCCTAAATCTAGTCTTCAGTGGAAACCAACGGGTCGTATCTTCACGAAAGTTGGTCTTAAGTGGATTCCAATAGAGAAGAGTGATGAAACCTGCGTTAGCACGAATGCAAATGTTTTGAATATAGACAATGAATTTGTTACTCCTAACTCTAGTATTTGTGCAAGTTCTTCTTCTGTCATTGCAGGTACAACAGCGGATTCTGAACCCACTTCTCCTTCTTCAAAGGGTTCCAATTCTGTACATTCGATATCACCTTCTTCTGTTGTACAAAAATCTATTTTGGATTATTTTCGAAAAAATTGAGAAAACACAAAAATATAATAAAATGTAAATATCATTAGAAAAACAAAATAAAAAATGGAAAAACTTTCAAAAGACCAAAAATATTCTTTTCGACATGTCTTTCAGTATCGATAATATGGACGTGCCTAGAAATGTCGCTCAATAACGACACGGGTGTGTACATAAAGCTCGAATGAAAGTTGTAAATAGTTTTCAAAACATGTCATTTCAATGATTTACAATTACCTCAGATTGTGACTCGTACTTCAAAGAAAGGAAAGTTGATCACGATGATTACTTATCCTCAACAACGGGAAAATAAAATTTCTCGGTCATGAGCTATCGATAAAAACATTCAAAGTTTTTAAGCTCATGTAAACGACTTACAGTTAAATGTCAGACTGTAACTCGAACTTCAAATAAAGGAAAGTGTATCTTTAAAGATAACTTATCCTAACCAACGGGTAGAGCAATCTATCACGGGTTGAGCTTGTCACAAAACATTCCACGTTTTGAGCTCAACACAATGGCTTGTAATTACTTTCAGATTGCAACCCGGAACTATATTCACGGGGGAGTGTACGATTTCGTGCTCTTACCCTTGGCAAAACAAGTTAAATCTTCTTACACTTGAGTGGATTCGTCAAGACATTCAAAGTCTATGAACTCAAGTTTATGCTTTAGAAAAACCTTTCGACAAAAAGAATTGATTTTTCAAAAAGCGTTGAACACAATTTTTTCAAGAATTTTTCAATGATATTCAAAATCTTTCAAAAATTGTGTGTTCAACAACTCCCATCCTCAAAAAGTGAAATGTGGATCATATCCTCACAATGACAATTCAATTGGATCAATTTTTGAGGGGGAGCATTCTAACTTCATGCAAAAGATTAACACATCTTTCTCCCAGAGATTTCAAGACTATTTTTTCAAAATATATTTTAATCAAATTTGGTATCTCTAATATCAAAAGATTTTATATATTAGAGATAGGGGGAGAAAATGTGATTAAAATGTGATCTAATATAAGACTCAAGCACTTTAACTCTCACCTACATGTGCGAAACACTTTCGATTATCGATGCACATGTGAAGGGGGAGCATTTCTGAAACGACAAAACTAGCAAGGTGTTAAATGTTTTTCAAACACTTTGTTAGAATTTAAAGTGGTTTTCATGGTTACGATCAAATACCCACAACATCTTTAATTCACGACGTTATTGGTGTTAAAAGGGTGGTTAGGTTTAAGTCCTATGATCCAACCAGAACCGGAGGGATCTTCCCAGGGACAATCCAATAGATTATTAGAAGTCCTTAGGAAAGATGGAGTAGAATGTGAACGTAGCTGAATGCCGACTAAGTACTGATGCTAGCACTGGAACAATCACAACAAGGTGCTAGTAATGATGTCTTGGTAAGCATTGAAGGGGTTGAAGAATGAAAAAGAAATGTAAGGATAAAGGGTGTAAAGAAAGAAGCCCTCCATACAACTTAGGCAGAAACCGGGTCAACTCATCATGAAGACAAACTCATCATGGACCCAGTGATGTGAAGCACAACCCTTTCCTAGCTACTCAGGCTTCTCTCAAAAGAAGTTTGTTTTATTGTCACGGAGAACAACATGACTTCTATTGACTCTCTCACTCCGAGATAGTTGATATTGAATAGGTGGCATCTGCTCCAGCCTCCGACCACTAAAAGTGCACAAATAGAGTCTAGAGCCAAGAGATCAATCAAATCTCGTTAGGACACACGGATGAAGATCAAGAGAGTCCTACGCTATATCCTTGCGATATTGCTAGAACACTCAGAGTGATACTACTTAGTATTCACAATGATGAGTGGAAATCCTTCCAGTGTTAACATCAAACAGCACTGCGGTAGGTCATATGCAAGATTCTTTATGAATTGAACATATGTAAAACTGAAAAGCAACAGTGGTTTGATTCTGAATTGATTCAAACTCGTTTCAGGTTTCTACGCAATATCTTTATGGTTTTGCCAGAACATTCAGAGTGATATTCATTAATATTCACAGTGACGAATGGAAATCCTTCTAGCGTCAACCTCAAACAGCGCTACGGTAGGTGACTTGTGAGATTCTTATGAATCAAACTTGTGTCAACTGGAAAGCAACAATGGTAAGATTCGTTAAGAATCAAACTTGTTCCAGGAATTTGAATTGACGACTTTAATCAAGCGGATATCTATTCAATTGATTCACTCTTTATGTTCGCAGTCTTGCTTTGAGACGGTCGAGTAAAGAGAACGGCTAGTACAGTCGCGAAACCCTGTCAAGGAGATTCTTAATTGAATCTACCTGATCACAGGTATGATATTTAATATCGTATAACGGTATTCACCGGCCGGAGGTAAAACGCTACCGATTTAGGACGAATGTCAAAGCCATTCTGTCCGTGTCTATGTTTTGTCTCGAGAAGGTGGCGTCACGGTGTACTCAGCAAAGTCAATGATTCAGAAACCACATACTCATGCCTAAAGACATATTCAACAATTAATAGTGTGAGCATGTGGATGAAGACACAAGATCACAAGATGGCAAAGACAAGTCAATGATGATTTGAAGATCTCAAGCTTAAAGACAAAGTCGAAAGACAACGACAAAGGCTCAAAGATCACAGCATGAAGGAACAAGACTACGATTACACGTTCAAGACTCATTTATGGCGAGATTAGTAATCTCTACAATTTCCTAAATGACTAAGGTTTATGACCTCTCATTGGGGGAGATTGTTAGCCTCAAAATATTGAGCCAAACAAGAATGCTCGGTCATATGTTTATTATGTATCGTATTTTAGAACGTTGTAATAGGTAGTATATTAGTCGTGTTATTACGGGCTTAACTTTAAGCTAAGGTTCATTAATAAGTAACCAAAGCCCAAAAGGAAAGCCCGGCCCAAACCATATAGTCCATAAAGAAGCCCGCATGTGGGTGGACTATATATACCCTTCCTAGCATGTTAGGAAGGGTGTTGGTTCATTTGTATTCTCACTTCTCAATCTAACATTCACCTAGTTTCAACCATTTTCTCTCTACTTTCTCTCACTACTTTCTCTCTCTAGAATTCTTCTCATTCTACCTTTCTTTCTTTAAATTCGTGTATTACAATCATCATATATTAGGGACAACATTAATGATCAAGGATATTGGGATAGTGGATGCTCAAGGAACATGCATTGTTGGTCTTTCCACTGATATTATTTTTATCAACTAACATGTTATCTCTACCCATTATCATGGGATAGGGTAGCCTCTGTTGGTGTGTGTTTTTGTGGTTTTTGTCTAACTATGCAGGAAAGTGGAGCTACATTAGGATGGATACAAATTTGAAAATTTTTATTTATGATGGTTGGAGTGTTTACATTCCTATCTTGAGATAAAATTTTGCTTCTTCACATATAATGATTTGTATGCTTTTGTTAAGGGGAGGTAAACCTCTAGGTTTTTGGGTACTCTTAGAGCACTCTTGCACAATCCTAAATTGTGTCTACTGGTGAGTAAGAATTAGGAATAATGAAGGATTTTCTTTTTAAGAATTGCTGGAATTTCTAAATCTTGAGGCACTGTAGCATGCACGTTTTTATTTAAACATGCATGCTGCCGAGACATTTTGACCTAGAATTGGGTGTGGTCGTATGGGTGACTTGGGGTAGATATATTTTTGGGTTACTTGGGGAGTTGCAAAGGTTTTATATGAGTTAACTTTCTCTTTGGGGCATTTGTGAACAAAGGACTCTAGAGTTCATGTATGTCTATCATGCTTGTGCATGAGTGTATGCGTGAACAGTGTTTGTCACTCTTGCTTATTAGAGACTGGTTAATTTCCTTAGGATTACTACCTTTGTTTATGTTTCAGCTAAAGTTTTATACATTCTTAAGTCCATTTTATGCTATGACATCTTAGTTGATGTCATTTATAAACTTCTTTATAGACCCAAAATGTTTCATCACCCTTTCATTTTTCAAATTTTTGGATATCTGGAAGCCTAATGATCATTGAGATGTTTTTCCTAGTGATTGACATCTAGTAGCAGTAGAGATCACTTTCACAAGGGTGTATAGTGTTATGGAGATGGTTGAGACTATTGGCACTAGCTTTAATGCAGGTCAAGTCAGTCTTATCATCAGTAAGTCCATCCCCATGTCCTATGAATCAACATTGAGGATTCATTTCCCGAATGTGGATGAGGACAGTATGAAACCTTTAACATTAATGGAATTGACGAAAATCTATATTAGCTTGTAAAAGCATAATACAGAAATGGTACAAATTGTCAAGGATCACAGTTTTGAACTGATAGACTTGTTGTTTTGGAAGCTGATGCAAGGAGGACGTTCTTGGTTCCGTCCTTGTATATTGATCTTGGAGAGGAGTCTTAAAAAGGGGAGGAGTAATCGAATTTGAGTGACAAAAGTAATAAAGAAAGCTCCAAAGACACTACAGGTGCTGAAGATGATTAAGACCAAGTGAAGGCTGACTATACAAGTGATTTGAGTGATTGAGTTTTTGAGATTTACTATTACTCAAATTCAGGGATAAGTATATTTGTAAGAATCCTCTCTATATGTTTTATTTTATTCAAAAACATGATTACTAGAGTAGATATCAAGTTTAGGGGAGGATTGTTGGGAATAAAATTGACCAAGTCCCTAGACGCTGACAAGAGGAACTTGGACGCTGACAAGAGTAAACGAGGCGCTGATAGATGAGACGCTGATAAGAATTATCAAGGCGCTGACAAGAAGAATCTTAACACAAAGACAAGGACTAAATCTGCCAATGATGAATTCTTCAAGCTGGTGGACAAAATATGAAGATAAGAATTCAGAATATATTCTTAATGTTTAAAAAGATTTAGTCAATATGTTATTTAAGTATGTTTATCTTGTGTCTCTTCCTAAAATAGTTGATCTTAGCTTTTTGTACAAGGCTCCTTAAACCTATAAAAGGAGGCCTTAGGGTTAGACATAAGACACATCTTTTTCATACATCTCTTCCACATATCTCATAACACTTTCATTGTAATCATTCGTTGATATTATTAATCAAAGTGAAAGTTTGGTTTACTTTGTTTTGTTCTTTGTTCTAAGTGTTAAATTCCGCATAACACTTAGTTTGTTCAATACAACAAAGTTTCTCTACGTGTTTAACTTGATCTAATCTTGTTTACACAAGCTAAATCGATCTAAGTGTGGGATCAACAAGAAGAGCTATGCAGACAGGAAACGGAAACCTAGGGAGTTTGCAGTAGGTGACCATGTTATGCTAAAGGTATCACCTTAGAAGGGCGTTGTACGATTTGGAAAACGTGGGAAACTAAATCCACGTTATGTAGGACCTTTCAAAGTGATTGCCTGAATCGGTGAAGTCGCTTATCGTTTAGAGTTGCCCCAGCAGTTGAGTCGGGTACACTCTACATTCCATGTCTCAACCTGAAGAAATGCTACGCGGATGAGCCGCTAGCCATGCCATTCGAGGGAGTCCACTTTGATGACAAACTTCAATTCATAGAAGAACCGGTAGAAGTCATGGAGAGAGTAGTCAAGAAGCTAAAGCGAAGCCAAATCCCGTTAGTTAAGATACGATGGAACTCTAGGAAAGGTCCTGAGTTCACTTGGGAACGCGAAGACTCATTTAGAACTAAGTATCAACGCCTGTTCACCTGAGTAGTAACGTCATCTTAATCTTTGAGGACAAAGCTAAAATAATGGGTTAATGCTGTAAAACCTATAAATATTAGGTTTTGACTATGTCATCATTGTACATGTCACCTCATGATATCTGTATATATATTACCACCTTTTCATGAAATCTTTTGAGCAATCATATGCATCATACATGAGCATATAGTATTTTAATCATCAGAACATGGAAACATTTAATCACATAGCATTACATTATGATTTTGAGTATTTAATCATAAGGACACAGCCACATTTGTATGACTACATTATATGAGCATGCGGGACAGTAAACAATCACTTCTTTTGGACATTTAAGTTACCTGAACTTATAATCATAAGCATTCATCATATTGATTTATAAAAATCCAAACTCATGATCACAATTAATAACATTTACCTAAGAACTATTTTAAAACTCTAAAATATATAATTATATATATTTTTCCTCACCTCATGAATGATACTGCGATACGACATCAACGGCTATTCATTATTAAACATTACATATAACCATTCTAACTTATTTAAACTAAGTTGTCTTACATTTTAATAAAGTAAATTATACTCTCACATAATTACGACTATACTTTCACCAAGGATCCCAAACTTAACCAAAACCAACCTAGATTTAAACCTACTCACACAACACTATACACTCCTAGTAACTATACTTAGAGATAAGATTTAAACATAAAACTACCTTAGACTCACTTATTAGCCGAATGTATACAATATACATAACATTATATACCAAAAACCTTTACCAATTACACTTTTGACTTTCTAGACTTGGTACAACACACTACATTAAAACAATACACTATTGAGCACTCTCCTTTCTTTTGACTAACCAAAACCATCGGCTATAAACCCAAAACCAAGACCTTGTGTACATATTGGGCATTAAAGGAATGTACTAACTATGTAAGGCTTAGCTATGCATGTATAAGGAAAGTAAGACACCTAGCACACTCCCCTTTGCCCTAGACGTGTGATAGAACAAACCACACATCCATTTTGCTTGTACAACATTCCAATTCATTACTAACACTATGCAAGTCACATTTTGTCCCTTTGGTTTGTTAAACATGCGACGGCATAAGGCCTTAGGGGTCAAGTGTACATATTGTTAGTCATTAAACCTTGTACTTACCTATTACACATCAAAATCTACTATATCTAGCCATACACTCTCTCTTGGCGTTTATATACCCCGAACCACACCCCTCAATCTCACATTTAGATATTTAGATAAATATTTGAACTTCACATATCACTTACACTCCCCACATTCGGATATCCTCTCCACAAAACGCCTAGACAAAGATCAAGCATTTACTTCTACATGTTCATGGTCTTCTCAAGCATTTAGTGCAAGTATACAAGATATTTTTAGCATTCAAGTCAAGTCCAAGACCTCTTTAGCTCACGTGTAAGAAAAGCCGACGCCTAGAAGCCCTAATCCATAGTCATTACCACGTCTTACTAAGACAAGTAAGTATGAGACGTTTCTAAACTTTTTCCTTACTCATTTTACTTGTCATGCATGTAAAAACTATGTAAATGAAACTAGGAGTACATGCATACGTATAAAACTCCTAGACAAGTCCTTAACGACATATAAGCCCACGACTTATATGATGTTCATGGAAAACTTTGCTTCAAAACCTTAAGGATTTGTAAGAATATGCATATAGAACATAACATGAGCCCTAAGTAGTTAAACTAGTCATAAAATCCTATAACATGTTATATAAGCCGAAACATATAAGCTTATATAAGCCCATGAACCATATAAGCATAGACCTATTTAAGCTAGTCATTAAAGCCCTAAAATCTAATATAAGCCGAAACCTAGAACTTGTATAAGCCATGACATTGAAACCCTAAAATCTATATTAGCCGAGACCTAGAAACACGTATAAGCTAGCTCATATAAGCCCTAAGAATAATAAATAAGCCGGGTCATGTAAGCACTTATTAGCCTAATAAGTAAGCCATAAACTTGAATATAAGTCGAATGGAAATAAGCCATAACTTATTTAGAAGCCTAGTAAAACTTAAGCTATAAGCCCAAAAAGTAAATTATAATTACTAGCCCACTTAGTAAAACATATTAAGTTAATTAAACAAGCCCACTAGGCCCGTATAAACCAAGTCGAGACCCTATTGGGCCAACCAAGCCAAAAACCTATAATTGGAGACTTTTCGTGCGATTATAGCCAATTGGTGAAAGTTAGGGTCAATTATGTAACTTAATAAAACTTTTATATATACTTCGTGACTTTTAAAAAGTAGGAGGACCAAAACTGTCAATTTTGAAAGTTTAGGGTGCGTGTGTGTTGAATCCGTGAGCTAAACGAAACCACAAGGACTAATGGTGCCATTATTGAAATTTAATATAAGCCCTAGTTTTCCCTTTTAAATATTTCGAGACTTCAAGGGTTATTATTGCCACTTTTGGAAACTCATTACAAGCACTAACCTTATATTTAAATAATTCGAGACCTCAAGGACCAAAAGTGTCATTCTTGAAACTTATTACAAGCCCTAACTTTATATTTGGATATTTCGAGACTTCAAGGACCATTAGTGTCATTTTGAGAACTTAAAACAAACCCTAATCCTTATTTCACTATTTCCGAGACATAGGGGGTGTTTGGTCATTTCCCCAAAGTTTTATAATCCCTAGGAGTGTTTTTGAAAATAAATAAAACGGACAAGGACTAATGATGCAATGTACTTAACGAACGAATCCTTAAAGGTTATTTTTGTAAATTGTTATACTAACGAGGACCCAAGTGTAAATTTAATTTAATTAAAGATATTAATAAATTATTTTATTGATGAATTAACTTGGACATTTGGATAATTAAATAAATTACTAAGTTTATTCACGAAACCTTATAAACTGACAAATCACGTTAACCATATTTTTGAAGCCTTAAGAAAAGTAAATTGTATTTTATTTTTCTTACAATAAATTAAATGATATAAAAATCTAATTATATATATATATATATATATATATATATATATATATATATATATTAGAAACTAAAAATATATATATATACAACTCACTATAGGTATAAACACTTAAACAATCGTAATAGCTTATTAATTCGTGATCATGCATTTTCATCCGTACATTCATCATGCATTGTTATTTTGCATTTACTAAGGCACTTAAAATTACTTAGGTAATTTCTCCAGTTCGTGATCATACTGTGCTAGTTTATTCAGTGACATCATCCCCACATCATTACCACGAAGGTGATTTCATGGCCCCATCTTTACTATTCTATAACTGGCGGAGAAAACATACAAAAACTGTATATATTTAAATATGCAAACACGCACTGATAACAACAACAATTTATTGCCTGTTGTTTTCCCCATACCCGTGGACTGTAATAGTTAATAGTGTAGCGCGAAATGTATGAATAGATCTATTCGGGTATTGACAACACCCGGCCTGCGTGACTTGCTATCACGAAACGCTTAGGCCAAGCAACAGGTTTATTTCATTGTCGGACTGAGGGAACATCATCAGGATAGACCCAAATGGGCGTACTGAGCATCATCTGTCTAACTTCTATTACAGGACAGTAGGAACTACTATAGTATTGGGTTGTGATTGTCCTACTATGATCGTGTTGTTTGGCATATTAGTAATTTATTTATTTAATTAAACCTATGAATTCACCAACTTCGTGTTGACCCCCACATTTTACTCTATATGTTTTCTCAGGAAAGTAAAGCAGGTTCATGCATTGGATTCCAGCATTTTAGGGAGCATCATTTTTACCATCGGGCTGGGATGTTTACTTCAGTTTTATAATAAATGTGGTTTTACAAACAAGATACTAAGTGTGTACAATTAATTCATGTAATATGTTTTAAATGACTATTATGATCATTGCTCTATATAATGTGTGCTATCGATCCACCCACGTAACACCCCAAGTACTATTCCTCTGCATTTGACCTTCAAGGGGGTGTTACAGAAATGGTATCAGAGCGCATAGTTATAGAGAACCAGATCGATAATAAAAAATTTAAAATATAATAAAAAATTTAAACAGGACTATAATTGAAATTTTAAAATCAATGAAATAAAAAGAATGTTGATTTTTGGGGAACCTTTATAAGTTAGGCATATAGCATATAGAGCGTGCGTATTATGTGAACTAACCTCACACTGATTTATAACCTTTGAGTTAATAAATCACCTAAGTATCTACTCATACTTTTAACGAGCATAGTTAAAAGACATAAACCGCATCGCATATGCATTTTAAAACTTTTTGAATTGTGTAAGCTAAAAACTTACTCAACTTTGAAATGCTATTTTCTGATATCATGACGACACCTACAATTGTGACTACCTTCGAGGAGCTCATGGATCCCACCATCACACCATTATCGCTGACATCGGTATTTGCTGGACCCGCATCTGACACCGAGTCCAGATATGACCAGCCAGACGGAGTCATTATACTTTCAGATTCACCTACCCTATCACCACCTACTGTATCCCCTACTTCAACACTGCTAGTAGTACCTACATCTCCTCCTAGGGAGATGGATCAGGTTGTACCTTCCTTACCACCTTTACCACTACCTTCTGCACATCGCTCTTACCCCACCAGTGCTTTGCCACCTCGCAAGAGGAGGCGTGATTCTATTCCTGACTCGACCTTCGAGATAGGAGTGGGATCAGGAGCTGGACAGGCCAGTCTTGGCGCCTTACAGGCACAGGTCGACGCACTTGTGGCCCTATAGGCGCAGAATACCGCACTTATTCATGCCCTACTATAGGCGGATCAGCAGGGTCGCGCCGTACTTCAGGAGAGATTTAGTTCTCTCTACTGGACTGTGGCTGGTGAGTCACACACCACTCAGAGTTCTTTGGGTATGACCCAGGGGACCATACAGTGGTTGTTGGATGAGGTTGCTTACCTCCGTTACCGGCTAGCTTCACTAGAGGGTCACTCGTACGAGACCCAGGCTGCCATCCTCACGCAGGAGGAGACCTTCCGGACTTTCATAGACCTGGCAGATCTTCGCCATCAGGGAGTCATTGCAGTGACGGATCAACTACGGAGTGCCGATACTGCACGTCAGCACCAGTTGATCGAGACCATTAGATTCTCCCGAGAGACCAGGAGAGCGATGATTCGCATGTAGGATGATCGTGCACCTACACCACCAGCTGGACCACCCGCACTTGCAGACAGTCATACTAGTGTAGGCTAGGTTCCTTTGTACATCATGGCAAGCATTGAGTTGCATCTCAGCTCGCATGATTTAGGTCTTTTGTACTTGTATTTTCATTTCAGTTGTATTTGTATCGTAGCACCTAACCTTAGTAGGTAGGTTATCTTTTGTTGTACTACAAACATATGTACCACTATCTCAGACAGGATTGTTGTATCTCTGTCTTAGATTGGTTGTATTTGTATCATATTGATGTTCACCAGTATTGACATATTATCACTTACTTGTTTGTTTGAATTTATATTATTATGAACTCTTAACAGATTATCCAATTTGTTGTGAATTCTATGCATATCCATTTTCATGCAGCTTAATATAATACTCCTACTAACCAACTAATAAATCTCATCTTTGTATATGATAGAACGATGGCACAAAGAGTCACTCGGCAGAATCCCGACGCTGCTCCCTCAGCGACTCTTTCAGAAGCACAACTTAGAGTGCTTATCCGTCAAGGCATTGCTGATGCCCTAGCTGCCAGGGAAACACACCCCAGCGGAAACCAGGGCGACAGTCAAAACTCAAATGCCAGAGATCGAACTGCCAGAGGATGTACCTATCCCGACTTCCTGAAATGCAAGCCCAGTTACTTCAAGGGCAAGGAAAGGGTAGTAGGACTCATGCAATGGTTCAAAAGGACCGAGACAGTGTTCCGCATTAGTGATTGCACCGGAGAAAACAAGGTGAAATTTGCCACTTGTACTCTCTTGGAACATGCTCTCACTTGGTGGAACTCTCTAGTTGCTACCATCGGGCATGATGAAGCCTATGGGATAACCTGGAATGCATTTAAGGAAAGACTTACCACGAAATATTGTCCTCTGGGTAAAATCAAGAAACTAGAGATTGACTTGTGGAACCTCAAATGCTCAAATCATGACATCACAGCTTACAATTAGAGGTTTCAGGAGCTGACTTTGATGTGTACACGAATGTTCCCTGACGTGAAGGACAAAATAGAAAAGTACGTCAGTGGACTTCCTGATTCTGTTCATGACAGTATACTCGCATCCCGACCCACTATGGTCGAGGGTGCCATAGAATTTGCCACGGAGTTGATGAACAAACGGGGACGTGATCATGTGCTTAGGCAGTCTGAGTACAAGAGAAAAGTTAAGGAGAACTACCGCAGTCATCATCAGGCCCAGCCACCAAAGAGACAAAACTTGGGCCAAATCTGTAGTGTTGTTTCCTCAGCACCACCACCATATGCAGGCAACAAGCCAAAGTGCTCCAAGTGCAATTTCCATCATTTCTCTACTGCTGAATGCCGAAGACCCGGACAGGGAAACTCCCATGCTCCAGCCATCAGGAACAACTCTAGTACCAACTACAGGCCCCACAATGGCAACAGTCAGAACTTCAGCGGAAATGGACAACAGGTAAACCGCCAGCACACTGGCAGCGGTAGCATGGCTCGTAGGGAAGTTCGTTGCTATGGTGGCGGGGAAATCAGGCACATCAAGCCTGATTGCCCAAAGCGAGCAGTTAGGAACGAGAACATGGGAGGAGCACCGTCTAGAGTCTATGTGATAGGAGACACCAAGACCAACCCCGACTCCAATGTGGTTACCGGTACGTTCCTTCTAAACAATCGCTATGCAACTATTTTATTTGATACGGGAGCCGATAGGAGTTTCATATCCACATAATTTAGTAGCTTACTAGACATCACACCTACACCGTTAGATGACTGTTACAGACTCGAGTTAGCAAACGGTAAAATCATTGAAACTAACACTATTTTAAGAGGTTGTACCTTAAATCTTCTAAATCATCCATTCGACATTCATTTGATACCTGTAATTTTGGGTAGTTTCGACGTCATCATTGGTATGGACTGGTTAGCCAAATATCACGCAACCATTGTGTGCGACAAAAAGCTAGTCCGTATACCTTGGGGAAAAGAAAATCTAATTGTCCAAGGAGAAGGAAATTCAGATAGAACTGGCACCAGACTGAGTGTTATCTCATGCACTAAAGTCCAGAAGTATATACTAAAAGGATGCCCTATCTTTTTAGCACATATTTCAAAAACCGACAAAGAAGAGGAACCAGAGAAGAAACAAATCAAGTATGTACCAATTGTCCGTGATTATCCCGAAGTTTTCACAAACGACTTACCTGGTTTGCCTCCGACTCGTCAAGTGGAATTTCAAATCGACTTGATACCAGGAGCTGCACCTGTAGCTAAAGCACCATACCGATTAGCACCAACCGAGATGAAAGAACTCGCTGAACAACTTTGAGAACTGTCAGACAAAGGTTTTATCAGACCCAATTCCTCACCTTGGGGAGCTCCAGTGCTTTTTGTCAAAAAGAAAGACGGATCTTTCCGAATATGTAGCGATTACAGAGAACTGAATAAGTTAACTGTGAAAAATCGTTACCCACTACCACGAATCGACGACCTATTTGATCAGTTACAAGGATCAAGTGTATACTCCAAGATCGACCTACGATCGGGGTATCACCAGTTGAGGGTCAGAGAAGAAGACATACCGAAAACAGCTTTCAGAACTCGTTACGATCATTATGAATTTCAAGTCATGCCATTTGGACTGACCAACGCTCCAGCCATATTCATGGACCTCATGAATCGAGTGTGCAGACCCTATCTGGATAAGTTCGTGATCGTGTTTATCGACGACATACTCATCTATTCCAAGAATGAGCAAGAGCACGGAGAACATCTTGCTCAAGTGCTAAAATTACTTAAGGAAGAGAAATTGTACGCAAAATTCTCAAAGTGTGATTTTTGGATTCCTAAAGTGCATTTCCTCGGTCATGTGATCGATAACAAAGGAATTCAAGTGGACCCCGCGAAAGTCGAATCCGTGAAGGATTAGGCATCACCCACTTCACCAAAGGAGATTCCCCAATTCTTAGGTCTTGCCGGTTACTACCGGAGATTTATAGAAGGATTTTCTAAGATAGCTAAATCTACGATGAAGCTTACTCAGAAAGGCATAAAATTCGACTGGGGAGAAAAAGAAGAGGTTGCATTCCAAACCATTAAGCAGAAATTGTGCAATGCACCCATTTTAGCCCTACCAGAAGGCAACGAAGACTTCGTTGTCTACTGTGACGCCTCACACAAAGGCTTAGGAGCTGTATTGATGCAGAGACAGAAAGTTATTGCCTATGATTCAAGACAACTGAAGAAGCACGAGCAGAATTCTCTACTCGTGATCTAGAGCTTGGATCTATAGTTTTCGCCTTGAAAATTTGGAGACAATACATGTATGGAACAAAGTGCACAGTGCATACTGATCACAAGAGTTTGCAACATATCCTAGACCAGAAGGAGCTGAACATGAGGCAACGTCGTTGGATAGATTTGCTCAGTGACTACGACTGCGACATCAAATACCACCTAGGTAAAGCCAACGTAGTTGCAGATGCACTAAGTCGAAAAGGAACTAATCCTCCCATGAGAGTTTGAGCCCTAGTTATGACCATTAGCTTGGATCTACCCAAGTAGATATTAGAGGCTCAACTCCAAGCACAGAATCCTGAAAACATCAGAAAGGAAGACATAGGAGGAATGCTTAGGACTGACCTAACCAAGGAGAAGTTGGAAGCTAGAGCAGACGGAACGTTATGTTTACACGGAAGAAGTTGGTTACCATGTTACAGAGACTTGAGAAACGTGATCATGCACAAATCTCATAAGTCCAAGTACTCCATACATCCCGGATCTGAAAATATGTATCAGGACGTGAAGAAATTATATTGGTGGCCGAACATGAAAGCAGACATTGCCACATACGTGAAGAAATGTTTGACTTGTGCCAGAGTAAAGACAGAACATCATAGGCCATCCGGTTTGTTAGTCCAACCTGAAATACCAAAATGGAAATGGGACAACATCACCATGGACTTCATTACCAAACTTCCTACTTCATCTCACGGTTACGATACAATTTGGGTAATCGTTGATCGACTCACAAAATCAGCTCATTTCGTGCCCATCAGAGAAAATGACTCTCTGAACAAGTTAGCCAAGTTGTACCTGAAGGAAATCGTGACTAGACATGGTATACCAGTCTCAATCATTTTTGATCGAGATGGTAGATTTACGTCAAACTTTTGGAAAGCTTTCCAACGAAGTTTAGGAACAAACTTGGACATGAGCACTGCATATCATCCGTAGACTGACGGTCAGAGTGAACGAACAATCCAAACCCTAGAAGACATGCTAAGAGCATGCGTGATCGACTTTGGGAAAGGATGGGTCGAACATATACCATTAGTTGAATTCTCCTACAACAACAGCTACCATGCCAGTATCAAAGCAGCACCATTTGAGGCCCTCTATTACCGCAAGTGTAGATCACCCGTATGCTGGGCAGAGGTGGGGGAATTTCAGCTGACTGGACCCGAACTAATCCAAGAGACAACTGAGAAGATAACTCTCATCAAACAACGAATTTAGGCTGCCCAGGATAGACAGAAGAGCTATGCAGACAGGAAATAGAAACCTATGGAGTTTGCAGTAGGTGACCATGTTATGCTAAAGGTATCACCTTGGTAGGGCGTTGTACGATTTGGAAAACGTGGGAAACTAAATCCACGTTCTGTAGGACCTTTCAAAGTGATTGCCAGAATCAGTGAAGTCGCTTATCGTTTAGAGTTGCCCCAGCAGTTGATCTGGGTACACTCTACATTCCATGTCTCAAACCTGAAGAAATGCTACGCGGATGAGCCGCTAGCCATGCCATTGGAGGGATTCCACTTTTATGGCAAACTTCAATTCATAGAAGAACCGGTATAAGTCATGGAGAGAGTAGTCAAGAAGCTAAAGCGAAGCCAAATCCCGTTAGTTAAGATACGATGGAACTCTAGGAAAGGTCCTGAGTTCACTTGGGAACGCGAAGACTCATTTAGAACTAAGTATCCACACCTGTTCACCTGAGCAGTAACGTCATCTTAAGCTTTGAGGACAAAGCTAAAATAACGGTTAATGCTTTAAAACCTGTAAATTTTAGGTTTTGACTATGTCATAATTGTACACGTCACTTCATGATATTTGTATATATATTACCAGCTTTGCATGAAATCTTTTGAGCAATCATATGCATCATACATGAGCATACATTATTTTAATCATCAGAACATGGAAACATTTAATCACATAGCATTACATTATGATTTTGAGTATTTAATCATAAGGACACAGCCACATTTGTATGACTACATTATATGAGTATGCGGGACAGTAAACAATCACTTCTTTTGGACATTTAAGTCACTTGAACTTATAATCATAAGCATTCATCATATTGATTTATAAAAATCCAAACTCATGATCACAATTAATAACATTTACCTAAGAACTATTTTTAAACTTTAAAATATATAATTATATATATTTTTCCTCCCCTCATGAATGATACTACGATACGACATCAACGGCTATTCATTATTAAACATTACATATAACCATTCTAACTTATTTAAACTAAGTTGTCATACATTTTAATAAAGTAAATTATACTCTCACATAATTACGACTATACTTTCACCAAGGATCCCAAACTTAACCAAAACCAACCTAGACTTAAACCTACTCACACAACACTATACCTACACTCCTAGTAACTATACTTAGACATAAGATTTAAACATAAAACTACCTTAGACTCACTTATTATCCGAATGTATACAATATACATAACATTACATACCAAAAACCTTTACCAATTACACTTTTGACTTTCTAGACTTGGTACAACACACTACATTAAATCCATACACTATTTAGCAATCTCCTTTCTTTTGACTAACCAAAACCATCGGCTATAAACCCAAAACCAAGACCTTTTGTACATATTGGGCATTAAAGGAATGTACTAACAATGTAAGGCTTAGTTATGCATGTATAAGGAAAATAAGACACCTAGCACTCTCCCCTTTGCCCTAGACGTGCAATAGAACAAACCACGCATCCATTTTGCTTATACAACATTTCCATTTATTACTAACACTATGCAAGTCACATTTTGTCCCCTTGGTTTGTTAAACATGTGTCATCATATGGCCATAGGGGTCAAGTGTACATATTGTTAGTCATTAAACCTTATACTTACATAGTACACATCAAAATCCACCATATCTAGCCATACACTCTCTATTGGCGTGTATATACCCCAAACCACACCCCTCGATCTCACATTTAGATATTTAGATAAACATTTGAACTTCACATATCACTTACACTCCCCACATTCGGATATCCTCTCCACAAAACGCCTAGACAAAGATCAAGCATTTACTTCTACATGTTCATGGTCTTTTTAAGCATTTAGTGCAAGTATACAAGATATTTTTAGCATTCAAGTCAAGTCCAAGACCTCCTTAGGTCACGTGTAAGAAAAGTCGACGCCTAGAAGCCTTAATCCATAGTCATTACCACGTCTTACTAAGACAAGTAAGTATGAGACCTTTCTAAACTTTTTCCTTACTCATTTTACTTGTCATGCATGAAAAAAATATGTAAATGAAACTAGGAGTACATGCATACGTATAAAACTCCTAGACAAGTCCTTAACGACATATAAGCCCACGACTTATATGATGTTCATGGACAACTTTGCTTCAAAACCTTAAGGATTTGTAAGAATATGCATATAGAACATAACATGAGCCCTAAGTAGTTAAACCAGTCATAAAAGCCTATAACATGTTATATAAGCCGAAACATATAAGCTTATATAAGCCCATGAACCATATAAGCATAGACCTATTTAAGCTAGTCATTAAAGCCCTAAAATCTAATATAAGACGAAACCTAAAACTTGTATAAGCCATGACATTGAAACCCTAAAATCTATATAAGCCGAGACCTAGAAACACGTATAAGCTAGCTCATATAAGCCCTAAGAATAATAAATAAGCCGAGTCATGTAAGCAATTATTAGCCTAATAAGTAAGCCATAAACTTGAATATAAGCCGAATGGAAATAAGCCATAACTTATTTATAAGCCTAGTAAAACTTAAGCTATAAGCCCAAAAAGTAAATTATAATTACTAGCCCACTTAGTAAAACATATTAAGTTAATTAAACAAGCCCACTAGGTCCGTATAAACCAAGTTGAGACCCAATTGGGCCAACCAAGCCCAAAACCTATAATTGGAGACTTTTCGTGCGATTATAGCCAATTGGTGAAAGTTAGGGTCAATTATGTAACTTAATAAAACCTTTATATATACTTCGTGACTTTTAAAAAGTAGAAGGACCAAAATTGTCAATTTTGAAAGTTTAGGGTGTGTGTGTGTTGAAGTCGTGAGCTAAACAAAACCACAAAGACTAATGGTGCCATTATTGAAACTTAATATAAGCCCTAGTTTTCCCTTTTTAATATTTCGAGACTTCAAGAGTTATTATTGCCAATTTTGGAAACTCATTACAAGCCCTAACCTTATGTTTAAATAATTCAAGACCTCAAGGACCAAAAGTGTCATTCTGGAAACTTATTACAAGCCCTAACTTTATATTTGGATATTTCGAGACTTCAAGGACCATTATTGTCATTTTGAGAACTTAAAACAAACCCTAACCCTTATTTAATTATTTCCGAGACATAGGGGGTGTTTGGTCATTTCCTCAAAGTTTTATAAGCCCTAGGGGCATTTTTGAAAATAAATAAAACGGACAAGGACTAACGACGCAATGTACTTAACAAACGAAACCTTAAAGGTTATTTTTGTAAATTGTTATACTAACAAGGACCCAAGTGTAAATTTAATATAATTAAAGATATTAATAAACTATTTTATTGATGAATTAACTTGGCCATTTGGATAATTAAATAAATTACTAAGTTTATTCACGAAACCTTGTAAACTGACAAATCACGTTAACCATATTTTTGAAGCCTTAAGAAAAGTAAATTGTATTTTATTTTTCTTACAATAAATTAAATGATATAAAAATCTAATTATTTAATTTATTACCCTTTTTTTACTAAGACAATTTATATATATATATATATATATATATATATATATATATATATATATATATATATATATATATATATATATATATATATATATATATATTTAGAAACTAAAAATATATATATTTACAACTCACTATAGGTATAAACTCTTAAACAATCGTAATAGCTTATTAATTCGTGATCATGCATTTTCATCCGTACATTCATCATGCATTGTTATTTTGCATTTACTAAGGCACTTAAAATTACTTAGGTAATTTCTCCAGTTCGTGATCATACTGTGCCAGTTTATTCAGTGACATCATCCCCACATCATTACCACTAAGGTGAGTTCATGGCCCCATCTTTATTATTTTATAACTGGGAGAGAAAACATACAAAAACTATATATATTTAAATATGCAAATACGCACTGATAACAACAACAATTTATTGCCTATTGTTTGCCCCATACCCATGGACTGTAATAGTTAATAGTGTAGCGCGTAATGTATGAATAGATCTATTCGGGTATTGACAACACCCGGCCTGCGTGACTTGCTATCACGAAATGCTTAGGCCAAGCAACAGGTTTATTTCATTGTCGGACTGAGGGAACATCATCAGGATAGACCCAAATGGGCGTACTGAGCATCATCTGTCTAGCTTCTATTACAGGGCAGTAGGAACTACTATAGTATTGGGTTGTGATTGTCCTACTATGATCGTGGTGTTTGGCATATTAGTAATTTATTTAATTAATTAAACCTATGAATTCACCAACTTCGTGTTGACCCCCACATTTTACTCTATATGTTTTCTCAGGAAAGTAAAGCAGGTTCATGCATTGGATTCCAGCATTTTAGGGAGCATCATGTTTACCATCGGGCTGGGATGTTTACTTCAGTTTTATAATAAATGTGGTTTTACAAACAAGATACTAAGTGTGTACAATTAATTCATGTAATATGTTTTAAATGACTATTATGATCATTGCTCTATATATTATGTGCTATCGATCCACCCACGTAACACCCCAAGTACTATTCCGCTGCATTTGACCTTCAAGGGGGTGTTACATTCGTGTTGTGACCCCGATCTTGATGGTAGTCACAAAACTTGTGCATGTTTCTTTTCTCGGGCGTTCCTACCATAGAGGGAGGAGAAGGAAGATTTATATTTTTCCGTGGTTAGGATTTCCTTTGGAGTCTTGGTCAGCAGTGTGAACACCTCTTTTCTAACATAAGGAGGGCACGTCCCCATGTTCCTTCCTTGGTTCCTTATTTGGTTCATGTTCCTCGACCCACCCAGGTTTCTGGCCTAGCTGGCCTTGTCGCCTCCTTTTTCCCATTGTGGGGACTTGACAATGGCAGTTATGTCAGCAGCCGTCTCACCCCTGATGAAGGCTCTGACTCGTTTCCACATTTCATCTACTGCTTACGGGATTTTGTCATTAAGCTTTTTAGCTAGCTCTGGATATCCGTGCCCGTGCATGAATGCCGAAATTCTTAGCACTGGAGGCACCCCTTTTATGTGTGAGCTTTCAGCTTTAAAACGGTCCATAAATGCCTGAAGTCCCTCGTTGGGCTTCCGCTTTATCCCATGTATCTCGGTGGGGTCTTTATCGTATAGTTTCTGTTCTGAAAACTCCTCTAAAAACTTGTTGCTCAATTCTTCGAACCCATCCACACTCTTTGGATCTAAACTATCGAACCAGTTCCTTGCTGAGCCACCCAAAGTCTAACGAAACATCTTGCACCACACTATCATGGGCCACTCTTCCTGCTCGGTAGCAGCAAAGAAGATGCTAAGGTGGTCTTATTGGTCTTTGCTTCCTTCGTAGACACAGACATTGGTTGGGAGCTTAACTCGCCTGTGGTATCTGAAATGCGTGATTCGAGAGGTGAAAGGCATGGGTCTAGGTCGTTTGTATGGTGTACTTAAATCTTCTGACTCGTTATCAGACCTTGAGTCACATTCGGACCCTGAGCTTGACTTCCTACGAGAGGACTTAACTGATCACGACTTAGTCTTGGTACCCCTATCTTTGCTCGTCCTATTCAAGTGATGCTGCTTGGATACCGACTTCTTTCGTGAGTAACTCCTCTGATGTCTTCGGATAGACCTGGATCGGCCTCTCCCCTTGACCTGGATGAGTTGTCTGAGGAGTATCCTCTTCCTTCTCTCACTGAGGGGCTCCTTTGAGAGTCTTCCTACTCTACCTCCATGTTGAAGAGATTTCGGGGGGTCATTTTCTTACGATTCTGCTCATCAATTTCCTTCATCATAGTATTTAATGTTTCAATGTGTTCTTTCACATACGCTGGAGTAAGGCGTTCTTGAACAGGTCTGGGAGGAGCAGGGGTTACCTCCGGAGGAGCCCTTTCGGTCCCGAGCGTCCCAATGTTCAAGTTTGTGCCTTGCTCTAGTAGGACCTTGGTCACCGTTCTCCATTACTTAGTTTTTGGTATATTGGTATTCCTGGTCCTACGGATGGCGCTAGATGTTGAGGCAAATTTCCGGAGAAGCTTCTTTAGCCCTAATCCTTCGGGTATTCTATGGCTACTCCTTCGTGTGAAGTCCTAGCTTGCTCCTTCGGAGTATCCTATTCTAGCCCTTCGTCTCTTAGGCTGAAATAAGAAAGAGCATCGTTAGCTCGCCCCGGGGTTTAAATCCGAGACCAACTCCGGTGTGAGAGTAAGTATATGGTTCTAGCAAGTGAATATTATAGAGAGAGAGAGTAAGTAGTGAAGTGTGTGTGTAAAACTTATCCCTTGTTCTTGGAGAAGCATGTCTTTATATACTACTTGGAGGTGACTCCAAGACACACCAATTCTGGAGACACGGTTGTCTTGTAGGAACAACACCTGAATAGCTGATGAGTGTTAGGCTTGTCTTTCGGAGTCAAGGTTGTCCTCATGCTCCTCTAGTACTGGTCGTGGTCCAGGCGTCTGTACCACTCGTACAACATCGCACTATATGTGTCAAGCGTTATCGTCCTTCCACCGATGGAGACTATGCTCTACTCTCTAGGTGTTTCTCCATGTATATATGTTTGGCCTTGTGTCTGGGCTTTGGTCTAGCCCTGTGTCTGACCTTGTGTCTAGGCCTTGGTCTAGCCCTGTGTCTGGGCTTTGGTCTAGCCCTGTGTCTGACCTTATGTCTGGGCCTTGGTCTAGCCCTGTGTCTTGTGTAGCCTTTTGTTCCTCGTGAAAGCTTTACCTTTTGCCATTGCCTCTGAACCTGAGGTGACCTTCATCACCTTATCTATTCCAGTAAGTTTTCTAGCTTGAGGTAGCTTTACTCGCGGAGCATTAGGAATTTATTGTAAATGTCTCTCATTAAGCATGGGGGTGAGACTATACCTCATCAGGTGCAGTGATCCTGATTGATTCGGTGATGGCAATGGCTAAACACACCGTCAATGGCATCTACATCTTCATCTTATTGATTTGTTTACTTTGGTGCATTTCTAAGCTTTAGAGGAGCAAATGAGCACACAACCAGCTTCCGGAGAAGTCTCGATGAAGCTTCCGACGCAAATGAAAAAGACAGCAAGTATGATAAGATCACTTTTTTCTCAATCTAAAAGAGAGAGGATGGCGGAGGCACAACGACCATCGACAATGAGGGAGTGGCGGACGACACTGAAGATGGTGACGTAGGAAGATGACGGAGGAAGATTTAAAAGTTGTTTTCATTTTCTAATGGTTCAGATTTCACAAAGATAATGTCATTTTTTGTTGAGTGGAGTATTTTATAACGGTATAGAATAAAAAGTAAAAACACTGCTTCATTATTATTTTCAATAGATTCATTGAAACATTTTTGTAAGAATGGTTCAATTAGTTTATCTCTTTTTGTGATATACGGAAATTGTTCTTGATATAGACGCAATGTAACGATGGAAAACGCTTGATGAACAAAGTATTGTCGGGATATGCGATTGTTTAATCATATGGAATGAATGAGTCTGTCGGGAGCACACACTCAACACGAAGAACTTTATTAAATGTTTATTTATTAAAATGTTTATCAATAAGATTGTCGTTTATTAATAAAAAAAATTAGATAATGGAAGCTCATTACTTATTTTTGATAATATACATCAGTTTTGAAAAAAAACGCGTTGTTAATTAGTTGTGTAAAAAAGGTAAAAGTCATAAAATAGACACGTACTTTTCATTTTGTGTCATTATAGACACGTACTCTTCATTTTGTGTCATTATGACACACAGACTATTTTATGTACTAATCTGACCAACGAACTTGTTAGTTTTGGGACAATATCACCAATATGACCAGATCTATTTCCTGTCAATTTTTATAACATGAAATAACTAATTTATCTTTATCCCCTTCATTTCCATTTATTTACCCATCATATTTATTAATTTCAGCTCCACCCATTTTATCACAGCACCACCGGATCTTCATCTTGACTCACCAACTGATTTTTTTAATTAGCTCCACATTTTTCAGCTCCACCCATTTTATCACAACCAGTGAATTGTGAATGGTGAATGGACTAATGCGTCCAACAGTGAGTATCCCACTATTCCTGACTTTTATAATCTGCGTTTTGCTCAAAATAACAACATTCAGTGGGTTACTCTCCCTTCTAAGACTTTATTATAACTGTCACAAATGAATTATCTTGCCGGCCAGTTACCACTACTAGGTCTTCGTGCCTAGTTTCCATCCCTACATGAACTTCAAAACTGTCCATCTTCCTGCAAGTTGAATTTTGACTTAGAATTAAAATTCTTAAACTTGTACTTTGGTAATACGGACTCAAAGTTGGTCGACGAAAGCGATTATAGACATCACGTGCGTACTATGCAATTTGAAAGTGATTATAGGGGTTTGAGTAAATGAAATGAAAAAAATGAAACTATTTAATTTGTTGTTAAAAAAGGAGATACATCTTGCTTCAGTTGGTATGACGAAAATTATAAAAATCAGTCTGGTGTTTTAATCATAAAACAAGCTGTTGTAATACTCAGTTTCACAATGCATAATCAAATAGATAGAAGAAACCGAAACATGTTAAGATGCAATGTGGAGGCACCATATGCACTACGCCATATGCTTGAAACACATTAAAGCCTTTGTGTGAGGTGCATTTGAAAAAAAAAATGTGATTTTGCATACTTCGGATAACTATTGATTTCTTCTCTCGCCAATATACATGTTACGAGTTAAGGCGTCATATAAATGGCTGACGAAACCCATTCGAGTATTGATGTGCGGAGATGTGTATAGTGATTTAATTTGAGATTACGTTATAGGGTAAATTAGAAAATTACCTTTAGGAAAAAGTAATAGACTAATATTACCAATGACGAATTCAATTAAACACGTGAGTGAATCAAGTTCGTTGTACACGAACATCTTATGAATTTGAGACGTTTTGCTTTGATTTGGACAATCGATTTGAATTGGTTTTCGGTTTTTGAACTACAATTAAAATTTACTAATTTTAAACTATTTAAAATAAGCCTAAAGTGCATGAATCGTAAACCCCGCTATTTTAAAAATCTACAATCAATTAATTAATTAAAAATTAACACTATTTAAAATTTATCTAATTAAAAATCTATAAAAGTAAATCTATTTAATAAAAATAACTTTAACTCTACTTTAAAAAAATCTAATAAAAACTTTTTAAACTAATTACTTAATTAAAAATTACTCTAAACAAATCTATTTAGAAAACTATTTCTATTTTAATTATTAAAGTCTAATTATAAAAATTAACTAATTAAACTTTTAAATTTAATAAAAATATTTTTTTTTATTCTATTATTTTTTATTTATTATGATTTTACTAAAATAAACTTTAACAAAAACATTTCTTTTTAAAAAGTTTATTTAAAAACGAAAGCAAAATAAATCAAAAGTTAATAAAATGAAATCTGCCAAACTTTACTACTCTACATTAATTAATCAGAGAGTGATAAAACCAAAAAGGCCAGTCAGCCCAGATGGTTAACACCTTAGGCCTGTGACCAGGAGGTCACAGGTTCGAGTCCTGCCATGGACAAATTTTTGGAATTATTTCTTTTTGACAGATCAATACAAGGAGTCTCAGGGGAGACTTTTTGGAAACTTATTTGAATTAGAGCTGTCAAGAACAGCTGTTGTGCTTATCAGATAATTGACACTGATAAGCTAAATATTGATCAAAAACAAAGTAATTACCTCAAAACACCCAACATATTCTAAGATAACAAGTAATTTAAATCTAACAGTGCAGTAATCAACTATCAACTTTCAAATCAGCAACAACTCAGTTACCCTAAAGTCCTCATAAAGTGACTAAAACCCAGCATATATGATAACATTTCAATCCTAAAATCAAGTAATAAAAGCAGGCAAAAATCGAAAATAAGATAAACTTATATCAATCGTTCAACATTATTCGGATATAACTGTTCCAGATTCACAGTCCAAGCAAAATTAAACACAAACAGGCTAGTAACCAAATAGACCACAGACTGCTAATATCACAGCAGACTTAATTTCAACCAGTTTCCATAACTATTAAACACTTTCAGCAAACTTAAATCTTATCAGCTATAAACTTACTGAAATTCAGTCCAACAAAGATTATAAAATATTAAGCTATAAACTAAACGACTCAGGTAGATTAAATATTCTAAGATCTAATACCTTGTTAAAATATTCAGCAACATTTTGAAACTATGAATATCAGAAATCCAAATGATAACAATCCAAGCAGATTAACATTCAGTACATTTAACCAGTAAAATCCTAGAAGACTTAATAACAACTTATTAAATTCGAACAAAACTAAATAACTCAACTTCAGTAACTAAAACAATACACAATCAAGACTTAAATTCAATTAAAGCTAAATCAAACGAACATCATTTTTATCATCACTTAAGCATATAAAACGAAAACTCAAAATCAGATTAACATAACATCATATCTAAACTAATAGCATGAACTTAAAATCGGAACTCACCTTTTGTAGCAAACCGTTGAGTAGTAGGTATGCGCTGAGCATCCTATGAACCGAAACTAGTACCACCATTCACCATTACCACCTCATTCGATCCATCAATGACAAGCAGATTTTTTATGACTTTTCCAGTGGGGAAAAGTTTTATCCAAACTTTAAATTTTGATATTAAAACTAAGCTATCAATTAGCTTATCTTTAACATCTCAAAAATCATTCTTAAGAAACAGTAAATAGATTTAAATTGTATATCAATTCAAGCAGTAAAAGAAATTAGACGAGACACACATTAAAATAAAAATAACTAATCTTTCATTAAATTTTCAGAAATATTACAATACTTTATAAAAGAAATACAAGTTTAATCCTAAGTCTATTTCTACAGAATAACATTAAAAGTAAAGAAAGGATGAAAAATACAAGATTATTTGGGGGTTTTTATAGCCTATCCCAGGGCTTTTTGATGAAGAATATTCGCATCTCTTGGAGTATATTCCCTTTTATTTTTGGCCCTTGATCTTCTCTTTCTCTTTCTTTCTTTGATCAGATGGTGGATAAACGCACACTAGCACACGGATTGCCAACGTGGCATCCGTGTGTGCTAGTTGTGCTTCTTTGAAGTCATTTGATTGGTTGAAATGGGATGATGAGGTGTAGCCTCCAGTAATAAACTTCCACATAGCATGCTCTTTCCAATCTTTCTCTTCCTTAAAATTGGGGGTTTTTATTCCTCATCACGTGAATAACACGTGTGATCAAAACCCCCATATTTAATTAACTTTTTACTGGTTAGGGTTTGATAGGAATAGTAACTTTTACAGGTTATTTTTTTGGGGAAGATGGAGGAAAATGGGGAAGAAGGTTCATAGGAACTAACGAATTATTTAATGTGTGAAAAATAATGGGTGAGAGAAAACATGATGTAAAAGTGGGTGAATGTGTAACGTGTGTGTGGGTGAGGAAAACAATTTTATTTATTGAAAAAAAATAGATGCGTGAAGTAAAAGAAGTAGGTGACATGTACGTTTAATATAAACGTAATAAGTTTATAGACCAAACCCTAACAAGCCCATCAATTCATGTCTCTTTCCATATTTTGGGCTTGGGCCCAATGATGCTTTACCATCCGTTTAAAATTTAACATATGGACTCTACTTGGGCTTTATTTGGATTTTCAAGCAACTCTTAAAATTAACTTGCAACTTAGATGGGCTTTTGAGCCCATTTACCCCATTATGGGACCCACTTGACAAAAATCCTTGACAATTGATAAAATCCACTCAAGTCGAGCTCGATTTTGGCTTCGTTGATCTTTATCTTCAAACTAGTGTCGATATTTGTCGGTTTTCGCGAACTTGGTACCTACACACATTCAAACAAGAAACAAGCATATACAAGGCATTTTTGATATAAATCATGCATAATTTCATTGTTATTTGATACAAATGATATGAGTATTTAAGCTCATATCAAATTCCCCCATGCTAAGCAATTGCCGTGTCCTCATGCAATGATAAAATAAAACTATAGCTACACCATTATTCAACTTTTGACATTTTATTTTGTAAAGACGTAATGTATTTCTTTCATTATTGAAAAATGACTTTAAGGATCAAAAAATTCAAATAGATTCATCGTCCTCGACTTTTCACTTTTCCATGCCAAGTGCAAAAACAAGATCATTGTTATTATAAGTCGGTAGACTAACACGAACTCATGTGGGCTAATTATTCACTTAGACTCCCTTATTCCTAGGTGTATCTCTTATATTTTATTATTGTCTTGAATGATCACGAGGATGCATTATTGACTTATTTCGATAATTTATTAAGCCGAAAATAAAGTGAACGATTTAATCAATAGTTAGATAAAGGACAAAATCTTTTAAAACTGCTTCTCGGGACTTCATAAAGTTCATATCTTGGCATAACTTGCTTCGCGACTTGAGACCTTTCTCGGACCGATATTTGGCAGCGACTTTATACTTCAAACCTTGAGAGACGTTCATGAAATAATGGTCTTCTCTTCATATAGGAATTTCTTCAGTTGAAGTTTTGAGAGATTCATACTTGGACCACGACTTCTTCATTTTTCTCCAATCTTTATTTGGGATTTTGATTTACAACGATCCGCCTCCTTTTTGGACTTGGCTTCATTTATCCTCATACCTTATTATGGTCTTTTTGGATAGACTTCTCCATGACTTTTGGGGAGTATTTGCTTTTCGTCGTGTGTCTCGATCCTTCATATTGATTTTTGATAAATGATTCTTCACATCACTTGAGATCTTTAGCAATAAAACATAGCCCTCATGTCTTGTTAGGACCTTTTTGGACTCGCCAATCTTTGCATCCCGCTTCAATAAGTTATGCCTTGGCTATGAACTCTAATCCATACCGAGCAACTTTTAAACGATCTTGGGCTAGAAGCTAAGTAACTTTTCAAATCGTTCAACCTTATTTATTGCAAATAAATTTATTAACAAGCGATGGGAGAATAGGCTTATAATTAACTCATATAAATTCCCGAAATAATACCAAACTTATAATTGGCTCTATCATCTTTTGTTCTCCATATTGTAAAATTTCAAAAATATGAAATCAATGGATACTTAGCCTATTAAATCAAAATTTTGGGTTTTCAAGCCATCTATAGGATCTTGCATCTTCTTATACTCTTGCAAGTTTTAGAATTTGCGTTTTAAAGTTCCCTTGATAGACGACTTTCTAGGATCAATTATAGGAGCTTGCGAAAAGTTCTTGTTCTTAACTCGTATGAATTAAGACTTTCGCGTTTTAAAGCTCCCTATATAATAGCCTAGCAAAACTTAATTTAAATACGTTAAGGAAAAGCTAAGGTTAAAAACCGAGTCGAGTCAAAAACTATTCTTATTTTCACCAACAGAAAGCCTATATTCGTGTCAAAAGCACTTATTTTATTTATTAAAACTTAAAAATAACACTAAAAATTTAAAATTTTATGAAAAATGAGAAAAACAATACGTTTGGACACGACAAAAGCAATTGCAAGCGATTATATCGATTGACTAATTCCCCCATGCTAAGCAATTGTCGTGTCCTCACGCAATGATAAAATAAAACTATAGCTACACCATTATTCAACTTTTGACATTTTATTTTGTAAAGACATAATGTATTTCTTTCATTATTGAAAAATGACTTTAAGGATCAAAAAATTCAAATAGATTCATCGTCCTTGACTTTTCACTTTTCCATGCCAAGTGCAAAAACAAGATCATTGTTATTATAAGTCGGTAGACTAACACGAACTCATGTGGGCTAATTATTCACTTAGACTCCCTTATTCCTAGGTGTATCTCTTATATTTTATTATTGTCTTGAATGATCACGAGGATGAATTGTTGACTTATTTCGATAATTTATTAAGCCGAAAATAAAGTGAACGATTTAATCAATAGTTAGCTAAAGGACAAAATCTTTTAAAATTGCTTCTCGGGACTTCATAAAGTTCATATCTTGGCATAACTTGCTTCGCGGCTTGAGACCTTTCTCGGACCGATATTTGGCAGCGACTTTATACTTCAAACCTTGAGAGACGTTCATGAAATAATGGTCTTCTCTTCATATAGGAATTTCTTCACTTGAAGTTTTGAGAGATTCATACTTGGACCACGACTTCTTCATTTTTCTCCAATCTTTATTTGGGATTTTGATTTACAACGATCCGCCTCCTTTTTGGACTTGGCTTCATTTATCCTCATACCTTATTATGGTCTTTTTGGATAGACTTCTCCATGACTTTTGGGGAGTATTTGCTTTTCGTCGTGTGTCTCGATCCTTCATATTGATTTTTGATAAATGATTCTTCACATCACTTGAGATCTTTAGCAATAAAACATAGCCCTCATGTCTTGTTAGGACCTTTTTGGACTCGCCAATCTTCGCATCCCGCTTCAATAAGTTATGCCTTGGCTATGAACTCTAATCCATACCGAGCAACTTTTAAACGATCTTGGGCTAGAAGCTAAGTAACTTTCAAATCGTTCAACCTTATTTATTGCAAATAAATTTATTAACAAGCGATGGGAGAATAGGCTTATAATTAACTCACATTAATTCCCGAAAGAATACCAAACTTATAATTGGCTCTATCATCTCTTGTTCTCCATATTGTAAAATTTCAAAAATATGAAATCAATGGATACTTAGCCTATTAAATCAAAGTTTTGGGTTTTCAAGCCATCTATAGGATCTTGTATCTTCTTATACTCTTGCAAGTTTTAGAATTTGCGTTTTAAAGTTCCCTTGATAGACGACTTTCTAGGATCAATTATAGGAGCTTGCGAAAAGTTCTTGTTCTTAACTCGTATGAATTAAGACTTTCGCGTTTTAAAGCTCCCTATATAATAGCCTAGCAAAACTTAATTCAAATACGTTAAGGAAAAGCTAAGGTTAAAAACCGAGTCGAGTCAAAAACTATTCTTATTTTCACCAACGGAAAGCCTATATTCGTGTCAAAAGCACTTATTTTATTTATTAAAACTTAAAAATAACACTAAAAATTTAAAATTTTATGAAAAATGAGAAAAACAATACGTTTGGACACGACAAAAGCAATTGCAAGCGATTATATCGATTGACTCCCCCATGCTAAAACCAAACATTGTCCTCAATGTTTCTTAGCTCAAGAGTGACACCCCCTTGCTAAGACACGAAGAGTCTAATGCAAATTCCTAGCATGGAAAGAGCACGCAAATCTATAAGCCGTTTATTAATTATGCCTCAAGATAAAACGTTAGTCGATAAAAATCAAGGGATAGAAAGTGTGCCCCTTTTAGGCATTCAAAGAATGTAAGATCAAGTGGACCGGCAAAAACCGAACACGAGAGTCTTCAAATATTAGGGTCATACCTAAGATCACAACACAACAAAACACGAGCACAAACTTGAAAGATCAAGCCTTATTAATGTTAGAAAATAGAAAGAAGATAGAATGCACTCGTTTTTGTTCCCCGAGTCATGAGCTCGACTCGATCCCCGCATTCATTGGTCCTTAGGGAAAGTGGTGAAAACCGGCATAATAGGATAAAATCCAACATAAAGCACGATGCCGGGGTCAAAGATCTCATCCTCGTTGTCGGATGACAAACGAAAGGATAAAACTCCAACATAAATCTCTAAAAAGAGATGGTATTCACAACTAATGGTATGGATGTAGCATGCTCCCCGAGATAAACTCGCACCAAGATGATTAAAAAGTCTTTCAATTATTGCATAAGTGAAAGGCCGAGATTTCCCTAAATCAACGATTCCGGGATCGAATACCTCGTCCTCGGTGGATAAAGGAATAGACAACAAGGTGTCGTCCCCCCATGCTAATCCTAAGTCATATGAAGCACATGGTAATGGTGGTACAAAAGTCTCAACACTAGTGGTTTCAACTTGCATGACTTTGTCGACCTTTTCACTCTTAGGAATGTGAACAAAGGGGTCATGGTACTCAATATGAGTCACATGAAAAACCCGCACATTAAGATCAACGCGAGTGGGAGGGAGATTGGGAATAAAGAAAGTTTCTCTATCCGGGTCGACATACTCATCATCACAAAAGGTGTGAGATGGAGGAGGTATGATGTTCTCAAAATCCTCTTGAAACAATGGATTATTATTCATTGAAGCTTCAAAGAGAGGGTTTGAGTAAGTCACAAAAGTGTCGTCATTCTCGTCATCGCAAGAAATTTCCGACAAAGTATCGAGTGTATCACACTCGGATACAAGATCATCATTCTCATTAGAAGGCAATTCATCGGAGAATTCCTCGAGAATGGTAGGTAAAACACGAGAATCACGCTCGATCTCGAGATCGGAAACGTCTTCACTTCCCCGTGGAAGTGGATCAATGATAGCAAAAAGTTCATCGACGAACTTATCCAACGAATAGTCACTAACCTCACTCGGTGTGAAGCTAGGAATCAAAGGCTCTTCAATTGAAGATTGTGCCTTAGGAACATCAACATGATCCTTAGAAGAGAGTGAAAATGAGTCCATTTTCAAAGATTGTTCAATTAAAGCAATATTACTCTCGGGGTCAAAATTCTCACTATCAAACTCACTAACATCAAATGGCTCACTTAAGTAATCATCAATTTGTTTTTCAATCTTATCATCCTCGTGTGGAGTGAGTATAGATGAGGTAACGTTACAACATGATTCAACAAAATTAGGTTTATCAATTTCTACACTTTCCAATTTCTTAGGAACCAATCTTGGAATTTTTTCCGGTTTGAAAATCATATGTTTATCCCCATGAAACAATTTAAGCTCCCCTTCTTTCATATCAACTAAAACACCGGCCGTACACAAAAATGGTCGTCCTAAAATTATAGGCACACGAGGATTTGGCTCATAATCAATGATAGCAAAATCGGCTAGGTAAACGAACTCCCCCACTTTAACAATGACATTTTCCGCTATACCAACCGGACGGGTGGTAGTACCATTAGCAAGCTCAATGATCATTCGAGTGGGCATAAGTCGCAAATAGTCAAGAGTTTTCCAAATGGACAAGGGCATTACGTTAATACTAGCTCCTAGATCGGCTAGAGCTTTGTATTCTCCAAGCTCATCAAAAACACAAGGTATCAAGAATTGACCCGGATCATTATATTTCTTAGGAAAGAGATCAATGAAATCCGAGGTACTAATCATATTTAAAGTAGCCTTGGTGACATTCCAAAAGGTTTCTTTAGGTGGCACATAAAGCTCAAGCTTTCTTTCTAAATTATCATAAGCGGTGATAGCCTTAAGCTCTCCCCTCGGGTTAGGAATGGTATTACTAGGTAAGCAACCTGAAGAAGTAGATGGTTTAGAAATAAATCCCTCAAACATCGAAAGCAATTTATTTTGACCTTGTTCCAAACTTTGTTGCATACGATTTTGACCTTGCTCTAATCTTTGCTCAAAACGGTTTTGGTTTTGTTCTAGACTTTGTTGATTAAGCTCAATCTTATTGTTTTGCCCTTTAATCGTATTTTGAAACTCATTTTTCAAAGTTGCCATTTGTCCTTGAAGATTATTTTGAAAAGCTTTTAAATTTGCCTCATTTGACTTAATGTAGCTTGACAAATCATTTTGATTATTCCCTTGAAAACCTTGATTGTTTTTATTAGCATTAAATCCATTTCCTTGATTATAATTCCCTTGGTTACCACGGTTAAAATTATTCCCATTGTTTCCATTGTTGTACCTATTTTGAACCGGTGGAAAACCCGGTGGAGCAACATGATTTTGACGAGGAACTTGACCGTTGGAGCCATAAGTTCCCGTCGCGGCAAAAGCACTAGCTTGATCAAACCCCGTGTTTAAACAAGCATAATTAGGATGTGCTCCACCACATGATACACAAACATTCTCAACCATATTAATGGATCCATGAGGATTCTTCCTAAACTCATTCAACAAAGTCGTAAATCCACTATCAATCTTAGAGTCCAATCTAGCAATCTTGGGATTAGATGAATTCACATTGGAAACAACCGGTGTGTTTTGTGAATATTGTGCTCTAGACTTATCCTCAATTATTCTCCACGCGTCTCTCGGAGTTTTTCTTAAAAGATTACCACCCGCGGCGGCATTTAAAGAATCTTGTTCAATCATACTAAGCCCATTATAAAAAATATTTATTTGATGCAATTCCGAGAAACCGTGGTGTGGACATTGTCTCAACAAATCTTTAAATCTTTCCCATGCAACCCCAAATGATTCATGCACTTTTTGTTCAAATCTAGTGATCTCATTCTTAAAGTGTGTTGTCTTAGAAGGTGGAAAGAAATAATTCATGAACTTAGACACTAAATCATCCCATGTTAAGATCGAACCCGGTGGTTCTTTCTCATACCAAAGCTTAGCATTACCCTCGAGCGAGTACGGAAAAAGCATGAGCTTAATCACGTCATTCGGCACATCTCTAAACTTGAGAGTCGAGGTAATTCGATTAAAATTCCGAAGTGAGAATGCGGGCTATCGGTCTCATTGCCACGAAATTGGTCGGCACGAATGAGCGATAAAAGACCCGTCTTAATCTCAAAATGAACCGCCAAAATAGCCGGCACAACGATTGCTTCCCCATACCCTTCGGTGGGTGCACGGAGCAATTCCTCCATTGTTCGGTTATCGGCCATCTCTACAACAATAGGTGGAAGCTCGGGTTCCACTATTCGTTGTTGACGATTTCTATTTCTACGAGGAATGTTTTCAAGCCTATTAAAATCAATCACAAGACGAGAAGAACGTAATTTCATACACTACAAAGATGAGAATTTAGAGGATTGAAGAAAAGAAATTAGACAAGAAGAAGATTATTTTTGGTATTTTATTTGGTATTGCTCAATCAATAATGATCGATAAAAAACAAGGAATAAGGATAACTACTATGGAAGTAAATTACCCTCGGTCGACTTTGAAACGATAGGTGAAAACCTAAACGTCTCGAGGTTCAATAAGTAAACAACAAAAATAAGATTTATTACTACTTGAGTCGGCAAACCAATAATAGGTTATTCCTCTCAATATACGCACAAGCAAGCGGGGAAACGAGGTGGCACAAAGCACTTAAAAACCTTTTTCCTTAGACGGCCTTTTATAGCACGTCGCCTTCTACCCACCTTATAGTTTGTATAAATCGAGTTCAAACTTCTTATTAGTATTTATCTATTTTGCCTTTATTTTTGTTTTGGATTCGAATACAATAGCTAGGTGATGAAATCCCAACTAAGGCTTATTTGAAAAGTATGTAAAATTATTGTTCTACGTAATACAATATATTATTCACAAAAAACGAGAAAAACGATACATACTATATAATAGAAAAATAACAAAACTTTCCGAGGACGGAAAGGGTCTTCAAATCAACGATCAATAAATCTCCACAAAGACGAATCGTACACAAGATCCCCGGCAGCGGCGCCAAAATTTTTGATGTGCGGAGATGTGTATAGTGATTTAATTTGAGATTACGTTATAGGGTAAATTAGAAAATTACCTTTAGGAAAAGTAATAGACTAATATTACCAATGACGAATTCAATTAAACACGTGAGTGAATCAAGTTCGTTGTACACGAAGATCTTATGAATTTGAGACGTTTTGCTTTGATTTGGACAATCGATTTGAATTGGTTTTCGGTTTTTGAACTACAATTAAAATTTACTAATTTTAAACTATTTAAAATAAGCCTAAAGTGCATGAATCGTAAACCCCGCTATTTTAAAAATCTACAATCAATTAATTAATTAAAAATTAACACTATTTAAAATTTATCTAATTAAAAATCTATAAAAGTAAATCTATTTAATAAAAATAACTTTAACTCTACTTTAAAAAAAATCTAATAAAAACTTTTTAAACTAATTACTTAATTAAGAATTACTCTAAACAAATCTATTTAGAAAACTATTTCTATTTTAATAATTAAAGTCTAATTATAAAAATTTACTAATTAAACTTTTAAATTTAATAAAAATATTTTTTTTATTTATTCTATTATTTTTTATTTATTATGATTTTACTAAAATAAACTTTAACAAAAACATTTCTTTTTAAAAAGTTTATTTAAAAACGAAAGCAAAATAAATCAAAAGTTAATAAAATGAAATCTGCCAAAGTTTACTACTCTACATTAATTAATCAGAGAGTGATAAAACCAAAAAGGCCAGTTAGCCCAGATGGTTAACACCTTAGGCCTGTGACCAGGAGGTCACAGGTTCGAGTCCTGCCATGGACAAATTTTTGGAATTATTTCTTTTTGACAGATCAATACAAGGAGTCTCAGGGGAGACTTTTTGGAAACTTATTTGAATTAGAGCTGTCAAGAACAGCTGTTGTGCTTATCAGATAATTGACACTGATAAGCTAAATATTGATCAAAAACAAAGTAATTACCTCAAAACACCCAACATATTCTAAGATAACAAGTAATTTAAATCTAACAGTGCAGTAATCAACTATCAACTTTCAAATCAGCAACAACTCAGTTACCCTAAAGTCCTCATAAAGTGACTAAAACCCAGCCGTTCAACATTATTCGGATATAACTGTTCCAGATTCACAGTCCAAGCAAAATTAAACACAAGCAGGCTAGTAACCAAATAGACCACAGATTGCTAATATCACAGCAGACTTAATTTCAACCAGTTTCCATAACTATTAAACATTTTCAGCAAACTTAAATCTTATCAGCTATAAACTTACTGAAATTCAGTCCAACAAAGATTATAAAATATTAAGCTATAAACTAAACGACTCAGGTAGATTAAATATTCTAAGATCTAATAACTTGTTAAAATATTCAGCAACATTTTGAAACTATGAATATCAGAAATCCAAATGATAACAATCCAAGCAGATTAACATTCAGTACATTTAACCAGTAAAATCCTAGAAGACTTAATAACAACTTATTAAATTCGAACAAAACTAAATAACTCAACTTCAGTAACTAAAACAATACACAATCAAGACTTAAATTCAATAAAAGCTAAATCAAACGAACATCATTTTTATCATCACTTAAGCATATAAAACGAAAACTCAAAATCAGATTAACATAACATCATATCTAAACTAATAGCATGAAATTAAAATCGGAACTCACCTTTTGTAGCAAACCGTTGAGTAGTAGGTATGCGCTGAGCATCCTATGAACCGAAACTAGTACCACCATTCACCATTACCACCTCATTCGATCCATCAATAACAAGCAGATTTTTATGACTTTTCCAGTGGGGAAAAGTTTTATCCAAACTTTAACTTTTGATATTAAAACTAAGCTATCAATTAGCTTATCTTTAACATCTCAAAAATCATTCTTAAGAAACAGTAAATAGATTTAAATTGTATATCAATTCAAGCAGTAAAAGAAATTAGACGAGACACACATTAAAATAAAAATAACTGATCTTTCATTAAATTTTCAGAAATATTACAATACTTTATAAAAGAAATACAAGTTTAATCCTAAGTCTATTTCTATAGAATAACATTAAAAGTAAAGAAAGGATGAAAAATACAAGATTATTTGGGGGTTTTTATAGCATATCCCAGGGATTTCTGATGAAGAATATTCGCATCTCTTGGAGTATATTCCCTTTTATTTTCGGCCCTTGATCTTCTCTTTCTCTTTCTTTCTTTGATCGGATGGTGGATAAACGCACACTAGCACACGGATTACCAACGTGGCATCCGTGTGTGCTAGTTGTGCTTCTTTGAAGCCATTTGATTGGTTGAAATGGGATGATGAGGTGTAGCCTCCAGTAATAAACTTCCACGTAGCATGATCTTTCCAATCTTTCTCTTCCTTAAAATTGGGGGGTTTTATTCCTCATCACGTGAATAACACGTGTGATCAAAACCCCCATATTTAATTAACTTTTTACTGGTTAGGGTTTGATAGGAATAGTAACTTTTACAGGTTATTTTTTTGGGGAAGATGGAGGAAAATGGGGAAGAAGGTTCGTAGGAACTAACGAATTATTTAATGTGTGAGAGAAAACATGATGTAAAAGTGGGTGAATGTGTAACGTGTGTGTGGGTGAGGAAAACGATTTTATTTATTGAAAAAAAATGGATGCGTGAAGTAAAAGAAGTAGGTGACATGTACGTTTAATATAAACGTAATAAGTTTATAGACCAAACCCTAACAGGCCCATCAATTCACGTCTCTTTCCATATTTTGGGCTTGGGCCCAATGATGCTTTACCATCCGTTTAAAATTTAACATATGGACTCTACTTGGGCTTTATTTGGATTTTCAAGCAACTCTTAAAATTAACTTGCAACTTAGATGGGCTTTTGAGCCCATTTACCCCATTATAGGACCCACTTGACCAAAATCCTTGACAATTGATAAAATCCACTCAAGTCGAGCTCGATTTTGGCTTCGTTGATCTTTATCAAACTCGTGTCGATATTTGCCGGTTTTCGCGAACTTGGTACCTACACACATTCAAACAAGAAACAAGCATATACAAGGCATTTTTGATATAAATCATGCATAATTTCATTGTTATTTGATACGAATGATATGAGTATTTAAGCTCATATCAAGTATCCTCTCCTCCAAGCTCAGATTCACTTTGACATTAACCTTTTGAATAAAAGGAGTTTTTTTTTTTAATAAAAGTAAATATAAATTCAAGAAAAAATAGAAAGAACAAAAAAAATATAGCAAGTAACAAGTGACCCATATTGGTGATATTCTGACAAACTAATAATTTCGTTGGTCAGATTAATACATAAAATAGTTTGTTTGTCATAATGGCACAAAATGAATAGTACGTGTCTATTTTAGGCCTCTTACCCTCTAAAAAATAAAAAAATAAATGTTCATTAGTTAGATAACATATGTTCATCAGTTCACCAATTTTTTATAATGTTCATCAATTATTTCAGATAATATTTATCACTTCTTTTTAAAAAAAATCGATAATTGTCCAAAATATAAAAATAAAAAAGTTATCAGTTAGATCACGAACGTTTACCAGATCATCCTATTTTTTTTATTGATGTTCATCAGTTATTTTGATAATGTTATATCAATATATTATTTTTAGAATATACCCGTGTTCATCAATAACAAATATTGTCTATCATAAAAATTAATTATCTATCAAGAAAAAACATATTCATCAATAAAATTATCGTTCATCAATAAAAAAATTATTGATTAATTAAAATGGTGTTTCATCAATAAGAAATGTTGTTCATTAATAAGAAAAGTTGTTCATCAATAGTTTTATTCATCAAAACGTTATCAATGAAAAATAATTCATCAATAAAATCGTCGTTCATCAATAAAAATTTTGTTCATCAATAAAAATCGCCAAAAATCACCGCTGAAAAATTTAATAAATTGTTCATTAATTAAAAGGAGTGGTTTATCAATATGAAACAATATTCATCAATAAAAGACATTCTTCATTAATAAAAAAATTTAGATGATGAATGTTCATCAATTCATCAGTTTTTTTTTAATATTCATCATTTTTTAAAAAAGAAATAACGTTGTTCATCAGTTGTCTAAATAAAAGAAGAATATAAATGTTTACCAGTTAGATAACGAATTTTTATTAGTTCCTCTATTGTTCTTGATAGTGTTCTTTAGTTCATCCGTTATTTTATAATGTTCATGTTGTTCATCAGTTAAAAAAATATAAAATTATTCATCAATAGTTTTTGATAATGTTAAACAGTTCATTAAATATTAATGCGTTAATTAGTTTTTAAAAACTCACGTTATGAATCAATTTTTAGAAAAAACAATTATCAAATGTCCATCAGTTAGAACTAGGTTTGAGCACGGCAAACCTTAAATCCACCCGGACAGGAAAATTGGACCAGACCGGACCGAACCGAACCGGACTGAGCAATTTCGGTCCAGTCCTCGGTCAGGGATTTTGGACGAATTCGATCCTCGGTCCGGTCGGTTCGGTCTTACTAAAATCTCGTCAAATACGTCTAATAGGACCGGACCAAACCGGACCGGACCAACCCGGACCGGACCGGACTATTTCGATCCGGTCTCGGTCCGAGGTTTTGGACCATTTCTGTCCTCGGTCCGGTCCCGGGCTGATGCTCAGCCCTAGTTAGAACCGGACGATTTCATCAGTTAGATAATAAATGTTCATCAGTTGTTACTTTAAAAGTTAAAATAACAATAAACGTCATTCATCAATAAAAATTAGTGTTCAACAATTTTCGAAAAAAATCATGCTTTTCATTAGTTGTGTAATAAAAAATTAAATGTTCATCAATTATTTAAAAAATTAAAAATTATACTTTTGAAAAAATATAGCAGCCAAGTTTGAAAGATAATGTTCATCAGTTTTCGAAAAAAAACACGATGTTGTTCATCAGATGTCTAGAAAAATATAGAAAATAAATATTCACCATTAAATTAGATTACGAATTTTCATCAGTTATTTTTGGTAATCTTTAGGTCATCAGTTATTTCCGATAATTTTCATCAGTTTTCGAAAAGCAAATACGTTGTTCATCAGTTGTTTTAAAAAAAATTGTTCATCAGTTATTTTTGGTAATCTTCAGGTCATCAGTTATTTTCGATAATCTTCATCAGTTTTCGAAAAAACAAATACCTGCTTCATCAGTTGTCTATAAAACAAAAATATAAATGTTCATCAGTTAGATTACGAATGTCAACACTTCATCAGTTTTTTATAATGTTCATCAGTTATATAATATTCATTAGTTTTTAATAAAAAAACACGATGTTGTTCATCAATTGTCTAAAAAAATATAAAAAAATAAATATTCATCAGTTAGTTAGAATGTTCATTAGTTATATTTGGTAATCTCCATATCATCGGTTACTTTCGATAATCTTCATCAGTTTTCAAAAATCAAATATGTTGTTCATCAACTTTTAAAAACAAAAAAGAAATGCTCATCAGCTATGTTTGGTAATCTTCGTGTCATCAATTATTAACGATAATTTTCATTAGTTTTTGAAAAACAAATACATGTGTAAAAAACAAAAATATATATGTTCATTAGTTAGATTAAAGATGTCATCACTTCATCAGTTTTTTACAATGTTCATCAGTTCATCAAATATTAATGATAATGTTCATTAGTTTTTTAAAAAAACTTACGTTGTTCATCAGTTTTAGAAAAGAAAAATATCAAGTGTTCATCAGTTGGAACATGGATGTTCATCAATTGTGACTTTAGAACTGGAAATAACAAAAAAAACGTTGTTCATCAATAAAAACTTGATGTTCAACAATTTTTGAAAAAAACATGTTTCATCAGTTATGTAAAAAAATAAAAAATAAACCTAATGTTCATCAATTATTTTTTATGATTACTAGAGTAGATATCAAGTTTAGGGGAGGATTGTTGGGAATAAAATTGACCAAGTCCCTAGACGCTGACAAGAGAAACTTGGACGCTGACAAGAGTAAATGAGGCGCTGACAGATGAGACGCTGATAAGAATTATCAAGGCGCTGACAAGATGAATCTTAACACAAAGACAAGGACTAAATTTTCCAATGATGAATTCTTCAAGCTGGTGGACAAAATATGAAGATAAGAATTCAGAATATATTCTTAATGTTTAAAAAGATTTAGTCAATATGTTATTTGAGTATGTTTATCTTGTGTCTCTTCCTAAAATAGTTGATCTTAGCTTTTTGTACAAGGCTCCTTAAACCTATAAAAGGAGGCCTTAGGGTTAGACATAAGACACATCTTTTTCATACATCTCTTCCACATATCTCATAACACTTTTATTGTAATCATTCATTGATATTATTAATCAAAGTGAAAGTTTGGTTTACTTTGTTTTGTTCTTTGTTCTAAGTGTTAAATTCTGCATAACACTTAGTTTGTTCAATACAACAAAGTTTCTCTACGTGTTTAACTTGATCTAATCTCGTTTACACAAGCTAAATCGATCTAAGTTTGGGATCAACAAGAAGAGCTATGCAGACAAGAAACGGAAACCTAGGGAGTTTGCAGTAGGTGACCATGTTATGCTAAAGGTATCACCTTGGAAGGGCGTTCTACGATTTGGAAAACGTGGGAAACTAAATCCACGTTATGTAGGACCTTTCAAAGTGATTGCCTGAATCGGTGAAGTCGCTTATCGTTTAGAGTTGCCCCAGCAGTTGAGTCGGGTACACTCTACATTCCATGTCTCAAACCTGAAGAAATGCTACGCGGATGAGCCGCTAGCCATGCCATTCGAGGGAGTCCACTTTGATGACAAACTTCAATTCATAGAAGAACCGGTAGAAGTCATGGAGAGAGTAGTCAAGAAGCTAAAGCGAAGCCAAATCCCGTTAGTTAAGATACAATGGAACTCTAGGAAAGGTCCTGAGTTCACTTGGGAACGCGAAGACTCATTTAGAACTAAGTATCCACGCCTATTCACCTGAGCAGTAACGTCATCTTAATCTTTGAGGACAAAGCTAAAATAACGGGTTAATGCTGTAAAACCTGTAAATTTTAGGTTTTGACTATGTCATCATTGTACACGTCACCTCATGATATCTGTATATATATTACCACCTTTGCATGAAATCTTTTGAGCAATCATATGCATCATACATGAGCATACATTATTTTAATCATCAGAACATGGAAACATTTAATCACATAGCATTACATTATGATTTTGAGTATTTAATCATAAGGACACAGCCACATTTGTATGACTACATTATATGAGCATGCGGGACAGTAAACAATCACTTCTTTTGGACATTTAAGTTACCTGAACTTATAATCATAAGCATTCATCATATTGATTTATAAAAATCCAAACTCATGATCACAATTAATAACATTTACCTAAGAACTATTTTAAAACTTTAAAATATATAATTATATATATTTTTCCTCGCCTCATGAATGATAATACGATACGACATCAACGGCTATTCATTATTAAACATTACATATAACCATTCTAACTTATTTAAACTAAGTTGTCTTACATTTTAATAAAGTAAATTATACTCTCACATAATTACGACTATACTTTCACCAAGGATCCCAAACTTAACCAAAACCAACCTAGACTTAAACCTACTCACACAACACTATACACTCCTAGTAACTATACTTAGAGATAAGATTTAAACATAAAACTACCTTAGACTCACTTATTAGCCGAATGTATACAATATACATAACATTATATACCAAAAACCTTTACCAATTACACTTTTGACTTTATAGACTTAGTACAACACACTACATTAAAACAATACACTATTGAGCACTCTCCTTTCTTTTGACTAACCAAAACCATCGGCTATAAACCCAAAACCAAGACCTTGTGTACATATTGGGCATTAAAGGAATGTACTAATAATGTAAGGCTTAGTTATGCATGTATAAGGAAAATAAGACACCTAGCACACAGCCCTTTGCCCTAGACGTGTGATAGAACAAACCACACATCCATTTTGCTTGTACAACATTCCCATTCATTACTAACACTATGCAAGTCACATTTTGTCCCTTTGGTTTGTTAAACATGCGACAGCATAAGGCCTTAGGGGTCAAGTGTACATATTGTTAGTCATTAAACCTTGTACTTACCTAGTACACATCAAAATCCACCATATCTAGCCATACACTCTCTCTTGGCATTTATACCCCGAACCACACCCCTCAATCTCACATTTAGATATTTAGATAAATATTTGAACTTCACATATCACTTACACTCCCCACATACGGATATCCTCTCCACAAAATGCCTAGACAAAGATCAAGCATTTACTTCTACATGTTCATGGTCTTCTCAAGCATTTAGTGCAAGTATACAAGATATATTTAGCATTCAAGTCAAGTCCAAGACCTCTTTAACTCACGTGTAAGAAAAGTCGACACCTAGAAGCCCTAATCCATAGTCATTACCACGTCTTACTAAGACAAGTAAGTATGAGACCTTTCTAAACTTTTTCCTTACTCATTTTACTTGTCATGCATGTAAAAACTATGTAAATGAAACTAGGAGTACATGCATACGTATAAAACTCCTAGACAAGTCCTTAACGACATATAAGCCCACGGCTTATATGATGTTCATGGACAACTTTGCTTCAAAACCTTAAGGATTTGTAAGAATATGCATATAGAACATAACATGAGCCCTAAGTAGTTAAACTAGTCATAAAAGCCTATAACATGTTATATAAGCCGAAACATATAAGCTTATATAAGCCCATGAACCATATAAGCATAGACCTATTTAAGCTAGTCATTAAAGCCCTAAAATCTAATATAAGCCGAAACCTAGAACTTGTATAAGCCATGACATTGAAACCCTAAAATCTATATTAGCCGAGACCTAGAAACACGTATAAGCTAGCTCATATAAGCCCTAAGAATAATAAATAAACCGAGTCATGTAAGCACTTATTAGCCTAATAAGTAAGCAATAAACTTTAATATAAGTCGAATGGAAATAAGCCATAACTTATTTATAAGCCTAGTAAAACTTAAGCTATAAGCCCAAAAAGTAAATTATAATTACTAGCCCACTTAGTAAAACATATTAAGTTAATTAAACAAGCCCACTAGGCCGGTATAAACCAAGTCGAGACCCTATTGGGCCAACCAAGCCAAAAACCTAAAATTGGAGACTTTTCATACGATTATAGCCAATTGGGGAAAGTTAGGGTTATTTATGTAACTTAATAAAACTTTTATATATACTTCGTAACTTTTAAAAAGTAGGAGGACCAAAACTGTCATTTTTGAAAGTTTAGGGTGCGTGTGTGTTGAAGCCGTGAGCTAAACGAAACCACAAGGACTAATGGTGCCATTATTGAAATTTAATATAAGCCCTAGTTTTCCCTTTTAAATATTTCGAGACTTCAAGGGTTATTATTGCCACTTTTGGAAACTCATTACAAGCACTAACCTTATATTTAAATAATTCGAGACCTCAAGGACCAAAAGTGTCATTCTTGAAACTTATTACAAGCCCTAACTTTATATTTGGATATTTCGAGACTTAAAGGACCATTAGTGTCATTTTGAGAACTTAAAACAAACCCTAATCCTCATTTCACTATTTCCGAGACATAGGGGGTGTTTGGTCATTTCCCCAAAGTTTTATAATCCCTAGGAGTGGTTTTGAAAATAAATAAAACGGAAAAGGACTAATGACGCAATGTACTTAACGAACGAAACCTTAAAGGTTATTTTTGTAAATTGTTATACTAACGAGGACCCAAGTGTAAATTTAATTTAATTAAAGATATTAATAAATTATTTTATTGATGAATTAACTTGGCCATTTGGATAATTAAATAAATTACTAAGTTTTTCATGAAACCTTATAAACTGACAAATCACGTTAACCATATTTTTGAAGCCTTAAGAAAAGTAAATTGTATTTTATTTTTCTTACAATAAATTAAATGATATAAAAATCTAATTATATATATATATATATATATATATATATATATATATATATATATATATATATATATATATATATATATATATATATATATATATAAGAAACTAAAAATATATATATTTACAACTCACTATAGGTATAAACACTTAAACAATCGTAATAGCTTATTAATTCGTGATCATGCATTTTCATCCGTACATTCATCATGCATTGTTATTTTGCATTTACTAAGGCACTTAAAATTACTTAGGTAATTTCTCCAGTTCGTGGTCATACTGTGCCAGTTTATTCAGTGACGTCATCCCCACATCATTACCACGAAGGTGATTTCATGGCCCCATCTTTACTATTTTATAACTGGGGGAGAAAACATACAAAAACTATATATATTTAAATATGCAAACATGCACTGATAACAACAACAATTTATTGCCTATTGTTTGCCCCATACCCGTGGACTGTAATAGTTAATAGTGTAGCGCGAAATGTATGAATAGATCTATTCGGGTATTGACAACACCCGGCCTGCGTGACTTGCTATCACGAAACGCTTAGGCTAAGCAACAAGTTTATTTCATTTTCGGACTGAGGGAACATCATCAGGATAGACCCAAATAGGCGTACTAAGCATCATCTGTCTAGCTTATATTACAGGACAGTAGGAACTACTATAGTATTGGGCTGTGATTGTACTACTATGATCATGGTGTTTGGCATATTAGTAATTTATTTATTTAATTAAACCTATGAATTCACCAACTTCGTGTTGACCCCCACATTTTACTCTATATGTTTTCTCAGGAAAGTAAAGCAGGTTCATGCATTGGATTCCAGCATTTTAGGGAGCATCATTTTTACCATCGGGCTGGGATGTTTACTTCAGTTTTATAATAAATGTGGTTTTATAAACAAGATACTAAGTGTGTACAATTAATTCATGTAATATGTTTTAAATGACTATTATGATCATTGCTCTATATAATGTGTGTTATCGATCCACCCACGTAACACCCCAAGTACTATTCCTCTGCATTTGACCTTCAAGGGGTTGTTACAGAAATGGTATCAGAGCGCATAGTTATAGAGAACCAGATCGATAATAAAAAATTTAAAATATAATAAAAAATTTAAACAGGACTATAATTGAAATTTTAAAATCAATGAAATAAAAAGAATGTTGATTTTTGGGGAACCTTTATAAGTTAGGCATATAGCATATAGAGCGTGTGTATTATGTGAACTAACCTCACACTGATTTATAACCTTTGAGTTAATAAATCACCTAAGTATCTACTTATACTTTTAACGAGCATAGTTAAAAGACATAAACCGCATCGCATATGCTTTTTAAAACTTTTTGAATTGTGTAAGCTAAAAACTTACTCAACTTTGAAATGCTATTTTCTGATATCATGACGACACCTACCATTGTGACTACCTTCGAGGAGCTCATGGATCCTACCATCACACCATTATCGCTGACATCGGTATTTGCTGGACCCACATCTAACACCGAGTCCAGATATGACCAGCCAAACGGAGTCATTATACTTTCAGATTCACCTACCCCATCACCACCTACTGATGTGGTCATGTGGATCATCAATGGTACGCCCCAAGAATGGTTGAGCAGAGACCATCTGGATAAAGCCATATTTGAGCTCATAGTTGTTGGCTGCAAACGCGGGTATGACAATTGGATCAGTGTTGCCATCTACATGTGCTTGCAGAAGTTCAATCATCGGGCGATTGTCTGGTAGAGGCTCATTGTTGTTGTTATTATTCATGTTGTTGAAAGGTGGGTTGTTATTGTTATTATTATTGTTTTGAGGTGGGTTATTGTTGTTGTTTTGTACACCAGCCATGTCTAAGTTATCGAGAGGCTCGGGCTCTTGATAAGACGTTGATCGAGTGCGCATACACCTGCAAAAGAACTAACAAGAGAAAAAAACAAAGCAAAAATATTTTTGGTTTTTTATGTTTTTTAATTTTTAGGATTTTTGAAAATTTTATATTTTTTAGGGTTTTTGATAATTTTTATGAAAAAGTAACGTTCACGGTGAACGGATCCCAAAATCCAAGTTCTCACAAAAAACTGTTGATCTTAACGAGAAGAGCCGGCAGCGGCGCCATTTGATATTCGGTTTTTGCTATGGTTCAGATTTAGTTCTCTCGGTATCCTCTCGAATTGATCACGGTTCAAAGTGGAATAGTTGTTCTTGGTGACAAATAGGGGATTTGGTTTTCTATTCTACTAATAAAGAAATAAATAAGCGTCGTTGAGAAATTAAAATAAAAATTAAGCGAGAAGAGATTAAACTAAAAATTAGAAAAACACTTGGTAAAAATGAACATTTCGATAAGCGTGCAATTTATTGAAATTAAAAACGTAATTAAAATGAAAATTTTGAAAATTTAAATACTCGAAAATTAAACTAAGACGAACGAGTAAATATAAGCTAAGAAAATTTGGCGGGAAAAATAAATTCAAAAATCAAATTTTAAATAAAACTAATTAATTTCGCAATTAAATCAAAAACTGAATTAAATTCGCAACTTGAAAGTAACACAAATCCGCAATTGTTAAAATTACATAATTTCGCAATTAAAAGTATGATTTCGCAATACTTGTGCAAGATTTCGCAATGCTCAAATGGAAAGATTTCGCAATATGAACCAGATGAAGATTTCGCAATAGAAAAAGGAACAATTTCGCAACTTATGAAAAGTTCAATTTCGCAACTTTATGAAAAGTTCCTAAATCGAATCAGACAAAAGTACAATTTCGCAACTTATGAAAAGTTCAATTTCGCAACTTTATGAAAAGTTCCAAAATCGAATCAGACAAAAGTACAATTTCGCAACTTATGAAAAGTTCAATTTCGCAACTTTATGAAAAGTTCCTAAATCGAATCAGACAAAAGTACAATTTCGCAACTTATGAAAAGTTCAATTTCGCAACTTTATGAAAAGTTCCAAAATCGAATCAGACATTCCTAAAAAATAGGAATCAGATGTAGGACGAAAATAAGCAACTTTTTAGCACTTTTTCAAGGACAATAAGCTAAGAACAACTCCAATAAGCTATCAATAAGCTAGGGAGAAGATCAAAACTTATAAAAACATCAACTTAAAGTCACGAAAATTTAAAAGATCAAAACTTTAAATAAGAACTTGATGAAAAAGATGATGAAAACAAGATTGAGATTAACAAGAAAGATTAATAATATGAAGATTAAGACAAGATTAAGCTTAAAAAGTAAAGGTTTGATTAAAAAGAAGATAGATAAAAGATGAAGGTTTCTAGTGAGAGAAAGTTAAGCTTTCTCTCTTTAGAAGTTTTAAACTACAAAATTGAAAGAAAAATAATGACTAAAACTAACTAGCTCCAAACTTTGTGAAGTGAAGTCCTATTTATAGGCGTCTCTTGTGGGCTTGTGAATGGGCTTTGTTTTTTGGCCTCTTTTCTTCTTTCTTCTTAGTCTTCTCGTCACTTAAGTAAATAAACGTTTCCGACTTTGAATTTGAGATTTGTCGGTGAATATTTCCAACTCGTCTTTTAATCTCTCGTTAAATAGACTTGAGTTCTTCGACATAGATAAATCTTCCGTCTTTGGCCCTTTTCTTCGATAAATCTTCAAATAGGTCCGTTGACTTCCAATCTTTTGCATCTCTTGGACAATAGACTTCGTCTTGAGTCTTTTTCTTCGATAAAACCCGTGCAATCCCATGTTTTCTTCAATATTTATCCGGTTAGCTCTGGAAACACAACAAACACAAAAACCACGCATAATTCCAAACAAATGATATTAAATACGCGTTTTGGTCTCGTTTTAGCAAGAAATAAGTGGTAAAAGGATGGGTGTTTTCACACCTATCAAATCCCCTACACTTAACCATTGCCATGCCCTCATGCAATGCTTAGTGATAAAGCAAATTTACATTTTTCTCATAATCAATCAACCTCGGCCTTATTAAAATACTACTAAACAAAAATTAAAGTACTAAGAGAAATTCAAACTTTAAAGTAAACAAAAGGATAGAAAACCATTTTCACTTGAAAATAGCTATATGAAAATAACTTGCAAAGAGATCAAGGACTTACATTAGGGCTTTGGTGCTGCGAAGATTTATCACCCTCAAGTTTCACGTTCCCCAAACTAAGCTTAAAAACAAGATCATTGTTATTATAAGTTAGCAAATCAAACACTTACACACATGGCTTAATTAAATGCTTAAACTCCCTTATTCTTAGAGGTATCTCTTATATTTTATTTTTGTCTTAGAATGATCATGAAGATGCATTTTTGGACTTATTTCGATAGTTTATTTAGGCTGAAAGCAAAGTAGGACGATTTGATCAATAGTTAGCTAAAGGACAAAATCTCTTAAAACTGCTTCTCGGGATATCAAAAAGTTCATATCTTGGCATAACTTGGTTCACGATTTGAGACCTTTCTCGGGCCGATATTTGGCATGTACTTCATACTTCATATCTTCGAGAGACGTTCTTGAGATAATGGTCTTCTCATCGTTAATAGAGTTCCTTCACTTGGAGACTTTTGAGGGGTACTCCAACTTTGTTTACCACGACTTCATAATTATTCTTCAATCTCTAATTGGGATTTTGAGATACAACGATCCGCCTCCTTTTCGGACTTGGATCTATTTATCCTCATACCTTGTTAGGGTCTTTTCGGATAGACTTCTCCATGATCTTTATGGGAGTTGATTGCTTTTCGTCGTGAGTCTTGATCCTTCATATTGATTTGAGAATAATGCTTTTCACATCACTTTGGATCTTCAGCAATAAAATGGAATCCTCATGCCTTGTTAGGGCCTTTTCGGACTCGCCAATCTTCACGCCCCGCTTCATAAGTTATGCCTTGGCTATGAACTCTTATCATTACCGAGCAACTTTTAAAAGATCTTGGGCTAGAAGCTAAGTAACTTTTCAAATCGTACGACCTTACTTATTGCAGATAAATTATTAGCAAGTGATGGGAAAATAGGCAAATAATTACACCAAGTGAGCTTGCGCAAGAATACCGACTTATAATTGACTCTATCATTTCTCGTTCTCCACAATTTAAAATCTCAAGTAATGACACTCGTGGATGCTTAGCCTAATAAACCAATTAAGGTCTACATGGTTAAGGATACTAGCTAGAATAAACTTAGACAAGTCTATTCGGGTTGAGTCAAAATAATCGCAACGGGCCTAATAGATCAAAGACTTCTCAACTAGCTACACCACTTTATTAATATTTTTGACTTTATTGCGGGATATATACATATGAAAGCAACGATAACAATTTAAAAAATATGACTATAAGGCCAAAGTTAATTAAAAATATGAAAAATGCTGAAAAAGATGATTTTCCGGTTAAATGAAGGCATTTTAATAGAAAAGTCCACTTAAAACTTCGATAGAAGTCCCCCCTACACTTAAGATAAACATTGTCCTCAATGTTTAAGCATGTGGGAAAAGTCTCTCCTACACTTATGACATTATGCACGTTGGTTAAATCAAGTTAAGGAAGGGACGACTGAAGTGATCATTTTCAAATGTGAGTATGAAGAAAATTGAATCACGATAGTTGAGAGATAGAACCGGATTTCGGATAACACGAGAGCACGGTTCTTCAGAGATTCCAAGAGTGCACTTATCCCTATAATCACATCACCACACAAATACAAACACCTATATAGGTCCCCCTACACTTAGGAGGTTAAAACAGAAAAGGATAGATACTGGGGTTGCCTCCCGAGGAGCGCTTGTTTTTGATAACCGAGTCACGAGCCTGACTCGACCCAAAATTAGTTCATGGGGAACGTGGTGAGGGATGGAATCATCTCATGAGAGATGTCCTCACCAAAGTACAGCTTCAGACGCTGGCCATTCACCTTGAAATTGGGCCCATTTGGCTGAGAAAGCTCAATGGTCCCATATGGAAAGACTTTGGCGACGGTGAATGGACCAGACCAGCGGCTCTTCAACTTGCCAGAGAAGATCTTCAACCGAGAGTTAAAAAGTAAGACCTGATCACCAACGTGGAACTCTCAGTTCTTGATTTTTGCGTCATGAATGATCTTCGTCTTCTCCTTGTAGATCAGCGAGTTCTCATAAGCTTCATTCCTCAGTTCGTTGAGCTCGTTGAGTTGAATCTTTCGATGATCACCAGCTTTATTGATGTCGAGGTTAGCCCACTTCAAGGCCCAGTGCGCCTTATGTTCCAGCTCGATGGGAATGTGGCATGCTTTCCCGTACACAAGACGATAAGGTGTACAACCGATCGGGGTCTTATAAGCAGTACGGAAAGCCCACAGAGCATCATCTAACTTATCGGCCCACGCGGCACGATGCTCTCCCACAGTACGCTCCAAAATTCGCTTCAAACCACGGTTGGATATCTCGGCTTGCCCATTGGTTTGGGGATGATAGGCGATGGAAAGACGGTGATTGACACCATACTTAGCCATGACTCTTACAAATTGATCGTTGCAAAAATGAGTCCCGCGGTCACTGATAATAGCACGAGGAACGCCGAATCTAGCGAACAGCGATTTCAAAAAGTTACAAACCACCCTTGCATCATTAGTAGGGAAAGCTTTGGCTTCAACCCACTTTGAAACGTAGTCAACGGCTACAAGGATGTATTTGTTTCCTTTAGAGGAAGGGAATGGCCCCATAAAGTCGATACCCCAAACATCAAAGATTTCACATTCTTGTATGAAATTTTGAGGCATCTCATCTTTATGTGTGATCTTGCCTTGTTTTTGGCAAGCATCACATCGTTTAACCATCTTGTGAGCATCACGATAGATGGTGGGCCAATAAAATCCCGAGTCAAACACTTTTTTGGCGGTGTAGTTGGGACCAAAGTGACCACCGGTGGGTCCTTTATGGCAAGCGTCAAGGATTTCTAAAGCTGCCGGTCCATCAACACATCGGAGAATAATCAAGTCGTCACATTGTTTGAAAAGATACGGGTCATCCCAAAAGTAAGTCTTGATGTCTTTGAAGAACTTTTTCTTTTGCTGGGATGTTAACCCGTCAACGAGAATTCCACCCGCCAAGTAGTTTGCAATGTCCGCAAACCACGGGGTTTCATCAGAAGTCGAGTTGATAGACATTAAGGTCTACAGGGGAAATGAATCATTGATTTCTTTGTTCGGATGATCCCCCTGGTAAGGATCCTCAAGTCTACTGAGATGATCCGCGGCTAGGTTTTCAGCTCCTTTTTATCGCGAATTTCGATTTTAAATTCTTGGAGTAGCAAAACCCAGCGAAGAAGTCTTGGTTTGGAATCTTGTTTAGTAAACAAGTACTTCAACGTGGAGTGATCGGTGTAAACGATTGTGGTAGAGAGGACAAGATAGGGGCGGAATTTTTCAAAAGCATAGACAACAGCTAAAAGCTCTTTTTCGGTTGTCGTGTAATGCAATTGAGCCCCATTCATTGTCTTGCTAGCGTAATGGATTGGTTGGAAGTGTTTATTCACTCTTTGGCCCAGAACCGCACCAATAGCATAGTCACTAGCATCGCACATCAACTCAAAGGGAAGCTCCCAATTAGGGGTAACCAAGACGGGCGCCTTAGTTAGCTTATCCTTACGCAAGTTGAAGGCTTCAAGACACTCTTTGGAAAAGATAAAAGGAGTATCTTTTTCCAAGAGGTGAGTCATCGGGCGAGCGATTTGAGAAAAATCTTTGATGAATCGACGGTAGAAGCCCGCATGACCGAGAAAACTTCTCACACCCTTCACGGTTGAAGGTGGAGGCAACTTAGCGATAACATCGACTTTAGCACGGTCTACTTCGAGACCGGCTTTGGAAATCTTGTGTCCTAGCACGATGCCCTCTTTTACCATGAAATGGCATTTTTCCCAATTAAGAACAAGGCGAGTGTCTTCACACCGCTTCAGCATACGTTCTAAATTGGCAAGGCAAGCAGAGAAAGAATCGCCATAAACCGAGAAATCATCCATGAATACTTCCATAGTGTCTTCCACCATGTCATGGAAGATATCCATCATACACCTTTGGAATGTCCCAGGAGCATTACATAAACCAAAAGGCATGCGTTTGTAAGCAAATGTTCCATAGGGACAAGTGAATGTGGTCTTTTCTTGGTCCTTGGGATCGATGGGAATTTGAAAATACCCGGAGAAGCCGTCTAAAAAGCAGTAATAGTCATTACCCGCAAGACGCTCGAGCATTTGATCCATGAAAGGAAGAGGAAAGTGTTCTTTTCTCGTGGCATAATTGAGCTTGCGATAATCAATACAAACTCTCCACCCAGTAACGAGACGAGTGGGAATCAACTCGTTGTGTTCATTAGAAACAACGGTTATTCTGCCCTTCTTGGGCACACAATGGACGGGACTTACCCACGGCGAATCCGAAATAGGGTAGATCAAGCCGGCATCTAGAAGTTTGATAACCTCTTGTTTGATGACGTCATGAATTCTAGGATTAACCCTTCTTTGGCTCTGGATTGCGGGTTTAAAGTCATCTTCCATGAGAATTTTGTGAGTACAAAAGTTCGGATCAATTCTGCGGATATCGGAAATTTTCCAAGAAATTGCCTTCTTATGAGCTTTAAGCACAGCGATGAGACGAGTTTTCTCTTCTTCTTTCAAGTCCTTAGTGATGATGACGGGCGCCTTCTTGTTTTCTTCAAGGAACACGTACTCGAGATGGGGCGGCAACTCCTTAAGTTCTAAATCCGGAGGATTTTCGATGGGAGGCGTTTTCAAAGTCGGAGCATCGCTAGCAATAACCGTGGGAGATGGTGGAGAAAGATTGTCTTCGTGGAGAAGGTTTTCAAAGAAACGCATGTCGTCATCCCAATCGGTGGGAGAATCGTCATTTGTTGAGTTCACATCTCCCATGGTGGCTTCAAGATCTTTCCAAAAGAAATCACTTTCTCCAAATAGAGACAGTGATGAATCAATAGAGGAAACGGTCTCAACATTAGGAAGAGAAGTAGGAATACTTTTGCAAGCATTTTGGAAGTGTTCTTCACAAGTCTCATCAAGAACGTCAATACAATTAACACTCTCGTTGGAATAAGGTTGTTTAGACAACTTTCCCATGTTGAAGACAATTTTATCGTCACCCACTCTCATGATAAGCTCACCGGCTTCAACATCGATGAGAGTGCGACCGGTCCTCAGGAATGGACGACCAACAATTAATGGCACACGAGGGTCCATCTCGTAGTCGACGACGACGAAATCGGCAGGAAAAGTGAAGTTGTCGACTCCTACAAAGACGTCTTCGGCTATCCCCACTGGATAAGCAACCGTACGGTTAGATAATTCCAAAGTCATTTTGGTGGGGACTAGCTCAGGGAGAGATAATTGCTTCCAAACGCTTAGAGGCATTAGATTAATACTGGAACCTAGATCGGCTAGGGCCATGCAATTCTCTACTCCCGGGAAGTTACAAGGGATTAAGAAACGACCCGGATCACCAAGCTTGGTTGGCAATTTCCTTAAGAGCACTGCAGAGCAATTCTCATTAAGTTGGGTGTTAGCAATATCAAGAAGCTTCTCCTTGTCTCTAAGAAGATCTTTGAACATTTTTGCGTACTTAGGCATGTGAGCGAGAGCCTCAGCGAAGGAGATGTTAAAATTCAATTGTTTGAACATTTTTAGAAAGTTCGAAACCTGAATATCATCCTTGCTTTTGAGCTTCTCTTTCCTCAACCTAGAGGGATAAGGTATATCGGAAGAAGGGGAAGGCTTTGGGATCGAAGGATCACTCACATCCTTGGGTGGAGGAGGGGTAGAAGTAAGAGGTGGAGAAATTGGGGAAGGAGAAGGATAAGGAATAGGAGCAGGGGACTCGTTCTACTTAGTCACAACCACCGGTGGAGGTATAGGAAGCTCGGGTTCCTTGGTACCTTTGCCACTACGAGTGGTGATTGCTTTCATCTCCCCTCTTGGATTCACAACGGTGTTACTCGGAAGAGTACCCGAAGAAGAGGGTTGATTACCTTGGAAGAAACTAGCCATCATGTTCCTTAAATCATTCGTTTAACTATCCAAAGTGTTTCTCATATCAGCTCTCAGATCGTTCCTTTGTTTCACCAGGTCTGCTTTCAAGTTACGCACTTCCTGTTGGAGATTATCCACGATCACATCATTAGTCCTCATGTAGGTTCCAATATCTTGGTGTAATGCGGTGGGTTGGTTGGAAGGAGCATTGTATGCGGGTGGTTGATAAGCAGGTTGCTGGTAAACTTGGTTGTTTCTTTGAGATGGATGTTGTTGTTTGTGAGGTGGTATGTATGGTCCACGAGATTGTTGTTGTTGTTGAGGAGGGCGGTTGAGGTTTTGTTGTTGGTTTGGGTTGTTAGGAGTAGAAGCGGGTGGTGAAAGATAGTTGTTGGAGCGGTAGCTAAGCAAGTTACGGTCTCCTTGGGGACGAGCTTGATAAGCGGGTTGAGGATAGGTACCGTATGCTGCATTCACATTCTCAGAAGGGTAGTCTTGGGTGGCAGTACAAGTGGTATAAGAATGAGGGCCCCCGCATATCTCACATGGTTGGCTGACAGCATTGACTTGAGCGTCTTTAGCGTTTCTAGCGTTGATGTTGTTGGTGTTACTGGCGGTTTGGGTAGCAAGCTATTCAAGAAGCGCAGTAATTTTGTCAATTCGCTTGTCGCTGTCACTAGTACTAGCACTAGCGACATTGGTCCTCACACTCTTGGTTTGCACACGAGACTTATTCTCAATGATATCCCAAGCAGCATTGGAAGTCTTAGCCAAAAGATTACCCCCCGAGGCACTGTTTAGTGAATCTTGGTCATTCATGCTTAAACCATTATAAAAAGTGTTAATTTGGTGCACTTTGGTAAAACCATGTTGTGGGCATTTTCTTAAAAGATCTTTGAAACGGTCCCAAGATTCACTAAAAGACTCATCGTACTTTTGTTCAAAATTGATAATTTCATTCCGCAAAGCGGTAGTACGAGAGGGTGGGAAAAAGTAGTTGATAAACTTGGTCTCCAAATCCGTCCACGTAAGAATACTCTGTGGCAGTTCCTTAGCAAGCCAATGTCGGGCTTGTCCCTCTAAAGAAAAGGGAAAAGTTGTAAACGGATTACCTTTTGTGGAACACCATTGTATTTGACCGTATTAGTGAGTTGCAAGAATCTCTTGATGTGGTCATGTGGATCATCAATGGTACGCCCCAAGAATGGTTGAGCAGAGACCATCTGGATAAAGCCGGATTTGAGCTCATAGTTGTTGGCTGCAAACGCGGGTATGACAATTGGATCAGTGTTGCCATCTACATGTGCTTGCAGAAGTTCAATCATCGGGCGATTGTCTGGTAGAGGCTCATTGTTGTTGTTATTATTCATGTTGTTGAAAGGTGGGTTGTTATTGTTATTATTATTGTTTTGAGGTGGGTTATTGTTGTTGTTTTGTACACCAGCCATGTCTAAGTTATCGAGAGGCTCGGGCTCTTGATAAGACGTTGATCGAGTGCGCATACACCTGCAAAAGAACTAACAAGGAAAAAAACAAAGCAAAAATATTTTTGGTTTTTTATGTTTTTTAATTTTTAGTATTTTTGAAAATTTTATATTTTTTAGGGTTTTTGATAATTTTTATGAAAAAGTAACGTTCACGGTGAACGGATCCCAAAATCCAAGTTCTCACAAAAAACTGTTGATCTTAATGAGAAGAGCCGGCAGCGGCGCCATTTGATATTCGGTTTTTGCTATGGTTCAGATTTAGTTCTCTCGGTATCCTCTCGAATTGATCACGGTTCAAAGTGGAATAGTTGTTCTTGGTGACAAATAGGGGATTTGGTTTTCTATTCTACTAATAAAGAAATAAATAAGCGTCGTTGAGAAATTAAAATAAAAATTAAGCGAGAAGAGATTAAACTAAAAATTAGAAAAACACTTGGTAAAAATGAACATTTCGATAAGCGTGCAATTTATTGAAATTAAAAACGTAATTAAAATGAAAATTTTGAAAATTTAAATACTCGAAAATTAAACTAAGACGAACGAGTAAATATAAGCTAAGAAAATTTGGCGGGAAAAATAAATTCAAAAATCAAATTTTAAATAAAACTAATTAATTTCGCAATTAAATCAAAAACTGAATTAAATTCGCAACTTGAAAGTAACACAAATCCGCAATTGTTAAAATTACATAATTTCGCAATTAAAAGTATGATTTCGCAATACTTGTGCAAGATTTCGCAATGCTCAAATGGAAAGATTTCGCAATATGAACCAGATGAAGATTTCGCAATAGAAAAAGGAACAATTTCGCAACTTATGAAAAGTTCAATTTCGCAACTTTATGAAAAGTTCCTAAATCGAATCAGACAAAAGTACAATTTCGCAACTTATGAAAAGTTCAATTTCGCAACTTTATGAAAAGTTCCAAAATCGAATCAGACAAAAGTACAATTTCGCAACTTATGAAAAGTTCAATTTCGCAACTTTATGAAAAGTTCCTAAATCGAATCAGACAAAAGTACAATTTCGCAACTTATGAAAAGTTCAATTTCGCAACTTTATGAAAAGTTCCAAAATCGAATCAGACATTCCTAAAAAATAGGAATCAGATGTAGGACGAAAATAAGCAACTTTTTAGCACTTTTTCAAGGACAATAAGCTAAGAACAACTCCAATAAGCTATCAATAAGCTAGGGAGAAGATCAAAACTTATAAAAACATCAACTTAAAGTCACGAAAATTTAAAAGATCAAAACTTTAAATAAGAACTTGATGAAAAAGATGATGAAAAAGATGATGAAAACAAGATTGAGATTAACAAGAAAGATTAATAATATGAAGATTAAGACAAGATTAAGTTTAAAAAGTAAAGGTTTGATTAAAAAGAAGAAAGATAAAAGATGAAGGTTTCTAGTGAGAGAAAGTTAAGCTTTCTCTCTTTAGAAGTTTTAAACTACAAAATTGAAAGAAAAATAATGACTAAAACTAACTAGCTCCAAACTTTGTGAAGTGAAGTCCTATTTATAGGCGTCTCTTGTGGGCTTGTGAATGGGCTTTGTTTTTTGGCCTCTTTTCTTCTTTCTTCTTAGTCTTCTCGTCACTTAAGTAAATAAACGTTTCCGACTTTGAATTTGAGATTTGTCGGTGAATATTTCCAACTCGTCTTTTAATCTCTCGTTAAATAGACTTGAGTTCTTCGACATAGATAAATCTTCCGTCTTTGGCCCTTTTCTTCGATAAATCTTCAAATAGGTCCGTTGACTTCCAATCTTTTGCATCTCTTGGACAATAGACTTCGTCTTGAGTCTTTTTCTTAGATAAACCCGTGCAATCCCATGTTTTCTTCAATATTTATCCGGTTAGCTCTGAAAACACAACAAACACAAAAACCACGCATAATTCCAAACAAATGATATTAAATACGCGTTTTGGTCTCGTTTTAGCAAGAAATAAGTGGTAAAAGGATGGGTGTTTTCACACCTATCACCTTCCTTACCACCTTTACCACTACCTTCTGCACATCGCTCTTACCCCACCAGTGCTTTGCCACCTCGCAAGAGGAGGCGTGATTCTATTCCTGACTCGACCTTCGAGATAGGAGTGGGATCAGGAGCTGGACAAGCCAGTCTTGGCGCCTTACAGGCACAGGTCGACGCACTTGTGGCCCTATAGGCGCAGGATACCACACTTATTCATGCCCTACTACAGGCGGATCAGCAGGGTCGCGTCGTACTTTAGGAGAGATTTAGTTCTTTCTACTGGACTGTGGCTGGTGACTCACACACCACTCAGAGTTCTTTGGGTATGACCCAGGGGACCATACAATGGTTGTTGGATGAGGTTGCTTACCTCCGTTACCGGCTAGCTTCACTAGAGGGTCACTCGTACGAGACCCAGGCTGCCATCCTCACACAGGAGGAGACCTTCCGGACTTTCATAGACCTGGCAGATCTTCGCCATCAGGGAGTCATTGCAGAGACGGATCATCTACGGAGTGTCGATACTGCACGTTAGCACCAGTTGATCGAGACCATTAGATTCTCCCGAGAGACCAGGAGAGCGATGATTCGCATGCAGGATGATCGTGCACCCACACCACCAGCTGGACCATCCGCACTTGTAGACAGTCATACTAGTGTAGGTTAGATTCCTTTGTACATCATGGCAAGCATTGAGTTGCATCTCAGCTCGCATGATTTAGGTCTTTTGTACTTGTATTTTCATTTCAGTTGTATTTGTATCGTAGCACCTAACCTTAGTAGGTAGGTTATCTTTTGTTGTACTACAAACATATGTACCACTATCTCAGACAGGATTGTTGTATCTCTGTCTTAGATTGGTTGTATTTGTATCATATTGATGTTCACCAGTATTGACATATTATCACTTACTTGTTTGTTTGAATTTATATTATTATGAACTCTTAACAGGTTATCCAATTTGTTGTGAATTCTATGCATACCCATTTTCATGCAGCTTAATATAATACTCCTACTGACCAACTAATAAATCTCATCTTTGTGTATGATAGAACGATGGCACAAAGAGTCACTCGGCAGAATCCCGACGCTGCTCCCTCAGCGACTCTTTCAGAAGCACAACTTAGAGTGCTTATCCGTCAAGGCATTGCTGATGCCCTAGCCGCCAGGGAAACACACCCCAGCGGAAACCAGGGCGACAGTCAAAACTCAAATGCCAGAGATCGAACTGCCAGAGGATGTACCTATCCCGACTTCCTGAAATGCAAGCCCAGTTACTTCAAGGGCAAGGAAGGGGTAGTAGGACTCATGCAATGGTTCGAAAGGACCGAGACAGTGTTCCGCATTAGTGATTGCACCGGAGAAAACAAGGTGAAATTTGCCACTTGTACTCTCTTGGAACATGCTCTCACTTGGTGGAACTCTCTAGTTGCTACCCTCGGGCATGATGAAGCCTATGGGATAACCTGGAATGCATTTAAGGAAAGACTTACCACGAAATACTGTCCTCGTGGTGAAATCAAGAAACTAGAGATTGACTTGTGGAACCTCAAATGCTCAAATCATGACATTACAGCTTACAATCAGAGGTTTCAGGAGCTGACTTTGATGTGTACACGAATGTTCCCTGACGTGAAGGACAAAATAGAAAAGTACGTCAGTGGACTTCCTGATTCTGTTCATGACAGTATACTCGCATCCCGACCCACTATGGTCGAGGGTGCCATAGAATTTGCCACGGAGTTGATGAACAAACGGGGACGTGATCATGTGCTTAGGCAGTCTGAGTACAAGAGAAATTTGAGGAGAACTATCGCAGTCATCATCAGGCCCAGCCACCAAATAGACAAAACTTGGGCCAGATCTGTAGTGTTGTTTCCTCAGCACCACCACCATATGCAGGCAACAAGCCAAAGTGCTCCAAGTGCAATTTCCATCATTTCTCTATTGCTGAATGTCGAAGACCCGGACAGGGCAACTCCCATGCTCCAGCCATCAGGAACAACTCTAGTACCAACTACAGGCCCCACAATGGCAACAGTCAGAACTTCAGCGGAAATGGACAACAGGGAAACCGCCAGCACACTGGCAGCAGCATGGCTCGTAGGGAAGTTCGTTGCTATGGTTGCGGGGAAATCGGGCACATCAAGCCTAATTGCCCAAAGCGAGCAGTTAGGAACGAGAACAGAGGAGGAGCACCGTCTAGAGTCTATGTGATAGGAGACACCAAGACCAACCCCGACTCCAATGTGGTTACCGGTACGTTCCTTCTAAACAATCGCTATGCAACTATTTTATTTGATACGGGAGCCGATAGGAGTTTCATATCCACATAATTTAGTAGCTTACTAGGCATCACACCTACACCGTTAGATGACTGTTACAGAGTCGAGTTAGCAGACGGTAAAATCATTGAAACTAACACTATTTTAAGAGGTTGTACCTTAAATCTTCTAAATCATCCATTCGACATTCATTTGATACCTGTAATTTTGGGTAGTTTCGACGTCATCATTGGTATGGACTGGTTAGCCAAATATCACGCAACCATTGTGTGTGACAAAAAGCTAGTCCGTATACCTTGGGGAAAAGAAAATCTAATTGTTTGAGGAGAAGGAAATTCAGATAGAACTGACACCAGACTGAGTGTTATCTCATGCACTAAAGTCCAGAAGTATATACTGAAAGGATGCCCTATCTTTTTAGCACATATTTCAAAAACCGACAAAGAAGAGGAATCAGAGAAGAAACAAATCAAGTATGTACCAATTGTCCGTGATTATCCCGAAGTTTTCCCAAACGACTTACCTGGTTTGCCTCCGACTCGTCAAGTGGAATTTCAAATCGACTTGATACCAAGAGATGCACCTGTAGCTAAAGCACCATACCGATTAGCACCAACCGAGATGAAAGAACTCGCTGAACAACTTCGAGAACTGTCAGACAAAGGTTTTATCAGACCCAATTCCTCACCTTGGGGAGCTCCAGTGCTTTTTGTCAAAAAGAAAGACGAATCTTTCCGAATATGTAGCAATTACAGAGAACTGAATAAGTTAACTGTGAAAAATCGTTACCCACTACCACGAATCGACGACCTATTTGATCAGTTACAAGGATCAAGTGTATACTCCAAGATCGACCTACGATCGGGGTATCACCAGTTGAGGGTCAGAGAAGAAGACATACCGAAAACAGCTTTCAGAACTCGTTACGACCATTATGAATTTCAAGTCATGCCATTTGGACTGACCAACGCTCTAGCCATATTCATGGACCTCATGAATCGAGTGTGCAGACCCTATCTGGATAAGTTCATGATCGTGTTTATCGACGACATACTCATCTATTCCAAGAATGAGCAAGAGTACGGAGAACATCTTGCTCAAGTGCTAAAATTACTTAAGGAAGAGAAATTGTACGCAAAATTCTCAAAGTGTGATTTTTGGATTCCTAAAGTGCATTTCCTCGGTCATGTGATCGATAACAAAGGAATTCAAGTGGACCCCGCGAAATTCGAATCCGTGAAGGATTGGGCATCACCCACTTCACCAAAGGAGATTCACCAATTCTTAGGTCTTGCCGGTTACTACCGGAGATTAATAGAAGGATTTTCTAAGATAGCTAAATCTACGACGAAGCTTACTCAGAAAGGCATAAAATTCGATTGGGGAGAAAAAGAAGAGGCTGCATTCCAAACCATTAAGCAGAAATTGTGCAATGCACCCATTTTAGCCCTACCAGAAGGCAACGAAGACTTCGTTGTCTACTGTGACGCCTCACACAAAGGCTTAGGAGCTGTATTGATGCAGAGATAGAAAGTTATTGCCTATGATTCAAGACAACTAAAGAAGCACGAGCAGAATTACTCTACTCATGATCTAGAGCTTGGATCTATAGTTTTCGCCTTGAAAATTTGGAGACACTACATGTATGGAACAAAGTGCACAGTGCATACTGATCACAAGAGTTTGCAACATATCCTAGACCAGAAGGAGCTGAACATGAGGCAACGTCGTTGGATAGATTTGCTCAGTGACTACGACTGCGACATCAAATACCACCTAGGTAAAGCCAACGTAGTTTCAGATGCACTAAGTCGAAAAGGAACTGATCCTCCCATGAGAGTTTGAGCCCTAGTTATGACCATTAGCTTGGATCTACCCAAGTAGATATTAGAGGCTCAACTCCAAGCACAGAAGCCTGAAAACATCGGAAAGGAAGACATAGGAGGAATGCTTAGGACTGACCTAACCAAGGAGAAGTTGGAAGCTAGAGCAGACGAAACGTTATGTTTACACTGAAGAAGTTGGTTACCATGTTACGGAGACTTGAGAAACGTGATCATGCACAAATCTCATAAGTCCAAGTACTCCATACATCCCGGATCTGAAAAGATGTATCAGGACGTGAAGAAATTATATTGGTGGCCGAACATGAAAGCAGACTTGCCACATACGTGAAGAAATGTTTGACTTGTGCCAGAGTAAAGACAGAACATCATAGGCCATCCGGTTTGTTAGTCCAACCTGAAATACCAAAATGGAAATGGGACAACATCACCATGGACTTCATTACCAAACTTCCTACTTCATCTCACGGTTACGATACAATTTGGGTAATCGTTGATCGACTCACAAAATCAGCTCATTTCGTGCGCATCAGAGAAAATGACTCTCTGAACAAGTTAGCCAAGCTGTACCTGAAGGAAATTGTGACTAGACATGGTATACCAGTCTCAATCATTTATGATCGAGATGGTAGATTTACGTCAAACTTTTGGAAAGCTTTCCAACGAAGTTTAGGAACAAACTTGGACATGAGCACCGCATATCATCCGCAGACTGACGGTCAGAGTGAACGAACAATCCAACCCTAGAAGACATGCTAAGAGCATGCGTGATCGACTTTGGGAAAGGATGGGTCGAACATATACCATTAGTTGAATTCTCTTACAACAACAGCTACCATGCCAGTATCAAAGCATCACCATTTGAGGCCCTCTATGGCCGTAAGTGTAGATCACCCGTATGCTGGGCAGAGGTGGGGAAATTTCAGCTAACTGGACCCGAACTAATCCAAGAGACAACTGAGAAGATAACTCTCATCAAACAACGAATTTAGGCAGCCCAGGATAGACAGAAGAGCTATGCAGACAGGAAACAGAAACCTATGGAGTTTGCAGTAGGTGACCATGTTATGCTAAAGGTATCACCTTGGTAGGGCGTTGTACGATTTGGAAAACGTGGGAAACTAAATCCACGTTGTGTAGGACCTTTCAAAGTGATTGCCAGAATCAGTGAAGTCGCTTATCGTTTAGAGTTGCCCCAGTAGTTGATCTAGGTACACTCTACATTCCATGTCTCAAACGTGAAGAAATGCTACGCGGATGAGCCGCTAGCCATGCCATTGGAGGGATTCCACTTTGATGGCAAACTTCAATTCATAGAAGAACCGGTATAAGTCATGGAGAGAGTAGTCAAGAAGCTAAAGCGAAGCCAAATCCCGTTAGTTAAGATACGATGGAACTCTAGGAAAGGTCATGAGTTCACTTGGGAACGCGAAGACTCATTTAGAACTAAGTATCCACACCTGTTCACCTGAGCAGTAACGCCATCTTAAGCTTTGAGGACAAAGCTAAAATAACGAGTTAATGCTTTAAAACCTGTAAATTTTAGGTTTTGACTATGTCATCATTGTACACGTCACCTCATGATATTTGTATATATATTACCACCTTTGCATGAAATCTTTTGAGCAATCATATGCATCATACATGAGCATACATTACTTTAATCATCAGAACATGGAAACATTTAATCACATAGCATTACATTATGATTTTGAGTATTTAATCATAAGGACACAACCACATTTGTATGACTACATTATATGAGTATGCGGGACAGTAAACAATCACTTCTTTTGGACATTTAAGTCACTTGAACTTATAATCATAAGCATTCATCATACTGATTTATAAAAATCCAAACTCATGATCACAATTAATAACATTTACCTAAGAACTATTTTTAAACTTTAAAATATATAATTATATATATTTTTCCTCACCTCATGAATGATACTACGATACGACATCAACGGCTATTCATTATTAAACATTACATATAACCATTCTAACTTATTTAAACTAAGTTGTCATACATTTTAATAAAGTAAATTATACTCTCACATAATTACGACTATACTTTCACCAAGGATCCCAAACTTAACCAAAACCAACCTAGACATAAACCTACTCACACAACACTATACCTACACTCCTAGTAACTATACTTAGACATAAGATTTAAACATAAAACTACCTTAGACTCACTTATTATCCGAATGTATACAATATACATAACATTACATACCAAAAACCTTTACCAATTACACTTTTGACTTTCTAGACTTGGTACAACACACTACATTAAAACCATACACTATTGAGCAATCTCCTTTCTTTTGACTAACCAAAACCATCGGCTATAAACCCAAAACCAAGACCTTGTGTACATATTGGGCATTAAAGGAATGTACTAACAATGCAAGGCTTAGTTATGCATGTATAAGGAAAATAAGACACCTAGCACACTCCCCTTTGCCCTAGACGTGTGATAAAACAAATCACGCATCCATTTTGCTTGTACAACATTTCCATTTATTACTAACACTATGCAAGTCACATTTTGTCCCCTTGGTTTGTTAAACATGTGACATCATATGGCCATAGGGGTCAAGTGTACATATTGTTAGTCATTAAACCTTGTACTTACATAGTAAGTATCAAAATCCACCATATCTAGCCATACACTCTCTATTGGCGTGTATATACCCCGAACCACACCCCTCGATCTCACATTTAGATATTTAGATAAACATTTGAACTTCACATATCACTTACACTCCCCACATTCGGACATCCTCTCCACAAAACACCTAGACAAAGATCAAGCATTTACTTCTACATGTTCATGGTCTTTTCAAGCATTTAGTGCAAGTATACAAGATATTTTTAGCATTCAAGTCAAGTCCAAGACCTCCTTAGGTCACGTGTAAGAAAAGCCGACGCCTAGAAGCCCTAATCCATAGTCATTACCACGTCTTACTAAGACAAGTAAGTATGAGACCTTTCTAAACTTTTTCCTTACTCATTTTACTTGTCATGCATGAAAAAACTATGTAAATGAAACTAGGAGTACATGCATACATATAAAACTCCTAGACAAGTCCTTAACGACATATAAGCCCACGGCTTATATGATGTTCATGGACAACTTTGCTTCAAAACCGTAAGGATTTGTAAGAATATGCATATAGAACATAACATGAGCCCTAAGTAGTTAAACCAATCATAAAAGCCTATAACATGTTATATAAGCCGAAACATATAAGCTTATATAAGCCCATGAACCATATAAGCATAGACCTATTTAAGCTAGTCATTAAAGCCCTAAAATCTAATATAAGCCGAAACCTAGAACTTGTATAAGCCATGACATTGAAACCCTAAAATCTATATAAGCCGATACCTAGAAACACGTATAAGCTAGCTCATATAAGCCCTAAGAATAATAAATAAGCCGAGTCATGTAAGCACTTATTAGCCTAATAAGTAAGCCATAAACTTGAATATAAGCCGAATGGAAATAAGCCATAACTTATTTATAAGCCTAGTAAAACTTAAGCTATAAGCCCAAAAAGTGAATTATAATTACTAGCCCACTTAGTAAAACATATTAAGTTAATTAAACAAGCCCACTAGGTCCGTATAAACCAAGCTGAGACCCAATTGGGCCAACCAAGCCCAAAACCTATAATTGGATACTTTTCGTGCGATTATATCCAATTGGTGAAAGTTAGGGTCAATTATGTAACTTAATAAAACTTTTATATATACTTCGTGACTTTTAAAAAGTAGGAGGACCAAAACTGTCAATTTTGAAAGTTTAGGGTGCGTGTGTGTTGAAGTCATGAGCTAAACAAAACCACAAAGACTAATGGTGCCATTATTGAAACTTAATATAAGCCCTAGTTTTCCCTTTTTAATATTTCGAGACTTCAAGGGTTATTATTGCCAATTTTGGAAACTCATTACAAGCCCTAACCTTATATTTAAATAATTCGAGACCTCAAGGACCAAAAGTGTCATTCTGGAAACTTATTACAAGCCCTAACTTTATATTTGGATATTTCGAGACTTCAAGGACCATTATTGTCATTTTGAGAACTTAAAACAAACCCTAACCCCTATTTAATTATTTCCGAGACATAGGGGGTGTTTGGTCATTTCCCCAAAGTTTTATAAGCCCTAGGGGCGTTTTTGAAAATAAATAAAACGGACAAGGACTAACGACGTAATGTACTTAACAAACGAAACCTTAAAGGTTATTTTTGTAAATTGTTATACTAACAAGGACCCAAGTGTACATTTAATATAATTAAAGATATTAATAAACTATTTTATTGATGAATTAACTTGGCCATTTGGATAATTAAATAAATTACTAAGTTTATTCACGAAACCTTATAAACTGAAAAATCACGTTAACCATATTTTTGAAGCCTTAAGAAAAGTAAATTGTATTTTATTTTTCTTACAATAAATTAAATGATATAAAAATCTAATTATTTAATTTATTACCCTTTTTTTTACTAAGACAATATATATATATATATATATATATATATATATATATATATATATATATATATATATATATATATATATATATATATATATATATATATATATATATATATATATATATATATATATATATATATATATATATATATATATATATATATATATATATATATATATATATATATATATATATATATATATATATATATATATATATATATATATATATATATATATATATATATATATATATTTACAACTCACTATAGGTATAAACACTTAAACAATCGTAATAGCTTATTAATTCGTGATCATGCATTTTCATCCGTACATTCATTATGCATTGTTATTTTGCATTTACTAAGGCACTTAAAATTACTTAGGTAATTTCTCCAGTTCGTGATCATATTGTGCCAGTTTATTCAGTGACATCATCCCCACATCATTACCACTAAGGTGAGTTCATGGCCCCATCTTTACTATTTTATAATTGGGAGAGAAAACATACAAAAACTATATATATTTAAATATGCAAACACGCACTGATAACAACAACAATTTATTGCCTATTGTTTGCCCCATACCCATGGACTGTAATAGTTAATAGTGTAGCGCGTAATGTATGAATAGATCTATTCGGGTATTGACAACACCCGGCCTGCGTGACTTGCTATCACAAAATGCTTAGGCCAAGCAACAGGTTTATTTCATTGTCGGACTGAGGGAACATCATCAGGATAGACCCAAATGGGCGTACTAAGCATCATCTGTCTAGCTTCTATTACAGGGCAGTAGGAACTACTATAGTATTGGGTTGTGATTGTCCTACTATGATCGTGGTGTTTGGCATATTAGTAATTTATTTATTTAATTAAACCTATGAATTCACCAACTTCGTGTTGACCCCCACATTTTACTCTATATGTTTTCTTAGGAAAGTAAAGCAGGTTCATGCATTGGATTCCAGCATTTTAGGGAGCATCATGTTTACCATCGGGCTGGGATGTTTACTTCAGTTTTATAATAAATGTGGTTTTACAAACAAGATACTAAGTGTGTACAATTAATTCATGTAATATGTTTTAAATGACTATTATGATCATTGCTCTATATATTGTGTGCTATCGATCCACCCACGTAACACCCCAAGTACTATTCTGCTGCATTTGACCTTCAAGGGGGTGTTACATTCGTGTTGTGACCCCGATCTTGATGGTAGTCACAAAGTTGTGCATGTTTCTTTTCTCGGGCGTTCCTACCATAGAGGGAGGAGAAGGAAGATTTATATTTTTCCGTGGTTAGGATTTCCTTTGGAGTCTTGGTCAGCAGTGTGAACACCTCTTTTCTAACATAAGAGGGCACGTCCCCATGTTCCTTCCTTGGTTCCTTATTTGGTTCCTGTTCCTCGACCCACCCAGGTTTTCGGCCCAGCTGGCCTTGTCGCCTCCTTTTTCCCATTGTGGAGACTTGACAATGGCAGTTGTGTCAGCAGCCGTCTCACCCCTGATGAAGGCTCTGACTCGTTTCCACATTTCATCTACTGCTTTCAAGATTTTGTCATTAAGCTTTTTAGCTAGCTCTGGATATCCGTGCCCGTGCATGAATGCCGAAATTCTTAGCACTGGAGGCACCCCTTTTATGTGTGAGCTTTCAGCTTTAAAACGGTCCATAAATGCCTGAAGTCCCTCGTTGGGCTTCCGCTTTATCCCATGTATCTCGGTGGGGTCTTTATCGTATCGTTTCTGTTGTGAAAACTCCTCTAAAAACTTGTTGCTCAATTCTTCGAACCCATCCACACTCTTTGGATCTAAACTATCGAACCAGTTCCTTGCTGAGCCACCCAAAGTCTAACGAAACATCTTGCACCACACTAGCATGGGCCACTCTTCCTGCTCGGTAGCAGCAGAGAAGATGCTAAGGTGGTCTTATTGGTCTTTGCTTCCTTCGTAGACACAGACATTGGTTGGGAGCTTAACTCGCCTGTGGTATCTGAAATGCGTGATTCGAGAGGTGAAAGGCATGGGTCTAGGTCGTTTGTATGGTGTACTTAAATCTTCTAACTCGTTATCAGACCTTGAGTCACATTCGGACCCTGAGCTTGACTTCCTACGAGAGGACTTAATTGATCACGACTTTGTCTTGGTACCCCTATCTTTGCTCGTCCTATTCAAGTGATGCTGCTTGGATACCGACTTCTTTCGTGAGTAACTCCTCTGATGTCTTCGGATAGACCTGGATCGGCCTCTCCCCCTTGACCTGGATGAGTTGTCTGAGGAGTATCCTCTTCCTTCTCTCACTGAGGGGCTCCTTTGAGAGTCTTCCGACTCTACCTCCATGTTGAAGAGATTTCGGGGGGTCATTTTCTTACGATTCTGCTCATCAATTTCCTTCATCATAGTATTTAATGTTTCAATGTGTTCTTTGACATACGCTGGAGTAAGGCGTTCTTGAACAGGTCTGGGAGGAGCAGGGGTTACCTCCGGAGGAGCCCTTTCGGTCCCGAGCGTCCCAATGTTCAAGTTTGTGCCTTGCTCTAGTAGGACCTTGGTCACCGTTCTCCATTACTTAGTTTTTGGTATATTGGTATTCCTGGTCCTACATATGGCGCCAGATGTTGAGGCAAATTTCCGGAGAAGCTTCTTTAGCCCTGATCCTTCGGGTATTCTATGTTCTACTCCTTCGTGTGAAGTCCTAGCTTGCTCCTTTGGAGTATCCTATTCTAGCCCTTCGTCTCTTTGGCTGAAATAAGAAAGAGCACCGTTAGCTCGCCCCGGGGTTTAAATCCGAGACCAACTCCGGTGTGAGAGTAAGTGTATGGTTCTAGCAAGTGAATATTATAGAGAGAGAGTAAGTAGTGAAGTGTGTGTGTAAAACTTATCCCTTGTTCTTGGAGAAGCATGTCTTTATATACTACTTGGAGGTGACTCCAAGACACACCAATTGTGGAGACAAGGTTGTATTGTAGGATCAACACCTGAATAGCCGATGAGTGTTAGGCTTGTCTTTCGGAGTCAAGGTTGTCCTCATGCTCCTCTAGTACTGGCCGTGGTCCAGGCGTCTGTACCACTCGTACAACATCGCATTATATGTGTCAAGCGTTATCGTCCTTCCACCGATGGAGACTATGCTCTACTCTCTAGGTGTTTCTTCATGTATATATGTCTGGCCTTGTGTATGGGCTTTGGTCTAGCCTTGTGTCTGACCTTGTGTCTAGGCCTTGGTCTAGCCCTGTGTCTGGGCTTTGGTCTAGCCCTGTGTCTGACCTTATGTTTGGGCCTTGGTCTAGCCCTGTGTCTTGTGTAGCCTTTTGTTCCTCGTGAAAGCTTTACCTTTTGCCATTGCCTCTGAACCTGAGGTGACCTTCATCACCTTAGCTATTTCAGTGAGTTGTTCTAGCTTGAGGTAGTTTTACTCGCGGAGCATTAGGAATTTATTGTAAATGTCTCTCATTAAGCATGGGGGTGAGACTATACCTCATCAAGTGCAGTGATCCTGATTGATTCGGTGATGGCAATGGCTAAACACACTGTCAATGGCATCTACATCTTCATCTTATTGATTTGTTTACTTTGGTGCATTTCTAAGCTTTAGAGGAGAAAATGAGCACACAACCAGCTTCCGGAGAAGTCTCGATGAAGCTTCCGACGCAAATGAAAAAGACAGCAAGTATGATAAGATCACTTTTTTCTCAATCTAAAAGAGAGAAGATGGCGGAGGCACGACGACCATCGACAATGAGGGAGTGGCGGACGACACTGAAGATGGTGACGTAGGAAGATGACGGAGGAAGATTTAAAAGTTGTTTTCATTTTCTAATGGTTCAGATTTCACAAAGATAATGTCATTTTTTGTTGAGTGGAGTATTTTATAACGGTATAGAATAAGTAAAAACACTGCTTCATTGTTATTTTCAATAGATTCATTGAAACATTTTTGTAAGAATGGTTCAATTAGTTTATCTCTTTTTGTGATATACGGAAATTGTTCTTGATATAGACGCAATGTAACGATGGAAAACGCTTGATGAACAAAGTATTGTCGGGATGTGCGATTGTTTAATCATATGGAATGAATGAGTCTATCGGGAGCACACACTCAACACGAAGAACTTTATTAAATATTTATTTATTAAAATGTTTATCAATAAGATTGTCGTTTATTAATAAAAAAATTAGATAATGGAAGCTCATTACTTATTTTTGATAATATACATCAGTTTTGAAAAAAAACGCGTTGTTTATTAGTTGTGTAAAAAAGGGTAAAAGTCATAAAATAGACACGTACTCTTCATTTTGTGTCATTATAGACACGTACTCTTCATTTTGTGTCATTATGACAAACAGACTATTTTATGTACTAATCTGACCAACGAACTTGTTAGTTTTGGGACAATATCACCAATATGACCAGATCTATTTCCTGTCAATTTTTATAACATGAAATAACTAATTTATCTTTATCCCCTTTATTTCCATTTATTTACCCATCATATTTATTAATTTCAGCTCCACCCATTTTATCACAGCACCACCGGATCTTCATCTTGACTCACCAACTGATTTTTTTAATTAGCTCCACATTTTTCAGCTCCACTCATTTTATCACAACCAGTGAATTATGAATGGTGAATGGACTAATGCGTCCAACAGTGAGTATCCCACTATTCCTGACTTTTATAATATGCGTTTTGCTCAAAATAACAACATTCAGTGGGTTACTCTCCCTTCTAAGACTTTATTATAACTGTCACAAATGAATTATCTTGCCGGCCAGTTACCACTACTAGGTCTTCGTGCCTAGTTTCCATCCCTACATGAACTTCAAAACTGTCCATCTTCCTGCAAGTTGAATTTTGACTTAGAATTAAAATTCTTAAACTTGTACTTTGGTAATACGGACTCAAAGTTGGTCGACGAAAGCGATTATAGACATCACGTGCGTACTATGCAATTTGAAAGTGATTATAGGGGTTTGAGTAAATGAAATGAAAAAAATGAAACTATTTAATTTGTTGTTAAAAAAGGAGATACATCTTGCTTCAGTTGGTATGACGAAAATTATAAAAATCAGTCTGGTGTTTTAATCATAAAACAAGCTGTTGTAATACTCAGTTTCACAATGCATAATCAAATAGATAGAAGAAACCGAAACATGTTAAGATGCAATGTGGAGGCACCATATGCACTACGCCACATGCTTGAAACACATTAAAGCCTTTGTGTGAGATGCATTTGAAAAAAATGTGATTTTGCATACTTCGGATAACCAGGGACGGATCTAGGGGTTCCCGCGGGTGTCCGTGACCCCTATAGATTTATTCTATGTAGTGTTAATTTGTAAAAGAAACATCGAATTTTTTTAAATGCATCTTAAATGCACCCAGTTAATCGGAACGTGTTTCCACCCTTCGTTTTTATATATATTATATTACGGTTCAAAAAATTTATGCACCCGTTAATATTTCGTTCTGACTTCGTCCCTGCGAATAACTAATGACTTCTTCTCTCGCCAATATACATGTTACGAGTTAAGGCGTCATATAAATGGCTGACGAAACCCATTTGAGTATCCTCTCCTCCAAAGCTCAGATTCACTTTGACATTAACCTTTTGAATAAAAGGAATTTTTTTTTAATAAAAGTAAATATAAATTCAAGAAAAAATAGAAAGAACAAAAAAAAATATAGCAAGTAACAAGTGACCCATATTGGTGATATTCTGACAAACTAATAATTTCGTTGGTCAGATTAATACATAAAATAGTTTGTTTGTCATAATGGCACAAAATGAAGAGTACGTGTCTATTTTATGCCTCTTACCCTCTAAAAAATAAAAAAATAAATGTTCATTAGTTAGATAACATATGTTCATCAGTTCACCAATTTTTTATAATGTTCATCAATTATTTCAGATAATGTTTATCAGTTCTTTTAAAAAAAAACGATAATTGTCCAAAAAATAAAAATAAAAAAGTTCATCAGTTAGATCACGAACGTTTACCAGATCATCCTATTTTTTATTGATGTTCATCAGTTATTTTGATAATGTTCATCAATATATTATTTTTAGAATATACCCATGTTCATCAATAACAAATATTGTCTATCATAAAAATTAATTATCTATCAAGAAAAAACATATTCATCAATAAAAATTATCGTTCATCAATAAAAAAATTATTGATTAATTAAATTGTGTTTCATCAATAAGAAGTATTGTTCATTAATAAGAAAAGTTGTTCATCAATAATTTTATTCATCAAAACGTTATCAATGAAAAAAATTCATCAATAAAATCGTCGTTCATCAATAAAAATTTTGTTCATCAATAAAAATCGCCAAAAATCACCGCTGAATAATTAAAAAAATTGTTCATTAATTAAAAGGAGTGGCTCATCAATATGAAACAATATTCATCTATAAAAGCCATTCTTCATTAATAAAAAAAGTTAGATGATGAATGTTCATCAATTCATCAGTTTTTTTTTGTAATATTCATCATTTTTTTAAAAAGAAATAACGTTTTTCATCAGTTGTCTAAATAAAAGAAAAATATAAATATTTATCAGTTAGATAACGAATGTTTATGAGTTCCTCTATTGTTTTTGATAATGTTCTTTAGTTCATCCGTTATTTTATAATGTTCACGTTGTTCATCAGTTAAAAAAATATAAAAATATTCATCAATATTTTTTGATAATGTTAAACAGTTCATTAAATATTAATGCGTTAATTAGTTTTTAAAAACTCACGTTATGAATCAATTTTTAGAAAAAAACAATTATCAAATGTCCCTCAGTTAGAACTAGGGCTGAGCACGGCAAACCTAAAACTGACCCGGACCAGAAAATCGGACCAGACCGGACCGAACCGGATCGAGCAATTTCGGTCCGGTCCTCGGTCCGGGATTTTGAACGAATTCGATCCTCGGTCCGGTTCGGTCTTACCAAAATCTCGTCAAATACGTCTAATACGACCGGACCGAACCGACGACCGAACCGGATCGGACCAACCCGGACCGGGTCGGACTATTTCGGTCCGGTCTCGGTCCGAGGTTTTGGACCATTTCGGTACTCGGTCCGGTCCCGGACTGATGCTCAGCCCTAGTTAGAACCGGACGATTTCATCAGTTAGATAATAAATGTTCATCAGTTGTTACTTTAGAAGTTAAAATAACAATAAACGTCATTCATCAATAAAAATTAGTGTTCAACAATTTTTGAAAAAAATCATGCTTTTCATTAGTTGTGTAATAAAAAAATTAAAAATTAAATATTTATCAGTTATTTAAAAAATTAAAAATTATACTTTTGAAACAATATAGCAACCAAGTCTGAAAGATAATGTTCATCAATTTTTGAAAAAAAAAACACGATGTTGTTCATCAGATGTCTAGAAAAATATAGAAAATAAATATTCACCATTTAATTAGATTACGAATGTTCATCCGTTACTTTTGGTAATCTTTAGGTCATCAGTTATTTTCGATAATTTTCATCAATTTTCGAAAAACAAATACGTTGTTCATCAGTTGTTTTAAAAAAAATTGTTCATCAGTTATATTTGGTAATCTTCAGGTCATTAGTTATTTTCGATAATCTTCATCAGTTTTCGAAAAAACAAATACCTGCTTCATCAGTTGTCTATAAAACAAAAATATAAATGTTCATCAGTTAGATTACGAATGTCAACACTTCATCAGTTTTTTATAATGTTCATCAGTTATTTATGATAATATTCATTAGTTTTTAATAAAAAAACACGATGTTGTTCATCAATTGTCTAAAAGAATATAAAAAAATAAATATTCATTAGTTAGTTATAATGTTCATTAGTTATATTTGGTAATCTCCAGATCATCGGTTATATTTATACTTGGACCTTATGTTACTTCTAGACGTTGCACAACTTTAGTATGTGACGTCTTCGCCTGAAATAACCGACAACATTCTCTCTAGTGTTCAACAATCATTCGTAGGGCAAGAATGGATTTTCATGTCAAATATTTGTTGTTGTCAAGGTTTTTCAACATATTAGGGGAAACAAAGTCTACGATTGAGCTTACCGTGTCACTTGAATCCTTAATGATCATAATGTTAACTTCGCCATCTTTGTGACACCAAGCTCTAGAATCCACTCAACAATGTCTTTAATAACATTAACAACTTCATGACGGCAACCAACATAAACTCGTTTTGTAAGTTAACTGTAACAGTTCACCATGGTCCCACAAGTAAAACAATTTTAATGAGGCCGACATAAATAGCTTGCCGAATCCTTTTGGGATGATAGGAAGAAACTACCTGAAATCGCCACCAAAAACCAAAGCCATGTTGCCGAAAGGAGTGTCCATCGTGTCATAATTTGACTTAGGTGAATGTCCCTTAATGATTTGTCTAATTCCTCGAACCAGTGCTTGTGAGTCTTTGTGTTACATCCCATATAATTATTTTGCATTCGCATCGATGCAACCATATCACTTTGAAGATTAATATAATGTAACATGTAGATAGTTCACCAATGTCAATTGGAATGTTGAATCATGAGTCTGGTGTTAATAAAGATGTTATGTCGCTCGATTTCACGTTCAAACATCACCATTCGTCTTATCCCAGCCGCTAGTTTTATAGCTATTTTTTTATGTTTTTACCACTTTGCCTCTGTTACGCTTTCTTACACATACTGTCTATTTGTATATGTTTTACTGTGTCATATGCTCCGTTGAGCTTGTGTTATTTAGTTAAAGTAATAGTGCATGTATAAAAAACATTTGAGTAACTTAGGTTTTCCATGATCAAAGATTTTAAACCGATTTACATTCATTAATTCACATTTTAAGACATTTTTTCATTGGATTTAACATACATACGAATAAGCAATATTTTGCTTAAAAAAACACCCATAAATAAAAACAATTAATCTCTTCTATGAATTGCTAAAGATGTACCTTCATTAAAGCAATACTCTTCAAGTTTTTCACAATATATCTTCAAGACTTATCCGTCCATCTATACAAAGGTGGCATGCGCGTATACTCTTTTAGTACAATTTTTGTCCAAGTATTGCACAAACCCACTGTGAATAAAAAATTTGAATTCGAAAAGAAACAAAGGACTGTATAGGTGTCGCACTCATAGCCCAAAGACATATCAATTTTTTTGTGAAAGAATAGTATAAATGCGTGATTTGTTAATATTAATATAAAGTTTGTCTTAGAGGTGCTCATAGAGAACCCGTTTGATCTACTTAACTAAACTCAAACTTTCATTTCAAATAAGAAAATGCATGTAATACCCGTGTAAATTAAATAATATATATAAGTTAGGGCCAAGTTACCACAATTACATTTGATTTCAATTTAATCTAACTCAAATTTTTATTATGATACAGTTAAACCGTGTGAGCACCCGTTAGACAGACTCATCAATAAATATAGCATGCATTCTAAATTACAAAATACATATAAATAAATAAAATAGAATACATAATATATGAATAACAAAATTTCGCAAAAAAACTTTCCGAATGCAATGTTTATTCAGATTGAAAAGAAAGAAAACATCGACATAATGCTTGTTTTCTTTTTTACTAATCTATAATGTAATTGTGTATATAAGCGTGTATTGTCAAATGAATAAAAAAGGAAATTATTATATTAGCTAGAGTGCACATCATGCAATAACAATCGTGTCATTAGAGCGTTTTATTCCATTCTAATTAATGCAATTTTAATACCGTCATAAGTGGTAATTGTAGAGAATCTGTTTCCGGTGAAAGTGTTTTTCATTTAAATGGATTACAGTAATTAATATAACTTTCTTAGGCTACCCGCAACGGCGGGTCGCGATCGAGTCGTCTCTCGGTTGGCTCGTTGCAACGACCGGGTCGACTATTTTTTTTTTCCAATTAGGTTGTCTGCATTATCTATTTGGCCATTTGGTCCTCACTTTTGTTTCTTTCTTTTTTTTTCTTTTTACATATTTTTTGGATAAATTATATTAGTTTTAATTATGTTTAGTTAGATAAAATTTGTATAAAATTCTTAAATTTAATATATTGAGCTTTGTTTAATTCCTCACAACATATATTTATTTGGTCATTTTTAGAGTTAGTTTTAGCTAATGTATTTTATCCTCTTTATTTCTAATTAAATCTTTTTTTAATCATTTTTTTAATAATATTTAAGTATAAATATTATTGTAATATTTTTTATTTTATTTAAATATTTATTTGAATAAAAAATATATATTAAAAAATTAAACTTGGTCGCAGTAGGTCGTTTTGTTGGGGCAAATAGGTCACATTAGATCGCAGGAGAGAAAACTGAAAAATCAAGGTCGTTGAAGGTCGTTGTTGCAAGTAGCCTTACTGTATCGCTTGCTGTAGTTAAAATCTCAAATTAATGCCGTTTTATTATGGCCATACAGTTGTTTTGATACCAAATTAACATTTAAAGGGAAGTGTTTTCTTACATTTAGTCAAAAGAGGGAAATTTGATACGGTTAAATATGGGATGAAAAATAATGAACGATCATGTGTTGTACTTTCCAAACTATCTTGAAATTTATGTAAATTAAAGTCAACTGATTATAAGTTAAAATGACAAAACAAAACTATAAAATTAAAACATGTAGGATTCAACCTTTTTCTAAATATTAAATTTTGTAGCAAATTAAAAGACTATTAAAAATTCGGTTGTACACGTGGCGTAATAACAGGTTTTAGTATTTTTGGAAAAAATTAATTAAGAGTTGTTTATAGATTTATATATTGGCTGCTTTAAAAACTTGTAAAAAACTCTATTTTATTAAATATAATAGATAGATAATAGATAATTCTTTTATGAAACCATTGCCAAAAATTGATTCCACTTTAAATTGGTGGCTTTCGATTAAATTTACCTCACAAACTCGTTTCGCCATATTAGTGGAGTCATTTTTTAATATTTTTATTTTATGTTTTCTTTAAAAGTTAAACTAATATTATATTTGTCCTAATTTATTTGTCTACCTTTAACTTTTCAAGTTTTTCTTTATCAACTTTGATTTTAAATTAGAAATTTTGTGCTATGTAATACTTGATGAAACCTATATAAATGTTTTAAGTTTTAAATGTATTTTTATTGGTATAAATTTTATCAAATATTAAATAACACAAAAAAAAATTTAATTTATAGTAAAAGTTTAAGAAAAAAGATTTGAAAATTTTAAAATGAACAATTAAATTATTATGGAAAAGGTATAATTAATTTATTTCAATTCCTTTTCTACTCAAATTTTTATTATAAACAAACAATTTTTCTAATCAATCATATATTTCTCTCTCTTCGTTTTTTTTTCAAACTATTATCAGTACAAATTTGATTTCAAACTTATTTACAAACCAAACGAACCTTTAAAAACATCCGAAACATTCGTCGCCTCGTACTTTCTATTGTATGAGTTTTTTTATTTTATTTTGCTCCAATGTAGAATTTGCTTAAAGCATGTTTAAGTAAATATGACATTATTTTGTTTAAGTTGAGTAAACATGAAATTAGCTCAATAAGACGGAATCAGGGTGAGTCTCGGGGTCCCGAGACACTCATAAATTTTTGTTACATAACGTTAAATATGTTAAAAATATTATTTTTTTAAAATTTATGCTAAATGCCAATGATTCATAAAAATTGTGTTTGTATTATTATAAGTGCACTTAGTCGTTTTGTGTCCTGATTCCTAGTCCATAAAATGAAGTATATTTGCATCATGATGTTAGTTGTTTTCAAGGTTGTCAAGATCTCGATCTTTATCTTAGGATCTTACGATTTTACAATACTACAAAGCAAAAACGATCCGAATCTTACGTAGGATCTTTGCATGCTTAAGATCTTATAAGATCCCGATCTTGATCATAGGATCTTAGGATCTACTACGATCCGATCTTACTTTTTCTCGACCGACAAACTAAAAACCTACAAATTTATAGGTTCTATTTTGTATAATCTAAAAAACAACATGTAATTTTCTTATACATTTCATAATCATAATTTAGTACCACATGTTTATAAAATATTCGTATAATTTTGTGTTTACGATGTATATTAATTTGTAAATTTGTAAAATATTGCAAAGACTACTAAGAAAATTACATTATAGTGGATCTTACGATCCCGATCCTACTTTACGATCTCGATCTTACAAAGAAGAAAACGATCCTAGGTAAGATCCCGATCTTGAAAACCTTGGTTGTTTTACTTCGAAATATAACACTATACGACGATACTTTGATGATAATGTTAATTAAGTATGATACGAATTGAATAAAAAGTTCCAATCCAACGGTTCACATTCCAGATGCAATTCACGTGTATTGCCATTTAAACCTTTTCACAATTTACCGCCAAAATTCCCACCAGATCCAACCAAAAAAATTTAAAAACCCAAAAATCATTTGAAATTTTCACAATTTACCCCCAAAATCCCCGCTAAATTTTGAAGTAAAAACCCAAAAGCCATTTAAACCTTTTCACAATCTACCGCCAAAATCCCCCCCAAATCCCCTTTATATAAACCCCAACAAACCATCAATCACAAAACACACACATTTCACATACTAAAAAACACACACACATTTTCAATCAAATGGCACGTACCAAACAAACAGCTCGCAAGTCCACCGGCGGGAAGGCCCCTCGCAAACAGCTCGCAACTAAAGCCGCTCGAAAATCAGCTCCAGCCACCGGAGGTGTAAAGAAGCCTCACAGATTCAGGCCAGGAACAGTTGCGTTGCGAGAGATTCGTAAGTATCAGAAGAGCACCGAGCTTTTGATAAGGAAGCTCCCGTTTCAGAGACTAGTGAGGGAAATCGCGCAGGATTTTAAGACAGATTTGAGGTTTCAGAGTTCAGCAGTGTCTGCGTTGCAGGAGGCGAGTGAGGCGTATTTGGTTGGGGTGTTTGAGGATACTAATATTTGTGCAATTCATGCCAAGAGAGTTACTATTATGCCCAAAGATATGCAGTTGGCTAGGAGGATTAGGGGCGAGAGGGCTTAGAGTTTGGTTTTATGATGTTTGTGTTTGGATATGGACTGTTTCATGTTATGATGTTATCATGTCTAGTGAAAACTTTGAATCTAGTGCTTATTTAATATCTTTAATCAAGTTACCGAATGAAATATTAGTAATCAAGTGCTGATTATTATCTCAGGTTTTGCTTTAATTTAATTCATTATCTTTGTTATGTTGATATGATTTTTAGTGTTTGGTTGTATTTATAGTTGTGCAAATGTTGTTACTTTTTAGCTTGTCTTGAACTACGAAATGAGAATAAGGTCTTGGTAATTGGAGTACTGAAATTGGGTTATGTGGATGTTGTGTATGTAGACTCACTGATTAGACCACCAACCAAACATGTATAATCACTACCAAAGTTAATCCCTACTCCCAAAAGCCACCAAACAAGTCCTTAAACTGTACATAAAAGAGCTAATTGTACAAGCAAAAACTAAACACTGGTCATGGACACTCAACTCAAAGATTATCAAGACTCTTATCTCCAATTCTCCAAAGAACTACTCAATGGATTGCTAGCCGAAACGGCTTTTGAAATACTACGAAACACAAATTTATAAAGTTGATTTCAGAAGATATCAGAAAACAGAGTTCATTCAACGATGGAATCATAACAAACATATAAATCAAGTACCTGGGACATTTAATTACACATAATAAAATTAAATGACATAGCTATTCATAAGTTAGGGACAAAATTAGCGCACAATCTCAAAATTATTATCGTGGGTCTTGTACTTGGAGCATTATCTCTTTCGTTCCGTAACTACTTGAATTGTATTCTTCGGAAGTATCACTATTAGCAACAAGAGGAACAGTGTAAAGATCACGTTCTTCATTTTCCATCGTAAAGCTACTTGTTTCATTGTAACTTTCTTGAGGAATTACCGTGTTTCAATCTTCCCAAGTGTTTCAAGCTCCTTAATTACTTCTTTCATGCTAGGCTTACTCCCACCTAGTAGGTTAAGGCATCTGTACTCTGTACACCAGATCACATGCTGCTTTTAGCTGCTCATCAGTTGCCTCCTCTACGACTTATCGGTCAAGAATCTGATGCAATCGACCTTCCTTCTTTGCCTTGACAAAATATGTTGCAAGATTTCTATCCTCTAGACATCTTTCTTCACCAAGTGGTCTCTTACCTGTTATTTGTTCCGCAAGAACCACACCAAAGCTATACACATCACTTTTATCTGTTAGTTGACCTGTTGAAAATATTCTGGATCCAAGTATCCAAACGTTCCTTGAACTAGTGTACAGACTTGATCATGACCCAATGGGACTAACCTTGAGGCACCAAAATCCGCAATTTTTGCTGTGTAATTTGCATCCAACAAGATGTTAGCAGACTTGACATCTCTATGTATGATGGTCATTCTAATATTTGTGTGAAGATAGGCAAGTGTACCCGCTGATTCAAGTGCTATCCTTAAAGGATTTACCCATGACAATCTCCCCCTCCGACATTTTCTACTATGAAGGTGATGATCAAGAGTATCATTTGGGACATATTCATAAACTAGTAATGGGACATCAGTTTCTAAACAACATCCCAAAAGCTGCACCACATTTTGGTGTTTAATTTGTGTAAGAATTACCATTTCATTTATAAATTGCTCCCTTTGTCCTTGATCCAGTCTTTGGGACTTCTTGATTGCTACCACACACTTATCTGGTAGAGTTCCCGCGTACACAATTCCATTACCTCCTCTGCCAAGAATTCTATATTCCGCAAAATTGTCCGTCTTCTTTTAGCTCTTCAAACTGAAAAACTTTCATATAACCGACACCAATGCCGGCCGGTCGTGGTTTTTAGTTTCTCTTCCAACAGTGCACCTCCATTCAGCTCACAGAAGTTCTCTTTGGTTAGTTAGCTTTCTTTTCTTGGCCATAAAGTACAATACTGATAATCCAATCAGTAATCCTAAGCATCCAATGCCCAAACCTGAATGTGATTATGGGCACATCTTTGTCTACAATAGTATTTACGATTCACTGGGAATAATAGTTTACAACGACAACCATCTTCTGTCTTGCCATCTCCAGAGTACCCTCCTTTACATCTGCATGTGTAATTCCCAAGTGTATTTTCACAAGTTCCGTAGACCATAGCATGGAAACCTCTCCAAATCATCACACTCGATCGGTGATGTCAACAAGAAATACAATGTTAAGTTTCTTGGCTAATCTTCAACAAAGTTAAATTAATGACTTATCGGCATATCACAAATCACTAACTCCTAGTGTCACAGGGCCATTCTTTTATATGGTTAATTTTATAACACCATATACATGCATCTCTTTATGCGCATTATAGGAGTATACGACACGAATGTCATATACTCCTAAGAATGTCATTTATGTTGAGGTGCTATACTTTATAAAAGATGGATATTATTAAAGATCATGTATCAAATGACTTAGATTTGGCAGCCAGGAGAGACATATGGATTTCCTTCATACTGCCTTCTTTACAAACACAGCGGTAACCATCACTTTCCCTTTCAGAGCTAATACACGTACTAACTTCATATAGGCCACCAAACATGTACTCCGTAATAATAACTCATTAACTTATTCACTTTTATCATATAGATATGTAATCGGTTATAACTGATTCTTGTTATCAGAATACTGCTCGTGATGGTGAATTGGTGATTGGTCTCTTTTGGTCTTTAATGATATTCTAGCTATTTTGTACGGATGGACCGGTTAAATTAGATATATTTTGATTAAGGGAAGACCCGAAAAGTCTTGATTGAAAATGACACCAATATATATATTACTGAATTGATTGAGGGCTTGTCGTTACATGCGTAAAACTTTTCCATTTGTTCGTATTTATTGTATCACACCCAAACCGACCGGATCAGATCGAGGATTAAATGGTCTAAAACTTTGGACCAAGGACTGGATCAAAACGGTTTGATTTGATTCGATATTTGCTCCGATCCAGTTTTGTTAGGCGTAATCGACGAATTTTTGATAAGACCGAAACAGATCGAACCGATCGAATCGAATTTGACCAGTCAGGTGCGATCATGACAACGGTCCAAAATGCTCATCCTACCACCCACTAGTAACTAAGAGACGAAGACTTCCAAACTTGGGCCTCTGTAACACAAAGTTTCCACTTTCGAAAATAAAACCCATAAGTGAACCAGCCAAACGTTTTTTTTCTACCGACTAGATCTAAAAATCACATGTCATATTTATGTGATTTTTAAATGTGATTCACTGCTATGTTTTTACAATAATATTATAAAAAATAAAGGTAAATGTCAAAAGTACCCAATGTACTTTATAAAATAATCCATTATACCCACTATACTATTTTAAGTGAGAAATAACCATTTGAATAATATTTTAAAGTTTGACTTTTTTTTTTATTTTTTGGTCGGGCCCACTAATGGGTAACCGGTTATATACATTTCGCATGTTTATAACTTATATACTCGAGGGAAAAAACACATACTCGATCAAAACATCTTCTTCTTCCCCCAAAATACTTCTTTATTTCTTCAAGAACACCAGGAACAACGTTTTTGTAAACATAAAGGTATGTTTTACTATTGTTTATATTGTTTTGTTATTGATGATCCCTAATTCATTATTAGAACCCTAAAAAAAGAAGATAATAATCCAATTAATTTGATCTCAATTAGAAACCTAATTGAACCCCATCTTGGTTGTTATGTTTAACCTATTAATCTAGGTTCGTAAGTTTTAAAAACCTGTTTATTACCATCACTAATTTGTGTTCTGAACTAGAGATAGTAATCAAATAGAACCCTAACTGAACCCTATGATGCTGAGTTAGAGCTTATTGTTTGATAGAAAGTTTTTTACCAGTAAAATTATTGTTGCTACATATGAGTTAGGATATATGGCTTTGATAGAATGTTATGTGCTTTGATAGAATGTTAACTGCTATTAAAATCATTGCAGTAAATCATAACAGTTACATATGGTCTTGGTCTGATTTATCTGTCAAAATTGCTTGGTCTGATTTATCTGCCTTGGTATAAGCTTGTGTGGTTCAGCCAAAATATTCCGAGAAATGCTTTCATCTTATGGCTAGCCTTAAACAAAAGATTAAATACTCAGGATAAGGTTGCTATTTGGAATAAAGTTGATATCTTGAAATGTCCGAGAAATGCTATTTGGAATAAAGATTAAATACTCACACGGGTTAATGTAGTCACTCCATTTACTTATGTATTTGAATAGTTGCTAATTTTTTAGTTACACATTTAGGTAAACAAGTGCAGATTGAATGGGTAAACATTTAGGCAAACAAGTTGCTAATTTTTGAGTTATACTAAGAAGTTGTGGGGATCAAGTGCAGATTGAATGGGTTAAAAAGTCACTCCATTTAGGTAAACAAGTTTTTGCATCATGTTTGAGTTACACATTACAAGTGGGATATGTAGAATCTCAATACATTCACTTTCCCCTAAAACAATCTCAAAAAATCAGCAGAATCAAGACCAACCACAAAGCTTTACAAGTTGGATAGGTAGAAACTTACTATAAGCAACCACAAAGCTTTATCATGTTCCCTCACGTGGAAACCAATCATCCTAAAATTTGTGTTTGTTTATTACTCCTTTTAATTGTGTTTATGTTAGGTTACCCCCCATTTGTTATGACTAACCTCTATGTCTAACATTAATATCTCAGATCTAAAAAATGACCAAAAAAGTTCAAGTGATTGAATTGAGCGAGTCTAGCAACGGAGATGTGTTTTGTCCTAGTAGAGATGGTGGGTGGATTGAACCGGGGTGTGAAGGATCTTCAAAGCACCGTGCACTTCCTCCCTTAGGAACAGCCAAAAGGCCTAGGCCTGTTGTTACGGCTGTTGTTTCTTACAGGTTTAGGATTGGTTATATCTCAAAGGAGGTGCTACAATGGTATGACTATGTTGATGTTGCTGAGTATAAAGCCGATTCACAATACTGGGAGAATTAGGATGAAGATGAAGGTAGTACATTTGCTGATTCATCTTCTGATGATACAGGTGATGTTGATGAAGACAACATCGACTCACTTGAGTTATATGAAGAAACCCTAAAGAAAAGAGGTCCTAATGTGAACTATGTAGCAAAAAACATTCTAAAAAGCCCTACCCCTATTTACAATGCCGTTCTTAGACATGCTAACTGTTGGGTCAGTATTTACTAACTCTGAAGCAACTCTAGGATTTGAATATAAAATCCCCCTAAGTGTTTGATGCTCAGCAGTAAGGCCAGTCTGCTGAAGGATGACCAGAGGAACAAAGTTCCTACTGAAGACTTTATAGCTGAAGAAAGTTCAGCACTCCCCTTCCAGTGAACTTAGAAGACAAAGGAGTCTTCGCTTCAAATATTAGGCGGTCTAGTTGCTGAAGAACAAGGACTGAAGAAGGGCTTTCAGTTCAGTTTGGTTTGACAATACCAAACTGAATAATGTCGATCTCCTCTAGGATACTGAAGACTCTTCATTATTCTGATGGTTTGCATTAGGCGGGAAAAAGATAACTTTAAGTCAAAGTAGGTTGCTTGTATACTTAGATATAAGTACAACCTTTATCTTTTCTAGAATAGTTTAATATGTACTTTGTACTGTTTATCCAGCATGGGCATCATCCACCCTCTGGATAAACCCATGCATTGAAACATGCAAAATGCAAACCCTAGTTTACACTGCCTATATAAGGAGTGTACATTGGGAGAGAAAGGGTTAACCAATACAAGAGCTTAAACTCTGGAAAACCTTTCTCTCTCGATACCAACTAAACCGTATAGCCAAGATGCATATAAACGTTTAGATTGGAGCTTAGACTTTAACTTTGGTTAGACGTTTAAGTAGAGGAGATCACAACCCATTGTCATTCAACCACTTTGTTATTTCGCAAACAAAGTGGGTTATAGATTCTTTATTTGATTCTAATAAAAGTCTATACGTTGAAAAGTATATTGGTATTGTTGTTTTAATATTTCATAGTTCTTATCTATTGTTAAAACAACACACTTGAGTCAAAGTAAAGAGTTATTACTTAAGTTGATAAGTAATAACGAATTACTAGGGACCAACAAGTGGTATCAAAGCAGTTTGATTAGCTAAACTCTTATTTTATTAAACTGCTCATTTAAAAGTTTTCAAATCAAGATCCAAAAATGGCTCAAGTTATACCACAAACCCTAGAATATAGGGGTGGCCAACTCAATGCTGCTCCTGTACTATAGGTAGCCAATTTTACAAATTGGAAGAAGAGGTTTCTTGTCCACATGGTTGGGATTGAACCTCAATTCCTTGGAATCATTGAAAATGGTCCTTTTGTTCCCATGGTTGGGGACAATAAAAAACCTGAAGTACAATGGACTACGGATGAGAGAAAAGCTGCTAACCTAGATCAGCATCTCAAAAGTCTCATCATGTCTGTGCTTCCAGATGACCAAATGAATTCTGCTGTAAATTGCAAAACAGCCAAAGCTACATGGGAGGACCTTATTCTTTACCATGAGGGACCCTCTGATGTAAAAGAAACCAAAATCATGGATTTAAAGCTTCAATACAACACCTTCAAGCACAAAGAAGGGGAAACCCTCACACAGACATTCACCATATACAAAGCACTGATGAATGAACTTGTGAATGATGGTGTTGAGCTTTCAAAACTTGAAATCAACACAGTTTTTGTTAATTCATTGCCAAAGAAGTGGCTCAGTTTCTGCCAAAGCTTGAGAAATGCTAATCACATTAAAGATTGTGATCTGGCTTCTCTTTTTGGGAAACTAAAATATGAAGAAAACCTAGTTGATATGATTTATGAAGGCTCAAGCAAGAGTAAAGCATTAACCATTGCTACACCCTTGTCCACAGCTTTCTTCAGTGAAGATGTCATTCAAGACTACCAAGATAGTCCTGATGATGAGGAAGACACTAGATCTAGTGAGGAATATCTGAATGACCTCAAAGAGGAATTTCATGAAAGAGCACTTCTGGCCAAGTCTAGAAGGTTCTCTAAGAAAGGAGGCAAGTTCTCCAGCTCCACAAAAGCTTTAGTTGACATTGAATGCTACAAATGTGGGAATATTGGTCACTATGCTAGGGATTATTATTCAAAAACATCTCTCCCTTCATATTCCTCACCAGCTCAATCAAGACCATCTGTTCAATCATCATTTCAACCAAAACAAAGTGCTTCTACTCCATTTCAGCAAAACAGGGTTGAAATTAGACCAACAAAAGACTTTGATGCCAAATACAGAGAAATAAAGGCTAGATTGGCTCTCATGAGTACTGAAAGTTCTTCTTCCAAGGCCTTCAAGCAAGACAAGAACAAAGGACTTGTTGCTGAAGCTTATGAATGGGATGAAGAAGATGTTTCTTCAGATGATGATGAATTGGTTAATGTGAAAGTGCTGATGGCACTTGCTGATGATGAAGGGGCTAACTCTAGTGTTGTGGCCAAAGAAAGTACCAGAAATGGTGAATGGGCCAATGTCACAATAAAAAAGGTACAAACTATTCTTGAACTAGAAGATAAAGATGACATTAAATTTGTCTTTGATTACTTGTACATTGATCTAAAATTTGTTGAGGAGCAAAGAAATAATTTGCTTGAAAAATTTCATAAACTTGTTCTAAAACTTGAAGATTTTGAAAGTAAGCAAATAGAGCTAAAAGAAGCTAAACTTGATATTCTTACTTTTCAGCAATTGAACAAAGAAATTTTGGAGGAAAATAACTCCCTAAGAGTTGAACTAAAAGAAGCAAAAGATATTGTTAAATCTTGGCTTAGAAACTCTGATAGGGTAAATCAATGCATAAGTGAACAAATTCCTGCTCAAAAGAAGAAAATGCTTGGTGCTAAAGGATCCTCCAACACAAAACCTATTGTCTTTTTCAAAGCCTCAAATGAGGATGGTAGCTCGATCCCTGACATTGAAAGGTCAGGTGAAGAGAATTTACCCAATCATGATACTGGACGAATCCTTCTTCCTGAGTTTCAAGAAAATGATGATACTTCAGCACCAGTTGAATCCTCAGTTACTGAGGATGACTCAAATGATGATATAAAGAATGAAGTAAGTACCCCACTTCCTCCATTGGAGAAGCTGGCTGGTGCTGAACCCTCTATTGGACCAAAATCAATCCAGTCTATCATCAAGTCACACACCACACACAAAGGTAGTTCTTTCAAACATGTCACAATTGACACTTCAAAGAACTCTTCAGCTCTTGCTGAAGGTTCACATATGGGAACTACCTCTTCAGTTTCAACAAATAAACTGAAGAATGCTAGATCTGAGGATGATAAGAGAATGTCTCTTGTCATGCAAGAGATCAATGATCTCAAATTGCAACTCAGGCAACAGCAAACACCAACACGATTCAGAGATGAACCTTCAGACTCTCCATATTTAAAGTACAAGACACAATTCAAAATGGCTTGTGAGTTATGTGGTCAAAACAACCATCTCACTCAAACTTGCTTAAGAGTGATTTATTGTACTAAATGTGAGAGGATTGATCATCGCACTTGTGAACATACTCAGTATATGCTGGCCAAAACTAGTGCTGAAGCTCACAAATCTGAAGCATCTCAATCTAGGCGAAATATGCCTTTCCCACCATGCATTCATTGTGGTATGGGTAATCATTACCCAGATGACTACCACTATTACCCTGTTTGTAATATTTATGGAAGTTATGACCATGACACTCATGTACGTAATCGAATCATCTCACTAAGAAGAAGAGGTATTAAACAAAGAAACCCAAACTCTATTACCAAATGTTGTGAGACTTGTGGAAGCGATGTCCACACTACATCTGATCACAACCATATAGAGTGGTTCAGAAGAGGTGAAGCCCTCCAGGCTAAGAAAGCTAAAGCTGTTCAGACCTCTTATTCTTCTGAGAAATCACACATACCCTCTACAAGAGGACCCTTCAGATCTAGAACACCTTCTAGATCTAAAACCCCCACCCAACAAAGGTGGGTTTCAAAACAAAAATGACCATTTCCTTAACTTGTGCAGTGTGATCTCAGGAAGCCTATTTGGTACCTAGATAGTGGCTGCTCAAGGCATATGACTGGTACCAAAAGTTATCTGCACAAGTATAAGGAGGAACAAGGTCCTAAAGTTGTTTTTGGTGATAACTCATCAGCTACTACTGAAGGATTTGGTTCAGTAAAATGCAATGGTATAGTTTTCTCAAGGGTAACATATGTCAATGGATTGAAGCACAACCTCATCAGCATAAGTCAACTTTGTGATGCAAAGTATCTTGTGTTGTTTGATGACAAAAAAGGTACAATCTTCAAATCCAATCATGAAATTGTGATGATTGCTCCAAGAGTCAAAGATGTTTATGTCATGAACATGAACTCTAATCAGGAGACATGCTTCTTTGCTAAAGCCTCTAATATTACCAACTGGCTTTAGCATAAGAGGCTCTCCCATCTCAATTTCAAAACAATAACTCTGCTGGCAAAACAAAATCTTGTTATAGGTCTTCCTTCACTTGTCTATTCCAAGGACAAACCATGCTCAGCATGTGAAAAAGGGAAGCACCATAGGGCCAGTTTCAAAACAAAGCAAACTTTCTCAATCAAAGAAAGTCTTTAATTGCTTCACATGGACTTATTTGGCCCAGTATCACCTAGGGCCATTTGTCATGAAAAATATACACTTGTCATTGTTGATGAGTACTCTAGGTACACCTGGGTATATTTTCTGACAAAGAAAAGCCATGCACCAGATGCCATCATGTCATTCATCAAAAGAGTTAAAAATCAAAATGACACTCATGTTAAACAACTCAGAACTGACAATGACACTAAATTCAGAAATCACACACTGATCAAACTCTGTGATGACAAAGGAATATCCCAAAATTTCTCATCTCCTTACACACCTGAACAAAATGGTGTGGCCGAAAGAAGGAACATAACTTTGATTAAAGCAGCAAGGACAATGCTTGCTGGATATGCTCTCTCAAAGCATTTTTGGACTGATGCTGTAGCCACTGCTTGATACACTCAAAATAGATCCATCATTGTAAAGAGACACATGAAGACTCCCTATGAAGTCTTCAAGGGGAGAATTCCAAACATTTCATTCTTACATGTGTTTGGGTGTCCAGTATTCATTCACAATCACAAGGATCTAGGGATGAGCATTTGGACCCGAATCCCGAATTGAACCCGAACCGTTCCCGGAACCGTACCGATTCCCGATACCCGAATCCCGTTCGGTACGGTACCGGGACTACGAAATAAGGTGAAAAAAAATTCGGGACCACTAATTCGGGACGGGACCGGTACCAAATCGGGAAATTCCCGAAAAAGAACGGGAAAATCCCGATTTCCCGGTACCGGTACCGATTCCCGTACCGGTACCGATACCCGAATCCCGTTCGGTACGGTACCGGTACCATAAATTTATGCTCGGGAAATAATCGGTACCACTAATTCGGGACGGGTTCGGGACGGGACCGGTACCGAGCTCATCCCTACAAGGATCACCTTAGAAAGTGATGAGACTGTAATTATACATAGTCTCATCGTGCAAATAGGGCTTAAAACGCTTAAAATATCATCAAAATACCCAAATATATGCCTGTATTTGTTCATTGTGTATTTTAGGTACGGATATCGTGAAATCAACAAGAGATCAAAGGAATCAAGGAAAAACGAACACGGGAAACAAAGCCGCACAATGAACCGGACCCAAGTATGGATTTTCCAAAAATACCCTTGAAGTTTGAAGATTTGTCAAGTTTGGTCCCTCAAGATGAGAAGATTGACACTTTATACCCATCATCTAACACAAATCACTTTGGGGTCCCTAAAGTTTGAATAAATTCCAAGATTAGCCCTCCTATTGTGAAGAAACTACAAAATTAGTCCTTATAATGAGATTGTTAAACATAAGGACTATGGATGCAATTGCATAAGGATGAATGGTGCAAATGTCAAGGACTATCTATGAGATGACACAAGGACTGAGGATGCAAAGTGCAAAACTGCTGCCATTAACAAGGAGGGTCATTTCTGCCAAGATTTTAAACTATTTAACTTAAACCCCCATTACACTTAACTACCCGACAACTTTAATTCCCTCACCCACTCATAAACCGCCACGTCACCTCCCACTCTCCCATCCACCAATCAGATACCCCCTTATTACACATCACACCCCACTTAACCAGGATTAGTGTTAAACAAAGATTTTAAATCTTTTGTTTAATATTATCCCTAGGCGCCAAACACGTTTAACACTTCCTCTTTTCCCAAAATAGGATTAAAACATCAGTTCATCCCTATTAGAACTCTAATCCCGTGATTCTTAATCCCCCAAAATTAAAGTTTGTTGATTTCCAGATCCTTGATTAATGCTAAGACAAACCAAACCCCACCTTTAGTCAAAACTCCAGCTCAAGCACATGCCTTATGGGACCCTCCCCTGACCCCTGTATGCTCAAAAATGGCAAATAAGGAATCCAAGCAGATGATCAAGGGCTCTTAAACTTTACTTGTCCTCCACAACAACAAGTGAACGACTTGGATGAGATTCTAACAGCCTGGATGATCACATGTATCTGTTATCATCACATGTAGACTTTTGACTAAATTCACGAATTCAAACCAAGAGGGCATCTTTGTAAATTCGTAGCTAGGGTTTATGTTAGACTAGAACCTTCCTCTTTGTACTATATAAGTGGACGACTTGTGTCCCTTATACTTGTTCCAGATTTTGTAAAAGCCTTTTATTTTAATGAATATTTAGAGTGTTAATAAAATACTTTGCATTTCTTAGTTCCATCCTTTATTGCTTTTAGTTAATGATCATTTGATATAAATTAGTTTGAGAAGTTTCAAGGTTTTAGTTTTCAAGTTTTCAGAAAATCGTTTCTTTTGTTTCAAAGTTCATTTTTGTAGTTTTGAAAAAGAGTTTTATTAGCTTGATTCCAAACCCCACATGAAGTGAAAGTGGATTGGGGGTTTGAGTTCAGCTTATATAAAAGATCCTTGTCAAGATTGAGAAGTGTTAAGGTTTTGAGGATTAAAAAGCTGATTTTCAGTCTTCCTTCATTATAAGACATAAGCCATAAGCCATAAGCTGGCTTAACCAATAAGCCAGTCTTACAGCTTCATAGCATTCTACCAGTTCATATCTTTGTTGGTTTCTTTAACTTTGTAGGTTTACAAGGAGTTCTTATTTCCTAAGAAGACATATTGGGGTGGTCTTGACTGTTTAAGTCACCACCTAGCACTCTCTACTCTCAAACAACAGCATCATTCAAAAGCTCACTGCACAAGCCCCAGCTTGTAAGGAGATGGCATTGCAGCCATAGTGGGGCCCGGATGTGGGTCCCACAAGGTAAAAAAAACCTAGGATTGAACCCTCCTTCTAAAGCTTTTATGTGATTGTGTGTGAATTGGTATGAACTTGTTTGTGTGTTGGATTATTTAGTTTGATTAGGCTCACATTAGCTTGTTATGCATGTTTATGATATAGGAAATCAGTTTGGTTGGATTTTATAAGCTTTTGATTTGATAAAATCCATTTTCAGTTAGTTAAAGGGTTGTTTGGTCTAGGGTTTGAAGTGGGTTTGGGTGACACAAGCCCATGAAAATTAGGCTAAACACACCCCATTAGTTGGTTTGAGTATAAATCAGTCATTGGTTTTTAGTCTCATAGGTTTTAAAAAGAATTTGCATGCTCACTTTTTGGTAAAAATCAGCTAAGTAAAATCAGTAGACTGTATCTTAATTGTTTTAGCATGATTTGATTTGAAAACATAGATTCTGTTAGATATTGAGCTAATCTAGGCATTGTAATTAGTTTGTGGTAAGTTGGTGGTGTTTTGTGAAAGCTTTTGTTAGCCAAAACTCACCCTAAGTGCAAACTACACCAGCAAAAAAGCCCAAGACCCATTCTCTGATTTACAGTAACCTTCTTGGCCCTTTTGTGTGTTTTATTTGCACTTGCCTTCTTTTTTTTGTGTTTAAACTGACTCCCCACACTCCACTGAGTGTGGGGGTGCCTTTGGTTCCCAAAAATACCAAGTAAATCTCAAGATACAAGCAGATTTTTCACCAGATACGTTTTTTTTGTCCTAGCAGTTGGAACCAACTTTCCCCTGCTTGTATAAAAGTTACCACTGCTAAGCTACTAGACAAAAAGGTCCCAAGTGTCACTTTCAGTTTCTAGTTTTTTTGTCTTTAGTGGTCTAATTTAGGTATTTTTAGTTGATTTCAATTTTGTTATTTTTCTTATTTTATTTTTGATTTTTCTGTCTAATTTATTTTCTTGTTACTGTTCATTTACCATTTTTTAGATTTAATTGCATTTTAAATTACTTTTTAATTCACTGTTTTTTCTTTTAGTGTAAAAAGTTAATAATTTTCAGTTTTAAAAATATTCCTAGATTAAGAAAAGTATTTTAAGATTTTTAGTTTAAAAATATTTTACTGTTCACTTCTTTAATTAATTTTTAGATTTAATTTTAGTTTAATTAGGGTTTTATTAATTCTGTTTTGTCTTTTAGTGAAAATTTTTACTTTTTTTCAAACTTTTTCATTTTTCTATTGTTCATTAGTATAATTTAGGATTTTTAAAATTGTCAGATTATTTTTAGCATTATTTTAATATTTTTAATCAATATTTTAGTTTAAAAATAATTTTTAGTGTTTTAAAAATAGAAAAATAGTTTTGAAAATTTAGGAAAAATACTTTTTAGTCTTTAAATAATATAAGTGATTTATTAGTTCAATAAAATAATATTTTGGGTATTTTCTTAATTATATTTAATTTTAGGGCTTTAATTAGCATTTAAAATTGAATATTTAATTAATAAAAGGTTTTAAAATATATTTGTTGCATTTTTATTCTTATTTATATTATTTTTGACTTAGTTTTAATTTTTAATTAATTTAGGTTTAGTTTTTAATTTTGTCACGTTTTACGTATTTACGTTCGCGTTTTACGTTAATTCGTCGTAAGTGTAATTGTAATCGTAGCTCGTCTTTATTTTTTTTCTCTCTTAAACAAAAAACGTCACTAATCCAAACTTTGATGTTATATATTGGCACACTTAATCCACACACCTCCTTCGAGAACGAACCCGCATTTATTCGACTTGTCGGTTTTTCTAAATCGTCGAGTTTAATACTTGCCCATTATACGTTGTTTTTCTAAACGCGTATTTCTACACCTATCATTTTGGCGCCGCTGCCGGGAAGGTGTTTTTAGTGTGCCATTATTACTATCGTGTTTGTGTGAGTAGTACGTTTTTCCTTTTCAATTTTTGGAAAGCGCATATAACGTACATACTCATTTTTGTTATTTTTCCTTAATATATTATAGTATCCAAATAAAACGTGTTTAATTTTCCCAAATTAAACACAAACCAATCTTTTTACTATATTGTAGATATCCCATTATGGTTTTCGTTTTTCTTGTGAATATATTACTATATTATACTTACGTAGAACAATAAAAATACAAGTACTCCAAAAGCGTGAAAACGCAACCTTGATTCGGGATTTCATCACTCGATCATTGTATTCGAATCCAAAGCAAAAGTTTAAAGGCAAAATAGATAAATACTTTCGTGAAGCTTAATTTCAATTAACACAAACTATAAGGTGGGTATAAGGCGGTTGTATTTCACGACCTAAGGGAAAAAGGCTCTTAAGTGCTTAGCGCCGCCTCGTTTCCCCCGCTTGCTTGTGCGTGTTTTGAGAAAGAGGGCTAATCGAGGGTTTGCCACCCAAGTATTATCTATGTATATTATATTTGCTTGTTTTCAAGATTAAACCCTCTTGAATGTTTTGGTGTTCCACCAACGTTCTAAAGTTATCGAAAGCGTTCACTCTACGTGATCGTTTTCATTCTTTGAGGCTCCTTTAATTGAGAGATCGATTCGAGGAGAGATTTGTAGATTTGTGTCTACGTAATACATTCAAAAATCCAAACAAATTAAAAAACAATCAAAAACCAAAAAAATTGAAAAAATCGAAAAACCACAAAAAGAATCTTCTTTGCTACCCTCATTCTACGTTTAGTGCATGCGCACTCGATCGAAGGATTATTCAAATTCTAGCGACGCTTCGAATTGACGCAATCGTAATCGAAGGAATCGACGACGTAGACGAGAATTAGAAACCGACGTTCCTAATATCGTTGTTGAAGAAACCATAGAGGAGATGACCGACAATCGTTCGATGATGGAATTGCTCCAAGCACCCACCGAGGGTTATGGAGACGCGATCGTAATTCTCGCTATCGAAGCAGAGAATTTTGAGATTAAGAGTGGAATGCTTTCGTTAATCCAAGCTACAAAGTTTCGAGGTCGTGAATCCGATAATCCTCACGACCATATTCGGAATTTTGATCGTCTTTTAGCCACGAGCAAGTTTAAGAACGTCAACACCGATGTCGTCAAGCTTATGCTTTTTCCGTACTCGCTCGATGGTGCCGCCAAGGATTGGTACGAGAAAGAGCCACCTAATTCGATAACTACGTGGAAGGATCTCATCTCCAAGTTCGTTAATTATTTTTTCCCACCGTCTAAGACGACGTTTTTCAAAAATGAAATTACGAAATTTGAGCAAAAACCGAATGAATCTTTTAGAGACGCGTGGTATCGTTTTAAGGAATTTCTTAGGCAATGTGCTCACCATGGTTTTTCCGAGTTGCACCAAATCGATACGTTTTACAACTGTAAAACCCGTATTTAAGAATTTCCGAATATTAAACACGCACACTCAGTTTAATTAAATATTATAAATAATTATTCAGAAATAATTATTAAGTTTCAAAAATATAACGTATGTATTATTTTAGTATGCATAAATAATTAAACGCTAACAGTAATTACGCGCTCAGTTTTATTTAAATATTAAAAATTTAGTATTCCGGAAATAAATAAAAAAAATGTCAGAAAATTATACGCAAGTATTTTTACGTAGGTATTTTACTCAGAAAGTAAATATTACAAAATTCCGAACCACGAACTAAAAACACGGACATCGAAAATAATTAACGAAATGAAAAACGAAAAGCTTATTACTTATAGTGGGCCGGCGGTTTAAAAGAAAACAAAGAAAAGGAATTTGGGCTTAAGGCCCATCCCACAAAATAATAGTAACCAGGGAAAAGATTTTTCACACTAAACCATTTACAAAAAAAAAAGAAAGAACGGAAGCTAGGGTTTGAGGGGAAAACCGCCGACAGATGAAGACAAAGAAAAAGAAAGAAAAAAAGGGTTTCGGGCTGCAAGTTCATCTTTGATTCGTGTAATTGTTGTCCATCAATTATCAAGCATACAACGGTAATCTTTTCCTCTTTCTATAATTCGGGTTATATCACGATTCTGACAACAAAAATAGATACAAATGAGATTAAAAGGTAAACATGATTTAGTAAATCATTAGGGTGTCGAGTTTTCTGGTTGGACGCGAAAACCGAGACACATAAGTGTCTCGGTGGTGGCTGTTTGTTTTAAACCCACAGCCAAAACACCCTACATGGGGGCGTCTTATGTTAAACAGTAGGGGAAACACCACTCGGTGGTGCTTGTGTTTGTCCAGCCACAGCCACGCAGCCCAGCCGAGAACCATAAGGTCTCGGTGGCCTTTTCTTTGCCCAGCCGTGACCCACACAGGGGCGGCTTGGGGGCTGGTCCAGCGACCACAGTCGAAAAACCTCAACCAGGGGTTATTAGTACTCAGCAGGGGCGTTTGGCCGATTTTCTGAAATAAGGGGGTGTTTGGGACTAACTCAGAAAAGAGGGTGTTTGGGATTATAAACAGAATAACTAACGGTAGGAAAATAATAAATAACAGTGGGAACGTACAGTTAGCAGGGGGAACGTAACCCAACAGTGGGAACTACATGTAAAACCAGTGGGAGAAAAAAATGGGACTTTAAAATGGTTATGTTGAATAATTTTAGCGACAGTTTTAGCGACAGTTTTCTGTCGCAAAACTATTATATATATGCAGTTTTTAAAAGGGACAGTTTTAGCGACAGTTTTTAGTGACACATAATTTTGTCACAAATTCTTATAGACAAGATTTGTATAGTTGGATTAAATTAGTATATGTTGATTTGTTTAGGGCGACCGAGATGGGATATCTCGGTAAGCTCGGGACATTATTATAAATAATAAAATAAATATTCTTATATGATACCTTTTAAGTAAATTGTTTTATAAATGTTTAAAATATATTTTAAATGTATTAAATTAAAATAGTTCTTTAATATTTAAAGGGGTATAATTTTAGGAAATGAATTAAATTATTTGAGGACTTTCTAAATTAAGAAACTTTCTAATTTAGCGGGATACTTATTATAGTAATACTATATCGTCAGAAATACGTTGTACCGTAACTAATAGTAGAACGATAATACCTTAAAATGAATCATTATAAGTTCAGATTTATCAGTTGATATACGTACAGAATTTCAGAATCAAAATAAAATGAATAAATAAGAAGCCAATAAGATCAGTAAAATTTAATAAACGAATGTCAGTTAACTTATTCGCGTCCTTTATTCATGTAGCACGCGTGAAGCCCGAGTAGTATTCGTCCAGTCTTCCATTCAGCCAGTTACTGGACTAGAGGTACGGATTTTCCGTCCTTTCAGTAAGGACTTCCTTTCTATGCATGATTAGGATTTCCCCATCTTCAGCCAAATGTTTTCCCCAGTATATGTTTAAACTTATCAGTAATCATGTTAAGAATTAAATAAATTGCCTGAGCATTATATACAAGCATGTTTAGTTTATGTACTAGTTACGGAGGTACCGTAACCACGGCACTAGAGGCACCGGTGTCGTGACTCACATGCAGGAGAGTGATATCCTGCATCGTCCCACTCAGCTCAGCTTGGCCATTTTATCAGTATTATTAGTGGGGCATATGGATGCATCCTAGGCTACAGTTTACAGTTTAGCAGGTGAATGTGGTGTGTGCTCTACATCCTTCACATTGGAGCTGATCCCTCCACCCAGCACAGTTATTTAGAGGTCACCCCTCTACAACATGACGAGGTCACCCCTCCAGTTATTCATGCACCGTTGTTACAGCACATGACCTATATAAGCTCTGGCAATTAAAATACAGTAAATGCATGTTATACAGATTTAACAGATAACAGTTCAGCTTCATTATTGATAAATCAGACTTTACAGATTATTTACAGATTTCCGCTGCAACTTTACTTATCAGTCTTACAACTTCAGTATTTATCATCTACTTCATTTCAGTAATTCCTTATCATGCTTTATATCCGTTCACTGAGCGTTATGCTCAGCCGTAGTTCCTTTCGTGTTCTAACGGCAGGTACACCAGGACGCTCTTAGGATTCTGAGAGCATGTGCATTTGGATGGAAGCTATCCAGACTTCTTACTTTATGCATTTCTTTCATTATTCTGCTTAATTGGACATTGTTTAGTCCTTTCCTTCAGTATTTTACATTTCATGTTTTGGGCTTATGTTTGGATTACCGATGTTTGATTCCGGTATTCCTTTATGGTCAGTTAATGTTTTAGGACATTTACCTTATGCTTTGATGACACGCCATAAATACACGTAACGGTCCACTTATCCAAGTGGGGTGTTACAACAACGGTCTTAATTTTCAAGAACAAGATTCGTTGAATTTCGCCGCCGGTGGCAACTTTTTGTGTAAAACTCAGAAAGATGCATTGATAATTATCGAAAACCGATCCAAGGTTTACCAACTCCGCAACGCACCGAGTGTTGCCAATGTCGCCAATGTTAGTAATTCTAATCGCGACATTGAGAGGGTTGATGCGAAAGTCGATAAGTTGACGAATGTGTTTACGCCTTTTCTCGTTGAAATGCAAAAGAAAGACACTCCCGCTACGGTGAAAGCGGTTGAGGTTTCGTGTACATTTTGTGGTGGACCTCATAATTATTACGAGTGTGCGGCTACGTATGGCCAAACGTCGAATGTGAGTGCGTTAAATGGAAACAAAAATTTTCAAAATCAAAATAACGCGGGTCCATCACAACAAGGCAATTATAACCAAGGCAACAATTTTAATCAAAACCGAAACAATCAACAAGGAAATTTTTCGAATCCAAACCAAGGTTATAATCAAGGTCGTAATTTGAATTGGCAAAATCGAGATAATAATCAAAACTCGAATTTTTCAAACAACAACAATCAAGGCAACAAATTTTCAAGTGGGAATCAAAACAATTTTCAAAGAAGTAATCAAAACCAAGGGAACTTTAATTCAAATCAAAATAGTTCGTCAAACGATTTTCAAAATTACATGAAAACGAATGAGGCTACTATGAGACGATTAGAGGGAGAAATTGGTACTTTGAAAAACGACTTTACAAATACTTTGAAACTTCAAAACACGAAGATTGAGCAAGGACAAATTGACATTAAAAAGATGTTTTCGGCTATTATGAACAAAGCCTCGGGTGCGTCATCGAGTTCGTTACCTAGTGACACCGTTGCAAATCCGAAGGAACAATGTAAAGCCGCCTCGTCTCGTGAGAAAGGTCGTGTGATTACCCCTAACCTTGAAGGATTTCGAGTTGTTCCTTCTTCTCAACCCTCGACTTCTAAGACGTCTTATTGTTCTAAAGTCGATGGGGTGAACGTGGCGACCAAGGAAAAGAGTGCACACCCTCGTGTACCTCAAATTCCATCCACGGTCCAAAAAGAGAGCTTTATTGACCTAACGAAAGTAACCCTTGAAGAAACTTGTGCATTGATCCTTCTTAAAAAACCCAAAAGGCATATGCCAAAAAAGGAAGAGGATCCGGGCCAATTTCTATTACCTTATGATTTTTCCGAGATTGAAGGATGTTTAGCCCTTGCCGATTTAGGTGCTAGCATCAATCTCATGCCTCATTCTCTTTGGAAATTGATGAGATTGCCTAGACTTACCCCCACGAACATGACAATCGAGCTTGCAAATTGTACACCACTTATACCAATTGGAATAGCCGAGGATGTCTATGTCAAAGTTGGAAAGTTTGTTTTTCCCGCGGATTTCGTTATATCCGATTACGAGTGTGACCTTAAATGTCCCATTATTTTAGGCCGACCATTTTTATCGACGGCTCGGACCGTAATCGACGTTCACGAGGGGAGACTTACTATGAGATATGGGGAGGATAAAATGGACTTTTTCACGAGTAAATCCCAAGTTTTAATGATCATGAAAAAACCGAGGTTTCAAAACCTAATGTTTCTAAACCTAATGATTTCAAAATGTTCACTTTAGCGGAAAGAATGAGGATTAATGCATGTTTTGAAAAAATTAAGAAGAACGGTTTTAAAGATGAGGATTTTAATGATAAAGAATACATGTACCTAATTCAAAAGGGTATGTGTAAATTTATGGATAAAAATTCACTTTGGGATGAATTCGATGAAACAAGTGAAATACCAATTCCGAAGGGCGACGTTAGTTCCATCACGACAATGACCAAAATGGACTCGTCTTCACCACCTTCGAAGGATCACGTCTTTGAGGCTTCAACTTCTAACTCTATCGAAGTGCCTCCTTTTCCTAGCCCAACACCTGTTGAGGCGAAAGGTTTTATCAACATTGATCCTCTCATCTTAGAAAAGTCACCTAAGCATAGTCATTCGACTTGTAAGACCATGGTTGTGAGTGCTCACATCGACTCTTTCTTTGATGATGACGATGGCGATTTTGCCGAGCTTGATCACGTACTTTGAAATCCACATGCAATTTTTGATTCTCCCAAAAAGAAACATGTGAAGTACTATGATTATGAGTTTGATCCCAAGATTGAGGAAATCATTGAACGAGAGCTAGCTCTTTTGCCTCCACTTCCACCTACAAGTGAGGTAGATCTTTCTAAAATTGAGGATGAACTTAATGAGTTGGAACGTCTTATTTTCGATGACGAACCAACTCATGTGACCACCCAAAATCTAATTCTCGAGGAGTTACCCAATCAACACTCCTCAAATGAGAATTACGTTTACCACATTCGTGAGGATTTAACTTATCAACAATCCCCACAAATGGATGACGGTTTCGTGCTTGATCGTGATCTCTTCGAGAGAGTTTCTAAGATACTCAAGGAGGGGAATGACAAACCTTGGTTTGACAAGCCTATCTTTGATGAGGAAATCGATGAGATCGACATTCATGAGGATGACAAATAAGTTGACCCCGAGGAGGCGGTGTTCTTTATTGATCGACGTTTTGAGAACTTATACAATCCGCCACCCCCTCCTACCAATGACTTAAATGTGAGGATTTTTAGCGCGACTAATTTTGAATTTGACACGCCAAATATTTTCGACATTATCAAATCGGGTTTTCATAAAGAGTTTTTAAACGATGAAAAAGGAAAGGATTTTAAAAATGTTTTAAAAGATATTTCTACATGTTTAACTCCGTCATCACCACGTTGTATGAGTGCTACCACCTCGTCTACTCCTTTTGACGACGGTTGGTGCGGATCTAGTGTGGGGGAAGCCCCTTATGTTCCCTCACATTTCTCCACCGAGGACGAGATTTACGATCCTGGAATTGCTTGTAAAAGGAAATCTCGGTCTTCCACCGATGCAATAAATGGAAATCATCTTCATTTGCTTGGTGTGAGTCTACCTCGAGTAGCTCATTATGTTGACTTACCAATTGCCCCACCCTTCTACTTCTCATCTCTTTTCTTCTACCCCTTTGGGGTTCCACTATCGGTTGGAGTGGCGTTGTTTCGTCTTTCATCCGAAAACGAAGACGCTATCTTTGACCCCGGTATACGTGTATCGGGTTTTTAAAGTACTCCATGTACTTTTGGGCATTGTTTATCATGTAAGCCCCACCAAAAATGACCATACCATGATTATCCCTAAATGATCACATTTATGGGGATTCGAGTCGAGCTTTTGACTCGGTTAACAAAAACAAGGTGCCTCGTGGGGATTCTCATGCTTATCCTTGTAAATATTATCGCTTTCTTAGTTAATGTAACGAGGGGACTTGTGCTCTTCCAACCTTTGTTTCGTGGTTGTTTGTGATTGTGATTTATTAGGTTCATCGTCATCATTGAAGCCTCTCGTGTTCGTTTTACGGATCACTCGAGCTTTGATCGTTGCCTTTGGATATTCTGATATCCGATGATATCCTTTTATGTTCTAACATTTATCTTATTAGCATAATTCATAAACGGCTTATAGGTTATTCGTTTTACCCTTTCCATGCTCGAGATTAAGCATTCGACTTCGTATCTAGTATGGGGGTGTTTTCACCCCTAGACTCGAAACATTGAGGACAATGTTTAGTTTTAGTATGGGGGGGGGGGGGTGAGTAGATACTTCACCTTGCTTACGTCATCACGTAATCTAATATTCATCTTTTTGTTATCGTTTTATGCAAAGTAAGGCTAAAAAATGGCCAAATTTTAATTTTTTTCTTATTTTTCATAAGTGTTTAAGACACGAATGTAGGTTTTCCGATGGTGAGAATAAGAGTAATTTTTGACTCGACCGTGCGTGTTGAGCACTTAGCTTCGATTCCTTAACTTTTTAGGCTAAGTCTCTTAATTGAGGACGAGAAATGATAGAGTTATTTATAAGTCTCGTAATCTCTCACGATCTCATGTGTAGTAATTATTAGCTTATTCTCCCCACGCTTTTGTGTAATAAATTGTTAATAAATATTGATTTAGCGGTTTAGTCACTATTGTTGGTTTCTAATTTGTTTTAGTAGCTTCCATGTAATTAAATTGGGAAAACATTAAGGTATCGTCAGCGTCACGGTTTTGAAGTATTGGCACCCGAATAATCGAAAGCTTCACCTAATAATAAGATTTCAAGTGCTCACCTAAATTAAGCAAAAATTTGAAGCTCACAAGGCCGGAAAATCTATGCCCAAATTGAAAGTGAATCAAGCCTTAATCTTTGAAGCTTTAAAGATCCAAAATTCGCTTTAGCATGAGGATATACGTCTTTGGCTAATAAAACCACCGATGAGGCGGATAATAAAAGGCAAGGCAAGACCAAAGTCATAATAAAAGCTACGTGGCGGAGTTGAATAAAAGATGGAGGTAAACCTATGATAATAAGGCCCTTCCGTTAGGGGGCGTATAAAAGTCTTGGTAATAAGTCTCATGTTCAAAACCGTTATAAAACCATGTTTATCGATCCTTCTTGTTGACTTAAGTTTTTGACATCGTTGTCTATTAGGATGAATTATTAATTTAATGATTTTGGTTACACCGTTAAGACTCTAAGTTTAGACTTAATCTCTATTCACGCATAAGTCAATGATGCATCCTCGTGATCATTAAGACAAAATAAAATATAAGAGATACCAAGTAGGAATAAGGGAGTTTAGGTTCGTAATTAACACTCATGAGAAATGATCGTGTTGCTAACTTATAATAACAATGATCTCGTTACACGCTTAGCATGGAATTGGGTGAAAATCGAGGACGACAAAATTATTTCTAACGAAGCATTCACGTGTTCTTGTTCTATGATCCCAAAAGTCACTTTACCGTGATGAAAACAATACATTATGTCTAAAACACGTGTAGTAGTTTATTTAAATTTATGTCTTCAATAAAAGTCATCATAAAATGAATTTTGGAAGTGCTACGATACTTAATTCTAGCATTGCATGGGGACACGACAATGGTTTAGTATGGGGGAGTGATGAGACTGTAATTATACATAGTCTCATCGTCCAAATAGGGCTTAAAACGCTTAAAATATCATCAAAATACCCAAATATATGCCTATGTTTGTTCATTGTGTATTTTAGGTACGGATATCGTGAAATCAACAAAAGATCAAAGGAATCAAGCAAAAACTAACACGTGAAACGAAGCCGCACAATGAACCGGGCCCAAGTATGGATTTTCCAAAAATACCCTTGAAGTTTGAATATTTGTCAAGTTTGGTCCCTCAAGATGAAAAGATTGACACTTTATACCCCTCATCTATCACAAATCACATTGGGGTCCCTAAAGTTTGAATAAATTCCAAGATTAGCCCTCCTATTATGAAGAAACTACAAAATTAGTCCTTATAATGAGATTGTTAAACATAAGGACTATGGATGCAATTACATAAGGATGAATGGTGCAAATCTCAAGGACTATCTATGAGATGACACAAGGACTGAGGATGCAAAGTGCAAAACTGCTGCCATTAACAAGGAGGGTCATTTCTGCCAAGACTTTAAACTATTTAACTTAAACCCTCATTACACTTAACTACCCGACAACTTTAATTCCCTCACCCACTCATAAACCGCCACGTCACCTCCCACTCTCCCATCCACCAATCAGATACCCCCCTTCTTACACATCACACCCCACTTAACCAGGATTAGTGTTAAACAAAGATTTTAAATCTTTTGTTTAATATTATCCCCAGGCGCCAAACACGTTTAACACTTCCTCTTTTCCCAAAATAGGATTAAAACATCAGTTCATCCCTATTAGAACCCTAATCCCGTGATTCTTAATCCCCCAAAATTAAAGTTTATTGATTTCCAGATCCTTGATTAATGCTAAGACAAACCAAACCCCACCTTTAGTCAAAACTCTAGCTCAACCACATGCCTTATGGGACCCTCCCCTGACCCCTGTATGCTCAAAAATGGCAAATAAGGAATCCAAGCAGATTATCAAGGGCTCTTAAACTTTACTTGTCCTCCACAACAACAAGTGAACGACTTGGATGAGATTCTAACAGCCTGGATGATCACATGTATCTGATCATCACATGTAGACTTTTGACCAAATTCAATAATTCAAACCAAGAGGGCATCTTTGTAAATTCGTAGCTAGGGTTTATGTTAGACTAGAACCTTCCTCTTTGTACTATATAAGTGGACGACTTGTGTCCCTTATACTTGTTCCAGATTTTGTAAAAGCCTTTTATTTTAATGAATATTTAGAGTGTTAATAAAATACTTTGCATTTCTGAGTTCCATCCTTTATTTCTTTTAGTTAATGATCATTTGATATAAATTAGTTTGAGAAGTTTCAAGGTTTTAGTTTTCAAGTTTTCAGAAAATCATTTCTTTTGTTTCAAAGTTCATTTTTGTAGTTTTGAAAAAGATTTTTATTAGCTTGATTCCAAGCCCCACATGAAGTGAAAGTGGATTGGGGGTTTGTTCAGCTTATATAAAAGATCCTTGTCAAGATTTTAGAAGTGTTATGGTTTTGAGGATTGAAAAGCTGATTTTTAGTCTTCCTTCATTATAAGCCATAAGCCATAAGCTAGCTTAACCAATAAGCCAGTCTTACAGCTTCATAGCATTCTACCAGTTCATCTCTTTGTTGGTTTCTTTAACTTTGCAGGTTTACAAGGAGGTCTTATTTCCTAAGAAGACATATTGGGGTGGTCTTGACTGTTTAAGTCACCACCTAGCACTCTCTACTCTCAAACAGCAGCATCATTCAAAAGCTCACTGCACAAGCCCCAGCTTGTAAGGAGATGGCATTGCAGCCATAGTGGGGCCCGGATGTGGGTCCCACAAGGTAAAAAACCTAGGCTTGAACCCTCCTTCTAAAGCTTTTATGTGATTGTGTGTGAATTGGTATGAACTTGTTTGTGTGTTGGATTATTCAGTTTGATTAGGCTCACATTAGCTTGTTATGCATGTTTAGGATATAGGAAATTAGTTTGGTTGGATTTTATAAGCTTTTGATTTGATAAAATCCATTTTCAGTTAGTTAAAGGGTTGTTTGGGTCTAGGGTTTTTATAACTGGTTTTTGCATGGGTTCAATTAAGTTCTCGGTATCTTCTCGAATTGATTTCCGGTTCGAAGTACGACTCAATTGTTTTTGGTGAAACAAATTTTTTGGTTGTTTTTAAAATAAATATGCAAAACGTGTATGAAAATGACGTGAAAGTAAATCTAACTCTAATTTAAAATAAATGACGGGAATTTAAAAGCGTGACGAGAAATTAAAATTACGAAAATAAATTAAGACAAAACGAGTAAAAATAAATTGACGTAAAAATAAGACGAAACAATTAAAATAAACTAAGTAAAAATGGCGGGAAAAATAAATTTAAAAACAAAATTTAAAATTAAAGAAATTAATTTCGCAATATAAAAAAAATGAAATAATTTCGCAATTAAAAAGATAATTGCGAAATCATAACCAAGATTTCGCAACATTACGAAATCTAAGATTTCGCAATTTGAAGGTATGATTTCGCAATTATGGAAAAGGGCAAAGATTTCGCAACTTGAAGAAGATTTCGCAATATGAAGATGTAGAACAAATTCGCAATCATTGTGAAGAATTCCAAAATCGAATCAGACGTGAAGATTTCGCAATAATTCAAAAATCGAATCAGATTTCCTTAAAAGGCACAATTTCGCAATAATTCAAAAATCGAATCAGATTTCCTAAAAAGGCAAAATTTCGCAATAATTCAAAAATCGAATCAGTTTTCCTAAAAAGGCACAATTTCGCAATAATTCAAAAATCAAATCAGATGGAAAGATTTCGCAATATGAACCAGATGAAGATTTCGCAATAGAAAAAGTAATAATTTCGCAACTTATGGATAATTCAATTTTGCAACTTTATGAAAAGTTCCAAAATCGAATCAGACATTCCTAAAAAATAGGAATCAGATGTAGGACGAAAATAAGCAACTTTTTAGCACCTTTTCAAGGGCAATAAGCTAAGAAAAACTCCAATAAGCTAAAGTAAAAAGATCAAGACGAATCAAAAGCTTATAAAACTTCTAAAAACATGAATCAAAAACATAAAATAAAATACTTTGAATTGAGAAGTGGGTTTTGATGAAAAGAAAGATGAAGAACACGAATTAAGAACAACACAAAGAAGATGAAAAGATTAAAAGGCTTGAATTAAAAACAAGAATCCGAAACTTACATGAAAAATTAAAAAGAAGAATTAAAAGACTTGAAATATAAAGTGCAAATATGAAAATGGTGGAAGAGGTAGTTTGTCAAACTACCCAACAACTACAAAATTAAATGGAATGGAAATATATATAGGGAGATTAGGGAGGAGCTTAGGAAGCTTCCTCCCTCTTTCTTCTTTCTTTAATTGCATGCTTTAGTCCTTGATCTTCTTAATCCTTTGTTAATCTTCTTAATACTTGGACTTTAATGACTTTGTCTCGGGATTTCTTTAACTCGTCTTGACATTTCTTCATAAATAAGACTTGAGTTTTTCGGCTTTTTAGTAAACTTCCGTCTTTTGACTTTTTCTTCGATAAATCTTCAGAATTGGTCTTGGACTTCCGTTCTTTTTGCACTCTTGATTTCTTGACTTCGTCTTTCGTCTTTTTCTTCGATAAAAGCCCGTGAAATCCCGTGTTTTCTCCACTTTTCACCTTTTCGTCCTAAATCACAACAGAAACACAAACCACGCATAATTCCGACATAAATGACATAAAATACACGTTTTGGCTCGGTTATTATTGTAATTAAGTGGTAAAAAGGATGGGTGTTTACACACCTATCAAATCCCCTACACTTAACCATTGCCATGCCCTCATGCAATGCTTAGTGATAAAGCAAGTTTACACTTTTCTCATAATCAATCAACCTTGGCCTTATTAACATACTACTAAAACAAAAATTAGAGTACTAAGAGAAATTACAACTTTAAAGTAAACAAAAGGATAGAAAACCATTTTCAATTGAAAATAGCTATATGGAAATAACTTGCAAAGAGATCTAAGACTTACATTAGGGCTTTGGTGCTGCGAAGATTTATCACCCTCAAGTTTCACGTTCCCCAAACTAAGCTTAAAAACGAGATCATTGTTATTATAAGTTAGCAAAACAAACACTTACACACATGGCTTAATTATATGCTTAAACTCCCTTATTCCTAGGTGTATCTCTTATATTTTATTTTTATCTTAGAATGATCATGAAGATGCATTTTTGGACTTATTGCGATAGTTTATTTAGGCAGAAAGCAAAGTAGGACGATTTGATTAATAGTTAGCCTAAGGACAAAGTTTCTTAAAACTGCTTCTCGGGATATCAAAAAGTTCATATCTTGGCATAAATCGCTTCACGATTTGAGACCTTTCTCGGGCCGATATTTGGCATGTACTTCATACTTCATATCTTGAGAGACGTTCATGATATAATGGTCTTCTCTTCGTTAATAGAGTTTCTTCACTTGGAGACTTTTGAGGGGTACTCCAACTTTGTTGACCACGACTTCATCATTATTTCTTCAATCGCTAATTGGGATTTTGAGATACAACGACCCGCCTCCTTTTCGGACTTGGATCTATTTATCCTCATACCTTGTTAGGGTCTTTTCGGATAGATTTCTCCATGATCTTTATGGGAGTTGATTGCTTTTCTTCGTGAGTCTTGATCCTTCATATTGATTTTGGGAATAATGCTTTTCACATCACCTTGGATCTTTAGCAATAAGATTGAATCCTCATGCATTGTTAGGGCCTTTTCGGACTCGCCAATCTTCGCGCCCCGCTTCATAAGTTATGCCTTGGCTATGAACTCTTATCATTACCGAGCAACTTTTAAACGATCTTGGGCTAGAAGCTAAGTAACCTTTCACATCGTACGACCTTACTTATTGCAGATAAATTATTAGCAAGTGATGGGAGAATAGGCAAATAATTACACCAAGTGAGTTTGTGCAAGAATACCGACTTATAATTGACTCTATCATTTCTCGTCCTCCACAATTTAAAATCTCAAGTAATGAGACTCGTGGATACTTAGCCTAATAAACCAATTAAGGTCTACATGGTTAAGGATACTAGCTAGAATAAACTTGGATAAGTTTATTCGGGTTGAGTCAGAATAATCGCAACGGGCCTAATATGTCAAAGACTTCCGAACTAGCTACACCACTTTATTAATATATATATACATATGAAAGCAACGATAAAAATTTAAAAATTACGACTAAATGGCCAAAGTTAATAAAAAATTTGAAAAATGTTGAAAAAGATGATTTTCCGGTTAAATGAAGGCATTTTAATGGAAAAGTCCACTTAAAACTTCGATAGAAGTCCCCCTACACTTAATATAAACATTGTCCTCAATGTTTAAGCATGTAGGAAAAGTCTCCCCTACACTTATGACATTGTACACGTTGTTTAAATCTTGCTAAGGAAGAGACAACTAAAGAGATTCCTATTTTAATATTGAGAAATATAAAATAGTGAATCGAAAAGAGTTTAGGATAGAACCGGGAAGAAGGGAACACAGAATCACGGTTCGTCAAAAGTCATCAAGAGTGTGTCTTTGAAGCTCTAATCCCTGCATATGATAAGAAAGAGAACAAGAAACACCACGGGGCTCCCCCTACACTTATGCTGAAAACAGATAAAGATAGATAATCGGGTTGCCTCCCGAAGAGCGCTTGTTTTTGTTAACCGAGTCACGAGCCTGACTCGTCCCCGAATTAAATGGTCCATGGGGAAGCCTCGAATGTAATACCGGGATCAAAGACCTTGTCCTCGTTCCCGGAGGACATCAACAAAGGAGAGGCGGGAGGATAAGTCTTGAATGGTAGGAAAGTCTGCTCAATATAAGAAAAGCAAGTGAAATCCAGATTGACGAGAGGTGGGGTGGGTAAGGGAATCACATTGTCATCCTCCAAAGACAATGGATGAAGACCAATTGGCAAAGCCGTAAAATTATCAATCATAGAATGGTCCATGTCACCTCCCGGGTCAAAGCATTTATCCTCATGAAAGTAGATCTTGTCGATATCATCGTAGATAAGGAGTGTAGAAACTCGTTTGAAAAGATCACGATCAAGTACGAAACCATCATTCATTTATGGGGATTGTTGATAAGGTAAATCCTCACGAATGTGGTAAACGTAATTCTCATAAGAGGAGTGTTGATTAGGTAACTCCTCGAGAATAGGCTGTTTGGGCATGTGAGTTGGTTCGTCATTATTATGAAAAATAAGACGTTCCAATTCATCAAGTTCGGCATCGACGTTGGAAAAGTCGACCTCGCTTGTAGGAGGAAGCATAGGTAAAAGAGCTAGCTCTCGGTCGATAATTTCCTCAATCTCGGGCTCGAAGACGAAATGATCGTACTCACCACATGTTGAACTCTTGTTGGGAGGATCAAATATCGCATGTGGAGTTGTGAGTATGTGATCATTGACTAGCGAAGCAAACTTGTCCGTAAGCTCCGCAAAAGTCGGCACATCACACAGATTTTCCGGAATACCCGCGGGCTCACTTGGGATGACGACAAGTTCCTCGACACTAGACTTTAGGAATTTGTCCGATTCAGTTGCCGAGATAACGTCAAGATGCTCATCCTCCATGATGAGAGAGCCAACGGGCTCCTCGGGTGTGATAGCAATAGACGAAGGAGGAATGGGAGAAGTCTTACGTTGCTTTAGAAATTCCTCCTCGTCGAAAATAACCTCAATATCGTCATCGCTCTCCTCAATACCTAAAGGGCTAATAATAAGCTCAGGGATATGAGTACTCGTCTGATCTTGCTGCTGTAAAAATGACTCCATACAAGTTTGCAGCGTGTGTAAAAGCTCTTTCGTTTGTTCTTGAAAAGTTGTAGCAAGATCGTTTCTTTGTTCTTGAAATCTGTAGCAAGATCGTCAATTGGTTCTTGGTAACTCATCCCATGACGAGGCTGATGATCAATTGGGTATTGCAGGGGTTGGTCAAAACTGGAAGGGGTATAATTATAGTAATTTTGATCCCCTGTAGGACAGTGAAAACTTTCGTGAGGACCCCCACACTTATAGCACCACGGGATGGATAAAAATCTAGTGCATTTTGAGGATAAGGATCGTCATAGATGGGAGAGGGTGAGAAAGTATTGTAAGAGGAGAAGTACGAATTTGTTGAATCGCAAAATGGACAAAATCCAAATTGTGTATCGTCGATATCAGAACCACACCGCTCACAAGTACACCATTGACATGTTTGAAAACCATGCCATGGTCGCCCACACCGTACACAAGACGAATCCATGAAGAAAAATAGACAAGCAAGAAAAATAGACGAATCCAAAATCGAATCAGACGTTCCTAAAAAATAGGAACCAGATGTATGACGAAAATAAGCAACTTTTTAGCACTTTTTCAAGGACAATAAGCTAAGAACAACTCTAATAAGCTATCAATAAGCTAGAGAAAAGGTTAAAACTTATAAAACATCAAAATGAAGGCACGCAAATCAAAAGACTTAAACTTTATGTAAAAACTTGATGAAAAAGATGATGAAAACAAGAACGTGATTAACAAGAAAGATTAAAAGATGAAAATTAAAACAAGATTAAGCTTAAAACGTAAACATTCAATTAAAAACAAGAAAGGAAGATGAAAGATTAGAGTTCTAGTGAGAGAAACTGTCACTTTCTCTCTCTAGAACTAAACTACTCCTACTCCTAAAACTAAAACTAACCAACCCTCCTAAATGAGTTTAGGAGGGTATTTATAGGAAATGGGGAGGTGCATGTGTTGCCTCCTCTTTCTTTCTTTCTTCACGTCTTCTCGTCTTTTAAGTTCTTCGACTTTATCGACTTTGTCTCGGGATTAATTAAACTCGTCTTATAATTTATTTATTTAGTAGACTCGAGCTCTTCGGCTTTTAGTAAACTTCCGTCTTTTGACTTTTTCTTTGATAAATCTTCAGAATTGGTCTTGGACTTCCGTTCTTTTTGCACTCTTGATTTCTTGACTTCGTCTTTCGTCTTTTTCTTCGATAAAAGCCCGTGAATGCCCGTGTTTTCTCCACTTTTCACCTTTTCGTCCTAAATCACAACAAAAACACAAACCACGCATAATTCCGACATAAATGACATAAAATACACGTTTTGGCTCGGTTATTATTGTAATTAAGTGGTAAAAGGATGGGTGTTTTCACACCTATCAAATCCCCTACACTTAACCATTGCAATGTCCTCATGCAATGCATTAGTTACAAAGCACGATTACACTTTTCATCATAATCAATCCGTTTTGGCCTTTATTAAAGAGACAGAAAATTACGAAATAAGTAAAGAAATCAAAAACATACCTTCAGGTTTTGAAAATGTCATGAATGATCATCATCCTCAAGTTTTCACTTTCTCCAAACCAAGCTTAAAGACGAGATCATTGTTATTATAAGTTAGCAAACTAACACGAACTCATGTGGGCCAATTATTTACTTAGACTCCCTTATTCCTAGGTGTATCTCTTATATTTTATTATTGTCTTGAATGATCACGAGGATGCATTGTTTGACTTATTTTGATAGTTATTAAGTCTGAAAATAAAATGGGACGATTTAATCAATAGTTAGCTAAAGGACAAAATCTTTTAAAACTGCTTCTCGGGACCTCATAAAGTTCATATCTTGGCATAACTTGTTTCGCGATTTGAGACCTTTCTCGGACCGATATTTGGCAGCGACTTCATACTTCAAATCTTGAGAGACGTTCATGAAATAATGGTCTTCTCTTCATAATAGGAATTTCTTCACTAGAAATTTTGAGAGATTCTTCATATATGGACCACGACTTCTTCATTTTTCTCCAATCATTACTTTGGACTTTGATATACAACGATCCGCCTCCTTTTAGGACTTGGATCTATTTATCCTCATACCTTGTTAGGGTCTTTTTGGATAGACTTCTCCATGATCTTTAGGGGAGTATTTGCTTTTCGTCGTGTGTCTCGATCCTTCATATTGATTTTCGATAAATGATTCTTCACATCACTTTTGGATCTTTAGCAACAAAATGTAGCCCTCATGCCTTGTTAGGGCCTTTTCGGACTCGCCAATCTTCGCATCCCGCTTCAATAAGTTATGCCTTGGCTATGAACTCTAATCCATACCGAGCAACTTTTAAACGATCTTGGGCTAGAAGCTAAGTAACTTTTCAAATCGTACAACCTTATTTATTGCAGATAAATTTATTAACAAGCGATGGGAGAATAGGCTCATAATTAACTCACATAAATTCACGAAAGAATACCAAACTTATAATCGACTCTATCATCTCTCGTTCTCCACAATTTAAAATCCCAAAGAATGAGACTCGTGGATGCTTAGCCTATTAAATCAAAGTTTTGGGTTTTCGAGTCGTCTATAGGATCTTGCAAATTCTTAGACTTTTTCAAGTTTAGAAATCGCATTTTAAAGTTCCCTTGATAAACGACTCTCTAGGATCATTTATAGGAACTTGCGAAAAGTTCTTGTTCTTAACCCGTGAGAGTTAAGACTTTCGCGTTTTATAGCTCCCTAAATAAAAGCCTAGCAAAACTTGACTTAAACACGTTAAGGATACTAGCTAGAGTAAACATAGACAAGTAAACTCGGGTTGAGTCAAAAGATTCACAACGTTTGAAAATTAAAACCACTTTATTAAAAATTTATTCTAATAAGGAAAGAAAATAACTATACAAAGGTAAAAACAACTATACTACTAGGCCAAAATAGATTAAAAATTTTGAAAAATGTCGAAAAATCAAATTTTCCGGTTAAAATGAGGACAAATACAAGGAAAAGGCCACTTAACTTCGATAGAAGTCCCCCTACACTTAATATAAACATTGTCCTCAATGTTTAAGCATGTGGGAGTAAAATCCCCTACACTTAGGACATTGTGCACTTTGTTTAAATCTCGCTAAGAAAGGGACAACTAAATAGATTCCTATTTTAATATTGAGAAATATAAAATAGTGAATCGAAAAGAGTTTAGGATAGAACCGGGAAGAAGGGAACACGGAATCACGGTTCGTCAAAAGTCATCAAGAGTGTGTCTTTGAAGCTCTAATCCCTGCACATGATAAGAAAGAAAGCAAGAAACACCACGGGGTTCCCCCTACACTTGGTGAAAATAGATAGATAATTGGGTTGCCTCCCAAAAAGCGCTTGTTTATATTAACCGAGTCACGAGCCTGACTCGTCCCCGAATTAAATAGTCCATGGGGAAGCCTCGAATGTGATACCGGGATCAAAGACCTTGTCCTCGTTCCCGGTTGACATCAACAAAGGAGAGGCGGGGGAATAAGTCTTGAATGGGAGAAAGACCCTTTTGACATACGAAAAGTATGTGAAATCAAGATCCACGGGAGGTGGGTTGGGTAAAGTAAGCACATTGTCCTCCCCCAAAGACAATAGATGCTGAGCAAGCGGCAAATCCGTATAGTTATCAATCATAGCATAATCAATGTCACCCCCCGGGTCAAAGCACTCATCCTCCGTGATAGTGGCTAGAGGGGAGGATGAAAGGTGCTCGGGAGGGGGACTTGGAACAATATCTTCCTGCAGCAAATTATCAAAAATAATGTCCCCCTCCGTGTCAGAATCATCAATACCTGGAGGGATGGAGTGGATATCGATTTCTTCCAGCAATGGGTCATTATCTTCAACGAGAGGAATAGATGGGGGTAAAGACTTGGAAAGAGGAGGAGAAGTCAATGCTTCGATTTGAGCAATAAGAAGGTGCACTTTCCATAATCTATCGCGAAGAAGTACGTCTTCCACCTCATCCACAAGATCATGTTCATCAGTGAACTTCTCGTAAACCGGAGAGAATAAATCGTCATCGCCCGCATCTCCCGGTGGAGATTGAGAAATTTCAAAAGTGAAATTCTCATAGCTGGGAGAAAAATCGTCATCACTAGGATCGACCTCTTCCGTAAGAGCAACGTCGTCCTCAGGCTCCATAGAAGGTAAGTCACGAACCTCATCATCCAATACCTTGTCGAGACCAACATCACTAAGCTCATTCAACGAATCTAGATCCTTAGATGCAGTAGGAACATCGAGAGTAGGAGCAACAACTTCAGAAGATTGGTTGAAAGTGTAGACATCATCGTTGTCGTCATCATCATAATAGATGGGACGAGTCCAGTTAGGAGTGACGTAGTCGGCTAACTCTTCCTTGATAACCTCCACATCTTTAAGAAGCTCATGTAGCAACTTTTGTTGTTCATCTCCCCGAGTATGTTCAATTTCACCAATTCTATCCCACGCTGTAATTAAACATTTTGGTGTAGAAAAGAAGGAAAAACGACTAAATTGGCTCAAAAAGGTGTCGGTGGTTTTCAAGGTTTCGTCCACATCAAGCAACGGTTGCCTTTCCTGATGTAAGTCAGCTCGAAGTTGAGCTATACTTTCTAGAATGCCATTCAAAGAAGTGAGTTGTTAATCAAGACTAGTTTGCTGAGAGGATTGATGATTGAGGGTGTGATGTGGGGGCTCAAAATTATAGACACTAGGATGATAGCACGGTACTTTCTCAAAGATTTGCGACGGATCACAAAAAGAAGCATCGTGAGGGCCCCCACAAATATAGCACCATGGGTATGGAGAGAAACTGGGTGCTTCTTGTGGATAGCGATTATCATTGTCATAATTGTACCCCGGTTCTTGCCCGTGTCCATAAGGGTATTGAACCGGGCACGAAACATGCCAATGAGAATCGCTTCCACAATAAATGCACGGGGAACGGGGGGAGGTGGGTTCAAAAAGGACGAATTAGTCGAGTTGCACAAAGGACAAAATCCGAATAGGAATTGTGTATTGTCGAGATCGTTTCCACACCGCTCACATGTACACCATTGACAAGAGTTGTTCCCAGATAATTGTTTCCCACACCGGACGCAATGGACATAAAAATCCATAAAGAAAGATAGATAAGCAAGAAGAATATTTTTGGTGCAAAACTTTGAAAAAGAAATGCTTTTTATGATTTTTCAAATGTTTTTGGATTTTTGAAAATTTTTGACACGAAAAATAACGTTCACAAGTGAACGGATCCCAAAAGCCAACGCGTCTCTCACAAAAAACCATTAATCTTCACGAAAAGAGCCGGCAGCGGCGCCATTTTATAACTGGTTTTTGCATGGGTTCAATTAAGTTCTCGGTATATTCTCGAATTGATTTCCGGTTCAAAGTACGACTCAATTGTTTTTGGTGAAACACATATTTTTGGTTGTTTTTAAAATAAATATGCAAAACGTGTATGAAAATGACGTGAAAGTAAATCTAACTCTAATTTAAAATAAATGACGGGAATTTAAAAGCGTGACGAGAAATTAAAATTACGAAAATAAATTAAGACAAAACGAGTAAAAATAAATTGACGTAAAAATAAGACGAAACAATTAAAATAAACTAAGTAAAAATGGCGGGAAAAATAAATTTAAAAACAAAATTTAAAATTAAAGAAATTAATTTCGCAATATAAAAAAATGAAATAATTTCGCAATTAAAAAGATAATTGCGAAATCATAACCAAGATTTCGCAACATTACGAAATCTAAGATTTCGCAATTTGAAGGTATGATTTCGCAATTATGGAAAAGGGCAAAGATTTCGCAACTTGAAGAAGATTTCGCAATATGAAGATGTAGAACAAATTCGCAATCATTGTGAAGAATTCCAAAATCGAATCAGACGTGAAGATTTCGCAATAATTCAAAAATCGAATCAGATTTCCTAAAAAGGCACAATTTCGCAATAATTCAAAAATCGAATCAGATTTCCTAAAAAGGCACAATTTCGCAATAATTCAAAAATCGAATCAGATTTCCTAAAAAGGCACAATTTCGCAATAATTCAAAAATCGAATCAGATGGAAAGATTTCGCAATATGAACCAAATGAAGATTTCGCAATAGAAAAAGTAATAATTTCGCAACTTATGGATAATTCAATTTTGCAACTTTATGAAAAGTTCCAAAATCGAATCAGACATTCCTAAAAAATAGGAATCAGATGTAGGACGAAAATAAGCAACTTTTTAGCACCTTTTCAAGGGCAATAAGCTAAGAAAAACTCCAATAAGCTAAAGTAAAAAGATCAAGACGAATCAAAAGCTTATAAAACTTCTAAAAACATGAATCAAAAACATAAAATAAAATACTTTGAATAGAGACGTGGGTTTTGATGAAAAGAAAGATGAAGAACACGAATTAAGAACAACACATTAAAAGGCTTGAATTAAAAACAAGAATCTGAAACTTACATGAAAAATTAAAAACAAGAATTAAAAGACTTGAAATATAAAGTGCAAATATGAAAATGGTGGAAGAGGTAGTTTGTCAAACTACCCAACAACTACAAAATGAAATGGAATGGAAATATATATAGGGAGATTAGGGAGGAGCTTAGGAAGCTTCCTCCCTCTTTCTTCTTTCTTTAATTGCATGCTTTAGTCCTTGATCTTCTTAATCCTTTGTTAATCTTCTTAATACTTAGACTTTAATGACTTTGTCTCGGGATTTCTTTAACTCGTCTTGACATTTCTTCATAAATAAGACTTGAGTTTTTCGGCTTTTTAGTAAACTTCCGTCTTTTGACTTTTTCTTCGATAAATCTTCAGAATTGGTCTTGGACTTCCGTTCTTTTTGCACTCTTGATTTCTTGACTTCGTCTTTCGTCTTTTTCTTCGATAAAAGCCCGTGAAATCCCGTGTTTTCTCCACTTTTCACCTTTTCGTCCTAAATCACAACAAAAACACAAACCACGCATAATTCCGACATAAATGACATAAAATACACGTTTTAGCTTGGTTATTATTGTAATTAAGTGGTAAAAAGGATGGGTGTTTACACACCTATCAGGCTTGAAGTGGGTTTGGGTGACACAAGCCCATGAAAATTAGGCTAAACATACCCCATTAGTTGGTTTGAGTATAAATCAGTCATTGGTTTTTAGTCTCATAGGTTTTAAAAAAAATTTGCATGCTCACTTTTTGGTAAAAATCAGCTAAATAAAATCAGTAGACTGTATCTTAATTGTTTTAGCATGATTTGATTTGAAAACATAGATTCTGTTAGATATTGAGCTAATCTAGGCATTGTAATTAGTTTGTGGTAAGTTGGTGCTGTTTTGTGAAAGCTTTTGTGAGCCAAAACTCACCCTAAGTGCAAACTGCACCAGCAAAAAAGCCCAAGACCCATTCTCTGATTTACAGTAACCTTCTTGGCCCTTTTGTATGTTTTATTTGCACTTGACTTCTTGTTTTTTTGTGTTTAAACTGACTCCCCACACTCCACTGAGTGTGGGGGTGCCTTTGGTTCCCAAAAATACCAAGTAAATCTCAAGATACAAGCAGATTTGTCACCAGATACGTTTTTTTTTGTCCTAGCAGTGGGAACCAACTTTCCCCTACTTGTATAAAAGTTACCACTGCTAAGCTACTAGACAAAAAGGTCCCAAGTGTCACTTTCAGTTTCTAGTTTTTTTGTCTTTAGTGGTCTAATTTAGGTATTTTTAGCTGATTTCAATTTTGTTATTTTTCTTATTTTATTTTTTATTTTTATGTCTAATTTATTTTCTTGTTACTGTTCATTTACCATTTTTTAGATTTAATTGCATTTTAAATTACTTTTTAATTCACTGTTTTTGTCTTTTAGTGTAAAAAGTTAATATTTTTCAGTTTTAAAATTTTTCCTAGATTAAGAAAAGTATTTTAAGATTTTTAGTTTAAAAATATTTTACTGTTCACTTTTTAATTAATTTTTAGATTTAATTTTAGTTTAATTAGGGTTTTATTAATTCTGTTTTGTATTTTAGTGAAATTTTTTACTTTTTTTCAAACTTTTTCATTTTTTACCGTTCATTAGTATAATTTAGGATTTTTAAAATTGTCAAATTATTTTTAGCATTATTTTAATATTTTTAATCATTATTTTAGTTTAAAAATAGTTTTTAGTGTTTTAAAAATAGAAAAATAGTTTTGAAAATTTCGGAAAAATACTTTTTAGTCTTTAATTAATATAAGTGATTTATTAGTTCAATAAAATAATATTTTGGGCTTTTTCTTAATTATATTTAATTTTAGGGCTTTAATTAGCATTTAAAATTGAATATTTAATTATTAAAAGGTTTTAAAATATATTTGTTGGATTTTTATTCTTATTTATATTATTTTTGACTTAGTTTTAATTTTTAATTAATTTTTAGGTTTAATTTTTAATTTTGTCACGTTTTACGTATTTACGTTCGCGTTTTACGTTAATTCGTCGTAGTGTAATCGTAATCGTAGCTCGTCTTTATTTTTTTCTCTCTTAAACCAAAAACGTCACTAACCCAAAATTTGATTTTATATATTGGCACACTCAATCCACACACCTCCTTCGAGAACTAACCCGCATTTATTCGACTTGTCGGTTTTCCTAAATCGTCGAGTTTAATACTTGCCCATTATACGTTGTTTTCCAAAACGCGTATTTCTACACCTATCATTTTACTTCACCTTGCTTACGTCATCACGCAATCCAATATTCATCTTTTTGTTATCATTTTATGCAAAATAAGGGTAAAAATGGCCAAATTTTAAAATTTTTCTTATTTTTCATAAGTGTTTAAGACACGAATGTAGGTTTTCCGATGGTGAGAATAAGAGTAATTTTTGACTCGACCATGCGTGTTGAGCACTTAGCTTCAATTCCTTAACTTTTTAGGCTAAGTCTCTTAAATGAGGACGAGAAATGATAGAGTTATTTATAAGTCTTGTAATCTTTCACGATCTCATGTGTAGTAATTATTAGCTTATTCTCCCCACGCTTTTGTATAATAAATTGTTAATAAATATTGATTTAGCGGTTTAGTCACTATTGTTGGTTTCTAATTTGTTTTAGTAGCTTCCATGTAATTAAATTGGGAAAACATTAAGGTATCGCCAGCGTCACGGTTTTGAAGTATTGGCACCCGAATAATCGAAAGCTTCACCTAATAATAAGATTTCAAGTGCTCACCTAAATTAAGCAAAAATTTGAAGCTCACAAGGCCTAAAAATCTATGCTCAAATTGAAAGTGAATCAAGCCTTAATCTTTGAAGCTTTAAAGTTCCAAAATTCGCTTTAGTGTGAGGATATACGTCTTTGGCTAATAAAACCACCGACGAGGCGGATAATAAAAGGCAAGGCAAGACCGAAGTCATAATAAAAGCTCCATGGCAGAGTTGAATAAAAGATGGAGGTAAACCTATGATAATAAGGCCCTTCCGTTAGGGGGCGTATAAAAGTCTTGGTAATAAGTCTCATGTTCAAAACCGTTATAAAACCGTGTTTATCGATCCTTCTTGTTGACTTAAGTTTTTGACATCGTTGTCTATTAGGATGAATTATTAATTTAATGATTTTGGTTACACCGTTAAGACTCTATTTTTAGACTTAATCTCTATTCACGTATAAGTCAATGATGCATTCTCGTGATCATTAAGACAAAATAAAATATAAGAGATACCAAGTAGGAATAAGGGAGTTTAGGTTTGTAATTAACACTCATGAGAAGTGATGGTGTTGCTAACTTATAATAACAATGATCTCGTTACACGCTTAGCATGGAATTGGGTGAAAATCGAGGACGACGAAATTATTTCTAACGAAGCATTCACGTGTTCTTGTTCTATGATCCCAAAAGTCACTTTACCGTGATGAAAACAATACATTATGTCTAAAACACGTGCAATAGTTTATTTAAATTTATGTCTTCAATAAAAGTCATCATAAAATGAATTTTGGAAGTGCTACGATACTTAATTCTAGCATTGCGTGGGGACACGACAATGGTTTAGTATGGGGGAGTGATGAGACTGTAATTATATATAGTCTCATCGGCCAAATAGGGCTTAAAACGCTTAAAATATCATCAAAATACCCAAATATATGCCTGTGTTTGTTCATTGTGTATTTTAGGTACGGATATCGTGAAATCAACAAAAGATCAAAGGAATCAAGCAAAAACGAACACGGGAAACGAAGCCGCATAATGAACCGGGCCCAAGTATGGATTTTCCAAAAATACCCTTGAAGTTTGAAGAGTTGTCAAGTTTGGTCCCTCAAGATGAGAAGATTGACACTTTATACCCCTCATCTATCACAAATCACTTTAGGATCCCTAAAGTTTGAATAAACTCCAAGATTAGCCCTCCTATTGTGAAGAAACTACAAAATTAGTCCTTATAATGAGATTGTTAAACATAAGGACTATGGATGCAATTGCATAAGGATGAATGGTGCAAATGTCAAGGACTATCTATGAGATGACACAAGGACTGAGGATGCAAAGTGCAAAAATGCTGCCATTAACAAGGAGGGTCATTTCTGCCAAGACTTTAAACTATTTAACTTAAACCCCCATTACACTTAACTACCCGACAACTTTAATTCTCTCACCCACTCATAAACCGCCACGTCACCTCCCACTCTCCCATCCACCAATCAGATACCCCCTTCTTATACATCACACCCCACTTAACCAGGATTAGTGTTAAACAAAGATTTTAAATCTTTTGTTTAATATTATCCCCAGGCGCCAAACACGTTTAACACTTCCTCTTTTCCCAAAATAGGATTAAAACATCAGTTCATCCCTATTAGAACCCTAATCCCGTGATTCTTAATCCCCCAAAATTAAAGTTTGTTGATTTCCAGATCCTTGATTAATGCTAAGACAAACCAAACCCCACCTTTAGTCAAAACTCCAGCTCAACCACATGCCTTATGGGACCCTCCCCTGACCCCTGTATGCTCAAAAATGGCAAATAAGGAATCCAAGCAGATGATCAAGGGATCTTAAACTTTACTTGTCCTCCACAACAACAAGTGAACGACTTAGATGAGATTCTAACAGCCTGGATGATCACATGTATCTGTTATCATCACATGTAGACTTTTGACCAAATTCAAGAATTCAAACCAAGAGGGCATCTTTGTAAATTCTTAGCTAGGGTTTATGTTAGACTAGAACCTTCCTCTTTGTACTATATAAGTGGACGACTCGTGTCCCTTATACTTGTTCCAGATTTTGTAAAAGCCTTTTATTTTAATGAATATTTAGAGTGTTAATAAAATACTTTGCATTTCTGAGTTCCATCCTTTATTGCTTTTAGTTAATGATCATTTGATATAAATTAGTTCGAGAAGTTTCAAGGTTTTAGTTTTCAAGTTTTCAGAAAATCGTTTCTTTTGTTTCAAAGTTCATTTTTGTAGTTTTGAAAAAGATTTTTATTAGCTTGATTCCAAACCCCACATGAAGTGAAAGTGGATTGGGGGTTTGAGTTCAGCTTATATAAAAGATCCTTGTCAAGATTTTAGAAGTGTTAAGGTTTTGAGGATTGAAAAGCTAATTTTCAGTCTTCCTTCATTATAAGCCATAAGCCATAAGCTGGCTTAGCCAATAAGCCAGTCTTACAGCTTCATAGCATTCTACCAGTTCATCTCTTTGTTGGTTTCTTTAACTTTGCAGGTTTACAAGGAGGTCTTATTTCCTAAGAAGACATATTGGGGTAGTCTTGACTGTTTAAGTCACCACCTAGCACTCTCTACTCTCAAACAGCAGCATCATTCAAAAGCTCATTGCACAAGCCCCAACTTGTAAGGAGATGGCATTGCAGCCATAGTGGGGCCCGGATGTGGGTCACACAAGGTAAAAAAACCTAGGCTTGAACCCTCCTTCTAAAGCTTTTATGTGATTGTGTGTGAATTGGTATGAACTTGTTTGTGTGTTGGATTATTCAGTTTGATTAGGCTCACATTAGCTTGTTATGCATGTTTAGGATATAGGAAATCAGTTTGGTTGGATTTTATAAGCTTTTGATTTGGTAAAATCCATTTTCAGTTAGTTAAAGGGTTGTTTGGGTCTAGGGTTTGAAGTGGGTTTGGGTGACACAAGCCCATGAAAATTAGGCTAAACACATCCCATTAGTTGGTTTGAGTATAAATCAGTCATTGGTTTTTAGTCTCATAGGTTTTAAAAAGAATTCGCATGCTCACTTTTTGGTAAAAATCAGCTAAGTAAAATCAGTAGACTGTATCTTAATTGTTTTAGCATGATTTGATTTGAAAACATAGATTCTGTTAGATATTGAGCTAACCTAGGCATTGTAATTAGTTTGTGGTAAGTTGGTGGTGTTTTGTGAAAGCTTTTGTGAGCCAAAACTCACCCTAAGTGCAAACTGCACCAGCAAAAAAGCCCAAGACCCATTCTCTGATTTACAGTAACCTTCTTGGCCCTTTTGTGTGTTTTATTTGCACTTGACTTCTTGTTTTTGTGTGTTTAAACTGACTCCCCACACTCCACTGAGTGTGGGGGTGCCTTTGGTTCCCAAAATACCAAGTAAATCTCAAGATACAAGCAGATTTGTCACCATATACGTGTTTTTTGTCCTAGCAGTGGGAACCAACTTTCCCCTGCTTGTATAAAAGTTACCACTGCTAAGCTACCAGACAAAAAGGTCCCAAGTGTCATTTTCAGTTTCTAGTTTTTTTGTCTTTAGTGTCTAATTTAGGTATTTTTAGCTGATTTCAATTTTGTTATTTTTCTTATTTTATTTTTGATTTTTCTGTCTAATTTATTTTCTTGTTTCTGTTCGTTTACCATTTTTTAGATTTAATTGCATTTTAAATTACTTTTTAATTCATTGTTTTTGTCTTTTAGTGTAAAAAGTTAATATTTTTCAGTTTTAAAAATTTTACTAGATTAAAAAAAGTATTTTAAGATTTTTAGTTTAAAAATATTTTACTGTTCACTTTTTTAATTAATTTTTAGATTTAATTTTAGTTTAATTAGGGTTTTATTAATTCTGTTTTGTCTTTTAGTGAAAAATTTTACTTTTTTCAAACTTTTTCATTTTTTACTGTTCATTAGTATAATTTAGGATTTTTAAAATTGTCAAATTATTTTTAGCATTATTTTAATATTTTTAATCATTATTTTACTTTAAAAATAGTTTTTAGTGTTTTAAAAATTGAAAAATAGTTTTGAAAATTTAAGAAAAATACTTTTTAGTCTTTAAATAATATAAGTGATTTATTAGTTCAATAAAATAATATTTTGGGCTTTTTCTTAATTATGTCTAATTTTAGGGCTTTAATTAGCATTTAAAATTGAATATTTAATTAATAAAAGGTTTTAAAATATATTTGTTGGATTTTTATTCTTATTTATATTATTTTTGACTTAGTTTTAATTTTTAATTAATTTTTAAGTTTAATTTTTAATTTTGTCACGTTTTACGTATTTACGTCCGCGTTTTACGTTAATTCGTGAGACAATTGAAGTGATGTTTCCTTGTTCTGGGATCCTTTATTTTTTTTTGTGTAATCGTAATCGTAGCTCGTCTTTATTTTTTTTCTCTCTTAAACCAAAAACGTCACTAATCCAAACTTTGATTTTATATATTAGCACACTTAATCCACACACCTCCTTCGAGAACGAACCCACATTTATTCGACTTGTCGGTTTTCCTAAATCGTCGAGTTTAATACTTTCCCATTATACGTTGTTTTCCTAAACGCGTATTTCTACACATATCAGAAAGTTTGATTAAAAATCTGATGATGGTTACTTCCTTGGATACTCTCTAGTATCTAAAGCATACAGAGTCTTTAACACAAGAAGACAATATATTGAAGAAACCTATCACATCACCTTCAATAAAAGTTCTGAAGCTCTCACTTTTACAAATCCATCAGATGATGAACTTCATATTCATGAATCTCACAATTATCCATCTGATGAATTTCAACATTATGAGCCTTCTCAAAAATATCGATCAAGCAACTCAGTCCCTCATATTGATCCATTTGAAGATATGACAAGTCCTACAAAAGGAAATCCTTCAGTATCACATACAGATGGCTGTCAATCAAATAATGATCAATCTCAAAATGATCAGCAAGACAACAGAAATGACCAAAATGGTCAGTCTCAAAACAATCAGCATGTTGACACGCATGATCAAAATGATCAATCATATGCAGCTGCTGATGAACAATCTGAGCCCCTTGCTCAAAGCTCTCCTACCATCTCTAGGGAATTAGGTCTTGGATATGTTGCTTCTGACCAAGAAGGAAGCCCTCCATTGATTAAACCTTTGTCCACTGAATATCCTTCAGTAGACACTAGAGATAATCCAAGTCCAAGTCCATGTCATGGACTTCCAAGCTCTAGCTCTAATCATGATACCAGTACCTATTCTCTAGCTCCACAAAAATCTTGGACTCAAAATAGTCACATACAGCTGGTGAACATAATCGGCAATCCTGGTGAAGGTAGAGTCACTAGATCTATGGCAAAGAAACTGAGTGCTGCTTCATCTAGAGAATGACTCTTTTCAAACTTTCTCTCAGAAATTGAACCTACAAAGGTTTCTCAAGCACTCACACACCCTGGATGGGTGGATGCCATGCAAGAGGAACTCAATCAATTTGAAAGAAACAAAGTCTAGAAATTGGTTCCTCTTCCCTATGGTAAATCAACCACTGGCACCAAATGGGTTTACAAGCTCAAAAGAGATGAAACCAATGCAGTGACCAAAAATAAAGCTAGACTGGTAGCCCAAGGATTCAATCAAGAACCTGGTGTTTATTTTGATCAAGCCTTTGCTCCAGTTGCACGTATGGAAGCCATACGAATCTTCCTTGCTTATGCCACGTATATGAACTTCATCATCTACCAAATGGATGTCAAAAGTGCATTCCTAAATGGTGACCTAAAAGAAGAAGTTTATGTTACTCAGCCTCCTGGCTTTGAGAGTAGTAAATACCCAAATCATGTCTACATGCTTTACAAAGATTTGTATGGACTGAAGCAAGCTCCAAGAGCATGGTATGAAACTCTCTCAACATTTCTCATTGAACATAAATTTGTCAGAGGAAAAATAGATAGCACCTTGTTTATCTATAAATCTAAAACTGACACCATTCTTGTACAAATTTATGTGGATGACATAATCTTTGGTTCTACAAGCTTGAAACTTTGCAAACAATTTGCCAAGGATATGACCATCAAGTTTGAAATGAGTATGATGGGAGAACTCACATACTTCCTTGGTCTTCAGATTAAACAATCTGACCAAGGCATCTCCATCAATCAAGAAAAATATGTCAAGGATCTGCTGAAGAAGTATGATATCAATTGTGCTTCTGTTAAGACTCCAATGGTACCCCCTAACAACTTAGGACCTGATCTCAATGGATAATCAGTCAATGAGACTCAGCATAGAGGTATGATTGGGTCACTCATGTACTTAAATGCAAGCAGACCTGACATTTAATTCTCTACATGCCTTTGTGCAAGATACCAAGCAGATCCAAAGGAATCACACCTTACTGCTGTAAAGAGAATCTTCTGATACCTAAAAGGTACACCAAGTCTTGGTCTTTGGTACCCGAAATCCTCAGGTTTTGACCTAAAGGGGTATTCAGATTCTGACTATGCTGGATGCAATTTGGACAAAAAAGCACTTCTAGTGCCTGCCAATTGCTTGGTGGCAAACTTGTGTGTTGGAGTGCTAAAAAGCAACAAACAGTTGCCATGTCTTCAGCAGAAGCTGAATATGTGGCAGCTGCTGGATGTTGTGCCAATGTTCTTTGGATGAAAAGCCAACTGACTGATTATGACATAGAATATGAAAAGGTACCTATCTTTTGTGATAACACTAGTGCTATTGCAATATCCAACAATCCAGTCCTCCACTCAAGAACAAAACACATTGATATCAGATATCACTTTATCAGAGATCACATTGTCAAAGGGGACATTGAATTACATATCATCCCCACTCAATACCAATTGGCTGATATCTTCACCAAACCACTGGATGAACCAACTTTCAAAAGATTGATAATGGAGCTTGGTATGCTGAATATTGATGATACAAAACCTGAACCTTCAACATTCACTGAAGAAGCTTGAAGGTTCAACATTTCATAAAAGATTTTGATTAATGTTAAGTAGCATTGTCTGAGTAAAGGAGTGTGCAATGTCACATGTCTATTTCACTTTATGTGATTGTTTATATGATGTTATTTCTCCTTATCTGATTCACTAAAGTTGAACAAATAATCACCAGTCATCAAAAGGTTCCTTCAGCAATGCTAAACAAATTTTAAATACAACTGAGTAGCTAGGCCTGAGTAGAGGAGCGTGCAACGTCATATGTCTTGTTCACTTATGTGAACATGTATATGGGGTTTTGTCTCGTCATCTGACGCACTGAAGCTCACAAGTATTGCCATCAGCTTCAGCACATCTGGGCAACAACATTTAAAACCTATCAATCATGTGATTCAAAAGAGTTAATGGCATTGAATTTTTCTTGTGAATAAAAAAACATTCTTTCAAAAAGGTATCATTTGTTAATTAAGGAAATTTCAAACGTCTCCATCCACAGTCAACAACTCCCTGACACATGGGGCGTTTTACTGTTCAAAGCAACAGAAAATCATACCTTTTTGCAGAACATTAATGAGAAAGTTTGAGCCAAATGTTCAAAAGAAACCCTAAAAGATTTATAATTTTTTCAAATGGTTTTAAAAACTTTTTACAAATCAGTTAAAGTTTTTATATAATCCCTAACAATTGGATTTCATTCCACGCTTACAAATCTTTTCATCCAAAAAATACACACAAACTCTCTCTCTTTCAAAACACACACAGAAACATCAATGGCTGAATCATCTTCCACTACTAAGATTGACAAGATCACTCTCAACCCATCCACTCATGTTAACTATCCCATTGATGAAATCCTTTTCAAACCCAACAACATCACCTTACTCAAACCTGAATCCATTAAGTCTGTTCCTCGGGAACAAGTTTTGACTTATCTATCCAAAAGTGTTTTAAGGTATGCTTTATTTGAGGATCCTGGGATGATGTTTCAAAATTTACTAAAAGAATTTTGGTTCACAGCAGAGGCTTCTAACAACAAGAAGTCCATTGAGTTTGATTCTACCACGATTGGGATTCATGGTAGATTTGGGTTAAAGTTATTTAGAAAAGTTTTGGGGTTAGATTATTTGGAAAACTGATGTGTCGTGGATTAACACATATACGTTATAGGACAAATTTAGGCAATTACCTTTAGGAAAAAGTAATTAACCAAAAATAAGTCAAAGACGAATACGATTAAACACGTGAGTGTCCTAAGTTCGTTGTACACGAAGATCGAGTGAATTTGAAACGTTTCGTTTTGATTTGGACAATTGATTTGAATGAGTCGTTGGTTTTTAAAACTAAAATTAAACTCTACGAATTTTAAGCTATTTTTAATTAATCCTAAGTGCATGAATCGTAAACCCCGCTAATTAAAAATCGACAAATAATTGACTAATCAAAAATTCAAACACTATTTAAAAATTAATCTATTGAAGAATCTATAAAAATAAATCTATTTAATTAAAATAAAAACTTTTAATCTATTTAAAAATCTAATAAACTTCTAAAACTAATATACTTTTAATAAAAATTATCTTTAAAAACAAATCTACTTAAAAACCTAATTTATTAAAATCTATATTTTTTTTTTAATATTTTTATTAGAAATTAAACTAATTTAACTATTTAAAATATATTTTTTTTTTTTTATATTTTTATTTTATTTTTATTTATATTTTACTTAAATTTACTCTAACAAAAATATTTATTAAAGGTTATTAAAAAAACGGATTGAAAGTTATTAAAGTTAGTAAGTTAAGAATTCTACCAACTGTAACTAATCTATATTAACTACGTAACCTGAAATAATAATCAAAAGAGCTCTAGGCTCAACTGGTAAACACGTTGGGAGTATAAAGAGCAGGTCTCGAGTTCGAGACCTGCAGGTGACAAATTTGTGAATATTTGTTATTCTTTTTGGCAGATTTTGATTTCAATCAATCTCTTATACATAGTAACAATATACAGCAGTAGCTTCAACTTAACAGGCAAAAATAAAATCATACAGGCAAAAACGAATTCTAGCAGTTAACAACATAAATCCTCACAGCCTATTCTAAAATGCACAATACTTAACCAATTCTAATAAAAGCAGTTCTAAAAATTCAGATTGACTAAGGGTTGCAGGAAAACGAAGCAGTCTAATATCTTAATATGCTCAGTTTGAAAATTACTCAAATCCAAACACCCCTAGTTATATTTGCAGGCCACGAATCACAGCGATGGTAACAAAAACTTAGCAGATTTAACAGTCAATAACATTCATTCAATTAAGAAAGTACCCCAAACATACTTGAATACTAGAACAGAACAATCATACATCAAGAACTGCAGCTCGTATCATATATCAGAAATATTAGTCAAAAACCACGATCCTAGTTGAATATTTTAACAATGCATTCCGATTTAGAACCACAGAGAATGAAAATCTATCATAAATAGACAACAATCTTATTCTGAAAACACTAATCACGACAGATCAGAATGCATCATTTAAAACAAAGCAATAGTTAATTAAATTAAACATAAATGTTCATGAACGTAAAATGCTAAACCAAAAGAAAATCAAAGTTTCAGCAAATCAGATTAACAAATCTGTGGTACTATCACACAGATTAAGATCAGTAACAATCAAATAAAAGCAATTTAAGCACAGCTGTAATTTAAATGAAAAAACAGTTAATCAGTCAAATAAAAAATTGACAGACCAAATTAACTCATCATAAGCAGAAAATTACCCATTCTAATGACAATCAGACAGAATCATTACCCTAAATCATTCCCTAATAGCAGTTAAATAAACCCAGCAGACATATGCATTTTATGCAGTAAACATGATAGCAAAGTTAATTAACTAACACCTCAAATCAATATTTCTGGTTAATCAAGGTAAAGCAGATACAGTACTCAGGATCTAATTATAACAATAATTCAAGTATAACTAAGACAGCAGCAAGCAAGCTAGACTCAATTAAATCGACAAGCATTTAACATAGCATAGAACAGCGTGAATACATATGAACAATCGGCAGACTACGAAAAACATAAACTCAGCAACTAGTTGCACACAATGAACATTACTATCGCAATCAAACTAAATCAGTTACTTATTAAAACAAAATGTATTCTAGGAACATGAAAATAAAAGAAGATCAACACCTTTTGACGATAACCTTTGAGACGTAGGCTAGCGCTGAGCTACCTATGAACCGAGATAAAAACCACCATTCACCATTTATCACCTTAACTCGAACCATACAAGAACTTCGAACCACCAATTTTGAATCGAAACAGCAGCTTATTTTAAGCGTTTATCCAGTGGGGATAAACGTTTATATCCCTAATCTAACTCAAATGATCATATAAGCTATGATATTCAGCTTATATAAACCATTCACAATTATAATAATAGCTTATTATAGATTTGAATTGCATAAATTTTTAACCAATAAACAAATGCGAGATAAAAAAATTATGAGACTGAAAATCACTTTTATTAAATCGAATCAAGCATTACAATATTTAAAAAGAAAAATACAATTTTCTATCTAAAAACTAACATTATAAAAGTAAAGTAAGAAAAGGGATGTCGATTACATGGAAAATGAGGGGGGTTTTATAGCTGAGGTGAGGTCTCGGGTTGTTGAGGAAGAAACAATTAGAACCGTGCGATGAGCATCTCTCCCTTCTCTCTCCTGTCAGTTTTGATCCAAAGGTGCAGGATCAATCACCCTCACACGGATTGCCACCGTGTACCAATTTGTGTTAGTTTTGTGCTTTCTCCTTGCTGACTTGGAGGGTAATGATTGGCTCATTGATTGTATAGCAGGATCTCATCCAATCATATGAGAGGAGTGACGCATCACCAATCCACGTAGGAGCTTCGTACTAAGGATCTACGTGATATTCACGCTCTTGTCTTCCCTTTAATCTCTGATTACACTCGCGTGGCCTTCAATCGCTGATTAATTAGAAACCCCTAATTTCTAGGGTTCTTAAGCTGGTAAACTCGTTCCCCCTTTCTTTCGTCTTTTCTTTGTTTATTTCTTTGTTTATTTCTTTGACCGACTTTATTGACCAAAAGTTATAAAAACTTTATCACCGTCTCATTTGTGTATCATTGGGCTTTGACCCACATACTCCCATTCGTCTCTATTTTGGGCCTAAGTTTTGGGCTTCGACAAAGTGGCAACATAACAAATTAATGGGCTTTGACAAGCCCATTAGGTATTGGTGGGATCCACTAAGCCCATTACTTATAAAAGCTCAATTCCTCAAATAACGGACTCGATTTTAGCATCTTTGATCTTTTCTTCAAAACCCGTGTCGATTTTGCCGGTTTTCGCCATCTTCGATACCTACACACATTAAACAACAAACAAACGAATACAAAGCCATTTTCATTGATTATATGCATTTATTCATCGTTTATCGATACAAAAGATATGAGTAAAATCACTCATATCAAACTCCCCCTTGCTAAACAATTGCCGTGTCCTCACGCAATGATAAAATAAAACTATGTCTACACCATTATTCAACTTTTGACTTTTTATTTTGCAAAGACATAATGTAACTTTAAAAATCATAAAAACTCAAATAGATTCATCGTCCTCGACTTTTCACTTTTCCATGCCAAGTGCAAAAACAAGATCATTGTTATTATAAGTTGGTAGATTAACACGAATTCATGTGGGCTAATTAATCACTTAGACTCCCTTATTCCTAATTGTATCTCTTATATTTTATTGTTGTCTTGAATGATCACGAGGATACATTGTTGACTTATTTCGATAATTTATTAGGCCGAAAATAAAGTGAACGATTTAATCAATAGTTAGCTAAAGGACAAAATCTTTTAAAACTGCTTCTCGGGCTCTCATAAAGTTCATATCTTGGCATAACTTGTTTCGCGATTTGAGACCTTTCTCGGATCGATATTTGGCAATGACTTAATACTTCCAACCTTGAGAGACGTTCACGAAATAATGGTCTTCTCTTCATAATATTTCTTCACTTGAATTTTTGAGAGATTCAAACTTGGACCACGACTTCTTCATTTTTCTCCAATCTTTACTTGGGATTTTGATTAACAACGATCCGCCTCCTTTTTGGACTTGGCTTCATTTATCCTCATACCTTATTTTTGGTCTTTTTGGATAGACTTCTCCATGACTTTTTGGGAGTATTTTGCTTTTCGTCGTGTGTCTCGATCCTTCATATTGATTTTTGAATAATGAATCTTCACATCACTTGAGATCTTTAGCAATAAAACATAGCCCTCATGTCTTGTTAGGACCTTTTTGGACTCGCCAATCTTCGCATCCCGCTTCAATAAGTTATGCCTTGGCTATGAACTCTAATCCATACCGAGCAACTTCTAAACGATCTTGGGCTAGAAGCTAAGTAACTTTTCAAATCGTTCAACATTATTTATTGCAATTAAATTTATTAACAAGTGATGGGAGATTAGGCTCATAATTAACTCACATAAATTCCCGAAAGAATACCGAACTTATAATTGGCTCTATCATCTCTTGTTCTCCATATTGTAAAATTCCAAGAATGAAATCAATGGATACTTAGCCTATTAAATCAAAGTTTTGGGTTTTCAAGTCATCTATAGGATCTTGCAAACTCTTATACTTTTACAAGTTTTAGAATTTGCGTTTTAAAGTTCCCTTGATAAACGACTTTCTAGGATCAATTATAGGAACTTGCGAAAAGTTCTTGTTCTTAACTCGTATGAATTAAGACCTTCGCGTTTTAAAGCTCCCTATATAATAGCCTAGCAAAACTTAATTCAAATACGTTAAGGAAAAGCTAAGGTTAAAAACCAAGTCGAGTCAAAAACTATTCTTATTGAAAGCCTACATTTGTGTCAAAAACACTTATTTTATTTATTAAAACTTAAAAACAACACTAAAAATTTTAAAATTTTATTGAAAAATGAGAAAAACTACACGTTAGGACACGACAAAAGCAATTGCAAGCGATTATATCGATTGACTCCCCCATGCTAAAACCAAACATTGTCCTCAATGTTTCTTAGCTCAAGAGTGACACCCCCTTGCTAAGACACGAAGAGTCTAATGCAATCTCCTAGCATGGTAAGAGCACGCAAATCTATAAGCCGTTTATTAATTATGCCTCAAGATAAAACGTTAGTCAATAATAATCAAGGGTAAGAAAGTGTGCCCCTTTTTAGCATTCAAAGAATGGAAGATCAAGTGGACCGGCAAAAACCGAACACGAGAGTCTTCAAATATAAGGGTCGTACCTAAGATCACAACACAACAAATCACGAACACGAGCTTGAAAGATCAAGCCTTATTAGTGTAAGAAAATAGAAAGAAGATAGAATGTATGGGACTCCCCCACAAGGCACCTCGTTTTTGTTAACCGAGTCATGAGCTCGACTCGATCCCCGCATTCATTGGTCCTTAGGGAAAGTGGTAAAAACCGGCATAATGGAGTAAAATCCATGATAAAGCGCGATGCCGGGGTCAAAGATCTCATCCTCGTTGTCGGATGACAAACGAAAGGATAAAACTCCAACACAAATCTCTAACAAGAGATGGTAGTCACAATCAATAGTATGGATGTAGCATGCTCCACGAGATAAACTCGCACCAATATGATCGAAAAATCTTTCAATTATTGCATCGGTGAAAGTCCGAGATTTCCCTAAATCGACGATTCCGGGATCGAATACCTCGTCCTCGGTGGAGAAAGGAATGGACAACAAGGTGTCGTCCCCCCATGCTAATCCTAAGTCATATGAAGCACATGGTAATGGTGGAACAAAAGTCTCAACCATGGTGGTTTCAACTTGCATGACTTTGTCGACTTTTTCACTCTTAGGAACGTGAACAAAGGGGTCATGGTACTCAATATGAGTCACATGAAAAACCCGCACATTAAGATCAACGCGAGTGGGAGGGAGATTGGGAATAATGTAAACTTCTCCATCCGAGTCGACATACTCATCATAAAAGGTGTGATCATCATCACCAACCTCATCAACCTCCTTCATAAGAAGATCATCATCACAAAGGTTGTGAGATGTAGGAGGTATGATGTTCTCAAAATCCTCTTGAAACAATGGATTATTGTTCAATGAAGGTTCAAAGAGAGGATTTGAGTAGGTCACAAAAGTGTCATCAATCTTGTCATCACAAGACATTTCCGACAAAGTATCGAGTGTGTCACACTCGGATACTAGATCATCATTCTCATTTGAAGGCAATTCATCGGCGAATTCCTCGAGAATGGTAGGTAAAACACAAGAATCACGTTCGATCTCGAGATCGGAAACGTCTTCACTTCCCCGTGGAAGTGGATCAAGGATAGCAAAAAGTTCATCGATGAACTTATCCAACGAATAATCACTAACCTCACTCGGTGTGAAGTTAGGAATCAAAGGCTCTTCAAATGAAGATTGTGCCTTAGGAACATCAACATGATCCTTAGAAGAGAATGAAAATGAGTCCATTTTCAAAGATTGTTCAATTAAAGCAATATCACTCTCGGGATCGAAATTCTCATTATCAAACTCACTAGCATCGAATGGCTCACTCAAGTAATCATCAATTTGTTTTTCAATCTTATCATCCTCGTGTGGAGTGAGTATAGATGAGGTAACATTACAACATGATTCAACAAAATTAGGTTTTTCACTTTCCAATTTCTTAGGAACCAATCTTGAAATTTTTTCCGGTTTGAAAATCATATGTTTATCCCCATGAAACAATTTAAGCTCCCCTTCTTTCATATCAACTAAAACACCGGCCGTACACAAAAATGGTCGTCCTAAAATTATAGGCGCACGAGGATTCGGCTCATAATCAATGATAGCAAAATCGGCTAGGTAAACGAACTCCCCCACTTTAACAATGACATTTTCCGCTATACCAACCGGTCGAGTGGTGGTTCCATTAGCAAGCTCAATGATCATTCGAGTCGGAATAAGTCGCAAATAATCAAGAGTTTTCCAAATGGACAAGGGCATAACGTTAATACTAGCTCCTAGATCGGCTAGAGCTTTGTATTCCCCAATCTCATTGAAAACACAAGGTATCAAGAAGTGACCCGGATCATTATACTTCTTAGGAAAGAGATCAATGAAATCCGAGGTACTAATCACATTTAAAGTAGCCTTGGTGACATTCCAAAAGGTTTCTTTAGGTGGCACAATAAGCTCAAGCTTCCTTTCTAAATTATCATAAGCGGTGATAGCCTTAAGCTCCCCCCTCGGGTTTGGAATGGTATTACTAGGTAAGCAACCCGAAGAAGTAGATGGTTTAGACATAAATCCCTCAAACATCGAAAGCAATTTATTTTGATTTTGCTCCACACTTTGTTGAATACGATTTTGACCTTGCTCAAACATTTGCTCAAATCTTTGTTCCATTCTTTGTTGATTAAGCTCAATCTTGTTATTTTGCCCCTTTAGTGTATTTTGAAACTCATTTTTCAAAGTTGCCATTTGTCCTTGAATGTTATTTTGCAAAGCCTTCATATTCGCCTCATTTGATTTCATGTAGCTTGACAAATCATTTTGATTATTCCCTTGAAAACCTTGATTGTTTTGATTAGCATTAATCCCATTTCCTTGATTATAATTCCCTTGGTTACCACGGTTAAAATTATTCCCATTGTTTCCATTGTTGTACCTATTTTGAACCGGTGGAAAACCCGGTGGAGCAACATGATTTTGACGAGGAACTTGACCGTTGGATCCATAAGTTCCCGTCGCGGCAAAAGCACTAGCTTGATCAAACCCCGCGTTCAAACAAGCATAGTTAGAATGTGCTCCACCACATGATACACAAACATTCCCAATCATATTAATCGATCCATGAGGATTCTTCCTAATCTCACTCAAAATCGTGTCAATCTTAGAGTCCAATCTAGCAATCTCGTGATTAGATGAATTCACATTGGAAACAACCGGTGTGTTTCGTGAATATTGTGCTCTAGACTTATCTTCAATTATTCTCCACGCGTCTCTCGGTGTTTTTCTTAAAAGATTACCACCCGCGGCGGCATTTAAAGAATCTTGTTCAATCATATTTAGCCCATTATAGAAAGTATTTATTTGATGCAATTCCGAGAAACCGTGGTGTGGACATTGTCTTAACAAATCCTTAAATCTTTCCCAAGCAACCCCAAACGATTCATGCACTTTTTGTTCGAATCTAGTGATCTCATTTTTAAAATGTGTTGTCTTGGACGGTGGAAAGAAATAATTCATAAACTTAGACACTAAATCATCCCAAGTTAAAATCGAACCCGGTGGTTCTTTCTCATACCAAAGCTTAGCATTACCCTCGAGCGAGTACGGAAAAAGCATGAGCTTAATCACGTCATTCGGCACATCTCTAAACTTGAGAGTCGAGGTAATTCGATTAAAATTCCGAATGTGAGAATGCGGGCTATCGGCCTCATTGCCACGAAATTGGTCGGCACGAATGAGCGATAGAAGACCCGTCTTAATCTCAAAATGATCCGCCAAAATAGCCGGCACAACGATTGCTTCCCCATACCCTTCGGTGGGTGCACGGAGCAATTCCTCCATTGTACGGTTATCGGCCATCTCTACAACAATAGGTGGAAGCTCGGGTTCCACTATTCGTTGTTGACGATTTCTATTTCTACGTGTAATATTTTCAAGCCTATTAAAATCAATCACAAGACGAGATGAACGTAATTGCATACACTACAAAGACGAGAATTTAGAGGATTGAAGAAAAGAAATTAGACAAGAAAGAAGATTATTTTTGGTATTTTTGGTATTGCTCAATCAATAATGATTGATAAAAAACAAGGAATAAGGATAACTACTATGGAAGTAAATTACCCTCGGTCGACTTTGAAACGATAGGTGAAAACCTAAACGTCTCGAGGTTCAATAAGTAAACAACAAAAAATAAGATTTATTACTACTTGAGTCGGCAAACCAATAATAGGTTGTCCCTCTCAATATACGCACAAGCAAGCGGGGAAACGAGGTGGCACAAAGCACTTAAAAACCTTTTTCCTTAGACGGCCTTTTATAGCTCGTCGCCTTATACCCACCTTATAGTTTGTATAAATCGAGTTCAAACTTCTTATTAGTATTTATCTATTTTGCCTTTATTTTTGTTTTGGGTTCGAATACAATAGCTAGGTGATGAAATCCCAACTAAGGCTTATTTGAAAAGTATTTAAAATTATTGTTCTACGTAATACAATATATTATTCACAAAAAACGAGAAAAACGATACATACTACTTAATAGAAAAATAACAAAACTTTCCGAGGACGGAAAGGGTCTTCAAATCCACGATCAACAAATCTCCACAAAAGCGAATCGTACACAAGATCCCCGGCAGCGGCGCCAAAATTTTTGATGTGTCGTGGATTAACACATATACGTTATAGGACAAATTTAGGCAATTACCTTTAGGAAAAAGTAATTAACCAAAAATAAGTCAAAGACGAATACGATTAAACACGTGAGTGTCCTAAGTTCGTTGTACACGAAGATCGAGTGAATTTGAAACGTTTCGTTTTGATTTGGACAATTGATTTGAATGAGTCGTTGGTTTTTAAAACTAAAATTAAACTCTACGAATTTTAAGCTATTTTTAATTAATCCTAAGTGCATGAATCGTAAACCCCGCTAATTAAAAATCGACAAATAATTGACTAATCAAAAATTCAAACACTATTTAAAAATTAATCTATTGAAGAATCTATAAAAATAAATCTATTTAATTAAAATAAAAACTTTTAATCTATTTAAAAATCTAATAAACTTCTAAAACTAATATACTTTTAATAAAAATTATCTTTAAAAACAAATCTACTTAAAAACCTAATTTATTAAAATCTATATTTTTTTTTTTAATATTTTTATTAGAAATTAAACTAATTTAACTATTTAAAATATATTTATTTTTTTTTTATATTTTTATTTTATTTTTATTTATATTTTACTTAAATTTACTCTAACAAAAATATTTATTAAAGGTTATTAAAAAAACGGATTGAAAGTTATTAAAGTTAGTAAGTTAAGAATTCTACCAACTGTAACTAATCTATATTAACTACGTAACCTGAAATAATAATCAAAAGAGCTCTAGGCTCAACTGGTAAACACGTTGGGAGTATAAAGAGCAGGTCTCGAGTTCGAGACCTGCAGGTGACAAATTTGTGAATATTTGTTATTCTTTTTGGCAGATTTTGATTTCAATCAATCTCTTATACATAGTAACAATATACAGCAGTAGCTTCAACTTAACAGGCAAAAATAAAATCATACAGGCAAAAACGAATTCTAGCAGTTAACAACATAAATCCTCACAGCCTATTCTAAAATGCACAATACTTAACCAATTCTAATAAAAGCAGTTCTAAAAATTCAGATTGACTAAGGGTTGCAGGAAAACGAAGCAGTCTAATATCTTAATATGCTCAGTTTGAAAATTACTCAAATCCAAACACCCCTAGTTATATTTGCAGGCCACGAATCACAGCGATGGTAACAAAAACTCAGCAGATTTAACAGTCAATAACATTCATTCAATTAAGAAAGTACCCCAAACATACTTGAATACTAGAACAGAACAATCATACATCAAGAACTGCAGCTCGTATCATATATCAGAAATATTAGTCAAAAACCACGATCCTAGTTGAATATTTTAACAATGCATTCCGATTTAGAACCACAGAGAATGAAAATCTATCATAAATAGACAACAATCTTATTCTGAAAACACTAATCACGACAGATCAGAATGCATCATTTAAAACAAAGCAATAGTTAATTAAATTAAACATAAATGTTCATGAACGTAAAATGCTAAACCAAAAGAAAATCAAAGTTTCAGCAAATCAGATTAACAAATCTGTGGTACTATCACACAGATTAAGATCAGTAACAATCAAATAAAAGCAATTTAAGCACAGCTGTAATTTAAATGAAAAAACAGTTAATCAGTCAAATAAAAAATTGACAGACCAAATTAACTCATCATAAGCAGAAAATTACCCATTCTAATGACAATCAGACAGAATCATTACCCTAAATCATTCCCTAATAGCAGTTAAATAAACCCAGCAGACATATGCATTTTATGCAGTAAACATGATAGCAAAGTTAATTAACTAACACCTCAAATCAATATTTCTGGTTAATCAAGGTAAAGCAGATACAGTACTCAGGATCTAATTATAACAATAATTCAAGTATAACTAAGACAGCAGCAAGCAAGCTAGACTCAATTAAATCGACAAGCATTTAACATAGCATAGAACAGCGTGAATACATATGAACAATCGGCAGACTACGAAAAACATAAACTCAGCAACTAGTTGCACACAATGAACATTACTATCGCAATCAAACTAAATCAGTTACTTATTAAAACAAAATGTATTCTAGGAACATGAAAATAAAAGAAGATCAACACCTTTTGACGATAACCTTTGAGACGTAGGCTAGCGCTGAGCTACCTATGAACCGAGATAAAAACCACCATTCACCATTTATCACCTTAACTCGAACCATACAAGAACTTCGAACCACCAATTTTGAATCGAAACAGCAGCTTATTTTAAGCGTTTATCCAGTGGGGATAAACGTTTATATCCCTAATCTAACTCAAATGATCATATAAGCTATGATATTCAGCTTATATAAACCATTCACAATTATAATAATAGCTTATTATAGATTTGAATTGCATAAATTTTTAACCAATAAACAAATGCGAGATAAAAAAATTATGAGACTGAAAATCACTTTTATTAAATCGAATCAAGCATTACAATATTTAAAAAGAAAAATACAATTTTCTATCTAAAAACTAACATTATAAAAGTAAAGTAAGAAAAGGGATGTCGATTACATGGAAAATGAGGGGGGTTTTATAGCTGAGGTGAGGTCTCGGGTTGTTGAGGAAGAAACAATTAGAACCGTGCGATGAGCATCTCTCCCTTCTCTCTCCTGTCAGTTTTGATCCAAAGGTGCAGGATCAATCACCCTCACACGGATTGCCACCGTGTACCAATTTGTGTTAGTTTTGTGCTTTCTCCTTGCTGACTTGGAGGGTAATGATTGGCTCATTGATTGTATAGCAGGATCTCATCCAATCATATGAGAGGAGTGACGCATCACCAATCCACGTAGGAGCTTCGTACTAAGGATCTACGTGATATTCACGCTCTTGTCTTCCCTTTAATCTCTGATTACACTCGCGTGGCCTTCAATCGCTGATTAATTAGAAACCCCTAATTTCTAGGGTTCTTAAGCTGGTAAACTCGTTCCCCCTTTCTTTCGTCTTTTCTTTGTTTATTTCTTTGTTTATTTCTTTGACCGACTTTATTGACCAAAAGTTATAAAAACTTTATCACCGTCTCATTTGTGTATCATTGGGCTTTGACCCACATACTCCCATTCGTCTCTATTTTGGGCCTAAGTTTTGGGCTTCGACAAAGTGGCAACATAACAAATTAATGGGCTTTGACAAGCCCATTAGGTATTGGTGGGATCCACTAAGCCCATTACTTATAAAAGCTCAATTCCTCAAATAACGGACTCGATTTTAGCATCTTTGATCTTTTCTTCAAAACCCGTGTCGATTTTGCCGGTTTTCGCCATCTTCGATACCTACACACATTAAACAACAAACAAACGAATACAAAGCCATTTTCATTGATTATATGCATTTATTCATCGTTTATCGATACAAAAGATATGAGTAAAATCACTCATATCAAAAACCCTAATGATTATGAAGCAGTACCTGATGATTTTATGGTTGTCAAAAATTTCTTTATAGAGATTGGGTATACTGAAGAAATTACTGAAAGTGGGGGGGGGGGGGGGGGGGTTAAAAAGAAGTTCTTTGCCACCAAGATGGAAATTGCTGATGTCCATTCTTATTGAATGTTGGGGGGGGGGGGGGGGGGAACTGGAGGCCTTGACCAGATCAACCAAAAAGATGCTATTATTTTATACTGTCTGGCCAAGAGTGTTAAAGCTGATTTTGGGAGGCTTATTTTTGAAGATCTCCATGGGAAGCTGGAGAAAAAGACCAGAGAGAAAAACGTTGTTTACACCAGATTTTTATCTCTCCTTTTTGCTGACCATCTTGGAAATGATTTTTCAAAAATCAATGGAGAGAAACTAAATTTTAAGACCTTTGATCTCACTCGCTGGAACATTCCAGTCAGCACCATTGATCCTCCTCTTACACAACCCATGCTGGACATCTGCTCAGCAGATGGTCTAGTAGTGTACAAAGCTCCCAAAGACACTTCTTCAACTGGAGAAGGGGATCTAAAAGGCAAAAAGCCTGGAGCTTCATCTGGACCTCGTCAAAAGCAAATATCAATTAATACCAAGAAGGTTAGACGTGAGTCTAGAAAGAGGAAAACCCTCACACAATATTCCTCAAAGAAGATTGATGATGATTCCTAAGGCCATGCTTTGAAGAAGACTAAGTCCCTGGCCAAGGACAAGAACCCCAGTCGGCCGTCACCTTCAGTCTCTGTTAGAGGTGACATGCATAAAGAAGCCCTAAAGGCAACCCCTCTCTCAACTTCTTTAGGAGAGAAGGGTGAAGATGGAGCTCACCCTCAGCTCAGTAGTGTGGAGTCAGCATTGGTAAGTATCCTTCATTCTGAATACAAGTCATACTTCATTACCATTTTCTATCACTTGTCACTCCGAGTCTACACCAGGGAATGATGTGTCAGCAAATCCAACAACTGATGCTGACCCTGGCATATCTGTTTCTAATGATGTAGCTCCCCCACAACAGGGTTCTACTGAAGGAACCAAAAAGATCTAAACTTATTAGGGACTCTTTCTCAGGATCCATCAGGTCAAACCAACCCTGGTGGTGAAGGGCTTGAAACTGATCCACACACTAAAGATGATGATCAGAAGATTACCAAGGAAGTGAATCTCACCACTGGAGCCAAGGTGGGGCACTTGCCTACATTTGTTGTCAGCATGTCTGGGGATGATTTGGAAAAAGAACTAGGGTTCAGTGAAAGAATTCCAGTCAATCTAGATGACAGTGATGAAGAGACTAGTGATGTAACATAAAAGCCACCTTCCCCCAGAACTAAACAGGTAAAAGAATTAACCAATCAAGTGTTGATTCTTCAATCACAGGTGGCCAGATTGAAGGAAGAAAAGGTGCTTGCTGACACTGAAATCTCAACTCTCAAAGCAAGACCAATTCCTCATTCTTCTGAACAAATCAAGGATGTCATCATTGCTGCTTTGAAGCCTTTAGTCCTAGATGTGGCCACCACCACTTCCTTAAAGCAAGAGATGTCCTCTCTTATGGACTCCATCAACGATGCTTTCATGGAGTTTCCACCAGAATTCACACCAGTTCCGGCCAAGTTATTACTTTGTGTGATTCTGTGTCAAAGATCAAAGATAGAGTGACATTGCTGGAGAAACAAAAGCTGACCATATCTGATGAGGTTCAGCAGAAGCTACAAGCCTTTGAACCTGTTCCAGCCATGCTGGCCAAGGTAACTACCACTCTTAATCATCTTTGTGGCCTCTTCCCTGCTGGTGGGTCATCAGAAGCTACTGGGCAGTCTTCTGTTGAGGGGGAGAAAAACACAATCCATCAGCTCTTGCAGAAACATGCCCAAAAGAAGGCTCAGAAACAATCCATTATCTATGAGTCACCTATCACTGAAAAAGAGCCCAACAAAGGGTAAGGGGGAGTCATCAGCCAAAGATGATCATATGCAAGGGCTGACCACAAGTGGGGAAACAACTGATAGTGGTTCACCTCCCTTTATACCCCAAAACAAAGGAGACTTTACTCTGAATGATCGTTTGATCCGAGCTGGAGTTGCCACTCAGGAAGAACTTGACAAGTTATACAAGCTTTAGCAAGAAGAAAAGCCAAGAGATCTGAAGCTAAGCTTGTATGAAAAAATTGGGAAAGTTGAGGTAGAAAGTATCTTCAAGAAGAAAGTGTTATATGAAATGTTTTGTATAACAAGGCTTAACAGAAGAAATATCTCACCAATCACCAATGTTGATATGTTGACCAGCAAAGGTGACATCCATCTCAAGTTCTATAGGGTGATGGAACTGATGAGATACTTGAAAACTTTCAAGGAAAAGAACTTTCTTACACTGGATGGATTGAAATGAGTGTGATGATCGAGAAAAGAAAATCCAAGAGATGGGATGAAGTTCGCACCAGAATCGAGCACTATATGAGAAATCATGAAAAACTAGGCGAGATTCTGAACATCAACTGTAAAACCCGCATGCTTTTACCATGAATAGTACCCTTACGATAGTACGTACATGATTAGAACTTTCCTTTTATAGCATTTTTATGTTTCACGAACAAGAATTACAAGTATTACGTACGTGTTATTACACGATAAGTATTTATTACGTATTAACACGCGATAATTATTTTAATAATAATAATAATCACGAACGTACGAACATGAAATCATGAACGTAAATTAATCACGAGCTAATATTACGTATGTATGTATATTTATTACGATCACGAATAAATATAATAAGACACGAACGATAACTATTAAATCACGTAAATCACGAACACGAGAACACACTTATTATTTAGACACGAGAAAAGTACGGGTTACCCCTTGTGGGCCCCCTTACCCGCGGACACAACAAGACCAAAGGGCCAAGCCCAGGCAAATTTACTAAACATGAAATTAAGGGAAAAGTTATTTTCATAATAACTAAATATTGAAAACAAGAAACCCTAAAAATCTTTTCTCCTTTCTCCTTGTCTTGGTCGCCAGGTATACACAAACCAAAGGGGTGTTTTGGTTGATTTTTGGTGTTCAATTATTGCAAGGATCGTTAGTCTGTTCATCCTTTTTTATTCACGTGATCGGTATAACCTCAAACCTCTTTTATTTTTATGTTTATGATTTATAAATCACATGAAATCATGAATGTTTTTAATAACAAATTAAAAACAAGTTATAAATCATGTTAATTAGTCATGGGGTAAATTAATAAATGGTTAAGGGGTGTTTGTTTTGTGGCTGACGCCTAAACCTAGCCCCAAGGGGGTCTCAGCTTGGTTTTGACTCGCACCACCGAGACCTCAAGATCTCGGTTTGGTGTCTTGTTGTCTCGACAGCAGCAAGAAGGGAGACCCCGACCTCGGTCGGGGCATGGTGGTGCTCGGGTAGGCCACGGCAGCAAGGGGAACACCGGCTAGCCGGTGGGAACCCTTGGCTAGCCGGCAGCTAGTTGACCAAGGGTGCGTTTGTTGCCGGTTCACGGGTTAAAACACGGGTCCGGTTCACACATGTTTAGATTAAAACACGGTTCGGTTCATAAGTTGTTTTTTTTCCAAGGTTAAATATTTTTACAAGTTATATGTTTTTTTTTCAATACTTAAATTAAATTAATTAAAAACATGAACATGATTAATTTAATTTACATGACTTAGGTTATTAATTTTATTATTAACACATGAATTTTAACCTAAGTACTTATTATTTAATTAGACTATATAATTAATTAATTATTAAAATCATGACCTATAATTAATTAATTTACATGACTTAGGTTATATTATTAATAGATAATAATACATGTTTTAACCTAAGTATTTTTACCTTTATTTAATTAAATCATGTTATATTTAATTAAATGCTTTAACCTATAGTTTATTTAATTTACATGAAATAATTAATAAACTATACTATTTAATCACATGACTTAGTATGTTAATCAGTAAATACTTAAGCTTATATAATTAGCTTAATTATCCAACCTATATCTAACTATGGAAACTTTCTATTTTTAGAAACTTATTTAATTAAGGCAGCTAATCTGTTTATGGAAACTGTCTATTTTTAGAAACCTATCTATTTTAAGCAGTAAATCTTTTTTTGGAAACTTTCTATTTTTGGAAACTTTCTATTTTAGGAAACCTACTATTTTTAGAAAGTTACTTATTATTACACAACAAGTATAGTAATACATGAAACACAAGTAATACTTAAACAGAATAGACATAATACATAATAAACACAATATAAAGCTTGAATAAGTAAAACATGACATGAACATATAAAACAAGCTAAGACATGATACAAAACCAGTTACGTACTCAGTAATCAGATACTTATACACGTATGTATTTATGTAGCATTAGTGATACCGAAGTAGGACTCTCTTTCGTTCGTCTTCTTCGTTCACTGGACACAAGGTACGGATTCTCCGTCCTTTCAGTATGGACATTCTTCCTTATTAGGATTCCCCGTATGCAGCCAACTGTTTTCCCCAGTATATGTTTTATATGTTTTTAAATTGCTTATGTTTAATTAGACACCTAAAGCCATATACATGCATGACCAGTTTACCTAGTTATGGAGGTACCATTACCATAACACTGGAGGCACCAGTGTTATGACTCCACCACGACGGAGTGATAGCTCGTGGCGTCCCTTCAGCTTTTGGCCATATTATTATTATCAGGTGGGGCGTATGGGTGCATCCTAGTTTACATGTTTTCAGCAGATTATTCAGTGTGAATGTGGTGTGTGCCTTGCATTCTTCACAAGGAGCTGATCCCTCCTACCCAAAACCAGTATATTAAATTAGAGGCAGCCCCTCTAATTTGCATGACGAGGTCACCCCTCCAAGTATTCATGCACGTGAATAATTCATGACCTATATTGGCTAATGGTAATTATGTTAAACAGTTTTTTACAAGATAAACATAAGGCTTTTCAAACTATAAAACCAGTTTTACTAAGATATAACCAGGTTATCCAGGACTTAGTCTTTTCCGCTTCTTCATGCTTATATGCTTATATTATTCAGGCTTTACTTGTATATCCATGCACTAAGCGTTATGCTCAGCCGTTTTCCTTTTCATGTTCCCAAAACGGCAGGTACTCAGGGACGCTCGTAGACTTTAAGCGTACGTGCATATGGATTGGAAGCTTCCTAGAATTCTTTACTTTATGCATTTCTTTATACTTTGATACTCATTTCCATGGACAATGTTTAGTCCTTTCATTTACAGTACTTATGTTTGTGTGTGATGAGTTCTACTTTTGGGATACCGATGTTTGATTCCGGTATTTCCTTTATGGTCATGTAATGTTTAGACATTTATCCTTGTATGCTTTGATGACACGCCATAATCATGCGTGACATTCCATTTATCAAAATGGGGTGTTACAATTATGGTATCAGAGCCAAGGTTTTGACCTGTAGGCTCTCAAAATACGACCTGTGATTAGTGGGTAGTCACTATGGTCTTCCTAGAACTGACAGTCGGTTTTCATGCATTTATCGTTTTCATGCATACATATATATGCCATTGTTGCAGTTTTATGACTAAGTAATGGTTGGTACAGGACTGTCCCTATTTAGTCGCATGTGTTTTATCGAAACTTTTAAATTTGGGACCGACCCATAGGCGTCCCCTCGCCATGTCTTTTGTTTTTCGTGAACTGACCATAGGCGTTCACTCTCGTACATACAAAAGTTTTCATAAAACTGAATCATGCATTCATGTACTAGTTTTCATGCATAAAATTTTTCTCATGATTTATTGGTATAATTTTTTTTTTCATGTATATATTTTATGTTTTGATCAGTTTAATCATGTATTTTATGTTATACTATCAGATGGTTCTCACACTCGAGCAGGAACAACTCAATGCAGCAATCCAAGCTACAATGCAAGCTATGCTTCCTCAGCTAAGGAACGAAATCAGGGCTGAGGTTCAGGCTGCCAACAACCAGCAGCAGCACCCAGTACCTCCTCCTCCTCCAGCAACATTGGCCACATGGCTGGAGAGATTCAACAAGCTCCGCCCTCGAGCTTTCAAGAGAACAGATAGCCCCAGCGAAGTTGAAAGCTGGTTGGCTCACATTGAGAAGATCTTCGATGCTATGGGCTGTGACCCCGTCTTCAAGTCGAGGTTGGCATGTTACCGGTTCGAAGGTGATGTGTTAGCATGGTGGATAGCACTGAAGCATTCAGAGGGAGGTGATGATTGGGTGGCTGGTTTGACTTGGGCTCAGTTCAGGGATAAGGTTATAGAGCAGTTCTTTCCCAAGGCTGAGCAGGATAAGCTGAAGAGAGAGTACCATAGGATCCGACAGAGAGCTAGGGAGAATAGCAACGAGTTCATGCAGCGCTTTCTTTGCTTGGCTGGTTTCCTTGGTGCAGCAGCAGGTACTCCTGAAGATCAAGCACACCACTTCAGGTGGGCTCTTTGTACATCATTCACAAACAACTTGGTGAGTGCTACGTTCAACACGGTAGCACAAGTGGCCGATGCAGCACGTAAGCTGTAGATCCTGCAGGAAAGAGATGAGTTCGGGGAACCAGATAGACCCGAGAAGAGGTAAACATTCATATTCAAACGGTGGCCAATCCGTATTCTTTTAGTATATGTCATTATTTCATCTCTTTAAATTGTATCTTCCAGGCAGAAGACTGGGGACCGGTCTCAGCCGGCTTCTTAAACAAGATTCACTATGAACACGGGTTCGTTCCGGAGGTCGGGGAGGGTGATAGAGGTGTTTAGCCATTGTTAGTGAGAGAAAGAGATGCTCTAATAAATGTGTGTTTATTAGAGAGAGAAAGACAAGAAAGAAATGAACAACCTCACCCCTCCATGGAAGTATGGAGGGGTATATATAGCACGAGACTTGGACTATTACATATGACAATATTAGTCCCTGCAAGTCCCGCCTATGAAACTAATGTAATTCCGTTAGTCGCACATATTTTAAGGCTAACAATCTTCCCCCAATGTGGAGACATACGGAATCACTTACAATGTTCCTAACAAATGCAAATACAACAAAAATATGACAGTATTAAGTTTGCTTCCAATGCTGAGGATGACACCGTTGTCTTCAAGTCTTCTAGAAAAACTTATACCTCAGTTTGAATCCTCTTTGTCTTTGCTTGTTGAGGAACCATTGTATCATGTATGAACTGGATTAACTTCCCCCCAATTCATACCACATGTCTTGAAAAGCTTTCTTCATAGACTTCTTTTTGACGAAGCTTCTAAATCAGCTTCCCCCCAAACCAATATCCCTGTCTTGAGCAGAATCTGTAGCTTGAGCAATCTTCTATCTTTGCCATTTAAAGTGCACAGCGGAATTTTGTTGAAGAAAAAGCAAACCACACCAAGTAACTGCTACCTTGACATTTTTGGTCTTAATGATTATGTGTTTGGGGGAACATGTAAGAAATCAGCAACAAAGCTTCTCACGCTTGTAGAATACATCCCCCTAGAAGTTGAACTAAGTACTCCAGAGTGGGAACTAAGTCTCCAAAGCACACGTTCTTCCCCCATGATGGTGACGAACTCTCAGAAGCATCATCTGACGTGTACGGTCAAAATCACGAGATGTTCTTGTCGAAAGTATGATGGTGACGAACACTCAGAAGCATCATCTGACGTGTACGCTCAGAATCGCGATATGTTCTTATCAGGAGTAAGAAGGTTAAGAACACTTGGAAGCATCATCTGTCGTGTACGCACAGAATCGTGAGATGTTCTTGTCAAGAGTATGGTGGTTAAGAACACTCGGGAGCATCATCTGACAAGTACAATCAGAATCGCGAGATGTTCGTGTCTGAAGTAGAAATCTTTGTTGACATTTTGTAGCTCAAGTTGCTCGAGAGAATTGTTTGCTGATCACATCTCTACTCTTGTACTCTCTGGCTAAACTTACCAATCTCTTATTCTTTCGGCTATCTGTAGTGACCACTGGTGAAGTAAACCTGATATTCCAAACTTGAAACTGAAGTACAATCCCCCAAATTTGTTAATTACGCTTAGCACTTGTGTTGATTGACGAACGGTGCAGAGAAACGTCTCTTAGAATCTTATACATAAAGAGAGAGGTATAAGATGTAGAACACCTCTTGAATTATCCACAACTCCGGGTGAGTGTGACACTGAGCACTACAACGTAACTCCTTAAGTGATAGTTGTCCATGTCGTCAACCATCCACCCCTTGACAGTGGAAACTAGATAGATCAAGTCTCAATCATAAATGCTGAAGCGAATCATCAATCGATAGAAGGGGTGAAAAGGCTCGATGATGAATTGAGTAGACGCCTTCGTGATATTCCACTTCAACTTCAAATAATAAATACCAAATCTCCTTCGTAATCACTTGACATTCTTTGCACGAATACTAGCCGTTTTGACAATTAAGTGAATCTTATAAGGATCGTTTTGGTGTTTTTTTTGTTTTTGTTGTGTGTTTGTCGTGTTTGTTTGAGTGTAGTTAACTTGAGACCAACATTGACTAAAAGAAAGAGAAGTCGTCAACATTGTCTATCTAACTTTACATTGAAGCCCAAAATCAATCGCATAGTCGTCGAAAAATTTCTGAAAAATAGGGTTCAAAACGAGGGTTTTCTTTGATCGAAATGAGTCAGTAAACACCATATTACCCATTATCTGACACATTATACTCGACCAAATTTTTATACACTTTCGATATATAAATACCCGGCCTAGTTCAAAGAAAATAAGCAAATGAAACAATATTCGGTCTGGTCCAACTGAGAGCCCATCTCCTGACTAATACCCGGTCCAAGAAGGTTGAAACCTAAAAATTAGGGATATAAATTGGACATTTCCTCACTTATCATAACCCTAACTCAATCTCGTAGTTTCCACAACCGCTTTTTACCACTCATCACAAAACTATCAACTCTGCTCCCAAACCTAATCATATCTCATACGAATCTCCATCACAACAGACTACTATCCATCTCATTGATTGACCATAGCCACCAAATCCATAACGAAAAGTTCATCTCTGTCTAATTTGATAGAAACCCACGAGACTAGACACAAATCTTCTTTATCCTTTAAAAAAAGATAAGAACCCTCCTTTTATACGAACGAATCATTTACTCATGATGAACACAAGGGAAGAACAATGAATTTCGGCTACAAGGTTCTTTTAATTAAGAGTCTCGGGTAGGTTGTTTTAAGTGTATAACCAAATCAAAGAGTGAATGACAACAGATTTGTTGTGGTTCATTCTTATAGTTTTCGAAAATTAATAGATGGGTTTTCTCGTCACAGATCGATGATGCATGTTGTTCCAAAAAAAAAAATCTTTTAACAGATTTTGTTTTGTATGAACGAATCTGAGATTAATTGTTACATATGTTTCGAGATAGTTAATATTGAAAAGGTGGCAGTCTGCTCCAGCCTCCGATTATCAAAATGCCCTTATTGAGTCTAGAGCCAAAAGAGATCAATATAATCTCATTAGGACACAATCGAGTCCTACGCATTATCCTTGTGATATTGCCAGAACATCTGAGTGATACGATTCACAATGAAGATGGAAATCCTACTTGAGCCAATATTAAACAAGCTCATGGTAGGTAACTTGTGCGATTCTACACGAATCAAATTTGTGAGAACTGGAAAGCAACTAAGTTTCGATTCTTAATTGATTCAAACTTGATTTCAGGTTTCTTTGCAAAATCCGTGTGATCTTGCCAGAACATTCAGAGTGACACTCATTAGTGTTCACAGTGACGAATGGAAATCCTTCCAGTGTCAACATCAAACAGCACTGCGGTAGGTGACTCACAAGATTCTCTATGAATCAAGCTTGTGACAAACTGGAAAGCAACAATTAACTTGTGATTCGCCATAACACGGGTAAAAGATTCGTAGGTCGGGGAGGATAGAAGTGGTGTTTAGCCATGGTAGTGAGAGAAACAAGAGTTACTAGAAAAGTGTGTTTATTCTAGTGAGAGAAAGGAAAGACAATGAATGATAAGCCTCACCCCTCCATGGAAGTATGGAGGGGTATATATAGCTCAGGACTTGAACTACTTACATGTGACAATCTTAGTCCCTGCAAGTCCCGGCTATGTAAACTATTGTAATTTCGTTAGTCGCTCACATTTTAAGGCTAACAATCTTGCCCCAACGTGGAGACATACAGAATTACTTACAATGTTCCTAACAAATGCAAATATAACAAAAATATGACAGTATTAAGTTTGCTTCCAATGCTGAGGATGACGTCGTTGTCTTCAAGTCTTCTAGAAAAACTTATACCCCAGTTTGAATCTTCTTTGTCTTTGCTTGTTGAGGAACCATTGTATCATGTATGAACTGGATTAACTTCCCCCCAATACATACCACATGTCTTGAAAAGCTTTATTCATAGACTTCTTTTTGACGAAGTTTCTGAATCAGCATCCCCCCAAACCAATATCCCTGTCTTGAGCAGAATCTGTAGCTTGAGCAATCTTCTATCTTTGCCATTTAACGTGCACAGTGAAATTTTGTAGAAGAAGAAGCAAACCACACCAAGTAACTACTACCTTGACATTTTTGGTCTTAATCATTACATGTTTGGGGGAACATGTGAGAAATCAGCAACAAATCTTCTCACGCTTGTAGAATGCTTCCCCTGGAAGTTGAACTAAGTACTCCAGAGTGGGAACTAAGTCTCCAAAGTACACGTTCTTCCCCCATGATGGTGACGAACTCTCGGAAGCATTATCTGACGTGTACGGTCAAAATCGCGAGATGTTCTTGTCGAAAGTATGATGGTGACGAACACTCAGAAGCATCATCTGACATGTACGCTCAGAATCGCGAGATGTTCTTATCAGAAGTAAGATGGTTAAGAACACTCGGAAGCATCATCTGAAGTGTACGCTCAGAATCGTGAGATGTTCTTGTCAAGAGTATGGTGGTTAAGAACACTCGGGAGCATCATCTAACAAGTACAATCAGAATCGCGAGATGTTCGTGTCTGAAGTAGAAATCTTTGTTGACATTTTGTAGCTCAAGTTGCTCGTGAGAATTGTTTACCGATCACATCTCTACTCTTGTACTCTCTGGCTAAACTTACCAACCTCGTATTCTTTTGGCTATCTGTAGTGACCACTGGTGAAGTAAACCTGATATTCCAAACTTGAAACAGAAGTACAATCTCCCAAATTTGTTACTTACGCTTAGCACTATTGTTGATTCATGAACAGTGCAGAGAAACGTCTCTTAGTACCTTATACATAAAAGAAGAGAGAAGTATAAGATGTAAAATACCTCTTGAAGTATCCACAACTCTAGGTGAGTGTGACACTGAGCACTACAACGTAACTCCTTAAGTGATAGTTGTCCATGTCGTCGACCATCCACCCCTTGACAGTGGAAACTAGATAGATCAAGTCTCAATCATAAATGCTGAAGCGAATCATCAATCGATAGAAGGGGTGAAAAGGCTCGATGATGAATTGAGTAGACGCCTTCGTGATATTCCACTTCAACTTCAAATAATAAATACCAAATATCCTTCGTAATGACTTGACATTCTTTGCACGAATACTAGCCGTTTTGACAATTAAGTGAATCTTATAAGGATCGTTTTGGTGTTTGTTTGTTTTTGTTGTGTGTTTGTCGTGTTTGTTTGAGTGTAGTTAACTTGATACCAACATTGACTAAAAGAAAGAGAAGTCGTCAACATTGTCTATCTAACTTTACATTGAAGCCCAAAATCAATCGCATAGTCGTCGAAAAAATTTCCAAAAAATAGGGTTCAAAACGAGGGTTTTCTTTGATCGAAATGAGTCAGTAAACACCATATTACCCATTATCTGACACATTATACTCGACCAAATTTTTATACACTTTCGATATATAAATACCCGGCCTAGTTCAAAGAAAATAAGCAAATGAAACAATATTCGGCCTGGTCCTACTGAGAGCCAATCTCCTGACTAATACCCGATCCAAGAAGGTTGATACCTAAAAATTAGGGATATAAATTGGACATTTCCTCACTTATCATAACCCTAACTCAATCTCGTAGTTTCCACAGCCGCTTTTTACCACTCATCACAAAACTATCAACTCTGCTCCCAAACCTAATCATATCTCATACGAATCTCCATCACAACAGACTACTATCCATCTCATTGATTGACCATAGCCACCAAATCCATAACGAAAAGTTCATCTCTGTCTAATTTGATAGAAACCCACGAGACTAGACACAAATCTTCTTTATCCTTTAAAAAAAGATAAGAACCCTCCTTTTATACGAACGAATCATTTACTCATGATGAACGCAAGGGAAGAACAATGAATTTCGGCTACAAGGTTCTTTTAATTAAGAGTCTCGGGTAGGTTGTTTTAAGTGTATAACCGAATCAAAGAGTGAATGACAACAGATTTGTTGTGGTTCATTCTTATAGTTTTTGAAAATTAATCGATGGGTTTTCTCATCACAGATCGATGATGCATGTTGTTCCAAAAAAAATCTTTTAACAGTTTTTGTTTTGTATGAACGAATCTGAGATTAATTGTTTACATATGTTTCGAGTCTAGTTATGATATGAGATGAAGTGATATAGATCGAGTCTTGTTGTTGCGCTGGCATGAGATGTAAATTAAATCGGGTCAAAACTCAATGAGTTTGACCGAGTCAACTCGTTAAGTACCGAGTTGATTCGGTTGTGCCTCGGTTTTGGTCTTGGAATGTTTTATTTTGGCATGATTCTGCAACTATTTTTATTACATCATTCCGCAATAATTTTGCGACATGATTCCGCAACCAACTTGTTAAGTCATTCCGCAACCACATTGTTTCCAAGATTCCGCAACAATTATTAGATGGACATGAATCCGCAACTAACAATAGATGCAAATGATTTCGCAATTTTGAAATCTAAAAGATTTGGCAATCTGAAATCAATGATTTCGCAAAGACGGAAATCAATGATTCTGCAAATTTTAGAAATCAATGATTTCGAAATCCCGAAGATCTTATCCAGGAGAACAATGTTTCCGATTTTTGTGGAACTGGTATTTTTATATTTGTCTTGCAGATCTGAAATTTATCTTCATTTTAGAAAAACAAAGAAACCCAGATATGTACCAGATATAAAGAAACAATAAACTGGAAAAAAACAAATTTGATACTGTTAAGACACAGTAATCAAGAGACAAAAAAACGAGATTAAAAAAATGATATGGGAGTGGAGATATCGAGAAGGATAAACTATTAAAAAAACAGTTTACATAAAAAGATGGATAGGATAAAAAGATATTGAAGGATTCAAAATCAGACCACGAGACAAGCATAAAAACGAATACAGTCCACTGATTCGAACACGAACACAAACACACCAATAAAAAAACACGGAACACCCCCGGTTTGGTAGAACCAAAAATAATGTCATCAACGTAAACTTGCACCAGCAGTATGTCATCCCCATATTTATTAATAAAAAGAGTAGGATCAATAGAACCTTTGGAGAATCCTTTCAAGACCAAGAAGTTGGATAGTTCTTCGTACCATGCCCTTGGAGCTTGTTTAAGTCCATATACAGCTTTCTTGAGACGATAGACTTTGTCAGGGTGATGAGGATCGATGAATCCTTCCGGCTGATTCACATACACTTCTTCCTTCAAATGACCGTTGAGAAAAGCAGTTTTAACGTCCATCTGAAAAACCGTGAAGCCCTTATGTGCAGCATAAGCGAGGAATATCCTGACAGCTTCCAAACGAGCAACTGGAGCGAATGATTCATCGAAATCTATCCCTTCTTGTTGACGATATCCCTTAACCACAAGACGAGATTTATTTTTGATGATGGTTTGTTCTTCATCCAGTTTGTTTTTACAGATCCATTTGAAATCTAAAAGCGAAATTCCATAAGGTCTGTCAACAAGTTCCCAAACATTTAGGCGTTCAAACTTATGAATTTCGTATTGCATTGATTCAATCCACGCATGATCAGTCATGGCTTGTTTGATGTTTGTAGGTACAGTTGAACTCACGGTGAGTGCATACATTCACATATCGCCATCGGTGTTGAGTTGTTTGCGTGTTCAAACCGGTTGTGAAGGATTTCCAATTACTTGCTCCAATGGATGATCACGAGTCCAATGGTGAGTGGATGGATATCTTTGGTAGAATGTATGCATGTTGGACGGATCAACATGTTGAGTAGAAGACTCTCTGACTTCGTGTACCGGTGTACCGAACGGATTGATAAATTCTTCTTCGTCAGGTTGTGCATCGACTGCTTGATTGTTGTTTCCTCCTTAAGCATTGATGGTTGGTGATGCTGGTTGTATGACAGTTTCTTGAGTTTGTTGAGTATCCAATGGAATAGTCTCTTGAGCAACGATTGCTGAAGTAGAGGCAGTTGTGTCTTGTTGATTTTGTTCAGGTGCATCAGCAGTATTGACAGTGGAAGGCTTTGACACAACTTGATTGTTTCCATAGTAATATTCATCAAACATTGGATCATATAGATCAACCAACTCATTCATATGTGTCGTATCCGTCGATTCTGCTGTAGGAGTATTTTCTTGACATTCTTGCACGGGACGTACACTGTTTTGTGTAGGTGCCATTTCTGGACAATGAGGTGCGGGACTTGAGCTGTTGTGTTCAAGTACCATTTGTGGCAATTCTTCAAATTTCACATGAATTGTTTCTATAATAATCTTTGTTTTCTTGTTGTAAACTCGATATCCTTTCGACAATGTAGCATACCCCACAAAAATACATGCAGCACCTTTTTCTTTCATCTTGTCGAGATTCTCATCATCTTTAAGAATGTAGCATAAAGATCCAAATACGTGAAAGAATTTAACTGTAGGTTTCCTGCAATTGATGATGTGATAAGGTGTCTTTTCATGTCTTGGGATGACGAGAGAACGATTTTGAGTATAACAGGCAGTTGCCATTGCTTCAGCCCATAAGAATAGTGGTAATTTTGAAGCAGAAAGCATTGTTCGAGCTGCCTCAACCAAGGTGCGGTTCCATCTTTCGACAACGCCGTTTTGTTCAGGAGTTCGAGCAATAGACGTTTGATGTTTGATGCCTTCTTCTTGAAAGTAAGATTGCAAATTCTTGTTCAAAAATTCAGTACCCCTATCCGTTCATACGGTTAAGACTTGAGCTTGAAGATTGCGTTGTATCATCTTGAGAAAAATTTTGAGAACCTCTGGTGTTTCATCCTTGGACCTTAAGAAGAAAGTCCATGTGTATCTAGAGTAATCATCAACAATCACGAGAATATACTTTTTCCCGTTAATACTCTCTACACGCATGGGACCACATAATTCCATGTGTAGAAGTTCCAATCATCTTTTTGAGCTTGGGTTAGTCTTTGTTTTAAAAGACTTCCGTTTTGCTTTCCCCAACTCATAAGAAGAACAAAGATGGTATTTGACGAATTTTAATTTAGGAAGACCGGTCATAATATCATTCTTCGAAAGTAAGTTAATGGTGTCAAAGTTGAGATGTGACAATCGTTGATGCCATAACCATGCTTGAGAAGATGTAGCTTTCGCCATTAAGCAAATTGGATTTGTTGAAGATGTATCTTGAAGAGTTAATGTGTAGAGATCAGAACCACGAGAACCTGTAAGAAGGTCATTCCCATCGTAGTCTCTAACATAGCAAGTAGTTTTCCGAAAAGCCACTTCCAAATCCGCACCACAAAATTGACCAACCGATAATAAATTGTGATTCAGTCCCTCGACGTAATAAACCCGTTTTATAGTGATATTCCCTTGAACCAAGTCTCCATATCCGAGTATCGGTGCAAACTGATCATTTCCAAACCGTACCGTACCCAGAAACTTCTCCACGAAGTTATTTAGAAGCTTGAGATTGCCCTTCATGTGCTTTGTGCACCCAGAGTCCATTATGAAGAGAATGATCTCGACGAGCTGCATAAGCATTAGAAGACAATGTAGAGTTTGACAAATGGGAGCCCTTGATAGAAGTGGGTTCCAAAATATTAGTAGACATAGATTCAAAGGGCAAACTAACATTCATAGACCCAATTAGAATAGTGGTTGTCTTAGGTACCCATTTGTATCCAGGTGGTGTAAATCTAGAGTACCCCTGTTTACATGTCCTACTCATGTTCTCATAAAGCTTCTTTAGTATTTTTTGTTTACGCAGAGTAGTGGATTCTAACGCACTTAGCTTCTTAAGTGGTTGAGCAGTGGATTGATTCAAAGTTCTTGTGGGTTTTCTAGTACTAGTGGGCACAAGAATAGGCTTCCTAGTTCTAGCATTCACGCCATTATGATTAAAAGCACAAGCATCATGATTGAAATTACGAACACATTTTCCACATTTAACACAAACAAATTCAACATTCGAAGTCTTAACATTCAAACTGTCATTACATGCAGTTACAGACGTTTTATTCTTAGAAAACTTAAAATTCCTACGGTGATCTTCTACTTCCTTCTTCTTCCCTTGACTATTGTTAGGCATGACTCTATCTTCAATTCTAGTGCTCTTAAGCTGTGGTCCGCTAACGCTAGTAGTAGGAGTTACTCCTGTAGAAGAAGACACACGTTGATTAGTTTTCCTAGTATTCTGAGGTAACCCCGATGTTCCAGTTTGAGTGGACCTAGTGTTCATCTTGTACATTCCAGGTGCTATCACATTTGTGCTCTTATCAGTTCCTAGCTTAGGAAAAGTCTGTGGGGGTTTGCCCAAAATAGATGATTTAGAGCATTTAACAGCGTTCGGTTGACGAACAACGAATGGTTTACCCAATTCAGACTTTCCTTTCATTTTCTCAATGAGTTTTTGTAACTCACTGATGGCTATGTCCCTTTCTTGTAGCTGAGCTTTCAAATCATTTATTTCGAAACCTTTTTCATTTAATTGTCGAAACGAAGAAGCTGCTATTTCTTGATACTTTTTATGATTAGGAGTTTTATCACCTTTTTGTAAAGCAAGTTCAAGAGAAATGGAGTGTTTCTCAAGTTGGGAAAAAAATTCGAAAGTTTGTTATAAGACTGAATTTGTTTCGAAAGCTCTACTTCAAGATTGCGACATTTCTCGTCCGATTCTGACACTAGACATGCTACATGACAATATTGATCAAGATCGGTATACACACCAAGTATAGCATTCATATGGTCAACATAAAAGTATTCCTTAGAAAGTCGATCAATTTCGTTAGAAAGTTGGTGTTCTTGTGTCTTTAATTTAATTTGAAGAAAATCAACTTCATCTTCAAGAGATTTGACATAGCTTAAATCAGTTAACATTTCCTCAGTGAGAGCATTATAAAACGTTTCCACATTTTTTGAAAGATCATCAATGGTTGGAACGATGCATTGTTGAATGACGACTTCTCCTTGTGGGTTAGGTTTAATATTCCAAATGGTAACCCCTAGAAACTTTTTCATAGTCGACGACACCTTTGTACAAATTTAAAACCCCTTGTTTTATAAACTCAAATTGCTGAACACTTTTGCTTTTCTCATCACATTTACGTTTTTCATCCGAAATTTGTTTTTCTAACAAAATTGATTGCTTTTTGAAACTCCTTTTTAAAGAAACTTTCTTTTGGGGTTCATAACTTGGTGGTGAAACACTATTGTACATCTTTTGTTCTTTGGAAAGTTCTTTTTGAGGAACAAACTTAATATAATTATCAGAATCAGAAAGGTTTATTAAATCACTTAAGTTTGATCGATTTTCTTCTTGTTGACGAATGATTTCGTCGCAGTCAGGGGAAAGCATAAGAGCAAGATTATCAACATAACAACCGATATCATAAAGAGCAGGCTTGGTACTTTGAACTTTCTTGAGATATTCAGGCTTGAAAAAACTCGTTTTCATATTTCTATTGAGCATATTCATAGTTTGAATAGACTGACCCGTTTTGTAAACAATGTTGTTTAACGTGTCGACTCTCTTTTCCAAAGCAAGAATTTTTTCAATATCCTTTTCTTCACGAGTTTTATAAAGCTCAGTTTGTTCTTTGTGAACCGACTCTAATTCAGTAATTTGGAGTTTATGTAGTAGCAGTTGTTCTTCAAGGTCCAATATCTTTTGTTTTGACATATGAATTTCGTGTGTTACTTCAGAACAATATTGTTCATTGAGAACCTTACGTTCATATACCAAACCATTAGCTATCGCAACCCGTCGATCAGCTTCTTTTACATAATCACACTCTTTAAGCATGTCTATCTCCTCGGCTAAGGATGTGTTTACTTGCTTCAAACGTTTATTAGCCTCTTTGTTTTCCTCAATTTCATGTTTTAAAGAATCAATTATAGACGCAAGCAAATCAAGGTCCTCATCCGAGTCAGTATCCTGAGCAGCATTACCTTCATCATTACACATATGTTGTGAATCCGTAGAGATATTGCTATCCTCCGTGTCTACTGCATATGTGTCATTGATGCTTTCGGGTTGCTCAGGATGCTGTCGTTCATTAGCAAACACATTATAGTTATCATATGTTGGTACCTTTTCAATTGGCTCAGTATCAAAGATAGGTCCAGAAGTATCAGCAGTCTCTGGAAGCACTTCTTGAATCTTTGCCATGTACACATAATGTGCCTCTAGCTCTTGATCATCGGCTTCATCATCAGTGTCATCACGCCAGTCAACTTCATCTGCTGTGAGTGGAATTCCTGCTTCTTCTTTCTTACACAGCAACATCTTTTCCTTGTGATATCCCGAATCCTTAACCCTTTTTGGCTTCTTGCATTCCCTAGCCATGTGCCCAAATCCCTTGCAATTGAAGCATTGAATCCCAGTCTTTTGCACAACCGGAGTGCCTACAGTATCTCTAGCCCCAACTTGATTCGGCATCCTCTGATTATCATACCTAGCCTCACGATCATACCTAGGTGCATGATCAACTTCCTTATATCGAGCATTGGATGATGATCTGAGGTTGTTGTTGGTAGGTTTGTAGATCTTCTTATAAGTTATGGTGAGTAGAGACATGAGTTCTTCAATCTTCTTGTCCCTTGAAGTTTGTTCATCATCACTGTCTCCATCTGACTCGGTGTCATACTTTGGAGGTGGAGTGGGGACAATTTCTTTTGCCTTTTTAGCAGTAGCTGGAGGTTTGGTGGATGAGCTTAATGACTTTGAGGAATGAGTAGGTGGTTGTTGACGGTGTACGGGTTTTGTTGAAGTAGTAGCCACAAAAGCAATAGAGTTAGCAGACCGTTCTGCCTTTTCAGCCCTTAGTTCATTCACTTCATTCTGATGTTGTTTCAGGATATCATAAAGTTTGTGATAGGAGATGGTCTTGATATCTTCCCTTTGTTTAACCAAAGTCACAAACCTTTGCCATTCCGGTTTGAGTTGAAGTAGAAACTAAACATTTGCATGATGATTGGAGATGGTGCATTGATTTCTAACAAGCTCATTCATCATTTTGTAGAATCTCGAGTAATATGAGTCAATGGATTCACCATCTTCAGATGTGAATTTTCCAAACTCCCAAAGTAGATTAGTCTCGAGATCTTGAACATTGATTGACTCACCTTGCTTCAATCGATGAATTGCATTCCACATTTCCATAGCATTGGGACATGCATCAACCGTGGAATAGATATCGTTATCAATTCCAGTGAGTATAAAGTTTACAGCATCAGCTTCAGCTTGGAGGAGTTTCTTTTTCTCAGCAGAACATGTGTCAAAATCTTCCATAGCTCGTATAGTTGATGAAGTACCATCTTCTGCTTGTGTGGTAATGGGTCTGAATTCAAAAACTGGAGGTGGGTTATCAAGGCAGTGACGAATAGCAGTTCGGTTCTCTTTTCCATCGAGAAATCTGAGAAAGCGAGATCTCCATTGAACATAACAACCGGTAGTGAGCACAGATGGATTTCCATTACCACCTTGTTCCAAACGAATTTGATTTGTAGTCGCATTGCTGATATTGTTGTTAGACATTGTCGATGATTGTGAATGGATTTGGATCTTAGTGGATGTGTTGTGATGAGGTGTGGTTGATGTTGTTGAGAAAAAATCTTAAAATCCCCTAAGAATTGTCTCTCCAGAAACCAAAGATTTCAAGGCCAAAAAAACACTCGAAATTTTCACTTTTGTAAAAATCTTCAATTTTCGGAATACTGATCTTTTCAGAAAAATGAAGTTTTTCGGAATAATGATATCTTCGGAATATGTGAAATTTTCATAGAAATGAAAATCTTCGGAATAAAGCACTTCTTCAGAGAAATTGAAAATTTCGGAAAAAACTCCCTTTTTCAGAATAATCTTCGGAATAACACCTTTTTCGGAATAATCTTCGGAAAAAAAGCCCTTCTTCGGAAAATGCCTTTCTTCGGAAAAAACTTCGGAAAAATACCTTCTTCGGAAAAATCTTCGGAAAATGTCCTTCTTCGGAAAAATCTTCGGAAAATACCTTTTGTGACAATCCGTCAATTTATGATTGATATTTTATTCTCAAATATTATTTAAAAACATTATTTCAATGTTACAATATGAACTCACTTATTTTTGGGAAGTAATTTGGATTTACGTCTTGAAATAGCGTCGATCACGTCTAAACCGGAGGATTCTACGTTACGTGCTTACGTTTACATACACCGTTTGGTGACAGTCCGACATTTCAGAAAATAAATTTGTCCGTGAATATTATTTTGGGATTTTAATTTTGAGTTGGTTCATAAACTCACGAATTTACGAGAATAGATTAGGACTTACGATTTTATTTTAACGTCCTTTACGACTAAACCGGAAACCTTAGGATTACGCATTTACGTTTTCGAACTCCGTTTTTTATGAGACAAGTTTTATTAGATTCGTTTTGTGCCGTTGATTCATAATTTATAAAAAACATTTTTCGTAAAATGACCCGAGGGCATGCAAATCGAGGAAACTAGAATCGAGTAGTACCCGTAAATAAATGGGGACGAGACAAGTGGGACACTTGCCCCACCCCCACTAATAACCGGCTACAAAGCTCCACCACACCAATTTGGTGGCAAGTTTTTACCAAGTAGCTTACACTTGTAACTTAGCTTAACAAGTAAGCTTATTTCTACCCACCAAAAACTAGCAAAACCACTAGTTTTCTCATTTCCACCATTCATACATGCAAACTACTCCAAAATCTCCTCTCTCTCTCTAGATTGCCGTCCCATATCCAACCAAGAACACCCCATTCATACAATTTTTAACCACAAACATATGTTATAACTTACATATGTTAATCTCCATTCAAAAAGAGGAAGATTGGTGCAAGTTTTAACATCCAAGGAGGAGTTTACATGGAGTCTTGGGGCTGATTTTCCATAAGGAGTTTATGAAGATTGGTGGTCTTGAAGATGGTCTTGGCTATTCACAAGTTTCTCCATCAAAATCCATGTTTTGATCACAACCTACATCAACTTGGTGGTATAAAGATTGTCCTCCTCATCCTCTTGTTATTTTTGATTATGTAATCTTGTATTTCTTTCACTTATGTATATGTATATGATGATGAATGATGATTAAAAATATTGTGTGGGGATTTGGTGTTGATAAACATGCTTAAAAAGATGAAAAACTATAAGAAACAAGGTTAAAATCTTGCTTAATTTAGATGGCTGTATAAAACAGTAAATAATCATATGGTAAACTAGTAAAATGACTTGAATAGATTGATATACAGTAATCTATGGGTCTTGTACACATGTGAGAGTTGGCCATGCAATGGAATCATTATAATGAGTGAGATATGATCAAAACAAGATGAGTGTGCTAATTTGAATAAGCTGTTTTGTAGGGACTGTTAAGCATAGATAAACATAAAATGAGCAGTATCTATAACTAAGTTAAATGTAACACATAAAATGAAGATCATGCCATCCAAAAATGAGCTTCTAATTCATTGTAGAACTCTAGATATGATAAAAATGGTGAAGATGAAAATAAAAATCAGATTTTGAGAATTAATGTTTATTATTATTATATAAGCACTCAAAATTATATTGTATAAAATGTAAAATAAAAACCCACTAACTTATGGATTTTATTTATATAAATATGTAAAAGGTTAAATAAGTGGATAAATTATAAAAATGGTAGTGGAATAATACTTATAAGTAATAAAAACTATAAACTTGACTTTTACGACTTTTTCGGCTATCACCGTAAAATTAACGTTTTTCGCCAACTAAAACTTAGACGATCAAACCCGTCTAATGTAAAGTTTTTAAAAGTCATATATTGATATATAAGTAACTAATACAATTAAAAACCGATAAAAACCCGAACTATAGGACATACGGACATTAACGAGCTAACTAAGCATATTGGACTAATAATTGGACTAAATAAGATAAACACTTATAAAAAGTACTTATTGGGCTTAAACCATTTGGGCCCAACATGGAAAGTATAGATACTGATAATATGAGTATAAAATGGATTAAAACAAGTTAAAGAACTTATAATAAGTTTATTGAACCTAAAACACGTAAATAGGTAAAACTAGTAAACTAGTATAAAAGTTATCGACACATAACACTAAACTGAGTAAACGAGAATATGTAAACCCACTTGATCATCATATATATAATCATCATATGTATACATAATTGTTATTTTTATAAAGTCATTGGACATGAGTCTAAGACGAATATTATTTGTCTAGGTTTCCGTGATTGAAGCACATACCGTACGTCCGAATTGCCGATAACCCGCCTTCCCACATCCATGTGAGTTCATAGCCTCGCACCCTTTTAAATGTTTTTATGAAATGTTTTATAAACCCGCGAGGGAGATAACATGTTAGTTTTTATAAAATAGGACACCATTTGTCCCGATTATTTGTTTATTGATTTGGACCCGAATGATTGTATGACCCGACTGTATGACCCGATAAATGATTAAAGGATCCGATAGATGAAATTAAATGGATTATTAAAGTTAGGTTATGTCACTAAAAGTCCCATTAGCATGAATTGTGAACTACCGGGATTTGGTAGACGCTTGTGCATATAATAGTACTATTTGGAGACGATCACCCCAGTTCGCGCCTTGACGGTTGATCCCCGTCGTGCCACATTGATTGGTAAGCGAATTTATGTATGAGAAGATTTCCATAGCGTGACCTTTGTGACGACACGCTACTTTAGATGGGCAAATTGAGTATCGGGTTAGCTACCCGTTGTTTGGTTTAGTAAGGTAACAATGTCATGCGGCTTATAATAATCCAACTAACGAAATACTACTAGACGCACCGAATTACGATGTATTGCCTGACTAGCAATACAGGGTCATACTATTGATATTATGTTCGTGTTTTAGTTTTATATAACCATATTCGTATAACGGTTTTTATTTGATCTATACAACGTTGCAAAACGTATTGTATGGTGTTTTTAACGACAATGACTCGTATAATGGTTTTTAAGGCAAATGCCTATAATATGTTTTGATAAAGATTTGTATAAAATAATTTTGGCTATTTTATGGCCTATTACAATGATTTGTACAAAATGATTTTCGGTAATAATTTTATACCGATGTTATATTGATGGATTTTATTAAACTCTATGAATTCACTCGGCGTTATCGCTGACCTTTTCTTTTAACATGTTTTATCTCAGGTACTTGAAGGTAATTCTCGGGAAGACGACAAGAATTCATGGCCCGCACTTAAACAATATTTTCCATTCAAATACTTTGTAAAACTTTGTATGAAATGTAATGACTTGGGACCTATGTAACTTTGATTTTTATGAATGGAAATGCTTTATTAATAAACGACGCGATTTTTATGTGTTGTCTATGATGTGAGTAATGTGCTATCCCGTAACACCAACTAGTCTTCCGCTGTATTGAATTGTATAAATTTGGGGGTGTTACACCTTTCTTCGGAAAAAACTTCGGAAAAAATACCTTCTTCGGAAAAATCTTCGGAAAATTTCCTTCTTAATCAATTGGTATCTCTAATATTATATTTTTATATTAGAGATATGGAAGAAAATGTGATTAAAATGTAATATATCGCAACATGTGATCTTAAAGACTCAAGTGCAACTCTTTCCTTCACATGCCAAACTATTTCGTATATCGATGCATGTGTGTAGGGGGAGCTTTTCGGAAATGTAAAACTTTCAAGTGTTAAAAGTTTTGATTTTTATCAAGCACTTTGAATGGTTTTCAATGGTTTTATGGTTACGATCTTTACCCAAAACAACCTACTATCCACGACGGAACGGTGGAGTCAAAAGGTGGTTTAGGATAGGAAACTAAGTTCTATGATCCAACCAGAACCGGAGGGATCTACCCAAGGACATTCCATAGCTAGAAATAGTTGTCCTTAGGAAAGATGGAGTGGAATGAAGCTGAATGCGGACCAATTACTTAAGTTAGCACTGGAACAATCACAACAAGGTGTTAGTGATGACGTATTGGTAAGCATTGAAGGAGTTGAATATTCTATGCAACTTAGGCAGAAACCGGGTCAATACATCCATTGAAGACAAGTCATCATGGACCCAGTGATGCAATGCACAACCCTTCCCAGCCATTCGAGTTTCTCTTAAAAGAAACTTGTCTCATTGTCACGGAGATCAACACTTATCTATTGACTTTCTCACTCCGAGATAGTTAATATTGAAAAGGTGGCAGTCTGCTCCAGCCTTCGATTACCAAAATGCACTTATTGAGTCTAGAGCCAAAAGAGATCAATCCATCATCTCATTAGGACACAATCGAGTCCTACGCATTATCCTTGTGATATTGCCAGAACATCTGAGTGATACGATTCACAATGAAGATGGAAATCCTGCTTGAGCCAGCATTAAACAAGCTCATGGTAGGTAACTTGTGTGATTCTAAACGAATCAAACTTGTGAGAACTGGAAAGCATCTAAGTTTCGATTCTTAATTGATTCAAACTTGATTCTAGGTTTCTTCGCAAAATCCATGTGATCTTGCCAAAACATTCAGAGTGACACTCATTAGTTATCACAGTGACGAATGGAAATCCTTCCAGTGTCAACATCAAACAGCACTACGGTAGGTGACTCGCAAGATTCTCTATGAGTCAAGCTTGTGACAAACTAGAAAGCAACAATGGTGCGATTCTTTTAGAATCAAACTTGTTCCAGGAAATCTGAATTGACGACTCTAATCAGACGGATAATTTATCCTTATGATTCACTCTTTACGTTCGCAGTCTGCTCTGAGACGGTCGAGTAAAGAGAACTGGCTACTACAGCCGGGAAACCCTGTCAAGGAGGTTCTTAATTGAATCTACCCGATCACAGGTACGGTATCTGATATCGTCTAACGGTCTTCACCGATCGGAGGTAAAACGCTACCGAGTTAGGATGAAATGTTCAAAGCCATTTTATTCGTGTCTATATATGTTGCTGCATATCAAGAAGGTGGCGTAGCTGTGTACTAACCGATGTCGATTCAGAAGTCGCAAGAGCACAAGATGACGATAATCAGGATACCTAAGAATGTAAGAATGTAAGAATGTAATAGGTCATCTTAGTCACAAGGAGCACAAATGAAGATCTCAAGCACTCAAAGTCAAACGACAAAGGCTCAATATAAAGATCACGAAAGCATGAAGGAACAAATCCCTTACAAACAAGATCAAGACCAAGATACAAGACCAAAGCAGGAAGATCTCCTCTACAAGAATGTATTCACTCAATCATCTTATGCTTTTTAAGATGACCGATACATTGGGGGAGATTGTTAGCCCTATACTTTATATAGTCGAACAAGAATGTAATAGGTCATCTTAGTCGTTATTGGTCTTGTATTGTAATAGGTTAGTCGGGAAAACCGGGCTTGGTATTTAAGCTAATATTGTATAAGTTAGGGGCGTAAGCCCAAGCAAAGCCAAGCCCGGCCCATGAACAAGCCCACTAAGGCCTTATGGCCGTGGCATATAAATACCCTCTTCCATGTGTGGAAGAGGGTGTTGGTTAGCATTTGTTTCTCTCTCTAAAAGTGTTTAATCATCCATAATCTCTCTTATTTTCTCTCTCTCTACTTTTCTACTCTTTATCTCTCTAAATATCATCTTATATTGTGTTATGGATTGAAGTGGGATTAACACGGCTACTCAGCAACAGCCTAATCAGCCCAAGGGAAACGGTCAGACTTACGACCGTTCTGCTACGGATAAGCGTGGCGATAATGATAATTACCGTAACAACGCTGGACACTCCAACAGCAGCGGGTCCTTATAATTACGCATTTTCCTTATGATTACATGTTATGATTCTTAATTCTGACACATTAGCAAATCTTCTACCAGGAATCATGATAATGGAAGGGATCAGAACCAGAGAGGTTCTCAGCCTAACCGTCCAGCTATCACTGGTATTCAATCTTACGATTATCCGCTTTTTCCTTTCTACCTATTATCATGTCTCATGTATATTGTTTTATCAGGCTCTCAGCCAGTCAGGACACGTGCTAGAGGATATACTCATCCTCTTTGCTCTACTTGCCACCGTAGGCACCCAGGGCCATGTCGCCGCGACAGCGATGCATGCTACAAGTGTGGTCTTCCCGGCCACCGCATGAAGGATTGCCACAAGGGCGAGATGGAGGGTACATCGGGACATGCTGATACCAAGCCGCCTCCTACTAGTGGACGCGTTTACATGACATCTCGCGATCAGGCCAACAAGTCTAAAGGTACCATCACTGGAATCTTGTATATGTATGGTCAAGCTGCATGTGTTTGTTTGATACGGGTGCTACTCACTCGGTCATTTCTACTGCTTATGCCAAGAATGTTAGGATACTCCCCATGCCACTAGAGAATATACTGAGTATTTCCACGCCTTTGAGAGACTTTGTACGCATAACCCATGTGTACAAGAGCCTTCCCCTAGAGTTTGACGACAAGGTTCGTCCTGTTGACGCACTTCCGCTGGACATGAATGATTTTGACATAATTTTGGGCATGGATTGGCTATCCAAGCATCATGCTACCATAGACTGCCATTCATATCGAGTCATCTTCGGTGATGTTAATGCGCCAGAGTACATTCATAACGGGTTCGTACCCGGCAGGTCTGTACAAATCATATCAACCTTGCAGGCACGTGCACTACTTTCACATGGTTGCGAGGGTTATCTAGCTACTGTTCATGACATGGATGGTGAAACCCCATCAATTCAAAATCAGCCGATAGTGTCAGAATTTCCAGATGTGTTTCCAGAAGAACTTCTGGGCATACCGCCTGCACGTGAAGTAGGATTTAATATCGAGCTCATCCCAGGAGCTGAGCCGATTTCCAAGGCTCCTTATCGCATGGTTCCCATAGAGTTAAAGGAGATGAAGGATCAATTGCAAGAACTTCTGGAACGAGGCTTTATTCGACCGAGCGCATCTCTATGGGGCGCACCGGTCTTATTTGTTATGAAGAAGGACGGCAGTATGCGTCTTTGCATAGACTATCGCGAGCTCAACAGATTACCATCAGGAATAGGTATCCACTACCACGTATAGACGATCTGTTTGACCAACTCCAAGGGTCCAAACATTTCTCCAAGATTGATCTAAGGTCAGGCTATCATCAACTACGGGTTAAAGAGCAGGACATTGCCAAGACTGCTTTCCGTACACGTTATGGCCACTACGAATTTGTAGTCATGCCATTTGGCCTTACCAATGCTCCAGCAGTGTTCATGGATTTGATGAACAGAATCTTCCATGAATTTCTGGACAAGTTCATTATTGTCTTCATTGACGACATCCTGATTTTCTCTAAGTCCAAGGAGGAACACGAAGACCATCTTCGTACAGTGCTACAGATTCTTCGCCAGAAGCAGCTGTATGCTAAATTCTTCAAGTGTGAGTTCTGGTTAGACAAGGTGGCATTCATAGGTCACATTGTATCAGCAGAAGGAATCACTTTGGATCCATCGAAGGTTGAGGCTATTACCAAGTGGCTGAGGCCGACATCAGCGACTGAAGTCCGCAGTTTCCTAGGATTAGCTGGTTATTACCGTAGGTTCGTGGAGAACTTTTCCCTTTTAGCACTACCATTGACCAAACTGATGCGGAAAGGGGAGAAATTCGTCTGGACTGAAGAACGAGAGAAGAGCTTTGAAGACCTAAAGCAGAAGTTAGTATCTGCACTGATTCTTACTCTCCCATCTGGTACGGGTGGATTTCAAATCTACAGTGATGCATCGGGGAAGGGACTTGGCTGTGTTCTCATGCAACATGGGAAAGTGATCGCGTACGCTTCACGGCAGCTTAAGTCTTATGAGGAAAATTACCCTACGCATGACTTGGAACTTGCAGCAGTCGTGTTTGTAGGCACTACTTGTATGGAGAATCATGTGACATTTTCACGGACCACAAGAGCTTAAAGTATATCTTCACTCAGCATGAATTGAACATGAGACAAAGGAGATGGTTAGAGTTGTTGAAGGATTATGACATTAATCTGCAGTATCATCCTGGCAAGGCGAATGTAGTGGCAGATGCACTTAGCAGAAAGTCCAGAATGATAAACGGCATTAAAATTGAGGAGGAAATCATAAGAGACTTGGAGCGACTAGACATAGAAATCATGGTACATGGACAGCACGGTTACTGGGCTAATCTTAGAGTAGAACCCGATTTACTCTCTAAGATCAAGGAAGCTCAGAAAGATGATGGAGAAATCTGGGCGATAATTCAGAATTTGGAGAAGCAGACATAATTTTGAATAGACGCAGATGGTATCTTATGGCAGGGCAGGAGACTTTGTGTTCCTGATGATCAAGAACTCCGGGAAGCCTTGTTAGCTGAGGCTCATAGCTCCCCATTCTCTATACATCCTGGTTCGACCAAGATGTACCATGACATCAAGCAGTACTTTTGGTGGAGTGATATGAAACAGGATGTTGCCACTTACGTGTCCAAATGTCTTACCTGCCAGCAGGTTAAGATCGAGCATCAGCGATCTGGCGGTCTTCTTCAACCATTAGATATTCCAGAGTGGAAGTGGGATAAAATCACCATGGATTTTGTTACTGGTCTTCCGCCAACAAAGAGGAAGCACGATGCTATTTGGGTTATCGTTGATCGACTTACCAAATCAGCTCATTTCTTACCGATCCGCAAGGAAGATTCGGTCAGTAAACTCGCCGATACTTATAGAAGGGAGATCATGAGACTTCATGGTGCTCCATCCAGCATCGTCTCAGACAGAGATCCTCGTTTCACTTTGCGATTCTAGAAAAGTCTGCAGAAAGCTTGGGGTACACAACTTAATCTTAGCACGGCTTTTCATCCTCAAACAGACGGGCAGTCAGAGCGAACGATTCAGACATTGGAAGACATGTTGAGGTCATGTGCGTTGGAATGGACGGGTGATTGGGACGATTATATCTGTTTGGTTGAGTTTGCATACAACAACAGTTGGCACGCAAGTATCAAGTGTGCTCCTTTCGAGATGTTGTATGGCAGAAAGTGTCGCGCCCTAATCTGCTGGGATCAGGTTGGTGAGCGAACACTTGAAGGACCAGAAATGATAGAGTTGACTAATGAGAAGGTCGCAGTAGCTAAGCAGAAACTGCAAGAAGCACGGTCACGTCAGAAGAGTTATGCAGATAAGCATCGCAGGGACATACATTTTAACGTAGGAGATCACGTTTTCCTTAAGTTTTCGCCGGCACGTGGTGTTAGACGTTTTGGAATAAAAGGGAAGCTCAGTCCTCGATTTATTGGACCGTTTGACGTCATAGAACGAGTCGGTGAAGTATCTTACCGTTTAGCGTTACCTCCGCAGCTCTCTTATGTTCACAATGTTTTCCATGTGTGCTTACTCAGAGGGTACCAGTATCATCCCTTCACATGGTTCAGTATCCACTGGAACAAATTCGTGAAGATCTCACTTTCATAGAAGAACCCGAACGAGTTCTTGACAGACAAGAACGAGTCATGAGAAGGAAGACGATTCCATTCGTCAAAATCCTTTGGAGGGATCATACCGAGCGGGAAGCCACTTGGGAAAAAGAGGAGTCTATCCGGGCTTCTTACCCTTATTTCATATTTTGAATTCGGATATGTTCTTCTTTTCCAGTTTACTTTATCTATAATTCGGGGACGAATTATTCTTTTTAGGGGGAAGAGTTGTAAAACCCGCATGGTTTTACCATGAATAGTATCCTTACGATAGTACGTACATGATTAGAACTTTCCTTTTATAGCATGTTTACGTTTCACGAACAAGAATTACAAGTATTACGTACGTGTTATAACACGATAAGTATTTATTACGTATTAACACACGATAATTATTTTAATAATAATTATAATCACGAACGTACGAACATGAAATCATGAACGTAAATTAATCACGAGCTAATATTACGTATGTATGTATATTTATTACGATCACGAATAAATATAATAAGACACGAACGATAACTATTAAATCACGTAAATCACGAACACGAGAACACACTTATTATTTAGACACGAGAAAAGTACGGGTTACCCCTTGTGGGCCCCCTTACCCGTGGACACAACAAGACCAAAGGGCCAAGCCCAGGCAAATTTACTAAACATAAAATTAAGGGAAAAGTTATTTTCATAATAACTAAATATTGAAAACAAGAAACCCTAAAAATCTTTTCTCCTTTCTCCTTGTCTTGGCCGCCGGGTATACACACACCAAAGGGGTGTTTTGGTTGATTTTTGGTGTTCGATTATTGCAAGGATCGTTAGTGTGTTCATCCTTTTTTATTCACGTGATCGGTATTACCTCAAACCTCTTTTCTTTTTATGTTTATGATTTATAAATCACATGAAATCATGAATGTTTTTAATAACAAATTAAAAACAAGTTATAAATCATGTTAATTAGTCATGGGGTAAATTAATAAATGGTTAAGGGGTGTTTGTTTTGTGGCCGACGCCTAAACCGAGCCCCAAGGGGGTCTCGGCTTGGTTTTGACTCGCACCACCGAGACCTCAAGGTCTCGGTTTGGTGTCTTGTTGTCTCGGCAGCAGCAAGAAGGGAGACCCCGACCTCGGTCGGGGCATGGTGGTGCTCGGGTAGGCCACGGCAGCAAGGGGAACACCGGCTAGAATTCTCTCAAGGAGTTGCTTAGTGTAGTTCAAACTTATTTACAATCTCTAATTCTCCTCCTAGAATTCTCTCAAGGATTATTGAGTACTTGATACCTCTTTTTTATTCTCCGATGGTGTCTATCAAATGGTTCTGTCCTCTTTGCTTAAATAATAATCCAAAAAACATTGGTAACGAATGATGAAGAAAACCCAAGAGTCCCCTCATGAATACCATGCATAATGAATATTAATTTTCGTAACATCATGCAAAGTGCGGTGCACATTTGAGTTTGTGCGCCGTACTTTCCCCAAGTCTTCCAAACACGTATTTCATAAAAGTGCGTAACACATTTGTATTTGTGTGCCACGCAATGGCAGTTCCCAGAAATATTTATCATTTAGTCCTTCTTGTATCTTTTTAGGACCATTTCTTCACTTCTTTGTTCGCTCCAACCCTATCACGATTGAACCACAAATTAGTATCAATTCAATACATAATATATCTATTTAGATAGCAATATGGGACAATGAGGTCAATCCAAACATATATAATTAAGGCGTTATCAAATTCCCCATACATAACATCTTTGTTGACCTCAAGCAAAGTAAAATTTCAATTTTTATTTTTACACGAAAGAATAGATAATGAAAATAATCAAAATCAAAGATAACGCCACAACACATCTCAAGAAGTAGGTAACTTTGAATTCACACACTCTCATATAGTAAGGTGGTAATATATCGCTCAATTGCACGGACATGAAAAGTAAAATTACCATAAGCTTGTACAAGGAACTAAACTACACCGACATGGCGTAAGCACCAAGTATGATATCAAAAGAGGGCCTTTATAAACTTTTATTACGACCACATATTAAAAGAGTATACAATACATCATTATCCACCATGTTCAGTTATGCTCAATACTTTCACATATACTTTCACTTTTAGGCTTTCTTTTTGCATTTTTTTTATTTTCTTTATTTCTTTCACTTCATTTTGGGTTTATTATTTTCTCCCATACTTAAGATTCACTATATCACACATGAAAATGGTTTCTAACAACATATCATAACCTTTAAATATTGGCAAAAACTTCTCACTTCTTTTTTTCTTTTTTCTTTTTCACACATTTTGCCTCTTCATCTTCGAAAATACTTATATCATACAAGTATGATCTCACTATGGTCTCGTAAAGATTACAAGCACAAGTTCTTGAATTTAAACAATTCACCGAACCACACAATGATAATGATTTAAAGCATAAAAGATGTATGCAATATATATAAGCTAAAAATCCTCACACTAGTGGTTAAAATTTATGCAAGCAACATTACCAATTCCGAGTCGAATGACATTATGAATACTCTAATTATCAATCTTTCTAATATTGAAAATATTTATTAATTCTTTAAATTATAAACAGTTCATAATTTTTTTAGAAAAATCGCAAGAAAGTGCGGCGCACAAAAGAATTTGTGCGACTTACTTTTGCAACAGAAGGTTAAAATCCTTAAAATTTTCAAATTTCTCACGTTTAATCCATTATTTTCGTTTATCTCCTCCATACTTAATATGAGCATTGTCACTAATGCTTAACATATGATAAATTAATAGAAAGGAAAAATAAGAGTAATACTCCCCTTTTATTCCAAGTTGTGAACGAAGCCAAAAAATCTTTTTCCTTCGTCTTTATTTATCTATCAACTTGCTTATTTCCTAAGATTTGCACACATATACATATCCAACATAGCGTATATTACATAGAAAAGTTAGAAACACCCATAAACAAGTTTGAAATTGTTCTACATGCCAACAAAGGTATATTACATAACCCAACAAAGATATATGTTTAATAGGACCGGGTTTGCTATTGCTAAAGGAGTGGGAGCCCAAATTGTTTCTAGGCTTCCTACTAAATTTTTACAAATCCTATTATTTTAATAAAGTGATGGTTATGATAAAAAAAATATAATAATAATAATAATAATAATAATAATAATAATAATAATAATAATAATGGGTTTCTATCATTCTCTTTTTCTTCCTTTGAGGAATTAGAAGAAGATGCAGTTACTATGCTGAAGCGGATCCGGAAGTTCTCCAAGGCTCAGGGCATTGGGGCACGTGCTGCTGCTCATATATTTAATAGGATCAGTTTCGTTATTGCTAAAGGATTGAGATTCCAAATAGTATCTTGAGTTCCCACTAATTTCTTGTGACTCTTATTATTTTAAAGAAGTGACGGTTTAAAAAATAAAATAAAATAAATAATAATAATAATAATATTGTTTGAAATTGTTTTTAAGAAACCTCGTGACTCAACACAAAGTCACATCACATGTCCTCACATGTTTTCATCGGTCTCATCTTAATGGTGTGGTTGGTATGGGTAGAAATGAGGTGGGTATGGTGGTAATTGTTGGGTGTAGTGGAATGACTCATGATGAACCCCAGGTGGATCATAGTTTCCACTCAAAGGCACATTATATATATCATAGCAATAAAATATATTGTTGAAAATACAAAGGTGTTAAAAGAAGAACAAGACTTACACCATCATATTTGGAGACTTGTATTTGCTTGAAGGATCACTAAGATACACAAGAATGTATACAACACATTTTATTATTGGATCCGATTGATTGGAGGTGGAAGACCAGTTACACGATGTCAAGGTGAAAGAGGGTTATACAATCTCACTTTCCGATGAGAAATTTGATCTAGATGAATAAGATAGGTCCATGTATCTAATGTATTAGCTTTCTGATGAATAAATAGCTTAAATTTATTAGCTTTGTGTTTCAAGTAGTTTATGTTTGATTTATTATAAGTTTATTTAATAATGGTTGAAGTTGATCAAGCTTATTATGTATAAAATGTAAACGCCAAAAAAAGAACCCGCTTTGAACTCGATTTTCCCACCCTAAACAGTTAGTACCGATTTGGTTTTTCCTTCTAAAATTATATCCCGGCCAAACCTGTTTTTTAGATTAACAGGTCAAATCATGTTTGACCAAAAAACTGGTTAGGGTCTTGCCTGAACCGGTTAGGCCATAATACCCTATATGTGCATGACTACTCCAACCATATGGTTTGGTTGGTAGCCTATAAACCGGTTGTTCTATCATTACCTATGATACCAACCGACCGAATCTATTCTGACCTTTTCATTTGTTTGGTCCGTCAGAGACCAAACAAATTTAAGAGTTGTGATGTAGTTTTATTTTTAATTAATTTGTGTGTGTTCTTCTTACTATCATCGTTTGATCTGAGAGAAAGAAAACTGAGATGAAGTTTTTGTTTAGGTGTTTATTCGGTCACGGTTGGGCTGAGATTCTATGAGTCTTATATATTAGCAGACATAAGGCCAGTGCTAATGTTTCTCGCCAAGAAAGACTATTAGAGTGAAAGGTGTCGATCGGTCTAAGAGCACCACAACCACTCAAACATCCTCCCCAATGCTATCTACTATTGGTGCATGTGAGTCTCATAAAACTCTACCAAAGATACAAGTTACTCACAAGAAACCCTAAAAATGGTCGTAGTTTCACCAACGAGGCGTTGTTGGGGTGACACTGGTACCATTTTTCCCATTACCGATTTCACCTTGCCCTATGAAGGAGATTAAACTTAGTAGTATGGTGTCACATGACTTGAGACACTAGGTACCGGGTAAGTTAAAGGGTAGTGTCATAGCAAAAAGTGTTGTGAACTTAGACTTTTTTATTATACCTTAGAACGTATAACTTAACCAAAAAACATTTTCTTTTTGGGTAGAGAGAAAAGATAATTTCTTTCCATCACTCAAGTTATAAGACATAAAATAAAAGTACATGAAATAAACTAGTTTTGAGAAAAATATTTCGCTCGAATGTCATGCTTGGCCTCCTCGATAATAGCCTTGTGTACCGAATCCATCCCCTTAGTTTTATATGCAAACATTTTCATATCCTCGTCCCGTCTCGTTTCTATTTCTTCCATCATGTCTTGAAAATCTTTTGGTGAGTTGGAAGTGGCGGATGAGTTTAAATATCATTGACTTTTTTCCTATGACGTTTTTGCCGGGTGGACGCGAAATATATCATCTCCAAATAGCCCATGATCTTCTTCTGTTGCCGTACTCGAATACTTCTTAACTTGAAGCCGTTCAAGAAGACCAAAATTAGCAAACCTGTAAACGATTACATTGAATTAACTGGATAATAAAAGACTAAGATTATAAGAGTATAAATAAGCCTTTCTTAGCTTGAAGGCTAAACTAGATTAACTAATGGGTTGGGCCCTGATTACTCATTCTAACACCCTCCTCAAGCTAAGCATAGATATTGATAATTCACATCTTGTTACAAATGAAAACCCAAAAATGATAAGCAAAAGTCTATCACGAAAGAATAATCTGAATCTTTAACCAACATAAAACTAATCAATCTCACCTGGGATCTTCAAAACAAAATACGAAGCAATTTAAAAAAACATGTTTCAACATATCTCATTAAAGATCTAACCAAATTACGAAACAACCAATAGGTCTCAACTAATCTAAATCCAAAGTAACTGGAACATACATGTTCGAGTCTCAACTAACCAAAATTGCCAAGAAACGATGTAACCTGTCAAGGTAAGGCATATCTCAACTAACTAAAACTCCAAAAGACGAAGCAACCAACATGTCTCACTGACCAAAACGAAGCAACCTATGTGACGTGACAAGTCTTGACTAACTAAAACCCAATTATATTCCAAAAATCAGAAAGAACATAACCAAAATCTAACGGTCTCACCCGGGACCGAACTTAGAACTCATCTCACGAGGATAAAAAAACATATTTATTCAACCTAGTCACAAACAAACTTCAACTCACAATCCGAACTGAAGTCGATTATAACTTCAAGAATTGAAAACAACAGACGATAAGTAACGGGTGGTCACCCGCAAAATTCAAAACTGATAATCTATTATCATTACTAAAAACTAAAACTTCACATGAAAATCCAACGATATTCCCGAAACTAAATTCGTCTGCATCATCACCAATCACCAAAATCAAGATCATAACCCTCGTACCTAATGACGAGTCACCAGAACCAAAGAACCCTAACAAAATTGAAACGAAAAATGATCTAACCGGGTTCGGGTCAGAATTATACAAATAAGGGACCTAGAACATATCTCTAGCTAAAACCACTGGATCAGAAGCGTCGACGCATGAGAAAATGTGGTGGTGAGTTAGCGGTGGATCTCATGGCAGCGCATGGGTGTTGTTTAGGTGGATTTGGGGGTTCTGCTATTCGAAATTAACTGAGTTTTATTATATGGGAGGTGAGATCTAAAGCGCAACATGTCCCCTCAAAACTGAATAAGTATTTTAGAGTACATTCTTTAAAACTAAACTCGAAACCCTAATTGGAGCTAAATTCTAAAATCCAAACCTTAATTGAAATTGAACAATTTTCTGATACTATGTAAACAAGTTGTGGAGAAGGATAATAACTAAACGATTATATTAAATTAACTTAATAATAAAAGAATAAGATTATAAGTATATATAAGTCTTGTTTAGCTTGAAAGCAAAGCTAAATTAAACAATGGTTAAATAATGGGTAAGCCGTATTACCAATTCTAGCAAAACCCGAGCTAGTTAGCTAGCTTATCTCCAAACAACCATCCAATGTATGGCTAGCCTCACACTTGTTGTCCGAAGCAAAATGCCGACTTGTTTTTGAAATAGAACACATAAATTTATAAAGTTGGCTTAGGAGATTATACTTAGTGATAAAGATATTATTTTTTTTAACTATGAATCATAACAAACATACAACTAGTCAAGTACCAAGCTAGGGACAATAATATTAGCACACAAAAGTTAGATTGAATATGTAATTTGGCAAAAGTTGCCCATACCCTTATTTGGATTTTGGCATCCTCCTATATAACTTTTTTACCCTTTAATTATAAAATTTAGTAAATAAAAAATATAAAGTTTGATAGGTCGAACATTATAAAATATAAATGCGAAGGAAATGGGTGCTAATTAGTATCTTGTAGGGAGTACCAATAACAACGCTCATCTTGTAATTATTAACGAGGGTCTTGTACTTGGAGCATTATCTCTTTCATTCCGTGACTACTTGAACTTTATGCTCCAAAAGTATCGCTATTCGGAACAAGAGGACCAGTATAAGCATCACGTTCTTCATGTTCTACCATTAAGCTACTTGTTTCGTTGTAACTTTCTTGATGAATCCAAGGATGTTTTTCAATCTTCCCGAGTGTTTCAAGTTCCATGGTAACTTCTTTCATGCTAGGCCTATTCCCACCTAGTAGGTTAAGGCATCTATACACCAGGTCACATGCTGCTTTTAGCTGCTCATCAGTTGCCTCCTCTACGATTTGTCGGTCAAGAATCTCATGCAATCGATCTTCCTTCTTTGCCTTGACAAAATATGTTGCAAGATTTCTATCCTCTACACATCTTTCTGCTCCAAGTGGTCTCTTACCTGTTATTAGTTCAGCAAGAACCACACCAAAGCTATACACATCACTTTTATCTGTTAGTTGACCTGTTTGAAAATATTCTGGATCCAAGTATCCAAACGTTCCTTGAACTAGCGTAGAGACTTGATCATGACCCAATGGGACTAACCTTGAGGCACCAAAGTCCGCAATTTTTGCTGTGTAATTTTCATCCAACAAGATATTAGCAGACTTGACATCTCTATGTATGATGGTCATTCTAACATTTGTGTGAAGATAAGCAAGTGCACCCGCTGATTCATGTGCTATCCTTAAACGATTTACCCATGACAATCTCCCCATACCACCTTTTCTACTATGAATGTGATGATCAAGAGTATCATTAGGAACAAATTCATAAACTAGTAATGGGACATCAATTTCCAAACAACATCCTAAAAGCTGCACCACATTTTGGTGTTTAATTTGTGTAAGAATTACCATTTCGTTTATAAATTGCTCCCTTTGTCCTTGATCCAGTCGTTGGGACTTCTTGATTGCTACCACACACTTATCTGGTAGAGTTCCCTCGTACACGATTCCATTACCTCCTCTGCCGAGAATTCTATCTTCTGCAAAATTGTCTGTCGCTTCTTTCAGCTCTTCAAATTGAAAAACTTTCATATAACCGACACCAGCGCCACCCGTGTTTTTTAGTTTCTCTTCCAACAGAGCACCTCCATTCTGTTCATAGAATTTTTCTCTTTGCTTAGTTAGTTTTCTTTTCTTGGCCATAAAGTACAATAGAGATAATCCAATCAGTAATCCTATGCATCCAATGCCCAAACCTGTAATTTTTTATGAACGATGATTATGCATACATTTATAAGACTGTAATAAAAACTACCTATACTTGATTGCGAGCACATATGAATTAATTATACTTTTAATGTAGTTATTTAATTTATTATTTTCCCTTTTTTCTTGAAACGACGCTAGCTAGAAATTGGCAAAAAGATACTAGTATGTAGTATAAAAAAAAGGTCATGATGGTGTCATCTCGAGGGTTGAAGTATCACCCTACCCATATTTTACATTTACGATTCACTGGAATTAGAAAATGTGGAAAATACCTATCGAAAATCGGAGTGCATGATATAGTTTACGACGACAGCCATCTTTGGTCTTGCCATCACCAGAGTACCCTCCTTTACATTTGCATGTGTAATTCCCAAGAGTATTTTCACAAATTCTATAGCATGGAAACTTCTTGACATCATCACACTCATTGATATCTGAAGAACAAGAACAATGATAAGTTTATTGGCTAATATAATGAATCTTATCGTCAAATATATCACAGATCAGCAAATTTTAGGGTCATAGGCTTATTCTTTTGTGCTAATAACTTAAAAATGCATTTAACTTGACATTTTATTTACGTTCTGTGTACCCATCTTTTTTCTTTCTTATTATGGTCATCAAACTTTTAAAAGTCGGTCATTGTGTGTATTTTGTCACCATTTTACCATGTAAAATGATCATTTTGCCCTTCAAAATTTCGAAAAAGTAAGGGTAAAATGGTTATAACATACAAAAAAGAATGACATTTGAATGTTTGATAACCATAAAGAAAAAAGATGGGTTAAACAAAACGTAAAAAAGTGTCAAGTTAAATGTATTTTTAAGTTATTTTCTTTATTCTTTTTTATGGTTAATTATAACTTAGAATCTATATATACATAAGGATACTTATCAATGATCATGTATCAAATGACTGAGATGTTACCTTGGCAGCCAGGAGAGAGATATGGATTTCCTTCATAGCCTTCTTTACAAACACAACGGTAACCACCACTTTCCCTTTCAGAGCTAATACACGTGCTATTCGAATGACACGCATAACCATTGGTTGCTTTGGCTTCAGAGCAACTCAGATTCCCGATAGCCCATTCAAGCACTACTGGCACTGTAGATCTAACCCTATCTTTGAAGGAACTACCATCTAATAAATCGGTCTTGCCTTTGAACTTAAACGTGTTCTCCTCTCCAACAAAGGCATATGTACATGGATCAAACGACCTAATATAGCTTACACTACTATCGTTTGAGTCCAGCATGGTACGTACCCGAGTATTATAGTAATTTATGTCTTTGGGTATAGAGGATTGACAACAAGCATTTCCTGCACACTCGTCACCTACAACATCGTCCGGCGATGAGCAAAGCACCATACAACCGGTAGACACGTTCTTATACTTTGTTCCTGAGGTCAGCCAAGCATAATCATTGCAACCAATAACTGTGAACTTGTTAAGGTTCGAGAAGGTGTAAGGTGAATTTGTATAGTTTCTGTAGATTTTACGTGCATCGTATAATGTGCCATTTGGAAAATAGCACTTGCTTGCCACTCTATTGGTAATCCGAAGGTTGGAATCAGATATCCGCTTGATTGAGGTGGGAGTTCCTCGACGTAAAGAGGCCTTTGGAGGGTTTACGGAAGTGTTGCAATATATGCGAAATCCCTTATCAAGATAACACTCGGGGTTGTTATCTCCGACGATACCGAAAGGGTAGGGAACAATCAAATCCCCGCATCGGTTGTCACAACCTGGCTTTGCTGAGTTTTTTGAGTTAATGAGAGTGTATAATTCAGAGGTGGAAGTTGTTGTATCAGAAACTGTAAAGGAAAACATTTGAAATGCTACCCAAAGTAGAACTAGAAATTTCATGCTTGTCTTTGGGGTTTGTATGTGCTATACTAGTATTTTAAGGACAGTCTAACCATATATAGCCCACCAAAGTAAGATTTAGTCAATCACTTATTTCTTTCTAGGATGAGCCGGTTTCGTATCGATTCCGTATCAAATTAATAGTATTGTTTTTTTTCTCTAGCATAAACTAGCGGTACCGATACTTGTACGGGTATCAGTATCGGTACCAAAAAATTAGATTTTTCTCGTTTTTTCAGGAATTTTTCAATTCGGTATCGATCCTTTATCGGATTAGTAGTCTTGATTTTTTCGTAATCTCGGTATGTACCGAACAAGAGAAGAATCTGTACAGTTCTTGTATGATTTCGGTTTTATTTCAAAATTCGGTGAAAATGCTCATCCGACTTATTTCACTTTTATTATCCAGATATGTAATGATCGGTTATAATTGACTCATCTCAATTTGATATATATCATATATTGTCTTTTATAGAAGACCCCGAAAAGTCTAACTATATATAGTATTTTAAGGACAGTCTTCTAACTGTATATAGCTCGTGATCGTGATTGGTTTTCAGCAGTCTCTAATGATCAACTAGCTATTTTGTACTGATCGACCTAGTCGAATTAGATATATGCGTATATATTGTCTTTTATAAAAGACCCCGAAAAGTCTTGTTCGAAAATTCCACCAATTATTGATCCCATTGATCCCAAGCGAATCTACAATGAAATTCCATGTGTGGCATTCCTTAATCGGGTGATTTTTTATTTTTTTGATCATTTCATTCGTTGGAACTTTTGCCAATGGAATTGATCTAATTTTTTATTAGGACACTTAAGTATATAATTTGTCAAAACAACTACTTAATACACAGTTTAGCATTTTAGAATGTTTCAATTAAATTTTAAAATGTGTAAATTATTAGCTTTTTGTGAAAGTTGTTGTCTTTTGTAAAGGAAATTAATCACAGACTTGCAACTTACATGCATATATTATCGACCGCTTGTCGTTATATAGTTGCCACCATTTTCATTTTTTTTACCACCCATTAGTAACTAGGAGGCAAGACATTTCTAAAGGTCGACATATTAGCCTCCAAACTGATACTATCTTTAGTGGACCTTCACATGTATTATTATTATGCATTTTTTTTTTTCTGCACCAAATAAAAATTATGCATTCTTTTAGATTTATATGAAAAGATTAATTTTAGAAAAATCTTTTTTCTCAAAAGGCGACCGTCTAAAAGATATATTTTAGATTTTTAGCCGTCTATCTTGACTTTTCCTCAAGTGAAATTGATTCTCTTACCGCTTCCATCATAGGGGCATTATATTTCTTTTTTCCTTTGATCAGAAAGCAGAATAGGTTAATATGAAAAACTTTTGTAAACAAAAAAAGTCGGGAGTAATCATGTGTGTCCGGAGCTCATTTGTAGTGAGCTCTGAATGTCTGAAGCTTTTTCTTAAATTGAATTTATAAAATATATCGTATATGATAACATATTATCATGAAAACACTAATGATTATCTTAATTGTTGAAAGCTCACTCGAGTATTTCTTAGATCTAATGTAAGTTATGTTAGTATACCAACGACTAAACCAAAGGCCTCTTGGTTTAGCGGTATGTGAGTGGCCTTCTAACCTCAAGGTTGTGGGTTCAAGTCTCGGTGGAGACATGTGAGATAGAAATTGTGAGATAGTTGTGTGAGTTGTAAAAAATTGCCTTTCTAAAAAAAAAATAAAAAAAAAATACCAACGACTAACATAAGATTGATTCATGTCAACCCAGTCAGATACGAACACCATGAACCACCTACAAAACCTGTAAGTGTTCTTTTGTCGAGCAATATTATACATTTTGTTTGGTCTAAACGTCTAATATAAAGGCGCGTTATGACAATTCGGGTAAAAAATGACAAATTCGACCCATTGACTTATCAATGGGTCGATGCACGTTGTGATTCTTACCCATCAGGTTTTGTTTTCAAATGTGGGGTTGCAAACTGAAAAACATAGTACCAATTTAAAAACAATACCATGTCACGTAAATGTAGTTTTGTTGCCTTATAAAGTATTTTATGAGATCTGATTACAAGTCCCAAAATTTTGACAATATTGAGCTATTTACAGGACAAAATTTTCAAGCAGCTCAAATATATTAGGTTGAATGGTTGATGACACTGTTTTACTTGTATACAATCATAAAGATTGCTTATGAGAAGTAGGCAGGGTTTGTTCAACAAAAGAATAAGGAGATTTGGGAGCAGCGATACATTGGTTGGATCATATATGTAGCATTAGAACAGATAATGCAAGGGATTCTTCAAATTTCATGACAAAGACCGGGACTAACACAAAACCATCAATGTAATTGATATTCAAATTGGTTTTGCACCATGTAATGTGAGAAGAAATTGATTTACCTTGAGTGCTTCAACAACCTTAATACGACCATTCCTAAAATGCCAGACCAAGCTTCTTGTGAATGGGTTTTATAACCACTTTCTAAGAGATATAAAGAAGGTAAGGAACATATGTCATTTTCTAGCCGAACCATTCCAATATCACCCATTTGAACTGATGATACTATGATAAAATACACTACACATACACAATAACCACACCGACACAACAATAAGAAAACAAGTAACAAATTATCTAAAGAAGCAACAAACTAAGATAAGCAACATTAGTTACCATTAACTCTCAATTTTATAAATAAGCAATCTAAATAATCAAAATAACACAATTGAATTAAAGAGTTGTAACCTAGAAAATAAATCAATTAATTAACTAACATCATACCAATACATCCACCACATCCTTGTAAAGCACCTTCTTTCGCCTTTTGGGTTTTCTCGTATGACATATCTTTCATATATTTTGTTGATTTTGTTTAGAATGGCACGTGAAAGGTTATGCAGGATATTCACCTAATTTGATGCACATGCTTAACTTTTTTTGCTCATGGCTCGCTATATCAATTCTTATAAAACTATACAACATAATTTTTTGAGAAAAGATTAGTTTCTTTATAAGTCACACTCATATAAAATACTAATAATATATGAAAGGTGTAGCATACCTAATAAAGATTGTGTCTCATCAGGTGAAATAAATGACCATAAACATAATATATATGCATAATAGACTTAGATAAGGCCACATTTACGAAAATGATAAAAAAAACCTGTCATGGCTGCAACCTTAAAAGTCGTCATGCCAAGACACTAGGTATCTTATCTTTATACATAGCCGGTAAACTCATCATAACATGGGAAGTGTTGGGACAATCAAAGTTCTAACTATGACCAAATCAGATTTGATTTAAATTAGACTAAGTGTTATGAGTCCTTAACAGAGTCCAGCGATAAAGACAAGGACTAGCTAAAGGCAAAGCCTCAGATAACACACCAGATACATTCAAGTCAGAGACATCGTTAGAGAAGTCAAATATTATCTAAAGATATATCCACCAGCTGTTATGGATAATAGCTAGGATGTAGAAGGAAAGTGCTAGTGTGCGAGGACCTCTAAGGTGACAATAGTGAGAGGTCACTCCAGACCCTTTTAAGACTTTACAAGCAGAGAATTGCCTTATCCTTTATAGTTTAGGCGGGATAATCTGATAAATTACTTTGGGTGGGACAAATTGAAGATTCGAGTTAAAGGTGCCTTAGTATGACCTAGTGAGAAAAATGAACAATTTGCAGAATTGTTCACTAAAAGTTGGTTAAAATCATGTCCAAGATTATACATGCATTTAATGTTGTGTACGTCTTCCACTTAGAAGATGACACGTACTAACTACCTCCACTAAGGAAGCAACCTCGTATCACTATAAATAGAGAATGTGAAGGGGAGAAAAAGCATATCTTGTTGCATTTATTATTGTCTTTTTCTCCTTGAACATCTGATAGTCCAAGGCTGATCTCAGCGACTATCTGGTTCACTTGTAAACTTGATAATTCATATCAAGTTTACTTGTTCAAAGGGTTATTATACATATATTCAACAAGTGTGATCCAAAACACTTTTGTAATACTTTGATTATGTCATTAAAGCATTACATGTTTGAAAAGTTAATCATAGTGTGTTATACCTTGCTTTTTTGGAGTTATAGTATTACAATTGGCATAAAGTTGGGACTTCCAATTGGTATCAAAGTCTGGTTTGATTTATAAAACTTTAAAAAACCGTTCTTGTTTTTAAAATCAAGATCCTAATATGCCTGATACTATGCCTCATATACCACCACCTTTTGGCCAAACGAGCCAACCAAATGCTTCGAACACTCCTTTCATGACCACCACTACATCTACATCTACACCTACACCAGTTGTAAGTGTGAGTGCTAATGATGATAATCTTCCTCAACTTCTTGATAGTAGAGGAGGATCTCACGTGTCAAATGTCCCAACATTCGATGACGAAGATTTTTCTAGCTAGAAAAGTGAATTTCTTATTTATCTAGATGGATTTGAACCTTTTCTTCTAGAAATCCTAGAAAATAGACCCTATGTGCCCATGGCCCCAACCTCTACCTCTGAGAGACCTCTAAAAAATCGTGTAAAACAATGGTCTCCAACTGACAGACGGTTATCTAACCAGGACAAGAGACTAAAAAGTATTATAGTCTCTTGCCTACCCAAAAACATAATGAAGCCTATCATAAAGTGCACCTCTGTGAAAGATATGTGGAATGAATTATTTCTTGGGTACGAAGGTCCAACTGAGACAAAAGAAACAAAAATCCAAGCCCTCAGGCTTAAGTTCAATGCTTTTAAATGTTAGCAAAACTTACACCAGACTTAAGATTCTTCTTAATGACCTTCGAAACAATGATGTAGTTATCCCTCAGGCTAAAGTCAATGTCACTTATGTTAATAGTCTCCTAGGAAATGGTTAAGCTTGAACCAGGCCTTAAGAGCTAACAATGTTGTTAAAAATGACACTTTGGCCTAGCTGTTTGGAAGATGTAACTATGAAGAAGAGTTAATAGGCTCCATTTACAAATCAAAAACTGATAAATTTACAGCTCAGATATCTGGATCAAAAACTCTTATTGCTAATCATTGCTTTCTAGATAGTGACTCACATGTTGAAAAAGACAACAGAAGTAGTCAGGAATTTCTTGATGAACTAAATGTTGAGTTTCATGACAAATCTTTACGTGCTGATCAAAAGAGATATTACAAAAGATTTGGAAGAGTCGGAGCTGCCAAAGTAGACAAATCCAAGGTGACATGTTTTGCTTGTGGAAATCCTGGTCACTTTCAAAAGGATTGCTACTCCAGCAAGACACCCTCCCCAAGCTATCCCTATACCATCAAGTTGAATGAAAACAAGTTCTCTCCATCTCCTTTCAAACAATCTTCTCAGTCAGACTCAGAGGGCAAGAAAGACTACAAAGTGAAATAAAAAGCCTTGAAAGCTAAGTTGATGAAACTAAATCAAAAGGTTGATGAGGCAACCAAGAAAAAGAATGGTAGCTGTAAAATCCCTGATTTTACCATTATAATTTTTTCAACTTTTGTATCCAATAATTCTAGAACTTAACCATCACTGTCTTTGCATAATTTCATGAAGTGTTATTTCTAATTGAGCATATTATCTTTTTATAGTTAATTGATAATTATGAAACTGTTAGTCTATTTTGACTACTTGGACAACTGGATGGTAACTTGACAAACAAGGATTTACAACAACAATATATATTTGATCATTTAAAAACAGACTAGAGAACTTTATCTCATGTGCCACATTTCATAAAATGTGTGAACTTGACTTTATGTGTACATATAAATATATACATACCTTACTATAAGTAACTATATGATACATACCTAGAACCCATACATGGATATACAATATAATGTCTATACTTGTATTAGTATACAACATTTAACAAAAATTAAACATGCTACTACTCCATTTACATCATAGCCATGTATATGCATTCATGCATGCATACACTTTCTTGTAAATTTTAGAAATGTCCATGATACCCTTTTTATCTAACCTACACAACTCATAGTGCTACACTTGGCACACTCATGCCTCCTTTTTGCTTACCTTCACACGACAACAAAGGAGAAGATCAAAAGGCTTCTCTTGTTTTTGCCAAAGCCAACACATGGCATAGGGAATCCTTCCAAGAGAGATCTTGTCCCCTCTCTTCTCTCTTCATTAAGCCGAAACACACACACCAACACACACAACCTACATAAAATTTCAATCTCACAAACATTCTCCTCTCATATCTCTCTCAATCATACGAATAGCAACAAGAACCACCAAGATCCACCTAGAAATACATTAACTTCACCAAATCAATGTTTATTTCACCATAACTCCTAATCATTGGTATTATCCATACCAAACTTTATCTTCAAAGCAACCAAGATAAACCCTAGCCAAACCACATTAGGTCACGGCTTGGAGTTGTATTAGGGTTTTACCATTGTTAAAATCTTAAGCACTAATCTCTCTAGTTCACTTGTTTCTCTTTGTTATCATTTAATAAGTAAGTATCACTAACCCTAACTTTTCTTTATTTACTTATATTTTCTTTTCATGCATAATCATTCACATGATAATCATATATGAAGAACTTATTGGAAACTTAAAACTAGTGAAATCATGACCTATATAGGTCACGACATATTTTTATTTTGTCACAAGACATGTATAAAAATTATTTGGTAATAAACATGTGATTATGTAGATATAATGAACTTGGTAAAAATCATAAAAACCTCCTATAAATTTAATTATAGCCGTGGGCTATAAGTCCAATTTTTGGACTTTTAGTGAACTTATAAACTTGTAACTAGACTAGATCTCGTTCTTGAACTTTTGATTAACTTATAAACCTAAAACAAACCTAGATCTCATTTTAAAACACCACAAATAAATATAGCCGTGGGCTATATAGTTCATTTGTGGACTTGTGGTTAACTTGTAAACTTGTAATAAGCCTAGATCTTATTTTTAGACTTTCTAAATTAATTGTATACATATAACAAGCCTAAATCTCATCTTAGAACCCTATAATTAAATATAGTCGTGGGCTATAAGCTTACTTTTGGACTTGTGATTAATTTGTGAACTTAAAATAAACTTAGATCTCACATTGAAATACCCTAGATAAAACATGTCATGGGTTTTTATTCTCCATTTGGAGATCTTGATTTAATTTTGACAAACCTATAATAAACTTGTAAAACCCCTAGATCTATGCTTTGGATAGTTTTAGTTTCCTTAATGGACTAGTTAAAGCCCATATAAAATTAGCCAAAACTTGAATAAGCCCAATAGGCCCAATAAAATATAGTTTTGTGTTTGTAGATCCCATTAGGCCCATTTAGTGCCTTATGAGCCCACTTAACTAATCTTGAATTATTAATGGACTTAAAATATGTTTAGGCCCATTAGCTCTTTTGACATATTTTATAAGCCCACTTAGTATTTTAATACTTAAATAGAGTTTTTATGCCAAAATATAACTTATAAAAACTTTTAGACCAAAAACGTCGATTAATAAAACCTAGGGATTTAAAACCGTGACATTTGAAACTTGTTTTGATAAAACATTAAGTACAAGGACTAATATTGTAAATATTCGAAAGTTTAGGGGTTAATAAATTTAATTCGTGACTTATTAAACCTATGGACCGTTTTTGTAAATTTCCTAAAGTTAAATTGTCATTTTATAACTCTAAGGACTATTTATGTAAATAGCCGAAACATTTAGAAGCCCTAGGAACTATTTTCGCCACTTGATGAAAGTGATAAAACCTAATTATAACTAGAGGGACTAATCTTGCCATAACCCGAAAGTGTTACAAGCCCTAAGTACCAAAAGTGTTAAGATCCGAAAGTTATACCTTTAATAAAATATGGAGGGACTTGTTTTGCATATATCTGAAACTTATACAAACCCTAAAACCCTTATTTCATTTAATTTATTAAAACTTGAATAAATCCTAAATTATAAGGACTATTTAATAAATTATAGAAATTTGGGGACTTTAAATTAAATTAAATAAAGTATTATTATTTGTATTTGTATAAACTATATATATAAATTAAATGCAAATATATTATAAAAGTAAAAATACAACAATTGTAAGTAAAATAGTTTTACTTAAACATTAATATTAATAACACATTTATTTGGACGTTATTAATACTTGTACTACAGTTTATTTAAATAAAACACAGCAACATTTATAAACTGCTTAAAAACTGTATAAGTAATACAGGAAAAATTGTTCTTTGAAATATGTCTAATCGAATTTACAACGGTTAAACGTGTGACTCAGTTGTTCTTGGTAAAAATAAAGAAAGTTGATTATCTATTTTAAAATTAAGTTGAAAACTTTAAAGTTATAAACTAAAAATAAAAACTTTGAAAATTAAATGACAAAAGATTAAAACTTTAAGGAAAGTAAAATTGAAATAAAACTAAGAAAAAAACACTTGAAAATAAGCTAAGTAGAAATGGTGGGAAAAATTAAATGTTTAAAAACAATATAATTCGGAAGACAAACTATGGATTTAATTCGGGAAAACAAAAGTAAAATGATAAGTCGAAATGCAAAATTCTAGAACAATTCGGAATCCAAAAATCAAAGTAATCCGGAATGTGGGAACAACACACAATCCGGAATCCTATTTCTATTCTAATCCGGAATGACAAAACGAGCGTAATCCGGAATAATCAAATCTCTTATCCGGAATAAATAAACTTGTGCTAATTTGGAATATTAATATAACTTATCCGGAATGTAGAAAAACGTTATCCGGAATGCTTTCATAACACAATCTGGAATCCTTTGCGAGCTCTTATCCGGAATACTTGCTAATCCGGAATGTGATGTATGCTTATCCGGAATCAATGAAAAAAAACTCTAATCCGGAATGTTTGTGTTGCTGCCTATCCGGAATACGTATACAGCCACAATCCAGAATAAAAAAATGTTGCTAATCCGGAATAAATGAAACAAGTTGTAATTCGGAAAACACTAGAGTTTTGTAATCCGGAATATTAGTTTAACATGCTATTCGGAATGAAACAATGCACAAGTAAGTCGGAATAACTAAAATGTTCACTGTTCAGAATAAGAGGGTTTATACAACACGGATAAGAAAAATTAAGCAAAAATCTAAATAAGCATTTAACCAAAAACTTAACCAAATTGATTTTAAGAAAAAGCTAATAAGCCACAAATTAAAAATTATGAAAACACCAAATAAGCTAAATATTTTAAAAAAACAACTTTTAAAAGATTTAAACTATAAAAATAACTTAATTATAAATAAGCTAAACACTAATTAATCAAAAAGCACAATAAGCTAAAACATCAAACACACCAAATCAATAAGCACAATCTAATAAGAAAATCAATCAAACAATCAACAAGATTAAGCCAACTACATGATTAATGAAACAAAACAATAGATTATGATTAAGAAAGGAAGAATGAGAATTAACTAAAAAGCTTTGAATTAATGAAGATGATTAAGATTCGATTACAAGATTTAGAAGATGAAAGATTAAGTAAACTTGAAAGAAAATTCTAGAGAGAGAAAGTAACACCTACTCCTAATTACCTTACTTAAAAGTAAAAACTAAATCCCCTCAAATTAACTCTTAATGGCTTATTTATAGGAGGAGGGGATGTGGTGATGTTGCTTCTCTCTTTCTTCTTGTTTTCTCGTCTTTTAAAATAACTCGACTTTCTCGACTTTGTCTCGGGATTTGTCGGATGATAAAATGAACTCGTCTTCTAATTTTCTTCTTTTAGTAGACTTGGTTCTTCGACTTCGTCAAACTTCCGTCTTTAGACTTTTTCTTGGATAAATCTTCAGAATAGGCCTTTGAATTCCGTTCTTCTTGCACTTTTGATCTTTTGACTTCGTCTTTTGTCTTTTTCTTCGATAAAAGCCCGTGAAAGCCCATATTTTCTTCCTTTTTTATATTTTTGTCCTAAAACACAATAAAAACACAAATCACGCATAATCCCGACTTTTACGACATTAAATACACGTTTTGGTCTCGTTTTTACTTGTTTTAAGTGGTGAAAGGATCAGTGTTTTCACACTTATTAAATCCTCTACACTTGACCATTGCAATGCCTTCATGCAATTCATTAATTTCAAAGCACGATTTACATTCTCCATCATAATTAACCCACATTGGCCTTTATTAAATACTAGATACTAAGGAAACTAAAAAGATAGAAAATTACAAAATGCTTGAAGGAAGAACAAGTAAAGAAATCTAAGACTTACATTAGGGCTTTGGTTGTCATGAATGTTTATCACCCTCAAGTTTCACGTTCCCCATACTAAGCTTAAAAATGAGATCATTGTTATTATAAGTTAGTAAGCTAACACTCACTCATGTGGTTCAATTATTCGCTTAGACTCCCTTATTCCTAGGTGTATCTCTTATATTTTATTGTTGTCTTGAATGATCACGAGGATGCATTGTTGACTTATTTTGATAGTTTATTAAGGCCAAAAATAAAGTAGGATGATTTAATAAATAGTTAGCTAAAGGACAAAATCTTTTAAAACTGCTTCTCGAAACCTCATAATGTTCATATCTTGGCATAACTCGTTTCACGATTTGAGACCTTTCTCAGACCGATATTTGGCATTGACTTCATACTTCAAATCTTGAGAGACGTTCTTGAAATAATGGTCTTCTCTTCATAATAGGAATTTCTTCACTTGAAGTTTTTGAGAGATTCTTCAAACTTGGACCACGACTTCTTCATTTTTCTTCAATCTTTATTTGGGATTTTGATATACAACGATCCGCCTCCTTTTAGGACTTGGATCTATTTATCCTCATACCTTTAAGGGTCTTTTCGGATAGAATTCTCCATGATCTTTAGGGGAGTATTTGCTTTTCGTCGTGTGTCTCGATCCTTCATATTGATTTTTGATAAATGATTCTTCACATCACTTTGGATCTTTAGCAACAAAATGGAGCCCTCATGCCTTGTTAGGGCCTTTTCGGACTCGCCAATCTTTGCATCCCGCTTCAATAAGTTATGCCTTGGCTATAAACTCTAATTAATCCCGAGCAACTTTTAAACGATCTTGTGCTAGAAGCTAAGCAACTTTTCAAATCGTACGACCTTATTTATTGCAATTATATTTTAACAAGCGATGGGAGAAAAAGCTCATAATCAACTCACATAAATTCATGAAAGAATACCAAACTTATAATTGACTCTATCATCTCTCATTCTCTACAATTTAAAATCTCAAGGAATGAGACTCGTGGATGCTTAGCCTATTAAATCAAAGTTTTGGGTTTTCAAGTCATCTATAGGATCTTGCAACTTCTTAGACTTTTTCAAGTTTAGAATTCGCATTTTAAAGTTCCCTTCATAAACGACTTTCTAGGATCAATTATAGGAACTTGCGAAAAGTTCTTGTTCTTAACCCGTAAGAGTTAAGACTTTCGCGTTTTAAAGTTCCCTATATAAAAGTCTAGCAAAACTTGATTTAAACACGTTAAGGATACTAGCTAGAGTAAACTTGGATAAGTAAACTCGGGTTGAGTCAAAAGATTCATGACGGGCCTAATATATCAAAGATATCTAAACTTATTGAAACCATTTTTTTAATTTTTTTTCTCTTTTGACTTTATTCTTGAAATGAATTATATACATACGATGCGATGACAAAAAGGAAAGAACATAAAAGAAAATAAATGAAAAATACTACTAGGCCAAAAAAGATCAAAAATTTTGAAAAACATCGAAAAATTAAATTTTCCGGTTAAAATGAGGACAAATTCATGGAAAAGCCCACTTACTACTTCGATAGAAGTCTCCCCTACACTTGATAGAAATATTGTCCTTAATGTTTAAGCATGTGGGAGTAAACTCCCCTACACTTAGGACATTGTGTACTTTGTTTAAGTCTTGCTAAGGAAGAGACAACTATAGTGATTCCCATTTTAACATTTATCGATAAAATATTGAATCACAAGAGTATAGGATAGAACCGGGAAGACGGATACACGGGATCACATGTCGTCAAATATCATCAAAAGTGGATCTTTGAAAGCTTAAATCCCTGCACATCATAAGAAACAAGACAACAAACACATACGTGGCTCCCCCTACACTTATTAGGAAAACGGGTAAAAAGGATAGATCATCGGGTTGCCTCCCGAGAAGCGCTTGTTTTTGTTAACCGAGTCACGAGCATGACTCGACCCATAACTAATTCAAGGGAAACGTGATGAGGGATGGAATCATCTCGTGATAGATGTCCTTACCAAAGTACAACTTAACTCGTTGGCCATTCACCTTGAAATTAGGCCCATTTGGTTTAGAAAGCTCAAGAGTACCATATGGGAAAATTTTAGCAACGGTGAATGGGCTGGACCAACGACTCTTAAGTTTTCCTGAAAATATTTTCAACCGAGATTAAAGAGTAAAACTTGATCACCTATGTGAAACTCTCGGTTCTTAATCTTGGAGTCATGAATGAGCTTAGTTTTTTCCTTATAGATCAAAGAGTTTTCATAAGCCTCATTCCTTAATTCATTGAGTTCATTGAGTTAGATTTTCCTAAGATCACCGGGCTTTGTTGATATCAAAATTAGCCCATTTCAAGGCCCAATAAGCCTTATGCTCCAACTCAATGGGGATGTGGTATGCCTTTCCGTACACAAGGCGATAAGGGGTACAACCTATAGGTGTATTATAAGCGGTATGGAAAGCCCGCAAAGCATCATCTAACTTATCGGCCCATGAGGCACGATGCTCTCCCATGGTACGCTCTAAGATTCGCTTAAGTCCACGGTTAGAGATCTCAGCTTAACCATTAGTTTGTGGATGATACACGGTGGAAAGACGGTGATTGACACCATACTTAGCCATGACTCGTGCAAATTGATCATTGCAAAAATGAGTCCCGCGATCACTAATGATAGCACGAGGAACACCGAATCGAGCAAATAATTGTTTCAAAAAGTTCACAACCACCCTCGCATCGTTCGTAGGTAAATCCTTTGCTTCAACCCATTTAGATACGTAGTCAACGGCTACGAGGATGTACTTGTTCCCTTTGGATGATGGAAATGGCCCCATAAAGTCGATGCCCCATACGTCAAAGATTTCAAATTCTTGGATGAAATTTTGAGGCATCTCATCTTTATGTGTGATCTTGCCTTGTCTTTGGCAAGAATCACAATGCTTAACCATTTCATGAGCGTCATGATAAATGGTAGGCCAATAGAATCCGGAGTCGAAAAGTTTCTTCGCGGTATAGTTAGGACCAAAGTGACCACCGGTGGGTCCTTTGTGGCAAGCTTCAAGGATTAGTAAAGCTGCCGGCCCATCAACACACCTACGAATGACAAGATCCGCACATTGCTTGAAAAGGTAAGGGTCGTCCCAATAATAGTGTTTAATATCCTTAACGAATTTTTTCTTTTGTTGGGACGTTAACCCTTCCATAAGAACACCACCCACTAAATAGTTTGCAATGTCCGCAAATCATGTGGTATCGTCAAGATTGGAGTTGATAGACATTAAGGCCTCATGGGGAAAGTATTCATTAATCTCTTGATTAGGAAGTTCCCCTTGATAAGGATCCTCGAGTCTACTAAGATGATCCGCGACGAGGTTTTCCGCTCCCTTTTTATCACGAATTTTGATTTTAAATTCTTGGAGGAGCAAAACCCAACGAAGGAGTCTCGGTTTAGCATCTTGCTTGGTCAACAAGTATTTCAAGGCGGAATGATCGGTATAAACGATGGTGGTGGAAAGCACAAGATAGGGGCGGAATTTCTCAAAAGCATACACTACGGCTAAAAGCTCTTTTTCGGTAGTGTATAATGCAATTGAGCCCCCGTCATTATCTTGCTAGCATAATGAATTGGTTGGAAGTGTTTGTTAACTCGTTGACCTAAAACCGCTCCTACCGCGAAATCACTAGCATCACACATGAGCTCGAAAGGTAACTCCCAATTTGGAGAGACTAAGACCGGTGCCCTAGTTAATTTACCTTTAAGAAGTTCGAAAGAATTGATACATTCTTGAGAAAAGATGAAAGGATCATCCTTTTCTAAGAGGTGAGTCATTGGTCGAGCTATTTTAGAGAAATCTTAGATGAAACGACGATAAAATCCCGCATGACCTAAAAAACTTCTAACTCCTTTGACGGTGGTAGGTGGAGGAAACTTAGCAATGACGTCAACTTTAGCACGGTCGACTTTGATACCGGCTTAGGAAATTTTGTGACCAAGGACAATGCCTTCTTTTACCATGAAATGGCATTTTTCCCAATTAAGAACGAGACGAGTGTCTTCTCACCGTTTAAGTATACGTTCTAAATTGGCAAGGCAAGATGAGAAAGAATCACCATAGACCAAGAAATTGTCCATAAAGACTTCCATAGTTTCTTCAACCATGTCAAGGAATATAGCCATCATACACCTTTAGAAAGTCTCGGGAGCATTGCATAAGCCAAAAGACATTCTTTTGTAAGCAAATGTTCCATAAGGACAAGTGAATGTGATTTTCTCTTGGTCTTTTGGATCGATAGGAATCTGAAAATACCCGGAGAAACCATCTAAGAAGCAATAGTAGTCATTACCCGCTAAACGCTCGAGCATTTGATCCATGAAAGGAAGAGGAAACTGATCCTTACGAGTGGCATCATTGAGCTTGCGATAGTCTATGCAAACTCGCCAACCCGTGACAAGTCGAGTAGGAATCAACTCATTGTTTTCATTAGGAACAACGGTTATTCCGCCTTTCTTAGGCACACAATGAACAGGACTAACCCATGGCGAATCCGAGATAGGGTAAATCATTCCGGCATCTAGAAGTTTGATAACTTCTTTCTTAATGACGTCATGAATATTTGGATTAACCCTTCTTTGACTTTGGATTGCGGGTTTAAAGTCATCTTCCATGAGAAATTTATGAGTGCAAAAGTTAGGATCAATTCCGCGGATGTTGAAAATTTTCCAAGCAATTGCTTTCTTATGATTTTTGAGCACATCGATAAGTCGAGATTTTTCATCCTTTTTTAAGTCCTTTGCAATGATGACGGGTAACTTCTTATTGTCTTCTAGGAAAACGTATTCAAGATGAGACGGTAATTCCTTAAGCTCTAAATCCGGAGGATTGTTGATGGAAGGCTTAGTCAAATTCGGATCATCGTTTGTAACTTCCATAGGAGAAGGTGGAGAAATATGGTCCTCATTGAGAAGTTTCTCAATGGTACGAATGTCTTCTTCCCAATTGGAGGGAGAATTGTCATATTTTAAGTCCACATCCCCTAAATTTGCTTCAAATTCTTTTAAAAGAAAGTCACTTTCTCCAAATGGAGTCAATGATGGAGCAATAGAAGATACATTCTCAACATGAGGTAAAGGAGAACTCCCGCTCTTACAAGCCTCGTAAAAATGTTCTTAGCATGCTTCGTCGAGCACATCGATGAAATTTACGGATTCGGGCTCATCGGGACGTTTGGAAAGTTTACCCATGTTAAAGACGATTTTATCATCCCCGAACCTCATGATAAGTTCACCCGCGGCTACATCAACCAATGTACGCCCAGTTCTCAAGAAGGGTCGTCCCATAATTAAGGGAACACGGGGATCCATTTCATAGTCAACGACAACGAAATCGGCAGGTAAAGTGAATTTGTCGACTCCAACGAACACATCCTCGGCTATCCCCACCGGATAAGCAACCGAACGGTTAGCTAATTCCAATGTCATACGAGTGGGGACTAGCTCGGGTAAAGATAATTGCTTCCACACGGACAATGGCATAAGATTGATACTCGCACCGAGATCCGCCAAAGCCATACAATTATCTACACCCGGAAAGTTGCAAGAAATAAGGAATCGACCGGGATCTCCTAACTTGACCGGAAGTTTTCTCAAAAGAACGGCGGAACAATTCTCATTCAATTGGGTATTGGCGATATCGAGCAATTTTTCCTTATCAGTTAAAAGATCCTTAAACATCTTAGCATATTTAGGCATGTGAGCGAGAGCCTCGGCAAAGGTGATATTAAAATTCAATTGTTTGAACATTTTTAGGAAGTTTGAAACTTGAATATCATCCTTATTCTTCGATTTCTCTTTCCTCAACCTTGAGGGATAAGGTATATTGGGTTGAGATGAAAGCTTTGGAATGGAATTCTCACTCACATCCTTGGGTGGAGGAGGGGTATAAGTGGAAGGTGGAGGAACCGGTTTTGGAACCGAAGGTGTGGTATTAACTTGAGGTATAGGTGTAACATAAGGTGTAGGCGAAGGCATAACGGGAGGTATGTCACAAGTAGAAGGTGAAGGACGGTAGATAGAAGTAGAAGGAATGTCGGGTCCTTGGTTAGGTAGGGAATAAGAAGGTTCTACGATGGTCTTACCGCTCCTAGTAGTGATGGCATTAACATTGGCCCTAGGATTGGTCACGGCGTTAGAAGGGAGGGCACCTTGGGGACGAAAGGTTTGAATCATTTGCATAATTTTCCTATCGGTTGATTCTTGTATCTCTCTGGTCGATTCTTGCAGCGATTTCATTGTTCGCTCATGTTCAGTCAACTTTTATAGAACCAAGTCCATTGGATTATGCATGTTCATTTGATTATACCCTTGATTATTAAAATCTGGGTTTTGAAATTGTTGTTGAAAACCATTGTCATTATAAAAACTTTGATTAAAGTTGTTATTTTGAAACCCTTGGTTTGGCCCATTAAAATTCCCTTGTTTTTGACCATTGAAATTCCCTTGGTTTGAATTAAAATTCCTTTGATTGTTTGAAGAATTCCCTTGATAATTATTCCTTTGTTGGCCTTGGTTCCTTGGTGGGTATTGGGCATTGGTCAATTGAGGAGGGGGTCTAGCATGAGGTTGAAAACCGGGAGGAGCCAAATAATTAGTAGACCGATAAGAAATATTATTAGCATCCACATTTGCTTTAAAATGCACCCTCTCATTAGTGTTATAATCATACACTTCTTGTTGAGAGGGGTCATGAACCTTATCACAATTTAAGTATGAATGTGATCCCCCACAAATTTCACATGACGCACTCAAAGCATTAACTTGCACATTGTTCTTAACATGTAAAGCAAGGTCAGTCATTATCGAAGTAAGCACGTCAATTTTCTTGTCGGTCTCACTAGAACTAGCACTAGCCATAGTATCCCTAACACTCTTGGTTTGGACTTTGGCTTTGTTCTCAATAACTGCCCAAGCCTCATTCATAGTTTTCACAAGAATATTACCCCCGAGGCACTACTTAGTGAATCTTGGTCACTTAAACTTAATCCATTATAAAAAGTATTAATTTGATGTAACTTAGTAAAACCGTGTTGTGGACACTTTCTCAAAAGTTACTTAAAACGATCCCAAGATTCACTAAATGTCTCACCGTACTTTTGTTCGAAATTAATGATGTCATTCTGCAAAGCGGTAGTACGTGAGGGTGGAAAGAAATAGTTTCTGAACTTTGTCTCAAGGTCCGTCCATGTTGCAATACTTTGGGGTGGTTCCTTATCAAGTCAAGTCCGGGCTTGTCTCTCGAGGGAGAAAGGAAAGAGGAGCAAACGAATTGCCTCTTGTGAAACCCCATTGTATTTGACAATATTGGATAAGTGTACGAACCTCTTGATATGATCGTGAGGATCATCATGAGTACGGCCTAAGAAAGGTGTTGCTGAAACCATTTGAATAAACCCGGTTTTGAGCTCGAAGTTGTTGACGTCAATAGTCGGCACCACAATCGCATCATCGTTGCCTTTGACGTGTGATTGCAAGAGCTCGAACATTGGACGGTTCTCCATTGTATTGACAACGGGAGGCTCTATAACAGGAGGTTCAATAGTAGCGGCTTGAATGGATTTCCTCCTTCTTGAACGGGTACGCATACACCTACAAAAGAAAAAGATAACAAAAAAATAGAAGAAAAATAATGGTTAACGTGAAAAGAAAATATTTTTGGTGCAAAACTTTGAAAAAAATGTTTTTTATGATTTTTTAAATGTTTTTGGATTTTTTGAAATTTTTTATTTTTAGGATTTTTGAAAAAAATTTGGAAATTTTGCAAGAAAAATAACGTTCAAAAGTGAACAGATCCCAAAATCCAACGCGTCTCTCACAAAAAACCGTTAATCTTCACGAAAAGAGCCGGCAGCGGCGCCATTTTAATATAGGAAAAATTGTTCTTTGAAATATGTCTAATCGAATTGACAACGGTTAAACGTGTGACTCAGTTTTTCTTGGTAAAAATAAAGAAAGTTGATTATCTATTTTAAAATAAAGTTGAAAACTTTAAAGTTATAAAGTAAAAATAAAAACTTTGAAAATTAAATGACAAAATATTAAAACTTTAAGGAAAGTAAAATTGAAATAAAACTAAGACAAAAACACTTGAAAATAAGCTAAGTAGAAATGGTTGGAAAAATTAAAAGTTTGAAAACAATATAATTCGGAAAACAAAACTATGGATTTAATTCGGGAAAACAAAAGTAAAATGATAAGTCGGAATATAAAATTCTATAACAATTCGGAATCCAAAAATCAAAGTAATCCGGAATGTGGGAACAACACACAATCCGGAATCCTATTTCTATTCTAATCCGGAATGACAAAACGAGCGTAATCCAGAATAATCAAAGCTCTTATCCGGAATAAATAAACTTGTGCTAATCCGGAATATTAATATAACTTATCCGGAATGTAGAAAAACGTTATCCGGAATGCTTTCATAACACAATCCGGAATCCTTTGCGAGCTCTTATCCGGAATACTTGCTAATCCGGAATGTTTTGTATGCTTATCCGGAATCAATGAAAAAAAAACTCTAATCCGGAATGTTTGTGTTGCTGCTTATCCGGAATACGTAGACAGCCACAATCCGGAATAAAAAAATGTTGCTAATCCGGAATAAATGAAACAAGTTGTAATTCGGAAAACACTAGAGTTGTGTAATCCGGAATATTAGTTTAACATGCTACTCGGAATGAAACAATGCACAAGTAAGTCGGAATAACTAAAATGTTCACTGTTCGGAATAAGAGGGTTTATACAACCCGGATAAGAAAAATTAAGTGTAAATAAGCATTTAACCAAAAACTTACCCAAATTGATTTTAAGAAAAAGCTAATAAGCCACAAATTAAAAACTATGAAAACACCAAATAAGCTAAATATTAAAAAAACAACTTTTAAAAGATTTAAACTATAAAAACAACTTAATTAAAAATAAGCTAAACACTAATTAATCAAAAAGCACAATAAGCTAAACCATCATACACACCAAATCAATAAGCACAATCTAATAAGCAAATCAATCAAACAATCAACAAGATTAAACCAACAACATGATTAATGAAACAAAACAATAGATTATGATTAAGAAATGAAGAATGAGAATTAACTAAAAAGCTTTGAATTAATGAAGATGATTAAGATTCAATTACAAGATTTAAAAGATGAAAGATTAAGTAAACTTGAAAGAAAATTCTAGAGAGAGAAAGTAACACCTACTCCTAATTACCTTACTTAATATAAAAACTAACTCCCCTCAAAATTAACTCTTAGTGGCCTATTTATAGGAGGAGGAGATGTGGTGATGTTACTTCTCTCTTTCTTCTTGTTTTCTCGTCTTTTTAAATAACTCGACTTTCTCGACTTTCTCTCGGGATTTGTCGGATGATAAAATGAACTCGTCTTCTAATTTTCTTCTTTTAGTAGACTTGGTTCTTCGACTTCGTCAAACTTCTGTCTTTAGACTTTTTCTTTGATAAATCTTCAGAATAGGCCTTTGACTTCCGTTCTTCTTGCACTTTTGATATTTTGACTTCGTCTTTTGTCTTTTTCTTCGATAAAAGCCCGTGAAAGCCCGTGTTTTCTTCCTTTTTCATATTTTTGTCCTAAAACACAATAAAACACAAACCACGCATAATTTCAACTTTTACGACATTAAATACACGTTTTGGTCTCGCTTTTTACTTGTTTTAAATGGTGAAAGGATAAGTGTTTTCACACTTATTAATAAGCATGGACAAATATTTGTCTAAGACTTTCTGCATTATTTACTGAGACTGTACTACTTAATTAGGCAGTTAACTGTGACGTGAGCATTATCTGGATTTCTTTTGATACACATCTGTAATAGATACTAAGGTGAGTTTACGGCCCCACACAATATATTAAAAAACTTTTAAAAATCCTTTATGGGGGAGAAAACATGCAACTTGTTTTATAGACGTAAACTGAACTGTACAAACTTTGATTACATTTACCTATTGTAGAATTCCTCATGACCCATGAACTGAAACTGTTAAAATTATTGCAATTTCCTGAAATGTTATAAATAGATCTATTTAGGATTGACAATCCCCATTTGGGTGAGTAGCGCTCACTGTGCCTTGGTCGGGACAACAGGTGTTTACCATGTCAGAACCGGAAAATGGGTGCCTTATTGTAAGGCGAATGGTCCTCATCTATTGAGGGCTTAACGAGTCATAGCCTTAGTATCGAGCAATAGGGAATATAATTACCTTTAAGTATTGATGCTTTGTGCGTTAGTAGTTCCGTGAATGTTTTACTGTCTAAACTTAATTTATTAAACCTGTAAATTCACCAACTTTATGTTGACCTTCAGAGCATATTTTTTTCAGGAAACTGAAGCAAGTACTTGGTGTGTGCATGGAATCAAGCATCATGATAGACTGCATTGTATAGCTCATCTTAGATTTTCTATCTGGGGAATGAAAAATTTATTTTAATAATGTCAAGACAATTTTTATAACAATTTGTACTAGTGTTCATGTGATATATGTTTGATAATCTTTTATCTAATGCTCTATGTACTATTTGCTATCGATCCACCCCTGTGACATCTAACTATTATTTTCCGCTGCATTTGACCCAGACGTGGGGGTGTCACAGAGAATGGTATCAGAGCGATAGTTATAGAGAACCGGATCAATTTAAAATAAAATTTTATAAAAATAGAAATTTTTATTAACTAGACTGTAACTAAACAAAAATCTTTTGGGGATATTTTTTTGGGACTATATTAGTTAAGCATATAGAACGTAGAGCATGCATATATATTATGTGGACTAAGTATACATTGATTATTAACATTCGGTTAATTAATCCTATAAGTACTAATGTAACCTTTAATCGTCGTGACAATTAAAGGCATCCACTATAAACTTACAGCCTAATTTTTTTTAATTTTCTTTTAACTTGAGTAAGCTTATACTTATGTCAAATTATCATGATATTTTCAGAGTTATCATGACTTCACCAGTTGCATCTCCGACTGCTCTCTACCCGAGGTAACTCCTACACCGGCTATCTCGATATCGCCGACATCCGTACTACCAGGTTGGCTGTCAGCCTCAGACTCCGAGGACAGCAAGACTGTCAGAGCCACATTGCTTGATGACTTTCTCACCGCTTCACCACCTGCTACACTGGTCGCCACTACTGAGGAGGAGGACCAGATGACTTATGACTTACCACCTTCACCACCATCATCATCACTTCATGGCTATGCTCCCGGGTCTCTGCCAACTCGTAAGAGGAGGTACGAGGCTACTCTCGACTCTACTTTTAAGGTTGGAGAGGGTTCCGGAGCTGGACATGCTGACCCAGTCCAAGCCCAAATTGATGCTTAGCCTCCCGCCAGGAGCAGGACATGTCGGATGTCCACGACCTGTTGACAGCAGGCCAGGCGGAGTGCTCTGTCGTGCATGAGCGCATATATTCTCTCTCTCGGACCGTATGGGCGGAAGCCCAGGTTGCACGAGGTATTTGGGCCACGACCGATGAGGCCTTACAGGGGTTGTTGGAGGAGAACTACTATCTCCGCCAGCGTGTTCACAGTTTAGAGGGTCTTCAGCACCAGACCCACACTTCTCTCACAACACAGAAGCAGTCTTTGTCCATCTTCTTTGATCTTGCAGCCGTTCGCCATGATGGAGTGGCTTCAGAGACCACTCACCTTCGAGGAGACATCGACACTCTCCGAGCCCAGTTGCTGAGTACACTACGTCTTCTTAAGGAGACCCGATTGGCCATGAGGGCATTACAGGATGCCATGCCAGCACCTGTAGCCCCACCAACTCCACCTGCACCAGCCACTTCTAGCAGATTTATTAGGCGGGATTAGAGTAGATGTACTAGATCTCTTGTAGATCATGATAAGCTTTTGGGTTGCATCCCAGCTATCATGATATAGGACCTCGTGTACTTTTAATTGTTTTCAGCTTTTGTATCCTATCTTTTGTATTGTACTCTCCTAGATAGGTGTTTTGTATATTTTGTACTCTAGACTGTGTGCACCACTATCCCAGCCAGGCGTGCTGAACTTTTGTCTTAGATTAGTTGTGCTTTGGTGTTATGTTTATTTTCTTTCAGAAATGACATGTACTCACTTTCTTTTGTTAAATTTAATGTGTTGTATTATATTATGAAATATTGACAGGTTATCCATTTTGTTATGAATTCTATGCATGAACGTTCACATGCAATTAATATAAAACTGTACTAACACCGAAACTAACGATCTCATTTTTGTGTATGACTATAGACAGATGGTGATCACTAGATCAAACCCCGACAATGTCGATGCTACTCAAAATGTCACTGCCGCCTAACTAAGGGAAATGATTGATGAGGGCATCGCGACTACTATGGCAACCAGAGAAGCTAACAGGAGCATGGACGATGGTCAGAACTCCAATGCCCGCAGAAACAACAACACCACCAGGAGTTGCTCTTACCCTGACCTCCTGAAATGCAAACCCTCATACTACCGAGGCAAGGAAGGTGTTGTGGAACTAATGCAATGGTTTGAGAGATTGGAGATTGTGTTCCGCATTAGTAATTGTATTGATGAGAACAAAGTCAAATTTTCCACCTGCACATTGTTTGAGAGTGCTCTTCCCTGGTGGAACTCAATAGTTGTCACCCTTGGACACAATGTTGCTTACACTCTCACCTGGGCCAACCTAAAGGAGAGGATGACTGAAAAATACTGCCCAAGGGGAGAAATGAAGAAACTGGAGGTTAAACTGTGGAATCTTAAGTGCAAGAACAATGATATAGTGTTGTATAACCAAAGATTCCAGGAACTGACCCTGATGTGCACCAGAATGTTCCCTCATAAGGAAGAAAAGATTGAGAAGTATGTTGGTGGACTCCCATATGCCATTCACGACAGCGTGCTTGCATCTCGACCCACTACGGTCGAAAGTGCTATGGATTTTGCTACTGAGCTGATCAACAAACGAGCCCGTACCATGTCAGAAAGGCAAATGGAGAACAAACGGAAGGAGGATGAAAACTTTCGTAGTCAGTATCAGCAGCCTTCTAGAAGACAAGATATTGGACAGGTTTATAGTGCTACCACCACCACAAGCACAAAGAACTACTCAGGTATCAAACCTCTGTGCCCAAAGTGCCACTATCACCATCTAGTTGGTAGTCAGTGTCATGGATGCTACAAGTGTGGCCAATCTGGCCATTTTGCCCGTGATTGCCCAGTCAATGTTGTCACCCCGGTCCAACCCAACAACAACCCTGGAAATAACAACAGAGGCGGACCCAACGCCCGTGGGAACGGGAGCAGACCGCAGGGAAACCGTAACCTCACAGGAGGAAACAACAATGGTCCGAGGAAAGCAGTTGTGTGTTACGAATGTGGAACACCAGGACACGTGAGACCAGAATGTCCCAATTTGACCAACCAGAAAAAAGGACGATAAGGGAAAATCATCACGAGTGTACATGGTGGGCAATGCGAAAGCCAACCCATATTCCAACATCATTATTGGTACGTTTCTACTGAACCATCGTTATGCATCTGTTTTATTTGATACCGGAGAATATAGAAGTTTTATATCGACTGAGTTTAGTAATGTACTGGAAGTCACCTCATCAGTTCTAGACCCCCACTACTCCGTAGAATTAGCCGACGACAAATTCGTGAAAGCTGATGCCATTATTCTAGGTTGTACCTTGAACCTTTCTAACCATCCGTTCAACATTGATTTGATCCCAGTAAACCTTGGTAGCTTCAATGTCATTATTGGCATGGATTGGTTAGCAAAATATCACGCAGTTATTGTGTGTGATGAAAAGCTGGTTCGTTTGCCATGGGGAAATGAAACTTTGATCATTGGAGGAGACGGTAACACATACATTATCAACACTAGACTTAGTGTCATTTCTTGTACCAAAGCCCGAAAATATTTGGTAAGAAGATGCCCTATCTTATTAGCTCATATTCCTTAAATCAACGAGGAAGACAAACCCAAGCATAAAAGACATGTCCAACTCACAATGGGTGTGTTTTGTAGGGTTATGTCTGTCATTTTCCAGAAAGAGATATTTGATGTCCCATGCTTTGTGGCAATCTTCTTCCTCTTCGGGTCCAATTAGTTCGACAATACCATCATCCAACAAGCCTTGAAATGAATGACTTCCTTCTTTTAAAAGTCGAATTTGTGCAAATTTTGAACCAGTAACAGTGGATGCACAACCCTTCTAGCATCATATAAAATGTGCGCTTCTTTATTCTTGGTATCTTCTTTTATTTCCACCATTTGAGGTATTTCTTTTCTACGCCCCGTACACCCCATATCAGCCACAAATGAAGCAGATTCTTTGCAACTTCCTACCCAATCACCATCAACAATAATCTTAACCATTTCGCTGAGTGAAGCTTTAGTGTCAAACTAATGTTTTCATTCCACATGCTATAAGTATATAAGAAAGCCTTTCGCGTATAGTTGCTAACACAAGAGCGGTACCATCCCAAAAATCTTATTTTGTTAACCCACATCTATTCACCTGACCGGTGACGAATTTCTTCTCAGCTTTGAGGACAAAGCTAAAATAACGTGGTGGTGCTGTAAAATCCCTGATTTTACCATTATAATTTTATCAGCTTTTGTATCCAATAATTCTAGAACTTAACCATCATTGTCTTTGCATAATTTCATGAAGTGTTATTTCTACTTGAGAATATTATCTTTTTATAGTTAATTGATATTTATGAAACTGTTAGTCTATTCTGACTACTTGGACAACTGACTGACCACTTAACAAACAAGGATTTACAACAACAATATATATTGGATCATTTAAGAACAGACTGGAGAACTTTATCTCATTCATTAAATGTTTGAACTTGACTTTATATGTAAATATATATATATATATATATATATATATATATATATATATATATATATATATATATATATATATATATATATATATATATATATATATATATATATATATATATATATATATATATATATATATATATATATATATATATATATATATATATATATATATATATATATATATACCTTACTATAAGTAACTATATGATACATACCTAGAACCCATACATGGATATACAATATAATGTCTATACTTGTATTAATATACAACATTTAACAAAAATTAAACATGTTACTACTCCATTTTACATCCTAGCCGTGTATATGCATTCATGCATGCATACACTTTCTTGTAAATTTTGGAAATGTCCATGATACCCTTTTTATGTAACCTACACAACTCATAGTGCTACACTTGGCACACTCATGCCTCCTTTTTTCTTACCTTCACACGACAACAAAAGAGAAGATCAAAAGGCTTCTATTGTTTTTGCTAAAGCCAACACATGGCATAGGGAATCCTTCCAAGAGAGATCTTGTCCCCTCTCTTCTCTTTTCATTAAGCCGAAACACACACAACCTACTTGAAATTTCAATCTCACAAATATTCTCCTCTCATATCTCTCTCTCAATCATACGAATAGCAACAAGAACCACCAAGATCCACCTAGAAATACATTAACTTCACCAAATCAATGTCTCTTTCATCATAACTCCTAATCATTGGTATTATCCATACCAAACTTGATCTTCAAAGCAACCAAGATAAACCCTAGCCAAACCATATTAGGTCATGTTGGGAATCTAAGTTTGTTAGATTCCATGTATCATAGATTTAAAAACAAATTAAGCTGTTAGATAGTCACTTGCCTGTGCCTAGGAGGCAGGAAAGTATCGCAAGACTCACAGAGATCCAAGTCTCTGTGAGCAACCTCAGAGGAGTCCATGTCAGAGACATTGTCAATAAAGTCGAAGATTACTTGAAGACATACTCATTGGCTGTGATGGATAACAGCCAAGATATATCAGGGACTCTGAGGGGTTGAGGGTTAACAGGGGTGGCAATACCCTGTTAACACTCAGCACACTTTGGACATGCCATTTGTGTGTACGAGACTATGAAGAAAAGGGAAACTGTTTCAAGATCTGTTTTCCTAAAGCATTATGGCAGACTACCAAGAATATAAGAGCATCTTGTGACAGATGTCTGAAAAGTGAATGTCTTGTGTAGTCACCATCAACTAGTACTTAGGTCAACCTAGTATCACTATAAATAGGATGTGTAGCCCATCATTAATGTTTAACACTTTGAGAATATTCACACATTAATGCTTAGAACTTATTGAATCAAACAGCTATGACTGTATTCATAAGTTAGGTTATTTAGTTGTTCAAAATATGCACAACACATTGTCATCAAACAGTGTTATCCATAACACTTGTAATTCTTTATTATACAATAACAAGTATTACGTTTGAAAAGTATTTACTTGTGTTGATTAATTGAGTTTAGTGTTTCTAGCATTGATTAGGGACTTTTAATTGGTATCAGAGCGGTGTTTGATATTAAAACCTTCAAGAAACATCGTTCTCAATTTTATAATCAAGATCCACCATGCCAGAAACAACCAACCCACCACAATCGCCTTCTGGAAACAACAACAATGCATCACCATCTTCACCAAGACTCACTCCTCCACCTCCTAATGAAGATGATCTACCTCAACTTCTTTACTCAAGAGGCGGATCACATGTCACCAGCGTATCAGTATTTGATGAAGAATATTTTGCTAGTTGGAAGATTCAATTCCTCGTGTATCTCGATGGACTTGAACCATTTCTTCTAGAAATTCTAGAAAATGGTCCATATGTTCCCATGGCGCTTACCTCTACTGAATATAACCCTCTTCCCAAACCTCTCAAACAATGGACTCCAGCTGATAGAAAATTGGCAAACTAAGATAAACGTCTCAAAAGCATCATCATATCATGTCTTCCCAAACACATCATGAAGTCTGTCATCCAATGTCCCACAGCCAAACAAATGTGGACAGACCTCATCCTTGGTCATGAAGGACCCTCTGAAACCAGAGAAACCAAGATTCAGGCACTCAAACTTCAGTTCAATGCTTTCAAGGCACTTGAAGGTGAAAAGGTTCAACAAACCTATACAAGGCTAAAGATTCTTCTCAATGACCTTGCTATGAATGATGTCACCATTGGTCAAGCTGAGATTAATGCCACATTTGTCAACAGCCTTCCAAGAAAATGGCTGAGTATGAATCAGACTCAGCGAGCCAATAACTCAATCAAGAATGACACCTTAGCTCAGCTTTATGGAAAGTACAATTATGAAGAAGGGCTGATTGATACTATATACAAATCAGAGACAGAAAGATTTGTAGTTCAAGGAGCAACTTCTAAAGCCTTTATCTCTACCCCACATCCTCATGACAGCGACTCTGATTTTGAAGAAGACACACACAGCAGCCAAGAGTTCTTGATAGACCTTAATGCTGAGTTTCATGAAAGAGCCTTGCTAGCCAATCAAAGAAGATTCTTCAAAAGATCAAGGAGAATAGGATCAACTAGTAAACAACCCGACAGATCAAAAGAAACTTGCTTTGCCTGTGGAAAGCTTGGACACTTCCAAAAAGACTGTCCTTCCACCAAGACATCCTCACCTTCCTATCCATCATCTTACACCAAACCTTACAAGTTCAAATCACAGCACAACAACTCATCTCACCAATTCAACTCATCAGACAATGAGAAGAAGGATTACAAGAACAAGTACAAGGCGCTTAAAGCTGAGTTAGAACAGATGAATTTGAAGCTTGAAGCTCTGTCTAAGAAGAAAGGAGGTGATAAAAAGACAGAGAAATGGTTGGTAGCTGAAGCATATGATTGGAATGATGAGCCGCTGACTTCAGATGAGGAAGATACTAATAGAGTCAGGGCTTTCATGGCTATAGCTGAGGATGAACCAGCTATTGGGAAAGGTGATGCAAGATCAGGACAATGGGTTGACATTACAATGAAAAATGTACACAGGCTTTTATGTCACACTCCCAAAATATCAGAGTATAATGGCGACAAGGGAGTGGTGACGTCATGATTATCATACACACACAGTCACAAAGAACGACCTCTAAATGAGACGTTCGGAAAATAGATCACTTGTAATTAATAAAATAAATAGTTTTAACAAAGTGCGGAAGCATAAAACTGAATACAGTTACAAAACATAGTTTTCTCAAATGGTACAAATGATCTTTGTTTCAAAGAAATGACGGCAATGCATGAGACCTCATTTAGCATCTTCCTTCTTAATACCTGAGAAAAACATTGCTAAAGTGTCAACATAAAGTTGGTGAGTTCATAGGTTTAGTTAATTTGAAATGTTTAATGAACCACAAGATTTTCCCAAAAGTGATGACAATATAACAGATACAAAGTCATCCCAAAAGTATTTATTACAGTCTAAGCTCGTGACACCGAAGCGTTAACAACACCGGCAGTATAATCATATAAATGTAGCCCAACAAGATGCCTAAACCCACGACATCCTATCTCAGACTCAAATGAAACTGTGTCCGCTTGTCCCCTTGTTGGACAAGACAGACAGGGACGTCAATCCCGATAGATCTATCCATAACATTCGCGCTTACACAAAGTAATTAACGGTTCACGATTCACGGGCCAAAGCAACTGGGTTTTTAGTGGGACTTAGACTAATATATAAATCAGTAAATGCACTTGTGTTCATACATTAAAATCAAGCAATGTCTCACCCCAAAAAGCAATAAAAATAGTTAAGTATGGGGCTATAAACTCACCTCGTAATTCAGCAAAAAGGACGAAAGTAAAAGTAGCTCGAGAGTACGGTTACGCTAGCCGCGACCTATTTAATTATAAGGATCGGGTTACGATACGAAAAGTTATACTAATAAAAGACACGACACCCTAGTTGTGCTTGACAAAACCTTACGTTTACGGAAAAATACGACACATAAAAATCGGTTATTAAACGGTCGGGTTTTACGGGTTAAATTATACCCTTAAATTACAAAATTCGTTCATGGGCTTTAAATAAACTCAAAACATAACACTGGCCCAAAATGAGCCCAATATCCCCACCCACCAACCGGCCCAAGGGTCAAATAACCCGGCCCGGCCCATAGGCGATATAAACAAGGAATCCAGGGGAGTAAATACGTGTGTTTATTCACACACTTCTCAAAAACAGAGAGTTATCTCTCTCTCTCTTCTCTCGAAACATCCCCACCGCCCCACTCTTATCTCTCTTTCTAATCTGGATCGGTTCATCTCCTTCCATGGCTATCATGTTTTCAGTTTGAATATAACAATCATATATGGGGTGGTTTGTGGTGTTTAGATCGCGTGAGATGTGGGGTTTCATCCCCACATCAAACCGATTGGGTTTCTGATGGTGTTCATCCTCATGGTTAAGATGATTCTTCTCCAAAACAAAGATAAGTTATTCATCCTTATTTCCTTTTAATAAAAGTTAATTGATTTTCGATTTATGAAAGATCAGTGGGTTTAAATAACTTGTATAAACTTGTTGAGAACCATATGGCTCTCGGATTTGAAATAAATAAATTAGGGTTTCGAAATATTTGGGGGTTTCTCTAAATCTCGGGTTTAAATACGATTAATTAATGTTTTCTTGTATAAAATCATGTTAATTTTAACATATAATCGGTTTTATAAGATTTAGGGTTTCGGTCAATTGGGGGTTTTTGCATAACTTGTTTTCAGTCAAATTAACTATTGGATTCGGGTTTAGATTGTGTTTAATTAGAGTTTTAATTAATAAAATCAAATTAGGGTTTATACAAAATTGGGGTTTTTATATTCGGTTGATAAATCATGATTAAGTGGCATTTTTTGGAATATAGAAAATATTAATTTCATGTTTAAAAAGGTTTTTAATTTCTAGGGTTTCGATTTGAAAAGGGGGTTTTATACCCGCGACATAATTGGGGGTTTTTATGATGTTTCTGTAAAATAAAAATGGTTAAGACATTTGGATTATGTGACATTGATTGATGATGGTTTCGGCAGAAAACAAGCAACTTGGTTGGCTTGGTTTGGTTCTCGGTTTGGCCTCGGTTTGGGTCTCGGTTTGCTTTGGTTTGGGTCTCGGTTTGGTTCTCGGCTTGGTCCTGTTTGTGGTCTCGGTTGAGTCTCGGTTTGGTCTAGGTCGGGGTCTCGGTTTGGTTGACAGAAAAATAAGGGTCATGGTCATGTTCAAATAATAATTGCTATAGCTTAACCCCTTTCAGTTTTTAATTAAAATAAGACCGTGACGAATACTAACACATTCATTTGATTTTTCGCAGGTTTGTCAAAGACGAGCACAACTAAGATCTCATACAGGAAAAACAAAGAGACGAAAAAGACTCACAATGGGATTCTAAGTTTCGGTGTGCAGGTTCGGACGAGATGGATGGCTTGACTCTTTCGGTTTGCAGGTGTGGACGAGATGTATGGATCGGCTGGACACTTTCTTCACTTTACCCAGGAATTTATATTTGAAAAACTTGTCCAGAAATTGTAATTGTAATTTGGACTGTGAATAACTTTGTGTGTTGTGTTTGGACATTGGGTAAACTTTGGATTTGTATTTAATCATGTATTATTAGTCTAGGGTTAGATTCAAGCTGAAATTGGTAACTTGTGATATACCCAATTTGGGTAAACTAGGCATGTGTGCTGTCTTGTAGTGCTTAGTGGGTAATAAACTATAGGATTAAATTGTAACTGAAAATGTGACTCTTGTTAAGCAAGTTTTTGAAGTAAAAGTGAATAATGGTTTATACTTAAATGTTTGTACATGATGTATCAGTTGTACTACTCGACTCGGATCCGACGGGTATATACGTTTTAGACGCGAAACTGAATAAACACGACTCTATAACAGTTTGACACACGATCCAAAACAAAGGCAATTATGCGAGACTTCACGTGATTTAGTAAGTACATCAAATAAACATACGGCAAACATAATACGCCCACCAATTTCGTGTATTGCATTCAACTTAATAGTCGCGAAAAACTCGAGATGTTACATATGCTTTCCCTAAAAAGGGCTTTGTTCGCAAAGCAAAATAAATAACACATTCACGTCGACAACTCGTCAGTAAACAATTAAAGTACTCGTACTACATGAATAATTTAAGATGAAAATTTGACGGATGTCACAGTATTCCCATGTTTTAGAGATTTCGTCACGAAATCAAGACGTTGTTGTAGTAGGATGGTTAGCGAAAAGATGAGGATACTTGCTCTTGAATTGATCTTCACGTTCCCACGTGTATTCTGGACCTCTACGCGCATTCCAACGGATCTTTACAATAGGTATACGGCTTTGCTTGAGTTGTTTGACTTGACGGTCCATAACTTCTACTGGTTCTTCTACAAAATTGAGTTTGTCGTCGAGTTGAATCTCTTCCAAAGGAATAACGAGTGTCTCGTCGGCTAAACATTTCTTCAGATTGCAAATGTGGAACACATTATGCACTCGGCTAAGCTCTTGGGGTAATTCCAAACGATAGGCTACGGGGCCAATCCTCTCTATAATCTTGAAGGGTCCAATGTAACGAGGATTTAACTTTCCACGCTTTCCAAAGCGAATCACACCCTTCCAAGGTGAGACCTTCAACATGACTTTATCACCAACCTCAAACTCAAGGGGTTTGCGTCTCATGTCAGCATAACTCTTTTGTCGATCTCTTGCGGCTTGCATACGGCTCTTAATCTTAAAGATCTTCTCAGTAGTCTCGCGTATGATCTCGGGTCCAGTGAGTTGTGCTTCACCGACCTCTGCCCAACACACGGGTGAACGACACTTCCTACCATACAGTGCTTCGAACGGCGCTGCCTTAATGCTAGTGTGATAACTATTGTTGTATGAGAACTCCACCAGAGGTAGGTGTTTATCCCATCTATTTCCAAAGTCAATCACACAAGCTCTCAGCATATCTTCTAAGGTTTGAATGGTCCTCTCACTTTGACCGTCGGTTTGGGGATGGTACGCAGTGCTCATATCCAACTGCGTTCCCAATGCCTTCTGCAGTGACTTCCAAAACTGTGAAGTAAATCGGCTGTCTCGGTCGAAGATTATAGACACAGGCACACCGTGCTTCGTGACTACTTCCTCCAAGTACGTTCTTGCTAACTTATCCATTCCATCAGTCTCCTTGATGGGTAGGAAATGAGCCGATTTGGTGAGTCGGTCGACGATTACCCAAATCGTGTCGAATCCGGCTGCGGTCTTTGGTAGCTTGGTAATGAAATCCATAGTGATCCTTTCCCACTTACATTCTGGCAGTTCGGGTTGGACCAATAATCCTGATGGTTTCATATGTTCGGCTTTGACTTTGGCACAAGTCAAGCACTTGCTAACGTATGTAGCAATATCCGCCTTCATGTTCGGCCACCAATACAACATCTTCAGATCATGATACATTTTATCAGATCCCGGATGTATGGAGTATTTTGACTTATGCGACTCATAATCAAAGATCGTAGGTCACCATGGCATGGTAACCAACTCCTATTATCAAGGCATAACGTTCCATCCGAGCGTGCTTCTAACTTCTGTATCATTCCTTCAACATCTTTAGTCTTGAGAATTTCTTCCTCGACTGCCTCTTTCTGAGCCTTGAGAATTAAGGATGGAAGGTCTAAGTCAATGGTCATCACCAAAGCCTTCACCCTAAGAACTCTCTCCTTTCGACTCCATTTGCCTTGCCCGGGTGATAACGGATCTCGCAATCGTAATCACTGAGCAACTCTAGCCAACGTCGTTGTCTCATGTTGAGTTCCTTTTGATTCAAAATATGTTGTAGACTCTTATCATCAGTGAATACAACACACTTAGTACCATAAAGGTAGTGTCTCCAAATCTTCAAGGCAAACACCACTGCTCCCAACTCTAGGTCATGAGTTGTGTAGTTCTTCTCGTGCACTTTTAGTTGTCTTGATGCGTAAGCTATGACCTTAGTCCTTTGCATCAGTACTGCACCTAACCCTTTTATGGATGCATCACAATACACCACAAAGTCTTCATTACGCTCGGGTAGGGCTAGTATAGGTGCTTCACACAACATCTGCTTCAATGTCTGGAATGCCAAATCTTGATCCTCTTTCCACTCAAACTTCTTATCCTTTTGAGTCAATTCCGTCATTGGTTTAGCTATCTTGGAGAAACCTTCAATGAATCTCCTATAGTAACCAGCAAGACCTAAAAGTTGGCGGATCTCCGTGGGTGTTGTTGGAGTCGCCCAATCCTTCACGACCTCGATCTTAGCAGGATCAATGTGAATACCACTGCTGTCGATTACATGCCCAAGGAATTGCACTGTGTTTATCCAAAACTCACATTTGGAAAACTTTGCATATAACTTTTCCTTCCTTAGCAGCTCTAGTATGGTCTTCAAATGTTCCTTGTGTTCTTCTTCATTACGAGAATAGATGAGAATATCATCGATAAATACAATCACAAACTTGTCCAAGTATGGTTTGCAAACTCGGTTAATGAGATCCATGAATACCGCAGGCGCGTTTGTCAAACCGAAAGGCATAACTTGGAACTCGTAGTGTCCGTACCGGGTTCTAAAAGCCGTCTTATGAACGTCTTCCTCTCTAACCCTTAGTTGATGATATCCTGACCTTAAATTGATCTTCTAGTATATGCTAGATCCTTGCAATTGGTCGAAAAGATCGTCAATTCTTGGCAATGGGTAACGGTTCTTTATCGTCAGCTTATTCAATTCTCGGTAATCGATACACATTCTAAAGGATCCATCTTTCTTTTTGACAAATAAGACCGGCGCTCCCCAAGGTGAGGAACTTGGTCTAATGAAACCTTTGTCAGAAAGTTCCTTTATCTGTTCAACTAACTCTGTCATCTCGGCCGGTGCTAGACGGTATGGGGCTCTAGCAACAGGCGCGGCTCCTGGTGTAAGCTCAATGTGAAACTTCACTTGCCGTGCTGGTGGTAGTCCTGGTAAGTCCTCTGGGAATACGTCTGGAAAGTCTCTAACGATCGGTACATCTTCCACCTTCTTCTCGTGATCTTCTTCTCCTTCCTTTTGTGTTACTTGAACCAAGAATACTGGACATCCCTTCTCAATGTATCTTTGGGTCCTAATACATGAGATGACTTCCAGTCTTGATCCATTCTTCACTCCACTTCTTTCGCCTTGTATGATGAGTACGTCGTTTCTATAAGGAACACGGACACACTTCTCATGACATACAATTTCCGCGTGATGCTTCGACATCCAATCCATTCCAATGATGACGTCGAAACTTCCCAATTCTATAGGGAGTAGGTCGATACTAAACGAACGACCTTGTAACCTTACACTACATCCTTTCAGGATAACGTCGGTGGTTACTGACTTCCCATCGGCTAATTCTACATTATACTTAACGTCTAACGTAGTAGGGGTAACATTTAGGCGTTCACTAAATATAGACGACACAAAACTCCTATCTGCACCAGAATCAAATAGTACTGAAGCATAGTTGTTATTGACTAGAAACGTACCAGTCACAACATTGTTGTCTTGCACTAGCTTCAGCACAGAGATGATACACTTTGCTAGGTGCCGTGAATCCTCCAGGAGTACTAGTTGTGGCTCGGTTATTCCCTCCTTGGTTTCCTTGATTCTGCCTCTGGTTCCCTTGGTTGTGATTCTGATTGCCTCGAATCTGGTTACCACGACCTTGGTTCCCACTGCTTGGACACTTGTTCTTGTAGTGACCTTTCTCTCCACATCCAAAGCAAGTGACATTTGCTCCTTGGCCACCTTGCGTTCCAGGTCCTCTTTGGTTAGTAGGACGAGGTGGTGCTCGACATTCCTTTGCCTTATGTCCGGCCTTCCCACAATTGTAGCACGTAGGGGGACATGCTCCTTCGTGGTGTCGGCCACATTTTCCGCAGAAAGGAAGTCTTCCAGCGTAGTTTCCAGTATTACCTTGTCCAGCAGTAAACACTCTTGCTATTTCTTGTCGCTTGTTCTGGTTGTAGTTGTTTGTGTTGTTGCTGTTGTTGGTATTGTTGGTATTGTTGTTGTAGTGGTTGCCAGACCACTTTCTTTTATCCCCAGTATTTTCTCCCAACTCTTGTACCACTTGGTACATCAGACTCTGAGCCATATCGATTGCCTCGTGCAAATCAGTTGGCTTGGATGAAGTCACATTCCCTTTGATGCTCAAAGGTAGTCCTTCAATGTATCGCTCCAACAATCGGTCGTCGTTGGGCACCATTTCAGGACATAACAAGATCAGCTCTTGAAAGCGCTGATTGTAAGCAGTAAGAGCAGTATCCTTGACCTTCAGGTTCCACAGCTCAACTTCCATCTGCTTGACTTCATTTCGTGGGCAGTATTTCCTCACAAACATAGCTTTAAATTCACTCCAGGGCGTCGCTTGGGCAACGTCAATGGTCACTGCACGAGCATAGACGTTCCACCAAGTCAAAGCACCATCCACTAACGTGCTTGACGCAAACTTCACCTTATCAGCTTCAGCAACATTGCTAATCCCAAATTGGGATTCTAGCTTCTCAAACCATCTGGTTAATCCTACCGCTCCTTCAGTACCGCGGAAACTTACTTGCGTAACTGCACGAAATTCCTTGTAGGTACAAGTCCGTGCAATAGCATTAGTAGCTCCTTCGTTGGTCTCCTCCTGTGTGCTAGCTGTACGATTTGCTTCGGCTGTTGCGAGTGCCTCGGCCACTCGTTCGGCTATCATTTGACTTAGCATGACGGTGTCAATTCCACCGGGAGCGGCTGGTGGATTTTGCGTTTCGGATCTTCTAACTGGCGCCATAATCTAAAAAGTAATAGGACAATGAGTTTTGCCAGACATAACATGCATGGCACGCACAATACAATTATGAAATGCTCCAGGGTATAATACACAATATATAATGATCTCACAATTTTTGTAACCCATAATATCATTCATAGAATCGTTTGGTAGTACATCATAGTTTGTCATACATAATATAATAAAAGAAAATAAAATACCAACTAGCTAAGATAAACTTCAAAGCTTAGTGGTCATACAAGGATAAGTCGATGGTACAAGATAAATCTAACTAGTGCCCTCACGGCGCTGATGAAGCTCTCTCTCCAACTCTGCTAACCTCCTCTCAACCACGATCTCACGAGCCTGGGAATCTCTAAGTCTAACATCGGTATCATAACAAGCGGCTCTAAACCTCTTATCCAAGTCTGCAACAGGGTCCTCCACTGGTGCCTCTAGTCCGCCTGTCTCCACCAATGGCTCTACTCCCCAACGGGTCATCAGGCTCCCGATCTCCTCAAGACGAGCATTCGGCATGGATTCCATCTGATCAAGAACAGTATGAAGCTGTCCTCGTAGACGGGTCACACATACCGTCAACACTGTCTCATCCCTAACTGGACTCTTCTTTGCCAGTGCCTCCAGCTTATCCTGCACTTCATTATACTCTTCACCTAAAGCCTCTACAGCATCCTCCAACCTGTTTAATCGTGTCGTCACACATCCATCTGCCGCCCCAAGCATCACCACCGTCGATGTAGCTCTCCTAGGAAGAGGAGTCGTAGCTCTCGGCCCAGTAGAGATACCAGCATCAGTAAGCATCTCCTGGTACACAGTAGGTACAGTCTCTGGTGGTGGTAGTAGTAGTGGTGTCTCTGGGACAGGACTGGCAGGTGTGCGGGCTGCATGCCTGTCAGTGGCAGTGAAAGGTATGAGGGGTCGGTAAGGTGAAAGTGATGGTCGAGCAGCTCTCCCCCGAAGACGTCGTCTCACATAGTAGAAAGGTAGAGTACCAGGTGTTGGAGCAGGAATAGCAGTCCTCTCTCCTTCGTCTTTAGATGAAGATGAGGAGATGTGTGCTAGGGAAACCTCAGGAGTAGCAGCATATGCAGTAGGAGGGTCCTCAGTGTCTGTGACCTCCATGGGCTCTCCTTCCCCATCTGTGAACTCCATCTCATCATCCTCTGTCTCCTCTACCGTCTCATCTCTAGTAACTGATGTCTGACCTGGTGACTGCACCACGTCAGTGTCTAAGTCATCCTCTCCTCCGCCTTCTAGGCTAAGTACGTCGTCAGCTGGTGCATCAGGAATGCGGATCGGTGAACGACGAACCTCCTCATTCTCTCTCTCTGTATCATCATCTGAAACCATCCGGTACCACGGGTATCCTGATGGTGATCCTCTAGGTAGTCCTACTGATGAACTGATAGTCGACTGTGAACTACGGTTGTAGTACGCTCCTGTAGACGTAGAATCATCAGAAGAAGACATCGCTGTAACCATAAACAAAATAAATGTGTGTAAATATCTTATAAAATTAGTCCGTAAAAAGGACATTAACATAACATAGCAATCATTGTTGAATCTACATGTATCCCATATAACATAATTCAGATTTTGTTGTTGCACATGTAACCCATGTAAACATACCTCGTAATTGTTAAATCACATGTATCCCATTTATTACTTATCTATGTTCATGTATTTACATATACTTAATACTTACAATCCGTATGATAATCGATTAAACATATAGCAGTTATAGTCTAGAGTTACTAAATGCAACCTAGTTCTCTATAACCATGGCTCTGATACCAATCTGTCACACTCCCAAAATATCAGAGTATAATGGCGACAAGGGAGTGGTGACGTCATGATTATCATACACACACAGTCACAAAGAACGACCTCTAAATGAGACGTTCGGAAAATAGATCACTTGTAATTAATAAAATAAATAGTTTTAACAAAGTGCGGAAGCATAAAACTGAATACAGTTACAAAACATAGTTTTCTCAAATGGTACAAATGATCTTTGTTTCAAAGAAATGATGGCAATGCATGAGACCTCATTTAGCATCTTCCTTCTTAATACCTGAGAAAAACATTGCTAAAGTGTCAACATAAAGTTGGTGAGTTCATAGGTTTAGTTAATTTGAAATGTTTAATGAACCACAAGATTTTCCCAAAAGTGATGACAATATAACAGATACAAAGTCATCCCAAAAGTATTTATTACAGTCTAAGCTCGTGACACCGAAGCGTTAACAACACCGGCAGTATAATCATATAAATGTAGCCCAACTAGATGCCTAAACCCACGACATCCTATCTCAGACTCAAATGAAACTGTGTCCGCTTGTCCCCTTGTTGGGCAAGACAGACAGGGACGTCAATCCCGATAGATCTATCCATAACATTCGCGCTTACACAAAGTAATTAACGGTTCACGATTCACGGGCCAAAGCAACTGGGTTTTTAGTGGGACTTAGACTAATATATAAATCAGTAAATGCACTTGTGTTCATACGTTAAAATCAAGCAATGTCTCACCCCAAAAAGCAATAAAAATAGTTAAGTATGGGGCTATAAACTCACCTCGTAATTCAGCAAAAAGGACGAAAGTAAAAGTAGCTCGAGAGTACGGTTACGCTAGCCGCGACCTATTTAATTATAAGGGTCAGGTTACGATACGAAAAGTTATACTAATAAAAGACACGACACCCTAGTTGTGCTTGACAAAACCTTACGTTTACGGAAAAATACGACACATAAAAATCGGTTATTAAACGGTCGGGTTTTACGGGTTAAATTATACCCTTAAATTACAAAATTCGTTCATGGGCTTTAAATAAACTCAAAACATAACACTGGCCCAAAATGAGCCCAATATCCCCACCCACCTACCGGCCCAAGGGTCAAATAACCCGGCCCGGCCCATAGGCGATATAAACAAGGAATCCAGGGGAGTAAATACGTGTGTTTATTCACACACTTCTCAAAAACAGAGAGTTATCTCTCTCTCTCTTCTCTCGAAACATCCCCACCGCCCCACTCTTATCTCTCTTTCTAATCTGGATCGGTTCATCTCCTTCCATGGCTATCATGTTTTCAGTTTGAATATAACAATCATATATGGGGTGGTTTGTGGTGTTTAGATCGCGTGAGATGTGGGGTTTCATCCCCACATCAAACCGATTGGGTTTCTGATGGTGTTCATCCTCATGGTTAAGATGATTCTTCTCCAAAACAAAGATAAGTTATTCATCCTTATTTTCTTTTAATAAAAGTTAATTGATTTTCGATTTATGAAAGATCAGTGGGTTTAAATAACTTGTATAAACTTGTTGAGAACCATATGGCTCTCGGATTTGAAATAAATAAATTAGGGTTTCGAAATATTTGGGGGTTTCTCTAAATCTCGGGTTTAAATACGATTAATTAATGTTTTCTTGTATAAAATCATGTTAATTTTAACATATAATCGGTTTTATAAGATTTAGGGTTTCGGTCAATTGGGGGTTTTTGCATAACTTGTTTTCAGTCAAATTAACTATTGGATTCGGGTTTAGATTGTGTTTAATTAGAGTTTTAATTAATAAAATCAAATTAGGGTTTATACAAAATTGGGGTTTTTATATTCGGTTGATAAATCATGATTAAGTGGCATTTTTTGGAATATAGAAAATATTAATTTCATGTTTAAAAAGGTTTTTAATTTCTAGGGTTTCGATTTGAAAAGGGGGTTTTATACCCGCGACATAATTGGGGGTTTTTATGATGTTTCTGTAAAATAAAAATGGTTAAGACATTTGGATTATGTGACATTGATTGATGATGGTTTCGGCAGAAAACAAGCAACTTGGTTGGCTTGGTTTGGTTCTCGGTTTGGCCTCGGTTTGGGTCTCGGTTTGGTTTGGTTTGGGTCTCGGTTTGGTTCTCGGCTTGGTCCTGTTTGTGGTCTCGGTTGAGTCTCGGTTTGGTCTAGGTCGGGGTCTCGGTTTGGTTGACAGAAAAATAAGGGTCATGGTCATGTTCAAATAATAATTGCTATAGCTTAACCCCTTTCAGTTTTTAATTAAAATAAGACCGTGACGAATACTAACACATTCATTTGATTTTTCGCAGGTTTGTCAAAGACGAGCACAACTAAGATCTCATACAGGAAAAACGAAGAGACGAAAAAGACTCACAATGGGATGCTAAGTTTCGGTGTGCAGGTTCGGACGAGATGGATGGCTTGACTCTTTCGGTTTGCAGGTGTGGACGAGATGTATGGATCGGCTGGACACTTTCTTCACTTTACCCAGGAATTTGTATTTGAAAAACTTGTCCAGAAATTGTAATTGTAATTTGGACTGTGAATAACTTTGTGTGTTGTGTTTGGACATTGGGTAAACTTTGGATTTGTATTTAATCATGTATTATTAGTCTAGGGTTAGATTCAAGCTGAAATTGGTAACTTGTGATATACCCAATTTGGGTAAACTAGGCATGTGTGCTGTCTTGTAGTGCTTAGTGGGTAATAAACTATAGGATTAAATTGTAACTGAAAATGTGACTCTTGTTAAGCAAGTTTTTGAAGTAAAAGTGAATAATTGTTTATACTTAAATGTTTGTACATGATGTATCAGTTGTACTACTCGACTCGGATCCGACGGGTATATAAGTTTTAGACGCGAAACTGAATAAACACGACTCTATAACAGTTTGACACACGATCCAAAACAAAGGCAATTATGCGAGACTTCACGTGATTTAGTAAGTACATCAAATAAACATACGGCAAACATAATACGCCCACCAATTTCGTGTATTGCATTCAACTTAATAGTCGCGAAAAATTCGAGATGTTACATATGCTTTCCCTAAAAAGGGCTTTGTTCGCAAAGAAAAATAAATAACACATTCACGTCGACAACTCGTCGGTAAACAATTAAAGTACTCGTACTACATGAATAATTTAAGATGAAAATTTGACGGATGTCACATTTTATCTATGTCTTATAGTGATGAACGCAAACATGTCCTTGATTACACCATTGTTGATTTTCACTTTGTTGAGGAACAAAGAAAAAACTTGCTTGATAAGTTTCACTCTGTTAAAAATGAACTGTTGAATGCTAAATCTGAATGTGAAACTCTCAAACGGGTTAATTTAGAAAAAATATCCCTTCAAAATGAAGTCAGTAGGTTAACCTTGAAAAATAGTGCCTTAAATGATCAAGTATATGAATTAAACAAGGTTATTGAAAAATGGCTGTGTAGTAGGTTCACTATAGATCAATTGCTTGATGATGAACTGCCTGCTGATAATAAAAGGGATGTATCTGCTAAGAAAAATAAGCTGAAAATTCTCACCAAACCCAAAGAGATTGTTTAATCTACAGAGACTATTCATATGTCAGATCCCATTTTGACTGATGACCCTGTCTCTGAAGATGTGGCTGAATTACCACCTTTACCCAAACTCTCAGGAGTTGAACCCAGCAGTTCCTCTAGAGGAACTAAGGGTGAACTTAAAACAGATGTTGAGAAACCACCAGCTAAAATATTTACTGTACCTACTAAACAATCTGTTAAGCAAGTTGCATTTAAGCCGGTCTCAACAAAATCTGTGAACAAAGTTGACTCCTCAACTGAAGAACGTCTGTTGTCGTTAATGAAAGAAGTAGAACTCTTAAAACAACACATTAAGCCTTTCGCTGAATGCTCTACTTCTCATGAACCTAAGTCTGTTCTAGGTGAACCCAAGGGGGAAAGGTTAGTCAAACCATATTGCAATATCTGTAAAAACTCTCATCACATGACCTTAGACCGTGATAGACAAATGGCTGTTAAGAGAGCTCAGACACCTTCTAGGGAAAGACAACAGGGTTCTAAGAGACAACTAGGGAACTACAGACCTTATCCTCCCTGTAAATTCTGTGGATTCACAGACCATCACTCAGATGAGTGTGGTGACTTCCCATGTTATGACATCTATGGAAGTTTGACCCACGAGACAGCTAATTGTCCTTCCTATCGCCAAAAGTTCTACAAGAACTCAAGAGTTGCTAATCAGCAATTCAAGGAACCCACTGGAAAGTGGGTTCACCATAGGAACTAACTTGTTTCTATGTATCTGTGTAGAAACATCTTAAGGAATCGGTATGGTATCTAGACAATGGTTGTTCTAGACACATGACAGGGATTCAACAATACCTGCACAGATACTCAAGGGAGCCAGGTCCTAAAGTGGTGTTTGGGGATAATTCTTCAGGTGACACAGAGGGATACAGCTTAGTGAACTGCAATGGGATAACTTTTACAAGGGTTGCATATGTGAATGGTATTAAACACAATCTCATTAGCATCAGCCAATTGTGTGATGCTGACTACAAGGTTTTGTTTACTAAGACTCAGGGAACCATATTCAACAAGAAAAATGATGTAGTGCTTATTGCACCAAGAAGGAGAGATGTTTATGTCATCAACATGGCTGTTTGCTCTGAAGACAACTCAAATTGTTTTCTAGCTAAAGCCTTTGAAAGTGTCAATTGGTTGTGGCACAAACGGCTGTCTCATCTCAACTTCAAGAACATCAACAAGATAGCCACACAAAACCTGGTTGCTGGTCTACCTTCGGTGATGTTTTCTAAAGACAAGACTTGTTCTGGTTGTGTCAAGGGAAAACATCACAGTTCTTCTTTCAAGACCAGGCAATCATTTTCTATTGACAAGTGCTTACATCTCCTTCACATGGATTTGTTTGGGCCTGTCAAACCTCAGACCATTAATCACAACAAATACACCTTGGTCATAGTTCATGAGTTTTCAAGGTATACATGGGTTTTTTTCCTTAGAAGGAAAAGTGATGCAGCTGATACCATCATATCCTTCATCAGACAGGTTGAAAATATGAATGATGTTAGAGTCAAAGCTCTAAGAAGTGATAATGGTACTGAATTCAAGAATCATCAACTTGAATCTTTTTGTGATGAAAAGGGAATATCACAAAACTTCTCTTCAGCTGGCACCCCTGAACAAAATGGTGTGGCTGAAAGAAGAAACAGGACTTTGATTGAAGCAGCCAGAACTATGTCAAATGGTGCAGCTTTACCAAAGCAATTTTGGGGAGAAGCTGTTCACACTGCCTGCTATACCCAAAATAGATCAATCATTGTCAAAAGACATGGTAAAACTTCCTATGAAGTTTTCAGAAACAGAGCTCTAGATATCAGCTATTTTCATGTTTTTAGATGTCGTGTGTTCATTTATAACTACAGGGATAAACTTAGAAAATTTGATGAAAAAGCTGATGATGGTTTCTTCTTGGGATACTCTCCAACAGCCAAAGCCTTCAGAGTATTCAACATCAGAAGACAAGAAGTAGAAGAAACCTTTCATGTAAGATTCAATGAAGATGATGATGTCATACACAGAACTGGAACAGAGGGTGATGAAATTGATTTTAATGAAAATGTGTCCTTCCCAAGTGATGAATTCTCAGAACCAAAACCTGCCTGTCATCACCATCATCACTCCAACACTCTTACTCCTTATGTTCCTACTTTTGACCCTCTGTCTATACACAACATTGAAGTTCCTACCTCTCAGGAACTTGATGAAGAAGATCCACAGCCTTCTTGTAGTCCTTCTTCCTCAATTGCTATTGATGACTCACCAATTCTTCAAACCCCTGAAGAATCTCCTGCTGATAATGAACTTGTACCTCTTGATATGACTGAAGTAGACTCAGACACTGAAGTCATCTTTGAAGAAAGCCCTCCTAGTCAGCAGGATGAAACTCAAATAGTACCAGCTATACCCACAATTGTCCCTGTCCATGATTCCACAACTCCTCAAACCAAGTGGTCAAGAGATCAACACATTCTTCTTGTCAACATTATTGGGGAACCTAATGCAGGGGTTACTACTAGACAGCGAATTCATGACTCAAAGTCTGTCTCAGCCAACGAATGTCTCTTTGCTGAATTTCTCTCTCAAATTGAACCTAAGAGAGTAGTTGAGGCTCTTGTAGAAGATGGGTGGGTAGCTACTATGCAGGAAGAAATCAATCAGTTCAAAAGGAACAAGGTATGGACACTAGTGCCAGCTCCACCGGGTAAGAACATCACAGGCACTAGATGGATCTATAGAAATAAGATGGATGAAATTAGAAACATCATCAGAAACAAGGCCAGGCTGGTGGCATAGGGGTATACACAGACTGAAGGAATTGATTATAATGAAACTTTTGCTCCTGTAGCAAGACTTGAAGCCATCAGAATCTTCCTTGCTTATGCTGCTTATATGAACTTCACTGTGTATCAGATGGATGTTAAGAGTGCCTTCCTCGATGGAGATTTAGCTGAGGAAGTATATGTTGAACAACCTGAAGGATTCGAGAACAGCGAGTTTCCCAATCATGTGTACAGATTACACAAAGCCATGTATGGGCTGAAACAAGCTCCAAGAGCATGGTATGAAACTCTTGCTAATTTCTTAACTGAAAACAAATTTGTCAGGGGTTCTATTGATAAAACACTCTTTACCTTCAAGGATAAGAGTGATTTCATCATTGTGCAAATTTATGTGGATGATATCATCTTTGGGTCAACAAATGTTAATCTTAGTAAACGTTTTGCTAAATTAATGACCAAGAAATATGAGATGAGTATGATGGGTGAATTAACTTACTTTTTGGGTTTTCAAATTAAACAATGTCCTAAGGGAATTTCAATTTGTCAAGAAAAGTGTGTTAAAGATTTACTTAAAAAATATGACTTAGCTGATTGCGCATCAGTGAAATGCCCCATGCTTCCATCCAACAACTTGGGTCCTGATGAGTCAGGGGTCTCTGTTAATAAGACTTTATACAGAGGCATGATTGGGTCACTCATGTATCTAACAGCTACTCGTCCTGATATCCAATTCTCCACATGTCTCTGTGCAAGGTACCAAGCTAACCCAAAAGAATCCCATCTAGTGGCTGTTAAGAAAATTTTCAGGTATCTCAAAGGAACACCCTCCCTAGGTCTATGGTATCCCAAGGAATCAGGCTTTGATCTCAAGGATTATTCAGATTCAGACTATGCTGGATGCTGTATTGACAGGAAAATCACCTCAAGTAGCTGTCAAATCTTAGGAGGAAAATTGGTTGGATGGAGTGCTAAGAAGCAAAACTTTGTGGCCATGTCATCTGCTGAAGTAGAATATGTCGTTGCGGCCAGCTATTGTGCTCAGGTGCTATGGATGAAAAGTCAATTGGCTGACTATGAGATCTTATATGACAAAGTGCCAATCTTTTGTGACAACACCAGCGCAATTGCCATCTCCAACAACCCTGTTCTTTACTCTCGTACCAAACACATTGATATCAGGTATCATTTTATCAGGGATCACATAATGAAGGGAGATATTGAGCTGCACTTTGTTCCCACAGAGCTGCAACTAGCTGATATTTTCACAAAGCCTTTGGTTGAACCTTCGTTCAACAGGCTAGTTGCTGAGCTAGGGATGCTCAATATCTCAAAGCATGTGGCCTGATAATAAATGTGTTCAATTAAATGTCTGATTCAATATTAAATGTTTTTCACATGAAACTAGGTATTTACTTTCCAAGTAAATGCTAAAAAACATTCTCAATATTTAATCATTTATTTTCCGATTAACGAGGAGACAAATAGTTTTTGAAAGGTCAAGGGACCCACATGTGCAGTCATTTTCCCACTTTGCATTAAATGCGGTTGAATAACTGTTTTCACATTTGAATATATATACTGTCTCACGTCTCTCCTCACCTACCACTATTCTCATTTCACAAATATCTCTCTCTAAGCTTTCTCTCTCTAAACCCATCCTCCATTTTCGCTCTTCTTCAACCTTGAATCCATGGCATTCCCAGTTCCCAAGGCAGCAAACGTCAACTTTGAACTTAACGAAAGCATTCTTGCATCGAACAACTCCATTGGATGGCTCAAGGCTCCAAACGAATCCTACTCATATCTGGTAAACTTCATGAAAAATTTTGATGCAAGTGAAGCATTCACAAAATCCCCAGCCACCTTCTACCAAGAATACCTTAGGGGATTCTGGTACTCTGCTGTAGTCGTTGATGACACCATTACCTTTAGCCTCTCATGCAACGAATACCCCTTTGCCTTCTCTCTAAAAGACTTTGCTAGTGTGGCTGGGTTAAGACATGGCGATGAATGCCTGAAGGTGATTGACAAAAAGGCTGTTAAGGACGCCCTTGCCACACTAAAACCCTTTCATGATGTAAACCCTGCTCTTACACCCGCTGAGGTCCTCTCCAAGTCTCCTTTGAAGATCAAGTATTTTTCCCCTATGTGGCGTGTCCTCTTCACCCACATTGTCAAATCCCTAGGAGGAATGCAGGGATCCCAAGATCAGATGTCCTTCAACCACCAATCTATTGCATATGGGCTGATCTGGGGCGCATATGTTGATGTAGGAAGTATTCTTTTCTGCAACCTAGTAGAACAACTGAAAGGACGGAATCAAGTCAGGGAGAAGAACATATGCTACGTTCGCTTTCTATCTCTGATCTTCGAAAGCCTGTTGGGTGACAGCTATCACAACTCTGCACTCACTACTCTGAAGCCCTATCACATCACTGGTGCCATTTACAAGGAAACTGGAGCTGAAGATGTCCCTGTCACCTCCCATATGATGAACATTGCAAACAAACAACCCTCTGCTGAGAAGTCCTTGCTCCCTTCATTAGAGAAGGTGAATACCTCTGGTGTGTCTGGCAAGTCTACGTCTTTGACCTCTGGGCAACACACTACGACGTCCAAGGCAACAACTGGCCAACAGCCTAAGAAGAAGAAAAACCCATCTTCTTCCCACACCAAAACTGTTGCAAAGGCCAGGGGAAAGAAGAATGTGAACCTCGAAACCTCCTCTTTTCTAGAGACTCCTGTGGAATCAAAGACTTCAGCTGACCAACAACAAGGATCTAGTGTCTCGATGTCAGCCGAGACAACAGGGAACCAGCCGAATTCTGCTGATATCGCACAGGTAATCAGTGTAAATTTTTAGAGGTCCACAAGCAACCACTCTCAAATGTCTGTAGGTGAGAGTGGTGAAGTTAGGGTAATCCTCGACCCATAGAAGTCAGTATATGCACTTAGAACTCTTTAAGACTTCTGTACACCCTATCTTTGCACCAGGGAATGATTCATTTGTGTTTATAAAGCACCCCGATGACCCTGCACCCTCTAGACAGTATTCAGGCAAACAACAACCTGAATACATATATGTCTCGACCTTGACCAGCTGTACCTCACACAGCCTCTTGGTTTCCTCAGAAAAAGAATCCCAAAAGTTTTACTTTTAGAGGAGCTGAATGATCATCCTCAGCTCTTCTAGGGACAGCGTAATAAGACGATCTTAAACCATATCTTTTTCACCTTAAAAGAATCCCAAAGGATTTATCCTTTTCAGGGGGAGCTGAATCATCACCCTCAGCTTTCCTAGGGACAGCGTAACAGGCGATCTTCACCCGCATATGTTTCATCATTAAAAGAGTCCCAAAGGTTTCTTAACCTTTTAGGGGGGCTGAATAATCACCCTCGGCCTTCCTAGGGGCAGCGAATGGCGATCCTAAACAACATATGTTTCACAATCAAAAGAGTCCCAAAGGTTTTAACCTTTTAGGGGGGCTGAATAATCACACTCAGCTTTCCTAGGGGCAGCGAATGGCGATCATTACCCTTATACTTTTCACCCTTAAAAGAATCCCAAGGATTTATCCTTTGGAGTGGCTGAGTAATCACCCTCAGCCTCTCTGGGACAGCGACATGGCGACCATTCCCCTTCCTTATTTCCCTGTTACTAATCTGAAACAATTTGCAGGCTGATATTGTACAGCCAAACACAGAATCCCTGGAGCAACAAGACAAAGAAGCTGATACAATCATTCAGGATCAACCAAATGAAGAAGAGCCCCTGCTTGATATTGAAGAAGAAGTGCTCTCATTAGTTGATGATTTCTCTGAACCTGAATCGATGCTTGAGGACGAAATACTCCCTAAGGGGATGTTTGAGGAGGAGGAAGATGAAGAAGAAGATGATCAACAATCTGTGTCTCCTCCCAAGGAAATAGCTGTGTCCAAACCAGCTGATAATACCACTCCTCCTCCCAAGGAAGCTGTTGTAACTCCCACCTCTGCTACCTCCACCACAACAGTCTTTGAAAGACCTGCTTGTGATCCAACTGCTGAATTCCTTATGTTTGATCATCCTGCCCAAACCAACTTTGATCTTTTGCCAAGGGGGGATGATTATGCACAACAAAGCCTGAACATTCATAATCTTCAGCTTGTTCATCATCAATCAGATATGAAGCGCCTATCAAGAAAGCTGGATGTTATTAAATCTGAGATGCATAATCTCACTGTCACATTTCTAGGGATCATCAGTCAGGCGGTTAAGGATGCAGTCACTGAACCCATCAAAGATTGTGCAAGAAAAGGAGTGTCCCAAGGACTTAGTCATTTGTCCACAAGAATCAAGGATGCCATTGTCACAGAGGTCCCTGCTCTTTTTAATGCTCATGAGTTGACAATGCATAGAGAGTTTGAAGTTGTTCGTAGCTGGCAATATCGTCACACAAACTTTATCGTTGATCGTGTTCATCGCAACACTAATGGAAATTGCAACCTCCTGCTGAAGATTGCCAGAGCTTCAAGGACCAGGCAACGTGATATGGCTGCCTCTGTTGACCAGATTGCAAGACACTTTCAGGCACGTTCATCCAAACGTTTAAAGAGACAGGCTGAACGTGAGGGGGAGAATGAAAAGGTGCTTAACCTTGAATCTGCCAAACAGGGCTCAACCTCTGCTGATAACACTATTTCTTCACTTGTCCCCTCCAAGTCATCACACATGTAATCATAACCGATGATGAGGATGAAACTAAGGGGGAGAAACAGAATAATGATGGAGTTGATTCATCAAAGTCCCTGACTTTGGTTAACACCAGCGAGTCTGGGGATGATGGTGAACTAGCTGCCAAGAAGCTAAAGTTCACTGTTAGCTCCCTACCCAAGGCAATACAAACTCAAGCTCAGTCAGCGTTCATCAAAAGAGCTGAGGAGCTGAAAAACATGAGTATGGAATCCTCTGTCTCGAAGAAAGGAAAGGAAATAGTTTTGGTAGACACAGACACCAAACTAAAGAAGATAGCTGCGATGCTAGAGACAGGAGGATCCACCACAAACCTTTCCCAATTTTCAACCTTCACACCTTCTAATGAGAATCCCTTAACACCTGAAGAGATAGAGAAACAGACTGAGGAATTCAAGAGACTAAATGAAATCAAGAAAGCCAAGGAACTTAATGACGAAACTCTGAGGAAGATGACTCCACCTGAAAGGGATAAGCAAAGACAAAGGTTGAGGGAAATGGAAGCTAAACACGCAGAGGCACTAAGAAAGGTAAAAGCTGATTATGATGCCTGCGTTAACAACATGTATGCACCTGGCAAGATAACCAAGTTCAAATACACAATTCACAAGTCCACCAATACACCACAAATGATCTTGTGGAGAGATAACCAACAGGGTAATATGGATGTCTTTGAGGACTTCAGGTTAAAGAAACTTGGGTTATCTGAATGGTTTGAACTTGAAGCCTTGGCTGCTAAAAGAACTGGTCAGACCAATTTCATTCTTCTTAAGACCCTTAAGGCTAAGTTCACCTGGATTAAAGAAACATCAACCAAACTCAAAATAGATCCCCCACCACAGCTGTTTGAACAAGAACCCCCAAAGTCTGGCAAGAAAAGAAGAAGGGTGACTCAACTTGTTAAGGAGACCTTCGTCACAGATGATGTTCAAGTGGATGGAATGCACAAGGATCTGATACTACCAAATGGAATCGTTGGTCCTGTTGATGGTCAGACCTACACAGAGCCTGAAAGAGGTATGGCCTTCATGAACAGAGCTTGCCAGTATGCATTCTAAAGAGAAGATGAGCTTGGCTTAGCATCAACAATTCAGCTGCTTTGTCTCAAAAAGGGGCTTAAGATTAACTTAGAGTATTCCAAGGTGTTTGCACAAGCTTTACAGGCGGAATTGGATACTAGAACAGGCATAGCTGAAGCTGAAGAAAAGATCAAAAATGATGACTATTGAAGAATTTCACAGCTCAATTTTACCTTCACATTTTAATTCACTTTTGTATTGTACTTGTAATTTTCTTTAAGTATGAATAAAATCATGAGGTATGTTTGTTTAGATCTGTTATGAGTAAGAAGAAGCTGTTATCTCACTTACCTTAACTTAGATAGATCTAGCTATATTTATGTTTAAATAGTGGGAGATTGTTGGGAATCTAAGTTTGTTAGATTCCCTGTATCATAGATTTAAACATAAATTAAGCTGTTAGATAGTCACTTGCCTGTGGCTAGGAGGCAGGCAAGTATCGCAAGACTCACAGAGATCTAAGTCTCTGTGAGCAACCTCAGAGGAGTCCATGTTAGAGACATTGTCAAGGAATTCGAAGATTACTTGAAGACATACTCATTGGCTGTGATGGATAACAACCAAGATGTATCAGGGACTCTGAGGGGCTGAGGGTTAACAGGGGTGGCAATACCCTGTTAACACTCAGCATACTTTGGACATGCCATTTGTGTGTATGAGACTATGAAGAAAAGGGAAACTGTTTCAAGATCTGTTTTCCTAAAGCATTATGGTAGACTACCAAGAATAGAAGAGCATCTTGTGAGAGATGTCTGAAAAGTGAATGTCTTGTGTAGTCACCATCAACTAGTACTTAGGTCAACCTCGTATCACTATAAATAGGATGTGTAGCCCAGTATTAATGTTTAACACTTTGAGAATATTCATACATTAATGCTTAGAACTTATTGAATCAAACAGTTGTGACTGTATTCATAAGTTAGGTTAGTTAGTTGTTCAAAGTGTGCACAACACATTGTCATCAAACAGTTTATCCATAACACTTGTAATTCTTTATTATACAATAATAAGTATTACGTTCGAAAAGTATTTACTTGTGTTGATTAATTGAGTTTAGTGTTTCTAGCATTGATTAGGTACTTTCAGGTCATGACTTGGAGTTGTATTAGGGTTTCACCATTGTTGAAATCTTAAACACTAATCTCTCTAGTTCACTTGTTTCTCTTTGTTATTATTTAACAAGTAAGTATCACTAACCCTAACTTTTCTTTATTTACTTATATTTTCTTTGCATGAATAATCATTCACTTGATAATCACCTATGAAGAACTTATTGGAAACTTAAAACTAGTGAAACCATGACCTATATAGGTCACGACATATTTTTATTTTGTCACAAGACATGTATAAAAATTATTTTGTAATAAACATGTGATTATGTACATATAATGAACTTGGTAAAAGTCATAAAAACCTCCTATAAATTTAATTATAGCCGTGGGATATAAGTCCCACTTTTGGACTTTTAGTGAACTTATAAACTTCTAACTAGACTAGATATAATTCTTGAACTTTTGATTAACTTATAAACCCAAAACAAACCTATATCTCATTTTAAAACACCACAAATAAATATAGTCGTGGGCTATATAGTTCATTTGTGAACTTGTGGTTAACTTGTAAACTTGTAATAAGCCTAGATCTTATTTTTAGACTTTGTAAATTAATTGTATACATATAACAAGCCTAAATCTCATCTTAGAACCCTATAATTAAATATAGTCGTGGGCTATAAGCTTACTTTTGGACTTGTGATTAATTTGTGAACTTAAAATAAACTTAGATCTCACATTGAAATACCCTAGATAAAACATGTCGTGGGTTTTTATTCTCTATTTGGAGATCTTGATTTAACTTTGACAAACCTATAATAAACTTGTAAAAACCCTAGATCTATGCTTTGGATAGTTTTAGTTTCCTTAATGGACTAGTTAAAGCCCATATAAAAATATAGCCAAAACTTGAATAAGCCCAATAGGCCCAATAAAATATAGTCGTGTGTTTGTAGAGCCCATTAGGCCCATTTAGTGCCTTGTGAGTCCACTTAACTAATCTTGAATTGTTAATGGACTTAAAATCTGTTTAGGCCCATTAGGAAGCCCATTAGTTCTTTTGACATATTTTATAAACCCACTTAGTATTATACTTAAATAAAGTTTTTATGCCAAAACATAACTTATAAAAACTTTTGGACCAAAAACATAGATTAATAAAACCTAGGGATTTAAAACCGTGAAATTTGAAACTTGTTTTGATAAAAACTAAGTACAAGGACTAATATTGCAAAAATCTAAAAGTTTAGGGGTTAATGAATGCCATTCGTGACTTATTAAACCCTAAGGACCATTTTTGTAAATTTCCTAAAGTTAAATTGTCATTTTATAACTCTAAGGACTATTTATGTAAATATCCGAAACATTTAGAAGCCCTAGGGACTATTTTCGCCACTTGATGAAAGTTATAAAACCTAATTATAACTAGAGGGACTAATCTTACCATAACCCGAAAGTGTTACAAGCCCTTAGTACTAAAAGTGTTAAGATCCGAAAGTTATACCTTTAATAAAATATGGAGGGACTTGTTTTGCATATATCCGAAACTTAAACAAACCCTAAAATCCTTATTTCATTTAATTTGTTAAAACTTGAATAAATCCTAAATTATAAGGACTATTTAGTAAATTGTAGAAACTTTGGGGACTTTAAATTAAACTAAATAAAGTATTATTATTTTTATTTGTATAAACTATATATATAAATTAAATGCAAATATATTATAAAAGTAAAAATACAACAATTGTAAGTAAAATAGTTCTACTTAAACAGTAATATTAATAACACATTTAATTGGAGGTTATTAATACTTGTACTACAGTTTATTTAAATAAAACACAGTAACATTTATAAACTGCTTAAAAACTGTATAAGCATGCACATATATTTGTCTAAGACTTTCTGCATTATTTACTGAGATTGTACTACTTAATTAGGCAGTTGACTGTGACGTGAGCATTATCTGGATATTCTTTTGATACACAGCTGTAACAGATAATAAGGTGAGTTTACGGCCCCACACAATATATTGACAAACTTTTAAAAATTCTTTATGGGGGAGAAAACATGCAACTTGTTATATGGACGTAAACTGAAATGTACAAACTTTGATTACATGTGCCTATTGTAGAATTCCTCATGACCCGTGAACTGAAACTGTTAAAATTATTGCAATTGCCTGAAGTGTTATAAATAGATCTATTTGGGATTGACAATCTCCATCTGGAATTTTTGATTTTGTGCAATTAAATAGAACACTAATGTTGAAAAACCCTAATTTTTTATCAATGGCGGCTGGAAAAAAAATCCTTTTTTGTGAGTCGATTTTCTATTATTCTATAATCGGAATGCTTTATAAAGATGTTGTTTTCTCGTTTAATCAGTGATTAAGCTTGAGTTAACATTGTTTTTAATTAGTTGCATGATTTTAGGGTTTAGCAAATTGGTCGTTTTTTTTTTTCCTGATCGCATTGTGTTACGCGTTGTCCAGGTTTTTAGTTGTTTCGTGTGTATCTGGTCGTTACTTGCACGATTGTCTCTTTTGTTTTCCATTGTAGTCGCAGATTAGGGTTTGGTGTTCGTGTGGTTTTTAGGGTTTCTTGCTCGGTGTTGGTGATTAGGGATTCGTAGTCTTTCATTATGGAAGCTATGGATTACTCTATGATGAATGTGGATGTTAAGGCTGCATTAATCAATAATACGCAGCCTTGTACGATGGATCTGATTAGTAGGGTTTTTGGGATATTGTTGCGAACGGTGGCTGAGGTTCGTGAGTTCGTGCATAATTTAAATTGAAGAAGTTTGCTATATGTTCTTTGGTTTCCACTGAACGATCTAAGGAGATCTTCAATCTTCTGCGTGCGTATGAAGCTGCGCATGTTGATAGTACTAGTGCTCGAGGTGGTGTTGGTTTGGAACATGATTCTTTGGGACTAGGGCGTGAAACTAACATTAGGGTTTTATCTGGTAATAACCCTAATTTTGCTGGAATACCGAGCCCTGTTGAGTCGAATTCTAGCGTGAGAAATGTTGGGACAGAAAGTTATGATTCGTACGAAGCTGCATTTCCTAGCTTGAATAATGGTTCTCCCGGGGTTAGTAGTGGTGGTAACATGGCTGGTTTGCAGACGTCGATGGCTGGTATGGTTAAGCATACCATTGATGATGTTGCTAGGGTTTTTGCTACATCTCTGAATACATTGCCTGAGCTTGAAGCTTTTATTTATGATATCAAGTTAGGCAAATACCCTAACTGGTCTTCGGCCACTTTAAAGAATATGGAGGAGATTATTGAAATTGTGTGTAATCGTCATGCTGAGTTATCGCATTTGATGAGTACTAGCAACACTAATTCTGTTGAGGATCCTATTACTGAGTCCGTTGAGGTCACTAATCAAAGTTCTTGTACGGATGAAAGCTCTAGTATGGTTGACCTTATGTTTGATGGTGTTAATGTTTCTGTGCCACGTAGGGTTGTCAAGAAGGTTTGTTCTCGTTTTGAGCATACCTTATATGGTTACTTTTTAGGCCAGAGGATTGCCTTTCCAGTGGTTGAGTATTTTGCTAAAAGCAATTGGGGTAAACATGGTCTTAAAAGAATTATGATGAACAATAAAGGTTTCTTTTTCTTCAAGTTTGTCTCTCAGGCTGGCTTAGAAGCTGTGTTGGAGGGTGGTCCCTGGTTGATTCGGAATAACCCCATTATTCTCAAGACATGGACTATGGGTACTCGATTGATTAAAGAAGATCTCACGCGTATTCCAATATGGGTTAAATCCCATGATGTTCCTATTCAGGTCTTTGAAAAGAAAGGTATAAATTTGATTGCCTCTTTCCTTGGCAAGCCTATTATGTTTGATTCCTTTACGTCTGGTATGTGTAAAGATTCATGGGGCAGAAGTAGTTTTGCGAGATGTCTTATTGAAGTTAACTCGGAAGCTGATTTGGTTGATATTATTACTATTGGTGTTCCTTCACTTAGTAATGATAATGATTAAACTAAAGAAACTATCCGTGTTGAATATGAATAGAAGCCTCCTAGGTGTGATAAATGTAAGATTTTTGGTCATGATGGTGATATGTGCCCAAAAAAGGTTGTGACTTCTCCTGGTCCTACTAATACTACGACGCCTGTTGAAACTCCTAATGATGGTTTTCAAACAGTTGGCAAGAAGAGAAGAAACAAGAAGTCCAAGTCTAGCAAGTATACTGGTCCTACGGTTCTCCCGTCTGTTAAGTTCCAGCCTAAAGCAACTCCTAGTGCTCTCCAGAAGAGTGGTAAAGTTGTAGGTAATGATCCTTCTTCTAAAGGGAAGGAGTGGTTTCTTTTTCTTTAGACGACAATGTGGCTATGCCTAATTCATTTGAAGCTTTGGCTTCTGATGGAGACGCGGATGATGAGGATGTTGAAAATCTCTATGATGAAACAGCTAACTTTCTTGATACTGGTGGAGGATCTTCTTTCATGAGTGTTGCGGGATAGGTGCTTCTATGTGAATGCTGATTTTTTCTAGTTATTGCTTTATTTGTAACTAGGTGTTGAGGTGTTTATGGTCTGTCATGAACACTAGTTTATCAAGCTATTGGCTTGAGGTTAATGCGGTACTTCAGCCGCATTCCATTTGTACTTTATATGGTTTTTTGGTTAATACATTTACCGGGGTAACTCCCATTACCAAAAAAAAGACAATCCCCATCTGGGTGAGTAGCGCTCACTGTGCCTTGGCCGGGACAACAGATGTTTACCATGTCGGAACTGGAAAATGGGTGCCTTATTGTAAGGCGAAGGGTCCTCATCTGTTGAGGGCTTAACGAGTCATAGCCTCAGTTTCGGGCAATAGGGAATGTAATTACCTTTAAGTATTGATGTTTTGTGTGTTACTACTTCTGTGAATGTTTTACTGTCCAAACTTATTTTATTAAACCTGTAAATTCACCAACATTATGTTGACCCTCAGAGCAATTTTTCTCAGGAAACTGAAGCAAGTACTTGGTGTGTGCATGGAATCAAGCATCATGATAGACTGCATTGTAGAGGTCATATGGGATTTTCTATCTGGGGAATGAACAACTTATTTTAATAATGTCAAGACGATTTTTATAACAATTTGTACTACTGTTCATGTAATATATGTTTGATAATCTTTTATCTAATGCTCTATGTACTATTTGCTATCGATCCACTCCTGTGACATCCAACTATTATTTTTCGCTGCATTTGACCCACCGTGGGGGTGGGGGTGTCACAGTAGCTGAGTCATTCGACTGGGATGATGAACCTCCGACATCTGAAGATGAGACTACTACAACAGTTCGAGCATTCATGGCCATTGCAGATGATGAGACAGCTATTGGAAAAAGTAACGACAGATCTGGTCAATAGGTTGACATCACCATGAAAAAGTGAAATGTAGTATAATGCAGTTCGTTTTCTCAGTTCTTAACCAATAGAAAGTCCAACCAATATCGGATTTTTAATTGTTCTTGGTTGTTAAGCTTGCTTGGTAATCTATTGCTAATTCAACAAATGCTTGCCAAAAGGAAAAATAATACCTACGTATATGTAAAACAAATTGCAAATACCACGTTTTTATTCAAGTAAAATTTAAAATGCAAAACTTGAAACTAAAGGGACTGAAATTGTAAATTCTATGAAATGTAAATGCTTGAAATGTAAATTCTACAACTATAGGGACTAAAAATGCAAAACAGTAAACTATAAGGATCAAAAATGTAACAACTATAACCAACTTGCCAAAAATGTAACAAATTAACAAACTACTAACTGAAATCTAACAACTTTCAAAGTCCAGGGACCTAAACAATGCAAACCCTAAATACTTGGAAGATTAGCCAAGTTTTCAATACTGATAGAAATGAAAGGACCAAAGTGCAATTTTTGAAAGTTTTTAAACAAAAACGGGACAAGTGATACAATAAGCTTGTTTGAGCTTATTACTCAACCAAAATCAATGAAACAACTTGCAAAATGCTTAAAATCTCATTTAAGCTACGTGTGTTCAAGGAATTAAGCTAAAGATCAAAAATAAGCAAATGAGTGCTTATTGATAAGCACAAAATAAGCTCTAGCCAAATTTAGTCAACCACAACTTGATTTTACTCTTGAATCTGATTAAGCAAATGATTTGAAGATTGGGAAATCAAACTAGAACGAATTTCATCCAGTAATAAGCTCTTAAACTGAAATAAGCTAAAAAGAGCTTATGTTGACCAAACGTTGACCAAAATTTGCAAAAAGCTCAAACTTTCAGAAATTAACTAGGGACACTTACTAACTGATTTTATGAAAGAAAATCACAAGATTTGTGAAGTAGATATGGAGATCTAAGAAAACAGTAACAATTTTATCTCAGAGAATGAGCTTTGCTCAGCCTTGGACCAAAAAGCTAATTCCCAGCTTATTAACTAATACTGTAGAAATTCCTTTTGGAATCTAAATCTTTATGATATAAGCTAAGACTGAAAGCAAATTTGAGGAAATTTCATCTAGAAATGAATGAGAACTAAGCAAATGAAAATGGCAAGTTTTTAAGTCCAAAGCTAAATGAAAGCTGACCCAAACAATTTTGTAGCCATTTGCCTGTTTGACTTTGAAATTGACTTGTAAAAGGCTTAAAACCACTTGTTATCACTTAAGGAATGGAAATGAACTTTAAAACACCAATTCTCAATACTTGAAAACTACTTTTGATCTATTCCCAAACACTCCTTTAACTGCTTTAAACAAACTTTTTCAAATGCTTTTTAAGTACTGAATTAAGCTGATTCAAAGGCTATAGCAGAACAGATTTAGTAAACACAATGAAGGATTTTAGAACTAAAAGCAATCAATTATCACAACTAAAACTCCAATTAAGCTATAAAGCTGAAAAGTACTAGACAAATGCAGAAAACTACAAATAACTCTCAAATCAGTAAACAAGTAATCAGATATCAAGCTACAATCACACAAAATACAATCAAACAGTAACAACTAACAATTATATCATGCAGCCATCAGATTTAACTAGGAAAGTAAGCATAGCATTTGACTTGTTGAGAGGAACAAAAATGAGAACTATAGAACCTAATGTAGATATCCTTTGAGAAGAAGAGGAGCGCTGAGCTCTCTTGCCCTAGTGATAACCACCACCTATCACTAGAAATCAACAAGAATCAACCAACAATTCAACTAGAATCCATCAAACTGCTTGAAAACTCCATAGGAACTAGGCAATGACTGAATTGTGATCAAACAGCTAACAAACTTCACCAATGTCAGTTATGATCAATGGTTGATCATAACAAACACTCTACAGCAACAATAACGTCCAAATGAAGCAAGAATCTGACTGGAATGAGAAGAACAGAATTGGCGGGAAAAAGTGAATTTAAATTTTATTGCTAGAAAACGGTTACAAATCTGTTACAAAGGTAGTAACTAACTAACTGACTCAAGAGTTTGTCAGACTCTTGAGTAGTTAGGGGAAAATTGAGGGAAAAGGGAAAGGAAAAGTTAACTAGGTGTTTTTACAAATTTAAGCTACCACTGAAAATGAAGTACAATCTAGCTATTTATAGGCAAGAAGGGAGAGTTTGTTGGAGTTGGTGACGTGTCAGAACCAATCATAGCTTGCCACGTGGAGAATTCTGCATTTAGCACTTTGAAGGTATGAACAATGATTTAGGGGTTCTTGATTGGATGGATGATATGTTAATTGAGTTGCACCATTGAATTCGTCTCTTCAAATCGATCAACTTTGGTGTTTATATCTTTCCATGAAATTGCTTCTATCTCAAACGCGATCCTGGAAAATTTCTTATTCTTGAAGATGACACGTGTTGAATTCTGATTGGTTTAAAATGTGTCACACGGATCAAACTGTTTAGATTTTGTAATAAATGTGAGGCGGCGGTAGTGGACATTTAATGCTTGATCCGTGTGCTTGATTTTCTCTTCTCCCATTGGTTGAATCCCTTGTTACATGGATTAAGCTCAATAAGTTTCCAATCTTGGCAGAACAAGCCCCTTGACTTGGCAGAATGTTGTTTTAAGCTACAATCTTCATTCTTTTGACATAATTGGTCCTTCAACTTCCATAACTTGTGCAAAATGGTCCTTTGACTGAGTTGACTTGAGAGTTGACCAAGTTTGACTTGAATCTTGACTTTACAATATTTGCACTTTTAGTCCTTCAACTTTCATAACTTGTCAAGATAGGTCCTTATACTTCAAAGTCTTGTCACTTTTGATCCTCTTTTGTCTTTTTCATCCATTTGAGCTTGATTTTTCCTTGTTTGCTTGAAAATGTATCTTTTTACCTACACAAGTGCACACAAACACAAACATACCACATAACACTGTTTTTGCCAAATAAATTGGTATTTTGCTTCATGTTTTAGGGTTATTTGTTGATAAAAGGATATGAGTTTAAGCTCATATCAAATTCCCCTACACTTGAACATTGCCATGTCCTCATGCAATATTATATTTCAAGGCTTAAAAATTTACATTTCCCTCATAATTAATCCACCTTGGCCATATGAGATGCATCTACACTACTCTAAACTAGATGATGCATGATTTTGACTTTTAATAATGCAATGAATCAAAATACAATTCTATCTATATCTTTTTGATTTTTCTTGAAATGGTTTTGATGGAAATAACTCATGAAGAATTCAATGACTTGGATTAGGGCTTGGATACCATGGATACTTATCACCCTCAAGTTTCACTTTCCCCATACCAAGCTTATAAATGGGATCATTGCATTCACAAGTAAAAAGTGCATCAACTTATTCATGACAATTAAATGTGGAACCGGTTATTAATTGAGCAAATTGCTTGTGGGCAAATTTGTCATTATTCAAGTGTGAAATATAAGAAGTGTAAAATCCAAAAATAAGGAAGCACGGTTTTAATCCTAAGTAATCTTCTCATCCATTACTTGAAAAACCGCTCACAATTAATACAAGTCCGTATTAAGAGTAATAAGTCATTCGCCTTATGTGTAAAATCCTCATGTCATGCTTTCATAAGTAGCTACACACTCGCTAAGGAAAGAAAAATAAAACTCACGCAATAACTTACATCCGCATCTTTTTGAGATTTTGGATCTTCAACCCCGCAACCCGTCAAGGTAATATTGGATTGGAGCAATCTATTGAATCCCCGCAACCCGTCAAGGTAATATTAGAACTCAATAGTCACTATAATTAACACCACACTGCCCCTCTTGGGAGTCTTGCATATTTTTTTTTCTTTTCTTTTTCTCTTTTTTTCTAGCCACTCATTTTTTTTCATAAGCCGCTCTTATTTTTCTTTATTCCTCACAAAGAAATTTGAAAAGAAGAAAAGGAAAAACACCCGCTAAATATGGAGCATGACATAAGTCTAGTACACATAAAACGTGCTAACTTAGAATCTTAAGACGTACTTATATCAACCATAAATGATTAGCCAAAAATGCATAAGAGATTACAAACCAATTAAAACCGTACTTGATTATTTATTAACAATTATATACATGCGAAGAAAGTAGAGATAAAGAAGAGAAGGGTTTAGCCACAAGTAATTGCCATGAAGTCTATCTAGCCCTTTTACACTTGCTTCAACTCTATCATTTCCCATTCTCCACAAATTTAAAATTTCAAAGAATGAAATTGGTGGAAGCTTAGCCTAATAGACCAATGAAGGACTACATGGTTAAGGATACTAGCTAGAGAGTGCTAAAATAAGCAAACTCGGGTTGAGTCAAAATATCCATGGCGGGCCTAATATGTCAAAGAAGTCTAAATTTGTTAAAACCATGTTTTATTATATTTTTTTTTCCTTTTATATATTTTTTGATGAAAAATAAAAGAAGAAGTTTATACAATGCAAATGTGATATGCAAATGAAAAATGATTGATGCAAAAATTATGAATGCATATTTTTGTTGGCCAAAGTAGATCAAAAGTTTGAAAAATGTTGAAAATTCATTTTTCCATGTTATCAAGCAAGACAATGACAAGTTCTAGGTAAAAGGTCACTTCGATAGAAGACCCCCCTACACTTAAGCTAAACATTGTCCTCAATGTTTAAGAGCATGGAAGTATAAAAACTTCCCCTACACTTATGACAATGAATAGACTTTGCTTAACCCAAGTTAAGGAAAGGACAACTATTAGTGAAATCATGTTTAAGCACAAGGTGATAATGAAAATTCACTAAAGTAATGAAGTGAACCGGATACAATGGCCTCCTCCATAAGCTCCAAAGCATGAGATGAGTGAGCAACCCTACAAACAATCAAGAAGACAAAAGAAGGTCTCCCCTACACTTATCTCCAAGTCTATGCCTTTATTTCTAACCTACCACAATGCAGTTCGTTTTCTCAGTTCTTAACCAATAGAAAGTCCAACCAATATCGGATTTTTAATTGTTCTTGGTTGTTAAGCTTGCTTGGTAATCTATTGCTAATTCAACAAATGCTTGCCAAAAGGAAAAATAATACCTACGTATATGTAAAACAAATTGCAAATACCACGTTTTTATTCAAGTAAAATTTAAAATGCAAAACTTGAAACTAAAGGGACTGAAATTGTAAATTCTATGAAATGTAAATGCTTGAAATGTAAATTCTACAACTATAGGGACTAAAAATGCAAAACAGTAAACTATAAGGATCAAAAATGTAACAACTATAACCAACTTGCCAAAAATGTAACAAATTAACAAACTACTAACTGAAATCTAACAACTTTCAAAGTCCAGGGACCTAAACAATGCAAACCCTAAATACTTGGAAGATTAACCAAGTTTTCAATACTGATAGAAATGAAAGGACCAAAGTGCAATTTTTGAAAGTTTTTAAACAAAAACGGGACAAGTGATACAATAAGCTTGTTTGAGCTTATTACTCAACCAAAATCAATGAAACAACTTGCAAAATGCTTAAAATCTCATTTAAGCTACGTGTGTTCAAGGAATTAAGCTAAAGATCAAAAATAAGCAAATGAGTGCTTATTGATAAGCACAAAATAAGCTCTAGCCAAATTTAGTCAACCACAACTTGATTTTACTCTTGAATCTGATTAAGCAAATGATTTGAAGATTGGGAAATCAAACTAGAACGAATTTCATCCAGTAATAAGCTCTTAAACTGAAATAAGCTAAAAAGAGCTTATGTTGACCAAACGTTGACCAAAATTTGCAAAAAGCTCAAACTTTCAGAAATTAACTAGGGACACTTACTAACCGATTTTATGAAAGAAAATCACAAGATTTGTGAAGTAGATATGGAGATCTAAGAAAACAGTAACAATTTTATCTCAGAGAATGAGCTTTGCTCAGCCTTGGACCAAAAAGCTAATTCCCAGCTTATTAACTAATACTGTAGAAATTCCTTTTGGAATCTAAATCTTTATGATATAAGCTAAGACTGAAAGCAAATTTGAGGAAATTTCATCTAGAAATGAATGAGAACTAAGCAAATGAAAATGGCAAGTTTTTAAGTCCAAAGCTAAATGAAAGCTGACCCAAACAATTTTGTAGCCATTTGCCTGTTTGACTTTGAAATTGACTTGTAAAAGGCTTAAAACCACTTGTTCTCACTTAAGGAATGGAAATGAACTTTAAAACACCAATTCTCAATACTTGAAAACTACTTTTGATCTATTCCCAAACACTCCTTTAACTGCTTTAAACAAACTTTTTCAAATGCTTTTTAAGTACTGAATTAAGCTGATTCAAAGGCTATAGCAGAACAGATTTAGTAAATACAATGAAGGATTTTAGAACTAAAAGCAATCAATTATCACAACTAAAACTCCAATTAAGCTATAAAGCTGAAAAGTACTAGACAAATGCAGAAAACTACAAATAACTCTCAAATCAGTAAACAAGTAATCAGATATCAAGCTACAATCACACAAAATACAATCAAACAGTAACAACTAACAATTATATCATGCAGCCATCAGATTTAACTAGGAAAGTAAGCATAGCATTTGACTTGTTGAGAGGAACAAAAATGAGAACTATAGAACCTAATGTAGATATCCTTTGAGAAGAAGAGGAGCGCTGAGCTCTCTTGCCCTAGTGATAACCACCACCTATCACTAGAAATCAACAAGAATCAACCAACAATTCAACTAGAATCCATCAAACTGCTTGAAAACTCCATAGGAACTAGGCAATGACTGAATTGTGATCAAACAGCTAACAAACTTCACCAATGTCAGTTATGATCAATGGTTGATCATAACAAACACTCTACAGCAACAATAACGTCCAAATGAAGCAAGAATCTGACTGGAATGAGAAGAACAGAATTGGCGGGAAAAAGTGAATTTGAATTTTATTTCTAGAAAACGGTTACAAATCTGTTACAAAGGTAGTAACTAACTAACTGACTCAAGAGTTTGTCAGACTCTTGAGTAGTTAGGGGAAAATTGAGGGAAAAGGGAAAGGAAAAGTTAACTAGGTGTTTTTACAAATTTAAGCTACCACTGAAAATGAAGTATAATCTAGCTATTTATAGGCAAGAAGGGAGAGTTTGTTGGAGTTGGTGACGTGTCAGAACCAATCATAGCTTGCCACGTGGAGAATTCTGCATTTAGCACTTTGAAGGTATGAACAATGATTTGGGGGTTCTTGATTGGATGGATGATATGTTAATTGAGTTGCACCATTGAATTCGTCTCTTCAAATCGATCAACTTTGGTGTTTATATCTTTCCATGAAATTGCCTCTATCTCAAACGCGATCCTGTAAAATTTCTTATTCTTGAAGATGACACGTGTTGAATTCTGATTGGTTTAAAATGTGTCACACGGATCAAACTGTTTAGATTTTGTAATAAATGTGAGGCGGCGGTAGTGGACATTTAATGCTTGATCCGTGTGCTTGATTTTCTCTTCTCCCATTGGTTGAATCCCTTGTTACATGGATTAAGCTCAATAACTTTCCAATCTTGGCAGAACAAGCCCCTTGACTTGGCAGAATGTTGTTTTAAGCTACAATCTTCATTCTTTTGACATAATTGGTCCTTCAACTTCCATAACTTGTGCAAAATGGTCCTTTGACTGAGTTGACTTGAGAGTTGACCAAGTTTGACTTGAATCTTGACTTTACAATATTTGCACTTTTAGTCCTTCAACTTTCATAACTTGTCAAGATAGGTCCTTATACTTCAAAGTCTTGTCACTTTTGATCCTCTTTTGTCTTTTTCATCCATTTGAGCTTGATTTTTCCTTGTTTGCTTGAAAATGTATCTTTTTACCTACACAAGTGCACACAAACACAAACATACCACATAACACTGTTTTTGCCAAATAAATTGGTATTTTGCTTCATGTTTTAGGGTTATTTGTTGATAAAAGGATATGAGTTTAAGCTCATATCAAAAAGGTACAAAACTTACTATGACTCAAGGTTAAGACAGAGACCATGTCCTTGATTATACGCAGATCGATCTACACTTTGTGGAAGACCAAAGAAAGAACCTGTTAAATAAATCTTATACATTAAAACAAGAACTATCCTTGTGCCAATCTGACCCGACCATCCTCCAACTTATTGTTGGATAAAACTCTCACCTACAAAATGAGGTAAGCCGACTTACCTCTGAAAATGAGTCGCTGGCTGAAGAGATCACTGAACTAAAAAGGGTCATTGAAAATGGACCAAAAGTCAACTGACTGTTGAAGATCTGGTCTCTGAGAATGTGCCTGGCAATATTGTTCAATCCATTAGGGGAAGGGACGATTTAAGACTCACAAACCTGTATCTAATGTTACTTTTGTTCTCACTGACGATTCTACTCCTAAAAACACTCCAGTGAGTGGGGAAGAATCTAAAGGTGGACCAAAGGTTCAAAGTCCGTTGCCTTCCCTTCTAGAATTGTCAGGGGCCAATCCATTTGAGTCATCCCCTTGTCCCAAGCCAGCTACAAATACCTCCGAGCCAATAATCAAAGCCAAACCTTTGCCCATAGTAGTGGAGAAAACCCAAAAGAAGGCTTATTTAGTTAAAGAATCTAAGGATACCAACCCGGTCACACCCTCTGAGGAATTATCCCCAACCAAGAAACTACTTCTTATCCTCATGGAAGAGGTAAAAGAACCGAAGAAGAAAATCCAAACTCATTCTGATAGCTCCTCCTATGTCCCCCATGGTGAAGGAACCACCAGTAATCAGTCTAAGGGTAGAACTGTATTCAGACCATGTAAGTATTGTCGGTATAAATCATCATTATGATAATTATCTAAAGAAGCCCAAGTGCATTACATGTGAATCAACTGACGATACCTCTAGTGAGCATGATGAAATTATAGCTTTCCAAAAGGACAAATTGAATTTATGATCTCATACGCCCACTAGGCGTATATAACACATGCCAAGACCATCTCCACCCTGTAAGTATTGTGGTTTCTATGATCATCACTTAGATGAGTGTGAACATTACCCAGGCTATGACATCTGTGCTAATATGAACCATGAGACCAGAGACTACAACCAAATAGGGGAGATAGAAACCAAAGGAGACCTAGAGTCGCTCATCAGTGACAAAATGGACCCACTGGAAGGTGGGTTCATCATCGAAACTAATATGTTTCATTATATATGTGCAAGAACAACAAAATAATTTTGTATGGTATCTGGATAGTGCTTGCTCCAGACACATGACAAGGGTAAAATAATATTTGCACAGATATAAAAAATAGTCTAGTCCTAGAGTGGTTTTTGGAGATGACTCTTCGGTAGATACTGAAGGATATGGCTCAGTGGATTGTAATGGAATCACCTTCACACGGGTCGCTTATGTCAACGGGCTGAAGCACAATTTGATCAACATCAACCAACTTTGTGATGCAGGTTTCAATGTAATGCAGGTTTCAAGCTTATATTCACCAATACCCAAAGAACAATCTTCAATAAATATGATGAAGTTTTTCTTATTCCACCAAGAAGAAGAGATGTATATATTATTGGCATGACATCATGTCCTGAGGGAAGCAATACATGTCTCTTTACCAAGGCATCCAACAATGAAAATTGGTTTTGGCACAAGAGATTGTCCCATCTTAACTTCAAAAAAACAAAAAGCAAAAGAATAAACACATGATATTATTACTATATATAAAAAATAAACATCAAACCTAGTTAGCGATTTCAAAAAAAAACATGGAAAATAAAACCCTATAATTCTTAATATATTTATTTAGATATGCTGAAATATATACATATATATATATATATATATTATATATATATATATATATATATATATATATATATATATATATATATATATATATATATATATATTGTAGTGCTATATGCAGAACCATGTTTTTGGTACAGAACTTACAGAACCAACGTTTTACTCCTAATAATGCATGGTGTACACTATATTAATGCAATATGACAAATTTGAAAATATAACCAACTGATTTAAAAAAATAAAATAAAGGGCAAATCTGGAAGATATTAAAAGTCTATTATCAAATCCTTCCTTCAGATCTAAAACCACCACTGAAACCCAAATCTGTTGCCGCATCCTAATTTTCATCACCATCATCGTGTTTATTAAAATCTCACTTTTATGTGGCTACGAAACATCGTCCGTCTAAATGATAAATCTTGTTGGGTGCAATCTATAAGTGGTATATAGATGTTTTTATAAGTATGAGCTACTTACGATGGATTTAATAAATAAATGATTTGAGGTGTGCTTGATCTTCACATTGAGATCATTAAATAATTAATTTCTGTCAACATCATTCATACTACAACTTCTAATATGTATTCGTTGATCTACAACTACAAGTAAGTTTTTTAATTGATTTAAATAATCAAAGATAGTCCATATCATAACCTCCATGTATAATGATAAATTTAATAGGTATTGTTCGTTTCAAACACGGAATTGGACCAACGGTTTTTTTTCTTGGTAGATAATAATCAGTCATGTATGTAAACCTTATTAATAGTGATTTTCTTTCTTTAGCATATGACAAATAAATATTGTTGGTTTGTCATTTTAATTAAACTATATTTTTCGATCAATAGTTTGTTTGAACAAACTGATAAGAGTCTCAATTTATAGGTTTGTGAAACTATTTTTGTATCTCATCTCAATATCAATAGAATTCCTGAAGCACGTTTGTGCCGAAGTTTTGATAGTTTTTTCAATGTCATCTTTATTAGTGAGTAAAAAGAAGTTTTAAAAATGGTGTAGTTTTATGGATATAATGATTGTGTATGGAACATTATGTTCTTGACGTAACTTGTTTTTTTATATATATTTGTTTTAGGGAATGGCTCAATCATAGGAATGATTATGTTATAAAGATGGTTAATGGATGGACTTCCGTTTTTAGATATTGTGCATATCTGTTTTTGGAGCCGTGCATATATGTTCTCAAAGGCGGACACATGTGATTTGGAAGACGTGCATATATGTTCCGATGAATTTGGCGAGAAAGAGCAACGCGCACATATGTTCTTAAAACGATACATATATTTTTCGAAGCCGTGGATATATGTTTTCGAATTCGTACATATATGTTCTTGAAGCCGAACATATATGTTCCCGAAGCCAAACATATATGTGCTCAAAGTCGTATATATACATCTTCTCGAAGCCGTGCACATCTATGTTTAACAATGTACATATGTTATTTGTATTTGGATTGTACTTCAATTGATATCTATGTTTTTACTTTTATTATAAACTTAGAGATATGTAACATACATGTTTATGTATTATGTATTTAATTTTTAATATAATATAACTTTAAAACATATAAGCAATTGTCAATTTAAGAAAAAAAAATCAAGTTCTAGAAAAAGAGTGTACGAAAAATGGTATGTAAAACTACGCTACGTATAATCTTTTAAGTAAATACATACACAATGTTTTAAAAGGAAGTTTGTAACATGGACAAAATGTAAACAGGAAACTAAAAAAATAAAAAAAATAAAATTTTTAAAAATGTATTATTAAAAAGTCAAAATAGACTAAAATACCTAATTTGCCCCTAATTTATTTCTTTTCCCAATATGACAAGTAGTTATTTTCAAAATTATCATCTTGCATTAATGTCATGTACATCATACATTATCAATAATAAAAAACTGGTTCTGTAGGCTCTGTACCAAAAAAGGGGTTCTACATATAGCGTGCCCCATATATATATATATATATATATATATATATATATATATATATATATATATATATATATATATATATATATATATATATATATATATATATATATATATATAGGGGGGCTTTCTTGTCAGAACCATTTTAAATGTCAGAACTATCAGAACCATAATAGACCAATCAGAATTTAGATAATTAATTTGATATAATTAATTAGAAAACAATGCATAAGGGCAAAAATGTAAAAATGATTTGTTTACCATTTATAGAAACTTTTACTAGCTAAGAAAACAACAGTTACTTAATTTAAATATGTTGAGCTGTTTTTTTAAACAATTCCCCTCTTTTACAAAAATATGCCGAGCTGTTTTTTTATATATTTTTATTTTGTAAAAAATTCCCCTCTTTTACAAAAAAAAGACATTCATGTTTTTTAAGAATAACGTACATACATGTGATCTTAAATTTGTTTTTATATAGATTTTATTTACGTCTTTTTTAATAAATTATATGAATTTACGCTTGCTAGTATAAAATGATTTAAACTTTTCTATAAACATCCATGTTTTTAATAATAACGTACATACATGTGATTTTAAATAACGTAAATTTACTAACAAATGATAACATAAATGTTATGCAAAAAATTTGATATCAATTGAAATACAACTAAAATACAAATTACAAAAAATCTGAAAATACATATGTGTAATTTCAAACATTTATGTGCGCCTTCCAAAAACATGTATATGCGCTTTCCAAAAACATGTATGCGCGTCTTTCAAAAACATGTATGTCCGCCTTCAAAACATGTATGTCCGCATTCCAAAAACATGTATGTACGCCTTCAAAACATGTATGTGGTCTTTCAAAAACATGTATGTCCACCTTCAAAACATGTATGTTCGCGTTCTAAAAATATGTATGTCTGCCTTACAAAAACATGTATGTCCGCCTTCCAAAAACATGTATGTCCGCCTTCCAAAAAACATGTATGCCCGCCTTTTAAAAACATGCATGCCCGCCTTCCAAAAACATGCATGTCCGGCTTACAAAAACACGTATATACACTGCTAAAGAACGTACATGACAACAAATAATTAGAAGTAATTATCTACACACCACTTAATAGTAAACAAATCAAAGATCTACTATCATATTAAAAAAAAGTATGACAATTAGCAATAAATAAGTTTCATATAAAATGGAAACGAGGAATCCATTAGTACTACCATCATCATAAATAAAAAATTCATATCCTAGTCTCACCTAGTTTCTATTGTGTGCCTATTTTCATTTTTAACAACAATAAGATCTGTACCAACTTATAAAACCATAATAATTGAAATGAAAGTTAAGAAAGAAACAAAATTGAAAACAGATTTACAATATTTAAATAAAATAAAACCTCACTTTAGCAGCCGCGGGGAAAGATTTTTTTTGTATTATTCTGTAACGAGAATCTAAGACCGTATTAGCCAGTGGCCGGACCACCACCCCTAAAAATATTTAACCGGAGTCGCTACTGTATCACGACCAACAAACCCTACCCGTCATCGACAAAAGCGCTATAACCAATAGTGGTTTTGAGTGTTGATGCTTCAACAAATAAATAAAGCCAATTGATAGTTACATCTATCCTTGTTTTCTTATTATTTTAACATGAAAATGAATGATTTGTTTGATTCTACTGGAGGAGAGAAAATGGAGGCGTAGAAAGTGAAGAGAAAGAAACAGATGAAGGCGTAGGTGGTTATTAGGTTAAAAAAGAAAACATTGTTTTTGATATTTTTTAAATGACGATAGTACCCTTTTAAGATTAGATGTTATTTAAATTTAATCTATCTATTTACAAAATTATCATATTTAATATTAGCCATTGATCAATTAATCTAAGGGTGCAAAAAAAGTTCTGACAGTTCTGACACTTAAATGGGTTCTGAAAAGAAAGTTACAACATATATATATATATATATATATATATATATATATATATATATATATATATATATATATATATATATATATATATATATATATATATATATATATATATATATATATATATATATATATATATATATATATATATATATATATATATATATATATATATATATATATATATATATATATATATAACGACATAACGATTGAATGGATTAAAGCGAGATGAAGATCTGTATATGTGTTTACATGAGGATAAACATAAATGGACAAACGACATAACGATTGAATGGATTAAAGCGAGATGAAGATCTGTATATGTGTTTACATGAGGATATTGTGTTTTTTATCTCTGTGGTTTTGGATTATAAGAGTTGATGGTGGCTTAGATGGTGAAACATACGTGTTGGATAAAGAACGCGTAAGAGGACACGTGTGGAAAAAGTTTTCTCATCCAGATTAGAATAAAATTTTTAAAACTACTGTAGCAAAGTATACGGGAAACAATATATAGTTATAATATTAGTTGTTTTATTACATCATAATTTTTTATAAAAAGTTTTATTTCAAAATATTATAGTATATGACGATAATTTGGTGATAATAATAATGTTACATATAAAACATGTTGGTGATTTTAGTGTCATCAATCATTTTGGTGTAATGGTGATTTACCCGAGACCAAAGGGATTTCAAGTTAAGTTATAATACAAGTTCGGAGGTGTGGAGTACACGCTTGTATAAACTAGTTAACTTGATTTCGGGTACAAAAGAATGAAAAAGTTGTGAATCTATAGTAGTAAATGGGCCTATTGTGACAGAATCTATGGGTCACTAAAGGGCATATAGTAACAGATTCATGGGTCACTAAATGATCCATACACTTGTGTTGATGACAGTTAGCGACGGTTATTTTGTTGCAAAACTGTTGCAGAAACAGAAATCATTATGGGTTTTTTCATGAAGGAACACTTCCTTGATCACAACATTCATTTTCTGGTTTATATAGACACATATAAACAGATTTTGGTCTCAAGATCATAACATACACATTGTCCCATGTTTTGCTCTATTTTCTTGTGCCTAGATATAGAGTGTAGTTCTTGTCTTATCTCCGTACAAATTTCGTGTAACCCAAGGCACAAGTAGGGTCGAAATATTGTATTAGGAAAGTGTTTGACACGATTCAAGAACTATCCGGCAATCATCGATTATCAAGACCCTAAATTTCTAACAAACTAATACAATATTTTGTGATAATCATGGTTGTTGAATTTGTGATAATCATGGATGATGATTTTGTTAAGACGTGAAATTCATGTTTAAAAAACTAGAAAGGAGCCTTGCCGTTAGAAGATTCATATGATGGAATTTGTGATTAACAAATATCCATGCAAGAATATATGTATAATTCTTGGGAGTATATTGAACAAATATAGATTGTTAATCGATATGGTGCTACTGTGCCATGTTGAAATTGATACCAACAGTACGGACTTTGGTGTGTGATCATACGGAGCATCCATACGGATTGACGTAAACGAGTAAGTTTTTCTGGTTTGTATTATATTTTTATCCGTGATGCATACCGATATGTGTTGCCTAATAGTGGGATGTGCGAGTAGCGAAAGGTAAGTAAATATGTTTGGATTTGGATTCATATGTGAACCGGTTTAGTGGTATATGAAGTTGTACACTTTATTAATGTTAATGATTGCCTAAAGAAAATTGGTATATTAATGTTGATAAAGTTTAACAGTTAGTTACACATGCCTTGAATTATCTTCTCATGCATTAACAGTTGGTCACTCAATATACGGTTATGATCTAGTTTATGGTTTCGTATGCTTACTTAAGATGATTGGGATTATATAAAGTTTTATGTGTTTATTTGATCATTCGTTTATGAAAACGAGTTCTCGATGGTGTTCGTGTATACCCAATTGCAAGTTCGATGATACGGTAAACCGTAAATTGCTAGTTTTGACCTATAAAAACCATTTTTCAGAAAACATGGTTTGTGTACGTGTTTAAATGGTTTAGTGTATGATAATGACCATTTAAATGAGTTTAAGCATGTGTTTCTTAACTGGTATTGTATTTCAGTGTATATGAAATGATTTAAATGTTTCATAATACAAGGATAAAGGAATTAAGTTTTGTTACTAACTTAATAGATCCTAGTGTGGGCCTTGATTATACGATTGACACTTGACAGTATGTAATAGCATCGAAATTTGATCAAGTCCTATCCTTTGTCTAGTTGATTGGATCAGTATCAACGGATCCGAAAATGGATATACTGGCAAAGAAACTTTACCGTCACTTACTTAGTATATGATGTATCATGATACTTGTTGTCCCTAATATAATGATTGTATAATCACGAATTTAAAGAAAGAAAGGTAGATATGAGAAGAATTCTAGAGAGAGAAAGTAGTGAGAGAAAGTAGAGAGAAAATGGTTGGTGAAACTTGTGTAATATTAGATTAGAAGAAAATGAAATGACCAACACCCTTCCTAACATGCTAGGAAGGGTTTATATAGCCTTTGCTTACATGTAGCTTAATGGGCTATATGATCATGGGCCGGGCTTTCCTTTTGGGCTTTGGTTACTTATAAATGAACCTTAGCTTAAAGTTAAGCCCGTAATAACACGACTAATATACTACCTATTACAACGTTCTAAAATACGATACATAATAAACATATGACCGAGCATTCTTGTTTGGCTCAATAGTTTGAGGCTAACAATCTCCCCCAATGAGAGGTCATAAACCTTAGTCATTTAGGAAATTTGTAGAGATTACTAATCTCGCCATAAATGAGTCTTGAACGTGTAATCGTAGTCTTGTTCCTTCATGCTGTGATCTTTGAGCCTTTGTCGTTGTCTTTCGACTTTGTCTTTAAGCTTGAGATCTTCAAATCATCTTTGACTTGTCTTTTCCATCTTGCGATCTTGTGTCTTCATCCACATGCTCACACTATTAATAGTTGAATATGTCTTTAGGCATGAGTATGTGGTTTCTGAATCATTGACTTTGCTGTGTACACCGTGACGCCACCTTCTCGAGACAAAACATAGACACGGACTGAATGGCTTTGACATTCGTCCTAAATCGGTAGCGTTTTACCTCCGGTCGGTGAAGACCGTTATACGATATTAAATATCGTACCTGTGATCAGGTAGATTCAATTAAGAATCTCCTTGACAGGGTTTCGCGGCTGTACTAGCCGTTCTCTTTACTCGACCGTCTCAAAGCAAGACTGCGAACATAAAGAGTGAATCAATTGGATAAATATCCGCTTGATTAAAGTCGTCAATTCAAATTCCTGGAACAAGTTTGATTCATTAAGAATCTTACCATTGTTGCTTTCCAGTTGACACAAGCTTGATTCATAAGAATCTCGCAAGTTACCTACCGTAGCGCTGTTTGATGTTGACGCTAGAAGGATTTCCATTCGTCACTGTGAATATTAATGAATATCACTCTGAATGTTCTGGCAAGACCATAAAGATATTGCGTAGAAACCTGAAACGAGTTTGAATCAATTAAGAATCAAACCACTGTTGCTTTTCAGTTTTGCACATGTTCAATTCATAAAGAATCTTGCATATGACCTACCGCAGTGCTGTTTGATGTTAACACTGGAAGGATTTCCACTCATCATTGTGAATACTAAGTAGTATCACTCTGAGTGTTCTAGCAATATCACAAGGATATAGCGTAGGACTCTCGTGATCTTCATCCGTGTGTCCTAACGAGATTTGATTGATCTCTTGGCTCTAGACTCTATTTGTGCACTTTTAGTGGTCGGAGGCTGGAGCAGATGCCACCTATTCAATATCAACTATCTCGGAGTGAGAAAGTCAATAGAAGTCATGTTGATCTCCGTGACAATAAAACAAACTTCTTTTGAGAGAAGCCTGAGTAGCTAGGAAAGGGTTGTGCTTCACATCACTGGGTCCATGATGATTTTGTCTTCATGATGAGTTGACCCGGTTTCTGCCTAAGTTGTATGGAGGGCTTCTTTCTTTAGACCCTTTATCCTTACATTTCTTTTTCATTCTTCAACCCCTTCAATGCTTACCAAGACATCATTAATAGCACCTTGTTGTGATTGTTCCAGTGCTATCATCAGTACTTAGTCGGCATTTAGCTACGTTCACATTCTACTTCATCTTTCCTAAGGACTTCTAATAATCTATTGGATTGTCCCTGGGAAGATCCCTCCGGTTCTGGTTGGATCATAGGACTTAAACCTAACCACCCTTTTGACACCAATAACGTCGTGAATTAAAGATGTTGTGGGTATTTGATCGTAACCATGAAAACCACTTTAAATTCTAACAAAGTGTGTGAAAAAAACATTTAACACCTTGCTAGTTTTGTCGTTTCAGAAAAACTCCCCTTTTACATGTGCATCGATAATCGAAAGTGTTTCGCACATGTAGGTAAGAGTTAAAGTGCTTGAGTCTTATATTAGATCACATTTTAATCACATTTTGTCCCCCTATCTCTAATATATAAAATCTTTTGATATTAGAGATACCAAATTTGATTAAAATATATTTTGAAAAATAGTCTTGACATCTCCGGGAGAAAGATGTGTTAATCTTTTGCATGAAGTTTAAGATGCTCCCCCTCAAAAATTGATCCAATTGAATTGTCGTTGTGAGGATATTATCCACATGTCGCTTTTTGGGGATGGGAGTTGTTGAACACACAATTTTTGACAGATTTTGAATATCACTGAAAAATTATTGAAAAATTTGTGTTCAACGCTTTTTGAAAAATCAATTCTTTTTGTCGAAAGGTTTTTCTAAAGCATAAACTTGAGTTCATAGACTTTGAATGTCTTGACGAATCCACTCAAGTGTAAGAAGATTTCTCTTCTTTTGCTGAGGGTAAGGGTACTAAATCGTACACTCCCCCGTGAATATAGTTCCGGGTTGCAATCTGAAAGTGATTACAAGCCATTGTGTTGAGCTCAAAACGTTGAATGTTTTGTGACAAGCTCAACCCGTGATAGATTGCTCTACCCGTTGTTTGGAAATAATTGTCCAAAATAGACAATTTCCTTTATTAAAAGAAGAAATGACATGTTTTGAAAAATATTTACAACTTTCATTCGAGCTTTATGTACACACCCGTGTCGTTATTGAGCGACATTTCTAGGCACGTCCATATTATCGATACTGAAAGACATGTCGAGAAGAATATTTTAGGATTTTGAAAGATTTTTTATTTTGTGTTTTGCTTTTATGTGTTCTATATTTTTGTATTTTGCTTTTTCAAAGATATTTACAAGTTGATGTTTGATAGATAAATCAAGCAGGCACCTTTGCCAGAATCTCCAGGTCTGCTGGAGTCAAACATCTCATACCAATTTTCCTAACGAGGTACTCAAACCTATCTTTCGACAGAGCTTTCGTAAACAAGTCGGCTAATTGGTAATTCGTTCCAACAAAGTATAATTCAACGATACCTCTTTCAACTTGTTCCTTTATGAAGTGGTATCTGACATCGATGTGCTTCGTGCGAGAATGCTGTACTGGATTACAGGAGATGGCTATGGCCGACTTTGAGTCACAGTACATAGGTACTTTATCAAAGTGGAAGCCATAATCCGTGAGTTGTGTTCTCATCCATAGAACTTGAGCACAACACGCAGATAAAGACACATACTCCGCTTCGGCTGATGAAAGTGACGTGCAATCCTGCTTCTTGGAAGACCATCCCATAAGCTTATCTTGTCCTAGAAATTGTGCACCACCAGAAGTACTTTTACGTGTATCAAGACACCCTGCATGATCAGAATCTGAATAGGCCGTTAGAAAGAAACCAGTTTCCCTCGGATACCAGAGTCCCAAATGAATGGTATTCTTGAGGTACCGAAAGATCCGTTTAACCTCCTTGAGGTGCTTTTCAGTGGGTCGTGCTTGATATCGTGCACAAAAACATGTAGCATGATGAATATCAGGTCTGCTTGCTGTCAAGTACATGAGGGAACCAATCATGGAACGATATCTCGTTTGATCGATGGCATTTCCCTCCAAGTCAGCATCTAGTGATGTGGTTGATAATGGTGTCCCAACGGGGTCACATGAAGTCATACCATGCTTTTTGATTATCTCTTGACAATACTTAGCTTGGTTTATAAAGATACCACTTGGGGATTGGTGAACTTGAATTCCTAGAAAGAATTTTAGTTCGCCCATCATAGACATTTCAAATCTGCTGTGCATTACTTTTTCAAACCATTTTGAAAGTTTTGGGTTTGTAGACCCGAAAATAATGTCATCAACATAAATTTGCACAAGCAGAATGTCATCCCCATATTTATAAGTGAACAAAGTTAAATCAATGAAACCTTTTGAGAAACCTTTGGAGACCAGAAATTTCGAGAGCTCGTCGTACCACGCCCTTGGAGCTTGCTTGAGTCCATAAAGTGCTTTGTGGAGACGATACACCTTGTCAGGATAATGAGGATCGACGAATCCTTCCGGCTACGTGACATAGACTTCTTCCTTCAAAGGACCGTTAAGAAACGCCGTCTTTACGTCCATTTGATAGACAGTGAATCCCTTATGTGCAGCATAAGCAAGGAAAATCCTGACCGCTTCCATGCGAGCAACTGGTGCAAATGATTCATCAAAATCAAATCCCTCTTTCTTGCCATACCCCTTAGCCACTAGCCTAGCTTTGTTCTTGATGATCGTATTCTCTTCATCCATCTTGTTTTTCCAGATCCAACGAAGATTTAATGGAGTCACATCGTGTGGTCTGTCAACAAGTTCCCAGACTTTAAGTCTTTCAAATTGTTGAAGTTCATCCGTCATCGATTCAATCCAAGCATGATCAGCCATGGCTTCTTTGATGTTTTTCGGTTCAGTCGTACTCACGGCGAGTGCGAACATACAAACATCGCCATCGGTTGCTAGTTGTCGTCTTGTACGAACAGGCTGTGAAGGGTTTCCAATTACGTGAACCAAAGGATGATCTCGGGTCCAAAGATGTGTTGACGGATGTCGTTGATAGAACGTATGCATATTTGACGGATCAACATGGCGAGTAGAAGACTCTCCAGTTTCGTGTACCGATGTACCGAATGGGTTGTGAAAATCGTCATCGTCAGATAATGCACCGTCTGCTTGATTTGTGTTCTCTGGAGCAATGACAGTAGTTGTGGATGTTGTAGGATCGATTGTTGAAGTGATATTCTGAGGAGGTAAATCTGCAACAACCCGTGTTGAAGTAGATGAAGTTGTATCCTTTTGTTGATGATGATCGGTATCATCATTCGTATCATGAGTGACAGCGGAAGACTTCGATGCAACTTGTTTCTCCCCCGTGAAATATTCATCATACATTGGTCCATATAACATTTCCAACTCTTCAAGTGTCGTGTCCACTGTCATATCTGCTCTAGGAACATGTTCAGGAACCAGCTTTGAACTTGACGGTTCATTGCTGTGGTCTTGAGTTCCGAGTTCCGTGCGGTTGTGAACGGAAGTCGTATGTCGTTGTGGATCAGGACTTAAACTGCTTTGTTCAAGTGCCATTTCTTGTAATTCATCAAATCTGATATGAATAGTCTCGACTATCAATTTTGTTCTCTTGTTGTTACTCTGTATCCCTTAGACTGAGTGTCATATCCCACTAAAATGCATGCATCACCTTTCTCTTTCATCTTGTCCAGATTTTCACCATCTCGAATAATGTAACACGTACATCCAAAAATGTGAAGGTGTTTGAGTGAAGGTTTGCGATCATTAATTATGTGATATGGTGTCTTTTCGTGTCTTGGGATAACTAAGGAGCGGTTTTGTGTGTAGCATGCGGTTGACACGGCTTCGGCCCAAAAGTATAGTGGAAGTTTTGAAGCGGATGATAATGTTCGAGCAGCCTCAACTAAAGTACGGTTTCGTCTTTCAACAACGCCGTTTTGTTCGGGTGTTCGAGCAATAGATGTTTCATGTTCAATTCCTTCAGCTTCAAAATAGTTTCTCAGTTTTGAATTCAAAAATTCAGTACCTCTGTCAGTACGAACCACTTTAACTTGAGCTTGAAGACCACGTTGTATCACTTTAAGGAAGCTGATGAGAACATCGGGTGTTTCATCCTTGGATCTCAAGAAGTGAGTCCATGTGTACCTTGAGTAGTCATCGACAATTACCATAACGTATTTCTTCCCATTGATACTTTGAACACGCATGGGACCACACAAATCTATATGAAGAAGATCTAACCGTCCTTTAGAGCTTGGTGTGGTCTTTGTCTTGAAACTACTCCGTTTAGCTTTACAAAGCTCACAAGAAGAACAAAGATGATCTTTGATGAATTTCAAGTTAGGAAGGCCTCGCACAATATCTTTCTTGGAAAGCAAGTTGATGGTATCAAAGTTAAGATGAGATAAACGTTGATGCCATAACCAAGCTTGAGTCGTTGAAGCTTTAGCCATGAAACATATTGGAGTTGAAGATGTGGAGTCTTGTAGTGAAATAGTGTAGAGATCAGTACCCCGTGTTCCGGTAAGTAAGTCATTCCCATCATAATCACGAACAAAACATGTCTTCTTTCTAAAAGCAACCTCCAAATCCGCATCACAGAATTGACCAACCGAGAAAAGATTGTGAGTGAGCCCTTCGACGTAGTAAACCCTTTTGATAGTGATATTCCCCTGAACCAAGTCTCCATATCCTAGGATCGGTGCAAATTGATCATTTCCGAATCGGACCGTACCTAGGAACTTCTCCACGAAGTTAATTAGAAGCTTCAGATTCCCCGTCATGTGCTTCGTGCATCCGGAGTCCATTATGAAGAGAATTACTTCGATCACCTGCAGAAGAATTAGAACACGGTGGAGCATTTGCTAAATTGGATTCCATGTTAGTTGTGATTTCCGATTCATTAGTTTCCCTAGTTTCATCACTTAGAGGCATACTAACGCTCGTAGTCACATTTTCTGTCCTAACCTTAGGCATCCATTTATATCCTGGAGGACATTGATTAGCAAACCACCATTTCCAAGGCTTGCTAGCAGACTCATATAATTCCCTAATTCTGCTTCTAGGGTTCTTAGTGGTGGAGTCTGATGCAATACTTTTCTTAGGGGGGGTTGCACCAGAATGGTTCACTTTGCGTTTGGGTTTTCTAGCACTAATAGGCATCACAGTTTGCTTCTTAGTTTTAGTTTCTACGCCTTTGACATTATTCGAAACACACATAGCATGATTAGCATTAGCACACTTTCCACATTTCACACAAACAAACTTAACTTTCATAACATTCAAAGTCGAATCATTCAAATCGTCATTACACGCGATTACAGACGTTTTATTCTTAGAAACATTGAAAATCCTAGGGTGTTCTTCTACTTCCTTCATCTTCCCTTGACTTTTGTTTTGCCAGACCTTTTCATTCATGCGAGTGCTCTTAAGCTGGGGCCGGCTAACACTAGCAGTGGGGACTACTCCTGTAGTAAAAGACACACGTCTATTAGTGTTTCTAGAAGTCTGAGGTGATTGACTTTCTTTGTTTTGTGTGGGTTTAGTGGTTAATCTATACATCCTTGGTTTAACCACATTTGTGTTCTTAATGCTTTGTGATCGAATATTTGTTTTGAGAGTGTTTTGTGGTAACCTATCCTTCCCATCCGTCTTGGGGGCAAACGCAGGTTTTGCAAATGCAGAATTAGAGAAAACAGATGGTTTTCCCAAGACAGAGGGTCTAGTCACTTTTTGAGCATTGGGTTGTCTTACAACAGGTTTCTTAACACTAGGTTCCACAATCTTCCCACCCATCTTAGCAATGAGTTTCTGCAACTCTGCTATCGCTCTGTCCCTGTCTTGTAACTGAGCTTTCAACCCTTTAATTTCCAAATTCTGTTCGTTCATTTCTCGAAACGTTTGGGAAAGTTTTTCTTGCAATTTATTATCATGTGGAAAACTACCAACGTCTTTTTGCAAAGCAAGTTCAAGAGAATGACAATGTTTTTGAAGGAAATGAGTTTTGTGTTGAAGTAACTCAAAAGCCTTTTTATCAACATTTTCTTTATGTTTCGAAAGCTCAAGTTCAAGACGCTCACACTCTTTGAGTTTATCAAGATATTTGCATGCAACATCAGAATATTCATCGATATCAGCACATGATTGAAGAGTAACACACAAAATATCTTTGGAGAGACATTCTTCTAAGAGTAGATCATATTCGTTTGAAAATTCTAATTTGTCATTTTGAAGGTCATCAATTTCTTTTTCAAGAGACTCAACATATTTCAAATCATCAAACATTTCAGACTGAATTAAATTTTCAAACTCAAGAACATGTTCTTTTATTATCTTCGTGTTTGGTATTAAAAGTTCTTTCACAAGCACAGTTATGTCATGAGGAATCTCGGTTTTCCACTTATCCTTTTGACGTTTCTCCCAATCGCTTCAATAATTGATTGAACATTATTAACGTGGTGTTTAAGAAAACCAAGTATTTTTCTACTTTTGCTTTTAGAAGCATCTAGAGGCAAATAGTTAATATATTTAAAAACATTAGTTTTCCTCTTAGTGGCAAAAGCTTTTTTCCATTGAATTCTTTTTTGTTTGCTTTCTAAAAATAATTCCTCACGAGACTTCTGTTTTTGTGGAGTGAAAAGACCATAAAGACTGTTTTCATAAGCATAGTTATATGGTTTCACAAAATCTTTATTGACCGGTGATCTACTCTCCTCATCCCAAAGGGATGTCTCTTCACTATCGAGGTTAGCTACAGGGCAATCATGATTGGTCCATTCGGACTCGTCAAGGTATAAATGGGGGTTTGCAGCTTGAGCTTGTTCGAGGTACTTGGGGGTGGCAAAGCTAGGTTGACCCTTGAAAAACGACCGAGGTGCCATCATTCTTACGGTTTGAATAGAGTCATGTGTATTATAAACAACCTTTTTCAAAAAATCGACTTGTTCTTCAAGATCCTTTACTTTTTCAGTATCTTTGCTTTGTCTATTTTTGAAATCTTGTTTTAATGTTTCAACCTCTTGTTTCTTCTCGTCAAGAATTTTAGCAGAATCGGTGGTGTTCATAGAAAGCCTCTGTTCAAGTTCATTAACTTTTGTTGTGGCAAGATACGTTTTTTGACGTTCATCACTTAATAAAACATTAAATTGACGTTTTTCTTTAGTTAACAAAGCAAGAGCTTCATTGTATTTATTTTCAAAATCGTCCTTTTTAACGTTGATGACACGACTTTTGTACCCCTCAAGCTCGTTGGTCTTTTGAAGAAGCTCAGCCCTATAACTATCAATAGTCTCACTAGATTTTATAAGAGCGGCTTTGCATTCTTCAAAGTTTTGAGTGAGCGTTGCGTTTGCCTTCTTTAATTGCTTTTGATTCTTTCTATTTTCATTGACATCTTTTTGTAAACTAGCAATTAAATTAGCAAGCGCGACACGCTCCTCGTCATCATACTCATTTGCATGTTGATCATCCTCAAACTCATTATTGCACATGTCTGATGAATCGGGTGTGGTATTGCTATCAACCGTTTCCATCATACACGTGTCAGTAATTGTTGTTGGTAGATCACTATGCTCATGTGTATCACCAAACACATTATATTCAGCATCATCTTGTACCTTATCAATTAGCTCGGTATCAAAGATAGGACCATTGTCATCTTCAGTGACGTTAAGGACCTCATGAATCTTTGCCATGTATGAATATTGTGCCTCGAGTTCTTGGTCGGAGAGTTCATCATCTGTGTCGTCAAGCATTTCTCCTTCCTCAGCTGATAACTTGATTCCAGCTTCCATTTTCTTGCACAACAACATCTTTTCCTTATGATAACCATAATCTTTAACCCTCTTTGGCTGCCTGCATTCCTTGGCCAAATGCCCAAAACCTCTGCAGTTAAAACACTGAATCCCACTTTGTTGCACAACTTGAGTACCAACAGTTTCCCTATTTCCAACAACAGTAGCCACCCTCTGATTATCATACTTAGGTTGTCGATCATACTTTGGAGGACTCTCAACACGTCTTCGTGTGCCATACCTTGGAGGACTCTGTGCATGGGTGTTCCTCGAGTTTGAAGATGTTCGAAGGTTGTTGTTGGTGGGTTTGTAGATTTTCTTATATTGCTTCATAACGAAAGCCATTTGTTGCTTGAATTCCCTATCCCTTTGAGCTACTTCTTCATCACTGTCTTCTTCGGATGATTGCTCAGGTATGGGTGATGGTGCTCTTGCAACTTCTTTGCCTCGGGATCGTGTTGGAACATGTGACTTGGAGACAATGGATGATCGTGGTGATGATGATTGAGTAGAGTAGGTCTTTGAAGTACGGGAGTGATATTCTGGGTAATGTTGAGTGGTAGACACCAAAGCAAGTGGATTGGAAATCTTTGCAACTCGTTCAGCTCGAAGTTCATTTGTCTCATTTTGAAATTGTTTCAAGATGTCAAAGAGCTTGTGATATGAAACTTCGTCTAACTTTTGTTGTTGTTTGACCAAGGTGACAAACCGTGTCCACTCTGGTTGAAGTTGCTGTAGAAATTGGACATTGACTTGCATGGTGGAAACTTGCAAGTTGTTTCGGGTCATATCATTCATCATCTTGTAGAATCGGGAGTAATAAGAATCAATTGATTCCCCATCCTTTGATGTAAACTTGCCAAAGTTCCAAAACATCTTAGTTTTCACATCTTGTTTGTTAAGTGATTCACCTTGTTGCAATCTTTCAATGGCCGTCCACATTTCTTGAGCAGTAGGACATGCGTCAACCGTAGAGTAAATCTCATCTCCAATGCCACTGAGAATTAAGTAGATTGCTTCCTTCTCTGCATCAAACCACGCACGGTTCTCTGGGGTGAGGTCGGTCCTCTTCTCATCATTTTCATATGCGGGTTGTGCGTCACTTGTACCTGTGGCTGGTACTGCAGGAACTTGAATCCTTGAGAGTTTATAGGGTCCTTCCAAAATACATTGCCTTAAAGCATCACCGTTAGGTTTTGTGTCAAGGTAACGTATAAAACGGGATTGCCATTGATCATATCGACCCGACACAAGCATAGGTGGTCTTTCCTTGTTACCTGCCACCATTATGTTGTTGTTCGTCACACGGTATTCGGCAGTAGAATCCATCTCAATATTCTCTGAAATGATGAATTGAATGTGGATCTTAAGTAGTTGTGTTGTGATTGTTTGGTTGTTGAAATTCCGAAAATTGCAATTTTTTTCTCATCCCGACAATAAATTCCTCAGTCCGACAAAACGGTAGACCTAAAAAATTTGTAATCACCAAATTTTGAAATTGAGCTAGAAATGTCCTAAAACTAGTATGGAAAAAATTTGATTTTACTTGACCTAAAAATTTTAACTTTTTTTTTTTTTTTTAATCTTCGTGTAAACTACGTGCTGAAACTAGTCTAGATGGTGGCTAAATCTAAAAAATACTCAAACAAAATATAGCTAAACATGTCATCGGAATGTGCCATCGGAATGCCCATCGGAATGTTGCTTATATCGGAATGTCCTTTAGATCGCAATGTGCACCTGTCGGAAGACTTAGATCGGAATGTGTACTTGTCGAAATCCTTCAGATCAGAATGTTCAGATCGCAATGTGTACCTATCGAAATCCCAGATTGGAATGTTCAGATCGCAATGTGTACCTATCGAAATCCCAGATCGGAATGTGGCTGTCGCAATGTGGGCAGAGTAACGTTTCAAGATTTGCCTTAAATCCGTCGCAATCCAGATCGTAATAACGATCGCAATAAGCGTCGGAATAAGGGGGCTATCGCAACTGATCGCAAAGTAAAACCCTAGGGTTATTGCGATCGAAACCGTACTTACCTTTTCTGAAATTTAAGTTGTCGCAATAAGGGACCTTTTTTCCAACTTTTTAGGCAACGATTTTAGCAACTTTTAGGCAACAAATTTAGCAACTTTTAGGCAACAAATTTATCAACTTTTAGGCAACAAATTTAGCAACTTTTAGGCAACAAGATCGTGTTTTTAACCAAACCAAAACAACCAAATCTCTACAACAAGTATATAGAAGAATTGTAGCAAGAGATAGAACACGAAAAACACAAAAAAAATTCGAATTCGAGATGATTTATGGATTAAATCACACGAATCATATGAAAACACAACAACCAATCACAAAACTACCCCATGGCAATTGATACCAATTGTTGTCCCTAATATAATGATTGTATAATCACGAATTTAAAGAAAGAAAGGTAGATATGAGAAGAATTCTAGAGAGAGAAAGTAGTGAGAGAAAGTATAGAGAAAATGGTTGGTGAAACTTGTGGAATATTAGATTAGAAGAAAATGAAATGACCAACACCCTTCCTAACATGCTAGGAAGGGTTTATATAGCCTTTGCTTACATGTAGCTTAATGGGCTATATGATCATGGGTCGGGCTTTCCTTTTGGGCTTTGGTTACTTATCAATGAACCTTAGCTTAAAGTTAAGCCCGTAATAACACGACTAATATACTACCTATTACAACGTTCTAAAATACGATACATAATAAACATATGACCGAGCATTCTTGTTTGGCTCAATATTTTGAGGCTAACAATACATATGATATGTTTGGATGCGATTCTATCAACTATTTAATTACTTGACTAAAATCATGGTTTTGGTTTTGAGATCTTTCAACATAAAAATGATAAATAATGATGCAAAAGCATAGTTTATGAAAAGACCATGGCATGACATTCACAACTTGGTGTGAATTAGTATCTTGGATCAAAGATATAAAGTTTTATAATGTATAAACTATAAGGGGGCATCATGATCAGTTTAGCTTCTTGCTCATTAGAAGTTAAATGGTTGAAAGACGTGTTAATCAGTCGTGTTTTTAAACTCGAGTATCGTCATATTTGTTGAAAAACCATGGGTAATGGTTTATAATACGACGAAGATCACTGAATATGATAACGTTAAATTGATATGTTACAAAATGTAGTGGATTTATGTTGTCTGATGGATACATAGCAATTGTGTTTTAGACGGTCTACTTATAGTCGAAAAGATATTATTTATCTGATATGTTTGACTATTGTAAACAAAGTATGTATAGTACTTGAATTAACCATGGATTATGGTTAGGAAGAAAATAGATTTTCACATTATGAAAATGGATACGATTACTGATGCAATTAAGTTGGATAAATGATCGAGACGACTATGAATTTACAAGCGATGGATTTTACGCTTCGTAAAGATAGTCTTGGGATTAAAGGAAAATGTTGGCCAATATGTTCAACTATGGCATTATAAATCGTTGTTTTATTGTTCTAAAGAAGAATAATGGTAAAGGACTTATAGTTAAACATTGTGTTATGTTTATAAGTAAATGTTACCATGTCGAATGTTTGTTATAGCAAAAGTATGAATAGCTTACCTCGGAAAGAGGTTCGCTAGACTTAGTGCACAAAGTCGGTAATAGGGATGAAAAGTCCATTAAATCTCTAATGGTGAGACACCCAATTCCCCTCTAGCGCAATGCTAAAGGCTGAATTCAATGCGGAAAGCTCACACTTAGAGATTGGAACACATGTTATATTGTCCCAAGGTATGTGTTCGAACCTGCAAGATAAAGAGGTTGAAGTTTATCTTCTTAATAGTTCTTTTGAAAAAGTGCAAAGCAGGGCATGAATAAAAGAACTACCTATGTGAGCATGAAGTTTTGCCGCTTCAAGAAGCTTGGACTTTGGCTTCCTATATGCTCATGAATGGGATAAGGGCGCATGGCTTGTAAAGCGTCAAGTAAACATTGGATTGATAAACTTGTGTGTATATTATCTTGAGGTATTCATTATGAATAGAAAGAGTTCAATCCTTAGCGACACTCTTATATTCGAATATTTTGAATGTGTAGTATACTAAGATGAAAATTCAAATCGAAAGATATTTTCATTTATGCATGAGTTTAATTTGTTTTGATTAACGGGAAATCAAAGATTACACTAAAATGAGGGAGGATTGTTGGTGATTTTAGTGTCATCAATCATTTTGGTGTAATGGTGATTTACCCGAGACCAAAGGGATTTCAAGTTAAGTTATAATACAAGTTCGAGGTGTGGAGTACACGCTTGTATAAACTAGTTAACTTGATTTCGGGTACAAAAGAATGAAAAAGTTGTGAATCTATAGTAGTAAATGGGCCTATTGTGACAGAATCTATGGGTCACTAAAGGGCATATAGTGATAGATTCGTGGGTCACTAAATGATCCATACACTTGTGTTGATGACAGTTAGCGACGGTTATTTTGTTGCAAAACTGTTGCAGAAACAGAAATCATTATGGGTTTTTTCATGAAGGAACACTTCCTTGATCACAACATTCATTTTCTGGTTTATATAGACACATATAAACAGATTTTGGTCTCAAGATCATAACATACACATTGTCCCATGTTTTGCTCTATTTTCTTGTGCCTAGATATAGAGTATAGTTCTTGTCTTATCTCCGTACAAATTTCGTGTAACCCAAGGCACAAGTAGGGTCGAAATATTGTATTAGGAAAGTGTTTGACACGATTCAAGAATTATCCGGCAATCACCGATTATCAAGACCCTAAATTTCTAACAAAACATACGAATAAAATGAAAATTGAAACATAATCAAATTTTAAATAAAGTTTTTACCCAAAATTTTATTTTATTTTTTTAAATCAAGTCATCTGATTAAATACAAATGTCCAATCCAACGGTCCACATTCCAAATGCAATTTCACGTGGATTGCCAGCGTCACTCCCACCCCCAAAAAAAAATTTAGAAACCCAAAAATCATTTGAAAATTTCATATTTTACCGCCAAAGTTACCCCAAAAACCCAAAATCATCCCCAAAACCATTTCAACTTTTCACAACTTACCGCCAAAATTCCCCTTTATATATACCCAACAAACCATCAATCGCAGCACACACTTTTCATAGAGAGTAGAAAACACACACATTTTGAATCAAATGGCACGTACCAAGCAAACAGCTCGCAAATCCACCGGTGGAAAGGCCCCTCGCAAACAGCTTGCAACTAAAGCCGCTCGTAAATCTGCTCCAGCAACCGGAGGTGTAAAGAAGCCACACCGATTCAGGCCAGGAACTGTTGCGTTGCGAGAGATCCGTAAGTATCAAAAGAGCACCGAGCTTTTGATAAGGAAGCTCCCGTTTCAGAGACTAGTGAGGGAAATCGCGCAGGATTTTAAGACGGATTTGAGGTTTCAGAGTTCAGCGGTGTCTGCGTTGCAGGAGGTGAGTGAGGCGTATTTGGTTGGGGTGTTTGAGGATACTAATATTTGTGCCATTCATGCCAAGAGAGTTACCATTATGCCCAAAGATATGCAGTTGGCTAGGAGGATCAGGGGCGAGAGGGCTTAGGTTTATAACAGTGTTTGGATATGAAGTTATGATATTTTGGGTGTTTTTGTAATGGTCTCATCTGATTATATCAATGAAAAATTTGATTTAGGGATGATATATTTAATTAATTTCAGTGGTTATGTTTAGGGCTGATTTGGATTTGCACATAGATCAGGATTGAGTATGTTATGACCGTATGATGTTTATGACTTTATGTGGTTATTTTGTTACTGATATTCTTACAGTTTTAATTAGTGTATATCTCATTCCAACGAAATTAATCTGCCTCTCATGCTTGACTTGACTTGCTCATTGTTCATTGTTGTAATCAGTAGCTGCAATGATAGTTATCTCTCTGCGAGTCAAGTGGACTAAAAAAGAAGTAGGAAATGGTAAATGGTACCGAAGCATTTCATCTAAGGTTTTAATTACACGAAGCAATGTGTAGAGGCAATAGATTGGCAGGAATGATATCAGTAGTTAAGCAATGAGAATGGCATTGTCCTAAGTGTTGTCTTTAGTGCAGTACGGATGATATCGGTGTTTGGAGTGGAATTTACAGAGTGGAAATCCAATTTGATTCAATTCGCAGTGGTGATTATTAACAAGGAGAAGCTCTGCAGTTGATGCCCTTCCGGAGGCTGCTGTACTGTGGCATGGATGGACTGTTTAAAGCTACGAATATGTGTGTGATACACACTAAAATAGATACTATCATGCCTAAGGATATCAAGTTTGATCGTAGGATTTATGGTGAGAGGGCTCAGGCTATGATATGTATTCTGTAATGTTAATATGCAGATAATGACAGGTGATGCTGTTTTGTTATGTCCGTATTAGATTAGAATGGTATAAAAACTTTAAATTTTAGGCAGATAGTTCTCCATTTTTTTAGTTGAGACTTATCCACGGGCTTGGTGACAGATAGATGTGTCTACATGTGTGTGCGTATAGTGGTTTTGAGGCATTCTTTTGAACTTCGAAGTGATTTAAACTGTTGTTTCTATCAGTGCTTGGAGGAGTTTTGCAATGGTGTATAGTATTAGGAATCGGCATTGGTGTACTAACATAAACTATAGCAGAAAAATGAGGCAGTTACAATTATTAATAAAGAGAATGAACCACAGTGGGAGAAGGTGGATGATGTTGGTGAAATATCGCTTAAGGTAAGCAGAGATAAGATCAAAGCTGCTGATGTTCTCGCCAGACAAGGCATGTTAAGGAGATCAAAATTAGATTATGGCGTCAGATGACCTAAGGATGTCAGAAATAGTAGTAATATGCAGTCAGTTTCAAATTCAGCTCAAATTTACTACTACCTATTAGTATTATACATGCGTTGTTGTGCTACGTTGGCCTTTGGATGATGAAAGTGTATTTCCATAAGGGCAAAAAACTAGCCAGGTTGAAAATCATAGTTTAGTGGAAGTACCACTCAGTTCGGAGTGAGCTTTAGTTTCTAGCTATTTCGATTGAGATATTATTTGTGTAATTATGCTACTTTGGCCTTGAAATGATGAAAACTTTATTTTTGTAAGGTTAAAAGCTAGTGAAGTTCCACTATATTAGGCGCTGGTGTAATTGCGTTGTAAGATAAACGTGAATCTTGAATCAGTATTCTAGTGGTAGTTGTGCAGAGTTTCAAGGGAGACTGAATTTCTAATAAAGGCCGGGCAACCTTCACCAACAGATCGATCCAACAGGTCCTAATCTCAAGACTTTAACCTCTGCCACATTAGAGTATTTAGCTGTTTAGTTGTATGATATGATGGCTTTATTAGTTAGAAATAAGAAACAATATTAACAAGCTGGTTATTAACTTGTAAAAACAATGTTAGAAGCTTATAAGAGTCGATAATGGGTTGAGAAAAAAATAAATTCGGAAGCCACTCTTATCAGAGCCAGGTTCGGATCCTGGGACCTGTGGGTTATGGGCCCACCACGCTTCCGCTGCGCCACTCTGATTTGTTGATCTTTTTATTCAAAATTTGATATCTATAGCCTCTTCGAATAGTTTGGTAGTTGTTACGTTTGAGCTAAATTATCTCTTTGATATGTGTGTGGCAAACAAGAAGTATGGATTGATATGATGTACTGTTAACAACAAAATATTCTAAGGGCTGCAAAAGCTATTATGATAGAAAGTGTCTGGCACTCATTTTGGTCACTCTGTTTGGCAACAGGTTAGTTCATCACTGAACTGGCGTTAAAGATCATATGGCGTTATGCTCTTTTTTGTCAAAATGCAAACTTCATACAAGCAAGTGCTCCCCACCCAAATCACAGCGTATGTCCTTACCTTGGGTGCTGCAATGACCCCACCCAAGTAAGTTGAATATCGAATCAGTATTGTAGTGGTAGTTGTGCACGCTCGAGCTAGGAGCCTAAGAGGTCCTAATCTGCATGTCGCATTAGAGTATTTAGCTACAGTATTTTGCTAGTTGTAATTAGCTATAAGTTCTCCAAATTAGTTGGGGGAAAAAATATTAACAAGCTGTTATTGACTTGTATAAACAAGTTTGACAAAGACCAAATGAGCAAACAAACCAAGCCTGAAAACAAACCAAGCTTGGACTCACCAATATCTTCAAAATTAACCCAATATAATACTTGCCTTTTAAAACAACCAAAAATCAAAAGTACTGCATATATGTTGACGTATGATGTTATGCAAACTATTTATAGGCAATGTATGTTAATAGTTGTTACCTACTGTTATCATGGATTAATCCTCTACAAAGAAACTTGTGTATGTGAATGAATGATCTACTATGGTATTTACAACCGGTACTGTGAGTATATTTACCAGCCAAAACACTCACCAACACGGGTTAGGTCGTGTCTGCTGACATGCCATTTGTTATGTCTTCTCTCAGCAGCAGCTGCTTTTCTTTCTAAATCATCTCATGATTTTATTTCTTCCTGCAATAAAAAAAAGTATGTTCTTAAGATGGTGTTTTGGAAATGATAATGTGATACCGGATAATTAGAGATAAGTAGCTGTAATGAATCATATAGATGTTACAGTTTGGGTATCCTTTGTTGTCTGAAGTTATGCTAATCGAAAAATATATAATGTTGTAATGTATGGCAAATTCTGATAACTCAATATGAAATGAAAAAGTGCCGATACTTTTTAGAGATTAAAAAGTCTAGTTGATGAATCTTATATTACCTTATGTAAACAGAACGTGAATTTGAATATCCAAACATTGAAGACTGGTTGCTGAAGGTTTATGAACATAACAATTACAAAAAAACCCTAACATAGATCAAAGAGCATACAGCGGAAACAGATTAACAAGATCTTTATATATAACACAATTATAATTAATCAAGGCTAGGGTTACATACCTTTTCCTTAGCAGAACAATCACCGGTAAAAATAGATCAAGAACACCACCAGGATGTAATCTAAAATAAGATCACACCACGATCTTGTACACACGTGATACGATGAGCTAATCGTGAGTCTAGCACGAACAGAACCGAGCCTTCTAAGCCTATGAAAGATCTACCCAACAACCCTAGAGAGGGGCTAGGACTAGATCTAAAATAGCTTTTAGAAAATCAAAGATGAACCCTAATGGGTGTATATATGGCCGGCGGTATAGAGCTAGAAAGAAGAATAATGGAGTGAAAAATATGAGGCCTTAAGGTTTGTTTATATACACCTTGGAAACTTATCTTCCAAGGTTTAAACAAGATAAAGCCTAAACTTTTCATCCCTATCCTTCTTCCTCTAATATGGCCGGATATATACATGTGCTCAAAAGGGGTTTCCGGAACTTTCCGACACCTTCTTTTAGCTTCTTTAATATTCTATAACGATCGTTTAATACTTAACTTTTAATTACTTAACGATCGTTAGCTATAGTTTGTTTTAATAAATATAATAAATATATTTAATAAATAAATTAACTCTTCACGTAATGTGTGCAATCCCGTGATCTCGAGTTCGATCCTATCACACGACTATCGATTTTAAAGTCCATAAACTTTCAGCTCCCACTTGGACAAAATTCGAATGTCGTGATCACATTGATTAGCGTCTAGTTACACTAACAATGTCACTAGTACAACTCGAGTAAGGCTTCCTGGACAAAACCTTTTAATGATATATAATCATTATTATTATCCTCTCATTTCAAATACATTGTTAATAAGGATATGGATCTTAGTCATTCCTTCATTAACTATTCTGTTTCTTGTTTACGGATATAGCAAGATTACCAAAACACATTTGGGTGTGGCCACACAAACATCTTACTATTCCCCCGAGGGGCCCAGTTGTATTTATACTTCAAATAATAATTTGAAGGAAACGAATCCCATTTCGACTACAAGCAAAACACATGAACTTTACAACACCTCTGAAAATAACCCTTATGACTACCAGTTACGTTTAGCGTTAGGTTACCTTACAAAAATGCACTATATTCAATGCAGTTTTCTGGCATCTCAGGTCTAAGGATAACTATTTATGATTTACTTAATGACAAAGATCCATAAAGTAAAATCACATAGTTGGGATAAGTCCAATATTTGATCCATCAAATATCATCCAAAATTGACCAATATACTTTCAAGTATACTCTGTCACTATTTTGAATTGTCTTAATTTAATAATACTCCCATATTATTAATCGACAACGGACATTTAGAAACATCAAAATGCTCACGGATTAAAACATGTAAAATAGGATACAAAATCAAATAACAGAAAAATAAACGAAATCCAATCTTTATTTCATCAATTCAATAATGTCTTACATCCTTTATCCAAATACTAATCAACAGATTTATTGCATGAATTCGCTAGCTAGTTGTAGCCAATTGCCTTGGCATGCTTAACTACCTTTGGCCTAGACAAAGCCTTAGTAAAAGGATCAGTTACGTTATCATCTGTGTGAACTTTTATTAATTTTATTTCTCGAGCTTCCACTTGTTCTCGAACGTAGTGATATCTACGTTTAAAGTGTCTGGCGCCCTTCATGACTCCAGGGTCATTGGCGAATATTATTGCCGCAGAGTTGTCGCAATATATATCAATAGGTTCTTTAATTGAAGGCATCACTCCAAGATCTCCAATAAACTTCCTAATCCAAACAGCTTCCATTGCAGCTTCTGAAGCGGCCATGTACTCAGATTGAGTCGCATGCATAGCAATGGTTTTCTGCTTACTGCTCTTCCAGTCAACTGCTCCTCCATTGATGACAAACACGTAACCCGTCTGAGACTTCGTATCGTCTTTATCACATTGCCAGGACGCATCACAGAATCCTGTTACATTCAATTCTGTGTCTGGTTTACCCCCGAATACCAAAAACATATCTTTCGTACTTCTTAAATACTTCAGAATATGCTTAACAGCAGTCCAGTGGGACTTTCCTGGATTCTGTTGGTATCTACTGACCAAGTTCTGAGCAAACGCCACATCGGGCCTTGTGCATCTTACAGCATACATAATAGATCCTACAGCCGAAGCATAAGGTACCTTCTTCATGTAAGCCACCTCTTCAGGTGATGATGCATCTTTCTCATGACTTAACTCATGCTTAACCTCCATCGGTAAGAAACCTTTCTTAGAGTTATGCATGTTATATTTCTTCAATATCTTATCAATATAAGCATCTTGGCTAAGACCAATTAACCGTCTACTCCTATCTCGATAGATCTTAATTCCCAGAATATATGCAGCATCTCCTAAATCTTTCATAGAAAAACATTTACCAAGATAATCCTTAACTTCCTTAAGTCTTGGAATGTTACTTCCCATGATCAATATGTCATCGACATATAGAATTAGGAACACTACATTACTCCCACTAGCTTTGCGGTATACACATGGCTCATCACGATTTGAATAAATCCAAACCTTTTGATTTCTTCATCAAATCGCTTATTCCATTGACGTGATGCTTGCTTCAAACCATAAATAGACCTTTGAAGTTTGCACACGCGTTTTGGATATTTAGGATCAACATACCCTTCCGGTTGTTGCATATAGATGTCTTCATCTAAGCGACCGTTCAAGAAGGCAGTTTTAACATCCATTTGCCATATCTCATAGTCATAGTATGCTGCTATAGCTATGAGAATCCTAATAGCTCGTAAGTCTGCTACAGGAGAGAATGTCTCCTCGTAGTCTATGCCAAAAGTTTGAGTAAAACCTTTAGCCACTAAACGTGCTTTATAGGATTGTACATCACCATCCATGTCAGTTTTCTTCTTATAGATCCACCTATTTTTCACTACTTTAGCATTTTTAGGTGCGTCTACAAGACTCCAAACATCATTGATTTCCATGGATTTCATTTCCTCATTCATCGCAACTATCCATTTTGACTTTTCTGGATCAGACATTGCGGATCGATAGTTAGCAGGTTCACCAAGATCCCCTACTTCCTCCTCATCATCCTCTATGTATAGACATAGTTTGTCCGGCGCACGTATAGCCCTTTGAGACCTACGTGGAGGAATTAATTCCGGTGGAACACTCAGACTTTCTGGTTCTACAGGAATTTCATCGCTAGTATTTTCAGAAGGTAATGTATCTTCTTGAATTTCTTCAAGATCATAATTTCTCCCACTGAATTCTTGATTTACAAGATCATTTTCAAGGAAGTCTCCATACCGAGCCACAACTATCTTGTTCTCAGCCGGATAATAAAAGTAGTAACCCATAGTTTCCTTAGGGTAACCTACAAAGATACATTTTACTGAGCGTTGTTGGAGTTTATCTCCAGAGTCACGTTTCACATACGCCTCACAACCCCAGACTTTCAAATAAGACAAATATGGCTTCTTGCCATGCCATAGTTCATATGGTGTCTTATCAACCTTCTTTGTGGGAACCATATTCAGAATACGAACAGCAGTTTCAAGAGCATAATCCCAAAAAGATAATGGTAAAGTTGTAAGATTAAACATAGATCGTACCATATCCAATAATGTACGATTTCTCCTTTTAGATACACCATTTTGTTGTGGAGTATATGGAGAAGTAAGTTTCTGAACAATTCCATTCTTACTTAAATAATCTTTAAACTCTTGACTTAAATATTCACCACCACGATCAGAACGAAGAGCTTTAATCTTCTTTCCTAGTTGTAACTCTACTTCGGCTTTAAATGTTTTGAATGTTTCAAATACCTCATTTTTATGTTTAAGCAAATAAACATAACCATAACGGCTATAATCATCCGTAAACGTCAAGAAGTAGCTAGCACCTTTCCTTGACACATGTCTAAGTGGTCCACACACATCAGTGTGTATTAGACCAAGTAGTTCAGTAGCCCTTTCAATATTGCTATTAAAAGGTTTCTTGGTCATCTTCCCAGAGATACAAGATTCACATTTATCAAATGATTCATCATTGATACTTTCCAAAAGCCCATCACGTTGAAGCTTTTGTATGCGAGTCTTCCCAATGTGGGCAAGTCTACAATGCCAAAGATAAGAAGAGTTCTTGTCTAACTTACTCTTCTTATTCATGCTAAAAACAGAATTATTTTTCCTCTTGGGATTTTTATCATGCATGTTAATTTCAAAAACACCATTCACAGAAATTGCATCAAAATAGAATAAACCATCTTTGAAAAGAGAAATTCTATTATTATCAATCGTGTGAGTAAATCCAAGATCCAACATACTAGAAAAGGAAATAACACCCCTAACAATTGTAGGTGCATAATGACAATTATTTAAAGACAATACTAAACCCGAAGGTAAAACTAATTTAAATATTCCTATAGCTTCAACTGCTGCTTGTGCGCCATTGCCCACTTGCAGAAATTGTTCCCCATAGGTAAGTCTCCTCTTCAACTCAAATCCCTGCAAGGTATTACAAATATTAATACCACATCCCGTATCATATACCCAGGAGTTTGATTTGTATGAAAGATTAAATAACTCTATCATAAATAAGTTACCTGAAGATGGTGCTGCAGCAACTTGCTCAGCCTTCTTCTTATGTTCTGCCATTTCATGGAGATAGAGAGAGCAATTCCTCTTCCAGTGTCCAGTCATCTTGCAGTAGTGACAAGTCTCATCTTTCAGAGATTTCTTAGCAAAGTTTTGCTTTGGTTTTGATGTAGTCACAACTTGCTTGCTCTTATCAACCTTGCCTTTGCCTTTCTGCTTCTTATTAACTTGCGGTTTTGGTTTTGACACTCTACCCTTTTGTACATAAAGTACTTGAGGAGTAGCAGTGGGTGCCTTATCTTTCAAACCCTTTTCGAAGTCAATGAGCATTGCATGCAAATCATTAACTGTCTTCCCCGTGCAATGCATATTATAGTTACGAACGAAATCATTGAAGTCCTTATTAAGGGACCTATTGATCAAGTTAATAGCCATATTATTATCAAAGGGTTGTCCTAGTGCGATGAGTTGTTCCATATAACCCCTCATCTCCATATAATGGTCACTTACGGACTTACCAGGAGCTTGCTTGCAACTATGTAGAGCATCAACCCGATCATAGATCTCTACAGCTTGCGGCGTTTAATACACAGCCTTGAGTTCATCAAGCATTTGCTGAGGAGAAGCTAGCTCATACTTCCTTTGAAGTGATGGAGCCATTCTCCCTAACATTACAGCAGCCACCTCATGGTGCTTCTTAACGTTAGCAGCGTGTTGAAGCCTTTCCGCATCAGTTGCTCCTTCAGCAAGATCCTCTGGAAAAGGAGTTTCCAAGATATTGATGGTACCCGATGCTCTCAGAACAATTCTTAGTGAGCGGTACCAATCATTGAAATTAGGGCCAGTAAGTTCAGGCCGTTCAAAAAATGCTTTGAACGCCGAGCTTATTGTCAGATTGTTTTCGGGTTGAGCCATTTCTACAGAAATAAGTTCAAACATTAGTATTTTCGATAATAAAATTCAAGAAAATAAAATTACCCCGATAATAAAACCATAGTATTTTCCTTGAAAAACTAGAATCCATATTGACATAGATTTATCACATCAGTTGATCTGCTAGTGACAAATATATTCAACATAGTAACTTGTCGAACAATAATTGCCAAATCATATTGCAATTTCTAGATATGTCAGGGATTTACATTGCCAAAAACTTTTGCATTGTAAACATGTTTTATCCCTTCTTTATGCCTTAAGTTTCCAGTTCTCACTGAGTAACTCAATTAAGTCGACTAATCTAAAGAACGTAAAACCTTCATGTGCAATCTTATTCAGTCATGAAGTTTTCTCTCCATTACAACATCGTCCGATATCTTATATGACGACAATTGTAACTTCAAGTGTTCGTCAATTAGAGGGCATATGACTTAAATTTTAGGGTATAGATTTTGGTGTCAAAATCATGTATGGAGAAGCATGCATACATCTCCATAGCATAAGTTTAATAAAACGTTTAGTAAACTTTTTGGCGAGACTAAAAGTTCATCATATATTTGCAAGTTGAGGTATTGGTTAAACCAAACAACCTTAAAGAATTATACCAATAACAACCGTAGGTAATTCCAATTTTGACGCACAGGCGAGCCGGGAATTTGGTCAACGTAAAAGCATAGCACCTCCTTCCTTAACCGGGTACTTGACCAGCGGTGCGTTATACCCACTTTATAGTTTGTCAAAATTGAGTAGGCCGTTAAGTTGCTATTGCAATTCTAATCAACACAAATCATATGTAATTTAGGTCTCAAACCAATTCATTAATTTTGATAAGATTTAGTCCATATTATTTTTCTTAAAAAAAATTACCCTTGTTTACAACATACAATAAAAAAAACGCATGAAAACAAGTAGTAAAAAAAAAAAACTAAATCAAATAGCCACATGCAAACAATTTATTCAAAGAACATCAAATCTAGGGTTTTTATGAACATAAAAAGTCTTCCCTAATTTTAAAACTTTGAATCAAATAAAGCAAATAGCAATCAAAATTATATGATCCGTAAAAAACATGCATGTTTATTACGGATCTTCCATATTCTCTTAGCAATTAAAAAACTACTACGGATCGTAACCACACATGACATAACAAGTAATTCATGCATACATCTAAAGTTAATTACCATGTAATTTTAGGGTTTACAAAAAAAAAAAATATTTTTTTTTATAAAAAAAAACGGCAAAGCCATTTTTAAACAATAAAAAAAAACAAAACCCCTAATTTTTTATAAAACCTAAAAACAACATGTAATTTTAACACAAATCAATATTAGTTAAAAAAAACTTTAGATCTTGATAATTATAATCATGTTAAAACGGCTCTCGATGCCACTGAAGGTTTATGAACATAACAATTACAAAAAAACCCTAACATAGATCAAAGAGCATACAGCGGAAGCAGATTAACAAGATCTTTATATATAACACAATTATAATTAATCAAGGCTAGGGTTACATACATTTTCCTTAGCAGAACAATCACCGGTAAAAATAGATCAAGAACACCACCAGGATGTAATCTAAAATAAGATCACACCACGATCTTGTACACACGTGATACGATGAGCTAATCGCGAGTCTAGCACGAACAGAACCGAGCCTTCTAAGCCTATGAAAGATCTACCCAACAACCCTATAGAGGGGATAGGACTAGATCTAAAATAGCTTTTAGAAAATCAAAGATGAACCCTAATGGGTGTATATATGGCCGGCGGTATAGAGCTAGAAAGAAGAATAATGGAGTGAAAAATATGAGGCCTTAAGGTTTGTTTATATACACCTTGAAAACTTATCTTCCAAGGTTTAAACAAGATAAAGCCTAAACTTTTCATCCCTATCCTTCTTCCTCTAATATGGCCGGATATATACATGTGCTCAAAAGGGGTTTCCAGAACTTTCCGACACCTTCTTTTAGCTTCTTTAATATTCTATAACGATCGTTTAATACTTAACTTTTAATCACTTAACGATCGTTAGCTATAGTTTGTTTTAATAAATATAATAAATATATTTAATAAATAAATTAACTCTTCACGTAATGTGTGCAATCCCGTGATCTCGAGTTCGATCCTATCACACGACTATCGATTTTAAAGTCCATAAACTTTCAGTTGCAACTACAAGTTGCAATAATCATATCCAAACATCCCTATGATTCTGTTTGTTTTTTATTTAGAATCTTTTCTAGGGAATCATAAAATACACCCGCAACAATTTTTAGCAACAACCACCTACCTCTGCTCATTTGACTAAAGGCAACAAGTACAACTATCAGACTCCCAACGGCCGAAGCCAAAACTCCTGCAACCGTACTGGAAATCCGGTGAATTTCCTGCAACCAAGATTGACTTCATTAGTGTAACAGTCAGTTAATGTCCAAAGAACCCATTAAAATAATAACAAATTCCGGAAGTGAGCCCAGGTTATTATAAACAGCTTCTTTGAAATGTAGACTTTGATAAAAGTAATTTTACTCCAAAACTTTTGGTAAAGGAAACTTTTAAAATGTTCAAGGAACCACTCAACATGGAAAACACTGCATTTTTTAAGGAACACTAGAGAGGTCGCAATTTCGCTCCAGTTACTTTATAATGGGTCAAACAGGTTAAACTATATGACTTACAAAAAGAGTGCAGGTCAAGTCAGTAAAAATTCATCTAAACTCAAGTATATTCAAATATATAAACCTCCAAAGTTGCTTATCAAGCGTATGTCTTTTGTTATGATATTTTTAATTAATCATCTAAAAACTAAAGACGTGGACAAAATAAAGTGCTTGAGAGAATGGGTACAACCAGACTCAAAATGACCCTTTATGACCTCCCAAATATTTTTACCACCTCTAGACAGGAGTGCATTTTACATCGATAATCCATACATTATCAACTGTCATTCTGTAGTGGTTTATTTGTAAGGCAATACTAATTTATGATTATTAGAGAAGTCAATAACTCTTGGGACGCAAACTTACATTCTGGTATGCACTAATAAACAGAGGCTTAGCTTAATCTACTTTTTTTGATAGAAAAATACCTTTATCACATTGTTAGACTTAAGATAACGGAACAATATTAACACCTGAACCTTCTTTTCTCTAGCTTTGCGTAGCACCTTTAGCTCTTTGGCTCTTGCTTTCCTTTTAGCATCTTTATTTGCCTACAAACAAATTTATAAAGTCATGCATTATCCAAATATATCTGATATCTTTGAGCTTCTCTCATAAAATATATTATCATTCAAAGAACTTTAGAAATGTACAAGTGTTGTTCACCGTTTTGACATGAACCCCTTATACCTACCAGACTGCCAATTTTGACACCATATATAAAAACAATAATTGCTTGAGAAGCAAAAACTCACACATCTATGAACAGGGTCGCATCAGTTACCTGCTTAGCATTCTGAGATTCCTCCATTTCTTTTGTCAATGGACTGGGCACTTTGGCAGTTTGCCAATCCCATTTATCAGGGTTTAATGCCATAAGACGTCTAAATGTATTCCTAACTTCCTTTTCAGCAGCAAGCCTATAAGGTGTCCGTCCCCTTTCATCTATAACACTAGGATCAAAACCTTGTTCAAGTAGTTCCATAACTTTCTTTGCATTTCCAGCTCTTTCTGCCTCATGCAGAGGTAACGTCTTCTGAGCTGTTTCGAGCTTATTAACAAAACTACCTTCAGAAATATTCCCACTTTCCAAAGTATTCCTCGGGGTTTCTTTGGCAATCGTACTTTCTGAATCTTTTTCAATGATAGGCACTATTTCTTCATCTGACTCAATGGAGATTTGTGTCATTATTTTATATAATCGTTGTACTTCTTTTAATGTTGGTCTCCGAACAGTCAATGGGATGCGTCGGATAAAGTTTTTCCGACAACTGAGGTACGGACTTTCACCATCAAATAGGAGTTGCCAGTTGTGTGAAGGAGCATGGATTAAAATACAAGTAGAAGCGTCGAAATAAGGCTTTCATGCAGCGAGTAGCTCCCGAATTTTCTAATTGTAATTAGTCAAGAAATTAAAGCAGGCATATATATAGGATTAAAAGAATATAGGAATATATTAAAATGTTCAAATGGTACCTTCTTTAAGGCAAGTTCATTGTGTCAACGAACTGAAGCTCCTGCAGAATGTGCTATTTTGCCACCAGCATCTTGTGATGATTGCTTTTGACCAGCCTTTGCTCTTACCACATATCTACTTGGAAAAGTTAACTTTTTAACATTTTGGTTAACTAACTATTTATAGTTTCATAAGCAGCAGAACAATTAAGTCATGTAAAAATAAATTGAAGTAGAAGTAAAACTAAACTAGAATTACATCTAAAATATCATTGCCTTGATACAATATTATTCATCGTGACCAGACAGACTATCACTACAACTTTAAGTCTTACAATGAAGGACTTGTTTGCATCTGTCATGGAGCACGAAAATACCATTGGTTCTCTCAGTTATAAATTCCTACCAACATTTATGACAATGGTGGTGGAAATTATGACCTATTTACTAATTGATCGGTCAATTTGGTTTCTGTTTTTATCTCAAGCGCTTTAAATAAAGAAAAAGTTGACGAATTGGTTCAAACAAGTTGAAGTGACGCGAGGCTGTTTAAATACACACGACCTAATTGACATGAGGCATGAGCCGATCCATTTTGACACATACTAAAATGAACATTTCACCTTAAGCCCGTTTTGACCAAAATCCTCCTCCCCACCCCCCACCATACCTTCAGCACTTGTGGTCACACAACTGAGAATGCTGTAAGCTCACATGAACTTAAATTTGCATTATAAAAGTAAACATGTATGTATCTAATCTACTAGTTTGGGGCACAAAGAGACCAATACCAATTTTTAATGTGTGGTGGTGGGTTCAAACCCCGTGAATAAGTCGGCCAAAAGGTCAAAATTCATGGAATCATGGTTAACCAAAAAACGATTACAGCTGAACTTGAAAACAAAGAATTAGCAAAGGAAGAACCTGTGGAAGGTTTTCTGGGCGAGAACATTGTTTCCATCAAAGACACAACCAGCAACATGACCACCACTGACAAGCAACATAACTCTCAAACAAGTGTTGTCTCTAGGTTCATGGATTACATTAAGTAGTCTCTCAGTCACTTCGCTCACCGTTACATATGGCGTATCATCATCTTTCATGGATCCCGATACATCATCTTCAAAGAGAATTTTCTCAGAGTCTCCTAGAAGCAAACACTTCCAGAATGAAATCGTTTCTCCATTTGGTAGACGCATAAAGAATTTCTGTTTGGTAATTCCTAACACTCCCGTATTTAAATCATTTTGGATGCCAATATCTTTGTCTTCTTCAACTTCAGATGCTGATATGCTTTGATATATCATCATAATCATTAACTAAAGAATCGGAAGTCCAATCATCAAACTCGTCCTCCTTGATAGTACCCTTTCCAGCAATGCTTAGCTTTATCTGGGGATAATACGTTGGTCAGTAAAACACGATGAATGGAAAAAGAATATAAGACATATAACGCAAAAGGAGGAACTTCAGCTAAATGCCTAAATTTGCCGCCAAATATTACACTATTATTACAGTTACGAGTCACCCAACTACCAAAATGCCAACTGTGGTCACTTACGATGTTTTCTGAACTAAAGACCAATTTAACTTCCACCCTTTTTATTCCGACAACATTTTAATAAGATCAGTGTTTAGTGAAATTAATTAGCAAAAGCTAAAAGTTTACGAAAGATTGATGCTTATTTATTCGATTTTATAAAACAAACCAAGAATCAAGTGATTCAACCAACCTCCCCTTTTATTTTTATTAAACTGCGTTAGGCTATCACTTCAAATGTGATACCTAGCTTTTTGATCGTACTTACAAAGCAGAAAGAAAGAAACAAGTGTATTAATGATCTTACAAACCAAGATCAATATACCAAAACAAGTATCAAATCAGAACTCCAAGTATCAACAATGGGGGAGTGAACAATGTGAGAGAGATAACAAAACTAACTGAACGAATGAATAAGCTAAAACTAGAAAGCGATGAATATATAGGCGCTTGACTAGGGTTGACGAAAGTTTCCTCTGCTTGCTAAATTAAGCCCTTCACCTTTATAGCAACCTATTAAACACAAACCAAAATATACAAAACAAAAAATATAAAAGGAAATATTTACCTTCCTTACCCTTCAACTTTTAACTAGCTGTCAACTTACATTTTAATACCCCCTCTTAAGTTGACTTGTGGTATAGATCAACAAGCTTCAACATTTCACAAAAGGAATTGTGATCTTTAATAGACAACCCGTTGGTAAACAAGTCTGCAACATTATCTTCAGATTTGATCTTAATAGTTTTGATCAAACATGCAGACACCTTTTCTCTTAAGAAATATAAGTCAATTTCAAAGTGTTTAGTTCTCTCATGAAATACAGGATTGGCTGCAATTTGAATTGCAGAACTACTATAACAACTGATTGGCACATGTAAGGTATTATTCACCTTAAGATCTTTCATAATCTTAAGTATCCACATGATTTCACAAGTAACACTGTTCATAGCCCTATATTCAGCTTCAATTGAAGATTTAGCTATAACAGATTGTTTCTTACTTTTCCAAGACACAAGATTATCACCCAGATATACAGTATATCCAGTAACAGATTTTCTAGTAATCTTACACTTAGCCCAATCTGAATCTACAAAAGCATTAAGATTCAGATTGCTATGTTTTTCAAAAGATATACCAGTTCCAGGAGAACTTTTAAGGTATCTAAGCACATGAAAAGCCAGTTTCAGATGAGACTTATAAGGAGCATGCATAAACTGACTTAAACAGTGAACAACATAAGCAATATCTGGTCTTGTTAAAGTTAGATATATCAATTTACCAACAATCTTTTGATAACATGTTTTATTATCAAGAATAGTATCAACCTCATTTTCAACAAGATTCTTCCTTTTCTTAGAAGGATCTAGTATAGGAGTTTTAGCTGACTTACAAGCCAACATCCCATACTCAGATAGTAATTCAAGACAATATTTTCGTTGATTAAGACATAATCCTGAGTCCGTATCAAGTACTTCAATGCCCAAAAAATATTTGAGTTTCCCAAGGTCTTTTATTTTAAATTTAGAACTCAAATATTCTTTAAAGTCATTGATAATACTTTCATTGTTCCCTGTTATAATAATATCATCAACATAAACAAGCAGGGCAACAACAGATTCATTCTCAGTCTTAGTAAACAAATAAACATCACTTTTACTTTGACAAAAACCATTTTCAGTTAAAACACTTGTCAACTTTTCATTCCATTTCCTAGGTGCCTGTTTTAACCCATATAAAGACTTAGTTAGCTTGCACACCTTGTTTGAGTTAGAACCATATCCTTCAGGAAGATTCATATAAATTTCTTCATCTAAATCTCCATACAGAAAGGCATTATTCACATCTAACTGATAAACAGGCCAATTATTATGCACAACAATAGAAAGAAGACACCTAACAGTCACAATTTTCACAACTGGAGAAAATGTTTCTTCATAGTCTATACCTTCTTTTTGACTAAATCCTTTAGCCACAACCCTAGCTTTAAACCTCTCAACATCACCACTAGATTTGTATTTCACTTTCCACAACCATTTACAAGCAACAGGTTTCCTACCAAGAGGTAAGTCTACAATAACCTAAGTGTTATTTCTATTAAGGGCTTCCATTTCTTCATTCATTGCCTCAACCCATCTAGGGTCTTTGGCAGCCTCATCATAGGATTTAGGCTCATGAATTTTGTTAAGATTATTAGAAAACACAAAGTTATGCATAGACAAATTAGTGTAGCTCATCACAGTATTAATATCATACTTAACTCTCTTATCAAGAACATAGTTATCAAACTTAGCAGGAACTTTGTGTGGTCTAGTAGACCTTCTTAGCTCAGATATCTCTGGATTATTTTGAAACAATTGATTAAATTCTATAAACTCTTGACCCTCAGATTCATAATCATCATCATTTAGGGCAACATTTTTGTCTATAGGACTAGCCTCACTACTGCCTAGACCACTCTGGTTTCCAACACTAGGATCTTTATTGTCCATAGTATCTGACCCCTGAGAGTGACTAGTAACAATGGTAGAAGTGTCAGTAGACACTTTATCGGCTAAGTCAGACCTCTTAGAAATGCTACCTCTATTCTATAAGCTTACATATCTCACTTCATCATAGGGATCATCAGACTTGTCTACTACCAGGTCAAAAATATTTAAACTATTTGTACCTTGTTCTTCAAAAATTAAATCACCTATGCAAACATTATATTTGAAAGGAAAAACTGTTTCATAAAATTTGACATCCCTAGAAAATAACACAGTTTTGGACTCAAGACTAAAAAGCTTATACCCTTTTTAGTAAAAGAATAACCAATAAAGACACATTTTTTAGACCTAGCAGCAAACTTATCCATATTATTAAGCACAGTACTAAAGCATAAACAACCAAAATATTCAAATGAGAGATATTAGGTTTAACTTTATATATCATTTCATAAGGACTTTTTCCAGAGAGAACAGAGCTAGGAATCCTGTTAATAAGATAGACAGCAGTAAGAACACATTCAGGCCACATATTTAAAGGTAATCCCCCTGAAACATAAAGGCTCTAGCAACATTAAGCAAGTGCCTATGTTTCCTTTCTGCTATACCATTCTGCTGTCGTGTATATACACAAGTGGTTTGATGAACAATTCCTTTAGTTTGAACAAACTCTTCAAATTTATGATAATAAATTCAGAACCATTGTCACTTCTGAATACTTTAATAGACATATCAAATTGAGTTTTTATCAAATTATAAAATTCAACAATTTTATTAAAAACTTCATCTTTTCCTTTAAGCATATACAACCACACAGCCCTAGTATAATCATCAACCACAGTAAGGAAAAATCTATATCCATCTCTACTTTTAATTTTATAAGGACCCCAAACATCTAAGTGAACAATATCTCCCAAAACCTTGGTTTTATGTTCACTTAATGGAAAAGGATCTCTAGTCTGTTTAGCCTTATGACAAACATCACAAGGCTGAACATTATCAGTAGAATCAATTTGAATGTCATTTTTTAAAATAGATAAGACTTGATCAGAGGGATGACCAAGTCTGTTATGCCAAATGCATTTAGACAAACAACACTTAGTTATAGAGCTATTAATGTATTTCCAACCTGAATCAAACAAATAAAGGCCATTGTTCTCACTACCAGTCCCCAGAAGGGACTTTTGAAGAGAATACTGAACAATACATTTTGACTCAGTAACTGAAACAACAAATTTATCATCCTTGGCCAACTTATGAACATATATAAGGCTCACCTTATAGCCTGGAACAATCAACACATTTTTTAACACAATTTGATCAGAAAGTTTAAAATTCCTAACATGTTTAACCTTTTCAATAGTTCCATTAGGTTGTGACACAAATATATTTAGCTTAGAAACATCTATTACATCATACAAATGATCTGTAGAAAAAGTCATATGTTGGGATGCTCTAGAATCAAAGATCCACCCAATATATGTTCTATAAGTACTTATATTAGTGTTATAGTTAAAAAATCTACAAGTAACAAAACTTATAACATGATTAGACTCAAATCTAATACCTGCAGCACATGACTGCACATCACCATCATCAGTCTTAGATCCAATTAAGGCCATAAGCCTATTAATCTGATCAGCAGTAAAGGGAAGAGAATTCCCAGATCCTTGACCAACACTATTACCATGAGAACTAGATGCATTATTAGACACATTAGATCCTCCAGAGTTTCTTTTCTAGGAGGATAAACAAACTTATTGTTGTTTCTATTAAAACCTCTGTTTTGACTATTTTGATTGTTTTGAGTACTTCTATAAACAGACCAATTATTAGGTTTAACCACAAAAGTAGAAGCAATACTCTTATCACTAACAGCATGAACCAAATTGTTCTTGTGGGATTCAACGCTAGAAAGAGTAGCAAAAGCAGATTTAACATCAGGCAAAGGGTCAGCAATGAACAATTGGCTCCTAACAACACTGAAAGTGTCATCAAGACCCATAAGAAACTGCATAAGCCTTATAAGAGCATTATGACTCTTCATTTGAGGAGCACCATCACAACTACAAGAAGGAAGATTGACAAGGGAGTCAAACTGCCTCCATAAGCTGTTGTAATTATGATAATACTCAGACAAAGAAGACCCAGATTGAGTGAGAGAGCAAATTTTATAATGCAAATTATAGATAAAAGACCCATCAATTTTATCATAGGTTTCTTTAAACTCATCCCACACATCTTTAGCATTTTTAGAAAAAATTTGTCCTTGATATAACTCAAAAGAGATACATCCAAGAATCCATGATAAAACCACAGCATTACATCTATCCCATTGATCAGACAGAACAACATCATCATTATCTTTTTCACAAGTACCATCAATAAAACCCAATTTGTTCTTAGTATGCAAAGCAAGCTTAAATGCAGCAGCCCAAACTTTATAGTTCTCTGGTCCAGTTAGTTTAACACTCACAATAGGCTGCCCATTAGTATCAGTTGGGTGTAAATATAATGGGTCATTAGTATGAATGACAGTCTCATTATTATCTTCAGTTTCAGTATCACTAACAGGATTATCAACCTGATCACCTTTCTTGGGATCAGACATGATGACAACACAAAAAAATCACACAAAAAACAAAAAACACCTTATATCTCCTCTACACACAGCTACTAAGAAGCACAAAAGAGAACTGAATCAATCCTCCAAGACTACCTAATCCCTTCGACACCTAAATCACCCTCTAAACAACAACAAGAAACCAAAAACTAAAGAAAGAGCAAGAGAGGTATTACAAAAACGCGCAGCTACAAGCAAAAACTGCCAAGAACCAAGGAGATCAAGAAGATCCCACCAAAATCAGATAAAGCACAGCGGAATAACAACCTGAAAATGTTAGTTATAACAGATAACCAGCAAAACTAACAAACCCCCAAAAATTGAATGAAACCCTAATTTCGGAAATTTAGGGTTTCTTCAATTAAACTTACCAGAGGTGAAATTAAACCCAAATAACCAACCAAGAACCCAATTAAACCCAAAGGAACACTAGAAATCAGAAAACCCCCAAAAATTAAGAAACCCTAATTTTTAAGATTTAATCAAAACGCAATTAACCAGCAGCTAATTGAAATCAGAGTTAAAAACGAGTTTTAAAAACAAGTATCAAGAACCATTGGCTCTGATACCATATTCTATTTTATAAAACAAACCAAGAATCAAGTGATTCAACCAACCTCCCCTTTTATTTTTATTAAACTGCGTTAGGCTATCACTTCAAATGTGATACCTAGCTTTTTGATCGTACTTACAAAGCAGAAAGAAAGAAACAAGTGTATTAATGATCTTACAAACCAAGATCAATATACACAAACAAGTATCAAATCAGAACTCCAAGTATCAACAATGGCGGAGTGAACAATGTGAGAGAGATAACAAAACTAACTGAACGAATGAATAAGCTAAAACTAGAAAGCGATGAATATATAGGCGCTTGACTAGGGTTGACAAAAGTTTCCTCTGCTTGCTAAATTAAGCCCTTCACCTTTAAGCAACCTGTCAAGCACAAACCAAAATATACAAAACAAAAAATATAAAAGGAAATATTTACCTTCCTTACCCTTCAACTTTTAACCAGCTGTCAACTTACATTTTAATATTATTAAGTAAAGGGACCACTATCTATGCATGTATTTTCAGCCTGGACTCAATAATCTTTTGCTTCTCGGGCGGTGGATTTATTTGAACATTTCTTCTATGACAACTTCTAACACTTGACATCAAAATGTGAAATGCTTTAACCTAGAACGGCCAGAAGTAACGTGGTTTGATCATATATGAAGGTGTAGTTTTCTGAAATACTACCTCTATAGATCAATGTAGAGTCCAACCTGCCTCCATTCGACTTATAGCAGCCTAGAAAGTAAGAAGTGTACCAACCAAGAAAGAGACTCAATGCAGGTCCAATGGTCGCACCTAGTTTAAATCCGAAAGCATGTATGATTTAACAGTCTATGTGACCCGAAACGGAGATTGAGATAAAATTAAGGGTGCGTTTAGTTAGAGGAGAACACACATGTTTTCCACAATAAGTTTTCTACAAAACAAGGAAAACAGAATAGCGTTGAAATTGGTTTCTACAGAGCACAAGTTTCATGTTTGACTAATATGAATTTTGATTTATTGGGCCCAGCCCAATGACTCATTTTAGCCCATTTTAGTCTTTTTTTTGTTATTTCATTTTTTTTATTATATATATTTTTTCTTTTATTCTATGTTTGTATTCACGCATCGCAATTTTATTGAGATTAAAACCAACATCAGAAAATACTTTCACCACAAAAAGATAAAGGGGAGCGCTTAATCTAGCTGGTGCACCAAGACTAGGTAGTCGGTGCCCTTAATAAGATCATCGCCTGTCTTAATAAAAGCACCAGCGCTTCACCTTCGGGTCTCAATATATATAGCCCACTGGCTTTCTTGCCCAAATACCTCTTTGCAAATTTGAAAACCTTGCGTTTAAATCAGTTTATAAATCATTCATTTTCTTTGATCATATAACTTGTAGTAATTTGTTTACAATTGATCTAATAGATTTTTCTTTTCATTGTGCAAGAGAAGAATACTTGTGATTTCCTCAAGAGATCAAGTGTTATAGTATAGTGTCCATGCTAGAGTGTTCATTGTTCAAATGTGGTATATTTTTATATGATCTTGTGAGATCTTATAGTGTACATATTGTTGAAAATTAAGTGTGTTTTTCTTAGGTGAGGAAATACTAGTGATCAGGTGTGATAGTGTTTGATCGAGTGTGGTTGTGAGGTCAAGTGATCGTGATAGTATTTCCAAGGTGAGGAAATACATGTGATAGATTGGTTCTAGCTAGAATTAGGACTCGACATTTAGCTTTGTGTCAAAAATTGGTTTAACCTACTTGTGTATGGTTTTCTCCGCTTTAAGGGAGCTTGTTGACTTAGTGAAATCTCGAGTAAGGTACTCGAGGAGTGAAGTAGCCTGAATAGGTGCTTCGTAGCCGAACCACCATTAATCTTGGTGTTGTGGTTTGATTCTCCCTTCTCTTTTTCTATACTTGTGATATATATTTTTTGTTAAATTTAATAGTTGTATTTCATATTGCTTGCAAGTAAAATTAATGTAAACTCGAATTTAACATTTTAACAAGTAAATATTTTGAAAACGTAGATTGTTACATGTAAAGTATTCATGCCTCGTTCTACTATTCACAACTTTTTTAGAAAGTCTATAAAACATTTACTTTTCATAAAAGTATACAAGCATATAAAGTCTATCAATTTTCGAGCTTCTTGCAAAAACCTAGGCCTTTTCGTTCCTTTTTTCTAAAAAAACGACTATTTTGTCTTTTGTGAAAAGGAGTTTTTGTTTAATCCATCTTATTTAGTGTAGCTTTTTAAAATTTTCTTTTTGCAATCTCTTAGTTATCTCAAAATAGGAAGTTGTGCTTAATTACAGCCAATAACAATAAATTTTTAGCTTATTGGGTTTTTAAAGGCCGAATAAGGTAGCTTATTGCTTATTTAAAGGTGATAAGCTCATTTTCACCTTTTGGGCCTTTAGAAAAAGTTGTTTAAAATATCATTTAAGTTAGATAAGCCTTTTAGATTTTAATTTTTCTAAAGTTTTGCTTATTAGCTTTTTGGCCCATTAAGTTGGACTGGTTTTTGTTTGGGTCTGTTTTAGGGCCCATTAAGGGTTTTTATTAATTTTCGTTTTTTAAGTAATTTTAAATTAGTTTTGATTTTTTTTAACTTTTTTGAATATTTCCATATTTTAATATTATTTTATTCTTGATTTACGTGAAAACGTAATTCGACGTAGTTTTTAGCCGTCTTAGTGTAGTTTCGTCTTTTTAATTTAAATGCTTCTTTTCCCAAATTTGTAAATCTCACAAATACGTACTTAATTGGCCATAACTCTCACCTCGCTATGAACGATCTGGACTTGTCGGTTTTCGTCTACGTTTACGTTTGATAATACTTACAACGATAAAAAATACTACATCAATTATGGCGCCGCTTCCGGGGAGGTGTTGAGTGTCATTACGTGATTTGTTTGAGAATTTATGTTTTTGGTCCTTCCATTTTGGGAAGTGTACAATTTGTGAATACTATTTTTATGTTTCTATATTATTAACCATAATATAAATTGTGTAATTAGATCTCTAATTACACCCAAATCGTTTTCGTTTTTCTTTGTTAATAGTATATTGTATTTACGTAGAACAAATAAATCCACACATTTCCAAAAGAGTGAAAACTCACCCCACTTATTATCGAACCGATAATTTTGGTGGTATCGATCAAATAAAGTTTAAGGCAAAATAGATAAACACTCTTAAGAAATTTGATCTCGATTAGTACAAACTATAAGGTGGGTATAAGGCGGTTGTTATAAAATACAACTTTAAAAAAAGGCTCTTAAGTGCTTCGTGTCGCTTTGTTTCTCCGGTTGCTTGTGCGTACTTTGAAAGTGATTATTGATTAAGAGTTTGCCAACCAAAGTATTATTAATCCTATTTGCTTTGCTTATATTATTGAATCCTCGAGACGTTTTGGTTTTAACCAATCATTTCAAAGTTGAACGAAGGTTTTCACTTAACATGATTACTTTCATTCCCTTGGATTCTCTAATCGAGACTTTGATTTGAGGAGAAATGTATTAATTTTGTTTTGCTAATACACCAAAATACCAAAAAAATGAAAACTAAAATAATCTTCTTTGCTATCTCATTCTAATTTCTTTTTTAGACCCCTCTTATTTCTTCGTTAGTGCATGCGCACTCGTTTGTCTAATTATCCCACTCTAAATTTTAACAACGTGACAAATTGACGTCAATGAGCTCGAAGGAATCGAAAATAACAAGAAGCAGAACACCAAGGTCCTATTATTATTGAAACCTAAGAACCAATGGCTAAAAATCATACGATGATGGAGTTGCTCTAAGCACCCACCAAAGGTTATAGAGAGGCGATTGTGATTCCTGGTATCCTTGCGGATAATTTCGAAATTAAATCGGGAATGTTGTATTTGATTCAAGCTACCAAGTTTAATTGTTATGAGAAGGATATCCTCATGATCACATTTGGAATATGCTCGACTTACGGCTACTTGAAAATTTAGGGAATTCCCTAATGATGCAATTAAGTTCATGTCTTTCTCTTATTCTCTCGATGGCCCCGCCAAAATTTGGTACGAGAAAGAACCAACTCGTTCTATATTGACGTTGGACGATCTCGTTTCCAAACTTCTTAATCATTTTTTCTCACCGTCCAAGACCACGTTTTCCAGAACGAAATTACATGGTTTACCCAAAACCCTAATGAATCGTTTAGAGAGGCATGAGATCGTTTTAAGGAATTTCTTAGGCAATTTCCTCATCATGTATTTACTGAGTTGCACTAAATCGACACTTTTTATAACGGTCTTAATCCTCACGAGCAAGATTCGTTAAATTCCGCCACAGGTGGCAACTTTTTGTGTAAAACTCTTAGGGATGCGTTAATGATTATCGAGAATAGGTCGAAATTTTCCAAATTCGTAGCACACCGATTGTTGCCAGTGTTGCCATGTTAGCTATGCTAATCACGAAATTGAGAAAGTTGATGCCAAAGTCGATAAACTGACCGATGTTTTTACGAGCTTGCTTAGCGAATTAAAGAAGAAGGACGCTCCTGCTACGGTGAAAGCGGTTGATAATTCGTGTATGTTTTGTTGTAGACCACATCCTTATTATGAGTGTGCGGCTATGGATGGCCAAACACCGAGCGTTAATGCGGTTTATGGAAATTTTAATCAAAATCAAAATAACAGTGGTCCACCACGAGGAAATTTTGATCAAGGTAATAAGTTTCAAAATCGTCAAAACAATTTTCAAGGAAATAATCAAGGAAATTATTACCAAGTTCGAAACTTAAGATTTCAAAATCAATGTTTTAACAACAACAATCAAAACCAAGGTTTTCATAATCAAGGTCAAAGTTCAAACTCTAGTGGTAATTTTCAAAATCGTGATCAAGGGAATTATGATGGTGGAAATCAAAACCAAGGCAACTTTAATCAAAATCAAGATGGTTTTCAAAATGATTTTCAAAATTACATGAAATCAAATGAGGCTAACATGAAACAGTTAGAAGTTTAAATTAGTAATTTGAAGAACGAGTTTTCCAATACTTTGAAAGGTTAAAATAAGAAAATTAAACAAAATCAAAGTAGATTTTAGAATATGCTTTCGGCTATTAGGAACAAACCGTCGAGTTCGAGTTCGTGTTCGTTACCTAATAACACCGTCCCTAATCTGAAGGAACATGTTAAAGCCACTACTCTCATGGGAATCGTCATGTGATTACCCCAACCCTTGATGGCTTTACGGTTGTGCATTCGTCTCAACCCTCGACCTCAAAGTCTTCATGTTCTAAGGTCGAAGGGAAGAAAGTGGCGACCATTGATGAGATTACACATTCTTTTTCTAAAAAGTATACTATTTCACCTTCTACTTCTAAACCCTCTTGTGTATCTTATATCCCATCCACTGTTCAAAAAGAGAACTTTATTGACTTGACCAAAGTGCACCTTGAGGAAACTTGTGCTGCGGTTTTTCTAAGGAATCCTAAAAAGGATATGCCTAAGAAGCAAGAAGATCCGGTCTGGTTTCTAATTCCTTGTGAATTTCCCGAGATTGAGGAATGTATAACACTAGCCGACCTCGGTGCTAGCATTAATTTCATGCCTAAGAAGGTTAACCAGCTCTTCGTGATCGTTTACCCACCCGCTGGAACCTTAGTCGAAAGGGAGTTGAGATTGCTACTATTACTTGCTCTTTTTGCGATAATGGGGTTGAAACGTCTTATCATACACTTAGTCGAAAGGGAGTTTACCCACCCGCTGGAACCTTAGTCGAAAGAGAGGAGATTCAGATCTACTAGCCACATGTATCTTTTTACCTCTTAGAGATTTCAAAGCTTTAGAATAATATTGAAACAATTATTGTACATTAGCAATAATATCTTTTACCTGACTCTAAAACTTTTACCTCATATTCTATCTTTTATTAAATAAGTTTCTCTGTTCTTGTAGAGTGAAAGGTTGTCTATCTCAGCTAATGCCAGGATATAGACGTCATCGTGGGTGGACTGTCCATTTGTAAAAATCATCGATAATTCTATTTTTATTGAAGCGAGAACTATTGTTTAGGTCCATGTTTCGCCCCCTTAAAGTCTTTGTGTTTGTAGTTGTGTGCAGACAGATTATCACTTTCTTGGTAGTGATAACATTAAATGCAGAAATGCAATATGCAGCCGTTTTGAGGTTTGTTTTTACTAATCTTTATTAGAGAGTAATGATTATATCTAATCTTAAATTAGAGCTTGACCTAAACTGTTATGAGCCGATTTTTTGTGTTCTTACCGTGGCACTTACCTAGCTTAATATCCTATATTTGTCTTGATGGCAGAACGTAGGAGAGAAATTGACAATATTGCATTTTGGCTGTGGTTGGCTTTGTTGTTTTTGCATCTATTGGTTGATGTAGTTGCATAAATTTATAGTTCTGTTTGCCTGCGTGTTTTGCCTCCAGTTAAGAATGAAGAATGTAGGGTTTGTGCCTTAGATGCCCAAGATAGACAACAACATATAGGTTCGGACGTGGGTTCCTAACGTCGATGCCCATGTGTAGGTAGAACTATCGAGCATGAAGATTAAACACACATTCAGTATTTGATTGCCAAAACCTTTTTTTTGCCTAAAGAGACTGTTGGATTTCGATACCCACGGAATTGGTTGTGGTGTATTGAGTTATGCAAATGCGCGTTTTCAACTGGGCCAGGTGCACAGGGGTGATGATTTTCCACTTGGTCGAATGTTGGAGCCCATCTAGTTTTGCTGGATTTTTAAAACTCAGTTGTACATCGGCAAGTTCAATGTATGTTTTTATCGGTTAGTCAGGCACACGTTTCTCCCGACGTTGGCTCTTCGGTTTCCAAAAAATTCCTTATGATTTTTGGTTCCGTCGGTCTGGCAGCATATAGCTACCAGAGGTATTGTGTTCACTGTTCCTTTTTCTCTTTCTTTTTTGTTTATCTTCTTTTTATTGTTATTATGTTTATAGGTAGTACGTGGTCTGCACCTTACACTGCCTTCATTTTCACAGCAAGGTCCGTCCCTTTTTTTACTTCAAGATAAATACCTTTGTGTTTTGTTGTTACATGGCTCAGATTGTAGCTTCTTTTATGGGTATGTTAGCGTCGTAATAGTACGGATATGCTTCTAAAAAGTGTTTCGGCGCTCTCTCGATTCAGTTTCCTATCAAACTAGGTTATTAGTGTGTTTGTGTAATGCTAGATAATCAGAAAAGTACTCTCAGTTTTTTTTAATATTTGTCTCACCTATCAAAACTACACCAGTGTTGCAAAACTCAGCGTACAAACAGTAGGTTGCCACATGGTTTTGAGAAATCATAATATGTTTTCATGAGATAGGTAATTTGTATTATGTCACATATATATGTAGTTTGAAAAAATAGGTTGATTCTATCTTTTGTGAACGTAATATCTGTTTCTAAAACATACACTATCTGCATTATATTACGGAATCTACCTAGCTTTGAGAACTCATAATCCTTTTTGAGAAGACAATCCTTCTTTAGGGTTTAATGATGTTTTATTTTCATTTGTCTACAATCTACATTAATGATGCCATTTGAAATATAGAGTATCTCTTATCTAATATGATACCATTTTTGTGTATAAAAAAGGTAACAAACTTTATTACATAAAAATAGAAGTGTGATACCAATAGTATATCATTACGTTATATGATACTTTGAACAAGTATAATTTGCTATTATATTTATGTCTGCATTATGTCATGAATATATGTAGTTTTAAACAAGTAAGTTGATTCTATATTTTGTGATCGTAGGATCTGTTTTTAGAAGATACACTATCTGCATTACATAACGAAACCTTCCTAGCTTTGAAAACGTATAATACTTTTTGAGAACACATTCCTTTTTTGGGGTTTTATACTTCCAGACGGTGTTTGGGAGGTTTCTCGGTTCAGTTTTGTATCAAACTATGTTATTAGTGCTATGAAACGCTGGATAATCAGAACACATTCCTGCTGGCAGGTAAGACATTTAGAGACAAAGGTAGCAACATCCTGCTTCATACCACTCCACCAGAAATGCTGCTTGATGTCATGGTACATCTTGGTGAAACCAAGATGAATAGTGAATGGAGAGCTATGAGCTTCAGTCAGCAAAGCCTCCCTGAGTGTAAGATCATCAGGAACACATAGTCTAGTGCCCTGCCATAAGACACCGTCATCGTCTACCCGAAACTCCGTTTGCTGGTCGATGTTTTGAATAATCGCCCAGATTTCACCATCATCTTTCTGAGCTTCCTTGATCCTAGAGCCTAAGTCTGGCTCAACTCTAAGATTAGCCCAGTAGCCATGTTGTCCATGTACCATAAACTCGATGTCCAGTCGTTCCAAGTCACGTATGATTTCCTCCTCTATCTTAATGCCGTTGATCATGCCCGACTTCCTGCTGAGTGCATCTGCCACTACATTCGCCTTACCGGGATGATACTAAAGATCGATGTCGTAATCTTTCAGCAGCTCTAACCACCTTCTTTGCCCCATGTTCAATTCAGGCTAGGTGAAGATATATTTCAGGCTCTTGTGATTTGTGAAGATATCACATGATTCGCCATACAAGTAATGCCTCTAAATCTTTAGTGCAAACACAACTGCTGCAAGATCCAAGTCATGGGTAGGATAGTTCTCCATATAAGGCTTAAGTTGCCGTGATGTGTAAGCAATCACTTTCCCATGTTGCATGAGAACACAACCAATACCCTTCCCTGAAGCATCACAATAGATCTGAAATCCACCTATGCCAGATGAGAGAGTAAGAATAGATACATATACCAACTTCCGCTTGAGTTCTTCAAAGCGCTTCTCTCGTTCATCAGTCCAGACGAATTTCTCCCCTTTTCACATCAACTTAGTCAAGGGCAAGGCCAAACGTGAAAAATTCTCCACGAATCTGCGGTAATAACCAGCTAAGCCCAGAAAACTACGAACCTTAGTCGCCGACGTCGATCTTGTCCATTTTGTGATAGCCTCAACCTTTGTATGATCCATGGTTATTCCCTCTGCGGATACAATGTGGCCCAGAAATGCCACTTTGCTCAACCAAAATTCGCACTTGGAGAACTTGGCATACAACTGCTTCTGGTGAAGTATCTGTAGTACTGTACGAAGATGGTCTTCGTGTTCCTCTTTGGATTTAGAGAAAATCAGGATATCACCAATGAAGACGATAACAAACTTGTCTAAAAACTCATGGAAGACACGGTTCATCAGATCTATGAAGACTGCTGGAGCATTGGTAAGTCCAAAAGGCATGACTACAAATTCGTAGTGACCATAGCGTGTACGGAAAACAGTTGATGACGTATAGTCCCTAGTCGGGTTGGATAGTCCGACTCACGGGTACTACCCGCATCCATCAAGAATTGATTGGGTACTTGTGCGATGTGCGCACACAGCCCATAAAGCCCAGTAAGCCGCTGTCGCGTAAGAGGCTGATTACTTAGCCAGGTCCTCATCGCAGTGCGACAGGATCAGATAGAATATAACTTATATTCTAGTTATATTCGCCTAAGGAAAAGGGATATACACTTGCCCTAGTTAGATAATGAAGATCAAGCTATTTTGAGTCATTATCTCTTCCTTAGGCCGCAAGAACAGGGAGCCCAGCCTGGACTCTCTCGAGTATAAAAGGAACCCCTTCGGTTCCACAAAGGTACGATACACACAATACCCTAAACAATAATATACTCAAATCGATTACTTACTCTCACGCCGTCTAATTGTGGGTCACTAACCCACGGTAAGCCTAACGGTGTCTGTTTAGTGCGTATGGTCCCCAAAACAAGTTTCACTTGGTGCGAGAGCCAGAGTCCACAAGACCCTAAATGAAGCCTAATTTGGGTCAAGCTCGGTCTACCCTAACTTTTGCATCAACAAGTTGACGCCATCCGTGGGACCCACACTAAGCTCTAGCTAATGATGAAAAACGGTAAGAATGAAGGCCATCAAGGATCCTCGACGGTAGATGGCCGTATCACATCAGTAAATGCTATACCTGGATCTGCCAGCAAGGCAAACACTCGGGATGTAAACAATCCCCCAATTATAAGAACAGGAGGACTGTTCTCAATCCCCTACCCGCTGCGAGGGAAAAAAGCATCGAACAAGAGTCAACTCAGCCTCCTCCCAGTAAGCAAAAAAGAAAGACACTCCAAGAGGAGGGAGGGGAAGTCGTTGCTACGGAGGCACGCATGATGGAGGAGTATGTAGCTAATAACCTACAAGCCCTCATCCCTTTGGTTGCCAAACATGAAAGGATGGTAGAGGAAACAAAGCGCGCGAGGCGCGCTGCATCCTCAGAAGGCAATCTGTCAGGATCAAATGATAATCCGCCAGAAAAACATATACGCGTAAGTTATTCCTCAGATGACCAGAGCTTCTCACAACCTTGGAGAAGAGCTAGGAAAAACGCTTTTACGAGGCGCAGATGTGGTTCGATAGGCTTCCGCCGCGAATAATCAACGGGTACAAGGTGTTGCGAAAAGCGTTCAAAAGGAATTATGTGCAACAAAAAAGGCATGATAGGAGTGTTGTATCGCTTGCCAGGGTAAAGCAAAATGTTGGGAATTATTTGTTAAGTGTCAAGTACCGTTGTATATTCAAAGTACTATTAGTGTTATGTAAGTACCGTTAGTGTTAACGCGGTACATAGTAAGTACTGCTACTTATAAAGTAAGTACTGCTATGATGATTAGGACGAATATATCTTTGTATAAGATATGTCATAGTTATAGTTAGAGTATATCTTATGTGATATACCTAAATAGTTAGAATATTGATAATATATCGTCTATGATATAGTTATCTTTATAGAATATTCTAAGGTTTCTAGGGTTCCTTACTCTATAAAAGGAACATAGGTACAATGTCTTTCATGTACCTCATTCAAGTCGATTAATAAGAGAATCGAATAGTTAAAAGTAATTCTGTTCTTCTGTGCTCTATAAGTTAGATTTCGCATAACTTATTTAGTGTTAGTAAGAGTGCTCAAAGTGTTTTAGTTTGATTACAAACTATTATACTAATTCTTAACAGAATATAGATCCAACCAAAGGGATCAACAAGTGGTATCAGAGCTTGTTGAGAAACTCTAAAAAAGAAGAACACGACCCCATACACTCCACACATACCAAATCTCAATGTCTCAACCAGATGGTGATAATGCTTACTTGGATGATGCTCAGATCCCTGATCCTATTCCACAGGGACAACCACAAGTTGTGCATCTTGTACCAGCACAAGGTGCTCAAGTCGTGAATGCTGTAGCTACCTCTACACCAACACCTTCTCATACTCTGTCTGCTGTTAAACTCCCAGTTCTCAAAGGTGACAATTATGAGACTTAGGCTATGTAGATGGAACATTACTTGAATCACACAGATCATACTGTGTGGCAAGTTATCAAAAATGGGAACACACCAAAGAAGCTACACTGGTTGCCAAACGGTACATGCTATGCTCTACCTGCTGAGCAGATACAAGCAGAGATCAGAGAAAGAAAAGCCAGAACTGCTTTGGCTATGGCTCTTTCTAAAGACATTCTACCAAGCTTTCATCATTATAAAGATGCCAAAGCTACGTGGGATGCTATAAAACTTAGATTTGGAGGCAATGACAAATCTAAGAAAATTAAGAAGATTGTTCTTAAACAAGAATTTGATAACTTCTCAATTACCAGTATAGAGGGAATACATGGTGGATATGGAAGGTTCAGCAAGTTGCTTATTTAGTTAGCAGTTTATGGACAAGTAATTCCTAATGAAGAAGCTAATCTAAAATTCTTAAGAAGTGTTCCACCAGAGTGGAAAGCAATGGCTATGCACTTCATCACAAGAGATGATTTGGAAACAATTCCGTTTGATCATCTCTACAACAATCTTAGAGCATATGAGATGGATGTGAAAGGCACTGAAGTAAAGACAGCAACTACTTCAAAGTCTAATTTGGCTTTTGTGTCAGATGGGAACAGCGGTACTTACTTTCAAATATCGCTAGTGGATCTAGCAGCCGTACATACTTCACAAATACCGCTGGAGGACTTACAAGCAGTACTTACCCACAAAGTATTGAAAGAAGTCCAATGGTCTCTCAAAATCCACATGGAAGGTCTTCACCATTGTTTAGTGACAATGATGCATTCTCATTCTTTTCTGGACAAGACAATAGGCAAAGATTAACTCTCAATGACTCGTTCCAAATGGATGATGCTGATGTTGAAGAGATGGATCTTAAATGGCAAGCTGCTATGGTGTCAGTAAGATCTAATAGGTTCTTCAAGAAGACTGGAAGAAAAATGACTGTTGATCCTAATGAGCCATTAGGATATGACAAGTCTAAAGTTGAATGCTATAACTGTGGAAGGAATGGACACTTTGCAAGAGAATGCAATAGAGATAAAGCTGAGACTAGCAATCTGAAGTCCAAGAACAGCTATAGAACCAGTCCAAGAATAACTGAAAGCTTTCCAAAAGGAAACAGTAGGAGTCCTAAAGGAACCAAAGCATTGGTTACTGTAGATGGAGTGGTAAATTGGGCAGAAGAAGAAGAAGAAGAGCTTGGATTAATGGCTCTCTCACATGAAGATACTGAGGTACATCCTTGTTCTAAAGATTGTATTCTTAAATTTAATAGTCTAAAAGTAGAACTAGAGGAACAGTATCAAAAGGTTAACACATGCACTGTAGAAGTAGAGGCTTTTAAACAGGGTGTTGTTAAATTAGAAGAAAATATAGTTTTGTACAAAAAGGCTCAACAAAACTATGAAGAGAAAATAAGGATTTTGACTCTTCAAATGAGGGAAAAAGATATGGAAATAAAAGCTTTTGAAAGACAACTTTTAAAAATAAATTCAGAAAATGAAGCTTTAAAAACCAGTCTTTGTAATGAGAGGGAAGTGATTAGTCATTGGCAACAATCCTCGAAGGGATTGGGAAAATTGATTAATTCACAAATGGGGTATTATGATAAAACAGGCCTATGATATATTGAGGATCAACCTGGGATAACCTTAACTAACAAAGACTTATCAAAAGGGATTTTTGATAGTTCTAGTGAGGTAGATGATACACCTGAAAATGATAGATATGCTGAAGGAATGAAGACAGTTCCTCCACCAGTATCAGGAATTTTCATGCCCTCTTGTAATGATACTAATATAGAGTCAGAAGAACCTAAAATTAATAATGTCTTTAACTCTAGTACTGTGTCTCAAGAAAATACTGATGTGACCAAGAATATTGTTTATCCACCTCTAATGAACAACTTTGTTTCTGAGGAATCTAAGACTAGTTCTGCTCCCAAGCAGGTAAAAAATCCTAGCAAGATATTGGAAAACAATGAACAACATACTAAAACCAAAAGGGGTGGGCTAGGTTTTGAAAAAGTAAAGTCAAAACAACCTTTTGGGTCTTCTTTAAGAAGAAAAGGATGTTATGTTTGTGGTAGTCTAAGTCATTTTATCAAAGACTGTACATTATATAAAGATAAAATTGTGAAATAGAAGGCTACACAAAGGGTCATGAAAAACAGTAATGGGAAAAATGCACAGGTTTATAGGAATCAGAAACTTAAAGATGACAAACCTAAGTTTGATCACACAAGGGTAGTTAAACAGGTTAAAAATAATCCTACAGAAAGTTTTGTTCCTAGGGCAGTACTTATGAAACAAGGACTTGTATCCTTAAAGTCTGGTAAACTAAGTACTGGCAAGCCAAAACCTACAAGTACTGCTAGACTAAACTCAAGTACTGTTGGTTTCAAGTCTGTAAAACCAATGTTCTCCAAGCCTTCTAAGAAAGTTTTTGAAAATGTTAAAACACCTAGAAGTAAAGACAAGAACAAACCAATACAAATGTGGGTTCCTAAAAGAGATATACCATGTGTTAAAGCAAGTACCGCTAAAGCAGTACTTAAGTCAAAGAAGTCAAAGCACATAGAGTCACCCTATGAATTTGACTACATAAATGAAACCATGAAGTATAAGAGTAAAAGTAGCATTACTGGAAATGCTTCAGTACAAACTCTTAAATGTGTAGGTCCCACAAGATCCGAGCCAAATGTGTCTTGGGTCCCTGTTAAAAACTAATGAGTTTTATTTGTGTGCAGGGGCATCTCATTGATGAATTAAAAGATAAAGGAATTGTAGATAGTGGATGCTCAAGACACATGACAGGGAACAAAGATTTTCTTGCTGAATTTGAAGAATTCAGAGGAGGTCCAGTAGCCTTTGGGGGTAGCAAAGGTAGAATCACTGGCAAAGGAAAAATCAACACAGGAAAGTTGGAATTTGAAGATGTTTTCTTTGTAAAAGAATTGAATGAGTTCAACCTTTTTTCTTTATCACAAATGTGTGATAAGAAGAACAAGGTGCTATTCACAGACAAAGACTGCTTGGTGTTGTCCAAAGACTTTGAGATGTCCAAGGAATCTCAAATACTGCTTAAAGTACCCAGGCAAGAAAATATGTTTACCTTTAATCTTCATACTATTACTCCAACAGGTGGTATTACATGTTTGCTAGCTAAGGCTTCTTTAGATGAGTCAAACTTATGGCATAGAAGGTTAGGTCATGTGAATTTCAAGAATCTTAATAGATTGGTAAAAAGAAATTTAGTTAGAGGTCTACCTAACAAATATTTTCAAAATGATTTCACATGTGCTGCTTGTCAAAAAGGTAAACAACATAGAGCCTCTTGTAAGACCAAGATTGTAAACACTGTGACAAAACCTTTGCATCTCTTGCATATGGATTTATTTGGTCCAGTTTCTATCAGAAGCATTAGTCATAAGACCTTTTGTCTAGTCATAACTGATGATTATAGTAGATTCAGTTGGGTTTTCTTTTTAGCCCTTAAAAGTGAGACAAGTGAATTACTAAAGGATTTTATCACTTTAGTTGAAAAACAGTTCACTAAACAGGTTTTAATCATTAGGACTGATAATGGAACAGAATTTAAGAATGCTGATTTTGATGAATTCTGTAGGTCTAAAGGAATTAAGAGACAATTTAGTAATCCTAGAACTCTGATAGGTGTGTAAACACCCATCCTTTTACCACTTAATTCTAGCTAAAACGAGACCAAAACGCGTATTTAATATCATTTGTTTGGAATTATGCGTGGTTTTTGTGTTTATTGTGTTTTCAGAGCCAACCGGATGGATATTGGAGAAAACATGGGATTGCACGGGATTTATCGAAGAAAAAGACTCAAGACGAAGTCTATTGTCCAAGAGATGCAAAAGATTTGAAGTCACTGGGCCTATTTGAAGATTTATCGAAGAAAAGGACCAAAGACGGAAGATTTACATATGTCGAAGGAACTCAAGTCTATTAAACGAAGAAATTAAAAGACGAGTTGAATTTAATCGTCGACAAATCCCGAATCAGAATCGAAAACGTCAACTTTTCTGAAAAGACGAGAAGACAAGAAGAAAGGGAGAAAGCCCACTCACCAACCAAATGGAAGACCTATATAAAGAGATCCCCTCACACAATTTAGCCAGTTTTTTTTAGTTTTTCCTTTTTTCTTCTCTTTTATTCGTAGGTATCACCAACACCATTAGGGTGTTTGGTAATTTTGATTCAATCTTTAATCTTGTAGTTTTAATCTTTTCCTTTGATTGTCTAAACCTTAATCATTTAATACAAGCCTTCCATTAATCTTGTTCATCTTCATCTTTTTGATTCAAAGTTAAAGTTCTTATTTGGTTGATTTTGATCTTTAAAAGTTATTGGGTTTTATGTTTTTATTGATGGGATTTGTTGTTTATGGTTAGTAGATGATTAGTGGTTAAATTAGGTTAAGTTTTGGTTAAAAACTTGGTGGATTTTGGCTAAAATCGTGTTACCCTGTTTGTGTTCTGCTTTTGGTTCTTCGTCTGCATCTTTTTAAAGTTCCGAACCAAATTTCATTGAAAGTTCCGAACCAGGTCTTAGAAAAAGTTCCGAACCAATTTATAGAAAAAGTTTCGACCGAATTTGCTAAAAAGTTCCGAACCGGATTTCATCGAAAATTCCGAACAGATTTTTTGGTAAAGTTCCGAACAGATTTTTTGCCAAAAAGTTCCGATCCAGAATTTTTTTTAAAAAAGTTCCGAACAAAAAAAAAAAAAATAAAGTTCCGATCAGATTTTTTAAAAAGTTCCGAATAAACAACAAGAAAATCTTCCGAACAAAAAAGTTCCGAACAAGGAAATCAAATCTTCCGAACCAAAAAATATTCCGAACAAAGTTATAAGACCACCAGCTAGCTTGCTAGCTTAGCTTTTTTTTCCGCCCATTTCAGCAGCTTGCTTGCTAGCTTCCAGCAACTAGCCTGCTAGCTTGTTTATTTAATAGTATTGTTCCGTAATTGTTGAGTTTTATCTGAAAGTTGTTCCGATTTTATTTTTGAAAGTTACGTATTTTTAGTTGAATTTTCCGTCGATTTTTAGTATTAATATTTTTTCCAAAAGTTTAAGTTTTATCTTTTATTTAGTACCCGCTTTAGGTTTTGCCTCATTTAGCTTTAAAGTACCATTTTAGTTTTATTTTCTCCTTTTTCGTTAAGTAAACTTTATTTTCGAGTCGATATTTAATTTCGTCTTTTAGTTTTATTTTTATTAATTGTTTCGTTCTAAATCTACGTTTTATTATTTATATTGTTTTGTTTTATTAGTTAATTGCTTTCAGCTTATTGTTATTATTTTGTGCATTTACCTTTTTAATAGAATAGAAAACCCAAACCCCCTATTTTTCACCAAGAACAATCTTTCCACTTTGAGCTGTGATCAATTCGAGAAGATACCGAGACATAATCTGAATCCAATGAAAACCAATTTATCAAACTCCACAACAGAATGGAGTAGCTGAAAGGAAGAATAGGACATTAATTGAGGCTGCTAGAACTATGCTGGCTGATTCACTTTTGCCAAATACCTTTTGGGCAGAAGCAATCAATACTGCATGTTATGTGTTAAATAGAGTCCTAGTAACTAAGCCTCAAAACAAAACACCTTATGAACTCTTGACTAATGTAAAGCCAAACATAAGTTTGGGTGTCATGTGTCCATACTAAATTGTTAAGTTAGATTCACTAATAACACGGGTAAAAGATCCGAAGGTCGGGGAGGATAGAAGTGGTGTTTAGCCATTTTAGAGAGAGAAACAAGTAAGAATAAAAGTGTGTTTATTCTAGTGAGAGAAAGACAAGAAGGAAATGATAAGCCTCACCCCTCCATGGAAGTATGGAAGGGTTTATATAGCCCGGGACTTGGACTTTACATATGACAATATTAGTCCCTGCAAGTCCCGGCTATGAAACTAATGTAATTCCGTTAGTCGCACACATTTTAAGGCTAACAATCTTCCCCCAATGTGGTGACATACGAAATTACTTACAATGTTCCTAACAAATGCAAATACAACAAAAATATGACAGTATTAAGTTTGCTTCCAATGCTGAGGATGACACAGTTGTCTTCAAGTCTTCTAGAAAAACTTATACCCCAGTTTGAATCCTCTTTGTCTTTGCTTGTTGAGGAACCATTGTATCATGTATGAACTGAATTAACTTCCCCCCAATTCATACCACATGTCTTGAAAAGCTTTCTTCATAGACTTCTTTTTGACGAAGCTTCTGAATCAGCTCCCCCCAAACCAAAATCCATGTATTGAGCAGAATCTGTAGCTTGATCAATCTTCTATCTTTGACATTTAAAGTGCACATCGGAATTTTGTAGAAGAAGAAGTAAACCCCACCAAGTAACTCTACCTTGACATTTTTGGTCTTCATGATTATGTGTTTGGGGGAACATGTAAGAAATCAACAACAAATCTTCTCACGCTTGTAGAATGCTTCCCCCTAGAAGTTGAACTAAGTACTCCAGAGTGGGAACTAAGTCTCCAAAGTACACGTTCATCCCCCATGATGGTGACGAACTCTCGGAAGCATCATCTGACGTGTACGGTCGAAATCGCGAGATGTTCTTGTCGAAAGTATGATGGTGACGAACACTCGGTAGCGTTCTTGTCAAACGTATGGTGGTTAAGAACACTTGGTAGCATTCTTGTCAAAAGTATGGTGGTTAAGAACAATCGGTAGCATTCTTGTCAAAAGTATGGTGGTTAAGAACACTCGATAGCATCATCTGACGAGTACAATCAGAATCGTGAGAAGTCCGTGTCTGAAGCAGTAATCTTTGTTGACATTCTGTAGCTCAAGTTGCTCGTGAGAATTGTTTGCTGATCACATCTCTACTCTTGTACTCTCTGGCTAAACTTACCAACCTCGTATTATATCGGCTATTTGTAGTGGCCACTGGTGAAATAAACCTGATATTCCAAACTTGAAACTGAAGTTTAATCTCCCAAATTTGTTACTTACGCTTAGCACTTATGTTGATTGAAGAACGGTGCAGAGAAACGTCTCTTAGAATCTTATACATAAAGAGAGAGGTATAAGATGTAGAACACCTCTTGAAGTATCCACAACTCCCGGTGAGTGTGACACTGAGCACTACAACGCTATTTCTCCACCATTGAGAACTTCCTTAAAGAAGACAATATTTCTCCACCATCTCCCAAGGCTATTGCTATCGATGCCCCGACTTTGAATACGCCTACCATCGACAATCCTCCGGATGTAGAACTTAAGGAGTTGCCGCCCCATCTCGAGTACGTGTTCCTTGAAGATAAGAAGAAGTCGCCCGTCATCATTGCTAAGGACTTGAAAGAAGAAGAGAAATCTCGCCTCATCGCCGTGCTTAAAGATCATAAGAAGGCAATTGCTTGGAAAATTACCGATATCCGCGGAATTGATCCAAACTTTTGTACTCACAAGATTCTCATGGAAGATGACTTTAAACCCGCAATCCAGAGCCAAAGAAGGGTTAATCCTCGCATTCACGACATCATCAAACAAGAGGTTATCAAACTTCTTGATGCCGGCTTGATTTACCCTATTTCAGATTCGCCTTGGGTAAGTCCCGTCCATTGTGTGCCCAAGAAGGGCGGAATAACCGTTGTTCCCAATGAACACAACGAGTTGATTCCCACTCGTCTCGTGACTGGTTGGAGAGTTTGTATCGACTATCGCAAGCTCAATGATGCCACGAGAAAAGATCACTTTCCTCTTCCTTTCATGGATCAAATGCTCGAGCGTCTAGCTGGTAATGACTATTACTGCTTCTTGGACGGTTTCTCCAGGTATTTTCAAATTCCCATCAATCCCAAAGACCAGGAAAAGACCACATTCACTTGTCCCTATGGAACATTTGCTTACAAACGCATGCCTTTCGGTTTATGCAAGGCTCCTGGGACGTTCCAAAGGTGTATGATGGCTATCTTCCATGACATGGTTGAAGAAACTATGGAAGTATTCATGGATGATTTCTCGGTTTATGGCGATTCATTCTCTGCTTGCCTTGCCAATTTAGAACGTATGCTTAAGCGGTGTGAAGACACTCGCCTTGTTATTAATTGGGAAAAATGCCATTTCATGGTAAAAGAGGGCATCGTGCTAGGACACAAAATCTCCAAAGTCGGTCTTGAAGTGGACCGTGCTAAAGTCGATGTTATTTCTAAGTTGCCTCCACCTTCAACCGTGAAGGGTGTGAGAAGTTTCCTCGGTCATGCGGGCTTCTATCGTCGTTTCATCAAAGATTTTTCTAAAATCGCTCGCCCGATGACCCACCTCTTGGAAAAAGATACTCCTTTTATCTTTTCCAACGAGTGTATTGAAGCCTTCAACTTGCTAAAGGATAAGCTTACTAAGGCACCGGTCTTGGTTACCCCTAATTGGGAGCTGCCGTTCGAGTTGATGTGCGATGCTAGCGACTTTGCTATTGGAGCGATTTTGGGCCAAAGAGTGAACAAACACTTCCAACCGATCCATTACGCTAGCAAGACAATGACGGGGGCTCAATTGCATTACACGACAACCGAAAAAGAGATTTTAGCTGTTGTCTATGCTTTTGAAAAATTTCGCCCCTATCTTGTCCTTTCCACCACAATCGTTTATACCGATCATTCCGCGTTGAAGTACTTGTTAACTAAACAAGATTCCAAACCAAGACTTCTTCGCTGGGTTTTGCTACTTCAAGAATTTAAAATCGAAATTCGCGATAAGAAAGGAGCTGAAAACCTAGCCGCGAATCATCTCAGTAGACTTGAGGATCCTTACCAAGGGGATCATCCGAACAAAGAGATCAATGATTCTTTTCCCCTGGAGACCTTAATGTCTATCAACTCGAATTTTGATGAAACCCCGTGGTTTGCGGACATTGCAAACTACTTGGAGGGTGGAATTTTCGTTGACGGGTTAACATCCCAACAAAAGAAGAAGTTCTTCAAAGACATTAAGACTTACTTTTGGGATGACCCGTATCTATTCAAACAATGCGCTGATTTGATTATTCACCGATGTGTTGATGGACCGGCAGCTTTAGAAATCCTTGAAGCCTGCCACAAAGGACTCACCGGTGGTCACTTTGGTCCCAACTACACCGCTAAAAAAGTGTTTGACTCGGGATTTTATTGGCCCACCATCTATCGTGACGCTCACGAGATGGTTAAACGTTGTGATGCTTGCCAAGAACAAGGCAAGATCACACATAAAGACGAGATGCCTCAGAATTTCATTCAAGAATGTGAAATCTTTGATGTTTGGGGTATTGACTTTATTGGGCCATTCCCTTCCTCTAAAGGAAACAAATACATCCTTGTAGCCGTTGACTACGTTTCTAAATGGGTTGAAGCCAAAGCTTTACCCACTAATGACGCAAGGGTGGTTTGTAACTTTTTGAAGTCGCTATTCGCTAGATTCGGTGTGCCTCGCGCCATTATTAGTGATCGCGGGACTCATTTTTGCAATGACCAATTCGCAAGAGTCATGGCAAAGTATGGTGTAAATCATCGTCTTTCCACCGCATACCACCCACAAACTAATGGCCAGGCTGAAATATCTAACCGAGGATTAAAGCGAATTCTTGAAAGAACCGTGGGAGAGCATCGTGCCTCATGGGCCGATAAACTTGATGATGCTTTGTGGGCTTTTCGTACCGCATACAAGACTCCGATTGGTTGTACACCATATCGTCTCGTGTACGGGAAAGCATGCCACCTCCCCATTGAGTTGGAGCACAAGGCTTACTGGGCCTTGAAGTGGGCTAATTTCGACATCAACAAAGCCGGTGACCTACGCAAGATCCAACTCAATGAGCTGAATGAACTCCGGAATGAGGCTTATGAAAATTCTTTGATCTATAAGGAAAAGACTAAGCTCATTCACGACTCCAAGATTAAAAACCAAGAGTTCCAAGTTGGAGACAAAGTTTTACTCTTTAACTCTCGGTTGAAAATCTTTTCGGGCAAGCTGAAATCTCGTTGGTCCGGCCCATTCACTATTGCCCAAATTTTTCCATATGGTACTCTCGAGCTCGCTCAACCTAATGGACCTATATTTAAGGTGAATGGACAACGAGTGAAGTTGTACTTTGGTGAGGACATCTCTCATGAGATGATTCCATCCCTCACCACGTTTCCCATGAACTAATTTTGGGTCGAGTCAGGCTCGTGACTCGGTTATAAAAAACAAGCGCTCCTCGGGAGGCAGCCCGAGTATCTATCCTTTTCCGTTTTAACCTCCTAAGTGTAGGGGGACCTCTATAGGTGTTTGTGTTTGAGTGGTGATGTGATTACAGGGATGAATGCACTCTTGGAATCTTTGAAGAACCGTGCTCCCGTGTTATCCGAAATCCGGTTCTATCTCTCAACTATCGTGATTCAATTTTCTTCATACTCACATTTGAAATTGATCACTTTAGTCGTCTCTTCCTTAGCTTGATTTAACCAACGTGCACAATGTCATAAGTGTAGGGGAGACTTTTCCCACATGCTTAAACATTGAGGACAATGTTTATATTAAGTGTAGGGGGGACTTCTATCGAAGTTTTAAGTGGACTTTTCCATGAAAATGCCTTCAGTTAACCGGAAAATCATCTTTTTCAGCATTTTTCAAATTTTTAATTAACTTTGGCCATTTAGTCGTAATTTTTAAATTTTTATCGTTGCTTTCATATGTATATATCCTGCAATAAAGTCAAAATATTAATAAAGTGGTGTAGCTAGCTTTGAAATCTTTGACATATTAGGCCCGTTGCGATTATTTTGACTCAACCCGAATAGACTTATCCAAGTTTATTCTAGCTAGTATCCTTAACCATGTAGACCTTAATTGGTTTATTAGGCTAAGCATCCACGAGTCTCATTACTTGAGATTTTAAATTGTGGAGGACGAGAAATGATAGAGTAAATTATAAGTCGATATTCTTGCACAAGCTCACTTGGTGTAATTATTTGCCTATTCTTCCATCACTTGCTAATAATTTATCTGCAATAAGTAAGGTCGTACGATTTGAAAAGTTACCTAGCTTCTAGCCCAAGATCGTTTAAAAGTTGCTCGGTAATGATAAGAGTTCATAGCCAAGGCATAACTTATGAAGCGGGGCACGAAGATTGGCGAGTCCGAAAAGGCCCTAACAAGGCATGAGGATTCAATCTTATTGCTAAAGATCCAAGGTGATGTGAAAAGCATTATTCCCAAAATCAATATGAAGGATCAAGACTCACGAAGAAAAGCAATCAACTCCCATAAAGATCATGGAGAAGTCTATCCGAAAAGACCCTAACAAGGTATGAGGATAAATAGATCCAATTCCTAAAAGGAGGCGGATCGTTGTATCTCAAAATCCCAATTAGCGATTGAAGAAATAATCATGAAGTCGTGGTCAACAAAGTTGGAGTACCCCTCAAAAGTCTCCAAGTGAAGAAACTCTATTAACGATGAGAAGACCATTATCTCAAGCACGTCTCTCAAGATATGAAGTATGAAGTACATGCCAAATATCGGCCCGAGAAAGGTCTCAAATCGTGAACCGAGTTATGCCAAGATATGAACTTTTTGATATCCCGAGAAGCAGTTTTAAGAGATTTTGTCCTTTAGCTAACTATTGATCAAATCGTCCTACTTTGCTTTCAGCCTAAATAAACTATCGCAATAAGTCCAAAAATGCATCTTCATGATCATTCTAAGACAAAAATAAAATATAAGAGATACACATAGGAATAAGGGAGTTTAAGCATATAATTAAGCCATGTGTGTAAGTGTTTGATTTGCCAACTTATAATAACAATGATCTCGTTTTTAAGCTTAGTTTGGGGAACGCGAAACTTGAGGGTGATAAATCCTCGCAGCACCGAAGCCCTAATGTAAGTCCTTGATCTCTTTGCAAGTTATTTCCATATAGCTATTTTCAAGTGAAAATGGTTTTTTATCCTTTTGTCTACTTTAAAGTTTTAATTTCGCTTAGTATTTTAATTTTTGTTTAGTAGTATGTTAATAAGGCCAAGGTTGATTGATTATGAGAAAAGTGTAAAATTGCTTTATCACTAAGCATTGCATGAGGGCATGGCAATGGTTAAGTGTAGGGGATTTGATAGGTGTGTAAACACCCATCCTTTTACCACTTAATTCTAGCTAAAACGAGACCAAAACGCGTATTTAATATCATTTGTTTGGAATTATGCGTGGTGGTTGTGGTAAAATTACACCTCTTAGGAAAAAGGCGTAAAAGCGGTAAGTATTGAACAAATGACTTTAGGAAAAATCAAGTGTTAATGACCCTTAATGGTGTGAAAGTTCGTTTCCCAAGGAGGTATATGCGTGTGATAAATTTGTTAAATGTTTGTGATTAATGATTGGTTTAGAAGGGGATGAGAAAAGAAGAATGACGAAGACGTAAAAAATAAAAATTAACAAAAAATTACTACTAGAAAGTTAAAACGTAGAACCTTAAATACCACAAAAATAAAAACAAATTCTAAAAATTACCAAAAATTCACTAAAAATCAAAAAATAATAAACTAAGAGTTTACCAATGATCAAAACTTTTTCAAACTTTTTAAATAATTAAATATTCAATTTTTAAATGCTAATTAAAGCCCTAAAAATCAAATAAATTATCAAAAAGCTCAAATAAAGATTTTTCAACTGGTAAACCTCTAAAATGACCTAAAAAGATTAAAAACTATTTTTTGAAATTTTAAAACTAATAAAAACTATTTAAAATGATTTAAAAACTATTAAAACTTAAAATAATTATAAAAATTAATCTAAAAGAGATAAAATTATTCTAAAAGTTGCTAAATTCCTATTTTAATGTATTAAACCTAAGAAAAATGTAAAAAGTTGGAAAATGTGAAATTTTAAAAATAATAATAAAATAATAATAAAATAATATTAAAAATCCAAAATTATAAAAAATTCTAAAAACTTGCAAACTAGTTTATTTTAACCTAAATAATCAGAAAATCAAAGTGAAATTACCAAAATACCCCTAATGGGCCCTCAAATTGGCCAAATCCAAAATCAGTCAACACAAATGGACTTTTGGGCCCAAAAAGTCAAACTTGGCCCAATTGACTTGGAAAAGCCCTATCTGACTCAAAATTCAATTCTAAGAACAAAACTCTAAAGGCCCAAAAGCTGAAAATGAGCTTATCACAGCTTATTGAACACAAAGCTTATTCTTATTGGGCTTTTCAGCCCATTAAGCCATAAGCTAATGCCATAAGCTCTAATTTGACACACAACCTTCTTTTGGGATGCTTATGAGATCTGTAAAAAGAATTTTTGAAAAAGCTCACTCAATAAGCCAGAAATAAGCAAAGAAAAATTTCACTAAAAGACAAAATAGTCGTTTTAGAGATTTAGGGCACCTCAGGACTTGATTCAACTTGCAAAAGCTTTCAAATGGACTCAATAAGCAAAATCAATCAACAAAAATCCAATAAGCATAACCAATAAGCCAGAATAAGCACAAATGAACTTATGTAAAAGTCAAAGGAGTTGGTTTTCTAGTCAAACCCTAAAGTCAACCACCCAAATGCTCCAGTATGAACAAATGGGTCAAAATATGAGCACCTATTACAAAAACAAAGTTGTTGCAGGTTGGAATAAGCTATTATAGCTTATTGATAAGCTGACACCAAATTTACACTATTAGTGGCAACCAGCAGGGGAAAGGAGTTCCCACTGCTTTGACTATTTGACCAAGCTTATTTGAGAGTTCTGGTTTGATTCAATTGGAAACAAAGGCACCCTTGTGATCAGTGAATCACAAGGAGTCAATAGCAACAATAAAATCACAAAATGGTTCACACAATAAGCCACAATAAGCCAAACAGTCACTAGATATGCACCAGATATGGAAATAAGCAGTTAAGCACTTAATAAGCAGATTTAGCCACAATAAGCCAACCAAACTTAACAGGATGCATACACAAGCTATATAAACTAAGAACAAACACAAAGCAACAAGAATCAAACACTGAATCAAATTAAATAACAAGATCAAAGCACTAGAAGTTACTGATGAACAATGAATAATTGCAGAAACAAGTTTGCTGATATACTTAACACTTGATCCAATTTCAAGCCTCAAATCCTTCTTCCCTGGTGTGATTAACTATGATTTAGCACTTGTTAGCCCTAGCCTAAGCTTAGATCTAGGTGTCCTCAAAATCCTAGCCAATTTTACCAAGTATTTAAGATTTTATAGCCAAATCAAGAATCTATGTGTTCAAAACCCTCAAACATGCAAACAGATGAACAAATACACCAAAACAACAGATACCAACTCTTGCATACAACAAACAACCACTTAGCAAACCACAAATCCAACTAATGCAGTAGACCCAAACACTCCTTAATCTACCACTTAACAAAGGAACTTGTGATTTTAACTAATAACCTACTGATTTTAATGATAAAAAACACTTAAACAATAGCAACTAACACAATCAAACTCAAAAATCACCAGCACAAACACCAATATTCAAAATCAAAGCACCAAATTCAAAACAGCCATAAACATGAAATTTTTAGGGGAATCTTAACCAAGAGATTATACCTGCCTTCCACAACATCCTAGGAAGGCCAGCTATGCTCCTTGGACCTTGTTCAACAACTAGAACAAGACCAAGGTACTTCAACAAAGATGATCAAAGCCTGCTGATGTTCAAAGCAGAACAAGGCTTTGATTATGATATGTCTTCAACACAAGCAACAAACAAACTCAACCAAAGGCTTAGAATCCTTCTCAGGCTCGGTGTCAACAAGCTTGAAAGAACTCAAGGCTTAAGGCTAAGGGTTAGTACACAAATATAAGCCAAATTCAGAAACAAGGACTTCAAGGCTTTTGAACCTTGAAAACCTTTCAAACCTAGACGTGCCTTAACCACAAGGTTAAGGAAGGTCTAATCAAACAAATGGAACTCAGAATTAGGCTACTCAAACACCAAACTTTTAATTAAATCATAAAGAGATTTCAAAATTTCAGAAATTCAAATTTTATTTAAACTTAAAAAGGAATTACAAAGATAATAGCCTAAAACTGGAACAAAGGGACTCTCACATGTTGAGGTCTCCTTTTATAGGCAAATGCCTGGCTAAACACTATTCACAAACCCTAGATGTGAATTTTCCTAAATGCCTTAAGTCCTTGAGTGCGTTTGTTGTTGATGAGATGTCCAAAGTGATCCCAAACGTTCATTTTAGCTTTGGAATGAAGCATTGATCCTTAGCTGTTGATCTTAACACGTGGCATGACTTGGAGGGCAAGTACTCATGTGATGGGTGAAACGGTTTGAATGGTGGGGTCCTTTGGGTGAGTGGGAGTGTGAGTTTAAGCATGGGATAGATTCGTGTGAAGGTTAATTGTGATTTGGTGTAGGTAATTGTGAAAACCCCCTTGTTGGTAAAAAGTAAAAACTGGGTTCATACGTGTGAACAGTGACACGTTTGATCCGTTTTCTTAGGGAAAAAGATGTTTGGCGCGTGTTTAGGGATTTAAACTTATAAACTTGGCAACCTTGGTCCTTTTTCTTTCTTTCTCTTGTCTTTTGTGTTTAAAAATCCATCAGCGTCCAAACCCTTTGTAACAACTTTTCACAACTTGTCATTTTTTGCACAAAACTTTCCAAAAGGTGTATCAAGGGTTAATTTTGGAACTTTTGCATATTTGAAGGACTGATCTTGGACATTTTTGATCTTCAAAGGTCTTTAATGTATCTTTGGCTTGATAAGGGACCATAATTGACAATTTGAATTTGTTGAAGGACTAATCTTGCCATTTCTTCAAAGTTGAGGGACCTTTTGTGTATTTTTGACAAACTTAAGGGACCAAACTTGTAATTATTAATATACAAGGGTTTTAAGTGTCATTTCTTCAATAATTGAGGATCAATCTTGTTTGTCTTCAAGTCTTCAAGGGTATTTGTTGAGTATTTCATGATTAGGGCCCGGTTCTTTGTACGGCTTTGTTTCTCGTGTCCGTTTTTCCTTGTAACTTGTGATCTTTTGTCTTTTTCACGATATCCATACCTAAAATACACAAGTAAATAAACACAAGCATATATATGGTATATTATGACATTTTTATGCATTTAAAGCCCGAAAAGAACGATGAGATCATGTATAAATGCCATCTCATCACTCCCCCATACTAAGCCATTGCCGTGCCCTCACGCAATGCTAGAATAAAGTATCTAAGCATCACCAAAGTTCAATTTTATTAACCTTTATTGAAGAGTAAAAGACTTGCAACATACTACGATGATGTGTAAAGACATAATATATGATTTTCATCACAAAAAGTGACTTTTAGGGTCAAAGAATAGAAACAAGTAAATGTCCCTTAGAGTAAACTTCGTCATCCTTGATTGTCATACATTCCACGCTAAGTGAAAAAACGAGATCATTGTTGGTACAAGTCACAATGCTAACACTACTCATACGTCCAAATTGTGTAATACTTTTTCTCCCCGCAATCCTAGTTATTATAAAAGGAAATGGGTTACTAGCATTTTTTATCTATTTGTCATGGATCACAAGTGATTCATATTGACTTATTTGAGTAGTTATTAGTCCGAAAGCAAAGTAGCACGATTTGATTAATAGTTAGCCGAAGGACAAAATCTTTTAAAACGGCTTCTCGTGTATCTCCTTAAGTTCATATCTTGGCATAACTCGTTTCACGATTTGAGACCTTTCTCGGACCGATATTTGGCATGTACTTCATACTTCAAATCTTGGGAAGACGTTCTTGAAATTATGGTCTTCTCTTCATATATTTAGAATTTCTTCACTTAACGTTTTTGAGAGATTCTTCATATTGGACCACGACTTCATCATTTTTCTTCAATCTTTACTTTGGATTTTGATATACAACGATCCGCCTCCTTTTCGGACTTGGATATATTTATCCTCATACCTTGTTAGGGTCTTTTTGGATAGACTTTCTCCATGATCTTTAGGGGAGTAATTGCTTTTCGTCGTGTGTCTCGATCCTTCATATTTTTTTTTTTTTTTTTTTTTGGTAACCGTGATTTCCGACTCATTGGCCGACTAATTCACGGGGTTTGAGCCCACCGCCACACAGACTCAAACCAGGTAAAGCCCTCCTTTTTCAGGAGGTTGGCGTGGCCACTTCAAAGTTGTTTGCACCTAGTGAGAATTGAACTTGAGACCTCACACACTTTGGAGTGATAGCCACAAATTTTTTTGCCACTAGGCCACCCTTGAGTGATGATACTTCACATCATCTTTGGATCTTTAGCAAAAATAGAGCTCCTCATGCCTTGTTAGGGCCTTTTTGGATAATCGTCAATCTTCGCGTCCCGCTTCAATAAGTTATGCCTTGGCTATGAACTCTATTCAACCCCGAGCAACTTTTAAACGATCTTGCGCTAGAGGCTAAGTAACCTTTCAAATCGTACGACCTTACTTATTGCAACTATGATTTATTCCTAATGCATTGATCTTATGGGAAGAAAAAGCCACAATTAAAAACATATGAGTTTTTGAAAGAACATTTTCATGTTCTACGTTTAGCATGATCACTTGTCTAACTCTATCATTTCTCGTTCTTCAATATATAAAGACCTCTAGTTAAAGAGACTCGTGAATACTTAGCCATGCAAGTCAAAATTAAGCCAAATTTGGATTAGTTTTCATTAAGACTATATCAAATCAAAGTTTTGGGTTTTCAAGCCACCTATAGGATCTTGCACTTTCTTGGACTTTTTCAAGTTTAGAGAATGCGTTTTATAGTTCCCTTGATAAGTGACTTTCTAGGATCAATTATAGGAACTTGCGAAAAGTTCTTGTTCTTAACCCGAATGAATTAAGACTTTCGCGTTTTAAAGCTCCCTAAATAAAAGTCTAGCAAAACTTGAATTGAGCGGGTTAAGGAATGTAAATGGCTCCAAATGCCCATCAAGTCAAAAATTAACTCTTATTCTATCCATCGGAAAATATACATTCGTGTCTTAAAAACACTTATGAAAACTAAGAAAAATTTTAAAATTTTAAAATTTGGCCATTTTTTAGCCTTATTAGCAACAAAACATTGAAAGTTGGAAAGCGTGAGGGCGTAGCAAAGCAAGTACCTTTTCACCCCCCCCCCCCATACTAAAAGTAAACATTGTCCTCAATGTTTCGAGTCTAAAGGTGGAGCACCCCATACTAGAGACGAAGAGTCGAATGCTTAGGATCTAGCATGGAAAGGGTGATCAACAATATATCTAAAGCCGTTTATTAAGTATGCTAAAAGATAATTGTTAGAACAATAAAGGATATGTCATGGATTCGTGAAAAACTTCTTCAATCGAACGATGGAGGCTCACGTAAACGAACACGAGAGTCTTCAATCGTAGATGATGATGATGATCTAGATAACACAATCACAAACAACCACGAGACAACAAGTTGAAAGGGTACAAGTCCCCTTATTAGTGAATAGTGAGCATAAAGGATAAGCATGGGATCTCCCCCACGAGGTGCCTCGTTTTTGATTACCGAGTCATGAGCTCGACTCGATCCCCTCAATGTTAATTATCATTGGGGAAGGTGACTTGGTCGAGGGCAACCATTGAAGGAATTTCCCCACCAAAGTAGTGCTTAAGCCTATGTCCATTCACCTTGAAATTAGGACCATCATCTTGAGCTAGCTCAATGGTCCCATATGGAAACACTTGTGTAATGGTGAACGGACCCGACCAACGAGATTTCAATTTCCCGGAAAATATCTTAAGACGAGAGTTAAAAAGCAACACTTGATCACCAACGTTAAAAACCCGGTTTTTAATCTTTGAATCATGAAACTTTTTAGTCTTTTCTTTAAAAATTAATGAATTTTCATAAGCATTATCTCTTAATTCATCCAATTCATTCAATTGTATTTTCTGGTGATCTCCCGCGGTCTTCAAGTCAAAGTTTGCATGCTTAAGGGACCAATATGCCTTGTGCTCCAACTCAATGGGCAAATGACAATTCTTCCCATAGACTAACTTATAAGGAGTGCAACCGATAGGTGTCTTATAAGCGGTCCTAAAGGCCCATAAAGCGTCATCGAGTTTGTCGGACCATGAAGCACGGTTTTCTCCAATTGACCTCTCTAAAATTCTCTTCAAAGCTCGGTTCGAAACCTCGACTTGCCCACTCGTTTGCGGGTGATAAGCCGTAGAAAGACGATGAATAACTCCATATTTCTTTAGAACCTTTTCGAATTGGTCATTACAAAAATGGGTTCCACGATCGCTTATAATAGCACGAGGGGTTCCGAACCGAGAGAATAGTTGCTTCAAAAACTTCACTACCACACGAGCATCATTAGTAGCCAAAGCCTTAGCTTCCATCCACTTAGAAAGGTAGTCCACCGCGACAAGGATATATTTGTTGCCATGAGACGATGGGAACGGCCCCATAAAGTCTATTCCCCATATGTCGAAAATCTCAAATACTTGAATTATGTTTTGTGGCATTTCATCACGTTGAGACGATTTTCCTTGACGTTGGTACGAATCACACGACTTCACAAGTGCGTGTGCATCACGATAGATAGAAGGCCAAAAGAAACCGGCATCGAACACTTTCTTAGCCGTGAGATTAGCACCGTGGTGACCACCCGTGGGTCCCTCGTGACAAGCTCTAAGGATATTAGAAGCTTCGGCACCAAAAACACAACGTCGAACGAGTTGATCCGCACAAACCCGAAAAAGATAAGGGTCGTCCCAAAAATAGAACTTGACGTCACAAAAGAATTTTCGTTTTTGTTGTGTCGTCATACCCTTGATTATGAAATTGCCCGCATGGTAATTTGCAATGTCGGCAAACCATGGGGTTGTGTCTTTAGAATTCAATACACCGAGAGTCTCAAGAGGAAATGTTTCGGTGATTTCCTTGTTCTCGAAAACATCTTTGTGAGGATCTTCTAGACGAGAGAGATGATCGGCCGCTAGATTCTCGGCTCCTTTTTTGTCAAGCACGGTGACATCAAATTCTTGGAGGAGGAGCATCCAACGAAGCAATCTCGGCTTAGCATCTTGCTTAGCTAAGAGGTACTTGATAGCCGAATGGTCGGTATACACGATGCTTTTAGTCAAGACGAGATAAGGTCGGAATTTCTCAAAAGCATAGACCACGGCAAGGAATTCCTTTTCCGTTGTGGTGTACTTTAATTGAGCCTCGGTCATCGTCTTACTAGCATAATGGATAGGACGGAAATGCTTGTCATAACGTTGCCCTAAGACGGCCCCTATAGCATAATCACTTGCATCGCACATGATCTCAAAGGGTAATTCCCAATTAGGAGCAACAAGAATGGGAGCTTCGATAAGTTTCCTTTTGAGAGTTTCGAAAGCCTTAACACAATCTTCATTGAAGTTAAAAGGAGCATCCTTCTCGAGAAGGTGTGTCATAGGACGAGAGATTTTCGAAAAGTCCTTGATGAAACGACGATAAAAGCCCGCGTAGCCTAGGAAACTCCTAACTCCCTTAACGGTTTTGGGATGAGGTAACTTGGCGATGACGTCTACCTTAGCTTTATCGACCTCAATCCCCGCCTTCGACACCTTATGTCCTAAGACGATTCCTTGTTTACACATAAAATGACATTTTCCCAATTAAGCACAAGATTGGTTTCTTCACAACGTTTCAACATTTGTTCGAGATTAGATAAACATGACGTGAACGAATTACCAAACACCGAAAAGTCATCCATAAACACTTCCATCGACTTCTCGATCATATCGTGAAAAATTGCCATCATACACCGTTGAAACGTACCGGGTGCATTACAAAGTCCGAAAGGCATCCTACGATAAGCAAACGTTCCATAAGGACACGTAAAAGTAGTCTTCTCTTGATCACGAGGGTCGATAGGGATTTGAAAGTAACCGGAAAAACCATCTAAAAAGCAATAGAATTCATTTCCCGCAAGTCGCTCCAACATTTGATCCATGAAGGGCAAAGGAAAGTGGTCTTTACGAGTGGCATCATTTAACTTTCGGTAGTCAATACACACCCTCCAACCGGTCACAACACGAGTGGGAATCAACTCGTTGTTTTCATTTGGCACAACTGTCATTCCTCCCTTTTTAGGGACACAATGGATTGGGCTCACCCATGGGCTATCGGATATAGGATAAATCATTCCCGCGTCAAGGAGTTTAAGGACCTCCTTTTTAATGACATCGTGAATTTTGGGATTCACCCTTCTTTGACTTTGAATTGCGGGTTTGTAGTCCTCCTCCATTAAAATTTTGTGAGTACAAAATTTTGGGTCAATACCCTTAATGTCGGATATTTTCCACGCAATTGCCCCTTTATGAGCCTTAAGAACTTTCAAGAGCTCGGGTTTTTCATCATTAGCAAGACCTTTTGCAATAATAACCGGCAACTTGTCATCACCTTCCAAGAATGCGTATTCAAGGTGAGAAGGAAGATCTTTCAATTCAAGGATAGGTGGTTCCTCGATTGAAGATTTTGGTTCAACACTCATAACTTCCATCGGCGAAAGAAATGGTGGAATAGAAGTATCATCACTAATCAACACCTCATCTTCATTCTCGATTTCATTTGAAGTGACATCGCCTCCTTGGAATGGAGTGAGATTTGGTGTGGAATTAGCAAGAATCGGATCCAAAATAGTGGGGTTGCCACTTGACGAGCTATCGGAAAAACTTAATACTTCTTGTGAAAACTCATCGCAAACCACATCAACGATGTCAATGTGATTGATGGTAGCGATTGCATAAACATGAGAAGGTTTCGAGTTTTGAGTAGCGTTTATAACAAGTTCCTCTTTGTTGAATCTCAAAGTGATAGTTCTCGCATGAACATCGATAAGCGATCTCGAAGTGTCTAAAAATGATCGACCTAAAATTAGAGGAACTTGAGGATCCGCGGGGATGTCAACTACTATAAAATCAACGGGATAGTAGAACTTCCCCACTTTCACGAAAACATCTTCGGCTACTCCACATGCCATAATCGTAGAATGATCGGCCATCTCGATGGACATGTTCGAAGAAATGAGAGCCGGAAGCGAAAGCGATTTCCAAATGGAAAATGGCATCAAATTAATGCTCGCACCAAGATCGGCCAAGGCGAGGCATTCTTTCATATCTTGTATGTCACAAGGAATGAGAAACTTTCCGGGATCACCAACTTTTTCTGGTATGCGGTTAAGATAAACCGAAGAACAATTAGCAAGCTTTGAAAGCTTTTCCTTATCGCTCATCATACTTTTAAAAGTGGAAGCGAAACGAGGCATATATAACAACGCGTCGGCTAAACTCACATCAAAATGCACTTGTTGAAACATTTTTATAAAAAGCTCGATTTGTTGTTTGTTACGTTCTTGCATTTTCTCTTTGTTTCGTCTTGAAGGGTAGGGTAAAGGTGGTGTGGGTTGGTCATTAGGCAACGGCCTTGGAAACTCGGGTTCCACAATTGGTATTGGTTCAACCGTAGGTGTGGTATGAGCGGTACTTCGTGGGATTGTAATGTGCTCCTTTTCGACCATCACCTCGGGTTCTTTCTCGATTTCCTTCTCCGTAGAAGTACTTGGACGAGAGATTGGTTCCTTGAAAGTTTTACCACTTCGTGTAGTAATAACCTTCATTTCTCCCTTCGGGTTTGCAATGGTATCACTAGGAAGACCACCCGAGGAAGAGGGTTTACACATGATTGCTTCAAACATCTTAGCCATTCGGTCCTCAAATTTTGATTGCCTAGCATCCGCTTTTAATAACTCTTGCTTAATCTCATGTTGTCCTAATTTCATCTTTTGTTTATTTTGTTGAAGACGTTGGACATTTCCTTCCATTTTGTTTGCATGAGTTTTAAGTTCATTAGCAAGTTCATTTTTAGCTCGTTTTTCAACTCGGATCTTAAGCTAATCATCTTACGTTGCATGTTATCAAATTTAGCATCATTTGCTTTAGCATAATCCAAAAATTCTCCTTGCAAATTTTTAGTGTGAGCATTTTGAAAACCTTGTGTAGTGTTTTGAAAATCACGGTTTTGGTTTTGATTAGAAATTTGTCCATTCCCACTTTGATAATTCCCTTTGTTGTAAATGCGTGAATTGCCTTGGTAATTACCTTGGTTGTTGTTTCGATAATTGTTAACATTTTGATTTGGTGGAGCTTGATTTTGGCGGGAACCTTGGCCGTTTTGGTTGTAAGTTCCCGTTGCTACATAAGCACTCGAAGTGTTACCATCCGCGGTAATGCACTCGGAAAGATCATGAGCTCCCCCACAAGATAAACAACTCTTAGCAACCGCTTTAACCGAAGCGGAATTGGAAGCTTCTTGAGCCTTCCAATGGGACATTAGATTAGCAAATCTATCAAAAAACCGATTTTCCTCATTAGCTTCATCATGTAAGGCATTAATGCTACGAGACGATTGTGACGATGATGACGAACCCATATTGGCAACCCTCGGTGTGTTACGAGGGTTATAAACCTTAGATCTATTTTCAATGATTTGTAAAGCCTCATTTATCGTCTTGCACAAAAAATTACCACCTGCGGCGGCATTCAAATAATCTCGTTCATGATCATTAAGCCCATTATAAAAAGTATCAATTTGATGCAATTCCGAAAAATCATGGTGTGGACATTCATGTAACATTTCCTTAAAGCGTTCCCATGCCATTGAAAAACTTTCATTATTTCTTTGCACAAATCGTGAAATCTCATTTTTCAAATGTGTTGTTTTAGATGGTGGAAAAAACTTGTTCACAAACTTAGAAACGAGATCGGCCCATGTCAAAATCGAATTTGGCGGTTCTTTCTCGAGCCAAATTTTTGCGGGTCCATCTAACGAGTATGGAAACAACATCATCTTAATGGCGTCATGTGGAACATCCTTAAACTTGCTAGTGGCGGTGAGACGGTTAAAATTCCTAATGTGGTAGTGCGGGTTGTCTTTCTCGTGACCTCTAAACTTATTTGCTTGCAACATCGACATTAAACCCGTCTTAATCTCGAAATTCTCCGCAAGGATGGCGGGAATCACAATAGCCTCTCCAAAACCCTCAGTGGGTGCTTGTAGCAACTCCATCATAGTACGATTAGCCATGACGACTTCTTGTTCTACAATAGGTTCAACAATTGGAGGTTCTTCAACAATCAACGTCTCTTGATTGGCTTGCTTTTGAAGTCGTTTACGAGCTCGTTTTGCTTGATTACGAGTGATCATAAACTTCACGAAGAATGGGAGGTGAGCAAAGAAGATTCTTTTTGGGTGTTTTGTGAATTTTCAATTTTTTTGTGTTTTTGATGATATTTAATTTTTTTTTGGATTTTGGTGTATCTTCGTAGACAACAATCTACAAAATCTCTCCTCGAATCAAACTCTTGATTAAAGAAGCCTCAAAGGAATGAAAACGATCACATGGAGTGAACGCCTTTGAATGACTTTAGAACTTTGGTGAAAACCAAATTGTTCAAGAGGTTTTAATCACAAAGAAACCAAGCAAATATATTATACGTAATAATACTTTGGTCGGCAAAACCCTCGATTAGCCTTCAATCTCAAAATACTCACAAGCAAGCGGGGAAACGAGGCGGCGCGAAGCACTTAAGAGCCTTTTTCCCTAGGGTATATTTTACAATACCCGCCTTATACCCACCTTATAGTTTGTATTTTTCAAAATCGAGCTTCACGAAAGTATTTGTCTATTTTTGCCTTTTTATTTTTGTTTGAGATTCGAATACAATAATTGAGTGATGAAATCCCAATTAAGGTTGTGTTTTCACACTTTTGGAGATATTGTATATTGATTGTGATACTTAATACAATATAGTAATAATATTTGTACAAGAAAAACCAAGAAAACCGATAATACGTATTAGTAGAGTTCTACTAATACAAATACTATATGGCTAATATTAAAAACAACAATGCAAATTAATCACGACACACCTCCCCAGCAGCGGCGCCAAAATGGTTGTGGTAAAATTACACCTCTTAGGAAAAAGGCATAAAAGCGGTAAGTATTGAACAAATGACTTTAGGAAAAATCAAGTGTTAATGACCCTTAATGGTGTGAAAGTTCGTTTCCCAAGGAGGTATATGTGTGTGATAAATTTGTTAAATGTTTGTGATTAATGATTGGTTTAGAAGGGGATGAGAAAAGAAGAATGACGAAGACGTAAAAAATAAAAATTAACAAAAAATTACTACTAGAAAGTTAAAACGTAGAACCTTAAATACCACAAAAATAAAAATAAATTCTAAAAATTACCAAAAATTCACTAAAAATCAAAAAATAATAAACTAAGAGTTTACCAATGATCAAAACTTTTTCAAACCTTTTAAATAATTAAATATTCAATTTTTAAATGCTAATTAAAGCCCTAAAAATCAAATAAATTATCAAAAAGCCCAAATAAAGATTTTTCAATTGGTAAACCTCTAAAATGACCTAAAAAGATTAAAAACTATTTTTTGAAATTTTAAAACTAATAAAAACTATTTAAAATGATTTAAAAACTATTAAAACTTAAAATAATTATAAAAATTAATCTAAAAGAGATAAAATTATTCTAAAAGTTGCTAAATTCCTATTTTAATGTATTAAACCTAAGAAAAATGTAAAAAGTTGGAAAATGTGAAATTTTAAAAATAATAATAAAATAATAATAAAATAATATTAAAAATCCAAAAATTATAAAAAATTCTAAAAACTTGCAAACTAGTTTATTTTAACCTAAATAATCAGAAAATCAAAGTGAAATTACCAAAATACCCCTAATGGGCCCTCAAATGGGCTAAATCCAAAATCAGTCAACACAAATGGACTTTTGGGCCCAAAAAGTCAAACTTGGCCCAATTGACTTGGAAAAGCCCTATCTGACTCAAAATTCAATTCTAAGAACTAAACTCTAAAGGCCCAAAAGCTGAAAATGAGCTTATCACAGCTTATTGAACACAAAGCTTATTCTTATTGGGCTTTTCAGCCCATTAAGCCATAAGCTAATGCCATAAGCTCTAATTTGACACACAACCTTCTTTTGGGATGCTTATGAGATCTGTAAAAAGAATTTTTGAAAAAGCTCACTCAATAAGCCAGAAATAAGCAAAGAAAAATTTCACTAAAAGACAAAATAGTCGTTTTAGAGATTTAGGGCACCTCAGGACTTGATTCAACTTGCAAAAGCTTTCAAATGGACTCAATAAGCAAAATCAATCAACAAAAATCCAATAAGCATAACCAATAAGCCAGAATAAGCACAAATGAACTTATGTAAAAGTCAAAGGAGTTGGTTTTCTAGTCAAACCCTAAAGTCAACCACCCAAATGCTCCAGTATGAACAAATGGGTCAAAATATGAGCACCTATTACAAAAACAAAGTTGTTGCAGGTTGGAATAAGCTATTATAGCTTATTGATAAGCTGACACCAAATTTACACTATCAGTGGCAACCAGCAGGGGAAAGGAGTTCCCACTGCTTTGACTATTTGACCAAGCTTATTTGAGAGTTCTGGTTTGATTCAATTAGAAACAAAGGCACCCTTGTGATCAGTGAATCACAAGGAGTCAATAGCAACAATAAAATCACAAAATGGTTCACACAATAAGCCACAATAAGCCAAACAGTCACCAGATATGCACCAGATATGGAAATAAGCAGTTAAGCACTTAATAAGCAGATTTAGCCACAATAAGCCAACCAAACTTAACAGGATGCATACACAAGCTATATAAACTAAGAACAAACACAAAGCAACAAGAATCAAACACTGAATCAAAGTAAATAACAAGATCAAAGCACTAGAAGTTACTGATGAACAATGAACAATTGCAGAAACAAGTTTGCTGATATACTTGACACTTGATCCAATTTCAAGCCTCAAATCCTTCTTCCCGGGTGTGATTATAGCACTTGTTAGCCCTAGCCTAAGCTTAGATCTAGGTGTCCTCAAAATCCTAGCCAATTTTACCAAGTATTTAAGATTTTATAGCCAAATCAAGAATCTATGTGTTCAAAACCCTCAAACCTGCAAACAGATGAACAAATACACCAAAACAACAGATACCAACTCTTGCATACAACAAACAACCACTTAGCAAACCACAAATCCAACTAATGCAGTAGACCCAAACACTCCTTAATCTACCACTTAACAAAGGAACTTGTGATTTTAACTAATAACCTACTGATTTTAATGATCAAAAACACTTAAACAATAGCAACTAACACAATCAAACTCAAAAATCACCAGCACAAACACCAATATTCAAAATCAAAGCACCAAATTCAAAACAGCCATAAACATGAAATTTTTAGGGGAATCTTAACCAAGAGATTATACCTGCCTTCCACAACATCCTAGGAAGGCCAGCTATGCTCCTTGGACCTTGTTCAACAACTAGAACAAGACCAAGGTACTTCAACAAAGATGATCAAAGCCTGCTGATGTTCAAAGCAGAACAAGGCTTTGATTATGATATGTCTTCAACACAAGCAACAAACAAACTCAACCAAAGGCTTAGAATCCTTCTCAGGCTCGGTGTCAACAAGCTTGAAAGAACTCAAGGCTTAAGGCTAAGGGTTAGAACACAAATATAAGCCAAATTCAGAAACAAGGACTTCAAGGCTTTTGAACCTTGAAAACCTTTCAAACCTAGACGTGCCTTAACCACAAGGTTAAGGAAGGTCTAATCAAACAAATGGAACTCAGAATTAGGCTACTCAAACACCAAACTTTTAATTAAATCAAAAAGAGATTTCAAAATTTCAGAAATTCAAATTTTATTTAAACTTAAAAAGGAATTACAAAGATAATAGCCTAAAACTCGAACAAAGGGACTCTCACATGTTGAGGTCTCCTTTTATAGGAAAATGCCTGGCTAAACACTATTCACAAACCCTAGATGTGAATTTCCCTAAATGCCCTAAGTCCTTGAGTGCGTTTGTTGTTGATGAGCTGTCCAAAGTGATCCCAAACGTTCATTTTAGCTTTGGAATGAAGCATTGATTCTTAGCTGTTGATCTTAACACGTGGCATGACTTGGAGGGCAAGTACTCATGTGATGGGTGAAACGGTTTGAATGGTGGGGTCCTTTGGGTGAGTGGGAGTGTGAGTTTAAGCATGGGATGGATTCGTGTGAAGGTTAATTGTGATTTGGTGTAGGTAATTGTGAAAACCCCCTTGTTGGTAAAAAGTAAAAACTGGGTTCATACGTGTGAACAGTGACACGTTTGATCCGTTTTCTTAGGGAAAAAGATGTTTGGCGCGTGTTTAGGGATTTAAACTTATAAACTTGGCAACCTTGGTCCTTTTTCTTTCTTTCTCTTGTCTTTTGTGTTTAAAAATCCATCAGCGTCCAAACCCTTTATAACAACTTTTCACAACTTGTCATTTTTTGCACAAAACTTTCCAAAAGGTGTATCAAGGGTTAATTTTGGAACTTTTGCATATTTGAAGGACGGATCTTGGACATTTTTGATCTTCAAAGGTCTTCAATGTATCTTTGGCTTGATAAGGGACCATAATTGACAATTTGAAATTGTTGAAGGACTAATCTTGCCATTTCTTCAAAGTTGAGGGACCTTTTGTGTATTTTTGACAAACTTAAGGGACCAAACTTGTAATTATTAATATACAAGGGTTTTAAGTGTCATTTCTTCAATAATTGAGGATCAATCTTGTTTGTCTTCAAGTCTTCAAGGGTATTTGTTGAGTATTTCATGATTAGGGCCCGGTTCTTTGTATTGCTTCGTTTCTCGTGTCCGTTTTTCCTTGTAACTTGTGATCTTTTGTCTTTTTCACGATATCCATACCTAAAATACACAAGTAAACAAACACACGCATATATATGGTATATTATGACATTTTTATGCATTTAAAACCCGAAAAGAACGATGAGATCATGTATAAATGCCATCTCATCATTTGGTTTTTGTGTTTATTGTGTTTTCAGAGCCAACCGGATGGATATTGGAGAAAATATGGGATTGCACGGGATTTATCGAAGAAAAAGACTCAAGACGAAGTCTATTGTCCAAGAGATGCAAAAGATTTGAAGTCACTGGGCCTATTTGAAGATTTATCGAAGAAAATGACCAAAGACGGAAAATTTACATATGTCGAAGGAACTCAAGTCTATTAAACGAAGAAATTAAAAGACGAGTTGAATTTAATCGTCGACAAATCCCGAATCAGAATCGAAAACGTCAACTTTTCTGAAAAGACGAGAAGACAAGAAGAAAGGGAGAAAGCCCACTCACCAACCAAATGGAAGACCTATATAAAGAGATCCCCTCACACAATTTAACCAGTTTTTTAGTTTTTCCTTTTTTCTTCTCTTTTATTCGTAGGTATCACCAACACCATTAGGGTGTTTGGTGATTTTGATTCAATCTTTAATCTTGTAGTTTTAATCTTTTCCTTTGATTGTCTAAACCTTAATCATTTAATACAAGCCTTCCATTAATCTTGTTCATCTTCATCTTTTTTATTCAAAGTTAAAGTTCTTATTTGGTTGATTTTAATCTTTAAAAGTTATTGGGTTTTATGTTTTTATTGATGGGATTTGTTGTTGTTGGGAATAAATTTAGGCCAGAACACTTGAACGCTGACAAGAACAACTCAAGCGTTGACAAGAGCAAAGTGAGCGCTGACAGCATAAGCGTTGACAAGATAAAGTCAAGCGTTGACAGATTGAAGACAAGCACTGATGGAAGTTGTGAGCTACACGTATATTATATTCTAGATTACTTCTAGTAAGGATAGAAACGACAATGTATTTTCTATGTTTATCTTTACCTAGAATAATTGATTCGTAGCTTATTGTACAAGACTTCTTGTTCTATAAAAGAAGATCTTTTAGGTTAATGTTTAATATCAGTTTTCATAGTATTCGCAAGTTAAACCTTTCATTGTAATCAACAAGATTATTCTAATACAAGTGAAAGTTTGTTTAACATCATTGTGTTTTAGATCAAGTGTTAATTCCGCATAACACTTTGTTACTTTATTCATAAGCAAAGGTTTCTCTACGTGTAGTACTTGATCTAATCTCGTATACACAAAGCTAATCGATCTAAGTTTGGGATCAACAAGTGGTATCAGAGCTTGTTGAGAAACTTTTGATCTTTAAGTAACGCAGAACCCTAAAACACCAAACCCTAAAAACCCTAAATTCTCAAAACCCTAAAAACACCATGTCTGGCACAAATCAACCTCCTGCTTTGCTGCAAAACAACTTCTCAAACCCTAGTATCAAAATTCCCATGTTTGATGCCAGGAACTTTGAGCTTTGGAAATCCAATTTTGAGCAATACATAGCTATTCATGACTACACTCTTTGGGAAATTATCGAATATGGGAACACATTCGATAAAGCAGCAAAGATTACTGCTGCTATTGCTACAAGGACAGCTGTTCCTAATTGTCCTGAATCTGATAAGGTGGAAAAACCTGAAGATGGGAGAGCTGTTGCTGTTGAAGATATAGCCAAGAAGAGGGTGGACATGAAAATCCTGAACATCTTGAAACATGCCCTAGGTCATGAGAATCAGCACAAGTACAAACGATTTGAGTCTGCAAAAGAGCTTTGGGAAGCTCTTGAAGTGGCACATGGTGGCAATGCTGACACAAAAGAAGAAAAGAAGAAGCAACTCTTGCATGAGTATGCTGTCTTTAAAGCTCAACCTAATGAGAATCTCAGCAGTGTGAGAAGTAGACTTCTTGATATCACAAGTCAACTTTCCTTCATGGGAAAACAGATTGATGATCCTGAATTGAATGCTACTTTTCTCAAAAGCCTTGGTGATGTATGGAAGATTGAGACAAGATCTATTCTTGTCAATAACACCCACAAGACTTCCAGTTTTGATGACATCTTCAACAAGTTAAGACTATTGGAGAATGAATGGCAATTGGAAAGTGATAACAAATCTTCCAGCAGCAACATGGCCTTCTTTTCAGAAAGTGAAGGCCAATTTGATTCCATGAACTTTTATGGACATTCAGCCTCTGGATCTCAAGGTGTCAGTGCTGGATGTCAATCTGTCAGCGCTGGATCATATCCTGTCAACGCTTTGTACTCAAGCGCTGACACACACAATCATGGCGCTGATAGAATTAAACCTGCTGGTTTTGATCTTGATACTGTGTGTGCCTTCATTGCTTCTCTGCCTAGTGATTCAAGGATCACTTATGAAGATCTTGAGCAGATAAGTGATGAACAATTGGAAGAAATGGATATAAAGTGGACTATGGCTCTTGTAAGTTTAAGAGCAAACAGGTTCAATAAAAGGTTCAAGAAGAAGATGACCTTTAATGCTAAGGATGTTGCTGGATTTGACAAGTCCAAGGTGGAGTGCTACAACTGTCATAGGATGGGGCACTTTATGAGGGAATGTAGATCTCCAAGGAGATCTGATGCTGGGAAGCCTTCTAGCCAAATGATTAAGAACCCAGATCCCAAGGCCATGGTTGCTGTTCAACAAATTGATGGTGTTGGAGAATGGGATTGGAGCTGGATGGCTAAGAATGAGGAAGAGGACAGAGCTTTGGTTGCTGAAGTTAAAGAAGAGCATGCTGAATATGCTCTCATGGCACACTCCTCCTCTTCATCAGATAATGAGGTATATGATGATGCTTTCTGTTCTAAGGGTTGTCGTTTAAATACTGAAAAATCAAAACAAGAGATAGTTAAGTTATTAGATGAAGCAAGTACTCTTAGGTGCAAAGTATCTAACTATCAAGTTGCTCTTACCCAAACAGAAAAGACAGTATCTGAGTATAAGAAAATGGAGTTTGATTTAAAGGATCAAATAAATATTTTAAAACATGAGTTACATCAGAGTAAGGATGTTCAAGATATAGTGAATAGGGTTAATCTTGATTTGATAGCTCAGTTAGAGGAGGCTAACAAAAATAAAGATAATATGAGTCTTAAAATCCAGAGATTTGATAAGGCCACACAATCACTAGGAGAGTGTGTTAGTAAACAAAGAGACTCTAAGGATATGAGTGGGATTGGGATGAATGACTATACTGTTGTTCCACCACCAGCTGGGGATTTCTATGGTGTCCAATCAAAGGACTTATCTTGGACTGGCTTGCCAGAATGCCAAGAGGAGGAGTTTATTCCTCCACCTAGAGTGACTTCCCCAGTTGAGGAATATCAGCAAAAGCTGACTGACCTAGAAGAGTGGAAGAAAGCAAACCACACTTTGTTTGTTAAGGGAGGGTTATTGTGTGAAAGTCCAAATGAGCCCACACCAATCACAAAACCAATTGATGATCCTAAACCTATTAAGATCACACACCCTACCACTGGCAAACCTGTTGACCTTGGCCCACAAAATGTTAGAAAACCTAGTGTTAAATATGCAGAGATGTATAGAAATTCTAGGTCACCAAAAAGCCAAGTAAGTAATCATGGAACAGGCTTCTTTGCTTCTAGACCTAAGACTATGTCTAGAAAAGCTTGTTACACATGTGGTAGCTTCTCACATTTGGCCTACAAATGTGTCAATGCTTCCAATGTCAACGCTGACAGGAACCATTTCAGCGCTGACAAAAGTCAACATAGGTCAAACACTGTCAGACCCAATACCTTTGTGAACAAAAGTTCACAAGTTGTTAGACCAGCCCCATTCTTTTCTAGAGGGTCTAACACACAAGGCCTAAGACCTTTTCAAAAGTCAAATACTTGGTCAAATAGGCAATGGGTTCCTGTAGCAAACCCTAGGTACAACGCTGATAGGAGCAATTGGGGCGCTGACAAGAGACATTTCAGCGCTGACAAACCTAGGTATTTGCAGCCACAGGGAAATAGGTCTAAAGCTTCTACTAGCTTAACATGGAGACCAAAACAAGACCAGAACCCTAATAATACTGGTATTTCTATGACATGCAACAGGTTTCATTATATTTCTAAGGCATTGTCAACACCAATTGGGGTTAACTGGGAGTTTCATTCTAACAGGGATGAAAATGGAGTTGTTATGAGAACCAAGTCTGTTCTTGTTGAACAACCAAATGAATCCAAGTCTTCCAAGGCTTGGATTCCCCAAGAAAACTAATGTGTTTTCTTTATGTGCAGGGCATTCAGAAGAAGATCAATGACTATGGATACTGGGATAGTGGATGCTCAAGGCACATGACTGGAAAGGAAGACTATCTGACCAATTTCTCTCCTATTCAAGATGGTGATAAGGTATACTTTGGGGGTGGATACGGCACAATCACAGGAAAAGGAACCCTTGTCACCAACAATCTTAGGTTTGATAATGTCTTCTTGGTGAAAGACCTAGATTATAACTTGTTTAGTGTATCACAAGTGTGTGATAACAAAAATAAGGTTCTTTTCACAGATACTGAGTGCTTGGTGTTAAGCAAAGATTATAAGCTTCCAGAGGATAAATACATAGATTTTAGAACACCAAGGCATAAAGACATATATAATGTGAATCTTAATGGAATTAAGGTAAATAATAAAATGTCATGTCTGTATGCTAAGGCCTCAGTAGATGAAAGTAATCTTTGGCACAGGAGACTAGGGCACATAAACTTTAAGAATATTAATAGGCTTGTGAGGCTTGGTTTAGTTGATGGTTTGCCTGAAAAGGCTTTCCACAATGACCACTCTTGTGTTGCATGCCTTAAGGGCAAGCAGCACAAGGTCTCATTCAGGTCTAAACAGGTGCACTCTAGTTCTAAACCCCTTCACTTATTGCATATGGACCTCTTTGGTCCTACTAATATAGAGAGTTTGAAGGGTAAATCATATTGTTTTGTCATTACTGATGATTACTCCAGGTTCACATGGACTTTCTTTTTAGCTAAGAAAAGTGAAACTGCCCTAAGTCTGATTAATTTCATTACCCAAATTGAAAAGAAGAATGGTAATGAGGTCAAAATTATTAGAAGTGACAATGGGGGTGAGTTTAGAAATCAGTTATTAGATGATTTTTGTGCCAAGAAAGGGATTACTAGGCAGTTCAGCATAGCTAGAACTCCTCAGCAAAATGGAGTTGCTGAAAGGAAGAATAGGACCCTTATTGAAGCAGCCAGAACCATGTTGGCTGATGCCCACTTTCCTATAGCCTTTTGGGCTGAAGCTGTTAACACAGCTTGTTATGTTCAAAATAGGGCATTGGTCAACAAGATACATAATAAGACACCTTATGAATTACTTTGGGGAAGGAAGCCAAATATTGGTTTTCTGAAGCCTTTTGGATGTCATGTAGTTGTTCTAGAAACTAGTGAGGCCCTAGGTAAATTTGATTCAAAAGGTGATGAAGGCTACTTCATGGGTTATTCAGTGCAGAGTAAAGGATATAGGGTTTACATTAAAAAGGAAAAACGTATACTTGAGAAAGTACATGTTAGGTTTTTAGAGAGTAAACCTAGTGATCCTGAGAGTGGTCCAAATTGGTTGTTTGACTTAGAACCTTTGTCTAGAGCTTTAAATTATATGCCTGTTACTGATCCAGACATTGTGAAGGTAACTTCAAGTGTTTTGGAAAAGAGAATTGGTAATGTTTCAGGTATACAGGTTGCTAAGGAGGATGGACCACCAGCAGTTATATCATCTCCCACACAAGAATTTGTTACACTTCCTATATGGACAGATGAGTATTATGCTGCTGCTACTGCTGCAAGGAAAGATAATGGTGGTGTTCAAATACCACCAACTACAAACATGCATGATTCTTCAGGCGCTGACAAAGGGAAATCCAGCGCTGACACGACCAATTCAAACACTGATGGCTCCAACGCTGACAACACCAGTTCAGGCATTGTTAGCCCAAACGCTGACACACAAGGATCAGACTTTGGAGACACCTTTACACAGCTTTTCTCTTCTCATTTTGAACAGGGTGGACCTTCCAATATCCATGAAGAGATTCCTGTTGATGAAGAAGAAACTGAAGAAGATATTGGCAACTTGGAGCGTGAAATTGAGGACACCAGAGTTATTGAAGGAGGAGTTCTCACTTCCACAGCTAAAGATCACCCCACATCTCAAATCATAGGTGATGTTATGGCTCCAGTTCAGACAAGAAGATCCCATCAAGGTCTTGGTGGATTTATTGCCAATATACACAAGAAGGTTGATACCCCTCTTGTACAAGCATGTTTGTTTGCCTGTTTTCTGTCACAGGAAGAACCCAAGAAAATTTTTGATGCTCTCAAGGAACCAAGTTGGGTGGAAGCAATGCAGGATGAGCTTCACCAATTTGCTATACAGGATGTTTGGGAGCTGGTTGATTGTCCTAGGTATGTGAGACCAATTGGGACAAGATGGGTTCTAAGGAACAAGAAAGATGAAAGAGGCATTGTGGTCAGAAACAAGGCACGTTTGGTAGCTCAGGGTTATACACAAGAGGAAGGCATAGATTATGAAGAAGTCTTTGCTCCAGTTGCAAGAATTGAAGCTATCAGAATTTTCTTAGCTTATGCTTCTTGCATGAATTTTACTGTTTATCAGATGGATGTGAAGAGTGCTTTCCTCTATGGCACAATTGTTGAGGAGGTTTATGTAATGCAGCCTCCTGGTTTTGAAGATCCTGAGAATCCAGACAAGGTTTATAGAGTGAAGAAGGCAATGTATGGCCTTCATCAAGCCCCAAGAGCATGGTATGGTACATTGTCCACCTACTTGGTGGAAAATGGTTTCAAGAGGGGCACCATAGACCAGACACTGTTTACAAAGAAGAAAGGAAAACATGTGTTGCTTGTGCAGGTCTATGTTGATGACATCATTTTTGGCTCTACTGATCCAAAAATGAGTGAGGAATTTTCCAAGCTCATGACAGATAAATTCAAGATGAGTGCAATGGGTGAGATGAACTTCTTTCTAGGTTTACAAGTTCAGCAGAAAGAAGATGGTATCTTCATTTCCCAGGACAAGTATGTAGCTGAAATCTTGAAGAAATATGGTTTTTCTCCACATGAGAAGGAGGCTTCTACTCCTATGGACAGACAACATCCCTGGGGAAAACTTGGAGCTGGAAAGGATGTGGATGTTAGGCACTATAGATCAATGATTGGTTCATTGATGTATCTTACAGCCTCAAGACCTGACATCATGTTTGCAGTGTGTGCATGTGCACGCCATCAAGTGACTCCCAAAGAATGTCACCTTTTTGCTGTGAAGAGAATTTTTAGGTACTTGAGATGTTATCCAGATCTTGGATTATGGTACCCAAAGGATTCTCCATTGGACCTTATTGCTTATTCAGACAGTGATTATGGAGGTGACAAGTTTGATAGGAAATCCACAACTGGTGGATGCCAATTTCTTGGGAGCAGATTAATATCTTGGCAATGCAAGAAACAAACAGTGGTGGCAAACTCTACAACTGAAGCAGAATATGTGGCTGCAGCTGCTTGTTGTGGACAAGTCTTATGGATTCAGAACCAGCTGTTGGATTATGGGTATAATTTTATGCATACCAAGATTTTTGTAGACAATAACAGTACTTTATGCATTATTAAAAAATCCTGTACATCATTCTAAAACCAAACACATAGAAATTAGACATCATTTTATAAGAGATTGCTTTGAGAAAGGTTTAATACAACCAGATAGGGTAGATACTGAAGATAATGTAGCTGATTTATTAACTAAACCTTTTGATGCTGGAAGATTTCAATATTTGGTAACAAATATTGGAATGGTTAATCTCACTTAATATGTGTTTTGGAACATTTTTGTAAAAGTATGTACAGGATAATGCATTGTTATTGGTCTTTGTGATGATTTAGATTTTCCACATTATTTTTCTAACACTGACAAAGGTGAATGTAACGCTGTCAAGTGTTATTTTGCCATTGTTGGAGATATTATTGTTTAACGCTGACAAGAATTCCTTCAACGCTGATAAGTGTTGTCGGGACGCTGTCAGCAACAAATGTTAGTTTTGTGGTTTTCATCTAAATGTGCAGGTAGGTGGTAGCTTTATACCATTGGATACAGAGTTGCTTATGGATCTTTGAAGAGTTATTTGGACATGTTTTGTTTATGGATGATGGTTGGAATATTTATATTCCTATCTTGACATAAATTTTTAATGTTCATATATATATTTTGAGAACTCATGTATCATAGTTTGAGGGGAGGTTTAAGGAACCTTTAGGACTCTTGGGTATTCTTAGAATACTCTCATCACAATTCTAGATTGTGTCCACTGGTGAGTATGGGTTAGTTTTTCTAAACCATGAGGCACTGTAGCATGCATAGTATATCAACTTTGCATGCTGCCAAGACATTTTTGGCCTAGAATTGGTTGTGGTCTGTTGGGAGGCTTGGGAATCCTTTTGATATGGGTTTTACCTGGGAGTAACAAGGATTTTATGAGGTAACTTGGTTGTTAAGAATTTTGGTTAGCAAGGGACACTAGAGGACTGTTATGTCTATCTTGCTTATGCAAGTGTGCATAACTGGACAGTGCTTGCCGCCCTATGATAATTATCAGCTTTTGGTTATCTTCTCTAGGATAAATTACTTGTTAAGGTCATTTTTCACTTTTTAAAACAATTTTATTTTTGGACGCTGACAAGATTTTTCCAAGCGTTGTTGTGACCAAATTGGACGCTGACATGGCTTTAGGCGAACGTTGACAGGATTATAGCCGTTGGGCGTTGATGGGTTATATTTGACCGTTGACAAACAATGGGACCTACCCAGTTGTAACTTTTTGACATATTTTCAAGCCGTAATTTTAGGAGTTGTTACTTTCATTTAATGCATGAGATAACTTATAAACTTTTTCAATATTTTCATGATTGATTTTTGAAAATCTTTGCCTATTTTTGGGCCAATCACGTGCATTCATCTACTCCTATAAATTTGGCTCCTATTTTAAACAGGGTATCTATAATTCTTGTCTAACACTTTTCTCTTATCAACCTTCATCTTTTATACATCAAATTAACAGCTTTCATCAATGGCACCAAGATTTAACTCTGCAGAATTGGATTTGGGGTTCAAGTCTCAACACAACATGATTGCTTATCTTGTTGCTGATAATACTTTGTTCCCTCAATACACTCAGATGGTGGAGTATTTGAATGCATCCCCTTTAAGGTATGCTCTTTCTCATGCACCACTCATTCCAGTCACACACATTAAACAGTTTTGGAACACTGTCAGTTCCTCAACAGTTAATGGAGTGACAACATTGAATTCTATTGTCCATGGGAGACCTTGGGTGGTTACTGAGGCCTTGGTACGCCAGGCCTTGCATCTTAATGATGCTGATGGTATAACCATGCTTCCCATATCTGAAATAGAACAAGGGCTAAGGGCTTTGGGATACCCTATTCCTGATGAAGGTACTCTTAATAAGTACCATAAGCAGGAATTTCCCCCAGCCTGGAAGTACCTAATTCACATTCTCCTTCAGTGTTTGAGTCCCAAGTGTACTGCACATAATGAGATCAATAGATCCATTGCATCTGCTATTGTGTGTATTGCAACTGGGCAAAATTATAATTGGTCTAAAATGATTTTTGAAGGAATGTGTAAAAACAAGGGGACAAAAATGACTTTAGCTTATCCCCGTTTTCTGCAAATGGTTTTTGATGCTCAAAGATATTGTTCAAGGGATCACAATGACTTTTATAAGATCCCTGAACAAAAGAAGGCTATTTTCACCAAGATGAATTCACCACCTCTTAGAGACCTACCATTAACCCCAGCCATGCTTGCTGTTATTGCAGCAGCACAACCCCAACCAGACCCCCAACCTCATATTGACCCTCAACCACAACTTGAACCTATCCCTGAACCTTTACCCTCCCCTGACCAAATGCAAATAGACCAAAATCCCTTTGACGCTGACACATCTAATGTGGGCGTTGATATGCCTATTTCCAACGTTGACACCCAACCATCACAATCCCAAACACCCCTTAACCAACCTACATCTACACCATCTTCTACACCATCTTCCACACCACCAGAATATAGGTTGCTTAAACGCCAAAGGACTGCTGGAGTGTTCTCCTCTGGTGGTCCTAGCCATGAAGCAGAGAGAACCACCACCACAAGTGTGGCTGGTGACCTGGATGAGGCTGGGACTATTGGTTCTGGCTTAGAAGCTGGCCAAGACAGTCCCACCATTATTAAGTCCTCATCCTTGCCCAATGAACCTAACTTGGGAGGTCAAATTCCCATTTTGGAAGAGGGCAGACTGGAACCAATGACGCTTTTAGAATTGACGGCTGTCTGCATTAGCTTGCAAAAGCAAAATGCAGACTTGGTACAGATTGTCAGTAACCAAGGCCTTGAACTCAAAGAATTGAGGGAGAGGATTGTTGTTTTGGAGAGTGCTCATTCAAGGGGAGGTATGGAGGAGTCTTCCAAAGGGGAGGAAGCAAGAAATCTGAGTGATAAGAGCAGCCAAGATGGTCAATCATTGGATATTGCTGAAGCTCTTACTACATTGAAGGAACAAAAAGGTTTTGATACGTCCTTAATCTCTCCAACAAATTTAAATTTATCATTTACAGATATGCTGAGAGAAGTTACACAAGGCGCTGAGGGAAAATATTTAAGCGTTGATAAGACAAGTTTGGACGCTGACAGAAGTATTTTGGGCGCTGATAGAGGAAATTTGGGCGTTGACAGATCTGCTTATGGAGGTGATGTATTCCAGTCATCATCTATCATCAAAGATGTTCCCACTCAGGTATTATCATCTACCTTACCAACAATTGAACCAACAGATAAGGGTAAGGGTAAGTTGGTAGAAGAAGTTGTTCCAAAGAATGCAGCTCAGGTTGAATTTGAACCAACAGATAAGGGTAAGGGTAAGTTGGTAGAAGAAGTTGTTCCAAAGAATGCAGCTCAGGTTGAATTTGATAGAAGGTTGGCTGAGCAAATGATGGAACAAGGTGAGAAGAAAAAGTCACCATTTGTTGTGACTTCTGAGGAAGAAAGTGATGGAGGCAGCTCAGATTCAAGTGTGATGATTGTTGAACCAGAAAGACTTGAGTATGGTGATGAGCTTGCTAGGGAAAGGCTGAGAGATTTGAAGTTGCAAATTGATTTTGATATGCCAGAGGTAGTTCAAATGTACAATTCTTGGGAAGAAAGCTGCATGGATAATCCAGACTTGACCATTTCTGATCAGATATGGGGTTTGGAAATTCTTCTTAGAGTTCAGCAGGATTGTAAGGTTATGTTGAAGTACAGGGCAAGCAACATTCTCTCTCAACTGAAAAGGGATAGAAGGAAGCTCTATTTTATGTTGCTCAAATGTCATGGAGTTGGATGGACACATCAGAAGCTGAAGGCTTTGACATTTGATGAGTTGGAACATAGGGCTTATCCTATTTGGGTGAAAGTGCAGGAAGAGAACACTTTCAGACTTCTTTCAGATGAAAGAAAGGAGCAACTTGCAGAAGAGATGGCAATCAAGAAAGCTATGATAGTCCCTAGACCAGTGAAGAAGGGATTTGTTCTTGAGTTTCCAAAAGATATGTCTCAACTGTATCCAAGTGAAGCAATCATTAGAAAGAGCCTTAAGCTCTCCCCATTAGAAGCTTCAGATATGGTTCATGTGTTACCACTAGATTCCAGGAATCCAATTATAAGTTATGAGGAAGATGAATGTGGATTCTGGAAAATTGGAAGATTTGGCAAGGAGGTACACACTTTTACCACTCTCATATCTTTATTTGCAAGTTGTGACAGAGAAGACTTGGTAGACCTTTGGAGGTTGTTGGAGACCAAGTATGAGGCTGAAGCACCAACTTCAGCCAATGGAATAAAACTTTGGACCACATTCAAAAGAATGTGTGGGACAAATGAAGAAGATCCTGAAATATGGAAGGATCTTGAAGATGACCTCAGTGGTCTTCAATGGAGGTTATATTCAGCTGCAGGTGTATATCATTTGAGTTCTACAAAGTTTGCTGAGTATTTACTTGTAGATGCTCAGTATTTCATATCCAAGGCTGTTTTGGAGAAGATGAAGGACACCCAGTTGGAGATAGACTACACAAGTGACGTGGCAAAGAATTTGATCAGATTTATTTATTACCAATATGATAAGGTTTGTCAGACTCCTCCAAGTTCTTAATGTTTATTCAGAAACTTGATCATAAGAGTGGATATCAAGTTTAGGGGAGGATTGTTGGGAATAAATTTAGGCCAGAACACTTGAACGCTGACAAGAACAACTCAAGCGTTGACAAGAGCAAAGTGAGCGCTGACAGCATAAGCGTTGACAAGATAAAGTCAAGCGTTGACAGATTGAAGACAAGCACTGATGGAAGTTGTGAGCTACACGTATATTATATTCTAGATTACTTCTAGTAAGGATAGAAACGACAATGTATTTTCTATGTTTATCTTTACCTAGAATAATTGATTCGTAGCTTATTGTACAAGACTTCTTGTTCTATAAAAGAAGATCTTTTAGGTTAATGTTTAATATCAGTTTTCATAGTATTCGCAAGTTAAACCTTTCATTGTAATCAACAAGATTATTCTAATACAAGTGAAAGTTTGTTTAACATCATTGTGTTTTAGATCAAGTGTTAATTCCGCATAACACTTTGTTACTTTATTCATAAGCAAAGGTTTCTCTACGTGTAGTACTTGATCTAATCTCGTATACACAAAGCTAATCGATCTAAGTTTGGGATCAACAGTTGTTTATGGTTAGTAGATGATTAGTGGTTAAACTGGGTTAAGTTTTGGTTAAAAACTTGGTGGATTTTGGCTAAAATCGTGTTACCCTGTTTGTGTTCTGCTTACTGTTCTTCGTCTACATCTTTTTAAAGTTCCGAACCAAATTTCATTGAAAGTTCTGAACCAGGTCTTAGAAAAAGTTCCGAACCAATTTATAAAAAAAGTTTCGACCGAATTTGCTAAAAAGTTCCGAACCGGATTTCATCGAAAGTTCCAAACAGATTTTTTGGTAAAGTTCCGAACAGATTTTTTGCCAAAAATTTCCGATCCAGAATTTTTTAAAAAAAAGTTCCGAACAAAAAAAAAAAAAAAAAAAAAAGTTCCGATCAGATTTTTTAAAAAGTTCCGAATAAACAACAAGAAAATCTTCCGAACAAAAAAGTTCCGAACAAGGAAATCAAATCTTCCGAACCAAAAAATCTTCCGAACAAAGTTATAAGACCACCAGCTAGCTTGCTAGCTTAGCTTTTTTTTTTCCCGCCCATTTCAGCAGCTAGCTTGCTAGCTTCCAGCAGTTAGCCTGCTAGCTTGTTTATTTAATAGTATTGTTCCGTAATTGTTTAGTTTTATCTGAAAGTTGTTCCGATTTTATTTTTGAAAGTTACGTATTTTTAGTTGAATTTTTCGTCGATTTTTAGTATTAATATTTTTTCCAAAAGTTTAGGTTTTATCTTTTATTTAGTACCCGCTTTAGGTTTTGCCTCATTTAGCTTTAAAGTACCATTTTACTTTTATTTTCTCCTTTTTCGTTAAGTAAACTTTATTTTCGAGTCGATATTTAATTTTGTTTTTTAGTTTTATTTTTATTAATTGTTTCGTTCTAAATCTACGTTTTATTATTTATATTGTTTTGTTTTATTAGTTAATTGCTTTCAGCTTATTGTTATTATTTTGTGCATTTACCTTTTTAGTAGAATAGAAAACCCAAACCCCCTATTTGTCACCAAGAACAATCTTTTCACTTTGAGCTGTGATCAATTCGAGAAGATACCGAGACATAATCTGAACCCAATGAAAACCAATGTATCAAACTCCACAACAGAATGGAGTAGCTGAAAGGAAGAATAGGACATTAATTGAGGCTGCTAGAACTATGCTGGCTGATTCACTTTTGCCAAATACCTTTTGGGCAGAAGCAATCAATATTGCATGTTATGTGTTAAATAGAGTCCTAGTAACTAAGCCTCAAAACAAAACACCTTATGAACTCTTGACTAATGTAAAGCCAAACCTAAGTCATTTGAAACCTTTTGGGTGTCATGTGTCCATACTAAATTGTTAAGTTAGATTCACTAATAACACGGGTAAAAGATCCGAAGGTCGGAGAGGATAGAAGTGGTGTTTAGCCATTTTAGAGAGAGAAACAAGTAAGAATAAAAGTGTGTTTATTCTAGTGAGAGAAAGACAAGAAGGAAATGATAAGCCTCACCCCTACATGGAAGTATGGAAGGGTTTATATAGCCGGGACTTGGACTTTACATATGACAATATTAGTCCCTGCAAGTCCCGGCTATGAAACTAATGTAATTCCGTTAGTCGCACACATTTTAAGGCTAACAATCTTCCCCCAATGTGGTGACATACGAAATTACTTACAATGTTCCTAACAAATGCAAATACAACAAAAATATGACAGTATTAAGTTTGCTTCCAATGCTGAGGATGATACAGTTGTCTTCAAGTCTTCTAGAAAAACTTATACCTCAGTTTGAATCCTCTTTGTCTTTGCTTGTTGAGGAACCATTGTATCATGTATGAACTTAATTAAGTTCCCCTCAATTCATACCACATGTCTTGAAAAGCTTTCTTCATAGACTTCTTTTTGACGAAGCTTCTGAATCAGCTCCCCCCAAACCAAAATCCCTGTCTTGAGCAAAATCTGTAGCTTGATCAATCTTCTATCTTTGACATTTAAAGTGCACATCGGAATTTTGTAGAAGAAGAAGTAAACCCCACCAAGTAACTGCTACCTTGACATTTTTGGTCTTCATGATTATGTGTTTGGGGGAACATGTAAGAAATCAACAACAAATCTTCTCACGCTTGTAGAATGCTTCCCCCTAGAAGTTGAACTAAGTACTCCAGAGTGGGAACTAAGTATCCAAAGTACACGTTCATCCCCCATGATGGTGACGAACTCTCGGAAGCATCATCTGACGTGTACGGTCAAAATCGCGAGATGTTCTTGTCGAAAGTATGATGGTGACGAACACTCGGTAGCGTTCTTGTCAAACGTATGGTGGTTAAGAACACTCGGTAGCATTCTTGTCAAAAGTATGATGGTTAAGAACACTCGGTAGCATTCTTGTCAAAAGTATGGTGGTTAAGAACACTCGATAGCATCATCTGACGAGTACAATCAGAATCGTTAGAAGTCCGTGTCTGAAGCAGTAATCTTTGTTGACATTCTGTAGCTCAAGTTGCTCGTGAGAATTGTTTGCTGATCACATCTCTACTCTTGTACTCTCTGGCTAAACTTACCAACCTCGTATTCTATCGGCTATTTGTAGTGGCCACTGGTGAAATAAACCTGATATTCCAAACTTGAAACTTAAGTTTAATCTCCCAAATTTGTTACTTATGCTTAGCACTTATGTTGATTGAACAACGGTGTAGAGAAACGGCTCTTAGAATCTTATACATAAAGAGAGAGGTATAAGATGTAGAACACCTCTTGAAGTATCCACAACTCCCGGTGAGTGTGACACTGAGCACTACAACGTAACTCCTTAAGTGATAGTTGTCCATGTCTTCGACCATCCACCCCTTGACAGTGGAAACTAGATAAATCAAGTCTCAATCATGAATGCTCAAGCGAATCATCAATCGATAGAGGGGGTGAAAGAGGCTCGATGATGAATTGAGTAGACGCCTTCGTGATATTCCACTTCACCTATAAATAATAAATACCAAATCCACTTCGTAATCACTTGACATTACTTTGCCCGAATACTAGCCGTTTTGACAATTTAGTGAATCTTAAAGGATCGTTTTGGTGTTTGTTTGTTTTTGTCGTGTTTGTTGTGTGTGTTGAGTATGAGTGAGTGTCGTTAACTAGGGAACCAACGATGACTAGAAAAAGAGAGGTCGTCAACGTCGTCTAGTAAACTTGATTTTTGAAGCCCAAATCAATCATATATCCAACTGATGCGCAGATATCAAATTTTTTTCCGAAAAATAGGGTTTCAAAACGAGGATTTTCTTTGGTCGATAAGAATCCGAAATGACTATACCCGTTGTATACTTGGACCATGAAAAAGACATCACCAAATTCAATATATCATTTGAATGGAGAAAACGGGGTATGTGTATTTTTTCAAGCCATTCGTTTTGTTAAACCTTAAGCCCATCAGTTGTGAATATTCGGTAACCACACAGATTGAGGCCCAACTTGCAATATCATTTTTTGGCCCAATGTTAAACTCACCACAGAGAAATTGAAAACTTATCCAGCCCATCAATGTATTGCATGTGCCCGGTTTGCCTCTCAACAATATGAACCCGGTCCAATCAATAGGGAATAAATAGGATTAGTTCCCCTAGATTTTCTCATAGTAACCCTAATCACATAACTCTCAACCACATCATACTCTCTTCCCTTTTTATTCTATCGTACTCTCCGCCCCAAAATACTCTCATCAACAAATCAGCTCCCAATCTAATCACCTCCATCACATCTTATAAACTTATCACAATCCATCTCCATCCAAATACAACTATCTTATCAGCCGATCCCCATCTCTTACTTGTAAACTCAGATCACAAAACTCAATACCAAATCTCCCATATACTACAAGCATATCATCTACCACACCAATAAACAACACCACCCTTTTATTTTCTTAATGCTCATAAGCTGTTTGAACCAAGTACGGCATGGTCGAGGCTTCAAGATCTTATTGCAAGGTCTCTGGTAGGTTTTTGTAGAATAGATAATGCTGTTTTCAGTCATTGAATCAAAGTAAAGCAATAACAGATTTGTTAATTGACTTTCTTTAAATTCGAATATAAAAAAGGGTTTGCATCTAAAAAGATCAGTGATGATGATTTCGTGGGTTTTGATCTTTAAAGATCTTAACATGCATGTCACTATACGATTTGGATCTGAGATCTTTTTATTTGAAATTAAGTTTTGATGTTCGAGTCTAGATGGGATTAGGAGACGAAGGGATTAGGATTTAGATTGGTGTTGATATTGGAGTAATAAGGTTGGATTCAAGATTGGTGTGGTCAAGTCAGTCTCGGGCAATGTTTTCTAAACATCATGGTCTCGTTTTTATGTTAAACTGCAACGTAATGTTTTCTTAGACAATTCACACAATCTTTTTTTAAAAAATGTCATCGCAGTCAATCAAAAGGACCCATCGCAGTCAACAATGTTCCATCGCAATATGAGCCCATCACAACGACTCATCGCAGCGAATCATCGCAGCGACTCATCGCAGCGATCCATCGCAGCCATCCATCGCAATCAATGCGATCAATAATATCCATCGGGAACTCCCATCGCAGTCTAGCCATCAGAATGTGCATCTGAAGAGGGTTTTGACCCAATTTCTTGGTTTCTCCAAAAAAGCGGATCTGTTAATATTTAGTTTGATAAGCCCAAAAACCCAGAAATATTGAAATCAGTGCAAAAACCCAGATTTGACCCATAAGAAAAAATGATAGAACAATAAACTGATAAAAAAGGTAATGATACTGTTACAGACACAGTAATCAAGAGAGAAAAAAATGATATGGGAGTACATATATCGAGAGCGACATAAACTGTTAAAAACAGTTTACACGAATACACACCAATGATGTGAAATGATATGGTGGATTCAAGATCAGACCCCAAGACTAGCATAAACACGAGTACACACCAATGATTTCAACACATAACACAACACACGGATAAAAACACGAAACACCCCCGGTTAGCTCTGATGCCAATTGTTAAACTAGATTCACTAATAACACGGGTAAAAGATCCGGAGGTCGGGGAGGATAGAAGTGGTGTTTAGCCATTTTAGAGGGAGAAACAAGTAAGAATAAAAGTGTGCTTATTCTAGTGAGAGAAAGACAAGAAGGAAATGATAAGCCTCACCCCTCCATGGAAGTATGGAGGGGTTTATATAGCCCGGGACTTGGACTTTACATATGATAATATTAGTCCCTGCAAGTCCCGGCTATGAAACTAATGTAATTCCGTTAGTCGCACACATTTTAAGGCTAACAAAAATACTCTTGATTATTTGGGAAAGTTTGATGGAAAGTCTGATCCAGGATATCTTGTAGGATATTCATTGCAAAGTAAAGCATATAGGGTTTACAATTTGGCAACTAAGAAAGTTGAAGAAAATGCTCATGTCAATTTCTTAGAAAATAAACCCAATGTTCCAGGAATAGGATATGCTTGGATGTTTGATTTAGATTATCTAACTAACTTCATGGATTACTACTCTTTGCAAAAGGATTGTCAAACTAACAATGCAGGTGAGGAGTCAAGTGCGACTAATGCAGGTACTCAAGAAGATGTTTCTTCATCAGATGATGATATTCATATCTATGTGCCAAACATGCCTACTGTTACTCCCATGACTGCAACTCTCAAGAAGAAAACCATGCCATCAAATGATGATCAAGCCTCCCAGAAGCTTCAGAGGCTTCAAGATCAAGAAAAGAATGCTACATCTGCTAATAAGCATTCAGGAGAAGAGTCTTTTGAGTCACAACACTCAGCAGTACATACTATACCTAGCAGTACTTCATCTGCAAGTACTGCTAAGTCAAAATCTGCTAAATCTGTTGACTCACTAGAAGAGATTTTGCAAGCATTAGACGATGAAGACTTATATGCCAGTCCAGCTGAAGGAATCTTCTCTAAAGCTTCCTATGAGAGCAGGGTGCAGTAACTGATTTCAACAATTTGGAAACAGAAATTCCAGTCAGTTCTATTCCCACTCATAAAGTCAACAACAACCATCCTGCTACACTAATTAATGGTGATCCAAAATCTGCTGTACAAACCAGAAGACAACTGCAACCCAATATTGAAACTCATGCACTAGTGAGTTATGTCAAACAACAGCAGAGAACAAATCATAAAGATACTCAGCATTGTTTGTTTGCCTGTTTCTTATCTCAAGTAGAGCCCAAAAACATCTCTCAGGCTCTTGATGAAGAAAGTTGGGTAGATGCCATGCAAGAAGAATTAACACAATTTGAGCTACAAAAGGTTTGGATTCTTGTGGATCTTCCATCAGGTAAAAGAGTAATTGGTACTAGATGGGTCTTCAGGAACAAGAAGGACGAAAGAGGGGTTGTGGTGAGGAACAAGGCAAGACTTGTTGCTCAAGGCTATAGACAGGAAGAAGGGATAGACTATGATGAGGTTTTTGCACAAGTGGCAAGGATAGAAGCCATGTAAAACCCGCATGCTTTTACCATGCATAGTACCCTTAGGATCGTACGTACTAGTTAAAACTTTCCTAATATAGCATGATTACAATTACGTGTTAGGAGTTTACGTATTACGTACGTGTTAGAACACGATAAGTATTTTATATGCACGATCACGTAATAATTATTTAACAATAATTAATCACGAACATGCGATCATGAAATCATGAACGTAATTAAAACACGAACTATTTTTAATTACGTATATATATTTATTACGAGCGTAATTAAATATAGTAGATCACGGTATTTACGTAACGAGAACATTTAAAACACGAACTTAAATAAACACAAACGAGTGACTAAAATAACGAGACACGGAAAAGGTACGGGAACCCCATGTGGGGGTCCCTACCCGCGGCCAAACAAGGGCAATGGGCCAAGCCCATTGTCAAATTTACTAAAAGGGTTATTTATTTTTTTACACTACACAAAAACACTTTACAGAAAATTTCAAGAAAACCTAAAACCCTCTTTCTCCTTGTTCTTTGTGCCGCCACCCATAAATCACCATACAAGGTGATTTGTTGATCTTTGATCTTGAAGAATTGGTGATTGACCGTGTTTGTTCTTCGTTCTCTTGATCCACGAATTCGGTAAAAACCTTTTTAAACCTTTTCTTTTAATTTAATCTTTTATTAATTATGAACATGTGATGTTTTTATAAAAACATAATAATTAATCATAGATCTAACATGTTTTGGTGATTAATTAAATCAAAGGGTTGTTTTAAGGGGTGTTTCGTTTTGGCCGCAGGCTGCAACCGAACCCGAGGGGGTTTCGGTTTGCCAAGCCGACCACCACCAATACCATATGGTCTTGGTTGGTGCGTGTGGGTCCCACGGCAACAAGGGGAAACACGGGGTACCCCGAGTTGGTTCGGGGTACGGTGTCGATTCATGTCCGGTTCATGTTTTCTAGCCTAGATCCGGTTCATGGTTTATGTTAGTTTTTTTTAATGTTATGAACTTATGTTAAAATTAAACTAATAAACGATGTGATTAATTTAATAACATGACTTAGGTTATTTGATTATAAATGAACATGAAATTATTTTAACCTAAGTATTTATATATTTAAGACTTATGATTAATTAATTATTTTAAAACCATGGATATAATTAATTAATTAACATGACTTAGGTTATATTATTAATATATAATAATACATATTTTAACCTAAATATTTAACTTATTTAATTAAAAACATGTTATACTTTAATTAAATATTATAACCTATAGTTTAATTAAATTACATGAAATAATTATTAAACTATACAATATACCATATGACTTAGAAAATAATCATGAAAAACACTTAGGCTTATGTACTTAGCTTATTTAACCAGCTTATTCTAATTATGGAAACTTTCTATTTTTAGAAAGTTAATTAAATAAGGCAGCTAATCTATTTATGGAAACCAGCTATTTTTAGAAACTTATTTATTTAAGGCAGCTAATCTATTTATGGAAACTTATTTAATTAAGGCAGCAAATCTATTTATGGAAACTTTCTATTTTTAGAAACTTATCTATTTTAAGCAGTAAATCTATTTTTTTGAAACTTTCTATTTTTGGAAACTTTCTATTTTAGGAAACCTGCTATTTTTGGAAAGTTACTTATTATTACACAGTAAGTATAATAACACATAAAATACTAGAAATACTTAATCAGATTAAGCAGAATATAAGATTTAATACAGTTTAAGGCTTTAAAACAGTAAAACATAGTAAGAACACATAAAATAAGCTAAGACATGACATAAAACCAGCTATGTATTTAGTAAGCAGATACTTATTCATGTACGTATTTATGTAGCACTAGTGATTCGGAAGTAGGATTCTCGCAGTTCATCTTTCTCGTTCACTGGACATAAGGTACGGATTCCCGTCCTTTCAGTATGGACATTCTTTCCTTATTAGGATTCCCCGTATGCAGCCAACTGTTTTCCCGTAGTATAAGTTATGAGTTTGATTGCTTATGTTTAATTAAGATTACCTATAGCCATATACATGCATGACCAGTTTCACCTAGTTATGGAGGTACCATAACCATAACATTAGAGGCACTGATGTTATGACTTCACCACGGCGGAGTGATTGCTCGTGGCGTCCCTTCAGCTTTTGGCCATTTATTTATATTTATCATGTGGGGCGTATGGGTGCATCCTAGTTACATGTTTTTATTCAGGATTACATGGTGAATGTGGTGTGTGCCTTGCATCCTTCACAAGGAGCTGATCCCTCCTACCCATAAACCAGTATATTAAATTAGAGGCAGCCCCTCTAATTTGCATGATGAGGTCACCCCTCCAATTATTCATGTACGGTGGATTTTCATGACCTATATTGGCTAATGGTAAAATATGACAAATAGTTTTTATAAGATAAACATAAGACTTTCAAACTATAAAACCAGTTTTATTTAGACTTAACCATGTTACTCGGGACTTAGTTTTTCTTCCGCTGTTATTATGTTATATGCTATCCTATTCATGCTTTATTGTACATCCGTGCACTGAGCGTATTTGCTCAGCCGTTTTCCTTTTCTATGTTCCCAAAACGGCAGGTACTCAGGGACACTCGTAGACACTAAGAGTACGTGCATATGGACTGGAAGCTGTCTAGCCTTCTTTACATTATGCATTTCCTTTCTTTTGATACTTATGCTTTGGACATTGTTTAGTCCTTTCCTTTATTATACTATGTTTGTGTGTGATGAGCTTTACTTTTAGACTACCGATGTTTGATTCCGGTATTTTCCTTTTTATGGTCAAGTAATGTTTAGACATTTTACCTTGTATGCTTTGATGACACGCCATAATTACTGTGATATTTCCATTTCCAAAATGGGGTGTTACAATTATGGTATCAGAGCCAAGGCTTCGACCTGTAGGCTCTCAAATATGACCTGTGATTAGTGGGTAGTCACTACGGTCTTCCTAGAACTGACAGTTGTTTTAATGCATTCATCATTTTTAAGCATACATATACATGTCATTGTTGCAGGTTTTTTGACTAAGTAATGGTTGGTATAGGACTGGCCCTATTTAGTCGCATGTGTTTTATCGAAACTTTTAAATTTGGGACCGACCCATAGGCGTCCCCTCGCTATGTCTTTTGTTTTGGGTGAACTGACCAGAGGCGTTCACTCTCGAGCATACAAAAGTTTTCATAAAACTGCATCATGCATTCATACACAAAATTTTATTGCATAAAATTTTTCTCGTGAATTTTTAGTATAATTTTTTTTTTCATGTATATAATTATATTTTATGTTTTGAACTGTTTAATCATATGTTTTATGTTATACTGTTAGATGGTTCTCACACGCGAACAGGAGCAGCTCAATGCTGCAATTCAGGCTGCCATGCAAGCCTTGCTTCCTCAACTAAGGAATGACATCCGGGCTGAAGTTCAAGCTGCCAACAATCAGCCACCTCCTCCTCCTCCTCCAGTGACATTAGCAGTATGGCTGGAGAGATTCAACAAGCTCCGCCCTCGAGCTGTTGAGAAGACAAATAGCCCCAGCGATGCTGAAAGCTGGTTGGCTCACATCGAGAAGATTTTCAACGCTATGGGCTGTGACCCCGCATACAAGGCGAGGTTGGCATGCTATCGGTTCGAAGGCGATGTACTCAACTGGTGGTTAGCATTGATGCAATCTGAAGGTGGTGATGAGTGGGTTGCTGGTTTGACTTGGGCTCAGTTTAAGGACAGGGTGATGGAGCAGTTCTTTCCCAAGGCTGAGCAGGAGAAGCTCAAGAGAGAGTACCATGGGATCCGTCAGAGAGCTGGGGAGAATAGTAATGAGTTTATGCAACGCTTTCTTCGCTTGGCTGCTTTCCTTGGTGCGGCAACAGGTACTCCTGAAGAGCAGGCACATCACTTCAGATGGGCTCTTCGCACATCGGTCGCAAACAATCTGGTGTGTGCTACGTTCAACACTGTAGCACAAGTGGCCGATGCAGCACGAAAACTGGAGATGCTGCAGGAAAGGGATGAGTTCGGGGAGACTGAAAGACCCGACAAGAGGTAAACATTCGTATTCAAGCGGTGACCAACCCGTATACTTTCCATATGTCAATTATTCATCTCTTTAAATGTATCTTCCAGGCAGAAAACTGGGGACCGGTCTCAGCCGGCTACTCAGCAGCAGCCTCATCAGCCCAAGGGAAACGGTCAGACTAACGACCGTTCTGCTACGGATAGGCGTGGCGGTAATGACAATTACCATAACAACGCCGGGCACTCCAACAATAGCAGGTCCCAATACTTACGAAATTCCTTACGTTTTATGTTATAAATCATATTCTGACACTTTAGCAAACTTCTACCAGGAACCATGGAAACGGTAGGGACCAGAACCAGAGAGGTTCGCAGCCTAGCCGTCCAGCTATCACTGGTATTCAATCTTACGATTATCCGCATCGTCATTTGTACCCAACTATCATGTCTTATGTAAAATGTTGTTATCAGGTCCTCAGCCAGCCAGAGCACCTGCTGGAGGATACACTCATCCTCTTTGCTCTACTTGCCACCGTAGGCATCCAGGACCATGTCGCCGTAATACTGATGCATGCTTCAAGTGTGTTCTTCCTGGCCATATTATGAAGGATTGCCGTAAGGGCGAGATGGAGGGTACATCGGGACATGCTGATACCAAGCCGCCTCCTACTGCCGGGCGTGTCTACATGACATCTCGAGACCAGGCCAACAAGTCTACAGGTACCATCATTGGAATCTTGTATATGTATGGTCGCGCTGCATGTGTTCTTTTTGATACAGGTGCTACTCACTCGGCTATTTCTACCGCTTATGCTAAGAACTTTAGGATGCCTCCCTTGCCACTAGAAAATAGGCTTACTATTTTCACGCCTCTGAGGGACTATGTATTAATCACCCATGTATACAAGAGTCTTCCCATAGAATTTGATGATAAGGTTCGACCTGTCGACGTACTTCCGCTGGACATGAATGACTTCGACATGATTTTGGGCATGGATTGGCTATCCCAGCATCATGCTACCATAGACTGCCATTCATATCGAGTTATCTTCGGTGATGTTAATGCACCAGAGTACATTCATAATGGGTTCATACCCGGATGGTCTGTACAAGTCATATCCACCCTGCAAGCGCGTGCACTGCTGTCACATGGCTGCGAGGGTTATCTAGCTATGGTTCACGACATGGATGCTGAATCTCCATCGATTCAGGATCAACCAATAGTGTCGGAATCCCAAGACGTGTTTCCAGCAGAATTTCCGGGCATACCACCTGCACGAGAAGTGGAATTCAGTATCGAGCTGATTCCAGGAGCTGAACCAATCTCCAAGGCTCCTTATCGCATGGCTCCCATAGAGCTGAAGGAGCTGAAGGATCAACTGCAGGAACTTCTTGAACGAGGTTTCATTTGACCGAGCGCATCTCCATGGGGCGCACCGGTCTTGTTTGTTAAGAAGAAGGACGGTAGTATGCATCTTTGCATAGACTATCGCGAGCTCAACAAAATTACCATTCGGAATAGATATCCACTGCCACGCATTGACGATCTGTTTGACCAACTCCAAGGGGCCAAACACTTCTCTAAGATTGATCTCAGGTCAGGCTATCATCAGCTACGGGTCAAGGAGAAGGATATAGCTAAGACTGCCTTTCGTACTCGTTATGGCCACTACGAGTTTGTAGTTATGCCATTTGGCCTGACAAATGCTCCAGCAGTGTTCATGGATCTGATGAACAGAATCTTCCATGAATTTCTGGACAAATTCGTCATTGTTTTCATCGATGACATCCTGATTTTCTCAAAGTCCAAGGAGGAACACAAAGACCATCTTCGTATAGTACTACAGATTCTTCGCCAGAAGCAGCTGTATGCTAAATTCTCCAAGTGTGAGTTCTGGTTAGACAAGGTGGCATTCTTAGGTCACATTGTATCAACAGAAGGAATCACTATGGATCCAGCGAAGGTTGAGGCCATTACTAAGTGGCCAAGGCCGACATCGGCGACGGAAGTCCGCAGTTTCTTAGGCTTAGCTGGCTATTACCGTAGGTTCATAGAGAACTTTTCCCGCCTAGCACTACCATTGACCAAAATGATGCGGAAAGGGGAGAAATTCGTCTGGACTGAAGATCGAGAGAAGAACTTTGAAGACCTGAAGCAGAAGCTAGTATCTACACCTATTCTTACTCTACCATCTGGTACGGGTGGTATTCAAATCTACAGCGATGCATCGGGGAAGGGACTTGGCTGTGTTCTCATGCAACATGGGAAAGTGATCGCGTACGCTTCACGACAGCTTAAGCCTTATGAAGAAAATTACCCCACACACGATCTGGAACTTGATGCAGTCGTGTTTGCATTGAAGATATAGAGACACTACTTATATGGAGAATCATGTGACATTTTCACGGACCACAAGATCTTGAAGTATATCTTCACTCAGCGTGAATTGAACATGAGGCAGAGGAGATGGTTAGAGCTGTTGAAGGATTATGATATTAATCTACAGTATCATCCTGGAAAGGCAAATGTAGTAGCAGATGCCCTTAGCAGGAAGTCCGGAATGATCAACGGCATTAGAATCGAAGAGGAAATCATAAGAGACTTGGAGCGACTAGACATCGAGTACATGGTACGTGGACAACACGGTTACTGGGCTAATCTTAGAGTAGAACCCGAGTTGCTATCTAAGATCAAGGAAGCTCAAAAGGATGACGGAGAAATCTGGGCGATAGTACAGAATTTGGAGAAGCAGACAGAATTCAGAGTAGATGCAGATGGTATCGTATGGCAGGGCACGAGACTTTGTGTTCCTGATGACCAAGAACTCCGGGAAGCTTTGTTAGGTGAAGTTCACAGCTCCCCATTCTCGATACATCCTGGTTCGACTAAGATGTACCATGACATCAAGCAGTACTTTTGGTGGAGTGGTATGAAATAGGATGTGGCCACTTACGTCTCCAAATGTCTTACCTGCCAGCAGGTTAAGATCGAGCATCAGCGATCTGGCGGTCTCCTTCAACCGTTAGATATTCCAGAGTGGAAGTGGGACAAAATCACCATGGATTTTGTTACCGGTCTTCCGCCTACCAAAAGGAAGCATGATGCAATTTGGGTTATCGTTGATCGACTTACCAAATCAGCTCATTTCTTACCGATCCGCAAGGAAGATCCGGTAAGTAAACTCGCAGATACGTATAGACGAGAGATCATGAGACTCCACGGTGCACCATCCAGCATCATCTCAGACAGAGATCCTCGATTCACTTCGCGCTTTTGGAAAAGTCTGCAGAAAGCTTGAGGTACACAACTTAAGCTTAGCACAGCTTTTCATCCTCAAACGGATGGACAGTCGGAGCGAACCATTCAAACATTGGAAGATATGTTGAGGTCATGTGCGTTGGAATGGACGGGTGATTGGGACGAATACATCTGTTTGGTGGAGTTTGCATACAACAACAGCTGGCACGCAAGCATCAAATGTGCTCCATTTGAGATGTTGTATGGCAGAAAGTGTCGCGCCCCAATCTGCTGGGATCAGGTTGGCGAGCGAACACTCGAAGGACCGAAAATCATAGAGATGACAAATGAGAAGATCGCAGTAGCTAAGCAGAAAATTCAGGAGGCACGGTCACGTCAGAAGAGTTACGCCAATAAGCATCGTAGGGATTTACACTTTAACGTAGGAGATCACGTCTTCCTTAAGATTTCGCCGGCACGTGGTGTTAGACGCTTCGGGATTGAAGGGAAGCTCAGCCCTCGTTTCATCGGACCGTTTGATATCATTGAACGAGTCGGTGAAGTATCTTACCGATTGGCGTTACCTCCGCAGCTTTCGCATGTGCACAATGTGTTTCATGTGTCCTTACTCAGAGGGTACCAGTATCATCCCCTTCACATGGTTCAGTATCCACTGGAACATATACGTGAAGATCTCACTTTCATAGAAGAACCCGAACGAGTTCTTGACATACAAGAACGACTCATGAGAAAGAAGACGATTCCATTCGTCAAAATTCTATGGAGGGATCATACCGAGCGGGAAGCCACTTGGGAAACGGAGGAGTCTATCCGGGCTTCTTACCCTCATTTCATATTTTGAATTCGGGTATGTTCTTCTTTTCCAGTTTACTTTATCTATAATTCGGGGACGAATTATTCTTTTTAGGGGGGAAGAGTTGTAAAACCCGCATGCTTTTACCATGCATAGTACCCTTAGGATCGTACGTACTAGTTAAAACTTTCCTAATATAGCATGATTACGATTACGTGTTAGGAGTTTACGTATTACGTACGTGTTAGAACACGTTAAGTATTTTATATGCACGATCACGTAATAATTATTTAACAATAATTAATCACGAACATGCGATCATGAAATCATGAACGTAATTAACACACGAACTATTTTTAATTACGTATATATATTTATTACGAGCGTAATTAAATATAGTAGATCACGGTATTTACGTAACGAGAACATTTAAAACACGAACTTAAATAAACACAAACGAGTGACTAAAATAACGAGACACGGAAAAGGTACGGGAACCCCATGTGGGGGTCCCTACCCGCGGCCAAACAAGGGCAATGGGCCAAGCCCATTGTCAAATTTACTAAAAGGGTTTTACACTACACAAAAACACTTTACAGAAGATTTCAAGAAAAACCTAAAACCCTCTTTCTCCTTGTTCTTTGTGCCGCCACCCATAAATCACCATACAAGGTGATTTGTTGATCTTTGATCTTGAAGAATTGGTGATTGATCGTGTTTGTTCTTCGTTCTCTTGATCCACGAATTCGGTAAAAACCTTTTTAAACCTTTTCTTTTAATTTAATCTTTTATTAATTATGAACATGTGATGTTTTTATAAAAACATAATAATTAATCATATATCTAACATGTTTTGGTGATTAATTAAATCAAAGGGTTGTTTTAAGGGGTGTTTCGTTTTGGTCGCAGGCTGCAACCGAACCCAAGGGGGTTTCGGTTTGCCAAGCCGACCACCACCAAGACCATATGGTCTTGGTTGGTGCGTGTGGGTCCCACAGCAGCAAGGGGAAACACGGGGTACCCCGAGTTGGTTCGGGGTACGGTGTCGATTCATGTCCGGTTCATGTTTTCTAGCCTAGATCCGGTTCATGGTTTATGTTAGTTTTTTTTATGTTATGAACTTATGTTAAAATTAAATTAATAAAAGATGTGATTAATTTAATAACAGGACTTAGGTTATTTGATTATAAATGAACATGAAATTATTTTAACCTAAGTATTTATATGTTTAAGACTTATGATTAATTAATTATTTTAAAACCATGGATATAATTAATTAATTAACATGACTTAGGTTATATTATTAATATATAATAATACATATTTTAACCTAAGTATTTAACTTATTTAATAAAAAACATGTTATACTTTAATTAAATATTATAACCTATAGTTTAATTAAATTACATGAAATAATTATTAAACTATACAATATACCATATGACTTAGAAAATAATCATGAAAAACACTTAGGCTTATGTACTTAGCTTATTTAACCAGCTTATTTCTAATTATGGAAATTATCTATTTTTAGAAACTTAATTAAATAAGGCAGCTAATCTATTTATGGAAACCAGCTATTTTTAGAAACTTATTTATTTAAGGCAGCTAATCTATTTATGGAAACTTATTTAATTAAGGCAACAAATCTATTTATGGAAACTTTCTATTTTTAGAAACTTATCTATTTTAAGCAGTAAATCTATTTTTTTGAAACTTTCTATTTTTGGAAACTTTCTATTTTAGGAAACCTGCTATTTTTGGAAAGTTGCTTATTATTACACAGTAAGTATAATAACGCATGAAGTACCAGAAATACTTAATCAGATTAAGCAGAATATAAGATTTAATACAGTTTAAGGCTTTAAAACAGTAAAACATAGTAAGAACACATAAAATAAGCTAAGACATGACATAAAACCAACTATGTATTTAGTAAGCAAATACTTATTCATGTACGTATTTATGTAGCACTAGTGATTCGGAAGTAGTTTTCTCGCAGTTCATCTTTCTCGTTCACTGGACATAAGGTACGGATTCCTGTCCTTTCAGTATGGACATTCTTTCCTTATTAGGATTCCCCGTATGCAGCCAACTGTTTTCCCGTAGTATAAGTTATGAGTTTGATTGCTTATGTTTAATTAAGATTACCTATAGCCATATACATGCATGACCAGTTTAACCTAGCTATGGAGGTACCATAACCATAACATTAGAGGCACTGATGTTATGACTTCACCACGGCGGAGTGATTGCTCGTGGCGTCCCTTCAGCTTTTGGCCATTTATTTATATTTATCATCTGGGGCGTATGGTGCATCCTAGTTACATGTTTTTATTCAGGATTACATGGTGAATGTGGTGTGTGCCTTGCATCCTTCACAAGGAGCTGATCCCTCCTACCCATAAACCAGTATATTAAATTAGAGGCAACCCCTCTAATTTGCATGATGAGGTCACCCCTCCAATTATTCATGCACGGTGGATTTTCATGACCTATATTGGCTAATGGTAAAATATGACAAACAGTTTTTATAAGATAACCATAAGACTTTGAAACTATAAAACCATTTTTATTAAGACTTAACCAAGTTACTCGGGACTTAGTTTTTCTTCCGCTGTTATTATGTTATATGCTATCCTATTCATGCTTTATTGTACATCCGTGCACTGAGCGTATTTGCTCAGCCGTTTTCCTTTTCTATGTTCCCAAAACGGCAGGTACTCAGGGACGCTCGTAGACACTAAGAGTACGTGCATATGGACTGGAAGCTGTCTAGCCTTCTTTACATTATGCATTTCCTTTCTTTTGATACTTATGCTTTGGACATTGTTTAGTCCTTTCCTTTATTATACTATGTTTGTGTGTGATGAGCTTTACTTTTGGACTACCGATGTTTGATTATGGTATTTTCCTTTTTATGGTCAAGTAATGTTTAGACATTTTACCTTGTATGCTTTGATGACACGCCATAATTACTGTGATATTTCCATTTCCAAAATGGGGTGTTACAAGCCATTAGGTTATTTTTGGCCTTTGCATCATATATGGGATTTATAGTCTATCAAATGGATGTGAAAAGTGCCTTTCTATATGGTACTATTTCAGAGGAGGTATATGTCTCACAACCTCCAGGTTTTGTAGATCCGAAATTCCCAATAGAGTCTACAAAGTTATCAAATCACTTTATGGTCTGCATCAAGCTCCAAGAACCTGGTATGCAACTTTATCCAACTTTCTGCTAGAACATGGATATAGGAGAGGAACCATTGACAAAACTCTTTTCATCAAGAAAAATGCCAAAGACATCATTCTAGTTCAAGTCTATGTTGATGACATCATTTTTGGTTCTACCAAGAAGACATGGTGTGAAGAGTTTGAAGCTTTGATGAAAGGAAGATTTCAAATGAGTTCTATGGGAGAACTAACTTTCTTTTTGGGACTGCAAGTCAAACAAAGGAAAGATGGAATATTTATCAGCCAAGATAAATATATCGTTGAAATCTTAAAGAAATTTTCATGTATGGATACAAGGAGTACAAGCACACCTTTTGAAGCCAAGAAATCTTTATCAAAGGATGAACATGGAGAAGATGTTGACATTCATCTCTATAGGTCAATGATTGGTTCATTGATGTATCTTACTACTTCAAGACCAGATATAATGTTTGCTGTGTGTGCCTGTTCAAGATTCCAAGTTCATCCAAAGGTGTCACATCTATATGCTGTGAAGAAGATTTTTAAATATCTTAAAAGTGAACCTAATTTAGGATTATGGTATCCTAGAGATTCCACCTTTGAATTGGAAGCAAACTCAGATAGTGATTATGCTGGAGCAAATCATGATTAGAAATCCACAACAGGAGATTGTCAATTCCTAGGCAGAAGACTCATATCATGGCAGTGTAAGAAGCAAACCATTGTTGCTACTTCTACAACTGAAGCTGAATATGTAGTTGCTGCTCATTGTTGTGGACAAGTACTTTGGATTCAAAATCAATTGTTGGACTATGGGTTTAACTTCATGAACACCAAGATTTACATTGATAATGAAAGTACTATATGCATTGTCAAGAATCCAGTATTTCACTCCAAGACTAAGCATATTGAAATAAGACATCACTTTATAGGAGATGCTTATGACAAAAAGCTTATTCAAGTCTTGAAGATTCATACAGACAACAATGTAGCTGTTTTGTTGACCAAGGCATTTGATGCAAAGAGATTCGAATTCTTGGTGACACACATTGGTATGCTCAACCAATAACATGCTGCATATGTTGAGGGGAGGTAATAGATGTACAAGTTTTATATAATTTTTATTGTATAGTCTATGTTTTGTGTTTTTGATGTTATTGAAGGTTTATAGAAAAAGATAAAAGAGGTTACATGTCTAGTGGAAAGCATGAACTGGTCAAAATTGTGAGGTACCGTTGTTACTCCAAGTACCGCTAGCACAAAACCAAGTACCGCTTATGTTCCATGTACCGCTACATGTACGTTGTACCGTTAAGGGTCTCTTTTGTAAATTTGGCGGTTTCTTCGCGCTTGGGTTTGTTATTTACTTAAATACTTACCCTAATTACACAATTGATTCACCTAATCTTTTATTTTTATCTCTTGATTCTATAACCTTCTCTCTAATCTTTCGATCATCAAAAATACTAATGGCTGCTTTACAAGTAATCTCTAAGCATAATTTGGTTGCGAATCTTGCTATGAATGATGACTCTCTTGGTTTCCATGAGATGCTTGGTTTCTATCTCGAAGTCACTTCGCTTCGCACTCACTGTAAGTCCAGTTGTCTCTATACCCATTGTTGAACAATTTTGGGATACTGCTGTGTTAGGTACTCGTTTTAATGAACCTTGCATTAAGGCTAGGGTGAATCATAGGAATATATATGTCACTAAGGTACTGCTACGAGCAAGTTTCAGACTTAATGACGAAAATGGACTTAGTATGCTTAATAATACAGGGATTTATGATGGCCTTGCAGCCATGGGCTATGGGGGTGGTAGGGAAAGTCTTACTTTCTTTAAAGCATTATTTTTACCTCAATGGAAATTGCTTTTTCATGCTATTATTCATTGTTTAAGTTCAAAAAGTACATCTTTTGATCAAATACCTGCTGCATTGGCATATGCTGGTATTTGTCTAAACAACAGGGTTTTTAATTTTTCAAAATTAATTTTTGAAGGCATGACTAGGAATTTGGAAGGGACTAAGAAGTTTTTAATGTATCCTAGATTCATTCAGACTTTAGTTAGTGACAAAATACCTAACCTACCAGCATTAACTGATACATGGGATGTTCCTTCATTCATAAAGAGAACTTTCTCTTTCTTGACCAAACAAGGCAATGCCTTTACAGGAACAGTAACACCATTATTTGCTCATATGTTAGCCAACCTGCCAATCAAGAAGGTGAGGAACCTAGCAATGCTAGTGCTTCTCAGCAAACTCCTTCTCACCAGAGCTCCCACTTTCTAGAAGATTCACAATCTTCTTCTCACAATGTTGGTGTTCCACCAAACACTGATGAGATGATCCACACACCTGCTGCTTCTATTGTTGCTAGTGGTTCACCACAAGCACAAGCACCAGAGGTGGTGGATGTTGCAAATTTAACTACTTTGTATACAAGTTTGTCCCAACAGGTACAAGTATTGCAGAAAGAAAAGCTTGTTCAAGATAAGAAAATTGCTGAATTGGAAGCTAGCCTACTCAAGTTAAGGAACAAAGTGTCATCTTGGATGATGCAATACAGATCTGTTCAGAAAACTGCAATCAAGAAGCAAAGATTCAGGAACCACAAGAAACACAACTGAATACAACCAAACAGGGGAGGAATAATGAAGAACAGGGAAGGAATAATGAAGAACAACCACCTTCTTCTGATAATCAAACAAGGATCTCTGGAAATGACATCAATTTTGAATTGGATGAAGATGTCATGGGGACTTATAAAGATGGAACTGGTTTAGAGACTGGTGTGGATGGACCTTCAGATATGGAGATTCAACAACAAGACCCACAACCTACTCCAAAGGAACCACAAGTTCAAGAAATGTTGGTAACTCAGCCAGAGGAACCACAAGTTCAAGAAAAGTTGGTAAATCAACCAGAGGAGCCACAAGTTGCAGAAACATTGGCAACTCAGCCAGAACCATCAGTTCATTCACCACTTCAAGCTAATTGGAGTGCTTTCTATGAGAAGTTAGAGGAAATTTCTATTTAGTTTCCTGCTCCAACACCACAAAGCAATAAATCAGATAAGACTGAAGAAGTGCAAGTTGATATGATGGCTTCTATGGAAGAAAAAGTATCTGGGGATACACAAGTGATTGAAGAAACAAGTGTGTCAAATACTGGTGAAGTCAACATTGTTGAAGATCCAAGTACTGCTAAGCCAACTAAGTCGACTGCAAGTACTGCTGACATTGTTGAAGACCCAAGTACTGCTAAGCCAACTAAGCCGATTGCAAGTACCACCGGTGATCATTCTTCACTAGAAAGTCAAACTTCTTTTGGAGAAAATGAGACTTTAGCCCAGTTACTGCTTGATTTAAAGAAGAATTTAGTTGAGAATACTAAGTAAGTAGAAGTGGAGAAAAAGACACAACAAGAAGTTCTTGCCACAAAGGATTAAATTCAAGGTAAGAAAGTTCAAGCTTCACATCCTACAAAAGGTATAGTCATTCAACAGTTACCTAATGAAGAAGTAGCTGCCAAGCTGAAGAAGAAGCTACTTAAGATAAATCCAAAGGATAAGGGGAAGAAGCAATTATTGTCAGAATCTGAAGATGAAAGTGATTCAGATGATGATATAAACAAATTCATGTACAAATTTAATCAAATAGACCATGATGAGGAATTTGCTTATAGAATGCAAGCACAAATTCATGAAAATGAATTGCAGGAAGAACTTGCAGCAAAACAAGATTTGCTAGAAGCCAAAAGGATATAGCAAGAATGGAACATACAAGAGTATGACATGATTCGAGCTGAGATACATGCTAGTGAGCTTCTTGCAGACTCATTAATAGCTGAAGAGAGAGATGCATATGATGAAGAAAAGAAATCAAAAATCATTGATGATCTGGTAAGGGATCAACAAAGATTCTTTGCTAAAAAGAGAAGGAAAGAAAAGATTAAGCCTCCAACTACTATGCAAATTAGAAATCAAATGATGAACTTTTTAAAGAAGGTAAAAGGATTTACTCATATTCAACTGGTCAAGAAGAATTTTGAAGAAATCAAGACTTTGTATGAGCAAAGTAAGAGGACTGAATTGAATTTTGTTGAGATTGGATCTGAAGCAGACAAGAAAGCTGTTGAAGAATTCAAGAAACATCTGCAACAACAAAGACAATTTGGTAGTACTCCTAGAATTGAGCCAAGTACTTCTGAACCTACAAGTAGATCTCCACCTATCAAGACCACTTATGTGAGGAAGAATAGAAAGGAGAAAGTAAGTTCAAGGGAGGAAGAGACTGCTCAAAGAATGAATACAGGAGTTGAAACTCAAGGTAATGCTCAGACTAAAAATGTGCAAACAGTACATACACAGTCAACAGTACATACTGAGGAAACGGTACATACAAGCTTGGAAGAGGGTTCAACAAAACTTGAGGGAATTTCCAAGAGTGTTAAAAGGAAAAGATCAACAAAGCTAAAGAAGCAAGCTAAGAGAGCTAAGACAACAACAGAAGATAGTGATGATGATGAGAGCCTAAGGAAGTACTTGAAGATTGTGAAATTTGAAGATCAATGTATTGATACAAAGATTTTTGGAAAAAGAGCATCCATTGTTAAGTGGATTTACTCTACAGATCAAGGACTTGAAGCTCATGGAATTCAGAGAACTGATGGCACAATAAGAATATTCAGACTTTTGGAAGATATTCTTCACATTCTTGACATACAAGATATTCAAGATCTTTTAAGGTTAGTTCAAGAAGCCAGTACAGGTAAAACTGAAGTATCACTATTATATAGGGAATTTCTCTTTATGTATGAGCCACACAACTGTGATCAAGAAATGTTGAAGGTATTAGAGGATCAGGTTCCTAGTTACTGGAGATATTACAGGTCATGTGGATTGCATATTTTGGATTTAGATGATGTTACATACTATATGCTGCAAGAGAAAACTTACCCTTTCAAAAGAAGATTGTTGGAAAGGATGTTAGAACAACAATTAGAAGTTACATAAGAATCTGCTGATGCTTTGGAGTTGATCAGAATGGTTAAACAACAAATCAAGGATTTGAAAGATGAGGAAGAAGCTGAGAAAGAATCTTAAGTGTTTGACTTTCAGTCACACTTCATAAATGGTTCTCAGTTCACCATGTCTAACACACATAAGAACTGGCTAGTCCATAAGCAAACGGTTTGTGGTAAAGACTTATCAAATCCGTTGAAAGCTAATAGTTTGCTAAAAACTATATGGTTCTAACTCACCTTGTTTCGAGACAAAGAGTTGGCTAGTCCTAGACAAACGGTACTAGGTAAAGACTTCATCAAATCCGTTGATGGTTGACAATTTACCAAAAATTGTAAGCTTTTCATTACACCTTATTCTTTGTGAATAAAGTATTGGCTATTACAGAGTGTACGGCTAACTGGTAAAGAATTTATCAAATCCGTTGATAGCTGGTGATTTGCTAAAAATCATGAAGCCAATACAGATTGGTGTTTGTTGTTAACTGTTTTATTTCAGGTATGAAGATTGCAGGCAAAGAAGTATTAAAATAAAATACTTAGAAGGTTTTGTTATCATCAAATCAAGAGAAAGATTTATGATCAAGAGTTAAAGGACTAAACTCAAGAAGACAATAACTGATGCTGCAAAGATGAATGAATGTTTAGAAGACACAAGAAGATCATAGTTTGAAGACAAAGATGATGCTCATAATGTTTGAAGATTATCTTATAGAAGAAGATCTACATTTGAAGTGTAACACCCCCAAATTTATACAACTCAGTTCAGCGGAAGACTAGTTGGTGTTACGGGATAGCACATTACTCACATCATAGACAACGCATAAAAATCGCGTCGTTTATTAATAAAGTATTTCCATTCATAAACATCAAAGTTACATCGGTCCCAAGTCATATTATTTCATACAAAGTTTTACAAAGTATTTGAATGGAAAATATTGTTTAAGTGCGGGCCATGAATTCTTGTCGTCTTCCTGAGAATTACCTTCAAGTACCTGAGACAAAACATGTTAAAAGAAAAGGTCAGCGATAACGCCGAGTGAATTCATAGAGTTTAATAATATCCATCAATATAATATCAGTATAAAATTATTACTGAAAATCATCTTGTACAAATTATTTTAATAGGCCATAAAATAGCCAAAGTCATTTTATACAAATCTTCATCAAAATCATAATATAGGCGTTTGCCTAAAAATCATTATACGAGCCAATGTCGTAAAAACATCATACAATACGTCTTACGACGTTGTATAAAGTTAAATAAAAACCGTTATATGAATATGGTTATGAAAACCAAAACACGAACATAATATCAATGGTATGACCCTGTATTGCTAGTCAGGCAATACATCGTAATTCGGAGCGTCTGGTAGTATTTCGTTAAGTTTTTGGATTATTATAAGCCGCATGACATTGTTACCTTACTAAACCCACAACGGGTAGCTAACCCGATACCAATTTTGCCCATCTAAAGTAGCGTGTCGTCACAAAGGTCACGCTATGGAAATCTTCTCATACATAAATTCGCTTACCAATCAATGTGGCACGACGGGGATCAACCGTCAAGGCGCGAACTGGGGTGATCGTCCCCAAATAGTACTATTATATGCACAAGCGTCTACCAAATCCCGGTAGTTCACAATTCATGCTAATGGGACTTTTAGTGACATAACCTAACTTTAATAATCCATTTATTTTCATCTATCGGGTCCTTTAATCATTTATCGGGTCATACAATCGGGTCATTCAATCATTCGGGTCCAAATCAATAAACAAACAATCGGGACAAATGGTGTCCTATTTTATAAAAACTAACATGTTATCTCCCTCGCGGGTTTATAAAACATTTCATAAAAACATTTAAAAGAGTGCGAGGCTATGAACTCACGTTGATGTGGGAAGGCGGGTTATCGGCAATTCGGACGTACGGTACGTGCTTCAATCACGGAAACCTAGACAAATAATACTCGTCTTAGACTTATGTCCAATGAATTTATAACAATTATGTATACATATGATGATTTTATATATATGATGATCAAGTGGGTTTACATATCCTCATTTACTCATTTTTGTGTTATGTGTCGATAACTTTTATACTAGTTTTCTCGTTTTACCTATTTACGTGTTTTAGGTCCAATAAGCCTATTATAAGTTCTTTAACTTGTTTTAATCCATTTTATACCTATATTATCAGTATATATATACTTTCCATGTTGGGCCCAAATGGGTTAAGCCCAATAAGTTCTTTTTACAAGTTTTTATCTTATTTAGTCCAATTGTTAGTCCATTATGCTTAGTTAGCTCGTAAATGTCCGTATTTCTTATAGTTCGGGTTTTATCGGTTTTTACTTGTATTAGTTACTTATACATCAGTATATGACTTTTATAAACTTTACATTAGACGGGTTTGGTCGTCTAAGTTTTATTTGGCGAAAAACGTTAATTTTACGGCAATAGCCGAAAAAGTCGTAAAAATCAAGTTTATAGTTTTTATTACTTATAAATATTATTTCACCACCATTTATATAATTTACCCATTTAATTAAACTTTTATATATTTATATAAATAAGTTTTATAAGTTAGTGGGTTTATATTTTTACATTTTATACATTATAATGTGAGTGCTTATATAATATTAATATACATTATTTCCAAAAATCTGATTTTTAACTTCATGTTCACCATTTTTACCATATCTAGAGTTCTATAATGAATTAGAAGCTCATTTTTGGGTGACATGTTCTTCATATTATGTGCTACATTTAACTTAGTTATAGCTACTGCTCATTTTGAGTTTAACTTGCCTTAACAGTCCCTACAAAACTGCTTATTCAGATTAGACCACCTAACTTGTTTTGATCATATCTCACTCATTATTTTGATTCCATTGCATGGCCAACTCTCACATGTGTATAACATCTTGTACTTACTGTAAATCCATTAATCTATGCCATTTTTATCAGTTCATCATTTGATTCTTTACTGTTTTATACAGCCAACAAATTTAAACAAGATTTTAGCCTTGTTTCTTATAGTCTTTCATCTTTTTAAGCATGTTTATCAACAACAAATCCCCACACAACACTTTTATCATCATATAATCATCATATACATATACAATAGGAAAGAAAATACATGATTACATAATCAAAATAACAAGAGGATGAGGAGAACAATCTTTATACCACCATGATGATGAAATGATGAGCTTTTGGATGAACAAGACATGGTTTTGGGTAACCAATCTTATGAAATATCAACACCACTTCTAGGATCACCAAGTATTTGTAGATTCCTCCAAAAATCAGCCCTTGTTCTTCATGAAAACTCCTTGAGAAATCAGCCCCAAACTCCCTTGAAAACTCCTTTTTACATGTTAAGATCACCTCCAATCTTCATAACTTCAATGGGTTTTCATCATATGTGTGAGTAACATATGATTTCATGGTTAAATCAAGATCAAATGGGTTATTTAGGGTGAGAGTAGGACGAATTTTTGAGAGAGAAATGGGAGGATGAGAGTGGTTTGCATGAGTGAAAATGGTGGTTATGAGTAGCTAGTTGTTTTTGTGGGATGAGTGGAAGAAACTAGCTTAAGTGTTAAGCTAGTGCTTACACTTGTAAGCTACAAGTTAACATGATGCCACATCTTTGATGTGGTGTCATGTTGTGCCATCCCATGTGTATTAGTGGGGTGGGATAATGTATTTTGTCCCACCTCACTAATTTACGGGTATTCCTCGATTCTAGTTTCCTCGATTTGCGTGCCCTCGGGTCGTTTCACGAAAAATGTTTTTATAAATTATGAATCAACGACACAAAACGAATCCAATAAAAATTTTCTCATCAAAAACGGAGTTCAAAAACGTAAATACGTAATCCTAAGGTTTCCGGTTTAGTCGTAAAGGACGTTAAATTAAAATAGTAAGTCCTAATCTCTTCTCATAAATTTGTGAGTTTATGAACTAACACAAATTTAAAACTCCAAAATAATATTCACGGACAAATTTATTTTCTGAAATGTCGGACTGTCACCAAAGACGGTGTATGTAAACGTAAGCACGTAACGTAGAATCCTCCGGTTTAGACGTAGTCGATGCTACTTCAAGACGTAAATCCAAATTTCTTCCCAAGAATAAGTGAGTTCATAAAATAATATTTTCAAATAAATATTGAGAATAAAATATTGACCATAAATTGACGGATTGTCACAGCATTTACCCCTAAATAGGATCTTTGTCCTCAAAGATCATCTTACCTTACTACTCGCTTCTTATAGAGTTAAAGCCATGTGGGTATTTCCTCCACATTCGGTCTTTTCTCACAAGTGCAATTCATTACAATACGCGAGTTCTATCAAACATAACTACGGGAATAAGATCAGGCTAAATGTTGACTTACTTTTTCTATCCATGATGTTCACGGGTTTCTGATGAATGCAACTTTTCGCCGATCTAAGCTTTACTAAGAACAATCAGATTTTTACTTGATAGATATTCCATCAAGTTCGATATACGAAACATAATTCACGCAGTTCTTGAAGTCTTAGGGTAGATCTAGCTTATATGCCTTTCAATCCCAACTTTTACATCATCTCAATGGTCCCAAACAACGGGGACTTATATCCCATGATTTGTCAGATCATGAATTCATTTTTCCAAGGTTAAAAATTGTGGCATAACTTCGCTACCCATTTGGCACTTCAAGATCTACATTTCATATTCACATAACCTCTTGCCTACTACCGGCTGTCAATAATCAAATCCTAATTTCAACAATCATTTCAGGTCTCGCGGGTCGGGTATTTTGTAAGGTTAGGTTCGCCATCATAGGAAACCTTAAACCTAAAAGACATGTCCAACTCACAATGGGTGTATGTCGGGTGTCTTTATCTCAACTCTTGCTTACAGATGCTCTAAGATTTAGATCCTAACAAGATTCGATCTTAATCCTAACACGATGGTTATCAATGATAATCTCTTCAAAGGAAAACGATTATACGGTCTATTACCAAAGGTCATTCATTCAAACATAAAATAGCACGTATATTACTTTGTATCGTTACTTTACCTCGTCCCTTCGATTTGGGGTGGTACATAGTATTCTCATCAAGGTTCGTTCTCAATGATTTCTGAGCAAATCTCTAGAAATTCGATGCGAAGCGAGGATCTTGATATAGATGTTCGATACAGGCACACTATGTTTACATAATTCTTTTGCATTTATCATTAACGGGAATGATATTAGCAGATTTGGTCAGTCTGTCTACGATGACCCAAATCGAATCAAATTCAGATGATGACCTTTGCAATAGCTAGACGTTTACTAATGTATGAGGCGATGTCTGCCTTCATAATTGCCATCTGTACAACTTCTTTAGACAAAGATACTTTTAGTCATAAATGACATAAATAGAATACTTATACTTACAAATTCCAACATAACTATATCTCAAAATCTCCATATTTAGGCAACCACAAGTGGCCTTTAAAACATTTAACGCTATTGGCTTCTCAATTTTAATGGTTCACATTAGACGCGAACTCCATTTATTATCTATATTATCCTTTTTACAAACATCGTTTATTTTTATATTATTCGGCAATTTAGTTTGCAAAATCATTATTAAGAAATATATCTTAATTGAATCTTTATACTTTCTATATAATATTTCAGTAATTACGTTCACCTTTCTTCATATTTTCTAAGTTTTAATTCTATCTCAACTATTGTTTTTATCAGTTTTTCTCAATCCGGCGTCTAAGGCGTCGATAATTATTATATGTAAATTAACAATAATTATTTAATTTTTATGAAACGTAAACGTTAAAAGTTTAAATTTCTTAGTTCGACCAATTATATAAAATGTTAAAAATAAATTTGAATTTAATTAATTAGATTTTTGTTGATTTATCGAAAATATTTAATAAGATTCGTAAATGTTCGAAAAACCTTTGTTTATACTTTGGTCAAAGTTTTCTTAGTTTGAAAAGCAAAAATTGTCGTTTAGAATTTCAAGTAATAAGTTATATAGTTTCCTTAATTCTTCTTAGGTTGTCTAGAAGTATACACAAACATTTACCCCTAAACAGAGGTTTAGTTAAATGGTTTGTGTATAAGGGAATAATCCCTTTAAAATCCTTTGTTAAAACATTCGTCAAAACATATTTCCATTTTCTTTTTAGTATAACTCAAAGTCTTAAAAGGGCTCTTAATTTTTGAAGAGTCTATATGCATACATCTTACCATTATTAATCCAACGGTCATTTTATGTAAAGGATTAAGTTTTTAATCCTTAAGCGTTAATGGTTCTAATCTTTGAAAAGTCAATATAGCTTCCATTATCTATTAATCACACGGTTAAATCATGTAAAGAATTAAGTCTTAAATCACATGTTATATATTCAAGGTACAAGTTTTTATCGTTCGGCCAATTCAGGGCAATCTATAAATAATTATTAACTCATTCTTATTCTTATAAACAAATAAATGGTCTTTAATGATCACAAGCATGAATTTATCAAATTACAGCCTACACACGTGATTCACCAAATTTATGATTGCTACATGTGTATTAGTCAATCCAAACGTCACCACGTGAAACTCGTAATGTTCATTACAAGTACCGGATGTAGTGATTGGAATACATAATCTTTTTCGCAGATGCGAAGTTGATGATAACCATGCTGAGGATCAAAAACCTTGTAAATGATCGAACAAATCTTCCATTTCGAGTTATGGATATCGTTTTCAATTGTCAATTTACTCAGTCACAGTAATCTATAAATATAAGGAATGATAACACCATAGCTCTTCATAATGACAGGCTTGGTATAATAAAGTCTTTCTCCGACAACTCTCAATTGTACGGTAATTCCTTTAATTTAGATGGTGCTGACGTACAGTGCACAAGCCATAGGTGCAGCACCGGGAATATAATCAAATACCAAATTCTACTTGCCTTAATGGCGAAAGTCTAGGTAATTCACCAATAAATACCTCCTAAAGTTTCAGATAACAAAAACATCTTTTAATATATTCATTTTAGGTTCTTCTAGATTACAATATCTATAACTAATTCGCAACCATTCACGTTAAAATTTCAAGTCTAAATACAGGATATGGTCATTCATCGAGAATTATTTATATCACTTTTGATAATCAACACCTTATCATTTAGGGGAATTCTACTCGAGTTCCCATCAATTAAGACAATGTCGTCATGTCATAATCAATCAATCCATTCTACGGGCACTATCAACTTTCCAGTTGCATTGCCGTCGATAAGATGTGAACTTCTCAAAAGACTAATAATAATCCTTCACAATTTCAGGGATATTAGGATACACAACTACTATTAAAAGAGTAAGGTCAACTCATAATCTATGCGAGAGAATTTCAAATCAGATACGGACGAAAACATTTAACGAATATGAATATATCCTATGTTTTCATAATTTGAGTACGCATTCGAAAGCTCCTCGGATCGTTACCCAGGTCATTCAAATGAAATCAAATCAAAAGAAATGATAGGAACGTCAATACATCCAGTCGGGTATCAACACTCGGTAATCAGATACTTTTCCTAAGAATCTCACTACGGGAGAATTGGACAAGAAAGAATTATCAATTGTTAAATAAGACAATTTCCACAGATGAGTAAATTCAACTCAGAAGAATAGATGCTATAGGCACATATGTAGGTGTCCCTAACATTATGTCCCTATTTTTCACTTCTTGCAGATCTCATATAATTTAATCTTTCACAATCTTCAAAGAAAATGTAGTGTTTATTCATTAGTTTTATGGTGACTACTAATCAGCCTTGCATGATCCATTCCAAATTGTATGTAGGCACGCAACTATATACAATTTCAAGATTAACGATGCAATACTCAGTTCGTCAAATTTTTTATCATCATGTTTATAATAAAAACATTTTCATTCTTAATTCTTAAATAAGAATCAAAAATAAATTTACAAAGATTTTCTTTGTTATGAAAACAATTAAGCTTTCCAAGGTGTTTTATAAACAACTTCATTTCGATAGTGATTATTTACAAATCTCATTTTGAATAATCCTTTTGGCAATGAGAATTCAACTTTTCTCAAGGAATACTGTTTTAACTTATAAAAACAATGTGTGATCTGCAAAAGAGTGATGAAAGCTTGTTCACCAAGAACTAACTACAATATGATAGGAAATGAGCTTAGCCAATTAATCATGAGGTTCATGATCTCGATGGCACTCAAAAGAATAATCCACAACGTAACTTAATTCAAGATGAGTACTTGCTCAATGGTTGCATCACTAATGTGAGCATTAGGATGAAGCAATAAAAGATAGATATCATCGATACATGTAGAATTTAGCAATAAAAGGTAGTCTTTTTCGTTAATCACAAACAAGTCAAAATTGTACCGTAACACATTACGTGTCACTATGTCATACAATTCTCAGAACTCATCCTACCAACTGATATCTCAGTTAAGTTAGGGATTCTTAAAATATACCACAATGAATACTAATCTACAAGAGTCATTTGGTGTTCCACATGTCCTAGAAGATCCATCGGTCTCAATTCAGAAGAAGATTTCTTCAATTTATTTCTTGGACACTGGGCATCCTCGTTAGTGGACAATGGTCTAGGAACAACACTTAACACGAATCAACAATCAATTAAAACCTTATAATTCAATCACAAAACTTAACGACTTCCTCTTAACAATCTCATATTCCATACGAGTTAAATTTTAACTTTATTCAAGTTCCAACCAATTTATACTTAATGCGATATTCTACCTCATTTTCCAATACTTTCAATCTTATTCTTACACCTTAATAGGGCAATAAAATCTCGATATGATCAACACTTAATTTCCAATCCTATATCTCTTACAACAACAATTATCAAATGAGTCATTAATATAAAATGACTTGATCATTCAACTAGACTTCTCAGAAAGGTATTAGTGGCGTGAGGCTTTTGGGTAACGGTTCCAATGACAGCCTCAAGTGCAACATTCACCCTTTCGATTTCAAATTTAAGAATTGGGTGACAACGACTCAGATGACATCTTTCTAGGTGGTAACGTTTTGTCAAACTCCACTCTATAAGAAAAGATCATCATGACATCGATATCAGTTTTAATTTCGCCAACTCTTCTTCAATGTCACAATCAACTAATATCTACATTTCTACGAATATCAACCATTTGTTGGGATCATAAATATCCACAACTTGGTTTAGATCTAGGATAGCTAGAATTCCTACGAGAATAGCTTCGATTAATTTACTAGGGGATTTAGGGTACATTGTGACAATCTACGTCGTATAAATACCTCGTATAAAAATCAAAATAATCATCAAACAATCATGTAATAAAATTACATCATATATATATAATCCAAGTTATATATATATATATTAAAATAACACTTCTCAGTCTTGGCCTTGTCGGTAACTCGGGAATTCTTCGGCACCGTTATAGTCAAAAGATTTTTAGACATTTTTAGAAAAATGTTTATAGTTAAAAGATTTTGAAATGTTTTATTCAAAACCTTGGTTTTAAAAATCTTTTGTTCTCTATAACGAGAGCTCTGATGCCAAACTGTAACACCCCCAAATTTATACAACTCAGTTCAGCGGAAGACTAGTTGGTGTTACGGGATAGCACATTACTCACATCATAGACAACGCATAAAAATCGCGTCGTTTATTAATAAAGTATTTCCATTCATAAACATCAAAGTTACATCGGTCCCAAGTCATATTATTTCATACAAAGTTTTACAAAGTATTTGAATGGAAAATATTGTTTAAGTGCGGGCCATGAATTCTTGTCGTCTTCCCGAGAATTACCTTCAAGTACCTGAGACAAAACATGTTAAAAGAAAAGGTCAGCGATAACGCCGAGTGAATTCATAGAGTTTAATAATATCCATCAATATAATATCAGTATAAAAGTATTACTGAAAATCATCTTGTACAAATTATTTTAATAGGCCATAAAATAGCCAAAGTCATTTTATACAAATCTTCATCAAAATCATAATATAGGCGTTTGCCTTAAAAATCATTATACGAGCCAATGTCGTAAAAACATCATACAATACGTCTTACGACGTTGTATAAAGTTAAATAAAAACCGTTATATGAATATGGTTATGAAAACCAAAACACGAACATAATATCAATGGTATGACCCTGTATTGCTAGTCAGGCAATACATCGTAATTCGGAGCGTCTGGTAGTATTTCGTTAAGTTTTTGGATTATTATAAGCCGCATGACATTGTTACCTTACTAAACCCACAACGGGTAGCTAACCCGATACCAATTTTGCCCATCTAAAGTAGCGTGTCGTCACAAAGGTCACGCTATGGAAATCTTCTCATACATAAATTCGCTTACCAATCAATGTGGCACGACGGGGATCAACCGTCAAGGCGCGAACTGGGGTGATCGTCCCCAAATAGTACTATTATATGCACAAGCGTCTACCAAATCCCGGTAGTTCATAATTCATGCTAATGGGACTTTTAGTGACATAACCTAACTTTAATAATCCATTTATTTTCATCTATCAGGTCCTTTAATCATTTATCGGGTCATACAATCGGGTCATTCAATCATTCGGGTCCAAATCAATAAACAAACAATCGGGACAAATGGTGTCCTATTTTATAAAAACTAACATGTTATCTCCCTCGCGGGTTTATAAAACATTTCATAAAAACATTTAAAAGAGTGCGAGGCTATGAACTCACGTTGATGTGGGAAGGCGGGTTATCGGCAATTCGGACGTACGGTACGTGCTTCAATCACGGAAACCTAGACAAATAATACTCGTCTTAGACTTATGTCCAATGACTTTATAACAATTATGTATACATATGATGATTTTATATATATGATGATCAAGTGGGTTTACATATCCTCATTTACTCATTTTTGTGTTATGTGTCGATAACTTTTATACTAGTTTTCTCGTTTTACCTATTTACGTGTTTTAGGTCCAATAAGCCTATTATAAGTTCTTTAACTTGTTTTAATCCATTTTATACCTATATTATCAGTATATATATACTTTCCATGTTGGGCCCAAATGGGTTAAGCCCAATAAGTTCTTTTTACAAGTTTTTATCTTATTTAGTCCAATTGTTAGTCCATTATGCTTAGTTAGCTCGTAAATGTCCGTATTTCTTATAGTTCGGGTTTTATCGGTTTTTACTTGTATTAGTTACTTATACATCAGTATATGACTTTTATAAACTTTACATTAGACGGGTTTGGTCGTCTAAGTTTTATTTGGCGAAAAACGTTAATTTTACGGCAATAGCCGAAAAAGTCGTAAAAATCAAGTTTATAGTTTTTATTACTTATAAATATTATTTCACCACCATTTATATAATTTACCCATTTAATTAACCTTTTATATATTTATATAAATAAGTTTTATAAGTTAGTGGGTTTATATTTTTACATTTTATACATTATAATGTGAGTGCTTATATAATATTAATATACATTATTTCCAAAAATTTGATTTTTAACTTCATGTTCACCATTTTTACCATATCTAGAGTTCTATAATGAATTAGAAGCTCATTTTTGGGTGACATGTTCTTCATATTATGTGCTACATTTAACTTAGTTATAGCTACTGCTCATTTTGAGTTTAACTTGCCTTAACAGTCCCTACAAAACTGCTTATTCAGATTAGACCACCTAACTTGTTTTGATCATATCTCACTCATTATTTTGATTCCATTGCATGGCCAACTCTCACATGTGTATAACATCTTGTACTTACTGTAAATCCATTAATCTATGCCATTTTTATCAGTTCATCATTTGATTCTTTACTGTTTTATACAGCCAACAAATTTAAACAAGATTTTAGCCTTGTTTCTTATAGTCTTTCATCTTTTTAAGCATGTTTATCAACAACAAATCCCCACACAACACTTTTATCATCATATAATCATCATATACATATACAATAGGAAAGAAAATACATGATTACATAATCAAAATAACAAGAGTATGAGGAGAACAATCTTTATACCACCATGATGATGAAATGATGAGCTTTTGGATGAACAAGACATGGTTTTGGGTAACCAATCTTATGAAATATCAACACCACTTCTAGGATCACCAAGTATTTGTAGATTCCTCCAAAAATCAGCCCTTGTTCTTCATGAAAACTCCTTGAGAAATCAGCCCCAAACTCCCTTGAAAACTCCTTTTTACATGTTAAGATCACCTCCAATCTTCATAACTTCAATGGGTTTTCATCATATGTGTGAGTAACATATGATTTCATGGTTAAATCAAGATCAAATGGGTTATTTAGGGTGAGAGTAGGACGAATTTTTGAGAGAGAAATGGGAGGATGAGAGTGGTTTGCATGAGTGAAAATGGTGGTTATGAGTAGCTAGTTGTTTTTGTGGGATGAGTGGAAGAAACTAGCTTAAGTGTTAAGCTAGTGCTTACACTTGTAAGCTACAAGTTAACATGATGCCACATCTTTGATGTGGTGTCATGTTGTGCCATCCCATGTGTATTAGTGGGGTGGGATAATGTATTTTGTCCCACCTCACTAATTTACGGGTATTCCTCGATTCTAGTTTCCTCGATTTGCGTGCCCTCGGGTCGTTTCACGAAAAATGTTTTTATAAATTATGAATCAACGACACAAAACGAATCCAATAAAAATTGTCTCATAAAAAACGGAGTTCAAAAACGTAAATACGTAATCCTAAGGTTTCCGGTTTAGTCGTAAAGGACGTTAAATTAAAATAGTAAGTCCTAATCTCTTCTCATAAATTTGTGAGTTTATGAACTAACACAAATTTAAAACTCCAAAATAATATTCACGGACAAATTTATTTTCTGAAATGTCGGACTGTCACCAAAGACGGTGTATGTAAACGTAAGCACGTAACGTAGAATCCTCCGGTTTAGACGTAGTCGATGCTACTTCAAGACGTAAATCCAAATTTCTTCCCAAGAATAAGTGAGTTCATAAAATAATATTTTCAAATAAATATTGAGAATAAAATATTGACCATAAATTGACGGATTGTCACAGCATTTACTCCTAAATAGGATCTTTGTCCTCAAAGATCATCTTACCTTACTACTCGCTTCTTATAGAGTTAAAGCCATGTGGGTATTTCCTCCACATTCGGTCTTTTCTCACAAGTGCAATTCATTACAATACGCGAGTTCTATCAAACATAACTACGGGAATAAGATCAGGCTAAATGTTGACTTACTTTTTCTATCCATGATGTTCACGGGTTTCTGATGAATGCAACTTTTCGCCAATCTAAGCTTTACTAAGAACAATCAGATTTTTACTTGATAGATATTCCATCAAGTTCGATATACGAAACATAATTCACGCAGTTCTTGAAGTCTTAGGGTAGATCTAGCTTATATGCCTTTCAATCCCAACTTTTACATCATCTCAATGGTCCCAAACAACGGGGACTTATATCCCATGATTTGTCAGATCATGAATTCATTTTTCCAAGGTTAAAAATTGTGGCATAACTTCGCTACCCATTTGGCACTTCAAGATCTACATTTCATATTCACATAACCTCTTGCCTACTACCGGCTGTCAATAATCAAATCCTAATTTCAACAATCATTTCAGGTCTCGCGGGTCGGGTATTTTGTAAGGTTAGGTTCGCCATCATAGGAAACCTTAAACCTAAAAGACATGTCCAACTCACAATGGGTGTATGTCGGGTGTCTTTATCTCAACTCTTGCTTACAGATGCTCTAAGATTTAGATCCTAACAAGATTCGATCTTAATCCTAACACGATGGTTATCAATGATAATCTCTTCAAAGGAAAACGATTATACGGTCTATTACCAAAGGTCATTCATTCAAACATAAAATAGCACGTATATTACTTTGTATCGTTACTTTACCTCGTCCCTTCGATTTGGGGTGGTACATAGTATTCTCATCAAGGTTCGTTCTCAATGATTTCTGAGCAAATCTCTAGAAATTCGATGCGAAGCGAGGATCTTGATATAGATGTTCGATACAGGCACACTATGTTTACATAATTCTTTTGCATTTATCATTAACGGGAATGATATTAGCAGATTTGGTCAGTCTGTCTACGATGACCCAAATCGAATCAAATTCAGATGATGACCTTTGCAATAGCTAGACGTTTACTAATGTATGAGGCGATGTCTGCCTTCATAATTGCCATCAGTACAACTTCTTTAGACAAAGATACTTTTAGTCATAAATGACATAAATAGAATACTTATACTTATAAATTCCAACATAACTATATCTCAAAATCTCCATATTTAGGCAACCACAAGTGGCCTTTAAAACATTTAACGCTATTGGCTTCTCAATTTTAATGGTTCACATTAGACGCGAACTTCATTTATTATCTATATTATCCTTTTTACAAACATCGTTTATTTTTATATTATTCGGCAATTTAGTTTGCAAAATCATTATTAAGAAATATATCTTAATTGAATCTTTATACTTTCTATATAATATTTCAGTAATTACGTTCACCTTTCTTCATATTTTCTAAGTTTTAATTCTATCTCAACTATTGTTTTTATCAGTTTTTCTCAATCCGGCGTCTAAGGCGTCGATAATTATTATATGTAAATTAACAATAATTATTTAATTTTTATGAAACGTAAACGTTAAAAGTTTAAATTTCTTAGTTCGGCCAATTATATAAAATGTTAAAAATAAATTTGAATTTAATTAATTAGATTTTTGTTGATTTATCGAAAATATTTAATAAGATTCATAAATGTTCGTAAAACCTTTGTTTATACTTTGGTCAAAGTTTTCTTAGTTTGAAAAGCAAAAATTGTCGTTTAGAATTTCAAGTAATAAGTTATATAGTTTCCTTAATTCTTCTTAGGTTGTCTAGAAGTATACACAAACATTTACCCCTAAACAGAGGTTTAGTTAAATGGTTTGTGTATAAGGGAATAATCCCTTTAAAATCCTTTGTTAAAACATTCGTCAAAACATATTTCCATTTTCTTTTTAGTATAACTCAAAGTCTTAAAAGGGCTCTTAATTTTTGAAGAGTCTATATGCATACATCTTACCATTATTAATCCAACGGTCATTTTATGTAAAGGATTAAGTTTTTAATCCTTAAGCGTTAATGGTTCTAATCTTTGAAAAGTCAATATAGCTTCCATTATCTATTAATCACACGGTTAAATCATGTAAAGAATTAAGTCTTAAATCACATGTTATATATTCAAGGTACAAGTTTTTATCGTTCGGCCAATTCAGGACAATCTATAAATAATTATTAACTCATTCTTATTCTTATAAACAAATAAATGGTCTTTAATGATCACAAGCATGAATTTATCAAATTACAGCCTACACACGTGATTCACCAAATTTATGATTGCTACATGTGTATTAGTCAATCCAAACGTCACCACGTGAAACTCGTAATGTTCATTACAAGTACCGGATGTAGTGATTGGAATACATAATCTTTTTCGCAGATGCGAAGTTGATGATAACCATGCTGAGGATCAAAAACCTTGTAAATGATCGAACAAATCTTCCATTTCGAGTTATGGATATCGTTTTCGATTGTCAATTTACTCAGTCACAGTAATCTATAAATATAAGGAATGATAACACCATAGCTCTTCATAATGACAGGCTTGGTATAATAAAGTCTTTCTCCGACAACTCTTAATTGTACGGTAATTCCTTTAATTTAGATGGTGCTGACGTACAGTGCACAAGCCATAGGTGCAGCACCGGGAATATAATCAAATACCAAATTCTACTTGCCTTAATGGTGAAAGTCTAGGTAATTCACCAATAAATACCTCCTAAAGTTTCAGATAACAAAAACATCTTTTAATATATTCATTTTAGGTTCTTCTAGATTACAATATCTATAACTAATTCGCAACCATTCACGGTAAAATTTCAAGTCTAAATACAGGATATGGTCATTCATCGAGAATTATTTATATCACTTTTGATAATCAACACCTTATCATTTAGGGGAATTCTACTCGAGTTCCCATCAATTAAGACAATGTCGTCATGTCATAATCAATCAATCCATTCTACGGGCACCATCAATTAAGACAATGTCGTCATGTCATAATCAATCAATCCATTCTACGGGCACTATCAACTTTCCAGTTGCATTGCCGTCGATAAGATGTGAACTTCTCAAAAGACTAATAATAATCCTTCACAATTTCAGGGATATTAGGATACACAACTACTATTAAAAGAGTAAGGTCAACGCATAATCTATGCGAGAGAATTTCAAATCAGATACGGACGAAAACATTTAACGAATATGAATATATCCTATGTTTTCATAATTTGAGTACGCATTCGAAAGCTCCTCGGATCGTTACCCAGGTCATTCAAATGAAATCAAATCAAAAGAAATGATAGGAACGTCAATACATCCAGTCGGGTATCAACACTCGGTAATCAGATACTTTTCCTAAGAATCTCACTACGGGAGAATTGGACAAGAAAGAATTGTCAATTGTTAAATAAGACAATTTCCACAGATGAGTAAATTCAACTCAGAAGAATAGATGCTATAGGCACATATGTAGGTGTCCCTAACATTATGTCCCTATTTTTCACTTCTTGCAGATCTCATATAATTTAATCTTTCACAATCTTCAAAGAAAATGTAGTGTTTATTCATTAGTTTTATGGTGACTACTAATCAGCCTTGCATGGTCCATTCCAAATTGTATGTAGGCGCGCAACTATATACAATTTCAAGATTAACGATGCAATACTCAGTTCGTCAAATTTTTTATAATCATGTTTATAATAAAAACATTTTCATTCTTAATTCTTAAATAAGAATCAAAAATAATTTTACAAAGATTTTCTTTGTTATGAAAACAATTAAGCTTTCCAAGGTGTTTTATAAACAACTTCATTTCGATAGTGATTATTTACAAATCTCATTTTGAATAATCCTTTTGGCGATGAGAATTCAACTTTTCTCAAGGAATACTGTTTTAACTTATAAAAACAATGTGTGATCTGCAAAAGAGTGATGAAAGCTTGTTCACCAAGAACTAACTACAATATGATAGGAAATGAGCTTAGCCAATTAATCATGAGGTTCATGATCTCGATGGCACTCAAAAGAATAATCCACAACATAACTTAATTCAAGATGAGTACTTGCTCAATGGTTGCATCACTAATGTGAGCATTAGGATGAAGCAATAAAAGATAGATATCATCGATACATGTAGAATTTAGCAATAAAAGGTAGTCTTTTTCGTTAATCACAAACAAGTCAAAATTGTACCGTAACACATTACGTGTCACTATGTCATACAATTTTCAGAACTCATCCTACCAACTGATATCTCAGTTAAGTTAGGGATTCTTAAAATATACCCCAATGAATACTAATCTACAAGAGTCATTTGGTGCTCCACATGTCCTAGAAGATCCATCGGTCTCAATTCAGAAGAAGATTTCTTCAATTTATTTCTTGGACACTGGGCATCCTCATTAGTGGACAATGGTCTAGGAACAACACTTAACACGAATCAACAATCAATTAAAACCTTATAATTCAATCACAAAACTTAACGACTTCCTCTTAACAATCTCATATTCCATACGAGTTAAATTTTAACTTTATTCAAGTTCCAACCAATTTATACTTAATGCGATATTCTACCTCATTTTCCAATACTTTCAATCTTATTCTTACACCTTAATAGGGCAATAAAAGCTCGATATGATCAACACTTAATTTCCAATCCTATATCTCTTACAACAACAATTATCAAATGAGTCATTAATATAAAATGACTTGATCATTCAACTAGACTTCTCAGAAAGGTATTAGTGGCGTGAGGCTTTTGGGTAACGGTTCCAATGACAGCCTCAAGTGCAACATTCACCCTTTCGATTTCAAATTTAAGAATTGGGTGACAACGACTCAGATGACATCTTTCTAGGTGGTAACATTTTGTCAAACTCCACTCTATAAGAAAAGATCGTCATGACATCGATATCAGTTTTAATTTCGCCAATTCTTCTTCAATGTCACAATCAACTAATATCTACATTTCTACGAATATCAACCATTTGTTGGGATCATAAATATCCACAACTTGGTTTAGATCTAGGATAGCTAGAATTCCTACGAGAATAGCTTCGATTAATTTACTAGGGGATTTTGGGTACATTGTGACAATCTACGTCGTATAAATACCTCGTATAAAAATCAAAATAATCATCAAACAATCATGTAATAAAATTACATCATATATATATATAATCCAAGTTATATATATATATATATATTAAAATAACACTTCTCAGTCTTGGCCTTGTCGGTAACTCGGGAATTCTTCGGCACCGTTATAGTCAAAAGATTTTTAGACATTTTTAGAAAAATGTTTATAGTTAAAAGATTTTGAAATGTTTTATTCAAAACTTTGGTTTTAAAAATCTTTCGTTCTCTATAACGAGAGCTCTGATGCCAAACTGTAACACCCCCAAATTTATACAACTCGGTTCAGCGGAAGACTAGTTGGTGTTACGGGATAGCACATTACTCACATCATAGACAACGCATAAAAATCGCGTCGTTTATTAATAAAGTATTTCCATTCATAAACATCAAAGTTACATCGGTCCCAAGTCATATTATTTCATACAAAGTTTTACAAAGTATTTGAATGGAAAATATTGTTTAAGTGCGGGCCATGAATTCTTGTCGTCTTCTCGAGAATTACCTTCAAGTACCTGAGACAAAACATGTTAAAAGAAAAGGTCAGCGATAACGCCGAGTGAATTCATAGAGTTTAATAATATCCATCAATATAATATCAGTATAAAATTATTACTGAAAATCATCTTGTACAAATTATTTTAATAGGCCATAAAATAGCCAAAGTCATTTTATACAAATCTTCATCAAAATCATAATATAGGCGTTTGCCTTAAAAATCATTATACGAGCTAATGTCGTAAAAACATCATACAATACGTCTTACGACGTTGTATAAAGTTAAATAAAAACCGTTATATGAATATGGTTATGAAAACCAAAACACGAACATAATATCAATGGTATGACCCTGTATTGCTAGTCAGGCACTACATCGTAATTCGGAGCGTCTGGTAGTATTTCGTTAAGTTTTTGGATTATTATAAGCCGCATGACATTGTTACCTTACTAAACCCACAACGGGTAGCTAACCCGATACCAATTTTTCCCATCTAAAGTAGCGTGTCGTCACAAAGGTCACGCTATGGAAATCTTCTCATTCATAAATTCGCTTACCAATCAATGTGGCACGACGGGGATCAACCGTCAAGGCGCGAACTGGGGTGATCGTCCCCAAATAGTACTATTATATGCACAAGCGTCTACCAAATCCCGGTAGTTCACAATTCATGCTAATGGGACTTTTAGTGACATAACCTAACTTTAATAATCCATTTATTTTCATCTATCGGGTCCTTTAATCATTTATCGGGTCATACAATCGGGTCATTCAATCATTCGGGTCCAAATCAATAAACAAACAATCGGGACAAATGGTGTCCTATTTTATAAAAACTAACATGTTATCTCCCTCGCGGGTTTATAAAACATTTCATAAAAACATTTAAAAGAGTGCGAGGCTATGAACTCACGTTGATGTGGGAAGGCGGGTTATCGGCAATTCGGACGTACGGTACGTGCTTCAATCATGGAAACCTAGACAAATAATACTCGTCTTAGACTTATGTCCAATGAATTTATAACAATTATGTATACATATGATGATTTTATATATATGATGATCAAGTGGGTTTACATATCCTCATTTACTCATTTTTATGTTATGTGTCGATAACTTTTATACTAGTTTTCTCGTTTTACCTATTTACGTGTTTTAGGTCCAATAAGCCTATTATAAGTTCTTTAACTTGTTTTAATCCATTTTATACCTATATTATCAGTATATATATACTTTCCATGTTGGGCCCAAATGGGTTAAGCCCAATAAGTTCTTTTTACAAGTTTTTATCTTATTTAGTCCAATTGTTAGTCCATTATGCTTAGTTAGCTCGTAAATGTCTGTATTTCTTATAGTTCGGGTTTTATCGGTTTTTACTTGTATTAGTTACTTATACATCAGTATATGACTTTTATAAACTTTACATTAGACGGGTTTGGTCGTCTAAGTTTTATTTGGCGAAAAACGTTAATTTTACGGCAATAGCCGAAAAAGTCGTAAAAATCAAGTTTATAGTTTTTATTACTTATAAATATTATTTCACCACCATTTATATAATTTACCCATTTAATTAACCTTTTATATATTTATATAAATAAGTTTTATAAGTTAGTGGGTTTATATTTTTACATTTTATACATTATAATGTGAGTGCTTATATAATATTAATATACATTATTTCCAAAAATCTGATTTTTAACTTCATGTTCACCATTTTTACCATATCTAGAGTTCTATAATGAATTAGAAGCTCATTTTTGGGTGACATGTTCTTCATATTATGTGCTACATTTAACTTAGTTATAGCTACTGCTCATTTTGAGTTTAACTTGCCTTAACAGTCCCTACAAAACTGCTTATTCAGATTAGACCACCTAACTTGTTTTGATCATATCTCACTCATTATTTTGATTCCATTGCATGGCCAACTCTCACATGTGTATAACATCTTGTACTTACTGTAAATCCATTAATCTATGCCATTTTTATCAGTTCATCATTTGATTCTTTACTGTTTTATACAGCCAACAAATTTAAACAAGATTTTAGCCTTGTTTCTTATAGTCTTTCATCTTTTTAAACATGTTTATCAACAACAAATCCCACACAATACTTTTATCATCATATAATCATCATATACATATACAATAGGAAAGAAAATACATGATTACATAATCAAAATAACAAGAGGATGAGGAGAACAATCTTTATACCACCATGATGATGAAATGATGAGCTTTTGGATGAACAAGACATGGTTTTGGGTAACCAATCTTATGAAATATCAACACCACTTCTAGGATCACCAAGTATTTGTAGATTCCTCCAAAAATCAGCCCTTGTTCTTCATGAAAACTCCTTGAGAAATCAGCCCCAAACTCCCTTGAAAACTCCTTTTTACATGTTAAGATCACCTCCAATCTTCATAACTTCAATGGGTTTTCATCATATGTGTGAATAACATATGATTTCATGGTTAAATCAAGATCAAATGGGTTATTTAGGGTGAGAGTAGGACGAATTTTTGAGAGAGAAATGGGAGGATGAGAGTGGTTTGCATGAGTGAAAATGGTGGTTATGAGTAGCTAGTTGTTTTTGTGGGATGAGTGGAAGAAACTAGCTTAAGTGTTAAGCTAGTGCTTACACTTGTAAGCTACAAGTTAACATGATGCCACATCTTTGATGTGGTGTCATGTTGTGCCATCCCATGTGTATTAGTGGGGTGGGATAATGTATTTTGTCCCACCTCACTAATTTACGGGTATTCCTCGATTCTAGTTTCCTCGATTTGCGTGCCCTCGGGTCGTTTCACGAAAAATGTTTTTATAAATTATGAATCAACGACACAAAACGAATCCAATAAAAATTGTCTCATCAAAAACGGAGTTCAAAAACGTAAATACGTAATCCTAAGGTTTCCGGTTTAGTCGTAAAGGACGTTAAATTAAAATAGTAAGTCCTAATCTCTTCTCATAAATTTGTGAGTTTATGAACTAACACAAATTTAAAACTCCAAAATAATATTCACGGACAAATTTATTTTCTGAAATGTCGGACTGTCACCAAAGACGGTGTATGTAAACGTAAGCACGTAACGTAGAATCCTCCGGTTTAGACGTAGTCGATGCTACTTCAAGACGTAAATCCAAATTTCTTCCCAAGAATAAGTGAGTTCATAAAATAATATTTTCAAATAAATATTGAGAATAAAATATTGACCATAAATTGACGGATTGTCACATGAAGTGTTTGGCTACATTCAGTTTGATACAAATACAAATTACCAAGTTCAATCCAAGGATGAAGGAAAGACTGAAGATATGTATTTTTAATACATCCAGTAAAAGAGAAACAAGAAGACAACAAATTATCATTTCTTGTTTAAGGGAGGATTGTTGGGAATTATTTGTTAAGTGTCAAGTACCGTTAGTATATTCCAAGTACTGTTAGTGTTATGTAAGTACCGTTAGTGTTAACGCGATACATAGTAAGTAATGCTACTTATAAAGTAAGTACTGCTATGATGATTAGGACGAATATATCTTTGTATAAGATATGTCATAGTTATAGTTAGAGTATATCTTATGTGATATACCTAAATAGTTAGAATATTGATAATATATCGTCTATGATATAGTTATCTTTATAGAATATTCTAAGGTTTCTAGGGTTCCTTACTCTATAAAAGGAACATAGGTATAATGTCTTTCATGTACCTCATTCAAGTCGATTAATAAGAGAATCGAATAGTTAAAAGTAATTATGTTCTTCTGTGCTCTATAAGTTAGATTCTGCATAACTTATTTAGTGTTAGTAAGAGTGCTCAAAGTGTTTTAGTTTGATTACAAACTATTATACTAATTCTTAACAGAATATAGATCCAACCAAAGGGATCAACACAGAACCAGGGCGAATACCTGTAAGACTTTTTGGAGCGCTTCAAGAGCGAGTGTCTTCAAATAAAAGACTGCCCAAAAATTTTGAAAGTATCTTGCTTCATGGCGGGTATACGAAATAGCGATCTAATAAAAAAGCTGAATGAAAGAACGCCCGAAACCTTCAATGGAGTGCTAAGGCGGGTAAGGTCTTTCATACAAGGAGAATCGGCTGCTTCAGAAGTAGCACGAAACACTTATGATCACAGATCTATCCGCGTAGGCCTTGATTATTTAGGGAGGATGAGAGAGGGGCGAACTTATAACTCTAGGTTTACCCCCTTAAGTTAACCCTAAGAGAAATCCTCGTATCAGAAGGAGCGAGTTTCCCAAGGCCAACGCCAATGACCACCCCGGTCAAAAACGCGCTAGCAGTAGATATTGTGAATACCACAACGAGAGGGGGTACGCTACGAATGAATGTATTCAGCTGCAAAAATATATCGAGAATAGGGTAAAGAAAGGCGAGCTAAAACACCTTGTCAAGGAAACCACGAAGGACGATAGACAAAAGGTCGCTAGCGCGAATATTTACATGGTGGAATCGTGGCAACGAAGGACAAGACAGAAGGTGAGCCAAAAATTCTCAAAGGGAAAAGACATTTCCTTCCCCCCACTCAATGCAAGGAACATCGCAGAGGCCCGCTTGTTATAGAAATAAGCATTGGTCAGCACATTATACATCACATGTATGTGGATGGAGGTTCATCAGCAGAAATAATGTACGAGCACTGCTTTCTAAAGCTCAACGCAGAAATAAAGAGCCAAATGATGCCTGCGGCTTCCCCACTCATTGGATTCAGCGGAGAAGCGGTATGGCCCTTGGGCCAACTGAAGTTAGCAGTAAGAGTGGGAAATGATGAGCACTCGACGAAAGTCCCAATGAATTTCTTGATCATACGGTTGCCATCACAATATAACGGGATCATAGGGAGACCAGCTATACTAGCAATGTGAGCGGTACCTTCTACGGCTCACGGTATAATGAAATTCCCAGTTGATGGAGGGGTCGTAACGATTTTCAACATGACAGTAACACCCCTAGAATGCACCGCGATCGCAGAACCGCCTAGGATCACGATGGAACCAAAGGTGAACTCACCACCAAACGTAAAGATAGCAGTGCATCCGCAATATCCGGATCAGGAGATAACGATCGAGGATACATTATCTGAAAAAGGGAAGACAGACATGTGTCGCATTTTGAAGGATAACCTAGACGTCTTCGTATGGGAACCCAAAGATATGACAGGGGTGCCAAAGTCGATAGCCGAACACAAGCTTCAAATCTGCGAAGGATACCCTCCGGTTAGGAAAAAGAAAAGAGGACATGCCCCAGAGCGCAACAAATTAATACTGGACGAGGTAAAAAAGATGGTAGACGCAGGAATCATGAGGGAAGTTTACTATCATGACTGGCTCGCTAACCCGGTAATGGTAAAGAAACATGCTGGCAGCTGGCGCATGTGCGTTGATTTCACAGACCTCAATAAAGCTTGTCCCCAAGATTGCTACCCACTCCCGGAAATAGATTGGAAGGTGGAATCGTTGTGCGGATACCCCTTCAAATGTTTCCTAGACGCATACAAGGGATACTATCAGATACAAATGGGAGAAGAAGATGAGGAAAAGACAGCATTCCATACCAGCCGGGGCGTGTACTGTTACACAAAAATGTCGTTTGGACTAAAGAACGCAGGGGCCATGTATCAACGACTGGTTTATAAGGCTTTTGAAGGCCAAATAGGGCGAAATTTGGAGGTGTATGTCGATGATTTGGTAATAAAAAGTCACACGGAGAGCGAGCTTATTCGGGATATCGAGGAAACATTCTCTACACTCAAAAGGATAAACATGAAGTCAAATCCAAAGAAGTGCACTTTTGGGGCGACAGAAGGCATGTTCCTAGGATACATGATTGACCCCAATGGAATCAAGCCATGTCCGGAAAAAACAGACGCGGTCATTCAACTCCAAGGCCCAAAAACAAAAAGGAAGTGCAGTCGCTAAATGGGAAGCTTGCAGGACTGAACAGGTTCCTGTCCAAATCAGCAGAGAAGTCGCTCTCCTTATTTAAAATGCTTAAAAAGTGCATTAAGAAAGGGTACTTCAATTGGACGAAGGAAGCAGAAAAGGCCTTCGAGGAATTAAAAGCGCATTTAGCTTCGCTCCCTATGTTAGTCGCGCCACGACCTAAAGAAGAACTGATAATATATTTGTCCGTAACACATGGAGCGATCAACGCGGTGCTAATGACGGACACGAAAAATATGCAAACACCAGTGTACTTCATAAGTAGAACGTTATAGAGCTCGGAGCTAAATTATACCCCAATGGAGAAATTAGTGCTCGCGCTAGTGTTTGCAGCAAAGAGGCTGCGCAGATATTTCCCAGCGCACCCAATAGTGGTGATAACGGATCAACCCATAAAGAAGGTAATCTCAAAACCAGATGTCGCATGCAGGTTCCAAAAGTGAAGCGTTCTACTAGGGGAACACAATATTACCTATAGGCCACGCAATGCTGTGAAGGGACAAATTCTGGCGGATTTTATCATTGAAAAGCCAGAAGAAGGCGCTCAGGGGCTAGATCAAGAGGAAGAAGACCAAGCCCCGTGGATCTTGTTCACAGATGGGTCATCCTGTACTGATTGATTAGGCGCTAGACTCATACTCACCAATCTAGAAGGAATGGAGTTCACGTATGCATTACGTTTTGAATTCACAGCCACAAATAATGAGGCAGAGTATGAGGCGCTGATAGCGGGGCTAAGAATTGCAGCAAGAATGGCGTGCGCAATCTCGAAGCGAATGTAGATTCTCTACTGGTGGCAAACCACATACTTGGTGATTATGAAGCAAAAGAAGATAGTATGGTGCAGTACTTACAAAAAGCCAAAACACTGATTAAGGGGTTCAATAGGTTCCAGATACGCCAAGTACCCAGGGGGAGAACAAGAAAGCAAACGCACTTAGCAAGATAGCATCCACCAGTTTTGCGCACTTGTCAAAGCAGGTCCTAGTGGAGATCCTCAAGGATAAATCAATAAAAAATCAAGAGGTAACCGCGATAGTGGAAGAAGAAGTTCCTACATGGATAACACCAATTGTGGACTATTTAGCCAATGATTCCCTCCCGAATGACGAAGTCGAGGCACGAAGAATACGGAGACGATCAAGGCAATTTGAAGTCAGAGACGAGATTCTTTACAAACGATCATTTATCCAGCCATGGTTAAGATGCGTAGGACCACTCCAGGCGCAATACATCATTAGCGAAATCCACGAGGGGTCATACGGCATGCACGCAAGACCAAGGTCCGTGGTAGCAACAGCGTTGCACAACGGGTACTACTGGTATGCATACAGATGTGCGAACGCTCATTGATAAATGCAATGACTGTCGGGTGCACAAACCAGTACCTAGGAAGCCCCAGGAGGAGCTCACGCCGATCACCTCCCCTTGGCCATTCTTCAAATGGGGAATTGATATCGCGGGACCTTTTACCGTAGCTGCGGGGGGAGTTAAGTTCCTTATAGTTGCGATGGATTACTTCACAAGATGGATTACGGCAAAGGCAGTCGCAACGATCACGAGGAATCAGATAAGAAGGTTCGTATGGGACAACATAGTATGTCGTTTCGGACTGCCTGGTGAAATAGTCTTTGATAATGGAAAGTAGTTCGCAGAGAACCCATTCAAGGATTGGTGCGCGAAGAATGGGATACATCAATGGTTCGCATCGGTCGCCCACCCACAAACGAATGGACTTGTGGAAAGAGCAAACAAGACTTTTGAGGGATGGCATAAACGTACGATTGGGGGAACATAATAGGAAGTGGGTAGACGAGTTGTCACATGTTTTGTAGGCACATCGCACGATGATCAAGACAGCCACGGGTGATACCCCTTTCGCCCTAACATATAGTATAAAGACAGTCATTCCATCTGAGATTGGATTACAAACACTCTGCATAGCGGAAGTAGACATGGTTACTAACGATGATGAGCTGCGGTTGAACTTCGACATAATCGAGGAGCGACGAGAGTTAGCAGCAATCCGTGAAGCTAAGTCAAAAGCAAAGATGAAAGGCTACTATGATGCTAGGGTGCGCAAGACCTCCTTCAGACCAGGTGACTTTGTGTATCGCTCAAACGCGGCCATTCGCGCTGAGAATACAGGAAAACTTGGACCTAAGTGAGAGGGACCTTACATAGTGACGGATGCACTTGTAAATGGCGCGTACCGGCTACGCGATATGGATGGTCGCGACCTACAAAGACCTTGGAACATATGCCATCTAAAGAAGTGCTACCTTTAAGGGCGAACTTCCTAAGTGAATGTATTGTTTTTCCTTTTATTTTATGTGTTTAAAATCTTACAAGTATTAATAAAATAGTCGTGGTCCCTAGCTAGTTCCACGTCACATTCTAGAATTTTTTTTCTCTATGTCATACATACTTTTTTCTTATTATATATTGCCTACCGACACACGCGTCCACAACGTTTCCAGGAGAAATAAGAGGAATGAGCCTACCCTACTAATTAGAATCGTCGAGTAAGTGGGATGCAACCCCTTCGACCATGGATCGTGTATCCTTGTTAGGCCCCTTGCTATTAATGACGTCGTAGCAAGTTATGCAGCCAGTAAACTCTGAGACTTTTAAGACACACTTGTGCACACCTAACAATTGGTCAGCCTCACCTGACCGTCCTTATGGTAGTAGCGGTACATCGCACGTAATGAGCTTCTCAAACCCATATGGACCATTTATAAGTTTACATTAAACTTATTATGCGGAATTGCGCTATAAACATTAAACATATTTTTCATAGCAAAACAGGGATACTGTTTATTACAAAGGCAGACATTCGTGGATAACAAATACAACATATTTACAAATACCTAAGGCAATTAGAGAGCAAGTGGGTCTCGGAGGAGGATCTCTTCAGTTTTAGCAAAGGTGGGCAATAAGCAGTAGTGCGGTGATCCTTCAGACCTTTTTCCATCCGGTCCAGCAGGCGCGAATCTCTCTCCAGCAATGGCAATGGCAACACAGGGATGGAAGGAGTAAGATGGGCCGCACCGATGGAAGGTGCCGCTTCTATGTTCAGCAGGGCTTTCTTGGCAGCAGCGCGGCTCTCGTGCGCTACAAGGACCTCGGACAGTGGCACTTCCTTCTCAATCTTGAAGGGATCAAGAGCATCCTTGGGATAGGCAAAAATTGGTATGGTCAATTGCTCCAACGATGGTTTTAAATGAAAGTCCGATAGTGCTTCTGCGCCATCTGCCCTATGGCGCGCTAAGGTGAGACCATCCATTACAGCTTTAAAGGGGACTTCATGATCGTTGTCCTCCAGGCCAAAAGAGGGCAGTGGACATACGCTCATTTATTTCAGAGTGGTGGTAAGCTTGGCATCAGCCTTCGGATCATAAAAAGAGACCTTTGATAATTCTTTGTTCAGCAACTTCCCCTTGTGCGCTGTCACCAAACCTCTTGAAGTACCCTCATTGATTGTAGTTATGACAGACTTGGAGAATGAGGTTCGCAGGGTGGGGTTTTCCAAAGCGCCCATTGCGGCCAGGCGTAGACCATGACGCACTAGCTATTGCTTCTCGGCTATCTCTTTCATTAGGTGGGGGTACAACTCCTCATCCAGTTCGATACTCAGCCTCTTCAGTTGACAAATGAGGTCGTTTACCTCCTCTTTTACATTAGCACCCAGAGCGTCAACATCAGCAACATACCTATTCTTTGCCTCCTCAAAGGCCCCCATATCAACTAGGTTGGAGGCCTTTATTTGGTGGAGTTGGGATCACTCTTCATCAAGGGCGGCAGACAGCCTTTTTCTTTCTTTTGTTAAGGAATGGAGGAGAGCGGCATCTTTTCTTCCTCGCTCAGCCTCTTGGTCTATTTGTTCTTGCATGTCGCCGTAGCAGAGGATTTCTCTTCAGTGACATGCCTCAGTTTTTCCTCTATGGTGTGAAGTTTGGCAGACAACCTCAGTTATCTCTTCTTGAGGTGCGATATCAATGTAACATGCTGTGCTGCCAGATAACTTGCCTCATCGACCAAAACAGCATCACTCATCCCTTCTAGCACTTCTTCTCGGCCAGGGGGCACAATGTTGTCTAAAAAGCTTGCGCAGTCAAACGCACTCGTTAGGTCAGAGGATGCGGGAAGCTCCCAGTTAGGCGCAAAGGTAGGATCTTGTGCGAAGGCGCTTCCCCCCGCTGATGAAGTCTCCTTGTGGGGGGAGGGTGTGGTCTTTGCCTCTGCAACAGATTTTTCCTGTTCGTCACTGCTGCATAAGAATAATGGTTAGGCGGGTACATAAAAAATGACGACATGGGGATGCAGCGAAGAATGTCTAGTTCACGCCATTGTATATAAGCGGATGGTTACCTTAGGTTGATGGTGGCGGGAGGAGTGGGGGGGGGGGGGGGGTCTTTGCAAGGTTCTTCTCAAACTCTTCCTCTGTTGGGCGCGCCCCTGTCCAGGAGGGACCGGCCCCGATGCGTGCGGATTTGTGTGGAGATGATGGGGGACTTCTGTGTCTTTTTCCTAAAGAAGTAATGTCCTCTTCCTCAAAACCAACCGCGACTTTTTCGGTGTGACAAATCTAACATTTTCAGGTAGTGAAATATTTTCTCGTATAATATTTTGAAACTTATTTTTGTGTTGGTTGACGAACTCACAATTTACGGATTTAAATTTAGGCTTACGTGCATAATTTGGCGTCTTTTACGACTAAACCGGAAACCTTAGGATTACGTACCCTCCGTTTTTGATGAGACAATTTTTATTGGATTCGTTTTGTGACGGTGATTCATAATTTATAAAAACGTTTTTGTGTAAAACGACCCGAGGGCACGCAAATCGAGAAAACTAGAATCGAGAAATACCCGTAAACTAGTGAGATGGGACAAAACACTTTGCCCCATCCCACTAGCTTATATGGGACGGCAAGAAGACACCACCACACATAGGTGGCACAAGTTTTAGCTAAGCTTGCACAAGTGTAAGCTTATGCTTACACTTTAAGCTAACTACTTCCACCACTAAACAAAACTAGCTAATGGTTTTCACTTCTACCATTTCTATCCATGCAATTCACTTTCAAACTCTCTCTACTTCCACCCTTGTGTCGTCCCACATCAAGCAACAAACACCATCTTTGATCTTTTCTAGCTACAAACCACATGTTTACTAGTCCTATTAAGGTGTTTCCTTGAAGCCTTGATCATTTGGTGGCCATATAACCAACTTTGGAGGTGATTTGCTTGTGTCCTAGGGCTGATTTTCCAACATATGATCTTGATATTTGATGGTCTTGGAGATACTTGTTGTGTTCATCAAGTTCTTGCCTTCCTAAACCAAGAAATCCACTTGGATTGGTAAAGAAGATCATCCTCTACATTTTTCTCTTATTATTTTGTAAAGAACAAATGTATTTTCTTTTATTTTGTATATGTATATGATGTATATATGATGATAAAAATGTTGTATGGGGATCAAGTGTTGATAAACATGCTTAAAAATGATGATAACCATAAGAAATGAAGCTAAAATCATGACTAATTAGTTGGCTGTATAAAAACAGTAGATAACTAAATGATGAACTGATAAAAATGCATGGTTTGATCTATTTACAGTAAAGTAGATGATGTTATACACATGTGAGAGTTGGCCATGCAATGGAATCAAAATAATGAGTGAGATATGATCAAAACAAGTTAGGTGGTACAATCTGAATAAGCAGTTTTGTAGGGACTGTTAAGGCAACTTTGCTCAAAATGGGCAGTAGCTATAACTAAGTTATATGTAGCACATATTATGAAGAAGTTGTCATCCAAAAATGAGCTTCTAAGTAATTGTAGAACTCTAGATATGATAAAAATGGTGAATGTGAAGTTAAAAATCAGATTTTGGAAATAATGTTTATTATTATTATATAAGCACTCACTTTATAATGTATAAAATGTAAAATATAAACCCACTAACTTATAAAACTTATTTATATAAATGTATAAAAGGTTAATTAAATGGGTAAATTATATAAATGGTGGTAAAAATAATATTTGTAAGTAATAAAAACTATAAACTTGATTTTTACGACTTTTTCGGCTATTGCCGTGAAATTAACGTTTTTCATCAAATAAAACTTAGACGACCAAACTTGTCTAATGTAAAGTTTATAAAAGTTATATACTGATGTATAAGTAACTAAGACAAGTAAAAACCGATAAAACCCGAACTATAAGAATTACGGACATTTACGAGCTAACTAAACCTATTGGACTAATAATTGGACTTAATAAGATAAAAACTTGTAAAAAGAATTATTTGGGCTTAACCCAATAGGGCCCAACATGAAAGTATATATATACTGATCATATAGGTATAAAATGGGTAAAAACAAGTTAAAGAATTTATAAAAGACTTAATGAACTTAAAATAGGTAAAATCGATAAAACTAGTAAACTAGTAAGACGATACTAAAATGTAAACACTAAAATGAGTAAATGAGGATTTATAAACCCACTTGATCATCATCATATGTACAAAAATCATATATATGTATATTGTTATTTTGATAAAAGTCATTGGACCGAGTCTAAGACCGATTATTATTTATATAGGTTTCTGTGACCGAAGCACGCCCGTAGCCGATAATCCGCCTTTCATTAACAACGTGAGTTCATAGCCTCGCACTCTTTTAAATGTTTTATAAAATGATTTGTAAACCCGCGAGGGAGATAACATGCTAGATTTTTATAAAAATAGAACACAAGTAGTCCCGATTGTATGCTTAATGATATGGACCCGAATGATGCTATGACCCTATATTCGAGACTAAAAGGATTATTAGTAGTTAGGTTATGTCACTTAAAGTCCCATTAGCATGAATTGTGAACTACCGGGTTTTGGTAGACGCTTATGCATTTGATAGTACTATTTGGGGACGATCACCCCAGTTCGCGCCTTGACGGTCGATCCCCGTCGTACCACATTGATTGGTAAGCGAATTTATGTATGAGAAGATTCCATAGCGTGATTTTTGTGACGACACGCTAACTTAGATGGGCAAATTGTTTGTCGGGTTCGCGGCCCGCTGTTTTCACAGTAAGGTAACAACGTCATGCGGCTAATAATAATCCTACAACCTAATTCAAATAAAAATGTATCCTATATATGATAACGACGCTATTAACGATGAATATATTACCTATCATGGTAATATAGAGACTACGGTCTCATGGACGGTTTCAGATGTATGCTTGATTTATATATTGCCTGACTAGCAATATGTGGACTTACTTCCGATATTATACTTGTGTTCTGATTTTAAATGATCGTAAATGATTGTTTTACATAACGGTTTTCATTAAACTCTATGAATTCACTCGGCATTCGCTGATATGATTTTTGCATGTTTTCTATCTCAGGTGCTTGAAGGTAATCCGGATGGAGATCGACCCTGATGGCCCACACTTAATATTAAAAATGTTCATTCGATCTGTGTTTTGTAAACTTAATGACCTGTATAATTTGGGACCTGTTGTACGCTTTTGAAACTTTTTATCGAATGAATGTTTGTTAAACCTTGCACAACCATTTTTATGTGTTGTCTATGATTGGAGTTATTGTGCTATCCCGTAACACTCTGAAAGACCCTTCCGTTGTACCGATATGAAAAATGAGAGTGTTACAGTTTGGTACCAGAGCTCTCGTTATAGAGAACAAAAGATTTTAAAAACCAAGGTTTTGAACAAAACTTTTCAAAATCTTTTGACAATGAACATTTGAGAAAATATTTGAAAAATCTTTTGACTATAACGGTGCCAGAGATCTCCGACGTTACCAACAAGCCCTATTGAGAAGATATATATTTTGATATATATAATTTAATTTATATATATGTATATATCGTGATTTCATTATGTAATTGTTTAACTAGTATGTTATCCTAATACGAGATAAATATATATAAATGCAGATTGTCATGGCTGACCCTAATATTCCTGTAGAAAACCATGCTATTCCCGAACCTAATATAGAAGATGATCCTTATTTAGACTTAGTAGATTTTGATATTGATGATGAGGAGGAACCATTTGAGGATCCCGAGCCCGAGTTAGGACTAGGAGATCAGATTGCCCCTCAGGTTGACTTAGTAGAGAATGAGATTGAGAATGTGGGTAATGAGAATGTGGATATTGAGAATGTGGGTAATGAGAATGTGGATATTGAGAATGTGGATATTGAGAATGTGGGTAATGAGAATGTGGATATTGAGAATGTGGGTAATGAGAATGTGGATATTGAGAATGTGGATATTGAGAATGTGGGTAATGAGAATGTGGAAATTGAGAATGCTGATATTGAGAATGAGGATGAGATTGGGTTAGATGAGTTAGATGATGAGATTGACGACGAGGATGTCGAGGAAGACGTAGGTATAGATGTTGAGGTTGATGACGATGAGGAAGCTGAGCTTATTTATCCGTATGATGTTCCAGAGGGCGAGCCTTTGCCCCCACCAGTTTGTTTGTCTGATTCCGAGGATGAGTTACCTAGGGATGAAATGTCTGAATCGTCTGAATCTGATTCTGAATCAGAGGAGGATGAGGATGACGATGCACCTGACGGTACTGATGGTATTGATACTCGTAGACGTGAGATAGGAGAGTCATCTAGTACTCGAGAGGCTACTCATATTGATGGTCTTGCACCATGGGCCTTGAGACGTGATCTAGATGCTTCCCGTGTTAAGAGTTGTGTGACAGAGGTTGGATTAGGTGTTGTTCAGACTCAGGTTGCTTATTTGGAGTCGAAGGCTAAGATTGGCGAGAAAGAGCGAGAATTGCTTAGTTTGGATTTGAGTGATGTAGAACGTGGTTTGAATGAGGCATTTAGGAGGTTATCGATGTTGGAAAGTGGTGAGTATGCTGCTATGAAGAGAAAGGTGAATTCTATGGAGATTCAGTTGAGTGTGGCTCGTGCGATGCGTGAGAAAGCTGAAAAGGAGTTGAATATATCTGTGGGTTGGAACAGTAGATTTTATGCTGACATGGTTGAAAGAGGAGTAATCCGTAAGCGCCCAGCTGAAGATGTGTCTAGTGATCGTCCGGCAAAGATCCAGAAGACGATGGATGATGGACCATCTAGCGGTTCTCAGTAGACCAGCCTGTGTTTAGTAGTGACCTTTATATCTTTTGTGCTTTAGTAGCTTTGACTGAACCGACTTGTTAGTAGTAGACTTGGCACGAATTTTGAGTGTATATAATGTTAGAACTTTGATATGGATGTACTAAGACAATACTTTTGTTTCAGATCGAATGAAATATGTATCTTGTCTTGAATTCCATATTGTGCCTTATTTGTATCTTGATTATGAATTCGATTCATATTATATGAATCCTTTGTTGGATGAATGCTTAATACTTTGAAATTGTGGAATTATAGAACAATGCCGCCCAAGAAGGCTGTGACTGAGGATGATGTACGTAGGATTATTACGGAGCAAGTTACCGCATCTATGACAGAATTTATGGCAAATGCTAGAAATGAAGCTGGCGGTAGTGGAGCTGGCGGTAGTGGAGCTGGCGGTAGTGGAGCTGGCGGTAGTGGAGCTGGCGGTAGTAGAGCTGGCGGTAGTGGAATTGGCGGTACTAATGTGAATGTGAATGCTAATAATGTGAATGCTAATGCTGGAGGAAATGTAGGAGGACTTGGAACGAATGCACCTGAAGTTGGTGGCTGTACTTATGTGACGTTCATGAAGTGTGAACCTCTACCTTTTAATGGAACTGAAGGTGCTGTAGGATTAAGCCAATGGATTGAGAAGATTGAATCGGTGTTTAGGATTAGTAAGTGTAAGGAGGAAGATAAGGTGACTTTTGCTATGGCTACTCTTAAAGGTCGTGCGTTGACTTGGTGGAACGGGAGAATTGCTTTCATGGGTCTTGATGCTGCTAATGCTACTCCTTGGGCTGAAATCAAGAAGTGGATGACTTTGGAGTTTTGTCCTCGTAATGTGATTATTAGGTTAGAACAGGAGTTGATTCATTTGAGAATGAAAGGTGTGGACATTGATAGTTACACGAATCGATTCCATGAGTTGGCCTTGCTATGTCCTCGATTGGTTGAACCCGAAGAGATCCGAATTGAGCAATATGTGAAAGGGTTGACCAGGAATATCCGGGGGGACGTGACATCATCTAAACCACTGACCATTGATGATGCTGTTCGAATGGCTTACCAACTCATTGGACAGATAATTCAGGATAAGGAAGATGAAGCCCATGTAGGTGAGAAAAGAAAGGGAGACGGTGATCGTGTAGATAGAGGTGATAATAGGAAGAATTTCAATCGCCGTCAGAATAAGAGAAAGGGGAATGCAAATGCTCTTACCAACAATGCACCGCGCAACGATGATAGATGTCCTAAGTGTGGCAACAAGAGGCATCCTGGCGACTGCTGGAAGTGCCGAAATTGCGGAAAGCTTGGACACAAGGTTGAAAGGTGTAAGAAGGGAACGATTTGCTTCAACTGTAATGAAGAAGGTCATAGGAAATCGGAATGCCCCAAGTTGAAAGCGATTGTACCTGGAAGAAACCCCCAGGGTGGTATCTACCAACTTGGAATAATTGAGGTGAAGAAAGAGGATCCGAATGTCGTTACCGGTACGTTTTTACTCAACAATCATTATGCTGTTGCTTTATTCGATTCGGGTGCCGATAGGAGCTTTGTATCCACTAAATTTAGTGCCCTTATTGATATTGAACCTGTTGAGATAAGTACCAGTTACGAGGTGGAATTGGCTGATGGTAAATTAGTGAAAACTAATAAGCTATTAGAAGGATGCTCTCTAAATCTCTTGAACCATTCCTTTCCGATTGATTTGATGTTGATAGAATTAGGTAGTTTCGATGTTATTATTGGTATGGATTGGTTGTCGTTGAATAATGCTACTATTTTATGTGGAGAGAAGAAGGTTAAGATTCCTCTTAGGAATAGGACGTTAGTAATTGATGGTAGTCGAGGTGAATCCCGTTTGAAAATCGTTTCATGTATTAAAGTCCAAAAGTACATCAGGAACGGTTGTGAGTTATTCTTAGCTCAAGTGACCGGGAATGAGTCTAGGGAGAAACGATTGAAAGATGTACCTATTATTTGTGAATTTCTTGAGGTATTTCCTAAAGATTTACCGGGACTTCCACCGATAAGGCAAGTAGAGTTTCGAATCGATTTAATTCCTGGTGCTGCACCGGTGGCACGTGCGCCTTACCGATTAGCCCCTTCTGAATTAAAGGAGTTATCTGAGCAACTTAAGGAGTTGTCTGATAAAGGTTTTATTCGACCGAGCTCGTCGCCTTGGGGAGCTCCAGTCTTGTTCGTTAAGAAGAAGGATGGATCTTTTCGTATGTGCATTGATTATAGGGAACTTAATAAGTTGACAATTAAGAATCGATATCCTTTACCTAGGATTGATGATTTGTTTGATCAACTGCAAGGATCTAGTGTGTATTCTAAGATAGATTTGCGGTCAGGATATCACCAACTTCGCGTCCGTGAAGAAGATATTCCTATAACTGCATTTAGAACTCGTTATGGACACTATGAATTTCAAGTAATGCCATTTGGGTTAACTAACGCACCTGCGGTTTTCATGGATTTAATGAATCGAGTGTGCAAGCCCTACTTGGATAAATTTGTGATTGTGTTTATTGACGATATTCTAATCTATTCTAAGAATGAAGATGAACATAGAGAACATTTGAGGATTGTTTTGAAGTTGTTGAAGGATGAAAGGTTGTATGCTAAGTTTTCAAAGTGTGATTTTTGGTTAGATTCTGTGCAATTTCTTGGTCATGTGATTAACAAAGATGGAATTCATGTTGATCCTGCAAAGGTTGAAGCTATTAAGAATTGGTCTGCACCGACAACGCCAACGGAAGTGCGACAGTTCTTAGGATTGGCTGGCTATTATAGGCGATTCATTAAAGAATTTTCTTTGATAGCTAAACCCTTGACTAAGCTTACCCAGAAGAATAAACCTTTCGTTTGGGGAAGTGATGAAGATGGAGCATTTCAGACATTGAAGCAAAAATTATGTAGTGCGCCAATCTTATCATTACCCGACGGGAGTGAAGATTTTGTAGTGTATTGTGATGCATCTATTAGAGGTTATGGAGCTGTTTTGATGCAAAGAGAGAAAGTGATAGCTTATGTTTCTAGGCAATTAAGGAAGAATGAGGAGAATTATGCTACTCATGATCTTGAGTTAGGAGCTGTGGTCTTTGCTCTTAGGTTGTGGAGACATTATCTGTATGGCACCAAGTGTACGGTATTCACCGATCACAAAAGCCTACAGTATATTCTCGACCAAAAGGAATTGAACATGAGGCAACGAAGATGGATAGAGTTGTTAAGTGATTATGATTGTGATATAAAGTATCACCCAGGAAAAGCCAATGTTGTTGCTGATGCGTTGAGTAGGAAAGATAGAGAGCCTATCATGGTGCGTTCTCTAGTCTTGACCGTGCACAATAATTTGCCTGAGCAAATTAGAAATGCGCAAATAGAAGCTTGTAAGAAGGAGAATTTTGTTAATGAAGGGTTCCGAGGAGAAGGAGATCCTTTAGAGGTTAGAGCTGATGGAGTGAAATGTTTAAAAGGTCGTATGTGGATACCTAAGTTTGGAGGCTTAAGAGATTTGGTTATGTTAGAATCCCATAAATCTAAGTATTCCATTCATCCGGGATCTGATAAAATGTACCATGATTTGAAGAAGTTGTACTGGTGGCCGAATATGAAAGCTGACATAGCTATGTATGTTCTTCAATGCTTGACTTGTGCTAGAGTTAAAGCTGAACATCAAAAGCCATCAGGACTACTTCAACAACCAAAGATTCCAGAATGGAAGTGGGAGCGAATTATAATGGACTTTATCACCAAGCTTCCTAGAACATCATATGGAAATAATTCGATTTGGGTTATTGTCGATAGACTGACCAAATCAGCACACTTCATTCTGGTTAAGGAGCAGTTCTCACTGGAGAAGCTGACTCGAATATACCTTGATAATGTTGTATGCAAGCATGGAGTGCCTGTATCGATCATTTCAGATCGAGATCCTAGATTCGCATCGAATTTTTGGAAATCTCTCCAAAGATCTTTGGGAACGAATCTCGACATGAGCACTGCTTATCACCCCCAGACTGATGGGCAGAGTGAAAGGACGATACAAACACTAGAAGATATGTTGAGAGCTTGTGTGTTAGACTTTGGTAAGAATTGGGATAGACATTTGTCGTTAGCAGAGTTTTCGTATAACAATAGTTACCATTCTAGTATTAAGGCTGCACCGTTTGAAGCTTTGTATGGTAGGAAGTGTAGATCTCCTGTATGTTGGAGTGAAGTTGGGGATACCCAGCTCACGGGACCGGAATTGATCCGGGAGACTACGGAGATGATAGTTCAAATTAAGAAGAGGTTGTTGACTGCCCGAAGTAGACAGAAAAGTTACGCGGATGTGCGGCGGAAGCCAATGGAGTTTGAAGTGGGTGACCGAGTAATGTTGAAAGTATCGCCATGGAAAGGCGTTATCAGATTTGGAAAGTGAGGAAAATTGAATCCCCGTTATATTGGACCCTTTAAGATTTTATCTAGAGTAGGTCCGGTGGCTTACAAACTAGAGTTACCCCCAGAACTTCATGGTGTTCACAACACATTCCATGTATCTAATCTGAAGAAATGTCTAGCAGTGAGTGATGAGAAAATTTCGTTAGGTAAGGTTCGAATAGATGGGAAGTTGCATTTTATCGAAGAGCCCGTAGAAGTTATGGACCGTGAGGTAAAGCAACTGAAACAAAGTCGGATACCTATTGTCAAGATCCGATGGAATTCAAAGCATGGACCGGAGTATACTTGGGAACGAGAGGATGAAATGTGGAAGAAATATCCGCACCTCTTCGATTTCAATAAGAAACGGACATCCAAATGAAATGGATCGCGAGGACGTTGATCCCTTTTAGGAGGAAAAGCTGTGACAAATCTAACATTTTCAGGTAGTGAAATATTTTCTCGTATAATATTTTGAAACTTATTTTTGTGTTGGTTGACGAACTCACAATTTACGGATTTAAATTTGGGCTTACGTGCATAATTTGGCGTCTTTTACGACTAAACCGAAAACCTTAGGATTACGTATTTACGTTTTTGAACTCCGTTTATGATGAGACAATTTTTATTGGATTCGTTTTGTGACGGTGATTCATAATTTATAAAAACGTTTTTCGTAAAACGACCCGAGGGCACGCAAATCAAGAAAACTAGAATCGAGAAATACCCGTAAACTAGTGAGATGGGACAAAACACTTTGCCCCATCCCACTAGCTTATATGGGACGGCAAGAAGACACCACCACACATAGGTGGCACAAGTTTTAGCTAAGCTTGCACAAGTGTAAGCTTATGCTTACACTTTAAGCTAACTACTTCCACCACTAAACAAAACTAGCTAATGGTTTTCACTTCTACCATTTCTATCCATGCAATTCACTTTCAAACTCTCTCTACTTCCACCCTTGTGCCGTCCCACATCAAGCAACAAACACCATCTTTGATCTTTTCTAGCTACAAACCACATGTTTACTAGTCCTATTAAGGTGTTTCCTTGAAGCCTTGATCATTTGGTGGCCATATAACCAACTTTGGAGGTGATTTTCTTGTGTCCTAGGGCTGATTTTCCAACATATGATCTTGATATTTGATGGTCTTGGAGATACTTGTTGTGTTCATCAAGTTCTTGCCTTCCTAAACCAAGAAATCCACTTGGATTGGTAAAGAAGATCATCCTCTACATTTTTCTCTTATTATTTTGTAAAGAACAAATGTATTTTCTTTTATTTTGTATATGTATATGATGTATATATGATGATAAAAATGTTGTGTGGGGATCAAGTGTTGATAAACATGCTTAAAAATAATGATAACCATAAGAAATGAAGCTAAAATCATGACTAATTAGTTGGCTGTATAAAAACAGTAGATAACTAAATGATGAACTGATAAAAATGCATGGTTTGATCTATTTACAGTAAAGTAGATGATGTTATACACATGTGAGAGTTGGCCATGCAATGGAATCAAAATAATGAGTGAGATATGATCAAAACAAGTTAGGTGGTACAATCTGAATAAGCAGTTTTGTAGGGACTGTTAAGGCAACTTAGACTCAAAATGGGCAGTAGCTATAACTAAGTTATATGTAGCACATATTATGAAGAAGTTGTCATCCAAAAATGAGCTTCTAAGTCATTGTATAACTCTAGATATGATAAAAATGGTGAATGTGAAGTTAAAAATCAGATTTTGGAAATAATGTTTATTATTATTATATAAGCACTCACTTTATAATGTATAAAATGTAAAATATAAACCCACTAACTTATAAAACTTATTTATATAAATGTATAAAAGGTTAATTAAATGGGTAAATTATATAAATGGTGGTAAAAATAATATTTGTAAGTAATAAAAACTATAAACTTGATTTTTACGAGTTTTTCGGCTATTGCCGTGAAATTAACGTTTTTCATCAAATAAAACTTAGACGACCAAACTTGTCTAATGTAAAGTTTATAAAAGTTATATACTGATGTATAAGTAACTAAGACAAGTAAAAACCGATAAAACCCGAACTATAAGAATTACGGACATTTACGAGCTAACTAAACCTATTGGACTAATAATTGGACTTAATAAGATAAAAACTTGTAAAAAGAATTATTTGGGCTTAACCCAATAGGGCCCAACATGAAAGTATATATATACTGATCATATAGGTATAAAATGGGTAAAAACAAGTTAAAGAATTTATAAAAGACTTAATGAACTTAAAATAGGTAAAATCGGTAAAACTAGTGAACTAGTAAGACGATACTAAAACGTAAACACTAAAATGAGTAAATGAGGATTTATAAACCCACTTGATCATCATCATATGTACAAAAATAATATATATGTATATTGTTATTTTGATAAAAGTCATTGGACCGAGTCTAAGACCGATTATTATTTATATAGGTTTCCGTGACCGAAGCACGCCCGTAGCCGATAATCCGCCTTTCATTAACAACGTGAGTTCATAGCCTCGCACTCTTTTAAATGTTTTATAAAATGATTTGTAAACCCGCGAGGGAGATAACATGCTAGATTTTTATAAAAATAGAACACAAGTAGTCCCGATTGTATGCTTAATGATATGGACCCGAATGATGCTATGACCCTATATTCGAGACTAAAAGGATTATTAGTAGTTAGGTTATGTCACTTAAAGTCCCATTAGCATGAATTGTGAACTACCGGGTTTTGGTAGACGCTTATGCATTTGATAGTACTATTTGCGGACGATCACCCCAGTTCGCGCCTTGACGGTTGATCCCCGTCGTACCACATTGATTGGTAAGCGAATTTATGTATGAGAAGATTCCATAGCGTGATTTTTGTGACGACACGCTAACTTAGATGGGCAAATTGTTTGTCGGGTTCGCGGCTCGCTGTTTTCACAGTAAGGTAACAATGTCATGCGGCTAATAATAATCCTACAACCTAATTCAAATAAAAATGTATCCTATATATGATAACGACGCTATTAACGATGAATATATTACCTATCATGGTAATATAGAGACTACGGTCTCATGGACGGTTTCTGATGTATGCTTGATTTATATATTGCCTGACTAGCAATATGTGGACTTACTTCCGATATTATACTTGTGTTCTGATTTTAAATGATCGTAAATGATTGTTTTACATAACGGTTTTCATTAAACTTTATGAATTCATCGGCATTCGCTGATATGATTTTTGCATGTTTTCTATCTCAGGTGCTTGAAGGTAATCCGGATGGAGATCGACTCTGATGGCCCACACTTAATATTAAAAATGTTCATTCGATCTGTGTTTTGTAAACTTAATGACCTGTATAATTTGGGACCTGTTGTACGCTTTTGAAACTTTTTATCGAATGAATGTTTGTTAAACCTTGCACAACCATTTTTATGTGTTGTCTATGATTGGAGTTATTGTGCTATCTCGTAACACTCTGAAAGACCCTTCCGCTGTACCGATATGAAAAATGAGAGTGTTACGTTCGGCGTCTCTGGTGTAACCGTCTGAAGACAACGAGGAGCTGAGAAAGGATGGTGGTTGTTGTTGTATGGGTGGATGCTGTTCCAACTGTTGAACTAGTGGAGGGGGCGGTGGTTGGTTTGTGCCAGTGCCTTCACTCTCTTGGGCGACAGATGCCTCCCTAATCTCTAAGTCCATGGTATTTTTCTGCGCACGATCACAGAGTGACTCTTCATTTTCCTACTGAGGGTGAGAGTACACCAGCAAATCTTCGGGGAAGGCACTATGGACAAGGTCAAGAACGTCCATAACTGCGAAAGGAAGCAAACAGAAAACAGGGAAACATATTTTAGTCTTTTGATATGCGACGGTACTTACAGAATGTTATGATGAAGGCGGGAAGGATCACTAACCCTGGCCACTCTCTCTACGGAACATTGGTACCCTGTGCTTACCACAGATGACTGCACGGCTTAGGCCAAGCGTGACTAACACACTCTCTGGATAGGGTTGCATGGGAATGCGGTTGTTGCTCAAGGTTTCCGCATCTGCAGTGTTGTAGGAGTCGGGGCCAGGTAGGGGGTCCTTCCTCATAGTGTCAGGGGTCAAGAAGGGAAAGTGGAAAGGGAAGGCAGCTTCATCGATCTAGAAGAATATGTCGGTCCAATTCCTTAAGGAATCTATCTTTCCATCGAAACATTGCATACCGCCCTTTCGCTTAGCGAAGGATATCCAGCCATTGGCTACTTGCCGTTGGTAGAAGACGCGGAAGAGGTCTACCATGGGTTCTTTGTCTAGGGTGCAGCGTTTATTTCAAAATTCGAAATTTTTGCTACCCCTATGCAATGCAGTTGGGAGACGTGGGTCTCATAGTATAGTAGCACGCTCAAGAGAAAGCGCGACATAGGTATACGCTGGTTTGCGTAATCAAAGAAATAGGTGTACAACCCTATCTTCCCTGTTGGGAAATGGCTTATGTTATGTTGCGGGTTAGGAACTTCTGGGTGCAGGTAGTTGGGTATGTAGAAGTCAGAGGTAGATTCGTCTAGTTGCTCAATGGTCAAGATTGACGTAATGTCGGTTAGCTGTTTCACCATGGCGTTGTGTATACAAGACGGTGGTCGCGCGGATTACCTTAATAAGAGATCTGGTGATGAAGGTAAATGATAGAGGCGTTAATGGTAATTTGAAGGTTTTGTAGATGGTAAACAGTCAAAAGGAGGCGTGATGGGTTTATATAGGCTTCTTAGTTTTACTGTTCATGATCAGATGTGTACCACGTGTTCCCCACTTTCCAGATCTAACGATAGAAGATGAGGGGGTAACGCTTACGTGACAAGCGCTTTTCCCAGGTACCGAGGAGGTTAGGTAAAAGGGGGGATGTATGTCTTCTTGGCGAGAATATTTAAAATCTGTGTTTATGCTTGGATTATGAGAATGTTTTGGTTTGATTATAGTCTAGTAGCCGCGGGTTGAACCTGCGACCACTAGACTGGGGGGACATGATGACATATAGTCCCTAGTCAGGCTGGATAGTCTGACTCACGGGTACTACCCGCATCCATCAGGAATGGATTGGGTACTTGTGCGATGTGCGCACACAGCCCAGAAAGCCCAGTAAGCCGCTGTCGCGCAAGAGGCTGATTACTTAGCCAGGTCCTCGTCGCAGTGCGACATGATCAGACAGAATATAACTTATATTCTAGTTATATTCACCTAAGGAAAAGGGATATACACTTGCCCTAGTTTATAATAAAGATCAAGCTATTTCGAGTCATTATCTCTTCCTTAGGCCGCAAGAACAGGGAGCCCAGCCTGGACTCTCTCGAGTATAAAAGGAACCCCATTCGGTTCCACAAAGGTATGATACACACAATACCCTAAACACTAATATACTCAAATCGATTACTTACTCTCATTCCTGAGTCTAATCGTGGGTCACAAACCCACGGTAAGCCTAACGGTGTCTGTTTAGTGCGCAGGGTCCCCAAAACAAGTTTCACTTGGTGCGAGAGCTGGAGTCCACAAGACCCCAAATTAAGCCTAATTTGGGTCAAGCTCGGTCTACCCCAACTTTTGCATCAATAGCAGTCTTGGAGATATCCTGCTCTTTCACCCGTAGTTGATGGTAGCCAGACCTCAGATCGATCTTAGAGAAGTGTTTGGCGCCTTGTAGTTGGTCAACATATCATCTATGCGTGGCAAAGGATATCGATTTCTGATTGTGATCTTATTAAGCTCACGGTAATCAATGCATAGACGCATACTGCCATCCTTCTTCTTCACGAACAACACCGGTGCACACCATGGAGATACACTAGGGCGGATGAAACCTTGCTTCAAAATTTCCTGCAGATGCTCCTTTAACTCCTTGAGCTTAATGGGAGCCATACGGTAAGGAGCCTTGGAGATTGGTTCAGCTCTTGGGATGAGCTCAATACCAAACTCTACTTCACGAGCAGGTGGTATACCCGGAAGTTCTTCAGGAAAAACATCGGATAATTCTGACACGATAGGCTGATCCTGAATGGATAGAGATTCAGCCTCAATATCATGAACAACAGCTAAGAAACCCTCGCAACCATGTGACAGTAAGGCACGTTCCTACAAGGTTGAAATAATTTGTACATACTTTCCTGGTATGAAACCATTGTGAATGTACTCTAGTGCGTTGACATCACCAAACATAACCTGATATGAATGGCAATCTATGGTGGCGTGGTGTTTGGATAGCCAGTCCATGCCTAATTTCATGTCAAACTCGCACATGTCTAACAAAAGTGCATCAACTTCACGAATTCTATCATCAAACTGTAGAGGAAGATCTCTGTACCTATGTGTAATGTGAACAGAGTCTCTTAGGGGCGTGGATATGTTTATGACATTATCAAGTGGCATAGGGGATATCCTAACACGATTAGCATAAGCAGTGGATATGACTGAATGAGTCGCACCCGTGTCAAACAAAACGCAAGCAGCATGACCATACATAAACAAGATTCCAGTGATGGTACCTGACGACTTGTTTGCTTGGTCCCACATGGTAGTATACACACATCTAGTATTCAGAGGTGGCTTGGTATCAGCATGCCCTGATGTACCCTCAATCCCACCCTTCTTACAATCCTTCATCAAGTGGCCCTGCTGGCCACATTTGAAACAGGTGCCACTACCACAGCGGCACGGCCCTGGGTGCCTACGATTGCAAGTGGTGCAAAGGGGGTGAGTGTACCCTCCAACAGGTGCTCTAGCTGGTTGGGAGCCTGATTCATAAGATATGCGTGAGACATGATTATTGGAGTACAAACATGACTACACAGAAAGTTTAGATTGTAATACCAGATGAAGCTGCACGGTTGGGATGTGGACCTCTGCGGTCCTGATCCCATCCGTTTCTAGTGTTCCTGGTAATAGATGATGAAGTGTCAGAATTTATGAATCATAAGGCAACATAATCATATAAATGGAAAATTATAGGGACCTGTTGTTGCTGGAGTTGTTGGTGTTGTTACGGTGGTTGTCACTATCGCCACGCCTATCAGATGTAGAATGGTCCTGAGTCTGACCGTTTCCCTTAGGCTGGTACTGTTGAGTGGCCGGTTGGGACCGGTCCCCAGTCTTTTGCCTGAAAGATGCAATTGTATAAAGAATGATATAAAATGAAAGGTACTGAATTGAATGAAAAGATTAACGTTTGATGACTAAGATATACCTCTTCTCAGATCTGTCTTCTTCACCAAACTCGTCTCTCTCTTGCAGCATTTCTAGCTTGCGAGCTGCATCTGCCACCTGCGCCACAGTAGTAACTGTAGCACACGCCAAGTTGTTGGCGACAGAAGTACGAAGAGCTCAACGAAAGTGATATGCTTGCTCTTCTGTTGTCTCGGCTGCTACGTCAAGGAAACCAACAAGTCTAAGGAACCTCTCCATAAATTCCGTATTATTCTCTCCAGCTCTCTGTCGAATGCCATGATACTCCCTCTTGAGCCGATCATGTTAAGCTTTCGGAAAGAACTGATTCAGAACCAACTCCTTAAACTACGCCCAACTCAAGCCATTAACCCAATCGTCACCTCCATTCGACTGCTTGAGTACTTTCCACCATGCCAGCACGTCTCCCTAATATTTGTAACAAGCAAGCCTCACCTTAAATACAGGATCACACCCTATGGCGTCGAAAATCTTTTCAACGTATGCAATCCAGCTCTCAGCCTCAGATGGATTTTCAGTCTGCTCGAAGGATTTAGGTCACTACTTATTGAACCTTTCCAGCTATGTGATGAGAGTAGCTGGTGGAGGAGGAGGGTTTTTTCTGATTCTGGTGCTGATTATAAGTGGCTTGAACCTCAGCATGAATCTCATTTCTGAGTTGGGGAAGTAAAGCTTGTAGAGCAGCTTGGATAGCTGCCTGCATATCTTGCTCACGTGTGTTAACCATCTGACAGTTTAAAACAAAATGCAATGATTAATCTGATTAGAACATAAGATAAACATAAGAAAATGATTCATGAAATAGTTTATGAAGGCATAGCCAACGAAAATGACATGAGTTTCGGTGAACGCCTGTGGGCCGGTTCACCAAAACAAAATTGACATGACGAGGGTGAACGCCTATGGGTCGGTTTACCAAAACAAAATAATTCGAATAAAAGCACATGCGACTAAATATGACCAGTCCTGTACCAACCATTACTTAGTCAAAATACCTTCAACAATGATACATGAAACAAATGAATGAAAACAAATTGTCCGTTTTAGGAAGACACTAGTGACTACCCACTAGTCACAGGTCATGTTTTTAGAGCCTACAGGTCGAAACCTTATCTATGATACCATAATTGTAACACCCCATTTTGATAAATGGAATATCACAGGATAATTATGGCGTGTCATCAAAACATGCAAGGTAAATGTCTAAAACATCAAATGACCATAAAGGGAAATACCAGAATCAAACATTGGTAGTCCAACATAAGCTCACACACATGAATATAAGTACTGAAAAGAAAGGACTAAACAATGTCCAAAAGAAAAAATGTATGAAAATGCATAAGGTAAAGGAGGCTGGATAGCTTCCGTCGAGTGCACATACTCTCAAGGTCCTAAGTGCGTCCCCGAGTACCTGCCGTTTGGGAACATGAAAAGGAAATGGCTGAGTAAAACGCCCAGTGAACGGAAATATAACATATTATGAATGATATAAGCATAATAAAGACTAATAGCAGCCGGATGATGTATAAGTCCTGGAAAATCTGGTACATGTTTACAAAACTGGTTTTATAGTTTGAAAAGCTTATGAAAAACTATATTTTAAATTTAGCCAAGAGCCCATATAGGTCATGAGATCTCAACGTGCATGAATACTTAGATGGGTGACCTCATCATGCAATTAGAGGGGTTTCCTCTAATTACACTGGTCTGGGTAGGAGGGATCAACTCCTTGTGAAGGATGCAAGACACACAAAATCCTGTAAAACATGTAACTAGGATGCACCCATACGCCCCACATGATAATATAAATAAATGGCCAAAACTGAAAGCGACGCCACGATCAATCACTCAGTCGTGGGGAAGTCATAACACTGGTGCCTCCAGTGTTATGGTTATGGTACCTCCATAACTAGGTGGAACCGGAATGCATGTATATAGCTCATGCATTTAAAATAAAACATAAGCATTCAAAACATATAAAATAACTGGGGAAACAAATGGCTGCAAACGGGGAATCCTAATCATACATACGAAGGAATGTTCATACTGAAGGACGAAACATTCGTACCTTATGTCCAGTAGTGAAGCTAGAAGGTAAGCTGAATGATCTACTCCGAATTCGTGGATACTACATAAATAAGGGACATGTATGAGTTGTCTAATCACTGAGTGTGTTACTGGTTCTGTGTGTTCTTAACTAATTTTATATGTTCTTATCATGTTTTACTGTTTTAAATGTTATCTTGCATTTATTCATGTTTTACATGTATTCTGATTATGTACTTCATGTGTTATCGTATTACTATACTTGTAGTGTCAAAATAAGTAACTTTCTAAAAATAGCAGGTTTCTAAAAATAGAAAGTTTCCAAAAATAGAAAGTTTCTAAAATAGAGAGTTTCCAAAAATAAAAAGTTTCCAAAAATAAAAAGTTTCTAAAAATAGTAAGTTTCCTGAAATAGAAAGTTTCCAAAAATAGTAAGTTTCCTGAAATAGAAAGTTTTCATAAATAGAAATAAGCTGGATTAATAAGTCTAAAAATATAAGCTAGTGCTCATAAGTTATAAGTCGTGATAGTTTATTAGTAAAGTCTATTAAATTAAATACTTAGGTTAAATGATTATTAATTAATAATGAAAAAGCATGGTTTATCAATTAATAAAATGTCATGGTTAAATTAATAAATTTTACCTTATACAACGTAATTAAATTAAGTCATTGTTTTAATTTAATTAAGTCTAATAAAAATACTTAGGTTATACATGTATCATTAATTTTAATAATAAACCTAAGTCATGTTTTTTAATTAAAATTAATTAATTAGTTCATGTAAATTATTTTAAATAATTAACTAATAAAATAATGGTTAATAAAATGTATCCCGGGCCCCGAAACCCGAGACCACAAAAACGAGCACCAACCACCACACAACCGGCGGCTGGTGGTGGTGGCCGGTGGCTACTGCCACTGTTGGCTTCGGTTCACACCGGCCTAGCCGGTGCTCCCCTCGCCGAGCCAAAATACCCACCGAGACCATATAGGTCTCGGTTCCTACCGATTCGCCAAAGGTACCCCCGCGGGGGACCTCGGCTTGCGGCTGACCTTAAACAAACACCACCGCCTCGTGTAGGGTTGCGAATGGTGGTACCAAAAGACCACCGAGACCATGGTTGGTCTCGGTTGGTGTGCGGCTGGAACAAAACAAACCAAACACCCTTTTTCTTGTTTTATTCATCAATCATAACATGTTTTAATTATGTTTTCATTAAAGATCCATGACAATGATCATAATTAAATAAAAGAATAAAAGGATTAAGGTTTTGATGAATACCAAATACGTGAATGGAATTAGCAATAGAACACGAACACGTATACGCCAAAACCAAAGATCAAATCACACAAAATTGTCCTTGTTGGTGGTGGCTGCCGCGGCTACAAAGGAAGAAGGGGGTAGGGTTTTGTTTGACTTTCTTGAAATATGTTATGGTAAAATCCCTAGAAACAATTTGTTACTAGTTGGTTTTCAAAACGGGCTGGGCCCCTTTCCTTTCTCTTGTTTCCGCGGGTACACCAAGCCCAAGAGGCACAATCAAACGTTTTTCGTGACTAAAATTATACGTAAAGTATTCGTGTTTAAATGTTCATGATTTAATTATTATACTTAATAATTATCGTGCATTAATAATATACGCAATTCTTGTAATTTAATGTTCGTGACACATGTCGTATGTTATTAATGGGAAGTTTTAAATTACCCGTGTTTTTATGTAATGTACTGTTCATGGTATTTTATGCGGGTTTTACAGTTAATAAAGCCCATCCGGTAGGGGGCATATAAAAGTCTTGGTAATAAGTGAGATATTCAAATCTGTTATAAAACTGTGTTTATCGAAACTTTCTTGTCAACATTTAGTGACATCGTCACTATTAGGAAAGGTTGCTAACTAATAGTCTTGGTTACACCGTTTCGACTGAATTTTTTACCGTAATCTCTATTCACATAAGTAAAAAATGCATCCTCGTGATCATTAAGACAAAAACAAAATATAAGAGATACCCATTAGGTATAAGGGAGTCTAAGTACGTGATTAAGGCATATGAGTAGTGAACGAGAATGATCTTCTTTCATGCTTAGCATGAAACTGAGTAAAAATCGAGGACGACCAAATTATTTCTATTAAGCATTCATGTATTCATGTTCTATGATCCTAAAAGTCATTTAAAAGTGATGAAAATAATACATTATGTCCAAAACGCATCTAGCTAAGTTAATTTTCAATAAATGTTGAATAAAAATAAACTTTGGAAGTGTTACGATACTTAATTATAGCATTGCGTGAGGACACAACAATGGTTTAGTATGGGAAAATTGATGAGACTCTAATTATACAACATTTCGTATCCTAAATTGGACTTAAAATACGAAAATATCATCTAATGTGTGCAAAATACCATTGTTTTCTCTATTTGTGTGTTTTCAGGCACGGATATCGTGAATTTACTTGGAAATCACAAAAATAAGCCAAAACGAACACGGGAAACTAAGTCGTACAAAACCGAAGCCGGATGTGAAATTACCAAAATACCCTTGAAGATTGAAGAAATTATAAGAATGGTCCCTCAAGTTTCATAAATTGTCACTTTATACCCCTCAAATATCAAGAAGTACATCGAGGTCTCTAAAGTTTAGAGTTTGTACAAGAAAGACACTTAAAGAATTTAAAATGATAAAACAAGTCTTTGAATAGGTTTTATAAAGTTAAAGGACTAAAATTGTCATTTCACAAAGGTCAAATGAATACTAAATGTGTGTGATGAATGTTAGCACATCACAGGGGCCTCCCAATCATTATCCAATAGTTGGCAAGAGGGACTGAAGTTGCAAAATTGGCCAAAGTATCACAAAACCAAGTTTCCAAAAACTAAAGGGCCGTGGGTCATTTATTGAACTTGATTTGCAGAAGGTTTTGGTTGGGTTTCGTTTCAATAAACACAAGGGCCAAAGTTGACATATCTTAAAGTTTAAACTTATTATAGTTTAAATATTAAGGGGAAACACATGATTAACCTCCTAATCATATTAAAACGCCCATTTTGGCAAGAACAAACCTAATCCACCCCCAACACCAATTGAGTTTAATACAAAGGGCTTTTGGTCGAGAATATCCAGATTACCAATTGAACTAACAACAAACTCACCTGCATGGGAAGATTCTATCCAACTCATCATTTGGCCCCATCCCAACTCACAAGTGACCCCCGTCACTTTCATTTTGTCAGAACCACAAAGAGATCAACACTTTTTGTTCATTCCTTGTTCATCAAAACTAAATGGACCATCAAGATCGATTTGCAGCCTGCTAAATTCACATGGTTTCACAGATTGACCAAGAATCAAAATTAAAAAATAGCATCTCCAAGAATATGCCACAGGATCATTCAAGGGCTTTTTAGGGATTTTATAGACGAATTAGGGTTTCTTGTATTCACATTTCTTTTGTATATATATAGCAACACATAGCATAGTTGTTGTGACAATCTAACATTTTCAGGTAGTGAATTATTTTCTCGTATATTTTTTTGAAACTTATTTTTGTGTTGGTTGATGAACTCACAATTTACGGATTTAAATTTGGGATTACGTGCATAATTTAGCGTCCTTTACGACTAAACCGAAAACCTTAGGATTACGTATTTACGTTTTTAAACTCCGTTTTTGATGAGACAGTTTTTATTAGATTCGTTTTGTGCCGTTGATTCATAATTTATAAAAACATTTTTCGTAAAACGACCCGATGGCACGCAAATCGAGGAAACTAGAATCGAGGAATACCCGTAAATTAGCGGGATGGGACAAAACAAGTTTATCCCACCCCACTAACAAAAGGGACGGCCAAGAGGGATACCACACACTTGATGTGGCACCCTTGTAGCTACAAGCTTACACATGTAAGCTTAGCTTAACATGAAAGCTTTATTCATCCATCAAAACCTCAAAACCACTAAACTTAACCATTTGCTTCCATTTCACATGCAAAACAACTCACACATACTCTCTCCCACTCCTCCCTTGCCGTCCCATAACCACCATCAAACATCCCATTTGATCAATTCTAGCCACAAATCTTATGTTATCTATTCATATTATGGAGAAACCTTGAAGCCTTGATTGATTGGTGGCCATATTAAAAACAAAGAAGGTGATTTGCTTGTGTCCTACGGCTAATTTCTCAACAAACAATCTTGGTGGTTGATGATCTTGGAGATATATTTGGTGTTCATCAAGTTGTTGTCATCCAAAAACAAGATATAATCTTGGTTGGTAAAGAAGATCATCCTTTCTATTTCTCTTGTTATTTTTGTAAAGATCAAATGTATTTTCTTTCTTATTTTATATTTATATGATGAATATATGATGATAAAAATGTTGTGTGGGGATCAAGTGTTGATAGATATGATTAAAAAGATGAAAAACCATAAGAAACAATGCTAAAATCTTGCTTAAAATGTTGGCTGTATAAAAACAGTAAGTAAGCAAGTTATAAACTGATAAAATTGCATGGTGGAATCCATTTACAGTAAGTGTTAGATGTCATACACATGTGAGAGTTGGCCATGTAAAGGAATCATCAAAATGAGTAAGATATGATCAAAACAAGATTAGAGTGCCAATCTGAATAGTCTGTTTTGTAAGGACTGTTAAGGATACTTAACATGGAATGAGCAGTAGCTATAACTAACTTATTTGTAGCACATAATATGAAGCTTATGACATCCAAAAATGAGCTTCTATCTCCTTATAGAACTCAAGATATGATAAAAATGGTGAAGATGAAACTAAAAATCAGATTTTGAGAAATTAATGTTTAATAATATTATATAAGCACTCAAACTAATATAGTATAAAATGTGAATTAAAACCCACTAACTTATAAATTTCATTTATATAAATATGTATAAGGTTAAATAAATGGACACTTTATAAAAATGGTAGTTGAATAAGATTTATAAGTTATAAAAACTATAAACATGATTTTTACGACTTTTTCGGCTATTACCGTAAAATAAACGTTTTTCGCCAATTAAAACTTAGACGATCAAACCCGTCTAAGGTAAAGTTTTTAAAAGTCATATACTGATATATAATATCTAATACAAGTAAAAACCGATAAAACCCAAACTATATGACATACGGACATTAACGAGCTAAGTTAGCATATTTGGACTAATAATTTAACTAAATAAGTTAAACACTTATAAAAATTACTTATTGGGCTTAACCCATTTGGGCCCAACATGTAAAGTGTAAATACTGATAATACAAGTATAAAATGGATTAATACAAGTTAATGAACTTATAATAGGCTTATTGGACCTAAAACATGTAAATAGGTAAAACTAGTAAACTAGTAAAAAGTTACCAATACATAAACACTAAAATGAGTAAATAAGAATATATAAACCCACTTGATCATCATCATATGTACAAAATCATCATATGTATATTTGTTATTTTAATAAAGTCATTGGACAAAAAGTCTAAGACCGATTATTATTTATATAGGTTTCCGTGACCGAAGCACGCCCGTAGCCGATAATCCGCCTTTCATTATCAACGTGAGTTCATAGCCTCGCACTCTTTTAAATATTTTATAAAATGATTTGTAAACCCGCGAGGGAGATAAAATGCTAGTTTTTGATAAAATAGAACACAAGTAGTCCCGATGGTATGCTTAATGATATGGACCCGAATGATGCGATGACCCAATAAAAGAGATAAAAAAGGATTATTAGTAGTTAGGTTATGTCACTCAAAGTCCCATTAGCATGAATTGTGAACTACCGGGATTTGGTAGACGCTTATGCATATGATAGTACTATTTGGGGACGATCACCCCAGTTCGCACCTTGACGGTTGATCTCCGTCGTGCCACATTGATTGGTAAGCGAATTTATGTATGAGAAGATTTACATAGCGTGATTTTTGTGACGACACGCTAACTTAGATGGGCAAATTGTTTGTCGGGTTCGCGGCCCGTTGTTTTGATAGTAAGGTAACAATTTCATGCGGCTAATAATAATCCAACACGATTTAATAATGATACGAATAACGATAATAATATTACCTATAATGGTAATATTGAGGCTACGGTCTCATGGACAGTTTAAGATGTATGCTTTGATATATATTGCCTGACTAGCAATACGAGGACGTACTTCTGATATTATACTTGTGTTCTGATTTCAACGATTGTTTTATGTAACGGTTTTATTAAACCTCTATGAATTCACTCGGCATTCGCTGATATGATTTTTGCATGTTTTTATCTCAGGTGCTTGAAGGTAATCCGGATGGAGATCGACTCTGATGGCCCACATAATAATAAAAATGTTCATTCGATCTATGTTTTGTAAACTTAATGACCTGTATAATTTGGGACCTGTTGTACACTTTAAAACTTTTTATCGAATAAATGTATGTTGAACCTTGTACAACCATTTTTATGTGTTGTCTATGATTGGAGTTATTGTGCTATCCCGTAACACTCTAAAAGACCCTTCCGCTGTACCGATACGAAATTTGAGAGTGTTACAGTTTGGTACCAGAGCTCTCTTGATAGAGAACAAAAGATTTTAAAAACCAAGGTTTTGAACAAAAATTTTCAAAATCTTTTAACTATGAACATTTGAGAAAATAATTGAAAAATCTTTTGACTATAACGGTGCCAAAGATCTCCGACGTTACCAACAAGCCCTATTGAGAAGATATATATTTTGATATATATAATTTAATATATATATATATGTATATATCGTGATTTCAGTATGTAATTGTTTAATAAGTATGTTATCCTAATACGAGATATATATATAAATGCAGATTGTCATGGCTGACCCTAATATTCCTGTAGAGAACCATGCTATTCCCGAACCTAATGTAGATGATAATCCTTATTTAGACTTAGTAGATTATGATATGGATGATGATGAGGAGGAACCATTTGAGGATCCCGAGCCCGAGATAGGACTAGGAGATCAGATTGCCCCTCAGGTTGATATGGTAGAGAATGAGATTGATAATGTTGATATTGAGAATGGTGATGAGATTGGGATAGATAATTTAGATGATGAGATTGACGATGAGGATGTCGAGGAGGATATAGGTATAGACGATGAGGTTGATGATGATGAGGAAGCCGAGCTTATTTATCCTTATGATGTTCCGGAGGGCGAGCCCTTACCCCCACCAGTTTATTTGTCTGATTCTGAGGTTGAGCTACCTAGAGATGAAATGTCTGAATCGTCTGAATCTGATTTTGAATCAGAGGAGGATGAGGATGATGATGCACCTGACGGTACTGATGGTATTGCTACTCGTAGACGTGTGATAGGAGAATCGTCTAGTGTTCGAGAGGCTACTCATATAGATGGTCTTGCACCATGGGCCTTGAGACGTGATTTAGATGCTTCCCGTGCTCAGAGTAGTATGACAGAGATTGGATTAGGTGTTGTTGAGACTCATGTTTCTTATTTAGAGTCGAAGACTAAGGTTGGTGAGTAAGAGCGAGAATTACTGAGTTTGGATTTGACTGATGTAGAGCGTGGGTTGAATGAGGCTTTTAGGAGGTTATCTGTGCTAGAAAGTGGTAAGTTCGCTGCCATGAAGAAAAAGGTGAATTCTATGGAGATTCAGTTGAATGTAGCTCGTGCGATGCATGAGAAAGATGAGAAGGAGTTGAATATATCTGTGGGTTGGAATAGTAGATTTTATGCTGACATGGTTGAAAGAGGAGTGATCCGTAAGCGCCCAGCTGGAGATGTGTCTAGTGATCGTCCGATAAAGATTAAGACGACGATGGATGATGGACCATCTGGCGGTTCTCAGTAGACCAGTCTGTGTTTAGTAGTGACCTTTGTATCTTTTGTACCTTTTGTAACTTTGACTGAACCGACTTGTTAGTAGTAGATCTGGCACGAATTTTGAGTATGTATAGTGCTAGAACTTTGATATGGGATGTAACTAAGACAATGCTTTTGTTTCATATCCAATGAAATATGTATCTTGTCTTGAATTCCATATTGTGCCTTATTTGTATCTTGATTATGAATTCAATCCATATTATATGAATCCCTTGTTGGGGGAATGCTTAATACTTTGAAATTGTGAAATTATAGAACTATGCTGTCCAAGAAAGCTGTGACTGAGGATGATGTACGTAGGATTATTACGGAGCAAGTTACCGCATCTATGACTGAATTTATGGCAAATGCTAGAAATGAAGTTGGCGGTAGTGGAGCTGGCGGTAGTGGAGCTGGCGGTAGTGGAATTGGTGGTACTAATGTGAATGTGAATGCTAATAATGTGAATGCTAATGCATCTGAAGTTGGTGGCTGTACTTATGTGACGTTCATGAAGTGTGAACCTCTACCTTTTAATGGAACTGAAGGTGCTATAGGATTAAGCCAGTGGATTGAGAAGATTGAGTCGGTGTTTCGAATTAGTAAGTGTAAGGAGGAAGATAAGGTGACTTTTGCTATGGCTACTCTTAAAGGTCGTGCGTTGACTTGGTGGAACGGGAGAATTGCTTTCATGGGTATTGATGCTGCTAATGCTACTCCTTGGGCTGAAATTAAGAAGTGGATGACTTTGGAGTTCTATCCCCGTAGTGTGATCATTAGGTTAGAACAAGAATTGATTCATTTGAGAATGAAAGGTGTGGACATTGATAGTTACACAAACCGATTCCATGAGTTGGCCTTGCTGTGTCCTCGATTGGTGGAACCCGAAGAGATCCGAATTGAGCAATATATTAAAAGGTTGACCAAGAATATCTGGGGGGACGTGACATCATCGAAACCACTGACTATTGATGATGCTGTTCGAATGGCTTACCAGCTCATTGGACAGATAATTCAGGATAGAGAAGATGAAGCCCGTGTTGGTGAGAAAAGGAAGGGTGACGGTGATCGTGTAGATAGAGGTGATAATAGGAAGAATTTCAATCGCCGTCAGAACTAGAGAAAGGGGAATACAAATGCTCTTACCAACAACACACCGCGCAACGATGATAGATGTCCTAAGTGTGGCAACAAGAGGCATGCTGGCGACTGCTGGAAGTGCCGAAATTGCGGAAAGCTTGGACACAAGGTTGAAAGGTGTAAAAAGGGAACCATTTGCTTCAACTGTAATGAAGAAGGTCATAGGAAATCGGATTGCCCCAAGTTGAAAGAGATTGTACCTGGAAGAAACCCCCAGGGTGGTGTTTATCAACTTGGAATAGTCGAGGTGAAGAAAGAGGATCCGAATGTCGTTACTGATACGTTTTTACTCAACAATCATTATGTTGTTGCTTTATTTGATTCGGGTGCTGATAGGAGCTTTGTATCCACTAAATTTAGTGCCCTTATTGACATTGAACCTGTTGAGATAAATACCAGTTACGAGGTGAAATTGGTTGATGGTAAATTAGTGAAAACTAATAAGCTATTAGAAGGATGCTCTCTAAATCTCTTGAACTATTCCTTTCCGATTGATTTGATGTTGATAGAATTAGGTAGTTTTAATATTATTATTGGTATGGATTGGTTGTCGTTGAATAATGCTACTATTTTATGTGGAGAGAAGAAGGTTAAGATTCCTCTTAGGAACAGGACGTTAGTAATTGATGGTAATCGAGGTGAATCCCGTTTGAAAATCGTTTCATGTATTAAAGTCCAAAAGTACATCAAGAACGGTTGTGAGTTATTCTTAGCTCAAGTGACCGGGAATGAGTCTAGGGAGAAACGATTGGAAGATGTACCTATTATCTATGAATTTCCTGAGGTATTTCCAAAAGATTTACCCGGACTACCACCGATAAGGCAAGTTGTAACACCCCACTTGGATAAGTGGACCGTTACGTGTATTTATGGCGTGTCATCAAAGCATAAGGTAAATGTCCTAAAACATTAACTAACCATAAAGGAAATACCGGAATCAAACATCGGCAATCCAAACATAAGCCCAAAACATGAAAAGTAAAATACTGAAGGAAAGGACTAAACAATGTCCAAATAAGCAGAATAATGTAAGTACATAAAGTAAGAAGTCTGGATAGCTTCCATTCAAATGCACATGCTCAGAATCCTAAGAGCGTCCTGGTGTACCTGCCGTTAGAACATGAAAGGGAACTACGGCTGAGCATAACGCTCAGTGAACGGATATAAAGCATGATAAGGAATTACTGAAATGAAACAGATGATGAAATACTGGAGCTGTAAGACTGATAAGTAAAGTTGTAGCGGAAATCTGTGTATAATCTGTAAAGTCTGATTTATAAATAATAAAGCTGAACTGTTATCTGTTAAATCTGAAAACATGCATTTACTATATTTTAATTGCCAGAGATTATATAGGTCACGTGTTGTAACAATCGTGCATGAATAACTGGAGGGGTGACCTCGTCATGCTGTAGAGGGGTGACCTCTAAATAACTATAGAGGGGTGACCTCTAAATACTGTGCTGGGTGGAGGGATCAGCTCCAATGTGAAGGATGTAGAGCACACACCACATTCACCCTGATAACTTGTAAACTGATAAGGCATCAACTGTGGAATAGATATCGTTATCAATTCCAGTGAGTATGAAATTTACAGCATCAACTTCAGCTTGGAGGAGTTTCTTTTTCTCAGCAGAACATGTGTCAAAATCCTCTATAGCTCGTATAGTTGATGAAGTACCATCCTCTGCCTGTGTTGTAATTGGTTTGAAATCAAAAACTGGAGGTGGGTTCTCAAGGCAGTGACGAAGAGCAGTTCGGTTTTCTTTTCCATCGAGAAATCTGAGAAAACGAGATCTCCATTGAACGTAGCAACCGGCAGTGAGCACAGGTGGGTTACCGTTGCCACCTTGTTCCAAACGAATTTGATTAGCAGTTGCAATGTTGATGTTGTTGTTAGACATGGTGAATACTTGTGGATGAATTGCAGATCTTAGTGGATTTGTTGTGATGATGTGTGGTTAAAATTGAAATTCCAAAAATTCAAAAAAAAAATTTTCTCAGTCCGACAATAAATTCCTCAGTCTGACAAAACGGTAAGCCGAAAAATTTTGTATCGCCAAAATTTGAATTTGAGTTAGAAATAGCCAAAAACTAGTAGGGAAAAAATTTGATTTTACCTGACCTAAAAATTTTAACTCTTTTTTTTTCTTTTTTTTTTTTTAATTTTCGTGTAAACTACGTTCCGAAACTAGTCTAGATAGTGGCTAAGTCTAAATATTATTCAAACAAAATATCCATCGAAATGTCCATCAGAATGTTCAGATCGGAATGTTCTATCGCAATGTTCAGATCGGAATGTTCTATCACAATGCACTGTCGCAATGTTCAGATCGCAAAGCCTGTCGAAATACTCAGATCGCAAAGTCTATCGGAATACTCAGATCGCAAAGTCTATCGGAATACTCAGATCGCAATGCTCAGATCGCAAAGTAGCTGACAAAATTCAAGCAGAGTCACGACTTAAAATACTTCCTTATACCCGTCGGAATCCAGATCGCAAAGTACGATCGGAATGTCCAGATCGGAATAAGTAATAAAACCCACGTATCGCAATGTAGAACCAAAACCCTTTCCGATGGTGATGGTTATTGCGATGGAAGCCCACGTTTCACTTGTACTTTCCGATGGAGATTATGCTTCAATTTCGGAATGAAGAACAAGAAGAAATTTCGCAACTTTTGATCCAAAAGATTTGTGTTTTAGCCAAAACCAAGATACCCAAATCACTAATACTAGTATGTAGATGATTTGTATCAAGAAAAGACCATAAAAACACAAAAAAGAAGTTTTTGGACGAGAGATGTAGATCAAAAAGGCCACGAAAATTCAAGAACACCACACACGAATCTTCAATCACCTATCCACTATAGGCTCTGATACCAAATGTTGTTCCCATTCAATCCATAACACAAAATTTAGAAGAGATATTTAGAGAGAGAAAGAGAAGAAAGTAGAGAGAGAAACAAGAGAGAATTTGGAAGGTTAAACACTTTTAGAGAGAGAAATAAAATGGTAACCAACACCCTCTTCCACATGTGGAAGAGGGTTATATATGCCACGGCCTAAGGCCTTTGTGGGCTTCATCTTGGGCCGGGCTTGGCTTTGTTTTGGGCTTACGCCCCTAACTTATACAATATTAGCTTAAAGTCCAAGCCCGATTTTCCCGACTAACCTATTACAATACAAGACCTTTTAACGACTAAGATGACCTATTACATTCTTGTTCGACTATATAAAATATAGGGCTAACAGAAGCCTTGTTCCAGAAGTTCTTGCAATTGGTCCTTCAACTCCTTCTGTTGATCCCAAACTTAGATCGATTTAGCTTTGTGTTAACGAGATTAAATCAAGTTTAACACGTAGAGAAACTTTGTTGTATTGAACAAACTAAGTGTTATGCGGAATTTAACACTTAGAACAAAGAACAAAACAAAGTAAACAAAACTTTCACTTTGATTAATAATATCAATGAATGATTACAATGAAAGTGTTATGAGATATGTGGAAGAGGTGTGTGAAAAAGATGTGTCTTATGTCTAACCCTAAGGCCTCCTTTTATAGGTTTAAGGAGCCTTGTACAAAAAGATAAGATCAACTATTTTAGGAAAAGACATAAGATAAACATAACTTATTGACTAAATATTTTTAAACATTAAGAATATATTCTGAATTCTTATCTTCATATTTTGTCCACCAGCTTGAAGAATTCATCATTGGCAGATTTAGTCCTTGTCTTTGTCTTAAGATTCTTCTTGTCAACGCCTTGATAATTCTTATCAGCGTCTCATCTGTCAGCGCCTCGTTTACTCTTGTCAGCGTCCAATTTCCTCTTGTCAGCGTTCCAGTGACTTATCTAATTTTATTCCCAACAATCCTCCCCTAAACTTGATATCTACTCTAGTAATCAAGTTTCTGAATAAAATAAAACATACAGAGAGGATTCTTACAAACATACTTATCCCTGAATTTGAGTAATAATAACTCTCGAAAAGTCAATCACTCAAATCCCTTGTATAGTCAGCCTTCACTTGATCTTAATCATCTTTAGTACCTGTAGAGTCTTTGGAGCTTTCATTATTACTTTTGTCACTCAAATTCGATTGCTCCTCCCCTTTTTAAGACTCATCTCCAAGATCAAAATACAAGGATGGAACTAAGAACGTCTTCCTTGCATCAGCTTCCAAAACAACAAGTCTATCAGTTCAAAACAGTGATCCTTGACAATTTGTACCATTTCTGTATTATGCTTTTACAAGCTAATATAGATTTCCGTCAATTCCATTAATGTCAAAGGTTTCTCATACTGTCCTAATCCACATTCGGGAAATGAATCCTCAATGTTGATTCATAGGACATGGGGATGGACTTACTGATGATAAGACTGACTTGACCTGCATTAAAGCTAGTGCCAATAGTCTCAGCCATCTCCATAACACTATACACCCTTGTAAAAGTGATCTCTGCTGCTACTCGATGTCAATCACTAGGAAAAACATCTCAATGATCATTAGGCTTCCAGATATTCAAAAGTTTGAAAAATGTAAGGGTGATGAAACATTTTGGGTCTATAAAGAAGTTTATAAATGACACCAGCTAAGATGTCATATCATAAAATGGACTTGCGAATGGAAAACTTTAGTTAGAACATAAACAAAGGTAATAATCCTAAGGAATATAACTAGTCTCTAATAAGCAAGAGTGACAAACACTGTTCATGCATACACTCATGCAAAAGCATGATAGACACACATGAACTCTAGAGTCCTTTGTTCAAAAATTCCCCAAAGAGAAAGTTAACTCATACAAAACCTTTGCAACTCCCCAAGTAACCCAAAAATAATAACTACCCCAAGTCACCCATACGACCACACCCAATTCTAGGTCAAAAGTCTTGGCAACATGCATGCCAAATAAACTACGTGCATGCTACAGTGCCTCGAGGTTTATAAATTCCAACAATTTCATAAGGAAAGAGCCTTCATTATTTCTAACCCCCACTCACCAGTGGACACAATCTAGAATTATGCAAGAGTGCTCTAAGAGTACCCAAAAACCTAGAGGTTTACCTCCCCTTAACAGAAGCATACAAATCATTATATGTGAAGAAGCAAAATTTTATCTCAAGATAAGAATGTAAACATTCCAACCATCATAAATAAAAGTTTGCAACTCTGTATCCATCCAAATGTAGCTCCACATTCCTGCATAGTTAGACAAAAACCACAAAAACACACCAACAAAGGCTACCCTTTCCCACAACAATGGGTAGAGATAACATGTTAGTGGATAAAAATAATAACAGTGGAAAGACCAAAAATGCATGTTCCTTGAGCATCCACTATCCCAATATCCTTGATCATTAACCTGCTTTTGGATAGTCTGCTCAAAAAGAAAACAAATTAGTTTTCTTTGGAGATCCAAGCCTTGTCAGACTTGGATCTGTCTAGTTGTTCAACTAGAGTGGTCTTATTCTTTGCCACAAATCCCTGTTCATCCCTTTGTGACCTAAACACCCAATTTGTTCCAATGATACTAGTAATGACCTTCTCAAGATATTTAAATCTATTGCAAGTCATTGAGATACCATTAAAATTAGAGTTTTGCTCTTGTTTAGGTTTCCATGTTAAATGGGATGATGCTTTAGACCATTGACCCTTATTAACCAAGTACCTTTGTTTATATGGTCTAAAATAAGGTCTCATACCAAACGTGGAGCTGTCAGTGCTGCATTTGTGCCTGTCAGCGTTGAATTTGTTCCTGTCAGCGCTGAATTTTTTCTTGTCAGCGCTGAATTTGTTTCTATCAGCGCCCAAATTAAGGTTTGCTATAGGAACATACTGTCTGTTTAACCAAGTGTTGGTCTTTTGAAAGGGCCTTTGTCCATGTGTATTAGCTTCCTTAGAGAAGAAAGGAGCTGGTCTAGTAGCCTGTGGTCTAGTGTGGACAAAAGGTCTATGGTTGACATTGGATGACCTATTGTCAGCGAATGAATTGTATCTACTGACACAATTATAGGCCAAATGAGAAAAGCTCCCACATGAATAACAAGCCTTTTGGAAACAAACTTAGGCTTAGACTGATAAAACCCTGTTCCATTAACACTTTCTTGGCTTCTGAATGACCTAGGTTTCCTATACATTTCAGCGTATTTAACACTAGGTTGTTTCTTAATTGGGGAGCCAAGACTAACAGCTTTTCCAGTGATGGGATTTGTCACAGTTATAGGTGTAGATACAACTGGACTCTCAATGCGTGTAGGCACAAATGGACTCTCACTAAGTATCCCACCTTTAACAAATAAAGTGGGGTTGGCCTTTTTCCACTCTTCTAGGTCAATAACCTTTTGTTGATATTCCTCAACTGGGGAAAGAACTCTAGGTGGAGGAATAAATTCATCTTCTTGGAGTTCTGGAATACCAGTCCAAGAGAGATCCTTTCTATGGACATCATAGAAGTCCCCAGCAGGTGGTGGAACGGCAACATATTCTTTCAACCCAATCCTAGACATATCCCTAGAACCCCTTTGTTCACTAACACATTTTTCTAGGGTTTGTGAGGCTTTATCAAATCTCTGAATTTTAAGGTCTACATTATCCTTATTTTTAATAGCCTCATCTAACTTAGCCTGTAATTCAACATTGACTCTCTTTATGATGTTTCTAATATCCATACCAGAGTTTAAATCATGTTTTAAGATATTAATTTTATCTTTTAGGTCAAACTCCATTTTCTTGTACTCAGAAACTGTCTTTTCAGTTTGAGTGAGAGCAATTTGATAGTTAGACAACTTGCATCTCTCAGTACTCACATCATCTAACAACCTTAAAACATCTTTGTTAAGTCTTTCAGTATTTAACCTACAAGAAGAGTTATCATATACCTCATTATCAAAACATGAAGAAGAATTGGAACTTGAAGTAGACGTGGACTTAACTGAAAACATCATCAGCTTCTTCTTCACCTTCGTCCTTAGTCTGGTTCACCTCACGATATTGGATTTCGTTCTTCAAATCAAAGTTTCTCAACAAGCTCTGATACCACTTGTTGATCCCAAACTTAGATCGATTTAGCTTTGTGTTAACGAGATTAAATCAAGTTTAACACGTAGAGAAACTTTGTTGTATTGAACAAACTAAGTGTTATGCGGAATTTAACACTTAGAACAAAGAACAAAACAAAGTAAACAAAACTTTCACTTTGATTAATAATATCAATGAATGATTACAATGAAAGTGTTATGAGATATGTGGAAGAGGTGTGTGAAAAAGATTTGTCTTATGTCTAACCCTAAGGCCTCCTTTTATAGGTTTAAGGAGCCTTGTACAAAAAGATAAGATCAACTATTTTAGGAAAAGACATAAGATAAACATAACTTATTGACTAAATCTTTTTAAACATTAAGAATATATTCTGAATTCTTATCTTCATATTTTGTCCACCAGCTTGAAGAATTCATCACTGGCAGATTTAGTCCTTGTCTTTGTCTTAAGATTCTTCTTGTCAACGCCTTGATAATTCTTATCAGCGTCTCATCTGTCAGCGCCTCGTTTACTCTTGTCAGCGTCCAATTTCCTCTTGTCAGCGTTCCAGTGACTTAGCTAATTTTATTCCCAACACCTTAGGTTCTATGGGAGCCATGCGATAAGGAGCCTTGGAAATCGGCTCAGCTCCTGGGATGAGCTCGATATTAAACTCTACTTCACGTGTAGGTGGTATGCCCAGAAGTTCTTCTGGAAATACGTCTGGAAATTCTGACACTATCGGCTGATTCTGAATTGATGGAGATTCAACATCCATGTCATGAATAGTAGCTAGATAGCCCTCGCAACCATGTGAAAGTAATGCACGTGCTTGCAAGGTTGATATGATTTGTACAGACCTTCCGGGTACGAACCCGTTGTGAATGTACTCTGGTGCATTTACATCCCCGAAGATGACCCGATATGTATGGCAGACTATGGTGGCGTGATGTTTGGATAGCCAGTCGATACCCAGTATCATGTCAAATCACTCATGTCCAGCGGAAGTGCGTCAACAGGACGAATCTTGTCGTCAAACTCTAGGGTAAGGCTCTTGTACACATGGGTTATGCGTACAGAGTCTCTTAAAGGCGTGGAAATGTTAAGTACATTCTCTAGTGGCATAGGGGATATCCTAACATTCTTAGCATAAGCAGTAGAAATGACCGAATGAGTACCCGTGTCAAATAAAACACATGCAGCTTGACCATACATATACAAGATTCCTGTTATGGTACCTGTAGACTTGTTGGCCTGATCGCGAGAAGTCGTGTAAACGTGTCCACTAGTAGGAGGCGACTTGTAATCAGCATGTCCTGATGTGCCCTCCATCTCGCCCTTGCGGCAGTCCTTCATGTGATGACAAGTAAGGCCACACTTGTAGCATGCGTCGCTGTCACGGCGACATGGCCCTGGGTGCCTACGGTTGCAGGTAGTGCAAAGAGGATGAGTATACCCTCCAGCAGGTGCCCTTGTTGGCTGGGAGCCTGTTAAGAATAGTATACATAAGACATGCTTTGTAAAACCCAGTACGGCCGTATCCTTAATTCGGGGACGAATTATTCTTTTAGAGGGGAAGAATTGTAAAACCCGTATTTAAAATAGAAAATGTAAATACGCGGTTTAATTAATTAGACTATTACGTATAAGTTATGGACGAAAACAAACGCGGGAAATTATATACAAGTAATATATAAAAAAAAAAGAATAAAGAAAATAAAAGGGCTATAATTTAAAGAAAAGAGAAAGAAAAGGATTATGGGCTTTAACCCATCATGGGTTACAAAAAAAATATATAAATGGGACTTAACCTTCTCCCATAACAGACGAAAAAAAAGAGATTAGGGTTTTTGGGAGTGATTTGGCCGCCGAGTTTAGAAAAAAAAAGATTTCAGACTTAATTCTTCATCATAAATCAGTGTTTAATCCTCCATCTTCCTTAATCATATCACGGTAATCACTCTAGTTTCCATTCCCATTGGTTATCACGTTTTATTTTGATTTTAGGGTTTATAAACGAAACTTATGACGAATCTTAAATAAACATGATTAATGGGTGTCGGGGTGTTGTCTTCTCAGAGAAACAGAGACCAAAGGGTCTCGGTATATGTTGCCTCGTGACAGCCATGACCACAGGCCACGTGGTGGTGCTTCTTTTGGCCCAACCGCGAGCAAAACACACCCCAAACAGGGGTTATAAGATTTAGGGGGTCGGGTCTTGGTGTGATCAGTGAAACCGAGACACCACCATGTCTTGGTGATCTCATCCTTGCCCAGCCGTGACCCACACAGGGGCGGCTAGGGCTGTATTTTCGACCCAAAGCTGTCAAAACCAATCGGTTTGTTTTAAAAAGAAAATAAGGGGTGGGTTTGGGTCTGCAGTAGCATAAGGGTGCGTTTGGTTTATATAAACAATGGGAAAATGTAACCTAGCAGTGGGAACTAAATGTTTAATCAGTGGGAACAATGGGACATAAAATCTGGATATATTGAATAACATTAGCGACAGTTTTGCGACAGTTTTTCTGTCGCAGAACTGTTATATGTATGCAGTTTTTAAAAAGGACAGCTTTTAGCGACAGTTTTAGTGACTCAGTTTTCTGTCGTAGATTCATATAGGCAGATTTAATCATAGTATGTTGAATTGTTTAGTGCGACCGAGATGGGGTATCTCGGTTGGCTCGGGACATTATTATAATAAATAATATGAATATTTTTATATTATACCTTTTTAAACTAATTGTTTTATAAATGTTTAAAATATATTTTATATGTATTAAATTAAAATAGTCCTTTAATGTTTTAAAAGGGTATAATTTTATTAAATGAATTGAATTATTCTAGGAACTTTCTAATTTAAGAAACTTTCTATTTTTAGAGGGATACTTAATATAGTATTACTATAGCGTCAGAAATACGCTTTTACCGTAACAAATAGTAGATCAATAATACATTAAAAGGAATTATTATAAGATCAGATTTATCAGTTAACATACGTACAGAATTTCAGAAATAAAATAAATAAATGAGAAGTCAATAAGAACAATAAATCAAATAGACGGATATCAGTTAGCTTAGTCTCGCGTCTTATTTATGTAGCTCGCGTGAAGTCTGAGTAGGAGTTCTACTTGTATTCTTCAGTCAGTTACTGGACACGAAGTACGGATTTCCGTCCTTTCAGTAAGGACTTCCTTTCTATGCATGATTAGGATTCCCCGTCTGCAGCCAAATGTTTTTCCCCATATGTGTTTAAGCTTATCAGAAATCATGTTAAAAACGAAATAAGTTGCCTGAGCATTATATACAAGCACGACCAGTTTATGTACTAGTTACGGAGGTACCGTAACCACGACACTAGAGGCACCGGTGTCGTGACTCACGCAAGAGAGTGATATCCTGCATCGTCCCACTCATGTTCAGTTTTGCCATATTTTTATGTATGTTTAGTGGGGCGTATGGATGCATCCTAGGCTTATCAGTTTACAAGATATCAGGGTGAATGTGGTGTGTGCTCTACATCCTTCACATTGGAGCTGATCCCTCCACCCAGCACAGTATTTAGAGGTCACCCCTCTACAGTTATTTAGAGGTCACCCCTCTACAGCATGACGAGGTCACCCCTCCAGTTATTCATGCACGGTTGTTACAGCACGTGACCTATATAAGCTCTGGCAATTAAAATACAGTAAATGCATGTTTTCAGATTTAATAGTTAATAATTTAGTTTCAATATGTATGAACCAGATTTCTCATATTTTTACAGAGTTCTACCATATGTTACATATCAGTCTCATAGCTTCATTTGTTGTCATCTATTCCATTACTTTCAGTACATTCTTATCATGTTTTTTATCCGTTCACTGAGCGTTATGCTCAGCCGTAGTTTCCTTTCATGTTTCCAAACGGCAGGTACACAGGGACGATCTTAGGACTTCTAAGAGAGTACGTGCATTTGGATGGGAGCTATCCAGACTCCTTTATTTTTATGCACACATTACATTACTTTGGTTGTTTGGACACTGTTTCGTCCTTTCCTTTTTGTACTTAAACCTTTTATATTTTGAGCTTATGTTTGGACTACCGATGTTTTATTCCGGTATTTTCGTATGGTCAGTTAATGTTTAATACATTGCCTTGCATGCTTTGATGACACACCATAAATACACGTAACGGCCCATTTATCCAAGTGGGGTGTTACAAATTATGGTATCAGAGACGCAAGGTTCGACCTGTAGGCTCTAAAACTTGACCTGTGACTAGTGGGTAGTCACCAAGAACTTCCAGTATTTTGGCGTCGTTATCTTCCATGCTACTCATGTATTTTATCAGTCGGATTTCCAAAATTTTGATTAAGTAAACGGTTGGTACAAGACTGGGCCATACTTAATCGCATGTGCTTTTCAGCGAACTTTTCATTTTGATGAACTGACCATAGGCGTTCATCCTTACTCATGTCGGATTTATGTTTCAGTAAATTGTCATTTTGTGAACTGACCCTAGGCGTTCACCAGTATTCATGTCATATTTTGTTGGCTATGCCTTCATGAATTACACTATGCATATTCAGATTTATTACTCCAGGTTCTGACAGTTTTATCAACTTATCCTCTGTTATTTCAGATGCCACCCAAACGCAAAACCGAGAATGATCCTAACGCAGCTGCCATTGCTGTTGCTGTTCAGGCTGCTATACAAGCCATGTTACCCCAAATTCGTGATGAGATCCGAGCTGAATATCAAAATGGACCTCAGCAGAATAACAACCTTCATGTTCCACCACCTGCCACTTTACCCGCTTGGTTAGATTTGTTTAACAAACAAAAACCCCGACTTTTTGAGTAGACTGTAGCTCCAACTGACGCGGAAGACTGGATCTACCATGTAGAGAAATTTTTTGGAGCTATGGGTTGTGGTGATGCTTTCAAGGTTATGCTTGCAGTTTACAAATTGGAGGGTCCTGCTCTGCATTGGTGGAGGTCTCAGAAGCTGTCCAATGGGGGAGATGCTTGGGAGCTTGCATTGACCTGGGCACGTTTCAAGACGATGTTCTATGACCAGTTTTTTCCGTATGCGGAGCAAGCTAAACTGAAGAGGGACTTCCACGTCATTCGTCAGAATCATGGCGAGAACAGTATAGAGTTCATGCACCGATACCTCAGGATGGCCGGATTCTTAGGGGAGGCTGCGGGTACCACGGAGGAGCAAGCGAAGCAATTTCGCTGGGCTCTTCACTCTAGGACTGCAGATAGGCTGGTGAGTGCCACATTCACTAATGTGTCACAAGTAGCTAATGCAACTCGTGATATTGAGATGCTTTTCGAGAGGGATGAGCTCGATAATGTAGAGCGTCCGGAGAAGAGGTACATCTCATCCAACAGACTTAAAAAATTTAACTCCCATTATTACTTGTCAACTTATATGCTATGTCTTATCCAATTATAATCTTACAGACACAGAGGAGGAGACCGATCCCAATCGGCTACTCCACATCAGAACTACAGGAACGGTCAGTCATATGACCGTAATCGATCAGATAAGAGGAGCGGTGGTGATAACTACCGCGGCAGCTCAAACTCATCTGGCAACTACATGTGATTCTTTAAGCTCCAGAAATACTAAACTATCATGTAAAACAGATCATAAATTTTTGTAAATTCCAACAGAGATGATGGACAGGGGCGTGACCAAAACAACAGAGGTCAGTAGTTTGCCCGACCGGCAAATTCTGGTAAAATTTAAATTTCAGTCAAACAGCCTTATTTCATTAAGTTATCAGAATCGTGACACGTGTTTATCATCGTAAATCAGGTTCTCAGCAAACCAGAGCTGCTTCTACCGGGTATTCTTATCCCACTTGCATCACATGTGGGAAGAAACACACGGGACCTTGTCGTCGTGGTACGGGTAGTTGTTACAAGTGTGGTCAGCCGGGCCATTTGAAGAGGGATTGCAAGAGCGGGGATGCTGCCGGTACATCAGGCCAGATTCCTCAGATTTTACCTCCACCACCACCAATACCACCAACCACTGTTCGTGTCTACACTACTACCCGTGAGCAAGCAAATAAGACCACAGGTACCATTACTGGCATTTTGTTTATACACGGACAGTCTGCATGCGTGCTTTTTGATACAGGCGCCACGCACTCAGTTATATCTACTTCATATGCTGTTAGAATAAACATGACCCCTACGCCACTAGACAGTGTACTTAGTATATCTACCCCCATGCGAGACTCTATACTCATTACCCAAGTGCATAAGGATCTCCCTCTTGAGTTTGATGATAAAATCCGTCCAGTCAGTGCCCTTCCTTTAGATATGTGTGAATTTGATATTATTCTAGGTATGGATTGGTTGTCGGTTCATCGTGCCACCATAGATTGTCATGCTCACCGGGTCATCTTTGGTGATGTCCAGACACCAGAGTATATTCACTGGGGCTTCCTACCAGGAAAACATGTTCAGATCATTTCAGCTTTACAGGATCGTACCTTTCTATACCATGGTTGTGAGGGTTTCCTAGCTACAGTTCATGACACGACTTCTGAGACACCTTCAATTCATGATCAGCCAGTGGTGTCAGATTTTCCAGATGTCTTTCCAGAGGAACTCCCAGGCTTACCTCCCATGCGAGAGGTAGAATTTGGTATCGATCTCATTCCAGGTGCAGAACCAGTATCTAAAGCTCCTTACCGTATGGCTCCTGTAGAGCTTAAGGAACTGAAAGATCAGCTTCAGGAACTTCTAGAAAGGGGTTTCATTCGTCCAAGCGTGTCACCTTGGGGCGCTCCAGTTTTGTTTGTCAAGAAGAAGGATGGTAGTATGCGATTGTGTATTGACTACCGTGAGTTGAATAAGCTCACTATTCGTAACCGTTATCCACTTCCTCGTATTGACGATTTATTCGATCAGCTTCAGGGTGCCAAGCACTTCTCAAAAATCGATCTACGATCAGGCTACCATCAGCTGCGTGTAAAAGAGCAGGATATATCCAAGACTGCTTTTCGCACGAGGTACGGTCATTACGAGTTTGTTGTTATGCCATTCGGTCTCACGAATGCGCCTGCAGTATTTATGGACTTGATGAACAGAGTCTTCCACGAATTTTTGGACAAGTTTGTGATCGTATTCATCGATGATATCCTTATTTTCTCCAAGTCCAAAGAGGAACATGAGAATCATCTCCTTACAGTTTTGCAGATTCTCAGACGAGAAAAGCTATATGCTAAATTTTCGAAGTGCGAGTTTTGGCTGAATACAGTGGCGTTTCTAGGTCATATTGTTTCTGCGGAAGGAATCACTATGGATCCTGCGAAGGTGGAGGCTATCACCAAATGGCCAAGACCGACATCTGTCACAGAGATACGTAGTTTTCTTTGGTTGGCGGGTTATTACCGCAGGTTTGTGGAAAACTTCTCACGTTTGGCGTTACCATTGACCCAACTTATGCGAAAAGGTGAGAAGTTAATATGGACCGAGGAGAGTGAAAAGAGTTTTAAGGAACTCAAGCATCGATTGATCTCAGCCACTGATACTTACTCTTCCATCCGGTACAGGTGGTTATCAGATTTACAGTGACGCTTCATGAAAGGGCTTAGGTTGTGTTCTCATGCAGCATGGGAAAGTCATTGCATATGCTTCGCGTCAACTGAAGCCGTATGAGAAAAATTATCCTACTCATGATCTAGAGCTCGCAGCAGTCGTTTTCGCCCTTAAAATCTGGAGGCATTATTTATACGGTGAGTCGTGTGATATCTTCACCGATCACAAAAGTCTCAAGTACATATTTACCCAACAGGAGCTGAACATGAGACATCGGCGATGGTTAGAACTGCTGAAAGACTATGACACTAATATTCAGTATCACCCAGGTAAAGCAAATGTAGTAGCAGATGCCCTTAGCAGAAAGTCAGGTATGATAAATGGCATCAAAGTTCAGGAAGAAATTATTCGGGACTTAGAGCGGTAAGATATTGAGCTCTTAGTACGCGGACAGAGGGGATACTAGGCTAGTCTGAGGGTAGAACTGGATTTACTCTCTAGGATTAAAGCCGCACAAAAGGATGATGGTGAAATCTGGGCGATTGTCCAGAACATTGACCAGCAGACCGAATTTCGCATCGATGACGATGGTATCGAATGGCAGGGTACCAAACTCTGCGTTCCAGAAGACCCTGCTCTCAGAGAAGCCTTAATGAATGAGGCTCACAGCTCTCCGTTCTCTATCCATCCAGGTTCCACTAAAATGTACCACGATCTTAAGCAGCATTTCTGGTGGAGTGGCATGAAACAGGATGTCGCAACTTTTGTGTCTAAATGCTTAACCTGCCAGCAGGTTAAGATAGAGCATCAGCGTGCCAGTGGTCTTCTTCAGCCGTTAGACATTCCAATGTGGAAATGGGACAAGATCTCTATGGATTTTGTCAATGGACTACCACAAACTCAGCGGAGACATGATGCAATCTAGGTTGTTGTCAATCGTTTGACCAAGTCGGCACATTTCATTCCTATCCGTAAAGATTTCGCAGTCAGTAAATTAGCAGAACTATTCACCAAGGAAATTGTACAGTTACATGGTACACCTTCAGAAATTATATCAGATAGGGACCCACGTTTCACTTCTCATTTCTGGGAAGGTTTGCATAAAGCTTGGGGAACTAGGCTCAAGCTCAGCACAGCTTTCCATCCGCAGACGGACGGTCAGTCAGAGCGTACCATCCAGACCTTGGAGGACATGCTACGCGCCTGTGCATTAGAATGGACAGGACACTGGGATGACTATATTTGCTTGGTCGAGTTTGCCTACAACAACAGTTGGCATGCTAGTATCAAGCGTGCTCCATTCGAGATGTTATACGGCAGGAAATGTCGTGCTCCTATTTGTTGGGATAAAGTAGGAGAACGGTTGATTGAAGGACCAGAATTAATAGAACTGACCAATGAAAAGGTCTCCATTGCTAGGGAAAAACTGCAAGAAGCGCGTACTCGCCAGAAGAGTTACGCCAACAAGCATCGCAGAGATCTATCATTTCAGACTGGGGATCGTGTGTTCCTCAAAGTATCACCCGCACGCGGCGTCAGACGTTTTGGCCTCAAGGGTAAGCTCAGCCCTCGTTACATCGGACCGTTCGAAATCCTTGAACGTATCGGTGAAGTGTCATATCGGTTGGCGTTACCACCTCAGATTTCACACGTCCACAACGTGTTTCATGTATCATTACTCAGAGGGTACAACTATCATGAGCTTCACAAAGTGAATTATCCACTCGATCAGATTCGGAAGGATCTATCTTATATTGAGGAACCCGAAGCACTTTTAGATCGCCAGGATCGAGTTATGAGAAGGAAGACCATTCCTTTCGTCAAAATCCTGTGGAGGAACCATACCGAGCGGGAGGCCACTTGGGAAACGGAGGAGTCTATACGGACTTCTTATCCTCACTTTCAGTTTTGATTCGGGTATGTCTTTTCAGCTTTTATGTCTTCCAGCTTATTAGCATTTTCGAATTTTACTCCAGTCAGCTTAAATACCTTATAATTCGGGGAAGAATTATTTTTAGAGGGGAAGAAATTGTAAAACCCAGTACGGCTGTATCCTTAATTCGGGGACGAATTATTCTTTTAGAGGGGAAGAATTGTAAAACCCGTATTTAAAATAGAAAATGTAAATACGCGGTTTAATTAATTAGACTATTACGTATAAATTATGGACGAAAACAAACGCGGAAAATTATATACAAGTAATAAAAAAAGAATAAAGAAAATAAAAGGGCTATAACTTAAAGAAAAGAGAAAGAAAAGGATTATGGGCTTTAGCCCATCATGGGTTAAAAAAAATATAAACGAGACTTAACCTTTTCCCATAGCATACGAGAAAAAAAAAGAGATTAGGGTTTTTGGGAGTGAGTTGGCCGCCGGGTTTAGAAAAAAAAAGAAGATTTCAGACTTAATTCTTCATCACAAATCAGTGTTTAATCCTCCATCTTCCTTAATCATATCACGGTAATCACTCTCTTTTCCATTCCCATTGTTTATCACGTTTTATTTTGATTTTAGGGTTTATAAACGAAACTTATGACGAATCTTAAATAAACATGATTAATGGGTGTCGGGGTGTTGTCTTCTCACAGAAAACGAGACCAAAGGGTCTCGGTATATGCTGCCTCGTGACAGCCATGACCACAGGCCACGTGGTGGTGCTTCTTTTGGCCCAGCCGCGAGCAAAACACACCCCAAACAGGGGTTATAAGATTTAGGGGGTCGGGTCTTGGTGTGATCAGTGAAACCGAGAAACCACCATGTCTTGGTGGTCTCATCCTTGCCCAACCGTGACCCACACAGGAGCGGCTAGGGCTGTATTTTCGACCCAAAGCTGTCAAAACCAATCGGTTTGTTTTAAAAAGAAAATAAGGGGTGTGTTTGGGTCTGCAGTAGCATAAGGGTGCGTTTGGTTTATATAAACAGTGGGAAAACGTAACCTATCAGTGGGAACTAAATGTTTAATCAGTGGGAAAAATAGGACATAAAATCTGGATATATTGAATAACATTAGCGACAGTTTTGCGACAGTTTTTCTGTCGCAGAACTGTTATATGTATGCAGTTTTTAAAAAGGACAGCTTTTAACGACAGTTTTAGTGAATCAGTTTTCTGTCGCAGATTTATATAGGCAGATTTAATCATAGTATGTTGAATTGTTTAGTGCGACCGAGATGGGGTATCTCGGTTGGCTCGGGACATTATTATAATAAATAATATGAATATTCTTATATTATACCTTTTTAAACTAATTGTTTTATAAATGTTTAAAATATATTTTATATGTATTAAATTAAAAATAGTCCTTTAATGTTTTAAAAGGGTATAATTTTATTAAATGAATTAAATTATTTTAGGAACTTTCTAATTAAGAAACTTTCTATTTTTAGAGGGATACTTAATATAGTATTACTATAGCGTTAGAAATACGCTTTTACCGTAACAAATAGTAGATCGATAATACATTAAAAGGAATTATTATAAGATCAGATTTATCAGTTAATATACGTACAGAATTTCAGAAATAAAATAAATAAATGAGAAGTCAATAAGAACAGTAAATTAAATAGACGGATATCAGTTAGCTTATTCTCGCGTCTTATTTATGTAGCTCGCGTGAAGTCTGAGTAGGAGTTCTACTTGTATTCTTCAGTCAGTTACTGGACACGAAGTACGGATTTCCCTCCTTTCAGTAAGGACTTCCTTTCTATGCATGATTAGGATTCCCCGTCTGCAGTCAAATGTTTTTCCCCATATGTGTTTAAGCTTATCAGAAATCATGTTAAAAATGAAATAAGTTGCCTGAGCATTATATACAAGCACGACCAGTTTATGTACTAGTTACGGAGGTACCGTAACCACGACACTAGAGGCACCGGTGTCGTGACTCACATGCAGGAGAGTGATATCCTGCATCATCCCACTCATGTTCAGTTTGGCCATATTTTTATGTATGTTTAGTGGGGCGTATGGATGCATCCTAGGCTTATCAGTTTACAAGATATCAGGGTGAATGTGGTGTGTGCTCTATATCCTTCACATTGGAGCTGATCCCTCCACCCAACACAGTATTTAGAGGTCACCCCTCTACAGTTATTTAGAGGTCACCCCTCTACAGCATGACGAGGTCATCCCTCCATTTATTCATGCACGGTTGTTACAGCACGTGACCTATATAAGCTCTGGCAATTAAAATACAGTAAATGCATGTTTTTAGATTTAATAGTTAATAATTTAGTTTCAGTATGTATGAACCGGATTTCTCAGATTTTTATAGAGTTCTACCATATGTTACATATCAGTCTCATAGCTTCATTTGTTGTCATCTATTCCATTACTTTCAGTACATTCTTATCATGCTTTTTATCCGTTCACTGAGTGTTATGCTCAGCCGTAGTTTCCTTTCATGTTTCCAAACGGCAGGTACACAGGGACGATCTTAGGACTTCTAAGAGAGTACGTGCATTTGGATGGGAGCTATCCAGACTCCTTTATTTTTATGTACACATTACTTTGGTTGTTTGGATACTGTTTCGTCCTTTCCTTTATGTACTTAAACCTTTTATATTTTGAGCTTATGTTTAGACTACCGATGTTTGATTCCGGTATTTCCGTATGGTCAGTTAATGTGTAATACATTGCCTTGCATGCTTTGATGACACGCCATAAATACACGTAACGGTCCATTTATCCAAGTGGGGTGTTACATGGTTTATAGGTACAAAAGGACAATGCGGAAAATCGTAAGGTGTAATACCAGTGATAGCTGGATGGTTAGGCTGTGAACCTCTTTGGTTCTGGTCCCTCCCGTTACCATGATTCCTGGTAGAAGATTGCTAATGTGTCAGAATTATGAAATGTAAAACATGTAACATAAGGAAATAAGTAAAAGTAAGGACCTGCTGCTGTTGGAGTTTCCAGCGTTGTTACGGTAATTATCATTACCGCCACGCCTATCCATAGCACAACGGTCGTTAGTCTGACCGTTTCCCTTGGGCTGAGTAGGTTGTTGCTGAGTAGCCGGCTGAGACCGGTCCCCAGTCTTTCGCCTGAAGATGTAGTTTAAAGAGATATATAAATATTGGATAATACTGAAAGAATTCGGAATGGTCTCCGCTGAATGACGAATATTTACCTCTTCTCGAGTCTCTCTGCTTCCCCGAACTCTTCTCTTTCTTGCAGCATCTCCAGCTTACATGCTGCATCAGCAACTTGTGCCACCGTGTTGAAAGTAACATACACCAAGTTGTTGGCGACCGATGTACGAAGAGCCCACCGGAAGTGGTATGCTTGCTCTTCGGCAGTACCTGCTACTGCGCCAAGAAAACCAGCCAAACGAAGAAAATGCTGCATGAACTCGTTGTTGTTCTCTCCAGATCCCTGCCTGATTCCGTGGTACTCCCTCTTCAGCTGGTCTTGCTCAACCTTGGGGAAGAACTGTCCCATCACTAACTCCCTGGACTGAGCCAAGTCAAACCAACCACCCAATCTTCACCTCCCTCAGACTGCTTGAGTGCCTTCCACCATCCTAGCACATCACCTTAAAACTTGTAATAGGCCAACCTCGACTTGAAGACGGGGTCATAGCCCATTGCATCGAATATCTTCTCAATGTGAGCCAATCATTCTTTCAGCTTCACTAGGGCTATCAGTTTTCTCGAAGGATCGAGGATGTTGCTTTGTTAAATCTCTCCAGCTATGTGACCAATGTTGCTGGAGGAGGAGGAGGTACTGGGTGTTGTTGCTGATTGTTGGCAGCCTACACCTCAGCCCTGATTTCGTTACTCAGCTGAGTAAGCAAAGCTTGCATCGTAGCTTGGACTGCTGCATTGAGTTGTTCTTGCTCGCGTGTGAGAACCATCTAACAGTATAACATAAAAATACATGATTAAACTGATCAAAACATAAAATATATACATGAAAAATTTTTATACCAATTAATCATGAGAAAAATTTTATGCATGAAAACTAGTACACGAATGCATGATGCAGTTTTATGAAAACTTTTATCTGCGCAAGAGTGAACGCCTATGGTCAGTTCACTCAAAACAAACGCCAATGGGTCGGTCCTAAAGTTAAAAGTTTCGATAAAAGCACATGCGACTAAATAGGGCCAGTCCTGTACCAACCATTACTTAGTCATAAACCTGCGACAATGACATATATAAGAATGCATGAAAACAATGAATGCATGAAAACCGACTGTCAGTTATAGGAAGACCATAGTGACTACCCACTAATCACAAGTCGTGTTTTGAGAGCCTACAGGTCGAAGCCTTGGCTCTGATACCATAATCGTAACACCCCATTTTGGTAAATGGAATGTCACATGTGATTTTGGTAAATGGAATGTTACATGACCATAAAGGAAATACCGGAAACAAACATCGGTACCCCAAAGTATATGCTCATCACACACAAACATAAGTACTATAAAGGAAAAGGGCTAAACAATTTCCATAGAAACAAGTAGCAAAATGTATGATGATAAGCATAAAGTAATGAAGGCTAGAAAGCTTTCAATCCATATGCACGTACGATTAGAGTGTGCGAGCGTCCCTGGGTACCTGCCGTTTTGGGAACATGAAAGGGAAACGGCTGAGCATAACGCTCAGTGCACGGATATACAAGCATAGAATGAATAACATAAGCATATACAATATATAGCAGCAGAAATGATTAAGTCCTGGAAAACCTGGTATGACTTAGTAAAACTGGTTTTATAGTTTGAAAAGCCTTATGTTTATCTTACGAAAACTGTTTAACATGTTGACCATTAAGCCAATATAGGTCATGTTGGAAATACGTTTTTCCAAGGAAAGTCTCGGTCACATCACTATTAGCACAGATCACGAGCTATAGACTATTTAAGACATTGTAACTTGGAGTGACCTCCCTTAGGAGGAGATTGTTGGAAATACGTTTTTACGTATTTAGAAAGGATCGATCACTCCAATGATATATTCAAGTATTGAGCTCGTGATCCATTATGTAAACATATAGTCCATATAGCCCACATGTAGGGTGGGCTATATATACCCCCTCCTAGCATGTTAAGAGGGGTTGGTCATTTGTCACTTCACATATTTCACTTAATCAACCATCTTTCTCTCATTCTCTCCTTTCTCTCTCTAGTTCTTCCTACTTCCCTTCCATTCAATAGATAAATCATAACTTGCTAAATCCTAAGAAACTATGGACCTATAATTGGTATCAAGAGCTTTGGTTGATTCTTTGGATTTACGTGTATTTATCTATTGATTTGGTGATAAAAATCTTTTCTTTCTAAAAAACATCTCTCGTCTTTTTGGTGTTGCATGTTTATCAAATTGATAAAAACATTTTTATTAATCACTGTAACTGATTATCAGTTTTTTATCATCATTTTTCTCATCTTTTGTCTATCATTTTTTTTCTATCAGTTTTTTTATCAGTTTTTTTTGTTATCAGTTTTTTTCTCAAATTTCAATATCACTTTTTCTATAATCTTTTGTCTCATCTATATCAATAACTGTATCTGTTTCAGTTTTTATTGTTTTCATCACACTTGTATCCAAAACTGTCATTTTGTCTCATATCAACTTTTTCTGGGCATAATTTTCTTGTTGCGATCCAACATATTTTTTATCAAGTATCTGGCATCATATAATTTTCGGCTACGATCTGATTTTTTGTGATCGCATAAACCCCGGGGGTTTCTCCTTGTGATCCAAAGTCACGATCACATTCTACGATCACAACTGCTATCCCAAGTACGATCGCAGTTACGATCAAGTGAGTACGATCCTAAGTACGATCACCGTTACGATCACTGCCTACGATCGAGGAGTACGATCAGTGGACACGATAGGGGAGTACGATCACCAATACGATCAGTGAGTACGATGACTAGTTGCGATGTATGACTACGATGGAGTGTTATTGTGACTGCGATGGAGTGTTACGATGACTGCGATGGAGTTTGTTTTGACTAGAATGCGATGACTTGACTCTTTCTTACGATTTGACCAAGTTTTGACTCGATAAAACATACTCCAAACGAACACACAAGTTTTGACCATACTCAAACACAACCAGACTCGAACTCATCAGACTCTCACACTCAAAAAACAAACCAAACCAATCAGACTCTAACACTCAAACATAAACTCATTAGAATCATCAGACTCTCATCAGACACTTCTCTCGATCAAAAATCAAACCAAACAAGACCCAACAACCTGACTCAAACGATTTCACAGACTCAATACCAACCTTTTTGCTTCACAACAAATCCACCAAATCTATCCTAACCCAATGACACCTATCCCATCTACAAATCACAACATCAAGACTCAAAATCTAAAACAATATCTCAGATTTGATGTTGCATGTCATTGATCTTTTCAGATCTATACCAGAATATCATCATAGATATGTGAAAATGAACCCATCTTTTATTTTCGAAATATCAAGAATGAATTAAAACAACTTTCGTTATATATTTTTTTTCTTATAATTCGATTTTAACAATTCAATTAATAAAAAACGACTCGAGTTGTAAACCTACCCGTGACCTATTCACAAATAGATCTTGAAGCCGATTTGAACAGAGAGAGAACATGTTTTTGTTGGCCGTGACTTTGATTTTGATCTTGATGTTTATGTTGATGATATAAGATAGCAGATGATGGCTGCGTTTTGTTTATAAAAGAATATTGCTTTGATTGGGCTTCTGGATTGATAGTTTGATTTTAAGAGTTGTTTGGTGGCAGGATTAGGTTATATGGTAGTAGAGAAGGGGTTTGAAGGTGCAATTTGGTTTTGGCTGCGTTTGTTTAAGATGAAGAGAAAGTAGGGTTGCAAGTATTTAGGGATTATGTGGAAATCAGAGGAGCAAGTGAGATAAAGGGGGCGGAGTTTGCTAAGTACATTAAAATTTGGTAGTTTTTGGTTACAAAGAAAGTGTTGACTAATCTTTAATACAAGTCGCATTTTCTGATCTGTTAGTGGGATTGCCACGTGTTCTCAATTACTTGACAAAGTGATACCAATTTATTTGACAACTGTTTCTTGTTCTTGGATGCGTTAGACCGTGTGGGTTTCTAATTAATATGCTTGATATTAATATCTAATATTAATATCCTTGATATTATTATTTTCGCGGATGGATAATTAGTGGGTTCGGGTAGTATTATTTGATATCTTTAGTCTTCTTTTGGATTTTTTTACGGGTATTGTTATTGGAAAAACTCGGGTAAATTTTTATTTTTCGAACGAAAGTGCTTAAACGACAACGCAATTTTCAAAGAGTTGAACTTCATACAAAATTAGAGGATTTCAAGCATCGTTTTATATCACCAATCAAGATTTTTCCAAGAACTTTTACGAATTCTTCATTGGTTTCTAAAATCCCGTAAATTAATTTTTTTTCAGTTTCTTCACGAATTGTAAAATCCCGAAATCAACCACGACCACACTTATTTTTCATCGAACTTCAATGGATTCTTTGACTTCAATGTTTCAAGAGGGAGAATTGCATCTAATGCAAGACATAGCTAGAGAAAGTGGTATCGCTTCGGTTCGACTACTTCAGTCACATCTTATGACCATTTCATGGGTTCAAGGAGGAAGCGAATTTGTGACACCCTTTGGTCAAGATCATTATACATTCATCGACTTAATGTTCCTCAACGTGAACCACCTAGCAGAGCAACTTCACAAAGAAGACTTTAATCACTCTGCATCAGAAACTGCATATCAGGCTCTTGTGACACAACTCACGCCTTTCCTCCAATTCAATATCATCAAGTCTGACAATTCAGGGATATGCCGGTCATTTTTTCAATACACACAGAACGAGGTTAAAGTTTTCCGTGATAAACTGTTGAAATTTATGACATCGGTTTCGTCTTCGATTTATGAAATATCCAAACTTCAGCAAGCGTATGATAATAGAGTGCAAGAATCTATGATGCTGATGCAAGAGGAGAATGGTCATACAGTTGACAACCTGGAGCCTAACGATGGCAAGAGCACGGAATCAGGAGGACGACATGATACCAGTAGCACGTCAAGGAATGTTCACGAGATCTCTTTTGATGACACCTTACCCGTTTATGATGAAGAGCCTGCGAACATGGTACAATGTAATGTTGTTGATGATGTATATGCTGATGAAATACTGCATATTGAGCATTCAGAACCTAACTATGACAAACATGGGATGGACAAGAGTGATAGAAATACCACTTCTGATTCATCCGATGTGAGTCATAATGGGGGAGAAAGTGTTCAAAATGCTAAACATCATGATAATTGTCTTATAACTGCTTCATTGACTGCTTCTGCTTCCAAGATTATAGAGCTCGAAACGATTGTAGCTTAGCAATCGAAAGAGCTAGAGGATGCCAAAAGTGAATTTTCAAAGAAAACAGACAAATTTGAAAAGTATTTTGAAAAACTCGAAAAATCAAACGTTGTTCTTGAAAGAAAATTAGATCAAAAAGTTTTAGATTCTAAAGCTGAAAAGGATAATTTTTTGAAACAAATTAAGTTGCTTGAATCTAAGTTGGCATCCCAAGTTGAATTTCTCAAAGAGAATGAGACTTTAAAGGCTCAAGTACAGGAAAAGGTCTTTGCTATAGCTGCATTGAAAAACAAATTGAGGAAAACTAAAGGATCTAGTGTGGACACTAAGCTTGAAAAACCATCACTCTTGAGGAAACCGCCTCAAATTCAGTCCGTTAGACAACGGACTGCATTTAGATCCGAGCGACCACAATCCTCGAGACCGCGGTTTGCCTCCCAAGTTGATATGGTTCATCTTTCTAATACAGTCACTCCACCATCTAGGCTTAGTGAGACTAAAACAGCTTTTGCAAGACCTAATCACATGATTGCCTTTAGTCTCCCTAGACATAGTCCAAAGAACACGTCTCGAACTAGTTCAAATGACGTTCGCCATACATTTGGTCTAAGGGAAGCTAAGCAAAAGACACAAGTAGCATGTCACATGCCTTCTAGTCTACCCAACACTGCTAACCGTAGCATGTCACATCCTATGAGCATCAATCAATCATCTAGGAATTCTAGATCTTACTCGGACATTAAATATGCTACTTTTAAAACGTGTAGGAATGTGTCTTTAAAGCCAATCATGATTCTTGTATCAAAAATTACTTAATGAGGTTAACTCCCGTGCTAGACGTAAATCCCAGTGGGTAGCTAAAATCAAACCCATTGGTAAAAAGTGGCGCCCCACTGGTAGAACTTTCACTCTTGTAGGAAACGAGTGCCCTTTAACTAGGATAGTCTCTAATTCTACTAAGACTACTAGGGAGGAAATTGAAAAGGAGGATACATCACTTAAGCCTGAACTTAAGGTTTTCTATAAAAGGAAACGTTTACCAGCTAAGATAAGTGAATCATCTCCTCAGGTCACCTCTAGCACAAGAAAAGAAAACTGTGAACCCCCACTTGCTTCTAAGATAGATATCGCTAACCCATATCAAAGCATGCAAATTCCTAATGAGAATGTAGGTACCAAAGTTGATGTTCCAAAAGAACGAAGCGGTCTAATCGTTGTATACCGTTCAACTAAGGACACTCTTAGAGTTTGGTTGCTGAAGAAGCAGATATCGGAGAAACAAGTGTCCCAGGGATTCATGGTTAAGCTTACCATAGGACTTATAGTCACATCACAGACTGTAACTCGTTCATCAAAGAAAGGAAAGTTTATTGCCGATGGATAAACTTATCCTCACAACGAGAAATTAAGTTTTCTCGGGCATGAGCTAAAATTAAAAACATTTGATGTTTAAGCTCATGCACCAAGGCCTATAGACAAATCACAGTCTGTGACCCGGACTTCAGAGACAGGGAAGTTTATCTAGGCAACGATAACTTACCCTCAAAACGAGAAATTAAGTTTTCTCGGACACGAGCTTATCCTAAAACCATTCAAAGGTTTTAATCTCGTGTATAAGGCTCTTCATTAAATATCAGATGATGACCCGATCTTTAAATAAAGGAAAGTTTATCGCCGAAGATAAACTTATCCTCAAAAACGAGAAATTAAATTTTCTCGGACACGAGCTTACTTTAAAACTATTCAAAGGTTTTAAGCTCGTGTAAAATGGTTCATTGTTAAATGTCAGGCATTGACCCGTACTTCAAATAAAGGAAAGTTTATCGCCGATGATAAACTTATCCTCAAAAACGAGAAATTAAATTTTCTCAGTCACGAGCTTACATTTAAACTATTCAAAGGTTTTAAGCTCATGTATATGGTTCACTGTTAAATTTCAGATGATGACCTGTACTTCAAATAAAGGAAAGTTTATCGCTGATGACAAACTTATCCTCAAAAAAGAGAAATTAAATTTTCTCGGACACGAGCTTACATTTAAACTATTCAAAGGTTTTAAGCTCGTGTATATGGTTCCTCGTTAAATATCAGATGATGACCCGACCTTCAGAGAAAGGAAAGTTTATCGTCGATGATAAACTTATCCTCACAACGAGAAATTATTTTTTCTCGGGCATGAGCTTATATTAAAAACATTCGACATTTTTTAAGCTCATGCACTAAGACTTACAGTTAAATATCAGAATGTAACTCGGACCTTAATTTTAGGAAAGCTTATCTTTAAAGATAGCTTATCCGGGTAACGGGAAATTAAAATTTTCTCGGTCATGAGCTTGTATTAAAACATTCCAAGTTTTAAGCTCAGAAAGGAAAGTGAATCTTTTAAATAAGAAAACTTTTCCTCATAACGAGAAATTCACCTTTCTCGGTCATGAGCTTTACGTTAAAACATTCAAAGTTTTTAAAGCTCATGAAAACAACTTCTAAGTAAATGTCAACTTAGGACTCGTTCTTCAGTTAAAAGGAAAGTTTATCGCCGATGATAAACTTATCCTCGCAACGGGAAGTTTACAACTTCTCAGACTTGAGCTCGTTTTGTAAGATATTCAACATCTTAAGCTCAAGTAATTGGTTTTCAAAACACTGAACACAATTTTTCGAGAATTTCTCAAAAGGTTTTTCTAAATCTTTCAAAATTGTGTGTTCAACAATGTTTTTGATAAAACGAGCATGTCTTCTGGAATCGATAATATTTACGATACTAGAAATGTCATTCAATAATGACACGGGGTTGTAAATAAAGTTCAAGCAGAAGTTCAAATGTTTTAAAACATGCTCAAAATGGCTTGCTATTATTTCATTTAGTAACCCACTTTTCATATTAAAGTCAAGCATTTCACCGGAAAGCTTTGACTCAACAACGGGGATTAATTTTCTCGGGCATGGTTTACTTTATAACCATGTAAGGAATTGTTTTTACGTAATAACACAATCTAACACGAATATATGTACGTGTCAGTGCATTTATTTGTTAAAACAAGAGAAATCTTGTTTTTATGAAGTTATCATCTCTACCAACCGTAGCAATTTACAATTGATGTCTACATACTCGACGATGTGACTACTCAAACGGCGACTACAGCTCTTTCAATAGAACACGGGTCAACAATTAAGGGGGAGCAATTGTCCAGTATTCAGAATCTTTGACGCCGAAAGTGCCAAGTTCACATGTTGGTGTCAAGACAACGATATCAATCGTACACATGGAGTCAAGAGATAACTTCAGACGTGACGAGGCGACCAACATTCGTGAACAAGAACCATGTGCTTCTTCATATGATGTTCTCCATCATTCAGGTTCAACCTCATAAATCGCTAATCTTGTGAATACATTATCATATATGATCTTTGCACGTGATAAATACCTTACACTTGTGTTTAAAAGGTATTTAATTTGCGTTTCAAGCACACCCTCATTAATTTGAGGGGGAGCTTGTGTAACTCATGGAGATAATTGGATTTGCATTTTTCTTCACAAATTTTCTTAAAAACTTTATTAAATCAATTGATATTAAAAACATCTATTGGGTTAATATTTTTAATATGGGGGAGAAAATGTGATTTAATATTGAGATCAATAATGGTTTGACTTAATGTGATGGCTCATCCTGACATGTGCGAAATGTTTTCGAATATCGTGGCATATGTTAAGGGGGAGCAAAATGGATTTGGATATAAAAATGGATTTCAGGTGAGATACACTTACCTAAAACATCTCTATTCACGACGGTGAAGATTGTGGTGACATAAGGATGGTAGGTTAGGTTAAAGTCCAATGATTCCTCTAGAACCGGAGGAATCTTCCCAAGGACATTCCATAGCTAGAAATAGTAGTCCTTAGGAAATATGGAGAAAGATTGTGAATGTAGCTGAATGCCGACCAAGTACTTAAGTTAGCACTGGAACAATCACAACAAGGTGCTAGTTATGACGTATTGGGTAAGCATTGAAGGGGTTGAAGAATGAAAAAGAATTGTAAAGATAAAGGGTCTAAAGAATGAAGCCCTCCTTACAACCTTAGGTAGAAACCGGGTCATGCTATTGAGATAATTTTTTCAATGATTCTCGATATTGAAGATAGACATCATGGACCCAGTGATGCAATGCACAACCCATCCCAGCTAACTCAGATATCTCTTAAAAGATATTTGTTTTAATCACACAGAGACAACGCATTCTATTGATTTATTCACTTCGAATAAATTGGTACTGAAATGGTGGAACTCCTCTCCAGCCTCCGATCACTAAAATTTAAAATATACGATTGAGTCTAGAGCCATTTGAGATCATCAAATATCTCATTAGGACACACTTTCATAATTCATTGCTTCTTCACACCCTGTGAAAAGTAAGAAAGATTTTAAGAGTCCTACGTAAAATATTCATGATCTTGCCTAAACATCCGAGTAATACGAAAGTATTTACAATGAAGATGGAAATCCTTCTTGAGCGAATATCAAAAAGCTCATGGTAGGTGACTTGTGCGATTCTTTATGAATCAAGCTTGTGATAACTTGAAAGCAACAGTGGTTTAATTCTTAACTGGACTTAAACACGTTCCAGGCCTCTACGCAATATCTTAGTGATCTTGCCAGAACACTCAGAGTGACACTCTATAGTGTTCACAGTGATGAGTGGAAATCCTTCAAGTGTTAACCTCAAACAGCACTTGGTAGGTAACTTGCAAGATTCTATACGAATCAAGCTCGTGACAACTGGAAAGCAACGATGGTGCGGTTCTTAATTGAATTTCACTTGTTCCAGGAACATGAATTGACGGCTTCAATCATGCGGATAATTCTATCCAAATGATTCACTCTTTATGTTCGCAGTCAGCTTTGGACGGTCGAATAAAGAGAACGGGTTTACCCGCGAAATCTTGTCAAGGAGGTTCTTTATTGAAACTACCTGCCACAAGTACGATATTTAATATCGTCCAACGGTCTTCACCGACCGGAGGTAAAATGCTACCGAATTAGAATGAAATGTTCAAGGCAATTTCATCCGTGTATATGTTTTGTTGCTAACTGTCTTATGCAGCGTAACAAGAAGGTGGCATCGCGGTGTACAATCCAGATGAAGTCGTCACCACATGCTTATACTATATGCACTTAATACTTCATCAAATTCAAGAAAGTCTAAAAGTCAAGTCTTCCGCTGTATCAAACTCTGAAGCTTTCAAGAATTTATAAAAGTATAAGTATGTGGAACATGAAGTCACGAGGAGGCAAATATCAGAAGTGATGAATGCACAAGGTCAAGGCAAGGAAACATGCTCAAGACTAAAGTCAAAGATCTCATCTACATATTCACAAGAACAAGATCGAAGACTCAAGCATAGTATGCTAGGTTTAAGATTTTGTAAAATGGTGTGACTTCCCTTAGGGGGAGATTGTTGGAAATACGTTTTTCCAAAGAAAGTCTCGGTCACATCATTATTTGCATAGATCACGAGCTATAGACTATTTAGGACATTGTAACTTGGAGTGACCTCCCTTAGGGGGAGATTGTTGGAAATACGTGTTTACGTATTTAGAAAGGATCGGTCACTCCAATGATATATTCAAGTATTGGGCTCGTGATCCATTATGTAAACATATAGTCCATATAGCCCACATGTAGGGTGGGCTATATATACCCCCTCCTAGCATGTTAGGAGGGTTGGTCATTTCTCACTTCACATATTTCACTTAATCAACCATCTTTCTCTCATTCTCTCCTTTCTCTCTCTACCTTTCTCTCTCTAGTTCTTCCTAATTCCCTTCCATTCAATAGATAAATCATAACTTGCTAAATCCTAAGAAACTATGGACCTACATGTCATGAAATATAAACGTGCATGAATACTTGGAGGGGTTGCCTCTAATTAATATAAGTTTGGGTAGGAGGGATCAGCTCCTTGTGAAGGATGCAAGGTACATACCACATTCACCTGAATAATCTGTTAAAACCATGTAACCTATGATGCACCCATATGCCCCACATGATAACATAACAATATGGCCAAAAGCTGAAAGGGACGCGACGAGCTATCACTTCGCCGTGGTGAAGTCATAACACTGGTGCCTCCAGTGTTATGGTTATGGTACCTCTATAACTAGGTGAAACTGGTCATGCATGTATATGTCTTAGGCATTAAAATTAAACATAAGCAAATCAAAACATATAAAACATATACTGGGAAAACGGTTGGCTGCATACGGGGAATCCTAATAAGGAAAGAATGTCCATAATGAAAGGACGGAGAATCCGTACCTTATTTGCAGTGAACAAAGAAGACGAACAGAAGAGAGTCCTACTTCGATCTCACTAATGCTATATAAATAGTATATGTGTAAAAGTATTTTGATTACTGAGTACGCAACTGGTTTTATATCATGTCTTAGCTTGTTTTATATGTTCATGTCTTGTTTTATTGATTTTCACATTATGTTGTGTTTATCATGTATTCTGGATATTCTGATTAAGTATTACTTGTATTTCTTGTATTATTATACTTGTTGTGTAATAATAAGTAACTTTCTAAAAGTAGCAAGTTTCCTAAAATAGAAAGTTTCCAAAAATAGAAAGTTTACAAAAATAGAAAGTTTACAAAAATAGATTAACAGCTTAAAATAGATAAGTTTCTAAAAATAGAAAGTTTACAAAAATAGTAAGTTTCCTTAAATAGAAAGTTTCCATAATTAGAAATAAGCTGGATTAATAAGCTAACTATATAAGCTTAAGTTTTACTGATTAAATATACTAAGTCATGTGCTTAATAGTATAGTTTATTAATTATAACATGTTAATTAAATAAACTATATGATATACGATTTAATTAAATATAATCATGATTTATATAAATTAAAGTATGTATAATACTTAGGTTAAAACATGTATTAATATTTATATTAATATAACTTAAGTCATGGAAATTAATTAATTATATGTCATGTTTTAATAATTAATTAATTACTATAGTCTAAATTACATAATTCAATACTTAAGTTAAAATCATGTATTATTAAATAATAATAATAAACCTAAGTCCATGTTTTAATTAAATTAATTATATGCCATGTTAAATTAATTTAATTAACTTGTAAGTAAATGTACTTGTAAAAATAATAAACCGAACCCATGTATTATTTTTATTAAAAACATGTCGTGAACCGGACCTGTGAACCCATGAACCGGTCGAACCAAAACCCCACCGAAATCAGTGGCAAACTGGCCTAAGCCGGTTGCCCCTGCCTTAGGCCCACTGCCACCGGTTGTAGCTGGTGGTCTTTCCCTCTAGGCCAGCCGCTGACCACACCGGGTTCCCACTGGTAGTAGCCAGTGGTCCCCCTACTTGCTGTGGTGGTTCCCCCTGCTTACCGTAAATAGCCACCGGCTTTGGCCGGTGGTGGGGCTATGGCTGCCGAGATAAACCGAACCACAAGACACCCCCGACACACGTCGGGGTGTCTTGTTTCCCTGCTATTGACCGAAACCCACCACCGAGACATGTGTCTCGTGTGGTGGTGCGAACCAAACGACGCCGAGAGCCTTGTGGCTCTCGGTTTGTGTGGCGGCCGAACACCGAAACCCGAAAACATCCCATTGATTTTCCCCACCATGATTTTAGCATGTTTTTAATCTTGTTTCTAATTCCCCATGATCACATGTTCATAAAACATTAAAAGAATTAAAAAGAAAGGATTTTCGGATTACCAAAACACGTAGAATCAATAGACCTTGAATACACGAACACGTACTTGTGATTTGTTAGATTAAAATCAACCAATCACCCTTGTTTTGGTGATGTAACCGTCGGCCTAAGGAGCAAGGAGGAGGATATAGGGTTTTTACTTTTCTAAAAATTTACTGTGAATGAATAATGTTTACATTATTTGTTTACTTAATAAAACAAATGGACTGGGCCCCTCCTTCCTTGTTGTCCCGCGGCTTGTAGGGCCCACAAAGGGAAACCCGTAACTTTCCCGTGTTCTAAATTATTACGTGTTCGTGTGCTTGTATTTACGTTTCGTTATTATTAAATATTCGTGTTATTATATATACTTGTACGTAGTCGTATTATTAATTATGTAAATACATAATTATACGTTCGTGATTCTTACGTTCATGATTTCATGTTCGTGATTTAATTATTATTGATAGTAATTATCGTGCATTTATACATACTTAGTACTTATCGTGTAATAACACGTACGTAATTCTTGTAATTTATGTTCGTGAAACGTATTCATGTTATAAAAGGAAAGTTTTAATCATGTACATATGATATTAAGGGTACTATTCATGGTAAAAGCATGCGGGTTTTACAAGTGCTTTTTTTGTTTAGTTTGAGCTTCTTAGATAATCTTTTTTGAAATTTCTTTTTTATAGTCTTAGTTAGGCCAAAATATTGAGGTGTGCTTATTATCAGCTTATAACAATAGGTTTTTAGCTTATTGAGCTTTTAAAGGCCCAATAAGATAGCTTAATTCTTTTTACAGGGTGATAAGCTAATTTTCAGCTTTTGGGCCTTTAAGAAAAGTTGTTTAAAATTGTATTTTTAGTCTAGATAGCCTTTTACATTATTATTTTTTAAAACCTTTTCTTATTGGGCTTTTTGGCCCATTTCAAGGCCCAAAACTCATTTTCTGCTTTTTTTAATTTCATTTTTGTTTATTTAGTTAAAAATTAATTAGTTTGAATTTTCTATTTTTTGAATATGTTATTATATTAATATTGTTTTATTCTCGATTTACTTGAAAACGTAATTCGACTTAGTTTTTAGTCGTCGTAGTGTAGCTTCGTCTTTTACTTTCAAACTTTGATCCGAATAACGTAATTCTACAAATACGTATCATTTGACCCCAAACTTCGCCTATGTTACAACGAACTCGTGTTTAAAGCATTTACGGTTTTCCTAAATTTTAATCTGTCTTTTAATACTACCCAAAAATCCTACATCACATCTTTTAACGTATTTTTGTTTGACAATTTATAGTCCCAACATATTTTACCAATTCAGTAGTCCCATTAGGATGTGAAACAATTATACATAAACGAGTAACATAAATTAAATCAGATAAATGCTCAGTAGTAAATTTCATATGTTGAGAGGCACTAAAGTCAACAATCCATCCAATATGAGTACTATATGTACTGATACTGGAGTTAAAGTTGAAAATATACATGTGAATACATTAATCACATGACTAGAACAAGCAAAAGTACATACTACACCAGACTGCAGCTCGCCAGCATTAGACTTTGATCCAATCAAAGCCATTAACCTATTAGTTTGATCAAGAGTGAAGGGTATAGAGTTCTCAGTACCCTGATCACAGTTAACAAAAGAAGCAAAAACATTAACACCACCATAATTATTTCTCTTGAATCCTAGTGGATAACCATTAAGCTCAAAACACATATCAATAGTATGCTCATTCATATTACAATGCTTTCACACCAAATTAGTGTTACTACTAAACCCTTTGCCTTGAGAATTTTTATTGTTAGACCAGTTATTTGGCCTAGCAAAAAGGCAGATGAGTTAGGTCTAAAAGGAATAGTGTAAACAAGATTATTCTTAGGAGACTCAACTCTATAAAGAGTAGCAAAAGCACATTTCACATCTAGAATCAAAAGTCAAGATTTGAATTCTGACAACACTATATGTGTCATCCAGTCCCATAAGGAACTACATACCTCATAAGATCATGACGATCTTTCAACTCTGTGGCATTATCATAACTACAGGAGGGTAAGTTAACCAAAGAGTCAAATTGCCTCCACAGACTGTTATAGTTGTGACAATACTCAGACAGAGAAGAACCATATTGAGTAAGAGAACATATCTTATAATGTAAAATATATATAACAGAACCATCAATTTTATCATATGTTTCTTTAAATTCATCCTACACATCCTTAGCATTCTTAGAAAAAAAAAATTACCCTTATATAACTCTTGAGAGATACACATAAGAATCCAAGACAACACAATGGAATTACATCTATCCCACTATTGCTGAAGCAACTCATTAGTTTCCCTTCTAACATATTTACTGTAACACCCCATTTGGATAAGTGGACCGTTACTTAGTAATTATGGCGTGTCATCAAAACATGCAAGGTAGATGTCTAAAACATTAATGACCATAAAGGAAACCGGAAACAAACATCGGTTCCAAACATAAGCTCCACACACAATGCATAAGTAAAGAAATGCAGAGTAAGGACTAAACAATTTCCAGCAAAGCAAAAGTATGTAAATGCATTAAAAGAAACGAAGACAAGGGAGCCTCCATCCAAATGCACGTACTCTTGATTCCTAGCTTTGCCCTTTAGTACCTGCCATATGGGGACATGGAAAGAAAATACGGCCTGAGCAATACGCTCATTGTGCATATATATGACTATGGAATGAATAGAAATAAACATAAGCAAAGAATGAAATGAAAGTACAGCGGAATAAGTGTAAGTCCTGGAAAACCTGGTGTATGTTTTATAAACTAGTTTATATTTTGAAAAGACTTATGTTTATTTCATAAAAACTGTATTTTAAATATGCCCAAGAGCCCATATAGGTCATGAAGTTATCAACGTGCATGAATACATAGAGGGGTGACCTCATCATGCAATTAGAGGGGTTGCCTCTAATTATAATAGTCTGGGTGGAGGGATCAACTCCATGTAACAGATGTAAGGCACACACCATAGTTACCATGTAATCTGCTAACATGTTCTAGGATGCACCCATTCCCCCCACATGATAATAATATAAAGGCCAAATAACTGAAAAGGGACGTCACGATCAATCACTCTCACCGCAGAAGAGTCATAACACTGGTGCCTCAAGTGTTATGGTTATGGTACCTCCATAGCTAGGTGGAACTGGCATGCATGTATATAGCTCAGGCAATCTAAAATATTAATCATATAAATTATTGTTAAGTTTAATGTAAACTACTGGGGAAAATAGATGGCTGCAAACGGGGAATCCTAAGTATAGGAAGAGAATGTCCTTACTGAAGGACGTAATATCCGTACCTTGTGTCTAGTAATGAGGATGAAAACGAAAGCGGATGAATTACTCCGACTTTACGATAGCTACATAATAAAAGGGACATGAATAAGTTGTCTGTTTAACTTATACATACTGATTATTAGTTTAATTGGCGTGTTCTTAACTGGTTTTTACTTGTTCTTGTCTTGTTTTATTGTTTCATGTTTTATCATGTGATTCTTAGTGTTTCAAGTGTTATTTATTAGTGTATTTCATGTTTTATGTGTTATAGTACATATTATAACATAATAAGTAACTTTCTGAAAATAGCAGGTTTCTATATATAGTAACTTTCTAAAAACAGTAGGTTTCCATATATAGTAACTTTCCAAAATAGCAAATTTCCCTAAATAGTAAGTTTCAAAAAAAAAAGTTTCCATATTTAGTATGTTTACATATTTAACATGTTTCTATAAATAGTAATAATCTTATTAAATAAGTAAATGATATAAGCTATAGTTTAATCAACATATTTTATAAGCCATGATTATTATATAGTAACGTTTATTAATATTAGTACTTAGTCTTAACATATGATTATTAATTATTAATAATAATACATGATATTATAAGTAATTATTAATTAATAATATTACATGATTTATTAATTAAACTTTACCTTAAATGATTATTGTATAATTAAATTAAAGTATGTTATTAATTTAAATAAAACCTTGGTTAAAAATGTAATTAGATTATTAAGCTAAGTTCTTAAATAAATTAATTAATTGTACATGTACTTATAACATGAATAATTTTTTTAATAATTATTTTAACATATAGTTTATTTAAATAAAGTGGGCATGTTTAATTATCATGATAATTATAACATAAGTCTTATTTATTACTCCCTCCGTCCTATAATAATAGTCCTCCAAAAAAAACACGCAGTTTAATAAAAACATCACTTTTTCAGCTTTCTCTCTCTTACTTTTTACACAAAGACAATTTTACCCTTAACCAATTAATTTACAACTTCTTTATTATTTGTAATAATACCCTCAAGGGAGGGCGATATAGTAAAGTTAATATACATTTCTTATCTATTTTTGGATTAGACTATTAATATGGACGTCTAAAAATAGTATAATGGACTATTAATATAGGACGAATGGAGTAATTAATTAAATTAAACTTTGATTAATGAATAAAATTAATTAATATTTTAACGTAAGTAATTTAGCAAAAGTTTAACCAAACACACCCCTTTGGTGTGTTCGGTTCTACCTGAGCCCTACAAGGACCCACCGAGACCATGGAGGTCTTGGTTTACCTCGAAAACCACAACAACACACCACAGTCGTGGCTGTGGCTTGCTGCCCGACCACCACGCAGCCATCGGCTGTGTGTCGGTGCCATTGCTTGGCACAAATCACCCCGGCTTGAGTCGGGGTCCCCCTGTTATGCACTGCGTTCCCACCGAGAGCATATAGCTCTCGGTTTTCCACTGATCACCCAACACACCCACTGCTGGGGCGTTTAGGCTTGCGGCTGGCCAAAGAAACCAAGCACCGACCCCTTGTGGGGTTCGACCGCTAGTAAAAAAACACCACGAAGAGTCGTCCGACTCTCGGTTCGCGTGTAAACCACAACAACCAAAATAAACCCGATCCCCATGTTTAATCTTTGAATAACATGTTTGATTAATTGTTTTTAAAGATCCATGAACAATTAAAATAAATAAAAGATTAAGGGATTAAAGATACCGAACGCGTGAATGATTTAATGATTGAATCACGAACACTATACTCATAAATTAAATAGATCAAAAGCAAAAATCCCCTTCCTTGTGTCTTTAGGGTGCCGTGGCCAAGAGAGGATGAAAAAGAAAAGCTAGGGTTTTTATTTATTTTCTTAAAAGTAATATTATGAAATCCCCTGGAGAGTTTTCATAAGTTGCGTGAAGAGCATGCCGAGCTTTCTCGGTCTTTGTCTGATAGGTATATTGAAGTCCAGTATCTGAAGGCTAAATTAGCCGAGTTTGAGGAAGAGGTTTCTTTGGTTTCGGGGATTCGTGCTCAGGTTTGCTCTCTAGAGAGTGTAAATTTTTCTTTGTCTTCAGATCTGTCGGCCAAGGTTATTGAAAATGAAGCTCTTCAGGGTCAGGTGAAGCAGCTGTCCGAGTCCCTTGAGGGTTTAAAACCTTGGATTTTGGACTTAGAGAGTTTGGGTGGTAGTTTGGCTGAGTCAACTGCTTCCAGGCTTGGTTCTCTTTTTTCCTTTCATAATGAGGAACTTTTGCCTTGCTCTCTTGTTGCTGAAGCTGCACAATGATGGGTCGTGGTTTGTGGTTTTTGTATGGTCGTTAATTTGTGTCGCAAGTCCCGTGCTTACAGGAAGTCTATTAATGCAATGATGACTAAAACGTTACTTGCATTTTTCGGTCTCGCTTTGTTTGATTACGACAATATGTAAAAACAAGCATTTACGAAAAAGACGAAAAATGAATTCTTGAGTTCAAGTATTTTTCATTTCAACCATTATCACTTAAGGTATGTACAAACAAGTACTCATCCTAATTAAGTGATCAATGATTTAATCTTTTCTTAAAACTCACTTTTTATTAAGTGTGACAAGTTTTTATTAAACTTTCTTTTTAAGAAAATGTTTTGTTAAATTAATTATTTGAAAAGTTGAAAATTTGAAAATGGCTATTCTATCTAGGTTTGGAATATCCTTTCAGGATATTTTAATCTCCAGATTCGAACCATACCACTAAAAGACAAAAAGGAGCGGAGTCTACTCTGGCGGTTCCTTAAGTGGCTATGGCGGTTCCTTATCGATAAGGAACCACAGGATGCAATAAGGAACCACAGGCAGATATAGCCATTGGAAGTTTATCTTATAAATAGTGGACCATTCTCAGATTTTCTCTTCACCTCTTTTGCAAATACATTTCTAGATTCTTTCATACTTCTTAAATCACTCAAATCCTTGGTCATTTGGTTGATTACTACTTGTTTAGAAGTGAATCTTTCTCCTCCCATCTCTTCCTCTCAAAGTGCAAAGAGAAGAACACTTTCATCCTTGAAGTGTTGTGTATACCTCAAAGATCCATTGAAGATCCAAACTTATTTATTTATTGTTGTGTCATTGTTGTGAAGATCCAAGTAGTTGTGTCTATTTGGAAGTTGTGTATGTATTAAGGTTAATACTTGGTCCTTAAAGTATATTGGTGTAGATTGGTCCTAGCTAAGATTCGGGCTCGACTTTTAGCTTAGAGTCAGAAATTGGATAAGCGACGTTGTGTACGGTTTCTCCACCTTAAGGAGCTTGTTGATTAGTGAACTCCGAGTAAGGAGTACTCAAGGAGTGGAGTAGGAACGAGGAGTGATCTTCGTTGCCGAACCACTATAAATCCTTGGTGTTTGGTTTGATCTTTCCTTCCCTTATCTCTTTACATTCATTATTCTTTATACTTGTGATTATTAGTTTAGTTGCACTATACTTTGTTCATTTTGTCCATAAGAAGGTTTCACACAAATACTCAAGCCTAAGTTTTTTAAAAAGGATTTTTAAAAACCATCTTTTAACAAGTAAATTTTAAGAAACTATTCAACCCCCCCCCCCCTCTAGTTTCTACAATTGGTATCAGAGCGTGGTTGCTCAAACCTTTTTAAAATATATTGTATTTTTTAAAACTTGAATCGGTCTATGGATTCCAACAAGTATCTATAAGGGCAATCTATGCAAAGACCACCTCTTTTTGAAACTGATAGTTTTATTTATTGGAAAAATAGATTTGAGACTTATGTGAAATCAAAAGATTTAGATCTTTGGCATGTTATTACCCATGATAATTTTTTGCCTTTTCAATATAATGAAGTTTCTAAAATAAAGAGATAGTCACTTTTGACAAAGCTAATGATGACACTAAAAGGAAACTTGCTAAAAATAATGAGGCTAAAATGGTGATTTATAATGCTTTACCAAAGAAAGAGTACGAAAGGATTTTTATGTGTGAAACCGCTAAAGATATTTGGAACACTCTTTTAGTAACCCACCAAGGTAATAGCCAAAAATCGATCTTCTTGTTCAACAATATGAACAATTTATCATCTTAGAAGATGAAACTATTGATAGTGTATTTGCTAGATTTAACACTATTATTACTAGTCTAAAATCACTTGATGAAGGTTTTTCTAGCAAGAATAATGTTAGGAAGTTTCTTAGGGCGTTGCATCCAAAATGGAGAGCTAAAGTCACGGGGATTAAAGAATCAAAGAATCTTGCCAAATTATCACTCGATGAACTCATTGGCAATTTGAAAGTTCATGAGATGATAATTTTAAAAGACTCGGAAATGATGAAAACCAAGAGTGAAAGAAAGTCTCTTGCACTTAAGGCCACGAAGTAGCAAAGTAACCATGAAAGCTCCTCGGATAGTGATGATGAGGAATATGCCATGGCGGTTAGTGACTTTAAGAATTTCTTCAAGAGACGAGGTCAACACGTGAGGCAGCCAAACAACGACAAGAAACCCTTCTCCAAAAACCGATTTGCCAAAGATGATAAAGGTGATAGGAAATGCTTTAGATGTGGTGATCTGAATCATTTCATCGGTGATTGTCCTAAGCCTTCACGCGACAAGAACCTATGACAATCCGTCAATTTATGGTTGATATTTTATTCTCAATATTTATTTGAAAACATTATTTTAATGTTACAATATGAACTCAGTTATTTTTGGGAAGAAATTTGGATATACGTCTTGAAGTAGCATCGACTACGTCTAAACCGAAGGATTCTACGTTACGTGCTTACGTTTACATACACCGTCTTTGGTGACAGTCCGACATTTCAGATAATAAATTTATCCGTGAATATTATTTTGGAGTTTTAAAGTTTGTTGGTTCATAAACTCACAAATTTACGAGAAGAGATTAGGACTTACGACTTTATTTTAACGTCCTTTACGACTAAACCGGAAACCCTAGGATTACGTATTTACGTTTTCGAACTCCGTTTTTGATGAGACAATTTTTGTTGGATTCGTTTTGTGACGTTGATTCATAATTTATAAAAGCGTTTTTCGTAAAACGACCCGAGGGCACGCAAATCGAGGAAACTAGAATCGAGGAGTACCCATAAATAAATGGGGATGAGACAAGTGTGACACTTGTCCCACCCCCACTTCAAAACCGGCCTAACTAGTACACCACACACTTGATGTGTCAAGTGTAAGCTAACTTAGCTTACACATGTACTTAGCTTAGCATGTAAGCTTACCACATCCCAAAACCACTAGCAACTTACCACTCATCTCATTCTCACATGAAAAACAACTACAATTTCCTCTCTACTCTCCATATGTGCCGTCCACTTTACCACCATAAACACCCCATTCATACAAAATTCAACCACAAATCCTATGTTATTTACATATATGTTGAAGCCCTCTTGAAACCCTATTGATTGGTGGTGATTATAACATCCAAGGAGGAGTTTCCATGATGTCTTGGGGCTGATTTTCCACAAGGAGTTTATGAAGATTGGTGGTCATGAAGATGGTCTTGGTGCATCACAAGTTTCTCCATCAAAATCCATGTTTTGATCAACCTACATCATCATGGTGGTATAAAGATTGTCCTCCTCATCCTCTTGTTATTTTTACTATGTAATCATGTATTTTATTTCCTATTGTATATGTATATGATGATTATATAATGATAAAAATGTTATGTGGGGATTTGTTGTTGATAAACATGATTAAAAAGGTGAAAAACTATAAAGAACAAGGCTAAAATCTTGCTTAAAAGTGATGGCTATATAAAACAGTAAAGAAACATGTCATGAACTGATAAAATGATGAAGTAGGATGGATTTACAGTAAGCTATGGGTCTTGTACACATGTGAGAGTTGGCCATGCAATGGAATCATTGTAATGAGTGAGATATGATCAAAACAAGTTTAAGGTACAAATCCGAGTTCACTGTTTTGGACGATTTTTAGAAACTACTTAGAAGATGATTCAACAATAGCTATAGAAGAGTTAAATGGAGCACATATCATTTAGTTTATGTGATAAAAAGTTTAGCTTCTATCTCCATATAGAACTCTAGATATGGCAGTTTTGGTGAAAGTGAAGATAAAAATCAGATTTTGGAAATTAAAGTATAATACTATTATATAAGCACTCAAAATTTAATAGTATAAAATATAAATTAAAACCCACTAACTTATATAATACATTTATATAAATATTTACAATGGTAAATAAGTGGACATTTTATAAAAATGGTAACTTGTTAAGTTTTATAAGTGATAAAACTATAAACATGATTTTTACGACTTTTTCGACTAATACCGTAAAATTAACGTTTTTGTTAAATAAAACTTAGACGGTTGGACCCGTCTAATGTAAACTTTATAAAACTTATATACTGATATATAAACATGTATAACAAGTAAAAACCGATAAAAACCCGAACTATAGGACATACGGACATAAACGAGCTAAGTAAACATATTGGACTAATAATTGGACTAAATAAGTTAAACTCTTATAAAAAGAACTTATTGGGCTTAACCCATTTGGGCCCAACTTATAAAGTATAAATACTGATAATACAAGTATAAAGTGGAATAAGACAAGTTAAAGAACTTATAATAAGTTTATTGAACCTAAAACACAAAATAGGTAAAACTAGTAAACTAGTATAAAAGTTATCGACATATAACACTAAAATGAGTAAACGAGAATATGTAAACCCACTTGATCATCATATATATATATAATCATCATATGTATACATAATTGTTATTTTTATAAAGTCATTGGACATGAGTCTAAGACGAGTATTATTTGTCTAGGTTTCCGTTATTGAAGCACGTACCGTACATCCGAATTGCCGATAACCCGCCTTCCCACATCAACGTGAGTTCATAGCCTCGCATTCTTTTAAATGTTTTTATAAATGTTTTATAAACCCGCGAGGGAGATAACATGTTAGTTTTATAAAATAGGACACCATTTGTCCCGATTGTTTGTTTATTGATTTGGACCCGAATGATTGTATGACCCGATTGTATGACCTGATAAATGATTAAAGGACGCGATAGATGAAATTAAATTGATTATTAAAGTTAGGTTATGTCACTAAAAGTCCCATTAGCATGAATTGTGAACTACCGGGATTTGGTAGACGCTTATGCATTTAATAGTACTATTTGGGGACGATCACCCCAGTTCGTGCCTTGACGGTTGATCCCCGTCGTGCCACATTGATTGGTAAGCGAATTTATGTATGAGAAGATTTCCATAGCGTGACCTTTGTGACGACACGATAATTTAGATGGGCAAATTGAGTATCGGGTTAGCTACCCGTTGTTGGTTTAGTAAGGTAACAATGTCATGCGGCTTATAATAATCCAAAATTAACGAAATACTAATAGACGCACCGAATTACGATGTATTGCCTGACTAGCAATACAGGGTCATACTATTGATATTATGTTCGTGTTTTGGTTTTCATAACCATATTCATATAACGGTTTTTATTTTCATACAACGTCATAAGACGTATTGTATGATGTTTTTACGACATTGGCTCGTATAATGATTTTTAAGGCAAATGCCTATATTATGATTTTCGATGAAGATTTGTATAAAATGACTTTGGCTATTTTATGGCCTATTAAAATGATTTGTATAAAATGATTTTCGGTAATAATTTTACACCGATATTATATTGATGGATTTTAGTAAACTCTATGAATTCACTCGGCGTTATCGCTGACCTTTTCTTTTAACATGTTTTATCTCAGGTACTTGAAGGTAATTGTCGGGAAGACGACAAGAATTCATGGCCCGCACTTAAACAATATTTTCCATTCAAATACTTTGTAAAACTTTGTATGAAATATAATGACTTGGGACCGATGTAACTTTCATGTTTATGAATGGAAATGATTTATTATTAAACGACGCGATTTTTATGCGTTGTCTATGATGTGAGTAATGTGCTATCCCGTAACACCAACTAGTCTTCCGTTGTACTAAGTTGTATAAATATGGGGGTGTTACAGTTTGGTACCAGAGCTCTCATTATAGAGAACGAAAGATTTTTAAAACCAAGGTTTTGAATAAAACATTTCAAAATCTTTTAACTATAAACATTTTTCACAAAATGTCTAAAAATCTTTTGACTATAACGGTGCCGAAGAATTCCCGAGTTACCGACAAGGCCAGACTGAGAAGTGCTATTTTAATATATATATATATATATATATATAACTTGGATTATATATGTATATATGATGTAATTTTATTACATGATTGTTTGATGATTATTTTGATATTTATACGAGGTATTTATACGACATAGATTGTCACAAGGAACCCTAAATCCCCTAGTAAATTAATCGAAGCTATTCTCGTAGGAATTCTAGATATCCTAGATCTAAACCAAGTTGTGGATATTTATGATCCCAACAAATGGTTGATATTCGTAGGAATGTAGATATTAGTTAATTGTGATATTGAAGAAGAATTGGCGAGATTAAATCTGATATCGATGTCATGACGATCTTTCCTTATAGAGTGTAGTTTGACAAAACGTTACCACCTAGAAAGATGTCATCTGATTCGTTGTCACCCAATTCTTAAATTGAAATCGAAAGGGTGAATGTTGCACTTAAGGCTGTCATTGGAACCATTACCCAAAAGCCTCATGCCACTAGTACCTTTCCGAGAAGTCTAATTGAATGTATGAGTCATCTCATGCTAGTGACTCATTTGATAATTGTTGTTGTAAGAGCTATAGGATTGAAAATTAAGTGTTGTTCATATCGAGCTTTTATTACCCTATTAAGGTATAAAAATAAGGTTGAAAGTATTGGAGAATGAGGTAGAATATCGCATTGAGTATAAGTTGGTTGAAACTTGAATAAAAGTAAAATATAACTTGTATGGAATAAGAAATTGTTAAGAGGAAGTCGTTAAGTCCTGTGATTGAATTATAAGGTTTTAATTGATTGTTGATTCGTGTTAAGGGTTGTTCCTAGGCCATTGTCCACTGACGAGGATGCCCAGTGTCCAATAAATAAATTGAAGAAATCTTCTTCTGAATTGGGACCGATGGATCTTCCGGGACATGTGGAACACCTAATGACTCTTGTAGATTAGTATTCATTGTGGTATCTTTTAAATATCCCTAACTTAACTGAGATATCAGTTGGTAGGATGAGTTCTGAGAATTGTATGACATAGTGACAAGTAATGTGTTACGGTACAATTTTGACTTGTTTGTGATTAATGAAAAAGAATACCTTTGATTGCTAAATTTTACATGTATCGATGTTATCTATCCTTTATTGCTTCATCCTAATGTTCGCATTAGTGATGCAACTATTGAGCAAGTACTCATCTCTGTTTGAGTTATGTTGTGAATTATTCTCTTTTGAGTGCCATCGAGGTCATGAACCTCATGATTATTTGGCTAAAGCTCATTTCCTATCATATTGTAATTAGTTCTTGGTGAACAAGCTTTCATCACTCTTTTGCAGATCACTCATTATTTTTATAAAGATGAAACAGTATCCCTTGAGAAAAATTGGGTTTTCATCACCATATGGATTATTTAAAGTGAGACTTATAAATAATCGTTATCGAAATGAAGTTGTTTATGAAACACTTTGGAAAACATCATTGTTTTCATAACAAAGAAAATCTTTGTAAATTTATTCTTGATTCTTATTTAAGAATTAAGCATGAAAATGTTTTTACTATAAACATGATGATAAAATTTTGACGAACTGAGTATTGCATCGTTAATCTTGAAATTGTATATAGTTGCGCGCCTACATACAATTTGGAATGGACCATGCAAGGCTGATTAGTAGTCACCATAAAACTAATGAATAAACACTACATTTTCTTTGAAGATTGTGAAAGATTAAATTTTATGAGATCTGCAAGAAGTGAAAAATAGGGACATAGTGTTAGGGACACCTACATATGTGCCTGTAGCATCTATTCTTCTGAGTTGAATTTACTCATCGGTGGAAATTGTCTTATTTAACAATTGACAATTCTTTCTTGTCCAATTCTCCCATAGTAAGATTCTTAGGAAAAGTATATGATTTCCGAGTGTTGATACCCGACTGGATGTATTGACATTCTTATCATTTCTTTTTATTTGATTTCATTTGAATGACCTGGGTAACGATCCGAGGAGCTTTTGAATGCGTACTCAAATTATGAAAACATGGGATATATTCATATTCATTAAATGTTTTCGTCTGTATCTGATTTGAAATTCTATCGCGTAAATCATGCGTTGAACTTACTCTTTTAAGGTTAGTTATGTCTCCTAATATCCTTGAAATTGTGAAGGATTGTGAGTTATTATTAGACTTTTGAGAAGTTCACATCTTATCAACAACAATGAAACTGGAAAATTGATAGTGCCAGTAGAATGGATTGATTGATTATGACATGACGACATTGTCTTAATTGATGGGAACTCGAGTAGAAATCCCCTAAAAGATAAGATGTTGATTATCAAAAGTGATCTAAATAATTCTTGGTGGATGACGATATCCTGTATTTAGACTTAAAATTATACCGTGAATGGTTGTGAACTAGTTATAGATATTGTAATCTAGAAGAACCTAATATGAATTTATTAAAAGATGTATCTGTTATCTGAAACTTTAGGAAGTATTTGTTGATGAATTACCTAGACTTTTGCCATTAAGGCAAGATTGAATTTGGTATTGATTTTATTTCCGGTGCTGCACCTATGGCATGTGCACTGTACGTCAGCACCATCTAAATTAAAGGAATTACCGTACAACCGAGAGAGTTGTCGGAAAAAGATTTTATTATACCAAGCCTGTCATCCTGAAGAGCTATGGTGTATCATTCCTTATATTTATAGATTACTGTGAACTGAGTAAAGTTACAATCGAAAACGATGTCCATAACTCGAAATGGAAGATTTGTTCGATCATTTACAAGGTTCTTGCGTATGTTCTAAAGATTTGATCCACGACATGGTTATTATCAACTTCGCATCTGCGAAATAGATTATCTATTCCAATCACTACATCCGGTGCTTGTAATGAACATTATGAGTTCCACATGATGTCGTTTGGATTGACCAATGCACATGTAGCATTCATAAATTTGGTGAATCACGTGTGTAGGCTGTAATTTGATAAATTCATGCTCGTGATCATTAAGGACCATTTATTTGTTTATAAGAATAAGAATGAAGTTAATAATTAATTATAGATTACCCTGAATTGGCCAAACAATAAAAACCTGTACCTTAAATATTTAACATATGACTTAAGACTTAATCCTTTACATGATTTAACCGTGTGATTAATAGATAAAGGAATATATTGACTCTTTAAAAAATTTGAGCCATTTGAAACTTTGAGTTATACTAAAAAGAAAGTGCAGATATGTTTTGACAAATATTTTAACAAAGGATTTTTAAGGGATTATTCCGTTATACACAAACCATTTAACTAAACTTCTGTTTAAGGGTAAATGTTTGTGTATACTTCAAGATAACTTAAGAAGGATTGAGTAAAACCATTTATACCATAACCTGAAAACTTAAAACGACAATTTTTACTTTCAACTAAGAAAATTTTGACCAAAGTATAACCAAAGATTTTTCAAACATTTACGAATCTTATTAATTATTTTCGATAAATCGACAAAAATCTTGTTAATTAAATTCAAATTTATTTTGAACATTTTTATAATTGGTCGAACTAAGAAAATTAAAATTTTTACGTTACGTTTCATAAAAATTAAATATTTATTATTTAATTAGTTGTAATAATTATCGACGCTTTAAACGTCGGATTAAGCAAAACTGATGAAAATAATAGTTGAGAAGAAACTAAACTGAAACTTAGAAAATATCTAGAAAGATGAACGTAATTACTGACACATTATGTATAAAAGATAAAGAATCCATTAGGACGTGTTCCTTAATAATGGAGGTGCAAAATAAATTGCCGAACGATATAAAAATAAACGATGTTTGTAAAAAGGATAATATAAATAATAAAAAGTGGTTCGCGGCTAATGTGAACCATTAGAAATGAGAGGTCAATAGCGTTAAATGTTTTAAAGGGCCGTTTATGGTTGCCTAAATATGGAAGATTGTGAGATGTAGTTAAATTGGAAATCTTGTAAGTATAAGTATTCTATTTATGTCATTTATGACTAAAAGTATCTTTGTCTGAAGAAGTTGTACTGATGGCAATTATGAAGGCATACATCGCCTCATACATTAGTAAACGTCTAACTATTGCAAAGGTCATCATCTGAATTTGATTCGATTTGGGTCATCGTCGACAGACTGACCAAATCTGCTAATATCATTCTCGTTAATGATAGAATCTTGATGAAGAAATAGATTCTTTTATTTAAAGGAGTTATGTAAACATGGTGTGCCTGTATCGATCATCTATATCAAGATCCTCGCTTCACATCGAATTTCTAGAGATTTGCTCAGAAATCATTGAGAACGAACCTTGATGAGAGTACTATGTACCACCCCAATCGAAGGGATGAGGTAAAGTAACGATACAAAGTGTTAGCCTCCAAATATTGAGTCAAACAAGAATGTTCGGTCATAGGTTTCTATTGTAATATTATTAGAACGTTGTAATAAGTAGTTAATTAGTCGTGGTTTACGGGCTTGGATTTAATCTAATTAAAGTCCAAACGTAAAGCCCGGCCCAATATATAATCCATTAAAGCCCGCATGTGGGTGGACTATATATACTACCCTCCTAGCATGTTAGGAGGGTGGATGGTCATTTTTCTTATTTTTCTTAATCTAATATTCTACAAGTTAATCCTCTCCTCCTCTCTACTTTCTCTCACTACTTTCTCTCTCTAGGAATCCATCTCTTTTCATCTATTTTATATCTCTAATCATCTAAATATATGGGACAACAATCGGTATCAATCGCCACAGGGTAGATTCGTGATTGGTTCTGTTTTTCTTATTGAGATTCGTGAGTTTTTTTTCTTCATAAAGAGCTCGAATCATCAAATTTTTTGCGTTTTTTGTGGTGTTCGTGAGTTGACAAATCAACTACATAGGTGTGGTAGTGATTTGGGCTACTTAGTTTGGTTAAAAACGCGAAATTTGGTGGTGTTTGGCTTGATTTTTGGTGTGAAATCACGTTTTTCAAAAGAGTTCTTTCTTGTTCCTATTTTTTAGGAATTTTTGGTTCAAATTCGCATCATCTGTTCTAAATTCGCAACTTTCACCTGAATTGCGAAATTGAATTTGAAAAGTAATTGCGGAATTGTACTTGGAATTGCGAAATCTTGTGATTTTTAAGTAATTGCGGAATTGTTGATGTTCAAGTATTGCGAAATCTTGTAATATTGGGAATTGCGAATTCTGGTCATCTTTGCGGAATTATTCCTATTGCGAATTTATACAATAATTGTGAAATCTTGCCATCCATTGCGGATTTTGTCATATAAGGGATTGCGAATTTAAATTCCTGGCAAAAGTTGCGGAATCTTGATTTTTTTTTTTTGGGATTGCGAAATCATATCAGTGTGTGGATTACGGAATTAGTGCACCCATTGCGGAATTCAACCAGTTTTTTGATCGAAGCATCTTTAGACTTAGCCACTATCTAGACTAGGTTCGGAACATCGTTTCCAAAAAAAAAAAAAAGAGTTTTTTGGCGGGAAAACCATTTTAAAATTTATTTTTTCCTAGACCATTTTTAGGCCATTTAAGCTTCAATTTCAAATTTTGGCGATGCGAAAAATTTTTCGACCAAAAAATTCAAATTTTCGGACCAAAATTCAAATTTTTAGGCCAAATTTCAAATTTTTTAGGTTTTATTTTTCATTAAAATTTTCATTTTTCAAAATTTTTCCCTACTACTTATTGGCTATTTCTAATTCATTTTCAAAATTTGGTGATTCATAATTTTTTGGTTTACCGTTTTATCGGACTGAGAATTTATTGTCGGACTGAAGAAAAATCACAATTTTCAAAATTGAAACCACAACCCAATCACAACACATCTACTTTAGATCCATTTTCACTTCATCAACTGAGAAACCATCATCATGGAAACGAGCAATGCGTGTTCAGACAGAGAAGAACGAGAGATGCAACTACAAGAACAAGTCCTTAAACAACGTTGTATGAAATCTTTCAGTGATCTTAAAACGAATCTAAAACGTCTGGAAAGAGAGACCTTCTCGTACAATCCTTTGTATATGCGTGCTTTTCATTCCTTTTTCGGAAATGATCATCGCACGTTCACTTATGACTTAAGAGACCACTTGCAGAATCTTGAGAATGAGTTACTCAACAAAAACCTTCATGAGACAAATTCCAGGAATGCCTTCAAAACACTCAGAACACCGTTTCAACCATTCTTTGCTTCACAGCTATTCAAGAATCCCAATTTTGAGTCAGAAGTTCGAGATGCAAATCAACACTTCAAAGACTACACTACAATGGAAGCAAAATCATTCAGAGATTTGATATTTGGAAACATGGAATCAATTGAAAGGCTTTTGGATGAACGCCTACTTCATGCAAAAGACATAATCAAGAAGATGAATGACACAAGGCTGAAAATGCAAGAGTGCACGGTGGCAAAGATTCATGTAGTGGATACGAGTCCAGTCTCAATTGTAAGTAACAAGACAATATCGAGTAATGCAACTGACAGCTACAGAACAGGGAAAACAACGCATGGTGAGCAGAATGAACATAACAGCTCAGGGAAAGACAACAGCAGCTCTGACAAACAACACATCGACTCTGAGAATGTCATCAGCAATACACCTTCCTATGATAATGGTCCAGTTTACGATTCTGAGCCATTGGAAGAGGTACACAATGCTGAATTTAATGTGTTTGCCAATGCCAATACGCATGAGCATAGTGATCAAACAACAAACCTTATTCACACATGTATGACGGAAAAGGTTGATAGCAATACCACACCCAATTCATCAGACATGTGCAATAATGCGTTTGAGGATGATCAACATGCAAATGAGTATGATGATGAGGAGCGTGTCGCGCTTGCTAATTTAATTGCTAGTTTACAAAAAGATGTCAATGAAACTAGAAAGAGTCAAAAGCAATTAAAGAAGGTAAACGTAACGCTCACTCAAAACTTTGAAGAATGCCAGAACATTCAGAGTGATATTCATTAATATTCACAGTGACGAATGGAAATCCTTCTAGCGTCAACCTCAAACAGCGCTACGGTAGGTGACTTGTGAGATTCTTATGAATCAAACTTGTGTCAACTGGAAAGCAACAATGGTAAGATTCGTTAAGAATCAAACTTGTTCCAGGAATTTGAATTGACGACTTTAATCAAGCGGATATCTATCCAATTGATTCACTCTGTATGTTCGCAGTCTTGCTTTGAGACGGTCGAGTAAAGAGAACGGCTAGTACAGCCGCGAAACCCTGTCAAGGAGATTCTTAATTGAACCTACCTGATCACAGGTACGATATTTAATATCGTATAACGGTCTTCACCGACCGGAGGTAAAACGCTACCGATTTAGGACGAATGTCAAAGCCATTCAGTCCGTGTCTATGTTTTGTCTCGAGAAGGTGGCATCACGGTGTACACAGTAAAGTCAATGATTCAGAAACCACATACTCATGCCTAAAGACATATTCAACAATTATTAGTGTGAGCATGTGGATGAAGACACAAGATCGCAAGATGGCAAAGACAAGTCAAGGATGATTTGAAGATCTCGAGCTTAAAGACAAAGTCGAAAGACAACGACAAAGGCTCAAAGTTCACAACATGAAGGAACAAGGCTACGATTACACGTTCAAGACTCATTTATGGCGAGATTAGTAATCTCTACAAATTTCCTAAATGACCAAGGTTTATGACCTCTCATTGGGGGAGATTGTTAGCCTCAAAATATTGAGTCAAACAAGAATGTTCGGTCATAGGTTTCTATTGTAATATTATTAGAACGTTGTAATAAGTAGTTAATTAGTCGTGGTTTACGGGCTTGGATTTAATCTAATTAAAGTCCAAACGTAAAGCCCGGCCCAATATATAATCCATTAAAGCCCGCATGTGGGTGGACTATATATACTACCCTCCTAGCATGTTAGGAGGGTGGATGGTCATTTTTCTTATTTTTCTTAATCTAATATTCTACAAGTTAATCCTCTCCTCCTCTCTACTTTATCTCACTACTTTCTCTCTCTAGGAATCCATCTCTTTTCATCTATTTTCTATCTCTAATCATCTAAATATATGGGACAACACAAAGTAATATGAGTGCTGCTTTATGTTTAAATGATTGACCTTTGGTAATAGACCGTATAATCGTTTTACTTTGGAAAGATTATCATTGATAATCATCGTATTAGGATCAAGATCGAATCTTGTTAAGATTTAGAAATTAGAGCATCTGTGAGCAGGAGTTGAGATAAAGACACCCGACATACACCCACTGTGAGTTGGGCATGTCTTTCAGGTTTAAGGTTTCCTATGATGGCAAACCTAACCTTGCAAAATACCCGACCCGCGAGATCTGAAATGATTGTTGAAATTAGGATCTGATTATTAACAGCCGGTAGTGGGCAAGAGGTTATGTGAATATGAAATGTAGATCTTGAAGTGCCAAATGGGTAGCGAATTTATGCCACAATTTTTAAACTTGGAAAAAAATGAATTCATGATCTGACAAATCATGGGATATAAGTCCCCGTTGTATGGGACCATTGAGATGATGTAAAAGTTGGGATTGAAAGGCATATAAGTTGGATCTACCCTAGGACTTCAAGAACTGCGTGAATTATGTTTCATAAATCGAACTTGATGGAATATCTATCAAGTGAAAATCTGATTGTTCCTAGTAAAGCTTAGATCGGCGAAAAGTTGCATTCATCAAAAACCCGTGAACATCATGGATAGAGAAAGTAAGTCAACATTAAGCCTGATCTTATTCCCGTAGTTATGTTTGATGAAACTCGTGTATTATAATGAATTGCACTTGTGACAAAGGACCGAATGTGGAGGAAATACCCACATGGCTTTAACTCTATAAGAAGCGAGTAGTAAGGTAAGATGATCTTTGAGGACAAAGATCATGTTTAGGGGTAAATGCTGTGACAAACCGTCAATTTATGGTTGATATTTTATTCTCAATATTTATTTGAAAACATTATTTTAATGTTACAATATGAACTCACTTATTTTTGGGAAGAAATTTGGATTTACGTCTTGAAGTAGCATCGACTACGTCTAAACCGAAGGATTCTACGTTACGTGCTTACGTTTACATACACCGTCTTTGGTGACAGTCTGACATTTCAGAAAATAAATTTATCCGTGAATATTATTTTGGAGTTTTAAAGTTGTGTTGGTTCATAAACTCACAAATTTACGAGAAGAGATTAGGACTTACGACTTTATTTTAACGTCCTTTACGACTAAACCGGAAACCCTAGGATTACGTATTTATGTTTTCGAACTCCGTTTTTGATGAGACAATTTTTATTGGATTCGTTTTGTGACGTTGATTCATAATTTATAAAAACGTTTTTCGTAAAACGACCCGAGGGCACGCAAATCGAGGAAACTAGAATCGAGGAGTACCCGTAAATAAATGGGGATGAGACAAGTGGGACACTTGTCCCACCCCCACTCCAAAACCGGCCTAACTAGTACACCACACACTTGATGTGTCAAGTGTAAGCTAACTTAGCTTACACATGTACTTAGCTTAGCATGTAAGCTTACCACATCCCAAAACCACTAGCAACTTACCACTCATCTCATTCTCACATGCAAAACAACTACAATTTCCTCTCTACTCTCCATATGTGCCGTCCACTTTACCACCATAAACACCCCATTCATACAAAATTCAACCACAAATCCTATGTTATTTACATATATGTTGAAACCCTATTGATTGGTGGTGATTATAACATCCAAGGAGGAGTTTCCATGATGTCTTGGGGCTGATTTTCCACAAGGAGTTTATGAAGATTGGTGGTCATGAAGATTGTCTTGGTGCATCACAAGTTTCTCCATCAAAATCCATGTTTTGATCAACCTACATCATCATGGTGGTATAAAGATTGTCCTCCTCATCCTCTTGTTATTTTTACTATGTAATCATGTATTTTATTTCCTATTGTATATTTATATGATGATTATATGATGATAAAAATGTTATGTGGGGATTTGTTGTTGATAAACATGATTAAAAAGGTGAAAAACTATAAAGAACAAGGCTAAAATCTTGCTTAAAAGTGATGGCTGTATAAAAAAGTAAAAAAACATGTCATGAACTGATAAAATGATGAAGTAGGATGGATTTACAGTAAGCTATGGGTCTTGTACACATGTGAGAGTTGTCCATGCAATGGAATCATTGTAATGAGTGAGATATGATCAAAACAAGTTTAAGGTACAAATCTGAGTTCACTGTTTTGGACGATTTTTAGAAAATACATAGAAGAAGATTCAACAGTAGCTATAGAAGAGTTAAATGGAGCACATATCATTTAGTTTATGTGATAAAAATTTGAGCTTCTATCTCCATATATAACTCTAGATATGGCAGTTTTGGTGAAAGTGAAGATAAAAATCAGATTTTGGAAATTAAAGTATAATACTATTATATAAGCACTCAAAATTTAATAGTATAAAATATAAATTAAAACCCACTAACTTATATAATACATTTATATAAATATGTACAATGGTAAATAAGTGGACATTTTATAAAAATGGTAACTTGTTAAGTTTTATAAGTGATAAAACTATAAACATGATTTTTACGACTTTTTCGACTATTACCGTAAAATTAACGTTTTTGTTAAATAAAACTTAGACGGTTGGACCCGTCTAATGTAAACTTTATAAAACTTATATACTGATATATAAACATGTATAACAAGTAAAAACCGATAAAAACCCGAACTATAGGACATACGGACATAAACAGGCTAAGTAAACATATTGGACTAATAATTGGACTAAATAAGTTAAACTCTTATAAAAAGAACTTATTGGGTTTAACCCATTTGTGCCCAACTTATAAAGTATAAATACTGATAATACAAGTATCAAGTGGAATAAGACAAGTTAAAGAACTTATAATAAGTTTATTGAACCTAAAACACGTAAATAGGTAAAACTAGTAAACTAGTATAAAAGTTATCGACATATAACACTAAAATGAGTAAACGAGAATATGTAAACCCACTTGATCATCATATATATATAATCATCATATGTATACATAATTGTTATTTTTATAAAGTCATTGGACATGAGTCTAAGACGAGTATTATTTGTCTAGGTTTCCGTGATTGAAGCACGTACCGTACATCCGAATTGCCGATAACCCGCCTTCCCACATCAACGTGAGTTCATAGCCTCGCACTCTTTTAAATGTTTTTATAAATGTTTTATAAACCCGCGAGGGAGATAACATGTTAGTTTTATAAAATAGGACACCATTTGTCCCGATTGTTTGTTTATTGATTTCGACCCGAATGATTGTATGACCCGATTGTATGACCTGATAAATGATTAAAGGACCCGATAGATGAAATTAAATGGATTATTAAAGTTAGGTTATGTCAGTAAAAGTTCCATTAGCATGAATTGTGAACTACCGGGATTTGGTAGACGCTTATGCATTTAATAGTACTATTTGGGGACGATCACCCCAGTTCGCGCCTTGACGGTTGATCCCCGTCGTGCCACATTGATTGGTAAGCGAATTTATGTATGAGAAGATTTCCATAGCGTGACCTTTGTGACGACACGCTACTTTAGATGGGCAAATTGAGTATCGGGTTAGCTACCTGTTGTTGGTTTAGTAAGGTAACAATGTCATGCGGCTTATAATAATCCAAAATTAACGAAATACTAATAGACGCACCGAATTACGATGTATTGCCTGACTAGCAATACAGGGTCATACTATTGATATTATGTTCGTGTTTTGGTTTTCATAACCATATTCATATAACGGTTTTTATTTTCATACAACGTCATAAGACGTATTGTATGATGTTTTTACGACATTGGCTCGTATAATGATTTTTAAGACAAATGCCTATATTATGATTTTCGATAAAGATTTGTATAAAATGACTTTGGCTATTTTATGGCCTATTAAAATGATTTGTATAAAATGATTTTCGGTAATAATTTTACACCGATATTATATTGATGGATTTTAGTAAACTCTATGAATTCACTCGGCGTTATCGCTGACCTTTTCTTTTAACATGTTTTATCTCAGGTACTTGAAGGTAATTCTCGGGAAGACGACAAGAATTCATGGCCCGCACTTAAACAATATTTTCCATTCAAATACTTTGTAAAACTTTGTATGAAATATAATGACTTGGGACCGATGTAACTTTGATGTTTATGAATGGAAATGATTTATTATTAAACGACGCGATTTTTATGCGTTGTCTATGATGTGAGTAATGTGCTATCCCGTAACACCAACTAGTCTTCCGCTGTACTAAGTTGTATAAATTTGGGGGTGTTACAGAACCGCACTGCGTTCGTTGGAGGTTCATGGAGCGATAGCGGTGAAGATTTTGATGACAACCCCAAAGATGAGAAATGTCTTATGGCGCACACTTCTAAAGAGGTACATTCTAAAACCGATTATTATAGCAATGATAGTTCTTCTCAAGATGATTGTGAATTAGAAGGCCAATACAGTAACTTACATAAGCTTAGCCTTAAATTCATTGAAAAGAACAAAGTGCTAAAATCAACTAGAACCAAGCTTGAAAATGAGATTAGTGAGATAAGAAAGAAATTAGCTAAGCTTGAGAAAAACAAAGAAGTTGATTCAGGTTGTTTAAAATGTGAAAACCTTAGACAAGAGAATGAAGATCTTAAGAGTACCTCTATTAAACTGGAAAAGTTCATGAAAGGTACTAGTGCTCTTGATGATATGTTGAACAAATAAATTCATTATAAGGAAAGACTTGGGTTGGGATATAACACTAGTGAAGCATCAACTAGTAAACCAAAACAAGTTAGGTTTTCAGAAAAATGCACCCCTGTACGTGGTTCGCCAGTATATGGCGCGGTTCCTTATAACTATGGAACCGCGGGTGGAGCTAAAGAACCGCGGATAGAGGATAGTTTTTGTGAAAATCTTGAACTTTCTAAAAAATACATTTTAGGTGAAGGGCCAAAATATATTCTTATTAACAAGGTCAAAGTACCTATTCTTGAAAAGCCTACTCTAGATAAATTCTACAAGCCCTTGAGTAAAACTCTAATGGGAACTAGAAACTTATCTAGACAAACATCTACTCCTCCAAAAGTACGAAATGAGTCAAAACCTAGAAGTAGAACACCTACATCAAAAAGAGATGATCAAGCTAAGTCACGACATAGAAGTAAAACTCCAACACCTAGAAGGAATAACAATAATTCTAGATCAAGATCAAAGACACCTAGGAGAAACTATGGACAACAAAATAGCCATATGAATTGGAACAATTTTCAACAACAATACCTTTCCCCATGGGGAATGTCTCCTCCATTCATGCATCCCAACCAAATGCAAGGGATGTTTGGAACTAACAACTTTGGACCCATGAGATATTGGGGACCAAATGTTTGATCTTGTGTCTTGTTACCTAGATATGCTTGGGAACCGATTTAGAGCCCGACGAGTGGATTAGGATAATGTTTGTTCTAAACACATGATGGGTAATCGAAGTTTGTTCTCGCACTACAAAGCATATGATGGAGGTAACGTTACATTCGCTAGTAATCGACGTGGTAATATCATTGGTAAAGGTACGGTTTCTCTTGACTCCATGACCATTGAAAATGTCGAGCACGTAGATAACTTAGGTTTTAACCTTCTAAGTATAGGTCAAATTTGTGACAATAAGTGTAAGTTCATCTTTTCGGAATATAACAGTGAAATCGTAAAAGATGGAAAGGTCATTGGAAAAAGGTGTTAGAAAGCATGGGATTTATGTCATGAAGGTCAATAGGAAGTCAAAGGACAACTTATGTCTAGCGACTTTAATTGATAGTTCTACTCTTTGTCATAGGAGATTAGGTCACGCTAATATGCGTTTAATTCAATCTTTAGTCTCTATGGAGTTGGTAAGACATCTCCCCAAGATGAAGTTTGATAGTCACTTTTGTGATGCTTGCAAAGTTGGAAAGCAAGTTCACTCAAGTCACAAAGCCAATAATTTGGTTTCCATCTCTCGGTGCTTAGAGCTCCTACATATGGATCTCTTTGGACCTTCCGCCATACGGAGTTATGGAGGTAATCTTTATACCCTAGTTATAGTTAATGACTATTCTAGATTCACTTGGACTAGATTCTTGGCGTCTAAGAATGAAGCTTTCGATCACTTCGATACCTTTAATCGAGGAATTGAAAATCAACTAGGATGTTCAATTGTCTTTATTAGGACAAATCATGGTAGGGAATTTGATAATGAAGTGCAATTCGGTGCCTTTTGTGAAGCTCATGGTATTATCCATAACTTCTCGGCTCCTCGCACTCCACAATAAAATGGGGTAGTTGAAAGGAAGAATAGGACCATCCAAGAGATGAGTAGGACGATGTTAAATGAGCAATCTTTGCCTTAAAAATTTTGGTGCAATGTCATGGACACATCGACCTATATTCTCAACCGAGTTCTTATTCGATCTTTCCTAGGAATTACCCCCTATGAGATTCTTAAAGGTAAGAAGCCCTCATTGGAATACTTTAGGGTGTTTGGAAGAAAGTGCTTCATTCTCAACACCAAATATTACCTTACTAAGTTCGACCCAAAGTCTTACGAAGGTATCTTTTTAGGTTATTCTCAAACTATCAAAGCCTACATAGTCCTCAATAGAACCTCGGGTGTAATTGAAGAATCACTTAACATGACATTTGATGAGACCCTCCTTCATCTAAGACACCACTTTTGGTATATGATGACTTGGATGAAATAGAAGTAGTTAATGCCAAAGATGTTAGAAACATAGGAGTTGAAGACCTTAGTGTTAAAAAGGGAGTAAACATTAAGGAGTCAAAGGATCATGCTCTCGACAACGTCATAGGCGAATTAAATCAAAGGACCCTAAGATCTCAAGTCCAAAATCAAAGTAACTTCTTTTGCTTCGTCTCCTTGATTGAACCAAAGAATGTTAAAGAAGATTTGATGGATGAGAGTTGGGTCATCGCCATGCAAGAAGAATTGAATCAATTCATTGCTAATGACGTTTGGGAACTTGTTACTCCACCTAGAAGTTCGACCATCATAGGAACCAAATGGGTATATAGGAATAAGTTAGACGAGAATGGTGTTGTGTCTCGTGACAAGGCTAGACTTGTAGCTCAAGGTTATAATCAACAAGAAGGTATTGATTATGACGAGACATACGCACTCATAGCAAGATTAGAATCCATTAGAATCCTTTTAGCCTACGCTTGTGCCTTAGACTTTAAGCTTCAACAAATGGATGTAAAGAGTACATTTCTTAACGGTTTGATCAATGAGGAGGTATATGTGGCTCAACATCCTGACTTCATTGATTTTGAGAAACCGGATCATGTTTACAAGCTTAAGAAAGCTCTTTATGGTCTTAAACAAGCACCCAAAGCTTGGTATGATATACTTAAAGCGTTTCTTGTTAAACATGAGTATACTATGGGAATGGTAGACAATACGCTCTTTACAAACAAGAAAGGTTCTCACCTCATTATCGTACAAATATATGTTGATGACATTATATTTGGTTCAACTTGTCAATCATTGTGTGATGACTTTGCCAAAATCATGCATGACGAGTTTGAAATGAGTATGATGGGAGAACTTAACTTCTTTTTAGGACTCCAAATTAAACAAATGGATGATGGTATTTTCTTTAATCAATCCAAGTATGTTAAATAAATGCTAAAGAAATTTGGATTAGAAGACTCTAGACCGATGAAGACCCCTATGGCCTCAGAAACTAAACTCACCGTAGATGATGAATGTGAGTCGGTAGACAACACCAAATATAGAGGTATGATTGGTAGTTTGTTGTACCTAACGGCAAGTCGACCGGATATCATGTTTAGTGTTTTACTTTGTGCTCACTTCCAAGAGGCTCCCAAAACCTCTCACCTTGAAGCGGGTAAGCGTATCTTCCGATACATTAAGGACACTATACATTTAGGATTATGGTATCCTAAAGGGACCGGTGTAGAAACCATTGTCTACGCGGACTCAGATCATACGGGAGACTATGTGGACCGGAAAATCACTAGTGGAGTTTGTACCTTCATGGGTTACTTCTTGGTTCTCCGAGAAACAAACCGCTCTTGCAATATCCACCACAGAAGCCGAGTATGTGAGTGCCGGTAAAGCTTGTCAACAAGATCTATGGATGAAGCAAGCGCTTGTTGATTACGGGAATTCTCTTGATGATGTTCCCATCATGTGCGACAATAAGGGTGCAATAGACCTTAGCAAGAATCATGTGCAACATTCGCGAACTAAGCACATAGAGATTCGCCACCATTTCCTTAGGGATAATGTTCAAAAGAGGAACATTTCGATTGAGAAGGTACCCTCGGTAGAAAACTTAGCCGATATCTTCACTAAGCCACTTAAGAGGGAACCTTTTAATTACTTGCGTTTAGGTCTAGGTTTAATGGAACATATTCTTTAATTGCGTATTTTATTAATCGAGTCTTTTTCTCTTTTGAGTCTTTTCTTTCTTTGAGTTATTGAGTATTACAAACTCTTTTTGGAAAACTTTTCTTCTCTTTTTCAAAATTCTCAAAGTTCTTTCGAAAATGGTCGAGAAATGTTTTGCATTGTTAATTCAATCTAAAAACATTTTTCATAGCTTCTCGCTATTAATAATGAGCTTACATAATTCATATGTATGTGTCTCGCAAATATAGAAAGAACAAAAGTGAGCTATGGAGGATCATTGTGTCATGACTTTTTGTCTAGTTATACACACCTCCAACATCGATTTTCTTTATTATCCATGTATTTGGTAAAACCTTGTTGGTGAGTTCTTGTGTGTTTTCTTTGTCTATCTTTGCTTCTTAGCATGTCTCCATGATTAGTTAGACTAGAAAAATAGGATTTGTTGAATTGGAAAATCCTCCATCATCACAAAAATCAACCCACTGTGGGCGGTTCTCTATTGAGACCGCGGCTCCTTATCGATAAGGAACCACCGGATGAGAAAAGGAACCGCGCACAGAGCCTTCTTTTTCGGGTATTTCTGAAACTCCAAATTTGTTCCAACACTTTTGGAATCTTTGTTTCAACCCTTTGACCACCCCCAAAATATCTTGGGCTTTCTCTATTTAACCCTAAGCATTTTGCATCCTTTCTCAAAATCAAAATGTCTTATTCTCCAAATGAAAGCCTTGATTCTCCTCCATTTTCTCCAATTGCTTTCAGTCCCAATTCACCTAAGAACACTCAAAATCACATCTCTTCTCCTTCTAAGAATGTTGATTGTGGAACTTCTTATCTTCCACCACTAGCCTTTAGTGTTCTTCCTTCTTCACATAATAATGTCATGCATCAGGGAACATATTGTCATTGTTGTCAATATCAACATCTTGCTACGGCTCATATCTATGAAGAGTTGAATTACATCAAGATTCTCTTAGTCAAACCTCTTATTCACTATGACTATGAGATCTCTACCAAGCCACCACCACCTCCTTCTGCCACTACCTTGTCTTTTATCTAAGCATTGGTTGCTTATCTTCAAAACATCTAGTTTAAGCAAATCTTAGAGTTCTAGTTTAACTAGGATTAGATTTATGCTTCTCTTTTGGCTTGTTTTATTTCTCATACATCTTTGTATGCTTTGTTTCCTTGTATCTTTTATCATGTTTCCTTTTAATATGATTTATCTTGGATCTGTGTCTCTTCTCTTATAATATTTTTGTGTGACCTTTGCTATATCTTGTTGGGTGTTTCTTCTCTACTACTAACCCTTCTATGTAGCTTGTCACCATATCTCGATTCCTTGGTGTCCCAAGCAAGGGGAGCATTTGCAAAGTCCGGTTCTTTTATTCTTCAAAGACTTTTGCAACCTTTTTGCTTCGACAAAGAGGGAGAAATGAAATAAACTCGTCTTCAAAAATCTTGTTTATATTAGGTGATTGAGTTTATGTATTGTCGGAATCAAAAAGGGGGAGATTGTTAATGCAATGATGCCTAAAAACGTTACTTGCATTTTTCGGTCTCGCTTTATTTTGATTACGACAATATGTAAAAACAAGCATTTACGAAAACAACGAAAAACGAATTCTTGAGTTCAAGTATTTTTCATTTCAACCATTATCACTTAAGGTATGTACAAACAAGTATTCATCCTAATTAAGTAATCAAGGATTTAATCTTTTCTTAAAACTCACTTTTTATTAAGTGTGACAAGTTTTTATTAAACTTTCTTTTTAAGAAAATGTTTTATTAAATTAATTATTTTAAATTTGAAAATGGCATATTCTACCTAGGTTTGGAATATCCTTTCAGGATATTTTAATCTCTAGATTCGAACCATACCACTAAAAGACAAAAAGGAGCAGAGTCTACTCTGGCGGTTCCTTAAGTGGCTATGGCGGTTCCTTATCAATAAGGAACCACGGGCTGCAATAAGGAACCGCGGTGTCACACCCCCAAATTTCACTATAGCGGAAGACTGGATTTGGGTTGCGACTTCATGGCGTGAAGAGGACTTGATGCGAAAGAATGACCTCTACATGCCAAAACAACAATGCAGACTCCACATAGTAGCATACTTGAGAAAAACATTGTTAAAGTGTCAACACAAAGTTGGTGAGTTCCTAGGTTTAAGTTTAAGAAAGCAATAAAAACCATTTCAATGAACCACAAGATTCGTATCCACCTGTGACAATATAACACATACAAAGTCACATAGTTTATCTTTACTACTATCTAAGCTCATGACACTGATGTGTTAACGAGTCTAACTGACTTCGTGTGTGTGCCCATGCAGGTGACTAACCAAAGTCACATGTGGTATTCAAATGAAATTGTATTTACTTGAACGGACCCATTCAAAGTAAATAGGAGTGTCAACTCTGATAGATCTCTCCATAACATTCGTGCTCACTTTGCTGTAACCCAGCTAGGTGACTAACGGTTCATGATTCGCAGGCAGTTCTCATTTGGGTTGTTTCGGGACTTGGATCAACTAGTAAAGAATAGTTCACTTGTGTTCACGCGTTATAAATCAAGCAATGTTCTCACCTCAAAAGATTATAGGAAAGTTTAAAAGATAATGGGGCTAGTAACTCACCTTGTTGATAGTAAAGTGTCGCGGGACAAAGTAGAATTTTTACCGGTAACCCTATAAGAATAATGTTCATTTAAACCATGTGTAATATAAATATAATGTATTCCTTAGTTGGTACTTTAGGTTGGAATAATAACGACCAAAGTTTTATAAAATGTTTTCGGCTATTAATTAATTTAATTATTTAGAGTCGGCTTTTATCTTTTTAAACTAGGGTTTCATCAATTATTTTCATTTTATATTTTCATGTTTATTCATTATAAAATCATTGATAGGTTGATATGAATTCAATTAAAAGTAATTTTAATTTATTAAATTTTTCTAACAATTTAACAGTTAAATTTTACATAGGTTTTTATAAGTAAAAAATCAGGTTTTGCGGTTTCAGCTTTCGTATTCATTTCTTAATCATTTTAAGTATTATAAAAGCATGTCATTATTTACTAAATTAATATGAAATGTAAAATTTATAAGTTTAGCATGAATTTTCATTTAACAATTTCATGAGTTATAAAATATTATTAGATTTTCTTAAAAACATCATTTTTGCGTGTAATAATCGTTTATTAGTTATAAGCTCGTTTTAATCCTTCTACCATGATTCTCTTTATAGAGTTTGTCTCATATTATGATCTTAAATTTTATTAAGCAATTCATATGAGTTACATTCTAAGTGTTCTAAATATTACCATTTTACATGCATACGATTTCATTAATTTCACATAAAATCATGAAATTTAAAGTGTGATAACTAATTCATTTTTAGGTCTTTTTAGTTGTTTCAAAAAGCAGTAGAAAACTTATGAAAAATTCAATATGAATATTTAGAGTAAAAATTTCGTGACCAACATTGGATGGTCGGTTTATAACAAAAATTTAGGCGTTTTTAAGCTAGTTTAGCAACGAGAGTTTCGGTTACTTTTACCACTTGATCAAATAACATTACCTATTGAGTTTAACTAACATAAGCTAATTACTAACATCATCTAAAAGTAGGAAACACGAAAACTCAGTTCATAATCAAGTTGAGCAAAATTATGGCACGGTTTTTACCTGTACGTCCCGTTAGGGCTCGTTTTTAACCATTTAGCCAATTACGTATCAATTTTCAACTTTAGGCATTACTAGGTCAGGGTTTAACATGTAATAAGAGTTACTTGTACTAGGTAAATTAGATCTTACGAAGTGATTGTTGGTTAGAGCAAAACCGAACCTAGAAAACCCTAAAAAGAGCTCAGCTAGGATTTTGCTTGCACAACCCGTACACGAACACTTGAAGGACTTAGGAAATTGTACTAGGATTACTTGGAAGACCAGAAGTAATGTCAAGAATTTTTTAAGTAACAAGAACATCAGAAGCAACAAGAATCGAAAATCAAGATTATGGTTTCTTAGAAAACCCTAAATTGATTTTGGCTAGAGTTTTGTCTATGGTTCTTCACACTTGCTGAGATTAAAGAGCAGAGATTAAGGGCTCTTGGTGGAGGTTTTGGAGTCCTTGAAAGCACTTGTGGTAGTGGAGATGGTTGTCTAATGATGGTGGTGGTTCACGGTAGAAAACAACCACAAGAAAGGATTCGATTGACTTTGCTTTAATGTTTTGATGTTTTGGTGATTCAAGCATTGTTACTTGCTGCCCATTTATATAATCCAGGAACCCTCATCACCAATGCTTCAACAATCCATAGAAATCTTGATTTATGGTCAGAATTCATATACTGTAGCCATGGATTGATGAACAGGAGCTTGAGGATTTTTAGGGATAACAAAATAATGTCATTGTTGTATATTGGAGAGGTATGGGTCGAATTTTTAACATTAGGAAACAGCATGTCCATTATTTAGGCAAGTAGATAAATTGTAATTGTTTTAAAAATTGTTTCCTTATGTTTAGATATGTATATAATCGGTTTGTGTGTGTTGTGGGCCTAATACCACCAAAATTCACTAAGCATGGGTTATTAGTAGGGGTGTAATCGAGTCGAGCCAAGCTCAAGCTTAGTAGGGCTTGAGCTTGGCTTGATACTAAAATTGTAGGCTTGAGCTTGGCTTGATAGCTTGTCAAGCTTTACCAATCCAGGCTTGAGCTTGGCTTGATAAGACTTGATAAAAGCTTGAGCTTGCCTTGAAAAGCTTGAATGTGTATAAATTTGATTTTTTATAATAAAACTTATCAATAAACATATGTATAAAATAAAATAAAATAAAAATCATTACTTGATACAAATTTGATTTATTTAACATTAATAAAACCAATAACAAAGTCATCGTACAATCTTGGTTTCAAAATATGTGTTGCACTCCAATACGATTAAGGTCCCAAATGCCATTGCATGATGTGAATCCGAGCACAATTTAGACACGTTGCGTTTATTATTAAAAAATGTAGAAATTTTTTTATACACATATTGTCTTTCACCAAGTACCGATTAAATGCAATAACTAAATTTACAAAAATGAAGAATCATTTATAATACAAAGAACTAAAACATAAATGTAATCAGAGTTAAAAGTCCTTCTAAAATATATTATTTATTTATAAAATTAGCCCTTAAAATTAGGTTAATACTCAAATTAACAATTAGTTGCTTATATAAATTCATCATAAAAACATATTTTGGATAGATCTTGAAAAAGCTTGATAAAAAGTCGAGCTGAGCTATCGAAAGCTTGAGCTTGAGCTTGATATAGTTTCGAGCTATTTTTTGAGCTTGAGCTTGATAAAAGCTTGGCTTGATCGAGTCAAGCTCGAGCTCAAGCTCGAGTTGCTTGATAAAAGCTTGGCTTGATTACACCCCTAGTTATTAGGGCCTTAATTTGGGCTTAGGTGCTTTCAGTTGGGTTTAATTTGGGTTTACGGGCCTATATAAATTGTTATGGGCCTATTTCTAGTCGTTTAATAATTTATTTAAGCTCGTACAATTTATTTTGAAGTTTACAAGTTAATTTTATTAGTTCTTAGTTGATAAAATTAAATTACACATTTTCGTAATCGTTTTTCCATAAAATGATATTTTATAATTAAATAATAAATAAAATACGATTATCTCAGTAAATTATCTGAAATGTTGAAAATAAATTGAAAGTGATAAATATATGATTTATAGACTCTTTATGGTCCATCATATATTGTTTTGAAGAAATCTTGAGTTGATAACGTTTATATAACCTTCTATGAATAATTAACGGTGATTTCGATAATTTACGTTAACTATTAAAATAAACTATTATTAACGTTTATATGACCTACAAACTTAAAATAATTCATTTCAAGTAAAAAATATAGAACACATAAGATTTTAGTTTGATGGTCTCTAGTTAGAGTTAATAACGGTCTTCAAGTAGCACATTAATTATTTTCTACTTTACAGTAATTAATTTAAACAAGTAGCATATAAATTTCTATATAACCAGTAGAATTTTCAAATAGTCAGTTTTTACGTATTGTAAGTGATAATATAAGTTATTAGTTTTTAAATATCTTCTTGTTTATGATTTACAGTGTTTCGTAAAAACGTATGTAGCGATAATTATTTTATTCTTTTGATTAATAATGAGTTCAAACTTACGGGTTGTCACACGCGGGCAGATATAGTCGTTGGAAGTTTGTCTTATAAATGGTGGACCATTCTTAGATTTTCTCTTCACCTCTTTTGCACATGCATTTCCAGATTCTTTCATACTTCTTAAATCACTCAAATCCTTGGTCATTTGGTTGATTACTACTTGTTTAGAAGTGAATCTTTCTCCTCCCATCTCTTCCTCTCAAAGTGCAAAGAGAAGAACACTTTCATCCTTGAAGTGTTGTGTCTACCTCAAAGATCCATTGAAGATCCAAACTTATTTATTCATTGTTGTGTCATTGTTGTGAAGATCCAAGTAGTTGTGTCTATTTAGAAGTTGTGTATGTATTAAGCTTAATACTTGGTCCTTAAAGTATATTGGTGTAGATTGGTCCTAGCTAAGATTAGGGCTCAACTTTTAGCTTAGAGTCGGAAATTGGATAAGCGACGTTGTGTATGGTTTCTCCACCTTAAATAGCTTGTTGATTAGTGAAGTCTCAAGTCAGGAGTACTCGAGGAGTGGAGTAGGAACGAGGAGTGAGCTTCGTTGCCGAACCACTATAAATCCTTGATGTTTGGTTTGATCTTTCCTTCCCGTATCTCTTTACATTCATTATTCTTTATACTTGTGATTATTAGTTTAGTTGCACTATACTTTGTTCATATTGTGTATAAGAAGGTTTTACATAAATACTCAAGCCTAAGTTTTTTAAAAACCATCTTTTAACAAGTAAATTTTAAGAAACTATTCAACCCCCTTCTAGTTTTTATAGAGTCTTTCGGGCTTGCCATGACTTGTGCTCATAATTTTGGCATGCAAGAAGGTTTGGAGGCTGGTATTGATCATGGGAAAGAGGGGAGGTCTTTAGCTGATGTTGAGGCTTCAGATCCTAAAACCAAAGCAAAGTTTAAGGCGACCGTTCAAGCGTTTGTTCCGTAGAGTTGCCTTTTCTTGATCTGTTGGAGTCCCGTATGGATTGTGATATGGATGTGCTGATGTCTGATATTCAATCTGAAACCCGGGCTCAAGGTGGTGGAAGTTTTCCTTCTTCCGCTTTCCAGCTGACTATTCTTGTGAGTGTTGGTGCCTCCGTTAGTTCTTCAGGTTGTATCCGGGAAGTCCATGTTCGTGTCATTCTGGAGGAGACCCGTGCTCGTTTTCAGGATTATGTGTCTAAGATATCTCACGGAGTTTCCATAGAGGTTCCTATGCCTGACTTCTTGCCTTTTTCGCTTTGGCGCAGGTGGTGACTCTGACAGGGGTGATGTTCAGAGTATTGGAGCTACTGTGGTTACTACTTCTCCTTTGAACATCACTACTTCTCCCTTGAACATTTCGGACTACAAGTTTGAATCTGGCTTTGATGCTTCTCTTGATGTTCTGGAGTCTGTCACTCCTTCTACCCAGGCTTTGGAAGCTCCTATTGTCAGCTTTGGCTCTCTTGTGCCCGAAAGTGTAGTGGATACTAACCTGATGGTTGTTGCTGCTATCGCTGAAGATTCTTGATTTGTTTTTTGTTTTCATTTGTCTCTTTTCTACACATTTGTAATGTGCTTGTTACGACAATATTTATTTATGTAGTGACGTTTGTATTCGCGCTTGCGGCTATTTATCTTTGTTTTGCACACTGCTTGGTGGGTGTGGCTTTGCATTTAGAGACTTTTGTTGTCTTTATTTTGCGCACTGTGTGGTGGGTGCGGCTTTTTTTCTATCCATCATTTTACGTTTTTCCGTGATAGGCTTTCTGTGGGGAAAGCTCCCCGTATTGGGCTTGCAAATGCCTCTTACATACTTGCTGTAAGTTTTTCGCTTAGAGTTACTAGATGTAATTTTTTTTATTATCTCGGAGATAATATTGTGTGTGCGTGACTTACTATGTTATAGGCTTAATAAGTAATTACTATATTTTGAAGAAAAGGGAATGCATGTGGAGGTATCTAAGTCTCCACATTTCATTGATTTTTAAAATGCGCGAAAATTTGGTACATGATAAAGAGAACAAAGGTTGACTCTGCCAGTCAGTCGGTAGCCGTCTGTGGTTTACATTTGAGGTCTTATACTTACTAGATTTTTTCTTTAGGAAAGTAGTGATTTGACGTAGCACATCTTTAATTCTTGGATGTTGTGTGTTCCCTCCAAAACGCCGCCTTTTTTAGCTCTGAGCTTGTATGTTCCGTCTCTCAAAGCTTCATTTACTTCGTATGGCACGTCTGTGACAATCTAACATTTTCAGGTAGTGAATTATTTTTTCGTATAATATTTTGAAACTTATTTTTGTGTTGGTTGATGAACTCACAATTTACGGATTTAAATTTGGGCTTACGTGCATAATTTAGCGTCCTTTATGATTAAACCGAAAACTTTAGGATTACGTATTTACGTTTTTGAACTCCGTTTTTGATGAGACCATTTTTATTGGATTCGTTTTGTGCCGTTGATTCATAATTTATAAAAACGTTTTTCGTGAAACGACCCGAGGGAACGCAAATCGAGAAAACTAGAATCGAGGACTACCCGTAAATTAGTGAGGTGGGACAAAATACATTATCCCACCCCACTAACACACATGGGACGGCACACATGACACCACATCAAAGATGTGGCATCATGTTAGCTTATAACTTACAAGTGTAAGTTAAGCTTACACTTTAAGCCACCAAACTAGCTAAAACCATCAACCATTTCACATACCACCATTTACACATGCAAAATCAACCAAAAATCCTCTCAACCACATCACCATTGCTGTCCACTTTCAAGAACAAACACCCCTTCTTGATCTTTTCTAGCCACAAAATACTTGTTATCTAGCTCTATCATGGAGTTACCTTGAAGCCTTGATCACTTGGTGGCCATTTTAACAACAAAGGAGGTGATTTGCTTGTGTCCTAGGGCTGATTTCTCAACTTATTTTCTTGGTTTTTGATGATCTTGGAGTTACATTTGGTGTTCATCAAGTTCTTGTCTTCCAAAAACAAGATATACTCTTGGTTGGTAAAGAAGATCATCCTCTCCATTTTCTCTTGTTATTTTTGTAAAGATCAAATGTATTTTCATTCTTGTTGTATATGTATATGATGAATATATGATGATAAAAATGTTGTGTGGGGATCAAGTGTTGATAAATATGCTTAAAAAGGTTAATAACCATGAGAAATAAGGCTAAAATCATGCTTATTTAGTTGGCTGTATAAAAACAGTATGTAACTAAAACTTGAACTGATAAACTTGCATGGTAGAATCCATTTACAGTAAGTATAAGATGTCATACACATGTGAGAGTTGGCCATGCAATGGAATCATTAAAATGAGTGAGATATGATCAAAACAAGATGAGTGTGCTAATCTGAATAAGCTGTTTTGTAGGGACTATTAAGCATAGATAAACTTAAAATGAGCAGTAGCTATAACTAAGTTAAATGTAGCACATAATATGAAGTTCATGCCACCCAAAAATGAGCTTCTAATTCATTGTAGAACTCTAGATATGATAAAAATGGTGAAGATGAAAATAAAAATCAGATTTTGAAGAATTAATGTTTATTACTATTATATAAGCACTCAAAATTATATTGTATAAAATGTAAAATTAAAACCCACTAACTTGTGAATTTCATTTATATAAATATGTAAAAGGTTAAATAAATGGATAAATTATAAAAATGGTAGTGGAATAATATTTATAAGTTATAAAAACTATAAACTTGATTTTTACGACTTTTTCGGCTATTACCGTAAAATTAACGTTTTTCGCCAATTAAAACTTAGAAGATCAAACCCGTCTAATGTAAAGTTTTTAAAAGTCATATACTGATATATAAGTATCTAATACAAGTAAAAAACCGATAAAACCCGAACTATAGGACATACGGACATTAACGAACTAAGTAAACATATTGGACTAATAATTGGACTAAATAAGTTAAACACTTATAAAAAGTACTTATTGGGCTTAACCCATTTGGGCCCAACATGTAAAGTGTAAATACTGATAATATAAGTATAAAATGGATTAAAACAAGTTAAAGAACTTATAATAATCTTATTGGACTTAAAATAGGTAAATAGGTAAAACTAGTAAACTAGTAGAAAGCTACCAAAACGTAAACACTAAAATGAGTAAACAAGGATATATAAACCCACTTGATCATCATCATATGTACAAAATCATCATATGTATATTGTTATTTTGATAAAAGTCATTAGACAAGAGTCTAAGACCGGTTATTATTTATATAGGTTTCCGTGACCGAAGCACGCCCGTAGCCGATAATCCGCCTTTCATTATCAACGTGAGTTCATAGCCTCGCACTCTTTTAAATGTTTTATAAAATGATTTGTAAACCCGCGAGGGAGATAACATGCTAGATTTTTGATAAAAATAGAACACAAGTAGTCACGATGGTATGCTTAATGATATGGACCCGAATGACGCTATGACCCTATAAACGAGACAAAAAGGATTATTAGTAGTTAGGTTATGTCACTTAAAGTCCCATTAGCATGAATTGTGAACTACCGGGATTTGGTAGACGCTTATGCATTTGATAGTACTATTTGGGGACGATCACCCCAGTTCGCACCTTCACGGTTGATCCCCGTCGTACCACATTGATTGGTAAGCGAATTTATGTATGAGAAGATTCCATAGCGTGATTTTTGTGACGACACGCTAACTTAGATGGGCAAATTGTTTGTCGGGTTCGCGGCCCGTTCTTTTCATAGTAAGGTAACAATGTCATGCGGCTAATAATAATCCTAAAACCTATATACAAAACGATAATGACGCTAATAGCGATAATAATATTACCTATAATGGTAATATTGAGACTACGGTCTCATGGACGGTTTAAGATGTATGCTTGATTTATATATTGCCTGACTAGCAATACGAGGACTTACTTCCGATATTATACTTGTGTTCTGATTTTAACGATTGTTTTATATAACGATTTTTATTAAAATCTATGAATTCACTTGGCATTCGCTGATATGATTTTTGCATGTTTTTATCTCAGGTGCTTGAAGGTAATCCGGATGGAGATCGACTCTGATGGCCCACATAATATTAAAAATGTTATTTCGATCTATGTTTTGTAAACTTAATGACCTGTATAATTTGGGACCTGTTGTACACTTTAAAACTTTTTATCGGATGAATGTATGTTAAACCTTGTACAACCATTTTTATGTGTTGTCTATGATTGGAGTTATTATGCTATCCCGTAACACTCTGAAAGACCCTTCCGCTGTACCGATACGAAAATTGAGAGTGTTACACCGTCCAAGTTTGTTGTTGGTTTACTTCTCTCTGTGGGGATGTCCCCATTGTTGTTCTTTTTATAGACGAAGTCTCCGGGTCTGAATATTCTTCCGCTTGTCCTTAGATTGTAGTACTTTACTACTTTGTTTTTGTTCTTTGCTTTTTGTAGTAGCGCTTGTTTTTTATTTTCTTCTTGTAAGTTGGCGCTCGTTTGTTTTGTTGTTTTGTTATCGACTGCAATTGTTTAGCTGGAGATTCCATCCGCATCTATTGGTATGGTAGCTTCCATTCCATATGCTAGGGAGAATGGTGTTTCTCCGCTTTCCTCATCTGGTGTTCTTTTGTGTAACCATAAGATGTACGGGATTTCTGCCAACCAATATTTGTTTCCTTTCAACTTTATTATAATTTGTTTTATAAAGATAGTCTTTTTTATATCGTCCACTTGGGGATTTCTGGTTGGTACAAAGCTTTGCTTTATGCTTAATTTTTGGCACCAATCCTTTAATGGGTTGTTACTAAAGTATCCTTCTTCCACCGACCTGATTTCCCCTGGTAGTCCAAACCTACATACAATATTTTCCCAAACAAAGTTTTTTTATCGTGTTTCCTGTTATCCTTGATGTTGGCTTTGCCTCTATCCAATATGTGAAATGGTCAGCGGCGATAATTAAGAATTTTCCTTTTTCGTTTCCCTCCTCGAAGGGGCCAGTTATGTCTATGCTCCATTTGTGAAATGGCCATGGGGATACTTCTTGTATGAAGTCTGTTTCCGAATATTTTTCTGTTGGCTTGTGCTCTTGGCATTTCTGGCATTCTCTTATGATTTCCCTCGCATCTTTGTGCATTTTTGGCCAGTAGTGTCATGTCCGTATCATTTTTGCTACTACTAACATGGTTCCATAATGTTTGTTGCATGTTCCTTCATGAACTTCTTTTGTTATGTTTTTGGCCTATGTTGGGCCGACACAGCATAGCCATGGTCTGAGGAAGGCCTTTTTGTGTAAGTTTCCTTCTATAACTGCGTATTGTCTTGCCCTGATCTTAATCTCCCTTGTAGTTGTCTTGTCTGATGGGATCGTGCCTTTAGATAGGAAATTGTGTATCGGAGTCATCCAACTTTCCTTTTCTTCTGTGGCTACTGACAAGGTTTCCTTTTCCTATGTTGATCTTTTCGTTAGTTTTTCTATTAGTACTTGTTGGCAAGGTGCGGATAGCTTGTTGAAGCGATTTTGCTGAGAGCGTCCGCTTTCTTATTTTCCGCTCTTGGTACTTGCTGTACCGAGAGGTTTTGGAAATCCTCAGCCATTTCTCTTATTTTTTGCAGGTACTTTTTCATGTTTTTTCCTTTGGTTGTGTAGAGGTCGTTTATAGTGTTTGCTACCAATTTTGAGTCTACATTTGCTTGTAGGTTTTTTACTCCCATTTCTTTTGCTATCTTTAGTCCGACCAATAGTGCCTCGTATTCTACTTCGTTGTTTGATGTTTGGAACTCGAATCTCGAGGAATATGTGAATTTAGCTCCTTCTGGGCTCGTTAGGATGAGTCCTGCTCCCGAGCCTTCAACTCATGATGACCCGTCCGTATGTAGCATTCACATTTCTATTGGTTTGTTATGCGTTTCGTCCATGTGTTCTTCCTCCTCTGGTTTTTCTGATAGAAAGTCTCTGGGGAATTGTCTTATGATGGTTGTTTGAGGTCTATAGTGGATGTTGTATTCACTTAGGGAGACGTTCCATTTTTTTATTCGTCCTCCTGACTCTGGGCTGGACAGTATCTGTTTGATTGGGTGGTTCGTTATTACTACTACCGTGTGTGCCTAGAAATATATTTTTAATCTCTTAGTCGTGTGGACTAAAGTTAATACTATCTTTTCTACTGTTGTGTAGTTGATTTCCGGCCCACAGAGTGCTCGACTTACAAAGTAAACTGGCGTTTGTCTATATTCCCTTTCTGCTAGCAGCACCGCGCTTATTGCTTCTTTAGAGGCAGATAGGTATAGTGTGAGCTCTTCTTTTGGGATATGAGCTGTGAGCATTGGTAGTTTTGCTACTTGCTCTTTGATTTCTTTAAATGCTCTATCCGCGGCCTTTGTCCATAGGAAGTCACTCTTTTTTGTGCATCCCTTGAGTGTTTTAAAGTGTGGCAGTGATTTTTCTTCTGATTTTGACATAAACCTGCTTACGCTTGCTAGCTTTCCGTCTAGTTCTTGGAAATATTTGAGGCTTCGAGGTGGGGGTAATTTTACTACCGTGTCCCTTTTTTTTGGGCATGCTTTGATTCCTCTTGTTGTTACTATTTGGCCTAAGAACTCTCCTTCTTCGATTCCGAACGTGCATTTCTTAGGGTTAAGTTTCATGTTTTTTTTTCTCAATGCTTTGAACGTTTCTTCTATGTCTCTTAGGATTTCTTCTTTTGTGTGACTTTTTACTAGATCATCGATGTAAACCTCTAGGTTGCGGCCCACTTGCATCTTGAAAGCTTTGTCTACCAAGCGTTGGTAGGTTGCCCTGGTATTTTTTTAGTCCGAATGGCATTTTCGTGTAGCAAAAGGTGCCCTAGTTTGTGTTGAACGTTGTTTTGTCTTCATCTTCCTCGGTCATTTGTATTTGGTGGTATCCTTTATAGGCGTCCAGGAAGCACTTAAAAGGGTATCCACATAAAGATTCTATTTTCCAATCGATCTCTGGGAGTGGGTAGCAATCTTAAGGGCATGCTTTGTTGAGGTCCGTGAAGTCTACGCACATTCGCCAACTTTTGTCATGCTTTTATACCATTACAGGGTTGGCCAGCCAGCTATGGCGGATGACCTGTCGCATTATCCATGCTTCTACCAGTTTCGTTACTTCTTCGAGTATGGTTTTTCTTTTTTCTGGTGACTGCCCCCTTCTTTTTTATCTTACTGGTGGGTATCCTTCTCTGATATTTAAGTTGTGTTCCGCTATATGTCTTGGGACCCCTGTCATATCTTTAGGCTCCCATGCAAATACATCTAGATTATCTTCTTATAGATTACGCATATCCTTTTTCCCTTTCTCTGATAGTTTTCCTCTTATCGTTACCGTTTGGTCTGGGTACTAGGGGTGTATTGTTATCTTTATTTTTTCTTCCGGTATTGGGTGTGTTGGTTTATATTCAGGTATTTTGTTTACCGTTGCACATTCGAGTGGTATGGTTACTCCACTGTGGAGTGTGAGTATACCTCCTTCCACATGGAGTTTGATACTTCCATGTGTTGTAGATGGTACTGCTTTCAGTTGGTGGAGGCCAGGTCTGCCGAGGATGATGTTATATGTTGAGTGCGACTTTATGATCCTAAAGTCCATTTTCGTCTCCATGTGATGTTCCTCATCCCCTATGAGTACCTGTAGTTGTATTTGTAAGTTTATGGACTTATATTTAATAGTCATGTGATAGGATCGAACTCGAGATTACGGGATTGCACACAATACGTAAAGAGTTAATATAATTAATAAATATATTTATTGTATTTATTAATTTATTTAATAAATATATTTATGTATTTATTAATTTAACCGAGCAAGTAACTATATAACTTTAACGATCGTTAAATAATTAATAGTTAAATTATAACGAATGTTAAATAAATATATAGCATATACAAACAAAAGGAAAGAAGTTTGAAAGTTACCGGAACACCCCTAAGGGGTGTTAGGCGGCCGTTATAGGGCTCCAATGGGGGGGCATTTGTTGTCTTTTATTTATCTTGGGCAACAAGGGTTGAGGCCTATAAATACACCTCCTAATCCCCTCATAATCACACAACATAAATCTTCTCATTTCCTTCTCTTTTGGGTCGATCGCAAGGCTACACCACAAAGGGTGTTTGGTTGGTTTTCTTGGTTGATCGATTGTATACTTAATCTAGTCCTAGCCCCTCTTTAGGGTTGTTGGGTAGATTAATTACAAGTGTTGTAGCTCGGTTTTCACGTGCTACAATCACGGTTAGCTCGTTGTATTACGTATGTACAGGAACGTAATATAGTCTTACTTTAGACTATATCTTGGTATATACAGTTTAAACCCAAATCAGTGATTTGTTCTTCGTCTTGTGGAATTGCTTTAGCGTAAAGGTACGTAACCCTAATTCGATTAGTTATAATTGTGTTATTAATTATGATCTTGTTAAATCGCTTCCGCTATATGTGTTTTGATCTTCGTTTAGGGTTTTATGTAATTGTTATAATACTAATAAACCATGAGTGGTATCAGAGCCGTTTTAACATGTTATAATTATCGAAAATCTAAGTTTTTTTTAACTATAATTTGTTTGAGTTAAAACTACATGTTTTTTTAGGTTTTTCATAAAATTAGGGTTTTGTTTTTTAAAAATTGGGGTTTTTACTCTGTTTTTAATAAGAAAAAGAAAATTGTTTTGAAACCCTAAATCACATGCGGGATAATTTTAGATTATATTGCATGATTAATTGTTATGTCATGTATGGTTACGATCCGTAGAGATTTAATTGTTAAGATTTGTGGGGATTCCATGATAACGTGCATGTTTTCATGGATCGTAAAATTATATGTTTATATGATTTTATGTGCTACGTGACTATTTGATTCAATAAATCTAGAATTAGGGAAGACTTTTATATAGAGACTAGGCGAGTACCCGCGCATAGCGGCGGAAATTACAACGATAAATAATTAACGATATGTGATATTGTAGTAAGTGTTTCATGTATCGTTCAAAATAGAACGTGAAAAGATCAAAATATTACTGCAAACGGTTGTAACATTAGATAATGCAGTCAGAGTAATTTTTTTGTGGTGTATAAAACAACATATAAAAATATGAGAGTAACACATTACATCAATATAAGCATATTAAACAAGAATATTTGGTAGATGAACTTATAATGACAAGACAGACGAATGAATGAGTATAAGATAGAAAGAATCCATAAATTCATCAGCTCTCGGGTCACACATTACCAGTTTAGAAAAATAGTTTGGAAAACCAGTATACAAAGCTTGTTACAGAATTCTTTTCACAGTACTATAATGATTAAAGATTTGTTAATTTTGTTAAAATATTTGTTAAATTTTTTAATATTAACTTAGTGGCCCAACATTTATTCTATGTAACCATTTTAAGTCATTAGTAAAACATCAAGATGCCTTGACGTGCATGACATGTATGTGTGAGTCATGTCTTTCAAGTAATCCCGCACAACCAGCTCTAAAATCTTAAGTGATTGGTAAAACATCAAGAAATTGCATCCTTAACATATCTTGGATTAAAAAATTAAATACGGATTATCATATATTAAAAGCATCGTCTACGAAAACATATGAGATTGTAATATTTAACGTTCTTAATCGTCATGGAATGTGGGTTACTTGCTTGTATATTGTGCGTGAGAGCAAGCATTCCAGAGTTCTCCTATTATCATGCTCTTTCAATATATAATTTTTTTAATGTAAAGGATCAATATCGTTTTTATCATGCTCGTCTCTTATGTCAAATCACATAAGAATTTTGACAATATTGATGATTTGGTTCAAGTGTTATAAATGATAGTGTTTTTAAGTTAGATAGGTTTATTAGATTTATTCCTTTGTATTATTCTCATATTTTAATTCGACTATTTTGACCATGTACCTAAATATCTAAGAATTTTGACAATATTGATGATTTGGTTCAAGTGTTATACATGATAGTGTTTTTAAGTTAGATAGGTTTATTAGATTTATTATTTTATTTTTGCATATAAAGAGAAGAATTTGTAATAAAATGATTTTTATACCATCACTAACTACCATTAACGACTATCACTATAAACCACCACATATATGACATAAAAAATAAGTTAGTGATTTGCACACTCTCAATTGATTAGGACACTCAAAAATAGACATTAACTGGTTGTACTGTAAATATAACTTGCTTAAATTGTTCATAAATTAAGTGTCTCAATCAATTTTTTAAATGTATCAATCAATTCTCTAAAGAATAACCTACGAAGTAACTAAACCATGATAAGTTATGTTGTACTAACTTAGTGTAGTTTTCTGATTTCAGTGTGCAACAGTTGCATAGTTTTTGCTGAGAATGGACTATTGTTTGTGCCTCGTAGGCTCGTAGGATTTGGGAGTTCGAAGTTTCTTGAGGTTAATTTATAATATAGTATTATATTGTTGTTCAGAAAAATAGTCTCGAACTCGGGGTAATGTCACATACAGTCGAATCCAAAATGAAATATACACAAAACATTATCTGATGCAACTCAACAACACATACATGGGAGACAAATAAATTTTCATATCCAGTCTCTAAAGTGCATCCTTTAACAATTTTCTAAGTTCCACAAACCATGTGAACAACAAATTAAATAAACTAATAAATTCACTTAAATAACAAATTCTAGCCCTAACCTAACCACAATAGAAAAATATGTGGATGGAGTAAACCATTAACAAACTCTTACCCACAAATACAACAAAAAAATGAATTTGAAAAATCTATACATGCAAAATCAATCTCACCCACATGAAAATCAACACGTAGATCATTAACTTGGTTTTAGTATAGGAAATGATCGCTCGAGCAGTTAGTGGTTGTAGCCAAAGAAAAATCTGATTGAGCTGGTATAGAGAAGATAGCAAAGTGTGATTTTATGTTGTTGTAAAATAAGAGTGAGTTTATCTAAGAATTTAATTAGCTAACAAAAACTTACAACGGATTCGTAAAAGAATTTAAAGCAAAATGAAGAAAATTATGGATATTAAGAATAATGTGTAAGAAAGACATGAAAGAATATGTATGAAGAAAATCACCACAAAAGTTTGTCCGATCTATACACTCGATCTCATTTCTTTCATGAAGAAAACAACCTGAACCAAAATAAAATCATAAACAAAAAACATAAATAAGAATCATCATATGAATCATTAGAATTCAATGATATATAAGTAGTTATGGATGTGAGGACCCGATCACATAACCTATGAATATTATCATCATCTTGTTTTATAGACTTGGTCATTCCTCACCTATCTTCAAATTTGTATTATTTCTTCTACCTTGAACTTTCAGTCAGCCGTAGCATGCATCGAAACAATCAAATTACATACAATATCCGATCCAAAGATTTCAACAAATCAACCTTTTCAACTATAGCACTACAGTAAGGAAAGTGCATGGTTTATATGAGTAGTAAAAAAGTGAGAAATGTACAGTAATGCTCATCAACTTATAGCACTATAATAAAAGTCACCCACATTTCCCATAGAAAATGATAATATATGTAATATTGTATTATATAGATTAGAATGATCTAAAAGAAAGTGAAAGCAAATATACCTTCTCATTGTAGTTAGGGCAATAATGATATTTGTGAGAAAGGAAATCCATTGGAGGACAAAGAAAGCAACAACTAAATCACATATGGTATGACGGCAGAACCCAGCAGCAGTAGCTAATATGTTTTAATTAATAGAGAAAGAGAGGTTAAGGAGATTTCACCTTTGTGGTTTTTTATATGAGTGGCCTCATTTATATAGGAGATTCCAACCGATTATACATTCATGCATATACGGGTAATATTCACTTCCTAAATAACTTGTGAATACATTCCTGCATTTTAGAGCATTCCAAAATTATTTGAAGAATCACACGATTATGAATTGAAACGTAACATTGGTTGGAAAACAACCTTCCAATATTAAAAATATGGCTGGACATCACACGTTTTTGCTTTCTGACTTTTCTAGTTTTCCAACATTTTCTTAAATTGCATGGTTTTCAACATTTCCTTATTTAGTGGGTTTTCAACATTCAAGAAATTGGGGAATTCTCTTTATAAGTAGTAGAGATATAAAGACCTAGATTTGATGATTATTGAATAAATCGTATGCATGTGGCTATTTGATTTATTTGTTGCACATATAAATTGTTATTATGTGTTTATGATTTAGTTTTTTTACTTGTTTATATAAAATTGTTGAATTGTTGTAAACAAGGGTTTTTTTTTAAAGAATAATATGGACTAAATCATATTAAAAATAATGATTTGTTAAGAGATTTAAATTACATAAGATTACTTTGATTGGTGAATTGCAATAATAATCTAACGGCCTACTCAATTTAGACAAACTATAAAGTGGGTTTAACGTACCGCTGGTCATGTACCCGGTTAAGGAAGGAGGTGTTATGCCATTAGTCGCTGACCAAATTCCCGGCTCGCCTGTGCGTCAAAATTGAAATTACCTACGATTATTAATTGAATTATACCATAAGGGTGATTTACCACAAATTCACATCCGAACCACAATGAATAAGGGTATTGCTTTGTGCGTAGCCGAGTTCTAGCAAAGTACGATGTGATGAGTTGTGGGTAAATTCTTTAATTGGTTTAACCAATACCGCAACATAATTTATGAAGAACTTTAATCTCATGAAAAAGTTTTACTAAATGTTTTATTAAACTTATGCTATGGAGATTGTATGCATGCTTCTCCATACGTAGATTTTGACCTCAAAATTTATACCCTTAAAATTTAAGTCGAATGCTCCTAATTGACGAACACTTGAAATTACTTCGTCATCAAATGAGATTTTTGGATGATGTTTTGATGGAGAGAAAACCGTTTGTAGAATGAGAATTCGTATAATGGTTTTACGTTACTCACATTAGACGACTTAATTAAGTTACTCAGTGAGATCTGGAAACTTAATGCATTCAGAAGGGATGAAACATGTTTACAATACAAAACATTTTTGGAAATGTAAATCCCTTAAATATCTAGAAATTGAAAAATGTTTGTCAATTGAATTGTTCGACAAGTCGTTTTGTAGAGTACATTCATTACTAGTAGATCAACTGATGTAATGGATCTATGTCAATATAGTTCTAGAATTCAAGGAAAATAATATGGTTTAATGCCGGGGTAATTTTATTTTTATTTTGTTATCGAAAATACTAATATTTGAACTTATTTCTGTAGAAATGGCTCAACCCACCAATAACACGATAAGTTCTGCGTTCAAAGCTTTCTTTGAACGACCTGAACTTACTGGCGTAAACTTCAATGATTGGTACCGCTCTGTAAAACCCGCATGCTTTTACCATGAATAGTACCCTTAAGATCGTACGTACATGATTAGAACTTTCCTTTTATAGCACGTTTACGTTCACGAACAAGAATTACAAGTATTACGTACGTGTTATAACACGATAAGTATTTATTACGTATGAACACACGATAATTATTCCAATAATAATTATAATCACGAACATGCGATCATGAAATCATGAACGTAATTTAATCACGAGCTAATATTATTTACGTATATATATTTATTACGAACACGAATAAACATATTAAGCCCGATCAATAATTAATTAGAACCCGTAAAACACGAACACGATAAAACACGAGAACACACTATAATATTTAGACACGAGAAAAGTACGGGTTACCCCATGTGGGGCCCCTACCCGCGGCATACACAAGAACATGGGCTTAGCCCATGCAAAATTTACTAACTAGAGGGGTTAAGGTAAAAACTTGTTTCACTTTTCACAAAATCAAGAAAATAATTAAAACCTTAAAAGTTTTCCTCCTTCTTCCTTCTCTCTTTGGCCGCCGGATTCAAGGACACCACAAGGGTGTTTCAGGTTGATTTTGATCTTGGAATATGTGCAAGGATTCGTGTGTGTTCATCCTGATTTGATCCACGTATTCGGTATAACTTTTTAACCATTTTCTTTTATGTTTAATTTAACTAATCACATAAAATCATGATGTTTTTAATTAACTAATTGAAAAAAATTATTTTAAACATGTTAAGGATCATGGGGTAAATCAAAACAAGGGTTTTAGGGGTGTTGTGGTCTAGCCGACGCCTAACCGAGCCCTTAGGGGGTCTCGGCTTGGCTTATTACCCACCACCGAGACCATATGGTCTCGGTATGGTGGTGATGATGTCACGGCAGCAACAAAAACAAGGGGAACCCCGACCTTGGTCGGGGTATGGTGATGGTTACGGGTCCGGTTCATGGTTGTAGTCACAGGTCCGGTTCATGAATCATTTTTTTTCAAGGTTTATGATTTTTACAAGTTATGTTATTTTTTTATTTTTTTAGACTTAAATTAAATTAATTAAAAACATGAACATGATTAATTTAATTTACATGACTTAGGTTATTAATTTAATTATTAATTCATGAATTTTAACCTAAGTATGTTATCCTTAATTAGACTATATAATTAATTAATTATTAAAACCATGACTTATAATTAATTAATTAACCTGACTTAAGTTATATTATTAATAGTTAATAATACATGTTTTAACCTAAGTATTTTACCTTATTTAATTAAAATCATGTTATACTTAATTAAATACTTTAACCTATAGTTTATTTAATTTACATGTAATAATTAATAAACTATACTATATAATCACATGACTTAGAATAATAATCAGAAAAACACTTAAGCTTATATAATTAGCTTAATTAACCAGCTTATATCTATTTATGGAAACTTTCTATTTTTTAAAAACTTATCTATTTTAAGCAGTAATTCTATTTTTGGAAACTTTCTATTTTTGGAAACTTTCTATTTTTAGAAACTTTCTATTTTTGGAAACTTCTATTTTTGAAAACTTTCTATTTTTGGTAACTTTCTATTTTTGGAAACTTTCTATTTTAGGAAACCTTCTATTTTTAGAAAGTTACTTATTATTACACAACAAGTATAATAATACATGAAATACAAGCAATGCTTAATCAGAATAGACAGAATATACGATTAACACGGTATAAAGCTTAAAACAATAAAACATGACATGAACATATAAAACAAGCTAAGACATGATATAAAACCAGTTACGTATTTAGTAATCAGATACTTATACACGTATGTATTTATGGAGCATTAGTGATACTGAAGTAGGACTCTCTTTCGTTCGTCTTTTTCGTTCACTGGACACAAGGTACGAATTCTCCGTCCTTTCAGTATGGACATTCTTTTAGGATTTCTCGTATGCAGCCAACTATTTTCCTATAGTATAAGTTTATATGTTTGATTGCTTATGTTTAATTAGAATACCTAAAGCCATATACATGCATGACCAGTTTCACCTAGTTCTGGAGGTACCATAACCATAACACTAGAGGAACTGGTGTTATGACTTCCCCACGGCGGAGTGATTGCTCGTGGCGTCCCTTCAGCTTTTGGCCATATTATTATATTTATCATAGGGGGCGTATGGGTGCATCCTAGTTACATGTTTTCAGCAGATTACTCAGTGTGAATGTGGTGTGTGCCTTGCATCCTTCACAAGGAGCTGATCCCTCCTACCCAAAAACCAGTATATTAAATTAGAGGCAGCCCCTCTAATTTGCATGACGAGGTCACCCCTCCAAGTATTCATGCACGTTGATTTTCATGACCTATATTGGCTAATGGTAAAATATGTTAAACAGTTTTTACATGACAAACATAAGGCTTTTCAAACTATAAAACCAGTTTTACTAAGATATAACCAGGTTATCCAGGACTTAGTTTCTTCCGCTGTTTCATGCTTATATGCTTACATTATTCATGCTTTACTTGTATATCCGTACACTGAGTGTTATGCTCAGCCGTTACTTTCCTTTCCATGTCTCAAAACGGCAGGTACCTAAAGTTAGACTGGAGCATTTGGAGGACATGCATAGGATGGGAGCTACCTTAGACTTCTTCTCCCCATGCCTTCATATATTTATGCTTGTTTAGTCTTCCTTTTGTTCATTTACTTTATTTATGTTTTGGGCTTATGTTTGGGAACCGATGTTATTCCGGTTTTCCCTATGGTCATGTATGTTTTAGTACATATTACCTTGCATGCTTTGATGACACGCCATAATCACGCGTGACATTCCATTTATCAAAAATGGGATGTTACACCGCTCGCTAAGAATTATCTTGAGAGCAGCGGGTACTATCGATATCTTGACTACTCCCTATCCAGAGGATCTTGCTGAAGGATCATCTGATGCGCAAAGGCTTGAACACGCTACTAATATTAAGAAGCACTCTGAGGTGGCTTGCTTAATGCTGGGAAAAATGGCTCCTGCACTTCAACAGAAGTATGAGCTATTTTCTCCGAAGCGAATGCTTGATGAGCTCAAGGCTATGTTCGAAAAGCCGCAAGCTGTGGAGATCTACGACTTAGTATATGCTTTGCATAGCTACAAGCAAGCTCCAGGAAAGTCTGTAAGTGCCCATTATTTAGAGATGAGGGGTTATATGGAACAGCTCACTGCACTAGGACAACCCTATGATCATAATATGGCTATTAACTTAATCAATAGGTCCCTTAACAAGTACTTCCATGATTTCGTTAGAAACTATAATATGCATTGCACGGGGAAGACAGTTAATGATTTGCATGCAATGCTCATTGACTATGAAAAGGGGTTGAAAGACAAGGCATCTACTGCTACACCTTCTGTACTAACCATACAAAAGGGTAGAGTGAGTAAGCCAAAACCGCAAGCGAACAAGAAGAAAGGCAAAGGCAAGGGTAATAAGGGCAAACAAGTTGCGACTTATTCGAAACCCAAGCAGAACTTTGCTAAGACGAGTCAATCTCAAAAGGATGAGACTTGTCACCATTGCAAGGCAAGTGGTCACTAGAAAAGGAATTGCCCTCTTTGCCTCGAATAATTGTGAGAAATAAAGAAGAAGTCTAAGCAGAGCGTTGCAGCTTCAGGTACTTTATTTATGATTGAATTGTTCAATTTAACATACAAATTAAATTCCTGGGTATATGATACGAGCTGCGGTATTAACATTTGTAATGTGCTACATGAATTTAATCTGGAAAGGAAGCTTTCCTATGTAGAACAATATCTGCGAGTGGGCAATGGCGCACAAGCAGCGGTTGAAGCTATAGGAACTTTTTATCTAGTTTTACCTTCGGGTTTAGTATTGAGATTAAATGATTGTCATTATGCACCTACAATTGTTAGGGATGTTATTTCCTTTTCTTGTTTGTTAAATAATGGATTCGTTCACATGATTCATAATAATGGAATTTCTGTTTGGTAAAATGGTATTTTCTATTTTAATGCAATTTCTGTGAATGATGTGTTTGAATTAGACATGCATGATAATAAATCCAAGAACAATAAATATGTATTTAGCATGAGTAAGAAGAGAAAGTTTGACAAGAACTCTTCTTATCTTTTGAATTGTAGACTTGCCCATATAGGGAAGACTCGTATACAAAAGCTTCTACGTGAAGGTCTTTTGGAAAATATCAATGATGAATCATTTGATAAATGTGAGTCTTGTATCTCTGGAAAGATGATCAATAAACCTTTTAATAGCAATATTGAAAGGGATACTGATCTACTTGGACTTATACATACTGATGTGTGTGGACCACTTAGACATACGTCAAGGAAAGGTGTTAGCTACTTCTTAACATTTACAGATGATTATAGCCGTTATGGTTATGTTTATTTACTTAAGCATAAACATGAGGTATTTGAAACATTCAAAGTGTTTAAAGTAGAAGTAGAACTGCAATTAGGGAAGAAGATTAAAGCTCTTCGTTCTGATAGAGGTGGTGAATATTTAAGTCAAGAGTTTATAGATTATCTAGGTGAGAATGGAATTGTTCAGCATCTTACTTCTCCTTACACGCCACAACAAAATGGTGTATCCGAAAGGAGAAATCGTACATTATTAGATATGGTACGATCTATGTTTAATCTTACAACTTTACCTTTATTCTTTTGGGATTATGCTCTAGAATCTGTTGTTCGCATATTAAATATGGTTCCCACAAAGAAGGTCGATAAGACACCATATGAACTATGGCATGGCAAGAATCCATATTTGTCTTATTTAAAGGTCTGGGGTTGCGAGGCGTATGTGAAACGTGACTCGGGTGACAAACTTCAACAACGATCTGTAAAATGTATCTTTGTAGGATACCCTAAGGAAACTATGGGTTACTACTTTTATTATCCACCTGAGAACAAAGTTATTGTTGCTAGGTATGGAGAATTTCTTGAATCTGATCTTGTAAACCAAGAATTCAGTGGGACAAATTATGATCTTGAGGAGAGTCATATAGATACATTACCTTTTGAATTCTAAACGTGGACCTGAATTCACTTAGGAGCGTGAGGATCAATTTCGCAAGAAATATCCGCAACTCTTTGACAACTCTAGAAACCGTGACACTCCTAAGCTTTGAGGACAAAGCTTCTCTATCAATGGGATGATGTAACACCTGGTAATTTTCCCTACTTTGTAAAATGACTATTTTACCCTTTGACTTTTTATTTAGTCAACTATGTGATTTAACTGTGTTGGAACCGGGAAGTTATCCCGCGTTTTCTGAAAAACTGTTTGCTAACGAGTAATGACTTGACACTGTGCTCAGTCATTATTCTGAACACTTTCTGTGAATCTGACCAAAATGCTGAGACGGTCAATGAATTGACGATAATCCATGAGATTATTCGTTATCTGTGAATTATGTGCTTAACTGATTAGTTTTTAACAGTGTGGTCGTATTTTCATGAACAGCGTATTTAAATATTTCTGTATATGTTTATATGCCTGTATTTTAGTATTTTTGCTATTTATAGTAATAAATCGTATTTTCTGTGAATATTTAATTAACGTATCGCGTTTTTGTATTTTACGTCGTTTTTACGTTTAACCGTCGTTAGCATGCATAAAATACCTTATAAATCATAAAATATCAGTTTTCGTCGAAAAATCGTAAATTAAATATATTTCGTCAAATTTTTAAGTTTTACGTAATTTTAAACTTAACTATATACTTTCCGACATTTACCCAAAACTAACTAACATTTTTACCTTAAACCTTCTAACTAGTTACAATAGTAAAAATTTTGAAATATTTACCCTTGTGGGACCCCCCCATAACCAGCCAAAACAACACCTCCACATGGAGGAAAACCATTTTGTTACAACTTTGCCATATTAAGCATACACTTACACATCTAACACATTTTAACTTATTAACCCTTTTTACCTCAAATCCTTTCACAATATTTCACTCATTCACTTCACAAAAAAAAACACACAACTCTCTTTCTCTCTCAAAAACACACGGCACAAACACACACACAAAAACCTCCATTGTTGATTTCTTGAAGCTGCACTTCAAGAACATTTAGCACAAAACAAATACATCCTAGGTTTATACAAGCATAAGGAAGAATGGATTTTCTTGGTTTGTCGATTTGAGAAGTTTTTGGTTGAAGTTTATAGAAGTTGGGTTTTGTTGATTTTTAGTTGATTAGAGCGTAGATCGGGTTATCGTGGTTACGTAGAATCGTTACTCAAGGTTATTTCTTGAACCTTTTTGTATTCTTTCTTTTTCATGCATAATCTATGTAGATCTATGCATGCATGTTACTCATCAACTATTTTCTTGAATTAAAAAGATAAAAAGTTATTTTGGTCATGAAATATTTTAGATCTATGAAAATTATGTGTGGATCTATTAAATCCATGCATGAAAATATTTTAATTGAAAGACTTGTAAAATATAAAAATGTATATTTTTATATTTATGGACTTGAAAGATAAATCTTGTATTTTGAGTATGTTTATGAATAATTGAAGGGAACTAGTAGTGTTACTACTAGTGGTTACGCTTGAAAATGGTCGAAAACGAGTTTTTACGAAAAACATACAATCTGTCCGATTTTTATAAGAGGCGTAATGGGTCGTAAAAATTGTTTTGACACTAGTTTACTACGATATTATGAAAATATAAGTTAATACCTTCGTTTTGATATATTATGGGCTAAAACGGAGCTAAAATGAGTAAGATATGGTCGTTTAAATTTCGTTGTCGGAAAACTTAATTTTTATGAAAAAGACTATAATGTACTTGCTGTCTAGATTTTTAAAGTGGTCGAAACGACGTTTTCGAGTCAAGCGGAGTTGTTTTAAGTGTCGAAATGGTTACTAAAAGTTGTGTATAAATGTTGGACTCGTTTTGTAAAAAGGGTATTACCGCGAAATGTGAATACTTGGTGTACCGTTAAAAGTTTGAACGTTGGAAGTGGAAATTGATACTATTGCGGAAAATGACTTGTTGAAATATTGACGATTGAGAAAGTGTTGAAAATAGGGGTTTTAGGACGAGATTTGAGAACTTACTAAAAATGGCAAATTTTTATGTGACGCCGAAAGGCTGTCGAATTTTCGTTAGAAATTGTGTTGGAAAATTTATTAAGATAAATTTTGGTAAATTAAAATTTACGCCGAAAGGCTGTCGAAATTTCGTCGGGTAAAAAATAAATATTTTTGCCTAAGTATATATATACTATAATGTTTATAACGATATAACATTTACAAGTCACGATTTTAACTACAAAATAATATATGTATGATTGATGAGTAACGTACGTGACGAACTTTTGTGACTTATTTGCTAGCGCCTAAACTATAGTATTATATTTAGGTTGTTGCTAGAGTTGCTCGCTACTATTTGATCTTACTTGTGCGGTTTGAATCGTTGCTTGAGGTGAGTTTATTGATCCCTATTAAACTGTTTTTATATGTTTAATGTTTTGGGATGTGATAAATGCTTTCGATGCTTGCTTCTGGACGCAACTAAAACTTGATTGTTGTGAACGTTTTGTGAACACTGTTTATGAGATAGCTTAAGTTGCTTTAGCCATAGTCCCCACTATCGTGAATCGTTAGTTACTCTGCTGGAGTAAGCTCTTATGTTACGGATAGATCTATTGAGGGTTGACAACCTCCACTCGGGCATTCTGACGCCGGACGAGTGTGTACCATTTGTATGAACGGAGTTATCTTGGCTAGGTACTCCATTGGGGCAAAACTTATGTATGCAATCTATTGTATGCACTGGATCACTAGTTTTGATGTCACGAGCTTAGCTATCATAAATATTGTGAACACCCAATTTATCCTACACTTGTCACTATATCTCCTATAGTTTCACGTGTACATGAAATGAAATCTAAAATTGAATTACTATGAATTTTTACTTGAAACCTATATTCTCACCAACTTTATGTTGACCCAATTTAGCATTTATCTCAGGTAATTGATGATGAGTTGTATCTGCTGTGTGAAGTACTTGGAGTCCGCATGCATTTCTTGGCTATCTTCGGACATTTATTTACTTATACTTTTGAACAATTATCTCGTTGATGTTTAAAACTTTTATATTCCGTTGCACTATCTTTTGAAGCTGAGACCTTTTGTACTGTGATGCTTTTAATTTAAATTCAACGAGGTATTTTTATAAAACGTCTCATTTAGAGTTGTTCTCTTGTACCTTGAACTATGATACAATGACCTAATTTCCCCCGAGCTTCACCGCTTCCGCATATCACATTTTGGGGTGTTACAGATTTGGTAATCAGAGCCTTGGTTATAGAGAACTAGGTTTGCATCTTAGGCCTAGACTATAACTGATGTGGCTACTTGTTACTCTGTATACATATGTGTACTACGTAATGTATTACGGAGGATAACACTATAAGTAATATGTAATATATATTATGTAATACGTATTATATACATATGCATCTCGCTGATTTGCATACTTTAATTTCTATACATGATTATTTCATGCATACCTTACAACTGCTATAATACGCATTTTGGTTGTTGCAGGTTATGTCGTCATCTACTGTTACTTACCAGCCCGACTCTGCTGACGAAGAGTGGGAAGACGATATTGAGATGATACCAGATCATGTTGAGCCGGAGAATGACCCGGAGGAGGTTGATCCTGAGGAGGAAGGTGCGGAGTATGACCTGACGAAGATCCGGAGGAGGATGATGAGGGTGAGCCTGATGTGTTGTCTGGTACTTCCGATGTTGTTGATGGGATGCCACCTGTTGTGCATCGTACTTTGATCGAGTGGGTTAATGGTAGTGAGGACAATGAGGATGATGAGGATGATAAGGATGACGTGGATGGTATTGAGGTAGATCACGAGGGTGATGAGGGTATGGATGGACATGAGGTAGGTCATGAGGATGATATGGATGGTGTTGAGGTAGATCATGAGGGTGATGATGATATGGATGGATATGAGGTAGATCGTGAGGATGATGAGGACATGGATGATGAGATTGAGAGGGATACTGACGTTAGGATGGTTGTGGCTAGTAGTGATAGCGAGGGTGCTGAGGCTGATGATGATAGTAGGGTTGATGCATTGACTGTTGTACCTGAGAGAGTTGAGCCCAGTATGAGGAGTGAGATTAGGAAGACGTCCAACTTGAGGAAGAAGCCTACTGTTCCATGTCAGCGGTTTAGAGAGGAGAGGGAAGCTTTATGGGGTACGCCACCAGCTGAGGTTTATACTGATTCCGATGATACTGTACCACCTGCTGATGGAGCTGGACCATCCGGTGTTAGATCTCGAGCTTTGTCCGATTCTGATTCGTCATGCCCACGGAAGAAGATTCGTATGTCTGATTCACACACTACACCTGAGGCACCGCCTACTGATAACTAGGTTTTAGTTATAAAAATATCGTTCGTTGTGGTGTGTCTAATCGAATTGATTACTGGTTCAAAGTGCGACTCAGTTGTCTTTGGTGAAACAAATAGTTGTGTCGTTGTAGTATATTTAAAAGTGCTAAGCTAAAAAGTAAATGACGGTTAATTAAATCTAAACTAGTTAAAACTTAAATGGTGCAATATTAAAAACTTTTTTAAAAGTAAAGTTAATTAAATGACTTAAATTAAAGCGTGTCGAAAATTAAAATTTGACGAAGTATTAAAAATGTAAAAATAAAATTCAAACAAAGCAAATTATAATTCCAAACCCACAACCATCGGAATGTCTGATCGGAATGTTGTAACCATACCATCGGAATCCAGATCGCAAAGTAGTTATCGGAATGTATCAAAAACTAGGTCTATCGGAATGTTGAAAAGAGAATCTATCGGAATGTCACTTCCATCGGAATATACCCATCGGAATGTGGTCCAGATCGGAATATTGCTCAATAAAATTGGGCAGCACTTCGACTCAAAATACCTCAAGACCCGTCGGAATATGCGATCGCAATGTGCGATCGCAATCCCAGATCGAATGAGGGTGTTGTTACTCTAGATCGCAATCCCGGATCGGAATGCAAAACCCTTGTCCCAATTCTGTCACAATCGGAATGTTGAGAAGAAGAGCCGTCGCAATGTGTAGAACCCTTACATTCCGATGGAGGATCAAATTCGTAATAAGCTCAAGTAAAATAAGCTATAACTAATAAGCTGAATTCAAAAACTTAAATGAAATGGAAACTGGACGAGATAATAAGCAACAAATTTAAAAACTTAAATGAATAAGAAAACTTTTAGAAAAATGAAACTTTTTTAGAGAACTTAGAAAAACAAATAAGCTAAGTATGAAACAAGCCAATAAGATTGTCAAACTTATGGCTTATCTTATACAAAAACTTACACAAAATAAAAAGATAAACTTTTTAGTAAAATAAGCAAAGAGATTAAGCAACTTCTTGCTTAATCCGAATTCTAAAACAAGCCAAAAACAAGAGAAAGGTAGAAAGAGAATGATAAAAGAAACTTGATCGAAAGTAAATAAAGATTAAAGCAACAAAATTAAGAACACTTACTTGGAATTAAAATGAATTAAAGTCCAAGACAAGTATTTAAAATGACATGAATTTAAAGACAAGTAATTAAAAGGGTGGAAGAACTAGTGTCACTCTAGCCAACAAAATGAAATGAAATGAAATCTAATCTATTTATAGGAGGATTAGGGAGGTGCTTAGGAAGCTTCCTCCCCTCTTTCTTCTTTCTTTAATTGCATCATTAAGTCCTTAATCTTCTTAATTCTTTGACTTTAATGACTTTGTCTCGGGATATCTTTAAACTCGTCTTGTAATTCTTCAATAAATTAGACTTGAGTTCTTCGGCTTTTAGTAAACTTTCGTCTTTTGACTTTTTCTTCGATAAATCTTCAGAATTGGTCTTGGACTTCCGTTCTTTTTGCACTCTTGATTTCTTGACTTCGTCTTTTGTCTTTTTCTTCGATAAAAGCCCGTGAATGCCCGTGTTTTCTCCCCTTTTCACATTTTCGTCCTAAATCACAACAAAAACACAAACCACGCATAATTCTGACATTTACGACATAAAATACACGTTTTGGCTCGGTTATTATTGTAGTTAAGTGGTAAAAAGGATGGGTGTTTACACACCTATCAAATCCCCTACACTTGACCATTGCAATTTCCTCTTGCAATGCATTAATTACAAAGCAAGATTACATTTTCCATCATAATCAATCCATATTGGCCTTTATTAAAGAGATAGAAAATTATAAACATTCAAAGTAAAGAAATCAAAAACATACCTTCGGGTTTTGAAAATGTCATGAATGATCATCATCCTCAAGTTTTCACTTTCTCCAAACCAAGCTTAAAAACGAGATCATTGTTATTATAAGTTAGCAAACTAACACGAACTCATGTGGGCCAATTATTTACTTAGACTCCCTTATTCCTAGGTGTATCTCTTATATTTTATTGTTGTCTTGAATGATCACGAGGATGCATTGTTGACTTATTTCGATAGTTATTTAGGCTGAAAATAAAGTGGGACGATTTAACCAATAGTTAGCTAAAGGACAAAATCTTTTAAAACTGCTTCTCGGGAAGTTCATATCTTGGCATAACTCGCTTCGTGATTTGAGACCTTTCTCGGACCGATATTTGGCAGCGACTTCATACTTCAAATCTTGAGAGACGTTCATGAAATAATGGTCTTCTCTTCATAATAGGAATTTCTTCACTTGAAGTTTTGAGAGATTCTTCATATTTGGACCATGACTTCTTCATTTTTCTCCAATCTTTATTTTGGACTTTGATATACAACGATCCGCCTCCTTTTTAGACTTGGATCTATTTATACTCATACCTTGTTAGGGCCTTTTTGGATAGACTTCTCCATGATCTTTACGGGAGTATTTGCTTTTCGTCGTGTGTCTCGATCCTTCATATTGATCTTTGATTAATGATTCTTCACATCACTTGGGATCTTTAGCAACAAAATGTAGCCCTCATGCCTTGTTAGGGCCTTCTCGGACTCGCCAATCTTCGCATCCCGCTTCAATAAGTTATGCCTTGGCTATGAACTCTAATCCATACCGAGCAACTTTTAAACGATCTTGGGCTAGAAGCTAAGTAACTTTTCAAATCGTACAACCTTATTTATTGCATATAAATTTACTAGCAAGCGATGGGAGAATAGGCTTATAATTAACTCACATAAATTCACGAAAGAATACCAAACTTATAATTGACTCTATCATCTCTCGTTCTCCACAATTTAAAATCTCAAGGAATGAGACTCGTGGATGCTTAGCCTATCAAATCAAAGTTTTGGGTTTTCGAGTCGTCTATAGGATCTTGCAAATTCTTAGACTTTTTCAAGTTTAGAAATCGCATTTTAAAGTTCCCTTGATAAACGACTCTCTAGGATCAATTATAGGAACCTGCGAAAAGTTCTTGTTCTTAACCCGTGAGAGTTAAGACTTTCGCGTTTTATAGCTCCCTATATAAAAGCCTAGCAAAACTTGACTTAAACACGTTAAGGATACTAGCTAGAGTAACTTAGATAAGTAAACTCGGGTTGAGTCAAAAGATTCACAACGTTTGAAAATTAAAACCACTTTATTAAAATTTATTCTAGTAAAGAAAGAAAAATAACTATACAAAGGTAAAAACTAATAGGCCAAAATAGATCAAAAATTTTGAAAAATGTCAAAAAATCGATTTTCTGGTTAAAATAAGGACCAATACAAGGAAAAGGCCACTTAACTTCGATAGAAGTCCCCCCTACACTTAATATAAACATTGTCCTCAATGTTTAAGCATGTGGGAGTAAACTCCCCTACACTTAGGAATTGTGCACGTTGTTTAAATCTCGCTAAGGAAAAGAAAACTAACGAGATTCCTATTTTAATATTGGAAATTATAAAATAGTGAATCGAAAAGAGTTTAGGATAGAACCGGGAAGACGGGAACACGGAATCACGGGTCGTCAAAAATCATCAAGAGTGGATCATTGAGCGCACGAATCCCTGAATATGAGAAGAGAGGAAATAGCAAACACCAACGGGTCTCCCCTACACTTAGGATCAAGATAGCTAAAAGATAGATACATGGGTTGCCTCCCAAGAAGCGCTTGATTTTTGTTAACCGAGTCGTGAGCCTGACTCAACCTTGATTATCATAGGAAGAAGCTTGAAAAACATCCACCGGGATCAAATACATAGTTTTCGTCCATCAAATAGCACAAGCTTAAGGCGAACAAGGCAAGCCAAAGAAGAATAGGCAAGGTTCCCTTAAGCAAAGATGGAGCACGGTGGGAGCAAGGATGAAGAGGTGCAAGAATATCTTCAAAAGTTCCAAAGATTTTTCCTTTTATTTCATCAGACGGATACTGAGATGGCCGAAGAATATCGATACCGGGGTCGAACACCTTTTCCTTTAGGGGAAAATAGCACTCAGGCTCAGCAGAATTTGAAGATGATCCGCGAAGAAGATGCACAACCTCGTCCTTAGAAGGTGGACAAAGAGGTGTCAAAGCATACGTGTTGCGGATGTTGGTGTCGTCCGGTTGCTTCTCCTTTGAAAGAATTTTCTTCAAATCCAAAGTACGATCAAGACCATAATCATCAAAGTCTAAAGGAGGAGAATCACTCTCATGAGGGAAGTATGTATTAAGAAAAGTAGAGAAGTCTTCCTCAAATGCGTAGTCATCCAAAGTAGGATTAAGCATGGATGGCGGAGGATCTTCATCATGAGAAGAATCACTCGAAAGAGTACCGGCCTCATCAAAATCATCATAAGTGGGCATGTCGGGATACTCGGAAGTAAAATCATCATAATCATCTCCATCGAAGCTAGAATCATCATCATAAGCATCATAGATCGGTGGAGAATCATATATGGGTGAAGGTTCCAAATTGGAGAGAGAATCATCTACATCATCTTGAAAGAGTGGATTATCATTGCAAGACTCGAATAGAGGATGATTGTAGATGATAACATCATCGAGCACATTAATCATATTCGCGGATTCTCTTCTATAGGATTTGCTTGTAAGCTTCCCCATTTCAAAGACTTGTGCATCATCATGACTCTTAAGATGAGCTCACATTTATCCACATCTATTAAAGCTCGACCGGTTCTCAAAAATGGGCGTCCAAGTATTAACGGAATACGAGGGTCCATTTCATAATCAACAACGACAAAGTCGACCGGAAAAGTGAATGTGCCAACTTTAATGAACACATCTTCGGCAATACCAACGGGGTAAGCGAGAGTGCGATTGGCTAGCTCAAGAGTCATTTTTGTGGGTGTAAGGTCGGGCAATGATAACTTTTTCCAAACACTTAAAGGCATCAAATTAATACTTGCCCCGAGATCGGCTAAGGCATTAAATTTGTCGGTTTGGTTAAAAGTACAAGGTAGCACAAAACGACCGGGATCTCCAAGTTTCTCCGGAAGTTCTTTAAGAAGGACGGCAGAACAATTTTCATTCAATCGAGTATTAACAAACTCGGCCATCTTATCCTTCTTGCTAAGCAATTCCTTAAACATCTTGACAAATTGTGGCATTTGTGCAAGAGCTTCAACAAGGTTAAAGGTGATTTCATGCCGGCTATCTTTTCCAAAAAGTGAGCAACTTGAAGGTCATTCTTAGTCAAAATTCTAGCCTTGTTGAGTCGAGAAGGGTAAGGAATGCTGGGGTTGGGTGGTGGAGGTTGAGATGTTGAAGGGTTCTTCTTGGGTACTTCGTCATGACGAGGCGGAGACGGTAATGGTGTACTAATACTAGGTGTAGGAGGAGTAGGGATAAATGATGGTGGAGGAGGTGTAAATGATGGGGGCAGGATAGGTGGTCCTACTAAAGTAACTCTACTACGGGTAGTAATAGCACTCACATTCGCTCACGGATTGGTGACGGTGTTTGAAGGTAGAGAACTCGAAGTAGAGGGTTGAGTAGTGGGCAAGACACTAGCCAGCATATTCTTCAAATCATTCGTTTGATTGCTGAAGGAGGATTGAATATTATCTCGAAGCTCGGATCTAATGTCATTCCCTTGCTTAGTGATATCCCCTTTCAAATTGATAATTTGGCTCTGTAGATTCTTGATTTGCTCTCCTTGGGTTCTCATTAAAGCTTCAACATCTTGATTGATGGGTGGGGCTTGTTGAGTGGGTGGGTGATAAGGATTAGAAGCTCTAGGTGGGATTTGGTTGCTTCTAGTGTAATTGTTGTTGGGGTTTTGGTTTTGAGGAGAAAAACCGGGTGAAAGGTAGTTGTTTGACCGGTAGCTTAGCAAATTTCTATCCCCTTGAGGTCGGGCTTGGTAATTTTCCGGTGAATAATTACCATAAGCCGCATACACGTTTTCCGATTTCCTTGAGTAGAAGGACAATCAGTGTATGAGTGTGGACCGCCGCATGTCTCACAAGGATTGGCTATCGCTTTAACTTGTTGTTGATTTGTAGCGAGAAGCAAGATATTTTTGTTCATTTCGGCCATCATGCGGGTGAATTCGGTCATATCGGGGTTTGCTGAAGTAGAAGAAACATTGACTCTCGGGTTGTTCCTTGAAGAAGCGGAGGAATCCCAGTTTTTGTGATGAGTAGTCATGTTCTCAATAAGCTCTCTACACTCCTCGGGTCTCCTTTTCATAAATGTGCCACCGGCGGCTGCATTAATCGTATCACGATCACGAAAAGTCAAACCGTTGTAGAAAGTATCAATTAAGGTCACAGGGAGCATGTTGTGGTTTGGACAACGATCGATCAAGACATTATATCTTTCCCAAGCATTAAAGAGAGATTCATCGGGTTCTTACGTGAAACCGCTGATTTGATTGCGAAGGCTCGTGACCATGGATGGTGGAAAGTAGCGCGACAAAAAGCGTTGAGTCATGTCATCCCAAGTATGAATGGAATTCTTCGCGAGACGATCAAACCATTTCTCGGCGTGGTGTGATAAAGTATGTGGGAAGAGTTGAAGGCGAAGAACATCCATTGTGGCACCAGGCAACTTCATGCTTTGAGTGATTGTAATGAATTTGTCGAAGTGTTTGTTGGCATCATCATCAGGCATTCCTCGAAATGGATTAGTTTGCACTTGCTGGATCATATGATGCTTCAACAAAAACTCCGGAGCCGTGATTTGCATCGGCGCAATCGGTCCTCCTCGTCCAAACATGGTGGGTTGACAAAGCTCCTCCATTGTCCGAAGATCGGGCTGTGGAAGAACATTGTTGTTGTTATTATTGAGGTACGGTGGATTATTGTCGTTGTTCACACCTGTCATATCTAAATCTTCACGAGTCTCGGGCTCTTGATAAGTAGAAGATCTAGTACGCATACACCTACAAAGGCAAAAGAAAACAATACCAAACACAAAGAGAATATATATACACAATAAAAATAAAATCTTTTTGGGTTTTTGAAATTTTTTAATTTTTATTGATTTTTAACAATTTTAATTTTTTTGGATTTTTGAAGATTTTTAAGCAAGAAAATAACGCTCACGAATGAACGGATCCCCAAAAGCAACGCGTCTCTCACAGAAAACCGTTAATCTTTACGAAAAGAGCCGGCAGCGGCGCCATTTGATAACTAAGTTTTAGTTATAAAAATATCGTTCGTTGTGGTGTGTCTAATCGAATTGATTACTGGTTCAAAGTGCGACTCAGTTGTCTTTGGTGAAACAAATAGTTGTGTCGTTGTAGTATATTTAAAAGTGCTAAGCTAAAATGTAAATGACGGTTAATTAAATCTAAACTAGTTAAAACTTAAATGGTGCAATATTAAAAACTTTTTTAAAAGTAAAGTTAATTAAATGACTTAAAATTAAAGCGTGTCGAAAATTAAAATTCGACGAAGTATTAAAAATGTAAAAATAAAATTCAAACAAAGCAAATTATAATTCCAAACCCACAACCATCGGAATGCTGTCACCATACCATCGGAATCCAGATAGCAAAGTAGTTATCGGAATGTATCAAAAACTAGGTCTATCGGAATGTTGAAAAGAGAATCTATCGGAATGTCACTTCCATCGGAATATACCCATCGGAATGTGGTCCAGATCGGAATATTGCTCAATAAAATTGGCCAGCACTTCGACTCAAAATACCTAAAGACCCGTTGGAATATGCGATCGCAATGTGAGATTGCAATGTGCGATCGCAATCCCAGATCGGAATGAGGGTGTTGTTACTCTAGATCGCAATCCCGGATCGGAATGCAAAACCCTTGTCCCAATTCTGTCACAATCGGAATGTTGAGAAGAAGAGCCGTCGCAATGTGTAGAACGCTTACATTCCGATGGAGGATCAAATTCGCAATAAGCTCAAGTACAATAAGCTATAACTAATAAGCTGAATTCAAAAACTTAAATGAAATGGAAACTGGACGAGATAATAAGCAACAAATTTAAAAACTTAAATGAATAAGAAAACTTTTATAAAAATTAAACTTTTTTAAAGAACTTAGAAAAACAAATAAGCTAAGTATGAAACAAGCCAATAAGATTGTCAAACTTATGGCTTATCTTATACAAAAACTTACACAAAATAAAAAGATAAACTTTTTAGTAAAATAAGCAAAGAGATTAAGCAACTTCTTGCTTAATCCGAATTCTAAAACAAACCAAAAACAAGAGAAAGGTAGAAAGAGAATGATAAAAGAAACTTGATCAAAAGTAAATAAAGATTAAAGCGACAAAATTAAGAACACTTACTTGGAATTAAAATGAATTAAAGGGCAAGACAAATATTTAAAATGACATGAATTTAAAGAACAAGTAATTAAAAGGGTGGAAGAACTAGTGTCACTCTAGCCAACAAAATGAAATGAAATGAAATCTAATCTATTTATAGGAGGATTGGGGAGGTGCTTAGGAAGCTTCCTCCCCTCTTTCTTCTTTCTTTAATTGCGTCATTAAGTCCTTAATCTTCTTAATTCTTTGATTTTAATGACTTTGTCTCGGGATTTCTTTAAACTCGTCTTGTAATTCTTCAATAAATTAGACTTGAGTTCTTCGGCTTTTAGTAAACATCCGTCTTTTGACTTTTTCTTCGATAAATCTTCAGAATTGGTCTTGGACTTCCGTTATTTTTGCACTCTTGATTTCTTGACTTCGTCTTTTGTCTTTTTCTTCGATAAAAGCCCGTGAATGCCCGTGTTTTCTCCCATTTTCACATTTTCGTCCTAAATCACAACAAAAACACAAACCACGCATAATTCCGACATTTACGACATAAAATACACGTTTTGGCTCGGTTATTATTGTAGTTAAGTGGTAAAAAGGATGGGTGTTTACACACCTATCACCTACTCATGGGAGTCGAGTTGCTACTACTGTTACTACACCACCTACTCATCATGTTGGAGAGCCCTCTAGACCTAGGTCATGTGTTGTTATGATAGGATCTGCTAGGGATCGAGATGTTATTCGTTTTCGTCTACTTGAGGATGCGGTTTTTGGATTGTTAGAGGATAACGAGGATACCCGCGACTTGTTGGATACCACACTTGAGGAGGTTGCTAGGTTGAGGCGTGAGTTGGAGTCAGTTCGTGGAGGAGACCGAGCTGCAGATGGAGACCCGAGGAGTGACTCACCGACATGTGCTGAGTGTGATCGTCGTCGTCGCACTTAGAGATTCATCGTTATTGCGCTTAATTCTAGAGTAGATTGACATCTTTATCTTTTGGGCATTATATCCATTAAACTAGAGAAGTACTAGGTTAGTTGGAGTAGACTAGATGTAATCATACTCTTATGTTATGACTATGTACTCGATATTTTGATTATGAATGGGAATTTAACTTTATGACCTTGACCAGTGACTATCCTTTTTATGTTGCTGTACTGTTAAATTCTACATTCTATTTTAGCATAAGAAATATATAACGTGTATATTCGTGCTTGAACCTTAATTGCATTGTTGTCTTAACCCAAAGAAACAATGGTGAACACACGTAACGGAATGACTGACGCACAATTGGAAGCACTGATTACGCAACGAGTGACTGCTGCACTGGCAAACATTCAAGCTAACAACGACGTGAACGAAGCACCACCGAACAATGTTGACAATCGACCGCCTAAGCCGTGTACTTACAAGGACTTTAGGAGTTGTGACCCTTTGAATTTTAATGGTACTGAAGGACCTGTTGGATTAGCTCGTTGGGTTGAAAAGATGGAATCTGTGTTCCATGTCAGTGGATGTACTGTTGAAAACCAAGTGACTTATTCTACTTGTACTTTAGCTGCTGGAGCATTGACATGGTGGAACACCCATGTGCAGACGGTTGGAGCCGAGGAGGCGTATGGAATGAGTTGGGAGGAACTTAAGAAGTTGTTGACTAAGGAATATTGTCCTTGTAATGAGATTCAGAAAATGGAAATTGAACTGTGGAACCTGACTGTGAAGAACAATGACATTGGGACGTACACAAGGAGGTTCCAAGAGTTGTGTTTGCTATGTCCTGGAATGGTTCCGGATGAAGAAAAGAAGGTTGAGCGCTATATTTGGGGTTTACCTGGTAGAGTTCAAGGGAATGTGACATCGTCTGGACCGACAAAAGTTAGTGATGCTATAAGGATGACTCACAGTCTGATGGACCAAGTTGTTCGAGCAAATGCTGGGAATGTCGCGGACAACAAGAGAAAATGGGGTAATAACCAAAGGAACAACCATGGGAACTATCCTAATATGAGGCAAGACACCGTGAAAGCGTACACTGCTGGTACTGGGGAAAAGGAAGTATACAATGGGACGTTACCTTTGTACAACCGATGCAAGCGTCACCATAATGGACAATGCAATGTACAGTGTCACAACTGCAAAAAAACTGGACACATTGCTAGAGATTGTAAGTCACCACCCAACACGAAAGCCAACGTCACTTGCTTTGAATGTCAGCAAAAGGGACACTACAACAATGAGTGGCCAAAGAAAAAGAACAAGGACCAAGGAAAGATTGCTAAAGCTGGGGAAGCTCGTGGAAGGTTGTAACACCCCCAAATTTGTACAACTCAATACAGCGGAAGACTAGTTGGTGTTACGGGATAGCACGTTACTCACATCATAGACAACGCATAAAAATCGCGTCGTTTATTAATAAAGCATTTCCATTCATAAATATCAAATTTACATAGGTCCCAAGTCATATTATTTCATACAAAGTTTTACAAAATATTTGAATGGAAAATATTGTTTAAGTGCGGAGCATGAATTCTTGTCGTCTTCCCGAGAATTACCTTCAAGTACCTGAGATAAAACATGTTAAAAGAAAAGGTCAGCGATAACGCCGAGTGAATTCATAGAGTTTAATAAACCATCAATATAATATCAGTATGAAATTATTACTGAAAATCATTTTGTACAAACCATTTTAATAGGCCATAAAGTAGCCAAAGTCGTTTTATACAAATCCTTATCAAAAATCATAATATAGACATTTGCCTTAAAAATCATTATACGAGCCAATGTCGTAAAAACATCATACAATACGTCTTATGACGTTGTATGAAAATAAAAACCGTTATATGAATATGGTTATGAAAACCAAAACACGAACATAATATCAGTAGTATGACCCTGTATTGCTAGTCAGGCAATACGTCGTAATTCTGAGCGTCTAGTAGTATTTCGTTAGTTTTGGATTATTATAAGTCGCATGACATTGTTACCTTACTAAACCAACAACGGGTAGCTAACCCGATACAAATTTTTCCCATCTAAAGTAGCGTGTCATCACAAAGGTCACGCTATGGAAATCTTCTCATACATAAATTCGCTTCCCAATCAATGTGGCACGACGGGGATCAACCGTCAAGGCGCGAACTGGGGTGATCGTCCCCAAATAGTACTATTAAATGCATAAGCGTCTACCAAATCCCGGTAGTTCACAATTCATGCTAATGGGACTTTTAGTGACATAACCTAACTTTAATAATCCATTTAATTTCATCTATCGGTTCCTTTAATCATTTATTGGGTCATACAATCGGGTTATTCAATCATTCGGGTCCAAAATCAATAAACAAACAATCGGGACAAATGGTGTCCTATTTTATAAAAACTAACATGTTATCTCCCTCGCGGGTTTATAAAACATTTATAAAAACATTTAAAAGAGTGCGAGGCTATGAACTCACGTTGATGTGGGAAAGCGGGTTATCGGCAACTCGGACGTACGGTACGTGCTTCAATCACGGAAACCTAGACAAATAATACTTGTCTTAGACTCATGTCCAATGACTTTATAAAAATAACAATTATGTATACATATGATGATTATATATATGATGATGATCAAGTGGGTTTACATATTCTCGTTTACTCATTTTAGTGTTATATGTCGATAACTTTTATACTAGTTTACTAGTTTTACCTATTTATACGTTTTAAGTCCAATAAGCTTATTGTAAGTCCTTTAACTTGTTTTAATCCATTTTATACTTATATTATCAGTATCTACACTTTACAAGTTGGGCCTAAATGAGTTAAGCCCAATAATAAGTTTATAAGCGTTTTAGTCCATTTTTGTTGTATTATTAGTCCAATAACGTTAATTTAGTCCGTTAACGTCCGTATGTCCTATAGTTCGGGTCTTATCGGTTTTTACTTGTTATACATGTTTATATATCAGTATATAAGTTTTATAAAGTTTACATTAGACGGGTCCAACCATCTAAGTTTTATTTAACAAAAACGTTAATTTTACGGTATTAGCCGAAAAAGTCATAAAAATCATGTTTATAGTTTTATAACTTACAAAACTTAACAAGTTACCATTTTTATAAAATGTCCACTTATTTACCATTGTACATATTTATATAAATGTATTATATAAGTTAGTGGGTTTTAATTTATATTTTATACTATTAAATTTTGAGTGCTTATATAATAGTATTATACTTTAATTTCCAAAATCTGATTTTTATCTTCACTTTCACCAAAACTGCCATATCTAGAGTTCTATATGGAGATAGAAGCTCAAATGTTTATCACATAAACTACATGATATTTGCCCCATTTAACTCTTCTATAGATACTGTTGAATCATCCTCTAAGTATTTTCTAAAAATCGTCCAAAACAGTGAACTCAGATTTGTACCTTAAACTTGTTTTGATCATATCTCACTCATTACAATGATTCCATTGCATGGCCAACTCTCACATGTGTACAAGACATATAGCTTACTGTAAATGGATTCTACTTCATCATTTTATCAGTCCATGACCTGTTTCTTTACTGTTTTATACAGCCATCACTTTTAAGCAAGATTTTAGTCTTGTTCTTTATAGTTTTTCACTTTTTTTAATCATGTTTATCAACACCAAATCCCCAAATAACATTTTTATAATCATATAATCATCATATACATATACAATAGGAAATAAAATACATGTTTAGATAATCAAAATAATAAGAAGATGAGGAGGACAATCTTTATACCACCAAGTTGATGTAGGTTGTGATTTGAGCATGGATTTTGATGGAGAAACGTGTGCATAGCCAAGACCATCTTCAAGACCACCATTCTTCATGTATACCTTGTGGAAAATCAGCCCCAATACATCATGGAAACTCCTCCTTGGATGTTATAACTTGCACCAATCAATAGGGCTTCAAAAGGACTTCAACATATGTAGAAATAACACATGATTTTGTGGTTTAAATTGATCAATGATGGTGTTTTTGGGGTAGATATGGACGGCACAATGGAGGAGAGATGAGAGGATTCTGGGTGGTTTGCATGAGTTGCAAATGAGTTGTTAGTTTGTGTGAATGGTTTTGATGGAAAGTGGTAAGTTGTAGCTTATGTATTAGGCTAACTTACAAGTGTAAGTTACTTAACTAGAAACTTGCCACCAAATGGGTGTGGTGGCTTCCTTTAGGCCGGTTTGAATGGGGGTGGGACAAGTGTCCCACTTGTCTCATCCCCATTTATTTACGGGTACTCCTCGATTATAGTTTCCTTGATTTGCGTGCCCTCGGGTCGTTTTACGAAAAATGTTTTTATAAATTATGAATCAACGTCACAAAACGAATCCAATAAAAATTGTCTCATCAAAAACGGAGTTCGAAAACGTAAATACGTAATCCTAAGGTTTTCGGTTTAGTCGTAAAGGACGTTAAAATAAAATCGTAAGTCGTAATCTCTTCTCGTAAATTTTTGAGTTTATGAACCAACACAAATTTAAAACTCCAAAATAATATTCACGGATAAATTTATTTTTTTGAAATGTCGGACTGTCACCAAAATCGGTGTATGTAAACGTAAGCACGTAACGTTGAATCCTCCGGTTTAGACGTAGTCGACGCTACTTCAAGACGTAAATCCAAATTACTTCCCAAAAATAAGTGAGTTCATATTGTAACATTAAAATAATGTTTTCAAATAAATATTGAGAATAAAATATCAACCATAAATTGACGGATTGTCACAGCATTTACCCCTAAACAGGATCTTTGTCCTCAAAGATCATCTTACCTTACTACTCGCTTCTTATAGAGTTAAAGCCATGTGGGTATTTCCTCCACATTCGGTCTTTTCTCACAAGTGTAATCCATTATAATACGCGAGTTTCATCAAACATAACTACGGGAATAAGATCAGGCTAAATGTTGACTTACTTTCTCTATCCATGATGTTCACGGGTTTTTGATGAATGCAACTTTTCGCCGATCTAAGATTTATTAAGAATAATTCAGATTTTCACTTGATAGGCATTTTATCAAGTCATATTTACGAAACATAATTTACGCAGCTCTTGAAGTCCTAGGGTAGATCCAGCTTGTATGCCTTTCAAACCAATCTTTTTACATCATCTCTATGGTCCCATACAACGGGGACTTATATCCCATGATTTGTCAGATCATGAATTCATTTTTTTGCAAGTTTAAAAATTGTGGCATAACTTCGCTACCCATTTGGCACTTCAAGATCTACATTTCATATTTACATAACCTCTTGCCCACTATCGGCAGTCAATAATCAGATCCTAATTTCAACAATCATTTCAGATCTCGCGGGTCGGGTATTTTGCAAGGTTAGGTTTGCCATCATAGGAAACCTTAAACCTAAAAGACATGTCCAACTCACAGTGGGTGTATGTCGGATGTCTTCATTTCAACTCTTGCTTACAGATGCTCTAAGATTTAGATCCTAACAAGATTCGATCTCAATCCTAACACGATGATTATCAATGATAATCTCTCCAAAGGAAAATGATTATACAGTCTATTACCAAAGGTCAATCATTCAAACATAAAACAGCACTTATATTACTTTGTATCGTTACTTTACCTCGTCCCTTCGATTGGGGTGGTACATAGTACTCTCATCAAGGTTCGTTCTCAATGATTTCTGAGCAAATCTCTAGAAATTCGATGCGAAGCGAGGATCTTGATAAAGATGTTCGATACAGGCACACTATGTTTACATAACTCTTTTGCATTTATCATTAACGGGAATGATATTAGCAGATTTGGTCAGTCTGTCGACGATGACCCAAATCGAATCAAATTCAGATGATGAACTTTGAAATAGCTAGACGTTTACTAATGTATGAGGCGATGTCTGCCTTCATAACTTGCCATTTGTACAACTTCTTTAGACACAGATACTTCTAGTCAGGAACGACAAGAATAGAATACTTATACTTACAGATTCCAACATAACTATATCTCACAATCTCCATATTCAAGCAACCACAAGTGGCCTTTAAAACATTTAACGCTGTCAGCTTCTCAATTTTAATGGTTCACATTAGCCGCGAACCGCTTTTTATTATCTATAGTATCCTTTTTACAAACATTGTTTATTTTTATATCGTTCAGCAATTTATTTTGCACCTTCATTATTAAGGAACATGTCCTAATTGGTTCTTTATCTTTTATACATAATGTGTCAGTAATTTCGTTCACTTTCCTGATGAAATAGTTATCATGTACGTATTTATTCAAGAATTATTTCTCCACATTTTCTCTGTTTTAGTTTCGTCTCATCTATCATTTTTATCAGTTTTTCTCAATCCGACGTCTAAAGCGTCGATAATTATTACAATTAATTAAATATTAAATATTCAATTTTTATGAAATGTAAACGTAAAGATTTTAAATTTCTTAGTTCAACCAATTATATAAAATGTTCAAAAATAAATTTGAATTTAATTAACAAGATTTTTGTTGATTTATCGAAAATATTTAGCAAGATCCGTAAATGTTCGAAAAACCTTTGTTTATATTTTTGTCAAAGTTTTCTTAGTTTGAAAAGCAAAAATTATTGTTTCAAATTCCAAGTTATGGTTTAAATGGTTTCCTCAATTCCTCTTAGGTTATCTTGAGGTATACACAAATATTTACCCCTAAACAGAAGTTTAGTTAAATGGTTTGTGTATAAGGGAATAATCCCTTAAAAATCCTTTGTTAAAATATTTGTCAAATTATATCTGCACTTTTCATTTTAGTATAACCCAAAGTCTTAAATGACTTCTAATTTTGAAGAGTCAATTTATATCCCATTATCTTTTAATCACACGGTCAAATAATGTAAATGGTTAAGTCTTAAATCACATGTTAAATATTCAAGATACATGTTTTTATTGTTCGGCCAATTCAGGGCAATCTATAAATAATTATTAACTCATTCTTATTCTTATAAACAAACAAATGATCCTTAATGATCACGAGCACGAATTTATCAAATTACAGCCTACACACGTGATTCACCAAATTTATGAATACTACATGTGTATTAGTCAATCCAAACGACATCACGTGAAACTCATAATGTTCATTACAAGTACCAGATGTAGTGATTGGAATACATAATCTTTTTCGAAGATGCGAAATTGATGATAACCATGCCATGGATCAAAAACCTTGTAAATGATCGAACAAATCTTCCATTTCGAGTTATGGATATCGTTTTCGATTATCAATTTACTCAGTTCACAGTAATTTATAAATATAAGGAATGATAACACCATAGCTCTTCATGATGACAGGCTTGGTATATTAAAATCTTTTTCCGACAACTTCCTCAGTTGTACGGTAATTCCTTAAATTCAGATGATGCTGACGTACAGTGCACAAGCCACAGGTGCAGCACCGAGAATATAATCAATACCAAATTCAACTTGCCTTAGTGGCGAAGGTCTAGGTAATTCATCAACAAATACTTACTAAAGTTTCAGATAACATAAACATCGTTTAGTATATTCATATTAGGTTCTTTCTAGATTATAATATCTATGACTAATTCACAACTATTCACATTATAATTTCAAGTCATCCATCAAGAATCATTTAGATTACTTTTGATAATCAACATCTTATCATTTAGGGGAATTCTACTCGAGTTCCCATCAATTTAGACAATGTCGTTATGTCATAATCAATCAATCCATTCTACTGGCATTACCAACTTTCCAGTTTTATTGCCCTCGATAAGATGTGAACTTCTCAAAAGTCTAATAATAACTCATAATCCTTCACCAATTCAAGGATATATGGGGACATAAACTACTATTAAAAGAGTAAGGTCAACGCAAAAATCTATGCGAGAGAATTTCAAATCAGATACAGATGAAAACATTTAACGAATATGAATATATCCCATGTTTTCATAATTTGAGTACGCATTCGAAAGCTCCTCGGATCGTTACCCAGGTCATTCAAATGAAACCAAATCAAAAGAAATGATAGGAATGTCGATACATCCAGTCGGGTATCAACACTCGGTAATCAGATACTTTTCCTAAGAATCTCTCTACGGGAGAATTGGACAAGAAAGAATTGTCAATTGTCAAATAAGACAATTTCCATAGATGAGTAAATTCGACTAAGAAGAATAGATGGCACGGGCACATATGTAGATGTCTCTAAAATTATGTCCCTATTTTGCACTTCTTGCAGATCTCATAAAATTTAATTTTTCACAATCTTCAAAGAAAATATAATGTTTATTCATCAGTTTTATGGTGACTACTAATCAGCCTTGCATAGTCCATTCCAAATTGTATGTAGGCGCGCAACTATATACAATTTCAAGATTAACGATGCAATACTCGGTTCGTCAAAATTTTATCATCATGTTTATAATAAAAACATTTTCATGCTTAATTCAAAAATATATTTACAAAGGTTTTCTTTGTTATGGAAATAATTAAGTTCCAAAGCGTCTCATAAACAACTTCATTTTGATATCAGTCACTTATAAATCTCACTTTGAATAATCCTTATTGTGATGAAAATTAAATTTTCTCAAAGGATACTGTTTCAACTTTGTAAAAACAATGTGTGATCTGCAAAAGAGTGATGAAGAGTTGTTCACCAAGAACTTGACTACAATACAATAGGAAATGAGCTTAGCCAATTAATCATGAGGTTCATGATCTCGATGGCACTCAAAAGAATAATTCACAACGTAACTCGATTCAAGATGAGTACTTGTTCAATGGTTGCATCACTAATGCGAACATTAGGATGAAGCAATAAAAGATAGATAACGTCGATACATGTAGGATTTAGCAATCAAAGGTAGTCTTTTTCATTAATCACAAACAAGTCAAAATTGTACCGTAACACATTACGTGTCACTATGTCATACAATTCTCAGAACTCATCCTTCCAACTGTTGTCTCAGTTAAGTTAGGGATTATTTTTAAAAGATACCACAATGAATACTAATCTACAAGAGTCATTAGGTGTTCCACATGTCCCAGAAGATCCATCGGTCTCAATTCAGAAGAAGATTTCTTCAATTTATTTCTTGGACACTGGGCATCCTCGTCAGTGGACAATGGCCTAGGAACAACCTTTAACAGAAACTATTAAAACCTTATAATTCAATCACAGAACTTAACGACTTCTTCTTAACAATCTCATATTCCATACAGGTTAAATTTTACTTTATTCAAGTTTCAATCAACTCATACTTAATGCGATATCCTACCTCATTTTCCAATACTTTCAATCTTATTCTTAAACCTTAATAGAGCAATATAAGCTCGATATGATCAACACTTAATTTCCAATCCTATAGCTCTTACAACAACAATTATCAAATGAGTCACTAGTATGAAATGACTTGATCATTCAACTAGACTTCTCGGAAAGGTACTAGTGACATGAGGCTTTTGGGTAATGGTTCCAATGACAGCCTCAAGTGCAACATTCACCCTTTCGATTTCAAATTTAAGAATTGGATGACAACGAATCATATGACATCTTTCTAGGTGGTAACGTTTTTGTCAAACTCCACTCTATAAGAAAAGATCGTCATGACATCGATATAAGATTTAATCTCGCCAATTCTTTTTCAATATCACAATCAACTAATATCTACATTTCTACGAATATCAACCATTTGTTGGGATCATAAATATCCACAACTTGGTTTAGATCTAGGATAGCTAGAATTCCTACGAGAATAGCTTCGATTAATTTACTAGGGGATTTAGGGTTTCTTGTGACAATCTACGTCGTATAAATACCTCATATAAATATCAAAGTAATCATCAAACAATCATGTAATAAAATTACATCATATATATATAATCCAAGTTATATATATATATATTAAAATAACACTTCTCAGTCTGGCCTTGTCGGTAACTCGGGAATTCTTCGGCACCGTTATAGTCAAAAGATTTTTAGACATTTTTAGAAAAATGTTTATAGTTAAAAGATTTTGAAATGTTTTATTCAAAACCTTGGTTTTAAAAATCTTTCGTTCTCTATAACGAGAGCTCTGATACCAAACTGTAACACCCCCAAATTTGTACAACTCAATACAGCGGAAGACTAGTTGGTGTTACGGGATAGCACATTACTCACATCATAGACAACGCATAAAAATCGTGTCGTTTATTAATAAAGCATTTCCATTCATAAATATCAAATTTACATAGGTCCCAAGTCATATTATTTCATACAAAGTTTTACAAAATATTTGAATGGAAAATATTGTTTAAGTGCGGGCCATGAATTCTTGTCGTCTTCCCGAGAATTACCTTCAAGTACCTGAGATAAAACATGTTAAAAGAAAAGGTCGGCGATAACGCCGAGTGAATTCATAGAGTTTAATAAACCATCAATATAATATCAGTATGAAATTATTACTGAAAATCATTTTGTACAAACCATTTTAATAGGCCATAAAGTAGCCAAAGTCGTTTTATACAAATCCTTATCAAAAATCATAATATAGGCATTTTCCTTAAAAATCATTATACGAGCCAATGTCGTAAAAACATCATACAATACGTCTTATGACGTTGTATGAAAATAAAAACCGTTATATGAATATGGTTATGAAAACCAAAACACGAACATAATATCAGTAGTATGACCCTGTATTGCTAGTCAGGCAATACGTCGTAATTCTGAGCGTCTAGTAGTATTTCGTTAGTTTTGGATTATTATAAGCCGCATGACATTGTTACCTTACTAAACCAACAACGGGTAGTTAACCCGATACAAATTTTGCCCATCTAAAGTAGCGTGTCGTCACAAAAGTCACGCTATGGAAATCTTCTCATACATAAATTCGCTTACCAATCAATGTGGCACGACGGGGATCAACCGTCAAGGCGCGAACTGGGGTGATCGTCCCCAAATAGTACTATTAAATGCATAAGCGTCTACCAAATCCCGGTAGTTCACAATTCATGCTAATGGGACTTTTAGTGACATAACCTAACTTTAATAATCCATTTAATTTCATCTATCGGGTCCTTTAATCATTTATTGGGTCATACAATCGGGTCATTCAATCATTCGGGTCCAAAATCAATAAACAAACAATCGGGACAAATGGTGTCCTATTTTATAAAAACTAACATGTTATCTCCCTCGCGGGTTTATAAAACATTTATAAAAACATTTAAAAGAGTGCGAGGCTATGAACTCACGTTGATGTGGGAAAGCGGGTTATCGGCAACTCGGACGTACGGTACGTGCTTCAATCACGGAAACATAGACAAATAATACTTGTCTTAGACTCATGTCCAATGACTTTATAAAAATAACAATTATGTATACATATGATGATTATATATATATGATGATCAAGTGGGTTTACATATTCTCGTTTACTCATTTTAGTGTTATATGTCGATAACTTTTATACTAGTTTACTAGTTTTACCTATTTATACGTTTTAAGTCCAATAAGCTTATTGTAAGTCCTTTAACTTGTTTTAATCCATTTTATACTTATATTATCAGTATCTACACTTTACAAGTTGGGCCTAAATGAGTTAAGCCCAATAATAAGTTTATAAGCGTTTTAGTCCATTTTTGTTGTATTATTAGTCCAATAACGTTAATTTAGTCCGTTAACGTCCGTATGTCCTATAGTTCGGGTCTTATCGGTTTTTACTTGTTATACATGTTTATATATCAGTATATAAGTTTTATAAATTTTACATTAGACGGGTCCAACCATCTAAGTTTTATTTAACAAAAACGTTAATTTTACTGTATTAGCCGAAAAAGTCGTAAAAATCATGTTTATAGTTTTATAACTTATAAAACTTAACAAGTTACCATTTTTATAAAATGTCCACTTATTTACCATTGTACATATTTATATAAATGTATTATATAAGTTAGTGGGTTTTAATTTATATTTTATACTATTAAATTTTGAGTGCTTATATAATAGTATTATACTTTAATTTTCAAAATCTGATTTTTATCTTCACTTTCACCAAAACTGCCATATCTTGAGTTATATATGGAGATAGAAGCTCAAATTTTTATCACATAAACTACATGATATTTGCCCCATTTAACTCTTCTATAGATACTGTTGAATCATCCTCTAAGTATTTTCTAAAAATCGTCCAAAACAGTGAACTCAGATTTGTACTTTAAACTTGTTTTGATCATATCTCACTCATTACAATGATTCCATTGCATTGCCAACTCTCACATGTGTACAAGACATATAGCTTACTGTAAATGGATTCTACTTCGTCATTTTATCAGTCCATGACCTGTTTCTTTACTGTTTTATACAGCCATCACTTTTAAGCAAGATTTTAGCCTTGTTCTTTATAGTTTTTCACTTTTTTTAATCATGTTTATCAACACCAAATCCCCACATAACATTTTTATCATCATATAATCATCATATACATATACAATAGGAAATAAAATACATGTTTACATAATCAAAATAATAAGAAGATGAGGAGGACAATCTTTATACCACCAAGTTGATGTAGGTTGTGATTTGAGCATGGATTTTGATGGAGAAACTTGTGCATAGCCAAGACCATCTTCAAGACCACCATTCTTCATGTATACCTTGTGGAAAATCAGCCCCAAGACATCATGGAAACTCCTCCTTGGATGTTATAACTTGCACCAATCAATAGTGCTTCAAAAGGACTTCAACATATGTAGAAATAACACATGATTTTGTGGTTTAAATTGATCAATGATGGTGTTTTTGGGGTGGATATGGACGGCACAATGGAGGAGAGATGAGAGGATTTTGGGTGGTTTGCATGAGTTGCAAATGAGTTGTTAGTTTGTGTGAATGGTTTTGATGGAAAGTGGTAAGTTGTAGCTTATGTATTAGGCTAACTTACAAGTGTAAGTTACTTAACTATCAACTTGCCACCAAATGGGTGTGGTGGCTTCCTTTAGGCCGGTTTGAATGGGGGTGGGACAAGTGTCCCACTTGTCTCATCCCCATTTATTTACGGGTACTCCTCGATTCTAGTTTCCTTGATTTGCGTGCCCTCGGGTCGTTTTACGAAAAATGTTTTTATAAATTATGAATCAACGTCACAAAACGAATCCAATAAAAATTGTCTCATCAAAAACGGAGTTTGAAAACGTAAATACGTAATCCTAAGGTTTCCGGTTTAGTCGTAAAGGACGTTAAAATAAAATCGTAAGTCCTAATCTCTTCTCGTAAATTTGTGAGTTTATGAACCAACACAAATTTAAAACTCCAAAATAATATTCACGGATAAATTTATTTTTTTGAAATGTCGGACTGTCACCAAAATCGGTGTATGTAAACGTAAGCACGTAACGTTTAATCCTCTGGTTTAGACGTAGTACGACGCTACTTCAAGACGTAAATCCAAATTACTTCCCAAAAATAAGTGATTTCATATTGTAACATTAAAATAATGTTTTCAAATAAATATTGAGAATAAAATATCAACCATAAATTGACGGATTGTCACAAAGGTTCTATGTGATAGGAGGAGGAGAAGCGCAACAAAACCCCGACGTCGTGACGGGTACGTTTCTTCTCAATGGTCGTTATGCTTCTATTTTATTTGATACTGGAGCCGATAGGAGTTTTGTGTCGACTATCTTTAGTGTTTTGCTTGATGTGACCCCTTCGCCCTTAGACACTAAGTACACTATTGAGTTAGCAAATGGGAAGTTGATAGAAGCCGACACTATACTCCGTGGATGCACTTTAAATCTTCTAGGTCATCCTTTCGTAATAGACCTTATGCATGTTGAGTTAGGGAGTTTTGACGTGATTGTCGGAATGGATTGGTTGTCGAGATATCATGCTACGATTGTATGCGACAGGAAGATCGTTCATTTACCATTCGGTGATGAAGTTTTGGAGGTACAAGGGGATACAAGTAACGGAAAAGGGAAGTCACGAATGAACATTATCTCGCGTGTCAAGGCTCAGAATTTGTTGTCGGAACGTATTTTTAGCCTGTGTTACTGAAAAGCAGACGGAAGAAAAATGGTTGGAAGATGTACCTATCGTACGGGATTTTCCAGAAGTCTTTCCTGAAGATTTGCCTGGATTACCGCCGGCTAGACAAGTTGAATTTCAGATCGATTTAATACCGGGAGCTACACCTGTTGCTCGAGCGCCTTACCATTTAGCACCGTCAGAATTGCAAGAACTAGCGATGCAACTACAAGAGTTGACTGATAAAGGATTCATAAGACCGAGTTCTTCACCCTGGGGAGCTCCAGTCTTATTTGTAAAGAAGAAGGATGGGAGTTTTCGGATGTGTATCGACTATCGTGAGTTGAACAAACTTACCATCAAGAACCGTTACCCGTTACCTAGGATCGATGATCTATTTGATCAGTTGCAAGGATCGAGTGTTTACTCGAAGATTGGCCTTAGGTCTGGTTATCACCAATTGAGAGTCCATGAGTAAGACGTTGCAAAGACTGCTTTTAGGACTAGGTATGGACACTATGAGTTCCAAGTGATGCTATTCGGTTTGACAAACGCACCTGCTGTGTTTATGGACCTCATGAACCGGGTGTGTAAACCGTATTTGGACAAGTTTGTCATTGTGTTCATTGATGACATACTGATTTACTCAAGGAATGAGAAGGAACATGAGGAACATCTTAAGATAATACTGGAATTGCTTAAGAAGGAGGAATTGTACGCTAAGTTCTCGAAGTGTGATTTTTGGTTGCCAAGAGTACAATTTCTAGGTCACGTTATTGATAGCAAGGGGATTCATGTTGATCCTGTCAAGATTGAATCAATTAGGGAGTGGACTGCTCCTACGACACCGACTGAAATTCGCCAATTCTTAGGACTCGCCGGATACTACCGAAGGTTCATCGAGGGATTCTCGATGATCGCGAAACCATTGACGAAGTTGACTCAAAAGAAGGTGAAATACGAATGGGGAGATAAGGAGGAATTAGCATTCCAAAAGTTGAAACAAATGTTGCGTAGTGCGCCTATTCTATCGTTACTAGAAGGATCGGAAGACTTTGTTGTCTACTGTGATGCATCAGCAAAAGGATTGGGAGCTGTGTTGATGCAGAGGAAGAAAGTTATCGCCTACGCGTCACGACAACTGAAAACGCATGAGAAAAACTACACTACGCACGACTTGGAGCTAGGAGCGGTAGTATTTGCCTTGAAATTGTGGAGACACTACTTGTATGGAACCAAGTGTGTCGTCTATACCGGTCACAAGAGCTTACAACAAATTCTTGACCAGAAAGAACTGAACATGAGACAACGTCGACGGATCGAGTTGCTCAGCGATTATGATTGTGAAATTCGCTACCACCCTGGGAAGGACAATGTAGTGGCGAGTGCGCTAAGTAGAAAGGAACAATTGATGACACGTAGAGTTAGATCGTTAGCTATGGTTATCAATCCGAACTTACCTGTGCAAATTCGTGAAGCATAAACCGAAGCCCTTAAGCCTGAACATGTTGAAGCTGAGAAATTAGGAGGAATGGTTACTAAGAAATTGGAGACTAGCACTAATGGAACGTTATGTCTGAATGGTAGAAGATGGTTACCATAGTTTGGAGGACTAAGGGACTTGATTATGCACGAGTCGTAATAACTAAGTATTCGATTCACCCAGGATCTGACAAAATGTATCAGGATATGAAGAAGCTATATTGGTGGCCAAATATGAAAGCTGAAATTGCTACTTATGTAGGGAAGTGCCTGACTTGTGCTAGAGTGAAAACAGAACACCAAAAACCATCTGGATTGTTGGTTCAACCTATAATTCCCATGTGAAAGTGGGAAAACATAATCATGGATTTCATAACTAAGCTACCTAAAACAACCAACGGATACGACACAATTTGGGTAATTGTGGATCGACTTACGAAGTCTGCACACTTTTTGGCTATGAAGGAAGATGATTCGATGGATAAGCTTACGAGACTTTATCTGAAGGAAGTAGTCGCAAAACATGGGATACCGATCTCGATAATTTCTGATAGAGATGGTAGATTTACTTCGGAATTCTGGAAATCACTTCAGAAAGAGTTGGGTACGCAATTGGACATGAGTACTGCTTATCACCCACAGACTAACGGACAGAGTGAGAGAACTATTGATAGGTGTGTAAACACCCATCCTTTTTACCACTTAATTATATTAATAACCGAGCCAAAACATGTATTTTATGTCTTTTATGTCGGAATTATGCGTGGTTTGTGTTTTTGTTGTGATTTAGGACGAAATTGTGAAAAGTGGAGAAAACACGGCATTTACGGGCTTTTATTGAAGAAAAAGATGAAAGATGAAGTCAAGAAGTCAAGAGTGCAAAAAGAACGGAAGTCCAAGACCAATTCTGAAGATTTATCGAAGGAAAAGTCAAAAGACGGAAGTTTACCAAAAGCCGAAGAACTCAAGTCTTATTTATTGAAGAATTAAAAGACGAGTTTAAAGAAATCCCGAGCCAAAAGTCCTTAAAGTCCAAGATTAACAAAAGACTAAGAAGGAAGGACTTAATGGTGCAATTAACAAGAAAAGAAGGAGAGGAGGAAGCTTCCTCTAACCACTCTCCTAATCTCCTATAAATAGACCATTAGTATCTCATTTTCATTTTGTTGGCTAAGGTGACAATTAGTCTTCCACCTTTTAATTACTTGTCATTTACTTTTCATGTCAAATTTAAATACATGTCTTGCACCTTATTTACCATTCAATTTCAAGTAAGTGTTTTTAATTTTGTTGCTTTAATCTTTATTTACATTTGATCAAGTTTCTTTTCATTAATCTCATTCTACTTTTCTCCTTTTTGGTTCGGCTTAATTTCGGATTAAGCTAGCTTTTGCTTAATCCATTTGCTTATTTGATTAAAAGTTTCATCTTTTCTTTTCCTTTAAGTTACATACGAAATAAGCCACGAGTTTGACAACCTTGTGTGCTTATTTGGTATTTAGTTTAAGTGTTTTCAAAGTTTTCTTAAAAGTTTTACTTTTTAAAATCCATTTTATTTAGCGTCGTCTTTTAATTTTGAAAAGGTCTTAACTTTTTAGCTTATTGTCTTGTTTTGTTTTCGTTTCATTTGAGTTTATTTTGTTACTGCTTATTAGTTATAGCTTATTTAGTTCTTGTGCTTATTACGAATTTGTATCCATCGGAAAGTAAGGGTTCTCCACACATTGTAACGGCTTGCTTTACCACATTCCGATAGTGACAGTTTTGGACAAGGGTTTTGCATTCCGATCCGGGATTGCGATAGGAGTAACATCACCCTCATTCTGATCTGGGGTTGCGATCGCACATTCCGACGGCTCTTGAGGTTTACTTAGTCGAAGTGCTGCCCAATTTTTCTTAGCATCTTTCCGATCTGGGTATTGCGATCTGACACATTGCGATCAAAGGTAATCATTCCGATCTGGACCATATTCCGATAGGTCACTTTCCGATAGGTTGCACCTTTTATTCCGATAGCACATTCCGATCTGGGTTCTGATGGTATGGTGACAGCATTCCGATAGTGGATTCCGATGGGTATGGGTTTTGGATTTTAATTTTGCTTTGTTTAATTTTCAAGTTACATTTTAATACTCGTCAAATTTAATTTTCGTCACACTTTAATTTTAAGTCATTAGTTATTTTACTTTTCAAAGTTTTAAATATTTCACCATTTAATTTGATTAGACTTAGATTTAATTTAACGCCATTTTAATTTCTCGCCATTTACTTTTAAGCCATTTACTTTTAAGCCATTTACTTTAATTTCTTTGCACATTTAAACATACTACAACGACACACTTTTGTTCACCAAAATCAATAGAGTCACACATAGAACCTAGATCAATTCGATTAGACCAACCACTAGAACGATAATGCCTTGTATAAAATGGCGTCGTTGCCGGCTCTTTTCGTAAAGATTAACGGTTTTCTGTGAGAGACGTGTTGCTTTTTGGGATACGTTCACTTGTGAATGTTATTTTCTTGCTTAAAAAATTCAAAAAAATCATAAAAATTAAAAATTGATAAAAATCCATAAAAATTAAAATTTTCAAAAATCCAAAAAGATTTTATCTTTATTGTGTATATATATTGTCTTTGTGTTTGGTTTCTTTTTCTTTTGCATTTTCAGGTGTATGCGTACTAGATCTTCTAATTATCAAGAGCCCGAGACTCAAGAAGATTTAGCTATGTCAGGTGTTAACAACAATAATCCACCGCACCTCAATAATAACAACAATGTTCTTCCACAGCCCGATCTTCAGACAATGGAGGAACTTTGTCAACCTACCATGTTTGGACGAGGAGGACCGATTGCGCCAATGCAAATCAACGCTCCGGAGTTTTCGTTGAAGCACCACATGATTCAGCAAGTGCAAACAAATCCTTTCAGTGGATTGCCTGATGATGATGCCAACAAACACCTCGACAAGTTCATTACAATCACCCAAAGCATGAAGTTGCCTGGTGCCACAATGGATGTTCTACGCCTACAACTCTTTCCACATACTTTATCACATCATGCCGAAAAATGGTTTGATCGTCTCCCGAAGAATTCTATTCACACTTGGGATGACATGACTCAACGCTTTTTATCGCGCTACTTTCCACCATCCATGGTCACGAGCCTTCGCAATCAAATCAGCGGTTTCATGCAAGATCCCGATGAATCTCTTTTTGATGCTTGGGAAAGATATAATGTCTTGATTGATCGTTGTCCAAACCACAACATGCTCCCTGTGACCTTAATTGATACTTTCTACAACGGTTTGACTTTTTGAGATCGTGATACGATTAATGCAGCCGCCGGTGGCACATTCATGAAAAGGAGACCCGAGGAGTGTAGAGAGTTAATTGAGAACATGACTACTCACCACAAAAACTGGGATTCCTCCGCTTCTTCAAGGAACAACCCGAGAGTCAATGTCTCTTCTACCTCAGCAAACCCTGATATGACCGAACTCACCCGCATGATGACTGAAATGAGCAAAAGTATCACGCTTCTCGCTTCAAACCAACAACAACAACAAGTTAAAGCGGTTGCACCTTCTTGTGAAACATGTGGCGGTCCTCACTCATACACCGATTGTCCTTCTACTCAAGGAAATCCGGAAAATGTGTATGCAGCTTATGGTAATTATTCACCAGAAAATTACCAAGCTCGACCTCAAGGGGATAGAAATTTGCTGAGCTACCGGTCAAACAACTACCTTTCACCCGGTTTTTCTCCTCAAAACCAAAACCCCGCCAACAACTACAATAGAAGCAACCAAATCCCACCAAGAGCTTCTAATCCTTATCACCCACCCGCCCAACAAGCCCCACCCATTAACCCCGATGTTGAAGCCATCATGAGAACCCAAGGTGAGCAAATCAAGAATCTGCAGAGCCAAATTATCAATCTTAAAGGAGATATCACCAAGCAAGGAAATGAGATTAGATCCGAGCTTCGAGATAATATTCAATCCTCCTTCAGCAATCAAACAAATGATTTGAAGAATATGCTTGCTAGTTTCTTGCCTGCCGCTCAACCTTCTTCTTCGAGTTCTCTACCTTCAAACACCGTCACCAATCCGCGAGCTAATGTGAGTGCTATTACTACTCGTAGTGGAATTACCATTGTCGATCCACCGATCCCGCCCCCATCATCTACACCTCATCCACCACCATTTATCCCTACTCCTCCTACACCTAGTATTAGTGCACCATTACAGTCTCCGCCTCGTCATGCCGATGTACCTAGGAAGGAACCTTCAACATCTCAACCTTTACCTGCTACACCTTCACCTTCACCACCCAAACCCAATATCCCTTATCCCTCTCGTTTAGGCAAGTCCAAAATGCTAACCAAGGATGACGCTGAAGTGTCACGCTATGTGAAGATGATCTCTCAAATGAACTTCAACATTAGCTTTCTTGAGGCACTTGTCCACATGCCCAAATTTGTTAAAGCATTTAAGGAATTGCTTAAAAAGAAGGAGAAGCTTATTGAACTCGCCAACACACGCTTAAATGAAAACTGCTCTGCAGTCATTCTCAAAGAACTTCCGGAAAAGCTTGGAGATCCCGGTCGTTTTGTGTTGCCTTGCGTTTTCAACAAAACTGAAGAATTTACTACCCTTGCTGATCTCGGGGCCAGTATTAATCTGATGCCATTGAGTGTTTAGAAACACTATCATTGCCCGACCTCACTCCAACAAAGATGACTCTTGAACTTGCAAATCGCACTCTCGCTTACCCCGTTGGTATAGCCGAAGACGTGTTTATTAAAGTTGGCACATTTACTTTCCCAGTCGACTTTGTCGTTGTTGATTATGAAATGGACCCTCGTATTCCTTTAATACTTGGTCGGCCATTCTTGAGAATGGGACGAGCTTTAGTGGATGTGGCCGAAGGTGAGTTAATCTTAAGAGTCGGGGATGATGCACAAGTTTTCAAAATGGGGAAGCTTACAGGCAAATCTTTTGGACGAGAATCAGTGAATATGATTAATGTGCTTGATGACTTTGTCGTCTACGACAATCCTCTATTCGACTCTTGCATTCATAATCCACTTTTTAATGATGATGTGGATGATTCTCTATCCAATTTGGAACCTTCTCCCATTTATGATTCTCCACCGGTCTTTGATGCTTATGATGATGAGTCTAGCTCAGATTCGGATGATTATGATGACCTTACTTCTGAGTATCACGACCTGCCCACGTATGATGATTTTGATGAGGCTGATACTCTTTCGAGCGATTCCTCACATGATGAAGATCCTCCGCCATCACTCGGTCCTACTTTGGACGATTACTCATTTGAGGAAGACTTCTCTATGTTTCTCAACACTTACTTCCCTCATGAGAGTGATGCTCCTCCTTATGATTTTGAAGATTATCGTCTTGATCCTACTTTGGATTTGAAGAACATTCTTTCAAAGGAGAAGAAACCGGTCGACACCAATATCCGCAGCACGTATGAGTTAACACCTCTTTGTCCATCATCTGAGGACGAGGTTGTGCTTCTTCGCGGATCTTCTTCCCACTCTGCTGAGCCTGAGTGCTATTTTCCCTTAAAGGAAAAGGTGTTCGACCCCGGTATTGAAATCTTTAAGCCATCTCAGTATCCACCTGATGAAATAAAAGGAAAAAATTTTGGAACTATTGAAGACATGCTTGCACCTCACCATACTTGATCCCACCATGCTCCATCGCTTCTTAAGGGAACCTTGCCTATTCTTCTTTGGCTTGCCTTGTTCGCCTTAAGCCTCTGCTATTTGATGGACGAAAACTATGTCTTTGATCCTGGTGGATATGTTTCATGCTTCTTCCTATGATGATCAAGGTCGAGTCAGGCTCACGACTCGGTTAACAAAAATCAAGCACTTCTTGGAAGGCAACCCATGTATCTATCTTTTCGCTTTCTTTATCCTAAGTGTAGGGGAGACCCGTTGGTTTGCTTTCCTCTCCTCACTTCTTAATCAGGGATTCGAGCGCTCAGTGATCCACTCTTGATGATTCTTGACGACCTGTAATTCCGTTTTCACTTCTTCCCGGTTCTATCCTAAACTCTTTTAGATTCACTATTTTATATTTTCTCAATATTAAAATAGGAATCTCTTTAGTTGTCTTGTCCTTAGCGAGATTTAAACAAAGTGCACAATGTCCTAAGTGTAGGGGAGTTTACTCCCACATGCTTAAACATTGAGGACAATGTTTATGTTAAGTGTAGGGGGGACTTCTATCGAATTTAAGTGGCCTTTTCCTTGTATTTGTCCTCATTTTAACCGGAAAACCAATCTTTCGACATTTTTTAAAATTTTTGATCTATTTTGCCCATTAGTTTTCCCTTTGTATAGTTATTTTCTTTCCTTATTAGAATAAATGCTTAATAAAGTGGTTTTAGTTTTCAAACATTGTGAATCTTTTGACTCAACCCGAGTTTACTTACCTAAGTTACTCTAGCTAGTATCCTTAACGTGTGTAAGTCAAGTTTTGCTAGGCTTTTATATAGGGAGCTATAAAACGCGAAAGTCTTAACTCTCACGGGTTAAGAACAAGAACTTTTCGCAAGTTCCTATAATTGATCCTAGAGAGTCGTTTATCAAGGGAACTTTAAAATGCGATTTCTAAACTTGAAAAAGTCTAAGAATTTGCAAGATCCTATAGGCGACTCGAAAACCCAAAACTTTGATTTAATAGGCTAAGCATCCACGAGTCTCATTCCTTGAGATTTTAAACTGTGGAGAACGAGAGATGATAGAGCCAATTATAAGTTCGGTATTCTTTCGGGAATTTATGTGAGTTAATTATAAGCCTACTCTCCCATCGCTAGTTAATAAACTGTTTGCAATAAATAAGGTTGTACGATTTGAAAAGTTACTTAGCTTCTAGCCCAAGATCGTTTAAAAGTTGCTCGGTATGGATTAGAGTTCATAGCCAAGGCATAACTTATTGAAGCGGGATGCGAAGATTGGCGAGTCCGAAAAAGCCCTAACAAGGCATGAGGGCTATATTTTGTTGCTAAAGATCCAAAGTGATGTGAAGAATCATTTATCAAAAATCAATATGAAGGATAGAGACAAACGACGAAAAGCAAAAACTCCCCAAAAGTCATGGAGAAGTGTATCCGAAAAGACCCTAACAAGGTATGAGGATAAATAGATCCAAGTCATAAAAGGAGGTGGATCGTTGTATATCAAAATCCAAAATAAAGATTGGAGAAAAATGAAGAAGTCGTGGTCCAAGTATGAATCTCTCAAAACTTCAAGTGAAGAAATTATATTATGAAGAGAAGACCATTATTTCATGAACGTCTCTCAAGGTTTGAAGTATGAAGTCGCTGCCAAATATCGGTCCGAGAAAGGTCTCAAATCGCGAAGCGAGTTATGCCAAGATATGAACTTTATGAGGCCCCGAGAAGCAGTTTTAAAAGATTTTGTCTTTTAGCTAACTATTGATTAAATCGTTCACTTTATTTTCGGACTAAATAACTATCGAAATAAGTCAACAATGCATCCTCGTGATCATTCAAGACAAAAATAAAATATAAGAGATACACCTAGGAATAAGGGAGTCTAAGTGAGTAATTGGCCCACATGAGTTCGTGTTAGTTTACTAACTTATAATAACAATGATCTCGTTTTTAAGCTTGGTTTGGAGAAAGTGAAAACTTGAGGATGATGATTATTCATGACATTTCCAAAACCCAAGGTATGCTTTTGATTTCTTTACTTTGAATGTTTATAATTTTCTATCTCTTAAATAAAGGCCAAGGTGGATTGATTATGATGAAAAATGTAAACGTGCTTTGTAACTAATGCATTGCATGAGGACATTGCAATGGTCAAGTGTAGGGGATTTGATAGGTGTGTAAACACCCATCCTTTTTACCACTTAATTACATTAATAACCGAGCCAAAACGTGTATTTTATGTCTTTTATGTCGGAATTATGCGTGGTTTGTGTTTTTGTTGTGATTTAGGACGAAATTGTGAAAATTGGAGAAAACACGGCATTTACGGGCTTTTATTGAAGAAAAAGATGAAAGATGAAGTCAAGAAGTCAAGAGTGCAAAAAGAACGGAAGTCCAAGACCAATTCTGAAGATTTATCGAAGGAAAAGTCAAAAGACGGAAGTTTACCAAAATCCAAAGAACTCAAGTCTTATTTATTGAAGAATTAAAAGACGAGTTTAAAGAAATCCCGAGCCAAAAGTCCTTAAAGTCCAAGATTAACAAAAGACTAAGAAAGAAGGACTTAATGGTGCAATTAACAAGAAAGGAAGGAGAGGAGGAAGCTTCCTCTAACCACTCTCCTAATCTCCTATAAATAGACCATTAGTATCTCATTTTCATTTTGTTGGCTAAGGTGACAATTAGTCTTCCACCTTTTAATTACTTGTCATTTACTTTTCATGTCAAATTTAAATACATGTCTTGCACCTTATTTACCATTCAATTTCAAGTAAGTGTTTTTAATTTTGTTGCTTTAATCTTTATTTACATTTGATCAAGTTTCTTTTCATCAATCTCATTCTACTTTTCTCCTTTTTGGTTCAGCTTAATTTCGGATTAAGCTAGCTTTTGCTTAATCCATTTGCTTATTTGATTAAAAGTTTCATCTTTTATTTTCCTTTAAGTTACATACGAAATAAGCCACGAGTTTGAAAACCTTGTGTGCTTATTTGGTATTTAGTTTAAGTGTTTTCAAATTTTTCTTAAAAGTTTTACTTTTTAAAATCCATTTTATTTAGCGTCGTCTTTTAATTTTGAAAAGGTCTTAACTTTTTAGCTTATTGTCTTGTTTTGTTTTTGTTTCATTTGAGTTTATTTTGTTACTGCTTATTAGTTATAGCTTATTTAGTTCTTGTGCTTATTACGAATTTGTATCCATCGGAAAGTAAGGGTTCTCCACACATTGTGACGGCTTGCTTTACCACATTCCGATAGTGACAGTTTTGGACAAGGGTTTTGCATTCCGATCCGGGATTGCGATAGGAGTAACATCACCCTCATTCTGATCTGGGGTTGCGATCGCACATACCGACGGCTCTTGAGGTTTACTTAGTCGAAGTGCTGCCCAATTTTTCTTAGCATCTTTCCGATCTGGGTATTGCGATCTGACACATTGCGATCAAAGGTAATCATTCCGATCTGGACCATATTCCGATAGGTCACTTTCCGATAGGTTGCACCTTTTATTCCGATAGCACATTCCGATCTGGGTTCTGATGGTATGGTGACAGCATTCCGATAGTGGATTCCGATGGGTATGGGTTTTGGATTTTAATTTTGCTTTGTTTAATTTTCAAGTTACATTTTAATATTCGTCAAATTTAATTTTCGTCACGCTTTAATTTTAAGTCATTAGTTATTTTACTTTTCAAAGTTTTAAATATTGCACCATTTAATTTGATTAGACTTAGATTTAATTTAACGCCATTTTAATTTCTCGCCATTTACTTTTAAGCCATTTACTTTAATTTCTTTGCACATTTAAACATACTACAACGACACACTTTTGTTCACCAAAATCAATAGAGTCACACATAGAACCTAGATCAATTCGATTAGACCAACCACTAGAACGATAATGCCTTGTATAAACTATTCAAACGCTGGAGGACATGTTGCGTGCTTGTGTGCTTGACTTTGGAAAGCAATGGGACAGACATTTGCCTCCAGTGGAATTCTCTTACAACAATAGTTATCATACTAGTATTAAGGCTGCACCGTTTGAAGCGTTGTATGGTCGTAAATGTCGCTCGCCTGTGCGTTGGAGTGAGGTTGGGGATAGTCAACTCACTGGCCCTGAACTCATTCGTGAAACAACTGAGAAGATTGTTCAAATAAAGAGCCGAATTCAAGCAGCCCGTGATCGTCAAAAGAGTTACGCCGACGTTCGACGTAAGCCTCTCGAATTTCAAGTGGGAGACAAAGTGATGCTAAAAGTATCACCTTGGAAAGGTGTGGTACGTTTTGGCAAGCGAGGAAAGCTGAACCCCCGTTATATTGGACCTTTCAAATTCTGGCAAAGGTTGGAACTGTAGCCTATCGTCTCGAATTACCGCAAGCGTTGAGCCGCGTGCACAGCACTTTTCATGTGTCGAACTTGAAGAAGTGCCTATCTGATGAGACACTCGTTATACCATTGGAGTAACTCCAAATCAACGACAAGATACAATTTGTCGAAGAACCTGTTGAAATCATGGACCGTGAGGTCAAACGATTGAAACAGAGTCGTATTCCGATCATCAAGGTGAGGTGGAATTCTAAACGTGGACCTGAATTCACTTGGGAGCGTGAGGATCAATTTCGCAAGAAATATCCGCAACTCTTTGACAACTCTAAAAACCGTGACACTCCTAAGCTTTGAGGACAAAGCTTCTCTATCAATGGGATGATGTAACACCTGGTAATTTTTCCTACTTTGTAAAATGACTATTTTACCCTTTGACTTTTTATTTAGTCAACTATGTGATTTAACTGTGTAGGAACCGGGAAGTTATCCCGCGTTTTCTGAAAAACTGTTTGCTGACGAGTAATGACTTGACATTGTGCTCAGTCATTATTCTAAACACTTTCTGTGAATCTGACCAAAATGCTGAGACGGTCAAGAATTGACGATAATCCATGAGATTATTCGTTATCTGTGAATTATGTGCTTAACTGATTAGTTTTTAACAGTGTGATCGTATTTTCATGAACAGCGTATTTAAATATTTCTGTATATGTTTATATGCTTGTATTTTAGTATTTTTGCTATTTCTAGTAATAAATCGTATTTTCTGTGAATATTTAATTAACGTATCGCGTTTTCGTATTTTACGTCGTTTTTACGTTTAACCGTCGTTGGCATGCATAAAATACCTTATAAATCATAAAATATCAGTTTTCGTCGAAAAATCGTAAATTAAATATATTTCGTCAAATTTTTAAGTTTTACGTAATTTTAAACTTAACTATATACTTTCCGACATTTACCTAAAAATAACTAACCTTTTTACCTTAAACCTTCTAACTAGTTACCATAGTAAAAAATTTGAAATATTTACCCTTGTGGGAACCCCCCCCCCCCCCCCCCCCCCCCCATAACCGGCCAAAACAACACCTCCACATGGAGGAAAACCATTTTGTTACAACTTTGCCATATTAAGCATACACTTACACATCTAACACATTTTAACTTATTAACCCTTTTTACCTCAAATCCTTTCACAATATTTCACTCATTCACTTCACAAAAAAAACACACAACTCTCTTTCTCTCTCAAAAACACACGGCACAAACACACACACAAAAACCTCCATTGTTGATTTCTTGAAGCTCCACTTCAAGAACATTTAGCACAAAACAAATACATCCTAGGGTTTATACAAGCATAAGGAAGAATGGATTTTCTTGGTTTGTCGATTTGAGAAGTTTTTGGATGAAGTTTATAGAAGTTGGGTTTTGTTGATTTTTAGTTGATTAGAGCGTAGATCGGGTTATCGTGGTTACGTAGAATCGTTACTCAAGGTTATTTCTTGAACCTTTTTGGATTCTTTCTTTTTCATGCATAATCTATGTAGATCTATGCATGCATGTTACTCATCAACTATTTTCTTGAAATAAAAAGATAAAAATTATTTTGGTCATGAAATATTTTAGATCTATGAAAATTATGTGTGGATCTATTAGATCCATGCATGAAAATGTTTTAATTGAAAGACTTGTAAAATATAAAAATGTATATTTTTATATTTATGGACTTGAAAGATAAATCTTGTATTTTGAGTATGTTTATGAATAATTGAAGGGAACTAGTAGTGTTACTACTAGTGGTTACGCTTGAAAATGGTCGAAAACGAGTTTTTACGAAAAACATACAATCTGTCCGATTTTTATAAGAGGCGTAGAGGGTCGTAAAAATTGTTTTGACACTAGTTTACGACGATATTATGAAAATATAAGTTAATACCTTCGTTTCGATATATTATGGGCTAAAACGGAGCTAAAATGAGTAAGATATGGTCGTTTAAATTTCGTTGTCGGAAAACTTAATTTTGTGAAAAAGACTATAATGTACTTGCTGTCTAGATTTTTAAAGTGGTCGAAACGACGTTTTCGAGTCAAACGGAGTTGTTTTAAGTGTCGAAATGGTTACTAAAAGTTGTGTATAAATGTTGGACTCGTTTTGTAAAAAGGGTATTAGCGCGAAATGTGAATACTTGGTGTACCGTTAAAAGTTTGAACGTTGGAAGTGGAAATTGATACTATTGCGGAAAATGACTTGTTGGAATATTGACGATTGAGAAAGTGTTGAAAATAGGGGTTTTAGGACGAGATTTGAGTACTTACTAAAAATGACAAATTTTTATGTGACGCTGAAAGGCTGCCGAATTTTCGTTAGAAATTGTGTTGAAAAATTTATTAAGATAAATTTTGGTAAATTAAAATTTACGCCGAAAGGCTGTCGAAATTTCGTCGAGTCAAAAATAAATATTTTTGCCTAAGTATATATATACTATAATGTTTATAACGATATAATGTAAGACCCCAAAAATCTGGTAACGGGACAGGTAAGCACTGTGGGGTCCCACATCATGATAACAACATACATGGCAATAAGGTAAATAAAAGACAAAGCAAATAATATGACACACTTCACGAGTTTATTCAAAAGCTGCGGAATAAAATATATAAATATGGTCCCAGATTTGCATAATATGACATCAACAAAAGTCAAATAATTTTACCAACATACTCATAATAGTCTTAGTGCATAAAAGTACTTTTATTTGGCATGATTAACATGGCATAATTACTTTTCCTAAAAGTTTCAACCAATAATGACATGGAATCGTCCAGTTGTCGGATCCTGCGGGCTCCCATCCTTAGGTATTCCTCTTACCTTTCTAAGTTGGGCAAAAACAGACCTAGAACTATTTTCAATCGCAGACTATCAAAACAGAAAGTTGTAAACGTCTTACGATGCCTTCGGTAACTTGAGCACAAATCCCAAATGGTATAAGATTTTGACACCAAACCAAAAAGAGAAGTTGTCTTATGATTGCACCTACTGTAAAAAGTTATAAAATCGTAAATTCATCCTTTTTACCCAAGTCAATTAACCCACGTTTTAAGCATAACATTCATATTTGACATAGTTTAGTAAAACGGCCGTTCCGGGCACATCCGGACACTTCCGGTTTCCATCCAACTCACCATATACTAAGCACATCAGTGGGTATCAAATTTTCAAATAAAAACACAGTCATATATTTAAGAAAATTTTGCCATAACCTGTTTGTTTCTGTGATAATTTTCATACTACGAAAACGACTCCATTCGGCTACCTAACCTTAATCAAGCAACACTTAAGCTATACCAAATCGCCACGCAAGTGTCCTAAGTCCTAATATGACCTAATTATCAAAAATCTCAGTGGGTTTCACCCAAGGATTTTAAAATACATGAACAAGAAGAATCAAAATACTAGCAATATCAAAACTAAAATGCTAGGAGGGACTATACCTTCACAACAAGTAGGGATTAATCCAAACACGCAAATTAAATAATTCCTCCTCTTTGATCCTTAGAAATTTCGTGGCTCTAGGTCATCATAACATACCCAAATCAAAAAATTTCACAACATATAAATGTTTTATGCATAGAAACATCACAAACAAACATGGAATTTTACAAAAACATCATCAAATCATAAGATTTGATGGTTTTTTGACCTCAATCAAAAACTTGATGCATGTTGTAATTAACACATGGGTATGAATAAGAATCAAAGATTAGACATGGAATTAGTATTAATTTACCTCAATTCAAAAAAATCATAGGTTTTGAGTGGTGTTGGTGATGTGTCGGCCTAAGGAAAGAAGGAGACCATCGATGTTTTTTTTTTTTTTGAAAGTTACTGATTTTTTTGTTTAAGTATAAGGCTAAAATGGATCAAATAAAGTCAAATTTGGGCTCCCTTGAGCCTAGCCCATCTGAATACCCAAGAAAAGGCCCAAAGTATTTGGTGTTAACTCTCGAAATTTTAAGGGTTTAAATAACGTGCTGTTTCCGATGAAAACCGAGACTCGTTTATTTTTAAAACGAAATTTCTTTAAAATTACTCGTAAACACTAGTTTGGCCCGGATTTCACTAAGTCGGATCAAGGAGTCAAGAATAACTAGAAATCATATAAAAATAAATTTTATTGCGACGTTCGGACCCGAAAACCCAGTCCGACAGCCGGAAAACGCAAAAACGCAAAAGTTCACCATTGCGTCCGTAATTGCTCAATATGTCGTTTTTCATTATTTTTTAGGCAAAGAGTCAATAATAATACATATAAAATGTGATAAACCTCATAGAAATTACAAACATGAAGTTTGGGCATTTTGCTAATAATATCGTAAATTAGCGAAATTCATAAAATTTTATATTTAACTAAAATTCGAGGATGACACGTAATCACTGTAAAATAATTAGGGAATGTGGTGAAAGCGTGAATAAGCACGCATAACAGTTAAAAGAAAATTATCGAAATTCCGTGTTCTCACAGTCTTCCCCCCTAAAGGAACTCTAGTTCCTCAGAGTTTAACTGGAGGCAGTAGGTAACTGAAAGAGATGAGGATACTAGACTTTGAATTGCTCTTCGCTTTCCCAAGTGAATTTAGCGCCAAGTCACGAGTCCCAACAGACTTTAACGATTGGAAACCAACTGCGCCTAAGTTTCTTTACTTGTCGGTTCACAATTTCGATCGACTCTTCAACAAAATACATTTTGTCGTCGACTTTGATCTCTTCTAACGGAATTTGAATGTCTGACTCGGCCAAACATTTCTTAAGGTTGGAAATGTGAAACACGTTATGAACGCAACTTAGTTCTTGCGGTGAGCTCAAACGATGAGCAATTGGGCCAATACGTTCGATAATTTCAAACTTGGATTAAAATAATGACCTTTCAGTACGGAGAAATATCAAAAGATAACATGAACAAAATAATTGCTTAAACGGACAAGGCGCTCTAAAATGAGCCAAGATGGTTAATAAACAAGGAATCGCAAATCACGCAACTGTAAAGCATGACAATTTACTTATAGAAAAATAGAAGGGAAATATGAATTACATATAGTCATTTGGATTACAAGTTGTCACAACTATTTGTCTAGGATTTGATATTACTTTCGATTTGGCTTAAGTATTTTCTTGATTATAAGAAAACTTTACACGGTTTAGTGATTTGAAATCAAACTATATATATATTTAGTGAGTAACCAGTTGCTATATCTTTTCTTGATCAGGATTTCGAAGTAAAAGTAACTTAGTTCAAATAATTATTTCAATCATCTTAACAGCTTTTGGGATGACTGTATGAAATTATTGTTAAAAACTCAGGTTTATCGTTACCATTAGAAAAAAAATCAAATTTCCAATTTTTTTATCATTGTTAGAAATTATAATTTAAAATGATAATTTCATTAGGTCGAATGTAAAGTATGATACAATCAAATACTTTAAAATATACAGCTTGAGATCCTTTCAAACACTAGTTATAATTCTACCAGAGAGGATGTATAGATCTTATATTTAACTTGAAACGGATATTTTGATAATTTAAACACCTGATAAAGTGTGTAAAATGTTCTTAAAGTTTAGAATAATTTATATAAATCCATATAGGTGTTTAATGTCTCAAATGGTAAACATGTGACATATCCGAGTTTTCAAGATGTGACAAGATAGCAAACGAGTATGAATCGAATAAGGATCAACAATTAGTATACGAGTAATAGTACGAGGGGATAAAACATAATTCGTATCATTTTCTTAATGAACATGATAGGATAGATGCATCGATGATACGAAAATAAGAAATTAAGGAGTTAGCAATGATTAATTCACGAGTGTGGTTGGCGTCACCAACAACGGTTTTTTTTTTTTAAAAATTCTCGATGGTCGATACACGATCGAAAGAGAAAAGCCACACAACAAGTTTTCGAACCAATAAAAATTATTAAAAGTCACTTGAGAGTAATTCCAGTAAAATGAACAACATTAGCAATGAGAGAGCGAAGTCATCACATGGTTTACACAAATAAATTTCAAGACAACAGAGTCTAACTCACATCATGACAAATACACGAAATCATCGTTCACTTCTAGTCATAAATCACTATTCGCGTCCGGAGATGTTTCGAAGGTCTATAAAGATAGATAGAGGAGGTCGATCGATGTAGAAGCATAACAATGTTGAAACTTTCAAGTCTGGTATCAATGGTTAGAAATTAGACAAGTTGTAACGAAAACTATGTCACGAAGTTGAGGTTACAAGCCAAACAAAGATCGTTGAATAAGGATATATGTGCTTGAGGCATGTACTTTTTTTTAAGAAAAGATAAGGGATCATATGTGTATGTCGCGAACTGGTGGTACTCGCATAAGATGTAATAGTTTTCTACCTTTATTTTATCTAAATTTTTAGAAACACAAGTAAAAGTTCTTTGACAAGATATTTTAGGTGACTACTATTTGGCCTCGCATGGCTCCTTCCAAATTACGCATAGGTGATCAGGCCATGCATAATTTAGGACTAGCAATGAGATGCTCAGCTTCGTCAAACCAGTATTACATATCATATGACTTAAAATATGTATATGGAATCAAAATAATTTATGAAACTTTTCGCCAGTACTAATTGGCTAGATGTTTAAATCAACAATTTTATTGTTACAAGAATTCTTTACGAGACTAATTGTTGAACAATTTGTGAAAATACATTGTAAAATTAATATTTATTAATTTTATAAGATAACATTCAAGTATTTAATAAGGCCCAAGTGGAACATTTTATAAAATGATCCACAAACAATACCATTTTGGGTTTATAGAGCAACTTATAAAATAGCGAGTGGGTTACATGGGGGTAAATAAGAGTAGTTCAAGACAACCAACGAAATGGTTACAAGTTGATAAGTTTCAAAAGGTTTAGTCAGTATCACCATGAAACACGTGTCAAGATGATAACGAACGATGTGAAAACAAGAACTTCAAACCTTGACCCAATTCAGTGGTGCGATAGAAGAAACGAAAGGTAAATAAAATGACAAATGAGTCATGTATTATAGAAAGGATTAAGGAATCCATACGCGTGCAGATAGAGATCCAGCTGAAGTAGGGCAATAGTAATACTTTAAGAATTATCCGCGACCTAATACGTAAAAAGTCAACAAAAGTCAAAGTATGACCCGAGTATGACCCAATAAGGAAAAGTTGTAAAAATATATGTAAGTTACTGGAATACAATAAAATATGGTCATACAAACTTGTTTCATCAAGCTATATAGCTTAAAACTCATTTTTATAAGTTTTGACTAACCGTATGGAAAATAGTCAACCTTTGGCTTTTCCGACTTGAGGCGAATTACTAATCGTTAGACCTAAATTTCACTTCAATTATGATGTTATACATCCTAAGTATCAGTATCGATCATCCCAAATCCAATCCAGAAGGTTTAGGCTTGCTTCAGGGGCGTTTGGGTAATGAACTAGTCATTTACTCGCTTAATGAAAAAGTGTAGAAAACTCCTTTTCGCGAGGCTTAAAAATCCTAATTAGACTCTTGGAAAAATTCTACAAAAATTCAGAGAAGTCATACACATCATGTAGTTAATATCTGGTGAATTTTAAGAAAAGTTTTGAAGTCTAGATACCTTTTTAAAAATAAAAACCAAAACGCATTCTGAGCGAAAAAGTCAAACTTTACAGTCTATGTTTTACATTTTTGAGGGTCAAATGCCCACTTTAAAGCTTCCGTTACCGTGTGGGTGACTAAAAACATCATTCCGGACAACTTTGTAGTTTTATCCGAAGGCTAAAAACACTTTTACGACACACTTATACCTATGACAGCAGCTATATAATCAAAATTTTGTAACTTTTCAAATTAGTCAACAATACCCACTTATGTGTCAAAAACCTAAAGCTAGCTAACGGACACTAAAACTTTGCATCAAAAGTCATCATTATATGTTTTTCAAATGTTTCAAGTGATAAATCTTGGCTAAACACTCATTAACCATACCAAGCACGCTAAACCAAACGCTAGTTTAAGTCGGTTGCTCCCTATTAGACTAGTTTCTAAAATGCCCGCCATTTAATCATTATGAAGAGATAGACGAAGAATCTTATACCGTCGGAAACGTATTATCATACCCGACATTCTTAGCTATATGAATTTATCTCAGTTCTCCAAATGAAAAAAAAAATCCATCTTAGAGAAAAGTTAAAACTTTAGAAAATCGGTTATAAGATTAGCGATCACCGTTTTAGTCATAAAATTCAACTGGTGATGGCTATTAACGCAATCTCAGCGGCCAGGCTTAGCTTATAATGTATACTAACTACCCAAGGCAAAACATAAGGGTTAAATGGGTCCTAACCTGTAGCAAAATACCAAGCATACCTGCTGGTCCAGAATGGGTTTTCAACCGTATTTCGGCTGTAACTTCTTAATGCGGATGAGGTAAAGGGTGTGCGAATAACCAAAACGAGCGTAAAAATAAGCTCTTTTATTCTGTAAAACTGAAAATAAAATTTGACCTTATTTTGGACCTTGAAATGCGTGTACATCAGCAAACTTTCCTATATTATTTTTCTCAGATTTCCAATTGCCACAAAATATTCGTTATAAAGAATTAGAAGTCGAATTTTATATCAAAACGATCGGCTAAACAAGATTTATCATTTTATTCGGCTAAAAATGAAATTTATAAAAGTTTTGAACTTCGTTATGCGTGCTAAAGAATTCTGCAGCGCGTTAAATTTTATAAGGGGGCGTTTGGATCATGATTTTTTTTAGCTTTTCATTTGTCGCCAATTTCTTATTGTCTGACTTGTTTCACCAACAATTTTTATTTATCACTTCGAATACGCACATGGCTTATGGATTCCAAAACGACGAAAAATACACATTTCGTAAGAATGAAGGAAAGTAGCGGCAGAAGGGCGTTTAAAGAATACTAGTCAACAAGACTATAAACAAAAGAAACGGACAACGTTCTTGACTTAATTTTCAATATATGAAGTAAAAACTTCATAGGCGTGCGATCTCTTCCAAACTCATAATAGATACCAAAGAAAAGGCGAAATATCAATAAGTCGCACTCCCAAGTATAGGATATTTTAAACGTGGAAGAATATTAGAAATCTATATGTGAAAAGCCGTAATCCAATCAATCGTCACGAACTAGACGTTTAGCTAAAAATCAGCATGACGTTTCCGAAATGTAATCGAATATTATAATTCGAATTCGAAAGAAGAATAATCAGTGAAACATGAAATTTAGAACAATGTTAAATGTCAAGTAAAACGGTGACATAAATGAGTAGCAAAGCGAGATTTAGAAAGATCTCATCGACTAAAACACTTAGAATATCTCAACTGGAGTTATCGCGAAAACTCGCGCAAACGATAAAAGCATGTCGTTAGAAATAGTCGGTACAGAAAAATCGGAAGAATACAAGAATAAAGTAATGAATATTGTAGTAAATTATACAAGTCTCAATATAGGTATAACTCAAGCAATAGTAAGGATTAGAGAGTTACCCGCGCGGATACCGAACATCTTGGCAGATTCCATGTTTGGCACTAAGACTCATAGGATTTTCTTGAAAAATATGGGTCATAGACTAAGTTTAAAACGCCTTAATTCACTATGACCATGGCTCTGGTACCAATCTGTAAGACCCCAAAAATCTGGTAACGGGACAGGTAAGCACTGTGGGGTCCCACATCATGATAACAACATACATGGCAATAAGGTAAATAAAAGACAAAGAAAATAATATGACACACTTCACGAGTTTATTCAAAAGCTGCGGAATAAAATATATAAATATGGTCCTAGATTTGCATAATATGACATCAACAAAAGTCACATAATTTTACCAACATACTCATAATAGTCTTAGTGCATAAAAGTACTTTTATTTGGCATGATTAACATGGCATAATTAGTTTTCCCAAAAGTTTCAACCAATAATGACATGGAATCGTCCAGTTGTCGGATCCTGCGGGCTCTCATCCTTAGCAAAATTTAGCATTAGCATTACCTGAGAAATAACATGTAAATATGTCAACATAAAGCTGAGTGAAATTCATAGGTTTAATAAGTGGTAATGTGAAATACAAACATTAGTTTTATAAAATAGCAACAGGATATGATTTAGTACCGTCGTACAAAAATATTTATATTAATTTATTGCAATAGCTCACGACACCGAAGCTTTAACATAAATGTTTTACCCCTAGTAAGTATCTAGTCAAAATACTTAGGTAATTAAATGTAAGTGCGTCAAGGTAATCGGGACGGGGATTGTTAATCCCGATGGATCCATCCACAACATTCGCGCTTGCAAAATGCGAACTAACGGTTCATGATGTAGGGGCTTTTTGACTAAGGTACTAATGCAATAAGTAAATGTATAATCTGGGGAAAGCATACCGTTCTTGAATAGCATACTAAAAGTTTTAAATGATTGTATTCCACGCATGTTATTCTCACCCCGCAATTTGTAACAAGTATATAAGAAAAGGGGCTATGAACTCACCTTTAGTAAGTAATCACAAGGTAAAAGGGGCTGAGCAAAAAGAAGTCTTCACGGACCTATGCAATGGTGACACGTAATAAGAATGCGTTCAATGAAGCAATAACGTTTTAGAAGTGGCGGGACATAATATGACTAGGTAACTTGTGTGCGATGGCGAGACCTAAGCTTAAGTTAAAATTTTGACCCAACACCTTGAACCTACTGTAATAACCTAATATCAACCTTGTATGATGGTCCAAGCATTTATGTGTGGGTTCCGAACACGTTTAAGACTCGGTTTGAAAAACCAAAACAAGGGATTGCATTCAGTTTTCTGAAAAAGGCTGTGAAGATTTGGTCATATCTAAAAATCGATAATAGTACAGGAGGTGAAATTTCTTGACATGTATAGTATTCCTCTTACCTTTCTAAGTTGGGCAAAAACAGACCTAGGACTATTTTCAATCAACGGGAATTCCATTTTTAGTGGCAGACTATCAAAACAGAAAGTTGTAAACGTCTTACTATGCCTTCGGTAACTTGAGCACAAATCCCAAATGGTATAAGATTTTGACACCAAACCAAAAAGAGAAGTTGTCTTATGATTGAACCTACTGTAAAAAGTTATAAAATCATAAATTCATTCTTTTTACCCAAGTCAATTAACCCACTTTTTAAGCATAACATTCAGATTTGACATAGTTTAGTAAAACGGCCGTTCCGAGCACATCCGGACACTTTCCGTTTCCATCCAACTCACCATATACTAAGCACATCAGTGGGTATCAAATTTTCAAATAAAAACACAGTCATATATTTAAGAAAATTTTGCCATAACCTGTTTGTTTCTGTGATAATTTTCATACTACGAAAACAACTCCATTCGGCTACCTAACCTTAATCAAGCAACACTTAAGCTATACCAAATCGCCAGGCAAGTGTCCTAAGTCCTAATATGACCTAATTATCAAAAATCTCAGTGGGTTTCACCCCAGGAGTTCAAAATACATGAACAAGGAGAATCAAAATACTAGCAATATCAAAACTAAAATGCTAGGAGGGACTATACCTTCACAACAAGTAGGGATTAATCCGAACACGCAAATTAAACAATTCCTCCTCTTTGATCCTTAGAAATTTCTTGGCCCTAGGTCATCATAACATACCCAAATCAAAAATTTTCACAACATATAAATGTTTTATGCATAGAAACATAAAAAACAAACATGGTATTTTACAAAAACATCATCAAATCATAAGATTTGATGATTTTTTTGACCTCAATCAAAAACTTGATGCATGTTGTAATTAACACATGGGTATGAATAAGAATCAAAGATTAGACATGGAATTAGTATTAATTTACCTCAATTCAAAAAAAATCAGAGGTTTTGAGTGGTGTTGGTGATGTGTCGGCCTAAGGAAAGAAGGAGACCATCGATGTTTTTTTTTGTTTGAAAGTTACTGATTTTTTGTTTAAGTATAAGGCTAAAATGGATAAAATAAAGTCAAATTTGGGCTCCCTTGAGCCTAGCCCAGCTGAATACCCAAGAAAAGGCCCAAAGTATTTGGTGTTAACTCTCGAAATTTTAAGGGTTTAAATGACGTGCCGTTTCCGATGAAAACCGAGACTCGTTTATTTTTAAAACGAAATTTCTTTAAAATTACTCGTAAACACTAGTTTGGCCCGGATTTCACTAAGTCGGATCAAGGAGTCAAGAATAACTAGAAATCATATAAAAATAAATTTTATTGCGACGTTCGGACCCGAAAACCCAGTCCGACAGCCAGAAAACGCAAAAGTTCACCATTGCGTCCTTAATTGCTCAATATGTCGTTTTTCATTATTTTTTAGGCAAAGAGTCAATAATAAGACATATAAAATGTGATAAAACCTCATAGAAATTACAAACATGAAGTTTGGGCATTTTGCTAATAATATCGTAAATTAGCGAAATTCATAAAATTTTATATTTAACTAAAATTCGAGGATGACACGTAATCACTGTAAAATAATTAGGGAATGTGGTGAAAGCGTGAATAAGCACGCATAACAGTTAAAAGAAAATTATCGAAATTCCGTGTTCTCACATATAACATTTACAAGTCACGATTTTAACTACAAAATAATATAAGTATGATTGATGAGTAACGTACGTGACGAACTTTTGTGACTTATTTGCTAGCGCCTAAACTATAGTATTATATTTAGGTTGTTGCTAGAGTTGCTCGCTACTATTTGATCTTACTTGTGCGGTTTGAATCGTTGCTTGAGGTGAGTTTATAGATCCCTATTAAACTGTTTTTATATGTTTAATGTTTTGGGATGTGATAAATGCTTTCGATGCTTGCTTCTGGACGCAAGTAAAACTTGATTTCTGTGAACGTTTTGTGAACACTGTTTATGAGATAGCTTAAGTTGCTTTAGCCATAGTCTCCACTATCTTGAATCGTTAGTTACTCTGCTGGAGTAAGCTCTTATGTTACGGATAGATCTATTGAGGGTTGACAACCTCCACTCGGGCATTCTGACGCCGGACGAGTGTGTACCATTTGTATGAACGGAGTTATCTTGGCTAGGTACTCCATTGGGGCAAAATTTATGTATGCAATCTATTGTATGCACTGGATCACTAGTTTCGATGTCACGAGCTTAGCTATCATAAATATTGTGAACACTCAATTTATCCTACACTTGGCACTATATCTCCTATAGTTGCACGTGTACATGAAATGAAATCTGAAATTGAATTACTATGAATTTTTACTTGAAACCTATATTCTCACCAACTTTATGTTGGACCTAATTTAGCATTTATCTCAGGTAATTGATGATGAGTTGTATCTGCTGTGTGAAGTACTTGGAGTCCGCATGCATTTCTGGGCTATCTTCGGACATTTATTTACTTATGCTTTTGAACTGTTATCTCGTTGATGTTTAAAACTTTTATATTCCGCTGCACTATCTTTTGAAACTGAGACCTTTTGTACTGTGATGCTTTTAATTTAAATTCAACGAGGTAATTTTATAAAACGTCTCATTTAGAGTCGTTCTCTTGTACCTTGAACTATGATACAATGACGTAACAGCCCCCGAGCTTCACCGCTTCCGCATATCACATTTTGGGGTGTTACAATATACAAGAATAAAACCGACATGGACGGAAAAGTACAATCTTATAAAGCTCGTTTAGTAGCTAAAGGTTTTACACAAATTTTTGGCATAGACTACGAGGAGACATCTTCTCCTGTAGCAGACTTAAGAGCTATTAGGATTCTCATAGCTATAGCAGCATACTATGACTATGAGATATTGCAAATGGATGTTAAAACTGCCTTCTTGAACGGTCGCTTAGATGAAGACATCTATATGCAGCAACCAGAAGGGTATGTTGATCCTGAAAATCCACGACATGTGTGCAAACTTCAAAGGTCCATTTATGGTTTGAAGCAAGCATCACGTCAATGGAATAAAAGATTTGACGAAGAAATCAAAAAGTTTGGATTTATTCAGAATCGTGATGAGCCATGTGTATATCGTAAAGCTAGTGGGAGTGATGTAGTATTCCTGGTACTATATGTTGATGATATATTAATCATGGGAATTAACATTCCAAGACTTGAAGCTGTTAAGGATTATCTTGGTAAATGTTTTTCTATGAAGGATTTAGGAGAAGTTGCATACATTCTAGGAATTAAGATCTATCGGGATAGGAAAAGACGGTTAATTGGTCTATTTCAAGATGCTTATATAATAAGATTTTGAAGAAGTATAATATGCATAATTCCAAGAAAGGTTTTCAACCTATGGAAGTTAAGCATAATCTGAGTCATGAGATGGATGCATCAACTCCTGAAGAGGAGGCATACATGCAGAAGGTGCCTTATGCTTCGGCTATAGGATCTATAATGAATGCGGTTAGATGCAGAGGCCTGATGTGGCGTTCGCTCAGAACTTGGTCAGTAGATACCAACAGAATCCATGGAAGCTCCACTGGACTGTTGTTAAACATATTCTAAAGTATTTGAGGAGTACGAAAGATATGTTTTTGGTATATGGTGGAAAACCAGACACAGAACTGAATGTTACAGGTTTCTGTGATGCGTCCTGGCAATGTGATAAAGAAGAAGTCTCACACGGGTTACGTTTTTGTTATCAATGGAGGAGCAGTTGACTGGAAGAGCAAGAAACAGACAACGATTGCAATGCATGCTACTCAATCTGAGTATATGGCTGCTTCAGAAGCTACAATGGAAGCTGTTTGGATTAGGAAGTTTATTGAAGATCTTGGAGTGATGCCTTCAATTAAAGAACCTATTGATATGTATTGTGACAATTATGTCGCAATAATATTTGCCAATGACCCTGGAGTCATGAAAGGCGCCAGACACTTTATGCGTAGACATCACTACGTCCAAGAACAAGTTGAAGCTCGGGAAATCAAATTAATAAAAGTTCACACAAATGATAACGTAGCAGATCCTTTGACTAAGGCATTGCCTAGACCAAAGGTAGTTAAGCATGCCAAGGCGATTGGGCTGCAACTAGCTAGCGAACTCATGCAATAAATCTGTGATTAGTGTTTGGATAAAGGATTTTATGACATTATTATATAATAAAATAAAGATTGGATTTCGTTTATTTTTATTATTTAATAAGTGTATCCTATTTTACATGTTTTAATCCATGAATAAAAGTTATGCTAAATGCCCATTGTCGATTAATAATATGAGAATATTATTAAACTAAGACATATCAAAATAGTGATAGAGTATACTTGAAAGTATATTGATCGATTTTGGATGATATTCGATGAATCGAATATAGGACTTATCCCAACTATATGTTATTACTTTATGGATCTTTGTCATTAAGTCAAACGTAAATAGTTATCCTTAGACTTGAGATACCAGGAAACTGTTATGAATCTAGTGCATCTCTGTGGAATAATCTAATGCTAAACGTAACTGGTAGCTATAAGGATTATTTTCAGAAGTGTTGCAAAATTCATAAGTTTTGCTCGTAGTCAATATGGAATTTATTTCCTCCAATTTTGTTTTGGAGTTTAATACAGCTGGGCCCCTCGTGGGATTAGTAAGATGTTTGTGTGGCCACTCCCAAATTTGTTTTGGTAATCTTGCTGAATCTGTGAACGAGAAACAGAATGGTTAATGAATGGAATGATTGAGATCCATATCCTTATTAACGTTGTATTAGAAATAAAAGGATAATAATAATGATGCAGAATCGTTAAAAGGTTTTATCCAGGAGACCTTACTCGAGTTGTACTAGTGACATTGCTAGTTTAACTAGACGCTAGTCAATGTGATCATGATATTCGAAATATGTCCAAGTGGGAGCTGTAAGTTTATGGACTTATATTTAATATTCGTGTGATAAGATCGAACTTGAGATTACGGGATTGCACACAATACGTAAAGAGTTACTATAATTAATAAATATATTTATTGTATTTATTAATTTATTTAATAAATATATTTATGTATTTATTAATTTAACCGAGCAAGTAACTATATAACTTTAACGGTCGTTAAATAATTAATAGTTAAGTTATAACGAATGTTAAATAAATATATAGTATATACAAACAAAAGGAAAGAAGTTTGGAAGTTACCGGAACACCCCTAAGGGGTGTTAGGCGGCCGATTATAGGGCTCCAAGGGGGGGGGGGCATTTGTTTCCTTTTATTTATCTTGGGCTACAAGGGTTGAGGCCTATAAATACACCTCCTAATCCCTCATAATCACACAACATAAATCTTTCTCCCTTCCTTCTCTTTTGGGTCGATCGCAAGGTTACACCACAAAGGGTGTTTGGTTGGTTTTCTTGGTTGATCGATTTTATACTTAATCTAGTCCTAGCCTCTCTCTAGGGTTGTTGGGTAGATTAATTACAAGCGTTGTAGCTCAATTTTCACGTGCTAGAATCACGGTTAGCTCGTTGTATCACGTGTGGACAAGAACGTAATATAGTCTTACTTGAGACTATATCTTAGTATATATGGTTTAAACCCGAATCGGTGATTTGTTCTTCATCTTGTGGAATTGCTTTAGCGCAAAGGTACGTAACCCTAATTCGATTAATTATAATTGTGTTATTAATTATGATCTTGTTAAATCGCTTCCGCTATATGTGTTTTGATCTCGTTTAGGGTTTTATATAATTGTTATGATACTAATAAACCATCAGTATTTGCCCTAGTGGCCATATAACTTCGCCATTGAACCCTACCAGAGAGGATGTTGCAAGAGTCGTCGTTTTTCTGGTTTTGGGTTGAAGGCGATTGAAGCAGTGTTCATACTTGATTTCGAAAGCCGATCCTCCATCTACATGTACTATGTGTATATGGTTCCCTCCAATTTCTGCTTCTATGACTATGGGATTTTCTCCGACTTCTGTTTCTCTCAGCGTTAGGAAGGATATTTCTACTTATGGGGAGAAGTTTTGTATTACTTTTCTTCTTACGGTCCTTTGCCAAGAGCATACCATGAGTATTTCCCAAGCCTTGTCTTTTGTTGACGTTTCAGCTTCTCTGATCGTTTTTTGTTGATTAGTCCCGCCGCTGTTTTTCACCTCTTTTATCCATTGTGTCAACTTGCTACTTCTGGCCAACTCATCGATCTGCCTTTTCAGGTGCTGGCACTCGTCAGTATTGTGTCCAATGTCTCCATAGTGTTCACAGAATTTGCTTGGGTCTTTTTTTCTGCTGGGGTATTCATTGGGGGTGGTGGTCTGAATTTTCCCCTCTCCAAGGCTAGGATTTCTTTCGGGGTTTTAAGTAGTGTGAATTTATCGTGCCTCCACCTATCTGATCTCGTGCTATTGCGGAAATCTGGCCTTTTGATCGAAGTGTAGCTTTTTGTTTCTCTCATGTTTCCATGCAGGCCCCTTTTTCTTCCTGGATTAATGTGCGACTACAACCTCTCCTTTGAGGAAGGCTACGGTTTCTCTCAATGCTTATCCATTGATTTTGGGATATTATCATGTAGACGTTTGATCAATCCAGGATGTGTGATACCATGCATGAATCCATATATTTTTAAGCATTTTGGGGCCGCTTTAACGTGTCTGACTTCATTTTTGAAACGCTTCATGAATTCCTCTGTGGATTCTCATTCCTTCTGTTTGATGTGATGAAGTTCCATAGGATCTTTGATGCATTTCTTCTCCTGGAGATAATTGGCCATGAATGCTTTTTTTAAGTCGTTGTAACTATCGATTGTTTCCGTCGGTAGGTCGTTGAACCACACGCAGGCATTGCCAATCAAGGTGGAATTGAACATGTGGAACCATGTGGGCATGGCCCATTTTTCCAAATTTATTGACGCATGGAAGATTTTCACGTGACCTTCCGGGTCTCCTGACCTGTCGTATTTTATTACCTGACTTGGCATGCGGATCTTCCTTGGGAAATCAAAGTTTCTGATGCGGGGCATGAATGGGTCAACATCTTCGCATAGCCAGGGTTGAGCAAGGTCGTCGGTGCACCTTTTTGACCTTTTCGATTCTTCCCCTCTATTATTCCTTTCATTAGTGGTCGAGTTCCACTGTGAGGTAGCCTCGTTGTTTCTATCTTTAGGAGCGGAACTCCTCCTACTCCGGGAGTTTTTCTCTTTTAGTTCGTCAGATACTCCTTCATCTCGCTATCCCATCCTTGCGAAGACACCTTCCTTACCGTGGATTCGTTGGCCTGTTGGGTGATGCGGCGTCCGTGATAGCGTGTCTTTGTTTGGCCACCAGCTGTTATGTCTTTATGGGGACATCGGCCTCTTATCCCTTCTTCCTCGGTCGGGTCTAGGGTGATGGACTCTGAGTAATCGGAGGACTTATCTTCCCTCCAGCTCTTCTTTGAGCTTTCTCCGTAAGTCAAGCGTGCTTTTACCGACATTAGTTTTCACGTTGCTCTTCTTCGTGAAACTTCTCGGCTATCACTGGCAGCAACTGGTTGAAATGTTTCTCGCAGAATTCCCTGATGACGGAGTCGGGCGCCATCGAATCTAGTTTTTCCACGACATTGTTTGTCTTCTCAACTCCTGTATTACGTACTGCGGACGTGTGGGGTGTTGCGAGACCTTGTGCCTGTTCGCCCATTTTGGAACAAGATTTTTATGAGACGCAGTTGTGTATCGGTAACACGGATGGCGCCGCTTGTTAGTACAGTGATCGGTCAGGGACGAAAGTAGATCTAAGTACTCGCCAGGAGGTCCTTAGATGTTTTGTGTTGTAAAGAGATCTTGTACTATCAAGAGATATTGTTGATGATTTCCGGCACACGTAGAGTAACACCGTTAGTCCTTACCTTGGGGACGGACCCCACGATTAGACTCTGGCGTGAGAGTAAGTATTCATATATTCCGAGATATATGTGTGTAAAGATGAGTGAGAAAATCGTACCTCGTTTGGAGTGCAAGTTGGTACTATTTATAGGAGAAAGTACTGGGCCTTTCCCCGTTTCTCGGGTAGTACTTGGGAGTGGGCCTTTGTGGTCCAAAGGCCCATTTGTCTGTTTGTGGTCTAATCGTGCCCTGCAGATTATTCTTTAGAAGACTTGTCCGCAAGGGTCTCGGACATAAGTATGCTCGGTCATTGCGCCACGGATCTGATTACCGGAAGTGGATCCGCTTGGAGCTTTTTCCACCGTGGTGGGCTTTTGTGTACTTGGGTCTAGGCCCAAGGTTTGGTGTATAGTTTTAGGCCGAATGAGCCTTATCCATGCTAAACACCAACAGTTTCTAATACTCCATGTAGAATCATATATTCTTAGGATTGTAGATGTGTTTCTATTGATCTAAAGAAGATGGATGGAGAAGAAAGAACTAGAGAGAAAGGAGAGGAAAGGAGAGGTAGAGAGAGAAAGTGATATTTGATAAATGAAAGTGTGAAAATGAATAATCACCAACCCCTCCTAACATGCTAGGAGGGGGTATATATAGCCCACCCTACATGTGGGCTATATGGGCTATATTGATTACATATTGGATCACGAGCCCAATACTTGAATATATCATTAGAGTGACCGATCCTTTCTAAATACGTAAAAACGTATTTCCAACAATCTCCCCCTAAGGGAGGTCACTCCAAGTTACAATGTCCTAAATAGTCTATAGCTCGTGATTTATGCTAACAATGATGTGACCGAGACTTTCTTTAGAAAAATGTATTTCCAACAATCTCCCCCTAAGGGAGGTCACACCATTTTACAAAATCTTAAACCTAGCATACTATGCTTGAGTCTTTGATCTTGTTCTTGTGAATATGCAGATGAGATCTTTCATTTAGTCTTGAGCATGTTTCCTTGCCTTGACCTTGTGCATTCATCACCTTTATAATTCTTGAAAGCTTCAGAGTTTGATACAGCGGAAGACTTGACTTTTAGGCTTTCTTGAATTTGTTGAAGTATTAAGTGCAAAAAGCATAAGCATGTGTTGACGACTTCTTCTGGATTGTACACCGCAATTCCACCTTCTTGTCACACTGCATAAGACAGTTAGCAACAAAACATATACACGGATGAAATGGCCTTGAACATTTCATTCTAATTTGGTAGCATTTTACCTCCGACCGGTGAAGACCGTTGGACAATATTAAATATCATACTTGTGGCAGGTAGTTTCAATTAAGAACCTCCTTGACAAGATTTCGCGGGTAAACTCGTTCTCTTTACTCGATCGTCCAAAGTTGACTGCGAACGTAAAGAGTGAATCATTTGGATAGAATTATCCGCATGATTGAAGCCGTCAAATCATGTTCCTGGAACAAGTGAAATTCAATTAAGAATCGCACCATCGTTGCTTTCCAGTTGTCAAAAGCTTGATTCATATAGAATCGTGCAAGTTACCTACCAAGTGTTGTTTGATGTTAACACTAGAAGGATTTCCACTCATCACTGTGAACACTATAGAGTGTCACTCTGAGTGTTCTGGCAAGATCACTGAGATATTGCGTAGAGGCCTGGAACGTGTTTAAGTTCAGTTAAGAATTAAACCATTGTTGCTTTCTAGTTATCACAAGCTTGATTAATAAAGAATTGCACACGTAACCTACCATTAGCTTTTTGGTATTCGCTCAAGAAGGATTTCCATCTTCATTGTAAATACTTTCGTATTACTTGGATGTTCAGGCAAGATCATGAAGATTTTGCGTAGGACTCTTAAGATCTTTCTTACTTTTCACAGTGTGTGAAGAAGCAATGAATTATGAAAGTGTGTCCTAATGAGATATTTGATGATCTCAAATGGCTCTAGACTCGATCGTGCATTTTGGATTTAAGCGATCGAAGGCTGGAGAGGAGTGCCACCATTTCAATACCAATTTATTCGGAGTGAATAAATCAATAGATAATGCATTGTCTCCATGTGATTAAAACAAATATCTTTTGAGAGATATCTGAGTTAGCTAGGATGGGTTGTGCGTTGCATCACTGGGTCCATGATGTCTATCTTCAATATTGAGCATCATTAAAAATGATCTCAAAAGCATATGAATTGACCCAGTTTCTACCTAAGTTGTAAGGAGGGCTTCTTTCTTTTCACCCTTTATTTTTACAATTCTTTTTCATTCCTCAACCCCTTCAATGCTTACCAATACGTCATAACTAGCACCTTGTTGTGATTGTTCCAGTGCTAACTTAAGTACTTGGTCGGCATTCAGCTACGTTCACAAACCTTCTCCATCTTTCCTAAGGACTACTATTTCTAGCTATGGAATGTCCTTGGGAAGATTCCTCCGGTTCTAGAAGAATCATTGGACTTTAACCTATCCTACCATCCTCATGTCACCGCAATCTTCACCGTCGTGAACATAGATGTTTTAGGTAAGTGTATGTCACCATGAAATCCATTTTGATATCCAAATCCATTTTGCTCCCCTTTAACATATGCCACGATATTCAAAAACATTTCGCACATGTCGGGATGAGCCAGCACATTAAGTCAAACCATTATTGATCTCAATATTAAATCACATTTTCTCCCCCATATTAAAAATATTAACCCAATCGATGTTTTTAATATCAATTGATTTAATAAAAAAATTACGAAAATTTGGGAAGAAAAATGCAAATCCAATTATCTTCATGATTTTCACAAGCTCCCCCTCAAATGAATGAGGGTGTACTTAAAACGTAAATTAAATACCTTTTAAACACAAGTGTAAGGTACTTATCACGTGCAAAGATCATATATGATAATGTATTCACAAGATTAACAGTTTATGAGGTTGGACCTGAATGATGGAGAACATCATATGATAGAATCACATGGTTCTTGTTCACGAATGTTGGTCGCCTCGTCACGTCTAAAGTTATCTCTTGACTCCATGTGTACGATTGATATCGTTGTCTTGACACCAATATGTGAACTTGGCACTTTCGGCGTCAAAGATTCTGAATGCTGGACAATTGCTCCCCCTCAATTGTTGACCCGTGTTCTATTGAAAGAGTTGTAGTCGTCGTTTGAGTAGTCGCATCGTCGAGTATGTAGATATCAATTGTAAATTGCTACGTTTGGTGGAGATGATAACTTCATAAAAACAAGATTTCTCTTGTTTTAACAAATAAATGCAATGACACGTACATATATTCGTGTTAGATTGTGTTATTACGTAAACACAATCCCTTACATGGTTATAAAGTAAACCATGCCCGAGAAAATTAATTCCCGTTGTTGAGTCAAAGCTTTCCGGTGAAATGCTTGACCTGAATATGAAAAGCGGGTTACTATATGAAATTAATTGAACATGTTTTAAAAACATTTGAACTTCTGCTCGAACTTTATTTACAACCCCGTGTCATTATTGAATGACATTTCTAGTATCGTAAATATTATCGATTCCAGAAGACATGCTCTTTTTATCAAAACGTGTTTGAACACAAAATTTTGAAAGATTTAGAGAAACCTTTTGAGAAATTCTCGAAAAATTGTGTTCAAAGTTTTGAAAACCAATTACTTGAGCTTAAGATGTTGAATATCTTACAAAACGAGCTCAAGTCCGAGAAGTTGTAAACTTCCCGTTGTGAGGATAAGTTTATCATCAGCGATAAACTTACCTTTTAATTGAAGAACGAGTTCTAAGTTGACATTTACTTAGAAGTCGTTTTCATGAGCTTGAAAAACTTTGAATGTTTTAACGTAAAGCTCATGACCGAGAAAGATGAATTTCTCGTTAAGAAGAAAAGTTCTCTTATTTAAAAGATACACTTTACATTATGAGCTTAAAACTTGTAATGTTTAATACAAGCTCATGACCGAGAAAAATTAATTTCCCGTTACGAGGATAAGCTATCTTTAAAGATAAACTTTCCTAAAATTGAAGTTCGAGTTACAGTCTGATATTTAACTGTAAGTCATTGTGCGTGAGCTTTAAAAAATTCGAATGTTTTTAATATAAGCTCATGCCCGAAAAAAATTAACTTCTCGTTGTAAGGATAAGTTTATCATCGGCGATAAACTTTCCTTTCTTTGAAGCGCGGGTTACAATCTGACATGTGACTACAAACCGTTGTGCATGAGCTTAAAAAACTTGGAATGTTTTTAACATAAGCTCATGCCCGAGTGTTGGAAATTCACTTTATGTGACGACATTTAAGAATTCCCATTAGTTATCATAGTCACACACGCATAGACTAGATTAAGAAACTATGTATAGCTTAGGTGGTGTGTGACTATATATACCCCTCCAAGGCTTCCAAGGAGGGGTTGTTGTTTGTGTTTTTCCATTTTCACTTTAATACATTTTCTCTTTCTTTACACACACAACCTCTCTATCTCCATCCATGGATACCACCACCATCTACCACCCAACTAGACCACCGGATCCATAAATAGCAAACCCACAATTGGTATCAAGAGCTATGGGATGAAATAGAGGTTGCTTTTGTGTTGTTCATACTTATTTTTTAGTGTGTTCTTGTGTTTTTGATTGATCTTTACCCAAGATTCAAATTTTTTCGTGTTTTTGTGAGTCCAAGTGTTCCATATATCTTCTACATAGTTGTGGTAGAGATTTGGGTACTTTGGGTTGGTTAAAATAACGGATTTCTTGTCAAAAATCTCATTTTTTACCAAAAATTTCGGAACAGCACCGTATTGCGATTGGAACCCATCGCAAAGGAAAAGGGTTTATCTTTGCGATCAATATTGCGATTGAGATTGCGACTAGGTGATATTGCGGTTGAGATTGCGACTGGTGTTATTGCGATTGAGATTGCGACTGGTAATATTGCGATTGAGATTCCGACTGGTGATATTGCGAATGAGATTGCGATTGGTTATTGTAATTGAGATTGCGACTGGTGATATTGCGATTGAGATTGCAACTGGTGTTATTGCGATTGAGATTGCGACTGGTAACATTGCGACTGATATTGCGATTGATATTGAGATTGGAGTCATTTGGTGATATTGTGATAGTACTTACACCATTTAGAGAATTTTTCAATCTTGTAACTTTCACAAAAACACACAACATAAAGATAACAACATCTTTGTTTCAACAACATTAAAACACTTAACCTTATTTCATTGCTCGATCATTTTTGATAATCTTTATTCAAGGGATCATAAAATGAATTCAAATTCATATATGCCAACAATGACATCGCTTACCGATATTTCAATCATCTCGGGTAACGATACCCACCCACCGCTGCTCATCAAAGACTTATTTGAAGCATGGCAAGGTCGCATGAGAACTTACATTATGGGTAAACCCAATGGGAGACTTATGGTTCAATCCATTGAGAAAGGTCCACTCGATTGGGTAGAAGTTATTGTCGACAATGTGACGCGGTCAAGGTTGTTTCATGAATTAACGGATGCTAACAAAATTATTGCCGATGCGGATGAAAGGGTTGTTCAGACCATACTTCAAGCTCTTCCACCCGATATTTATCGAATGGTAAGCGAACACAGAGTGGCAAAGGATCTTTGGGATCGCTTAACTGTTTTGTTACAAGGGACTTCGTTAACTAAGCAGGAACGAGAGTGTCAATTGTATGACTTGTTTGATAGGTTCACATACATTCCAGGGGAAACACTTCATGAATACTACTGGCGTTTCACTACTTTGATGAATGAATTGAACGTGTATAATCTAAGGATTGCTCAGTTTCAACTAAACACCAAGTTCTTGAACACGTTACCCCAAGAGTGGAGCCAATATGTCACCGATGTTAAAATGATTCGGGATTTGCACAAGTTAAATTTAGATCAACTCTATGCTTTCTTGCAGCAACACGAGAAGCACGCGATCCAAAAACGCATCTCTCAGGGATCTTATTCCGAACCGTTGGCATTAATGGCAAATCATCCAACGTTGTCATATCACAACTCTCCGTATGCTTTGGGACACCAATCTTCCTATCAACCATTGTATCAAACTCCAAGCTTTCCACAGTATTCGATCTTGCCACAACCACCTACATCTTATCAGCAACAATACAAGCGACCAGCAATATCATCACAAGGAGACTCACATCATTTACCTTATGCTTCACAACCATACTCACCTTATCAACCTCCAACAAACCCTGCCATCACTTACCAACAACATGAGGCTCCTCAACCCCATTACTCACAACATGTTAGTGCTCCTTCAAATCAGTTTGTAGCTCCACCAGCAACAGTATTCTATTGTGATGACGAGCTTTCAGTTCCTGAGTTTAGACAAGGGGATAATCCTACTGACATACTTGCTCAAATGTCTGCTTACATCACTCGAGCCTTGAACAAAAGAGGTTAAAGAGGACCATCTTCAACAAACAATCAGTTGAGGAATTCTTATAACTCTCGTCAACAAGCTACAATTCAAGATGGCAGAGTTACTGTGCAACCACTTCAGGGGAGATCAAGTTTATCTAGTACTGGTGCACGTCCAGTTAACACTGCTGCTACAAGGGGAAATAACACTGGCAAAATGAAGATGATCATATGTTATAACTGCAAAGGGGAAGGGCACATGGCTCGAGAGTGTAAGCAGCCAAAGAGGAAAAGGGATAACACATGGTTTCAGGAGAAGATCTACTTGGTTAATGCTCAAGCCCAAGGACAAGAGCTTGATGAAGAAGAATTAGCATTTCTCACAGATCCAGGAGTTGCGGACACTGACGGACTCACAACAGCCATCACGAACAATGCCGCATATCAATGTGATGATCTTGATGCATACGATTCTGACTGTGATGATCTCAATACCGCCAAGGCAGCTCTCATGGCAAATCTTTCACTTTATGGAGCTGACACAATTTCTGAGGTACCAAATACTGCCAATGATACTAGTATTGTACCTTATCAAGTTGAGCAAGTGTCTGAGTATCCGGAACAGCCTCCAGTGGTTAGTAACTCAAACGAGGAGACAAACAATGATAGCAATATCAATGCAAGTCCCCAAACTTTGAGTGAAACACAATCGGGAGCTATTACGTCTACAAATTCGTTTGCTCAACAAGATTTGGTTATGGTGTCGGCATCTATGCATGGCCAAATGAATAATGCGGTCCTTGAAACCCTCAGTGTTAATCAGACATTATCTGTCGAGCTTGCTTTGTATAAGGAAAAGGTTAAAACCTTGGAATTAACTCCAGTGACCACTACCTTAACCAATCCTGAATTTGATAGGTTTAGGAAAGTTCAAATGGATAATTTACTAGAAATTGAGAGTTTAAGAGCAAATCTTTCGAAAGAACTTAAAGACAAAGAGTCAGTCGTTAATAATTTTCAAAAAATACAAACGGATTTCGAAATTCTCGAGTCTAAAAGGGTTGAAACGGAAATTAAGGCGTCTGAGAAAGTTAAAAAGACTGAAGTTTTGCTTTTAAAACAATACTCTGCTTCACATTTAGTACACTTGTTTCATTCTTCTTTTAAATAATTCACTCTATCGCGTCTAATAGACCTACCACCTAACCCGGGGTATGCAAAGCAAGCATTTAACCACAACCTACGACTTTATGATGCAACAAAGTTAGGATTGGTCTTTGATCCGATTGTGTTTTCAAATGAATCTGAGAGTATGTCACTACATGAAGAGAATCGGTCAAAAGTAATTTATACATATCTTGAGTATGATTATGCACAGCTTAATGCAGAGTATGCAAAAACAGATCTTATAATTCGCTTTAATATGCAAAAGGAATTTATCCATACACCAACTTGCATGCCTACTAGAGAAAGCCTTAGTATAATTCCTACACTTGTTAATTCGGACGAACCTAAGGAAATTCTAAAGAATCTTCCACTGGTAAGTACGGTATTGCTAAGCTTGGAAGAGATTCAGAGATACCTAACCGGATTTGACAAGGTCATCAAGGAATGTACGACTTCAACGGCTCAAACCGCTGGAGAATGGGCTTTCGAACACATGAAAATGGTGTTTGAGAAAGAGATCGTTCTGTTTGTAGACAATATTAAAGAGGGATTTTTAGATCTCGGGGATAATCTTAATTTCGAAATGGCTGAAGTTCGAAAAGTTTTCTATGAAATGGATGATGCTTATGAGCAACATCTAATTGAGAAAGAAAAGATTTTGTCCGAATAAGACCGATTCTTGGAACATATAGTGTCTCTCGAAGTGATGCAAGTTGTTACCATTGAATTTGCTTTTGTGATGACATCTGCTATGAATAATTGTGATGATGTGCATGATATATCTGTGAATATTGTTGAACCTGTGAATAATGTAGATAATCATTCTTGTCACGAATCTAACGCTGAATTTTTAAAGCTTCAAGATTCTTATAACTCACTTTCAAAATGTTTTGATGAGCTTCAACAACATTGTATATCTCTTAAAATTGAAAATCAATCTAAAAATGAAACTCTTTCAAAAACAAACAATTGTGAAAACTCCGTTGAGACTAGTGACAAGATGATTCAGGTGGTTCAGGCATTAGAGGAAGAAATTATGAGACTTAAGAGAGAATCTATGCAGAGAAATTAGAACTAGAGGCTGCAGAGATTAAAAATCATGCCCAGAAGATAGAATTACTTCTATGCTAGGGGAGTTTGATAAAGTAAAGCAGGGTTTTTCACAAATTTATGGTTCGTTAGAAGAACGCTTCACTATTAATGCGGCAGAGCAAAAGTCACTCGTTGACCAACTGAACCATAAGTGTGAGGAAATCTCTGACTTAAATATTCAACTCATAGATAAAAACATAGTTTTGGCTGAATTAAAGGAGACCCTTCAACTCAAAGGACAAGAAGTTGTTGATAATCCAGCTACAATCTCTGCCCCGACCTCTAGTGCTCCAAAAACCAACAAGGTGGTGATCACTAAGAACCCGTACAATAAGAACAATCCACTATCATATAAGTTATATATGGAGCATGCAGTTAAGCACGCGGATCTTGCTAGGGATGTGGTAGATGATCTCTATGAACTAGATCCTATGAATAGTCACTATTACTCTACTCATGCTTACATTGAGAAGGTACAACAATGCTTAGAGCATTTGAATTACATAGGACAATCGGGTTCTGCACCACTTAAACAACAAACCCCTGACATTGCCATCACTCTATTCAATAAGAATCCAGGATCTAAGCCTGTTTTAAACACACCCATCAAGGCTAAATCCAAATCTATCACTAATGTTCCCTTGGCTTCTACAGAAGTAATTATGTCTACTAAGGCTAAAGGATCTCAAGACAAGAAAGATAGGATCAATCCTTCCACTAGTAGGATTGCAAAGAAGAAAGTAGAAGTTCACCCTAGGAATGTTATTTCAGTTTCAAAAAAAAAAGAATCATGTACCTAAGACAAAAGGATCTGCCTCTATGCAGAAGCCTAAGCAAAATGTGAATTCGAATTTGTGATGTTGGAATTGTAATGAATGCATGTTTTCTCAGCGTCATGATTTATGCCTTGTTGATCACGTGAATGAAATGTATGCCATTATGAACAATCTTGAATAGATTCCAACGGGGAAGAAATTCACCCAAGTTGGTTGGCAATGGAAACCCACTGGTAGGACCTTTACAGCAAATGGAACTAAGTACCTTTTAACTAGGATCACATCCACTGAAGTTAGGTCTCAGCATCCTTTAAATAGGAACTCCAGCACTAAGAAATGGAAAAAGCGCCCTTTAACTAGGTCTGCATCCACTATTGTGCCTACCAGTGAAAAAGTACATCAGGACATTAGATAACTAGATACTAAGCCATCATCTAGGAAACAAATTTGGAAGCCTAAGATATCTTCTAATAGCAAATTTAAGATAAATATATATGTACCTGCTAACACATAGGAACATTTAGATTCCGATACATTGTCTTCGTCTGGTGATATTTTCATGTGGTCCAAATCATCCTCTGTTACTTGGACTCTGGATGCTCAAAGCATATGACCGGAGACCGCTCGATGCTCAGAAATTTTGTCGCCAAGTTTCTAGGAACGGTTAAATTCGGAAACGACCATATTGCGAAAATCATGGGTTACGGTGAATATCAAATTGGGAATGTTACGATTTCAAGGGTATATTACGTGGAGGGACTTGGTCACAATTTATTTTCAGTGGGACAATTTTGCACGTCAAACCTTGAGGTTGCTTTTCGACAACATACTTGCTTTATTCGCGATCTTGTAGGAAATGATTTGTTAAAAGGTTCTCGAGGGGATAATCTCTACACACTGTCCATTCAAAAGATGATGGTCGCCTCTCTTGTTTGCCTTCTCTCCAATGCATCTAAGACCAAGTCATGGTTGTGGCATCGCCGGTTATCTCTTCTTAACTTTGATGCTATAAACCATTTGGCTAAAAACGAACTTGTTCGTGGTCTTCTAAAGCTTAAGTTCGACAAGGATCATTTATGTTACGCGTGTTCTTTGGGGAAAAGCACCAAGAAATCATACAAACCTAAAGTTGAAGACACCAACCAAGAACCACTCTATCTTTTGCACATGGATCTTTGCGGGCCAATGCGTACGGCTAGTGTGAGTGGTAGAAAATACATCCTCGTCATGGTGGATGATTTTTCAAGATTTACATGGGTAAAGTTTTTAGCAACCAAGGATCAAGCACCAAATTATATTATTACTTTCCTAAAGATGATCCAAGTGCGTCTAAATGCTACTATTCACCGCATTCGAACTGATAATGGAACTGAGTTCGTTAATTAGACTCTACGAGACTATTATGAAGAGGTTGGTATTTCACATGAAACTTCAATTGCTCGCACTCCACAACAAAATGGTGTCGTAGAAAGACGTAATCGTACACTTATGGAAGCTGCTAGAACTATGTTGATTTATGCGAAGGCTCCTTTATTCTTATGGGCTGAAGCAGTGGCAACAACATGTTATACCCAAAACCGCTCCATCATTCGTAAGCGCCATGGAAAAAACCCATATGAGCTACTTCATGGACATAAACCAGATATTTCATTTCTTCATGTGTTTGGTGCACTGTGTTATCCAAATACTAATAGGGAGAATTTGGGCAAACTTCAACCGAAGGCTGATTTTGGAATTTTCATTGGTTACTCACCCGCAAAGAAAGCTTACCACATTTATAACCGTCATCTTGGCAAGATAGTAGAAACTTTGGATGCCGATTTTGATGAGCTGACAGTAATGGCTTCTAAGCAACACAGATCTGAACCCGCACTTCATGAGATGGGTACTGGTACGATTAGTTCCGGATTAACTCCCAACAATCCTACTTCTCCATCATTTACACCACCTACAAGGACCGAGTGGGATGAGTTATTTCAACCTATGTTTGATGAATTCTTTGATCCACCTAGTGATGATTCTCCAGCACCTGCAGCAGTAGCTCCGATTCCTGAAGTTGTTGCTCAAGATAATGGAAATCAGTCTGAGGCATCTACTGTCACTATTGAACCAGATGCACCATCCCCTACCAATTCACAAACTACACCTGAATCATCACCCTCACTTGTTCCTAATGATGTTGAAGAGGATTACTATGATCACGATTTGGAAATTGCTCACTTACAAGAACTTCCATTCTTTGGTTCACAAATGCCCGAAAACACTAACGGTGCGTCTACCTCAGAGGAAGCTCCTGCAGTCGTTCACTCCCGACCACCACGGATTGAAAATCACAACACCAAATGGACAAGGATCACCCAATCCACAATATTATTGGTGACATCGATCGACCAGTCTTAACACGTCACCAACTCCAAGAACATGTATTATATTGCTACTTTGATGCATTTCTTTCTGATATTGAACCTAAAAATTGGCAACAAGCCATGACACAATCATCTTGGATTGAAGCCATACAAGAGGAACTTAATGAATTTCAACGTCTTGAAGTGTGGGAATTAGTTCCTTTACCCAACAACGTTGAAATCCTTACATTGTTGTGGGTATATAAGGTTAAACTCGATGAGTTAGGTAGAGTGCTAAAGAACAAAGCTAGATTGGTTGCTAGAGGTTACAAACAAGCTTTGGGTATTGACTTTGAAGAATCCTTTACTCATGTTGCACGATTGGAGGCGATTAGACTATTCCTTGCCTATGATGCTGACATGAACATGGTCGTCTACCAAATGGATGTTAAGGCGGCATTTCTTAATGGTGAATTAAGGGAAGATGTCTATGTAAGCCAGCCGAATGGATTCGTCAACTCGGAGTATCCTAATCACGTGTACAAGCTCAAGAAGGCTCTTTATGGGTTGAAACAAGCTCCACGCGCGTGGTAAGATCTCCTATCGTCTTATCTCATCTCGATAGGCTTCTCCAAAGGCAAAGTGGACCCAACATTATTTATTCTCAAGGAGGAAAACGACATGATACTGGTACAAATTTATGTTGACGATATAATATTTGCTGCCACTACTCAAAGATTATCTGACCATTTTGAGAAAATCATGTCCACACGTTTTAAGATGTCGATGATGGGAAAATTTTCATTTTTCTTAGGGTTGCAAATTTCTCAAAATCCCAAAGGCATCTTCATTAATCAATCTAAATTTGCTCTTGAATCACTAAAGAAGTATCATTTTGAAAATTGTGACCCTGTGGATACTCCAATGATGGAGAGATCCAAGTTAGATGAGGATAGGGAAGGGATAGCTATCGATCCTAAACTTTACCGTGGAATGATCGGTACCCTTCTCTATCTGACTGCTAGCAGGCCTGATTTGCAATTTGCTATTTGCATGTGTGCCCGGTATCAGGCTCGGCCTACCGAAAAGCACTTACATGTTGTGAAAAGGATCTTTCTGTATCTTAAAGGAACACTTCATCGTGGTCTGTGGTATGCGAAGGATTCCTCTATTGCACTAATATCATATGCAGATGCGAATTATGTTGGGTGTCAAGATACTAGACGTAGCACTTCTGGCAGTGTGCAACTTCTTGGAGATAGACTTGTTAGTTGGGCATCCAAAAGACAGAAAAGCGCTGTGATATCAAGTACCGAAGCTGAATACATTGCTATGTCCGGTTGTTGTGCTCAAGTTCTTTGGATGAGATCACAATTAACTGACTACGGTCTTGGATTCAACAAAATCCCGATGTACTGTGATAACAAAAGAGCAATTGCCCTTTGCTGCAACTACGTTCAACATTCCCGGGCGAAGCACATTGACATACGCTACCACTTCATCAAAGAGCAAGTGTAAAATGGAGTGATCGAATTGTACTTTGTCAACACTGAGTATCAGCTGGCGGATATATTCACAAAGGCCTTAGATCGAGGACGTATCGAGTTTTTGATCGAAAAGCTAGGCATGAAATCATTCTCACCAGCGACACTTAAGAAGTTGGCAGAAGAATCTACAAAATAGTGGTGGTAAACTATTCTAGAGTATCCTTTTATCGTGTTCTTGTATATTATCGTATATATATAAACCACCAAAAGCAAAATACAAAAATATAAAACATACAAAATCCATAAAAAATATAGAATCAAGAAAATCCAAAAATATTTTTCATTTTAAATCGGGCATGTCTTTTAGTACGGTAATATTTACGGCCTTAGAAATGTCGATTAAAATTGACACGGCGCCATAAATAGAGTCCATATAAAAGTTTTACATATTTTAAAACATGCCCATATGGCTTGTAGTTATTTCTGACTGCAACCCGCTTTTCGCATTAAAGTCATGTATTTCTTTTGAAAACACTGGCTCACAACGGGAATTAATTTTCTCGGGCAAGGTTTACTTAAAAACCTTGTAAGGGATCAAGTTTACTTTATAACTTGGTCTAACACAAATAAGTGTACTCTTCAGTGCACTTATTTTCAACTTACCCTCATTAACTTGAGGGGGAGCATTAATATGTTCTATAGCCATCAACCAATTTCATTTTTAACCCAAAGACCGGTTAATCCATTAATATCCAAAATATTGATGGTTAACATTTTGGATAAGGGGAGAAAATGGGATTAAGGAAGGCTTGATAATATATTTGGCTAAAAATGAAAAAGACTTCAAGTATCAATCAACCTAATATGTGTGTTGCACATGTTAAGGGGGAGCATTTTTGATGAACAAAAACACTTAAAGATACAAAACTTTGATATTTATATCACAAGTATCTTAAGTGAGTTTTCAAGGATTTTTCATGATGACAAGTACTTACCCAAAACACACTTAATTCACGACGAATGTGGTGACAAAAGGGTGGTAGGATTAGGTGCTAGTCCAATGATTCTTCCAGAACCGAAGGAATCTTCCCAAGGACAATTCCATAGTTAGAAAATAGAAGTCCTTAGGAAAGATGGAGAATGGTTTGTGAACGTAGCTGAATGCCGACCAAGTACTATGCTAGCACTAGAACAATCACAACAAGGTGCTAGTGATGATGTATTGGTAAGCATTGAAGGGGTTGAAGACTGAAAAAGAAATGTAAAGATAAAGGGTGTAAAGAAAGAAGCCATCCTTACAACTTAGGCAGAAACCGGGTCAACTCATCTTGAAGACAAAGTATCATGGACTTAGTGATGCGATGCACAACCCCTCCCAGCCAACTCAAATATCTCTCAGAAGATATTTGTTTTAATGTCACGGAGTTCAACATGTTATCTATCGGTTTATTTACTCCGAATAAATTGATATTAAAAAGGTGGCAATCCTCTCCAGCCTCCGCTCACCAAAACAAAAATGCACTATTGAGTCTAGAGCCACGAGATCATCAAAAGTATCATTAGGACACAATTCTAAAAACAAGAAATACTTTTATGAGTCCTACGCAATATTCTTGTAATATTGCCAGAACATCTGAGTAATACGAAAGTATTACAATGAAGATGGAATCCTGCTTGAGCCAACATCAAACAAGCTCATGGTAGGTGACACGTGCGGTTCTTTAAGAACTAATCTTGTGATAACTGGAAAGAGACGATGGTTTAACTCTTAATTGAGATTAAACTTGTTCCAGGGCCTCTACGCATTATCCAAGTGATCTTGCCAGAACACTCCGAGTGACACTATTTAGTGTTCATAGTGAAGAGTGGAAATCCTTCCAGTGTCAACATAAAACAGCACTGCGGTAGGTGACAAGCAAGATTCTATCAGAATCAAGCTCGTGACAACTGGAAAGTAACGATGGTGAAAATCTTAATTGAAGTTCACTTGTTCCAGGATTCATGAGTTGATGGCTTCAATCATACGGATTTTATAATCCAAATGAATCACTCTTTATGTTCGTAGTCAGCTTTGGACGGTCGAATAAAGAGAACGGGTTTACCCACGAAATCTTGTCAAGGAGATCTTTAATTAGAGCTACCTGTCACAAGTACGATATTTATTATCGTCCAACGGTCTTCACCGACCGGAGGTAAAATGATACCGAATTAGAATAAAATGTCAAAGCCATTTTATTCGTGTCTTATTATGTTACTGTATTTGAAGACGGTGGCGTTGCGGTGTACCAGTAGAAGTCGTCCTCACATACTTATTCCTTCTGCATCAAATATTTTTGTAAATTCAAGAAAGTATGACCTAAAAGTCTTCCGTTGTATCAACTCTGAAACTTTCAAGAATTCAACAAAGGATAGGTATGTGGGACATGAATTCACGAAGAAGCGAACATCACAAGAAGACAAAGAATGTACGTAAAAGGCCAAAAGAACATGTTCTAAGCAAAAGCCTGATGATAATCAACACATATTCACAAAATGAAGAAAAGTTAAAGAAGAAAAATTAAAAAGTGGACTACGAGCTCAAGAACGAAGATCTAACATGCTAGATTAGGACTTGGTAAATTTGGAGTGACCTCCCTTTGGGGGAGATTGTTGGAAATACGTTTTTCGTATTAAGAAAGTCTCGTTCACTCCAACAATATAGTTATAGGCTCGTAGTATAAGTTTAATTATTATTTACATTAGCCCGACCCATGAGCAGGTTCATGGGCCGGAAGCCCAAGTCCACTAAGGGACTTGGTATATAAACCCCTTTCCACCATGGAAAGGGGTGTTGGTTGTTTCATTTTAGTTATATCATTTTTTACATTTGCTCTCATCTCTCTCTCTACTTTCTCTCACTAGAAACAACAACCCTCTTGATTAAATCAAAGATTATCATACTTCTACAATTGGCATTAGAGCTACGGTTCAATCCTTGGATCGTCGTGTTTTTTTGTTATTTGGTGGTCTATTTTTTGTCCCGATCTATTAAATTTTTTTTGTGTCACGTTGGTTATATAACTTTTGTCACGATTTGTTCTTTGTTACACTGTTTATCATATCTGGTCTTTAGTTCATCAAAACAGTCATATCTGGGTTCACATCTGGTTACAAATCCTGGTCAAAAGTTGTTCTTTTATGGTCAAAAGTCAAACCTGCCATGTTTTTTCTTGAATCTTCTATAACTTTCGTGACTGGGTTTTGAGTGTTGTTATCATTTTCTGGTATTTTTTTATGAAGATGAAGGTTAGATCAGACCCAGAAACCAAGATCCTGGAAAAACGGAAAAAGTACGACATATGGACAAGATTTCAGATGGATACATTCCGATGGATACATTCGGATGGATACATTCCGATGGATACATTCGGATGGATACATTCCGATGGATACATTGGGATGGATACATTTGGATGGATACATTCCGATGGATACATTCCGATGCATACATTTCGATGGCTTGGTATAATCATTGCGATGGGTTTAAAGAAAACACTGTGATGGCTTTATTTTTTTAAATATTGCGATGCAGTTTGAAAACATTGCGACAGGTTTAACAAAATATTCCGAAATGTGTCAATTAAATTACACCGAGACTCGTCAACACCTTATTACTCCATCAAATCCAACTGCTTATCTAACCTAACCCATCAACACTTAATCCCCATCTTGACTCGAATCTAAAACATTACTCAAATCAGGATCTCAAATTCATTTTTTATTTCGTGTTTTGCACATGCAACCCGAGATCTTTTAAGATCTATAGACGAATATAATTATCATCATAGATCTTATTATGTATGGTATTCACCATATTTTAACATTTGAAATTAAAGTGAAGTTTATAACAATTATGTTACAACCTTACTTTGCTTCGATTCTCACCAAATCAAGAACATGCAATAACAATAAACCTACCCGAGACCAATTATTTGATCTTGTCGCCTTATCTTCGTGGATACGTCTTCGTACGTGGCTGATTAGAAGCAAACCAAAAATAAAACATTGGCTAGCTTTTATTTCAGATTTGTATGATCTAAATTAGATTGGGTTTGTTTATGTGAATGATAATATTGGGTTTGCTTAGTGACAAAATTTATGTTGATGGATGGGCCTTAGATCTTTGATTTATCTAGTGTAAATGGGGGACATGGGATTGAGAAAGAGTGACGTGAGTTTCAGAGATGGACTAAGAAGATAAGAGATGTTGGAGGCGGAGGAATATATGAGTTGAGATTATGGTTAAACTTTTAACCTAATACTAATATGTTACTTATATATATGCCACCGTGTAATCTAATGGCTTTCCACTTCAAATGTTTATGGGCCAGCGTGTGTAGTGGGTCAGGGAATTTGGTCTTATCCGATGGCAATTCATCTCCTATAATTAGGGCTGAGCATCGGTTCAAAACCGAACCGAACCGAACCGAAAACAGATTTTGAAAAAATCTCCGACCGAAAACCGAACCGAATTATATCGAGCAAAACCGAAACCGAACCGAACCGAGTAAAACCGAATCGAATATGTATTTTGGGCGTATTTTTCATGTTTTTAACCCAAAACCGAACCGAACCGAGCAAAACTGACACAAATATACAAAACCGAAAACCGAACCGAATTTGCTCGGATCGGTCCGGCTCGGCTCGGCTCGGTTCGGTTTTTCGGTTCGGTTTTCGGGTTCATTGCTCAGCCCTACCTATAATATTCTTTTTGAGCAACGCACATTGTGAATGATTCACAATTTTGTTTAGTTGAGCCCAAACTCACATCACGGTTTAGATGGGCCACGTCATTTTTGTATTCACACCATGGACTAGTGTTATATACGCATTTTTTTTATTTCAAAATTTCTTATTTTTGAATAAAATTTGTGTATTAAGTTATATTTTGGTCATCATCGGGACGTAACAAAATGACTAAGTGACGTGACAAAGAGACTAGATAAAGTGACTAAAATTTATTTGACGAGACAAAAAAAATGGCTATATTTTTAGTGGCTACGGATTTTTTGATCATGTATTCTTATTTGAAGTTAAAGACGGATTTTTCGAAGGCGTGTACTTATTTTATCTTTGAAAGATATGTTCGTGCTTAATCTTAGAATGAAGACTTGTTTATCTAGTTTCTGGGTTCGGGGTGGTTGGTTGATGACTTGGATAACTATCACTTAAAGGAGCTACATTGTTGTACTCAGTTTCACACGCATAGTCGTTGAGGATAATTTCAAGAGGTGTTGTGCTTATATACTTCTTCAGTAATGTATTGGGTACTTAGAGATTTCTCCACCGTTCCCCATTCAACAATAGTGCAAGCTTAAGTCACAAGATCGAAGGATTCTTATTCAGTTTCACGTTTGGTATATCTAGTTCATTCTATCAGTGGTCACTTCAAATTTCCTACAAGGGGGTTAGTAAAGATGGCCATGGAGATTTATGAGTAGAGAATTTCGATCAGCAGCTGATTCTCACAAAATATAAAATTCAGCTTATTTATTATTCTCACGAGATTTCAGGTACATGTGCGTACGATTTATTGTTGGTTCCGAAGTTTCGAAACCATCAAGGGGAAGAAGAAGACATATTAAACGCACAACGAGTACACGTGATGAACTTCATACCTTCTTTTTAATTGTTTTGATGTTGCAATTATTCATCATCATTATCCTATATGGAGAGATATGCACTTCCGAGACTTAATTGACTCTAGTGCATCTCCAGAAGAAGATATGTGCATTTCCGGGACTTAATTGACTCTGGTGTTACGATGTCAACTTCATGAATGGGATAAAGTGTCTACTTCAGTATTTGAGCTTCATACATGGGATTGGTTTACCTTCTTCAACTACGTGGGGGAATAAATGTCTTGATTCTTTCTAGCATGCATAACTTGAACTCTTAGGGGGAAGAAAAACTCAGAAGAATTATTCAAGCGTGAGAAGAGACGTTGTTGATCTACTTGGTATGCCTCAAACTTTCAATCACTCATAGCAACATTATCATTTCATATGATGGGGTTTGCTTGTTAAATTCCGTTGTGCACTTAATCATTCTAAGCTTTATTGAAAGCTTTAAAATCGCTTATGAGGATTGTCGGTTTAGGGGGAAGCTATTAAAAAGCTTCTACATCAAGAAGATGTGGCATGAATTAGGGGGAAGTTAATTCAGAAGCTTCTCCTTAACCAGAAGTATATGGATTACCTAGCTCGTGCCGTTACAGTATTTCTACTACAAGCTACTATAAAGATGAGTCGTTTTGAAGTGAAGACTTGAAGTCAAAGGCCTCAGAAGACTTCATCAGCATTGGACGCTCATGGAAGCTTTTGTTCTTAATCATTATGTACTTGTTAGGAAAAATATTGTAAGGAATTCTACGTGTCGTCCCATGGGGGAAGATTGTTGGAAATTCACTTTATGTGACGACATTTAAGAATTCCCATTAGTTATCATAGTCACACACGCATAGACTAGATTAGGAAACTATGTATAGTTCAGGTGGTGTGTGACTATATATACCCCTCCAAGGCTTCCAAGGAGGGGTTGTTGTTTGTGTTTTTCCATTTTCACTTTAATATATTTTCTCTTTCTTTACACACACAACCTCTCTATCTCCATCCATGGCTACCACCACCATCTACCACCCAACTAGACCACCGGATCCATAAATAGCAAACCCGCACCGAGAAAAATTAATTTCTCGTTGTGAGGATAAGTTTATCATCGACGATAAACTTTCCTTTCTCTGAAGATCGAGTCATAGTCTGAAATTTAACAATGAACCATATACACGAGCTTAAAACCTTTGAATGGTTTTAGTGTAAGCTCGTGTCCGAGAAAACTTAATTTCTCGTTTTGAGGATAAGTTATCGTTGACGAGATAAACTTCCCTTTCTTTGAAGATCGGGTCACAGACTATGATTTGAATGTGAGCCATGTACACGAGCTTAAAACCTTTCAATAGTTTTAATTTTAGCTCGTGTCCGAGAAAAATTAATTTCTCGTTTGTGAGGATAAGTTTATCATCGGCGATAAACTTTCTTTTCTTTGATGGACGGGTCACAGACTGTGATTTGTCTATAAGCCTTTTATACATCCTAACTGCGAGTCCCCTAAGACACTTGTTTCTTAGATATCAGCTTTTTCAGCAACCAAACTCTGAGAGTGTCCTTAGTTGTACGGTATACAAAGATTGGACCGTTGTGTTCTTGTTGAACGTTAACTTTGGTACCTGCATTCTCATTAGAAAGTTGTATGCTTTGATGTGGGTTAGCAATATCTATCTTAGAAGCAAGTGGGGGTTCACAGTTTTCTTTTCTTGTGCCAGAGTTGACCTGAGGAGATGATTCACTTGTCTTAGCTGGCAAACGTTTCCTTTTATAGAAAACCTTAAGTTCAGGCTTAAGTGATGTATCATCCTTTTCAATTTCCTCCCTAGTAGTCTTAGTAGAGTCGGAGCATATCCTAGTTAAAGGACACTCGTTTCCTACAAGAGTAAAAGTTCTACCAGTAGGGCGCCACATTTTACCAATGTGTTTGATTTTAGCTACCTACTGGGATTTAAGTCTAGCACGGGAGTTCACCTCATTAAGTAACTTCTTGACACAAGAATCATGATTGGCTTTAAAGACACATTTCCTACATGTTTTACAAGTAGCATATTTAATGTCCGAGTAAGATCTAGAATTACTAGATGATTGATTGATGCTCCTAGGATATGACATGCTACGGTTAGCAGTGTTGGGTAATCTAGAAGACATCTGACTAGGTATAAAATTCCTATCTCTTACTTGTGTCTTTTAAATAGCTTCCCTTAGACCAAAGTTATGGAGAACGTCATTTGAACTAGTTTGAGACGTGTTCTTTGGACTATGTCTAGGGAGACTAGAAGCAATCATGTGATTAGGTCTTGCAAAAGTTGTTTTAGTCACATTGGCCCTAGTTGGAGTGACTGGTCTAGAAAGATAAACCAAATCAACTTGGGAGGCAAACTGCGGTCTCGAGGATTGAGGTCGCTCGGATCTAAATGCATTTGGTTGTCGAATGGACTGATTTGTAGGCGGTTTCCCCAAGATTGATGGTTTTTCAAGCTTAGTGTCCACACTAGTTCCTTTAGATTTCCTTAATTCATTTTTCAACGCAACTATAGCAAAAACCTTTTCCTGAACTTGAGCCTTTAAGGTCTCATTCTCTTTAAGAAATTTATCTTGGGATGCCAATTTAGATTCTAGCAACTTAATTTGTCTCAAAAGATTATCCTTTTCAGCTTTAGAATCTAGAACTGTTTGATCCAATTTTCGTTCAAGAACAACGTTTGACTTTTCAAGTTTTTCAAAATATGTTTCAAATTTGTTTGTTTTCTTTGAAAATTCAAGTTTCTCATCCTCAAGATCTTTTGATTGATGAGCTACGATCGTTTCGAGCTCTTTAATCTTGGAATTGGATGAACCTAAAGTGGTAAAACTATCACCCTTTTTCATCCCATGTTTGTCATAATTAGGTTCGAAATGCCCAACATGCGGTAGTTCATCGTCATAGACATCATATACAACATTACATTGTACCATATGTGTAGGATCTTCGTCATAAACGGGTATGGTGTCATCATAAGAGATGTTTGTAACATTACCTGACATGTTGCTGATGTCATGCTTAACTGTTGATTCCATGTCCTTGCAATCTTTAGCAGCCTCCAACTTGTCAATCGTATGACCATTTTCCTCTTGTATCATAGATACTTGCACTCCATTACCATACGCTTGTTGAAGTCGGGATCTTTCATAAATCGAAGACGAGACCGATGTCATGAGTTTCAATATTGTACCACGGAAAACTTGAAGCTTGGTATGTGTGTCTCGAAGAAATGACTGGCAAATCTCTGAACTTTCAAACTTGATGATATTGAATTGGAGGAAAGGCGTGAGTTGTGTCACAAGAGCCTTATATGTAAGTGCCGATGCAGAGTGATTAAAGTCTTCATTGTGGAGTTGCTCTGCTAATTGGTTCAAGATGATGAACATCGATTCCATGAATATATGACGATCTTGACCAAATAGTGTCACAAATTCGCTCCCTCCTTGAAGCCATGAAATGTTCACAAGATGAGACTGAAGTAGTCGAAATGTAGTTATACCACTTTCTGTAGCTTTGTCTTGCATTTTATGCAAGTCTCCCTCTTGAAGCTTCGAATTCGACGATTCCATTGAAGTTCGATGAACAATGACGTTAAGGATAACTGATCGATAAAAATCGGTCTTCAATTTCAAATAATAATACCCGATTGAATCCATAGCCACTAAAAAATTCAAATGTAGCCAATTTTCTCGGTCTCGTCAAAAGAATTTTGTCACTTTGTCTCGATATTTGTCTTCAAATCTTGTCACTCTTGTCGAAAAATTTATCATAAACCAATCCTAAAAAATTAGGTATAATATATCTAACCAATCCTAAAACTTATCACTTGTCACTCGGCCCAAATATCGCAAGATACAATCCAAATTAGTAAATGATGAAACTTCGGCCCAATAAAACTTTGTTACGTTGTCAACACTTTAGCAATTTACCCCGCCCCCACACAAAAACTTAAGACTAAACGTGGCTTGTGTAAACATGGCCTACTCACTTGACCACACGTGGCCTACTCACTTGACCTATTCAAACCCACTTGGCCTGTGTAAACATGGCTTGTTTTGAGATAATTATATTACTTACTTACTACTCACTTTGTATACTCCGCCTCACAATTATTCACAACACACAGCCACCAAATCTTTCTTGTTGCCTCCGTCTCTTTCTTTCTTTTCTTCAATCTCAGATTAAACCAATTCAAAGACACTCGATCTTACAAAACTCTTTGAATTACCACACGACAGATCACATATACCATCACAATAAATTGTTTCCTTTTGGCTGAGATAAGCCACGAATCACCTAGATATTAATTTGATCTATTTCATAAACGACGAATCAAATCAAACACCCTTGATAATTGAATAGAGAACGAGGCTGCACAAAAAGCGACTTCAAGATCTTTAAATAAGGTCTCGGGTAGGTACTGACTTTTTGTTTTATTTTTGGATCAATGATCGTTGTGAGATCTTATCAAAACTTTGGGTGTGTTTGTGTTAAGAATTGTTTGTGTCGAATGTGTGAGTCGAGTACCTGAGAAGGTCAAATGTGTTGGAGTCAAGTGGTGAGATCGAGGGTTTTGTTGGTGATTGTGAGTCGACTTGAGGTTCTTTTATGTAAGTCTGTGTCTTGTGGTGTAATCTGTGGAGAGTTTTGTGGCGAAAATGAGTCCGTGAGTTATGTGAGTTATGAGAGTTTTGTGGAGAAAATGAGTCTGTGAGTTATGAGTTTGGTGGTGTTAGTGTGTGTCTGATGAGTCGATTGTGTGAGTTGTCAGTCGAGTGTTGGGTTTGGTTGAGTCTCTATGGTGATGAAGATGTGGAGTTGCTTGTGTTAAGTCACGGTTTGAGTGGGAATGAGGTGAGTCAGTTTTTGTTTGGAGTCGTGGTTCGAGGGTCTGAGTCTATGTTGGTTCGAGTGTAGTGTAGGTTTGACCGAGAGTTCGAGAATGAGTCGAGTTCAAGATAGATCTTTGTTGATATCAAAATGTGTCGAATTGAGAGGTGTTTGAGTCTGTGTTGTTGGTGTTGAAGTACAGTCACGGTTTTGTCGAGGTTGAGTTCGAGACAGAGTCTTGTTTGATGACCGTTTTGTTTGAATCTTGATGTGTTGAGTCGTAGGCGGATTTGTAGAGTCTTATCCGGAATACATTTTCTGTTATCCGGAATACGTGTTCTAAGGCTTATCCGGAATACGTGTTCGAAGGCTTATCCGGAATACATGTTCTAAGGCTTATCCGGAATATGTATTTCTCATATCTTATCCGGAATAAACATCTACTTATCCGGAATGTGTTTGCAACTCGTTATCCGGAATGTGTTTTGTACTACTTATCCGGAATATGCCTTGAACAACTTATCCAGAATGTGTTTGCAACTCGTTATCCGGAATGTGTGTTGTACTACTTATCCGGAATATGCGTTGTACTAGTTATCCGAAATGTGCCTTCGACTACTTATCCTGAATATACCTTCAACAGCTTATCCGGAATACTGCGTCCACTGCTTATCCGGAATAATACTGGAGCTTATTAGGAATACGGGGTCTACTGCCTATCCGGAATATATGTTGACATCTTATCCGGAATAAAACTTCTGAATACCAGATCTAGACAAAAAGTGATAAAGACTTATGACTGGCAGATTTGAGAAGATAAATACAAAAACCTTATAAAACTGACTATATCACGCAACTCCAAATATTATGACTTTTCAATCTTATGACTTTTTTTAAACCAAAAGAATCTCAAATCGAGACTATAACCCATATCGAGACAAAAATTTATAAAACTGACAAAAGTTTGACCAATATCACGCAACTCCAAATGATATATCAGATTCGGAACTAAAGCAAAAGAAAAAGAAAAAAAATTGACCAATAAATCAATAGATAAAACACAGTCAATCCTAAGATCCAACCATAGCTCGGATACCAATTGTAGAATCATATATTCTTAGGATTGTAGATGTGTTTCTATTGATCTAAAGAAGAGGGATGGAGAAGAAAGAACTAGAGAGAGAAAGGAAAGGAAAGGAGAGGTAGAGAGAGAAAGTAAATTTGATAAATGAAAGTGTGAAAATGAATAATCACCAACCCCTCCTAACATGCTAGGAGGGGGTATATATAGCTCACCCTACATGTGGGCTATATGGGCTATATTGATTACATATTGGATCACGAGCCCAATACTTGAATATATCATTGGAGTGACCGATCCTTTCTAAATACGTAAAAACGTATTTCCAACAATCTCCCCTAAGGGAGGTCACTCCAAGTTAAAATGTCCTAAATAGTCTATAGCTCGTGATTTATGCTAACAATGATGTGACCGAGACTTTCTTTGGAAAAACGTATTTCCAACACTCCACTTGCAAAAACATCTAGCTGTAATGTACCTACACGTGACCCATAACAAAATAATAAGGCTACAAATATTAGTACCTCACGTGATAATAACCATTCACCACAAACAAATTTCTCACAAATTACTAAACCTACTGTTCAGTACTTATATGTCCATAGTGGTTTTGGGCTTCAAGCCCAATTGTTGTATTGCTACCCAATACCAGCCCCCAATCCTATTGCTCAGGCCGATGCCACGCCTGGTGTTATAGCCAACATGCCCAACAACACATGGTATATCCATCTTATGTTCAACACGTTCCAGGCTACCATCCATATACAACCTTTGGTTTTTTTACTACTACTAGTTATCCGTATGGTCCCTCGCAACCAACTATGCTACCATAAGCTTTTAAAACGATGACTCTTCAAGAACCGGGTTGGATTATGAATATGAGGGCATCATCTCATCTCGCTGCGACCACAGGTATGTTCACCTCTTTTTAACATTCCAAGCAAATTTAAATCTGTATTTGTTGGCAATGGTCAATCAATACCCGTGACTCGCACATGCCATAGCATTTTGCACACGTCGCACAAATCTCTTCACCTTCATCATGTGCTTGTCACACCTAATATAATCAAAAATTTGATATATGTACGTTAGTTTACTCGTGATAATAATGTGTCTGTTGAATTTGATGCTTATGGTTTTTCTTTGAAGGATTACCAGACCTATCGACTCCTCCTTCGTTGTGATAGTACCTACGATCTCTATCTGGTCACTCAACAACCATCCAACACCAACACTTTTGCTTTACTTCCTTTGAGTCCTACAACATGACACATGCGCCTTGGACATTTGGGGTGAAGACGTGCTTCGTCGTTTAGAGTCTGGTCGTTTTATTTCATATAATAAATCAAATTCGTCCTCTTTGTGTCATGCATGTCAATTAGTTAAACATATCAAGCTTCCATTTTATACTTTTGAGTCATCTGGTGCGTCTGTATTTGACATTATTCATTCTGATTTGTGGACTTCCTCCATTTCGAGAGAGAGTGGTATTAAATATTATGCTATTTTTTGGATCACTTTTCTCATCATGTTTGGGTGTATCCTTTGCTTCATAAATCTGATTTGTTTGATACCTTCATTACTTTTCATGCGTATGTGAATAACCAATGTAATGTAGATATTAAGGACTTGTAGTGTGACCATGGAGGTGAGTACGATAATAACCGCTTCCACCTCCTTTTTCGCCAAAGTGGCATACAATTTCGGTTTTCATGTCCCAAGACATCCCAACAAAATAGGGAATCCAAACGTATGTTACGCACCCTTAACAATATTCACCGCACCTTGATTTTTCAAGTACACGTCCCTCCATCTTATTGGATGGAAGCCCTCAACATGGTCGCTCACCTTGTAAACATCCTTCCATCTACCACCATTAATAACGAATACCCTTTACTAAGCTTTTTAATAAACCATCCACATATGATCATTTACGGATGTTTGGATGCCTTTGTTATCCTCATATTTTCTTTCATCATAAGCTTCAACTGCGCTCCACTTCATGCGTATTTCTTAGATACCTAGCTTTACACCGAGGATATCGATGCCTTGATCTCTCCACTAATAACATTATCCTCTCTAGGCATGTTATTTTTTATGAAGATCAATTCCTTTTCGGCTCCATGACACCCGACACACCTCCTTCCTATGATTTTTTACTACCACCTATCCCCCACACTAATACAAAAAATACCAATATCCCTTCACACTTTACTCCAACTGGCCCAATCCTCACACCTCAAACCTAACTGCCACAAAACACTGTCCCATCTTTCAACCCATCACCCTCGCTTCCATCCCAACACCGTTAGCAACCTAAAGCTAATAATCAGCAAGCCAAACCAAGTACACCACTGGCCCAACCAAACCAACCTACCAACCCCTTTTCATCGGCTCATCAGCCAAGTTTATCTGGCCCCATTGACTCACTGAATACACCCACCACTAATGCTCAACCATTTCCACCTAACTCGGGCACCACAAATATACATCTAATGGTCATATGCGCAAAAGACGGAATATCAAAACCTCTCGAGCGTATGAATTGTCATGTCACCACTACTTCACTACTTCCCCGTTCTCACTTACATGCCCTTCGTTACCCTAATTGCCATAAGTTTATGGTAGATGAATATAATACCTTGATTTCTAATGGAACGTGGGCTCGCCACACCCATCTAATGTTAATATTATTCGTTCTATGTGGCTTTTCAAGCATAAGTATAATGGGTCTTTAAGTAGGTACAAAGCTCGGTTGGTTGCAAATGGTCGCAGTCAACAACAAGGGATTGATTGTGATGAGAATTTTAGTCTGATAGTTAAACCAGCCACCATTCGTAATGTGTGAAGTCTTGTAGTTTCGCGTGATTGGCCTATTCATCAACTAGATGTGAAGAACTCTTTTCTTCATGGCCAATTATCTGAAACATTTTATACGCGTCAGCCGCAAGGTTTGTTAATTCTCATCAACCTGATTATGCTTGTCATTTGCAGCGTTCGCTATATGGGCTTAAGCAAGCTCCCCGAGCATGGTTTCAACGGTTTGCTAGCTTTGTTACATGCATCGGTTTTGAACACAACAAAACTGATATGTCGTTATTTGTTTTCCATCGTGGGTCAGATATTGCTTATATCTTATTATATGTGGATGACATTGTACTCACTGCTTTATCTGCTGCACTTTTACAGCGAATTATTACAGTACTACATAGTGAGTTTGCTATAACTGATCTTGGTTCTCTCAACTATTTCCTTGGTATATCAACGCAGCGATCGCCCTCTGGATTGTACTTGTCACAATCTAAATTTGAAGAAGAAATTCTTGAGCGAGCCCACATGCATAACTGTAAACCATGTAGGACCCCGGTGGATACTAATTCCAAACTTGGTTCTGATGGTGACCCGATTAATGACCCTACTTTATATCGCAGTCTTCCTGATGCTCATCAGTATCTGCCCTTCACATGTTAATTATATCTTATGTTGTCCAACAAGTTTGTCTTTACATGTATGACCCACGTGATCCTTACTTTGTAGTTTTAAAGCGTATTTTGCGCTATATTCGCGGTACACTTGATTATGGTCTTCAGTTCCATGTTTCCTCTACTGCTCAGCTTACCGTTTATACTGATGTTGACTGGGTTGGTTGCCTTATTACTCGTAGATCCACTTCTGGTTATTGTGTATATCTTGGTGACAATTTGTTGTCTTGATCTGCAAAGCGACAAGTTACTTTGTCTCGATCTAGTGTCGAGGCAAAGTTAGGGATGACAAAAGCACCCGAAACCGATGGAGAAAACCGAAATCCGAACCGATTGGGTGGGGTTCAGATTCGGGTTGGCGGGTTTGGATGCGGGTTCGGGTTGGGATATTTTATTTTTCGCGGGTACGGGTTCGGGTTTTAGTAATACCCGCCCCGTTTACCCGTATACGTACCTGTTTACCAAAATACATATCGTTTATTGCTATTTTATATAATTTTTAAATTTGTGCGAAATATTAGACGAAGATTATTAAACAAATGAAATGCTTATATTAGTTACATTTTGTATGCGTTAAAATGTTTGTGATCAAGCATATTTTGATTCTGTAACTTTAAATAAAACAATGATTTATTCGATACATTAAATCGCATTATATGATATTGAATTAGTATTCTTCATCTTCTAAAAACTTAAAAAATTGTATTAGGGTATTTTGATTGTTTTTCATTGGTTTTTCTAACTTTATATGTACAATTATTTCCAAACCCGCGGGTAAAAACCGAAAAACTGTTGGGTAATAGTAATCGGGTACCCGTCGGGTATTGGGGCAGATGCGGGTTTGGATATTATAAACGGGTGCGGGTACGGGTTCAGTAAAACCCAACCTAAACCCGACCTGTTTCCATCCCTAGGCAGAGTATCGTGATGTTGCAAATGTTGTTGTTGAAACTGCATGGCTACACAATTTGTTACTTGAGTTGCATGCTCATTTATCTAATGCTACCATTGTCTACTGTGATAATCTTAGTGTTGTGTATATGTCTACCAATCCTGTTCAACATCAGCGTACTAAACACATTGAGGTAGATATTCATTTTGTTAGAGATTATGTTGCTTTAGGACACATTCGTGTGCTTCATGTTCCGTCCAGATTTCAATATGCAAATATGTTAACCAAAGGACTTTCGAGTGAGTTATTTCTTGAGTTTCACTTCAGCTTGAATGTTCGAAGGCCTCTCGTTCAAACTACGGGGGTGTATTAGTCTATTGTTATATCGAGCCTAGCCTGTTCACATTGTCTTGTTTCACAAGAATGTATTATAGCATATATATTGTTGGAATGTATGGGAATCATCATGAGGAATAAACCAGAAAATAATACTTGTTTGAAAGCCGAGGATAAAAAATTAAATATAAAAGATCCGCCGAGTATCATATTTAGTATTTTACATACGCTAATAATCAGTGTTGCAAAAATCGGCCTTGACGGCCGATTAATCGGTGATAAATCGTTTGGCGGGGATTAACCGCCGCGATTTTCATTAATCGGTTTGGTCAAAATCAGTCAAAAATGGAATAATCGGTCAAATCTTGAAATAAGGGATAAATCGGCCAACTTGGTTTCGAATATAAATCGGCCATATCGGATAAATCGGATAAATCGGCCTAATCGGGCATATACTTTCAAAACTTTATAATTATATACATAAAAAAACCAATCCGATTAATCCTCGATTATTACCAGCCAAATCGATAAATAGTTTGGCGGTACCCAACCACCTAGCTAGCTCCGAGCGATCTTTGCAACCTTTGCTAATATTAATGGATGCTCAAAAAACTGTCCATCATTTAAAAAAACATATAAAAACGTACAAACAAGTATTATTCTTTCAAACAAGTATTGTTTGAAAGCCGAAGATAAAAAGTTATATATAAAAACATCCGCTAAGTATCACAGGTTTGACCACCGGGTCACAGGTTCGGCCACCAGGTCAACCCGATTGAATTATCGGGGCACGGGTTCGACCACCGAGTTTACTCGGGCGAGTCACCGAATCACGGGTTTGACCAGTGAGTCACAGGTTCAATCATCAAGTCATTAGTTCAACCACTGAGTCAGTTAAACAGATTCCGCCGCTAATATAAAATCTCAAAAATAAAAATGAAAAAAGGAGTAATTAAAATGGGTTTAAGTGAGTTAGTGAGCTGGGCCCAATTCATCTAGTCTTCCTCTAAAGTCCAAACCACCTGACAAAAACAAAAGGAAAAATTTCACATATAAAAATGGAGTCCACTTCCGGCCACCGTAGCACCGTCGAACAAAACAAACCTAATAAGGCTAATAGAAGAAGAAAGTATTCTATCTTCGAAATTAAGTCGAGTTTTTCATGTTTAACCGAATTAATTTCAACGCTTGAACTCACTACCAACGTCGCTGAGCCGTCGGAAACTGCCGTAGAAGAAAGTGCGGCGGCGGAGGAGAAGAGTGAGAGATGGAGATGTAATAATTGTGAATTAAGCTTTGAATGTCTTAATGATCAACGCTCTCATTTCAAGTCCGATTTTCATCGATTTAATGTAATTGAACTGCATTTTTTAATATATTTTTGCATGTTTTATGAATTCTATCTAAGCGCATTTGAACTACTTAGATATTCTGTTTGTGGTTTACCTTCTTAATTTCTGGTAACTAATTGAATTTGACCAAAATAAATAAGTGTATGCGGAGCAGGAAAGTTATGGTCTACTGGTTAATTTTTAGAAACTAAACTACAAATTGGTTTGGGGCAAATTACATATAAGCCACATATTTTGAAAAACTTACACTACAATAATACAATTCTTTTCCCTAGGCACCGGCGATCAGCCGATCACTATTATGAAAACGTATAATTAACCAATGAAAACAGGAATAGTTCCTGCCAAGGAGAAGTGTAGATAGTTATGGTGAGTTTAGGTAGAGGAAACATTTCATGGTTTTTCATCTTTAAATTTCTACTAGTAATTTGGAGGGGCACAAAAGTTGCAAATTACAAGACACATTTATTAGATTAAGCGTTTTGTATTTTGATGAAGGAAAGTGGGGTTTGGGTTTACAAAGGAACAAGGAAACCATGGAATTTAATGTCTTCTGACATCTTCTTTTATAAGTTGGGAAATACAAAATATCAGTTTTATGGAAAACAACCAATTTGAACGCGATTTCCATTTTCATTGTTTCGTATAAAACTTATTGTCGGTGTTTTTCTCCAACTAAAGTACTATTTAATACTGTTACGTCATATGTGTTTTCGGTTTTAAACTTAGTGAAATCATTGGACCTGCATTGAGTCTCTTTCTCGGTCGGTCCACTTCTTACTTCTTAGGCTGCTATAAGTAAATTGGAGGAGGCTTGATCTATAGATGTACTTCTGGTTTAAAGCATTTCACATTTTGATGTTAAGTGTTGTAGAAGAAATGTTCAATTGAACATCTTTGATTAGTGAACATCAATCTTGTTAAAATGTCGTCGATCAGCTTTTGCTAATTAATTTCACTAAACACTGGGAGTTCTGGATACTGACCATAGTTTGTACGATCTTGTTAAAATGTTGTCGGAACACAGTGGGTGGAAGTTAAGTTGGTCTTTAGTTCAGAAAATATCGTAAGCGACCACAGTTCGCATTTTGGTAATTGGGTGACTCATAACATATATAATATAGTATTATATTTGGGGTGACAAGTTTAGGCATTTAAATGAAGTTCTTCCTTTTCCGTGTCATGTCGTATATTCTTTTTCCATTCATCGTGTTATTTGACCGTGAACGTATTATGTCCAGATAAAGCTAAGCATTGCTGGAAAGGGTACTATCAAGGAGGATGAGTTTGATGAATGGACTTCCGATTCTTTAGTTAAAGATTATGATGATATAACAAGCATATCAGCATCTGAAGATGAAGAAGACAAAGATATTGGCATCCAAAATGATTTAAATACGGGAGTGTTACGAATTACCAAACAGAAATTCTTTATACGTTTACCAAATGGAGAAACGATTTCATTCTGGAAGTGTTTACTTCTAGGAGACTCTGAGAAAATTCTCTTTGAAGATGATGTATCGGGATCCATGAAAGATGATGATAGGCCATATGTAACAGTGCGGGAAGTGACTGAGAGACTACTTAATGTAATCCATGAACCTAGAGGCAACACTTGTTTGAGAGTTATGTTGCTTGTCGGTGGTGGTCATTTTGCTGGTTGTGTCTTTGATGGAAACAATATTGTCGCCCAGAAAACCTTCCACAGGTTCTTCCTTTGCTTATTCTTAGTTTTCAATTGCAGCTGTAATCATTTTTCAAGAAAGTGTTTAAAACTTGGATTTTTTTGTTAACCATGGTTTTCGACCTTTTGGCCAACTTATTCACGGGGTTTGAACCCCCCCACCCATTAAAAAAAATGGAATTGATCTCTTCTTGCCACAAACTAGTAGAGTATTAGATACCTGTTTACTTTCACAATGCAAATTTAACTTCATGTGAGCTTACAGCATTCGCAGTTGTGTGACCACTATAAGTGCTGAAAGTTTGGTAAGGGTGGAGAGGGAGATTTTGGTCAAAACGGGCTTAAGGTGAAATGACCATTTTAGTATCGGCTCATGGCAATTGTGCCGTGTGTATTTAAACAGCCTCGCGTGACTTCAACTTGTTTGAACCAATTCGCGTCAACTTTTTATTTATTTAAACCACTTGAGATAAAAACAGAAACCAAATTAACCCATCAATTAGTATATAGGTCATAATTTCCACCACCGTAGTCATAGATGTTAGTAGGAATTTATAATTGAGAGAACCAATGGTATTTTCGTGCTCCATGAAACAAGTCCTTCCTTGTAAGACAAGACTTACAGTTGTGGTGATATTCTGTCTAGACACGATGAATAATATTGTATCAAGGCAATAATTTTTTATATGCAATTTTAGTTTATTTTCACTTCTACAAAATTATTTGTTACATGAAGTCATTGCCCTGCTGCTTATCAAACTATATACTGTCAGTTAAAAATGCTAAAAAGTTGACTTTTCCAAGTAGATATGTGGTAAGAGCAAAGGCTGGTCAAAAGCAATCATCACAAGATGCTGGTGGCAAAATAGCACATTCTGCAGGAGCTTCAATTCGTCGACACAATGAAATTGCCTTAAAGAAGGTATCATTTGTAATTGTAAGTTTAATATGTTCCTATATTATTTCAAACCTAATTTCTGCCTGCTTTATTTTCTTGACTAATTACAATTAGGAAATTCAAGAGCTACTCGCTGCGTGGAAACCTTATTTGGATGCTTCTACCTGTATTTTAATTTATGCTCCTTCACACAACCGGCAACTCCTTTTTGATGGGGAAAGTCCATACCTCAGTTGTCGGAAAAACTTTATCCGACACATCCCATTGACTGTTCGGAGACCAACATTAAAAGAAGTACAACGATTATATAAAATATTGACACAAATCTCCCTTGAGTCAGATGAAGAAATAGTGCCTATCATTGAAAAAGATTCAGAAAGTACGATTGCCAAAGAAACCCCGAGGAATACTTTGGAAAGTGGGAATATTTCTGATGGTAGTTTTGTTAATAAGCTCGAAACAGCTCAGAAGACGCTACCTCTGCATGAGGCAGCAAGAGCTGGAAATGCAAAGAAAGTTATGGAACTACTTGAACAAGGTTTTGATCCTAGTGTTATAGATGAAAGGGGGCGGACGCCTTATAGGCTTGCTGCTGAAAAGGAAGTTAGGAATACATTTAGACGTTTTATGGCATTAAACCCTGATAAATGGGATTGGCAAACTGCCAAAGTGCCCAGTCCATTGACAAAAGAAATGGAGGAATCTCAGAATGCTAAGCAGGTAACTGATGCGACCCTATTCATAGATGTGTGATTTTTTGCTTATCAAACAATTATTGTTTATATATATGGTGTCAAAATTGGCAGTCTGGTAGGTATAAGGGGTTCATGTCAAAACGGTGAAAAACACTTTGTACATTTATGAAGTTCTTTGTATAATCATACAAACATCATAGAGAATATATTATACTGTATTAGAGAAGCTCAAAGATGTGAGATATATTTGGATAATATGAGTAGGTTGATATTTTTTGATAGGTGATGTAAGAAGTCAAAAGAAATTGTTTGCTGTCTTGTGGTAAACTAATGCATGACTTTATTAATTTGTTTGTAGGCAAATAAAGATGCTAAAAGGAAAGCAAGAGCCAAAGAGCTAAAGGTGCTACGCAAAGCTGCCAGAGCTAGAGAAAAGAAGGTTCAGGTGTTAATATTGTTCTGTTATCTTAAGTCTAACAATGTGATAAAGATATTTTTCTATCAAAAAAAGTAGATTAAACTAAGCCTCTATTTTTAGTGCATACCAGAATGTAAGTTTGCGTCCCCAGAGTTATTGACTTCTCTAATAATCATAAATTAGTATTGCCTTACAAATAAACCAGTACAGAATGACAGTTGATAATGTATGGATTATCAATGTAAAATGCACTCCTGTCTAGAGGTGATAAAAATATTTGGGAGGTCATAACTCATAACGGGTAATTTTGAGGTATAGTCAGTTTGAGTCTGGTTGTACCCATTCTCTCAAACTCTTGTCCACGTCTTTAGTTTTTATATGATTAATAAAAAATATCATAACAAAAGACATACTCTTGCTAAAGCAACTTTTGAGGTTTATATATTTGAATATACTTGAGTCTAGATGACTTTTTACTGACTTGACCTGCACTCTTTTTTGTAAGTCATATAGTTTAACCTGTTTGACCCATTATAAAGTAACTTGAGCGAAATTGCGACCTCTCTAGTGTCCCTTAAAAATTGCAGTGTTTTCCATGTTGAGTGGTTCCTTGAACATTTTAAAAGGTTCCTTTACCAAAAGTTTTGGAGTAAAATTACTTTTATCAAAGTCTACATTTCAAAGAAGCTGTTTATAAATAACCTGGGTTCACTCCCGAAGTTTGTTATTACTTTAATGGGGTCTTTGGACATTTAACTGACTATTACACTAATGAAGTCAATCTTGGTTGCAGGAAATTCACCGGATTTCCAGTCCGGTTGCAGGAGTTTTGGCTTTGGCCGTTGGGAGTCTGATAGTTGTTGCCTTTAGTCAAATGAGCAGAGGTAGGTGGTTGTTGCTGAAATTGTTGCGGGCGTCTTTTATGAAGATACAATACATGTTTAAACTTTTTTTGATGACGTTTTTCCCTAGAAAATTTTCTAAATAAAAAACAAACAGAATCATAGGGATGTTTGGATATGATTATTGTAACTTGTAGTTGCAACCAATCTTCGATGTTTGGATATTCTAATTCCGGTTCTGTTTACATAAGGTAATACGGAGTATAAGATTCATCAACTAGACTTTTTAATCTCTAAAAAGTATCGGTACTTTTTCGTTTCATATTGAGTTATCAGAATTTGCCATACATTAAAACATTATATATTTTTTTATTAGTATAACTGCAAACAACAAAGGATACCCAAACTGTAACATCTATATGATTCATTACAGCTGCTTATCTAATTCTAATTATCCGGTATCACATAATCATTTCCAAAACACTATCTTAAGAACATGCTTTTTTTATTGCAGGAAGAAATAAAATCATGAGATGATTTAGAAAGAAAAGCAGCTGCTGCTGAGAGAAGACTTGCAGCCATTGTGTACTGTAACAAATGGCATGTCAGCAGACACGACCTAACCCGTGTTGTTGAGCATTTTGGCTGGTAAATATACTCACAGTAACGGTTGTAAATACCATAGGAGATCATTCATTCACATACACGTGTTTCTTTGTAGAGGATCAATCATGAAAACGGTAAGTAACAATGATTAACATACATTGCCTATAAATAGTTTGCATAATCTCATATGTCAACATATATGCAGTACTTTTGATTTTTGGTTGTTTTAAAAGGCAAGTATTGAATAACAGCTATATGTAAATATAGTAGTGGCATGGTATTACATTAAATGAGACTTGAAATGAGAGCGTTGATCATTAAGACACACAAAACTTAATTCACAAGGATTACATCTCCATCTCTCACTGCAACCAACATCACTCTCCTGCGCCGCTCTGCCACCACCGCCCCACTCTCTTCCGATGCCGTAGCGGCGTTGGTGGTGGCGAGTGAGGCGTTGAAAGTAGTTCGGTTAAACATTAAGATTTCGACTTAATTTCGAAGATAATGGTGAGTCTAGACTAGCTTGGTTTGTTTGTTTCTCATTTGGTCTTTGTCAAACTTGTTTATACGAGTAGATAACAGCTTGTTAATATTTTTTCCCTTAACTAATTTGGAGAACTTATAGCTAATTACAACTAGCAAAATAGCTAAATACTCTAATGCGACGGAGCATTAAAGTCCTGAGACATGCAGATTAGGACCTCCTAGCTCTACCACTACAATACTGATTCGATATTCAACTTATTTGGGTGGGTTCTGCAGCACCCAAGATAAGGACATACCCTGTGATTGGGGAGCTGACTACGTGAAAGAATATAACAGTTCACTTGCAGTTTGCATTTTGACAAAAAGAGTATAACCCACCGTTTCAGCTCATTGTACCATAACTCAAAACTTTGTCGTATGATCTTTAACGCCAGTTCAGTAATGAACTAACCTGTCGCCAAACAGAGTGACAAAACTGAGTGCTATGTGTCACATTGCTTTAGGGTCAGCAAGTGGTTTTTTTATTTATTTATATAAGACTAGTTTTATTGGTGAACTATAAAAAAATAATACTTTCAGTGTTTTTGTTGCAACAACTAGCCCCATTTACACTATTTGAAATGCAAAAGTACGTTAAAACACACGTAGCAAAGTTGGTTTACAAATTTCAAAGTTATCAAATGAACTACGAGTAGTCGTTAGTTTCTTTTTCTTCCTTTTTGTACTTTCACAAGTATGAATTCTTTATTAACCAACCAGTTGGTATAGTTTACCAATAAAGCTAGTCTAACAGTATATCATCTCAAACCAAATACTTCTAGTTTGCCACACACATATCAAAGAAATAACTTTGCTCCAACGTAAATACTATAAAAACTATTTACAGAGGCTATAGATATCAAACTTTGAATAAAATGAACAACAAATCAGAGTGGCGCAGCGGAAGCGTGGTGGGCCCATAACCCACAGGTCCCAGGATCGAAACCTGGCTCTGATAAGAGTGGCTTCCGATTTTTTTTTTCCTCAATCCTTTAATTACCGCCACATGTTCTTATTTAGATTTTGCGTCCTTGTTCATAGAACACAGCAATCCACATGTATCGGCATTACTTATGCAACAAACACACATATTGACACCTCTGTTTAGATTAGGACCTCCAAATCGCTATCCCCAAATACCTAAGTACCTAACTGCATCTGCAGCTTCAAACATGATTATTCTCTCCTAAGCCATGAGTCGCCAACTGTTAAAGTGTTGACACATCCAGATTAAGACCTCCTGGCTCGACCTGTTAATAAAGGTTGCCCTGCCTTCAATAGCATTTCAGTCTCATCTGAACCATATTAGTAGCTTTGAACAATCCATCCGTGCCACAGTACAGCAGCCTCCGGAAGGGCATCAACTGCAGAGCTTCTCCTTATTAATAATTACCACTGCGAATTGAATCAAATTGGATTTCCACTCTGTAAATTCCACTCCAAACACCGATATCATCCCTTTACACATTGCTTCCTTGTAATTTAAACCTTATATCAAATGCTTCGGTACCATTTACTATTTCCTACTTCTTTTTTGGTCCACTTATCACATTGCAGCTACTTATTAAACTGTAAGAATATCAGTAACAAAAAAAACAAATTAAGACATAAACATCATAAGGTCATAACATACCACCCAAAATCAGCCCTAAACATAATCACTAAGATTGATTAAATATATAGTAATAACTAAAATCAAATTTTTCATTGATATAATCAGATGAGACCATTACAAAAACACCAAAATAGCACAACTTCATATCCAAACACTACCATTACAAATGATACAAACCTAAGCCCTTTCACCCCTAATCCTCCTAGCCAACTGCATATCTTTGGGAATAATGGTAACTCTCGTGGCATGAATGGCACAAATATAAATACAACCAAACACTAAAAATCATATCAACATAACAAAGATAATGAATTAAATTAAAGCAAAACCTGAGATAATAATTAGCACTTGATTACTAATATTTCATTCGGTAACTTGATTTAAGATATTAAATAAGCACTAGATTCAAAGGTTTCACTAGACATGATAACATCATAACATGAAACAGTCCATATCCAAACACAAACATCATAAAACCAAACTCTAAGCCCTCTCGCCCCTAATCCTCCTAGCCAACTGCATATCTTTGGGCATAATGGTAACTCTCTTGGCATGAATCGCACAAATATTAGTATCCTCAAACACCCCAACCAAATACGCCAAATTAAACACCAAAATGTGGTGCAGCTTTTGGGATGTTGTTTAGAAACTGATGTCCCATTACTAGTTTATGAATATGTCCCAAATGATACTCTTGATCATCACCTTCATAGTAGAAAAGGTGGGAGGGGGAGATTGTCATGGGTAAATCCTTTAAGGATAGCACATGAATCAGCGGGGGCACTTGTCTATCTTCACACAAATATTAGAATGACCATCATACATAGAGATGTCAAGTCTGCTAACATCTTGTTGGATGCAAATCACAAAGCAAAAATTGCGGATTTTGGTAATCCCATTGGGTCATGATCAAGTCTGTACACTAGTTCAAGGAATGTTTGGATACTTGGATCCAGAATATTTTCAACAGGTCAACTAACAGATAAAAGTGATGTGTATAGCTTTGGTGTGGTTCTTGCGGAACTAATAACAGGTAAGAGACCACTTGGTGAAGAAAGATGTCTAGAGGATAGAAATCTTGCAACATATTTTGTCAAGGCAAAGAAGGAAGGTCGATTGCATCAGATTCTTGACCGATAAGTCGTAGAGGAGGCAACTGATGAGCAGCTAAAAGCAGCATGTGATCTGGTGTACAGAGTACAGATGCCTTAACCTACTAGCTGGGAATAGGCCTAGCGTGAAAGAAGTAATTAAGGAGCTTGAAACACTTGGGAAGATTAAAACACGGTAATTCCTCAAGAAAGTTACAATGAAACAAGTAGCTTTACGATGGAAAATGAAGAACGGGATCTTTACACTGTTCCTCTTGTTGCTAATAGCGATACTTTCGAAGAATACAATTCAAATAGTTACGGAACAAAAGAGATAATGCTCCAAGTACAAGACCCTCGATAATAATTTTGAGATTGTGCGCTAATTTTGTCCCTAACTTATGAATAGCTATGGCATTTAATTTTATTATGTGTAATAAATGTCCCAAGTACTTGATTTATATGTTTGTTATGATTCCATCGTTGAATGAACTCTCTTTTCTGATATCTTCTGAAATCAACTTTATAAATTTGTGTTTTGTAGTATTTCAAAAGCCGTTTCGACTAGCAATCCATTGAGTAGTTCTTTGGAGAATTGGAGATAAGAGTCTTGATAATCTTTGAGTTGAGTGTCCATGACCAGTGTTTAAATTAGCTCTTTTATGTACAGTTTAAGGACTTGTTTGGTGGCTTTTGGGAGTAGGGATTAACTTTGGTAGTGATTATACATGTTTGGTTGGTGGTCAATCAGTGAGTCTACATACACAACATCCACATAACCCAATTTCAGTACTCCAATTACCAAGACCTTATTCTCATTTCGTAGTTCAAGACAAGTTAAAAACAACATTTGCACAACTATAAATACAACCAAACACTAAAAATCATATCAACATAACAAAGATAATGAATTAAATTAAAGCAAAACCTGAGATAATAATCAGCACTTGATTACTAATATTTCATTCGGTAACTTGATTAAAGATATTAAATAAGCACTAGATTCAAAGTTTTCACTAGACATGATAACATCATAACATGAAACAGTCCATATCCAAACACAAACATCATAAAACCAAACTCTAAGCCCTTTCACCCCTGATCCTCCTAGCCAACTGCATATCTTTGGGCATAATAGTAACTCTCTTGGCATGAATGGCACAAATATTAGTATCCTCAAACACCCCAACCAAATACGCCTCACTCGCCTCCTGCAACGCAGACACCGCTGAACTCTGAAACCTCAAATCCGTCTTAAAATCCTGCGCGATTTCCCTCACTAGTCTCTGAAACGGGAGCTTCCTTATCAAAAGCTCAGTGCTCTTTTGATACTTACGGATCTCACGCAACGCAACAGTTCCTGGCCTGAATCTGTGAGGCTTCTTTACACCTCCGGTGGCTGGAGCTGATTTTCGAGCGGCTTTAGTTGCGAGCTGTTTGCGAGGGGCCTTCCCGCCGGTGGACTTGCGAGCTGTTTGTTTGGTACGTGCCATTTGATTAAAAGTATGTGTTGTTTAGTGTGTGTTTGTGATTGATGGTTCCTTAGGGTTTATATAAAGGGGGTTTGGGGGGTAAATTTGGCGGTAAATTGTGAAAATTTCGAATGGTTTTAATGAAATTTTGGGATTTCATTTTGGGGGGAAGTGAGAGGCTGGACATCCGCGTGATGGATGATGTTTGAAAAGACATGAAGGAATCTTGGCCGTTGGATTGGATGATTTTTTGTTATGCAGAAATAGCTTTTAATTGGAGTATGTTTGTTCATTTGATTATCCATCTATTCTTAAAGGGTAAATAACATATAAAAAAATGTATGCATTTTAAGTCAAAACTCAATTAAAGGTACTCAACTTTTTATTTCAATTTAAAGTATCGACCTTTTATCTTGTTACAATTTTGGACAATTAACAAATTTAAAGGTTATATATTAACGATCATTTACTTTATTATTGCATCGTTAGTCCTTTATATTAATAACACTTTATAATAAACTCAAAATTCATTTTTTACAATTTTAAACCATTTTTCTACTTTTTTCGTCTGATTTTTACCGTTTTCGTGTGGTTGTTAATTGTTTTGGTCCACTTTTACAACATTCGTCGTTCTTTTACCGTTTTTCTACTGTTCCGTCCAACGTTTTATGTTTTCGAGCCCTTCTGACCGTTTGTGTCCATTTTAAGGTTTTTAACTGTTTTCGTCTGTTTTTTCGTTTTCGGTTTTTTTTTTTACCAATTATGACCATTTTATACGGGTTTTTTTCATCCGTAAAATAAATAGACGATAACGGAAAGAAACAGACGAAAACAGTAAAAAAAACAGTCGAAAACGATATCAAACACACTAAAAAGGTCGAAAACGGTGAAACATATAAAAAGACAAAAAAACGGACTAAAACGATTAAAAACCAAATAAAAACGGTATAAATCAGACGAAAAAAGAAAAGAAAACGGTCTAAAACTGTTAAAAAACGAATTTTGAGTTTATTACCAAGTGTCTTGAATATAAAGGACTGACGATGCAATATAAAGTAAACGGTCGATAATAGATAACCTTTAAATTTGTTAATTGTCCCAACATTGCAACAAGAAAAAAATTTGGTACCTTAAATTGAGAAAAAAAAAATTGAGTACCTTTAATTGAATTTTAACATAAGATGAGTATCTTTTTATGTTATTCGCCCATTCTTAAACAAATGTTCACTATTTATTTTCGGAGTCAAATCTTTTCAATTTTAACCTTAAATATTTTGTTGTGTTATTTAATATTTAATAAAAATTATGCCAAAAAAAATACATTTACAACTCAATCCATTCATATTATTTGCATCAAGTATTACACAAAACAAATAAAAATAATTTCAGATCAAAGTTAAATGACTTCAAAAGTCAATAGTAGACATTTATTTAGGGACGAAAGGAGTATTAAACATGTGATAAAAGAAGAAATCTTGATCCAATTTAGTATTAAAAGTATAAGTTGGTTTGTGTCTTATTGCATTTTTCAGGGTAAGAAAGGTAAGTTTTATTGAAGCTATATTTTGTTTTGTTTTGTTTATTTTGTATTTGCGGGTTTTATATTGTGAAGGGTGAATGTGGGTTGAAGCCCTAATAGCTAGACTATATATTCATCTATTTCTCATTTGTTGTATATTATTGATCAAAGTCTCTTTAGTAAAACTGTGGTGTAATCGTTGATATCGTGTATCGATCTTTGTTAGAGTTTAAGTAATCAATTGATTACTTCTAGTGTATGGTTGAGTCTTGTATTTTTTTTTCTTTGTGTCGATCACAAACCATATCTCAACATTTGAGGTTGAGGATATAAGCAGTTTAATAAAATAAATGGGAGGTTGGTTGAATTAATAATTGTGTTCTTATAGTGATTGAGTATCTTTTATAAAATCGAATATGGTATCGAAGACAGGTTCTTAATACTCGTTTTTAAATTGTGTTTAGTTGCTTGCGTTCTTGTTGTTTTCTATTTCTGTGTTGTACTATCTGTCATTATGGTTGAACTAAAAGATAAAGGTCAATCTAGTGATAGTAATACTGAGCTTAATTTGGTTGTTAATGACCACTATATTTGCATGCTAATGACTTTAATGGTACACCCTAATCACATTTAAATTGTCTGGAACTAATAAGTATAAAATTTGGGTTTTTGTTGTTTATTTAGCTTTGTATACCAAAAATAAGCTTGGGTTTATTGATGGTAAATGTGTTAGAAGGGAAACTAATGAGTTGCTTCAGCAACAGTGGGATAGATGTAAATCCATTGTGTTGTCTTGGATTCTTAGGTGTATCTCTCAAGAGTTATACTAGGGGCAAAAACTTTCTAAGAATGTTAAAGATGTGTGGGATGAATTTAAAAAAAAAAACATATGATAAAAATGATGGTTATGTGATATATAATTTGCATTACAAGATTTGTTCTCTTACTCGATTTGATTCTTCTCTGTCTGAGTATTATCACAACTATAACAGTCTGTGGAGGCAGTTTGACTATTTGGTTAACTTACCTTCATGTGGTTGTGATTGTGCCACAGAGTTGAAAGATCGTCACAATCTTATGAGGTTGATGCAGTTCCTTATGGGACTGGATGACACATACAGTGTTGTTAGAAGTCAAATCTTGACTTTTGATCCTCTACCATATGTGAAATATGCTTTTGCTACTCTTTCTATAGTTGAGTCTCCTAAGAATAATCTTTTTCACACTAGTCCTTCTAGACCTGATTCATCTGCCTTTGTTGTTGGGCCAAATAATTGGTCTATGATAGGTGTGTAAACACCCATCTTTTCTACCACTTAATTACAATAATAACCGGACCAAAACGTGTATTTTATGTCTTTTATGTCGGAATTATGCGTGGTTTGTGTTTTTGTTGTGATTTAGGACGAAAAGGTGAAAAGTGGAGAAAACACGGAAATTCACGGGCATTTACGGACTTTTATTGAAGAAAAGGATGAAAGACGAAGTCAAGAAGTCAAAAGTGGATAAAGAACGAAAGTCCAAGACCAATTCTGAAGATTTATCGAAGAAAAAGTCAAAAGACGGAAGTTTACTTAAAGCCGAGGAACTCAAGTCTTATTTATCGAAGAATTAAAAGACGAGTCCAAAGAAATCCCGAGCCAAAAGTCATCACATTCCAAGATTAACAAAAAGATTAAGAAGGAAGGACTTGATGGTGCAATTAACAAGAAAGGAAGGAGAGAGGAAGCTTCCCCTAACAACTCCCTAATCACCTATATAAACCCTCATTTTCATTCATTTACTCTTGTTGGTGGCTTGACAAACCATTCTTCCACTTTCATTTATGCACATTTAATTACTTGCACATTTAAATACATGTTTTGCACCTTTAATTACTTTTAATTTCAAGTAAGTGTTTCTTTTTAGTTACTTGCACCTTTACTTTATCTTGTTCATCTTCTTCCACTTTTCTTTGATCTTGATTTACACGCGTTTTTCTCTTGTTGATTCGTTTAAAGGTTTGATTTTTATGCTTTTGATTGTTTTAAACCATTTGTTTTCATAGCTTATTTGATTTATTTTCAAGTTTATATAGTTTTTATAAAAGTTATTTTTATATAAAAGTTGTTTTTCTTAAAGTCTATCTTTTTCGTGTCTTAAAAGTTTTTAACTTTCAGTTTTATAGCTTATTTTTACACGGTTTACCTTTGGATTTCGTCTAGAGCTTATTTAGGATTTTAGCTTAGTTGTTAAGCTTATTTTTGGTACATTTCCCCGTATTCCGATTGGCACCAATCTGAAAAGGGTTTTACTTTCCGATTGGGGGGCTTCTTGGTATTCCGATCGGGATTAGTTGGGTATTCCGATTGAGTGCTGGTGACAAGTATTCCGATCGGCGTTCTATACTATATTCCGATTGAGGTGTTTGTTGGATATTCCGATCGTGTGTAGTGACAGTATTCCGATTATAGGGGTTCCGATTAAGCATTCCGACCAAGATTAGTAACATTCCGATTGGAGGTAAGTTTGGGTATTCCGATTGGGGAGGTGACAGCTTTCCGATTGGTATTTTCCGATCCATATTCCGATAAGAGTGGTAAGAGAATTCCGATTGGTGAACCGATCGGAATATATTCCGATTGGGGGTACTTTTCTCTTATTTTGACTTGTTTTATTTTTAGCTTACATTTCTAATTCTTGTCTAATTTTAATTTCCGTCACGCTTTATTTTTAGTCATTTAATTATTTTACTTCCCGTCACGATTTTTAAATACCGCACACTTTCTTTTTAATTAGGCTTAGATTTATTTTCACGCACTTTACTAATACTTGCCCTTTACTTTAACGACATTTACTTTTAAGTCTTGCACATTTAAATTTAAAAACAACCAAAATTATTTGTTTCCACCAAAATAAAACTGAGTCACATAGAGAACCTAGATCAATTCGACTAGACATACATCAACGAACATATAATTTTCTTACTAGGTAAAAGTCCTTGTATTAAATGGCGCCGCTGCCGGCTCTTTTCGTAAAGATCAACAGTTTTTTGTGAGAGACACGTTGCTTTTTGGGACCCGTTCACTTGTGAACGTTATTTTTCTTGCATAAAATTTTTTTTGATAAAAAACCATAAAAATTAAAAATTTCAAAAATACAAAAAGATTTTATCTTTATTGTGTATATATATTGTCTTTGTGTTTGGTTTTGTTTTCTTTTGCATTTTCAGGTGTATGCGTACTAGATCTTCTAATTATCAAGAGCCCGAGCCTCAAGAAGATTTAGATATGGTAGGTGTTAACAACAATAATCAACTACCGCACCTCAATAATAATAATAACAACAACAATGCTCTTCCACAGCCCGATCTTCGGACCATGGAAGAACTTTGTCAACCAACAATGTTTGGACGAGGAGGACCGATTGCGCCGATGCAAATCAACGCTCCTGAGTTTTCGTTGAAGCACCACATGATTCAGCAAGTACAAACAAACCCATTCAGAGGATTGCCTGATGATGATGCCAACAAACACCTCGACAAGTTCATTACTATCACCCAAAGCATGAAGTTGGCTGGGGCCACTATGGATGAACTTCGCCTACAACTCTTTCCACACACTCTATTACATCATGCCGAGAAATGGTTTGATCGTCTCCCGAAGAATTCTATTCACACTTGGGATGACATGACTCAACGCTTTTTGTCGCGCTACTTTCCACCATCCATGGTCACAAGCCTTCGCAATCAGATCAGTGGTTTCATGCAAGATCCCGATGAATCTCTTTTTGATGCATGGGAGAGATATAATGTCTTGATCGACCGTTGTCCAAACCACAACATGCTTCCGGTCACCTTGATCGATACTTTCTACAACGGTTTGACTTTTCGAGATCGTGATACGATCAATGCAGCCGCCGGTGGCACATTCATGAAAAGGAGACCTGAGGAGTGTAGAGAGTTAATTGAGAACATGACTACTCACCACAAGAACTGGGATTCCTCTGCATCTTCAAGGAACAACCCGAGAGTCAATGTTTCCTCAACCTCAGCAAACCCTGAGATGACCGAACTCACCCGCATGATGACTGAAATGAGAAAAAGTATTACGCTTCTCGCTTCAAACCAACAACAACAACAAGTTAAAGCAGTTGCTAATCCTTGTGAGACATGCGGCGGTCCTCACTCATACACCGATTGTCCTTCGACACAAGGAAATCCGGAAAATGTGTATGCAGCTTATGGTAATTATTCACCGGAAAATTACCAAGCTAGACAACAAGGGGATAGAAACCTGCTGAGCTACCGTTCTAACAACTACCTTTCACCCGGTTTTTCTCCTCAAAACCAAAACCCCGCCAACAACTACACTAGAAGCAACCAAATCCCACCAAGAGCTTCTAATCCTTATCACCCACCCACCCAACAAACTCCACCCATTAATCCCGATGTTGAAGCCATCATGAGAACCCAAGGTGAGCAAATCAAGAACTTGCAGAGCCAAATTATCAATCTGAAAGGAGATATCACAAAGCAAGGAAATGAGATAAGATCCGAGCTTCGAGATAACATTCAATCCTCCTTCAGTAGTCAAACTAATGATTTGAAGAATATGCTTGCTAGTTTCTTGCCAGCCGCTCAACCTTCTACTTCACGTTCTCTACCTTCAAACACCGTCACTAATCCGCGAGCCAATGTGAGTGCTATTACTACTCGTAGTGGAGTTACCATCGTAGGACCACCAATCCCACCCCCATCATCTACACCTCCTCCACCACCATTTATCCCTACTCCTCCTACACCTAGTATTAGTGCACCATTACCGTCTCCGCCTCGACGTGATGAAGTTCCCACCAATGACCCTTCAACCTCTAAACCGTTACCTACCACACCAGCACCCTCCCCACCCAAACCTAATATCCCTTATCCTTCTCGCTTGGGCAAGAACAAAATGCTAAACAAGGAGGACGCTCAAGTGACTAGCTATATCAAGATGATTTCTCAAATGAACTTCAACATTAGCTTTCTTGAGGCACTTGTCCACATGCCCAAATTTGTTAAAGCATTTAAGGAATTGCTTAGCAAGAAGGAGAAGCTTATTGAACTCGCCAACACACGATTAAATGAAAACTGCTCTGCAGTTATTCTTAAAGAACTTCCGGAAAAGCTTGGAGATCCCGGTCGTTTTGTGTTGCCTTGCGTGTTCAACAAAACTGAAGAATTTACTGCCCTTGCTGATCTCGGGGCTAGTATTAATTTAATGCCTTTGAGTGTTTGGAAAACACTATCATTGCCCGACCTCATTCCAACAAAGATGACTCTCGAACTTGCAAATCGCACTCTCGCTTACCCCGTTGGTATAGCTGAAGACGTGTTTATCAAAGTTGGCACATTTACTTTCCCGGTCGATTTTGTCGTAGTTGATTATGAAATGGACCCTCGTATTCCATTAATACTTGGTCGGCCATTCTTGAGAACCGGACGTGCTTTAGTAGATGTGGCCGAAGGTGAGTTAATCTTACGAGTCGGGGATGATTCAAAAGTTTTTAAAATGGGGAAGCTTACCGGCAAATCTTTTGGACGAGAATCAGTGAATATGATAAATGTGCTCGATGACTTTACCGTCTATGACAATCCTCTATTCGATTCTTACATCCATAATCCACTCTTTGACGATGATGTGGATGATTCTCGCTCCACTCTGGACGCTTCTCCCATTTATGATTCTTCACCGGTCTTTGATGCTTATGATGATGATGATTCTAGCTCAGATTCGGATAATTTTGATGATTTTACTTCTGAGTATCCCGAGCTGCCCACATTCGACGATTTTGATGAGGCTGATACTCTCTCGAGCGATTCTTCACATGATGAAGATCCCCCGCCATCACTTGATCCTACTTTGCACGATTACTCATTCGAGGAAGATTTCTCTGAATTTCTCAACACATACTTCCCTCATGAGAGTGATGCTCCTCCTTTGGACTTTGAAGATTATCGCCTTGATCCTACTTTGGATTTGAAGAGCATTTTGTCAAAGGAGAAGAAACCGGTCGACACCGAAATCCGTTGCACGTATGATTTAACACCTCTTTGTCCCACTTCTGAGGACGAGGTTGTGCTTCTTTGCGGATCTTCTTCCCACTCGGCTGAGCCTGAGTGCTATTTTCCCCTAAAGGAAAAGGTGTTCGACCCCGGTATTGAAGTCTTTAAGCCATCTCAGTATCCACCTGATGAAATAAAAGGAAATATCTTTGGAAATTTTGAAGACATGCTTGCTCCACTTCAACCTTGCTTCCACCGTGCTCCATCGCTGCTTAAGGGAACCTTGCCATTTCTCTTTTGGCTTGCCTTGTTCGCCTTAAGCTCGTTCTTATTGATGAATGAAAACTATGTCTTTGATCCTGGTGGATTTGTTTCATGCTACTTCCGTTGATGATCAAGGTCGAGTCAGGCTCACGACTCGGTTAACAAAAACCAAGCGCTTCTTGGGAGGCAACCCATGCATCTATCTTTCCGCTTTCTTTACCATAAGTGTAGGGGGGACCCTTTGGATTGCTATTTCCTCTCCTCACTTCTTAATCAGGGATTCGAACTTCAATGATCTACTCTTAATGATTCTTGACGACCCGTGATTCCGTGTTCTACTTCTTCCCGGTTCTATCCTAAACTCTTTTCGATTCACTATTTTATATTTTCTCAATATTAAAATAGGAATCTCTTTAGTTGTCTTTTCCTTAGCAAGATTTAAACAATGTGCACAATGTCCTAAGTGTAGGGGAGCTTACTCCCACATGCTTAAACATTGAGGACAATGTTTATTTTAAGTGTAGGGGGGACTTCTATCGAAGTTAAGTGGTCTTTTCCTTGTTTTTGTCCTCATTTTAACCGGAAAATTTGATTTTTCGACATTTTTCAAAATTTTTAATCTATTTTGGCCTAGTTGTATAATTGTATTTGCTTTTGTTATGTTTCCTTTGCTAGAATAAATTTTTAATAAAGTGGTTTTAGATTTTTTTTTAGTCGCGAACATTTTGACTCAACCCGAGTTTACTTGCCTAAGTTTACTCTAGCTAGTATCCTTAACGTGTTTAAGTCAAGTTTTGCTAGGCTTTTATATAGGGAGCTATAAAACGCGAAAGTCTTAACTCTCACGGGTTAAGAACAAGAACTTTTCGCAAGTTCCTATAATTGATCCAAGAGAGTCGTTTATCAAGGGAACTTTAAAATGCGATTTCTAAACTTGAAAAAGTCTAAAAATTTGCAAGATCCTATAGGCGACTCGAAAACCCAAAACTTTGATTTAATAGGCTAAGTATCCACGAGTCTCATTACTTGAGATTTTAAACTGTGGAGAACGAGAGATGATAGAGCCAATTATAAGTTCGGTATTCTTTCGTGAATTTATGTGAGTTAATTATAAGCCTATTCTCCCATCGCTTGCTAATAAATTTATCTGCTAATAAATAAGGTTGTACGATTTGAAAAGTTACTTAGCTTCTAGCCCCAGATCGTTTAAAAGTTACTCGGTAATGACGAGAGTTCATAGCCAAGGCATAACTTATGAAGCGGGGCGCGAAGATTGGCGAGTCCGAAAAGGCCTTAACAAGGCATGAGGGCTATGTTTTGTTGCTAAAGATCCAAAAGTGATGTGAAGAATCATTTATCGAAAATCAATATGAAGGATCGAGACACACGACGTAAAGCAAAAACTCCCCAAAAGTCATGGAGAAGTGTATCCGAAAAGACCCTAACAAGGTATGAGGATAAATAGATCCAAGTCAATAAAGGAGGCGGATCGTTGTATATCAAAATCCAAAATAAAGATTGGAGAAAAATGAAGAAGTCGTGGTCCATATATGAAGAATCTCTCAAAAATTCCAAGTGAAGAAATTTCAATTATGAAGAGAAGACCATTATTTCATGAACGTCTCTCAAGATTTGAAGTATGAAGTCGCTGCTAAATATCGGCCCGAGAAAGGTCTCAAATCGCGAACCAAGTTATGCCAAGATATGAACTTTTTGATATCCCGAGAAGCAGTTTTAAAAGATTTGGTCCTTTAGCTAACTATTGATTAAATCGTGCACTTTATTTTCAGACTAAATAATTATCGAAATAAGTCAAACAATGCATCTTCGTGATCATTCAAGACAAATAATAAAATATAAGAGATACCCATAGGAATAAGGGAGTCTAAGTAAATAATTGGCCCACATGAGTTCGTGTTAGTTTACTAACTTATAATAACAATGATCTCGTTTTTAAGTTTGGTTTGGAGAAAGTGAAAAGCTGAGGATGATGATTATTCATGACATTTTCAAAACCCAAGGTATGCTTTTAATTTCTTTGCTTTGCATTTTTATAATTTTTCATCTCTTTAAAAAAGGCCAATGTGGATTGATTATGATGAAAAGTGTAAACATGCTTTGTAACTAATGCATTGCATGAGGACATTGCAATGGTCAAGTGTAGGGGATTTGATAGGTGTGTAAACACCCATCTTTTCTACCACTTAATTACAATAATAACCGGACCAAAACGTGTATTTTATGTCTTTTATGTCGGAATTATGCGTGGTTTGTGTTTTTGTTGTGATTTAGGACGAAAAGGTGAAAAGTGGAGAAAACACGGAAATTCACGGGCATTTACGGACTTTTATTGAAGAAAAGGATGAAAGACGAAGTCAAGAAGTCAAAAGTGGATAAAGAACGAAAGTCCAAGACCAATTCTGAAGATTTATCGAAGAAAAAGTCAAAAGACGGAAGTTTACTTAAAGCCGAGGAACTCAAGTCTTATTTATCGAAGAATTAAAAGACGAGTCCAAAGAAATCCCGAGCCAAAAGTCATCACATTCCAAGATTAACAAAAAGATTAAGAAGGAAGGACTTGATGGTGCAATTAACAAGAAAGGAAGGAGAGAGGAAGCTTCCCCTAACAACTCCCTAATCACCTATATAAACCCTCATTTTCATTCATTTACTCTTGTTGGTGGCTTGACAAACCATTCTTCCACTTTCATTTATGCACATTTAATTACTTGCACATTTAAATACATGTTTTGCACCTTTAATTACTTTTAATTTCAAGTAAGTGTTTCTTTTTAGTTACTTGCACCTTTACTTTATCTTGTTCATCTTCTTCCACTTTTCTTTGATCTTGATTTACACGCGTTTTTCTCTTGTTGATTCGTTTAAAGGTTTGATTTTTATGCTTTTGATTGTTTTAAACCATTTGTTTTCATAGCTTATTTGATTTATTTTCAAGTTTATATAGTTTTTATAAAAGTTATTTTTATATAAAAGTTGTTTTTCTTAAAGTCTATCTTTTTCGTGTCTTAAAAGTTTTTAACTTTCAGTTTTATAGCTTATTTTTACACGGTTTACCTTTGGATTTCGTCTAGAGCTTATTTAGGATTTTAGCTTAGTTGTTAAGCTTATTTTTGGTACATTTCCCCGTATTCCGATTGGCACCAATCTGAAAAGGGTTTTACTTTCCGATTGGGGGGCTTCTTGGTATTCCGATCGGGATTAGTTGGGTATTCCGATTGAGTGCTGGTGACAAGTATTCCGATCGGCGTTCTATACTATATTCCGATTGAGGTGTTTGTTGGATATTCCGATCGTGTGTAGTGACAGTATTCCGATTATAGGGGTTCCGATTAAGCATTCCGACCAAGATTAGTAACATTCCGATTGGAGGTAAGTTTGGGTATTCCGATTGGGGAGGTGACAGCTTTCCGATTGGTATTTTCCGATCCATATTCCGATAAGAGTGGTAAGAGAATTCCGATTGGTGAACCGATCGGAATATATTCCGATTGGGGTACTTTTCTCTTATTTTGACTTGTTTTATTTTTAGCTTACATTTCTAATTCTTGTCTAATTTTAATTTCCGTCACGCTTTATTTTTAGTCATTTAATTATTTTACTTCCCGTCACGATTTTTAAATACCGCACACTTTCTTTTTAATTAGGCTTAGATTTATTTTCACGCACTTTACTAATACTTGCCCTTTACTTTAACGACATTTACTTTTAAGTCTTGCACATTTAAATTTAAAAACAACCAAAATTATTTGTTTCCACCAAAATAAAACTGAGTCACATAGAGAACCTAGATCAATTCGACTAGACATACATCAACGAACATATAATTTTCTTACTAGGTAAAAGTCCTTGTATTAGTCTAACAACAAAAATTCTCAACGCAGAGGGTTTAGTTAAACACTATTTTGGTGTGCAAGCATTGTAATACTAATAGGCATACTATTGATAGTTATTTTGAGCTTAATGGTTATCCACCGGGATTCAAGAAAAAAGAATTTTGGTAGTGTTAATGTTTCTGCTTCCTCTTTTAAGTGTGATCAGAGTACTGGGAACTTTATGCCCTTCACTCTTGATCAAATTATTAGGTTAATGGCTTTGAATGGATCAAAGTCGAATGTTGGCGAGCTGCAGTCTGGTGTAGTAGGTACTTTTGCTTGTTCTAATCATGTGGTTAATTTTATCGCGTGTAGATTTTTCAACTTTAACTTCAATATCAATACATATAGTACTCATATTAGATGGATTCTTGACTATAGAGCCTCTCAACATATGACATTTAATACTGAGTGTTTATCTGATTTAATTGATGTTTCTCGTTTAAGCATAACTGTTTCTTATCCTAATGGGACTAATGAATTGGTAAAATATGTTGGGAACTATAATTTTTCAGACAAAATTACTTTAAAAGATGTGTTGGTAGTAACTTGGGTATAAAGTTAGTCTGATTTCAGTTCCATAAACTTGCTAAAGATAATAACAAAGTTCCTATTAGCATTTGGGTGAGAATATTTGTTGGCAAAGTTCGGTTTGTTCACTCTTTGTGTGTTTCCCCACACTGGCCTTGTATCTCTTTGACCAGTACCTTGTGCAACCCTTTTTGCTGCATTATAGCAATCCTATCTTCATGAAAGGTGTAGTCTTTGATCAAACGAATAAAGCTACCACACACAAAGCATGCTCTCTTTTTCAAGGTTAGGCCAAAAGGTACTTCTGTCCTAATATTATCAAATCTTATACCACCTCTCCTAATGAATCCATGATGTGTATGGTCTTTATCCATAGTCTTCGTATGAGATTTTACATGCTTGGGAGCACAACTAAGTGTAGATTGTGTACTTTCAGAAACAAAATGTTCCATTAGAGGAGGAATACTAAACACTTTGGCTACACAAACTTCCTTAGGTTTGACATCAGGTTAGGTCAAAATACGAGAGTCAGATGTGCATGAGGAATATTTACTAGTGTCACTTTCAGAGTCACTAGTGGTTTCCTCTTGTTTTCCATATACAATATTAGACTCATATAGTTCCACAGTGTTAATAAGAGGTAAGAAAATTCATGACAAAGGTGGGGGTACAACCTTCGTCCCCTCTGCATATCTATCGTTAGCAAGAACATTCTCCTCATCACTTTTAGAGCATCAAACACACTTTTTGAAAAATCTTTTTCACTCAACACTAGACCAGATTCTTCATTTCCATATCCCAAACTAGTTTTGTCATAATAGCCCATCTGAGATGTTAAAATCTTACCTAGAACCTTTGAAGAGTTTTGCCAAGTTTTAACAATCTCCATTTCATTATTAAGCTTAACATTCAAATCTTATTTTTCTTTCAAAACTTTGACAGTTGTTTCTTTACAGTTTTAAGCTCGGGTTTCTTTTCACTTAGTGTAAAACCCGCATAAAATGCCATGAACACTACACTACATAAAAACACGACTAAATTAAAACTTTCCATTTATAATATACGACACGTGTCACGAACATTAAATTACAAGAACTACGTATATTATTAATGCACGATAAATATTATGTATAATATTTAATTCACGGTACCTAAAACACGAATGCATACGAATATTTTAACACGAAAAACAAATGAAAAGGGTGTTGGGCTTGTGTTGGGTCACGACAAGACAAAAGAAAGGGAAGGGCCTCATGGCCCGACCCATTATGAAACCAACTAGTAAAACATTAATCTACAGGGAATTCAATATACATTTTTTTAGCAAAAACAAAAGAACCCCTAACCTCTTTTGTTTCTTGAGTCGCGACAGCCAACCAACACACAAGGACGATTTTTGATGATTTGATCTTTGGTTTTTACGTGTACGTGTTCGTGATTCAATTCCCTTTTCATCCACGCAATCGGTATAAACAAAACCTTAATCTTTTTATTTTTACTTTAATTATAAAAACGAATCTTAAAAACATGTTTATGATAATGAGTTAATCAAGAAAATGGTGTTTGTGGGTGTTTGTGGGTGTTTGTGGGTGTTTGTTTTGATTCGGCACACCCAACCGAGAGCACAAGGCTCTAGGTGGGCTTTTGCACCAAGAGTCGAGACACCCCTAATAGGGCTCGGTGTGGTTTTTGGCTCGGGCAACAGCAACCAAGGCCCCACAGTGGGTAACCTTGGTGCAGCAGTGGGGTCCGACTTATGTCGGTGGGTACACTAGACACAGCAGGGGGAGCCCTGCGAAAGCAGTGGCAACCGACGGTTGGCCAAGGCCACAACCGCCAGCCACCATCACCAGCCGCCGGCTGTGTGATGGTGTTTTGGTGTTCGGTTTGGTTGTCCTCGGGTTTAGGGCTCGTGTACATTTTATTAACTAATGTTTTAATTAATTAATTAATTAAATTATTTTACATGCACTATTAATTAGTTAATTAAAATCATTACTTAGGTTATTTTATTTAATTAAATAAATCATGTTATAACCTAAATATTTTATTAGACTTAATTAAATTAAATCATGACTTAATTTAATTAAATTGTATAAGGTAAAGTTTAATAATTTAACCATGATATTTTATTAATTAATAACCCATACATTTTCATTATTAATTAATAATCACTTTAGCCTAACTATTTAATTTAGTTGACTTTACTAATAAATCATCATGACTTATAACTTATGACTAATAAGCACTAGCTTATATTTTAGACTTATTAATCTAAATTACTTCTATTTAAGAAAACTTAATATTTTTGAAAACTTTCTTTTTTTAGAAACTTACTATTTTTGGAAACTTTATACTTTTGAAAACTTTCTGTTTTTGGAAACTTTTTATTTTAGGAAACCTGCTATTTTTAGAAAGTTACTTAATATGACACTACAAATATAGTAATACAAGAATACATGAAATACATAATCAGAATACATGTAAAACATGAATAAATACAAGATAACATTCAAAACAGTAAAATATGACAAGAACATATAAAATAAGCTAAGAACACACAGAACCAGTAACACACTCAGTAATCAGACAACTCATACACGTCCCTTATTTATGTAGTATCCGCGAAGTCGGAGTAGATCGTTCAGCTTTCCTTCTAGCTTCACTACTGGACATAAGGTACGAATATTCCGTCCTTCAGTATGGACATTCTCTTCCTCTATTAGGATTCCCCGTTTGTAGCCATATGTTTTCCCTAGTTATTTTATATGTTTTGAATGCTTATGTGTTATTTAAATGCCTGAGCTATATACATTCATGTCAGTCATCTAGTTATGGAGGTACCATAACCATAACAATGGAGGCACCAATGTTATGACTTCCCCACGACGGAGTGATTACTCGTGGCGTCCCTTTTAGTTTTGGCCATTTATTTATATTATCATGTGGGGCATATGGGTGCATCCTAGTTACATGATTTCAACCAGGATTTTCATGGTGAATGTGGTGTGTGCCTTGCATCCTTCAAAAGGAGTTGATTCCTTCTACCCATACCAATATAATTAGAGGCAACCCCTCTAATTGCATGATGAGGTCACCCATCTAAGTATTCATGCACGTTGATACCTCATCACCTATATGGGCTCTTGGCTAAATTTAAAATACAGTTTTCATAAGTTAATCATAAGCTTTTCAAACTATAAAACCAGTTTTATAAACATGTTCCAGGTTTTCCAGGACTTATACATTTCCGATGTTATTTAGTCTTTATTATGCTTATGTCATTCATACTATGTTATATATCCGTTCACTGGTCGTTTCGCTCAGTCGTTTCCTTTCCATGTTCCCAAACGGCAGGTACTCAGGGACGCACTTAGGACCTTAAGAGTATGTGCATCTGGACGGAAGCTATCCAATCTTCTTTACCTTATGCATTTTCATACATTATTTCTTTTGGACATTGTTTAGTCCTTTCCTTTCAATACTTACATTCATGTGTGTGAGCTTATGTTGGACTACCGATGTTTGATTATGGTATTTGTATTTATAGTCATTTAATGTTTTTAAGATATTTATCTTGCATGCTTTTATGACACGGTATAATTATCCTATGATATTCCATTTAGCAAAATGGGGCGTTACAATTATGTTATTAGAGCCAAGGTTTCGACCTGTAGGCTCTAAAAACTTGACATGTGACTAGTGGGTAGTCACCAGTGTCTTCCTAAAACTGACAGTTTGTTTTCATGCATTTGTTTCATGTATCATTGTTGCAGGTATTTTGACTAAGTAATGGTTGGTACAAGACTGGCCATATTAAGTCGCATGTGCTTTTATTCGAATTATTTTGTTTTGGCGAACCGACCCATAGGCGTTCACTCTTGTCATGTCAATTTTGTTTTAGTGAACCGACCCATAGGCGTTCTCTATTGTAATGTCAATTTTGTTCTGGTGAACTGGCCCATAGGCGTTCACCCATACTAATGTCATTTTAGTTGGTTATGCCCTCATAAACTGTTTCATGCATCATTTTCTTATGTTTATCTTATGTTCTGATCAGATTAATCATTGCATTTTGTTTTAAAACTGTTAGATGGTTAACACACGTGAGCAAGATCTGCAGGCAGCTATTCAAGATGCTCTGCAAGCTTTACTTCCCAAACTCAGAAATGAGATTCGTGCTGAGGTTCAAGCCAATCATAATCAGCACCAGAACCAAAACAATCTTCCTCCTCCTCCACCAGCTACTCTTATCATATGGCTGGAAAGGTTTAACAAACAGCGACCTAGATCTTTTTAGCAGACTGATATTCCATCTGAGGCTGAGAGCTGGATTGCATACATTGAGAAGATTTTTGACGCCATGGGGTGTGATGTTGTCTTTAAGGCGAGGCTGGCTTGTTACAAATTTGAGGAAGACGTGCTGGCATGGTGGAAAGCACTCAAGCAGTCGAATGGAAGTGACGACAGGGTTGCTGGCTTGACTTGGGCGCAATTTAAGGAGTTGGTTCTAGATCAGTTCTTTCCGAAATCTGAGCAGGATCGACTCAAGAGGGAGTATCATGGCATTCGACAGAGAGCTGGAGAGAATAGTACGAAATTTATGCAGAGATTCCTTAGACTTGCTGATTTCCTTGGCGCAGCAGCGGGACAACAAAAGAGTAGGCATATCACTTTCGCTGGGCTCTTCGTACTTCTGTCGCCGACAACTTGGTGTGTGCTACATATACTACTGTGGCGCAGGTGGTAGATTCTGCTCGCAAGCTAGAGATGCTGCAAGAGAGAGACGGGTTTGGTGAAGCAGAAAGATCTGAGAATAGGTATATCTCAATCATCAAACGTTAATCATTTCATTCAATTCAGTACCTTCCATTTTATATCATTCTCTATACAATTGCATCTTTCAGGAAAAAGACTAGGGACTGGTCCCAACGGGCCACTCAATAGTACCATCCTAAGGGAAACGGTCAGACTCAGGACCGTTCTACATCTGATAGGTGTGGCGGTAGTGACAACTACCATAACAACGCCAACAACTCCAGCAACAGCAGGTGCCTAAAAATTATTCATTTCTATGTTATGTTGCTTTATGATCCATAAATTCTGACACTTCAGCATCTATTACCAGGAACACTGGCAACGGACGGGATCAGGACCGTAGATGTTCACAGCCTAACCGTGCAGCTTTATCTGGTATTACAATCTAAACTTTATGTGTAGTCATGTTTGTACCCTAATAATCATGTCTCACGCATACTTTCTGAATCAGGCTCCCAAGCAGCTAGAGCACCTGTTGGATGGTACACTCACCTTATTTGCATCACTTACAGTCACAGACACCCAGGGCCGTGCCGCCGTGCTAGCGGTACCTGCTTCAAATGTGGCCAATCAGGCCACCAGATGAAAGATTGCAAGAAGGGTGAGATTGAGGGTACTTCAGGGCATGCTGATACCAAGCCACCTCCGACTACTGGACGTGTGTATACTACCACGTGGGACCAAGCAAACAAGTAGTCAGGTACCATCACTGGAATCTTGTTTATGTATGGTCAAGTTGCTTGCGTTTCGTGTTAATGCAAGTGATGCCTAAAAACATTATTAGTGTTAACTAATCTTTCTTAGTTTTGATCACAACAAACCATACAACACATTTAGTGTAAGACACAAAATGGATTGTTTGACTAACACTATCATCAAGGTAATAATCATATCACTAACCTTTCTTAATCATAATTAGTGATCATCAAAATGATTATCCTTAAAACTCACTTTTGTTAATATGACAAAAGACTTTTTAATAAACTTTCTTTTTTAGAATATGTTTTATTAAAATGGAAAATGGAAATTTGAAAATAGCATATTCCAAATGCTGTTAGAATATCCTTTGAAGGTTTCAAATACCTCAGATATTCCCACTTCACTAAAAGACAAAAAACGGAGCGTAGTCTAGTGGCGGTACCTTAAGTACCTACGCGGTTCCTTAGGATATGGAACCGCGGGGTGAGATAAGGTACCGCGCACAGCTAGCCGTTATAGATCCGTTATACTTTGTCTCCTTTAAATAGTGGGTCAAATCTCATTTTCCAGTAAGCCTCTTGGACGTTTTTCTCAGCCCTCTTTCTATTTTCTATAGCATAATCATTAGTAAATGATCACTTAAATTGTTAAGGATGTTTACATATGATTATCCTCTTGATCCCCTCATTTACCTTGTCCAATGAGAAGATCACTCACTCACTAGTGTTGTGATAAAGATGAATCTATGAGCTAGTCATATTCATCATGATACCCTTTTTGTTTTAGGTCAATCCAATGTATTTATGAATACTTGGACTAGTTGTGTTCATCCAAGTTATTTGTGGATACTTGGATTTGTTGTGTACATCCATTGCATATGTGTTTGCTTGGATTTGTGTTGTGTAAATCCAAGATACATGTGTGTACTTGGATAAGTCTAGTTGAGTTGTAATAGATTTGATTAGGAGTTCTCACTAAACTATAAAGTGATGTGGTTGTGTCTTGTGAGTTCTCACTAAACTATAAAGTGACTAGTAGTTGTGTTGTGTGAAGTTCTCACTTAGCTTCAAAGTGAAGAGTCGTGAAGATTGGTTCTAGCTTTCAATTAGAACTCGACATCTAGCCTTGTGTCGTAAAATGGTGAAGTAGGCAACGTCGTGAAGATTGGTTCTACCTTAAGATTAGAACCCGAAATATAGCCTTGTGTCGTTAAATTGTGAAGCAGGCAACGTTGTGTAGATTGGTCCTAGCTAAAGATTAGGTCTCGACATTTAGCTTAGTGTCGGAAAAATAATGTAAGCAACGATGTAAGGTTTTCTCTGCCGAGAAGGGAGCTTGTGGATATAGTGGAAATCTCGAGTAGGTGTACTCGAGGAGTGGAGTAGAAACGAGGATAGAGCCTCGTTGTCGAACCACTATAAATCTTGGTGTCTTCCCACTAGGTTGTCTCCTTCCTTACTCTTTACTTATTTCATTATCATTACACTTACCTATTATCTTTGCTAGTGCATTTGAATTGAACCTAATCATTATGCAACTTAGCCTCAAGTAAAAGATAGTTTTGATACAAACCAAATTGAAAGTAATTTTAATTTGGTCACCAATCGAAGAGAAACTATTCAACGCCCCCTTATAGTTTCTACAATTGGTATCAGAGCGATGGTCACTCAAGATCTTTGAAGTATATTGTACTTTGAAACTTGGATCGATCCATTGTCTTCTCAAATTAGAAGGTCAAGTTATACTAAAGTTTCTCTTTGGTCAAAACTATGTTTTCTTTGAAAATAGGTCTTTTAATTGATAATATTGCATCCCACTTAAGATTAGTAGCCTTTATGCATTTTAGATATACTCTTGAAATGTATCTACTAGTTTGCATCTTGCTTTGTGTAGGTACTCATGAAGATCAATCACTTAATTGGTTGTGGATTGAGTTACTTGAACTTGTAGAAGACTCATCTTCATTGATCTTTGACATCTTTGAATGATGATACCAAGATGATTGGGAATGATACTAGTCCTTGAAGACTTAGTACTCATCATAGTTATTAATTGGGCATAGCACTTATTCCTTCATGGATTGCTCTTTGTGGCCAAGGTACGCTTTCGTTCTTCCACACGCCCTTTGATCATTCTTTTGATCATTACTTGACTATGTGCTTGTTCTCGGCATCCTTGCCTTGACATTTATTTGTGGTTTGTGTTTCTTTTCCTTTATCCTTTCAAACCTTCATTGCTTGGATACTTGACTCACTATGGTGATGTAGAGTGAGTTAGTAGAAGCTTAAAGTATCAAGCATGATTTCCATGGTTTGCACCCATACGGTTAGTAGGCCCTTTGTGGGAGATAAAGTGAATTAATACCTTGCTCATATTTTGGTTTAGACTAAGACTATTATTGAAAGTGATCTTAGTCTATACTTGAATAATTGCTTTGTGCTTATTCATAACCAAAGCCGTTTAACGTTTCGCCGGAAAGGCACGTCTTAAACCACTATATATGACACAAGCTCTTCGTTACCACTATTTGAAGATTGTCATTAATCCCTTGAGCATTGGTCCTAGTCTTGATTCACTTCCCTTGACTTCTCTCTACTTTACCGTTTCGCTACGAGTAGTCGTTTGTCCGTTTCGGTTCTTTTCGATCTTGATTTAACTCGTAATCCTTCGTTAAGGCATATTGCTTAGTGTTATGATGATCCAATGATATTCTAAAAGGCTCATGATTTAATCTTAAGTATTTTAGAAAAACTTAGTTTTCAAAATTTGGCGTTTTTCATAGATAAAAACCTGCCTCTGTAGGCGGTTCCTTATCTAGGCGGCTCAAACCCGCGGTACCTTATCGATAAGGAACCGCGGGCAGAAACTTTTGTCAGAGCGCCAATTTGAGTATTTTATTCTTTTTCAAACCAAGCCCTCTCTCTCCCAAAAACACACAGCCGACGGGTTTCTTGTTTTCCACCATTGTTGAAGCTTCCAAAACCTTCAATCACTCAAATTAATTGATTCCAAGTTGTGGGTTTCACTCATCCTTCATCTAACATCAATTAATTGTAAGTATTTTCTTTCAGTTTCATCTATTTTGTTCTAGGGTTCATCCTTTCATAATTGGGGATTCTTAAAATTGAAATTGAATTAAAACCTTAATAGGAATGTGGGTTGACATGGTTATTTTACTATGATTCCTTAGGTTCATATTCATTAAGATTTCACTAAAACCCACTTGTAGAACAAATCTGAATTTTGGCTTAATGATTTTGGTTAAAAGATGGATTTGAGATGAACCCATGAACAAATAGGTAATGACATTGTTAATGCTTACCTAAAAACCTTGTTTTGAAAAACCAATGTTCTAATTCATTGTTGATCTAACATAGATCATGTGTTTTTGGTTAATGATGGAATAGACACATTGTGAACATGAGAATGATATGGATTCAATCCTATGTTTGTCAAGAAATTGATATAACACATTCTCATATTTTTTATCTTTGATTTTATTTTTCATATGAGTGATTGGAGAAATATTTTCTGTGTTTATTTAGGTACTAATCATGCCTTCTCAATATCAAAAAGATCATCAATACACTAGACAATACATGCCAAACCTCTCCCAAACCTATGCTTCCCCCCAACTTCAAAACGCTTTTCCATCCCTTTCCACTCGTTGTTTCCATGAGGGTAGAGTCGTTGACAAGGAAATAACGGGTTATGACTATATCCAATCTATGTTTGAACTTTCGGGGTTTGATTGCTTGCTCAACATAGAAGAAGATATTTACCCCTTATTCCTTCTTGAATTCTTTAGCACCTACTCCATGCTTGAATACAATGGAGAAACTTTCATTCATTTCGTGTTGAATGATCAATTGATTCAATACTCCCTCGAAAACTTTGGTCAAATTCTCGGTGTGTCATATGAAGGCACTTGTCGTTTTACGGATAAATGAAGACTTGATGCTCTCTCGGAATCCTACGATAAACCTCCAAATGACCTCACCGAAATTGATCTAGAGTTCATCCTTGACATCATCTCGAAAGAGCGTGATGGAAACGTTGTGAGAAGCCTTCATTCAAATGTACGAAATGTGAATCGATATGAAGTGCTCTCTAGCGACCTTAAGGATTTTATGGTCCAATGGGCCAATATCCTTAGGGAGCATGTCTTTTGTCTTGGTGGAAACCGAGATCATATCCCGGCGTGTATGGTGCATATGTTGAGTTGCATCTTTACATCCACCAAGTACAACTTGGCATTCTATATCGCTTGACGAATCAATTATGCCCTTTCGAAGCCCAAAACAAACCTTCCCTATGCTATGCTTCTAACTCGCCTTTTCAAAAGGGTTGCTCATGATTTTTCCCACCTCGATCTTTCTCGCTTCTACCCGGTTCATCGGGTTATGTTGCCTATTCAAGAGGCATATGCAAGAAAGACAAGAAGTGATCGAGGATCGAGAAAATCTGATCATCAAGAGATGGATGATGAGGACATGGACATGCCAACAAGTGATGGTGATGGCATAGGTACTAGTTCTCATTTCCACTCTTCGAGTAATTCCCATCCATCCTCAAACCCATTCGAGGATGAATTTGAAGACCTAGCTCCCCCACCTCATTACTCCTCTAGTGAAGTACCGGAAGATCTTAACATGAAGCATCTTTACCGTGAAAACCTTAGGACTAGAGGTGAATTGCATGAACACCGGGTTGAGTCAAGGAAGGGTTTCAAGTTCTTGGGGAATATGATCAAGGGATTGGGCAAAAAGAGAAGGTGAAAGCTTTGAAGTATTTCAAAGAATACATGTTGGTAAACATGTAATGTTGAACAATTTTATTTTATCTTGGATGTGTATTAACTTATGATTACATGTTTGGATTATTATTTATGTTGATCCTAATTATTGCTTATGCAATGATGTTTGTGATTTACATAGCTTTGTGCATGCCTTATGATAGTTATCTTATTAGATTATGATCTGTAGTTAACTTTGGCTTGTGAATCTTTTGGTAAAAATCTGGGTTTATCAAAAACTGAGATGGGAAAATTTTGAAAGCCCTCTGGTCGCGGTTCCATATCGACCCGCGGATCCTTATCGATAAGGTACCGCCGGTCCTAGATAAGAAACCGCCGGCCACTGTGCACGACAACATCTTTTGCTTTACACTGTTTTCTTAAATCTGTGTAAACCTTGCATGATTTTCAGTAATAAACTGCACATTTCCTTAACTAGCTTACCTAAATTCATTATTCACCTAAAATGATTTTAACCCATTACTAGTTTGGATCATCCCCTCACCCATTTAAACCCACCTTGTTTGCCATGTTCTTCACACATCAAACATACCTCCCTTAACCCTAAACAACCATGGTGTGTACCAAAACCTCAAACACTTCCAAGTCCTCCACCCCAAAGAAAACACTCAAAATAAGGATTAAGGTAGCCAAGCCTAACTCCTCACCCTTCCACACACCTAAGAATGAGATGGTTCCTATCCTCATTTCTTCATCACCTTCCCCACCTCTTGCACCATGCAAGACATCATCCACCCATGGTACTAACCACTCCATTGGTTCTACCTCCTCTTCATTCAACTCAATAATGAATGAGATCTCTTCACCCTTCACTCCAAGTGCACCCTTGGATGTGACCACACAACCCCAACCAATCCAAAGCATTCCTTTTGTGAATGACTTTGATGACACTTTGGTGACTTCACCATTTACCCCTCATAACTCACCCATTTCACCAACCTTGGAGAATTTACCTCCACACTCACCCATTTCCCCTTTAGGTAACATGCCTCCACTCTCACCCACATCACCCTTGGAGAACTTGCCTCCTCCACCTTCACCCAACTCAAACATTCCAATTTTGGGTGTTCCACTTTCCCTCCTTTTGGGTGATCCATACTATGGGTTTCAACAAACACATGGTCCTAGTTGTCCATGTTGTCTTTACAACCACTACATCATCTATAACCTTAGGATGGATATGTATGGACTACATAGGAGGTTGCAAGAGTTCTTGCTTGCCTTGTTCCCCATGCCTCCTCCTAGGAGATGAATGATGGAGTTTTCTTAATAAGAGTTTTCAACAAAACCAAGCCAAAGAAAACTACTTATCTAGATTTAATGTTAAGCTAGCTATGTATTAGTTAGTTTTATTTGTCATTGTACTTGCTTCCTTCATGAATGTTTCATGTTGTTGATCTATGGATTTAGCTTTGTGTGTTTCTATCCTTATGTGCACATTAATCAACTTTAATTTGAAATTAAAATTGAACCTAAATCTATCACAACCTCTAAAAACTTGACTAAAATCGGTTCAAAATGATATCTAAATTATTTTGTCACCCTTTGTCAAGACATTCTTTGTGAATGTGTTGCTTTATGCAACCCTAGCATAATTTGGTGCTAATAGAGGTGAAATTCCAAGATTTGCAACTTTTTGAAAAAGTCTAGAAAAACATGGTTTCATGTCCACTGGACGTGGCTCAATAAAGTCGCGCGGTTCCTTATGTGCTAAGGAACCGCCGGTCCCTTTAAGGTACCGCGGGCAGAAATCAGTTTTTGACGAATTTTTGGTCAAAACTTTTAAAACCCTATACCCTGTCAAGATTCCTTGTTTACTCAAATTGACTAAACATTCCTTGACACTTCACATTTTGTATTCAAATTCTTACCTTGATTATATTTTACTTATTCCCCAACCTTGAGATTTCATTCTCACACCTTCCCAACCTTGAGAATTCACTCTCACACAACCTTGAGATTTCATTCTCACACCTTCCCAACCTTGAGAATTCATTCTCACACAACCTTGAGATTTCATTCTCACACTCTCACAATGCCTAACTCCTACATTCCTAACCTTGACATTTCTTTGTCACAACCCCACTCACCCAAAGCTTCCTCATCCAAGCTTTCAAAGAAACCAAAAATCTCGGTTCGACCTATTTGGGTTAAGAAGAATGAACCATCTTCGTCCAAACCACCCAAAAACCCTACCTTCTCTCTAGTCAAGTATTGGAATGAGACTTATACCATAAACCCCATCACCGGAGCAAAAGAAAATGTTCCCCCACCACCACAATCCTTCAATACCCCTCAACTCAATGACCTTTCAACCTTCCCAAACCTCACAAGGCATTGTGAAAACATTCCCAAACCAATTACCCCACCACCAGCAAACCCTAAGTTTGATGCCATACCCCCATCAAACGATTTTGTGTTGCATCATGGATCCTCGTGTGCTAGTTGTCGATTTCAACAAATTGAACTTGCTCATGTGTATGAGAAGTTAAATTTTCTTGAATTCCTCCTCACTCGACCTCCTATTCAAGTTTTCGTTCCGGTGGACAAAACTTCGAATGATGCATCGTCGTCTTTTTAGTCTTCTATTTTTTTAAGCAATCTTGGAAAATATCACTATTAGACTAGCTTATGCTTAGTGGTTTATTTTCCATATTCATTGCTTTTAGATACTCATATTGTGTGTATGACTATCTTCTTTGTTGTGTCTTTTTCTTTTATGTAACCTTTGTGTTGTTTGTGTGTTATTTCATTATTTCTATTTTGAGTTGATCATGATTAATTTTTACAATTGCTTATGGGTGATTCCATCAATTCTAAAATTTAACCCATTGACAAGCTTATCATCTTCATCGGATTGAAGCTTGATTTTGTCAATTACCTCTTTGGACATACTTAGCAAAATACTTGCTTCTAATTTGAGATTTCTTCTCTCTCTCCCTCTCAAGTTACTTAGTAGGTAGTGATCATATATACATTGGTGTTTCTTTCCTTTCTACTAACCTTTGTGTAACATGTCACCTCAGCTCACAAACTTGGTGCCCCAAGCAAGGGGGAGCAACCACCAAGGGGGAGCTACTAGCAAAGTTCGATGTTCTTCAAAGACTTGTGCTAACCTTTTTGCTACGACAAAGGGGGAGAAATGATAGTGATAAACTAGTTAATAATTCCATATTTTGTGTTTCTACGTAAATGAGTTTATCGTTTGTCGTAATCAAAAAGGGGGAGATTGTTAATGCAAGTGATGTCTAAAAACATTATTAGTGTTAACTAATCTTTCTTAGTTTTGATCACAACAAACCATACAACACATTTAGTGTAAAACACAAAATGAATTATTTGACTAACACTATCATCAAGGTAATAATCATATCACTAACCTTTCTTAATCATACTTAGTGATCATCAAAATGTTTATCCTTAAAACTCACTTTTGTTAATATGACAAAAGACTTTTTAATAAACTTTCTTTTTTAGAAAATGTTTTATTAAAATAGAAAATGAAAAATTGAAAATAGCATATTCCAAATGCTGTTAGAATATCCTTTGAAGGTTTCAAATACCTCAGATATTCCCACCCCACTAAAAGACAAAAATCGGAGCGTAGTCTAGTGGCGGTACCTTAAGTACCTACGCGGTTCCTTAGCGATATGGAACCGCGGGGTGAGATAAGGTACCGCGCACAGCTAGCCGTTATAGATCCGTTATACTTTGTCTCCTTTAAATAGTGGGTCAAATCTCATTTTCCAGTAAGCCTCTTGGACGTTTTTCTCAGCCCTCTTTCTATTTTCTATAGCATAATCATTAGTAAATGATCACTTAAATTGTTAAGGATGTTTACATATGATTATCCTCTTGATCCCCTCCTTTACCTTGTCCAATGAGAAGATCACTCACTCACTAGTGTTGTGATAAAGATGAATCTATGAGCTAGTCATATTCATCATGATACCCTTTTTGTTTTAGGTCAATCCAATGTATTTATGAATACTTGGACTAGTTGTGTTCATCCAAGTTATTTGTGGATACTTGGATTTGTTGTGTACATCCATTGCATATGTGTTTGCTTGGATTTGTGTTGTGTAAATCCAAGATACATGTGTGTACTTCGATAAGTCTAGTTGAGTTGTAATAGATTTGATTAGGAGTTCTCACTAAACTATAAAGTGATGTGGTTGTGTCTTGTGAGTTCTCACTAAACTATAAAGTGACTAGTAGTTATATTGTGTGAAGTTCTCACTTAGCTTCAAAGTGAAGAGTCGTGAAGATTGGTTCTAGCTTTCGATTAGAACTCGACATCTAGCCTTGTGTCGTAAAATGGTGAAGTAGGCAACGTCGTGAAGATTGGTTCTACCTTAAGATTAGAACCCGACATCTAGCCTTGTGTCGTTAAATTGTGAAGTAGGCAACGTTGTGTAGATTGGTACTAGCTAAAAATTAGGTCTCGACATTTAGCTTAGTGTCGGAAAATAATGTAAGCAACAATGTAAGGTTTTCTCCGCCGAGAAGGGAGCTTGTGGATATAGTGGAAATCTCGAGTAGGTGTACTCGAGGAGTGGAGTAGAAACGAGGATAGAGCCTCGTTGTCGAACCACTATAAATCTTGGTGTCTTCCCACTAGGTTGTCTCCTTCCTTACTCTTTACTTATTTCATTATCATTACACTTACCTATTATCTTTGCTAGTGCATTTGAATTGAACCTAATCATTATGCAACTTAACTTCAAGTAAAAGATAGTTTTGATACAAACCAAATTGAAAGTAATTTTAATTTGGTCACCAATCGAAGAGAAACTATTCAACCCCCCTTCTAGTTTCTACATTTCGTTTGACATGGGTGCGACTCATTCAGTCATATCCATTGCTTATGCTAATCGTGTTAGGATATCCCTTATGCCACTTGATAAGTCTTAAACATATCCACACCCCTAAGAGACTATGTGCGCATCACACATGGGTACAGAGATCTTCCCCTATAGTTTGATGACATAATTCGTTAAGTTGATGCACTTCCGTTATACATGTGCGAGTTTGACATGATATTAGGCATGGACTGGCTATCCAAACACCACGCCACTATAGATTTCCATTCATATCGGGTTATTTTCGGTGATGTCAACGCACCAGAGTACATTCACAATGGTTTCATACCAGGAAAGTCTGTACAAATTATTACACCCTTGTAGGCACGTGCCTGATGAGAGTGCTTTTATACATAGTCTCATCGTCCAAAAAGGGGCTTTAAAGGCATAAAATATCATGAAATTGGCCAAATATATGCTTGTGTTTATTACTTGTGTATTTTAGGTACGAATATTGAGAAAATAACAAAAGATCACAAGAATCATACAAAAACGAACACGGGAAACGAAGCCGCACAATGAACCAAGCCCTAATGAAGATTTTCCAAGGATAACCCTTGAAGATTTGAAGATTATGCAAGAAGGGTCCTCCAATATTGAAGAATTGACACTTTAAACCCTTGTATCTTCATAATTATAAGATTGGTCCCTAAACTTTGTCAATATTACAAAAAGGGCCCTCCACTTTGAAGAATTGGAAAATTTAGTCCCTCAACAAAACTAAATTGTCAATATTAGTCCTCCAAGAAGTCAAACATACCATGAAGGACTTCAAGTTACAAGAAATTACAAGTTTGGTCCTCAAAATATGTCAAATTGCAAAAAGGCTTAACTTTGAAGACTTGGCAAAAATGGTCCCTCATTAATCATGACTTGCAATTTCAGTCCTCCAAGAAGTCAATCAAACAAGTCAAGACCATTATCTATGAAGAAAATGCCAAAACAACCCTTCAAGAATCAACAAATGGCAAGAAATACCCCTGAAATTACTTTACAAAACTATTTGGGGCAAAAGTGTGAAGTTGGAAACTTTAAATACAAAGGAAATCTGAATTGTGCATGTTTAAACCAAAGTAGCCAATAAAGAAGAAATGTGGGGTTTAATTTGGCAGACAGCCAAACTTACCTAGACCAACCAGCTCAAGCCACGTGCCCCACTCACCCAATTCATCCAATCCAAACACTCCTTTTGTCCACCTCATCAATCCACTTAACCCGATTTATTTATTAAACAAACTTGGCGCCTTAACATAAATTTAAACTTAACCCACCTTTAATCTAGATTAAACTAAACACTATTCAGCCAAGAACATGAATTGGGCATTTGTTATTTACTAAGAATTAATCATTAATATTTTCCAGATTAGTGATTAAGGGTTTTATAAACACATCCCAACCTTAAAAACCTATGCCACATCACTATCTTGCTCACATGTTGAACCCCCTTCACACGGTTTTGAAGAAAAAGCCAAAATGGTGCCAGGAAATCTACCACTCACATTCAGCTTTCATCTTAAGCTTCATTGTGAGCTTTTGGATTCATTTTCACCTTGCCAACTCATGCAAAATGCCAAATCAGTCACATGATCAAGATATATTCAAAACCCTCAAGGGCATTTCAGGAACTTCATTAGCTAGGGTTTTACGTTTTTTTATGTATTCACTAGTTCACTTGTAGCCTATATAAGGCACAGGATGTGCAACATTTGCACTTGCTCTTGATTTTTCCTTTGTTCAAGTTCTGTAAATCCTTTGTCATTTATGAATGAAAAGTGTTTGAAACTTTGAAGAGAAACCAAGTGCCAATCTTTATTATTGCTTGTTAATGTTACATGTTTACTAAACCTGAATCCTAAAACCTGTTTTCAAAGGAGTGTGCAAAAGTTTGCATATTTTCCTTAAATCTTGATATTTTGCTAAGATCTTGGTACACCTTGGAATTTTTGGGCTATAAGTTGATCATAGCACCCTGATATTGTGATATCAAGGTATTGTGAGGCTTATAACTTAGGGATAATCAAGTGTGGGGTACAAGAGTTGCATTAATCAAGGGTTTGTCACTTTACTGTTTTTATATTTTTGCTTCTAACTTTGTTGAATCTTAGCAGGATTGTTTGTGGAAGCTTGTGCTTGTTCTTGCTAGCACATAAGCTTAAAATTCATGGGTGTGGATGTACATCCATGAGGTTTGAACCATTCTACCTTAAATCTGCTTAAAATCTTGATTTTTGGTAATTTTGTGTTCTACTTGTGTTCTTGCTGAATTTATGGTCTAATCTTGCTTAATACTACATATTACATCTGTTTATGTGTTTGATTAGGCTTGGGTAACCTTGGAATACACTTATACTTGTTTAAATTTGATTTGAAAAAGATAAGGGGTGTTTGGGATTATCTGTTTAAGATCATAGAGTGTTATTGTGTTTGTAGAAAGTGTTGTTTATGCTTTGTATCTGCTATTCATTTGGTTGAGTGCTAGTTTCTGCAAGTTATTGGCTTTTAAACCTTGAATCCAAGATTATGCTATAACTTACTTGATTTTACTGATTTTGACCTAAAATTTTGGAAATACCTAGAGTATATGCATGTTTAGGGATAAAAGGTGTTTAATCAAAGTTTATATAACCTGATTTGAATATTTGAGTGTTTGAATTTGGCTTGTTGGTCAAGTATATCAGCAAAGTGAAAAGTCTGCTTGTTTAAGTGTTCATCAATAACTTTTGGTGCTTGAATCTTGATTTAGGCCTTGAACCAATGCATGTAACTTGTAACTTATGTTCATCTGAATTAAATATAGCTTGTGTATGCTTTTGGTGCAATTTGGTTGGCTGAATTTTGCTTAAACAGCTTATTAAGTTCATAACTGCTTATTATTCATGTCTGGGCTAGATCTGGTGATGTTTTGAATTAACTGTGCTAATTGGCTGATTGTGATTGTGATTTCTTTGTTGTTTCTGACTCCTTGTGATTCACTGATCACAAGGGTGCCTTGTTTGTAACTTGATTCCAACAAAAAGTCACTAAAGACAAATAGTCAAGAAAGTCAAGCAGTGGGAAAAGTTCCCACTGCTCAACACCCAAAACTAGCCCCTGCTAGTGTAATTTTTCATCCAGCTTATTAATAAGCCACATTGGCTTATCCAGACTTGCAACAACTTTTTTTTGTAATAGATCTTCATCATTTGACCCATTTATTTGATCTGGAGCTTATCAGACCTTGGCTTTGACTTTTTGCTAGAAAACTCATAAAGTTGACTTTTAATTAAGTGCGTATCTGATTATTCCAGCTTATTGAGTGTGCTTATTGAAAAACTTTTTGTTGATTAAGCTTAGTTAAGTCAGTTAAAAGCTTTTGAAACTTGAATCAGCTCTTGGGGTGGCCTAGAACTCGAAAACGACTATTTTGTCGTTTTGTGAAGATAGCTTTTAGCTTATTCAGGCTTATCCTTGTGCTTATTTCAAATTTCTTTTTACAGATCTCTTAAGTAACTCAAAAGAAGTTTGTGTGTCAAATTTTAGCTTATGACATCAGCTTATAGCTTAATGGGCTAAAAAGCCCATTAAGAATAAGCTGCTTTGAAATAAGCTAGCTTAAACACATTTTCAGCTTTTGGGCCTTCAGAGTTTTGTTCTTAAAATCAAATTTTGAGTCAGACTGGAAGTTTTGGGCTTATTTGGTTGACTTCTTCTTATTGGGCCCAAATTAAGCCCATTAAGGGACTGTTTTGTCTTTTAGCCCATTTCTAGGCCCATTAGGGGTACTTTGTAATTTCAACTTCATTTCTGAGTTTATTAGGTTAAAATAGCTAGTTTGCAACTTTTTAGAATTTTTTATAAATTTTGGATTTTTATTAATATTTTATTATTAAAAATTAAAATTTAGATTTTTCAAGTTTTTATACTTTTCTTAGGTTAAATAAATTAAGTTAGGAATTTTACAATTTTTAGAATATTTTTATTGTCATTAGATTAATTTTTAGAATTAATTTAATTTTAAATAGTTTCTAATTGTTTTTAAATAGTTTTTATTAATTTTAAAATTTTCAAAAATAGTTTTAAATTTAGTAAGTCATTTTAGAGGGTTACAATTGAAAAAATCTCATTTTGGGCTTTTTGTTAATTAAATAGATTTTTTGGGCTTTAATTAGCATTAAAAAATTATTATTTAATTAAATAAAAGGTTTGAGTGATTTTTGATTTTTTGTAAACTCTAATTACATTTTTTAGGATTTATTGCAACTTTCTAGGAATTTTTAGGGTAAATTTTTAATTTTGCTACTTTTTACGGTTTTACGTGTACGACTTATCGTCTTAGTTTAATTCACTATCGTAACCGTCATTCTCTTATAATTTTTCTTCTATTTTCATTTCTCATAAATGTAATCACAAAAGTTAATCAATTCTTAACACAACGCACTTGCCTCCTTGAGAACGATCCCCACTTTGGTTCATTTACTTGTGTTTTTCCTAAATCACTTGTGTACTTACCCTAATTACCTTTGTTTTCCTAAACAAAGTGTAAAAACTCAACCATCAGTGCCTTACTGTCACATGGTTACGAGGGTTTCTTAGCTACTATTCATGATATTGAGGCTGAAATTCCATCCATTGAGGATCAACCTATCGTGTCATAATTTCTTGATGTTTTTCCTGAAGAACTTCCGAGCATACCACCTGCTCGTGAAGTAGATTTTGGTATTGAGCTCATCCCAAGAACTGAACCAATCTCCAAGGATCCTTAACATATGGCTCCCATTGAGCTCAAGGACTTAAAAGAGCAGTTGCATGAACTTTTGGAGCGAGGTTTCATCCACCCTATTGTATATCCATGGGGTGCACCGGTGTTGTTCGTGAAGAAGAAGGATGGCAGCATGCGTTTATGCATCGATTACTGTGAGCTAAATAAGATCATAATCAGAAACTGATATCCTTTGCCACGCATAGATGATCTGTTTGACCAACTGCAAGGTGCCAAACATTTCTCTAAGATCGGTCTGAGGTCTGGCTACCATCAGCTACGGGTGAAAGAGCAGGATATCTCCAAGACTGTATTTCGTACACGCTATGGTCACTACGAATTTGTAGTCATACCTTTTGGACTTACCAATGCTCCAGCGGTCTTCATGGATTTGATGAACCGTGTCTTCCATGAGTTTCTGGACAAGTTTGTTATCGTCTTCATTGATGATATTTTGATTTTCTCTAGATCGAAGGAGGAACACAAAGAACATCTTCGTACAGTATTACAGATACTTCGCCAGAAGCAGTTGTATTCCAAGTTCTCCAAGTGTGAATTCTGGTTGAGCAAAGTGGCGTTTCTGGGCCACATCGTATCCGCAAAAGGAATAACCATGGATCTTGCGAAGGTTGAGGCTATCACAAAATGGCCAAGACCGACGTCGGTGATTGAGGTTCGTAGTTTTCTGGGCTTAGCTGGTTACTACCGCAGGTTCGTGGAGAATTTTTCACGTTTGGCCTCGCCCTTGACTAAGTTGATGTAAAAAGGGGAGAAATTCGTCTAGAGTGATGAACGAGAGAGGAGCTTTGAAGAACTCAACCAGAAGTTAGTATCTACACCTCTTCTTACTCTCCCATCTAGCACATGTGGATTTCAGATCTATAGTGATGCTTCAAGGAAGGGTCTTGGCTGTGTTCTCATGCAACATGGGAAAGTGATTTCTTACGCATCACGGTAGCTTAAGCCTTATGAGGAGAATTATCCTACCCATGACTTGGAGCTTGCAGCATTTGTGTTTGCACTAAAGATTTGGAGGCATTACTTGTATGGCTAATCATGTGTTATCTTCACATATCACAAGAGCCTTAAATATATCTTCACATAGCGTGAACTGAACATGAGGCAAAGAAGGTGGTTAGAGCTGCTGAAGGACTATGACATCAATCTTCAGTATCATCCCGGCAAGGCAAATGTAGTGGCAGACGCTCTCTGTAGGAAGTCGGGCATGATTAACGACATTAAGATAGAAGAGGAAATCATACTCGACTTAGAACGACTAGACAAAGATTTTATGGTACGTGGACAACATGGATACTGGGATAATCTTAGAGTTAAACATGACTTACTCTCTAGGATCAAGGAAGCTTAGAAAGATAACGGTGAAATCTGGGCGATTATTCACAACATTGACCAACAGACGGAGTTTCGTGTTGATGATGATGGTATCTTATGGCAGGGCACTAGACTATGTGTTCCTGATGACCTTACACTTAGGGAGGCTTTGCTGACTGAAGCTCACAACTCTCCATTCTCTATTCATCCTGGTTCCACCAAGATGTACCATGACATCAAGCAGCATTTCTGGTGGAGTGGTATGAAGCAGGATGTTGTTACCTTTGTCTCCAAATGTCTTACCTGCCAGCAGGTTAAGATTGAGCATCAACGAACTAATGGGTTACTACAACCATTAGACATTCCATAGTGGAAGTGGGAAAATATCTCCATGGACTTTGTCACCGGACTTCCGCAGACCAAGAGGAAACATGATGCCATTTGGGTCATTGTTGATCGACTGACCAAATCCGCTCATTTCCTACCAATCCACAAGGATGATTCAGTTAGCAAATTGGCTGATATCTATCAGAAGGAGATCATGAGACTACATGGTACTCCATCTAGTATCATCTCAGACAGAGATCCTTGTTTTACTTCTCGGTTCTGGAAGAGTCTGCAGAAAGCTTGGGGCACCAGACTTAAGCTTAGCACGGCTTTTCATCCTCATACAGACGGACAGTTGGAGCGTACCATTCAGACACTAGAGGACGTGCTGCGAGCTTGTGCTTTAGAATGGACATGAAGTTGGGACGACTATATCTGCTTAGTAGAGTTTGCATACAACAACAGTTGGCACGCCAGTATCAAGTATGCATCATTTGAGATGTTGTATGGCAGGAAGTGTCGCGCCCCAATTTGCTGGGATCAGGTTGGTGAGCGAATTCTTGAGGGTCCGGAGATGATAGAGGTGACCAATGAGAAGGTTGCCGTCGAAAAGGCGAAACTGCAGGAAGCTCGTGCACGTCAAAAGAGCTATGCCGACAAGCACCGTAGAGATTTGTACTTCAACGTAGGTGATCATGTCTTTCTCAAAGTATCACCAGCACGGGGAGTTAAACATTTTGGAATCAAAGGAAAAATCAGTCCTCGGTTTATCGGACCATTTGATATCCTCTAACGTGTCGGTGAGGTATCGTATCGTTTGGCGTTACCTCCGCGGCTATCTTACGTCCACAATGTATTCCACGTGTCCTTACTTAGAGGGTTCAATTATCATCCCCTACATATGGTTCAATATCCACTCGAGCATATTCGTGAGGATCTTTCTTATGTTGAGGAACTCGAACGAGTTCTTGATCGTCAAGAGCGAGTCATGAGGAAGAAGAAGATTCCATTCCAAATCCTTTAGAGGGACCATCCTGAGCGGGAAGCCACTTGGGAGACGGAGGAGTCTATCCGAACTTCTTACCCTTATTTCCAGTTTTGATTCAGGTATGTTTCTCTTTCAGTTTATGTTATCTATAATTCGGGGACGAATTACTCTTTTTAGAGGGGAAGAGTTGTAAAAGCCGCAAAAAACCATGAACAGTACACTACATAAAAACACGACTAAATTAAAACTTTCCATTTATAATATACGACACGTGTCACGAACATTAAATTACAAGAACTACGTATATTATGAATGCACGATAAATATTATGTGTAATATTTGCATACAAATATTTTAACACGAAAAACAAATGAAAAGGGTGTTGGGCTTGTGTTGGGTCGCGGCAAGATAAAAGAAAGGGAAGGGCCTCATGGCCCGGCCCATTATGAAACCAACTAGTAAAACATTAATCTACGGGGAATTCAATATGCATTTTTTTAGCAAAAACAAAAGAAACCCTAGCCCCTTTTGTTTCTTGAGCCGCGGGAGCCAACCAACACACAAGGACGATTTTTGATGATTTGATATTTGGTTTTTACGTATACGTGTTCGTGATTAGATTACCTTTTCATCCACGCAATCGGTATAAACAAAACCTTAATCTGTTTATTGTTATTTTAATTATAAAAACGAATCTTAAAAACATAATAAAAAACATGTTTATGAAAATGGGTTAATCAAGAAAAGGGTGTTTGTTGGTGTTTGTTTGATTCGGCACACCCAACCGAGAGCACAAGGCTCTCAGTGGGCTTTTCCACCAACAACCGAGACACCCCCAATGGGGCTCGGTGTGGTTTTTGGCTCGGGCAGCAGAAACCAAGGCCCCACAGTGGGTAACCTTGGTGCAGCTGTGGGGCCAGGCTTATGTCGGTGGGTACACGAGACAAAGAAGGGGGAGCCATGCGAAAGCAGTGGCAACCGACGGCTAGCCAAGGCCACAACCGCCGGCCACCACCACCAGCCACCGGCAGTGTGGTGGTGTTTTGGTGTTTGGTTTGGTTGTTCTCGGGTTTAGGGCTCGGGTACATTTTATTAACTAATGTTTTAATTAATTAATTAATTCAATTATTTTACATGCACTATTAATTAGTTAATTAAAATCATGACCTAGGTTATTTTATTTAATTTAATAAATCATGTTATAACCTAAGTATTTTATTAAACTTAATTAAATTAAAACATGACTTAATTTAATTAAATTGTATAAGGTTAAGTTTATTAATTTAACCATGACGTTTTATTAATCAATAACTCATGCATTTTCATTATTAATTAATAATCACTTTAGCCTAAGTATTTAATTTAATTGACTTTACTAATAAATCACCATGACTTACAACCTATGACTAATAATCACTAGCTTATATTTTAGACTTATTAATCCAGCTTATTTCTACTTTTGGAAACTTTCTATTTCAGGAAACTTACTATTTTTGAAAACTTTCTAGTTTTGAAAGCTTACTATTTGGAAACTTTCTACTTTTAGGAACTTTATGTTTTTAGAAACTTTATATTTTTGGAAACTTTCTATTTTAGGAAACTTACTTTTTTTAGAAAGTTACTTATTATGACACTACAAGTATAGTAATACAAGAATACATGAAATACATAATCAGAATACATGTAAAACATAAATAAATACAAGATAACATATAAAACAATAAAACATGACAAGAACATATAAAATAAGCTAAGAACACACAGAGCCAGTAACACACTCAGTAATCAGACAACTCATACACGTCCCTTATTTATGTAGTATCCGCAAAGTCGTAGTAGATCGTTAAGCTTTCCTTCTAGCTTCACTACTGGACATAAGGTACGGATATTCCGTCCTTCAGTATGGACATTCTCTTCCTTTATTAGGATTCCCCGTTTGCAGCCATCTGTTTTCCCCAATTATTTTATATGTTTTGAATGCTTATGTGTTATTTTAAATGACTAAGCTATATACATGCATGCGAGTCATCTAGTTATCGAGGTACCATAACCATAACACTGGAGGCACTAGTGTTATGATTTCCCCACGACGGAGTGATTGCTCATGGCGTCCCTTTCATTTTTGGCCATTTATTTATATTATCATGTGGGGCGTTTTCAGTCAGGATTTTCATCGTGAATGTGGTGTGTGCCTTGTATCCTTCATAAGGAGTTGATCCCACCTACCCAGACCAGTATAATTAGAGGCAACCCCTCAAATTTCATGATGAGGTCACCCCTCTAAGTATTCATGCACGTTGATACCTCATGACCTATATGGGCTCTTGGCTAAATTTAAATTACAATTTTCATAAGTTAATCATAAGCTTTTCAAACTATAAAACCAGTTTTATAAACATGTTCTAGGTTTTCCAGGACTTATACATTTCGGCTGCTATTTAGTCTTTATTATGCTTATGTCATTCATACTATGTTATATATCCGTTCACTGCGTTCTGCTCAACCGTTTCCTTTCCATGTTCCCAAACGACAGGTAATTAGGGACGCACTTAGGACCTTGAGAGTATGTGCATCTGGACGGAAGCTATCCGGTCTTCTTTACCTTATGCATTTTCATACATTATTTATTTTGGACATTGTTTAGTTCTTTCCTTTCAGTACTTATATTCATGTGTGTGAGCTTATGTTGGACTACCGATGTTTGATTCCGGTATTTGTCTTTATGGTCATTTAATGTTTTTAAGACATTTACCTTTTTTGTTTTGATGACAAGCCATAATTATCCTGTGATATTCTATTTAGCAAAAGCAAAATGGGGTGTTACACTTAGGCTACTAGACAAAACTCTAAATCTTTCCTCATAAGTCTGTTGGCCCTTTTGATAAGGATCAAGTTAGCTTCTAACTTTTTCAAAGCTCTTTCATACGCAATTATTTCTACACTATCTTCACCTATTTTTATCACATTTCTCTTCAAACAATTTCTTTAGATTATTATATTTATTTACATATGTTTTTGAACAAGGATGTACCTCATCGTCTTCTCCATGGGAGATAGCCATCATATCATACTCTTCTGAGTCTTTTTCCAAGGTCCAATCAACATAATCATCAACATACGTCATTGCCTTGGAGATCCATCAGCACTCTTAAACACACTTCTAGTATACCTTTGTCTACCTTCAACCTTATCTGTGTTGCATTCCCTAGAAAAGTGTCCACGCTTTTCATAGTTATAACATTATACCTTTGATTTATCAAAACCAATAGGTTCATTTGAATCAAACTATAGCTTTCTTCATGTTTTCATGAACAATTTGTTCATCCTAATAGATATCATAGTTGCTTGCCACTTTAAGTCCATCTCCCCTAGATCAACAACATCTAGTTGATTCAAATCATCACATTTCATCTTTGACCCACAATCTTGATTTACAAAGAAAGAACATATGATATCATTAGTGTATGATGATAGCTTATTTGCCTTAGACCTAAAAGTGGAAGAAGAATTGTTAGCGGTACTATAGTGTGAAGTACCACTAGTATCTTCAGATACAAAAGCAAGGTTTGGTGTGCTTGGTGACCCAGCGAATCCAGTGGTTCCTTTAACATCAGATTCAAATACTCTGGGTTGTTATACAAATCATCAAAGGACATAGTGTCACCATCATCTTTTGTAACACCCCATTTTGATAAATGTAATATCACACGATAATTATGGTGTGTCATCAAAGTATGCAAGGTAAATGTTTAAAACGTTAAATAACCATAAAAGAATCTAGAAACAAACATCAGATCCAACATAAGCTCCACACACGAAAATGCACAAGTAGAATGTAAAGGAAAAGACTAAACGATATACAACAAAGCAAAAGTATGTAAATGCATTAAACAATGAAAGAAGATTGGCACCTCATTCAATGCACGTACTCTTGAAATCCTAGCTTTGCCCTTTAGTACCTGACGTATTGGGACATGGAAAGAGAAATACGGGTGAGAAATACGCTCAGTGTGCGGATATATAACATAGACTGTAAAGCATAACATAAGCAAGTAATAAAATAAAATGAATAGCAGGGGAATGAATGTATGTCTTGGAAAACCTGGTTTAAGTTCATAAGACTGGTTTATATTTCTGAAAAGACTTATGTTTAGTTTATCTTGAAAATCTGTATTTTAAATATGCCTGGAGCCCATATCGGTCATGTTATATCAACGTGCATGAATACATAGAGGGGTGACCTCATCATGCAATTAGAGGGGCTACATCTATTTAATATATAAAATGAGTGGAGGGATCAGCTCTTGTAACGGATGCAAGGCACACACCGTAGTTACCATGAAATCATACTACTTGTCCTAGGATGCACCCATTCACCCCACATGATAATAATAACATAGGCCAAAATAATGTAAAGGGACGTTGCGAGCAATCACTCTCACCGCAGAAGAGTCATAACACCGGTGCCTCTAGTGCTATAGTTATAGAACCCCCATAACTAGGTGAAACTGGCATGCATGTATATAACTCAGGAAATCTAAAATAAACATAACATATACCGAATGTGTTTAAGACACGTAAACTACAGGGTAAAACAGATGGCTGCAAACGGGGAATCTTAATATAGGAAGGAATGTCCTTACTGAAGGACGGAATATCCGTGTCTTATGTCCAGTAAATAAAGACGAATACGAACGTAGAAGATCACTCCGACTTCACAATAGCTACATAATGAAGGGACATGAATAAGATTCGGTTTTACTTATACATACTTGTTAACTAGTTTACTTGACGTGTTCATACTTATTATGCTTGTTCTTGTCTTGTCTTATTATTTCATGTCTTAATCATGTGTTTCTTATAGTTTCATGTGTTTTAGATTCATGTGTTTCATGTTTTAAATGTTATAGTACTTGTTATAACATAATGAGTAACTTTCTAAAAGTAGCAGGTTTCTATATATAGTAACTTTCCAAAAATAGCAGGTTTTCATATATAGTAACTTTCCAAAAATAGTAAGTTTCCTTAAATAGTAAGTTTTTAATAACAGAAAGTTTCCATAATTAGTAAGTTTCCAAAAAAAGAAAGTTTTCATATTTAGCATGTTTCTATAAATAGCATGTTACCCTATTTAATGTATTTCCATATTTATCATGTTGCCATGATTAGTATAATTTCATAATTAACAGGTTTCCATAATTAATCGTATGCTTATTTTATATCATGTATAATCATACTATAAAGTTTAATAATTAATAAATACTTTGCTTAACATATTATTATTAATTAATAATGTCATGTCATGTTACTATAAGTTAATATTAATTAATAATATAACATATTTAATGTTATTAAACTTTACTATAAAATATATTAATTAATTAACCTAAGTTTTAATTAATTAAATATATGTTCATGAATAATTAAATTATTAATTATTATAACACAAGTTTATTTAAATATATGCACATACATGTTATATCATGATTTTATTTAAATAAACATAACCTAAGTTTTATTTCAATTAAACCAAAATTAATTAATAAAATTAATTAATTAAACATAACATAAAGTATTTTTCTACATAATGGTTTAATTAGATGTTATAAAAAAAATGACAAGTTCCCGAGCCCAAATCCCGATACCCGACCACCGAGCACCACCACCCGAAGGCTACGACCTCGTGGTCGTGCCCCGTCCGAACCACAACCCTACACCGAGAGCTGAAGCCACCGGCTTCGCTGCTGCGTCCGAAACAAACACAACCCCAATGTGAGCTGGGGTTCCCTTCGCTGCCCGAGAACACGCCGAGCCCCACATAGGGTCTCAGTTGTTGCTGATCAAAAGCCACAGCCCCCGTGTAGGGGGTGTGGTGTCGTGGCTGTCCGCAACCACCAACGCCGACCCATTAGGGTGAGTCTGTTGGTCACTGAACACCACCGAGAGTCACGTGACTCTCGGTTCGCGTGTACCTAACCAAACGAACCATAATTACCCGATCCTCATTGATTGATCTTTTTATTTAACATGTTTTCATACTTGTTTTTACACGATCTATTAATATAGAAAAATAAAAATAAAAAGATTCGAGATCAAGGGATACCGTATGCGTGAAAAGGTTTTAGACACGAACACTATACCGTATAAATAATGAACCAAAAATCAACAACGAAATCGTCCTTGTGTTTGGTGTGAGCCGCGGCAAGAGGAGACAAGGGGTGTAGGGTTTTGATGATTTTCTGTAAAAGTGTTAAATGAAAACTCCTGTGGTTTTTATTAGTTAACTAGTAAAAGTTCATGGGTCGGGCTTGGCCCATCCCTTCCTTTCCTCTCTTTTGGCCGAAACACAACAAACACCCCTTAAGTTTCATGTTTGTTTTTCTTGTTTAAATATTATCGTGTGTGTTCGTGTTTAATTATCGTGTTTTAAATTCTTAAATGTTTCCTTAATATTCGTGTATTAATATTCATGTTTACATACATGTTACTTATGATAATTAATTAATACACATACTATTCGTATTAAATATTCATGATGCATGTCGTATATTAATTAGTTATAAAGTTTAAGTTTAACCGTAAATTCGTGCATTTAATGATCTTAGGGTTTTTAAAGCGGGTTTTACATGGTCATGAAATTCAGGGCAAGTGATTTCCATTCAAGCGGTACTGATCTTAGGAACTTCATGCTGACATGTTCTGTTTCCAAGTGTTGCCAACTAAGTAAGCATCTTGTGAAATTTGTTGTAACCTTTGTGAATTCCTTTTGAGCTAGGAATTGAAAAACTTTCAAATTCTCTCGTTAGCACAAATTTCCTCGTCTTCTTAGATTTAGTGTTCCCACCAAATTTCAGCTTGATGGCATCCCACATTACTTTAGCATCATTATAATGATGGAAGCTTACTAAATAATCTTCTCGTAAGGCCATGGCCAAGGTTGTCCTAACCTTCCTTTCCTTCTCTCTGGCTTAGAACTCTGCAGTAATCTTAGGAGGAACGATATTCATAATGCCATTAGCTGCATATACTACATTAACTTTACCATTACCCTTTTTAATAACTTCCCACAAAGTGTAATCAGTGTGATCCAGATAATGTTCCATTTTCATGGCCCATGTTTCATAGTTATCAGAGGTTAACATTGGGAGTTTGATATAAGAGATGGTGTGTGGAACATGTGCAGGTGTAGGAGGAGGACTTTCATTCTTCGTAGTATCATCTTCTCCCTCAAAGTTGTGTTATGATTCAGAGAATTCTCCATTAAGTTTTGGCTGTTTAGGGATTTCATCGTCAGACATTGTGAGGTTTGTTTTGTGAATAGGTTGGGTTAGTTCTTCTTATTAAAAGTTTCTCAACAAGCTATGATACCACTTGTTGATCCCAATGAATAGATCTTAATAGCATGTTAAGGATTGTACGTAGCTTGATAAACAAACTAGCCACGAGAGAAACTCAACTAAACAAGAATAAGTTAGGCGGAATCTAACTTACTAAAGCTAAGAAGAACATAGAGAATTTACTAACTATTAACTTTATTAATCGAAAAGGTTTGTTGAGGCGTATCGTTCTCAACAACCATATGTTCCTTTTATACACAAGGAACCCTACAATATTCTAATTGGCTTGCGAATCCCATATAATATACGCGTATATCTATTCCTATTATATCTCTAACATATCCTTTCATAACATATATTGTGCATATCTTCTGCATGGTACTTACTAGCACAATGAAATACCTTTCCAACACTAGCGGTACAAACCACCACTAGCGATACAACGATAACACTAACGGTACAAACTAATTTCCCAATAATTTTCAATGTCGTCGATTGATAAAAGCAAGTCTTACTTTTGTTAGGACGTCTATCTTAGTGAATGGGAGCCCCACTTTTGAATTTTCTTTTATGAGGGGTTTGAGATAAGGAAATTCGTTATCCCTTTTCTTTTTCATTATTGTTATGTAGGGTTTGCACATTGCCTTTAAAGACGGGACTGCAACCAACATGTTCCGTGACATTAAGGTTGGTTCCAACTGTATTCGTCTTTCTTACTTATTTTATGCCAATGATGTCATAATTCTTTTTGAATGGAATCAAAATGCCATTGATAATATCATTTGGATTATTAATGGTTTCTAAATTACTATGGGTATAAGGATTAACATTTACAAATAAAATCTATATGGAGTGGGTGTCCATCAAGCGAAATAGAGAGTTTGACTGTAGGCACGGGATGTACAACATTTATCTTTCCTTTTTCTTATTTTCCTATAGGGTCAAACATAAGTCAAATTGTGAATTGGAAGGTTATCAATGATAGATTAAAGACTAGATTGTCTAAATGGAAAGATAACTTTCTTTCCATTGGTGGTTGTCTTACTCTCATTAAAGCAGTTCTTGGTAGTCTTGGCATATATTATTTATCGAATTTCAAAGCTCCTAGAGCGATTATTATCGATCTCGAAAGACTTCGTGTTTCATTTTTTTTTGGGTTCTTTAGAGAATAAAAAGAAACTTGCATGGATCAAATGGCTTGGAATCTTAGCATCTTTCGACAAAGGTGGTTTAGGTTTTGGTAGCCTTAAGGCCTTTAACAGATCTTTGCTTTTAAATGGAGATGACTTCTTATTTATTCCCACGGTTCTCTACGGGTTAAAGTAGTTAAAGCGATTCATGGATGTGAAGCGAAAATCAATCTTAGAGGTTTTTAAATTAATGGGTTATGGGCTAGTATTGTTGGTACGACAAATCACCTTCACTCTAGTGGTATTGTCCCTCTTTTCTGTCTGTTTTAATGTGTTTGGTGATACTTTGATTCGCTTCTTGAAGGACACTTGGTTAGGAGATTCTCCTATTTACATTCACTATAACAGGTTGTTTCACTTGGAAAGGGATAAAAATTGTTTTATTAGAGATCATACTGATAATAGATGTTTGTCGTGGGATTGGTATAGACCGGTTACTATGGGACAATCTTATTCCGATTTCGTCAATCTTTTGGTTGAGATTGGTTATTTGGAGATAGTGGATGGTGGCGATAATTGCTTATGTACTTTGTCTCAAGATAGGTCTTATTCGGTTAGTAATATCAGAAAACTTATTGATGATGTTATGCTTCCTAATAATACTTCATGAAGAAGGTGGCTTAAATTAATCCTAAAGAAGATTAACATCTTCATGTGGCGTTTCTTCTTGGATGGGATTCCTCATCGGGTTAACCTCGCAAAGAGAGGTCTGGATATCAAGTCGATTTTATGCCCGAGCTGTAACATATAAGTAGAAATCAAATGTCCGTGTCTTCTTTTCTTGCGAGGTGGCCTTAAATATTTAGAGACTTGTTCGTGTTTGTGCAATTCTATTTATCCTGTTTTTGATGTATTGTAGGACTGAGATTCTTGGTTTTCTACTTGGCACATCTCAAAGGCTTCAAAATACTATGTGTATGCCATCTGCGCCTTCTTGTTGGTTACTTTGGCATTTTCATAATAATGTTACTTTCAACTCTCAATTGATGAGAAAGCGTGACATATTCGACAATATTGAGCTTTTTTCCTTTTCTTTGTTAAGATCTAGATGTCAACTTTGTAGTAGTTGCAATAATTGGTTACAATTTCTTTTGTAATTTTCTTGTGCTTTGCTAGTTTTTAATAAATGTTTGATGTTTACAAAAAATATAAAAATATGTCATCTTAATTTGTTTATTAGTTTTAATGAAATCATACATTTCAATTCATTTTCATTTACATTATTTTTGAAAGATTACGCAAAACTATGAGTCCGTCCTTTTACATGTATACATTATAAATTAAAAGCTACTCCGATTCTGCGTACTCTAATATTTGTTAAAAGTGTATATCGGTGATTTTAGTGTCATCAAATCATTTTATGTGATATTTATTTACTCGAGATCAAAGAGACTTCGAGTTAAGTTATAATACGAGTTCAGAGGTCCGTAATGCACGCTAATTAACTTTATTTCAGACATGATAATGGAAAATGTATGGAATAAACTCTAAGACGAAATAGTGATAAATTTTTTTGGCACCGCACTGTCACTAATGAATATATTTCTTTTGATGACAACACTTAGCGACAATTTCAAACTGTTACAAAACTGTCGTTATTTAAGAGACGTGACTTTGTTAAATGGTGCGGATTTTGGTCTTTTATATAAAAGACAAAAAATTAGTCTATATATACTAGTGGGGAATCACGTTTACATCGAAACAGTGATCCCCTCACATACCAAATAAATAACTATTAATCTTCCCCCTCACAGTTCTCATCCCCTCTCACAGATTTTTACACACATGGTACACACCGTTCAACCTCCGTTCCGTTCTACAACCCGCCATGTTGCTCGTTCGTCATTAATGGCGATTAATGGTGGGTTGTCCCTTTGTTATGTGAATTAATTGAAGGTTTACCCCTTACCCCTTTGACATTAGTTGAAGGTTTTCCCCTTCTATGTGTGTATCAGTCTATATATCTCTCTTTCTCTCTCAAAACCCCAATAATGCATCTCGCTCTCAAAACCCCAATAATGAAAATCTGTAAGAGGAGATGAGAACTGTGAGGGGGAAGATCAATAGTTCTTTATTCGATATGTGAGGGAATCACGTTTTGACTTTGATCTAGATCTATTTCTTTCTATGCAGTCGACCTATATATATACACCCTTCGATGCCGCAAATGTATTCGTTGCCTCCATTTATGGTGAGTGACGTTGGTGATTTGGTTGTTGACGTTGGGTGGGTTGCATCGCTGGTTGTTGGATTGTAGTCATTTGTTGATGCTCTTTGTGGACTGGATCAGTATTATCACAAAATTGGCTTGAAAGCACTAATTTATAGGCTTTGCTGGAAACCCTAATTTTTGATGGGTATTATTGTGTTGATCTGTTTGGAATACTGCTGGTAATTTGTTGTAACCCTTTCGATTATAGTTGATATGTTCTATCTTAATCATGAATGCATCTATCTTTTGCTGATTTTTTTGAGATTGCGTATTTCATATTTATAATGTTTTTGCATTGTTATAATTTGGTTAGTCAGTGACGGGATTTGTGGTTCTTATGTGGCAATTTGTTGCTTTTTATATGACAACAATAACGAATTAACGAATAAATAACGAGTTAAGCGATGACTTTTTTATGCGAATGTGCCATGGCTATGATGAGCTAAAAGATGTGAATGTGCCATGGGTATGATGAGTTAAAAGATGCCTTTTTCCCGATTTAATAAACTCTAGCCAAATAACAACCTTCTTTATGAATTATGTTTTTCGGAGTTGCCTTTGAATCCCATGGTATGTGATTATACGGGCTATGATGAGTTACAGCGGTCGGGTTAAAGCTGAGATCAAACGTATCTTGGTGGGGCACCTTTTCGGGGTTGCAGCCATGACGTGTATGATCGCTGATAATTAGTTGAATCGGCCTGTTACTTGCCGGGCTAGCACGTTGTCGTGCTTGCAGCCATGACGGGTCACGTACCCTTTCTACACGTCCCGGCCTCACATATCTGATCTCCATGTTATTGTGCCAGGAATGTGGTTTGGATTTGTTTATTGACCTATGTGTTTGTCGGCTGAGATTCGATATCGATTTATCGAGACGGGCAAAAAATTATTCTGACTGTCAGTGGCGGCTCCGAATGAATGTAAGGTTTTTTTATTATTGCATAAATAATATGCATAAAATATTAGACGTCTCGTTTTACATCTTATCTAGTTGTTTATTTATTCATGAATGGTGACCAACCTGGCGAAACAAAACGTCACCGTTTGTTGGGTAAGCTAAAAGTTCATGCCTTATCAGCCGTCTTGGTGTTTCTTTTGATGGAAATTTTGGATTAGAGGGTGTTTAGATCTACTCTCTTAAAATGGTTTTATGATATTATCGTTTTTGCAGCACATGCTAGATGAAGATTGCAAAACAAGGTGTACAAGGACGATTAATCGCCGATTAATCACTACAAGGCCTTCTACCTTGCTGATTAATGAAAAGGCGATTAATGGTGGTCAACTGTGGTCAACAATGGTCAAGGGAGGTCAAACTTGCCGAAAACTTGCAATTTTTACTGAAAATACCGAAAACTCGTTGTAAACATGTGTTTATTACTTATATTAATTATTTATATGTATAATATGTTGTATTTAAGAAAAATATGGCCTAAATAACTAAAACTCGTTAGAAATACCCAAAACTTGCCGAAAATACCAAAAAATTGCTAAAAATTCCAATATGATTAATAGCCGATTAATACCACCTAGAACGATTACAAGCTACAAGGTGGTCGACCGGCCGGCTAGCGATTCGCGATTTTTGCAACATTGCTTTCGCTCATGTAAATCTGGTAAAGTTCTCTTTTAGTTCTTTATCAAATGCTTTTGTTTCTTATTATCTTACAAAATATACAAGCGGCATAGAAAGAAACTGATAAAAAAGGAGAAGGCTTGATATATAATCCTGCATAAAGTGTTGAAATTTTTACTTTTGTTCAACACTTTACTCCGAATGCTTAAATTTTGCTTCTACTCCTGCCGTTACAACCTGATGCTACTGCCAGTATTGGCATTGATTCTGCTGTTGTTGACATACGTGTACACAAAAGTATTATTCAGTGATAATCATGTGTTGGTAGATTGCATCAAGTTGATGATTCGTGCAACCACCTGATCACACGACTCCCTGTTCCAAGCAAGAGGTTTAAAACGTATTTTGATAACAAACCCACACCCCTTAAAATCTTTCCACTCATGTATATCACGCATCTCTTTAACGGTCCGCCTTCCTAGAAATACATTTTGTATGCTTAGTTAACAATAGTCCACTGTGTTGCAGGAATCTTTGGAGGAATATTGCAACAGGGGGTTAGCTACTTACATTGGACCACATTATGATTTAAAATGTGTCGAAATCAATTAATTTTTGTTGAGGAACTACATATGGTCTACCATGGCGTCGACTTTCTGCTTAAATATAGGGGAGCACACGCTCTCATTTTAATCATCTAAAACTTTGTCAAACAACCATTTATTAATATTGACTATCTATTTTCAGGTTGCTTTTAGCGTCTCTACCATTTGAAAGCGATGATATTTCCGCACCAGAGGTTTGCTTACACCTTTTAGCGTTTCGTTTGTTTTGTTGTTGTGTAGAATAAATACATTGTTTAATTAGATTGTTCGAGATTCAACCCGTATACATTTAATGGCGACCGAAAAAACTAAGTACACTTGATTTTCATTGGTTTTACGAGTTTTATACGCTCATACAGTGTTTCATAAAGCGTGTCATATACATATTTTATGACATGCTTGATTTGTCGACCGAAGGAATTAACATCTTTGCTTTAAACAACAGTATTTTCTTTGAGTTATGAATCTTGCATACTACATGAACTAACGCAGTTGAAAATGCAGGGACAACCACCTATTGACGTGATGGACACAGTGGCGCAAGTCTTTATTACAACAATAACCACACACAAAAATAAAGAACCAGATTCATAACCGGTAGGCGAGAAACCAACGACGGCAAAAAGATCCCTATTACCTCGGTTTTCATCATAGTGCAGACGAAAAATGAGTTATGTAGATGAAGAATAGGTAACAGCCTTTAAATTTATCATACCTGAAATTTATTATAGAATGCTTACAGTTGCACGTAAAATCTAAGGTGCCTTCCAAAAAAGGATGTGTGCAATGGACAATGCAAGTCAGTGCGCTTTACAGGTACAACCCTGCTATGTGTACAGGAACTTCATTTGAAGTATCTGGCAATGCAATACCACCTAAAAATAGCTTAGTTGATGGTTAGATGTTTAAAATTTTTTAGCCAATATGCGATTATTATATATGTATGTAAATCACTTACACGAAATAAGATTAGATCATTTACCATGACATTATATAATGGGTAGGTTAAACAATGGAATATATTTGGGTTTGAGCCTTTGAGTAACAAGATTTCTGAAACATCAGTTTAACACGTTTTGGATTGTACTAAGTAAGTTTTCTGAAACCTAGAAAACGTGGTGCTTTTAACATTCAATCAAACGATTTGATCAGTGAAGGTTCGTGGATTTTGTTGTATACTAATGTAAATACTATATGCAACTCATTCTTTAAAGTGTATTGCACAACAATAACCTGATATTATTGACTAATTAAAATTTTAATAAATGTTTACAATTTTAGCTTTTAAGGGGAGTTTGTGTATGCCTACTACTGTTTTTAGGGGTGTTTGGGAGTCCTACAAAACTGAACTTAAAAGGGTGTTTGGGCATAAAATATAATATCAAACACAAGGCTTTGGAAATATTATTCATTTTTTCATGGACTACAGTAATAAACATTAACAAACGTTACTTTCTTGGCACACCTTATCTAATAATGCTATGGTCGTTCGTGCTAGTCAGGAAGCTGAAGGGCGGCACAACTTATCTAATAAGGCTATGATCGATAACTTTGAACGCTCTCTTCAAGAGGTATAAGCATGTAATATTGAATGTGTGAAGTACGACGATGGTTGTTACTTTTAGTGAACACAAGTATTTAAGTAAATAAGGTTAAAACTTAATCTATGAAAATACAACTTATTATGGTGTTTATAATTAGCTTATTGTATGTTTTTGCTCATAGGTGGAATCTGTCTAAGAAGGAAATCTTTGGGATTGCTAATCAGGAATGGTTGTGACAAGGTAGTTATATATGGTGCTGGATCGTTGGTCTTCTTATAAGGCATATGCATCATAAAAGTGTCTCACGGGTGCTTCGGATTACTAAGGTAATTTCTTGATCCTTATATATAACATGAGCCTGAAGGAAGTGGCTCTAAAGCCACGAGCGAGTGGGACTAACCCACGGGTGACTTACTTCCCTCCCATAATAACTCGCGCGCGAGTAAGTGGAACCGAGAAAAAAAGAGGCAAACTCACCCCAGCGAGTTTTATACATTTGGGCCCAAATGTTTTTATTTTTAGGTTCGGTTTAATTTTGGGTGTTTTTTGTGAGTGGGGTGTATTTAAATAATAAAAAATAAGTAGCGTGAGTGAGTTTAGGTGAGTGTCATTACCCTCGTGGGTGAGTTTTAGTGAGTTTGTTAAAAATTGATGTGGCAATGACGTGGAGGTGAGTAGGTTTACCCCACTCCTCTAGTCTAAGGGTCGTTTATATGCATGAAATGGTGGGGACTACATGTTAATTTAACAAGTAGAATCATAAACACAGGTATAATGCAGCGTGGTAAGTTGAGTTGTGCGAATCATTTTTTCTGCACGTGCGTGTTAAAATTTTGATTATCTTAGGTGGGCACTTTTTACAGAACATGATTGACGGCTTAAATTGTGAATTATATTAAAACAGGAAATTTTTTGTACAGAAGAAATAGAGTAAGTTGATCTTGATTATTAAACTCTTTAGTCTGGTAGTTTTTGCATTTTAATGCAACAAATATGATGCACAAATGTAGTTTATTAGTTCTAGCTAAATAAAGGGAAATGGGTTAAAATTTAGTCATAAGAATTTCGGTTAGAAAAAAAATTCAATCGATCACTTGTACACAATGTACCCTAAGAATCTAATTGTAATATCAATAAACTTTATGTATATACAATTATTAATGGTTGTCTCGAATCGTGATGGGGTTAAAGTAATTGTGTTTGATCTATATTTTCAAGGTAATTAGTTGAGAGAATATTAGTTTTTGTGTGTATGGCATAAAACTGTTTGTGCATGGACGTGAAGAGCAAGCAGATGAGCTAAAAGTTAATAATAGAGTCTTCTTCGGTATGGTAATGACTACGAAAAAAGGTTAGTTTCACTATCTGTATCAGCATGTACAGGTGTCAATTTCGAAACAACCAATGGGTCTATGAACGGGTCGAATGGGTCTGCACTCGACTTAGTTTGATATTTCACATTGAACTGAATAGTTATTTTGGATGTTTAGTTTTTTAGGTTAGTTAACAAAAATAAGCTCGCTTTAGTGTTTGCACGAGTTTTAAAACTAATCGTTACAGTATCATTTACTTGCTGAGACATCACATTGAAGAAGGTACATATAAGACCTAAAATTGGCAGTACAAACAAATCAATTATAACAGATTGCATAGTGTTCGGCTAAGGGTCTTGAATGTGATAATGTATTTTAACTCAAGCTCAGCTAATTGGCTGTAAGAGTACATGCTATAGGACATATAGATTAACAATCCGATAACTATAACAGATAGTTATCGCAAACAAGAAACTATGTTGAAGTTTATATTAACGCTTTCAGCTATGTTGAAATTTATATTCATGAGTGGAATTAATCTTACTGCAGCCCGTCTTTTATCATGGATTCGCTGTGCAAACAGGAAACGTGAATGTTTTGTGAAATCCACTACTCAATAGGTTTGTTCTCCCTCACCTAGTACATTGAGTCGCTGAAATTTTATTAGAAAACGCAGAACTGGTTTTGTTAAAAAACACCACTTCTACTCACTTTTAGACTCCGACTCGCGGTATTTGACTAAAAACATTGTTTCGGCCGAAGGCCAAAATGGATCAGAAATTACCCGAAACGACCCATTTACAGTTTGCACAGATTTTAATTTTTAATAAAATGTGCAAGATTTTTAGTATACAATTGTCCCATATTCGGTCGGCTGTAAAAACTTTGCTTTTGAGAATTACACGTCGAATGAAATTATGTTAGCCTTATAGTTGTGCTTCCCTATGTATTTTCGCTTGAATTATGAATGAAAAAACACTTACCTTAGATGCCCCAACTGAACATCAGCATATAAGTCTTGCCTTGGGTGCCCAAAGTTCGACCTAGCAGGACCAAACACCAGACATGGCTGCAGTCACACGCTTGGTGTGACTGCCTAGCCAAGATACACGGGTCAACAAACAACACTTACAACAACCGGGTCAAATGGGAGACGTAATAATAGGTCGAAGCGACCAGCTAGCTAGATTGTATTTTTTCTTTTGGTTCATATGTGTTATCCTTATATTTTTTTGGAACTTGCATACTCAGGTTTAACGGAATCGTATATTACTATAGCCAACAACGAATGTTCATGTCGGTATTGCAGCGCTAAGTTACCGTTTGAGGAACGTGTAAAGGGATATTATCGAGACTGAGAAGGCTACGTTCTATGGCTCTAAGTAGGCAAAGTAAGATAGCAAAGGTACTGAAGTTTTCATAAAAATAAAATGCATGTTCATGAAAACAATGAAAGAGATATTTAACAATCTCATATATAGAAAATAAAGGATTCAGGTGTTTGGATTGTGAATTTTATTAGTGCTCAACTTTATATATTGGAGAAAATATGTCTATAAATTTGCCGCCTATTCGAGTAGCTTCGTTAAAGAGTTGTTTGTTTATATTGTTAAAAACGTTAAATGGGGTTACACAGTACACGATTACAAAGGCAAGAGAAGTATGCGTTTTGTATTGAACTTCTAATGTATTTGTAGAAACTAAGGGGGGGGGGGTGAATAGTTTCTAGTTACTTTTCAAAACATTTCGCATAAACCCACTGTGCGCGGTTCTTTAAACATACCCGCGGTTCCTTATCACTAACGAACCGCGTGTCCCTTTAAGGAACCGCCGACAGCGGATGATGCCATTTGTTACATGTTAAACTTTAACAATCCTTTGTATCAAATTCTCGATCAAGCTTGACTAGATATGAGATGTGTTTGATTGAAAGATAAATACTACAAGTAAGTAAACACACAAACACATCAAATCAAGAGTACATCAAGAAATAGTCTAAACACTAAGCACACACGTATTAAGCATAAGCTTTTCCGCAACTAGGATGTTTAGACTAAGTAATGTACACTTGACCATAATCTAATCATGAAGCACACACGTACTAAGCCTTAGCTTTTCCGCAACTTAGATGTTTAGATTATGAGATGCACACAACACACAACAACAAGTAAGCAACTATAAATACATCTAAAAAGGTAAAGACATAAATGTAAATGAAAGTACCGACACGATGATTTATAGTGGTTCGGTCACGAAGCTCCTCTTCGCCTTACTCCACTCCTCGAGTACACCTTACTCGAGAGTTACTTCACTAGTCAACAAAACTCCTTTCAAGGCGGATAAAACCATACACGTCGCTTACACATTTCCGACACTAAGCTAGATGTCGAGTCCTAATCTTAGGTAGGACCAATCTACACAACGTCGCCTACTTCATCATTTTCCGACACAAGGCTAGATGTCGAGTCATAATCTTAGGTAGGACCAATCTACACCCATCTACACAACTTCCAAATTGACACAACAATTTGGATCTACACAACTACACAACTCTTCACAACTACACAACTACACCACTCTTCACAACTACACAACTACCCCACTCTTCACAACTACACAACTACCCAACTCTTCACAACTACTCAACTCTTCACCCTAGTTATGTTTTATGGCCCAACATAACAAACCTTGTGTTTTATGGCCTAAACACATAAACCATATAGATCTAAGTACTCACCACTTAGATCTATGACTCTAACACTATATCCAAGTATTAACAAACTTAGATCTACACAACTAACACCTAATTAAAGGATACCCATCTCTTGGATCTACTACCCTTAAAAACACATCCAAGTGAACTCAACACTTGGATCTTCTACATATACATAGTACGAAAACAATGAATTGATCTAGAAGGAGAGATCTTCATCATGTTATGAACCCAACACTTCATGGTAATGAAAGTGTTCTTCTCTTTGCACTTGAGAGGATGAGAGGATTGAAGGAGAGAATCACATCTTAAACAAGATTAATCTAAACTAACTAATCAAGGAGTTTAAAGATGTTTTTGAAAAAACTGTGCAAAAGGGTTGAAAGAAAAGCTGGAAATGATCCACTATTTATAGGACAACATTGCAACGGCTATAAAGACCCGCGGTTCCTTAAGTGCCCTCGCGGTTCCTTATCAATAAGGAACCGCGGGTTCCTTTAAGGAACCTCTGGCTTGGAGACCGTGCATTTTTATCCTTTAGGGGGGAAATACCATCTGGGGTATTTTATATCTTCAAAGGATATTCCTTTGGCATATGGAATATGCCAAATTCAAATTAAAGAATATTCTTTGGAATATGCCTTAGGGAATATTCTTTGGAATATTCCAAATTCAAATTTCCATTTTCTTTTTAATAAAACATTTTGTTAAAAATAAAGTTTATTAAAATCTTTTGTCACATTTGATTAAATGTGAGTTTTAAGAAAATATTAATCCTTGATCACTTAGTTAGGTTAATGACATGTTTATTCATACCATGAGTGATTCATGCCGAATGCGATCTTGGAGATGTCGAGAGAAGTATACAAATGTATTCTTGAGTGATTACGAGTACCTTACATTTTATATAATGTATTGCGAATTTTACGTTTGTCATAAACAAAACACAAAGAGATTATATCGACCAAACATCGTAATGTTTGCACTAACAATCTCCCCCTTTTTGATGATGACAAACTAGTAAACCATAACACATATTAAAATGTATAAGTTACTCGTTTACACTTACTTCTCCCCCTTTTGTTGAATCAAAAAGGTAGTCAACGTCTTTGAAGAAGAGATGAACTAACGTCGAGAGAGCATACATCAAAAGTGGTAATCATCGATAACACGTCATTTGAAGAAGAGAATAATTGACGTCACGAGAGCTTGCATCCGAAAGGTAGTCTTTATTTGTAGAAGAAGAGGATCGACTTTGATAGAACATGCATCCAAAAAGCTAATCATCCATTGTGGTTTTCGGTTGAGAAGCGAGAATCCAAACCGTAGAACCATCATCTAAAGATATTGAGCTTGCGTCATCCTAGTGAAGTCTTCAATCAACATAGGTTAACCAACTCCATGCATAATAAAATGCTTATCTTCGAGATTCCCAAATTCATTACTTGTAAGAAGTTTGATGAAGGCAATTCAAGTGAGTCAACGATTGCAAATGTAATGACTAGAAATCTTGCAAATGCTCCCCTTGATATGAGCTCCCCCTTGCTTGAGGCAACAATGAAGCAAGGATAGTGACAAGCTACAAAGAAGGATTAGAAAAGTCCTACAAAACAAAGTTAGTGGACAAGAGCATATATGTATAGCAATTTCACCCAAGCGGAATTAGCTTTGAACATCTTAAGTACAAAGAGAGGGACTCAAGAGAAAGCTAAAACAATCTTAACTTTTAGAAGTGTAAAAAATATGACAAGTTAAGAAAAATAAGAAAGATATTAGATAGAAAAGAGAACCCAACTTATTTTGGTGACAAAAAAAATAAAAAATAAAAAATAAAGAGGACTAAGAAAGAAAAGAGATGTCTAATTTATAAAAGAAAGAAAATTGTCGAGAGGACATACTCCACTTTAATATCATGGCAAAAATACCAAACTAAAGAGAGTATGACATGGACAAATAAAAACAATTCCACATAGCCGAAAAGAGAGGAAGAATGACTATGATGAAAAAGAAAATAAGGACGATAAACAAGTCGTTTGCACAAATAATGACAAGCATTGAAGAAAGAAGTATGCACGTGATGCTATCAATAAAAAAATAAAAATTCCAAGGAGAGGATTTTGACAAGATCAAATCACAATTGATGGAATAGAGGTAGAGAAGAAACATCCATACCAATTGTAATGATAATATGTCAAAAGGTTAAAAGCTTAGAATTTTTGGAATCACCCAAGACAATTCAAGATTTAACCAAGATCCTCTCAGAAGGTTAAAAGCTTAGAATTGTTGGAATCACCCAATTCAATTGTAAATTTTAACCACAATCAATTCTCAACAACGAGAAAGACGAAAAATCTCAAATCAAAGACATTGTGACCTTTAAAATAATTCCTTTAGAAAGCTCCAAAAGCTTTAAGCGGGAATAAAGGTACAAAATAAAGAAAAACCAAAAGCGAGGATAAATCGACGCTTAATAAAAATACAAGATTTAAGACATTATAGGCAAAGATGCTTATGAATGTCGACACCAAAAAGATGACTCAATGATATAGAGAAAGAGATCAAATAAGCCAAAGAATATAAAAACCAAGATGGATGGTGTTTAGCATACGATAGACTACATGCTCAAAGTTCCGTAGCTCTTCTCAATCATTGTGAGTGTTCAAAGAACAATTACATGATGAGGAAAGGGTGAGGCTCGACTCAAGTTATTTTAGAAATGATAGAAGAAAGAGACTCGACTTAGAAGAGCATGATTAAAAGGAATCAAGAGAGACTCAACAAAGAAGTTAAGGATAACTTCACAAAAAAATAAAAATTCAAGAATACTATACCTTATTAGGTGATAGTGAAGTCTTGAAAGAAAACGAGAGAAGAAACTCAAAAGAGAAGAAAGGAAGGAATCTTCAAGAAAACTCGACAAAAGAGAAAAAGACCAAAACGAACAAAAGGGACTCACTGGCCGTGATTCGTTAAATAGGTCCGTGGTTCATTATAAATAATGAGCCGCTAGGTTATTTGAGGAACCGTGGACAGTGGGTGTCCAAAAACGATTATCGACTCAAAAGAAAATCACTTGGTCAAACAATTTAACATAAGATGCTAAGTGGCTTGAAAGTCAATGCTTCGGATATGACTTTTAACAATTGCACTTGCAAGTTAAAATTACTTGAATATTTCAAAAGAAATATTTAAGTTGTCAATCTTACTAGGAGATGAATTAAATATAAATCTAACATTCCTTGACAACGGAGTGAGAAAATAAAGAAGAAAAGAAAGATCACAAGGAAAACGAGATCCAAGACCCAAAGACAAATCATGTTGAAAAACATGAAAGGAAATACAAGAAAATAAAGATCATATAAATATGTATAAAACACAAGCCTAAAACTTAAGCATAATTTTAATCTTAGTTACACTAGAATTCTAAGATTTGCTTAAATTGGATGTCTTAGCAATAAGCAATCCACATGCTTAAATGAAAGACAAGGTGGTAGCGGAATTTGGTGGAGAAGGCTTGGTGATAATCTTATAATTCAACACATCATAGATATAAGACATGACAAGATGTTGATATGACAACAATGACAATATGTTCCATGATGCATGACATAATCATGTGATGGAGTAAGAACACAAAAGGGAAGTGGTGGAAAAAGAGAGTTTCCAAAATCATTATCCTTAGAAGGAGAAAAGATTTAATTAGGTGTGTTCTTTGGTGAATTTTGATTAAAAGAATTTTTTTAAAAAAGTGGATAATCAAGGCTTTCATTTGTGAAAAATACATTTTGCTTTGGTGTGAAAGAGATTTCAAAATGCTTTGCGTAAGAAGAGAAAACACAAGATATTTTGGGAGTGACCAAATGTTTAAAACAAGGATTCCAAAGGGTGATGGAACAATTGGGAAGTTTTGGAAAACCCGCTTTTTGAAGGTGTCTGTCCGCGGTTCCTTTTCTCCACTGGCGGTTCCATATCGATATGGAGCCACGGTCTCTATAAAGAACCGCCCACAGAGGGTGTGTTTTGGAGGATAAGGGAATTTTTCCAATTCGGCAAATCCTAATGTTCTAGTCTAACTTATCATAAAGCCATGCTTAAGATCAATAAAAACTAGAACACACACATAGGAAAAACACATAGGTTCAATTAGCACGTAGGAAGAAGGCTAAAAAACCCGAATGGCTACAAAATAAAAAGACTCCTAATGACATACAAAGTTCATCAAAGTAAATTATCATTAGTCATATTTAGTAAGAGCCATTTAGCCAATTTAGAGAATGAGTATGAGACTATCACTAGAGGTGCTCAATTAAGGGTAAGCATGACCATTTTTACGAGTTATATGTTGTCCCATATTATTATGATGATTAATGATAGAAAATAGATGAAAAGAGATGGATTCCTAGAGAGAGAAAGTAGTGAGAGAAAGTAGAGAGAGAGATAGATGATTAACTTGATGAATATTAGATTAGAGAAGATTAGTGTTACAAATGATCATCCACCCTTCCTAACATGCTAGGAAGGGCCTTATATAGCCGGGCTTACATGTAACCATAATGGGCTATATTGTTTGGACCAGGCTTGTCTTTTGGGCTTTGAGTAGCTTAAATCCAAGCCCGTGAACCACGACTATTTAACTAACTATTACAACTTTCTAATAAATATTACAATAGAAACCTATGACCGAACATTCTTGTTTGACTCAATATTTTGAGGCTAACAATCTCCCCCAATATGAGGTCATTCCTCTTTGATATTTGGAGTCCAATGGAGATTTATGAATTTCGTCATAAATGAGTCTTGAACGTGTAACAGTAGTTTTGTTCCTTCATGTTGTGATCTTTGAGCCTTTGTCATTGTCTTTTGACTTAGTCTTTTATCTTGAGATCTTTAAATCATTCTTGACTTGTCTTTGCCATCTTGCGATCTTGTGTATTTATCCACATGCTCACACTTTTAGTTGTTGAATAAGTCTTTGGGCATGAATATGTGGTTTTGAATCTTTGACTTTGCTAAGTACACCGTGACGTCACCTTCTCGAGACAAAACATAGACACGGACTGAATGGCTTTGACATTCATCCTAAATCGGTAGCGTTTTACCTTCGGTCGGTGAAGACCGTTATACGATATTAAATACCATACCTGTGATTAGGTATATTCCATTAAGAATCTCCTTGACAGGGTTTCGCGGCTGTACAAGCCGTTCTCTTTACTCAACCGTCTCAAAGCAAGACTGTGAACATAAAGAGTGAATCAATTGGATAAATATCCGCTTGATTAAAGTCATCAATTCAAATTCCTGGAACAAGTTTGATTCATTAAGAATCTTACCATTGTTGCTTTCCAGTTGACACAAGTTTGATTCATAAGAATCTCACAAGTCACCTACCGTAGCGCTGTTTGATGTTGATGCTAGAAGGATTTCCATTCGTCACTGTGAATATTAATGAATATCACTCTGAATGTTCTGGAAAGACCATAAAGATATTGCGTAGAAACCTGAAACGAGTTTGAATCAATTCAGAATCAAACCGTTGTTGCTTTTCAGTTTTACATATGTTTAATTCATAAAGAATCTTACACATGACCTACCGCAGTGCTGTTTGATGTTAACATTGGAAGGATTTCCACTCATCATTGTGAATACTAAGTAGTATCACTCTGAGTGTTCTAGCAATATCACAAGGATATAGCGTAGGACTATCTTGATCTTCATCCGTATGTCCTAACGAGATTTGATTGATCTCTTGGCTCTAGACTCGATTTGTGCACTTTTAGTGGTCGGAGGCTGGAGCAGATGCCACCTATTTAATATCAACTATCTCGGAGTGAGAAAGTCAATAGAAGTCGTGTTGATCTCCGTGACAATAAAACAAACTTCTTTTGAGAGAGGCCTGAGTAGCTAGGAAAGGGTTGTGCTTCACATCACTGGGTCCACGATGAGTTGTCTTCATGATGTGTTGACCTGGTTTCTGCCTAAGTTGTATGGAGGGCTAATTTCTTTACACCCTTTATCCTTACATTTCTTTTTCATTCTTCAACCCCTTCAATGCTTACCAAGACATCATTAATAGCACCTTGTTGTGATTGTTCCAGTGCTATCATCAGTATTTAGTCGACATTCAGCTACGTTCACATTCTACTCCATCTTTCCTAAGGACTTCTAATAATCTATTGGATTATCCCTAGGAAGATCCCTCCGGATCCGGTTGGATCATAGGACTTAAACCTAACCACCCTTTTGACACCAATAACGTCGTGAATTAAAGATGTTGTGGATATTTGATCGTAACCATGAAAACCACTTTAAATTCTAACAAAGTGTTTGAAAAACATTTAACACCTTGCTAGTTTTGTCGTTTCAGAAAAGCTCCCCCTTCACATGTGCATTGAAATGCGAAAGAATTTAAGTAGACATTTTGCACATGTGGGTAAGAGTTAACGTGCTTGAGTCTATAGATCACATTTTAATCACATTTTCTCCCCTATCTTTAATATATAAAATCGTTTGATATTAGAGATACCAAATTTGATTAAAATATATTTTGGAAAATAGTCTTGAAAATCTTCGGGAGAAAAATGTGTCAAATTTAGCATGAAATTTGGAAAGCTCCCCCTCAAAAATTGATCCAATGGAATTGTCATTACGAGGATTTGATCCACATTACTTTTGAGGATAGGAGTTGTTGAACACACAATTTTGAAAGATTTTGAATATCATTGAGAAATTCTTGAAAAAAAATTATGTTCAACGCTTTTTGAAAAATCAATTCTTTTTGACGAAAAGGTTTTTCTAAAGCATAAACTTGAGTTCATAGACTTTGAATGTCTTGAAGAATCCACTCAAGTGTAAGAAGATTTAACTTCTTTTGCTAAGGGTAAGAGCACGAAGTCGTACACTCCCCCGTGAATATAGTTCTGGGTTGCAATCTGAAAGTGATTACAAGCCATTGTGTTGAGCTCAAAACGTTGAATATTTTGTGACAAGCTCAACCCAAGATATATTGCTCTACCCGTTGTTGGAAATATTGTCCAAAAGAGACAATTTCCTTTAGAAAAGATAGAAATGACATGTTTTGAAAAATATTTACAACATTCATTCGAGCTTTATGTACACACCCGTGTCGTTATTGAGCAACGTTTCTAGGTACGTCCATATTATCGATACTGAAAGATATGCCGAGAAGAATATTTTTGGATTATCAAAGATTTTTTAATTTTTTATTTTGCTTTTTGATTAATATTTACAGGTAGATGTTTGATAGATGAAACAAGCAGGCTTCTTTGCCAGAATCTCCAGTTCTGCTGGAATCAAACATCTCATACCAATTTGCCTAACAAGATACGTAAACCTCTCTTTCGAAAGAGCTTTTGTAAACAAGTCAGCTAATTGGTAATCAGTTCCAACAAAGTATAATTCAACAATACCCTTTTCAACTTGTTCCTTAATGAAGTGATATCTGACATCAATGTGCTTCGTACGGGAATGTTGTACCGGGTTGCAGGAGATGGCTATGGCGGACTTTGAGTCATAGTACATATGTACTTTATCAAAGTGGAAGCCATAATCCGTGAGTTGTGTTCTCATCCAAAGAACTTGAGCACAACACGCAGATAGAGATACATACTCCGCTTCGGCTGATGACAATGATGTGCAATCCTGCTTCTTGGAAGACCATCCCACAAGCTTATCTTCACCTAGAAATTGTGCACCACCAGAAGTACTTTTACGTGTATCAAGACACCCTGCATGATCAGAATCTGAATAGGCCGTTAGAAAGAAATCGGTTTCCTTCGGATACCAGAGTCCCAAGTGAATGGTATTCTTTAGGTACCGAAAGATCCGTTTAACCTCCTTGAGGTGCTTTTCAGTGGGTCGTGCTTGATATCATGCACAATAACACGTAGCATGATGAATATCAGGTTTGCTTGCCGTCAAGTACATGAGGGACCCGATCATGGAACGATATCTCGTTTGATCTATGGGTAAACCCTCCAAATCAGCATCTAGGGATGTAGTTGACAATGGTGTCCCAACGGGGTCACATGAGGTCATACTATGCTTTTTGATTATCTCTTGACAATACTTAGCTTAGTTAATGAAGATACCACTTGGGGATTGGTGAACTTGAATTCCTAGAAAGAATTTTAGTTCGCCCATCATAGACATTTCAAATCTGCTGTGCATTACTTTTTCAAACCATTTTGAAAGTTTTGGGTTTGTAGACCCGAAAATAATGTCATCAACATAAATCTGCACAAGAAAAATGTCATCCCCATATTTGTAAGTGAACAAAGTTAGATCAATGGAACCTTTTGAGAAACCTTTGGAGACCAGAAATTTCAAGAGCTCGTCGTACCACGCCCTTGGAGCTTGCTTGAGTCCATAAAGTGCTCTGTGGAGACGATACACCTTGTAAGGATAATGAGGATTGACGAATCCTTCCGGCTGTGTGACATAGACTTCTTCCTTCAAAGGACCGTTAAGAAACGCTGTCTTTACGTCCATTTGATAGACAATGAATCCCTTATGTGCAGCATAAGCAAGAAAAATCCTGACCGCTTCCATTTGAGCTACTAGTGCAAATGATTCTTCAAAATCAATACCCTCTTTCTGTTCATACCCTTTAGCTACTAGCCTAGATTTATTTTTGATGATCGTGTTCTCTTCATCCATCTTGTTTTTCCAGATCCATCGAAGATTTAATGGTATTACATCGTATGGTCTGTCAACAAGTTCCCAGACTTTAAGTCTTTCAAATTGTTGAAGTTCATCCGTCATCGATTCAATCCAAGCGTGATCAGCCATGGCTTCTTTGATGTTTTTCGGTTTAGCTGAACTCACGGCGAGTGCGAACATACAAACATCGCCATCGGTGTGAAGCTGTCGTCTGGTATGAACGGGCTGTGAAAGGTTTCCAATTACATGAACCAAAGGATGATCTCGGGTCCAATGATGTGTTGAAGGATGTCGTTGGTAGAATGTATGCATATTTGACGGATCAACATGGCGAGTAGAAGACTCTCCAGGTTCGTGTACCGGTGTACCAAATGGGTTGATAAATTCGTCTTCGTCAAATAATGCATTGTCTGCTTGATTTGTGTTCTCTGGAGCAATGACAGAAGTTGTGGATGTTGTAGGATCGATTGTTGAAGTGATATTCTGAGGAAGTAACTCTACAACAACCGGTGTTGAAGTAGATGAAGTTGTATCCTTTTGTTGACGATGATCGGTATCATCATTCTTATCATGAGTGACAGCGGAAGACTTCGATACAACTTGTTTCTCCCCCGTGAAATATTCATCTTACATTGGTCCATATAACATTTCCAACTCTTCAATTGTCGTGTCGACTGTCATATCAGCTCTAGGAACATTTTCTGGAACCAGCGTTGAACTTGACGATTCATTGTTGTGGTCTTGAGTTCCTAGTTCCGTGCGGGTGTGAACGGAAGTCGTTTGTCGTTGTGGATCGTGACTTAAATTGTTTTGTTCAAGTGCCATTTCTTGTAATTCATCAAATCGAATGTGAATGGTCTCGACAATCAATTTTGTTCTCTTGTTGTATACTCTATACCCCTTAGACTGAGTTGCATATCCCACAAGAATACATGCATCACCTTTCTCTTTCATCTTATCTAAATTTTCACCATCTCGTATAATGTAACAAGTACATCCAAAAACATGAAGGTGTTTGAGTGAAGGTTTTCGATCATGAATTATGTGATATGGTGTCTTTTCGTGTCTTGGGATAATTAAGGAGCGGTTTTGTATGTAGCATGCGGTTGACACGGCTTCGGCCCAAAAGTATAGTGGAAGTTTTGAAGCGGATAGTAATGTTCGAGCAGCTTCAACCAAAGTACGGTTTCGTCTTTCAACAATGCCGTTTTGTTCGGCTGTTCGAGCAATAGATGTTTCATGTTCAATCCATTCGGCTTCAAAATACATTCTCAGATTTGAATTTAAAAATTTTGTACCTCTGTCAGTACGAACCACTTTAACTTGAGCTTGAAGACCATGTTGTATCAGTTTAAGGAAGCTAATGAGAACTTCGGGTGTTTCATCCTTGGACCTCAAGAAGTGAGTCCATGTGTACATTGAGTAATCATCGATAATTACCAAAATATATTTCTTTCCATTGATACTTTGAACACGCATGGGAACACACAGATCCATATGGAGAAGATCTAACCGTCCTTTAGAGCTTGGTGTGGATTTTGTCTTGAAACTAATTCGTTTATCTTTACAAAGCTCACAAGAAGAACAAAGATGATCTTTGATGAATTTCAAACTTGGAAGGCCTCTCACAATATCTTTCTTGGAAAGCAAGTTGATGGTATCAAAGATGAGATGAGAAAGACGTTGATGCCATAACTATGCCTGAGTCGTTGAAGCTTTAGCCATGAAGCAAATTGGAGTTGATGAAGTTGTGTCTTGAAGTGAAATTGTGTAAAGATCAGTACCCCGTGTACCGGTAAGTAAGTCATTCCCATCATAATCACGAACAAAACATGTCTTCTTTCTGAAAGCAACCTCCAAATCCGCATCACAGAATTGACCAACCGAGAAAAGATTGTGATTAAGTCCTTCGACGTAGTATACCCTTTTAATCGTAATATTCCCCTGAACCAAATCTCCATATCCTAGGATCGGTGTAAATTGATCATTTCCGAATCGGACCGTACCCATGAACTTCTCCACGAAGTTAATTAGAAGCTTGAGATTCCCCGTCATGTGCTTCGTGCATCCGGAGTCCAGTATGAAGAGAATTATTTGTATCACCTGTAGAAGAGTTAGAACACGATGGAGCATTTGCTAAATTGGATACCACAGTTATTGTGATAGTAGAATCATTAGTGTCCTTATCAACATTTTAAGGCAAACTAACACTCGTTTTCACATTTTCTATCCTAGCTTTCGGCATCCATTTATATCCTGGAGGAAATTGATTAGCAAACCACCATTTCCAAGACTTGCTAGCAGACTCATATAATTCCTTAATTCTGCTTCTAGGGTTCTTAGTGGTAGAGTCTGATGCATTACTATTTTTAGTGGGGGTAGCACCAGAATGGTTCACTTTGCGTTTGGGTTTACTAGCTCTAATAGGCATTGTAACTTGCTTCTTAGTTCTAGTATTTACGCCTTTGACTTTATTCATAGCACACTTAGAATGATTAGCATTGGCACACTTTCCACATTTGACACAAACAAATTTCACATTCATATCATTTAAATCATTCACATCATTCAAATCGTCATTACATGCGATTACAGACTTTTTATTCTTAAAAAAATTCAAATTCCTAGGGTGTTCTTCTACTTCCTTCATCTTCCCTTGATTCTTGTGTTTCCATACCTTATCATTCACTTGAGTGCTCTTAAGCTGAGGCCGGCTAACACTAGTAGTGGAGACTATTCCTGTAGTAGAAGAAACACAAATATTAGTGTTTCTAGAAGTCTTAGGCGATTGAGTAACTTTGTTTGTGGGCTTAGTGAACATTCTATACATCCCTGGTTTAATCACATTATTGTGCTTAACGCTTGGTGCTATGACATTCGTCCTTATGGGTTGATTATGTGGTGACCTTTCCTTTCCATCCATCTTGGGGGAAAACACAGGTTTTGCAAACGAGGAATTTGATAAAGCAGATGGTTTTCCCAAGATAGAGGATCTATTCTCTTTATAGGCATTGGGTTTTCTAACAACATGTTTCTTAATGCTAGGTTCCACAACTTTCCCACCCATTTTAGCAACGAGTTTCTGCAGCTCTGCTATCGCTCTGTCCCTGTCTTGTAACTGATCTTTCAACCCTTTAATTTCCAAATTATGTTCATTCATTTCACGAAACGTTTTGGAAAGTTTTTCTTGCAAGTTATTATCATGTGGAAAACTACCAATGTCTTTTTGCAAAGCAAGTTCAAGTGAAGGAAATCAGTTTTGTGTTGAAGTAACTCAAAAGCCTTTTTATCAACATTTTCTTTACGTTTCGAAAGCTCAATTTCAAGACGTTCACATTCTTTAATCTTATCAAGATATTTGCATGCAACATCATAATATTCATCAATATCAGCACAAGATGTAAAATAAGCACACATAACATCTTTAGAAACGCATTCTTGCAATAGTAAATCATATTCATCTGAAAAATCAGACTTCTCCATTTGAAGATCATCAATGTGTTTCTCAAGAGATTCAACATATTTTAAATCATCATACATTTTAGTCCGAATGAACTCCTCAAGTTGAAGAACAGTTTCTTTAATCAACGTCGTGTTTGGAATTAAGAGTTCTTTCACAAGCAAGGTAATATCTTGAGGAATCGGGCGTTGCCACTCAGCATTTTCACGTTTTGCCCAATCTCTTTCAACAATAGATTTAACATTATCTATGTGGTGTTTAAGAATACCTAATGTTTTCCTACTCTTGCTTTTGGACTCATCTAGAGGAAGGTAGTTTATATATTTGTAAACATTAGATTTCTTAGTGGCAAAAGCTTTCTTCCATTGAATTCTCTTTTGTTTGCATTCTAAGAACACTTCCTCGCAAGTTTTCTGAGTTTGTTTGTTGAAAAGGCCATAAAGACTATTCATATAAGCATAATTATATGGTTTCACAAACTCCTTATTGACAAGTGGTCGACTATCATCATCCCAAAGGACAGTCTCTTCACTATCGGCACTTACAAGCATGCAATCAAGATCGGTCCTTTCAGTCTCATCAAGATAAAGACACGGGTTCGCAGCTTGAGCTTTGGCAAGGTACTCAGGACTTTCAAAGCTAGCTTGACCCTTAAACATCGACGGAGGTGCTAGCATTCTTACGGATTGAATAGAATCATGCGTTTTATAAACCACTTTATTCAAAAATTTGACTTGTTCTTCTAGTTTCGTTACTTTTTCGGTTTCTTAATCATATCTACTTTTTAAGCCTTGTTTTAACGCATCTACCTCTTGTTTCTTAACCTCAAGAATTTTAGCAGAATCGGTAGTGGTCATAGAGAGCTTTTGTTCAAGTTCATTAACTTTGGTATTGGCAAGGTACGTTTTTTGACGTTCATCCATTAAGAAAACATTATATTGACGCTTCTCTTTGGCTAATAACTCAAGAGTTGTATTATATTTGTTTTCAAAATCGTCCTTTTGACTTTTTAACACACTACCCTTGTACCCCTCAAGATCTTTGGTTTTCTGAAGGAGCTCATCTCTATAGCTTTCAGTCATCTCAGTAGATTTCATAAGAGCAGCTTTGCATTCTTCAAAATTTTGAGTAAGCGTAGCGTTTGCCTTCTTTAATTGCTTTTGACTCTTTTTATTTTCAGTGACATCTTTTTGTAAAGTGGCAATTAAATTAGCAAGCGCAATACGTTCCTCTTCATCATACTCATTTGCATGTTGATCATCCTCAGACTCATTATTGCACATGTCTGATGAATCGGGTGTGTTATTGCTATCAACCGTTTCCATCATACACGTGTCATTAATGGCATTGGGTAGATCACTATGCTCATGAATATCACCAAACACATTATAGTCATCAGTAGTGTGTATCTTATCGATTGGCTCAGTGTCAAAAATAGGGCCATTGTCATCTTCAGTGACATTGAGAACTTCTTCAACCTTTGCCATGTACGAGTAATGTGCATCAAGTTCTTGATCAGAATCTTCATCATCGGTGTCATCAAGCATTTCTCCTTCCTCAGCTGACAATTTAACCCCTGCTTCCATCTTCTTGCATAGCAGCATCTTTTCCTTGTGATAGCTGGAGTCTCTAACCCTTTTTGGCTTCCTGCATTCCTTTGCCATATGCCCATAACCTTGGCAATTAAAACATTGAATCCCACTCTGCTGAACCACTTGACTTCCAACAGTTTCCCTATTCCCAGTAGCAACAACAATCCTCTGAGTATCATACCTAGCAGTTTGTCGATCATACCTTGCAGAACCCTCAACATGTGTTGGATTATTTCGATCATACCTAGAAGGACTTTCACCACGTCGACGTGTGTCATACCTTGGAGGACTCTCAACATATTGGTTCTTTGTGTTAGATGATGTTCGAAGATTGTTGTTGGTGGGTTTGTAGATTTTCTTGTAAGTCTTCATTATGAAAGAAATTTGTTGTTTCATCTCTCGATTCTTTTGAGCTTGGTCTTCATCACTATCGTCTTTAGATGATGATTCAGATGGTGGTGATGGTGCTCTTGGCACTTTACCTCGAGATCTTGTGGAAGATGAAGACTTAGATGATGTGAAATATCGTGGTGAAGATGATGTAGTGAAATATCGTGGTGAAGATGATGTAGTGGAGTATGGCTTAAAAGCACGAGAGTGATGATCTTGAACATGTTGAGTGGTAGTCACTAAAGTAAGTGGATTAGCCGTCTTTGCAACACGTTCAACTCGAATCTCATTTGCTTCATTCTGAAACTGTTTCAAGATATCAAAGAGTCGATGATATGAGACCTCGTCTAACTTTTCTTGTTGTTTCACTAAAGTGACGAACCGTGTCCACTCGGGTTGAAGTTGTTGAAGAAATTAAACATTGACTTGCATGGTGGAGACTTGCAGATTATTTCTTGTCATGTCGTTCATCATTTTATAAAACCTGGAGTAGTAAGAGTCAATTGATTCTCCATCCCTTGAAGTAAACTTGCCAAAATTCCAAAACAAGTTTGTTTTGACATCTTGTTTGTTGAGTGATTCTCCTTGTTGCAAGCGTTCAATAGCAGTCCACATTTTATGTGCTGTAGGGCATGCATAAACCATGGAGTAAATATCTTCTCCAATCCCACTTAGAACCATATAGATGGCTTCCTTCTCCGCATCATGCCAAGCACAATTTTCAGGTGTGAGATCGGCTCTTGTTTCATCACGTTCACTTACAGGTACTGGATCAGTAGTATCTGTGGCTGGTCTTGGAGGAATTGTGATCTTCTTGAATATATCCGGTCCATGAGTAATACATTTCCTCAAGGCATCACCATTGGGTCTTGTATCAAGATATCGTATGAAACGTGATTGCCATTGAGCATACCGACTAGACACAAGCATTGGTGGTCTCTCTTTATTACCCGCCACCATGATATTGTTGTTTGTGACACGATACTCTTGAGTAGAATCCATATCTAGAGACTTGAAATCGATGAAGTGAAAATGGATCTTAAGTAGATGTGTTGTGATTGTCGTTGTCGATGAAAAATGTTAAAATCCCCTAAAAAATTGTCTTCACAAGAAACCAAAAAATCGAAGGTGAAACATCACACGTTAAAAATTTTCACTTTTGAAAAAATCTTCAATTTTTGGAATAATGAATAATTTCGGAATAACAGACTTTTTCATAGAAATTATGTTTTTTCGGAATAATGGATGTTTTCAGAGAAATGAGCTTCTTCGGAATATTGGAGTTTTCAGAGATTTGAGCTTCTTCGGAATATTTGATGTCTTCAGAGAAATGAGCTTCTTCGGAATATTGGAGTTTTCAGAGATTTGAGCTTCTTCGGAATATTTGATGTTTTCAGAGAAATGAGCTTCTTCGGAATATTGGATTATTTCAGAGAAATTTTCGGAAAAACCACGTTTTCGGAGAAAGTGGCCTTCTTCGGAATATTGGATTATTTCAGAGAAATTTTTGGAAAACCCACTTTTTCGGAGAAAGTGACCTTCTTCGGAATAAGTCACTTTTTCAGATAAATCACTTTTTTCTAATAAAGTGAAGATTTCAAAAAAATGGTGTTCTTCGGAATAATATACTTTTTCAGAGAAATTGAAAATTTCAGAGAAACGTACCTTCTTCGGAATAAACGTTTCTTCAGAATAGATGCTTTTTCGGAATAAACTGAATTCAGAGAAAATACAATCTTCGGAATAGTAAAACCCTTATCCGAAAATCCTTTTTTCGGAATAATTAACCCTTATCTGAAAATCTTATTTCGGAATGATCTTGAAGCAGTAACTAACCGTAACTCAAAATGAATCCAAACAACTCAATATCTTGCGATTTTTACCACAAAAACCGAACCAAATCCCTACCAAATCGATATAAATGAGTTATATCAAGATTTATAGCCCGAAATACTAAAAAGAAATTTAATTCGGGATGATTTAGATGTAAAAATCAACCGAATCAAACTAAAACCAAACTAAAACCAAACAACCAAACACAATCTACCCCGTGGCGATTGATACCAAATGTTGTCTCATATTATTATGATGATTAATGATAGAAAATATATGAAAAGAGATGGATTCCTAGAGAGAGAAAGTAGTGAGAGAAAGTAGAGAGAGAGATGATTAACTTGGTGAATATTAAATTAGAGAAGATTAGTGTTACAAATGATCATCCACCCTTCCTAACATGCTAGGAAGGGCCTTATATAGCCGGGCTTACATGTAACCATAATGGGCTATATTGTTTGGACCGGGCTTGTCTTTTGGGCTTTGAGTAGCTTAAATCCAAGCTCGTGAACCACAACTATTTAACTAACTATTACAACGTTCTAATAAATATTACAATAGAAACCTATGACCGAACATTCTTGTTTGACTCAATATTTTGAGGCTAACATTATAAAATAGCCCATCTTCCCACATGAAAGTAATTCAACCGTTAGGTCAAATTAAGATTCTAGTGCATAAATTCTCTAGTAGTCATTCTCAAGTTAGAAAAAATGTAATTCCTACATTTGTCTAATAAAGTGTAGCAAGGATGAAAGTGTATGACGACACAATGTACAACCTAATGAGGGTAAAGAATGCACCATTTCATATCTTGTCAAACAAGTATAGTTAAGGTTATTTACCTTAGTAGAACTTGAGGCCAAACACTTTGAAGTGTATAAACAACGTTTACACAAAACAAAGGAACACTCTTGATTGGTCTTTCGGAGATGACACATTTACAAATTGCATTGCAATGTAAATTACTTGAGTATTTCGGATGAAACATCCAAGTTGTCAAACCGACTCCATTGTGCATTACAAGCAATTGTTAAACAAAATATGTCTAATAATTTGAACAAGTAGATTCAATATACCATCATCAACACACGTGTGAGTTATGATCCGATGTATATTATTAATAAACCACATTTATGTCTACATTTAAAAATATGTCAATTAGATTCGATAATGATACCAATCATAGTTTGAATAATGAATTGATATTTAATCGAAATCTTTCTTGATTCCCACAAACACTCCTTTAAGAGAAAATAGCTAAGATTTTCAAAGGGTGTTTCATGTTTATAGTGAGACATTAATCTACTTGAACTGATAACACAATGATCGAGTAAGACGACCCACATCAATAGATTTGACAAGCTCCCAAAGCTTTCAAACTTATAAGTGTTAAAGAACACGCCAAGGTGTACAAAATGTTTATGTAACATTTGGAAACCAAGAGATGTTAATCCTATATGCAATGCACACATAAATAGACAACTAAGCAACACTACTACCAATACTAATGATCACTTAAGAATGTCCAAAGACAAAATAAAAAGCACAAAAGCATTCGTCTTCCTTTTGAGTGTTCGATACACCAAAGTATGTATAGCTTGATTTTATTTGAAAATAGTTTTCGACTCATTTCAAAATTTAATTAAGTTCAATACTTTATAAATATATCAATTTTCAAAGATATATCAACAAGAGATGTCCAACTTAATATAAAAGAGTAAAACACAAGTTTTACGACAAACCGAGACTCAATACTTTGGACAAAGTATAGAACTTAGAAAACATCCAAAATTTAAAGTTTGAATAAAGGTTTGGAAGCATTTTTAATAGAAAGGAAATTCAATGACGCTCGATATGACGGGTGGCACGACTTCTATAACACCCCCAAGTCATGTGCGCAGCCGAACTACAACATTTGGGTGCTACATAGTTATCATCACACATAAGCTATTTCGAACGACTCAAAGAGACGTAGAAATTTAAACATAAATTAAAGATTGTTTAAATCAACAAAGTCTACTGTTTTCCAAACCCCAAAGATAATACAAAACAGAGTCGTGTTTTGATCCCCATTGAATCTCAACCCAAAAGTACATTTTCGTTCACATGACATAATATAAAATATTTAAGTGCTAAAAGGGAGGAAAATTAAAGTAGACCGCCAAGCCACAACAACTTCCATCCTCGCATGATCCGCTGCTATCAATCTTGGTTACCTGAAACACATGCTTAAAACCGTCAACACAAAGGTTGAGCGAATCTATAGGTTTATCAAATCATAGGTTGAACATAAGTATTAAAACCAATCATGACCATTCAATAGCATTGTCGTACTCACAATCTATTATTCAAGGATATTATCTTTAGCAATAGCTAATAATTGTGTTTAAGCTCGTGACACTAATCCGTTAACTCAATCACCCGCGTACATTTACCGGCATGATTAAAATGAAACCAGTGCCCCTTCTAAAGGCATTAGTTGCAATTATACCTTATTTCTTATCACAAGTTATCCATCCGCAGAGGGTACTCAACGTACTAGCTCTCGTCTCGGATAGGGTCTTCAACCCCATAGTACTATCAATTGTATAGGCGGCTATCTCTAACCCACACAAGGGCAAGACAATAGTTAATAGTTCACGAATCCCTGGACTTTTGCAACTAGGTACTCAACACAATTCAATGCAACATTCGGGTCCAACAATCATTCATGACTTATGTTCATTTTAATTTAAATTAGCATGTATCCCCCTCGCGGGTAAAAACATTTGAAATAAGTAAAGAGCGAGGCTATAGACTCACCTGGCGTAGTAGTAGTGGTTCTGGCGAAGACGTAACGAGAAATGTCACTGACGACGTGGATGCCTCCGAGAAATCAAATACAACACCTAACGAATAAATACTTAATGAATAAACTCCTTCAAGTAATTTCAAGTATTGTATGCATATAATTAAAGTCACTGAAAGTTTTTATAAACTCACGCCAAAATTCCATACAAGTGATTATTACTAGACTTATACCATTTATCTACGTACTTAAAGTGATTCTCGTTTTATAAATTTGCCGGTACTTACCAAAAGTACGGGCTGTTTTCTATGACTTAAGCACTTGTATAAAATTCAAGAAAGTTCACAAAAATACCTCATGACCTGTATAAAACCCATATTTATTCCCATAAAAAGTTTTCACTTCTATGACTCGTTACACATCACATTACTAAACGTAAGTTTTTAGGACTGATTTTGCACTTCTAACATGCAAGACTTAGTTGACCCATTTAAAAGACACCATTAGTCAATTTGACTCTTAAGTCCAAAAATAGACTCAAAAATGCAGGTTTGAAACCAAAAATCAACTTTTAATCATTTACCAAACTCTATCTATGGTCTCCGAGATTTGACCCAAAACCAAACATAATTTCGGATTATGTTGATTCTCATCTCCCGGTACACGAACTTTCAAAATAGCATAACTTTTGACTCGTTTGGACTTAGAAGCTCTTCTTTATACCGAAAGAAAGCTTGAGACGAACCCTAAAACTACATCCTAATCTTAGGACCTGTACAAAAGTATAAAACCACGAAAACACCCTCTAGACCTGCTGTCCTAAAAACACCCCTTTCAAAACCTTAACAATCATCATTCCAACACTTCTCCATCCATCCTAGACCTATAACAACATCATTCATCCAATCTAATATCACCTAACTACTCCTAATCACTTGTATGATCATCAGCTTCAAAAACCCATTTAATGAAAACAACATGCAATTCAATTAACCCATTTAAAAACATCATAAACATGACTACAAACATAATCCCATAACCAATTAAGATTGAAATCAAAGAAACCAAACACCCCCTTTTGGGCCGTGGGTTTCAAGAACAAAAACACCCAAGAAAATTTAATTCAAGCTTAATTAATCAATACCCCATGTTTATAAACACTTTAATCAAACATTTATTCAAGAAAAATTTATCAAAACCCATTTGTTCGTAAGGTTTTAATTTTTGAAAAAATCAAGTCATTGCATGTTTGATTTTAATGGATTAAAAGACTTACAATGAAGAAATAGGAGGTGGTCTTTGGTTAAATTTTAGCAAAACCCAAAAAAATGGTCATGGCGGTGACCTTGTGTTTGGCCATGGGTTTCAAAGAGGGAGGGGGGGAGAGGTTTTGATTTTTGAGTGTGTGTTTGTGTGTGTGTTTTAGTGTTTGTGTATTTTGTAAGAAAAAAATAAAAATGGGAGGGTTTCTTTTGACAACTTGTCTAATCTTTTGGCCTAAAGTTTAAACGACACTAATAAAGAGTGGGATTCGACTAGTAGTCGTTTTTAAAAATTTACGGGAGTCGGGGGTCGCCCCGAACACTCGAAAATACTTTTAAATGGTTCAACGCACACAAAACGAATATACACATGGTTTCGACTCGACTTAAAACGTAATAAAAATAAAAAATCGAAAAACTCAAATATCGATCAATCGATAATAAAATGTAAGTTTTGGGCATCCGTCGGTATCGTAGTCGTTATCGGTTCTTCTTAAATCGTCAAACGTTAAGTTACGACCGTAAACGTTGGTTTCAACTTAAACCGTCAAATATATAGCAAACGAAATTTCTTAAAAATTTCAAATATATTCATAAAATAGGATTAAATAAACGACGTTGGGCTCGGGATATCACATCCACAAGTGAGTCGCAACTTAAGAGAGATGCTCATACTGAACAGCTCTTGAGACAATAACTTAGCATCATACGGCACTTTCACTGGTATCACATCCTCCCCTCCTTAAGGGAGCGACGTCCCGGCGCTCTCTAGTTCTTATGCTCGCATTTCGTACTACTAGAAAGATGAGGGTACTTCTTACTAAAGAGGTATTCACGTTCCAATGTGGACTTCGGTTCACGTCTCGGGTTCCATCACACCTTCACAGTGAGTATTATACCTTGCTTCAATTCTCTTAACATCTCGATCCATGATCTCCACTTCAATTTCCCAAATTCTTCCTACGGTTATCAACACGTCTCTTTTCAAAGCTTCTCGCGGTTAACAAGTGATTCTTAATCTACCCCATCTCTTCCGTAGCCTCTTGAATCATTTCAAGTCCATTCAACTGACTTTTTCCTACTTCATTCTATCCAACTGGCGATCTACATTTTCATCAACATTTTCTTCAAATGTTGTAGCTTCATTGTTAACATGGTAAATGTCGTTGTACAAAGGTACTACCAATGTAACATAAAAATTCCTAGAATACTACGTACATGAAATTTCGTATAAATTTAAAACTTATGATTTACGTATATACGATGCGTTTTGAGAACGTCTAATATATTTATTACGTATATTATTCTTAGTACGACAAATAAATTACGTAAATGATTATTATTAACATACGACACGAATTTACGTATAATAAGTAAAACTACGAAATAATAATTCACGCCATTTAAATCGTGTGACGCGAATATTTAACACGATTATTAAATAATATATTAAACTAACACGACTATTATTTAACACGACAAATAATGACGTATGTTATTATTATTATTAATATATTTTATGTAAACATGTATAACATATATTAAAACATGACATTTAAAAATACATGAGCGCGCGTACGTATTAAATAAACACGGATATGATTAGGTACGTGATTAGACACGATAAGTAATTACAAATACAATAATTACGTTTAAAACGTATAAGGGTAACTATGGAAACTTTCGTGACACATTTAAAACACGATAACGCGTAACAATTAACGAGTCGCAAATAATAATAAAAAATAAAACAAGTATAAGGGCTGTTTGTTATAGGCTGTTGGTAAAGACCAAGAAATGGGCCGAGGCCCATAAGGGAGCCCTAGACCGACTAGAAAACAAACAAACAGAAGGAGTAATTTATTTATAGACATAACACAGTAAAACCCTAAAACAAATTATAGGGCGATCGTTTTTTTTTTCTTTTTACTCCTGCCGTCGAATCCTTCCCAAGAAACAAGGAATAGAGATCGTGGGTTTAATCAAGGATCCAGAGGTTGTGTTCATGTGTTATTCCTAAAACCCTAAACGGAAACAAGGTGAGCTTAATCTCGTTTTTTTTATTTGTTCTTCTTTGGTTTAGTTGATCAGGAATCGAGGATCTAGAATTTAAAACATGTTATAACAGATTTGATAAAGGGGAAAAAACACGGGGAATTAATCAAGGCTGTGGGTTTGGGTCGAGTGGTCAGTTTACACGTAAAACCGAGACCATTCTAGGTCTCGGTGGTGATTCTAGTCCACCAGCCAAACCTTTGTAAGGTGTCGGTGTGGTTTTTGTTCAAGCAGCAGCAACCCCAAACACCCAACAGGGCTGTTTGGTTTAATATCAGTGGGAACCGAGACCAATCTTGGCTCGGTGGTTAATATTACACAATCAGGGGTATATTACTAGGTAGTAGAGCACGAGTAAACAATGATCCAGTGGTAAAATAAACAAGGCAGCATGTATATTTGTAAAACAGTGGGTCTGGGGGGTTTCTTGGACAAAACTGCAGTTAAGATATTGGACAGCACTGGGTAACAGGATATTGGACGTAACTATAGTTATATATTGGACAGTATTGTGTGTGTATGTTGGATAAAACTGGAAAACAGTATATATGGGACAACACTGTTTTAGGTTATTTTGCTAGATTGTTTGTTTTGTGCGACCGAGACACGGGTGTCTCGGTAGGCTTGGTTACACAAGTATACGTTATTAAACAAGATAAATTTTAGTATTATTTACGCGTTATGATTAAATATTTTACGCGACTAAATTTATATTTAATTAATGATATTAACCGAGGTATTTGTTAGTGTAATTAAATTAATAACTAGACTTAATTTAGTTACGTAATCATCAAGTTTTAGTAAAGTTTATTTAATTAGGCTTACCTTATTACTAAATTTAAGATCCCAAATAAATCACTCATTTTATTATTTACTAATAATTATTATTATTTTTAGCGTAAGTATTTATTAAGTAAACTTTATTATATGATCATGAATTATACATTTTTATGCTAATTAACATGTAAGAATACGAATTACACTAATCAGAATACACGATTTAACTAGAAGCCGTAATATAAGTCAAGAACATTTAAGCAATACAAGAACAAGTAAAACGAGTTAACGTCAAGTAATTAATAATTATTAAATATAAGTTAACCAAGCGACTCATACACGTCCCTCTTTATTATGTAGCATTAATGGAGTATGATGTTCTTCGCGTTTTCATCTTCCACGTTATTCTTCATTCGCATTTACTGGACGTGAGGTACGGATTTTTCGTCCTTTCAGTAAGGACTTCCCTTTTATGCATGATTAGGATTCCCCGTCTGCAGCCAAATGTTTTTCCTTAGTATATGTTTAAGCTTATCAGTAATCATGTTAATAACTACATAAATTGCCTGAGCATTATATACAAGCATGACCAGTTTATGTACTAGTTACGGAGGTACCGTAACCATGGCACTGGAGGCACTGGTGTCGTGACTCACATGCAGAAGAGTGATATCCTGCATCGTCCCACTCATGTTCAGTTTGGCCATTTTTATATGTATGTTTAGTGGGGCGTATGGATGCATCCTAGGCTTATCAGTTTACAAGTTATCAGGGTGAATGTGGTGTGTGCTCTACATCCTTCACATTGGAGCTGATCCCTCCACCCATCACAATTATTTAGAGGTCACCCCTCTACAGTTATTTAGAGGTCACCCCTCTAATAGCATGACGAGGTCACCCCTCCATGTATTCATGCACGTTGATATATTTCATGACCTATATGAGCTCTTTGGCATTTAAATTACAATTTTCATGATTAAACAGCAGACTTTCAGTATTAACATGAACATGAGACTCTTTTCAGAATAAACCAGTTTATTACATGTCACCAGGTTTCCAGGACTTATATTATTCCGCTGCACTTTCATTGTCATGCTTTCATTTCAGCCTTTACTTATTTTTATGCTATTCCATGTTATTATATATATCCGCGCACTGAGCGTCTCGCTCAGCCGTTTTCTCTTTTCATGTCCCAAACGGCAGGTACACAAGGTCAGGAGCATGGGAAAGGTTATGCATAGGATGGAAGCTATATTATGTTTCTGTTTAAATTGCATTACTTCTACTTTATGCTTGTTTATGAGTTTATGTTGGGGACCGATGTTTGATTCTGGTTATCCCTTATAGTCATGTAGTGTTCTAGGACATTTACCTTATGCTTTGATATTACGCCATGATTATCCTGTGACATTTCATTTATCCAAATGGGGTGTTACAATTATGGTATCAGAGCCCAAGGTTTCGACCTGTAGGCTCTAAAACTTGACCTATGACTAGTGGGTAGTCTCCAGGACCTTCCTAAGCCAACGCTTGTTATTCCATGTATCGATATTTTCAGCACTTTGATGTTTTAACCATGATGTTTTCTCAAGATTGTTTTTACTAATATGGATTGAACAACCGTCATCCATACTTAGTTACATGTCATTCATGCATGATGTTCCTTGAGAACTTTGGCTAATATGGACTGAACCACCGTAGTTCATACTTGGTCATACGTTTTCTGTTAGGTTAGACAGTTGGTTTTCACGCATTCATTTTACTTTTATTTCAGGTATTCATTCATGCATGCATCTCATTGTCGCATGAATTTTGACTAAATAATGGTTGGTACAGGACTGGCTCTATTTAGTCGCATGTGCTTTTATCGAAACTTTTTGTTTGTTTAGTGGACCGACCCATAGGCGTCCACACTTGTCTTTTATTTTGTGAATCGACCCATAGGCGTTCACTCATGTACATAGCATCATATTTATTAACCATGCATTTTAAATTGTTTCATACATTATAAACTATTTCATACTTTATAAAGTACTTCATGCATCTTTTATGTTTAGGTCATGTTATATTGTGTCAGACTTACCATTTATGTTGCATTAAATTGCATTTTAAACGACTCATAGTCGTCCACACTAGCGTCATAACTTTTCATGTCCCCTCATTTATTTGTTATGTTTTCTTATGCCAAGTATCTTTTCATACTATCATGGTTAACATCGTTTTCATGCTGATTATGTTTTATGCTCATTCATGTTAATTTTTTCCATGTTTCTTCATGATGATTATGTTCCACGCCTCTTTATGTAAATTATGTTTTCATCATGTTGATCATGCCCTCATGATAGACAATGATGATTTCATTTAATCCTGCTTTTATGATAGTCATGGTTGGTTTTCATTAATCATCTTTTCATGCAAATCATCGTTGAAATTCATTTAACCACACTTCTAGTTTCTTTCTCTATGAAACCAGATTGATGTCTATGCTGGAATTGCTAGGCAATCATGATGCTCATTCCAGCTCGGTTTTTCTAACCGTTTAACCAATTATTTTCCTTTAAAATCAAGTCAGATGATCGACCCCATACTGATCATTTCATGTACATTCCATGTGTAATCCATGTACCACGTTCCACGTGTACTCCATGTACCGTATTCCATTGCACTACACGTGTCGTAATATATGTGTATTTCATCTATAAATACTCCACGAGTATTTGCTAGTCGATTCTAAATCATCTCAGGCGTATTCCACTTGTTGATATTCTACAAGATGATGATGCCGCTCATAGCTTGGGAATGTTGCTAAATGTTGATGTTGCTGATTATTTGGAGACGCTACGAGATGCTGATGTTGTTTACAACCTGGAGATCTTACAAGACGAAGACAAAGGCGTTAGACCAAGCGATCGTACGAGAAGATGCTTCATCCACCAGACACTGTTATTTCATTTCCATGTCGTTATTCTCTCAGTTGCATGCCACTTATCATTTAATTGTCTTTCAACAATACGAGTAGGAACCTGTACCAGCCGGCCACATAGCTGAATAGTTACATGGATCACAGTCATTTTAACCACCATTTTAATTATGATTTATGATTATATGTCAAGACATCCGTCAAGACACACCCTCTCCTGAATATGTATTGTAGACACTTGTCAAGATACCAGTCAAGACACATGTCACACGTATAGTTCTTATCTCAGGACATAAGTCAAGATACACGACTCATGCATAAATTCTAAACTCAACCTCAGTGATTCAAGGTACGTTTCCAATGGTATACTTGTTCTGATATGCCATGTATAAATCAAGCCACTAAGATTTCAGCACCATCTCTAACTTACTGTTCATTGTTGGTCATGTAGTGTTCGTTTCGTATGAGACGGACGGAACACATTTAGTGAAATATGCCACGTTTATTTCGTGTGCGGACACGACTGTTTCATTCCACGATTTCATATTCGGATATTCATGTCCATCTTAGAAGCCGTTATATCACCCAAGTATATATAGACTTCCATTTCAGATTTATGACAAGACCTTGCATTATTCGTACCAGATTATATTCAGTAATGTTCAAATTCCTGAATACACTCAACATTGGTCTTCCACCCAGAAAATCGGTGAATTTTTTTTTCTTCTGCCTTACAAGCATGTGTTATTGGCTACACAAAGAAATTCCTAGCTATCAATTATGACACGACTTTCGATATTCTTATCCATTAATCAGTCGATTACTTCATAATTTTCTCAGATATATTACCACAAAGAAATACCAGTTTTACTACCATTCATGACAATATTTTTCTTTCCAAGTATTATTGGTCTATCCGACCAAGTACTACACTCTAAACACTTTCCAAGATCGATTTTTGACCAGGCCACTATCAATTGTGAGTGAAAGGGCAGGACACTTCCGTGACTGACTTTGCACACGTTATGGTCATTATGAATTCATGTTTGTGCCTTTTAGTTTACGAATGCCCAGCAGTAAATGTGGATTTGAGAAATCAAATTTCCATGAATTCTGGACGAGTCGTCATTCTGTTCATTGCTAACATTCTGACTTTCTTTAAGTCTAGAAGACACGAAGGCCGTCTTTACTCTATGTTACAAGATTTACAACAAGAGAAATTCAAACTGAAAATTTTTCAGTACGTATGTAGTTGATTACAGTGACACGCTGAATCACCTTGTTCTCACGGTAAATTTTACCATGACTAAGCCTACGCGTAAAGGAGAAAGTCCTACACTAACTTAAGTGTTCCAGAAAACCCTACGTTAAGAGAAGTCTAAATTTTACCTAGACTCATAGCTTTCCAACTTCCATGTACCCAGATCTTACCAAGATGTATCATTATCCTAACCACATTTTGGTGAAGAGGCATGAAACAAGATGTAGTTATGTTCATATCTAAATGCCTGACTTTTCAACAGGTTATGATAGAACACCAACACGCTTACAGTCATTTCAACCGTTAGGAATATTTGAATCGTCATTCGACAATTTAACCAATCTTACATGTCTTCTTTCATCCGAAAGGAGTGTACATTAGCAGACTATCAGCTATTTTCCAACCAATGATCGTACGATTACACGACACTTTTTCAGCTATCAGATCAGATAAAGGTTTATGTTAGCATTCATTATTTTCGTTCACGTCTGTATGATTATTTCAGTTCTCAAGTTATGTTTCATGTGAGCATTCACAAAATTATCCACGTCTATATTTTTCTTTCATTGTCATGATTTGATTTTCACTTCCATGTCCATGACATCATTCGCAATCATGATCATATCCTATCTTACAAGTGACATTTCACTTTCATTCTGGAAAGATTGTAGGAAGCTTGGGAGACTAGACTCAAGTTTAGTATAACTTTCCGTCTTTAGACAGACGTTTCACGTCACATTTCATATCTCAGCTCGTATCATTAATTTTATCTCCTTAGTTATTACACGTCTACTATATGTTTCCATGCCATGTTTATCCTACGTTCTAATATCATGTTCACGATATGTACACGTATTCTCATTCACCATATGTCTCATAATTCATGTACCATATCTCCAAGTATCACGTTCACAATTGTTCACGTATCACGTTCACAATTGCTCACGTACTACGTCTCAATATGTCTTACGCATCAATGTTGTGTGTGTGCTTATACCCAAGTAAGTATGACACTTAGTATCATAAATTCAGATATGTTCTTTTCAGTCACGTCATGTTCCATGTTCTCTACAGCCACGTCACGTTTATGTCCCTTCCAGGATATCGTATCTCTAATTCGAGGACGAATTATTCTTTTAGAGGGGAAGAGTTGTAAAACCCGCATAAAAATTCCTAGAATAATACGTACATGAAATTTCGTATAAATTTAAAACTTATGATTTACGTATATACGATGCGTTTTGAGAACGTCTAATATATTTATTACGTATATTATTCTTAGTACGACAAATAAATTACGTAAATGATTATTATTAACGTACGACACGAATTTACGTATAATAAGTAAAACTACGAAATAATAATTCACGCCATTTAAATCGTGTGACGCGAATATTTAACACGATTATTAAATAATATATTAAACTAACACGACTATTATTTAACACGACAAATAATGACGTATGTTATTATTATTATTAATATATTTTATGTAAACATGTATAACATATATTAAAACATGAAATTTAAAAATACATGAGCGCGCGTACGTATTAAATAAACACGGATATGATTAGGTATGTGATTAGACACGATAAGTAATTACAAATACAATAATTACGTTTAAAACGTATAAGGGTAACTATGGAAACTTTCGCGACACATTTAAAACACGATAACGCGTAACAATTAACGAGTCGCAAATAATAATAAAAAATAAAACAAGTATAAGGGCTGTTTGTTATAGGCTGTTGGTAAAGACCAAGAAATGGGCCGAGGCCCATAAGGGAGCCCTAGACCGACTAGAAAACAAACAAACAAAAGGAGTAATTTATTTATAGACATAACACAGTAAAACCCTAAAACAAATTATAGGGCGATCGGTTTTTTTTTTCTTTTTACTCCTGCCGTCGAATCCTTCCCAAGAAACAAGGAATAGAGATCATGGGTTTAATCAAGGATCCAGAGGTTGTGTTCGTGTGTTATTCCTAAAACCCTAAACGGAAACAAGGTGAGCTTAATCTCGTTTTTTTTATTTGTTCTTCTTTGGTTTAGTTGATCAGGAATCGAGGATCTAGAATTTAAAACATGTTATAACAGATTTGATAAAGGGGAAAAAAACACGGGGAATTAATCAAGGCTGTGGGTTTGGGTCGAGTGGTCAGTTTACACGCAAAACCGAGACCATTCTAGGTCTCGGTTGTGATTCTAGTCCACCAGCCACACCTTTGTAAGGTGTCGGTGTGGTTTTTGTTTAAGCAGCAGCAACCCCAAACACCCAACAGGGCTGTTTGGTTTAATATCAGTGGGAACCGAGACCAATCTTGGTCTCGGTGGTTAATATTACACAGCCAGGGGTATATTACTAGGTAGTAGTGGGTAGATTGAACAATCAGCACGAGTAAACAATGATCCAGTGGTAAAATAAACAAGGCAGCATGTATATTAAAACAGTGGGTCTGGGGGGTTTCTTGGACAAAACTGCAGTTAAGATATTGGACAGCACTGGGTAACAGGATATTGGACGTAACTGTAGTTATATATTGGACAGTACTGTGTGTGTATGTTGGATAAAATTGGAAAACAATATATATGGGACAACACTGTTTTAGGTTATTTTGCTAGATTGTTTGTTTTGTGCGACCGAGACACGGGTGTCTCGGTAGGCTTGGTTACACAAGTATACATTGTTAAACAAAATTTTAGTATTATTTACGCGTTATGATTAAATATTTTACGCGACTAAATTTATATTTAATTAATGATATTAACCGAGGTATTTGTTAGTGTAATTAATTAATAAGTAGACTTAATTTAGTTACGTAATCATCAAGTTTTAGTAAAGTTTATTTAATTAGGCTTACCTTATTACTAAATTTAAGATCCCAAATAAATCACTCATTTTATTATTTACTAATAATTATTATTATTTTTAGCGTAAGTATTTATTAAGTAAACTTTATTACATGATCATGAATTATACATTTTTATGCTAATTAACATGTAAGAATACGAATTACACTAATCAGAATACACGATTAACTAGAAGCCGTAATATAAGTCAAGAACATTTAAGCAATACAAGAACAAGTAAAACGAGTTAACGTCAAGTAATTAATAATTATTAAGTATAAGTTAACCAAACGACTCATACACGTCCCTCTTTATTATGTAGCATTAATGGAGTATGATGTTCTTCGCGTTTTCATCTTCCACGTTATTCTTCGTTCGCATTTACTGGACGTGAGGTACGGATTTTTCGTCCTTTCAGTAAGGACTTCCCTTTTATGCATGATTAGGATTCCCCGTATGCAGCCAAATGGTTTTCCTCAGTATACGTTTAAGCTTATCAGTAATCATGTTAATAACTAAATAAATTGCCTGAGCATTATATACAAGCATGACCAGTTTATGTACTAATTACGGATGTACCGTAACCATGGCACTAGAGGCACCGGTGTCGTGACTCACATGCAGAAGAGTGATATCATGCATCGTCCCACTCATGTTCAGTTTGGCCATTTTTATATGTATGTTTAGTGGGGCGTATGGATGCATCCTAGGCTTATCAGTTTACAAGTTATCAGGGTGAATATGGTGTGTGCTCTACATCCTTCACAATGGAGCTGATCCCTTCACCCAGTACAGTTATTTAGAGGTCACCCCTCTACAGTTATTTAGAGGTCACCTGTAAAACCCGTAAAAATAAGGTCATAATTTAATTCTATTTTCAATTATTTTGTAGTATTTTATAATATTAAATATTATTATGTTTAACGGTTTAAGTTGAAACCGATATTAAATATTTTATTTTAATATTTTGACGAGCAACGAGGACTACTAGTGATCGCGATACCGACGGATGCCCATAATTTTATATTTTATTATCAATCGTTTCGATATTTAATATTTTCGACGATATCGTTTTAATTACGTATCGAGTCGTTATATTATTATTTTTCGTGTGCGTTTAAACTTTTAAGTATTTTTACGAAACCCGAGTCCCGTAAATATTTGTAAAATTTACTTTTAGTCATTTCCCGCTTTTTAACTAATATTTACATTTTGGACCAAAACCATCACAAATTGGCAAAAACTACCCTAACCTTGGACTATATAAGGTTGTTCCACTCACACTTTTACACATATAATCATTTCTAAAATAAAAACAAAACCACTACACCTCTCTTTCTCTTGTTGCCATGTAACACCAAGAACACCACCACCTTAATCTTCAATTTTCTTGATTTCTTGTTTGAATCTTAAAAAACCAATCAAAGTCCCATCCTTATAATTCAAAGGAGCACATTTTGGTACCATTTTTAACAACATGCAACCATATTAATTTTTTCAAGAAAAGTTAGTGATGTTTAATCCAAATTTGTTGTATGCATGTGTTAGTAATGATGATCAAAAGATTTTCATGCTATGTTTTTGTTAAAAAGTTGATTTTTAATTTTTGGGTTTTTGATTTTGATGATGATACAAGTGTTAGGATTGGTTTATGATGATATTAGGGGCTTAGGTTGATGACAAAAGTTGCTGGAATTGATCAAAAACATGATTTTGTAAGAGATTTTAATAGTCAATTTTGGGCAGTAGGTTTGAGGTCATTTTCGGAAATCTTAAGTCTGAATATAGGTTGTTATTATGGGATTATGTCGTAGAGAATTTCGTTAGCTTCGATTTGATATAAAGTAGGCATTCCAACTCCAAACGAGGTGGAAGATACACTAGTTTGATTTTCGTGTACCGGGAGACGAGTGTCGACACAATCCGAAAATTGTTGTCGATATTTGGATCGAATCTCGGAGACTATAAAATGAGTTTCAAAATGATTCAAGGGCTGTTCTCAGGCTCTAAGTTTAGTATTTTGAGTCTATTTTTAGAATCAAGTGGCGGTTTTACAAATGGAGTTGTTTAGAATGGTCAAAATGGTTTCGTAAGTCAAGGTCGCTAAACTGTCCGGATTTTGTGATTCAAAGATGAGTCGGGCAGGGAACTTTAGAAGTAAAATCTTTTAATGGGCTTTTGAGAGGACTTTCTATATATAGTAAGTAAGTTCTCTGATTAGTATCATAAAAATTTGATATGTTTAAGTATGGGAAAACGGCTTGGACATTCGGTATGTTCCGGCAGATTTTTATTAAAGGCATATAATAATAAAATGAATATATAGGAGAGTATAATAGAACCACTTGTATCGTTTTCTCTCGAGTTGTCGTGATTTTATACTTGAGTTTGATTTTATTAAGTATCATTTATTTCTCGAGTCTATTATTAAAGTACGCACCTTATTTGCTAGGTTGCGGGTATCGTGATTACCGGGCATCTACTATCGTCGGCGATTGTCTTCAACTACTATAAGTACTAAGGTGAGTCTATAGCCTCGTTTGAGCTCATTCAAATATTTTAAAACCCGCGAGGGGGAATACATGTTTTGTAAACTTAGAACACAAGATTTTTATGGTATGCTTGTCCCTTTATGAATGGACCCGTGGTTGCCTTTAAATTGCATTAAGTGATTGCCTTAGTTAAAGCCTCAATTATAGACCGTTAATTAACCTATGATGGGTTAACCGCTAGTACAATTAATAGATCTATGGGGGAAGCCGCCCCGGTTCAGTTTTTGTGGACTTGTCATAGAAGCTTAGGCCCGACCTCCACACTGTTTGAACATATTGTATTGAGAAGTCAGGTATACGGCAATGTACCAATAATCTGGAGGTAACCGAAAATTAATAAATCTCCTGTCTTATCAGACCTCTAAAGGGAGTGTCTAAGGGCTCGGTTCCATGAGCTTATTGCAAATTTATGCTATATACAATTATTATTGTTGATGCAAATTATTATTTGATGCTTGTTGCCTTTAAGCATGCCACAAACTTATAATCTTTGCTTGTGTTCAAAATGATTATATAAACCTATAGATTCACTCGGCATTTTTGCTGATGATTTTCTCACATGTATTTCAGGTAATCAGGAAGGGTGAAGCTTGGAAGCCATGGGAATGAATGTTGTGCACTACTTTGCAATATGAACTCTTTGAATATTTGTCGTTCCTTTTGTTCAAAACAATTTAAATCTTTTGTTTTGGTTGTACTTTGGTTACGATGTCTTGGGACTACGCTACTCTGACAAATGTTTTAGGAACGATAAATCTAAAACGTCTCTTTTTGAGTCGTTCTTTATAAATTATGTGTTGTAGTATCATTGTTTAGCACCCAAAGATGTATTCCGCTGCGTGTAAATTTGGGGGTGTTAGAGATTGGTACCAGGGCCATGAGTTATAGAGAACTAGGTCTTTTTCTAAAAACCTAAACTATAACTGTCGGTTTTATTTTTCAAAGAGTCTGTGCACATGATTTCGCGTGACTTCAGGTTCAAGCTACTTCTGGTATTACCACTTTAGTATGCGTTATTACGTATACCTTATTGGCAAGTATTTATAAATAAATACTATGATCCATTTATGGGTATATATTTCTATCTAGGATTCCTTTATCGATATATATTTATGTCGTTAAACTTTTTGATAAAAGTTTATCATTTATTAATGATTAACTTAAATAAATACAATGAATTTCAAGATCTTTCTGTATTTATTTTTGAAGTATTTAAATTGCCTTTATTGCAAAATTTTTATATTATGACCTTACATACCTTCATCTGCGCGCGTTACTTTTATTGTTTAACCCTTGTGATATTTATATAGATATCCAAATCGTCTTTCGGCGGTTTGTGCTTGGACGTCTTGAAACGTAATCTCTATACCATTGTGTCCTTGGAATAGATTAACCGCTATTTATTGACATTTATATGTATCGACTCCGAAGTGTATTGTTCACTTATATCTCGGTAACGTCATCGTCATTTTATAAATAATCGTCTAGATCATGGCGCTAGATTGGAAAACGATTTTACTTGTATAAAATTGTATCATTTGTTTTTCATTAACCTTCTTGCTCTCGGAACGCAACCTATGAATGTTCCATTCTTTTCTCGTTATGTTTTGGTGTTTTTGAAGAATCGTGGCACCAAGGAGGTTTGCCTACATTGCACCTTGAAACTTAAATTATGAACGTCATTCACCGTTTTGCTTCATAAATTTCGTGTTGAATACCTTGAAGCATCTTCTGTCATTCATTATGCTATATTTTTACTTGATGCTCATTATGAGATTTATTTTTCGTTGTTGTAAAATCCACAAGACATGTGTGCGTATATATATATATATTTTGAGCCGTTAGGAAATGTCGAAAAATATATTTAATGGAGAAACTACCGGGGGTGTATAAACAGGTCAAAACCTAAAGGTAAAACCTACGTTTTTAAAATAAAATAGTCAAACCTGCACAGAACTTGCAGGGGTATTTTGATCATTTTACATTGGTTTTCAGGTCTCAGGTAAAACTAGAAAGTCGTCTGAAACGTCGTTTGCATCAAAATGCTTTAGGCTCCGAGTCTTGGAGATGTCGTTTATCTGGTCAATTAATCGGTTCATATTTAAAAGTTAAATCTGATAGAAAATTCAGAACATGAGTTTTAAATGTTTCTAAACTTTTTTGATTTCATTTGAGATCGTAAAATTTTAACAAATATTATTTTACAACTAACGAATACTAGTTGCATGTGAAAATGTTTAAAAATAGAAACAGTACAGGATTAGCAAATACCGGAATAATGAGGTAATTTGAAAACGAATAATATACTTTCTTAAAAGCATGGTGTGTCGAGTATCTTACATAGAATACACATGTGGATTGTTTTATTCTTTTCATGTATATGACTCATTTGTCATTCGCTGTTGTTCTATTTTTATTTTCTTCTAACTTTCCACTGATTTGGGTTGAGTTTTGAAGTTTTGCCTTCACATTTTTTCGTCGACATTCTTATCGCGTGTCTCATGGCGTTTCCGTCTAAACCTTATAATCTTTTGAAACCTTAACAACTTGTAACCATTTCATTAATTGTTTTATGAGCTACTATTTGCCACTTTTTGCAAACCTTTGGCTACTCTATACGTTGTCGTAATGTCACATTATTAATAAATCTGAAATTGTTTTACGATTATTTTCACCAATTGTTTTTACTTTGGTCTTATAAAATACTTTTCGTAACATTAGAAGTTGCTTATTGAGAATCTCATAAATTACTTGTATTCTATAAATATATGAACTATTTTAAAATTCCATTTTTCAAATGGCATGATTTATATATAAACATAAGAAACGTAATACTTTTCGACGAAACTGAGCATTGCATTGCTATTCCTAAATTATACATGGCCTGATCACCTATGTCTAATTTAGAAGGAGCCATGCTAGGCTGAATAGTAGTCACCTTAAAAAATCTTGATAATAATCAACTCTTTACTTGTATTTATGATAAAGATAAATAAAATGAAATAAAGTGAAAAGAAGTTTTGAAAACCTTCATATTTATCAAGTGACGCAATTTCTATGCATCCGCATATGTTTTCTTACCTTTTCTTGAACGAATTACGCACTTACGAATATGTTTTTACTCGACGAGCGTTTTTCAACTTGTTACTTCATTTTGTCTTATAACTGATTTCTTTTGACCGTTCGTCTAATTACTGACTGTTGGTAAAAGACTTGAAGGTCTCGATGTTTTATCCTTCTTGTTCAATCTTCTTTATGCGACTGGGTAGATCTTTGAAACGTCTCCGCACGTGAATAATGAATTATCACTAGAGTGATTTCCGTATATCCGGGATGACGTCCGTCACTCTCGTTTGTCTCAAAACCCACTCTTGTGAACCGTGCTTTGACTTCTCTCTTTAAACACTAACATCGTTCATTTGATTTGTTTTAATTACAAGTGATTATTAGGAATTTTATTTTATTAAAATTTTTGTATGGATTTTATTTCCGATCGTGTATCGACCACCGCTAAGTTAACGAGCTGATGATTGGTGAACCATCGACCGCACTAACAAAATTGACAACTTGTTTAATCCATTATTTCCTATCATCTTACAAACAACGCCTTTATTTTATTATTCTCTTTAAGAATTCATACGACATTTGCCTCGTCCTCTTTTGTACTGTTGATTTCGTACTAATTGTTGACATTATTACCATTCGTATTCATTTGTTATCTTGTCACACTTTGAAACCTGAATATATCCCATGTTATTTTGAAATAATAAACACCTTTATGAACTTCTACGACGTATTACAAAATTTTCATGGAACTTTTATACATTTTTCCAATGATTTTCAATTATCGAAATAACCATCATAAGTAAAAGGTCAAATTTATACACCATATTTTGTATAACTAAAACTAATGTTTAAAATAAAATTATGTTCTACCTTTTGAACTAACGGACTTATCATACTTTACTTTTAATGTAATGAAATTACCGGTTTAATTTATATTCCTAATAATGATTTAATTTGGAAATTATATTTATAAATCGTAACCATCAATATGAGTTTAATTAATAAATTTATGTCATTCTTTCAAAGTTTCTTAAGACAACCAAAATAAATTATGAAGCTATTTAACTCTTATTTTGATATATCATCTTTATCATGAAGGTACCTCAACTGAGTTTTAATATAATACCAAATTTGGGACGGATAATTGTGACAAACGTTATTTTAATGTTAATATTTAATTCATTCTCCGCTCTCATTTTTCTAGTATTGTGAATTATTATATTTTACGGTTACGTGATTCGAGATCCCTCGTCGATCGTCAACCTTAAATCATTTTACCACATCTTTTCCGTTTATGCGTTTATTGAGTTTATTTTTATGTCGTTCTGTTCCTCGTATTGAAGATCACTATTTTATTCTGAGTTTAAAATGAATCTTGGGAAGCGGTGTATAAGAAGAAACGATAAGTGTCACCAGGATTTATGCGTGTACTAGTGGAATGATTGAGGACCAAATCTCTTAATGAATGGAGTTAATAAATTCGTTGCAACCTCGAGGAGTATGTTGAAGCCGACACCGCAAGTCGAAAGACTCTAGAGATCAAGTGGTTATTATCAACGGTTCTTTCCAGGTTTTCTCGATGATTAACGGTGGAGATCTATAACCGATGTTTATGTTCGACCTTTTCTTTTATGTACTTATATGGTGTGTGATCTAGTCAAATGATCGTAAGTTGTGAGAACTTGAGACGGCATCATCCGATGACGTCCGATCATATAGAACACATATTATGTAATATCTTTTTGACTTTCAACGACGATATTTATTGAGACTTTAATGCGCGTTGGCGAAAGTGAGATGGTGTCTTTGTATTATCTTTTGAGTAGGGACCCGCGTGTGAGCACCCTCCGATGACGAAAATGTTTTTCTTGTTGGTTCTTTTTTATGTGTGTCCATGACTATCCGGCCGATGGATATCATTTAATTTGCAACATTCTTTTTAACTCGACTTACCCGTAAACCCTGTCATCTACTCTTGTCGTCGAATGAGCTTCGTGTGATTCATAAAATTTTCATGTGTCGAGCTTGACGGGTGACTTGTGGATAAGGATTTATTTATTCCTTTTTGGTGAGATACAACTTGACGACAAGTTGCGTTTTGTAAAAGAACCAGTGGAGATCGTGGATCGAGATACACGTGGGAACGTAAGGACTTCTTATCAAGGAATGCCGTCATCCTTCCAGGTAGTGATCAACTCGTGTATGAGGTGAGTTGAGCGCCGGGACGTCGCTCCCTTAAGGTGGTGAGGATGTAAAACCCGTAAAAATAAGGTCATAATTTAATTCTATTTTCAATTATTTTGAAGTATTTTATAATATTAAATATTATTATGTTTAACGGTTTAAGTTGAAACCGATATTAAATAATTTATTTTAATATTTGGACGAGCAACGAGGACTACTAGTGATCGCGATACCGACGGATGCCCACAATTTTATATTTTATTATCAATCGTTTCGATATTTAATATTTTCGACGATATCGTTTTAATTACGTATCGAGTCGTTATATTATTATTTTTCGTGTGTGTTTAAACTTTTAAGTATTTTTACGAAACCCGAGTCCCGTAAATATTTGTAAAATTTACTTTTAGTCATTTCCCGCTTTTTAACTAATATTTACATTTTGGACCAAAACCATCACAAATTGGCAAAAACTACCCTAACCTTGGACTATATAAGGTTTTTCCACTCACACTTTTACACATATAATCATTTCTAAAATAAAAACAAAACCACTACACCTCTCTTTCTCTTGTTGCCATGTAACACCAAGAACACCACCACCTTAATCTTCAATTTTCTTGATTTCTTGTTTGAATCTTCAAAAACCAATCAAAGTCCCATCCTTATAATTCAAAGGAGCACATTTTGGTACCATATTTAACAACATGCAACCATATTAATTTTTTCAAGAAAAGTTAGTGATGTTTAATCCAAATTTGTTGTATGCATGTGTTAGTAATGATGATCAAAAGATTTTCATGCTATGTTTTTGTTAAAAAGTTGATTTTTAATTTTTGGGTTTTTGATTTTGATGATGATACAAGTGTTAGGATTGGTTTATGATGATATTAGGGGCTTAGGTTGATGACAAAAGTTGTTGGAATTGATCAAAAACATGATTTTGTAAGAGATTTTAATAGTCAATTTTGGGCAGTAGGTTTGAGGTCATTTTCGGAAATCTTAAGTCTGAATATAGGTTGTTATTATGGGATTATGTCGTAGAGAATTTCGTTAGCTTCGATTTGATATAAAGTAGGCCTTCCAACTCCAAACGAGGTGGAAGATACACTAGTTTGATTTTCGTGTACCGGGAGACGAGTGTCGACACAATCCGAAAATTGTTGTCGATATTTGGATCGAATCTCGGGGACTATAAAATGAGTTTCAAAATGATTCAAGGGCTGTTCTCAGGCTCCAAGTTTAGAATTTTGAGTCTATTTTTAGAATCAAGTGGCGGTTTTACAAATGGAGTTGTTTAGAATGGTCAAAATGGTTTTGTAAGTCAAGGTCGCTAAACTGTCCGGATTTTGTGATTCAAAGATGAGTCGGGCAGGGAACTTTAGAAGTAAAATCTTTTAATGGGCTTTTGAGAGGACTTTCTATATATAGTAAGTAAGTTCTCTGAGTAGTATCATAAAAATTTGATATGTTTAAGTATGGGAAAACGGCTTGGACATTCGGTATGTTCTGGCAGATTTTTATTAAAGGCATATAATAATAAAATGAATATATATGAGAGTATAATAGAACCACTTGTATCGTTTTCTCTCGAGTTGTCGTGATTTTATACTTGAGTTTGATTTTATTAAGTATCATTTATTTCTCGAGTCTATTATTAAAGTACGCACCTTATTTGCTAGGTTGCGGGTATCGTGATTACCGGGCATCTACTATCGTCGGCGATTGTCTTCAACTACTATAAGTACTAAGGTGAGTCTATAGCCTCGTTTGAGCTCATTCAAATATTTTAAAACCCGCGAGGGGGAATACATGTTTTGTAAACTTAGAACACAAGATTTTTATGGTATGCTTGTCCCTTTATGAATGGACCCGTGGTTGCCTTTAAATTGCATTAAGTGATTGCCTTAGTTAAAGCCTCAATTATGGACCGTTAATTAACCTATGATGGGTTAATCGCTAGTACAATTAATAGATCTATGGGGGAAGCCGCCCTGGTTCAGTTTTTGTGGACTTGTCATAGAACCTTAGGCCCGACCTCCACACTGTTTGAACATATTGTATTGAGAAGTCAGGTATACGGCAATGTACCAATAATCTGGAGGTAACCGACAATTAATAAATCTCCTGTCTTATCAGACCTCTAAAGGGAGTGTTTAAGGGCTCGGTTCCATGAGCTTATTGCAAATTTATGCTATATACAATTATTATTGTTGATGCAAATTATTATTTGATGCTTGTTGCCTTTAAGCATGCCGCAAACTTATAATCTTTGCTTGTGTTCAAAATGATTATATAAACCTATAGATTCACTCGGCATTTTTGCTGATGATTTTCTCACATGTATTTCAGGTAACCAGGAAGGGTGAAGCTTGGAAGCCACGGGAATGAATGTTGTGCACTACTTTGTAATATAAACTCTTTGAATATTTGTCGTTCCTTTTGTTCAAAACAATTTAAATCTTTTGTTTTGGTTGTACTTTGGTTACGATGTCTTGGGACTACGCTACTCTGACAAATGTTTTAGGAACGATAAATCTAAAACGTCTCTTTTTGAGTCGTTCTTTATAAATTATGTGTTGTATTATCATTGTTTAGCACCCAAAGATGTATTCCGCTGCGTGTAAATTTGGGGGTGTTAGATCACCCCTCTAATAGCATGACGAGGTCACCCCTCCATGTATTCATGCACGTTGATATATTTCATGACCTATATGAGCTCTTTGGCATTTAAATTACAGTTTTCATGATTAAACAGCAGACTTTCAGTATTAACATGAACATGAGACTCTTTTCAGAATAAACCAGTTTATTACATGTCACCAGGTTTCCAGGACTTATATTATTCCGCTTCACTTTCATTGTCATGCTTTCATTTCAGCCTTTACTTATGTTTATGCTATTCCATGTTATTATATATATCCGCGCACTGAGCGTCTCGCTCAGCCGTTTTCTCTTTTCATGTCTCAAACGGCAGGTACACAAGGTCAGGAGCATGGGAAAGGTTATGCATAGGATGGAAGCTATATAATGTTTCTGTTTAAATTGCATTCCTTTACTTTATGCCTGTTTATGAGTTTATGTTGGGGACCGATGTTTGATTCCGGTTATCCCTTATGGTCATGTAGTGTTCTAGGACATTTACCTTATGCTTTGATATTACGCCATGATTATCCTGTGACATTCCATTTATCCAAGTCAATTAGTTCAATCAAATTAACTCATGCTTGCTAATCAGCCAAGCCATGATAAATTAAGGATATTTGACATGATTCTCGGATGAGTCCAGTCAAAAGGAAATTGCAAGTTAAAGCAGGTTCACAAGCTTGCTAGCTATGGATGCATATCCAAAAAGAAAGAAAAATACATACATATGTCATCGCAGGGTGCTCACACACGGTTCCATACCCAAAAGAAAATATTACAAGAACACCCTCTCACTTTCGTCCCAAACATGGTCAAAGTCTCAATAAGCATCATCGTTCATAGTAAAAAAAATATATATTACATGGCACGTGTTCTCCATGATCGGACTTCATTGGACAATGTCGTCTCAAGTTCCCACAACTTTCGATCACTCGACTAGATCACATACAACATAAACATATAAAAAGCAAGGGTTTAGCACATAAACATCAACTATGTTTATCCATCGTTTAACCATCGATAATCAAGGATGGTTGAGTCAAGAAAAGAGGATTCCTCACTTGAATAAACGAAGATGACAATTGGAATTGTCTTCCAACTACCGTTGCACAGTTGGTAAACTTCAACAGTTTATCGCGTATCGTTGACATATCAAAAGAACAAGAAAAGAAAATAAATAAAGTACGATACGTTTGATGTAGGAGAAGTCGTCGTCATTCCCCTCAGAGTCACTCGAACTCTGATTTCCCCTACTTTGACAGTCTTCTATTTTTGTTTAAAATTTCTTCTCAGTGTCGGTATGAGCTCCTTTGGTATTTCATCAACACCATCGCGATTACGATGGAATTGACACGTCACATACAACATATAAAAACATTTTCCATAATTACTCGGTCAAGGTGACTTACTAAGTCAACGCCAAACGAAAAGAAAAGATTTCAAGGAACACAAGAAAATTCAGAATTTTCTTTAGGAATCAAGGAGAATACAATTACTTGCATAAGGATCCACCATTTTTAAAAACGTTCTCATCCAAACATCTATCAAAAACACTACCGGTTTTAAAGATGACCAATTAATTTGACACTTCATTGCCCTTCCTAATCTATGCATAATTAGCTAGATCATGCATACTTGAGGACCAAACAACGACAATCAATAAAACAGGACTCCTCCCGAATTATACATAGTTAGCTAAGTTGTGCATAATTGAGGATCGAGTGACGACACAAACATTATTATTACATACCAAATATGACTACGAAATTTTTCTACCTAATCTTCAAAATAATTAAGTCATTTGAAATGAAATTTGAAATGGGAAAATATAGCTACCATCGTTTCAAGAAACACATTAAACATTTTTCTTCCATTTTGAAAACATACCTTTGCTTTGCCTTTTTATGAAGAAAATAAATAAATAATTAAATAAATAAATCGACACCATTTACATTTGGTTGAATGAACCATTTGACACACTCATACATATTTTCAAAATAGACTATTCACAAAATAACGGTAAGGTGGTTTAAGATTAAAGATCATTGCAAGCACAACAAGTAATAAAATCAAAAATCAATGAGTTCGAACAAGGTAAACGAGCAATATAATCTCCAACTAAAATTAACTATATTAGAAATGAAAATACTTCAAATATATGACAAAAGTCTCGGGATAACAACAGCGATCTACGAATACATGGAGTAAAAATTTAATATCAACACAAGCGTCAAAAATAAAATAACGATCATAATTCCCATCGTCTCGAGTTGCACACACATTCCACCAAGGGTATACGGAGAGAGGAGAATAATCACTTGGTCGAATAGAAACAATTTCACCAGGAAGACCGAGTTCTTTCACCTCTACAATTCGGTAAAGCGGCTTCGCCTCCTCGCTTTTGTTCAATTATAAATAAATAACTACTTTAATGAAGATTTATAGCATCATTCAAGCAAATACAGAATTTTAGGTTCCATTAACCGAAAGAAGAAAAGTTACGACGTCCATGAACATGACAAAAATACACCGGGTGACATACCCTCATCATCAAGTACTAGCGAAGTAGCGACCCAAAAATAAATATAATAATGATGGTTTCATACCATAGACAATATTAAAATGAACAATCCCATTACTACCCAAGTTCAGATATAGACTCGCAAAATCAAAGAAGGGATGTCGTACGATCGAACCATCGTGACTCAAAACATTATACATACATCTTTATAAAATATTATACAAGTAGGCGTCTGTTGGGTAATCCATTTGCATATTCAAATCAATGTTACTTTGTATATTGTAAAACCGAACATTTACATATTTTTAATTTGTGTTACACCATTAAAGAATTTATACCTTTTATTTTTCAATCTTACCAAGTTTTCATTTTCGGAGAAATATTACAATCGCAAGAAAATTCACTAATATTAGTAGATTTGGTGACCCGGTTATTATAATTGGTAAAATCATTAGTTTTGAAAATCTCGATACTCGTGTCAGAATCTCATTAGTGTTCATGTCTTAAGTACCAAAAACGTACATAGTAAGAATTTTCAAAGTTTTACATGATTGTTATTACGACTTATATTATCACATATATACATGTATCCAACATGACTCAAACTAGTCCAATTTAACTCTTAAAAATCAACCCTTGACTTTTTATTATACACATGTCTTCCTTACAACTGATTTGTTAAATCATATTCGCGCAATTCGACTCAAATGCTAAAGAGGTTTCACATAGTATTATTTCGGATAACTTACTGATTTTAGTCGAGACTCGAATCTCGATAATAATAATAATATAATAAATAATTAACATGCTTATTTCAATAATTCTAAAATGTAGAAAATTCAACTTTTAATCCTTAGCCCATTATCAAACGATTTTAAAATTAACTCACTTCGCAGCGGAATAAAATAACGTTCCATCAACTTTTAATAATTTATTTCAATCATTATAATTTCTCACTTTAAAGTCTACATTCCGATTTTTATCCCAGTTTATTCACTACAACAAGTAACGTGTTCTAGTTTATACCAATGCATACGTAAACATAACCTTATGTTTAAAATAAAACCAATTTTACAAAGTGTTTAGCTCCAAAATACATGACCAATTCTTCTACTCATGTTTTATATTACAAGATACGCCAAAAGTTTGCTACATTGACCCGAAAATTAAATTCATACTAAGTCCAAAGTTACATATACTCAACAGTCATATCGTAAATTTTATTATAACTCCTTTCTCAAATTAAATTAAACAAATTCTTGACAAATCCATCACATCTAGTATCAAATTATTAATATATGAAAACAAGGATTTTACGAGTAATATAAATTACTTATTATGATCTACCAACCAAGGTTAAAAGAAAAATAATTTCACTTTATTCATTTATTCTCTACACATATTTTACTGGTTACAAGACACATCATAGGTCGATTTTTATCCAAAAGTTTCATTCACCATTTATTTAATATGTAAAACACTTTATGTTTAAATCAATCAATTAACAAAATTTAATTCTTATTTAACTCACACAAATGCCGGACCTCGTCATGTATAATATCAAATTTAAAATAATAAGACAACAAGACGAATGCAATAAACGGAATGAGAATACGTATGTCAACTAAGTGTTGTTATCGGCCTCGGATGAGTCTCGAAATCGTACTCCACAAAATTAACACAAAAACCAACCAAATTCCAAGTTATCGCGATTGGTCACAACGCTAGTCTATTTTAAAACACATCTTTAAATTCAAGTAGAATAGTAAACAACGATTAAATGGCAACACGCCTCAACCACGTTTTATAACATACACATGTGATTCGTCGCTACGATGTACGCATCGTTGATTAAACTTCGTCTATGTTATAGTTACGCCAACTAACATATCAAACCCATAAGGAATAAAAGCAAATAAAATAGTACGTTAGTAATTTACGTTCCAAAAAGAAGATGTCCTAAAATGACACATCACGGTGCGATCACGACAATCATGATCAATCTAGTCAATATACAATATGTTACGAAGAATTATTTACGTACCTAGAGTATTAAACGAGGTTCATACTCGGTTATCCGAACAATAAATTAATTATCAAGATTGGTATTTAGCGGTGAGGCCAAATTCTCAACAAAACCGCATTATAACATGTACGATAATCACGCAAGGACCATTGCTTCACGTGCAATGCCTTTAAATACCATATTATATACATACTTATACATACAATCATTCCTACATACACGTAGGATTACAACGCAGTGTTGCCATGTAATGCAATGTAGCCCGTTATGCCAAATACATGCAACATATATGATAGCCGTATAAATGTTTGTAAATTACGATGATAAGTACTCAACGTACATAATAATATATCTCAATATATATCATAGTATTTACTTACTAAATACTAGAGAACTCATGTCAGTTTTGAGGGATACATCTAAAATATAAAGCAATGCTAAGGAAATCTTAACCGGAGCCATGCAGGATAGTTGTGTGCTTGGACAATTTCTTACGACACCAAAAGTTAAAGTTTAGGATTTTTCAAAATGACCTAGTTCTCTATAACTCATGGCTCTGATTACCAATCTATAACACCCTCAAATCATATGCGCAGCGGAACTACAACATTTGGGTGCTACATAGTTATCATCACACATAAGCTATTTCGAACGACTCAAAGAGACGTAGAAATTTAAACATAAATTAAAGATTGTTTAAATCAACAAAGTCTACTGTTTTCCAAACCCCAAAGATAATACAAAACAGAGTCGCGTTTTGGTCCCCATTGAATCTCAACCCAAAAGTACATTTTCGTTCACATGACATAATATAAAATATTTAAGTGCTAAAAGGAGGAAAAACAAAGTAGACCGCCAAGCCACAACAACTTCCATCCTCGCATGCTCCGCTGCTATCAATCTTGGTTACGTGAAACACATGCTTAAAACCATCAACACAAAGGTTGAGCGAATCTATAGGTTTATCAAATCATAGGTTGAACATAAGTATTAAAACCAATCATGACCATTCAATAGCATTGTCGTACTCACAATCTATTATTCAAGGATATTATCTTTAGCAATAGCTAATAATTGTGTTTAAGCTCGTGACACTAATCCGTTAACTCAATCACCCGCGTACATTTACCGGCATGATTAAAATGAAACCAGTGCCCCTTCTAAAGGCATTAGTTGCAATTATACCTTATTTCTTATCACAAGTTATCCGTCCGCAGAGGGTACTCAACGTACTAGCTCTCGTCTCGGATAGGGTCGTCAACTCCATAGTACTATCAATTGTATAAGCGGCTATCTCCAACCCACACAAGGGCAAGACAATAGTTAATAGTTCACGAATTTAGGGACTTTTGCAACTAGGTACTCAACACAATTCAAGGCAACATTCGGGTCCAACAATCATTCATGACTTATGTTCATTTTCATTTAAATTAGCATGTATCCCCCTCGCGGCTAAAAACATTTGAAATAAGTAAAGAGCGAGGATATAGACTCACCTGGCGTAGTAGTAGTGGTTCTAGCGAAGACGTAACGAGAAATGTCACCGACGACGTGGATGCCTCCGAGAAATCATATACAACACCTAACAAATAAATACTTAATGAATAAACTCCTTCAAGTACTTTCAAGTACTGTATGTATATAATTAAAGTCACTCAAAGTTTGTATAAACTCACGCCAAAATTCCATACAAGTGATTATTATTAGACTTATACCATTTATCTACGTACTTAAAGTGATTCTCATTTTATAAATTTGCCGGTACTTACCAAAAGTACGGGCTGTTTTCTATGACTTAAGCACTTGTATAAAATTCAAGAAAATTCACAAAAATACCTCATGACCTGTATAAAACCCATATTTATTCCCATAAAAAGTTTTCACTTCTATGACTTGTTAGACATCACATTACTAAACGTAAGTTTTTAGGACTGATTTTGCACTTCTAACATGTAAGACTTGGTTGACCCATTTAAAAGACACCATTAGTCAATTTGACTCTTAAGTCCAAAAATAGACTAAAAAATGCAGGTTTGAAACCAAAAATCAACTTTTAATCATTTACCAAACTCTATCTATGGTCCCCGGGATTTGACCCAAAACCAAACATAATTTCGGATTATGTTGATTCTCATCTCCCGGTACACGAACTTTCAAAATAGCATAACTTTTGACTCGTTTGGACTTAGAAGCTCTTCTTTATACCGAAAGAAAGCTTGAGACGAACCCTACAACTACATCCTAATCTTAGGACCTGTACAAAAGTATAAAACCACGAAAACACCCTCTAGACCTGCTGTCCTAAAAACACCCCTTTCAAAACCTTAACAATCATCATTCCAACACTTCCCCATCCATCCTAGACCTATACCAACATCATTCATCCAATCTAACATCACCTAACTACTCCTAATCACTTGTATGATCATCAACTTCAAAAACCCATTTGATGAAAACAACATGTAATTCAATTAACCCATTTAAAAACATCATAAACATGACTACAAACATAAACCCATAACCAACTAAGATTGAAATCAAAGAAACCAAACACCCCCTTTTGGGCCGTGGGTTTCAAGAACAAAAACACCCAAGAAAATTTAATTCAAGCTTAATTAATCAATACCCCATGTTTATAAACACTTTTATCAAACAATTATTCAAGAAAAATTTATCAAAACCCATTTGTTCATAAGGTTTTAATTTTTGGAAAAATCAAGTCATTGCATGTTTGATTTTAATGGATTAAAAGACTTACAATGAAGAAATAGGAGGTGGTATTTGGTTAGATTTTAGCAAAACCCAAAAAAATGGTGATGGTGGTGACCTTGTGTTTGGCCGTGGGTTTCAAAGAGGGAGGGGGGAGAGGTTTTGATTTTTGAGTGTGTGTTTGTGTGTGTGTTTTAGTGTTTGTGTATTTTGTAAGAAAAAAATAAAAATGGGAGGGTTTCTTTTGACAACTTGTCTAATCTTTTGGCTTAAAGTTTAAACGACACTAATAAAGAGTGGGATTCGACTAGTAGTCGGTTTTGAAAATTTACGGGAGTCGGGGGTCGCCCCGAACACTCGAAAATACTTTTAAATGGTTCAACGCACACAAAACGAATATACACATGGTTTCGACTCGACTTAAAACGTAATAAAAATAAAAACTCAAAAAACTCAAATATCGATCAATCGATAATAAAATGTAAGTTTTGGGCATCCGTCGGTATCTTAGTCGTTATCGGTTCTTCTTAAATCGTCAAACGTTAAATTACGACCGTAAACGTTGGTTTCAACTTAAACCGTCAAATATATAGCAAACAAAATTTCTTAAAAATTTCAAAAATATTCATAAAATAGGATTATATAAACGACGTTGGGCTCGGGATATCACATCCACAAGTGAGTCGCAACTTAAGAGAGATGCTCATACTGAACAGCTCTTGAGACAATAACTTAGCATCATACGGCACTTTCAATGGTATCACAACTTCTACGGACTTACGGTTGATTTTATATGATTTTTCAAAGTTTGCAAAAATCTGTGTCGGACTGACTGTGGTTTCTTATTAATAAGGAACCACGGGGAACAGATAAAGAACCGCGGTCAGTAGGCAAAAATTGAGTTTTTGGCCAAAATCATTTGGTAACATTTTGGAAGGACTTAGGACTCTAAAAAATCATTTTAGACACATAGAACTCGTATTTTAGAGTTAATTATGACACACAAATTTTTTATACTTCCAAACATGAAAAGATTTGTTATCAAGCTATTATACGAAGTTTATTTAACTTCAAAACTTGTACGAATGAAACAACAAAACACATTTCATAAGTAATCACTCTTCATGAACAATTTGATACAAAGATCGTCTCTATTTTTAAAAACCGTTTTCATTTTTAAAAGCCATTTGTTTTGAAAAAGAGAGCAAAGATCGATCCAAGCTTTAAAGTCCAATATACTTCAAAGATCTTGAATAACCACGCTCTGATACCAATTGTAGAAACTAGAAGGGGGGTTGAATAGTTTCTAGTTACTTTTCAAAACATTTCGCATAAACCCATTGTGCGCGGTTCTTTAAACATACCCGCGATTCCTTATCACTAACGAACCGCGTGTCCCTTTAAGGAATCGCCAACAGTGGATGATGCCATTTGTTACATGTAAAACTTTAACAATCTTTTGTATAAAATTCTCGATCAAGCTTGACTAGATATGAGATGTGTTTGATTGAAAGATAAATACTACAAGTAAGTAAACACACAAACACATCAAATCAAGAGTACATCAAGCAATAGTCTAAACACTAAGCACACACGTACTAAGCATAAGCTTTTCCGCAACTAGGATGTTTAGACTAAGTGATGTATACTTGACCATAATCTAAACATGAAGCACACACGTACTAAGCCTTAGCTTTTCCGCAACTTAGATGTTTAGATTATGAGATGCACACAACACACAACAACAAGTAAGCAACTATAAATACATCTAAAAAGGTAAAGACATAAATGTAAATGAAAGTACCGACACGATGATTTATAGTGGTTCGGTCATGAAGCTCCTCTTCGCCCTACTCCACTCCTCGAGTACACCTTACTCGAGAGTTACTTCACTAGTCAACAAAACTCCTTTCAAGGCGGAGAAAACCATACACGTCGCTTACACATTTCCGGCACTAAGCTAGATGTCAGTCCTAATCTTAGGTGGGACCAATCTACACAACGTCGCCTACTTCACCATTTTCTAACACAAGGCTAGATGTCGAGTCCTAATCTTAGGAAGGACCAATCTACACCCATCTACACAACTTCCAAATTGACACACCAATTTGGATCTACACAACTACACAACTCTTCACAACTCTTCACAACTACACAACTACACCACTTTTCACAACTACACAACTACCCTACTCTTCACAACTACAAAACTACCCAAATCTTCACAACTACACCCTAGTTATGTTTTATGGCCCAACATAACAAACCTTGTGTTTTATGACCTAAACACATAAACCATATAGATCTAAGTACTCACCACTTAGATCTATGACTCTAACACTATATCCAAGTATTAACAAACTTAGATCTACACAACTAACACCTAATCCAATGATACCCATCTCTTGGATCTACTACCCTTACAAACACATCCAAGTAAACCCAACACTTGTATCTTCTGCATATACATAGTACGAAAACAATGACTTGATCTAGAAGGAGAGATCTTCATCATGTTATGAACCCAATACTTCATGGTAATGAAAGTGTTCTTCTCTTTGCACTTGAGAGGATGAGAGGATAGAAGGAGAGAATCACATCTTAAAAAATATTAATCTAAGCTAACTAATCAAGGAGTTTAAAGATGTTTTTGAAAAAACTGTACAAAAAGGGTTGAAAGAAAAGCTGGAAATAATCCACTATTTATAGGGCAACAATGCAACGGCTATAGACCCGCGGTTCCTTAAGTGCCCCTGCGGTTCCTTATCAATAAGGAACCGTGGGTTCCTTTAAGGAACCTCCGGCTTGGAGACCGTGCATTTTTGTCCTTTAGTTAGGAAATACCATATGGGGTAGTTTATACCTTCAAAGGATATTCCTTTGGCATATGGAATATGCCAAATTCAAATTAAAGAATATTCTTTGGAATATGCCTTAGGGAATATTCTTTGGAATATTCCAAATTCAAATTTCCATTTGTTTAATAAAATATTTTCTTAAAAATAAAATTTATTAAATCTTTTGTCACATTTGATTAAATGTGAGTTTTAAGAAAATATTAATCCTTGATCACTTAGTTAGGTTAATGACATGTTTATTCATACCTTGAGTGATTCATGCCGAATGCGATCTTGGAGATGTCGAGAGAAGCATACAAATGTATTTTTGAATGATTACGAGTACCTTAACATTTTATATAATGTATTGCGAATTATACGTTTGTCATCAACAAAACAAAAAGAGATTATATCCAAAACATTGTAATGTTTGCACTAACAGTATTCAAACATCCGATTAAATACACTTTCAACCGTCGTAAAAGATAGTCTATTTATTATGATGTGTTTAGCTATATGGTGTTTGGGGTAATTCTCATGCAATTAGATTGACCACCTCTTTTTTCTAATATGCATATCTACTGATAGCTTTGGAAGGAAAACTACTCATCAGGTGGGATTCCTATGGTATATTCATCCGCCTTTTTTGTTTTCGTCGTTCTATCTGCTACAACTGAAGTGGCTGTATAAGATCGCAGTCCATCAATGTTCCAAATTATTTAAAGGACGAGGAGAGTCAAATACGAAATATGCGATCCAGGTATTTGAAGCATCTTAACTGGTCTCTTATAATGCATCTCTATTTTGTGCACGTTGAGTTGTAGTCTGTTATGTTTGTGGTACATAAATATGATGTTGTGAATCAGCGGTTTAGTATCACAGATTCGCAGTCCCTGGAAACAAGATGGTAAGTTGGTGCACTACCATTGGTTGCGTAACAAGATTGCAGTGAAAGTAGGTCAAGCTATACCGTATGTAGATGTCATATCTTTAGTCTGACTTACGTTCAATAATCATTTGTAATAGATGAAATCTATCAGACTGTTTTTTATTTTTTTGTTGGGATCGTTATTTGGATTAATGGTTCTATGCCATTTGGTAGTTGGTCATAGCTACGTTTAGCAATCCCAACTCCGCAAGGTTTAAAAGATACATCACTGATTAACAATCGTTTAACACAAACACATTCGATAAAAATGCTAAAAAGAAGAGACCCCTCCGGACCTTTTTGTTGTTCCTGCTGGTGCACCCGATGAACCCAAAACACTAGACAACGTTCATATGTCAAATGTTCTAAAAAATGCCGCACTTCGTCGCAGCAGAGCGCGAGAAGAAATCCTAGTCATAATAAGCATACAATCTTTTTCACATTTTGTTTTGATCTTTTGTGTCTATAAATCAAAATGTTCTTATTAAATTATCTAGATAAAGATTTTATGCAATCCAAACGCTCATAGAATCAAAATACTTTATAAAAAAAATAAACTTAATACGATTCAGTTAAGATGTCTATAATTATCATATACTTTAACCAAATTTCTAACAATGTAAACCAAAATCAAAAAGACTTCTCACTTTAAGGTGCCGTTTGATTCAAATAGTAAATTTAAATTTTTGAAAATTAAAAATTCCAGAATTTAAAATATCTACGCATGTTTGGTTGACAAAGATTCACAATATTTTAAATCTTTGGTTTGGGTCGACCCGATTAACACGAATAAATATTATATAAATTTTACAATTAAGCGAGTAAAAATCAAATTTTCACTTTTGCTATAAATATTTTTGAAACTTATAAATTTTTATATAAATTTTATATTTCTTGTTTATACGAGTAAAAATCAAATAAATATTTTTTTATAAAATTTTATTAAATCCTTATTTAAATGAGTATAATTTGAATTTTTTATTTTTATTAAAAATTATATAAAATTTATAGAATTTTTTATATAAGTTTTATTTTTCTATTTAAATGAGTTAAACGGAATAATTTTTTTATAATTTATTTAAATTTTCTATTTATACAATTAATAATTTAATTTTTCACATTTTATATAAATTTCATCAAATTTTTTTATATAAATTTTATTTTTGCCATTTAAAAGAGTAATAATCAAAAACAATTTTTATATAAATTTTTTAAATTTTTATATAAACGTAAAAAACTCGAATAAAAACGACTAAAAAAAAGTCTATAAAATTTTTTTTCTAGTAAAATTAAATTTTTTCACTTTTTAGGGTAATTCTAATATTTTTTATTTTGATAATTCGGAGAATTTTTAATTACTTTGTTAGTTATACCAAACACAACATTTAAGAGAAAATGAAATGTAAATATTTAAATATCTCTTAATATCTCTCAACTAGTTTTAATGCCCGTGCACGCACGGGACTTGAATATAAAAGATAAATTAAGTAATAATTTCGTTATTATGATTTTATGAATTTTATATATTTTTTAAAAACATCTAATATTTATATGTTTGATTATCTTATTGTTTTATTATGCACCGTGTAAATTAATATAAACTCACCTCAATTTTTATTTTTCGAATTTCATATTCTTTTTACTTTCGATATTTTTTTAAATAATTATATCTTAATTATTAATTAACAAACCATTTACATCAACCTTACATGTACACAATTTATAAATTCATGATCTTGTAATGTTTAATATTATTTTATAAAACAATATTAAAATTTTAATAAATAGTTACGATGCTCATAGACCCACAAGATTTTCATGATTTTTCATTATGTGATAATGTTAATTTATATTTTATATAAATATTTGTTGTTTAAAAGACTTAACTTTGTTTAACTAAAATGTTAGGTATCTTTTTCTAGTCAAGCTGTCTAATTTCGCTTTAAATCAGTCTATAGCATTAAAGAAACTACTATGATATCATAAAATACTATTCTTGGCACAAAAGATTTAGAAAAAATTCCAATTCTTAAAAACATTATCAAATACTGTATGATAAATGGCTACTGTAGGCAGGGGTGGACTTAGGGGGGTTCCCGGGGTTTCACGGGAACCCGATGAAAATTTGTCACGTAGTGTAAATTTTTACTAAAAATCTCGATTTATTCAAAATGAACCTGATGTCAAATATGCGTGTTAAGTAAAAAAAATATTTGTACACCTAATAACTTAGTGTTCTGGGTCCGCCCCTGATTGTAGGTTTCCAATAAAGTTTAACATACAAATGAATTAAATTAATATAAGTAAATAAAACATACCCTTGGTTTATCAAATCATGTGATGTTGAATCAGGATTTTTTAACATGTAGGTTTTCAATAAAGTTAAACACAGTAACACACTTTGAGATGGAGGTTGGGGACTTGGGGCTGTTCTGAAAGTGTTAATCTCGTTAGTACTCCATCTTGCAGTACAACAGTTACAAAACTAACTTTTGAAGTTTTTATGATTACACTCGCTTTTTTTAAGTCTTATTCTTTACATTTTTTCCACATATAATTTTCAACATATTTCTTCATTATACACGATTTCTTTTGCAATTTTGACTAAGTGTGTTTAATTTTGACTTTTTATTAGTCATTTTGTCCACATGTCAAAATCATTTAATTTAATTAGTCTAATTATTTTTCACTAACCTTTATTTTTCATCAAAACTCTTATAAAATCTAATTCTTTTATTATATAAAAGATATCTCCAATATCCTCCGACCAAACGGCATCTAATATATAATTTGATTATGTCCACTTGAAAATAATTCAGTTTTTATCAGCTTATACATAGACGGAACTTGAACAATTTTATTGGGAGGGCCGACAATACTTTTTAGGAAGGTCAAATACAAATTTTTTCAAAACTACCCCTAAGTTTTAATATAATTATACTATAAACACCGAATCTTGGGAGAGACCACAGCCCCTCGGGTCTCTATGAAAATCCGTCTATGAGCTTATGTAAAGTCGAAATTTATTTTTGCATGCCATGAAATCAAAATATTATGTAATGCATTAATGACACGAAGTAACTAGGATATATCATGCATGTTATTTGTACAGTTGTACGGTGGTCCCGTTCACATAGACAGTACATCAGATAGAGTACGGTCATGGGACACGCTTGAAGTGTTAAAAAAATCAAAATAAAGCGTATGAGTCGCTAACAAATTATTAAACGAATTACAGTTAATGAACTGGCTAATAATCAAATACTTAGTAAGTACATATTTTTATTTTACACCTTGGGTTGAGAGTGAAGACAGGTACTACACGTTTTTACATTAATAATACAGATTACTGTTTTTTTTAATTGTTAAAATTGATTAAAATAGCATGTTAGATCTAATGTTACTTAAATGGGACTTAATTACTCAACAGGTATAGGAGTTTTTAATCATTTTAATCAAGCTTATTCAATAACAAAATGTATATTCAGGCATATTTGCGAAAATTGTCTAAAAACGAATAATTAACGATATGTTTATTGATTTGGTGATTGAACCGGTGACCAGGTGACTTAATCGGATTAACATGTTAGTTGAATCAATGAACCAGTGACTCAATCTGGTTGACCCGGTGGTCGATCTTGTGACCCGGTGATTCGACCGGGGTGACTCGTCGAATCAGTAAACTGGAGACTCGACCGGTTGACCCGTTGGTGACTCGATCGAGTTGACCTAGCGTCTCGACCGGGTTGACCCAGTGACTCGACCGGGTTGACCCGGTGACTCAATCATGTTTACCGTCGATCTCGTGATCCGATGACTCGATCGGGTTGACTCGTCGAATCAGTGAACAGGAGACTCGACCGGTTGACCCATTGGTGACTCGATCGAGTTAACCTAGTGTCTCGACCGGGTTGACCCGGTGACTCGACCGGGTTGACCCGGTGACTCAATCGTGTTTACCTGGTGGTCGATCTCGTGATCCGATGACTCGACTGGGTTGACTCGTCGAATCAGCGAACTGGAGACTCGACCGGTTAATATGTTGGTGATTCGATCGAGTTGACCTAGCGTCTCGACCGGGTTGACCCGGTGACTCAATCGTGTTTACCTGGTAGTCGATCTCGTGATCCAATGACTCGACCGGGTTGACCCTGTGATCGAACCTATGACCCGATGATTCAATTAGATAGACCCGATGGTCGAACTCCTAACCTAGTGACTCGACCGGTCAAACCGGTGTTCGAACCCGTGACTCAATAATATTGTGTGAAAAAAATATTGAAATCTATATTAAGAAACATTAAAAATTTTCAACTTTTCAAGAAAACATATATGATAGACATAAAAGGAGCTTAGATTACGAAAATTTGCTTTACGGTTTATTCAACCCTCGAAACATAGCTAAGTAGCTAACTCGTATTTGTAATAAATGAGTCGTGACAAAACTGTTGGAAAAAGAGTAGTTGCAAAATGGTTTTGCAAAGTTTGGACATAATTTAATACATGTGTAGATTATATATTTTTGTAGTAATTGATATCTTTGCGTTCTTCTTGAAAAGAACTTCTCAACGAGTTAAAGTATGTTCAAAACGGAGTTAATATGAATGAGATATCATGTCTCAAATTAGGACACGTGAAACACAAAATATGAAAAACTTGTAAATTCCCACATCGTTCAAAAGAGGAAGCAGAACCATGTTTATAAGGAAACCATAGTATTGATAATCAAAATCTATATGGTTGGTTTTATGCCAACAACGACGCGCACGCGCGGGTGGGGGGGGTTTGCAGATTTGAGGATTTCTGGGCTAAAATGAGTTCGAAACTTCTGAACTTGTGCGAGCCCGCGTGACCGACAGACACGAATACAGCTCCGAAAATTCGCCTACGCTCTTAAAGATCACGTGTATCTTATCGAAGTGGCTGCTGAAATCATTTGGTAACGGAGGTGTAAATAGTAGGTCCCTCATCTTCTCTGATTATGTTCTTTTATGCACTTAAGGTAAGTTTAACATGTCCGATTATGTTCTTCCATATAAAATATAGCATGTCCCTCATCTTGTAGGTCTTATTGTTTTAGTTGTGAGATAATATCATGTGTTATGTTCATTCTAAGAGCATGAGAACGGTCGGTTGGTGGCTTGGCTGGTGGCCTTTGACGTTATATGGATCACGACGCATGTAGGGGTGGCAATTTGTCTTGGGTTCGAGCGGGTTCAAATTGACAAGTTGGCCGGTCTATACACCTCAACCCGAACCCGACTCATTTAAATAATCGTGTCAGCTATTTCAACCATAACCTATTTACACATAACCTGAACCTGGCCCATTGAACCATATATACATTCGTTGGCGGATTAAATAGGTTACATGGGTTGAATAGTTTAAATAGGTTTTAGATTGACCCTTAACGTGTTTTATATACAGAATTTGACACATTACATGGGTTAAAAAGGTTAAACGGGTTTGTGGATCGATCCATTTAACCCGTATAATATAATATAAATAATTATAAGTCTAATAAAAATGTTAAATATGTTAGCGGATCGATCGCTTAATTTATTCTCAACCCGAACCTAACCTATTTAATGATCGGGTCAGATGAGTTAACCCAAACCTAATCCAAATCTATTTTTACTCCGCCGGAGACTGTTAATTTTTGTGTCGGTTTTAGGCCATATTTCGTGTCAAGTCAGAAATTTCCACCCTTGGGCGCATTACTCCACGGCTAGTGCTTCGAGCCTCGCGCCGTGGTGACCAGCCTAAGTGTAACATCCTGCCTACTCAGACCACAATATTGTCCGCTTTGCCCGCAAGCTTACGGCTTTGTTTTGTGGCCCTCTTGTGAAGACTTCCCGGTAGGTCACCCAAGCCAGTACTACTCTCCCATGAGTACGCCTAACTGTCAGTTCCTAAGAACCCCACTTGCAGTAGACCACAAAACACGTTGTGTCATGAGAAGGCGACTGTTGTCTTATGAACCATGGATCTCTCCTGGCCACAGCCGATGTGGGATTTGCCTAGGGTATCACAATCACCCCCCCCTTCGGGACTCATCATCCTCGATGAGGTTTGCCCCACCATCCCGAACGACTCAGGAGTGGCTCTGATACCACTTGTAACATCCCGCCTACTCAGACCACAATATTGTCCGCTTTGCCCGCAAGCTCACGGCTTTGCTTTGTGGCCCTCTTGTGAAGACTTCCCGGCAGGTCACCCAAGCTAGTACTACTCTCCCATGAGCACGCTTAACTGCCAGTTCCTAAGAACCCACTTGCAGGAGACCACAAAACGCGTTGTGTCATGAGAAGGCGACTGTTGTCTTATGAACCATGGATCTCGCATGGTCACAGCCGATGTGGGATTTGCCTAGGGTGTCACACTAGTGAACTTACGATTTCGAATTAAATAAAAACAAAGATGTGAAATTGGTGTTTGTGTGTTTGTGTGTGCGTGCTTATGTGTTTTTGTTTGAAGTTTTTGTATTTGTGTATGTTTTAGAGAAGAAGAGAAGATTAATATATTTCTTTTAATTTATTTTTTTTGTTATAAAAGTTGATACTATTGGTCATTTTGTAATGATTTGTTTATATGGCAAGTCCTTATTTTGATGTATGTTTTTGTTAATGAAACGGGGTTTTTATTTAATAAGTTTATTTAAATTATATTTATATAATAAAAAATAAAAATAAAATACCCACGACATCACTTTTCTGATGCCAACCACTTCCTTTCAGAATATGATCACAAAATATTTCTGATGCTATAAAATACATGACGTCTTCGCTAAAATCTCTTATTATTTTATATGTTATATATTAAATGCAAATAATGCATTAAATTATTCAAAACTTGTTGTGTTACTAATACTCTAACTTAAAAAAAAGTTTACTCTAAAAAGTTTATTTATCAAACGTCATTTTATTCAATGTAGTATGGTTATACAAAACTAAAAAAGTTGTTAGCAAATCGGCTAATTGAAATTTTAATTTTTCCTCATATAAAGTTTTTTCGCAAACAACTCATTTACACTTCCAATAATATGTGCAACAAGTATAAATTTTACGGAGTATTATTTTAATACTATTGAAGTATATTACTATATGGAAGTCGCTTGTTAATTGTTTCCCTATCAGACTATTCATTTGAAAAGCTAATCTTCTATTGATTAGGGGTCGTCTGACTTTTATCAAGTTTGTGTTAAATAGTCTTGGTATTTACTATCTATCAATTTTCAGAGCTCTTGAGTCGCTCATTCAAGATTTGGAAAGAATTTAGGCTAAATTCTTTCGGGGTGGTAATAAAGATGAAAACAAAATGGCTTGGGTCAGGTGGCTAATTATTCTTAATTCTTTTGATAAAAGAGGGTTAAACATAAATATTTTAACCTTTCTTTTCTTCAAAAATGGCGTTGGCGGTTACTTTTTTCCGCAAATTCTATTTTGGGTTAAGGTCATTAAAGATTATTATGGTAAAAAAAAGGAGGCTTCGACAATGGTTGCAGCTTCAAGGGCACTTAGGCCAATATTGTTGGGTCCTCCAACTTCCTCCACTCGAAAGGTATTATTTTATCTAACATTTTTCGTTTTAAAGCAGTGTGTGTAGGAATCCTTAGCCAACCATCTCACCAAGTCTAATATATAAGCCCAACTAAGGATTCATTTTAAAACCAATTGGTGATAAAAAGGAGTAGCCCACCAAGCTTATATGTTGACTTTGAGATTTTATTTTTACCAATGTACGATATTGGGTTCACACACCCAAAAATACCTCCCTCAAACCCAAATTACCATGGGCCTCCCCTTCAACTATAGCCACGACCCTACCTTTTTCATACCGCCGACCTTTACCATCAGATAGCCTTACATTTTACCGGATTTTTTTAGGTACAAGGTTTACCAAGATCCACTAACACCATCCATCCAAGGTTTAACCGAGGGAACACCATCCACATCACCACTGGGTTGAACGTGGCTCTGATACCAATTGTAGGAATCTTTGGCCTAACATCTCACCAATTCTAACATATAAGCGGAACTGAGGTTCCATTCTAAGACCAATTGGTGATAGAAGGAGTAGCTCACCAAGCTTATATGTTGACTTTGAGATTATATTTTACTGATGTGGGATATTGGGTTTGCACACCCAACAGTGTGGCACTCATATTTGATTTTAGAAAGATAATTACATTACGAGACTCCTCTTTTTAAAAGTACAACAGGCTCTACCGTCTTGATCAAAACAAAGAGTGTCTTATCATTGATCATTGTAATAATAGGCAATGGTCTTGGAATTGGTCTTGTACCAACCTTGGTGTTAGAAATCTGGCCTATTTACATGACATGTTAAATGAGATTGGTCAACTAAATATTTTTGCGAATGAAGATACTTGTACTTGGAGTCTTGGTCCTAATGGTACTTTTATCGTCAAAGATGCTCGTTAAAGGATTGATCAAAAGATCCTCCTCATTCTTGCTTAAGCTACTACTTGGGATAAATCTATCCCCCTGAAAGGTCAATGTATTTATGTGGAGACTTTCTTTGCACCGGCTCCCTCATAAATTGAATCTATCTTCGCTTGGTGTGGATATTCCGGTTATTTCTCGTCCATCTTGCAATCCGAATATTGAATCTCCTAATCATATTTTCTTCGAATTCAATATCGCTACCGATATGTGGAAGCTCATTTTTAGATGGTGTGATATTCCTCTTATTCAAGCTTCTTCTTGGGATTATTTCAATGATTGGATCATCTCGTGACATGCTTCTAAAGAGAAAAAACACAGGTTTTATGTTATTACTACTTCGGTTCTTTGGTGGCTTTGGAGATACCTAAATAACGTCACTTTTAACTCTCAATCATTGAGGAACAGTGATACCTTTGATAATGTTCGCTTCTCCTCATTTTATTGGCTTCACAATAGGGACCATATGAGTTTATCTTGGAATGACCGGATTATGTATCCTCTTTTGATCGTGCGCATTGGCAATGGTTAAAGATGCGTTTGGTTTTTATCCTTTTCTCGGGGCTTGTTTGGGGTTTCATCAAGAATCATCTCGGAGTGAAAACCGTGGCTCGACCTCCGGGATGAGATTTTTTTCTTTTGCCGAAGTGAATACTGATTCGTCGGCCTTCATGTCAAAAGTTTTTTCATCCCTTTCGATTCCCTCACAATTAAAGTCTCGAGTTTTCGCCATTTTTCTACGTTATGTAGTTTTTTTATTGACTCTATTGTACTTTAGTTTTTAGCGTCTTACTAGAGTCTTTATTTATTTATACCATCCTTGCCGTTAAACAAAATACTATTGAATTTTTATGCCTTTGATGTAGTGCTTGGATGTTTGTAAATCTCTTCTAGTTCTTTTAATATAGACTAGCAGGGTATTTGCACGATACATCGATGATTATCTTGTGACTAAATATTTCGACGAGCAAATGTTTTGTTTATTCTTTTTATATTAGTTTTTGAATAATGATAATTATCACCTAAAACATATTTTTAAAAACGTAATTTTGATGAAGGTATATTTTTGTTTGTGACATATATATGTAACATTCAAGTAAGGTTATATAAATAATTAAAGGGTAAAAAGGCTTAAATACAATTTTAACCGTCCTTATAAGTTACCAATTCTCTAACTAAAGGGTAAAAAGGCTTAATGTACAAAGGCATGTTTAATATTTTTAATATTTTTTCTTATATAAAATCTTCGTTCATTATCAAATCGCAATTAAATTATGTATTGGTTCAATAGTTCTGCGTAGTGTTTAATTTTTTCGAAAAATATCTTGAATTAGACTTTTATTAATTTGACATATACATGAATGTTTTTACAGTGTTATTTTTTTTGAGAAATAGTTGTATATTGTTTGTTTGCATTAATACTTGGTATAGATGCTTTCCTATGGTTGTACATTGTGCATATATCATTGCATATTTTGTAATGCAGTGTTATAATTAGAGTATTAATTATATATTAAATAGCTTGTAATTGTGAAACTAAAATTTCGCCAATGTAATATTTTATGAGTATAATTTTTTAATAATTTTTCTATTTTCTAGACTTGGTTTCTGTATTCAAAAGGGGGTGGGAGCGCAGCTTGTTTCGCGGCTCCCTTCCAATTTTGTGTGATTAATAAATAAAAGTTTAAAAAAAAAAATAAAAAAATAAGAATAATTTTAAGGAATAATAAACCACTTCATATAAAAATAGTATTACGAAATTATGATAATTAATCGTGAAAGGTATTTGCTAATCTATATAACATTCGTCATAATATTATATAACGTGTAAAGTTATAAAATTTTCGTAATTTATATGTGTAAACGTTTTCATGTATTATAAGAACTTCAAAATCTTCTTATTTTGATGTGTACGATTTAATCGAATTAATTAGCAAAAATGATTAGCATTTCACTAAATTTGTACTAAAATACATACATAGACGATATGTGTTTTCGAATATGCAAATTTATAAAAAGGAACGGTTCAGAATCAAACACGCAATTTAAATAATTTTGTTTAAAAAATTATAGTTTATAGCAATAATCATTTGTACATGTTGCATATTAATTTGTATTCACTTTGTTATTTAATGTGTTCCTCAATCAATACATAAATAAATTTATAAAATTTTTGTGTCGTACAAGTTTGTGCCAAAAGCTTGTAAGATTATACTAGTTTAAATTTTAGAGAGAGAGTGCAATCTATTTTATAATTAATACATATTTATGTGCCGTTAAAAAATAGTACTACATATCTATGTAATGGGGACGTTTTATCGTTTTCGATTGGGCCTCTTCGGTTCTCATTTTGACGGCTTTTTGGCTGGCCAAACCGATTGTAATTTTGGTTAACCCGTTGGTCCGGTTCCGTTTCAAAACTATATACACCATTATTTTAGGTAGACAACATACGTACGATTTTGTAGATATATGCTTTTAATTGGTATATAATGTGTATACATAATTATATTTTTAAGTAATGAGGTGTATTAATTATATTAGTAACTAATTTTATTTTTTAGTGTGTATTAATTTTTATGTATTAATTAGTTTTAATTTTAATATGAGTATTAAATTATGTTTTTATGTCTTATGTGTTGTTTTAGTTGTTAAATATGGTAGGGGGTGTTTTGATTATATAATTTAGTGTAATATGTTATTTTAATAATATAATTATATGTTTTAAGTTTTCTACTTTTAGTATGTATGTTTTTTTTGCTAAATAATATATAACTTGAAATTTTTAGTATTATAACTTGAAATTTTTAAGTATCCTAAATAATTTTTAGCATTATAACATTATGTTTGTTTTGAGTTTTCTAATTTAGAGCACGCGGTACAGTTGAGCCGTCGTGCTCGTGTCGTGGGCAAAAAGTGATGCCACGTCACTTTTTACTCCCACGACACCAAAACACCCCACGATGGCTCAACCCCCCTCCCTGGTTAACACGAGAATTCTCGTGTCGTCGTCACCCAACTTTTTTTTTTTTTTTTTTTTTTTCAACAATTTATTAACATAAACTTAAATTTTCATTAATAAAAAAAAAATACAATTACTAATAGAAAAAAAAAACAACACGAAAAAAAAAATTACCGAAAAAAAAAAAAACACAAATACGAAAATAAACTTAAAAATTAAAATATTTGGCACGCGCCTCGTCTTTGAGCTTCTCGATCAAAAAAACGGGCAAAAAAAAAAAATCCGTTTCCCAACGGCTATTTTTTCAAATTTTCAAAAAAAAAAAAAAAAAAAAAAAAAAAAAAAAAATTTATAAAACCCGACGGCGCGAGCCACGGTGTGGTTGGCGCCGCCGTGGCCTCGCGCCGTCACCACGGCGTCGGCTGGTAGGTACCAGCCCAAAACCGACGGCGCGAGCCACGGTGTGGTTGGCGCCGCCGTGGCCTCGCGCCGTGGTGGCCAGTTTCCCACCAGCCCACCGTACCCTCCCCTCTTAGTATGTATGATTGTTTTGCTAAATAACATTATGTTTTTTACTTTTGGTATTATAACTTGAAATTTTTAAATATTATATAAATAAAATGACTAAATGCTCAAGAAGATAATATGATATTTGTTTCAAATTTTCACGTAACTTTGGTGTAGCGCTTGGATGTTTGCAAGTCTAGCTTAATTCTTTTAACAGATATGTGTTCTAGCCCGATGTAGATTTGTTGATTTTTTTTGGTGTGTATATAGTTTATAATCTGGATGTTAATTTGATTCATTTAATTATTTTCAAATTACAATATTTTGATTTTATATGTTTTGGATTTACGAAATTTCGAATCAGATAAAACATGTTACCAATTAAACTTTTAGACACGAGAAATGAATAAGAAAATGTTGGAGTATTTTGTTGTTCTATTTTGCAATAGAGACTATGTTCTAGTTATATTCAGAAGTCGGTTTTAACTGAAATTTAGTTATACACCAATCATTTGTTGGTTGAGAAAAGATGCAACTCTTGAGATTTACTTTGATTTCGGCATTTTAGTCGTGGCGATATCATGCTAATTTTGACGTGTGTCCACTTTGCATCGTCTAACTTGTTTTGAGCTAAACATGTATCAGGCTATGATTTCAAAACAAAACACAATTAAATAAAAATAAATTGATAACACTATAATTACTAACGAGATTTGGGTAATATTATTGTTGGTGCGCATAAATTTTAAGTTGATTGAGAATGTCACCTTTATCTTTATTTATGAGAATTTGATTTGCAACATGTGAGAATTAATTAAGATACTTTTTTCGTGCTTTGAATACTTGAACTCTGATAATTTTTTCTAAAATAAAAAAATTATATTTAAAACATATTTTGTGAAAATATTTATTATATATAGCGTTTTCTTAAACTTGATACATAAAAAGTAAACAATAAATATATAAATATTCTTATAAATTATGTCGTCTTAAAAGACGTTTTGAAAAAGCAAAGATTTCGTCTTAACTGTTAAAATTTGAGATTTGATTATGTTGTCACGTCACGCTTCACGCTATTTACATTTTGTAGTTGTATGCGATTACACGTCTTAAAAATATAAAAATTTCGTCTTAACCGTTAAAACTTGAGATTTGATTGTGTCGTCTCATCACGCTATTTATAATTTTGTAGTTGTATGCGATTAGTCATCAATTTGGAGATTATGTGTCACGATAAGAATTTAAGGGTGACATAAAATAATTAATTGTTGAAAAATTAGCAAACAAGAATAATATATTTCGAAAATCAAAAGATTACTGATTTTAATATAGTGATAATTGACCTTAAAATTCTTTGATTTTCCATTTAACGCGTATATATGTATATTAATATTAATTATTATTCCACTTGCAAAATGCAAGCTAGACCATGAATCCATGACCACCTACCTGTTCAGTCTCCCTCTACATATACATGCTCCTAACACTCCCATAACTCCCACAATAAACCTCTTTTATCATGGGAAATAGTCTAATGTGTTGTTTGTCATGCATGCTTCCTTGTGGTGCCCTTGATTTGATCCGTATCGTTCATCTAAACGGCCACGTTGAAGAAATCGCACATTCGGTCACTGCCCACGACGTCCTCATCAATAACCCCAATCACGTCGTAACGCAACCCTCCTCTCATGGAGTTGTCCGAAGAATTGTAATCATTTCCGATGGTACGAAACTAAAGAGGGGAAATATTTATTTCCTAGTACCATTGTCATCTATTCCCGAAAGTACACGAAAACTACACCAGAAACCCAAGGCTGTTGTGACGCCAAAGTCCTCATCGTCTGGCCATGTTAGTGTGGTTTCCACGAAGAGTTGTAGACCGCGAAAAGGGCGACGTACCATTCGTGCTAGAGAATGGAAACCCATACTTGAAAGTATATTCGAAGAAGCATAAAATGATGATCCGAAATGTACTTGGTATAGTTCTTGTTTTTTCTTTTTGTTAGATGTTACATGCTTAAATTTTTAAAGCAAATCATATGATGGATTACATCAATGGACTCTGATTATTCATCTCTAATAAACTCTAGTTCTATATAGTGTCAAAAGTGAGTGACATGCCATACGTTTGTTCGAGTTGTATAACATGATCCGACCCATTAACTTTAACGCCAAGCCATTAATTACCGTACCTCACGCTCTTTCAGTGAAATTTCTTATTTCTTTTAGAATTAGTGGATTATTAGCATGGACCCGCGCAATACGGCGGCGAGTACTCGTAATCATTTTTTAGGCTAACAAATATTAATCTCTTATTCATTAAGTTTGTATTGTTAAAGTTGTAAAAAATCGAAAAAAAAATAATAGTTAATAAAAATATAGCAAAATGGATATTGAATTAAATAGCATAAAATTTTAGAATATATGGTAAAATTAGATTACAAAAATAATTAATAAATAAAAAGATTTTCTAATTTAAAAGAAAAAATATTATTTAAGTAGGTTGTTACAAAAGTTTGTTAGAAAAAATTATAATATATAATGTTGATGAATATATCACAATTTGCTTTATTTAGTAGGAAAAAAATCTGAATTTTCAGCCTTACTATTTTTAGAAGGTCTCAAATGATTTATAAAAATATAGATTTAAAAAGTTGTTTTAAATTACAAATTTCATTATATTCAACAGGGGAGAGTATTTATTTTAATGGGTCGGATCATGTTATACTAGGGCTGAGCACGGCAGACCCAAAACCGATCCGGACCGGAAAACCGGACCGGACCGGACCGAACCGAACCGGACCAAGAAATTTCGGTCCGGTCCTCGGTCCATGGTTTTGGACAAATTCGGTCCTCGGTCCGGTCGGTCCGGTCCGGTCCGGTTCGGTCTTACCAAAATTACGTCAAATATGTCTAATAGGACCGGACCGGACCGAGGACCGAACCGGACCGGACCAACCCGGACCGGACCGGACTATTTCGGTCCGGTCTCGGTCCGGGGTTTCGGACCATTTCGGTCCTCGGTCCAGTCCGGTCTTGGCCGGTCCGGTCCGGTCCCGGACCGATGCTCAGCCCTATGTTATACATACTAGGTAAACAATAATTTTAAAATATAATAAATAATAGTTACACTTCGAGTTGTATTATCTTTTTACAATATCTTCTTACATATTATTTTATACACAAAATAAAATTTTATATTTTATATTCACTCATTATCTCTCTACATCTAAGAAAGATGGATAAATAATTTATTTTACACTATTTGTCACGATCTTTGAAAAAGCCGAAACCCTCCCCAACTCTACTATGATCCTCCATTGGGCTCACAATACCCAGTTTAATACGAAGGTGCTTGGCTTGACAAATAACAACCAATGCCAACAAATTCTTTTTTTTCTTTTCATAAAGTATGGTGTATGTAAATATATAGTATATTTTTTTATCTTTTGTCACCACTTTTACACCAAATTTAACTCAACCATAACCACTGCTCTAATCTCATAAGTAACTACTCAAATCAAACAAACATGTAATGTTTTTTATTTATTCAAAGCAGAGGTGACAAAATGGCGGGCCGATCGAGTAAAATAAATGCAGGCTAAACGATGAACGGTTTTAAAAGACACTTAAAATTAGAGTATTCTTGTCAATTCACATTTTTTTTAATAAAAAAACAGATTTTCTTTATTATAGGATGTAAAATTATGCTCTATCATATAATATTAGATGAGTACTTGTGTATAGTATTGATATTTTATAACGATAAATACTTTTAGAGTCCGTTTGGTTTGAAAGGTTTACAAATTGGGGTTTGATTCAAAAACCATGTTTAGTAACACTAGTCAGAATGTATAAATGGAACTTATCTTTAAATGCAGAGGAATTCGAAAATCCAAGCACTTATGGTTGGTTTGTAAGTAAACCCTGATAGTGGCTCCACACAGATTTTATAAAAATTGTGTCAGTCTTGTAGTATATTAACATCCATATATAACTTATTTCGTCTCAAAATTATTGTCCACGTTACTATTTTAGGTTCACTTTTATTTTTTTATTTAATAAAAAAATATATATAAATTTTTAATTCTAATTCTAACCCAACACAAATCAAACAACTTTACTAAACCCACTTAATTACTCTCATATACTTTTTTTTAATCTAAATCACTTACTTTATAAACCTACACTAGGGGCGGATTTACCTTAGGGACAGGATATGCACGTGCATATCCTGTGTAGATTTTAAGTAGTGCAAAAAAATTAGTTTTTCCCCCAGTTTGTTTAAAATACACTAAAAACATATGAGTGCATACCCTTTAAAATATTAGAAATTTTTAAGTGCATACCTATAGATACTAAAAGAATTGAAGAAAGAAGAAAGAAAAATGGCGCCTGCAACTTATCAGTAGCAGTTAGGGGTGGCAATTCGTGTCGGGTTCGGGTTAGCGGGTTCGGGTTGTCAGGTTGGCGGGTCAGAAAATTCCAACCCAAACCTAACCCATCTAAATAATCGGGTCAGTTATGTCAACCTTAACCCGTTTACACATAACCCGAACCTAAACCATTTAACCCATATATATATATATATATATATATATATATATATATATATATATATATATATATATATATATATATATATATATATATATATATATATATATATGGGTTGACGTTAAATATGTTACATAGGTTGAATAGGTAAACAACTTTATATATTGATCCATTTAACAAGTTTTATATATAAAAGTAGGCACATTAGACGTGTTAAACATGTTAAATGTGTTTATCTTCGGTATGTTTAACCTAGTAAACACGTATGGTAAAATATTAATCAGTTTTAACATAAGGAAAAAAATCTTAAACAGGTTGTCGGGTCGACCTGCTTAATTTTTCCAACCCAAACCTGACCTGTTTAATAAATGGGTCAGATAGGCCGACCCAGACCTGACCTAAGATTAAATATAGTCAACCCGAACCTGTTAATTTTCGTGTCGATTTCAGATCAGGTTTCGTGTCAGGTTTGAAATTACCACCCTTAGTACTAGCAGTTATCCTAAGAAAGAAGAAGTACATTTGAAGGGTTAATGAAATAATGGGTTTTACATGTTTTCTTGGCCTGTTACTCATTTTCTTAAAGAAAAAAGCCCAATCCTTTTAAAGTTACAGTTTAAGCATATTAATTTGTTATTGGGCCTTTATGTTTATTAGTTCCGTCCTTTAATTTTTTGTTTGGTCCTTTGTTAGTTTAATGACTTTAATCTATTTGAAAGAATTTCCTTTTTTCCGCATGTAATTACTCGATGAATATTTCTGTAAAGCAACGTTGAAGTTCGGCAAACAGTTGTACTCGGGGGAATCTTGATTTCGATTTGACCTTTCATACTAAACTTATGGTTCGATTTTGTTACTGTATGAAAAAAATTAGTCATAAAACAGAAATGATAAGAATTCAAAGATGTGACAATATTTACAATATTATTTTATTAGTGGTGACTGTACTATTATTATATCAACACCGAAACACGCCGCCACCGCTGAAGAACCGATCCGAAAAAGCCCTACCATGAAAAATCGAATTTATTGATACGTTTATTAAAATTGTGGATACCCTATTTCAAATTCTTAGATTTGTCACTGTGCCCTACACTCAAAGTAAAACCCGATTTTAAATCAAACGGACCCTTAGTATTGATATTTTTGTTAAGCGTTTATATATCGTATATAAAGTGATAATTTAAAATGTTTGTAACATGTATCGGGAGTTCGTGCGTTCACCGTCACAGGTAAAGAAAAAAGAAAGTATGGAAACAGTTGACATTTACTTTTAGAGTTTTTTAACTTGTGTACAAGTTAGAAAAATACTTACTTATATGATTGATAATGTAACATGATCACTGGATATAATGTAACTAGTAAGGCATCTACGGTTGTAACATGATCACTGGATATAATGTAACTAGTAAGGCATCTACGGTTATGGAAAATTAGTTGTAAGCTGTAAGTTGTTAATTGTAAGTTGTAAGTTATTTATTAAAAAATTGTTAATTTTAATAAAAGTGTTTAATATATTAGCTGTAGACTGTAAAGTTAAGATTTAAAATGATTAAAAAAATTGACATATTTAAATAAATTATAAAATAATTAGAGTTTATATTAGAAATTTACAGCTTTAACAGCTCTTGACAATTTTAAAAGCTGTATGAATCAACTTTTTATTTAAAACTTGTTTAAAATAAAAAGCTAACAACTCTAAAAAAATATTGTGCCAAACAGAGCTATTATATTTTTTTAACAAAAAAGCTAATAGATATAAAAAAGCTATTACCAAACGGATCCAATACTTATTTTTATAGGTTTCAGTCGGTTCATGTAACATTTATCACAATATTTTAATTTGTAAATATAAAAAAATTTCGTTGTTTATATGGATTGTACAATGTACTTTGTTTGTTGTAAAATAAGATGATGAGAGTATTTAATATGTTATTAATTTTGATCATGGTTATAAAAGGCTCGTAAATGCTTCGCAATGGCCTCGCAAAGGCGTAAGGCTCCACCTTCACGCCACGTTATAGGCCAAGGCGTGAGGTCAAGGCTTGACGTGCAATGAGAAGCAAAAAGTATCATAAGTCGTGATAAGTCATTATGGATCGAGACTTTCTTCATTTTGATTTCGATAAAATCGATCTCTTCTATATAGAAATGAAAACGATTATATGTAAATATAGTTTTTTTACTTTAGTTATGTAAGACGCTTTTGTAAACTTAATACATTTGAAATATGATGATATAAATACTAATAATTTATAAATATTTTCGTATTTTATGCCGCCTTACTTCACGCCTTAAAAATGCAAAAGCTTCGCCTTAGCCGCTAAAACTTGAGGCTTGATCATGCCGCCACGCAGTGGCGGACCTACGCTATGCGAGGGTGGTTCCCGGGAACCACCTTAGAAACTGGAACCCTTTAGAAGCTACGTAGAGAAAAAAGTAAGGACCTACCTTGGAGCTGGACCGGGAACCTCCTTATATTTGATTTTACAAGAAAGGCTGAAGTAAATATTCACAAAACAAGATTAACGATGTTTCTCTAATGGAGGTTTTAAGAACATGTTTTTATGGAAGAAAATGACACAGAATTTCAAGCTTTTTATTTTAACTCGGTTGTCCTACTTTTGTCCAATGTTTGCTCATAGTCCTTTTACTTTATTATTTACTAGTTTGTGTTAGGGGTGTGCAAGAAACCGAAAACCCGAACCTAAACCAAAAAAACCGAAGAACCGAAGCCTAAAAAACCGAAACCGATTGAAAAACCGATGGTTCGGTTTTTGCATTTTGAAAAAACCGAAGCTTTTGGTTCGGTTTGGTTTTAGCATTAAAGAAAACCGATATAAACTGAACCGATGTTTATAAATATGAGAATATATATATATACCGATATAAACCGAACCGATCTTTATAAACATGAGAATATATATATATATATATATATATATATATATATATATATATATATATATATATATATATATATATATATATATATATATATATATATATATATATATATATATATATATATATATATATATATATATATATATATATATATATATATATATATATATATATATATATATATATATATATATATATATATATATATATATATATATATATATATATATATATATATATATATATATATATATATATATATATATATATATATATATATATATATATATATATATATATATATATGTTAGCCTCAAAATATTGAGTCAAAAAGAATGTTCGGTTATAGGTTTCTATTGTAATATTTATTAGAACGTTGTAATAAGTAGTTAATTAGTCGTGGTTTACGGGCTTGGATTTAAACTAATTAAAGTCCAAACGTCAAGCCCGACCCAATATATAGTCCATTAAAGCCCGCATGTGGGTGGACTATATATACTACCCTCCTAGCATGTTAGGAGGGTGGGATAATCATTTTTACTCTAATCACTTTCTTAATCTAATATTCAACAAGTTAATCCTCTCCTTCTCTCTACTTTCTCTCACTACTTTCTCTCTCTAAAACTCATATTATTTTCCATCTCATTTCTTAATCTATCATCATATTATTAGGGACAACAATTAGTATCAATCGTCATGGGGTAGATGTGTGTTTAGTTTGTGGTTACTAGTTTTGATTTCGTGTGATTTTCATCTTTAAAATCATTTCGTATAAAAAAGATTTGTGTTTTCAAGCTCAAAATCTATATACAAATTGCCTACATAGTTGTGGTAGGAATTTGTGCTTATCATTGTTCTTGATTTTTTATAAAAAGTTGCTAAATTTGGGTTCATTTTCGGAAAGTTTGAAAAAAATCACGTTTTGGAGAGTTTGTGTCTTTATCCGGAATAAAAGGGTTTAATTATTCCGGATAAGCCAACGTTGGGGATTGAGGATAAGAAGTTTGGCAGCAGATTCCGGATAAGGTAGTTTTGCGAGGTATTCCGGATAAGTGAGATTGGAGGATTCCGGATAAGCTGCTCCAGTTCATTCCGGATAAGCTCGGGTTGCACGTTATTCCGGATAAGCATCACCCGTGTATTCCGGATAAGCGTCTTTTTCAGGATTCCGGATAAGCTAGTGTTGCTGCATATTCCGGATAAGAAGATCGCTCGTTATTCCGGATAAGAAGATTGGCAGAATATCCCGGATAAGTGATCAATCGAGTATTCCGGATTAGCTACGGATGAATTATTCCGGATAAGAGGTGAGTAAGTATTCCGGATAAGGAGATTGACAAGTCATTCCGGATAAGCTACACGAGTCATATTCCGGATAAGAGGACCAAGATTATTCCGGATAAGGGCTAAAGATTTTTTTCCAGATAAACCACGGAAATTATTCCGGATAAGTCACACAACCAGCATTCCGGATAAATCGAAACAATTATTCCAGATAAAGAGCATAACATTTTATTTCCGGATAAGAGAAAGCACATTTATTCCGGATAAGAAAATCTACACAAATTCCGGATAAGACTTATTTTTGATTATTCCGGATAACTCATCTCAAACATTCCGGATAAGAGAACGTTGATATTCCGGATAAGCTTCGCTTTGAATTATTCCGGATAAGGTTTCCTTGATAATATTCCGGATAAGTGTTTGATAATATTCCGGATTTGTACTTGTTTTTTTCCGGATAAAGTTTTTTCAAATTTCGTCAAGTTTCAACCACAATCTTTTCACAATTTCATCTACTTAAGATCATATTCACTTCACATCAACTTTGAGATGGATTCTACTCAAGAATATCGTGTCACTAACAACAATATCATGGTGGCGGGTAATAAAGAGAGACCACCAATGCTTGTGTCTGGTAGGTATGCTCAATGGCAATCACGTTTCATACGATATCTTGATACAAGACCCAATGGTGATGCCTTGAGGAAATGTATTACTCATGGACCATATGTGTTCAAGAAAATCTCAATTCCTCCAAGAGCTGCCACAGATACTACTGATCCAATTCCTGCAAGTGAACGTGATGAAACAAGAGCCGATCTCACACCTGAAAATTATGCTTGGCATGATGCGGAAAAGGAAGCCATCTATATGGTTCTAAGTGGGATTGGAGATGACATTTATTCCACGGTTGATGCATGCCCGACAGCACATGAAATGTGGACTGCTATTGAACGCTTGCAACAAGGAGAATTACTCAACAAACAAGATGTCAAAACAAACTTGTTTTGGAATTTTGGCAAGTTTACTTCAAGGGATGGAGAATCAATTGACTCTTATTACTCCAGGTTTTATAAGATGATGAATGACATGACAAGAAATAATCTGCAAGTCTCCACCATGCAAGTCAATGTCCAATTTCTTCAACAACTTCAACCCGAGTGGACACGGTTCGTCACTTTGGTGAAACAACAAGAAAAGTTAGACGAGGTTTCATATCATCGACTCTTTGACATCTTGAAGCAATTTCAGAATGAAGCAAATGAGATTCGAGTTGAACGTGTTGCCAAGACGGCTAATCCACTTGCTTTAATGACTACAACTCAACATGTTCAAAGTCATAACTCTCGTGTTCCTAAGCCATATTCCACTACATCATCTTCACCATGATCTTCCACATCATCTAAGTCTTCATTATCCACAAGATCTCGAGGTAAAGTGCCAAGAGCACCATCACCACCATCTGAGTCATCATCTGAAGAAGATAGTGATGAAGACCAAGCTCAAAAGAACCGAGAGATGAAACAACAAATTGCTTTCATAATGAAGACTTACAAGAAAATCTACAAACCCACCAACAAAAATCTTCGTACATCATCTAACACCAAGAACCGATATGTTGAGAGTCCTCCAAGGTATGACACACGTCGACATGGGGAAAGTCCTTCTCGGTATGATAGTCCTTCTCGGTATGATCGACATAATCCAACACATGTTGAGGGTTCTGCAAGATATGATCGACAAACTGCCAAGTATGATACTCAGAGGATTGTTGCTGCTACTGGGAATAGGGAAACGGTTGGAAGTCAAGTGGTTCAGCAGAGTGGGATTCAATGTTTTAATTGCCAAGGTTATGGGCATATGGCAAAGGAATGCAGGAAGCCTAAAAGGGTTAGAGACTCCAGCTATCACAAGGAAAAGATGCTGCTATGCAAGAAAATAGAAGCAGGGGTTAAATTGTCAGCTGAGGAAGGAGAAATGCTTGATGATACTGATGATGAAGATTCTGATCAAGAGCTCGATGCACATTACTCGTACATGGCAAAGGTTGAAGAAGTTCTCAAAGTCACTGAAGATGACAATGTCCCTATCTTTGACACTGAGCCAATCGATAAGGTACACACTACTGATGAATATAATGCGTTTGGTGATAATCCTGAGCATAGTGATCTACCCAATGCCATTAATGACACGTGTATGATGTAAACGGTTGATAGCAATACCACACCCGATTCATCAAACATGTGCAATAATGAGTCTGAGGATGATCAACATGCAAATGAATATGATGAAGAGGAACGTATTGCGCTTGCTAATTTAATTGCTACTTTACAAAAAGATGTCACTGAAAATAAAAAGAGTCAAAAGAAATTAAAGAAGGCAAACGCTACGCTCACTCAAAGCTTTGAAGAATTCAAAGCTGCTCTTATCAAATCTACTGAGATGACTGAAAGCTATAGAGATGAGCTCCTTCAGAAAACCAAAGAGCTTGAGGGGTACAAGGGAAGTACGTTAAAAATTCAAAAGGACGATTTTGAAAACAAATATAATACCACTCTTGTGTTATTAGCCAAAGAGAAGCGTCAATATAATGTTTTCTTAATGGATGAACGTCAAAAACGTACCTTGCCAATACCAAAGTTAATGAACTTGAACAAAAGCTCTCTATGACCACTACAGATTCTGCTAAAATTCTTGAGGATAATAAACAAGAGGTAGATGCGTTAAAACAAGATTTCAAAAGTAGATATGAAAAAGAAATTGAAAAAGTAACGAAACTAGAAGCACAAGTCGAATTTTTGAAGAACGTTGTTTATAAAACGCATGATTCTATTCAATCTGTAAGAATGTTAGTACCTCCATCGATGTTTAAGGGTCAAGCTAGCTTTGCAAGTCCTGAGTACCTTGCCAAAGCTCAAGCTGCGAACCCGTGTCTTTATCTTGATGAGACTGAAAGAACCGATCTTGATTGCATGCCTGTTAGTGTCGCTAGTGAAAAGACTGCCCTTTGGGATGATGATAATCAACCTCTTGTCAATAAGGAGTTTGTAAAACCATATAATTATGCTTATGAGAATAGTATTTATGGTCTTTTCAACAAACAAACTCAGAAAACTCGTGAGGAAGTGTTCTTAGAATGCAAACAAAAGAGAATTTATTGGAAGAAAGCATTTTCCCCTAAGAAATCTAATGTTTACAAATACATAAACTACCTCCCTCTAGATGAATCTAAAAGCAAGAGTAGGAAAACATTAGGTATTCTTAAACACCACATAGATAATGTTAAATCTATTGTTGAAAGAGACTGGGAAAAACGTGAAAATGCTGAGTGGACACGTCCGATTCCTCAAGATATTACCTTGCTTGTGAAAGAACTCTTAATTCCTAACACGACGTTGATTAAAGAAACTGTTCTTCAATTTGAGGAGTTCATTCGGACTAAAATGTATGATGATTTAAAATATGTTGAATCTCTTGAGAAACACATTGAAGATCTTCAAATGGAGAAGTCTGATTTTTCAGATGAATATGATTTACTCTTGCAAGAATGCGTTTCTAAAGATGTTATGTGTGCTTATTTTACATCTTGTGATGATATTGATGAATATTCTGAAGTTGCATGCAAATATCTTGATAAAAGCAAAGAATGTGAACGTCTTGAAATTGAGCTTTCGAAACGTCAAGAAAATGTTGACAAAAAGGCTTTTGAGTTACTTCAACACAAAACTGATTTCCTTCAAAAACATTGTCATTCACTTGAACTTGCTTTGCAAAAAGACGTTGGTAGTTTTCCACACGATAATAAATTGCAAGAAAAACTTTCCCAAACATTTCAAGAAATGAATGAACAGAATTTGGAAATTAAAGGGTTGAAATCTCAGTTACAAGACAGGGACATAGCGATAGTAGAGTTGTAGAAACTCATTTCTAAAATGGGTGGGAAAGTTGTGGAACCTAGCATTAAGAAAAATATTGTTAGACAACCCAATGCCTCTAAAGAGAATAGATCCTCTATCTTGGGAAAACCATCTGCTTTATCTAATTCCTCGTTTGCAAAACCTGTGTTTACCCCCAAGATGGATGGAAAGGAAAGGTTACCACAAGCTCAACCCATAAGGAATATTATAGCACCAAGCGTTAAGCACAATAATGTGATTAAACCAGGGATGTATAGAATGACCACTAAGCCCACAAACAAAGTTATTCAATCGCCTCAGACTTCTAGAAACACTAATGTTCGTGTGTCTTCTACTACAGGAATAGTCTCCACTACTAGTGTTAGCCGGCCTTAGCTTAAGAGCACACAAGTGAATGATAAGGTCTGGAAACACAAGAATCAAGGGAAGATGAAGGAAGTAGAAGCACACCCTAGGAATTTGAATGTTTTTAAGAATAAAAAGTCTGTAATAGCTTGTAATGACGACATGAATGATGTGAATGCTATGAATGTGAAATTTGTTTGTGTCAAATGTGACAAGTGTGCTAATGTTAATCATTCTATGTGTGCTATGAATAAAGTCAAAGGCGTAGATACTAGAACTAAGAAGCAAGTTTTGATGCCTATTAGAGCTAGTAAACCCAAACACAATGTGAACCATTCTGGTGCTACCCCCACTAAGAAAAGTAATGCATCAGACTTTACCACTAAGAATACTAGAAGCAAAATTAAGGAATTATATGAGTCTGCTAGCAAGTCTTGGAAATGGTGGTTTGCTAATCAATGTCCTCCTGGATATGAATGGATGCCTAAAGTTAGGACAGAAAATGTGACTACGAGTGTTAGTATGCCTTTAAATGTTGCTAAGGACACTAATGATTCTATAATCACTAATATTGTGGTATCCAATTTAGCAAATGCTCCATCGTGTTCTAACTCTTCTGCAGGTGATATAAATAATTCTCTTCATACTGGACTCCGGATGCACGAAGCACATGACGGGGAATCTCAAGCTTCTAATTAACTTCGTGGAGAAGTTCCTGGGTACTGTCCGATTCGGAAATGATCAATTTGCACCGATCCTAGGATATGGAGATTTGGTTCAGGGGAATATCACGATTAAAAGGGTATACTACGTCGAAGGGCTCAATCACAATCTTTTCTCGGTTGGTCAATTCTGTGATGCGGATTTGGAAGTTGCTTTCAGAAAGAAGACATGTTTTGTTCGTGATTATGATGGGAATGACTTACTTACCGGTACACGGGGTACTGATCTTTACACAATTTCACTTCAAGACACAACTTCATCAACTCCAATTTGCTTTATGGCTAAAGCTTCAACGACTCAGGCATGGTTATGGCATCAACGTCTTTCTCATCTCAACTTTGATACCATTAACTTGCTTTCCATGAAAGATATTGTGAGAGGCCTTCCAAGCTTGAAATTCATCAAAGATCATCTTTGTTCTTCTTGTGAACTTTGTAAAGCTAAACGAAGTAGCTTCAAAACAAAGACCACACCAAGCTCTAAAGGACGGTTAGATCTTCAACACATGGATCTGTGTGGTCCTATGCGTGTTCAGAGTATCAATGGAAAGAAATATATTCTTGTAATAGTCGATGATTATTCAAGGTACACATGGACTCACTTCTTGAGGTCCAAGGATGAAACACCCGACGTTCTCATCAGCTTTCTTAAATTGATACAGTGTGGTCTTCAAGCTCAAGTTAAAGTGGTTCGTACTGACAAAGGTACAGAATTTTTGAATTCAAAACTAAGAAACTATTTTGAAGCCGAAGGGATTGAACATGAAACATCGATTGCTCGAACACCCGAACAAAACAGAGTTGTTGAAAGACGAAACCGTACTTTAGTTGAGGCTGCTCGAACATTATTATCCGCTTCAAAACTTCCACTGTACTTTTGGGCCGAAGCCGTGTCAACCGCATGCTACACACAAAACCGCTCCTTAATTATCCCAAGACACGAAAAGACACCATATCACATAATTCATGATAGAAAACCTTCACTCAAACACCTTCATGTTTTTGGATGTACTTGTTACATTATACGAGATGGTGAAAATTTGGATAAGATGAAAGAAAAAGGTGATGCATGTATTCTTGTGGGATATGCAACTCAGTCTAAGGGATATAGAGTGTACAACAAGAGAACAAAATTGATTGTCGAGACCATTCACATTCGATTTGATGAATTGCAAGAAATGGCACTTGAACAAAACAGTTTAAGTCCCGATCCACAACGACAAACGACTTCCGTTCACAACCGCACGGAACTCGGAACTCAAGACCACAGCAATGAACCGTCAAGTTCAACGCTGGTTCCAGAAAATGTTCCTAGAGCTGATATGACATTTGACACGACAATTGAAGAGTTGGAAATGTTATATGGACCAATGTATGATGAATATTTCACGGGGGAGAAACAAGTTGTATCGAAGTCTTCCGCTGTCACTCATGATAAGAATGATGATACCGATCATCGTCAACAACCGGATACAACTTCATCTACTTCAACACGGGTTGTTGCAGATTTACCTCCTCAGAATATCACTACAACAATCGATCCTACAACATCCACAACTACTGTCATTGCTCCAGAGAACACAAATCAAGCAGACGATGCATTATTTGACGAAGGCGAATTTATCAACCCATTCGGTACACCGGTACACGAAACTGGAGAGTCTTCTACTCGCCATGTTGATCCATCAAATATGCACACGTTCTACCAAAGACATCCTTCAACACATCACTGGACCCGAGATCATCCTTTGGTTCATGTCATTGGAAACCCTTCACAGCCCGTTCGCACAAGACGACAGCTTAACACCGATGCCGATGTTTGTATGTTCGCACTCGCCGTGAGTTCAACTGAACCGAAAAACATCAAAGAAGCATTAGCTGATCATGCTTGGATTGAATCAATGACGGATGAACTTCAACAATTTGAAAGACTTAACGTCTGGGAACTTGTTGACAGACCATACGATGTAACACCATTAAATCTTCGATGGATCTGGAAAAACAAGATGGATGAAGAGATCACGATCATCAAGAATAAATCTAGACTAGTGGCTAAAGGGTATGGACAGAAAGAGGGTATTGATTTTGAAGAATCATTTGCACCAGTAGCTCGAATGGAAGCGGTCAGGATTTTCCTTGCTTATGCTGCACATAAGGGATTCATCGTTTATCAAATGGACGTAAAGACGGCGTTTCTTAACGGTCCTTTGAAGGAAGAAGTTTATGTCACGCAGCCAGAAGATTCGTCAATCCTCATTATCCTGACAAGGTGTATCGTCTCCACAAAGCACTTTATGGACTCAAGCAAGCTCCAAGGGCGTGGTACGACGAGCTCTCGAAATTTCTGGTCTCCAAAGGTTTCTCAAAAGGTTCCATTGATTTAACTTTGTTCACTTATAAATATGGGGATGACATTTTGCTTGTGTAAATTTATGTTGATGACATTATTTTCGGGTCTACAAACCCAAAACTTTCAAAATGGTTTGAAAAAGTAATGCACAGCAGATTTGAAATGTCTATGATGGGCGAACTAAAATTCTTTCTAGGAATTCAAGTTCACCAATCCCCATGTGGTATCTTTATTAACCAAGCTAAGTATTGTCAAGAGATAATCACAAAGCATGGTATGACATCATGTGACCCCGTTGGGACACCATTATCAACCACATCCCTAGATGCTGATTTGGAGGGATTACCCATAGATCAAACGAGATATCGTTCCATGATCGGGTCCCTCATGTACTTGACAGCAAGCAGACCTGATATTCATCATGCTACATGTTATTGTGCACGATATCAAGCACGACCCACTGAAAAACACCTCAAGGAGGTTAAACGGATCTTTCGGTACCTTAAGAATACCATTCACATGGGACTCTGGTATCCGAGGGAAACCGATTTCTTTCTAACGGCCTATTCGGATTCTGATCATGCAGGGTGTCTTGATACACGTAAAAGTACTTCTGGTGGTGCACAATTTCTAGGTCAAGACAAGCTTGTGGGATGGTCTTCCAAGAAGCAGGATTGCACGTCACTTTCATCAGCCGAAGCGGAGTATGTGTCTCTATCTGCGTGTTGTGCTCAAGTTCTTTGGATGAGAACACAACTCACGGATTATGGCTTCTACTTTGATAAAGTACCTATGTACTGTGACTCAAAGTCTGCCATAGCCATCTCCTGCAATCTGGTACAGCATTCCCGCACGAAGCACATCGAAGTCAGATATCACTTCATCAAAGAACAAGTTGAAAATGGTATTGTTGAATTATACTTTGTTGGGACTGATTACCACTTAGCTGACTTGTTTACAAAAGCTCTTTCGAAAGAAAGGTTTGCGTATCTTGTTAGGCAAATTGGTATGAGATGTTTGACTCCAGCAGAACTGGAGGTTCTGGCAAAGAAGCCTGCTTGATTCATCTATCAAACATCTATCTGTAAATATTAATGAAAAAGAAAAATACAAAATTAAAAAAAATCTTTGAAAATCCAAAAATATTCTTCTCGACATGTCTTTCAGTATCGATAATATGGACGTACCTAGAAATGTCGCTCAACAACGACACGGGTGTGTACATAAAGCTCGAATGAAAGTTGTAAATATTTTTCAAAACATGTCATTTCTATCTTTTCAAAAGAAAATTGTCTATTTTGGACAAAATTTCCAACAACGGGTAGAGCAATCTATCACGGGTTGAGCTTGTCACAAAACATTCAACGTTTTGAGCTCAACACAATGGCTTGTAATTACTTTCAGATTGCAACCCGGATCTAAATTCACGGGGGAGTGTATGCGTTTGTACCCTTACCCTTTGCAAAAGAAGTTAAATCTTCTTACACTTGAGTGGATTCATCAAGACATTCAGATTCTATGAACTCAAGTTTATGCTTTAGAAAAACCTTTTCATCAAAAAGAATTGATTTTTCAAAAAGCGTTGAACACAACTTTTTTCAAGAATTTCTCAATGATATTCAAAATCTTTCAAAAATTGTGTGTTCAACAACTCCTATCCTCAAAAGTTTAATGTGGATCATATCCTCGTAATGACAATTCCATTGGATCAATTTTTGAGGGAGAGCGTTCCAAAATTCATGCTATGTTTGACACATCTTTCCCCCGAAGATTTTTCAAGACTATTTTTCAAAATATATTTTAATCAAATTTTGTATCTCTAATATCAAAAGATTTTATATATTAGAGATAGGGGAGAAAATGTGATTAAAATGTGATCTAAAGACTCAAGCACTCATGGTTACGATCAAAAACCCACAACATTTTTAATTCACGACGTTATTGTTGTCAAAAGGGTGGTTAGGTTTAAGTCCTATGATCCAACCAGAACCGGAGGGATCTTCCTAGGGTCGATCCAATAGATTATTAGAAGTCCTTAGGAAAGATGGAGTAGAATGTGAACGTAGCTGAATGCTGACTAAGTACTGATGATAGCACTGGAACAATCACAACAAGGTGTTATTAATGATATCTTGGTAAGCATTGAAGGGGTTGAAGAATGAAAAAGAAATGTAAGGATAAAGGGTCTAAAGAAAGAAGCCCTCCATACAACTTAGGCAGAAACCGGGTCAACTCATCATGAAGACAAACTCATCATGGACCCAGTGATGTGAAGCACAACCCTTTCCTAGCTACTCATGCTTCTCTCAAAAGAAGTTTGTTTTATTGTCACGGAGACCAACAAGACTTCTATTGACTTTCTCACTCCGAGATAGTTGATATTGAATAGGTGGCATCTGCTCCAGCCTCCGACCACTAAAAGTGCACAAATCGAGTCTAGAGCCAAGAGATCAATCAAATCTCGTTAGGACACACGGATGAAGATCAAGAGAGTCCTACGCTATATTATTGTGATATTGCTAGAACACTCAGAGTGATACTATTTAGTATTCACAATGATGAGTGGAAATCCTTCCAGTGTTAACATCAAACAGCATTGCGGTAGGTCATATGCAAGATTCTCTATGAACTGAACATATGTAAAACTGAAAAGTAACAGTGGTTTGATTCTGAATTGATTCAAACTCGTTTCAGGTTTCTACGCAATATCTTTATGGTCTTGCCAGGACATTCAGAGTGATATTCATTAATATTCACAATGACGAATGGAAATCCTTCTAGCGTCAGCATCAAACAGCGCTACGGTAGGTGACTTGTGAGATTCTTATGAATCAAACTTGTGTCAACTGGAAAGCAACAATGGTAAGATTCTTAATGAATCAAACTTGTTCCAGGAATTTGAATTGACGACTTTAATCAAGCGGATATTTATCCAATTGATTCACTCTTTATGTTCGCAGTCTTGCTTTGAGACGGTCGAGTAAAGAGAACGGCTAGTACAGCCGCGAAACCCTGTCAAGGAGATTCTTAATTGAATCTACCTAATCACAGGTACGGTATTTAATATCGTATAACGGTCTTCACTGACCGGAGGTAAAACGCTACCGATTTAGGACGAATGTCAAAGCCATTCAGTCCGTGTCTATGTTTTGTCTCGAGAAGGTGGTGACACAGTGTACTCAGCAAAGTCAAAGATTCAAAATCACATGTTCATGCCCAAAGACTTATTCAACAATTAATAGTGTGAGCATGTGGATAAAGACACAAGATCGCAAGATGGTAAAGACAAGTCAAGAATGATTTGAAGATCTCAAGATAAAAGACTAAGTCGAAAGACAATGACAAAGGCTCAAAGATCACAGCATGAAGGAACAAAACTACTATTACACGTTCAAGACTCATTTATGACGAAATTCATAAATCTCTATTGGAATCCAAATATCGAAGAGGAATGACCTCACATTGGGGGAGATTGTTAGCCTCAAAATATTGAGTCAAACAAGAATGTTCGGTCATAGGTTTCTATTGTAATATTTATTAGAACGTCGTAATAAGTAGTTAATTAGTCGTGGTTTACGGGCTTGGATTTAAACTAATTAAAGTCCAAACGTCAAGCCCGGCCCAATATATAGTCCATTAAAGCCCGCATGTGGGTGGACTATATATACTACCCTCCTAGCATGTTAGGAGGGTGGGATATTCATTTGTACTCTAATCACTTTCTTAATCTAATATTCAACAAGTTAATCCTCTCCTTCTCTCTACTTTCTCTCACTACTTTCTCTCTCTAAAACTCATATCATTTTCCATCTCATTTCTTAATCTATCATCATATTATTAGGGACAACAATATATATATAGAGTAATATAGAGTAAGGATCCAATGAGAAGAACCTTAAAATAAGAAGTGGTGAGAAGAGACTAAAACCACACATTTGAGATGCAACGACTTGCATTAGATGCATTTATATTCATGTAGATGCAAGGTCTTGAGTTTCGAAAGTTAATTTGATGTGTAGATGGTACAAATTGATTTTCATGATTTGGGCACGTGTAGAGGAACAAAAATATAGATAAATCATGAAATGCGTATAATATACGTATATGCATCTAATTAAAAGCTATAAAACATGTTATGATGCATTATAATGCATCTAAGATTATAAAGATGTATCTAATTTAAGTGCATGCATCTCGAATATACGGTTACAATTTCTTCTTATCCTTCTTATTTTAACATTTCTTCTCATTTGATCCTAACTCTCTCTCTCTCTCTCTCTCTCTCTCTCTCTCTCTCTATATATATATATATATATATATATATATATATATATATATATATATATATATATATATATATATATATATATATATATATATATATATATATATATATATATATCTTTACATTATATATAACAGGAGGGATTTGCCACGTCACTTATCATCTACTAATCCACGTCAGCTGGGCCAACCCATGTTCTGGACTCTGGGCCGTGTTTTAGTAAGGTATTTTGATTTTAACATATACAATCAAAACCCCAAAAAAATTAATCGAACAAAAAAAAACCACACACGAAATCCCAAAATTGAATTTTTACATCAAATTGATAAACACTAAAATTCATGGTATCTTTAATCATAAAACCAAACGTATCCTTCACAATTACAAATTCCCGAAACCCTAAACACAACCCCACAAATCGATTCAATCGATTCCAAGATCTGTACTAATTCAATTAAGGTTCAAAATTGAGATTCAAGAGTACGTTTTCATCAAAGGTTTTTTTAATATTCACATATATATTGCTAATCTTCACAATACATACACACTTTGATGTATTTTTCGTATATGTTTTTGTGCAACCTCAATTTTGGAATTAGGTTTTTATGAATTTTTTTGAATTGGGGATTTTCTTGCATTGATTTTCTTATTGTAACTATTTATCCTATTGTGATTGTATTGGTATTAATTTTACGGATTTTTTCGAACACTTATTATGATTGTTTATGCTCTTGATGCCATTCTTCCAATTGAATTGTTTATAGATTAATTTTTTCTATTTTACTGAAAAATATTCAGTGATGTCATCACAAACTGGTGTAATAGCCCGTGGATAGTGATTCCACTCCTTGAAAAAAGTGACTTGGTTCAGCAGGTTCTGCAGGTTGTTACTCATTCTCTGTTTTTTGTAAGATTATGATCTTGGTTATATGATGTTGGTTATATGATGTTGATTCATGGTGAATTTTATATACAAACATCTTTCAAGTTCGGTAAATAATCTCTTAAAGACCATTACTATTTTAGATGGTAGAGAGGTAGTAGTATATTTTTCCTAGAGACGGTTTGAAGCCAAACAATACTATATGCCCTTTATTTGTAGTGAGACCATGTAAAATAGTTTACGCTCCTACCAAATATAATAATATGAGGTCTGCCATATTATCTGAGTTGCTGCAAATAATGGTTGTTTTTTTTTTGTTTTTTTATAGAAATAGTTATGCGTTTGGCAGTTAAAAGAATGGTGCATCATGTCTATGTGTCACACTTCACAGTAGTAAGAACTGTAAATAGCTCTTCTAAATTATGAATTTCATCCTTATTCAGCAGTTACACTGAGGGAAATTGCAATGCAAAAGTGTGTCTTTATACTTAACTATAACCGTCAAGTATTGTTCAACTTAAAAGTCCTCTGATTTGATCCTTTTAATTACACACTGAATTGTATTTATTGATATAATGGGAACATGACTGAATAAATATGAAGTTTTTCTTGATTATGTGTCGAGTATTGTAGTATAGAAGGAAAAGCATTTATTGACAACTTATCACCTCGCTTAAAACACCAAAGCACGATTTGATGAGGTGTATTATTTTTAATCATGTTAAGGTATTGTATATAAGATGTAATTATATGTGTTTGTGCGCAGATCTCTGTAACAAGAAAGTGATCAGGTTAAAACAATCCAAAGGCTCATCACAGGTTTTTGATCTTCCTTTCCTTTGATGTGTTTTTTTGTAGGTTTAAGCATTTATGTACCAAACAACTTTAGGCCCTCTTTTCAGCTCACATGAATTTATTTAATAAATGAATGTAGCCATAGTAGAGAGTATGAGTATCTCAATTTCTCTTTTTTCTTTTTGAATTTTTATTCAGGGTATAAGAGCAGCTTGTCATGACGGAAATTCAGATGACGACTTTACCTCTGAAGTTACTTTGCAAACCAAGTTCTAATCGGGTATTCAATGCTACTTGCATCATCTTCTTTACTTTCCATAAGGCATTTTTATTCCTTTAAACGTGAATCTGAACTTAAGAAATTAAAAAATCAGTACCAATTTTAGCAGTGTGGTACAAATAGGAATTAATAAAATCTGATAGCAGTCCTAGAAGGTAGTTTAAGTTCCATATATATAGCCTATCAATCAGTTTCTTGTCTCTGCTATTCAAATATGTTGTATTTATCTTTATTAAGATATATCATTATGTCCTGACTGTCAGAATCCTACAACCCACATGCGAGATATGGTGCATCCATGGATGTAGTACTTACTTGCGCTGGTACGTTCCTAAATGAGGCCATATCATTGTTAGAGCCTTTTGCATCAAATGTAAATGATTTGTGCGTCAAGGTGCCCTAAGAAAATTCGTGAGAGAACAAAAGAGTTGAAAAAGATGTGAAGCTCAATGTCCCTGCTTTATTGGTTATCGATACACCTGGACACAAGTCCTTTAATAGTTTAAGATCTCGTGGTTTTGGTTTAAGGCGATCCTATACCTCCAATCAAACGTGCTAAGGCAGCTGAGATTTTTAGTGATCCTAAATTTGCAGCACAAGTTCCCAGGTAAGCTATTTTACTAGAAATATTCTGATTTTATTCGTACAACTGAAGTTTTAATGTTTGCTTCAAGACGATTGATACTAAAAACTTTTAGGTAGACAAAAAAGTGTTTTGGGGAAAACTCACTAACCTGAACTGTTTTGATAAAATTGACACCTCTATTATAAACTTTTTCTACTACTCTACTATTCAAATCAGATATTGCATGCTTAAATCTGACAAAGTTGAGGCCTTTAGGTTTTTCAGACAATTCGTATTGTTCATATGCATTCACCAGATGGCTTCGGCATGATTTCGTGTCATGGCCGCATTAAAAAGGAATATCATAGTGGCCAACATATTTGCCCCACTCACACTTCTTGACAAGGTTGTAAATATCGCTCGGCGGTTGACCACCACCAAGCGATATATCGTCTTGGCGGCGATATATCGGTTTCTCGGCGGGCACTATAAAGTATCATTATTTTATATATTTTTATCATTATTTTATATATTTTAATCACTATTTTATATATTTTTAATAGTTATTTAATATTTATCTGAAATTCTTATATATTTTATTTATTACTGTATACATTTGTTTTAGTTATATATCTTGTAAAATTTACATTAAAAAATAGAGACACAATAAAAAACAATCAAAATACCAAAAATCAACCGATTTTTACCGATATCGACCGATTTTGACCGATATTGACCGATATTTGACCAAAATGCCAAGTTTGCCGATATGCTCCATGGCGTGGCGGTGGACCACCGCCAAGCGATATATCACCGATATATCGGACGCCATGACCGATATTTACAACATTGCTTCTTAACATTTTGGTCCTTGGTGGAGTCTGTCTTTTCCAAGGGTAAAGCATATGACTTGACATAATCTCCCTATAAATACAGAAGTTCTACTCCTTTTTTTCACGCCACATGGTATAAAGTAGTGGGCATGGGGTTACTAGAGACGTGTGGCCAGAATGTATGGCGGTCAATGAATTTCTTGGAAAGAATTGGAATCAGGTAATCAATATTCAACCTTTTCGTCAAATAAAATTATTTATCATGCATGAAAAGTATAAACAAAGTAAAAGATGCATCCTTTAAAAGCTTATGGAGTAATTTTGTCTTGCATATTTTACCAAACTCTATTGAAACGTTAAAAGTGTCCTAGACTATTCACAGTAGCGAAAAGGTATTGGATCAGTGTAAGTTGATTTAGTTGGATATATTTTTTGTCTTTAATGAGATCAACTCTTTTACTACTTTAATATAGAGAACTAATAACATTATAATTTAACCTATTTTTAGGACATATTTTTAGGACATAAAAAACCAGCATATTCTCAAAAAGGTAAGAAAATTCTAATATATATGTTTTCGGGTACCAGGTCAACATTACTTCAATCTTCTTGACATTTGGATATTTTTTCCAAGTTCCGATGCAGTTTTTTCTAGAACTGAAATTTACATTTTGATACTAAAGTAAGATGTGGCTATGCAGGAAATGAAAGCTCAATTGTAACACAAGACAAACTAGAACTATTAAAGGATGGTAGTGGTTGTTTTAGGCCAGGGGTTTTGACTGCTTTGATAGGATCAGCGGGCAGGAAAGACTACATTAATGAATGTCTTAGCCGGACATAAAAAAATTGTTCAAAACAGTGTACAACTTATTATGTTCTTTGGTCTATTGCCAATTGGAGAATTTAAACCGTGCATATCCTCCTTGCAAGTCTTTTGCTCTACTAAAGTCATTTTAGGCTGTCCAAATATATGGGATGTCGAACAAACTTATAAAACTTTCAGTTCTATGGAGACAAAAGGTTAATATATCGGTTCATGTCTATGCAAAACCCTCATTAGTCATTACTTGCCCTTCTTCTAAGTTCCGTAAAAATCAGCTGTTAGTGTGGTAGTTTTGGGTGCTTGGATTGAGCAGGAGCTTGAAACTAAAATTAGACAAGGAAACAAAGGGCGATCTTTGATGGCAATAAGTTTTTTTGGTATGGTTTCGGATTTTCACATGCTTCTTAATTGTGTATTCTTGCATGTTTTAGATCACTGTAAGTGGCAATGCTGCTATAGACTTACTATCGGGTATTCAACAACCTCATTCTAAATTACTTTTAGAGGTATCATTCATCTTATACGAGCACATTGGAATGTCTGAACTGTCCTTTAAATTTATTTATTATGTCAGAGATTTTGGGCGAATTCATATATCTAAGACGTCAATTCGTAACCTTGAGAGATCGCGAGGATTTAGTTCATATTAGTTCGTTGTTCGGTGTTGCCTACGTTTTGAGCTTTGGCGCTGAGATAGCCAACCCATATCATCACATTCTGATTTTATTTATTTAGTTATTAATGTCGTGATCACTTTCTTTCTTCAACTTTCTTATGCAGCCCTCCCAATAAGATACTTCTTGATCACGTAGAAGCCCGCCCAAAACTTGAAGAGCCAATGGAAGTCCTCGGTCCTCCAAAATACTTCCAAGGATATCATCAACAACCTCCTCATAATCGTCTTTGGGATATTCATACTTGAATGCATGCCTACATAGAAGCTTTAGTGATGCATCCTCACTTAAGATTTCTAGCAAGTGTTTTTTATGGTTGAAGGAACTATCTGCTCGAATAGTGCACACTCCTCTCTCAGTGTATCATTTTTAGTTGTTATTATAATTATACTACCTTGAAGTAAACCTCTCTTTTCAATTAACGCATTTAACTGTTCAATGATAGGTGTGTAAACACCCATCCTTTTTACCACTTAATTACAATAATAACCGAGCCAAAACGTGTATTTTATGTCTTTTATGTCGGAATTATGCATGGTTTGTGTTTTTGTTGTGATTTAGGACGAAATTGTGAAAAGTGGTGAAAACTCGGCATTCACGGGCTTTTATTGAAGAAAAAGATGAAAGATGAAGTCGAGAAGTCAAGAGTGCAAAAAGAACGGAAGTCCAAGGCCACTTCTGAAGATTTATCAAAGGAAAAGTCGAAAGACGGAAGTTTACTTAAAGCCGAAGAACTCAAGTCTAATTTATTGAAGAATTAAAAGACGAGTTCAAAGAAATCCCGAGCCAAAAGTCATTAAAGTCCAAGATTAAAGAAGATTTAAAGTGTTGGAAATACGTTTTTACGTATTTAGAAAGGATCGGTCACTCCAATGATATTGGGCTCGTGATCCAATATAGTCCATATAGCCCACATGTAGGGTGGGCTATATAAACCCCCTCCTAGCATGTTAGGAGGGGTTGGTCATTCTCATTTTCACACACTTAATCTAATCTTTCTTTATTCTCTCCAACCTCTCTCTACTTTCTCTCCCTACATCTTCATCTATCTCTCTATCTCTTTAGATAATCACAACACAAGAATAATCCAAGGATTACGAGGACCTACAAATGGTATCAAGAGCCTTGGTTTGATTGGTTTGTTCTTGTGTTCTTGATTTTTAGTGGATTTGATCTAAATTACCCTCGTCCAAATTTTTTTTGTGTTTTTTGTGGTTTGATCTTCACCAATATCATCTACATACACGTATTAGTGATTTGGGTTACTTGGATCGCTCAAAAACGCAAAATTTTTTAGTGTTCGGATTCACTTTTGGCTTCAAGGTTCGTATTTCTTAAAGTACATACGAATTCCTTGTTTTTCTCCAAAATTCGCAACATTTGGTATAATTTCGCAATTGTGGAATTGTGAAATTGTTTAGTATTGCGAAATCTTGCAAGTCAGCCTATTGCGAAATGTTTGCAAAGTTGCGGAATCTTTCCTAATTCCGCAATTAGTATTGCTAAATTGAATGCAACGTTGGATTGCGGAATTACATCCAAATAGGCATTGCGGAATCATTCAATTACTAAACATTGCGAAATTGTATTGTCGTCTTCTATTGCGGAATCGAATTGTTTCTAGGTATTGCGAAACCTTTACCACATTTCGCAATTCTAAGCTATTGCGAAATCTTTACCACATTTCGCAACTGAAGAACTATTGCGAAATCTTTGCCTATTGCGGATTTAAGCATTTTATTGCGGAATCATTTCTTAATTGCGAATTTGTCTCAATTTTGCATTGCGGAATTGTGGTAATTGGGTATTGTGGTAATTGGGTATTGCGGAATTGAAACTTTCTTCCGATTGTGGAATTGTGTCTCTTGAGGATTACGGAATTAAATCATGCGAAATTTTTGAAATTTTTCAAGATATATTTTTTTTTTCAAGATTTTCGAAAAACGTGATCTTGAAAATTTCGTGTGTAATTTTGCCTTGGAGATTTTTTGGATTCTCGAGAACACCTATTTAGAGGATTTAATCATTTTTCTTCAATACTAAAGGAATTTAATCGACGACAACAAACACAATACCTTTCTTTCATTGATCGATCGACAAGTAATTTGTATCTTCATATATCATCGATTTTCAATGGAATTGTGTAATTCAACATCTCAAGAGGGAGAATTGCATCGAATGCGAGACAAAGCTAGAGAAAATGGTATAACTTTGTTTCGACTACTCCAGTCTCATCTAGTGACCATTTCTTGGTTTCAAGGAGGAAACGAATTTTTGACACTCTTCGGTCAAGATCGTTATATATTCATCGATTCAATATTCCTCAACTTGAACCAACTAGCCGAGGAACTTCACAAAGAAGACTTTAATCACTCTGCATCAGCATTTGCATATCAAGCTCTAGTGACACAACTTACGCACTTCTTCAAATTCAACATCGTTAAGTCTGACAATTCAGGGATATGTCAGTCATTTCTTCAGTACACACAAACGGAGGTTAAAGAGTTCCGTAGTACATTGTTGAAATTAATGACATCGGTCTCGTCTTCGATTTATGAAAGATCCCGACTTCAGCAAGCCTATGATAATGGAGTGCAAGAATCTACGATGCAGATGAAAGAAAGGAATGATCATACGATTGACAACTTGGAGCCTAAAGATTACAAGAGCAAGGATTCGGGAGGAAAGCATGATACAAGAAACATGTCAGGGATTGATGACACTATACCCGTATATAATGAAGAGTCTACAAATACGGTACAAAGGAATGTGGTATATGATGTCTATGCCGATGAACTACCGCATGTTGCGCATTCCGAACCTAATTATGACAAACATGGGATGGAAAAGGGTGATAGTTTTACCACTTCAGATTCATCCGATGTGAGTCAAAATGGGGGAGAAATTGTTCAGAATGCTATAGTACATCATGATAAATGCTTTGTGACTGCTTCACTAACCGATTCTGATTCCAAGACTAAAGAGCTTGAAACGATTTTAGCTCAGCAATCTAAATCTCTTGAGGATGCCAAAATTGAATTTTCGAAGAAAACAGATAAATTTGAAAAGTATTTTGAAAAACTTGAAAATTCAAACGTTATTCTAGAAAGAAAATTAAATCAAAAAATTCAAGATTCTAATGCTGAAAAAGATAATTTTTTGAAACAAATTACTTTGCTAGAATCTAAGTTGGCATCCCAAGATAAATTGCTTAAAGATAATGAGAACTTGAAGGCCCAGGTTCAGGAAAAGGTTTTTGCTATAGCTGCGTTGAAAAACGAATTAAGGAAAACTAAAGGAACTAGTGTGGACACTAAGCTTGAAAAACCATCAATCTTGGGGAAACCGCCTCAAATTCAGTCTGTTAGGCAACAGACTGCATTTAGATCCGAGCGACCAATATCCTCGAGACCGCGGTTTGCCTCCCAAGCTGATATGGTTCATCTTTCTAGACCAGTCACTCCACCATCTAGGCCCAATGTGACTAAAACAGCTTTTGCAAGACCTAATCACATGATTGCATCTAATCTCCCTAGACATAGTCCAAAGAATACGTCTCGAACTAGTTCAAATGACGTTCGCCGTACATTTGGTCTAAGGGAAGCTAAGCAAAAGACACAAGTAAAAGATAGGAATTTCAAACCTAGTCAGATGCCTTCTAGTTTACCCAACACTGCTAACTGAAGCATGTCACATCCTAGGAGCATCAATCAATCATCTAGGAATTCTAGATCTTACTCGGACATTAAATATGCTACTTGTAAAACATGTAGGAGATGTGTCTTTAAAGCCAATCATGATTCTTGTGTCAAGAAATTACTTAATGAGGTAAACTCCCATGCTAGACTTAAATCTCAGTGGGTAGCTAAAATCAAACTGTCACACCCCACCAATGGCGGAATATGGGGCGCGACGTATGGATATCATCACAACAAATGGTGTCTCTATAGAGAAGACTAAAATGCAAATATAATGTCATAAATGGCGACACAAATGTCATGACAATATCTCAACAATGTAGGACTCTAGGTAAGTAGGTAACAGTCCTACCACTTACCCAAGACAAACAATAAACATAAACCAAACAAACATATAGGTAAACTAAGAAGTAACGGGGATCTCCTTCTATATGCAATCCTAAGGCATCCAAGTCTAGCCACTTCTATCCTCAAGCTTAACCACATTCTCACCTGAAAGAGACACTAAAACACGTCAACATAAAGTTGGTGAGAGTCATAGGTTTAGACTCCAACGCTAAATCAGTTACAAGCTGTGAATAACAATCATCAACAAAAGAACATATGGACAATGTGTTACAATTATGTATTAACAACTATCAATCAAGACCAATCATACCAAACCAATCCAAGGCTCCTACCTTGCCAAACAACATCATGGTACCTTAGATGATCACCCTATGTACCTATCCCAAGGCCACTACCTTGGCAAACCACAAGGCCACTACCTTGTCAAACCACAAGGCCACTACCTTGTCAAACCACAGGGCCACTACCTTGTCAAACCACAAGGCCACTACCTTGTCAAACCACAATAACATATCAAAAATCGCATAGCAGTTAATCACATAAGTGTACACACAAGTCCATCACAACCATAAAACATTCACAGCAACAATTTAGAAACAACTCAACACAGTGTCTCTTCCATCCCATCTGGAAGTCAAAAACAAAAATAAATATGGGACTATGAACACTCACCTGATCGCTCCTTCACACGTCCTTGCACTAGCAACAAGCAAACAAACCAAAAACACGAAATCAATAAACGAACCAATCACTAAGATGGCTCATTAACCTATGATGGACATCTAACCCATTCTCACATATTTACCTCATTAATAAGCTCTAATTACCCCATTACCCTTCCTTAACAAGTCCTTAACTTGGTTAAGTTTAACAACTAACCCGTTCGTATTTTACCCAAAACAGTCCCAGTTTTTAGGTCTCAAAACTTTAGGTCAAACGCCCACTTAAACCTACCCATGGTTTCTGTAAAAGGGATATTCACACCCTTACATATGTTGGCTAACACCTCCCACTTGCCCTAACCTTAAAGCTACTGTTAAGGCCCCGATATATACATATCTACTTTCGTCATTCCAGATTTCCTGATTTTAAACGTACTAAAAGTTTGTTACCATTAAGGGGTCTTACCCTAAACCACCACCTTAGCCCAAGTGCAGATATTAACTACAATATATAAACCATCTCTCACGTTCGTGAGAAGATCCCAATGCAACCCTAAGTGCCCCAAACAACCCAAAACTTAAAAAGAAAACAGGCTGAATTCAAAACTGTTTTGACCTCCGACTGTTGTAACCTGTTTTTGACCCACTTCCCTACCTCCAATTTAGTTCTCGTTTCTTGCATTGGAAAACCACTTCAAATATCTTTCCAGGGGTACTTGGATCGTAAAATAAGAGTTTATAGAACTCCCGATATGATCAAAACAATTGACTCAAAAATCTGCCCAGTTTTTAAAAACGGGTTTAACAAAATCAACCTCATTAATTAACCCTAATCCCTCTAATTACAAGCCCTAATTTATGTAATCATCATATTATGATTAATACAACATTAATTTACTGTTTTTATATTAAACCCTAACCTAAATCCATCATAAGATTATTAAAGAAAACATAAAAACAATTTAATTAAAAAGGGATTTGAAGATTTACCTTGGATTTATGAAAACCCCCAGATTTTATGAAGAACCCTAATTTTTTATAAGACTCACGAATTTCCTTCATCTCCAGGAGAAAAATAATGAATTTGGTTTAGTATATACATTATATAGGGTATGGGTGAATCCTAGTCCAACCCAAAGCCCACTTTCCTTTTTTTTTTCCTTTTTTTCCTTTTTTTTCTCTTCTAAACCGACCCAAACACCCCTAATTTCGTTTTTTTTCTTTATTTTTTTTTCTTTTTATTGTTAATTAATATCTTATTAATATTACCTTAATTTACCTTAATTTATTTCAGCTCCTAAAACTCCCAAAACCTCAAAACCGTAAAACTAGTCAAATTTACGCGTTTACCGTAAAAGACGTAAAATATACACTTTTATAAAAAATCTCAAATTTTGAAATAAACTTTATAATTAAGTCCTAAATGACCTAAAACCATCCCGAAAAATATTCATTTGACTAATTACCTTATCCGAGACCTCTAAATGCTAAACCATAAATCCTAAAAAAATACACTATTACTATAATACTTATACGTATACGTAACCACCAAAATATCACCATTTCATTTCATAGTCACTAATTGTGATCTCATGAACATGAATTAACCGTTCCTCGATTTACTTATGAGTACTCTATACTCATAAACGATAATCACACCAACCTCGTTCACACAAAATAAACACGTAAGCACAAAAATCAAGTAGTCACACATAAAATAACCTAAAAGTAAGACCAAGTGACGAACCTCAAAACCACGGTTGTCACACAAACCCATTGGTAAAAAGTGGCGCCCAACTGGTAGAACTTTCACTATTGTAGGAAACGAGTGCCCTTTAACTAGGATAGTCTCTGATTCTACTAAGACTACTAGGGAGGAAATTGAAAAGGAGGATACATCACTTAAGCCTGAACTTAAGGTTTTCTATAAAAGGAAACGTTTACCAGCTAGGACAAGTGGATCATCTCCTCCGGTCACCTCTAGCACAAGAAAAGAAAACTGTGAAACCCCACTTGCTTCTAAGATAGATATCGCTAACCCACATAAAAGCATACAAACTCCTAATGAGATTGCAGGTACCAAAGTCCACGTTCAACAAGAACACAGCGGTTTGATCTTTACGTATCGTTCAACTAAGGACACTCTTAGAGTTTGGTTACTGAAGAAGCTGATATCAAAGAAACAAGTGTCTCAGGGGATTCGCAGTTAAACATCATGTACAAGGACTTATAGTCACATCACAAACTGTAACTCGTTCATCAAAGAAAGGAAAGTTTATCGCCGATGATAAACTTATCCTTACAACGAGAAATTAATTTTTCTCGGGCATGAGCTTATATCAAAAACATTCCAAGTTTTTAAGCTCATGCACAATGACTTACAGTTAAATATCAGACTGTAACTCGGACTTCAATTTTAGGAAAGCTTATCTTTAAAGATGGCTTATCCTCGTAACGGGAAATTAAATTTTCTCGGTCATGAGCTTGTATTAAAACATTCCAAGTTTTAAGCTCAGAAAGGAAAGTGTATCTTTTAAATAAGAGAACTTTTTCTCATAACGAGAAATTCATCTTTCTCGGTCACGATCTTTCCGTTAAAACAATCAAAGTTTTCAAGCTCATGAAAACGACTTCTAAGTACATGTCAACTTAGGACTCGTTCTTCAGTTAAAAGGAAAGTTTATCGCCGATGACAAACTTATCCTTATCAACGAGAAGTTCACAACTTCTCGGACTTGAGCTCGTTTTGCAAGATATTAAACATCTTAAGCTCAAGTAATTGGTTTTCAAAACGTTGAACACAATTTTTCAAAAATTTCTCAAAAGGTTTTTTTTCTAAATCTTTCAAAATTCTGTGTTAAAAAATGTTTTAATAAAAAGAGCATGTCTTCTGGAATCGATAATATTTACGATACTAGAAATGTCATTCAATAATGACACGGGGTTGTAAATAAAGTTCGAGCAGAAGTTCAAATGTTTTAAAACATGCTCAAAATGGCTTGTAGTTATTTCTGACTGCAACCCGGTTTTCATATTAAAGTCAAGTATTTCTTATGAAAGCTTTGGCTCACAACGGGAATTAATTTTCTCGGGCAAGGTTTACTTTAAAACCTTGTAAGGGATCAAGTTTACTTTATAACTTGGTCTAACACAAATATATGTACGTTTCAGTGCATTTATTTGTTAAAACAAGAGAAGTCTTTTTTTTATGAAGCTATCATCTCTACAACCATGCTATCTACAATTGGTATCTACATACTAGACGATGCGACTACTCAACCGACGACTACAGCTCTTTCGATAGAACACGGGTCAACAATTGAGGGGGAGCAATTGTCAAGCATTCAGAATCTTCACGTGGTGTCAAGACTACAATACCAATCGTACACGTGGTGTCAAGAGATGACTTCAGACGTGACGAGGCGACCAACATATGCTACAAGAACCATTTGATCTTATCATATGATGTTCTCATCTATCAGGTCCAACCTTGTCAATTCTTTTTAATATGGTGAATATGTGATCATGTTACAAATCGGTATCATATCTCATACGTTTGATATCATGAAGATAAAATGGACTTGCATTTTTCTTCGTCCCAAAACCTTTGTTAAAACTTCGTTAAATCAATTGATATTAAAAACATCGATTGGGTTAATATTTTTAATATGGGGGAGAAAATGTGATTTAATATGGGATATTATCACAAATGGTTTGACTTAATGTGCTGGCTCATCCCGACATGTGCGAAATGTTTTCGAATATCATGGCATATGTTAAGGGGGAGCAAAACGGATTTCCATATCAAAATGGATTTTCATGGTGACATATACTTACCCAAAACCCATTTATTTCACGACGATGAAGATTGTGGTGACATAAGGATGGTAGGATAGGTTAAGTCCTATGATTCTTCTAGAACCGGAGGAATCTTCCCAAGGACATTCCATAGCTAGAAATAGTAGTCCTTAGGAAAGTTGGAGAAAGATTGTGAACGCAGCTGAATGCCGACCAAGTACTTAAGTTAGCACTGGAACAATCACAACAAGGTGCTAGTTATGACGTATTGGTAAGCATTGAAGGGGTTGAAGAATGAAAAAGAATTGTAATGATAAAGGGTGTAAAGAAAGAAGCCCTCCTTACAACTTTAGGCAGAAACCGGGTCAATACATATGCTATTGAGAGCATTTTAATGATTCTCGATATTGAAGACAGACATCATGGACCCAGTGATGCAATGCACAACCCATCCCAGCTAACTCAGATATCTCTCAAAAGGTATTTGTTTTAATCACACGGAGACAACACGTTATCTATCGATTTATTCACTCCGAATAAATTGGTATTGAAAAGGTGGCACTCCTCTCCAGCCTCCGATCACTAAAATCCAAAATGCACGATCGAGTCTAGAGCCATTTGAGATCATCAAATATCTCATTAGGACACACTTTCATATTTCCTTGCTTCTTCACACACTGTGAAAAGTAAGAAAGATTTTAAGAGTCCTACGCAAAATCTTCATGATCTTGCCTGAACATCCGAGTAATACGAAAGTATTTACAATGAAGATGGAAATCCTTTTGAGCGAATATCAAAAAGCTCATGTTAGGTGACTTGTGCGATTCTTTATGAATCAAACTTGTGATAACTGGAAAGCAACAGCTGTTTAATTCTTAACTGAATTTAAACACGTTCCAGGCCTCTACGCAATATCTTAATGATCTTGCCAGAACACTCAGAGTGATACCTTAGAGTTCACAGTGATGAGTGGAAATCCTTCTAGTGTTAACCTCAAACAGCACTTGGTAGTTAACTTGCAAGATTCTATACGAATCAAGCTCGTGACAACTGGAAAGCAACGATGGTGCGGTTCTTAATTGAATTTCACTTGTTCCAGGAACATGAATTGACGGCTTCAAATCATGCGGATATTTTTATCCAAATGATTCACTCTTTATGTTCGCAGTCAGCTTTGGACGGTCGAATAAAGAGCACTGGTTTACCCGCGAAATCCTGTCAGGAAGTTACTTAATTGAAACTATCCGTCACGGGTACGATATCTAATATCGTCCAACGGTCTTCATCGACCGGAGGTAAAATGCTACCGAATCAGATTGAAATGTTCAAAGCCATTTCGTTCGTGTCTACTTATGTTGCGGCGTTTGAAGACGGTGGCGTAGCGGAATCCAAGAAGAATTCGTCCCCGCATACTTATAGTTTATGCACTTAATATCTCATTTAATTCAAGAAAGTCTAAAAGTTAAGTCTTCCGCTGTATCAAACTTTGAAGCTTTCAAGAATTATGAAGGTATAAGTATGTGGGACATGGCGTCACGAAGAGGCGAAGATCACAAGTGATGGATGCACGAGATCAAGGCAAGAGATTAATGCTCAAGACTGATATCAAAGATCACATCAGCATGTTCACCAGAAAAGAAAAAGAAAAGGAAAGACGAAAACTACGAGCTCAAGACAAGCATAGTATGCTAGGTTTATTTAATTATTGTAACTTAGGTAATGCCCTTGTTTGGAGTGACCTCCCTTAGGGGGAGATTGTTGGAAATACGTTTTTACGTATTTAGAAAGGATCGGTCACTCCAATGATATTAGGCTCGTGATCCAATATAGTCCATATAGCCCACATGTAGGGTGGGCTATATAAACCCCCTCCTAGCATGTTAGGAGGGGTTGGTCATTCTCATTTTCACATACTTAATCTAATATTTCTTTATTCTCTCTAACCTCTCTCTACTTTCCCTCCCTACATCTTCATCTATCTCTCTATCTCTGTAGATAATCACAACACAAGAATAATCCAAGGATTACGAGGACCTACATAAAGGCTTAAGGACTAATGGTGCAATTAACAAAGAGATTAAGAAGAAAGGACTAAGCATGCAATTAAGGAGAAAGGAAAGAGGGGAGGAAGCTTCCTAAGCATTCCTTAATCCTCCCCTATATATAGATTAGTTCTTAATCATTTTCATTTTGTTGGCTAATAGAGACAATTAGTTCTTCCACTTTTAATTACCTTGTCATTTAAATACTTGTCAAATTTAAATACTTGTCTTGCACCTTAATTACCATTTAATTTCAAGTAAGTTTTTTTTAATTCTTGTTAATCTTTATCTTTATTGTTCTATCTCATCCTACCTTTCTTTAATCTTTATGTTGATTTGTTCATGTTCATGTTCTTGAGTTTTTGTCAAATTTATTAAGTGGGTTTTGATCATCTTGAATTGTTTTGATAGTTTTGTTGTTTTGGATTGTTTGATTATCATTAGTATATGTTTATTTGTTAGTTTGATTTAATCTTGTGGTTGATTTAGCTTTGTTTTGATTAGATTCGTGCATATTTTGTTCTCCTTGTTCTTCGCGAGTTTGTTTCTGTTCTTTCCCAGGAGACGCAACCCAGCACTATTTCGAATAGGGCAACATTCCGGATAGAGAGATTTATTCCGAATAGGCCAGAATATTCCGGATAGGCAACTATTCCGCATAGGGTCCATTATTCCGCATAGGCAACTATTCCGGATTGGGCACATTATTCCGAGTAGGCAAACTATTCCGGATAGAGGGACTATTCCGCATAGACCTAATATTCCGCATAGGGCTATATTCCGAATAGGCTGATATTCCGCATAGGGAGATATTCCGAGTATGGCCAAACATTCCGAACAGCAAAGAACATTCCGAATAGAAACTTATTCCGGATAGGTGACAACATTCCGAATAGGTATTTATTCCGTATAAGGGTAAATATTCCGGATAGGTAGTTGTCAGTTTCTTTAATTTCAGTTTCGAGCTTTATTTTTCCTGCCTTTTTCCTTAGACGCACTTTAAGTTTAATTGCCTTAGATTTATTTTAGCCTTGCCTTAGTTTAAGTTTTAGTTTTAGTTCCATTTTAAGTTTGCCTTAGTTAGATTTAAGTTTGCGTTGTTTACTTTTAGTGCTTTTTAATTTTAGTCAAGCTTTTAAATACTCGCACTTGCACTTTAAATTAGACTTAGATTTACTTTACTGCACTTTTACTTTAATTGTTTTTGCACATTTAATATACTGCAACGACACACTTTTGCTTAACCAAAAACAGCTGAGTCGCACACTAAACTTCTTTTTCAATTCGAAGAGACATACTTAAACGAATCTTTTTACCCAAAAACCAAGTTATTAAATGGCGCCGCTGCCGGCTCTTTTCGTAAAGATTAACGGTTTTCTGTGAGAGACGCGTTGCTTTTTGGGATCCGTTAACTTGTGAACGTTATTTTCTTGCTAAAAAAATTCAAAAAACCATAAAAATTAAAAATTAATAAAAATCCATAAAAATAAAAAATTTCAAAAATCCAAAAAGATTTTATCTTTATTGTGTATATATATTGTCTTTGTGTTTGGTTTCTTTTTCTTTTGCATTTTCAGGTGTATGCGTACTAGATCTTCTAATTATCAAGAGCCCGAGACTCGAGAAGATTTTAGTATGTCAGGTGTTAACAACAATAATAATCCATCGCACCTCAACAATAACAACAATGTTCTTCCACAACCCGATCTTAGGACAATGGAGGAGCTTTGTCAACCTATCATGTTTGAACGAGGAGGACCGATTGCGCTGATGCAAATCACGGCTCCGGAGTTTTCATTGAAGCACCACATGATTCAGCAAGTGCAAACTAACCCATTCTGTGAATTGCCTGATGATGATGCCAACAAACACCTCGACAAGTTCATTACAATCACTCAAAGCATGAAGTTGCCTGGTGCCACAATGGATGTTCTTCGCCTACAACTCTTCCCACATACTTTATCACATCACGCCGAGAAATGGTTTGATCGTCTTCCAAAGAATTCTATTCACACTTGGGATGACATGACTCAACGCTTTTTGTCGCGCTACTTTCCACCATCCATGGTCACGAGCCTTCGCAATCAAATCAGCGGTTTCATGCAAGATCCTGATGAATCTCTTTTTGATGCTTGGGAAAGATATAATGTCTTAATTAATCGTTGTCCAAACCACAACATGCTTCCAGTCACCTTGATTGATACTTTCTACAACGGTTTGACTTTTCGAGATCGTGATACGATTAATGTAGCCGCCGGTGGCACATTCATGAAAAGGAGACCCGAGGAGTGTAGAGAGCTAATTGAGAACATGAATACTCACCACAAAAACTGGGATTCCTCTGCTTCTTCAAGGAACAACCCGAGAGTCAATGTTTCTTCTACTTCAGCAAACCCTGATATGACCGAACTCACCCGCATGATGACTAAAATGAGCAAAAGTATCACGCTTCTCGCTTCCAACCAACAACAACAAGTTAAAGCGGTTGCACCTTCTTGTGAAACATGCGGCGGTCCTCACTTATACACCGATTGTCCTTCTACACAAGGAAATCCGGAAAATGTGTATGCAGCTTATGGTAATTATTCACCGGAAAATTACCAAGCTCGACAACAAGGGGATAGAAATTTGCTGAGTTACCGATCAAACAACTACCTTTCACCCGGTTTTTCTCCTCAAAACCAAAACCCCGCCAACAACTACAATAGAAGCAACCAAATCCCACCAAGAGCTTCTAATCCTTATCACCCACCCGCCCAACAAGCCCCACCCATTAACCCCGATGTTGAAGCCATCATGAGAACCCAAGGTGAGCAAATCAAGAATCTACAGAGCCAAATTATCAATCTGAAAGGAGATATCACCAAGCAAGGGAATGAGATAAGATCTGAGCTTCGAGATAATATCCAATCCTCCTTCAGCAATCAAACAAATGATTTGAAGAATATGCTTGCTAGTTTCTTGCCCGCCACTCAACCTTCTTCTTCGAGTTCTCTACCTTTAAACACCGTCACCAATCCGCGAGCAAATGTGAGTGCTATTACTACTCGTAGTGGAATTACCATTGTCGATCCACCAATCCCGCCCCTATCATCTACACCTCCTCCACCACCATTTATCCCTACTCCTCCTACACCTAGTATTAGTGCACCATTACCGTCTCCGCCTCGTTATGACGATGTACCTAGGAAGGACCCTTGAACATCTCAACCTTTACCTACTACACCTGCACCTTCACCACCCAAACCCAATATCCCTTATCCCTCTCGTTTAGGCAAGACCAAAATGCTAACCAAGGATGACTCTGAAGTGTCGAGCTATGTGAAGATGATCTCTCAAATGAACTTCAACATTAGATTTCTCGAAGCACTTGTCCACATGCCGAAATTTGTCAAAGCATTTAAGGAATTGCTTAACAAGAAGGAAAAGCTGATTGAGCTCGCCAACACACGCTTAAATGAAAACTGCTCTGCAGTTATTCTTAAAGAACTTCCGGAAAAGCTTGGAGATCCCAGTCGTTTTGTGTTGCCTTGCGTTTTCAATAAAACTGAAGAATTTACTGCCCTTGCTGATCTCGGGGCCAGTATAAATCTTATGCCTTTGAGAGTTTGGAAAACACTATCATTACCCGACCTCACTCCAACAAAGATGACTCTTGAACTTGCAAATCGCATTCTCGCTTACCCCGTTGGTATTACCGAAGATGTGTTCATCAAAGTTGGCACATTTACTTTCCCGGTCGACTTTGTCGTTGTTGATTATGAAATGGACCCTCGTATTCCTTTAATACTTGGTCGGCCATTCTTGAGAACCGGACGAGCTCTTGTCGATGTTGCCGAAGGTGAGTTAATCTTAAGAGTCGGGAATGATTCACAAGTTTTTAAAATGGGAAAGCTTACAAGCAAATCATTTGGACGAGCATCAGTGAATATGATTAATGTGCTCGATGATTTTACCATCTACAACAATCCTCTATTCGATTCTTGCATTGATAATCCACTTTTTCAAGATGATGTGGATGATTCTCTCTCCAATTTGGACGCTTCTCCCATTTATGATTCTCCACCGGTCTTTGATGCTTATGATGATGATTGTAGCTCAGATTCGGATGATTATGATGACCTTACTTCTGAGTATCCCGATCTGCCCACATATGATGATTTTGATGAGGCTGATACTCTGTCGAGTGATTCTTCACATGATGAAGATCCTCCGCCATCACTCGCTCCTACTTTGGACGATTACTCATTTGAGGAAGACTTCTCTGCATTTATCGATACTTACTTCCCTCATGAGAGTGATGCACCTCCTTATGATTTTGAAGATTTTCGTCTTGATCCTACTTTGGATTTGAAGACAATTCTTTCATAGGAGAAGAAACTGGTCGACACCAATATCCGCAGCACATATGATTTAACACCTCTTTGTCCCACTTCTGAGGACGAGGTTGTGCTTCTTCGCGGATCTTCTTCACATTCTGCTGAGCCTGAGTGTTATTTTCCCCTAAAGGAAAAGGTGTTCGACCCCGGTATTGATATTCTGCAGCCATCTCGGTATCCACCTGATAAAATAAAAGGAAAAATCTTTGGAACTATTGAAGACATGCTTGCACCTCAACATACTTGCTCCCACCGTGCTCCATCGCTGCTTAAGGGAACTTTGCCTACTCTTCTTTGGCTTGCCTTGTTCGCCTTAAGCCTCTGCTTATTGATGGACGAAAACTATGTCTTTGATCCCGGTGGATATATTTCATGCTTCTTCCTATGATGATCAAGGTCGAGTCAGGCTCACGAATCGGTAATCAAAAATCAAGCGCTTCTTGGGAGGCAACCCATGTATCTATCTTTTCGCTTTCCTTATCCTAAGTGTAGGGGAGACCCGTTGGTTTGCTATTTCCTCTCCTCTCCTCTCTTAATCAGGGATTCGAGCGCTCAATGATCCACTCTTGATGATTCTTGACGACCCGTGATTTCGTGCTCACTTCTTCCCGGTTCTATCCTAAACTCTTTTCGATTCACTATTTTATATTTTCTCAATATTAAAATAGGAATCTCTTTAGTTGTCTCTTCCTTAGCGAGATTTAAACAAAGTACACAATGTCCTAAGTGTAGGGGAGTTTACTCCCACATGCTTAAACATTGAGGACAATGTTTATGTTAAGTGTAGGGGGGACTTCTATCGAAATTAAGTGGCCTTTTCCTTGTATTTGTCCTCATATTAACCGGAAAATCAATTTTTCGACATTTTTCAAAATTTTTGATCTATTTTGGCCTATTAGTTTTTCTCTTTGTATAGTTATTTTCTTTCTTTGCTAGAATAAATTTTTAATAAAGTGGTTTTAATTTTCAAACATTGTGAATCTTTTGACTCAACCCGAGTTTACTTATCCTAAGTTACTCTAGCTAGTATCCTTAACGTGTTTAAGTCAAGTTTTGCTAGGCTTTTATTTAGGGAGCTATAAAACGCGAAAGTCTTAACTCTCACGGGTTAAGAACAAGAACTTTTCGCAAGTTCCTATAATTGATCCTAGAGAGTCGTTTATCAAGGGAACTTTAAAACACGATTTCTAAACTTGAAAAAGTCTAAGAATTTGCAAGATCCTATAGGCGACTCGAAAACCCAAAACTTTGATTTAATAGGCTAAGCATCCACGAGTCTCATTCCTTGAGATTTTAAACTGTGGAGAACGAGAGATGATAGAGCCAATTATAAGTCCGGTATTCTTTCGTGAATTTATGTGAGTTAATTATGAGCCTATTCTCCCATCGCTTGTTAATAAATTTATCTACAATAAATAAGATTGTACGATTTGAAAAGTTACTTAGCTTCTAGCCCAAGATCGTTTAAAAGTTGCTCGGTATGGATTAGAGTTCATAGCCAAGGCATAACTTATTGAAGCGGGATGCGAAGATTGGCGAGTCCAAAAAGGCCCTAACAAGGCATGAGGGCTATATTTTGTTGCTAAAGATCCAAAAGTGATGTGAAGAATCATTTATCGAAAATCAATATGAAGGATCGAGACACACGGCGAAAAGCAAAAACTCCCCAAAGTCATGGAGAAGTGTATCCGAAAAGACCCTAGCAAGGTATGAGGATAAATAGATCCAAGTCATAAAAGGAGGCGGATCGTTGTATATCAAAGTCCAAAATAAATATTGGAGAAAAATGAAGAAGTCGTGGTCCAAGTATGAATCTCTCAAAACTTCGAGTGAAGAAATTCCTATATGAAGAGAAGACCATAATTTCATGAACGTCTCTCAAGGTTTGAAGTATGAAGTCGCTGCCAAATATCGGTCCGAGAAAGGTCTCAAATCGCGAAGTGAGTTATGCCAAGATATGAACTTTATGAGGTCCCGAGAAGCAGTTTTAAAAGATTTTATCCTTTAGCTAACTATTGATTAAATCGTTCACTTTATTTTCGGACTAAATAATTATCAAAATAAGTCAAACAATGCATCCTCGTGATCATTCAAGACAAAAATAAAATATAAGAGATACACCTAGGAATAAGGGAGTCTAAGTGAATAATTGGCCCACATGAGTTCGTGTTAGTTTGCTAACTTATAATAACAATGATCTCGTTTTTAAGCTTGGTTTGGAGAAAGTGAAAACTTGAGGATGATGATTATTCATGACATTTCCAAAACCCAAAGTATGCTTTTGATTTCTTTACTTTGAATGTTTATAGTTTTCTATCTCTTTAATAAAGGCCATTATGGATTGATTGTGATGAAAAATGTAAACGTGCTTTGTAACTAATGCATTGCATGAGGACATTGCAATGGTCAAGTGTAGGGGATTTGATAGGTGTGTAAACACCCATCCTTTTTACCACTTAATTACAATAATAACCGAGCCAAAACGTGTATTTTATGTCTTTTATGTCGGAATTATGTGTGGTTTGTGTTTTTGTTGTGATTTAGGACGAAATTGTGAAAAGTGGTGAAAACACGGCATTCACGGGCTTTTATTGAAGAAAAAGATGAAAGATGAAGTCGAGAAGTCAAGAGTGCAAAAAGAACGGAAGTCCAAGACCACTTCTGAAGATTTATCGAAGGAAAAGTCGAAAGACGGAAGTTTACTTAAAGCCGAAGAACTCAAGTCTAATTTATTGAAGAATTAAAAGACGAGTTCAAAGAAATCCCGAGCCAAAAGTCATTAAAGTCCAAGATTAATGAAGATTTAAAGGCTTAAGGACTAATGGTGCAATTAACAAAGAGATTAAGAAGAAAGGACTAAGCATGCAATTAAGGAGAAAGGAAAGAGGGGAGGAAGCTTCCTAAGCATTCCTTAATCCTCCCCTATATATAGATTAGTTCTTAATCATTTTCATTTTGTTGGCTAATAGTGACAATTAGTTCTTCCACTTTTAATTACCTTGTCATTTAAATACTTGTCAAATTTAAATACTTGTCTTGCACCTTAATTACCATTTAATTTCAAGTAAGTTTTTCTTTTTAATTCTTGTTAATCTTTATCTTTATTGTTCTATCTCATCCTACCTTTCTTTAATCTTTATGTTGATTTGTTCATGTTCATGTTCTTGAGTTTTTGTCAAATTTATTAAGTGGGTTTTGATCATCTTGAATAGTTTTGATAGTTTTATTGTTTTGGATTGTTTGATTATCATTAGTATATGTTTATTTGTTAGTTTGATTTAATCTTGTGGTTGATTTAGCTTTGTTTTGATTAGATTCGTGCATATTTTGTTCTCCTTGTTCTTCGCGAGTTTGTTTCTGTTCTTTCCCAGGAGACGCAGCCCAGCACTATTCCGAATAGGGCAACATTCCGGATAGAGAGCTTTATTCCGAATAGGCCAAAATATTCCGGATAGGCAACTATTCCGCATAGGGGCCATTATTCCGCATAGGCAACTATTCCGGATTGGACACATTATTCCTAGTAGGCAAACTATTCCTGATAGAGGGACTATTCCGCATAGACCTAATATTCCGCATAGGGCTATATTCTGAATAGGCTGATATTCCGCATAGGGAGATATTCCGAGTATGGCCAAACATTCCGAACAGCTAAGAACATTCCGAATATAAACTTATTCCGGATAGGTGACAACATTCCGAATAGGTATTTATTCCGGATAAGGGTAAATATTCCGGATAGGTAATTGTCAGTTTCTTTAATTTCAGTTTCGAGCTTTATTTTTCCTGCCTTTTTCCTTAGACGCACTTTAAGTTTAATTGCCTTAGATTTATTTTGGCCTTGCCTTAGTTTAAGTTTTAGTTTTAGTTGCATTTTAAGTTTGCCTTAGTTAGATTTAAGTTTGCGTTATTTACTTTTAGTGCTTTTTAATTTTAGTCAAGCTTTTAAATACTCGCACTTGCACTTTAAATTAGACTTAGATTTACTTTACTGCACTTTTACTTTAATTGTTTTTGCACATTTAATATACTGCAACGACACACTTTTGCTTAACCAAAAACAGCTGAGTCGCACACTAAACTCCTTTTTCAATTCGAAGAGATATACTTAAACGAATCTTTTTACCTGGCCAAAAACCAAGTTATTATTCAATACTGATAATATCGTAAAGAACTACAAACACTTTCTTATGTGTTAACGAATGCTCAATGGCAGAGCTGTATGCAGAAACATCATGACCTTACTTTTATTTGAAATTTCATCATAAAGTATTTTTGTAGCTCTAGCATTCCATTATATTTGTCCTTGCATTTCCTACTTATGTCTCCAATAAAGATACTTGATTCGAATTTAATTAGAGGGGTGGTTATTGGTACATCCCTTAAATGGATTCCAATACCCCTTAACTTTTTAATTTTTTTATATATATTTTTTTCATTTTTATAATTTTGTTTTTGTTATAAAACTATAAAACGGAAAGTGCGGAATAAAAATATTAAGTTTAACATGTCAAAAAAAGTAAACTGTCGAAAATTAGGGAACATAAACTGACAAAAAAATGTGTTGTAACAGGGGAGACAAAAGGGGGTATTGGAAGTACTTTTTTTATACTTTTTGAGGCTAGAAGAGGTATTATTAACATCACCCTTTATTAGTTTGTATTATTTCATGATTTTATTAATTAAGGCATACATTTATTTAAAAGTATGTTATTAGTTCTATCATTTATAAAGAATCGAGAATATATACTCGAAGTAGAGGACTTCGCAATTCTACCCATCTAAACGAGATAGCTCACAGCTATGACAAGCCTAAATACAATACGAGATGTACAAGTCTACTTCGCGAGCATCAAATAAACTTGGCCCATCTGATATGAGAACGTGAATCCTATTTCAAAAGCACATTCCAAATGATATCTTGATAAAAATATTGTTGCGTACTCTTAAATCACTGCACATGTTCAAATGTGAATTAAGACGCAATTTGCATACAATATAATACTTATGTAAATACTAAATTGGAATCAAATGTAAATTAAAAGTTCACGCTCTTATTTTTGAATATCAGTCAGAAATACATCAAACAAGTGTTTGATCAATTTGGCTTATAGATTCAAAGTTCAACCCATCCCTATTTTTAACGCGCACTAAAACATGATTCTCATTTACTCAATTATGTTTTGTCCTATAACCCAAACACCACCACCACCACTACTGCCCGTCTGCCCCCCTAATTTCCTTCGAATAAAGTTGTAGTTTTATACCTCGCATACACAAGTGACAACCTCACAAGCAAAAACTTCCTCATCTTCAACAACAAGCTACAAATATTATCAACCGGTATATCTTCAAACCATGTAAAAAGTAGGTATATTTCTATGGATAAGTGAACTTTCACTACCATCTGCTACCAATAAAGTAGTTGAAGTGATGAGCATGGTATACGTACAAACCGACTTAATGACTTTTTTAAGTATGCAAGCAAACGAGAATAAGTAAAACGACATTAAACAATTATTAAGGTCATATATTAATATAATTTTGATACGTTTTGTTTGTGTATTACATATAGATAACATTAAATATAAAGTGAAAAATATAAACGATAATTAAAAGTAATACCAGTTTATCGTGCGAGCTAATAATATACCCTTTAAAATGGATTATTACACAGTGTCTCATTTATTACTTATGTCTCGCGGAGTGGGTTTATAATTTTTTTTAAAGTAACAGAGGGAGCACTAAAATCTATTTTACTTAGTATTTAGTAAGTAAAAAGGTAAAACTTTTAACGACTTTTTATTTTAGTAGGAAAAAGATGTCAGTTTCTTTTGCCTACTTTTATATTCAATGCCTTTTAGTGAGAGAAAGTTATAATGCCTTACTTTTTTTAACGGCGAGTTAGTAGTTAGTGATTCGAGCTTACAGTGACATCTAATTGGACAGTATGCAAGCCTCTAATCTTATCCTTAGGGGATAAACCCCACTCTTGCTTCTTAATTCGAGCCCCTGAAGGTTCTTGGTGAGACTTAAACTCGAGAACTCTCAAAAAATACCTCCCCAAGGTTATCCTTGGTGGACAACTGAGCTAGCTTAGCTGGTTTTATAATGCCTTACATAATTATATATTTTTTTCGTAAGCAAATTTTTTAGTAAAGAAATGTTACTTATATTGTAGCTTAAGTAATAGTTAAAAGTCTTTATATATTGGTATAGTTTCTTCATTGATTCGAAGGTGAATAAAGAGTTGAGCTTAGAGTTATTTTAAATACCTTAGCAAAATAGGTCTCTTTGACTTTAGACTTTTGATATTCTCTTTTAACTATTTTTTCTAAATAATGTGTTCAACATTTTATATATCTAATTTGCTGTATTTTTAAACAATGTGTATCATATAATGTTTGGGTGGTAGAAAGAGTGTAGACTAAAGATATTTTTAATGGGCGATCAAATAGTACTATATCAAAGTGTAATAATATTGAATTCAAATAAAATAAACTCACTAACAATAAAAATAAAAATTGTAAAAATATATCAAAATTAATGTTGAATTAACAAAAATGTTAGAAATAAAGTGAAATTAGATGAAAAAATAAAAATATTTAAATCTACATATAACTCTGGTTATTTAATAGATGCTATTTAGGTTCTTACAAAAGAGATCTATGGTCATATTCACACCTTTTTATTTTAACCAAAATTGCCCAATAGTTGAGACTTGCTAATATTATCTTAATTTTTGGTTTAAAGTTAGAATGATGATATATTAGACGCTATAACCGAAAACTAAAATCCTAGATAGGGTGCCTTTTAGTTCGGTTCTAAAATAGAAACACAATAACAAAACCTTAATAAATGTTTATTTCATTGTTGATAAAGAGTCTAAATCTCAATATTTTTAACTTAATTTGATATGCATTAGTTTTACAAAATAAAAACAAGATAAACGAAATCAGAAGTCATACCCGTCCATCGGACGGGTTTTGCCACTAGTATATATATATATATATATATATATATATATATATATATATATATATATATATATATATATATATATATATATATATATATATATATATATATATATATATATATATATATATATATATAGACCCGTCCAGTGGACGGGCTATCTTTAAGTATATATATTTTTAATGAAAATTGAAGTTATGTGTGTTTGTATTGGAAGTTTAGTATACGTAGTTTTAGTTATGACATCAATATTTTAATAATGTAAAATAGATTGGACAAAAATAACGTAGTTTAAGATATTTTATTTATTGAAGAATATTATGAGTTAATTGAATTTACATACGTTAACGTTATGAATAAGTTTGTTACATTAAAATTTTTTAGAATTTTAATAATATTCTATAAATATTTTATGTATTTTTGAATTTATGAGGTAATAAATTTTGTATATGTTAATGTTATGAATAACGTTTTTACATTTTTTTTGACATTAATATTATTGATAAGGTTTTTTGTTAGCAAAAACATTATAGTTAATTATTTTTTACAAATAATTTTGTTTTGTAAGTTTTGTAGTAAAGTGTATTCTAGCAAAAGTAAGCCCAAAAAGCTCATTCCTGGTATTATTTTTTGTCACGTGTATAATATAGCAACAGTATATAACCCACTCCAAAACTCGACAGTCTGAATATCTAAAAATGTTTTCATTTTAGTAAGTCAAACTATTGTGAATCTTTTGTAATTCCTATTTTCTTTTTGAAGCTTTTTATGGAAACCCTTTAATGAATTACATGTGTCATATTTATAGAATTTTATATTTAAGGCATCATTTGTAATTCCTATTTTTTAAAATCATTTTATGGAAACCTTTTAATGAATTACATGTGTCATTTTTATAGAATTTTGTATTTAAATAATTGTTTCACCATCCTTCCTTATATATTTTTATGAGATTTTTATATTTAAGGCATTATTTGTAATTCCTATATATATTTTTATAGAATTTTGTTTTAAGGCATCATTTGTAATTTCTATTTTCTTTTTAAAACATTTTATTGAATCATTTTTATAAAATTTTATATTTAAGGCATTGTTTCACCATCCTTCCTTATATATTTTTCAGAATGTTGTATTTAAGCCATCATTTGTAATTCCTATATATATTTTTATAGAATTTTGTATTTAATGCAATATTTGTAATTCCTATTTTATTTTTGAAGCATTTTATAGAAACCTTTTAATGAATTAACATGTGTCATTTTTATAGAATTTTGTATTTAAAGCATTGTTTCACCATCCTTCCTTATATATTTTTATTAGATTTTTGTATATTTTTATGAGATTTTTGTATTTAAGGCATTATTTGCAATTTCTGTATATATTTTTATAGAATTTTGAATTCAAGGCATCATTTGTAATTTTTAATTTATTTTTGAAACATTTTATGGAATCATTTTTATAGAATTTTGTATTTAAGTTATTGTTTCACCATCATTCCTTATATATTTTATAGAATGTTTTATTTAAGGCATCATTTGTAATTCCTATATATATTTTTATAGAATTTTTGTTTCACCATCCTTTCTTTATATTTTTATAGAATTTTGTATTTAAGGCATCATTTGTAATTCATATTTTCTTTTTGAAGCATTTTATGGAAACCATTTAATGAATTACATATTTATTTTTTATAATTTTGTATTTAAGGCATAATTTGTAATTCCAATTTTATTTTGAAGCATTTTATGGAAACCCTTTAATGAATTACATGTGTCATTTTTATAGAATTTTGTATTTAATACATTGTTTCACCATCCTTCCTTATATATTTTTATATAATTTTGTATTTAATGCATCATTTGTAATTCCTATTTTATTTTTGAAGCATTTTATGAAAACCCTTTAATGAATTACATATGTCATTTTAAGAATTTTGTATTTAAGACATAATTTGTAATTCCTCTTTTATTTTTGAAGAATTTTATGGAAACCCTTTAATGAACTACATGTGTCATTTTTATAGAATTTTGTACTTAAGACATTGTTTCACCATCATTCCTTATATATTTTTATAGAATGTTTTATTTAAGACATCATTTGTAATTCCTATTTTAATTTTTAAGCTTTTTATGGACCGTTTAATGAATTACATGTGTCATTTTTATAGAATTTTGTATTTAAGGCATTGTTTTGCCATCCTTCCTTATATATTTTATATAATTTTATATTTAAGGCATCATTTGTAATTCCTATTTTCTTTTTGAAGCATTTTATGGAAACCCCTTATATCCTTTTATAGAATTTTGTATTGAATGCATCATTTGTAATTCCTATTTTCTTTTTGAATCATTTTATGGAAACCCTTTAATGAATTACATGTGTCATTTTTATAAAATTTTGTATTTAAGGCATTGTTTTACCATCATTACTTATATATTTTTTATAGAATTTTATATTTAAGGCATCATTTGTAATTCCTATTTTCTTTTTAAAGCTATTTATGGAAACCTTTTAATGAGTTACATGTGTCCATTTTAAAAAATTTTGTATTTAATACATTGTTTCACTATCCTTCCTTATATATTTTTATAGAATTTTGTATTTAAGGCATCATTTATAATTTCTATTTTCTTTTTGAAGCATTTTATGGAAACTCCTTATATATTTTTATAGAATTTTACATTTAATGCATCATTTGTAATTCCTATTTTCCTTTTGAAGTATTTTATGGAAAAACTTTAATGATTTATATGTGTCATTTTTATATAATTTTGTATTTAAGTCATTGTTTCACCATCCTTCCTTATATATTTTTATAGAATTTTTTATTTAAGGCATTATTTGTAGTTCCTATGTTCTTTTTGAAGCATTTTATGGAAATCCTTTAATGAATTACATGTGTCATTTTTATAGAATTTGTATTTATGGCATTGTTTCACCATCCTTCCATATATATTTTTATAGAATTTTGTATATAAGACACCATTTGTAATTCCTATTTTCTTTTTGAAGCATTTTTTGGAAACCCTTTAATGAATTACATGTGTCATTTTTTTAGAATTTTGTATTTAAGGCATTGTTTCACCATCCTTCCTATATAAGGGTTTTTTGATTTTGATTTTTGATTTTTGATTTTGATTTTTGATTTTGATTTTTGATTGATTTTGATATTGATTGATTTTGATTTTGATTTTGATTTTGATTTTGATTTTTGATATATAATTTTACGTCGAAGCTAATGGACGATTAATGTGCTATGCTAAATTAATTCTATCATGTGTAATAACTAATCATTGTTTCATATGCTTATTGAACATGACTAAATAATAAGTTTTCTTTTCGATTATTTTTTTAATTAGGTTTTTATCCTTGCTATTGTGTTGATTTTATACACATAAATTATTTTTTTAGGATTTTATATGATATTTGTTTCCTTATTGTTAATGTTGTGTTTCTTTTTGTTATTGTTTATTTAAAGCTTTTAACGTGTCGTTTTATGGTATATTCAAAATCGACTTGTAGAAGCGAAGCTCGATAAATCATATAGGAACCGAAAGAACCAAAAACTAAATCGAAAGTAAATCAAAAACCGAAAAACCAAACCAACAGAAAACCGAAACCGAATGGTTCCTAAAAATCAGAAACCGAAATTTGTTGGTTCGGTTTCGGTTTTATACAAAAACCGAACCAAACCGAACCATGTTCACCCCTATTTTGTGTCTTATATTACTCTTCAAAAAAGAATTAATATTACATGCATATCATTGAAATTGTTTATGATTTTTTTTGGTAAACAACGTACTTACTTGTAGTAGATATGAATTTATATTTGTCATATAGTGTTTATGTCTGGCTGTGTTTTAAAACACGGTTGATCCGTTCAATTGAACCGGTTGAATCGTGATCCGATTGAGTGATTGGACGTCGGTTTTGACCAAAAAAACCCGGCTGAACAGGTTGAATCATGACCCGATCGAGTGATTGGACGCCGGTTTTGACCGAAAAATCCGGTTGAACCGCGGCTTAAACCCGTTGAACCGTGACCCGGTGGCTTGACCAGGTCAATTAAAAAACCGGGTTTTAAAACATTGATGTCTGGTATTAATTTTAGATTGTGCTTCTTTAACGAAAAAAGTGTTAGAATTGCCCCGACCCGACCCAAAATATTCATCGGTAATTAGTTGACTTGTTGACTTTTTTGCCATGACTAAATCAAGGAACCACCTTGGATTTTCCGCTGGCTCCGGCGATGCCGACACACCACGTCTCACGCTATTTAGAACCTTGATTTTGATGATGATTGTGTTTTTATAATTTGTTTTGTTAGTTTTTAATAAGGAGAGAAATGATGAGGTATATTTAATATGTTACTCTTTTCGTCTCACTTTTATTATCCTCATTATTATTTTAATTTGTTCTAAAATTTTGTCCAATTTCTTAAATAAGAAGTTTAGATTAATTAACTTTCCAGTTTTACCTATGTAATTAATTTTTTTTATAAGAAAACTATTAATGTTGTCAAATGGTACTTTTTAAGCACAAAATTTCTACATTAATTGCATTTATCATAAAACACAAAAAAATAAGTTGAAGGCCAATTAAAATAGGACGGAGGGAGTATTAATATTTTTTTTTACATTGTGTATTAATATGTGCAAAAAATTTATTTTATATTTTTAAGCTTATTTAGTTTATACATGTATTACAATTATGTAAATTGATTTTTTTAATATTTTTATTAATAGTAAGTTTATTTTTTTAATAAATAATATAGACAAAGTGTTTTTTTTATGTTTTAACCATTTTCATTGTGCATTAGTTTGACAAATTACTATTTTGTTAGATAAATTTTAAAATAAACACAACGTTTTCCTTCAATTTATATTTGAAAGAAAGACAAGTCTTCTTGAAAGCTATGGTTGGCATTCGGTTTCTTTATATCAAAGTTTATCAAGGCTTGAGTTTTTAATACTCCAGTTAGTTTATAATTTTTATTTTATTTATAACACAAGCTCATTTATGTTTTTATAAGTTATAAACTTAATAAGCCCTATTAAATAAGACTTGTGGGATATTATAGCCAGTTAAAGTGCCAAACTACGTAAATACTTTTCAAATGGATCATCACATGAAAAATGAACATAACTTTGAATTTAATTTGATGTAATTTAAAGTGATTTTAAATTAATACAGTAAGCTTAAGCTCTAATTAACTTGTTAAACAATTTTATAATTTGATGCAACTATATATAATTTTATATTAATAAACTTTAGCTAGTCAATTCACCAAAATAAATTTATAAATATATAAGCTCCAACTTTTGGCTTATAATATAAATTTCAGTACAAGCTCCACCTCCAACTGCAACTCAAGTTCATTTCGTCGTCTTATATTTTTATAGAATTGTTGACGAATTAGTCACAGTTAGAACTTATTAATATAAATATACAGATATCTAATTAAATTCAAATAAAGCGTAATAAGCTTTTTTCAATGAACTTTGACTTATAATACATATTTTGTTTTGACAAACAAAACTTTTGACTATAATTAGCTCTAACTTTCAGCTCATAACATAAGCTACAACTTCAGTTTCAACCGTAACTACAACCTATTTCATTAAGCATACTCGTAATATTCAATCTTTATATATAAGAGCTTTTAATTGTATAAGATATTTAAAAATGATCTCCAATCTTTGTATATAAATATTTCATGTAAATCTTTTTCTTTGTTAAGCAAAACCTAAAATATAGACTTTTTTTAAAGGATTCTTTCCTTAGTAGGAAATAATTATTTTATTTATTCCTTTAAAAAGAGCTTGTCTTCCTTAATTTAGTATTAAAAGTCTGATTTTCGTGTTATGTTTAATTGATATTTTAAATTTCGCGTTAAAAATATAAGTGTAAAAAATGTAAAGAAATATCTTATAAAAACGGCTCAAAATGTTTAAAACTTTAAGGTTATCAATATGAGTTAGAAAACTTTAAGGGTATAAATCCCCTTTTTAATTCTTTTATCCCCAACCTCTTCTATCATCAAAACACCACCGCAACATGAAACCCCATTCGTCGAACACCACCACAAAACCTCAAACGCCACAAAACCCTTTTTATTTTCTTATCTAAAAAACAATCTACCGATTCATTCTCTCATACATCAAAAACAATTAAAAAAACCCACGATCTCATACCTTCAAACATTTAATTTTAATTGGAGACAGAGCAGAATCAATTCAAAGAGTAAGTTTTGTATACTTCCAAAGCCCCAAAAGCGAAACCATAATTCGATTTTCATTAATGATTAATTTTGAGTAAAGATTTATATTTTGACTGTTGATTTTCGTTTAGGGTTCTTTTCAACATTAAGGTTTTTGTTGGATGTGTCAGTTTGATTTCAAATGTGTTGTTAATTTTGAAGTTTTTTATATTAGTGTTAATTAGTGAATTGTAAACCTTAATTACAATTAATGGTTGCAGAGTGGTAGTTGCCAGCTAAGACTTTGCAATCTATGAATGTCTAATTTTACCTGGTGGTATTGGTAAGGACATTAGTTTAAGGTTATGCTTTGTCATTTTATTTTAAATTTTAAGGCTATGTGTTGTCGTATTTTGTTTAGGTTTGAGTATGTTTGGATTTTGATATGTTGGTTTATGTATTACTTGATTTGTGTGTGGTCGTGTAACTTTTTGATGATTAATTTCGTATGTCATTGTGATAGTGTAACTATTTTCGTTAACTACATTAGTTATATTCATAGAAAATTACAGGGGTAATGGTTAAGATTTTTAGTAAATATTAAGGACGTAAATAATTTGGAAGATGTTGGAGTGGAGTTATGGAACTCATTAGTGTTTATTTAGTTTTTTTGTAGGCCGGTACTCATGTCGGACAATATTATAGCATAAAAAGCACTTGCTATTTATAAGACTTCACGACCTACATGCAACACCGACGAGACCTGGAAAAGAAACCCGATTGGGAGTACCCTTTCGTCTTGGAAGGTATATCTTTATATGTTCAACTCTCTTTATATTTTTGGTTATTGTTACAGTTTAGGAGGCTGATAACTGTTATGAATTTGTGCACAAAGCCTACAAAATAACATGCATTCAAAAATGGTTAAGATGATATCCAGTGATATCTTATATCTTAGGGGTGTTTGGGATTGACTTTTTGAGGGAATCATCTAATATTGACTTTTTGAGGAAGCCATTTGATATTTGATATTTTCATTTATAAATGTAAATAATCTAAAAGTAGTGTTTTGCAAAGCTTTTGGGTAAACTGTTTTTTATAAGTGACTTAGCGTTTGAGTTTTTACCTCAGACGACACTCGTCTAACAAATGCTCCTCTTGAATATCGCACAGGTACAAAAAAGATATCAGACAACCCCGCCATTTTAAATCTTCAAGTCCCCATATGAAGATCGCGATAAAGAGAATATGAGAAAAAGATACCACCCGTTAAAACGATAATGCACCAGATCCAGAAAGCTACAAGGTACATCCTTTAACACACACTCTTTTCACAAGCAAAAACGACAACGTACCTCACTATGTACACAAATACGTAGAGCGTAAGATTCACAACCCGATCAACAATTACGGGCATAAACACAAGTGAGTATTGGTATTATATATCTTGCACTTTTGGAGACTAGCCTGTAGACCCCAATAAACCAAAAGGCAAGTAAGGTAACCCTGTTGTGAATGTTTATTAACGTTTTCTATGTATTAATTATAAATATCTACCCATTCATGTCACTTTCTAGACTCCCATTGTTAATGGGTACGTTTAGTTAATTGTCTGTCTTCACTTTGGTTTCGAAAAAAGTAGTAAACATTTATGTGTAGTGAGTGTCGTTGGTAGTATGGATTTCTGCAACTAGAGTGCTAGATTGCATATAGTTTTTGACCCGTTAGCATGTCGTGTAGTTGTGTGACATGGTGGATGATGTTTGACCTTACATATATGTGATGATGGGCTCAAACGATATAAGAACTTATAAAACATACGATGTAGAGTGATTTAATATTAAATCTTACCGACTTCATGATAAGAGCATTTAGGTTACATGTGTCTTAATATGTATGTTGATAAGCAAGTGTAGATTTATCTCATTTCGTGTGTTTTTGCCATAGGGAAACATACAAAATGAGCTGGATGTAGCTACTGTTACACTTCTACAGTAACAAATATCATTTTTCTTATAGTATTTTGCTTATTGTGTATGTTGCATACCTTAGTGGAAAAGAGTTATAACTTAGATAAAACTAGGGGTGAGCATGGTTCGGTTTGGTTCGGTTTTTGTATAAAACCGAAACCGAACCAACAAATTTCGGTTTCTGATTTTTAGGAACCATTCGGTTTCGGTTTTGTGTTGGTTTGGTTTTTCGGTTTTTGATTTACTTTCGGTTTAGTTTTTCGGTTCTTTCGGTTCCTATATGATTTATCGAGCTTCGCTTTTACAAGTCGATTTTGAATATACCATAAACCGACACGTTAAAAGCTTTAAATAAACAATAACAAAAAGAAACACAACATTAACAATAAGGAAACAAATATCATATACAATCCTAAAAAAATCATTTATGTGTATAAAATCAACACAATAGCAACGATAAAAACCTAATTTAAAAAATAATCGAAAAGAAAACTTATTATTTAGTCATGTTCAATAAGCATATGAAACAACGATTAGTTATTACACATGATAAAATTAATTTAGCGTAGCACATTAATCGTCCATTAGCTTCGACGTAAAATTATATATCAAAAATCAAAATCAAAATCAAATCAAATCAAATCAGAATCAAAAATCAAAATCAAATCAAAATCAAATCAAAATCAAAATCAAATCAAAAAACCCTTATATAGGAAAGATGGTGAAACAATGCCTTAAATACAAAATTCTAAAAAAATGACACATGTAATTAGTTAAAGGGTTTCCAAAAAATACTTCAAAAAGAAAATAGGAATTACAAATGGTGTCTTATATACAAAATTCTATAAAAATATATATGGAAGGATGGTGAAACAATGCCATAAATACAAATTCTATAAAAATGACACATGTAATTCATTAAAGGGTTTCCATAAAATGCTTCAAAAAGAAAATAGGAACTACAAATGATGCCTTAAATACAAAATTCTATAAAAATATATAAGGAAGGATGGTGAAACAATGACTTAAATACAAAATTATATAAAAATACACATATAATTCATTAAAGTGTTTCCATAAAATACTTCAAAAGGAAAATAGGAATTACAAATGATGCCTTAAATGTAAAATTTTACAAAAATATATAAGGAGTTTCCATAAAATGCTTCAAAAAGAAAATAGAAATTACAAATGATGCCTTAAATACAAAATTCTATAAAAATATATAAGGAAGGATAGTGAAACAATTTATTAAATACAAAATTCTTTAAAAATGACACATGTAACTCATTAAAAGGTTTCCATAAATAGCTTTAAAAAGAAAGTAGGAATTACAAATGATGCCTTAAATATAAAATTCTATAAAAAAAATATATAAGGAATGATGGTGAAACAATGCCTTAAATACAAAATTTTATAAAAATGACACATGTAATTCATTAAAGGGTTTCCATAAAATGGTTCAAAAAGAAAATAGGAATTACAAATGATGCCTTCAATACAAAATTCTATAAAAATATATAAGGGGTTTCCATAAAATGCTTCAAAAAGAAAATAGGAATTACAAATGATGCCTTAAATACAAAATTATATAAAATATATAAGGAAGGATGGTAACACACTGCCTTAAATACAAAATTCTATAAAAAAGACACATGTAATTCATTAAACAGGTTCCATAAAATGCTTAAAAAATAAAATAGGAATTACGAATGATGTCTTAAATAAAACATTCTATAAAAATATATAAGGAATGATGGTGAAACAATGTCTTAAATACAAAATTCTATAAAAATGACACATGTAGTTCATTAAAGGGTTTCCATAAAATTCTTCAAAAATAAAATAGGAATTACAAATTATGTCTTAAATACAAAATTCTAAAAATGACATATGTAATTCATTAAAGGGTTTTCATAAAATGCTTCAAAAATAAAATAGGAATTACAAATGATGCTTTAAATACAAAATTATATAAAAATATATAAGGAAGGATGGTGAAACAATGTCTTAAATACAAAATTCTATAAAAATGACACATGTAATTCATTAAAGGGTTTCCATAAAATGCTTCAAAAATAAAATAGGAATTACAAATTATGCCTTAAATACAAAATTATAAAAAAGAAATATGTAATTCATTAAATGGTTTCTATAAAATGCTTCAAAAAGAAAATATAAATTACAAATGATGCCTTAAATACAAAATTCTATAAAAATATATAAGAAAGGATGGTGAAACAAAAATTCTATAAAAATATATATAGGAATTACAAATGATGCCTTAAATAAAACATTCTATAAAATATATAAGGAATGATGGTGAAACAATAACTTAAATACAAAATCCTATAAAAATGATTCCATAAAATGTTTCAATAATAAATTAAAAATTACAAATGATACCTTAAATTCAAAATTCTATAAAAATATATATAGAAATTGCAAATAATGCCTTAAATACAAAAATCTCATAAAAATATACAAAAATCTAATAAAAATATAAAAGGAAGGATGGTGAAACAATGCTTTAAATACAAAATTCTATAAAAATGACACATGTTAATTCATTAAAAGGTTTCTATAAAATGTTTCAAAAATAAAATAGGAATTACAAATATTGCATTAAATACAAAATTCTATAAAAATATATATATAGGAATTACAAATGATGCCTTAAATACAACATTCTAAAAATTATATAAGGAAGGATGGTGAAACAATGCCTTAAATACAAAATTTTATAAAAATGATTCCATAAAATGTTTTAAAAAGAAAATAGAAATTACAAATGATGCCTTAAATACAAAATTCTATAAAAATATATATAGGAATTACAAATAATGCCTTAAATACAAAAATCTCATAAAATATATAAGGAAAGGATGGTGAAACAATGATTTAAATACAAAATTCTATAAAAATGACACATGTAATTAATTAAAAGGTTTCCATACAATGCTTTAAAAATAGGAATTACAAATGATGCCTTAAATATAAATTATATAAATATGACACATGTAATTCATTAAAGGGTTTCCATAAAAAGCTTCAAAAAGAAAATAGGAATTACAAAAGATTCACAATAGTTTGACTTACTAAAATGAAAACATTTTTAGATATTCAGACTGTCGAGTTTTGGAGTGGGTTATATAGTGTTGCTATATTATACACGTGACAAAAAATAATACAAGGAATGAGCTTTTTGGGCTTACTTTTGCTAGAATACACTTTACTACAAAACTTACAAAACAAAATTATTTGTAAAAAATAATTAACTATAATGTTTTTGCTAACAAAAAACCTTATCAATAATATTAATGTCAAAAAAAAAATTAATGTAAAAACGTTATTCATAACATTAACATATACAAAATTTATTACCTCATAAATTCAAAAATACATAAAATATTTATAGAATATTATTAAAATTCTAAAAAATTTTAATGTAACAAATTTATTCATAACGTTAACGTATGCAAATTCAATTAACTCATAATATTCTTCAATAAATAAAATATCTTAAACTACGTTATTTTTGTCCAATCTATTTTACATTATTAAAATATTGATGTCATAACTAAAACTACGTATACTAAACTTCCAATACAAACACACATAACTTCAATTTTCATTAAAAATATATATACTTAAAGATAGTCCGTCCACCGGACGGGTCTAAAGGCTAGTATATATGTATATATATATATATATATATATATATATATATATATATATATATATATATATATATATATATATATATATATATATATATATATATATATATATATATATATATATATATATATATATATATATATATATATATATATATATATATATATATATATATATATATATATATATATATATTCTCATGTTTATAAAGATCGGTTCGGTTTATATCGGTTTTCTTTAATGCTAAAACCAAACCGAACCAAAAGCTTCGGTTTTTTCAAAATGCAAAAACCGAACCATCGGTTTTTCAATCGGTTTCGGTTTTTTAGGCTTCGGTTCTTCGTTTTTTTAGGTTTAGGTTTAGGTTTGGGTTTTCGGTTCCTTGCACACCCCTAGATAAAACAGTAGATAAATGGTCCAAATCTTTGTTATTGTTCGTGATGTAATTTAGTTTCACCATTTAAGTAGTAATTTCTACTGTTAAGTGCTTTTGACATGAGTGTCGGTTAAAACTTTATGTTAAAATATGGGTATATGGTTACAGAGGTGTAAAATTATAACCTACTTTGCATGATGTGTTAAGCTTAGCTTCTAGCAGTTACTTAAGCAAAAAGCTCTCTTTGGTCTTTGATCATTAAACTTTACCAACTACTAATGTTTACTAATTTGTTCCCGTTTAGTAACACACTCTTAACTATCCTGGTATTTTTAATAATTATAGGTTACAAGGATATAATTGAATTAATGGTACTTGCAAGTGAATGTGGTTCTGTTATAAAAATGATCATGTTAATGAGTATTTATTTGGTTTGTAACAATGATCATGTTAATGATATAGCATTACAAAATCCTTCCTTCCAAGTGCACATGATGTTAACATTTAGCATCCCAATAGGACAGTTCATTTTCTAATGCATATAAAAGGATCAAATTATAGTAGAACTAAAATTAAATAAGTTTGCTGACAAAGAGTTATCTCTGCGGAGGTTCCACTTAAGTGATTTTCAACTTTGGTCTCCAATTGAGATTCACCCCAAACCTCAAATTTAGCTTACACTATTATATCTTGACCTGCACATGCTGGTAGTGGATAATGTAGTATTATTTTAACACTTTCATTGAAGAAATTCAATATGCACTAAGAAATCGGGGACCAATGGTTCTAGTAGTTCTTTCGGGGTGTGTATTCTATCGAAGATGCGTGTCCCGTTGGAGTAGGTTCTGCTGGAGGGGAGGTTGCTTTGGATTTTGAGAATTCAGCCGGCTTTTTGCAGCCTGGAAACCAGGTGAGCGGTGTGCCTTCATTTGAATCGGGTTTTGGCGGGTGTCGAGTTATACTAGATATTGAAAACTCTGCACTTTACTTGCCATCTGATGGCGAAGATTTAATAAGACTGGCTATGTTTGATGATGGGAATTGGTTTGGTTGATATATTGTAACCAAATCGTTTCATGGTAATCCTTATGCCTGTCTATTTCAGCAAACTCGAAGAGTGAAAGTTCAAGGGTATGAAAAACTATCTATTCGGCTTTTTTGCTTCTTCTTTTTTTTGTTTTCTCATAATGCTTTGATGCAGGTGAATGCTCTTGCTCTTCTGTGCATTTTGTGGGGAAAGAACACGGACCAACACCCGGTTCCTCAATGTAGAAAGGTGTTGGAATCGGAGATGCTGGATTTTCAAGTTTACCTCATGAAGGTGGTTTGAATTCTTAATTGTGCAGTATTGTTTATATTTTCATCCTTTATTTATAATCAATTTGGCTGTTAGACGTTGCTAACCACCTAATATTATTCAATGCACAGCTGCAATCCGCTTTTTTCCATCGGTCAAAGAATCCACCGCTCTGAATCTGGCCGCGTCAGTGACAAAAACGGTCGAACAGAAACATGTTCTTCATTGCATAAAGGCTTCAAAACCGGAAATGATGAGTGCATAGGCATCGTTATCAAAGGTGGTTTGAATTTATGGATACTGCAATACTGTGTTACATATAGCCATTGTTAATTTATAATGATTCTGTTGGTTCGGCAATACTTAATTTTTTATTATTTTAAACATTTTGTAACTCAGGGGGAATGCTTTCCTATTTTGTTGAACAGAAGAAACGTTGTTCTAAAAGTGTTCACGAAATGCCATCCCCTCACATCTAAACAAGCTTGGAGTAAAGGAACATGTAAGTTTTCTATGTGAAACTCGCACCATTGTTGTCATAAGACTCGATTTATATTATCTAAAAATTTTGTGCCATGAGAAAAAATACACCCTTTAATCAGCTCATCAGTTGCACATCAGTTGTATCATGAGACTCAGCATATCATTTGATCAATTAGTTTGTGCTTTACCTGTTTATATCCATTCATCAAGTGTGTGAGTGTCATCGGTTGTTTGACGGGTAAAAAGAAATACATTAAATACGAATACTATGTAATCTTTAAGATAAAATTAAAATTAGTTTGACAATTTATTGTTGATGTTTATAAAATGTAACACCCCATTTTGATAAATGGAATGTCACGCGTAACTATGGCGTGTCATCAAAGCATGCAAGGTAATATGTAGTAAAACATACATGACCATAGGGTAAACCGGAATCAAACATCGGTCCCCCAAACATAAGCCCAAAACATAATAAAGTAAATGAAATGAATGAAAGACTAAACAAGAATAAGTATATAAAGGCAAAAAGGAAAAGAAGTCTCTAGCAGCTTCCATCCTATGTACATCCTTCAAATGCTCGAGTCTTTCCTAGGGTACCTGTCGTTTTGGGACATGGAAAGGAAAGTAACGGCTGAGCAAAACGCTCAGTGCACGGATATAGACATAGTATGAATGACTAAGCATAATAAAGACTTAATAGCAGCGGAAATGTATAAGTCCTGGAAAATCTGGAACATGTTCATAAAACTGGTTTTAAAGTTTTAAAATCCTTATGTTTATCTCATGAAAACTGTTTAACATATTTTACCATTAGCCAATATAGATCATGAAAATCCACCGTGCATGAATACTTGGAGGGTGACCTCATCATGCAAATTAGAGGGGATGCCTCTAATTTAATATACTAGTTTGGGTAGGAGGGATCAGCTCCTTGTGAAGGATGCAAGGCACACACCACATTCACACTGAGTAATCTGCTGAAACATGTAACTAGGATGCACCCATACGCCCCACATGATAAATATAATAATATGGCCAAAAGCTGAAGGGACGCCACGAGCAATCACTCGCCGTGGTGAAGTCATAACATCAGTGCCTCTAATGTTATGGTTATGGTACCTCCATAACTAGGTGAAACTGGTCATGCATGTATATGGCTATAGGTATTCTAAATTAAACATAAGCAAATCAAACATATAAACTTATACTACGGGAAAATAGTTGGCTGCATACGGGGAATCCTAATAAGGAAAGAATGTCCATACTGAAAGGACGGGAATCCGTACCTTATGTCCAGTGAACGAAGAAGACGAACGGAAGAGAGTCCTACTTCGGTATTGCTAATGCTACATAAATACATACGTGTATAAGTATCTGATTACTGAATACGTAACTGGTTTAATGTTATGTCTTAGCTTATTTTATAAGTTCATGTCATGTTTTACTGTTTTAAGCTTTATACTACATTTATCTTATATTCTGTCTATTCTGATTAAGTATTACTTGTATTTCATGTATTATCATACTTACTGTGTAAATAAGTCACTTTCTAAAAATAGCAGGTTTACTAAAATAGAAAGTTTCCAAAATAGAATTACTGCTTAAAAAAATAAGTTTCTAAAAATAGAAAGTTTTCATAAATAGATTAGCTGCCTAAATTAAATAAGTTCCTAAAAAATAGAAAGTTTCCATAAATAGAAATAAGCTGGTTAAATAAGCTAAATATATAAGCTTAAGTGTTTTCCGTTTATTATTCTAAGTCATGTAGTTATAAAGTATAGTTTATTAATTATTCCATGTAATTTAAATAAACTATAGGTTAACGCATTTAATTAAATATATCATGCTTTTAATTAATAAGGCAAAATACTTAGGTTAAAACATGTATTAATGTTTAGTATTGATATAACCTAAGTCATGTAAATTAATTAATTATAAGGCATGTTAAATAATTAATTAATTAGATAGTCTAATATAAATAATAAATACTTAGGTTAAAATCCATGTATTATTAATACTAATAATAAACCTAAGTCCATGCTTTAATTAAATTAATTAAGTAACATGTCACTTAATTTAGTTAAACTCGTAAATAAATAATCATGTAATTATAAGTCGGGTTTAATTAATTTAATTTACCTTGTAAATTAATATACATGTTAAAGCTAGTAACTTGTAAAAAAAAAATACCCGAACCCATGTATTATTTTATTAATCCGTGTAGTAACCCGAACCCATGAAAAACGTGTTGTTTTTACATATAAGCCGAACCAAACAGCCCCTTAATTATGCTTATTAAACTGTTTGCCAAACGCACCCTTAAATCTGTTTAAACAAAAAAAACAAACACTCCCTTAAACTGCCAGTTACCCCTGGCAGTTCTATGTTTCCCCTGCTTGGTTAAAGTTCCCATAGACAGGCTAACCTGTCAGCCGTGGGTTCCCACTGGCAGACCAACACCCAAACACCCCCGCTAGGCCGCTGTTCCCACTGTTTTTACAAAACCCAGCCAGCACCCAAATTAGGGTTCCGGTTGGTGGCTTAAATTACCACCGAGACTCCCTTGAGTCTCGGTTTGCGTGCCAAATGACACATCGATATTCAAACCATCACCCCCTTTGTATTACCGTGTAATTTACATGTTTTAAGGTCGAACTACACGGAGTCATGATCAAATTAAACACATGAAACAATTAATAAAAAGGAATTTAGTTACTTACGTTTTTGTTTAGGGTTAGGAACAAAACCACGAACCACCACTCTTGCTCTAGATTAACATGGCTGTTTTTCCTTGATATCTTGTGATGAAACCGTCGGCCAGAAAAGAAAGAGGGAACAAAAAAAACATGGCGGCTCGTTTTCTAGTTCTAGGGTTTTGGAATGTTTTGGTGTTGTCTAAAAAATAAAAGTTACTCCCCCCCCCCCCCCCCCCCCGTCTTTTTGGTATACACGGCCAAACTACACACTTGGGCTTTGAGCCCAAGTCCTTCCTTTTTCCTTCTTTGTCTAAAACAGCCCGAATAAACATTATACTTTAATTTAAATCGTATCTTGTTAAAATTGTACGCGTAAACGAGTATTAAATGTTGTGATTTTCATAGTTATTCTCATGCGTGTTTAACGTAATATTAATTACGTAATTACTTGTCGCGTTACTTTAAATATACGTAATAATAATAATCGTTTAAATGTTCGTGATTGCGTGTTACGTAGTTTACGTAATTTAATTAGTTATCGATCGTGACTCAATATTTTTATTCGTGTTCGTAATAAATATATAAATACGTAATTAATATTAGTTCGTGATTAAATTACGTTCATGATTTCATGACCGCATGTTCGTGATTATAATTATTATTTGAATAATTATTGTGTGTTCATACGTAATAAATACTTATCGTGTTCTAACACGTACGTAATACTTAAATTTCCTATACGTGAATGTAAACATGCTATAAAAGGAAAGTTTTAACCTTGTACGTACGATCTAAAGGGTACTATTAATGGTAAAATCATGCGGGTTTTACAACTCTTCCCCCTAAAAGAATAATTCGTCCCCGAATTATAGATAACGTAACTGAAAGAGAAACATACCCGAATCAAACCGAGAGGGTATGTAATATAAATGAACGTTCAGGTGACCTGGCTGAAGGAACGCGGAACGTGACATGTCTTGAAAGGATATGGAACGTGACGTAACTGAAAGGACAGATCTAATTGATAAGAGAAAAACGGATAAGAAGTCCGGATGAACTTGTCCGTTTCCAAGTGGCTTCCCTCTTGGAACGGTTCCTTCACAAGATCTTGACACAAATCATAAATCTTGGTCCTCCTGTCCTTGACTTGGAATACGAAAAAGTTCTTGGTTATCAACTTAAGGTAGATCCCCTAAATTTGATCGAGGGAATAAGAATTAACGTGTAAGGGCAACTAAAACGATATCGTGCAAAACACTCTAACTTAACTGATAATTAGTAACGAGACGCGAGACACAAAGAAACGTAGCACGTGAAAAATTTTAAACGTGACACGTGAAAAATTTTGAACGTGATACGTTAAGATATGATGAGTGTATATGAGTAAACATATCGTGACCATGATACGTGTAACATATCTTGATCATGATATGAGGAACGTGGAATGAACATGACATGTGAAACATATCGTGAACATAGAATATAATGGCGGTAACGCCAAACGCTACAAGGTGAGACATAGAATATGACGAGAAATGTCTATCTGAGGATAGGAAGTTATACTAAACTTGGGTCTGGTCTCTCAAGTTCTTGCAAAACTTCCTAGAATGAGAAAAATGAACGTAAAATCGTAAGCCGAGATGCCATCATGAACGTGAATAGTGTCATGAACGTGAGCGCGAAAGCAAGGCGTGGAATCAGAATGAAGACGTGAAGTAAATAAGGAGCACAATTGTGAATCTTTGTCTGACCCTATAATTGAGGGATTGCAAAGTGATCGGATGAGCCTTGGTTGGAACATGTCCGATCAATCTGTTGCTTCTGAAATCCTTGCGGATGTAAGGATTCAGCAGACTTGATCAAACTGTTTGCAATAACCCAGATAGCATCATGTTTCTTCTGAGTTTGCATTAATCTGGTAACCAAAATCCATGGAGATCTTGTCCCATTTCAATTTACAATTTCAGATGATGAAAACATCCCAGTCTGTTGGTGTCCTATCTTAACTGTTGGTATGTCAGGTACCTAGATATGAACGTAACTGTATCTTGCTTCGTAGAACTTGATACATAGGAGTTTGCGAAACTCTGAGTTTCTGAATCTAGACTTCTCCTATCGTAGGATTTTCTAGAACACCTAATGTAGTGTAGGGTTCTCTCCTTTACGCATAAGCTGAGTCATGATAAGATTAACCGTAGAAACCCATGTGATTCAGCGTGTCACCGTAATTAAACAGAATTGATATTGGAAAAAAAAATTCCAGGGTAAAATTTCTCTTGTCATAGAATTTGCAACATAGTGCAAGTATGGTCTTCCTGTTCTTCTCTAGGCTTAGAGGAAATCAGGTTATCCTCAATGAAAACACTGATGAATTTGCTATGAGTTCATGAAAAGTCATTCTTATAATTCCGTTGGAGCATTGATGAGACTAATTCAAAATCATAAATCTAGCATGACCGAGTCGTGCACGAATAGCAGTCATGGACATGTCCATCTCTTTCACTCGTCACTGTTGGCAGCATGATCATGAGTTCGATCTTGGAAAAGTGCTTAACACTATACGGTTGATTGGACATGTCGTCAATACGTGGAGGAGAATAACGGTCATGAATGGTGATTTGTTTAAGTCGACGGTAGTCGACACATAATCTCATGGTACCGTCCTTCTCCTTGTAGGTTCTTTTAGATGTATGAAAAGATCTTGGAATAATCAACTAACAGCTAGAAAATTTTAGCGACCATGGCTAACAACGCACATGCTTGTAAGCATAGATAATTTGTACAGATTTTCCTGATGGAAAATCAAGCTGAATGTATTCAGGAACCTGAACATTACTGTACATAACTATGAATCGTAGCATGGTGTGCTGTTCATAATCCATAATTAGGATAAATTTCAACTCGGATATGTCCGATGAAATGCGTTAGCAGCTTGGATCTCATCATTAAGTTGAAGGAAAACCTTCGTATACGTGGGAATACGAAAGGCGTCTTTCATGGTCATGAATCAATGATCTATGGTTACAAGAATGAAAAGTGTCATCAAGAAACGTTATAGTTCCCACTGATGCGCCGATAATGGTACTGAAATTCTTGTGGCCTGATTAATACATGGCACAACAAAAATGGATATACCCTTGGAGGGTACCCTGAATTTCTTAGAAATGTTCCATAATTGGACGTGAGTCATGTGTCTTGACTCGTGTCTTGGAAATATAAGTATGACATATGTCATGACTGGTGTCTTGACATGTGTCTTCGGAAGTATACATGAGACATGTGTCTTGACTGATGTCTTGACATGTGTCTCGAGATGTGAAACAAATAGAACCACGATATTAGGTTATTATGCAAGAATTGGCGGATCGGTTGAATTACTGATCATTTGTATGTCTGATCACGTCCGCGGACGGAGTCTCGGTTGCGATTTCTAGGATAGTTGTTGTCATAGTAGTGGTTACTATCATCCTGTCTGTCAGTCCCATGACGGTCATTCTCATGACCGTGATTCATGTAACTATTCAGCTGAGTGGCCGGCTGGTACCGGTTTGCACTCATATGACTGAAACGACAACTGAATGACGTGTGACATGTAACTAAGAATTTAGGACAATGATTGATGAAAAACTGATGGTGAAGCATTTTATCGTCCAATTGCTTTGCTCTGACGCCTTTGTCTTCGTCTTGTAGGATCTCCAGGTTTTGAACAGCATCCGCATCTCGTAGCGTCTCAGAACGTCAGCAGCATCAACCTTTAGTAACATCTCTAAGTTATGAGCGGCATTAACAATTTGTAGACTATCAGCAAGTGGAAGTACGCACATGGGATAAGGTACATGGAGTACACATGGAATGTACATGAAATGATCGGTATGGGGTCGATCATTTGTCATGATTTAAGGAAAGTATATCGGTTAAACGGTTAGGAAAAACCATCATGATAACCTGGCAATGCCAGTATATACCTCATTCTGGTTGCATAGAGAAACGTTAAAGTGTGGTTACACAAAATTCAAGATGATTTGCCTGAAAGCATGATCAATGAAAACCAACCATTACTACATGAAAGCAGAATTTACATGAATTCCAACAGTGTCTTGCATGGAAGCAAAGACAACAAAAGAGACGTAAGACATAATCACGTGAAGACCAAGTCATTATGAAGAAACATGGAACAACTCAATGTGAAGGAGTGTATAACATAATCAGCATGAAACCGAAGTTAACCATGACAGTATGACACCCTACTTGACATAAAAACATAATAACTTATGAGGGGACATAAAAAAATTTTATGCCAATAAATCATGAAAAAAAATTTATGCATGAAAATAGTGCATGAATGTGGAATGTAGTTTATAAAAACCTTTATATGTGCGAGGGGACGCCTATGTGTCGGTCCCAAAACAAAAGACATGGAGAGGGGACGCCTATGGGTCGGTCCCAAAGTTAAAAGTTTCGATAAAAGCACATGCGACTAAATAGGGTCAGTCCTGTACCAACCATTACTTAGTCATAATCCCTGCAACAATGATACATGAAACATAAATAAATGAAACTCATCTGTCAAAACTTATCAGAAAAATTTTTATGTGACTAATTATGAACTACTGGGGTTCAGTCCACATAGCCACAGTTCACGAGGAACATTATGCATGAAGAATGACACATAACTAAATATGAATGACGGTTGTCCATCCATATTAGTAAAACAATATCGATGAAAACATCAAGGTTAAAACCTCAAAGTGCTGAAAACGTCATGGTTAAAACAACAATACGCTGAAAACATCAATACATGGAATAATAAACTTTGGCTTAGGAAGCTCCTGGTGACTACCCACTAGTCACAGGTCGAGTTTTAGAACCTACAGGTCGAAGCCTTGGCTTTGATACCATAATTGTAACACCCTATTTTGATAAATGGAATGTCACGCGTAAGTATGGCGTGTCATCAAAGCATGCAAGGTAATATGTAGTAAAACATACATGACCATAGGGTAAACCGAAATCAAACATCGGTCCCCCAAACACAAGCCCAAAACATAATAAAGTAAATGAAATGAATGAAAGACTAAACAAGAATAAGTATATGAAGGCAAAAAGGAAAAGAAGTCTCTAGCAGCTTCCATCCTATGTACGTCCTTTAAATGCTCGAGTCTTTCCTAGGGTACCTGCCATTTTAGGACATAGAAAGGAAAGTAACGGCTGAGCAAAATGCTCAGTGCACGGATATAGACATAGTATGAATGACTAAGCATAATAAAGACTTAATAGCAGCGGAAATGTATAAGTCCTGGAAAACCTGGAACATGTTCATAAAACTGGTTTTATAGTTTGAAAAGCCTTATGTTTATCTCATGAAAACTGTTTAACATATTTTACCATTAGCCAATATAGGTAATGAAAATCCACCGTGCATGAATACTTGGAGGGGTGAACTCATCATGCAAATTAGAGGGGCTGTCTCTAATTTAATATACTAGTTTGGGTAGGAGGGATCAGCTCCTTGTGAAGGATGCAAGGCACACACCACATTCACACTGAGTAATCTGCTGAAACATGTAACTAGGATGCACCCATACGCCCCACATGATAAATATAATAATATGGCCAAAAGCTGAAGGGACGCCACGAGCAATCACTCCGCCGCGGTGAAGTCATAACATCAGTGCCTCTAATGTTATGGTTATGGTACCTCCATAACTAGGTGAAACTGGTCATGTATATGGCTATAGGTATTCTAAATTAAACATAAGCAAATCAAACATATAAACTTATACTACGGGAAAACAGTTGGCTGCATACGGGGAATCCTAATAAGGAAAGAATGTCCATACTGAAAGGACGGGAATCCGTACCTTATGTCCAGTGAACGAAGAAGACGAACGGAAGAGAATCCTACTTCGGTATCGCTAATGCTACATAAATACATACGTGTATAAGTATCTGGTTACTGAATACGTAATTGGTTTAATGTTACGTCTTAGCTTATTTTATAAGTTCATGTCATGTTTTACTGTTTTAAGCTTTATACTGTATTTATCTTATATTCTGTCTATTCTGATTAAGTATTACTTGTATTTCATGTATTATCATACTTACTGTGTAATAATAAGTAACTTTCTAAAAATAGAAGGTTTCCTAAAATAGAAAGTTTCCAAAAATAGAATTACTGCTTAAAAAATAAGTTTCTAAAAATAGAAATTTTCCATAAATAGATTAGCTGCCTTAATTAAATAAGTTTCTAAAAATTAGAAAGTTTCCATAAATAGAAATAAGCTGGTTAAATAAGCTAAATATATAAGCTTAAGTGTTTTCCGTTTATTATTCTAAGTCATGTAGTTATAAAGTATAGTTTATTAATTATTCCATGTAATTTAAATAAACTATAGGTTAACGCATTTAATTAAATATATCATGATTTTAATTAATAAGGCAAAATACTTAGGTTAAAACATGTATTAATGTTTAGTATTGATATAACCTAAGTCATGTAAGTTAATTAATTATAAGGCATGTTAAATAATAAATTAATTAGATAGTCTAATATAAATAATAAATACTTAGGTTAAAATCCATGTATTATTAATACTAATAATAAACCTAAGTCCATGCTTTAATTAAATTAATTAAGTAACATGTCACTTAATTTAGTTAAACTCGTAAATAAATAATCATGTAATTATAAGTCGGGTTTAATTAATTTAATTTACCTTGTAAATTAATATACATGTTAAAGCTAGTCACTTGTAAAAAAAATACCCGAACCCATGTATTATTTTATTAATCCGTGTAGTAACCCGAACCCGTGAAAAACGTGTTGTTTTTACATATAAGCCGAACCAAACAGCCCCTTAATTATGCTTATTAAATTGTTTGCCAAACGCACCCTTAAATCTATTTAAACAAAAAAAAACAAACACTCCCTTAAACTGCCAGTTACCCCTGGCAATTCTATGTTTCCCCTGCTTGGTTAAAGTTCCCATCGACAGGCTAACCTGTCAGCCGTGGGTTCCCACTGACAGACCAACACCCAAACACCCCCCCGCTAGGCCGCTGTTCCCACTGTTTTTACAAAACCCAGCCAGCACCCAATAAGGGTTGCGGTTGGTGGCTTAAATTACCACCGAGACTCCCTTGAGTCTCGGTTTGCATGCCAAACGACACAGCGACATTCAAACCATCACCCCATTTGTATTACCGTGTAATTTACATGTTTTAAGGTCAAACTACACGGAGTCATGATCAAATTAAACACATGAAACAATTAATAAAAAGGAATTTAGTTACTTACGTTTTTGTTTAGGGTTAGGAACAAAACCACGAACCACCACTCTTGCTCTAGATTAACATGGCTGTTTTTCCTTGATATCTTGTGATGAAACCGTCGGCCAGAAAAGAAAGAGGGAACAAAAAAAACATGGCGGCTCGTTTTCTAGTTCTAGGGTTTTGGAATGTTTTGGTGTTGTCTAAAAAATAAAAGTTACTCCCCCCCCCCCCCCCCCCCCCGTCTTTTTGGTATACACGGCCAAACTACACACTTGGGCTTTGAGCCCAAGTCCTTCCTTTTGCCTTCTTTGTCTAAAACAGCCCGAATAAACATTATACTTTAATTTAAATCGTATCTTGTTAAAATTGTACGCGTAAACGAGTATTAAATGTTGTGATTTTCATAGTTATTCTCATGCGTGTTTAACGTAATATTAATTACGTAATCACTTGTCGTGTTATTTTAAATATACGTAATAATAATAATCGTTTAAATGTTCGTGATTGCGTGTTACGGAGTTTACATAATTTAATTAGTTATCGATCGTGACTCAATATATTTATTCGTGTTCGTAATAAATATATAAATACGTAATTAATATTAGTTCGTGATTAAATTACGTTCATGATTTCATGATCGCATGTTCGTGATGATAATTATTATTTGAATAGTTATTGTGTGTTCATACGTAATAAATACTTATCGTGTTCTAACACGTACGTAATACTTAAATTTCCTATACGTGAACGTAAACATGCTATAAAAGGAAAGTGTTAACCTTGTACGTACGATCTAAAGGGTACTATTAATGGTAAAAGCATGCGGGTTTTACAACTCTTCCCCCCTTAAAGAATAATTCGTCCCCGAATTATAGATAACGTAACTGAAAGAGAAACATACCCGAATCAAACTGAGAGGGTATGTAAGATAAATGAACGTTCAGGTGACCTGGCTGAAGGAACGCGGAACGTGACATGTCTTGAAAGGACATGGAACGTGACGTAACTGAAAGGACAGATCTAATTGATAAGAGAAAAACGGAAGAGAAGTCCGGATGAACTTGTCCGTTTCCAAGTGGCTTCCCTCTTGGAACGGTTCCTTCACAAGATCTTGACACAAATCATAAATCTTGGTCCTCCTGTCCTTGACTTGGAATACGAAGAAGTTCTTGGTTATCAACTTAAGGTAGATCCCCTAAATTTGATCGAGGGAATAAGAATTAACGTGTAAGGGCAACTAAAACGATATCGTGCAAAACACTCTAACTTAACTGATAATTAGTAACGATGCGCGAGACACAAAGAAACGTAGCACGTGAAAAATTTTGAACGTGACACGGGTATTATAGCTAGTTATAGAGTATGATGTGATTCCATGTAGATTTTAACCGCTAGATTAAAACAATATCCGTCATTTATGTAGATTGTAAACGTCATGTGGTATTCTTCATTTATAAATAAAGAGAATGGTTATATTGGATACCTTGTATCTTTTGGATATTAAGAGATCAATTCTCATATTTTATCTAATCTTGATTAAAGATCTAGATTATTATTTATTTTTTAATTATAAAAAGACGGAGCGGTATTTTTGTCATTTTATCCCTGCACTTAAAACACCTCCCACTCCCACCACATCTCAGTTCTATAGATCGATGTTTGTTTTCTTCTTCTTTCTAAAACATACACATAATACACATCTTCATATCTTAAACTATCATCACAAACATCAAATCCATCGATCATTACATTCGTAAACCGATCATTTCCTTCGTAATAAGGTAGAGTTCATTCTATTTGTTTTTATTCATCTTTTTTTAGCTTATTCGATGTGAATAAGCTTATAATTCATCTTGTTTTTTAAGAGCTTATTTGAGAAATTACTTAAATTTAACGTGTCGAATGATAAGGTAACTTATTAGATGATTAATGTGAATAACCTTATAAATTATCATAATCTTTATTATGATGAATTATAAGCTAACTAATTAGCTTATTTTTATAAATTATAAGATTTTATGGCTTAATATCGCTAAACAAATATATGATACCTCCAAACATCATATATGATAAATATATCATATATGATACACGTAGGTATCATATATGATATGCGTAGGTATCATATATGATAAGTTGATAATGTGCTTGAAAACAAATACAAGCAAGTCTGTGATCTGCTGGTTGGTAATTAAAAGTTAGTTGTCTCGATATTATCATATTTGATAATCTAGTTCAAATGCAGTTTCTGTAATATATCATATTTGATAATATGGTTGAAATTTAGCTTCTGTAAGGTATCAGATTTGATCATCTGTTTGAAACTAAGACCAAGTCTTTTTATTTGGGTACAAAAAGTTGTTTTCAAAGAATCTTGAAGAACTCAATCATATCAAGGCCAAACAAGTGAAAAAAGAGAAAGATTCGTGAGGCTAAAGTGAGCTACAAGAAAACAATGTCAAGAAGTGGAACATGAAATTCCCGGCTGAAAGACCAAACAACGGCATGTGCATGAGATGACAAAAGACGAGTGTCAAGGTTGCAAAGTGTTAATGCATGGAATCAAGATCCATTGTGAAAGTCCCAAAATACAACAATTGTCGAAACTATAACTCGTATAAACACAAACACACAAAGAAATACTTTTCAAATGAGTAATGCTTTATTAATTGTTATAAACAAAATGTTACAAAGTGCTATGAATACACCCGTTGAATGACAATAAGAAATGAACCATAGAACAAGTAAACTTGATTCGAGCCTCAAGTTTACAAAAGAACCTATGAGTCGCTGGTAGACAACTGAGTGCTCATAGGTTCCAAAGGGAGAAAGAAACTTAGATTATTTATCCAAGCACAAGGGTTGAATAACTCTTCTTTCTCCCTCCTATTTATAGTGGTACGAGGTTGCTTCCTTAGTGGGAGTAGTTGATACGTGTCAACTTCTGAGTGGAAGAGTACAACGTATTAAATGCATGTCCATATTGAGACATACCTCTAAACTACTTTAAGTGAACAGTTCTGCCAACTGTTCACTTTTGTCCCACTAGGTCGTACTAGGGTTTAACTTAAATCTCCTATTTTGTCCCGCCCAAAATACCTTGGAGATTCTCCTGCATAAACTATAAAATGATAAAGCAAGTCTCTGCTTGCTTAAGTCTTCATAGGGTTGTAAGTGATCTCTAAGTATTGTCATCTCATAGATCTTTGAACACCAGTACATTCCTTCTACATCCCAGCTTGTCCATAACTGTTGGTGAGTATGACTTCAGATAATCTTCGACTTCTCTGATGTTGTCTTTGACTTGAATGTTCCTGGTGTGCCAGCTGAGGCTTTGCCATCCGCTGGTCTGGTCTTTGTCGTTGGTCCTCTCAGCGACCCGTAACACTTAGTCTAACAAATCTAGATTGAGCCATAGTTAAAACTTTCATTGACCCACCATCAAGATTCCCTTAACTCGGCCGCGGGTGGGAACATTCTTTCAAAATCCACACAAGATGCATGGGATATAACTAAAACAAAATCTACGGTTCAAACTACTTTGGGACCAGACTCCTTATATCTATGCAGATATTATTTAACCCCTGTCATGTGTCTGGAGCACCCACTATCCAAATACCAAACAGATTTATCCAAGTATTCCTGCATAGATATAACAAAACAAAATTAGTTTCGATGATGAACCCAGTTTCCAGTGGGTCCATGTTGTCGCTGACCAGCGACATTGGGTCTTCTTTGGTTCCTGTCTCCCCCTCTTTGGTTGCAATCTCTGGTTTCATGACGCATACTCCCATAGATGTCACATCCGGGATAGTGTTCCCACTCATCAGAGTGATGGTCATAGAAGCCACAATATTTGCAAGGAGGAAATGGTCTGAAACTCTGAGGAGTGTCTCTGGGTTTAGGTTCTGGCCTCCTAGAGGACTTGTAAGGAGTTTTAGACCTTAATTGAGTTCTGGTATTTCGGACAACTATGGTCTCCTCATGTTCTATGGAGGTGTGTTTAGTGTACTCACATGTGATACATTTGGGTTTCTTTGAACAAATTTCAGACAAATGATTTTTAAACCCACAATGTTTGCAAGGCCTGAACAAAGGTCTCCCCTTTGAGCTGCTTGAACCTTCACCAAGAGAAATAACAGATGGACTGTCTGCCCTAGGTTTGATTTGTTCTTTCAAACCTTTTACTTCTTCCATAAGGGTGAGGAGAAGTTTCTTGGTGGGTGAAAGCTCTACAGTGGGAGGAACAGGTTTGGCAGGTTCTTTGGCCACAAAAACCTTTTTGTGTGCTTTCTCAGCAACTCTGAGGTTGGATGTCCCAGAGTTTTTTATGGCAGGTTTTGGGCCAAGTAATGAATCAGATGGATCAGCACCATAAAGTTTGGGTAAGGCTGGTGAGGGTCTGAAACCATCTGAATTCTTATTAGAGTCATTCTCATCCACATAGGTGGAAATAGGAGAAGAATCCTCTGAGGGGACAAATTTTACTTTGGCCACTGGTATATGGTTTTTAAACCTACCCTTACCCCTTATTGCTTAAGCCACATCCCTTGGAATGGCTTCAGCGACCAATTCTTCAATAGTGTATTGATCTATGTTCCATTTTTCAATGGTTCTTCTAAGTTCAGCATTGTCATTAGTTAAAGATTCATTTTCAATGGAAAGTTTGTTGAATTCATTTTGCAGTTGATTAGCAAGATTCACAAAAGGTTTGAGATTTGTTAACTCTGATTGACAAAGATTTAACTCACTTTTAAGATTATGAAATTTGTTTAACAAGTTTTATCCTTGTTCTTCCACAAAATGGAGGTCAACCAGGGTGTAGTCACCGGCATGGTCTCTATCATGACCTTCAGGCATAGAAAGCAATCTTTGTACCTTTTTCATGGTGATATCCACCCATTGACCAGATCTTGCTTTGCTTTTACCAACAACTGGTTCCTCATCAGCGACGGCCATGAAAGCTCTGACAGTAGTGGTTCCTTCATCCTCTGATGTAAGAGGTTCATCATCCCATTCGAAATATTTAAAAATTCAAGCAAAATAACGTTTTTTTACTGGGTAAAATAACGTAGGAAAACGTATAAAAAGAATGCTTTTTAATTTGTACTGTGAGTTAGTAAAATAACGTATGAAAAAAAATTCTGTAGAAAACTAAACTTATTTTATACCAAGTAAAATGTGAGTTCATACTTCAACCCAAACAGAAAAACAGTGTGCTAATTTAAAAAAAAATCACTAAGAAAGGATTAAGCATAAAAAAGATACAAAAGCTCATCCTATATTCATTTTTTTAGCTATAATTTATTAAACTAGTAAGGAGCTAGATCAAACAGAAATAAGATGTGGGTTCTTAAGCCAATCGTCCCATTTGAACGAGACTTTTCATCTAAACTTACACGAATTAAACGATACAGAAACAAGATTATCAAAAATAAAAGTCTTCTTCGGTATATTGTTGCTGTTAAACAAGACCTTGTTACGGAAATTCCATACAGTCCACCACAAATCATAATAGATGCCTTCCATCATACTCTTCAGCTTGCTATACATCTGAATGTTTAACAACCACTCTCTCCATTCCTCGTAAGAATTTACCTCCTCATAATCAATGTTCCACCAAGAAGCCATTTTGCACAATAATTGTTTAGCCATATCACTTTGAAAAAACAAGTGATTTGAAGTCTTCACCCCACCATTGCATACAGGACAAAAATAGAAGCAATCTTTTTTCTTAGGAATTGTGCACTTTGTTTAAAGTAAACCACTATAAATCTTTTTACCACTATAAATTTAATTTATATGTAACTCCTATGAAAGGACTTATCAATGGTCATCTCTTCTAATTTCGTACAAACTGAAACTTGCTTAGGAACTTCAAGAGCATACAGATGGGGGAACAAATCTTTCAAGACTCCTCCAACAAACCAATTATCTTCCCAAAAGAGAGAGAGGAATATCCATTTCCCAGCTTCAATAGAAAAATATCTATCACATTTACACCCTTATCCTTCAAAGATCTCATCTCCTTAATAATCTCAGTCCAAACAGTTTGATTCCCGCCCCTTATATCCATATTTATCTTACCATCTGCACCATGGATAGCTTTGATAACACAAGTCCACAAGGAGTTTTTTGCGAATAAAACCTCCAAATCCACTTAATCATGAGACCTCTATTGAGAGTATACAAACTTGACACCCCTAAACCACCTTTATCTTTTGAAGTAAGGACCTTATCCCATTTAACCCATACCGCTTTATTGCTAATATGATCATGGACATTAAAGAAACGAATACAAATGGATTTAAGGGGTTTAAGAACATTCAAAGGTATCTTATAAATGGACATATGGAATATCGGCATAGAGGCGAGAACAGATTTAATGAGAGTCATCCTACCTCCAATCAAAAGAGCTTTTAATTTCCATTTTGATAGACGTAAAATAACCTTATCCACCACCTCTTTCCAAGCTCCAACCTTAGTGCCAACTGCCAAGATACGCAAAAATATTCTTAAGAATAAGACACCCAAGTTTAGACGCCGCGTTTTTAACTTTCCCATCATCTACATTAATCCCCAGAATCTTACTCTTACACATATTAATTCTCAACCCCGAAGCTCGGTAAAAACATTCCAGAACGTACACAAGCGTATCAATGTTTTGCTCACTCCATTTGCCCAAAAAATGGCATCATCCGCATAAAATAGATGAGAGAGATTAACCTCCAAATTCAATTTATGCCCGTGAATAGACCCACATCAACAACTCGCTGAAATGATATATGTAAGCTCTCCATAACAAGTATAAATAAAAATGGGGAAGGAGGGTCACCTTGTTTAAGGCCTTTAAAGAATTGAAATTCATCTGTTGTACTGCCGTTAATGAGGATGGATCCTCTAGAAGAACGAAGACAGCTTTGGATCCAATTTCTCCATTTGACGTAAAACCAAATTTAATTAGAATGTCATCAAAGAAATCCCAACGGACCGAATCATAAGCTTTTTTGAAATCGACTTTAAAAATAAGAGCATCTTTCTTTCTATTACGGCACCATTGCATAACCTCGTCAAGAATAAACGGCCCATCTAAAATTTGTCTTTCTGCCACGAACGCCGATTGTACCTCATTAACAAGATCACCAATCACTCACCAACCGATTAGTTAAAATTTTGGCAATCACTTTATATAGACTTCCGATCAGACTTATAGGCCGAAAATCTTTGACCATGTTAGCATCAAGAATTTTAGGAATCAAAGCAATTAAATTTGAGTTACACCCAATCGACATATTTTCATGAGTAAAAAAGTATTCGACAGCCTTAAACATATCCAATCCAATAATTTCCCAAAAATGACGAAAAAACCCAAAAGAGAACCCATCTGGCCCAGGTGATTTATCACAGCCACAATCCCACATTGCTTGTTTAACATCCTCTATAGTAACCAGACGATCCAAGTCCTCTCTTTGCTCATTCGATAACACATTAGGAAAATCAATATCAATCCTAGCACGATTCTCCATAGGTTTATCTAATCTTCTACGAAAGTGATCAAAGAACTATTTTTCCACAATCTCCGGAGTATCAATCCAAGTTTCGTTAACCATAATACCTCGAATAGTCATTTGATTCCGCTTATTATTTAACATACCATAAAAGAACTTCGTGTTTTCGTCCCCATCAACTACCCATTTAATTTTAGCTTTTTGTGCCACGTCTAACGACTAGATATTACTAAGTTGTTGAATTTTCTTTAATATCTCTGATCCATTCAACACTACATCACCAGAACTATTCCCCTCGTCAATAATCTCATCTAAACTTCTGAGATTATCTTTGAGGTTATTTGTCTCCCCTATCATATTCGTTCTATATGTAGAAAGCCATCCCTATATCTGACCTTTAGTATACTTCAGTTTAAACATGTAATTACGAATTGCATTTTTCTTATTTTCTGGCGCATCCTTCCACGCATCTCTAACCAGATAATCAAAACAATCCATTTGAAGCCAATAATTATAAAATCGAAAAGGAATTAGGCCATTGATACAATGATTTTGCTAGGTTGAAAATTCGTTCTCGGTATCTTCTCGAATTGATTTCCGGTTAAGTGCAAGAGATAAGTTGTTCTTGGTAAATCAAATGAAAGGGTTGTCGTTGTCTAAATCTAATGAAAAATAAAGACTTAAAACAATTAAAATAAAATAAAGAAGGTAAAAGAAGAAACAAAGAAAGATTAAAACTTGGCGAAAAGTAAATGACGAGAAATTAAAAGCAATAAAGGTAAATAACTCAAACTAAAACTTAGACTAAAAGGGAAGGCAAGTAAAAGTACAAATAAAGAAAAAGGCGGGAAAAGTAAAGCTTAAAAATTAAAATCATAAAACTACAAAAAAAACTGAAAACACTTCATTCGGAATAAAGCCTTCATACGGAATAAATCAATTCATCCGGAATAAAATCCTCATCCGGAATAAAAGGGCTTCATCCGGAATAAACATGTTCATCCGGAATAATTGCTTATACGGAATAAACAGCTCATCCGGAATAATTTCCTCTTATTCGGAATATTTGGCTTCATCCGGAATAATTGACTTTATCCGGAATAAATGCTCGTTCGGAATAATGTGTTGATCCGGAATAAAATATATTCCGAATGAAAGACTTGATCCGGAATAAAAGAATATTCCGAATGAAAGGTTGATCCAGAATATTATTCCGAATGAAAACCTTTTATCCGGAATGTTTATTATTCCGAACGAAGCTCTTGATCCGAAATATATGAAACTAAGCTTTGATTCGAAATAATCTAGGGAACTAAAAACAGTAACGAAGAACAGGGGATGAAATAGAACACGAATTTAACCAAAACTAATCAAGATAAACCAAAAGATTAAACCAAAACAACCACAAATGATCTAATAACAATAATCAATCAAAACAAATCATCAAAACTAACAAATAAAGCCAAATCAATCAAAACCCACTTGATTGAAAACCATACAAACTCAAGAACATGAACACAAAGATTAAACACAAACAAGAAAGGTAGATAGGAGATTAAGAAGAAAAGATAAAGATTCAATAAAACTTACTTAGAATTCAAAGGAATTAAATGTGCATAACAAGTAATTAAAGTGCAAGAATTTAAAGTGCAGGTAATTGAAAATGGTGGAAGTGGTGGTTTGTCAAGCCACCCAACAACTATGAAATGAAGTCCTAATGATCTATATATAGGAGGATTAGGGAGGTGCTTAGTGGAAGTTTCCTCCCTCTTTCTTCTTTCTCTAATTGCATCATTAGTCCTTAATCTTCTTTAATCTTTTGACTTTAATGACTTTGTCTCGGGATTTCTTCAAACTCGTCTTGTAATCTTCAATAAATTAGACTTGAGTTCTTCGGCTTTTTAGTAAACTTCCGTCTTTTGACTTTTTCTTCGATAAATCTTCAGAGTTGGTCTTGGACTTCCGTTCTTTTTCCACTCTTGATTTCTTGACTTGGTCTTTTGTCTTTTTCTTCGATAAAAGCCCGTGAAATCCCGTGTTTTCTCCACTTTTCACCTTTTCGTCCTAAATCACAACAAAAACACAAACCACACATAATTATGACATAAATGACATAAAATACACGTTTTGGCTCGGTTGTTATTGTAATTAAGTGGTAGAAAGGATGGGTGTTTACACACCTATCAAATCCCCTACACTTGACCATTGCAATGTCCTCATGCAATGCATTAGTTACAAAGCACGTTTACATTTTTCATCATAATCAATCCACGTTGGCCTTTATTAAAGAGATAGAAAATTATAAAACAAGTACAGAAATCAAAAACATACCTTCGGGTTTTGGAAATGTCATGAATAATCATCATCCTCAAGTTTTCACTTTCTCCAAACCAAGCTTAGAAACGAGATCATTGTTATTATAAGTTAGCAAACTAACACGAACTCCTGTGGGCCAATTATTCACTTAGACTCCCTTATTCCTAGGTGTATCTCTTATATTTTATTGTTGTCTTGAATGATCACAAAGATGCATTGTTGACTTATTTCGATAGTTTATTAGGCTGAAAATAAAGTGGGACGATTTAATCAATAGTTAGCTAAAGGACAAAATCTTTTAAAACTGCTTCTCGGGACCTCATAAAGTTCATATCTTGGCATAACTCGCTTCGTGATTTGAGACCTTTCTTGGACCGATATTTGGCAGCGACTTCATACTTCAAATCTTTGAGAGACGTTCATGAAATGATGGCCTTCTCTTCATAATTGGAATTTCTTCACTTGAAGTTTTGAGAGATTCTTCATATTTGGACCACGACTTCTTCATTTTTCTCCAATCTTTATTTGGTATTTTGATATACAACGATCCGCCTCCTTTTTGGACTTGGATCTATTTATCCTCATACCTTGCTAGGGTCTTTTCGGATAGACTTCTCCATGACTTTTGGGGAGTTTTTGCTTTTCGCCGTGTATCTCGATCCTTCATATTGATTTTCGATAAATGATTCTTCACATCACTTGGGATCTTTAGCAACAAATGTAGCCCTCATGCCTTGTTAGGGCCTTTTCGGACTCGCAAATCTTTGCATCCCGCTTCAATAAGTTATGCCTTGGCTATGAACTCTAATCCATACCGAGCAACTTTTAAACGATCTTGGGCTAGAAGCTAAGTAACTTTTCAAATCGTACAACCTTATTTATTGCAGATAAATTTATTAGCAAGCGATGGGAGAATAGGCTTATAATTAACTCACATAAATTCACGAAAGAATACCGAACTTATAATTGGCTCTATCATCTCTCGTTCTCCACAGTTTAAAATCTCAAGGAATGAGACTCGTGGATGCTTAGCCTATTAAATCAAAGTTTTGGGTTTTCGAGTCGCCTATAGGATCTTGCAAATTCTTAAACTTTTTCAAGTTTAGAAATCGCATTTTAAAGTTCCCTTGATAAACGACTCTCTAGGATCAATTATAGGAACTTGCGAAAAGTTCTTGTTCTTAACCGTGAGAGTTAAGACTTTCGCGTTTTATAGTTCTCTATATAAAAGTCTAGCAAAACTTGACTTAAACACGTTAAGGATACTAGCTAGAGTAAACTTAGATAAGTAAACTCGGGTTGAGTCAAAAGATTCACAACGTTTGAAAACTAAAACCACTTTATTAAAAATTTATTCGAGCAAAGAAATAAAATAACTATACAAAGGGAAAAACTAATAGGCCAAAATAGATCAAAATTTTTGAAAAATGTCGGAAAATTGATTTTCCGGTTAAAATGAGGACAAATACAAGGAAAAGGCCACTTAACTTCAATAGAAGTCCCCCCCTACACTTGAGATAAACATTGTCCTCAGTGTTTAAGCATGTGGGAGTAAACTCCCCCACACTTAGGACATTGTGCACTTTGTTTAAATCTCGCTAAGGAAGAGACGACTAAAGAGATTCCTATTTTAATATTGAGAAATATAAAATAGTGAATCGAAAAGAGTTTAGGATAGAACCAGGAAGAAGGGAACACGAAATCGCGGTTCGTTAAAAGTCATCAAGAGTGTGTCTTTGAAGCTCTAATCCCTGCACATGATAAGAAAGAAAGCAAGAAACACCAACGGGGCTCCCCCTACACTTATGGTGAAAACAGGTAAAGATAGATAGATAATTGGGTTGCCTCCCAAAAAGCGCTTGTTTATATTAACCGAGTCACGAGCCTGACTCGTCCCTGAATTAAATGGTCCATGGGGAAGCCTCAAATGTAATACCGGGATCAAAAACCTTGTCCTCGTTCCCGGTGGACATCAAAGAAGGAGAGGCGGGGGGATAAGTCTTGTATGGGAGAAAGGTCCTTTCAACATACGTAAAGTATGTGAAATCAAGATCCACGGGAGGTGGGGTGGGTAAAGTAAGCACATTGTCATCCCCCAAAGACAATGGAGGCTGAGCATTTGGCAAAGCCGTAATGTTATCAATGATAGCATAATCAATGTCACCTCCCGGGTCAAAGCACTCATCCTCCGTAATAGTGGCTAAAGGGGAGGATGAAAGGTGCTCGGGAGGGGGACTTGGGACAATACCTTCCTGCAGCAAATTATCAGAAATAATATCCCCCTTCGTATCATTATCATCAATACCTGGAGGTATGGAGTGAATGTCGATTTCCTCCAGCAATGGGTCATTATCTTCAACGGGAGGAATAGATGGAGGCAAAGTCTCGGAGAGAGGAGGAGAAGTCAACTCTTCGATTTGAGCAATAAGAAGATGCACTTTCCGTAATCTGTCGCGGAGAATCACGTCTTCCACCTCATCCACAAGATCAAGTTCATCGGTGAACTTCTCGTAAGCCGGAGAGAATAAATCGTCATCGCCCGCGTCTCCCGGTGGAGATTGAGAAATTTCAAAAGTGAAATTCTCATAGCGAGGAGAAAAATCGTTATCATTAGGATCGACCTCTTCCGTAAGAGCAATGTCGTCCTCAGGCTCCATAGCAGTAGGCATGTCACAAACCTCCTCATCAAAGAATTTATCGAGACCAAAATCACTCAGCTCACTCAATGTATCACAATCCTTAGACACGTTTGGGATATCGAGAGAAGGGATGACAATTGCACTAGGACATTGAGCAGTAAGATCATTCCAAGAAATAGTAGGCTCGTCGTCATCATCATCATAATAGTATGGATACACCAGAGGAGGAGTATAAGTCTCGATATTCGATATTTTCTCAGGCCGTTGATCCTCTTGATATTTTTCGATGATCTTGTTGCAAGCTTCTTGAACTTTTTGAAAGCTGTCAAAAAATGCGGCCATTTGCTCAGGAGGAAGTGCACAAAAGGGTTGATGATCGATGAAGTGTTGTGGGGGCTCAAAATGTTGAAAACCTGAATTATAGCATGGGTGTGGCTCATAGTAGTTCATCGGTTGAGAAGAATTAGAACACGGGTTTGGTTCATAATAATCCATCGGTGAAGAAAATTGAGGACACGGATCTGGCTCATAATAATTCATTGGCGGACAATAAGAAGTATCGTGAGGACCCCCACAGTTGTTGCAAAACGGGTGAGGAGAAAGACTGGGTGCGTCTTGTGGATAGTTATTATCATTGTCATAATTGTACCCCGGTTCTTGCCCGTGATCATACGGGTATCGAACCGGGCACGAAACATGCCAATGAGAATCGCTTCCACAATAGATGCACGAGGGAACAGGAGGTGGATTCAAAAAGGACGAATTAGTCGAGTTGCACAAAGGACAAAATCCGAATAGGAATTGTGTATTGTCGATATCGTTTCCGCACCGCTCACATGTACACCATTGACATGAGTCGTTCTCGTATAATCGTCTCCCACACCCGACGCAATGGACATAAGAATCCATAAAGAAAAATAGATAAGTAAGAAGAATATTTTTGGTGCAAAACTCTGAAAAAGAAATGCTTTTTATGATTTTTCAAATGTTTTGGGATTTTTGAAAATTTTTGACACGAAAAATAACGTTCACGAGTGAACGGATCCCAAAAGCCAACGCGTCTCTCACAAAAAACCGTTAATCCTCACGAAAAGAGCCGGCAGCGGCGCCATTTGATACAATGATTTTGCTAGTTTGAAAATTCGTTCTCGGTATCTTCTCGAATTGATTTCCGGTTAAGTGCAAGAGATAAGTTGTTCTTGGTAAATCAAATGAAAGGGTTGTCGTTGTCTAAATCTAATGAAAATAAAGACTTAAAACAATTAAAATAAAATAAAGAAGGTAAAAGAAGAAACAAAGAAAGATTAAAACTTGGCGAAAAGTAAATGACGAGAAATTAAACGCAATAAAGGTAAATAACTCAAACTAAAACTTAGACTAAAAGGGAAGGCAAGTAAAAGTACAAATAAAGAAAAAGGAGTGAAAAATAAAGCTTAAAAATTAAAATCATAAAACTACAAAAAAAAACTGAAAACACTTCATTCGGAATAAAGCCTTCATACGGAATAAATCAATTCATCCGGAATAAAATCCTCATCCGGAATAAAAGGGCTTCATCCGGAATAAACATGTTCATCCGAAATAATTGCTTATCCGGAATAAACAGCTCATCCGGAATAATTTCCTCTTATTCGGAATATTTGGCTTCATCCGGAATAATTGACTTTATCCGGAATAAATGCTCGTTCGGAATAATGTGTTGATCCGGAATAAAATATATTCCGAATGAAGGACTTGATCCGGAATAAAAGAATATTCCGAATGAAAGGTTGATCCGGAATATTATTCCGAATGAAAACCTTTTATCCGGAATGTTTATTATTCCGAACGAAGCTCTTTATCCAGAATATATGAAACTAAGCTTTGATTCGAAATAATCTGGGGAACTAAAAACAGTAACGACGAACAAGGGGATGAAATAGAACACGAATTTAACCAAAATTAATCAAGATAAACCAAAAGATTAAACCAAAACAACCACAAATGATCTACTAACAATAATAAATCAAAACAAATCATCAAAACTAACAAATAAAGCCAAATCAATCAAAACCCACTTGATTGAAAACCATACAAACTCAAGAACATGAACACAAAGATTAAACACAAACAAGAAAGGTAGATAGGAGATTAACAAGAAAAGATAAAGATTCAATAAAACTTACTTGGAATTAAAAGGAATTAAATGTGCATAACAAGTAATTAAAGTGCAAGAATTTAAAGTGCAAGTAATTGAAAATGGTGGAAGTGGTGGTTTGTCAAGCCACCCAACAACTATGAAATGAAGTCCTAATGATCTATATATAGGAGGATTAGGGAGGTGCTTAGTGGAAGCTTCCTCCCTCTTTCTTCTTTCTCTAATTGCATCATTAGTCCTTAATCTTCTTTAATCTTTTGAATTTAATGACTTTGTCTCGGGATTTCTTCAAACTCGTCTTGTAATCTTCAATAAATTAGACTTGAGTTCTTCGGCTTTTTAGTAAACTTACGTCTTTTGACTTTTTCTTCGATAAATCTTCAGAATTGGTCTTGGACTTCCGTTCTTTTTCCACTCTTGATTTCTTGACTTCGTCTTTTGTCTTTTTCTTCGATAAAAGCCCGTGAAATCCCGTGTTTTCTCCACTTTTCACCTTTTCGTCCTAAATCACAACAAAAACACAAACCACGCATAATTCCGACATAAATGACATAAAATACACGTTTTGGCTTGGTTATTATTGTAATTAAGTGGTAGAAAGGATGGGTGTTTACACACCTATCAGCCATATTCAAACGTACATTCGCGTAAAAGAATGGGGCGATGATCTGATATAAAAAGATCCAAATAAATTGCACTAAGATTAGGACATAACGTGACTAAATTCTAGGAAACAAGAAATCGATCCAATTTGCTCATCTTTTTACCAGATTTATGACACCAAGTAAATACAGTACCACCAAGCTGCACCTCATTAAACCTCGTGTTGGAAATAAAGGAATTGAAAATATCTGCGTCATGAGCTTTAAACACTGACCCAAATTGTTCAGACTAATATCTCACTTCATTAAAATCCCCCATCATAATAACATCACTATTCCATTGTTTCGACGCATGAGTTAAGTAATATCATAACATACGTTTTTCACTAGCCTCTTGAGGAGCATATACAATCACAATCATTAACTCTCTACCTGATTTTAACCACGTACCATGAATAATAACAAAATAATCCGATCTTGTAAAGTTGGATTTGCGAAACGAATTTGGATCCCAAATACACAATATCCATCCCGAGTTGCCAACAGAATCACTATGCACATGCTCAAATGATAAATTACCCCAACATGCCCTAACACATCCTAAGTCAATATTCTCCATCTTAGTTTCTTGAAGACCCACAAAGTTCACTTTATTTTTTATGCATAACTCCCTTACCCAATCTTTTTTAGCCTTTTGGGTGAGGCCTTGTACATCTAAAGAAAAAAAATTCATTTATTAACCCCAATCTCTCCTTGGGAATTAATAATCTCTGTGATATCTTTAACACACCCCTCCATGTTGTAACCCATAGTTTTCTCACAACTTCCTCCATCAGTCCTAGTATAGAACCACCTGAATGTAATCTTCATGATTTCTTTATACGACATGAACCCGTAGAACTTGATGTTTTATCAATTGATCCAGATTTTTCTTTGTCACCATCCATGTTCACAAAAGAATTATTTTCCCCCTCGTTGCACCATTCCCCACTGAACCTTCCTCATTTATGGTCCCTGGTGGTGTAAAACCCGAAGGGTTTTTGAGGCTAGAATTTGTTTTCTTATTCTAGGGTTCCTTATCATTAGTATCTTTTTAGCATCGGATAAATGTCAAACGGGTCTTCTGATACATTCTTATTGTTCTGCTCTTCCGACCCATTAAATTCAGTTTCCAAAACTTCTTCCACATCGCTTTCATCAATAAATTTATTAATCTCCTGATCACTGTTAAACCCATCATGATTTCTTCCATCGAACCATCTTCTTCTTCAATAAGTTCTGGGTTCCACCCCGTCACTTCTTTAGCACGTAACTAGAACGCTTTTCCACGTAACTCAATTTTAAAACTTTCAAATATGTTTTGTTGAACCTTAGAAAGGATTCAAAGTCTTTTAGAGTAGAAATTCAATTCATCATAATTATCAACCTCCAATAGACAACCTCATTTGGTGGCTATACGTTTAAATGTCTGTTCAGTTTAAAACTTTAAGGGAATGCCTTCTATTTCCACCCAAACAACTCTCTCTTCCAAAACAAAATCCATATCCGCATGTTTCAGACTTGAAAATCATGAATTCACTCCCCTATTATCTTTAAATGAGTCTCTGACCTTGACATTTTCAAACTCAAGCAACACCCATAACTCACCTAAATAACTAATCTTCAGGACATCGAATCATTCATTACATAACACCTTTTTGAGGTTCAAAAGGGATGTAAACTCTTTAACTCTGCCCATCAACGCACATGAAACATCCTTTTTATTCATATATTCTTCCTCAAGCACAATCACAGGTAAGGATTCCGTCTCAGCAGACACATTACTACCTCTAACCACATTCACAAACGATTTTTCATTACCCCACTTAACCTCACCCTTGTAAGCCCCATTAACGTTTCTCTTCACATGGGCCTTCTCCTTCTTATCAGATTGACTGATATGGTTCGAACTACCCTTATTAAATTTCGCAACATTTGAAAAAAGCTTAAGTCGACCCACCCAAATCGTACATAGATTATTTACCACCCTATCCACGTTAAAGACGTTGATAAAACAAACAAAACCAAACAGCTTGCCATCTTTTACCCTCCTCGTAGGAATATAAGAATCAACCACATGACCGTATTGCTTGCATGTATGGTAAAGGTCCTTTGTAGAAAAGGACATCGGGAAATTTGCTATAAAAATCGAAGTCGAAATCCTAGTAACATCATCTTCTTTAGAATGAACATAACCCACTGAACTTTGGAATGAATGGAATATGAATCAAAATCCTTAATCACAATAACAGATCCTTATCTTAATGATATCGTCGAGCCTCGATAAAAGTTAAATCAAATGGTTTCCATCAAGGATCAGTTACCAAATCCAGTATTATGATGAATACCAGGCCAGAAATGGATCACATCAAGACGATCAAACCCTAATCTCCCCAGCTACGTCGAATCAGAACATAAGAATCAGATCAAAACCCACGATTAAAACAACCTTAATTGATTGTTATAGAGTGAATGGAGATCAAACAAGATTATAATAGGTATTGGATTGAAGGGAGATCTATATAAACACATCCACAAAACATAAACGGCAGACAAACCACATAAACCTTCCTTCTACGGGCGAAGTTAGTAGGGGGACTAGTGGGTGCTAAGTCTCCCCTAATCAACCTATTTCACTTATTATTTATGTGTATTACAAGCAATTTTTCTATTATTTTCTATATTAAGCCTCCCATCAATATGACTTTTTGTCTTAAGTATTATCCGCCTCTCCTAACTAAAAATCCTGGCTCCGCCCCTGTCCCTCGACAAAATTAATCTCTACGGCTTCGGATTACTAGCGAATAAAGAAGCTCGTTCTTGAGTTCAATCGCAAAGACGATACTCACAGACGACATGTCCTTTTGACACACGAATTGACGAAGAGTAGTGGATCAAAATTGAATTGAAAGATCAAAGGAAAAAGGCGCCGACATTGATGTTTTTTGCTCATCTTATATTCATGTAGAAGCAAAAAGATAACAATATATTTTTTGTTAAACCCACGTTGTATTTTTCACGAGGAAAAGGATTGTACTGTTCGTTATCAGTATATATAGTGCCTCATTTTTACTAACGGAGAGATGAAAATATGAGTAAAAAAACGTGAAACTATCATTTCGTAAACCATACAATAAATTTTGCACTTTACTCTTAACTACCCTTACAAAATGTGTATCGCAATAAGGGAGTAAATGGGCATGGTTGTCGGGTTTTAGGTTTGGGTTGAATTTGGTTGGTCACAGTTTTGGCCCATAAACTATCGAACCATTTTAGTAGTAGTGACTAAGGTATAAGTAACCCACTGGTTTGGCCCATGTGGTATATTGCGTTGGCTTGTACTCTTGTAGAGTTGGGTTAGGAATGTCCTTAATAATTATAGTGATCATGTTAAAATTTTCTAGTTTATGTGCTCGGCTGGTAGGATTCTTGAGATTTACATAAAATGAAACGTTTATATTTATCGGGTTTGTAAAATGTGCGACTGAAAGTTTTGACGTTTGTGACTCACACATTAAATTTTGTTACATGTGATGAGGATATCGGTTAAGCACGTACGAAAAACTGAAAAAGCATGAGCAATGTTTTGGGCAAGGTTGTTAAGACTTAAAAATCCCATCTATACCTTTCTTTGATTTTGCAAATTTTTATTATTTTTTCATTTTATAATTTTTGTTTTGTTATAAATTGTGAAACAAAAAATACGGAATAAAAAAATAAATTTAATAAATCAAAACTGTTAAACTAACAAAAATACGGAAAATAAACTGATAAAAACATTGTTTAGAAAATGATACGAGGACAAAAAGTACACAAACAGTTTACTTTTTTTCATTTTTCACTGAGCCAAATACATATAATAGCATCCAATGTTTGCGATTATTTAAAGTCCCGCATATGTAATTGTAGTGTCATAAAAAATGTATAAAGATAGGCATAACAGTAGCACCCAAATAATCACACTTTTCTTATGCCTATTTTTATACAAAATAGTTTGCGGTTATTTAAAGTCCCGCATGTGGTGTCACAAAAAATGTATAGCCATAAAACGAGGAAAGTCACTTAAAATTTATTAACAAGAGAAGAATGTCATCCAAAATGTCAAAATGTATAAGCATAAAACAAATCCTAGTCATCAATTTTTCTATCAAATTAAGAAAGTTCGCTTTCATTTTTATAATGTTAAAATTAAGAAAGTTTACTTTTATTTTTTAATATTAAATATTTTATAAATCATTGATCATTACATAAAAAAAATAGTAAAAAATAATATTATCATGGAAAGATTAAATCATCATTTTACAGAGAAGAACTTTTATTTAAATTCAAATAAACTTTTTTTCTGAAAAATTCAAATGTGATATTTTCAAACATAATTAAAAAATAAAAATAAAAATCATCAAAAGTAAATATATCAAGTGTGCTTTTACTAAAAGATAAAAAGCACTCGTCATAATGATATGTTTTTTTATCGGTGGATGATTTATCTTTCTCAAAATATTTAATTATAAAAAATAAAAAATAAGTATCTTATTTTAATAAAAATTAAATAGCTAAAATTGTTTAGTTAACTCTTTAAATAATTTTTAATTACCTTAATAGACTCAAACCTTACAGGTCGGATGGCATGTTTGGTAAGAATTTTTTCGAAGCTTTTTAAGAAATGTTAGTTTTTTTTCAAAATATATATTTTTAAAAAATAAGTAGCTTTGTTTGGCACAATAACTTTTTAGAGTTGTTATTTTTATTTTAAACAAGTAAGTTTAAATAAACAACTGATTCATAAAGCTTTTTAAATTGTTAAGAGCTATTAAAACTATAAATTACTGATACACCCTTTATCCATATTATAATTTATTTAAACATGCCATTTTAAGTCATTTTACATTTTAATTTTACAGTCAATGTTATTTTACCAAATATTTTTATTAAAAACAATATATAGTCAATTGCTCAAGTTAACAACTTTATAATTAACAGCTTACTGCTAATGGCTACTTTTATCAAACCTAGCCAACTTATCATCATACTATCTTATAAGTATTTAGCACTTTTATTTATAGAATACTTGAAAATTTCAAGTTACAATAGATAACGCTATTTGTACAAACAAAACAAACATACATTGTAGAAAACTTAAACATGTAATTATACTATTAAAACAACATATTAAATTAAAACACCTCACATAGTACAGTTGTTAAAACATAATTAAAAATTAATTAAAACATAAAAACATAATTTAATACTCATATTAAAACTAATTAATACATAATAATTAATACACACATAAATATAAAATTAATTAATAGTACTAATTAATATATAATTAATACACTATATTACTTAAAAATACAATTATATATACATATTTTACATCAATTAAAAACATGTATCTACAAAATCGTACATATGTTGTCTACCTAAAATGATGGTGTACATAATTTTGAAATCGAATCGGGCTAACGGGCTCAACTGGGAACCGAAGTCACAATCGGTTCGGCTAGCCAAAAATCCGTCATAATACAAACCGAAGAGGCCATATCAAAACCGATAAAAATAACCGATTACGTAAATATGTACTATTTTTCTAACATCACATAATTCTGTAGTACTTATAAACGAGATTGCAGTTTCTCTCTAAAATTTAAAGTAGTACACTCTAACAAGCTTTTGGTACAAACTTGTATAACAAAAAAACTTCATAAAATTATTTTTGTATTAAGTGGGGAACAATACACATTCAATGAAAAAGTGAATACAAATTAATATGTAACATGTACAAATGATTATTGCTATAAACTATAATTTTTTATATACAATTATTTAAATTGTTCACAACTGTAAATCTAATATTAAATCTGCGTTTGATTATGAATCATTCATTTTTTTATAAAGTTGCATATTCGAAAACATATATTGTTAGTGTATGCAGTTTAGTACAAATTTAGTAAAATACGAATTAATTCAATTAAATTGTACATATCAAAATAAAAAAATTTTAAAATTATTATAATATATGAAAACGTGTAAACATATAAACTACATTTTTTTTATATTTACACGTTATATAATATTATGACAATGTTACATAAATTAGCAAATAACGTTCACGATTAATCATCACAATTTTGTTGTAATAGAATATATGAAATAGTTTATTATTGTTTTGAGTTATTCCAACTCAAAACTCTTATCATTATTCGTAAAATTATTATTAAAAAATATATGATTTAAGTTCATTTGGATATCAAACTTATCTAAGATATGAGGGGATTCATCCCCACCTTCCATCTCCTCACCATCTAATGGCTGAGATTAAATCCCATTTTATACTGCAGGGGAATTTTCGTCATTTCATCCGCTACTATATAAATCATTTTATCCTCTCTTTCTCATAAAACACACACACCCTAACATTACTTCTCTCTCTACCTCCCGATCTACTTTCTCTCTCTATAAGTTGAAACGTATAATCACAAATCCATCACGAACATCATTACTAATCCATCGCAAATCGATTAATTAACACGAATTCATATCAGGTTTGTATTCTCATAATATATTCTTATTTTTTAGTTTATTTGATTTTGAATAAGCTTATTAATTTATTGTCATTAGCTTATTTTAAACGAAATATTCTGATTAATAGTTCGTATTTGGATCGAATCCTTCCATTTGATTGTTCTTATTTTGATCAAATTATTTTAGTTATATGATTTATGTGAATAAGCTTATTTGTTTGAATAAGATTTTGAATTAGATGAGAGTTATGAATAATTTTGTGAATTAGATAGGAGTTGTGTGAATAAGCTTACAAATTATATGAGAGTTACGAATAAGCTAGCTTCTTAGCTTATTTTGACGCATCATAAGGTATTTTATGTAAGTTAAATTAAGTTTACTGATGTGGGTTGTAATAAGCTTGATATATCATATATGATAGTTATATATCATATATGATAGTTATATATCATATATGATATATCATCATTTATCATATATGATATAACTATCATATATGATATATCAAACAAACCATAAGAAAAAACAGATTTTGTATGAGTTTTTTTTTAGAAAAACTGTATAAACTCTTGAAACGTGCCTTCTATCATCTATATGAGTAATACTTTTTGTTGTTAAAATTTTGCATAATATGTTATTTTCTATCTTTTATTAGTGCAGTCAGACAAAGGTGGTGTGATTGCCCGATTTAGAGCAAAGCAGAGAGGGATGTTGATTATAACAAGAGAATGTGCACGGATATGTTATACGGATCAAGACGAAGAGGCGTGGTTCATGAATTCATCAGTTAATAATCTGTTTTAACAATAGTTTATTGTTGAAAAAGAAGAGTAGTTGTAATAATAATGGTGTTTGCATCTTTTGATTTTGTATAAATGGTTATCATATATGATATCGGATGTGTATTATATATGATTTTACATTAGGTTGTGTTATGTTTGAATTATCATATATGATTCTGTCCATAAGTACATTTTTTATGTTATGAACAAGTGTTTAATTATTAATTGTGCATACTCTTCGTTGTAATCATGAATTCATCCAATTCTTTGTTTAAACCGAAGTTTTTTTTAGTATCATATATGATAATGCATTATCATATATGATAGTGCATTATCATATATGGCTTAATTTATCAAAACCATCATGACATAATACCAAGAAAGCTAAACCATATTAACAAGACATTGTACAAGATACCAATCGATTACAAAATCGTCCATATACGTCAAAACTCCATTAGGAGATTACAAGGAAAAAACAAACAATACATTTTAAACGTAAAATAAAAATTCACGAACTTCTTCAATAAGCTTCTTGGCCTTTTGGATGCTTGTAATGTTCAACATTCCTTGTAAACAGCCTTCTCTACACAAATAAGAAGATTTAATTCATTTTTCAAGCGCATCATCATATATGATATATTTTATCATATATGATATTTTAGCTTACATCATATATGATAAAATATATTATATATGATATTTCACTAACAGGTCACACTAAATTTGTTCAGCGATATTAAGCCATAAAATCTTATAATTCATGAAAATAAGCTAATAAGTTAGCTTATAATTCATCATAATAAAAATGATGATAATTTCTAAGCTTATTCACATTAATCATCTAATAAAAAAGCAAACACATCCATAATCACATCAAAATAAGCTTATTTACATAAAATAAGCTAAAAAAGATATAAATGATGATGATATAACCTGGTGATTTGTTCTTCAATAGCATCAACATCTTTTTTTTTTAAATTTTTAACGCGATTTGTTGATGACTTTTTATTTGTGTGTATTTTAGTATGTGTTTTGGATCGAGATGATGATTGAATAAGCTTATGTGTGTGTGTGTTTTTGTGTTAGATCTGAGATAAAAGAAGAGGGTGAGATGTATTTGACAGGTGGGTGGGGTGGGTGGAAATTTTGATTTTTTGGTAAATGAAAGGTGGGGATTAATCCCCTTATATCCAAAAGATACTACCCAAAATAACTGGACTCAAAATATATATACTCATAAAATATTTAGCCCAGTGTAAAAAAGTTCCTATGAACCAATAAATTCCTAAATCAGAGCTCTAGAAAGAGTCTTTATACCCAAAACCATCATTATTAAACCTCACAAACAAACGCAAACTAAATTCACGATTCTCACTTACTTACCGATCCGAATCCAATTCAACTGCAAACAAAACCCAACAATGGTTAGTTTAGTTTATAGTTTTTTTTTTTTATATAATTCTGTTAGGCATTTTATCGAACACTTGGTTTGCATCATAATATTGCTTATAAATTAAGCTACTATACTAACTTTTTTTTTTTTGTGGGTTTTGTTATTTTGATGTAGTCAGTTACGCTTCATACTAATTTGGGTGATATCAAGTGTGAGATTGCTTGTGATGAAGTCCCTAAAGCATCAGAGGTTAGTTCACTTCTTTTATTTTATTATTTAATAAGCTTATATGTGGGCTTATCAGCTTATTTGAGTTCGGCTTATAATTCATATGCCCCAGTTTTCTGGCTTTTTTTTAGCTTGTATAGGGTTATGATGAGATATAATAAATGTATATTAGTCCATAGTGCTCAAAATAAGCCAGATATTTGTAGCTTCGAAATCAAGTAAGCCCATTAGACTATATATAAGCTGGAAAATCGAGGCTTATGACATCTAAGTCGGAATCAAATAAGCTCACAAGCCCACATATAAGCTTAATAAGGTGTTTGTTTAAGCAAATTTGTGGGCTTATGAGCTTTTTTGATTTCGACTTATATTTTAATTTCATATTTAAGACGTATGAGCTTATATAAGTTTATTATATCATAATAAGCTTATATTAAGTACTGTATCAAAATAAGCCTGAAAATCAGGGCTCCTGTAATATAAGCCGAAACCTAAAAAGCTCATACGCCCACAAATAAGCTAAAAAAACACCTTATTAAGCTTATATGTGAGTGGGCTTATGAGATTATTTGATTCCGGCTTAGATGTCATAAGCCTCGATTTCAGATTATTATCATAACAAGATCATATTAGCCCGTAAATGTCAAAAATAAGCCGAAATCAAATAAGTTCATAGGCTCATATATAAGCTTAAATAAACACCCATTGTTGTTTATGTGATGTTTTGTGTGACCCTTGAGATAGTGATAATGTGTCATAAACCGGGGAGGGCGAATCTTTGATTCAGATGGACGTGGCCTATCCCATGACCGTCTCAGAATCTTTCCCTGGCGACCCTCCCTAGATGTTGAAGATAAATAGTATTTGGAAGGGTGATTGAGGTTTTTCAATCTTAAATTAAGTTACTAATTAGGTTAGTACTAAGAGTATCGGGTCTACTATTTGATTGTTGATTACCTTGCACTGATTACATGGGTCTTATATGTAAGAGGGTATGACTAGGTTTGAGTTGACCGTATTAAGCGATACATCTGTGGGTAGATAATGGACATAATGTTCCGTGAAAAAGAACGGAAATGGAGAATATGTTTCTGACATGTAATTTGAAAAGCAGGTACATGAATTTTGAAAATAATATTATGAAGTTATGAGCATCAGTGTTTCGAATAAACATGAATTAAGTGATAGCGAAATCTTCACTCAAACCCTGATCTTTTTATCTAATCAACTTCTTCTTGGAGCAGTATACGAGTTCTTTTAACCGTCAATGATATGTAATGAGAACTATTGCTTCTTTTTTATTTTATAGAAGTAAGACAACTAACCTGCAAAAACTATATAAAATAACCTAAACCTAGTATACGTAACAGATATCAATATTACATGCAAGACAAGACAGGTGATGGTAAGTTGGTAACCAGGGATAAGATGCTAACTGAGTAGTTTTCATAAACAAATCTTACAGATACGATATTAGGTTAAGCCACTGGTTAACATTACATCTCGGGCGCAACATGTTAAAGAGGTTATATACATAACTACAAACTTGGTGTAGTTGTGCCTTGAAATTTCACCTTCCTTCCTTAACCTGAAGTGAGTATCAATTCAACTTGAATCATGTGCTTGTTTCCACTCTATTCTCTTGCTGTAAGTTTTTGTTTACTTGGTGCGTTTATGAAACCATCACTGCAATTTAGACAGTGATTCTCAGTCTAATATGTCTTTAAATAGGGCATTGCATATCTTGTATCCTCGGGCGAGTACCAAATTGTCACTTGTGATGCTACTTGCAACATAACTTTTTATCACACATTCATGCTGATGGAATTTATAATACTTGATGGCTACAGAATTTTCTAGCATTATGTGCAAGCGGATACTACGATGGCACCATTTTCCACAGAAACATAAAGGGATTTATGATCCAGGGCGGAGATCCCACAGGGACTGGCAAAGGAGGGACAAGTATTTGGGGTAAAAAGTTTGACAATGAGATACGTGAGTCTCTTAAGGTAAACTTGCATTGTTGGATGTTTTCATCTTTCTAAATTAGACTGTATCATATGCTCATTCTTCCATCAATAGTATCACTACTGATTTATGTCACCATCTCCTAATATGATCATTCTACTAAAAATTGAGACGTTCGAAGTCTGATAATTAAGTCACGCAACCAAGATATTGTTACATGATCCAAGTGTGTGAGTTCCATAAACAAGTGTCTAGTAGCAAACAATGCACTATTTCTTTGTGAGATATGTTCTGTACAGATCAACTTTGAGGTGTCTTGAGTGATATAATGATAATTAATCTTCCTGGCATGAACTAGTAGATTTAACTTTTAGATGTCATTGTTAGTTTTTCTTCTTGATGCTTCCGGGTGTTTTTGTGTTGCTTTACTGATAATTGTTTGGCTCTTTCTTCAGCACAATGCAAGAGGTATGCTGTCAATGGCTAATAGTGGGGCTAACTCTAATGGGAGCCAGTTCTTCATCACGTACGCTAAACAACCACATCTCAATGGAGTGTATACTATCTTCGGCAAAGTGATACATGGGTTTGAAGTACTTGATCTCATGGAAAAGGTAATACTTGGATACTTGCTTGTATCTGTGCTTAGAAAATCAGTTGCTCCCTTTTTACACTTTCCATTTCGCAATGTCTGGTTAAACATTTTGCAAACCTTACTTGTCTACCTGTTATTTTTGGTACGGCTTAATGTGTGTTGATCTTGTTTAAGACATGTGACTGATTGTTCCATGCACTACATCTTAGATCAGAACTTGCATTCATGAAATATAGGGGGCATTTTTTTACGTACCTGAATGAAATTAGTAACTGCTTATAACGGCAACCCTACAAGTGTACATGATTTTTTTCAATTGCTTATAAGGCAAACGTACATGATGTTTTTCAAATGCTTACTTGCTAATCTAGGAGTCTAATTGTATACCTATCTAACAAGTGTGCTATGGTTGTATGTAAAGACGACATAGTTTTGTATACATGGATTGCAAGATTGCATGTTAGGCGGGTTTGGGTGCGAGTCAAATGGATTTGTGCACCACAGTTCGTCCATTTTTTTGATTTTCTAGCAATTATTTTTGCATAATATAATGCACATAAACTATATTTATTACAATGATAGACATAGTGTTTCAGTAAACAATCTAGGAGGTTATATGTAATAATATAAAAAAAAACTCTGGTGGAGAATTTTCAACCCAGTTTGCCCTTTCGACCCACTCAATATTATGTGATTTTTATTTTGACATGTTTGCTACAACTTTGATTCATTTTTCATTTGTGCAGACTCCAACAGGAGCTGGGGACCGGCCACTGGCAGAGATCAGGATTAACCGTATAACGGTCCATGCTAACCCGCTTGCTGGCTAGGCTTCATATTGATTCATGTGATCACTTAACTTGAATATTCACAATTATGGTCTAGATTTTGACATGTTTGTAATGATACAGATGTAAGAATTCTAGCGTTTAGAGTTTACATTATACTTTATGTATTGAGAATCCTGGGCTTTAAAATGTGATTGGTTTCATCTAATGTACTAAATGGTTGATTTTGGTGGGCATCTTTTCCTCAATGCAGTTTTATAAGCATACTTTATATACATGTATATTTGTAGAAGTAAATTTTGTGGACAAGGAAGTGTTTTTAAAATGATTAGAAGTTTTCGTTGGTTCAAGCCAGTCAGAACATCCACAACTTACATATATGAAAGTGTTGGTATCAATTTTTTGACATGAACATGTCATACTAGATTTTGGAGGCGAACCAATTATGCACCTCATTGCAAAACACCGGTAACTTTGTGCACGTTTTCTTAGTTCCAAGTACCTACCTGCAAGTCTGCAACGCTACATTGAGGACTTTACTTATAGAATATGTTGATACTATTGCTTATTTGGCAAAATGTTCTAAACTGTATTGTATTCAAGAATGTTGAAGATGGTTACTACCACTACCAACTAACTAGTTACTATATATACACAAAACAGCATGAACTTGTAAAGGCTCCAATTCAAATGCCTGTGGAATGGTTTTAAGCTTGATCATTGCAACTTGCGATCAATATATAAACCTGTTGATGAATACCCTTTGATTCCTTTCCATATTTCTAACGAATCCTTCCTCTTTCTGTATTTTTGCTGCAAACTTCAGCCTCGCCAACATCAACGATAAGTTTGTAATGATCCTAGTGTATCTAACTCAGCCAACAAAGATTATCAAATGGTAATAAGTTTGTAATGATCCAGTTGCTGCAAACGTCGAATATTCCACCTGATATTCGTTACCACTTACCGGCCACAGGTTACGTCAGGCGACCTATCACTTGATGGCCACCCCGTTACCTCCGCCCTGCAATAATACCTAACTATAATCATATAAAAGTAACTGTAGTTTTTTTTAACCCACCTAAACAAACGGTAGGAAACCACTATATTAGATTAACCATGAAGAAAATCAAAGATACAAAACAAAACAAAAGTGAAGGAAAATACAAACCAGAAGGATTTAGTACACTCAAATACGCAAAAAGACCAATACGGAAGATAAGACCACCACAATAATTGCAGACAGAGTGCGGTCACAATGTGCCAAACACCAATAAAAATGCAAAATTGCAGGCAGAAAGTTGACCCATTGCACCAAACACAAACAAATCAAAGGGTCGAGCAATCCAAGTATCCAACTACGCCAGAAGTAGTTTATTTTTATTTAAGCATATGATACATTCACAAACTGTAATAAAGGTGGTTCTTGTAGGGTCTGTGGGCGATTTGTTCATAACTAATGAGGGTACATATTAGAAGATAAACGAGGGGCTAGAAGGACCTCAAGTGGTGTTGCTTTGTTGTTCGTCAATCCTGAGGTTTCAGTCATATCAACTAGTTCATTTGATGGTGATTTGAGGTCAAACTGTTGTAACAAACTTGCAAGTGTTAAACCCAAAGCTTGGAGGGAAAAGAAAGCGGCTGGGCACATTCTTCTACCACTACCGAAAGGAAGCAATTCGAAATGATTTCCCTTAACATCAATGTCCTTGTGGCTTGTCAAGAATCTCTCTGGTCGAAATTCGTCAGGATCTGACCAAACACCTGGATCACGGTGCAATTTCCAGATATTAAGCAGTAAACGTGTGCCTTTTCCGACGTTGTATCCACCCACAATACAGTCCTCCGTAGACTCATGAGGAACTGAGAGTGGCCCGACCGGGTATAGCCGAAATGTTTCTTTGATGATGGCGTCTAGATAGGCTAAGTTCTTAATATCTGACTCCTCAACCAACCTGTCTCTTCCAACATGTTCATCCAGTTCATCTTGTGCAATTTTTATCGCGAATGGGTTGTTAAGTAGCAACGATAATGCCCATATTAATGTCTCTGATGTCGTGTCTATGCCTGCTGTAAGAAATTGCTGCATAATCAATGGATTAGCGCCTTCTAGGAACCATGCTTAAAAAACCAGTTACTAAAATGATGAGACAATAAGGTAGAGAACTTACTTGGCATGTCGATTTAATGATTGTATCATTGTCAAAATCAGGGAATTCGCCTTCAGAAGCACCTTGAATGATGTTAATGAGCACATCAATGAAGACTTGGTTCCCTTCATACTCCTGTGACCCTTTCTCTGGTTTGCGCTCTTTTAACCATCCCTCAAAGATGTTGTCCAGATCTTTCGCTGTCTTCTTCATGGATTTATCGTATCCACCCACATCTAAAAACTTCAAATAAGGCATAAAATCGGACACAACAAATGCCCCCAACAAGTTAAAGTATTCCCTTACAACCTTTTGAAAATGAATACCTTCTTCGTCTTTGGGAGAAAACCTCTTTCCTGTAATAATCCTAACTACAATGTTTAATATCAAAGTCCCAAACCAATGACTCATATCAACCTTCACCATATATGAACTAGTTCCACCTTTTTTGTTGTTTACCCAAGCTTCGTATATATCGTTTATGGAGGCTTTAAGTTCTGAAACTCTAATATGAGCAAGCATCTCAACTCGTGGTTGAGAAAGAACCTCAAGCATGATTATCTTGCGCATTTTTCGCCAATAATCCCCATACGGAGCAAGACCAAACATGGCATAGTTATAGGCCACGAGTCTTGATGCCTCTGATGTGGGTCGACTTGCAAAAGCCTTGTCGTTTGTAGTAAAACAATCTTTGGCCATTTCTCTGTTATTCACAACCAAAGCTTGATGAACTCCAAGCTTGATGGTGAAAATGGGGCCGTGTTTATCTGCCATATCACCTAAAACCTTGTGTGCCAGCTGCGGACCACCTAGAAGGTGAAGGTGTCCGATTAAAGGCCATGCACCTTTTGCTTCAGGGGGGTTTCTGCTCTTGGCTCTCTTTGTGTTAATGATACGAATTAGGAAAACTAATACAACAACAAGTGTCGTTGCTAGAGTTATTGGAAGTGAGTCCATTGCTTCTTTGCTTAAAAGGCACTGTATCTATATATGTGCATACATCTAGAGAACAAAAATACGTAGTTGTTTATAGGATATAAAATTATAAATCTTCTGATCAACTTGTGAAACAAGTACAATTGGGCCATAAACAGACAAACAAACTGCACTTGATAATTCATTTTAAAAGTAATATATCAAGACGTTTCCAAAAAGGTTTTGGAAGTTGATAGAGATGCCAATATGCCATTCATAATTTCATACACCAAATTTAAAAATATCAATCTTTTTTATATTTGATTCTCAAAAAGAATCTTTTTAATACGTGTAAACTTTATCACGCGTCTCATAAAAGGATAAATTCCGTGGTTCTAAATAGCCCGCGCGCTAAAACTTGTGATGCGGCATCTACGCTACATAATAAGTTAAGACGCGCTACGACATGAAATGTAATAATTTTTTGAATTCAACTTCAGAATATGAAGGTTATTACATGTAGATGTGGCAAATCATAACCATATGCTTAAATTTGGGCTATTTAGATTTTTTTTTAACTAATTGACTAAATGAGTATTAACGTTTATTTTAATTGGACTATTTGGACAACGTAAAAACATTGAGTTAAACAAATGGGTATTATGGACAATATGTGATTGTTAGTTTTTTGCCAATTAATTAATTTTGAATCTTTATGTTTCTCCTTTAATATTGTCCATTTGACCCAAGTCCATTTGGTCTAATGTCCATTTGGTCCAAGACCATTTAATCCAAATATTAAACATTGCCCATTTAGTCCGCGTCCATGGATCAACGTCCATTTAACCCACTACCCATACCCGTCCAGTCACCCATTTAGGCACCTCTAATTACATGTAAGAAGAGTTTTCTAACTTTAATTATTATGTACAACACTTATCGTGAACTCAATATAAATATAATATTAAAATACGATAAAACAAGTAAATATTTTTATATGTTCGTGCCGTCATAAGTCACGCTTTAAAAACGTTAAAGCTTCGCTTTAGCCGCTAAAGCGTGTAGCCTAAACATACGACCACGCTATGTTTCACGCTATTTATGACCATGATAAATTCCAAGACGAATTTGGTTATTTTGGATACCTCTAATTTATTTTTAAACAATTTTCATTTAAAGAATATATTTAGTCATATATAATTGCATAAATGATTAATTCTACTATTTTATTACTATATGTTCACCTGGAGGTCATTTTTTTAATTATGTGCGGTCTCACATATGTCCCCTCTAACAAGAACATTATTTGTCTTATTACTTTACTAAATGATTAACTGACGGCGCTCAACCACCAAATGCTCAATTTACTCGGTACGTTTTCTTAAAAATTATACAAAATCTACTTTTAAGAAAAAGTACACTTACATGTTGAGCATTTGATAGTTGAGCACCGTCGATTCATAATTTGATAAAGTACTTTTTTATAAACACTTGTCAACATATGAATGGTAATGACCATATATGTCTTCACTTTAAAATTTGTCTAAAGATTAATTCTAAAGTGCTCAGTTTGATCAAATCCACTGTCTTTTTTCCTTGATATAATTTGTCATCTGTTTCGTGAACAAATATTTTTAATAAAATACATTGATTATAATTCCAATAAAATAATTTTAACATAATGTAATAACAGAAAATATAACAGATAAGCAGAAAACACTATGAACGATGAATAAATAAAGTAGTAAACGGTCGAAGAACGAGGCTCGTGTTTAACACGATTTTTTTTTAAAATATTCACCCTTTTAGGGTATAATATTTCGTTTTTAGTGTAGTTGTCTTCTCAGCTCGATTCGAATTGATGTAACTATTCAAGCAAAGACTTAATTGTTTTTGGTGGTAAAAACTTGTTTGAAATTCTATGTCTAATTGGCAAGAAGCAAGTAAAAAGGTAAAAATATTCTATAATACCTACATATACGTACTACACTAAAACATTTAGCAAGCAAAACAAATAAATGCGCAAAATTAATAAATGAAAAATGCACATTTAATCTACAAGTTAAAAAAAAACAGATGAAACAATATACTTGTTTTAAAATGCAAATCAAATTTGAAAGTTTAAAATGTCATCTAAAAAAAAACGTTTACTACTAGATCTGAAAGTTCAAAATATAAACCTGCCCAAAAGTAAACTGGCCCATCAACCTAGACTAGTCCAAGTTGTCTAATTCCTTTGCTAACAATCTGCTCGTTATATTTAACAGATTGGACTGTAAATGTAACTACCTATATCAAAGTTAAGGGTGAAAATTGAACATTTGCTAAACTTGAACTTAAAACAACATACATCCAAACTACTTACTGATGGATACAGATACTATTATTCTATCTTTACTGACTGAACAAATGGTAGGATATAAAGAACAATTAAACTAAATCCAATCTAAAAACAAAACTAAAAGGACTGATATACTTCAACTTTTAAAAGAATAAATTCCAATCTTTTCACTAATACTAAAACTAAACTATTCAATATCGAACAAGAAATCAGAAAGCTACAAATTTCAATCTGTAAGAACAATCGTAAACACTAAGGCAACTGTAACACATAAGCAGATTAAACGAGCAAAATTTATACTACAACTGATCAATCTTGGAAAATAATAGCAAATGCAGAAAATGAAACAAGTGCTTAACCAAAACATCCGTCGTCTAGTCCGTTGATGTTGAAGGTCAACGCTGAGTTGCCTTAAGAACTGACTAGAAGAACTTCCACAATAACTACAATCCAGTCCTTCGGCTTAACAGATCCAAACTTTAGCAGCTTTTGACACAACTTATCACCATTAAGCTGTGATCAGCTAAAACGAATACAACTTGCTGAACTGCAACTTCTAACTGGAACCGGAATCAACGAAATTCAACAAAACTCGAACATTCAGCATCCTTTAATCCTGCAAAACTCGGAACAAATACGAAGAAAATCCAAACAAATCCTTCTAGACTGAAATCTGCTTAAACTTGAACAAATCTTTTTGAATCTGCAACCAAACTAGTTATCTAAATGATCCAAAAGAAACTTATCGAACTAGTTACTCGAAATTAGTGAAACTACCTGATCAAACTATAATATCCAAAGTAAAATGATTTACCCTACTGAATTAACTAAAATTCTTTTGAAAACTTCTCAAAAGCTCTTATAAGCTTGTGAGCTTATTACCTAAAAGCTTGAAACCAAATTTTACAATATTCTACTCAAAATTTTACTTACTGAAATCTCAACAAAAACTAACAAAAGCTACTAAAACTCTAAACTGATCAAACCTTGATCAATCTGCCAAGTTCTCATAATCCTACAATCTAAGAGCTTAAAAGACAATCATTTCAAGCTTAACAAACTGACAAAGAGTAACCGATCGAAACTTTTAACTAGCATACAATCAATCCAATAAACTCAAATTACTCACCATATTCAGATGAACAGTACTCGAACTCGAAATTTCATGAAATCTAAAGAAGCAGTGAAGAAGAAAGATTAAAATGAAAAGCTTGTTATTTCATTAATGGAGGAAAATATTCGGTTACAACTGACAATTAACTAATCTCAACTGATTTCTAACAAACTTTAAACAGAAAGATTAACTGAAAATTGATAAGCTTTGAAAGAAAACCTAACTATCTATTCTAACTAACCTAACTATGTGAAAACTAACACCTAAGCTAACCGATTGAAATGAGAGCTTCGTCTTCTTTTTATAGCCGTCGAGAGGAGTGGAGTAGAGGTCTTGATGACGTGTTTCATCAAATCACTTGATGATACGTGTAAAATACGAGGATAAATCGAACTCGTTCTTCATCATCTTCCAATTTGGGGGTTTCTTTATCTTCGAGTCTTGATCTAATTGTCTTATACCATCATGTAGAGAAGAGGAAGGTGATCACTTTTGTAGTTGTAAGCTTGGCCTGATTCCTTCTTGATTGTTCATGATATGTGATTGCAGGTTTATGGATGAAAGATGGAAGTAGGTTTTATCTCTCTTCGTTTGGAGAAGATAACACGTTTGTGTTTCAGTTTGACCGAGACTTGGTCTTTTGACCAAGTAAATAATACTTTTCACTTATTTTGCCTTTTAGTCCTTCCACTTTTCATTTCTTTTCTAATGTGTATAGAACTTTTAAGTCAAATCTACTTTTCATCCTTTGTTTTGTTGAAAGTACAACTTAGGCCCTCGATCTTGGTAAATGATGGCAAGTATGGTCCTTGAAAGCTCTTTCGTCTTTTTCTTCGTCTTTTGATAAAATAAGTCCTTGAAAACGCGTCTTTGTTCCAAAATTGTATCTTGTTACCTGAAAACACATAAAACACAAATACACGCATAATTCTGATATTTTAAAGTTAAAATAATGTATTTGACTGTGTTTTGAGTGGTATTAGGATCATTATTGATGAATGTTTTCACACTTATCAACTCCCCTCCACTTGACCATTGCCATGACCTCATGCAATGCAGCATTTTAAAGCTCTAAATTACACTTTTCTCATAATTAACCCACCTTGGCCATTTTATGATTTAATAAACTATACTATGCTATATGATGAATGGTTTTGAATATTTACAATGCAATGCAAAAGAATCAATTCTATTTATATCTTTTTTTTGAATTTATAAATGGTTTTGATGGAAATAACTCATAAAGAAATCATCGACTTAGATTAGGGCTTGGGTACCATGGACATTTATCACCCTCAAGTTTCACTTTCCCCATACCAAGCTTAAAAATGGGATCATTGTATTCACAAGTAAAAAGTGCATCAACTTATTCATGACAATTAAATGTGGAACCGGTTATTATTTGAGCAAATTGCTTGTGAGCAAATTTGTCATTATTTCAAGTGTGAAGTATAAGAAATGTAAAATCCAGAAATAAGGAAACACGGTTTTAATCCTAAGTAATCCTCTCATCCATTACTTGAAAAACCGCTCACAATTAATATAAGTCCATTTCAAGAGTAATAAGTCATTCGCCTTATGCGTAAAATCCTCATGTCATGCTTTCATAAGTAGCTACACACTCGCTAAAGAAAGAAAAATAAAACTCACGCAATAATTTACATCCGCCATCTTTTTGAGACTTTGGATCTTCAACCCCGCAACCCGTCAAGGTAATATTGGATTGGAGCAATCTATTGAATCCCCGCAACCCGTCAAGGTAATATTGGAACTCGATAGTCACTATAATTAACACCACACTGCCCTTCTTGGGAGTCTTGTATTATTATTTTTTTCCCTTTTCTTTTTCTTTTTTTTCTAGCCACTCATTTTTTTTCATAAGCCGCTCTTATTTTTCTTTATTCCTCACTAAGAAATTTGAAAAGAATAAAAGGAAAAACACCCGCTAAATATTGAGCATGACCTAAGTCTAGTACACATAAAACGTTCTAACTTAGAATCTTAAGACGTACTTATACCAACCATGAATGATTAGACAAAAATGCATAAGAGATTACAAACCAATTAAAACCGTTCTTGATTATTTATTAACAATTATATACATGCGAAGAAAATAGAGGTAAAGAAGAGAAGGGTTTAGCCACAAGTAATTATCATGAATTTTATTGATTGTAATGTTTTTGTACCCTTTAGGAAAAGGATGACAAAATAGTGGTAAGCGTTAAGTGTCGGTTTAGGAAAACCGAGCACTAATGACCAAGCAAGTTCGTTTCCCAAGGAGGCAAGTGCGTTGTGTTAAGAGTTGATATATGATGTTTGTGATTATGAACAAGAAGAAAAGAAATGAGAAAGGAAAGAAAAGACGGTTACGAAAACGTATTAAACTACGACGAAAAAGGCGTAAACGTAAAACCGTAAAAACGACAAAAATTAAAATTTTAACCTAAAAATTTCTAAAAATTACTAAAAATCCCAAATAACATTCTAAGAGTTTACAAAAAATCCAAACTTGCTAAAACCTTTTAATTAATTAAATAATGACTTTTTAATGCTAATTAAAGCCCTAAAAATCACTTTTAATTATTAAAAAGCCCTAAACAAGATTTTATAGTTTGTAAACCTCAAAAATATCCTAATTAAGCTAAAAACTATTTTTAAAAAATTTTAAAACCAAATTAAACTATTTTTAAACACTTAAAAACTATTAAAATGTATTAAATCTTAAATTAAATCTAGAAATTAATTGAAAAGCCTAAAAATTAATTGGAAAGTGACAAAGTTCCTAGTTTAATGTCTATAACCTAGGAAAAATGAAAAAAAGTTAAAAATAAAACTTTGAATTTTTGGAATAAAATAATATTAAAATAATCAAGAAAAATAAAAAGTTCCTAAATAAATTCTAAAAAATTCTCAAAAATCCTAAATATTCTAATTAGAACAAAAATGCAAACCAAATTTTCTGAAACCTATTAAATAATTTTATATTGAATTTTAAAGTTGCTTAAAAATCCTAAAATCTTATAAAATTAAAAATAAGCCAAATTGAAAACCTAATAAGCTGTAAACCTCAAAAACATAAATTAAAACTTAAAAACTATTTTTTTGTATTTTTAAATTACTGTTTACTATTTTTAAAATACTTTCTAAAAATAAAACTAAAAATAATCCTAATAATTAATTAAATAAAAGGTAAAATAATTTTTTAAAACAGAAAAATCCTAAACTCTAATATTATCCTAGGAAAAATGACTCTAACCCAAAAAGCTTAATAAATAAGCTAAACAAACCTAAATAAGCTACGGCTTATTATTTAAGCTCAAAATGAAAACGTGGTTAAGTAGCTATTGAAATGAAAAGAAAACGTAAAAAGGCATCTGGATCACCGGTTAACACGCTAAGTCCCCCAGTGAGGGGTCGCGTGTTCGAGTCCGGGCGGGGTGACCTTTTTGCAATAATTTTTTTTTTCTTTTTAACACTTAATCAGTAACTTATCTAAGCTACAAAAACACAAATACAAACTAAATTCAAGCAAGATTAAACAAGTTATGAACAAAAACGTGCCCAGAAATCTCTTAGTTTCTGATGAACTCAAGTGAAATGATCACTTGTGAAGAATGGACCAAGAGGAGCTTGGTGTTGCTTGTTTCTTGTGGATGTTTGTGGAACAAAGGCACCCCTACACTCTTTCTGAGTGTAGGGAGTCACAATAAGCAGAAAACAAGCAGGTTCTATCACCAATACTCACAAACAAATGCACACAAATGAGATGAAAGTTGCTGATGTCTTATGACTAGGCCTGGTGGTTCTCTTTGCAGATTACTAGCACTCTAATGATTTTCAATGGCTTAAATTAAGCATACAAACTCACCATATGATAAGCAATCAACCTACAATCCTATAACATCCTATCTCTAAACAGATTAAAAGATTTTAGCACCAAAAGTCAACAAATATAAGCAGGAAAAGTGATTATGCAATTTTAAGCTATACTTTTCACTTTTTATCCCACAAACTACTTCAAAACTTTCACCAAACCTGAGATAATCTAACTACAACTTAACACAATCCTAACCAAGCTATCTAACAACTTCTAACCTTCAAAATTTATCAAACTGTCCTAGATAAACCTGTATCCAAAAAACCCTTTAGAAAATAGAAATCAACAATTTTCAAAGCAAATCAATACAAGAGCTAACCAAACTGATTAAGAATGCTTCTAACATGCATATCATAACAAAATAACATGAATCAATCCAGATTAACACACTTAAAACACCTTTCATGCAGAAATCACATAAAACACCATTTTTTTCAGAAACTTAAAATTTTAAAAAGGATAAACAAGGAATACCTTGTTGGGCTTACTTCCAAGCCCAACAGTGGCTGATAAGCCACCTCCTACAAGCCCGGGCTTGTGCTGAGATTTATGATCAAATAAGCAGAAAAAGAGAAGGATTGGAGGTGGTCACTGTTGACACACACACCAACAATGTCTTCAAATGGAAATGGTATGGAGATCCTGCTAAGATAAAAGAAAAAGCACAAGGTTTCTGTTTCATAAAACAAATAAGCCTCCAACAAGCTTATCAATTAAGCTGACTTTGGCTTATTATTTTTTTAAGAAAATGAAAACTGATGTAAAAATTTTTTACTTAAAAACTTCTTTCAAACCAAATCAACAAGAGTTTTACTCTTCACATAAGCTTGATAATCAATGGATTATCAGGCTTATGGTCTTAGCTTAAAACCCTTGGACAATTTTCTAAAAGCTTAACAATCTTAGTAACCAACTAAATTTAAAACTTGAGAATAAAACTTGAAAATGTAAATTGCATAAGAGTAAATGTGGTCCTTTTTGCTTCTCATCAACAATCCAATACCATTTTCATTTCAATAACAAAAGTGGCTTTACAAGTTTGTGACAAACGGAGAGAAAAAGAACAACTAAATGGCTAAGCCCTAATGCCCTTTAAATAGGGTCACAACCTTTCTAGAAAACTGAAAAACAAAACTAAACCCTAATGCTGAACTTCCTCAAATGCCCTTGGATGATTCCCTAGAATATGCCCATTTGATGTTCAATTTTGAATTCATCAAACGCCCATGTGAATTTCTTGGACATTTATGAAGATGCCAGAGGTGTGGAAATGATCTGAGACGTTCAAAGGTGCTTGGGGACCAAGTGAAGTGTTTTGGTTCGTTGATGGCTTAGTACCCTTTTGTTTTCTTGTGCAGGGGAGGGCCAGGGGTGTCACATGGGTAAGTGTGAGAGTGATTAGTGAGGTGGGATAGGGTGAGAGTGACATGAATCACTGATCTGGAATCAATCAATCAATAACCCTTTGTTTTGTTGCTAATTGGTGATTAGGGTTTAAGGGTTTAAAGGTTAGCAGGTTGGGGTTTTGATTCGTTTTGGGGATTAGTATTTTTAAAAAATCTGTTTCCCCCACTTTAAGTAATTAAATGCATTTATTGAAAGTGAGTGGGTTCAAAAAGGTTTTGTGGTAGGGTTTAAGAGTTTGTGGACTGGTTCGTTTAAATAAAATGGACTGGTGGGGTGATGTGTCAGTGGAGGATTGGCTGGTGGGGTTTGTTTGTTTGGCAGGATAGGTCCCCAATCTTTCTTCTCTCTTCTACTTTGTATAAAACAGCTAACAATCCCATTTCCTTTGTAATTAACTTTGGAAACTTGTCATTTTTGGCACAATGTTTTATAAACTCTTTCCAAAGGGTTTTAAATGCACAAATTATATTCTTCAAGGGCCATTCTTGTAATGTCTTCAAACTTCAAGGACTTTGACTTGTTGGTTGACTTCTTGGAGGACCATATTTGACAATTTAGATTTGTTGAGGGACTAAATTTGCCAATTCTTCAAAGTTAAGGGTCCTTTTTGTAATTTTGACAAACTTTAGGGACCAAACTTGTAATTATGAAGATACAAGGGTATAAAGTGTCAATTCTTCAAACTTGGAAGACCAATCTTCAATATTCTTCAAATCTTCAAGGGTTTTCTTTGGAAAATTCCTCACTAGGGCTTGGTTCATCGTGCGGCTTCGTTTCCCGTGTTCGTTTTTGCCTGATTTTTATGATCTTTTGTCATTTTCTCAATATCCGTACCTAAAATACACAAGCAACAAACACAAGCATATATTTGGGTATTTTGATGATATTTAATGCATTTTAAGTCCAAAAAGAACGATGAGACCATGTATAAAAGCAGTCTCATCACTCCCCCATACTAAACCATTGCCGTGCCCTCACGCAATGCTAGAATAAAGTATCGTAGCATCTCCAAAATTCATTTTTATTCACTTTATTGGAATGATAAACTAGCTACAGTACTACTATTACTACTACTTGTGTTTTAGACATAATGTATGATTTTCATCGCAAAATGGGACGTTTAGGTTCATAGAATAAGAACACGTGAATGCTTCGTTAGAAATAATTTCATCGTCCTCGATTTTCACTTCAATTCCATGCCAAGCGTGCAACGAGATCATTGTCATTATAAGTTAGTAATGCTAACATTACTCATATGCCCTAATCACGTACTTATTCTCCCATTATTCCTAAGTTGTATCTCTTATATTTTATTTTGTCTTGAATGTTTCACGAGGATACATTGTTTGACTTATGCGATAATAGAGATTTAGGTCTAAAAATAGAGTCCTAATGGTGTAACTAAGACCATCAAATCAATAACCCCTCCTAATAGACAACGATGTTAAAAAATTAAGTTGACAAGAAGAATCGATAAACACGGTTTTATAACGGTTTTGAACATGAGACTTATTACCAAGACTTTTATACGCCCCCAAACGGAAGGGCCTTATTATCTTTGGTTTACCTCCATCTTTTATTCAACTTCGCCATGAAGCTTTTATTATGACTTCGGTCTTGCCTTGCCTTTTATTATCCGCCTCATCGGTGGTTTTATTAGCCAAAGACGTATATCCTCACGCTAAAGCGAATTTTGGATCTTTAAAGCTTCGAAGATTAAGGCTTGATTCACTTTCAATTTTTGCATAGATTTTAGGCCTTGTGGGGCTTCAAATTGTTTGCTTGATTTAGGTGAGCACTTGAAATCTTATTATTAGGTGAAGCTTTCGATTATTAGGGTGCCAATACTTCAAAACCGTGACGCTGGCGATACCTTAATGTCTTCCTAATTTAATTACACGGAAGCTACTAGAAAAGACTAGAAACCCAACAATCCTAACTAAACCGCTAAGTCAATATTTATTAAGCAAAAAATATTTACATGCGAAGGGAGAATAAGCAAACAACGAGAACACATGAGTTTTTGAAAGAATACGAGTACTCTACGTTTAGCATAGTAACTTATAATTAACTCTATCATTTCTCGTCCTCATTTAAGAGACTTAGCCTAATGTGTAGTTAAGGAATCAAAGCTAAGTGCTCAACACGCACGGTCGAGTCAAAAATTACTCTTATTCTCGCCATCGGAAAATCTACATTCGTGTCTTCAAACACTTATAAAACATGAGAAAAATTTAAAATTTGGCCATTTTTAGCCTTATTTTGCAACAAAATGATAAACAAAACGATAAACTTTGGAAAGCGTGAAGGTTTGGCAAGGCAAGTATCTATTCACCCCCCCATACTAAAGTTAAACATTGTCCTCAATGTTTCGAGTCTAGGGGTGAAAACACCCCCATACTAGAGACGTAGTCGAATGCCTATTCTAGCATGGAAAGGGTGTAACCATTAAATTTAAAGCCGTTTATGAAGTGTGCTAAAAACCTAAGGTTAGAACATCAAAAGGATATCATGGATATTGAGAAATGTCTCCAAAGCAAACGATCGAGTGCTCCCATAAAACGAACACGAGAGGCTCCAATCGTGAAGATCATGATCTAAAAACCACATATCACAAACAACCACGGAACAAAGGTTGGAAGGGCACGAATCCCCACACGTAAGCTACATTAGACTAAGAAAGCGATAATATGTACATAGGATAAGCATGGGACTCCCCCACGAGGCACCTCGTTTTTGATTACTGAGTCATGAGCTCGACTCGATCCCCTCAATACTAATTATCATTGGGGAAGGTGACTTGGTCGAGGTAGTTCAAGGATGGAACTTCCCCGCCAAAGTAGTGCTTCAACCTATGTCCATTCACCTTGAAGTTAGGACCATCATTTTGAGCTAGCTCGATGGTCCCATAAGGAAACACTTGAGTTACGGTGAATGGACCGGACCAATGGGATTTCAATTTACCGGAAAAGATTTTCAATCTTGAATTAAAAAGTAAAACTTGATCCCCAATGTTAAAAACCCGGTTTTTAATTTTTGAATCATGCAACTTTTTAGTTTTCTCTTTATAAATCAATGAATTTTCATAAGCAATGTCTCTTAATTCATCCAATTCATTTAATTTCATTTTCCGGTGTTTTCCCGCGGTCTCCATGTCATCATTACAATGCTTTAGGGCCCAATAAGCCTTGTGTTCTAACTCGATAGGCAAATGACAATTCTTTCCATACACAAGCTTATAGGGAGTGCACCCAATGGGCGTCTTATGAGCGGTCCTAAAGGCCCATAAAGCATCGTCTAACTTATCCGACCAAGATTGTCGGTTTTCTCCCACGGATCTCTCCAAGATCCTCTTTAATGCTCGGTTTGAAACCTCGACTTGCCCACTCGTTTGTGGGTGATAAGCCGTAGAAAGACGATGTGTAACCCCATATTTCCTTAGAACCCTTTCAAATTGGTCATTACAAAAATGGGTTCCACGATCGCTTATGATAGCACGAGGGGTTCCAAACCTAGCAAACAAACTTTTCAAGAACTTAACTACCACACGAGCATCATTGGTGGGCAAGGCCTTCGCCTCCACCCACTTAGAAAGGTAGTCAACCGCAACGAGAATATACTTATTACCACGAGATGATGGGAACGGCCCCATAAAGTCTATGCCCCAAACGTCAAAGATCTCACATACTTGAATGATATTTTGTGGCATTTCATCTTTTTGTGAGGCTTTTCCTTGTCGTTGGCATGAATCACAAGACTTCACAAGATCTTGTGCATCTCGGTAAATAGTAGGCCAAAAGAAGCCGGCATCAAACACCTTTTTAGCCGTGAGATTAGCACCGTGGTGACCACCCGTGGGTCCCTCATGGCAAGCTCTAAGGATGTTAGAAGCTTCGGTACCAAATACACAACGGCGGATGATTTGATCCGCACACGTTCGAAACAAGTAAGGGTCGTTCCAAAAATAGAACTTGACATCACGAAAGAATTTTCGTTTTTCTTGAGTTGTCATACCCTTAATGATGAAGTTACCCGCATGGTAATTTGCAAAATCCGCAAACCATGGGGTAGAAGAATCAAGTTTGGAATTCACTACACCAAGTGTCTCGAGCGGAAATGTTTCGGTGATTTCCTTGGGCTCGTAAACACTTTGGTGAAGATCTTCTAAACGAGAGAGATGATCGGCCGCTAGATTCTCGGCTCCTTTTTTGTCAACGATTTTGTGATCAAATTCTTGAAGGAGGAGAATCCAACGAAGTAATCTCGGCTTAGCATCTTGTTTAGCCATGAGATACTTGATAGCCGAATGGTCCGTATACACTATGCATTTCGTCAAGACAAGGCAAGGTCGGAATTTCTCAAATGCATACACCACGGCAAGGAACTCCTTTTCCGTTGTAGTGTATTTAAGTTGAGCCTCGGTCATCGTCTTGCTAGCATAGTGAATAGGAAAGAAATGCTTATCATGACGTTGCCCCAAAACGGCCCCAATAGCGTAATCACTTGCATCACACATAAGCTCAAAGGGGAGGTTCCAATTTGGAGCAACAAGAATGGGAGCTTCGGTAAGTTTCCTCTTAAGGATCTCAAAGGCTCGTACACAATCTTCGTCAAAGACAAAACGTGCTTCTTTTTCAAGAAGATGTGTAATGGGTCGAGAAATCTTCGAGAAATCCTTGATGAATCGTCGATAAAAGCCCGCGTGGCCTAGGAAACTCCTAACTCCCTTGACGGTTTTGGGATGAGGTAATTTGGCGATGACGTCTACCTTAGCTTGATCTACCTCAATCCCCGCTTTCGAGACCTTGTGCCCTAAGACGATTCCACTCTTAACCATAAAATGACACTTTTCCCAATTGAGCACAAGGTTGGTTTCCTCACAACGTTTTAACATTCTCTCAAGGTTCGACAAACACGAAGTAAAGGAATCACCAAACACGGAAAAGTCATCCATGAAGACTTCCATCGTCTTCTCGATCATATCATGAAAAATAGCCATCATGCATCGTTGAAAAGTTCCCGGTGCATTGCAAAGTCTGAATGGCATTCTACGATAAGCAAACGTTCCATATGGACACGTAAACGTAGTTTTTTCTTGATCACGAGGATCGATGGGAATTTGGAAGTAACCGGAAAAACCATCTAAAAAGCAATAGAAATCGTTTCCCGCAAGACGCTCCAACATTTGGTCCATGAAGGGCAAGGGAAAATGGTCTTTTCGAGTGGCTTCATTTAACTTTCGATAGTCAATGCACACTCTCCATCCGGTCACGAGTCTAGTGGGAATCAACTCGTTGGCATCGTTTGGCACAACGGTCATCCCTCCCTTTTTAGGGACACAATGAATAGGACTCACCCAAGGGCTATCGGAAATAGGGTAAATCATTCCCGCGTCAAGGAGTTTAAGGACCTCCTTTTTGATGACGTCGTGAATTTTGGGGTTCACCCTCCTTTGACTTTGGATTGTTGGCTTGAAATCCTCCTCCATTAATATTTTGTGTGTACAAAATTTGGGATCGATTCCCTTAATGTCGGATAACTTCCATGCAATCGCCCCTTTGTGGTCCTTAAGAACATCGACATGTGCGGTTTTTTCATCATTCGAAAGTTCCTTCGCAATAATAACCGGCAACTTGTCGTCCTCCTCTAAATAGACATATTCGAGGTGAGGAGGTAAATCTTTCAACTCAAGGATAGGTGGTTCCTCAAGTGAAGATTTGGGCTCGATACTCATAACCTCCTCGGGTGGAGGAAATGGGAAATCGTTGAGAAAATCCTTGATAATCGAGAAGTCCTCATAGTTGTCGAGATCTTCGTCACAAGTACGTGGAACATCGAATTCTTCCAACGTAAAACCACAACCTTCGAAAGGAGTGAAGGTTGGTGTCGAATTATCAAGAATTGGATCTAACATAGTGGGATTGCCACTAGTTTCTTCATCACCAAACCCTAAAACTTCTTGTGAAAATTCCTCGCAAACCACGTCGATCATATCAACGAGGTTTATGGTAGCAACGGAATAAACATGAGAAAGTTGAGAGTTTTGAGTTGCGTTTATAACAAGTTCCTCGTCGTTGAAACGTAAGGTGATCTTTCTAGCATGCACATCAATCAAAGCCATAGACGTATCTAAAAACGAACGACCTAAAATAAGAGGAACTTGAGGATCCGTGGGGATGTCAACAACAATAAAGTCTACGGGATAGTAGAACTTCCCCACTTTCACAAAAACGTCTTCCGCCAAACCACATGCAAGAATCGTGGAATGGTCGGCCAACTCAATAGACATTCGTGAAGGAGTAAGATTAGGAAGATTGAGCGACTTGTAGATTGCAAGTGGCATCAAGTTAATGCTAGCACCAAGATCGGCCAAGGCGTAGCATTCTTCCATATCTTGAATTGCACAAGGGATAAAAAATTTACCGGGATCACCGACTTTTTGAGGTATGCGATTAAGATAAACCGACGAACAACTAGACTTTTGGTGTAATTTTTCCTTGTTGTTCAACATACTCTTAAAGTTAGCGGCAAATCGAGGCATCATGACCAAGGAATCGGCGAAACTCACATTAAAGTGCAAATCACGAAACATTTTCATAAAAAGCTCAAATTGGTAGTTGTCGCGCTCTTGTCTTTTCTCCTTCCCAAGTCTCGATGGGTAAGGTAAGGGTGGTGTGGGTTGGGGCATAGGCATAGCCTTTGGAATCTCGGGTTCCAAAATGGGTGATGGGTCAACCGTAGGTGTGGCATGAGCGCTACTTTGTGGGATTGTAATATGCTCCTTTTCGACCACCACCTCGGGTTCTTCCTCAATTTCCTCCACCGTTGGAGTAATTGGTTGAGGAGTCGGTTCTTTAAGTGTCTTACCACTTCGTGTGGTAATCACTTTCATCTCTCCCTTCGGGTTTGAAACGGTGTTACTAGGTAAACTACCCGAAGTAGAGGCTTTGTTTCCCATTACGGCTTCTAAAATTGCATTAAGCTTAGCATCTTGACTACTAAACTTCAAATCTTGGCTAGCGGCTTTTTGGTCAATTCTTTGTTCAAGCCTAGCATGACTTTGCTCTATCTTGTTGTTTTGACCTCGAATTTGGTTAGCAAAATCATTTTTCAATTCATTTCTCATGGCTAGATTTTCCTTAATGAAATTAGCTAACTCCTTTGCGTTCTTAGCCGTGTCCTTAGCTTGATTAGCCATTTGTTCTTGAAAGTTTTCCAAAATCTTATCATTTGAAGTAGCGTAATTCAAAAAGTCTATTGGAAGTTCTTTATTATTTTGAAGACCTTGACTTGCATTTTGAAAATTACGGTTTTGATTTTGATTTTGCAATTGGCTACTACTACTCCCTTGATTCCCATAGTTGTTATTACCCTTATAATTGTTCCTTTGATTGCTTTGGTAACCAACTTGATTGTTTCGATAATTGTTAGCATTTTGATTTGGTGAAAAACCCGGTGGAGTCAATTAATTAGTGCGAGGAACTTGACCGTTTTGGTTATAAGTTCCCGCGGCCGCGAAGGCACTCGAAGTGTTACCACCGTTGGTAATGCACTCGGAATAATCGTGAGCTCCACCACAATACATACAAGAAACCTCAACCGCTTTAATCGTAGCGGGAGCGGGTTGTTCACCAACTTTAAACTCAACTAACAAGCCTTTCACTATATCAAAAATTTTATTCTCCAAATTAGCCTCGACTTGGCAAGCATCAACGGTGTGTGACAAACTAGGTGAAGATGAAGACGAAGCCTTACGAACACTCGACGTGCTACGAGGACTATACACCTTAGACCTATTCTCAATAATTACCAATGCTTCCTCGACCGTTTTACACAAGAAATTACCACCCGCGGCGGCATTAAGATAATCACGCTCATGATCGTTCAAGCCATTGTAAAACGTGTCTATTTGATGCAAGTCGGAAAAACCATGATGAGGACATTCGTGCAACATTTCCTTAAACCTATTCCAAGCCGTTGAAAAACTCTCATTATACTCTTGCGAAAACTTTGAAATCTCGTTTTTCAAGTGCGTAGTCTTAGAGGACGGAAAAAATTGGTTCACGAATTTTGAAACGAGATCCTTCCACGTCAATATAGAATTGGGTGGCTCCTTCTCTAACCAAATTTTTGCGGGCCCCGCTAAGGAATACGGAAAAAGCATCATCTTAATCGAGTCGTTTGAAACATCCTTAAACTTGCACGTGGCGGTGAGACGATTAAATTGGCGAATGTGGTTATGCGGGTTGTCCTTTTCGTCCCCTCGAAACTTGTTGTTTTGAATCATGGACAACAAACCCGTCTTAACCTCAAAATTCTCCGCAAGGATAGCGGGAATCACAATCGCTTCTCCATAACCCTCGGTGGGTGCTTGAAGCAACTCCATCATAGTTCGATTAGCCATGGGTGCTTCTTTCACTACAATGGGTTCGTCAATAGGAGAGTCCTCACTAGTAGGAGTGAGTGATTTGTTTCTTCGTTTACGAGCACGTCTAGCTTTAGAGCGAGTTTGCATAAACGTCACGTACAACGAGAAGGTGAGCAAAGAAGATTCTTTTTGGTGTTTTTACTTTTTCAATTTTTTTTTGTGGTTTTTGATTGTTTTTAACTTTTTTGGATTTTTTTGGAATGTATCAAGTAGACCAAAATCTACAAATCTCCTCCTTAATCAAATCTCTTGATTAAAGAAGCCTCAAGGAATGAAAACGATCACGTGAAGTGAACGCCTTCGATGACTTTAGAACGATGGTGGAACACCAAATCGTTCAAGAGGGTTTAATCAAATGAAACCAAGAAAATATATATGATACTTAATAATACTTTGGGCGGCAAAACCCTCGATTCACTCTCAAAATCAAATACGCACAAGCAAGCGGAGGAAACGAGGCGGCGCGAAGCACTTAAGAGCCTTTTTCCTTTAGGTCGTGAAATACAACCGCCTTATACCCACCTTATAGTTTGTATTATCAAAATCAAGCTTCACGAAAGTATTTATCTATTTTTGCCTTTTTTCTTTGGTTTGAGATTCGAATACAATGATCGAGTGATGAAATCCCGAATCAAGGTTGTGATTGCTCACGTATTTGGAGTACTTGTAAATTTATTGTTCTACGTATACAATATAGTAATAATATTCACAAAAAATCGAAAAACGATAATACGTATTAATAGAGTTCTATTAATACAAATACTTTTATGGCTAATATAGAAAACAACAATGGTTCAACCAAAACACAACACGCCTCCCCGGCAGCGGCGCCAAAATGATTGTAATGTTTTTGTACCCTTTAGGAAAAGGATGACAAAATAGTGGTAAGCGTTAAGTGTCGATTTAGGAAAACCGAGCACTAATGACCAAGCAAGTTCGTTTCCCAAGGAGGCAAGTGCGTTGTGTTAAGAGTTGATATATGATGTTTGTGATTATGAACAAGAAGAAAAGAAATGAGAAAGGAAAGAAAAGATGGTTACGAAAACGTATTAAACTACGACGAAAAAGGCGTAAACGTAAAACCGTAAAAACGACAAAAATTAAAATTTTAACCTAAAAATTTCTAAAAATTACTAAAAATCCCAAATAACATTCTAAGAGTTTACAAAAAATCCAAACTTGCTAAAACCTTTTAATTAATTAAATAATGACTTTTTAATGCTAATTAAAGCCCTAAAAATCACTTTTAATTATTAAAAAGCCCTAAACAAGATTTTATAGTTTGTAAACCTCAAAAATATCCTAATTAAGCTAAAAACTATTTTTAAAAAATTTTAAAACCAAATTAAACTATTTTTAAACACTTAAAAACTATTAAAATGTATTAAATCTTAAATTAAATCTAGAAATTAATTGAAAAGCCTAAGAATTAATTGGAAAGTGACAAAGTTCCTAGTTTAATGTCTATAACCTAGGAAAAATGAAAAAAGTTAAAAATAAAACTTTGAATTTTTGGAATAAAATAATATTAAAATAATCAAGAAAAATAAAAAGTTCCTAAATAAATTCTAAAAAATTCTCAAAAATCCTAAATATTCTAATTAGAACAAAAATGCAAACCAAATTTTATGAAACCTATTAAATAATTTTATATTGAATTTTAAAGTTGCTTAAAAATCCTAAAATCTTATAAAATTAAAAATAAGCCAAATTGAAAACCTAATAAGCTGTAAACCTCAAAAACATAAATTAAAACTTAAAAACTATTTTTTGTATTTTTAAATTACTGTTTACTATTTTTAAAATACTTTCTAAAAATAAAACTAAAAATAATCCTAATAATTAATTAAATAAAAGGAAAAATAATTTTTTAAAACAGAAAAATCCTAAACTCTAATATTATCCTAGGAAAAATGACTCTAACCCAAAAAGCTTAATAAATAAGCTAAACAAACCTAAATAAGCTACGGCTTATTATTTAAGCTCAAAATGAAAACGTGGTTAAGTAGCTATTGAAATGAAAAGAAAACGTAAAAAGGCATCTGGATCACCGGTTAACACGCTAAGTCCCCCAGCGAGGGGTCGCGTGTTCGAGTCCGGGCGGGGTGACCTTTTTGCAATAATTTTTTTTTCTTTTTAACACTTAATCAGTAACTTATCTAAGCTACAAAAACACAAATACAAACTAAATTCAAGCAAGATTAAACAAGTTATGAACAAAAACGTGCCCAGAAATCTCTTAGTTTCTGATGAACTCAAGTGAAATGATCACTTGTGAAGAATGGACCAAGAGGAGCTTGGTGTTGCTTGTTTCTTGTGGATGTTTGTGGAACAAAGGCACCCCTACACTCTTTCTGAGTGTAGGGAGTCACAATAAGCAGAAAACAAGCAGGTTCTATCACCAATACTCACAAACAAATGCACACAAATGAGATGAAAGTTGCTGATGTCTTATGACTAGGCCTGGTGGTTCTCTTTGCAGATTACTAGCACTCTAATGATTTTCAATGGCTTAAATTAAGCATACAAACTCACCATATGATAAGCAATCAACCTACAATCCTATAACATCCTATCTCTAAACAGATTAAAAGATTTTAGCACCAAAAGTCAACAAAAATAAGCAGGAAAAGTGATTATGCAATTTTAAGCTATACTTTTCACTTTTTATCCCACAAACTACTTCAAAACTTTCACCAAACCTGAGATAATCTAACTACAACTTAACACAATCCTAACCAAGCTATCTAACAACTTCTAACCTTCAAAATTTATCAAACTGTCCTAGATAAACCTGTATCCAAACAACCCTTTAGAAAATAGAAATCAACAATTTTCAAAGCAAATCAATACAAGAGCTAACCAAACTGATTAAGAATGCTTCTAACATGCATATCATAACAAAATAACATGAATCAATCCAGATTAACACACTTAAAACACCTTTCATGCAGAAATCACATAAAACACCATTTTTTTCAGAAACTTAAAATTTTAAAAAGGATAAACAAGGAATACCTTGTTGGGCTTACTTCCAAGCCCAACAGTGGCTGATAAGCCACCTCCTACAAGCCCGGGCTTGTGCTGAGATTTATGATCAAATAAGCAGAAAAAGAGAAGGATTGGAGGTGGTCACTGTTGACACACACACCAACAATGTCTTCAAATGGAAATGGTATGGAGATCCTGCTAAGATAAAAGAAAAAGCACAAGGTTTCTGTTTCATAAAACAAATAAGCCTCCAACAAGCTTATCAATTAAGCTGACTTTGGCTTATTATTTTTTTAAGAAAATGAAAACTGATGTAAAATTTTTTTACTTAAAAACTTCTTTCAAACCAAATCAACAAGAGTTTTACTCTTCACATAAGCTTGATAATCAATGGATTATCAGGCTTATGGTCTTAGCTTAAAACCCTTGGACAATTTTCTAAAAGCTTAACAATCTTAGTAACCAACTGAATTTAAAACTTGAGAATAAAACTTGAAAATGTAAATTGCATAAGAGTAAATGTGGTCCTTTTTGCTTCTCATCAACAATCCAATACCATTTTCATTTCAATAACAAAAGTAGCTTTACAAGTTTGTGACAAACGGAGAGAAAAAGAACAACTAAATGGCTAAGCCCTAATGCCCTTTAAATAGGGTCACAACCTTTCTAGAAAACTGAAAAACAAAACTGAACCCTAATGCTGAACTTCCTCAAATGCCCTTGGATGATTCCCTGGAATATGCCCATTTGATGTTCAATTTTGAATTCGTCAAACGCCCATGTGAATTTCTTGGACATTTGTGAAGATGCCAGAGGTGTGGAAATGATCTGAGACGTTCAAAGGTGCTTGGGGACCAAGTGAAGTGTTTTGGTTCGTTGATGGCTTAGTACCCTTTTGTTTTCTTGTGCAGGGGAGGGCCAGGGGTGTCACATGGGTGAGTGTGAGAGTGATTAGTAAGGTGGGATAGGGTGAGAGTGACATGAATCACTGATCTGGAATCAATCAATCAATAACCCTTTGTTTTGTTGCTAATTGGTGATTAGGGTTTAAGGGTTTAAAGGTTAGCAGGTTGGGGTTTTGATTCGTTTTGGGGATTAGTATTTTTAAAAAATCTGTTTCCCCCACTTTAAGTAATTAAATGCATTTATTGAAAGTGAGTGGGTTCAAAAAGGTTTTGTGGTAGGGTTTAAGAGTTTGTGGACTGGTTCGTTTAAATAAAATGGACTGGTGGGGTGATGTGTCAGTGGAGGATTGGCTGGTGGGGTTTGTTTGTTTGGCAGGATAGGTCCCCAATCTTTCTTCTCTCTTCTACTTTGTATAAAACAGCTAACAATCCCATTTCCTTTGTAATTAACTTTGGAAACTTGTCATTTTTGGCATAATGTTTTATAAACTCTTTCCAAAGGGTTTTAAATGCACAAATTATATTCTTCAAGGGCCATTCTTGTAATGTCTTCAAACTTCAAGGACTTTGACTTGTTGGTTGACTTCTTGGAGGACCATATTTGACAATTTAGATTTGTTGAGGGACTAAATTTGCCAATTCTTCAAAGTTAAGGGTCCTTTTTGTAATTTGACAAACTTTAGGGACCAAACTTGTAATTATGAAGATACAAGGGTATAAAGTGTCAATTCTTCAAACTTGGAAGACCAATCTTCAATATTCTTCAAATCTTCAAGGGTTTTCTTTGGAAAATTCCTCACTAGGGCTTGGTTCATCGTGCGGCTTCGTTTCCCGTGTTCGTTTTTGCCTGATTTTTATGATCTTTTGTCATTTTCTCAATATCCGTACCTAAAATACACAAGCAACAAACACAAGCATATATTTGGGTATTTTGATGATATTTAATGCATTTTAAGTCCAAAAAGAACGATGAGACCATGTATAAAAGCAGTCTCATCATTTATCTAGCCCTTTTATACTCGCTTCAACTCTATCATTTCCCATTCTCCACAAATTTAAAATTCCAAATAATGAAATTCGTGGATGCTTAGCCTAATAGACCAATGAAGGACTACATGGTTAAGGATACTAGCTAGAGAATGCTAAGAAGCAAACTCGGGTTGAGTCAAAATATCCATGGCGGGCCTAATATGTCAAAGAAGTCTAAACTCGTTAAAACCATGTTTTATTATATGTTTTTTTCTTTTTGTATATTTTTGATGAAACATAAAAGAAGAAATATATACAATGCAAATGTATTATGCAAATGAAAAATGATTGATGCAAAAAATTATGTATGCATATTTTTGGTGGCCAAAGTAGATCAAAAATTTGAAAAATGTCGAAAAATCAAATTTCCAAATTATCATGAAGTTAAGGCAATGGTCTAGGTAAGGTCACTTCGATAGAAGTCTCCCCTACACTTAAGATAAACATTGTCCTCAATGTTTAAGAGTACTGGAGTGAACTCCCCTACACTTATTACATTGATTACGTTGCTTAACCCAAGTTAAGGAAGAGACAACTAAAGGGTATTCATTTTAAGCACAAGGGTTTAATATCACGATAGCAAAAACTAATCGAAGTGAACCAGATACACGGGCCTCCTCCATAAGCTCCAAGCATGAAATGAGAGAGAGCAACCCTTGAAACAAACACGAAAAGACGAAGAAAGGCACCCCTCCACTTCAACTCTACTATAACATCCTTTTAATTAAACCTAACCTATTTAAAATCTACTCTACGTTTTCTAACCTAGTTATTCATTGCTTGAGTTTTTTTAACCCTAAGTCGCTAGCTCGACTCGGCCCCGAATTAGGTTGTCCTTGGGGAAACCATCATGGAGAGTAAAAGATTATCCATTTTGAAGCACATCTCACATGATACACTCAAACTTAGCACGTTGCCATTTACTATAAGATTTACAATATCCGCCTTGATAAATGGAACGGTCCAACGTGTCTCAAGTTTGTCCAACATACGAAATCTCTCAAATAGGAAGCACACCAGGATCAAATACAAAGTTTCCATCTCGACAAGTGAACAACTCCAAAGTAAGCAGTATCACCAAAGTAAGCTCATACGAAAAGCCCAGATCAATCGAAATCACACTCTTAAGTCGAGTAGATGAAAACCAAGGTGTCTCAAATTTATGTATCCCAGGATCAAAAACCTTTCCCTTCATGGGAAAATAAGAAGATGAGCTCATATCAACCATATAAGATTCCCCCTTAGTGATCAAAGCATCATGAGACAATGAAGGTGTAGGTATCAAAACATTCATAACAAGTTATCCATATTGGGCTCCTCATCATCATCAAAAGGTGGGTAATCTTCCATAGAAGGCATAGAAAAAGGAGGATCAAGATGAATAGCGTCTTGTGAAGGAGGTGTAGGCTCTAGGGTCCCAAAAAGCATGTTCTCAATAAGACGAATATCCTCTTCCCAATTAGAATCACTATCATCAACCTCAATATCAATATCAAGATAAGCCTCTATGGTGTCATCAATATCCATATGAGAATCCATATCAAAGGTTTTGGGTTCTAAAGGTGCCATAGGTGAAAAAGGATCAATCTCTAAGAGTAAAGGATCTTCATCAATAACCAACTTCAAGGGTGGCAGGGTGGGAATAGAAGGCTCAAAAGAAGGTGTATCGAGAGAATCACTCAAAGGGATGATATCATCATAAAAATCAATAGGTGCAACCTCAAAAACCGGTGAAGAAATGTCAATGAAAGGTTATTCTTCTATGGAATCATCATTAGGGTTTGTGTTCAATGCTTCAATCGAGGAGATAAGATGATAAACGTTTGATAAAACCTCACGAATATGAACATCTTCCACTTCTTCTATATGATCAACATCATCATCCAAATTAGGAATGTCATCTTGACATGAAAAGTCCTCGGATAATATATCATAAGATGCCTCACTAGAATCACAATCATCATCCTCTACTTGTGGAAAATCTTGCATAAACTCTTCCTCAATCTCATTATCCCTTTCTTTGAACAATTCATCAAGATCAAAGTCACCAAAATCACTAGTAGTAGCATGAAAGTCAACATGGGATGAAATCTCAATGTGATCATGAGGAGAAGAGGTATCAATACAAAGCTCGTCACATGGTTCATTTGAAATACACTCAAGCTCTCTTTGGATTGGGATAAGGTTCTCAACACTAGAAGAGGTTAATCCATCCAAATCGGTGTTTGTATTAGTGCTAAGAGGCTCGTCCCCCATTGTTAAAGAGTCGGTGGGTTCCACGTGAAGTAAAGGTGATGAAGGTGTGTTATCATTTAGTGTCATACAAATCGAAGGTTCCTCATCATCTTCATCTAATAAGCATTGTTTAAGCAAACGAGCACGATTAGCAATGAATTGTTCTTCTTTTTCCTTTGTAGCAATCTTAAAGAGGAATTTATCTAAATTTTCCTTGAGGAACCGAGAGGAATCGTTCACCGATTCACTATACATATCACCAAATTTCTTATTATTAAACCGCTTGTTCCTTACATCATCCTCAAGAGACTTAATTTCCTCCCTTAACCACCGAGTTTCTTCTTTCATTTCCTCGATACTCATTTCTCTCATAAGATTAAGAGCCTTCAAAATATATCTATTGTCTCTTCCACTTTGCCCGAGTATAAAAGAAAGCTCATTGAGATCACTAAGAGCATAAGAAGGCGGATCCCTTGGTCGACAATCATAACCATAATGGGGTTCTTTTCCACAAAACTCACATGAATAAGTCGAAGAATAGGGTGGAGGTGGATTTCCATAATTAGGTGGATTATAGGTTTGAAAAGAGTCTTGATTATGAAAGTTCGCATGATTGTAACCTTGAAAATTTCCTTCATTTTTAAAACCCTCATAATGTGAAAATCCTTGATTTTGAAAAGTATCTTGATTATAGCATGGGAAATTTTCATCATTTTGAAAGCCTTCATTGTTTGAAAATCCTTGATTATGAAAGGTTTCTTGATTATAGCCTTGAAAATTATCATTAGTTTGAAAACCCTCATAATTGAAAAATCCTTGGTTTTGAAAGGTTTCTTGCTTAAAGCTTTGAAAATTATCATTATTTAGAAAACCTTCATTGTTTGAAAAATCTTGGTTTTGGTATGGCTCATCAAAGGGTTGATCATGAAATGATGGTGGATTTTGTGATGAAAAACCGGAATATCCCATATAGTCATTACAAGTATAGTCCATTTGAGTGTTAGGTTGAAAATTAGGGTTCTCGGTTCCATTATAAGCACATCCCTCCCCATAATAGCCATTGTTTTGATCACATAAATAAGTATCGTGTGGACCACCACAAGTCGAACAAGGCGAATAATTAGCGTTGGCGGATCGTTGTTGCAAAATCTCCAACATGGAACGAGTATCCATGTTTAACAAGGTGGCCGGATGTATATACAAGTATAATGACGTTTAAAAGCTTCCTCTGGGAAGGAAGTAATACACCAAAGGTGGTATGTTTACACGTGTGCGAGTACACGTGTAAGTAAACACGAGGAATGAGGGAGTAGCCCTCGGTCGACTTTGAAGAGAAAAGGATTATCCTCTTCGAGGTTCGATATGAAATATCCACAAGAAAGTATATATATAATTACTACTTGGGTGCAAGACCCCCAATCAAGCCTTCCTTCTTAGAATACGCACTAGTGAACGGGGGGTTAGGTGGCGCGAAGCACTTAAGTACCTATTGACCCTTAGATGGCATTTTATAGCACATCGCCTTTCTATTCACTTTGTAGTTTGTATTCTTCGAATTATTGCCAATTGGAAGTATTTATCTATTCTTGCTTAATTAAATTGGATCGATACGCGTGTCAAGGACCGGAACGCCCCTCAACACGGTGTATTGCCTCGGCAATACTTATGGAAGATATGTTTTTTTTGTTGTTCTTATACGTATACTTATTTACATATAATAATATATCAAAAATATTTTTGTATTTATTTGTTTTTTAAGAAAAATACTATATGTACGTAAAAACGATGAAAATCGATATAATATATATTTTTGGGTGTAATCTTTTAGGAAAAAGATTACTTTTTGGATTTTTTTATTTTTTTTGGTTCAATTCTTTAGGAAAAGAATTGATTTTTTTTATTTTTTTTTTATTTTTTTGTATTTTTATCTTTTTTGATTTTTTTTTATGTTTTTGATTTATACGTAAAAATAACGTTCACAAAGTGAACGGATCCCAAAATCCAATCGTCTCACTCAAAACTGTTAATCTTCACAAAAAGAACCGGCAGCGGCGCCATTTAATATTTCGTTTTTAGTGTAGTTGTCTTCTCAGCTCGATTCGAATTGATGTAACTATTCAAGCAAAGACTTAATTGTTTTTGGTGGTAAAAACTTGTTTGGAATTCTATGTCTAATTGGCAAGAAGCAAGTAAAAAGGTAAAAATATTCTATAATACCTACATATACGTACTACACTAAAACATTTAGCAAGCAAAACAAATAAATGCGCAAAATTAATAAATGAAAAATGCACATTTAATCTACAAGTTAAAAAAAACAGATGAAACAATATACTTGTTTTAAAATGCAAATCAAATTTGAAAGTTTAAAATGTCATCTAAAAAAAACGTTTACTACTAGATTTGAAAGTTCAAAATATAAACCTGCCCAAAAGTAAACTGGCCCATCAACCTAGACTAGTCCAAGTTGTCTAATTCCTTTGCTAACAATCTGCTCGTTATATTTAACAGATTGGACTCTAAATGTAACTACCTATATCAAAGTTAAGGGTGAAAATTGAACATTTGCTAAACTTGAACTTAAAACAACATACATCCAAACTACTTACTGATGGATACAGATACTATTATTCTATCTTTACTGACTGAACAAATAGTAGGATATAAAGAACAATTAAACTAAATCCAATCTAAAAACAAAACTAAAAGGACTGATATACTTCAACTTTTAAAAGAATAAATTCCAATCTTTTCACTAATACTAAAACTAAACTATTCAATATCGAACAAGAAATCAGAAAGCTACAAATTTCAATCTATAAGAACAATCGTAAACACTAAGGCAACTGTAACACATAAGCAGATTAAACGAGCAAAATTTATACTACAACTGATCAATCTTGGAAAATAATAGCAAATGCAGAAAATGAAACAAGTGCTTAACCAAAACATCCGTCGTCTAGTCCGTTGATGTCGAAGGTCAACGCTGAGTTGCCTTAAGAACTGACTAGAAGAACTTCCACAATAACTACAATCCAGTCCTTCGGCTTAACAGATCCAAACTTTAGCAGCTTTTGACACAGCTTATCACCATTAAGCTGTGATCAGCTAAAACGAATACAACTTGCTGAACTGCAACTTCTAACTGGAACCGGAATCAACGAAATTCAACAAAACTCGAACATTCAGCATCCTTTAACCCTGCAAAACTCGGAACAAATACCAAGAAAATCCAAACAAATCCTTCTAGACTGAAATCTGCTTAAACTTGAACAAATCTTTTTGAATCTGCAACCAAACTAGTTATCTAAATGATCCAAAAGAAACTTATCGAACTAGTTACTCGAAATTAGTGAAACTACCTGATCAAACTATAATATCCAAAGTAAAATGATTTACCCTACTGAATTAACTAAAATTCTTTTGAAAACTTCTCAAAAGCTCTTATAAGCTTGTGAGCTTATTACCTAAAAGCTTGAAACCAAATTTTACAATATTCTACTCAAAATTTTACTTACTGAAATCTCAACAAAAACTAACAAAAGCTACTAAAACTCTAAACTGATCAAACCTTGATCAATCTGCCAAGTTCTCATAATCCTACAATCTAAGAGCTTAAAAGACAATCATTTCAAGCTTAACAAACTGACAAAGAGTAACCGATCGAAACTTTTAACTAGCACACAATCAATCCAATAAACTCAAATTACTCACCATATTCAGATGAACAGTACTCGAACTCGAAATTTCATGAAATCTAAAGAAGCAGTGAAGAAGAAAGATTAAAATGAAAAGCTTGTTATTTCATTAATGGAGGAAAATATTCGGTTACAACTGACAATTAACTAATCTCAACTGATTTCTAACAAACTTTAAACTGAAAGATTAACTGAAAATTGATAAGCTTTGAAAGAAAACCTAACTATCTATTCTAACTAACCTAACTATGTGAAAACTAACACCTAAGCTAACCGATTGAAATGAGAGCTTCGTCTTCTTTTTATAGCCGTCGAGAGGAGTGGAGTAGAGGTCTTGATGACGTGTTTCATCAAATCACTTGATGACACGTGTAAAATACGAGGATAAATCGAACTCGTTCTTCATCATCTTCCAATTTGGGGGTTTCTTTATCTTCGAGTCTTGATCTAATTGTCTTATACCATCACGTAGAGAAGAGGAAGGTGATCACTTTTGTAGTTGTAAGCTTGGCCTGATTCCTTCTTGATTGTTCATGATATGTGATTGCAGGTTTATGGATGAAAGATGGAAGTAGGTTTTATCTCTCTTCGTTTGGAGAAGATAACACGTTTGTGTTTCAGTTTGACCGAGACTTGGTCTTTTGACCAAGTAAATAATACTTTTCACTTATTTTGCCTTTTAGTCCTTCCACTTTTCATTTCTTTTCTAATGTGTATAGAACTTTTAAGTCAAATCTACTTTTCATCCTTTGTTTTGTTGAAAGTACAACTTAGGCCCTCGATCTTGGTAAATGATGGCAAGTATGGTCCTTGAAAGCTCTTTCGTCTTTTTCTTCGTCTTTTGATAAAATAAGTCCTTGAAAACGCGTCTTTGTTCCAAAATTGTATCTTGTTACCTGAAAACACATAAAACACAAATACATGCATAATTCTGATATTTTAAAGTTAAAATAATGTATTGACTATGTTTTGAGTGGTATTAGGATCATTATTGATGAGTGTTTTCACACTTATCAGGGTACAATGTAAAAGTTGTTACAAACCCGACCTGATAAATTTGCCTAAAAAATCACGAAAGTACTTGTGTGTTTCTGATCGAAAAGATTGCTAGAACTTGATTGCAAAAAAGTTGTGTTTTTTGATATTCTGAATAAATAAAATTCGAGCTTAATTTATAAGGACTATTTGTTTTGATAACAAAGATAAGATATTTGCTTCAGAAATAACTGATACATAACTTATTCTCTCCAAAATAAATTGACATGAATTCAAATCTTTTTAATATAAAAAAACCGATTTTTGTAAACTTTATCCATAAGTTTATATCCATTCCTTAAATGGGTTTCAGAATTTATGAAAAAAAATCCGAATTTGCAGCAAAAAAAGATGTTTCAAAGCGTCACTCGTGACCGCAGGTCGCGCGGGCTATCATGAGTTCCAAGCTTCGAACCACAAAAATTTGCACCTTTTGCGCACACACGTAAGTGTTGGCGTAAAATCAACCAAAGAGATTTAAAGGTCAATACCAACATTTCCTAATAAACATGCTTTCACTTCGTGTTTTGGGCGATGTGAGACATTATCCTTTTTCTATATTTTGTGTTTCACGCGACTCACTTCGAGACACAATATATCATTCATATTAACTCATGTTTGTGCATATTTTAGCTCGGCACAAAGCTTTCTTAAAAAAGAATGCAACGCTAATAACTAATTAAAACATAACATATATATATATATTAAATATGAAAGTTTTATGGGCATAAAATTAAATAGTCATGTGATAGGATCGAACTCGGGATTACGGGATTGCACACAATAAGTAAAGGATTAATTCATTTAATAAATATATTTATTATATTTATGAAATATAAATCGAGCTTATTTAACGATCGTTAATAATTAAAAGTTAAGTGTAAACGAGCGTTATAGAATTAAATAGAAAAGGAAACAAGAACGGAAAGTTCTGGAAACCCCTTGGGGTTTAATATAGCCGGCGGCTATAAGAAAAAAAAGGGAAGGAGGATTAGTTTTCTAATCTTGATTTGGGATTGGAGAACAAGTATTGTTATCCTATAAATACCCCATCAAGCCTTCATAATTTTTGTCCCTCCCGTCCTTTTCTCTCCTTGCGATCGCAAACCCTAACCCACATAGGGTTTCGGTTTGATTTTCGATTTAGCTATAATTCACAAGTGTAGAAGCTCCATTTTATTAGTGCTAGCCACACGATTGATCCGTTGCATTACGTGTGTACAAGAGCGTAATATAGTTTAATTATAAACTATATCTTGGTATTCTTCATATAAACCCTAATTCGTGATTTGCCGGTGTTCTTGAAGATTTGCTCTAGCTAAAAGGTATGTAACCCTAACTCGATTAATTATGAATGTGTTATTAATTATGATCTTGTTAAACGCTTCCGTTATGTGTGCTTTGATCTTAATTAGGGTTTTACGTAATTGTTATGAGTAATATAAACCTTCAAAATATTGGCCTAAAAATATTCTTACACAAAACCACTTTCCAACAATCTCCCATATTGTAACACCCTCATTTTTTATACATCAGCGGAAGCTAAGTTTGGGGTATGACTTCATGTTTCAATAGTCATAAGCATAGAAACGACTCAAAAAAGACGTTTAAAATTTTAAGTTATCATTCAATATCATGTTAGAACTATACGTGCGTCAAGCAAACTATGTCTTAACATAGGGGATGATGAGGAGGAAGTAGGGGATCTTGGTGAACCTGTTAACTATCGATCCGCAATGCTTGATCCAGAAAAGTTAAAATAGATAGTTGCGATGAATGAGGAAATGAAATCCATGAAAATCAACGATGTTTTCTTGTAGATGCACCTAAAAATGCTAAAGTAGTGAAAAATAGGTGGATTTTCAAGAAGAAAACCGACATGGATGGTGAAGTACAATCCTACAAAGCACGTTTAGTGGCTAAAGGTTTTACTCAAACTTTTGGCGTAGACTATGAGGAGACATTTTCTCCGGTAGCAGACTTACGAGCTATTAGGATTCTCATAGCTATAGCAGCATACTATGACTATGAGATATGGCAAATGGATGTTAAAACTGCCTTCTTGAACGGTCGCTTAGATGAAGAAATCCAATGTTTTCAGACCCGGGTCGACCCGGCCGGGTCAACCGGTTGAACCGGTTCCGACCGAAAAAACGGGTCATATTGACCCGGGTTTCATATTTTCGAAACCCGGCTTGACCCGGCGGGTTTGGGGTGACCCGGGTCAACCCGGTTCTCAAAACCCGGTCGGGTTTCGAACTTTTTGGGATTTTTTTGAAAAAAAAATTAATTTTACGTATTTGCGACGAAATTTTATTTTTACATATTATATTGGTTGATAAACAATTTATATTTTCAATATACATAAGTTTTTATGGTTTTTATAAGTATAATTTTGTTAATTATTAAAAATATAAAATTTCTTTTTTTTTAGAAAACCGGGTTAACCCGGGTCGACCCGGGTTGACCCGGACCCGACGACTCGACCGGGTCGATCTAAGACCCGGGTTTTAAAACATTGAAGAAATCTATATGCTACAACCGGAAGGGTATGTTGATCCTAAATATCCAAAACGCGTGTGCAAACTTCAAAGATCTATTTATGGTTTGAAGCAAGCATCACGTCAATGGAATAAACGATTTGATGAAGAAATCAAAAAGTTCGGATTTATTCAAAATCGTGATGAGCCATGTGTATATCGCAAAGCTAGTGGGAGTGATGTAGTGTTCCTAATTTTATATGTCGATGACATATTAATCATGGGAAGTAACATTCCAAGACTTGAGGAAGTTAAGGATCATCTTGGTAAATGTTTTTCCATGAAGGATTTAGGAGATGCTGCATATATTCTGGGAATTAAAATCTATCGAGATAGGAAAAGACGGTTAATTGGTCTTAGTCAAGATGTTTATATTGATAAGATATTGAAGAAGTATAACATGCATAATTCCAAGAAAGGTTTTCAACCTATGGAAGTTAAGCATGAACTAAGTCATGAGTTAGATGCATCAACACCCGAAGAGGTGGCTTACATGCAGAAGGTGCCTTATGCTTCGGTTGTAGGATCTATTATGTATGTTGTAAGATGCACAAGGCCTGATGTGGCGTTTGCTCAGAACTTGGTCAGTAGATACCAACATAATCCAAGGAAGCTCCATTGGACTGCTGTTAAACATATACTAAAGTATTTGAGGAGTACGAAAGATATGTTTTTGGTATTTGGGGGTAAACCAGACACAGAACTGAATGTAACAGGTTTCTGTGATGCGTCCTAGCAATGTGATAAAGACGATACGAAGTCTCAGATGGGTTACGTGTTTGACATCAATAGAGGAGCAGTTGACTGGAAGAGAAAGAAGCAGACAACCATTGCTATGCATGCAACTCAATCGGAGTACATGGCCGCTTCAGAAGCCGCAATGGAAGCTGTTTGGATTAGGAATTTTATTGGAGATCTTGGAGTGATGCCTTCAATTAAAGAACCTATTGATATGTGTTGCGACAATTCTGCTGCAATTATATTTGCCAATGACCCTGGAGTCATGAAAGGCGCCAGACACTTTAAACATAGATATCACTACGTACGAGAACAAGTGGAAGCTCTTGAAATAAAATTAATAAAAGTTCACACAGATGATAATGTAGCTGATCCTTTTACTAAGGCTTTGCCTAGACCAAAGGTAGTTAAGCAATCCAAGGCTATTGGGCTGCAACTAGCTAGCGCATTCATGCAATAAATCTGTTGATTAGTATTTGGATAAAGGATGTTAAGACATTATTGAATTGATGAAATAAAGATTGAGTTTCGTTTATTTTCTGTTATTTGATTTTGCATCCTATTTTACATGTTTTATATCCATGAATAAATTGTTATGTTCTAAATGTCGTTGTCGATTAATAATATGGGAGTATTATTAAACTAAGACAATTCAAAATAGCGACAGAGTATATTTGAAAGTATATTGGTCAATTTTGGATGATATTTGATGGATCAAATATTGGACTTATCCCAACTATATGATTTTACTTTATGGATTTTTGTCATTAAGTAAATCATAAATAGTTATCCTTAGACTTGAGATACCAAGAAACTGTCATGAATGTAGTGTATTTCTGTGAGATAACCTAACGCTAAACGTAACTGGTAACTATAAGGGTTATTTTCAGAAGTGTTACAAAGTTCGTAAGTTTCGCTTGTAGTCAAAATGGGATTTGTTTCCTTCAAAATTATTTTGAAGTATAATACAGCTGGGCTCCTCGGGGGAGTAGTAAGATGTTTGTGTGGCCACACCCAAATGTGTTTTGGTAATTTTGCTATATCCGTAAACGAGAAACAGAATAATTAATGAAGGAATGACTGAGATCCATATCATATTAACGTTGTATTTGAAATGAAAGGATAATAATGATGATGATATATCATTAAAAGGTTTTGTCCATGAGACCTTACTCGACTTGTACTAGTGACATTGTTAGCGTAACTAGACGCTAATCGATGTGATCACGATATTCGAATTTTGTCCAAGTGGGAGCTGAAAGTTTTATGGACATAAAATTAAATAGTCGTGTGATAGGATCGAACTCGGGATTACGGGATTGCACACAATACGTAAAGGATTAATTAATTTAATAAATATATTTATTATATTTATGAAATATAAATCGAGCTTATTTAACGATCGTTAATAATTAAAAGTTAAGTGTAAACGAGCGTTATAGAATTATATAGAAAAGGAAACAAGAACGGAAAGTTCCGGAAACCCCTTGGGGTTTAATATAGCCGGCGGCTATAAGGAAAAAAAGGGAAGTATGATTAGTTTCCTAATCTTGATTTGGGCTTGGAGAACAAGTATTGTTATCCTATAAATACCCCATCAAGCCTTCATAATTTTTGTCCATCTCCTCCTTTTCTCTCCTTGCGATCGCAAACCCTAGCCCACATAGGGTTTCGGTTTGATTTTCGATTTAGCTATAATTCACAAGTGTAGAAGCTCCGGTTTATTAGTGTTAGCCTCACGATTGATCCGTTGCATTATGTGTGTATAAGATCGTAATATAGTTTCATTATAAACTATATCTTGGTATTCTTCATATAAACCCTAATTCGTGATTCGCCGGTGTTCTTGAAGATTTGCTCTAGCTAAAAGGTATGTAACCCTAACTCGATTAATTATGAATGTGTTATTAATTATGATCTTGTTAAACGCTTCCGCTATGTGTGCTTTGATCTTAATTAGGGTTTTACGTAATTGTTATGAGTAATATAAACCTTCAAAATATTGGCCAAAAAAACATTTTTACAAAACAACTTTCCAACAATCTCCCACATTGTAACACCCTCGTTTTTGATACATCAGCGGAAGCTAAGTTTGGGGTATGACTTCATGTTTCAATAGGCATAAGCATAGAAACGACTCAAAAAAGACGTTTAAAATTTTAAGTTATCATTCAATATCATGTTAGAAATTTGGTGGATCACTATATTCTGAGAGCGTGTCAAACACTTTCAGATCAAAGTATTTTCATGGTTCTATCAAAATCTTCAATCGGATAAAACTCACAAATCGAACTGAGATTGTGCTTTTTGTTGTTATGAACAGAACCCGACAGAAAAAAAAACATATGACCAACAGGTTTCTAACAAACGGTTGTAACTGCCTAGCAGTTATTACACAACCGAAAAGTTGAAAAAACGGGAAGGAAAACCGAGTCCAAAAACACCTAGCCAGGGGCGCTGCCCCTTGGACCTGCCAGGGGCTGCCGCCCCTTGGACCTACTACTAGGGGCGCTGCCCCCGGATCCCCATCGTACAGGAGCTTCGCTCCCGTATAATAATCACAATAACGTCATACAAGTTTGCACTTCGCATAACCCCGACTTGATGAACATTTATCACGATTACACATTGGTCAACTAAGTCAATCCATTACACTTAAATCATATTGGTAACACAAAATCACCAACATATCATAGTTTTTACAAAATAAGACATAGAATACATAGTAGGTAAAAAGTTTGAATGATAACAATTTGGACGCCCTCATGTCCAATGCCACTCCGTGTCGTAGTTGCTCAATTACATGTGATGCATGCTTAAAAGTCAACACAAAGGTTGAGTGAAATCCATAGGTTTAAGTAATAGTTTGAATACATGTAATGTACTAGTGGGTTACGCCACATTGTAGTAATTGTAAGTTTGTAACACATACAATTACCGGGAAAAATAGTATTATTGCAACTAAGCTCATTGAATAGCTAATCACTGCAGTGACGGTAGAGAGGATCCGCAATCCTCACACTAATAGGGTAACCGGCCAAGGCTACCCCGGTAAGGAACAAAAAGAGTACATTTAGTTACCCTTCTTGTTAAATACAAATAAGGAACGTCAACCCCTAATGAGATTTATGGAAATGGTCTCTAATGAGGAGTGAAGCATGATGCTCGCGTATTTAACTCAGCCAACAAAGGTGATCAAATGGTAATAAGTTTGTAATGACCATTTGCTGCAAATGTCGAATATTCCACCTGATATTCGTTACCACTTACCGGCCACACGTTACATGTAGGCAATCAATGGCGAGGCACAAAACAAGGGAAATTTCATGTCAAGACACGTTGGTGAGGCCAAGAGGTAAAGCAGTACATGCCTGTAATTGACAATTGGAGAACGAAATTCTCATTTCCAAGAGTTCTTTTCTGAACAAAGACAGAGTTGAGTGAAGCAAAAGGATGATAATGAATGTAGCTTTAAAAGATCATGCTGAGAGCATGTGCATTGAGCTTCAGATGAAAGTTACCCAAGGACCACCGCCCTTATATTGGTGATCATAAGGTTTTAATACCAAAGAAGGTTTTAGTAACCATACTTGACGGTCAAGTATTCTTTGGCGCTAAAAGATGGTGAAAAGCCGCAAAAAGTATACCTTTGAAGGTACGAAATGTACATCAATACTTTGCTTTTGAATATTATAACTCAATAAGGTGAAATGCCATTAAAATACCTGAATTGTCAAATGTTCAACTTCCAAAATTGCTAAATAGTACTACTGTGTGACTTGATGATAGTTGCATATGGTTAAACAGTCGTAACCGACACAAAAGACGACCAAAGCAAGCCTACACAATACACACTGAACAAAGCGTTGACGATCCCAGGTTTAAACAAAAACAAGGAGTAGTTTAAACTAACAAATGTCTGAGAAACTAGCAAAAGCAAAGTACAAAGGCATGATATCAGGGTCAAATCTTCGTGTGGGAGAAGGCTAAATGACCCTATTGTTGCTTCCTGTCCACACAAACCTTGAGGATGAGGCCACCTGACAATGTAAAACTTAGAAAAACAAAGTATATACTAGAAACGACACGAGAATTATTCAGAAAACGTGCCTATCTTGATGTGACCAAACACGATAGCTGACAATGAATTACTGGTTGCCTAAGCCTGACCCTAGTGAAAGTTCACGTACCAAATAAAAAGAAATGACTGCTAGAAATCTATAATAGAAATTAAAACTTGGCAGTTAAAGAGGATTTAAGCAACTTTTGTTTGACGAGTTCTCTTTGGCCATGTTTGCATTTTGACCCATTTGCAGCAAAAATACAACCCACCTAGTTATATTGTCATATGAAAGCATTGAAATTACTTATTTAGCAAATCATAACAAATACTGTTGCCATGAAAACATGTTTTCATAAAGTAATGGAAGCTTACATTAGCTGAAGATGGTCTTGGTGGTCAAGGAAGTTCAGTAGCACGAACATGTGACTGACTATTTATGTCATTAAAGCGAATCCTACCAAAATGGCTTACAAGCCCCAGCTCAGTTTCAATCATTGCCCAATGAGTAGCATCAATCTGTTCAAATGACAAACTCTTCGCCTCTTCATACTGAGAAGAAAACTGTGCTTCCATACCTGCCCTTAAGCTCCCGTGTATCAGGTCCATGACAGATTTGATTTCACCACTCATTGAACGGATGATACCGTAATTTGGACACCCACTCTTAACCTGCACTTTCAGTTCTGCTATTTTGCACTTAAAGATATGTGATATCAATTTCTCATGCTGCAAATTCTGAGCCCCCAAAGTTGCAATAAGTTGTTCTTTCATTTGTATATTTTCCATAAGCATCGCCTTTTCCTTTGCCATAAGTTGTTCTTGCTTTTGTAATTTTTCCTTCAATATCCTATTCTCATCAGCCATAGTCTCTGGCTGCACTTTTTCAACATCCAGCTTGGGCACCTTATTAGCCATTGTGTCATCAGGTCGCTGCTGCCTTGATCTTTTTTGTGGCACCTTCAATAAGCAAATAGAATACTTCAGAAAAAAAATCTTCTTTATTCATATTGAAAAGGTTATCATTCTAACTTCGGATGTATTCACAGCGAATAAACTGCCAAAAATCACAAAGGAGTAATTAACGAGAATATTTTTGCAAAAACATACTCGTAGATAATATAGTCATGTAAATAAATACCTACCTGAAGAAGTGAATCCATGACGAAAGTGGCATTTAGAGAGTTCTCAAGCGAACAGTTTCCAACTTGAATGGGGAATGTTGGGATACAGTCTCTTTGCTTCAGCGGCGCCATGTTTATCTGCAAAGGATTTAACTTACCAAATGGACAAGGTTTACAGGAGAATTAAGTGAGGGATGATGAGACACTCTATATACAAACAAATATACATAACTAAGAGTGGGTTTGCGGAGCTATGAAAACACTTAAACATTTCAAAATCATTATATTCTATAGGATTAGCAGTTAATAAAAAGAAACGATCTAAATTACTAAAACAGGACAATCAACAGGTTTTCCAAGGATATGTTTTCTTGTACAAACTAAAATACTTTTTACTGAAGTGGACAATTAAGTCAATTCAAGTCTACTATACTGATTTGCCACTTTAGTGAAACACTTTTATCCCCACAAACACTGAAACTAGCTCCACAATTCACACTGTTTAGCTGTATTGCACGTATCCTGTTAGATAGCGGGCCTCAGTAAGTACATTATAAGGCGGGTCTTCTTTAGGACATTTTGATAACTATTTTTACAATTTTGATCCATCTACAATAGAAATTAACCTGATTTACATGTCTTCAAATTACTTTTTTGGCAATTCCTAATCAAATGGGTATTTTGAGTAAGAAAAATGTTTTCATAATTCGCACATTGGATGTTAGCTGCAGACTATTTTACCAGCGTTTAAGGTTGCAGGTTACGAAAAGCTTACATTACCCGAAGGCGGTCTTGGTGCTCCATGAAGTTCAGCAGCATGAGCGTGTGACTTGTTGAATACGTTATGAAGTTCAAACGTTGCATTTGTATTTGACACAGGTTGATCTTGCGTTCGCCATTGTGCCTCAAACATTTTCTTCTTCTTCGCAATAAGTTGATCATGCATTTGTGGCTTTGCCCCAAACACGACATTATGGCAAGGGTCTTGTAGGTTCAGCATTTTTAATTTTGCCTGGTAGGGGATCTGTTGGTTTTGCTTTTGTAACTTTGCCTCCAACATTCTCTTTTCTTCGGCCAGATTCTCTGTCTTCTTTTCCTCTACCGCCAACTTAGTGACCTTGTTAGCAATTAATGAGTAGTCAGATAAATTGTAGTTCAAAAAAAAAAATTAATGTCTAGTCAGATAAATTGTACTGTCAGCTATGAGTAGGTTCTGGTTAAATGAGGATGTATTACTACAGTTGTGTATGTTTCGAATGTGTTTCAACGATCTGCTAAAAATGAGACATTTCATTTTTCTTTCGTATTGTTTAGAAACACTTCTCCGAGGCACGTTGCCATAATCAGGATCTCCCATTTGATTTTTCTAAACATAGCTTTCTTCTATGTTGTACACAAAAACTAAAATTACTAAACAAGTTACAGGTACTAGTGGGGCGACAACTAAGAACTGGTGCTTAGTTATGAAACTGACCCTACAGAGCTGCTAGATGATATACTAATATAAGATACGCATGTTCAACATATGTAACTTGCTACTAAATAAACTTTTAAAAGTCATAAAGGAGTGATAAACAGAAACATTGTTGCGAATGGATTAATCATACTCGTGTAAAATACCTTAGGAGGTAAATTCGTGATAAAAGAGGCATTTGGAGAGTTCCGAAGCAAGTAGTTTCTGACTTGAGGGGTTATTGTTGGTATATTATCCTTTCCTTTCCAGGTAGTCGTATTTATCTTCAAGCACTGCAAGTAGAGGTGGCAAAACGGGCGGGCGGGCGGGCACGGGCGCGGGCTAAACGGGCAACGGGCTAAACGGGCGGCGGGCTAAACGGGCGCGGGCTAAATGGGCACGGGCGAAACGGGCGGGCAAAATGGGCGGGCTAAACGGGCGCAAGCTAAAAAAGGGAAAAAACATATAAAAACCTACAATTAAAAAATAAAAATACTTGTTTGAAAGCCGGGGATAAAAAATTTAATAAAAAATATTAGTCGAGTATACTAATTTGTATTTTACAAGTGCGCCCGTTTAGCCCATTTAGTTTCTTACATATGCGCCCGTTTAGCCCATCCATTATAAAGAATGGTCAAAAAGTGCCCCATCCTTTTTTAAAAATGGGCAAAAAATGCCCATATGTATCCAAATGGGCAAGATTTGCCACCTCTAACTGCAAGTTATTAAATGGAGAAGGTTTGTGCGAGAGTTCATCCATGCTTGATGCGAGCATCTTGGTACATGATACAAACAGGTACACATAAGTACAAAAACATCATTGAACTACATGATATGTAGCTTGTAAATTAGTTAAGCAACTATGATAAGCAATAACCAGGACATATATTTGTACCTCAGTGATATTCACATCAAGGATCAGAGATTTAGCACTCGAGACTTTTTTGAACAAATCAAGTAGACTGGGAACATGTCTCTCGCTTTTTTGAAGGTTTCTTGACAATGAAAGATTCACTTTCTCTAGTGAACTGAATCCTTCCTCTGTCGACAATTTCAGAAATTGATATAATGTCGAGTATCCGCCAGTTGTAAAAGTTTCAAGTCGAGGAGCAAACACATGGAAAACCTTAGGAAATGTAGTAGTTCTTGTAATCGTAAGATTCAAAAGGTTTGGAGCACAAACGTAGAAAGTCTCCAAATCAAACATGGAACAATTTTCTAAAGTGAGACTTGTTAACTTCACACACTCATGAAAAAGGTTAAATCTCATATCACCAATGTCACCTAATCGAATACCGCTCAAATACAAAGTTTCTAAAGCGGGCATGTTCCAGGCTGAATCTATTACACGGCTTTTTGTGTAAGTGCTACTAAGGGATAGATGTTTGAGTGTGGGAGAACTAAATAGACATGGTGGGAGCTCATAAACCTTCCCACATTCTAGAGTCAGTTGCTTGACATTATGCAAGTCTGCATATTCTATAGTATCTATAACAGCATCCAGTATCTTTAGTCCGGTGAATTTAAGCTTAACTGCGAAAACTTCTGTTTGATTGTCGCGGTGAGATAATGCGTCCTCCATAAATTTGTCAAACTTACGGATACTAGAGAAACTGTCATTGCTGAAGTTAAGATGACGGATTGAAGTCCAAATATCCTTCCACTTATGAGATAGTGTACAGAACTGAACAGCATATTTTGTGTCGAGAAAAGAGAGCATGTGACGAATAATATCCTTTGGCATGTCACTTATTCTATCTTCTTCACTATCATTAATCGAACCCATCTGATCCTCTGATATTTGCAACCCTGTGATGTGGTCTGAAAAAAAAAGTTGATCGCCTGAAAGATTGTAGCAACAATTATTAATGAACAATATGAGTCTAATATGTTTTTTAAGGTAAAGGAGGGCAGTCCCTCGACTAATCATGGGACTCCCATAAAAGAAGAAAATATATTCCGAGACAGACCCAAATTAGACCAATTGACACTCTTGTACCAACTAAGCAGCGCAAATAGAACAAGCCCAGAACACATCATAACAATCCACAACCAAACAGCGCAAACAGCAACCAGGGACGGATGTACATTTGTAGTATGGGGGCCAGTGCCCCCCATGGCTAGCCTGATAAGATGAAATTTTAGTGTAATTTTTCTTCAATTTCGACCTTTTCTTGAACGTGCCCCCCACTAAAAACTCAAATTGCCCCCACCCGTATATTAAATCCCAACATTTATTATAAATTCATCATCTCTAAGTAAAATTAATCCATTTATGCTATGCTAAAAGAGGAGTCGATATTAACACTTGGGTAGTACATATAATGCCCTACCATTTTCTTAAGAATACTTTGCACAAAACCTCAAAAAAAAAAAAAACATGCACTATGTGCGCGATATTTGGGCATTTTGGCGATTCGAAAAGAAAAAAAAGTGAGAAGAAAATGGATCAACCTCATAAGCTTAAAACTAGAATGATTAACATCATAAGCTTGAAGTCATGGTCTAAAAGATATTTTAGAAGCTCATAAAGGTCCATTTACGGGCCAGGGCCATAAAGGCCTATATGAGATCCTAACAACGTCATGGCATGCTCAATTATCTCTTAACCTAGCTATGTTAGGTTCTTTAACCATTATTGTAGCTCATCATATGTATGCCATGCCCCCTTATCCATATCTAGCTACTGACTATGGTACACAACTGTCATTGTTCACACATCATATGTGGATTGGTGGATTTCTCATAGTTGGTGCTACGTCAAAGGCCTAAAACCAGACACCTTAAAGAAACTACTGAACCTTTATTTCACTCTTTTTTTCTTTACTAAAAAAAACTTATTTGAGTGAATTGACTTGTTCAATCTCGACGATTGAATATAAATAGGTTATTATGAGTTCGAGCAAGCCGCTATGGTGAAATCGGTAGACACGCTGCTCTTAGGAAGCAGTGCTAGAGCATCTCGGTTCGGCTAATCAAAGGAGTATTATGATATACATTTGTTTAACCTTGTCGTCGTCTACGGTTTCGATTAGAAAGATATAAAAATAATAATAAAGAAAAAGTAGAAATGAAAGGAGAATGAAGAACTTACAGTTTAGAAACTCAGATGATGAGAAACAATTGTGTTTTTAGCCATTTTTACTTTTGGAATTGGGTTAAATTAAGGCGGTAATTCTATTTCTAAGCGGGACAAATTTGGCGCCATTTTGAGCTATGTTTGGCGCGTTAGCTCGCGCATCTTATTGTTTTATAAAAATAATTTTTTATTAGAAATAAGTTTCGTTTAGCTGTTTAGCTGACAGACACAAGGAAAAAAAAACTTTTAAATGGGATGCTAGTTAAAATAGCATGTAAAAATGTATGACCTTTACACATGAACCAAACACGTGTATCGAAATATATAGATGAAGAACTTGGTGATAGTACGAGTATGGTGGCGATAAAGAACTAACAAAGATTATAAAATAGATGAAGATTAAACAAAAAAAAGAAAGATTAGATTAAGGAAAAAAACAAATATGGTGTTTTTCCTAGTGAGAGAAACAAACATCCATTCTCTCTCTAAGATGATACAAATGAAAAACACCCACACACAAATGAGGTGGAATGGCCTTTTATACTAAATAGTAAATGTTTATGAGGCCTTCCTCATTTGTGTGTCCAGGACTAATTCTCGTTACATAAACAATAATAACTAAGAACTCTCGACACCGTTGAATAGCGTTTTCCACGAGCTTCGCAACAGTATATTATATGACCATCACTTTAAATACGGCTAACAATATCCCCCTAAGGGGTGGCCATGTAATATGTGACTTCACTTCTTTGATGTTGCAGACTTTGAAGCTCGTTGTCTTGAGAGTTCTTTCATAGTTCCTTTCATGACTTGTGATCTTGGATCTTTGATCTTTGCCTTGCCTTGATCTTGAAAATTTGCCAACTTGTGTTCTTGTGTCTTTCCCCATATTTTGTGTTGTCTTGAAAGCTTGTTAACAATCTCCCTTGATTATCAGAGTAGCGGAAGTCTTTGTCTTTAGTTGTTCTTGAGCTTTCTTCATTTACTTGAGTATGTGGTCTTGAATCACGACTCTTGAGATTACGCCACCGTTTGCATTCCTCCGGTTTCCCGTTATGTAGTATGAATATTGTACCTGTGATTAGGTAAGTTCAAAGAACTTCCTTGACAGAGTTTCCAGCTGTGGTAGCCGTTCTCAATACTTGAATATATCGAAAGATAATTCATAGTAAGGAGTGAATCATGCAGTTCCATTCTGCTGATTAAGTCGTCAATTCAATTTCCTGGAACAAGTTTGAATCAATTAAGAATCAAACCATTGTTGCTTTCCAGTTGACACAAGTTTGATTCATATTGAATCTCACAAGTTACCTACCGCAGTGCTGTTTGATGATGACACTGGAAGGATTTCCATTCGTCACTGTAAATACTAATAAGTATTACTCTGAATGTTCTGGCAATATCATAAAGATATTGCGTCGAGACCTGGAACGAGTTTGAATCAATTAAGAATCAAACCACTGTTGCTTTCCAGTTAGCATATGTTTAATTCAAGTGAATCTTACATATGACCTACCGCAGTGCTGTTTGATGTTAACACTGGAAGGATTTCCATTACTGTGAGTACTAGAGAGTATCACTCTGAATGTTCTAGCAATACCACAAGGATAGAGCGTAGGACTCTGTAAATTATCGCTTGTGTTCTAATGATAAACAACAATTGATATATGGAATAAGTGTCCTAATGAGATTTTTGATGAATCTCGTTGGCTCTAGACTCTATAAGTGTATGTTTATTTGGTGATCGGAGGCTGGAACAGACTGCCACCTTTTCAATATCTACTATCTCGGAGTGAGAAAGTTGATAGAAATGAGTTGAACTCCGTGACAATAAAACAAACTTCTTTTGAGAGAAGCTTGAGTAGGCTGGGAAGGGTTGTGCTTTGCATCACTGGGTCCATGATGCTTTGTCTTCAATACCAGAAATCATCAACGTGATTCTGATAGTAGATGTATTGACCCGGTTTCTGCCTAAGTTGTATGGAGGGCTATTTTCTTTTCACCATGTATCCTTACATTTCTTTTTCATTCTTCAACCCCTTCAATGATTACCAAGACGTCATAACTAGCACTTTGTTGTGATTGTTCTAGTGCTAGCTTAAGTCATTAGTCGGCATTATTCCCGTACACTCAACTACTCCATCTTTCCTAAGGACTTCTAAGTTCTAATGGATTGTCCATGGGAAGATCCCTCCGGTTCTGGTAGGATCATAGAACGAATACCTAACCACATTTTGACACCAATATCGTCGTGAATAATTGTGTTGAAGGTATAGATATCGTAACCAGTGAAACTTTCTATATCACAAAAACGCTCCCCCTACATATGTGCATCATAAAAGGAAGGTTTTTGCACATATTAGGAAGAGAAAGCACGTATATCAAAGATCTAATCCAAGAATAAAGCATTTTTGATCACATATTAATCACTATTCTCCCCCTCAAAAATTGCATGAAATTGAAATTTTTGTGTAACTAGTGATAAAACATGGAGAGAATAATGTTCATGAAATCTTGAAACTATATGTTATGAGATTTTTTATACCCCCCCTCGAAAAAAGGATGCTGATAAAAATAGGGGAGTATATGAGCACACAATTTGAAAGAATTTGAATAAAATCTTTTGAAAATATCTTGAAAAATTGTGCTCAAATCCGAGAAAATTTAGTTTCCCGTTGTTGAGGAAAAATGTACATAAATGAACATTTTCCTTGAGTTCATGAGCTTAAAACTTTGAATGTTTTAATATAGGCCCATGACCGAGAAAAATTAATTTCCCGTTGTTGAGGATAAGTCATAGACTTTCCTTTCTTTGGGGACCGGGTTATAGTCTGACATATGACTATAAGCCATTATGTTGAGCTCAAAACGTTGAATGATTTATGACAAGCTCAACCCGTGATAGATTGCTCTACCCGTTATTAGGATAAGTTATCGTTAAAGATGCACTCTCCTTTATTTAAAGTTCGAGTTACAGTCTGACATTTAACTATAAGTCGTTTTCATGAGCTTAAAAAACATGGAATATTTTTTTATTGAAAGCTCATGACCGAGAAAATTTTATTTTCTCGTTGTTAAGGATAAGCTATCATCTGCGATAAGCTTTCCTTTCTTTGAAGCACGAGTCACAATCTGAAGTAATTGCAAATCATCAAAAAGACACCTTGGTTGGGGGGTCGGGGATGATCAAAGAACATGGTAGCCATTGTTGATCAAAGAACATGTACACATTTCTCCTTCCAGGATGATACCTATTAAAGGAATCATCCTTCATGTGTGTACGTGGTATGCCAACTCGAACCGCTTACTTAGTAACCAATACTATGTGAGAAGATGTCAACAAAATCTCTCTAAACAAAAATTCTCTCTTGATCACCCCGAACTGAATCCCCTTATCAGTTTTGTTGGCTATTGATAGTGACCATTTATGAAGATAACCCGATAATCCTCACTTGAAACAGAAGTAGAATTCCCCAAACTTGAACTTAAGCTTGCACTATTGTAGAATGAAGAACGATGTAGAGAAGTCTTAAATGTACCCTATACCAAAAGGCGGTATAAAAAAGGTACAACTTCTCTAAAGTACCCTATACCAAAACAAGCGGTATAAGAAAAGGTACTACACCTCTTGAAGATATCCACAACCGCAAGTGCGTGTGACACTGAGAACCGCAACGAAGCTCTCAAAAAATAATAGTTATCCATGTCGTCGTCCATCCTCCCCTTGACACTGGAAACCAGATACTTCAAGTCTTATTCATAACCGTATATGCTCGAGCAAGTTATCTTATAAAGTCGTAAGTACTCCTTTAAAGATAAAATAAGAACACCTTCGAGAAATCTCACTTCAACCTCAAATAAGTAGCATCGAATCATCTTCGTAATCACATGAACCGTAATAGCCGTTAGGAATTTAGCTGAATTTTTGATAAGGATCGTTTTAGTGTAATGTATCATGTTTGTTGTTCGTGAAGAAGTGTTATGATCGAAATCGGATATCCGGCCTTGAATGTCACTGTTTAAACGGCCAACCAAAGTAATAAAATGTGGTCACATAAGCTTTTTGCCCGTCAAAATTATTTTACCACTCGGTTCTTTTGAAATACCCGACAAAAATAAGTAACTAATCAAGTACATGTCCAACTTTGACAATGCGAAGGATCATTAGTAGCATTCGGCTAAAAACAATACCAATTTATATAGCGAACTTCGACAAACGTGGCCCATATAGATGTTATCCGGATGTATGGCCCAACAATATTATTATAACTCCAAGTTCGGCCAAACTATGATATAGTCATTTGCTGATTGCAATATTCGGTCCATAAAACATTAAAGCAAAATTCAGCCAATTGAATATCTTACTACCCGGTCCATGAGATTTAGATTTACCCACTAATAACTAATAGTTAGGCCACATTTTACCCTAATCCACACTTCTTATAGAAACCTCCGCCTCCTATTTTTCAATCTACTCTCAACCGAATCTCATCCAAACTCAAATCAAATGCATCACCGCCCCATCTCTTAGATCTAATCACGGTGTCATCTTTTCTAATACCAATCACACCAAACGAATTCAAAACAAAATCCCAAATCTTTCTCGAATGATTTATATACTGATGAAGCTCATCCTGAATGACTACCATTGTTGTGGGTCTTCAAGATCTCAAGAGAGGTCTCGGGTAGGTATTATAATTGATTGAGGGCTTTGTTTTGATTCGAGTAAGGTCAATGATGGGTTTTTCATTCAGGATACATGATCTATAAAGATCTACAAATAGGAGCAAAAACCGAGTAGATTTATCTGAGATCTTTTAGATTTTGATTGTTACATGTCGGGTTTTTTGTTTGAAATCGAGATAAAGAATGGGTCTAACATGCTTGTTATACTCAATTCTTAACAGATCTCGAATATTAAAATGGGTGAAAACCCTATACGGATCTGTGATGAGATGAGTCAAACGAAAAAAATATTTGAGAAGATATTAAAAAACGTTTAACCAAATCTGAGATCATAATTGAGTGAATTGGATAGAGCCGGTTTTGATAATAGATGGTTGAGAATAGATGGGTATGAGAAGGTTTTGATTTACTTGGTTTGGATTTAACTGTTTTGAAAATAGATGGGTTTGGATAGTCAAATTCGAGCTTTCCTTTTTTTTGTTTCTCATTTGAAAAAAATCATGGCATAGAGTCTGTTTAGATGTTGGTTGAGATTTAGATGTTGGTTGAGATTTAATATTTGCAAGGTCTCGGTTTGTTATATAGTGGCATGATTCCGTACTATTTTTTTCAAGTCATCATTACGCAATGCATTCGATTTCGCAACCATGATTCCGCAATGTGGAATAACATTCGATCCCGCAAAGGTTTTTCAACTTACGATTCCGCAATGTTTTCAATTTACGATTCCGCAAAGTTAGATAACATTCGATTCCGCAAAATGGTGAAGCAGAGATTCCGCAATATCTTGGAAAGCAAGATTCCGCAATATATTAGAATGCAAGATTCCGCAATATTTTGAAATGCAGGATTCCGCAAAATTTTGAAATCCAATCCACAGACACATGTACCGAAAAATCTGGATCTGGGCCATTTGTTTTTGTCCTATTCCCCAAAAAGATCAGATCTTGCATGACGGGACAAAAACAAATAAACATGTACAAAAAAGTGGACATAAACAATTCTATGTGACGAGACTAGATAGGCACATATACAACAAAGATATACCAAACACATATTCGACAACCATATGGAGACTTTAGCAGATTCAGAGAATATGATCATAACAAAACATGATAGAATCAGTAAAAAAAAGAATCAGAAAAATACCTACCGCGAATCTGATAACACAACACGAACATCAACTCACACGGATACAAGACACCCCAGTTAGCTCTGATTCCAATTGACAAAGCATCAAAAATCCACCTTGGTTCGGGGGGTCGGGGATGATCAAAGAACATGGTAGCCATTGTTGTTCTAGTGAGAGAAAGTTAGAGAGAGGTGAAGGAAAAGTGTGTGTATTATTTCAAGTGAAAACAATACAAAAGGAAAAAAACACTAAACTTCCACACCCCCATGGAGAGTCATGGGGGTATTTATAGGCCTAACTTAACTAGACAATCTATCCTTTACATAACAAGTCCCTGCGTATAGCAAATTGATGTATATCTAGTCCAACTCACGTGAAAGGCGCCAGCTTACCAAAAAGTAAGTCTAACAAAAAATAAGATCAAACTACATGCTCCAACATCTAATTTCAACAACCCATTCCGACAATCCGCTCCAGCTTTTAAGAATGCCAAACATATCCTTTATATTGAAGTAAAATCAACACACGTTTCATCATACTATCTTATAAAGCATTTTGCACTTTTATTTTTAGAATAGTTGAAATTTTAACTTACAATATATAATACTATTTGTACAAGCAAAACAAGCATGCATACCAAAAATAGAAAACTTATAATATGTTACATTAAAATTTATAATTAATTATGTTAAATTCTATAATTAAAACACCCTCTCACTTCATTTTACAATTAAAAAAGCACACAATACAAGTAATAAAACATCTTACAAATATAATTAGTAGCATAATAATTACAACAATACAAATACAAATGTAATTAAAACCTCACAATTAAAATACTATACTTATAAATATATGTGCATAATGTACAATGCGTACAAACATAACTAAAACATTAACATAATTAATACTCATATTTAGAACACTCCAGTATATGAATATCCAATCATAACTACACAATTTACAACTATAAGAAAGCATAAAAACTCTTTAAGCATTAAAATTTTCAAACTTCATTTTTCATAAGAAACATTTTTTTAATATATTACTTCAACAAAATACACATTCGAAATTGAAACTACACAATTTCATTATTTAAAAATACACATATTTATATTATATGTAGAATTAACCAATGTAAAACACACACTTTTTAATGTTATTCTTAAAACATATCTTAATACATTAAATAAACTAATAATATTATTTTTTAGAAGCACTCATAAAATAAGAAGCACATGTAATTATGCACATTATGTAAACTAATAAGAAACACAAATAGGGGTGTCAAAAAAGCCGACCAGACCTGAACCCAACCCGAGTATATTCGGGTCAGGGTACTCGGGTACAAATTCTTCAGGTTAATCGAGCCAACCCGAATAAAAATCGGACGGGTATCGTGCAATTTATTTTTGTGTAACTCGGCTTTGGGTCAATCTCGAGTAAGATTTTTTTTATTTAAATTATATATAATTTATATTTAAAAAGGGTTAAAAAAATTTGTTTTACCCAATTCCGTTGACCCGAATTGACCGACACGAGTAGACCCGACACGAATAGGCACGAACCCTTGTAACCCGAGTTCAGATCGGTTCAGGTTTGGGTTATTTATTTTTAGCCTTGACCCGAATTATACCCGACCCAATTAACTTAAACCCGACCAACCCGACCCGATTCCTACCCCTAGACACAAAGTTTATAAAATTATATGCTAATTTATATAGTTTTGAAAATCAAACTGGACCATAGATTCAAGCAGGATAAGAGTGGCCACCGGTTCGGATGTCAAATAAAATTCGTTCGAAAACGATCCGGATAAATTCGTCCGAATATTATAAAAATAAGTGAACCGGACCTGATCGACATTATCTTCAAACTGGTCAATTACAGGGTACCCACCGTCGCATCGCGCGGGTACCCTGCTATATCACATAAAAGAGATTAGTATCTCTCTCATATTAATTATTTAAGAAATACATATTCATATGCATATTGTACAAGCTATCTATATTAGAAATTCAAGTAATTAACATTTAAGTAACACAAATCTATATGCACATTGTACAAGTTAATATAGTACGTCGGTTACAAAACTTGAATTGAATGACGTCATTATGATTATCTTCATTATTAATTTAATAAAAACATGGTAAAAAATAATTAAAGTTCAAAAAATTAATATTAAAGGACTCGCGATAAATTTATTTACTATATTTTTGGTCATGCGTAAATTCGTTATCCAAAAGAAACATGTAACTGAAGAACATCGCTCACTAAAAGTATAATTACAGGGTACCCACCGTTACATTGCGCGAGTTCTCCGCTAGTTTTCTTGAAAAAGGTTAACCGATCACATAAAATCACAAATTGAATCGGATCAAAAAACCAAATTGATCGAATCAGATCGAATCAAATAGGATTAAAAAATTGGTCCAACATATTTTAGTCCGATCATCGATTTATCTTTTTTATTTGTATTCGGTCTTCAATCCGGTCTAATCGATGTTTTATAACCCGAGTTTTTAGTTGACCCGATCTAGTGACCGGTTCATAAGTCAACCAGTTTAATCGGTTGAACCGTCAGGTCAACCCGGTTTTATGTATATGTATATGTATATCATTTTATATATTTAATACATAATATTTGTTGGGAATCTAAGTCTGTTAGAATTCCCTTAGTCATAGATTTAAACTTAAATAAGTTGTTTGATATTAACTTGCGTATGCCTAGGACACAAGCATGTAACCCAAGACTCACATAGTTCTAAGTCTATGTGAGCAACCACAGAGGAGTACATGTCAGAGGCATCGTCAAGGAAGTCGAAGATTACTTGAAGACATACTCATTGGCTATGTTGGATAACAGCCAAGATGTATCAGTGACTCTAAGTGGTTGAGTGTTAACAGGGGTGGCAATACCCTGTTAACACTCAGTACACTTTGGAAACCTAAGTGTTTAGGCGGGAAGTTTCACAGCCTAAAGTACAAGGAATGAAGAAAAGGGAAACTATGTCAGCTCTGTTTCCCTAAAGCGTTGATGCAGACTACCAAGAATAGAAGAGCATCTTTTAGCGGATGCCTGACATTGTCTGTTTTGTGTAGTCACCATCAACCAGTACACATAGTCAACCTCGTACCACTATAAATAGGATATGTAGGGTAGAGTTAATGTTGTTCACTTTGTTAGATTTCACACATTAACTCTTTACAACTCATAAAAAGAACAGATGTGCCTGTGTTCTTGAGTTTGCTTTATTTTGTCGTAAGTGTACACAACACATTGTCCTCAAACTGTGTTATCAATAACAAATGTAATACTTGTTACACAATAATAAAGTACTACATTTGTAATGTATTTACTTGTGTTGATTATCCTTATTGTTCGTTTTAAGCTAGTATTAGGGACTTTCAATTGGTATCAGAGCAGTGTTTGATATTAAAACCTTCATAAACATCGTTCTAAGTTTTATAATCAAGATCCACCATGCCTGAAACGAGCAACACCCCACCACCACCACCAAATTTGGTTTCCGGGAACACACCACCACCACCAAACTCACCTAGAGTAACCCCCACTCAAAATGAAGACGACCTCCCTCAACTTCTTGATTCAAGAGGTGGTTCCCATGTTACCAACGTTTCATTATTTGATGAAGATGACTTTGCAAGTTGGAAAAGTCAATTTCTTGTCTATCTAGATAGACTTGAACCATTTCTTCTAGAAATTCTAGAAAATGGACCATATGTTCCCATGACGCTTACCTCTACTGATGAGAATCCTCTTCCCAAACCTCTCAAGCAGTGTACTCCAGCTGATAGGAAATTAGCTAACCAAGATAAACGTCTCAAAAGCATTATCATCTCATGTCTCCCAAAACACATCATGAAATCAGTAATCCAATGTCCAACAACCAAACAAATGTGGACAGACCTCATCCTAGGCCACGAAGGACCCTCTGAAACCAGAGTAACAAAGATTCAGGCACTCAGGCTTCAGTTTAATGCCTTCAAGGCACTTGAAGGTGAAAAGGTACAACAGACATACACAAGGCTGAAGATTCTTCTCAACGATCTGGCCATGAATGAAGTCACCATTGGACAAGCTGAAGTAAACGCCACATTTTTCAACAGCCTTCCCAGAAAATGGTTGAGCATGAATCAGACCCAGAGCGCCAACAACTCTATGAAGAATTATACGTCGGCTCGGCTATATGGAAAATACAACTATGAAGAAGGGCTGATTGATACAAATCTGAGTCTGAAAGACTTGTAGTTCAGGGAGCAACATCCAAAGCATTGATTTCCACCTCACACACTCATGACAACGATTCAGATGTTGAAGAAGACACTCGTAGCAGTCAGGAGTTCATGACAGACCTTAATGCTGAGTTTCAAGAAAGAGCTTTTGTAAAGCCTGCATGCTTTTACCATGAATAGTACCCTTATGATCGTACGTACATGATTAAAACTTTCCTTTTATAGCACGTTTACGTTTCTCGAATGTTAATTACAAGTATTACGTACGTGTTATTACATGATAAGTATTTAATACGTATTAAGACACGATGATTATTATCAACAATAATTATAATCACGAACATGAAATCATGAACGTAAATAATCACGAACTTATTATTATGTATTTACGTAATATTTATTACGATTACGTATAAATATAAATTTACGACACGAACGATAGATAAATAAATCACGTAAACACGACACAAGAACACGTAATATTTAGAACAGGAAAAACATAGGGTTTCCCCTTGTGGGCCCCACCTAGCCGCGACATAAACAAAAGAAAAGGGCCAAGCCCACTTTGTTTTAACTAAATAAGAAAAGAAGGGAGAACATGTTTTCACGTTACAGAAGATTAGAAAAAAAAAATACAAAACCCTAGCTCCTCTTGTCTTCTCCCTTGGCCGCCGATTTTAAACACACAAGAATGGTGTGGTTTTTGATTTTTTGGTGATCTAATTCTTGCAAGATCGTTCGTGTTATCATTCCTTTTTGTTTCACGCATTCGGTAAACCTTAAACCTTTTTATTTTTAGTTATTTGTTAGATCAAGAACACATGTAATCAAGGGTTTGTTAAAAACTATTAATAAAACATGTAATTAAATCATGGGGGTTAAAAACATGGGGTTTAAGGGGTGTTTTGGTTAGGCCGGTGCACACAAACCGAGAGCCGAAGCTCTCGATGTGTCTCGTGTGACCACAGCCGAGACCTACGGGTCTCGGTGTTGGCTTTGTGGCTCGGCAGCAGGCAAAACAAGGGACCCTAACGCATGTCAGGGTTGGCCTTGTGGTTTAGGGGTCTCGGCTGAAAAACAACAAGCACCACCGGCTTAAGCCGGTAGCGGTTTGACATAAACCATGGCAACCGGTCAAGCCGGTTCGCCACCATTAAGGGGTTTCACGGACCGGTTTACGACATGTTTAGATTTAGAACACGGGTTCGGTTCATGACTTAAATTTTACAAGTTAATTATTTTTACAAGTTAAATAATTACAAGATTAATTAAATTAATTTAACATGCTATTTAGTTAATTTAATTAAAACATGACTTAAGTTAATTATTATTAGTAATAATACATGATTTTAACCTAAGTATATTATGATTTAATATAGACTAAAGTAATTAACTAATTATTAAAACATGACATATGATTAATTAATTTCCATGACTTAGGTTATATTAATAATTAAATATTAATACATGTTTTAACCTAACCATTATTTACACTTTATTTAATTAAATCATGCTATATTTAATTAAATCTTATAACATATAGTTTATTTAATTTACATGTAATAATTAATAAACTATACTATTTAATCACATGACTTAGAATATTAATCAGTAAAAACTTAAGCTTATATTATTAGCTTAATAATCCAGCTTATTTCTAATTATGGAAACTTTCTATTTTTAAAAACTTATTTATTTTAAGCAGCTATTCTATTTTTGGAAACTTTCTATTTTTGGAAACTTTCTATTTTTGGAAACTCTCTATTTTAAGAAACCCACTATTTTTAGAAAGTTACTTATTATTACACAACAAGTATAATAATACAAGAAATACAAGTAATATTTAATCAGAATAGACAGAATACATGATAAACACAGCATAACGATAAAATCAGTAAAACATGACATGAACATATAAAACAAGCTAAGACATGATATAAAACCAGTTACGTACCCAGTAATCAGAACACTTATACACGTATATTATCTATGCAGCATTAGTGAGATTGAAGTATGACTCTCTTCCGTTCGTCTTCTTCGTTCACTGGACATAAGGTACGAATTCTCCGTCCTTTCAGTATGGACATTCTTTCCTTATTAGAATTCCCCGTATGCAGCCAACTGTTTTCCCAGTATATGTTTTATATGTTTTGATTTGCTTATGTTTAATTAAATGCCTAAGCCATATACATGCATGACCAGTTTCACCTAGTTATGGAGGTACCATAACCATAACACTAGAGGCACCAGTGTTATGACTTCACCACGGCGGAGTGATAGCTCGTGGCGTCCCTTTCAGCTTTTGGCCATATTATTATGTTATCATGTGGGGCGTATGGGTGCATCATAGGTTACATGTTTTTATAGATTATTCAGGTGAATGTGGTGTGTGCCTTGCATCCTTCACAAGGAGCTGATCCCTCCTACCCAAAACTTATATTAATCAGAGACAGCCCCTCTAATTGCATGACGAGGTAACCCCTCCAAGTATTCATGCACGTTGATATTTCATGACCTATATTGGCTAATGGTAAACATGTTAAACAATTTTTATAAGATAAACATAAGGCTTTTCAAACTATAAAACCAGTTTTACTAAGTTATACCAGGTTTTCCAGGACTTAATCAATTTCGCTGCTATATGTTGTATATGCTTATGTTATTCATTCTATGCTTGTATATCCGTGCACTAAGCGTTATGCTCAGCCGTTTTCCTTTCATGTTCCCAAAACGGTAGGTACTCAGGGATGCTCGTAGACTTTAAGCGTACGTGCATATGGATTGGAAGCTTCCTAGCCTTCATTACTTTATGCATTTATTCATACTTTTGATACTCATTCCAATGGACTTTATGCATTTACTCATTCCACGAAAATTAATGTTAAAAAATGAACGGATCCCAAAATCCAAACATCTTCACGAAAAACGTCAATCGTACGAGCGAAGCGGTAGCGGCGCCATTTGAAACTAAAAGATTTTTGCAATCCTATATTTAACAATTAAGTTTCGTTTTTTTCTCGACTCACTCGAATTGATTTTCAATTAACGTGGGACTAACTTTGTTTTTGGTAAATAATATTTTTGGGATTTTAAACTAAAAGACTATTTAAAATAAAAGCTATTTAATCTAATTTAAATAATAAACTAATTTAAGTAAAAAAAACTTTAAAGGAAAACTATTTTAAAATCTATCTTAAACTAATGTAAAAGCTATTTAAAAAACTAAAAACTTTTAAAATGACTTAAAAACTTTTAAATGAAAACTTCATAAAATTAATTTTAAAACTAATAAAAATTTAAACTAAATTAAAAGTAATTAAAAATTAAAATATATTTTTTTTATCTTTTTATTTTTAAAACTGAATTAAAGTAAATTTATATAAAGCTATTTAAATTTAAATCTAAAACTTTGTATATAAAATTTAACTAAACAAAACTGCCAAAGTGAATTACCCTATATTAGTTCAATACTGCAATATAAAACACAAAAGTAAGACTAGATCAAGTGGTTGTGTCGTTGGGCAGGCGAACGAGAGGTCATGGGTTCGAAACCCAGCAGGACCAAATTTGCTATATATAATTTTTTTACTTGGAATTTTATTACTTCAGACCAAATGTCTGAATATAGTAACAGTAACCAAAAAAATACCAAATAAGCTAAAAGCTAAAAAAGATCAGGTAAACAAATAAAAAAAAACTAAAGCAGATCTAAACACTCAGATAAACAAAATAAGAAGATCCAAATACCCTACGAGACCAATAAGCAGATCAATAAAATTCAAACAAACGCAACAAGAAAGCTGAATAACAGAATAAGCAGTCTAAATAAGCAGATAAAAATACTACCTAAACTTAAATAGAAAAATTAAGCGAAACTGAAACTAATAAGCAAATCCAAACATACTCGAACAAAGCCTTGAAAAGTAACAGTAACAATAACACAATAAAACAATAACAATAACACATTAACCAAACTAATAAGCAATATCCAAACAGATTAACCAATCTAATATAAACCAAATCAAATTTAACTAAAACTTAAAAAAAAAAGAGATGAGAACCTAGTTGACGAAACCTTTGAGCCGTAGACGAGGCACTGAGCCGTCTAGTCGAATCGAACACCTCCGTCTTTCACCCAAACATCATCATCGACTTTGAACCCAATGAACCAATCGAACCAAGAACTTCGAACAATAGCTATAATAATTTCCCAGTAGGAGAAATTTCTTTTCCACTTTCTCTTTATTTAATTATTTATTATTTTTTAATATTTTTTTTATTTTATTTTTAATTAATCGAATAAACAGTAATCATAAAAAATTCGAACAGTGATATTTAAAAGCAGTTTAAAGATGATAAAAATTGACAGAAATTAAAATGAGACAAGGATTAAAAGAGACGAAAATAATTTAAACTAACTTTTTCATTAATTAATAATCAAAATTACATTAACTAGAAAATGAAGAAATACAAAATTAAACCTAATCTAATTATACTAAAAATTAAAATAAAGAAAAGTGCTCTCCAAAATTACACAAGTGAGGGGTTTTTATAGGCAAACCCTGGAAACCCTTCTTCTTAGCTTCATCTTTAAGCAAATCATCCAGGCCCTTTAATTCGTCATTCTTCTTTCTCTCTTGATCATCGGATGAGATTAACCCTTGTGAGCCATGGATTTCCAAGGTGGGGTGTGTTTGTTGTGTTTGTTTAGGCTGAGGTGGAGGCTTTTGATTGGTGGATTGGTGGAATTTGGCTGTCACAACCAATCAAATGAGGGTGTGAAGGCCACGTCAGGGAGAGAGATAGGAACACAATCTCCGATTCTTAGGGGATTTAAGTGGATTCGTGTGAATTAATTCATGAGGTTAAAACCCCCAAATATTAGTGGGTAATTTTTATGTGGAAAAATTAGGGTTTGTGGGTAAATGATGGCTGTGAGTTTTTGAGAGAGATGAAAGGAAAACAGTGAATGGGTTTGCGTTTTTATCTTTCCTTCGTTTGTAACGAAAAGAGTAAATGGGGAATGGGTGTAAATAATGTTTAATAATTGTGTGGGGTGAAATGGAATGTTACACGTGGGGGTAAGAGTTATAAGGGAAGGTTGGGATAAATACTAAAATAAAACGTTTATTTACAAAAGTGAAGTGGGGGTGGATAACGTGTAGGATACACGTGGGGATGAGAATTAACGTGAGGGGGGAGGGTTGTGGGTTACAGTTTAAAAGTGTGATGTGTGTTTGACCAAGGTATTAAAGTTGACCCAGGAAATAACTTACTTTCGTTTGTTTTAATCATGTATCCGTCCTATGTTTTTGTTCACAAATGGGCTTGGCCCAATAAAGCTAATTCCATCCGTTTGTTCATTTTTCAATCAAATGGCTTTTGAAATGGGCTTATGATCCGTTGTAGCATTTTAATTCAATTCTCCAAATGGGCTTGTGGGCCCAATAAGCAATGTGGGACCCACAAGGCCCATTAAATTCAAATGATATTAAATCCACTAAGTACAAGCTCGATTTCGGTTTTCTTTGATCATTTCTTCAAAACCGTGTCGGTTTTGTCGGGTTTCGTGATCTTCGGCACACTTTTGACCTTTTGACTTTGTCTTCGTCTCTTTTTGGACTTTTCTTCAACATTTGACCGTGAAATCCCGTGTTTTCTCTTCTTTTTATCATTTGTACCTATTTTAACACAAAAACACAAAACCACGCGTAATTCCGACTTTTACGACATTAAACACATGATTAGGTCTTGTTTCTCCTTGATTTTAGTGGCAAAAGGATAAGTGTTTACACACTTATTAAACTCAATCTACAAGGAGAAGACCAAGATCATCCATGATGCTAGGATTAAGAACCGAGAGTTTCACGTTGGTGATCAAGTTTTACTCTTTAACTCTCGGTTGAAGATCTTCTCGGGCAAGCTGAAGAGCCGTTGGTCTGGTCCATTCACCGTCGCCAAAGTCTTCCCATATGGCACCATTGAGCTTTCTCAGCCAAATGGGCCCAATTTCAAAGTGAATGGCCAGCGAGTGAAGTTGTACTTTGGTGAGGACATCTCTCATGAGATGATTCCATCCCTCACCACGTTTCCCTTGAATTAGTTATGGGTCGAGTCAGGCTCGTGACTCGGTTAACAAAAACAAGCGCTTCTCGGGAGGCAACCAGTTGATCTATCCTTTACCGTTTTCATAATAAGTGTAGGGGAGAGCCCCGTATGTGTTTGTTGTCTTGTTTCCTTTGAAGTGCAGGGACTAAAGCTTCAAAGATCCATTCTCGATGACTTTTGACGAACCGTGATCTCGTGTTCCCATCTTCCCGGTTCCATCCTAAACTCTTTTGATTCACTATTTTATATTCTTCAATATTAAAATAGGAATCACTATAGTTGTCCTTTCCTTAGCAAGATTTAAACAAAGTGCACAATGTCCTAAGTGTAGGGGAGTTTACTCCCACATGCTTAAACATTAAGGACAATGTTTATATCAAGTGTAGGGGGAATTCTATCAAATTAAATGGGCTTTTCCATTAATTTGTCCTCATTTTTACCGGAAAATTTGATTTTTCAACATTTTTCAAAAATTTTAATGTATTTTGGCCTAGTAGTATAGTAGTATTTTCCTTTGTTATCGTTATTTACTTTCTTTGCTAAGAATAAAGTTTAATAAAGTGGTTTTAATTTTTCAACGTTGTGAATCTTTTGACTCAACCCGAGTTTACTTATCTAAGTTTACTCTAGCTAGTATCCTTAACGTGTTAAAGTCAAGTTTTGCTAGGCTTTTATATAGGGAACTTTAAAACGCGAAAGTCTTAACTCTTACGGGTTAAGAACAAGAACTTTTCGCAAGTTCCTATAATTGATCATAGAAAGTCGTTTATCAAGGGAACTTTAAAATGCGAATTCTAAACTTGAAAGAGTCTAAGAATTTGCAAGATCCTATAGATGACTTGAAAACCCAAAACTTTGATTTAATTGGCTAAGCATCCATGAGTCTCATTCCTTAAGATTTTAAATTGTGGAGAACGAGAGATGATCGAGTCAATTATAAGTTTGGTATCTTTCATGAATTTATGTGAGTTGATTATAAGCTTTTTCTCCCATCACTTGCTAATAAATTTAATTGCAATAAATAAGGTTGTACGATTTGAAAAGTTACTTAGCTTCCAGCCCAAGATCGTTTAAAAGTTGCTCGGTATTAATTAGAGTTCATAGCCAAGGCATACCTTATTGAAGCGGGATGCGAAGATTGGCGAGTCCGAAAAGGCCCTAACAAGGCATGAGGGCTACATTTTATTGCTACAGATCCCAAGTGATGTGAAGAATCTATCAAAAATCAATATGAAGGATCAAGACCCACGACGAAAAGCAAATACTCCCTTAAAGATCATGGATAAGTCTATCCAAAAAGGCCCTAACAAGGTATGAGGATAAATAGATCCAAGTCCTAAAAGGAGTCGGATCGTTGTATATCAAAGTCCAAAATAAAGATTGGAGAAAAATGAAGAAGTCGTGGTCCAAATATGAAGAATCTCTCAAAAACTTCAAGTGAAGAAATTCCTATTATGAAGAGAAGACCATTATTTCATGAACGTCTCTCAAGATTCAAAGTATGAAGTCGCTGCCAAATATCGGTCCGAGAAAGGTCTCAAATCGTGAAGCGAGTTATGCCAAGATATGAACTTTAAAAGGTCCCGAGAAGCAGTTTTAAAAGATTTTGTCCTTCAACTAACTATTGATTACATCGTCCCACTTTATTTTCAGCCTAAATAAACTATCGAAATAAGTCAAACAATGTATCCTCGTGATTATTCAAGAAAAAAAATAAAATTAAGAGATACACCTATGAATAAGGGAGTCTAAGTAAATAATTGGGCCATATGAGTTCGTGTTAGTTTGCTAACTTATAATAACAATGATCTCGTTTTAAGCTTGGTATGGAGAATGTGAAACTTGAGTATGATGAACATTCATTACTGCCAAAACCCCAATGTAAGTATTTGATTTCTTTACTTGTTTTGTTCTTTTAGTTTCCTTAGTATTTAGTATTTAATAAAGGCCAAGGTGGGTTATTTATGATGGGAAATGTAATCTGTGCTTTGAAATTAATGCATTGCATGAGGGCATTGCAATGGTCAAGTGTAGGGGATTTAATAAGTGTGAAAATACTTCTCCTTTTACCACTTATTTCCAATAATAACAAGACCAAAACGTGTATTTTATGTCGTAAAAGTCGGAATTATGCGTGGTTTGTGTTTTTATTATGTTTTAGGACCAATAGATGAAAAAGGAAGAAAACACGGGCTTTCACGGGCTTTTATCGAAGAAAAACGAGAAAAGATGAAGTCAAAAGATCAAGAGTGCAAAAAGAACGGAAGTCCAAGGCCTATTCTGAATATTTATCGAAGAAAAAGTCTAAAGACAGAAGTTTAATGAAGTCGAAGAACTCAAGTCTAATAGAAGAAGGAAATTATAAGACAAGTTCAATTTATATCGACAAATCCCGAGACGACGTCGAGAAAGATAAAGAATTTAAATCGAATCGAAAAGAAAGAAAGAAGGAAGCACACATGCACTCCTCTCCTCCTATAAATACCCTCCTAAGGACACATTAGGAGGGTGTTAGCTAGTTATTTTTCTTTCTTTAGTTTTTCATTTTAGAGAGAGAAAGTGTTTAACTTTCTCTCACTAAGTTTTCATCTTTTCTTCATCTTTTCTTTCAAGTTTAAGCTTTATTTCATCCTTGTATTTGGAATTCATCAATCAAAAGTCCAAGTTTAAGCTTTTCATCTTTAATCTTCTTCTACCTTTCTTGATTTTGATTTATCTTTGATTCGAAATTTTAATGCACCTTGTTTAAATTTGATGTTTATGTGATTAAAAAGTTTATCTTTTTTATCCTATATAAGTCTTTATACGATTAAGGTTAAAGCTTGTTATGCTTTTTGGCTTATTTAGTATCTAGCTTATTGTCTTTTAAGTTTTCTTAAAAGTTTGGTCTTTTAAAAGTTTGATTTATAAAGTTTGCTTATTTCGTGTCTCAAAAGTTTTTAAATTTATGCTTGTTTTCATTTGATTAAGCTTTGGATAAGTGCTTATTCGTCTTGCTTATTTGTGCTTATTCATTTTCGGCTTATTTGCTCTTTGATTTCCATCGTATTATGCTTAAGGGTTTTACCAGTTACGATCAAGTAAGTGTGATCGCATAAACCCCTAGGGTTTCTACTTGCGATCCATTACTTCGATCACCTAGTACGATCGTTCACTACGATCACACTCCATAATACACACCACGATCACTTGTTGCGATCGTGGGTACGATCATTGAGTGCGATCTGTGGATGCGATTGCCTGGGTGCGATCACTTGTTACGATCGCATTGAGTGCGATCACCTATACTACGATCACTAGGCTACGATCGACTGCTACGATCGTAGGCTACGATCCTTTGGTTACGATCGCATTGAGTGCGATCTGGAGTACGATCTAAAGTCACGATCGTGGTGGAGTACGATCACCAGTTACGATCGCATTTATTGCGATCCAGGATACGATCAAAGACCACGATCGCATTGACTGCGATCCATTCTTGATTTTCGTTTTAATTTCCAAAAATTGCACGCTTCCCGAAATCTCTGTTTTTACCAAGTGTTTTTCTAATTTTAGAGGTAAAAAGTGTGACAGTTTTTCTAGATTTTCCTTTAGCTTATTTTAATTACGTTTCGCACTTTCACTTCAAGTAGAATAGAAAATCAACTCCCCTTTTAGTTACCAACGACGATAATTCCACCATTAACCGTGATCAATTCGATAAGATACCGAGAACGATATCGAGTACACAAATGCTAAGCAAAAGTCTTGTATTAATGATCCTACAGCCGAGTTTCTATTGTTTGATCATCCACAACAGACAAATTTTGATCTTTTTCCCAGGGAAGATGACTTTGAGCAGCAAAGCCTGAACATTCATGGTTTAAAGCATGAACATCATGCCTCAGACATTGAACGCCTGTCAAGAAAGCTGGACATAGTGAAATCTGAAATGCATTCCTTCACAGTCAACTTTCCTTAGATAATTTCCCAAGCTGTTAAGGACGCCATCACTGAACCCATCCAGGATGGTGCAAAACGAGGGGTTTCTCAAGGACTTAGTCACCTATCTACTCGCATTAAAGATGCCATCATCCAAGAAGTCCCTGATATGTTAACAGCCCACGAGTTAGTAATGCACAAAGAATTTGAAGCTGTGTGCAACAGGCAAAAATGCCACACCACCTACTTGGCTGGCCATGTTGATCGATCTGTGAATCGCAACTGCAATAAACTTCTCAGAATTGCCAGAGGATCAAGAAACTGGCAAAGGAATTTGGCCACATATGTAGAACAGGTTGCTCGTTATATTCAGTCACGTTCAGCCAAACGTCTTAAGAGACAGGCTAAACGTGAGGGGGAGAAAACTGAACTACTCAAACTAGGACCTGTCAACACTACCACCAATACAGCTGAAAACCCCATTCCTCTCCAAGTCATCACACCCATCACAATACCTGATAATGATGTTGAAAGTAAGGGGGAGCAACAAGACAACAAAGCTGCTAATTCATCAAATTCCCTATCCTTGGATAACACCAATAAGGCTGTGGATGATGGTGAACCAAAAGCTAAGAAACTCAAATTTACTGTTGGCTCCCTACCAAAAGCTGTTCAAGAACAAGCTCATATAGCATTTTTGAAACATGCTGATGAAATGAAGAAAGCAAGTGAAGAATCCTCTGTCTCAAAGAAATGGAAAGAAATAGTTATGGTAGACAGATACGCCAAACTAAAGAAAATAGCTGCGATGCTAGAGACAGGAGGATCCACCACCAAAATCTCACAATTCTCAACTTTCAAAGTAGCTGATTAAAAACCCTTAACTGTTGAAGAAATTGAGAAACATGCACTTGAGTTTAAACGTCTGAACGAAATCAAGAAAGCCAAAGAGCTGGATGAAGCAAAGTTGAAAGACATGTCTCCTGAACTCAGAGAGGAACAAAGACAGAGGCTAAGAGAAATGGAGATGAAACGCGTAGAGGCCCTGAAAAAGGTAAAGGCTGACTATGATGCCTGCGTTTCCAAAAGATATGCTCCAGGCACTATCACCAAGTTCAAATATACAGTCAAAAAATCAACACATACCCCACTGATGGTCATTTGGAGAGATAACCAACAAGGAAACATGGATGTGTTTGATGATTTCAAGCTTAAGACACCTGGGTTGACTGAATGGCTAGAAATTAAAGCTTTAGCTGCAAAGAGGATTGGACAGGCAAATTTCTTACACCTCAAGACTCTAAGAGCTAAGTTCAACTGGCTGAAAGAAACAACAGCCAAACTCAAAGTTGATCCACCCCCACAGCTGTTTAAACTAGAACCCACAAAGGCTGAAAAGAAAAGAAAAAGGATGACTCAATTCCTCCAAGAAAACTTTGTGACTGATGATATCCAGGTAGATGGAATGCACAGGAACTTGATTCTCCCAAATGGGATTATAGGGCATGTTGATGCTCAGACCTATACTGAGCCTGAAAAAGGAATGGCCTACATGAATAAGGGATGTCAGTATGTGTTCCAAAAGGAAGATGAGTTGGGGCTGGCATCAACCATTCAGCTTATTTTGATTCAAAAGGTGCTTAAACTAAACACATAGTACTCCAAGGAATTTGCCCAAGCATTAAAGGCTGAATTGGATACCAGGACAGACATAGCTGAAGCTGAAGAGAAAATCAAGAATGATGATTATTAAAATTTTCACAGCTGAACTTTTACTATCGTGTTTTGTTTACTCATGTATTGTACTTGTAATTTTGTTTTTAGTATTAATGAAGTATGATGTTGTTTGTTAGATCTGTTATGTGTAAGAAGAAGCTGTTATCTCACTTACTATAACTTATTTAGATCTAGCTGTATTTATGTTTAAATAGGGGGAGATTGTTGAGAATCTAAGTCTGTTAGAATTCCCTTAGTCATAGATTTAAACTTAAATAAGATGTTTGATATTAATTTGCCTGTTCCTAGGAGACAGGCAAGTAACCCAAGGCTCACAGAGTTCTAAGTCTCTGTGAGCAACCACAGAGGAGTCCATGTCAGAGACATCGTCAAGGAAGTCGAAGATTACTTGAAGACATACTCATTGGATGTGTTGGATAACAACCAAGATGTATCAGGGACTCTAAGTGGTTGAGTGTTAACAAGGGGGGAAATACCTTGTTAACACTCAGTACACTTTGGACACCTAAGTATTCAGGCGGGAAGTTTCACGGCCTAAAGTACAAGGAATGAAGAAAATGGAAACTATGTCAGTTCTGTTTCTCTAAAGCGTTGATGCAGACTACCAAGAATAGAAGAGCATCTTTTAGCAGATGTCTGACATTGTCTGTTTTGTGTAGTCACCATCAACCAGTACACATAGTCAACCTCGTACCACTATAAATAGGATATGTAGGCTAGAGTTAATGTTGTTCACTTTGATATATTTCACACATTAACTCTTTACAACTCATAAGAAGAACAGTTGTGCCTGTGTTCTTGAGTTTGCTTTATTTTGTCCAAAGTGTACACAACACATTGTCCTCAAACTGTGTTATCCATAACACATGTAATACTTGTTATACAATAATAAAGTGCTACGTTTGAAAAGTATTTACTTGTGTTGAGTATCCTTATTGTTCGTTTTAAGCTAGTATTAGGGACTTTCAATATTGTATAATCTTATAACTTGAATTACATCAAGGTAAATCGATGAAAATATTTACTCTTTTTAGTTCAATATTTATAACCATTAGAGCAAATGTATGAAAAACCATTTAATTTATATTTATAATCTTTTATATAATAAAAGAATTAGATTACTTGAGAATTTTAGTAAAAAGTGGAGGTTGTAGAAAAAACAATTGGACCAATCAAATTATTTAATTTTGACACATAAGCAAAATTGAGCAATGTGATTTGTGGAAAAAAGTCAAAATTGAATTCAATTTAGTCAAAATTAAAAAAAAAATTGTGGAGGAATTTGATGAAAACACAAAAAGATATATGTGTCAAATTTATGAAAATTAAAACTTAAAAAAAAGGAAGGGATTATTAAAAGTTTAGTGGTTGAATTTTAAATAAATTATATAATCTTAAGTGTAAACTTATAATTTTCTATATTTTTAGAACTTTATAAAATAAACAAAATACATCCTTAAACTTTATACTCTGTAGACTTTATATCTTAAAAATACAACATATATGTTATATTAAAAAATTAACGAAACACATGATTATAAATATTCAAATAAAAACATAAATTATTGTCTATTTCTATTTTGACACTTAATAAAGTCAAACAATGCAATTTACGTAAATTATTATTGACATGAATATAAATATAAAAATGAATGCATGAAATCAGACATCGGTGTGTGATGAAAATAAATACACGAGATTATACATATTACAACAACATATTTTTTTCAAGGTCGTTATGTATTACTAAACACACAGTATTTAGAAAAGAATAGCTAATATTTTAGTTTAACAAAGTCAAATCATTTGTGCAACAAATATTTATACAAAATATCAATTAATATTATCACATAATAAAAAATCATGTAAAACTCGTGGATCCACGAGCATCATAACTATTTAAGTATTAAAAATCTAATATTTTTTTTACAAAATAATATCAAGCATCACAAAATTATGAATTTATAAATCGTGTACGTGTAAGGTCGATGTAAATGGTTTTTGATTAATAATTAAGATATAATTATTTAGAATAAAAATGTCGATAGTAAAAAAAATATGAAATTCGAAAAATAAAAATTGAGGTAAGTTTATATTAATTTACACGATGCACGGTAAAACGAAAACATAATCAAACATATAAACGTTAAATGTTTTAAAAAACGTATATAATATACATCAAATCGCAATAACAAAATTATTACTTAATTTATCTTTTATATTCAAGTCCCGTACGTGTACGGGCATTAAAACTAGTTTATATTAGATCATAGTAAAACGGTATTAGTTTGTGTTTTAAGTTAGTTTTGATTTATTTTAACTAAAATTAATCATTATCACTTTAATTATCTTAAAATTTAAATTTTGCGGAAAAAGATTTTTTTGAATTTTTTTAATAAAAAATCATGACCCGGCCGGGTTTATCAAACTGGGTCAACTCACGTCAACGAAAACCGACAGTCAATCCGGTTCTCAAACAAGCAAAAATCCGGTCACATTCGACCCGAATCTCTGAGTAGTTCATGGATCAACCGGTTCAACCGCTTAGATCAACCCAGTTTTGAAAACATTGGGTCTAATACATTATTACACAAGACCGAGTGCATAAAACTTATATAAAAAAAATTTAAAAAATAAGTTTTTTTCAAGATAAAGCACTTATTTTTTCTACATTTTTAAAATAAATTGAAGAAAAAAAATTAAAATGTTTTTATAAAAAATTGAAAAATGGGTTTTTTTAGAAAAAAAAAACTTTTAGTTTTTTTATTTTTTTTTAAATTCGGAAAAAAATATATTTTTATAAAAACTGAAAAATTATTTTTTTTCATAAAAAAATAGTTCTTTTTTACTTTTTAAAAAATTCGAAGACAAAATAAAAAAATTAAATATTAATTCTTTTTCAGAAAAAAAACGTTTAGTTTTTTATCTTTTTTTTTAAATTGAAGAAAAGAAATTAAACTTTTTTTGTAAAAAACTTTTTTTTAAATCAAAACTTTTTTTAAATCAAAGTTTTTTTGTAAAAAATTGAAAGTTTTTATAAAAAACTTGCAAAAAAGAAATTTATAAATATACTAAAAGTTTTTTTCTGAAAAAAAAGTAAATTTTCAATTTTTTATAATATATTTTATTTTAATTTTTTTCTCGAATTTTTTTAAAAAGTAAAAAAGACTAAAAGATTTTTTTGGGTAAAATAATAATTTTTCAAAAATTTTATATTTCTTTTTTTATATATGTTTATGATTCATTTGGAGTGACTTTGCAGTTTTTTTTATAAATGGACTGACTTTGCAAATTTGTTTATAAATGAACTGACTTAGCAAGTTTCGTTATATAAAAAAATTCGTTATGTATAATAGTCATATTTTGATAATAGCCATTCAATGAATCTAGTTAACATATCAATTTACATAGGGCCAAATCCATGTTTATAGGGTAGTTGTCTTGCTAGGCTAGTTCGTATGATTTTATGGTGGATCAGCATGACTGTGGATATGTTTGTGATATCAATCTTATATATAAATGCGTCTAAAGTAAATATGTTCCTACATATCAACCTAATGAGCCCTTGATCTGTAGGCACAACTGCACCATATTAAGTTTAGTATTAGCCGTATAACAATCCATGTTAACCTGTTTGTTGGCTAGTCTTCATGTCTGAAAGTCTGAAACACCCCGAACCAAACTCGATGATTTTTTTTACACCGAAGGGCATTTGGCGCACGTCAAGGTATTGACCGGCGGCCAAAGCTTCAACAACAGGTGAGATTGCTTCTAACCTGCGGCTAGAACTGCCTGTACACATTCATTATGTTATTCTACTTTTGAACTACAGTAGATATATATCACATCTAAACACACTCTTAATGGCTAAGAGCTGGCACAACACAAATGGGAGCCAATTTTTCATAAAGAACCACATCTCAAAGTGATTTTTGATCAGATCTCATGGAAAAGGCAATACTTGCTTATAAATGTGCTTAGAAATCAATTACTTCAATTCATCCGGTCTACACACATTGCTACCATTTCTTTTAGGAAAACTATAACATTTTGTACTTTCTGCAGATTTTGAAGTTAGCCTTACTTGTTTACCTGTTATTGTTGCTACTCTTTACTGTTCCTTGATCTTGTCTATTACTGTGAGACATGCGACTCATCGTTGCATAGAACTACATGTTCAATCAGAACTAGCAATTTTCAAGAAATGTTGGGATCATTTGGTCACATAACTGAATGAAATTAGTAGCTGCTATGGTGGCAACCCCTTACAAACTTCATCCGTTACCTGTTTGGTTTTGGTGGGTGGTTTGCTATATGAAGAGAACGAGAGCCATAACTTCTACGTGTTTTGGCACATAGTATTACTGTATGTAACAAATTGCACTTCTGGGCCTGTCAGCTTCTTATATGTGTAATGTACCAATGCTCAAACTACCGTACAAACAGCAGCTTCACAATCGCAAGTTACTTTCTGTCATTTGCTTTCCAGAAATATTTCTAACCAGAATGTCTCAAACAATCACATCCAACGTCGCCCCACTGTGGAGCGCGGGCATCCACCCTGGTCATATAGAAGATGTGCAGGTTTCATTTATTATAAAGACATAATCATACATCTATACTCTATACACCATATATGTGGGCCATAGAACTCATTAAATAAAACGAGATGCAAGATTTTTAACATGTCATAATTGTTCCCTTGACTGACCATTGCTCATAGCCATTCCTAAAAGGTCTACCAAATATGTTTAAAAGACTACTAATCATGCAACTTTTGTTCTTAGAACATGCAAAAACAAAAACCACACAGTCTGGAGCCGACGCCATTGCAATCATCTCTTTTTACCTTTGTTCTTTTTACTCTTCTTGGCCTTGCTCTCCTTCCCTTTCTTTTTTCTCGCATCCTGAGTGTTGTCCCCGCTGCTATGATTTTCTGACGCCATTCCCACCCGTGAATCTTTGTCACCTGTTTCTTCAATCTCAGTTGTGCAGCTGCTCCCTGGCATTACTGTTTGAGTAGCCTTCGGTTCCAGACTCATGACACATTTTTTCAATAATTCATCTATCCTTGGCCTATATTGTTGCAGCCTCACCAAAGCAGGTTCCACACTCTCAAACGAATATTGATGCTTCACTTCTAGTCGACTGAAAATAATCCAACGCCCAAGATTTTTTTTTTAAATTCTAATCAAGTTTGATCTAAACAATTAAAAGAAGTCGCTTCAAAATATGCAGTAGTGCAAGTCTAACCTTGAGTCAAATGCAAAAGAAAGCACCTTCAGACCTTCATCTACATTATATACAAGTGTTTTATATTTGTCAAAACAAGATTCTTGATTTAGCCAGGCGATAGCTAATGTGCCTCTCATTATATCAAGTTCTTCCTGGCAATGAAACAGATAAAATCAGAAGACATCAACTTACACTAATGACGATAATTAACATAAATCATTTATGACAAACACAATGATGTAGATTACCTTAATCATAGTTGCAGCAGATAGTTTGTTCAGTGCCACTCCCTTCGTCCCATTTATAGCCTTGGATATATCGTCTAGAACATTCCAATTCAACTGCTGTTCCACACGACTCATAGTATGTGGTAACGTGTTTGATGAAGTGGAGACATAATGTTTATTTTTCCTTGGAAACAATACATCCATTATCTCCTCTTTAGATTTTCTAAGGTCAACGAATATCGCACAAGGAGCCTCAATTTTAGGATTCGCATTGTCCAAACTAACAATCACGAGAGGATCGTCTATGCTTTTAAACGCTTCGGCAACCACTTCTGGATTTAAGTTCATCTTATGATTCTTCCTTTTCTTTAGAAGCTCACGCACAAATTTCTTTGGGAGTAAATAAGCAATATTGTCCATATCACAGAGCAACTCGAGTAGTACAGGACAACAATCTTTAACTTTCAGACATATTAAAGACAGTATCATAACCATCTTTAATACTAATAATGGATAATAAGAGCCATCCATCTTTGATGTTTGGAAAAATGATTTAGTTTTCTCTGTATTGGAGAGAATTTGTTTGATTGTTTTAACAACATAGATTACTTCAAAAGAAGACGGTCCAATAGATGATAAAGTTGAAGCAGAGTGAATATGGGTAAATGATCCAACAAAAGTAGATTTTGTTGTGTAAAAAATTCTTGAAGAGAAAGATTGCATTAAAATAAGACGGTCCAATAGATACACGAGGCTATGAGGTGATAACGAAGTGGCGTACTTCCCGTCGGATCCAAAAGAATTTTCTAAAGCATAGAGAAGTGCTGGAGCAACATAAATACCTTTCAACCCACCATCCCTAAATTTCTCTACAAATGATTTCCATCGAGGGATCCTTTTTAGCGTATTTATAAGCTTCTCGTAAACTTCTATAGATACTCTTGAACTTAGACATATCATAAGCACCCTCCCAAGAGATGTGATATCAGCCAGTTGATTAATCATCTCTTCAAGTAAGTTTACCGAAAGATCAGTCTCACTTAGGGTGGTCAAGTCATGAGATACAGCATTGCGCCAGTCCAATGGAAACACAAAATCAAAGTAATTAAAAGAAATTTCAAAGAACCTTTGCAGCTTCCTTCTATCAGCATCTGTGGTGCTAACACACGGGTGATAAAAAAGAAACTTGGAAACTTCACAAATGTGAAGAAGAGACGTGCATTGGTGAAATGCAGAACCATTTACCTTGGAGTTATAGAGGGCTTCAAGGACTTCAAGTACTTGTATACCCACAGATATCAACTCCGAGCCCCAATAAGACCAACCAACAAAGAGCACCTCCATTTTATCGATAATTACACGATTTCCGTCTTTTTGAAGACCCTTATGACCATATGCTCTTTTCCAGATACCATAAAGACTATTCTGAGTATAGTTTCTTACCCAGTTAGCATCCTTGTCCAATAACAGGCAAACCATATTGCCATTTACATTATAACTACTCAACCCCATATAGGTTAAAGAAAATACGTTGGCTGGAGTTCCATGTCTCTCAAAGATATCAACTACATACTTCTTCCACCAATTCCAGTAAAAAACCAATGTCTCGACAGAAACTTGGTTCTCAAATACCTCATCACAATGCTCATTCATATCAACGGGCAATTCTTCTTTCCACTCATACTTTGTGAGATGTACATGAAAATGAGCTTCCAAGATTTTTCTAATCGACAATACCTGTCCCCTAAAACTACCGTATTTCCGGGAAGCATGCAAAATCTCCTTCAGCTCAGGCAAGCTGTTATGCTGATCAGAGAATAGTTTAAGCTCATTACAAACTAAAGAATAGAGATCTTCTGAAACCATTTTTGCAAGTGACTTTGCTTTGTTACAAATTTCCTCCATCTGATCAAACTGCTTCAACGGCCAACCCGTGTTTCCATTTCCCCATGCCGCTCTGAGTAAAACATACCAAATTAAACACCTTGCCGCTTCTGTAAAATTTCCAGCCTTCTCCATAAAATAAGCCTGTTTCAGAAGATCACCCCACGACTTCACCAAGTCAGCAGCTTCAACAAAATGACCAGATTCTTCTTCCAGCATCAGAAGGTCATCAAGGAGACCTAACGACCTCAAGAATATACGTTTAGATTCCATAGAACAGAAAGCTCTAACAAACCTCATCATGGATTTAGAATCTTTATTTTCATGGTAGTCAAGAGCACCACTTTCCAAGAATTGTTGCTCAATTTGTTCTATTTCTTTGCTTTGAACTTTGACATCTTTTTTCCAAGATTCTATATACTGCAACCCTCTATCAAAAAGCTTTCCCTTTTTACAAACTGATAAACAGTTGGAAAACTTATCTCCTTTGGCGTAAGCTTCAGCTGCATCACTATAGCACCCGGCTAGTGCGAAACATTCTGCTGCTGCATCCATCTTTCCACAGTCGCACAAATATAGTTTTCCTGGACAAATGCAAAGCTTATAATCAAAAGTGGCAAAAAAAGGCAGTTGTGCTTCTGGGTATCGATTCAAAAGTGAAGGGGGGTTTCATTTTAAGCAGGGGTCAAAAAGAACCAGGGCGGTTGACGCACTAACAGTTCTTTGCTCACGATTTGCTTATTAAAAGTTAACATGGTAAATATGAAAGACAAAAACAACCAGATGGAACCATTTGAATTGTTCCCCAGAGTTAATTTCTTTTATTTGACTCATTTTGACCCATAGACGACAAGTTAAGTCAAACCATAATATTTAGACATTTATTTATGATTATAAAAAAGAAAACCTACCAGCTCTTTCATACTCCCCCAAATCATAATAACATAACGCAGCAGACTCAAGTTTCCCAACAGATTCGAACATTCCCGCTGCTTCTCTAAGATAACCTAAATAAGATTTGAGGTTGTTTCCCCGTATTTGATCAGCCAATGCTCTGAGATCAGAAGCCTTGGCTAAATTCTCCCACGTTGTGTCTCCAGCTCTTTCAAAACACAATTTTGCCATCACAAAATTGTGTTCATAAAATAGCTGAAAAATATACAAACATCATGAAAGCATGTCAAGTAAGATTAAATCAAAAAAACAAATGAACAATAAAGCAGTAATAAAGCAAAAAAGTTAACCTTTTTCCCACGTTCTCGCCACTCATCAGGGCTGCTTGAGACCCGCATAGCCTGTGCCACGGAGTCATCCAGCTTCTGTATTTGAACGAGTCCCCTTGTTTTCCAGTAGTCAAACATTGGCCTATAGAGCTCCTCTTTGTTCTCACATATCCATAGCCTTTGCCTAGTTCGAGTTATGGCCACATACAATTGTTTTAATTCAGAACACAAAATACTATGTCTTGCTTCATCGAATGTCGGGAAAGACTGAGGAAGTTTTTCATCAAGCCAATTACGTTTTTTCATGTAATCATATATAACTCTCCACTGGTCTTTCAAAGGGGATGCTCCAAAAAAGTTGTACAGCAATACATCCTAAGAAAATAGAAGAGTTAAAATGATAATCATTTTGTGACAACAAATGTTCATTGCAAAAGATTGATTTTTAAGGCTCTTACCTGAAACTCCAGACCTTTACACTCCAATATAGTGAGAACAAGTGCCTTTTTCCCAACAGATTCACAAACTTCAGTTTTCGCATGATCATCACGCACCAATATCACTTGTTCTGCCCCAAACCCTACAACATCTTCACCACCTCCACTGCCACCAAAAATAGTCGCAATTGCGTTTTCATCGTTACGAGACTCAAGTAATACAGGAGCTTCACCAGATATAAGACTAATTTCAGGCTCTAACTTGTCAACTGAGTGAATATAGTAATGATATATAACGTCAATGACACTCTGAGCTAAAGCAAGCACGCTAGCATGTGTTCTGAAGTTTTGTTTTAATTGTTTTATCTCTGATACAAATCCTTTTTCTTGTTTCCAAGATGTTCTGGTGCTCAGAAACTCTTTATAAAAAACAGATCGTATATCTTCAAATCTAAAATCAATCCCTCTTGCAATGGTTTGTGCAGTGTCACCCGCAAACATAAAGCCTTCTTCAACATTTTGGCAAATATATTTGAAAAGAGAAATCTGCCTCATACTGAGATCTTGCACCTCATCAATATAAACAAAATCCATTTTGTCACCTTCATAATTCCCATTTTTAAGCCTATGGTGAATGTCATTCACAAAATCTCCTAAATCGAAGTCTCCACTTTCACTTTTCATCTTTTCATAGGCTTCAAAGAGGGTGTAAACGATCTTTCTTTTTTCTTTACTTAAAGTGGAAGAGCGGCTTTCAGCCAACATAGAATAAGCCTCGTAGCTTAATTTTCCATCACTGCCTCCTTTTATATGAGATATTATTTCGGTGAACACTTTTGAGGGATCAAGCTTTCTGCTTAGATTTGAATTGAAGTGGGGCCAATAAAGTGAACAAAACCTATGAAAGGTAACCTCCCTTAATCTTATAAAAGTTTGCAACACAACAGAACTTTCTCTTGCCTCAAGAAACCTTTCAAAGAACGAACTTCCCAATGTGCCATCCAACATCATTAAAAACTTACGAAACGTTATAACAAGAGGGTATACATTCCCAGGGATGTCAATAAATGTGTCTGGGACATCACTGAGTTCTGATGTAACATTAGCATCGTAAAGACTGATCTCTGCTGATGAACTCTTGTTTCGTGAAAAACTGTCAAAAAAATAAATTCTGGTAGTCAGGAGATATACTCATAGCAAAATAAAATAGAAAGAAACGCGTATTTTCGCACCTTGTTAGGTAGGAAACATGTTGTTTAACAGCATAACACAATTGTGGGCTGACTGTCACAAAAAGCTGGCGAAGCACATTCGGACTACTATTTTCAGGATCATCAAGAACCTCAGCATCTCTAATTTGGCTGCTTTCTGCTGCGTAACTTCCTTCAGCGCCATTGGAAAAACGTTTTTCATTTTGGAATAGCTTTGTTGTCAAAATAGTTGTTTTCCCGGTTCCTGACCGCCCAATTAGAAATGAACTTTTGGTAAACAGTAATACGTCCATCTGTTCATCAGTCAATTGCATGGGTAGATCGACTTCTTTACCAGAGAGAAAATGGCACACCACTTCATACGACAATGAGTAAAACTTCTTCAGCAATAAGCTTTCACTCACTTTTGAGGTTTCAACATAATTCCTACCACCACCAGAATTCACACTCTCTTCATTATGACCTTCATCGTTGACTAAATGACGAAATCGGATAATTTCTTGAGATGCCGACCAACACCTAGGAACTTCCAAATTCCTGAAGAACATTAAAACAAAAAAAAAGATAATTATAAATATACAGGAATAAGCACGTATTAACTATAAACACTACTACAAAAGCTGTAGGGGGAAATGATCATACCCCTGGAATTGTTTTTCAGTGCAACGACTAATGTAATCTTCTGTGTAAGCATAAAATATGTTCTCAAGTCGTTTTGTCAATTTTGGGATTTCTTCATAAGGTAATATATCCCAAACCTTCATAACTTGTACATATTGGATCTCCTTGATGATATCAAGTGTGCAAATAATATACAGCCCTTCAACATTGAATTGTTCTAAACTTTTTGAGGAATTCTCACGACACAGGTCTGCACTTATGTTCTTGGGCCGCCAACCAGTAGAAAGTCTCAATAAAAGATTTAAAACCAATTTCTTCAAGTGATCACATGTAAGCTTTCCAAATGATCTTCTAAAGTCATCACTGAAAAGAACCTGATGGCATAAAGTCCAACAAATATAAAGATCATATTGCATAATGATATGTATCGGTAAAAAAGGAAAACATACTGTAATAATCACTATTCAGGAATACCTTCCATTTTGCATATTCATAAAGTACACTGTTCTTGTCAAGTAGATCATCAACTTGTTCAAGCTCTTTTTCCACCTACAAACGACGTTAGGAGCAAATAATGAATCAATTTGGGGGAAAATCATTATATTGACTTATAGCAGAATCGGTTATATACATAAACATTATTTGAACGAGCTTGGGAACCCTTTTTGGAAACTGCTTATTTGCTTAATGGTAAGTTGCGACCATGATTTTTTTGTAAAATAAGCAAATAACTAGCTTTTTCTAAATACTTGAAAATGCTTCTCTGTTTGATGTAAACTGCTAATCTAAATCCCAAACACCCTCAAAATCAACAACTAATCAGGGAAAGAAAAAACAGAAATGAACTTTCCAGTCCCATATAATCTAGGACAAATGGTTTATGCCTCCTTATTTTAAAGTACTTATAATTTTCAAAATATCAGTTTATTAAGATTTCTGACAGAACATTACAAAATGCTTATAGTTGCGTCAAGAATAAGTAGATATCCACTTAAACTAAAAAAGGTTACAATAAAACATGACAACGGGTGTGTACGATTGCAGATGCTTCTTCTAGTCGGTAAGGTTTTTCCCTTCGGTTAGATACAACTAACTATACAAGGGTAAAAAAACAATTTTATTTTTTTATAAAAACTTATAAAACCTCAATATAAGCAGTTTGGATCAAGTATCCAAACACTCCAGTCTGTTTATATAGTCAAAAAAGGGTATACAGATAACACCCTATACAACTTTAATAACAACCACAACAAAACAGAAACTTATAAATCCCCACGTTGCATACATTGTTTATAAAATAAGCATGTGAGTGAAGCAGATTCGATTATCCAAACATACCAAGCAGAAACAATAAGCAATCCCAAACAGCTAAAAAAAACTAATATTCCCCAAATTACATGCCATTATATGTATCAAATACTTGATAACAACAATAAAATTAATTTTTTCAACAAACCTAGTAAAAACAAGTTAGCCGCGGAGAGCGAGTCATTTTCTCTAAGATGTTTACCAATGAGGTTTTGTTTCGGCTTATATAGCCGGGTTATGGCTTACTGTATTTGGTTTTTGGCTTATGATTCACAAGCTCACTTTTTATGTCATAATAAGCTTATAAAAGCTTCTAAGAGCATGAGCAATGCACCAAGTCATAAAATACTTGGTGCATTTAATTGTATTAATCTTTGAATGGATTCTATAAATGAGCAAGTCATTCTTCAAATATGCTTTAATGCAAGATAGTTTTACCAAAAGCTTTTCAACAATTTTATACAATAAACTAGGATAGGGTTTGTGCTTTAAAGGACAAAAAGCTTTTGTTCAAACCACTTGGAGTTTACCAAGTCATTGAGGAAAAAGCTTTTCATCAAGTCATTCATGCAATGCACAAAATGGTATACATGACTTGTTGATATAGTAAAAAGTCATCCTCCAAGCTAGCATTGGAGATGCTCTAAAAAAGCCACAACAAGCGAGCTTATGAAACATAAGCCAGAAACTAACCGGCTAAGTTAAGCCGAAACAAACACCTAATCGGGTCGGGTTGACCCAAACCCGAACAGGATAAGGCTTATCTGGTCGGGTTGATCTAGGGGTGTCCTTCGGTTCGGTTCTCAGGTTATTCGGTTTATTTTTTTTCCTGGGTCAACCCGAAAACCGTTAAGAACCGAAAACCAAATTTGAATTCAGTTCGGTTTTCGGGCTGACCCGAATTATCTGAATTTTTCTAAAAAAACATATATAATTATATAGATATTTAGAAAAAAAAAAAATATTTCTAAGTATAAAAATTATTTTTTATACTATTAAGATTGTATTTTAATAATTAACTTATATATATATATATATATATATATATATATATATATATATATATATATATATATATATATATATATATATATATATATATATATATATATATATATATATATATATATATATTAAAATTAAAATTATATTTTAATAACTATTATATATATATATAAATATAATATATAATTTGTATAATTTCGGTTTTTGGGTCAGATTGTCAAACACATATCCAACCCGAAAACCATATTTGTGGTTCGGTTTGGTTCGGTTATGACCCAAAACCCAAATTTTATATTCGTTCGATTTGATTCAGTTTTCTATAGACACCCTAGGTTGATCCGAAACACTCGGCCTTAATCCCAGCTGAACCCGACAACCTAACTGTTTGTAACCAAAACCTGAATGAACCCGACCCGAAAACACCCCTTAAGCTCATTCCAGTAAGCCAAAAACAACAAGAAGAATATGATTCTAAAAGAGGAAAAAATAGTTATAAAAAGAGAGAGAGAGAGACCTTGTAGAGATGTTGATCATCAAAAAGAGGACATGAAAGAATCATGTTTGAAAACCCATCTTCTTCTAAACAAGAAAACCCTTTTTCCATAATCACCTTAACTAGAAATATGCATAAAAATTTAAACTTTTTTTAACTAAAAGATACTACTAGTGTTTTAACAAATGGGTTTTTTTTATTTTATGAAAGAAGAAGATAGGAGTAATAATGAATATGATAGCAGTGTCAAGAATATAATAATTGAGGAAGGAGGGAGGGGTTTAAGGGTTTTACCAAAAACTAGTAACAAATGTCAAAAAATTTATAGCTATCACTCAAAAGTGTGTGAGGTTTCAAGTTTAATTCCCACTAGCTGTAAACAACCTTAAAGTGGTCACGCTAACCTCCTGAAAAGGAAAGGCTTTACCTGGTTTAAATATGTGTGACGGTGAGCTCAACTTTTGTTCTACAATTTACAACCATCATGTGTCACCTTTTGTTCTACAACTTTTGTTCAACTTTAAGTATGAGGGAGGGCCAATAAGTCGAAAATCACGGTTACCAAAAAAAAAAAAAAAAAAAAAAATGAAAATTCAACAAATTTTTTTGAAACACTAGTTACATAATGTACAACTTTTGTTCTACAATTTACAACCATCATGTGTCACCTTCTCCATTTTATTTTGTCTTATTTTATCAGCTTTTTTTTTGTAAGGATGAGGTTATTAAGACCCCTAAAAAGTCATCTATACCTCTTGTTTTTCTGAAATTTTTTTTATTTAATTTTTTAATTTTGTTTATGTTATAAAACTGAAAAATTATAAACACAGAATGAAAATTATAAAGTTTAATAGGTCAAAAATATTAAACAGAAAAAAATACAGAATAAAAACTGTGCTAAACTGTGTTAAACTGTAAACTGGGGGACAAAGAGAGACAAAAAGTACAAAACTTTTGTATTTTTAAGGGTAGTAGGAGGTATTAATAGGAGGATCCAGTCGGCAAAGTTAGTTGTAATTGTATGATTTAACTTACTAATTCTTACTTTTTATATATATATTAATCCAGAGATTAATTACAAATTTTATTTTCAAATTTTTTTAAATATTAATATCTTGTAAATCATTATTCGTAGTTCGAAAAAAATATATCATTACGAAGAGTATTTAATTATCTTTTTATGGATATCGTATATGATACATTTTCGACAATTTTTTATTTTTTTTTCACATTTTTTCACGTTTTTTTCGTTGTTGAGAATTATCATTGATATCTTTTTATATAATAAAAGAATTATGTTATTTAAGAATTTTACTAAAAAAGTGGAGATTGTAAAAAAACAATTTAACTAATCAAATGACTTGATTTTGATAAATAATTAAAATCGAGTGATGTGATTGGTGAAAAAATCAAAATTCAATTTAGTTTATTCAAAATTAAAAAATTTGATAGAGGATTTTGATCAAAACAAACAAAGATATATGTGTCAAATTTGTGGATAAAAAACTAAAAAATAATGAGGGGATTAATAAAATTTTAATGGTCAAATTTTAAATAAATTAGATAGAATTAAATATAAATTTATAATTTTTTATATTTTTTTAATAAGTTTATAAAATAAAATAAATGGAAAAAATCAACACACATTGCATTCTCGAAAAAGGTTCATCCATCACATATGGCTAGAATTGAACATAGTAGACCAAAAAATGAATCGGTTTAGAAAAAACAAACTAAACTAATTGAATCGGATCACTCTATCCTTTTTATTCGTATTTGGTTTTTAATTCGGTCCGGTTCATTATTACCCAAAATCGATAATTATGCATTTATGCTTTATTTGACCAGGATTAAAGATTAAATTATGTTTTTGTCTTTAGCACCCTTTTTTCTCAATCTCTCTTCACAAAATATGATATCATAACATTTTTAGTGTTATAACTTACGTGACACTAGTACTAACCACTCCTAATGCTCTAACTTCAAACTAAAATTCAAGAAAATTAGAATTAAGATAATACTCATTTTTATTGTAACAACTTAACTAAAGAAATCACTTTTCTTTTTTAAATTGAAATATTTTTTATGATATGTTTTCTCTAAATTTTCTAAAATCATTTGCTTTTTAATTCAACAGTCATTTTAATATACTTATGATTTTTTTTTGTTTTTCCTATTTTGAGTGTGTTTATTTTATTTTAATTCAAATTTATACACTTTAACATTTATTTAATTGTCAAAAAAAATAATTTTTGAGTGCCCGTTATAGAAGTAGGTAAGCGTTTGCATATTTTCATGTGAGTATCACTAATCCAGATTTTCATGTGAGTATCCTATCATTTTGAACCAGTTTTAAACATTCATTTAAAACTTGAATTGTGTAAAAAAAAAGTAGTTGCTAACTTACAAATTAGGGAGTCTATTTGTTTCTTATATAACAACTTAAATATCATTTTGTGTCAAAACATTACATTGTTTTAGATATATGGGATATTAGTATTGGGTTCGCGGTGTCACGGGATACCGATAAACTTTTACTAGGTAGTGTTAATTTTTTTTTTGAATATGTCGATGTTGTTTGAATGCACCACGTTTAAAAAACATGTGTTTTGGTTAAATGAATTTGTGAACCCGGTCTTTTTTTATTTTGATTTTGTCCTTACACGTGACTCGAGATGGTTGCGACAGGTTTAACCAGCACCACTTCTATGTCTATCGTTTTGATTGTAAATAGTTGACAGTTAACTCATCGCATATTACTATATTACGTAGTGTTACAATGATTGTATTAACTTGAGAATACTCTGTAATAGATTTAGGAGTTTTGCTTTCATTAAGAATACACGTTGGTTTATTTTCAACCCCGTAAACCTGTTCAACCCACTCGATTTCTTCTATTTTTTGGTATTTGACTTATTTGAGTTTAACACCCGTTTTGAGGTATAAATAAATAGAAGCTATTAGTGTTTTATGTATATAACAAATACTATTGTATTAGATAAGTCCATATAGTTTTTTTATAGTAATAAGGTTTATTGTGTACATGTTTACATAGATTAGGGGCTCATCATGGTAAAGTACTTGTTACTTTAGTCTTAAGGGATTAGATCAATTCTCAGGGGATAAATACATACATGTCTACTTGGTGTTTCATCAAAAAAAGAAAAATAAGCAGCTCGTCATATTGGATAACTAATCACATAAAGTGAACTTCTGGTGGATTTGATTTAAGAATCAAGTGATAAAAGTGTTGTAATAAGTCTTAAATCCAAATGGTATAGGTATGTTTAAATTCCTTGTTAACCATTAGTTAGTATTCTTAAATAATGAACATCTCAATATGTTGAGATGGGTATTAACTGGCAAGTGAGTTGTGGCTATGATTCTATAGTTTATAAACACTTAAAAAGGATGATTTTGGTATAAGAAAGAAAGGATTTTTGTTTAAGTAGAAAGGGGTGCTAACATGGTGTTTGATAAAAAGTTTGAAAAGGCACTTACACACTTTAATGGGCTGGTGCCAAAACTTGGAGCTTAATTGATTTCAAGAATTTTAAGGTAATTGTTCATGAAAACTAGTTGTTAAAAAGACAGTCAGAACATGTAAATGAGGTGGTAGTTATAGTTTATTAAGTTAGTATATGATTTTTATCAGTAACACGTGTACATGTATATTTACGCATTTAGGTGCTCAAGACTAGCTATCTATTCAAACGATTGTGCGACTGTGTCATAAGATGAGTAACGAGCAGGCATGAAACGGGTAAATGACTCCTAAAGTACACCTAATATATTGAGTACAAGGGTGTGCATTTACCATTACAGGTCATATTATTCATCATGTTATATAGTCAATTATGATTGTTTTTGTGCAAGTGTTCATATTGCATAGATGAATTGGCATGTCAGACAAGTTTATGTTGTGCAAGACTAAGTGATAGTCAAGAATCACTTGGGTCCTTATAAATGATAAGTTCATGAAAATTAAGGATCCTTACCAGCAAGTATAATCTATGCCTTATAGTTCATGTTTAATGTTTAATGTCTAATGCTCTCACTCACTAAGTTTTATACTTATATTTTCATGTTAACATGTTTCTAGGTGAAGCAAGCGGGATAAAGCGTGAATAGGGCAGGACATGTATGGGCAGCTAGCAGTTAGATCTTTGCTAGGTGTGGTTACAGGTTATCCTTGAACCACGTATGATATGAACTTTGAAACACCTCCTATTGTATGCAACATAGCTATTGCATAGATGGTAAATTAGTCCATGTAATATGTAGTCAAAACAGGTCCTTTTAGTGGTTTAGTGTCATGTATATGTAAGACCTGGACACTAGTTTTTGGCGTCAAATGAGAGGTCATGTTTTGGTCATATGTCATCCAGGTTGAAGTTCTTGTACAGGTTCAGGACATGTGTAAAATGTATATCAGGTCTTTGTAAATTAATAAGTAAAAGTGTTTCTGTTATGGTTAAAAATATTAAACAGTTATGGTCCTTGTTTCAAGTTTCATGCATATGTATTTATTTTAGTTCGAGTTATGGTTGTAAAGAAAAAGCAGAACATGTTAACTTTTAGAGATGAAGTACATGTATGAGACATTCGTTTAAATTTGAGCGGGACTTTTCATGAATTTCAAACTGGTCTATTTTATAAATGTCTAGTATTTTGAAAGTCTTCCATTGTCGCCGCGCCAAAAATAAAAAATAAAAAATACGGGTGTTTCAAGTTGGTATCAGAGCTGTGGTTTAAGAGATTTAAGTATCTACCATTATTTGGGTACTTAGACTTAAACCTAGGCTCCATGGATAGTATTATTATGCATGCTTACGGTTTAACAGATAATATATAGTAGATATTGTTAACATGTTTTAGCATGATGCTTTCCAGGACAGAAGTAACCATGTGCACGATATAGATAGTTAATTCATGAATTAAGCATGAGGTGTTGACAATGAGACTTCGGTTATATGATGTTATTATTATAACGCCTGGCCAACGTAATAATAATCGCATCACATAACGGGGACTTATTGGTATCATTTCATTCTTAAGAATTGAATCAAGGATTATTAAAGAGGCTTAGGATGTTTCAACTCCTTAACATGTGCTTATTATATGATACATAATTGTTGGCTTATATTTTTCATTCTCAAACTTTCAATTTCTGGAATGACTGAAAGTAACCAAGAAGCGTTCAATAGGTTGATGAATGAAACAGGAACTAGTCTTGTTAATGATAATAGAGAACCGTTACTCGTTAACACTGAACAAACGGAACAAGAAGATATGAGTAATCCTGATCCTATGACCGAAAATATAAAGAACATTGTGTCACAAGAGGTCGCTAAAGCTCAACAAGCCTCACTAGCTCATCTTTATGACAATATTAGTGACACAATGAACAAGCTCTTTCAAAAAGAATTTCGTAAAATTCGTGCCGGAGAAACTGATCCCCTAACTCGTACTTTTAACATTAGGGATTTTGCAGCTTGCAACCCCCCATATTATACAGGAGAACTAGATCCTTTCAAGTGTTATAGGTGGTTACAGGATATGGAGGAAGTGTATACTACTTGCGGTTGTCCCGTAAATCTTCGGGTCACCCTTGTTGGTAATCAGTTGTGAGATAGGGCTAAGAAGGTAGGGTTTTCTTAAGCAATCCAAGGGTGAGGAAGCTATTCAAGATCTTCCATGGGACGAATTCAAGAAGTTGTTCATATATAAATTTTCTCCGGAAGCTGAAGTTAAGAAAATTCGTCGAGACTTCTTGTCGATACCTCAGACTTACCAGTCAGTTCACGAGTTCACCACATCTTTCCTTGATAGGGCACGTTTCTGCCCTGAATATGTTAGGAATGAAAAGATGCTAATGGATCATTATGTTGACATGCTTAAGAAGGAGATCCGCGAATTTACTTCAGCTAAGAATTAAATTTTTTTGATGAAGTGATGAATGCCGCCTTGGAGCGAGAGCAAGAAATAAAGAAGGGTGTTACCAGGACTTCTCCTAAAAGGAGAGTTGATCAGAGTGGTCCCTCGACTAAGAGGCAAAGGTTTGGAGGTAATTTTAGTAGTGGTTCTCAAAGGATGGATAACCCACTTTGTGCACAATGTGGGAAATATCACGCAGGCCAATGTCTTGCTGGGACCCGTATTTGTTACAGGTGTGGTCAGAATGGACACATTAGCCGTGAATGTACCAAACCGATCCAAGTTTGTGGCAAGTGCTACCAGCCGAATCATACTAGTGACACATGCCCAAGATTTGGACTCCAACAAAGTCAACAAGATATGAGAAGGAAGGCGTCAGATAGACGTGGACCACCACCACCAAGACCATCAGGTGTCCCTCGTCTTCCGCCCATTCCAAGGCCAAATAGGCCTCCCGGTCGTGTATATCAGATGACAACAAAAGAAGCCAAGGAAGCACATGATGTTGTGACAGGTACTTTCCTTGTGAATTTATTACCTGCTCGTGTGTTATTCGACTCTGGTGCGGATCGATCATGTTTGTCGCAATATTTTAGCCAAAATTTCATTATGCCAATTAGTCAGCTTAAATCCTCACTAGATGTAGAAGTAGCAGATAGTAAGATTGTTCATGTGGTTAGCGTATATCAGAATTGTGAAATAGAGATTGACGACAAAAAATTCCAAATTGATTTGATCCCCATGCCTATGGGGGAAATCGATGTTGTCATTGGTATGGATTGGCTTGGCAAAAACGAAGCTATTATTTCATGTCAGAATAAATTGATTCGTGTTAAGACCCCAAGTGGGGGAGAAGCGTTCATCTATGGTGGGCGTAAGAAAACATCCCTAGCGATATGTACGTACGCTAGAGTCAAGAGAAACTTGGCACATGGCTGTCAAGCCTATCTAGCTCTTGTGGTAGACACTCAGAAAAATACTCTTGAGCTCGATAATATTCCAATTGTTCGGGAATTTTCCGACGTCTTTCCTGAAGAACTCCCAGGCATTCCTCCTGACAGACAAGTGGAGTTTTGCATTGACCTTACTCCAGGGAGTAATCCTGTTGCCAAGACTCCCTACAGACTTGCTCCATCTGAAATGCAAGAATTAATGAAACAATTGCAAGAACTTCTTGATAAAGGCTTTATCCGTCCAAGTAGTTCCCCCTGGGGAGCTCCAGTTCTTTTCGTTAAGAAGAAAGATGATAGCGTGCGCATGTGTATAGATTATCGTGAACTTAACAAGGTTACCATAAAAACAAGTATCCTTTACCCCGAATCGATGATCTATTTGATCAGCTTCAAGGTGCAAGCTTCTTTTCAAAAATCGATTTAAGATCAGGATATCATCAGTTAAAGATACAGGAAGAAGATGTCTCAAATACAGCCTTTCAAACCAGATATGGGCATTATGAATTCGTTTTCATTCCATTCGGCTTAACGAATGCCCCTGCGGCTTTCATGGACTTGATGAATCGGGTCTGTCGTCCGATGCTTGATAAGTCAGTTATCGTATTTATTGACGATATTCTGATTTTCTCTAAGTCAGCCAATGAGCATGAGGGCCATTTGAGACAAGTTCTTAGCATGTTGCGTCATGAAAAGCTTTATGCTAAGTTTTCTAAGTGCGAGTTTTGGCTTCGTGAAGTTCAATTCCTTGGTCATGTAATTAACAACGAAGGAATTAAAGTTGACCCAGTAAAGGTTAATGCAATCACGAATTGGAGTCAGCCAAAAACTCCTACCAAAGTTAGATCTTTTCTCAGACTCGCAGGATACTATCGTCGTTTCATTCTATATTTTTCTAAAATCGCGTCATCTCTTACCAAGCTTACACGAAAGAACGCCAAATTTGAGTGGAATGAAGATCAAGAAATAGCCTCTCATACTCTAAGGGAAAGGTTAAGTCACGCACCCGTGTTAGTATTGCCAGAAGGAAATGACAATATGGAAGTGTACTGTGATGCATCGTCGAATGGCCACGGTTGTGTTCTTATGCAGCGAGGACGAGTTATTGCATATTCATCTAGACAACTCAAGAAACATGAAGAAAATTATGTTACTCATGATCTTGAGCTTGCAGCAGTGGTGCATGCGCTAAAGGTTTGGAGGCATTATTTGTACGGCGTAAAAATCAAGATCTTTACAGACCATAAGAGTCTCAAGTACTTCTTTGATCAACGTGATCTAAACATGAGGTAAAGGCATTGGCTTGATTTGGTTAAGGATTACGATTGTGAAATACTTTACCACCCAGGTAAAGCTAATGTGGTGGCAGATGCCTTGAGTAGAAAGACGAGACATAACATCTTGGTAGTGAAATCACTTCAAATGGTGATCACACCAGATTTCTTTGAGCATATCAAGGAAGTTCAAGAAGAAGCATGGCAAAACGGAGACGTTAATACCGAACGTCTTGTGGGTCAAGTTTAAAACATGGATGAAGACTCCTGAGGACTCAAAACACGTTTTGGTAGAATTTGGATTCCAAATAATAAAGAACTCAAAAAGTTCTTACTCGATGAAGCGCATAAATCCAAATACTCGATTCATCCATGTGCTACAAAGATGTACTATGATCTCATAACGGATTACTGGTGGCCAGGTATGAAAAGAGACATCGTGAAATATGTCGAGCAATGTCTTACATGTTTTCAAGTCAAAATACAACACCAGAAACCGTTTGGAAATATGTAGCCACTTGAAATTCCTGTGTCGAAATGGGAGAAGATTATAATGGATCTTATCACAAAGTTACCCAATACGCCAAGACATCATGATGCTATATGGGTGATCGTTGACCGCCTAACCAAGAATGCAATATTTCTTCCTATTAAGGAAACTATATCCTCTGAAGCTCTTGCTAAATTATACCTGCATGAAGTTGTGGCTAGACATGGAGTTCTAGTTTCTATAGTATCAGACAGAGATACTAGATTCACGTCTAGATTTTGGCAGAAATTTCAAGAGGATTTAGGTACTCGTGTGAATTTAAGTACAGCTTATCATCTACAAACGGATGGTCAGAGTGAAAGGACCATTCAGACGCTAGAAGATATGCTTAGAGCGTGTGCCATAGATTTTGACGGCAGCTGGGACAAGTATTTGCCTCTAGCAGAGTTCTCCTACAATAACAGTTATCACTCGAGCATAAAGATGCCACCTTACGAAATGCTTTATGGAAGGAAATGTCGCACTCCAAATTGTTGGGGTGAAATTAGATAACGCGAGTTGGCAAGCTCACGTGTTATCCAGCAGACTAATGAAAAGATCGACCAGATAAAGGAAAGATTAAAGATGGCTCAAGATAGTAAAAAATCATACGCGGATAAAAGAAGAAGGCCGATAGAATTTCAAGTCGGAGACAAGGTTATGCTAAAGGTATCTCCTTGGAAAGGAGTGATTCGATTCCGAAAGCGCGAGAAACTTGGACCACGTTACATTGGCTCATTCACGATACTATCCAGAGTTGGGAAAGTGGCATACAGACTTGAGCTACCAGAAGAGCTAAACGACATTCATAATACTTTTCACGTGTCCCAGCTACGGAAATGTTTGGTAGATGAGGCAGAGTATGTCCCTTTAGAAGATATCGTGGTTGAAGAAAAGCTCGGCTTTGTCGAAGAGTCTATAGAGATTCTTGATACCATGGTCAAGAAACTTAGAAGGAAAGAGATCCTCCTCTTTAAGGTTAGATGGAAGCATATAAAAGGGATAGATTATACGTGGGAGCCCAAAGAAGAACTCATTAAGTATTACCCGGCTTTTCACCAGGAATAGTTTGTGAGGACCCAAACCGAATAAGTGGGGGAGAGTTTTAACACCCGTTTTGAGGTATAAATAAATAGAAGCTATTAGTGTTTTATGTATATAACAAATACTATTGTATTAGATAAGTCCATATAGTTTTTTATAGTAATAAGGTTTATTGTGTACATGTTTAGATAGATTAGGGGCTCATCATGGTAAAGTACTTGTTACTTTAGTCTTAAGGGATTAGATCAATTCTCAGGGGATAAATACATACGTGTTTACTTGGTGTTTCATAAAAAAAAGAAAAATAAGCAGCTCGTCATATTGGATAACTAATCACATAAAGTGAACTTCTGGTGGATTTTATTCAAGAATAAAGTGATAAAGTGTTGTAATAAGTCTTTAATCCAAGTGGTCTATGTATAAATTCCTTGTTAATCATTAGTTAGTATTCTTAAATAATGAACATCTCAATATGTTGAGATGGGTATTAACTGGCAAGTGAGTTGTGGCTATGATTCTATAGTTTATAAACACTTAAAAAGGATGATTTTGGTATAAGAAAGAAAGGATTTTTGTTTAAGTGGAAAGGGGTGCTAACATGGTGTTTGATAAAAAGTTTGAAAAGGCACTTGCACACTTTAATGGGCAGGTGCCAAAACTTGGAGCTTAATTGATTTCAAGAACTTTAAGGTAATTGTTCATGAAAACTAGTTGTTAAAAAGACAGTCAGAACATGTAAATGAGGTGGTAGTTATAGTTTATTAAGTTAGTATATGATTTTTATCAGTAACACGTGTACATGTATATTTATGCATTTAGGTGCTCAAGACTAGCTATATATTCAAACGATTGTGCGACTGTGTCATAAGGTGAGTAACGAGCAGGCATGAAACGAGTAAATGACTCCTGAATTACACCTAATATATTGAGTACAAGGGTGTGCATTTACCATTACAGGTCATATTATTCATCATGTTATATAGTCAATTATGATTGTTTTTGTGCAAGCGTTCATGTTGCATAGATGAATTGGCATGTCGGACAAGTTTATGTTGTTCAAGACTAAGTGATAGTCAAGAATCACTTGGGTACTTATAAATCACAAGTTCATGAAAATTAAGGATCCTTACCAGCAAGTATAATATATGCCTTATAATTCATGTTTAGTGTTTAATGTCTAATGCTCTCACTCACTAAGTTTTATACTTATATTTTCATGTTAACATGTTTCTAGGTGAAGCAAGCGGGATAAAGCGTGAATAGGGCAGGACATGTATGGGCAACTAGCAGTTTGATCTTTGCTAGGTGTGGTTACAGGTTATCTTTTGAACCACGTATGATATGAACTTTGAAACACCTCATTTTGTATGCAACATAGCTGTTGCATAGATTGTAAATTAGTCCATGTAATATGTAGTCAAAACAGGTCCTTTTAGTGTTTTAGTGTCATGTATATGTAAGACCTGGACACTAGTTTTTGGCGTCAAATGAGAGGTCATGTTTTGGTCATATGTCATCCAGGTTGAAGTTCTTGTACAGGTTCAGGACATGTGTAAAATGTATATCAGGTCTTTTTAAATTAATAAGTAAAAGTGTTTCTGTTATGGTTAAAAATATTAAACAAGTCTGGTCCTTGTTTCAAGTTTCATGCATATGTATTTATTTTAGTTCGAGTTATGGTTGTGAAGAAAAAGCAGAACATGTCAACTTTTAGAGATGAAGTACATGTATGAGACATTCGTTTAAATTTGAGCGGGACTTTTCATGAATTTCAAATTGGTCTATTTTATAAATGTCTAGTATTTTGAAAGTCTTCAATTGTCGCCGCGCCAAAAAAAATATATAAAAAAAATTACGGGTGTTTCATTGAGATAAACAAAGGTTGCAAAAATTGTGAATCGCTAGTCGATCGATCGATATTTTATAAATTGCAATCATTCTACGAGATTAATGGGTGATTAATCAGATCGGCATTTTTAGCAAATTTTAGGTATTTCAGTAAGTTTTGCATATTTTTAACGAGTTTTAGGTATTTTCGGCAATATTATTTTTAAAATTCAAATCATACATATAAATAGTTGCTATAAGTGATAAACACAAGTTTACAATGAGTTTTCGATAACTTTTGGCAAAATTTGCAGGTTTCCGAAAAGTTTGACCTCCTTTCGTCAACATTGAGAGAAACATAATGTGAGTACGTCCACCATAAGTAAATGAACCAAAATTGCCATTTTTAATGGTATAGGTTGGACTGCTCGATGAGTTCTGGTGTTTGGCAAGGAGCGGTGGTGAAACTTTTTGGAGCGGTGAGCGGTAAAGAAAATTATTTTGATTTTTATTGCTTGTTTGACAAAAGGAGCGGCGAGTATTTTGATTTTTTTTAATCGTTTAGCAAATGAGCGGTTAGGAGTGCTATTTTTTAGGAATGCTAATTTTTCAATGCTTCCTTTATGAAGCGGTGACAAATGAGCGGTGAACAAGTGAGCGGTGAGCTATGACAGCTACTACTCACAGCTGTTGCTCACTACTCCTACCCACAGCTACTGCTCACTGCTCCTGCTCGCTGCACTTGATCACAGCTACTGCTAATTTCAACAAATACAACCAAAAATTCACATGAAGTTCAATTTCATGGTTTTTTAGGAGGCGTTTGGTTGGAAGATATTGGGAGATATTCATCGCTTTTACATTTTAATTTCTTCAAAGATTGTGTTTGGTATAACAAATGAATAAATTAATAATTTTTCGAATTGCCAAAAAGAAGGAATTTAATTCCTCAAAAAAGTAATGAAATTAAATTTACTTGACAATTATTTTTTATAAACTTTTTTTTTCTAATGATTTTAATTCTGGTTTATACACGTTTAAATAAAAATTTATAAAATTTTATAAAAAGGTTTGTTCGATTTTTATTTCTTTAAATAGAAAGCATAAAATTTATATAAAAAATGAAAAATTCAAATTTTACACATTTAAATAATAAATTTAATAATTTTAAGAAAATTTTATAAAAAAATATTATTGGTTTTACTCGTATAAACAAGAAATTTTTTTATGTAAAATTTGTATGAAATTTATATAAATTTTTAATATATTTTTTAAAGTTTATATAATTTTTATTAACTTTATATAACTTTTTAATAAAAAATTTTATAAATTTTATATAAATTTTGTATATTTTATTTATAAAAATGTTATAAAGATTTTTATATAATATTTATTTGTGTTAATTAGGTCAACTCAAAACTAAAACTTCAAAATATTATGAATTTTTATCAACCAAACATGCGTAAGCCTTTTAGTTTTCTAAATTTTGAATTCTCAAAAGTTTTAATTTACTAAAATTTAAAATTCTAAAATTTTAAAATTTCTAATCAAACAGCACCTTCGTGTTTCACTACCTATCACAATGATCAATCTCATTGGTAGTGGTCTTACTAGGTAGATTTCTACAATCATGTTAGTGGTTGATTAGGGTCATAAGTTATGGGAAGAAGCTAAAAATAGGTAACTAACTTATCTATATATATATATATATATATATATATATATATATATATATATATATATATCCATCTACACAACCTACTATATTTATTACAGATTTACGCAACCTACTTTTAAATACTTGTTAATATACATAATATTTATCAAAATCTGACTTGTTTGACCTGTTGCCATTAAAAAAAATTATTGATTAGTCTTTGATTTTTGCATGGACTTTCAGCGTAAGTCCTTATGCATTTTTAGACTAGTTTAGGTTATAATAATGATACATTAACTTTTGCATCGACTTGCATCATAATGTCCCTCTACTTCTATATCTAATAGTTTTATAATTATTTATAAATTGTTTTATACACATATTTTGACATACAATTTTTTGTACACGCAAGTTACTATACACACATTTAAAAAAATATACTACTATTTAGTTTTAATAAAGATATGTTATATTCTTTTTTTTAGAAAAAACTAAAAATTAAAGTTAAAACAGATTAAATTTTTTTTACGTTTTTCATCGACAATTACTTTAAAAAGTTATGATTAAATATTTTTCTTTCAAGTAAAATAAATTATTTAAGAAAGCATAAAAATATAAAATATTTTCACGTCCTAATTTTTAAATTTTGTAATATTTATTAAAGTCAAAAATATTAAATCATTATGACAATTTTTTATAAAAGTAAAAAGAAATTAAAATTTTAAGATATTTTCACGTTTTAATCATTAATTTTTTAATTTTTTATCTTAATAAAAGATAAAAGTATTCAAAAAATATTTTTAGTCTTTCTCGAAGAAAATTGTTTTGAAAAATGTTTAGCTATTTAAAGGAAACTCGAAGAAATACTTAGAAAAAACTAACTTTTTGAACTTTAATTTTTTTAATTATCTTAAAAAATGTTTAAAAATATTTAAATTTTTTTATGTTTTTTTTAATTTTTTGGAAGAAAAATATTTAGCTATCTTTAACATTTAAAAAAAACTTAAAATTATTATTTTTTAAATAAAAAAATAAATACGTTAAAAACATTAACTTAAACATTTTTAAAGAAATTAACTCTCTTAAAACCTGGAAAAAAACCAAAATTCTTTTTTTGTAAAAAATTAAACCTAATTTTTTGAAAGTTTTTAAAATCAACTCTTTTTCCGAAAAAAAACTAAAAAAAATTCGAAAAAAAACTATTTTTTGTATAAAATCATGTATAAAAAAGTTATTAAAAATATTAGGTGAAAAAGTTAAAAGACTAACAATGAAAGTTAATGCAAAAGTTAATGTATCATTATTGTACTTCAACTAGTATAAAAATGCCAAAGGACTAATGCTGAAAGTTTATGCAAACGTCAAGGACCAAACAATAATTTCTCTTAATGGTAACAGGTCAAACAAGTTAGATTTTTATCAATATTACGTAAATTGGTAAGTATTAAAAAATAGGTTGAGTAGATCTGTAATAAATATAAAGGTTGTGTAGACTGGTATATTTGGATATGTTAGTTGCCTATTTTCAGCCCTCACTTTAATTTATAAATGTGTTTTGGTACTTTTTCGTAAGAAAGAAAATGTAGATGTTAAATCTAATGTTTTGAAACTCGGGTTTTACATTGATCCGGTCGAGTCTCGGGTTCGGGTCGATTCGGGTCAACCTGGGTTAAAAAAAAATATTTTTTTATATATTTTTAATAAGTAACAAAACTTATATATAAAAACCATAAAAACTTCCGTATATTAAACATATAAACTATTAACCAACTACTATAATATGTAAAAAATTAAATTTCATCCTAAATACATAAAATTTAAATATTTTTTCTAAAAAAAACCGAAAAAATCAAAACTCGCCCGGGTCTCGAGAACCGAGTTGACCCGGTCACCTCAAACCCGGCGGGTCTAGTCGGGTTTCGAAAATATGAAACCCGGGTTAATATGACCCTTTTTTTCGACCGAAACCGGGTCAACCGGTTGACTCGATCGGATCGACCCGGGTTTCAAAATATTGGTTAAATCCCACATAGGTAAAAGAATGAAACTTTGATAGCTAATAAAATCATGTGATGGGGTATCTTGATTAATTCGACATTGTTTGTCTTGGTTGGACTTTTAGATATACTTAGTATTTCAGGTAGTAAAATCAAAATAAATAATTTATATAATTCCTTGATCTTTTTACATTTTATTTAGAGTCTATTTGCCACTATTATAAAAGAATAAGGTGCAATCGTTGATATTATCGAAGATGGTTAATTTTTGTTAATTTTTGTTTATCGTTTGAAACTAAGAATAAAGTTATTTTCATACTTGTTACTTTCATAAAGAACGTACTTAGTCTCAATTTTGTATTACCGATACTCTCTAGCTTTGATAAAATGCGCCTCGTAACATTTAGTTTGTGGTTTGCGATGGTCTTACGTTAAAAAATCGCTAGGTACGCATCTAAGGGTGGTTAGAAAAAGGGTCGGAGACATAATTGGGATATTGTGGTTAAACCATGTACATTTGGCTTAAAGACTCGTCACTAGATACGCATCTTAGGGTGGCCAGAGAAAGGGTCGGAAACATCATTCAGATACTTTGTCATAGCGCGTACATCTGACTTAAAGACTCGTCTTTCTCAAGTAACGTGAACAATAGAGACCTCACCCATGAAAAGCTCTTGATTCGTACCTTCACGTTGACGGGTTCATTTTTTATTTGAAACATCTACTTATACGTGTTTTGGTACTACTCTGTGGTATTTGTGTTTGCGTTATGAACCAACTTATTTACTTATTTTATTTTAAAAAATGAAGTTAATCTAAAATAAGTGTTAGCCAAAAAGAGAAGAATAATCACTTTCTTGCGTTTTGGAATGCTCAAAATGAAGTTTTGCAAAAGTGGATAGATACTTACTTTTTGAAAACGGAGTTTTAATAAACCAACTAATAATGTCCTTTTTAGCCATTTCACTAGTTAAACTATAAAAAAAACTAATTTGCTATAAACTAAAAAACTAATTATCTGATTATTTCGTTTTCAAACAACATTATCAAACTCAAACACTATATTTCAAAATTATGCTTCGTAACAGCTTTTCTGATTATTAGTTTTCAAAACGAATCAAATAAACAATCCAAACACCCCCTCTATAGACAAGCCAAAACTGTAGTTTATAAATCCCACGTCGGTCAAAGAAAAGAAAATTTCTACCTAATAATGCTAATGTAATTATTTATTATATCTAAAAATTCAGTCCCTTCATTGAATGGGCAGTAATGATGCTACTTTGCTTTACTGTTTTGTGCTTCAATAACCCTCAAACCAAACCTAAGACATACAAACGGTTTGCTGTTTCTGAAGTCATTACTCCAGCATCATACGAAGAGATACAAGCGATTAGCAGTTATCAAATCATTATTCTAGCATCATATGAAGAGTTCCTGGAGTTACATCACTTATCAATCGTATAAATTGAATACATGGCAACCATTCATTCATAATAACGGCCAAAAAATAATACAACATCTTCAATTTCTTTGATCTTTTGATAGCTATTCCATTATGTCCAAAAACGACGTTCAGGGAATTTCCATGGATGATAAACAACCCAATGCTGAATTGAAAACCTGTGTGGACATAAAAAATTGTTGGTGAGCCCAAAGATGGTGGTGCAATCAAAACTGTTTGTGAGTCAAGTAGTGGTGTTCAGCCTACAAAGGAATTGTTCTTGGAGGATCTTTCTCTTGATGTTACAGGCACAATTATAGTGATGCTGTGTAGAATGTGGCATGTGACTACTACCATGAATCATTATATAAGCATTGATTTTGTTATTTCTGATGCAAAGGTACTTATGTATATTAATGTATTGTTATACATTGTAGATTATTTTAAATCTTATATCTACATGATATGAAATATTACCAATTGTTATTGTAGGGTCGTGCAATGTACTGCAGCGCTAAATCAACTATTGCTCACAATTTCATCAACTTAAAAGAAGGGTTTGTTTATTCAATAAAAGGTTTTGTTGTAAAGAAGAATAAGGATACTTACCGTATATTCAAAGATGATGATTTCATGCTTGAATTTGATGGTGCAACGACTATAAGAAGGTCTTCTGTTAAGCCTGTTGGCTTTGTGAGGAATCCACTTCAATTAAAAGAACTCGGCAAGCTTGAGCCTACAGATGAGTAATACTTGATGGGTAATATTTGTTTCCATATGTTTTTAAGTATATTTTTTGTTTTGTTTTTATTCATGTATCGGTTTGTTAATTGTAGATGTCGCTGGATATGTCACAAATGTTGGGAGAACTAACCATCTAAAGACAAGATCAAAAAATCTTGACTTTTACCTTTCTGATGGCAGGTTAGCATAACCGTGTCTATTTATGACTATCTTTCGCGTTATTCAGATTATAATCAATCTTGCTTTTATTGAAATAGGAACTTAAAGATACGTGTGACCCTCTGGGGAAGCCTTGGTGATACTCTGATAGAGAAAAAGACCAAACATTATGACCTGTTTCCAATTGTCGTTACTTCAGTTAGTGCTAAAATATACAATAGTAAGCAAGTATTTATTTTCGCTAATATATTACGCGTTTCAAACTATTGTAAACATGGTTAAATATTTTTATTTACCCTTTAGATAAGCTTCAACTATCGAGCAGCTCCTCCACGCTTTTATTGGATGATCTTCAGATTCCTGTTTTGAAAGAGCTAAAAAGTCACATTCGGTAATTAAGCATGGAATATTTATTTTCATGTATAGACTTTGCATGTATCTCATATTTCCTGATAATACGCTATAATTTTATACATGTGTTGTAGTGATGATGAAGAAGGGTTGGGCCCGGAACTTATGTTTGTTGATCCCTCTCAGCCTAGAAATGGAACCTTAGAGAGTCTATTGATATGGGCAAGCAACAAGAGAAATGATGTTTATTTCTTCCTATTAACTTTTGCTTATTTTTAGATTTTAGATGACAATTAATAATAATTAAAATTCTTTTGCTTTATTTACAGACCGCAATCTTCCATTGCTGTGTCAGGATTGATAATATTAGGACAAGGAAAGGGTGGAACTACCTATCTTGCGGTAATGACACTTGCAAGAAGGGTATAACGTGAAAGGATGGAGGATTTTGGTGTGACGCGTGTTCCAAAGCTGTAGAGTATCCAGTCCTAAGGTAAGTATTAGTTTAACAATAAATTGAATTGCGACTTAAAGAAGTTGTTAATTATATGGTACTAAAATTACCTATACTCCAATCATTTGTAGATACCGGCTTGAATTAGAAGTGACTGACAAGACATCGGCTACAGTGATTGTATTTTTTGATGAGGTTGCTAATCAATTGGTAAAATGTACCGCTGAATCAATATCTGACTTTGAGAATGAGTTATCATGATATTGATTAGGTTATAATTCATTGAAGTATAGTATAATACTTACTTTTGTATACAGGATGGTAATGGCGATCAGCACTTACCCCGAGCTTTATTGAATATCGTTGGTGGCATCCACAATCTTGAGCTTAAATCTCACTCTTACTATGAACATGGGAGTTATGAGAGTTTTACTTGTTGGAAGATTATTCCGGATGAAGTGATAGATAATACTGAAAGTTCTGCCACTGATGCTCCATCTGATGCTCCATCTGATGCTCCATCTCCTTCTAAGATTCCTAAGATTTCAAGGTTGAAGAAGTTGGAAAATCAACCATCCGTATCTACCCCTACCAAAAAATCAGAGAATTAAAAAAATAAAAGGTTCGAAAAATAAAGGAATTTTACAATAATTACAATAGTAGTTTGAAGAATTATTATTCCCATGTTACTCTTCTTTGTATTGTTACAACATTGAAATAGAGGATACAAATGATGATGAAATCACATCCATTTGTGATGAAAATGAGGATGCTGATAATGCCGACTCTATTCAAGCTTCAAGTCAAAAGAGAAGATTTATCTCAAAATCCTTTCTCATATTTTGATTCTAACTTTGTATTTAACTAATTTAATTTTGTCTATTATTCTTTCAAGAAAATTATCTATGATTCAGAGTCGGAATAGATGCTGTTATTTGATTTAAGAATGAAACAATACAAGAAGCTTCTTAGGGATGAGCTTTAAGGGGATAAAACTTAAACTTAAATTACTTTTGGTTTTAATTTGTTTCTAAGAATTTTTGGATATTGTATTTTTTGGAACTATTTTTGTTTTGGTTTTATTTTGGTTTGATTTTGGTATGATTGTCGTGTTATTTATAATGCAATATAACTTAAGGAATTTAGCCTTAACTTGTGAGTTATTTTTATCTTAATTTTCTATAATATTGTTTTCAACGTTTACGTATGAAACAACAATAATGAATTGTATCAACTAAAAGACAACAAGGTTTAACTCAAAAATCCTTTCTCATATTTTGATCCTATCTTTTTAATTAACTAATCTATTTTTGTCTATTATCCTTTCATAAAAAATGATATATGATTCAAACCATGATGGAACTATTTAACTATATGAAACCATGAAGGAATAATGAAACCATGAAGGAACTATTTACCTATCATCAACTATTTGTTTTTTACTTTCATTTTTGTATGATCCTAATGTTTATAAACTTACTTTCTATGTTATATGCTCCTTCCTAATTACTTTAACATTTAACAAATTTAATATTCTTTAAGATGTATATAAATCTACAGTTTCACATTCTCAAAATTAATTTAAAAATTGTAACTCTCCTATCATAGAATTATATATATAAGTTTTGATTCCTACCTTGGTATATTATCTAAGCATGTCAACACAAACACCTAATTCTCACAACAAAGAGAACAAGGATTAAAGCTTAGTAGATATTGCAAAAAATGTTAACAAGCATGATGAAAATGTTGCACCAGTTGGTGGAAGAGTGATATTGCCTTCAAGTATAAAAAGCAGACACACATATGAGTCGCTTCAATGACTTAGTTCTTTACAAGCGTCAGAAGCTCAACATAGAAGACCTAACAACTTCATAAACTATATGGCAAATTGAATCAAATAAGAACAGCCGATCAGCATAAAGCTGCTATTTTGTACCCATTTTCTAAATTGAATAAAACCTTTGTTTCAACCACTTCTCCTTTGTTTATCATATTATTTACATCTGTTTATATTCTTATAACTGCAAAAAAACAGCATATGGCAATTATATTTAGTTTTAAACCTTTAAAATAAGACTGTTCAATTAATAATCTCTTAAATAAAGCTTATATTTACAATAAATAAGATAGTTCAGTTAAATAATTTCAAAGGTCAAGTATTCAATAGATTGAATTAGAAAATCCAGCTCTCAAAACTCAAGCATCATGTTCATGTAAATAATCTTTTAGTTTTGAAATCACTATGGATGAAGGTAAGTTTAAATTTATTTATTTCATATATTTAGATTTAGATTTTTAATCTACATAAAATTCTGTCTATGGTAATCAAACAGGAAGGCAGCTTAATAGTAGCTATATACCCTCTTTATCGAACATGCTTAATAATTTCATCACAATTCAATCGAAAACAACTGTCATGCGTGATGGAATCGTGCAGAATTACTATGGTCTAACACTAACAAACAATGCTATTCAAGAAGGAGGTAAAGTAACCTGTTTATTTATCTATTCAATATTGTTATGATTTAAATGTACTATAATGGAAAAATGTAAGCAGGCATACTACAACTTGTAACAAATCCTAACCTAACACAGGGGCATATAGGAACTGTTTCTACATTCAATAAATCATTAACAATAACAGGTATTTTATGTAGCTAAATATTTTCTTTAAAAAAACAATTAAAAATAATAATACCTTCATTCCTTTATATATTTCATACATGTTGTTTCCAGGAACTTCCCGTCACCGAACACCTAGAAGGGTACCAAAACAAGCAGGATTAACATCTAAAGGTGATTTTTTTTATTAGAAGTTCATATAGAATATCTATTTCTAATTTAAATAATAAGTTTAACCTTCAATATACATCAACCAGGAGTTCCCGTATCCTACAGTAACCTTGGACCTCCATCCTATCAATGCCGAAACTGCCATGCCAGGATGTGGTATGAAAAAAGAAATAATAAAGGTCATAGAGCTGTCAATCCAACATTTTCTTTCTGTTGTCAAGAGGGAAAAATACTCTTACCCAAATTCAAAGCAACACCACCACCTTTAGACTACCTCCCTGATTTTGCTAATCCTGCTACATCAAAATTTAAAGAACAGATTAGGATATATAACAGCATGTTCTGCTTTACATCATTTGGAGCTAGAATAGATCATGTAATAAATAACGGAAGAGGGTGTATACATTTAGGATAAATGGGCAAAATTATCATCGTATTGGTTCTCTACTTCCGCAAGAAGGCCACCAGCCGAGATACGCACAACTTTATTTTTTTGATACAGAAAATGAAGCTAAGAACCGGATGTCTGCTTTTCTAAATAACGAGGCAGGTGATGAGGTGAATGCTACAGTTGTAGTAGACTTGATTTCCATGTTGGACAGTTTAAGCCCTATTGCAAAAGCATTTCGAATGGCACGCGATTGGTGCCATTCTTATGAATCTGTCAATTTTGAGTTACACCTTCTAACTGACCGAAAATCTACAAGGCAATACAACGCCCCAACTGTTTCTGAAGTAGCAGCTTTGATCACGAACAATTTTGGGGATGGTGAGCCTATTAGGGATATTGTGATCAATAGTAAACATGAAGGCCCCAAAAGAATCTCAGAATTGCATCCATCCTACATGGCCCTTTAATATCCACTGTTATTTCCCTATGGTGAAGACGGTTTTAATGAGGAGATTCATTACCATAACAACAAGGGTGCAAGGAAAACAAACAGAGGATTTGTGACAATGAAAGAATATTACGCATACATTATTCAAAAGCGTAATAACCAAGACAATACTTTGCTCAAAGGTGGACGCCTTTTTCAACAATACTTGGTTGATGTTTTCACAATTGTTGAGGAACAAAGACTCAAGTGGTCGAGAAATAATCAAGATACCATACGAGTCGATCTCTATCACAATTTGAATGATGTCATTACAAGAGGAGACACGAATGCAGCCGGACTTGGAAGAAGAATTGTTTTGCCCTCAAGCTTCACGGGAGGCCCAAAATATATGATGCAAAATTATCAAGATGCGATGGCCTTATGCCGAACATACGTCAATCCTGACCTATTCATAACTTTTACATCAAGACCTAAATGGCCAGAAATTGCAGAAATGTTAGCTAATATTCCTGGCCAAAAACCACACGATCGTCCGGAAGTTGGAACACGAAATTTTAAAATGAAACTCACGAAAATGTTAGAAGATCTGAACAAAAAAGAAATTTTCGGCAAAACACGTGCAGGTAATATATTACTTCAAATGTTTAATCAATATGCTAGTTTCCCAATAAATATTAAATGTGGCTAATATATTGCAGTTGTATATGTCAGAAGAGAGGACTCCCGTACGCACATATACTGCTATGGCTTGTAGAAGAATGTAAATGCAAGACGGAAAATCAACTTGATGATATCATATCAGCTGAAATGCCATGCCCGAAACAGGATCCAGATGGATACAAAGCTGTCACAGATTTTATGTTGCATGGACCGTGTGGTAAAGGTACAACGTGCAACATTGAGGGAAAGTGTTCAAAACGATACCTAAAGCAAATTAGTGCAGAAACAATACTTGATGATGATGGGTACCCGGTTTACCGTTGAAGAGATTCAAAAGTTACTATTGTTAAAGGACAAGTTACATACTTGAACCAAAATGTGGTACCTCACAATCGATGTTTGCTGCTTAAATATCAAGCCCACATCAATGTTCAATGGTGCAACAGATCAAAAGCAATTAAGTATTTATTCAAATACTTAAACAAAGGTCCAGATCGAGGTACAATTTTTGTTTAAGAGAACGTTCAATGCAATGGTGAGGGTGAACCAGATCAGGTAATGGTAGTTGGTGAAATAAAAAATTATTTGAGTTGCCTATATTTAGCTCCATGTGAAGCTGTATGGCGGCTATTGATAGGTGTGTAAACACCCATCTTTTCTACCACTTAATTACAATAATGACCATACCAAAACGTGTATTTTATGTCTTTTATGTCGGAATTATGCGTGGTTTGTGTTTTTGTTGTGATTTAGGATGAAAAGGTGAAAAATGGATAAAACACGGACATTCACGGGCATTTATGGACTTTTATTGAAGAAAAGGATAAAAGACGAAGTCAAGAAGTCAAGAGTGCAAAAAGAACGGAAGTCCACGACCAATTCTGAAGATTTATCGAAGAAAAAGTCAAAAGACGGAAGTTTATCAAAAGCCGAAGAATTCAAGTCTATTTTATTGAAGAATTTAAAGACGAGTTCAAAAGAAATCCCGAAGTCAAAAGTCCCTTAAGTCCAAGTTTAAAGAAGATTAGAAGAAAAGGACTAATGACGCAATTAATGAAGATTAATAAAAGGAGGGACTTAAACTTGTAATTAAGAAGAAAGGAAAGAGGGGAGGAAGCTTCCTTAATCCTCCCCTATATATAGATTAGGATAGTTATCATTTCACTCTTGTTGGCTAAGGTGACAATTAGTCTTCCACCATTTAAATACTTGTTCATTTATTTTTCATGTCATTTTAATTCATGTTATGCACCTTAATTACCATTTAATTCCAAGTAAGTTTTCATTTTAATTCTTGTCAAATCTTTATTTTATCTTGTCAATCTCTTATCTACCTTTCTTCTTCTTTGATTCATGAGTTTATATTATGTTCATGTTTATGCTTTGATTTGATCCAAAGTGGTTTTTGATTATTGTGGTAAAAGTTGTTTGATTTCATGTTTCTAATTGTTTGTTGATGCTTATTCATTGAATCGTTACTGTTTAAATTGATACGTGTGTTTGATTTTGATTACTTTTTGTTTATAACTGCTACTGTACACATCTTCCTTGTTCTTCGGAAGTATTGCTTTGTTTCTGTGTTTCCAGATAAAGTTCCGAACCAAGGATAGGATAGAAGGTTTCATTCGGAAGTTATAATTTTCCGAATCAAGGAGCTTCATCCGGAAGTCAAAACTTCCGAACCAAGGTTGCTCATTCGGAACTTCAAAAGTTCCGAACCAAACTTGTTCATTCGGAAGTCAAAACTTCCGAATCAGGACTCTTCATTCGGAACCTTCCGAGTCAGTAACTTCCGAACCAATTCCAACAGTTCCGAACCAAGAGCCTTCATTCGGAACTTCAAAAGTTCCGAATAAGGGAGCTTCATCCGGAAAGTTCCGAATCAGGGGGTGACCAAAACTTCCGAATCAAGGCAAGATTTACAAGTTCCGAATCAGCAAGTTCCGAACGAAGCATTATTTTGGATAAGTGACATATTCAGATCAATTTGTTCCGGATCAAGGATTTTGGTAATATTCCAAGTAAAGAAGAGTCATTTCAACCAAAGGTGACATTTAGGTCGAGTGATTATTCCAAACGAAGGTTTATTTCGAATGAGCTGTATTCAGGTTCTTATTAGTTTTTGTCTTTGATTTTTACCTTCAAGCTTTATTTTACTTGCCTTTTTATTTAATTTCACTTTTAGATTATTTGCCTTAGTTTTAGTCGCACTTCAAGTTTGCATTAGATAGATTTAAGTTTACGTCATTTTACTTTAGTGTCCTTTAATTTTAGTCACGTTTTTAAATACTTGCACTTTGCTTTAATTAGACTTAGATTTACGTTAGGAGCACTTTTACTTTTAAGTCTTTGCATTTAAATTTAAAATCACCCAAAAATATTCTTTTTCACCAAAGATCAACTAAGTCACACATAGGGAGCCTAGATCAATTCGTTAAGATTCCGAGAACACGAACTTAATCTTTAAATCTTTCTTACTAGGTAAAATCTTAGTTATCAAATGGCGCCGCTGCCGGCTCTTTTCGTTAAGATCAACAGTTTTCTGTGCTAGACACGTTGCTTTTTGGGATCCGTTCACTTGTGAACGTTATTTTTCTTGCATAAAAAATATAAAAACCATAAAAATTAAAAATTTCAAAAATCCAAAAAGATTTTCTTTTTCTTGTGTATATATATTGTCTTTGCGTTTGGTTTCTTTTTCTTTTGCATTTTCAGGTGTATGCGTACTAGATCTTCTAACTACCAAGAGCCCGAGCCTCAAGAAGATTTAGATATGGCAGGTGTTACCAACAATAATCAACTACCGCACCTCAACAATAATAATAATAACAACAATGCTCCTCCACAGCCCGATCTTCGGACCATGGAGGAACTTTGTCAACCAACAATGTTTGGACGAGGAGGACCGATTGCGCCAATGCAAATCAACGCTCCTGAGTTTTCGTTGAAGCACCACATGATTCAGCAAGTGCAAACAAACCCATTTAGAGGATTGCCTGATGATGATGCCAACAAACACCTCGACAAGTTCATTACAATCACCCAAAGCATGAAGTTACCTGGGGCCACAATGGATGTACTCCGCCTACAACTCTTCCCACATACTTTATCACATCATGCCGAGAAATGGTTTGATCGTCTCCCGAAGAATTCTATTCACACTTGGGATGACATGACTCAACGCTTTCTTTCGCGCTACTTTCCACCATCCATGGTCACAAGCCTTCGCAATCAGATCAGCGGTTTCATGCAAGACCCTGATGAATCTCTTTTCGACGCTTGGGAGAGATATAATGTCTTGATCGACCGTTGTCCAAACCACAACATGCTTCCGGTCACCTTGATCGATACTTTCTACAACGGATTGACTTTTCGAGATCGTGATACGATTAATGCAGCCGCCGGTGGCACATTCATGAAAAGGAGACCCGAGGAGTGTAGAGAGTTAATAGAGAACATGACTACTCATCATAAGAACTGGGATTCCTCTGCTTCTTCTAGAAACAACACGAGAGTCAATGTTTCTTCTACCTCAGCAAACCCTGAGATGACCGAACTCACCCGCATGATGGCTGAAATGAGCAAAAGTATTACGCTTCTCGCTTCAAACCAACAACAACATCAAGTTAAAGCAGTCGCTAATCCTTGTGAAACATGTGGCGGTCCTCACTCATACACCGATTGTCCTTCGACACAAGGAAATCCGGAAAATGTGTATGCTGCTTACGGTAATTATTCACCGGAAAATTACCAAGCTAGACAACAAGGGGATAGAAACCTGCTGAGCTACCGTTCCAACAATTACCTCTCACCCGGTTTTTCTCCTCAAAACCAAAACCCCGCCAACAACTACAATAGAAGCAACCAAATCCCACCTCGTGCTTCTAACCCTTATCAACCACCCACCCAACAACACCCACCCATTAATCCCGATGTTGACACAATCATGAGAACTCAAGGTGAGCAAATCAAGAATCTACAGAGCCAAATTATTAATTTGAAAGGAGATATCTTGAAGCAAGGTAATGACATCAGAACCGAGGTTCGTGAAAATCTTCAATCTTCTTTCATCACTCAAACAACTGAATTAAAGAATCTGTTGGCTAGTTTCTTGCCCGAAGCTCAACCTTCTTCTTCTTCGGGTTCTCTACCTTCAAACACCGTCACCAATCCGCGAGCTAATGTGAGTGCTATAACTATGCGTAGTGGAATTACCATTGTCAATCCACCTGATTCACCACCATTGTCTACACCTCCTCCACCACCATGTATCCCTACTCCTCTTACACTTAGTGATAGTACACCATTACCGACTCCGCCTCGTCATGACGATGTATCTCGGAAGGACCCTTCAACATCACACCCTTCAACATCACACCCTTCAACATCACAACCTTCACCAACTACACCTCCACCTAACCCTTATCAACCCAGAATCCCATACCCTTCTCGCATAGGCAAGACCAACGAGCTAACCAAGAATGACTGTAATGTAATGAAATATGTGGATATGCTATCTAAAATGACCATCAACATTAGCCTTGTTGAAGCACTTTGCCACATGCCAAAATTTGTCAAAGCATTCAAGGAATTGCTTAGCAAGAAGGAGAAGCTGCTTGAACTCGCCAACACACGCTTAAATGAAAACTGCTCTGCAGTCCTTCTTAGAGAACTTCCGGAAAAGCTTGGAGATCCCGGTCGTTTTGTGTTGTCTTGCGTATTCAACAAAACTGAAGAATTTACTGCCCTTGCTGATCTCGGGGATAGTATTAATCTTATGCCACTCAGTGTTTGGAAAACACTATCATTGCCCGATCTCATTCCAACAAAGATGACTCTCGAACTTGCAAACCGCACTCTCGCTTACCCCGTTGGTATAGCCGAAGACGTGTTTATTAAAGTTGGCACATTTACTTTCCCGGTTGACTTTGTCGTAGTTGATTATGAAATGGACCCTCGTATTCCTTTAATACTTGGTCGGCCATTCTTGAGAACCGGACGTGCTTTAATAGATGTGGCCGAAGGTGAGTTAATCTTACGAGTCGGGGATGATTCTAAAATTTTTAGAATGGGGAAGCTTACAGGCAAATCCTTTGGAGGCCGAGAATCAGTGAATATGATAAATGTGCTCGATGACTTTACCGTCTACGATAATCCTTTATTCGAGTCTTCCACTGATAATCCACTCTTTGAAGATGATGTGGATAATTCTCTTCCTACTTTGGAAGCTCCTCCCATTTATGATTCTCCACCGGTCTTCGATGCTTATGATGATGATGATTCTAGCTCAGATTCGGATGATTTTAACTGTACTTCTGAGTATCCCGAGCTGCCTACATATGATGATTTTGATGAGGCCGATACTCTCTCGAGCGATTCTTCACATGATGAAGATCCTCCACCATCACTCGATCCTACTTTGGACGATTATTCATTTGAGGAAGATTTTTCTGAATTTCTCAACACATACTTCCCTCATGAGAGTGATGCTCCTCCTTTTGACTTTGAAGATTATCGTCTTGATCCTACTTTGGATTTGAAGAGCATTTTGTCAAAGGAGAAGAAACCGGTTGACACCGAAGTCCGTTGCACGTATGATTTGACACCTCTTTGTCCCACTTCTGAGGACGAGGTTGTGCTTCTTTGCGGATCTTCTTCACACTCGGCTGAGCCTGAGTGCTATTTTCCCCTAAAGGAAAAGGTGTCCGATCCCGGTATTGAAGTCTTTAAGCCATCTCAGTATCCTCCTGATGAAATAAAAGGAAAAATCTTTGGACCCATTGAAGACATGCTTGCACCGCACCATCCTTGCTTCTACTGTGCTCCATCACTACTTAAGGGAACCTTACCACTTCTCTTTTGGCTTGCCTTGTTCGCCTTAAGCTCTTGCTTATTGATGGATGAAAACTATGTCTTTGATCCTGGTGGATTTGTTTCATGCTACTTCCGTTGATGATCAAGGTCGAGTCAGGCTCACGACTCGGTTAACAAAAATCAAGCGCTTCTTGGGAGGCAACCCATGCACCTATCTTTTCGCTTTCTTTACCATAAGTGTAGGGGGGACCCTTTGGATTGCTCTTTCCTCTCCTCGCTTCTTAATCAGGGATTCGAGCTTCAATGATCCACTCTTGATGATTCTTGACGACCCGTGATTTCGTGTTCTACTTCTTCCCGGTTCTATCCTAAACTCTTTTCGATTCACTATTTTATATTTTCTCAGTATTAAAATAGGAATCTCTTTAGTAGTCTTTTCCTTAGCAAGATTTAAACAACGTGCACAATGTCCTAAGTGTAGGGGAGCTTACTCCCACATGCTTAAACATTGAGGACAATGTTTATCTTAAGTGTAGGGGGGACTTCTATCGAAGTTAAGTGGTCTTTTCCTTGTATTTGTCCTCATTTTAACCGGAAAATCAATTTTTCGACATTTTTCAAAATTTTTGATCTATTTTGGCCTATTAGTTTTTCCTTTTGTATAGTTATTCTCCTTCTTTGCTTGAATAAATGCTTAATAAGTGTTTTAATTGTCAAACGTTGTGAATCTTTTGACTCAATCCGAGTTTACTCTAGCTAATATCCTTAACGTGTTTAAGTTAAGTTTTGCTAGGCCTTTATATAGGGAGCTATAAAACGCGAAAGTCTTAACGCTCACGGGTTAAAAACAAGAACTTTTCGCAAGTTCCTATAATTGATCCTAGAGAGTCGTTTATCAAGGGAACGTTAAAATGCGATTTCTAAGCTTGAAAAAGTCTAAGAATTTGCAAGATCCTATAGGCAACTCGAAAACCCAAAACTTTGATTTAATAGGCTAAGCATCCACGAGTCTCATTACTTGAGATTTTAAACTGTGGAGAACGAGAAATGATAGAGCCAATTATAAGTTCGGTATTCTTTCATGAATTTATGTGAGTTAATTATGAGCCTATTCTCCCATCGCTTGCTAATAATTTATTTGCTAATAAATAAGGTTGTACGATTTGAAAAGTTACTTAGCTTCTAGCCTCAGATCGTTTAAAAGTTGCTCGGTAATGACGAGAGTTCATAGCCAAGGCATAACTTATGAAGCGGGGCGCGAAGATTGGCGAGTCCGAAAAGGCCCTAACAAGGCATGAGGGCTATGTTTTGTTGCTAAAGATCCAAAGTGATGTGAAGAATCATTTATCGAAAATCAATATGAAGGATCGAGACACACGACGTAAAGCAAAACTCCCCAAAAGTCATGGAGAAATGTATCCGAAAAGACCCTAACAAGGTATGAGGATAAATAGGTCCAAGTCATAAAAGGAGGCGGATCGTTGTATATCAAAGTCCAAAATAAAGATTGGAGAAAAATGAAGAAGTCGTGGTCAATATATGAAGAATCTCTCAAAAATTCCAAGTGAAGAAATTCCAAATATGAAGAGAAGACCATTATTTCATGAACGTCTCTCAAGATTTGAAGTATGAAGTCGCTGCCAAATATCGGCCCGAGAAAGGTCTCAAATCGCGAACCAAGTTATGCCAAGATATGAACTTTCTGATATCCCGAGAAGCAGTTTTAAAAGATTTGGTCCTTTAGCTAACTATTGATTAAATCGTGCACTTTATTTTCAGACTAAATAACTATCGAAATAAGTCAAACAATGCATCTTCATGATCATTCAAGACAAAATATAAAATATAAGAGATACACCTAGGAATAAGGGAGTCTAAGTGAGTAATTGGCCCACATGAGTTCGTGTTAGTTTACTAACTTATAATAACAATGATCTCGTTTTTAAGCTTGGTTTGGAGAAAGTGAAAACTTGAGGATGATGATTATTCATAACATTTTCAAAACCCAAGGTATGCTTTTGATTTCTTTATCTTGTATGTTTTTAATTTTCTATCTCTTTAATAAAGGCCAACGTGGATTGATTATGATGAAAAGTGTAATCTTGCTTTGTAACTAATGCATTGCATGAGGACATTGCAATGGTCAAGTGTAGGGGATTTGATAGGTGTGTAAACACCCATCTTTTCTACCACTTAATTACAATAATGACCATACCAAAACGTGTATTTTATGTCTTTTATGTCGGAATTATGCGTGGTTTGTGTTTTTGTTGTGATTTAGGATGAAAAGGTGAAAAATGGATAAAACACGGACATTCACGGGCATTTATGGACTTTTATTGAAGAAAAGGATAAAAGACGAAGTCAAGAAGTCAAGAGTGCAAAAAGAACGGAAGTCCACGACCAATTCTGAAGATTTATCGAAGAAAAAGTCAAAAGACGGAAGTTTATCAAAAGCCGAAGAATTCAAGTCTATTTTATTGAAGAATTTAAAGACGAGTTCAAAAGAAATCCCGAAGTCAAAAGTCCCTTAAGTCCAAGTTTAAAGAAGATTAGAAGAAAAGGACTAATGACGCAATTAATGAAGATTAATAAAAGGAGGGACTTAAACTTGTAATTAAGAAGAAAGGAAAGAGGGGAGGAAGCTTCCTTAATCCTCCCCTATATATAGATTAGGATAGTTATCATTTCACTCTTGTTGGCTAAGGTGACAATTAGTCTTCCACCATTTAAATACTTGTTCATTTATTTTTCATGTCATTTTAATTCATGTTATGCACCTTAATTACCATTTAATTCCAAGTAAGTTTTCATTTTAATTCTTGTCAAATCTTTATTTTATCTTGTCAATCTCTTATCTACCTTTCTTCTTCTTTGATTCATGAGTTTATATTATGTTCATGTTTATGCTTTGATTTGATCCAAAGTGGTTTTTGATTATTGTGGTAAAAGTTGTTTGATTTCATGTTTCTAATTGTTTGTTGATGCTTATTCATTGAATCGTTACTGTTTAAATTGATACGTGTGTTTGATTTTGATTACTTTTTGTTTATAACTGCTACTGTACACATCTTCCTTGTTCTTCGGAAGTATTGCTTTGTTTCTGTGTTTCCAGATAAAGTTCCGAACCAAGGATAGGATAGAAGGTTTCATTCGGAAGTTATAATTTTCCGAATCAAGGAGCTTCATCCGGAAGTCAAAACTTCCGAACCAAGGTTGCTCATTCGGAACTTCAAAAGTTCCGAACCAAACTTGTTCATTCGGAAGTCAAAACTTCCGAATCAGGACTCTTCATTCGGAACCTTCCGAGTCAGTAACTTCCGAACCAATTCCAACAGTTCCGAACCAAGAGCCTTCATTCGGAACTTCAAAAGTTCCGAATAAGGGAGCTTCATCCGGAAAGTTCCGAATCAGGGGGTGACCAAAACTTCCGAATCAAGGCAAGATTTACAAGTTCCGAATCAGCAAGTTCCGAACGAAGCATTATTTTGGATAAGTGACATATTCAGATCAATTTGTTCCGGATCAAGGATTTTGGTAATATTCCAAGTAAAGAAGAGTCATTTCAACCAAAGGTGACATTTAGGTCGAGTGATTATTCCAAACGAAGGTTTATTTCGAATGAGCTGTATTCAGGTTCTTATTAGTTTTTGTCTTTGATTTTTACCTTCAAGCTTTATTTTACTTGCCTTTTTATTTAATTGCACTTTTAGATTATTTGCCTTAGTTTTAGTCGCACTTCAAGTTTGCATTAGATAGATTTAAGTTTACGTCATTTTACTTTAGTGTCCTTTAATTTTAGTCACGTTTTTAAATACTTGCACTTTGCTTTAATTAGACTTAGATTTACGTTAGTAGCACTTTTACTTTTAAGTCTTTGCATTTAAATTTAAAATCACCCAAAAATATTCTTTTTCACCAAAGATCAACTAAGTCACACATAGGGAGCCTAGATCAATTCGTTAAGATTCCGAGAACACGAACTTAATCTTTAAATCTTTCTTACTAGGTAAAATCTTAGTTATCAAATGGCGCCGCTGCCGGCTCTTTTCGTTAAGATCAACAGTTTTCTGTGCTAGACACGTTGCTTTTTGGGATCCGTTCACTTGTGAACGTTATTTTTCTTGCATAAAAAATATAAAAACCATAAAAATTAAAAATTTCAAAAATCCAAAAAGATTTTCTTTTTCTTGTGTATATATATTGTCTTTGCGTTTGGTTTCTTTTTCTTTTGCATTTTCAGGTGTATGCGTACTAGATCTTCTAACTACCAAGAGCCCGAGCCTCAAGAAGATTTAGATATGGCAGGTGTTACCAACAATAATCAACTACCGCACCTCAACAATAATAATAATAACAACAATGCTCCTCCACAGCCCGATCTTCGGACCATGGAGGAACTTTGTCAACCAACAATGTTTGGACGAGGAGGACCGATTGCGCCAATGCAAATCAACGCTCCTGAGTTTTCGTTGAAGCACCACATGATTCAGCAAGTGCAAACAAACCCATTTAGAGGATTGCCTGATGATGATGCCAACAAACACCTCGACAAGTTCATTACAATCACCCAAAGCATGAAGTTACCTGGGGCCACAATGGATGTACTCCGCCTACAACTCTTCCCACATACTTTATCACATCATGCCGAGAAATGGTTTGATCGTCTCCCGAAGAATTCTATTCACACTTGGGATGACATGACTCAACGCTTTCTTTCGCGCTACTTTCCACCATCCATGGTCACAAGCCTTCGCAATCAGATCAGCGGTTTCATGCAAGACCCTGATGAATCTCTTTTCGACGCTTGGGAGAGATATAATGTCTTGATCGACCGTTGTCCAAACCACAACATGCTTCCGGTCACCTTGATCGATACTTTCTACAACGGATTGACTTTTCGAGATCGTGATACGATTAATGCAGCCGCCGGTGGCACATTCATGAAAAGGAGACCCGAGGAGTGTAGAGAGTTAATAGAGAACATGACTACTCATCATAAGAACTGGGATTCCTCTGCTTCTTCTAGAAACAACACGAGAGTCAATGTTTCTTCTACCTCAGCAAACCCTGAGATGACCGAACTCACCCGCATGATGGCTGAAATGAGCAAAAGTATTACGCTTCTCGCTTCAAACCAACAACAACATCAAGTTAAAGCAGTCGCTAATCCTTGTGAAACATGTGGCGGTCCTCACTCATACACCGATTGTCCTTCGACACAAGGAAATCCGGAAAATGTGTATGCTGCTTACGGTAATTATTCACCGGAAAATTACCAAGCTAGACAACAAGGGGATAGAAACCTGCTGAGCTACCGTTCCAACAATTACCTCTCACCCGGTTTTTCTCCTCAAAACCAAAACCCCGCCAACAACTACAATAGAAGCAACCAAATCCCACCTCGTGCTTCTAACCCTTATCAACCACCCACCCAACAACACCCACCCATTAATCCCGATGTTGACACAATCATGAGAACTCAAGGTGAGCAAATCAAGAATCTACAGAGCCAAATTATTAATTTGAAAGGAGATATCTTGAAGCAAGGTAATGACATCAGAACCGAGGTTCGTGAAAATCTTCAATCTTCTTTCATCACTCAAACAACTGAATTAAAGAATCTGTTGGCTAGTTTCTTGCCCGAAGCTCAACCTTCTTCTTCTTCGGGTTCTCTACCTTCAAACACCGTCACCAATCCGCGAGCTAATGTGAGTGCTATAACTACGCGTAGTGGAATTACCATTGTCAATCCACCTGATTCACCACCATTGTCTACACCTCCTCCACCACCATGTATCCCTACTCCTCTTACACTTAGTGATAGTACACCATTACCGACTCCGCCTCGTCATGACGATGTATCTCGGAAGGACCCTTCAACATCACACCCTTCAACATCACACCCTTCAACATCACAACCTTCACCAACTACACCTCCACCTAACCCTTATCAACCCAGAATCCCATACCCTTCTCGCATAGGCAAGACCAACGAGCTAACCAAGAATGACTGTAATGTAATGAAATATGTGGATATGCTATCTAAAATGACCATCAACATTAGCCTTGTTGAAGCACTTTGCCACATGCCAAAATTTGTCAAAGCATTCAAGGAATTGCTTAGCAAGAAGGAGAAGCTGCTTGAACTCGCCAACACACGCTTAAATGAAAACTGCTCTGCAGTCCTTCTTAGAGAACTTCCGGAAAAGCTTGGAGATCCCGGTCGTTTTGTGTTTTCTTGCGTATTCAACAAAACTGAAGAATTTACTGCCCTTGCTGATCTCGGGGCTAGTATTAATCTTATGCCACTCAGTGTTTGGAAAACACTATCATTGCCCGATCTCATTCCAACAAAGATGACTCTCGAACTTGCAAACCGCACTCTCGCTTACCCCGTTGGTATAGCCGAAGACGTGTTTATTAAAGTTGGCACATTTACTTTCCCGGTTGACTTTGTCGTAGTTGATTATGAAATGGACCCTCGTATTCCTTTAATACTTGGTCGGCCATTCTTGAGAACCGGACGTGCTTTAATAGATGTGGCCGAAGGTGAGTTAATCTTACGAGTCGGGGATGATTCTAAAATTTTTAGAATGGGGAAGCTTACAGGCAAATCCTTTGGAGGCCGAGAATCAGTGAATATGATAAATGTGCTCGATGACTTTACCGTCTACGATAATCCTTTATTCGAGTCTTCCACTGATAATCCACTCTTTGAAGATGATGTGGATAATTCTCTTCCTACTTTGGAAGCTCCTCCCATTTATGATTCTCCACCGGTCTTCGATGCTTATGATGATGATGATTCTAGCTCAGATTCGGATGATTTTAACTGTACTTCTGAGTATCCCGAGCTGCCTACATATGATGATTTTGATGAGGCCGATACTCTCTCGAGCGATTCTTCACATGATGAAGATCCTCCACCATCACTCGATCCTACTTTGGACGATTATTCATTTGAGGAAGATTTTTCTGAATTTCTCAACACATACTTCCCTCATGAGAGTGATGCTCCTCCTTTTGACTTTGAAGATTATCGTCTTGATCCTACTTTGGATTTGAAGAGCATTTTGTCAAAGGAGAAGAAACCGGTTGACACCGAAGTCCGTTGCACGTATGATTTGACACCTCTTTGTCCCACTTCTGAGGACGAGGTTGTGCTTCTTTGCGGATCTTCTTCACACTCGGCTGAGCCTGAGTGCTATTTTCCCCTAAAGGAAAAGGTGTTCGATCCCGGTATTGAAGTCTTTAAGCCATCTCAGTATCCTCCTGATGAAATAAAAGGAAAAATCTTTGGACCCATTGAAGACATGCTTGCACCGCACCATCCTTGCTTCTACTGTGCTCCATCACTACTTAAGGGAACCTTACCACTTCTCTTTTGGCTTGCCTTGTTCGCCTTAAGCTCTTGCTTATTGATGGATGAAAACTATGTCTTTGATCCTGGTGGATTTGTTTCATGCTACTTCCGTTGATGATCAAGGTCGAGTCAGGCTCACGACTCGGTTAACAAAAATCAAGCGCTTCTTGGGAGGCAACCCATGCACCTATCTTTTCGCTTTCTTTACCATAAGTGTAGGGGGGACCCTTTGGATTGCTCTTTCCTCTCCTCGCTTCTTAATCAGGGATTCGAGCTTCAATGATCCACTCTTGATGATTCTTGACGACCCGTGATTCCGTGTTCTACTTCTTCCCGGTTCTATCCTAAACTCTTTTCGATTCACTATTTTATATTTTCTCAATATTAAAATAGGAATCTCTTTAGTAGTCTTTTCCTTAGCAAGATTTAAACAACGTGCACAATGTCCTAAGTGTAGGGGAGCTTACTCCCACATGCTTAAACATTGAGGACAATGTTTATCTTAAGTGTAGGGGGGACTTCTATCGAAGTTAAGTGGTCTTTTCCTTGTATTTGTCCTCATTTTAACCGGAAAATCAATTTTTCGACATTTTTCAAAATTTTTGATCTATTTTGGCCTATTAGTTTTTCCTTTTGTATAGTTATTCTCATTCTTTGCTTGAATAAATGCTTAATAAGTGTTTTAATTGTCAAACGTTGTGAATCTTTTGACTCAATCCGAGTTTACTCTAGCTAATATCCTTAACGTGTTTAAGTTAAGTTTTGCTAGGCCTTTATATAGGGAGCTATAAAACGCGAAAGTCTTAACGCTCACGGGTTAAGAACAAGAACTTTTCGCAAGTTCCTATAATTGATCCTAGAGAGTCGTTTATCAAGGGAACGTTAAAATGCGATTTCTAAGCTTGAAAAAGTCTAAGAATTTGCAAGATCCTATAGGCAACTCGAAAACCCAAAACTTTGATTTAATAGGCTAAGCATCCACGAGTCTCATTACTTGAGATTTTAAACTGTGGAGAACGAGAAATGATAGAGCCAATTATAAGTTCGGTATTCTTTCATGAATTTATGTGAGTTAATTATGAGCCTATTCTCCCATCGCTTGCTAATAATTTATTTGCTAATAAATAAGGTTGTACGATTTGAAAAGTTACTTAGCTTCTAGCCTCAGATCGTTTAAAAGTTGCTCGGTAATGACGAGAGTTCATAGCCAAGGCATAACTTATGAAGCGGGGCGCGAAGATTGGCGAGTCCGAAAAGGCCCTAACAAGGCATGAGGGCTATGTTTTGTTGCTAAAGATCCAAAGTGATGTGAAGAATCATTTATCGAAAATCAATATGAAGGATCGAGACACACGACGTAAAGCAAAACTCCCCAAAAGTCATGGAGAAATGTATCCGAAAAGACCCTAACAAGGTATGAGGATAAATAGGTCCAAGTCATAAAAGGAGGCGGATCGTTGTATATCAAAGTCCAAAATAAAGATTGGAGAAAAATGAAGAAGTCGTGGTCAATATATGAAGAATCTCTCAAAAATTCCAAGTGAAGAAATTCCAAATATGAAGAGAAGACCATTATTTCATGAACGTCTCTCAAGATTTGAAGTATGAAGTCGCTGCCAAATATCGGCCCGAGAAAGGTCTCAAATCGCGAACCAAGTTATGCCAAGATATGAACTTTCTGATATCCCGAGAAGCAGTTTTAAAAGATTTGGTCCTTTAGCTAACTATTGATTAAATCGTGCACTTTATTTTCAGACTAAATAACTATCGAAATAAGTCAAACAATGCATCTTCATGATCATTCAAGACAAAATATAAAATATAAGAGATACACCTAGGAATAAGGGAGTCTAAGTGAGTAATTGGCCCACATGAGTTCGTGTTAGTTTACTAACTTATAATAACAATGATCTCGTTTTTAAGCTTGGTTTGGAGAAAGTGAAAACTTGAGGATGATGATTATTCATAACATTTTCAAAACCCAAGGTATGCTTTTGATTTCTTTATCTTGTATGTTTTTAATTTTCTATCTCTTTAATAAAGGCCAACGTGGATTGATTATGATGAAAAGTGTAATCTTGCTTTGTAACTAATGCATTGCATGAGGACATTGCAATGGTCAAGTGTAGGGGATTTGATAGGTGTGTAAACACCCATCTTTTCTACCACTTAATTACAATAATGACCATACCAAAACGTGTATTTTATGTCTTTTATGTCGGAATTATGCGTGGTTTGTGTTTTTGTTGTGATTTAGGATGAAAAGGTGAAAAATGGATAAAACACGGACATTCACGGGCATTTATGGACTTTTATTGAAGAAAAGGATAAAAGACGAAGTCAAGAAGTCAAGAGTGCAAAAAGAACGGAAGTCCACGACCAATTCTGAAGATTTATCGAAGAAAAAGTCAAAAGACGGAAGTTTATCAAAAGCCGAAGAATTCAAGTCTATTTTATTGAAGAATTTAAAGACGAGTTCAAAAGAAATCCCGAAGTCAAAAGTCCCTTAAGTCCAAGTTTAAAGAAGATTAGAAGAAAAGGACTAATGACGCAATTAATGAAGATTAATAAAAGGAGGGACTTAAACTTGTAATTAAGAAGAAAGGAAAGAGGGGAGGAAGCTTCCTTAATCCTCCCCTATATATAGATTAGGATAGTTATCATTTCACTCTTGTTGGCTAAGGTGACAATTAGTCTTCCACCATTTAAATACTTGTTCATTTATTTTTCATGTCATTTTAATTCATGTTATGCACCTTAATTACCATTTAATTCCAAGTAAGTTTTCATTTTAATTCTTGTCAAATCTTTATTTTATCTTGTCAATCTCTTATCTACCTTTCTTCTTCTTTGATTCATGAGTTTATATTATGTTCATGTTTATGCTTTGATTTGATCCAAAGTGGTTTTTGATTATTGTGGTAAAAGTTGTTTGATTTCATGTTTCTAATTGTTTGTTGATGCTTATTCATTGAATCGTTACTGTTTAAATTGATACGTGTGTTTGATTTTGATTACTTTTTGTTTATAACTGCTACTGTACACATCTTCCTTGTTCTTCGGAAGTATTGCTTTGTTTCTGTGTTTCCAGATAAAGTTCCGAACCAAGGATAGGATAGAAGGTTTCATTCGGAAGTTATAATTTTCCGAATCAAGGAGCTTCATCCGGAAGTCAAAACTTCCGAACCAAGGTTGCTCATTCGGAACTTCAAAAGTTCCGAACCAAACTTGTTCATTCGGAAGTCAAAACTTCCGAATCAGGACTCTTCATTCGGAACCTTCCGAGTCAGTAACTTCCGAACCAATTCCAACAGTTCCGAACCAAGAGCCTTCATTCGGAACTTCAAAAGTTCCGAATAAGGGAGCTTCATCCGGAAAGTTCCGAATCAGGGGGTGACCAAAACTTCCGAATCAAGGCAAGATTTACAAGTTCCGAATCAGCAAGTTCCGAACGAAGCATTATTTTGGATAAGTGACATATTCAGATCAATTTGTTCCGGATCAAGGATTTTGGTAATATTCCAAGTAAAGAAGAGTCATTTCAACCAAAGGTGACATTTAGGTCGAGTGATTATTCCAAACGAAGGTTTATTTCGAATGAGCTGTATTCAGGTTCTTATTAGTTTTTGTCTTTGATTTTTACCTTCAAGCTTTATTTTACTTGCCTTTTTATTTAATTGCACTTTTAGATTATTTGCCTTAGTTTTAGTCGCACTTCAAGTTTGCATTAGATAGATTTAAGTTTACGTCATTTTACTTTAGTGTCCTTTAATTTTAGTCACGTTTTTAAATACTTGCACTTTGCTTTAATTAGACTTAGATTTACGTTAGGAGCACTTTTACTTTTAAGTCTTTGCATTTAAATTTAAAATCACCCAAAAATATTCTTTTTCACCAAAGATCAACTAAGTCACACATAGGGAGCCTAGATCAATTCGTTAAGATTCCGAGAACACGAACTTAATCTTTAAATCTTTCTTACTAGGTAAAATCTTAGTTATCAGCTATTCTCTTTTGATATTCACTATTCTTACCCATCTGTAATGAAGCTGAGTTTTCATATGCCAGAGCAAAAAGCAATAACATTGCGTGATTCCCAGAATTTACCAGCATTACTACAACGAGAGGAAGTTAAGACAACCATGTTCACAGAATGGTTTGATTTGAACAAACGAGATAAGGATGCTTGAAAACTGACGTACGCTGAAATTCCACAACACTACGTGTGGCATGAACGGGAAAGGATGTGGAAACATCGAAAGCAAAAAAAATGCATAGGTCGAATCTATTATTCAAACCTAGCATCAGGAGACGTTACTATCTCAGAATGTTATTGAATGTTGTCAGAGGACCTAATACGTTTAAAAAAACTGATGACAGTTCACAATACATTATATTCAACGTTCAAAGAAGCGTGTTTTGCATATGGCCTACTCAATGATGATAAGGAGTGGACACAAGCTATACAAGAGGCTCGATTGTGGGCATTAGCAACACAACTACGTGATTTATTTGTTACAATACTACTTTTTTGTGATGTGAGTAGACCTGCCAAATTTTGGGAAGATACTTGGGAAGCATTGTCGGAATATATTTTGTTGAACGAACGGAAACTTTACAAATATCCTGATCTACAACTCTCAGAAGAACAAATTCAAAATTACTGTTTAGTGGAGATTGAATCCCTGCTTAATCGAAATGGCCGATCATTAGCAGATTTCTAGGATATGCCACCTCCGAATACAAGTTTACTAACAACTATGGATAACCGATAAGAGAATTAATGAATTTTAGTATGAAAGAAAGCAAAGTTGAGCATGAGAAGCTTCATTCTCAATTAAATCCAGAACAAAGGGCCATCTACGAAGAAGTTATTGATTCTGTAAATAGAGAGAATGGTAAATTTTACTTCGTGTATGGACCTAGAGGAATAGGGAAGACTTTTTTATACAGGACACTCATATCAAGGTTACAATCAGAACGTAAAGTTGTCCTTGTTGTTTCTTCTTCAGGTATGTAACTCATATGTTTGTAATGAAAAACCTTATACGACTTAAATAATATATCTATCATGTTTTTTAGTAACAAACTCAAAACTAATATGAGCTTTTAAATTGAACAAGGTATTGCTTCATTGCTCCTACCAAGCGGGAGAACAACTCACAGCAGGTTCGTGATACCACTTGAATTAGTGGAAAATAGCACATGTGGTATCAAACAAAACACGCATGTGGCAGAATTAATGCAGTATGTGGAGTTGGTTATTTGGGACGAAGCGCCTCTGACTCAAAAGTATGCATTTGAGGCATTAGACAAGACGTTGTGGGATATATTGGGGTTTCAAAATGAAGAAAAAAGAAGTAAAATGTTTAGAGGAATAACAGTTTTATTAGGAGGCGATTTTAGGCAAATTTTACCCATTATACCGAAAGCGAAAAGGCCTGAAGTAGTACAAGCATGCATAAACCTGTCAGTTTTATGGAATTCTTGCAAAATGTTAACTCTTACACGCAGTATGTGAGTAAATGAATATTCCTCATCGGGCGAGTTAGATAGAAGCAAACAACAATTCAATAAATGGGTTTTAGATGTAGGTGATGGGATTTTGCCAACAAAAAAAATAAGCGGAAGAGGAAGGAACGTGGATAGGAATTCCAGAGGATTTCATTCTCCAAGCTTGTAATTCTCCTTTGGAACAGATTGTCAATCAATCGTATCCTGATTTTGAAGCTAGATGAAATGATGAAAACTATCTAAGGGAGCGTTCAATTCTAACTCCTAGAAATGATGATGTAGACGAGATAAATGACTATATGTTTAAAAAGCTGCCGGGTGAGACCGTTACTTACAATAGTGTTGATGAAGTGTGTAAGGGATCTATAGACACCTTGGATCAACACCAACAGTACCCTATCGAGTTTCTAAACTCTTTAAAATTCCTAGGCATGCCACCTCATGAATTAAAATTTAAAATATAATTGCCTATTATGCTTTTGCGGAATGTAAATCCAAGCATGGGATTATGCAACGGGACACGACTGATCATAACTGATTTGGGTCAATTTGTCATTCGTGCCCAAATTCTTACATGATCAAACGTGGGGGAAATTGTTATTATCCCAAGAATAACACTCACATCTACGCAAACACAATGGCCATTTATAATGAAACGATGGCAATTTCCTATCAAGCCTTGCTATACAATGACTATAAACAAGAGTCAAGGGCAGTCACTCAATTATGTAGGTGTTTATTTACCCAACCCTGTTTTTAGCCATGGTCAACTCTACGTAGCACTATCTAGAGTAACTTCACCAAAAGGACTGAAGATTTTAATGACTACAGATGAAGATCCTGAGCTAAAAAATCAAACATGAAACATCGTTTTCAAGGAAGCTTTTAACAATTGATGAGACAGTAATTATACATAGTCTCATCATCCAAATCAGGCTTAAAATGCTTAAAATATCATTAAAATATCCCAAAATATGCTTGTGTTTGTTCATTGTGTATTTTAGGTACGGATATCGTGAAATCAACAAAAGATAACAAGAATCAAGCAAAAACGAACACGGGAAATGAAGCCGCACAAAGAACCGGAAACAAATCCTGAATTTCCATTGAAGTCCTTTAAGTTTTGAAGATTGTCAAGATTGGTCCTTCATCTTTTGAAGAGTAGGCATTTTATACCCTTGCAAAACTCAAATATCGCATATGGGTCCCTAAAATATCAAGATATTACATTATAAGCCCTTGAAGAATGCAAACATTTCATATATGGTCCTTGATTCAAAGTTATGAAATGGTTGTGCCATATTTAGCAAGTTATCCAAACTTGTTACAAAGGAAATGAGTTGTTATTGCTGAAAACTTAATATGAAGATTCTTGGAAATTAGGGGACTGTTTTTGTCAAACATCATAACCCCACCAGCTACTCACCACAAGCCACATCATTCCTTCCTCCACTCGCTTCCCTACACATCACCACCTCCACCACGTCACCTTTCCACTTAGCCCCTAAGTTAATTTATTAAAACGTTTTTAAACGTGTTTTATATATTAAATATTGGCGGGTAACACCCACTTAAACCCTTAAACAGGATTAAACTCCACTATTCCCCTTTCCCTCTCATTCCATAAACCCTAAATCCCAATTCAACCAAAACAAAGGGGTTTAATCCCCTCCTTTCCAGATCAGTAGTTAAGGGTCCCTTAACCCTAACTCAACCCTCAAATCCCTTCCCAACATCACCACATGGGCTGTGGGGACCTCCCATGCACCCATCATTTTCCCCAAACCCCCAAAAGGAGGCCAGATAAACGGATGGATCATTTTTCTTGGTCCCAAAGCAAAGACTAACGTCCAAGATCATCACAACCAGCTGGCAATTCAAGGACGCATCACATGAGGACATATTTGACCAAATTCAAATTCAGTCAAGGGGCATTTATGGAAAATTAGACATTAGGGTTTATGTTTATGTCTTATGTTTCTAGTATCTTTCATTAGTTAGTATAAATAGACATTCGACCTGTGAATGCTATTTTGTTCCAGATTTTTGAACTTGTAAACTTTTTTAATTGAATATTTATTTAAAGTTATTTTAAAACCTTGCAAGTTTATATTTCTAAGTTCCATTTCATCAGCTTTATTAGTTTAACATTTATTATAATGCAAGATAATTTAGTTTATCAAATCAGTTTATTGTTCAAAAAGCTTTTTGGCAAAATTTGGTTTGAGACCCAAAGTTGAGCAGTTGATGTCTAGGATTGATTGACACCCAATCATAGACTTTGATTCTCAAGTTTGTTCATTTTCTTGTTGGTTACAAGTGTTTTAAAGTTGGATCCAAAAGTATTTTCAAAGAGAAAAAAAATAAGTTTTATTGTTTTCTTTGTCAACTTACTGTACCAAAATCTTGAATAAGCTTGTTTGACATCAAGCTTATTCAAGCCTTTGGATACTTGTGTTGTTTTATTCTCAGTAGGTTACATTCCAAGATATATTGGGTGGTATTTGGACTGTTGTAGTCCATACCGTCATCATCTATACAACAACAACCCACTTAACCCATAAGCTCACTTTTAAAGATAACATGGAGATGGCTTGTCAACCATAATGGGACTCGGATATGGGTCCCACAAGGTAAACCCTTTGGCTTGAACCCTCTTGTTCTTTAAATTTGATATTTATGTGACTTTGTTATTTGGTAATTGTGATTTGTTGATTTTAAATGCAACCTGTTTGTTTCTTGGTCTAGTTAGGATAGGTGAATGATTTATATCTGATTTACATGCTTTTGAGTTGGTTTGCATAATTTTAGTTTGAAAAAACTGTGTAGTAGCAAGTTAAAGGGGTGTTTGGTTGTGGGTACTTCAAGGATTGGGTGACACTAAACTTAGGTGCAAACAACTTAAACATGCTCATTCAGGACTTGTAGGTGTGTATTTGGCTTTGGTTTAGACAGTAGAGATATAGAAAAGAAAATTGCATGTTAGATAAAATTCAGTCATATTTAATCAGTAGCCTTAAATAGAGTTGTTTTAGTGATTTTGATTTCCACATCTTGTAATCTGTTAGATATAGGTTAGGTTGAGGTTTGTAAGTTATTGCTTTATAGTTTGGTTAAGTTTGTGTGAAGATTAGCCTGTTTGAAACTCATCCAAGTGCCATCTATACCAGCAAAAATGCATCAGACCTACCATAGACACATAAGTGACTTGTATCTGTTGACTTGTGTGATTTTGTGTGTTAGAACTTGTTGTTTTTGTGCTTAAACTGACTCCCCACACTCCACTGAGTGTGGGGGTGCCCTTTGTTTCCAATAACATCAAGTAAACAATTCAAAATCGTCCATTTGTGCTTTTCTGAGGTTCATCAGTGGGAAAACTTTCCCACTGCTAGTATACTTGTAGCCACTGCTCCACTACTAGATAAATAGTCCACTAGTGTCATTGTCAGTCCTTTCACTTTTTTTGTCTTTAGTGCCCTAAAAGTAATATTTTTCATTCATTTTAATCTTTCCTGGTTTGTTTTATTATTTTAAGATTTTTCATAAAGTTAGATTTTATTTTACTGTTCATTTAACTATTTTTAGATTTAATTCAATTTTAATTAGTTTTATTAATTTCTATTTTTGCCTTTTAGTGGCAAAAAGTGTTATGTTTATGTTTTTACAATTTTCATAGTTAAAGTGATATATTTTAAGATTTTTAAGAAAAGAATTTCACTTTTCACTTTATTTAATTATTTTCTAGAATTAATTTAAGGTTTAAATAGGTTTTAATCAACAATCTATTTTAACAGTTTAATAACATTTGAAATAAAGTTATCTTCATTTTGGAAAAAATCATAATTATATATGTGTTCATTTCTTTTATTTACATGTTGCTATTAGATAAATCAGATCCAACCCTAATCACAAAGACAAGAAAAACAAAAATTAATTAAAGATAAATGGAAAACAAACCTGTTTTTCTTCAATGATCCAATAAAAAAACCTGCAAAGATGATACCCAATTTTATTTTCAAAAAATTAGAATTAAGAAAATTGATAAATATGAAATAAAATGATAGATGATCATTTTCAGATGAATGAAATGAAATATGATGTTTTCAACTAAAAACAAACGATAGTTACATCTATCTAACAAAAAAGGAATAAAAAAAATACTAAGTTGGAGTGTTTGTTTTCATGAATAATGAATAGAATGTTTGGAATAACAAACTAAGATAACAAGAACTAACTATCAATAATCTTAATGCAAAAATTAAATCAAAATAACACAATTTATAAAACATAACCAGAAACAAGTTTCATATTCCATTCATAATTCATTACAACCATTCCAAGGTTACAAGTTCATATCCGAAAGATGGAAACATTAACAAAAGATTGCTACATCATCGTTCTTAAAACAACCCCAAAAGAAACACTAAACATAAAGGCCTAATCAGATAGTTCCATCATTTGAGCTTGAAACTGGAGTTCATTAAAGCGAGTCCTAGCCCTAGCCAACATCCCATTCAAAGTAGCAAGCTTCTCGGTTTCAGTGTCACGATACTCCCTTAAATAACCTAAACTTTCCAAATCAACTTCAAGTTCTTCATCTCTGTTTTCAAACTCAGCAATCAATAAACCAATCCTAACCAGATTATTCTTAACATTTTCAGCTTGACCCCTCAACACAGTAGCAAAGCTTTCCTTATTAATAGCCATTTGATTAAAATAAAAACCCATGCATTTCCCAGTATCAGTATTACTAGAAACGTCCTCATGTTCTTTCAAAATCAAAGTAGATGAACTTGAATTTGCCATTGATGAAAGATGAATAGTAAAGAGTAGATTAATTTTAGATTAATTATAACTAACCTAATGGTACTCATCATTATATAGAATAAGATTAAACTAACTTGTGGTTAGAAATAATACCTAATTAATGCGATTGCGCCCTTTCGTTAATCTTGCGGTTGCCCTTTACTGTTGCAGATTGATAACGAATATGTGTAGAATCGTATAGAACAAGCTGAAGATGAAGTGTGTGTGCGTTTTTTTAAGTAATGTTTAGTTTTTGGAGGTAATGTTTATATTATCAGTTCTAAGTTAAAAAAAATCAGCCTATTAAGGTTTTTTTAACAAGCCCATTAAGTTATTATGAAAGCCCAGTGTTCCCTTGATTTAAGAAAAACCCTACAAAATATAAAAGTAACCAAAATATTTAAAAGTACAAAATTAAATTAAAAAAAATAAAAATACTAGATTAGAAATAAAATTTTTTACAATTTGTTCAATAAAAGCAACTATCATGCCCCCAAGAAGAGCCACCCAAGCCCCCTTAGTGAAACGCACGGGTTCCGGATGCCTCGTTTTATGTACAAGTTGAGATTAGTATTGAATTGTCTTTGCATGCAGAGGTGGCAAATTTTGCTAGTTTTAGTAGTTTCGAGTATTTTTTAGTCATTTTTTATAAGTAAAGATACTTTTTGCGCATTTATTATTATTAATAGGTTCAATGGATATATATAAGACTATGGGCTGCAATGTAAAACACCAAATCGGTCATTTAGAGGATCTTTTATATTTAATGTATTTTTCTCGACTTTTAAACAAGTATTATATTTACGCTTTTATAGCCCGCACCCATTTAGTCTACGCCTATTTAACCCGCACACGTTTAGCCCGTCGAATTTCACGATGCTTCTTGTTGTGTTGCTATTCTCTTACTAATATTTTTTTCTCTTTTTTCAGCACAATGCAGAGGTATGCTAAACTTCCTATTTCAAATTTACGATCAATCTTTTGTTCTTTTTGCATATTAAAAAGTTGACCTTAAATTAAATTACTTGATACGATTCCAAGCTTTGATTCTACTTGTTTCACTAATAAGGATACCGCTCCTTCTAAAACTCAACAAACATTGGTGACTACCCTTTTTAGTGAAATAGTCAAGGATATGGAGGTCCACTTTGACATGACTTTGAGGCAGAAAGCAGTTTTTGAGTGTTTACGCGCATCACATGCTTAGGATTTCCTACTAGCTATCCCTATAAACGGGCTCGGTCAACATATGTCACCACTGGAATACCGTTCTATTCTTAAGTATCGCCTCATGATCCCATTATTTTCGGCTGATACAATATGCCCTGTTTGTCGCAAGGCATGTTTGGATTCTTTTGTGGAACATGCGGTTCATTGTAAAGAGCTCCCGGGTTTCAAGTATCGACATGATATGGTTAGGGACGTTCTTTTTGACATATGTAGGCGTGCTGGCATCTCCGTCAAGAAAGAAGCACCTGTGAACTTCTTGACTGACTCGTTAGATGGAAGATCCACACTCAGACCGGCGGATATTTTGGTTTTTGGATGGGCTGGAGGAAAACATGCGTGTGTTGATCTGACTGGGGTTTCTCCTCTAGTGGGGTTGGGTAGCCGTTTTACAGCGGGTCAGGCTGCTTTGAAAGCCGCTTCATGCAAAGTGACAAAACATGAAAAATCATGCATTGAAAATCAACACGTGTTTATTCCTTTTGCATTTGATACCTTCAGCGCGTTATGAATAGCAATGTTATGACACCTAAATCCATAGATGTAGTTTTTCATAGAATTAGTTTCGCTATTCAGAAAGGGCTTGCGGCGCAGCTTGTTGCTCGCTTGCCTTCTACAGTTGTGTAATTAAATCTGATATAATATATTTTACTACGAGTATCAAATGATATAAAAATAACTATTTAAAAAAAGAAAAAAAAAAACCTTGTTTACATGTTATTTCGTTACTGCTTATTGTGCCTTAATCTTGCTTATTATCATTCAAGTAAGACATGAGACTGATTGTTTCGTAGATCTACATGTTAGGCCGAAGGGAATGGGATGAAACCTACGAGCCAGTTGCTAAAATTCACGCGCGACTTCCATTCCCCCTTATATCCACTTACACGTCAGTTTCATATATGTGGGCCTCACGCTTTTATTTTTTGGGTTAGGTTTATTTTTGGGTGTTTTTTTGTGAGTGGTGTGTGTTTAAATAATACTTAAAAAAATAGGTATGAAAGGTGAGTGTGAGTGAGTTTGAGTGAGTGTCATTACCCTCGTGAGAGTGAGTTGTAATGAGTTTGTTAAAAGCTGATTTGGTGCTGAAGTGAAAGTGAGTGAGTTTTACACCACTCAGTCTTAGATAGAGGTGAAAATAAAAACCAGATTTTTGAAAATCCGGTCCAAAAATCCGAACCGGTTTTTTCAAAATCCAGTTTTTTTTATATCCGATCTGGTTTTGAGATCCGAACCGGTTAGACCGGATTTTACAATTTTTAGAAAATCGGATAAAAACCGGATAAAATATCGGATTTATCCGGTTTTCAAAGAAACCCGATTTAACGGAATTTTTAAATATTTAACTTTCTTTTTAATATTTAAAAATATAACCACTAGTTCTTGTTTATCCATATCCGGTTCAATTTTCAATTCTTTTTTAACAGGAATTACAACATCATCAGCAGCAGCTTTTAATTCTTGTTGTTGATCTTTAACCTCATCACCCATATCTTTTAATATATATAAAAACACCTATGTGTGTAAGTGTTTTAGTATAATTTATTAAATGAAGATGCGGGTATCAAGTAACATAAAATAAAAATGTATTTTAATGTTAAGTTATTGTTGTTGTTATTTTTGCCGATGAAGATGATAATGATAAATATGGTTTTCTTGTTGTTATCTTAAAAAATTTGAAAAAGGTTTTGTGAAGATGATGATGCAACTTGCAAGTATAATAAATCTGTGAGTGTTGGTGGCTTGGTGCAACAGCTTTTTATTTTTTCAGCCTGACATTATTATTGGCTAGTAGGACCCATGTTACCTTATAACTCTTATATTATTGGCTAGTAGGACCCATGTTACCTTATAACTCTTATATGTTTTTTTTGCCAGTTTGTAAATAAATTAAAAAAAAATCGATACGAACATTTTTAACCGAAAAAAACTTGATCCTAACATTTTTAACAAAAAAAAACCTGATCCGAAGAAAAAAATATGATAAAAAATCGATCCGGTAAAAAACGATAACGTAAACTTTTAATCGAAAAAATCTGATGCTAACATTTTTATCCGAAAAAACTGATTCGGAAAAAACCGATCTGATCCGAAACCGGATTTTTGAAAATCCGGTTTTTTCAAATCCGGATTTTAAAATCCGAATCCGATTTATCCGGTTTATTTGCACCTCTAGTCTTAGATCAAAACTCGCATTTTCATGAATAATGAGCATTTGTTTAGATAGCTTGAAATTAGCAGTTGCTTATAACAGAAACCCTTTAAAACACCGTGCTTTCATTCTGAACCAATTTAAAACATTCATTTTCACTTAAATTACACATGATGATTTTTTCAATTGCCTACTTGCAAACTGAATGTTACTTTCTATCTAATCTAAAAAGTGTAATATATTTGCTTGACAAGACTACAAAATTTTGCATACCTGAAATAAAGGGTGATTGCATATCAGTTGAGTATTGGGTGCAGGCATGGTCACATCAATTCGGGTGGGTTGACCTACACCACATTTTGTCAACTTTTGGACTTTCTTGTATAGAGTATCTGAGCTAGTTTGGACCCAGTTAACCCCTTAGGTATGTTGGAATTTATAAAAACCTTTTATCGTATTAACACATTAATATACACGAGTACGCATCGGAATATAGAATCACGTATACACAAGTAATTAACACAAACGATAAAGAATCACGTACCTTTTAGCAATGGATTAAACACCTTTATCGAACTACCAATATAAATGAAAACCCAAAGATCAAACAATGATCTCTCTAAGAGTACGCACACAATACGGTATAGCAAACAATTAAGTATACTAGTACTAATAGTGATGAAACTATTCAATACTTGATTTCTTTAAACCAAATAAACCAAACTAATATTCTGTTATATTAATTTGATCGCACAAAACGAAACTAATAGATTCATGAATCGTATTCAATTTTTGCCGTAGGGAATATATTGTATTTAATGACCAAAGGCCAATTCATATAAATATATGGTCAAGGTCGGTGACCTACTTCAATTAGGAAACAATTTCCTACGTCAATACAAAATAATCTATTCCAAATTATATTTTATTTGTTTTTAAATACAAGTCCCTTTTGTTAACATTTAACTATCGTTTGTCAAAACTCGTTAACTAACTATTAGTTAACGTTCGTCATAGCTTATCAAATTAATATATTACGCCTAATATATTAACGTCTAATTGTTTTACGTATTAACGCGTGCGTCTCCTTAGGCTCGGGACGACTTCCAGACATATATTATTTACGTGTACATATTTCTTCAGCTTCCACTTGGACATGTACAATAATATAATAACATTGGTTAGCGTCTTGCAACACGCTAATGCTTCCGGAAGTTCTCGAGTGTAGTTTTCCATAAAGTACATTTAAATGACTTAAATATTTACAATCCCTTTGTTTCTCAAATGCTATGTTAATAATGAATATGGATCAAGGTCATTCCATTGTAACTATTCTGTTTCTCGCATTACATAATTAATATAGATTACCAATATAATCGAGACAAATCTAGATTGTCATTGGGTATGGCCATACAAACATCTAATTAATTAACGAGGGGCCCAGTAGCATTATTCTTCAAACCTAGTTGAATGAACAAATTCTATCTTGACTACACGTGCCTCTTACATGCTTCAAGATACAAATGATTATAGTCTTTATTACTACCTTATTCAGGATAGCGTTAGAACTATAGCAAAAAGTTCCATCCACATATATAAGACCTGCTTGCATCTCAAGTCAAATGATTTAGTAATGTAAATCATTTACAAGTTTCACTTAAAGACATCGATACATAAAGTGATTGACTTGTTAGTAGGAGATGTCCAATATACAACTTTTGGATATCGTATGAGTTGGTGAACCGTTCTTGCATATTCTACGAATATTACCATCTCTCATATATGTCTTAATTTAATTATATTCCCATATAATCAATTGACATAGACAATTTAGAATAACATTTTATTTCTAAGGATTTAAAAATGCAAAAATAGGACCAATAAATATAAATAAAAGTCGAACATATTAAATACTTCAACTTATAAATAAGTATTGTTTAACATTACCCTTTATCCAAATACTAAAAGATCAATGCATGATAAGCTTATTTGAAAAATCATGCCTTAAGATATGACGATCATATTTGTTGTCAAGGCATATATTTCATAAAACTCTACTAGGTTTGATCTTTGAAATTTTGAGAATACTTATTTCAAATTCACAATTTTAAAAATCTCTGAACATATATAATGATTGTTATTATGTACGTTTCTACATATGAACACACAACAAAATGGGAGTATTGTTGTTGTACATCCTATAAGGTGTGTGAGTCCAATAAAACACCTTATTAAAATAATCTTCTTTAATAGCTTCTTAAACTATAAAGTATTCTTTATTCTTTTAATATGTATTGCAACATTAGGCTCAATTGAACATAACTAATCCACATGGTCATCATCAAAGCTGAAATCGTACCATGATTAGTATTGAGTGTTATCTCAATCAATCTATCATCCATGTCTAGAAACATCACTATGATATATTATAATCCATAAACTATAAATTAATACTATGATAATATTTGGTTTATTTCTAAACTCTAAGTTTGTTGACAATGATAATTACATCTTATTATCATACAGAATATTCATTACTTGGAACAATTCAAGTTAGTAATAATCATTCTATCTCAAACAAATCTTATCATAACATTTGTACTAATCATCTAAATGATTTTCTCTTTAAGCAATCGTTGTTGTCAAATCTTCTTGTACGTATACAAGTTTTACAACTATCCTTACACACAATATGATTTACATGATGAATCCCTTAAGTTTTTATCTTATGTCAACTCTCATCAAATGAGATATATTCATTGAGACTTTCTAAATGATATTTCATGTTGTGTTGGATTTCATTAACCACAAATGTTTATTACAATAAACATACATATCAAGGTCATACGTTTAATTTCTAAAACCTTTCATATGAAACCTTATTCCAAGCTAAGGTTTAACATCTAGCTTACATGGAATATTGCTTTCCATATGTTATATATCATATGTGATTTAAGCAATAAACATAACACTCCCACTAGCTTTTAGATGTACTCACAAGTTATCTTAGATCTAATTAAAATCAAAACATGTATTTAATAATTAGACTTGAGATATATTCCTTAGATGCATGCATTAATCAATACATGGATTCTTGCATTATGTACACTACATAAAGATTATTGTAATTTATAAACACTTTGATCACAACCGTCCTCGCTAATGTAATCATACAAAAGTGTTTAAATATTACATTGTCATATTTATCATTATAAAACAATCATGACAACAAATCATCTTTATTAATGCATGCAGAACTTTTCTATCACATATTGTGCATTAATCATGTGTACAATATTGTCCATATGAGTCTTTCACTAAAGAAACTTATATTCACCTCACGGTCTAACCAATTGGTTTATGATTAATCAAGTTTCTAAAAATTGATTATCTTCTATGGACTTGCATCTACTCATTCATAGTTTTATTCAATAATGACATTCAAGATTCAATAATACATCTATTTGGTTAGTAGGGTCACCATGATCCTCTAACATACATTCCTTAGTATTGACATATCAATATATCATTCAAGTACTAAAGACATCCTTGCGGATCTATGAATGTGAGTTCAATCATCACGATGTTCAACACTTAATGTTCACCATCATTATGACATTCGCTAGTATATTTTGAAGGTTGTGTATTTTGTTATTTATCTCTTAAAGATCTACGAGTCCTACCACTTGCTTTTAGTAATCATATACTATTCTTCAAATACTTGGCATGTATGGTAACAACAAATTGTTATCTTTTGGGACACGTCACAAAATACCTTGATAGTTCTTGACAAATTCAGAACTCCAATTATAAGACTCAATGTGATTTATCACATTCCATAGCTTGCTGGTGTCTTAGTTTCTTTATAGCTTAGAGTAATATTTAAGTATATACTTTGTATACTCAATTTCCAAACCTTGATAACTTTTGGAGGTAAAGTACTTCAAGTTATCAACATCAAATAATTCTAAAGAATTTGATTCATCACTCAAGACATTCTATGAGTATTTAAAATTGTGAGACAAATATCACAATTCCTGAATAACTTAAGACTCCTTAGGTTAAATACTTATCAATTGTGTCAAAACAAAATTGAAATTATATAATATATAAAACCTAGTGCATGCTCTAATGTGTATATATTTAAATAGTTCAATAAATCTATATACATTATTTATCCTTTGAATAATTCAAAGACTTCATGTTCATTAACAAGAAGACATAACAAGTAAACTATTTACTTTATGTTATAAGTCTTTTAACAATTAGAGACTATATGATTATGCTTTACAACAGACATTAACATTCATAAAGTAACTATGAACAACTTCAATAGTTATTTCAAGTTAATTGGTTACTTCATTTATATTATTGTGTATTCCAAGAAACATTCCAATAAATATAAACAATTTAGTTGAAGTAGCTTTTTATTCATATAATGATATTTTCCAAACAAGACAACATACATTGACAGTTAAATGTATAAGTCTTAATAGAATATTAGATCCATATCTCACGGTCAAAAAACCATTGACATATTGTTATATGTTGTACCTTGCAAACAATAAAGATTTCTCCCACTTGTGCATGGAACAACATCATGTACACATATAAACAACCACGAACGCAATTGTTTATTAGAACAATATGATAATGTCATGTATATTTGAATAAGTAGTAGAATGTCAACCATATAGTTTTATAATAAATTCTACATAATTATTAAATGGAAAATACTTCAAAAGTGATAATCATATAATGCATTTATCCTTAAAACTATGGTTCTTCATATTCTGAAAGTAAATTATTATTTCAAGTCAAACTAGAATTAATATGGATTACTACGAAGGTAAACAAGCTTGTAGCTCCCATTGAATTAGACAACATTACATTAATGTATTTCGCAACGCTCCCACTGGATTTGACAAAATTACAAATGTTACTTCACCAGTAAATAGCAAATAGCGATTTATTTACTTCCCTACTCGCTTTAAATGCCCATAAGTAACAATTACTTATGTATTATAGAGAGTGTATGAATTTCTACCATGTAAATGAGAGACTATCTATCAAGCTTTCATTAACTTGAAAACTGGCATGCAATTTCCTCCATATTAGGCCTACCATTCAATAAGGGTATTTAGTGCCTACGTTGGGTTAAAACATAATAACTAAGATAAATAAAGCTAGTTATTATAATCACAATAAAAAAACAAAACACTTGTTTCGTTCTATCGATTATAGCCTTAAGGGGATCGACATGTAAAGAACAAAAGAAGTATTGCTTGCCTAGAGATTTCTAAGAGACTTATTAGTTTGAAAGATGCTCAAAAAACTCAAAAAGATTAACGAGATCTACCTGAAACAATAAGTTGTGCAAATCTACTTAACCATTTAAGTTCACTTAAAGATTGATAATTACAATAATCCATTCACACCTACTAATAGCTTTTCCTTGCACCGAAAAAGGATAGGTATATGTCTCTTTCTTTCATACAAGAAAACGAGACTTTGTTTGTCAAACAAGCATTAGTTTATGGAACTTTGTGGCAATAATACTTTTAAAAGAATCACAAAATTCAATTTTAATATTTTCGATAATATTATCTTTATAGAAAATTAAATACCCATGTTTATAAATAAACAATTAATTTTCTAAAAGCTAGAATCCACCAAAACATACCACCACCGCATCAGTTGATCTGCTAGTGATGATGATATTCTAGGGGTAATTGACGTTCAATAATTGCATCCAATACAACTTCTAGAATTATGGGACTCAACTTTATATACATCACTTTTGACAATTCAGAAGTGAAAAGGGAGCATGTTTATCCCATCTATTGCCACGAGTTAAGGTCTCACCTATCTTAACTTGCTTAAGTTGTCCAACCAAAAACCGTGATTATATAGCTCCGACGTCTCACAATCGAGTGTATTATATCGCCTTGGGTTACAAAATCACCACAGTCTAATGTATGGTGAAAGAGTAAGTGCAAGTGCTTTTACATGTTGGATGGAAAATAAACTTATTTTAAAGGGTATAAATTATTGACAATTTCAAACATGTACAAAGAAGCATGCAACATCTTTGTATCATGATAATTTAACAAATTTACTCATTCGTTAATTATAGACATCACTTATTTAACTCACAATTCAATTGTATAAATAGTGATATCATAAAAATTGACGATTCAACATGTATTCTATTTAAATAAGTTTAATTTTTTCACGGGAAAAGATTAAAAAATGATTAAAATCATTCAAACCCTAGACCATTCGCGGCTTACTAAATAGTATGCAATATAAGGAGACTACAAGTAGTCAGGTATTATAGGGCAATGGTATCTACAAGACCGAAGTCTTGATGAGTCTTCCCGAACCTTAGCCTTGCAACTAGATATTACTTTTTCAAATTACGTCATTAATAAAATTTTACTAATTTAAAATAGAAAACAAATTATAAACTTGATTCTTGCTAATCACGGCGTGAGTTAGATATAAAACCATGTAAGGGCGACTCATTTGTTGCCATATATGATCGTGCAAGAACAAGATTATAATAAATCAAATTTCATATAGTTTTAGTCTGGTTTATTTTTATTTTTCGAAAACCCTTTGCTTGAACCATGATATATAACAATTATAATCAAAAGCAAAACAAATAAACATTAACATAAAACATATATCCAATTAACAATTAATCACATACTTCATGCATACCACATCAATCATGACTTTAATTAAAACAATTAATAAAGAACACATGATCCATGGTAAACTTGCATGATTCCCATGGATCGAACTATACTTTAACAACTAACAACGTGATAAATAACTACTAATTAACAATTAACACTATATTTATCAACAAAAATTGCATACAACTTAACGGTTTGTCTAATTAATTTTATTAACCATAATTAGGGTTTATGAAAACCTAATCATCAAATAAAATAATTCAAATGCCATCATAGTAAGTTTACACAATTTTATCTCTTTCGTTATTTTTAATGTAATTAAAAGCTATACGAATGGCTCGTGATGTCACTGTTGGAATTTATAAAAACCTTTTATCGTATTAACACATTAATATACACGAGTACGCAGCGGAATATAGGATCACGTATACACAAGTAATTAACACAAACGATAAAGAATTACGTACCTTTTAGCAATGGATTAAACACGTTTATCGAACCACCAATATAAACGAAAACCCAAAGATCAAACAATGATCTCTCTAAGAGTACGCACATAATACGTCATAGCGAACAATTAAGTATGCTAGTACTAAAAGTGATGAATCTATTCAATACTTGATTTCTTTAAACCAAATAAACCAAACTAATATTCTGTTATATTAACTTGATCGCACAAAACAAAACTAATAGATTCATGAATCGTATTCAATTTTTGCCATAGGGAATATATTGTATTTAATGACCAAAGGCCAATCCATATAAATATATGGTCAAGGTCGGTGACCTACTTCAATTAGGAAACAATTTCCTACGTCAATACAAAATAATCTATTCCAAATTATATTTTATTTGTTTTTAAATACAAGTCCCTTTTGTTAACATTTAACTATCGTTTGTCAAAACCCATTAACTAACTATTAGTTAACGTTCGTCATAGCTTATCACTAATTAATATATTACGCCTAATATACTAACGTCTAATTGTTTTACGTATTAACGCGTGCGTCTCTTTAGGCTCGGGACGACTTCCAAACATATATTATTTACGTGTACATATTCCTTCAAGGTCCACCCATGTTATGCACTTTTTGTCATCTGACCTCTTCGTACCAAACATGAACTAAATCCATGAAGGTTTATATAGTTCATAACAATTATCAAAAAATCTAACAAAGATAAAAACACATATAGCGAAAGCGATTTAACAAGATCATAATAACACAATTATAATTTATCGAATTAGGGTTACATACTTTTTAGCTATGATGATTCCACAAGATAAGAATGAAGCACCAAATAAAGATAAGAACCGACTCACCAAGATATAGTTTAAAGTAAAACTATATTACGTTCTTGTACACACGTATTACAACGAGTTAACCGTAATGCTAGTACGTGTAAACCGAGCTTCAACGTCAAGTGAAAAATCAACCCAACAACCCTAGAGAGGGGCTAGGATTTGATTATAAAGCTAAAAAAATATCAAACAAAACCCTAAGGTGCGTTTGGTATTACGATCACAGAGAGGAGAGAAGAGAGATTGTGGTGTGTGAAATTATGAAGGCTAAGGGGTCTTTATATAGGCCTAATAATCTTGTAGCCCAAGAAAACAAATATAAGGAAAGAAATATCTTTCCTTTTCCCCTTGCTCTAGCTGTCGGTCGACAACACCCTAAAGGGTGTTCCGGAACCTTCTTTTCTCTTCTCTTTTATTCCACAACGCTAAACCTTAACTCTTAAATATTTAACGACCGTTAAAGTTATAGCTCGATTTAATTTAATAAACATATAAATATATTTATTAAATAAATTAACTATATACGTATTGTGTGCAATCCCGTAATCTCGAGTTTGATCCTAACACACGACTACTAAAATTTATATCCATAAACTTTCAGCTCCCACTTGGACAAATTTTAAATAGTGTGATCACATCGGTTAGCGTCTAGTTACACGCCGATGCCTCTAGTACAACTCGAGTAAGGTCTCCTGGATAAAACCTTTTAATGATTCATCATTATTATTATATATTCATTTCTAATACAACGTTAATACGGATATGTATCTTAGTCATTTCTTGCATTAACCATTCTGTTTCTCGCTCACGAATTCAACAAGATTACCAAAACAAATTTGGGTGCGGCCACACAAACATCTTACTAATCCCACGAGGGGCCCATCTGTATTAAACTCCAAAATGAATTTGGAGGAAATATATTCCATATTGACTACAAGCAAAACTTATGAATTTTGTAACACTTCTGAAAATAATCCTTATAGCTACTAGTTACGTTTAGCGTTAGATTATTCCACAAAAGTGCACTAGATTCATGACAGTTTCCTGGTATCTTAGGTCTGAGGATAACTATTTATGATTTACTTGATGAAAAAGATCCATAAAGTAAAATCATATCGTTGAGATAAGTCCAATATTCAATTCATCGAATATCATCCAAAATTGATTAATATACTTTCAAGTATACTCCATCGCAATTTTGACTTGTCTTAATTTAATAATACTCTCATATTATTAATTGACAACTAACATTTAGAATACAAAATTATTCATGGATTAAAACATGTAAAATAGGACACAAAATTAAATAACAAGAATAAACGTAACCCAAACTTTATTTAATTAAATAATAATGTCTTAACATCCTTTATCCAAATACTAATCACATACTTGCATGAAATCACTAGCTAATTTTAGCCCAATTGCTTTGGCATGCTTAACGACCTTCGGTCTAGGCAAAGCCTTAGTAAAAGAATCAACTACATTATCATCTGTGTGAACTTTATTAATTTTATTTCACGAGCTTCCACTTGTTCTCGGACGTAGTGATGTCTACGCTTAAAGTGTCTGGTGCCTTTCATGACTCCAGAATCATTGGCGAATATAATTGCAGCAAAATTGTCACAATATATATTGAGAACTGAATATCAGGCCTAGTAGATGTTAGGTACATTAATGATCTAATCATTCCCCTGAATAGGGTTTGATTTACTAGTTTGCTTGTGAGATCAGGACCTAAGTTGTTAGGAGGACCCATGGGAGTCTTTACTGAAGCACACTCAGAGATGTCATATTTTTTAAGTATTTCTCTGGTGTATTTTTCTTGACAGACTGAGATCCCTTTGTCCCCCTGAATGATTTATAGTCCAAGAAAATATGTTAATTCACCTATCATACTCATTTCGAATTTCTTTGTCATAAGTTTTTCAAACTTTCTACAAAGGTCATAGTTAGTGGATCCGAATATGATGTCATCAACATATATTTGAACTAGCAGAACATCCTCCTTAGTTCTGAAGATAAACAAAGTATTGTCTATCTTCCCCCTGAAAAATTTGTTCAATATCAGGAAGGTAGAGAGAGTTTCATACCATGCCCTTGGTGCTTGTTTAGGTCCATATAGAGCTTTTTCAAGTTTACAGACATGGTTTGGGAACTCAGAACTCTCAAAACTAGGAGGTTGAGCTACATAAACTCCTTAGTGATCTTGCCATTCAGAAAGGCACTTTTAACATCCATTTAAAATACTTTGAAGTTCATGTAAGTAACATAGGAAAGAAAGATCCCGATGGCTTCCATTCTTGCAACAGGGGAAAAGGTCTCTTCACAGTCAATGCCTTCAAGTTCACCACACCCCTAAACAACAAGCCTAGCCTTGTTTTTATAACAATTCCATTCTCATCAGTCTTGTTTTTGAACACCTATTTTCTGCCAAAAGTTGATTTCCCCCAGGGAGAGGAACTAGTTTCCATACTTTGTTCCTGAGGAATTGATTGAGTTCTTCTTGCATAGCATCAACCCACCCTGGATGAGTCAGGGCCTCTAAAATATTTTTGGGTTCAATATCAGAGAGAAAGTCTACGAATAGACATTCATGGGCTGAGGGGCAACAAAGAGTTTAGCTGCCTGACTGCGTGTGAGCATCCCCTCAGATACATCACCAATTATATTTACAAGCTCTATATGTGGTTGTCTAGACCATCTGTCCCGAGGACATGGATTGGAGCTTGTGGATAATTGGTGGTTATCAGGGACAGGTTCTTCAGTACATGGTACTGACTGATTACTTTCCACTAAAGGATTTTTAGTGATTGGTAGGTCATTAGTTTCATCATTTGTCCCTTCAGTGCCTACATGGATGAGAGAATCAGTTGATTCTTCAGCCTGAGTAGCAATTACTTCAGGAACATGTTGATTTGTAATCAAATTACTGATTGACCTATAGTGAGGTGACACATGAAAGGATATGTCAGCATCAGTTTGATACTGTTGTGAGGGATTATTTTTATACTCATTAGGAGGATATCTTGATAAGTCATTTATCCCAGTCTCTTCCACTAATTCATTTGTGAAGTTAATTACATCCATACTTTCATCAAACGTGATATGAAATGATTCCTCTACCTGTTGTCCCCTTGTGTTAAAGACCCCGAAGGCTTTGGAGGCAAAGGAGTATCCAAGGAAGTATTCATCACCAGCTTTTGCATCAAATTTACCAAGATGTTCCTTTTGATTGTGAATGAACAAAGGACATCCGAACACATGAAAGTAGCTGATATCTAGAATTCTTTCCCTGAAGATTTCGTAAGGAGTCTTATCATGTCTTTTGACAATGATACTTCTGTTCTGAGTATAACAAGCTATTTTTATAGCCTCGATCCAGAAGTGTTTTGAAAGATTGGATCCATTGAGCATAGTCCTCGTAGCTTCAATGAGAGTTCTATTCTTCCTTTAAGCCACACCATTTTGTTCAGGCATGTAAGGAGAAGAGAAGTTCTGAGAAATTCCTTTCTCATCACAAAAACTCTCAAGTTCTTGGTTCCTAAATTCTGTCCCATTATCAGTCCTTAGTTGTTTGACTTTGATGTCATTTTGATTTTCTACTTGCCTAATAAATGACATGATGAATTCAGGAGCATGACTTTTCTTTTAAAGGAAGTATACCCATGTGTATCTAGAGTATTCATCAACAATCACAAGGGTATATTTCTCATGATTTATGGATATTGGACTGAAAGGTCCAAATAAGTCCATATGAATAAGATGGAGACACTTCCTGATAGAGAAGTTTTGTTTTGGCTTGAAAGAAGCTCTCTTGTGTTTGCCTTTTCACATGCCGAGCAAGGTTTGTCTTTAGAGTACACAAGAGATGGTAAGCCAAGTACTTTGTTTTGTTTTGCAAGTTTGTTTATAACTTTGAAATTTAGATGTGACAGTCTCTTGTGCCAAAGCCAGTTAACAGAGTCTGAGGCTTTAGCAAAGAAACATGCTCCTGAGGAAGTTTAAGATTACATGTCTAAGACATATACATCATTTCTTCTTGGAGCAGTTAGTACAATTTCTTTGTTATCATTAATGATTGTTCCTTGCTTATCATCAAACTGGACGATGTACTTAGCATCACATAGTTGACTGATACTTATGAGGTTATACTTCAGACCATTTACAAACACCGCTTTTGAGAACACTATTCCACCACATTCTATTGAACCATATCCCTCAGTAACACAAGATGAGTTATCACCAAATACCACCTTAGGACCTAGTTCCTCCACGTATTTGTGTAGATAACTTTTGACCCATGTCATACTTCTTGAACACCCACTGTCTAAGTACCAGACATGCTCTTTAAAGTGTTTCTGCACAAATAACGAGGTGGATTAGTTTCTCTTGTGATCCCACTTTCTAGCAGGCTCTTTGGCTCTAAGAGCCTAACATCTTTCACCTCATTTGAAGTACTCAAACTCAACATGATCTGAGGTGGAATGAACATTGCCTCCACATGTGTTGCAGTTTAGTCCTACTGAGGACTCAGTAGTTTGAGATGACTCAGCTAGCATGCCTCTTCTGACCATTATTATCCTATTGTGTCCGGAGGTAGTGTGATCATTTCTTCCACAAATTTCACACTCAGGGTAATATACACAATCATCAGGCCTATGATCAGAGATGCCACAGTGTGTACATGGTGGAAAAGGATTAGCCTTGGATTTCTTGATTTATTTATAGGTGGGCCCAAAGTTATAAGGTTGAGCATTATATCTATTAGCATTCCTAATAGAGGCCATGTATACCTCATGATCAGCTGTCCAATGATCTTCACTTTTACACTTCATGCAATAAGGAACTCTAAAGAAACTATCAGTGGTATGATTTGTGTAGTGACACAGTTCACAGGAAGGCTTTTTGGTTTTAACCTTCTTGGAAGACTCAAGTTCTGTTTTGTTACTTTTTGATGATTCAGGCTGTGAGGACACAAATGTTTCACCCTGAGCTTTAGAGGCTGAGTTCAGCTTCTCTTCCATGAATGTTTGAAACAATCTAGCTAAGTCCTCTTGATTTATAAAAGGAGTGGTGTTGACTGAGTTTGTGGGAGTACCTGAGGAAGAGGTGAGTTCAGTTGTTTTCTCAGTGACAGTTCCTGACTCAGTACGACTTGAGGTCTCTTTTGAGTCAGGCTTTGTTTGTTCAGTATAACCTACTCTAGCTCTTTCTCTAGGCGAGTGTTTTTATAAGATAAGGGAATCATTTCAGAACATGGACTTGCCCCTTGAAGAGTTTTCAAAGGGGGTAGATGAGTCTGAGTGTCCTTCTCAGCAACACTTAGTGGTTCAGTGTTACTTGATTTATTAGAGACATCAGTCTTCTCATTAAGACCAAGTAATTCATTAACATCCTGAGATTTAGGTATTAATATCTTTCCAGTATTAAAGTTAGGTAACACACTCTCAGGGTTTGATCTTTTAATCCAATCCTTTGATTTTGGTATCATTTCATGATCAAACTCTACTGAGGCTGGGAGAAATGCTTTTTCACTCATTTCCTTACTAAGTGGTTTCTTAGTGAGCTAGCATGCCCTAATAATTTTCTTCTTTTGGGCAGGGATTTGACTATTTTTACACTGAGAGGCTAAGGTAGAGCTATTAGTCCATTTCTTATTGATGCGTTTTTCTTCCTTAAGTTGTTCTTGAAGAGCATGATTAATTTTAGTAAGTTTTGTGTTTTGAAGTTGACAGCTTACCGCTTCAAGTTTGGCTTGTTTAAAAATTAGTAGATCATCTCTACATTTATTCAATTCAAAAAGAATTTTACTATATTTTGAAAGAAGGTTTAATATCTTCTCTTCAACAAACGATTAATCAATGTTTATGCACTTAAGTAACCTTTGCCAGTCAGATTCTTCATCCATAGAGAGAAGCATGTTTACCGTTCTCATGGTGATCTCAACCCATTCTCCATTTCGAGCATGACTCTTTCCAACAAAAAATTCATCATCAGCTAGAGCCATCAACACTTGATATCTGACTTCTTCATCCTTTGAGGATAAATCTTCATCATCCCAATCAAAGGTTTCAGCTACCAACCCTTTGGCTTTGTTCTGAGTAGGTTTTTGAGTCTGATTATTTGATGGTCCAACTTCTAAGAGTGCAAGCTTTGCTTTAACCTAATTGTATTCAGACCTATAATCCTTCTCAATTTTCTTATTATTCTAAAAAATTTGGTTATTTGGAGGAGCCTGAATCAGTTTAGGTGTAAACTTTTGGTTGAAAATTTTCATTTCCTGATGATGAATTTATATGAGGCCAATAGAGTTTTTGAATGACAACATTTTGCAAAGTGCCCAGTTTTACCACATCTATAACAATCCACTCCCTCAGTGGATTGATTTCCAGCAAATCTAGTTCTTTTAATATATCGTTTGGTATTTGCCAAAACGGCTCTTTCATGATATTCTCGATTTAGATCCCTTATGTATTCAGTACTAGATGTTTCGTCAACCTCATCATCTGAGGTCTCGTGAAAATCTTAAACAATTGCATTTGAGTAAAAAGCAGTTGATATGGGTCCATGATTAACAGTGGTTGGTTTGGCTGAGGTGTCTGTTATTAAGGCCTTCTTAGACTCAGGATATCTTCTATTTATTAGATTATCCTCCTAGATAAATCTTTCATAGATGTCTGCAAGATCTTAAGTCTGAATGTGATTAGCATTTCTCAGTCCTTAAGAAAAACCAAGCCATTTTTCAGGAAGACTGTTCACAAAACCAACATTGATTTCATGTTTAGACCAAGGTAATTTAAAGCGAAAGCGATCTCAAAGCGACATGTCTTTTTTCAAAGCGAGAAGCGAAAAAAGCGAGCGCTGTAGCTAACTTTTTATCCTTTATAAATATAATAGTGTCTGGTATGAATTAAAAATTAAATAAAAATAATATTTTAAAACCATCATTTTTAATTAAAAAAGTCCATTTTAACAGTGATAACTTGATAAGTATAAATTTAGTGGACATTTGAACCATTTTAATTTGCATTTAATATATTACTTCTTTTAGATAGGATTCAATGTATCAAACCCATTTAAGTATTCACATGAAAACAAAAAAATAAAAAATAAAATAGTTTCTCTCTCGTCTATCATACGTGGGATACTGCCCACATTTATTATTATCATTAAAATTTGACTTTCTCTCTCCCATATCTTCTTCCTCAAAACGTTTCAACCATTTTCAGATCTGAAATTAGCCATTTTTTCATGAAAGCGAGCGCTTCTTGGTCGATTTTTGATCGCTTTCCTCGCTCTAATAAAACGCCTCGCTTCTATAGAATCAAGGCGTTTTGTGTGACAATCCGTCAATTTATGATTGATATTTTATTCTCGAATATTATTTAAAAACATTATTTTAATGTTACAATATGAACTCACATATTTTGGGAAGAAATCTGGATTTACGTCCTGGAGTAGCATCGACTACGTCTAAACCGGAGGATTCAACGTTACGTGCTTACGTTTACATACACCGTCTTTGGTGACAGTCCGACATTTCAGAAAATAAATTTATCCATGAATATTATTTTGGAGTTTTAAATTTGAGTTAGTTCATAAACTCACAAATTTACGAGAAGAGATTAGGACTTACGATTTTATTTTAACGTCCTTTACGACTAAACCGGAAACCTTAGGATTACGTATTTACGTTTTCGAACTCCGTTTTTGATGAAACAATTTTTATTGGATTCGTTTTGTGACGTTGATTCATAATTTATAAAAACGTTTTTCGTAAAACGACCCGAGGGCACGCAAATCGAGGAAACTAGAATCGAGGAGTACCCGTAAATAAATGGGGATGAGACAAGTGGGACACTTGTCCCACCCCCACTCAAAACCGGTCCAAACTAGCTAACACCCTTGAGGTGTCATCTTGAGGTTGCTAACTTAAACACTTGTCCACACTAGCTTCACTTTGAAGCTACACACCAAAAAAACCATTTGCAACATACCACTCTCCTCATTCACAACATGCAAACTACTCCAAAACCCTCTCACTCTCTTGCCTTTGCCGTCCCATATCATCAACCAAAACACCCCAATTGATCCAAATTTAACCACAAACATATGTTATAATTAACATATGTTAATCTCCTTTCAAAAAGATGAAGATTGGTGCAAGTTATAACATCCATGGAGGAGTTTTTATGATGTCCTAGGGCTGATTTTCCACAAGGAGTTCATGGAGCATGGTGGTCTTGAAGATGGTCATGATTATTCACAAGTTTCTCCAACAAAAACCATGTCCAAATCATAACCTACATCAACTTGGTGGTATAAAGATTGTCCTCCTCATCTTCTTGTTATTTTGATTATGTAAACATGTATTTTATTTCCTATTGTATATATTTATGATGATTATATGATGATAAAAATGTTATGTGGGGATTTGTTGTTGATAAAACATGATTAAAAAGGTGAAAACCCATATGAAACAAGGTTAAAATCTTGATTAATTTACATGGCTGTATAAAACAGTAAGTAAACAGGTCATGGACTGATAAAATGATGAAGTAGAATGGATTTACAGTAATCTATGGGTCTTGTACAGATGTGAGAGTTGGCCATGCAATGGAATCAAAATAATGAGTGAGATATGATCAAAACAAGTTTAAGGTATAAATCTGAAATTAATGTATTGGACGATTTTTAGAAAATATTTAGAAGATGATTCAACAGTAGCTATAGAAGAGTTAAATGTAGCAAATATCATGTAGTTTATGTGATAAAAATTTGAGCTTCTAATTCATTATAGAACTCTAGATATGTTAAAAATGGTGAACATGAAGTTAAAAATCAAATTTTTGGAAATAATGTTTATTATTATTATATAAGCACTCACATTATAATATATAAAATGTAAAAATATAAACCCACTAACTTATAAAACTTATTTATATAAATGTATAAAAGGTTAATTAAATGGGTAAATTATATAAATGGTGGTAAAATAATATTTATAATTAATAATAACTATAAACTTGATTTTTACGATTTTTTCGGCTATCGCCGTGAAATTAACGTTTTTCGCCAAATAAAACTTAGACGACCAAACCCGTCTAATGTAAAGTTTATAAAAGCCATATACTGATGTATAGGTAACTAATACAAGTAAAAACCGATAAAACCCGAACTATAAGAAATACGGACATTTACGAGCTAATTAAGCATATTGGACTAATAATTAGACTAAATAAGATAAAAACTTGTAAAAAGAACTTATTGGGCTTAACCCATTTGGGCCCAACATGAAAAGTATATATACTGATAATATAGGTATAAAAGGGATAAAAACAAGTTAAAGAACTTATACAAGGCTTAATGGACTTAAAATAGGTAAAATCGGTAAAGCTAGTGGACTAGTAAGACGTTACCAAGATGTAAACGCTAAAATGAGTAAACGAGAGTATGTAAACCCACTTGATCATCATATATATATATATAATCATCATATGTATACATAGATGTTATTTTTATAAAGTCATTGGACAAACGTCTAAGACCGAGTATTATTTGTCTAGGTTTCCGTGATTGAAGCACGTACCGTACATCCGAATCGCCGATAACCGCCTTCCCGCATCAACGTGAGTTCATAGCCTCGCACTCTTTTAAATGTTTTTATAAATGTTTTATAAACCCGCGAGGGAGATAACACGTTAGTTTTATAAAATAGGACACCATTTGTCCCGATTGTTTGTTTATTGATTTTGGACCCGAATGATTGAATGACCCGATTGTATGACCCGATAAATGATTAATGGACCCGATAGATGAAATAAAATGGATTATTAAAGTTAGGTTATGTCACTAAAAGTCCCATTAGCATGAATCGTGAACTACCGGGAGTTGGTAGACGCTTATGCATTTAATAGTACTATTTGGGGACGATCACCCCAGTTCGCGCCTTGACGGTTGATCCCCGTCGTGCCACATTGATTGGTAAGCGAATTTATGTATGAGAAGATTTCCATAGCGTGACCTTTGTGACGACACGCTACTTTAGATGGGCAAAATTGGTATCGGGTTAGCTACCCGTTTTGGTTTAGTAAGGTAACAATGTCATGCGGCTTATAATAATCCAAAAACTAACGAAATACTATTAGACGCATCGAATTACGAAGTATTGCCTGACTAGCAATACGGGGTCATACTATTGATATTATGTTTGTGTTTTGGTTTTCGTAACCATATTCATATAACGGGTTTTATTTTCGTACAACGTCATAAGACGTAATGTATGATATTTTTACGACATTGGCTCGTATAATAATTTTTAAGGCAAATGCCTATATTATGATTTTCGATAAGGATTTATATAAAATGACTTTGGCTATTTTATGGCCTATTATAAAGATTTGTATAAACTGATTTTGGCTATTTTACGGCCTATTACAACGATTTGTACGAATTGATTTTTGGTACTAATTTTATACCAATAATTATATTGATGGAATTTATTAAACTCTATGAATTCACTCGGCGTTATCGCTGACCTTTTCTTTTAACATGTTTTATCTCAGGTACTTGAAGGTAATTCTCGGGAAGACGACAAGAATTCATGGCCCGCACCTAAATAACATTTTTCCATTCAAATACTTTGTAAAACTTTGTATGTAATGTAATGACTTGGGACCGATGTAACTTTGATATTTATGAATGGAAATGCTTTTATTATAAAACGACGCGACTTTTATGCGTTGTCTATGATGTGAGTAATGTGCTATCCCGTAACACCAACTAGTCTTCCGCTGTACTGAGTTGTATAAATTTGGGGGTGTTACATTTTGGGTCGCTTCGCTTCGCTATGTCGCTTAAGAGAGCGATTTTCTCGCTTTTGACAACCTTGGTTTAGAAAGCTTCACCCCGTCATTTGATTGCTCATTGAGCAAGGTCTTATATCTGGTGTAAGTCTGAGGAAGAGTTTCAGATGGTTTGGCCATGAAAGTGTTATATTCTAATTTCAGGTCCATAATCTGATTTTCCTTAGTATCGGATGGTCCTTTGAAACTATGAACAAGGTCTGTCCAAGTTTCTTTATCCATCTCAGACTCGATTGACCACTCTCCTTTCATCGTCAAACCATTGATTTTCAGGTTTATCATCACCTTTTGAGACGTTGGTCTTGATTGACCACTCTCCTTTCATTGTCAGACCATTGATTTTCAGGTTTATCATCACCTTGTGCTGTTTTTGGTTTGAATGGACTATTCTTAATACAAGTAATGTAATAAGGTTTCATTCCCATCAAATTGCACAACATTATTTTCTTCCATTTATTAAATCTTTCAACTTCCAACTTGGGAGCGTTAACAGAGTAACTTGCTCCCTTGTTGTTGACTAGTTGAGTGACATACTTACATTACTTTAAGCCATAATAGATCAAGGTTTTTAAAAACTTTGAGACGGTAGTTAAAAGTTTTATAAGCCTACCGCTCTGATACCACTTGTTGGTCCCTTGTAATTAGTGCTACACTTAAGATTAGTAAGTATAGACCTAACTCATGGTAAAGTAATGTAAATACACAAGATAATATAACGTAAATGACACACAAAAGGTTTTCAACGTTTAACTCTTATTATTTAAAGAATTATACCCTATTGTATGTGAAACTACAATATGGATTGAATAGACAATGTGTGTGTGTGAGATCTCCTCACTAACAAACTATATCAATCCTATCGATTGATAAGTTCGACGATTAAGCTAACAGGAGTTTAGAACTCAAGTACTTTTGAACGTATTTGGAAGAGAGAACTGTTTGTGAATGTCCAAAGCATTTAGTGCACAAAATTGAGTTCTCTCTTTTACAAGTATCCTATTTATACTAGTTAAGGTTAGGTACGTGACAAAGAATTGCCATGTGCAATTCTTGTCTGATTAGGTACAGAGTACAAACTTGTCTTGACCTATTCTAGGTATCTGGACAAAGTCCTTTTACAAGCTCAGTACCCTTTTCTAACCCAAAAGGGTAAGTCACGATAAGCGTGTGTTGTACAATATCTTATCTACTTTAAACTTATCCCGCCTTTACTTCAGTCTTGAGGATGCTTGTTCCTTCAGGGAGATCGTATGGGGCTCAATAAGTTTATTGCCACAACTTACTAAACCCATCACCCTCTTCTTCGTCTTAGGTACATCATCCATTGAGCTTCGCCTCACTAAATGCTCGAGTCTTTCTCAGAGACTCAGGCTAAGCTCTCGAAGGTAACTCATTGAGTGACTGTTCACTCAGTGACTTCTTTATGTTCAAGGATAATACTTTACTTAGGCTGATTGTTATTCAAATCCATCAGTGAGATAATTAGGCACTGAATTGACCTAACAAAGATCTATCAAGATAGGAGTAGACGGTTAAGACGGTTAATTGGTCTTAGTCAAGATGCTTATATTGACAAAATCTTGAAGAAGTATAGTATGCATAATTCTAAGAAAGGTTTTCAACCTATGGAATTTAAGCATAATCTAAGTCATGAGATGGATGAATCCACTCCTGAAGAGGAGGCTTACATGCGGAAGGTTGCTTATGCTTCGGCTGTAGGATCTATTATGTATGATATAAGATGCACAAGGCCTGATGTGGCGTTTGCTCAGAATTTGGTCAGTCATTACCAACAGAATCTAGGGAAGCTCCACTGGACTGCTGTTAAACATATTCTAAAGTATTTGACCGAAAGATATGTTTTTGGTATTCGAAGGGAAACCAAACACATAACTGAATGTAATAGGATTATGTGATGCGTATTGGCAATGTGATAAAGACGATACGAAGTCTCAGACGGGTTACCTGTTTGTTATCAATGAAGGAGCAGTTGACTGGAAGAGCAAGAAGCAGACAACTATTGTAATGCATGCTACTTAATCTGAGTGCATGGCTGCTTCAGAAGCTGCAATGGAAGCTGTTTGGATTAGGAAGTTTATTGGAGATCTTGGAGTGATGCCTGAAATTAAAGAACCTATGTGCAAGATATCAGGTCGACCCTAAAGAATCACATCTTACTGCTGTTAAATGAATCTTCAGGTACCTGAAGGGTAATCCAACACTGGGTCTATGGTATCCTCGTTGCTCAGGCTTCGATCTTAAAGATACTCAGACTCAGACTACGCTGACTGCAATATGAATAGAAAAAGTACATCAGGTGCATGTCAATTCCTAGGTGGCAAGCTAGTCTGTTGGAGTGCAAAAAATAGCAGTCAGTAGCCATGTCCCCTGTTGAGGCTGAATATGTGGCTGCAGCTTGTTGTTGCGCAAACATCCTTTGGATGAAAAGTCAACTTAGGGACTATAATATGGAATACAAAGTATTCCCCATCTATTGTGACAACACCAGTGCAATTTCCATTTCCAACAATCCAATCCTACATTCAAGGACTAAACACATAGACATAAGATATCACTTTCTCAGGGACCACATCTTGAAAGGAGATATTGAGCTACACTTCATTCCCACTAAGTATCAGCTAGCTGATATTTTCACTAAACCTTTGGCTGAACCAACGTTCACTAGACTGAAAGCTGAACTTGGTATGTTGAACATCGATTAATCAGGCTCCCTGATGACTTGGTGTTCAGTATAGTGTATATTCTTAGTCTTCTCCCTGAGTAAATATATCTTATTGTCTTTCCCTGGATACTGAGGTACATTAAATGATGTAACTAAATGCTCTAAGGATTTAGTTACTTAATGTCCTAGGTTGGTGACTCACAATATTAAATAAGGAATAAATATTCCTTTGAATAACTGTCATCAACCAGTCAAGGGGTCACCCAATGTCAAATTTCCCACTAAGCATTAAATGCTTGCCCTTTTTTCAAGCAAAATATGTTGCAAAAACGTCCTTTCAACTGCACGTGGCCCCATGTCATCTCTATAAAAAGCGTTATAATTGCAGGAACGGAACAGTAGTCGAGAAAAAGGGGGACCACTTTGTACATTTCATTAAATGCGGATGTGAAAAGAAATTCAAAATTTGAAATTATAACAAATAATTTCTCTTTCACACCTGAGCCTATAAATACCCGTCTATCAAAACAAACACACACACAAAGATCTTTGAGCAAACTTACTCTGCAAAAATCTTCTCTCAAAGCAAGTGTGTGTGTTAAAATATTTTTTCCAGCAAAGGGTGTTTATTCAAAAGGTAATCACATTGATCACTCGTTTTATTGTTATATAGTATACGTACCGGCGATCGAAGTTACTTAGTGTTCCTATCTTTTGATCTTCGTCTCGATTTCAAAAGTTTTCATTAAGTCACTTGGTGACCATTCATTGCATTATAACAAGAAACAAGTTTTTGTTTGATTCCCACAAGTGCCATAGTCCTTTTTACAAGTTTTAAAAGCATGTCTTAAAATGGCACTATCCAAGGCTATTTCATATGCCCCTCAGGCTGAGCATCTCATCAATGAGGGAGTCCATTTTTTAGGAAACAATTACGGGGGAAATTTCAGTTACCCTCGTAATATATCAGCCTACAAACCTGTTTGCAAATTTCTTCAAAATTGTGATTGGTCTAAAGCTTTTACAAACACCCCCTCAGTATTATACCATGAATATCTCAGGGAGTTCTGGTATACAGTTGTGGTTGTAACCCAACTACCCAAGGGCCTGAATGTTCTCAAGGGTCTGAGACCAAGTCGCATAAAGGATGTGTCATCGGGTTCACTGTGAACAATGGGAAGACACCATTGATTTTGGAGTTTAAAACTTTTTGTGAAGCCGGTTGACTCGATTATAATAAAGGAAAATATGTTGCATGCCCTGACACTGAGTCAGTTAAAAAAGGATTAAAATAAATCGGGGTACCTGAGTTACTTGTAGGTAAAACCCCATTAATAAATATTGCTTTCCCCATAGCTTGGAGGATCCTAGTCACATTTGTGATTCAGATGATCGGTTGGAATTATTAATCTACTGAGCAAGTTAATTCTACTCAGCAAATTCTAATCTACAGTCTTATTAAAGGACTGAAGATTGACATAGGAGAGATCATTTATAATGATCTCGTAACCAGGCTCCTGAAGGAGTCAAGGCAAAAGTATGTATCTTAACCAAGGTTCATATCTTATGCCTTAGAAAGGTTACTTGGTTCTCTTTACACTCAAGATAAATTTACTGGGTATGCTACACCCATCCTGAGTTCCACAAATTTTTCTAAGAACCAATCTGAAGTCGCCCCTATCGAATTGACGACATATATGACTGAGGTGATCAGTCGTGAATCATCCGTGTCTCCCATTCCCTTCTTACCAAAGAAGGGGAACAAGAAGACTCAGACTGTGGCAAAGACCAAACCAACGGCACAGGGCCCTGAGGCTTCTGAGACACGAAAGAAAAAGACCAAGGCTAAAAAGACCACCCTTGTTCAGACCAGGCTTCAACTACCCAAGGGAAAGAGCTTACGGGAGGCCCTGATACATCACAGTCAGGGTCGACGGGCCAACCTACTGGTCCTCTTGATAGAGAGGGAAACATAAAACCCTCTCCTATAAGAATGCCTTCCACTCAGTCTGATGAGGGCACTCGTACATCACAACCTTTGCCCGAGGACACAATCAAGGCCAAAGACTCAGGGAGACGCCTGCGAGTAACACACCTCGCTGATAGGCCTATCACTTCCGCAACATCCGATGAAGGCACAATAGCTCAAAGTCTTTTCCTGAGGAACCATAACCGACTCCAAAGACTCAGTGGGAAGTCCACATGTCAAACACCCCGATGATAGGAATCTAACCTCAACCACTCTCGATGAAGGCACACTAAATCAATAGTCTTTTCATGAGGGAACCTCTATTGATCCCAAAGACTCAGGGAGACGCCTACGGGTAAAACACCTCACTGATGGGTATCTCACTACCACTCATGATCAATCACAAACTGCTCCTGAGAATCAGTTAGACAAAACCCAATCTTCAGGATTTGGGGTAGGGAGTGACCAAAACAAAGGAAATCCTTCTTTTGAAGGGGAGCTGGATAAACCCAAGGAGTCACTGAACTATGGAGATTTTATTAATTTACTTGAAGACCCTGAGGAGGTGCTCCATGGTTTCAGTGATGATGATGATATGATTGAGGCTGGGGATAAACATGACCCTCTTCAATTAGACCAGAAGCCACAGTCCCCTCTGTTGTTCTCAGACATACCGCCCTCCCCTGAGGCTCAACCAAATCCCTCTCCTGAGGCAACCAGTCATAAGGATCACTCCCCTGAGGCAACAAAGAAGCTCTCCTATGAGGCACAACTTGACACCTCTTCCTTGGGACTCAGACTGTGGTTCTGCAATCCAAGTTTGATGACACCAAACCTGTCACTGAGAAGGTTCTTTATGAAACTCTCAGGGGTGTCTTCAATCATGTTTATACCCATCTGAAAGCTGATGTTACTTAGAACCATGAAGACCTCTCTCCTAAATCCGATGAAATCCTTGATGATTTTAGAACGTATGGTGACCGTTTTGATGTAGCTGAGGAGAAAATGCGGGTTCAGGTTTGATAGAGTGTAACACACGACTTATAGAACAAGAAATAGAGATGATGAAGAACAAGATTAAAACTAAGAAAGGAATATTAGATTAGATGAAGAAGAAAGAGAAAGATACAAGGAGTGTGTTCCTAGTGAGAGAAACTAAGGAGAGCTTCTCTCTCTAACAACAAGAAAAATGAAAAATCACTATGAGAGACACACACACAAATGAGGAGGGTTATGCCTTTTATACTAAGGCTTACAAGAATATGAGGCCTTCTTCATTTGTGTGTTCGGGACTAACTCTCGTTACATACATAACAATAACATAGAACTCTCGACACCATTACCTAGCATTTTCCACGAGCTTTGCAACGGTATATTATATGACCATCACTTTAAATACTTCTAACAATCTCCCCCTAAGGGGTGGTCATATAATATGTAACTTCACTTCTTTGACCATCACTTTAAATACTTCTAACAGTCTCCCCCTAAGTGGTGGTCATGTAATATGTGACTTCACTTCTTTGTTGTTGCATACTTTGAAGCTCGTTGTCTTGAGAGTTCCTTCATAGTTCCTTTCATGACTTGTGATCTTGGATCTTTGGTCTTTGCCTTGACTTGATCTTGAAACTTTGCCAACTTGTGATCTTGTGTCTTTCCCCACATGCTCATTCTTTGCAGTATTGTTGAAAGTTGACTAACAATCTCCATTAATCATCAGAGTAGCAGAAGTCTTTGTCTTTAGATGTTCTTGAGCTTTCTTCATTTACTTGAGCATGTGGTCTTGAATCACGACTCTTTGCCACCGTTTGCATTCCTCTGGTTTCCCGTTATAGAGTACGAATATTGTACCTGTGATTAGGTAAGTTCAAAGGACTTCCTTGACAGGGTTTCTGGCTGTGGTAGGCGTTCTCAATACTTGAATATCTCAAAAGATAATTCATAGTACATAATGAATCATGCAGTTCCATTCTGCTGATTAAGTCGTCAAATCATTTCCTAGAACAAGTTTGAATCAATTAAGAATCAAACCATTGTTGCTTTCCAGTTCACACAAGTTTAATTCATAAAGAATCTCACAAGTTACCTACCGTAGTGCTGTTTGATGATGACACTGGAAGGATTTCCATTCGTCACTGTAAGTACTAAGGAGTATTACTCTGAATGTTCTGGCAAGATCATAAAGACATTGCATTGATACCTGGAACGAGTTTGAATCAAGAACGAATCAAACCACTGTTGCTTTCCAGTTAATATATGTTCAATTCAAGTGAATCTTACATATGACCTACCACAATGCTGTTTGATGTTAACACTGGAAGGATTTCCATTCATCACTGTGAATACTAGAGAGTATCACTCTGAATGTTCTGGCAATATCACAAGGATAGAGCGTAAGACTATGTAACTTATCACTTGTGTTCTATTGATGAACAACAACTGATATATGGAATAAGTGTCCTAATGAGATTTTTGATGAATCTCGTTGGCTCTAGAATCTATAAGTGCACGTTTATTTGGTGATCAGAGGCTGGAGGAGACTGCCACCTTTTAAATATCTACTATCTCGGAGTGAGAAAGTTGATAGAAATGAGTTGAAATCCGTGACAATAGAACAAACTTCTTTTGAGAGAAGCTTGAGTAGGCTGGGATGGGTTGTGCATTGCATCACTGGGTCCATGTGTTGGGAATAAAATGAGCCAAGACACTTAGACGCTGACAAGGGTTAATTGGACGTTGATAGGAAGAAATCAAGCTTGACAGATCAAGCGTTGACAAGAAGAAATCAAGCGCTGATGAGAAGAAGTCCAAGCACTGATAGAATACTTAGTCTACACGTTTTGTATTTCTAGTAAAGATGTGTTCGACATTGTATTTTCTATATTTATTTTTACCTAAAATAGCTAATAGTTAGACTCTTGTGCAAGGCTCCTTAATCTATAAAAGGATGCCTTTAGGTTTTAGTTTAATATACGTTTTACACTTTCATTGTACGCAAGTTCGATCATCAATCAAAGTGAAAGTTTTGTTTATTCTGTTTTGTGTGTTCTTCATTCAAGTATTAATTCCACATAGTATTTGAATTGTTCATACAACAAAGTTTTTCTAAGTGTTTAACTTGATTTAATCTCGTTTACACAAAGCTAAATTGATCTAAGTTTGGGATCAACAGGTGGTATCAGAGCTTGTTGAGGAACTTTGATCAAAAGAACACAAAACCCTAAAAACCCTAAATCGCCAAAAACCCTAATTTTTCAAGAAACCCTAAAAACCAGACAAGATGTCCACTCCAGATATGTCCTCCTCCTCAAGTCACAACCTAAAAATCCTCATGCTAGACCCTGACAACTTTGAGCTATGGAAGTTCAATTTTGAGCAGTACCTTCAAATTCATGATCACACTCTTTGGGAAATTATTAAATATGGAAACACATTTGATACGGATGCTAAGATTGCTACTGCTATTACTACAAGATCAATTAAGGGCTCAACTGAAGAGGATCGAAAAGAAAGACCTTCTGATGGGAGAGCTGTCTCAACAGAGGACATTGCAAAGAGAAGGAATGACATGAAAACTCTAAGCATTCTCAAACTCTCTTTGGGACCAAGCAATCAGCACAAGTATAGAGGTTTTGAGTCTGCCAAAGAACTTTGGGCAGCTATTCAAGTCAACTATGGTGGTAATGATGATACTGCCTCAGAGAAGAAGAAGTAACTCTTGCATGAGTATGCTGTGTTTAAGGCTCTTCCCAATGAAAAGCTAAGTGGGGTGAGAAGCAGGCTTCTAGACATCACAAGCAAATTCTCCTTTATGGGAACAGTGTATGGTGATGCTGATATCATTACCACTTTTTCTTAAAAGTCTTGGTGATGCATGGAAGATTGAAGCTAGGTCCATTATTGCTACCAATGCACACAAAAGTTCTACTTTTGATGATGTCTACAATAAGCTAAAGATTGTAGAGAATGAAATCCTCTTGGATCATGGAAGCAAGTCTACCTCTAGAAATATGGCTTTCTTCTCACCTAGTGAAGCCCAAGTTGATAAGAGAGAATCATACGTGCATCCTGTTACTGGATCACCTTGTGCAGCGGTGGATCAACCTTTGTCAGCGCTTCACATTCAGACGCTGAAACATATAATGTTGACTCACCAAGGACTAAACCTGTTGGCGTTGATCTAGACACAGTGTGCGCATACATTGCTGCATTGCCCAATGGTTCAATGATTACATATGAGGACCTTGAGCAAATTAGTGAGGAGAATTTGGAGGAGATGGACATTAAGTGGAATATGGCACTTGCAAGCATAAGGGCCAATAGATGGAATAGGAGATTCAGGAAGAAGATGACCTTTAATGCTAAAGACACTGTTGGATTTGATAAGTCCAAGGTTGAGTGTTACAATTGTCATAGAATGGGTCACTTTATAAGGGAATGCAGATCTCCAAGAAGATCTGATGCTGGAAAGCTTTCAAGCCAAATCATTAAGGTTGAAGACACAAAGGCTATGGTTGCCATGTAAGACATTGATGGTGTTGGATGGGACTTGAGCTTTATGGCAAAGGAGGTGGAAGAGAACAAGGCCCTGATTGCAAAGAAGGAAGAAGAAGAGCATGCTCACTTTTCTCTCATGGCACATTCTTCGTCTTCATTAGATAATGAGGTATGTGATGATGCTTTTTGTAGTAAAGGTTGTCGTTTAAACACTGAAAAACTTAACAAAGAAATTTTAAAGTTAAAATCAGATGTTTTTGATGAAAAGAGCAAGCTATATAATTATCAATTGGCACTTGTTCAAACTGAAAAGACTGTAGCAGAATATAAGAAAATGGAGTTTGACCTAAAAGATCAAATCAACGTTTTGACTCATGACCTCAAAGTTAGTATTGGCCATAGGGACATACTGAAGAGATCCAAAGGAGTCATACAAGCTAAGTTAGATGAGGCCATTAAAAATAAAGAGAATGTAGGGCTTAAAATTCAAAGATTTGATAAAGCTTCTCAAACCTTAGAAAAATGTGTAAGTGAGCAAATATACTATAGGGATATGACTGGGATTGGGATGAAAGAGTATGCTGATGTTCCACCACCTGTTGGAAACTTTTATGGTGTCCTTAGAAAGGATTTATCTTGGACTGGTATACCAAAACTCCAAGAAAAGGAATTCATTCCTCCACCAAGATTTCTTACTCCAGTAGAGGAATATAAGCAGAAATTGACTGATCTAAAACAGTGGAAGAAAGCCAATCCTACATTGTTTGTTAAGGGTAGAATGCTTAATGAGAGTCCAAATGAGTCTACACCCATAATTGTGACCAACCCTTCTACTGGTAAACCTGTTGACCTTGGCTCATCTAGTAATAGAAAACATAGTGTTAAGTATGCAGAAATATATAGAAAACCTAGGTCACCACAAAGCCAAGTTAGTGATAATGGGACAGGGTTCTTTTCATCTAGACCTAGGGTTATGTCTTGAAAAGCTTGTTAAACATGTGGGAGTTTTTCACGTTTGGCTTATAAATGTATCAGTGCTTCAAAAGTCAACGCTGACAAAAAGTCAACCATGGTCAAACCCAGACCTTTTGTCCAACAAAGTCCACAAGTTACTAGACCAGCTCTATTCTTTACTAAAGGGTCTAATACTCATGGACAAAGGCCTTTTCAAAAGACCAATACATTGTCTAATAGACAATGGGCTCCTGTAGCAAACCCTAATTTTGGCGCTGATAAGAACAATTTCAGCGCTGATAAGAACAACTTTAACGCTGACAGGAATGTTTCCAATGCTGTTAGACCAAGTAATAACAAGTACTTGCAGCCAAAAGGAAAGGGGTCTAAAGCTTCATCTAGTTTGACATGGAGACCCAAACAAGACTAAAACCCTAATTCTGATGGGATTTCTAGGACCTTCAATAGATTTCATTATATTTCAAAGGTCATAACTAAACCAATTGGGGTTAACTAGGTGTTCAATCCTCCAAGGGACGAACAAGGGGTTGTTATAAGGACTAAATCTGTTCTTGTTGAACAACCAAATGAATCAAAGTCTGCTCAGGCTTGGGTCCCCAAAGAAAACTAATTTGTTTTCTTTATGTGCAGGGCATTCCAAAGTTGGTAAATAATTATGGATATTGGGATAGTGGATGCTCTAGGCACATGACGGGGAAGGAAGATTATTTGACCAACTTTACCCCCATTAAAGATGGTGACAAGGTGTACTTTGGAGGAGGATATGGTACAATTTCTGGCAAAGGCACTCTTATCACCAATAATTTGCGTTTTGAAAACGTATTTCTGGTAAAAGAACTTGATTATAATCTGTTTAGTGTATCACAAGTGTGTGATAACAAGAATAAGGTTCTTTTCACTAATACAGAATGCTTGGTGTTAAGCAAAGACTTTAAAATGTCTGATGAAAAGTTTATTGATTATATAACACCTAGGCATAAGGACATTTATAATGTGAATCTTAATGGAATTAGGATGAATAATAATTTGTCATGTCTATATGCTAAGGCTCCAGTTGATGAAAGTAATCTATGGCACAGAAGGTTAGGGCACATAACTTTAAGAACATAAACAGACTTGGGAGACATGGTTTAGTTGATGGTTTGCCTGAAAAGGCTTTCCACAATGATCATTCTTGTGTTGCACGTCTTAAAGGCAAACAACACAAAGTCTCATTTAAGTCTAAACTTGTACACTCTAGTTCTAAACCACTTCACTTGCTGCATATGGACTTATTTGGTCCAACTAATATAGAAATTTTAAATGGTAAATCCTTTTGTTTTGTTATAACTGATGATTTTTCTAGATTTACTTGGACTTCCTTTTTGCCCTTAAAAAGTAAAACTACCACTGTTTTGATTAATTTTATTACCCAGATTGAGAAAAAGACTGGGAATAAGGTTAAAATACTTAGAAGTGATAATGGTGGTGAGTTTAGAAATAAGTTGTTAGATGACTTCTGTGTCAATAAAGGGATTACTAGGCAGTTTAGCATAGCTAGAACCCCACAAAAGAATGGGGTGGCTGAAAGGAAGAATAGAACACTCATAGAAGCTGCTAGGACAATGTTGGTTGATGCTCATTTTCCCATTGATTTTTGGACTGAGGCTGTGAATACAGCCTGTTATGTTCAGAATACAGCATTGATCAACAAAGTCCATAATAAGACACCTTATGAGCTATTTTGGAATAGGAAACCTAATATTGGTTTTCTTAAACCCTTTGGATGTCATGTAGTGATACTGGATACTAGTGATGCCTTAGGGAAATTTAGTGCTAAAGGTGATGAAGGCTATTTTATGGGCTATTCAGTGCAGAGTAAAGGATATAGGGTTTTGATGTAGTAGTTTTTAGTGATATACAAGTCTTAGGAAAGACGAGTATAAATGCGGTAAGTATTAATCGACACGATTTAGGAAAACCGTGAAGACGAATAAATTCCAAGTTCGTTCTCGAAGGAGGTGTGTGTATTAATGTGACAATATATGAAATAACAATGTTTGGATTAGTGACGTTTTTTTGGTTTTAAGAGAGAAAAATAGAAGACGAGTTACGACTACGTTAAACTACGACGAATTAACGTAAAACGCGAACGTAAATACGTAAAACGTGACGAAATTAAAAATTAAACCTAAAAATTAATTAAAATATTAAACTAAGTCTTAAATAATATAAATAAGAATAAAAATCCAACAAATATATTTTAAAACCTTTTATTAATTAAATATTCAATTTTTAATGCTAATTAAAGCCCAAAAATTAAATATAATTAACAAAATGCCCAAAATATTATTTTATTGAACTAATAAGTTACTTATATTATTTAAAGACTAAAAAGTATTTTTCCTAAATTTTAAAAACTATTTTTCTATTTTTAAATGACTTAAAACTATTTTTAAACTAAAATAATTATAAAAAATAATAAAATAATGCCAAAATTAATTTAACAATTTTAAAAATCTTAATTTACCCTAATGAATAGTAGAAAATTGAAAAAGTTTGATAAATTTAAAAATTTGCACTAAAAGACAAAATAGTTTAATAATTAAACCCTAATTAAACTAATTAATTATAAAAAATGATTAAAAAGGATGAACAGTAAATAATTTTTAAACTAAAAATCTTAAATTAATTTTCTAAATCTAAGAAAAATTTTAAAAGTGAAAAATATGTATTTTTACCACTAAAAGACAAAAACAGAATAATTAAAAAGTAATTAAAAATGCAATAAAACCTAAAAAATACTTAATGAACAGTGACAGAAAATTAAATTATACTAAAAAATCAGAAATTAAAAAAGAAAAATAATGGAAGAAGAATGAAAGTCTAAAACCTATTTAACACCACTAAAGACAAAAAAAGAAAGAACTGATAGTGACCTTTTGATTGTTTTCTGTCTTTTAGCTAAGCAGTAGGAACAGCAAAGCTAGCAGTGGGAAAGGAGTTCCCACTGCTTGTATTAAAAAACGGGTCTGGTGCTTGATTTGCTTGTAGATTCTTTGTTACTGAGTTTTGATGGGAAACAAAGGCACCCCCACACTCATGGAAGTGTGGGGAGTCAGTATAAACACAAAAAGCTCACAAGTCTTTCACAAATTCAGGCACAAAACTGGCAAATAAGTTACTGATATAGCTATGGCAAGTATCTGATGAACAGTGCTGATCTATATGGCAAAATGGTGAGTTTTAAGGCTACCAAACTTACACAAAACCTAACCAAATCACATGAAACAAATCACAAGCCCTAGGTAAACAGTTCAACTCACAACTTGCAGGATTTCAAGAAAAATGATGCACTAATCTAGGCAGAAACAAGGTTTAACTGATTTTTAAGCTATGTGCCAATTTTTTTAGCATGCAAACTACTTATACCCCCTACTGAACTCAAACCAATTACTGAATATACTTTAACTACCCTAATGGAGTGTGTTTTAACAGCTTAACCAACTTAAATGATACTTAAACCAACTGATAACCTCAAATCCAAACACCCTCTTAAAAACTGAAATCAAGACTTAACAAAGTAATTGCTTCTAAAACTTAACCAAAATGATTGAAAATGATATAGACACATATATAAATCTATATTAAGCTTAATCAAACAGGAAAACAAACAAAAACACAGATTTCACCAACACACAAGAAAAATCACATAAACTTCAATATCCTATGCTTTTTGGGTTCAAGCCAAACCTAGGTCAGCTGATGCCTTCAAAAAGGTGGAATAAGGGCTTATGCAAGCTTGTGGAGTATCCCTGTTGAGGTTCAACAACAGAACCAGGGTACTTATATCTTCAAGGTGAGAATTAAGTGAAATGAAATGAATGGTTCTTCTTTCTTGTTTTCTTGACACCTGCACACTCACCACAAAACAAAGAACAAACAAGCAGCTTGTATAAGCTGCTTCCACAAGCTTGTCAAGGCTTGTGGTGGTAGCTTATACAAACAGTAAGGATAATAAGAAAAAAAATAAGATTTTTATGAAAAAAAATCTTTAAAACAAACCTTTTGAAACCAACTATAACTTTACAATAATTATCAATAAGCTGAAATCAAATCAAAATTCCACTTTCACTTGCTATAAATATTGAATTCAAGCTTATGAAATTACTTTATATCAAGAACCCTAAAAAGACTGATTTCTGAAAACCTTTTGAAAAACGACCACTCTTGAAAACTTAACTAAATCCCATGAAAATAAGATAATTAAACTAAGAAAGCAATAAGGAACTCAGAGTTTATGTAAACTTAAAACTTTTCATTTTCATTAATCAATTTTAGAAAATTACATATAAACTGGAACAAAAGGCCATTCACAAGTTGAAGGCTCTTTTTATACTAGTCCTAAGTACATTCTAGAACTACAACTATGAAGAAAACCCTAGTCACTAAATTACCTAGATTGCCCTTTGAAAAATCCGAATCTTGGTCAAGCTTTGGCTCACATGTGATGAAAGTGATAGCCAGTTGTATATAATTGATCTCATTCGTCCATTCAACCATTGGGGAGCACGAAAATCACTTGAGCCGTGGATTTTCTGAAAAGATGCCATTGTTGCTATTTTGAGAGAGGCAGGGGAGCATGGGGGGGACCCATTTGGTGAAGTGGTGAGCTGTTTTGTTGGTGGGATAGGATGAGGGTTATGTGAATTATTATTCTGGAGGGTATCAAATAAAAACCCTTTGATTAGGGTAGGATTAGGATTAGGGTTCTTGGGTGTTAAGAGAGGATGAACAGGTGTGTTTGATTGTGGATTAGGTTTGTTAAACATGTTTCACTCCCTAAAATAACATTAATAAAACGGTTTAAAAAGTTAGTGGGAGGTTTTGACTATGTTTGACCAAGGTGACGTGGGCAGGTGATGTGTCTATGGAGGGTGATGTGTCTGGCTATGATTGGTTGATGATCTTTCCTTGTCTGGGCAGAATAGCCCCCCCATGTTCCATAAAGTCTTCAAGTTGTATTAAACAGCTCCAATACTCTATTTCCTTTGAAATAACTTTCAAGCATTTGTCAAATTTGGCACAATGACTTGGTAAACTTTTCACCAAGGATCAAAAGTGTATAACAGGCATTCTTCAAGGGCCAATCATGCACATGTCTTCAAATATCAAGGATATATCTTGCACAAATGAATAGTGGAGGGTCATTTGTGACAAGTCTTCATAATTTGAGGGACCATTCTTGCCAATCTTCAACTCTTCAAGGGAAATTTTGGAAAATCTTGATTCGGGTCCGGTTCTTTGTGCGACTTCGTTTCCCGTGTTCATATTTGCTTGATTCCTTTGATCTTTTGGTGAATTCACGATATCCGTACCTAAAATACACAATGAACAAACACAGGCATATTTTGGGTATTTTGACGATATTTTAAGCGTTTTAAGCCCGATTTGGACGATGAGACTATGTATAAATACAGTCTCATCACTCCCTCATACTAAACCATTGCCGTGTCCCCACGCAAAGCTAGAATTAAGTATCATAGCACTTCCAAACTTCATTTTATGATGACTTTTATTCAAGACATAAATTTAAATAAACTACTACACGTGTTTTAGACATAATGTATTGTTTTCATCACGAGAATGTGAATTTTAGGATCATAGAACAAGAACACGTGAATGCTTCGTTAGAAATAATTTTGTCGTCCTCGATTTTCACCCAATTCCATGCTAAGCGTGTAACGAGATCATTGTTATTATAAGTTAGCAACACGAACACATCTCATGAGTGTTAATTACGAACCTAAACTCCCTTATTCCTACTTGGTATCTCTTATATTTTATTATGTATTAATGATCACTAGGATACATCATTGAATTATGCGTGAATAGAGATTAAGTCTAAAAATAGAAACTTAACGGTGTAACCAAAATCATTAAATCAATAATTCACCCCAATAGACAACGATGTCAAAAAATTAAGTCAACAAGAAGGATCGATAAACACGATTTTATAACGGTTTTGAACATGAGACTTATTACCAAGACTTTTATACGCCCCCTAACGGAAGGGCCTTATTATCTTTGGTTTACCTCCATCTTTTATTCAACTTCGCCATGAAGCTTTTATTATGACTTCGGTCTTGCCTTGCCTTTTATTATCCGCCTCATCGGCGGTTTTATTAGCCAAAGACGTATATCCTCACGCTAGAGCGAATTTTGGATCTTTAAAGCTTCGAAGATTAAGGCTTGATTCACTTTCAATTTGGGCATAGATTTTTCGGCCTTGTGAGCTTCAAATTTTTGCTTAATTTAGGTGAGCACTTGAAATCTTATTATTAGGTAAAGCTTTCGATTATTCGGGTGCCAATACTTCAAAACCGTGACGCTGGCGAAACCTTAATGTTTTCCCAATTTAATTACATGGAAGCTACCAAAACAAATTAGAAACCAACAATAGTGACTAAACCGCCAAATCAATATTTATTAACAATTTATTATGCAAAAGCGTTGGGAGAATAAGCTAATAATTACTACACATAAGATTGTGACGATTACGAGACTTATAAATAACTCTATCATTTCTCGTCCTCATTTAAGAGACTTAGCCTAAAAAGTTAAGGAATCGAAGCTAAGTGCTCAATACGCACGGTCGAGTCAAAAATTACTCTCATTCTCACCATCGGAAAACCTACATTCGTGTCTTAAACACTTATGAAAAACAAGAAAAATTTTAAAATTTGGCCATTTTTAGCCTTATTTTGCAACAAAACGATAGCAAAAAGATGAATATTGGATTGCGTGTTGACGTAAGCAAGGTGAAGTATCTACTCACCCCCCATACTAAAACTAAACATTGTCCTCAATGTTTCGAGTCTAGGGGTGTAAACACCCCCATACTAGAGACGAACTAAAATGCTTAATCTCGAGCATGGAAAGGGTAAAACGAATAACCTAATAGCCGTTTATGAATTATGCTAATAAGATAAACGTTAGAACATAAAAGGATATCATCGGATATCGGAATCTCCAAAGGCAACGATCGAAGCTCGAGTGATCCATAAAACGAACACGAGAGGCTTCAATGATGACGATGAACCTAATGAATCACAATCACAAACAACCACGAAACAAAGGTCGGAAGAGCACAAGTCCCCTCGTTACATTAAACTAAGAAAGCGATAATATGTACAAGGATAAGCATGAGAATCCCCCATGAGGCACCTTGTTTTTGATAACCGAGTCAAAAGCTCGACTCGAATCCCCATAAATGTGATCATTTAGGGATAATCATGGTAAGGTCATTTTTGGTGGGGCTTACATGATAAACAAGGCCCAAAAGTTCATGGAGTACTTTAAAAACCCGATAAACGTATACCGGGGTCAAAGATAGCGTCCTCGTTTTCGGATGAAAGACGAAACAACGCTACTTCAACACAAACCAAAATGGGGTAGAAGAAAAGAGATAAGAAGTAGAAAGGTGGGGCAATGGGTAAGTCAAACATATGAGCTACTCGAGGTAGACTCACACCAAGCAAACGAAAAGATTTTCCATTTATTGCATCGGTGGAAGACCGAGATTTCCCTTTACAAGCAATTCCGGGATCGTAAATCTCGTCCTCGGTGGTAAAGTGTGAAGGAACATTTGGGGCTTCCCCCACACTAAGACCACACCAACCATCGTCAAAAGGAGTAGACGAGGTGGTAGTACTCATAAAACGATGTGATGACGGAGTTAAACTTGTAGAAAAATCTTTTAAAACATTTTTAAAATCCTTTCCTTTTTCATCGTTTAAAAACTCTCTATGAAAACCCGATTGAATAATGTCGAAAATATTTGGCGTGTCAAATTGAAAATTAGTCGCGCTAAAAATCCTCACATTTAAGTCTTTGGTGGGAGGGGGTGGCGGATTGTATAAGTTCTCAAAACGTTTGTCAATAAAGAACACCGCCCCCTCGGGGTCAATATACTCGTCATCCTCATGAACGTCGATCTCATCGATTTCTTCATCAAAGATAGGTTTGTCAAACCAAGGTTTGTCATTCCCCTCCTTGAGTATCTTAGAAACTCTCTCGAAAAGATCACGATCAAGTACGAAACCATCATTCTTTTGTGGGGATCGTTGATAAGTTAGATCCTCATGAATGTGGTAAACGTCATTCTCAAATGAGGAGTGTTTATAAGGTAACTCCTCGAGAATGGGATTTTTAGTGGTCACATGAGTTGGTTCGTCATCGAAAATAAGACGTTCCAACTCATTAAGTTCATCCTCGATTTTGGAAAGGTCGACCTCACTCGTAGGTGGAAGTGAAGGCATAAGAGCTAGCTCTCGTTCAATGATTTCCTCAATCTCGGGATCAAACTCATAATCATCATACTTCACATGTTTCTTCTTAGGAGAATCAAAAATTGCATGTGGATTTCGAAGTACGTGATTAAGCTCGGCAAAATCGCCATCGTCATCGTCAAAGAAAGAGTCGATGTGAGCACTCACAACCATGGACTTACAAGTCGAATGACTATGCTTAGGTGACTTTTCTAAGACGAGAGGATCGATGTCGATAAACCCTTTAGCCTCAACGGGTGTTGGGCTAGGCAAAGGAGGCACTTCGATGGAGTTAGAAGTTGAAGCCTCAAAGACGTGGTCCTTCGAAGGTGGTGAAGACGAATCCATTTTGGTCATTGTCGTGATGGCATTAACGTCACCCTTCGGAATTGGTGGTTCACTTGTTTCGCTAAAAACATCCCAAAGTGAGTTTTCATCCATAAATTTACACATACCCTTTTGAATTAGGTACACGTATTCTTTATCATCAAAATCATCATCTTTAAAACCGTTTTTCTTAATTCTTTCAAAACATGCATCAAGCTTCATTCTTTCCGCTAAAGTAAACATTTTGAAATCATTAGAATTTGAATCATTAGGTTTTGAAACCTCGGTTTTTCATTCTCATTAAATCCTTGGGATTTTCTAGCGAAAAAGTCTATTTTCTCATCCCCATATCTCATAGTAAGTCTCCCCTCATGAACGTCGATTACGGTTCGAGCCGTCGATAAGAATGGTCGGCCTAAAATAATGGGACATTTAGGGTCACACTCGTAATCGGATATAACGAAATCTGCGGGAAAAACGAACTTTCCAATCCTAACATAGACATCCTCGGCTATTCCAATTGGTATAAGTGGAGTATAATTTGCAAGCTCGATTGTCATGTTCGTAGGGGTGAGTGAAGGCAATCTCATCAATTTCCAAAGAGAATGAGGCATGAGATTGATGCTAGCACCTAAATCGGCAAGTGCTATGATACTTAATTCTAGCATTGCGTGGGGACACGGCAATGGTTTAGTATGGGGGAGTGATGAGACTGTATTTATACATAGTCTCATCGTCCAAATTGGGCTTAAAACGCTTAAAATATCGTCAAAATACCCAAAATATGCCTGTGTTTGTTCATTGTGTATTTCAGGTACGGATATCGTGAATTCACCAAAAGATCAAAGGAATCAAGCAAAAACGAACACGGGAAACGAAGCCGCACAAAGAACCGGACCCGAATCATGAATTTCCAAAAAGACCCTTGAAGTTTTGAAGATTGGCAACTTTGGTCCCTCTACTTTGGAAGACTTGTCATATTATACCCTTGTGAACACTCAAATTACACATTGGGTCCCTAATATTTCAAGTATATACACATTCGGTCCTTGAAGAATGCAATTTATGCATAAAAAACCTTTTAAACAAGCTTTGAAAAACAATGTGCCAAAAGTGACAAGTTGCTGAAAGATTTTGCAAAGGGAAAAAGTATTTGAGCTGATTTGTTAGAATATGAAATAACCATGGGACTTGGGGGACCAGTTCTGACCAGACACCAAACTTCCCTCCACCACTTATATCCTGCCACGTCACCTAGACCCACCCATTTACCTTTCTACCCAACCAAACCCGAAACCCAGCCCAAACCACCACCCGGTTTTGTTTTTTTAAACCAAGTCAAAACAGGTCAACCCCACTTAGTTTTTTAAACCGGTTTTATATTAATTAAAAGTGGGGGAAACATCAGTTTAAAAATTAAACAAGATTAAAAACCCTGTTTATCCTTTCCCTCTCCCACATAAACCCTAATCCCACTCTCACTCAAACCAAGGGGGTTTCGCCCCATTACTTCCAGATTGTTAATTAACCCACTTCTAAACCCATCCCACCAACAAACCAAGCCAACCCGTGACCACAAATGGGTCCCCCAAGGTCCCCTGTTTGTTCATTTTTGGCAAAAAGGGAATATTACAGCAATCAAGCGGCTCTCATTCACTCCTTTCTCCCTAAGGGTCCTATTGAACGTATATGATCAACCTTCACCAGCTGGCATCCAACATCAATCACGTGAAGGACTTGAAGACCAACTTTTCAAGATTTGACCAAGGGCATGACTGGAAATGTACAAGATTAGGGTTTTAGTTTATTCTCAGCATCTAGATTGTTCCTAGGACCAGTATAAAACCAATGTCGACTTGTGACATGGTTTTTTGTTCCAGTTTTTATGTAATTTTCAAAAGCCTATTAATGACAATGAAAAGTTTTTTAAACATTGCATATTACTGAGTTCCCTTTAGCTGATTTCTAGTTTAGAATTGCAAGTTTGGTTTAAAAAGTTTTCCAGGTTTCTAATCTTCAAAGAAGTTTCAGAAATTCAGTTTTTTTTGTATGGTTGTTAAAAAGGTTTTTCAAAAACAAAACTTGAAGTTAAATTAATATTGAAGTGAAAGTGGACATATTAAGTTAAATTCAGTTTTGTGTTAAGTTTTATTAATCTCATGTTGAATTTCTAAAAAGGATTTGTCTAAGATTAATTTTTAGAAAAATTGTATTTTCAGTTTGCTTTTCACCACTTACTGTAGCAAAAGCTACAAGCCACAAGCTTGTAGCCTTTGCTACTTGAAGTTCTTTTCTAGTCTTGTTGGTTTTGTTTGTGCAGGTTTGAAGAACAAGGAGAATCATTCATCCTCCATTTCATTTAGTTCCTTTTGAAGACACTTGAGACCCCTGGTTCTGTTGTTGAACCTCAGCAGGGGTCCACTACTTCACATAAGCTCTCATAAGCTCATAGATGGTTTAAGGAAGGCATCAGCCCCATAAGTAAGGCTTGAACCTCTTATTTCATTTTTATTGAACTTTATGTGAAAATTTATGTGATTTTTGTGTTTGAATGCTACATGTTATTTTTCTTGTTTGATTGTGCTTTATTTAAGTTTATTTACATGTTAGATTGAGTAGAAACCAGTTTGGTTTGTGCTTGCTTAAGTTTTGTTTGAAAAAAAAGTCACTTTCTGATTTTCAGGGGGTGTTTGGGTCTGCTTATTAGGCTGGGAACTTAACAAACTTTTGGCTTAAAAACGGCTTAAACACATTCCAGTAAGGTAATAGTAGTGAATTGGTTGTTTGGTTTGAGTTTTGGTAGGAGTAGAAAGCACTTGTATGCTCAAAGTTTGATATGAATAGCTAAAACAGTGAACACACTTTTCTACCTTTTGTAGTGTAAATTGTGACCTCAATCTTGGCATGTTGTTAGGAGTCTTGCTAATCTATGGTTTTATCTATTTTATATGTGATTTGGTATTCATTTGTGCTAAATCTTGGCCTTTAAAAGTCACCAAATTACCAAGTAGATCAGTAAAGTCCATAAGACCCACCTTCTGATGAACAGTGACTGTATGTGTGCTTTGGTGTGATTATTTGCTAGTGCTTGGTGTTCTTTGTGCTTTAACTGACTCCCCACAACCCAACTGGTTGTGGGGGTGCCCCTTTGTCTAAGAAAAAGTCAAAGCAACAGCTTTCCTAAGCTGAAAATCCACCAGACCCGTTTTTAATACAAGCAGTGGGAACCAAGTTCCCACTGGTAGGCTATTGTTTGTACTGCTTGTGCTAAAAGACAGAAACAAGAAAAAGGTCACTATCACAATCTTACTTTTTTGTCTTTAGTGGTGATATATAGGAATTAGGGTTTCATTCTTTTTTCTATAATTTTCTTTTTTAATTCTTAATTTTTCAGTTTAATTTATTTTTGTGTTACTGTTCATTTTCTATTTTTTATATTTAATTGCATTTTTAATTACTTTTAATTAGGCTGTTTTTGGAATTTAGTGTAGAAAATTATTCTTTTTCATTTTAAACATTTTTCCTAGGTTTAGGATAATATTTTAAGGTTTTTAGTTAAAAAAATATTTACTGTTCACCTTTTTAATTATTTTTTATAATTAAATTAGTTTAATTAGGGTTTAATTACTAAACTGTTTTGTCTTTTAGTGCAAAATTTTACATTTTTCAAACTTTTTCAATTTTCTACTGTTCTTTAGGATAATTTAGGATTTTTAAAATTGTTAAATTAATTTTGGCATTATTTTATTATTTTTTAGGATTATTTTAATTTAAAAAATAGTTTTTAGTGATTAAAAAATAGAAAAACAGTTTTTAAAATTTAGGAAAAATACTTTTTAGTCAATAAATAATATAAGTTAGTTATTAGTTCAATAAATTAATATTTTGGGCATTTTGTTAATTATATTTAATTTTAGGGCTTTAATTAGCATTAAAAATTGAATATTTAATTAATAAAAGGTTTTAAAATATATTTGTTGAATTTTTATTCTTATTTATATTATTTATGACTTAGTTTAATATTTTAATTAATTTTTAGGTTTAATTTTTAATTTCGTCACGTTTTACGTATTTACGTTCGCGTTTTACGTCAACGTCGTAGTTTTAATCGTAGTCGTAGCTCGTCTTTAATTTTTCTCTTATCGACCAAAAACGTCACTAATCCAAACTTGATTTTATATATTTTGGCACATTAATACACACACCTCCTTCGAGAACGAACTTGGAATTTATTCGTCTTCACGGTTTTCCTAAATCGTGTCGATTAATACTTGCCGCATTTATACGTTGTTTTCCTAAACGCGTATTTTCTACACCTATCATTTTGGCGCCGCTGCCGGGGAGGTGTTTAGTGTGCCATTATTATTAGTATCGTGTTTGTGTGAGTAGTGCGTTTTAGCTTTTCATTTTTTGGAAAGCGTGAATATCGTACATACTCATTTTTGTTATTTTTTTATCTATTATATTATAGTATCCAAATAAATCGTGTTTAGTTTTCCTAAACTAAACTCACAACAATCTTTACTATATTGTAGATATATTGGTTTTCGTTTTTCTTTGTGAATATATTATTACTATATTGTAGTACGTAAGAACAATAAATATACAAGTACTCCAAAAGCGTGAAAACGCAACCTTGATTCGGGATTTCATCACTCGATCATTGTATTCGAATCTAAAGCAAAAGTTTAAAGGCAAAATAGATAAATACTTTCGTGAGGCTTAATTTCAATTAACACAAACTATAAGGTGGGTATAAGGCGGTTGTATTTCACGACCTAAAGGAAAAAGGCTCTTAAGTGCTTCGCGCCGCCTCGTTTCCTCCGCTTGCTTGTGCGTGTTTTGAGAAAGAGGGCTAATCGAGGGTTTGCCGCCCAAGTATTATCTACGTATATTATATTTGCTTGTGTTTTAAAGATTAAACCCTCTTGAACGTTTTGGTGTTCCACCAACGTTCTAAAGTCATCGAGAACGTTCACTCCACGTGATCGTTTTCATTCTTTGAGGCTCCTTTAATCGAGAAAGTCGATTCGAGGAGAGATTTGTAGATTTGTGTCTACGTAATACATTCAAAAATCCAAAAAAAAAAATTAAAAAAACAATCAAAAACCAAAAAAAAATTGAAAAATCGAAAAACCGCAAAAAGAATCTTCTTTGCTACCACCCATTCTACGCTTAGTGCATGCGCACTCGATCGAAGGATTATTCCAATTCTAGTGAAGCTTCGAATCGACGCAATCATAATCGAAGGAATCGACGACGTAGACGAGAATTAGAAACCGACGTTCCTAATATCGTTGTTGAAGAAACCGTAGAGGAGATGGCCGACAATCGTTCGATGATGGAATTGCTCCAAGCGCCCACCGAGGGTTATGGAGACGCGATCGTAATTCCCGCTATCGAGGCGGAGAATTTTGAGATCAAGAGCGGAATGCTTTCGTTGATCCAAGCTACGAAGTTTCGAGGTCGTGAAGCCGATAATCCTCACGACCATATTCGGAATTTTGATCGTCTTTTGGCCACGAGCAAGTTTAAGAACGTCGACACCGATGTCGTCAAGCTTATGCTTTTTCCGTACTCGCTCGATGGTGCCACCAAGGATTGGTACGAGAAAGAGCCACCTAATTCCATAACTACGTGGAAGGATCTCGTTTCCAAGTTCGTTAATTATTTTTTCCCACCGTCTAAGACAACGTTTTTCAAGAACGAGATTACAAAATTTGAGCAAAAATTGAATGAATCTTTTAGAGACGCGTGGGATCGTTTTAAGGAATTGCTTAGGCAATGTCCTCACCATGGTTTTTCCGAGTTGCACCAAATCGATACGTTTTACAACGATCTTAATTTTCACGAACAAGACTCGTTGAATTCCGCCGCCGGTGGCAACTTTTTGTGTAAGACTCCGAGAGAAGCTTTGATAATTATCGAAAACCGATCCAAGGTTTACCAACTCCGCAATGCACCGAGTGTTGCCAATGTCGCCAATGTTAGTAGTTCTAATCGCGACATTGAGAGGGTTGATGCGAAAGTCGACAAGTTGACGAATGTGTTTACGTCTTTTCTCGTGGAGATGCAAAAGAAAGACGCTCCCGCTACGGTGAAAGCGGTTGAGGTTTCGTGTACGTTTTGTGGTGGACCTCATAATTATTACGAGTGTGCGGCTACGGATGGCCAAACGTCGAATGTGAGTGCGTTAAATGGAAACAACAATTTTTCTAATCAAAATAACGTCGGTCCATCACAACAAGGCTGACCCCGAGGGGGCGGTGTTCTTTATTGATAAACGTTTTGAGAACTTATACAATCCGCCACCCCCTCCCACCAATGACTTAAATGTGAGGATTTTTAGCGCGACTAATTTTGAATTTGACACGCCAAATATTTTCGACATTATTCAATCGGGTTTTCATAAAGAGTTTAAAAACGATGAAAAAGGAAAGGATTTTAAAAATGTTTTAAATGATTTTTCTACATGTTTAACTCCGTCATCACCGCGTTATATGAGTGCTACCACCTCGTCTACTCCTTTTGACGATGGTTGGTGTGGATCTAGTGTGGGGGAAGCCCCAAATGTTCCCTTCCATTTCTCCACCGAGGACGAGATTTACGATCCCGGAATTGCTTGTAAAGGGAAATCTCGGTCTTCCACCGATGCAATAGATGGAAAATCTTTTCGTTTGCTTGGTGTGAGTCTACCTCGAGTAGCTCATAAATTTGACTTACCCATTGCCCCACCTTTCTACTTCTTATCTCTTTTCTTCTACCCCATTGGGGTTTTGGCACGTGTCGAAGTGGCATTGTTTCGTCTTTCATCCGAAAACGAAGACACTATCTTTGACCCCGGTATACGTTTATCGGGTTTTTAAAGTACTCCATGTACTTTTGGGCCTTGTTTATCATGTAAGTCCCACTAAAAATGACCAAACCAAGATTATCCCTAAATGATCACATTTATGGGGATTCGAGTCGAGCTTTTGACTCGGTTAACAAAAACAAGGTGCCTCGTGGGGGATTCTCATGCTTATCCTTGTAAATATTATCGCTTTCTTAGTTAATGTAACGAGGGGACTTGTGCTCTTCCAACCTTTGTTCCGTGGTTGTTTGTGATTGTGATTTATTAGGTTCATCGTCATCATTGAAGCCTCTCGTGTTCGTTTTACGTAGCACTCGAGCTTCGATCGTTGCCTTTGGAGATTCCGATATCCGATGATATCCTTTTATGTTCTAACGTTTATCTTATTAGCATAATTCATAAACGGCTTTTAGGTTATTCGTTTTACCCTTTCCATGCTCGAGATTAAGCATTCGACTTCGTCTCTAGTATGGGGGTGTTTACACCCCTAGACTCGAAACATTGAGGACAATGTTTAGTTTTAGTATGGGGGGGGGGGGGGGGTGAGTAGATACTTCACCTTGCTTACGTCAACACGCAATCCATATTCATCTTTTTGTTATCATTTTGTTGCAAAATAAGGCTAAAAATGGCGAAATTTTAAAAATTTTCTTGTTTTTCATAAGTGTTTAAGACACGAATGTAGGTTTTCCGATGGTGAGAACAAGAGTAATTTTTGACTCGACCGTGCGTGTTGAGCACTTAGCTTCGATTCCTTAACTTTTTAGGCTAAGTCTCTTAAATGAGGACGAGAAATGATAGAGTTATTTATAAGTCTCGTAATCGTCACGATCTTATGTGTAGTAATTATTAGCTTATTCTCCCAACGCTTTTGCATAATAAATTGTTAATAAATATTGATTTGACGGTTTAGTCACTATTGTTGGTTTCTAATTTGTTTTGGTAGCTTCCATGTAATTAAATTGGGAAAACATTAAGGTATCGCCAGCGTCACGGTTTTGAAGTATTGGCACCCGAATAATCGAAAGCTTCACCTAATAATAAGATTTCAAGTGCTCACCTAAATTAAGCAAAAATTTGAAGCTCACAAGGCCGAAAAATCTATGCCCAAATTGAAAGTGAATTAAGCCTTAATCTTTGAAGCTTTAAAGATCCAAAATTCGCTTGAGCGTGAGGATATACGTCTTTGGCTAATAAAACCACCGATGAGGCGGATAATAAAAGGCAAGGCAAGACCGAAGTCATAATAAAAGCTTCATGGCGAAGTTGAATAAAAGATGGAGGTAAACCAAAGATAATAAGGCCCTTCCGTTAGGGGGCGTATAAAAGTCTTGGTAATAAGTCTCATGTTCAAAACCGTTATAAAACCGTGTTTATCGATCCTTCTTGTTGACTTAATTTTTTGACATCGATGTCTATTAGGATGAATTATTGATTTGATGATTTTGGCTACACCATTAAGTTTCTATTTTTAGACTTAATCTCTATTCACGCATAAGTCGATGATGTATCTCGTGATCATTAAGACAAAATAAAATATAAGAGATACCAATTAGGGATAAGGGAGTTTAGGTTCGTAATAACACTCATGAGATGTGTACGTGTTGCTAACTTATAATAACAATGATCTCGTTACACGCTTAGCATGGAATTGGGTGAAAATCGAGGACGACGAAATTATTTCTAACGAAGCATTCACGTGTTCTTGTTCTATGATCCCAAAAGTCACATTCCGTGATGAAGACAATACATTATGTCTAAAACACGTGTAGTTGTTTATTTAAATTTATGTCTTCAATAAATGTCATCATAAAATGAATTTTGGAAGTGCTATGATACTTAATTCTAGCATTGCGTGGGGACACGGCAATGGTTTAGTATGGGGGAGTGATGAGACTGTATTTATACATAGTCTCATCGTCCAAATTGGGCTTAAAACGCTTAAAATATCGTCAAAATACCCAAAATATGCCTGTGTTTGTTCATTGTGTATTTCAGGTACGGATATCGTGAATTCACCAAAAGATCAAAGGAATCAAGCAAAAACGAACACGGGAAACGAAGCCGCACAAAGAACCGGACCCGAATCATGAATTTCCAAAAAGACCCTTGAAGTTTTGAAGATTGGCAACTTTGGTCCCTCTACTTTGGAAGACTTGTCATATTATACCCTTGTGAACACTCAAATTACACATTGGGTCCCTAATATTTCAAGTATATACACATTTGGTCCTTGAAGAATGCAATTTATGCATAAAAAACCTTTTAAACAAGCTTTGAAAAACAATGTGCCAAAAGTGACAAGTTGCTGAAAGATTTTGCAAAGGGAAAAAGTATTTGAGCTGATTTGTTAGAATATGAAATAACCATGGGACTTGGGGGACCAGTTCTGACCAGACACCAAACTTCCCTCCACCACTTATATCCTGCCACGTCACCTAGACCCACCCATTTACCTTTCTACCCAACCAAACCCGAAACCCAGCCCAAACCACCACTCGGTTTTGTTTTTTTAAACCAAGTCAAAACAGGTCAACCCCACTTAGTTTTTTAAACCGGTTTTATATTAATTAAAAGTGGGGGAAACATCAGTTTAAAAATTAAACAAGATTAAAAACCCTGTTTATCCTTTCCCTCTCCCACATAAACCCTAATCCCACTCTCACTCAAACCAAGGGGGTTTCGCCCCATTACTTCCAGATTGTTAATTAACCCACTTCTAAACCCATCCCACCAACAAACCAAGCCAACCCGTGACCACAAATGGGTCCCCCAAGGTCCCCTGTTTGTTCATTTTTGGCAAAAAGGGAATATTACAGCAATCAAGCGGCTCTCATTCACTCCTTTCTCCCTAAGGGTCCTATTGAACGTATATGATCAACCTTCACCAGCTGGCATCCAACATCAATCACGTGAAGGACTTGAAGACCAACTTTTCAAGATTTGACCAAGGGCATGACTGGAAATGTACAAGATTAGGGTTTTAGTTTATTCTCAGCATCTAGATTGTTCCTAGGACCAGTATAAAACCAATGTCGACTTGTGACATGGTTTTTTGTTCCAGTTTTTATGTAATTTTCAAAAGCCTATTAATGACAATGAAAAGTTTTTTAAACATTGCATATTACTGAGTTCCCTTTAGCTGATTTCTAGTTTAGAATTGCAAGTTTGGTTTAAAAAGTTTTCCAGGTTTCTAATCTTCAAAGAAGTTTCAGAAATTCAGTTTTTTTTGTATGGTTGTTAAAAAGGTTTTTCAAAAACAAAACTTGAAGTTAAATTAATATTGAAGTGAAAGTGGACATATTAAGTTAAATTCAGTTTTGTGTTAAGTTCTATTAATCTCATGTTGAATTTCTAAAAAGGATTTGTCTAAGATTAATTTTTAGAAAAATTGTATTTTCAGTTTGCTTTTCACCACTTACTGTATCAAAAGCTACAAGCCACAAGCTTGTAGCCTTTGCTACTTGAAGTTCTTTTCTAGTCTTGTTGGTTTTGTTTGTGCAGGTTTGAAGAACAAGGAGAATCATTCATCCTCCATTTCATTTAGTTCCTTTTGAAGACACTTGAGACCCCTAGTTCTGTTGTTGAACCTCAGCAGGGGTCCACTACTTCACATAAGCTCTCATAAGCTCATAGATGGTTTAAGGAAGGCATCAGCCCCATAAGTAAGGCTTGAACCTCTTATTTCATTTTTATTGAACTTTATGTGAAAATTTATGTGATTTTTGTGTTTGAATGCTACATGTTATTTTTCTTGTTTGATTGTGCTTTATTTAAGTTTATTTACATGTTAGATTGAGTAGAAACCAGTTTGGTTTGTGCTTGCTTAAGTTTTGTTTGAAAAAAAAGTCACTTTCTGATTTTAAGGGGGTGTTTGGGTCTGCTTATTAGGCTGGGAACTTGACAAACTTTTGGCTTAAAAACGGCTTAAACACATTCCAGTAAGGTAATAGTAGTGAATAGGTTGTTTGGTTTGAGTTTTGGTAGGAGTAGAAAGCACTTGTATGCTCAAAGTTTGATATGAATAGCTAAAACAGTGAACACACTTTTCTACCTTTTGTAGTGTAAATTGTGACCTCAATCTTGGCATGTTGTTAGGAGTCTTGCTAATCTAGGGTTTTATCTATTTTATATGTGATTTGGTATTCATTTGTGCTAAATCTTGGCCTTTAAAAGTCACCAAATTACCAAGTAGATCAGTAAAGTCCATAAGACCCACCTTCTGATGAACAGTGACTGTATGTGTGCTTTGGTGTGATTATTTGCTAGTGCTTGGTGTTCTTTGTGCTTTAACTGACTCCCCACAACCCAACTGGTTGTAGGGGTGCCCCTTTGTCCAAGAAAAAGTCAAAGCAACAGCTTTCCTAAGCTGAAAATCCACCAGACCCGTTTTTAATACAAGCAGTGGGAACCAAGTTCCCACTGGTAGGCTATTGTTTGTAATGCTTGTGCTAAAAGACAGAAACAAGAAAAAGGTCACTATCACAATCTTACTTTTTTTGTCTTTAGTGGTGATATATAGGAATTAGGGTTTCATTCTTTTTTCTATAATTTTATTTTTTAATTCTTAATTTTTCAGTTTAATTTATTTTTGTGTTACTGTTCATTTTCTATTTTTTATATTTAATTGCATTTTTAATTACTTTTAATTAGGCTGTTTTTGGAATTTAGTGTAGAAAATTATTCTTTTTCATTTTAAACATTTTTCCTAGGTTTAGGATAATATTTTAAGGTTTTTAGTTAAAAAAATATTTACTGTTCACCTTTTTAATTATTTTTTATAATTAAATTAGTTTAATTAGGGTTTAATTACTAAAATGTTTTGTCTTTTAGTGCAAAATTTTACATTTTTCAAACTTTTTCAATTTTCTACTGTTCTTTAGGATAATTTAGGATTTTTAAAATTGTTAAATTAATTTTGGCATTATTTTATTATTTTTTAGGATTATTTTAATTTAAAAAATAGTTTTTAGTGATTAAAAAATAGAAAAATAGTTTTTAAAATTTAGGAAAAATACTTTTTAGTCAATAAATAATATAAGTTAGTTATTAGTTCAATAAATTAATATTTTGGGCATTTTGTTAATTATATTTAATTTTAGGGCTTTAATTAGCATTAAAAATTGAATATTTAATTAATAAAAGGTTTTAAAATATATTTGTTGAATTTTTATTCTTATTTATATTATTTATGACTTAGTTTAATATTTTAATTAATTTTTAGGTTTAATTTTTAATTTCGTCACGTTTTACGTATTTACGTTCGCGTTTTACGTCAACGTCGTAGTTTTAATCGTAGTCGTAGCTCGTCTTTAATTTTTCTCTTCTCGACCAAAAACGTCACTAATCCAAACTTGATTTTATATATTTTGGCACATTAATACACACACCTCATTCGAGAACGAACTTGGAATTTATTCGTCTTCACGGTTTTCCTAAATCGTGTCGATTAATACTTGCCGCATTTATACGTTGTTTTCCTAAACGCGTATTTTCTACATCTATCAATTAGAAAAGTCATTTTTCAAAGTACCAATTTCTCCCTCTAATCGTCTCATATTAGCCTCATTCGTTTTCATGTAATTTTGAAAATCGTTTGACGAACTATTTTGATTTGAATTAAAGTTCCCTTGGTTTTGATTGTTTCTTTGAAAATTGTTTTGATTACCACATGAAAAATTGTTTCCTTGATTGTTGTTGTTTGAAAAATTCGAGTTTTGGTTATTGTCTCGATTTTGCCAAGTTATATTACGACCTTGATTATAACCTCCTTGATTTTGATTCGAAAAATTTCCTTGTTGATTGTTTCCTTGAAAATTGTTTCGGTTTTGAAAATTGTTGCCTTGGTTATAATTTCCTTGTTGTGATGGACCCGCGTTATTTTGATTTGAAAAATTGTTGTTTCCATTTAACGCACTCACATTCGACGTTTGGCCATCCGTAGCCGCACACTCGTAATAATTATGAGGTCCACCACAAAACGTACACGAAACCTCAACCGCTTTCACCGTAGCGGGAGCGTCTTTCTTTTGCATCTCAACGAGAAAAGACGTAAACACATTTGTCAACTTGTCGACTTTTGCATCAACTCTCTCAATGTCGCGATTAGAACTACTAACATTGGCGAAATTGGCAACACTTGGTGCATTGCGGAGTTGGTAAACCTTGGATCAGTTCTCGATAATTATCAATGCATCTTTCGGAGTCTTACACAAAAAGTTGCCACCGGCGGCAGAATTCAACGAGTCTTGTTCGTGAAAATTAAGACCGTTGTAAAACGTATCGATTTGGTGCAACTCGGAAAAACCATGGTGAGGACATTGCCTAAGCAATTCCTTAAAGCGATCCCACGCGTCTCTAAAAGATTCATTCGGTTTTTGCTCAAATTTCGTAATCTCGTTTTTGAAAAACGTTGTCTTAGACGGTGGGAAAAAATAATTAACGAACTTGGAAACGAGATCCTTCCACGTAACTATGGAATTAGGTGGCTCTTTCTCGTACCAATCCTTGGCGGCACCATCGAGCGAGTACGGAAAAAGCATAAGCTTGACGACATCGGTGTCGACGTTCTTAAACTTGCTCGTGGCCAAAAGACGATCAAAATTCCGAATATGGTCGTGAGGATTATCGGCTTCACGACCTCGAAACTTCGTAGCTTGGATCAACGAAAGCATTCCGCTCTTAATCTCAAAATTCTCCGCCTCGATAGCGGGAATTACGATCGCGTCTCCATAACCCTCGGTGGGCGCTTGGAGCAATTCCATCATAGATCGATTGTCGGCCATCTCCTCTACGGTTTCTTCAACAACGATATTAGGAACGTCGGTTTCTAATTCTTGTCTACGTCGTCGATTCCTTCGATTACGATTGCGTCGATTCGAAGCTTCACTAGAATTGGAATAGTCCTTCAATCGAGTGCGCATGCACTAAGCGTAGAATGGGTGGTAGCAAAGAAGATTCTTTTTGCGGTTTTTCAATTTTTCAATTTTTTTTTTGGTTTTTGATTGTTTTAATTTTTTTTTGGATTTTTGTTGTATTACGTAGACACAAATCTACAAATCTCCCCTCGAATCGATCTTCTCGATTAAAGGAGCCTCAAAGAATGAAAACGATCACGTGGAGTGAACGTTCTCGATGACTTTAGAACGTTGGTGGAACACCAAAACGTTCAAGAGGGTTTAATCTTGAAAACACAAGCAAATATAATATACGTAGATAATACTTGGGCGGCAAACCCTCGATTAGCCCTCTTTCTCAAAACACGCACAAGCAAACGGAGGAAACGAGGCGGCGCGAAGCACTTAAGAGCCTTTTTCCTTTAGGTCGTGAAATACAACCGCTTTATACCCACCTTATAGTTTGTGTTAATTGAAATTAAGCCTCACGAAAGTATTTATCTATTTTGCCTTTAAACTTTTGCTTTGGATTCGAATACAATGATCGAGTGATGAAATCCCGAATCAAGGTTACGTTTTCACGCTTTTGGAGTACTTGTATATTTATTGTTCTTACGTAGTACAATATAGTAATAATATATTCACAAGAAAAACGAAAACCAATATATCTACAATATAGTAAAATGATTGATTTGTGTTTAATTTAGGAAAATTAAACACGATTTATTTGGATATTATACTATAATAAAGAAAAATAACAAAAATGAGTATGTACGATATTCACGCTTTCCAAAAATTGAAAAGCAAAAACGCACTACTCACACAAACACGATACTAATAATAATGGCACACTAAACACATCCCCGGCAGCGGCGCCAAAATGATGTAGTAGTTTTTAGTGATATACAAGTCTTAGGAAAGACGAGTATAAATGCGGTAAGTATTAATCGACACGATTTAGGAAAACCGTGAAGACGAATAAATTCCAAGTTCGTTCTCGAAGGAGGTGTGTGTATTAATGTGCCAATATATGAAATAACAATGTTTGGATTAGTGACGTTTTTTGGTTTTAAGAGAGAAAAATAGAAGACGAGTTACGACTACGTTAAACTACGACGAATTAACGTAAAACGCGAACGTAAATACGTAAAACGTGACGAAATTAAAAATTAAACCTAAAAATTAATTAAAATATTAAACTAAGTCTTAAATAATATAAATAAGAATAAAAATCCAACAAATATATTTTAAAACCTTTTATTAATTAAATATTCAATTTTTAATGCTAATTAAAGCCCAAAAATTAAATATAATTAACAAAATGCCCAAAATAATATTTTATTGAACTAATAAGTTACTTATATTATTTAAAGACTAAAAAGTATTTTTCATAAATTTTAAAAACTATTTTTCTATTTTTAAATGACTTAAAACTATTTTTAAACTAAAATAATTATAAAAAATATAAAAATAATGCCAAAATTAATTTAACAATTTTAAAAATCTTAATTTACCCTAATGAATAGTAGAAAATTGAAAAAGTTTGATAAATGTAAAAATTTGCACTAAAAGACAAAATAGTTTAATAATTAAACCCTAATTAAACTAATTAATTATAAAAAATGATTAAAAAGGATGAACAGTAAATATTTTTAAACTAAAAATCTTAAATTAATTTTCTAAATCTAAGAAAAATTTTAAAAGTGAAAAATATGTATTTTTACCACTAAAAGACAAAAACAGAATAATTAAAAAGTAATTAAAAATGCAATAAAACCTAAAAAATACTTAATGAACAGTGACAGAAAATTAAATTATACTAAAAAATCAGAAATTAAAAAAGAAAAATAATGGAAGAAGAATGAAAGTCTAAAACCTATTTAACACCACTAAAGACAAAAAAAGAAAGAACTGATAGTGACCTTTTGATTGTTTTCTGTCTTTTAGCTAAGCAGTAGGAACAACAAAGCTAGCAGTGGGAAAGGAGTTCCCACTGCTTGTATTAAAAAACGGGTCTGGTGCTTGATTTGCTTGTAGATTCTTTGTTACTGAGTTTTGATGGGAAACAAAGGCACCCCCACACTCATGGAAGTGTGGGGAGTCAGTATAAACACAAAAAGCTCACAAGTCTTTCACAAATTCAGGCACAAAACTGGCAAATAAGTTACTGATATAGCTATGGCAAGTATCTGATGAACAGTGCTGATCTATATGGCAAAATGGTGAGTTTTAAGGCTACCAAACTTACACAAAACCTAACCAAATCACATGAAACAAATCACAAGCCCTAGGTAAACAGTTCAACTCACAACTTGCAGGATTTCAAGAAAAATGATGCACTAATCCAGGCAGAAACAAGGTTTAACTTATTTTTAAGCTATGTGCCAATTTTTTTAGCATGCAAACTACTTATACCCCCTACTGAACTCAAACCAATTACTGAATATACTTTAACTACCCTAATGGAGTGTGTTTTAACAGCTTAACCAACTTAAATGATACTTAAACCAACTGATAACCTCAAATCCAAACACCCTCTTAAAAACTGAAATCAAGACTTAACAAAGTAGTTGCTTCTAAAACTTAACCAAACTGATTGAAAATGATATAGACACATATATAAATCTATATTAAGCTTAATCAAACAGGAAAACAAACAAAAACACAGATTTCACCAACACACAAGAAAAATCACATAAACTTCAATATCCTATGCTTTTTGGGTTCAAGCCAAACCTAGGTCAGCTGATGCCTTCAAAAAGGTGGAATAAGGGCTTATGCAAGCTTGTGGAGTATCCCTGTTGAGGTTCAACAACAGAACCAGGGTACTTATATCTTCAAGGTGAGAATTAAGTGAAATGAAATGAATGGTTCTTCTTTCTTGTTTTCTTGACACCTGCACACTCACCACAAAACAAAGAACAAACAAGCAGCTTGTATAAGCTGCTTCCACAAGCTTGTCAAGGCTTGTGGTGGTAGCTTATACAAACAGTAAGGATAATAAGAAAAAAATAAGATTTTTATGAAAAAAAATCTTTAAAACAAACCTTTTGAAACCAACTATAACTTTACAATAATTATCAATAAGCTGAAATCAAATCAACATTCCACTTTCACTTCTTGTAAATATTGAATTCAAGCTTATGAAATTACTTTATATCAAGAACCCTAAAAAGACTGATTTCTGAAAACCTTTTGAAAAATGACCACTCTTGAAAACTTAACTAAATCCCATGAAAATAAGATAATTAAACTAAGAAAGCAATAAGGAACTCAGAGTTTATGTAAACTTAAAACTTTTCATTTTCATTAATCAATTTTAGAAAATTACATAAAAACTGGAATAAAAGGCCATTCACAAGTTGAAGGCTCTTTTTATACTAGTCCTAAGTACATTCTAGAACTACAACTATGAAGAAAACCCTAGTCACTAAATTACCTAAATTGCCCTTTGAAAAATCCGAATCTTGGTCAAGCTTTGGCTCACATGTGATGAAAGTGATAGCCAGTTGTATATAATTGATCTCATTCGTCCATTCAACCATTGGGGAGCACGAAAATCACTTGAGCCGTGGATTTTCTGAAAAGATGCCATTGTTGCTATTTTGAGAGAGGCAGGGGAGCATGGGGGGACCCATTTGGTGAAGTGGTGAGCTGTTTTGTTGGTGGGATAGGATGAGGGTTATGTGAATTATTATTCTGGAGGGTATCAAATAAAAACCCTTTGATTAGGGTAGGATTAGGATTAGGGTTCTTGGGTGTTAAGAGAGGATGAACAGGTGTGTTTGATTGTGGATTAGGTTTGTTAAACATGTTTCCCTCCCTAAAATAACATTAATAAAACGGTTTAAAAAGTTAGTGGGAGGTTTTGACTATGTTTGACCAAGGTGACGTGGGCAGGTGATGTGTCTATGGAGGGTGATGTGTCTGGCTATGATTGGTTAATGATCTTTCCTTGTCTGGGCAGAATAGCCCCCCCATGTTCCATAAAGTCTTCAAGTTGTATTAAACAGCTCCAATACTCTATTTCCTTTGAAATAACTTTCAAGCATTTGTCAAATTTGGCACAATGACTTGGTAAACTTTTCACCAAGGATCAAAAGTGTATAACAGGCATTCTTCAAGGGCCAATCATGCACATGTCTTCAAATATCAAGAATATATCTTGCACAAATGAATAGTGGAGGGTCATTTGTGACAAGTCTTCATAATTTGAGGGACCATTCTTGCCAATTTTCAACTCTTCAAGGGAAATTTTGGAAAATCTTGATTCGGGTCCGGTTCTTTGTGCGGCTTCGTTTCCCGTGTTCGTATTTGCTTGATTCCTTTGATCTTTTGGTGAATTCACGATATCCGTATCTAAAATACACAATGAACAAACACAGGCATATTTTGGGTATTTTGACGATATTTTAAGCGTTTTAAGCCCGATTTGGACGATGAGACTATGTATAAATACAGTCTCATCAGGTTTACAATAAGAAAGAAAAACGTATACTTGAAAAGGTACATGTTAAGTTTTTAGAGAGTAAACCTAGTGATCTTGAGAGTAGACCAAATTGGTTCTTTGATTTAGAACCTTTATCTAGAACCTTGAATTATATGCCTGTTACTAATCCAGACATTGTGAAAGAGGATTCAAATGTTGTGGAAGAACCTATTGTTGAAATTTCAGGTAAACAGGTTGACAAGGATGTAGGATCACATGCAGTCCAATCAGCTCCCATACTTGAGTATGTTACCATTCCCATATGGACGGATGGATTTGCTGCTGCTGGAAAGGAAAAAGGTGGTCCACAAGAAAAACCAATTGATGGAAACATGCATGAATCTTCAAGCGCTGATAAAGGAAACTCCGATGTTGACATGCCAAATTCAAGCGTTGATAACTCTGACGCTGACAGGCCAAATTCAGGCGTTGACAACCCTTTTGACCACTTATTCTCTTTCAATGTTTTTGAACAAGGAGAACCTTCCACAGTTCATGAAGAGGTTCATTCTAGTGATGATGGAGGAGAATTTGAAGATGATATTGGCAACATGGAGACTGAGATTGAAGACAACACACTTATTGTAGGAGGAACACTTACATCTACTATCAAAAATCATCCTCCTTCTCTAATCATTGGTGATGTGTTGTCTCCTGTTCAAACAAGAAGGTCTCATCTGACTCAAGGAGGTTTTATTGCCAATATCCACAAGAAGGTTACCCCTCTTATACAGGCATGTTTGTTTGCTTGTTTTCTGTCACAACAGGAACCCAAGAAGATATTTGATGCTCTCAAAGAACCAAGTTGGGTGGAAGCAATGCAGGATGAGCTTCACCAATTTGCTATTCAAGATGTTTGGGAGTTAGTCGATTGTCCTAGATATGTAAGACCTATAGGGGCAAGATGGGTTCTTAGAAACAAGAAGGATGAAAGAGGAATTGTGATCAGAAACAAGGCATGTTTAGTTGCTCAAGGCTATACACAAGAGGAAGGGATAGACTATGGAGAGGTTTTTGCACCTATTGCAAGGATTGAAGCAATAAGGATTTTCCTAGCCTATGCTTCTTGCATGGGCTTCATAGTTTATCAAATGGATGTGAAGAGTGCTTTTCTTTATGGCACAATTGTAGAGGAGGTTTATGTAATGCAGCCTCCTGGTTTTGAAGATTCAGAACATCTAGACAAGGTGTATAGAGTGAAGAAAGCAATGTATGGACTTCATCAAGCCCCAAGAGAATGATATGGTACATTGTCCACCTATCTGGTGGAAAATGGATTCAAGAGGGCACCATAGATCAGACATTATTTACCAAGAAGATTGGTAAGGACTTTCTACTTGTTCAGGTCTATGTGGATGATATCATCTTTGGTTCTTCAAGTCCAAAGATGAGTGAATACTTTTCCAAGCTCATGACAGAAAAATTCAAGATGAGTGCAATGGGAGAGATGAACTTCTTTCTAGATTTACAAGTTCAACAGAAAGCAGATGGTATCTTTATCTCTCAAGACAAGTATGTAGGAGAAATCTTGAAGAAGATTGGCTTTTCTCCACATGAAAAACGGGCTAGCACACCCATGGATAGGGAACACCCTTGGGGAAAGATTGGAGATGGAAAAGAGGTGGATGTCAGGCATTATAGGTCAATGATTGGATCATTGATGTATCTTATAACTTCTAGACCTGACATCATGTTTGATGTGTGTGCATGTGCACGCCATCAAGTGACTCCCAAAGAGTGTCATCTTCATGCTGTCAAGAGGATCTTTAGATACCTTAGGTGCTATCCTACCTTGGGATTATGGTATCCAAAGGATTCTCTATTGGGGAGCTTATTGGTTATTCAGACAGTGGTACCTTGGGATTATGATATCCAAAGGATTCTCTATTGGGGAGCTTATTGGTTATTCAGACAGTGATTATGGAGGTGACAAGTTTGATAGAAAATCCAAAACTGGTGGATGCCAATTTCTTGGGAGAAGATTGATATCTTGGCAATGCAAGAAACAAACAGTGGTGGCCAACTCTACAACTGAAGCATAATATGTAGCCGCAGTTGCTTGTTATGGACAAGTCTTATGGATTCAGAACCAACTGTTGGATTATGGGTATAATTTTATGCATACCAAGATTTTTGTAGAAAATAACAGTACCTTATGCATTATTAAGAATCCTGTACATCATTCTAAAACAAAACACATAGAAATTAGACATCATTTTATAAGAGATTGTTTTGGAAAAGGTTTAATACAACTAGATAGGGTTGACACAGAAGAAAATGTGGCATATTTGTTAACTAAACCTTTTTATGCTAGGAGGTTTCAATACTTGGTAACAAGTATTGGAATGATCAATCTTACCTTAAATGTGTTTTTGGAACTTATTGTAAAAGTATGTATAGGATATGCATTGTTATTGGTCTTTGTACAAAATTAGGTTTTCCACTTTATTTTTCTAACGCTGACAAAGGTTGTTTTAACGCTAATAAGTGTTAAAATGGACGTTGACATCAATATGTTAGTTTTGTGGTTTTTGATATAATTATGCAGGCATTATGAGCATTGTACAAATGGATACAGAGTTGCTTATGTACTTTTGAAGCTTACTAGGAGTGCACTCAAGTTTATGGATGATGGTTGGAATGTTTACATTCCTATCTTGACATAAATTTTTATTCCATATTTTACTTTTAGCAACTTGTATATCATTGTTTAAGGGGAGGTTTAAGAAACCTTTAGGAATTTTTGGTATTCTTATAATACTCTTATCATAATTCTAGATTGTGTCCACTGGTGAGTACGAGTTAGTTTTCTAAATCGTGAGGCACTGTAGCATGCAAAGTTGATATACTTTGCACGCTGCCAAGACTTTTTGACCTAGAATTGGATGTGGTCGGTTGGGAGACTTGGGTACGTTTTTATTGGGCTTACCTGGGAAGTTACAAGGGATTTATATGAGATAACTTCATTGTTAAGAACTTTGGTTAGCAAGGGACACTTGAGGGCAATTATGTCTATCTTTCTTAAGCAAGTGTGCATGATTGGACAGTGCTTGCCACCATATAGTGATTTTCAGTCTATAAGTTATCTTCACTAGGATAAATTACTTTGTTAAGGTCCTTTTTCTTTTTAATTTTTTTAATTTTTGGACGCTGACACTTTTCTTTCCAAACATTGATAAGACCAATTTTAACGTTGACATGGCATATTACCAACATTGATAATAATATAGCTGTTGGGCGCTGATAAGTTATTTTTGACCGTTGATAAACATTGGGTCCTACCCAGTTGTTATTTTTGACGAAAATATGGGCTCTAATTTTAGGAGTTGGTAACTTTTTATTAATGTTTGAGATAAGTTATATATTTTCAAGATTTTCATTATTACTTTTTGAATATAACTGCCTCATGTTTTGACCAATCACATATTTTAACCTCTCCTATATATTTGGCTCATTTCTTTTAAACAGGGTAACTTCTTGTTCTTGTCTAACTAAAGTTTTCTCAAACCTTCATCTTCCATAACTTTTGTCACAACTTTCTTTCATCAATGGCGCCTAAGTTTAAACCTATAGATTTGGAATTGGGGTTCAGGAGTCAACACAACATGGTAGCTTATTTACAAGCTGATAATACTATGTTTCCCAATATACTCAGATGGTTGAGTATTTGAATGCATCCCCTTTAAGGTATGCCTTTCTCATGCTCCTCTTATCCCTGTCACACACATTAAACAGTTTTGGAAAACTGTTCGTTCCTCAACAGTTAATGAAGTGACTACATTGACTACTATTATCCATGGGGTTCCATGGGTGGTTACTGAAGCTTTGGTTCGCCAAGCTTTGCATCTTAATGATGCAGATGGTATAACCACTCTACCCATTGCAGAGCTAGAACAAGGACTCCAAGCTTTGGGATATCCTTTGCCTAAACAAGGCCATTTAAACAAATATTCAAAACAAGAATTTCCCCCGGCTTGGAAGTACTTAATACATGTCATTCTTCAATGTTTGAGTCCCAAATGTACTGCACACAATGAAATCAACCGATCTATTGGGAGTGCCATTGTGTGTATTGCGACTGGGCAAAAGTATAACTTTTCGAAAATGATTTTTGATGGCATGTGTCATAACAAGGGTAACAAGATGACTCTTGCTTACCCAAGGTTTTTACAAATGGTGTTTGATTTACAAGAATACTGCAATAGGGATCACAATGATTTTTATACGATCCCTGTTCAAAAGAAAGCAATTTTTAGGAAGATGAACTCTAAACCTTATAGAGACCTACCCCTCACCCAAGCCAAGCTTGCTGTTATTGAAGAATCAAACACACACCCTCAACCACAACCATACCCATTGCCTGAACAACCACCATCACCCCAACACATGGAAGTTGACCTAGAACAATTCAACGTTGACACTTCAAATGTTGGCGTTGACACTCCAAATCCAAACGCTGACACCCTTTTACCACAAACCCAAACACCCTTTAACCTTCAACCAGACTCTCAATCCATTCCATCTTCTACACCACCAGAGTATAGGTTGATAAAATGCCAAAGGACTACTAGAGTGTTCTCCTCTAGTGGTCCTAGCCATGTAGCAGAGAGAACCACCACCACAAGTATGGTTGGTGACGTGGGTGGGGCTAGGGCTATTGGTTATAGCTTAGATGCAGGTCAAGACAGTCCTAACATCATTAAGACCCCATCTATGCCCCATAAATCTACTTTGGGAGGTCAACTTCCCATTCTAGAGGAGGGAAAATTGGAACCTTACACACTTTTGGAATTGACGGCTGTCTGCATTAGCTTGCAAAAGCAAAATCCTGACCTTGTACAGATTATCAACACACAAGGCCTTGAACTCAAGCAATTGAAGGAGATGATTGTTATTTTAGAAGGTGCTAACACTAGGTGTAGGGAGGAGGATTCTTCCAAAGAGGAGGATGAACAGGTCCATGTGAGTGACAAAGGCTCACAAGAAGGTACTTCTTTTGGTGATTCTTTGGGTATAGCTGAGGCTCTTACAGATTTGAAGAGGCAACCAGGTTTTGATGCTTCATTGGTGACTCCTACAAAGTTATCTTTTACTAAAATGATGAAGCAGTTCATAGAGTCAGCCGCTGATAAAAGTAAGTTAAGCGTTGACACTCATAGTTTGGACGCTGACAGACTTGTAGATGTACTTGGTGTATCCCAGTCATCAGCTATCATCAAGAATGTGTCTACATAGGTACCATAAACTTCTTTACCCACTTTTGATGTATTGGATAAAGGTAAAGGGATTATGGTGGAAGTTGAAAAGCCAAAGACGAATGAAGCCCAGATTAAGTTTGATCAAGCTTTGGCTGCACAACTACAAGCAAAGGATTGGGCTACTACTAAAGAGATAGAAAAAGTTGGTAGTGATGATGAAAGCTCAGATTCTAGTGTTATGATCATTGACGATCCAGAGAGGCTAGAATATGGAGATGAGTTGGCTAAGGAAAGGCTTGAGGACTTGAAAATGCAAGTTGATTATGAAATGCCTGAAGTAGCCAAAATGTACTTTGCATGGGAGAAAGGCTTGAGGAGTTGAAAATGCAAGTTGATTATGAAATGCCTGAAGTAGCCAAAATGTACTTTGCATGGGAGAATACGGATATGGAGAATCCAAACATGACAATTTCAGATCAAATTTGGGGTTTGGAGATTTTCTTAAGAGTTCAAAGAGATTGCAAGGTAATCTTGAAGTATAAGGCTAGCAAGGTTCTTTCACATACTAAGAAGGATAAAAGGGAGCTCTATTATATGCTTCTGAGATGTCATCAAGGGGGTTGGACTTTCAAGAAATTGAAGGATTTGTCCTTTGATGAATTGGAGTTTCGTGCTTATCCCATATGGGCACGTACTCAAGAGGAGAATACTATTAGACTCCTTTCTGATAAAAGAAAGGAAGAACTTGAAGAAGAGATGCAGATCCAAAAGGCTTTAATTACACCAAGGCCTGTAAAGAAGGGACTTCTAATTGAGTTCCCAGAGACTTTGGATAGAGTGAATCCTAGTGAAGCAGTTATTAGAAGGAGTACTAAGATCTCACCTTTGAAGCTTCACATATTGCAGAGGTATTACCTTTTGATTCCAGAAACCCTGTAGTTCACTATGAAGAAGATGCAAGTGGGTTTTGGATGATTGGCAGATATGGAAAGAAGGTACATACTTTTACTACTCTTACCTCTTTGTTTGCAAGCCTGGATAGAGAAGACTTGGTAGATCTTTGGGGATTGATGAAGACCAAGTATGAGGCTGAAGCACCTACTTCAGTCAATGGAATAAAGATTTGGTCCACATTCAAGAGAATGTGTGAGCCAAATGATGCAGATCCAATATGGTTGGATCTGGATGATATCAGTGGACTTCAATGACGTCTACATTCAGCAGCTGGTGTGTATCATTTGAGTACTACAAAGTTTTCAGAATATCTTCTTGTGGATGCTGAATATCCCATGTCCAAGGAAGTTTTGAAGAAAATGGTGTCAACACAGCTAGAAATGGATTATACAAGTGATGTTGGCATAGATTTAGGTTTATTTATTTCCCAATTAACAAGTGATTTGTATTTGTAATAATCCTCCTTGTGCTTAGTTTTTATTCAGAAACTTGATTGCTAGAGTGGATATCAAGTTTAGGGGAGAATTGTTGGGATAAAATGAGCCAAGACACTTAGATGCTGACAAGAGTTAATTGGACGTTGATAGGAAGAAATCAAGCGTTGATAGATCAAGCGTTGACAAGAAGAAATCTTGCGCCGATGAGAAGAAGTCCAAGCACTGATAGAATACTTAGTCTACACGTTTTGTATTTCTAGTAAAGATATGTTTGACATTGTATTTTCTATATTTATCTTTACCTAAAATAGCTGATAGTTAGACTCTTGTGCAAGGCTCCTTAATCTAAAAAAGGAGGCCTTTAGGTTTTAGTTTAATACGTTTTACACTTTCATTGTACTCAAGTTCGATCATCAATCAAAGTGAAAGTTTGGTTTATTCTGTTTTGTGTGTTCTTCATTCAAGTATTAATTCCGCATAGTATTTGAATTGTTCATACAACAAAGTTTCTCTAAGTGTTAACTTGATTTAATCTCGTTTACACAAAGCTAAATCGATCTAGGTTTGGGATCAACACCATGATGCTTTGTCTTCAATATCGGAAATCATCAATGTGATTATGATAGTAGATGTATTGACCCGGTTTCTGCCTAAGTTATATGGAGGGCTATTTTCTTTTCACCCTTTATCCTTACATTTCTTTTTCATTCTTCAACCCCTTCAATGCTTACCAAGACGTCATAAATAGCACCTTGTTGTGATTGTTCCAGTGCTAGCTTAAGTACTTGGTCGGCATTTTCCCGTACACTCAACTACTCCATCTTTCCTAAGGACTTATAATTTCTTAATGGATTGTCCCTGGGAAGAATACCTAACCACCGTTTGACACCAATATCGTCGTGAATATTTGTGTTGAAGGGTATAGATATCGTAATTTGAAAAAGGCTATCAAGATATTAATGAAAACGATGATTACACCTTGAAAGTTTTCTATATCACTAAAAATGCTTTCCCTACATATGTGCATCATAAAAAGAAAAATATTTGCACAGATTAGGACGAGAAAGCACTTATCTCAAAGATCGTATCCAGAGATGAAACATTTTGATCACATTTTATCACTATTCTCCCCCTCAAAAATTGCATGTGTTTGTGAAATCTTTGATAAATTAGTGAGAAAACATGGAGAGAATAATGTTTCATGAAGATTTTGGAACAATATGTTATGAGATTTTTATACTCCCCCTCGAAAAAGGATTCTGATTAACATAGGGAAGTATATGAGCACACAATTTTAAAAGAATATGAATAAGACATTTGAAAATATCTTGAAAAATTGTGCTCAAAATCGAGAAAACTTAATTTCCTGTTGTGGAGGAAGAATGTACATAAATGAAATTTTTCCTTTTGTTCATGAGCTTAAAACTTTGAATGTTTACTATAAGCCCATGACAGAGAAAAATTAATTTCCCGTTGTTGAGGATAAGTCATACACGTCCCTTTCTTTGGGGACCGGGTTATAGTCTGACATGTGACTATAAGCCATTATGTTGAGCTCAAAACTTTGAATGTTTTGTGACAAGCTCAACCCGATATAGATTGCTCTACCCGTTATTAGGATACGTTATCTTTCAAGATACACTTTCCTTTGTTTGAAGTTCGAGTTACAGTCTGACATTTAACTGTAAGTCGTATTCATGAGCTTGAAAACATAGAATGTTTTTATTGAAAGCTCATGACCGAGAAACTTTTATTTTCTCGTTTTTAAGGATAAGTTATCATCCGTGAGCAACTTTCCTTTTTTGAGGCACGAGTCACAATCTGAAGTAATTGCAAATCATTCGAAGAAAAAAGAAATGACATGTTTTGAAAAACATTTTGTTAATGCAAAGCAATGCCTAAAACCATTGTTAGTACTAATTAATCTTTCTTAATTTTGATCACGACAAATTACAAAGACATTTATTGTCAAACACAGTCATAAAACAAATTATCTAACAAACACTATCATCAAGGTAATAATCATTACACTAACATATCTTAATCATGCTTAGTAATCATAAAAGTGATTAGCCTTAAAACTCACTTTTGTCAAATGTAACAAAAGATTTTTAATAAACTTTATTTTTAAGAAAATGTTTTATTAAAATGAAAATGTAAATTTGAATATGGCATATTCCAAATGCCACAAGAATATCCTTTGAAGGTTTAAACAGCCTCAGATATTTCAAATTCACTAAAAGACAAAAAGGAACAGAGTCTAGTACCCGCGGTTCCTTAAGTGCCTACGCGGTTCCCTATCGATAAGGAACCGCCTGGGTAGATAAGAACCGCCCCTAGATAGCCGTTGGGATCTTGTCTCCTATAAATAGTGGATCAAATCTGCATTTTCATTAACCCTTTTTGGACATCTCTTTCAGCCTTCTTTCTCCTATCTAATCCTAGTCATTTGTAAATGATCACTTAATGTGTTAAGTATGTTTACTCATGATTATCCTCTTGATCTCCTTCTTTACCTTGTCCAAAGAGAATATCACTCACACACTTGTGATGTGATTAAAGATGAAGCATTGATGAAGATCACCTTCTCCTAAAGATCTAGTCATGTTCATCACTTGTTTATTTGTGTCTTGTGTAGATCCAATGTATTTGTGAATACTTGGACTAGTTGTGTTCATCCAAGCTATATGTGAATACTTGGATTAGAGTTGTGTAAATCCATTGCACATGTGTGTGCTTGGATTTGTGTTGTGTAGACCAAGCTACATGTGTGTACTTGGATATGTTTAGTTGAGATGTAATTAGTTGTGTTAGTTCTCACTAAACTATAAAGTGATAAGTAGTTATGTTGTGTGAAGTTCTCACTTAGCTTCAAAGTGAATAGTCGTGAAGATTGGTTCTCTTTTAAGGTACTAAGAATTTTATTCAAGCCCGGTCCATTAAACAAATATAGTCCATTAAGGCTACATGTAAGCCCGACTATATATACCTGTCCTAGCATGTTAGGAGAGGTTGGTGGTTTCGTTTCTTAATCTAATATTCACATAGTTTCTCCATATTCTCTCTACTTTCTCTCTCTACACTCTCCTTATAGAAATCATCTCTTTTCTTCTTTAATTCATAAAATCAACCATGGTGAAGTGAATTAATATAGGAACAACAAAGACTACTCTTGAAAATGATCTTATTCTATGTATCAAAATTGCTTGGTATAATTCATTACCAAAGCCGTTCAGACTTTCGCCGAAAAGGCACGTCTTAAACTACTATATATGACACAATCTCTTCGCCTCCTCAATTTGAAGAATGTCATTTGTCTCTTGAGCAATGTTCTTGGTCTTGATTCACTTCCCTTGACTCCTCTCCCCTTTGCTTCTTTGCTACGAGTAGTCGTTTGTTCGTTTCGGTCATTTCCTATCTCGATTCAACTCGTAATCCTTCAACAAGGCATTATTACCTAGTGTTGTGGTGGTCCAATGATATCCTAAAAGGTTTAAGATATATTTTTAAGTAATTTAAAAATTTTGGTTTTCAAAAATTCTTTGTTTTTCTTTGATAAAAACTACCTACTGTAGGCGGTTCCTTATCTAGCGCGGTTCTAATGCGCGGTTCCTTATCGATAAGGAACCGCGGGCAGAATCTTCGCAAAAGCGCTAGTTTTATTAAAATAACGTTTTCAAACAAAACCCTCTCTCTCCTTCACACACACAGCGACGAAAACACCCATTTTTCTACCATTGTTGTTTTTCCAAAACCTTCAATTACTCAAGATTAACTGATTTCAATTTGTAGGTTTCACTCATCCTTCATCAAAGATCAATTATCTGTAAGTCATTTCTTTCAATTTCATCTAATTTGTTATAGGGTTCATACATTCATAATTGAGGCTTTTTAAAAAAGACATTGAATTAGAACCTTACTAGGAATAAGAGTTGACATAGTATTGTTACTATGATTCCATAGGTTCATATTCATTGAGATTTCACTAAAACCCATTTGTAGAACAAATCCGAATTTTGACTAAATAGTTTGGTTGATTGATAGATTTGATATGAACCCATGAACAAGTTAGTAATGGCATTGTTAAATGCTTACCTAAAAACCTTGTTTTGAAAAACCAATGTTCAAGTTCATTATTGATCTTACATGGTCAATGTGTCATTGTTAATGATGAACTTGGTACATTGTGAATATGAGAATGATAAGGATTAAAGCTTGATTTATCAAGAGATTGATAAAACACATTCTCACTTTCTTTGATTTTTTAGTTTATATGTAATATATGAGTAATTGGGGAAATATGTTTATATGTTATTTTTAGGTACTATCATGACTTCAGGATATCAAAATGACCATCTACTTACTAGAGGATATATGCCTAATCCTTCTTTGACAAATCAAACTCACTCTTTTCAAAACACTTATCACAATCTTGAATCTCGTTGTTTCCATGAAGGACGTATTATTCATTCCAACCTTCTTGGACTTGACTTCATTCGATTCATGTCCAATACCATTGGCTTTGATTGTCTGCTTGATATAGATGAGCCAATCTTTGCTTATTTCCTCGTGGAATTCTTTAACTCGTTCAAGCTAATGTGCATCAACAATGGTCTATCTATAAGATTTTCCATCAAGGGAAAAACCTTTGTGTACACTCTTGAGGAATTTGGTGAGATTATCGGAGTTCCATACGAAGGTCAATGTAGGTTCACTGATGCTTGGGGTTTAAACCACTTAGAATCGGACCCTATTGATGTGCATTATGTGACCGAGATTCCTTCGGCTTCGGCCATCTCTCGTGCCCTTGCTACACCTCGTGAACATCCTATTCTTGGTAATTTTGAAGGAGAATTTCGTGCTCTTACTTCTTGGGAATTACTAACTAGCGATCTTAGTGATTTTATGGTCCCTAGGGCCGAAATCATTAGGGAAAATGCAATGTGTTTGGTTGGTGATCGCAACCATGTGCCCGCTTGTCTTGCACATGTTTTGTATTGTGTTGCTACCACTACTCCATACAACCTTGCATTTTTCATAGCTAGAAGTAGGGGTGTAATCAAGTCAAGCTTTTATCAAGCAACTCGAGCTCGAGCTCGAGCTTGACTCGATCAAGCCAAGCTTTTATCAAGCTCAAGCCCAAAAAATAGCTCGAAACTATATCAAGCTCAAGCTCAAGCTTTTGATAGCTCGTCTCGAGTTCTTATCAAGCTTTTTCAAGCTCTATCAAAAATATGTTTTTATGATGAATTTATATAAACAACTAATTGTGAATTTGAGTATTAACCTAACTTTAAGGGCTAATTCATAAATAAATAATATATTTTAGAAGGACTTTTAACTTTGATTACATTTATATATTAATTCTTTGTATTTTCAACGATTCTTTATTTTTGTAAATTTAGTTATTGCATTTAATCGGTACTTGGTGAAATATAATATGTGTATAAATATTTTGTACTCTTTTTAATACTAAACGCAACATGTCTAAATTGTGCTCGGATTCACATCACGCAATGACTTTTGGGACCTTAATCGTATTGGAGTGCAAAGCACATTTTGTACGATGATTTTGTTATTAGTTTTACGAATGTTAAATAAATCAATTTTGTTTTAAGTAATGATTTTTGTTTTTTTATTTTATACTTATGTTTATTGATGAGTTTTATTAAAAAAATAAAGTTATACACATTCAAGCTTTTCAAGCCAAGCTCAAGCTTTTATCAAGCCTTATCAAGCCAAGCTCAAGCCTGAATTGGTAAAGCTTGACAAGCTATCAAGCCAAGCTCAAGCCTAGAATTTTAGTATCAAGCCAAGCTCAAGCCCTACTAAGCTCGAGCTCGACTCGACTCGATTACACCCCTAGCTAGAAGGATAAAATTTGTTCTCAATGGATCTCGTTCTACTCTTCCTTATGCCATGATTGTCTCACGGCTTCTTAAGAGAGTTCTTCTTGACTATCCTCCTATAAATCCTTCATCTTTTCACTCTGTGGATCGAGTCATGCTTCCTATTGAAGGGAATGTCTCTTCAGTTCCCAAGTATTATTCAAATGAAGATTAAAATGTCTCTGAAGACAATTCTCTCATTTCTCGTTATCTTGGTTTAAAAAAGCGCGCATCATTGCACAAATTACACGCATTAATGCGTTGCATTCAAGATTTCGCATCAAGTTGCCTAATGCAATGCCATCCCAGAATGCGTTCGCAATAAACCACAATTTATCGCATTTGTGTAATGCTAGTAACGGTAGCAATTGTCGCAATCTAGTACTTAGGTTATTTTTGTCAAATTTTAACCCTTTAAAAGAGACCTACATATTTTAATAACTTTTATAAAATAAGACTTGTTAGAAAAACATCTAAAACAAATACAATAACAAAAATATACTATCTTTGATTTTGCTAAGTGTTTTTTGTCAAGCTTTATTGTCGATTTATTTATTTTACAATGAATTACAGGCCTAACTCTAGTATGCTAGTAACTTATTTTGTAACTTTATTGCATTTAATTGTTACTTATATAATTTTTGTACTTTTTTATACTAAACACATCGCGTCTAAATTGCGCTCGCAATCGCATCACGCATCAAGCAATAGATTTTGGGACCTTTAGCGCAATGGATCGCAAAACGCATTTTTAAACCAAGCTCGTTATGACTTGTCATCATCTATCTCTCAATTGTCTTCACTAAACAATGATTCAGACTATCAGTATTGTCTCAATCTTCATCTTCAAGATCGAATCAGAAGTGAATCAAGGCAAGGAGGAAATGCTCATAGATGAATGATATATACCACTCTTGTGTGACTAACATGTGTGTAAACATGTCTGGGTTGTTGAACTTTATTTCCTTTATCTTTATTCTTAGGATGTTGTGTATTCTTTAGCTAACAATTTGTGTTTGGATTATCTAGTATTTTAATCCTAATTATCCATGGTATCGATATTTCGATTTGCATGGCTCTGTGCATCTTGTGTGTTAGATAGCCTCCTAGATTTTGATTATTAGTTCACTTTGGCTTGATAAACATTCGTATAAAATCTAGGCTAGCAAAAGTTTCAGGAACTACTATTTTTGAACACCTCTGGTCACGGTTGCATATCAAACCCGCGATTCCTTCGCGATAAGGAACCGCAGACCTACGTAAGGAACCACCTAGTACTGTTTCAACAGAATCTTTGCTTTACATTGTTTTCTTTAATCTGTGTAAAACTTTGATAAAACTTTTGCAAAAACCTGGACTTTCCTAAACTAGGCTACCTAATTTCATTGTTCACATAAAATGATTTTAACCTATTACTAGTTTGGATCATCCCCTTTCTTCTTAAACCATCTCTTGTTGATTGTGTTCTTCATCCCTTCAACTCTTCTCTAAACCTTAACATATAACCATGGTATCCACTAGAACATCCGATTCCTTCAAAACCTCCTCATCCAAAAGAAGTCTTAAGATGAAACTCAAGTTCTCTAAACTTGGTTCTCCATCTTCTCTCAAACCAAAAAGTGAAGCCTCACCTATTCTCATCTCCTCATCACTTTCACCACCACTTGCTTCATGGAAAACAAACTCAACCCATGGTACTAACCATTCACATGATTCTACATCCTCTTCATTCCAATCAAGAATTAATGAGTTTTCCTCACCACTCATTTCTAGTCCTCCCTTAAATGTGAATGCTCAACCACAACCTCATCAAAGAATTCCCTTTGTTTTTTAGCCTCTTCCTTTCACTTCACCAAATTCACCCATCTAACCCATATCAGCCTTGGATACCATGCCTTCTCCTCATCCTCCTACCTCTAACACTCCTCTCTTGGGTGTTCCAATTTCTCGCTTCTTGGGTGATCTACACTTGTTTGATTTTTTCATGCACAATGGAACTAATTGTCCTTGTTGCTTGAACAACTTTCACCTCATTGATATCCTTAGGTTGGAGATGATTGGGGCTCACATCAAGTTGCAAAGCTTCTTGTTGAACCTATTTTCTAATCCTCCTCCTCCTAGGAGATGAATGATGGTTTTTAAAATCAACATGCTTTTCAAAAGAAGGTCAAGCCAAAGAGATCTATGAATTCAAGACCTAGTTTTTAGCTATCTTTATAGTAGTTAATTGTCTTCTTATTTCTTGTATTTCCTTTCTTTTCCCTCATGATTTTCTCATGTGGATGATTTATGGATTTCGTTTTTATGTGTTTTCATCTATGTGATCACATTAAACAACTTCAATTTATTTAAAAATGAACCTAAATTTACCTCTAAAAAATTGACTTAAAATTGGACCAAAATGTTATCTAAATATTTTGTCACCATTTGTCAAGACATTCTTTGTGAATGTGTTGCTTTTATGCAACCCTAGCATACTCTAGTGCTAAAAGAGGTAAAAATCCAAGATTTACAAAATTTTGAAAAAGTCTTATTTTTCTCCAAAACTTTTGAAAATCAAGGTTTGCTGTCCATTGGACGTGGCTCCCTAGCCCCCCAGGCGGCTCCATATTGATATGGAACCGCGGGCTATATTAAGGAACCATGCATAGTAAAGCCGTTCTTGGCTTATTTTTTGTCTTTCTTCTTTGACCACTGTCTTAGTTAAGATTATTTGCTTACCCAATTTGGCTAAGCATTTCCTAAAACCTTTCTTTTTCATTTCAAATCTTTGCCTTGTCTATTTTCTTTGAATTCTTCTCTTTTGGGAGTTCTTTTCTTCATCCCTCATAATGCCTAATTCTTCCTTTCCTAACCTTGACATTTCTTTGTCACAAACTTCTCAACCTAAAGCTTCTTCTTCTAAGCTTTCAAAGAAACCGAAAATCTCGGTTAAACCCGTTTGGATCAAAAAGAACAAGAATCCTCATGATTCTTCTTCTCTAAAATCCTCCAAGAATTCCTCTTTCTCTCCAATTCAATATTGGAATGAGACTTACTCTATAAATCCAATTATCGGAGAAAAGGAAATTCTTCCACCACCACCAAAACCTTTCAACTCTCCTCAACTCAATGACCTATCTTCTTTCCCTAACCTCACTAGGCATTGTGAAAACATCTCTTATCCATTATCTCCCTCTCCACCAACCTCTAATTTTGATGGACCTCCCCCATTTAACGACTTTGTTTTGCATCATGGTTCCTCGTGTGCTTGTTGTTTAATAAGTCTGAAAACACTTATCCCTTTACCACTTATTTCCAATAATAACAAGACCAAAACGTGTATTTTATGTCGTAAAAGTCGGAATTATGTGTGGTTTGTGTTTTTATTGTGTTTTAGGACCAAAATATGAAAAAGGAAGAAAACACGGGCTTTCACGGGCTTTTATCGAAGAAAACGGGAAAAGACGAAGTCAAAAGATCAAGAGTGCAAAAAGAACGGAAGTCCAAGGCCTATTCTGAAGATTTATTGAAGAAAAAGTCTAACGACGGAAGTTTAATGAAGTCGAAGAACTTAAGTCTAATAGAAGAACAAAATTAAAAGACAAGTTCAAATCCCGAGACGACATCGAGAAAAGACAAAGAATTAAAGTCGAGTCGAGAAGACGTGAAGAAAGCAAGAAAGAAGATGCAACACATGCACTCCTTCCACCTTCCCTATAAATACCCTCCTAATAGTCATTAGGAGGGTGTTAGTTAGTCTTTAATTTTTAGTTTTTTCATTTTTCACTTTTCTTTCTAGTTTTAGAGAGAGAAAGTCTTAAACTTTCTCTCACTAGTTTCATCTTTTTTCTTAATCTTTCAAGATTAAGCATTTGTATTGCTTATTTTTCATTAATCAAGTTCATTTTAAGCTTTTAATCCTAAATCTCATTCTACACTTCTTGATTTATTTTACCTTTGATCCGATTTGCATACTTCATGCGTATGATTTAATGATTTCGTGATCGAAGGATTAATCTTCTTTGTTCCTACATAAGCTCCTACGTATAAGCTATAAGCTCGTAATGCTTATTGGCTTATTACATGTTTTGGCTTATTGATCTTCGGATTTCACCACGGTTTTAGTCATTTTAAAGTCATTCCATAAAGTTTGTAATCTTTTACGTTTTAGAAGTTATCAAATTTAAGCTTTTTGAATTGTTTAAGGTTCGGTAGAATAGCTTATTGTAGCAGCTTATTGAGTTTTACATTTTCCACCAATTTCGGATTCAGTTGCTGTCCATCGCAATACAAGGGATTTTGTACACATTCCGACGGGCCTCACTGTTTTGATCGCAATAACCCACTAGGGTTTTACTTTGCGACCAGGTTGTCATTTTCCCCTTATTCCGATCTGGATTGCGATCGCTCATTACGATCGCACATTCCGACAAGATCAAGGTCTTTGCTAAGACGAAGTGCTGCCCATTTCTCGACAACAACATTGCGATAGATGCACATTGCGATAGAAGTTTTTTTTTACAATATTCCGATCTGAATCATTGCGATCTAAAAACATTCCGATGGGTATTTTGTTGTTGCATTCCGATGGATATTAAGATTGATTATTCCGATGGCTCTTTCTAGTGATATCCCGATGGTTAAGATTTGGTGCATTCCGACAGAAACGAATTGTTATATTGCGATGGAACATGTTTTTAAGTTTTAAAGTTTTTACTTAAAGTTTTTCCCATAGCTTTTAGTTTAATTATTAAACACTTTAACTTTACTCAACGACATTTACTTATTTGCTTTTAGTTAAAATTAGATAAACAAACCAAACTGTTAGAAATACGTTTTAACGTATATTAGAAGTATCGGTCACTCCACAATATGATTTATGTTGTAATAGCTCGTAGTTAACAATTAGTTAAATGTTACTTATTAAGTTAAGTAAGAACCGGTCCATGGGCTTGTCATGGACCGGCCCAAGCCCAATGTTAGGCTTGGAGTATAAATACCCCTTTCCACCATGGAAAGGGGTTGGTTGTTGTTCTCATTTCACTTTCATATTAATAAAATCATACACATTTTCTCTCACTTTCTCTCTCTAGTTTCTCTCACTAGAAAACATCAACCCACTTCATAGATTCATAGGTTATCAATATTCTACATTTGGTATCAAGAGCTATGGGGTGATTTAAGGTATGGATTGTGTTGCTTTTTTTAGTTTTTGAATCTATTAGTGATCTTTAGAAAAAATCAATCTTGAATCTTGTTGTTTTTGGTGTTTTTGTTATTGGGATTGATTGATAAGGATTGGGTTTAGCTTATTTTGGTAAAAATCATAAAACTTTTTGTGGTTTTGGATCAAAAATCGGATTTAAAGCTGTTTTTTTTAAGTCTCGGAAACATATTTCCAGAACATTCCGAATAGGGATTCCGAATAGGAAGATTTTCAGAATAGAAGGTTTATTCCGAATAGGGATTCCGAATAGGAGCAATATTCAGAATAGCAGAAGTTTCCGAATAGACTTTCCGAATAGAAGGGTTTTTCCGAATAGCAGTTTTTTCCGAATAGCAAATACTTTCCGAATAGCCAATTTTTCCGAATAGCCAAAAACTTTCCGATTAGCCAAAATTTTTCCGAATAGCCAAAATTTTTCCGAATAGGAGAAATATTCCGAATAGCTTTCCGAATTGCCTATTATTCCGAATAGCAAGTTTTCCGAATAGCCAGTTGCCAAAATATTCCGCATTGAAGAAATATTCCGCATAAGGGTTTTTCCGCATAAGGGTTATTCAGCATAAGGTTTATTCCGAATAGGGCATTTTCAGAATAGGGTTATTCCGCATAAGGGTTATTCAGAATAAGGGTTTTTAGCATAGGATTATTCCGAATAGGTATTATTCCGAATAGGGTTTATTCTGAGTTTGGGTTATTCCGTATAAGCAAGTTCAAGGGGTATTTGAGTTTTTTTCGACGATCTTTAGTGGATTTAATCTTGAGTTCAACCAACACAACACAAATTCTCAACCTTTCTTCACTGCTCGATCAACCGATAATATTTGAGTCTGTTAAGTGATCACAATGAATCCAAGTTCATTAATGCCTCAGATGACATCTCTTACGGATATCTCGATCATAACGGGGACTGATAGTCGTCCACCGATGCTTATTAAAGAGGTGTTTGAAGCATGGCAGGGCCGTATGATGCAATACTTGAAGGGCAAACCAACATACGGAAGGCTTATGGTCAAATCGATTTTGAATGGTCCACTCGACTATGGTACCATTGTGGCAAATAACGTGTCTCGACCAAGAGAATATGAAGAACTCACACCGGCACAACAACTCATTGCTGATGCTGATGAAAAGGCTTTACAGACTCTTCTCCAAGCTCTTCCGCATGATATTTATCGTATGGTTAGTCAATATACGGTTGCCAAAGATTTATGGGAACGTCTAAAGGTGTTGCTACAAGGTACGTCTCTCACCAAACAGGAAAGGGAGTGTCAGCTGTATGATCTGTTTGATAGATTCACGTACAGCCCAGGGGAAACACTACACGATTATTACTTCAGATTCACTACTCTAATGAATGATCTGAATGTATACAATCTCGTGATTGCTCCATTCCAGGTTAACACCAAGTTCTTGAATACTTTACCTCAAGCTGAATGGGGTGAGTATATTACCGATGTGAAGTTAACCCGGGATTTGCATAAGTGCAACTTAGATCAAATCTATGCTTTTCTTCAGCAGCATGAGAAGCATGTGATTATGCACCGTTCTCCTCGCGGTATGTACCCAGATTCCTTAGCTTTGATGGCGAATCAACCAAGCTTGTCACACAACAACACACCTTATATCTTGGGACATCAAGCTTATCATCCATCACCTTACATGACACCAACCTTCCCCCAATACTCGATTCTACCGCAACCACCCACCTCACATCAGCAACAATATCAGTTCAATGCACCTTTACCACAGTATGCTTCACAACTTCATCTAGCAAATGTTGCACCTTATGCTCAGCCTTCATATTCTTCTTATCAAGAGAATGCAGCATATCCAACAAGCTACCCTGATCAAATGAGTATTCCTTCTAGTGATTATGCAGCTCATCCAGATCAAGCAATGTATTGTGATGATGAGGAAGTCCCCGTTCCTGTATTCCAAAAAGGAGCTGACCCAGTTGAAGTGCTAACTACTATGTCTGCTTATCTCACAAGAACTTTAAGCAAACGAGGATACAGAGGATCAGCTCCTACCAACAATCAGTTGAGGAATTCATCCAATTCTCGTCAACAAGCTACTATTGAGAATGGCAGGGTCATGGTTCAGCCTATTCAACCATATCAGGGGAGACCTACCACATCAACCACCAATGCTCGCACGGTAAATCAGGCACCAATGGCCAATCCTGCTCCACGGGCTAATTCCACGGGCAAGTTGAGAATGATTACATGTTACAACTGCAAGGAAGAGGGTCACATGTCCAGGGATTGTAAGAAAACCAAGAGGAGAAGGGATGGACAATGGTTTGCAGAAAAGATCTATCTGGTTAATGCTCAGGCACAAGGAAGGGAACTTGATGAAGAGGAGCTTGCATTTCTTGCTGATCCAGGGATTGCTGAACAAGACGTTGTCACTACGCAGAATGCAGCTTACCAAGCCGATGATCTTGATGCGTATGACTCAGACTGTGATGACTTTCAATCTGCAAAGGCTGCTCTCATGGCAACTATCTCCAGCTTAGGGCCAGAAAAGAGATCTGAGGTACTTATTAATACCATCGATAATACCACTGATGCTAGTATTCAACCACATCAAGTTGTGCAAGAGAGTGCTGACTCGAATGAATCTTCGGTGGTGAGTCTTTCAAATGAGGAGACAAACAATGATAGCAATATCAATGTGAGTCCCCAGACTTTGAGTGAATCACAACCGGGACCCATTTCGCAAACGCCTACTCCTGCTCAACAAGATTTGGTCATGGTTCCTGCTACATTACTTAGCCAAATGAATGCTGCACTCTTAGAAACCTTAGCTAAGAATAAGAATTTGTCTGATGAGCTTACCTTAAGCAACGAGAAAGTTCAAACCTTGGAATTAGTGCCCTCGTCTAGTGTTCTAACTAATCTCGAATATGATCACTTTAGAAACAAACAAATGGGTCACTTGCAAGAAATTGAAAACTTAAGAGCAAATTTGTCTAATGAACTTAAAGAAAAGGAGTTAGTGGTCACTAATTTTCAAAAACTTCAAACAGATTTTGAATCACTCGAATCTAAGAAGAATGAAATGGAGATTAATGCTACTAATAAGATTAGAAGTCTAGATTATTTGCTTTTAAGACAATACGCTGCTTCTCAACTAGTTCACTTATTTGATGCTTCATTTAGAGAATTTAACTTATCACGTCAAAAAGGCCTTCCCCCTAATCCACGGTATGCAAAACAAGCTTTAAGACATAGTCCTAGACTTTATAATGCAACTCAATTAGGATTGGCCTTAGAACCGATTGTTTTTCCTAGTGATCGAACAAGTAAGGATCTAGTTGATGAGGATCGGTCATACAATTCTGCAAAATATCCCGAGTGTGATTATTTTAAATTGAATAAGGAGCTTGCAAAAACGGATTTTAGAATTCGCTTCCATATGGACAAGGATCTCATAACAGCACCAACCTACATATTAGATGAAGAAAACCCTAGTACTTTTCCTACACTTGTCAATATGGAAGGTCCTAAGGAAATTCCAAAGGATCTTCCACCTGTTAGCACTGTATGGTTAAACTTGCAAGAGATTAATCAATACTTTACTAATTTTGACAAGGTCATTTTGGAACGTACGACTTCAAATGGCCTAAACGCCGGAGAATGGGCTTTCGAACATATGAACGAGGTGTTTAGAAATGAGATCAATCCGTTTGTCGAAAGTCTAAAAGGAATTTTTGCATCTCTTAAAGAAAATCTTGTGTTTGAAATTGGTGAAGTTCAAAAAGTGTTTTATGAAATGGACACCGCTTACGAACTACAACTAATTGAAAAAGAAAAGATTTTAACTGAATATGACCGATTCTTGTCTGCAGTAATCTCGTGTGATGTGCTTACTACTGTAAATGTTAATTATTCGAATGAGCTTACATCCGATATGATTAATTGTGAGGCTGTGAATATTTGTAATGATATTTGTGATGATGTTTGTGATCTTTCTGTAAATGTTGCTGATACTGTAAATGAGGTAGATAATCATTCTTGTCACGAATCTAACGCTGAGTTTTTAAAGCTACAAGATTCTTACAATTTACTTTCAAAACACTTTAATCAACTAGAACAACATTGTATATCTTTAGAATTAAAACAACAAACTCAAAATGAGAATCTTTTGATATCAAATGTTTGTGAAAGCAGTGTTGAGACGAGTGACAAGATGATTGCAATTGTTAAGACATTAGAGGAAGAGATAATGAGATTGAAGAGAGATGTGTCATCAAAGGAAACACTCAAAATGGAACTAGAGGCTGCAGAGTCTAAAAACCAGGTCTTAGAAATTAGACTTTCGTCTGTTCTAGGGGAGATGGATCGGACAAGACAGGGACTATCCGCTCTTTATGGTTCACTAGAAGAACGCTTCGCTTTTAATGCGGCACAGCAACAATCTTATGTTGAACAACTGAACCAAAAGTGCGAGGAAATCTCTGATTTGAACATCCTGCTCATTGACAAAAATATGGTCTTGGCTGAGTTAAAGGAAACACTTCTTCTCACCCGACAAGAAGTTGTTGATAACTTAGCTACCGACTCTGCACCGTCCACTAGTGCTCCAACAACCAAGTCAGTAGTGCTTTATAAGAACCCGCTTCATAAGAGAAACCCAGTTACCTATGATGATTATATGAGGAATGCCATTAAGCATGTCGATCTTCTTAGGGATATTTTAGACGATCTTTATGCCTTAGATCCCTCAAGTAGCGACTATTATTCGGCTCATGAATATATTAAGCGAGTTCAATATTGCTTGGCATATTTGCAATATATAGGTACACCAAGTTCTGCACTACTTAATAATAGGCCCATTGCTGTAACTCCATTTAATAAGACTCCAGGAGCAAAACCGTCATTGGCACAATCAAGTAAGGCACCTTTAAAATCTGTTGCTAATATTCCCACTTTGCCTTCTACAGGATTAAAAGAGACTACTAAGGCTAAAGGATCGCCACTCAAGAAAGATAAGATCAAGCCCTTCACTAGTAGTGCCAAAAAGAAGAAAGTAGAAGTTCACAATAGGAATGCTAGTTCAGTTTTAAATAAAAAGAATCATGTTAAGACTAAAAGCTCTGCGCCTGTGCAGCAGCCTAAACCATTCGTGAATTCTGCTTTGAATTGTTGGAATTGTAATGAATGTATGTTTTCCCAGCGTCATGATTTGTGTCTGATTGATCACGTGAATGAAATGAATGCTATTAAGAATGGTCTTGAATGGAAGCCAACGGGTAGAACTCGTGCCCAAGTTGGCTGGCAATGGCGTCCCACTGGTAGGACCTTTACATTAGATGGAAAAATGTGCCCTTTAACTAGGAATGCATCCATTGAGGTTAGGTCTGAGCGTCCTTTAGTTAGGAACACTCGCACTCAAGTATGGAAACAGCGCCCTTTAATTAGGTCAGCCCCCACTATAGTGCCTATCAGTGAAGAAATACCTCAGGATTTAAGCCAACTAGAATCTACACCACCTATTAAGAAAAAGAAGGCTAGGAAATCTAAGAAACCTAGAGTTAGCAAATCTAAGATTATTAAATCTGTACCTGCTAATAACAAGGAACACTCAGATTCCGATACCTCTACATTGTCTTTGTGTGGTGATATTTTCAGGTGGTCCAAATCATCCTGTGGTATTTGGACTCCGGTTGTTCAAAACATATGACCGGAAATCGCTCGATGCTCCGAAATTTCGTCAGCAAGTTTCTTGGTACGGTTAAATTCGGGAATGATCATATAGCAAAGATTATGGGGTATGGTGAATATCAGATTGGAAACGTGACGATTTCTAGGGTATACTATGTAGAAGGTCTTGGTCATAACTTATTCTCAGTAGGACAGTTTTGTGATTCCAACCTAGAGGTTGCTTTTCGATAACACACTTGTTTCATCCGCAACTTGGAAGGAAAAGATTTGTTGAAGGGATCTCGTGGTGCAAATCTTTATACGTTGTCTCTACAAGACATGATGGCCGCTTCTCCAGTATGTCTTCTCTCTAAAGCATCTAAGACCAAGTCATGGTTATGGCATCGCAGATTATCTCATCTTAACTTTGATGCTATTAATCATCTGGCTAAAAACGAATTAGTTCGTGGTCTTCCAAAGCTTAAATTTCACAAGGACCATTTATGTTCCGCGTGTTCAAGGGGGAAAAGCACCAAGAAATCTTACAAGCCCAAAGCTGAAGACACCAATCAAGAAAAACTTCATCTTTTGCATATGGATCTTTGTGGACCAATGAGAACTGAAAGTGTGAGCGGTAAGAAATTCATTCTCGTCATTGTGGATGATTTCTCCAGGTTTACATGGGTTAGATTTCTACGTACAAAGGATGAAGCACCGAAGGCTATCATCACTTTTATGAAATTCATTCAGGTACGTTTGAATACCACTGTCCGCCGTATTCGTACAGACAATGGTACAGAGTTCGTCAACCAGACTCTTCGTGATTATTATGAAGGAGTTGGTATATCACATGAAACATCCGCTGCACGCACTCCACAACAAAACGGTGTCGTTGAAAGACGGAATCGTACACTTATGGAAGCTGATAGGACCATGCTTATTTATGCGAACGCTCCATTGTTCTTGTGGGCAGAGGCTATTTCTACTGCATGTTTCACCCAAAACCGTTCTATCCTTCGGAAACGCCATGGAAAAACACCTTATGAGCTTTTACATGACCGTAAACCCGATGTTTCATTTTTCCATGTGTTTGGTGCTCTTTGTTATCCAAACATCAATAGTGAGAACTTGGGTAAGCTTCAACCGAAAGCCGATATAGGTATTTTCATTGGTTACTCACCGTCCAAAAGAGCATACCGAATCTATAACCGTCGTCTTGGCAAGATTGTAGAAACTATGGACGCAGATTTCGATGAGCTGACAACGATGGCTTCTGAGCAACACAGCTCTGAACCCGCGCTTCATGAGATGGGAACCGGTGCTATTAGTTCCAGACTAATTCCCAATAATCCTACTTCTACATCATTTTTACCACCAACAAGGCCCGAGTGGGATAAACTGTTTCAACCATTGTTTGATGAATTCTTCGATCCCCCGACTGATGAAGTTCCAGCACCTGTAGTAATTGCTCCAATACCTGAAGTGGTTGCTCAAGCTAATGAACCTTTATCTAATGCATCTACAATTCACATTGAACCGGATGCACCTTCACCAAGTGATTCTCAAACTACACCTGAATCATCACCCCTTCTTGTGCCTAATGATGTGGAAGAGGATTCTACTGATCACGACTTGGAATATGCTCACTTGCAAGAGCTTCCTTTCTTTGGTGTAGCGATCCCTGAAAACCTTTCAGCCGCGTCTACCTCAGAAGAAGCTCCTTCTATTGTTCACTCCAGACCACCTAGGATTGAAAACCATAGAACTAAATGGACAAAAGATCACCCAATTAGGAATGTTATTGGTGACCTAGATCGACCAGTCTCTACACGCCATCAATTACAAGAGAGTGCACTTTATTGTTACTTTGATGCATTTCTCTCTGAAGTTGAACCCAAAAATTGGCAGCAGGCTATGACCCAATCATCTTGGATTGAAGCTATGCAGGAGGAACTAAACGAATTCCAACGACTTGAAGTATGGGAATTGGTTCCTCTCCCTGACAAGGTTAACATCCTTACCTTGTTATGGGTTTATAAGGTTAAACTTGATGAGATGGGTGCGGTATTGAAGAATAAGGCTAGATTGGTCGCTAGAGGATATAAACAAGCCTTGGGTATAGACTTTGAGGAATCTTTTGCTCCTGTGGCTAGATTGGAGGCGATTAGACTATTCCTTGCGTTTGCTGCTCATATGAACATGATCGTCTATCAAATGGATGTGAAGATGGCATTTTTGAACGGTGAACTAAGGGAAGAAGTTTATGTTAGTCAGCCGGATGGGTTCGTCAGTACGGAGTTTCCTAATCATGTGTACAAGCTTAAGAAGGCTCTCTATGGGTTGAAATAAGCTCCACGCGCGTGGTATGATCTCCTGTCAACATATCTCATTTCGGAAGGCTTCTCCAAAGGCAAGGTGGACCCCACTCTATTCACTCTCAAGGAAGGCAACGACATGATTCTGGTACAAATTTATGTTGATGATATAATTTTTGCTGCCACTAACATAGAATTGTCAAACCGATTTGAGAAGATAATGTGCACACGCTTTCAGATGTCGATGATGGGAAAAATTTCATTTTTCTTAGGATTACAGATTTCTCAAAATCCCAGAGGCATCTTTATTAATCAATCCAAATATGCTCTAGAATCTCTTAAGAAATATAACTTTGAGAATTGTGACCCCGTGGACACTCCAATGGTGGAGAAATCCAAGTTAGATGAAGATAGGAATGGGACTATTGTCGATCCAAAACTTTACCGTGGGATGATCGGCACCCTTCTATATCTGACTGCTAGCAGGCCTGATTTGCAATTTGCTGTATGCATGTGTGCCCGGTATCAGGCTCGGCCTACCGAAAAGCACCTACATGTAGTTAAAAGGATCTTTCGGTATCTAAAAGGAACACTTCATCGTGGTCTATGGTATCCGAAAGATTCCTCGATTGCTTTAATATCATACGCAGATGCCGATCATGCTGGATGTCAAGACACGAGGCGTAGCACTTCTGGATCTGTGCAACTCCTTGGAGATAGATTGATCAGTTGGTCTTCAAAAAGGCAGAAAAGCGCTGCAATATCAAGCACGGAGGCTGAATACATCGCCATGTCCGGTTGTTGTGCTCAAGTCCTTTGGATGAGATCACAATTAACTGACTACGGTTTGGGATTCAACAAAATCCCGATGTATTGTGACAACAAGAGCGCCATTGCCCTTTGCTGCAACTATGTTCAACACTCCCGGGCCAATCACATAGACATTCGCTACCATTTCATTAAGGAGCAGGTGGTGAACGGAGTGATCGAGCTGTATTTTGTCACTACTGAGTATCAGCTGGCGGATATGTTCACCAAAGCCTTAGATCGAGGACGAATCGAGTTTTTGATCGACAAGCTTGGCATGAAATCATTCACTCCAGCGACTCTCAAAGAGTTGGCAGAAGAATCAGCTGAATAGTCGTGGTAAACTATTCAGAGTATCCTTTGTTCGTGATCATGTATATTATAGTAAATATATAAACCACAAAAGAAAAATACAAATAAATAATACCAAGAAAAACCATAAAAAATATAAAACCTAGAAAAATCATAAAAAATATAAAACCTAGAAAAACCATAAAAATTATAAAATCAAGAAAAACCAAAAATATTTTTCGTTTTAAAACGGGCATGTCTTTTAGTACGGTAATATTTACGGCCTTAGAAATGTCGATTAATATTGACACGGTGCCATAAATAGAGTCCGTATAAAAGTTGTACAATTTTAAAACATGCCCATTATGGCTTGTAGTTATTTCTGACTGCAACCCGGTTTTCATATTAAAGTCACGTATTTCTTTGGAAAACGTTGGCTCAGAACGGGAATTAATTTTATCGGGCGTGATTTACAAGCCAAATCATGCAAAGGGATCAAGTTTACTTTACAACTTGGTCTAACACAAATTAGTGTACGTCTCAGTGCATTAATTTGTTAAAATTAGAGAAATCTTATTGACACTACGAATCAAACTTTTTCAAGATATCAATTGGGAAATGTTTTTCATCATCCTGTGCCTCGTTAAACAATGACTACAGCTCTTTAAATAGAAAACGGGTCATCGTTAAGGGGGAGAAAATGTTACATCATCTTTCACATCAAAAATATCTTCAAAAGTTTTCAAGGAAACTCAACAAACTTAATGGTTAATGGTTGGATTGCTTTGGCATGTGTCTTGTTGTTGCTTATAAGTTTGTCATGGATAGTTTTGTGCTTATGTTAAGATAAGTTAATCACTAAGGCTCGGGTAGTTAACATAAGATAGGGTCAAAATGACAAGAATTAGAACTTGGGAAAACAAAAGAATTTTGTTTGGTGAAAGAAGAAAAATTGAGGGGGTAAAGTTGACAACATGTCTAACTTGTGAAAAACTTGACCTAGTCAAAATCACCCACCCCCGTCTCTTCCATTTTTTCACTGTTCCTTGTTTATCTTTGCCGCCATTAACATCCTTGCACACAAACACTCACGAAAATCAACCAGAACATCTCAATATCAGTAATCTTCTAAGATCAAGATCATCAAAAAGGTATATAATCGGTTTAATCATTCAAGCATATCAATTTAATTAACTCTCTTAATTGAAAACAATCGATTGCAATTTCTGATTAAATAGGGTTTAATTAAAATTGGGGGTTTTGCCTGGGTTGTATTCGGAATAGATCTAATGAACTAATTTGGCCTTTAGAACTCTAGAATTAAACAAGCTAGTGCCTAAATTAGAAAAATCGTCACTGATTGAACTTTCAGAGTAGTATGATTTTCCGAATAAGGAATGTTTTCCGAATAAGAAAGAACTTTCCGAATAGGAGCAGTTATTCAGAATAGAAAGAGTTTTCCGAATAGGAGGATTATTCCGCATAGGATATTCTTTCCGCATAGACAAGTACTTTCCGAATAGACAAGTTCTTTCCGAATAGAAAGGTTATTCCGCATAGGCCTAGACTTTCCGCATAAAGAAATCTTTCCGCATAAGGTTAGATTTTCCGAATAAAGAAACTTTTCCGCATAAGGTCGATCTTTCCGAATAAAATTTTTTTTTCCGCATAAGGTTAGACTTTCCGAATAAAGAAAATTTTCCGCATAAGGTTGATCTTTCCGAATAAAGAAATTTTCCGCATAAGGTAAGATTTTCCGAATAAAGAAAATTTTCCGCATAAGGTCGATCTTTCCGAATACAGAAATTTTTTCGCATAAGGTTAGACTTTCCGAATAAAGAAAAGTTTCCGCATAAGGTTGATCTTTCCGAATAAAGAATTTTTTCCGCATAAGGTTGAGTTTTCCGAATAGGATATGTTTGATTTATTCCGCATAGGCCTTATGTTCCGAATTGACTTATCATTCCGCATAGGATTTATATTCAGCATAGCCCAAGTATTCCGAATTGAATGATTATTCCGTATAGAAGATGTTTGAATGGTTTCAAAGCTTAAGGGATTATGTCATATGTACAATGCTTAGGTTTAAAATCATAATGATATTCATACTTGTATGTATCAACCTTTGTGTTTTATCTTAAGCAGAGACGATGACTAACCCTACCGTACAACAAATACAACACACCAGAGCCACCGCCATTGCCGAAGCCAAGACTCTAAAGTTTATTCCGAACAACTTTCGTTTGAAGGAGGTATCTCACTCTACCCATAATGGATTTAAGGTAGGTACAGCCATGCTTGATAAATCTCATCTCAAGCATGCGCTAAGGAGAAGTGCTTCAGTGCCCTATGAATACCTTTACGAGTTCTGGGCTACCAAAGAGAGGACATCGAACAAAATCACTTTTTCCTTGGACAACAAGCAGCAGACGCTTACTGTGTCAGACTTTAGGAAGATCTTTGGATTTCGGCCGACACTCAAAGATCTATCATACTCAGCCAACCCGACTAAGGACCAGATCATGGAGATGTTCACTGCCATTGGATGTCTTGACATACGAACCCCGTCTGAGTTTACTACTGCTAAAGTTGGTCAACCATGGAAAGCTATTTTTGGGATTCTAAGCCGATGTTTAACACCCAAAACAACTGGATTTGATGCTGTTCGTCCACCAATCATCAAGATGTTTTATGGTATGTTTAAAGGTATGGGTATTGATTATGCATCACTGCTGTGGGAGGAGTTTACTTTTCAACTCTTCACAAACACAAAGGGTAAGGTTAAAAGTTACCAGTACCCTAGGTTTATTAAGTTGATCATACATTACTTTATGGAAAACGATGCATCCATTAACAAGCATGCATGTAGTCGTCACCACACGATAGATGATGATGATTTGGTAGACTTAAGGCAGGAGACTCATTCGAATACGGTTATTCCTGGTCCCATTCCCAGTCATCTTCTGACCGATGAGATTATTGCATCTACTGATTACAAGAACTTGCTAACAGAAATTGAGAATCAACGAGCAAGTATTCTAGCAGGTGAAGACTCATCTACCACAGTTAAGAGCAAAGGTAAAAGGAAGCAAACAGATTTACCTGAACCCAAAACCAAGAAGAAGAAGACAGAGGGTAAGAAGGGAAAGGGTAAGGCTGATGAGATGCGTCTACGTGACGAAGAAGACGTTGTTGATCCTACTCTTGATAAAACTGAGAAACAAATGATGAAGATAGCTATTCAAAGGAGTAGGAAAGATACTGGCGGTAGTGGTTCAGGTGCAAGGGTAGATGTTGAGGATGAGTACGTGGAACCAGATGATGTTGATGAGTTTGGATCACCTGAAAAGTATTCTACTTCGAAGGAGACATCCACCCCCTCTGTTTCAGCTAGTATTGAAAAAGAGTCTACTCAACCCTTGGCAACTCAACTTCAACCAACTCAACCCTTACCAACAAAACCGGTTTCAACACCATTTCCTCCACCACCAATAAACCCCATCCTTAGTACCGCAGTTACAACCGAGCCTATTCCATCAACCCAAAGCAGCTCTGCAACGTCTGCAATGGCCGCATTGGTAATGGCCGAGATGTTGGATAAACATGTGGATAATCACAAGAGGGAAATGGGTGAACTTCGCCAAGAGTTACTTAGACGAGCTCAAAGTGAAGAAGCATCTAAGAAAGCTCAAGAAGAGTTGATTGCTAAGTTCGCTGCAGATATGGAATTTACCCGTAAAGCTCATGCAGAAGAACTTGCTCGGGTTAAAAAGGCTGAAGCTGATAGGCATCAAGCACGAATTACGAGACTTAAAGCTATTAAGGATGACCTTAAAGAGCAAAAAGCAGCTCTTGAAGCTTCTATTGAGCAGAGAGTGAAAGACTCCGTTGAATCCCTAATGCCTAAACTGCGTGATGATTTGAAGACACTTGCTGCTGACAACTTAATGATCAAATCATCCAATCCTTCAGAAGCCGCCTACAAGATTGCTTATGACTTGACGGATTTTGAACTTAAGAAGATCCTCAAAGCTCGTATGAGGGAACTTGGATCGTTTGATAAATCGAGGATTCAACGGGCTCTCTTCAAATCCCTGAATGACGCTATCATGGAGGATGATAGGTTGTTCAAGACGTTTGGAAGTGTGGTACCCTACCATATTCTCCCTGAGGAAGAAAGGGAAGAGAGTGACGAAGAAGAGGGTACTGGTGGAGAAGAGGAAGAAGAAGAAGAAGAAGATAAGAATGATGATGATGATGAGAATGATGAGGATCAGATTGATGAGGATGATGAGGATGATAATGATAAGGATGATGATAATGATGATGAGGATGATGATGACGATGATGATGATGGCGATGATGGTGGTGATGGTAATGAGGAGAGTGTTCGGGGGAGCAACGGGGATGATAATGAGGATGCTGATGGGGGTAAACAGCCTGAGAAAGGGGATAAGGCTGCCAGCTCAAAGAAACCTGCTAAGTCTGGCACCAAGTCAAAAAAAGATGCAACAGCAAAGGAGAAATCTACTTCCACGGAATCCAGACGATCGAAGTGGCGCCACGATGTGAATGCCACTACAGGGTCATCTATTCCTGGTACATTTATCCCTGCATCCATACCTGTTACAACTAACCCTGTTAGTTCTATTGTTGTTGTTCCTGTGATCGCAGAATCGGTAACCGAACCTGAAGCTGCACAACACTCACCCATTCATGACACTGCCGACATGCCTGAAACAGAACAAGCAGATGTTCACGTCTCCACTCCTCTGCAACAAAACCCACAATCTACTGTTCCAAGCACAAGGGACTGGGCAGACACGTTGGAGATTGACGAGACTGCACCACCACATGCTTGGATCACGGCAGCGACGCAGTATGATCTGATCACCGACGCTGACAAAGATGTTTTGTATCTTCGTATCCGCAGTCCGATTGACTTATGTGCATTTCTTGATCATGAGTATAAGACTTCGGTTACTCCATCTTTGGTGAAGAAAGCACTGAAGGCTCTGAATACCGTTCAACGGCCAGGACTTCATGAATCAGAAAGAGCTCCACCTCCAATGGATCCTTCTCAAGATAATCAGATTGCTCTTGACTTCTTCGTCACCAATGATCTTGTGTATCTTCTGAAGGGGTCATCAAAGTACGCAACCTCCCTGACCTTGCTGAAAGCTGCCAACTGGGGGACAATACCCTTTATCGAGGAAAAGGTAAACCGACTCTGGGTCCCAAAGATAAATCGTAATTATGATATGTATGCTGTCATAGGTGCATCTCATTGGGACGAACGAGTCCGAAGGGCGTACAGGGGTTGCTGCCTAGTCAATTCTGGAAGCAACGTTAGATCCGACATCCGCATCTCCAGCATCTTAGGGATGAAAACTGAAGCCAAGAATGACTATTACCATGTGACGGAGATTCGTTTGAAAAGGGAGGATGACAGGGAATACAAAATCCAGCAGGGAGATTTTTCCATCATTCGCCTTGAGGATATCGAAGATATGCTGCTTCTGATGACCCGAGATCAACTCACACATATTCCTCGTGAAGACCTCATTGCTTTGAATACAGCACTTCGTATGTTCACACGAAGCGTTGTCATCAAGACACGAGTTGAAGATCTTCAGTTGGGAGTCGAAAGCTATCAAAGGAAGCTTAACCTAACCCGTCCAGTGAATAAAGTGCTACCTCAACATGTAGAAAGATGTCCCTATACCGGCATTTCTGTCCCAAATTACGGCATTTTCTACTTGAACAGTCGAGGTTTAATGAAGTTTATGAGGGTGGGTGAGCTCCATAAGTACAGTGATGGGACTCTTCTACAAGTCAGAGGAAAGTTGGAGCATCTGAACTCGGGTGGGACTTTGCCAGAAATGACGGAGGATTGGCATCCGGGTTACCGGCAGATGGCGAAGTATGTCATCAAGAAGATCGATCAAAAGCTCCGTGAACGTAGATTGATGAGGAGCTTGGAAAGGTTCGTTGGTGGAAGACCATATTTAGTGCACCACAAGCTACTGCAGCGATCCATCTAATGGGTCGTACATTTCAGGTCCACTTTATATTGGTTTTCAATTGTGAATATGTATATTTGTGAATATTGTGTTGTAATGGCTTGATGTAGTGCTAAAGTATGATAATTTTTCAAGAATTTCTCACGAGATTCTAAATCTTTCAAAATATATCATACCAAAGCACTACAACTATCCCTTATTAAATTAAGGGGGAGCAATAACTTGTTCTATGGCCAAACATCGATTTCATTTTTACCCAAAGACCGGTTAATCCATTCAATATCCCAAATATTAATGGTTAACATTTTGGATAAGGGGAGAAAATGGGATTAAGGAGACTTAAGTGATACTTGGCTAAAAGATGAAAAAGACTTAACGATATTCCAACTTAATATGTGCTAAGCACGTGTTAAGGGGGAGCGTTTTTGATGAACAAAACACCTAAGGTACAAAACTTTTGATTTTAATATCACAAGTACCTTATGTGATTTTCAATGATTTTTCATGGTGGCAATTCCTTCCCAAAACACGCTTAATTCACGACGAATGTGGTGACAAAAGGGTGGTAGGAATAGGTTTAGTCCAATGATTCATCAGAGCCGATGGAATCTTCCCAAGGACAATTCCCTAGATAGAATTAGAAGTCCTAGGAAAGATGGAGAAAGAATGTGAACGTAGCTGAATGCCGACCAAGTACTTAAGCTAGCACTGGAACAATCACAACAAGGTGCTAGTGATGACGTATTGGTAAGCATTGAAGGGGTTGAAGAATGAAAAAGAAATGTAAAGATAAAGGGTGTAAAGAAAGAAGCCCTCCTTACAACTTTAGGCAGAAACCGGGTCAATACATATGCTATTGAGATCATTTTTGTTAATGATTCTCGATATTGAAGAAAGACGTCATGGACCCAGTGATGCAATGCACAACCCTTCCCAGCTAACTCAAATATCTCTCAAAAGGTATTTGTTTTAATCACACGGAGATCAACACGTTATCTATTGGTTTATTCACTCCGAATAGACTGGTATTGAAAAGGTGGCACTCCTCTCCAGCCATCGCTCACTAAATCAAAACGCACAATCGAGTCTAGAGCCAAGAGATCATCAAAAGTCTCATTAGGACACTTTCCATTTATTCCTTGCTTTCTCACACACTGTGAAAAGTAAGAGATTTTCATGAGTCCTACGCAGTATTCCTGTAATATTGCCAGAACATCCGAGTAATACGCAAGTATTACAATGAAGATGGAAATCCTGCTTGAGCCAACATCAAACAAGCTCATGGTAGGTTACACGTGCGGTTCTTTTAGAACCAATCTTGTGAAAAACTGGAAGGTAACAGTGGTTTAATTCTTAATTGAACTTAAACTCGTTCCAGGCCTCTTCGCATTATCATATGATCTTGCCAGAACACTCAGAGTGACTCTTTATTGACCACAGTGACGAGTGGAAATCCTTCTAGTGTTAACATCAAACAGCACTTGGTAGGTGACGTGCAAGATTCTTTATGAATTGAGCTCGTGACAACTAGAAAGCAACGATGGTGAAAATCTTAATTGAAATTCACTTGTTCCAGGTTTCATGAATTGACGGCTTCAAATCACAAGGATAATTTATCCAAGTGATTCACTCTTTATGTTCGCAGTCAGCTTTGGACGGTCGAATAAAGAGAACGGGTTTACCCGCGAAATCCTGTCAGGAAGTTACTTAATTGAAACTATCCGTCACGGGTACGATATCTAATATCGTCCAACGGTCTTCACCGACCGGAGGTAAAATGCTACCGAATTAGAATAAAATGTTCAAAGCCATTTTATTCGTGTCGTTGATGTGTACCTGTTAAAGACGGTGGCGTTGCTGTGTACCTGTTGAAGACGGTGGCGTTGCTGTGTACCAGTGAAGACGGTGGTGTTGCGGTGTACCTGTAAAAGTCGTTCCCACATGCTTATGTCTTTTGCAACAAAGTTAAGCAAAAATTCAAGAAAGTACAAGATGAAGTCTTCCGCTGTACCAAACTCTGAAGCTTTCGATAATTCAATAAAAAGACGTAAGTGTGTGGAACATGAAGTCACGAGGAGGCAAAATTCACAAGAAAGGCAAAGATCGCACGTGAAAGGCCAAAGAACAATGCTCTCAAGCCAAAGCCAAAAAGATCAAACCAACATATTCACAACAAAAGAAAGAAAAGAAGAAAAGACTACGAGCTAAAGAACGAAGACTTAGTATAGTATGCTAGGTTTAGGACTTTGTAACGTGGAGTGACCTCCCTTAGGGGGAGATTGTTAGAAATACGTTTTAACGTATATTAGAAGTATCGGTCACTCCACAATATGATTTATGTTGTAATAGCTCGTAGTTAACAATTAGTTAAATGTTACTTATTAAGTTAAGTAAGAACCGGTCCATGGGCTTGTCATGGACCGGCCCAAGCCCAATGTTAGGCTTGGAGTATAAATACCCCTTTCCACCATGGAAAGGGGTTGGTTGTTGTTCTCATTTCACTTTCATATTAATAAAATCATACACATTTTCTCTCACTTTCTCTCTCTAGTTTCTCTCACTAGAAAACATCAACCCACTTCATAGATTCATAGGTTATCAATATTCTACACAAACCATTCTCTTGTTACCAAAAGACGATTGAGTCGCACTCTTAACCATTAGTCAATTCGAAAAGACTTGGGACAACAATATTTTATACTTGGGGTAAAAGCCGAGTATTAAATGGCGCCGCTGCCGGCTCTTTTCGTTAAGATTAACGGTTTCTAGTGAGAGACGCATTGAATTTTGGGATCCGTTCTTTGAACGTTATTTTCCTTGATTTAAAAATTTCCAAAAATCCTAAAAAAATATAAAACTCTTCAAAAATACAAAAACATTAAAAAAAATCATTAAAAGCAATTCTTTTCCAAAGGTTTTGCACCAAAAAGATTATATAGATATTCTCTGTGTATATTTTTCTTCTGCAGGTGCATGCGTACTAGATCTTCGAACTATTCTGAGCCCGAGACTCGTGAAGATCTAGATATGGCTGGTGTTAATAACAACAATAACAACCCACCTCAACCCAATTTGAACAATAACAACAACAACAACAACAACAATGTCCTCCTACCTGATTTACGCACAATGGAGGAATTGTGTCAACCCACCATGAACGGACGCGGAGGCCCGATTGCGTCGATGCACGTCACGGCCCAGGAGTTTTCGTTGAAGCATCATATGATCCAACAAGTGCAAACTAACCCATTTCGCGGAATTCCGGATGATGATGCCAACAAACACCTCGACAAATTCATTACCATAACCCAAAGCATGAAGTGCCCCGGTGTTTCTATGGATGACCTTCGCCTTCAACTTTTTCCACACTCGCTTTCTCACCATGCCGAAAAATGGTTTGACCGTCTCCCGAAGAATTCTACTCATACGCGGAATGACATGACTCAACGCTTTTTGTCGCGCTACTTCCCCCCATCCATGGTCACAAGCCTTCGTAACCAAATCAGTGGATTCATGCAAGACAATGATGAATCGCTCTTCGACGCTTGGGAACGATACAATGATTTGATCGACCGCTGTCCAAATCACAACATGCTCCCCGTCACTCTCATTGATACCTTCTATAATGGTCTCACTTTTCGTGATCGTGACACGAACAATGCCGCCGCCGGTGGTACTTTTATGAAAAGGAGACCGGAGGAGTGTCGAGAGTTGATTGAAAACATGACTACTCACCACAAGAATTGGGATTCATCCGCATCCTCAAGATCTAACTCGAGAGTCAATGTTTCTTCTACTACTTCCAATCCTGAGATGACTGAACTTTCTCGACAACTCGCTGAGATGAACAAGAATTTCATGGCTATGGCCACAAACCACTTTCAACAAGATAAAGCCGTTGCTATTTCTTGTGACACATGTGGTGGCCCTCATTCTTATAATGATTGTCCTTCTACTCAAGGCAATTATTCTGAAAACGTTAACGCAGCTTACGGTACTTATCCCACGGGAGGCTATCAAGCTCGCCCTCAAGGAGACCGTAGCTTGCTAAGTTTTCGTTCTAACAATTATCTTGCTCCACCTGGTTTCCTGCCTCAGAACCAAAACCAACAACAAAGTTATAACCGAAACAACCAATCCCAACCTCGTGCTAACAATCACTATCAATCCCAAAGAAACCCATACCCAACTCAAGGAAATTCTCAAGCTTATCAAGCTCCACCTCTTAATCAACCGATGGCAGTAAATCAAGACGTCGAGACGTTCATGAAGACTAATCGGGAACTGGTGACGAATCTTCAGAGTCAAGTCATCAACTTGAAGGGCGAAATGGCGAAACAAGGGAGCGATATTCGAGCCGAGCTAAGGAATGATATGGCAAAACAAAGCGATGAAATTCGTGCCGACATCAGAGACTCTTTCAGCACTCAAGCACTTAACATTCGTGATATGATTGGTTCGCTCATCCAAGGTAATCAACCCTCTTCTTCGGGTACTCTTCCGAGTAATACCGTTGCGAATCCAAGAGGGGAGATGAAAGCAATCACCACTCGTAGTGGAAAAGGTTATATGGAACCCGAGCTTCCTACACCTCCACCCCTGATTGTGAATGATGTAGAAATATGTCTTTTAGGAAAAAGAACGTAAAATAGGGCAAGCTTGCACGACGATTTAGGAAAACCGTGTGTAAATGACCCTAAGAAGTGAGTTCGTTCTCGAGGAGGCTAGTGTGTTGTGAATTGAATTGATTTAGATTGATGATTTTTTATTAAGAAGAAAAGGAAAGAAAATAAGAAAGGAAAGAAAAGACGGTTACGAAGTCGGATTAAACTAAGACGAAAACGCGTTCACGTAAAACCGTAAAAAACTACAAAATTAAAATTTTAACCTAAAAATTCCTAAAAATTACTAAAAATACACAATATTATTATAAGAGTTTACAAAAAATCAAAACTTGCTAAAACCTTTTAATTAATTAGATAATGACTTTTTAATGCTAATTAAAGCCCTAAAAATCACAATTAATTATTAAAAAGCCCTAAACAAGATTTTAAAGTTTGTAAACCTCAAAAATAACCTAATTAAGCTAAAAAGTATTTTTTAAAATTTTAAAACCAAATAAAACTATTTTTAAACACTTAAAAACTATTAAAATCTATTAAAACTTAAATTAATTCTAGAAAATAAATGAAAAGTCCTAAAAAGATTTGAAAAGTGACAAAACTCCTAATTAAGTGTCTACAATCTAGGAAAAATGAAAAAAGTTAAAAAATCAAACTTTTAATTTTTAATAATAAAATAATAATAAAATAATCAAAAAAAATTCAAAGTCTATAAAAAAATTCTAAAAAATTACCAAAAATCTAGAATAATGTAACTAAGAAAAAAATGCAATTAAAAGTTTCTAAAACCTATTTAATAATTTTATATTAAATTTTAAAGTTGATTAAAAACCCTAAAATCCAATAAAATCAAAAATTAGACTTTTTGAAAACTTTTTGGGCTGTAAACCTCAAGAATATAAATAAAAACCTAAAAACTATTTTTTTGGATTTTAAAAATACTTTTTCCTATTTTTAAATTACTTTCTAAAATATAAACTAAAAATAATCCTAAAAAATTAATTACTTACGGGAAAATTAATATTTTTAAACCAAAAAGTCCCTAAGCTATTAAATATCAATAGAAAAATGCTAAAAGGAAAAAAACTAGAAAGAATAAGCTGAAATCAGCTTATTACTTAGCTGATTGCTAAATAAGCCAAAACACAAACACCCCTTAAATAACTTTTGAAATGAACCTTGGTCAGTAAAAGACCCAAGGGCGCAATGGTAAGTGTGATGTGTTGTGAGGAGGATGGCGCAGGTTCGAATCCTGGCCAGTCCTTTTTACTTTTTATTTTTTTTCTTTTTTTAAACTTAAAAACTCAGTCTTGATAACACTTAATCCCAAAAACACAAGTACAAATCCAAATTAACAAGTTTTAAACAAACTGGAAACCAAAACGTGCTCAGATGAACTTGTTATGAACACAAAGCAAAAAACTGAATCTTCACTTGTGAAGATGAGATCAAGAGGGACTTGATCTTGAGTTTTGTTGGTTGTTGATGGACAATTGGGCACCCCTATACTCAGTTGAGTATAGGGAGTCACAATTAACACAAAGACAAGCACAATGGTATCACAAAAATCACAAAAAAGCACCAAACAATTTTCTGAAATACTTATGCAGGTCTGGGGGGTGTTTACTGATTTACTTAGCACACAAGTGGATTATAGAGGCCAATAGCATGCACATAAGTCAACCAAACGGCAAACAAACAATACACAAGCCTCAAACAACCTTAAATCTAACAGACTTCAAGCTTGGATGGCAAAACTCACACAAAATCAGGCTCAACAAGGACTTTCTGATTTTTAGCTATTTTATCCAATTTTTATCATGCAAGTGTGTTCAAAACTAAACCAAAATGAAAACTAAGTACCAATATCACAAACTAACAACCTAAGAAGTGTTTTCAACCAGGTTTTAACACAAGAATTTGTCACCAATCTTGATTAAACAGCTAATCCAAACACCCCTTAAGTTTTTCTGAAAATCAATTTCCAAAGCAAATCTAAACAAAACTTAACCAAACTAATTTAACCCTGACCTATCATGCATATGAACATCTATCTTGCATGAACAAACAGCAAACAACACATTTCAACAACTTTCATACAATTTCACTCCAAATCACATGAATATCAGATTTTGAACTAGAAAAATGAAAACAAGGATTGTACCTTAAGGGTCCTACATCCAGGACCCTTAGTGGTTGCTTAACCACCTCCAAATAGGCTGGGGCCTATGCAGAACCTTTGGCAAATCAAGCTCCTTAAACCTGCTAAGAGAAAATAAGAACAAGCAAAATACACACCAATATGATTTTCTGAAACCTTTTTAAACCTTCTCAAAAACTTTCTCCAATATTTTTCTTTCAAAATACTTCAACCAAATAACTTACAATCCTGATAAATCAATCTTGAAACAAGATTTCACCAAATGAAATCTAAATTTCAGAAACTTGAAAATAATTTTGAAAACTCAAAAATTACTTCAACAATTTTTATGGAACTCAGAATATTTAGCTCAAAAACATTTACCAACTTTTAAATAACCATAAAAGGAATTACAATTTAATAAAAATACCAACTTTATATTAAGTAAAAAGGGATTACAAGGTTTTTGCTAAAAATTCTGGAACAAGGGCTCATTCACACAATGAAGGCTCCTTAAATACTAATTCAAAGACTATTCTAGAATGCAATAAAAAATCCAAATAAACTAAACCCTAGTTGCTGATTTTCCAAGTTTGCCCTTGAATGTTGACTGAAATTTTGGTCTTCCATGGCTTCATGTGACTTGAGAGTGAAAGCCAGCTAGATGAGATGATCTTGGGCGTTGGTTTGCACTTGGAGGCCAAGGAAATAGCATCCACCCGTTTATCTTGTCCCCCTTTTGGGACTTTGTGGAAAGTGATGGGCAGGGGAAGGACGGTGTGAGGTCCACAACCCATGTGAGGGTGTTTTGTGATGTGGGTTATGATGACAATTAGCTTAATCAACCATCTGGAAAGGCTGGACCAAAAACCCCTTGTTATGAAGTGGATTAATGCTGGGAAAATTAGGGTTTATGGGGTATTTAAGGTGGAGTTTAATCTGAAAAAGGGATTAAGTTTTTAAACTTAATGTTTACCACCAAAAACAGATTTAAATAAATCTGTTTATTAAGAAGGCGTGGGTGAAAGTCTGATGTGGAGGCTGGGGAGTGTGTGATTGGTGGGAGGAGTTGAGTGGGGTGACGTGGGAGGTTGTGATAGGAGGGGTAAGTTTGGATGTCTTGGCAGATTCAGTCCCCATGCTCCTCTCTTTTGTTCACTTTGCGAAAAATAGCCAACAACGCCCATTTAACTAGTAACAACTTTTGCTCACTTGTCAAAAATGGCACAAATACTTTTCAAACTTGAACAAGGACTTCAAATGCCAATTCTTCATTCTTCAAGGACTGATCTTGTAATATCTTCAAACTTTAGGGACCCTATTCATAATTTTGAATATTTGAGGGGTATAAAGTGTTAATCTTCAAAAGTTGAGGGACCAAACTTGCCAATCTTCAATTCTTCAAGGGCATTTTTGTAAAATCCAAACTTGGGCCCGGTTCATTGTGCGGCTTCGTTTCCCGTGTTCGTTTTTGAATGATTCTTGTGATCTTTTGTCATTTCCTCAATATCCGTACCTAAAAATACACAAGTAACAAACACGAGCATATATTTGGCAGTTTTAATGATATTTTGTGCATTTTAAGCCCGATTTGGACGATGAGACCATGTATAAAAGCAGTCTCATCACTCCCCCATACTAAACCATTGTCGTGCCCTCACGCAATGCTAGAATAAAGTATCATAGCATCTCAAAAATTCATTTTATTCACTTTATTGGAATGATAAATTAGCTACACTACTACTATTACTACTACTTGCGTTTTAGACATAATGTATGATTTTCATCGCAAAATGGGACGTTTAGGTTCATAGAATAAGAACACGTGAATGCTTCGTTAGAAATAATTTCGTCGTCCTCGATTTTCACCTTAATTCCATGCCAAGCGTGCAACGAGATCCTTGTCATTATAAGTTAGTAATGCTAACACTACTCATATGCCCTAATCACGTACTTATTCTCCCATTATTCCTAAGTTGTATCTCTTATATTTTATTTTGTCTTGAATGTTTCACGAGGATACATTGTTTGACTTATGCGATAATAGAGATTTAGGTCTAAAAATAGAGTCCTAACGGTGTAACTAAGACCATCAAATCAATAACCCCTCCTAATAGACAACAATGTCAAAAAATTAAGTTGACAAGAAGAATCGATAAACACGGTTTTATAACGGTTTTGAACATGAGACTTATTACCAAGACTTTTATACGCCCCCTAACGGAAGGGCCTTATTATCTTTGGTTTACCTCCATCTTTTATTCAACTTCGCCATGAAGCTTTTATTATGACTTCGGTCTTGCCTTGCCTTTTATTATCCGCCTCATCGGTGGTTTTATTAGCCAAAGACGTATATCCTCACGCTAAAGCGAATTTTGGATCTTTAAAGCTTCGAAGATTAAGGCTTGATTCACTTTCAATTTTGCATAGATTTTTCGGCCTTGTGGGGCTTCAAATTGTTTGCTAGATTTAGGTGAGCACTTGAAATCTTATTATTGGGTGAAGCTTTTGATTATTCGGGTGCCAATACTTCAAAACCGTGACGCTGACGATACTTTAATGTCTTCCCAATTTAATTACACGGAAGCTACTAGAAAAGACTAGAAACCCAACAATCTCAACTAAACCGCTAAGTCAATATTTATTAAGCAAAAAATATTTACAAGCGAAGGGAGAATAAGCAAACAACGAGAACACATGAGTTTTTGAAAGAATACGAGTACTCTACGTTTAGCATAGTAACTTATAATTAACTCTATCATTTCTCGTCCTCATTTAAGAGACTTAGCCTAATGTGTAGTTAAGGAATCAAAGCTAAGTGCTCAACACGCACGGTCGAGTCAAAAATTACTCTTATTCTCGCCATCGGAAAACCTACATTCGTGTCTTCAAATACTTATGAAACATGAGAAAAATTTTAAAATTTTGGCCATTTTTAGCCTTATTTTGCAACAAAACGATAAACAAAACGATAAACTTTGGAGAACGTGAAGGTTTGGCAAGGAAAGTATCTATTCACCCCCATACTAAAGTTAAACATTGTCCTCAATGTTTCGAGTATAGGGGTGCAAACACCCCCATACTAGAGACGTAGTCGAATGCCTAACCTAGCATGTAAAGGGTGTAACCAATAAATTAATAGCCGTTTATGAAGTGTGCTAAAAACCTAAGGTTAGAACATCAAAGGATATATCATGGATATTGGGAAATGTCTCCAAAGCAAACGATTAAGTGCTCCCATAAAACGAACATGAGAGGCTCCAATCGTGAAGATCATGATCTAAAAACCACAATGCACAAACAACCACGGAACAAAGGTTGGAAGGGCACAAATCCCCTCACATTAAACTAATTAGAAAGCAATAATATGTACATGGATAAGCATGGGTCTCCCCCACGAGGCACCTTGTTTTTGATAACCGAGTCAAAAGCTCGACTCGAATCCCCATAAATGTGATCATTTAGGGATTATCATGGTGTGGTCAATTTTTTTTGGTGGGGCTTACATGATAAACAAGGCCCAAAAAACAACCGGTATTAAGGACTAAGTCCTTAGATGGTGCAAAATACCGGGATCGAAGATGGCGTTCTCATTTTTATTGGAAAAACAAATCAACGCCACTTCATCATGTGCCAACATAAACCAAGGGTTTTAAGAAAATAGGTGAGAGAAAATAGAAGGGTGAGACAATGGGTAGGTCATGAAAATATTGAGCTACTCGAGGTAGACTCGCACCAATCAAATGAAAAGATTTTCCATTTATCGCATCGGTGGAAGACCGAGATTTCCCTATATAAGCAATTCCAGGATCAAATATCTCGTCCTCGGTGGAGAAAGGGGAGGGAACATAAGGGGTTTCCCCCACACTAAGTCCACACAAAGCATCGTCAAAAGGAGAAGACGAGCTTGTAGTACTCAATACACGCGATGATGACGGAGTTAGAGTTGTAGAAAAATCTTTTAAATTTAATTCAAAATCTTTTCCTTTTTCATCTTTTACACTCTTCTTGTGAAAACCTGATTTAATTATGTCAAAAATATTTGGTGTTTCTAAAGCAATGTTAGTTACACTAAAAATTCTCACATTTTGAAACCGTTTTGGCAAAGGTGGTGGTAAGTTTTCAAATCTTTTGTCAATAAAGAAAACTCCCCCATCGGGATCAACGTATTCATCATCCGAAGAATCACTCGAGATTGGAATCGTAGGCTTAACACTCTTAACCTCCACCGGCGGAGGGGACGGAACTTCATTTTTCTCATCAACTCCTAAAACTCTATTTGAAATCTTTTTGCAAATGTTTTTGATGGGATTGACATTATACAAAGATGTGATCGAATACACATGAGAAAGTGTGGAGTTTTGGGTTGCATTAATGACGAGTTCTTCCTCATTGAAACGAAGAGTGATTTTCCTTGCATGCACATCGATAAGTGCTCTCGAGGTATCCAAAAAAGATCGACCTAAAATTAACGGAACTTTAGGATCGATGGGAATATCAACAACAATAAAGTCTATGGGATAGTAGAACTTTCCAACTTTCACAAAGACGTCCTCGGCAACTCCACAAGCTAGAATCGTAGAATGATCGGCCATTTCGATTGACGTTCTTGAAGGAGTGAGATTGGGAAGATTGAGCGATTTAAAAATCTCAAGAGGCATCAAATTAATACTAGCACCAAGATCAGCCAAGGCGTAGCATTCTTCCATGTCTTGTATAGCACATGGGATTAAAAACTTGCCAGGATCACCGACTTTTTGAGGTATGCGGCTTAGAAAAACCGATGAACAACTAGACGATTTTTGCAATTTCTCTTTGTTGTTTAGCATACTTTTGAAGTTCGCGGCAAATCGAGGCATCATGACTAAGGCGTCGGCAAAACTTATATTAAAATGCAAGTCACGAAACATTTTCATAAAAAGTTCAAATTGATAGTTATTTCGTTCTTGTGCCTTTTCCTTGTCTCGTCTTGAAGGGTAAGGTAAAGGTGGTGTGGGTTGGGGCATAGGCATAGACATCGGACTTGGAATCTCGGGTTCCATGATTGGTATAGGTTTAACCGTAGGTGTGGTTTGAGCGGTACTTCGTGGGCTTTGGATTTGCTCCTTTTCGACCACCACCTCGGGTTCTTCCTCAATTTCCTCCACCGTAGAAGTACTTGGACGAGAAATGGGTTCTTTGAAAGTTTTACCACTACGAGTAGTAATAACCTTCAATTCTCCTTTCGGGTTCACGATGGTATCACTAGGAAGACCACCCGAAGAAGAGGGCTTACACATGATAGCTTCAAACATTTTTCCCATTCGGTCTTCAAACATAGATTGCCTAGCATCCGCTTTTAACAATTCTTGCTTAATCTCATGTTGACCTTGCTCCATTTTTTGTTGATTTTGTTGGAGTCTTTGAACATTTCCTTCCATTTTATTAGCATGAGTTTTAAGTTCATTAGCAAGTTCATTTTTAAGCTCGTTTTTCAACTCGGATCTTAAGCTAACCATTTCACGTTGCATATTGTCAAACTTAGCATCATTAGCCTTAGCATAATTCAAAAATTCTCCTTGAAGATTTTTGGTGTGATCATTTTGAAAACCTTGAGTAGAATTTTGAAAATCACGGTTTTGGTTTTGATTTGAAATTTGCCCATTTCTACATTGATAATTACCCTTGTTATAATTCCTTTGATTTCCTTGGTAATTTCCACCTTGGTTGTTGTTGCGATAGTTATTAGCATTTTGATTTGGTGGAGCTTGATTTGGCGGGAACCTTGACCGATTTGGTTATAAGTTCCCGTGGCTACATAAGCACTCGAAGTGTTACCATCTGCGGTAATGCGCTCGGAAAGATCATGAGCTCCACCACACGACAAACAACTCTTAGAAACCGCTTTAACCGAAGCGGAATTCGAAGCTTCTTGAGCTTTCCAATGGTTCATAAGGCTAGCAAATCTATCAAAAAATCGATTTTCTTCATTTGCCTCATCATGTAAAGCATTGATACTACGAGACGATGATGGGCCCAATTTGGCAACACTCGGTGTGTTACGAGGGCTATAAACCTTAGACCTATTCTCAATTATGACCAAAGCTTCTTCAACCGTTTTACACAAAAAATTACCACCCGCGGCGGCATTCAAATAATCTCTTTCATGATCGTTAAGTCCATTGTAAAACGTGTCTATTTGGTGTAAGTCGGAAAAACCGTGATGAGGACATTCATGTAACATCTCCTTAAACCTATTCCAAGCCGTTGAAAAACTTTCATTTGATTCTTGTGAAAATTTAGAAATCTCGTTTTTCAAATGCGTAGTCTTAGAGGGCGGAAAAAATTGGTTCACAAACTTCGAAACGAGATCCTTCCACGTCAATATGGAATTGGGTGGCTCTTTCTCTAACCAAATTTTAGCGGGCTCCGCTAAGGAATACGGAAAAAGCATCATCTTAATCGAGTCATTCGAGACATCCTTAAATTTGCAAGTGGCGGTAAGACGATTGAATTGGCGGATATGGTTGTGTGGATTGTCCTTCTCATCACCACGGAATTTGTTGTTTTGGATCATCGACAACAAACCCGTTTTCACCTCAAAATTCTCCGCAAGGATAGCGGGAATCACAATAGCTTCTCCATAACCCTCGGTGGGTGCTTGAAGTAACTCCATCATAGTTCGATTCGCCATGGTAGGTGCTTCTCGTACAATGGGTTCGTCAATAGGAGACTCCTCACTAGAATGAGTTGGAGTGGGAGTTTTGTTCTTTCGTCTACGTGCACGTTTTGCTTGATTACGAGTTAGCATAAACGTCACGTACAACGAGGAGACGAGCAAAGAAGATTGTTTTTGGTATTTTGTATTTTTTCAATTTTTTTGTAGTTTTTGATGGTATTAACTTTTTTTGGAAATTGGTGAATGTATTAAGTAGACAAAAATCTACAAATCTCCTCCTTAATCAAATCTCTTGATTAAAGAAGCCTCAAGGAATGAAAACGATCACGTGGAGTGAACGCCTTCGAAGACTTTAGAACGATGGTGGAACACCAAATCGTTCAAGAGGGTTTAATCAAATGAAACCAAGAAAATATATATGATATGTAATAATACTTTGGGCGGCAAAACCCTCGATTCACTCTCAAAATCAAATACGCATGATGAGACTGCTTTTATACATGGTCTCATCGTCCAAAACGGCCTTAAATTGCATAAAATATCATAAAACATGCCTAATATATGCTCGTGTTTGTTACTTGTGTATTTTTAGGTACGGATATTGAGGAATTGGCAAAAGAACACAAGAATCAATCAAAAACGAACACGGGAAATGAAGTCGCACAATGAGCCGGGCCCAAGTTGGAAATTTGCAAAAATACCCTTGAAGAATTGAAGATTGGCAAAAATGGCCCCTCATCTTTGAAGAACTTGTCACATTTGACCCTCAATATATCAAATGTACAAGTATAAGCCTTAATGTTTGAAGATTGTACAAGATGGTCCATTAAGTTTGAAGATTATACATATAAAGCCCTTTGGAAAAGCTTTTGGAAAGTCTTGTGCCAGTTTTGACAACTTCTCAAAAGTTGTCAAGGCTAAAACAAACGCTGACAAGGTTTTAATACAAAGTGAAAGGAAGTTAAATGCTTGGGGACCAAACCTGTTAAAACCACAAACTCCCACACCCAACCAACCAGCGACACGTCAACCCTACCCACCCACCAACCCAAACCCTTATTCAAACCCGACCCTACCCAATACCCTACCCGGTTTATTAATTTAAACCTGGTCAACAGTCAATCCACTAACCACCCTTTTTTCCCTCCTTAACACATTTTTAAAATGTGTTTAATATCAAAACAAATCAAACACACCCCTAATTAACTAGAACCCTAATCCTACCCCAGTTTAATTAAAACGCAAATCAAAGGGATTTTCCCTATAACTGTCCAGAATATTAATTCACACTCTCCTCACCATTTCCCACCACTCACAAACAAGCCACGTGGCTTGTGGTCCTCTCCCCAACCCTCCCCTGCACCCGTCCCTTTCCCACAACCCAAAAACCCCGACCAAATGAACGATGGGATGTATTTCCTTTGTCCCCAAGTTGATTTTAACGTCCAAGATGCATCCAACAAGCTGTCATGTCACATGCCAAGGTTTTTGACCAAGATTCAGTCAAACAAGAAGGGCAATTCAGGGCTTTTAGCATTTAGGGTTTAAGCATTTGTATTTTTTTATTCTTAGCACTAGAATGTTCCAATGAGCCTATAAAATGATGAGCCTGTTCATCATTTGGTTTTGTTCCAGTTTTTAGCATTTTCAACTTGTAATTCCTTTTTTAAATTAATTAAGTTTGGTATTTTGTGAAAAACAATTGTGATTCCTTTGATTGAATTTAAAAAGTTTGTGTATTGTTGAATGCTAAGTTCTGAGTTCCATTTAAATTGTGAAAGATTTGTTTAAGGTTTTAGTATCAAAAAGATTTTGAAAATTCTGTTTAAATTTCATAAATCCTCCTTGGAAGTGAAAGTGGAAAAGGAGGGTGTTTATGAGTTTGAAAGAAGTTTTTTTAAACGTGTGTTTCAAGTTTGAAAAGATTTGTGTAAGTTTTTAAGAAACAAAAAGTTAAGCAGAATATATCATATATTTGTGTTCTCTTTTTGTTCTTTTTCTTAAAACAGGTTCAAGGTTGTTGATTTGTTGAAGGTTCTGCTCCAACCCGAGTTGGATTGGAGGAGGATTTACATCCTCTAGGGTTTTGGATGTAAAAACCCTAAGGTAACTTTCTTTTACCTTAAAAAGTTCAGAATTGGTAGCTTATGTGAATTTGATTGATTTGGGGTTCTTGGTATGTTAAACTGTTGGATTGTTGTTTAACTAAGCTTATATGCATGTTAGAATAGCTAGGGATCAGTTTGTTTAAGTTTTGTGAGGTTTGGTTTTGTAAAATCTTGGTTTTAGAAAATTATAGGGTGTTTGGCAATACGGATTAGCAGGGCAAAGATCTTTGATTTTTATTTAAAAAGGTGTTAGAAGTTTGGAAAAGGATTGAGACAGGTTTTTAGAGAGTAGTAAATTAATTTGGAACAATATTGAAGCTAGTTTGAGTGTTTAACAAGATAAATGAACTTGGAAATCTGCATGCTCACCTATCTTCTTGTTTTTCTTAATTTTGGTTAATGATTTGGTGAATTCTGTTAAGAGTTAGGTTCACTGAGTTATTGAATTTGATTGTGTGCTCTCTTGTGAGTATATGTGCTTAATTTGAGCTCCTAGAAATCACTAGGTTGCATGTAATAGGTAAAACAGTCCACAGACTTCACAAAATCATCACAGAAACTTGTTATGTGCATTGGTGCTTTTGATTTGTGAATTTTGTGTGCTAAGTGTTTAAACTTTGCTTGATTTGTGCTTTGATTGACTCCCTTCACTCAGAAAGAGTGAAGGGGTGCCCTCTTGTTCCAAAAACACCACAAACATAGCATAAACCAAGCCCCTCTTGGTTTCCAAAACACATTTTATAAGCTACACTTATTCATCAGAAACAAGTGCAGACTTGGCCACGTTTTGGTCTTTAATTTGCTTAATCTTGGTTAATACTGGATTTGGATTTGAGTTTTAGAGCTTATAAGTGGTATTGATCAAGTTTTAAAAAAAAAGAAAAAAAAAATATATATATATCCAAAAAAGGACGTGGCCAGGACTCGAACCTGCGCCACTCCTCTCACAACACAACGCTCTTACCATCTGCCCTAGGGTCTTTGACTGGCAAGAGTCTACAAAGTCAAATATATAAGGAGTGTGTGAGTTTGGCTTATTTAATAAAGTCGTGGCTTATTTATTCATTTTCAGCTTATTGATTAAGCTTTTTGGTGTCTTTTCATTTTTCCTAGGTGTTAAATAGAGTTTAGGATTTTTCTGATTAAAAATATTATTTTTCCTTTTATTTAATTAATTTTTAGGATTATTTCTATTTTTAATTTTAGAAAGTCTTTAAAAAATAGTGAACAGTAGTTTAAAATTACAAAAAAATAGTTTTTAGGTTTTAATTTGTGTTTTTGAGGTTTACATGTGAAAAAGTTTTCAAAAACTTTAATTTTTGATTTTATTTAATTTTAGGGTTTTTTAGCAACTTTAAAAATTAATATAAAATTAATTAAAAGGTTTCAGAAACTTTTGTTTACATTTTCTTCTTAGTTAGATTTATTAGGATTTTTGAGAATTTTTTAGAATTTATTTGAGGACTTTTATTTTTTGGATTATTTTAATATTATTTTATTCATTAAAATAAAAAGTTTTATTTTAATTTCTTTTTCATTTTTCCTAGATTCTATAGCATTAATTAGGACTTTTCCCATTTGTAGAATAATTTTTAGGGTTTTCAATTAATTTTTAGAATTAATTTAAGATTTAATACATTTTAATAGTTTTTAGGAGTTTAAAAATAGTTTAATTTGGTTTTAAAATTTTTAAAAATAGTTTTTAGTTTAATTAGGTTAATTTTGAGGTTTACAAACCATAAAATCTTGTTTAGGGCTTTTTAATATTTAAAAGTGATTTTTAGGGCTTTAATTAGCATTAAAAAGTCATTATTAAATTAATTAAAAGGTTTTGGCAAGTTTGAATTTTTTGTAAACCCTTAGAATATTATTTGGGAGTTTTTAGTAATTTTTAGAAATTTTTAGATTAAAATTTTAAATTTTGTGTTTTTTACGTTCTTCGTCGTAACTTTCTAATAGTGTTTTTGCCTTATTTTTCTATGTTTTTTCGTCTTCGTCATTTTCTCTTCTTTTCTTCTCATTAATAATCAAAAACATAATCAATCATTCATTACACAACACACGTGCCTCCTCGAGAACGAACTCACCTCATTAAGGGTCATTTACACACGGTTTTCCTAAATCGTGCTTACTTACCCTACTTTGTTGCCTCTTTTTCCTAAAAGGGTATACAAAAAACAACATCAAAAATGGCGCCGCTGCCGGGGAGGCGTGTTGTGTTTTGATTGAACCATTGTTGTTTTTATATATTAGCCATAAATATAATTGTATTAATAGCACTCTATTAATACGTATTATCGTTTTTCGGTTTTTGTGTGAATACTATTACTATATTGTATACGTAGAACAATAAATACACAAGTACTCCAAATACGTGAGCAATCACAACCTTGATTCGGGATTTCATCACTCGATCATTGTATTCGAATCTCAAACCAAAGAAAAAGGCAAAAATAGATAAATACTTTCGTGAAGCTTAATCTTGATAATACAAACTATAAGGTGGGTATAAGGCGGTTGTATTTCACAACCTAAAGGAAAAAGGCTCTTAAGTGCTTCGCGCCGCCTCGTTTCCTCCGCTTGCTTGTGCGTATTTGATTTTGAGAGTGAATCGAGGGTTTTGCCGCCCAAAGTATTATTACATATCATATATATTTTCTTGGTTTCATTTGATTAAACCCTCTTGAACGATTTGGTGTTCCACCATCGTTCTAAAGTCATCGAAGGCGTTCACTCCACGTGATCGTTTTCATTCCTTGAGGCCTTTTTAATCAAGAGATTTGATTAGTGAGGAGATTTGTGGACTTGTTGTCTACTTAATACATTCACCATTTCCAAAAAGTTAATACAATCAAAAACCACAAAAAAAAATTTGAAAAAACACAAAATACCAAAAAGAATCTTCTTTGCTCGCCTTCTCGTTGTACGTGACGTTTATGCAAACTCGCTCTAAAGCTAGACGTGCTCGTAAACGAAGAAACAAATCACTCACTCTTTCTAGTGAGGAATCTCCTATTGACGAACCCATTGTACGAGAAGAACCAACCATGGCGAATCGAACTATGATGGAGTTACTTCAAGCACCCACCGAGGGTTATGGAGAAGCTATTGTGATTCCCGCAATCCTTGCGGAGAATTTTGAGGTGAAAACGGGTTTGTTGTCGATGATCCAAAACAACAAATTCCGTGGTGATGAGAAGGACAATCCTCACAACCATATCCGCCAATTTAATCGTCTTACCGCCACGTGCAAATTCAAGGATGTCTCGAATGACTCGATTAAGATGATGTTATTTCCGTATTCCTTAGCGGGGCCCGCTAAAATTTGGTTAGAGAAAGAGCCACCCAATTCTATATTGACGTGGAAGGATCTCGTTTCGAAGTTCGTGAACCAATTTTTTCCGCCCTCTAAGACTACGCATTTGAAGAATGAAATTTCTAAATTTTCACAAGAATCAAATGAAAGTTTTTCTACGGCTTGGAATAGGTTTAAGGAGATGTTACACGAATGTCCTCATCATGGTTTTTCCGATTTGCACCAAATCGACACGTTTTACAATGGACTTAACGATCATGAAAGAGATTATTTAAATGCCGCCGCGGGTGGTAATTTTTTGTGTAAAACGGTTGAAGAAGCTTTGGTCATAATCGAGAATAGGTCTAAGGTTTATAGCCCTCGTCACACACCGAGTGTTGCCAAAAGGGGCTCATCATCGTCTCAAAGTATCAATGCATTACATGATGAAGCAAATGAAGAAAACCGATTTTTCGATAGATTTGCAAACCTTATGTCCCATTGGAAGGCTCAAGAAGCTTCCAACACCGCTTCGGTTAAAGCGGTTTCTAAAAGTTGTTTGTCGTGTGGGGGAGCTCATGATTTATCCGAGTGCATTACCGCGGATGGTAACACTTCGAATGCTTTTGTAGCCACGGGAACTTATAACCAAATAGGTCAAGGTTCACGTTCAAATCAAGCTCAACCCAATCAAAATGCTAATAATTATCGCAACAACAACAACCAAGGTGGAAATTACCAAGGAAATCAAAGAAACTATAACAAAGGTAATTACCAAAGTGGAAATGGGCAAATTTCAAACCAAAACCAAAACCGTGACTTTCAAACTAATGCTCAAGGTTTTCAAAACGATCACACCAAAAATCTTCAAGGAGAATTTTTGAATTATGCTAAGGCTAATGATGCTAAGTTTGACAATATGCAACGTGAAATGGTTAGCTTAAGATCCGAGTTGAAAAACGAGCTTAAAACCGAACTTGCTAATGAACTTAAAACTCATGCTAATAAAATGGAAGGAAATGTCACACGACTCCAACAAAATCAACAAAAAATGGAGCAAGGACAACATGAGATTAAGCAAGAGTTGTTGAAAGCGGATGCTAGGCAATCTAAGTTTGAAGACCGAATGGCTAAAATGTTTGAAGCTATCATGTGTAAGCCCTCTTCTTCGGGTGGTCTTCCTAGTGATACCATCGTGAACCCGAAAGGAGAATTGAAGGTTATTACCACTCGTAGTGGTAAAACTTTCAAAGAACCCATTTCTCGTCCAAGTACTTCTATGGAGAAGGAAAAAGAGAAAGAACCCGAGGTTGTGGTTGAAAAGGAGCACATTACAAGCCCACGAAGTACCGCTCAAACCACACCTACGGTTGAACCAATACCCATTATGGAACCCGAGATTCCAAGGCCGATGCCTATGCCTAATTTGCCCCAACCCACACCACCTTTACCCTACCCATCAAGACGAGACAAGGAAAAGGCACAAGAACGAAATAATTATCAATTTGAACTCTTTATGAAAATGTTTCGTGACTTGCATTTTAATATAAGTTTTGCCGACGCCTTAGTCATGATGCCTCGATTTGCCGCGAACTTCAAAAGTATGTTGAATAACAAAGAAAAATTGCAAAAATCGTCTAGTTGTTCTTCGGTTTTTCTAAGCCGCATACCTCAAAAAGTCGGTGATCCTGGAAAGTTTTTAATCCCATGTGCTATCCAAGACATGGAAGAATGCTACGCCTTGGCCGATCTTGGTGCTAGTATTAATTTGATGCCTCTCGAGATTTTTAAATCGCTCAATCTTCCAAATCTCACTCCTTCAAGAATGTCAATCGAAATGGCCGATCATTCTACGATTCTAGCTTGTGGAGTTGCCGAGGACGTCTTTGTGAAAGTTGGGAAATTCTATTATCCCGTGGACTTCATCGTTGTTGATATTCCCATCGATCCTAAAGTTCCGTTAATTTTAGGTCGATCTTTTTTGGATACCTCGAGAGCACTTATCGATGTGCATGCAAGAAAAATCACTCTTCGTTTCAATGAGGAAGAACTCGTCATTAATGCAACCCAAAACTCCACTCTTTCTCATGTTTATTCGATCACATCTTTGTACAATGTCAATCCTATCAAAAACATTTGTCAAAGGATTTCAAATAGAGTTTTAGGAGTTGATAAAAATGAAGTTCCGTCCCCTCCGCCGATGGAGGTTAAGAGTGTTAAGCCTATGATTCCAATCTCGAGTGATTCTTCGGATGATGAATACGTTGATCCCGATGGGGAGGTTTTCTTTGTTGACAAAAGATTTGAAAACTTGCCACCACCTAAACCAAAACGCTTTCAAAATGTGAGAATTTTTAGTGTGACTAACATTGTTTTAGATACACCAAATATTTTCGACATAATTAAATCAGGTTTTCACAAGGAGAGTGTTAAAGATGAAAAAGGAAAAGATTTTGAATCTAATTTAAAAGATTTTTCTACTATTCTAACTCCGTCATCACCGCGTGTCTTGAGTACTACAAGCTCGTCTTCTCCTTTTGACGATGCTTTGTGTGGACCTAGTGTGGGGGAAGCCCCTTATGTTCCCTCCCCTTTCTCCACCGAGGACGAGATATTTGATCCTGGAATTGCTTATATAGGGAAATCTCGGTCTTCCACCGATGCAATAAATGGAAAATCTTTTCATTTGATTGGTGCGAGTCTACCTCGAGTAGCTCAATGTTATGACTTACCCATTGTCCCACCCTTCTATTTCTTCTCTCCTATTTTCTTCTATCCCATTGGGATTTGTGTTGGAGTTGTGTTGTCTCGTCTTTCATCCAAAAACGAGGACGCTATCTTTGACCCCGGTATACGTTTATCGGATTTTTAAAGTACTCCACGTACTTTTGGGCCTTGTTTATCATGTAAGCCCCACCAAATTGACCAAACCATGATTATCCCTAAATGATCACATTTATGGGGATTCGAGTCGAGCTTTTGACTCGGTTATCAAAAACAAGGTGCCTCGTGGGGGAGACCCATGCTTATCCATGTACATATTATTGCTTTCTAATTAGTGTAATGTGAGGGGATTTGTGCCCTTCCAACCTTTGTTCCGTGGTTGTTTGTGCATTGTGTCTTTTAGATCATCATCTTCACGATTGGAGCCTCTCGTGTTCGTTTCATGGGAGCACTCGATCGTTTGCTATGGAGGCCTTTCCCAATATCCACATATGATATATCCTTTTATGTTCTAACCTTAGGTTTTATAGCACACTTCATAAACGGCTTTAAACTTATTGGTTACACCCTTTCCATGCTAGATTAGGCATTCGACTACGTCTCTAGTATGGGGGTGTTTGTACCCCTAGACTCGAAACATTGAGGACAATGTTTAACTTTAGTATGGGGGGGTGAATAGATACTTGCCTTGCCAAACCTTCACGCTTTCCAAAGTTTATCGTTTTGTTTATCATTTTCTTGCAAAATAAGGCTAAAAATGGCCAAATTTTAAAATTTTTCTCATGTTTTATAAGTGTTTGAAGACACGAATGTAGATTTTCCGATGGCGAGAATAAGAGTAATTTTTGACTCGACCGTGCGTGTTGAGCACTTAGCTTTGATTCCTTAACTACACATTAGGCTAAGTCTCTTAAATGAGGACGAGAAATGATAGAGTTAATTATAAGTTACTATGCTAAACGTAGAGTACTTGTATTCTTTCAAAAACTCATGTGTTCTCGTTTTTTGCTTATTCTCCCTTCGCATGTAAATATTTTTTGCTTAATAAATATTGATTTAGCGGTTTAGTTTTGATTGTTGGGTTTCTAGTCTTTTCTAGTAGCTTCCGTGTAATTAAATTGGGAAGACATTAAGGTATCGCCAGCGTCACGGTTTTGAAGTATTGGCAACCCGAATAAACGAAAGCTTCACCCAATAATAAGATTTCAAGTGCTCACCTAAATCAAGCAAACAATTTGAAGCCCCACAAGGCCTAAAATCTATGCAAAATTGAAAGTGAATCAAGCCTTAATCTTCGAAGCTTTAAAGATCCAAAATTCGCTTTAGCGTGAGGATATACGTCTTTGGCTAATAAAACCACCGATGAGGCGGATAATAAAAGGCAAGGCAAGACCGAAGTCATAATAAAAGCTTCATGGCGAAGTTGAATAAAAGATGGAGGTAAACCAAAGATAATAAGGTCCTTCCGTTAGGGGGCGTATAAAAGTCTTGGTAATAAGTCTCATGTTCAAAACCGTTATAAAACCGTGTTTATCGATTCTTCTTGTCAACTTAATTTTTTAACATCGTTGTCTATTAGGAGAGGTTATTGATTTGATGGTCTTAGTTACACCGTTAGGACTCTATTTTTAGACCTAAATCTCTATTATTGCATAAGTCAATGATGTATCCTCGTGATCATTAAGACAAAATAAAATATAAGAGATACAACTTAGGAATAATGGGAGAATAAGTACGTGATTAGGGCATATGAGTAGTGTTAGCATTACTAACTTATAATGACAATGATCTCGTTGCACGCTTGGCATGGAATTGAAGTGAAAATCGAGGACGACGAAATTATTTCTAACGAAGCATTCACGTGTTCTTATTCTATGAACCTAAACGTCCCATTTTGCGATGAAAATCATACATTATGTCCAAAACACAAGTAGTAGCAATAGTGTAGTGTAGCTAGTTTATCATTTCAATAAAGTCATAAAATTAAATTTTGGAGTTGCTTTGATACTTTATTCTTAGCATTGCGTGAGGGCACGGCAATGGTTTAGTATGGGGGAGTGATGAGACTGCTTTTATACATGGTCTCATCGTCCAAAACGGCCTTAAATTGCATAAAATATCATAAAACATGCCAAATATATGCTCGTGTTTGTTACTTGTGTATTTTTAGGTACGGATATTGAGGAATTGGCAAAAGAACACAAGAATCAATCAAAAACGAACACGGGAAATGAAGTCGCACAATGAGCCGGGCCCAAGTTGGAAATTTGCAAAAATACCCTTGAAGAATTGAAGATTGGCAAAAATGGCCCCTCATCTTTGAAGAACTTGTCACATTTGACCCTCAATATATCAAATGTACAAGTATAAGCCTTAATGTTTGAAGATTGTACAAGATGGTCCATTAAGTTTGAAGATTATACATATAAAGCCCTTTGGAAAAGTTTTTGGAAAGTCTTGTGCCAGTTTTGACAACTTCTCAAAAGTTGTCAAGGCTAAAACAAACGCTGACAAGGTTTTAATACAAAGTGAAAGGAAGTTAAATGCTTGGGGACCAAACCTGTTAAAACCACAAACTCCCACACCCAACCAACCAGCGACACGTCAACCCTACCCACCCACCAACCCAAACCCTTATTCAAACCCGACCCTACCCAATACCCTACCCGGTTTATTAATTTAAACCTGGTCAACAGTCAATCCACTAACCACCCTTTTTTCCCTCCTTAACACATTTTTAAAATGTGTTTAATATCAAAACAAATCAAACACACCCCTAATTAACTAGAACCCTAATCCTACCCCAGTTTAATTAAAACGCAAATCAAAGGGATTTTCCCTATAACTGTCCAGAATATTAATTCACACTCTCCTCACCATTTCCCACCACTCACAAACAAGCCACGTGGCTTGTGGTCCTCTCCCCAACCCTCCCCTGCACCCATCCCTTTCCCACAACCCAAAAACCCCGACCAAATGAACGATGGGATGTATTTCCTTTGTCCCCAAGTTGATTTTAACGTCCAAGATGCATCCAACAAGCTGTCATGTCACATGCCAAGGTTTTTGACCAAGATTCAGTCAAACAAGAAGGGCAATTCAGGGCTTTTAGCATTTAGGGTTTAAGCATTTGTATTTTTTTATTCTTAGCACTAGAATGTTCCAATGAGCCTATAAAATGATGAGCCTGTTCATCATTTGGTTTTGTTCCAGTTTTTAGCATTTTCAACTTGTAATTCCTTTTTTAAATTAATTAAGTTTGGTATTTTGTGAAAAACAATTGTGATTCCTTTGATTGAATTTAAAAAGTTTGTGTATTGTTGAATGCTAAGTTCTGAGTTCCATTTAAATTGTGAAAGATTTGTTTAAGGTTTTAGTATCAAAAAGATTTTGAAAATTCTGTTTAAATTTCATAAATCCTCCTTGGAAGTGAAAGTGGAAAAGGAGGGTGTTTATGAGTTTGAAAGAAGTTTTTTTAAACGTGTGTTTCAAGTTTGAAAAGATTTGTGTAAGTTTTTAAGAAACAAAAAGTTAAGCAGAATATATCATATATTTGTGTTCTTCTTTTTCTTAAAACAGGTTCAAGGTTGTTGATTTGTTGAAGGTTCTGCTCCAACCCGAGTTGGATTGGAGGAGGATTTACATCCTCTAGGGTTTTGGATGTAAAAACCCTAAGGTAACTTTCTTTTACCTTAAAAAGTTCAGAATTGGTAGCTTATGTGAATTTGATTGATTTGGGGTTCTTGGTATGTTAAACTGTTGGATTGTTGTTTAACTAAGCTTATATGCATGTTAGAATAGCTAGGGATCAGTTTGTTTAAGTTTTGTGAGGTTTGGTTTTGTAAAATCTTGGTTTTAGAAAATTATAGGGTGTTTGGCAATACGGATTAGCAGGGCAAAGATCTTTGATTTTTATTTAAAAAGGTGTTAGAAGTTTGGAAAAGGATTGAGACAGGTTTTTAGAGAGTAGTAAATTAATTTGGAACAATATTGAAGCTAGTTTGAGTGTTTAACAAGATAAATGAACTTGGAAATCTGCATGCTCACCTATCTTCTTGTTTTTCTTAATTTTGGTTAATGATTTGGTGAATTCTGTTAAGAGTTAGGATCACTGAGTTATTGAATTTGATTGTGTGCTCTCTTGTGAGTATATGTGCTTAATTTGAGCTCCTAGAAATCACTAGGTTGCATGTAATAGGTAAAACAGTCCACAGACTTCACAAAATCATCACAGAAACTTGTTATGTGCATTGGTGCTTTTGATTTGTGAATTTTGTGTGCTAAGTGTTTAAACTTTGCTTGATTTGTGCTTTGATTGACTCCCTTCACTCAGAAAGAGTGAAGGGGTGCCCTCTTGTTCCAAAAACACCACAAACATAGCATAAACCAAGCCCCTCTTGGTTTCCAAAACACATTTTATAAGCTACACTTGTTCATCAGAAACAAGTGCAGACTTGGCCACGTTTTGGTCTTTAATTTGCTTAATCTTGGTTAATACTGGATTTGGATTTGAGTTTTAGAGCTTATAAGTGGTATTGATCAAGTTTTAAAAAAAAAGAAAAAAAAAATATATATATCCAAAAAAGGACGTGGCCAGGACTCGAACCTGCGCCACTCCTCTCACAACACAACGCTCTTACCATCTGCCCTAGGGTCTTTGACTGGCAAGAGTCTACAAAGTCAAATATATAAGGAGTGTGTGAGTTTGGCTTATTTAATAAAGCCGTGGCTTATTTATTCATTTTCAGCTTATTGATTAAGCTTTTTGGTGTCTTTTCATTTTTCCTAGGTGTTAAATAGAGTTTAGGATTTTTCTGATTAAAAATATTATTTTTCCTTTTATTTAATTAATTTTTAGGATTATTTCTATTTTTAATTTTAGAAAGTCTTTAAAAAATAGTGAACAGTAGTTTAAAATTACAAAAAAAATAGTTTTTAGGTTTTAATTTGTGTTTTTGAGGTTTACATGTGAAAAAGTTTTCAAAAACTTTAATTTTTGATTTTATTTAATTTTAGGGTTTTTTAGCAACTTTAAAAATTAATATAAAATTAATTAAAAGGTTTCAGAAACTTTTGTTTACATTTTCTTCTTAGTTAGATTTATTAGGATTTTTGAGAATTTTTTAGAATTTATTTGAGGACTTTTATTTTTTGGATTATTTTAATATTATTTTATTCATTAAAATAAAAAGTTTTATTTTAATTTCTTTTTCATTTTTCCTAGATTCTATAGCATTAATTAGGACTTTTCCCATTTGTAGAATAATTTTTAGGGTTTTCAATTAATTTTTAGAATTAATTTAAGATTTAATACATTTTAATAGTTTTTAGGAGTTTAAAAATAGTTTAATTTGGTTTTAAAATTTTTAAAAATAGTTTTTAGTTTAATTAAGTTAATTTTGAGGTTTACAAACCATAAAATCTTGTTTAGGGCTTTTTAATATTTAAAAGTGATTTTTAGGGCTTTAATTAGCATTAAAAAGTCATTATTAAATTAATTAAAAGGTTTTGGCAAGTTTGAATTTTTTGTAAACCCTTAGAATATTATTTGGGAGTTTTTAGTAATTTTTAGAAATTTTTAGATTAAAATTTTAAATTTTGTGTTTTTTACGTTCTTCGTCGTAACTTTCTAATAGTGTTTTTGCCTTATTTTTCTATGTTTTTTCGTCTTCGTCATTTTCTCTTCTTTTCTTCTCATTAATAATCAAAAACATAATCAATCATTCATTACACAACACACGTGCCTCCTCGAGAACGAACTCACCTCATTAAGGGTCATTTACACACGGTTTTCCTAAATCGTGCTTACTTACCCTACTTTGTTGCCTCTTTTTCCTAAAAGGGTATACAAAAAACAACATCAACGCACAAGCAAGCGGAGGAAACGAGGCAGCGCGAAGCACTTAAGAGCCTTTTTCCCTTAGGTCGTGAAATACAACCGCCTTATACCCACCTTATAGTTTGTATTTTTCAAAATCGAGCTTCACGAAAGTATTTATCTATTTTTGCCTTTTTCTTTGGTTTGAGATTCGAATACAATGATTGGGTAATGACCTCCCAAGTCAAGGTTGTGATTTCTCACGTATTTGGAGTACTTGTGAATTTATTGTTCTACGTATACAATATATTAATAGTATTCACACAAAAACCGAAAAACGATAATACGTATTAGTAGAGTGCTACTAATACAAATACTAATTATGGTTAGTATAAAAACAACAATGGTTCAATCAAAACACAACACGCCTCCCCGGAAGCGGCGCCAATTTGATGTAGAAATACGTCTTTTAGGAAAAAGAACGTAAAATAGGGCAAGCGTGCACGACGATTTAGGAAAACCGTGTGTAAATGACCCTAAGAAGTGAGTTCGTTCTCGAGGAGGCTAGTGTGTTGTGAATTGAATTGATTTAGATTGATGATTTTATTAAGAAGAAAGGAAATAAAATAAGAAAGGAAAGAATAGACGGTTACGAAGTCGGATTAAACTAAGACGAAAACGCGTTCACGTAAAACCGTAAAAACTACAAAATTAAAATTTTAACCTAAAAATTCCTAAAAATTACTAAAAATCCACAATATTATTCTAAGAGTTTACAAAAAATCAAAACTTGCTAAAACCTTTTAATTAATTAGATAATGACTTTTTAATGCTAATTAAAGCCCTAAAAATCACAATTAATTATTAAAAAGCCCTAAACAAGATTTTAAAGTTTGTAAACCTCAAAAATAACCTAATTAAGCTAAAAAGTATTTTTTTAAAATTTTAAAACCAAATAAAACTATTTTTAAACACTTAAAAACTATTAAAATCTATTAAAACTTAAATTAATTCTAGAAAATAAATGAAAATCCTAAAAAGATTTGAAAAGTGACAAAACTCCTAATTAAGTGTCTACAATCTAGAAAAATGGAAAAAGTTAAAAAATCAAACTTTTAATTTTTAATAATAAAATAATAATAAAATAATCAAAAATATTCAAAGTTTATAAAAAATTCTAAAAAATTACCAAAAATCTAGAATAATGTAACTAAGACAAAAATGCAATTAAAAGTTTCTAAAACCTATTTAATAATTTTATAATAAATTTTAAAGTTGATTAAAAACCCTAAAATCCAATAAAATCAAAAATTAGACTTTTTGAAAACTTTTTGGGCTGTAAACCTCAAGAATATAAATAAAAACCTAAAAACTATTTTTTTGGATTTTTAAAATACTTTTTCCTATTTTTAAATTACTTTCTAAAATATAAACTAAAAATAATCCTAAAAAATTAATTACTTACGGGAAAATTAATATTTTTAAACCAAATAGTCCCTAACCTATTAAATATCAATAGAAAATGCTAAAAGGAAAAAAACTAGAAAGAATAAGCTGAAATCAGCTTATTACTTAGCTGATTGCTAAATAAGCCAAAACACAAACACCCCTTAAACAACTTTTGAAATGAACCTTGGTCAGTAAAATACCCAAGGGCGCAATGGTAAGTGTGATGTGTTGTGAGGAGGATGGCGCAGGTTCGAGTCCTGGCCAGTCCTTTTTACTTTTTATTTTTTTTTTCTTTTTTTAAACATAAAAACTCAGTCTTGATAACACTTAATCCCAAAAACACAAGTACAAATCCAAATTAACAAGTTTTAAACAAACTGGAAACCAAAACGTGCTCAGATGAACTTGTTATGAACACAAAGCAAAAAACTGAATCTTCACTTGTGAAGATGAGATCAAGAGGGGCTTGATCTTGAGTTTTGTTGGTTGTTGATGGACAATTGGGCACCCCTATACTCAGTTGAGTATAGGGAGTCACAATTAACACAAAGACAAGCACAATGGTATCACAAAAATCACAAAAAAGCACCAAACAAGTTTCTAAAATACTTATGCAGGTCTGGGGGGTGTTTACTGATTTACTTAGCACACAAGTGGATTATAGAGGCCAATAGCATGCACATAAGTCAACCAAACAACAAACAAACAATACACAAGCCTCAAACAACCTTAAATCTAACAGACTTCAAGCTTGGATGGCAAAATTCACACAAAATCAGGCTCAACAAGGACTTTATGATTTTTAGCTATTTTATCCAATTTTTATCATGCAAGTGTGTTCAAAACTAAACCAAAATGAAAACTAAGTACCAATATCACAAACTAACAACCTAAGAAGTGTTTTCAGTCAGGTTTTAACACAAGAATTTGTCACCAATCTTGATTAAACAGCTAATCCAAACACCCCTTAAGTTTTTCTGAAAATCAATTTCCAAAGCAAATCTAAACAAAACTTAACCAAACTAATTTAACCCTGACCTATCATGCATATGAACATCTATCTTGCATGAACAAACAGCAAACAACACATTTCAACAACTTTCATACAATTTCACTCCAAATCACATGAATATCAGATTTTGAACTAGAAAAATGAAAACAAGGATTGTACCTTAAGGGTCCTACATCCAGGACCCTTAGTGGTTGCTTAACCACCTCCAAATAGGTTGGGGCCTATGCAGAACCTTTGGCAAATCAAGCTCCTTAAACCTGCTAAGAGAAAATAAGAACAAGCAAAATACACACCAATATGATTTTCTGAAACCTTTTTAAACCTTCTCAAAAACTTTCTCCAATATTTTTCTTTCAAAATACTTCAACCAAATAACTTACAATCCTGATAAATCAATCTTGAAACAAGATTTCACCAAATGAAATCTAAATTTCAGAAACTTGAAAATAATTTTGAAAACTCAAAAATTACTTCAACAATTTTTATGGAACTCAGAATATTTAGCTCAAAAACATTTACCAACTTTTAAATAACCATAAAAGGAATTACAATTTAATAAAAATACCAACTTTATATTAAGTAAAAAGGGATTACAAGGTTTTTGCTAAAAATTCTGGAACAAGGGCTCATTCACACAATGAAGGCTCCTTAAATACTAATTCAAAGACTATTCTAGAATGCAATAAAAAATACAAATAAACTAAACCCTAGTTGCTGATTTTCCAAGTTTGCCCTTGAATGTTGACTGAAATTTTGGTCTTCCATGGCTTCATGTGACTTGAGAGTGAAAGCCAGCTAGATGAGATGATCTTGGGCGTTGGTTTGCACTTGGAGGCCAATGAAATAGCATCCACCCGTTTATCTTGTCCCCCTTTTGGGACTTTGTGGAAAGTGATGGGCAGGGGAAGGACGGTGTGAGGTCCACAGCCCATGTGAGGGTGTTTTGTGATGTGGGTTATGATGACAATTAGCTTAATCAACCATCTGGAAAGGCTGGACCAAAAACCCCTTGTTATGAAGTGGATTAATGCTGGGAAAATTAGGGTTTATGGGGTGTTTAAGGTGGAGTTTAATCTGAAAAAGGGATTAAGTTTTTAAACTTAATGTTTACCACCAAAAACAGATTTAAATAAATCTGTTTATTAAAAAGGCGTGGGTGGAAGTCTGATGTGGAGGCTGGGGAGTGTGTGATTGGTGGGATGAGTTGAGTGGGGTGACGTGGGAGGTTGTGATAGGAGGGGTAAGTTTGGATGTCTTGGCAGATTCAGTCCCCATGCTCCTCTCTTTTGTTCACTTTGTGAAAAATAGCCAACAACGCCCATTTAACTAGTAACAACTTTTGCTCACTTGTAAAAAATGGCACAAATACTTTTCAAACTTGAACAAGGACTTCAAATGCCAATTCTTCATTCTTCAAGGACTGATCTTGTAATATCTTCAAACTTTAGGGACCCTATTCATAATTTTGAATATTTGAGGGGTATAAAGTGTTAATCTTCAAAAGTTGAGGGACCAAACTTGCCAATCTTCAATTCTTCAAGGGCATTTTTGTAAAATCCAAACTTGGGCCCGGTTCATTGTGCGGCTTCGTTTCCCGTGTTCGTTTTTGAATGATTCTTGTGATCTTTTGTCATTTCCTCAATATCCGTACCTAAAAATACACAAGTAACAAACACGAGCATATATTTGGCAGTTTTAATGATATTTTATGCATTTTAAGCCCGATTTGGACGATGAGACCATGTATAAAAGCAGTCTCATCAGTGAACATGGAAAAGAGCAACTTTCCTCACCTCCTTCACCTTCTATCCCCATTTCCCCACCACCCGTGGTTGTGAGTGATCCTATTCCCCTAAAGCCTTCTTCTTCATCCAATATCCCTTATCCTTCAAGGTTGAGGAAAGAGAAGCAAAAGAGCAAGGATGATATTCAGGTTTCAAATTTCTCAAAATGTTTAAACAATTGAATTTTAACATTTCCTTTGCCGAGGCTCTCGCTCACATGCCCAAATATGCTAAGATGTTTAAAGATCTTCTAAGTGATAAGGAAAAGCTTCTTGACATCGCTCAGACCCAACTTAATGAGAACTGCTCCGCAGTGCTCTTAAGGAAATTGCCCACCAAACTTGGTGATCCGGGTCGCTTCTTGATTCCTTGCAACTTCCTGGGAGTAGAGAATTGCATGGCCCTAGCCGATCTAGGTGCCAGTATAAACTTAATGCCTTTAAGTGTTTGGAAGCAATTATCTCTCCCCGAGCTAGTCCCCACCAAAATGACTTTGGAATTAGCCAACCGTACGGTTGCTTATCCAGTGGGGATAACCGAAGATGTCTTTGTTGGCGTCGACAAATTCACCTTCCCGGCGGATTTTGTTGTCGTTGACTACGAGATGGACCCTCGTGTTCCATTAATCGTTGGACGTCCCTTCCTGAGGACCGGTCACACTCTCATTGATGTAGCCGCTGGCGAAATAATCATGAGAGTTGGTGACGAAAAAATTGTCTTCAACATGGGTAAGATTTCTAAGCAACCTTATTCGTATGAGAGTGTTAATGCTATTGATGTTCTCGATGAGGCTTGTGAAGAACATTTTCATGATGCTTGCAAAAGTACTCTTTCTTCTCTACCTAGTGTTGAGACCGTTGCCTCAATTGCTCTGGCATTGACTCCTTTTGGAGAAAGTGACTTGGATGATTTCGAAGCTAGCTTGGGTCCTCTCGATATTAAGTATGATAATTCGTCCACCGATTGGGATGAAGATATTGGTACTATTGAGAGACTTCTCAATGAAGACCCGTTTTCTCCTCCCTCTCCTAAAGAGGTGTCTAATGATGATCCATCGTTAGTTTCACCATCTATTGAGGATCCTCCCACTCTTGAGCTTAAGGACCTACCTCCTCATCTTGAGTGCGTTTTCCTTGAAGACGACGAGAAGTTACCGGTCATCAGCGCAAAGGACCTGAAAGAAGACGAAAAAGCCCGACTTGTCGCCGTGTTGAAGAAGCATAAAAGAGCTATCGCTTGGAAAATCTCAGATATCCGTGGAATTGATCCTCACTTCTGCACACATAAAATTCTCATGGAGGACGACTTTAAGCCCACAATTCAAAGCCAACGAAGGGTGAATCCTAAAATCCATGAAGTCATCAAAAAAGAGGTTATCAAACTTCTTGATGCGGGTATGATTTACCCTATTTCAGATTCACCATGGGTTAGTCCAGTCCATTCTGTGCCTAAGAAAGGCGGAATTACCGTTGTGCCCAATGCCAACAACGAGTTGATTCCTACCCGTCTCGTTACTGGGTAGAGAGTTTGTATAGACTACCGCAAACTCAATGATGCCACGAGAAAGGATCATTTCCCTCTACCTTTTATGGACCAAGTGCTTGAACGTTTAGCGGGTAATGAATATTACTGCTTTCTTGATGGTTTCTCGGGTTATTTCCAAATACCCATCGATCCCCAAGATCAAGAGAAGACAACATTTACTTGTCCTTATGGCACATTTGCTTACAAAAGGATGCCTTTTGGCTTATGCAATGCCCCCGGGACTTTCCAAAGGTGCATGTTGGCTATCTTCCATGACATGGTTGAACAAACCATGGAAGTCTTCATGGATGATTTCTCGGTCTTTGGGGATTCCTTCTCTTCTTGCCTTGCCAATTTGGAACGTATGCTTAAGCGGTGCGAAGACACTCGCCTTGTTCTGAATTGGGAAAAATGCCATTTTATGGTAAAAGAAGGCATTGTGCTAGGACACAAAATCTCTAAAGCCGGTCTTGAAGTCGACCGCTAAAGTAGATGTCATAGCCAAATTACCTCCACCTTCAACCGTGAAGGGTGTGAGAAGTTTTCTGGGTCATGCGGGCTTCTATCGTCGATTCATTCAGGATTTCTCTAAAATCGCTCGTCCGATGACCCACCTCTTGGAAAAAGATACTCCTTTTATCTTTTCTAAAGAGTGTCTCGAAGCCTTCAATCTTCTTAAGGATAAGCTAACTAAGGCACCGGTCTTGGTTACCCCTAATTGGGAGCTGCCTTTTGAATTAATGTGCGATGCTAGCGACTTCGCTATTGGTGCGGTTTTGGGCCAACGAGTGAATAGACACTTCCAACCAATCCACTATGCTAGCAAAACAATGACGGGGGCTCAATTGCATTATACGACAACCGAAAAAGTGCTTTTAGCTGTTGTCTATGCTTTTGAAAAATTTCGCCCCTATCTTGTTTTATCCCCCACAATCGTATACACGGACCATTCCGCGTTGAAGTACTTGATGACTAAGCATGATTCTAAGCCAAGACTTCTTCGCTAGGTTTTACTCCTTCAAGAATTCAACATTGAAATTCGCGACAAGAAGGGAGCCGAAAACCTGGCCGCATCTGAGCAGACTTGAGGATCCATATCAAGGGGATCATCTGAACAAAGAGATCAATGACTCATTCCCCCTTGAGACCTTAATGTCTATAAATCTCAATCTTGATGACACCCCGTGGTTTACGGACATTGCAAACTACTTAGCGGGTGGTATTCTTATCAAAGGGTTAACATCCCAATAAAAGAAGAAGTTCTTGAATGATGTTAAGACTTACTATTGGGATGACCCTTATCTATTCAAACAATGTGCTGATTTGATCATTCGTCGTTGTGTTGACGTACCGGCAGCTTTTGCCATTCTCCAGGCTTGCCACAAAGGACCCACCGGTGGTCACTTTGGCCCCAACTACACCGCTAAAAAAGTGTTTGATTCTGGATTCTATTGGCCCACCATTTATCGTGACGCTCACAAAATGGTTAAGCATTGTGATGCTTGCCAACGCCAAGGCAAGATCACACATAAGGATGAGATGCCTCAAAATTTCATACAGGAATGTGAAATCTTTGATGTATGGGGCATCTACTTTATGGGGCCGTTTCCATCCTCCAAAGGGAACAAGTACATCCTCGTCGCAGTTGACTACGTTTCTAAATGGGTTGAAGCTAAGGCTCTCCCTAAGAACGATGCGAGGGTGGTTGTGAACTTTTTGAAGCAGCTTTTCGCTCGATTTGGCGTTCCTCGTGCTATCATCAGTGACCGCGGGACTCATTTTTGCAATGATCAATTTGCAAGAGTCATGGCTAAGTATGGTGTTAATCATCGTCTTTCCACCGCCTATCATCCCCAAACCAATGGGCAAGCCGAGATATCCAACCGTGGATTGAAGCGAATTTTGGAGCGTACTGTGGGAGAGCATCGTGCCGCGTGGGCCGATAAGTTAGATGATGCTCTGTGGGCTTTCCGTACTGCTTATAAGACCCCGATCGGCTGTACGCCTTATCGTCTTGTGTACGGGAAAGCATGCCACCTTCCCATCGAGCTGGAACATAAGGCGCACTGGGCCCTGAAGTGGGCTAACTTCGACATCAACAAAGCCGGTGATCATCGCAAGATTCAACTCAACGAGCTCAACGAACTGAGGAATGAAGCTTATGAGAACTCGCTGATCTACAAGGAGAAGACCAAGATCATTCATGACGCAAAAATCAAGAACCGAGAGTTCCATGATGGTGATCAAGTCTTACTTTTCAACTCTCGGTTGAAGATCTTCTCTGGCAAGTTGAAGAGCCGCTGGTCTGGTCCATTCACCGTCGCCAAAGTCTTTCCATATGGGACCATTGAGCTTTCTCAGCCAAATGGGCCCAATTTCAAGGTGAATGGCCAGCGTTTGAAGCTGTACTTTGGTGAGGACATCTCTCACGAGATGATTCCATCCCTCACCACGTTCCCCATGAACTAAATTTGGGTCGAGTCAGGCTCGTGACTCGGTGATAAAAAACAAGCGCTTCTCGGGAGGCAACCCGTGTTTTATCCTTTACTGCTTTCATAATAAGTGTAGGGGGAGCCCCGTATGTGTTTGTTGTCTTGTTTCTTGTGCTGTGCAGGGATGAAAGCTTCAAAAATCCACCTTGATGACTTTTGACGAACCGTGATACCGTGTTCCCATCTTTCCGGTTCTATCCTAAACTCTTGTGATTCAATATTTCATATTTTATATGTTTACATTGAATTCACTTTAGTTGTCCTTTCCTTAGCAAGATTTAAATAAAGTGCACAATGTCCTAAGTGTAGGGGAGTTTACTCCCACATGCTTAAACATTGAGGACAATGTTTATCTCAAGTGTAGGGGGGACTTCTATCGAAGTAAGTGGTCTTTTCCATGAGTTTGCCCTCATTTTAACCGGAAAATTTGATTTTTCGACATTTTTCAAATTTTTTAATCTATTTTGGCCTAGTTGTATAGTTGCATTTTCCTTTATTATGTTTATTTTCTTTCCTTGCTAGAATAGATTTTCAATAAAGTGGTTTTAAATTTTTCTTAGTCGTGAACATTTTGACTCAACCCGAGTTTACTTACCTAAGTTTACTCTAGCTAGTATCCTTAACGTGTTTAAGTCAAGTTTTGCTAGGCTTTTATATAGGGAGCTCTAAAACGCGAAAGTCTTAACTCTCACGGGTTAAGAACAAGAACTTTTCGCAAGTTCCTATAATTGATCCTAGAGAGTCGTTTATCAAGGGAACTTTAAAATGCGATTTCTAAAACTTGAAAAAGTCTAAGAATTTGCAAGATCCTATAAGCGACTCGAAAACCCAAAACTTTGATTTAATAGGCTAAGCATCCACGAGTCTCATTCCTTGAGATTTTAAACTGTGGAGAACGAGAGATGATAGAGTCAATTATAAGTTCGGTATTCTTTCGTGAATTTATGTGAGTTAATTATAAGCCTATTCTCCATTCGCTTGTTAATAAATTATCTGCAATAAATAAGGTTGTACGATTTAAAAGGTTACTTAGCTTCTAGCCCCAGATCGTTTAAAAGTTGCTCGGTACGGATTAGAGTTCATAGCCAAGGCATAACTTATTGAAGCGAGATGCGAAGATTGGCGAGTCCGAAAAGGCCCTAACAAGGCATGAGGGCTACAGTTTATTGCTAAAGATCCAAAAGTGATGTGAAGAATCATTTATCAAAAATCAATATGAAGGATCGAGACACACGACGAAAAGCAATTACTCCCCAAAAGATTATGGAGAAGTCTATCCAAAAAGACCCTAACAAGGTATGAGGATAAATAGATCCAAGTCCTAAAAGGAGGCGGATCGTTGTATATCAAAGTCCAAAATAAAGATTGGAGAAAAATGAAGAAGTCGTGGTCCAAATAAGAAGAATCTCTCAAAACTCCAAGTGAAGAAATTCCTATTATGAAGAGAAGACCATTATTTCAAGAACGTCTCTCAAAGATTTGAAGTATGAAGTCGCTGCCAAATATCGGTCCGAGAAAGGTCTCAAATCGTGAAGCGAGTTATGCCAAGATATGAACTTTATGAGGTCCCGAGAAGCAGTTTTAAAAGATTTGGTCCTTTAGCTAACTATTGATTAAATCGTTCACTTTATTTTCGGCCTAAATAACTATTGAAATAAGTCAAACAATGCATCCTCGTGATCATTCAAGACAAAAATAAAATATAAGAGATACACCTAGGAATAAGGGAGTCTAAGTGAGTAATTGGCCCACATGAGTTCGTGATAGTTTGCTAACTTATAATAACAATGATCTCGTTTTTAAGCTTGGTATGGGGAACGTGAAACTTGAGGATGATAAACGTTCATGGCTGCCAAAACCAATGTAAGTGTTTGATTTCTTTACTTATTTCTATCTTTTTATGTTTAGAATTTAATAAAGGCCAAGGTGGGTTATTTATGATGGAAATGTAAACCGTGCTTTAAAATTAATGCATTGCATGAGGGCATTGCAATGGTCAAGTGTAGGGGATTTAATAAGTGTGAAAACACTTATCCCTTTACCACTTATTTCCAATAATAACAAGACCAAAACGTGTGTTTTATGTCGTAAAAGTCGGAATTATGCGTGGTTTGTGTTTTTATTATGTTTTAGGACCAAAATATGAAAAAGGAAGAAAACACGGGCTTTCACGGGCTTTTATCAAAGAAAACGGGAAAAGACGAAGTCAAAAGATCAAGAGTGCAAAAAGAACGGAAGTCCAAGGCCTATTCTGAAGATTTATTGAAGAAAAAGTCTAAAGACGGAAGTTTAATGAAGTCGAAGAACTTAAGTCTAATAGAAGAAGAAAATTAAAAGACAAGTTCAAATCCCGAGACGACATCGAGAAAAGACAAAGAATTAAAGTCGAGTCGAGAAGACGTGAAGAAAGCAAGAAAGAAGATGCAACACATGCACTCCTTCCACCTTCCCTATAAATACCCTCCTAATAGTCATTAGGAGGGTGTTAGTTAGTCTTTAATTTTTAGTTTTTTCATTTTTCACTTTTCTTTCTAGTTTTAGAGAGAGAAAGTCTTAAACTTTCTCTCACTAATTTCATCTTTTTTCTTAATCATTCAAGATTAAGCATTTGTATTGCTTATTTTTCATTAATCAAGTTCATTTTAAGCTTTTAATCCTAAATCTCATTCTACACTTCTTGATTTATTTTACCTTTGATCCAATTTGCATACTTCATGCGTATGATTTAATGATTTCGTGATCGAAGGATTAATCTTCTTTGTTCCTACATAAGCTCCTACGTATAAGCTATAAGCTCGTAATGCTTATTGGCTTATTACATGTTTTGGCTTATTGATTTTCGGATTTCACCACGGTTTCAGTCATTTTAAAAGTCATTCCATAAAGTTTGTAATCTTTTACGTTTTAGAAGTTATCAAATTTAAGCTTTTTGAATTGTTTAAGGTTCGGTAGAATAGCTTATTGTAGCAGCTTATTGAGTTTTATATTTTCCACCAATTTCAGATTCAGTTGCTGTCCATCGCAATACAAAGGATATTGTACACATTCCGACGGGCCTCAGTGTTTTGATCGCAATAACCCACTAGGGTTTTACTTTGCGATCAGGTTGTCATTTCCCCCTTATTCCGATCTGGATTGCGATCGCTCATTGCGATCGCACATTCCGACAGGATCAAGGTCTTTGCTAAGACGAAGTGCTGCCCATTTCTCGACAACAACATTGCGATAGATGCACATTGCGATAGAAGTTTTTTTTTACAATATTCCGATCTGAATCATTGCGATGTAAAAACATTCCGATGGGTATTTTGTTGTTGCATTCCGATGGATATTAAGATTGATTATTCCGATGGCTCTTTCGAGTGATATTCCGATGGTTAAGATTTGGTGCATTCCGACAGAAACGAATTGTTATATTGCGATGGAACATGTTTTTAAGTTTTAAAGTTTTTACTTAAAGTTTTTCCACATAGCTTTTAGTTTAATTATTAAACACTTTAACTTTACTCAACGACATTTACTTATTTGCTTTTAGTTAAAATTAGATAAACAAACCAAACCATTCTCTTGTTACCAAAAGACGATTGAGTCGCACTCTTAACCATTAGTCAATTCGAAAAGACTTGGGACAATAATATTTTATACTTGGGGTAAAAGCCGAGTATTATTGTTGTTTTCAACAAATTGAACTTGTTCATATCTATGACAAGCTAAATTTGCTTGAATTCCTCCTCACTCGACCTCCTCTCAAAGTTTTCGTTCCCGTGAACAAAACTTCGAATGATGCTTCGTCGTCTTTCTTTTCCAACTATGGCAAATTTTGTACTTTAGTTGTTTTAGTCAATAAAACTTAAGCAATCTTGGAAGATTATCGCTATTAGAGTAGTTTATGCTTTGTGGTTTATTTTCCATATTTTTTGCTTTATATATTTATATTGTGTGTATTAATATTTCTCTTGTATGTTATTTCATATTTGTGTAATATGAATGTTATATGTGTTATCTTTCCCACTAATTCTATTTCACACATTTGTTAAAGAGTTGATCATGGTTAAAACTTAAAACTAATTATGGGTGATTCCATAAATTCTAAATTTTAACCCCTTGACACCTTAAATCATCTCCTCCCTTTATTCCACTAATTGAACTATGATGTTGTCAATACACACTCTTTGGACATACTTAGCAAATGCTTGCTTCTAATTTGAGATTTCTTTTCCTTCTCCCTCTCAAGTTAGTTAGTAGGTATTGCACATACATACATTTGTGTTTCTTTTATTTCTTCTAACCTTTGTGTAGCATGTCACCTTAGCTCATTTACTTGGTGCCCCAAGCAATGGGGAGTAAGCACCAAGGGGGAGCGACTAGCAAAAGTCCGATTCTTTACTTCTTCAAAGACTTGTGCTAACCTTTTTGCTTCGAAGAAGGGGGAGAAATGATAGTGATAAACTCGTTAATAATTCGAATAAACTTGTATTTTATGTAAATGAGTTTATAGTTTGTCGTAATCAAAAAGGGGGAGATTGTTAATGCAAAGAAATGCCTAAAAACATTGTTAGTACTAATTAATCTTTCTTAGTTTTGATCACGACAAATTACAAAGACATTTATTTTCAAATATAATCATAAAACGAATTATCTAACAAACACTATCATCAAGGTAATAATCATTACACTAACATATCTTAATCATGCTTAGTGACCATAAAAGTGATTAGCCTTAAAACTCACTTTTGTCAAATGTAACAAAAGATTTTTAATAAACTTTATTTTTAAGAAAATGTTTTATTAAAATGAAAATGTAAATTTAAACATGGCATATTCCAAATGCCATATGAATATCCTTTGAAGGTTTAAACAACCTCAGATATTTCAAATTCACTAAAATACAAAAAGGAGCGGAGTCTAGTACCCGCGGTTCCTTAAGTGCCTACACGGTTCCCTATCGATAAGGAACCGCCTGGGTAGATAAGGAACCGCCCCCAGATAGCCGTTGGGATCTTGTCTCCTATAAATAGTGGATCAAATCTGCATTTTCATTAACCCTTTTTGGACATCTCTTTTAGCCTTCTTTCTCCTATCTAATCCTAGTCATTTTTAAGTGATCACTTAATGTGTTAAGTATGTTTACTCACGATTATCTTCTTGATCTCCTTCTTTACCTTGTCCAACGAGAAGATCACTCACACACTTGTGATGTGATTAAAGATGAAGCATTGATGAAGATCACCTTCTCCTAGAGATCTAGTCATGTTCATCACTTGTTTATTTGTGTCTTGTGTAGATCCAATGTATTTGTAAATACTTGGACTAGCTGTGTTCATCCAAGCTATATGTGAATACTTGGATTAGAGTTGTGTAAATCCATTGCACATGTGTGTGCTTGGATTTGTGTTGTGTAGATCCAAGCTACATGTGTGTACTTGAATATGTTTAGTTGAGTTGTAATTAGTTGTGTTTGTTCTCACTAAACTATAAATTGATGTGGTTGTGTCTTGTGAGTTCTCACTAAACTATAAAGTGACATGTAGTTGTGTTGTGTGAAGTTCATACTTAGCTTCAAAGTGAAGAGTCGTGAAGATTGGTTCTAGCTTTGGATTAGAACTCGACATCTAGCCTTGTGTCAGAAAATGGTGAAGTAGGCAACGTTGTGAATATTGGTTCTAGCTTTGGATTAGAACTCGACATCTAGCCTTGTGTCATAAAATGGTGAAGTGGGAGAAGTTGTGTAGATTGGTCCTAGCTAAGATTAGGTCTCGACATTTAGCTTAGTGTCAGAAAATAATGTAAGCGACGTTGTAAGGTTTTCTCCGCCAAGAAGGGAGCTTGTGGATATAGTGGAAATCTCGAGTAAGGTGTACTCGAGGAGTGGAGTAGGAACGAGGATAAAGCCTCGTTGCCGAACCACTATAAATCTTGGTGTCTTCCTACTAGGTTGTTTCTATCCTTACTCATTACTTACATTCATTATCATTATACTTGATACACATTGTTAATGCATTAGAATTGAACCTAATCATTATGCAACTAGCTTTCAAGTAAAAGATAGTTTTGTGCACTCACCTAACTGAAAGGAATTTTAATTAGGAGATAAACCGATGAGAAACTATTCAACCCCCTTCTAGTTTCTACACATTTAAACTTTCATTCGAGCTTTATGTACACAACCGTGTCGTTATTGAGCGACATTTCTAGGCACGTCCATATTATCGAAACTGAAAGACATGTCGAGAAGAATATTTTTGGTATTTTTGAAAGATTTTCTCGTTTTTTATTTTGTTTTTATAGGTTTTATGTTTTTGTATTTTGATTTTTTCAATTTTTTCGAAAATAATCCAGAATAGACCTTTGTACAGCAGAAGAAGGTGATGTCGAATATACAGATATGGAACCCTTTAAATAAATGGATTCAGAATCCGTTGAAGAACCTGCAATGACAGAAGAAGAGTTTGCACAAATACTAGTGTTAGGAGTAACAAATTCATTTTCTACATTCAGAACACTCGCATTAGTGCTGGAGCAGGTTTCATCACTCATTTTGATGGGAATCCACTTAAGACCAACTTCCTTGAAGATCCTACCCGTTGGTTTCCACTAAAGACTAGAGCGAGGAGTAGTGTTCTCTTGAACAGCGGAAGACTTCTTTGAAGAGAAACTAGATCCTACATTGATCCGCCTTGAAGATTTCTTGTCATTTCTGTTCTTTGTGACAGGTGAATCTCCTTATTGTCTTATGGGATTCTTCATTCTTTCTCTGTGAGAAGGCATGAGAGTTTACCTCATAAAGGTATTGCAGAATGCAATGAGCATGGTTTCCATGGTGAATGCCCTTTTTGCACGTGAGGCATACATGGAGTTTGGGATTCTTGAAAGTCCTTGTGTACCTAGGTTTTGCTGACCGTTCAGGCACTGTGTTCGATACACGACTACTCATTGGGGGTTGCTAATTCCTAGGTTGCTGGTAAGGGATCCTAGGTTTTGGTTGACTACCATTAGCAGTGTGTTGAACTCTAGCAGTTGATTGTTTACTAAGTGGTGAATACACAAGGTTTACTTTCTGAATGGTCCCTTTTGGCATACCCTTCCCTAGATTGTTGGTTTGAACAACCTCATTTGACCCTTTAGATTCCTTTGTGGGCGTAAGAATCACATGTTTGGGAGTACTCTTAGGAGTAGTAGAAGGTGCATTCACATGGTTGTGTTTAACAAACATGGGTTTTCGGAATGGAGGGACATAGGGTGATATCGCTGGTTTTGGAACATTGGGTTGCACATCAGTAATAGGAGGTATCATAAAAACATTAGAAGGCGGTTTTCCTAAGATATATGGCTTTGGTACTTTGTATGCATTGGGTTGTCTAACAACTATTTTGACAAACTTTAGGTTCCATAGTTATTCCACCCATCTTTCCAACAAGTTTCTTCAACTCAGCAATCGCAATGGCCTTTTCTTGCATCTGCGCTTTCAAATCAGTAATTTCCAAACTCTTCTCATTCAATTCGTGAAATGATTCAGAGAGTTTTACTTGCTAGTTGCCATCATTTGGAAATGTTCAAATTTGTTTTGCACCGCAAGTTCAAGAGAGTGACAATGTTTTTGAAGGAAATCACATCGGTGTTGAAGAATCATAAGCTCTTTTTTGAGTAACATTAGTTGATTGCTCAATTTCTCTACGTTCCCCTCCTAACTGAGCTTGCAACCGTTCGATTGTTTGTTGCATCTCATTTGAAGCTTTATCAAATGAGAGTTTGTCATCCTTACATTCATCATACTTTTTAATATATTTATATCAGAGATCGATGAATTCGTTATCCTTTGTAATAACATAAGACTTCATTTTCTCTTTCGTACGATCAAGCTCATTTTGGAGGGTTTCATTGTCTGATACAGAGATGTTTACCGCAACGGGGTTACTATCAACACAATCACCAATGTCACTTGCTTTTGAGAGACGTGCAAGGTCGCTTTCCAAAACTTTAATTCTATCAAGAGATTCATCAGCCTCCTTCGCCAAAGATTTAAAGTCTTCAACAAATTTGGCAAGTTCTTTTAGAAAAGCGTTATCAAGATTGCTTATCCTAGCATCAACTTGATTAATAAGCGGATTAATCTTGTTGTGACAAAATTTCTAAACTTCAGTCTGAACGGGTGAAGTAATGTTTTCTCCGGTAATTTTGGAGTTAACAACACGTTTGAGAATGACAAAATTATCTTTGAGCTCCTTTTAGATATCGTCGTGCAACACTCGGTTTAGGGGGGGGGGGGGTCATCCGTCAATTCCTCACTCGGTAGAAAAAGCATTTCAGTACTTGTTTTAGACCGAACAAAAGTTGTTGGAGGATTAATTTTCGGATAATAAACGGGTGTGACTTCTTTATCAAGCCTTTTCATTCTTAAACGAGTCTCTACCGCAAGTTCAGTAGTTTCTTCAGAATCATGCACACTAGGAGGATCATGTGTATCAAGCAACACATTACCATTATATAGACTTTGTTGGGTGGTCTGAGCATGCTTAAGATATTCGGGATTGGGAGGAAGAGGACAACCTAAAGCCATTTTGTAACGGGTGTAATTTATCTCATTTACTTTAGGTGCGAGCATATTTATCGTCTGCATAGATCGACCACATTTTACCAAAAGGTTGTACAATTCCCTAATCTTATCCTGAGCGTTGCAAAAATCCTCAAGAAGCCCATCTTCTTGAATTTTGAAATCATGTTTCAGCTTTTTTCGTTCTTCTTTTAGATCCAAAATAATAGATTTTTCAGTTGAAAGCTGTTTATTAAGAGAGGTGATTTCATCATTCAATTCGCTTATCTTTTTTGCACTACTTAGATGTAAGGCATTTAATTTCTTAGTGGTGAATTTTTCTTGATAAACCGATGTAGCATGAGCTTGTTCGAGTTCCTTAATTTTAGCATGATGAATCTCAAAACTTTTCTCCCTTTCCTTATAACCCGCAAGCTCAATGGTCAATTTGGCATTAGTTTCTCTAAACTTATTATTAACCACCGTAGCATGGTCAACATCCTTAGCAAGCTTATCAAATAAAGATTTATAATACGCATGTGTCGCATCAGGAAGGGTTGTAGGCTGGGCAACTTGATCCACACTAAGGTCCATACTGGGCTCATTCGAAATAATATTACTATTATTCATTTGATCTCCGTGTGTCTCAATGTAGGGCTCAAGCATCTCAGTATACTCCTCCTCCTGATTAGACGTACTATATATATCATTATCATCAAAAATTGGGTGTACCTCACATGGACCGTCTGAATAATAGACGGGAGCAATGTCATCATGCATTCCCGATGTAGATGCTTGCTGTAAGTTTGTCATCAAGATGTATTTGGCATTTACTTCTTATTCCTCGTCATATTCTGCTGCAGAAGCCATATGATCAAATTCCTCAACTTGAAGTGGAATCCCTGCCTCTTTCTTTTGTGCTATAAGAAGCTGAGTATGAAGATAAGCAGCATCCCTCTTCTTTTTGGCTGTGCAATCTCGAGAAAAATGACCAAATCCCATGCAGTTGTAGCACTGAACTTGACGATTATTGTTTCCATTTTTCGTACCAGTATTCTCAGCCCTTGCAGCCACAATGTTTCCCATCTGATTACCAACCGCTGGCACAACAATTAACCCATTCTGATTTCCCAAATTCCGAACACCCGGATTTTGACCACGGTTTTGACCATACTGATTTCTTGCATTCCCAACAGTCTGACCCAGCATTCTGACCATATTGTTGAAACTGTGTCCCCGTGTTCTCAACAACTACCAATTGGCGATCTTGATTCGCATTCATGAAAGGTTGAGAAATCTGCCTATGTCTAGTGTTCGAGGAGATTCTCTGATTGTTGTTGGTGGGGTTAATGGTAAATTTGAATGCCTTTGCAAGAAGTGCAAGACCAGTATTAATCGCATGAGTAGGATCGGTGATGTCATCAAAACAAGCAATAGGTTGTTGTAAATAGTTCACAACAGCAGGAAGTTGATATCCATAAGGGGTGAGTTGTTGCTGTTGTTGTGGTATGAAGTTACTTGATGAGGGTTGATAGTAGGGTACCATTGGATATGACATAGATGACGGAGAATTTGCCATAAAAGCCAATGGATCTTGGGCTTTGGCACGTCTTTCAGCCCTAACTTCGTTAGCTTCATCTTGATTCATCTTCAAATAATCATATACTTGAGTGTAGTCCATGACATGAAGATCCTTGGTTTGATTGACAAGAGGGACATATCGTGACCATTCAGAAGGAAGATTATCAAGAAATTTGATGTTGGCAGCAATTTGTGCAGGTTCATGTTTGTTTCTTCTAAGATGATTCATGAGGGTTGAAAACCGATGATAGTAAGGTTCAATTTGTTCCCCTTCAGTAGACGTAATTTTCTCCCATTCACGAAGCAACTTAGTTTCCTTTTCTTGTAAACCTATTTCACTCCCTTCATCATTTTCTGGATCCTAAGCCACATCTCATGTGCGATTTCACAACTATCGACAGAAGCATAAACATCTTCAGGAAGTCCCATGAGAATGACTTGAATTGCTTGATCATCAGCGTCGAGTTGTTTGGATTTAGCTTCATTTAATTCTTCATCCGTTTGCTCATGACTAGGGTCAGCCACTGGATTAGCATTCGTAGGGTCCCCAGGCACAAGAATTGTTCTTCTAACATACGAACCTTTTTGAATTGAGTTGACAATCAACTTTCCCAAAGGTTTACATTTTGCATAACGAAGGAGACGACTAGCCCATGTAGTGTAATTCTCCTTGGTAAGCATGGGTGGACGATTCTCAGTACCCGCAACATAAATATCTTGTTGAAATGTCATCGTAGAAGTCGTGTGTAAAACATGATCTCAATCCGAAGAAAGCAAAGTAATTAATATCCCCTAAAATGAGTAATTCCACTAAAAAAATTGAGCACGAGAAACCAAAAATTCCAAGGAAAACAAAAAATCACGAATCCAAATTTTCAAAAATATTTTTTTGAAAAAAACTTGGAATACTTGTCACTCTATCGCAATGTAAAACTTAATCCCGTCAGAATATGATCGGAATATTGATCGGAATAATCTGATCGCAATATTCGATCAGAAATATCGATCGCAATATTCGATCGGAATGTCTATCGCAATATTCGACCAGAATAACGATCACAATATTCGATCGGCATGTCTATCGCAATCTGGATCGGAATACGATCGCAATCTGATCGGAATACGATCGCAATATACCAAAATGTTCTATCACAAAGCCTATCGGAATACCGATCGGAATGCGGATCGGAATGTCACAAAGATAAGTGATCACAATACCGATCGGAATCCGGATCGGAATATTAAAACCCTTATCGCAATACCGATCGGAAAGATATATCGGAATATGAAGCCCTAAGCTATTCCGATGGAACGTACACCAGGTCCGTCGCAATACGAGAGGCATTTCCGAAATATGAGATTCTGCTAAGAAAAATCGTGATTGTAAGAAACCCAACGCACCCAAATCTCTACTATACCTAAGTAGAAGAAATGAGGAACACGAAACAACTTGAGTCTTGGTAAATATTTGATCTAAAGCTCACGAATTTCAAGAAAAACAAGGACAACACTAAAGAGCTATCCACGAATCCCTTGGCGAATGATACCACTTGATAGAGTGTAACACACGACTTAAAGAACAAGAAATAGAGATGATGAAGAAGAAGATTAAAACTAAGAATGGAATATTAGATTAGATGAAGAAGAAAGAGAAAGATACAAGGAGTGTGTTCCTAGTGAGAGAAACTAAGGAGAGTTTCTCTCTCTAACAACAAGAAAAATGGAAAAGCACTATGAGACACACACACACACACAAATGAGGATGGTTATGCCTTTTATACTAAGGCTTACAAGAATAGGAGGCCTTCCTCATTTGTATGTTCAGGACTAATTCCCGTTACATACATAACAATAACATAGAACTCTCGACACCATTACGTAGCATTTTCCACGAGCTTCACAATGGTATATTATATGACCATCACTTTAAATACTTCTAAGAAGGTTGCACCAGATGGAATTCATCAGTGTCGTGAACACGAGTCATGAGGGTCAGGAGAAAAAGCTTATCAGATTCCTGAACACAACTCTACCTACTGTTGAAGCAAATATCTCTCTAAAAGCAACTTTAGATGGACTAATCTCAAGCTCCACCGAGTCCAATTGTAAGGTTGGCCAACTCTTAGATTTGCTTAAGGAAGATAGGATGTCCGAAGTCTTCACTAGGTTGGATTCTCTTAAGTCTAACCTAGATGTGGTGAAAGCAAAGTGTGAAGCAATCTATGAGGATGTTCACATAGACCCTGAGGCTGAATTATGACTCAGTAAAGCTGCCAAAGGATACATGGCTAATGCTACAAACATCTCTGATATTTCTAAGGCTCTCAAGGATGCAGACATTCCTCGCCTCAAGACAAGGATTCATACTACAGAAACTACTTAGTCACTCATTTAACTGGATGTTCAGACCATCAACGCTAATACTTAGTCCATGAAGCAAATGGTGACTGAGATGTTTAATGCTTTTAAGAGATCATCCACCACCACCTCCTCAAGACCCACACTTCATCCAAAATTTGGGATCAGTCAGTCTGATCCTTCAACTTTTGAGGGGGAGAATGTTGTACCAATGATGCTTACATGGAAAGAACCTCCCTCTCAACCTGAGGGGGAGCAAGAAGAAATGGTTATTCAACACCCAAAGGTGCATGAGATCCCTACCGTAACACCACTAAACTCAATCCCACCAAACCCTGAACCCTCAGTCTCTAACTTAGACAAGGGTAAAGGCATTGTTGATGAAACTTTATCACCTCCCAAGAAGCTTGTAAAAGATTCAAGAGGAAGAAGGCATGACCCTGATGCTCCAGTCTTGGTACCCTATGAGATAAATGGGAAAATATACAAGATGACTCCTGAACAAATTCAAGAGTACTTAGGCAGAATGGAGAGGGCTAAGACCAGTGAGGCAACAAGAGCTGAGATACTCAAAGTGTCCACTGAGTTTGTTAAGGAAGTGGGTGGTAACCCTGATGAGTTATTAAGCGTGAGAGGTGGACAAGAGTTTATTCAAAAGAAAGAAGAAGAACTCAAAGCCATTTAGGACGGAATGATCAAGAAGCAACAACAAAGAAGTTCACAACTGAAGAGACTATTTGATCAATATACTTGGGTTACCACTCAAAGTAGAAAGACTGAGCCAATCACAAACCTTCAAATCATTACTCACACCATACTAGTATCAGTATCTATTTATAGGAACTTATAAGTAATGAAGAAAATTTCATTTGGTGATTTTGGTCTCAGTGAGTTGGATGAGATGGGGAGAATCCTTAGGACCAAAGCCAACAAGTGTGTTCCTGAATTGCTCAACTCTCTCAGTAAGAGATATGAGAGGTTAAATCAGATAAAGAATTAGTTGGGGATCACTGAGGATCTTCCCCTTGATGAACATGATCCTACCAAGACTCAGGGAAAAAAAAGGAAAAAGGGTGGAGCTAGAAGCTGAAACTAAGGTCCATGGGTAAGAATGCAATCAAATTCTACTTGAGAATGTCCCCTTTGTCAACAACATGGTCTTCGAAGAACCTGAGTGGGGTATCTTCTTTATTGATGTATTTGGAGCTTTTCAAAGGATAAGTGAGATTGAGAAGTGTGCTACTGAAAGTTTCTTATTTTCCTTGTGATGGCTGGACAAGTTCAGACTAAGGAGAATAAGGGATTTGCTGAGAAGCTCAGGCAAATGATTGCAAGGAGGCCTGATAAAGAAAAGGTGTTGAGCTCCTCAAGACTAAGAGAGAAACAATGGATGCCTAAAGGGTTGTAATATTTTGTTTTTATGTTTTTCTTGTATCAGACTATTCAGTCTTTGTAATGATAAGTAAAAAGGAAGTACTTTGTTTAAAACAAGTCTTTTCATCAGTAGATTAGTTTGTATGAGAAGAAGCCTATTTGCTCACTTATAACATATTTTACTTCAATTCAGTGCCTGATGGTCTCACTGATGGATTGAATAACAATCAGCCTAAGTAAAGTATTATCCTTGAACATAAGAAGTCATTGAGTGAACAGTCACTCAGTGAGTTACCTTCAAGAGCTTAGCCTGATTCTAAGAGAAAGCTTCGAGCATTCAGTGAGGCGAAGCACAATGAATGATGTACCTAAGACGACGAAGAAGGTGATGGGTTCAGTGAGTTGTGTCAATAAACTCACTGAGCCCCATACGATCTCTTTGAAGGAACAAGCATCCTCAAGACTGAAGTAAAGGCGGGATAAGCTTGAAGTAGATAAGATATTGTACAACACACGCTTATCGTGACTTACCCTTTTGGGTTAGAAAAGGGTACTAACCTTGTAAAAGTACTTTTTCCTGATACCTAGAATAGGTCAAGACAAGTTTGTACTCTGTACCTAATGAGACAAGAATTGGACATGGAAATTCTTTGTCACATACCTAGCCTTAACTAGTATAAATAGGATACTTGTAAAAGAGAGAACTCAAGTTTGTACACTAAATGCTTTGGATATTCACAAATAGTTCTCTTTTCCAAATACGATCAAAAGCACTGAGTTCTAAACTCCTGTTGGCTTAATCGTCGAACTTATCAATCGATAGGATTTATATAGTTTGTTAGTGAGGAGATCATACACACACACACACACATTGTCTATTCAAGCCCTATTGTAGTTTCACATACAATAGGGTATAATTCTTTAAATAATAAGAGTTAAACGTTGTAAACCTTTTGTGTCATTTACATTATATTATCTTGTGTATGTACATTACTTTACCATGAGTTAGGTCTATACTTAGTAATCTTAAGTATAACACTAATTACAAGGGACCAACAATCTTAATTCCCAGAATGTATGCAGCTTCTCCTAAATCCTTCATAGAAAAATATTTACCAAGATAACCCTTAACAACTTTATGTCTTGGAATGTTACTTCCCATGATTAATATGTCATCAACATATAGGACTAGGAATACTACATCACTCCCACTAGCTTTGCGATATACACAAGGCTCATCACGATTTTGAATAAATCCAAACTTCTTGATTTCTTCATCAAATCATTTATTCTATTGACGTGATGTTTGCTTTAAACCATAAATAGATCTTTGAAGTTTACACACATGTTTTGGATATTTAGGATTAACATACCCTTCCGGTTGCTGCATACAGATATCTTCATCTAAGCGACCGTTCAAGAAGGCAATTTTAACATCCATTTGCCATATCTCATAGTCATAATATGTTGTTATAGCTATGAGAATCCTAGTAGCTCTTAAGTCTGCTACAGGAGAAAATGTCTCCTCGTAGTCTACGTCAAAAGTTTGAGTAAAACCTTTAGCTACTAAACGAGCTTTATAGGATTGTATTTTGCCATCCATGTCAGTTTTCTTCTTGTATATCCACTTATGTTTCACTACTTTAGCATTTTGTGGTGGATCTACAAGAATCCAAACATCATTAATTTTCATGGACTTCATTTCCTCATCCATTGCAAGCATCCACTTACCCTTTTTCAGGATCAAGCATGGCGGATTTATAATTAGCAGGTTCTCCAAGATCCCCAACATCATCATCATCATCCTCTATGTTAAGACATAGTTTTATTGGTGCACTTATAGTCCTTTCAGACCTACGTAGAGGAATTATTTCCGGTGCAACCGCCAGACTTTCTGGTTTTACGGGAATTAATTCGCTAGTATTTGTAACAACCCAAAAATCATGGTCATTATTTAATTATATTTTTACGTATATTTTTGAAATTTTTGACGAGGATTGATTTTCATGATGAATGGTAATTTGATTTGGATGATGTTGAATTTTTTTTTTACGTTTTGACGAGTTGCGAGGATTACTAGTGATGACGATATCGACGGATGCCCGAGAAATTTTACGTTTTATTTTAAACATGTCGATGTTTAATATTTTGACGTTTTTATTTTAATGTCGTATTAAGTAGTGCCGGGACTATATAATATATTATTTTGAGTGCGTTTTATGTTTTGAGAAGCATTTTTATGAAACCCGAGACCCGTAAAATTTTTCAAAAGTGACTAATAGTCATTTCCCGCTTTTTAACAAAGTATTTGCATTTTGGTCCAAAAGAATCACAATTGGCAAAAACTACCCTAAACTTTTCCCATATAAAAGGAAAATAAAACACAAACACACATACAACATTCACTTCCACCAAAAATTTCTCTCTCTTCCCTCCCTCTCCTCTCTTGTCCGTCACCCCCAATCCACATAAACACCACCATTTTTTTGATTTTGAGCTTGAATCTATAAATTCTAATCAAAGACCCATCTTAGTTTCTTCATTCCCTACACATTGGTATGAAAATTTCCCACATGCATTAACATTTTTGAAAAACCCATTTTTGGATGAAATTCTTGTTGTTTGATCTTAAATTCTTGTGGTATGTAGGTGTTTATGTTCATATGTATACATTTTATTGATTGCATTTGCTATTTTTGAATGTGGTTTTTATGATTTGATCATATAGGATGATTTAGGATGTTATGATATGAACTAGTAATGTAGGAATGCTTATAGTGGTAAAAATAAGGTTAAAATGTGGTGAAAAATTGATTTTGGGTAATATTTAAAGATGTATTTTTAGGCAGATTATTAAAATTAATTTTCTGAAAATATGTGTAACACCCCACTTGGATAAGTGGACCGTTACGTGTATTTATGGCGTGTCATCAAAGCATAAGGTAAATGTCCTAAAACATTAACTGACCATAAAGGAATACCGGAATCAAACATCGGTAATCCAAACATAAGCCCAAAACATGAAAAGTAAAATACTGAAGGAAAGGACTAAACAATGTCCAAAAGAGCAGAATAATGTAAGAAATGCATAAAGTAAGAAGTCTGGATAGCTTCCATCCAAATGCACATGCTCTCAGAATCCTAAGAGCGTCCTGGTGTACCTGCCGTTAGAACATGAAAGGAACTAAGGCTGAGCATAACGCTCAGTGAACGGATATAAAGCATGATAAGAATATACTGAATGAACAGGCGATAGAATACTGAAGCTGTAAGACTGATATGTAACATGTGGTAGAACTATGCATAAAATCTGAGAAACCTGGTTCATATATACTGATACTGAAATATAATTATTAATTCTGAAAACATGCATTTACTGTATTTTATTTTGCCAGAGCTTATATAGGTCACGTGCTGTAACAACCATGCATGAATAACTGGAGGGGTGACCTCGTCATGCTATAGAGGGGTGACCTCTAAATAACTGTGCTGGGTGGAGGGATCAGCTCCAATGTGAAGGATGTAGAGCACACACCACATTCACCATGATAACTTGTAACACATATAAGCCTAGGATGCATCCATACGCCCCACTAATAATACTGATAAAATGGCCAAGCTGAGCTGAGTGGGACGATGCAGGATATCACTCTCCTGCATGTGAGTCACGACACCGGTGCCTCTAGTGCCGTGGTTACAGTACCTCCGTAACTAGTACATAAACTGGTCATGCTTGTATATAATGCTCAGGCAATTTATTTAGTTAATAACATGATTACTGATAAACTTAAACATATACTGGGGAAAACATTTGGCTGAAGACGGGGAATCCTAATCATGGATAGAAAGAAAGTCCTTACTGAAAGGACGGAAAATCCGTACCTCGTGTCCCGTAATGAAATAAGAATGAAAGCTGAGAGATCTACTCCGACTTCACGGATACTATATAAATAACGTATGCAAAATAAGTCGACTGATGTTTATTTATATTACTGATTTTATTCCTGGAATCTTGTACGCATTATAACTGATAATTTTAATCTTTCTTATAATTTTTTTTTAACGTATTATTGCTCTATTATTAATTACGGTACATACGTATCCTGACGCTATAATAATACTATATTAGGTAGCCTGCTAAAATAGAATGTTTCTAAATTTAGAAAGATTTCTAAATTGGTTTTCTTGAATAAATCATAAATAAATGACATGTTTATAAGAATTTTAAAATGATTTAACTAATATCAATTAAATTTATTAATTAAATTTAATATCAATTAAATTTTATTTTCTTATTTATAAAACCAAATTTTATAATATGATTTAAATTTGAAACTCGAATTTATTATTTCTCGTAACCCCGAATCCCGAGCCCGTAATTTACATATAAGCCAAAACATAAAGTCCCAAAACAAACAGCCCGTCAGTGGCTAAACCGGTTAGCCGGCTGCCACTGACGGATTGGCACTGCTAGGCCAACAGTGACCCTGACTGAAGCCAGGTTGCCACTGTCTTTGTTACCCGTTCTCACCGTTAGTGTTAAGGTTCTCACTGTTAGAACCAAACACCCCTTTACTGCCTGACAAACCCAAACACACCCTGCTGTAAACTGCAGTCCCAAACGCACCCATGCTGGAACTGCAGTCCCAAACGCCCCTGGTGGCTGCTTGCTGCTTGCGGCTGGTCGGAAAGTGAACCACCGAGACCCACTGGTCTCGGTTTGTGTGCCCAGTCGAACAAAAACAAACCCCTAATCTCGTTTCTCTATTATTTCGTGATGTGTATGGTTAATTAAACCAAGATTATTTATTCTAGATTGATTCATGACAAAACAAAAAGAAAGGGAAAGAGGATTTACTGCTTATACGTGATTGGAGATATACAAACAACATTCGACTTCTCTGATTAGCACAAATCGATCCCCTTTTTTTTTCCCTGCCGCCGGTTCTTTAACCTCCACCCACGAACCCTATTTTTTTTTGTCTTATTTGTTATTGGTGAAAAGAGGGACATGTTTGGTTCCTGTGGTATTTTCCTAAAATGGGCTGGGCTTTAAGCCCATTGATTCCTTCTCTAGTAAAAATGCTGCAGCCCACACACATATTTGTGTTGTTTCGTGTTTTTTTATACATTTTAATGATCGTGATTAACTTTCGTGTTTACTCGTGACGTGCATATATCTATTTTCTGAATAAATAGTTGTAGTATAATTCCTTATCTCATAATTATTTTCTGAATAATTAGTGGTAGTAATAATTATTTAAACTGAGGCTGCGTATTTATTATTCAGAGATTTAAAACGGGAGAGCAAGGTTCGACCTGTAGGCTCTAAAACTTGACCTGTGACTAGTGGGTAGTCACCAGGAACTTCCCAGATTTTGGCGTTGTTATTTTCATGTTTCTCATGCATTAATCAGTCAATTTTCTTCAGTTATCAGTCGGTTTCTTAAAGTTTTTGACTAAGTAAAAGGTTGGTACAGGACTGGCCATATTTAGTCGCATGTGCTTTTCTGCGAATTTTCGTTTTGGCGAACCGACCCATAGGCGTTCATCCTTGCCCGTTCAGATTTTGTATTGGTAAACCGAACCATAGGCGTTTACCCTTACTCATGTCAGATTCATGTTTTCAATCAAATATTAATTAGTGAACCAGCCATAACCGTTTACCATTATTAAGGTCAAATTTCATGCTTTTCAGTCAAATGTTGTTTTGTGAACCGATCCATAGTTGTTCACATTTGTCATATCATGACATTTCATAAAATCGTGACAAATATGAATTGGACTACAACCAACCATATTTAGTCCCAGATTGTACATTTCTATACATGACAGTTCTCAGAAAATTTTGACAAGTATGGATCGAAACAAAATCGCCATACTCAGTCACATGCTTCCTACTATGAATACTGTGGATTAAACCATAACTATCCACATCAGTTGATGTTAAACCTAAGTTGATTATTCTTCTATGTTCTTTGTATCAGTCAAGTTTATACTCTCACGTGAATGTCGTTTTCATGCTGACTAGGTTCATGTCTCCTTATGAGGATTATGTTTTCAGCAAGGTGATGATGTTTTCATGCTAAGATACAGGAGGGGTTACAGTTAAATCCTGTTTTCTTAATAATCAGGTTTGATCTTCATCAGTCATGTCTTCATGCTGACCATTGTTGAAATTCTGTTTAATCATATTCTTGAAACTCTATGCAACCAGCATGAAGTCTACGCAGAAATTATCAGCCTATCATGATTAACCATTTCAGTTCAGTTTGGTAACCAGCTAAATCAATTTAATCCTTGATCATGTCACATAAGTGACACCAGTATTGATCATTCCATAAAATTTCCACCAGTGCCCCGTATAGTCTTCCATATGTACCCCATGTACAGTGTCTTAGTTATACTCAATGTACAGTGATTCATGTGTACTCCACGTACATTGTCTCAGATATACTTCATGTGCAATATTCATTTTGTACTTCATGTACAATAGTCCATGTATACACCAGGTACCCTACTCCATGGATATTGCTAATCGATCCTCAATCATCTAATGCGTTTCCACTTGTCGATATTCTACCAGATGTTGATGCTGCTCGTGAGTTGAAGATTTTACCAGATGCTGATGCTGCGAACACTTTGAAGACCTCAAAATTGTTGATGCTGCTGATACTTTGGAGATTTCTCAAGATGCTGATGCTGATGCTGTTATACTATAAAGACACTGCAGAGCAAGGACGAAAACTATAAATTTGAAATTTCTGACAAGAGTAAATTTCAACCATCAGACACTACCATTCTATTCCATGCCTTACTTCCTCAGTTAGCTGTCGCACGTTACTCAGCTAAGCATTCATTCAGAAGAGTGGGAACCGGAACTCAGTCGGCCACTCAGCATAATAGTTACATGAATCACGGTCATGATAATGACCGTCATAAATTGACAGACAACAGCAGTAGTGACAACCACCGTGATTATAATTAACCAGTCAGTAACCATCGAAACTCCGGAACGGAAGTGACCAGAAATACAGAGGTCAGTAGTCTAATCGGTCCGCTAATCCTAGTAGTTACCAAAATTTTCAGCCTTGTCCAGATTCACCCACTAGAACCTATATCAAAATACCAGTCAGGACATGGGTCTCAGGTATCATTTCGGAAGACACACATCATGATACCAGTCATGGTACACGTCATACGAATATCTTCTTAAAGTACGAGTCATAACTCATAACTCCGTATGTTTACTAAACCATGCCCTCAGAAATTCAGTGTATCCTCCAAAGGAATTTACCCATTTTGTCATGCCATGCATAAATCAGACCATTAAAAATTCAGCTACCACCAATGGAGTATTATTCAGGCTAGACACGCAGTATTCATTCGGTGAGGTTACAGACGAACACATTCAATGGAAAAAATCGCCATGTTTACTTCACATGTTCCTATGCCAGCTTTATTTTGAATCAGATAGTTACCTGTCTCTCAGCCAGAAAAGACTCCACAGTACCACCGATGTTTATTAAGGTGATTCCTTTCAGTTAACGACAAGATCCGTTTTACTAAATCCCAAATATATTCATTATACTTTCTGTCAGAAAAATCAGTATAAATTATTTCTGCCTTACAAGCGCGTGACTTATCAGTCCATAGCTACGAAGACTTTTAGCTACCAGTTATATATTCACTTCTAAAATTCCTCAAATCCATGATCAACATATTATACTAAAGTTTCCAAATGTAATTCCGGAAGGTTTTTTCCAGAAATTCATTCCTGACCGCAAGACATAATTTAACATCGAGTTAGTCTCAAGAACGGAACCTGTTTTCAAAACTCTTTATTGCAAGGCTTCAGCTAAGTTAAAGAGTTGCAACATTTGCTGCAAAAGTTACCAGAACGAGGCCTTATTCGCCCTAGTGCACCACCAGGAAGTGCACCATTTATGTCTATCAAGAAGAAGGCCGGTATCATGAGATCATGTATCGACCACTAAATTTTTTTGACAAGATCACCCTTCTTAATCAATGTTCATTCCACGAATAGCAAGATTATCTGATATGCTATAACGTCTTATATATTTTCCAGAACAATTCACGATCATGCCACCATCAGTGGTGAGAGAAGGAACATGATGTTTTCTAGACTACTGATGCACATGTTATAGTCTCTTTAAAACGTTGATTTATATTTCTGAGCTCCCAAATGCTCCAGCTATAGTATGAAATTTATGAATAAAAATGTTCCCATGAATTCTCAAACAAAATCGTCAATATATTCATTGATAACATTCTGATCTGCTAATTCTAGAGAAGAACACGAGAATCATCTTCTCGCAGTTGTACAGAATCTTTAATAGGAGTAATTTTTATACACAACTTTCCAGATATAAATTTCACTTGAATAAAGTGGCATTTTTGAGCCACCCTATTTCAGGAGAAAGAACTTTCAGACAATCCTACGAAGGTGAAGGCCATCACCTGATGGTCCCGACCGACACCTGTGAACGAAGTACAAAATTTCTAGAACTCAGGAAACTACTACCGCAGAAATTCCTGACAGTTCTCACGATTAGCCTTCCAAGACTAAGCTTACGCATAAGAAGGGTAGTTACACTGAATTATGTATTCAACCAGATTTCCACCAGAATGTCCCATAATCCCAGGAAAGATTGTGATAGAAGCATTATCACACATTGATGCAACTATGTTCATATCTTGATGCCTGGCATACCGTAGGTTCAAGATAGAACGCCGTCATGCTAGTGAGTACTACAATCCTTTGAAATTTCTGAGCAGAAATGAGACAAAATTCCATGAAATTGTTATCATTTAACACAGACTCAGAAAAAGTATAATACTATATAAGTCATTCTCGGCCATGTAAACAACCTGCGCGTTTTCTTTCATCCGAAAGGATTACGCAGTAGTGAACCTGCAGAAAATTTAGCAGTAAATTGTACGAATTCAAGGTATTCCATCGACAAACATATCCGACAGAATTCATGTTCACGATCACGTGTATGTTTACGTTCACTTACGTTCACGTTTATTTTCACTTTCACGTTTACGTCTCATTCACAGTAAGATGCTGTTTTAGTTCATGTTTTGTGCTATCTCATGATTTAAGTTCACGTTAGCGTTCATAACATTGCGCACGTTCAAGTTCGTGTTCGATCTCGCGATACGCGTTTCACAGTTTATTACCGAATACGGTTACATGCAGCTTGAGAAACCAGTCCCAAGTTTAGCACAACTTTTCCATAATCAGGCATACGTTTCACATCTTAGGCCGTATCGTTTGGCATTCCCTCCTCAGCCAGCATATGTTTATGACATGTTCTAGTATCACGTTCACAGTATGTTTCACGTATCTCATTCATGATATATATTCCATGCTCAGCGTTCCTCATATAGTCATGAACCACGTTCACAATTTCTCACGTAGCATGTTGAAAATTGTTCACATAGTTCGTCCCTATATACTTTCAGCAGCTTGCTCAGATATATGAATGTTATCTTTCAGGATATTTATACGTACCGTTTCATGCATCCTACATGCTATAGCTTATTCATTCTATCACATTCAGAAAATCCATCTTAAGTATGGAACCAGAAACTATTCAGCATCATCAGGACAAGATCATCAGGACCAAGATTTTCATTGTCTTTAGACCTTTGAAGGAATCGTTTCGAGCGGGAAGCCACTCGAACCGGAGGAGTCCATCCGGACCTCACATCATTTCCTTCAATAACTCAGTTAAATTCTTTCAGTCATGTCACATTCCATGTTCTCTTCAGCCATGTCACGTTACATGATCATTTCAGTCATGTCAGGTTTATACCTATCAGCAGCATTATGTCTTAATTAGAAGACAATTTATCCTTCAGCTTAATTGCCTTTTCAGTTCTTATAACCTCATCAGCTTAAATTACCTTTAATTCGAGGACGATTTTTTTTTTAGAGGGGAAGAATTGTAAAACCCAGTATAGTTGTATCCTTAATTCGGGGATGATTTATTCTTTTAGGGGGGAAGAATTGTAAAACCCGCATTTTAAAATCTCTGAATAATAAATACGCAGCCTCAGTTTAAATAATTATTACTACAACTAATTATTCAGAAAATAATTATGAGATAAGGAATTATACTACAACTATTTATTCAGAAAATAGATATATGCACGTCACGAGTAAACACGAAAGTTAATCACGATCATTAAAATGTATAAAAAACACAAAACAACACAAATATGTGTGTGGGCTGCAACATTTTTACTAGAGAAGGAATCAATGGGCTTAAAGCCCAGCCCCTTTTAGGAAAATACCACAGGAACCAAACATGTCCCTCTTTTCACCAAATAACAAATAAGACAAAAAAATAGGGTTCGTGGGTGGAGGTTAAAGAACCGGCGGCAGGGAAAAAAAAAGGGATCGATTTGTGCTAATCAAAGAAGTCGAATGTTGTTTGTATATCTCCAATCACGTATAAGCAGTAAATCCTCTTTCCCTTTCTTTTTGTTTTGTCATGAATCAATCTAGAATAAATAATCTTGGTTTAATTAACCATACACATCACGAAATAATAGAGAAACGAGATTAGGGGTTTGTTTTGGTTCGAATGGGCACACAAACCGAGACCAGTGGGTCTCGGTGGTTCACTTTCCGACCAGCCGCAAGCAGCAAGCAGCCACCAGGGGCGTTTGGGACTCCAGTTCCAGCAGGGGTGCGTTTGGGACTTCAGTTTCCAGCAGGGTGTGTTTGGGTTTGTCAGGCAGTAAGGGGGTGTTTGGTTCTAACAGTGAGAACCTTAACACTAACGGTGGGAACGGGTAACAAAGACAGTGGCAACCTGGCTTGAGTCAGGGTCACTGTTGGCCTAGCAGTGGCAATCCGTCAGTGGCAGCCGGCTAACCGGTTTAGCCACTGACGGGCTGTTTGTTTTGGGACTTTATGTTTTGGCTTATATGTAAATTACGGGCTCGGGATTCGGGGTTACGAGAAATAATAAATTCGAGTTTCAAATTTAAATCATATTATAAAATTTGGTTTTATAAATAAGAAAATAAAATTTAATTGATATTAAATTTAATTAATAAATTTAATTGATATTAGTTAAATCATTTTAAAATTCTTATAAACATGTCATTTATTTATGATTTATTCAAGAAAACCAATTTAGAAATCTTTCTAAATTTAGAAACATTCTATTTTAGCAGGCTACCTAATATAGTATTATTATAGCGTCAGGATACGTATGTACCGTAATTAATAATAGATCAATAATACGTTAAAAAAAATTATAAGAAAGATTAAAATTATCAGTTATAATGCGTACAAGATTCCAGGAATAAAATTAGTAATATAAATAAACATCAGTCGACTTATTTTGCGTACGTTATTTATGTAGTATCCGTGAAGTCGGAGTAGATCTCTCAGCTTTCATTCTTATTTCATTACGGGACACGAGGTACGGATTTTCCGTCCTTTCAGTAAGGACTTTCTTTCTATGCATGATTAGGATTCCCCGTCTTCAGCCAAATGTTTTCCCCAGTATATGTTTAAGTTTATCAGTAATCATGTTATTAACTAAATAAATTGCCTGAGCATTATATACAAGCACGACCAGTTTATGTACTAGTTACGGAGGTACCGTAACCACAGCACTAGAGGCACCGGTGTCGTGACTCACATGTAGGAGAGTGATATCCTGCATCGTCCAACTCAGCTCAGCTTGGCCATTTTATCAGTATTATTAGTGGGGCGTATGGATGCATCCTAGGCTTATATGTGTTACAAGTTATCATGGTGAATGTGGTGTGTGCTCTACATCCTTCACATTGGAGCTGATCCCTCCATCCAGCACAGTTATTTAGAGGTCACCCCTCTATAGCATGACGAGGTCACCCCTCCAGTTATTCATGCACGGTTGTTACAGCACGTGACCTATATAAGCTCTGGCAAAATAAAATACAGTAAATGCATGTTTTCAGAATTAATAATTATATTTCAGTATCAGTATATATGAACCAGGTTTCTCAGATTTTATGCAGAGTTCTACCACATGTTACATATCAGTCTTACAACTTCAGTATTCTATCGCCTGTTCATTCAGTATATTCTTATCATGCTTTATATCCGTTCACTGAGCGTTATGCTCAGCCGTAGTTCCTTTCATGTTCTAACGGCAGGTACACCAGGACGCTCTTAAGATTCTGAGAGCATGTGCATTTGGATGGAAGCTATCCAGACTTCTTACTTTATGCATTTCTTACATTATTCTGCTCTTTTGGACAATGTTTAGTCCTTTCCTTCAGTATTTTACTTTTCATGTTTTGGGCTTATGTTTGGATTACCGATGTTTGATTCTGGTATTCCTTTATGGTCAGTTAATGTTTTAGGACATTTACCTTATACTTTGATGACACGCCATAAATACACGTACGGTCCACTTATCCAAGTGGGGTGTTACAATATGAGTTTGAGTTTGAGATGAACTAGTTAGATATTGTTGTAGAGGATGTTTTTACCTTCGTTTTGGTATAAGGTAGGACTTGTAGCTCCAAACGAGCGAAAAGTTACGTTAGTTTGATTATTTCGTGTACTGGGAGACGAGTACCGACACAATATATAATTGTTGTCGATATTTAGATCGAATCTCGGGGACTATAAAATGGATTTTGAAATGTGTCAAGGACTGATTTTTGAGGTTAAGTATGAGGATGTCAAGTTATTTTCAAAGTTGAGTGTCGGTTTCATAAACGGAGAAAAATAAATGAGTTAAAAGACTAGAAGTATTGTTGACGTAAAACTGTCCGGTTTTTGTAGTTCAAAGATGTGTCGGGCAGGGAACTTTAAATGTAAAATCTTTTGATGAGTTTTTAACAGGGCTTTCTATATATAGTAAGTGAAGTTACTGATTAGTATAAAAAAATTTGACGTGTTTAAGTGGGGTAAACGAGCTTGTACATTTGGTGTGTACCAGCAGATTTTTATCGACGGAGTTAACTAATAATAAATATATAGAATGAAATAAAAAGGGCACTTGTATTATTTTATTTTGGATTGGTTTTGATTTTATGATTTTTAGTTTGATATTACTAAGTATGGATTTTACTCGAGTTTATTACTGATGAACGCACCTTATTTGATAGGTTGCGGTTTTTTTTTATGTTTACCGGGCATCAACTATCGTCGAAGATCGTCATACTACTGCTATTACTTCAGGTGAGTCTATAGCCTCGCTTTCTACTTGTTTTAATGATTTTAAAACCCACAAGGGGGATACATGCTATTTGAAGTAAAATGAACACATGTCATAAGTAATTGTTGGACCCAATTTTGCCTGTGATGAAATGAATTGTATAAGTACCTAATTGCATAAGACCCTAAATTCATGAGCCGTTAACTATCTTCTGACTTGATGTTGCGAGTTGGGAATAGCCGCTTATTCTAATAATAGTACTATTGGGCTGACAACCCTATATGAGACCAGGGCTTTACGTTGAGTAACCCGCTGGGAAGGATAATTTTACGTGAATGAGAATTGGTATTCTTGCAATTAATACCCTAGTAGGGGCACTGGTAATTTTCCTAGTCATGCTGGCATTAGGCGTGGGTGACTAAGTTAAGGGGTCAGTGTCATGAGCTTAATACAATTTAATAACTATATTGTATATTATACCTGATTGATAGATTGTATGGCCACAATTCTATTAAACAATTGTTGATTATTTTTACGATGTTTTCAATACTGTTTTGTAAAACCTATAGACTTTCTCAACCTTTGTGTTGATGATTTTAAGCATGTATTTCAGGTACTTGAAGTTGTTGATTGCGGAGCTTGCTGGAGAAGGATTGCGGGATTGCTTTTGTAGTAATTTGGTCTAAAACAGGATTTCTTTCCCTATTGTCGTAAACTTATAGTAAATGGTCAAATATTTTGGTAAAAGGTTTATTGTTTTGATTAAGATCCAAGGGGAACCGGTACGCTACTCTGATATATTTTAAACTCTATTTCTTGGGATTGAAGGTTTTAGACATTGAATTAAATTATTTCCATATTTAATCCTAAATATACTATTTTTGGGTCATTTAAAGAGTTGTGAAATGAAGTTTGTGAATAACACCCAATTGTGTATTTTCCGCTGCGCAATGTAAATTGGGGGTGTTAAAGATTGGTATCAGAGCTTTTTAGTTATAGCGAATTAGGTCGATTTTTGAAAAATGTCCTAAACTATAACTTTGGTGTCGAAAGTATTTTATAAAAGCAACGCAACTTCTCTGCAAGGCTCCGGTAAGATTATTTATTTTTGATTATGCTTTGTTATTATAGATGTATCCCTTATAATTGTTGTTAATTCTTGAGTATTTATTAAGTAAATACTGCAATGAGGTATTGGTATTAATGAAAGGACGTGGAGTGCTTTCACCATAATTTCATCATAATTTCATTTTTATGAATATTGTATAATTATCATTTGCATTGCATTTCATTGCATCACATACATATATATTTGGCATACGTAATTCATTTGCATTTGCATGATTATGCATTGCATATATATTTTTGAATAATGACCTTATGTACTTTTAAATTTTATGTGATTTCAGAAAATGTCTGACATACCATATTACGTCAAGAAAGGGGGATTTGCTGTAGGTCAATGGAATTTGCAGAATCAGTATGTAGGTGATCGTAATATTTCTGGTGGATGGTTAGATTACGAGGATGATATGGATGATAAGAAAAATGTTGTAGAATCTGATAGTGATAATTATTTGACTGAGAGTGAGGTTGGAAGAACTGAGGTTAGAGCAGAAGTGAGAAGTTATGGGACTGATTTTGAGAAATATTAGAAAGAGATAGATAGGCTTCGCAGGTTAAGTGAATATGTAGATCATGTTGGGCCGTATCTTGAGCCACATTGGAAGTTTCAGGATAGTGAGGTGTATGCTAATACTCATTATATGATAAACCCGACGTGTCAAGAAGGAATTTTGAAGTATGGATTTAGGGATCCACCGTGTTTAGATCCAAAAGGGAGGTGCTGCAAGTTAGGACCAATTGAAGATGAAGCAGGAACGAGCCAAGTTGGAGAAAGTGATGGACCACATCCTATGGAGTGATGTAGTGATGGATTGTTGTTGTATTTCAGTTTATTTATTTTTATGTTGTATTTGGATTATCTAGATGTTGTGAGGTAGTATTGTGATGGATTATTATTATTGTTGTTAATTGTTTAGGATGGTAAGGGTAAGTGACATTAGCGACAAGGTTTTGTTGCGATTTTCTCGGATTTATGGATGATATCTACTATTACCCTTTAGTATTTTGATGTGTCTTTGTTATCTTCTTTTATTTTGAGATAATTGTGGAATTTAGGTAGTATTGTGTTGTTGGCGTATGTAGTATTCATGTTATATCTTGATGAAAAGATCCTATTCTTTCTATCTCGATGTGTATACTTATTAAGTCTCTTTCGTATGTGATAACAATGGAAAGAGTTGAATGAGATATGTTTCTGTCATTAACAGGGATTCCTGTGTGTGTGACTGAGTATCTTGAAATATGTCTCCAAGGGTTGCCAACCATTAGGATAGATTATATGATTGTGGGAATAGTTGTTAGATTGTTTGAAGTTGATAGTGCTGAGGAGACGAGATACTGTTGAGATTGAAAATCATGTTGTTTCAATTGAAGATGCTGCTGAGATTGAAAATCCTGCTGTTTTAGTTGAAGATGCTGCTGAAATTGAAGATGCTGCTGAGACTGAAGATGCTGCTGATACTGAAGATGCTGCTGTTCCAGTTAGAGATGATGCTGTTATTCTGCAAGATTTTAAAAGTATGTCTGTGGGTTGAATTATTAGGAATGAGAAGAGATGCGGTGAAGAGTGCCGTACGACTATTGATGGTAATTGGGAAGGTGCAACTATATGGATAAGTTCGAGTAACTGATGGATGTTTAATATATCGATAGTCATTTGGTAATGTTCAACTAGACGAAAAGAGATAGTAATTTAAAGATTGATCCTGATTCGAAATTAAGTGTGGCCAACAAGGAATAGGAATTTATTTCCTCTAAGAGAAGGTAAACTTGGAATTTAATAGTATAAGATAAGAAGAGATGGTATTAAAGCAGTTGCTATAAATTGGGTAAACAGGAGGAAGTATGATGTGTAGATCACATGTATTTTATACCACTTAAGTAATTATCTATTTACTTGATGTAAGTACGGACTAGCTAGAGGTCGAGCTGCTGAAGGAATAACAAGGAATGTGGTATAAAAAAAAATTTGTATTTCTGTGGTAATGTAATGTTTTCATTTCGGTAAAGGAGATTGAATAAAGGAATTATTCAGATAATGGAAGATCAATATGAAGGAAATGTTGATGCTATTACAGCCTATATTTTGGAAATACTGATAAGATTTAAGATTTAGATGTAGTAATTTGTATATTCTTATCTGGTAATCATTGAGTTAGAATTTTATTGAAATCCTGAAAGTGTTATTGATGGTGTATTAAATTATGAAGGTGTTATTGAGGATATATTGAGATTTGAAGATGTTAGATTTTAATTGATCTGAGGACGAGAAATCAACGAGAATTTACGATTGGTTGAAATAAGAAATTCACCGACAGAAGAATAATTATATATATATTAAGGTAATATTTTCTGAGTTTATGGAATCAAGAAGTATAGCGCAATCAATTGAAGTAGAGTTGTGAGAAAGTTAACCAAGATAAGGATGAATATCATAGGATATGATAAATAAAGGTGGAAAGAATTAAATTGGAACGTTGTTGAGCATTGAGTACTGATTTCAGGAAGTAATCAGTGGAATTTCTATTTTATTCTTTTATTGGTCAATGATGAGAAGGTATGTAGTAGGAAACTACAGTAAGTCAAATTTTCTGTGCGCTTTACTAGTAGTAGTCGGAAAAGAATGAGAAGATGAGTTAGTACTTGAGGATATTATGTGATTGTTCTGCGGAATGGTAGAGTTCACTGTCGTCTTGGGAAAAGGGAAGCTTTGTGTTAGCTAGGCGATAGGAGTTATGCAATCTGATTGTATATTTTATTATATGGCATTGTCAGGAAGTTGAGGATGGTAATATGTTTGATTGTAAGGATTGGCAGATGAGACAATAAGGATAATCTGATTTGACTGGAAGGGTAAGTCGTCAGAGAAGTAACAACGGAAAAAAGTAAAGAAGCTGGATATTTTGTGAATAAGATGATTGCTGTGAGGTTGAACAAACTAAGCACCAGATATCGGTGTCCATTATTGATTGTGACTGATTAGTGTGATGAATAGATGATTGAAGGAAAGAAAAGTATTCTCTAACAATTGGAAAATTGTTTTTAAAAAGGAATGGTGTGCAAAATTCTTTGGATAAGAAATTTTAGTTGGAGTATTATAGATGTTTTAGAATGTGCAATCTATGGCTGAAGTGATCGTGAAAATCTGACTAGATTGAAACGATTGAGGCTTTGTCGATACCGACGAAACCGACTGAAGCTTGTAAATTCCTTTGTGTATGCTGAGTATTATCGAAGGTTTATCAGGAGGTTTTCACTGATTGTTGAACCAAGGATAAAGCTGACAAAGAAGAACTAAATGTGTGAAATCCATTCATATATTTTAGTTGTGGTTGTGAGATCTGATTCTGTAGTTGAGGAAGTTGTTTATGAACGCTGAGGATAGATTGAAGTTTTGTGCCTATATAGTTAGTATTGGAGGAATCTGAAGGAATTATAGAGCTGCGATGATGATATTTGGATAATATCAAGTCGAAAGGAAAGCAATAGTAGTGTGTTGACTTGAATAAAGAAGTGTAACGGGGTTTATATGATCATGCGATTTAACATTGTGGTATTTGTTTTGGGATTGAAAAGTATTACTTGTATGGAATCAAGTATGAAGAAAATAAGAATAAGAAAGACTTGTGTATAAATGCCATTCGGAGATTTTAAAGAAAGAGGAATTAAGGATTACTTAATGTGTCGGGGAAATAATAATCGGTAAATTTTAGATGAGATATGTTATAGTTCTGTATTATGAAGTATGTTTCAGATTATGAAGGATAAGTGTGGATACTGTCACTATCAACTAGTGAGTAATTAGTAAGAAGGAGAAAAAAAGGGACTTATAAAAATTTCCGAAGTAATTGAGGATTGACTCTTGAATTTTGAGATAATTGGAATATTGGTAGCAACAAGCAGAATGGATGAAATGGAAAGAAAGTTGGATATTGAATTGGTAAACTAATGGAAAAAGGAATATCAAAGAAAGAAGATCAACAGATTGTTGGAAATTTTGAAATAGAATGGTAATAGAAATGAGAAAGTTGAGATGTATGTTATTGTCCCACAAAAACAAAGACAAAAACAAAAACAAAAACGGTTATTGTGGTTATCTAATTTTTCTCCAATTAGATCAGAGAGTGTGTTAAGAATGCAAGGACCAGTGGTGAATGAATTGTTCAGAGTAAAAAGAGAATTTAATTATTCCTAGAGTGCTGAGAGTGTCGCATGTAGTATTGAAGAGATTTTACAAATTGAAGTATTGATACAGAATGGTTGGAATAAAATATATTACGATATCAGGAAGTGATTTGACCATTATATATTTCAGATTTGAATAGATGAGGCTAACGGAGTTATTTAAACAATAATATGATATGAGGAAGATGTAATAATGTATTATGGAAGGTACAGTAATTCAGCGTAGAGATTGTTAGAAATATTGAAGGTGGAAAATGAGTATGGGAAGTATATAAGTGACTGATCAGAATTATGGAGAAATTCATTGTATTTAGTTTGAGTGTAACCTCAGGGCATAGAGGCAGAGTAATTTTTGAATATTGGAAATCGCTGTGATAAAGTATGAGTATTGAATGAGGTTTGAACATATTATTTGTAACCCAGACATTGAGATTGACTTTTGGATATTAGAGATTTCCACAGAAAGTGCGAAGAATTGAGTAAAGAAGGAATATTGCGTATTTTCGGAAAGCAACGGACAGAGTGAAAGGATGAAGTGAACGATGGCAACAGAAACTTGGGATGATGATATCATGATATTTTACTATGAGGACTAATGGAAATTAGTGAAGATGGAATCTTTATGCGATAATAATTGTCATATCAGTAGTTAAGAGGTCTAATTTGAGAACATACATAGTTGTGGTATATATATGTTGTCAAAGAGTTGTGGTATATGTATGTTGTCTGAATTGTGGTATATTTATGTTGTCAGAGTATTGTGGTATATGTACGTTGTCTGAATTGTGGGGTCAAGTTATCAGAGTATTGGGGCAGGAATGAAACTGAGAAAGTGACGCAGAAAGAGTATGAATGATGAAGTAATATTGGCATAATAGAAGGTGAAATTGAAAGTTGGAGTGTAGTAATAGTTGTGGATATGGTGATATCATAAGAATTGAGTTGGACTGGTGTGAAAGACGTGAGTATCTCTTGAGGATAAGAGGTCACGTTGACTCTAGAAGTGAGGAAGTACGAGTGTGAGACGGGTTGAGCGCCGGGACGTCGCTCTCTTTTAGGAGGGTAGGTTGTAACAACCCAAAAATCGTGGTCATTATTAAATTATATTTTTACGTATATTTTTGAAATTTTTGACGAGGATTGATTTTCATGATGAATGGTAATTTTATTTGGATGATGTTGAAATTTTATTTTTACGTTTTGACGAGTTGCGAGGATTACTAGTGATGATGATATCGACGGATGCCCGAGAAATTTTACGTTTTATTTTAAACATGTCGATGTTTAATATTTTGACGTCTTTATTTTAATGTCGTATTAAGTCGTGCCGGGACTATATAATATATCATTTTGAGTGCGTTTTATGTTTTGAGAAGCATTTTTATGAAACCCGAGACCCGTAAAAATTTTCAAAAGTGACTAATAGTCATTTCCCGCTTTTTAACAAAGTATTTGCATTTTGGTCCAAAAGAATCACAATTGGCAAAAACTACCCTAAACTTTTCCCATATAAAAGGAAAATAAGACACAAACACACATACAAAATTCACTTCCACCAAAAATTTCTCTCTTTCCTCCCTCTCCTCTCTTGTCCGTCACCCCCAACCCACACAAACACCACCATTTTTTTGATTTTGAGCTTGAATCTATAAATTCTAATCAAAGACCCATCTTAGTTTCTTCATTCCCTACACATTGGTATGAAAATTTCCCACATGCATTAATATTTTTGAAAAACCCATTTTTGGATGAAATTCTTGTTGTTTGATCTTAAATTCTTGTGGTATGTAGGTGTTTATGTTCATATGTATACATTTTATTGATTGCATGTTGATATTTTTGAATGTGGTTTTTATGATTTGATCATCTAGGATGATTTAGGATGTTATGATATGAACTAGTAATGTAGGAATGCTTATAGTGGTAAAAATGAGGTTAAAATGTGGTGAAAAATTGATTTTGGGTAATATTTAAAGATGTATTTTTAGGCAGATTATTAAAATTAATTTTCTGAAAATATGAGTTTGAGTTTGAGATGAACTAGTTAGATATTGTTGTAGAGGATGTTTTTACCTTCGTTTTGGTATAAGGTAGGACTTGTAGCTCCAAAAGAGCGAAAAGTTACGTTAGTTTGATTATTTCGTGTACCGGGAGACGAGTACCGACACAATATATAATTGTTATCGATATTTGGATCGAATCTCGGGTACTATAAAATAGATTTTGAAATGTGTCAAGGACTGATTTTTGAGGTTAAGTATGAGGATGTCAAGTTATTTTTAAAGTTGAGTGTCGGTTTCATAAACGGAGAAAAATAAATGTGTTAAAAGACTATAAGTATTGTTGACGTAAAACTGTCCGGTTTTTGTAGTTCAAAGATGTGTCGGGCAGGGAACTTTAAATGTAAAATCTTTTGATGAGTTTTTAACAGGGCTTTCTATATATAGTAAGTGAAGTTACTGATTAGTATCATAAAAATTTGACGTGTTTAAGTGGGGTAAACGAGCTTGTACATTTGGTGTATACCGGCAGATTTTTATCGATGGAGTTAACTAATAATAAATATATAGAATGAAATAAAAAGGGCACTTGTATTATTTTATTTTGGATTGGTTTTGATTTTATGATTTTTAGTTTGATATTACTAAGTATGGATTTTACTCGAGTTTATTATTGATGAACGCGCCTTATTTGATAGGTTGCGGTTTTTTTTGTGTTTACCGGGCATCAACTATCGTCGAAGATCGTCATACTACTGCTATTACTTCAGGTGAGTCTATAGCCTCGCTTTCTACTTGTTTTAATGATTTTAAAACCCGCGAGGGGGATACATGCTATTTGAAGTAAAATGAACACATGTCATAAGTAATTGTTGGACCCGATGTTGCCTGTGATGAAATGAATTGTATAAGTACCTAATTGCATAAGACCCTAAATTCATGAGCCGTTAACTATCTTCTGACTTGATGCTGCGAGTTGGGAATAGCCGCTTATTCTAATAATAGTACTATTGGGCTGACAACCCTATCTGAGACCAGGGCTTTACGTTGAGTAACCCGCTGGGAAGGATAATTTTACGTGAATGAGAATTGGTATTCTTGCAATTAATACCCTAGTAGGGGCACTGGTAATTTTCCTAGTCATGCTGGCATTAGGCGTGGGTGACTAAGTTAAGGGGTCGGTGTCATGAGCTTAATACAATTCAATAACTATATTATATATTATACCTGATTGATAGATTGTATGGCCACAATTCTATTAAACAATTGTTGATGATTTTTACGATGTGTTCAATACTGTTTTGTAAAACCTATAGATTTACTCAACCTTTGTGTTGATGATTTTAAGCATGTATTTCAGGTACTTGAAGTTGTTGATTGCGGAGCTTGCTGGAGAAGGATTGCGGGATTGCTTTTGTAGTAATTTGATCTAAAACAGGATTTCTTTCCCTATTGTCGTAAACTTATAGTAAATGGTCAAATATTTTGGTAAAAGGTTTATTGTTTTGATTAAGATCCAAGGGGAACCTGTACGCTACTCTGATATATTTTAAACTGATTTTTCTTGAGATTGAAGGTTTTAGACATTGAATTAAATTATTTCCATATTTAATCCTAAATATACTATTTTTGGGTCATTTAAAGAGTTGTGAAATGAAGTTTATGAATAACACCCAATTGTGTATTTTCCGCTGCGCAATGTAAATTGGGGGTGTTAAAGTATTTTCAAAAGGTAATGTATCTATATGAATCTCTTCAAGATCATAATTCCTCCCACCGAATTCTTGATTTATTAGATCATTTTAAGGAAGTCTCCATACCTTGCAACAATAACTTTGTTTTCAGGTGGATAATAAAAGTAGTAACCCATAGTTTCCTTAGGGTATCCTACAAAGATTCATTTCACAGATCGTTGTTGGAGTTTATCACCCGAGTCACGTTTCACATACGACTCGCAAACCCAGACCTTTAAATAACACAAATATTACGTTTTTCCATGCCATAGTTCATATGGTGTCTTATTAACCTTCTTCATGGGAACCATATTTAAAATGAGAACCACAGATTCTATGGCATAGTCCCAAAAGGATAATGGTAAAGTTGTAAGATTAAACATAGATCGCACCATATCTAATAGTGTACGATTTCTCCTTTCGGATACATCATTTTGTTGTGGAGTATCTTGAGAAGTAAGATTCTGAACAATTCTGTTCTCACTTAGATAATCTTTAAACTCTTGACTTAAATGCTCAGAGCTTTGATCTTCTTTCCTAGTTGCAATTCTAATTCCGCTTTAAACACTTTAAATTTTCAAATACCTCATGTTTATGCTTAAGTACATAAACATAACCATAACGGATATAATCATCCGTAATTTTAAGAAGTAGCTAGCACCGTTCCTTAACACATGTCTAAGTGGTCCACACACATCAGTGTGTATTAAACCAAGTAGATCATTAGCCCTTTCAATATTGTTATTAACAGGTTTCTTGGTCATCTTTCCAGAGATGCAAGACTCACATTTATCAAATGATTCATCATTGATATTTTCCAAAAGCCCTTTACGTTGAAGCTTTTGTATGTGTGTCTTCCCAATAAGGGCAAGTCTAAAATGCCAAAGATAAGAAGAGTTCTTGTCAAACTTTCTTCTTATTCATGCTGAAACTGCAACACTTAGCTCAAACTTCTTCTTCTTTTCTCGCAACTCATCGAGGTAAAGAGGGCAGTTCCTCTTCCAGTGACCACTTGCAGTGCCATGGTGAAAAGTCCCATCCTTTTGAGAATGATTCTTCTTGGCAAAGTTCTGCTTAGGCTTTTGATTTGTTGCAACTTGCTTGCTTTTATCACTTTTGCCCTTGCCTTTCATCTTTTTGTTTGCTTGTGGTTTTGGCTTAGTCACTCTACCTTTTTGTCTGTTAAGTACTTGAGGAGTAGATATAGACTCCTTGTCCTTTAACCCTTTTTCATAGTCGATAAGAATTGCGTGCAAATCACTAATTGTCTTCCCCGCGTAATGCATATTGAAGTTCCTAACAAAATCGTTAAAGTCCTTGTTAATGGACCTATTGATTAAGTTAATCATCGTATCATTATCATATGTCTTCCCAAGTGCAATGAGCTGTTCCATGTAACCTCTCATTTCCAAATAGTATGCACTTAAGATTTCCCAGGGGATTGCTTACAACTATGCAAAGCATCTACTAAATCATAGATTTCCACAGCTTGAGGCTTCTCAAACATTGCCTTGAGTTCTTCAAGCATACGCATGGGAGGATAAAGCTCAAACTTCTTTTGTAGAGAAGGTGACATTTTCCCAAGCATTAAACAAGCCACATCAGAGTGCTTCTTTAATTTCGCACGGTGTGCGAGCCTTTCGACACCAGAAGCTCCTTCAGCAAGGTCACCCGGAACTGCAGTGGACACGTAATAAATAGTACCCGCTACTCTCAGAATAATTCTTAGGGAGCGATACCAATCGTTGAAGTTTGGGCCAGTAAGTTCTTGACGATCAAAAAACGTTTTGAACGTAGTACTTAAAGCGTTGTTGTCGGGTTGAGCCATTTCTACATATATAAGTTCAAATATTAGTATTCTCGATAAAAATACTTTCAAGAAAATAAAATTACCCCGTTAAATTAATTAACCATAGTATTTTCCTTGAAACTAAAATATATATTGACATAAATCCATTACATCGGTTGATCTGCTAGTAATGAACGTATTCAACATAGTAACTTGTCGAACAATTCAATTGACAAACAATTTGCAGTTTCTAGATATTTAAGGGATTTACATTGCCAAAAGAACATTTTGCATTGTAAACATGTTTCATCCCTTCTGAATGCCTTAAGTTTTTAGATCTCACTGAGTAACTTAATTAAGTCGTCTAATCTAAAGAACATAAAACCATCACGCGAATTCTCATTCAATGAAGATTTTCTTTCCAACACAACATCGTCCAAAAATCTCATATGACGACATCGTAATTTCAAGTGTTCGTCAATTAGATAGCATTCGACTTAAATTTTAAGGGTATAAATTTTGATGTCAAAATCAATGTATGGAGAAGCATGCATACAACTCCATAACATAAGTTTAATAAATCATTTAGTAAACTTTTTCACGAGACTAAATTTCTGCATATATTATGTTGAGGTATTGGTTAGACCAATTAAAGAATTACCCACAACAATTCACAACGTACTTTTTCTAGAACTTGGCTAAAGCACAAATCAATAACTTTATTCAATTTGTTTCAGATGTGAATTTGTGGTAAATCAACCTTAAGATATGATGCAAATAATGGTAGGTAATTTCAATTCGACGCACAGACGAGTCAGGAATTTGGTCAGCGACAAAAGGCATAACCTCCTTCCTTAGTCGGGTACATGACCAGCAGCGCGTTATACCCACTTTATAGTTTGTCAAAAGGAGTAGGGCGTTGAATTATTATTGCAAATTACTAATCAATATAATTCTATGTAATTTAGATCTCAAACAAATCTTAATTTTAATATGATTTAGTCCATATTATTTTTCTTTAAAAAAACTTGATTACAGCAATTCATACAATTTAAATAAAACAAGTAGACAAAAAGAAACTAAATCATAAACACATAATAACAATTTATATGTGCAATAAATAAATCAAATAGCCACATGCATACGATTTATTCAATAAAACATCAAATTCAGGTTTTTATATTCATATAAAAGTCTTCCCTAATTCTAGATTTATTCAATCAAATAAAACAAGTAGCACATAAAATTATATAAACATATAATTTTATGATCCATGAAAAACATGCACGTTCATCACGGATCCACCTACATAACTTAACAATTAAATCTCTACGGATCGTAACTTTAATCTACATGACATAACAATTAATCATGTAAATTATTATAAAATCATACAACATGTAATTTAGGGTTTCAATTTTTTTTATTTATAAAATCCGACCAAAATTCGACCATCATAAAAAATAAAACCTTAATTTTTATAAAACCTAAAAAACATGTAGTTTTAACCCAAAACAATTGTTTGTTAAAAAAAACTTTAGATCTCGATAATTATAACATGTTAAAACCTGGCTCTGATACCACTGAAGGTTTATATAGTTCATAACAATTATCAAAAACCCTAACAAAGATCAAAGCACATATAGCGGAAGCGATTTAACAAGATCATAATAATACAATTATAAATAATCGAATTAGTTACATACCTTTTAGCTATGACGATTCCACAAGATAAGAACGAAGCACCAAATAAAGATAAGAACCGAATCACCAAGATATTGTCTAAAGTAAGACTATATTACGTTCTTGTACACACGTATTACAACGAGTTAACCGTAATGCTAGTACGTGTAAATCGAGCTTCAATGTCAAGTGGAAAATCAACCCAACAAACCTAGAGAGGGGCTAGGACTTGATTATAAAGCTAAAACGAAAAACCAAACGAAACCCTAAGGTAAGTTTGGTATTGCGATCGCAGAGAGGAGAGAAGAGAGATTGTGGTGTGTGAAATTATGAAGGCTAAAGGGGTCCGTATATAGGCCTAATAATCTTGTAGCCCAAGGAAACAAATATAAGGAAAGAAAAATCTTTCCTTTTCCCCTTGCTCTAGCCGTCGATCGGCAACACTCCAAAGGGTGTTCCAGAACCTTTTTTTCTCTTCTATTTTATTCCACAACGCTCGTTAAACCTTAACTCTTAAATATTTAACGACCGTCAAAGTTATAGCTCGATTTAATTTAATAAACATATAAATATATTTATTAAATAAATTAACTCTATATGTATTGTGTGTAATCCCGTAATCTCGAGTTCGATCCTAACACACTGTAACACCCCACTTTGATAAGTAGGCCGTTACATGATAATTATGGCGTGTGATCCAAGCATTATGTTTTAAAAACATACCTGACCATAAAGGAAAACCGAAATCAAACATCAGCTCCCAAACATAAGCCCAAAACATGCATAAAGTAAATGAAGCAGAAAATACTAAACAAGTGTCCAAGGAAGCATAAGTATATGAAATGAAAAAGGAGAAGAAGTCTAAGGTAGCATCCATCCTATGCACGTGCTCTCAATGCTCAAGTCTGTCCTTGGGTACCTGTCGTTAGGGGACATGGAAGAAAACACGGCTGAGCAAATACGCTTAGTGAACGGATATAATGACATGATAAGAATAATTGAAACATAAGTAAAAAAACAGGAAAACCTAGAACATGTTTTTTAAGAAATGAAGGATAACTGAAATGTCGTAAGTTATGCATGAAATAACATGTAAGTTCTAGAAAACCTAGAATATGTTTATAAACTAGTTTATATCTTAAATTCTTATGTTTATACATGAAATGCAATTTATATGCCAAGAGCTCATATGGGTCATGATATATATATATATATATATATATATATATATATATATATATATATATATATATATATATATATATATATATATATATATATATATATATATCAACGTGCATGAATACATAGAGGGGTGACCTCGTCATGCCGTTAGAGGGGTGGCCTCTAATTATGTAAGTCTAGGTGGATGGATCAGCTCCAATGTGACGGATATAGAGCATACACCACAGTCACCTTGTAAACCTGCAAAACATGTATTAGGATGCACCCATACTCCCCGCATGATAATAATAATAATGGCCAAATACTGAAAGAGACGCCGCGAGAAATCACTCTCATCACGGAAGAGTCATGACACCGGTGCCTCAAGTGTCATGGTTATGGTACCTCCATAACTAGGTGGACATGGTCATGCATGTATATAGCTCAGGCAATTTGAATGATAGCATGGCAATTACTGAAAAGTTTTATGACATGTAAACTACTGGGGAAAACAGATGGAAACAAATGAGGAATCCTAATCATACATAGAAGACAATGTCCTTACCGAAGGATGGTATATCCGTACCTTATGTCCAGTAACGAATGAAGATGAAAGGCGGAAGATACTACTCCGACTTCACGAGTGCTACATAATAAAGGACGTGTATGAGTTGTATGTTCATGTATAACTTACTGATTCTTAGTTTAGTTCACTTGTTCTTGACTTGTCTTACTTGTTCTTGACTTGTTTTACTTGTTCATGTCTTGTTTTACTTGTTCATGTCTTGTTTTACTTGTTCATGTATTTTTTTACCGTTTCATGTTTTATCATGTATTTCTTAGTGTTTCATGTGTTCTTGATGAACGTATTACGTGTTTCATGTGTTATTATACTTGATGTTTCATAATAAGTAACTTTCTAAAAATAGCAGGTTTCCATATATAGTAACTTTCCAAAAATAGCAGGTTTCCATATGTATTAAGTTTCTAAAAACAGTAAGTTTCTATAAATAGCAAGTTTCCAAAAATAGTAAGTTTCCAGAAATAGAAAGTTTTACATAAATAGTAATAAGCTTGTTAAATAAGCATATAATATAAGCTGAGGCTTAATGAACATATTTATAAGTCATGTTTCATTTAAATGATAATATAGTAAAGTCCATTTAATTAATAATATAACATGTCATAACCTTATAATAGTTATTAACTAATAATATAACATGGTTAATAAAGTAATTATTAATTAATAATAAATCATGGTTTATATATTAATAACACTTTACTATAAACTTGATACTTGTATAATTAAACTAAATGCACAAATTAATTTAATTAGACCATGGTTTAAAATGAAATAAATCAATTAGGCTAAGTCCTTAATTAATTTAATTAAATAGTGCCATGTTTTAATTTCATGAATAATTATGTTAAATAATTAATGTAAGTCTATAATTAATTTAATTAATTATAACACGATAAATTTTAATATAACTAAATAAATTAAAATTAATTAACCCAAAGTTAATTTAGCCATGCACTAACCAAATACTCCCTTGCGTTGTTTTGGTTTACCCGAGCCCTGAACCAAGGATCACCGAGACCCCCCATGTCTCGGCTGCACCATCAACCACTACCACAGCCACCGGTTGTGGTTCTTTTCCACCGGTCATGGCTTCTTGCCACTGGTCGTCCTATACAGCCACCAGTTGTTGCCGGTTCCCACTGTTGTGTCAACATTTCCCACCGAGACCTTATAGGTCTCGATTTTCCACTGTTAAAACAAAACACCCCCCTTGGGGGTCTTGTGTGTTGCGGCTGACCAAGAAAAACAACCACCAAGACCCATTTGGGCTCGGCTGGCCGGCTGATAAACCCACCGAGACCCTTGTGGTCTCCGTTCCCGTGCTAATCGAAACCAAACTCGATAAAACCTTGTTTTATTTCTTGTCTATTTAATCATACATGTTCATAAACTTAATTGAATAAACGGATTCATGTTTAAATAACAATAATTAAAAGAAAAGATAAAATTATGATACCGCAAGTAATATGGTTTAGGAACGAATGACCCTAACACACACGTGTAATAGTTGAAGATCAAAAGTTGTTGATTCCTCCTTGTTCTTGTTCTTAGGCCGGCGGCACCACCAAATAGAACTAGGGTTTTTTTTGTTTTTGTAAAAACTTGATTAATGAAATGAAAACATGTTTTCTTGTGTTTGTTATGTTAACCATGGGCCGGGCCACAGGCCCTTGTTCTTTCTCTTGTAAACAGCCAACAAACACCCCTTAGTATATATTTATTTCGTGTTCGTGTTTTATGAATTCTCATGTATTAATATTCATGGCGTAAGTTCATGTTTTAAATTCGTGTTAAGTCTTGTCGTTCATTCTTATACGTAAATACTTGTTATAAATAATTAATATACCTCATACTTGTCGTTATTGGTTTTAACGTTCATGATTACTTGTCGGGTATTAATTAATTATAAAGTTTTAATTAATCCGTGTTTTCGTGTATTTAATGTCTTCATGTATTTTATGCGGGTTTTACACACAAGACTAATAAAATTTATATCCATAAAATTTCAATCCACTAATCCATAAGCAAATGGTTTTGAAATTTCCATGTTTATCGGGATAGGTTGAATTCAATGAATTCTAGTTAACATATCAGTTTATATAGGGCCAAATCCATGATTATTTGGGTATTTGTCTTGCTAGGTTGGTTCATGATTTTATGGTGGATCAACATGACTGTGGATATGTTTGTGATATCAACCACAAAAACAAAGTCTGTCATAAAGATTTTTCTTCAAAAACTTTCTACTGATGCTATGACCTTTGTTGCAGATGGTTACAGAACTGAAACTGTTTGTTACACTCGTTGAAAAACTCCACATGGTAGTTGTACCACTGGTAGCAGATGGAAGTGGTGTAGACAAGTTGATCAGTGTACTTCCATTAGTGGTCCTGTAAGTGAAAGCTTAAGTGCCATTAATGATATATGAAAACAACACCCAACAACAAAGAAGATTTCTGCAATTTAGTCCTTTAATACTTTGTTAGCTTCTAGCTTGCAATTCATTCCGAGACCATTCTTTTCTTAAACAAATTATGTCATAAAGATCATTTCTACAAAAATTTCTACTGATGTTATGGCCTTTGTGGCAGATACTTACAGAACTGAAAATCTGTTACACTCACTTAAAAGATACCGCGTATTCTGTTTTGTGAACAATTTTTTCTGAAGCTTTAGATTCCAATATTTGTCATTTAGTTGAAATTGAGTATAGTTTTGATATTTGTTTTTTTAGAACGGCAGTTTTGGTGAAGCGTGGTATCTTGATGCATGAACTCGTTGCTGTTCTCCCCAGCTCTCTGCTTAATCGCGTAGTATTACCTCGTCAGCTTATCCTTCTCAGCCTCGGGGAAGATCTGTGGTGGTGGAGGATTGTTGTTGTTTCGGGGAAGGATAGCTTGCAAAGCTGCATTGGCAGTTGCAACCATCTCTCGAGCATTGCGTGTGTTCACCATCTGTCAGTTTAAAACAAAATGCATGATTAAACTGATAAAACATAATATACATACATGAAAAAAAATTATGCCAATAAATCATGAGAAAATTTTTTATGCATGAAAACAGTGCATGATCCATGATGCATTTTGTAAAAAAAAACTTTTATATGCGCGAGGGTAAACACCTATGGTCAGTTCACCCAAAACAAACGACATGGCGAGGGGACGCCTATGGGTCGGTCCCAAAGTTAAAAGTTTTGATAAAAGCACATGCGACTAAATAGGGCCAGTCCTGTACCAACCATTACTTAGTCATAAACCTGCGACAATGACATATGATATGAATGCATGAAAACAAACTATCAGTTCTAGGAAGACCTTAGTGACTACCCACTAATCACATGTCATGTTTTGAGAGCCTACATGTCGAAGCCTTGGCTCTGATACCATAATTGTAACGCCTCATTTTGGTAAGTAGAATGGCACGCGTGATTATAGCGTGTCATTAAAGCATACAAGGTAAATGTCTTAAAAACATTAAATGACCATGAAAGGAAATACCAGAAATACCGGAAACAAACATTGGTACCCCAAGTATAAGCTCATCACACACAAACATAAGTACTGTAAAGGAAAAGGACTAAACAATGTCCAAAGAAATAAGTAGCAAAATGTATGATGAAATTCATAAAGTAGAGAAGGCTAGATAGCTTCCAATCCATATGCACGTACGCTTAAAGTCTACGAGCACCCTTGAGTACCTGCCGTTTGGGAACATGAAAGGAAAACAAATGAGCATAACGCTCAGTGTACGGATATACAAGCATAATATGGATAACATAAGCATAAAAGACGAATAGCAGCGGAATAGTATAAGTCCTAAGTAAGCTGGAATCATGTTCATAAAACTGGTTTTATAGTTTGAAAAGACTTATGTTTTTATGTAAAATCTGTATTAATTAGCCAATAGCCTATATAGGTCATGAGGTTCCACCGTGCATGAATACTTGGAGGGGAAACCTCGTCATGCAATTAGAGGAGTTGCCTCTAATTAAATAGTTTGGTTAGGAGGGATCAACTCCTAGTGAAGGATGTAAGGCACACATCGCATTCACTCTGGTATTACTGGTAAAACGTGTAACTAGGATGCACCCATACGCCCCACATGATAATATAATATAATGGCCAAAGTTGTAAAGGGACGCCACTAGCAATCACTTCGTCGTGGGGAAGTCATAACACTAGTGCCTCTAGTGTTATGGTTATGGTACCTCCATAACTAGGTGACACTGGTCATGCATGTATATGGCTTAGGCTCTTAAACTAACATAAGTGATCAAACATATAAAACAATAATAGGAAAACAGTTGGCTGCAAACGGGGAATCCTAATAAGGAAAGAATGTCCAACTGAAGGGATGGGAAATCCGTACCATATGTCCAGTGAACGAAGAAAACCAAAGAATGAAAGTCCTACTTCGATCTCACTAATGCTACATAAAATAGGGTACATGTATAAGTATTCTGTTTACGTAAATAATTATATCATGGCTTAGCTTGTTTTATATGTTCTTGTCTTGTTTGACTGATTTTAAGGTTATGTTGTGTTTATCATGTATTCTATGTATTCTGATTAAGTATTTCCTGTATTCCTTATATTATTATACTTGTTGTGTAATAATAAGTAACTTTCTAAAAATAGCAGGTTTCCTAAAATAGAAAGTTTCCAAAAACAGAAAGTTTCTAAGAATAGATTAACTTCTTAAAATAGATCAGTTTCTAAAAATAGAAAGTTTCCAAAAATAGCAAGTTTCTTGAATTAGAAAGTTTCCATATTTAGAAATAAGCTGGTGTAATAAGCTAATAATATAAGCTTAAGTTTACTGGTTAAATAACCTAAGTCATGTGATTATTAGTATAGTTTATTAATAATATCATGTTAATTAAATAAACTATAGGTTATATGATTTAATTAAATATAAGCATGATTTAATTAAATTAAAGTGTATAAAATACTTAGGTTAAACATGTATTAATATTATATTAATTATAACCTAAGTCATGTTTATTATATAATTATATCTATGTTTTAAATAATTAATTAATACTATAGTCTAAATTAAATAAATAAAGTACTTAGGCTAAAACATGTATTATTTCATAAATAATAATTAACCTAAGTCATGTTAAATTAAATTAATTATTTGCCATGTCTTAATTAATTTAATTCTCTTGTTAAAATAATATACTTGTAAAATTTAGTCATGAACCGGACCCGTGACTTTTAATTTAGACACATGTGAACCGGACCGAATTCTCCATGAACCGAACCAAAACAAACACCCCCTTAACAGTGGCTAACCGGCTCGGTCGGTTGCCACTGTTTGTGTACAATCGCCACCGGCTTAAGCCGGTGGTTCCCTCTCGGCTAACCATTGACCACAACGAAGTGCCCACTGGCTGTGAACCGGTGGTTCCCCCTGTTGCAGCCCGCATTCCCCCTGCTTGACCAAAACCGCCACCGGCAGTTAGCCGGTGGTGGTAACTGCTACTGTCGAGACCCCCAAACAACCAAACGGTACCCCGACTCATGTCGGGGTCCCTTGGTTCCTGCTGTCGATCGAAACCAACCACACCGAGACTCGAAGTCTCGGTTGGTGGTGCGAACCAAGACAAGCCGAGAGCCATGGGGCTCTCGGTTAGGTGTCGGCCGAACAAAACCAACCTGAAACACCTTTTAATTTTACCCCCATAATTAATCTAACATGTTTTACTTACTTGTTTTTATAACCCCATGATTACATGTTCTTAATTAATTAAAAGAATTAAAAGAAAAGGGATAACGGATTACCAATGCGTGAATCAAATGAGAACACTAACACGAACGATTACCACTTGTATTTAGTCTCCAAAAATCAACAAACACCCCTTGGTGTGATGTTGTAACCGGCGGCCAAAGAGGACAAAAAGAAGGAGGCTAGGGTTTTGTATTTTTTGTGAAAACTATGTTAAATGAAAAGGGTGAAACCCTTTTTGTTTATTTAGTAAAAACTAAACATGGGCTTGGCCCTCTTGTTCCTTTGGTGTCCGCGACATATGGGGCCCACGAGGGGAAACCCAAAGTTTTCCCGTGTCTAATATTTTATGTGTTCGTATGTTCATGTTTTTGTGTTATGTTATACTTAATTATTCGTGTTATAGATAAATACGTGTATGTAACGATATTAATCGTACTAAATTAAATAAGTACGTAATTACGTGTTCGTGATTTTACGTTCATGCTTTCATGTTTGTGATTATAATTATTATTGTTAATAATTATCGTTTACTATCACGTACTTAATACTTATCGTGTAATAACACGTATGTAATTTCTGTAATTAATAATCGTGACACGTGTTCATGCTATAAAAGGGAAGTTTTTATATGTACGTACGTTTACTATGTGTATTGTTCATGGTAAAAGCATGCGGGTTTTACAACTCTTCCCCCTAAAAAGAATAATTCGTCCCCGAATTATAGATAAAGTAAACAGAAAGAGGAACATACCCGAATTCAAAACATGAAATGGGGGTAAGAAGCCCTGATAGACTCCTTTGTTTCCCAAGTGGCTTCCTGCTCGGTATGATCCCTCCAAAGGATTTTGACGAATGGAATCTTCTTCCTCATGACTCGTTCTTGTCTGTCAAGAACTCACTCGGGTTCCTCTATGAAGGTAAGATCTTCACGAATCTATTGCAGTGGATAATGAACCATGTGAAGGGGATGACAATTGTACCCTCTAAGTAAGGACACATGGAAAACGTCATGAACGTGAGAAAGCTACGGAGGTAACGCTAAGCGATAAGATACTTCACCAACTCGCTCGATGATATCAAACGGTCCAATGAATCGAGGACTGAGTTTCCCTTTGATTCCAAAACGTCTAACACCATGTGCCGGTGATAACTTAAGAAAGACATGATCTCCTACGTTGAAATGTAAGTCCCTACGATGCTTGTCGGCATAACTTTTCTGACGTGCGCGAGCTTCCTGTAACTTTTGCTTAGCTACAACGACCTTCTCGTTGGTCAACTCTATCATCTCCGGTCCTTCAAGTGTTCGCTCACCAACCTGATCCCAGCAGATTGGGGCGCGACACTTCCCGCCATACAACATCTCGAATGGTGCATACTTAATGTTGGCGTGCCAACTGTTGTTGTATGAAAACTCTACTAAATAGATATAATCATCCCAATCTCCTGTCCACTCCAATGCACATGCTCGGAGCATGTCTTCTAACGTCTGAATAATTCGCTCCGAATGTCCGTCTGTTTGAGGATGAAAAGTCGTGCTAGGCTTAAGTTTTGTACCCCAAGCTTTCTGCAGACTTCTCCAAAATCGCGAAGTGAACCGAGGATCTCTGTCCGAGACGATACTGGATGGAGCACCATTAAGTCTCATGATCTCCTTCTTGTAAGTATCGGCGAGTTTGCTGACCGGATCATCTTTGCGGATCGGTAAGAAAATGAGCTGACTTAGTAAGTCGATCAACGATAACCCAAATCGCATCATGCCTCCCCTTTGTCTGCGGAAGACCGGTAACAAAATCCATGGTGATCTTGTCCCACTTCCACTCTGGAATGTCTAACGGTTGTAGTAGACCACTAGACCGCTGATGCTCGATCTTAACCTGTTGACAGGTAAGACATTTGGAGACATAAGTAACAACATCCTGTTTCATACCACTCCGCCAAAAGTACTGCTTGATGTCGTGGTACATCTTGGTCGAACCAGGATGAATGGATAATTGGGAGATATGAGCCTTAGCCAATAATGCTTCCCTGAGTGTAAGATTATCAGGAACACAAAGTCTGGTGCCGTGCCATAAGACACCGTCGTCCTCTAACCGAAACCCCGTCTGCTGATCCAAGTTCTGAATGATCGCCCAAATTTCACCATCATCCTTCTGAGCTTCCTTGATCCTAGAGAGTAGTTCAGGTTCTACCCTAAGATTAGCCCAGTAACCACGTACCATGATCTCAATGTATAATCTCTCCAATTCTCTTATAATCTCTTCCTCAATCTTAATGTCGTTGATCATACCCGAGTTCCTACTAAGAGCATCTGCCACCACATTCGCCTTGCCGGGATGATACTGCAGATTAATGTCATAATCCTTCAATAGCTCTAACCATCTTCTCTGCCTCATGTGCAATTCACGTTGAGTGAATATGTATTTCAGGCTCTTGTGATCTGTGAAGATATCACATGATTCTCCATACAAGTAGTGCCTCCATATCTTCAATGCAAACACGACTGCTGCAAGTTCCAAGTCATGCGTAGGTTAGTTCTCCTCATAAGGCTTAAGCTACCGTGATGCGTAAGCAATCACTTTCCCATGTTGCATGAGAACACAGCCGAGTCCCTTTCCTGAAGCATCACTGTAGATTTGAAATCCACCTGTACCAGATGGGAGAGTAAGAATTGGTGCAGATACAAGCCTCTGCTTTAGGTCTTCAAATCTCTTCTCTCTTTCTTTAGTCCAGACAAATTTCTCCCCTTTCCGCATCAGTTTGGTCAATGGCATTGCCAAACAGAAAAAGTTCTCTACGAACCTATGGTAGTAACCAACTAAGCCTAGGAAACTGCGAACTTCAGTCGCTGATGTCGGTCTTGGCCACTTGGTAATAGCCTCAACCTTTGTTGGGTCCATGGTTATTCCTGTACTGATACAATGTGGCCTAGGAATGCCACCTTGTCTAACCAAAACTCACACTTGGAGAATTTAGCATACAACTGCTTCTGGAGAAGTATCTATAGCACAATACGAAGATGGTCTTCGTGTTCTTCCTTTGACTTAGAGAAAATCAGAATATCGTCGATGAAGACAATGACGAACTTGTCCAGGAACTCATGAAAGATACGGTTCATCAAATCCATGAAAACAGTTGGAGCATTGGTAAGGCCAAATGGCATGACTACGATTTTGTAGTGCCCATAGCGTGTACGGAAAGCAGTCTTGGCGATGTCCTGCTCTTTAACCCGTAACTAACGATAGCCCGACCTTAGATCAATCTTGGAGAAATTTTTGGCCCCTTGGAGTTGGTGAAACAAATCATCGACGCGTGGCAATGGATATCTATTCCTGATGGTGATCTTGTTAAGCTCACGATAATGTATGCATAGACGCATACTGTCGTCCTTCTTCTTTACGAACAGAACAGGCGCGCCCCATGGAGAAGCACTAGGTCGAATCAAACCGCGTTCCAACAGTTCCTGTAGTTGTTCCGTCAACTCCTTCAGCTCTATGGGAGCCATGCGATAAGGAGCCTTAGAAATTGGCTCAGCTCCTGGGATGAGCTCAATATTAAACTCCACTTCACGAGCAGGTGGTATGCCCGGAAGTTCTTCTGGAAACACGTCTGGGAATTCTGACACGATCGGCTGATTCTGGATATATGGAGATTTTGCCTCCAGATCATGAACAGTAGCTAGATAGCCCTCGCAACCATGTGACATTAGTGCACGTGCTTGCAAGGTTGAAATTATTTGTACAGACCTTCTGGGTACGAAACCGTTGTGAATGTACTCTGGTGCATTTACATCACCGAAGATGACTTGATATGAATGGCAGTAAATGGTGACATGATGTTTGGATAACCAGTCCATGCCCAATATCATGTCAAAATCGCACATATCCAATGGAAGTACGTCAACAGGACGAATTTTGTCATCAAACTCTAGGGGAAGGCTCTTGTACCCATGGGTTATGCGTACAGAGTCTCTTAAAGGCGTGGAAATGTTTAATACATTCTATAATGGCATAGGAGATATCCTAACATTCTTGGCATAAGAAGTAGAAATGATCGAGTGAGTAGCACCCGTGTCAAATAAAACACATGCAGCTTGACCATACATATACAAGATCCCAGTGATGGTACCTGTAGACTTGTTGGTCTGATCACGAGAGGTTGTGTACACCCACCCACTAGTAGGAGGTGGCTTGGAGTCGGCATGTCCAGATGTTCCCTCTATCTCACCCTTGCGGTAGTCCTTCATGAGATGACCAGTAAGGACACACATGAAGCAAGCATCGCTGTCGCGGCGACATGGCCTTGGGTGCCTAGGGTTGCAGATAGTGCAGAGAGGGTGAGCATACCCTCTAACAGGTGCCCTTGCTAGCTGGGAGCCAGTGATAGTTGTACGGTTAGGCTGCGAATCTCTGCGGTCCTGCTCCCTCCCGTTGCCATGATTCTTGGTAGAAGATGCTAAAGTGTCAGAATTATGAATCATAAACATGTAACATAAGAAATGAGTGAGTTTGGGGACCTGCTGCTTTTGGAGTTGCCAGCATTGTTACGGTAATTATCATTACCGCCACGCCTATCCGTAGCAGAACGGTCTTGGGTCTGACCGTTACCCTTGGGCTGAGTAGGCTGTTGCTGAGTAGCAGGTTGAGACCGGTCCCCAGTCTTCTGCCTGAAAGATGCAGTTTATAAAGAAAGATGAATATTTGGATAGTACTTAATGAATTGAAATGATCACCGCTGAGTGACGAAAATATACCTCTTCTCGGGTCTCTCTGCTTCACCGAATTCATTTCTCTCCTGCAGCATCTCCAGCTTACGTGCAGCATCGGCTACATGTGCCACCGTGCTGAAGGTAGAACACACCAAGTTATTAGCGATCGATGTACGAAGAGCCCAACGAAGGTGGTATGCTTTCTCTTCGGCAGTACCTGCTGCTGCGCCAAGAAAACCAGCCAAACGGAGAAAGCGCTGCATGAACTCGTTGATGCTCTCCCCAGCTCTCTACCTAATCGTGTAGTATTCTCTCGTCAACTTATCCTTCTCAGCCTTGGGGAAGTTCTGTGGTGGTGGAGGATTGTTGTTGTTTCGGTGAAGGATAGCTTGTAAAGCTGCATTGGCAGCTGCAGCCATCTCTCGAGCATTGCGTGTGTTCACCATCTGACAGTTGAAAACAAAATGCATGATTAAACTGATAAAACATAATATACATACATGAAAAAAAAATTATGCCAATAAATCATGAGAAAAATTTGTTTTGCATGAATGCATGATGCAGTTTATAAAAAAAACTTTTATATGCACGTGGGTAAATGCATATGGTCAGTTCACCCAAAACAAAAGACATGGAGAGCGGACGCCTATGGGTCGGTCCCAAAGTTAAAAGTTTCGATAAAAGCACATGCGACTAAATAGGGTCAGTCCTGTATCAACCATTACTTAGTCATAAACCTGCGACAATGACATATGATATGAATGCACGAAAACAAACTATCAGTTCTAGGAAGACCGTAGTGACTACCCACTAATCACAGGTCATGTTTTGAGAACCTACAGGTCGAAGCCTTGGCTCTGATACCATAATTGTAACGCCCCATTTTGGTAAATGGAATGTGACGCATGATTATGGCATGTCATCAAGGCATACAAGGTAAATGTCTTAAAAACATTAAATGACCATGAAAGGAAATACCGTAAACAAACATCGGTACCCCAAGTATAAGCTCATCACACACACACATATGTACTGTAAAGGAAAAGGACTAAACAATGTCCAAAGAAATAAGTAGCAAAATGTATGACGAAATGCATAAAGTAGATAAGGCTAGATAGCTTCCAGTCCATATGCACGTACACTTAAAGTCTACGAGCGCCCTTAAGTACCTGACGTTTGGGAACATGAAAGGTAAACGGCTGAGCATAACGCTCAGTGCACGGATATACAAGCATAACATGGATAACATAAGCATAAAAGACTAATAGCAACGGAATAGTATAAGTCCTAAGTAACCTGGAATCATGTTCATAAAACTGGTTTTATAGTTTGAAAAGAATTATGTTTTTATGTAAAATCTGTATTAATTAGCCATTAGCCCATATAGGTCATGAGTTTCCACCGTGCATGAATACTTGGAGGGGAGACCTCATCATGCAATTAGAGGGGTTGCCTCTAATTAAATAATCTGGGTAGGATGGATCAACTCCTAGTGAAGGATGCAAGGCACACATCGCATTCACTCTGGTATTATTGGTAAAACGTGTAACTAGGATTCACCCATACGCCCCACATGATAATATAATATAATGGCCAAAGCTGTAAAGGGACGCCACGAGCAATCACTTCGCCGTGGGGAAGTCATAACACTGGTGCCTCTAGTGTTATGGTTTTGGTACCTCCAGAACTAGGTGACACTAGTCATGCATGTATATGGTTTAGGCTCTTAAACTAACATAAGTGATGAAACATATATAACATACTGGGAGAACAGTTGGCTATAAACGGGGAATCCTAATAAGGAAAGAATGTCCCGACTGAAGGGACTGGAAATCCGTACCTTATGTCCAGTGAACGAAGAAGACGAAAGAATGAAAGTCCTACTTTGATCTCACTAATGCTACATAAAATAGGGTACATGTATAAGTATTCTGTTTACGTAACTGATTATATCATGTCTTAGCTTGTTTTATATGTTCTTGTCTTGTTTTACTGATTTTAAGGTTATGATGTGTTTATCATGTATTCTCTGTATTCTGATTAAGTATTTCTTGTATTCCTTGTATTATTATACTTGTTGTGTAATAATAAGTAGCTTTCTAAAAATAGCAGGTTTCCTAAAATAAAAAGTTTCCAAAAATAGAAAGTTTCCAAAAATAAAAAGTTTCCAAAAATAGAAAGTTTCCAAAAATAGATTAACTTCTTAAAATAGATCAGTTTCTGAAAATAGAAAGTTTCCAAAAAATAGCAAGTTTCCTGAATTAGAAAGTTTCCATATTTAGAAATAAGCTGGATTAATAAGCAAATAATATAAGCTTAAGTTTACTGGTTAAATAACGTAAGTCATGTGATTATTAGTATAGTTTATTAATACTATCATGTTAATTAAATAAACTATAGGTTATATGATTTAATTAAATATAAGCATGATTTAATTAAATTAAAGTGTAAAAAATACTTAGGTTAAACATGTATTAATATTATATTAATTATAACCTAAGTCATGTTTATAAATTAATTATATCCATGTTTTAAATAATTAATTAATACTATAGTCTAAATTAAATAAATAAAATACTTAGGCTAAAACATGTATTATTTCATAAATAATAATTAGTGTAAGGGTCATGTTAAATTAAATTAATTATTTGTCATGTCTTAATTAACTTAATTCTCTTGTTAAAATAATATACTTGTAAAAATAAGTACTTGTAAAATTTAGTCATGAACCGGACCCGTGACTTTTAATTTAGACACATGTGAACCGGACCGAATTATCCATGAACTGGACCAAAACAAACACCCCCTTAACAGTGGCTAACCGGCTCGTCCGGTTGCCACCGTTTGTGTAAAATCGCCACCGGCTTAAGCCGGTGGTTCCCTCTCAGCTAGCCGCTGACCACATCGAAGTTTGCACCGGCTGTGAGCCGGTGGTTCCCCCTACTGCAGCCGGCGTTACCCCTGCTTGACCAAAACCATCACCGGCAGTTAGCCGATGGTGGTGGCTGCTGCTACCGAGACCCCCAAACAACCAAACGGTACCCCGACTCATGTCAGGGTCCCTTGGTTCTTGCTGCCGACCGAAACCAAACACACCGAGACTCGAAGACTCGGTTGGTGGTGCGAACCAAGACAAGCCTAGAGGTATGGGGCTCTCGGTTTGGTGTCGGCCGAACAAAACCAACCCAAAACACCTTTTAACTTTACCCCCATGATTAATCTGACATGTTTTACTTACTTGTTTTTATAACCCCATGATTACATGTTCTTAATTAATTAAAAGAATTAAAAAAGGGGATAACGGATTACCAATGCGTGAATCAAACGAGAACACTAACACGAACGATTACCACTTGTATTTAATCTCCAAAAATCAACAAACACCCCTTGGTGTGATGTCGTAACTGGCGGCCGAAGAGGACTGATGTAATCGTGATAGTATAGTGATAATTAGATAAGTTATAGGGTAATTTAGAAAATTACCTTTAGGAAAAAGTAATAGACTAAAATTACCAAAGACGGATTCAATTAAACACGTGGGTGAACCAAGTTCGTTGTACACGAAGATCTTATGAATTTGAGACGTTTTGTATTGATTTGGACAATCGATTTGAATGGGTTTTCGGTTTTTAAACTAAAATTAAAGTCTACAAATCTAAGATTTATTTTAATCCTAAAGTGCATGAATCGTAACCCCGCTATTAATTTAATCTAATTACCTAAAATTTAAAACTAATTAAAAATTAAACAAAATAACTTTACAACTAATAAAACTTTAACACTATTTTAAGAAATCTAATAAAACTTTTTAAACTAATTAAATTTATTAAAATTTACTTAAGCCAAATCTAATTTAAAAACTATATTTATTTAAATCTTAAATAGTAAAAATCTAATTATTTAAAATCTAACTAAACTTTTTAAAATTAATAAAACATTTTTTTATTTTTTTATTTTTTTATATTTAAACTGAAATTATATAATAGAAAGTAAAAAAACGGAATTAAAATTAAACTAAAGTATTTATTAAAAAACTGATAGCTCAAAAAATATAGTCTATATTAATACATAAACCAATATTAAAACCAAAAGAACAAGTTAGTCCAGTTGGTTATGACGTTATGCCTTTACCCTTAAGTTCAAGGGTTCGAGTCCCTAAAGGGACCTTTTTTTGTGAATTTTATTATTTTAGACAAAGAATCTACCAAAATCACAGGAGTGATTGTATGTGATAATGATATGTTTTTGACAGTTAGATTTTGCAATGGATCAAGTTAACAGATCCAAAACAAACGTAATATTTACTTAACATAAGACAGGAAAAACAAACTCAACTTTATATCAGTATAAGACATGAAAGTAAATCAATCCATGAAACAGATTAAACCAGTAGTCAGTATAAACTAAATCAGGTAAATAAATTCAGCAATCACATGAAGAGCAGACCCATATCAGATGTAAAAATTCTAAAACGAACATCATAACAGCAATGGTTCAATTAAATCAACTCAATTATCCAACTAATAAATCCCTAACATCATCAGCATTCAAATATCATTCAAAATCAATCTCAAAAACTTAATACTACAAGAACATATAATATTAAACAGTCAAAACTAGAATAAGATTTTAACAAAAGCTAAGCAGATTCATGGCATACAAGCCCAAATCAAATTCATTATACAATCAACAATGACAATTAATCAAGCATTATTAATTTAACTTAGCAGACTACTCAAAACAACTTAAATTCGTAGCAAAATCGAAACAGAACAAATTTATATAACTTCCACTCTCAAATCCAAACTAAACTCATATCTAAACATAACATAAGTAAACACACTACTCATATTATCAGTAACATCATTATTCCACAAATTACAAAACAATAAAACATAAACCAAAAAATAAAAAGGAATTAGAACCTTGTGTAGATATCCTTTGGGACGAAGGATGGCACTGAGCCTCCTTATATACCTAAACCAACATCACCATCATCGTACCCATCAAATACCATCGATTCGAACACCATTTACCATTCATTTGAACCATCACCAATCTAAACAGCTTCTCGTTGAACTTTTCCAGTGGGGAAAAGTTTTTCCCAAATATTACTTTGATTATTTGATTAAAGCTATTAGTTAGCTTAATTAAATAATATTTAATATAATATTAAACAGAATTTATGAAGAATAACTCGTAAATCACCTTGAACCGAAACTTGACAAAGACAGATTGAAAATAAAAACCACTTTTATTAATCAGAAATTCAATACAATATTCATAAAAAGGAAATACAAATTATTCTAATTCTATTTTAACATTATAACACTAAGTAAAAAAATAGTATGATTAATACAATAAAAAGAGGGGTATTTATAGCTAAACCAGGGGGTTGGGGTGAGGTTGTTGTTGAGGCTGATAACTCATCATGGCCCTTCAAAGGGTATCTTGATCTTCTCTCTCTTTCTTGTTATCATCGTAGGGCTGATAATCACACACTAGCACACGGATTGCCAACGTGGCATCCGTTTGTGATAGTTGTGTTAGTTTGATGCTGATTTGGCTCTCAATGATTGGCTGATGATGAAAGATGAGGTGTCTGGGCCAGTAAATATTTGCCACGTTTCCATTCGCCTCCATCTTTCTCTTCCTTAAAACATGGGGAATTAATTCCCCATGCGTGTGAATAACTCATGGGAACAAAAGCCCCAATTTAATTTAACTTTTGGGTGAATTAGGGTTTTATGGGAACAGTAATTATTGCGTCTGGTTTTCTAGGGTTGGGGAAAAATGGGTACTGGTTGTTTTTGGGGTAGGAGAAGAAGAAAGGTGAATGACCACATAGAAGTTATCGAAGGTTTATGTTTTAATAAATGTGTGTGTGGTGGAAAAATGAGATGTGAATAATAAACTTGTGAGGCAGAAAAACGTTTTATGTTGACTAAACATGTTTTCAATGTTTATTCATTTGTGAGAAGCCATGGGCTTGAAGCCCATAATTGAACACATCCGTTCCTTTCATTTGTCACTTGGGCCTTTTGTTGAAACATGATCTACCATCCATCCCATGGTTACTATGGTATTGGGCTTTTCAGGCCCAATAGCTCATGTGGGACCCACTTGGTAAATAATCTTCAATACAAATTCGCTTAAATCGATCTTGTTTTTGGCTTCGCCGATCTTTTCTTCAAACTTCGTGTCGGTTTTGCCGATTTTCGTAAACTTGGTACCTACACACATCAAACACCAAAACAAACATATACAAGGCATTTTTGATACATTTATTGCATATATTGATTGTTTTAAGATACAATTGATATGAGTAAAATCACTCATATCAAACTTCCCCTTGCTAAGCAATTGCCGTGTCCTCACGCAATGATAAAATAAAACTCTAGCTACACCATTATTCAACTAATGACACTTTATTTTGCAAAGACAAAATATATTGCTTTCATTATTGAAAAATAACTTTTAGGATCACAAAACTCAAATAGATTCATCGTCCCCGACTTTTCACTTTTCCATGCCAAGTGTAAAAACAAGATCATTGTCAATCATAAGCCCCAAAATTAAACCAACTCATACAAGTAATTTGTGTTAAACTCAATCTCCTATTATTCCTAATTGTATCTCTAGATTTTATTTGTCATTCACCCAAATGCTCATTTGACTTATTTTGATATTTATTAGTCCAAAAATGAAGGCAAGAACGGTGTAAACTCAACACTCAAAACCTAACCTCGACTTCAAAAACCGTTGTCACTAAAGAAAGCCCACATCAAGGATAACTTAACACGATTTGAGGGATAAATCCCGGACCCGAAATTTGGCTAATATGGCTACTTAAAAGCAAAAAAAAAACCTCCAAAGTCAATTATGACCTTATTAATGGAGTTAGCAACAATTACATCATAACACCTTTTGGCTCTTTAAGATGCAATTGTGCTCCTTATTTAAAATCCACACCCGAAGGCTCCTTGGACAAAAATAAGGGAATTGACATTCACCATCCCACCTTATGGCTCATGATGATGAAGCAATTTTTATTCAACACATCCCCTCGCCATACACCCTAAGGCTCTAATGACAAGGTTAGTGCTACATGACTCCCACCTGAAGGCTCCTAGAGAACATGTTTTTATTTATTCTTCTTTATTAATATGATATTTATAGTAAGCCAAATTTCTGCAATCCCATGATCAAAAGTCTATGACGCTGACACCCTTAATGTGTTCTCACTTTAATTACAAGAGAAGAAAAAGAAGGAGCTACGAGTCAAGATATCAAGCCTAAACCGCTAAAAACTTCATTTATTAAGCAATTATTATTCAAGTGTGGAAAGTAAATACGAGGAGATTAAATCAAACACAAAAATACTTGCACAAAGAAGAGTTAATTTTAGAAACTTATGATTAAACTCTATCATCTCTTGTTCTCCATATTGTAAAATTCCAAAAATGTGAAATCAATGGATACTTAGCCTATTAAATCAAAGTTTTGGGTTTTCAAGTCATCTATAGGATCTTGCATCTTCTTATACTTTTTCAAGTTTTAGAATTTACGTTTTAAAGTTCCCTTGATAAACGAATTTCTAGGATCAATTATAGGAACTTGCAAAAAGTTCTTGTTCTTAACTCGTATGAATTAAGACTTTGGCATTTTAAAGCTCCCTATATAAAAGCCTAGCAAAACTTAATTCAAATACGTTAAGGAAAAGCTAAGGTTAAAAACCGAGTCGAGTCAAAAACTATTTTTATTTTCACCAACAGAAAGCCTACATTCGTGTCAAAAGCACTTATTTTCTTTATTAAAACTTAAAAACAACACTAAAAATTTAAAATTTAATTAAAAATGAGAAATACAATTACGTTTGGACATGACAAAAGCAATAGCAAGTGATTATATCGATTGACTCCCCCATGCTAAAACCAAACATTGTCCTCAATGTTTCTTAGCTCAAGAGTAAGACCCCCTTGCTAAGACACGAAGAGTCTAATGCAAAATCCTAGCATGGAAAGAGCACGCAAATCTATAAGCCGTTTATTAATTATGCCTCAAGATAAAACGTTAGTCGATAAAAATTAAGGGATAAAGAGTGTGCCCCTTTTTGGCATTCAAAGAAAGGAAGATCAAGTGGACCGACAAAAACTGAACACGAGAGTCTTCAATGATTAGGGTCATACCTAAGATTCACAACACAACAAAACACGAGCACGTGCTTGAAAGATCAAGCCTTATTAGTTGTTAGAAAATAGATAGAAGATAGAATGTATGGGACTCCCCCACAAGGCACCTCGTTTTTGTTCACCGAGTCATGAGCTCGACTCGATCCCAGCATTCATTGGTCCTTAGGGAAAATGGTGAAAACCGGCAAAATGGAAAAGAATCCATGATAAAGCACGATGGCGGGGTCAAAGATCTCATCCTCGTTGTCGGATGACAAACGAAAGGATAAAACTCCAACACAAATCTCTAAAAATAGATGGTAGTCACAAATAATGGTATGGATGTAGCATGCTCCCCGAGATAAACTCGCACCAAGATGATTAAAAAGTCTTTCAATTATTGCATCGGTGAAAGACCGAGATTTCCCTAAATCAACGATTCTGGGGTCGAATACCTCGTCCTCGGTGGAGAAAGGAATAGACAACATGGTGTCGTCCCCCCATGCTAATCCTAAATCATATGAAGCACATGGTAATGGTGTGGTAAAAGTCTCAACCATAGTGGTATCAACTTGCATGACTTTGTTGACCTTATCACTCTTATGAATGTGAATAAAAGGGTCATGGTACTCAAAACGAGTCGCATGAAAAACCCGCACATTAAGATCAAAGCGAGTGGGAAGGATAATTGGAGCAAAAGTAATTTCTCCCTCCGGGTCAACATTGTCATCATCATAAATCGGGTGATCAAATCAAGAATCTTCATCAGCGTCATTAGACTCTTCCTTAAATTCCGAAGGAATGTCTATATAAAGAAACTCATCAACCTCCTTCAAAAGAAGCTCATCATCACAAAGGTTGTGAGATGTAGGAGGTATGATGCTCTCAAAATCCTCTTGAAACAATGGATTATTGTTCATTGAAGCTTCAAAGAGAGGATTTGAGTAAGTCACAAAAGTGTCATCAATCTTGTTATCACAAGAAATATCCGACAAAGTATCAAGTGTGTCACACTCGGATATAAAATCATCATTCTCATTAGAAGGAAATTCATCGGAAAATTCCTTGAGAATGGTAGGTAAAACATGAGAATCACGCTCGATCTCGAGATCGGAAACGTCTTCACTTCCCTGTGGAAGTGGATCAATGATAGCAAAAAGTTCATCGATGAACTTATCACATGAATAGTCACTAACCTCACTCGGTGTGAAGCTAGGAATAAAAGGCTCTTCAATGGAAGATTGTGCCTTAGGAACATCAATTTCATCCTTAGAAGAGAGTGAAAATGAGTCCATTTTCAAAGATTGTTAAATTAAAGCAATATCTCTCTCGGGATCAAAATTCTTACTATCAAACTCACTAGTATAGAATGGTGCACTTAAGTATTCATCAATTTGTTTCTCAATCTTAGAACTATCATCCTCGTGTGGAGTGAATGGAGATGAGGAAAGATTACAACATGATTCAACAAAGCAAGCTTCTTCATTTGAATTTAACTTTCCTTTATCACAAAATGAGGTTTCTAAAATTGGAAAAACACCTTTTTCAAAGAGAGCTTTCTTATTACTTTCAATTGTTTCAACAAGTTTTACACTTTCCACTTTCTTAGAAACAAATCTTGGAATCTTTTCCGGTTTGAAAACAATACTTTTATCTCCATAAAACAATTTAATTTCCTCTTTCCTCATATCAACTTGAACTTGAGCCGTGCACAAAAATGGTCATCCTAAAATAATAGGCACACGAGTATTGGTCTCATAATCAACTATAGCAAAATCGGCTAAGTACAAAAACTTTCCCACTCTAACAATGACATTTTCCGCTATACCAACCGGTCGAGTGGTGGTACCATTAGCAAGCTCAATGATCATTCGAGTGGTACTAAGTGGTGCATAGTCAATAGTTTTCCAAATGGCTAGGGGCATTAAGTTAATGCTAGCTCCTAGATCGGCTAGGCCTTTGCACACCCCAAGCTCATTAAAAACACAAGGTATCAAGAATTGACCCGAATCTTTATATTTCTCGGGAAAGAAATCAAAGAAAACCGAGGTACTAATCACATTCAAAGTAGCCTTGGTGACATCAAGAAAAGTTTCCTTAGGTGGAGGATTAAACTCAATCACTTCAACCTCTTCTAAATTTTCACAATCATCATAAACGGTTATGGCCTTAAGCTCTCCCTTCGGGTTTGGAATGGTATTACTAGGTAAGAAACCCGAAGAAGATGACGGTTTTGACATAAATCCCTCAAACATCGAAAGCAATTTATTTTGACCTTGTTCCAAACTTTGTTGCATACGATTTTGGTTTTGCTCTAGCCTTTGTTGATTAAGCTCAATCTTATTGTTTTGCCCTTTAATCGTATTTTGAAAATCGAGTTTCAAAGTATTAATTTGCCCTTAAATGTTGTTTTGAAAAGCTTTCATATTTGCCTCATTTGACTTGATATAGCTTGACAACTCATTTTGATTATTGTGAAAACCTTGATTGTTTTGATTAGCATTAAACCCATTTCCTTGATTGAAATTCCCTTGGTTACCACGGTTAAAATTATTCCCATTATTTCCGTTGTTGTACCTATTTTGAACCGGTGGAAAACCCGGTGGAGCAACATGATATTGACGCGGAACTTGACCGTTGGAGCCATAAGTTCCCGTCGCGGCAAAAGCACTAGCTTGATCAAACCCCGTGGTCGAACAAGCATAATTAGGATGTGCTCCACCACATAATACACAAACATTCTCAACCATATTAATGGATCCATGAGGATTCTTCCTAATCTCATTCAACAAAGTCGCGAATCCACTATTAATCTTAGAGTCCAATCTAGCAATCTCGAGATTTAATGAATTCACATTGGAAACACCCGGTGTGTTTCGTGAATATTGTGCTCTAGACTTATTCTCAATTATACACCACGCGTCTCTCGGAGTTTTTCTTAAAAGATTACCACCCGCGGCGGCATTTAAAGAATCTTGTTCAATCATATTAAGCCCATTATATAAAGTATTAATTTGATGCAATTCCGAGAAACCTTGGTGTGGACATTGTCTCAACAAATCTTTAAATCTTTCCCAAGCAACCCCAAACGATTCATGCACTTTTTGTTCAAATCTAGTGATCTCTTTCTTAAAGTGTGTTGTCTTAGATGGTGGAAAGAAATAATTCATGAACTTAGACACTAAATCATCCCATGTTAAAATCGAACCCGGTGGTTCTTTCTCATACCAAATCTTAGCATTACCCTCGAGCGAGTACGGAAAAAGCATGAGCTTAATCGCGTCATTTGGCACATCTCTAAACTTGAGAGTCGAGGTAATTCGAAGAAAATTCCGAATGTGAGAGTGCGGGTTATCGGTCTCATTGCCACGAAATTGGTCGGCACGAATGAGCGATAAAAGACCCGTCTTAATCTCATAATGATCCGCCAAAATAGCGGCACAACGATTGCTTCCCCATACCCTTCGGTGGGTGCACGGAGCAATTCCTCCATTGTTCGGTTATCGGCCATCTCTACAACAAAAGGTGGAAGCTCGGGTTCCACTATTCGTTGTTGACGATTTCTATTTCTACGAGGAATATTTTCAAGCCTATTAAAATCAATCACAAGACGAGAAGAACGTAACTGCATACACTACAAAGACGAGAACTTAGAGGATTGAAGTAAAGAAATTAGACAAGAAGAAGATTATTTTTGGTATTTTATTTGGTATTGCTCAATAAAAAATGATTGATAAAAACAAGGAATAAGGATAACTACTATGGAAGTAAATTACCCTCGGTCGACTTTGAAACGATAGGTGAAAACCTAAACGTCTCGAGGTTCAATAAGTAAACTACAAAAATAAGATTTATTACTACTTGAGTCGGCAAACCAATAATAGGTCGTCCCTCTCAATATATGCACAAGCAAGCCGGGAAACGAGGTGGCACAAAGCACTTAAAAACCTTTTTCCTTAGACGGCCTTTTATAGCACGTCGCCTTATACCCACCTTATAGTTTGTATAAATCGAGTTCAAACTTCTTATTAGTATTTATCTATTTTGCCTTTTATTTTTGTTTTGGATTCGACTACAATAGCTAGGTGATGAAATCCCACTAAGGCCTTATTTGAAAAGTATGTAAATTTATTGTTCTACGTAATACAATATATTAATCACAAAAAACGAGAAAAACGATACATACTATATAATAGAAAAATAACAAAACTTTTCGAGGACGGAAAGGGTCTTCAAATCAACGATAAACAAATCTCCACAAAGCGAATCTTACACAAGATCCCCGACAGCGGCGCCAAAATTTTTGATGTAATCGTGATAGTATAGTGATAATTAGATACGTTATAGGGTAATTTAGAAAATTACCTTTAGGAAAAAGTAATTGACTAAAATTACCAAAGACGGATTCAATTAAACACGTGGGTGAACCAAGTTCGTTGTACATGAAGATCTTATGAATTTGAGACGTTTTGTATTGATTTGGACAATCGATTTGAATGGGTTTTCGGTTTTTAAACTAAAATTAAAGTCTACAAATCTAAGATTTATTTTAATCCTATAGTGCATGAATCGTAACCCCGCTATTAATTTATTCTAATTACCTAAAATTTAAAACTAATTAAAAATTAAACAAAATAACTTTAAAACTAATAAAACTTTAACACTATTTTAAGAAATCTAATAAAACTTTTTAAACTAATTAAATTTATTAAATTTACTTAAGCCAAATCTAATTTAAAAACTATATTTATTTAAATCTTAAATAGTCAAAATCTAATTATTTAAAATCTAACTAAACTTTCTAAAATTAATAAAACATTTTTTTTTATTTTTTTATTTTTTTATATTTAAACTGAAATTATATAAAAGAAAGTAAAAAACGGAATTAAAATTAAACTAAAGTATTTATTAAAAAACTGATAGCTCAAAAAATACAGTCTATATTAATGCATAAACCAATATTAAAACCAAAAGAACAAGTTAGTCCAGTTGGTTATGACGTTATGCCTTTACCCTTGAGGTCAAGGGTTCGAGTCCCTCAAGGGACCTTTTTTGTGAATTTTATTATTTTAGACATATAATCTACCAAAATCACAAGAGTGATTGTATGTGATAATGATATGTTTTTGACAGTTAGATTTTGCAACGGATCAAGTTAACAGATCCAAAACAAACGTAATATTTACTTAACATAAGACAGGAAAAACAAACTCAACTTTATACCAGTATAAGACATGAAAGTAAATCAATCCATGAAACAGATTAAACTAGTAGCCAGTATAAACTAAATCAGGTAATTAAATTCATCAATCACATGAAGAGCAGACCCATATCAGATGTGAAAATTCTAAAACGAACATCATAACAACAATGGTTCAATTAAATCAACTCAATTATCCAGCTAATAAATTCTACCCTAACATCATCAGCATTCAAATATCATTCAAAATCAATCTCAAAAACCTAATACTACAGGAACAGATAATATTAAACAGTCAAAACTAGAATAAGATTTTAACAAAAGCTAAGCAGATTCATGGCATACAAGCCCAAATCAAATTCATTTTACAATCAACAATGACAATTAATCAAGCATTATTAATTAAACTTAGCAGACTACTCAAAACAACTTAAATTCGTAGAAAAATCGAAACAAAACAAATTTATATAACTTGCACTCTCAAATCCAAACTAAACTCATATCTAAACATAACATAAGTAAACACACTACTCATATTATCAGTAACATCATTATTCCACAAATTACAAAACTATAAAACATAAACCAAAAAAAAAGGAATTAGAACCTTGTGTAGATATCCTTTGGGACGAAGGATGAAGCTGAGCCTCCTTATATACCTAAACCAACATCACCATCATCGTACCCATCAAATACCATCGATTCGAACACCATTTACCATTCATTTGAACCATCATCAATCTAAACAGCTTCTCGTTGAACTTTTCCAGTGGGGAAAAGTTTTTCCCAAATATTACTTTGATTATTTGATTAAAGCTATTAATTAGCTTAATTAAATAATATTTAATATAATATTAAACAGAATTTATGAAGAATAACTCGTAAATCAACTTGAACCGAAACTTGACAAAGACAGATTGAAAATAAAAACCACTTTTATTAATCAGAAATTCAATACAATATTCATAAAAAGGAAATACAAATTATCCTAATTCTATTTTAACATTATAACACTAAGTAAAAAATTGGGATGATTAATACAATGAAAAGAGGGGTATTTATAGCTAAACCAGGGGGTTGGAGTGAGGTTGTTGTTGAGGCTGATAACTCATCTTGGCCCTTCAAAGGGTATCTTGATCTTCTCTCTCTTTCTTGTTATCATCGTAGGGCTGATAATCACACACTAGCACACGGATTGCCAACGTGGCATCCGTTTGTGCTAGTTGTGTTAGTTTGATGCTGATTTGGCTCTTAATGATTGGCTGATGATGAAAGATGAGGTGTCTTGGCCAGTAAATCTTTGCCACGTTTCCATTCGCCTCCATCTTTCTCTTCCTTAAAACATGGGGAATTAATTCCCCATGCGTGTGAATAACTCGTGGGAACAAAAGCCCCAATTTAATTTAACTTTTGGGTGAATTAGGGTTTTATGGGAACAGTATTTATTGCGTCTGGTTTTCTAGGGTTGGGGAAAAATGGGTACTGGTTGTTTTTGGGGTAGGAGAAGAAGAAAGGTGAACGACCACATAGAAGTTATCGAAGGTTTATTTTTTAATAAATGTGTGTGTGGTGGAAAAATGAGATGTGAATAATAAACTTGTGAGGCATAAAAAACGTTTTATGTTGACTAAACACATTTTTAATGTTTATTCATTTGTGAGAAGCCATGGGCTTGAAGCCCATAATTGAACACATCCGTTCCTTTCATTTGTCACTTGGGCCTTTTGTTGAAACATGATCTACCATCCATCCCATGGTTACTATGGTATTGGTCTTTTCAGGCCCAATTAGCTCATGTGGGACCCACTTGGTAAATAATCTTCAATAAATTCAAATCCGCTTAAATCGAGCTTGTTTTTGGCTTCGTTGATCTTTTCTTCAAACTTTGTGTCGGTTTTGTCGATTTTTGTGAACTTGGTACCTACACACATCAAACACCAAAACAAACATATACAAGGCATTTTTGATACATTTAGTGCATATATTGATTATTTTAAGATACAATTGATATGAGTAAAATCACTCATATCAAGGACAAAAAGAAGGAGGCTAGGGTTTTGTATTTTTTGTGAAAACTCTGTTAAATGAAAAGGGTGAAACTCTTTTTGTTTATTTAGTAAAGACCAAACATGGGCTTGGCCCTCTTGTCCCTTTGGTGTCCGCGACATATGGGGCCCACAAGGGGAAACCCGAAGATTTCCCGTGTCTAATATTTTATGTGTTCGTATGTTCGTGTTTTCGTGTTATGTTATACTTTATTATTCGTGTTATAGATAAATACTTGTACCTAACGATATTAATCGTATTATATTAAATATGTACATAATTACGTATTCGTGATTTTACGTTCATGCTTTCATGTTCGTGATTATAATTATTATTGTTAATAATTATCGTGTACTGTCACATACTTAATACTTATCGTGTAATAACACGTACGTAATTTCTGTAATTAATAATCGTGACACGTGTTCATGCTATAAAATGAAAGTTTTTATATGTACGTACGTTTACTAAGTGTACTGTTCATGGTAAAAGCATGCGGGTTTTACAGAGAAGACCATATTGACAGACCAGCTAGCCTGCACGACCCAAATGGACAAATTTAACATAATATACCATGCTAAATGATCTTTTAGTTTCAAGTCAAGAGAAATATTGTTCTTTGAAATTATAAAGTCGAAAACAAAATAGGAACTAATGGTGCAACGACATTATAATCACTCATGTTCATATCAAGATAAGTTCCACCAATGCCGCTTACTTTAGGTCATGATAAGGTATTCTTGGAATAGCATGACTGGTTCGTATAATTGTGTTCAAGGTAAATGCGTTCCTCCATATCAACCTAATGAGCACTTGATCTCTAAGCACAAATGCACCATATAACGCATATATTGTAACTTTCATTTGTTAGTTTTTGTGCAGACAATAACAGAAGCTCGGGATTGGCATTTAAGATTTGTATTAGCCGTATAACAATTCATTTGTTAGTTTTTGTGCAGACTAAAACACCATAAACCAAACTCGATTTTTCATACACCGAAGGGCATTATTAGCCACACGTCGACCGGTGGCCAAAGCTTCAACCGCAGGTGTAACACCTCCATTTTACCTTATAGCACCTGAAGCTAATTTTTGGGGTATTACTATCAAAGTATCATAGTCATAATAATAGAAAATGCTTAAAAACATTTTTATAAATAATAACGTCATCATTCATTTACTTAGAGATAATAAAAACAACTGTACAATAAAGTGCAGCCCGCAAGTCCTCATTCACCTGAAATATATGTCTTAAAGTCAACACAATGGTTGAGCGAATTCATATGTTTTTAAATAATATTTGAATACAAGTACGACTCCAGGGCTACATTATTATACACCTAAATTTTTAAATTCATCAATTCATATTGCACTAGCTCATGACCCTACAACTAGACATTATCAAGAAAACCCAACAAATTTGCCCTTAAGTAGGAAGCTTGTCAGACTATCCTAAATGCAAAATAAAGCATATATATTTAGCCTAGGTAGGAACCATTAGCTTCTAGCAAGTGCGACTTGCCCAGATAGGAGATGTCAATCTCCAAAAGTACTATTCACAATATTAGCGCTCATTAAATGATTAGTGGTCCACGATTAAAAAGGGGCTTAATGGCAACTAGTAAACGTAGTGTCAATATTAATATAGGTATCATACAAAAACACTTGTATTCCAGTTTTAGCATATATCCCACTCCAATAGTACTATAAAACATTTAAAAGTGAGGCTATGAACTCACCTTAGCCTAGAGAGTCTTGATTAAATCAGCTATACTCAGTCACAACCTTTTCACAATATCTAAGTTAACACATAATATATAAATATATCAAGTCATACTCTCTGAGTTCATTCTTTTATTATTTCTTGTATTTATTCTTTGATTCTTTGTATTTATTATGATAACATCATTGTTCGGGCCATTATACTTAGAAGCCATTCTATAAACGTTTGAGGAGTGAGGGCACTTTAAATCGTAAACCCAACCACTCATTCAGAACGTAATATCGAGATGGAACATCTTTGTAGAGAGCTCCCTACTAACATGATACATTATGTTTTATTATATTTTATGTTCTTTAGTTTCAATATTGGCAAAAATAGTCCTTATAATATTTTAGCATATTTACACTTCTAACCCTTTAAGTATATAGTTTTATTATATTGCAGTTTAATCCTTCAATATTTAACCTTAGGGTCTCAAACTTTCCAACTTTTATTATTATATCTTTAACTTTCTTAAAATGGCATTTTTGGCCCAAAATGTCAAATAGTTTCAAAAATAACAGTTTTGGTCCCTATACTTGTAAAAATCATATAACTTCTTCAACAATGTACCAAATGATCTAGGATTTTAAAACAAAGTATCAAAACACTTATAATCATAATACAAACATATTATCAGAATTATAGCTCTTGAAACAGATTTTAAGTCATTATTTTATGTAAAATACAAAACTAGGATTTTAAGACATCTTTAGTTTATAACTTTCATTTAAGTTAATGAAATGACTTAGTTATTTTTGGATTGTATTTCTAACATAATTTTGGCATTATGAAAAGTCTTATAATTCATTATAACAAAATCAAAGCTTGTTTAGTATAGAAATTACCTAGGTAGCTCCAAAATGGCTTCCTATGAACACTACTTGCTATCAAAGCTTCAAGGGCTTCAATGGAAACCTTCTATACCTGGTTTTTGGTCTTAGGGGATGTCCTAAGACATTTATAGAAGTGAAAATGGAGAAAGGGTTGGAGGTTAAGAGAAAACAGGGTGCAAGTCTTCAAGTAAGGGTATACGGCTCTATTTATAGTACTAGCAACACTTAGGCTCCAAGTTTGTCATCTAAACGTGTAAGATATATAGATGGATGACTAATGAAGGCTAGTGAAGCTCTACACAAGTTCTTAGACTCTAGCTTAGTCCTAATCCTCACTTGTGGCTAGAAATGGATCACGACAACATATAGATGAGAATGGTAATGTGTAGTAAGCAAGGAGGAGATCCTGTTGTCCCTCTAATTTGTGATGATTAAACAAGATAAATAGATAGAAGATAGATGAATTCTAGAGAGAGAAAGTAGAGAGAGAAAAGAGAGAGAATGGTTGGAAACTTGGTGAATATTATATTAGAGAGAGAGAATACAAATGATCCAACCTCCTCGTAACATGCTAGGAGGAGGGTATATATAGTCCACCTATATGCGGGCTTGTATAGGCTATATATTAATAGGTCGGGCTTTCCTTTTAGACATAGTTACTTATAAATGAACTTTAGCTTAAACCCATAAAACACGACTAATCTACTACCTATTAAAACGTTCTAAAATACGATACATAATAAACATATGACCGAACATTCTTGTTTGACTCAATATTTTGAGGCTAACAATCTCCCCCAATGAGAGGTCGTTACCCTCTGTCATTTGGAGATTTGTAGAGATTACAACTCTCGCCATAAATGAGTCTTGAACGTGTAATAGTAGGCTTGTTCCTTCATGTTGTGATCTTTGAGCCTTTGTCGTTGTCTTTCGACTTTGTCTTTAATCTTGAGATCTTCAAATCATCCTTGACTTGTCTTTGCCATCTTACGATCTTGTGTCTTCATCCACATGCTCACACTATTAATTGTTGAATATGTCTTTAGGCATGTGTATGTGGTTTTGAATCTTTGACTTTGCTGAGTACACCGCAACACCACCTTCTCGAGACAAAACATAGACACAGACTGAATGGATTTGACATTCGTCCTAAATCGGTAGCGTTTTACCTCCGGTCGGTGAAGACCGTTATACGATATTAAATACCGTACTTGTGATTAAGTGTATTCAATTAAGAATCTCCTTGACAGGGTTTCGCGGTTGTACTAGCCATTCTCTTTACTCGACCGTCTCAAAGAAATACTGTGAACATAAAGAGTGAATCAATTGGATAAATATCCGCTTGATTAAAGTCGTCAATTCAAATTCCTAGAGCAAGTTTGATTCAAAGAATCTTACCATTGTTGCTTTCCAGTTGACACAAGCTTGATTCATAAAGAATCTCGCAAGTCACCTACCTTAGCGCCATTTGATGTTGACGCTAGAAGGATTTCCATTCGTCACTGTGAATATTAATGAGTATCACTCTGAATGTTCTGGCAAGACCATAAAGATATTGCGTAGAAACCTAAAACGAGTTTGAATCAATTCAGAATCAAACCACTGTTGCTTTTCAGTTTTACATATGTTTAATTCATGAAGAATCTTACATATGACCTACCGCAGTGTTGTTTGATGTTAACACTGGAAGGATTTCCACTCATCATTATGAATACTAAGTAGTATCACTCTGAGTGTTCTAGCAATATCGCAAGGATATGATGTAGGACTCTCTTGTTTGTCATACGTGTGTCCTAACGAGATTTGATTGATCTCTTGGCTCTAGACTCGATTAGTGCACTTTTAGTGGTCGGAGGCTGGAGCAGATGCCACCTATTCAATATCAACTATCTCGGAGTGATAAAGTCAATAGAAGTCATGTTGATCTCGGTGACAATAAGAAAAACTTCTTTTGAGAGAAGCCTGCGTCAGTTGGGGAAGGATTGTGCATTACATCACTGGGTCCATGATGTGTAGTCTTCATGATGTGTTGACCCGGTTTCTGCCTAAGTTGTATGGAGGGCTAATTTCTTTTCACCCTTTATCCTTACATTTCTTTTTCATTCTTCAACCCCTTCAATGCTTACCAAGACATCATTACTAGCACCTTGTTGTGATTGTTCCAGTGCTAGCATCAGTATTAAGTCGGCATTCAGCTACGTTCACATTCTACTCCTTCTTTCCTAAGGACTTCTAATAATCTATTGAATTGTCCCTGGGAAGATCCCTCTGGTTCTGGTTGGATCATAGGACTTAAACCTAACCACCCTTTTGAAACCAATAACATCGTGAATTAAAGATGTTGTGGGTATGAGATCGTAACCATAAACCACTTTAAATTCTAACAAAGTGTTTGCAAAACATTTAACACCTTGCTAGTTTTGTCGTTTCAGAAAAGCTCCCCCTTCACATGTGCATCGATAATCGAAAGTGTTTCGCACATGTGGGTAAGAGTTTAAGTTCTTGAGTCTATAGATCACATTTTAATCATATTTTCTCCCCTATCTCTAATATGTAAAATCTTTTGATATTAGAGATACCAAATTTGATTAAAATATATCACGAAAAATAGTCTTGAAAAACTTCCGGAGAAAAAATGTGTCTTACTAGCATCAATTATTTGGAACGTTCCCCCTCAATAATTGATACAATTGAATTGTCATTGTGAGGATGTGATCCACATTTTTCTTTTTGAGGATAGGAGTTGTTGAACACACAATGTTTTGAAAGATTTTGAATAATCATTGAAAAACTCTTGAAAAAATTATGTTCAACGCTTTTCGAAAAAATCACAAAATTCCAAATTAATGAAAAGAATGGATTTTTAAATGCATAAACTTAAGTTCATAGACTTTAAATGTCTTGACGAATCCACTCAAGTGTAAGAATATTTCTCTTCTTTTGTTGAGGGTAAGGGCACTATAACGTACACACCCCCGTGAGTATAGATCTGGGTTGCAATCTGAAAGTGATTACAAGCCATTGTATTGAGCTCAAAACATTGAGTGTTTTGTGACAAGCTCAACCCAAGATAGATTGCTCTACCCGTTGTTGGAAAAAAATTGTCCAAAATAAACATTTTCCTTTATTAAAAAATAGAAATGACATGTTTTGAAAAATATTTACAACTTTCATTCGAGCTTTATGTAAACACCCGTGTCGTTATTGAGCGACATTTCTAGGTACGTCCATATTGTCGATATTGAAAGACATGTCGAGAAGAATGTTTTTGGATTTTGAAAGATTTTTAATTTTGTATTTTGCTTTTTCATTAATATTTACATGTAGATGTTTGATAGATGAATCAAGCATGCTTCTTTGCCAGAATCTCCAATTCTGCTGGAGTCAAACATCTCATACCAATTTGCCTAACTAGATACGCAAACCTCTCTTTCGAAAGAGCTTTTGTAAACAAGTCAGCAAATTGGTAATTAGTCCCAACAAAGTATAATTCAATGATACCCCTTTCAACTTGTTCCTTAATGAAGTGATATCTGACATCAATGTGCTTCGTGCGGGAATGCTGTACCGGATTGCAGGAGATGGTTATGGCGGACTTTGAGTCATAGTACAAAGGTACTTTATCAAAGTGGAAGCCATAATCCGTGAGTTGTGTTCTCATCCAAAGAACTTGAGCACAACACGCAGATAGAGACACATACTCCGCTTCGGCTGATGAAAGTGACGTGCAATCCTGCTTCTTGGAATACCATCCCACGAGCTTATCTTGACCTAGAAATTCTGCACCACCAGAAGTACTTTTTTCGTGTATCAAGACACCCTACATGATCAGAATATGACTAGGCCTTTAGAAAGAAACTAGTTTCCCTCCGATACCAGAGTCCCAAATGAATGGTATTCTTGAGGTACCAAAAGATCCGTTTAACCTCCTTGAGATGCTTTTTAGTGGGTTGTACTTAAAATCATGCATAATAACACGTAGCATGTGATATATCTGGTCGGCTTGCTGTTAAGTACATAAGGGAGCTGATTATGGAACGATATTTTGTTTGATCTATGACATCTCCCTCCAAATCAGCATCTAGGGATGTGGTTGATAATGGTGTCCCAACGGGGTCACATGAGGTCATACCATGATTTTTGATTATCTCTTGACAATACTTAGCTTGGTTAATAAAGATACCACTTGGGGATTGGTGAACTTGGTTTCCTAGAAAGAATTTTAGTTCTGCCATCATTGACATTTCAAATTTGTTGTGCATTACTTTTTCAAACCATTTTGAAAGTTTTGGTTTTGTAGACCCGAAAATAATGTCATCAACATAAATCTGCACAAGCAAAATGTCATCCCCATATTTATAAGTGAACAGAGTTAGATTAATGGAACCTTTTGAAAAACCTTTGGATACCAGAAATTTCGAGAGCTCGTTCTACCACGCCCTTGGAGCTTGCTTGAGTCCATAAAGTGCTTTGTGGAGACGATACACCTTGTCAAGATAATGAGGATTGACGAATCCTTCGGGCTGTCTGACATAGACTTATTCCCTCAAAGGACCGTTAAGAAACACCGTCTTTACGTCCATTTGATAAACGATGAATCCATTATGTGTATCATAAGCAAGGAAAATCATGACCGCTTCCATACGAGCTACTGGTGCAAATTATTCTTCAAAATCAATACCCTCTTTCTGGCCATACCCTTTAGCCACTAGCCTAGCTTTGTTCTTGATGATTGTGTTTTCTTCATCCATCTTGTTTTTCCAGACCCATCGAAGATTTAATGGAATTACATCGTATTTTCTGTCAACAAGTTCCCAGACTTTAAGTCTTTCAAATTGAAGAAGTTCATCTTGCATCGCTTGAATCCAAGCAATATCAGCCATGGCTTCTTTAATGTTTTTCGGTTCAGCTGTACTCCCGGCGAGTGCGAACATATAAACATCACCATCGGTTTCTAATTGTCGTATTGTACGAACAGGCTGTGAAGGGTTTCCAATTACTTAAACCAAAGGATGATCTCGGGTCCAATGATGTGTTGACGGGTGTTGTTGGTGGAACGTATGCATATTTGACGGATCAACGTGGTGAGTAGAAGACTCTCTAGTTTCATGTATCGACGTACCGAATGGGTTGTGAAAATCGTCATCGTCAGAACTGCTTGTCTGCTTGATTTGTGTTCTCTAGAGCAATGATAGTAGTTGTGGATGTTGTAGGATAGATTGTTGAAGTGATATTCTGAGAAGGTAAATCTGCAGCAACGCGTGTTGAAGTAGTTGAAGTTGTATCCTTTTGTTGATGATGATCGGTATCATCATTCTTATCATGAGTGACAGCGGAAGACTTCGATACAACATATTTCTCCCCCGAGAAATATTCATCAAACATTGGTCCATATAACATTTCCAACTCTTCAAAATCTATCACATAAGTTCTAAGTATATCTTCGAGAGTTTGAATAGTCCTTTCACTTTGTTCATCTGTTTGTGGATGATATGCCGTACTCATGTCCATTTGAGTACCTAAATCATTTTACAGTGATCCCCAAAATAATGATGTGAAACGACTATCACGATCTGAGATAATAGATATAGGAACTCCGTGTTGAGAAATTATTTCCTTAATGTACAATCTCGTAAGAGTTTCCATACTATCAGTCTCTTTAATAGGAAGAAATCGCGCAGATTTTGTAAGACGATCAACAATAACCCAGATGGTGTCATGTCCATTTAATGTCTTAGGTAATTTAGTCACAAAATCCATCGTAATTCTTTCCCACTTCCATATTGGAATCTTTGGTTGTATCATAGACCAGATGGTATTTGATACTCTGCTTTAACTCTTGCACACGTTAAACACTTACTAACGTATTCTGCTATGATTGCCTTCATGTTAGACCACCAATAGAGTTTCTTTAGATCTTGATACATCTTGTCAGAACCAAGATGTATAGAATAATTCGATTTATGAGACTCGTGCATAATCAAATCCCATAAATTACCATGGGCAGGAAACCAACTACGATTTTAATACAACGAATTCCGTTTTGACGAACTTCAAATTATTTATCCATTCCTCTTAATTTTTCAACTCCTACATTTTCTACCTTAATTGCTTCTTCTTGCGCTTCGAGAATTTGGGTAGGTAACTTCGGTACAAGAGTTATCATTAATGATTTAACTCGTAACGGCTTAACACGCTCTTTTTTACTTAAAGCATCAGCTACTACATTGGCTTTACCTTGGTGATAACGAATTTCACAATCGTAATCAACAAGTAATTCTAACCAACGTCGTTGTCTCATATTCAATTCTTTCTGATGAAGAATATATTGAAGACTTTTATAATCAGTAAACACTACACACTTCGTACCATAAAGGTAACATCTCCAGATTTTAAGAGCAAATATCACCGCTCCTAATTCTAGATCATGAGTAGTATAATTCTTCTCATTAGGTTTAAGTTGCCTTGATGCATAAGCAATAACTTTATACCTTTGCATAAGCACTGCTCCCATTCCTTGAATAGATGCATCACAGTAAACGATAAAGTCATCGTTACCTGTGGGTAATGCTAGGATAGGTGCTTCACACAACTTTCACTTCAATAATTGAAAAGCTGTCTCTTGACTATCTCCCCAGTCAAATGGTTTGTTTTCTAAGTCAATTCAGTCAAAGCTTTAGCAATTTTTGAAAAACCTTCGATAAATCTTCGGTAATACCCAGCAAGTCCTAAAAATTGTCTTATTTCTGTAGGCGTACTAGGCTTACCCCAATTCGTTTATCGCTTAAATCTTAGCAGGATCTACACGAATACCTTGGCTATCAATGACATGTCCTAGGAATTGAACAACATCGATCCAAAATTCGCATTTCGAGAACTTAGCATACAACTTCTCCTTCTTAAGTAATTCGAGAATTATACCAAGATGCTTGGCATGTTCTTCTCTATTACAAGAGTAGATAAGAATATCATCGATAAACATGATTACGAATTTATCCAAGTAAGGCTTACACACTCTGTTCATGAAGTCCATGAAAACAGCTGGTTCATTGGTTAAACCAAAAGGTATTACTTGAAATTCATAATGTCCATACAGCGTTCTGAAAGCAGTTTTAGGAATATCCTCTTCCTTAACTCTCAGTTATTGATAACCTGACCGTAAATCAATTTTCGAATATATGCTTGATCCTTGGAGTTGATCAAATAAATCGTCGGTTCTGGGTAATGGGTAACGATTCTTTATAATAAGTTTGTTTAACTCACGATAATCGATACACAACCTAAAAGATCCATCTTTCTTTTTCACAAATAAGTCTGGAGCTCCCCACGGCGATATACTTGGTTTAATAAATCCTCGATCAGTTAGGTCTTGGATTTGACTTAACAATTCTTGCATTTCCGAAGGTGCTAATCGATAGTGCGCTTTAGCAACTAGTGTTGCTCCTGGTATCAAATCGATTTGGAATTCAACTTGACACTCAGGCGGCAAACCTGGTAATTCTTCGGGAAATACTTCGGGAAATACTTCGAGAAATTCTCTAACTATCGAAATATCTCCTAATCGCTTCTCTTCTTTCTCCTTTTGCGCTACTTGAACTAAGAAAACTTGACCACCTCAGGATACGTACTTATTTATCTTAAGCTACGGAGATTTAGTCGAGTCTTACTTCGCTCACCATGGACAATCAAAACTTCATCGTTAATAGGAATATGAACGGCTTTCTCATCACATAGAATTTTGGCATGGTATTTAGATAACCAGTCCATTCCAATGACTACATCAACACCACTGAGCTTAATGGGTATAAGGCCGGTTTCAAAGGATTGACGTAATAAAGTAATGATACATCCTTGAATAACGGTATTAGTGCTAACTATTTTTCCGTCGGCCATTTCTATATCATACTTAGTATTCAAAGAAACAATCGGAATATCTAAATTAGCAGCAATTTTAACAGATATGAAACTTCTATCAACTCTTGAGTCATATATTACTTTAACCAGACGTTGATTTAGATGAAACATACCCGTAACCGTATTTTGATCTTGTTGAGTATCGTTAGCAAATAAGCTTTTCCTCGGCTATTGCTCTCTTTAAGGCACTCATTCATCAGATGCCCTTTTTCTCCACAGTTTTGGCAAACTTTAGTTACAGGAATTTGATTACTTCTAGTAGCTAATCCTTTACTTCTATAGAATCTTGTCTGATGTCCTATTTTTCCACAGTTCTGACACTTGATAGTACAAAATCCTGTGTGATTTAGAGAACACCTCTGACAAAAGGGTTGTCTTCTGCTATACCCATTGCTCGAATTTACAACATAAAATTTAGAAACATCATTTCTTTTCTTATGATGTTGACGATTATTTCCTTGATTATAGTTAGGAAAACTATTTTTTTAGAAATTACGATTAACAGGAAAACTCCTCCTATCATCAAACTTCCTCTTATTATTAACTGCCACTTATACATGAGTATACCTTATAACTTGATCCATTAATCTTTGAGTAATGGTGATAACTTCCTCTAAATTTTGAGGTTTAGAGGCGGTAACATTCCCTTCTATACTTCTAGGCAATCCTCCAATAAAAGCTTCCATCAATTTTTTAGTATTAGGCACCATATTAGGACATAATAATGCTAATTCCTTAAAATCTTCGAATGTAAACTTTGAGATTATTTTCCTTTACTACTAGATTATAGAATTCTTCCTCCATTTTCCTAATCTCATTGCGAGGACAATACTTCTTAACTAGAAGATTCTTAAATTCATTCCAGGGAGTCTGATAAGCTTGTTCTATCCCAATGGGTTGTGCATAAGCATTCCATCAAGACAAAGCTTTTTCTACCAGCGTACCCGTAGCAAATTTTACTTTACAATCTTCAGAACAGTTATTGCGAACAAATACTGATTCAGTTCTCTCGAACCAGCGAATAAGTCCAACAGCTCCTTCAGATCCTTTATAGTTAAAAGGCTAACAGTTCATGAAATCTATATAAGTACATCTTTTCTCTATCGGATCTTCTCTCCTAGCAGCATTTCCATTACTTGCGCTAGCTACATTGGCGGCTTGTGCTTGCAAAGCTGCAGTCACAATCTCAGCAACCAATTGCCTTATTTCTTCAGGTGTGATATTTACTGTCACAGATGTCGATGCTCTCGTATGAGCCATCCTACTGACATAATAATACCCGATAAGAATGATTTTTATTTTAAATTTTCATACGTGGAGTATGTAATTTATTTATTATATCATAGAGTATTCTTAATTCTTTCGATTATTTCATATGTGAGGATTAATAATATGAATGACGATAGAATTTTCTAATTCATTTATGAGGATTCATAATATGAATGACGATAAAGATTTATATAAGATAACAAGAAATTTTTGAGAACAACGCACACTTCTTTTATTTATGAACAACTTATCTTTTATATGTACACGATAAGCATCCCTGTTACATAAAGAAAAACTGTACATATCTTACAAACTGAAACTAGATTTCTAAGCTTAATTTCCCATTTTGATCTCCTCAATTCTGTCCAAAATATATCCAGAGTCAGATTATTGAGTTATTTTAAGATCATCGATGAGTAATTCTAAATTAAGCCCAATCCTCATAAGTCCTTCTTTTAGTTCAGTATTCTCTTTCTCTAGTCTTGTCATATTCATCTCATGAGCATGCATCCTTCTACTCAGTCTAATATTATGGTGTCGAGTAACGTCCACTTTATATTCCAACTGACTAATATGCTCTTCAATCTCCTTCCTTCCTCTTATCAGATTCCTTATATTCCTTTCCACTAATCTAAAAGATTCAAGGGATATTTCATCAAGATGACTAGCAATGACGGAAAATTGCTTGTCGTGCTTTTCCACAATCCGTGCTCTAGAGTCTTCCTTTGTTTAATAAGGTTATTCACGACTTCGATTGGGAGACGAATAAAGATCTTCAAGTAATAGAAATTGAGACGTAGGTGAAGATACACTATTCATCACTTCAGTTTGATGTGAGAAATATTCTTGTACTTCAGGAGTATCGTAAAACGAAAAACTCGGAACACGCACATCTGTGGGAGATGGAGTGAACATCGGAATTTATCTTTCATCATCGTCGGATATGAGAATATAGGTGGAAGTAGAAATACTTGTAGTTTATATAATATAATAACATAAGATATTTTATCTAAAAGGAATAAAAATCTTACATTGGCGCTGATGATGACTGATGGTCTTGAATTTGAAATTTTAGTTATAGTTTAAGAAAAACTTATTCTCTATAACCATGAGCTCTGGATACCAATATGTAACACCCCCATTTTACCTTATAGCAGCGGAAGCTAATTTTTGGGGTATTACTATCAAATTATCATAGTCATAATAATAGAAAATGATAAAAAAACATTTTTATAAATAATAACGTCATCATTCATTTATTCAGAGTTAATAATAACAACTGTACAATAATGTATAACACATGTTTTTCCCAAAGATCTAGTTTTATTTTCTATAATGACAACTTTATTCAAGACACCACCATCCGCAGCCCGCCAATCCTCATTCACCTGAAATATATGCCTTAAAGTCAACGCAATGGTTGAGCGAATTCATAGGTTTTTAAATAATATTTGAATACAAGTATGACTCTAGGGCTACATTATTATACACCCAAAATTTTAAATTCATCAATTCATATTGCACTACCTCATGACCCCACAACTAGACATTATCAAGAAAACCCAACAAATTTGCCCTTAAGTAGGAAGCTTGTCGGACTATCCTAAATGCAAAATAAAGCATATATGTTTAGCCTAGATAGGAATCATTAGCTGCTAGCAAGTGCAACTTTCCCATATAGGAGATGTCAGTCTCCAATAGTACTATTCACAATATTAGCGCTCATTAAATGATTAGTGGTCCATGATTAAAAAGGGGTTTAACGGCAACTAGTAAACGTAGATTCAATATTAATATTGGCAGCATACAAAAACACTTGTATTCCAGTTTTAGCATATATCCCCCTCACGGGTTTTTAATCGTTTATGAAACATTTAAAAGTGAGGCTATGAACTCACCTTAGCCTAGAGAGTCTTGATTAAATCAGCTATACTCAATCACAACCTTCTCACAATATCTGAGTTAACACACAATATATAGATATATCAAGTCATACTCTCTAATTTCATTCTTTTATTATTTCTTGTATTTATTCTTTGATTCTTTGTATTTTATTATTATAGTATAATTGTTCGGGCCATTATACTTAGAATCCATTTTATAAACGTTTGAGGAGTGAGGGCACTTTAAATCGTAAACCCAACCACTCAGTCAAAACGTAATATCGAGATGGAACATATTTGTACAAAGCTCCCTAATAACATGATACATTATGTTTTATTATATTTTATGTCCTTTAGTTTCAATATTGGCAAAAAATAGTCCTTATAGTTATATTTTAGCATATTTACACTTTTAACCCTTTAAGTATATAGTTTTATTATATTGTAATTTAATCCTTCAATATTTAACCTTAGGGTCTCAAACTTTCCAAATTTTATTATTATAGCTTTAACTTTCATAAAATGAAACTTTTGGCCCAAAATGTCAAATAGTTGCAAAAATGACAGTTTTGGTCCCTATACTTTTAAAAATCATATAACTTCTTAAAAATGTACCAAATGATCTAGGATTTTAAAACAAAGTTTCAAAAAATATTTATAATCATAATAAAAACATTTTATCATAATTATAGCTCTTGAAATGGATTTTAAGTCATTATTTTATGTAAAATACAAAACTAAGGTTTTAAGATATCTTTAGTTTACAACTTTCATTTAAATTAATGAAATGACTTAGTTCTTTTTCGATTGTCTTTCTAACATAATTTTGGCATTATAACAAGTCTTATAATTCATTATAACATGTTCAAAGCTTGTTTAGTATAGAAATGACCTAGGTAGCTCTAAAACGGCTTCCTATGAACAATACTTGATATCAAAGCTTCAAGGGCTTCAATGGAAACCTTATATACCTGGTTTCTAGTCTTGGGGGATGTCCTAAGACGTTTATAGAAGTGAAAATGGAGATTGGGTAGGAGGTTAAGAGAAAACGGGGTGCAAGTCTTCAAATAAGGGTATACGGCTCTACTTAAAGTACTAGCAACAATTAGGCTCCAAGTTTGGCATATAAACTTGTAAGATAGATATATGGATGACTAATGAAGGCTATTGAAGCTCTAAATAAGTTCTTAGACTCTAGCTTAGTCCTAATCCTTACTTGTGGCTAGAAATGGATCACGGTAACATATAAATGAGAATGGTGATGTGTAACAAGCAAGGAGGTGATCCACCTACTTGTCACACTCCTAAAATATATCAGAAGTCCTAAATATCTGATTTTTGAACTTGAAATTGAGGGAAAGGTTTGAAAATGAGTTTTTGAGCCAAAATACAAAACCAGATTCTATTTCTAGGGCTTGTAACTTATGGTTTGTGTTTTTGGTGATTAAGGACTTAAAAAGTGATTAGTGAATGATTAAGGCTTAATTATGGTTTATAATTTATATTTAAGAGATTTGGGTCCTTGATTTAAAGCTTAACAAAAGTTTGATGTGAAAATGGGGAGTATACTTTTGTAGATTAGGCTTTTCTAATGATCTAGGGTTTAATCTTAGTAAATATGATTATCCTCCTCTTAGCTACTAATTTAAACTTAATTTAGGTCCTATACATTGTGTCTTAAGTGTCCAAAGAGTCCTTACACTTGGTTTAAGGATTTAGTTTAGGTAAACATGTCTAAAGTGTGAAAATACCTATTTTGACCTAATTTACAAGTCATGCATTGAAATATGGTACCTTGTGCATTAGGTCACTTGTACATTGTCATAATATAATATTATAATTTTAATGAAGTCATATGAGTGTTTGTAGACTTGTACTAAAAGACTAAGTTATGATTCCATGTAGATTTCTTAATATAAGGGTTTCTATATCATTAAGCCTAATGACTTTCTGTTTTGGGTAATTAATAACTGTTATTTTAGTTAATAAAAGGTTTTGCTTGCAAGATCTTTCTTTGCGTTTCTCGTACCCAATTGATATATGTCGTTGTTTCGTTCTCGGTATCTTCTCGAATTGATCACGGTCAAAAGTGGAATAGTTGTAATTGGTGACTAAAAAGGGGGAGCTTTGGTCTAAATCTACTAAAATGATAAACGTTAGAAATAATAAAATTAAACTAAAAGCAATTACTGAGAATTTAAATAAAGCTAAAATTTAAAACTGGAAAACTGGAAATTAAAACTGGGAATTTACCTTATTCGGAATAATGGCTATCCGGAATATGTTGCCCTACTCGGAATATATCTCTACACGGAATAAATGACTCTATGCGGAAAAACAGCTATATCCGGAATATTTTTGTTCTACTCGGAATATTGTGGTCTATCCTGAATATTATGCTCTATGTGGAATGATCATGCTCATGCGGAATAAAAAGGTTATGCTGAATAATAAGCCTACTCGGAATGTTTTGATAGAAACCCTTATGCGGAATAATTTTGAAAAGAAAGCTATGCGGAATATTTTAAAAAGAACCCTATGCGGAATATATTAAAAGAAAAACCCTATGCGAAATATTTGGACATAAACTCTATGCGGAATAACTTACTATTCCGAATAATCAACGAAATCACTACACTACTCGGAATATTTGGTTATTCCGAATAACCAAGAAAAGCACACCTTGATACAGAATAACTGATATTCCGAACCAACACCAAAATCTCACTCTCTATCCGGAATATTTTGATATTCCGAATAATCAATAAAATCAAAGAATGCTCTATGCGGAATATTTCCCTACTCGGAATAATTAGATATTCCGAGTAAACAACAAATTCTCTACCTTGATCCGGAATATGGAAAATTCTGAATCAACAGTAAGTCACAAACCCCTATTCGGAATCTGGTGAATACAGTAACATCAAGCGAAGAACAGGGGATTACAAAAGCACGAATTTAACACCAAAATTTACCAAGTTTTCAATCAAAACTTAAACCAATTTCACCACTAATCATTTACCTAAGGTAAACATCAATCCAAAACAACAAAAACACAAAACCCACTTACTTTTTATGATCAAACCAATAAAATAAAAGTTAAGAACTTAGAATCAAAAAGAGATGAAGAACAAGATGATGGAAAGATTAAAAGTGGAATTGTATTAATGATTTAGGATTCAACAAACAAGTGGAAAGATTAAACTTACAAGATTGGAAGAAATGAAAGACAATGAAAACCACTCCTTAAGGGAGATGGTTTTCTTCCTACGAAATAGGAAAAATGTAACAGAAAGAAAAGCTAGTAGAAAGTCTTGAATGGGAGGAGTATTTATAGGCTTCTCCCTTGGTTGGTGAGTGGGCTTTCTTCCTTTCTTTTTGTCTTCTCGTCTTTTCAGAAAAGTTGACGTTTTCGATTTCGATTCGGGATTTGTCGACGAATAAATTCAACTCGTCTTTTAATTTCTTCATTTAATAGACTTGAGTTTCTTCGACATAGGTGAATCTTCCGTCTTTGGTCCTTTTCTTCGATAATTCTTCAAATGGGCCCATTGACTTCAAACCTTTTGCATCTCTTGGACTATAGACTTCATCTTTTCGTCTTTTTCCTCGATAAAACCCGTGCAATCCCATGTTTTCTCTAATATTTAACCGGTTGGCTCTGAAAACACAACAAACACACAAACCACGCATAATTCCAAAAAAATGACATTAAATACGCGTTTTGGTCTTGTTTTAGCAAGAAATAAGTGGTAAAAGGATGGGTGTTTTCACACCTATCAGTAATTAGGGTTTATATCCTAATGTACACTTATTCTAAGTCGTATATAGTATGTTTATGACTTCTATGGGTTCTAAGTTCTTAGTTTAAGGGTTTATATAGGTTGATCATATTCTAGGGTTATTTAAGTAAGCTTAAGGTTCTATGCTTTGATAACTTGTACTTTATGCTTTAATAATTTGTAACTTAGTTTAAGATAAATGTATGATTATCATATTATGATACTTAGTTGAGTTTTATAATTTGTTGCAAAAGATTAGAGTCTAATTCATTATAGATTAGATTTTATATGCTAATCTTAGTTTTAGGTCATTTTCTTGTAATTAGCTTGTGATTAGTGAATATTAGTGTTTTGTGATTATTTATCTTTTATTTATACGGTAGATTAGAATTAGTATAAAGTGTTTAATAGAAGTACATAGTTATTTTGTAGTTATATTGCTTGAAATATTAGTTTATAAGGGATTTCTATGGCTATTTAGGGTATCTTTGTTATATTTGAGTTGTTCTTATTCATTATTTATACATATAGTTATCTTTAGAACTCAGACTTGATATATATATAGTGTATGTAACATAAAGGCATATATGGATGTGGTAATTGAGATAGTGAGTATTCATACATTCAACAATTTAGTCATACATCATAATAAAAAGCAAAAATTTCTTATTAAAATCACCTCTTTATTTATAAACATTGATATTACATTAGTCAAAACTATTGGTTGTTATAGCAGGCGAGATTGCTTTAACCTACGCCTATTCATTATGTTATTCTACTTTTGAACTAGTAGATATATATCATGTTAAAACATGAAAATCAAAGTTATAGACCAGATCCTATCACCCAACCAACCTCCCCTTGGTGATTTATTAATGAAGGATTCAAATACAGAAATACAAAACAAAGATTAGTCCCCAAACGGATGCTAATCAAACGATTACAAAAACGATAGTTTGAGATCGTCCCAACTAGGTTAATCTGATCTCCCTCACTACATACACACTCAACACTCAACTAAACTAGACAAATTAAGACCCTCCCATAGACTAAGCCACAGACGGCTGATAAGAGAAAGAGAATGAGATCACACACTTTATGTGTGTGTATGTTATGAGTGATGACAAGAAACCCTAGCAACAACTAGGGTATATATAATCTGAGGCCCAAAAGACTTCATGGACTCCCAACGGTTAACCCAAATCAATATCAACATAAGAAACAACAAATGACACATTAGGCCCCTACACAATTAAACAAACACAAAACATAAAAGTTGATAAGTTTGAAAAGTCAACATCTTCCCATAAACTTATCAAGGATACAGAATCATCTCATAAACATGTCCACCGAACTGCTTGCACAGTTTGAGATGTTGATGAGACCCATGACCTTTCGTAAATAAATCAGCAGTTTGATTTGCTAATGCTACTTTAATGGTTTTAATAACACCAGACTGCAGCTTTTCCCATACAAGGTGAACATCCACCTCAAAATGCTTGGTTCTCTCATGGAAAACAGGGTTAGCAGCAATTTGGATAGTAGAAGAGTTATCACTAAACATATTAACAGGAAACACACTTGGAATGTTCAAGTTATTAAGCAGATTAGAGATCTAAATGACTTCACATGTAGCACTAGCCATGCACCTATACTCTGCTTCAACAGAGGATCTATATATAGTTGGCTATTTTTTGCTTTTCCAAGAAACAAGAGTGTTACCCAGAAACACGCAATAACTAGACACTGTTATTCTGGTTTTCAAACACTTAGCCTAGTCAGAGTTAGTAAAGCATGACAAGTTGAGTTTCCTATCCTTGTAAATCTGAATACCAATATTTTGAGAGCCCTTCAGGTACCTGATAACCCTTAAAGCAACTTTAAGATGAGATTGAAGGGGAGCATGCATGTGTTGACTCAAACATTGTACAGCATAAGAGACATCAAGCCTAGTGTGGGTCAAGTAAATAAGTTTACCAATAAGTTTTTGATAATTTAAAAAGTTTATAAGGTACTTATCAGATTCACTTTCATCCATAGCAAGAACACAATTCTCAAGTAAAGGGATAGCAACAGGTTTGGCAGCAAGAAGACCAAACTCATGAATGAGGTTAAGACAGTACTTCCTTTGAGTCATACACACACCAAAATCATTGTGTAGGACCTCAATACCAAGAAAGTACTTTGTATGACCCAGGTTTTTTTTATCATAAACATGTTTTTGAGAAAGGACTTGAACTTCTCTATTTCAGACAGATCATTACTTGTAACAACAAGGTCATCAACATACACAAGAATTACAATAACGGTGTCACCGGTATGCTTTATGTAAAGAGAGGAATCAAGCTTGCTTTGAACAAATCCATGCTCAGCCATGGTAAGCTTGGCATTCTGTTGCCTTGGGGCTTGCTTAAGTTCATAGAGGGACTTGTTTAATTTGAAAACATTGGAAGGATTTGGATGATCAAATCCAGGGGTAAGGACATGTAAACATCCTCATCCAAGTCCCCATACAGAAAAGCATTATTCACATCCATTTGGAACAAAGGCCAATCATTAGACATAGCCAGACACATAATGCACCTAATGGTAACCATCTTAACAACAGGATTTAAGGTTTCATCAAAGTCAATACCCTCCTTTTTACCATACCCTTTCGCCACCACTCTAGCCTTATACTTATCTATTAACCCAGAAGCCTCATACTTGATTTTATATAGCCATTTGCAACCCAAATCCTTTCTTCCTAAAGGAAGGTCAGTTATGGTCCAAGTGTTATTCCTAATGAAGGCCTCAATTTCCTTGTTCATGGCCTCAATCCAGTTAGGGTATTTAACGGCTTCATTAAAGGAGCTAGGTTCAACAGATTTGTTAAGGGTGGTAGCAAAGAAGAAGTTCACATAATTAAGCATGGAGTAATTAACATATTTTTCAATCGCATATTTAAGTTACTATCAATGACATAATCATTCAACTTAGCAGGCAACTTAGTACTTCTACTAGATTTCTTAGTAGGAGCAATCACCTCATCAATCACAGAGTTATCAAAGTTAAGAACTGGTTCTGAAGAACTAGGCATCATGTTTAAAATGTTGCCCTCAGATAAGTTGTTATCATCTGTTGTTCCCTAATTTATTCACTTCACCATGATTGATTAATAGAAAATAGATGAAAATAATGAAGATTTCTATAGAGAGAAAGTAGTGAGGGAAAGTAGAGAGAAGATGGAGAAACTAGGTGAAATTAGATTAAGAAAATAAAAAGCCTTACCCTTCCTAACATGCTAGGAAGGGCTTTATATAGTCCGCCTACATGTGGGCTTTGAATGGACAATATTGTTTGGGACGGGCTTGAATAAAATTCTTAGTACCTTAAAAGAGGCCTTTTAAGCTAGCCATCAAGCCCGTAATGTCACGACTATATTAACTAACTATTACAACATTCTAACAAATATTACAATAAAAACCTATGACCGAACATTCTTGTTTGACTGAATATTTTGAGGCTAACAATCTCCCCCAATGTGAGGTCATTCCTCTTTGATATTTGGAGATTAATGGAGATTACGAATTTCGTCATAAGTTAGTCTTGAACGTGTAATAGTCGTCTTGTTCCTTCATGCTGTGATCTTTGAGCCTTTGTTATTGTCTTTCAACTTTGTCTTTAAAGTTGAGATCTTCAAATCATTCTTGACTTGTCTTTGCCATCTTGCGATCTTGTGTCTTCATCTACATGATCATACTTTGCACTATCTTGAAAGCTTGCTAACAATCTCCTTTGAATAGAGGTCATTCCTCTACATTAATTGTTAAGGAAGATTTTGATCATCAGAGTTGCAGAAGTCTTTAGCTTTCTTGATAGTTGAATGTCTTTGGGCATGAGAATGTGGTTTTGAATCTTCAACTTTGCTAATTACACCGTAACGCCACCTTCTTGAGACAAAACATAGACACAGACTGAGTTTGACATTCGTCCTAAATCGGTAGCGTTTTACCTCCGGTCGGTGAAGACCGTTACACGATATTAAATATCATACCTGTGATTAGGTAGATTCAATTCAGAATCTCCTTGACAGGGTTTCTCGGCGGTACTAGCCGTTCTCTTTACTCGGCCGTCTCAAAACAAGACTGCGAACATAAAGAGTGAATCAATTGGATTAACATCCGCTTGATTAAAGTCGTCAATTCAAATTCCTAGAACAAGTTTGATTCATTCAGAATCTTACCATTGTTGCTTTCCAGTTGACACAAGCTTGATTCATAAGAATCTCGCAAGTTACCTACCGTAGCGTTGTTTAATGTTGACGCTAGAAGGATTTCCATTCGTCATTATGAATATTAACAAATATCACTCTGAATGTCCTGGCAAGACCATGAGGATATTGCGTAGAAACCTGAAACGAGTTTGAACCAATAAAGAAACAAACCACTGTTTCTTTTCAGTTTTACATATGTTTAATTCATAAAGAATCTTACACATGACCTACCGCAGTGCTGTTTGATGTTAACACTGGAAGGATTTCCACTCTTCATTGTGAATACTAGGTAGTATCACTCAGAGTGTTCTAGCAATATCGCAAGGATATAGCGTAGTACTTTCTTGATCTTCATACGTGTGTCCTAACGAGATTTCATTGATCTCTTGGCTCTAGACTCGATTTGTGCACTTCTAGTGGTCAGAGGCTGGAGCAGATGCCACCTATTCAATATCAACTATCTCGGAGTGAGAAGGTCAATAGAAGTCGTGTTGATCTCCGTGACAATAAAACAAACTTCTTTTGAGAAAAGCCTGAGTCAGCTGGGGAGGGGTTGTGCATTACATCACTGGGTCCATGATGTGTTGACCCGGTTTCTGCCTAAGTTGTATGGAGGGATTCTTTGTTTACACCCTTTATCCTTACATTTCTTTTGCATTCTTCAACCCCGTCAATGCTTACCAAGACATCATTACTAACACCTTGTTGTGATTGTTCCAATGCTAGCGTCAGTACTTAGTCAGCATTCAGCTTCGTTCACATTCTACTCCATCTTTCCTAAGGACTTCTAATAATCTATTGGATTGTCCCTGGGAAGATCCCTCCGGTTCTGGTTGGATCATAGGACTTAAACCTAACCACCCTTTTGACACCAATAACGTCGTGAATTAAAGATGTTATGGGTATTTGATCGAAACCATGAGTGCTTGAGTCTTTAGATCACATTTTAATCACATTTTCTCCCCTATCTCTAATATATAAAATCGTTTGATATTAGAGATACCAAATTTGATTAAAATATATGTTGAAAAATATTCTTGAAAATCTTCGGGAGAAGAATGTGTCAAACTAGCATGAAATTGTTTGGAACGCTCCCCCATAAAAATTGATCCAATGGAATTGTCATTACGAGGATATGATCCACATTAAACTTTTGAGGATAGGATTTGTTGAACACACAATTTTTGAAAGATTTTAAATAATCATTGAGAAATTCTTGAAAAAATTGTGTTCAACGCTTTTTAAAAAACTTTCTTTTTGGCAAAAAAGTTTTTCTAAAGCATAAACTTGAGTTCATAGACTTTGAATGTCTTGACAAATCCACTCAAGTGTAAGAAGATTTCTCTTCTTTTGCTGAGGCTAAGGGCGCTAAAGCGTACACTCGCCCGTGAATATAGATCCGGGTTGCAATCTGAAAGTGATTACAAGCCATTGTGTTGAGCTCAAAACGTTGAATGTTTTGTGACAAGCTCAACCCAAGATAGATTGCTCTACCAGTTGTTGGAAAAATTGTTCAAAATAGACATTTTCCTTAAAAATAGAAATGACATGTTTTGAAAAATATTTATAACTTTCATTCGAGCTTTATGTACACACCCGTGTCGTTATTGAGCGACATTTCTAGGTACGTCCATATTATCGATACTGAAAGACATGTCGAGAAGAATTTTTTTGGATTTTCAACGATTTTTTAATTTTGTATTTTTGCTTTTTCATTAATATTTAAAAGTAGATGTTTGATAGATGAATCAAGCAGACTTCTTTGCCAGAATCTCTAGTTCTGCTGGAGTCAAACATCTCATACCAATTTGCCTAACAAGATACGCAAACCTCTCTTTCGAAAGAGCTTTTCTAAACAAGGTAGCTAACTGGTAATAAGTTCCAACAAAGTATAGTTCAACGATACCCTTTTCAACTTGTTCCTTAATGAAGTGATATCTGACATCAATGTGCTTCGTGCGGGAATGCTGTACCGGATTGCAGGAGATGGCTATGGCAGACTTTGAGTCACAGTACATAGGTACTTTATCAAAGTGGAAGCCGTAATCCGTGAGTTGTGTTCTCATCTAAAGACTTGAGCACAACACGCAGATAGAGACACATACTCCGCTTTGGCTGATGACAATGATGTACAATCCGGCTTCTTGGAAGACCATCCCACAAGCTTATCTTGACCTAGAAATTGTGCACCACCAGAAGTACTTTTACGTGTATCAAGACACCCTGCGTGATCAGAATCTGAATAGACCGTTAGATAGAAACTGGTTTCCCTCGGATACCAGAGTCCCATGTGAATGGTATTCTTAAGGTACCGAAAGATCCGTTTAACCTCCTTGGGGTGATTTTCAGTGGGTCGTGTTTGATATCGTGCACAATAACACGTAGCATGTAATATATCTGGTCGGCTTGCTGTTAAGTACATGAGGGAGCCGATCATGGAACGATATCTCGTTTGATCTATGGCATCTCCCTCCAAATCAACATCTAGGGATGTGGTTGACAATTGTGTCCCAACGGGGTCACATGAGGTCATACCATGCTTTTTGATTATCTCTTGACAATACTTAGCTTGGTTGATAAAGATACCACTTGGGGATTGGTGAACTTGAATTCTTAGAAAGAATTTTAGTTCGCCCATCATAGACATTTCAAATTTGTTGTGCATTAATTTTTCAAACCATTTGAAAGTTTTGGGTTTGTAGACCCAAAAATAATATCATCAACATAAATCTGCACAAGCAAAATGTCATCCCCATATTTATAAGTGAACAAAGTTAGATCAATGGAACCTTTTGAGAAACCTTTGGATACTAGAAATTTCGAGAGCTCGTCGTACCACGCCCTTGGAGCTTGCTTTAGTCCATAAAGTGCTTTGTGGAGACGATACACCTTGTCAGGATAATGATGATTGACGAATCCTTCCAGCTATGTGACATAGACTTCTTCCTTCTAAGGACCGTTAAGAAACGTCGTCTTTACGTCCATTTGATAACCGATGACCCCTTATGTGCAGCATAAGCAAGAAAAATCCTGACCACTTCCATACGAGCTACTAGAGCAAATGATTCTTCAAAATAAATACCCTCTTTCTGGCCATACCCATTAGCCACTAGCCTAGATTTATTCTTGATGATCGAGTTCTCTTCATCCATCTTGTTTTTCCAGATCCATCGAAGATTTAATGGTATTACATCGTATGGTGTGTCAACAAGTTCCCATACTTTAAGTCTTTCAAATTGTTGAAGTTCATCCGTCATCGATTCAATCCAAGCGTGATCAGCCATGGCTTCTTTGATGTTTTTTGGTTCAGCTGTACTCACGGCGAGTGCGAACATACAAACATCACCATCGGTTTCAAGTTGTCGTCTTGTACGAACGGGCTGTGAAGGGTTTCCAATTACTTGAACCAAAGGATGATCTCGGGTCCAATGATGTGTTGAAGGATGTCGTTGGTAGAACGTATGCATATTTGACGGATCAACATTGTAACACCCCACTTTGATAAGTGGACCGTTACACGTAATTATGGCGTGTCATCAAAGTATGCAAGGTAATATGTACTAAAACATACGTGACCATAGGGAAAATCGGAATCAAACATCGGTTCCCAAACATAAGCCCAAAACATAAATAAAGTAAAGGAAATAAGAAATGACTAAACAAGCATAAGTATATGAAGGCAAAAGGAGAAGAAGTCTATGGCAGCTTCCATCCTATTCACATCCTCCAAATGCTGGAGTCGTGGGTACCTGCCGTTTTGGGACATGGAAAGGAAAGTAACGGCTGAGCAAAACACTCAGTGCACGGATATATGACATAGTATGATTGACTGAAACATAATAAAGACTTAATAGCAACGGAAATGTATAAGTCCTGGAAAACCTGGTATAATTTAGTAAAATTGGTTTTATAGTTTGAAAATCCTTACGTTTATCTTATAAAAACTGTTTAACATGTTGACCATTAGCCAATATAGGTCATGAATTATCAACGTGCATGAATACTTGGAGGGGTGACCTGGTCATGTAAATTAGAGGGGCTGCCTCTAATTTAATATAAGTTTTTGGGAAGGAGGGATCAGCTCCTTGTGAAGGATGCAAGGCACACACCACATTCACCTGAATAATCTGCTGAAAACATGTAACCTAGGATGCACCCATACGCCCCACATGATAATAATAATATGGCCAAAAGCTGAAGGGACGCCACGAGCTATCACTCCGCCGTGGTGAAGTCATAACACTAGTGCCTCCAGTGTTATGGTTATGGTACCTCCATAACTAGGTGAAACTAGTCATGCATGTATATGGCTTTAGGTATCTAATTAAACATAAGCAATTCAAAAACATATAAAACATATACTGGGAAAACTGTTGGCTGCATACGGGACATCCTAATAAGGAAAGAATGTCCATACTGAAAGGACTGAGAATCCGTACCTTGTGTCCAGTGAATGGAAAAGATGAACAAAGTAAATCCTACTTCGATCTCACTAATGCTACATAGAAGGATACGTGTATAAGTATATTGTTTACTGCGTACGTAACTGATTATAATATGTCTTGACTTATTTTATATGTTTTAGTCTTGTTTTACTGATTCTAATGTTATACTGCTTTTATCATGTGTTTTAAGTCTTCTAATTAAATATTAACTGATATTCTTGTGTTATTATACTTGTAGTGTAATAATAAGTAACTTTCTAAAAATAGCAGATTTCCTAATATAGAAAGTTTCCAAAAATATAAAGTTTCCAAAAATAGAAAGTTTACAAAAAATAGATTAACTGCTTAAAATAGAATAGTTTCTAAAAATAGAAAGTTTCCAAAAATAGTTAGTTTCCTGAAATAGAAAGTTTATATATTTAGAAATAAGGTGAATTAATAAGCTAATAATATAAGCTTAGTTTTACTGATTAAATCTACTAAGTCATGTGATTAATAGTATAGTTTATTAATTATTACATGTAAATTAAATAAACTATAGGTTATATGATTTAATTAAATATAGTCATGACTTAATTAAATTAAGTGGTTAAAATACTTAGGTTAAAATATGTATTAATATCTATATTAATATAACCTAAGTCATGGAAATTAATTAATTATAAGTCTTGTTAAAATAATTAATTAATACTATGGTATAAACACATAAATACTTGGTTTTAAAACATGTATTATGAAATAATAATAATTAACCTAAGTCCATGATTAAATTAATTTAATTAATACCCATGTTAAATTAATTTAGTTTTCCTTGAAAAAAAATAAAAGAACTTGTAAAAATGTAAATCTTGTAAAGAAAATGTTTAACTTGTAAAATTCGACCCGTGCCCGTGTTTAAAATAAGCCGAGCCAAAACACAACCAAGCCGGCGGCTAGGACTGTGACCAGCCGTCGGCTGCCACTGACTACGCAGGGCTTCCCCTGCTGTGATGTTAGTTCCCACCGGTCTAGACCGGTTCCCCCTGCTTCCTAATCAAAACCCACCGAGACCTTGTATGGTCTCGGTTGCCACTGCCTGCACCAAGGTTTCCCCCGTGGGTTCCTTGGTTGCTACTGTCCGTACAAAAACTACACCGAGCCCTTTAAGGGTCTCGGCCGGTGGAAGACAAGTGACACCGAGAGCTATGAAGCTCTCGTTTTAGATGTGGATAGTTACCATAAGCCGCATACACGTTTTCCGGATTGGGCTTGGTAGTTTTCCGGTGAATAGTTACCATAAGCCGCATACACGTTTTCCGGATTCCCTTGAGTAGAAGGACAATCGGTGTATGAATGAGGACCGCCACAAGTCTCGCAAGAAATTGCTACAGCTTTAACTTGTTGTTGTTGGTTTGTAGCGATGAGCAAGATATTTTTGTTCATTTCAGCCATCATGCGGGTGAATTCGGTCATATCTGGGTTTGCTAAGGTAGAAGAAACATTGAATCTCGGGTTATTCCTTGAAGATGCGGAGGAATCCCAATTTTTGTGATGAGTAGTCATGTTATCAATAAGCTCTCTACACTCCTCGGGTCTTCTTTTCATAAATGTGCCACCGGCGGCTGCATTAATAGTATCACGATCACGAAAAGTTAAACCATTGTAGAAAGTGTCAATTAAGGTAACGGGGAGCATGTTGTGGTTTGGACATCCATCGATCAAAACATTATATCTTTCCCAAGCATCAAAGAGAGATTCATCGGGTTCTTGCATGAAACCGCTGATTTGATTTCGAAGGCTCGTGACCATGGATGGTGGAAAGTAGCGCGACAAAAATCGTTGAGTCATGTCGTCCCAAGTATGAATGGAATTCTTCGGGAGACGATCAAACCATTTTTCGGCGTGGTGGGATAAAGTATGTGGAAAGAGCTGTAGGCGAAGGACATCCATAGTAACACCGGGCAACTTCATGCTTTGAGTAATAGTAATGAATTTGTCGAGGTGCTTGTTGGCATCATCTCCGGCAATCTGCGAAATAGATTAGTTTGCACTTGTTGGATCATGTGATGCTTCAACGAAAACTACGGAGCCGTGATTTGCATCGGCGCAATCGCTCCTCCTCGTCCATTCATGGTGGGTTGACAAAGCTCCTCCATTGTCCGAAGATCGGGTGGTGGAACATTGTTGTTATTGTTGTTGAGGTGCGGTGGGTTATTGTTGTTGTTCACACCTGCCATAGCTAAATCTTCACGAGTCTCGGGCTCTGGATAAGTTGAAGATCTAGTACGCATACACCTGCGAAAACAAAAGAAAAAGATACCAAAGCAATAGACAATATATATATACACTATAAAAAAATAAGAATAAAATCTTTTTGGATTTTTGAAAATTTTTAATTTTTATGGATTTTTAACAATTTTTAAACAAGAAAAATAACGTTCACGAGTGAGCGGATCCCAGACTTCAACGCGTCTCTCACAGAAAACCGTTAATCTTAACGAAAAGAGCCGGCAGCGGCGCCATTTAATACAAAGATTTTCACTAAGTATGAAAGTTCGTTGAATCAGTCTCTTCGAATTGATTATTGGTTTAAGTGCGACTCAGTCGTCTTTTGGTGGGAAACAATAAATTGGTCGTTGTAGTAAAATTAAAGTGTAAAACGTTAAAGTAAATGACGGTAATTAAAACTAAAACTAATTAAAAAGTAAATGGTGCAATATTAAAAACATTAAAAGTAAATAATTAAATGACAAAAATTTAATGCTTGACGAAAAATTAATTTGACAATGTAATAGAAATGTAAACTTGAAATAATGTAAACTTAAAAATAAAAACTAAAACAAAATATTAAAAACAAAGCTAATTGGAATGCTGGTCGGAATGCAAAAGGAATGTGAAAGGAATGCAAAAGGAATATAAAAGGAATGCAAAAGGAATGCAAAAGGAATGAAAAAGGAATGCAAAAAGAATGTAAAAGGAATGCAAAAGGAATGTAAAAGGAATGCAAAAGGAATGTAAAAGGTATGCAAAAGGAATGGAAAAGGAATGCAAAAGGAATGTAAAAGGAATGTAAAAGGAATGAAAAAGGAATGTAAAAGGAATGTAAAACCCTTTTTCGACCAAGCTAATCGGAATACAGTAAGGAAAAAGGCAAATAAGCTAAATATAAAAGCTATTACTCAAATAAGCACACAACCAAAAACTCAATAATAACACGTACAAGTAAAAGCTAATAAGCTAGAATTTAAAGACTTTTAAGAACTCAAAATAAGCAAACATAATAAGATAAACATTAAAATGATGAGACCTTTTTTAAGAAAAACTAGAAAAAAAAAACAAATAAGCTAAACACAAAATAAGCTAATAAGATTGTCAAACTTATAGCTTATTCCGTATGAAAATTTAAGGATGGATAAAAAGATAAACTTTTTAATCAAATAAGCAAAGAGATTAAGCAAAAGATTGCTTAATCCGAATTGGTAACAAATCAAAAACAAGAAAAGTAGGATGAGAATGATAAAATAAAGCTTGATTAAAGGAAAATAAAGATTAACAATGAAACTAACTTACTTGGAATCAAAGTGCACGAAATTTAAGACATGAATTTAAAGAACAATTTAGTAAAAATGACATGAAAATGGAAATGGAGCAAATAAGTAAAGGTGGAAAGTCTAATTTGTCAAATTAGCTAACAAGAAGAAAAATGAATCTAATGGTTTATTTATAGGAGAGCAGGAGTAGAGTGGAAGCTTCCTCTCTCTTTCTTTCTTTCTCTTTTAGTCCTTAGTCTTCTAACTCTTCGACTTTTATTATTTTTTTAGACTTTGTCTCGGGATTTGTTGATGAATGACTTGAACTCGTCTTATATTTTCTTCATAAATTAGACTTGAGTTCTTCGGCTTTATTAAACTTCCGTCTTTAGACTTTTTCTTCAATAAATCTTCAGAACAAGCCTTGGACTTCCGTTCTTTTTGCACTCTTGATTTCTTGACTTCGTCTTTTGTATTTTTCTTCGATAAAAGCCCGTGAAAGCCCGTGTTTTCTTCCTTGTTCATATCTTGGTCCTAAAACACAACAAAAACACAAACCATGCACAATTCCGACATTTACGACATAAAATACATGTTATGGTCTTGTTTTCATTATAATTAAGTGGTAAAAGGATGGGTGTTTTCACACCTATCAACATTACTGTACGAAATCATGAATCGTAGCAGGGTGTGCTGTTCGTAGTCCATTATTAGGATTAAATTTAACTCGTGTCTGTCCGAGGTAGTGCGTTAGCAGCTTGCATCTCATCATTAGGCTGAAGGAAAAGCCCTCGTATACATGGTAATACGAATGGCGTCCTTTATGGTGACGAATATATGACATGTGGGTGTAAGAAATGAAAGTGTCATCGAGCAGACGTGACAGCTCTCACTGATACGCCGGTGATGGTACTGAAATTCTTGTGGCCTGATTAATACATGGCACAACAAGATGGATATACCCTTTGGAGGGTACCCTGAATTTCTTAAGGATGTTCCAGAATTTGACGTGAGTCATGTGTCTTGACTCGTGTTTTGCAAATATAAGCATGACATGTGTCTTTGACTGGTGTCTTGACATGTGTCTTCGAAAATTATACATGAGACATGTGTCTTGACTGTTGTCTTGACATGTGTCTCGAGGTGTGAAACAAATAGAACTACAAATATTAGGTTATTATGCCAGAATTGGCGGATCGGTTGGACCACTGATCCTTTGTATTACTGATCACGTCCGTAGCCGGAACTTCCGTTGCGATTGCTAGGATAGTTGCTGTCACAGTAGTGGTTACTATCGTCTTGTCTGTCAGTTCCATGACGGTCATTCTCATGACTGTGATTCATGTAACTATTCAGCTGAGTGGCCGGCTGGTGCCGGTTCTCCACTCATATGACTGAAACGCTACTGAATGACGTGTGACATGTAACTAAGAATTAGGGAGAATGATTTGTAGAATCTTGATAACCTATGAATCTATGAAGTGGGTTGAAGATTCCTAGAGAGAGAAACTAGAGAGAGAAAGTGAGAGAGAATCTATGTGTCTTTTTTATTAAAATGAAAACAAGGAATGAACAAAAACCAACCCCTTTCCATGGTGGAAAGGGGTATTTATATCCAAGGCCTTATTTGGGCTTGGGCCGACCCATGACAAGCCCATGGGTCGGTTTCTTACTTAACTTAATAAGTAACACTAACTACGAGCTATTACAACATTAATAATATTGTGGAGTGACCGATACTTCTAATATACGTAAAAACGTATTTCTAACAATCTCCCCCTAAGGGAGGTCACTCCACGTTTACAAAGTTCTAAACCTAGCATACTATACTAAGTCTTCGTTCTTCAGCTCGTAGTCTTTTCTTCTTTCTTTTTGTTGTGAATATTTTGATTTGATCTTTTAGGCTTTGGCTTGAGAGCATTGTTCTTTTGGCCTTTCACGTGCGATCTTTGCCTTCTTGTGAAACTTGCCTCCTCGTGACTCCATGTTCCACACACTTATGTCTTTTTGTTGAATTCTCGAAAGCTTCAGAGTTTGGTACAGCAGAAGACTTCATTTTGCACTTTCTTGAATTTTGCTGAACTTTGATGCAGAAAAACATAAGCATGTGGGAACGACTTCTACAGGTACACCGCAACACCACCGTCTTCAACTGGTACACAGCAACGACACGAATAAAATGGCTTTGACATTTTATTCTAATTCGGTAGCATTTTACCTCCGGTCGGTGAAGACCGTTGGACGATATTAGATATCGTACCCGTGACGGATAGTTTCAATTAAGTAACTTCCTGACAGGATTTCGCGGGTAAACCCGTTCTCTTTATTCGACCGTCCAAAGCTGACTGCGAACATAAAGAGTGAATCACTTGGATAAATTATCCTTGTGATTTGAAGCCGTCAATTCATGAAACCTGGAACAAGTGAATTTCAATTAAGATTTTCACCATCGTTGCTTTCCAGTTATCACGAGCTCAATTCATAAAGAATCTTGCACGTCACCTACCAAGTGCTGTTTGATGTTAACACTAGAAGGATTTCCACTCGTCACTGTGCTCAATAAAGAGTCACTCTGAGTGTTCTGGAAAGATCATATGATAATGCGTAGAGGCCTGGAACGAGTTTAAGTTCAATTAAGAATTAAACCACTGTTTCTTTCCAGTTTTTCACAAGATTGGTTCTTAAAGAACCGCACGTGTAACCTACCATGAGCTTGTTTGATGTTGGCTCAAGCAGGATTTCCATCTTCATTGTAATACTTGCGTATTACTCGGATGTTCTGGCAATATTACAGGAATACTACGTAGGACTCATGAAAAATCTCTTACTTTTCACAGTGTGTGAGAAAGCAAGGAATAAATGAAAAGTGTCCTAATGAGACTTTTGATGATCTCGTGGCTCTAGACTCGATAGTGCGTTTTGATTTAGTGAGCGATGGCTGGAGAGGAGTGCCACCTTTTCAATATCAGTCTATTCGGAGTGAATAAACCAATAGATAACGTGTTGATCTCCGTGTGATTAAAACAAATACCTTTTGAGAGATATTTGAGTTAGCTGGGAAGGGTTGTGCATTGCATCACTGGGTCCATGATGTCTTTCTTCAATATCGAGAATCATTAACAAAAATGATCTCAATAGCGTATGTATTGACCCGGTTTCTGCCTAAAGTTGTAAGGAGGGCTTCTTTCTTTACACCCTTTATCTTTACATTTCTTTTTCATTCTTCAACCCCTTCAATGCTTACCAATACGTCATAACTAGCACCTTGTTGTGATTGTTCCAGTGCTAGCTTAAGTACTTGGTCGGCATTCAGCTACGTTCACAATCTTTCTCCAACTTTCCTAGGACTTCTAATTCTATCTAGGAAATTGTCCTTGGGAAGATTCCATCGGCTCTGATGAATCATTGGACTAAACCTATTCCTACCACCCTTTTGTCACCACATTCGTCGTGAATTAAGCGTGTTTTGGGAAAGTATAGCCACCATGAAAAATCCTTGAAAATCACCTACGGTACTTGTGATATTGAAATCAAAAGTTTTGTACCTTAGGTGTTTTGTTCATCAAAAACGCTCCCCCTTAACACGTGCTTTACACATATTAAGTTGGATTATCGTTAAGTCTTTTTCATCTTTTAGCCAAGTATGATTTAAGTCTCCTTAATCCCATTTTCTCCCCTTATCCAAAATGTTAACCATTAATATTTGGGATATTGAATGGATTAACCGGTCTTTGGGTAAAAATGAAATCGATGTTTGGCCATAGTACATGTTAATGCTCCCCCTTAAATTAATAAGGGATAGTTGTAGTGCTTTAGTATGATATATTTTGAAAGATTTAGAATCTCGTGAGAAATTCTTGAAAAATTATCATACCGTAACACTACATCAAGCCGTAAAAGCACAATATTCACAAATTTACATATTTACAATTAAAAACCAATATAAAGTGGACCTGAAATGTATGACCCATTAGATGGATCGTTGCAGTAACTTGTGGTGCACTCCATATGGTCTACCACCAACGAATCTTTCTAAACTCCTCATCAATCTACGTTCACGGAGCTTTTGATCAATCTTCTTGATCACATACTTCGCCATTTGCCGATAACCCTGATGCCAATCCTCGGTCATCTCTGGTAAAGACCCACCCGAATTAAGATGCTCCAATTTTCCTCTGACGTAGAGGAGAGTCCCATCACTGTACTTGTAAAGTTCTCCTACCCTCATAAACTTCATAATCCCACGGCTGTTCAGGTAGAAAATCCCGCAATTCGGAACAGAAATGCCGGTATAGGGACATCTTGTGACATGTTGAGGTAGAACTTGGTTCATTGGACGGGTGAGGTTAAGCTTCCTTTGGTAGCTTTCGACTCCCAATTGAAGATCTTCAACTCGTTTCTTGATAACAACGCTTCGTGTGAACATACGAAGTGCTGTATTCAAGGCAATAATGTCTTCACGAGCAATATGGGTGAGTTGATCCCGGGTCATCATAAGCAACATGTCTTCGATATCCTTAAGACGAATGATAGAAAAATCTCCCTGCTGGATTTTGTATTCTCTGTCATCCTCCCTTTTCAGACGAATCTCCGTCACATGATAATAGCCATTCTTGGCTTCAGTTTTCAGCCCTAAAATACTGGAGATGTGGATATCGGATCTAACGTTACTTCCTGAATTGGCTAAGCAGCAACCCTGTACGCCCTTCGAACTCGTTCGTCCGAATGAGATGCACCTATAACAGCATACATATCATAATTACGAGTTACCCTTGGGACCCAGAGTCGGTTTACCTTTTCCTCGATCCAGGGTATTGTCCCCCAGTTGGCAGCTTTCAGCAAGGTCAAGGAGGTTGCGTACTTTGATGAACCCTTCAGAAGATACTCAAGATCATAAGTGACGAAGAAGTCGAGAGCAATCTGATTATCTTGAGAAGGATCAAGTGGAGGTGGAGCTCTTTCTGATTCATGGAGGCCTGGCCTTTGAACGGTGTTAAGAGCTTTCAGGACCTCGTCAGCATAATACTCGAACTCCATTCGGGTTAACCTGGTTTTGGCGCGAATTCTCTTATCCTTTAGCGCTCTCTTTACCAACGACGGAGTGACCGAAGATTTATACTCATGAGCCAGAAATGCGCACAAGTCAATCGGATCCCAGCCCGGATCCAGCCAGGTTCTATTGATCATGTTCCCTTCCCAACAGTTGGAACTTGTCTTGGGGCGTCTTTGGCTTTACTGCGGATACGGAGATATAAAACATCTCTGTCAGCGTCTGTGATTGGATCATATTGAGCCGCTGCCGTGATCCAAGCTTGTGGCGGTGCAGTCTCGTCAATCTCCAACGTGTCTGCCCAGTCCCGTGTGCTTGAATCAGGAACAGTAGATTGTGGTTCTTGTTGTAGAGGAGTAGAGACATGAACAAGTGTTGGTTCTGATTCAGGCATCTCGGCGGTGTTAAGAACGGGTGAGTGTTGTGCAGCTTCAGGTTCAGTTACTGACTCTGCAATCACAGGAGCAACAACAGAACTAATAGGGTTAGTGGTAACAGGTATAGACACAGCAATAGATGTACCAGGAATCGATGACGCCGTAGTAGCATTCACATCGTGGCGCCACTTGGATCGTCTTGATTCCGTTGAGGTGGATTTTTCTTTTTCCGCATCATCTTTCTTAGACTTGGTTCCAGACTTAGAGGGTTTCTTTGTGCTGGCCACCTTATCCCCTGTTTCAGGTTGTTTACCCTCATCATCCTCATCGCTATCCTCGTTACTTACCTTAGCACTCTCCTCATTTCCATCACCACCATCATCACCATCATCATCATCATCATCCTCATCATCATCACCACCATCATCATCATCTCCTTCTTCTTCTTCTTCTTCTTCTTCTTCCCCGTCACCCTCTTCTTGATCACTTCCTTCCCTTTCTTCCTCAGGCAGAATGTGGTATGGTACCACACTTCCAAACGTTTTAAATAACCGATCATCCTCCATGATAGCGTCATTGAGTGATTTATAGAGATCCCGTTGAATCCTAGATTTATCAAAAGATCCAAGTTCCCTCATACGAGCTTTGAGGATCTTCTTCAATTCAAAATCCGTTAACTCATAGGCAATTTTGTAGGCGGATTCTGAAGGATTGGATGACTTGATCATCAAGTTATCAGCCGCGAGTTTCTTCAACTCATCACGCAGTTTTGGCATAATGGATTCAACGGATTCTTTCACTCTCTCTTCAACAGAAGCTTCAAGTGCTTCTTTCTGCTCCTTGTATTTATCCCTCATAGCTTGAAGTCTTGTGATACGTGCAGCATGCTTATCAGCTTCAGCCTGCTTAACCTGAGCTAGTTCTTCTGCATGAGCTTTACGTGTCAGCTCCATCTCTGCAGCGAACTTAGCAAGCATCTCTTCTTGGGCTTTCTTAGATGCTTCTTCACTTTGAACTCGTCTATGTAGCTCTTGGCGAAGTTCATTCATCTCTCTTTTTTGATTATCCGTATGTTTATCCAACATTTCAGCCATTACAAATGCAGCCATTAAAGATGATGCAGAGCTACTCTGGGTTGGTTGAAGAGGATCGGTTGTTACTACAGTACTAAGGATGGGAGTTATTGGTGGTGGAAGGAATGGTGTTGAAACCGGTCGGGTTGGTAAGGGCTGTATTGGTGGAGGTTGAGTTACTAAAGGCTGAGTAGGCACCATGATTGTAGGAGCACCGGACTCTTTTTCAACACTTGCTGAAACAGGGATGGATGTCTCCTTCGAAGTAGAATACCGTTCAGGTGATCCAAACTCATAAATATCCTCTGGCTCCTCGTACTCTTCTTCAATATTTATCTGTGCACCCGAACCACTACCGCCCGTATCTTTCCTACTCCTTTCAATAGCTATCTTCATTAATTTTCTCTCAGCCTTGTCAAGAGTAGGATCATCAACATCTTCTTCGTCGCGGAGAACTAACTCATCAACCGTACCCTTTCCCTTCTTAACCTCAGTCTTCTTCTTCTTGGTCTCGGGTTCAGGTAAAGCAACTGGTTGCTTGCGTTTACCTTTACTCTTGACCGTAGTAGACGAGTCTTCTACTGTCTGAAGGCTTGCTTTAGCTTCTTGATTTCTAGCAGCAGTAGCTTGTAATCAGCTGAAGCTTTAATTCTATTCGTCAGAAGATAATCGGGAATTGGACCAGGAATCACACCACCAGATGGTCCTTCATGCCTTAGATCTACAGTATGATCAGCCTCTTCAGTGTGATGACGACTTGCTGCATGCCTATCAATAGTGACATCATTCTTCATACAATAATTAATGATAAGCTTGATAAACCGAGGGTAAGGAAAGAAATTATTCTTCAGCTTCTTGTTTTGGAAGAGTTGAAAGGTGAATTCTTCCCACAACAATAATGCATAATCTGCATTTGCGCCTGTGTACATCCCATGGAAGATGTTCATAATTGGACTACGCAAAGCATCATGCCCACTGGTTTTAGGTGTAAGACATCTACTAAGAATACCCAACATTGCTCTCCACGGTTGACCTACTTTAGCGGTGGTAAACTCAGACACAACTCGTATGTCAGGACATCCAAGAGCATCGAACATCTCCATAAGTTCGTCTTTAGTAGGATCCCTAGAAAATGACATACCTTTGGGTGTATCTCGAATGCCAAATATCTTACGGAAGTCTGAAACAGTAAGTGTCTGCTGCTTGTTGTCGAGAGTGAAGGTGATCTTGTTTGAAGTGCTTTCCTTGGTAGCCCGGAACTCATACATGTAATCATAAGGCACCGAGGCAGTACTCCTTAAAGCATTCTTGAAATGAGAGTGATCAAGGATTGCTATGGCTTCTTTAAATCCATGGTGAGTGGATTTTGAGACTTGCTTCAGCCGGTAATTGTTTGGTATGAACTTGAGTGTTCGTGCTTCGGCAATTGCGGCTACTCGAGAGTCTTGGATTGCTTGTACTGTTGGATTAGTCATCGTATCTGCTCAAGATAAGACGTGAAAGGTTGATGCACAAAAAATATATAGATATGCATCATTATTACTTCTAAGCATAACACATTTCAACAAATACCTATAACATGCAAACAACTATCAATCAAACAACTCTTCATCCGGAACTTTCCTTCATTCGGAACTCTTCATTCGGAACTCCTTCATTCGGAACTCTTCATTTGGAACTCCTTCATTCGGAACTCTTCATTCGGAAGTCCTTCATTCGGAACTCTTCATTCGGAAGTTCATTCGGAACATCTTCATTCGGAAGTCCTTCATTCGGAACTTCTTCATTCGGAAGTCCTTCATTCGGAACTTCTTCATTCGGAAGTTCATCCGGAACTACTTCATTCGGAAGTCCTTCATTCGGAACTTCTTCATTCGGAAGTCCTTCATTCGGAACTTCTTCATTCGGAAGTTCATCCGGAACTTCTTCATTCGGAAGTTCATTCGGAACTTCTTCATTCGGAAGTTCGTTCGGAACTTCTTCATTCGGAAGTTCGTTCGGAACTTCTTCATTCGAAAGTTCACTCGGAACTCCTTCATTCGGAAGTTCATCCGGAACTTCTTTCATTCGGAAGTTCATCCGAAACTTCTTTCATTCGGAAGTTCGTTCGGAACTTCCTTCATTCGGAAGTTCGTTCGGAACTTCCTTCATTCGGAAGTTTGTTCAGAACTTTCCTTCATTCGGAAGTTTGTTCACCATGTTCATCCGGAACTTCTAAACGCAGCCTATTAATGATTAATCTAGTCGCGTTTGTGAGTTCTAAGGCAGTCTAAGGTAACCTAACACAATCTAATGATATTCCGAGCAAAACCCATCTAAAACCCTAATCAATTAAACCCTAATTAGGCAAACGATTCCTAATTTTGATAAAGTTGATTATCCGAATCAACTAACATGGTTTAAATGATGAATTAGGCAAATTATAAGTTAATGATTGATGTTATTACCTTTTAAATCGAATGAAACAGGTTGGATGATTAATAACGAGAGTTTTGAGAGCTTGAGTGTGTGTTTTAATGGCGGAAAGAAAAAGATAACAACAGTAACAGTGAAGATAAAGAAAAACGGGGGGGGGGGGGGGGGGTTTGGTTTTGACTTAGGTCAAAATCTTACAACTTTTCACAAGTTGTCACCTTTAACCCTACACTTTTCTTTCCTTTTCCTTTTTGGTTTATAATTTTTCATTTTTCCTAACCATTGTGAAACTTAGCCAATCTTAACCTTCACACAACTTAGCAATCGCAACCTATTAGCAAATCTCCAAGATCTTAAAGCAATTCTTATCACATTGAACAAGCACAAGTCGTATTCTACAGCAAGACCACTCATAAACCATTTAGCCAATTAATTTTCCACAAACACTTTTGAAATTCATTTTGATGACGAAGATAAATTAATATTTTCTCCCCCTTAAACGATGACCCGTTTTCTATTTAAAGAGCTGTAGTCATTGTTGAAAGAGTCAAATATTGATGAAAGTATTTCCAATTAGTATCTTGAAAAAGATTGATTCGTGGTGGCAATAAGATTTCTCTTATTTTGACAAATTAATGCACTGAGACGTACATTAACTCGTGTTAGACCAAGTTGTAAAGTAAACTTGATCCCTTTGCATGATTTGGCTTGTAAATCATGCCCGAGAAAATTAATTCCCGTTGTGAGCCAACGTTTTCCAAAGAAATACGTGACTTTAATATGAAAACCGGGTTGCAGTCTGAAATAACTACAAGCCATAATGGGCATGTTTTAAAAATGTACAACTTTTATACGGACTCTATTTATGGCACCGTGTCAATACTGATCGACATTTCTAAGGCCGTAAATATTACCGTACTAAAAGACATGCCCGTTTTAAAAAACGAAAAATAATTTTGGTTTTTCTGGATTTTATAATTTTTATGGTTTTTCTAGGTTTTATATTTTTTATGGTTTTTCTTGGTTTTATATTTTTTATGGTTTTTGTTGGTTTTATATTTTTTATGGTTTTTGTTGTTTATATATTTACGATAATATACATGATCACGAACAAAGGATACGCCTGAATAGTTTACCACCACTATTCAGCTGATTCTTCTGCCAATTCTTTGAGAGTCGCTGGAGTGAATGATTTCATGCCAAGCTTGTCGATCAAAAACTCGATTCGTCCTCGATCTACGGCTTTGGTGAACATATCTGCCAGCTGATACTCAGTAGTGACAAAATACAGCTCGATCACTCCGTTCTCCACCTGCTCTTTAATGAAATGGTAGCGAATGTCTATGTGCTTGGCCCGAGAGTGTTGAACATAGTTGCAGCAAAGGGCAATGGCGCTCTTGTTGTCACAGTACATCGGGATTTTGTTGAATCCCAAACGGTAGTCAGTTAATTGTGATCTCATCCAAAGGACTTGAGCACAACAACCGGACATGGCGATGTATTCAGCCTCCGTGCTAGAAATTGCAGCGCTTTTCTGCCTTTTTGAAGACCAACTGATCAATCTGTCTCCAAGGAGTTGCACAGATCCAGAAGTGCTACGCCTCGTGTCTTGACATCCAGCATGATCGGCATCTGCGTATGATATTAAAGCAATAGAGGAATCTTTCGGATACCATAGACCACGATGAAGTGTTCCTTTGAGATACCGAAAGATCCTTTTAACAACATGTAGGTGCTTTTCGGTAGGCCGAGTCTGATACCGGGCACACATGCATACGGCAAATTGCAAATCAGGCCTGCTAGCAGTCAGATAGAGAAGGGTGCCGATCATCCCACGGTAAAGTTTTGGATCGACAATAGTCCCATTCCTATCTTCATCTAACTTGGATTTCTCCACCATTGGAGTGTCCACGGGGTCACAATTTTCAAAGTTATATTTCTTTAAAGATTCTAGAGCATATTTGGATTGATTAATAAAGATGCCTCTGGGATTCTGAGAAATTTGTAATCCTAAGAAAAATGAAAATTTTCCCATCATTGACATCTGAAAGCGTGTGGACATTATCTTCTCAAAGCGATTTGACAATTCTATGTTAGTGGCAGCAAATATTATATCATCAACATAAATTTGTACCAGAATCATGTCGTTGTTCTCCTTGAGAGTGAATAGAGTGGGGTCCACCTTGCCTTTGGAGAAGCCTTCCGAAATGAGATATGTTGAAAGGAGATCATACCACGCGCGTGGAGCTTGTTTCAACCCATAGAGAGCCTTCTTAAGCTTGTACACATGATTAGGAAACTCCGTGCTAACGAACCCATCCGGCTGACTAACATAGACTTCTTCCCTTAGTTCACCGTTCAAAAATGCCGTCTTCACATCCATTTGATAGACGATCATGTTCATATGAGCAGCATACGCAAGGAATAGTCTAATAGCCTCCAATCTTGCAACAGGAGCAAAAGATTCTTCAAAGTCTATACCCAAGGCTTGTTTATATTCTCTAGCAACCAATCTAGCCTTATTCTTCAATACTGCACCCATCTCATCGAGTTTAACCTTATAAACCCATAACAAAGTAAGGATGTTAACCTTGTCAGGGAGAGGAACTAATTCCCATACTTCAAGTCTTTGGAATTCATTTAGTTCCTCTTGCATGGCTTCAATCCAAGATGATTGAGTCATAGCATGTTGCCAGTTTTTAGGTTCAACTTCGGAGAGAAATGCATCAAAGTAGCAATAGAGTGCACTCTCTTGTAATTGATGGCATGTAGAGACTGATCGATCCAGATCTCCAATGACATTCCTAATTAGGTGATCTTTTGTCCATTTAGTGCTATGGTTTTCAATCCTAGGTGGTCTGGAGTGAACAATAGAAGGAGCTTCTTCTGAGGTAGACGCGGCTGAAGGGTTTTCAGGTATCGGTACACCAAAGAAAGGAAGCTCTTGTAGGTGAGCATATTCCAAATCGTGATCAATAGAATCCTCTTCCACATCATTAGGCACAAGTAAGGGTGACGATTCAGGTGTAGTTTGAGAATCACTTGGTAAAGGTGCATCCGGTTCAATGTTAATTGAAGATGCATTAGATAAAGCTTCATTTGCTTGAGCAACAACTTCAGGGATTGGAGCTATCACTACAGGTGCTGGAACTTCATCATTTTGGGGATCAAAGAATTCATCAAACAACGGTTGAAACAGTTTATCCCACTCGGGCCTTGTAGGTGGTAAAAATGATGTAGAAGTAGGATTATTGGGAACTAATCCGGAACTAATAGCACCGGTTCCCATCTCATGAAGCGCGGGTTCAGAGCTGCGTTGCTCAGAAGCCATCGCTGTCAGCTCATCGAAATCAGCGTCCATAGTTTCTACAATCTTACCAAGACGACGGTTGTAAATTCGGTATGCTTTCTTGGAGGGTGAGTAACCAATGAAAATACCTATATCGGCTTTCGGTTGAAGCTTGCCCAAGTTCTCACTATTAATGTTTGGATAACAAAGAGCACCAAACACATGAAAGAATGAAACATCGGGTTTACGATCATGTAGAAGCTCGTAAGGTGTTTTTCCATGGCGTTTCCGAATGATAGAACGGTTTTGGGTGAAACATGCAGTAGATATAGCTTCTGCCCACAAGAACAATGGAGCGTTCGCATAAATCAGCATCGTCCTAGCAGCTTCCATAAGCGTACGATTCCGTCTTTCAACGACACCGTTTTGTTGTGGAGTACGTGCAGCGGATGTTTCATGTGAGATACCAACTTCTTCATAGTAATCACGAAGAGTCTGGTTGACGAACTCTGTTCCATTGTCTGTACGAATATGGCGGACAGTAGTATTCAAACGTACCTGAATGAATTTCAGAAAAGTGATGATAGCCTTCGGTGCTTCATCCTTTGTACGTAAAAATCTTACCCATGTAAACCTGGAGAAATCATCCACAATAACGAGAATGAATTTCTTACCGCTCACACTTTCAGTTCTCATTGGCCCACAAAGATCCATATGCAAAAGATGAAGTTTTTCTTGATTGGTGTCTTCAACTTTGGGCTTGTAAGATTTCTTGGTACTTTTCCCCCTTGAACACGCGGAACATAAATGGTCCTTGTGAAATTTAAGCTTTGGAAGACCACGAACTAATTCGTTTTTAGCCAGATGATTAATAGCATCAAAGTTGAGATGAGATAATCTGCGATGCCATAACCATGACTTGGTCTTAGATGCTTTAGAGAGAAGACATGCTGGAGAGGCGGCCATCATGTCTTGTAGGGACAACGTATAAAGATTTGGACCACGAGAACCCTTCAACAAGTCTTTTCCTTCCAAGTTGCGGATGAAACAAGTATGTTGTCGAAAAGCAACCTCTAGGTTGGAATCACAAAACTGTCCTACTGAAAATAAATTATGACCAAGACCTTCTACATAGTATACCCTTGAAATCATAACGTTTCCAATCTGATATTCACCATACCCCATTATCTTTGCAATATGATCATTACCGAATTTAACCGTTCCAAGAATCTTGCTGACGAAATTTCGGAGCATCGAGCGATCTCCGGTCATATGCTTTGAACAACCGGAGTCCAAATACCAGAGGATGATTTGGACCACCTGAAAATATCACCAGACGAAGACAATGTAGAGGTACCGGAATCTGAATGTTCCTTGTCATTAGCAGGTACAGATTTAATAATCTTAGATTTTCTAATTTTAGGTTTCTTAGATTTCCTAGCCTTCTTCTTCCTAGTTGGTGGTGTAGATTCTAGTTGGCTTAAATCCTGAGGTATTTCTTCACTGATAGGCACTATAGTGGGGGTTGACCTAATTAAAGGGCGCTGTTTCCATACTTTAGTGCTAGTGTGCCTAACTAAAGGACGCTCAGACCTAACCTCAATGGAAGCATTCCTAGTTAAAGGGCACATTTTTCCATCTAATGTAAAGGTCCTACCAGTGGGACGCCATTGCCAGCCAACTTGGGCACGTGTTCTACCAGTTGGCTTCCATTCAAGATCATTCCTAATGGCCTTCATCTCATTCACATGATCAATAAGACACAAATCATGACGTTGGGAAAACATACATTCATTACAATTCCAACATTTTAAATCAGAATTCACAAATGGTCTAGGCTTCTACACAGGCGCAGAGCTTTTAGTCTTAACGTGATTCTTTTTATTTAAAACTGAACTAACATTCCTATGGTGAGCTTCTACTTTCTTCTTGTTGGTACTACTAGTGGAGGGCTTGATCTTATCTTTCTTGAGTGGCGATCCTTTAGCCTTAGTAGACTCTTTTACTCCTGTAGAAGGCAAAGTGGGAACATTAGCAACAGATTTTAAAGGTGCCTTACTTGATGGTGCCAATGACGGTTTTGCTCCTGAGGTCTTATTGAATGGAGTTACAGCAATGGGTCGATTAGTGAGTAGTGCAGAACCTGGTTTACCTATGTATTGCAAGTAGGCTAAGCAATATTGAACACGCTTAATATATTCATGGGCTGAATAATAGTAGCTACTTGAGGGATCTAAGGCATAAAGATCGTCTAAGATATCCCTAACAAGATCTACATGCTTAATTGCATTCCTCATATAATCATCGTAGGTAACCGGGTTTTTCTTATGGAGCGGGTTCTTATAGAGCACTACTGACTTGGTTGTTGGAGCACTAGAGGACGGTGCAGAGTCGATAGCTAAGTTATCAACAACTTCTTGTCGGGTGAGAAGAAGTGTCTCCTTTAACTCGGCCAAAACCATGTTTTTGTCAATGAGCAGGATGTTTAAGTCAGAGATTTCCTCACACTTTTGGTTCAGTTGTTCAACATAAGATTGTTGCTGTGCTGCATTAAAACTAAGCGTTCTTCTATTGAATCATAAAGAGCGGATAGTCCCTATCTTGCCCGATCCATCTCCCCTAGAATAGACGAAAGTCTAATTTCTAAGTCCTGGTTTTTAGACTCTGCGGCCTCTAGTTCCAATTTTAATGTTTCATTTTATGACACATCTCTCTTCAATCTCATAATCTCTTACTCTAATGCCTTAACTATTGCAATCATCTTGTCACTCGTCTCAACACCGTTTTCACAACCATTTGCTATCAAAAGATCCTCATTTTGAGTTTGTTGTTTTAATTCTAAAGATATACAATGTTGTTCTAGTTGATTAAAGCGTTTTGAAAGTAAATTGTAAGAATCTTGTAGCTTTAAAAACTAAGCGTTAGATTCGTGACAAGAATGATTATCTACCTCATTTACAGTATCAGCAACATTTACAGAGAGATCACACACATCATCACATATATTCACAGCATCACAGTTAATCATAGCAGATGTAAGCTCATTCGAATAATTAACATTTACAGTAGTAAGCACATCACACGAAATTACTTCGGACAAGAATCGGTCATATTCGGATAAAATCTTTTCCTTTTCAATTAGTTGTAGTTCGTAAGCGGTGTCCATTTCATAAAACACTTTTTGAACTTCTCCAATTTCAAACTCAAGATTTTCCTTAAGAGATGCAAAACTTCCTTTTAGACTTTCGACAAATGGATTGATCTCATTCTTAAACACCTCGTTCATGTGTTCGAAAGCCCATTCTCCGGCGTTTAGGCCATTTGAAGTCGTACATTCCAAAATAACCTTGTCAAAATTAGTAAAGTATTGATTAATCTCCTGCAAGTTTAACCATACAGTGCTAACAGGTGGAAGATCCTTTGGAATTTCCTTAGGACCTTCCATTTTGACAAGTGTAGGAAGTGTACTAGGGTTTTCTTCATTCAACATGTAGGTTGGTGCTGTAATGAGATCTTTGTCCATATGGAAGCGAATTCTAAAATCCGTTTTAGCAAGCTCCTGATTCATCTTAAAATAATCACAATCTGGATATTTTGCAAAATTGTATGACCGATTCTCATCAACTAGATCCTTATTGGTGCGATCATCGAAAATAAAAATCGGGTCTAAGACCAAACCTAATTGGGTTGCATTATAGAGTCTTGGAATATGGCTTAAAGCTTGTTTTGCATACCGTGGGTTAGGGGGAAGGCCTTTTTGACGTGATAAGTTAAATTCTCTAAACGAAGCATCAAATAAGTGCACTAGTTGAGAAGCAGCGTATTGTCTTAAAAGCAAATAATCTAGACTTCTAATCTTATTAGAAGCATTAATCTCCATTTCATTCTTTTTAGACTCGAGTAACTCAAAATCCGTTTGAAGTTTTTGAAAATTAGTGACCACTAACTCTTTTTCTCTAAGTTATTTAGAAAGATCTGCTCTTAAGGTTTCAATTTCTTGCAAATGACCCATTTGTTTGTTTCGAAAATGATCATATTCGGGATTTGTTAGAACACTAGACGAAGGCACTAATTCCAAAGTGTGAACTTTCTCGTTGCTTAAGGCAAGCTCATCAGACAAATTCTTATTCTTAGCTAGGGTTTCTAAGAGTGCAGCATTCATTTGGCTAAGTAATGTAGCAGGAACCATGACCAAATCTTGTTGAGCAGGAGTATGCGTATGCGAAATGGCTCCCGGTTGTGATTCACTCAAAGTCTGGGGACTCACATTGATATTACTATCATTGATTGTCTCCTCATTTGAAAGACTCACCACCGAAGACTCATTCGAATCAGCACTCTCTTGCACAACTTGATGTGGTTGAATACTAGCATCAGTGGTATTATCAGTGGTATTAATAAGTACCTCAGATCTCTTTTCTGGCCCTAAGCTGGAGATAGTTTCCATAAGAGCTGCCTGTGCAGATTGAAGTTCATCACAATCTGAATCATACGCATCAAGATCATCTGCTTGGTATGCTGCATTCTGTGTGGTGACAACGTCTGGTTCAGCAATCCCTGGATCAGCAAGAAATGCAAGCTCCTCTTCATCAAGTTCCCTTCCTTGTGCCTGAGCATTCACCAGATAAATCTTCTCTGCAAACCATTGACCATCCCTTCTCCTCTTGGGTTTCTTGCAATCCCTGGACATGTGACCTTCTTCCTTGCAGTTGTAGCATGTAATCATTCTCAACTTGCCTGTGGAATTTGCCCGTGGAGGAGTGTTGACCATTGGAGCAGGATTGACCGTGCGAGCATTGGTAGTTGATGTAGTAGGTCTCCCCTGATAAGGTTGAATGGGTTGAACCATTACCCTACCATTCTTAATGGTAGCTTGTTGGCGAGAATTGGATGAATTCCTCAGCTGATTGTTTGTAGGAGCTGATCCTCTAAATCCTCGTTTGCTTAAAGTCCTTGTGAGGTAAGCAGACATAGTGGCTAACACTTCAACTGGATCAGTTCCTTGTTTGAATTCAGGAATGGGGACTTCATCATCATCACAATACAGTGCTTGGTCTTGTTGAGCTGTATAAGCACTAGAAGGAACACTCATGTGGTCAGAGTAGCTTAATGGATATGCTGCATTCTCTTGATAAGAAGAATATGAAGACTGAGCATAAGGTGCAATGCTTGCTGGGTGATGTTGTGAAGCATAGTGTGGTGAAGGTGCATTAAACCGATATTGTTGCTGATGTGAGGTGGGTGGTTGTGGTAGAATCGAGTATTGGGGGAAGGTTGGTGTCATGTAAGGTGATGGATGATAGGCTTGATGTCCCAAGATATAAGGAGTGTTGTTGTGTGACAAGCTTGGTTGATTCGCCATCAAAGTTAAGGAATCAGGGTACATACCTCGAGGCGAACGGTGCATGATCACACGTTTCTCATGCTGCTGAAGAAAAGCATAGAGTTGGTCCAAATTGCACTTATGCAAATCCCTGGTTAACTTAACATCGGTAATATACTCACCCCATTCAGCTTGAGGCAAAGTATTCAAAAACTTGGTGTTAACCTGGAATGGAGTAATCACGAGATTGTATACATTCAGATCATTCATGAGAGTAGTGAATCTGAAGTAATATTCGTGAAGCGTTTCCTCTGGGTTGTACGTGAATCTATCAAACAGATCATACAACTGACATTCCCTTTCCTGTTTGGTAAGAGACGTACCTTGTAGCAACACCTTTAGACGTTCCCATAAATCCTTTGCCACCGTATACTGACTTACCATTCGATAGATGTCATGTGGAAGAGCTTGGAGAATGGTTTGAAGAGCCTTTTCGTCTGCATCGGCAACAAGTTGTTGAGCTGGTGTAAGTTCTTCAAACTCCCTTGGTCGAGTCACATTGTTAACCACGATGGTACCATAGTCAAGTGGACCATTTAGAATTGACTTAACCATAAGCCTCCCATATACCGGTTTTCCCTTAAGGTAAGACATCATCCGGCCTTGCCATGCTTCAAAAACTTCTTTGATGAGCATTGGAGGGCGATTATCCGTTCCCGTAATGACGGAAATATCCGTAAGTGATATCATCTGAGGCATTACTGAATTCGGATTCATTTTGTTCACTTCAAAGAGACAAAGATTATCGGTTGATCGAGCAGTGAAATAAAGCTTGTGAATTGTGTTGAGTTTTTGTTGTAAGAAACCAAGATTAAATCCTCTAAAAAATCGTCGAAAAAACAAGTAAAATATCCCTTGATTCGGAACTTTTGTTGATTCGGAAGTGTTGATTCGGAAGATTTTGGCTTGGAATACCTTGATTCGGAACTTTTCGTTCGGAAGATTTGATCAGGAACTTTCCCTTGATTCGGAACTTTTCCCTTGATCCGGAACTTTCCTTGATCCGGAACTTTCCCTTGATCTGGAACTTTACCTTGATCCGGAACTTTCCTTAATCCGGAACTTTCCCTTGATCCGGAACTTTACCTTGATCCGGAACTTTCCTTGATCCGGAACTTTTGGTTCGGAACTTTCCTTGATCCGGAACTTTCCTTGATCCGGAACTTTTGGTTCGGAACTTTCCTTGATCCGGAACTTTCCTTGATCCGGAACTTTTGGTTCGGAACTTTTTGATCCGGAACTTTGGTTGATCCGGAACTTTTTGATCCGGAACTTTTTGGTTCAGAACTTTTACTGGGTAAACAGAAACCTTGTTCGAGTATACAGTCGATCAAAAAAATGAAGATTAAACCCAGATTTTTACCAAGTTACCCAAAAAGTTTTGTGATTTCTACAATAATAAGCAAAAACTAATACTTATCTACTAATCCCAATCACAAAAACACCAAAACTCCAAGAATCAAGATCGATCTTCTTAAAGAACACTAATACAATCAAAAACTAAAAAACAACACAAATCATTACCTTAAATCACCCCATAGCTCTTGATACCAAATTTAGAATCTTGATAACCTATGAATCTATGAAGTGGGTTGAAGATTCCTAGAGAGAGAAACTAGAGAGAGAAAGTGAGAGAGAAACTATGTGTCTTTTTTATTAAAATGAAAACAAGGAATGAACAACAACCAACCCCTTTCCATGGTGGAAAGGGGTATTTATATCCAAGGCCTTATTTGGGCTTGGGCCGACCCATGACAAGCCCATGGGTCGGTTTCTTACTTAACTTAATAAGTAACACTAACTACGAGCTATTACAACATTAATAATATTGTGGAGTGACCGATACTTCTAATATACGTAAAAACGTATTTCTAACATGATTGATGGGAATCGTCTGGTGGTGAAGCATCATCTCCTCCGATCGCTTTGATTTAACGCCTTTGTCTTCGTCTTGTAGGATCTCCACGTTGTGAACATCATCAGTATCTCGTAGCATCTCCAACTAATCAGCAGCATCAACCCATAGTAACATCTCCAAGCTATGAGCGGCATCAGCAATTTATAGAGTATCAACAAGTGGAATACGCACATGGAATACGGTACATGGAGTACACATGGAATGCACATGAAATGATCGGTATGGGGTCGATCATCTGACATGATTTTAGAGGAAAATAATTGGTTAAATCGTTAGAAAGACCATCATGATAACCTGGCAATGCCAGCATGTACCTCATTCTGGTTGCATAGAGAAACGCTAATGTGTGGTTAAACGAATTTCAACGATGATTTTCCTGAAAGCATTATTAATTAAAACCAACCATGACTATCATGAAAGCAGAATTTAAATGAATTCCAACAGTGTCTTACATGAAAGCAAACACAACAAAAGAGACGTAAGACATAATCACGTGAAGACGAATTCATCATGAAGAAACATGAGACAACCTAACATGAAGGAGTGTATAACATAATCAGTATGAAATTGAAGTTAACCATGATAGTATGAAAACATACTTGACATAAAAACGTAGTAACTTGTGAGGGGACATGAAAAATTTTTATGCCAATAAATCATAAGAAAAATTTTATGCATGAAAAACAGTGCATGAATACATGGTGCAGTTTATAAAAACCTTTATATGCACGAGGGTAAACGCCAATGGTCAGTTTACCCAAACAAAAGACATGGCGAGGGGACGCCAATGGGTCGGTCTCAAAGTTAAAAGTTCTAAAAAAAGCACATGCGACTAAATAGGACCAGTCCTGTACCAATCATTACTTAGTCAAAATTCCTACAACAATGATACATGAAACATAAATAGGTAAAAATCATCTGTCAACACTTATCAGAAAAAAAAATTATGTGACTAATTATGAACTACTGGGGTTCAGTTCACATAGCCACAGTTCACGAGGAATATCATGCAAGAAACAATGACACATAACTAAATATGAATGACGGTTGTCCATCAATATTAGTAAAACAATATCGATGAAAACATCAAGGTTAAAACATCAAGGTGCTGAAAACATCATGGTTAAAACAACAATGCGCTGAGCACATCAATACGTGGAATAACAAGCGTTGGCTTTGGAAGCTCCTGGTGACTATCCACTAGTCACAGGTCAAGTTTTAGAGCCTACAGGTCGAAGCCTTGGCTCTGATACCATAATTGTAACACCCCACTTTTATAAGTGGACCGTTACACGTAATTATAGCGTGTCATCAAAGCATGCAAGGTAATATGTACTAAAACATACATGACCATAGGGAAAACCGGAATCAAGCATCGGTTCCCAAACATAAGCCCAAAACATAAATACAGTAAAGGAAATGAGAAATGACTAAACAAGCATAAGTATATGAAGGCAAAAGGAGAAGAAGTCTATGGCAGCTTCCATTCTATGCACATCCTCCAAATGCTCAAGTCCTGGGTACCTGCCGTTTTGGGACATGGAAAGGAAAGTAATGGCTGAGCAAAACGCTCAGTGCACGGATATATGACATAGTATGAATGACTGAAACATAATAAAGACTTAATAGCAGCGGAAATGTATAAGTCTTAGAAAACCTGGTACAACTTAGTAAAACTGGTTTTATAGTTTGAAAAGCCTTATGTTTATCTTATAAAAACTGTTTAACATGTTGACCATTATCCAATATAGGTAATGAATTATCAACGTGCATGAATACTTGGAGGGGTGACCTCGTCATGCAAATTAGAGGGGCTACCTCTTATTTAATATAAGTTTTTGGGTAGGAGGGATCAACTCCTTGTGAAGGATGCAAGGCACATACCACATTCACCTGAATAATCTACTGAAAACATGTAACCTAGGATTCACCCATACGCCCCACATGATAATAATAATAAGGCCAAAAGCTGAAGGGACGCCACGAGCTATCACTCCGCCGTGGTGAAGTCATAACACTGGTGCCTCCTGTGTTATGGTTATGGTACCTCCATAACTAGGTGAAACTGGTCATGCAGGTATATGGCTTTAGGTATATAATTAAATATAAGCAATTCAAAAACATATAAAACATATACTGGGAAAACAGTTGGCTGCATACGAGAAATCCTAATAAGGAAAGAATGTCCATACTGAAAGGACGGAGAATCCGTACCTTGTGTCCAGTGAACGGAAAAGATGAACGAAGGAAATCCTAATCCGATCTCACTAATGCTACATAGAAGGATACATGTATAAGTATATTGTTTACTGCCTACGTAACTGATTATAATATGTCTTGACTTGTTTTATATGTTTTAGTCTTGTTTTACTGATTCTAATGTTATACTACTTTTATCATGTGTTTTAAGTCTTCTAATTAAGTATTAACTGATATTCTTGTGTTATTATACTTGTAGTGTAATACTAAGTAACTTTCTCAAAATAGAGGTTCCTAAAATAGAAAGCTTCCAAAGATAGAAAGTTTCCAAAAAATAGATTAACTGCTTAAAACAGAATAGTTTTTAAAAATTGAAGGTTTCCAAAAATAGTAAGTTTCCTGAAATAGAAAGTTTCCATATTTAGAAATAAGTTGAATTAATAAGCTAATAATATAAGCTTAGTTTTACTGATTAAATCTACTAAGTCATGTGATTAATAGTATAGTTTATTAATTAGTACATGTAAATTAAATAAACTATAGGTTACAGGATTTAATTAAATATAGTCATGACTTAATTAAATTAAGTGGTTAAAATACTTAGGTTAAAACATGTATTAATATCTATATTAATATAATCTAAGTCATGGAAATTAATTAATTATAAGTCTTGTTAAAATAATTAATTAATACTATGGTATAAACACATAAATACTTGGTTTTAAAACATGTATTATGAAATAATAATAATTAACCTAAGTCCATGATTAAATTAACTTAATTAATAGTCATGTTAAATTATTTTAGTTTTCCTTGAAAAAAATAAAAGAACTTGTAAAAATGTGAATCTTGTAAAGAAAATGTTTAACTTGTAAAATTCGACCCGTGCCCGTGTTTAAGATAAGCCGAGCCAAAACACACCGAAGCCGGCGGCTAGGACTGTGACTAGCCGTCGGCTGCCACTAACTACGCAGGGCTTCCCCTGCTGTGATGTTAGTTGTAACACCCCGCTCCGCAAAGAGTCAAAGTGCTACTACTATGATGTCACATCAGATACATCAAATTTTAAAAGGGCTAAAATAAAAATTTTATTAAATCCAAAATACTTAAAGTAATATCTTAATAAACAGAAATCCCCAACACAACAGGGTCCAAAATGCAAAGTATCAAATCATAAAATGTCTTAAGATTTATTAAAACTTGGGTCAATCTAGGTAAGTCCAAACTCTCTCAATGCCCCGTCTCTCGCTTAATACATGCCGTATGGAAAAAGAAACGGCTGAGCAAAACGCCCAACGAACGGATACAACAAATGTGGTTTAAGCCAAAAGAGATAACAATAATGAAGATATCACAAGGTATGAACATAAGGATGATTAAGTGGATGAATAAAAAGGGTTAATGAAAGACAAGAATAGCCCACGAGCATACATAACAAATCACATATCCAAATCAACCAAATAATCATATATGTGTACTAGGATTGCGACTCCTATGTCCCAAAGTGACGGCGTGTAATGCACACACAAACCTATCACATTAAATCAAATCATATCATATCAAACAAATACCTAGGATGCATCCATACGCTCCCTGCAAAACAAATGTCAATAGCACGTGCACTAGCTCATGACTAGCACCCGCACTCAAAATAATATAATAATTATGTGCACCAAAAGGGAACGCCGGGGATCTAATCCCCAGTTAGTGTCATGTCACCGGTGCATCGTATGACATGGTCATGGTACCCTCATGACTAGATACAAAAATATGGCTCGGGCTTAAGGGTTCATTTCAAAGGCATAACAACTAGGAAAAACATAAGTATTCAAATGGGGAACATATAAAGGCATAACAATAACGGAATCATAACAAGGCAAAGAATTTAAGGATCATATCAAAACAGCAACTAAGTATGTGGGAACATAGCAATGGCATATGGATTTATCAAATGGAGTTGTGTAAGAAAGAGTAAAAGAGTGTTCTTTAACAAAGAACCGAATATCCGTACCTTAAAAGCACAAACAAGTCACGGAATCGTATACAAAGCAACAAGTCTTATTCCCGTGTTACCAAGGCTAAAAGATACATAAAAATATGTCTTACATACTGTTCTATCACAAAAGATTACAAGGTTTCATGATTCGGTGATTCAAAACCCTAATTATACACTTTCCCAAAACCCGTCATTTAGGGACTGTTTTAGAAGATCCGACTGTAAAACCATTTTCCCAAACCATACTCACTGATTAAACTCCAAATATGAAAAATACATTCGAAGTAGATAGTTTTAGACCCCGGATTCACTCAAAAAGCTATCCCGAGGCTCAAGATATGACTCTTACAAGATGACTCATATTCTGATTTTTAAGGACTGTTTTCAAAGATCTACACGGTAACCATAGTTCCCGACCACTTCAAAATGTTTTAAGACCTGTTATGAAAACTAGATTCATTGTATATAGTATTAGGCTTTTGAAACTCTTAAAAAGATGTTATAAGACCCGTTTTACCGCCCTTACAAGATCCCCCAAAATCCGGACAGCCCTTAATTATTATTACGTATGAGCCGGTTTAATGATCTAGACCACCATAGGTTAGCTAGATCTTTATAAAAACTTTATAAAAGCATATTAGAACATATTTAGGCTGGTCTAAAACAAGATCTAACATACAAAAACGTTTTTAAGATATTGCATCACCAAAACACATTTTTAGGGTTTCAAAACCCATGTTTATGCATTAAATCAAAATATAAGAAAGCCATAAAGGTGAAATAAGGATTATAAGGACTTACATGAGATATGTATAATGATATGGTAATCACTATACACACAAAATAATAATAATGGATGTTTAGTAACAATAATGGAGGTTTAGAGAGGAGAAAGATCAAGAACAACCTTAAGGTTTTAAGGTTTTCTTAACAATGGAGATGAGAGGAGGTTTTGGTGGAGTTTTGGCTAAGTGAAAAGTGATTGAGTGATGATTATAGACCAGCCTAAAGGTCCCTTATATAGTGGTTTCTATATTAGTAAAAAGCTTGATTTAAGGAAGAATATTAATTAGGTTTTTTCAAAGTTTGAAACTTATGTTACAATTTAGCATTTAACACATTTAAATCTCATTAAAATCATAAAAATACTTCCTAAAACCTATTTTGCCGTGTATTTTGAGTCAAACAAAGGAGGTGTTTCAATTTGATTTTAATGCCATGATATCACACTAATTACATACATTTTTTCCATTTTAAAAAGTCTTACAAAAATATATACATTTAACAAAAGTGTGTACTTTTTTTTAACCAGTATAACCTAAGGTTTAAAATGTTCATTTATATAAGTTTAAGAGTGTTCATTTATATGTTTTCTTTATTTAAAACTATAGGTTATATTCTAATTTAATTAAAAGGTTTCATAGTATAAGTCTTAATTAATATTTCTTAAATAATTAAACTATACATTTGAATTAAATAAATTGAAATAAAATATCTACTATTTAATTTACGTAAAATTCAATTTACATCAAATTCTCAAATTTTATAAAATGCTCAAATATCATACTTTATTCAAAATTTCCGTTTTATAAAGATGCGGGTTTTACAACTCTTCCCTTCTAAAAAGAAATTTTTGTCCTCGAAATTAAAGTGGTGGTTAAGGGTTTTATAATTCCTCTTCTCTAAAAGAAAAATTTCGGCCTCGAAATTGGTATAGAATAATCAACAAGGAAAACGAAATAAATGGAATGAAACGTACCAAACTATGAGAAGAAATGAGGATAGCTAGAGCGCATCGATTCCTCGGTTTCACAAGTAGCCTCGCGCTCACGATGATTCTTCCATAGAATCTTAACAAAAGGAATGGTCTTGTTTCTCATAACACGTTCTTGACGATCCAAGATAGCCTCGGGCTCCTCGGCTAGAGATAAGTCTTCTTGGATTTGATCCAAAGGATACGAAACGACATGCAGAGGGTGATACTTGTATCCCCTCAAAAGTGATACATGGAACACATTATGCACATGAGATAACTGTTGGGGTAGAGCCAAACGATAAGAAACCTCCCCAACACGATCGAGAATCTCAAAAGGGCCAATAAAATGTGGACTAAGTTTCCCCTTAATACCGAAACGACGAACACCGCGACACGGAGAAACTTTCAGAAAAACACGATCTCTGGGACTAAAGAATAACTCTCTTCTATGACGATCAGCATAACTCTTTTGTCGAGACCTAGCTTCCTTAAGCCTTTCCTTAGCAATGGAAACCTTTTCGTTAGTCACCTCGATAAGTTCCGGACCCTCGATAATGCGTTCACCTACCTCATTCCAACAAATAGGAGCACGATACTTACATCCATACAAAAGCTCAAACGGGGCTGCCTTAATGCTAGCATGCCAACTATTGTTGTAGGCAAACTCCACAAGACATAGATATTCGTCCCAATTTCCCGTCCATTCCAAAGCACAAGACCTCAACATGTCCTCCAAAGTCTGAATGGTTCGTTCGGTCTGACCATCAGTCTGTGGATGAAATGATGTACTAAATTTGAGTCTAGTACTCCAAGCTTTCTGCAAACCCTTCTAGAATCGAGATGTAAAGCATGGATCCCTATCGGATACAATTGTTGCTGGAGTACCATGCAACCGAATAATTTCTTGCTGAAAGATATCTACCAATTTACTCACAGAATAGTCCTTCCGAATGGGAAGAAAGTAAGCCGATTTGGTCAATCGATCCACTATAACCCAGATAGCATCATGCTTCTTCTGCGTATTCGGGAGTCCAGTCACAAAATCCATAGATATCTCATCCCATTTCCAAACGAGAATATCCAAGGGTTGTAGGAGACCGCTAGCACGCTGATGCTCAATTTTTACCTGCTCACAAATCATACACCGAGATACAAACGTAGCCACATCTTGCTTCATGCCATTCCACCAGAAATGTTGTTTTAGATCACCGTACATTTTAGTGGAACCCGGATGAATGGAGAAAGGAGAACCGTGTGCTTCCGTCAACAAGGCCTCATGAAGAGTAGGGTCCTCTGGAACGCACAATCTATCCCCATACCAGATTACACCTTCTTCGTCCACCCGAAACTTCGTATGCTCATTCTCGTCAGCTTTCTGCAATACAACCCATAATTCGCCATCATCTTTCTGAGCTTCTTTAATTTGTAGTATAAGATTAGGCTCAACCTTCATACTAGCCCAGAAACCGTTAGTACCGCGAACATAAAACTCAACATCCAAACGCTCCAAATCGGTGATGAGTTCACGTCCCATTTCGATTCCTACTAAGATTCCCGTCTTTCTGCTAAGTGCATCGGCTACTACATTAGCCTTTCCGGGATGATACTGGATGTTTGCATCATAATCCTTGAGAAGTTCCAACCAGCGCCTCTGCCTCATATTCAATTCCTTCTGAGTGAAAATGTACTTAAGACTCTTGTGATCGGTGAAAATGTCACAAGTTTCTCCGTACAGATAATGCCTCCAAATTTTTAAGGCAAACACAACCGCCGCTAGTTCTAAGTCATGTGTAGGATAATTAGCTTCATACGGTTTTAGTTGTCGCGATGCATACGCAATAACCTTGCCGTGCTGCATAAGTACACACCCTAGACCTTTCTTTGAAGCATCACTGTAAACTTGGTAACCGCCGGTGCCAGAAGGAAGAGTAAGTATCGGAGCCGAAACGAGTCTCGTCTTCAACTCCTCAAAACTCTTCTCCTGTTCTTCATCCCACTCAAATTTCTCACCTTATCGCATAAGTTTAGTCAACGGTAATGCTAAACGTGAGAACCCTTCTACAAATCGCCGATAATAACCCGCAAGGCCCAAGAAGCTACGAACCTCCGTCACCGTCGTTGGTCTTGGCCATTTAGTGATAGCCTCAACCTTCGCGGGATCCATCGTAATACCATCCGCTGACACAACATGCCCCAAAAATGCCACCTTTTCCAACCAGAACTCACACTTTGAAAATTTAGCGTATAGCTTTTTCTGACGTAGAGTTTCCAAAACGATGCGAAGATGATCGTCATGGTCATTCTTTGTCTTCGAAAAGACCAGAATGTCATCGATAAATACAATGACAAATTTATCCAAGTATTCGTGAAAAACCCGGTTCATTAAATCCATGAATACAGCCGGTGCATTAGTCAATCCAAACGGCATAACAAGGAATTCATAATGACCATAACGAGTACGGAAAGCAGTCTTAGCGACGTCCTCCCCTTTCACCCGAAGTTGATGATAACCAGATCGTAAATCGATTTTAGAGAAGAATTTTGCACCTTGTAGTTGATCGAATAAATCATTGATGCGGGGTAGCGGATAACGATTACGAATAGTAGCATGATTTAACTCCCGATAATCAATACATAGCCGCATAGATCCATCCTTCTTCTTGACAAACAACACCGGCGCACCCCACGGCGAAACATTAGGACGAATGAAACCAAGATCAAGAAGTTCTTTAAGTTGCCCCTTTAATTCCTTCAATTCAATCGGTGCCATACGATAAGGAGCTTTAGAAATGGGTTCGGTTCCTGGAGCTAATTCAATGCCAAATTCGACTTCACGCTCCGGTGGAATTCCCGGGAGTACTTCAGGAAATACATCCGCAAAATCCCGAACCACCGGATGATTCTTAAGATGAGTACCATCCATCAAAACATCTTTTATGGAAGCTAAGAAGCCTTCACAACAATGGGAGATCAAAGAACGGGCTTTCAAAGCATAAATTATTTTAAAAGGTTTACTAGGCTGCGAACCTTGGTAAACGAATTCAGGTTGGTTAAAATCGCCAAAAACAACACGCTTAGAAGGACATACAATAGTATCATGGTACTTAGAAAGCCAATCCATGCCCAAAATTACATCGAAATCGGTCATATCTAACGGGTACAAATTTGCAACACGAATTTTATCGTCAAAACGTAGAGGACAATTTAAATATTCATGATTAATCATAGCTACGCCTTTCATATGGGTGGATAATGATAACGTATAATCGAGTTGCGTAGGAGAAATATTAATATGCTTAGCTAACGATACCGCTATCACAGAATGGGTCACCCCCGTATCAAATAAAACGAATACAGTACGATCATTCAAAAAGATGGTTCCTGAAACGGTACCTTAAGAGTCTGAGGCTTGCTCCCTAGTAGCAGTGAACACGCGCCCCTTGGTGAGTGTAGACTTATCATTACCAGAACCACTACCCCCATAACCACCCTTCTTAGGACAGTATCTTACCCAATGCCCAAATTCACCACACTCAAAGCAAGCGCCAGTTGCACGGTAACATTGCTTTCCCGGATGGCTCTTCCCACATGAGTTGCATAAAGGAATAGAAGCATGATCCATGTGACTTTTCTGGCTTGAGGATCCCGCAACACGGTTGTTGTTGTACTGTTGTCCCCGATTCTGCTGATATGGCCTTTGGTAATTGCTGTTGTTGCCCGACTGCCTATCATAGCCACGACCATCATTCCTCCTAGAGTCATAACCTCGTTGGTTATTGTTGTTGCCATTGTGATTCACAGGTCGGATGCGATCCCCCTCGCGGTTCCTCTTATTCAGCCCTGACCTTTCTCGATGAATTTCATAATTTCTTGCGGCATCAGCCACCGCTGCCACATCCGTGAAATCAAGGTTTACAAGGTTGTCCCCAACTTGATCGTTGAGAGCCCATTTAAATCTCTGTGCCTGCTCCTCTTGTGTGCCCGCCTTTGTCCACAAGAAACTAGCCAGCCTCAAGAACCGCTTCATAAAGTCCCCAGTAAGCTCTCCCTCCTTCTGCCTAATATTGTGGTATTCCCGCTCGTATCTCTGTTGCTCTGACTTAGGGAAGTATTGCAAGAAAAAGGCATCTCGGAAGTTTGCCCAAGACATAGTTAGCACATAGTCATCACCTCCCTTGGCCTGCTTGTAGGCCTTCCACCAGTTCAGAGCGTCACCCTCTAACTTGTAGCTAGCTAACCTAGCCTTATACTCATCTCCACAATCCAACACTTCGAACAACTTCTCAATGTGAGCAATCCAGTTCTCAGCATCGACTGGATTAGAAGCAACACTAAAGGAACGAGGTTTTTTCTTGCCAAACCTTTCCAACCATGTATGCATAGTAGGAGTTTGGTCATTGCTTCCACTAGTAGTATTCTGGAGAATTTGGTTGGTAATTTCAGTAGTGAGGCCAGGAATTAGTGCAGAAACGGCTCGTTGCACTGCCTCGTCAAACGCGGGACCGGAAAAGACGGGAGAATTCTGACGTGTGTTCACCATCTGAGATATAAACGAATTAGTGGTGACACAAAAAAAATAAGGTTTATAAAATAAAATGCACATATACAAAGAAAATTATAATATCAGAGTACGAAGAAGACGTCATTGTTCGGGCCATCATTGTTAGGAAGCCATTCTATAAACGTTTGGGGAGCGGGGGCACTTAAAATCGTAAACCCAACCACTAAGCCAAGACGTAATATCGAGATGGAACATCCTAATACGAAGCTCCCTACTAACATGACAAATTCCATAGAAACGAATACGTATCGAAAAGATCATAACAATATCAAAGTACGCGTGGAAGCCTAATCTACCCGATCCTCACAGGTCAATCCTAGGTCGTAGACTCTCTGATACCATAATTGTAACACCCCGCTCCGCAAAGAGTCAAAGTGCTACTACTATGGTGTCACATCAGATACATCAAATTTTAAAAGGGCTAAAATGAAACTTTTATTAAATCCAAAATACTTAAAGTAATATCTTAATAAACAGAAATCCCCAAAACAACGGGGTCCAAAATGCAAAGTATCAAATCATAAATGTCTTAAGATTTATTAAAAACTTGGGTGAATCTAGGTAAGTCCAAACTCTCTCAATGCCCCGTCTCTCGCTTAATACCTGCCGTATGGAAAAAGAAACGGCTGAGCAAAACGCCCAGCGAACGGATACAACAGATATGGTTTAAGGCAAAAGAGATAACAATAATGAAGATATCACAAGGTATGAACATAAGGATGATTAAGTGGATGAATAAAAAGGGTTAATGAAAGACAAGAATAGCCCACGAGCACACATAACAAATCACATATCCAAATCAACCAAATAATCATATATGTGTACTAGGATTGCAACTCCTATGTACCAAAGTGACGGCGGGTAATGCACACCCAAACCTATCACATTAAATAAAATCATATCATATCAAACAAATACCTAGGATGCATCTATACGCTCCCTACAAAACAAATGTCAATAGCACGTGCACTAGCTCATGACTAGCACCCGCACTCACAATAATATAATAATTATGTGCACCAAAAGGGAACGCCGGGGATCTAATCCCCAGTTAGTGTCATGTCACCGGTGCATCGTATGACATGGTCATGGTACCCCCATGACTAGATACAAAAATATGGCTCGGGCTTAAGGGTTCATTTCAAAGGCATAACAACTAGGAAAAACATAAGTATTCAAATGGGGAACATATAAAGGCATCACAATAACGAAATCATAACAAGGCAAAGAATTTAAGGATCATATAAAAACAGCAACTAAGGATGTGGTAACATAGCAATGGCATAGGGATTTATCAAATGGAGTTGTGTAAGAAAGAGTAAAAGAGTGTTCTTTAACAAAGAACCGAATATCCGTACCTTAAAAGCACAAACAAATCACGGAATCGTATACAAAGAAACAAGTCCTATTCCCGTGTCACCAAGGCTAAAAGATACATAAAAATATGTCTTACATACTGTTCTATCACAAAAGATTACAAGGTTTCATGATTCGGTGATTCAAAACCCTAATTATACACTTTCCCAAAACCCGTCATTTAGGGACTGTTTTAGAAGATCCGACTGTAAAACCATTTTCCCAAACCATACTCACTGATTAAACTCCAAATATGAAAAATACATTCGAAGTAGATAGTTTTAGACCCCGGATTCACTCAAAAAGCTATCCCGAGGCTCAAGATATGACTCTTACAAGATGACTCATATTCTGATTTTTAAGGACTATTTTCAAAGATCTACACGGTAACCATAGTTCCTGACCACTTCAAAATGGTTTAAGACCTGTTATGAAAACTAGATTCATTGTATATAGTATTAGGCTTTTGAAACTCTTAAAAAGATGTTATAAGACCCGTTTTACAGCCCTTACAAGATCACCCAAAATCCGGACAACCCTTAATTATTATTACGTATGAGCCGGTTTAATGATCTAGACCACCATAGGTTAGCTAGATCTTTATAAAAACTTTATAAAACCATATTAGAACATATTTAGGCTGTTCTAAAACAAGATCTAACATACAAAACGTTTTTAAGATATTGAATCACCAAAACACATTTTTAGGGTTTCAAAACCCTAGAAATCATGTTTATGCATTAAATCAAAATATAAGAAAGCCATAAAGGTGACATAAGGATTATAAGGACTTACATGAGATGTGTATAATGATATGGTAATCACTATACACACAAAATAATAATAATGGATGTTTAGTAACAAGAATGGAGGTTTAGAGAGGAGAAAGATCAAGAACAACCTTAAGGTTTTAAGGTTTTCTTAACAATGGAGATGAGAGGAGGTTTTGGTAGAGTTTTGGCTAAGTGAAAAGTGATTGAGTGATGATTATAGACCAGCCTAAAGGTCCCTTATATAGTGGTTTCTATATTAGTAAAAAGCTTGATTTAAGGAAGAATATTAATTAGGTTTTTTCAAAGTTTGAAACTTATGTTACAATTTAGCATTTAACACATTTAAATCTCATTAAAATCATAAAAATACTTCCTAAAACCTATTTGGCCGTGTATTTTGATTCAAACAAAGGATGTGTTTCAATTTGATTTAAATTCCATGATCTCACACTAATTACATACCTTTTTCCATTTTAAAAAGTCTTACAAAAATATATACATTTAACAAAAGTGTGTACTTTTTTTTAACCAATATAACCTAAGGTTTAAAATATTCATTTATATAAGTTTAAGAGTGTTCATTTATATGTTTTCTTTATTTAAAACTATAGGTTATATCCTAATTTAATTAAAAGGTTTCATAGTATAAGTCTTATTTAATATTTCTGAAATAATTAAACTATACCTTAATTTGAATTAAATAAATTGAAATAAAATATCTACTATTTAATTTACGTAAAATTCAATTTACATCAAATTCCCAAATTTTATAAAATGCTCAAATATCATACTTTATTCAAAATTTCCGTTTTATAAAAATGCGGGTTTTACATTAGTTCCCACCGGTCTAGACCGGTTCCCCCTGCTTCCTAATCAAAACCCACCGAGACCTTGTATGGTCTTGGTTGCCACTGCCTGCACCTAGGTTTCCCCCGTGGGTTCCTTGGTTGCTACTGTCCATACAAAAACCACACCGAGCCCTTTAAGGGTCTCGGCTAGTGGAAGACAAGTGACACCGAGAGCTATGAAGCTCTCGGTTTAGATGTGGTCGAGCCAAAACAACCCCAAACTCGAACCCTCCTTGATTTATAACATGGTAAGATCATTTATTTATAATGACAATTAAATAATGATAATTAAAACATGTATTAAATAGAAAAAAAGGTTTTATGAATTACCAAAACACGTGGAATGAATAAATCTTGATCTCACGAACACACTCTTAATCAATAATTATAAATCAAAACCCGTCCTCCTTTTGAGTGCTGCTGGTGGCATAACCAGAACCTCACGTTCTCCTATTGGGTGCTGCTGGAGGCATAAAGAGAACATCACGTTCTCCTTTTAGGTGCTACTGGCGGCATAAACAGAACCGGCGGCCACCATAGGGTTTGCTAGGGTTTTTGCTTTTTTTGAAAATGTGATAAATGAAAATATAATGTTTAACCTTCCTGACATATTTTTGTGAAGTGTGTTGGGCCATAAGGCCCGTTTCCGTTCTTTGTGTCAAAGGGTAGGTGGGGCCCACAAGGGAAACCCGAACCTTTTCATGCTTAATAATTACGTGTTCGTACGTTTGTATTTACGTTACGTTATTATAATTTATACGTGTTATTATAAATACTTATACGTAATCGTAATAATAACATACGTAAATACAGATTTATGTGTTCGTGATTCTTACACTCATGAGTTCATGTTCGTGATTATAATTATTATTGATAATAATTATCTTGTATTAATACATACGTAATACTTATCGTGTAATAACATGTACGTAATTCTTGTAATTAATATTCGTGACACGTGTTCATGTTATATAAGGAAAGTTGTAATCTTGTACGTACGATTATTATTGTATTGTTCTTGGTAAAAGCATGCGGGTTTTACAAACATGGCGAGTAGAAGACTCTCCAGTTTCGTGTACCGGTGTACCGAAAGGGTTGATAAATTCGTCTTCGTCATTTAATGCATTGTCTGCTTGATTTGTGTTCTCTGGAGCAATGACAGTAGTTGCTGATGTTGTAGGAGCGGTTGTGGATGTGATATTCTGAGGAGGTAAATCTGTAGCAACACGTGTTGAAGTAGATGAAGTTGTATCCTTTTGTTGACGATGATCGGTATCATCATTCTTATCATGAGTGACAGCGGAAGACTCCGATACAACATTTTTCTCCCCCATGAAATATTCATCATACATTGGTCCATATAACATTTCCAAATCTTCAATTGTCGTGTTGACTGTCATGTCTGCTCTTGGAATATTTCCTTGAACCAGCTTTGAACTTGACGGTTCATTGATGTGGTCTTAAGTTCCGAGTTCCGTGCGGTTGTGAACAGAATTCGTTTGTCGTTGTGGATCGGGACTTAAATTGTTTTGTTCAAGTATCATCTCTTGTAATTCATCAAATCGGATATGAATAGTCTCGACTATCAATTTTGTTCTCTTGTTGTAAACTCTATATCCCTTAGACTGAGTTGCATATCCTACTAGAATACATGCATCACCTTTCTCTTTCATCTTATCCAAATTTTCACTATCTCGTATAATGTAACAAGTACATCCAAAAACATGAAGGTGTTTGAGTGAAGGTTTTCGATCATGAATTATGTGATATGGTGTCTTTTCGTGTCTTGGGATAATTAAGGATCGGTTTTGTGTGTAGCATGCGGTTGACAAGGCTTCGGCCCAAAAGTATAATGGTAGTTTTGAAGCGGATAATAATGTTCGAGCAGCCTCAACCAAAGTACGGTTTTGTCTTTCAACAACGCCGTTTTGTTCATGTGTTCGAGCAATAGATGTTTCATGTTCAATTCCTTCAGCTTCAAAATAATTTCTCACAGTTGAATTCAAAAATTATGTGCCTCTGTCAGTACGAACCACTTTTATTTAAGCTTGAAGACTACGTTGTATCAGTTTTAGGAAGTTGATGAGAACTTCGGGTGTTTCATCCTTGGACCTCAAGAAGTGAGTCCATGTGTACCTTGAGTAATCATCAACAATTACCATAACATATTTCTTTCCATTGATACTATGAACACGCATGGGACCACACAAATCGATATGAAGAAGATCTAACAGTCCTTTAAAGCTTGGTGTAGTCTTTGTCTTAAAACTACTTCGTTTAGCTTTACAAATCTCACAAGAAGAACAAAGATTATCTTTGATGAATTTCAAGCTTGGAAGGCCTCTCACAATATCTTTCTTGGAAAGCAAGTTGATGGTATCAAAATTAAGATGAGATAGACGTTAATGCCATAACCATGCCTGAGTCGTTGAAGCTTTAGCCATGAAGCAAATTGGAGTTGTAGAAGTTGTGTCTTGAAGTGAAATAGTGTAGAGATCAATAACCCGTGTACCGGTAAGTAAGTCATTCCCATCATAATCACGAACAAAACATGTCTTCTTTCTGAAAGCAACCTCCAAATCTGCATCACAGAATTGACCAACCGAGAAAAGATTGTGATTGATCCCTTCGACGTAGTATACCCTTTTTATCGTTATATTTCCCTGAACCAAATCTCCATATCCTAGGATCGGTGCAAATTGATCATTTCTGAATCGGATCGTACCCAGGAACTTCTCCACGAAGTTAATTAGAAGCTTGAGATTCCCTGTCATGTGCTTCGTGCATCCGGAGTCCAGTATGAAGAGAATTATTTGTATCACCTTCAGAAGAGTTAGAACACGATGGAGCATTTGCTAAATTGGATACCACAGTAGTTGTGATTGTAGAATCATTAGTGTCCTTAGAAACATTTAAAGGCATAGTAACACTCGTTGTCACATTTTCTGTCCTAATTTTAGGCATCCATTTATATCCTCGAGGACATTGATTAGCAAACCACCATTTCCAGGACTTGCTAGCAGACTCATATAATTCCGTAATTCTGCTTCTAGGGTTCTTAGTGGTAGAGTCTGATGCATTACTTTTCCTAGTGGGGGTTGCACCAGAATGGTTTACTTTGTGTTTGGGTTTACTAGCACTTATAGGCATCGCAACTTGCTTCTTAGTTCTAGTACCTACGCCTTTGACATTATTCATAGCACACATAGAATGATTAGCATTAGCACATTTTCCACATTTGACGCAAACAAATTTAACATTCAAAGCATTCAAATCATTCAAAGCATTCAAATCGTCATTACACACAATTACAAACTTTTTATTCTTAAAAACATTCAAATTCCTAGGGTGTTCTTCTACTTCCTTCATCTTCCCTTAACTCTTGTGTTTCCAGACCTTATCATTCACTTGAGTGATCTTAAGCTGAGGCCAGCTACACTAGCAGTGGAGACTACTCCTGTAGTAGAAGACACACGAATATTAGTGTTTCTAGAAGTCTGAGGTGAGTGACTAACTTTGTTTGTGGGTTTAGTGGTCATTCTATACATCCCTAATTTAATCACATTATTGTGCTTAACGCTTGGTGCTACAATATTCCTTATAGGTTGAGTATGTGGTAACCTTTCCTTTCCATCCATCTTGAGGGCAAACACAGGTTTTGCAAACGAAGAATTTGAGAAAGCAAATGGTTTTCCCAAGATAGAGGATCTATTCACTTTAGAGGCATTGGGTTGTCTAACAACAGGTTTTATAATGCTAGGTTCCACAACTTTCCCACCCATCTTAGCAACTAGTTTCTTCAACTCTGCTATTGCTATGTCTTTTTCTTGTAACTGAGCTTTCAAATCCGAAATATCAAGACTTTTTTCGTTTAGTAATCGACATGACTCAGATAATTTCACTTCCAAAGGTGTATCATTTGAAAAACTGTCAACTTTCTTTTGCAAAGCAAGTTCAAGTGAGTGACAATATTTTTAAAGATAATCATATCTATGTTGAAGTAACGAAAACTCTTTTTGGTCAACTTTATTTGAAAGCTCAGTTTCAAGACGTTCACATTCTTTAACTTGATCAAGATATTTGCATGCAACATCAGAATATTCATCAATATCAGCACAAGATGTAACATAAACACACATAATATCTTTGGACAGACATTCGTGTAAGAGTAGATCATATGCTGTAGAAAATTCGTCTCTTTCAGGTTGATGGTCGTTCACTTCTTGTTCAAGAGATTCCACATATTTCAAATCATCAAACATTCTTGCTTAATTAATGTTTCAAATTCCAAAATATGTTTTTGCGTTCATTCCACAAGCGGAATCAAAATACTTTTCACAAGCACAGTTATATCGTGAGGAATTTCTTTATCACCTTTCAAAAGTTCACATTTTTTCCAGTCATCATCAACAACCTTTTTGAAATTTTTAATGTTACTCTTGAAAATACTAAGTGCTTGCTTAATCTTACTTACAGAAGCTTTGTATGGCAAGTACTCAAAAAATTTTGAAACATTAGTTTTCTTAGTGGCAAAGGCTTGTCTCCATTTAATTCTTATTTGTTCACATTCGAAAAATATGTGCTCACGAGTTTATAGTGTTTGCGGTTTGAAAAGACCATAAAGACTGTTTTCATAAGCATAATTATATGGTTTAACAAATTCTTTATTAACTTTTGGTCTACTCTCTTCTTCCAAATCGTTTGTCTCTTCACTATCGGGCCTAACAACAAGACAATCAAGATCAGTCCATTGGGACTCATCAAGATATAAGTGCTGATTCTCAGATTGAGCTTGCTCAAGGTACTTAGGATTAGCAAAACTAGGTCTATCCTTGAAAAACGAACGAGGTTCCAACATTCTCATGGTTTGAATTGATTGATTTGTTTTGTAAATAATTTTCTCGTAAAAATCAAGTTGAGTTTCAAGTTCCACCATTTTGTCGATGTCATTCGCTTGTTTAGTTTTGAAATCCTTTTCCATCTTTTCAACCACAGCTTTCTTTTCATTAACAAGTTCAGTTTTATCCTCTTGAAGAAAACCATTTACTTGAGTTAGCTCATTGACTTTAGTGGTAGCAAGATACGTTTTGTGACGTTCAGTACTCAAAGGGTGTTATAATTACGTTTCTCTTGTTCTAGAAGCTTAAGAGTTTCGTTATATTTCTGTTGAAAATATTCCTTTTTGACATTAATTAAACACCCTTTATACCCCTCAATATCATTGGTCTTTTGAAGAACCTAAGCTCTATAGCTATCAATGGTCTCACTAGATTTAATTATAGCAGCTTTGCATTCTTCAAAATTTTGAGTGAGCGTAGCGTTTGCCTTCTTTAATTGCTTTTGACTCTTTCTAGTTTCTTTGACATCTTTTTGTAAAGAAGCAATTAAGTTAGCAACCGCAATACGCTCCTCGTCATCATCATACTCATTTGCATGTTGATCATCCTCAGACTCTGTATTGCACATGTCTGATGAATCGGGTGTGGTATTGCTATCAACCGTTTCCATCATACATGTGTCATTAATGGCTTTGGGTAGCTCAGAATGCTCATGAATATTACCAAACACATTATATTCCTCTTCAGTGTGTACCTTATCGATTGGCTCAGTATCAAAGATAGGACAGTTGTCATCTTCAGTGACATTGAGAACTTCTTCAACCTTTGCCATGTACGAGTAATGTGCTTCAAGTTCTTGATCGGAGGCTTCATCATCAGTATCATCAAGCATTGCTCCTTCCTCAGTCGACAATTTAACCCCAGCTTCCGTCTTCTTGCATAGCAGCATCTTTTCCTTATGATAGCCAGAGTCCCTAACCCGTTTCGGCTTCCTAAATTCCTTTCCATATGCCCATAGCCTTGACAATTAAAGCACTGAATCCCACTTTGCTGAACCACTTGAGTACCAATAGTTTCCCTAGCAACAGTAGCAATCCTCAAAGAATCATACTTAGCAGTTTGTCGATCATACCTGGCAGAACCCTCAACATGTGTTGGATGACGTCGATCATACGTAGGAGGACTTTCATCACGTTGACGTGTGTCATACCTTCGAGGACTCTCAACATATTGGTTTCTGATGTTAGATGATGTTCGAAGATTGTTGTTGGTGGGTTTGAATATTTTCTTGTAGGTCTTCATAATGAAAGCAATTTGTTGCTTCATCTCCCTATCCTTCTGAGCTAGTTCTTCATCACTGTCCTCTTTAGATGATGGCTCAGGTGATGGTAATGGTGCTCTTGGTTCTTTGTCTCGTGATCTTGTGGGAGCTGAATACTTAGATGAAGTGGAGTATCTGGGTAAGGAGGATGTAGTGGAGTACCTTGGTGAGGAGGATGTAGTGGAGTATGACTTTGGAGCACGAGAGCGATGATCTTTGACATGTTCAGTGGTAGACACCAAAGCAAGTGGATTAGCAGTATTTGCTATCCTTTCAGCTCGAAGTTCATTCGCCTCATTTTGAAATTGTTTCAAAATGTCAAAGAGCGTGTGATAGTTGACCTCGTCTAACTTACTCTGTTGTTTCACCAAAGTTACGAATCGTGTCCACTCTGGTTGAAGTTGATGTAGAAATTGCACATTGACTTGCATTGTGGAGACTTGCAAATTTTTTCTTGTCATGTCATTCATCGTCTTGTAGAACCTTGAGTAGTATGAATCAATTGATTCCCCATCTAATGAAGTAAACTTTCAAAGTTCCAAAACAAGTTAGTTTTGACATCTTGCTTGTTAAGTGATTCTCCTTGTTGCAAGCGTTCAATGGCAAACCACATCACTTTAGCAGTAGAGCATGCATCAACCGTTGAGTAAATATCATCCCTGTTAATGCAATAATGCCTAAAAATGTTACTTGCATTTTTCGGTCTTGCTTAGTTTTGATTACGACAATATGTAAAAACAAGCATTTACGAAAACAACGAAAAACGAATTCTTGAGTTCAAGTATTTTTCATTTTACCCATTTTCACTTAAGGTATGGATAAACAAGTACTAACCTTAATCAAGTGATCAAGTGATTTAATCTTTTCTTAAAACTCACTTTTTATTAAGTGTGACAAGTTTTTATTAAACTTTCTTTTTAAGAAAATGTTTTATTAAATTAATTATTTGAAAATTTGAAAATGGCATATTCTTATTTGGTTAGGAATATTCTATCAAGATATTTTTTAAGCCAGATATGACCTCCACCACTACAGGACAAAAAGGGAGCGGAGTCTAGTCCAGTGGTACCTTAGCTCCTAGGCGGTTCCTTATCGATAAGGTACCGCGGGCTAAGATAAGGTACCGCGGGCAGATATAGCCGTTGGCCCCTTTGTCCTATAAATAGTGGACCATTCTCAGCTTTTCAACTCACCTCTTTTGCACATCTATTTCCAGATTCAAACTCTCTTCTTTAATCACTCAAATCTTTGATCATTTGTTTGATTACTACTTGTTTAAGAAGTGAATCTTGTTCTTCCATCCCTTCCTCTCCAAGTGCAAAGAGAAGAACACTATCATTGTGAAGTGTTGAGTCCACCACCAAAGATCCATTGAAGATCTAATTTTATACATTTGTAGTTGTGTCATAGTTGTGAAGATCCAAGTAGTTGTGTCTATTTTGGAGTTGTGTATGTACTAAGTATAGTTGTGTAGATTGGTCCTAGCTACGATTAGGGCTCGACTTTTAGCTTAGAGTCAGAAATTGGTTAAGCGACGTGTATGGTTTTCTCCACCATAAGGAGCTTGTTGTGTAGTGAACTCTCGAGTAAGGAGTACTCGAGGAGTGGAGTAGGGACGAGGAGTGAGCTTTGTTGCCGAACCACTATAAATCCTTGGTGTTCGGTTTGATCTTTCTTTACCCTTAACTCTTTACATTCGTTATTCTTTGTGCATATATTTTTATTAGTATTAGTTTAGTTACACTATCATTGTTCATATTGTGCATAAGAAGATTTCACATATTTCCTCAAGCCTAAGTTTTTGAAAAAGGATTTTTTGAAAACCACATTTTAACAAGTAAATATAAGAAACTATTCAACCCCCCCCCCCCCTTCTAGTTTCTACAATTGGTATCAGAGCGGGTTGCTCAAGAATTTTTAAGGTATATTGTATTTTAAAACTTGAATCGAGCTATGGATTCCAACAAATACCTAGAAGGGCAATCTATGCAAAGACCACCACTTTTTGAAACCGGTAGTTTTATTTATTGGATAAATAGATTTGAAACTTATGTGAAATCAAAAGATTTAGATCTTTGGCATGTTATTACCAATGGTGATTTTTTACCTTATCAATTTAATGAAGTTTCTAAAACAAAAGAATTGGTCACTTTTCACAAAGCTAATGACGATACTAAAAAGAAACTTTCAAAAAATTATGAGGCTAAAATGGTGATTTATAATGGTTTACCTAAGAAAGAGTATGAAAGGATTTTTATGTGTGAAACCGCTAAAGATATTTGGAACACTCTTTTAGTAACCCACCAAGGTAATAGCCAAGTCAAAGAAAGCAAAATCGATCTTCTTGTCCAACAATATGAACAATTTGTCATCTTAGAAGATGAAACTATTGATAGTGCATTTGCTAGGTTTAACACCATTATTACTAGTCTAAAAGCACTTGATGAAGGTTTTTCTAGCAAGAACAATGTTAGGAAGTTTCTAAGGGCTTTACATCCAAAGTGGAGAGCAAAAGTCACGGCGATTGAAGAGTCGAAAGATCTCTCAACTTTATCACTCGATGAAATCATAGGCAACTTGAAAGTTCATGAGATGATAATTTTGAAGGACTCGGAATTAGTGAAAACCAAGAGTGAAAGGAAATCTCTTGCACTTAAAGCCAAGAAGGCACAAAGTGACCATGATAGTTCCTCGGAAAGCGATGACGAGGAGTATGCATTGGCGGTGAGAGATTTCAAGAAGTTCTTCAAGAGACGAGGTCAACACGTTAGGCAACCCAACAATGACAAGAAACCATTCTCAAAGAATCGGTTTGCCAAGAACGAAAAAGGTGATAGGAATTGCTTTAGATGTGGTGATCCAAATCACTTCATTGGTGATTGTCCAAAGCCCGCTCGCGATAAGAACCACACGGCATTCGTTAGTGGCGCTTGGAGCGATAGCGGTGAAGATGATGATGACAACCCCAAAGAGGAGAAATGTCTTATGGCTCACACTTCTAAAGAGGTACATTTTGAAACCGAATATTATAGTTATGATAGCTCCACTTTTGATGATATTTAATTTGAAGGCAAATATGATAGTTTACACAAACTTAGTCTTAAATTCATAGAAAAGAATAAAACCTTAAAATCAACCAAAGCTAAGCTTGAAAATGAGATCAATGAACTTAGGGAGAAATTGGCAATACTTGATAAAAATAAAGAAGTGGATTTAGGTTGCTTAAGTTGTGAGAAACTTAGATTAGAGAATGAAGATCTCAAGAGCACCTCCATTAAATTTGAAAAGTTCATGAAAGGTACTAGTGCTCTTGATGATATGTTAAACAAACAAGTTCATTCTAAGGAAAGACTTGGTCTAGGTTTTAACTCAAATGAAGCCTCAACTAGTGAACCAAAACAAGTCAGGTTTTCACAAAAAGCGTCTGCTGTACGCGGTTCCAAATTGTATGGCGCGGTTGCTTATCACTATGCAACTGCCGCCATAGATAAGGTACCGCGGCCAGAGGATGATTTTGGTGAAAATCCTGAACTTTCTGAAAAGTCTAAGTTAGATCAAAAACCAAAGCATCTTATTGTTAATAAGGTTAAATTACCCATACTTGACGACAATGCTATTGATAAGTTCTACAAGCCATTAAGTAAACCTTTAACACCCCATTTTGAAAATGGAATGTCACGCATAATTATGGCGTGTCATCAAAGCATACAAGGATAAATGTCTAAAACATTACATGACCATAGGGTAAACCGGAATCAAACATCAGTTCCTAAAGATAAGCCCAAAACATAATAAAGCAAAGGAAATGAATGAAAGACTAAGCAAGCATAAGTATATGAAGGCAAAAAGGAGAAGAAGTCTCTGGCAGCTTCCATCCTATGCACGTCCTCCAAATGCTCGAGTCCTTCGTAGGGTACCTGCCGTTTTGGGACATGGAAAGGAAAGTAACGGCTGAGCAAAACGCTTAGTGCACGGATATAGACATAGTGTGAATGACTAAAACATAATAAAGACTTAATAGCAGCGGAAATGTATAAGCCTGGAAAACCTTGAACATGTTCATAAAACTGGTTTTATAGTTTGAAAAGCCTTATGTTTATCTTATGAAAACTGTTTAACATATTTTACCATTAGCCAATATAGGTCATGAAAATCCACCGTGCATGAATACTTGGAGGGGTGACCTCATCATGCAAATTAGAGGGGCTGCCTCTAATTTAATATATTGGCTTTGGGTAGGAGGGATCAGCTCCTTGTGAAGGATGCAAGGCACACACCACATTCACCATGAAATCCTAAATAAAAACATGTAACTAGGATGCACCCATACGCCCCACATGATAAATATAAATAAATGGCCAAAAGTTGAAGGGACGCCACGAGCAATCACTCCGCCGTGGTGAAGTCATAACATCAGTGCCTCTAATGTTATGGTTATGGTACCTCCATAACTAGGTGAAACTGGTCATGCATGTATATGGCTATAGGTAATCTTAATTAAACATAAGCAATCAAACTCATAGCTTATACTACGGAAAAAAGTTGGCTGCATACGGGGAATCCTAATAAGGAAAGAATGTCCATACTGAAAGGACGGGAATCCGTACCTTATGTCTAGTGAACGAATAAGATGAACTGAGAGGAATCCTACTTCCGAATCACTAGTGCTACATAAATATATACATGAATAAGTATATGCTTACTAAATACGTAGCTGGTTTTATGTCATGTCTTAGCTTATTTTATGTGTTCTTACCATGTTTTACTGTTTTAAAGCCTTAAACTATGTTAAATCTTATATTCTGTTTAATCTGATTAAGTATTTCTGGTATTTCATGTGTTATTATACTTACTGTGTAATAATAAGTAACTTTCCAAAAATAGCAGGTTTCCTAAAATAGAAAGTTTCCAAAAATAGAAAGTTTCCAAAAATAGAAAGTTTCCAAAAATAGAAAGTTTCCAAAAATAGAAAGTTACCAAAAATAGAAAGTTTTTAAAAATAGAAAGTTTCCAAAAACAGAAAGTTTCCAAAAATAGAAAGTTTCCAAAAATAGATTTACTGCTTAAAATAGATAAGTTTCTAAAAATAGCAAGTTTCCATAAATAGATTAGCTGCCTTAATTAAATAAGTTTCTATGAATAGATTAGCTGCCTGAAATAAATAAGTTTCTAAAAATAGCTAGTTTCCATAAATAGATTAGCTGCCTTATTTAATTAAGTTTCTAAAAATAGAAGCTTTCCATAATTAGAAATAAGCTGGTTAAATAAGCTAAGTATATAAGCCTAAGTGTTTTTCATGATTATTTTCTAAGTCATATGGTATATTGTATAGTTTAATAATTATTTCATGTATTTTGATTAAACTATAGGTTATAATATTTAATTAATGTATAACATGTTTTTAATTAAATAAGTTAAATACTTAGGTTAAAATATGTATTATTATATATTAATAATATAACCTAAGTCATGTTAATTAATTAATTATATCCATGGTTTTAAAATAATTAATTAATTATAAGTCTTAAATATATAAATGCTTAGGTTAAAACAATTGCATGATCATTAATAATTAAATAACCTAAGTCATGTTATTAAATTAATTACATCATTTTATTAATTTAATTTTAACATAAGTTCATAAACATAAAAAACTAATAAACACCATGAACGGGATCTAGGCTAAAAACATGAACCGGACATGAAATCGACACCGTACCCCGAACCAACTCGGGGTACCCCGTGTTTCCCTTACTGCCGTGGGACCTACACGCACCAACCAAGACCATATGGTCTTGGTGGTGGTCGGCTTGGCAAACTGAAACCCATTCGTGTTCGGTTGCAGCCTGCGGCCAAACAAACACCCCCTTAAAAAAACCCTTTGATTTAATTTGACACTAAAACATGTTAGATCTATGCTTATTTATTATGTTTTTATAAAAACATTACATGTTCATAATTAATAAAAAGATTAAATCAAAAGAAAAGGTTTAAAAAGGTTTTACCGAATTCGTGGATCAAGAGAACGAAGAACCAACACGATAAATCACTAGAATTCTGAGATCCAAGATCAAAAACCACCTTGTATGGTGGTTTTAGGGTGGCGGCACAAAGAAGAAGGGAAGGAGGGTTTTAGGGTTTTTTCTAAAATATTCTGTGAATGAAAAATGAGTAGTGAAAAATTATTTAACCCTTTTAGTGAAAAATTGATGGGCTAAGCCCATCCTCCCTCCTAATTTCATGGTAATAGGGCCCACAAGGGGTAACCCGATCATTTTCCGTGTCTAATTAATAAGTGTGTTCTCGTGTTCGTGTTTTACGTGTTTGTTCGTGTTTATTTGTGTTCGCGTTTTGTGTGTTCTCGTTAAATAATACCGTGACCTAATATATTTAATTACGCTCGTAATAAATATATATACGTAATTAATAATAGTTCGTGTTTTAATTACGTTCATGATTTCATGATCGCATGTTCGTAATTAATTATTGTCAAATAATTATTACGTGCTCGTGCGTAGTAAATACTTATCGTGTTCTAACACGTACGTAATACATAAAATCCTAACACGTAATCGTAATCATGCTATATTAGGAAAGTTTAAATCTAGTACGTACGATCTTAAGGGTACTATTCATGGTAAAAGCATGCGGGTTTTACAACTCTTCCCCCCTAAAAAGAATAATTCGTCCCTGAATTATAGATAACGTAACTGGAAGCGAAACATACCCGAATCAGACTGGAAAGGTATGCAAAATAATGGAAATGAAGGTGACATGGTAGAAGGGAACATGGAACGTGACATGTCTTGGAAAGACATGGAACGTGACGTGACTGAAAGGACATATCTAATCGATAAGAGAAAAACGGATAAGATGTCCGGATGAACTTGTCCGTTTCCAAGTGGCTTCCCTCTTGGAACGGTTCCTTTATAAGATCTTGACACGAATGATAAGTCTTGGTCCTCCTGACCTTGACTTGGAATACGAAGAAGTTCTTGGTTATCAATGTAAGGTAGATCCCCTAAATTCGATCGAGGGAATAAGAATTAATCGTGTAAGAGTAACTGAAACGTTACGATGAAAGACAATCTGACTTAACTGTTAACTAGAAACGATGCGCGAGACATAAAGAAACGTAGTACGTGAAAAATTTTGAACGTGATACGTGAAAAATTTTGAACGTGCTACGTGGAGATATGGCGAGTGTAGTATGAGTAAACATATCGTGATCCATGATACGTGTAACATATCTTGATCATGATATGAGGAACGTGGAATGAACATGATATGTGAAACATATCGTGAACATAGAATATAATGGCGGTATCGCCAAACGCTACAAGGTGAGACGTGGAATATGACGTAAAACGTCTATCTGATGATGTAGAGTTATACTAAACTTGGGTCTGGTCTCTCAAGTTCTTGCAAACTTCCCAGAACGAAGTGAACGTAAAATCGTAAGTCAAGATACCATCATGAATGTGAATGGTGTCATGAAAGCGAGCGCGAAAATAAGTCGTGAAATTAGAACAAGGACGTGGACGTAAACAAGGAGCACAAATGCGAACCCTTGCATGTCCCTATAACTGAGGGATTACCAAGTGATTGGATGAGCCTTAGCGTGGAATGTGTCCGATCAATCCGTTGGTTCTGAAATCCGTACGGATGTAAGGATTTTGCAGACTTGATCGAACTGTTGGTAATAACACCGATAGCATCTTGCTTCTTCTGAGTTTGCTTTAATCTGGTAACCAATATCCGTGGAGATCTTGTCCCATTTCAATTCACAATTTAAGATGATGAAAACATCCCAGTTTGTTGGTGTCCTATCTTAACCTGTTGGTATGTCAGGTACTTAGATATGAACATAACTGTATCTTGCTTCGTAGGACTTGATACATAGGAGTTTGCGAAACTCTGAGTTTCTGAATCTAGACTTATCCTAGCGTAGGATTTTCTATAACACCTAATGTAGTGTAGGGTTCTCTCCTTTACGCATAAGCTGAGTCATGGTAAGATTAACCATGCAAATCCATGTGATCCAGCGTGTCACTGTAATCAAACAGAATTGATATTGGAAAAATTTCCAGGGTGAAAATTCTCTTGTCATAGAATTTGCAACATAGTGCAGATATGGTCTTCCTGTTCTTCTTCTAGGATTAAAGGAAATCAGGTTATCCTAAATGAAAACACTGATGAATTTGCTTATGAGTTCATGGAAACTCAATTTATTAAGTCCATAATGTTGTTGGAGCATTGATGAGACTAATTCAAAATCATAAATCTAGCATGACCGAGTCGTACACGAATAGCAGTCATGGACATGTCCTGCTCTTTCACCCGTCACTATTGGCAGCATGATCATGAATTCGATCTTGGAAAAGTGATTGACACTATAAGGTCGATTGGACATGTTGTCAATACGTAGGGGAGAATAACGGTCATGAATGGTGATTTGTTTACACCGATGGTAGTCGACACATAATCTCATGGTACCGTCCTTCTCCTTGTAAGTTCTTCTGGAATGTATGGGAAGATTTTGGAATAATCAACTGGCTAAGCGTAAATGACTTAAGTGGTCGTGTCTTACTGACAGCTAGAAAATTTTAGCGACCATGGCTAACAACGCACATGCTTGTAAGCATAGATAATTTGGACAGATTTTCCCGATGGAAAATCAAGCTGAATGTATTCAGGAGCCTAAACATTACTGTACATAATTATGAATCGTAGCATGGTGTGCTGTTCATAGTCCATAATTAGGATAAAATTCATCTCGTGTCTGTCCGAGGAAATGCGTTAGCAGCTTGGATCTCATCATTAAACTGAAGGAAAACCTTCGTATGCGTGGGAATACGAAAGGCGTCCTTCATGGTCATGAATATATGAACTATGGTGAAAGAAATGAAAGTGACCTCGGCAACGTGACAGTTCTCACTGATGCGCCGATAATGGTATTGAAATTCTTGTGGCCTGATTAATACATGGCACAACCAAATAGATATACCCTTGGAGGGTACCCTGAATTTCTTAAAAATGTTCCATAGTTGGACGTGAGTCATGTGTCTTGACTCGTTTCTTGGAACTATAAGCATGACATATGTCTTGACTGGTGTCTTGACATGTGTCTTCTGAAAGTATACGTGAGACATGTGTCTTGACTGATGTCTTGACATGTGTCTTCAGAAAGTATACGTGAGACATGTGTCTTGACTGATGTCTTGACATGTGTCTCGAGATGTGAAACAAATAGAACTACAAATATTAGGTTATTATGCCAGAATTGGGTGATCGGTTGGACTACTGATCATTTGTATGTCTGATCATGTCCGCGGTCAGAGCCTCGATTGCGATTTATAGGATAGTTCTGTCATAGTAGTGGTTACTATCGTCCTGTCTGTCAGTTCCATGACGGTCATTCTCATGACCGTGATTCATGTAACTATTCAGCTGAGTGGCCGGCTGGTACCGGTTTGCACTCATATGGCTGAAATGACAGCCGAATGACGTGTGACATGTAACTAAGAATTAGGGACAATAATTGATGGAAATCGTCTGATGGTGAAGCATCTTCTCGTCCAATTGCTTTGCTCCGACGCCTTTGTCTTCGTCTTGTAGGATCTCCAGGTTGTGAACAGCATCAGCATCTTGTAGCGTCTCCGAACGTCAGCAGCATCAACCTTTAGTAACATCTCCAAATTATGAGCGACATCCGCAATTTGTAGAGTATCAGCAAGTGGAAATATGCACGTGGGATAAGGTACATGGAGTACACATCGAATATACATGAAATGATCGGTATGGGGGTCGATCATTTGTCATGATTTAAGGAAAGTAAATCGGTTAAACGGTTAGGAAAACCATCATGATAACCTAGTAGTGTTATCATAGACATCATTATGGTTATAACGGAAACGTTAAAGTGTGGTTACACAAAATTTAACGATGATTTGCCTGACAGCATGATCAATGAAAACCAACCATGACTATCATGAAGCAGAATTTAATGAAATCCAACAATGTCTTGCGTGAAAGCATAAATAACAAAAGAGGCGTAAAACATAATCAACATGAAGACGGAATTATCATGAAGAAACATGAAAAAATCTATCACGAAGAAGTGTATAACATAATCATCATGAAACTGAAGTTAACCATGACAGTATGAAAACATACTTGACATAAAAACATAATAACTTATGAGGGGACATGAAAAAAAAAAATTATGCCAATTTAAATCATGAGAAAAACTTTTATGCATGAAAAACAGTGCATGAATGCGTAATGTAGTTTATAAAACCTTTATATGTGCGAGGGAACGCCTATGGGTCGGTTCCAAAACAAAAGACATGGCGAGGGGACGCCTATGGGTCGGTCCCAAATTTAAAAGTTTTGATAAAAGCACATGCGACTAAATAGGGCCAGTCCTGTACCAACCATTACTTAGTCATAATCCCTGCAACAATGATACATGAAACATAAATAAATGAAACTCATATGTCAAAACTTATCAGAAAAAAAAAATTTATGTGACTAATTATGAACTACTGGGGTTCAGTCCATATAGCCACAGTTCACGAGGAACATTATGCATGAAACAATGACACATAACTATATATGAATGACGGTTGTCCATCCATATTAGTAAAACAATATCGATGAAAACATCAAGGTTAAAACATCAAGGTGCTGAAAACATCATGGTTAAAACAACAATGCGCTGAAAACATCAATACGTAGAATAACAAACGTTGGCTTAGGAAGCTCCTGGTGACTACCCACTAGTCACAGGTCGAGTTTTAGAGCCTACAGGTCGAAGCCTTGGGCTCTGATACCATAACTGTAACACCCCATTTTGATAATGGAATGTCATGCGTAATTATGGCGTGTCATCAATGCATACAAGGATAAATGTCTAAAACATTACATGTCCATAGGGTAAACCGGAATCAAACGTCGGTTCCCAAACATAAGCCCAAAACATAATAAAGCAAAGGAAATGAATGAAAGACTAAACAAGCATAAGTATATGAAGGCAAAAAGGAGAAGAAGTCTCTGACAGCTTCCATCCTATGCACGTCCTCCAAATGCTCGAGTCCTTCCTAGGGTACCTGCCGTTTTGGGACATGGAAAGGAAAGTAACGGCTGAGCAAAACGCTCAGTGCACGGATATAGACATAGTATGAATGACTAAAACATAATAAAGACTTAATAGCAGCGGAAATGTATAAGTCCTGGAAAACCTGGAACATGTTCATAAAACTGGTTTTATAGTTTGAAAAGCCTTATGTTTATCTTATGAAAACTGTTTAACATATTTTACCATTAGCCAATATAGGTCATGAAAATCCACCGTGCATGAATACTTGGAGGGGTGACCTCATCATGCAAATTAGAGGGGCTGCCTCTAATTTAATATATTGGTTTTTGGGTAGGAGGGATCAGCTCTTTGTGAAGGATGCAAGGCACACACCACATTCACCATGAAATCCTGACTGAAAACATGTAACTAGGATGCACCCATACGCCCCACATGATAAATATAAATAAATGGCCAAAAGCTGAAGGGACGCCACGAGCAATCACTCAGCCGTGGTGAAGTCATAACATCAGTGCCTCTAATGTTATGGTTATGGTACCTCCATAACTAGGTGAAACTGGTCATGCATGTGTATGGCTATAGGTAATCTTAATTAAACATAAGCAATCAAACACATAACTTATACTACGGGAAAACAGTTGGCTGCATACGGGGAATCCTAATAAGGAAAGAATGTCCATACTGAAAGGACGGGAATCGGTACCTTATGTCCAGTGAACGAAGAAGATGAACTGAGAGGAATCCTACTTCCGAATCACTAGTGCTACATAAATACATACATGAATAAGTATTTGCTTACTAAATACGTAGCTGATTTTATGTCATGTCTTAGCTTATTTTATGTGTTTCTACCATGTTTTACTGTTTTTAAGCCTTACACTATGTTTATCTTATATTCTGTTTAATCTGATTAAGTATTTCTGGTATTTCATGTGTTATTATACTTACTGTGTAATAATAAGTAACTTTCCAAAATAGCAGGTTTCCTAAAATAGAAAGTTTCCAAAAATAGAAAGTTTCCAAAAATAGGAAGTTTCCAAAAATAGAAAGTTTCCAAAAATAGAAAGTTACCAAAAATAGAAAGTTTCCAAAAATAGAAAGCTTCCAAAAATAGAAAGTTTCCAAAAATAGAAAGTTTCCAAAAATAGATTTACTGCTTAAAATAGATAAGTTTCTAAAAATAGAAAGTTTCCATAAATAGATTAGCTGCCTTAATTAAATAAGTTTCTATGAATAGATTAGCTGCCTGAAATAAATAAGTTTCTAAAAATAGCTGGTTTCTATAAATAGATTAGCTTCCTTATTTAATTAAGTTTCTAAAAATAGAAGGTTTCCATAATTAAAAATAAGCTGGTTAAATAAGCTAAGTATATAAGCCTAAGTGTTTTTCATGATTATTTTCTAAGTCATATGGTATATTGTATAGTTTAATAATTATTTCATGTATTTTGATTAAACTATAGGTTATAATATTTAATTAAAGTATAACATGTTTTTAATTAAATAAGTTAAATACTTAGGTTAAAATATGTATTATTATATATTAATAATATAACCTAAGTCATGTTAATTAATTAATTATATCCATGGTTTTAAAATAATTAATTAATTTTAAGTCTTAAATATATAAATACTTAGGTTAAAATACTTGCATGATCATTAATAATTAAATAACCTAAGTCATGTTATTAAATTAATTACATCATTTTATTAATTTAATTTTAACATAAGTTCATAAACATAAAAAAACTAACATACACCATGAACCATGAACCGGATCTAGGCTAAAAATATGAACCGGACATGAAATCGACACCGTACCCCGAACCAACTCGGGGTACCCCGTGTTTCCCTTGCTGTCGTGGGACCCACACGCACCAACCAAGACCATATGGTCTTGGTGGTGGTCGGCTTGGCAAACCGAAACCCATTCGGGTTCGGTTGCAGCCTGCGGCCAAACAAACACCCCCTTAAAACAACCCTTTGATTTAATTTGACACCAAAACATGTTAGATCCATGCTTAATTATTATGTTTTTATAAAAACATCACATGTTCATAATTAATAAAAAGATTAAATCAAAAGAAAAGGTTTAAAAAGGTTTTACCGAATTCGTGGATCAAGAGAACGAAGAACCAACACGATAAATCACTAGAATTCTGAGATCCAAGATCAAAAACCACCTTGTATGGTGGTTGTAGGGTGGCGGCACAAAGAAGAAGGGAAGGAGGGTTTTAGGGTTTTTTCTAAAATCTTCTGTGAATGAAAAATGAGTAGTGAAAAATTATTTAACCCTTTTAGTGAAAAATTGATGGGCTAAGCCCATCCTCCCTCCTAATTTCATGGTAATGGGGCCCACAAGGGGTAACCCGGTCATTTTCCGTGTCTAATTAATAAGTGTGTTCTCGTGTTCTGTTTTACGTGTTTGTTCGTGTTTATTTGTGTTCGCGTTTTGTGTGTTCTCGTTAAATAATTACCGTGACCTAATATATTTAATTACGCTCGTAATAAATATATATGTAATTAATAATAGTTCGTGTTTTAATTACGTTCACGATTTCATGATCGCATGTTCGTAATTAATTATTTTCAAATAATTATTACGTGCTCGTGCGTAGTAAATACTTATCGTGTTCTAACACGTACGTAATACATAAAATCCTAACACGTAATCGTAATCATGCTATATTAAGAAAGTTTAAATCTAGTACGTACGATCTTAAGGGTACTATTCATGGTAAAAGCATGCGGGTTTTACAAAACCTCTCATGGGAAATAGAAGTTTATCTAGACCATCTTCTACTCCACCTAGAGTACGGAATGAATCTAAGCCTAGAAGTAGAACAACAACTCCTAGAAAATATAATCAAAACAATTCACGACCTAGAAGTAAAAATCCAACACCTAAAAGGAATAATCATAACTCTAAACCTAGATCAAATACACCTAGGAGAAATAATGAACAACAAAATGGTTACATGAATTACTACCCTCCTCCATTTTGTTCTCCATGGGGAACCCCTCCTTCATTCATGCATCCTTACCAAATGCAAGGGATGTTTGGAACTAACAATTTTAGACCCATGAGATATTGGGGACCAAATGTTTGATCTTGTGTGTTGTTACCTAGATATGCTTGGGAATTGATTTGGAGCCCGACGAGTGGATTAAGGATAGTGGATGTTCTAAACACATGACGGGTAATCGAAGTTTGTTCTCGCATTACAAAGCATATGATGGAGGTAACGTCACATTCGCTAGTAGTCTACGTGGTAATATCATTGGCAAAGGTACGGTTTCTCTTGACTCCATGACCATTGAAAATGTTGAGCACGTAGATAACTTAGGGTTTAATCTTTTAAGTATAGGTCAAATTTGTGATAATAAGTGTAAGGTCATATTTTCGGAACATGACAGTGAAATCATAAAAGATGGAAAAGTCATTGGAAAAGGTGTTAGAAAGCATGGGCTTTATGTTATGAAGGTCAATAAGAAGTCAAAAGATAACATATGTCTTGCGACTATAGATGATAGTTCTACTCTTTGGCATAGGAGATTAGGTCACGCTAATATGCGTTTAATTCAATCTTTAGTCTCTAAGGAGTTGGTAAGACACCTCCCCAAGATTAAGTTTGATAGTCACTTATGTGATGCTTTCAAAGTTGGAAAGCAAGTTCACTCAAGTCACAAAGCCAAGAATTTGGTTTCGACCTCTCGGTGCTTAGAGCTCCTACATATGGATCTTTTTGGACCTTCCGCCATACGGAGTTATGGAGGTAAGCTTTATACCCTAGTTATAGTTGATGACTATTCTAGATTCACTTGGACTAGATTTTTGGCATCTAAGAATGAAGCTTTTGATCATTTCGAAATCTTTAGTCGAGGAATTCAAAATCAACTAGGATGTCCAATTGTCTCTATTAGGACGGATCATGGTAGGGAATTTGATAATGAAGTCCAATTTGGTGCCTTTTGTGAAGCTCATGGTATTACCCATAACTTCTCGGCTCCTCGTACTCCACAATCAAATGGGGTAGTTGAAAGGAAGAATAGGACTCTCCAAGAGATGAGTAGGACGATGTTAAACGAGCAATCTTTGCCTCAAAAGTTTTGGTGCAATGTCGTAGACACATCGACTTATATTCTCAACCGAATTCTTATTCGACCTTTCCTAGGAAAGACCCCCTATGAGATTCTTAAAGGTAAGAAACCCTCATTGGAATACTTTAGGGTGTTTGGAAGCAAGTGCTTTATTCTCAACACCAAAGACTACCTTACCAAGTTTGACCTAAAGTCTTACGAAGGTATCCTTTTAGGTTATTCCCAAACTAGCAAAGCCTACATATTCCTAAATAGAACCTCGGGGGTTATTGAAGAATCACTCAACGTAACCTTTGATGAAACCCCTCCTTCACCCAAGACACCACCATTGGTTGATGATGACTTGGATTAATTAGAAGTAGTTAAAGCCAAAGAGGTTAGAAAAATAGGAGTTGAAGACCTTAGTGTTGAAAAGGAAGTAAACATTAAGGAGTCTAGGGATCATACTCTCAATAATGTCATTGGTGACTTAAATCAAAGGACCCTAAGATCTCAAGTCCAACACCAAAGCAACTTCTTTTGTTTCGTCTCCTTGATTGAACCAAAGAATGTTAAAGAAGCTTTGTCGGACGAGAGTTGGGTCATTGTGATGCAAGAAGAATTGAATCAATTCGTTGCCAATGATGTTTGGGAACTTGTTCCTCCACCTAGAAGTTCTACCATTATAGGAACCAAATGGGTATTTAGGAATAAGTTAGATGAGAATGGCGTTTTGTCTCGTAACAAGGCTAGACTTGTAGCTCAAGGCTATAATCAACAAGAAGGGATTGATTATGACGAGACATATGCACCGGTAGCTAGATTAGAATCAATTAGAATCCTTTTAGACTACGCTTGTGCCTTAGACTTTAAGCTTCAACAAATGGATGTAAAGAGTGCATTTCTTAACGGTTTGATCAATGAGGAGGTATATGTGGCTCAACCTCCCGGCTTCATTGATTTTGAGAAACCGGACCATGTTTACAAGCTTAAGAAAGCACATTATGGACTCAAACAAGCACCCAAAGCTTGGTATGATAGACTTAAGCGTTTCTTGTTAAACATGAGTATACCATGGGAATGGTAGACAATACACTCTTTACAAAGAAGAAAGGTCCTCACCTCATAATCATACAAATACATGTTGATGACATTATATTTGGCTCAACTTGTCAAGAATTGTGTGAGGAATTTGCCAAAATCATGCATGATGAGTTTAAAATGAGTATGATGGGAGAACATAACTTCTTTTTAGGACTCCAAATTAAACAAATGGACGATGGTATTTTATTTAGTCAATCTAAGTACGCTAAAGAAATGCTAAAGAAATTTGGATTAGAAGAATCTAGACCAATGAAGACCCCTATGGCCTCGGATACTAAACTCACCGTAGATGATGATTGTGAGTCGGTAGACAACACCAAATATAGAGGTATGATTGGTAGTTTGTTGTACCTAACGGCAAGTCGACCGGATATCATGTTTAGTGTTTGCCTTTGTGCTCGCTTCCAAGAGGCTCCCAAAACCTCTCACCTTGAAGCGGTTAAGCGTATCTTCCGATACATTAAAGGCACTATACATTTAGGATTATGGTATCCTAAAGGGACCGGCGTAGAAACCATTGTCTACGCGGACTCGGATCATGCGGGAGACTATGTGGACCGGAAAAGCACTAGTGGAGTTTGTACCTTCATGGGTTGTTGTTTAACTTCTTGGTTCTCCAAGAAACAAACCGCTCTTGCAATATCCACCACGGAAGCCGAGTATGTGAGTGTCGGAAAAGCATGCCAACAAGCTCTATGGATGAAGCAAGCGCTTGTTGATTACGGGATTTCTCTTGATGATGTTCCCATCATGTGCGATAATAAAGGCGCTATAGACCTTAGCAAGAATCCCGTGCAACATTCGCGAACCAAACACATAGAAATTAGACACCATTTCCTTAGGGATAATGTTCAAAAGGGGAACATTTCAATTGAGAAGGTACCCTCCGAGGACAACTTAGCCGACATCTTCACTAAGCCACTTAAGAGGGAACCTTTTAATTTCTTGCGTCTAGGTCTAGGATTAATGGAACATCTTCCTTAATTTCCTTACTTTTTGTGTGTTTTCTTTTACCACTTTGAGTCATTGAGTCTTCCAAACTCTTTTTGAAAAACCCTCTCTTCTCCTTTTCAAAATTCTCAAAGTTTCTTTCGAAAATGGTTGAGAAATTCGTTTGACATTGTTAATTCAATCTAAAAACGGTTTTTCATAGATTCTCGCTATTAATCTAGAGCTTACATAATTCATATGTATGATTCTCTCAAACATAGCAAGAACAAGATAGAATCATGGAGGATCATTGTGTCATGACTTAAGGTCTCGTCTTACACACCTCCTACATCGATTTTTTTTATCCATGTATTTTGGTCAAATCTCTATTTGGTAAGTTTGCATATGTTTTCTTTGTCTATCTTTGCTTTTAAGCATATCCCTATGATAAGTTAGACTAGAAAAATAAGATTTGCTGAAAAATCTTCCTCCAAACACCAAACCCTGCCTCTACAGGCGGTTCCATATGTGAACTGCGGTACCTTATTGATAAGGTACCGCCAGCATTGATAAGGAACCGCCTACAGTGCCTTCCTTTTTCGGGTTTTTGTCTGAAACTCCAGATTTGCTCCAACATTTTTGAGAATCTTTGTTTCAAACCCTTTGACCACCCTAAAAATACCCTAAGCCTTCCCTATTTAAACCATAAGCATTTTGCCATACTTCACACCTCAAAATGTCTTACTCTCCCAATGAAAGCCTTGAATCTCCTCCATTTTCTCCAATTGCTTTCAATCCCAACTCACCTAAAAACTGTTACAATCCAAACCCACCCAAGAACACTCTTAATCACATCTCTCCTACCAAGAATGTTGATTGTGGAACATCTTTTCTTCCACCACCACCCTTTAGTGTTCTTCCTCCTTCTCATGATAATGTCATGCATCATGGAACATATTTTCAATGTTGTCAATATCAACACCTTGCTATGGCACACATCTATGAGGAGTTGAGCTACATCAAGATTCTCTTAATCAAGCCTCCTCTTCACTTTGATTATGAGATCTCCAACAAGTCACCACCACCACCCTCCGCCATTACCTTGTCTTTCATATAAGCATTGGTTGCTTATCCACAAGACACCAAATTCAAGCAAATCTTAGAATTCTAGAATAACTAGGATTAGATTTATGCTTTTGGCTTGTTTCTTTTTCCATACTTCTTTGTATGATGTTTTTTTAGTAATCTATCTTGGATCTTTGTCTTTTTATTTTCTTCTCTTTTATTTTGTGACCTATTGCTATATCTTGTTGGTTGTTTCTTTTGTTCAACTAACCCTTCTATGTAGCTTGTCACCATATCTCGATTCCTCGGTGCTCCAAGCTAGGGGAGTAAGCACCAAGGGGGAGTCTTAGCAAAGTCCGTTTCTTCAACACCGACTTGTGCAACCTTTTTGCTTCGACAAAGGGGGAGAAATGAATAAACTCGTCTTAGAAAATCTTGTTTTTTGTGTGATTGAGTTTATGTATTGTCAGAATCAAAAAGGGGGAGATTGTTAATGCAATAATGCCTAAAAACATTACTTGCATTTTTCAGTCTTGCTTAGTTTTGATTACGACAATATGTAAAAACAAGCATTTACGAAAACAACGAAAAACGAATTCTTGAGTTCAAGTATTTTTCATTTTACCCATTTTCACTTAAGGTATGGATAAACAAGTACTAACCTTAATCAAGTGATCAAGTGATTTAATCTTTTCTTTAAACTCACTTTTTATTAAGTGTGACAAGTTTTTATTAAACTTTCTTTTTAAGAAAATGTTTTATTAAATTAATTATTTTAAAATTTGAAAATGGCATATTCTTATTTGGTTAGGAATATTCTATCAGGATATTTTTTAAGCCAGATATGACCTCCACCACTACATGACAAAAAGGGAGCGGAGTCTAGTCCAGCGGTACCTTAGCTCCTAGGCGGTTCCTTATCGATAAGGTACAGCGGGCTAAGATAAGGTACCGCGGGCAAATATAGCCGTTGGCCCCTTTGTCCTATAAATAGTAGACCATTCTCAGCTTTTCAACTCACCTCTTTTGCACATCTATTTCCAGATTCAAACTCTCTTTTTTAATCACTTAAATCTTTGATCATTTGTTTGATTACTACTTGTTTAAGAAGTGAATCTTGTTCTTCCATCCCTTCCTCTCCAAGTGCAAAGAGAAGAACACTATCCTTGTGAAGTGTTGAGTCCACCACCAAAGATCCATTGAAGATCTAATTTTATACATTTGTAGTTGTGTCGTAGTTGTGAAGATCCAAGTAGTTGTGTCTATTTTGAAGTTTTGTATGTACTAAGTATAGTTGTGTAGATTGGTCCTAGCTACGATTAGGGCTTGACTTTTAGCTTAGAGTCGGAAATTGGTTAAGTGACGTGTACGGTTTTCTCCACCATAAGGAGCTTGTTGTGTAGTGAACTCTCGAGTAAGGAGTACTCGAGGAGTGGAGTAGGGACGAGGAGTGAGCTTCGTTGCCGAACCACTATAAATCCTTGGTGTTCGGTTTGATCTTTCTTTACCCTTAACTCTTTACATTCTTTATTCTTTGTGCATATATTTTTGTTAGTATTAGTTTAGTTACACTATCATTGTTCATATTGTGCATAAGAAGATTTCACATATTTCCTCAAGCCTAAGTTTTTGAAAAAGGATTTTTTGAAAACCACATTTTAACAAGTAAATATAAGAAACTATTCAACCCCCCTTCTAGTTTCTACAATCCCCAATCCCACTGAGAATCAAATAGATTGCTTCTTTCTCTGCATCAATCCAAGCACGTTTCTCTTTCTAAGTGTTCTCATATGTTTCCACAATTGTTTGCACATCGGAACCGGTCGTCGAGTCGGTTGTTGGAATTACAGGAATGGTTATTGTAGTGAGAGTATAGGGTGCTTCTTTGATACAACGTCGAAGAACATCACCATTAGGTTTTGTGTTAATATATCGAAGGAATCGTGATTGCCATTGTGCATATCTACCAGTCACAAGCATTGGTGGTCTCTCTTTGTTACCCGCCACCATGATGTTGTTGTTTGTCACACGATACTCTTGAGTAGAATCCATTTCGAGAAACTTGAAATTGTTGAAGTGAAAACGGATCTTAAGTAGATATGTTGTGATTGTTGTTGTCGATGAGAAATGTTAAAATCCCCTAAAATTTGTCTTCATAATAAACCAAAAATTCTAAGGCGAAAAATCACACGATTCCGAAAAATTTTCACTTTTGTAAAAATTTCTATCTTCGGAATATTAGTGTTTTTCGGAATAAGTAACCCTTCTTCGGAATAATGGTATTTCTTCGGATAAAGAACACCTTTTCAGAATAATGACCCTTCTTCGGATAAATGGAACTTTTTCGGAATAAACTCCTTTTTCAGAAAAATTTGAGTTTTTCGGAAAAAAGGGATTTTCGGATAAATAACACTTTTTCGGATAATGGAGGTGTTTTCGGATAATTGATGGTTTTTCGGAAAACTGAAGTTTTTTGGATAAATGGGAAATCTTCGAAATAACCAGTTTTTTCGGAATAATTCAGTTTTCTTCGGATAAATGAATGTTTTTGGAATAATGGCTTTTTCGGATAACAAGGCCTTTTTCGGATAAAAACACTTTCTTCGGAATAAACTGAATTCGGATAAAGTGCTATCTTTGGAATAATCAGTTATTTTCGGATAGCCTGACACCTTTTTCGGATAAACCAAGGTTTTTGGATAAACCTTGTTTTCGGATAAACCTTGTTTTCGGATAAATAAGATGATATTCGGAAAAATGACTTTCTTCGGATAAATTGTACCTGAGATCTTCAGATAAAGTCTTCGGAATAAGCAGTTTCTTCGGAATTTAAAACCCTTTTCCGAAAATCGATGTTCGGATAAGTAACTTATTCGGAATATGAAACTCTTTTCCGAAAACAACGAAAACAACCAAATCAAGCTACTGTTAACGAACCGTACCTTAAAAACAATCCAAACACCCCAAAAACTTGTGATTTTAACCACAAAAACTTAACCAAATCCTTACCAAATCTATGTAAGTGATTTGTCTCAAGATTTAGAGCCCGAAAACACTAAAAAAAAGTTAATTCGAGATGATTTTAAGGTAAATCAACCGAATCAATCACTGAAAACAACAACCAATCACTAATCTACCCCGTGGCGATTGATACCAATTGTTGTTCCCTAATTTATTCACTTCACCATGATTGATTAATAGAAAATAGATGAAAAGAATAAAGATTTCTAGAGAGAGAAAGTAGTGAGAGAAAGTAGAGAGAAGATGGAGAAACTAGGTGAATTTAGATTAAGAAAATGAAAAGCCTTACCCTTCCTAACATGCTAGGAACGGCTTTATATAGTCCGCCTACATGTGGGCTTTGAATGGACTATATTATTTGGGCCGGGCTTGAATAAAATGCTTAGTACCTTAAAAGAGTCCTTTTAAGCTAGTCATCAAGCCCGTAATGTCACGACTATATTAACTAACTATTACAACATTATAACAAATATTACAATAAAAAACTATGACCGAACATTCTTGTTTGACTCAATATTTTGAGGCTAACATCATCTATTTGGGATGCAGAATCCACTTCAAGGATCTGCTGAGAATCAGAGTCAGAACTTGAAGGGTTCCTACCTTCCTCATTAGATGTTGCTCTCTCTTCATCATTGGGTCTTATAAGTGTTTGTTCATCAAAGAAACAAAGGTGTTCAACTTCACTTGTATCAACATCAACCAAATCTCCTTTCTTATTGTTTTTCATTTTAAAAGGAAACACAGTTTCATAAAATCTCACATCTCTAGAGAAGAAAACACATCTAGTTCCAAACTTAATAACTTATAAGCCTTTTTACCAGAAGAGTACCAAATCAAAACACATTTTTCAGACCTAGGTGTGAGCTTATCACTACTGTTCAAAATAGTAGAAAAACAAAGACATCTAAAACACCTAATTGGAGAGAGATTGGGTTTTTTTATAAACCAGTTCGTAGGGTGATTTACCTTTAAGGACAGATGAGGGAAGCATGTTAATTAAGTAGACAACCGTTAGAATACAATCAAACCAGAAAGCAATAAGAATCCCCCCTTGAAACATAAGGCTTCTTGCAACATTGAGCAATGCCTATGTTTCCTTTCAGCAATGCATTTTTTAGGGGTGTGAGTGCAAGAAGTTTGATGAACTATCCCAAGGTCAGAAAACAAATTAGCCATTTTCTTGTTAACAAATTCAATCCCATTTTCAGATCTAACAACTTTGATGCTTTTATTAAATTGATTTTTGACAAGATTAATATAATTAGCAAAGGTGTCAAAAACTTCATCCTTATTTTCAAAAGAAAGGTCCAAAGTGCCCTGGAATAGTCATCAACAATGGTCAGAAAGTACTTGTATCCTTCTCTGCTAGAGATCCTATAGGGACCCCACAAGTCAAGGTGAACAAGTTCACCCAAATGAGTAGACTTGTGGTCAATCAAAGGGAAGGGTTCCCTTGTCTGTTTGGCCCTATGATAAACCTCACACACAAAGACACAAGTGTTATTAAAGAGCTTAAGGTCAGATTTGAGAACAGATAAGACTTGGTCAGCAGGATGACCAAGTTTGCAATGCCACAAATCTTTAGAGACATTAAAGGACATAATCATATTAGAGATACCTAAACTCTTGTTTTTAATATCAAGGTCAAACAAGTAGAGGCCTCTAGACTCACTACCAGACCCAGAGTGTTCCCCTTGGTCAAATTCTGAATATAGCATTTATCATCATTAAAACCCACAAACAGTTTACTATCTTTGATTAATTTATTAACAGATAACAAGCTAAAATAATAGCAAGGAACAACCAACACATCATACAAAATGACATTATTAGACAATCTCAAGTTGCCCACATGACTTATGGTGGTACTGGTCCCATTAGGGTGCCCTACAGTGAGATTGAGATTGCTAACATCAACAACATTAAACATATCAACAGTGGAAACAATCAAGTGTTGGTTACACCTAGAGTCTATAATCCACCCGATGGTGATAGTCTTCATCAACCCTTTCAAGTTTCCACATAAGAATCTAGAGAAGTTAACATTAAACCACACATTGCAGTTATAGAAGGAGCATCTACCTGCCATGTTGGCTTGAATGTTCTCAGAAGAGGATTCATTGATTAAATTTAGAAGTTTCTTCATTTGATCAGAAGTGAAAGTAGAGGGGACATCACAAGGAGAAGGTTTGTCATTCATCTTAACATCATTCATCTTAGCATCGCAATTAGCATTAAAATTAGGTTTAGACACATATATCATTAGATGGCCTTTTGTATCCAGTAGGATAACCAATGATCTCATAACATCTATCCACGGTGTAACAAGTCATCCCGCAATTAGTGCAATTTAAGTTAAGGTTGGGTCTTCTATAAGGTTGATTACCCCCTCTGGGATTATTCTTATTGAAACTAGAATAATTCCTTTTTCTTTGCTGGCTAAAGGTTTTAGCAGCAAAGGAAGAGGCATTGAGTTTAGAATCAGTCACCTATGTTGCACGGAAACCCCATCGGGGTGCCGTCTCCCGTACCAGAAATGTTTCGAAAACGGGAAACGACTGAAACCGTACCGGAAACATTTCTAAGAAAAGGGAAACGTTTCATGTGGAATGGAAATGGTAGGTGTAGAGACAAAAACGTTTGGGAAACGTTTCTAGGCTAAAAAGTCGTGTTTCCTAAAGGTTATCAGGCGCTATTTGAAGCTGAAAGCCTAAAACTGTTATTCCGGTTGCAACGCCAGAAAAAATGGAGTTGTATGGTAAATGAAAAAGTTTAAAGTGACGAAATAATATACAGTAGTATAGGAAAATAGAAAGTTGAATGTGACTTGTGGTAGGATAAGATATCACGTGGTAGTATTTTGATCACTTAAGTTATTACTGATATGTTTATTATTTACAAATTTAGTATTAATATATACTTAGATGTTGTACGTTAATCTCTTTAATTTTCACTCAACATTATCATATAAGGGGAGTAAACTATTATTGGTAAAATAGTGTAGTACTAATACAAGTTGTAGCTAACTTTTGATATTATATACGTAAATTACTTATATAATTTGTAAATTGATTGTTTTTTTAAATTAATAGAAACAAATATGTTAATTATATATGGAACTTTTATCGACATCTAAACAATATAATTAGTCATGTATAATGGTGACATTGTATAATAGAAATTTCCTCGTCGTACCTATTTTCTACATTTTAGGACATTGAAATTTTTATGATAACAGTTAGATGTTTATTAAAAAATATATATAAATATATAAAATATACAAACGTTTTCGGCCGTACCCGTTTTATGAATTTTGGGTTGTTCGCGTTTCTAAGTACCCGCTTCCGTCCTGTCCCTGTTTCTGTATCCGTCTCCGTGCAACATAGTCAGTCACACTAGAAGGCTCAAGGATGCCTCTGTGTGACTCTTATCTAGAAACCATAACATAAGCATCCTTCACATCAGGGAGGGGATCCCTGGTGAGAAGGGCGGTCCTAACAGGTTGATAACAATCATCAAGCCCCATCAGAAACTGCATAAGCTTCATAAGCTGCTGATGCAGGATGGATTCAGTACTAGCTGGTCAAGAACACTTAATGGGACAAACACACTTAGGCAATTTAGTTATGGCATCAAATTCCCTCCATAAAGAGTTGAGTATGTGGTAATTTTCAGCAACAGAAGTGCCTCCTTGTTTCACAAAATTAATCTTTTGGGGGAGATTATAAACCACAGAACCATCAACCTTATCATAAGTTTTAGACAATGTTGGGTCAAAAAGTTGATGTGGCAGAAACTCAAAACGAAGAAAACATGAAGGCATTTGTTTCAACGCTGACACATTGTGTCTAGACGCTGACAAGTGTTAACGAAACACTGACATAAGTCAAACGCTGTTGGAAATCTATTTAGGATAAGTATTCATAATATTATTTATGAATATTCTATATTATTTTATTTAAATAGAAGATATGCATGTTTATTTGATATTATCTCTTGTAAAACCCTAATCCTTACACTATAAAAGGAACCAAGGGTTATAGGTTTATTTACAACTTTCATTTACAATGTAAACCTAAAGCGTGTGTTGTACTAGACGTAGGATTAAATGTATACACGTCTAGTGGTTGTTTATTATTAATATATTGAGAAACCCTTTGATTAATTTATGTGTTCTTGTGCCCTAAACACCTTGTTTAATGATTGTTGTTCTATTCTGCTATGATTGTTTAATCACATGATCAATGGTCATTCCTAGTAGCGAAAAGATCGAGGAAACCAAGGTTTCCACAGTTGGTATCAGAGCCTCGTGGCTCGTGATGCTAGGACCAACAAGGTGTTCGTGTTTTGAGAAGAAAAGAAAAATCCGTCTAGGGTTTTTTGGGCAATTTTGTGTGCGCAGCAGTATTCAGGAAGGCATAACTTTTTATTGAACCGTTGGATCGACACGAAATTTTGTGTGTGTGTTCTACACACATATATATATATATCCACCAAAGAGATTGTCCAGATTTGTCCGCAATCAAAAGTTATTGGCCGTCGAAGATCACAGCAAAAAAAGGTTAGGGTTTCAATCTTCATACTAGGGTTTTATAAAACCCTAGATCTGTGCTAGCAACAGCAGTAAGTTCTAAACCCTAGATGTTGTTTGTTTCTATGGAGATCGTGGTGATGAAGAGCTTCGTTTTAGGGTTTTGTAATAAACCCTAGATCGGTTTCTACACAAATTCAAGGATGTGATAAAAGTTCTTGCAGCAGAGCGTGTAATAGGAGGAAGTAGTACATCTTGGTTATTGATACGTGATACATGTTTGGAGGAAAGGAGCCACATGATATATTGATTCATGTGAGATTAAATGGTATTGTTTATCATGGTCGCTGCTTATAGACGTGGGTAAGTGCTTTCTTTTGCTTGAATATTCAGTGATCTCAAAATATTAAGTGTATGTATCACGCGGTGGTTATGCATGGCATTGCTCGATCAATAATCAAAAGAAAAGGACAGTGCTTGTTCATATATATTTATTGGTCACGTAAGGGATAACAGTGTATTAGCTACAAGGAATCATGTTAATATCTTGGAAGTAACTTGTAGTCGCGTGAATTAAGGATGAGAGCAATATTCGATCGTGGTTTGATATAGGAAAGCTACCGATTTTAAGGGATTGATATTAACTCTATATTCAAACGTAATATATGAAGCTGATTTTATGGGATACAGACATGGGTATTTTCAAAGATGCTAAAAATTTGGAGTTGCAATCTGTGATTTGACTTATCACATGGGTTATATGTGGTAAGAATTTATGAAGATACACGTTTGCTACTTCTTATGGTTATTCCAAGAGTATTATCTGTTGGTGATGTCAGTGTATACACTTGACACTGACAAGTAATAAGTTAAGCGCTGATAGTAAGCGCTGATACGTGTTGTCCGAGAAATTTTGTCCAAAGCGCTGACAAGTTTTGTCCGGTATTGGACAATGCATCTGGTTAAGGTATTGGACAATGAAGGATTTCAGATGACCAAGGAAATGCTGCTGTTTGGGAAATTGGTAGATTTTGGCACTGAAATTGAGTACATTGAAGTTCGTTTCTCTCGATTCTTAACCAGTTGAAAGTCCTAACAATCTCAAGTTTATTATCGTTTTTGGTTTGTTAATGCAAGTGATGCCTAAAAACATTATTAGTGTTAACTAATCTTTCTTAGTTTTGATCACAACAAACTATACAACACATTTAATGTAAAACACAAAACGAATTATTTAACTAACACTATCATCAAGGTAATAATCATATCACTAACTTTTCTTAATCCTACTTAGTGATCATCAAAGTGATTATCCTTAAAACTCACTTTTGTTAATATGCCAAAAGATTTTTTAATAAACTTTCTTTTTAAGAAAATGTTTTATTAAAATGGAAAATGTAAATTTGAAAATGGCATATTCCATATGCCATAAGAATATCCTTTGAAGGTTTAAAAAACCTCAGATATTCCTACCCTACTAAAAGACGAAAAAGGAGCGTAGTCTACTGGGCGGTACCTTAAATAGCTAGGCGGATCTCTAGCGATATGGAACCGCCGGGCTAATTAAGGAACCACGCCCAGCTAGCCGTTGCACTTTTTCTTCTATAAATAGTGGATTAAATCTCATTTTCCAACAACCCTCTTGGACGTTTTTCTCAGCCCCCTTTCTTTTTTCTATAGCATAATCATTAGTAAATGATCACTTAATGTGTTAAGTATGTTTACATATGATTATCATCTTGATCCCCTCCTTTACCTTGTCCAAAGAGAAGATCACTCACTCACTAGTGTTGTGATAAAGATGAATCCATGAATTAGTCATGTTCATCATGTTAGCCCTTTTTGTTTTTGTTGATCCATTTGTATTTATGAATACTTGGACTAGTTGTGTTCATCCAAGTTATTTGCGAATACTTGGATTTATTGTGTACATCCATTGCATATGTGTTTGCTTGGATTTGTGTTGTGTAGATCCAAGCTACATGTGTGTACTTGGATATGTCTAGTTGAGTTGTAATAGATTGTGTAGTAGTTCCTACTAAACTATAAAGTGATGTGGTTGTGTCTTGTGAGTTCTCACTAAACTTGAAAGTGATTAGTAGTTATGTTGTGTGAAGTTCCCACTTAGCTTTAAAGTGAAGAGTCGTGAAGATTGGTTATAGCTTTGGATTAGAACTCGACATCTAGCCTTGTGTCGTAAAATGGTGAAGTAGGCAACGTCGTGAAGATTGGTTCTACCTTGAGATTAGAACTCGACATTTAGCCTTGTGTCGTTAAATTGCGAAGTAGGCAACGTTGTGTAGATTGGTCCTAGCTAAAGATTAGGTCTCGACATTTGGCTTAGTGTCGGAAAATAATGTAAGCGACGATGTAAGGCTTTCTCAGCCAAGAAGGGAGCGTGTGATATAGTGGAAATCTCGAGTAGGTGTACTCGAGGAGTGGAGTAGAAACGAGGATAGAGCCTCGTTTTCGAACAACTATAAATCTTGGTGTCTTGTCATTAGGTTGTCTCTTTCCTTACTCTTTACTTATTTCATTATCATTATACTACCTATTACCATTGCTAATGCATTTGAATTGAATCTAATCATTATGCAACTTAGCTTCAAGTAAAAGATAGTTTTGATACAAACCTAATTGAAAGTAATTTAATTAGGTGACTAATCGAAGAGAAACTATTCAACCCCCCCCCCCCCCCCTCTAGTTTCTACATGGTTGATAGGGTTTTTTGGATATTCTATGTCTATTTAACCAATCAAGTAAAAATGGTGAAAAATATTAAGCTACGTAACCGTAAAACACATAGCAATTACTAAATTTATATTCACAAAAGGACAAAAATGTAAAAGTTGAAAGTAATGTGCCAAAAATGTAAAGTAAATGAAAGTCTAATGCTTGAAATGTAAATTCCAGAAAGTTAAAGGACCAAATTTGTAAATTCTAACAACTTTCTAATTAAATTTAAAAAAATAACAAACTCTCTAACTGATTTTAGCAAGTTGTTAAAAGACTAAGGACTAAAACTATGCAAACCATAATTACTTGGAAGATTAGTCAAAAATGCAACAGGAACAAACAATAAGGACCAAAATGCAATTAATAACAACTATTAAGAAAAAATGGGTACAAGTCAATCGATAAGCTCGTATGAGCTTTATATTGGACCAAATAAGCTCAAACAAGTTTCAAATGACTTAAAATCGAAAATAAGCTAGACCTATTGAAGGAAATTGCTCAAAGCTCAATGAAACTCAAATAAGCTCAAATCAATAAGCCATGAATAAGCTATCTAAAAATCCAGACATGCACATTAAGATTTTAAAGTCCAGTCTTGTTAAACAGCTTATTGAGAGTGTGGAATGTCTTTTATCTTAGAAAATGATCAAGTTAATAAGCAGGAAAGTGTAATTAAGCAGAAACCTAGCTTATTTGACTTTTGTTGACCAAAAGTTGAAAAGGCTCAAAATCTCAAAATCTACTAAACTCAAGTTTCTAAACAAGAATATAAAAGAAAATTGCCAGTTTTATGAAGTGGATTAAGCTCTACAAGAAAACATTCCAATCAAATATCATAGAAACTTGCATTTGTCTGAGTGCTTATTCAAAAGCTGATTTCTAGCTTATTTATGAAAACTGTAGAATTTACTCTTTCAGAAGTAATCTTTGGATGTTAAAGCACTAATAGAAACTTGTTTCAATGAATTTGGTTGAGTAATGAATCAATGGCAAAGGATTGAAAGTTGCTAGTTTCTGATGAAAAGTTAACAAAAACTTGACCCAAACTATTTTTTTACCAATTGCCTGTTTGACTTATACTTTAACCACAAACTTGCACATAAACGTTTCCAAAAGTATACTAACAAAGAACAAGCAAAGATTAACAGGTTTATCACACTTTAAGAACATCAATTATGTAGATCCAAACACTAGTAATTAAATCTGTTATGAACTTTTATGAAGGAATTCTTGGTAAATGATTGAAGTGAAGAAAAACTGATATCAACACTTGTTTGATGAGCAAAATGAAAGGTTTTAAGACTAAGAACAGACTTGTAAACAGGTTGAACCAAAAAATGCAATAACAAGCACTTAACTGATGAAATTTAGATCAGAAACAAGTAATATCAAACTAGAAGTTACAAAACTACCAATAAGCAGTCAAATCAAAACACTTATGCTAGAACAAGTAAAAAAACACATTATTAGAGCAACATAGAATGATTACACTAGAATTTAGCAGGAATTCAACAATTGAGTGGAATTCTAAAAACAGAATTATGCAAACTTGTGAGCTTAGGCCTCCTTTGATGGAGGAGTGTGGTGCTGAACCAACTCAATTCTATCAAAACGCCATAAGATCATCACCATACATCATTCAACAACCTCGGATCACCATTGTTGATCAAAATTAACTCAAAACAGCTACAAACTCTGATTCAACTTCTAACAGGGTCTGGATCAAACTGAACTGCAACAGAATCTCACAAAGCTTCCATTGATCAATGGTGATCAATAGAAACAAGTAGCATCAACAGTAACAGTTTAGTGCAATGAAAGTAGAACAGAATTTGGATGGAATTTGAATTTGAATTTTATTGAAGTAGGGAAGTTGTTACAAATAGTTACAACTAACTAATAACTAACTCAAGAGGTTGTCAATCTCTTGAGTTCGTTATTATATCTGCTAACTAACTAGCTTGAGAGAGAAAATAAAAGTGTGTGTGATTTTCATACTTTTCTACGTGTGACAAAATGAGGGCCTAATTCCCTATTTATAGAGTTGAAGATGGAAGATGTTGAGGGAAATGACGTGTTCCAACCAGTCATAAATTGCCAGGTGTCACAAATCTTCCAATTGCAGTTAGTCGTTGATGAGCTTGAATTGGGCTTTTCTGATTGATGAATTTCAGTGTAATTAAATTGTTGTGTTGAACTCGTCACTTGATTTGGAACAAGATTCATGTTAATAACTTTCCATGAAATCCATTCTAGCTCAAAAACGATCCTGGTCAAGTTTAAATGTTGAGGGTGACACGTGGCGTTCTTTGGTTGGCTTCCTTTCCTTCACACGGATCATTATCTTCAAAACGAAATTCCATTGGCCAGTTTAGTATGACTCGGATTCCACTATTTGGATTTTTTGAGTAAATAAGAGAGAGAGAATGAGTGGGGTGATTGTGGTGATCCGTGTGCTATTTTCTTTGTGTTTTGATTGGCCCATAGCAAGTTAACATGGATCAAAACCAAATTTGAAGTATTTTTGGCAAGTTAAGCCCCTTCACTTTGGCAGAATGTCTAAGTAAGCTATAATCTTCGTTCCAATTACATTTTCAGTCCTTCAACTTGCATACTTGTTTATTTTGGCCCTTTGACTTGGTTGACTTAAGAGTTGACCAGGTTTGACTTGAATCTTGACTTTGACCAAATTGCACTTTAAGTCCCTCAACTTTGGAATGTTGTCAAGATAGGTCCTTCATCTTCAATGTATTGTCATCTTTGATCCTTCTTTGTCTTTTTCATTATAAATAAGCTTGATTTCTTCTTGTTTGCTTGAAAATGTATCCATGTTACGTATTATAGCACAAACACAAATCATACAACATAATTCCGCTTTATAGCACAAAAGTTAGGTATTTTCCATGTGTTTTATGGTGATTTGTTGATTAATTGATATGAGATTTCTCTCATATCAAATCCCCTACACTTGATCATTGCCATGACCTCATGCAATGTTACATTTTAAAGCACAATTTTACATTTTCCTCATAATTAACCCACCTTGGCCAATATGGAATGATATTACACTATACTACTCTATTTGATGCATGATTTTGATTTTGTACAAAGCAATGCAAAGAAAACAATTCTATTTATATATTTTTGATTTTCTTGAAATGGCTTCGATGGAAAAACTCATAAAGAAGTCAATGACTTAGATTAGGGCTTTGGTACCATGGATACTTATCTCCCTCAAGTTTCACTTTCCCCATACCAAGCTTAAAAATGGGATCATTGTATTCACAAGTAAAAAGTGCATCAACTTATTCATGACAATTAAATGTGGAACCGGTTATTATTTGAGCAAATTGCTTGAAGGCAAATTTGTCATTATTTATAGTGTGAAATATAAGAAATGTAAAATCCAAAAATAAGGAAGCACGGTTTTAATCCTAAGTAATCCCCTCATCCATTACTTGAAAAACCGCTCACAATTAATATAAGTCCGTTTCAAGAATAATAAGTCATTCGCCTTATGTGTAAAATCCTCATGTCATGCATTAATAAGTAGCTACACACTCGCTAAGGAAAGAAAAATAAAACTCACGCAATAATTTACATCCACCATCTTTTTGAGACTTTGGATCTTCAATCCGGCAACCCGTCAAGGTAATATTGGATTGGAGAAACTATTAAATCCCCGCAACCCGTCAAGGTAATATTGGAATCTAATATTTACTATAATTAACACTTCACTGCCCCTCTTGGGAGTTTTGTATAATTATTATGTTTTTTCTTTTCTTTTTTTTCTTTTTCTTTTTTTTCTAGACACTCATTTTTTTTTTTGTAAGCCGCTCTTATTTTTCTTTATTCCTCACAAAGAAAGTTGAAAAGAATAAAAGGAAAAACACCCGCTAAATATTAAGCATGACATAAGTCTAGTACACATAAAACGTTCTAACTTAGAATTTTAAGACGTACTTGTATCAACCGTGAATGATTAGACAAAAATGCATAAGAGACTACAAGCCAATTAAAACCGTTCTTGATTATTTATTAACATATATACATGTGAAGAAAATAGAGGTAAAGAAGAGAAGGGTTTAGCCACAAGTAATTATCATGAAGTTTATCTAGCCCTTTTATACTTGCTTCAACTCTATCATTTCCTATTCTCCACAAATTTAAAATCTCAAATAATGAGAGTGGTGGATGCTTAGCCTAATAGACCAATTAAGGACTACATGGATAAGGATACTAGCTAGAGAGTGCTTAGTAATAAGTGTGAAAACACTTATCCTTTTACCACTTATTTCCAATAATAACAAGACCAAAACGTGTATTTTATGTCGTAAAAGTCGGAATTATGTGTGGTTTGTGTTTTTATTGTGTTTTAGGACCAAAAGATGCAAAAGGAAGAAAACATGGGCTATCACGGGCTTTTATCGAAGAAAAAGACTAAAGACGAAGTCGAAAGATCGAGAATGCAAAAAGAACGGAAGTCCAAGGCCAATTCTGAAGATTTATCGAAGAAAAAGTCTAAAGACGGATGTTTAATGAAGTCGAAGAACTCAAGTCTAACTATAGAAGAAAATTATAAGACAAGTTCAACTAATATCGACTAATCCCGAGACGACGTCGAGAAAGACAAAGAAATTAAGTCGAGTCGAGACGAGAAGAAAGAAATAAGATAGCTTAAGCATGTAATCTCCCCACTTTCTATAAATACCCTCCTAATGTGTCATTAGGAGGGTGGTTAGGTGGTTAATTTTTTAGTAGTTAATTTTTAGTTTTTAAGTGTTTTATTTTTCTCTCTAGTTTTTCTTTCAAACATGTTAATCTTTACATTAATCTTGTAATCTTTTGATATTCATCTTTAATCAATCAAGGTTATTTTCTTAATTCTCATTCTACCTTTCTTAATCTTTTACGACATAAAATTCGTTTTGTTCTTTTGCATCTTCAAAGGTGTATGATGGCTATCTTCCATGACATGGTTGAAGAAACTATGGAAGTCTTCATGGATGATTTATCGGTCTATGGTGATTCTTTCTCTCATTGCCTTGCCAATTTAGAACGTATGCTTAAGCGGTGTGAAGACACTCGCCTTGTTCTAAATTGAGAAAAATGTCATTTCATGGTAAAAGAAGGCATTGTGCTTGGACATAAAATCTCAAAAGTCGGTCTTGAAGTGGACCGTGCTAAAGTGGATGTCATAGCCAAATTACCTCCACCTTCAACCGTGAAGGGTGTGAGAAGTTTCCTTGGTCATGCGGGCTTCTATCGTCGATTCATTCACGATTTTTCTAAAATCGCTCGCCCGATGACCCACCTCTTGGAAAAAGATACTCCTTTCATCTTTTCCAAAGAGTATCTTGAATCCTTCAATCTTCTTAAGGATAAGCTAACTAAGGCACCAGTCTTGGTTACCCCTAATTGGGAGATACCTTTTGAATTGATGTGTGATGCTAGCGACTTTGCTATTGGATCGGTTTTGGGCCAAAGAGTGAACAAACACTTCCAACCAATCCACTATGCTAGCAAGACAATGACGGGGGCTCAATTGCATTTTACCACTACCGAAAAAGAGCTTTTAGCTATAGTGTATGCTTTTGAAAAATTTCGCCCCTATCTTGTTCTTTCCACCACCATCGTGTATACCGATCATTCCGCGTTGAAGTACTTGTTGACTAAGAAAGATTCTAAGCCAAGACTTCTTTGTTGGGTTTTGCTCCTTTAAGAATTCAAAATCGAAATTCGTGACAAAAAGGGAGCGGAAAACCTAGCCGCGGATCATCGAAGTAGACTTGAGGATCCTTATCAAGGGGATCATCCGAACCAAGAGATCAATGACTCTTTTCCCCTTGAAGCCTTAATGTCTATCAACTCCAATCTTGATGACACCCCGTGGTTTGCGGACATTGCAAGCTACTTAGCGGGTGGATTCTCAAGGAAGGGTTAACGTCCCAACAAAAGAAAAAGTTCTTTAAAGATATTGAACATTATTTCTGGGACGACCCTTACCTCTTCAAACAATGTGCGGATCTTGTCATTCGTCGATGTGTTGATGGGCCGGTAGCGGTACAAATCCTTGATGCTTGCCATAAAGGACCCACCGGTGGTCACTTTGGTCCCAATTACACCGCGAAGAAAGTATTCGACTCTGGATTCTATTGGCCCACCATTTATTGTGACGCTCACGACATGGTTAAACATTTTGATGCTTGCCAAAGACAAGGCAAGATCACACATAAAGATGAGATGCCTCAAAATTTCATACAAGAATGTGAAATCTTTGATGTATGGGGCATCGACTTTATGGGGCCATTTCCATCATCTAAAGGGAACAAGTACATCCTCGTAGCCGTTGACTACGTTTCCAAATGGGTTGAAGCTAAGGCTCTCCCCACGAACGATGCGAGGGTGGTTGTGAACTTTTTGAAGCAACTTTTTGCTCGATTCGGTGTTCCTCGTTCTATAATCAGTGACCGCGGGACTCATTTTTGCAATGATCAATTCGCAAGAGTCATGGCTAAGTACGGTGTCAATCACCGTCTTTCCACCGCTTATCATCCTCAAACCAATGGTCAAGCCGAGATATCTAACCGCGGATTGAAGCGAACTCTGGAGCGTACTGTGGGAGAGCATCGTGCCTCGTGGGCAGATAAGTTAGACGATGCTTTGTGGGCTTTCCATATCGCTTATAAGACCCCTATTGGTTGTACACCTTATCGTCTTGTGTACGGGAAAGCATGCCACCTCCCTATTGAGCTGGAACATAAGGCATATTGGGCCTTGAAGTGGGCTAACTTCGACATCAACAAAGCCGGTGATCTTCGGAAGATTCAACTCAACGAGCTTAATGAACTGAGGAATGAAGCTTACGAGAACTCACTGATCTACAAGGAGAAGACAAAGATCATCCATGATGCAAGGATTAAGAACCGAGAGTTCCACGTTGGTGATCAAGTCTTACTTTTTAACTCTCGGTTGAAGATCTTCTCGGACAAGTTGAAGAGCCGCTGGTCTGGTCCATTCACCATCGCCAAAGTCTTTCCCTATGGCACCATTGAGCTTTCTCAGCCAAATGGGCCCAATTTTAAGGTGAATGGCCAGCGTGTGAAGTTGTACTTTGGTGAGGACATCTCTCATGAGATGATTCCATCCCTCACCACGTTTCCCATGAACTAGTTTTGGGTCGAGTCAGGCTCGTGACTCGATGAACAAAAACAAGCGCTTCTCGGGAGGCAACCCGTGATCTATCCTTTACCGTTTTCATAATAAGTGTAGGGGGAGCCCCGTATGTGTTTGTTGTCTTGTTTCTTCTTCTGTGCAGGGATTAAAGCTTCAAAGATCCATTCTCGATGACTTTTGACGAACCGTGATCCCGTGTACCCGTCTTCCCGGTTCTATCCTAAACTGTCGTGATTCAATATTTCATATCTGATATGTTCACATTGAAATCACTATAGTTGTCCTTTCCTTAGCAAGATTTAAACAAAGTGCACAATGTCCTAAGTGTAGGGGAGTTTACTCCCATATGCTTAAACATTGAGGACAATGTTTATCTCAAGTGTAGGGGAGACTTCTATCAAAGTAAGTGGTCTTTTCCATGGATTTGTCCTCATTTTAACAGGAAAATTTGAATTTTTGACATTTTTCAAAATTCTTAATCTATTTTGGCCTAGTTGTATAGTTGTATTTTCCTTTGTTATGGTTATTTTCTTTCCTTGCTAGAATAAATTTTCAATAAGTGGTTTAAAAATTTTTCAAAGTCGTGAATATTTTGACTCAACCCGAGTTTACTTATCTAAGTTTACTCTAGCTAGTATCCTTAACGTGTTTAAGTCAAGTTTTGCTAGGCTTTTATGTAGGGAACCTTAAAATGCGAAAGTCTTAACTCTCACGGGTTAAGAACAAGAACTTTTCGCAAGTTCCTATAATTGATCCTAGAGAGTTGTTTATCAAGGGAACTTTAAAATGCGATCTCTAAACTTGAAAAAGTCTAAGAGTTTGCAAGATCCTATAGATGACTCGAAAACCCAAAACTTTGATTTAATTGGCTAAGCATCCACGAGTCTCATTCCTTGAGATTTTAAATTGTGGAGAACGAGAGATGATAGAGTCAATTATAAGTTTGGTATTCTTTCGTGAATTTATGTGAGTTGGTTATAAGCCTATTCTCCCATCGCTTGCTATTAAATTTATCTGCATTAAATAAGGTTGTACGATTTGAAAAGTTACTTAGCTTCTAGCACAAGATCGTTTAAAAGTTGCTCGGTATTAATTAGAGTTCATAGCCAAGGCATAACTTATTGAAGCGGGATGCGAAGATTGGCGAGTCCGAAAAGGCCCTAACAAGGCATGAGGGCTACATTTTGTAGCTAAAGATCCAAAAGTGATGTGAAGAATCATTTATCGAAAATCAATATGAAGGATCGAGACACACGACGAAAAGCAAGTACTCCCCAAAAGATCATGGAGAAGTCTATCCGAAAAGACCCTAGCAAGGTATGAGGATAAATAGATCCAAGTCCTAAAAGGAGGCGGATCGTTGTATATCAAATTCCAAAATAAAGATTGGAGAAAAATGAAGAAGTCGTGGCCCAAATATGAAGAATCTCTCAAAACTTCATGTGAAAAAATTCCTATTATGAACAGAAGACCATAATTTCAAGAACGTCTCTCAAAGATTTGAAGTATGAAGTCGCTGCCAAATATCGGTCCGAGAAAGGTCTCAAATCGTGAAGCGAGTTATGCCAAGATATGAACTTTATGAGGTCCCGAGAAGCAGTTTTAAAAGATTTTGTCCTTTAGCTAACTATTGATTAAATCGTCCCACTTTGTTTTCAGCTTAAATAACTATCGAAATAAGTCAAACAATGCATCCTCGTGATCATTCAAGACAACAATAAAATATAAGAGATACATCTAGGAATAAGGGAGTCTAAGTGAATAACTGGGCCACATGAGTTCGTGTTAGTTTGCTAACTTATAATAACAATGATCTCGTTTTTAAGCTTGGTATGGGGAACGTGAAACTTGAGAATGATGAACATTCATGACAACCAAAAACCCCAATGTAAGTCTTTGATTTCTTACTTATTTTGTTCTTTTAGTTTTCTTAGTGTTTAGTATTTAATAAAGGCCAAGGTGGGTTATCTATGATGAAAAATGTAAACCGTCCTTTGAAATTAGTGCATTGCATGAGGACATTGCAATGGTCAAGTGTAGGGGATTTAATAAGTGTGAAAACACTTATCCTTTTACCGCTTATTTCCAATAATAACAAGACCAAAACGTGTATTTTATGTCATAAAAGTCGGAATTATGTGTGGTTTGTGTTTTTATTGTGTTTTAGGACCAAAAGATGTAAAAGGAAGAAAACATGGGCTATCACGGGCTTTATCGAAGAAAAAGACTAAAGACGAAGTCGAAAGATCGAGAATGCAAAAAGAACGGAAGTCCAAGGCCAATTCTGAAGATTTATCGAAGAAAAAGTCTAAAGACGGAAGTTTAATGAAGTCGAAGAACTCAAGTCTAATTATAGAAGAAAATTATAAGACAAGTTCAACTAATATCGACTAATCCCGAGACGACGTCGAGAAATACAAAGAAATAAAGTCGAGTCGAGACGAGAAGAAATAAATAAGATAGCTTAAGCATGTAATCTCCCCACTTCCTATAAATACCCTCCTAATGTGTCATTAGGAGGGTGGTTAGGTGGTTAATTTTTTAGTAGTTAATTTTTAGTTTTTAAGTGTTTTATTTTTCTCTCTAGTTTTTCTTTCAAACTTGTTAATCTTTACATTAATCTTGTAATCTTTTGATATTCATCTTTAATCAATCAAGCTTATTTTCTTAATTCTCATTCTACCTTTCTTAATCTTGATAATCATGTAGTTAATCTCATCTCTTTGATTATGTGATTGATTTGTTCTTGTGATTGATCTTTATGTGGTGGATGTTTTGAGCTTATTGTGGTTATTAATCTTTTAGTGTTTGGCTTATTTTTGATTAAGTTGTTTTGATAGATTAATAGGATTGCTTATTAGTTGATTTTAAATGTTTTGATTATTTAGTGTTTTTATAGTTTTTAATTTGTGGCTTATTTAGTTCTTCTTAAAATTTATTTGGTTAAAGTTTTGGTTAATTGCTTGTTTGGTTTGTGCTTACTTGTAGCTTATCTCTTAAGTTTTCTTATTTCTGTTTAACTGTATTCGTGCTTTACCTTTTCGGAAAAGGGTTTTAAAACTCTGAAATCGTCCCTTTCTTTGAATTCATCATTATTCCGAAATCCTAGTTTTTCTGAAAACTTCATTATTCTGAAATTCCCGTTTTTCTGAAAAGTCTTGTTATTCCGAAGAAGTTAATTTTCTGAAAAACCATTTATTCCGAAGATGCTAATTTTCTTAAAAAGCCCTTTTTCCGAGATCATCATTTTTCTGAAAACCCAAGTATTCCGAAGATACCCTTTTTCCGAAAATCCTTTTATTCCGAAGATACCAATTTTTCTGAAAAGTCCATTTATTCCGAAGATCCCAATTTTTCTGAAAACACCATTTTTCCGAAAAAGCTAATTATTCTGAAAATTTAGTTATTCCGAAATTCCCATTTCTATGAAAAGCTTGTTATTCCGAAGAAACCACTTTCCTGAATTTGTCTTTATTCCGAATACTTCATTTTTCTGAAATACCTATTACCTTATTCTCAAACTTAGTTTAATTAGGAATTTTCTGAATTGTTTCTATTTTCTAAACTTTAATTTTTCTCACCTTTTTACTTGTTTTAACTTGTTTTATCTTAGATTAAATTTTCAAGCTTTCAACGACATTTTTATTTTTAGTTTAAAATAGATAACCAAACCCTTTTATCTTTCCACCAAGAACGACTGAGTCGCACTTTCTTCCAATAATCAATTCGAAAAGACTTGGAACGAATATATTTCATACTTGGAAAATCCCAGTTATTACTTAGATAAGCAAACTCGGGTTGAGTCAAAATATCCATGGCAGGCCTAATATGTCAAAGAAGTCTAAATTTTTTAAACCATGTCCTTATTATATTTTTTCCTCTTTTAAAATATTTTTGATAAAAAATAAAAGAAGAAATATATACAATGCAACTGTGTTATGCAAATGAAATGATTAATGCAAAAATTATGAATGCATATTTTTGGTGGCCAAAGTAGATCAAAAATTTGAAAAATGTTTGAAAAAATAATTTCTAGGCTATCATGAAGTCAATGACAAAGTCTAGGTAAGGTCACTTCGATAGAAGACCCCCCTACACTTAAGCTAAACATTGTCCTCAATGTTTAAGAGCATGGAAGTATAAAACTTTCCCTACACTTATGACAATGAATAGACTTTGTTTAACCCAAGTTAAGGAAAGATCAACTATAGTCAATTCATTTTTAAAGCACAATGTGTCTTATGAAAAATCACAATAGTAACAAAGTGAACCGGATACAAGGGCCTCCTCCATAAGCTCCAAAGCACGTGATGAGTGAGCAACCCTACAAACAACATGAAGACAAAAGAAGGTCTCCCCTACACTTCTCATCAACTCTCTATCCTTATTTCTAACCTACAACACTCTAAGTCTAAAAACTTCTAAACCTATTTATGCAAGCTTGATTTAATGAGTCTCTAGCTCGACTCTTCCCACAATGAATTAATTCATGGGAAAATGGGGATCTCTTGGACCATTTCCACGGAAATGTCCTCCCCAAAATAGTGCTTAACACGATGAACATTCACTTTGAAATTTGGACCATCGGGTTGTGACAACTCAATAGTTCCATATGGAAATACTTGAGCAATAGTGAATGGACCGGACCATCTCGACTTAAGCTTGCCCGCAAAGAGTTTCAACCTTGAGTTAAAGAGGAGAACCGGCTCTCCAACTTTGAACTCACGGTTCTTAATCTTAGCATCATGCAATTGCTTAGTTTTCTCCTTATAAATCAATGATTTCTCATAAGCATTGGCTCTCAATTCATCCATTTCATTGAGTTGGTCCTTTCTATGTGAGCCGGCTTGGTTTAATTCAAAGTTAGCCCACTTGAGAGCCCAAGAAGCTTTATGCTCTAACTCGAATGGGAGGTGGCATGCTTTTCCATAGACAAGCCTATATGGAGTACAACCAATTGGTGTCTTAAAAGCCGTCCTAAAAGCCCACAAAGCATCATCAAGCTTATCCGACCAAGAAGCTCGATGCTCTCCCACCGTTCTTTCCAAAATTCTCTTTAAACCACGATCTTTGACCTCGGTTTGACCATTGGTTTAAGGGTGATACGCGATATAAAGTCTATGATTAACTCCATACTTCTTCATAACTCTCGTGAATTGATCATTACAAAAGTGAATACCCCGATCACTTATGATGGCCTGAGGTACACCAAACCTAGAAACAATTGCTTCAAAAGTTTCACTACAACTCGAGCATCATTAGTAGGTAAGGCTTTGGCCTCAACCCACTTTGACACATAATCCACCTCTACGAGTATGTACTTATTCCCCTTGGAAAATGAGGTCCCATGAAATCTATTCCCCATACATCAAAAATCTCACACTCTTGAATGAAGTTTTGTGGCATCTCATCACATTGAGTAATTTTTCCTTGTCTTTGACATACATCACAAAATTTCACCATCTCTTGGGCATCTTTGTATATGGAAGGCCAATAGTAACCCGAATCAAAGACTTTCTTGGCGGTATAGTTGGGCCCAAAATGTCCACCCGTAGGTCCCTTATGACAAGCTTCTAAAATCTTAAATGCCTCGGGCCCATCTACACACCGTCTAATGATTTGGTCCGCACATTGCCTAAAGAGGTAAGGGTCATCCCAAAAGTAATACTTCACTTCCTTAAGAAATTTCTTCTTTTGTTGGGAGGTGAGACCCTCTATTAACACATCCCCCACAAGATAGTTTGCAATATACGCAAACCAAGGGGTGGAATCCTCTTGAGAAGAGATGTACATGATCTCCTCTAATGGAAAGGATTCATTGATTTCCTTATGAGGTAAATCTCCTTGAAAAGGATGCTCAAGTTTACTCAAGTGATGCGCCGCTAAATTCTCAGCTCCTTTCTTATCACGAATCTCTATCTTAAACTCTTGGAGCAATAAAACCCATCTCAAAATCCTAGGCTTAGCATCTTTCTTTATCATGAGGTATTTGAGAGTGGAATGATCCGTATACACTATGGTTTTGGATAGCACAAGGTAAGGTCTAAATTTCTCAAAGGCATAGACTATAGCAAGCAACTCTTTCTCCGTGGTAGTATAATGAAGTTGTGCACCCGTCATGGTTTTACTAGCATATTGTATAGGTTGAAAATGCTTATTCACTCTTTGTCCTAACACGACCCCTACCGCATAATCACTAGCGTCACACATAAGCTCAAAAGGCAATTCCCAATTTTGAGAAACCAAAACGGGAGCCTTAGTCAATTTCTCCTTAAGTATCTCAAAAGAATCCAAACACTCTTGGTTGAAAATGAAAGGAGCCTCTTTTTCCAAGAGGTGGGTCATCGGTCTTCCTATCTTAGAGAAATCTTGTATGAAACGTCTATAAAACCCTGTATGACCCAAAAACACTCCTAACTCCTTTAACCGTAGTGGGTGGGGGAAGCTTAGCAATCACATCTATCTTAGCACGATCCACTTCTAAACCTTTGTTGGATATCTTATGTCCCAAGACTATCCCCTCTTTAACCATGAAATGGCACTTCTCCCAATTAAGAACAAGACGTATTTCCTCACACCTCTTTAGCATACGTTCTAAATGGGAGAGACAAGATGTGAATGAATCTCCAAAAACCGAGAAATCATCCATGAAAACTTCCATAGTTTGCTCAATCGTATCATGGAAAATTGCCATCATACACCTTTGAAATGTCCCCGGTGCATTACACAAGACAAAAGGCATTCTCTTGTAAGCAAATGTACCGTAGGGACAAGTGAATGTGGTCTTTTCTTGATCCTTAGGGTCAATGGGTATTTGAAAATAACCCGAAAATCCATCTAGAAAGCAATAGCACTCATTTCCCGCTAAGCGTTCAAGCATTTGGTCCATAAAAGGAAATGGGAAATGATCTTTCCTAGTAGCATCATTAAGCTTCCTATAGTCAATACAAACTCTCCAACCCATAACAAGTCTCATAGGAATAAGCTCATTGTTATCATTGGGCACTACGGTGATTCCACCCTTCTTAGGAACACAATGTACCGGGCTAACTCATGGAGAGTCGAAAATGGGGTAAATCATGCCCGCATCAAGGAGTTTGATAACTTCCTTTTTAATGACCTCATGGATTTTAGGGTTAACCCTTCTTTGGCTTTGAATAGCGGGTTTGTAATCATCCTCCATAAGGATTTTGTGTGTACAAAAATGTGGATCAATTCCCCTTATGTCGGATATTTTCCATGTCATGGCTTGCTTATGTTTCTTAAGAACTTCTATAAGTTTCTCTTTCTCATCCTCTTTCAAATCTTTAGCAATGATCACGGGTAATTGGTCTTTCCCTTCTAAGAAAGCATACTCTAGGTGGGATGGAAGGTCCTTAAGTTCAAGTGGAGGTGGACTCTCTATAGAAGGTTTTACTATGGATGGATCATCATTGGTTACTTCTTGTGGAATGGGTGAAGGAATGGGATCCTCATTGAGCAACTTTTGGATAGTGAGAATGTCTTCTTCCCAATTAATGAGAGAATCATCATTACCAAGGAAGTTGGACTCAAATTCGTCCAAGAGGAAATCACTCTCTCCAAAAGGTGTTAAGGAGGGAGCAATTGAGGCCACGGTCTCAACATGGGGCATATCCTCACTATTACTCTTGCAAGCGTCATGGAAATGCTCATCACACACCTCATCTAGTACATCAACTATGTTAATAGTTTCACAAGCTTTAGACTTCTTAGTTACTTTCTCATCACACACTTTACCTAACTTAAACACCACTTTCTCATCCTCAACTCTCATAATTAGTTCTCCCTCCGCCACATCTATTAGAGTACGACCCGTCCTCAAAAATGGTCTACCAACAATCAAAGGAACTCTAGGGTCCATGTCATAATCAACCACTACAAAGTCGGCCGGAAAGGTAAACTTATCCACACCTACAAACACATCCTCCGTGATACCTACCTGGTAAGTTATGGTACGGTTGGCTAACTCAAGTGTCATCCTAGTTGGAGCGAGATCGGGAAGAGAGAGTTTTTTCCAAACCGATAAAGGCATGAGATTTATGCTTGCCCCTAGATCCGCCAATGCCATGCAATTTTCCACCCTGAGAAAATTACATGGGATCAAAAAGCGCCCCGGATCTCCAAGTTTTGTAGGTAAGGTTTTGAGCAACACGGCGGAACAATTTTCATTAAGGGATGTGTTGGGCAAATCAACCAATTTTTCCTTGTTGGAGAGTAGATCCTTGAACATCTTCGCAAATTTTGGCATGTAAGCAAGAGCTTCTGCAAAAGAGATGTTTATGTTGAGTTGCTTGAACATCCTTAAGAAATTTGAGACTTGTATATCATCCTTGTTTTTCAATTTTTCCTTTTTCAATCTTGAAGGGTAAGGAAGGTTTGGTTTAGGTGTAGGTGGAGTAGGTGTTGTAGTGGAAGATTTCTCTTTGTTAGCTTCTTCATTGTGAGTTGTGGAAGGTAAAGGAGAAGTGGGAATAGGTTGAGAAAGTGTTGGTGGTGAGGTAGTAGAGTTTGGAGGTGGTGAAGAAGATGTATAAGGCTTATCACATGTTGGAACCATAGTAGGCTTAGCAATAGAAGGTGTAGGAGGTGAAGGATCATTGGTCATTTTTCCACTTCTTGTTGTAATATCATTGACATTTGCCCTCGGGTTTGTTGGTGTGTTAGATGGTAAAGCCCCTTGTGGTCTTTGATTATGCATAATTTGGTTGTGAAGAAGAGCAAATTTCTTGTTGTTTTCCTCTTGAGCCTCTTTCATTTGTCTCTCATAGGAAGTAATCTTTTGAAGAATCAAATCCATGGGGTTAGGTTGCACATTCCCTTGATAAAAAAACCTTGGTTTGGATAGGGTGGAGATGGTGCATTAAATCCTTGATTTGGTGGATAAAAGTTATTTCCTTGATTGTGAAAGGTGTTTGGTGCTTTATATTTGTTCCCTTGGTATTGTGGTCTTAGCCCTTGGTTCCTTTGTAACAATTGAGGGGGATGAGGTTAAGTTTGGGTGGGTGGATTGGGTGGAAAACCCGGTGGTGCAAGATAGTTTTGAGACTTATAAGAAAGGTTGTTTTGATTGATGTTATGTTTGAAATGTTCTCTATGTTCTTCTTGGTAGGCATAACACTCCCCTTGATAACCTTGCACCTTATCACATTGTTGATAGGAATGGGGACCTCCACAAATCTCACATGAAAGAGTAATAGCATGCACATCATTGGTGGAATTGTTGCCCAAAGAAATTTTCATAAAGTCATTCATCATGGTTTGTTGCATATTTTGGGTGTTTTGCAAAATTGTTTGACTTCCCTTTTGAGCTTGAGTCAATTCTTGTATTGATGAAAGGAGTTGAGTCTCAAATGGTTTGGAACCTCCTTCTTGAATGACATGTACTCTTTCATCAAATTGTGTGTTAGTTTGCACCATTGATTTGGTCTTAATAATGTCCCAAGCTTCTTGAATGGATTTAGCAAGAATATTTCCTCCCGCGGAAGCATTAAGTAAATCTTGGTGGTGAGGTCTTAGTCCATTATAGAAAGTGTTGATTTTGTGAACTTCATCGAATCCATGATTTGGGCATTTCCTCAATAACTCCTTATACTCCTCCCAAGCATCACTAAAGGTTTGACTAGGTTTTTGTTGAAAGCCTATAATTAATTTCCTCAAAGCCGTGGTCTTAGATGGGGGAAAGAACTTGTTCAAAAACTTCTTAGTGAAACCATCCCATGTGGTAATACTCTCGGGTGGTTGTGTATCTAACCAATGCTTAGAACTTCCCTCTAATGAAAATTGTACCAATATCAACTTAATGGCATCATGGGGAACTCCTTTATACTTAATGGTGTTGCAAAGAGCAAGAATTTTCTTAAGGTGATCATGAGGATTATCATTCTTGTTCCCAAAAAATGGTGTGTTTGAAACCAAGTTAATCATGGATGTTTTTAGCTCAAATGTGTTTGCAGGAATATCAGGTATCTTGATAGCATCGGCATATCCTTGCACATTGGATTGCAAGTGCTCCATCAAAGGTCGAGTGTCAACTCCGTCCATGGCTTCTTGTTGTGTGTGGATCCAAGCAGGATTCTCGGGATCGGCTTGATGGACGGTGGTGTTCCTACTCTTTCTCGTTTTCTTCCTTTTCGGAGGAAGGGGTTGTACATCAATCGGTATTTGTGCACGCCCGCGAGTGAGCATGCAACTCAATACGAGGAATGAGAGAGAAGCTCTCGTTCGACTTTGAAGAAGAAGGAATTATCCTCTTCGAGATTCAATATGAAATATCCACAAGAAAGTATAATATACGTATGTACTACTTGGGTGCAAGACCCCCAATTAAGCCTTCCTTCTTAGAATACGCGCTAGTGAACGGAGGGTTAGGTGGCGCGAAGCACTTAAGTACCTATTGACCCTTATATGGCATATAACGCATCGCCTTTCTATTCACTTTGTAGTTTATATTCTTCGAATTATTGCCTATTGGAAGTATTTATCTATTCTTGCTTTATTGAATTTGATCGATACACGTGTCAAGGACCGGAACGCCCCCTACGGTGTATTGCCTTGGCAATACTTATGGAAGATATGTGTATTGGTTGTTCTTATACGTATACGTATTTACATATAATAATATAGAGAAAATATTTTTGTATTCATTGGGGTTTTTAAAGAAAAATACTATATGTACATAAAAACCGAGGAAATCCAATAATATATATTTTTGGTTGCAATCTCTTAGGAAAAAGATTGCTTTTTTATTTTTTTTATTTTTTTTGGTCAATTCTTTAGGAAAAGAATTGTTTTTGTTATTTTTTAGTTTTTATATTTTTATATTTTTTATTTTTTTTATGTTTTTGATTTATGATACGTAAAAATAACGTTCACGGGGTGAACGGATCCCAAAAGCCAATGAAAACCATCAATCGATAGTCTCTCGTAAAGTCAAAGAACCGGCAGCGGCGCCATTTGAAATTGAGTAAATTGAAGTTCGTTTCTCTCGATTCTTAACCAATTGAAAGTCCTAACAATATCAAGTTCATTATCGTTTTTGGTTGATAGGGTTTTTTTTATATTCTATGTCTATTTAACCAATCAAGTAAAAATGGTGAAAAATATTAAGCTACGTAACCGTAAAACACTTAGCAATTACCAAATTTATATTCACAAAAGGACAAAAATGTAAAAGTTGAAAGTAATGTGCCAAAAATGTAAAGTAAATGAAAGTCTAATGCTTGAATGTAAATTCCAGAAAGTTAAAGGACCAAATTTGTAAATTATAACAACTTTCTAACTAAATTCAACAAAATAACAAACTCTCTAACTAATTTTAGCAAGTTGTTAAAAGATTAAGGACTAAAACTATGCAAACCCTAATTACTTGGAAGATTAGCCAAAAATGCAAACAAGAACAAACAATAAGGACCAAAATGCAATTAATAACAACTATTAAGCAAAAACGGGTATAAGTCAATCAATAAGCTCTCGTATGAGCTTAATATTGGACCAAATAAGCTCAAACAAGTTTCAAATGACTTAAAATCAAAAATAAGCTAGACCTGTTGAAGGAAATTGCTCAAAGCTCAGTGAAACTCAAATAAGCTCAAATCAATAAGCCATGAATAAGCTATCTAAAAATCCAGACATGCACATTAAGATTTTAAAGTTCAATCTTGCTAAACAGCTTATTAAGAGTGTGGAATGTCTTTTATCTTGGAAAATGATCAAGTTAATAAGCAGGAAAGTGTAATTAAGCTGAAACCTAGCTTATTTGACTTTTGTTGACCAAAAGTTGAAAAAGCTCAAAATCTCAAAATCTACTAAACTCAAGTTTCTAAACAAGAATATGAAATAAAATTGCCAGTTTTATGAAGTGGATTAAGCTCTACAAGAAAACAGTCCAATCAAATATCGCAGAAACTTGCATTTGTCTGGGTGCTTATTCAAAAGCTGATTTCTAGCTTATTTATGAAAACTGTAGAATTTACTCTTTCAGAAGTAATCTTTGGATGTTAAAGCACTAATAGAAACTTGTTTCAATGAATTTGGTTGAGTAATGAATCAATGGCAAAGGATTGAAAGTTGCTAGTTTCTGATGAAAAGTTAACAAAAACTTGACCCAAACTATTTTTTTACCAATTGCCTGTTTGACTTATACTTTGACCACAAACTCGCACATAAATGTTTCCAAAAGTATACTAACAAAGAACAAGCAAAGATTAACAGGTTTATCACACTTTAAGAACATCAATTATGTAGATCCAAACACTAGTTATTAAATCTGTTATGAACTTTTATGAAGGAATTCTTGGTAAATGAATGAAGTGAACAAAAACTGATATCAACACTTGTTTGATGAGCAAAATGAAAGGTTTTAAGACTAAGAACAGACTTGTAAACATGTTGAACCACAAAATGCAATAACAAGCACTTAACTGATGAAATTTAGATCAGAAACAAGTAATATCAAACTAGAAGTTACAAAACTACCAATAAGCAGTCAAATCAAAACACTTATGCTAGAACAAGTAAAAAAACACATTATCAGAGCAACATAGAATGATTACACTAGAATTTAGCAGGCATTCAACAATTGAGTGGAATTCTAAAAACAGAATTATGCAAACTTGTGAGCTTAGGCCTCCTTTGATGGAGGAGTGTGGTGCTGAACCAACTCAATTCTATCAAAACGCCATAAGATCATCACCATACATCATTCAACAACCTCAGATCACCATTGTTGATCAAAATCAACTCAAAACAGCTACAAACTCTGAATTCAACTTCTAACAGGATCTAGATCAAACTGAACAGCAACAGAATCTCACAAAGCTTCCATTGATCAATGGTGATCAATAGAAACAAGTAGTATCAACAGTAACAGTTTAGTGCAATGAAAGTAGAACATAATTTTGAGGGAATTTGAATTTGAATTTTATTGAAGTAGGAAAGTTGTTACAATTAGTTACAACTAACTAATAACTAACTCAAGAGGTTGTCAATCTCTTGAGTTCGTTATTCTATCTTCTAATTAACTAGCTTGAGAGAGAAAATAAAAGTGTGTGTGATTTTCACACTTTTCTACGTGTTACAAAATGAGGGCCTGATTCCCTATTTATAGAGTTGAAGATGTTGAGGGAAATGACGTGTTCCAACCAGTCATAAACTGCCAGGTGTCATAAATCTTCTAATTGTAGTTAGCCGTTGATGAGCTTGAATTGGGCTTTTCTGATTGTATGAATTTCAGTGTAATTAAGTTGTTGTGTTGAACTCGTCACTTGATTTGGAACAAGATTCATGTTAATAACTTTCCATGAAATGCATTCTAGCTCAAAAACGATCCTGGGCAAGTTTAAATGTTGAGGGTGACATGTGGCATTCTTTGTTGGCTTCCTCTCCTTCACACGGATCATTATCTTCAAAACAAAATTCCATTGGCCAGTTTAGTATGACTCGGATTCCACTGTTTGGATTTTTTGAGTAAATAAGAGAGAGAAGGAGTGGGGTGATTGTGGTGATCCGTGTGTTATTTTCTTTGTGTTTTGATTGGCCCATAGCAAGTTAACATGGATCAAAACCAAATTTGAAGTATTTTTGGCAAGTTAAGCCCCTTGACTTTGGAAGAATGTCAAAGTAAGCTATAATCTTCATTCCAATGACATTTTCAGTCCTTCAACTTGCATACTTGTTTGTTTTGGCCCTTTGACTTGGTTGACTTAAAGTTGACCAAGTTTGACTTGAATCTTGACTTTGACCAAATTGCACTTTAAGTCCCTCAACTTTGAAATGTTGTCAAGATAGGTCCTTCATCTTCAATGTCTTACCATCTTTGATCCTTCTTTGTCTTTTTCCTCACAAATAAGCTTGATTTCTTCTTGTTTGCTTGAAAATGTATCCATGTTACCTATTATAGCACAAACACAAAACATACCACATAATTCCGCTTTATAGCACAAAAGTTAGGTATTTTCCATGTGTTTTAGGGTGATTTTTTGATTAATTGATATGAGATTTTGCTCATATCAGGCACACAAAACGAGATACTTACACACGAAGGTACATGGAATCTCTATTTTATTCAGAATATCGTTTTGATATTAATGGCTCGGATATTTTTAAAGGGATCAATGATTTTTACGTGAGTTCGCAACAATTCGTGAAGTAATTTATTGGAGTAATATTTCTTATGTAATCGGGATAGCCTTGTGAAAGAGTTATTCGTACAGCTTTTACAAAATGAAGATATTGTTTCATTAAGACTCCGTCATGAAGAGGTGTTGGCTTAAGGGGAAGAATTCTTATGGTAAATTTAATGCTTGAAGTAGATTTTCACGAGTTTGTGTTTTATCATATCTTTAAATCGTGTGGATATCCCCTATTGGTTTGAAGATAACTTGTTCGTGCTAATATGGTTGGTGACAAAGTGGTACAAGATCTAGGAATATGTGATTTTTCTTATGGTACTCTATGCACATATTTTCTATCACTTGAAGGAGTTACATTATCGTGCTAAGTGTCTCGTTTCTAAGGTAAATGGGGACCTTCTACGCAACATCTCTTTGTCACATGGATAGTACAAGACATGAAACACAGGTTTGGGTTATTCTACTTCTACATCAACAATATTATAGTTATTTTTCTTCAAGATCATTACATAGAGCCTACATTTGGAGAATCTTCGATTGCATACATTGTTTCCTTCCCCATTGATGTGACAAAAAGGGGAAGACATACATGCTAGACTTGAGGGGAAGCAATTTGAAGATGATGTACCACTTACAAGAGATACACAAATAGTTTTGTCGACATCAACTAGGGGAAGATTGTTGGGTCAAAAAGTTGATGTGGCAGAAACTCAAAACGAATAAAATGATATGAGCAAAAACTCACATCAATTAATCAACAAAACACCCTAAAACACATAGCAAATACCTAAACTTTGTGCTATAAAGCGGAATTATGTGGTATGTTTTGTGTTTGTATACAAATAGGTAAGAAGGATGCATTTTCAAGCAAACAAGAAGAAAATCAAGCTAATTGGATGAAAAAACAAAGAAGGATCAAGAGTGACAAGACTTTGAAGACAAAGGACCTATCTTGACAATATTTCAAAGATGAAGGACTAAAAGTGAACATTTGTCAAAGTCAAGATCAAAGTCAAACATGGTCAACTATCAAGTCAACCAAGTCAAAGGGTCAAAAGTAGCAAGATTGGAAGTTGAAGGATCATTTTTGCCCAAGGAATGAAGATTCTAGCTCAAATTAGCAATCTGCCAAGTCAAGGGACTAAAACTGCCAACTTTGCAAAGTATTTTGAGGCTTAATCCATTTGAAAGGGTTTCAACCAATGAGAAGCAAGGAAAAGGGTGACACGGATCACCACCTCACCCCACTCACAGCCGACACATTAATTAAAGCCAATCACAACAGTGTGATCCACAACTCTTCCTTTTAGCCAATCATATTTGAAGAATGGATAATGATCCGTGTACAAATTCTCCACCAACTACAGCTTGACACGTGTCTTTATTCTCCAAACAAAAATTTGCCAGAATTGGGATTTGGCTAGAGTGCATTTCAGAAAGAGTTATAAACATCAAAGTTGATCAAAATCCAAAGACGAATCCATCCCATCAACTCAATTAAGTTGATAACAACTCAATCAAGAATCCCTAATTGAGTTCTTCACCTACAAATATCAATTAGCAGAATTGGGACACGTGGAGCCCAATGATTGGTCTGGACACGTCACTCTCCCCAACAACTTTACTTTTCCATTCTATAAATAGGCCTAGAGTCTCTCATTTGTTCATAGTTAGCTAGTGTGAAAACAGACACACTAGATTTTAATTCTCTCTCTCATTCTGTTATTAGCAGTTGTAGTTAACAACTCTCAAAAGCTTGACAACCTTTTGAGAGTTTTTTTGGTTAGTTTTAACAAATCTTGTAACCACTTTTCATTCATAATCAATAAATTTCAAATTTCCCTCCAATTCTCTCAATGCCTTTACATTCTGTTCATACGCCATTGATGATGCTTGTTTCTAGTGATCATGATTGTAGCTGATTGATTTCATCCAGTAGCTGTTTTCATTGATTTGATCATTCATTTCAAGAGTTTGGTAGAATTTGCAAAATTTCAAGTTCAACAATGGATTTCTAGTTGATTAGCTGATTAGTTGGTTGTTGATTAGTGATACTAGTGCTAAGGTGGTGGTTTAGCACTAGCTAGATAGCTCAGCGCTACTCTACTCCTCAAAGGAGGCCTAAGCTAAAAGGTTTTAGTTTTCTGCATTTTTGTTCCACTCAAATGTTGCAGGCATGCTCAATACTTAGTGTAACCTTGTTTGATGTATGATCAAGTGTGTTTTTTGAGTAGCTATTGAGATTTGAGTAGCTCATTTGTAGTATATCACTTTATCACTAGCTTAATTCTCATTACTAGGTGCTTAAAATCAGTCATATTACCTTTATATTGCATTTAGAGTAAAAGTTTGTTTCATAGCTTGAACTTGAATTCTTTTCATCACATTTCAGTCATTACACTTAGTTTGATATCTGTCTTTGATCATTGTGGCTTTTAACTCAAATCTCCTTTACAAAAGTTTTAAAAGTTCAGTTAATCTAGTGTTTGGGAGTAGGAATTCAATTGTGTTCAAGTCTTGTTAGTTGGTTAATTCTAGCTCAATTTCATTCAGGAAGTCTTGGTAAACTAGTTTACAAAGTTTTCAGGTCAAGTCTTTAGTCAAAAAGGCAATTGGCATAATAAAAAGTTTGGGTCAGCTTTGATAAACTTGGTTTCAGAAAAGTCTTGATCTTCAAATCATTGCCATTTCTTTGTTACTTGATGGATTTACTTGAAATTTGTTTCTAGCCCTTACACAACATATGTAGTTTAAGTGTGTAGCAGGAAATTCTACAGTATCAAGAAATAAGCTAGGAATAAGCATTTGTTTAAGCCTTTGAGCAAATTCAATTCCTTGTGATAAAAAGCTTAATTGTTTTCTCATACTAGCTTATCCATTTCAGAAACTTGCTCATTTTCTTTCACAAATCACTTCAAAAAGTGTTCCTGGTTAAGATTTGAAGTTTTCAGATTTTTGGATTTTTGGTCAACGAAAGTCAACATAAGCCCAGTTTAGCTTATTTTCAGTTTTAGAGCTTATTAGTTGATCATTTTTGTTGAGACTAAATTTCCCCTTCTTCTAGTAAGCTGAATAACAAGTTTTTGTAAGGAAGTCAAGTTGTGGATGTTTAGCTTATTAGATAGCTTATTTTGAGCTTATTAGGAATTGCTTATTAGAGTTTTAGGAAGTTTCAGCTTATTTCCTTTCACAAGTCTAGCTGAATTTCAATTATAAGTCTTTTAAAACTGGTTTGAGCTTATTTGGTTAAGAGACGAGTTCAAACGAGCTTATTTTGTTCCCTAACCCGTTTTTGTTAGTAATCTTTTAGAAATTGCATTTTAGTCCCTAGTTTGTTTAACAGTTTTCATTACTGGCTAATTGTACACTTTATTAGGTTTTGCAAAATTTAAGTCCTTCTAGTTTCAAGTTTGTTAAAAATTAGTTAATCAGTTTTCAAAATAGTTAAAAGTTAGTTACTTTGTTAGATATATTTTCACATTTAGTCCATTTGGTTAACTGTTTTTGCATATATAGTCCCTAGACTTTTAGACTTTATATTTTTGGCATTTAATTTTCATAGAATTTACATTTTCAGTCCTTACAGTTTATTGAATTTACATTTTGTGATTTTAATTGAATAAAAATGTGGTATTTGACAATTTGTTTTACGGTTACATAGTTAATATTTTTCCATTTTTATTTGATTGTTGAATTAGAAATAGAATATCCAAATACTTTTACCAACCAAAAACAATTATAAACTCGATATTGTTAGGACTTTCAATTTGTTAAGAACTGAGAAAACGAACTTCAACTATACACATATTAAATGGCGCCGCTGCCGGTTCTTTTCGTGAAGATTAACGGTTTCGAGTGAGACGATTGGATTTTGGGATCCGTTCACTTTGTGAACGTTATTTTTACGTATTATAAATCAAAAAGATAAAAAAAATCAAAAAGATAAAAATACAAAAAAATAAAAAATCACAAAAATCAATTCTTTTCCTAAAGAATTGAACCAAAAAAATAAAAAATCCAAAAAGTAATCTTTTTCCTAAAAGATTACACCCAAAAATATATATTATATCGATTTTCATCGTTTTTACGTACATATAGTATTTTTCTTTAAAAAATCAAATAAATACAAAAATATTTTCTATATATTATTATATGTAAATACGTATACATATAAGAAGAACCAATACACATATCTTCCATAAGTATTGCCGAGGCAATACACCGTGTTAGGGGGCGTTCCGGTCCTTGACACGTGTATCGATCAAATTCAATTATGCAAGAATAGATTAATACTTCCAATAGGCAATAATTCGAAGAATACAAACTACAAAGTGAATAGAAAGGCGATGTGCTATAAAATGCCATCTAAGGGTTAATAGGTACTTAAGTGCTTCGCGTCACCTAACCCCCCGTTCACTTGTGAGTATTCTAAGAAGGAAGGCTTCATTGGGGGTCTTGCACCCAAGTAGTATATACATATATTATTATTTTCTTGTGGATATTTCATATTGAAACTCGAAGGGGATAATCCTTTTCTCTTCAAAGTCACACGAGAGCTTCTCTCTCATTCCTCGTATTGAGTTACATGCTCACTCGCGGGCGTGCACAAATACCGATTGGTGTACAACCCCTTCCTCCGAAAAGGAAGAAAAAGAGAAAGAGTAGGAACACCACCGTCCATCAAGCCGATCACGAGAATCGTGATTTGATTCATCCACAACAAGAAGCCATGGCCGAAGTTGATACTCTTTCTTTGATGGAACGTTTGCAATCCAATGTTCACGGATATGCCGATGCTATCAAGATACCCGATATTCTCGCAAGTTCATTTGAGCTAAAAACGGCTATGATTAACTTGGTTTCAAACACACCTTTTTATGGAAACAAGAATGATAATCCTCATGATCACCTTAAGAGATTTCTTGCTCTTTGCAATACCATTAAGTACAATGGAGTTCCCCATGATGCCATTAAGTTGATATTGGTGCAATTTTCACTAGAGGGTCCGGCTAAGCATTGGTTAGATACACAACCACCCGATAGTATCACCACATGGGATGGTTTCACTACTAAGTTTTTGAACAAGTTTTTCCCCCATCTAAGACCACGGCTTTGAGGAACTTAATTATAGGCTTTCAACAAAAACCTAGTCAAACCTTTAGTGATGCTTGGGAGGAGTTTAGAGAGTTATTGAGGAGATGCCCTAACCATGGCTTGGATGAAGTTCACCAAATCAATAATTTCTACAATGGCCTTAAACCTCATCACCAAGACTCACTCAATGCTTCCGCAGGAGGGAATATTCTTCTTAAATCCATTCAAGAGGCTTGGGATATTATTGAGACCAAAGCAATGGTACAAACAAACAACCAATTTGAAGAAAGGGTTCATGTTATCCAAAACAATTCTCAAACACCTTGTGATAACCAATTCCTCAAGTGTCACCAAGAGATAATTCAAAAGATAGATAGGGATCATGAGATGAGTTTTAAGGCCCATCAAGAATTGATCCAAGCTATTAAGAGCCTTTCATTGAACAATTCTACAAATGATGTGCATGCCATTACCCTTTCATGTGAGACTTGTGGAGGTCCCCATTCCTATGAACAATGTGATAAGGTTCAAGGTTATCAAGGGGAATGTTATGCTTACCAAGAGGAACATCGTGAACATTTCAAGCCAAATATCAATCCCAATAACCTTTCTTACAAGTCTTAAAATTACCTTACTCCACCGGGATTCCCACCCCAACCACCCACCCAACCTCACCAAAATCCTCCTCAACTGTTACAACGGAATCAAGGCCCAATACCACATTATCAAGGAAATAACTACAAGGCACCCAACAATTTTAAACATCAAGGAAATAACTTTTATCCACCAAATCAAGGATTTAATGCACCACCTCCACCTTATCCACATCAAGGTTTCTATCAAGGGAATGTGCAACCTAACCCCATAGATTTGATCCTTCAAAAGCTTACTTCTTATGAGAAACAAATGAAAGATGCTCAAGAGGAAAATAACAAGAAATTTGCTTTTCTTCACAACCAAATTATGTATAATCAAAGACCACAAGGGTCTTTACCATCTAACACACAAGCAAATCCAAGGGCAAATGTCAATGCTATTACAACAAGAAGTGGAAAGTCAACAAAGGATCCTTCACCTCCTCAACCTCCTATTGTTAAACCCACTTTTGTTCCTACATGTGACAAGCCTTCTACATCTACTTCACCACCTCAAAATGTTCCCATTCAATCAAACACACCTTCTCCACCTATTCCTACTTCTCCTCTACCTTCCACAATTCCCAATGAAGAAGCTATCAAAGACAAATCTTCCACTACAACACCTACACCTAAACCAACTCTTCCATATCCTTCAAGGTTGAAAAAGGACAAGTTAAAGAACAAGGATGATATCCAAGTCTCAAATTTCTTAAGGATGTTCAAGCAACTCAACATCAACATATCCTTTGCGGAAGCTCTTGCTTACATGCCAAAGTTTGCTAAGATGTTCAAGGATTTACTCTCAAACAAGGAAAAATTGGTTGATTTGCCCAACACATCCCTTAATGAAAATTGTTCCGTCGTGCTACTTAAAACCTTACCAACAAAACTTGGAGATCCGGGGCGCTTCTTGATACCTTGTAATTTTCCCGGTGTGGAAAATTGCATGGCTTTGGCGGATCTAGGGGCAAGCATTAACCTCATGCCTTTATCGGTTTGGAAAAAACTCTCTCTTCCCGAGCTCACTCCTACTATGATGACCCTTGAGTTAGCCAACCGAACCATAGCTTACCCCGTAGGTATCGCGGAGGATGTGTTTGTAGGTGTGGATAAGTTTACCTTTCCGACCGACTTTGTAGTGGTTGATTATGACATGGATCCTAGAGTTCCTTTGATTGTTGGTAGATCGTTTTTGAGAACGGGTCGTACTTTGATAGATGTGGCGGAGGGAGAACTTATTATGAGAGTACAGGATGAGAAAGTGGTGTTTAAGTTAGGGAAAGTTTGTGATAGGAAAGAGGTTAAGGAGTCTAAACCATGTGAGACTATTAACATAGTTGATGTGCTAGATGAGGTGTGTGATGAGTACTTTCATGATGCTTGCAAGATTACTAGTGAGGAAATGCCCCATGTTGTAACTGTGGCCTCAATTTCTCCATCTTTAACACCTTTTGGAGAGAGTGATTTCCTCTTGGCGGAATTTGAGTCTAACTTTCTTGGTGATGATGATTCTCCCATTAATTGGGAAGAAGATATTCTTACTATCCAAAAGTTTCTCAATGAGGACTCTATTCCTTCCCCTAGTCCACAAGAAGTTACCAATGATGATCCTACTATCGTAAAACCTTCCATAGAGAGTCCACCTCCAATTGAACTTAAGGACCTTCCATCCTATTTAGAGTATGCTTTCTTAGAGGGCAAAGACCAATTACCCGTGATAATTGATAAAGAGTTGAAAGAGGATGAGAAGGAAAAACTCATTGAAGTCCTTAAGAAACACAAGAAAGCCTTAGCATGGAAAATATCCGACATAAGGGGAATTGATCCACATTTTTGTACACACAAAATCCTTATGGAGGATGATTACAAACCCGCCATTCAAAGTCAACGAAGGGTTAACCCAAAAATCCATGAGGTCATTAAAAAGGAAGTGATCAAACTTCTTGATGCGGGTATGATTTACCTCATTTCTGACTCTCCATGGGTTAGCCCGGTACATTGTGTTCCAAAAAAGGGTGGAATCACCGTAGTACCTAATGAGAACAATGAGCTTATTCCTACGCGACTTGTTACCGGTTGGAGAGTTTGTATTGACTATAGGAAGCTCAATGAGGCTACTAGGAAAGACCATTTCCCATTACCTTTTACGGCCCAAATGCTTGAACGCTTAGCGGGAAATGAGTACTATTGCTTTCTTGATGGCTTTTCGGGTTATTTCCAAATACCCATTGACCCTAAGGATCAAGAAAAGACCACATTCACTTGTCCCTATGGTACATTTGCTTACAAGCGGATGCCTTTTGGCTTATGTAATGCACCGGGGACGTTTCAAAGGTGCATGATGGCGATTTTCCATGATATGATAGAGCAAACAATGGAGGTTTTCATGGATGACTTTTCCGTCTTTGGAGATTCATTTACCTCATGTCTCACCAATTTAGAAAGAATGCTTAAGCGTTGTGAGGAAACACGTTTAGTGCTAAATTGGGAGAAATGTCACTTTACGGTGAAAGAGGGAATTGTTTTAGGACACAAAATATCCAATAAGGGATTAGAAGTGGATCGAGCTAAAATTGATGTGATTGCTAAGCTTCCCCCACCCACTACGGTTAAAGGTGTAAGGAGTTTCGTAGGTCATGCAGGGTTTTATAGGCGCTTTATACAAGATTTTTCTAAGATAGCTAGACCGATGACTCACCTCTTGGAAAAAGAGGCTCCTTTCATTTTTAACCAAGATTGTTTGGAATCTTTTGAGACTCTTAAGAAGAAATTGACAAAGGCTCCCGTTTTGGTTTCTCCAAATTGGGAATTAACTTTTGAGCTTATGTGTGACGCTAGTGATTATGCGGTGGGGGTCGTCTTAGGACAAAGAGTGAATAAGCATTTTCACCTATACACTATGCGAGTAAAACCATGACCGGTGCACAACTTCATTATACTACCACAGAAAAAGAGTTGCTTGCTATAGTATATGCTTTTGAGAAATTTAGACCATACCTTGTGCTATCCAAAACCATAGTGTATACGGATCATTCCGCTCTCAAGTATCTCATGACAAAACAAGATGCTAAGCCTAGGCTTTTGAGATGGGTTTTGTTGCTTCAAGAGTTTAAGATAGAAATTAGAGATAAGAAAGGAGCCGAGAATTTAGCGGCGGATCACTTGAGTAGACTTGAGCATCCTTTTCAAGGCGATTTTCCTAATAAAGAAATCAATGAATCCTTTCCATTAGAGGAGCTCATGTCTATCTCTTCCCAAGAGGATGCCACCCCTTGGTTTGCGGATATAGCAAACTATCTTGTGGGGAATGTGCTTATTGAGGGTCTTACTTACCAACAAAAGAAGAAATTTCTTAAGGAAGTTAAGTATTACTTTTGGGATGATCCTTATCTTTTTAGGCAATGTGCGGACCAAATCATTAGATGGTGTGTAGATGGGCCCGAGGCATTTAAAATTTTAGAAGCATGTCATAAAGGACCTACGGGTGGACATTTTGGGCCCAACTATACCGCCAAGAAAGTCTTTGATTCGGGCTACTATTGGCCTTCCATTTACAAAGATGCCCAAGAAATGGTGAAATTTTGTGATGTGTGTCAAAGACAAGGAAAAATCACGCAACGTGATGAGATGCCACAAAATTTTATTCAAGAGTGTGAGATTTTTGATGTATGGGGTATAGATTTTATGGGACCTTTTCCATCTTCTAAGGGAAACAAGTATATACTTGTGGCGGTGGATTATGTGTCTAAATGGGTTGAGGCTAAAGCCTTACCTACCAATGATGCTAGAGTTGTTGTGAAGTTCTTAAAGCAATTGTTTGCTAGATTTGGTGTACCTCGGGCCATCATAAGTGATCGTGGTACGCACTTTTGTAATGATCAATTCACAAGAATTATGAAGAAATATAGAGTTAATCATAGACTTTCTACCGCGTATAACCCTCAAACCAATGGTCAAACCAAGGTCACAAATCGTGGTTTAAAGAGAATTTTAGAGAGAACGGTGGGAGAGCATCGAGCTTCTTGGTCGGATAAGCTTGATGATGCTTTGTGGGCTTTTAGGAAGGCTTTTAAGACACCAATTGGTTGTACTCCTTATAGGCTTGTCTATGGAAAAGCGTGCCACCTCCCATTCGAGTTAGAACACAAGGCATCTTGGGCTCTCAAGTGGGCTAACTTTGATTTAAACCAAGCCGGTTCACATAGGAAAGATCAACTTAATGAGATGGATGAATTGAGAGCCAATGCCTATGAGAATTCTTTGCTTTACAAGGAAAAGACTAAGAAATTGCATGATGCTAAGATCAAGAACCGTGAGTTTAAAGTTGGAGAGCCGGTTCTCCTCTTTAACTCAAGGTTGAAACTTTTTGCGGGTAAGCTTAAGTCGAGATGGTCCGGTCCATTCACTATTGCCCAAGTGTTTCCATATGGAACTATTGAGTTGTCACAACCCGATGGTCCAAACTTTAAAGTGAATGGTCACCGTGTGAAACATTATTTTAGGGAGGACATTTCCGTTGAAATGGTCCAAGAGATCCCCAGTTTTCCCATGAATTAATTCATTGAGGGAAGAGTCGAGCTAGAGACTCCTTAACTTAAGCATCGTATAACTAGGTTTAGAGTGTTGTAGGTTAGAAATAAGGGTATAGAATTGAGGATAAGTGTTGGGGGGAGACCTTCTTTTGTCTTCATGTTGTTTGTAGGGTTGCTCACTCATTTCATGCTTTGGAACTTATGGAGGAGGCCCTTGTTTCCGGTTCACTTTGTTACTATTGTGATTTTTCATAGACACCTTGTGCTTTAAAAATGAATTCACTATAGTTGATCTTTCCTTAACTTGGGTTAAGCAAAGTCTATTCATTGTCATAAGTGTAGGGGAAGTTTTTATACTTCCATGCTCTTAAACATTAAGGACAATGTTTAGCTTAAGTGTAGGGGGTCTTCTATCGAAGTGACCTTACCTAGAACTTGTCATTGACCTTCATGATAACATGGAAAATTAATTTTTCAAACATTTTTCAAATTTTTGATCTACCTTGGCCATCAAAAATATGCATTCATAATTTTTTGCTTAATCATTTTTTATTTGCATAACACATTTGCATTGTATATATTTCTTCTTTTATTTTGCATCAAAAATATATAAAAGAAAAAAAAATATAATAAAAACATGGTTTAACAAATTTAGACTTCTTTGACATATTAGGCCCGCCATGGATATTTTGACTCAACCCGAGTTTGCTTATCTTAGCATCCTCTAGCTAGTATCCTTAACCATGTAGTCCTTCATTGGTCTATTAGGCTAAGCATCCACCAATCTCATTATTTGAGATTTTAAACTTGTGGAGAATGGGAAATGATAGAGTTGAAGCAAGTATAAAAGGGCTAGATAAACTTCATGATAATTACTTGTGGCTAAACCCTTCTCTTCTTTATCTCTATTTTCTTCGCATGTATATATGTTAATAAATAATCAAGAACGGTTTTAATCGGTTTGTAATCTCTTATGCATTTTTGTCTAATCATTCATGGTTGGTATAAGTACGTATTAAGATTCTTAGTTAGAACGTTTTATGTGTACTAGACTTATGTCATGCTTAATATTTAGCGGGTGTTTTTCCTTTTATTCTTTTTAACTTTCTTTGTGAGGAATATGGAAAAATAAGAGCGGCTTAAAAAAAATGAGTGGCTAGAAAAGAAAAAAAAAGAAAAGAGAAAAATAAATAATTATACAAGACTCCCAAGAGGGGCAGTGTGGTGTTAATTATAGTGACTATTGAATTCCAATATTACCTTGACGGGTTGCGGGGATTCGATAGATTGCTCCAATCCAATATTACCTTGACGGGTTGCGGGGTTGAAGATCCAAGGTCTCAAAAAGGCGGCGGATGTAAATTATTGCATGAGTTTTATTTTTCTTTCCTTAGCGAGTGTGTAGCTACTTATGAAAGCATGACATGAGGATTTTACACATAAGGCGAATGACTTATTACTCTTGAAACGGACTTATATTAATTGTGAGCGGTTTTTCAAGTAATGGATGAGAGGATTACTTAGGATTAAAACTGTGCTTCCTTATTTTTGGATTTTGCATTTCTTATACTTCACGCTTGAAATAATGACAAATTTGCCCACAAGCAATTTGCTCAACTAATAACCAGTTCCACATTTAATTGTCATGAATAAGTTGATGCACTTTTTACTTGTGAATACAATGATCCCATTTTTAAGCTTTGTATGGGGAAAGCGAAACTTGAGGGTGATAAGTATCCATGGTACCCAAGCCCTAATCAAAGTCATTGAATTCTTTATGAGTTATTTCCATCAAACCATTTCAAGAAAATCCAAAAAGATATAATAATAATTGTATTTTGTGCATTGCATTGATAAAAATCAAAATCATGCATCATATAGTGTAGAGTAGTGTAGATGCATTCCATAATGGCCAAGATGGATTAATTATGAGGAGAATGTAAATTTGTGCTTTAAAATATAGCATTGCATGAGGACATGACAATGTTCAAGTGTAGGGGATTTGATATGAGCAAAAACTCATATCAATTAATCAACAAAACACCCTAAAACACATAGCAAATACCTAAACTTTATGCTATAAAGCGGAATTATGTGGTATGTTTTGTGTTTGTATACAAATAGGTAAGAAGGATGCATTTTTAAGCAAACAAGAAGAAAATCAAGTTAATTGGATGAAAAAGACAAAGAAGGATCAAGAGTGACAAGACTTTGAAGACAAAGGACCTATCTTGACAATATTTCAAAGATGAAGGACTAAAAGTGAACATTTGTCAAAGTCAAGATCAAAGTCAAACATGGTCAACTATCAAGTCAACCAAGTTAAAGGTTCAAAAGTAGCAAGATTGCAAGTTGAAGGATCATTTTTGCCCAAGGAATGAAGATTCTAGCTCAAATTAGCAATCTGCCAAGTCAAGGGACTAAAACTGCCAACTTTGCAAAGTATTTTGAGGCTTAATCCATGTGAAAGGGTTTCAACCAATGAGAAGTAAGGAAAAAGGTGACACGGATCACCACCTCACCCCACTCACAGCCGACACATTAGTTAAAGCCAATCACAACAGTGTGATCCACAACTCTTCCTTTTAGCCAATCATATTTGAAGAAATGGATAATGATCCGTGTACAAATTCTCCACCAACTACAGCTTGACACGTGTCTTTCTTCTCCAAACAAAAATTTTCCAGAATCGGGATTTGGCTAGAGTGCATTTCAGAAAGAGTTATAAACATCAAAGTTGATCAAAATCCAAAGACGAATCCATCCCATCAACTCAATTAAGCTGATAACAACTAAATCAAGAATCCCCAATTGAGTTCTTCACCTGCAAATATCAATTAGCAGAATTGGGACACGTGGAGCCCAATGATTGGTCTGGACACGTCACTCTCCCCAACAACTTTACTTTTCTATTCTATAAATAGGCCTAGAGTCTCTCATTTGTTCATAGTTAGCTAGTGTGAAAACACACACACTAGATTTTAATTCTCTCTCTCATTCTGTTATTAGCAGTTGTAGTTAACAACTCTCAAAAGCTTGACAACCTTTTGAGAGTTTGTTAGTTAGTTTTAACAAACCTTGTAACCACTTTTCATTCATAATCAATAAATTTCAAATTTCCCTCCAATCTCAATGCCTTTACATTCTGTTCATACGCCATTGATGATGCTTGTTTCTAGTGATCATACTTGATCATTGGGAGCCTTGTTGAAGATTGTAGCTGATTCATTTCATCCAGTAGTTGTTTTCATTGATTTGATCATTCATTTCAAGAGTTAGGTAGAATTTGCAGAATTTCAAGTTCAACAATGGAGTTCTAGTTGATTAGCTGATTAGTTGGTTGTTGATTAGTGATACTAGTGCTAAGGTGGTGGTTTAGCACTAGCTAGATAGCTCAGCGCTACTCTACTCCTCAAAGGAGGCCTAAGCTAAAAGGTTTCAGTTTTCTGCATTTTTTATCCACTCAAATGTTGCAGGCATGCTCAATACTTAGTGTAACCTTGTTTGATGTATGATCAAGTGTGTTTTTTGAGTAGCTATTGAGATTTGAGTAGCTCATTTGTAGTATATCACTTTATCACTAGCTTAATTCTCATTACTAGGTGCTTAAAATCAGTCATATTACCTTTATATTGCATTTAGAGTAAAAGTTTGTTTCATAGCTTGAACTTGGTTTCTTTTCATCACATTTCAGTCATTACACTTAGTTTGATATCTGTCTTTGATCATTGTGGCTTTTAACTCAAATCTCCTTTACAAAAGTTTTAAAAGTTCAGTTAATCTAGTGTTTGGGAGTAGGAATTCAATTGTGTTCAAGTCTTGTTAGTTGGTTAATTCTAGCTCAATTTCATTCAGGAAGTCTTGGTAAACTAGTTTACAAAGTTTTTAGGTCAAGTCTTTAGTCAAAAAGGCAATTGGCATAATAAAAAGTTTGGGTCAGCTTTGATAAACTTGGTTTCAGAAAAGTCTTGATCTTCAAATCATTGCCATTTCTTTGTTACTTGATGGATTTACTTGAAATTTGTTTCTAGCCCTTACACAACATATGTAGTTTAAGTGTGTAGCAGGAAATTCTACTGTATCAAGAAATAAGCTAGGAATAAGCATTTGTTTAAGCCTTTGAGCAAATTCAATTCCCTGTGATAAAAAGCTTAACTGTTTTCTCATACTAGCTTATCCACTTCAGAAACTTGCTCATTTTCTTTCACAAATCACTTCAAAAAGTGTTCCTGGTTAAGATTTGATGTTTTCAGATTTTTGGATTTTTGGTCAACGAAAGTCAACATAAGCCCAATTTAGCTTATTTTCAGTTTTAGAGCTTATTAGTTGATCATTTTTGTTGAGACTAAATTTCCCCTTCTTCTAGTAAGCTGAATAACAAGTTTTTGTAAGGAAGTCAAGTTGTGGATGTTTAGCTTATTAGATAGCTTATTTTGAGCTTATTAAGAATTGCTTATTAGAGTTTTAGGAAGTTTCAGCTTATTTCCTTTCACAAGTCTAGCTGAATTTCAATTTTAAGTCTATTAAAACTGGTTTGAGCTTATTTGGTTAAGAGACGAGTTCAAACGAGCTTATTTTGTTCCCTAACCCGTTTTTGTTATTAATCTTTTAGAAATTGCATTTTAGTCCCTAGTTTGTTTAACAGTTTTCATTACTGGCTAATTGTACACTTTATTAGGTTTTGCAAAATTCAAGTCCTTCTAGTTTTAAGTTTGTTAAAAATTAGTTAATCAATTTTCAATATAGTTAAAAGTTAGTTACTTTGTTAGATATATTTTCACATTTAGTCCATTTGGTTAACTGTTTTTGCATATATAGTCCCTAGACTTTTAGACTTTGTATTTTTGGCATTTAATTTTCATAGAATTTACATTTTCAGTCCTTACATTTTATTGAATTTACATTTTGTGATTTAATTGAATAAAAATGTGGTATTTGACAATTTGTTTTACGGTTACATAGTTAATATTTTTTCATTTTTATTTGATTGTTGAATTAGAAATAGAATATCCAAATACTTTTACCAACCAAAAACAATTATAAACTCGATATTGTTAGGACTTTCAATTTGTTAAGAACTGAGAAAACGAACTTCAACTATACATATTTCAGAAAACATGAAGGCATTTGTTTCAACGCTGAGACATTGTGTCTAGACGCTGACAAGTGTCAACGAAACGCTGACAGAAGTCAAACGCTGTTGGAAATCTATTTAGGATAAGTATTCAGAATATTATTTATGAATATTCTGTATTAGTTTATTTAAACAGAAGATATGCATGTTTATTTGATATTATCTCTTGTAAAACCCTAATCCTTACACTATAAAAGGAACCAAGGGTTATAGGTTTATTCACAACTTTCATTCACAATGTAAACCTAAAGCGTGTGTTGCACTAGACGTGGGATTAAATGTATACACGTCTAGTGGTTGTTTATTATTAATATAATGAGAAACCCTTTGATTAACTTATGTGTTCTTCTGCCCTAAACACCTTGTTTAATGATTGTTGTTCTATTCCGCTGTGATTGTTTAATCACATGATCAATGGTCATTCCTAGTAGCTAAAAGATCGAGGAAACCAAGGTTTCCACAAACAACTCATTCCAAACAGTAGAAGCATTTTCAGAATAGACCAAACCCATGTAAACATCTTGAGAGACAACATTCATAATCCAAGTTAAAACCATAGCATTACATGTATCCCATTGCGCAGATAACACACTACTACTAGCATAGGTTTCCTTTAAACAAGTTCCATTAAAATCCAAATTTATTTCTAGCGTGAAGGGCAAGTTTCATATAGCATTATTTCATATTATGTAATTAGCAGTACTAAGGAGTTTAAAAGGAATCAAAGTAGAGGTGTTGCTGTCACTATTTTGCACATGTAAAGGGTCACCAGCATCAAGACTACTAATCGAAATAGGTTCAGTGACAACTCCCCCCTATGTTAACAGGAGGAGGAGGAATATTGTTCCCAGCATCACTCATGATAGAACATAACACACAAGATACATAAAATAAACAGAGCAAAGATCACAAAACAGCACAGCAGAGCAAAGAAACACAATCAATAAAAAAACAGAGCAAACAATAAGATAGAATAAATGAAGCACCACTCAGAAAGAGGGTTACCAGAAATGCTAGAAGTGAACTGGGATTGGCTAGAGCAGGTATCCACACCAGTCAAGCTGGAGGGTCAAGGTGTTAACCGAATCCGTTTGCACTTACGTAACTAGCAACAGTAACCCAAACGGTAACCAAGACGAGGGCAAGAGGAAAGAAGGAGAAGACTTATAGTGCTTTAAATCAAGTAGTAACAACACCCAATCTCTAGATTCACTTAGTCTAGAGGATGGGTGATCCAAGAACCAAAACTCCCAAAAAATAAAAATTAAGGTTTCAAGACCCAAAATCCTATTAAACCAGTGAATCACCCAGACGAGCAATTGCACCACCAAGATGATCAACGACAACGCCTATATAAGCTTCCAAGACACCAAGGAACAAAGATCCCCAAAAAATAAAAATTAAGGTTTCAAAACCCTAATTTTATTTTTGCAAGGAAATCAACGGCAACATAGATATAAGCTTCCAGAACACCAGAAACACAAAGAATAAGGACCGGGATGCAGAACCCCTAAAATTAAATTTAGGGTTTCACAAACCTTAATGCTCAAATAATAGATCTGACTACAAATAACCGGAGAGAGCTAAATCGGAGCTAAGATCTAAAGTTATAGCTCTGATACCATGTTAAAACATGAAAATGAAAGTTATATACCATATCTTATCACCCAACCAACCTCCCCTTGGTGATTTATTAATGAAGGATTCAAATACAGAAATACAAAACTAAGATTAGTCCCCAAACAAATGCTAATCAAACGATTACAAAAGAGATAGTTTGAGATCGTCCCAACTAGGTTGATCCGATCTCCCTCACTACATATACACTCAACACTCAACTAAACTAGACAAGATGAAGATCCTCCCATATACTAAGCCACAGACGACTGATAAAAATGAGATCACACACTTTATGTGTGTGTATCTTATGAGTGATGATAAGAAACCCTAGCAACAGCTAGGGTATATACAATCTGAGGCCCAAGATACTTCATGGACTCCCAACGGTTAACCCAAGCCCATCTCAAAATAAGAAACAACAAATGACACATTAAGCCCCTGCACAATTAAATAAACACAAAACCAGCACAAAACATAATAGCTGGCCCAACACAAATGGGAGCCAATTTTTCATAAACAACCACATCTCAAGGGTTATAAACTAGGGAAGAAGACCAAAATGGTCAAAATTTTCCCATCCAATCCACTACATGGTCATGGCTTAATATTTTGACAAATTTGGTCATACACAAATGCACAACTACTCAACTTTTGTAAGTGAATAACTTTTGTACAAAAATGATAAACTTTTCTTCAAAAGTGATCAACTTTTTAACATAAGTGAACAACTTTTGTATAAAAAGTGCTAAACTGTTCTTAAAAATATCAAATTTTTAACGTAAGTGAACAACTTTTGTACACAAAGTGCTAAACTGTTCTAAAAAATGATCAACTTTTTAACGTAAGTGAACAACTGACCATACTTGTCAAAATCTTAAGTCATGAACATGTAGTGGATTGAAGTGAAGGATTTTTACGATTTTGGTCTTTTTCCCTATAAACTATCTTCGGTGAAGTGATTTTTTTATCAGACCTCATGGAAAAGGCAATAAATGTGCTTAGAAAATCAATTACTTCAATTTATCCGGTCTACACACATTGCTACCCTTTCTTTTTCACAATAATCGGAAAACTTAACATTTTGTTCTTTTGCAGATTTGAAGTTAGCCTTACTTGTTTACCTGTTATTGTGGGTACTCTTTATTGTGCCTTGATCTTGTCTATTACTGTGAGACATGTGACTCATAGTTGCATAGAACTACATGTTCTATCAGAACTGGCAATTTCCAAGAAATGTTGGGATCGTTTGGTGACATAACTGAATGAAATTGGTAGCTACGTATGGTGGAAACCCCCTTACAAACTTCATCCGTTACCCGTTTGGTTTTGGTGGGTTGTTTGCTATATGAAGAGAACGAGATCCATAACTTCTACGTGTTTTGGCACATAGTGATACTGTATGTAACACATTGAACTTCAGCGCCGTCAGCTTCTTATATGTGTAATGCTACCAATGCTCAAACTACCATACAAACAGCAGCTTCACATGGCAACAGATTGCTTTCCAGAAATAGCCAGTCTCAAGTTACTTTCTGTCATTTGCTCTCCAGAAATATTTCGAACCAGAATGTCTCAACTCTCAAACAATAACTTCCATGTCGCCTCACTGTAGAGCGCGGGCATCCACCCACGTCATTAGAGGTGCAAATAAACCGGATAAAACCGGATTCGGATTTTAAAAAATCCGGTTTCGGATCGGATCGGTTTTTCCGAATCGGTTTTTTCGGATAAAAATGTTCGTATCGGATTTTTTTCGGTTACAAATTTTCGTTATCGATTTTTATCGGATTTTTTTCGGATCAACTTTTTATCGAATTTTTTTCTTCCGACCGGGTTTTTTTCGGTTAAAAATGTTAGGATCAAGTTTTTTCGGTTAAAAATGTTCGTATCGGTTTTTTTTAATTTATTTACAAAATGGAAAAAAACTATATAAGAGTTATAAGGTAACATGGGTACTAGCCAAAAATATTGCCAGGCTGAAAAAATAAAAAGTTGTTGCACAAAAGCACTAACACTCACAGATTTATTATACTTGCAAGTTGCATCATCATCTTCACAAAACCTTTTTCAAAAATTTTAAGATAACAACAAGAAAACCATATTTATCATTAACATCTTCATTGGCAAAAACAACAACAACAATGACTTAACATTAAGACACATTTTTATTTTATGTTACTTGATACCCACATCTTCATTTAATAATATATACTAAAATACTTACACACGTAGGTGTTGTTTTTTGGAAAAGGACGGATTTGGTCAATTTGAGCATTATGTAGTTAAAGGTAAGTCAAGTGGAAAGGAATATGACCGATTTGATCATCACCATACAAAATACGACAAGTGTCCCACTAAATATTATTTTTAAGTGATCAACCGACGGCGGTCAACCCTTAAGTGCTCAACTTGTCGATGTACTTTATCATTAAAAATTGAAACATGATATTAAATGTCTAAAATACCCTTCTTATTTTTTTTTCTATTTGTTTCTCATTCCATTTCATAACCACCACACCCATCACCACTTCTCAGTCATTCAATTTTCAGTTTGATGCAATAGAGATAATAGATCAATGTGAATGGTTTCTCCAAGGAGATAACAGATCAATTAGTTAAATCCTAGCTTACAAAGGGGCATCGCTTAGGGGTCGAAGACTTTTGCCACGACATTTATAATCTTCACAAGAAATCACATTTAACCAACACATATACAAGGTCAATTCTCTGTGTTCAGGATATTATAACATATAGTCTTTTAGAAAGATATGGTCCATCTGATATAGATCAGTCCGAAGAAGAAAAAAGCATCTAGTCAGAAAAAGAAAAGAAAAAAAAGCCTGATACAGGCTTATTGACCCATAACCCATAAGGAAAAAGTTCCCCATAGACCCCAACTTAATCATAGACCAAATGGGATCATCCTGGCTCTCCATTTTTATACATTTCAATGGTTGAGATTTTTTAATTTTTTTCAACCGAAACTAAATAAACAGTTATTTTCTTTCCATTTTTATTCTTTCCTTTTTTTTACACACACTCTCCCCAACCGCATTAACACTCTCTTCTCTACACACACTCTCCCCAACCGCAACCACCCCAACCACCACCGGAACCACCCTAACCACCATCCCAACCACCTCTGTTATAGATCCTATCTATTTGGAATCCTCTAATCGTCTCATTTGTACATATAATCGTAACCCTAACCCTAATTTTTACATCTATATGGATATACGAGATGAGTATGCTGCTGCTAACGCGGCGAAGCTTAAATCATCATCTAACCCGTCTGGAGAAGCTGGTAATGGTCTTTTTTTTAATTTTTATGCTTTTAATTTATGCTTATTATGCTTATCTGGTAACTTATCTGGGTTTTATGCTTATTACGCTTATCTGGTAACTTATATTTGATTTATTAAAGGGAAATGCTTATTTACACTTATCTGGTAACTTATTATGCTTATATTTGATTGTTTTATTTTGAATCTGACGAATCATGTATGTTTCATAGTGAAACATACATGATTCTGCATGATTTAGTGTTCATTTGACCTAACTGATATGTTTTGATTGATTGAGAGTTGATTTCTTGGAATCACTAGAAACTTATTTTGAATCTGACGAATCATGTATGTTTCATGGTGAAACATACATGATTCTGCATGATTTAGTGTTCATTTGACCTAACTGATATGTTTTGATTGATTGAGAGTTTGATTTCTTGGCTTCTGATTCAGTTAGACTTGTTAATATTTGGCCTTGCATTGTTTAACTGTCATAGTGAATCATATATGTTTCATCATGAAACATATATGATTCATCATGAATCATATATGTTTCATGATGAAACATATATGATTCACTATGAATCATATATGTTTCATGGTAAAACATACATGAAAGGGAAATAGCGTTAGCTTTTGTTTTTTAAGATTATGATGGTAGCCATTTGTATTCTGCAAGTGTATTCTGCAAGTGTTTTATTCATGGTGAAACATACATGATTCTGCATGATTTAGTGTTCATTTGACCTAACTGATATGTTTTGATTGATTCTGCGAAGAGTGTTCATTTGACCTAACTGATTCTGCGAAGAGTGTTCATTTGACCTAACTGATATGGTAGCCATTTGTATTCTGCAAGTGTATTCTGCAAGTGTTTTATTCATGGTGAAACATACATGATTCTGCGAAGAGTGTTCATTTGACCTAACTGATATGTGTTGATTGATTGAGAGTTGATTTATTGGCTTTTGATTCAGTTAGACTTGTTAATATTTGGCCTTGCATTGCTTAACTGTCATAGTGAATCATATATGTTTCATGATGAAACATATATGATTCATGATGAATCATATATGTTTCATGGTAAAACATACATGAAAGGGAAATAGCTTTAGCTTTTGTTTTTTAAGATTATAATGGTAGCCATTTGTATTCTACAAGTGTTTTATTCTGAATCCTGACGAATCATGTATCTTTTGCAGATACTACAACTAAAGCTGGTATAAAAAGTACGCCTCCTAAACCTGAAGCTCCTAAGACAACCTTGCGTCCTAAATTTAGAGCTGGTAAAACAATCGTACTTCCTAAATCTGTAGCTCCTAGCACAGATAATCCTGAACCGCCTCTTAAACCTAAAGCTGTCAAAACATCCCCGCCCCCTAAAACCACTATGCGAACTAGGCAAGCTGATCCTGAACCACCTCTACCTCCTCCTTTAAACACTGACAAACCCCCATATGCTCAAAAAGTTAATATTGTATTTTCTCGAAAAGGTAAAGACGATAAGAAGGGTAGTAAACCTGATGTAGAGGCTAAAGAGGATAAGAAGGGTAGTAAACCTGATGTAGAGGCTAAAGAGGATAAGAAGGGTAGTGAGCCTGATGTAGAGGCTAAAGAGGATAAGAATAACTTGGCTGATGTAGAGGCTAAAGAGCATAAGAATAGTAGTGAGGCGGGTGGTGATGATGGGAGTGGGGAATCTGATGAGCCTGGGAGTGATGAGCCTGGGAGTGAGGAGACTGCTGAAATATATGTGAGTGAGAGTGAAGAAGCTGATTATGTGGTAGTTGCAAAGAGTGGGAATAAGGAGCCGTCCTCAAGTGATAGTGATTATGTGGCGAAGAGTGAGAGTGAAGAAACTGATGAGATGGTTAACACAGATGAAGAAGAATTGGAAGTTGCAAAGGCGAGTCATAAAGTGCCTAGTAAACGTGTTGGGAATGTAGCTGCCAAAGAGGGTGTTGTGAAAAAAGCAAAGGTTGAGAAAAAAAAGGGTGTTGTGAAAAAAGCAAAGGTTGAGAAAAAAGAGGGCGTTGTGAAAAAAGCAAAGGTTGAGAAAAAAGAGGGCGTTGTGAAAAAAGATGTGGATGTGAAAAAAGAGGGTGCTGTGAAAAAACAGGTTGATAGGAAACCTAAGGTGGATATGAAACGGGAGTCAGAATCTACCATGGTTGTTTATGAATCACCATCTAAGAAGCAGAGGGTGAAAAAAAAGAAACCTCTTACTGAGGAACAGGCTAAGAAAGTTGCATACTCGAATGAGTTTCCGCCTCTTTTTTCTAGAACTGTACCAAAGTCACTTTTGGATGTCATAAAAGATGCTTCTCTTGTTGACATGGAAAAGTTTTTGAATGAGATTGGTTTTTCTAACTGGTGGGGTCTTAAGGTTGATCATTTACCAAATCGTTTAGCGAGGGTTGCTGTGAAAGCTTTTAATAAGTCGACTTATGAATTTAAGCTTGCTACAGGCAGTTTTCTAGTCACGCCCGAGAAAATCCATGAAATCCTAGGACTTCCTATTGGTGGAATTTCCTTGTTTGATTCGCCCGAGAGACCTTCAAACGACATTGTTGTTAAGTCATGGCTACAACAGTTTGCGCCAAAGGCTCAGAAAAAATCACGGCTAAGGACATCAGTAACAAGTTGATGCAGGCGACGGAAGTTGATTTTATGTTTAAACTCAACTTCCTGACACTTTTCTCAACTGTGATGGGTGACGCGGACTTCAGGAAAGCATCACCAAGGCTTAATGTGGTTAACCACATTTATGAAGATACGGATATTTCTAAGGTGGATTGGTGCCGTTTCGTTCACTCTTGTTGTCTTCAAGAAGGTGTATTACCTAACACTCTTGACGGCTTTTACACAGGTCCCTTGTATTTTCTAGTTGTAAGTCCCCTATCTTTTTTATTAACTTTTATTTGTTTTACATTTTTAACTAATTTTAACATTTTGTAACACTAAACATATATGTTTTTTCTCTATTGTGTGCAGCTCCTTTATCTTGATTCAACGAAGTATGACCGATATACAGATGTTCGTTCAAGACCAGCCATCAGGGACTGAAGTTCTGTTGACATGCATAAGCAGCAAGAACTTGAGCTTCAAGATCAAGTATTTGGTAAATTAGAGCTTCGTGGAGCATGGAGTCCGGATGAGGTACGGCAAACTGAGGGTTTCTTTGGTGTCACTGATCTTAAAAAGAAGTTGAAAGCTTCAGGTGTACCACCTAATGAGAAAAAGGTATGAATCAACATTTTTAAATGTTTATAATATTACGTATAATTCACCATTGATCATATTTTGAATCTAACTTTCAGTGTATTTTACATTTATTTGTAGAGTATATGCAAAGTTTATACGATTCACCATGAATCATATATGTTTCATGGTGAAACATATATGTTTCACCATGAATCATATATGTTTCACCATGAATCATATATGTTTCACCATGAATCATATATGTTTCATGGTGAAACATATATGTTTCACCATGAATCATATATGTTTCACTATGAAACATATATGATTCATCATGAAACATATATGTTTCACCATGAAACATATATGATTCATGGTGAAACATATATGTTTCACCATGAAACATATATGCAAAGTTCATCATGAATCATATTTGATTCTAACTTTCAGTGTATTTTACATTTATTTGTAGAGTATATGCAAAGTTATTGAAGATAAGTTGTCAAGAGTATCAAAGGAGAAGTCTGAGATAGAAGCTCTCTTGAAAAGGGCTAGCAACGACTTCCTAAATGATGAACAAGTTGATGCTTTGTACCACAGATATATTGGATTGTTTAAAGATACTATGTGGTTGCAAGATAAGTCACCCCATATTGACGATTTTGACGATCAGAAGAGAGATGATGATAAGAAAGACGATGAGAAGAGAGACAAGCCGGCTGATGACACGGCTGAGAAGAGAGACGAGCCGGCTGGTGATCCGGCTGAGAAGAGAGATGAGGCGGAGAATGTTGCTGATGCTGAAAAAGGAGACAGAGGCAAGGAGACGCCTCATGCTGAGGATGTTGTTGTTGAGAAGGAGGGGTGTGTTGATGAATTAAATGTGGAAACTTATACTCAGTGGATTAATGCGAACATATGGTGGTATGGACCATATGTGGTTGATGTGACTGTCGAATCTTTTGGCCATGAGGTAATTTGTTAACCTTTTATTTTTTATTTTTTATTTTTTTTAATTATTTATTCATATTTTTTGCATTATGTTATTATGAATTGTTTAATTAAAAAAAAGGTTCAATGTTTCAGGAGGAGTATTGGGCTTGGCCTACGGATCTTCTTGGTGCTGCTGTGACTGCTCCACCGCTGCCTGGTGATGAGCCTGCTGGGACTGCTCCACCGCTGCCTGGTGCTGAGTCTGCTGGGACTCCTACACAACAGACTCCTCCACAACAGACTCCTCCAATGGGTATTAAGAAATTGGTCCAACCAGATTCTCCGATAACTTCTGTTTATCAGTATAAGAGAATCAATGTTGAGTCATTGATTAACAGAGTTGAGTTTATCATGGGAAACAGCTTGTTTTCTATGCAAGGCGAAAAATAGTAAGCTCTCTTTGTCATGTCTTTTAGATTTTTTTTGTTAACTGTGTATGAAAAATACATGATCCATGATGAAACATACATGATGCATGATGAATCATTTATGTTTCATCATGGATCATGTATGTTTCATCCATAACTTTTTGTGTAAATTATTGGATAACACCATTTATTTTCTTATTTTTGTAGTGAAATTGTTTTTCAAACTGTATCTGGATATCCTCTATCAGTCGTACGTGTCAATTTGGAAACTTTGGCACCAAGGTTATGGATAGATGCTAGTGTCATAGACTGTTTTGTCGCCATTCTTAATGCTGAGCATGATACCAAACTTCCAGAGACGAAATATCACTATTTTTCTACTGGTTGTATTGTAAGTTGTCATTTGACTATTCTTCGAGTGGTTCTATTAGTTTCATGTTTTCTCTTATGACTTTTTTTTTCTTATATAGACACCAGATATGATTAGCAGAGTTCTTGGTGAGGAACCATCATACAAACTGTTTAAGGCAGCAATATTGGCTCAGTTTGAAGGTGATGAAGCTTCCGCGTATCTCTCACGCGTTGAGTTGGCTTTTTTTCCTATATGCGCTTCAAATCATTTTTATGTGGTTGTTTTCAACCTCAAAATGCCAACTACAATGTTGATTCTTGATAATGCTTCTGGATTTACCTATTTAGCAAAATACAAGGGAGCTTACGATATTTTGGTAAGTTTATTATGGGGGATTATATATAATTAAGGATTATATATAATTACGGATTATGATGGTGAAACATATATGTTTCACCATGAAACATATATGTTTCACCATGAAACATATATGTTTCACCATGAAACATATATGTTTCACCATGAAACATATATGATTCACCATGAAACATATATGATTCACCATGAAACATATGTTTCACCATGAATCATATATGTTTCATTATGAAACATATATGTTTTTTAGGTGAAACATATATGTTTCACCATGAATCATATATGTTTCATTATGAAACATATATGATTCATGGTGAAACATATATGTTTCATGGTGAAACATATATGAAACATATATGTTACACATGCATCTTTTTTTTTAATATGTTTTTGTGTTTTTCTCTTTCTCGTTTTGTAGAAAAAGTTCTTTGCAAGGTATTTGGAGGAGCATAATCATCCAAGTCACTCCAAAGTTTCAAAAATGAAAGGCTATGTTCCAAAGTTGAGATGGAGTACTAAAGACAATCATGAAGACTGCGGTGTATTTGCTATGATCCATTTGGAGAACTACACCGGTGACAGTAAGAGGAGCTGGGATGTTGGTCTTTGCGAAGAATCTGCTATGCAAAGAACTTTGTTGATGCGTATGAGGTTCAAGATAGCTACAACGATTCTTCTTCATAATTTCAACAAGGAAAGAGCCAAAATGTTCAAGCTTGCCTATGATTTTGAGACAAAGGTTGACAAGGAAGAAAGAATCGCAATCATTGTTCATGCGCTAAACCATAGACATGAGCGTGATCCAGAGAAGGCTAATGATATGGCTGAGAAGGCTGATGATATGGCTGACAAAGGAGAGGGTGATATGGCTAAGAAAATTGAAGGAAAATGAAGAATGACTTTTATTCTATGATTGTGAATGGTAGAAGGATAGGAAAAAATACTAATATGGGTCTCTTTTGGTAGATCTAGTTGTTGGGTCCCTGATGTATCTAATTGTTAGTAATCATTGTATTTTGAACGTAGTCTAAACAATGTAGTCTGTACAAGGTAGTTTGAATTACATGTTTGTATTTTATATGTGTTCAAATCTTTGATAATTACAAGGTTTATCTGTGTACAAAGAATGATAGATGTGCCTTGATGAATCTTATATGGTTGATGATAAATCATACATGTTTTATCATGAATCATACATGATTCATGAAAACACATGTATGAATAATCACACTTGCTTTTGAAATTTTTAGATTTAAAGTTCTTTTTAACAATTATAATGTATCACTCTTGAATGAATCCATCATGATTCATATATGATTCATTATGAATCATATATGTTTCATCATAAAACATATATGTTTCATGATGAATCATATATGTTTCATAATGAAACATATATGATTCATGATGAATCATATATGTTTCATAATGAAACATATATGATTCATGGTGAAACATATATGTTTCACCATGAAACATATATGATTCATGGTGAAACATATACGTTTCATCCCTTTCATCCCCAAACACTTCCAAACACTTTAAATTAAAATGATAACGCATAAATAAACATATATGATTCATCCCCAAACACTTCAAATTAAAATGATAATGTAGAAATAATCAAGTATTAATTGAACTAAATATCAAAACAAAGTTGATTCAAAGTATAAAACTAAGTGTAAAACAAAGTGTTAATTGAAAACATATTGATAGTAAATATGACTTGAAAAAACATAGAATGATCAACAAGCTGTGTTTGATGTTTGTTCTGTAGCAGCAACGTTTCCAGCTTCTGTAGCAGCAACATTTCCAGCTTCTGTAGCAGCAACGTTTCTAGCTTCTGCTTGAGCAGCTTTCATAAGCGCCAACTTTGCAATATACTTTGGATTTAATGGACATGTGTTATTGGTATGTTCATTTGTCACTTGTTTGCAACATAAACATTTCCTAGCCTGCTTTTTCTTAGCTTTTATAGCCATTTCTCTTGCACTTTTTATACGTGCTCCTTTAGGTGCTGCTTTACGTTCTCCTTTAAGACCGGCTTTGTTTCGAGCCCGTTTTGGATTTCCTATGATCGGTTTATCAGCAGCCGGCTTTCCAATTGCATATAAATCTGGGATTACATCACTCGTTTTCTGGGAAGGTGGCTTAGGAACTTGAACTTGTATTTCCTTCTTAATTTTTTCCAACGTTTGCACAAATTCTGCCAACTTTGCTTCATCTTTACTCAACCAAAACAAGCATTCATCGACCACGTTGTTGGCGTTGTTAGTTAACCTTTCAATGGTTTCGTTCTTTTCTCCGTATCTGTTTGTCTTTCTTCTCAATCCAAGTGGTATTAAATCCCTTCTCCAACGCCTTAGAATGTATTTTTCTGGAATCTTTCCAACATCACGGTTCTTCAAAACACAAAATACGTATCGGCACAAAAACCCATATCGAGTGAAATGTCTACAAGTACAACTAACTGAACCGTCTTCTGGATGACGCAGAACCTGATTATGAAACATTAAAAACAAAATTAATACTTGGGCATTTACCAAAACAATTAGGAAACATGTATGATTCATCATGAAACATGTATGTTTCATCAGGAAACATGTATGATTCATCAGGAAACATGTATGATTCATCATGAAACATATATGATTCATGATGAATCATACATCATTTTGGTAACACTAACAACAATTAATGATTCATTAACCATGAAACATATATGATTCATAATGAATCATGTATGTTTCTTCATGAATCATATATGTTTCAGGATGAATCATACATGTTTCATGATGAATCATATATGTTTCATCAAGAAACATGTATGATTCAACATGAATCATATATGTTTCATGGTGAATGAATCCTATACTATTTTGGAAACAGCAACAACATTTAATTGATTTCACTCACTAACCTTGTAGGTAGCAACCTTGTCTTCTTCTTTTATAACCATCTCTTTGCCTTCCTCAGTATAAATTGTCCGGTACTCCCCTGCCCTCGTGTCTTTAACATGAGCCGTCTCAACTCCCTCTTCCATTCTAAGCTCTACTATTTGACAAGCCCAAATCGATTCCATTATTTCCTTTTGAACAAGCAGAAATATTGTCCTAGTATATATCTTAGCCGCATGTGTTTCCATCTTTAACCTTGTATAAGGTTTTGAAGCTGCTTCAAATGTTTTGAAGTCTAAAAACTCTTGCCTGTGTCTTTGCCTTCCATGGCAGCTTCATAGCACATCATGAAATTGAGTAATGTTGACCCATGATTCGTGAAACATTTGAAAAATTCATTTTCACTCTCGGATCTCGAAGTGGTTCTCATTAAGCCAAACAAAGGAGAGGTAATAAAGTATGCCGGTAACCACATTTCTCGAAGGGTAAACATCTTCTTCATCCACTTGTGGTCTTGCAATTTGAAGTCTTCGATTAATTTATTCCATCTTTCTTCAAAGTCCTTAGGCTCTATGAACATATTCCACACAAGTTTGTTGAAACGTTCTTTGAAATTTGTCTCTTCATATGTTTCTTTGCATATCTGTAAAAGTAATCAAACGAGAATGATTAGATACATGGTTCATCATGAATCATACATGATTCATCATGAATCATATATGTTTCATCATGAATCATATATGTTTCATCATGAATCATGTATGTTTCATCATGAAACATATATGATTCATGATAAAACATACAGAATTCTACAAGAAAAATACAGACTTATGGTAAATGAAATTCACCTTTGATGGAACTTTTTGCATGATGTGCCACATGCATAATCTATGTTTAGACTGCGTAAACACTGCTTCAATTGCTCGCTTCATTGCCCCATTTTGATCTGTTACAACCATATCGGGTTGCTTTGCGTGAGCAGTCAAGAATGAAGTTAATAGCCATATATAAGCTTCTGTGTCTTCACATAACAACAATCCTGCGCCGACTGTCACCGACTTTCTGTGATTATCTATGGCGGTGAATGGAACAAAAACCATGTCGTACTGCAAATTAAGTAAATCATAATCAGATGAGAATGATTAGATACATGGTTCATTAGATACATGTTTCATGATGAATCATATATGTTTCAGAATGAAACATATATGATTCATGATGAAACATATATGATTCATCATGAAACATATATGATTCATCATGAATCATGTATGTTTCATGATGAAACATACATGATCCATAATGAATCATATATGTTTCATCTTGAAACATATATGTTTCATAGTAAACCATATAGAATTCTACAAGAAAATGTTTTTATTCAACAACTTACTTATTCGTTCTGAATGTTGCGTCAAATGATATTACATTACCAAACTCATTGTAGTTGCATTTATCAACTTCATCTGCCCAAAAAAGTGCAACTAACACGCCGTTTTCAACCTTATACTGAAATGTAAAGTCTGGCGCAAACAACTTCCTATTTTCCATCTTCTCTATCAACATATGTGCATCACTTTCTCCTATAACCTCATTAACGTCTCTGATATGGTTCTTAAAATCGTCAGTCGTGCCATGAACATACTTAGAACCCCCTTTCATCGTAGAAAACAAGTGGTGTGCCTTTGTTCCACCAAGTTTCATTGTTGAAGCTTTTATAACAAACATTTTTTCCGCCTGAGTCATCTTTCGTTGTTTCTTTGTAAGATGCTCAAATTCTTTCGGAATCATTCGGTGGTTGTGTCTCGGATCGAATGTAACTACTTCATACTTTCCGGTACAATCATCCAAAGCAATCTTAATTCTCGCACGGCAACCCGTTAGTCTATGCCTTGTATTTCTAACTTGCTATCATTGTGTTGAGGATCCAATGTGTTAATATTTATCTCCTTTGGATTCCCTTCTCGATTACACATGACATACTTTGATTTCACCAAACCACTTTTTGTTTTCTTTTGGCATGTCATCTTAGCTTCAAACCCTGCCTTTTCAGCGTAAGTGTTATAGAAATCGACACCTTTCTCTATTGTATCAAAAGTTTGCCGCAAAAAAGGTAGGTATTGCGTTTCGACATATGGTTCGCAGTATATCGTTCCTCCAGGGGTCTCGCCTTCTGGGAACAAAGTTGGAGTGCTCCTTGTAACTGTTAAACAATAACATTTAGGTTTTGTTTTAGTAAATTATTTTTACAGTGAATCATGTATGTTTCATGTTGAATCATACATGTTTCATCATGAAACATATATGATTCATGATGAAACATACATGATTCATCCAACTTGTTTTTGAAGTTTTTACCAATTACAGTTTTTTAAAGAATAACTATTTTAACAGAATCATAGAATCATATATGATTCATTTTGGATCAATTGTTTGTATATTGAATGAAACATATATGTTTCATGATGAATCATATATGTTTCATAATGAAACATATATGTTTCATGATGAAACATACATGATTCATTCAATATACAAACAATTGATTCAAAATGAAACATATATGATTCATTTTGGATCAATTGTTAGTATATTGAATGAAACATATATGTTTCATGATGAGTCATATATGTTTCATTATGAAACATATATGTTTCATGATGAAACATATATGATTCAACATGAAACATACATGATTCACTGTAAAAATAAACCTTAATTATATATGTTTGTATGTTGAATGAAACATATATGATTCATCATGAATCATATATGATTCATCATGAATCACTTGTTTTGTATATTGAATGAATCATATATGATTTACCTAGAGTTTGAATGATATTGGCTTCAACATTTGACTCTTCAATTTGATTTTGAGTCATAGGGTTTTCATCTTCTTCGTATTGAACTATACTTGAATCTGCATCAATCGCATCGTCATCAGCCATATTTGTGGTAGTTGTGATTAGGGAAGGTAGTTGTAGAGGTTGAGGTCGCCGGAAAAAATGGAATGGAGGTTGTTGTGGTTGTTAAGGTCGCCAGAAAAATTAAGCTTTTATAGATCTGTGATTAAGAAGATCTGTGATTAGGGAGTTGTGGTGGTTGAGGTCGCCGGAAAAAACGGTTATAGAGGTTGTTGTGGTGGTTAAGGTCGTTGGAAAAAACAGTTAAGAAGGAGGTGGTGGTCGCCGATTGAGCTCGGGAGGTGGTGGTCGCCGGTAACTGAAAAAAAGGAAGAACCGTTGAGGAGCTGTGTGTTTTTTTTAAGAAAAAAGTGAATTTTTAATTTCTAAAATTCTATTTATATTTTTAATTAGTAAAAAGTGGTGTAATCTTGACCATTGAATGTAAAATAAATGGATGACCCAGATTATCTCATTTGGTCTATAGTATATATTGTGTATAGGGGGTCTCAACTCCAACCCATAATATATCAATAAAAATTAATCCTAAAATGATGAGATAACATAAAAAAACTGAAGCATTTTTAAAAGATTCATACAAGTAACAAACAAGGTTAATGGCGAAAACATTCATAAGATCAGTAAAATGATAGTAAGGCTTCTCAAAAGCTCAAACTGCATAATGATAGCTCACTAGCAGCTCAGTCATCAAACAAGCTAAACATTTCACCGTCAGATTCATCAGAAGGCTCCTCGTTCTTCTCTTCAGCTGGTGGGATCCTGCTATAGCAAATCGACACGTTACCCAAAGAGTAGGAATTTGAAGTATTGACAGAGAAAATTATTTGTATTCAGGATTTCTTGACCATATCAATACAACATATACCTCAAGTTATTCCTTCAGCCTATCTGCCAATGGGAAAGAGTAACCAGTCCCGACAGCAAGAGCAAGAATGTTCTTGTAGCCGTTAATGAGCAGCCTCAGACGAACCCACTTTGTCTCCCTTCTTAATCAGCTCAACAGGGGTGACGATTTCAACTGTTCCCTTGTTGATCTTGGTGGGAATGTTTAGCACCTAAGGCTAGGCACAACGCATGAGGGTCGCGACCTAGTTTTTTCGGCCGGCGATCTAGTGTGACCTATTTGCCACAACCCGGCGACCTAGTGCGACCTAGTTAAAAAAAAAAAAAAAATTTTAAAACACAATAAATTTAATAAAAAACATTACATTTATTTAAAAAAAAACATTACACAATTATTCGAAATTAAAAAAAATTAAACATTAAATGGGTGATATCGCCATTATCCATTGCGATTATTCCAAATGTGTTCCACTAGATCGGCTTTTAGAATAAGAATAATTATTTTTCAAATCGTCAACAATTTGTAAGAATAAATCGCGATCCATTCGGAATCGATCACGAAATGTCTCTGCAACATATTGCGGCCCTTCAGTAAAATACGCATCTACTAGACGATTATGTGCACCCTGATAATCTCTATATATATACGCCCGTTTTTTGGGGCGTGATGCTTTATAAGCCTGTGCGCAAGCTTGCGTAAAAGCTTCTAATTCACTAGTAACTTCTTCGTCGTCGGAAGAGTCGGCAAAAAACAATTCATAAGACATTTTTGGAGATTTGTGTGTTATTTTTTGTGATAATTGGTAATAAGATAGGGTATTTATAGAAAAATTTTAAAATATAACCGTTTGAATTTTTTTTAAAATATCAAGGTTACCGTTTTTTTTTTACAAAATTCAACACACATGGAAACTAGGTCGTGACTAGGGTCGGTTTGGGCTCGATCGAAACCGGCGACCGAATCGCCGTAACGCGACGACTCGATCGCGACCTACTGGGGACCGAGTAAAAACCGACGCGTTGTGCCTAGCCTAAAGCATCATGTTCAAAGTCGGAACAACACTCAGCTCGAATAATAATAACTCTAACATTATATGTACAACGTTGGATATCATCATAAAATCTTTAAAATTGACACCAATGTATTGAAGATTACACAGCTTGGTTATGTTTATTAAGTAATTAACACATGTATTGTAGTTAATAATTAACATAACCGTATTCATCAAAATTATTGTATCAACTATCAACATAGCTACCATTTTTTTTATGAAAGAAAAAAATAAATTGAAGCAAGAAGAAAGAGAAATATATAGGGTATTTTAGACATTTGATTATTTTGATAAATATAATAAAATATTATGTTTGTGGACACATGTTAATAAAGTAATAGAGTTGTGTATTTGTGTATGACCAATTCCGTCATATTCTTTTCACTTAACTTTACTTTGACTAAAAAGGTAAGATACCGACCATATTCGTCTTTTTCCCGTTTTTTTATATACTAGCATGGTACCCGCTAGGGGTGTCAAACGGGTTATCGGGTCGGGTTTGGGGCTTATCGAGTTTTGAAAAAATAAAAACTAACCCGCAACCCGACCCTATAAGATATCGGGTCTACCGGGTTCGGGTCTATCGGGTTGCGGGTTATCGGATCGGGTTATCGGGTTATCGGGTTAAGTGTTAATCTAATCCCAAAATTTACTTCAGTTACTAAAATAACACTCAAACTTTATATTAGCTTCAATATTGAACCAAAAGAGCACCATCAGAGGGTATTTCTTGTGTCACATAACAAAATTAAGCAACTACTATCATAGATAGGTATTAAAGCTTTAAGCAGTAGCCATTAGGTGCTCATATTTGCACCGTATTACAGAGAAACTAGAAAATTAAGATGTTAAGATGTTAATGCAAACTTGCAATAGCCTGTAACAAAACTTGAAGATTGACATTATCATGTGGCAAACTTACTGGCTAAATATAATCAACCATGACAAAAGATAATTCAAGAATTATAGAATTTTTATAGGTCATTACATTTTATCGGGTTTATCGGGTTAACCCGATAACCCGATAACAAACAAAATAAAACCCTAACCCGACCCTATTAGGCTATCGGGTTTATCGGGTCGACCCGATAAACCCGATAAGCTACGTTTAACTAGAATCAACCCGACCCTATAAAGGCTTATCGGGTTCGGGTCGGATTCGGGTCGGGTCGGGTCAACCCATTTGACACCCCTAGTACCCGCGCAATGCAGCGGCGGGTACCTGATAACTATTTTTCAGCGAACAAATATTACATTTTAACTCATCAAATATATATTCAAAATAAAAAATTAAATCAAATTTAAATAAACTCAATATCATCGAAAAATTTAAAATTTAACAAAAATATATTAAAATGGATGTTAAATTAAAGAGCACGAAATTTTAAAAAATATGACGAAATTAGATTATAAAAAAGATAAATAAATAAAAAGATATTTTAATTTAAAAGTAAAACTATTTTAAATAGTTTGTTACAAATGTTGTTATAAAAGTTGTTACAAAAGTTTGTTTCAAAAAATGAATGGATGAGATTAACTTATCAAATATAATCTAATGGCTTAAATATAACATTCTTATATTAACTTTTGGCTTAGGTTTGGTAATTTTTTAAGATCGGAGTTAGGTTTGGAGTAAGCCTCTTTATATAATACTAGCATGGTACCCGCGCAATGCAGCGACGGGTAATAAGTGACGATTTTTTAGCAATCGAATTAACGTTAAAATATAAAAAAGTTGAATTAAAATAAATAAGATCACTAAAAATGAATAAGAAAACAAAAAAATTGTAAATATATCAAAATGTATCTTGAATTAAAGAGAACAAGATTTTAAAAGATATGGTGAAATTAGATTATGAAAAATAAATGAGTTAAAAGATATTTTAATTTAAAATAAATATGAGTTTTTAATAAGTTGTTAAGAAGTTGTTACAAAAGTTTGTTACAAAAGAAATGGATGGTCAAGATTTGAAGTTAGGTTTGGATTAAAAATGATCTAATGGTTAAGTTATTAAGATGTTTATCTAAATTTTTGGTTTAAAATTAGGTTTGGAGTTAGGATGTGTATATGCACCCTTTATAGATAGTATAGATAGATATAGATATAGATTATAGATTAAAAGATATGGGTAATGAGGTTAAAGATCAACAAGAATTAAAAGCTGCTACTGATGATGTTGTAATTCCTGTTGAAAAAAAATTGAAAATTGAACCGGATATAGATAAACAAGACCCGGTGGTTATATTTTTATATATATAAAAGAAAGTTAAATATTTAAAAATCCGGTTAAATTCAGTTTCTTTGAAAACCAGATAAATCCAATATTTTATCTGGGCTTTATCCGATTTTCTAAAAATTGTAAAATCTGGCCTAACCGGTTTGGATCTCAAAAACCGGATCGGATATAAAAAAATCGGTTCGAATTTTTGGACCGGATTTTCAAAAATCCGGTTTTCATTTTCACCTCAACTCGTCATATAGAAGACGTGCAGGTTTCATTTATCATAAACACATAACTATACGTCTCTACACCATATATGTGTGGCATAAAACTCATTAAATAAAGCGAAAACGAGATGCAAGATTTTTAACATGTCTTAACTTATGTTCCCTTGACCAGCTCATAGCCATTCTAAAAAGGTCTACCAAATAAATTACATCACCAAGTTTCTTAAACCCACAAGACAATATGTTTTAAAGACTACTAATCATGCAACTTTTGTTCCTAGAACATGCAAAAATGGAAACCACACAATCTGGACCCGACGCCATTGCAATCATTTCTTTTTACCTTTGTTCTTTTTACTCTTCTTCGCCTTGTTCTCCTTCCCTTTCTTTTTTCTCGCATCCTGAGTGTTGTCACCGCTGCTATGATTTTCTGACACCATTTCCACCTGTGAATCTTTGTTACCTGTTTCTTCAATCTCAGTTGTGCAGCTGCTCCCTGGCATTACTGTTTGAGTAGCCTTCGATTCCAGACTCATGACACATTTTTTCAATAAATCATCTATCCTTGGCCTATATTGTTGCAGCCTCACCAAAGCAGGTTCCACACTCTCAAACGAATATCGATGCTTCACTTCTAGTCGACTGAAAATAATCCAATGCCCAAGAAATTTTAAAGCTAATCAAATTTGATCTAAACAATTAAAAGAAGCCACTTCAAAATATGCAGTAATGCAAGTCTAACCTCGAGTCAAATGCAAAAGAAAGCACCTTCAGAACTTCATCTACATTATATACAAGTGTTTTATATTTGTCAAAACAAGATTCTTGATTTAGCCAGGCGATAGCTAATGTGCCTCTCATTATATCAAGTTCTTCCTGGCAATGAAATAGATAAAATCAGAAGACACCAAACTTACACTAATGACGATAACTAACATAAATCATTTATGACAAACACAATGATGTAGATTACCTTGATCATAGTTGCAGCAGATAGTTTGTTCAGTGCCACTCCCTTCGTCCCATTTATAGCCTTGGATATATCGTCTAGAACATTCCAATTCAACTGCTGTTCCACACGACTCATATTCCTGTTGGTATGTGGTAACGTGTTTGAAGACGACACCTCGTGAATTGTCTTGGCGTCATCATTGTTTGATGAAGTGGATACATAATGTTTATTTTTCCTTGGAAACAATACATCCATTATCTCCTCTTTAGATTTTCTAAGGTCAACGAATATCGCACAAGGAGCCTCAATCTTAGGATTCACATTCTCCAAACTAACAATCACGAGAGGATCGCCTATGCTTTTAAATGCTTCTGCAACCACTTCTGGATTTAAGTTCATCTTATGATTCTTCCTTTTCCTTAGAAGCTCACGCACAAACTTCTTTGGGAGTAAATAAGCAATATTGTCCATATCACAGAGCAACTCAAGTAGTACAGGACAACAATCTTTAACTTTCAGACATATTAAAGACAGTATCATAACCATCTTCAATACTAATAATGGATAATAAGAGCCATCCATCTTCGATGTTTGGAAAAATGATTTAGTTTTCTCTGTATTGTAGAGAATTTGTCGGATTATTTTAACAACATAGATTACTTCAAAAGAAGATGGTCCAGTAGATAAAGTTGAAGCAGAGTGAATATGGGTAAATGATCCAACAAAAGTAGATTTTGTTGTGTAAAAAATTCTTGAAGAGAAAGATTGCATTAAAATAAGACTGTCCAATAGATACGCCAGACTATGAGGTGATAACAAAGAGGCGTAGTACTTCCTGTCGGATGTAAAAGAATCTTCTAAAGCACAGAGAAGTGTTGGAGCAACATCAATACCTTTCAACCCATCATTCCTGAATTTCTCAACAAATGATTTCCATCGAGGATTCCATTTTAGCGTTTTTATAAGCTTCTCGTAAACTGCTAGGGATACCACTGAACTTAGACATATCATAAGCACCCTCCCAAGAGATATCATACCAACCATTTGATTAATCAGCTCTTCAAGTAAGTTCACCGAAAGATCAGTCTCCCTTAGGGTGGTCAAGTCATGAGATACAGCATTGCGCCAGTCCAATGGAAACACAAAATCAAAGTAATTAAAAGAAATTTCAAAGAACCTTTGCAGCTTCCTTCTATCAGCATTTGTGGCGCTAACACACCGCACACACGGGTGATTAAAAAGAAACTTGGAAACTTCACAGATGTGAAGAAGAGCCGTGCATTGGTGAAATGCAGAACCATTTAACTTAGACTTATAGAGGGCTTCAAGGATTTCAAGTACTTGTATACCCACAGAGAGCAACTCCGAGCCCCAATAAGACCAACCAGCAAGCACCACATCGTTTACATCAATAGTTATACGCTTCCCGTCTTTTTGAAGACCCTTATGACCATGTACACTTTTCCAGATACCATGAAGACTCATTTTAGTATAGTTTCTTACCCAGTAAGCATCCTTGTCAAATAACATCCAAACCGTATTGCCATTTACATCATAATTACTCAACCCCATATAGGTTAAACAGTACGAGTTGGCTGGAATGTCTGGTTTCTCACAGACATAGTTATCAACTAAATGCTTCTTCCACCAATTCCAGTAGAAAACCAATGTCTCAATAGAAAATTGGTTCTCAAAGACCTTATCACGGTGCTCATTTATATCAACGGTTAATTCGTCTTTCCACTCATACTTTGTGAGATGTACATGAAAATGAGCATCCAAGATTTTTCTAATCGACAATACCTCTCCTCTAAAACTACCGTATTCCTGGGAAGCATGCAAAATCCTCTTCAGCGCAGGCAAGCTGTTATGCTGATCAGAGAACAATTCAAGCTCACAACAAACTAAATAATAGAGATCTTCTGAAACCATTTTTGCAAGTGACGTTGCTTTGTAACAAATTTCCTCCATCTGATCAAACTGCTTCAACGGCCAACCTGTGTTTCCATTTCCCCATGCCGCTCTAAGTAAAATATACCAAGTTAAACACCTTGCCGCTTCTTTAAAATTTCCAGCCTTCTCCATAAAATAAGCCTGTTTCAGAAGATCACCCCACGACTTCGCCAAGTCAGCAGCTTCGACAAAATGACCAGATTCTTCTTCCAACATCAGAAGGTCATCAAGGAGACCTAACGACCTCAAGAATATACGTTTAGATTCCATAGAACAGAAAGCTCTAACAAACCTCATCATGGATTTAGAATCTTTATTTTCATGGTAGTCCAGAGCACCACTTTCCAGGAATTGTTGCTCAATTTGTTCTATTTCTTTGCTTTGAACTTTGACATCTTTTTTCCAAGATTCAATATACTGCAACCCTCTATCAAAAAGCTTTCCCTTTTTACAAACTGACAAACAGTTGGAAAACTTATCTCCTTTGGCGTAAGCTTCAGCTGCATCACTATAGCACCCTGCTAGTGTGAAACACTCAGCTGCTGCATCCATCTTTCCACAGTTGCACAAATATAGTTTCCCTGGACAAATACAAAACATCAAAAGTGGCAAAAAAAGGCAGTTGTCCTTCTGGGTAACGATTCAAAAGTGAAGGGCGGTTGGGGGGATTTATTTTAAGCAGGGGTCAAAAAGAACCAGGGCAAGTTGACCCACTAATACTTCTTTGCTCACTATTTACATATTAAAATTTAACATGGTAAGTATGAAAGACAAAAAACAACCAGATGGATCCATTTGAATTGTTCCCCAGAGTTTATAGATAGCAATGAGAGCGGACAATTAAAATTTAGATTGAGCTAGTGTAACCATGTTAATAATTAGATATTTATTTATGATTATAAAAAAGAAAACCTACCAGCTCTTTCATACTCCCCCAAATCATAATAACATAACGCAGCAGACTCAAGTTTCCCAACAGATTCGAACATTCCGGCTGCTTCTCTAAGATAACCTAAATAAGATTTGAGGTTGTTTCCCCGTATTTGATCAGCCAATGCTCTGAGATCAGAAGCCTTGGCCAATTTCTCCCACATTGTGTCTCCAGCTCTTTCAAAACACAATTTTGCCATCACAAAATTATGTTCATAAAATAGCTGAGAAAGATATATTTTCATCATGAAAGCATGTCAAGTAAGATTAAATAAAAAAACACATGAACAATAAAGCAGTAATAAAGCAACAAAGTTAACCTTTTTCCCACGTTCTCGCCACTCATCAGGGCTGCTTAAGACCCGCATAGCCTGTGCCACGGAGTCATCCAGCTTCTGTATTTGAACGAGCCCCCTTGTTTTCCAGTAGTCAAACATTGGCCTAGAGAGCTCCTCTTTGTTCTCACATATCCATAGCCTTTGCCTAGTTCGAGTTATGGCCACATACAATTGTTTCAATTCAGAACACAAAATACTATGTCTTGCTTCATCGAATGTCGGGAAAGACTGAGGAAGTTTTTCATCAAGCCAATTATGTTTTTTCATGTAATCATATATAATTCTCCATCGGTCTTTCAAAGGGGATGCTCCAAAAAAGTTGTACAGCAATACATCCTAAGAAAATAAAAGAGTTAATAATAATAATCATTTTGTGACAACAAATATTCATTGCAAAAGATTGATTTTTAAGGCTCTTACCTGAAACTCCAGACCTTTACACTCCAATATAGTGAGAACAAGTGCCTTTTTCCCAACAGATTCACAAACTTCAGTTTTCGCATGATCATCACGCACCAATATCACTTGTTCTGCCCCAAACCCTACAACATCTTCACCACCTCCACTGCCACCAAAAATAGTCACAATTGCGTTTTCATCATTACCAGACTCAAGTAATACAGGAGCTTCACCAGATATAAGACTAATTTCAGGCTCCAACTTGTCAATTGAGTGAATATAGTAATGATATATTACGTCAATGACACTCTGAGCTAAAGCAAGCACGCTAGCATGTGTTCTGAAGTTTTGTTTTAATTGTTTTGTCTCTGATACAAATCCCTTTTCTTGTTTCCAAGATGTTCTGGTGCTCAAAAACTCTTTATAAAAAACAGACCGTATATCTTGAAATCTAAAATCAATCCCTCTTGCAATGGTTTGTGCAGTGTCACCCGCAAACATAAAGCCTTCTTCAACATTTTGGCAAACATATTTGAAAAGAGAAATCTGCCTCATACTGAGATCTTGCACCTCATCAATATAAACAAAATCCATTTTGTCACCTTCATAATTCCCATTTTTAAGCCTATGGTGAATGTCATTCACAAAATCTCCTAAATCGAAGTCTCCACTTTCACTTTTCATCTTTTCATAGGCTTCAAAGAGGGTGTAAACGATCTTTCTTTTTTCTTTACTTAAAGTGGAAGAGCGGCTTTCAGCCAACATAGAATAAGCCTCGTAGCTTAACTTTCCATCACTTCCTCCTTTTATATGAGACATAATTTCGGTGAACACTCTTGAGGGATCAAGCTTTCTGGTTAGATTTGAATTGAAGTGGGGCCAATAAAGTGAACAAAACCTATGGAAGGTGACCTCCCTTAATCTTATAAAAGTTTGCAACACAACAGAACTTTCTCTTGCCTCAAGAAACCTTTCAAAGAACGAACTTCCCAATGTGCCATCCAACATCATTAAAAACTTACGAAACGTTATAACAAGAGGGTATACATTCCCAGGGATGTCAATAAATGTGTCTGGGACATCACTGAGCTCTGATGTAACATTAGCATCGTAAAGACTGATCTCTGCTGATGAACTCTTGTTTCGTGAAAAACTGTCAAAAAAATAAATTCTGATAGTCAGAAGATATCCTCATAGCAAAATAAAATAGAAAAAACGAGTATTTTCGCACCTTGTTAGGTGGGAAACATGTTGTTTAACAGCATAACACAATTGTGGGCTGACTGTCACAAAAAGCTGGCGAAGAACATTCGGACTGCTATTTTCAGGATCATCAAGAACCTCAGCATCTCTAATTTGGCCGTTTTCTGCTGCGTAAGTTCCTTCAGCGCCATTGAAAAAACGTTCTTCATTTTGGAATAGCTTTGTTGTCAAAATAGTTGTTTTCCCGGTTCCTGACCGCCCAATTAGAAATGCACTTTTGCTAAACAATAATACATCCATCTGTTCATCAGTCAATTGCATGGGTAGATCGACTTCTTTACCAGATAGCAAATGGCACACCACTTCATACGACAATGAGTAAAACTTCTTCAGCAATAAGCTTTCACTCACTTTTGAGTTTTCAACATAATTCCTACCACCACCAGAATTTACACTCTCTTCATTATGACCTTCATCATTGACTAAATGACGAAATCGGATAATTTCTTGAGATGCCGACCAACACCTAGGAACTTCCAAATTCCTGAAGAACATTAAACAAAAAAAAAACATAATTATAAATAAACAGGAATAAGCATGTATTAACTATAAACACTACTACAAAAGCTATAGGCGGAAAATGATCATACCCCTGGAATTTTTTTTCTGTGCAACGACTAATGTAATCTTCTGTGTAAGCATAAAATATGTTCTCAAGTCGTTTTGTCAATTTTGGGATTTCTTCATAAGGTAATATATCCCAAACCTTCATGACTTGTACATATTGGATCTCCTTGATGATATCAAGTGTGCAAATAATATACAGCCCTTCAACCTTGAATTGTTCTAAGCTTGTTGAGGAATTCTCACGACACAAGTCTAAGCTTATGTTCTTGGGCCGCCAACCAGTAGAAAGTCTCAATAGAAGATTTAAAATCAATTTCTTCAAGTGATCACATGTAAGCTTTCCAAATGATCTTCTAAAGTCATCACTGAAAAGAACCTAATGGCATAAAGTCCAACAAATATAAAGATCATATTGCATAATGCATATTCATAAAGTACACTGTTCTTGTTAAGTAATAATCACTATTCAGGAATACCTTCCATTTTGCATATTCATAAAGTACACTGTTCTTGTTAAGTAGATAGTCAACTAGTTGAAGCTCACTTTCCACCTACAAACGATGGTACGAACAAATAATGAATCAATTTATGAGAAAAGCATGTAATGAATATATTGACTTATAGCAGAATCGGTTATATACGTAAACAATATCTGAGCAAGCTTCCTGATATTCTTTAACTTTTAAACCAAATGACAGTGCTTGGGAACCCTTTTTTGGAACTGCTTATTTGCTTAAGTTGCGACCATGATTTTCTTGTAAAATAAGCAAATAACTACAGCTTTTTCGAAATACTTGAAAATGCTTCTCTGTTTGATGTAAACTGCTAATCTAAATTCCAAACACCCTCAAGATCAACAACTAATCAGGGAAACAAAAAACAAAAATAGTCTTTCCAGTCCCATATAATATAGGATCAAAACGTTGACTTCTATGACAAATGGTTTATACTTTATGCCCCTTTATTTTAAAGTACTTATAATTTTGAAAATATCAGTTTATTAAGATTTCAGACAAAACATTAAAAAATGCTTATAGTTGCGTTAAGAATAAGTAGATATCCACTTAAATAAAAAAGTCCCAAACACCCTATACATAAGTATCTGAAAAAACTTGCTTCAGTTTTTCATACAACGGGTGTGTAGGATTGCAGATGCTTATTTTCCCTTCGGTTAGATATAACAATACAAGGGAAAAAGAACAATTTAAAAAAAAAAAAAAAAAAAAAACTTATAAAACCTCAATATAAGCAGTTTGGATTAAGTATCCAAACACTCCAGTCTGTTTATATACTCGAAAAAGGGTATACAGATAACACCCACAACAACAACAAAACAGAAACTTATATATCCCAAGTTGCATACATTATTTATAAAATAAGCACGTGAGCGAAGCAATTATCCAGACACACCAAGCAGAAACAATAAGCAATCCCAACACCCTCACAGTGGACATAATTAAATTGGTTTTCCGTAAACCAAGAGTTTGCAGAATAAGCACAAAAACAATAACCAACAGCTAAAAAAAAATCATATTCCCTAAATGCCATTATATGTATAAAATAATTAATTTTTTCAACAAACCTAGTAAAAACAACAAGTTAGCCGTGGAGAGCGAGTCTTTGACTCACATGTAGCAGGGTTATGGCTATTTTGGTTTTCGGCTTATGTTTCACAAGCTCACTTTTTATGTCATAACAAGCTTATAAAAAACTAAAAGCTTCTAAACAAACCACAACAAGCGAGCTTATGAAACATAAGCCAAAAACAAAATAAACCCTAAGCCTAAACAAACACCTAATAAGGGTCGGGTTAACATGAAACTGAACCCGATAAAGCTTATAGGGTCGGAGAGGGTTAGTTTTTTCAAACCAAAACCTGAATCAACCCGACCCGATAACACCTCCCCTTAGTAAGTTTTGAACAACAAGTTAGCCGCGGAGAGCGAGTCTTTGACTCTAAGATGTTTACCAATGGGGTATTTGTTTCGGCTTATATAGCGGGGTTATGGCTTATTTGGTTTTCGGCTTATGTTTCACAAGCTCACTTGTTATGTCATAATAATAAGCTTATAAAAGCCTAAAAGCTTCTAAACAAGCCACAACAAGCAAGCTTATAAAACATAAGCCGAAAACCAAATAAACCATAAGCCAGCCATATAAGCCGAAACAAACACCAATTGCGGGTTAGTTTTTTCTAACCAAAAGCCAAATCAACCCGACCCGCTAACACCTTGAGTAAGTTTTTAACCTCTGATTCCAGTAAGCCAAAAACAACAACAACAACAATATAATTCTAGAAAAAAAAGTATAAAAAAAAAAAAAAGAGACCTTGTAGAGATCTTGATTAAGAATACTATCATGAAGAGGACATGAAAGAATCATGTTTGAAAACCCTTTATCCATAATCACCTTAACTATAAATATGCATAAAATTTGTATAACTTTTTTTTTAACTAAAAGTAGTGTTTTAACAAATGGGTTTTTTTTCTTAATGGAAGAAGAAGATAGGAGTAATAATGATGCGTGATAAAGTAGCAATGGCAGTCTGTCAAAAGAATCAAAGAAAAAAAAGGAGGAGGGGTTTAAGGGTTTTACTAAAAATAGTAAAAATAGGAACTGAAAGGCTTTTGAAATGAAACAAAATATAGCAAAAAGTTGGAACACTAGTTTGCAAATGTACAACTTTTGTTCTACAATTTACAATCTCAATTTTATTTTGTCTTGTTTTATGGCCTGCCACGTGTTATATTTCTTTTGGGCATGTAAAATCACCTTTTGTTTTTCAGGTTAAATAGTTACCATTTGATTTTAAATATTATACCAATAGCTGTTACGATTTTAGTACGCAAAATTAGTCAAGTCGTTGTGTTGAATTTTTTTTAGTTTTTTATTAAAAAAATAATTTAATGTTCTTTTATCTTTTTTTTTTCTTTTTTTTTTCTTTTTTTTAAAACAAGTAACTTTTAAATAAAAAGTTTATTCATAATATTTTTTAAATTGTCAAAACTGTTAAAGCTGTAAATTACTGCTATACCCTTCAACCATATTATAATTTATTTACATATGTTTTTTTTAATTATTTTACATATTAATTTTACAGTAAACAGTTTATATATCAAACACTTTTATTAAAAAAAATACAGTTTATAGCTTATGTTAACAGCTTACACCATTGATTGTAATATTAAAATGTAAAATGACTAAAAAAACATATTTAAATACAATAGATTATAATATGATTCGAGAGTATATCAGTAATTTACGATTTTAACAACTCTTAACAATCTAAATGTTTTTCATGAATCAACTTTTTATTTAAAAACAACTCGTTTAAAACAAAAAAATTTAGTTATATATTCAAACAAAGCTATTTGTTATAAGAAATATTATTTTCGAAACAAAAAACTAAAAAAAAAATCAAAGCAAACGGGTCATACCAAATAAATCTTGCATATCATCTTTAATCTTCTCATAATTATTTGTGTCAATATTGTAAAAAAAAGACATGTTATTTTACAACTTATGGAAATATTTTGTTTTATATAACCCAGGAGATGGCAATTTCTATCTGACATAAAATCCGACTTGAAATCAATAGGAAAATTAACACGTTTAGATTCAATTTAAATAAATTTCAATTTGGGTTTGAGTCGATCCACCAACCCGTTTAAGTTCTTTTTCTTAAATTTTAAATTATTTATACTTTATTGTACTTGTTAGGGTTATTATACAAAGATATTACTAAACTTTACAAAAAAATTGTCCTAAGTCACTAAACTTTCATTTTGTGCTTTAAGGTACCAATCTTCACGGGTTGGTTAATTATGAGTTTGAGTGTTTGAGTTCTCACTTAACTAGAAAGTGATGTGAGTGTGAGAGTTGAGTGTAGTTTGGTTCTATCTAAGATTAGAACTCGACATCTAGTTTTGTGTCATAAAAGAAGATGGGCAACGAAGATTAATTCTAGCTAGGATTAAACTCAACATTTAGCTTAGTGTCGGAAAACATTGTAAGCAGCGTTGTAAGGTTCTCTCCGCCAAGAAGGGAGCTTGTGGATATAGTGGAAATCTCGAGTAAGGTGTACTCGATGAGAGGAGTAGGAACGAAGAGAGAGCTTTGTTGCTGAACCACTATAAATCTTTGGTTTCTTTCCTTAGGTTGTTTCTTTCCTTAGATTGTTTCTTTCCTTAGGTTGTTTCTTTCCTTACTCTTTACTTGTCTCTACATTTAGCATACCATCATCGTAATCACTTGATATAGCAAATGTTTTGAAACATTGGAAATTGGCCTAACTATTATGAAACAAGTTTTCAAGTAATAGTCATTTCTAATGACGAACATAATTTTAATTAGGGAAACTATTCAACCCCCTTTCTAGTTTCAACACTATGGTATTATAATTAGGTTATCGCTTGTGTTTTCTCGGTATTACTTGATCTTATAATTGTGCGGATTGATTCTTTGCATTATGTGAGTCATAGCCCCTTTAAAACATGAGTTGTTAGTTACTTTCGGATGACCGGTCAAGTAAGCATATATGTTATAGATAGATCTATTGGAGTTTAGCACTCCCGTCTGGGTGTTCTCTGTCACCATTGCCAAGCGGACGTATACTTATAGCCATTTCAGAGGTTGCCTTGGATAAGACACCTAGCGGGCACTTATTATTGTTTCATTTTGTCATTAGCATCGGTGCCATGAGCTTAGAGCTATCATAAACGGTTATGTTTCACCCAATATACGTGACGTTATATCTCCCGTAATGATCACGTATATCTTTTCTACTTTTCGGTCCATCTTGTGAACTTACTTTTTAATTAAACCTATGAAGTCACCAACCATTGTGTTGACACTTTTAAGCATTTATCTCAAGTAATTGATCTTGCATGCTATTTGAAGTGTATGGAGTCTCATGCGTAGTTGGAGGATTTTGAAAGATTTATCTTATTCATTGAACATTTATCTCGTTGTCTATTTCAAACTTATAATTTCCGCTGCTTTTGCATTTTAAACTTATGTTTTGTAAACTTTCTTATTTCAATTAAATGCAACGAGGTAAATTCTTTTCAAAGCGTCTCATTGGATTCGTTCTCTTACATCTTGTACTTTGGAATTATGATGTAACAGCTCCCGTGCTTTACCGTTTCTGCTGACACATTTTAAGGGTGATACAAATGCAAGACTATAATCAAATAGCATACGTTTACCCCTACGTCTAAGCTCATGATAGAGAAGCGTTAACTAAACTAACTATATATATTTTAAGCCCTTTCTAACACCCCATTTTGATAAATGGAATATCACAGGATAATTATGGCGTGTCATCAAAGCATGCAAGGTAAATGTCTAAAACATTAAATGACCATAAAGGAAAATACCGGAAACAAACATCGGTAGTCCAACATAAGCTCACACACAAGAATATAAGTACTGAAAGAAAAGGACTAAACAATGTCCAAAAGAAATAATGTATGAAAATGCATAAGGTAAAGAAGGTTGGATAGCTTCCGTCCAGATGCACATACTCTCAAGGTCCTAAGTGCGTCCCTGAGTACCTGCTGTTTGGGAACATGAAAAGGAAACGGCTGAGCAAAACGCCCAGTGAACGAATATATAACATAGTATGAATGACATAAGCATAATAAAGACTATATAGCAGCGGAAATGTATGAAAAGCTTATGATTAACTTATGAAAAACTATATTTTAAATTTAGCCAAGGGCCCATATAGGTCATGAGGTATCAACGTGCATGAATACTTGGAGGGATGACCTCATCATGCAATTAGAGGGGTTTCCTCTAATTATATTGGTCTGGGTAGGAGGGATCAACTCCTTGTGAAGGATGCAAGGAACACACCCCATTCACCATGAAAATCCTGAAAAACATGTAACTAGGATGCACCCATACGCCCCACATGATAATATAAATATATGGCCAAAACTGAAAGGGACGTCACGAGCAATCACTCCGTCGTGGGGAAGTCATAACGTTGGTGCCTCCGGTGTTATGGTTATGGTACCTCCATAACTAGGTGGAACTGGCATGCATGTATATAGCTCAGCCATTTAAAAAAAACATAAGCATTCAAAACATATAAAATAACTAGGGATAACAGGTGGCTGCAAACGGGGAATCCTAACCAAACATACGAAGGAATGTCCATACTGAAGGACGGAATATCAGTAGCTTATGTCCAATAGTGAAGCTAGAAGGAAAGCTGAACGTGAAGGTTTATTACTATCATAACAAGTATATAAAACCCTAAACGAGATCAAAGCACATATATCGGAAGCGATTTAACAAGATGATAATAATAACACAATTATAATTAATCGAATTAGGGTTACATACCTTTACGCTAAATCAATTCCACAAGACGAAGAACGAATCACCAATTCGGGCTAATACCATATACACCAAGAAATAGTCTAAAGTAAGACTATATTACGTTCTTGTACACACGTAATACAACGAGCTAACCGTGATTCTAGCACGTGAAAACCGAGCTACAACGCTTGTAAATAATCTACCCATCAACCCTAGAGAGGGGCTAGGACTAGATTACGTACACAATCGATCAACCAAGAAAAAACAACCGAAACCCTTTGTTGGTGGGGGGTTGCGATCGACCAAAGGAGAGAGAGAGGGAAGAGATTATTGTTGTGTGAATTATGATGGATAGGGAGGTGTATTTATAGGCCTAAAAACCTTATAGCCCAAGATAAATAAAAGGAAACTTTTGCCCCCCCCCCCCCCCTCTTGGATCCCATAACCGACCGACCAAACATCCCTTAGGGGTGTTCCGGATTCTTCCAAACTTCTTTCCTTTTAGTTTAACATACTATATAATTATTTAACATTCGTTAATACTTAACTATTAATTAATTAACGACCGTTAAAGTTATATAGTTACTTGCTCGGTGAAGTTAGTAAATACATAAAAATTTATTATTTAAATTAATTAATAAATACAATAAATATATTTATTAATTAAATTAACTCTTTACGTATTGTGTGCAATCCCGTAATCTCGAGTTCGATCCTATCACACGACTATTAAATATAAGTCTATAAACTTACAGCTCCCACTTGGACATATTTCGAATATCGTGATTACATTGACTAGCGTCTAGTTACACTAGCAATGTCTCTAGTACAACTCGAGTAAGGTTTCCTGGACAAAACCTTTTAACGATTCTACATCGTTATTATTATCCTTTTATTTCTAATACAACGTTAATAAGGATATGGATCTCAGTCATTCCTTTCATTAACCATTCTGTTTCTCGTTCACAGATTCAGCAAGATTACCAAAACAAATTTGGGTGTGTCCACACAAACATCTTACTAATCCCACGAGGGTCCCAGCTGTATTAAACTCCAAAACAAAATTAGAGGAAATAAATTCCATATTGACTACGAGGAAAACTTATGAATTTTGCAACACTTCCAAAAATAATCCTTATAGCTACCAATTACGTTTAGCGTTAGATTATTCCAGAGAGATGCACTAGATTCACAACAGTTTCCTGGTATCTCAAGTCTAAGGATAACTATTTATATTTTACTTGATGACAAAGATCCATAAAGTAAAAACATAAAGTTGGGATAAGTCCTATATTCGATTCATCTAATATCTTCCAAAATCGATCAATATACTTTCAAGTATACTCGATCGCTATTTTGATTTGTCTTAATTTAATAATATTCCCATATTATTAATCGACGACGGACATTTATCATAACATTTATTCATGGATTAAAACATGTAAAATAGGATACACTTATTAGATAATAAAAATACACGAAACCCAATCTTTATTTCATTATATAATAATGTCATAACATCCTTTATCCAAATACTAATCACAGATTTATTGCATGAATTCGCTAGCTAGTTGCAGCCCAATCGCTTTGGTGTGCTTAACTACCTTTTGTCTAGGCAAAGCCTTAGTTAAAGGATCAACTACATTATCATCTGTGTGAACTTTTATCAATTTGATTTCACGAGCTTCAACTTGTTCTCGTACGTAGTGATGTCTACGCATAAAGTGTCTGGCGCCTTTCATGACTCCAGGGTCATTCGCAAATACTATTGCGGCAGAATTGTCACAATACATATCTATAGGTTCTTTAAATGAAGGCATCACTCCAACATCTTCAATAAACATCCTAATCCAAACAGCTTCCATTGCAGCTTCTAAAGCAGCCATGTACTCAGATTGAGTAGCATGCATTGCAATCGTTGTCTGTTTCTTGCTCTTCCAGTTAACTGCTCCTCCATTGATAACAAAAACGTAACCCGTCTGAGACTTCGTATCGTCTTTATCACATTGCTAGGATGCATCACAGAAACCTGTAACATTCAGTTATGTGTCTGGTTTCCCTCCAAATACCAAAAACATATCTTTCGTACTCCTTAAATACTTTAGAATATGTTTGACATCAGTCCAGTGGAGCTTCCCTGGATTTTGTTGGTATCTACTGACCAAGTTCTGCGCAAACGCCACATCAGGCTTTGTGCATCTAACAACATACATTATAGATCCTACAGCCGAAGCATAAGGTACCTTCTTCATGTATGCCTCCTCTTCAGGAGTTGATGCATCCATCTCATGACTCAGACTATGCTTAACTTCCATAGGTTAAAAACCTTTCTTGGAATTATGCATGTTATACTTCTTCAAAATCTTATCTATATAAGCATCATGACTTAGACCAATTAACCGTTTTTTCCTATCTCGATAGATCTTAATTCCTAGAATGTATGCAGCTTCTCCTAAATCCTTCATAGAAAAACATTTACGAAGATAATCCTTAACTGCTTTAAGTCTTGGAATGTTACTTCCCATGAGTAATATGTCATCAACATATAGGACTAGGAATACTACATCACTCCCACAAGCTTTGCGATATACACATGGCTCATCATGATTCTAAATAAATCCAAACTTTTAGATTTCTTCGTCAAACCATTTATTCCATTGACGTGATGCTTGCTTCAAACCATAAATGGACCTTTGAAGTTTGCACACATGTCCTGGATTCTTGATTGTAGAATTTTTGTACCCTTTAGGAAAAGGATGACAAAAGTGGCAAGTATTAAGTGTCGATTTAGGAAAACCGAGCACTAATGACCAAATGAGTTCAAGTTCGTTTCCCAGGGAGGAAAGTACGTTGTGTTAAGAGATGATAAATGATTTGTGATTATATGATTGAGAGAAAAGAAAATAGAAATGGGATTAGAAGAGAATGACGGTTACGAAGACGGATTAAACTAAGACGAAAAAGGCGATCACGTAAAACCGTAAAAACTCCAAAAATGAAAATTTTAAACCTAATAATTAATTAAGAGCTAAAACAAGTCTAAAATAATATAAATAAGAATAAAAATCCAATAAAAATATTTTAAAACCTTTTATTAATTAAATATTCAATTTTAAATGCTAATTAAAGCCCTAAAATTAAATATAATTAATCAAAATGTACAAAATATTATTTTATTGAACAAATAACTTACTTATATTATCTAAAGACTAAAAATTATTTTTCCTAAATTTTAAAAACTATTTTTCTATTTTTAAATTACTAAAAACTATTTTTAAACTAAAATAATTATAAAAAGTAATAAAATAATGCTAAAAATAAGTTGACACTTTTAAAAATCCTAAATTACTCTAATGAACAGTAGAAAAATGAAAAAGTTTGAAAAATATAAAATTTTACACTAAAGGACAAAAACAGTTTGAATTAAAACCCTAATTAAACTAATTTAATTCTAAAAAATAAATAAAAAGTGAACAGTAAAAACTTTTTTAACTAAAAATCTTAAAATGTTTTTCTTAATCTATGAAAAATGTTTAAACTGAAAAATAATGATTTTTGGCACTAAATGCCAAAAACAGAAATATTAAAAGTATTTAAAAATGCTATTTAATCTAAAAAATAGTAAATGAACAGTAAATAAAAATCTAATTAAACAGAAAAATCAGAGATAAAATAAGAAAATTAATGAAACAAATTTGAAGTCCTAACTCCTATTTTTAGTCACTAAAGACAAAATTTCCAAGTTACTGAAAGTGACACTTGTTTGTGTTTGTCTGCTAGTGAAGCAGTACTAAAAATTGTGCTACCAGTGGGAAGTTTGTTCCCACTGCTAGTGTAAAAAAATGGCCAGTTGACCTATTAGCTTAGGAAAGCTATGTGAGGACTTGTTCTTTGGACAACAAGGCACCCCCACACCAATTGGGTTGTGGGGAGTCAGTAACAACACAACAAGCAAGTCCTTGCCAAAAATCTCACAAACAAAGCACAAATAGGTGACTGGTATAGCAAAGAAGTTTCTGATGAACAGTAGACCAAGATTACTTGCACAAAAACGGATTTGAAACCTCAAAATCTTGCACACAAATCAACCAACTAACATATAAGTTATACACAATCCTGCTTAGACCTAGAATCTAACATATAACAAGATTTGATGGCTCAAAAATCACAAAACAGGTAGTTAGAGGACCTTTGCTGATTTGACTGTTTTACCAAATTTTTTAGCATGCAACTTGTTCAAAACTTCACCCAACTGAAAACTAAGCTATCATATAACCTACACCTATCCTAAGGAGTGATTCTAAACAGGTTTTAACCAAGACTTATATCATTTACCCTGATTTGAACCTTAATCCAAACACCCCTTAAAATCTGAAAACCAAAAATTTACACACCAAATTCAGTTTTAAACCTACCAAAATGATTTAACAAGCTTCTAACATGCATAATAACCTAAAGTGAGCAATATCAAACACTTAATCAAACACTTGAAAAACTTTCATGCATATTCCACATAAATCACACAAATCACCAAATTTCAAAATTAAAACAAAGACACAAGGGGGTACCTTGTTGGACCTACATCCAGGCCCAAAAGTGACTGAAAAGTCACCTCCAATCAGGCTGGGGCCTGAGCAGAACTTTTGCTGAGATGTTTGACAAAACAAAAAAAATGGATAAAATTGGATGTTGGTTTCTTCTTGGTTCCTGCACAATCACAACAAACAAGTGAAGAGAACAAGTAGAGTAAGCTTTTCACAAGTTTATCAGGCTTGTGATGAGCTTATGCTACAGTAAACGTCAAGGTAAAAAAAAAGTAAAAATGGGATTTTTGAAATTTCAGAAAACTTGAAAACCTTTTGAAACAAAGTAAAACAATAATCAAAATCAATAAAACTTTAAACAATGTAAGTAAATTGGCACTTTTTTTCTCATCACCAAACTCTAAACCATTTTTCATTCACAAAAACAGATTTACAAGGTTGTGACCAAAAGAGAAAAACAAGGACAAGGGGTATGCACAGCTCGCATCCTCCTTTTATAGGCTTAAACAGAAGGTTCTAGTGCTATGAATAAAATATTACATGAAAATAAAAGCCCTAAACCCTAATTCTGGAAATTCCAATGTTGCCCTTGGTTCTTGACTGAAATTTTGGTCAAAAAGGCTCATGTGATGTTGCCAGCTGTTGAGAGTTGATCTTGGACGTTTGTTTGAGCTTAGGGACCAAGGAATACCATCTAGCCGTTTATCTTGTCTGGTATTGGGTTTGGGGGAAAGTGACGGGTGCAGGGGACCCCTGGGGATGTCACATGGGTTGGTTGGGGTCATGGTTTTTGTGTGGGATGGGATGACAATGAGGTTAATCAAAGATCTGGAGAGTTATAACAAAAAACCCTTTGTTTTAATCTTTGTTCATCCTGGGGATTAGCTAGGGTTTATGGGGTGTATTAAGGAATGTTTAATCTGATTTGGGGAAAATTCGTTTTAAAAACATGTTTTGGTGGGAAATAATTACTAAATAACTGATTAAGTTATTTAGGGTGTGGGTGGAAGTCTGACGTGGGAGGGAGAGATGAGGTGGTGGCTTGTGAGTGGATGGGGAAGGTGATGTGGAATGGTGATTGGCTGGGGTGAGTTTGATTGTTTGACAGAAATGGTCCCCAAACTCCTTTCCTTTCTTCACTTTGTAAATATCAGCAACAATCTTCATTTCCTTTATAAATAACTTTGGGCAGTTGGCAATTTTGGCACAACAAGTTTTTAAACTTGTTTCAAGGACTAAACATGCAAATTTATGATATTTGAAGGACTGATTTTGGCATTTTCTTCATTCTTCAAGGTTTGATTTGTTTGTTGACTTCTTGGAGGACCAATATTGACAATTTAGTTTTGTTGAGGGATTAAATTTGCCAATTCTTCAAAGTTAAGGGTCCTTTTTGTAATTTTGACAAACTTTAGGGACCAAACTTGTAATTATGAAGATACAAGGGTATAAAGTGTCAATTCTTCCATATTGGAGGACCCTTCTTCATAATTCTTTAATTCTTCAAGGGTTTTCTTGGAAAATTCTTCATTAGGGCTTGGTTCATTGTGCGGCTTCGTTTCTCGTGTTCATTTTTGCATGATTCTTGTGATCTTTTGTCATTTTCTCAATATCCGTACCTAAAATACACAAGCAACGAACACAAGCATATATTTGGGTATTTTGATGATATTTAATGCATTTTAAGCCCTATTTGGAAGATGAGACTATGTATAAAAGCAGTCTCATCACTCCCCCATACTAAACCATTGCCGTGCCCTCACGCAATGCTAGAATAAAGTATCATAGCACCTCCAAAAATTCATTTTTATTCACTTTATTGAATGATAAACTAGCTACACTACTACTATTGCTACTACTTGCGTTTTAGACATAATGTATAATTTTCATCGCAAAATGGGACGTTTAGGTTCATAGAATAAGAACACGTGAATGCTTCGTTTAGAAATAATTTCATCGTCCTCGATTTTCACCCTAATTCCATGCCAAGAGTGCAACGAGATCATTGTCATTATAAGTTAGTAATGCTAACACTACTCATATGCCCTAATCACGTACTTATCCTCCCATTATTCCTAAGTTGTATCTCTTATATTTTATTTTGTCTTGAATGTTTCACGAGGATACATTGTTTGACTTATGCGATAATAGAGATTTAGGTCTAAAAATAGAGTCCTAACGGTGTAACTAAGACCATCAAATCAATAATCCCTCCCAATAGACAACGATGTTAAAAAATTAAGTTGACAAGAAGAATCGATAAACACGGTTTATTAACGGTTTTGAACATGAGACTTATTACCAAGACTTTTATACGCCCCCTAACGGAAGGGCCTTATTATCTTTGGTTTACCTCCATCTTTTATTCAACTTCGCCATGAAGCTTTTATTATGACTTCGGTCTTGCCTTGCCTTTTATTATCCGCCTCATCGGTGGTTTTATTAGCCAAAGACGTATATCCTCATGCTAAGGCGAATTTTGGATCTTTAAAGCTTCGAAGATTAAGGCTTGATTCACTTTCAATTTTTGCATAGATTTTTCGGCCTTGTGGGGCTTCAAATTGTTTGCTAGATTTAGGTGAGCACTTGAAATCTTATTATTGGGTGAAGCTTTCGATTATTCGGGTGCCAATACTTCAAAACCGTGACGCTGGCGATACCTTAATATCTTCCCAATTTAATTACACGGAAGCTACTAGAAAAGACTAGAAACCCAACAATCCTAACTATACCGGTAAGTCAATATTTATAAGCAAAAAATATTTACATGCGAAGGGAGAATAAGCAAACAACAAGAACACATGAGTTTTTGAAAGAATACGAGTACTCTACGTTTAGCATAGTAACTTATAATTAACCCTATCATTTCTCGTCCTCATTTAAGAGACTTAGCCTAATGTGTAGTTAAGGAATCAAAGCTAAGTGCTCAACACGCACGGTCGAGTAAAAAATTACTCTTATTCTCGCCATCGAAAAACCTACATTCGTGTCTTCAAACACTTATAAAACATGAGAAAATTTTCAAAATTTGGCCATTTTTAGCCTTATTTTGCAACAAAAACGATAAACAAAAAGATAAACTTTGGAAAGCGCGAAGGTTTGGCAAGGCAAGTATCTATTCACCCCCATACTAAAGTTAAACATTGTCCTCAATGTTTCGAGTCTAGGGGTGAAAACACCCCCATACTAGAGACGTAGTCGAATGCCTAATCTAGCATGGAAAGGGTTTAACCATTTATGAAGTGTGCTAAAAACCTAAGGTTAGAACATCAAAGGCTATAACATTGATATTGAGAAAGTCTTCAAAGCAAACGATCGAGTGCTCCCATAAAACGAACACGAGAGGCTCCAATCGTGAAGATCATGATCATCTAAAAACCACAATTCACAAACAACCACGGAACAAAGGTTGGAAGGGCACAAATCCCCACACGTAAGCTACATTAGAAAGCGATAATATGTACATGGATAAGCATGGGTCTCCCCCACGAGGCACCTCGTTTTTGATTACCGAGTCGTGAGCTCGACTCGATCCCCTCAATACTAATTATCATTGGGGAAAGTGATTTGGTCGAGGTAGTCCAAGGATGGAACTTCCCCGCCAAAGTAGTGCTTCAACCTATGTCCATTCACCTTGAAGTTAGGACCATCATCTTGAGCTAGCTCGATGGTCCCATACGAAAACACTTGAGTCACGGTGAATGGACCGGACCAACGGGATTTCAATTTACCGGAAAAGATTTTCAATCTTGAATTAAAAAGCAAAACTTGATCCCCAATGTTAAAAACCCGGTTTTTAATTTTAGAATCATGCAACTTTTTAGTCTTTTCTTTATAAATCAATGAATTTTCATAAGCAATATCCCTCAATTCATCTAATTCATTCAATTGCATTTTCCGGTGTTTTCCCGCGGTCTCCATATCATCATTACAATGCTTTAGGGCCCAATAAGCCTTGTGTTCTAACTCGATAGGCAAATGACAATTCTTTCCATACACAAGCTTATAGGGAGTGCACCCAATGGGCGTCTTATGAGCGGTCCTAAAGGCCCATAAAGCATCGTCCAACTTATCCGCCCATGATTGTCGGTTTTCCCCAACGGATCTCTCCAAGATCCTCTTCAAAGCTCGGTTTGAAACCTCGACTTGCCCACTCGTTTGTGGGTGATAAGCCGTAGAAAGCCGATGTGTAACCCCATATTTCCTTAGGACCCTTTCGAATTGGTCGTTACAAAAATGGGTTCCACGATCGCTTATGATCGCACGAGGGGTTCCAAACCGAGAAAACAAGCTTTTCAAAAACTTGACTACCACACGAGCATCATTGGTGGGCAAGGCTTTGGCCTCCACCCACTTAGATAGGTAGTCAACCGCAACAAGGATGTACTTATTACCACGAGATGATGGGAACGGCCCCATAAAGTCTATACCCCAAACGTCAAAGATCTCACACACTTGGATGATATTTTGTGGCATTTCGTATTTTTGTGAGGCTTTTCCTTGTTGTTGGCATGCATCGCATGACTTCACAAGATCTTGTGCATCTCGGTAAATAGTAGGCCAAAAGAAGCCGGCATCAAACACCTTTTTAGCCGTGAGATTAGCACCGTGGTGACCACCCGTGGGTCCCTCATGGCAAGCTCTAAGGATGTTAGAAGCTTCGGTGCCAAATACACAACATCGGATGATTTGATCCGCACAAGTTCGAAACAAGTAAGGGTCGTTCCATAAGTAGAACTTGACGTCACGAAAGAATTTTCATTTTTCTTGAGTCGTCATACCCTTAATGATGAAGTTACCCGCATGGTATTTTGCAAAGTCCGCAAACCATGGGGTGGAAGAATCAAGCTTAGAATTCACTACACCAAGTGTCTCGAGCGGAAATGTTTCGGTGATTTCCTTGGGCTCGTAAACACTTTGGTGAGGATCTTCCAAACGAGAAAGATGATCGGCCGCTAGATTCTCGGCTCCTTTTTTTGTCAACAATGGCGTGATCAAATTCTTGAAGGAGGAGAATCCAACGAAGTAATCTAGGCTTAGCATCTTGCTTTACCATGAGATACTTAATAGCCGAATGGTCCGTATACACTATGCATTTCGTCAAGATGAGATAAGGTCAAAATTTCTCAAATGCATACACCACGGCAAGGAACTCCTTCTCCGTTGTGGTGTATTTTAGTTGAGCCTCGGTCATCGTCTTGCTAGCATAGTGAATAGGCAAGAAGTGCTTATCATGACGTTGCCCTAATACAACCCCAATAGCGTAATCACTAGCATCACACATGAGCTCAAAGGGGAGGTTCCAATTGGGAGCAACAAGAATGGGAGCTTCGGTAAGTTTCCTCCTAAGGATTTCAAAGGCTCGTACACAATCTTCGTCAAAGACAAAACGTGCCTCTTTTTCAAGAAGATGTGTAATGGGTCGAGAAATCTTTGAAAAATCCTTGATGAATCGACGATAAAAGCCCGCGTGGCCTAGGAAACTCCTAACTCCCTTAACGGTTTTGGGATGAGGTAATTTGGCGATGACGTCTACCTTAGCTTGATCTACCTCAATCCCCGCTTTCGAGACCTTGTGCCCTAAGACGATTCCATTCCTAACCATAAAATGACATTTTTCCAAATTGAGCACAAGGTTGGTTTCCTAACAACGTTTTAACATTCTCTCTAGATTCGACAAACACGAAGTGAACGAGTTACCAAACACGGAAAAGTCATCCATGAAGACTTCCATCGTCTTCTCGATCATGTCATGAAAAATAGCCATCATGCACCTTTGAAAGGTTCTCGGTGCATTGCAAAGTCCGAATGGCATTCTACGATAGGCAAACGTTCCATAAGGACACGTAAACGTAGTTTTTTCTTGATCACGAGGATCGATGGGAATTTGGAAGTAACCGGAAAAACCATCTAAAAAGCAATAGAAATCGTTTCCCGCAAGACGCTCCAACATTTGGTCCATGAAGGGCAAGGTAAAATGGTCTTTTCGAGTGGCTTCATTCAACTTTCGATAGTCAATGCACACTCTCCATCCGGTCACGAGTCTAGTGGGAATCAACTCGTTGGCATCGTTTGGCACAACGGTCATCCCTCCCTTTTTAGGGACACAATGGATAGGACTCACCCAAGGGCTATCGGAAATAGGGTAAATCATTCCCGCGTCAAGGAGTTTAAGGACCTCCTTTTTTATGACGTCGTGAATTTTGGGGTTCACCCTCCTTTGACTTTGGATTGTGGGCTTGAAATCCTCCTCCATTAAGATTTTGTGGGTACAAAATTTGGGATCGATCCCCTTAATGTCGGATAACTTCCACGCAATCGCCCCTTTGTGATCCTTTAGAACATCGACAAGTGCGGTTTTTTCATCATTCGAAAGTTCATTCGCAATAATAACCGGCAACTTGTCGTCCTCCTCCAAATAGACATATTCAAGGTGAGGAGGTAAATCTTTCAACTCGAGGATAGGTGGTTCCTCAAGTGAAGATTTGGGCTCGATACTCATAACCTCCTCGGGTGGAGGAAATGGGAAATCGTTAAGAAAATCCTTGATAATCGAGAAGTCCTCATCGTTGTCGAGGTCTTCGTCACAAGTACGTGGAACATTGCATTCTTCCAACGTAAAACCACCACCTTCAAATGGAGTGAAGGTTGGTGTCGAATTATCAAGAATTGGATCTAACATAGTGGGATTGCCACTAGTTTCTTCATCACCAAACCCTAGAACTTCTTGTGAAAATTCCTCGCAAACCACATCGATCATATCAACGAGGTTTATGGTAGCAACAGAATAAACATGAGAAAGTTGAGAATTTTGAGTTGCGTTTATAACAAGTTCCTCGTCGTTGAAACGTAAGGTGATCTTTCTAGCATGCACATCAATTAAAGCCATAGACGTATCTAAAAACGAACGACCTAAATTAAGAGGAACTTGAGGATCCGTGGGAATATCGACAACGACAAAGTCTACGGGATAGTAGAACTTCCCCACTTTCACAAAAACGTCTTCCGCCAAACCACATGCACGAATTGTGGAATGGTCGGCCATCTCGATAGACATTAGTGAAGGAGTAAGATTAGGAAGATTGAGCGACTTGAAGATTGCAAGTGGCATCAAATTAATGCTAGCACCAAGATCGGCCAAGGCATAGAATTCTTCCATATCTTGGATTGCACAAGGGATTAAAAATTTACCGGGATCACCGACTTTTTGAGGTATGCGATTAAGATAAACCGACTAACAACTAGACAATTGGTGCAATTTCTCCTTGTTGTTCAACATACTCTTAAAGTTAGCGGCAAATCGAGGCATCATGACCAAAGCATCGGCGAAACTCACATTAAGGTGCAACTCACGAAACATTTTCATAAAAAGCTCAAATTGATAATTATCGCGCTCTTGTCGTTTCTCCTTCCTAAGTCTCGATGGGTAAGGTAAGGATGGTGTGGGTTGGGGCATAGGCATAGCCTTTGGAATCTCGGGTTCCAATGTTGGTAATGGGTCAACCGTAGGCGTGGCATGAGCGGTACTTTGTGGGCTTGAGATATGCTCCTTTTCGACCACCACCTCGGGCTCTTCCTCAATTTCCTCCACCGTTGGAGTAATTGGTTGAGGAGTCGGTTCTTTAATTGTCTTACCACTTCGTGTGGTAATCACTTTCATCTCTCCCTTCGGGTTTGAAACGGTGTTACTAGGCAAACTACCCGAAGTAGAGGCTTTGTTCCCCATGACGGATTCTAAAATAGCATTAAGCTTAACATCTTGACTAGCGGCTTTTTGGTCAATTCTTTGTTCAAGCCTAGCATGACTTTGTTCAATTTTATTGTTTTGACCTCTAATTTGATTAGCAAAATCATTTTTCAACTCATTTCTCATGTTAAGATTTTCCTTCACAAAATTAGCCAATTCCTTGGTGTTTTTAGCCGTGTCCCTAGCTTGACTAGCCAATTGCTCTTGAATGTTCTCCAAAATCTTATCATTTGCCGTAGCGTAATTCAAAAAGTCCATTGGAAGTTCTTTAGTGTAAACATTTTGAAGACCTTGACTTGTGTTTTGAAAATTACGGTTTTGGTTTTGATTTTGCAATTGGCTATTACTTCCTTGATTCCCATAGTTGTTATTACCCTTGTAATTGTTTCTTTGATTGTTTTGGTAACCAACTTGATTGTTTCGATAATTGTTAGCATTTTGATTTGGTGGAAAACCCGGTGGAGTCAATTGATTAGTGCGGGGAACTTGACCATTTTGGTTATAAGTTCCCGCGGCCGCGAAGGCACTCGAAGTGTTACCACCGTTGGTAATGCACTCGGAGTAATCGTGAGCTCCACCACAATACATACAAGAAACCTCAACCGCTTTAACCGTAGCGGGAGTGGGTTGTTCACAGACTTTAAACTCAATTAACAATCCTTTAAGCTTATCAAAAATCTTGTTCTCCAAATTAGCCTCGATTTGGCAAGCATCAACGGTATGTGACAATGAAGGCGAAGGCGAAGACGAAGTCTTACGAACACTCGACGTGCTACGAGGACTATAAACCTTAGACCTATTCTCAATGATTAACAATGCTTCCTCGACCGTCTTACACAAAAAATTACCACCCGCGGCGGCATTAAGATAATCACGCTCATGATCGTTCAATCCATTGTAAAACGTGTCAATTTGATGGAAGTCGAAAAAACCATGATGAGGACATTCGTGCAACATTTCCTTAAACCTATTCCAAGCCGTTGAAAAACTCTCATTATACTCTTGTGAAAACTTTGAAATCTCGTTTTTCAAATGCGTAGTCTTAGGGGCGGAAAAAATTGGTTCACGAATTTTGAAACGAGATCCTTCCACGTCAATATAGAATTGGGTGGCTCTTTCTCTAACCAAATTTTTGCGGGCCCCGCTAAGGAATACGGAAAAAGCATCATCTTAATCGAGTCGTTAGAGACGTCCATAAACTTGCAAGTGGCGGTGAGACGATTAAATTGGCGAATGTGGTTATGAGGGTTGTCCTTTTCGTCACCTCGAAACTTGTTGTTTTGAATCATGGACAACAAACCCGTCTTAACCTCAAAATTCTCCGCAAGGATAGCGGGAATCACAATCGCTTCTCCATAACCCTCGGTGGGTGCTTGAAGCAACTCCATCATAGTTCGATTAGCCATGAGTGCTTCTTTCAATAGGAGACTCCTCACTAGAAGGAGTGGTTGATTTGTTTCTTCGTTTACGAGCACGTCTTGCTTTGGAGCGAGTTTGCATAAACGTCACGTACAACGAGAGGGTGAGCAAAGAAGATTCTTTTTGGTGTTTTTACTTTTTCAATTTTTTTGTGGTTTTTGATTGTTTTTACTTTTTTTTCGATTTTGTGGAATGTATTAAGTAGACAAAAATCTACAAATCTCCTCCTTAATCAAATCTCTCGATTAAATAAGCCTCAAGGAATGAAAACGATCACGTGAAGTGAACACCTTCGATGACTTTAGAACGTTGGTGAAACACCAAAACGTTCAAGAGGGTTTAATCAATGAAACCAAGAAAATATATATGATACTTAAGTAATACTTTGGGCGGCAAAACCCTCGATTAGCCTTCAATCTCAAAATACGCACAAGCAAGCGGAGGAAACGAGGCGGCGCGAAGCACTTAAGATCCTTTTTCCTTTAGGTCGTGAAATACAACCGCTTTATACCCACCTTCTAGTTTGTATTTTTCAAAATCGAGCTTCACGAAAGTATTTATCTATTTTTGCCTTTTTCTTTGGTTTGAGATTCAAATACAATGATTGGGTAATGACCTCCCTAGTCAAGGTTGTGATTTCTCACGTATTTGGAGTACTTGTGAATTTATTGTTCTACGTATACAATATAGTAATAGTATTCACAAAAAAAACGAAAAACCGATAATACGTATTAGTAGAGTGCTACTAATACAATTAGCTATTATGGCTATATATAAAAAAAACAATGTTCAAATCAAAACACAACACGCCTCCCCGGCAGCGGCGCCAAAATGATTGTAGAATTTTTGTACCCTTTAGGAAAAGGATGACAAAAGTGGCAAGTATTAAGTGTCGGTTTAGGAAAACCGAGCACTAATGACCAAATGAGTTCAAGTTCGTTTCCCAAGGAGGCAAGTGCATTGTGTTAAGAGATGATAAATGATTTGTGATTATACGATTGAGAGAAAAGAAAATAGAAATGGGATTAGAAGAGAATGACGGTTACAAAGACGGATTAAACTAAGACGAAAAAGGCGATCACGTAAAATCGTAAAAACTCCCAAAATAAAAATTTTAAACCTAATAATTAATTAAGAGCTAAAACAAGTCTAAAATAATATAAATAAGAATAAAAATCCAATAAAAATATTTTAAAACCTTTTATTAATTAAATATTCAATTTTAAATGCTAATTAAAGCCCTAAAATTAAATATAATTAATCAAAATGTCCAAAATATTATTTTATTGAACAAATAACTTACTTATATTATCTAAAGACTAAAAAGTATTTTTCTTAAATTTTAAAAACTATTTTTCTATTTTTAAATTACTAAAAACTATTTTTAAACTAAAATAATTATAAAAAATAATAAAATAACGCTAAAAATAAGTTGACACTTTTAAAAATCCTAAATTACTCTAATGAACAGTAGAAAAATGAAAAATTTTGAAAAATATAAAATTTTACACTAAAGGACAAAAACAGTTTGAATTAAAACCCTAATTAAACTAATTTAATTCTAAAAAATAAATAAAAAGTGAACAGTAAAATTTTTTTTAACTAAAAATCTTAAAATGTTTTTCTTAATCTATGAAAAATGTTTAAACTGAAAAATAATGATTTTTGGCACTAAATGCCAAAAACAGAAATATTAAAAGTATTTAAAAATGCTATTTAATCTAAAAAATAGTAAATGAACAGTAAATAAAAATATAATTAAACAGAAAAATCAGAGATAAAATAAGAAAATTAATGAAACAAATTTGAAGTCCTAACTCCTATTTTTAGTCACTAAAGACAAAATTTCCAGGTTACTGAAAGTGACACTTGTTTGTGTTTGTCTGCTAGTGAAGCAGTACTAAAAATTGTGCTACCAGTGGGAAGTTTGTTCCCACTGCTAGTGTAAAAAAATGGCCAGTTGACCTATTAGCTTAGGAAAGCTATGTGAGGACTTGTTCTTTGGACAACAAGGCACCCCCACACCAATTGGGTTGTGGGGAGTCAGTAACAACACAAAACAAGCAAGTCCTAGCCAAAAATCTCACAAACAAAGCACAAATAGGTGACTGGTATAGCAAAGAAGTTTCTGATGAACAGTAGACCTAGATTACTTGCACAAAAACGGATTTGAAACCTCAAAATCTTGCACACAAATCAACCAACTAGCATATAAGTTATACACAATCCTGCTTAGACCTAGAATCTAACATATAACAAGATTTGATGGCTCAAAAATCACAAAACAGGTAGTTAGAGGACCTTTGCTGATTTGACTGTTTTACCAAATTTTTTAGCATGCAACTTGTTCAAAACTTCACCCAACTGAAAACTAAGCTATCATATAACCTACACCTATCCTAAGGAGTGATTCTAAACAGGTTTTAACCAAGACTTATATCATTTACCCTGATTTGAACCTTAATCCAAACACCCCTTAAAATCTGAAAACCAAAAATTTACACACCAAATTCAGTTTTAAACCTACCAAAATGATTTAACAAGCTTCTAACATGCATAATAACCTAAAGTGAGCAATATCAAACACTTAATCAAACACTTGAACAACTTTCATGCATATTCCACATAAATCACACAAATCACCAAATTTCAAAATTAAAACAAAGACACAAGGGGGTACCTTGTTGGACCTACATCCAGGCCCAACAGTGACTGAAAAGTCACCTCCAATCAGGCTGGGGCCTGAGCAGAACTTTTGCTGAGATGTTTGACAAAACAAAAAAAATGGATAAAATTGGATGTTGGTTTCTTCTTGGTTCCTGCACAATCACAACAAACAAGTGAAGAGAACAAGTAGAGTAAGCTTTTCACAAGTTTATCAGGCTTGTGATGAGCTTATGCTACAGTAAACGTCAAGGTAAAAAAAGTAAAAATGGGATTTTTGAAATTTCAGAAAACTTGAAAACCTTTTGAAACAAAGTAAAACAATAATCAAAATCAATAAAACTTTAAACAATGTAAGTAAATTGGCACTTTTTTTCTCATCACCAAACTCTAAACCATTTTTCATTCACAAAAACGGATTTACAAGGTTGTGACCAAAAGAGAAAAATAAGGACAAGGGGTATGCACAGCTCGCATCCTCCTTTTATAGGCTTAAACAGAAGGTTCTAGTGCTATGAATAAAATATTACATGAAAATAAAAGCCCTAAACCCTAATTCTGGAAATTCCAATGTTGCCCTTGGTTCTTGACTGAAATTTTGGTCAAAAAGGCTCATGTGATGTTGCCAGCTGTTGAGAGTTGATCTTGGACGTTTGTTTGAGCTTAGGGACCAAGGAATACCATCTAGCTGTTTATCTTGTCTGGTATTGGGTTTGGGGGAAAGTGACGGGTGCAGGGGACCCCTGGGGATGTCACATGGGTTGGTTGGGGTCATGGTTTTTGTGTGGGATGGGATGACAATGAGGTTAATCAAAGATCTGGAGAGTTATAACATAAAACCCTTTGTTTTAATCTTTGTTCATCCTGGGGATTAGCTAGGGTTTATGGGGTGTATTAAGGAATGTTTAATCTGATTTGGGGAAAATTCGTTTTAAAAACATGTTTTGGTGGGAAATAATTACTAAATAACTAATTAAGTTATTTAGGGTGTGGGTGGAAGTCTGACGTGGGAGGGAGAGATGAGGTGGTGGTTTGTGAGTGGATGGGGAAGGTGATGTGGAATGGTGATTGGCTGGGGTGAGTTTGATTGTTTGACAGAAATGGTCCCCAAACTCCTTTCCTTTCTTCACTTTGTAAATATCATCAACAATCTTCATTTCCTTTATAAATAACTTTGGGCAGTTGGCAATTTTGGCACAAAAAGTTTTTAAACTTGTTTCAAGGACTAAACATGCAAATTTATGATATTTGAAGGACTGATTTTGGCATTTTCTTCATTCTTCAAGGTTTGATTTGTTTGTTGACTTCTTGGAGGACCAATATTGACAATTTAGTTTTGTTGAGGGACTAAATTTGCCAATTCTTCAAAGTTAAGGGTCCTTTTTGTAATTTTGACAAACTTTAGGGACCAAACTTGTAATTATGAAGATACAAGGGTATAAAGTGTCAATTATTCCATATTGGAGGACCCTTCTTCATAATTCTTCAATTCTTCAAGGGTTTTCTTGGAAAATTCTTCATTAGGGCTTGGTTCATTGTGCGGCTTCGTTTTCCGTGTTCGTTTTTGCATGATTCTTGTGATCTTTTGTCATTTTCTCAATATCCATACCTAAAATACACAAGCAACAAACACAAGCATATATTTGGGTATTTTGATGATATTTAATGCATTTTAAGCCCTATTTGGAAGATGAGACTATGTATAAAAGCAGTCTCATCAATTCTCAGGATCAACATACCCTTCTGGTTGCTGCATATAGATGTCTTCATTTAAGAGACCGTTCAAGAAGGCAGTTTTAACATCCATTTGCCATATCTCATAGTCATAGTATGTTGCTATAGCTATGAGAATCCTAATAGCTCTTAAGTCTGCTACAGGAGAAAATGTCTCCTCCTAGTCTACACCAAAAGTTTGAGTAAAACCTTTAGCTACTAAACGAGCTTTATAGGATTGTACTTTTTCGTCCAACATCATTTACTTTCATGAATTTCATTTCCTCATCTATAGCAACCATCCACTTATCCTTTTCAGGATCAAGTATGGCGGATTTATAATTAGCGGGTTCACCAAGATCCCCCTAACTCATCATCATCCTCTATGTTAAGACATATATTGCTATTTGCGTTTTTAATCCTTGCGGATCTACGCAGAGGAACTAATTCTGGTGGAACCGCCAGACTTTCTGGTTCTACAAGAATTACATCGCTAGTGTTTTCAGAAGGCAATGTATCTATATGACTCTCTTCTAGATCATAATTTCTCCCACTGAATTCTTGATTTACAAGATCAGATTCAAGGAAGTCTCCATACCTAGCAACAATCACTTTGTTCTCAAGTGAATAATAAAAGTAGTAACCCATAGTTTCCTTAGGGTATCCTACAAAGATACATTTTACAGATCGTTGTTGGAGTTTGTCACCCGAGTCACGTTTCACATACGCCTCGCAACCCCAGACCTTTAAATAAGACAAATATGGCTTTTTGCCATGCCATAGTTGTTAGCCTCAAAATGTGTGCGACTAACGGAATTACATTAGTTTCATAGCCGGGACTTGCAGGGACTAATATTGTCATATGTAAAGTCCAAGTCCCGGACTATATAAACCCCTCCATACTTCCATGGAGTGGTGAGGCTTACCATTTCTTGTTTTTTCCTTTCTTTGACTAGAATAAAACTCACACTTTTATTCTTACTTGTTTCTCTCACTAAATGGCTAAACACCACTTCTATCCTCCCCGACCTCCAGATCTTTTACCCGTGTTCACAGTGAATCCAATTTAACAATTGGCATCAGAGCTAACCAGGGGTGTTTCGTGTTTTTGTCACGATGTTTTCTGTTTGTGGTTGTGTCGAATCTACTTTGATGTGGTACGTTTTTATATTCTTTGAATAACTGTGTTAAACGAACTAAATCATCACCACATCATCCATTTATTAATCAGTGTTATTTCTTTGTTTCATCAAAACTTTGTCCATTTTTTACACGTCTTTTTGTTCCTTACAATTTCATCAGATCTTTTTTTATTGGCTAAAGGACAAAAATAACAAAAATTTGACAGATCCATTTTTTCGGTTTCAAAACCCTTTTCCGATAGTCACTCCGATGGGAGATTCCGATGGCCTATTCCGATGCATATTTCAGATGGGAAATCACAGCTACATTTCGATGGGGTTTTTGAAACATTCCGATGGGTTCGACTGTACCTATTGCGATGGGACTCATTCCGGTGGGCCTCATTGCGATGGGTGGTTTGACCTATCGCAATGGTATATTAAGGCTACATGCTGCTGAAATTTTTTTGAAACATTCCGATGGATGTGAAAAACATTACGATGGGGTTTCTGACATTGCGATGGAGTGTTTAGGAAACATTCCGATGGACAGATTTTTGAAATAATGCAATGGGTTCTTTTGATATATTGCGATGGTTTTTGTTACTCATTGCGATGGTGTCAAAAATTCATTGCGATGGACTGTATTGGACAACTTGCGATGACTGGTTATTTGTAACACCCCCAAATTTATACAACTTAGTACAGCGGAAGACTAGTTGGTGTTACGGGATAGCACATTACTCACATCATAGACAACGCATAAAAATCGCGTCATTTATTAATAAAGCATTTCCATTCATAAACATCAAAGTTACATCGGTCCCAAGTCATTATATTTCATACAAAGTTTTACAAAGTATTTGAATGGAAAATATTGTTTAAGTGCGGGCCATGAATTCTTGTCATCTTCCCGAGAATTACCTTCAAGTACCTGAGATAAAACATGTTAAAAGAAAAGGTCAGCGATAACGCCGAGTGAATTCATAGAGTTTAATCAAATTCATCAATATAATATCAGTATAAAATTATTACTGAAAATCATTTTGTACAAACCATTTTAATAGGCCATAAAATAGCCAAAGTCATTTTATACAAATCCTTATCGAAAATCATAATATAGGCATTTGCCTTAAAAATCATTATACGAGCCAATGTCGTAAAAACAACATACAAGACGTCTTATGACGTTGTATGAAAATAAAAACCGTTATATGAATATGGTTATGAAAACCAAAACACGAACATAATATAAATAGTATGACCCCGTATTGCTAGTCAGACAATACATCGTAATTCGGTGCATCTAGTTGTATTTCGTTAATTTGGATTATTATAAGCCGCATGACATTGTTACCTTACTAAACCAACAACGGGTAGCTAACCCGATACTCAATTTGCCCATCTAAATTAGCGTGTCGTCACAAAGGTCACGCTATGGAAATCTTCTCATACATAAATTTGCTTACCAATCAATGTGGCACGACGGGGATCAACCGTCAAGGCGCGAACTGGGGTGATCGTCCCCAAATAGTACTATTAAATGCATAAGCGTCTACCAACTCCCGGTAGTTCACAATTCATGCTAATGGGACTTTTAGTGACATAACCTAACTTTGATAATCCATTTGATTTCATCTATCGGGTCCTTTAATCATTTATCGGGTCATACAATCGGGTCATTCAATCATTCGGGTCCAAATCAATAAACAAACAATCGGGATAAATGGTGTCCTATTTTATAAAAACTAACATGTTATCTCCCTCGCGGGTTTATAAAATATTTATAAAAACATTTAAAAGAGTGCGAGGCTATGAACTCACGTTGATGTGGGAAGGCGGGTTATCAGCAATTCGAATGTACGGCACGTGCTTCAATCACGGAAACCTAGACAAATAATACTCGTCTTAGACTCATGTCCAATGACTTTATAAAAATAACAATTATGTATACATATGATGATTTTATATATATGATGATCAAGTGGGTTTACATATTCCCTTTTACTCTTTTTAGAGTTTACGTATTGGTAACTTCTTACTAGTTTACTAGTTTTACCTATTTACGTGTCTTAGGTCCAATAAACTTATTATAAGTTCTTTAACTTATTTTAATCCATTTTATACTTATATTATCAGTATCTATACTTTCCATGTTGGGCCCAAATGGGTTAAGCCCAATAAGTTCTTTTTATAAGTGTTTATCTTATTTAGTCCAATTATTAGTCCAATATGCTTAGTTAGCTCGTTAATGTCCGTATGTCCTATAGTTCGGGTTTTATCGGTTTTTACTTGTATTAGTTACTTATATATCAGTATATGACTTTTAAAAACTTCACATTAGACGGGTTTGATCGTCTAAGTTCTAATTGGCGAAAAACGTTAATTTTACGGTAATAGCCGAAAAAGTCGTAAAAATCAAGTTTATAGTTTTTATAACTTATAAAACTTAAAAAGTTACCATTTTTATAAAATGTACACTTATTTACCTTTGTATATACTTATATAAATATATTATATAAGTTAGTGGGTTTTAATTTGCATTTTATACAATATAATTTTGAGTGCTTATATAATAATATTATACTTTAATTTCCAAAACCTGATTTTTATTCTCATCTTCACCAAAACTGCCATATCTAGAGTTCTATATGGAGATAGAAGCTCAAATTTTTATCACATAAACTACATGATATGTGCTCCATTTAACTCTTCTATAGCTACTGTTGAGTCATCCTCTAAGTATTTTCTAAAAATCGTCCAAACAGTGAACTCAGATTTGTACCTTAAACTTGTTTTGATCATATCTCACTCATTACAATGATTCCATTGCATGGCCAACTCTCACATGTGTACAAGACCCATAGCTTACTGTATATCAATCTATTCAAGTCATTTTACTAGTTTAACATATGATTCTTTAATGTTTTATACAGCCATCTAAATTAAGCAAGATTTTAACCTTGTTTCTTATAGTTTTTCATCTTTTTAAGCATGTTTATCAACACCAAATCCCCACACAATATTTTTAATCATCATTCATCATCATATACATATACATAAGTGAAAGAAATACAAGATTACATAATAAAAATTAACAAGATGATAGGAAGAAATAATCTCTATACCACCAAAGTGATGAAATGATGAGATTTTGATGAACAAGGCTTGGTTCTTGTCACCACATCTTTGACTTGGCAAATGAACTTTTTGAGATCTTCATAGGTATGAATACCTTCTTGAAAATCAGCCCTTGGACTCCATAAAAATTCCTTTTTACTTGTTAAAATCACCTCCAATCACCTTCTTTTTATGTAGCAATCAACATATGTTGATTCTAGATGATGTTTATGGTTAAATTTTGATGGATGGTGATTGTGGGAGTGATGTTGGACGTTCAAGATAGGGAGAGAAAGAGGGATGGAGAATTTTTCCTTCTCTTGTTTTTGCATGTATGAAAAAAGTTGTTTTGGTTTAGCTAGTTTTGTGTTAAGTGGTTTGTAAGGCTCTAAGGACAAGTGTCCTTAGAGTGTGTGTTATGTTGACACCAAAGTGGTGTGTTGGTAACTTGTCTTGCCACCCATAGTGGGGGTGAGACAAGTGTATACTTGTTTCATCCCCACTAATTTACGGGTACTCCTCGATTCTAGTTTCCTCGTTTTAAGTGCCCTCGGGTCGTTTTAAGAAAAACGTTTTTATAAATTATGAATCAACGACACAAAACGAATCTAATAAAAATTGTCTCATCAAAAACGGAGTTCGAAAACGTAAATACGTAATCCTAAGGTTTCCGGTTTAGTCGTAAAGGACGTTAAAATAAAATCGTAAGTCCTAGTCTCTTCTCGTAAATTTGTGAGTTTATGAACCAACACAAATTTAAAATCTCAAAATAATATTCACAGACAAATTTATTTTCTGAAATTTCGGACTGTCACCAAAGACAGTGTATGTAAACGTAAGCACGTAACGTTGAATCCTCTGGTTTAGACGTAGTCGATGCTACTTCAAGACGTAAATCCAAATTACTTCCCAAAAATAAGTGAGTTCATAAAATAATATTTTCAAATAAATATTGAGAATAAAATATTGACCATAAATTGACGGATTGTCACAGCATTTACCCCTAAACAGGATCTTTGTCCTCAAAGATCATCTTACCTTACTACTCGCTTCTTATAGAGTTAAATCCATGTGGGTATTTCCTCCACATCCGATCTTTTCTCATAAGTGAAATTCATTATAATACGCGAGTTTCATCAAACATAACTACGGGAATAAGATCAGGCTTAATGTTGACTTACTTTCTCTATCCATGATGTTCACAGGTTTTTGATGAATGCAACTTTTCGCCGATCTAAGCTCTACTAAGAATAATCAGATTTTCACTTGATAGATATTTATCAAGTTCGATCTACGAAACATAATACACGCATCTCTTGAAGTCCTTGGGTAGATCCAGCTTATATGCCTTTCAAACCAAATATTTTACATCATCTCAATGGTCCCATACAACGGGGACTTATATCCCATGATTTGTCAGATCATTAATTCATTTCTCCAAAGTTAAAAATTATGGCATAACTTCGCTACCCATCTGGCACTTCAAGATCTACATTTCATATTCACATAACCTCCTGCCCACTATCGGTAGTCAATAATCAAATCCTAATTTCAACAATCATTTTAGGTCTCGCGGGTTGAAATTTTGTAAGGCTAGGTTCGCCATCATAGGAAACCTTAAACCTAAAAGACATGTCCAACTCACAATGGGTGTATGTCGGGTGTCTTTATCTCAACTCTTGCTTACAGATGCTCTAATATGGATCCTAACAAGATTAGATCTCGATCCTAATACGATAGTTATCAAGGATAATCTCTCCAAAGGGAAACGATTTTACAGTCTATCACCAAAGGTCAATCATTCAAACATAAAATAGTGCTTATAGTATTTTGTATCGTTACTTTACCTCGTCCCTTCGATTGGGGTGGTACACAGTACTCTCATCAAGGTTCGTTCTCAATAACTTCTGAGCAAATCTCTAGAAATTCGATCTGAAGCGAGGATCTTGATATAGATGTTCGATACAGGCACACTATGTTTACATAACTCATTTGCATTTATCATTAACGGGACTGATATTAGCAGATTTGGTCAGTCTGTCGACGATGACCCAAATCGAATCAAATTCAGATGATGACCTTTGCAATAGCTAGTCGTTTACTAATGTATGAGGCGATGTCTGCCTTCATAATTTGTCATTAGTACAACTTCTTTAGACAAAGATACTTTTAGTCATAAATGACATAAATAGAATACTTATACTTACAAATTCCAACATAACTATATCTCAAAATCTCCATATTTATACAACCACAAGTGGCCTTTAAAACATTTAACGCTATTGGCTTCTCACTTTTAATGGTTCGCATTAGCCGCGAAACCCTTTTATTATCTATATTAACCTTTTTACAAACATTGTTTATTTTAAATTGCTTGCCAATTTATTTTGCACCGTCATTAATAAGGAACACGTCCTAATGGATTCTTTATCTTTTATACATAATGTGTCAGTAATTACGTTTACTTTCCTGATGAAATAAATATCATAATTGTATTTATTCAAAATTCTTTCTTCATATCTTCTATGTTTTAGTTTCGTCTTTACTATTATCTTTATCTGTTTTACTCAATCTGACCTCTAAAGCGTCGATAATTATTACATGTAAATTAACAATAAGTATTTAATTTTTATGAAACGTAAACGTAAAAATTTTAAATTTCTTAGTTCGACCAATTATATAAAATGTTCAAAATAAATTTTAATTAACAAGATTTTTGTTGATTTATCGAAAATATTTAATAAGATTCGTAAATGTTCGAGAAAAACCTTTGTTTAGACTTTGGTCAAAGTTTTCTTAGTTGAAAAGTAAAAATTGTCGTTTCAATTTTTAAGTCATGGTTTAAATGTTTTCCTCAATTCCGCTTAGGTTATTTTGAGGTATATACGAACATTTACCCCTAAACAGGAGTTCAGTTAAATGTTCTGGGTATAAGGGAATAATCCCTTAAAAATCCTTTGTTAAAACATTTGTCAAAATATATTTGTACTTTCTTTTTAGTATAACTCAAAGTCTTAAAAGGGCTCTTAATTTTTTTATTTTTTTTTTGAAGAGTCAATATATTCCATTATCTATTAATCACACGGTTAAATCATGTAAAGGATTAAGTCTTAAGTCATATGTTAAATATTTAAGGTACAGGTTTTCACTACTCGGCCAATTCAGGGCAGTCTATAACTAATTGTTAACTCATTCTTATTCTTATAAACAAACAAATGGTCCTTAATGATCAAAAGCATGAATTTATCAAATTACAGCCTACACACGTGATTCACCAAATTTATGAATGCTACATGTGCATTGGTCAATCCAAACGACATCATGTGAAACTTATATTGTTTATTACAAGTTCTGGATGTAGTGATTGGAATAGATAATCCTTTTCGCAGATGCGAAGTTGATGATAACCATGCTGAGGATCAAAAACCTTGTAAATGATCGAACAAATCTTCCATTTTGAGTTATGGATATTGTTTTCGATTGTCAATTTACTCAGTTCGCAGTAATCTATAAATGTAAGGAATGATAACACCATAGCTCTTCATGATGACGAGCTTGGTAGAATAAAATCTTTCTCCGACAACTCTCTCAGTTGTACGGTAATTCCTTTAATTCATATGGTGCTGACGTACAGTGCACACGCCACAGGTGCAGCACCGGGAATATAATCAATACCAATTTCAACTTGCTTTAATGGCGAAAGTCTAGGTAATTTACCAACAAATTCCTTCTAAAATTTCAGATAACGAAAACATCTTTTAATAAACTCATATTAGGTTCTTTCTAGTTTATAATATCTATGACTAATTCACAACTATTCACGGTATAATTTCAAGTCTAAATGCAGGATATGGTCATCTGTCAAGAATTATTTAGATCACTTTTGATAATCAACATCTTATCATTTAGGGGAATTCTACTCGAATTCCCATTAATTAAGACAATGTCGTCATGTCATAATCAATCAATCCATTCTACTGGCATTACCAACTTTTCAGTTTTATTGCCGTCGATAAGATGTGAACTTCTCAAAAGACTAATAATAACTCATAATTCTTCACAAATTTAAGGATATCAGGAGACATAACTAACCTTAAAAGAGTAAGGTTAACGCATAATCTATGCAAGAGAATTTCAAATCAGATACAGACGAAAACATTTAACGAATGTGAATACATCCCATGTTTTCATAATTTGAGTACGCATTCGAAAGCTCCTCGGATCGTTACCCAGGTCATTCAAATGAAATCAAATCATAAGAAATGATAAGAAAGTCAATACATCCAGTCGGGTATCAACACTCGGTAATCAGATACTTTTCCTAAGAATCTCACTACGGGAGAATTGGACAAGAAGGGAATATCAATTGTCAAATAAGACAAGTTCCACAGATGAGAAATTTTAACTCAGAAGAATAGATGCTACAGGCACATATGTAGGTGTCCCTAACATTATGTCCCTATTTTTCACTTCATGTAGATCTCATAATATTTATTCTTTCACAATCTTCAAAGGAAATGTAGTGTTTATTAATCAGTTTTATGGTGACTACTAATCAGCCTTGCATAGTCCATTCCAAATTGTATGTAGGCGCGCAACTATATACAATTTCAAGATTAACGATGCAATACTCAGTTCGTCAAAATTTTATCATCCATGTTTGTAGTAAAAACATTTTCATGCTTAATTCTTAAATAAGAATCAAAGATAAATTTACAAATATTTTCTTTGTTATGAAAACAATAAGGTTTTCCAAAGTGTTTTATAAACAACTTCATTTCAATAACAATCACTTATAAATCTCACTATGAATAATCCTTATAGTGATGAAAATTCAGTTTTTCTCAAAGGATACCGTTTTAACTTTATAAAAACAATGTGTGATCTGCAAAAGAGTGATGAAAAGTTGTTCATCAAGAACTAACTACAGTAAGATAGGAAATGAGCTTAGCCAAGTAATCATGAGGTTCATGACCTCGATGGCACTCAAAAAGAATAATTCACAACGTAACTCAAATCAAGATGAGTACTTGTTCAATGGTTGCATCACTAATGCGAACATTAGGATGAAGCAATAAAGGATAGATAACATCGATACATGTAGGATTTAGCAATCAAAGGTAGTCTTTTTCATTAATCACAAACAAGTCAAATTGTACCGTAACACATTACGTGTCACTATGTCATACAATTCTCAGAACTCATCCTACCAACTGATGTCTCAGTTAAGTTAGGGATTTTTAAAAGATACCACAATGAATACTAACCTACAAGAGTCATTAGATGTTCCACATGTCCCGGAAGATCCATCGGTCCCAATTTAGAAGAAGATTTCTTCAATTTATTTCTTGGACACTGGGCATCCTCGTTAGTGGACAATGGCCTAGGAACAACACTTAACACGAATTCAATAATCATTTAAAACCTTATAATTCAATCACAGGACTTAACGACTTCCTCTTAACAATCTCATATTCCATACAAGTTAAATTTTTATTTCATTCAAGTTTCAACCAATTTTATACTCAATTCAATATCCTACATCATATTCCAATACTTTCAATCTTATTTATAAACCTTAAAAGGGCAATAAAAGCTCGATATGAATCAATACTTAATTTCCAATCCTATAGCTCTTACAACAACAATTATCAAATGAGTTACTAGTATGAAATGACTTAATCATTCAACTAGTCTTCTCGGAAAGGTACTAGTGGCATGAGGCTTTTGGGTAATGGTTCCAATAACAGCCTCAAGTGCAACATTCACCCTTTCGATTTCAATTTAAGAATTGGATAACAACGAATCAGATGACATCTTTCTAGGTGGTAACATTTTGTCAAACTCCACTCTGTAAGGAAAGATCGTCATGACATCGATATCAGATTTAATTTCGCCAATTCTTCTTTAATATCACAATCAACTAATATCTACATTTCTACGAATATCAACCATTTGTTGGGATCATAAATATCCACAACTTGGTTTAGATCTAGGATAGCTAGAATTCCTACGAGAATAGCTTCGATTAATTTACTAGGGGATTTAGGGTTACTTGTGACAATCTACGTCGTATAAATACCTCGTATAAATATCAAAATAATCATCAAACAATCATGTAATCAAATTACATCATATATATATATATATATATATATATATATATATATATATATATATATATATATATATATATATATATATATATATATATATATATATATATATATATATATATATATATATATATATATATATATATATATATATATATATATAATCCAAGTTATACATATATTAAAACACTTCTCAGTCTTGGCCTTGTCGGTAACTCGGGAATTCTTCGGCATCGTTATAGTCAAAAGATTTTTAGACATTTTTAGAAAAATGTTTATAGTTAAAAGATTTTGAAATGTTTTATTCAAAACCTTGGTTTTAAGAATCTTTCGTTCTCTATAACGAGAGCTCTGGTACCAAACTGTAACACCCCCAAATTTATACAACTTAGTACAGCGGAAGACTAGTTGGTGTTACGGGATAGCACATTACTCACATCATAGACAACGCATAAAAATCGCGTCGTTTATTAATAAAGCATTTCCATTCATAAACATCAAAGTTACATCGGTCCCAAGTCATTATATTTCATACAAAGTTTTACAAAGTATTTGAATGGAAAATATTGTTTAAGTGCGGGCCATGAATTCTTGTCATCTTCCCGAGAATTACCTTCAAGTACCTGAGATAAAACATGTTAAAAGAAAAGGTCAGCGATAACGCCGAGTGAATTCATAGAGTTTAATCAAATTCATCAATATAATATCAGTATAAAATTATTACTGAAAATCATTTTGTACAAACCATTTTAATAGGCCATAAAATAGCCAAAGTCATTTTATACAAATCCTTATCGAAAATCATAATATAGGCATTTGCCTTAAAAATCATTATACGAGCCAATGTCGTAAAAACAACATACAAGACGTCTTATGACGTTGTATGAAAATAAAAACCGTTATATGAATATGGTTATGAAAACCAAAACACGAACATAATATAAATAGTATGACCCCGTATTGCTAGTCAGACAATACATCGTAATTCGGTGCATCTAGTTGTATTTCGTTAATTTGGATTATTATAAGCCGCATGACATTGTTACCTTACTAAACCAACAACGGGTAGCTAACCCGATACTCAATTTGCCCATCTAAATTAGCGTGTCGTCACAAAGGTCACGCTATGGAAATCTTCTCATACATAAATTCGCTTACCAATCAATGTGGCACGACGGGGATCAACCGTCAAGGCGCGAACTGGGGTGATCGTCCCCAAATAGTACTATTAAATGCATAAGCGTCTACCAACTCCCGGTAGTTCACAATTCATGCTAATGGGACTTTTAGTGACATAACCTAACTTTGATAATCCATTTGATTTCATCTATCGGGTCCTTTAATCATTTATCGGGTCATACAATCGGGTCATTCAATCATTCGGGTCCAAATCAATAAACAAACAATCGGGATAAATGGTGTCCTATTTTATAAAAACTAACATGTTATCTCCCTCGCGGGTTTATAAAATATTTATAAAAACATTTAAAAGAGTGCGAGGCTATGAACTCACGTTGATGTGGGAAGGCGGGTTATCGGCAATTCGAATGTACGGCACGTGCTTCAATCACGGAAACCTAGACAAATAATACTCGTCTTAGACTCATGTCCAATGACTTTATAAAAATAACAATTATGTATACATATGATGATTTTATATATATGATGATCAAGTGGGTTTACATATTCCCTTTTACTCTTTTTAGAGTTTACGTATTGGTAACTTCTTACTAGTTTACTAGTTTTACCTATTTACGTGTCTTAGGTCCAATAAACTTATTATAAGTTCTTTAACTTATTTTAATCCATTTTATACTTATATTATCAGTATCTATACTTTCCATGTTGGGCCCAAATGGGTTAAGCCCAATAAGTTCTTTTTATAAGTGTTTATCTTATTTAGTCCAATTATTAGTCCAATATGCTTAGTTAGCTCGTTAATGTCCGTATGTCCTATAGTTCGGGTTTTATCGGTTTTTACTTGTATTAGTTACTTATATATCAGTATATGACTTTTAAAAACTTCACATTAGACGGGTTTGATCGTCTAAGTTCTAATTGGCGAAAAACGTTAATTTTACGGTAATAGCCGAAAAAGTCGTAAAAATCAAGTTTATAGTTTTTATAACTTATAAAACTTAAAAAGTTACCATTTTTATAAAATGTACACTTATTTACCTTTGTATATACTTATATAAATATATTATATAAGTTAGTGGGTTTTAATTTGCATTTTATACAATATAATTTTGAGTGCTTATATAATAATATTATACTTTAATTTCCAAAACCTGATTTTTATTCTCATCTTCACCAAAACTGCCATATCTAGAGTTCTATATGGAGATAGAAGCTCAAATTTTTATCACATAAACTACATGATATGTGCTCCATTTAACTCTTCTATAGCTACTGTTGAGTCATCCTCTAAGTATTTTCTAAAAATCGTCCAAACAGTGAACTCAGATTTGTACCTTAAACTTGTTTTGATCATATCTCACTCATTACAATGATTCCATTGCATGGCCAACTCTCACATGTGTACAAGACCCATAGCTTACTGTATATCAATCTATTCAAGTCATTTTACTAGTTTAACATATGATTCTTTAATGTTTTATACAGCCATCTAAATTAAGCAAGATTTTAACCTTGTTTCTTATAGTTTTTCATCTTTTTAAGCATGTTTATCAACACCAAATCCCCACACAATATTTTTAATCATCATTCATCATCATATACATATACATAAGTGAAAGAAATACAAGATTACATAATAAAAATTAACAAGATGATAGGAAGAAATAATCTCTATACCACCAAAGTGATGAAATGATGAGATTTTGATGAACAAGGCTTGGTTCTTGTCACCACATCTTTGACTTGGCAAATGAACTTTTTGAGATCTTCATAGGTATGAATACCTTCTTGAAAATCAGCCCTTGGACTCCATAAAAATTCCTTTTTACTTGTTAAAATCACCTCCAATCACCTTCTTTTTATGTAGCAATCAACATATGTTGATTCTAGATGATGTTTATGGTTAAATTTTGATGGATGGTGATTGTGGGAGTGATGTTGGACGTTCAAGATAGGGAGAGAAAGAGGGATGGAGAATTTTTCCTTCTCTTGTTTTTGCATGTATGAAAAAAGTTGTTTTGGTTTAGCTAGTTTTGTGTTAAGTGGTTTGTAAGGCTCTAAGGACAAGTGTCCTTAGAGTGTGTGTTATGTTGACACCAAAGTGGTGTGTTGGTAACTTGTCTTGCCACCCATAGTGGGGGTGAGACAAGTGTATACTTGTTTCATCCCCACTAATTTACGGGTACTCCTCGATTCTAGTTTCCTCGTTTTAAGTGCCCTCGGGTCGTTTTAAGAAAAACGTTTTTATAAATTATGAATCAACGACACAAAACGAATCTAATAAAAATTGTCTCATCAAAAACGGAGTTCGAAAACGTAAATACGTAATCCTAAGGTTTCCGGTTTAGTCGTAAAGGACGTTAAAATAAAATCGTAAGTCCTAGTCTCTTCTCGTAAATTTGTGAGTTTATGAACCAACACAAATTTAAAATCTCAAAATAATATTCACAGACAAATTTATTTTCTGAAATTTCGGACTGTCACCAAAGACAGTGTATGTAAACGTAAGCACGTAACGTTGAATCCTCTGGTTTAGACGTAGTCGATGCTACTTCAAGACGTAAATCCAAATTACTTCCCAAAAATAAGTGAGTTCATAAAATAATATTTTCAAATAAATATTGAGAATAAAATATTGACCATAAATTGACGGATTGTCACATTATTTTTGTTAGAAAGACGTTGGGACACATTGAAATAAGTTATTTTTGCTGAATAATGTTTGACCAAACCAGAAACTTACTTTCTCACCGAGTCAACTCGGTAAATACCGAGCTGACCGCGTCAACTCAGTGAGTCGAGATCAACACCAAAACCAGTATTTTTCGCACCATCCTTTTAACTCCCATCAACACCAACTTTATCAAACTAACTCATCGACACCTAAAACCCATCTCAACTAGACTCATTAAAACAGAAAGTGATCTCAGATTCGTTTTGTTTTATTCATGCATGCCATGATCAATAGCTCGAAACATGAAATCATCATCGATCTTTGCTGGGTGTACTGTTATATATTCGAAAATTAAAGAAAGAATATTAACAAGACTGTTATATTCACTCTTTGGTTCGATATTAATGCAAACGAATTAAATCATCATACAAACCTACCTGAGATCAATATAATTGATCTTGAATCCGCATCTTTTCGTCATTACATGGTTCATACTCCATGTTAAAAGTGGTTTATGATTCTTTTGTGGTATAATTGATCGTTGATTGTATGGATATGGGTTTGATATACACTTGATTGATGCGTCTTCAAAGAGACTCAAATGATAAGATAGGAGATTTCGTTGATGGGTTGATGAGGTCAGTTTCTAGAAGGGATGAGAGTTTGGTATGAATGGGGGCGGAGTAAAAGATGAAATAAGATTAGGTTAACTGAGATAAATTAGGTATACACGGATTATATACATCTAAGGATATGTCCTTAACAGACCCGGGTTGGAAACACAATGGTGCTGGCCCGATTCGTTGGCTATTGGGCTGTGGTGACACAGTATATGATCTCGTTTATGGACCATATATAGCACACATATGTTGGGGGCTGAGTTATAAAGGCATTGAAGGAACGTGTCTAAAATATCCATCGTAGTGCTAGGTCTTGAAATATGATACCAAAGTGAGTTGGGCAGATTATATTAATTGGTCCAGATAATGGTTATATGGCGTCTACTCACTCATTTCGATCATAGAAAACCCTCATTTTAAAAACCTAATTTTCGAAAAAGTTTCTCGACGACGCGCATCAGTTGGTTATATGATTGATTTGGGCTTTAAAAATCAAATTAGCTAGACGACGTTGACGACTTCTCATTCTCTAGTCATCGTTGGTTCCCTAGTTAACGACACTCAATCAAACTCAACACACACAACAAACACGACAAAAACAAACAAACACCAAAACGATCATTTAAGATTCACTAAAATTGTCAAAACGGCTAGTATTCGGGCAAAGTAATGTCAAGTGATTACGAAGTGGATTTGGTATTTTTTTTATTTGAAGTTGAAGTGGGATATCACGAAGGCATCTACTCAATTCATCATCGAGCCTCTTTCACCCCATTCTATCGATTGATGATTCGCTTCAGCATTTATGATTGAGACTTGATTTATCTAGTTTCCACTGTCAAGGGGTGGATGGTCGACGACATGGACAACTATCACTTATGGAGTTACGTTGTAGTGCTCAAGTGTCACACTCACCAGTAGTTGTGGGTATTTCAAGAGGTGTTTTACATCTTATACTTCTCTCTTGTTTTATGTATAAGGTACTAAGAGACGTTTCTCTGCACCGTTCGTCAATCAACAACATTGTTAAGCGTAAGTAACAAATTTGGGAGATTGTACTTCAGTTTCAAGTTTGGAATATCAGGTTTTTTACTTCACCAGTGGTCACTACAGATAGCCGAAAGAATACGAGGTTGGTAAGTTTAGCCAGAGAGTACAAGAGTAGAGATGTGATCAGTAAATAATTCTCACGAGCAACTTGAGCTACAAAATGTCAACAAAGATTTCTGCTTCAGACACGAACATCTCGCGATTCTGATTGTACTTGTCAGATGATGCTCCCGAGTGTTCTTAACCACCTTACTCTTGACAAGAACATCTCACGATTTTGAGCATACACGTCAGATGATGCTTCCGAGTGTTCTTAACCATCTTGCTCCTGATAAGAACATCTCGCGATTCTGAGCGTACACGTCAGATGATGCTTCTGAGTGTTCGTCACCATCATACTTTCGACAAGAACATCTCGCGATTTTGACCATACATGTCAGATGATGCTTCCGAGAGTTCGTCACCATCATGGGGGAAGAACGTGTACTTTGGAGACTTAGTTCCCACTCTGGAGTACTTAGTTCAACTTCCAGGGGGAAGTATTCTACAAGCGTGAGAAGATTTGTTGCTGATTTCTTACATGTTCCCCCAAACACATAATCATTAAGACCAAAAATGTCAAGGTAGTAGTTACTTGGTGTGGTTTGCTTCATCGTCTACAAAATTCCGCTGTGCACTTTAAACGTCAAAGATAGAAGATTGCTCAAGCTATAGATTCTGCTCAGACAAGGATATTGGTTTGGGGGGAAGCTGATTCAGAAGCTTCGTCAAAAAGAAGTATATGAAGAAAGATTTTCAAGACATGTGGTATGAATTGGGGGGAAGTTAATCCAGTTCATACATGATACAGTGTTTCCTCAACAAGAAAAGACAAAAAGGATTCAAACTGGGGTATAAGTTTTTCTAGAAGACTTGAAGACAACGGTGTCACCCTCAGTGTTGGGAATCTAAGTTTGTTAGATTCCCTGATCATAGATTTAAACACAAAGTAAGCTGTTAGATAGTCACTTGCCTGTGCCTAGGAGGCAGGCAAGTATCGCAAGACTCACAGAGATCCAAGTCTCTGTGAGCAACCTCAGAGGAGTCCATGTCAGAGACATTGTCAAGGAAGTCAAAGATTACTTGAAGACATACTCATTGGCTGTGATGGATAACAGCCAAGATGTATCAGGGACTCTGAGGGGTTGAGGGTTAACAGGGGTGGCAATACCCTGTTAACACTCAACACACTTTGAACATGCCATTTGTGTGTTCGAGACAATGAAGAAAAAGGAAACTGTTTCAAGATCTGTTTCCTTAAAGCATAATGGCAGACTACCAAGAATAGAAGAGCATCATGTGACTGATGTCTGAAAAGTGAATGTCTTGTGTAGTCACCATCAAGTACTATTTAGGTCAACCTCGTATCACTATAAATATGATGTGTATCCCAGCATTAATGTTTAACACTTTAAGAATATTCATAACATTAATGCTTAGAACTTATTGAATCAAACAGCTGCGACTGTATTCATAAGTTAGGGTTTATAGTTGTTCAAAGTGTGCACAACACATTGTCATCAAACGGTGTTATCCATAACACTTGTAATTCTTTATTATACAATAATAAGATTACGTTTGAAAAGTAATAACTTGTGTTGATTAGTTAAGTTTAGTGTTTCTAGCATTGATTAGGGACTTTCAATTGGTATTAGAGCGGTGTTTGATATTAAAACCTTCAAGAAACATCGTTCTCAGTTTTATAATCAAGATCCACCATGCCAGAAACTTCTAACCCACCACATTCACATTCTGGTAACAATAACAATGCAACACCATCTTCACCAAGACTCACCCCTCCTCCTAATGACGATGATCTACCCCAACTTCTTGACTCAAGAGGTGTATCACATGTCACAAGTGTACCAGTCTTTGATGAAGAAGATTTTGCTAGTTGGAAGAGTCAATTTCTTGTGTATCTCGATGGACTTGAACCATTTCTTCTAGAAATTTTAGAAAATGGTCCTTATGTTCCCATGGCGCTTACCTCCACTGAAGAAAACCCTCTTCCCAAACCTCTCAAACAATGGACTCCAGCTGATAGAAAATTGGCAAACCAAGATAAACGTCTCAAAAGCATCATCATATCTTGTCTTCCCAAACACATCATGAAGTCTGTCATTCAGTGTCCCACAGCCAAGAAAATGTGGACAAACCTCATCCTTGGCCATGAAGGACCCTCTGAAACCAGAAAAACAAAGATTCAGGCACTCAGACTTCAGTTCAATGCTTTCAAGTCACTTGAAGGTGAAAAGTGTTGGAAATACGTTTTACGTATTAAGAAGGATCGGTCACTCCAACGATAGTCCATGTAATAGCTCGTAGTTTAGTTAACTTTCTTTATTTATTAAACAAGAACAAGCCTAGCCTACAACATGTGTAAGCCGGCCCAAAATGTAAGCCCAAGCCCATGACAAGGGCTTGGGTATATAAACCCTCTCCTTTGATGGAGAGGGGTGTGGTTTTCATAATTTACACATAGTTCCTTTTAACTTTCTCTCTCTAAAGTGTGAAATCCACCATCTCTCTATCTCATTCTCTCTCTAAAAACATAAGCATAGATTTACAAATCTACAAATGGTATCAGAGCTTGGGATGAAATATAGGTTTGTTTTTGTGTTGCGTTTTGTTTTCAAAACAATTCGTGGAGTATAGGTTTGTTTTTGCCGAAATCTTCAAATTTTTTTGTGTTGGATCGAAGTTTAAAGTAGTGTAACATAGGGATTCGTGCTTAAGAGTGTTCTTGGTATCTTGGTTTTCATTAAAACATCAGTTTTCTTGGATCAAAAGTGCGAAAAAAGGCTTTGTTCTTCATTCCGAAATTCTAGCAGAAAGATCCATCGGAAAGTACAAACTGTACTTGGGCCTCCATCGCAATAACTTAACCATCGGAAAGGGTTAGGTTTCTACATTGCGATCGTTGGATTTTTATCACTTATTTCGATCTGAATCATTCAGATAGCTATTGCGATCTGAGATTCCGACGGGTATAAGGAAGTATTTTAAGTCGTTACTCTGCTCGAATTTTGTCAGCTACTTTGCGATCTTGGTATTGCGATCTGAGTATTCCGATAGTTCATTGCGATCTGAATCTTTACGATCTGGACTTTGCGATCTAAACATTTCGACAGCCTTGCTTTGCGATCTGGACTTTGCGATCTGACATTCCGATCTGGTATTCCGATCTAGACATTCCGACAATCCAAAAATTATTCCATAAAAAATTTCGAACAATCGTGTGTAATTTTGTCTTGGGATTTTTGGTTTATCGAGAACATATTTTAAGGGATTTTAACATTGTTTCTCGACTTCAACACAAAAACACTTAACCTTATTTCATTGTTCGATCAACTTTGTAAATCTTAACTTATTGAAATGGAGTATACATCTCTTACGGATAAGTCCATCCTCTCGGGTACGGATAATCGTCCACCAATGTTGGTGAAGACTATGTATGAGGAATGGGCTTCTCGTATGGAACTTTATATGTTGAACAAGGAGAATGGACATCTAATTTGGGCATCTGTACTCAATGGACCATTAGATTATGGTACTGTGACGGAAGGTACGACCACTCGTCCTCGCACAACGGGTGAGTTGACTGGAGATATGAAGATTCAAGATAAATGTGATAAGTATGCTACAAACATCATTCTCCAAGCCCTTCCTCCAGATGTCTACAAACTCGTCAGCAAACATAAAGTTGCCAAAGAGTTATGGGATAGAATTCGTGTTCTAATGCAAGGCACCTCGTTAACTAAACAAGAACGAGAGTGTAAGCTTTATGATACTTTTGATAAGTTTGCATATGTGCCAGGGGAGACTCTCAATGATTACTATCTGAGATTTACCCTATTGTTGAATGAGCTTAATATCTATGGCATGGCAATCCCTACCTTTCAATTGAACACCAAGTATTTGAACACTCTTCCTCCAGAATGGAAAAAATACGTGACGGATGTTAAAGTGGCTAAGGATTTGCATAACACCAATGTGGATCAACTGCAAGCTTTTCTTCAACAACACGAATGCCATGTGATCGATGCTCGGTTGTCTACACCTCAAGTTCATGATCCACTTGCAATGTATGCTTCTCAACAAAACATGGCTTATACTTATCAACAACCATCATACTTGCAGCAGCCACCACCACACATCTATCAGCAACCACATCAACCATCTTATCAACCACCAATGATGCCACAACAAGAATATCAACAAAGTGTTCATCAACAATCTTTTCAACAGCCACCACCATATCAAACATCACCATCACAAGCCAACACTTCTCCATTGGGCTATACTCCTCAGCAAGGATATTTTCCAATAGAAGCACAACCAGCACAAGCTTTCTACTCTAATGAACTTCCACCAATCCAAGCACCGGTCTTTACTCCAAATGATACGCCGGCTGATGTACTAAACCATCTCACCGCTTACTTGTCAAAACTTGTTGCAACTAGAGGATTTCCACCAACAAACAATCAGCTCCGCACCTCATCAAATCCTCGACAACAAGCCACTGTTCAAGATGGTCAAGTGACGGTGCAACCTATTCAGGGAAGGCAAAATTCATATGGACCTCCTACAAGGACTGGGAACAATCAAGCTGTGAATTCTCAAGCTAGTGGAAATGGAAGTTCTATTGGTCCTAAGAAGGTTGTGACTTGCTACAATTGCCGAGGACAAGGTCATATGGCTAGGGAATGCACTCAGCCGAAAAGGAGAAGGGATGATGCATGGTTTCGTGAGAAGATGTATTTGGTTGATGCTCAGTCTAAGGGGAAGATTTTGGATTCAGAGGAGTTAGCATTTCTTGCAGACCCAGGGGCAGCAGATACTGAAGGCATTGCAGTTGTTTCCACTTCTAATGCAGCTTATCAAGCGGACGATCTTGATGCATACGATTCGGATTGTGATGACATTCACTCTGCCCAAGCTGCTCTCGTTGCTAATCTCTCTCACTACGGTTCTGATGTCATCAGTGAGGTACCAACCACATCTAATATTATTGATGATAACCAACATCAAGTTGGGCATGAAAATGACAACCTCGAATAGCATTCGGGAACTAGTAATTCAAATGATGTGGTACCCAAACCTACACATTTGAGTGAACCTCAACCAAATGCTACGACGGGTATGGAATCTTATGCTCCACATGATTTGGTCATGGTGCCTAAACATATTATTGATCAAATGCATATGGCCCTCAGACAATCTGTAGATACGAATTCCACCCTAACTGCTGAGCTTGCGTTGCATAAAGAAAAGGTCAAAACTTTTGAAATGGTCCCTCAAGAAGAGAAAATAACATGTTCTGAATTTGACCAATTTTGTTTTGAAAAGATTGAACACTTGAAAGAAATAGAATCATTAAAAGCTAATCTTTCCAATGAATTAAAAGAAAAAGAGTCGGTTGTCAATGATTTTCAGAAACTTAAAATGGATTTCGAAACTCTCGAGTCTAAAAAGGTTGAATCAGAAATTAATGCTACCAAACTTCTTAAATTCAAAGAACAACAACTTTTAAAACAATACGCTTCCACATAAAAGGTTCATCTTTTAACTAAATCTTTTAAAGAATTCGAACTTAAGCGTCTTCAAGATTTACCTCCTAATCCCGGTTATGCAAAACAAGCTCAGGAATATATTCCCGGTCTTTATGATATGACCATAATTGGAAAATCGAAAGAAGCACCTTTTGTTCGTAGTACTGAGGAGACACAATCACTTGGGGATGAAACTCATTCTAAAATGCTTTCAAAATTCCATACAATTGATTATGATCAACATAACAAAGATCAATTTTCGAAAAAGACACGCATTCACTTACAAAAGGAATTAGCAGAATTAACAGTTCTTATGCCCCAAAGTTTGTCAAAAGAAAACCTTCCTAGTACGTCTCCTACACTCGTCAAAAAGGATTTAACGAAGTTAATTCCACCGGTAAGTAAGGCGTCCGTTAACTTAAATACGGTTCACCAACACTTAGCCGATTTTGACAAGGTCATTTTGGAACGTACGACGGCCACGGCCATAACGGAAGGTGAATGGAACTTTGAGCACACTAGAGCTGCGTTTCGAGATGAAATTGTTCCGTTTGTAAAGAATGTTAAAGCTTGTCTTCGTAATATTGATCAAGATTTGTTTTTGGAAATAGAAGAAGTTAGACGTGTTTTCAATGAAATGGAAGATGCTTATGAAAACAGTTTACTTGAAATAGAACGGGTTTCACGCCATAATGATCTGCTTCTGAATCAAGTGATGTCTCATGATATAGTTTCTGTCTGTGTGAATACAAGTGTTGATAATGATTCTATTGTGCATAATGTTGAATCTGTGGATACTGTGGTAGATAGTAATTGTCACGAATCTGACGCTGAATTTTTAAAGCTTCAAGATTCATATTCATCGCTTTCAAAACGTTTTGATGAGATTCAAACACATTGTATTTCGCTTGAATGCAAGCAACAATTTATTCAAGAAATCTTTGAAACGTCATTCGAAGGTGTCAATATCGATGATGCAAACTTTGAAAAGAATTTTCGATTGAATTTACAATCAAATCAGCGTCAGCCAAGTGACAAGGTTGCTAAATCTTTGCCGATAGACATAGAGAAATCTAAGGAGCTTAACTGTGTGAACGTACTTGAGGCCGCTAAGAATTTTAAACTTGATCTAGATAATCGAGTTTCCAAGATTTTGTCCAAAGTTGATAACTTAAAACAGAAAAATACACGACTCTTCGATTCAGTAAAGCCCGCATGTGTTGATACCACTGCACAGAATCAATCATTGATTGAACAATTGAATCGAAAGTCGGTGGAAATATCTGATTTGAGAGAACAAATTTGTGATAAGAATCTGGTCTTGGCTGAGTTAAAGGAAACACTTCGAACTCTAAAAGGTAAGAATGTTGTGGATAACGCAGCCACTATCTCAGCATCGTCCTCTAGTGCAATCAAAAGGAACCTTATAGCCGTCACACCACTTAACAAGGGCCCTAGGACTAAACATTCTCAAACATTGGTCACTAAAGATAAGGCGGAATCAAAACCAGCTTCTAATATTCTCGTGTTGCCTTCTACAGGAGTAAGCACCACCACTAAGGCTCAAAGATCTAAGCTTAAAAGAAACAAGAAGAATGATAGGATCTTGCCCTCATCTAGTAGTCAAGTGAAGAAGAAAGTAGAAGCCCATCTTAGGAATGTTATTTCTGTCTTGAATAAAAAGAATCATGTAGCTAAACCTAAAGGCTCTGCGGTTGTGCAGCGTTCTAAGCCTACTGTGAATTCTAATTTAAAATGTTGGAATTGCAATGAATGTATGTTTTCTAGTCGTCATGATTCTTGCCTTATTGACCATGTGAATGAGATGCATGCCCGAAGAAATGGATTAGAATGGAAACCGACTGGGAAAATGTTAACCCAAGTTGGCTGGATGTGGCGCCCCACTGGTAGAACTTTCACTATAGTAGGAAATATGTGCCCTTTAACTAGGATCACTCCCACTGAAGTGAAGAAAGCGTGCCCTTTAACTAGGAGTACCAAGGCTACCAAAACACAAGCGTGTCCTTTAACTAGGAACACCGACACTACTGTAGGAACCAAGTGCCCTTTAAATAGGTCTACTCCCACTGTAGTGCCCGCGAATAATCCAAAACCTAAGAAAGTTGGAACTGTAAAACCTGTTAGTGCTAAAACTCACATTAGAAAACGCAGGAAATCTAAGGGTCTAAAAAATGTTAGAAATTCTGATAAGTCTATATCTGTATCTGCTAACACTCCGGAACCAATAGTTTCCAATGCATTGTCTACTGTTGTTATTGAAAACAGGTGGTCCAAATTATTCTCTGGTATTTGGACTCTGGTTGCTCCAAGCATATGATCGGAGATCGCTCTCAGCTCAGAAATTTCGTCAGCAAGTTTCTTGGTACGGTTCGATTTGGGAATGATCATATTGCAAAGATAATGGTTTATGGTGAATATCATATTGGGAATGTTATAATTTCGAGAGTGTATTACGTGGAAGGTCTCGGTCACAACTTATTTTCTGTGGGACAATTTTGTGATGCAAACCTAGAAGTTGCTTTTCGAGAGCATACCTGCTTCATTCGTAATTTGGAAGGGGTTGATTTATTGAAAGGTACTCGAGGGAATAATTTGTATACTTTGTCTCTACAAGACATGATGGCCGCTTCTCCCGTATGTCTTCTCTCCAAAGCATCGAAGACTAAGTCATGGTTATGGCATCGACGGTTATCTCATCTTAACTTTGACGCTATTAATCACTTGGCGAAAAACGAACTTGTTCGTGGTCTTCCTAAACTATCATTTCACAAGGATCATTTGTGTTCCGCGTGTACAATGGGGAAAAGCACTAAGAAGTCTTACAAACCCAAGACTGAAGACACCAACCAAGAGAAACTTTATCTGTTGCATATGGATCTTTGTGGGCCAATGCGTGTTGAAAGTCTTAGTGGCAAAAAGTACATCCTCGTCATTGTCGATGAGTACTCTCGGTTTACATGGGTGAAATTTCTTAAAGCAAAAAAGGAGGCACCTAAATTCATCATCAGATTTCTCAAGATGATTCAAGTGCGTCTCAACACTACTGTCCGACGCATTCGTACAGATAATGGAACCGAATTTGTGAATCAAATTTTGCGTGATTATTATGAAGAAGTTGGCATTTCTCATGAAACATCCGTTGCTCGCACTCCACAGCAAAACGGTGTCGTTGAAAGGCGAAATCGCACACTTATGGAAGCTGCTAGAACGATGTTAATTTACGCAAAGGCTCCATTGTTTTTATGGGCAGAAGCAGTATCTACAGCAGTGTACACCCAAAACCGGTCACTAATTCGTAAACGCCATGGTAAAACACCCTATGAGCTTCTCCATGGAAAAGTACCAGATTTATCATATCTTCATGTATTTGGTTCTCTTTGCTATCCAAATAATGATGGTGACAATTTGGGAAAACTTCAACCAAAGGCTGATATTGGTATTTTCATTGGTTACGCCCCCGCAAAGAAGGCATACCGAATCTACAACCGTAACTCTCGCAAGATCCTCGAAACTATGAATGTTGATTTTGATGAGCTGACAGCTATGGCTTCTGAGCAAAGCAGCTCTGAACCCGCACTTCATGAAATGGGACCCAGTAATATTAGTTCTGGTCTTGTCCCAAACAACCCTACTTCATCATCATTTACACCACCTACTAGGAAGGAATGGGATACGTTGTTTCAACCGTTCTTTGATGAATTATTTACTCCTCCAAGTATTGTTGCTCCAGAACCTGAAGTAATAGCTCCGGTAACCGAAGTTGTCGCTCCAGCAACCGTTGCACAATCAGATACATCTGCACCAACAATTGGTCAAGATATACCTTCAACAAGTAATTCTCAACCAACACATGTTTCAACTACCCATGTCATGCCTATTGATGATGAAGAGGATGATGATGATCACGATTTGGAATTCGCTCAAATGCGTGAACTTCCATTCTTTGGTGTATCTATTCCCGACCCTAATCAAGTCGGGTCGTCCACCTCAGAGGAAGCTCCTTCTACAGTTTACTCCAATCCACGGATTCGTGAACATGACAGCAAGTGGACAAAGGATCATCCTATAGATTCTATTATTGGTGACCCCAATCGTCCAGTATCCACACGAAGTCAGTTACAAGAAAGTGCAATGTTTTGTCACTTTGATGCTTTTCTCACTGAAGTTGAACCTAAGACATGGCAACAAGCTTTTACTCAATCCTGTTGGATAGAAGCTATGCAAGAAGAACTTAATGAATTCATACGTCTTGATGTTTGGGAACTTGTCCCATGCCCGGATCAAGTGCAGTTACTCACTTTGAAATGGGTTTACAAGGTGAAACTCGATGAGTTAGGCGGAATATTGAAGAACAAAGCTCGTCTAGTAGCTCGTGGATACAAGCAATTATTGGGCATCGACTTTATGGAATCCTTTGCACCTGTTTCCCGTTTGGAAGCTATTCGACTATTCCTCGCTTATGCAGCCCATATGAATATGATCGTCTATCAGATGGATGTGAAGACGACATTTCTTAATGGTGAACTCAAGGAAGAGGTCTATGTTCAACAACCGGATGATTTTGTGAATCCTAATTATCCTAATCATGTGTACAAGCTTAAGAAGGCTCTCTATGGGTTGAAGCAAGCTCCTCGCGCATGGTATGATCTATTGTCACAATTCCTCATTACACAAGGCTTCGAAAAAGGAAAGGTGGATCCTACGCTGTTCATTCAGAAACGAGGTAAAGATATGATTATGGTACAAATATATGTTGATGATATTATATTTGCAGCCTCGACCCAAACCTTATCGGATGAGTTTGGGACACTCATGTCTTCCAAGTTTAAGATGTCAATGATGGGCAAGGTATCATTCTTCTTAGGTCTTCAGATATCTCAGAGTCCTAGAGGCATCTTTATTAATCAATCCAAATATGCCCTTGAATCGCTTAAGAAATTTAAGATGGAATCTTGCGACCCCGTGGACACTCCAATGGTGGAGAAATCTAAGCTTGATGCAGATCCACATGGAGTTGCCGTTGATCCGACACTTTATCGTGGAATGATCGGTACTCTTCTGTATATCACAGCCAGTCGACCTGATCTTCAGTTTGCTATGTGTATGTGTGCCAGGTATCAAACTAGGCCTACTGAGCTACACTTAGCTACTGTTAAAAGGATCTTTCGATATCTTAAAGGAACCATTAATCGGGGACTTTGGTATTCGAAGGATTCTTCTATTGCACTAATGGCATATGCAGATGCGGATCACGCGGGTTGTCAAGATACAAGGCGTAGCACGAGTGGAACATTGCAACTACTAGGAGATCGACTAATCAGTTGGGCATCGAAAAGGCAGAAAAGCGCTGCAATTTCAAGTACGGAAGCAGAATACATAGCTATGTCCGGTTGCTGTGCTCAAATTCTTTGGATGAGATCGCAATTAACCGACTATGGTCTAGGTTTCAACAAGATTCCGATGTACTGCGACAACAAAAGTGCAATTGCCTTATGCTGCAACAATGTTCAATTCTCCAGGTCGAAGCATATTGACATTCGCTACCACTTCATCAAGGAGCAAGTGGAAAATGGAGTAATCGAGCTTTACTTTGTCCGATCTGAGTATCAATTGGCGGATATTTTCACGAAGGCTTTAGATCGCGCTCGAATTGAATTTTTGGCCGATAAGCTAGGAATGAGAACTTTCTCGCCTGAGACTCTAAAGGAACTCGCAGATGAAGCGAAAGAATAGTGGTGGTAAAACTATTCTCCGTATCCTTGGTGATTATTTGTATATATTGTTTATATTTTTATACACAAAAGCAAAATACAAAAATATAAAACCATATAAAAACCATAAAAACTGAAAAATCTAGAAAAATCCAAAAATATTTTTACTTTATTTTTGAAAGGCATGTCTTTTGGTACGAAAATATTTACGGCCTTAGAAATGTTGATTAATATTGACACGGCGCCATAAATAGAGTTCGTACAAAAGTTGTAAATATTTCATAAAACATGCCTAAATGGCTTGTAGTTATTTCAGACTGCAACCCGGTTTTCACATTAAAGTCAAGTATTTCTTATGAAAGCTTTGGCTCTCAACGGGAATTAATTTTCTCGGGCAAGGTTTACTTTAAAACCTTGTAAGGGATCAAGTTTACTTTATAACTTGGTCTAACACAAATATATGTACGTTTCAGTGCATTTATTTGTTAAAACAAGAGAAGTCTTGTTTTTATGAAGCTATCATCTCTACAACCATGCTATCTACAATTGGTATCTACATACTCGACGATGCGACTACTCAACCGACGACTACAGCTCTTTTAATAGAACACGGGTCAACAATTGAGGGGGAGCAATTGTCAAGAATTCAGAATCTTCGATGCCGAACGTGCCAAGTTCACAAGTTGGTGTCAAGACAACAATACCAGTCGTACATGTGGTGTCAAAAGATGACTTCAGACGTGACGAGGCGACCAACATATGCTGACAAGAACCATTTGATCTTATCATATGATGTTCTCATCTATCAGGTCCAACCTTGTCAATTCTTTTTTTAATGGTGAATCTGTGATCATGCTACAAATCGATATCATATCTCATACATTTGATATCATGAAGAAGAAATGGACTTGCATTTTTCTTCCCAAAACCTTTGTTAAAACTTCATTAAATCAATTGATATTAAAAACATCGATTGAGTTAATATTTTTAATATAGGGGAGAAAATGTGATTTAATATGGGATATTATCACAAATGGTTTGACTTAATGTGCTGGCTCATCCCGACATGTGCAAAATGTTTTCGAATATCGTGGCATATGTTAAGGGGGAGCAAAATGGATTTGCATATCAAAAATGGATTTTCATGGTGATTTATACTTACCCAAAACACATTTATTTCACGACGATGAAGATTGTGGTGACATAAGGATGGTAGGATAGGTTAAGTCCTATGATTCTTCCAGAACAGGAGGAATCTTCTCAAGGACATTCCATAGCTAGAAATAGTAGTCCTTAGGAAAGTTGGAGAAAGATTGTGAACGTAGCTGAATGCCGACCAAGTACTTAATTTAGCACTAGAACAATCACAACAAGGTGCTAGTTATGACGTATTGGTAAGCATTGAAGGGGTTGAAGAATGAAAAAGAATTGTAAAGATAAAGGGTGTAAAGAAAGAAGCCCTCCTTACAACTTTAGGCAGAAACCAGGTCAATACATATGCTATTGAGATCAATTTTGTTAATGATTCTCGATATTGAAGAAAGACGTCATGGACCCAGTGATGCAATGCACAACCCTTCCCAGCTAACTCAAATATCTCTCAAAAGGTATTTGTTTTAATCACAAGGAGATCAACACGTTATCTATTGGTTTATTCACTCCGAATAAATTGGTATTGAAAAGGTGGCACTCCTCTCCAGCCTCCGATCACTAAAATCCAAAATGCACGATCGAGTCTAGAGCCATTTGAGATCATCAAATATCTCATTAGGACACACTTTCATATTTCCTTGCTTCTTCACACACTGTGAAAAGTAAGAAAGATTTTAAGAGTCCTACGCAAAATCTTCATGATCTTGCCTGAACATCCGAGTAATACGAAAGTATTTACAATGAAGATGGAAATCCTTCTTGAGCGAATATCAAAAAGCTCATGGTAGGTGACTTGTGCGATTCTTTATGAATCAAACTTGTGATAACTGGAAAGCAACAGCTGTTTAATTCTTAACTGAATTTAAACACGTTCCAGGCCTCTACGCAATATCTTAGTGATCTTGCCAGAACACTCAGAGTGATACCTTAGTGTTCACAGTGATGAGTGGAAATCCTTCTAGTGTTAACCTCAAACAGCACTTGGTAGGTAACTTGCAAGATTCTATACGAATCAAGCTCGTGACAACTGGAAAGCAACGATGGTGCGGTTCTTAATTGAATTTCACTTGTTTCAGGAACATGAATTGACGGCTTCAAATCATGCGGATATTATTATCCAAATGATTCACTCTTTATGTTCGCAGTCAGCTTTGGACGGTCGAATAAAGAGAACGGGTTTACCGGCGAAATCCTGTCAGGAAGTTACTTAATTGAAACTATCCGTCACGGGTACGATATCTAATATCGTCCAACGGTCTTCACCGACCGGAGGTAAAATGCTACCGATTTAGAATGAAATGTTCAAAGCCATTTCGTTCGTGTCTACTTATGTTGCGGCATTTGAAGACGGTGGCGTTGCGGAATCCAAGAAGAAGTCGTCCCCGCATGCTTATACTTTATGCACTTAATATCTCATCTAATTCAAGAAAGCCTAAAAGTTAAGTCTTCCGCTGTATCGAACTCTGAAGCTTTCAAGAATCACGAGATCAAGGCAAGAGATTAATGCTTAAGATTGATATCAAAGATCACATCAGCATGTTCACCAGAAAAGAAAAAGAAAAAGAAAGACGAAGACTACGAGCTCAAGACAAGCATAGTATGCTAGGTTTATTTTATTATTGTAACTTGGGTAACGCCCTTGTTTGGAGTGACCTTCCTTAGGGGGAGATTGTTGGAAATACGTTTTACGTATTAAGAAGGATCGGTCACTCCAACGATAGTCCATGTAATAGCTCGTAGTTTAGTTAACTTTCTTTATTTATTAAACAAGAACAAGCCTAGCCTACAACATGTGTAGGCCGGCCCAAAATGTAAGCCCAAGCCCATGACAAGGGCTTGGGTATATAAACCCTCTCCTTTGATGGAGAGGGGTGTGGTTTTCATAATTTACACATAGTTCCTTTTAACTTTCTCTCTCTAAAGTGTGAAATCCACCATCTCTCTATCTCATTCTCTCTCTAAAAACATAAGTATAGATTTACAAATCTACAAAAAGGTTCAACAAACCTATACAAGGCTGAAGATTCTTCTCAATGACCTAGCTATGAATGATAAACAAGGCCCAAAAGTACATGGAGTACTTTAAAAACCCGATATACGAATACCGGGGTCAAAGATAGCGTCATCGTTTTCGGATGAAAGACGAAACAACGCTACTTCAACCATTGCATAAACCTCAAAGAGGTAGAAGAAAATAGATGCGAAGTAGAAAGGTGGGGCAATGGGTAAGTCACTAAAACAATGAGCTACTCGAGGTAGACTCACACCTAGCAAATGAATATAATTCCATTTATTGCATCGGTGGAAGACCGAGATTTCCCTTTACAAGCAATTCCGGGATCGTAAATCTCGTCCTCGGTGGTAAAGTATGAAGGAACATATGGGGCTTCCCCCATACTAAAACCACACCAACCGTCGTCAAAAGGAGTAAACGAGGTGGTAGCACTCATATAACGCGGTAATGACGGAGTTAAACATGTAGAAAAATCTTTTAAAACATTTTTAAAATCTTTTCCTTTTTCATCGTTTAAAAACTCTTTATGAAAACCCGATTTGATAATGTCGAAAATATTTGGCGTGTCAAATTCAAAATTAGTCGCGCTAAAAATCCTCACATTTAAGTCTTTGGTGGGAGGGGGTGGCGGATTATATAAGTTCTCAAAACGTTTATCAATAAAGAACACTGCCCCCTCTGGGTCTACATACCCGTCATCCTCATGAACGTTGATCTCATCGATTTCTTCATCAAAGATAGGCTTGTCAAACCACGGTTTGTCATTCCCCTCCTTGATTATCTTAGAAACTCTCTCGAAGAGATCACGATCAAGCACGAAACCATCATTCTTTTGTGGGGATTGTTGATAAGTTAAATCCTCACGAATGTGGTAAACGTAATTCTCATTTGAGGAGTGTTGATTAGGTAACTCCTCGAGAATTGGATTTTTAGTGGTCACATGAGTTGGTTCGTCATCGAAAATAAGACGTTCCAACTCATTAAGTTCATCCTCGATTTTGGAAAGATCGACCTCACTCGTAGGTGGAAGTGAAGGCATAAGAGCTAGCTCGCGTTCAATGATTTCCTCAATCTCGGGATCAAACTCATAATCATCGTACTTCACATGTTTCTTTTTATGAGAATAAAAAATTGCATGCGGATTTCGAAGTACGTGATCAATCTCGGCAAAATCGCCATCGTCATCGTCAAAGAAAGAGTCGATGTGAGCACTCACAACCATGGTCTTACAAGTCGAATGACTATGCTTAGGTGACTTTTCTAAAACGAGAGGATCGATGTCGATAAAACCTTTAGCCTCAACGGGTGTTGGGCTAGGCAAAGGAGGCACTTCGATGGAGTTAGAAGTTGAAGCCTAAAAGACGTGGTCCTTCGAAGGTGGTGAAGACGAGCCCATTTTGGTCATTGTCGTGATGGCACTAACGTCGCCCTTCGGAATTGGTGTTTCACTTGTTTCGCTAAAAACATCCCAAAGTGAGTTTTCATCCATAAATTTACACATACCTATTTGAATTAGGTACACGTATTCTTTATCATTAAAATCATCATCTTTGAAACCGTTTTTCTTAATTCTTTCAAAACATGCATTAAGCCTCATTTGTTCCGCTAAAGTGAACATTTTGAAATCATTAGGATTTGAATCATTAGGTTTTGAAACCTCGGTTTATTCATTATCATTAAACCCTTGGGATTTTCTAGCGAAAAAGTCCATTTTCTCATCCCCATATCTCATAGTAAGTCTCCCCTCGTGAACGTCGATTACGGTTCGAGCCGTCGATAAGAATGGTCGGCCTAAAATAATGGGACATTTAGGGTCACACTCGTAATCGGATATAACAAAATCCGCGGGAAAAACAAACTTTCCAATCCTAACATAGACATCCTCGGCTATTCTAATTGGTATAAGTGGAGTACAATTTGCAAGCTCGATTGTCATGTTCGTGGAGGTAAGTCTAGGCAATCTCATCAATTTACAAAGAGAATGAGGCATGAGATTGATGCTAGCACCTAAATCGGCAAGGGCTAAACATCCCTCAATCTCGGAAAAATCACAAGGTAATAGAAATTGGCCCGGATCCTTTTCCTTTCTTGGCATACGCCTTTTAGGTTTTTTAAGAAGGATTGAAGCACAAGTTTCTTCAAGGGTTACTTTGGAAGGTCGATAAAACTCTCTTTTTGAACCGTGGATGGAATTTGAGCTACACGAGGGTGTGCACTCTTTTCCTTGGTCGCCACGTTCACCCCATCGACTTTATAACAATAAGACGTCTTATAAGTCGAGGGTTGAGAAGAAGGAACAACTCGAAATCCTTCAAGGTTAGGGGTAATCACACGACCTTTCTCACGAGACGAGGCGGCTTTACATTGTTCCTTCAGATTTGCAACGGTGTCACTAGGTAACGAACTCGATGAAGCACCCGAGGACTTGTTCATAATGGCCAAAAACATCTTTTTAATGTCAATTTGTCCTTGCTCAATCTTCGTGTTTTGAAATTTCAATGTATTTGTAAAGTCGTTTTTCAAAGTACCAATTTCTCCCTCTAATCGTCTCATATTAGCCTCATTCGTTTTCATGTAATTTTGAAAATCGTTTGACGAACTATTTTGATTAGAATTAAAGTTCCCTTGGTTTTGATTGTTTCTATGAAAATTGTTTTGATTCCCACTTGAAAAATTGTTGCCTTGGTTGTTGTTGTTTGAAAAATTCAAGTTTTGATTATTATCTCGATTTTGCCAACTTATTTTACGACCTTGATTATAACCTCCTTGATTTTGATTCGAAAAATTTCCTTGTTGATTATTTCCTTGAAAATTGTTTCGGTTTTGATTCGAAAAATTGTTGCCTTGGTTATAATTGCCTTGTTGTGATGGACCCGCGTTATTTTGATTTTGAAAATTGTTGTTTCCATTTAACGCACTCACATTAGACGTTTGGCCATCCGTAGCCGCACACTCGTAATAATTATGAGGTCCACCATAAAACGTACACGAAACCTCAACCGCTTTCACCGTAGCGGGAGCGTCTTTCTTTTGCATTTCAACGAGAAAAGACGTAAACACATTCGTCAATTTGTCGACTTTCGCATCAACTCTCTCAATGTCGCGATTAGAACTACTAACATTGGCGACATTGGCAACACTCGGTGCGTTTCGGAGTTGGTAAACCTTGGATCGGTTTTCGATAATTATCAATGCATCTTTCGGAGTCTTACACAAAAAGTTGCCACCGGCGGCGGAATTCAACGAATCTTGTTCTTGAAAATTAAGACCGTTGTAAAACGTATCGATTTGGTGCAACTCGGAAAAACCATGGTGAGGACATTGCCTAAGCAATTCCTTAAAACGATCCCACGCGTCTCTAAAAGATTCATTCGGTTTTTGCTCAAATTTCGTAATTTCATTTTTGAAAAATGTCGTTTTAGACGGTGGAAAAAAATAATTAACGAACTTGGAAACGAGATCCTTCCACGTAGTTATCGAATTAGGTGGCTCTTTCTCGTACCAATCCTTGGCGGCACCATCGAGCGAGTACGGAAAAAGCATAAAGTTGACGACATCGGTGTCGACGTTCTTAAACTTGCTCGTGGCTAAAAGACGATCAAAATTCCGAATATGGTCGTGAGGATTATCGGCTTCACGACCTCGAAACTTCGTAGCTTGAATCAACGAAAGCATTCCGATCTTAATCTCAAAATTCTCCGCTTCGATAGCGGGAATTACGATCGCGTCTCCATAACCCTCGGTGGGTGCTTGGAGCAATTCCATCATCGAACGATTGTCGGCCATCTCGTCTAAGGTTTCTTCAACAACGATATTAGGAACGTCGGTTTCTAAATCTCGTCTACCTCGTCGATTCCTTCGATTACGATTGCATCGATTCGAAGCTTCGCTAGAATTAGAATAATCCTTCGATCGAGTGCGCATGCACTAAGCGTAGAATGGGGGTAGCAAAGAAGATTCTTTTTGCGGCTTTTCAATTTTTCAATTTTTTTTTGGTTTTTGATTGTTTTTAATTTTTTTTGGATTTTTTTGTTGTATTACGTAGACTCAAATCTACAAATCTCCCCTCGAATCGACTTTCTCGATTAAAGGAGCCTCAAAGAATGAAAACGATCACGTGGAGTGAACGCTTTCGATGACTTTAGAACGTTGGTGGAACACCAAAACGTTCAAGAGGGTTTAATCTTGAAAACAAGCAAATATAGTATACGTAGATAATACTTGGGCGGAAAACCCTCGATTGGCCCTCTTTCTCAAAACACGCACAAGCAAGCGGGGGAAACGAGGCGACGCTAAGCACTTAAGAGCCTTTTTCCCTTAGGTCGTGAAATACAACCGCCTTATACCCACCTTATAGTTTGTGTTAATTGAAATTAATCCTCACGAAAGTATTTATCTATTTGCCTTTAAACTTTTGATTTGGATTCGAATATAATGATCGAGTGATGAAATCCCGAATCAAGGTTGCGTTTTCACGCTTTTGGAGTACTTGTATAATTATTGTTCTTACGTAGTACAATATATTAATAATATTCACAAGAGAAACGAAAACGATAATATATCTACAATATAGTAAAGATTGTTGTGTGTTTAATTTAGTAAAATTAAACACGATTTATTTGGATACTATAATATAATAGAGAAAAATAACAAAAATGAGTGTGTACGATATTCACGCTTTCCAAAAATTGAAAAGCAAAAACGAACTACTCACACAAACACGATAGTAATAATAATGGCACACTAAAAACACCTCCCCGGCAGCGGCGCCAAAATGATTGATGTAGGTAAATCGTACACGTTTTAGGAAAAACGCGTATGAGCGGCAAGTATTAAACTCGACGATTTAGGAAAACCAACAAGTCGAATAAATGCGGGTTCGTTCTCGAAGGAGGTGTGTGGATTAGGTGTGCCAAATATATAAAATCAAGTTTGGATTAGTGAAGTTTTTGGTTTAGAAGAGAAAAATTAAAGACGAGCTACGACTACGATTAAACTACGACGTTGACGTAAAACGATGACGTAATTACGTAAAACGCGACGAAATTAAAAAAAAATTAATTAAAAATTAAAACTAAGTCTAAAATAATATAAATAAGAATAATAATCCAACAAATATATTTTTAAACCTTTTATTAATTGAATATTCAATTTTAAATGCTGATTAAAGCCCTAAAATTAAATATATTTAACAAAATGTCCAAAATATAATTTTATTGAACTAATAAGTTACTTATATTATTTAAAGGCTAAAAAGTATTTTTCCTAAATTTTCAAAACTATTTTTCTATTTTTAAAAGGCTAAAAACTATTTTAAAACTAAAATAATCATAAAAATAATAAAATAATGCTAAAAATAATTTGACAATTTTAAAAATCCTAAATTATGCTAAAGAACAGTAGAAAATTGAAAAAGTTTGAAAAATGTAAAATTCTGCACTAAAAGACAAAACAGTTTGAAATTAAACCCTAATTAAACTAAATTTAATTCTAAAAAAATAATTAAAAAGTGAACAGTAAAAACTTTTTAAACTAAAAATCTTAAAAATCTTTTTCTAAATCTATGAAAAATATTAAAACTAAAAAAATATGAACTTTTCACACTAAAAGACAAAAAACAAAAATTAAAAAGTAATTCAAAATAGCAAATAAATCTAAAAAATAGCAGATGAACAGTAACTGAAAATTAAATTAAACTGAAAAATCAAAAATAAAATAAGAAAAATAATGAAAAAAGTTTGAAAGCCTAATTCCTATTTTCAGACACTAAAGACAAAAAAATGTGATTAATGAATGTGACATCTTGGACCTTTTGTCCTTTTGTAAAGCAGGGGGAACTAATGGACTACCAGTGGGAAATTGGTTCCCACTGCTAGTTATAAAAACAGGTCAGTTGACCTATAAGCTCAGGAAAGCTTATGTGATGGCTTATTTTGGACAATAAGGCACCTCCACAACCAGTTGGGTTGTGGGGAGTCTATAAATGCAATAAAACAAGCAAGCTACTAGTAAAAATCACACAATTATGCCCAATCCAATCACTGTTCATCAGAAAGGGGCCTTGGGTCCTATTGCTGGTGCAGTTGGTCACTTGGTGAGTTTTGGCTCACCAATCTTTCACATTCACTTAACTTAAAGCAGTAACAACTAATTACAACCCTATATGACTACAAACCTTAACAGATGCAAAGACTATGGTGCACTAAAATTACTTAAACAAAACAGTTAAGTGTATTAGCTAATTTTACCCAACTTGGAACATGCAAAACTCAATATTAGCCTATAAAACTGAAAACAAGATACTGATATAACCTAATAAACACTTAAGTAGTATGTATGAGTGGTCTTCAACAAATTTTATGTCACTTCAAGCTGTCAAATCCCTAAACCCAAACACCCCTTTATGTTTCAGAATCAAAAATTTAACTAATCAAAAGCTTCTAATCCTAGACTAAACTGATTTAAATCTACCTAAACATGCATAAGACACTTAAACAAGCAATATTAAGCAGAAAAATCACACAAGAACAAGTGAACACCAAAAGCACATAAATCTCATAAAATTCACCAAAACAAGGTTATGGAAGGTTCAAGCCAAACCTTGGCTGAGGCCATTTCCAAATGGAGTTGTTGGGAGCTTATGAGAGCTTATTGATGCTAGTTGATGTAGAGAAAATGGGTGGGGACTACAGTAGTCCCAAACACCCTTATGTCTTCAAAAATTGTGGATGCAATGAGAAGGATGGAGAGAACTGGTTCCTTTTGCCTGCACAAACACCACTCAAACCAAGAAACAGATTCAAGTAGCAATAGACCACAAGCTTTAAGCTTGTGGCTGTTGCTACAGTGAAAGATGGTAAAAAAAAAATTGAAAATAAGATTTTTGAAAATCTTTGAAACTGAAATTTCTTTGAAACACACTTTGAAACCAACCTAACAACATAAACTGAATCACCTCAACAAAGATCCACTTTCACTTCACTTTGTTGACTGATTCAAAAAAAATACTTTTTCCAAGAACTTGAAACGGATTTTAAGAAAACTTGAAAACCAAGAATTTTGAAATTTCCCAAACTAACTTGAATCAAACAACTCTTAACTAAAAAGCAGTAAAAGATGGAACTCAGATATGCAAAGTTTTTATAAATACTCTAAATATTCATTAAAATAAAAATTTTTACAAAATCTGGAACAATGAAAATGAGACACATACGTCTCATTATATACAAGCTAGATGAAATTTCTAGAAGACTTAATAAAATAATACAATAGGTATAAACCCTAAACATTAAAATCCCTAAAAAGCCCTTGGCTGAAAATTTGAACTTGGGTTAAATTGGTAGCATGTGATCTTGTACTTGTTGCCCAGCTGTCTTGAGAGGATCTTGGCCCTTTATCTTAGCTTTGGAAGAAAGGAAATCACCAAAGTCGTTGGATGCCTGTTTTACTTTGTCTTCATGTAGCAGGGGTCATGTGGGTGGGGTCTTGTGATGAGCTGGTGAAGGTTTGGGGTGGTGGGTTTTGACGTTGACATGCTAAATCATGGTTCTGGAAATCAAGGATCAAAACCTGATGTAGTGTTTTTGATACCCTTTAGGAAAAGGATGACAAAATAGTGGTAAGCGTTAAATGTCGGTTTAGGAAAACCAAGCACTAATGACCAATTAAGTTCAAGTTCGTTTCCCAAGGAGGCTAGTGTGTTATGTGTGTAATGATTTGGATTAGATTTGTGATTATATTTTTGAGAAAGAAAAATAGAAAGGGGATTAGAAGTGAGTGACGGTTACTAAGACGGATTAAACTAAGTCGAAAAAGGTGTACACGTAAAGTCGTAAAAAGCACCAAAATTAAAATTTTAACCTAAAAATTCCTAAAAATTACCAAAATTCCACAATAATATTCTAAGAGTTTACAAACAATCCAAACTTGCTAAAACCTTTTAATTAATTAGATAATGACTTTTTAATGCTAATTAAAGCCCTAAAAATCAAAATTAATTATTAAAAAGCCCTAAACAATATTTTAAAGTTTGTAAACCTCAAAAATACTCTAATTAAGCTAAAAAGTATTTTTCAAAATTTTAAAACCACTAAAAACTATTTTTAAACAATTAAAAAACTAATAAAATCAATTAAAACTTAAATTAATTCTAAAAAATAATTAAAAGACCCAAAAAATATTTAGAAAGTTGCAAAAATCCTAATTAAGTGTTTAGAACCTAGGAAAAATATAAAAACCTAGAAAATCAGGCTTTTAATTTTTAATAATAAAATAATAATAAAATAATATTATAAATCCAAAAATCATAAAAAATTCTAAAAACTTGCAAACTAGCTTAATTTAACCTAAATAACTCAGAATTGAAAGTGAAATTACCTAAATACCCCTATTGGGCCTAGAAAATGGGCTAAACCCAAAACAGTAGCTTTTTGGGCCAAAATTGGGCCCAATAACAAAAAGTGTTCAAAATAAGCCCAAAAGCACAGGTTGACTCAAAATTTGATTTTAAACAACTTTTTCCAAAGGCCAAAAGCTGAAAATGTGAAATAAGCTAACTTATAACAAACAACTTATTCTTAATGGGTTTTTTGGCCCATTAAGCCATAAGCTAATGCCATAAGCTAAAATTTGACACACAAGCTTCTTTGACCTAATAAAGACTTCTGCAAAAAGAAATTTGAAATAAGCCCAAGGAATAAGCCTGAAAATGCAATAAGCAATCTACACAAAACGACAAAATAGTCGTTTTTGAGTTCTAGGCCACCCCAAGTGCTGATTCAAGTTCCAAAAGCTTTGAAATGACTTAATTAAGCAAAATCAACAAAAAGTTTTCAAATAAGCTGACTCAATAAGCTGGAAAAAGCAAATAAGCACTTATGAAAAAGTCAAATAAGTTGGTTTTCTAGTAAAAAGTCAAAGTCAAATTCCAATAAGCTCTAGTCTACTTAAATGGGTCAAATAAGGAAGACCTATCACAAAAAATAAGTTGTTGCAAGTCTGAATAAGCTAGAATAGCTTATTGATAAGCTGATGACAAAATTACACTAGCAGGGGCTAGTTTTGGATGTTAAGCAGTGGAAACTTTTTCCACTGCTTGACTTGTTTGACTTTTTATCTTTAGTGACTTTTTTGGAGATTCAGATTTCACAAAGGCACCCAAATGATCTTTGGATCAAAAGGAGTCAAATACAATCAAAATAACACAATCACTAACACCCAATTGATACAGTTTAATCAATTAATCACTAGACATGATACAGACATGAACAATAAGCAGTTAAGCACTTATGAGCAGTTTTAGCACAAATCAGCCAGCCAAATTCAACCAAATGCATACACAAGCTATTATAAACTCCAATAAGCAAGTCTAAACAGGTTTCATGCAATGGTTCAAAGAATTAAGCAAGATTCAAGCCAATGAAAGTTACTGATGAACACTAACACATGTAGTTTTATACTTTGCTGATGTATTTGACAATTAAGCCAGATTCAACACCTCAAATCTTTCAAACAGGTTATATTAACTTTGTTTAAACCAATTTTATCCCTAAGCATGCATACACACTAAGTGTTCTCAAAATCCCAGGTCAAAACAGGCAATATCAAAGTCTATATAGCAGATTGTTTGATTCAAAGCTTCAAACCCAAAAACTTGCAGTTAAACACTCTCAACCAAGCATATATCAGATACAAAGCATAAACACAAACTTCCCTTAACACAATAACAAGTTACAAGCAAAAACAGATAGACCCAAACACCCCTTTATCTTTTCCAAATCAAAATTTTCAAAGTAAAAGTGAGATTCAAGGCTACCCAAGCATCAATTAACACTAAAACAGGTAAGATTAACAGATTCAAGCAAGAAAAAGCCACAAAATCCACAAAATCACAAGTCACATACAAATATCACCAAAAATCATGAATTTAAGCAGATTTTAGGATTGAGTATGCAAACCTCATGGATGTACATCCACACCCACGAATTTTGAGCTTATGTGCTAGCAAGAACAAGCACAAGATTCCACAATAAGCCTGCTAAGATTGAACAAGGTTAAAGCACAAGAACATAAAAATCAGAAACTTCAAAAATCTTGATTGATGCAACCTTGTTACCCCACACTTGATTATCCCCAAGTTATAAGCCTCACCACACCTTAATCAACTCAATTAGGATGCTATGATCAGCCCTATAACCCAAGAATTCCAAGATAGAAACAAGAACTTAGCAAAATATCAAGAAAATGAGAAAATGTGCAAACTTTTGCACACTCCTCTCTTGAAAACAGGTTTTAAACTTCAAAAGCAGTAAACTAAGAACATAAACAAGCAGAATAAAGATGGCACTTGGTCTTTCTTCAAAGCACTTAACTCAAATTCATTAATCAGAAAGAGGATTTACAAGTGTTTGAACAAAGGAAAAACCAAAAGCAAACGTCTCATTGAGACCCTATGGCTTTATATATAGCCTTACAAGTGACTAAGGAACAACTAAAAAGTTTAAACCCTAATGCTTGATCTTCCACATTTGCCCTTGAGAACTTTTGGCATCTTCTTGAATCATGTGACTGAATTTGGAGCCTTGTGGTAGCTGGCATGTAGAAAGTTGATCAAAGGGCTCCAAATGAGCTTAACTTCAAAGCTATGTTGTGGGACGTTGGATTGCTGCCATCTTTTTGGTAGTATGCATGAGTGTGGAGCAGGGGAGTCACAAGGAGACAAATGGGGTGATGAGGTGTCCAAGTTTAAGGTTGGGATGTGATTAGCAAACCCTTAATCTTAATTCTGGAGGTGATGGCTGCTTAATTGTTGCTTAATCAATAATCCCCAATTTGTGTGAAGAACACCAAGAACAGGTTTTTAATCCGTTTGTATTTTTAAATAAGTGTTTAGCGCCCTTAATTAAATATTTAATTAAGGGTTTGTTAATTCAGTTGTGGGTGGATAGCTGAGGTGGACAAAGGGTGGAAGGGGATTGGTGGGTTTTGGTGAGTGGGGCACGTGTCACCCCCTCACTGGCCTAGGTGAGAATCCTGTCTGCCTCTTTTGGTCCCTTAACTCTTTTCTTCTTGCCTTTTCACTTGAAAACTCTATCAACACCCAAACTTAGTTATAACAACTTTTGCACTTTTGCACTTTTGGCCCAAAAACTTTTACAAAGTGAATTCAGGGGTATTTCTTGCCATATTTGAACTCTTCAAGGGCTGATTAGGCATTTTGATGATGGATAATGGTCTTGACTTGTATAATGAGCATTTTGGAGGACCGAAATTGCCAAGTCATGTTTGATGAGGGACCATTTTTGCCAAATGTTGAAAGTTAAGGGTCCTTTTTGTAATTTTGGGATTTTCAAAGGACCAAACTTGTAATTTCTTATACTTTGAAGGACTTCATGATATGTTTGACTTTGTGGATGATATTGGTTGACAATTTAGCTTTGTTGAGGGGCTAAACTTGCCAAGTCTTCAAAGTGGAGGGCCCTTTTTGTGATTTTGACAAACTTTAGGGACCAATCTTGTAATTATGAGGATACAAGGGTATAAAGTGTCAATTCTTCTATATTGGAGGACCCTTCTTCATAATTCTTCAAATCTTCAAGGGTTGATCTTGGGAAAGTCTTCATTAGGGCTTGGTTCATTGTGCGGCTTCGTTTCCCGTGTTCGTTTTTGCATGATTCTTGTGATCTTTTGTCATTTTCTCAATATCCGTACCTAAAATACACAAGCAACAAACACAAGCATATATATGGGTATTTTGATGATATTTAATGCATCTTAAGCCCTATTTGGAAGACGAGACTATGTATAAAAGCAGTCTCATCACTCCCCCATACTAAACCATTGCCGTGCCCTCACGCAATGCTAGAATAAAGTATCGTAGCATCTCCAAAATTCATTTTTATTAACTTTATTGAATGATAAACTATCTACACTACTACTATTTCTACTACTACTTGTGTTTTAGACATAATGTATGATTTTCATCGCAAAATGGGACGTTTAGGTTCATAGAATAAGAACACGTGAATGCTTCGTTAGAAATAATTTCATCGTCCTCGATTTTCACCCCAATTCCATGCCAAACGTGCAACGAGATCATTGTCATTATAAGTTAGTAATGCTAACACTACTCATATGCCCTAATCACGTACTTATCCTCCCAATATTCCTAAGTTGTATCTCTTATATTTTATATTGTCTTGAATGTTTCACGAGGATACATTGTTGACTTATGCGATAATAGAGATTTAGGTCTAAAAATAGAGTCCTAACAGTGTAACTAAGACCATCAAATCAATAACCCCTCCTAATAGACAACGATGTCAAAAAATTAAGTTGACAAGAAGAATCGATAAACACGGTTTTATAACGGTTTTGAACATGAGACTTATTACCAAGACTTTTATACGCCCCCTAACGGAAGGGCCTTATTATCTTTGGTTTACCTCCATCTTTTATTCAACTTCGCCATGAAGCTTTTATTATGACTTCGGTCTTGCCTTACCTTTTATTATCCACCTCATCGGTAGTTTTATTAGCTAAAGACGTATATCCTCACGCTAAAGCGAATTTTGGGTCTTTAAAGCTTCGAAGATTAAGGCTTGATTCACTTTCAATTTTGCATAGATTTTTCGGCCTTGTGGGGCTTCAAATTGTTTGCTTGATTTAGGTGAGCACTTGAAATCTTATAATTGGGTGAAGCTTTTGATTATTCGGGTGCCAATACTTCAAAACCGTGACGCTGGCGATACCTTAATGTCTTCCCAATTTAATTACACGGAAGCTACTAGAAAAGACTAGAAACCCAACAATCCTAACTAAACCGCTAAGTCAATATTTATTAAGAAAAAAATATTTACATGCGAAGGGAGAATAAGCAAACAATGAGAACACATGAGTTTTTGAAAGAATACGAGTACTCTACGTTTAGCATAGTAACTTATAATTAACCCTATCATTTCTCGTCCTCATTTAAGAGACTTAGCCTAATGTGTAGTTAAGGAATCAAAGCTAAGTGCTCAACACGCACGGTCGAGTAAAAAATTACTCTTATTCTCGCCATCGGAAAATCTACATTCGTGTCTTCAAACACTTATAAAACCTGAGAATATTTTTAAAATTTGGCCATTTTTAGCCTTATTTTGCAACAAAACGATAAACAAAAAGATAAACTTTGGAATGCGTGAAGGTTTGGCAAGGCAAGTATCTATTCATCCCCCATACTAAAGTTAAACATTGTCCTCAATGTTTCGAGTCTAGCGGTGCAAACACCCCCATACTAGAGACGTAGTCGAATGCCTAATCTAGCATGGAAAGGGTGTAACCAATAAATTAATAGCCGTTTATGAAGTGTGCTATAAACCTAAGGTTAGAACATCAAAGGATATATCAATTGGATATTGAGAAAGTCTTCAAAGCAAACGATCGAGTGCTCCCATGAAACGAACACGAGAGGCTCCAATCGTGAAGATCATGATCATCTAAAAACCACAATTCACAAACAACCACGGAACAAAGGTTGGAAGGGCACAAATCCCCACACGTTAACTACATTAGAAAGTGATAATATGTACATAGGATAAGCATGGGTCTCCCCCACGAGGCTCCTCGTTTTTGATTACCGAGTCATGAGCTCGACTCGATCCCCTCAATACTAATTATCATTGGGGAAGGTGACTTGGTCGAGGTAGTTCAACGATGGAACTTCCCCGCCAAAGTAGTGCTTCAACCTATGTCCATTCACCTTGAAGTTAGGACCATCATCTTGAGCTAGCTCGATGGTCCCATACGGAAACACTTGAGTCACGATGAATGGACCGGACCAACGGGATTTCAACTTACCGGAAAAGATTTTCAAGCGGAAAATATTCCTTAGCGGGGCCCGCTAAAATTTCAAAATGATGTAGTGTTTTTGATACCCTTTAGGAAAAGGATGACAAAATAGTGGTAAGCGTTAAGTGTCGGTTTAGGAAAACCAAGCACTAATGACCAATTAAGTTCAAGTTTGTTTCCCAAGGAGGCTAGTGTGTTATGTGTGTAATGATTTGGATTAGATTTGTGATTATATTTTTGAGAAAGAAAAATAGAAAGGGGATTAGAAGAGATTGACGGTTACGAAGACGAATTAAACTAAGTCTAAAAAGGTATACACGTAAAACCGTAAAAAGTGCTAAAATTAAAATTTTAACCTAAAAATTCCTAAAAATTACCAAAAATCCACAATAATATTCTAAGAGTTTAAAATAAATCCAAACTTGCCAAAACCTTTTAATTAATTAGACAATGACTTTTTAATGCTAATTAAAGCCCTAAAAATCAAAATTAATTATTAAAAAGCCCAAAACAAGATTTTAAAGTTTGTAAACCTCAAAAATACTCTAATTAAGCTAAAAAGTATTTTTCAAAATTTTAAAACCACTAAAAACTATTTTTAAATAATTAAAAACTAATAAAATCAATTAAAACTTAAATTAATTCTAGAAAATAATTAAAAGACCCTAAAAATATTTGGAAAGTTGCAAAAATCCTAATTAAGTGTTTAGAACCTAGGAAAAATATAAAAACCAAGAAAATCAGACTTTTAATTTTTAATAATAAAATAATAATAAAATAATATTAAAAATCAAAAAATCATAACAAAATTCTAAAAACTTGCAAACTAGCTTAATTTAACCTAAATAACTCAGAAATGAAAGTGAAATTATCTAAATACCCCTATTGGGCCTAGAAAATAGGCTAAACCCAAAACAGTAGCTTATTGGGCCAAAATTGGGCCCAATAACAAAAAGTGTTCAAAATAAGCCCAAAAAGCACAGGTTGACTCAAAATTTGATTTTAAACAACTTTTTCCAAAGCCCCAAAAGCTGAAAATGTGAAATAAGCTAACTTATAACAAACAGCTTATTCTTAATGGGCTTTTTGGCCCATTAAGCCATAAGCTAATGCCATAAGCTAAAATTTGACACACAAGCTTATTTTGACCTAATAAACACTTCTGCAAAAAGAAATTTGAAATAAGCCCAAGGAATAAGCCTGAAAATGCAATAAGCAATCTACACAAAACGACAAAATAGTCGTTTTTGAGTTCTAGGCCACCCCAAGTGCTGATTCAAGTTCCAAAAGCTTTGAAATGACTTAATTAAGCAAAATCAACAAAAAGTTTTCAAATAAGCTGACTCAATAAGTTGGAAAAAGCAAATAAGCACTTATGAAAAAGTCAAATAAGTTGGTTTTCTAGTAAAAAGTAAAAGTCAAAGTCCAATAAGCTCCAGTCTACTTAAATGGGTCAAATAAGGAAGACCTATCACAAAAAATAAGTTGTTGCAAGTCTGAATAAGCTAGAATAGCTTATTGATAAGCTGATGACAAAATTACACTAGCAGGGGCTAGTTTTGGATGTTAAGCAGTGGAAACTTTTTCCACTGCTTGACTTGTTTGACTTTTTGTCTTTAGTGACTTTTTTAGAGATTCAGATTTCACAAAGGCACCCAAATGATCTTTGGATCAAAAGGAGTCAAATACAATCAAAATAACACAATCACTAACACCCAATTGATACAGTTTAATCAATTAATCACCAGACATGATACAAACATGAACAATAAGCAGTTAAGCACTTATGAGCAGTTTTAGCACAAATCAGCCAGCCAAATTCAACCAAATGCATACACAAGCTATTATAAACTCCAATAAGCAAGTCTAAACAGGTTTCATGCAATGGTTCAAAGAATTAAGCAAGATTCAAGCCAATGAAAGTTACTGATGAACACTAACACATGCAGTTTTATACTTTGCTGATGTATTTGACAATTAAGCCAGATTCAACACCTCAAATCTTTCAAACAGGTTATATTAACTTTGTTTAAACCACTTTTATCCCTAAGCATGCATACACACTAAGTGTTCCCAAAATCCCAGGTCAAAACAGGCAATATCAAAGTCTATATAGCAGATTGTTTGATTCAAAGCTTCAAACCCAAAAACTTGCAGTTAAACACTCTCAACCAAGCATATATCAGATACAAAGCATAAACACAAACTTCCCTTAACACAATAACAAGTTACAAGCAAAAACAGATAGACCCAAACACCCCTTTATCTTTTCCAAATCAAAATTTTCAAAGTAAAAGTGAGATTCAAGGCTACCCAAGCATCAATTAACACTAAAACAGGTAAGATTAACAGATTCAAGCAAGAACAAGCCACAAAATCCACAAAATCACAAGTCACATACAAATATCACCAAAAATCACGAATTTAAGCAGATTTTAGGATTGAGTATGCAAACCTCATGGATGTACATCCACACCCACGAATTTTGAGCTTATGTGCCAGCAAGAACAAGCACAAGCTTCCACAATAAGCCTGCTAAGATTGAACAAGGTTAAAGCACAAGAACATAAAAATCAGAAACTTCAAAAATCTTGATTGATGCAACCTTGTTACCCCACACTTGATTATCCCCAAGTTATAAGCCTCACCACACTTTAATGAACTCAATTAGGATGCTATGATCAGCCTTATAACCCAAGAATTCCAAGATAGAAACAAGAACTTAGCAAAATATCAAGAAAATGAGAAAATGTGCAAACTTTTGCACACTCCTCTTTTGAAAACAGGTTTTAAACTTCAAAAGCAGTATACTAAGAACATAAACAAGCAGAATAAAGATGGCACTTGGTCTTTCTTCAAAGCACTTAACTCAAATTCATTAATCAGAAAGAGGATTTACAAGTGTTTGAACAAAGGAAAAACCAAAAGCAAACGTCTTATTGAGACCCTATGGCTTTATATATAGCCTTACAAGTGACTAAGGAACAGCTAAAAAGTTTAAACCCTAATGCTTGATCTTCCACATTTGCCCTTGAGAACTTTTGGCATCTTCTTGAATCATGTGACTGAATTTGGAGCCTTGTGGTAGCTGGCATGTAGAAAGTTGATCAAAGGGCTCCAAATGAGCTTAACTTCAAAGCTATGTTGTGGGACGTTGGATTGCTGCCATCTTTTTAGCAGTATGCATGAGTGTGGAGCAGGGGAGTCACAAGGAGACAAATGGGGTGATGAGGTGTCCAAGTTTAAGGTTGGGATGTGATTAGCAAACCCTTAATCTTAATTCTGGAGGTGATGGTGCTTAATTGTTGCTTAATCAATAATCCCCAATTTGTGTGAAGAACACCAAGAACAGGTTTTTAATCCGTTTGTATTTTTAAATAAGTGTTTAGCGCCCTTAATTAAATATTTAATTAAGGGTTTATTAATTCAGTTGTGGGTGGATAGCTGAGGTGGACAAAGGGTGGAAGGGGATTGGTGGGTTTTGGTGAGTGGGGCACGTGTCACCCCCTCACTGGCCTAGGTAAGAATCATGTCTGCCCCTTTTGGTCCCTTAACTCTTTTCTTCTTGCCTTTTCACTTGAAAACTCTATCAACGCCCAAACTTAGTTATAACAACTTTTGCACTTTTGCACTTTTGGCCCAAAAACTTTTACAAAGTGAATTCAGGGGTATTTGTTGCCATATTTGAATTCTTCAAGGGCTGATTTGGCATTTTGATGATGGATAATGGTCTTGACTTGTATAATGAGCATTTTGGAGGACTGAAATTGCCAAGTCATGTTTGATGAGGGACCATTTTTGCCAAATGTTGAAAGTTAAGGGTCCTTTTTGTAATTTTGGGATTTTCAAAGGACCAAACTTGTAATTTCTTGTACTTTGAAGGACTTCATGATATGTTTGACTTTGTGGATGATATTGGTTGACAATTTAGCTTTGTTGAGGGGCTAAACTTGCCAAGCCTTCAAAGTGGAGGGCCCTTTTTGTGATTTTGACAAACTTTAGGGACCAATCTTGTAATTATGAGGATACAAGGGTATAAAGTGTCAATTATTCTATATTGGAGGACCCTTCTTCATAATTCTTCAAATCTTCAAGGGTTGATCTTGGGAAAGTCTTCATTAGGGCTTGGTTCATTGTGCGGCTTCGTTTCCCGTGTTCGTTTTTGCATGATTCTTGTGATCTTTTGTCATTTTCTCAATATCCGTACCTAAAATACACAAGCAACAAACACAAGCATATATATGGGTATTTTGATGATATTTAATGCATTTTAAGCCCTATTTGGAAGATGAGACTATGTATAAAAGCAGTCTCATCACTCCCCCATACTAAACCATTGCCGTGCCCTCACGCAATGCTAGAATAAAGTATCATAGCATCTCCAAAATTCATTTTTATTAACTTTATTGAATGATAAACTATCTACACTACTACTATTTCTACTACTACTTGTGTTTTAGACATAATGTATGATTTTCATCGCAAAATGGGACGTTTAGGTTCATAGAATAAGAACACGTGAATGCTTCGTTAGAAATAATTTCATCGTCCTTGATTTTCACCCCAATTCCATGCCAAGCGTGCAACAAGATCATTGTCATTATAAGTTAGTAATGCTAACACTACACATATGCCCTAATCACGTACTTATCCTCCCATTATTCCTAAGTTGTATCTCTTATATTTTATATTGTCTTGAATGTTTCACGAGGATACATTGTTGACTTATGCGATAATAGAGATTTAGGTCTAAAAATAGAGTCCTAACGGTGTAACTAAGACCATCAAATCAATAACCCCTCCTAATAGACAACGATGTCAAAAAATTAAGTTGACAAGAAGAATCGATAAACACGGTTTTATAACGGTTTTGAACATGAGACTTATTACCAAGACTTTTATACGCCCCCTAACGGAAGGGCCTTATTATCTTTGGTTTACCTCCATCTTTTATTCAACTTCGCCATGAAGCTTTTATTATGACTTCGGTCTTGCCTTGCCTTTTATTATCCACCTCATCGGTAGTTTTATTAGCCAAAGACGTATATCCTCACGCTAAGGCGAATTTTGGATCTTTAAAGCTTCGAAGATTAAGGCTTGATTCACTTTCAATTTTGCATAGATTTTTCGGCCTTGTGGGGCTTCAAATTGTTTGCTTGATTTAGGTGAGCACTTGAAATCTTATTACTGGGTGAAGCTTTTGATTATTCGGGCGCCAATACTTCAAAACCGTGACGCTGGCGATACCTTAATGTCTTCCCAATTTAATTACACGGAAGCTACTAGAAAAGACTAGAAACACAACAATCCTAACTAAACCGCTAAGTCAATATTTATTAAGCAAAAAATATTTACATGCGAAGGGAGAATAAGCAAACAACGAGAACACATGAGTTTTTGAAAGAATACGAGTACTCTACGTTTAGCATAGTAACTTATAATTAACCCTATCATTTCTCGTCCTCATTTAAGAGATTTAGCCTAATGTGTAGTTAAGGAATCAAAGCTAAGTGCTCAACACGCACGGTCGAGTCAAAAATTACTCTTATTCTCGCCATCGGAAAATCTACATTCGTGTCTTCAAACACTTATAAAACATGAGAAAAATTTTAAAATTTGGCCATTTTTAGCCTTATTTTGCAACAAAACAATAAACAAAAAGATAAACTTTGGAAAGCGTGAAGGTTTGGCAAAGCAAGTATCTATTCACCCCCCATACTAAAGTTAAACATTGTTCTCAATGTTTCGAGTCTAGGGGTGCAAACACCCCCATACTAGAGACGTAGTCGAATGCCTAATCTAGCATGGAAAGGGTGTAACCAATAAATTAATAGCCGTTTATGAAGTGTGCTAATAACCTAAGGTTAGAACATCAAAAGGATATATCATGGATATTGAGAAAGTCTTCAAAGCAAATGATCGAGTGCTCCCATAAAACGAACACGAGAGGCTCCAATCGTGAAGATAATGATCATCTAAAAACCACAATTCACAAACAACCACGGAACAAAGGTTGGAAGGGCACAAATCCCCACACGTTAACTACATTAGAAAGCGATAATATGTACATAGGATAAGCATGGGACTCCCCCACGAGGCTCCTCGTTTTTGATTACCGAGTCATGAGCACGACTCGATCCCCTCAATACTAATTATCATTGGGGAAGGTGACTTGGTCGAGGTAGTTTAAGGATGGAACTTCCCCGCCAAAGTAGTTTTTCAACCTATGTCCATTCACCTTGAAGTTAAGACCATCATCTTGAGCTAGCTCGATGGTCCCATACGGAAACACTTTAGTCACGGTGAATGGACCGGACCAACGGGATTTCAACTTACCGGAAAAGATTTTCAAGCGAGAATTAAAAAGCAAAACTTGATCCCCAATGTTAAAAACCCGGTTTTTAATTTTAGAATCATGCAACTTTTTAGTTTTTTCTTTGTAAATCAATGAATTTTCATAAGCAATATCCCTCAATTCATCCAATTCATTTAATTGCATTTTCCGGTGTTTTCCCGCGGTCTCCATATCATCATTACAATGCTTTATGGCCCAATAAGCCTTGTGTTCTAACTCGATAGGCAAATGACAATTCTTTCCATACACAAGCTTATAGGGAGTGCACCCAATGGGCGTCTTATGAGCGGTCCTAAAGGCCCATAAAGCATCGTCTAACTTATCCGACCAAGATTGTCGGTTTCCCCAACGGATCTCTCCAAGATCCTCTTCAAAGCTCGGTTTGAAACCTCGACTTGCCCACTCGTTTGTGGGTGATAAGCCGTAGAAAGCCGATGTGTAACCCTATATTTCCTTAAGACCCTTTCGAATTGGTCATTACAAAAATGGGTTCCACGATCGCTTATGATCGCACGAGGGGTTCCAAACCGAGAAAACAAGCTTTTCAAGAACTTGACTACCACACGAGCATTATTGGTGGGCAAGGCTTTAGCCTCCACCCACTTAGATAGGTAGTCAACCGCAACGAGAATGTACTTATTACCACGAGATGATGGGAACGGCCCCATAAAGTCTATACCCCAAACGTCAAAGATCTCACACACTTGGATGATATTTTGTGGCATTTCATCTTTTTGTGAGGCTTTTCCTTGTCGTTGGCATGCATCACATGACTTCACAAGATCTTGTGCATCTCGGTAAATAGTAGGCCAAAAGAAGCCGGCATCAAACACCTTCTTAGCCGTGAGATTAGCACCGTGGTGACCACCCATGGGTCCCTCATGGCAAGCTCTAAGGATGTTAGAAGCTTTGGTTCCAAATACACAACGTCGGATGATTTGATCCGCACAAGTTCGAAACAAGTAAGGGCCGTTCCAAAAGTAGAACTTGATGTCACGAAAGAATTTTCGTTTTTCTTGCGTCGTCATACCCTTAACGATGAAGTTACCCGCATGGTAATTTGCAAAATCCGCAAACCATGGGGTGGAAGGATCAAGCTTAGAATTCACTACACTAAGTGTCTCAAGCGGAAATGTTTCGGTGATTTCTTAGGCTCGTAAACACCTTGGTGAGGATCTTCCAAACGAGAAAGATGATCGGTCGCTAGATTCTAGGCTCCTTTTTTTGTCCTTTTTTGTCAACGATGGTGTGATCAAATTCTTGAAGGAGGAGAATCCAACGAAGTAATCTAGGCTTAGCATCTTGCTTTGCCATGAGATACTTGATAGCCGAATGATCCGTATACACTATGCATTTAGCTAAGACGAGGTAAGGTCGGAACTTCTCAAACGCATACACCACGGCAAGGAACTCCTTTTCCATTGTATTGTAATTTAGTTGAGCCTCGGTCATTGTCTTGCTAGCATAGTGAATAGGCAAGAAGTGCTTATCATGACGTTGCCCCAAAACGGACCCAATGGCGTAATCACTAGCATCACACATGAGCTCAAATGGGAGGTTCCAATTGGGAGCAACAAGAATGGGAGCTTCGGTAAGTTTCCTCTTAAGGATTTCAAAGGCTCGTACACAATCTTCGTCAAAGACAAAACGTGCCTCTTTTTCAAGAAGATGTGTAATGGGTCGAGAAATCTTCGAAAAATCCTTGATGAATCGACGATAAAAGCCCGCGTGGCCTAGAAAACTCCTAACTCCCTTAACGGTTTTGGGATGAGGTAATTTGGCGATGACGTCTACCTTAGCTTGATCTACCTCAATCCCTACTTTCGAGACCTTGTGCCCTAAGACGATTCCACTCTTAACCATAAAATGACACTTTTCCCAATTGAGCACAAGGTTGGTTTCCTCACAACGTTTTAACATTCTCTCAAGGTTCGACAAACACGAAGTGAAAGAATCACCAAACATGGAAAAGTCATCCATGAAGACTTCCATCGTCTTCTCGATCATGTCATGAAAAATAGCCATCATACACCTTTGAAAGGTTCTCGGTGCATTACAAAGTCCGAATGGCATTCTACGATAGGCAAACGTTCCATATGGACACGTAAACGTAGTTTTTTCTTGATCACGAGGATCGATGGGAATTTGGAAGTAACCGGAAAAACCATCTAAAAAGCAATAGAAATCGTTTCCCGCAAGACGCTCCAACATTTGGTCCATGAAGGGCAAGGGAAAATGGTCTTTTCGAGTGGCTTCATTCAACTTACGATAGTCAATGCACACTCTCCATCCGGTCACGAGTCTAGTGGGAATTAACTCGTTGGCATCATTTGGCACAACGGTCATCCCTACCTTTTTAGGGACACAATGAATAGGACTCACCCAAGGGCTATCGGAAATACGGTAAATCATTCATGCGTCAAGGAGTTTAAGGACCTCCTTTTTGATGACGTCGTGAATTTTGGGGTTCACCCTCCTTTGACTTTGGATTGCGGGCTTGTAATCCTCCTCCATTAATATTTTGTGGGTACAAAACTTGGGATCGATTCCCTTAATGTCGGATAACTTCCACGCAATTGCCCCTTTGTGGTCCTTTAGAACATTGACAAGTGCGGTTTTTTCATCATTCGAAAGTTCCTTCGCAATAATAACTGGCAACTTGTCGTCCTCCTCCAAATAGACATATTCGAGGTGAGGAGGTAAATCTTTCATCTCAAGGATAGGTGGTTCCTCAAGTGAAGATTTGGGCTCGATACTCATAACCTCCTCGGATGGAGGAAATGGGAAATCGTTAAGAAAATCCTTGATAATCGAGAAGTCCTCATCGTTGTCGAGGTCTTCATCACAAGTACGTGGAACATCGAATTCTTCCAACGTAAAACCACCACCTTCAAATGGAGTGAAGGTTGGTGTCGAATTATCAAGAATTGATCTAACATAGTGGGATTGCCACTAGTTTCTTCATCACCAAAACCTAGAACTTCTTGTGAAAAGTCCTCGCAAACCACGTCAATCATATCAACGAGGTTTATGGTTGCAACGGAATAAACATGAGAAATTTGAGAGTTTTGAGTTGCGTTTATAACAAGTTCCTCGTCGTTGAAACGTAAGGTGATCTTTCTAGCATGAACATCAATCAACGCCATAGACGTATCTAAAAACGAACGACCTAAAATGTGAGGAACTTGAGGATCCGTGGGGATATCAACAACGATAAAGTCTACGGGATAGTAGAACTTCCCCACTTTCACAAAAACGTCTTCCGCCAAACCACATGCGGGAATCGTGGAATGGTCGGCCAACTCGATAGACATTAGTGAAGGAGTAAGATTGGGAAGATTGAGCGACTTGAAGATTTCAAGTGGCATCAAGTTAATTCTAGCACCAAGATCGGCCAAGGCGAAGCATTCCTCCATATCTTGGATTGCACAAGGGATCAAAAATTTACCGGGATCACCGACTTTTTGAGGTATGCGATTAAGATAAACCGACGAACAACTAGACAATTGGTGCAATTTCTCCTTGTTGTTCAACATACTCTTAAAGTTAGCGGCAAATCGAGGCATCATGACCAAAGCATCGGCGAAACTCACATTAAGGTGCAAATCACGAAACATTTTCATAAAAAGCTCAAATTGGTAATTGTCGCGCTCTTGAAGTTTCTCCTTCCTAAGTCTCGATGGATAGGGCAAAGGTGGTGTGGGTTGAGGCATAGTAGGCATAGCCTTTGGAATCTCGGGTTCCAATGATGGTAATGGGTCAACCGCAGGTGTGGCATGAGCGGTACTTCGTGGGATTGGGACATGCTCCTTTTGGACCACCACCTCGGGTTCTTCCTCAATTGCTTCCTCCGTAGGAGCAATTGGTTGAGGAGTCGGTTCCTTAAGTGTCTTACCACTACGTGTGGTAATCACTTTCATCTCACCCTTAGGGTTGGATATGGTGTTGCTAGGAAGACTACTCGAAGACGGTTTACACATTATTGCCTCAAACATAGATGAGATTTTATCTTCAAAATTGGATTGCCTCAATACGGCCTCGGTTTGCCTTTTCTCGGCCTTAATCATCTCTTGTTTAATCTCATGTTGCCCTTGTTCCAATTTTTTGTTGGTTTTGTTGCAACCTAGTGACATTTCCTTCCATCTTGTTGGTGTGGATCTTAAGTTCATTAGCTAACTCATTTTTCAACTCTTTCTTCAAGTCGTTCTTAAACTCGGATCTTAGGCTAATGATTTCTCTTTGAATATTGTCAAACCTAGCATCATTTCCACTAGCATATTCAACAAACTCACTTGGAAGATCTTTCAATGTTTGCAAACTTTTGTTGTTGTTTTGAAAATCATTTTGATTCTTGTTTGAAACTTGATTATTAGCCCCTTGATTCCCATGGTTTCCCTTGTTGTAATTGTTTTTGAAACCAACTTGATTGTTGCGATAGTTGTTGTTAGCATTTTGATTTGAACCAAAACCCGGTGGAGTCATTTGATTAGAGCGGGAAACTTGACCGTTTTGGTTGTAATTTCCTTGGCTGCGAAGGCACTCGAAGTGTTACCACCGTTGGTAATGCACTCGGAGAAATCATGACCTCCACCACAATACATGCAAGAAACCTCTACCTCTTTAACCGTAGCGGGAGCACTTTGTTCACCAACTTTAAACTCAATCAAAAGTACTTTAAGCTTATCAAAAATCTTGTTTTCCAAGTTCGCCTCAATTTGGCAAGCATCGATGGTAGTAGACAAAGAAGGTGAGGCCGAAGACGAAGCCTTACGAACACTAGACGTGCTACGAGGACTATACACCTTAGATCTATTTTCAATTATCACCAAAGCTTCCTCAACCGTTTTACACAAAAAATTACCACCCACGGCGGCATTCAAATAATCCCTTTCATGATCATTAAGTCCATTGTAAAACGTGTCAATTTGATGCAAATCGGAAAAATCGTGATGAGGACATTCATGTAACATTTCCTTAAACCTATTCCAAGCCGTTGAAAAACTTTCATTAAATTCTTGTGAAAACTTTGAAATCTCGTTTTTCAAGTGTCGTAGTCTTAGAGGGCGGAAAAAATTGGTTCACAAACTTAGACACGAGATCCTTCCACGTCAATATAGAATTGGGTGGCTCTTTCTCTAACCAAATTTCAGCGGGCCCCGCTAAGGAATACGGAAAAAGCATCATCTTAATCGAGTCATTCGAGACATCCTTAAACTTGCAAGTAGCGGTAAGACGATTGAATTGGCGGATATGGTTGTGTGGATTGTCCTTCTCATCACCACGGAATTTGTTGTTTTGGATCATCGACAACAAACCTGTTTTCACCTCAAAATTCTCCGCAAGGATAGCGGGAATCACAATAGCCTCTCCAAAACCCTCGGTGGGTGCTTGAAGTAACTCCATCATAGTTCGATTTGCCATGGTTGGTTCTTCTCTTACAATGGGTTCGTCAATAGGAGACTCCTCACTAGAATTGTTTGGAGTGGGAGTTTTGTTCTTTCGTTTACGTGCACGTCTTGCTTGATTACGAGTTAGCATAAACGTCACGTACAACGAGGGGACGAGCAAAGAAGATTCTTTTTGGTGTTTTGTATTTTTCAAATTTTTTTGGTTTTTGATTGTATTAACCTTTTTGGAATTTGTGGAATGTATTAAGTAGACACAAATCTACAAATCTCCTCCTTAATCAAATCTCTTAATTAAAGAAGCCTCAAGGAATGAAAACGATCACGTGAAGTGAACGCCTTCGATGACTTTAGAACGTTGGTGGAACACCAAAACGTTCAAGAGGGTTTAATCAATGGAAACCAAGAAAATATATATGATACTTAGTAATACTTTGGGCGGCAAAACCCTCGATTAGCCTTCAAAATCAAATGCTCACAAGCAAGCGGGGAAACGAGGCGGCGCGAAGCACTTAAGAGCCTTTTTCCTTAGGATATATATTATAATATCCGCCTTATACCCACCTTATAGTTTGTATTTTCAAAATCGAGCTTCACGAAAGTATTTATCTATTTTTGCCTTTTTCTTTGGTTTGAGATTCGAATACAATGATTGGGTAATGACCTCCCAAGTCAAGGTTGTGATTTCTCACGTATTTGGAGTACTTGTGAATTTATACAATATAGTAATAGTATTCACACAAAAACCGAAAACCGATAATACGTATTAGTAGAGTGCTACTAATACAAATACTAATTATGGTTAGTATATAAAAACAACAATTCCAATCAAAACACAACACGCCTCCCGGCAGTGGCGCCAAGATTGATGTAGAGTTTTTGCTACCCTTTAGGAAAAGGATGAAAAAATAGTGGAAAGCGTTAAGTGTCGGTTTAGGAAAACCAAGCACTAATGACCAATTAAGTTCAAGTTCGTTTCCCAAGGAGGCTAGTGTGTTATGTGTGTAATGATTTGGATTATCTTTGTGATTATATTTTGAGAAAGAAAAATAGAAAGGGGATTAGAAGAGAATGACGGTTACGAAGACGAATTAAACTAAGTCTAAAAAGGTATACACGTAAAACCGTAAAAAGTGCTAAAATTAAAATTTTAACCTAAAAATTACTAAAAATTACCAAAAATCCACAATAATATTCTAAGAGTTAAAAAAAATCCAAACTTCCCAAAACCTTTTAATTAATTAGATAATGACTTTTTAATGCTAATTAAAGCCCTAAAAATCAAAATTAATTATTAAAAAGCCCTAAACAAGATTTTAAAGTTTGTAAACTTAAAAAATACTCTAATTAAACTAAAAAGTATTTTTCAAAATTTTAAAACCACTAAAAACTATTTTTAAACAATTAAAAACTAATAAAATCAATTAAAATTTAAATTAATTCTAGAAAATAATTAAAAGACCCTAAAAATATTTGGAAAGTTGCAAAAATCCTAATTAAGTGTTTAGAACCTAGGAAAAATATAAAAACCTAGAAAATCAGACTTTTAATTTTTAATAATAAAATAATAATAAAATAATATTAAAAATCAAAAAATCATAAAAAAAATTCTAAAAACTTGCAAACTAGCTTAATTTAACCTAACTAACTCAGAAATGAAAGTGAAATTACCTACATACCCCTATTGGGCCTAGAAAATGGGCTAAACCCAAAACAGTAGCTTATTGGGCCAAAATTGAGCCCAATAACAAAAAGTGTTCAAAGTAAGCCCAAAAAGCACAGGTTGACTCAAAATTTGATTTTAAACAACTTTTTCCAAAGGCCCAAAAGCTGAAAATGTAAAATAAGCTAACTTATAACAAACAGCTTATTCTTAATGGGCTTTTTGGCCCATTAAGCCATAAGCTAAAATTTGACACACAAACTTCTTTTGACCTAATAAACACTTCTGCAAAAAGAAATTTGAAATAGGCCCAAGGAATAAGCCTGAAAATGCAATAAGCAATCTACACAAAACGACAAAATAGTCGTTTTTGAGTTCTAGGCCACCCCAAGTGCTGATTCAAGTTCCAAAAGCTTTGAAATGACTTAATTAAGCAAAATCAACAAAAAGTTTTCAAATAAGCTGACTCAATAAGCTGGAAAAAGCAAATAAGCACTTATGAAAAAGTCAAATAAGTTGGTTTTCTAGTAAAAAGTCAAAGTCAAAGTCCAATAAGCTCCAGTCTACTTAAATGGGTCAAATAAGGAAGAACTATCACAAAAATAAGTTGTTGCAAGTCTGAATAAGCTAGAATAGCTTATTGATAAGCTGATGACAAAATTACACTAGCAGGGGCTAGTTTTGGATGTTAAGCAGTGGAAACTTTTTCCACCGCTTGACTTGTTTGACTTTTTGTCTTTAGTGACTTTTTTGGAGATTCAGATTTCACAAAGGCACTCAAATGATCTTTGGATCAAAAGGAGTCAAATACAATCAAAATAACACAATCACTAACACCCAATTGATACAGTTTAATCAATTAATCACCAGACATGATACAAACATGAACAATAAGCAGTTAAGCACTTATGAGCAGTTTTAGCACAAATCAGCCAGCCAAATTCAACCAAATGCATACACAAGCTATTATAAACTCCAATAAGCAAGTCTAAACAGGTTTCATGCAATGGTTCAAAGAATTAAGCAAGATTCAAGCCAATGAAAGTTACTGATGAACACTAACACATGCAGTTTTATACTTTGCTGATGTATTTGACAATTAAGCCAGATTCAACACCTCAAATCTTTCAAACAGGTTATATTAACTTTGTTTAAACCACTTTTATCCCTAAGCATGCATACACACTAAGTGTTCCCAAAGCACTTAACTCAAATTCATTAATCAGAAAGAGGATTTACAAGTGTTTGAACAAAGGAAAAACCAAAAGCAAACGTCTCATTGAGACCCTATGGATTTATATATAGCCTTACAAGTGACTAAGGAACAGCTAAAAAGTTTAAACCCTAATGCTTGATCTTCCACATTTACCCTTGAGAACTTTTGGCATCTTCTTGAATCATGTGACTGAATTTGGAGCCTTGTGGTAGCTGGCATGTAGAAAGTTGATCAAAGGGCTCCAAATGAGCTTAACTTCAAAGCTATGTTGTGGGACGTCGGATTGCTGCCATCTTTTTGGCAGTATGCATGAGTGTGGAGCAGGGGAGTCACAAGGAGACAAATGGGGTGATGAGGTGTCCAAGTTTAAGGTTGGGATGTGATTAGCAAACCCTTAATCTTAATTCTGGAGGTGATGGCTGCTTAATTGTTGCTTAATCAATAATCCCCAATTTGTGTGAAGAACACCAAGAACAGGTTTTTAATCCATTTGTATTTTTAAATAAGTGTTCAGCGCCTTTAATTAAATATTTAATTAAGGGTTTGTTAATTCAGTTGTGGGTGGATAGCTGAGGTGGACAAAGGGTGGAAGGGGATTGGTGGGTTTTGGTGAGTGGGGCACGTGTCACCCCCTCACTGGCCTAGGTAAGAATCTTGTCTGCCCCTTTTGGTCCCTTAACTCTTTTCTTCTTGCCTTTTCACTTGAAAACTCTATCAACGCCCAAACTTAGTTATAACAACTTTTGCACTTTTGCACTTTTGGCCCAAAAACTTTTACAAAGTGAATTCAGGGGTATTTGTTGCCATATTTGAATTCTTCAAGGGCTGATTTGGCATTTTGATGATGGATAATGGTCTTGATTTGTATAATGAGCATTTTGGAGGACTGAAATTGCCAAGTCATGTTTGATGAGGGACCATTTTTGCCAAATGTTGAAAGTTAAGGGTCCTTTTGTAATTTTGGGATTTTCAAAGGACCAAACTTGTAATTTCTTGTACTTTGAAGGACTTCATGATATGTTTGACTTTGTGGATGATATTGGTTGACAATTTAGCTTTGTTGAGGGGCTAAACTTGCCAAGTCTTCAAAGTGGAGGGCCCTTTTTGTGATTTTGACAAACTTTAGGGACCAATCTTGTAATTATGAGGATACAAGGGTATAAAGTGTCAATTCTTCCATATTGTAGGACCTTCTTCATAATTCTTCAAATCTTCAAGGGTTGATCTTGGGAAAGTCTTCATTAGGGCTTGGTTCATTGTGCGGCTTCGTTTCCCGTGTTCGTTTTTGCATGATTCTTGTGATCTTTTGTCATTTTCTCAATATCCATACCGAAAATACACAAGCAACAAACACAAGCATATATATGGGTATTTTGATGATATTTAATGCATTTTAATCCCTATTTGGAAGATGAGACTATGTATAAAAGCAGTCTCATCACTCCCCCATACTAAACCATTGCCGTGCCCTCACGCAATGCTAGAATAAAGTATCGTAGCATCTCCAAAATTCATTTTTATTCACTTTATTGAATGATAAACTATCTACACTACTATTTCTACTACTACTTGTGTTTTAGACATAATGTATGATTTTCATCGTAAAATGGGACGTTTAGGTTCATAGAATAAGAACACGTGAATGCTTCGTTAGAAATAATTTCATCGTCCTCGATTTTCACCCCAATTCCATGCCAAGCGTGCAACAAGATCATTGTCATTATAAGTTAGTAATGCTAACACTACTCATACGCCCTAATCACGTACTTATCCTCCCATTATTCCTAAGTTGTATCTCTTATATTTTATATTGTCTTGAATGTTTCACGAGGATACATTGTTGAGTTATGCGATAATAGAGATTTAGGTCTAAAAATAGAGTCCTAACGGTGTAACTAAGACCATCAAATCAATAACCCCTCCTAATAGACAACGATGTCAAAAAATTAAGTTGACAAGAAGAATCGATAAACACGGTTTTATAACGGTTTTGAACATGAGACTTATTACCAAGACTTTTATACGCCCCCTAACGGAAGGGCCTTATTATCTTTGGTTTACCTCCATCTTTTATTCAACTTCGCCATGAAGCTTTTATTATGACTTCGGTCTTGCCTTGCCTTTTATTATCCACCTCATCGGTAGTTTTATTAGCCAAAGACGTATATCCTCACGATAAAGCGAATTTTGGATCTTTAAAGCTTCGAAGATTAAGGCTTGATTCACTTTCAGTTTTGCATAGATTTTTCGGCCTTGTGGGGCTTCAAATTGTTTGCTTGATTTAGGTGAGCACTTGAAATCTTATTATTGGGTGAAGCTTTTGATTATTCGGGTGCCAATACTTCAAAACCGCGACGCTGGCGATACCTTAATGTCTTCCCAATTTAATTACACGGAAGCTACTAGAAAAGACTAGAAACCCAACAATCCTAACTAAACCGCTAAGTCAATATTTATTAAGCAAAAAATATTTATATGCTAAGGGAGAATAAGCAAACAACGAGAACACATGAGTTTTTGAAAGAATACGAGTACTCTACGTTTAGCATAGTAACTTATAATTAACCCTATCATTTCTCGTCCTCATTTAAGAGACTTAGCCTAATGTGTAGTTAAGGAATCAAAGCTAAGTGCTCAACACGCACGGTCGAGTAAAAAATTACTCTTATTCTCGCCATCAGAAGATCTACATTCGTGTCTTCAAACACTTATAAAACATGAGAAAAATTTTAAAATTTGGCCATTTTTAGCCTTATTTTGCAACAAAACGATAAACAAAAGGATAAACTTTGGAAAGCGTGAAGGTTTGGCAAGGCAAGTATCTATTCACCCCATACTAAAGTTAAACATTGTCCTCAATGTTTGAGTCTAGGGGTGCAAACACCCCCATACTAGAGACGTAGTCGAATGCCTAATCTAGCATGGAAAGGGTGTAACCATTAAATCAATAGCCGTTTATGAAGTGTGCTATAACCTAAGGTTAGAACATCAAAAGGATATATCATGAATATTGAGAAAGTCTTCAAAGCAAATGATCGAGTGCTCCCATAAAACGAACACGAGAGGCTCCAATCGTGAAGATAATGATCATCTAAAAACCACAATTCACAAACAACCACGAAACAAAGGTTGGAAGGGCATAAATCCCCACACATTAACTACATTAGAAAGAGATAATATGTACATAGGATAAGCATGGGCCTCCCCTACGAGGCTCCTCGTTTTTGATTTCCGAGTCATGAGCTCTACTCGATCCCCTCAATACTAATTATCATTGGGGAAGGTGACTTGGTCGAGGTAGTTCAAGGATGGAACTTCCCCGCCAAATTAGTGCTTCAACCTATGTCCATTCACCTTGAAGTTAGGACCATCATCTTGAGCTAGCTCGATGGTCCCATACGGAAACACTTGAGTCACGGTGAATGGACCGGACCAACGGGATTTCAACTTACCGAAAAAGATTTTCAAGCGAGAATTAAAAAGCAAAACTTGATCCCCAATGTTAAAAACCCGGTTTTTAATTTTAGAATCATGCAACTTTTTAGTTTTTTCTTTGTAAATCAATGAATTTTCATAAGCAATATCCCTCAATTCATCCAATTCATTTAATTGCATTTTCTGGTGTTTTCCCGCGGTCTCCATATCATCATTACAATGCTTTAGGGCCCAATAAGCCTTATGTTCTAACTCGATAGGCAAATGACAATTCTTTCCATACACAAGCTTATAGGGAGTGCACCCAATGGGCGTCTTATGAGCGGTCCTAAAGGCCCATAAAGCATCGTCTAACTTATCCGACCAAGATTCTCGGTTTTCCCCAACGGATCTCTCCAAGATCCTCTTCAAAGCTCGGTTTGAAACCTCGACTTGCCCACTCGTTTGTGGGTGATAAGCCGTAGAAAGCCGATGTGTAACCCCATATTTCCTTAAGACCCTTTCGAATTGGTCATTACAAAAATGGGTTCCAGGATCGCTTATGATCGCACGAGGGGTTCCAAACCGAGAAAACAAGCTTTTCAAGAACTTGACTACCACACGAGCATCATTGGTGGGCAAGGCTTTAGCCTCCACCCACTTAGATAGGTAGTCAACCGCAACGAGAATGTACTTATTACCACGAGATGATGGGAACGGCCCCATAAAGTCTATACCCCAAACGTCAAAGATCTCACACACTTGGATGATATTTTGTGGCATTTAATCTTTTTGTGAGGCTTTTCCTTGTCGTTGGCATGCATCACATGACTTCACAAGATCTTGTGCATCTTGGTAAATAGTAGGCCAAAAGAAGCCGGCATCAAACACCTTCTTAGACGTGAGATTAGCACCATGGTGACCACCCGTGGGTCCCTCATGGCAAGCTCTAAGGATGTTAGAAGCTTCGGTGCCAAATACACAACGTCGGATGATTTGATCCACACAAGTACGAAACAAGTAAGGGTCGTTCCAAAAGTAGAACTTGACGTCACGAAAAATTTTTCGTTTTTCTTGAGTCGTCATACCCTTAACGATGAAGTTACCCGCATGGTAATTTGCAAAATACGCAAACGATGGGGTGGAAGGATCAAGCTTAGAATTCACTACACCAAGTGTCTCGAGCGGAAATGTTTCGGTGATTTCCTTAGGCTCGTAAACACTTTGGTGAGGATCTTCCAAACGAGAAAGATGATCGGCCGCTAGATTCTCGGCTCCTTTTTGTCAACGATGGTGTGATCAAATTCTTGAAGGAGGAGAATCCAACGAAGTAATCTAGGCTTAGCATCTTGCTTTGCCATGAGATACTTGATAGCCGAATGATCCGTATACACTATGCATTTAGCCAAGACGAGGTAAGGTCGGAACTTCTCAAATGCATACACCACGGCAAGGAACTCCTTTTCCGTTGTAGTGTATTTTAGTTAAGCCTCGGTCATCGTCTTGCTAGCATAGTGAATAGGTAAGAAGTGCTTATCATGACGTTGCCCTAAAACGGCCCCAATAGCGTAATCACTAGCATCACACATGAGCTCAAAGGGGAGGTTCCAATTGGGAGCAACAAGAATGGGAGCTTCGGTAAGTTTCCTCTTAAGGATTTCAAAGGCTCGTACACAATCTTCGTCAAAGACAAAACGTGCCTCTTTTTCAAAAAGATGTGTAATGGGTCGAGAAATCTTCGAAAAATCCTTGATGAATCGACGATAAAAGCCCGCGTGGCCTAGGAAACTCCTAACTCCCTTAACGGTTTTGGGATGCGGTAATTTGGCGATGACGTCTACCTTAGCTTGATCTACCTCAATCCCCGCTTTCGAGACCTTGTGCCCTAAGACGATTCCACTCTTAACCATAAAATGACACTTTTCCCAATTGAGCACAAGGTTGGTTTCCTCACAACGTTTTAACATTCTCTCAAGGTTCGACAAACACGAAGTGAAAGAATCACCAAACACGGAAAAGTCATCCATGAAGACTTCCATCGTCTTCTCGATCATGTCATGAAAAATAGCCATCATACACCTTTGAAAGGTTCCCGGTGCATTACAAAGTCCGAATGGCATTCTATGATAGGCAAACGTTTCATATGGACACGTAAACGTAGTTTTTTCTTGATCACGAGGATCGATGGGAATTTGGAAGTAACCGGAAAAACCATCTAAAAAGCAATAGAAATCGTTTCCCGCAAGATGCTCCAACATTTGGTCCATGAAGGGCAAGGGAAAATGGTCTTTTCGAGTGGCTTCATTCAATTTACGATAGTCAATGCACACTCTCCATCCGGTCACAAGTCTAGTGGGAATTAACTCGTTGGCATCGTTTGGCACAACGGTCATCCCTCCCTTTTTAGGGACACAATGAATAGGACTCACCCAAGGGCTATCGGAAATAGGGTAAATCATTCCTGCGTCAAGGAGTTTAAGGACCTCCTTTTTGATGACGTCATGAATTTTGGGGTTCACCCTCCTTTGACTTTGGATTGCGGGCTTGTAATCCTCCTCCATTAATATTTTGTGGGTACAAAACTTGGGATCGATTCCCTTAATGTCGGATAACTTCCACGCAATTGCCCCTTTGTGGTCCTTTAGAACATTGACAAGTGCGGTTTTTTCATCAATCGAAAGTTCCTTCGCAATAATAACTGGCAACTTGTCGTCCTCCTCCAAATAGACATATTCGAGGTGAGGAGGTAAATCTTTCAACTCAAGGATATGTGGTTCCTCAAGTGAAGATTTGGGCTCGATACTCATAACCTCCTCGGATGGAGGAAATGGGAAATCGTTAAGAAAATCCTTGATAATCGAGAAGTCCTGATCGTTGTCGAGGTCTTCGTCACAAGTACGTGAAACATCTAATTCTTCCAACGTAAAACCACCACCTTCAAATGGAGTGAAGGTTGGTGTCGAATTATCAAGAATTGGATCTAACATAGTGGGATTGCCACTAGTTTCTTCATCACCAAAACCTAGAACTTCTTGTGAAAATTCCTCGCAAACCACGTCGATCATATCAACGAGGTTTATGGTTGCAACGGAATAAACATGAGAAATTTGAGAGTTTTGAGTTGCGTTTATAACAAGTTCCTCGTCGTTGAAACGTAAGGTGATCTTTCTAGCATGCACATCGATCAAAGCCATAGACGTATCTAAAAACGAACGACCTAAAATGAGAGGAACTTTAGGATCCGTGGGGATATCAACAACGATAAAGTCTACGGGATAGTAGAACTTCCCCACTTTCACGAAAACGTCTTCCGCCAAACCACATGCGGGAATCGTGGAATGGTCGGCCAACTCGATAGACATTAGTGAAGGAGTAAGATTGGGAAGATTGAGCGACTTGAAGATTGCAAGTGGCATCAAGTTAATGCTAGCACCAAGATCGGCCAAGGCGAAGCATTCCTCCATATCTTGGATTGCACAAGGAATCAAGAATTTACCGGGATCACCGACTTTTTGAGGTATGCGATTAAGATAAACCGACGAACAACTAGACAATTGATGCAATTTCTCCTTGTTGTTCAACATACTCTTAAAGTTAGCGGCAAATCGAGGCATCATGACCAAAGCATCGGCGAAACTCACATTAAGGTGCAAATCACGAAACATTTTCATAAAAAGCTCAAAATGGTAATTGTCGCGCTCTTGACGTTTCTCCTTCCGAAGTCTCGATGGATAGGGCAAAGGTGGTGTGGGTTGAGGCATAGTAGGCATAGCCTTTGGAATCTCGGGTTCCAATGATGGTAATGGGTCAACCGCAGGTGTGGCATGAGCGGTACTTCGTGGGATTGGGACATGCTCCTTTTGGACCACCACCTCGGGTTCTTCCTCAATTGCTTCTTCCGTAGGAGCAATTGGTTGAGGAGTCGGTTCCTTAAGTGTCTTACCACTACGTGTGGTAATCACTTTCATCTCACCCTTAGGGTTGGATATGGTGTTGCTAGGAAGACTACTCGAAGACGGTTTACACATTATTGCCTCAAACATAGATGAGATTTTATCTTCAAAATTGGATTGCCTCAATACAGCCTCGGTTTGCCTTTTCTCGGCCTTAATCATCTCTTGTTTAATCTCATGTTGCCCTTGTTCCATTTTTTGTTGGTTTTGTTGCAACCTAGTGACATTTCCTTCCATCTTGTTGGTGTGGATCTTAAGTTCATTAGCTAACTCATTTTTCAACTCTTTCTTCAAGTCGTTCTTAAACTCGGATCTTAGGCTAATGATTTCTCTTTGAATATTGTCAAACCTAGCATCATTCCCACTAGCATATTCAACAAACTCACTTGGAAGATCTTTCAATGTTTGCAAACTTTTGTTGTTGTTTTGAAAATCATTTTGATTCTTGTTTGAAACTTGATTATTAGCCCCTTGATTCCCATAGTTTCCCTTGTTGTAATTGTTTTTGAAACCAACTTGATTGTTGCGATAGTTGTTGTTAGCATTTTGATTTAAACCAAAACCCGGTGGAGTCATTTGATTAGAGCGGGAAACTTGACCGTTTTGGTTGTAATTTCCGTGGACGCGAAGGCACTCGAAGTGTTACCACCGTTGGTAATGCACTCGGAGAAATCATGACCTCCACCACAATACATGCAAGAAACCTCTACCGCTTTAGCCGTAGCGGGAGCACTTTGTTCACCAACTTTAAACTCAATCAAAAATCCTTTAAGCTTATCAAAAATCTTGTTTTCCAAGTTCGCCTCAATTTGGCAACCATCGATGGTAGTAGACAAAGAAGGTGAGGCCGAAGACGAAGCCTTACGAACACTAGACGTGCTACGAGGACTATACACCTTAGATCTATTTTCAATTATCACCAAAGCTTCCTCAACCGTTTTACACAAAAAATTACCACCCGCGGCGGCATTCAAATAATCCCTTTCATGATCATTAGGTCCATTGTAAAACGTGTCGATTTGATGCAAATCGGAAAAACCGTGATGAGGACATTCATGTAACATTTCCTTAAACCTATTCCAAGCCGTTGAAAAACTTTCATTAAATTCTTGTGAAAACTTTGAAATCTCGTTTTTCAAGTGCGTAGTCTTAGAGGGCGGAAAAAATTGGTTCACAAACTTAGACACGAGATCCTTCCACGTCAATATAGAATTGGGTGGCTCTTTCTCTAACCAAATTTTAGCGGGCCCCGCTAAGGAATACGGAAAAAGCATCATCTTAATCGAGTCATTCGAGACATCCTTAAACTTGCAAGTAGCGGTAAGACGATTGAATTGGCGGATATGGTTGTGGGGATTGTCCTTCTCATCACCACAGAATTTATTGTTTTGGATCATCGACAACAAACCCGTTTTCACCTCAAAATTCTCCGCAAGGATAGCGGGAATCACAATAGCCTCTCCATAACCCTCGCCATGGTTGGTTCTTCTCTTACAATGGGTTCGTCAATAGGAGACTCCTCACTAGAATTGTTTGGAGTGGGAGTTTTGTTCTTTCGTTTACGTGCACGTCTTGATTGATTACGAGTTAGCATAAACGTCACGTACAACGAGGGGACGAGAAAAGAAGATTCTTTTTGGTGTTTTGTATTTTCCAATTTTTTTTTGGTTTTTGATTGTATTAACCTTTTTGGAATTTTTGGAATGTATTAAGTAGACACAAATCTACAAATCTCCTCCTTAATCAAATCTCTTGATTAAAGAAGCCTCAAGGAATGAAAACGATCACGTGAAGTGAACGCCTTCGATGACTTTAGAACGTTGGTGGAACACCAAAACGTTCAAGAGGGTTTAATCAATGGAAACCAAGAAAATATATATGATACTTATTAATACTTTGGGCGGCAAAACCCTCGATTAGCCTTCAAAATCAAATACTCACAAGCAAGCGGGGAAACGAGGCGGCGCGAAGCACTTAAGAGCCTTTTTCCTTAGGATATATTTTATAATATCCGCCTTATACCCACCTTATAGTTTATATTTTCAAAATCGAGCTTCACGAAAGTATTTATCTATTTTTGCCTTTTTCTTTGGTTTGAGATTCGAATACAATGATTGGGTAATGACCTCCTAAGTCAAGGTTGTGATTTCTCACGTATTTGGAGTACTTGTGAATTTATTGTTCTACGTATACAATATAGTAATAGTATTCACACAAAAACCGAAAACCGATAATACGTATTAGTAGAGTGCTACTAATACAAATACTAATTATGGTTAGTATATAAAAACAACAATTCCAATCAAAACACAACACGCCTCCCCGGCAGCGGCGCCAAGATTGATGTAGAGTTTTTGCTACCCTTTAGGGAAAGGATGACAAAATAGTGGAAAGCGTTAAGTGTCGGTTTAGGAAAACCAAGCACTAATGACCAATTAAGTTCAAGTTTGTTTCCCAAGGAGGCTAGTGTGTTATGTGTGTAATGATTTGGATTATCTTTGTGATTATATTTTGAGAAAGAAAAATAGAAAGGGGATTAGAAGAGAATGACGGTTACGAAGACGAATTAAACTAAGTCTAAAAAGGTATACACGTAAAACCGTAAAAAGTGCTAAAATTAAAATTTTAACCTAAAAATTCCTAAAAATTACCAAAAATCCACAATAATATTCTAAGAGTTTACAAAAATTCCAAACTTGCCAAAACCTTTTAATTAATTAGATAATGACTTTTTAATGCTAATTAAAGCCCTAAAAATCAAAATTAATTATTAAAAAGCCCTAAATAAGATTTTAAAGTTTGTAAACCTCAAAAATACTCTAATTAAGCTAAAAAGTATTTTTCAAAATTTTAAAACCACTAAAAACTATTTTTAAACAATTAAAAACTAATAAAACCAATTAAAATTTAAATTAATTCTAGAAAATAATTAAAAGACCCTAAAAATATTTGGAAAGTTGCAAAAATCCTAATTAAGTGTTTAGAACCTAGGAAAAATATAAAAACCTAGAAAATCAGACTTCTAATTTTTAATAATAAAATAATAATAAAATTATATTAAAAATCAAAAAATCATAAAAGAAATTCTAAAAACTTGCAAACTAGCTTAATTTAACCTAAATAACTCATAAATGAAAGTGAAATTACCTAAATACCCCTATTGGGCCTAGAAAATGGGCTAAACCCAAAACAGTAGCTTATTGGGCCAAAATTGGGCCCAATAACAAAAAGTGTTCAAAATAAGCCCAAAAAGCACAGGTTGACTCAAAATTTGATTTTAAACAACTTTTTCCAAAGGCCCAAAAGTTGAAAATATGAAATAAGCTAACTTATAACAAACAGCTTATTCTTAATGGGCTTTTTGGCCCATTAAGCCATAAGCTAATGCCATAAGCTAAAATTTGACACACAAGCTTATTTTGACCTAATAAACACTTCTGTAAAAAGAAATTTGAAATAAGCCCAAGGAATAAGCCTGAAAATGCAATAAGCAATCTACACAAAACGACAAAATAGTCGTTTTTGAGTTTTAGGCCACCCCAAGTGCTGATTCAAGTTCCAAAAGCTTTGAAATGACTTAATTAAGCAAAATCAACAAATAATTTTCATATAAGCTGACTCAATAAGCTGGAAAAAGCAAATAAGCACTTATGAAAAAGTCAAATAAGTTAGTTTTCTAGTAAAAAGTCAAAGTCAAAGTCCAATAAGCTCCAGTTTACTTAAATGGGTCAAATAAGGAAGACCTATCACAAAAAATAAGTTGTTGCAAGTCTGAATAAGCTAGAATAGCTTATTGATAAGCTGATGACAAAATTACACTAGCAGGGGCTAGTTTTGGATGTTAAGCAGTGGAAACTTTTTCCACCGCTTGACTTGTTTGACTTTTTGTCTTTAGTGACTTTTTTGGAGATTCAGATTTCACAAAGGCACCCAAATGATCTTTGGATCAAAAGGAGTCAAATACAATCAAAATAACACAATCACTAACACCTAATTGATACAGTTTAATCAAATAATCACCAGACATGATACAGACATGAACAATAAGCAGTTAAGCACTTATGACCAGTTTTAGCACAAATCAGCCAGCCAAATTCAACCAAATGCATACACAAGCTATTATAAACTCCAATAAGCAAGTCTAAACAGGTTTCATGCAATGGTTCAAAGAATTAAGCAAGATTCAAGCCAATGAAAGTTACTGATGAACACTAACACATGCAGTTTTATACTTTGCTGATGTATTTGACAATTAAGCCAGATTCAACACCTCAAATCTTTCAAACAAGTTATATTAACTTTGTTTAAACCACTTTTATCCCTAAGCATGCATGCACACTAAGTGTTCCCAAAATCCCAGGTCAAAACAGGCAATATCAAAGTCTATATAGCAGATTGTTTGATTCAAAGCTTCAAACCCAAAAACTTGCAGTTAAACACTCTCAACCAAGCATATATCAGATACAAAGCATAAACACAAACTTCCCTTAACACAATAACAAGTTGCAAGCAAAAACAGATAGACCCAAACACCCCTTTATCTTTTCCAAATCAAATTTTTCAAAGTAAAAGTGAGATTCAAGGCTACCCAAGCATCAATTAACACTAAAACAGGTAAGATTAACAGATTCAAGCAAGAACAAGCCACAAAATCCACAAAATCACAAGTCACATACAAATATCACCAAAAATCATGAATTTAAGCAGATTTTAGGATTGAGTATGCAAACCTCATGGATGTACATCCACACCCACGAATTTTGAGCTTATGTGCTAGCAAGAACAAGCACAAGCTTCCACAATAAGTCTGCTAAGATTGAACAAGGTTAAAGCACAAGAACATAAAAATCAGAAACTTCAAAAATCTTGATTAATACAACCTTGTTACCCCACAATTGATTATCCCCAAGTTATAAGCCTCACCACACCTTAATCAACTCAATTAGGATGCTATGATCAGCCCTATAACCCAAGAATTCCAAGATAGAAACAAGAACTTAGCAAAATATCAAGAAAATGAGAAAATGTGCAAACCTTTGCACACTCCTCTTTTGAAAACAGGTTTTAAACTTCAAAAGCAGTAAACTAAGAACATAAACAAGCAGAATAAAGATGGCACTTGGTCTTTCTTCAAAGCACTTAACTCAAATTCATTAATCAGAAAGAGGATTTACAAGTGTTTGAACAAAGGAAAAACCAAAAGCAAACGTCTCATTGAGACCCTATGGCTTTATATATAGCCTTACAAGTGACTAAGGAACAGCTAAAAAGTTTAAACCCTAATGCTTGATCTTCCACATTTGCCCTTGAGAACTTTTGGCATCTTCTTGAATCATGTGACTGAATTTGGAGCATTGTGGTAGCTGGCATGTAGAAAGTTGATCAAAGGGCTCCAAATGAGCTTAACTTCAAAGCTATGTTGTGGGACGTTGGATTGCTGCCATCTTTTTGGCAGTATGCATGAGTGTGGAGCAGGGGAGTCACAAGGAGACAAATGGGGTGATGAGGTGTCCAAGTTTAAGGTTGGGATGTGATTAGCAAACCCTTAATCTTAATTCTGGAGGTGATGGCTGCTTAATTGTTGCTTAATCAATAATCCCCAATTTGTGTGAAGAACACCAAGAACAGGTTTTTAATCCGTTTGTATTTTTAAATAAGTGTTTAGCGCCCTTAATTAAATATTTAATTAAGGGTTTGTTAATTCAGTTGTGGGTGGATAGCTAAGGTGGACAAAGGGTGGAAGGGGATTGGTGGGTTTTGGTGAGTGGGGCACGTGTCACCCCCTCACTGGCCTAGGTAAGAATCCTGTCTGCCCCTTTTGGTCCCTTAACTCTTTTCTTCTTGCCTTTTCACTTGAGAACTATATCAACGCCCAAACTTAGTTATAACAACTTTTGCACTTGTTAGCCCTATATTTTATATAGTCGAACAAGAATGTAATAGGTCATCTTAGTCGTTAAAAGGTCTTGTATTGTAATAGGTTAGTCGGGAAAACCGGGCTTGGACTTTAAGCTAATATTGTATAAGTTAGGGGCGTAAGCCCAAAACAAAGCCAAGCCCGGCCCAAGATGAAGCCCACAAAGGCCTTAGGTCGTGGCATATATAACCCTCTTCCACATGTGGAAGAGGGTGTTGGTTCATTTTACTTTCTCTCTCTAGTAAACATAAACCTTCCAAATCTCTCTTGTTTCTCTCTCTACTTTTCTTCTCTTTCTCTCTCTAAGAATCTTGTGTTATGGATTGATTAGGAACAACATTTGGTATCAAGAGCCTATAGTGGATAGGTGATTGAAGATTCGTGTGGTGTGTTCTTGATTTTTCGTGGTCATTTTGATCTATATATCTCGTCCCAAAATTTTTCTTGTGTTTTTTATGGTTTTTTTCTTGATACAAATCTTCTACATAGTTGTGGTAGGGATTTGGTATAGTTACTTTGGCTAAAAACACAAAATTTTTGGGTGTTTTGATCATTTTTTGGCTTAAAATCACGAATTGGTTGAGTTTTGTCCGAGAAAAGTGGAAAATATTCCGATCTGGTCAAATCGGAAAAGGGTGTACTTATTCAGATCGGCATTCCGATTGGTTGATATTCAGATTGGGCATTCCGATTGGCATTCAGATCGGCATTCAGATCGGTTGATATTCAGATTGGGCATTCCGATTGGCATTCAGATCGGCATTCCGATTGGTTGGTATTCAGATTGGGTATTCCGATTGGCATTCAGATCGACATTCCGATTGGGTGGTATTCAGATTTGGTACATTCCGATTGGTATTCAGATTGGGTATTCCGATCACTCATTCCGATTGGTCATTCCGTTTTGGCATTCCGATTGGGTATTCTGATTTGAGATTCCGATTGGTCATTCCGACAAGGTTATTCCGATGGGCATTCCGATGGATATTTTGTTTGAGCAATTTTTAGACTTAGCCACTATCTAGACTAGTTTAGGAACATCGTTTACACGAAAATTAAAAAAAAAAAAAAAAAAAAAGAGTTAAAATTTTTAGGTCAAGTAAAATCAAATTTTTTCCCTATTAGTTTTTGGCTATTTCTAACTCAAATTCAAAATTTGGCGATACAAAATTTTTCGGCTTACCGTTTTGTCAGACTGAGGAATTTATTGTCGGACTGAGAAAAAATTTTTCTGGAAATTTCGGAATTTCAATTTTAACCACACATCATCACAACAAATCCACTAAGATCTGCAATTCATTCACAAGTATTCACCATGTCTAACACCAACATCAACATTGCAACTGCTAATCAAATTCGTTTGGAACAAGGTGGCAACGGTAATCCACCCGTGCTCACTGCCGGTTGCTACGTTCAATGGAGATCTCGTTTTCTCAGATTTCTCGACGGAAAAGAAAACCAAACTGCTCTTCGTCACTGCCTTGAGAATCCACCTCCAGTTTTTGAATTCAGACCAATTACTACACAGGCAGAGGATGGTACTTCATCAACTATACGAGCTATGGAGGATTTTGACACATGTTCTGCTGAGAAAAAGAAACTCCTCCAAGCTGAAGCTGATGCTGTAAACTTCATACTCACTGGAATTGATAACGATATCTATTCCACAGTTGATGCATGTCCTAATGCTATGGAAATGTGGAATGCAATTCATCGATTGAAGCAAGGTGAGTCGATCAATGTTCAAGATCTCGAGACTAATCTACTTTGGGAGTTTGGAAAATTCACATCTGAAGATGGTGAATCCATTGACTCATATTACTCGAGATTCTACAAAATGATGAATGAGCTTGTCAGAAATCAGTGCACCATCTCCAATCATCATGCCAATGTTCAGTTCTTACTTCAACTCAAACCAGAATGGCAAAGGTTTGTGACTTTGGTCAAACAAAGGGAGGATATCAAGACTATCTCTTACCACAAACTTTATGATATCTTGAAACAACATCAGAATGAAGTGAATGAACTAAGGGCTGAAAAGGCAGAACGGTCTGCTAATTCTATTGCTTTTGTGGCTGCTACTTCAACAAAACCCGTTCCCCGTCAACAACCACCTACTCATTCCTCAAAGTCATCAAGCTCATCCACCAAACCTTTAGTTGCTGCTAAACACAAAGCAAAAGCAATTGTCCCCACTCCACCTCCAAAGTATGACACTGAGTCAGATGGAGACAGTGATGATGAACAAACTTCAAGGGACAAGAAGATTGAAGAACTCATGTCTTTACTCACCACAACTTATAAGAAGATCTACAAACCTACCAACAACAACCTCAGATCATCATCCAATGCTAGATATAAGGAAGTTGATCATGCACCTAGGTATGATCGTGATGCTAGGTATGATAATCAGAGGATGCTGAATCAAGTTGGGGCTAGAGATACTGTAGGCACTCCGGTTGTGCAGAAGACTGGGATTCAATGCTTCAACTGTAAGGGATTTGGGCACATGGCTAGGGAATGCAAGAAGCCAAAACGGGTTAAAGACTCAGGGTATCACAAGGAAAAGATGCTGCTGTGTAAGAAAGAAGAAGCAGGAATTCCACTCACAGCAGATGAAGTTGACTGGCGTGATGACACTGATGATGAAGTCGATGATCAAGAGCTAGAGGCACATTATGTGTACATGGCAAAGATTCAAGAAGTGCTTCCAGAGACTACTGATACTTCTGGACCTATCTTTGATACTGAGCCAATTGAAAAGGTACCAACAAATGATAACTATAATGTGTTTGCTAATGAACGACGGCATCCTGAGCAACCCGAAAGCATCAATGACACATATGTAATGGACACGGAGGATAGCAATATCTTTACGGATTCACAGCATATGTGTAATGATGACGGTAATGCTGCTCAGGATACTGACTCGGATGAGGACCGTGATTTGCTTGCGTCTATAATTGATTCTTTAAAACATGAAATTGAGGAAAACAAAGATGCTAATAAACGTTTGAAGCAAGCAAACACATCCTTAGCCGAGGAGATAGACAGGCTTAAAGAGTGTGATTATGTAAAAGAAGCTGATCGACGAGTTGCAATAGCTAATGGTTTGGTATATGAACGTAAGGTGCTCAACGAACAATATTGTTCTGAAGTAACACACGAAATTCATATGTCAAAACAGAAGATATCGGAACTTGAAGAACAACTGCTGCTACATAAACTCCAAATTACTGAATTAGAGTCGGTTAACAAAGAACAAACTGAGCTTTATAAAACTCGTGAAGAAAAGGATATTGAAAAAATTCTTGCTTTGGAAAAGAGAGTCGACACGTTAAACAACATTGTTTACAAAACGGGTCAGTCTATTCAAACTATGAATATGCTCAATAGAAATATGAAAACGAGTTTTGTCAAGCCTGAATATCTCAAGAAAGCTCAAAGTACCAAGCCTGCTCTTTATGATATCGGTTGTTATGTTGATAATCTTGCTCTTATGCTTTCCCCTGACTGCGACGAAATCATTCGTCAACAAGAAGAAAGTCGATCAAACTTAAGTGATTTAATAAACCTTTCTGATTCTAACAATCATATTAAGTTTGTCCCTCAAAAAGAACTTTCAAAAGAACAAAAGATGTATAATAGTGTTCCACCACCAAGTGATGAACCACAAAAGAAAGTTTCTTTAAAAAGGAGTTTCAAAAAGCAATCAATTTTGTTAGAAAAGCGAATTTTGGATGAAAAACGTAAATGGGATGAGAAAAGCAAAAGTGTTCAGCAATTTGAGTTTATAAAACAAGGGGTTTTAAATTTGTACAAAGGTGTCGTCGACTATGAAAAAGTTTCTAGGGATACCATTTGGAATATTAAACCTAACCCACAAGTAGAAGTCGTCATTCAACAATGCATTGTTCCAACCATTGATGATCTTTCAAAAAATGTGGAAATGTTTTATAATGCTCTCACTGAAGAAATGTTAACTGATTTAAGCTATGTCAAATCTCTTGAAGATGAAGTTGATTTTCTTCAAATTAAATTAAAGACACAAGAACACCAACTTTCTAACGAAATTGATCGACTTTCTAAGGAGTATTTTTATGCTGACCATATGAATGCTATACTTGGTGTGTATACCGATCTTGATCAATATTGTCATGTAGCATGTCTCGTGTCAGAATCAGACGCGAAATGTCGCAATCTTGAAGTAGAGCTTTCGAAACAAATTCAGTCATATAACAAACTTTCGAAAAGTTTTTCTCAACTTGAGAAACACTCCATTTCTCTTGAACTTGCTTTACAAAAAGGTGAAAAATCTCATAATCATAAAAAGTGTCAAGAAATGTCAGCCTCTTCGTTTCGTTTACTAAATGAAAAGGATTTCGAAATAAATGATTTGAAAGCTCAGCTAAAAGAAAGGGACATAGCCATCAGTGAGTTACAGAAACTCATTGAGAAAATGAAAGGAAAGTCTGTTTTGGGTAAACCATCCGCTGTTCGGCAACCGAATGCGGTTAAATGTCCTAAATCATCTATTTTGGGACAATCCCCACAGACTTTGCCTAAGATAGGAAATGATAAGAGCACTAATGTGATAGCACCTGGAATGTATAAGATGAACACTAGGTCCACTCAATCTGGAACAATGCAGTTACCTCAGAATACTAGGAAAACTAATCAACATGTGTCTTCTTCTACAGGAGTAAATCCCACTACTAGTGTTAGCGGACCACAGCTTAAGAGCACTAGAATTGAAGATAGAGTCATGCCTAACAATAGTCAAGGGAAGAAGAAGGAAGTAGAAGATCACCGTAGGAATTTTAAGTTTTCTAAGAATAAAACGTCTGTAACTGCTTGTAATGACAGTTTAAATGCTAAGACCTCGAATGTTGAATTTGTTTGTGTTGAATGTGGAAAATGTGTTCGTACTTTCAATCATGATGCTTGTGCTCTTAATTATAATGGCGTGAATACTAGAACTAGGAAGCCTATTCGTATGCCCACTAGTACTAGTAAACCCACAAGAACTTTGAACCAATCCACTGAGCAACCACTTAAGAAACTAAGTGCGTTAGAATCCACTACTCTACGTAAACAAAGCAGGTTAAAGAAGCTTTATGAGAACATGATTAGGACATGTACATGGGGGTATTCAAGATTTACACCACCTGGATACAAATGGGTACCTAAGACAACCCCCATTCTAATTGGGTCTATGAATGTTAGCTTGCCTTTAGAATCTAGGTCCACTACTATTTTGGAACCCGTTTCTATCAAGGGCTCCCATTTGTCAAATGCTACATTGTCTTCTAATTCTTCTGCAGCTCGTCGAACTCATCCTATTCATAATGGACTCCGGGTGCACAAAGCACATGACGGGCAATCTCAAGCTTCTCATTAACTTCGTGGAGAAGTTTCTGGGTACGGTACGGTTTGGAAATGATCAATTTGCACCGATACTCGGATATGGAGACTTGGTTCAAGGGAATATCACTATAAAACGGGTTTATTACGTCGAGGGACTGAATCACAATTTATTCTCGGTTGGTCAATTTTGTGATGCGGATTTGGAAGTGGCTTTTCGGAAATCTACTTGCTATGTTAGAGACTACGATGGGAATGACCTTCTTACAGGTTCTCGTGGTTCTGATCTCTACACAGTAACTCTTCAAGACACATCTTCAACAAATCCGATTTGCTTAATGGCTAAAGCTTCTTCATCTCAAGCATGGTTATGGCATCAACGATTGTCACATCTCAACTTTGACACCATCAACTTGCTTTCGAAGAATGATATTGTGACCGGTCTTCCTAAGTTGAAATTCGTCAAAGACCATCTTTGTTCTTCTTGTGAGTTGGGGAAAGCAAAACGGAAGTCTTTCAAAACAAAGACTACCCCTAGCTCAAAAGGACGATTGGAACTTCTACACATGGATTTATGTGGTCCCATGCGTGTAGAGAGTATTAACGGGAAAAAGTATATTCTCGTGATTGTTGATGATTACTCTAGATACACATGGACTTTCTTCTTAAGGTCCAAAGATGAAACACCAGAGGTTCTCAAAAACTTTCTCAAGATGATACAACGCAATCTTCAAGCTCAAGTCTTAACCGTAAGAACAGATAGGGGTACTGAATTTTTGAACAAGAACTTGCAATCTTACTTTCAAGAAGAAGGCATCGAACATCAAACTTCTATTGCTCGAACTCCTGAACAAAACGGCGTTGTCGAAAGACGGAACCGTACTTTGGTTGAGGCTGCTCGAACAATGCTTTCTGCTTCAAAATTACCGCTATTCTTCTGGGCTGAAGCAATTGCAACTGCCTGTTATACTCAGAATCGTTCTCTCGTCATCCCTAGACATGAAAAGACACCTTACCACATCATCAATGGCAGGAAACCTACTGTCAAATTCTTTCACGTATTTGGATCTTTATGCTACATCCTTAAAGACGGTGAGAATCTCGACAAGATGAAAGAAAAAGGTGATGCATGTATTTTTGTGGGGTATGCTACATTGTCGAAAGGATATCGGGTCTATAACAAGAGAACAAAGATCATTGTCGAAACAATTCATGTGAACTTTGACGAATTGCCACAAATGGTACTTGATCACAACAGCTCAAGTCCCGCACCTCAATGTCCAACAATGGCACCTACACAAAACAGTGTACGTCCCGTGAAAGAATGTCAACAAAGTTCTCCTACAGCAGACTCGACGGATACGACACATATGAATGAGTTGGTTGATTTATATGATCCTATGTTTGATGAATATTACTATGGAAACAATCAAGTTGTGTCAAAGCCTTCCGCTGTCAATACTGCTGATGCACCTGAACAAAATCAACAAAACACAACTGCCTCTACTTCAGCAACCGTTGCTCAAGAGACAATTCCAGTGGATACTCAACAAACTCAAGAAACTATCATACAACCAACATCACCAACCGTCAATGCTGAAGGAGGAAACAACAATCAAGCAGTCGATGCACAACCTGACGATGAAGAATTTATCAATCCGTTCGGCACACCGGTACACGAAGTCGGAGAGTCTTCTAGTCAACATGTTGATCCGTCCAACATGCATACATTCTACCAACCATATCCATCCACTCACCATTGGACACGTGATCATCCATTGGAGCAAGTCATTGGAAATCCTTCACAACCGGTTCGAACACGCAGACAACTCGAAACCGATGGCGATGTGTGTATGTATGCACTCACCGTGAGTTCAACTGTACCTACAAACATCAAACAAGCCATGAATGATCATGCGTGGATTGAATCAATGCAAGACGAAATTCATCAGTTTGAACGCCTAAATGTTTGGGAACTTGTTGACCGGCCCTATGGAATGTCAATTTTAGATTTCAAATGGATCTGGAAAAACAAACTGGATGAAGAACAAACCATCATCAAAAACAAATCTCGTCTTGTGGTTAAAGGGTATCGTCAACAAGAAGGGATAGATTTCGATGAATCATTCGCTCCAGTTGCTCGTTTGGAAGCAGTCAGGATATTCCTTGCTTATGCTGCACATAAGGGCTTCACGGTTTTTCAGATGGACGTTAAAACTGCTTTTCTCAACGGTCATTTGAAGGAAGAAGTGTATGTGAATCAGCCGGAAGGATTCATCGATCCTCATCATCCTGACAAAGTCTATCGTCTCAAAAAGGCTGTATATGGACTTAAACAAGCTCCAAGGGCATGGTACGAAGAACTTTCAAACTTCTTGGTGTCCAAAGGATTCTCCAAAGGTTCTATTGATCCTACTCTCTTTACAAATAAATATGGGGATGACATAATGCTGGTGCAAGTTTATGTTGATGACATTATTTTTGGTTCTACGAACCCAAAACTTTCAAAACGTTTTGAAAAACTAATGCACAGCAGATTTGAAATGTCAATGATGGGGGAGCTAAAATTCTTTTTAGGCCTCCAGATTCATCAATCCCCACGTGGTATCTTCATAAACCAAGCTAAGTATGCTCAAGAGATACTTAAAAAGCATGGTATGACCTCATGTGCTCGCGTTGGTACACCATTGTCGACCACATCCCTAGACGCTGACTTGTACTCGTATCCCGTAGATCAAACGCGATATCGCAGTATGATCGGGTCACTTATGTACCTTACAGTCAGCAGGCCTGATATTCATCATGCCACATGCTATTGTGCACGATATCAAGCCAGACCTACTCAAAAGCACCTCAAAGAGGTTAAACGGATCTTTCGGTACCTTAAGAATACCATTCACATGGGACTCTGGTATCCGAGGGAAACCGGTTTTCATCTAACGGCTTTTTCAGATTCTGATCACGCAGGTTGTCTTGATAGTCGTAAAAGCACTTCTGGTAGCATACAATTTCTAGGTGAAGACAAGCTTGTCAGCTGGTCGTCAAAGAAGCAGGATTGCACTTCGCTCTCATCAGCTGAAGCAGAATATGTGGCTCTATCCGCGTGTTGTGCTCAAGTCCTCTGGATGAGAACTCAACTCACGGATTATGGCTTCCACTTTGATAAAATACCTATGTATTGTGACTCAAAGTCGGCCATAGCCATATCTTGCAACCCGGTTCAACATTCCCGCACCAAGCACATCGATGTCAGATATCACTTCATCAAGGAACAAGTGGAACGCGGCATCGTGGAATTATACTTTGTCAGAACTGAGTACCAGCTGGCAGACTTGTTTACAAAAGCTCTATCGAAAGATAGGTTTGCGTATCTCGTTGGCCGTCTTGGTATGAAGTATATGACTCCCGAAGACTTGGAGGTTTTGGCAAATGAAGCTGCTTGATATTCTCTCACAATGACTTCTAGGCGCATCACAGCTTAGAACTCGGACCTCAACTAAGGAAAGTTTATCTCGGACGATAACTTATCCCTCTCAACGAGAAATTCATATTTCTCGGTCATGAGCTTCTCATAAAAACATTCAAAGTTTTTAAGTTCATGAAAAACGATTTCTAAGTAAATGTCAGCTTAGAACTCGAACTTCAACTTAAGGAAAGTTTATCACGGATGATAACTTATCCTTCACAACGGGAAATTTATTTTTCTCGGTCATGAGCTAGTCACAAAACAATCAAAGTTTTGAGCTCATGAAAAGCGGACCCGAAAGGGGAGTGTACGTTTCAGTGCGCTTTCCCTAATCAATAGAAGAGAAGTCTTCTATCCTGATTATTTTAAAACCGTTGAACACAATTTTTCAAGAATTTCTCAAAAGGTTTTTCTAAATCTTTCAAAATTGTGTGTTCAACACTCCCTTCCTCATAATAGGTTTTTATATCTAAAAATGTCATATGTTATTTTGATCAATTTTTGAGGGGGAGCGTTTTAAAATCAAGCCTTTTAATGTTGTTGGGTACATCTCTAAAATTGTCATATTTTATGTATCCAACACATTCCGAAAATGATATAAAATTGTCAAATGTAATATATTATATCGGAAAAGGAATCTCAACTCCGTACCTCAACATATTTTGTGGTGTCGTTTTTCTAAAATTTTGTCAAATTTTGTCTCAAGACACACATATATTGTTGAGGGGGAGCGACCCGACTGAAAATGTTCCATGCTTCATTCGTGCACACATGTTTCTCTCCCAATCGGTTTTCAGAAATTGTCATATTTTAATCAATTAATATCTCTAATATGATGTTTTTATATTAGAGATAGGGGGAGAAAATGTGATTAAAATGTAATATATCGCAACATGTGATCTTAAAGACTAAAGTGCAACTCTTTCCTTCACATGCCAAACTATTTCGTATATCGATGCATGTGTGTAGGGGGAGCTTTTCGGAAATGTAAAACTTTCAAGTGTTAAAAGTTTTGATTTTTATCAAACACTTTGAATGGTTTTCAATGGTTTATGGTTACAATCTATACCCAGAACAACCTACTATCCACGACGGAACGATGGAGTCAAAAGGTGGTTTAGGATAGGAAACTAAGTCCTATGATCCAACCAGAACCGGAGGGATCTACCCAAGGACATTCCATAGCTAGAAATAGTTGTCCTTAGGAAAGATGGAGTGAAATGAAGCTGAATGCGGACCAATTACTTAAGTTAGCACTAGAAAAATCACAACAAGGTGCTAATGATGACGTATTGGTAAGCATTGAAGGAGTTGAATATTCTGTGCAACTTAGGTAGAAACCGGGTTAACACATCTTTTGAAGACAAGTGTCATGGACCCAGTGATGCGATGCACAACCCTTCCCCAGCCATTCGAGTTTCTCTCAAAAGAAACTTGTCTCATTGTCACGGAGATCAACACGTATCTATTGACTTTCTCACACCGAGTCAGTTAATATTGAAAAGGTGGCAGTCTGCTCCAGCCTCCGATTACCAAAAATGCACTTATTGAGTCTAGAGCCAAACGAGATCAATTTATCATCTCATTAGGACACAATCGAGTCCTACGCATTATCCTTGTGATATTGCCAGAACATCTGAGTGATACGATTCACAATGAAGATGGAAATCCTGCTTGAGCCAGCATCAAACAAGCTCATGGTAGGTAACTTGTGCGATTCTACACGAATCAAACTTGTGAGAACTGGAAAGCAACTAAGTTTGGATTCTTAATTGATTCAAACTTGATTCCAGGTTTCTTCGCAAAATCCATGTGATCTTGCCAGAACATTCAGAGTGACACTCACTAGTGTTTACAGTGACGAATGGAAATCCTTCCAGTGTCAACATCAAACAGCACTGCGGTAGGTAACTCGCAAGATTCTCTATGAATCAAGCTTGTGACAAACTGGAAAGCAACAATGGTGCGATTCTTTTAGAATCAAACTTGTTCCAGGAAATCTGAATTGACGACTCTAATCAGACGGATAATTTATCCTTATGATTCACTCTTTACGTTCGCAGTCTGCTTTGAGACGGTCGAGTAAAGAGAACTGGCTACTACCGCCGGGAAACCCTGTCAAGGAGGTTCTTAATCGAATCTACCTGATCACAGGTACGGTATTTAATACCGTTTAACGGTCTTCACCGACCGGAGGTAAAACGCTACCGAGTTAGGGTGAAATGTTCAAAGCCATTTCATCCGTGTCTATATATGTTGCTGCATATCAAGAAGGTGGCGTAGCTGTGCAACCGATGTCGATTCAGAAGTCACAAGAGCACAAGATGGCGATAATCAAGATACCTAAGAATGTAAGAATGTAATAGGTCATCTTTGTCACAAGGAGCAAAGATGAAGATCTCAAGCACTCTAAGTCAAAATGACAAAGGCTCAAGATAAAGATCACGAAAGCATGAAGGAACAAAGCTGTTACAAACAAGATCAAGACCAAGATACAAGACCAAAGCAGGAAGATCTCCTCTATAAGAATGTATTCACTCAATCATCTTATGCTTTTTAAGCTTTTTAAGATGACCGATACATTGGGGGAGATTGTTAGCCCTATATTTTATATAGTCGAACAAGAATGTAATAGGTCATCTTAGTCGTTAAAAGGTCTTGTATTGTAATAGGTTAGTCGGGAAAACCGGGCTTGGACTTTAAGCTAATATTGTATAAGTTAGGGGCGTAAGCCCAAAACAAAGCCAAGCCCGGCCCAAGATGAAGCCCACAAAGGCCTTAGGCCGTGGCATATATAACCCTCTTCCACATGTGGAAGAGGGTGTTGGTTCATTTTACTTTCTCTCTCTAGTAAACATAAACCTTCCAAATCTCTCTTGTTTCTCTCTCTACTTTTCTTCTCTTTCTCTCTCTAAGAATCTTGTGTTATGGATTGATTAGGAACAACAGCACTTTTGCACTTTTGGCCCAAAAACTTTTACAAAGTGAATTCAGGGGTATTTCTTGCCATATTTGAATTCTTCAAGGGCTGATTTGGAATTTTGATGATGGATAATGGTCTTGACTTGTATAATGAGCATTTTGAAGGACTGAAATTGCCAAGTCATGTTTGATGAGGGACCATTTTTGCCAAATGTTGAAAGTTAAGGGTCCTTTTTGTAATTTTGGGATTTTCAAAGGACCAAACTTTTAATTTCTTGTACTTTGAAGGACTTCATGATATGTTTGACTTTGTGGATGATATTGGTTGACAACTTAGCTTTGTTGAGGGGCTAAACTTGCCAAGTCTTCAAAGTGGAGGGCCCTTTTGTGATTTTGACAAACTTTAGGGACCAATCTTGTAATTATGAGGATACAAGGGTATAAAGTGTCAATTCTTCCATATTGGAGGACCCTTCTTCATAATTCTTCAAATCTTCAAGGGTTGATCTTGGGAAAGTCTTCATTAGGGCTTGGTTCATTGTGCGGCTTCGTTTCCTGTGTTCGTTTTTGCATGATTCTTGTGATCTTTTGTCATTTTCTCAATATCCGTACCTAAAATACACAAGCAAAAAACACAAGCATATATATGGGTATTTTGATGATATTTAATGCATTTTAAGCCCTATTTGGAAGATGAGAATATGTATCAAAGCAGTCTCATCACTCCCCCATAATAAACCATTGCCGTGCCCTCACGCAATGCTAGAATAAAGTATCGTAGCATCTCCAAAATTCATTTTATTCACTTTATTGAATGATAAACTATCTAAACTACTACTATTTCTACTACTACTTGTGTTTTAGACATAATGTATGATTTTCATCGCAAAATGGCACGTTTAGGTTCATATAATAAGAACACGTGAATGCTTCGTTAGAAATAATTTCATCGTCCTCGATTTTCACCCCAATTCCATGCCAAGCGTGCAACAAGATCATTGTCATTATAAGTTAGTAATGCTAACACTACTCATATGCCCTAATCACGTACTTATCCTCCCATTATTCCTAAGTTGTATCTCTTATATTTTATATTGTCTTGAATGTTTCACGAGGATACATTGTTGACTTATGCGATAATAGAGATTTAGGTCTAAAAATAGAGTCCTAACGGTGTAACTAAGACCATCAAATCAATAACCCCTCCTAATAGACAACGATGTCAAAAAATTAAGTTGACAAGAAGAATCGATAAACACGGTTTTATAACGGTTTTGAACATGAGACTTATTACCAAGACTTTTATACGCCCCCTAACGGAAGGGCCTTATTATCTTTGGTTTACCTCCATCTTTTATTCAACTTCGCCATGAAGCTTTTATTATGACTTCGGTCTTGCCTTGCATTTCATTATCCACCTCATCGGTAGTTTTATTAGCCAAAGACGTATATCCTCACGCTAAGGCGAATTTTGGATCTTTAAAGCTTCGAAGATTAAGGCTTGATTCACTTTCAATTTTGCATAGATTTTTCGTCCTTGTGGGGCTTCAAATTGTTTGCTTGATTTAGGTGAGCACTTGAAATCTTATTATTGGGTGAAGCTTTTGATTATTCGGGTGCCAATACTTCAAAACCGTGACGCTGGCGATACCTTAATGTCTTCCCAATTTAATTACACGGAAGCTACTAGAAAAGACTAGAAACCCAACAATCCTAACTAAACCGCTAAGTCAATATTTATTAAGCAAAAAATATTTATATGCGAAGGGAGAATAAGCAAACAACGAGAACACATGAGTTTTTGAAAGAATACGAGTACTCTACGTTTAGCATAGTAACTTATAATTAACCCTATCATTTCTCGTCCTCATTTAAGAGACTTAGCCTAATGTGTAGTTAAGGAATCAAAGCTAAGTGCTCAACACGTACGGTCGAGTCAAAAATTACTCTTATTCTCGCCTTCGGAAAATCTACATTCGTGTCTTCAAACAGTTATAAAACATGAGAAATTTTTTAAAATTTGGCCATTTTTAGCCTTATTTTGCAACAAAACGATAAACAAAAGGATAAACTTTGGAAAGCGTGAAGGTTTGGCAAGGCAAGTATCTATTCACCCCCCATACTAAAGTTAAACATTGTCCTCAATGTTTCGAGTCTAGGGGTGCAAACACCCCCATACTAGAGACGTAGTCGAATGCCTAATCTAGCATGGAAAAGGGTGTAACCATTAAATCAATAGCCGTTTATGAAGTGTGCTATAAACCTAAGGTTAGAACATCAAAAGGATATATCATGGATATTGAGAAAGTCTTCAAAGCAAATGATCGAGTGCTCCCAAAAAACAAACACGAGAGGCTCCAATCGTGAAGATAATGATCATCTAAAAACCACAATTCACAAACAACCACGGAACAAAGGTTGGAAGGGCACAAATCCCCACACGTTAACTACATTAAAAAGCGATAATATGTACATAGGATAAGCATGGGACTCCCCCACGAGGCTCCTCGTTTTTGATTACCGAGTCATGAGCTCGACTCGATCCCCTCAATACTAATTATCATTGGGGAAGGTGACTTGGTCGAGGTAGTTCAAGGATGGAACTTCCCCACCAAAGTAGTGCTTCAACCTATGTCCATTCACCTTGAAGTTAGGACCATCATCTTGAGCTAGCTCGATGGTCCCATACGGAAACACTTGAGTCACGGTGAATGGACCAGACCAACGGTATTTCAACTTACCGGAAAAGATTTTCAAGCGAGAATTAAAAAGCAAAACTTGATCCTCAATGTTAAAAACCCGGTTTTTAATTTTAGAATCATGCAACTTTTTAGTTTTTTCTTTGTAAATCAATGAATTTTCATAAGCAATATCCCTCAATTCATCCAATTCATTTAATTGCATTTTCCGGTGTTTTCCCGCGGTCTCCATATCATCATTACAATGCTTTAGGGCCCAATAAGCCTTGTGTTCTAACTCGATAGGCAAATGACGATTCTTTCCATACACAAGCTTATAGGGAGTGCACCCAATGGGCGTCTTATGAGCGGTCCTAAAGGCCCTAACTTATCCGACCAAGATTGTCGGTTTTCCCCAACGGATCTCTCCAAGATCCTCTTCAAAGCTCGGTTTGAAACCTCGACTTGCCCACTCGTTTGTGGGTGATAAGCCGTAGAAATCCGATGTGTAACCCCATATTTCCTTAAGACCCTTTCGAATTGGTCATTACAAAAATGGGTTCCACGATCGCTTATGATCGCACGAGGGGTTCCAAACCGAGAAAACAAGCTTTTCAAGAACTTGACTACCACAAGAGCATCATTGGTGGGCAAGGCTTTAGCCTCCACCCACTTAGATAGGTAGTCAACCGCAACGAGAATGTACTTATTACCACGAGATGATGGGAACGGCCCCATAAAGTCTATACCCCAAACGTCAAAGATCTCACACACTTGGATGATATTTTGTGGCATTTCATCTTTTTGTGAGGCTTTTTCTTGTCGTTGGCATGCATCACATGACTTCACAAGATCTTGTGCATCTCGGTAAATAGTAGGCCAAAAGAAGCCGGCATCAAACACCTTCTTAGCCGTGAGATTAGCACCGTGGTGACCACCCGTGGGTCCCTCATGGCAAGCTCTAAGGATGTTAGAAGCTTCGGTGCCAAATACACAACGTCGGATGATTTGATCCGCACAAGTTCGAAACAAGTAAGGGTCGTTCCAAAAGTAGAACTTGACGTCACGAAAGAATTTTCGTTTTTCTTGAGTCGTCATACCCTTAACGATGAAGTTACCCGCATGGTAATTTGCAAAATCCGCAAACGATGGGGTGGGAGGATCAAGCTTAGAATTCACTACACCAAGTGTCTCGAGCGGAAATGTTTCGGTGATTTCCTTAGGCTCGTAAACACTTTGGTGAGGATCTTCCAAACGAGAAAGATGATCGGCCGCTAGATTCTCGGCTCCTTTTTTGTCAACGATGGTGTGATCAAATTCTTGAAGGAGGAGAATCCAACGAAGTAATCTAGGCTTAGCTTCTTGCTTTGCCATGAGATACTTGATAGCCGAATGATCCGTATACACTATGCATTTAGCCAAGACGAGGTAAGGTCGGAACTTCTCAAATGCATACACCACGGCAAGGAACTCCTTTTCCGTTGTAGTGTATTTTAGTTGAGCCTCGGTCATCGTCTTGCTAGCATAGTGAATAGGTAAGAAGTGCTTATCATGACGTTGCCCCAAAACGGCCCCAATAGCGTAATCACTAGCATCACACATGAGCTCAAAGGGGAGGTTCCAATTGGGAGCAACAAGAATGGGAGCTTCGGTAAGTTTCCTCTTAAGGATTTCAAAGGCTCGTACACAATCTTCGTCAAAGACAAAACGTGCCTCTTTTTCAAGAAGATGTGTAATGGGTCGAGAAATCTTCGAAAAATCCTTGATGAATCGACGATAAAAGCCCGCATGGCCTAGGAAACTCCTAACTCCCTTAACGGTTTTGGGATGAGGTAATTTGGCGATGACGTCTACCTTAGCTTGATCTACCTCAATCCCCGCTTTCGAGACCTTGTGCCCTAAGACGATTCCACTCTTAATCATAAAATGAAACTTTTCCCAATTGAGCACAAGGTTGGTTTCCTCACAACGTTTTAACATTCTCTCAAGGTTCGACAAACACGAAGTGAAAGAATCACCAAACACGGAAAAGTCATCCATGAAGATTTCCATCGTCTTCTCGATCATGTCATGAAAAATAGCCATCATACACCTTTGAAAGGTTCCCGGTGCATTACAAAGTCCGAATGGCATTCTATGATAGGCAAACGTTCCATATGGACATGTAAACGTAGTTTTTTCTTGATCATGAGGATCGATGGGAATTTGGAAGTAACCGGAAAAACCATCTAAAAAGCAATAGAAATCGTTTCCCGCAAGACGCTCCAACATTTGGTCCATGAAGGGCAAGGGAAAATGGTCTTTTCGAGTGGCTTCATTCAACTTACGATAGTCAATGCACACTCTCCATCCGGTCACGAGTCTAGTGGGAATTAACTCGTTGGCATCGTTTGGCACAACGGTCATCCCTCCCTTTTTAGGGACACAATGAATAGGACTCACCCAAGGGCTATCAGAAATAGGGTAAATCATTCCTGCGTCAAGGAGTTTAAGGACCTCCTTTTTGATGACGTCGTGAATTTTGGGGTTCACCCTCCTTTGACTTTGGATTGCGGGCTTGTAATCCTCCTCCATTAATATTTTGTGGGTACGAAACTTGGGATCGATTCCCTTAATGTCGGATAACTTCCACGCAATTGCCCCTTTGTGGTCCTTTAGAACATTGACAAGTGCGGTTTTTTCATCATTCGAAAGTTCCTTCGCAATAATAACCGACAACTTGTCGTCCTCCTTCAAATAGACATATTCGAGGTGAGGAGGTAAATCTTTCAACTCAAGGATAGGTGGTTCCTCAAGTGAAGATTTGGTCTCGATACTCATAACCTCCTCGGATGGAGGAAATGGGAAATCTTTAAGAAAATCCTTGATAATCGAGAAGTCCTCATCGTTGTCGAGGTCTTCGTCACAAGTACGTGGAACATCGAATTCTTCCAACGTAAAACCACCACCTTTAAATGGAGTGAAGGTTGGTGTCGAATTATCAAGAATTGGATCTAACATAGTGGGATTGCCACTAGTTTCTTCATCACCAAAACCTAGAACTTCTTGTGAAAATTCCTCGCAAACCACGTCGATCATATCAACGAGGTTTATGGTTGCAACGGAATAAACATGAGAAATTTGAGAGTTTTGAGTTGCGTTTATAACAAGTTCCTCGTCGTTTAAACGTAAGGTGATCTTTCTAGCATGCACATCGATCAAAGCAATAGACGTATCTAAAAACGAACGACCTAAAATGAGAGGAACTTGAGGATCCGTGGGGATATCCACAACGATAAAGTCTACGGGATAGTAGAACTTCCCCACTTTCACGAAAACGTCTTCCGCCAAACCACATGCGGGAATCGTGGAATGGTTGGCCAACTCGATAGACATAGTGAAGGAGTAAGATTGGGAAGATTGAGCGACTTGAAGATTGCAAGTGGCATCAAGTTAATGCTAGCACCAAGATCGGCCAAGGCGAAGCATTCCTCCATATCTTGGATTGCACAAGGAATCAAGAATTTACCGGGATCACTGACTTTTTGAGGTATGCGATTAAGATAAACCGACGAACAACTAGACAATTGATGCAATTTTTCCTTGTTGTTCAACATACTCTTAAAGTTAGCGGCAAATCGAGGCATCATGACCAAAGCATCGGCGAAACTCACATTAAGGTGCAAATCACGAAACATTTTCATAAAAAGCTCAAATTGGTAATTGTCGCGCTCTTGACGTTTCTCCTTCCTAAGTCTCGATGGATAGGGCAAAGGTGGTGTGGGTTGAGGCATAGTAGGCATAGCCTTTGGAATCTCGGGTTCCAATGATGGTAATGGGTCAACCGCAGGTGTGGCATGAGTGGTACTTCGTGGGATTGGGACATGCTCCTTTTGGACCACCACCTCGGGTTCTTCCTCAATTGCTTCCTCCGTAGGAGCAATTGGTTGAGGAGTCGCTTCCTTAAGTGTCTTACCACTACGTGTGGTAATCACTTTCATCTCACCCTTAGGGTTGGATATGGTGTTGCTAGGAAGACTACTCGAAGACGGTTTACACATTATTGCCTCAAACATAGATGAAATTTTATCTTCAAAATTGGATTACCTCAATACGGCCTCGGTTTGACTTTTCTCGGCCTTAATCATCTCTTGTTTAATCTCATGTTGCCCTTGTTCCATTTTTTGTTGGTTTTGTTGCGACCTAGTGACATTTCCTTCCATCTTGTTGGTGTGGATCTTAAGTTCATTAGCTAACTCATTTTTCAACTCTTTCTTCAAGTCGTTCTTAAACTCGGATCTTAGGCTAATGATTTCTCTTTGAATATTGTCAAACCTAGCATCATTCCCACTAGCATATTCAACAAACTCACTTGGAAGATCTTTCAATGTTTGCAAACTTTTGTTGTTGTTTTGAAAATCATTTTGATTCTTGTTTGAAACTTGATTATTAGCCCCTTGATTCCCATAGTTTCCCTTGTTGTAATTGTTTTTGAAACCAACTTGATTGTTGCGATAGTTGTTGTTAGCATTTTGATTTGAACCAAAACCCGGTGGAGTCATTTGATTAGAGCGGGAAACTTGACCGTTTTGGTTGTAATTTCCCGTGGCCGCGAAGGCACTCGAAGTGTTACCACCGTTGGTAATGCACTCGGAGAAATCATGACCTCCACCATAATACATGTAAGAAACCTCTACCGCTTTAGCCGTAGCGGGAGCACTTTGTTCACCAACTTTAAACTCAATCAAAAGTCCTTTAAGCTTATCAAAAATCTTGTTTTCCAAGTTCGCCTCAATTTGGCAAGCATCGATGGTAGTAGACAAAGAAGGTGAGGCCGAAGACGAAGCCTTACGAACACTAGACGTGCTACGAGGACTATACACCTTAGATCTATTTTCAATTATCACCAAAGCTTCCTCAACCGTTTTACACAAAAAATTACCACCCGCGGCGGCATTCAAATAATCCCTTTCATGATCATTAAGTCCATTGTAAAACGTGTCAATTTGATGCAAATCGGAAAAACCGTGATGAGGACATTCATGTAACATTTCCTTAAACCTATTCCAAGCCGTTGAAAAACTTTCATTAAATTCTTGTGAAAACTTTGAAATCTCGTTTTTCAAGTGCGTAGTCTTAGAGGGCGGAAAAAATTGGTGCACAAACTTAGACACGAGATCCTTCCACGTCAATATAGAATTGGGTGGCTCTTTCTCTAACCAAATTTTAGCGGGCCCCGCTAAGGAATACGGAAAAAGCATCATCTTAATCGAGTCATTCGAGACATCCTTAAACTTGCAAGAAGCGGTAAGACGATTGAATTGGCGGATATGGTTGTGTGGATTGTCCTTCTCATCACCACGGAATTTGTTGTTTTGGATCATCGACAACAAACCCGATTTCACCTCAAAATTCTCCGCAAGGATAGCGGGAATCACAATAGCCTCTCCATAACCCTCGGTGGGTGCTTGAAGTAACTCCATCATAGTTCGATTCGCCATGGTTGGTGCTTCTCTTACAATGGGTTCGTCAATAGGAGACTCCTCACTAGAATTGTTTGGAGTGGGAGTTTTGTTCTTTCGTTTACGTGCACGTCTTGCTTGATTACGAGTTAGCATAAACGTCACGTACAACGAGGGGACGAGCAAAGAAGATTCTTTTTGGTGTTTTGTATTTTTCAATTTTTTTTTGGTTTTTGATTCTATTAACCTTTTTTTTGGAATTTGTGGAATGTATTAAGTAGACACAAATCTACAAATCTCCCCCTTAATCAAATCTCTCGATTAAAGAAGCCTCAAAGAATGAAAACGATCACGTGAAGTGAACGCCTTCGATGACTTTAGAACGTTGGTGGAACACCAAAACGTTCAAGAGGGTTTAATCAAATGAAACCAAGAAAATATATATGATACTTAGTAATACTTTGGGCGGCAAAACCCTCGATTAGCTCTCAAAATCAAATACTCACAAGCAAGCGGGGAAACGAGGTGGCGCGAAGCACTTTAGATCCTTTTTCCTTAGGATATATTTTATAATATCCGCCTTATACTCACCTTATAGTTTGTATTTTTAAAATCGAGCTTCACGAAAGTATTTATCTATTTTTGCCTTTTTCTTTGGTTTGAGATTCGAATACAATGATTGGGTAATGACCTCCCAAGTCAAGGTTGTGATTTCTCACGTATTTGGAGTACTTGTGAATTTATTGTTCTACGTATACAATATAGTAATAGTATTCACACAAAAACCGAAAACCGATACTAATACAAATACTAATTATGGTTAGTATATAAAAACAACAATTCTAATCAAAACACAACACGCCTCCCCGGCAGCGGCGCCAAAATGATGTAGTGTTTTTGATACCCTTTAGGAAAAGGATGACAAAATAGTGGTAAGCGTTAAGTGTCGGTTTAGGAAAACCAAGCACTAATGACCAATTAAGTTCAAGTTCGTTTCCCAAGGAGGCTAGTGTGTTATGTGTGTAATGATTTGGATTAGATTTGTGATTATATTTTTGAGAAAGAAAAATAGAAAGGGGATTAGAAGAGAGTGATGGTTACTAAGACGGATTAAACTAAGTCGAAAAAGGTGTACACGTAAAGTCGTAAAAAGCACCAAAATTAAAATTTTAACCTAAAAATTCCTAAAAATTACCAAAAATCCACAATAATATTCTAAGAGTTTACAAAAAATCCAAACTTGCTAAAACCTTTTAATTAATTAGATAATGACATTTTAATGCTAATTAAAGCCCTAAAAATCAAAATTAATTATTAAAAAGCCCTAAACAATATTTTAAAGTTTGTAAACCTCAAAAATACTCTAATTAAGCTAAAAAGTATTTTTCAAAATTTTAAAACCACTAAAAACTATTTTTAAACAATTAAAAACTAATAAAATCAATTAAAACTTAGATTAATTCTAGAAAATAATTAAAAGACCCTAAAAATATTTGGAAAGTTGCAAAAATCCTAATTAAGTGTTTAGAACCTAGGAAAAATATAAAAACCTAGAACATCAGACTTTTAATTTTTAATAATAAAATAATAATAAAATAATATTAAAAATCCAAAAATCATAAAAAATTCTAAAAACTTGCAAACTAGCTTAATTTAACCTAAATATCTCAGAAATGAAAGTGAAATTACCTAAATACCCCTATTGGGCCTAGAAAATGGGCTAAACCCAAAACAGTAGCTTATTGGGCCAAAATTGGGCCCAATAACAAAAAGTGTTCAAAATAAGCCCAAAAAGCGTAGGTTGACTCAAAATTTGATTTTAAACAACTTTTTCCAAAGTCCCAAAAGCTGAAAATGTGAAATAAGCTAACTTATAACAAACAGCTTATTCTTAATGGGCTTTTTGGCCCATTAAGCCATAAGCTAAAATTTGACACACAAGCTTCTTTTGACCTAATAAAGACTTCTGCAAAAAGAAATTTGAAATAAGCCCAAGGTATAAGCCTGAAAATGCAATAAGCAATCTACACAAAACGACAAAATAGTCGTTTTTGAGTTCTAGGCCACCCCAAGTGCTGATTCAAGTTCCAAAAGCTTTGAAATGACTTAATTAAGCAAAATTAACAAAAAGTTTTCAAATAAGCTGACTCAATAAGCTGGAAAAAGCAAATAAGTACTTATGAAAAAGTCAAATAAGTTGGTTTTCTAGTAAAAAGTCAAAGTCAAAGTCCAATAAGCTCCAATCTACTTAAATGGGTCAAATAAGGAAGAACTATCACAAAAATAAGTTGTTGCAAGTCTGAATAAGCTAGAATAGCTTATTGATAAGCTGATGACAAAATTACACTAGCAGGGGCTAGTTTTGGATGTTAAGCAGTGGAAACTTTTTCCACTGCTTGACTTGTTTGACTTTTTGTCTTTAGTGACTTTTTTGGAGATTCAGATTTCACAAAGGCACCCAAATGATCTTTGGATCAAAAGGAGTCAAATACAATCAAAATAACACAATCACTAACACCCAATTGATACAGTTTAATCAATTAATCACCAGACATGATACAGACATGAACAATAAGCAGTTAAGCACTTATGAGCAGTTTTAGCACAAATCAGCCAGCCAAATTCAACCAAATGCATACACAAGCTATTATAAACTCCAATAAGCAAGTCTAAACAGGTTCATGCAATGGTTCAAAGAATTAAGCAAGATTCAAGCCAATGAAAGTTACTGATGAACACTAACACATGCAGTTTTATACTTTGCTGATGTATTTGACAATTAAGCCAGATTCAACACCTCAAATCTTTCAAACAGGTTATATTAACTTTGTTTAAACCACTTTTATCCCTAAGCATGCATACACACTAAGTGTTCCCAAAATCCCAGGTCAAAATAGGCAATATCAAAGTCTATATAGCAGATTGTTTGATTCAAAGCTTCAAACCCAAAAACTTGCAGTTAAACACTCTCAACCAAGCATATATCAGATACAAAGCATAAACACAAACTTCCCTTAACACAATAACAAGTTACAAGCAAAAACAGATAGACCCAAACACCCCTTTATCTTTTCCAAATCAAATTTTTCAAAGTAAAAGTGAGATTCAAGGCTACCCAAGCATCAATTAACACTAAAACAGGTAAGATTAACAGATTCAAGCAAGAACAAGCCACAAAATCCACAAAATCACAAGTCACATACAAATATCACCAAAAATCATGAATTTAAGCAGATTTTAGGATTGAGTATGCAAACCTCATGGATGTACATCCACACCCACGAATTTTGAGCTTATGTGCTAGCAAGAACAAGCACAAGCTTCCACAATAAGCCTGCTAAGATTGAACAAGGTTAAAGCACAAGAACATAAAAATCAGAAACTTCAAAAATCTTGATTGATGCAACCTTGTTACCCCACACTTGATTATCCCCAAGTTATAAGCCTCACCACACCTTAATCAACTCAATTAGGATGCTATGATCAGCCCTATAACCCAAGAATTCCAAGATAGAAACAAGAACTTAGCAAAATATCAAGAAAAATGAGAAAATGTGCAAACTTTTGCACACTCCTCTTTTGAAAACAGGTTTTAGACTTCAAAAGCAGTAAACTAAGAACATAAACAAGCAGAATAAAGATGGCACTTGGTCTTTCTTCAAAGCACTTAACTCAAATTCATTAATCAGAAAGAGGATTTACAAGTGTTTGAACAAAGGAAAAACCAAAAGCAAACGTCTCATTGAGACCCTATGGCTTTATATATAGCCTTACAAGTGACTAAGGAACAGCTAAAAAGTTTAAACCCTAATGCTTGATCTTCCACATTTGCCCTTGAGAACTTTTGGCATCTTCTTGAATCATGTGACTGAATTTGGAGCCTTGTGGTAGCTGGCATGTAGAAAGTTGATCAAAGGGCTCCAAATGAGCTTAACTTCAAAGCTATGTTGTGGGACGTTGGATTGCTGCCATCTTTTTGGCAATATGCATGAGTGTGGAGCAGGGGAGTCACAAGGAGACAAATGGGGTGATGAGGTGTCCAAGTTTAAGGTTGGGATGTGATTAGCAAACCCTTAATCTTAATTCTGGAGGTGATGGCTGCTTAATTGTTGCTTAATCAATAATCCCCAATTTATGTGAAGAACACCAAGAACAGGTTTTTAATCCGTTTGTATTTTTAAATAATTGTTTAGCGCCCTTAATTAAATATTTAATTAAGGGTTTGTTAATTCAGTTGTGGGTGGATAGCTGAGGTGGACAAAGGGTGGAAGGGGATTGGTGGGTTTTGGTGAGTGGGGCACGTGTCACCCCCTCACTGGCCTATGTAAGAATCCTGTCTGCCCCTTTTGGTCCCATAACTCTTTTCTTCTTGCCTTTTCACTTGAAAACTCTATCAACGCCCAAACTTAGTTATAACAACTTTTGCACTTTTGCACTTTTGGCCCAAAAACTTTTACAAAGTGAATTCAGGGGTATTTTTGTCATATTTGAATTCTTCAAGGGCTGATTTGGCATTTTGATGATGGATAATGGTCTTGACTTGTATAATGAGCATTTTGGAGGACTGAAATTGCCAAGTCATGTTTGATGAGGGACCACTTTTACCAAATGTTGAAAGTTAAGGGTCCTTTTTGTAATTTTGGGATTTTCAAAGGACCAAACTTGTAATTTCTTGTACTTTGAAGGACTTCATGATATGTTTGACTTTGTGGATGATATTGGTTGACAATTTAGCTTTGTTGAGGGGCTAAGCTTGCCAAGTCTTCAAAGTGGAGGGCCCTTTTGTGATTTTGACAAACTTTAGGGACCAATCTTGTAATTATGAGGATATAAAGGTATAAAGTGTCAATTCTTCCATATTGGAGGACCCTTCTTCATAATTCTTCAAATCTTCAAGGGTTGATCTTGGGAAAGTCTTCATTAGGGCTTGGGTCATTGTGCGGCTTCGTTTCCCGTGTTCCTTTTTTGCATGATTCTTGTGATCTTTTGTCATTTTCTCAATATCCGTACCTAAAATACACAATCAACAAACACAAGCATATATATGGGTATTTTGATGATATTTAATGCATTTTAAGCCCTATTTGGAAGATGAGACTATGTATAAAAGCAGTCCCATCAAAACCCCTTTATTTTTCGCCTTAATTAGATTAGGGTTTATATGGCAAAATTAGGGGTGGATTAGGGAAGAAGAGTGAATAGTCTTTGTTTCCCCCCAAAGTTTAATATTATTAAATCGGTTTAAAAAAGTTAAGTCGGGTTTGACCATTTGACTAAATAAATAAAACGGGGTAATAAGATTTGTTGGGAATAAATTAAGGCCAGATCACTTGAGCGCTGACAAGAGTAAAACAAGCGTTGACAAGAGGAAAACAAGCGCTGACAGCTCAAGCGTTGACAAGATAAAGTCAAGCGTTGACACATTGAAGACAAGCACTGATGGAAGATATACTCTACGCGTTTATTGTATTCTAGATTACTTCTAGTAAAGATAGGAACAACAATGTATTTTCTATATTTATCTTTACCTAGAATAGCTGATACGTAGATTATTGTACAAGGCTTTTTATGTCTATAAAAGAAGACCTTTAGGTTAATGTTTCATATAAGTTTTCATTCGTAAACTACTTTCATTGTAAGCAAGTTTGGTATCATTAATCAAAGTGAAAGTTTGTTTATATCATTGTGTGTTCTTGTTTAAGTGTTAATTCCGTATAACACTTAGATTATCATAAGCATATACAAAGGTTTCTCTAAGTGTATTACTTGATCTAATCTCGTATACATAAAGCTAAATCGATCTAAGTTTGGGATCAACAAGTGGTATCAGAGCTTGTTGAGGAACTTTTGATCTTAAAGAACACCAGAACCCTAAAAATCACCAAAACCCTAATTTTCTCAAAAACCATAACAACATCATGTTTGAAGCGATAACCTCCTCCTCCTCATCTTTACCAAACATCAAGATTCCCATGCTTGATGCAACCAACTTTGATTTGTGGAAATTTAACTTTGAGCAATATCTGGGGATCTATGACTACACACTCTGGGAGATTATTGAATATGTAAACACATTCGATAAAGCCCAAAAGATTGCTAACATTATTGCTCAAAGATCAGCTGTTGCTGTATGTTCTGAAGAGGATAAGAAAGAAAAACCTAGAGATGGTAGAGCTGTGGCTGCTGATGACATAGCAAAGAAAAGGGTTGACATGAAAGCCCTAAATATTCTGAAAGTCTCTTTGGGACAAGAGAACCAGCATAAATATAGAGGCTATGAATCTGATAAAAACCTCTGGGAAGCTCTTGAAGTTGCATATGGTGGCAATGCAGACACTAAGGAAGAGAAGAAAAAGCAACTTATGCATGATTATGCTGTCTTCAAGGCTCAACCCAATGAGAAACTGAGTAGTGTGAGAAGCAGATTGCTTGACATTACAAGCAAGTTGTCCTTCATGGGGACACAACTTGGTGATGTTGACAATAATGCTACCTTTCTTAAAAGTCTTGGTGAGGCATGGAAGATTGAGGCAAGATCTATTCTTGCCAACAATACTTACAAGAGTTCCACGTTTTATGACATCTACAACAAACTGAGGTTGTTGGAAGATGAAACTCTCTTAGAGCATGGAAGCAAGTCTACCACCAGTAACATGGCCTTCTTCTGTCATCGTGAAGGTCAATTCAATCAGAAGGACTCTTACATGCATCCAGTTACTGGATCATCATATGTCAGCGCTGGAACAAGTCCTGTCAACGTCTCTTTTTCAGACGCTGACACATTCAAGAGCGACTCCCCAAGAGTTAACCCTGCTGGTTTAGATTTTGATACTATATGTGCTTATATTGCTTCTTTACCCAATGGTTCAGTGATTACATATGAGGACCTTGAGCAGATAAGTGATGAGCACTTGGAAGAGATGGACATTAAGTGGAACATGGCTCTTGCTAGTATAAGAGCAAATAGGTGGAACAGAAGGTTTAAGAAGAAAATGACCTTCAATGCAAAAGACACAGCTGGATTTGATAAATCCAAAGTTGAATGCTACAACTGTCATCGAATGGGGCACTTCATGAGGGAATGCAGATCTCCTAGAAGATCTGATGCTGGTAAACCCTCAAGTCAAGTTGTTAAAGCTCAGGATTCCAAAGCCATGGTTGCAGTTCAAAGAATTGATGGTATGGGATGGGATTGGAGCTTTCTGGCTAAGAATGTTGAGGAGGATAAAGCTTTGGTTGCTGAGGTTGAAGAAGAAGAGCATGTTGAATATGCTCTCATGGCACTCTCCTCCTCTTCATCTGATAATGAGGTATACAATGATGCTTTTTGTAGTAAAGGTTGTAGGTTACACACTGAGAAACTTAACAAAGAAGTGTTAAGATTAATGGGTGATGTGAGTACTGAAAAGTGAAAACTGTCTAATTACCAAGTTGCTCTCACTCAAACTGAGAAAACCGTTTCTGAATACAAGAAAATGGAATTTGACTTAAAAGATAAAATAAATATCTTAAAACATGAGTTAGATGCTAGTATGGATATTAGAAACATCATGGAAAGGGTTAATGGTGAGTTACAGGCTAAGTTAGATGAGGCCATTAAGAATAAAGATAATGTTGGTTTTAAAATTCAAAGATTTGATAGAGCCACTCAAACCCTAGGAGACTGTGTGGGTAAACAAAGGGATCCTAAGGACATGACTGGGATTGGGATGAATGATTACTCTTTGGTTCCACCACCAGCTGGTGACTTCTATGGTGTCCAGCAAAAGGACCTATCTTGGACTGGTTTCCAGAATTCCAAGAGGAGGAATTCATTCCTCCACCAAGAGTTGTCACTCCAATTGAAGAATACCAAAAAAAGTTGACTGACCTGAATGAATGGAAGAAAGCTAACCCTACTTTGTTTGTTAAGGGTGGCTTGTTATGTGAAAGTCCCAATGAGTCAACTCCCATTAAGGTTACAAACCCAATCACTGGTAAAGCTGTTGACCTAGGCTCAAACACTGATAGAAAACCTAGCATTAAATATGCAGAGATGTATAGGAATACTAGGTCACCCAAGAGCCAAGTTAGCAATAATGGAACAGGCTTCTTCTCTTCTAAACCTAAGGTTGTGTCTAGAAAAGCTTGTTACACTTGTGGTAGCTTTTCACACTTGGCATACAAGTGTGTCAACGCTCCCAAAGCCAGTGCTGACAGGAACAAATTCAACGCTGACAGATACAAAGTCAACGTTGTTAGAAAGTCAAACGTTGTCAGACCCAAACCTTGTGTGCAGCAAAGTCCACAAGTGATTAGACCTGTCCCATTCTTTAATAGGTCTAACACTCATGGACAAAGACCATTTCAAAAGACAAACACCTGGTCTAATAGGCAATGGGTCTCTGTAGCAAACCCTAGGTTCAACGCTGACAAGGGTAATTTCAGCATTGACAAGACCAATTCCAACGCTGACAGAAACGTGCAGACCTAAATATTTGCAACCACAGGGTAAGAGGTCTAAAGCTTCTTCAAGCTTAACATGGAGACCCAAGAAAGATCAAAACCCTAATGATAATGGGATTTCAATGACCTGCAACAGATTTAATTACATTTCAAAGGTCATTACAAAACCTATTGGGGTTAACTGGGTATTTCATCCTAAGAAAGATGAGAATGGGGTTGTTGTGAGAACAAGTCTGTTCTTATTGAACAACCAGATGAATCCAAGTCGTTTAAGACTTGGGTTCCCAAAGAAAACTAATTTGTTTTCTTTATGTGCAGGGCATTCAAAGACAGGTCAATGATTATGGATATTGGGATAGTGGATGCTCAAGGCACATGACAGGGAAGGAAGACTATTTGACGAACTTCACTCCCATTAAAGATGGTGATAAGGTTTACTTTGGAGGCGGATATGGTACTATCATAGGCAAAGGAACCCTTCTCACCAAGAATTTGTGTTTTGAGAACGTATTTCTGGTAAAAGAACTTGATTACAACCTTTTTAGTGTATCACAAGTTTGTGATAACCAAAATAAAGTTCTGTTTACTGATACTGAGTGTTTGGTGTTAAGCAAGGATTTTAAGATCCCTGATGAGAAATATATTGAGTATAGAACACCTAGGCATAAGGACATATATAATGTGAATTTGAATGGGATTAAAATGAATAATAATATGTCTTGTTTTTATGCTAAAGCCTCAGTAGATGAGAGTAATTTGTGGCACAGGAGACTAGGGCACATAAATTTTAAAAATATAAATAGGCTTGTGAGACTTGGCTTGGTTGATGGTTTGCCTGAGAAGGCCTTCCACAATGACCACTCTTGTGTTGCATGTCTTAAAGGCAAGCAGCACAAGGTCTCATTCAAGTCCAAATAGGTGCATACTAGTTCTAGACCTCTTCATATGCTACACATGGACCTCTTTGGTCCAACCAATATAGAAAGTTTGAATGGTAAGTCATATTGCTTTGTCATCACAGATGACTTTTCCAGGTTTACTTGGACATTCTTTCTAGCTATGAAGAGTGACACAGCTGATATTCTAATTGATTTTATCACTCAGATTGAGAAAAGGTCTGGCAATGAAGTTAAAATGCTTAGGAGTAATAATGGTGGATAATTTAGGAATAAGAAGCTAGATGATTTCTGTGCCAGGAAAGGAATTACTAGGTAATTTAGTATTGCTAGAACCCCACAGCAAAATGGGGTTGCTGAGAGGAAAAATAGAACCCTAATTGAAGCAGCCAGAACAATGTTGGCTGATGCTCATTTTCCTATAGCCTTTTGGGCTGAGGGTGTTAATACAGCTTGTTATGTTCAAAATAGAGCATTAGTTAACAAAATTCAGAACAAAACACCTTATGAGTTACTTTGGGGTAGAAAACCTAATATTGGTTTTCTCAGACCTTTTGGTTGTCATGTAGTAGTTTTAGATACTAGTGATGCCTTAGGGAAATTTAGTGAAAAAAGGTGACGAGGACTACTTCATGGGGTATTCAGTGCAGAGCAAGGGATATAGGGTTTATCTTAAAGAGGAAAAACGTATACTTGAAAGATTACATGTTAGGTTTTTAGAGAATAAACCTAGTGATCCTGAAAGTGGTCCTAATTGGTTGTTTGACTTGGAACCTTTATCTAGAACTTTAAACTATATGCCTGTCACTAATCCAGACATTGTGAAGGTAACTTCAAATGTTATGAAGGAACAAGTTGTTGATGTTTCAGGTACTCAGGTTCATGAAAAGGTTGGATCACAAGCAGAAAAGACATCTCCTATCCAAGAATATGTTACAATTCCCATTTGGACAGATGCTTTTGCTGCTGCTGCTGCTGAAAAGGATAATGGTGGTTTCCAAGTACCACCAGATACAAACATGCATGGTCCTTCAGGCGCTGACAAAGGCAAATCTAGCGCTGACAAGACCAATTAAGACGTTGATGGTTCAGACGTTGACAACAACAATTCAAGCGTTGTTAGCCCAAGCGCTGACAAACAAGATTCAGGCGTTGACAACAATTCTGCCCATCTTTTCTCTTCCATTTTTGAACAAGGTGAACCTTCCAATATATATGAAGAGGTTCATCCTCATGTTGATGAAAGACAGTCTGATGAAGAAGATATTGGCAACATGGAGCATGAGGTTGAGGACACCAGACTTTTTGAAGGAGGAGTTCTCACTTCCACAATGAAGAATCACCCCACTTCTCAAATCATTGGTGATATTATGACTCCAGTTCAGACTAGAAGATCTCATCAAGGTCTTGGTGGGTTTATTGCCAATATGCACAAGAAGGTTGATACCCCTCTTGTGCAAGCATGTTTGTTTGCCTGTTTTCTGTCACAACAGGTACCCAAGAAAATATTTGATGCTCTCAAAGAACCAAGTTGGGTGGAAGCAATGTAGGATGAGCTTCACCAATTTGCAATTCAGGATGTTTGGGAGCTGGTTGATTGTCCCAGATATGTCAGACCTACAGGGACAAGATGGGTTCTAAGGAACAAAAGAGATGAAAGAGGCATTGTGGTCAGAAACAAGGCAATGTTAGTGGCTCAGGGATATACACAAGAGGAGGGGATAGACTATGAGGAAGTCTTTGCACCAGTTGCAAGGATTGAAGCTATAAGGATTTTTCTAGCCTATGCATCCTGCATGGGCTTCACTGTCTATCAAATGGATGTCAAGAGTACCTTCCTCTATGGAACTATTGTTGAGGAGGTATATGTAATGCAGCCTCCTGGTTTTGAGGATCCAGAGAATCCAGATAAAGTGTATAGAGTCAAAAAGGCTATGTATGGCCTTCATCAAGCCCCAAGAGCATTGTATGGTACTTTGTCTACTTATTTAGTGGACAATGGATTCAAGAGGGGCACCATAGATCAGACATTATTTACAAAGAAGAAAGGCAAGGATGTGTTGCTTGTCCAGGTCTATGTTGATGACATCATTTTTGGGTCTACTGATCCAAAGATGAGTGAGGATTTCTCCAAGCTTATGACAGACAAATTCAAGATGAGTGCTATGGGGGAGATGAACTTCTTTCTTGGTTTACAAGTTCAGCAGAAAGAAGATGGTATCTTCATCTCCCAGGATAAATATGTGGCTGAGATCTTGAAGAAGTTTGGTTTTTCTCCACATGAAAAGAGGGCTACTACTCCTATGGATAGAGAACACCCTTAGGGAAAGATTGGAGATGGGAAAGATGTTGATGTCAGGCACTATAGATCCATGATTGGATCCTTGATGTATCTTACTGCCTCCAGACCTGATATCATGTTTGCTGTGTGTGCTTGTGCACGGCATCAAGTGACTCCCAAAGAATGTCACCTTTATGCTGTGAAGAGAATCTTTAGGTACCTAAGATGTTATCCTGGTCTTGGTTTGTGGTACCTAAAGGATTCACCATTGGAGCTGATTGCATATTCAGATAGTGATTATGGAGGTGATAAATTTGATAGGAAATCCACAACTGGTGGATGTCAGTTTCTTGGGAGCAGGTTGATATCTTGGCAATGCAAGAAACAAACAGTGGTGGCTAATTCTACAACTGAAGCTGAGTACGTGGCTGCAGCTGCTTGTTGTGGACAAGTTTTGTGGATTCAGAACCAGCTGTTGGATTATGGGTATAATTTCATGCATACCAAGATATTTGTTGACAATAACAGTACTTTATGCATCATTAAGAATCCTGTACATCATTCTAAAACTAAACACATAGAAATTAGACACCACTTTATAAGAGATTGTTTTGAAAAAGGTTTAATACAACCAGATAGGGTTGACACTGAGGAAAATGTGTCAGATTTACTAACTAAACCTTTTGATGCTGGGAGGTTTCAATACTTGGTAACAAGTATTGGAATGATCAATCTCACATAATATGTGTTTTGAAGTCTTTTTGTAAAAGTATGTACAGGATGATGCATTGTTATTGGTCTTATGATGATTTAGATTTTCCACTATCTTTTTCTAACACTGACAAAGGCTGCTTGAACGCTAATAAGTGTTTTTGCAACGTTGTCAGCAATATAATTGTCTAACGCTGACAAAGCTTCCCTCAACGCTGTCATGTGTTATCGGGGCGTTGTCAGCAACAATGTTAGTTTTGTGGTTTTCAATCTAAATGTGCAGATGGTGTTAGCAGTATACCATTGGATACAGAGTTGCTTATGGATCAATGGAGAAGCATTTTGGACAAGTTTTTATTTATGGATGATGGTTGGAATGTTTAATTCCTATCTTGACATAAATTTTTATGTTCATGCATATTTTGGGCAAACTTTTGTATCATAGTTTAAGGGGAGGTTTTAGGAACCTTTAGGATGTTTGGGTATCCATATGATACTCTTATCACAATTCTAGATTGTGTCCACAGGTGAGTATGAGTTAGTTTTTCTAAATCATGAGGCACTGTAGCATGCAAAGTTGATATACTATGCATGATGCCAAGACATTTTTGGCCTAGAATTGGTTGTGGTCTGGTGGGTGACTTGGGAATAATTTTGTTATGGGATTTACCTAGGAGTAACAAGGAATTTTATAAGGTAACTTGGTTGTTAAGAGTTTTGGTTAGCAAGGGACACTAGAGGACTGTTATGTCTATCTTGCTTAAGCAAGTGTGCATAACTGGACAGTGCTTGCCGCCCTATAATAATTATCAGCTTTTTGGTTATCTTCTCTAGGATAAATTACTTTGTTAAGGTCATTTTTCATTTTTAAACATTTTTATTTTTGGACGCTGACAAGAATTTTCCAAGCATTGTTGTGACCAATTTAGACGCTAACATGGCTATAGGCAAACGTTGACAAGATTATAGCCGTTGGGCGTTGATAGGTTATTTTTGACCGTTGACACTCAATGGGTCCTACCGTTGGGCGTTGATAGGTTATTTTTGACCGTTGACACTCAATGGGTCCTACCCAGTTGTTACTTTTTGACATATTTTTAGGCCGTAATTTTGGGAGTTGTTACTTTACATTTAATGCATGAGATAAACTTATTATTTTTCAATATTTTCATGATTACTTTTTGAAAATACTTGCCTCTTTTTGGGCCTATCACATGCATTTTCTTCTCCTATAAATTTTGCTCCTATTTTTAAACAGAGTATCTATATTTCTTGTCTAACATAATTTTCTCTTATCAACTTCATCTTCTTTAATCAATTTTAACAGCTTTCAACAATGGCACCAAAGTTTAAACCATCAGAATTGGAATTGGGGTTCAGAAGTCAACATAACATGATCGCGTATCTTGAAGCTGATGATACTATGTTTCCTCAATACACACAAATGGTGGCGTATTTGAACGCATCCCCCTTAAGGTATGCTCTTTCTCATGCACCACTCATTCCAGTCACACATATTAAACAGTTTTGGAACACTGTAAGTTCCTCAACAGTTAATAGAGTGACTACATTGACTTCTATTGTTCATGGGAGACCTTGGGTAGTTACTGAGGCTTTGGTACGCCAAGCCTTGCATCTTGATGATGCTGATGGTATAGCCACCCTTCCCATCAATGAAATAGAACAAGGGCTAAGGGATTTGGGATATCCTTTTCCTGATGAAGGTACCTTAAACAAGTATCATAAACAAGAATTTCCCCCAGCCTGGAAGTACCTCATACATGTCCTCCTTCAATGTTTGAGTCCCAAATGCACTGCACACAATGAGATCAATAGATCCATTGCAAGTGCTATTGTGTGTATTGCAACTAGGAAAAAATTTAATTATTCTAAAATGATTTTTGAGGGCATGTGTAAAAATAAGGGGAACAAAATGACTTTAGCTTATCCCCGATTTTTTCAAATGGTTTTTGATGTTCAAGGATACTGCACAAGGGATCATAATGATTTTTATAAGATCCCTGAGCAAAAGAAAGCTATTTTTATGAAGATGAACTCACCACCCCATCGTGACCTACCTTTAACCCAAGCTATGCTTGCTGTTATTGCAGCAGCACAACCCCAACCAGACCCCCAACCCCAAATTGACCCCCAACCACAACTTGACCCAATACCTGAACCTTTACCTTCACCTGAACATATGCAAATTGACCAAGATCCCTTCAACGCTGACACATTAAATGTTGGCGTTGATGTGCCTATTTCCAACGTTGACACACAACCTTTACAAACCTAAACACCCCTTACCCAACCCACATCCACCCAATCTTCTACACCATCTTCTACACCCCCTGAATATAGGTTGATGAAACGCCAAAGGACTACTGGAGTGTTCTCCTCTGGTGGTCCTAGCCATGTAGCAGAGAGAACCACCACCACAAGTGTGGCTAGTGACCTGGATGAGGCTGGGACTATTGGTTCTGGCTTAGATGCTGGCCAAGGCAGTCCCACCATCATTAAGTCCTCATCCATGCCCAATGAATCTGACTTGGGAGGTCAAATCCCCATTTTAGAAGAGGGTAGACTGGAACCAATGACTCTTATGGAATTGACGGTAGTCTGCATGAGCTTGCAAAAGCAAAATGCAGACTTGGTACAAGTTGTCAGCTCACAAGGCCTTGAACTCAAGCAATTGAGGGAGAGGATTGTTGTTTTGGAGAGTGCTAGTTTAAGGAGGGGTATGGAGTAATCTTCCAAAGGGGAGGAAGATCCAATAAATCTGAGTGATAAGGGCAGCCATGATGGTCAATCTTTGGATGTTGCTGAGGCCCTTACAACTTTGAAGAATCAAACAGGTTTTGATACGTCCTTAGTCTCTCCTATCAACTTGAATTTATCATTTACAACCATGTTGAAAGAGGTTACAAAAGGCGCCGAGGCAGGATATTTGGGCGTTGACAAGGAGAATTTGGACGCTGACAGAAATATTTTGGGCGCTGATAGAACAAAATTGGGCGTTGACAGACCTGCACATGAGGGTGATGTATCCCAGTCATCATCCATCATCAAGGAGGTTTCTTTATAGGTATCACCATCTACCTTACCAACAATTGATCCACTAGATAAGGGTAAGGGTATTATGGTAGAAGAGATTGTTCCAAAGGATGCAACTCAAGTTGAATTTGATAGAAGATTGGCTGCACAAATCATGGAACAAGATAAAAAGGAGGTGAAAGAGTCACCATTTGTTGTTACTTCAGAAGAAGGAAGTGATGGAGCTAGCTCAGACTCAAGTATTATGATTATAGAACCAGAAAGACTTGAGTATGGAGAAGAGTTGGCCAAGGAGAAATTGAGAGAATTGAAATTGCAGGTTGACTTTGACATGCCAGAGGTGGTTCAAATGTATCATGCTTGGGAAGAAAGATGTATGGAGAATCCAGACTTGAACACTTCAGATCAGATATGGGGTTTGGAGATTCTCCTTAGAGTTCAAAAGGATTGCCAGGTAATTTTGAAACACAAGGCAAGCAACATTCTCTCAGTATTGAAAAGGGATAGAAGGGAGCTATACTGCATGTTGCTCAGATGTCATGGAGTAGGATGGACTTATCAGAAGTTGAAGGCATTGACATTTGATGAGTTGGAATGCAAGGCTTATCCCATTTGGGTGAGAGTGTAGGAAGCAAACACTCTCAGACTTCTTTCTGATGAAAGAAAGGAGGAACTTGCAGAAGAAATGGAGCTCAAGAAAGCTATGTTTGTTCCCAGGCCAGTGAAAAAGGGAATTTCTCTTGAGTTTCCCAAAGATATGGATCCACTATATCTAAGTGAAGCTGTCATAAGAAAGAGCCTCAAGCTCTCACCATTAGAAGCTTCAGATATGGTGCAAGTGTTACCATTAGATTCCAGAAACCCAATTGTGAGCTATGAAGAAGATGAATGTGGGTTTTGGAAGATTGGCAGGTATGGCAAAGAGGTACACACTTTTACCACTCTCATATCTTTGTTTGCAAGTTGTGATAGAGAAGACTTGGTAGACCTATGGAGGTTGCTAGAGACCAAGTATGAGGCTGAAGCACCAACTTCAGCTAATGGAATAAAACTGTGGTCCACATTCAAAAGAATGTGTGGACCAAAAGATGAAGATCCTGCTATTTGGAAGGATCTTGAAGATGACCTCAGTGGTCTTCAATGGAGATTATATTCAGCTGCTGGTGTTTACCATTTGAGTTCTACAAAGTTTTCTGAGTATCTACTTGTGGATGGTCAGTATTTCATATCCAAGGCTATTTTGGAGAAGATGAAGGACACTCAGCTGGAGATTGATTATTCAAGTGACATGGCAAAAGATTTGATTAGATTTATTCATTACCAATATGAGAAGGTTTGTAAGATTCCTCCTAGTCCTTAATGCTTGTTCAGAAACTTGATCATAAGAGTGGATATCAAGTTTAGGGGAGGATTGTTGGGAATAAATTAAGGCCAGATCACTTTAGCGCTGACAAGAGTAAAACAAGCGTTGACAAGAGCAAAACAAGCGCTGACAGCTCAAGCGTTGACAAGATAAAGTCAAGCGTTGACACATTGAAGACAAGCACTGATGGAAGATATACTCTACGCTTTTATTGTATTCTAGATTACTTCTAGTAAAGATAAGAACAACAATGTATTTTCTATATTTATCTTTACCTAGAATAGCTGATACGTAGATTATTGTACAAGGCTTCTTATGTCTATAAAAGAAGACCTTTAGGTTAATGTTTCATATAAGTTTTCATTCGTAAAATACTTTCATTGTAAGCAAGTTTGATATCATTAATCAAAGTGAAAGTTTGTTTATATCATTGTGTGTTCTTGTTTAAGTGTTAATTCCGCATAACACTTAGATTATCATAAGCATATACAAAGGTTTCTCTAAGTGTATTACTTGATCTAATCTCGTATACATAAAGCTAAATCGATCTAAGTTTGGGATCAACAAGATTTTGGGTATTGGGCTTGTGATGGTCGGGTAAGGGTAGTTTGTGGGCTATGTGTTGGGTTTTGACCGGGTTTGGTTGGGTTTTTGGTGGATATGGGTTTATTTTGTCCATGAATGCCCCTGTACTCCCAAACTTCTTGCAAACAAAGTCTCAACAGCTATATAACCCATTTCCTTTGATAATAAGTTTGGACCACTTGTCATTTTTGGCATTTACATTTTGCAAACTTGTAATAAGGGCTTCTTTTGTAATTTCTTCATACTCCAAGGACTAAACTTGTAAATATTTGATAATTTAGGGACCTAAATGCAATAAATGAGATTTGCAAGGGTATAAATTGACAAGTCTTTAATTCTTGAGGGACCAATCTTGCCAATCTTCAAAACTTCAAGGACAATTTTGTAAATTCCAAACTTGGGCCCGGTTCTTTGTGCGGCTTCGTTTCCCATGTTCGTTTTTGCTTGATTCTTGTAATCTTTTGGTGAATTCACGATATCCGTACCTGAAATACACAATGAACAAACACAGGCACATTTTTGGGTATTTTGATGATATTTTAAGCATTTTAAGCCCGATTTGGACGATGAGACTATGTATAATTACAGTCTCATCACTCCCCCATACTAAACCATTGTCGTGTCCCCACGAAATGCTAGAATTAAGTATCTAAGCACCTCCAAAATTCATTTTATGATGACATTTATTGAAGACATAAATTTAAATAAACTACTACACGTGTTTTAGACATAATGTAATGTTTTCATCACGATAAAGTGACTTTTGGGATCATAGAACAAGAACACGTGAATGCTTCGTTAGAAATAATTTCGTCGTCCTCGATTTTCACCCAATTCCATGCTAAGCGTGTAACGAGATCATTGTTATTATAAGTTAGCAACACGATCACATCTCATGAGTGTTACTTACGAACCTAAACTCCCTTATTCCTACTTGGTATCTCTTATATTTTATTTTTGTCTTAATGATCACGAAGATACATTATTGACTTATGCGTGAATAGAGATTAAGTCTAAAAATAGAGTTTTAACGGTGTAACCAAAATCATCGAATTAATAATTCACCCTAATAGACAACGATGTTAAAAATTTAAGTCAACAAGAAGGATCGATAAACACGGTTTTATAACGGTTTTGAACATGAGACTTATTACCAAGACTTTTATACGCCCCCTAACGGAAGGGCCTTATTATCTTTGGTTTACCTCCATCTTTTATTCAACTTCGCCATGAAACTTTTATTATGACCTCGGTCTTGCCTTGCCTTTTATTATCCCCTCATCGGAGGTTTTATTAGCCAAAGACGTATATCCTCACGCTAAAGCGAATTTTGGATCTTTAAAGCTTCAAAGATTAAGGCTTGATTCACTTTCAATTTGGGCATAGATTTTTCGGCCTTGTGAGCTTCAAATTTTTGCTTAATTTAGGTGAGCACTTGAAATCTTATTATTGGGTGAAGCTTTCGATTATTCGGGTTGCCAATACTTCAAAACTGTGACGCTGGCGATACCTTAATGTTTTCCCAATTTAATTACATGGAAGCTACTAAAACAAATTAGAAACCAACAATAGTGACTAAACCGCCAAATCTATATTTATTAACAATTTATTATGCAAAAGCGTGGGGAGAATAAGCTAATAATTACTACACATGAGATCGTGACGATTACGAGTCTAACTCTATCATTTCTCGTCCTCATTTAAGAGACTTAGCCTAAAAAGTTAAGGAATCGAAGCTAAGTGCTCAACACGCACGGTCGAGTAAAAAATTACTCTTATTCTCACCATCAGAAAACCTATATTCGTGTCTTAAACACTTATGAAAAACAAGAAAAAATTTTAAAATTTGGCCATTTTTAGCCTTATTTTGCAACAAAACGATAACAAAAAGATGAATATTTGGATTGCGTGTTAACGTAAGCAAGGTGAAGTATCTACTCACCCCCTATACTAAAACTAAACATTGTCCTCAATGTTTCGAGTCTAGGGGTGTAAACACCCCCATACTAGAGACGAAGTCGAATGCTTAATCTCGAGCATGGAAAGAGTAACACGAATAACCTAAAAGCCGTTTATGAATTATGCTAATAAGATAAAAGTTAGAACATAAAAGGATATCATCGGATATCGGAATCTCCAAAGGCAACGATCGAAGCTCGAGTGATCCGTGAAACGAACACGAGAGGCTTCAATGATGACGATGAACCTAATGAATCACAATCACAAACAACCACGGAACAAAAGTTGGAAGAGCACAAGTCCCCTCGTTACGTTAACTAAGAAAGCAATAATATTTACAAGGATAAGCATGAGAATCCCCCACGAGGCACCTTGTTTTTGATAACCGAGTCAAAAGCTCGACTCGAATCCCCATAAATGTGATCATTTAGGGATAATCTTGGTATGGTCATTTTTAGTGGGGCTTACATGATAAACAAGGCCCAAAAGTACATGGAGTACTTTAAAAACCCGATATACGAATACCGGGGTCAAAGATAGCGTCCTCGTTTTCGGATGAAAGACGAAACAACGCTACTTCAACTATTGCATAAACCTCAAAGAGGTAGAAGAAAATAGATGAGAAGTAGAAAGGTGGGGCAATGGGTAAGTCACTAAAACAATGAGCTACTCGAGGTAGACTCACACCTAGCAAATGAATATAATTTCCATTTATTGCATCGGTGGAAGACCGAGATTTCCCTTTACAAGCAATTCCGAGATCGTAAATCTCGTCCTTGGTGGTAAAGTGTGAAGGAACATATGGGGCTTCCCCCATACTAAAACCACACCAACCGTCGTCAAAAGGAGTAGACGAGGTGGTAGCACTCATATAACGCGGTGATGACGGAGTTAAACATGTAGAAAAATCTTTTAAAACATTTTTAAAATCTTTTCCTTTTTCATCGTTTAAAAACTCTTTATGAAAACCCGATTTGATAATGTCGAAAATATTTGGCATGTCAAATTCAAAATTAGTCGCGCTAAAAATCCTCACATTTATGTCTTTGGTGGGAGGGGGTGGTGGATTATATAAGTTCTCAAAACGTTTATCAATAAAGAACACTGCCCCCTCGGGGTCTACATACACGTCATCCTCATGAACGTTGATCTCATCGATTTCTTCATCAAAGATAGGCTTGTCAAACCACGGTTTGTCATTCCCCTCCTTGAGTATCTTAGAAACTCTCTCGAAGAGATCACGATCAAGCACGAAACCATCATTCTTTTGTGGGGATTGTTGATAAGTTAACTCCTCACGAATGTGGTAAACGTAATTCTCATTTGAGGAGTGTTGATTAGGTAACTCCTCGAGAATTGGATTTTTAGTGGTCACATGAGTTGGTTTGTCATCGAAAATAAGACGTTCCAACTCATTAAGTTCATCCTCGATTTTGGAAAGATCGACCTCACTCGTAGGTGAAAGTGAAGGCATAAGAGCTAGCCCTCGTTCAATGATTTCCTCAATCTCGGGATCAAACTCATAATCATCGTACATCACATGTTTCTTTTTAGGAGAATCAAAAATTGCATGCGGATTTCAAAGTACGTGATCAATCTTGGCAAAATCGCCATCGTCATCGTCAAAGAAAGAGTCGATGTGAGCACTCACAACCATGGTCTTACAAGTCGAATGACTATGCTTAGGTGACTTTTCTAAAACGAGAAGATCGATGTCGATAAAACCTTTAGCCTCAACGTGTGTTGGGCTAGGCAAAGGAGGCACTTCGATGGACTTAGAAGTTGAAGCCTCAAAGACGTGGTCCTTCGAAGGTGGTGAAGACGAGCCCATTTTGGTCATTGTCGTGATGGCACTAACGTCGCCCTTCGGAATTGGTGTTTCACTTGTTTCGCTAAAAACATCCCAAAGTGAGTTTTCATCCATAAATTTACACATACCTTTTTGAATTAGGTACACGTATTCTTTATCATTAAAATCATCATCTTTAAAACCGTTTTTCTTAATTTTTTCAAAACATGCATTAAGCCTCATTTGTTCCGCTAAAGTGAACATTTTGAAATCATTAGGATTTGAATCATTAGGTTTTAAAACCTCGGTTTTTCATTATCATTAAACCCTTGGGATTTTCTAGCGAAAAAGTCCATTTTCTCATCCCCATATCTCATAGTAAGTCTCCCCTCGTGAACGTCGATTACAGTTCGAGCCGTCGATAAGAATGGTCGGCCTAAAATAATGGGACATTTAGGGTCACACTCGTAATCGGATATAACGAAATCCGCGGGAAAAACAAACTTTCCAATCCTAACATAGACATCCTCGGCTATTCCAATTGGTATAAGTGGAGTACAATTTGCAAGCTCGATTGTCATGTTCGTGGGGGTAAGTCTAGGCAATCTCATCAATTTCCAAAGAGAATGAGGCATGAGATTGATGCTAGCACCTAAATCGGCAAGGGCTAAACATCCCTCAATCTCGGAAAAATCACAAGGTAATAGAAATTTGCCCGGATCCTTTTCCTTTCTCGGCATACGCCTTTTAGGTTTTTTAAGAAGGATTGAAGCACAAGTTTCTTCAAGGGTTACTTTGGTAAGGTCAATAAAACTCTCTTTTTGAACCGTGGATGGAATTTCAGCTACACGAGGGTGTGCACTCTTTTCCTTGGTCGCCACGTTCACCCCATCGACTTTAGAACAATAAGACGTCTTAGAAGTCAAGGGTTGAGAAGAAGGAACAACTCGAAATCCTTCAAGGTTAGGGGTAATCACACGACCTTTCTCACGAGACGAGGCGGCTTTACATTGTTCCTTCGGATTTGCAACGGTGTCACTAGGTAACGAACTCGATGAAGCACCCGAGGACTTGTTCATAATGGCCGAAAACATCTTTTTAATGTCAATTTGTCCTTGCTCAATCTTCGTATTTGCAATTTCAATGTATTTGTAAAGTCGTTTTTCAAAGTACCAATTTCTCCCTCTAATCGTCTCATATTAGCCTCATTCATTTTCATGTAATTTTGAAAATCGTTTGACGAACTATTTTGATTAGAATTAAAGTTCCCTTGGTTTTGATTGTTTCTTTGAAAATTGTTTTGATTCCCACTTGAAAAATTGTTGCCTTGGTTGTTGTTGTTTGAAAAATTCGAGTTTTGATTATTATCTCGATTTTGCCAACTTATATTACGACCTTGATTATAACCTCCTTGATTTTGATTCGAAAAATTTCCTTGTTGATTATTTCCTTGAAAATTGTTTCGGTTTTGATTCGAAAAATTGTTGCCTTGGTTATAATTGCCTTGTTGTGATGGACCCGCGTTATTTTGATTTTGAAAATTGTTGTTTCCATTCAACGCACTCACATTCGACGTTTGGCCATCCGTAGCCGCACACTCGTAATAATTATGAGGTCCACCACAAAACGTACACGAAACCTCAACCTCTTTCACCGTAGCGGGAGCGTCTTTCTTTTGCATTTCAACGAGAAAAGACGTAAACACATTCGTCAATTTGTCGACTTTCGCATCAACTCTCTCAATGTCGCGATTAGAACTACTAACATTGGCGACATTGGCAACACTCGGTGCATTGCGGAGTTGGTAAACCTTGGATCGGTTTTCGATAATTATCAATGCATCTTTCGGAGTCTTACACAAAAAGTTGCCACCGGCGGCGGAATTCAACGAATCTTGTTCTTGAAAATTAAGACCGTTGTAAAACGTATCGATTTGGTGCAACTCGGAAAAACCATGGTGAGGACATTGCCTAAGCAATTCCTTAAAACGATCCCACGCGTCTCTAAAACATTCATTCGGTTTTTGCTCAAATTTCGTAATTTCATTTTTGAAAAACGTCGTTTTAGACGGTGGGAAAAAATAATTAACGAACTTGGAAACGAGATCCTTCCACGTAGTTATCGAATTAGGTGGCTCTTTCTCGTACCAATCCTTGGCGGCACCATCGAGCGAGTACGGAAAAAGCATAAGCTTGACGACATCGGTGTCGACGTTCTTAAACTTGCTCGTGGCTAAAAGACGATCAAAATTCCGAATATGGTCGTGAGGATTATCGGCTTCACGACCTCGAAACTTCGTAGCTTGAATCAACGAAAGCATTCCGCTCTTAATCTCAAAATTCTCCGCTTCGATAGCGGGAATTACGATCGCGTCTCCATAACCCTCGGTGGGTGCTTGGAGCAATTCCATCATCGAATGATTGTCGGCCATCTCGTCTAAGGTTTCTTCAACAACGATATTAGGAACGTCGGTTTCTAAATATCGTCTACGTTGTCGATTCCTACGATTACGATTGCGTCGATTCGAAGCTTCGCTAAAATTAGAATAATCCTTCGATCGAGTGCGCATGCACTAAGCGTAGAATGGGGGGTAGCAAAGAAGATTCTTTTTGCGGCTTTTCGATTTTTCAATTTTTTTTTGGTTTTTGATTGTTTTTAATTTTTTTGGATTTTTTTGTTGTATTACGTAGACTCAAATCTACAAATCTCCCCTCGAATCGACTTTCTCGATTAAAGGAGCCTCAAATAATGAACACGATCACGTGGAGTGAACGCTTTCCATGACTTTAGAACGTTGGTGGAACACCAAAACGTTCAAGAGGGTTTAATCATGAAAACAAGCAAATATAGTATACGTAGATAATACTTGGGCGGAAAACCCTCGATTGGCCCTCTTTCTCAAAACACGCACAAGCAAGCGGGGGAAACGAGGCGGCGCTAAGCACTTAAGAGCCTTTTTCCCTTAGGTCGTGAAATACAACCGCCTTATACCCACCTTATAGTTTGTGTTAATTGAAATTAAGCCTCACGAAAGTATTTATCTATTTTGCCTTTAAACTTTTGCTTTGGATTCGAATACAATGATCGAATGATGAAATCCCGAATCAAGGTTGCGTTTTCACGCTTTTGGAGTACTTGTATATTTATTGTTCTTACGTAGTACAATATATTAATAATATTCACAAGAAAAACGAAAACGATAATATATCTACAATATAGTAAAGATTGTTGTGTGTTTAATTTTGTAAAATTAAATACGATTTATTTGGATACTATAATATAATAGAGAAAAATAACAAAAATGAGTGTGTACGATATTCACGCTTTCCAAAAATTGAAAAGCAAAAACGAACTACTCACACAAACACGATAGTAATAATAATGGCACACTAAAAACACCTCCCCGGCAGCGGCGCCAAAATGATTGATGTAGGTAAATCGTACACGTTTTAGGAAAAACGCGTATGAGCGGCAAATATTAAACTCGACGATTTAGGAAAACCGACAAGTCGAATAAATGCGGGTTCGTTCTCGAAGGAGGTGTGTGGATTAGGTGTGCCAAATATATAAAATCAAGTTTGGATTAGTGACGTTTTTGGTTTAGAAGAGAAAAATTAAAGACGAGCTATGACTACGATTAAACTACGACGTTGACGTAAAACGATGACGTAATTACGTAAAACGCGACGAAATTAAAAATTAAACCTAAAAATTAATTAAAAATTAAAACTAAGTCTAAAATAATATAAATAAGAATAAAAATCCAACAAATATATTTTTAAACCTTTTATTAATTAAATATTCAATTTTAAATGCTGATTAAAGCCCTAAAATTAAATATAATTAACAAATGTCCAAAATATAATTTTATTGAACTAATAAGTTACTTATATTATTTAAAGGCTAAAAAGTATTTTTCCTAAATTTTCAAAACTATTTTTCTATTTTTAAAAGGCTAAAAACTATTTTAAAACTAAAATAATCATAAAAAATAATAAAATAATGCTAAAAATAATTTGACAATTTAAAAAATCCTAAGTTATGCTAAAGAACAGTAGAAAATTGAAAAAGTTTGAAAAATGTAAAATCTTGCACTAAAAGACAAAACAGTTTGAAATTAAATCCTAATTAAACTAAATTTAATTCTAAAAAAATAATTAAAAAGTGAACAGTAAAAACTTTTTAAACTAAAAATCTTAAAATCTTTTTCTAAATCTATGAAAAATATTAAAACTGAAAAATATGAACTTTTCACACTAAAAGACAAAAAACAGAAATTAAAAAGTAATTCAAAATAGCAATTAAATCTAAAAATTAGCAGATGAACAGTAACTGAAAATTAAATTAAACTAAAAAATCAAAAATAAAATAAGAAAAATAATGAAAAAAGTTTGAAAGCCTAATTCCTATTTTCAGACACTAAAGACAAAAAAATGTGATTACTGAAAGTGACATCTTGGACCTTTTGTCCTTTTGTAAAGCAGGGGGAACTAATGGACTACCAGTGGGAAATTGGTTCCCACTGCTAGTTATAAAAACGGGTCAGTTGACCTATAAGCTCAGAAAAGCTTATGTGATGGCTTATTTTGGACAATAAGGCACCCCCACAACCAGTTGGGTTGTGGGGAGTCTATAAATGCAATAAAACAAGCAAGCTACTAGCAAAAATCACACAAATTTCGCCCAATCCAATCACTGTTCATCAGAAAGGGGCCTTGGGTCTTATTGCTGGTGCAGTTGGTCACTTGGTGAGTTTTGGCTCACCAATATTTCATATTCACTTAACCTAAAGCAGTAACAACTAATTACAACCCTATATGACTACAAACCCTAACAGATGCAAAGACTATGGTGCACTAAAATTACTTAAACAAAACAGTTAAGTGTATTAGCTAATTTTACCCAACTTGGAACATGCAAAACTCAATATTAGCCTATAAAACTGAAAACAAGATACTGATATAACCTAATAAACACTTAAGTAGTATGTATGAGTGGTCTTCAACAAATTTTATGTCACTTCAAGCTGTTAAATCCCTAAACCCAAACACCCCTTTATGTTTCAGAATCAAAAATTTAACTAATCAAAAGCTTCTAATCCTAGACTAAACTGATTTAAATCTACCTAAACATGCATAAGACACTTAAACAAGCAATATTAAGCAGAAAAATCACACAAGAACAAGTGAACACCAAAAGCACATAAATCTCATAAAATTCACCAAAACAAGGTTATGGAAGGTTCAAGCCAAACCTTGGGCTGAGGCCATTTCCAAATGGAGTTGTTGGGAGCTTATGGGAGCTTATTGATGCTAGTTGATGTAGAGAAAATGGGTGGGGACTACATTAGTCCCAAACACCCTTATGTCTTCAAAAATTGTGGACGCAATGAGAAGGATGGAGAGAACTGGTTCCTTTTGCCTACACAAACACCACTCAAACCAAGAAACAGATTCAAGTAGCAATAGACCACAAGCTTTAAGCTTGTGGCTGTTGCTACAGTGAAAGATGGTAAAAAAATTTTTTTGAAAATAAGATTTTTGAAAATCTTTGAAACTGAAATTTCTTTGAAACACACTTTGAAACCAACCTAACAACATAAACTGAATCACCTCAACAAAGATCCACTTTTACTTCACTTTGTTGACTGATACAAAAAAAAAACTTTTTCCAAGAACTTGAAACGGATTTTAAGAAAACTTGAAAACCAAGAATTTTGAAATTTCCCAAACTAACTTGAATCAAACAACTCTTAACTAAAAAGCAGTAAAAGATGGAACTCAGATATGCAAAGTTTTTATAAATACTCTAAATATTCATTAAAATAAATTTTTTTACAAAATCTGGAACAATGAAAATGAGACACATACGTCTCATTATATACAAGCTAGATGAAATTTCTAGAAGACTTAATAAAATAATACAATAGGTATAAACGCTAAACATTAAAATCCCTAAAAAGCCCTTGGCTGAAAATTTGAACTTGGGTCAAATTGGTAGCATGTGATCTTGTACTTGTTGCCCAGCTGTCTTGAGAGGATCTTGGCCCTTTATCTTAGCTTTGGAAGAAAGGAAATCACCAAAGTCGTTGGATGCCTGTTTTACTTTGTCTTCATGTAGCAGGGGTCATGTGGGTGGGGTCTTGTGATGAGCTGGTGAAGGTTTGGGGTGGTGGGTTTTGACGTTGACATGCTAAATCATGGTTCTGGAAATCAAGGATCAAAACCCCTTTGTTTTTCGCCTTAATTAGATTAGGGTTTATATGGCAAAATTAGGGGTGGATTAGGGAAGAAGAGTGAATAGTCCTTGTTTCCCCCAAAGTTTAATATTATTAAACCGGTTTAAAAAAGTTAAGTGGGGTTTGACCATTTGACTAAATAAATAAAACGGGGTAATAAGATTTTGGGTATTGGGCTTGTGATTGTCGGGTAAGGGTAGTTTGTGGGCTATGTGTTGGGTTTTGACCGGGTTTGGTTGGGTTTTTGGTGGATATTGGTTTATTTTGTCCATGAATGCCCCCTGTACTCCCAAACTTCTTGCAAACAAAGTCTCAACAGCTATATAACCCATGTCCTTTGATAATAAGTTTGGACCACTTGTCATTTTTGGCATTTACATTCTGCAAACTTGTAATAAGGGCTTCTTTTGTAATTTCTTCATACTCCAAGGACTAAACTTGTAAATATTTGATAATTAAGGGACCCAAATGCAATAAATGAGATTTGCAAGGGTATAAATTGACAAGTCTCCAATTCTTGAGGGACCAATCTTGCCAATCTTCAAAACTTCAAGGACAATTTTGTAAATTCCAAACTTGGGCCCGGTTCTTTGTGCGGCTTCGTTTCCCGTGTTCGTTTTTGCTTGATTCTTGTAATCTTTTGGTGAATTCACGATATCCGTACCTGAAATACACAATGAACAAACACAGGCACATTTTTGGGTATTTTGATGATATTTTAAGCATTTTAAGCCCGATTTGGACGATGAGACTATGTATAATTACAGTCTCATCACTGAGATTAATGCCACATTTGTCAACAGCCTTCTAAGAAAGTGGCTGAGTATGAATCAGACTCAGAGAGCAAATAACTCAATAAAAAATGACACCTTAGCTCAGCTTTATGGAAAGTATAATTATGAAGAAGGGCTGATTGATACTATATACAAGTCAGAGACTGGAAGATTTGTAGTTCAAGGAGCTTCTTCTAAAGCCTTGATCTCTGCACCACATCCTCATGACAGTGACTCTGATGTTGAAGAAGACACCCGCAACAGCCAAGAGTTCTTAACAGACCTTAATGCAGAGTTTCATGAAAGAGCCTTGCTAGCCAACCAAAGAAGATTCTTCAAAAGATCAGGGAGAATAAGATCAGCTAGTAAACTAACTGACAGATCAAAAGAAACTTGCTTTGCCTGTGGAAAGCTTGGACACTTCCAAAAAGACTGTCCTTCCACCAAGACATCCTCACCTTCCTATCCATCATCTTCCACCAAACCTTACTGTAACACCTAGTAATTTTCCCTACTTTGTAAAATGACTATTTTACCCTTTGACTTTTATTTAGTCAACTATGTGATTTAACTGTGTTGGAACCGGGAAGTTATCCCGCCTTTTCTGAAAAACTGTTTGCTGACGAGTAATGGCCTGACTCTGTGCTCAGTCATTAATCTGAACATTTTCTGTGAACCTGACCAAAGTGCTGGAACGGTCAATGAATTGACGATAATCCATGAGATTATTCGTTATCAGTGAATTATGTGCTTAACTGTTTAGTTTTTAACAGCATGATCGTATTTTCTTGAGCAGCGTATTTAAATATTTCTGTATATGTTTATATATGCCTGTATTTTAGTATTTTTGCTATTTATAGTAATAAATCGTATTTACTGTGAATATTTAATTAACGTATCGCGTTTTCGTATTTTACGTCGTTTTTACGTTTAACCGTCGTTAGCATGCATAAAATACTTTGCCAATTATAAAATGTCAGTTTTCGTCGAAAAATCGTAAATTTAATATATTTTGTCAAATTTTTAAGTTTTACGTAATTTTTAACTTAACTATATACTTTTTGATATTTACCTAAAACTAACTAACCTTTTTACCTTAAACCTTTTAACTAATTACCATAGTAAAATTTTTGAATAATTTACCCCCATTGGGACCCCCCATAACCGGCCACATGCTAAGCCATGTGCATGGCCTTACATTTTTCCATTTTGAGCTTAAGGTTATAAACCTTACACCCTTTTAACTTATTAACCAAAACCCTTCCATTATTTACTTACACATTTCATTTCACCTCAAGCAAAAACACACACATCTCTTCCTCTCTCTCTCTAAACACACGGCACAAACACAAACCACATTCCACCATTGTTGATTTCTAAAAAGCTTCATTTTACCAAGGTTTAACCAAACAAATACACCCTAGAGCTTGTATAAGCATAAAGAAGAATGGTCTTTCTTGGTTTGATGATTTGAGTAGTTTTTGGGTTGAAGATTTAGAGTAGAGTTTCTTGTTGATTATTAGTGGGTTATATTGTAGATCGGGTCGTTGTGATTACGTAGAATCGTTACACAAGGTCATTTCTTAAACCTTTTTCATCTTTTCATTTTCCATGCATAATCTTTGTAGATCTATGCATGCATGTTACTCATCAAGTAATTTTATGAAATAAAATGATAAGAATTATTTTTGGTCATGAAATATTTTAAGATTGGTTGAAATTAAGTGTGGATCTATTAGATCCATACATGAAAATGGGTTAATTGAAAGATTTGTGAAAAATATAAGTATGTATATTTGGATTTGTAAACTTGAAGAAAAATCTTTGATTTTGTTGATGTATATGAAAAATTAGAAGAAACTAGTAGTGTTACTACTAGTGGTTACGCTTGAAAATGGTCAAAAACGAGTTTTTACGGAAAACATACAATCTGTCCGACTTTTGTAAGAGGCGTGGAGAGTCGTAAAAATTGTTTTGACACTAGTTTACTGCGATGTTATGAAAGTATAAGTTAATACCTTCGTTTCGATATATTATGGGCTAAAAACGGAGCTAAAATGAGTAAGTTGTGGTCGTTTAAATTTCGTTGTCGGAAAACTTAATTTTTGGAGAACAACACTATAAGTGGTTGCTGTCCAGATTTTTAAAGTGGTCGAAACGACATTTTCGAGTTAAACGGAGTTGTTTTAAGTGTCGAAATGGTTACTAAATGGTATGTATGAATGTTGGACTTGTTTTGTAAAAGCGTGTTAGCTCGAAATGTGAGTACTTGGTATAACATTAAAAGTTTGAACGTTGGAAGTGGAAATTGATACTATTGTGAAAAATGGCTTGTTGGAACATTGTGATTGAGAAATTGTTGAAAATAGGGGTTTTAGGACGAGATTTGAGTACTTACTAAAAATGGCAAATTTTTACGTGACGCCGAAAGGCTGCCGAATTTTCGTTAGAAATCGTGTATGAAAATTTGTTAAGATAAATTTTGGTAAATTAAAATTTACGCCGAAAGGCTGTCGAAATTTCGTCGAGTCAAAAATAAATATTTTTGCTTAAGTATATATATACTATAATGTTTATAACGATATAACATTTCAAGTCACGATTTTAACAACAAAATATATACTTGATTGATGAGTAACGTACGTGATGAACTATTGTGACTTATTTGCTAGCACCTAAACTATAGTATTATATTTAGGTTGTTGCTAGAGTTGCTCGCTACTATTTGATCTTACTTGTGCGGTTTGAATCGTTGCTTGAGGTGAGTTTATAGACCCCTATTAAATTATTTTTGTATGTTTAATGTTTCGGGATGTGATAAATGCTTTGATGACTTGCTTCTGGACGCAAGTAAAACTTGATTTCTGTGAACGCTTTGTGAACACTATTTATGAGATAGCTTAAGTTGCTTTAGCCATAGTCCCCACTATCGTGAATCGTTAGTTACTCTGCTGGAGTAAGCTCTTATGTTACAGATAGATCTATTGAGGGTTGACAACCTCCACTCGGGCATTCTGACGCCGGACGAGTGTGTACCATTTGTATGAACGGAGTCATCTTGGCTAGGTACTCCATTGGGGCAATTTATGTATGCAATCTATTGTATGCACTAGATCACTAGTTTCGATGTCACGAGCTTAGCTATCATAAATATTGTGAACACCCAATTTATCCTACACTTTGCACTATATCTCCTATAGTTGCATGTGTACATGAAATGAAATATGAAATTGAATGACTATGAATTTTTACTTGAAACCTATATTCTCACCAACTTTATGTTGACCCAATTTAGCATTTATCTCAGGTATTTGATGATGAGTTGTATCTGCTGTGTGAAGTACTTGGAGTCCGCATGCATTTCTTGGCTATCTTCGGACATTTGTTTACTTATTCTTTTGAACTATTATCTCGTTGATGTTTAAAACTTTTACATTATGCTGCACTATCTTTTGAAACTGAGACCTTTTGTACTGTGATGCTTTTATTTAAATTCAACGAGGTATTTTATAAAACGTCTCATTTAGAGTCGTTCTCTTGTACCTTGAACTATGATACAATGACGTAACAGCCCCCGAGCTTCACCGCTTCCGCATATCACATTTTGGGGTGTTACAGAATTGGTAATTAGAGCCTTGGTTATAGAGAAGTAGGTTTGCATCTTAGGCCTAGACTATAACCGATGTGGCTACTTGTTACTCTGTATATATATGTGTGCTACGTAATGTATTACGTAGGATAACACTATAAGTAATATGTAATATATATTATGTAATACGTAATATGTATTATATACATATGCATTTCGTTGATTTGCATACTTTAATTTCTATACATGATTATTTCATGCATACCCTACAACTGCTTTAATACGCATTTTGGTTGTTGCAGGTTATGTCGTCATCTACTGTTTCTTACCAGCCCGACTCTGCCGACGAAGAGTGGGAAGACGAGATTGAGATGGTACCCGATCATGTTGAGCCGGAGAATGACCCAGAGGAGGCTGATCCTGAGGAGGAAGGTGCGGAGTATGACCCTGACGAGGATCCAGAGGAGGATGATGAGGGTGAGCCTGATGTGTTGTCTGATACTTCCGATGTTGTTGATGGGATGCCACCGGTTGTGCATCGTACTTTGATCGAGTGGGTTAGTGGTAGTGAGGACGATGAGGATGATGAGGATGACGTGGATGGTATTGAGGTAGATCACGAGGGTGATGAGGATATGGATGGACATGAGGTAGGTCATGAGGATGATATGGATGGTGTTGAGGTAGATCATGAGGGTGATGATGATATGGATGGATATGAGGTAGATCATGAGGATGATGAGGACATGGATGATGAGATTGAGAGTGATACTGACGTTAGGATGGTTGTGGCTAGTAGTGATAGCGAGGATGTTGAGGCTGATGATAGTAGGGTTGATGCTTTGACTGTTGTACCTGAGAGAGTTGAGCCTAGTAGGAGGAGTGAGATTAGGAAGACGTCCAACTTGAGGAAGAAGCCTACTGTTCCCTGTCAGCGGTTTAGAGAGGAGAGGGAAGCTTTATGGGGTACGCCACCAGCTGAGGTTTATACTGATTCCGATGATACTTTACCACCTGCTGATGGAGCTGGACCATCCGGTGTTAGATCTCGAGCTTTGTCCGATTCTGATTCGTCATGCCCACGGAAGAAGATTCGTATGTCTGATTCACACACTACACCTGAGGCATCGCCTACTCATGGTAGTCGAGTTGCTACTACTGTTTCTACACCACCTACTCATCATGTTGGAGAGCCCTCTAGACCTAGGTCATGTGTTGTTATGATAGGATCTGCTAGGGATTCAGATGCTGTTCGTTTTCGTCTACTTGAGGATGCGGTTTTTGGATTGTTAGAGGATAACGAGGATACCCGTGACTTGTTGGATACCACACTTGAGCAGGTTGCTAGGTTGAGGCGTGAGTTGGAGTTAGTTCGTGGAGGAGACCGAGCTGCAGATGGAGACCCGAGGAGTGATTCACTGAGATGTGCTGAGTGTGATCGTCGTCGTCGCACTTAGAGATTCATCGTTATTGTGCTTAATTCTAGAGTAGATTGACATCTTTATCTTTTGGGTATTGTATCCACTAAACTAGAGTAGTACTCGGTTAGTTGGAGTAGACTAGATGTAATCATACTCTTATTTTATGACTATGTACTCGATATTTTGATTATGAATGGGAATTTAACTTTATGACCTTGACCAGTGACTATCCTTTTTATATTGTTGTGCTGTTAAATTCTGCATTCTATTTTAGCATATGAAATATATAACGTGTATATTCGTGCTTGAACCTAAATTGCATTGTTGTCTTAACGCAGAGAAACAATGGTGAACACACGTAACGGAATGACTGACGCACAATTGGAAAAACTGATTACGCAACGAGTGGCTGCTGCACTGGCAAATGTTCAAGCTAATAACAACGTGAACGAAGCACCACCGAACAATGTTGACAATCGACCGCCTAAGCCGTGTACTTACAAGGACTTTAGGAGCTGTGACCCTTTGACTTTTAATGGTACTGAAGGAGCTGTCGGATTAGCTCGTTGGGTTGAAAAGATGGAAGCTGTGTTCCGTGTTAGTGGATGTGCTGTTGAGAACCAAGTGACTTATTCTACTTGTACTTTAGCTGCTGGAGCGTTGACATGGTGGAACACCCATGTGCAGACGGCTGGAGCCGAGGAGGCGTATGGAATGAGTTGGGAGGAACTTAAGAAGTTGTTGACTAAGGAGTACTGTCCTCGTAATGAGATTCAGAAAATGGAAGTCGAATTGTGGAACTTGACTGTGAAGAACAATGATATTGGGACGTACACTAGGAGGTTGAATTGTGTTTGCTATGTCCTGGAATGGTTCCGGATGAAGAAAAGAAGGTTGAGCGTTATATTTGGGGTTTACCGGGTAGAGTTCAAGGGAATGTGACATCGTCTGGACCGACAAAAGTTAGTGATTCTATAAGGATGGCTCACAGTCTGATGGACCAAGTTGTTCGAGCAAATGCTGGGAATGCCGCGGACAACAAGAGAAAATGGGGTAATAACCAAAGGAACAACCATGGGAACTATCCGAATAAGAGGCAAGACACTGTGAAAGCGTACACTGCTAGTACTGGGGAAAAGGGAGTGTACAATGGGACGTTACCTCTGTGCAATCGACGCAAGCGTCACCATAATGGAGAATGCAATGTACAGTGTCACAACTGCAAGAAAACTGGACACATTGCTAGGGATTGTAAGTCACCACCCAACACGAAAGCCAACGTCACTTGCTTTGAATGTCAGCAGAAGGGACACTACAACAATGAGTGCCCAAAGAAAAAGAACAAGGACAAGGACCAAGGAAAGAATGCTAAAGCTGGGGAAGCTCGTGGTAGGGTCTATGTGATAGGAGGAGGAGAAGCGCAACAAAACCCCGACGTCGTGACGGGTACGTTTCTTCTCAATGGTCGTTATGCTTCTATTTTATTTGATGCTGGAGCCGATAGGAGTTTTGTGTCGACTGCTTTTAGTGTTTTACTTGATGTGACCCCTTCGCCCTTAGACACTAAGTACACTATTGAGTTAGCTAACGGGAAGTTGATAGAAGCCGACACTATACTTCGTGGATGCACTTTAAATCTTCTAGGTCATCCTTTCGTAATAGACCTTATGCCTGTTGAGTTAGGGAGTTTTGACGTGATTGTCGGAATGGATTGGTTGTCGAGATATCGTGCTACGATTGTATGTGACGAGAAGATCGTTCGTTTACCATCTGGTGATGAAGTTTTGGAGGTACAAGGGGATACAAGTGACGGAAAAGGGAAGTCACGGCTGAACATTATCTCGCGTGTCAAGGCTCAGAAGTTGTTGTCGGAAGGTTGCCACGTATTTTTAGCCTGTGTTACTGAAAAGCAGACGAAAGAAAAGCGGTTGGAAGATGTACCTATCGTACGGGATTTTCCGGAAGTCTTTCCTGAAGATTTGCCTGGATTACCGCCGGCTAGACAAGTTGAATTCCAGATCGATTTAGTACCGGGAGCTGTACATGTTGCTCGAGCGCCTTACCGTTTAGCACCGTCGGAATTGCAAGAACTAGCAACGCAACTACAAGAGTTGGCTGATAAAGGATTCATAAGACCGAGTTCTTCACCCTGGGGAGCTCCAGTCTTATTTGTAAAGAAGAAGGATGGGAGTTTTCGGATGTGTATCGACTATCGTGAGTTGAACAAACTTACCATCAAGAACCGTTACCCGTTACCTAGGATCGATGATCTGTTTGATCAGTTGCAAGGATCGAGCGTTTACTCGAAGATTGACCTTAGGTCCGGTTATCACCAATTGAGAGTCAGTGAGGAAGATGTTGCAAAGACTGCTTTTAGGACTAGGTATGGACACTATGAGTTCCAAGTGATGCCGTTCGGTTTGACAAACGCACCTGCTGTGTTTATGGACCTCATGAACCGGGTGTGTAAACCATATTTGGACAAGTTTGTCATTGTGTTCATCGGTGACATACTGATTTACTCAAGGAATGAGAAGGAACATGAGGAACATCTTAAGGTAATACTGGAATTGCTTAAGAAGGAGGAATTGTACGCTAAGTTCTCGAAGTGTAATTTTTGGTTGCCAAGAGTACAATTTCTAGGTCACGTTATAGATAGCAAGGGGATTCATGTTGATCCTGCCAAGATTGAATCAATTAGGGAGTGGACTGCTCCTACGACACCGACTGAAATTCGCCAATTCTTAGGACTCGCCGGATACTACCGAAGGTTCATCGAGGGATTCTCGAAGATCGCAAAACCATTGACGAAGTTGACTCAAAAGAAGGTGAAATACGAATGGGGAGATAAGGAGGAATCATCATTCCAAAAGTTGAAACAAATGTTGTGTAGTGCGCCTATTCTATCGTTACCAGAAGAATCGGAAGACCTTGTGGTCTACTGTGATGCATCAACAAAAGGATTGGGAGCTGTGTTGATGTAGAGGAAGAAAGTTATCGCCTACGCGTCACGAAAACTGAAAACGCATGAGAAAAACTATACTACGCACGACTTGGAGCTAGGAGCGGTAGTATTTGCCTTGAAATTGTGGAGACACTACTTGTATGGAACCAAGTGTGTCGTCTATACCGATCACAAGAGTTTACAACATATTCTTGATCAGAAGGAACTGAACATGAGACAACGTAGATGGATCGAGTTGCTCAGCGATTATGACTGTGAAATCCGTTACCACCCTGGGAAGGCCAATGTAGTGGCGGATGCGCTAAGTAGAAAGGAACAATTGATGACACGTAGAGTTAGATCGTTAGCTATGGTTATCAATCCGAACTTACCTGTGCAAATTCGTGAAGCACAAACCGAAGCTCTTAAGCCTGAACATGTTGAAACTGAGAAACTAGGAGGAATGGTTACAAAGAAATTGGAGACTAGCACTAATGGAACGCTATGTCTGAATGGTAGAAGTTGGTTACCACGGTTTGGAGGACTAAGGGACGTGATTATGCACGAGTCGCATAAATCTAAGTATTCGATTCACCCAGGATCTGACAAAATGTATCAGGATATGAAGAAGCTATATTGGTGGCCAAATATGAAAGCTGAAATCGCTACTTATGTAGGGAAGTGCCTGACTTGTGCTAGAGTGAAAACAGAACACCAAAAACCATCTGGATTGTTGGTTCAACCTATAATTCCTATGTGGAAATGGGAAAATATAACCATGGATTTCATAACTAAGCTACCTAAAACAACAAACGGATACGACATAATTTGGGTAATTGTGGATCGACTTACGAAATCTGCACACTTTTTGGCTATGAAGGAAGATGATTCGATGGATAAGCTTACGAGACTTTATCTGAAGGAAGTGGTCGCAAAACATGGGATACCGATCTCGATAATTTCTGATAGAGATGATAGATTTACTTCGGAATTCTGGATATCACTTCAGAAAGCGTTGGGTACGCAATTGGACATGAGTACTGCTTATCACCCGCAGACTGACGGACAGAGTAAGAGAACTATTCAAACTCTGGAGGACATGTTGCGTGCTTGTGTGCTTGACTTTGGAAAGCAATATCACAGACATTTGCCGCTAGTAGAATTCTCTTACAACAATAGTTATCATACCAGTATTAAGGCTGCACCGTTTGAAGCGTTGTATGGTCGTAAATGTCGCTCGCCTATGTGTTGGAGTGAGGTTGGGGATAGTCAACTCACTGGCCCTAAACTCATCCGTGAAACGACTGAGAAGATTGTTCAAATCAAGAGCCGAATTCAAGCAGCCCGTGATCGTCAAAAGAGTTACGCTACGTTCGACGTAAGCCTCTCGAATTTCAAGTGGGAGACAAAGTGATGCTAAAAGTATCGCCTTGGAAAGGTGTGGTAGGTTTTGGCAAGCGAGGGAAGCTGAACCCCCGTTATATTGGACCTTTCAAAATTCTGGCAAAGGTTGGAACTGTAGCCTATCGTCTCGAATTACCGCAAGCGTTGAGCCGTGTGCACAGCACTTTTCACGTGTCGAACTTGAAGAAGTGCCTTTCTGATGAAACACTCGTGATACCATTGGAGGAACTCCGAATCGACGACAAGATGCAATTTGTCGAGGAACCTGTTGAAATTATGGACCGTGAGGTCAAACGATTGAAACAGAGTCGTATTCCTATCATCAAGGTGAGGTGGAATTCTAAATGTGGACCTGAATTCACTTGGGAGCGTGAGGATCAATTTCGCAAGAAATATCCGCAACTCTTTGATAATTCTAGAAACCGTGACACTCCTAAGCTTTGAGGACAAAGCTTCTCTATCAAGGGGATGATGTAACACCTGGTAATTTTCCCTACTTTGTAAAATGACTATTTTACCCTTTGACTTTTATTTAGTCAACTATGTGATTTAACTGTGTTGGAACCGGGAAGTTATCCCGCGTTTTCTGAAAAACTGTTTGCTGACGAGTAATGGCCTGACTCTGTGCTCAGTCATTAATCTGAACATTTTCTGTGAACCTGACCAAAGTGCTGAGACGGTCAATGAATTGACGATAATCCATGAGATTATTCGTTATCTGTGAATTATGTGCTTAACTGTTTAGTTTTTAACAGCGTGATCGTATTTTCTTGAGCAGCGTATTTAAATATTTCTGTATATGTTTATATATGCCTGTATTTTAGTATTTTTGCTATTTATAGTAATAAATCGTATTTACTGTGAATATTTAATTAACGTATCGCGTTTTCGTATTTTACGTCGTTTTTACGTTTAACCGTCGTTAGCATGCATAAAATACTTTGCCAATTATAAAATGTCAGTTTTCGTCGAAAAATCGTAAATTTAGTATATTTCGTCAAATTTTTAAGTTTTACGTAATTTTTAACTTAACTATATACTTTTTGATATTTACCTAAAACTAACTAACCTTTTTACCTTAAACCTTTTAACTAATTACCATAGTAAAATTTTTGAATAATTTACCCCCATTGGGACCCCCCATAACCGGCCACATGCTAAGCCATGTGCATGGCCTCACATTTTTCCATTTTGAGCTTAAGGTTATAAACCTTACACCCTTTTAATTTATTAACCAAAACCCTTCCATTATTTACTTACACACTTCATTTCACCTCAAACAAAAACACACACATCTCTTCCTCTCTCTCTCTAAACATACGACACAAACACAAACCACATTCCACCATTGTTGATTTCTAAAAAGCTTCATTTTACCAATGTTTAACACAAAACAAATACACCCTAGAGCTTGTATAAGCAGAAAGAAGAATGGTCTTTCTTGGTTTGATGATTTGAGTAGTTTTTGGGTTGAAGATTTAGAGTAGAGTTTCTTGTTGATTATTAGTAGGTTATGTTAGCCCTATATTTTATATAGTCGAACAAGAATGTAATAGGTCATCTTAGTCGTTAAAGGTCTTGTATTGTAATAGGTTAGTCGGGTTAACCAGGCTTGGACTTTAAGCTAATATTGTCTAAGTTAGGGGCGTAAGCCCAAGCAAAGCCAAGCCCGGCCCAAGGAAACAAAGCCCACGGCCCAAAAGGCCAAGGGTATATAAACCCTCTTCCATGTGTGGAAGAGGGTGTTGGTTACCATTTTGTTTCTCTCTCTAAAAGTGTTTAACCTTACAATTTCTCTCTTGTTTCTCTCTCTACTTTCTTCTCTTTCTCTCTCTAAATATCTCTTCTAATCTTGTGTTATGGATTGAATGGGAACAACATTTGGTATCAAGAGCCTATAGTGGATAGGTGATTGAAGATTCGTGTGGTGTGTTCTTGATTTTTCGTGGTCATTTTGATCTATATATCACGTCCAAAAATTTATTATGTTTTTATGGCTTATTCTTGATACAAATCATCTACTTACTATTGGTAGTGATTTGGTATTGTTCTTTTGGAAAACCCAAAATTTTTAGGTGTTTTGATCATTTTTGGCTTAAAATCACGAATTGGTTGAGTTTTGTCCGAGAAAAGTGGGATTTATTCCGATCAGGTCATCAGAAAAGGGCTTACAGTTATTCCGATCAGTGTAATCGGAATAGGGTTTATACATTCCGATTGGTCATTCCGATTTGAGATTCCGATTTGACATTCCGATTGGTCATTCCGATTTGACATTCCGATAAGGTTAGTATTCCAACTTGGACATTCCAATTAGACATTCCGATTGGACATTCCGATAAGGTTAGTATTCCAATTTGGACATTCCGATTAGACATTCCGATTTGACATTCTGATAAGGTTATTCCGATAGGACATTCCGATATGTATTCCGATGGACATTCCAATGGAAATTTTGTTCGAGTATTTTTACCACCAAAACCGTTCATGCAATCAAATACAAGATGTCGAAAGCAAAAGAAAGATGCATGGAACACATACAGTTGCTTCAGTCACACCTTCAGGTTCTTTCAAGAGAAGACCTAAAAGGCCCTCGTCTTGAAATTGGATTCAAACGGGTATTCTTTTTACTATTTGGTCAAGACGTTGAGACATTCATCAGAACGATGCTACTTAATGTGGACCATCTTCAACAAGAATTTGACAGAGACGATTTTCACGAGAATATATCCATGGAGGTCCTTTTAGCTCTCAACAATCAGTTCCAGCAATTCATTGACTCAAGTGGCTTATCCAAAAACGATCGAGAGCTCACCAGCACATACTTTACCAAATATACTCTCGTAGATCTTCAAGCGTTCAAAGAGACACTTCTTCAACATATGAGAAATATAAAGAAGTCAATTGCTGAAAGAACACGCCATCAAAGGCACTTTCAAAGAAGGGTGAATCAAATACTGATGCAAACAAAAGAGAGCACTGTCGATATAGATCAAGCATTGGATGCTTCTTCGGTTGATACAGAGAGCAGCGGGACAGAATCAGAAACGCAGCATATCAGTACCAGCTCAGGGAATGATCAAACAACCAATGATGCGGATATCAGACCCATTTATGATGACCAGCCAATGGCTATGGTACATTTAAATGCTGAATACGATGTTTCTCAACATACTGAGCAATCTGAACCCATTCTTAACACGTATCTAGTGGAAAAGGATGATAGCAATACCACACCTGATTTATTAGATACGAGTACTAATGGAGGAGAGACTTCTCAGGATGTTGATTCTAAGATTCACGAGCTTGAAATTATGTTAGCTCAGAAGACTAAAGATTTTGAGGATGCCAAACTCGATTTTTCAAAGAAAAATAACAAATTTGAGGCTTACTTTGAAAAACTTGAAAAAGCAAATGTTGTTCTTGAACAAAATTGGATCGTAAGATTCAAGATTTTAATGTGGAAAAAGAACATTTTGTGAAACAAATAAATTTGTTAGAATCAAAGTTGGCTTCTCAAAATCCAAGTCCTCCGCCTTCTTCATTAACTGAATTATCTGTGCAACCTATCGACACTGTAGACAGTAATGACGCGAATTATGAGAACGACATATTTGACAATATGAATATTAAGATAGAACAACGTGTCGCTCAATTACTTCTACAAAATGAGCAATTAAAGGCTCAGATTCAGGAAAAGGTTTTTTCATTGACAGCGGTGAAAAATGAATTAAGGAAACTAAAAGGAAATAGTGTGGATACTAAGTTAGCAAAAAAGTCAGTCTTGGGGAAACGTCCTTCTCAACCAGTCAGAAATCGCTCAGTTGCTAGACAACCGAATGCGTTTAAATCTGAACGACTCAGAACGTTGAGTCTGAGGTTTGCATCCCAAGTTGACGTGCGTAGCAATTTTCCTAAACCAGTCACTCCAGAATCTAGACCCTCCTTAAGAAAATCCGCTTCTGCAAAGCCCGATCACATGAATGCTTCAAGCAACTTTAGATCTAGTTCCAAGAACATGCCTAGGCATAGTTCAAATGACACGGGTCATAAAAGCTATCTAGAGGATGCTAAAAACAAGACACAAGCAAGAGATAGGACCAAATCACAACCTAGGAGCGTTGTTCACACATCTAGGAATTCTAGACCCTTCTATGATGTGCACAATTCTGCCAACCCTAGGAACTCTAGAGCCTTCTCAGATGCTAAGCACTTTGTTTGCACGAAATGTAACAAATGCGTGTTTAATGCCATTCATGATGATTGTATCACTAAAGTCCTGAACAAGGTGAACCAAAAAGCTAGAGCACCTCAAAGATGGAACCCTAAAGGAAATAGGTTTTCTCCAACTAAGTCTTCCGCTGTGCATGAGAAACCTATGACTCCTAGATCCTGTCTTAGGTGGATACCAACGGGTAAAACCTTTAAAACAATTGGTCTTAGGTGGGTTCCTACAGGAAAGATATTTCCCTCTAGCACAAAAAAGGTTCAAGGTGAACCCCAACACTGTTCTCACAAAGATATCACTAACCCACAAGAAAGCATACAAACTACTGATAAAAGTGCAGGTATTAAAATAAAGGTTCAACAAGAACACAAAGGTTTTCCATATTCATACCGTTCAACAAAAGACACTCTCAGAGTTTGGTTGCTGAAGAAGCAGATATCAGAGAAATACGTGTCTCAAGGGTTTCACAAGTAAGATTCAAGAAGACTTACAGTCACATATCAGGCTGTAACTCGAACGTCAAAGAAAGGGAACTTTATCTCTTCAACGATAAGTTACCCTCAAAACGAGAAATTAATATTTCTCGGACACGAGCTACTCTTAAAACTATTCAAAAGTTTTTAGCTCGTGTACATGGCTTATAGTCAAATTACAGACTGTAACCCAGGCTCACAAGACAGGAAAGTTCATCCCGATGACGACTTATCCTCAGAACGAGAAATTAAGTTTTCTCGGACATGAGCTATCTGTAAAAACATTCAACGTCTTTAAGCTCATGTACACAAACTTACAGTCACATGTCAGACTGTAACTCGTACTTCAAAAATAGGAAAGTTCATCCCGAGTATGACTAATCCTCAAAACGAGAAATTCAATTTTTCTCGGACACGATCTTACATTAAAACTATTCGAAAGTTTTAAGCTCGTGTAAATGACTTCTAGGCGCATCACAGCTTAGAACTCGGACCTCAACTAAGGAAAGTTTATCTCGGACGATAACTTATCCTTCTCAACGAGAAATTCATATTTCTCGGTCATGAGCTTTTCATAAAAACATTCAAAGTTTTTAAGTTCATGAAAAACGATTTCTAAGTAAATGTCAGCTTAGAACACGAACTTCAACTTAAGGAAAGTTTATCACGGATGATAACTTATCCTTCATAACGGGAAATGTATTTTTCTCGGTCATGAGCTAGTCACAAAACAATCAAAGTTTTGAGCTCATGAAAAACGGACCCGAAAGGGGAGTGTACGTTTCAGTGCGCTTTCCCTAACCAATAGAAGAGAAGTCTTCTATCCTGATTATTTTAAAACCGTTGAACACAATTTTTCAAGCATTTCTCAAAAGGTTTTTGTAAATCTTTCAAAATTGTGTGTTCAACACTCCCTTCCTCATAAGTGGTTTTTATATCTCAAAATTTTCATATGTTATTTTGATCAGTTTTTAAGGGGGAGCGTTTTAAAATCAAGCCTCTTAATGTTGTTGGGTACATCTCTAAAATTGTCATATTTTATGTATCCAACACATTCCGAAAATGATATGAAATTGTCAAATGTAATAAATTATATCGGAAAAGGCATCTCAACTTCGTACCTCAACATATTTTATGGTGTCGTTTTTCTAAAATTTTGTCAAATTTTGTTTCAAGGCACACATATATTGTTGAGGGGGAGCGTCCCGACTGAAAAAGTTCCATGATTCATGCGTGCACACATGTTTCTCTCCCAATTGGTTTTCAGAAATTGTCACATTTTAATCAATTGGTATCTCTAATATGATGTTTTTATATTAGAGATAGGGGGAGAAAATGTGATTAAAATGTAATATATCGCAACATGTGATCTTAAAGACTCAAGTGCAACTCTTTCCTTCACATGCCAAACTATTTCGTATATCGATGCATGTGTGTAGGGGGAGCTTTCCGAAAAGATAAAACTTTCAAAGTGTTAAAAGTTTTGATTTTTATCAAGCACTTTGAATGGTTTTCAATGGTTTTATGGTTACGATCTTTACCCAAAACAACCTACTATCCACGACGGAACGATGGAGTCAAAAGGTGGTTTAGGATAGGAAACTAAGTCCTATGATCCAACCAGAACCGGAGGGATCTACCCAAGGACATTCCATAGCTAGAAATAGTTGTCCTTAGGAAAGATGGAGTGAAATGAAGCTGAATGCGGACCAATTACTTAAGTTAGCATTAGAACAATCACAACAAGGTGCTAATGATGACGTATTGGTAAGCATTGAAGGAGTTGAATATTCTGTGCAACTTAGGTAGAAACCGGGTTAACACATCTTTTGAAGACAAGTGTCATGGACCCAGTGATGTGATGCACAACCCTTCCCCAGCCATTCGAGTTTCTCTCAAAAGAAACTTGTCTCATTGTCACGGAGATCAACACGTATCTATTGACTTTCTCACTCCGAGTCAGTTAATATTGAAAAGGTGGCAGTCTGCTCCAGCCTCCGATTACCAAAATGCACTTATTGAGTCTAGAGCCAATCGAGATCTATCTATCATCTCATTAGGACACAATCGAGTCCTACGCATTATCCTTGTGATATTGCCAGAACATCTGAGTGATACGATTCACAATGAAGATGGAAATCCTGCTTGAGCCAGCATCAAACAAGCTCATGGTAGGTAACTTGTGCGATTCTACACGAACCAAACTTGTGAGAACTGGAAAGCAACTAAGTTTGGATTCTTAATTGATTCAAACTTGATTCCAGGTTTCTTCGCAAAATCCATGTGATCTTGCCAGAACATTCAGAGTGACACTCATTAGTGTGCACAGTGACGAATGGAAATCCTTCCAGTGTCAACATCAAACAGCACTGCGGTAGGTAACTCGTAAGATTCTCTATGAATCAAGCTTGTGACAAACTGGAAAGCAACAATGGTGTGATTCTTTTAAGAATCAAACTTGTTCCAGGAAATCTGAATTGACGACTCTAATCAGACGGATAATTTATCCTTATGATTCAATCTTTACGTTCGCAGTCTGCTTTGAGACGGTCGAGTAAAGAGAACTGGCTACTACCGTCGGGAAACCCTGTCAAGGAGGTTCTTAATCGAAACTATCTGATCACAGGTACGGTATTTAATACCGTTTAACGATCTTCACCGACCGGAGGTAAAACGCTACCGAGTTAGGGTGAAATGTTCAAAGCCATTTCATCCGTGTCTATATATGTTGCTGCATATCAAGAAGGTGGCGTAGCTGTACAACCGATGTCAATTCAGAAGTCACAAGAGCACAAGATGGCGATAATCAAGATACCTAAGAATGTAAGAATGTAATAGTTCATCTTAGTCACAAGGAGTACAGATGAAGATCTCAAGCACTCAAAGTCAAATGCCAAAGGCTCAAGAAAAAGATCACGAAAGCATGAAGGAACAAAGCTGTTACAAACAAGATCAAGACCAAGATACAAGACCAAAGCAGGAAGATCTCCTCTACAAGAATGTATTCACTCAACCATCTTAGGCTTTTTAAGCTTTTTAAGATGACCGATACATTGGGGGAGATTGTTAGCCCTATATTTTATATAGTCGAACAAGAATGTAATAGGTCATCTTAGTCGTTAAAGGTCTTGTATTGTAATAGGTTAGTCGGGTTAACCGGGCTTGGACTTTAAGCTAATATTGTCTACGTTAGGGGCGTAAGCCCAAGCAAAGCCAAGCCCGGCCCAAGGAAACAAAGCCCACGGCCCAAAAGGCCAAAGATATATAAACCCTCTTCCATGTGTGGAAGAGGGTGTTGGTTACTATTTTGTTTCTCTCTCTAAAAGTGTTTAACCTTCCAAATTCTCTTTTGTTTCTCTCTCTACTTTCTTCTCTTTCTCTCTCTAAATATCTCTTCTAAATCTTGTGTTATGGATTGAATGGGAACAACAGGTTATATTGTAGATCGGGTCGTTGTGATTACGTAGAATCGTTACACAAGGTCATTTCTTAAACCTTTTTCATCTTTTCATTTTCCATGCATAATCTTTGTAGATCTATGCATGCATGTTACTCATCAAGTAATTTTATGAAATAAAATGATAAGAATTATTTTTGGTCATGAAATATATTAAGATTTGTGGAAATTAAGTGTGGATCTATTAGATCCATACATGAAAATGGGTTAACTGAAAGATTTGTGAAAAATATAAGTATGTATATTTGGAGTTGTAAACTTGAAGAAAAATCTTTGATTTTGTTGATGTATATGAAAAATTAGAAGAAACTAGTAGTGTTACTACTAGTGGTTACGTTTGAAAATGGTCGAAAACGAGTTTTTACGGAAAACATACAATCTGTCCGACTTTTGTAAGAGGCGTGGAGAGTCGTAAAAATTGTTTTGACACTAGTTTACTACGATGTTATGAAAGTATAAGTTAATACCTTCGTTTCGATATATTATGGGCTAAAAACGGAGCTAAAATGAGTAAGTTGTGGTCGTTTAAATTTCGTTGTCGGAAAACTTAATTTTTGGAGAACAACACTATAAGTGGTTGCTGTCCAGATTTTTAAAGTGGTCGAAACGACATTTTCGAGTTAAACGGAGTTGTTTTAAGTGTCGAAATGGTTACTAAATGGTATGTATGAATGTTGGACTTGTTTTGTAAAAGCGTGTTAGCTCGAAATGTGAGTACTTGGTATAACATTAAAAGTTTGAACGTTGGAAGTTGAAATTGATACTATTGTGAAAAATGGCTTGTTAGAACATTGTGATTGAGAAATTGTTGAAAATAGGGGTTTTAGGACGAGATTTGAGTACTTACTAAAAATGGCAAATTTTTACGTGACGCCGAAAGGCTGCCGAATTTTCGTTAGAAATCGTGTAGGAAAATTTGTTAAGATAAATTTTGGTAAATTAAAATTTACGCCGAAAGGCTGTCGAAATTTCGTCGAGTCAAAAATAAATATTTTTGCCTAAGTATATATATACTATAATGTTTATAACGATATAACATTTCAAGTCACGATTTTAACAACAAAATATATACTTGATTGATGAGTAACGTACGTGATGAACTATTGTGACTTATTTGCTAGCGCCTAAACTATAGTATTATATTTAGGTTGTTGCTAGAGTTGCTCGCTACTATTTGATCTTACTTGTGCGGTTTGAATCGTTGCTTGAGGTGAGTTTATAGATCCCTATTAAACTATTTTTGTATGTTTAATGTTTTGGGATGTGATAAATGCTTTGATGACTTGCTTCTGGACGCAAGTAAAACTTGATTTCTATGAACGCTTTGTGAACACTATTTATGAGATAGCTTAAGTTGCTTTAACCATAGTTCCCACTATCGTGAATCGTTAGTTACTCTGCTGGAGTAAGCTCTTATGTTACGGATAGATCTATTGAGGGTTGACAACCTCCACTCGGGCATTCTGACGCCGGACGAGTGTGTACCATTTGTATGAACGGAGTCATCTTGGCTAGGTACTCCATTGGGGCAATTTATGATTGCAATCTATTGTATGCACTGGATCACTAGTTTCGATGTCACGAGCTTAGCTATCATAAATATTGTGAACACCCAATTTATCCTACACTTGGCACTATATCTCATATAGTTGCATGTGTACATGAAATGAAATATGAAATTGAATGACTATGAATTTTTACTTGAAACCTATATTCTCACCAACTTTATATTGACCCAATTTAGCATTTATCTCAGGTATTTGATGATGAGTTGTATTTGCTGTGTGAAGTACTTGGAGTCCGCATGCATTTCTTGGCTATCTTCGGACATTTGTTTACTTATGCTTTTGAACTATTATCTCGTTAATGTTTAAAACTTTTACATTCCGCTGCACTATCTTTTGAAACCGAGACCTTTTGTACTGTGATGCTTTTATTTAAATTCAAAGAGGTATTTTTGTAAAACGTCTCATTTAGAGTCGTTCTCTTGTACCTTGAACTATGATACAATGACGTAACAACCCCCGAGCTTCACCGCTTCCGCATATCACATTTTGGGGTGTTACACTTACAAGTTCAAACAACAACACAATAACTCATCTCACCAATCCAACTCATCAAACAATGAGAAGAAGGATTACAAAAACAAATACAAGGCACTTAAAGCTGAGTTAGAACAGATGAATTTGAAGCTTGAAGCTCTGTCTAAGAAGAAGGGAGGTGACAAAAAGACAGAGAAAGGGTTGGTAGCTGAAGCTTATGATTGGAATGATGAGCCACTGACTTCAGATGAGGAAGATACTACTAGAGTCAGGGCTTTCATGGCTATAGCTGAGGATGAACCAGCTGTTGGAAAAGGTTATGCAAGATCAAGACAATGGGTTGACATCACAATGAAAAAGGTACACAGGCTTTTATCTATGTCTGATAGTGATGAACGCAAACATGTCCTTGACTACACCATTGTTGATTTACACTTTGTTGAGGAACAAAGAAAGAACCTACTTGATAAGTTTCACTCTGTTAAAACTGAACTGCTAAATGCTAAATCTGAATGTGAAACTCTCAGACGGGTTAATTTAGAGAAAATATCCCTTCAAAATGAAGTCACTAGGTTAACCTTGAAAAACATTGCCTTAAATGATCAAGTTTCTGAATTAAACAAGGTTATTGAAAAATGGCTGTGTAGTAGGTTCACTATAGATCAATTGCTTAATGATGAGCTGCCTGCTGACATTAAAAGGGATATATCTGCTAAGAAAAATAAGCTGAGAATTCTCACCAAACCCAAAGACATTGTTTTCAAATCTACAGAGATTATTCATATGTCAGATCCCATTTTGACTAATGACCCTGTCTCTGAAGATATGGCTAAATTACCACCCTTGCCCAAACTCTCTGGAGTTGAACCTAGCAGTTCCTCACGAGCTGCTAAGGGTGAACTTAGAACAGATGTTGAGAAACCACCAGCTAAAGTATTTAATGTACATGTTAAACAATCTGGTAAGCAAGTTGCTTTTAAGCCTGTCTCAACTAAAGCTGTGAACAAGGTTGACCCTTCCACTGAAGAACGCCTGTTGTCTCTAATGAAAGAAGTAGAACTCTTAAAACAACACATTAAGCCTTCCGCTGAATGCTCTACTTCTCGTGAACCTAAGTCTGTCCTAGGTGAACCCAAAGGGGAAAGGTTAGTCAAACCTTATTGCAATATATGTAAGAACTCTCACCACATGACCTTAGATCATGATAGACATATGGCAGTTAAGAGAGCTAAGACACCCTCTAGGGATAAACAACAGGGTTCAAAAAGACAACAGGGAAACTACAGACCTTATCTTCCCTGTAAATTCTGTGGATTCACAGACCATCACTCAGACGAGTGTGGTGACTTCCCTGGTTGTGATATCTATGGAAGTTTTACCCATGAGATAGCTAATTGTCCCTCCCATCACCAAAAGTTCTACAGGAACACAAGAATTGCTAATCAGCAATTCAGGGAACCCACTAGAAAGTGGGTTCACCATAGGAACTAACCTGTTTCTATGTATCTGTGCAGAAACATCTCAAGGAATCGGTATGGTATCTAGACAGTGGTTGTTCTAGACACATGCCAGGGATTCAACAATACCTGCACAGATACTCAAGGGAGCCAGGTCCTAAAGTGGTGTTTGGAGATAATTCTTCAGGTGACACAGAGGGATACGGATCAGTAAACTGCAATGGGATAACGTTTACCAGGGTTGCATATGTGAATGGTCTTAAACACAATCTTATTAGCATCAACCAATTGTGTGATGCTGACTACAAGGTTTTGTTTACTAAGACTCAGGGAACCATATTCAACAAAAACAATGATGTTGTGCTTATTGCATCTAGAAGGAGAGATGTTTATGTCATCAACATGGCTATTTGCTCTGAAGACAGCTCAAATTGTTTTCTTGCTAAAGCCTCTGAAAGTGTCAATTGGCTGTGGCACAAAAGACTGTCTCATCTCAACTTCAAGAACATCAACAAGATAGCCACACAAAACCTGGTTGCTGGTCTACCTTCAGTAATGTTTTCTAAAGACAAGACTTGTTCTGCCTGTGTCAAAGGAAAGCATCACAGGTCTTCATTCAAGACTAGACAATCATTCTCTATTGACAAGTGCTTACATCTCCTTCACATGGATTTGTTTGGGCCTGTCAAACCTCAGACCATTAATCACAACAAATACACCTTGGTCATAGTTGATGAGTTTTCAAGATATACATGGGTGTTCTTCCTCAGAAGGAAAAGTGATGCAGCTGATACCATCATGTCCTTCATCAGACAGGTTGAAAATATGAATGTTAGAGTCAAAGCTCTAAGAAGTGATAATGGTACTGAATTCAAGAATCATCAACTTGAATCCTTTTGTGATGAAAAAGGTATTTCACAAAACTTCTCTTCAGCTGGCACCCCTGAACAAAATGGTGTGGCTGAAAGAAGAAACAAGACTTTGATTGAAGCAGCCAGAACCATGTTGAATGGTGCAGCCTTACCAAAGCAATTTTGGGGAGAAGCTGTTCACACTGCCTGCTACACACAAAACAGATCAATCATTGTCAAAAGACATGGTAAAACTTCCTATGAAGTTTTCAGAAAAAGATCTCTATATGTCAGCTGTTTTCATGTTTTTGGATGTCCTGTGTTCATTTACAACTACAGGGACAAACTTGGAAAATTTGATGAAAAAGTTGATGATGGTTTCTTCTTGGGATACTCTCTAACAGCCAAAGCCTTCAGAGTATTCAACATCAGAAGACAAGAAGTAGAAGAAACCTTTCATGTCAGATTCAATGAAGATGATGAGGTCATACAGGGAACTGGAACAGAGGGTGATGAAATTGATTTTAATGAAAATGTGTATTTCCCAAGTGATGAATTCTCCGAACCTAGACCTGCCAGTCATCACCATCATCACTCCAACACTCTCACTCCTTATGTTCCTGCATTTGACCCTCTATATACTCACAACATAGAAGTTCCTACCTCTCAGGAGCTTGATGAAGAAGAACCACAGACCTCTTGTAGTCCTTCTTCTTCTACTGCTATTGATGACTCACCAATTCTTCAAATCCCTGAAGAATCTCCTGCTGATAATGAACTTGTACCTCTTGATATAGCTAAGTAGACTCTAACACGGAAGTAGTCTTTGAAGAAAGCCCTCCTAGTCAGCAGGATGAAACTCAAATAGTACCAGCTGTCCCCATAAGTGTTCCTGTCATTGAGTCCCCAGCTCCTCAAAATAAGTGGTCAAGAGATCAACACATTCTTCTTGTCAACATTATTGGGGAACCTAATGCAGGGGTCACCACTAGACAGCGAATTCATGACTCAGAATCTGCATCAGCCAATGAATGTCTCTTTGCTGAATTTCTCTCTTAAATTGAACCAAAGAGAGTAGCTGAGGCTCTTGTAGAAGATGGGTGGGTAGCTGCTATGCAGGAAGAAATCAATCAGTTCAAAAGGAACAAAGTATGGACACTAGTGCCAGCTCCACCTGGAAAGAATATCACAGGCACTAGATGGATCTATAGAAATAAGATGGATGAAATTGGAAACATCATCAGAAACAAGGCCAGGCTGGTGGCACAGGGGTATACTCAGACTGAAGGAATTGACTATGATGAAAAATTTTCTCCTGTTGCAAGACTAGAAGCCATCAGAATCTTTCTGGCTTATGCTGCTTATATGAACTTCAATGTGTATCAAATGGATGTTAAGAGTGCATTCCTCAATGGAGATTTGGCTGAGGAAGTGTATGTTGAACAACCTGAAGAATTTGAGAATAGCGAGTTTCCAAATCATGTGTACCGACTACACAAAGCCATGTATGGGCAGAAACAAGCTCCAAGAGCATGGTATGAAACTCTCTCTAATTTCTTAACTGAAAACAAATTTGTCAGGGGTTCTATTGATAAAACACTCTTTACCTTCAAGGATAAGAGTGATTTCATCATTGTGCATATTTATGTGGATGATATCATCTTTGGGTCAACAAATGTTAATCTTAGTAAACGGTTTGCTAAATTAATGACCAAGAAATATGAGATGAGTATGATGGGTGAATTAACTTACTTTTTGGGTTTTAAAATTAAACAATGTCCTAAGGGAATTTCAGTTTGTCAAGAAAAGTATGTTAAGGATTTACTTAAAAAATATGACTTAGCTGATTGTGCATCAGTGAAATGCCCCATGCTTCCACCCAACAACTTGGGTCCTGATGAGTCAGGGGTCTCTGTTAATGAGACTTTATATAGAGGCATGATTGGGTCACTCATGTATCTGACAGCTAGTCGTCCTGATATCCAATTCTCCACATGTCTCTGTGTAAGGTACCAAGCTAACCCAAAAGAATCCCATCTAGTGGCTGTTAAGAAAATTTTCAGGTATCTCAAAGGAACACCATCCCTAGGTCTATGGTATCCCAAGGAATCAGGCTTTGATCTCAAGGCCTATTCAGATTCAGACTATGCTGGATGCTGTATTGACAGGAAAAGCACCTCAGGCAGCTGTCAAATCCTAGGAGGAAAATTGGTTGGATGGAGTGCTAATCTTTTGTGACAACACCAGCGCCATTGCCATCTCCAACAACCCTGCTCTTCACTCTCGTACCAAACACATTGATATCAGGTATCATTTTATCAGGGATCACATAATGAAGGGAGATATTGAGCTGCACTTTGTTCCCACAGAGCTGCAACTAGCTGATATTTTCACAAAGCCTTTGGCTGAACCTTAGTTCAACAGGCTAGTTGCTGAGCTAGGGATGCTCAATATCTGAAAGCATGTGGCTTGATAATAAATGTGTTCATTAAATGACTGATTCTATATTAAATGTTTTTCACATGAAACTAGGTAGTTACATTCCAAGTAAATGCAAAAAACATTCTCAATATTTAATCATTTATTTTTTGAATAACGAGGAGACTTGAAAGGTCAAGGGACCCACATGAGCATTCATTTTCCACTTAGCATTAAATGCGGTTGAATAACTGTTTACATATATGAATATATATATTGTCTCCCGTCTCTCCTTACCTACCACTATTCTCATTTCACAAATCTATTTCTCTCTCTAAACCCATCCTCCATTTTCATTCTTCTTCGACCTTGAATCTATGGCTTTTCTCGTTCCCAAGGCAGCAAACGTTAACTTCGAACTCAACGAAAGCATCCTTGCATCAAACAACCCTATTGGATGGATCAAGGCTCCAAATGAATCCTACTCAGATCTGGTTAACTTCATGCAGAACTGTGATGTAAGTGAAGCATTCACCAAATCCCCAACCACCTTCTACCAAGAATACCTTAGGGAATTCTGGTACTCTGCTGAAGTAGTTGATGACACAATAACCTTTAGCCTCTCTTGCAACGAACACCCATTTGCCTTCTCACTTAAAGATTTCTCTAGTGTGGCTGGGTTAAAACATGGCGATGAATGCCTAAAGGTGGTTGATAAAAAGGCTGTTAAGGATGCCCTGGCCACACTTAAACCCTTTTATGATGTAAACCCTGCTCTTACACCCGCTGGGGTCCTCTCAAAGTCTCCTCTGAAGATCAAGTACTTTACACCCATGTGGCGTGTCCTCTTCACCCACATTGTCAAATCCCTGGGAGGAATGCAGGGATCCCAAGATCAGATGTCCTTCAACCACCAACCTATAGCTTATGGGCTGATCTGGGGAGCTGATGTTGATGTCGGAAGCATTCTCTTCTCCAACCTAGTTGAACAGCTGAAAGGGAGGAACCAAGTCAGGGAAAAGAACATTTTCTACGTTCGCTTTCTATCGCTGATCTTTGAAAGCCTGTTGGGAGACAACTATCATAACTCTGCTCTCATTTCTCTGAAACCCTATCGCATCATTGGTGCCATCTACAAAGAAATTGGAGCTGAAGATGTCCCTGTCACATCCTATATGATGAACGTTGCTAACAAACAACCCTCAGCTGAGAAGTCCTTGCTCCCTTCTTCTGAGAAGGTGATTACCTCTGGTGTGTCTGGCAAGTCTAAGTCTTTGACCTCTGGGCAGCACACTAATAAGTGTGAAAACACTTATCCTTTTACCACTTATTTCCAATAATAACAAGACTAAAACGTGTGATTTATGTCGTAAAAGTCGGAATTATGCGTGGTTTGTGTTTTTATTGTGTTTTAGGACCTAAATGTGAAAAAGGAAGAAAACACGGGCTTTCACGGGCTTTTACTGAAGAAAACGGGAAAAGACGAAGTCAAAAGATCAAGAGTGCAAAAAGAACGGAAGTCCAAGACCTATTCTGAAGATTTATCTAAGAAAAAGTCTAAAGACGGAAGTTTTAACGAAGTCGAAGAACTTAAGTCTAATAGAAGAAGAAAATTAAAAAGACAAGTTTAAATCCCGAGACGACAAAGACGAAGAATTAAAGTCGAGTCGAGAAAACGTGAAGAAAGCAAGAGAGAAGATGCAACACATGCACTCCTTCCCTATAAATACCCTCCTAATAGTCATTAGGAGGGGAGTTAGAGTTTTTAGTTAATTTTCACTTTTTAATTTTTAGAGAGAGAAAGTCTTAAACTTTCTCTCACTAGTTCATCTTTTTCTTTTAATCTTTCAAGATTAACACTTTTGTATGCTTATTTTCATTAATCAAAGTTCTATTTTAAGCTTTTATTTCTTAATCTCATTCTACTTTTCTTTGATTTAAGATTGATTTTGGTGTGATTATCATGTGATCCGTGTTGTTCTAATTGATTTCATGCTAAAAAGTTAATCTTTTGATCATTTTATAAGTTTTCATTTGATTAAGCTTTAAGACTTTTGTGCTTATTGGCTTATTTTTATGATTATCTTATTTTTCTTATTAAAAAGTGTATTAAAAAGTTGATGTTTTTATTGTTTGATCTAAAAAGTTGCTTGATTTTGGGTTGATAAGTTGATTCTAGTGCTTATTTGATTCGGTTTAACCATTGATTTGGGTTAGTGTTGGGATAAGCTCTCAAACATAGCTTATTCTCTTGCTAACCGAATTCCACAATTTTAGGAGGAGGTACAAACTCCCCTTTCCGATTTGTCTTTATTTTCCGACGGCACCACTCCCTACATTCCGATTGGTGTCCAATCGGATTAGGGTTATTCTTTCCGATTGGTTTCCCCCTGTTTTTCCGATCTGGGCATTCGTTCCACTTTCCGATTGAGGGTGTTTCATTATATTCCGATTTGATCAAACTTGTATATTCCGATTGGTACGTGTTCGTATATTCCGATTGGTCACCTCACCACATATTCCGATCAGTGTTCTCATATTCCGATCGGAATACATTCCGATCGGGGGTCCTTTTTGGGTTGTTTTGGTTTCTTTCGATAGCATTTCCTTATAGTACTTGTTATTTTTCTGAAAATTTCCAAGTGTTAGTTTAATTTAGTGAGTTAGCATTTTTCCATTGTCACCTTTAAAGTTTTATGCATTTACTTTTACCCGTCATCCAATTTAATCTTATTAACTTCCATTTTACTAAACGACACTTTAATTACTTGCAATTAGTTTAAAAACAAATCAACCAAACCTTTGATCCACCAAAAGACGATTGAGTCGCACTTAAGACCGGTTTTCAATTCGAAAAGATTCGGAACTATAACGAACTTGAACTTTGATGCCTTTGGTTGCAAAACCTCAAGTATTAAATGGCGCCGCTGCCGGCTCTTTTCGTTAAGATAAACGGTTTCTAGTGAGAGACGCATTGAATTTTGGGATCCGTTCTTTGAACGTTATTTTCATTGCTATAAAAATTTCCAAAAATCCATAAAAAATATAAAACTCTTCAAAAATACAAAAACATTAAAAAACCTATAAAAACCAAAAAGATTATATAGATATTCCTTGTGTATATTTTTCTTCTGCAGGTGCATGCGTACTAGATCTACAAACTATTCTGAGCCCGAGAATCTTGAAGATTTAGATATGGCTGGTGTTAACAACAACAATAATCACCCACCTCAAAATAATTTGAATAACAACCACAACAATAACAACAACAACAATGTCCTTCAACCTGATTTACGAACCATGGAGGAATTGTGCCAACCCACCATGAACGGACGCGGAGGCCCGATTGCGCCAATGCACATCACGGCTCAGGAGTTTTCGTTGAAGCATCATATGATACAACAAGTGCAAACGAATCCATTTCGTGGAATTCCGGACGATGATGCCAACAAACACCTCGACAAATTCATTACCATTACCCAAAGCATGAAGTCCCCCGGTGTCTCTATGGATGACCTTCGCCTTCAACTTTTTCCACACTCGCTTTCTCACCATGCCGAAAAATGGTTTGACCGTCTTCCTAAGAATTCTATTCATACTTGGAACGACATGACTCAACGCTTTTTATCGCGCTACTTTCCCCCATCCATGGTCACTAGCCTTCGTAACCAAATCAGTGGATTTATGCAAGAGAATGATGAATCGCTTTTCGATGCTTGGGAACGTTACAATGATTTGATCGACCGCTGTCCTAATCACAATATGCTCCCCGTCACTCTCATTGACACCTTCTACAATGGTCTCACCTTTCGTGATCGTGACACGATCAATGCCGCCACCGGTGGTACTTTTATGAAAAGGAGACCAGAGGAGTGTCGAGAGTTGATCGAAAACATGACTACTCACCACAAGAATTGGGATTCATCCGCATCCTCAAGATCTAACTCGAGAGTCAATGTTTCTTCTACATCCTCCAATCCTGAAATGTCTGAAATTTCTCGACAACTCGCTGAAATGAACAAGAATTTCATGGCCATGGCCACTAACCATTTTCAACAAGCTAAAGCTGTTGCTATTTCTTGTGACACATGTGGTGGCCCTCACTCTTACAATGAGTGTCCTTCTACCCAAAGCAATTATTCTGAAGACGTTAACGCAGCATACGGTACTTATCCCACGGGAGGCTATCAAGCTCGCCCTCAAGGAGACCGTAACTTGCTAAGTTATCGATCCAACAATTATCTTGCTCCCCCCGGTTTCCCTCCTGCAAACCAAAACCAACAACAAAGCTACAATCAATCCCAACCTCGTGCAAACAATCAGTATCAATCCCAAAGAAACCCATACCCAACTCAAGGAAATTCTCAAGCTTACCAGGCTCCACCTCTCAATCAACCGATGGCAGTGAATCCAGAAGTCGAGACATTCATGAAGACTAATCGGGAGTTGGTGATGAATCTTCAGAGTCAAGTCCGCAACTTGAAGGGAGAAATGGCAAAGCAAGGGAACGATATTCGAGCCGAGCTAAGGAATGATATGGCCAAACACAATGATACAATGAATGTAAACATGCAAAACTCTTTTAACAATCAAGCTCTTCACCTTCGTGATATGATTGGTTCGCTCATCCAAAGTAATCAACCCTCTTCCTCGGGTACTCTTCCGAGTAATACCGTTGCGAATCCAAGGGGGGAGATGAAAGCAATCACCACTCGAAGTGGAAAAGGTTATATGGAACCCGAGCTTCCTACACCTCCACCGGTGATTGTGAACAAGGAAAAAGAGCAAATTTCTTCACCTCCTTCACCCTCTATCCCCATGTCCCCACCACCCGTGGTTGTGAGTGATCCTATTCCATTAAAGTCTTCTTCTTCATCCAATATACCTTATCCTTCAAGGTTGAGGAAAGAGAAGCAAAAGAGCAAGGATGATATTCAGGTTTCGAACTTCCTTAAAATGTTCAAACAATAGAATTTTAACATCTCCTTTGCCGAGGCTCTCGCTCACATGCCCAAATACGCTAAGATGTTTAAAGATCTTTTAAGTGATAAAGAAAAGCTTCTTGACATTGCTCAGACCCACCTTAGTGAGAATTGCTCCGCAGTGCTCTTAAGGCAATTGCCCACCAAACTTGGTGATCCGGGTCGCTTCTTGATTCCTTGCAATTTCCCGGGAGTAGAGAATTGCATGGCCCTAGCCGATCTAGGTGCCAGTATAAACTTAATGCCTTTAAGTGTTTGGAAGCAATTATCTCTCCCCGAGCTAGTCCCCACACGAATGACTTTGGAATTAGCCAACCGTACGATTGCTTATCCAGTGGGGATAGCCGAAGATGTCTTTGTTGGCGTCGATAAATTCACCTTCCCGGCGGATTTTGTCGTCGTTGATTACGAGATGGATCCTCGTGTTCCATTAATCGTTGGACGTCCATTCCTGAGGACCGGTCGCACTCTCATTGATGTAGCCGCGGGCGAAATAATCATGAGAGTTGGTGACGATCAAATTGTCTTCAACATGGGTAAGATTTCTAAGCAACCTTATTCGTATGAGAGCGTTAATGCTATTGATGTTCTCGATGAGGCTTGTGAAGAACATTTTCATGATGCTTGCAAAAGTACTCTTTCTTCCCTACCCAATGTTGAGACCGTTGCCTCAATTGCTCCAGCATTGACTCCTTTTGGAGAAAGTGACTTGGATGACTTCGAAGCTAGCTTGGGTCCTCTCGATATTAAGTATGATAATTTGTCCACAAATTGGGATGAAGACATTAGTACTATTGAGAGACTTCCCAAAGAGGACCCGTTGTCTCATCCTGCTCCTAAAGAGGTGACTAATGATGATCCATCGTTGGTTTCACCATCTATTGAGGATCCTCCTACTCTTGAGCTTAAGGACTTACCGCCTCATCTTGAGTACGTTTTTCTGGAAGACGACGAGAAGCTACCGGTCATCATCGCAAAGGATCTAAAAGAAGACGAAAAAGAACGCCTTGTCGCTGTGTTGAAGAAGCATAAAAGTGCTATCGCTTGGAAAATCTCCGACATCCGTGGAATTGATCCTCATTTCTGCACACATAAAATTCTCATGGAGGACGACTTTAAGCCCACCATTCAAAGTCAACGAAGGGTGAATCCCAAAATACATGAAGTCATCAAAAAAGAGGTTATCAAACTTCTTGATGCGGGTATGATTTACCCTATTTCGGATTCACCGTGGGTTAGTCCAGTCCATTGTGTGCCTAAGAAAGGTGGTATCACCGTTGTGCCCAATGCAAACAACGAGTTGATTCCTACCCGTCTCGTTACTGGGTGGAGAGTTTGTATAGACTACCGCAAACTCAATGATGCCACGAGAAAGGATCATTTCCCTCTACCTTTTATGGACCAAATGCTTGAACGCTTAGCTGGTAATGAATATTACTGCTTTCTGGATGGTTTCTCGGGTTATTTTCAAATACCCATCGATCCCCAAGATCAAGAGAAAACAACATTCACTTGTCCCTACGGCACATTTGCTTATAAAAGAATGCCATTTGGCTTATGCAATGCCCCCGGGACTTTCCAAAGGTGCATGTTGGCTATCTTCCATGACATGGTTGAGCAAACCATGGAAGTCTTCATGGATGATTTCTCGGTCTTCGGGGATTCCTTCTCTGCTTGCCTTGCCAATTTGGAACGTATGCTTAAGCGGTGCGAAGACACTCGCCTTGTTCTGAATTGGGAAAAATGCCATTTTATGGTAAAAGAAGGCATTGTGCTAGGACACAAAATCTCTAAGGCCGGTCTTGAAGTCGACCGCGCTAAAGTAGATGTCATAGCCAAATTACCTCCACCTTCAACCGTGAAGGGTGTAAGAAGCTTTTTGGGTCATGCGGGCTTCTATCGTCGATTCATTCAGGATTTCTCTAAAATCGCTCGCCCGATGACCCACCTCTTGGAAAAAGATACTCCTTTTATCTTTTCTAAAGAGTGTCTCGAAGCCTTCAATCTCCTCAAGGATAAGCTAACTAAGGCACCGGTCTTGGTTACCCCTAATTGGGAGCTGCCTTTTGAATTGATGTGCGATGCTAGCGACTTTGCTATTGGTGCGGTTTTGGGCCAACGTGTGAATAAACACTTCCAACCAATCCACTACGCTAGCAAAACAATGACAGGGGCTCAATTGCATTATACGACAACCGAAAAAGAGCTTTTAGCTGTTGTCTATGCTTTTGAGAAATTTCGCCCCTATCTTGTTCTATCCACCACCATCGTATACACGGACCATTCCGCGTTGAAGTACTTGATGACTAAGAACGATTCTAAGCCAAGACTTCTCCGCTGGGTTTTGCTCCTTCAAGAATTCAACATTGAAATTCGTGACAAGAAGGGTGCCGAAAACCTGGCCGCGGATCATCTGAGTCGACTTGAGGATCCATATCAGGGGGATCATCCGAACAAAGAGATCAATGACTCTTTCCCCCTGGAGACTCTAATGTCTATAAATCTCAATCTTGATGGCACCCCGTGGTTTGCGGACATTGCAAACTACTTAGCGGGTGGTATTCTCATCCAAGGGTTAACATCCCAACAAAAGAAGAAGTTCTTGAATGATGTTAAGACTTACTTTTGGGATGACCCTTATCTATTCAAACAGTGTGCTGATCTGATTATTCGTCGATGTGTTGACGGACCGGCAGCTTTTGACATCCTCCAAGCTTGCCACAAAGGACCCACCGGTGGTCACTTTGGTCCCAACTACACCGCTAAGAAAGTGTTTGATTCTGGATTCTACTGGCCCACCATTTATCGTGACGCTCACGAAATGGTTAAGCATTGTGATGCTTGCCAACGTCAAGGCAAGATCACACATAAGGATGAGATGCCTCAAAATTTCATACAGGAATGTGAAATCTTTGATGTATGGGGCATCGACTTCATGGGGCCATTTCCATCATCCAAAGGGAACAAGTACATCCTCGTCGCTGTCGACTACGTCTCTAAATGGGTTGAAGCTAAGGCTCTTCCTACGAATGATGCGAGGGTGGTTGTGAACTTTTTGAAGCAGCTTTTCGCTCGATTTGGCGTTCCTCGTGCTATCATCAGTGACCGCGGGACTCATTTTTGCAACGATCAATTTGCAAGAGTCATGGCAAAGTATGGTGTCAATCACCGTCTTTCCACCGCCTATCATCCCCAAACCAATGGGCAAGCCGAAATTTCCAATCGTGGCTTGAAGAGAATTTTGGAGCGAACTGTGGGAGAGCATCGCGCCGCGTGGGCCGATAAGTTAGATGATGCTCTGTGGGCTTTCCGTACTGCTTACAAGACCCCGATCGGTTGTACACCTTATCGTCTTGTGTACGGGAAAGCCTGCCACCTACCCATCGAGCTGGAACACAAGGCGCACTGGGCCTTGAAGTGGGCGAACTTCGACATCATTAAAGCCGGTGATCATCGCAAGGTTCAACTCAACGAGCTAAATGAACTGAGGAATGAAGCTTATGAGAACTCGCTGATCTACAAGGAGAAGACGAAGATGATCCACGATGCTAAAATCAAGAACCGAGAGTTCCACGTTGGAGATCAAGTTCTACTCTTTAACTCTCGGTTGAAGATCTTCTCTGGCAAGTTGAAGAGCCGCTGGACTGGTCCATTCACCGTCGCCAAAGTCTTTCCGTATGGGACCATTGAGCTTTCTCAGCCGAATGGGCCCAATTTCAAGGTGAATGGCCAGCGTCTGAAGCTGTACTTTGGTGAGGACATCTCTCAAGAGATGATTCCATCCCTCACCACGTTCCCCATGAACTAAAATTGGGTCGAGTCAGGCTCATGACTCGGTGAACAAAAACAAGCGCTTCTCGGGAGGCAACCCGTGTTCTATCCTTTACTGCTTTCATAATAAGTGTAGGGGGAGCCCCGCATATGTTTGTTGTCTTGTTTCTTGTGCTGTGCAGGGATTCAAGCTTCAGAGAGCATCTTGATGACTTTTGACGAACCGTGATACCATGTTTTCCATCTTCCCGGTTCTATCCTAAACTCTTGTGATTCAATATTTCATATTCTATATGTTCACATTGAATTCACTTTAGTTGTCTTTTCCTTAGCAAGATTTAAACAAAGTGCACAATGTCCTAAGTGTAGGGGAGTTTACTCCCACATACTTAAACATTGAGGACAATGTTTATCTCAAGTGTAGGGGGGACTTCTATCGAAGTAAGTGGTCTTTTCCATGAATTTGCCCTCATTTTAACCGGAAAATTTGATTTTTCGACATTTTTCAAAATTTTTAATCTATTTTGGCCTAGTTGTATAGTTGCATTTTCCCTTATTATGTTTATTTTCTTCCCTTGCTAGAATAAATTTTTAATAAAGTGGTTTTAGATTTTTCTTAGTCGTGAACATTTTGACTCAACCCGAGTTTACTTGCCTAAGTTTACTCTAGCTAGTATCCTTAACATGTTTAAGTCAAGTTTTGCTAGGCTTTTATATAGGGAGCTATAAAACGCGAAAGTCTTAACTCTCACGGGTTAAGAACAAGAACTTTTCGCAAGTTCCTCTAATTGATCCTAGAGAGTCGTTTATCAAGGGAACTTTAAAATGCGATTTCTAAACTTGAAAAAGTCCAAGAAATTGCAAGATCCTATAGGCGACTCGAAAACCCAAAACTTCGATTTAATAGGCTAAGCATCCACGAGTTTCATTCCTTGAGATTTTAAACTGTGGAGAACGAGAGATGATAGAGTCAATTATAAGTTCGGTATTCTTTCGTGAATTTATGTGAGTTAATTATGAGCCTATTCTCCCTCCGCTTGTTAATAAATTAATCTGCTAATAAATGAGGTTGTACGATTTAAAAGGTTACTTAGCTTTTAGCCCCATATCGTTTAAAAGTTGCTCGGTAATGACGAGAGTTCATAGCCAAGGCATAACTTATGAAGCGGGGCGCGAAGATTGGCGAGTCCGAAAAGGCCCTAACAAGGCATGAGGGCTACATTTTGTTGCTAAAGATCCAAAAAGTGATGTGAAGAATCATTTATCGAAAATCAATATGAAGGATCGAGACACACGACGAAAAGCAAGAACTCCCCAAAAGTCATGGAGAAGTCTATCCGAAAAGACCCTAACAAGGTATGAGGATAAATAGATCCAAGTCCTAAAAAGGAGGCGGATCGTTGTATATCAAGTCCAAAATAAAGATTAGAGAAAAATGAAGAAGTCGTGGTCCAAAGATGAAGAATCTCTCAAAAACTTCAAGTGAAGAAATTCCTATTATGAAGAGAAGACCATAATTTCAAGAACGTCTCTCGAAGGTTCGAAGTATGAAGTCGCTGCCAAATATCGGCCCGAGAAAGGTCTCAAATCGCGAACCAAGTTATGCCAAGATATGAACTTTCTGATATCCCGAGAAGCAGTTTTAAAAGATTTGGTCCTTTAGCTAACTATTGATTAAATCGTTCACTTTATTTTCGGACTAAATAACTATCGAAATAAGTCAAACAATGCATCCTCGTGATCATTCAAGACAAAAATAAAATATAAGAGATACACCAAGGAATAAGGGAGTCTAAGTGAATAATTGGCCCACATGAGTTCGTGATAGTTTGCTAACTTATAATAACAATGATCTCGTTTTTAAGCTTGGTATGGGGAACGTGAAACTTGAGGATGATAAACGTTCATGGCAGCCAAAACCCAATGTAAGTTTTTAATTTCTTTACTTATTTCTATCTTTTATGTTTAGTATTTAATAAAGGCCAAGGTGGGTTATTTATGATGGAAAATGTAAACCGTGCTTTAAAATTAATGCATTGCATGAGGGCATTGCAATGGTCAAGTGTAGGGGATTTAATAAGTGTGAAAACACTTATCCTTTTACCACTTATTTCCAATAATAACAAGACTAAAACGTGTGATTTATGTCGTAAAAGTCGGAATTATGCGTGGTTTGTGTTTTTATTGTGTTTTAGGACCTAAATGTGAAAAAGGAAGAAAACACGGGCTTTCACGGGCTTTTACTGAAGAAAACGGGAAAAGACGAAGTCAAAAGATCAAGAGTGCAAAAAGAACGGAAGTCCAAGACCTATTCTGAAGATTTATCTAAGAAAAAGTCTAAAGACGGAAGTTTTAACGAAGTCGAAGAACTTAAGTCTAATAGAAGAAGAAAATTAAAAAGACAAGTTTAAATCCCGAGACGACAAAGACGAAGAATTAAAGTCGAGTCGAGAAAACGTGAAGAAAGCAAGAGAGAAGATGCAACACATGCACTCCTTCCCTATAAATACCCTCCTAATAGTCATTAGGAGGGGAGTTAGAGTTTTTAGTTAATTTTCACTTTTTAATTTTTAGAGAGAGAAAGTCTTAAACTTTCTCTCACTAGTTCATCTTTTTCTTTTAATCTTTCAAGATTAACACTTTTGTATGCTTATTTTCATTAATCAAAGTTCTATTTTAAGCTTTTATTTCTTAATCTCATTCTACTTTTCTTTGATTTAAGATTGATTTTGGTGTGATTATCATGTGATCCGTGTTGTTCTAATTGATTTCATGCTAAAAAGTTAATCTTTTGATCATTTTATAAGTTTTCATTTGATTAAGCTTTAAGACTTTTGTGCTTATTGGCTTATTTTTATGATTATCTTATTTTTCTTATTAAAAAGTGTATTAAAAAGTTGATGTTTTTATTGTTTGATCTAAAAAGTTGCTTGATTTTGGGTTGATAAGTTGATTCTAGTGCTTATTTGATTCGGTTTAAGCATTGATTTGGGTTAGTGTTGGGATAAGCTCTCAAACATAGCTTATTCTCTTGCTAACCGAATTCCACAATTTTAGGAGGAGGTACAAACTCCCCTTTCCGATTTGTCTTTATTTTCCGACGGCACCACTCCCTACATTCCGATTGGTGTCCAATCGGATTAGGGTTATTCTTTCCGATTGGTTTCCCCCTGTTTTTCCGATCTGGGCATTCGTTCCACTTTCCGATTGAGGGTGTTTCATTATATTCCGATTTGATCAAACTTGTATATTCCGATTGGTACGTGTTCGTATATTCCGATTGGTCACCTCACCACATATTCCGATCAGTGTTCTCATATTCCGATCGGAATACATTCCGATCGGGGGTCCTTTTTGGGTTGTTTTGGTTTCTTTCGATAGCATTTCCTTATAGTACTTGTTATTTTTCTGAAAATTTCCAAGTGTTAGTTTAATTTAGTGAGTTAGCATTTTTCCATTGTCACCTTTAAAGTTTTATGCATTTACTTTTACCCGTCATCCAATTTAATCTTATTAACTTCCATTTTACTAAACGACACTTTAATTACTTGCAATTAGTTTAAAAACAAATCAACCAAACCTTTGATCCACCAAAAGACGATTGAGTCGCACTTAAGACCGGTTTTCAATTCGAAAAGATTCGGAACTATAACGAACTTGAACTTTGATGCCTTTGGTTGCAAAACCTCAAGTATTACACACCATGACGTCCAAGGCTTCATCTGGCCAACAGCCTAAGAATAAGAAAAACCCATCTTCTTCCCACACCAAATCTGTTGCTAAGGCCAAGGGAAAGAAGACTGTGAACTAAGACACCTTCTCTGTTCCAGATACTCATGTGGAATCAGAGACTTCAGATGACCAAAAACAAGGGTCTAGCGTCTCAATGTCAGCTGAGATAGCAGGAAACCAGCCAAATCCAGCTGATATCACACAGGTAATCAGTGTAAATTTTTAGAGGTTCACAAGCAGCCACTCTCAAATGTCTGTAGGTGAGAGTGGTGAAGTTAGGGTAATCCTCGACCCATAGAAGTCTGTCTATGCACTTAGAACTCTTTAAGACTTCTGTACACCCTGTCTACGCACCAAGGAATGATTCATTTGTGTTTATAAAGCACCCCGATGACCCTGCACCCTCTAGACAGTATTCAGGCTAACAACAACCTGAATACACATATGTCTCAACCTTGATCAGCTGTACTTCACACAGCCTCTTGGTTCCCTCAGAAAAAGAATCCCAAAAGTTTTACTTTTAGGGGAGCTGAATAATCATCCTCAGCTCTTCTAGGGACAGCGTAATAAGACGATCTTAACCCATAACTTTTTCACCTTAAAAGAATCCCAAAGAATTTATCCTTTTCAGGGGGAGCTGAATCATCACCCTCAGCTCTCCTAGGGGCAGCGTAACAGACGACCTTCACCCACATATGTTTCACTATTAAAAGAGTCCCAAAGGTTTTTTTAACCTTTTGGGGGGCTGAATAATCACCCTCAGCCTTCCTAGGGGCAGCGAATGGCGATCCTTAAACAACATATGTTTCACAATCAAAAGAGTCCCAAAGGTTTTATCCTTTTGGGGGGGCTGAATAATCACACTCAGCTTTCCTAGGGGTAGCGAATGGCGATCATTAACCATATAACTTTCACTCTTAAAAGAATCCCAAGGATTTATCCTTTGGAGTGGCTGAGTAATCACCCTCGGCCTCTCTAGGACAGCGAAATGGCGACCATTCCCCTTATTTACTTCCTTGTTACTAATAACAACAACTTGCAGGCTAAAATTGTACAACCAAACGCATCATCCCTGGATCAACAGGAGAAAGAGGCTGATACAATTATTCAGGACCAAACAAATGACGAAGAGCCTCTGCTTAATATTGAAGAAGAAATGCTGTCATTAGTGGATGATGTTTCTGATCTTGAATCAATGCCTGAAGATGAAATCCCTGAGGGGATGTTTGAGGAGGAGGATGAAGAAGAAGAAGATGATCAACAATCTATCTCTCCTCCCAAGGAAATAGCTGTGTCCACTCCAGCTGGAAATAATACTCCTCATCCCAAGGAAGCTGTTGTCACTCCCAACTCTGCTACCTCCACAACCACAGTCTTCCAACGCCCTGCCTATGATCCAACAGCTGAATTTCTCATGTTTGATCATCCTGCCCAAACCAACTTTGATCTTTTACCAAGGGGGATGATTATGCTCAACAAAGCCAGAACATCCATAATCTTCAGCCTGTTCATCATCAATCCGACATTGAACGCTTATCAAGAAAGCTGGATGTGATCAAGTCTGAAATGCATAACTTCACTGTCACATTTCCAGGGATCATAAGAAAGGCTGTTGCTGATGCAGTTAGTGAACCCATCAAGGATGGTGCAAGAAAAGGTGTAGCACAAGGACTTAGTCACTTATCCACAAGAATCAAGGATGTAATTGACACAGAGGTCCCTGCCTTATTTAATGAACATGAGTTAACTATGCACGGAGAGTTTGAAGCTGTTCGAAACAGGCAATATCGTCATACAAACTTCATCGTTAATCGTGTTCAGGGAAATATGAATGGAAACTGCAACCTTCTGCTGAAGATTGCCAGAGCTTCAAGGAAAGGGCAACGTGCTATGGCTGCCTCTGTTGAACAGATTGCAAGGCACTTTCAAACACGTTCATCCAAACGTCTGAGTGGACAGGATGAACGTGAGGGGGAGAAGGAAAAGGTTCTTAACCTTGAATATGCTAAACAAGGCTCTACATCAGCTGACAACACCATTTCTTCACCTGTCCCCTCCAAGTTATCACACCTGTTATCATACCTGATGATGAGGAGAACACTCAGGGGGAGAAACAGAATCAAGATGGAGTTGATTCATCAAAGTCCATGACTTTGGTTTACACCAGCGAGTCTAGGGATGATGGTGAACCAGCTGCCAAGAAGCTAAAGTTCACTGGTGGCTCCCTTCCCAAAGCAATACAAACTCAGGCTCAGACAGCGTTTATTAGAAGAGCTGAAGTTTTAAAAAACATAAGTATGGAATCCTCTGTCTCGAAGAAAGGAAAGGAGATAGTTTTGGTTGACACAGACACCAAACTAAAGAAGATAGCTGCGATGCTAGAGACAAGAGGATCCACCACAGACCTTTCCTAATTTTCAACCTTTACACCTTCCAATGAGAATCCTTTAACACCTGAAGAATAGAGAAACAGCCTGAGGAATTCAAAAGACTAAATGAACTCAAGACAGCCAAAGAACTGAATGAGGCTACTCTAAGGAAGATGACTCCACCTGAAAGGGAGAAGCAGAGACAAAGGTTGAGGGAAATGGAAGCTAAACGCGTAGAGGCACTAAGAAAAGTCAAAGCTGATTATGATGCCTGCGTTAACAACAGGTATGCACCTGGCAAGATAACCAAGTGCAAATACACAATTCACAAATCCACCAACACCCCACAGATGATCTTGTGGAGAGACAACCAACAGGGAAACATGAATGTATTTGACGACTTCAGGCTAAAGACACTTGGGTTATCTGAATGGTTTGAACTTGAAGCCTTAGCTGCCAAAAGAACTGGTCAGGCTAATTTTCTTCTGCTTAAAACTCTTTAGGCTAAGTTTACCTGGATCAAAGAAACGACTGTGAAACTCAAAATAGATCCCCCACCAAAGCTTTTTGAACAAGAACCCCCAAAGTCTAAAGAAGAAGAGTTTCTCAACTTGTTAAGGAAACTTTTGTCACAGATGATGTTCAAGTGGATAGAATGCACAGGGATTTGATCCTACCAAATGGTATTGTTAGCCCTGTTGATGGTCAGACATACACAGAGCCTGAAAGAGGAATGGCATTCATGAACAGGGCTTGCCAGTATGCATTTCAAAGAGAAGATGAGCTAGGCTTAGCATCAACAATTCAGCTGCTTTGTCTCACGAAAGGACTCAAGATTAACATAGAGTATTCCAACGTTTTTGCAAAAGCTTTGCAGACAGAATTGGATACTAGATCAGACATAGCTGAAGCTGAAGAAAAGATAAAAAATGATGACTATGGAAGAATATCACAGCTCAATTTTACCTTCACATTTTATTTCACTTTTGTAATGTACTTGTAATTTTTCTTTAAGTATGAATAAAATCATGAGGTATGTTTGTTTAGACCTGTTATGAGTAAGAAGAAGCTGTTAACTCACTTACCTTAACTTAGATAGATCTAGCTATATATATGTTTAAATAGGGGGAGATTGTTGGGAATCTAAGTTTTTTAGATTCCCTGATTATAGATTTAAACACAAAGTAAGCTGTTAGATAGTCACTTGCCTGTGCCTAGGAGGCAGGCAAGTATCACAAGACTCACAGAGATCCAAGTCTCTGTGAGCAACCTTAGAGGAGTCCATGTAGAGACATTGTCAAGGAAGTCAAAGATTACTTGAAGAGATACTCATTGGCTGTGATGGATAACAGCCAAGATGTATCAAGGACTCTGAGGGGTTGAGGGTTAACAGGGGTGGTAATACCCTGTTAAAACTCAGTACACTTTAGACATGCCATTTGTGTGTTCGAGACAATGAAGAAAAAGGAAACTGTTTCAAGATTTGTTTCCTTAAAGCATAATGGCAGACTACCAAGAATAGAAGAGCATCATGTGACTGATGTCTGAAAAGTGAATGTCTTGTGTAGTCACCATCAAGTACTATTTAGGTCAACCTCCTATCACTATAAATAGGATGTGTATCCCAACATCAATGTTTAACACTTTAAGAATATTCATAACATTAATGCTTAGAACTTATTGAATCAAACAGCTGCGACTGTATTCATAAGTTAGGGTTTATAGTTGTTCAAAGTGTGCACAACACATTGTCATCAAACGGTGTTATCCATAACACTTGTAATTCTTTATTATACAATAATAAGATTACATTTGAAAAGTAATAACTTGTGTTGATTAGTTAAGTTTAGTGTTTCTAGCATTGATTAGGGACTTTCACTCAGCATTGGAAGCAAACTTAATACATATTTTTGTTGTATTTGCATTTGTTAGGAACTTTGTAAGTAATTCCGTATGTCACCATATTGGGGGAAGATTGTTAGCCTTAAAATGTGTGCGACTAACGGAATTACATTAGTTTCATAGCCGGGACTTGCAGGGACTAATATTGTCATATGTAAAGTCCAAGTCCCGGACTATATAAACCCCTCCATACTTCCATGGAGGGGTGAGGCTTACCATTTCTTGTTTTTTCCTTTCTCTGACTAGAATAAAACACACACTTTTATTCTTACTTGTTTCTCTCACTAAAATGGCTAAACACCACTTCTATCCTCCCCGACCTCCGGATCTTTTACCCGTGTTCATAGTGAATCCAATTTAACAATAGTTCATATAGTGTCTTATCAACCTTCTTTGTGGGAACCATATTTAAAATGCGAACAACATATTCTAGAGGATAATCCCAAAATGATAAAGATAAAGTTGTAAGATTAAACATAGATCGCACCATATCCAATAATGTACAATTTCTCCTTTCAGATACACCATTTTGTTGTGGAGTATAGGGAGAAGTAAGATGTTGAACAATTCCATTCTCACTTAGATAATCTATAAACTCTTGACTTAAATATTCACCACCTCTATCAGAACGAAGAGCTTTAATCTTCTTCTCTAATTGCAGTTCTACTTCTGCTTTAAACACTTTGAATGTTTCAAATACCTCATGTTTTTGTTTAAGTAAATAAAAATAACCATAACGGCTATAATCATCTGTAAATGTTAAGAAGTAGCTAGCACCTTTCCTTGACACATGTCTAAGTGGTCCACGCACATCAGTATGTATAAGTCCAAGTAGATCAGTAGCTCTTTCAATATGCCATTAAAAGGTTTCTTGGTAATCTTTACAGAGATAAAAGACTCACATTTATCAAATGATTCATCATTGATATTTTCCAAAAGACCTTCACGTTGAAGCTTTTGTATATGAGTCTTCCCAATATGGGGAAGTCTACAATGCCAAAGATAAGAAGAGTTCTTGTCAAACTTTCTCTTCTTACTCATGCTAAACACAGATATATTGTTCTTGGATTCATTATCATGCATGTCTAGTTCAAACACACCATTCACAGAAATTTCATTAAAATAGAAAATACCATTTTTCCAAACATAAATTACATTATTATCAATCGTGTAAACAAATCCATCATTTAACAAACAAGAAAAAGAAATAACACCCCTAACAATTGTAGGTGCATAATGACAATCATTTAAGCTCAGTACTAAACCCGAAGGTAAAACTAGATTAAATGTTCCTATAGCTTCAATTGCTGCTTGTGCATCATTGCCCACTTGCAAAAATTGTTCCCCATAGGATAGCTTCCTTTCCAGATTAAACCCTTACAGCGTATTACAAATGTTAATACCGCATCCCGTATCATATACCCAGGAATTTAATTTGTATGTTAAATTGAACAATTCAATCATAAATAAAGTACCTGAAGCTGCAGCGCTCTACTCAGACTTCTTCTTTATTTCTTGTAATTCTTCGAGGTAAAGAGGGCAATTACTCTTCCAGTGACCACTTGCCTTGCAATGGTGACAAGTCTCATCTTTCTGAGATTTATTCCTCTTGACAAATTTCTTCTTAGGTTTTGAATAAGTCGCAACTTGTTTGCTCTTATCACCCTTGCTTTTGCCTTTCTTCTTGTTCGCTTAAGGTTTTGGCTTACTTACTCTACCCTTTTGTATGGTTAGTACAGAAGGCATAGCGGTAGATGCCTTGTCTTTTAACTCCTTTTGATAGTCAATGAGAATTGCATGCAAATCATTAACTGTCTTCTCCGTGCAATGCATATTATAGTTTCAAACGAAATCATTGAAGTCCTTGTTAAAGGACCTATTGATCAAGTTGATAGCCATATTATGATCATAGGTGTTAGAAATACGTTTTTAACGTATATTAGAAGTATCGGTCACTCCACAATATTATTAATGTTGTATAGCTCGTAGTTAATGTGTGCTTATTAAGTTACGTAAGAAACCGACCCATGGGCTTGTCATGGGTCGGCCCAAGCCCATTAGTGGCTTGGATATAAATACCCCTTTCCACCATGGAAAGGGGTTGGTTGTTGATTGTTTCTATTTACCATTTGAATGAAAAACACATATTTCTCTCTCACTTTCTCTCACTAGTTTCTCTCTCTAGAAATCTTCAACCCACTTCATTGATTCACAAGATTATCAAGATTCTTCAATTGGTATCAGAGCTATGGGGTGATTTAAGGTAATGATTTGTGTTGTTATTTAGTTTTTGATTGTATTAGTGTTCTTTAGGAAAATCTATCTTGATTCTTGAAGGTTTTGGTGATTTTGTTGATTGAGATTAGTAGATAAGTATTGGGTTTTACTTCTTTTAGTAGAAATCACAAAACTTTTTGGGTAAGTGTATGTCACCATGAAATCCATTTTGAAGTGTAAATCCATTTTGCTCCCCCTTAACATAAGCCACGATATCCGAAAACATTTCGCACATGTCGGGATGAGCTAGCACGTTAAGTCAAACCATTTGTGATTAATCATTTCCCCTATTAAATCACATTTTCTCCCTCATATTAAAAATATTAACTCAATCAATGTTTTTAATATCAATTGATTTAATAGCGTTTTAAGAAAATTTGGGAAGAAAAATGCAAATCCAATTATCTTCATGAATTACACAAGCTCCCCCTCAAATTAATAAGGGTGTACTTGAAACGTAAATTAAATACCTTTTAAACATAAGTGTAAGGTATTTATCACGTGCAAAGATCATATATGTTAATGAATTCACAATATAAGCAATTTACGAGGTTGGACCTGAATGATGGAGAACATCATATGAAAGAAGCACATGGTTCTTGTTCACGAATGTTGGTCTTCCTCGTAACTTCTGAAGTTATCTCTTGACTCCATGTGTATGATTGATATCGTTGTCTTGACACCAATATGTGAACTTGGCACTCTCGGCATCAAGGATTCTGAATGCTGGAGAATTACTCCCCCTCAATTGTTGACCCGTGTTCTATTGAAAGAGCTGTAGTCACCGTTTGAGTAGTCGCATCGTCGAGTATGTAGATATCAATTGTAAGTTGCTACGGTTGGTGGAGATGATAACTTCGGATTCTGAAGTCAAAGCTTTCCGGTGAAATGCTTGACTTCAAAGTGAAAAGCGGGTTACTATCGGAAATAATAGCAAACCATAATGGAGCATGTTTTAAATCTTTTAAACTTCTGCTCGAACTTTATTTACAATCCCGTGTCATTATTGAATGACATTTCTAGGTTCGTAAAGATTATCGATTCCAGAAGACATGCTCTTTTTATCAAAACATTTTGAACACACAATTTTGAAAGATTTAGAAAAAACCTTTTGAAAAATTCTTGAAAAATTGTGTTCAAAGTTTTGAAAAACAATTACTTGAGCTTAAGATGTTGAATATCTTACAAAACGAGCTCAAGTCCGAGAAGTTGTAAACTTCCCGTTGTTAAGGATAAGTTACCATCGGCGATAAACTTTCCTTTTATCTGATGGACGAGTCCTAAGCTTACATTTACTTAGAAGTCGTTTTCATGAGCTTGAAAACTTTGACTGTTTTAACGGAAAGCTCATGACCGAGAAAGGTTAATTTCTCGTTATGAGGAAAAGTCCTCTTATTTAAAAGATACACTTTCCTTTATGAGCTTAAAACTTCGAATGTTTTAATACAAGCTCATGACCGAGAAAGATGAATTTCTCGTTAAGAGGATAAGTTATCATAAACGATAATATTTCCTTTATTTTAAGTTCGAGTTACAGTCTGACATTTAACTGTAAGTCATTGTGCATGAGCTTAAAAACTTCGAATGTTTTTATTATTAGCTCATGCCCGAGAAAAATTAATTTCTCGTTGTAAGGATAAGTTTATCATCGGCGATAAACTTTCCTTTATTTGAAGAACGGGTCATCATCTGTTATTTAATGATGAGCCTTATACACGAGCTTAAAACCTTTGAATGGTTTTAGGATAAGCTCGTGTCTAAGAAAACTTAATTTCTTGTTAAGAGGGTAAGTTATCGTTGCGTAGATAAACTTCCCTGTCTCTGAAGTCCGGGTCATCGTCTGTCATTTAACGAGGAGCCATAGTGCATGAGCTTAAAAACTTCGAATGTTTTTAACATAAGCTCATGCCCGAGAAAACTTAATTTCTCGTTGTTAGGATAAGTTTATCATCGGCGATAAACTTTCCTTTCTTTGAAGATCGAGTTATAGTCTGTGATGTGACTATAAGTCCTTTATCAATATTTTCAAGACATTAATTGGAAATGTTTTCATCAATATTTGACTCTTTAAACAATGACTACAGCTCTTTAAATAGAATACGGGTCATCGTTTAAGGGGGAGAAAATATTAAATTGTCTTCATCATCTAAAGTGTTTGAGAAAAATTAATAACTGGAGTTTCTTTGTCATACGACTTGTGGCTGTTCTGATTTATCGTGAGTTTTTAGATCTTGGAAATCTCTAAATAGGATACAGTGTTTAAGTTTGTGTGCGGGCTAGAATAGTTATTACAATGAGATAGACTAACGATTGTTAAGTAATTTAACGGATGTTAGCCTAAAAGGAGGTATTTAACTTAAAGAGAAAACAAAAAGAAAAGTGAAAACTGTAGGGGTTAAAAGTGACAAGGGGTAAAACTTGGAAAATTTGACATAAGTCAATCCTCCCACCCCCCGTCTTCTCCTTCTTTCTATTCTATCTTTTCTGTAATTCTCCTTAACCGCCATTATCACACAAACTCACAAACACAAGTTCGATTTTATTAATCCAACATTCATCTAATCCGTCTCATTCATCTCTAAGGTACATACCCGCGTGTAATTTTGTCTAATTCGTTACTCAATCCACATAATTAATTCGTTTTAATTAGTATAATCAAATTAGGGCGTCTGCTTAATTTAGGGTTAATTAATTAGGGGATTTAGCTGGGTTTGGATAGGATTTACATTAGAACGTGTATGGTTGCCTTAGATTGCCTTAAAACTCACACACGCGTTTAGTATAATCCTTCATAGGGTACGATTAGGACTTCCGAATGAACAAGGTTTGTGAACTTCCGAACGAACTTCCGAACGAATTTCCGAACGAACTTCCGAACGAACTTCCGAACGAACTTCCGAACGAACTTCCGAACGAACTTCCGAACGAACTTCCGAACGAACTTCCGAACGAACTTCCGAACGAACTTCCGAACGAACTTCCGAAGACGTTCCGAGTGAAGAGTTCCGAGTGAAGAGTTCCGAATGAAGGGTTCCGAATGAAGGGTTCTGAATGAAGGGTTCCGAATGAAGGGTTGTTGGATTGATAGTTGTTTGCTTGTTATAATTACTTGTTATGTGTTATGCTTAGAAGTCATAATGATATATATATATATATATATATATATATATATATATATATATATATATATATATATATATATATATATATATATATATATATATATATATATATATATATATATATATATATATATATATATATATATATATATATATATATATATATATTTTGTGTATCAACCTTTTATGTCTTATCTTAAGCAGAAACCATGACTAATCCAACCGTGCAATAACTCCAAAATGCTAGAGCAGCCGCAATTGCCGAGGCAAGAGCCCTCAGGTTCATACCAAACAATTACCGACTGAAGGAAGTTTCTAAATCCACTCACCATGGATTCAAAGTCGCCATAGCAATCCTTGATCACTCTCACTTCAAGAATGCGTTAAGGAGTACTGCTTCAGTACCATACGATTACATGTATGAATTCTGGGCTACCAAGGAAAGTACTTCAAACAAGATCACCTTCTCTCTCGACAACAAGGAACAGACACTCACTGCTTCAGACTTCCGCAAGATATTTGGAATTCGGGATACACCCAAAGGTATGTCATTTTCAAGGGATCCTACCAAAGACGAACTCATGGAAATGTTCCATGCTCTTGGATGTCCTGACCTACGAGTTGTGTCCGATTTTACCACCGCCAAAGTGGGTCAACCTTGGAGAGCTATCTTTGGTATTCTCAGTAGATGTCTTACACCTAAAACAACTGGGCATGATGCTGTGCGTGGTCCAATTATGAACATCTTCTATGGAATGTACAAAGGCTCAAATGCAGATTATGCATCCTTGTTGTGGGAAGAATTTAACTTTCAACTCTTCCAAAACAAGAAGCTGAAGGCTAATTTCTTTCCTTACCCTCGGTTTATCAAGCTTATAATTCATTATTTTATGAAGAATGATGTCTCTATTGATAAGCGTGCAGCAATTCGTCATCATACTGAAGAGGCTGATAACACTGTGGACCTAAGGCATGAAGGAGCATCTAGTGCTGTTAATCCTGGTCCTATTCCCGATTATCTTCTGACGGATAAAATTAAAGCTTCAGCTGATTACAAGCTACTGCTAATAGAAATCAAGAAGCAAAAAGCAAGCCTTCAGACAGGAGAAGACTCGTCTACTACGGTCAAGAGTAAAGGTAAACGCAAGCAAACAGTTGCTTTATCTTAACCCAAAACCAAGAAGAAAAAGACTAAGGCTAAGAAGGGTAAGAGCACGGCTGATGAGTTCGTTCTCTACGACGAAGAAGATGTTGATGACGATCTTACTCTTGACAAGACTGAGAAAAAATTAATGGAGATGGCTATTGAAAAGAGTAGGAGAGACACGGGCGGTAGTGGCTCGGGTGCACAAATGGACGTTGAAGAAGAGTACGAGGAGCCAGATGATATTGATGAGTTTGGATCACCCGAACGGTACTCTGCTTCGAAGGAGACATCCATTGCTGTTTCAGCAAGTGTTGAAAAGGAGTCCAGTGCTCCTACAATCATGGTACCTACCCAGCCTCTCGTAACTCAACCTCCACTGATCCAGCCCTTACCAACCCGACCGGTGCCAACACCATTCCTTCCACCTCCAATAACTTCCATCCTCAGTACTGTAATCACAACCGAGCCTCTTCAACAACCCAGAGTAGCTCTGCATCATCTTCAATGGCTGCATTTGTAATGGCAGAAATGTTGGATAAACACACGGATAGTCAAAGAACAGAGATGGATAATCTTCGCGAAGAGCTACTTAGACGAGTGCAAAGTGAAGAGGCATCCAAGAAAGCCCAAGAAGAGATGATATCTAAGTTCACTGCAGAGATGGAGTTGACACGTAAAGCTCATGCAGAAGAACTTGCTCAGGTCAAACAGGCTGAAGCTGATAAGTATGCAGCACGAATCACGAGACTTTGAGCTATAAAGGATAAATATAAGGAGCAGAAAGACACACTTGAAGCTTCTATTGTAGAGAGAGTGAAAGAATCTGTTGAGTCCCTTATGCCAAAACTGCGTGATGAGATGAAGAAACTCGCGGCTGATAACTTGATGATCAAGTCGTCCAACCCTTCCGAATCCGCATACAAAATGGCATATGACTTAACGGATTTTGAATTGAAGAAGATCCTCAAAGCTCGCATGAGGGAAGTTGGATCTTTTGATAAGTCTAAAGTTCAACGGACACTCTACAAATCACTCAATGAAGCTATCTTGGAGGATGATCGGTTGTTTAAGATGTTTGGAAGTGTGGTACCTTACCACATTCTGCCTGAGGAAGAAAATGAAGATAGTGAACAAGAGGAGGGTAATGGTGAAGAAGAAGAAGAAGAAGATGATGATGATGGTGACGATGATGATGATGGTGAAGACGATGACGATGATGGTGATGATGATGAGGATGATGATGATGATGATGGTGGTGATGGTGGTGATCGAAATGAGGAGAGTGATAAGGGAAGCAACGGGGATGACGATGAGGATGATGGTGGTAAACATGATCAGCCTGAAACGGGGGACAAGGTTGCCAGCACAAAGAAACCATCTAAGTCTGGTACCAAGTCTCAAAAAGATGCTGCACAAAAGGAAAAATCCACCTCTACGGAATCAAGACGATCAAAGTAGCGCCATGATGTGAATGCTACTACGGCGTCATCGATTCCCGGTACATCTGTTTCTGTTTCTATACCTGTTACCACTAATCCTGTTAGTTCTTTTGTTGCTCCTGTGATTGCAGAATCAGTAACTGAACCTGAATCTGCACAACACTCGCCTGTTCATGACACCGCCGAGATGCCTGAATCAGAACCAACAAGTGTTCATGTCTCTACTCCTCTGCAACAAGAACCACAATCTACTGTTCCTGAGTCAAGCACACGGGACTGGGCGGACACATTGGAGATTGATGAAACTGCACCGCCACAAGCTTGGATCACGGCAGCTGCTAAATATGATCCAATCACAGATGATGACAGAGATGTTCTATATCTCCGTATCCGTAGTCCGATAGACTTGTGTGCATTTCTTGCTCATGAGTATAAATCTTCGGTCACTCCGTCTTTGGTGAAGAGAGCGTTAAAGGATAAGAGAATTCACACCAAAACCAGGTTAAGCCGCATGGAGTACGAATATTATGCTGACGAGGTCCTGAAAGCTCTTAATACCGTTCAAAGGCCAGACCTTCATGAGTCAGAAAGAGCTCCACCTCCACTTGATCCTTCTCAAGATAATCAAATTGCTCTCGACTTCTTTGTCACCTATGATCTTGATTATCTCCTCAAAGGATCATCCACGTACGCAACCTCCCTGACCTTGCTGAAAGCTGCTAATTGGGGGACAATACCCTGGATCGAGGAAAAGGTAAACCGACTCTGGGTCCCAAAGGTAAATCGTAATTATGATATGTATGCTGTTATAGGTGCATCACACTGGGACGAGCGAGTCCGAAGGGCGTACAGAGGTTGCTGCTTAGCCAATTCAGGAAGTATCGTTAGATCTGATATTCGCATCTCCAGTATTTTGGGACTGAAAACTGAAGCCAAGAACGAGTATCATCATGTGACGGAGATTCGTCTAAAAAGGGAGGATGACAGAGAATACACAGTACAGCAGGGAGATTTTTCTATCATTCGCCTTGAAGATATCGAAGACATGTTGCTTATGATGACCCGTGATCAACTCACCCATCTTACTTGTGAAGAAATCATTGCCTTGAATACAGCACTTCGTATGTTCACACGAAGCGTTGTTATCAAGAAACGAGTTGAAGATCTTCAATTGGGAGTTGAAAGCTACCAAAGGAAGCTTAACCTGACCCGTCCAATGAACCAAGTTCTACCTCAACATGTCACAAGATGTCCTTATACCGGCATTACTGTTCCGAGTTACGGGATTTTCTACTTGAACAGTCGTGGGATAATGAAGTTTATGAGGGTAGGTGAGCTTTATAAGTACAGTGATGGGACTCTCATATACGTCAGAGGAAAATTGGAGCATCTTAATTCTGATGGGTCTTTACCAGAGATGACTGAGGACTGGCATCCGGGTTATCGGCAAATGGCGAAATATGTGATCAAGAAGATTGATCAAAAGCTCCGGGAACGTAGATTGATGAGGTGCTTAGAAAGGTTCGTTGGTGGTAGACCATATGGAGTGCACCACAAGTTACTGCAACGATCCATCTAATGGATCGTACATTTAAGGTCTACTCTATATTGGTTTTTAATTGTGAATATGTAAATTTGTGAATATTGTGCTTTTACGGCTTGATGTAGTGTTAAGGTATGATAATTTTTCAAGAATTTCTCATGAGATTCTAAATCTTTCAAAATATATCATACTAAAGCACTACAACTATCCCTTATTAATTTAAGGGGGAGCATTAACATGTTCTATGGCCAAACATCGATTTCATTTTTACCCAAAGACCGGTTAATCCATTCAATATCCCAAATATTAATGGTTAACATTTTGGATAAGGGGAGAAAATGGGATTAAGGAGACTTAAATGATACTTGGCTAAAAGATGAAAAAGACTTAACGATAATCCAACTTAATATGTGTAAAGCACGTGTTAAGGGGGAGCGTTTTTGATGAACAAAACACCTAAGGTACAAAACTCTTGATTTCAATATCACAAGTACCTTAAGTGATTTTCAAGGATCTTTTTTTCATGGTGACTATACTTTCCCAAAACACGCTTTATTCACGACGGATGTGGTGACAAAAGGGTGGTAGGAATAGGTTGTAGTCCAATGATTCATCAGAGCCAATGGAATCTTCCCAAGGACAATTCCCTAGATAGAATTAGAAGTCCTAGGAAAGATGGAGAAAGATTGTGAACGTAGCTGAATGCCGACCAAGTACTTAAGCTAGCACTGGAACAATCACAACAAGGTGCTAGTTATGACGTATTGGTAAGCATTGAAGGGGTTGAAGAATGAAAAAGAATTGTAAAGATAAAGGGTGTAAAGAAAGAAGCCCTCCTTACAACTTTAGGTAGAAACCGGGTCAATACATATGCTATTGAGATCATTTGTTAATGATTCTCGATATTGAAGAAAGACATCATGGACCCAGTGATGCAATGCACAACCCTTTCCAGCTAACTCAAATATCTCTCAAAAGGTATTTGTTCTAATCACACGGAGATCAACACGTTATCTATTGGTTTATTCACTCCGAATAGACTGATATTGAAAAGGTGGCACTCCTCTCCAGCCATCGCTCACTAAATCAAAACGCACTATCGAGTCTAGAGCCACGAGATCATAAAAAGTCTCATTAGGACACTTACCATTTATTCCTTGCTTTCTCACACACTGTGAAAAGTAAGAGATTTTTATGAGTCGTACGTAGTATTCTTATAATATTGCCAGAACATCCGAGTAATACGCAAGTATTACAATGAAGATGGAAATCCTGCTTGAGCCAACATCAAACAAGCTCATGGTAGGTTGCACGTGCGGTTCTTTAAGAACCAATCTTGTGAAAAACTGGAAAGAAACAGTAGTTTAATTCTTAATTGAACTTAAACTCGTTCCAGGCCTCTACGCATTATCATATGATCTTGCCAGAACACTCAGAGTGACTCTTTAGTGATCACAGTGACGAGTGTAAATCCTTCTAGTGTTAACATCAAACAACACTTGTTAGGTGACGTGCAAGATTCTTTATGAATTAAGCTCGTGATAACTGGAAAGCAACGATGGTGAAAATCTTAACTGAAATTCACTTGTTCCAAGTTTCATGAATTGACGGCTTCAATCACAAGGATAATTTATCCAAGTGATTCACTCTTTATGTTCGCAGTAAAGCTTAGTGATCGTCGAATAAAGAGAACGGGTTTACCCGCGAAATCCTGTCAGGAAGTTACTTAATTGAAACTATCCGTCACAGGTACGATATCTAATATCGTCCAACGGTCTTCACCGACCGGAGGTAAAACGCTACCGATTTAGAATGAAATGTTCTAAGCCATTTCATTCGTGTCTTATCATGTTGCTGGGAAGACGGTGGCGTTGCGGTGTACCAGCTGAAGTCGTTCCCACATGCTTATGTTTTTCTGCATCAAAGTTCAGCAAAATTCAAGAAAGTGCAAAATGAAGTCTTCTGCTGTACCAAACTCTGAAGCATTCGAGAATTCAACAAAAGACATAAGTGTGTGGAACATGGAGTCACGAGGAGGCAAGATTCACAAGAAGGCAAAGATCGCACGTGATTGGTCAAAAGAACAATGCTCTCAAGCCAAAGCCTAAAAGATCAAATCAACATATTCACAACAAAAAGAAAGAAGAAAAGACTACGAGCTGAAGAACGAAGACTTAGTATAGTATGCTAGGTTTAGAACTGTGTAACGTGGAGTGACCTCCCTTAGGGGGAGATTGTTAGAAATACGTTTTTAACGTATATTAGAAGTATCGGTCACTCCACAATATTATTAATGTTGTATAGCTCGTAGTTAATGTGTGCTTATTAAGTTAAGTAAGAAACCGTCCCATGGGCTTGTCATGGGTCGGCCCAAGCCCATTAGTGGCTTGGATATAAATACCCCTTTCCACCATGGAAAGGGGTTGGTTGTTGATTGTTTCTATTTACCATTTGAATGAAAAACACATATTTCTCTCACTTTCTCTCACTAGTTTCTCTCTCTAGAAATCTTCAACCCACTTCATTGATTCACAAGATTATCAGGATTCTTCAATAGGGTTGTCCTAGTGCAATGAGCTGTTCCATATAACCCCTCATCTTAATATAATGGGCACTTACAGACTTTCCAGGAGCTTGCTTGCAACTATGCAAAGCATCTACCAAATCGTAGATCTCCACAGCTTGCAGCTTTTCGAACATAGCCTTGAGCTCATCAAGCATTCGCTTAGGTGAAAATAGCTCATACTTCTGTTGCAGTGGAGGAGCCATTTTTCCTATCATTAAGGCAACCACCTGAGAATGCTTCTTAACATTAGCAGCGTGTTCAAGCCTTTCCGAATCAGATGCTCCTTCAGCAAGATCCTCCGGATAAGGAGTAGTCAAGATATCGATAGTACCCGCTACTCTCAAGACAATTCTTAATGAGCGATACCAATCATTGAAGTTTAGGCCAGTAAGTTCAGGACGATCAAAGAAAGCTTTGAACGCAGAACTTATAGTCATATTGGTTTCGGGTTGAGCCATTTCTACATAAATAAGTTCAAATATTAGTATTTTCGATAACAAATAACTTTCAAGAAAATAAAATTACCCTGGTATAAAACCATATTATTTTCCTTGAATTCTAGAACTACATTGACATAAATCCATTACATCAGTTGATCTGCTAGTAATGAATGTACTCAACATAGCGACTTGTCGAACAATTCAATTGACAAACAATTTTCAATTTCTAGATATTTAAGGGATTTACATTGCCAAAAAACTTTTTGCATTGTAAACATGTGTCATCCCTTCTGAATGCATTAAGTTTCTAGATCTCACTGAGTAACTTAATTAAGTCGTCTAATCTGAATAACGTAAAACCATCATACGAATTATCATTCTACAAATGGTTTTCTCTCCATCACAACATCACCCAAAAAATTCATTTGATGACGAAGTAATTTCAAGTGTTCGTCAATTAGGAGCATTCGACTTAAATTTTAAGGATATAAATTGTTGATGTCAAAATCAATGTATGGAGAAGCATGCATACAACTCCATAGCATAAGTTTAATAAAATATTTAGTAAACTTATTCATAAGACTAAATTTCTACATAAATTATGTTGAGGTATTGTTTAAAACCAATTAAAGAATTTATCCACAACTATTCACGACGTACTTTTGTTAGAACTCGGCTACGCACAAAGCAATTCCCTTATTCATTGTGTTTCGGATGTGAATTTTTAATAAATCACCCTTAAGGTATAATTCAACTAATAATCGTAGGTAATTTCAATTTGACGAATAGGCGAGCCGAGAATTTGGTCAGCGACTAATGGCATAAAACCTCCTTCCTTAACCGGGTACATGACCAGCGGTGCGTTATACCCACTTTATAGTTTGTCAAAAGGAGTAGGCCGTTAGATTATTATTTCAATTCACCAATCCACTTAATCTTATGTAATTTAGATCTCTAACAAATTATTATATTCATATGATTTAGTCCATATTATTTCTTTTCATAAAAAACACTTGTTTACAACAATTCAACAATTTTATATATAAACAAGTAAAAAAACTAAATCATAAACACATAATAAAAATTTATATGTGCAACAAATAAATCAAATAGCCACATGCAAACGATTTATTCAATAATCACAAAATCTAGGTCTTTATATTCATATAAAATTCTTCCCTAATTCGAGATTTATTGAATTAAATAATCACGTAGCACATAAAATCATATAAACATATAATATTACGATCCATGAAAACATGCACGTAATCATGGATTCCCCATAAATCTTAACAATTAAATCTTTACAGATCGTAACCATACATGACATAACAGTTAATCATGCAATTTAATCTAAAATTATCCCACATGTAAATTAGGGTTTCAAAACAATTCCTTTTTTATATTAAAATATTCTGCCAAACCCTAATTTTTAAAAAATAAAACCCTAATTTTATGAAAACCTAAAAAACATGTAGTTTTAACTCAAAACAATTTATAGTTAAAAAAACTTTAGATTTTTGATAATTATAACATGTTAAACATGTCTCTGATACCACTGAAGGTTAATTACTATCATAACAATTATATAAAACCCTAAACAAGATCAAAGCACATATAGCGGAAGCGATTTAACAAGATCATAATAATAACACAATTACAATTAATCGAATTAGGGTTACATACCTTTACGCTAAAGCAATTCCACAAGACGAAGAACGAATCACCAATTCGGGCTAATACCGTATACACCAAGAAATAGTCTAAAGTAAGACTATATTACGTTCTTGTACACACGTAATACAACGAGCTAACCGTGATTCTAGCACGTGAAAACCGAGCTACAACGCTTGTAAATAATCTACCCAACAACCCTAGAGAGGGGCTAGGACTAGATTACGTACACAATCGATCAACCAAGAAAAACCAACCGAAACCCTTTGTTGGTGGGGGTTGCGATCGACCAAAGGAGAGAGAGAGGGAAGAGATTATTGTTGCGTGAATTATGAGGGATAGGGAGGTGTATTTATAGGCCTAAACACCTTATAGCCCAAGATAAATAAAAGGAAAATTTTGCCCCCCCCCCCTTGGATCCCATAACCCACCGACCAAACACCCCTTAGGGGTGTTCTGGATTCTTCCAAACTTCTTTCCTTTTAGTTTAACATACTATATATTTATTTAACATTCGTTAATACTTAGCTATTAATTAATTAACGACCGTTAAAGTTATATAGTTACTTGCTTGGTGAAATAAATAAATACATAAATATATTTATTACATAAATTAATAAATACAATAAATATATTTATTAATTAAATTAACTCTTTACGTATTGTGTGCAATCCCATAATCTCGAGTTCGATCCTATCACACGACTATTAAATATAATTCCATAAACTTACGGAACGATCTACTCCGACTTCGCTGATACTACATAAATAAGGGACATGTATGAGTTGTCTGATTACTGAGTATGTTACTAGTTCTATGTGTTCTTAGCTTATTTTATATGCTCTTGTCATGTTTTACTGTTTTAGATGTTATGTTATATTTATTCATGTTTTACATGTATTCTGATTATGTATTTCATGTATTCTTGTATTACTATACTTGTAGTGTTATAATAAGTAACTTTCTAAAAATAGTAAGTTTCCAAAAATTGAAAGTTTCCAAAAATAGATTGTTTCCAAAAAATAGTAAGTTTCCTGAAATAGAAAGTTACCTGAAATAGAAATATGCTGAATTAATAAGTCTAAAATATAAGCTAGTGCTTATTAATCATATGTTATAAGTCATGATAATTTATTAGTAAAGTTTATTAAATTAAATACTTAGGCTAAATTGATTATTAATTTATAATGATAAAGCACGGTTTATTAATTTATAAAATGTCATGGTTAAATTAATAAACTTTACCTTATACTATTTAATTAAATTAAGTCATGATTTAATTAAGCCTAAATAAATACTTAGGATATAACATGTTTTATTTAACTAAATAAATATAACTAAATGTGAGACCCCCAAAATCAGGCAAAGAAACAACTAGGCAGCAAGGGGGTTCCACGTCATGGTACAAGAAACTATGAAATTCTGTTGACACAAAGTTGAAGTAATAAAAACATATACATTACATCATAAAAGATCAGAGTTTTAAGCAAAGGTCCCAGAGTTTTATAAGCGAAAAATCTATTATTTAATAATAGTTTTGTAACATATAGCTACTAAAAAAATACAGAATAACTTCTGACAGCTTTTACCAAAACCAAACTTTAAAAGTAACACAAAAATCTCCAAGCTGCAATAATATCTTGCGGGCTCCCATCCAAGCAAAGCTAAGTATTAATACCTGAAATTAAACATGTAAAATCGTCAACATAAAGTTGAGTGATATTCATAGGTTTAGCAGTAAATGTGTGGAACATAAGCATTCATTTGTAAACAAGAAACAAGGAAAATGATTATGATCATTAACCATAGTCCGAAACATTATTATTGCTGTTTAGTTCATGAACCGAAGCTTAACTCATGTAAGTTCCTCTAGTGAGTATTCAGCCTAAATACTCAAGTAATGAATCAAATGTTAAATGCGTCAAGGTAATCAGGACGGGGATTGTCAATCCTGATGGATCCACCCACAACATTCGCGCTTAGCAACACAAGTAAATTAACGGTTCATGATCAAGAGAGGCAACTTAAGGCTATTGACTAAAAGCAATAATATCATGAAAACTGTTGGAAAGCATACAAGTCTGGATAGCATACAAGTTCTGGATAACATACAGTTTTTAAATGGATGTGTTCCACCATGTAAAATCTCACCCCGCATTTAGAAACATTATGCAAGTAAAAGGGGCTATTAACTCACCTTACCCACAAGGTAAGTGAATCATTGTACTCAAAAGCTGAGTAGAAACAGTAGTTGTAAGACGATCGCCGACGATATGGATGCCCGGTATACACGAAAATCGCAACCTATCAAAATAAGGCACGCGTTAAGACTCGAACTCAAATATCGATATATACCAAGTATAATATGACTTGAAATATTTTCAAAGTATTCATACTTCATGACTAACGACACGAACCAAATGAATCCATATTATCCCATTTATCCAACACTACTCGTTTAAACACTTACACTCTTGAAATTGACCCGTCATAAGACGCTAAGTCAACGCAAATCAAACTATTCCTTTACTTCACTCAAACTAGTAACTAAGTCATTTATATATTGACTAAATACTTGAGTAAGTCATCATGTCCAATAGTGAATACTCAAACTCACGCAACACAAGCATTGAACTACGTGTCCAAAATACAAATCAGCATGTACACACCAATCTACCCTATCTAGACTTGTCCGTTTTCGATGAAACTTGGTGTCAAGGTCACTTATAACCTGTATAAAACTCAGTTTAAATTTCATTCAATGACTTACATTTTAGAACCACCTGCTCGACACATTTCTAGACTTGAAAAACCAGACAAATTTGTATACTTGACTCGTACAACCGTTTTGACCATCCTAACCTTTACTATTAGCAAAACCGACACTTGACTTTGAAAATAGACTCAGAGTGAAAAGTTTAGGGTTTGAGAACAGCCTCTAAACATTTTTAGAACTCTACTTACAGACCCCGAGATTTGATCCAAATATCGACAACAGTTTTGTATTGTGTCGATACTCGCCTCCCGCTACACGAATATTCAAACTATCGTAACTTTTAATCCGTAATGAGTTAGAAGGCCTACTTTATACCAAAACGAAGCTATCAGAAAACTCTAAAACAAAATCAAATAATCTCAACGTATATCCAAACTTTAACCCAAGAAATACAGCCCTTAACCCACTGATGTAATATACACTTTTAGAAATCATATCAAACCAACATTTTTACCCATTTTAACATGATCCATACCTCTAATATCAACATATGATCATCCTAAAACAATACCCACTACTCTAAATTACTTGCATGTCAAATTTAACAAAAATCAGAGATCAAAAATAAAACTTTTTAGGATCAAAACATGATGATCTTACCAAGATCATCACATGCATGATGATTCAAACACATACTAACCATAAAATCATAAAAATCTTGTAACTTGATGCATGTGATAAATTTTTGTACCAAAAAATTCACAAGAAGATTTTATGAATGGGACTTTGATTAGATTTTGTTAAAACTTGGTTGAATTTAAGATTTATGGTGGTTTAGGGGTGATGAGGGTGGCGGCATCTTTAGAGAGAAGGAAAAGAGAGCAAGTTTTTCTTTTTGTGTGTTTTGAATGATGAAAATGAGGTGTTTTTAGGTAAAAAAAATGTATATATAGTGGAGTGGAATGTTAAACTTGCCAAGTTTGCATTCTTTTGGACCTAAAAGCAATTTAATAGTTTAAAGGGTAGAAAATGACTATCAGTAAATTTTGAAAATATTTACGAGGCTCGGGTTTCGTAAAAATACTTTTTAAAAGTTAAAATGCATCATAAATATGATAATAAGGTTTCCCGACATGACTTAACAGGTAATAAAACGAAATCGTCAAAAATATTAATTATCGAAACAATCGATAATAAACGTAAAATATCGGGCATCCGTCGGTATCGCAATCATTAGAAGTTCCCGTTGTTCATTGATTTTGAGTGAACTCATTGAAAAATGTACGCGTGTGATTTTAAATAAAAACTTTGATTTAAATAAATATGGAAAAATAAAATAAAAAATTTATTATTCCAAATCAAGTATTATCAATGATCAATAGATACTTAAAAAGTGTAATTTATTAGAATATCAAGATCTCAGGATTTACATACAAGAATACAAGAAAATATAATACGTTGGAAAATTCAAGAAGCACGAATAAAAGAATAAAATAATACTAGGAAAGTACGGGTTCTTATAGTCTACCCCCCTTAAAGAAACTCTGGTCCCTTAGAGTTCTACTGGAGACAAAAGAAGATGCAAACAAAAGTAGGTACATAGTTCAGAATTGGTTCATTGCTTCCCAGGTAATTTCTGCACCACGGACAAACCTTAACAATATGAATTCATTATGCTTCAGTTTCTTAATTCCTTTTCGAATAAAATTTGCAAACTTGGATTAGAATAATGACCTTTCAGTATGGAGAAATATCAAGAGATAGAATGAACAGAAGAATTGCTTGACGGACAATGTGCGATAAAATGAATCAAGGTTGTTAATCAACAAGAAATCGTAAATCATGCAACTATAAAACATGACAATTTACTTATTAAAAAAATAGAGGGAAAATATTAATTACATATAGACATTTGGATTACGAGTTGTCACAATTATTTGTCTTGGATTTTGTATTACTTTCAAATCTAGCTTAAGTATTTTCTTGATTAAAAGAAATTTTACAGGGTCTAGTGATTTGAAATCAAACCATATATATTTAGTGAGTAAGCAGTTTCTATATCTTTTTTTTGATCAGGATTTCAAAGCCAAAAAGTAGACAGTTCAAAATAGTTATCCTGATCGGCTTAAGCACTTTTGGATGACTGTATGAAGTTATTGTTAAAAACTCAGGTTTATCGTTATCATTAGGGAAAAATCAAGTTTCCAAATCATTTAGAATCATTGTTAGAAATTATAAATTAAGTTGATAATTTAATTAGGTTGAAAGTAAAGTATGATATAATCAAATATTTAAAAAGATAAAGCATGCCATCCTTTTAAACACTATTTATAAATCTATCAAAGAGGATGCATAGATCTGACATTTATCTTGAAACGGTTATTTTGGAAATTTAGCCACTTGATATATGGTGTAAACGTTTATTAAAAATTTAATAATTTTTAGAAATCCAAGAAGGTGTTTATTGCCCAAATGGTAAACATGTGACATATTCTGGTTTTCAAAAGGTGACAAGATAGCAACGAGTATGAAACGAATAATAATCAATAATTAGTATACAAGAAATAGCACGAGGGGATAAAACGTAATTCGTACCAGTTTCTTAACGAACATGATAGAATAGATGCATCGATGATAAGGATGATTAGAAACAAAGGATTTAGAAAAATAAATTCTCAAGTGTTGTTGGTGTCACCAACAATGGCTTGTTAAGTTCTCGGTGGTCTATACGCGATCGAAAGAGAAAAGCCACACAATAATTTTCGAATCAAGGAAATTACTAAGAAGTCATTTGAGAGTAATTCTAGCAAAATAAACAACATTAGCAATGAGAGAGAGAAGTTATCACATGGTTCACATGAATTAATTTCAAGACAATTGAGTCTAACACATATCATGACAAATACACGAATTTATCGTTCACTTCCAGTCATAAATCATTATCCGCGTCCAGAGACGTTTCGAAGGTCTACCAAAATAGATAAAGAAAGTTGGTCGATGTAGAAGCATAACAACATTGAAACTTTCAAGTCTGGTATCAATGGTAAGAAATTAGACAAGTGGTAACGAGAGCTATGTCACGAAGGAAGATGAGGTAACAAGTAAAAGATCATTGGGTAAGGATATACGTGCTTGAGGCATGTACTTTATTCAAGAAAAGATAAGGGTTCATATGTGTAAGTGGCGAACTGTTGCTACTCGCATAAGATGTAAAAGTTCTTCAGAACTTTATTTTATCTATCTTTTTAAGGAACATAAGTAAAATGTTGGTTCTTGGCCAAATATTTAAGGTGACTACTATTCGGCCTTGCATGGCTCCTTCTAAATTACGCATAGGTGACCAGGCCATGCATAATTCAGGACTAGCAATGCGATGCTCAGCTTCGTCAAACCAGTATTACTTGTCATATGATTTATAATGCCATTTGTAAAAACAGGAATCAAAATAATTTATGATACTTTTCGCCAGTAACTAATTGGCTAGATGTTTAAATCAAGAATTTTATTGTTACAAGAATTCTTTACAAGACTAATTGTTGAATACTTTGGGAAATTACATCGTAAAACAATGACTAATGTAGAACACTTTGTAAAATGGTTCGCAAACGATACTAGTTTAAATTCATATGGTGACACGATGATAGCTTACAAAATAGCGAGTGGGTTACACGAGAGTAATAAAGAGTAGTTCAAGACAATCAATGAAATGGTTACATTTTGATAAGGTTTCAAAAGGTTTAGTCGGAATCGTCATGAGTTACGTGTCAAGATGATAACGAACATGTGTAAACGAGAACTTAAAATCTTGTTCCAAATCAGTGGTACGATAAAATCAAGAAAAACAATATAGAATGACAAATAAGTCATATATAAAAGATAAGATAAAGGAATCCATATGCGCTCATGGCGTAATTCATTTAACATAAATATGCTTTTAAGGAAATAAGGCATCAGTTCCTAAATAGTACAACTACTCCGAAAAGTTTATATTTTAGGAAAGTTTAAGATTTAACATAATCAGTAGTGCATAAAAAATGTACACATTTTTCGAAACATATAGTTCATCATCGACTTATCAACTCACTTGGTTCCAAAAGTTCAAGATATATATCTCTACATTATATATAAGAGGATGGATATGCCACATAAGCACCTCATAATGCCATGTCACATTTATTATTTTTAGTATTATTTTTTTTTCAAATTTTTGCCGTTCTTTTTTTTTTAGCAATATCATTACCAAACTCAAACGTCATTTTCTTTTTATTTGAATTTTTCATAAATATCCTGAAAATCTTTTAATAATTGTAGAATATCTTCATTATCTTTTGATTTGAAGTTGTCATACGGTTTTAAAAGTGATTATCATTATATAAGAAAATAAATATTTTACAAAAAACCCTACGTATTAACAACCTTTTTATAAAAAAAACACGGCATATCTTTTTTTCTCTACAAACCCTAACTCGCATCTTCACAGAAAGAAAAAAAGACGTCTCCCTCTCTCTATATGCTGGCGATTATGTCTCTGTTGTCCCTTGATATATGATGATAGATTAAAGAAATGAGATGGAAAAAATATGAATTTTAGAGAGAGAAAGTAGAGAGAGAGGTGATTAACTAGGAGAAATTAGATTAGAGAAAAATGATTACTTCCAACACCCTTCCTAACATGCTAGGAAAGGTATTTATAGCCTTTGCCTACATGTGGCATAATGGGCTATATGTTTGATTGGGTCGGGCTTGAATAAATGCTTAGTACCTTGAAAGAGGCCTTTTAAGCTAGCCATCAAGCCCGTAATGTCATGACTATTATACTACCTATTACAACGTTCTAATAAATATTACAATAATAAACTATGACCGAGCATTCTTGTTTGACTCAATATTTTGAGGCTAACAATCTCCCCCAATGTGAGGTCATTCCTCTTCGATATTTGGAATTCAATGGAGATTACGAATCTCGTCATAAATGAGTCTTGAACGTGTAATATTAGTCTTGTTCATTCATGCTATGATCTTTGAGCCTTTGTCGTTGTCTTTGACTTTGTCTTTAAAATTGAGATCTTCAAATTATTCTTGACTTGTCTTTGCCATCTTGTGATCTTGTGTCTTTTATCCACATGCTCATAATTTGCACTATCTTGAAAACTTGCTAACAATCTTCTTTGAAGAGAGGTCATTCCTCTACTTAATCGATAAGGAATATTTTGATCATCAGAGTTGCGGAAGTCTTTAGCTTTCTTAATTGTTGAATATGTTTTAGGCATGAGTATGTGGTTTTGAATCTTTGACTTTGCTGAGTACACCGTAACGCTACCTTCTTGAGACAAAACATAGACACGGACTGAATGGCTTTGACGTTCGTCCTAAATTGGTAGCGGTTTTCCTCCGGTCAGCGAAGACCGTTAGACGATATTAAATATCATACCTGTGATAAGGTAGATTCAATTAAGAACCTCCTTGACATGGTTTCGCGGCTGTACTAGCCGTTCTCTTTACTCGACCGTCTCAAAGCAAGACTACGAACATAAAGAGTGAATCGATTGGATAAATACCCGCTTGATTAAAGTCGTCAATTCAAATTCCTGGAACAAGTTTGATTCATTAAGAATCTTACCATTGTTGCTTTCCAGTTGACACAAGCTTGATTCATAAGAATCTCATAAGTTACCTACAGTAGCGCTGTTTAATGTTGACGCTAGAAGGATTTTCATTCGTCACTATGAATATTAACAAATATCACTCTGAATGTTCTGGCAAGACCATAAAGATATTGCGTAGAAACCTGAAACGAGTTTGAATCAATAAAGAAACAAACCACTGTTGCTTTTCAGTTTTACATATGTTCAATTCATAAAGAATCTTACACATGACCTACCGTAGTGCTGTTTGATGTAAACACTGGAAGGATTTCCACTCATCATTGTGAATAATAAGTAGTATCACTCTGAGTGTTCTAGCAATATCGCAAGGATATAGCGTATGACTCTCTTGATCGTCATCCGTGTGTCCTAACGAGATTTATTGATCTCTTGGCTCTAGACTCGATTTGTTTACTTTTAGTGGTCAGAGGCTGGAGCAGATGCCACCTATTCTATATCAACTATCTTGGAGTGAGAAAGTCAATAAAAGTCGTGTTGATCTCCGTGACAATAAAACAAAATTCTTTTGAGAGAAGGCTGAGTCAACTGGGGAGGGGTTGTGCATTACATCACTAGGTCCATGATGCGTTGTCTTCATGATGGTGTTGACCCGGTTTCTGCCTAATTTGTATAGAGGGCTAATTTCTTTACACCCTTTATCCTTACATTTCTTTTTCATTCTTCAACCCCTTCAATGCTTACCAAGACATCATTACTAGCACCTTGTTGTGATTGTTCTAGTGCTAGCATCACTACTTAGTCGGCATTCAGCTTCGTTCACATTCTACTCCATCTTTCCAAAGGACTTCTAATAATCTATTGGATTGTCCCTAGGAAGATCCCTCCGGTTCTGGTTGGATCATAAGACTTAAACCTAACCACCCTTTTGACACCAATAACGTCGTGAATTAAAGATGTTATGGGTATTTGATCGTAACCATGAGTGCTTGAGTCTTTAGATCACATTTTAAACACATTTTCTTCCCTATCTCTAATATATAAAATTGTTTGATATTAGAGATACCAAATTAATTAAAATATATTTTAAAAATATAGTCTTGAAACTTTTTGGGAGAAAAATGTGTCAAACTTAGAATGAATTTGGAATGCTCCCCCTTAAAAATTGATCCAATTGAATTGTCATTGTGAGGATGTGATCCACATTTCACTTTTTGAGGATAGGAGTTGTTGAACACATAATTTTTGAAAGATTTTGAATAATCATTGAGAAATTCTTGAAAAAATTGTGTTCAACTCTTTTTGAAAAACTCTATTTCTTTTTGGCGAAAAAGTTTTTCTAAAGCATAAACTTAAGTTCATAGACTTTGAATGTCTTGACAAATCCACTCAAGTGTAAGAAGATTTCTCTTCTTTTGCTGAGGGTAAGGGCACTAAAGCGTACACTCTCCCGTGAATATAGATCCAGGTTGCAATCCAAAAGTGATTACAAGCCATTGTGTTGAGCTCAAAACGTTGAATGTTTTGTGATAAGCTCAACCCAAGATAGATTGCTCTACCCGTTGTTGGAAATATTGTCCAAAAGAGACAGTTTCCTTTATAAAAGATAGAAATGACATGTTTTGAAAAATATTTACAACTTTCATTCGAGCTTTATGTATACACCCGTGTCGTTATTGAGCGACATTTCTAGGTACGTCCATATTATCGATACTGAAAGACATGTCGAGAAGAATATTTTTGGTATTTTGAAAAGTTTTTCATTTTTATTTTGTTTTTCTAATGCTATATACATTTTATTCTATTATATTTTAGTTTTTCAAGTTTTTCGAACATAATAAAAAATAGACCTTTGTACCATAGAAGAAGGTGATATCGAATGTATAGAATTGGAACCCTTTGAAAAAGAAGAAGTAGGTTCAGAATCCGCTGTTGTACCTGAAATGACAAAAGAAGAGTTTGCACAAATACTAGTATTAGGAGTAAGAAATTCATTTCAACGTGTAGAACAATAGCATTAGTGCTAGCGTAGGTTTCATCACTCTTCTCTATTGGAATCAACTTAAGACCAACGTCCTTGAAGATCCTACCCGTTGGTTTCCACTGAAGAGTAGATCGAGGAGTAGTTTTCTCTTGAACAACGGAAGACTTCTTTGGAGAGAAACTATGTCCTTTTTTAATTCACGTGTCAGATTTTTGTTATTGCTTTTCTTTGCGACGGGTTTGTATCTCCTTGTTGTCTTATGGGATTCTGTATTCGATCTCCGTTCAAAGGAACGAGATATGAACTCATAAAGGTATTGGAGAATGCAATGATCATGATTTCCATTGTGAATGCGCTTTTTTTCAAGTGGGACATACAGGGAATTTGGGATTCACGAAAGTACTTGTATCTCTTGGTTTTCCAAATCGTTGAGGTGTAGTGTTCGAATCACGACTATTCATGGATGCTTTCCTATTCCTAGATTGCTGGTGAGGGATCCTAAGTTTTGGTTGACTACCATTAGGAGTGTGTGGAACTCTAGCGGGATTTGGTGAACTAGGTTTAGAGTACACGGCTTTGTCTTTCTGAATATTCCCTTTTTGCTTAGCATCCTTGATAACGCCCAAATCCAACATGTTTTCTTGAGCGTTATATGTATATTTTGCATGGTTTTTGGTTATACTAACGAGCTATTTAGCTCATATATATGTGAAGTTGTGTCTTGTGTTGTTAGTTAGCCAAGAACAAGAAAAGACAAAGAAAGAAAGAATAAATGACGATTCATGCATATACGAAGGAATCCCGACAGGTACAAGCCTTTGAAGATCAATTCCGGATGCAAGAACAAGTGTTTCAAGACAAGTACAAGTTCATCAACATGCAAAGTTGCCACCTACTTTTGTGTAGGCAGAATTTTGTCTACATACATGCACTCCAAGCCTTCATGTAGCTTCTATTGGATTCTAGAAGTACTTTGCCACCAAGAAAACTCCTTTGGCTCCAAGTATTATTCTTTGGCTTCAAGACAAACATTGATGACCATGGCCTTGAATTCATCTATAAATAAGACCCTTGGGGGTCATTGTAACATATCTCTTGAATCACTTGAATCAATCTCATAACCAACCTCATTATTCACCAAGGGAACTCTCCCAACCTTGGTGAAAGTCCCAATTCCCGGATTTAATATTGGAGTGCCAAAAAGTGACGTTTTTGGAGCTCCAATCATCAAAACAACCTTGCCAAACTCTAAGGGATGATTACCCTTATCATTGGTAGTGTTTCTTGATACCTAAATCACCACCAACCTTCACCAAACCTCTCCAAAACCTGCCTCAAATCTCAAATACGAATTTTATTTGCATAACCCGAAAGACCACAAAACTTGTAGTCAATTGGAGGCCTAAGGATTGCTCTAATTCCTTCCATTTACTTATTCTAATAGCACTTCAGTAAACTCTATTTATATTTCAAGAATGATTATGAATGTTATGAATATTGTTCGTATGAATTTTGTTGAAATAATTAGGGAGTAGTTTCATATACACTTGTTTGGATGAAGTTGTGACATGAGGATTGTTTATGTTTTATTATTGTTTTGATCAATCTCATGTTATGTTTGAAATCCAATTGTGCTTAAGTTCCATTCCATTTGCTTATCATACTTGATTAGTTGTTGATGATTTCATAGGTCGAAAGGGTTATCATTCACCAACTAGTTATAATCGTTTTGTCTATGGATGATTATCTATTGTATTGACCATTTCTTTAGTGGTAAGATTATGCAAAGGAACTTAAGTGTAATTGTTAATGATTTTGTGAAACGACCGTGAATCAAACTAGTTAAACTAAACATAGTCTTGAATTGGTTGATTTGTCTTAATGCTTGATTTAATTGTGTTGTAATCAAACGCGTTGGTTATATACTTTAAAATCAAAGATTGGAATTTGTGACCATCATCTTCTTTACTTGTAATCAACTTATCAAAACCATCCTCATGTGAACAATCCAAATGTTATGAACTAATCCAAGCAAGTGTTGTCTTTAATATTATTGTCCTTATTTTAGTTGCTTAATCATCATTTACTTGTTACTTGTTACTTATTTGCTTAATTGTTACTTATATGGTAATTGTGGGAGTGACAACCATTTTTACCACTAAAGTTACATTGTTACAAAGAATCTTTACAACCGAAAACACCCAAATCCTAGTGAACGACCTCGGATTACCACAACAAGCTAGCTACAAACGAAAGGGTCATACTTCCCCGTGTGTTCTTAGCTTATTTGGAAATCCATGTTATAAATTTAAAACTTGTGTATACTCATAAAGAATGCATCAAGTTTTTGGCGCCGCTGCCGGGGATTTGTTTGTGTCTTTCGTGTGTTAGAATCTTTGTTTCTTGCTTCTTGTTTATTTGTGCTTGCTTGTTTATTTTGTTTTATAGGAATTAAGTTCTATAATTTTGTGTTTGAATCTCATAATCCGGCATCGCCACCATCAAGTTTTTGGTGCCGCTGCCGGGGATTTGTGTTTTGTGCTTTTCATGTTTTGAATCTTTGTTTCATATCGTGTATCGTTCTTCTCCATTATGCTTATTTTGTTTAGTGCTTATTGTGTTTTAAGAATTTTAAATTGTGTTTAGATTAAAATTTTCTCATCAACCCCCCAAAAGTTTTTTTTAAATGTTCTTAGCTTTTAGTTGCCAAAATCCAAAAAAAAAAAAAAAAAAAATTTTCCAGCAAAATCAACTTTGCGACCGGCATCTCCACTTGCCGACCGACATCTCTCAAACAGTCCGCAACTTGCTGACCGGCATCTCTCAAACAGTCCGCAACTTGCCGACCGGCACCAATAGTTGCCGATCGGCATCTCTAAAAAAAATAATTTTTTTTTCTTTTTAGTTTTTTTTTATTTTAACCGACCCTTACCCAAAACCTTTCCTAATTGTTTTTTACTCGTTTAACATCCGTTCTTCGAGTTTAGAACCCATTATCCTTGTTTGCTCGTAACTCACCCAACCACCCCGTTTTATATTTTGTGCCTCGTTCGTATTTCTATTCGCTCCGGTTTATTCCCAAACCCCGTGTTTAGAACCCGAAGTCATTCGAACCATCCGGTTTGATTGATTTGGTACAATATATCATTTATGTTTTCATTTTTATTTTCTATTGTTTCTTCGTTTGTTTTGTTTAGTAAAAAAATGCAAAAATATTTTCTATTTGAGTTCCTTTATATTTTATTTATCTTTTCGTTTTTATTTTTAGCTGTTAATAAAATCTTCGAATTATTTTGATTTTTCGTTAACTCACGTCTTATAGGTAAATGCCTCGTTAATAAATTCTGTGAGCTTAAACGTAAGTTCAAGAAGACCCGTGAACCCAATAAAACCATATTTGATATCGAGTCACCCGAACCGTTCACCGAGGAACGTGTTGTCATAATCGACATACTCGAGTCGAAATTCGAAAACCCATTCCATACCGAAGGAACCTCATCCTATGAAACCGAATCCGATTCCTCAACCATTGTTATCGTTGATCCCGAAGATCAACCAATGTGGTCAAACACTAGGATCGTTGCCCCAACACCTAGTTCATCTATTGTTCAAATCCCTATTTTGAACAATTTCACTATCACGAGTACCCACATGAAAATGATTCAGGAGAACCAATTTGATGGACAAGTCCTATTCGATCCTCACCGATACGTTCTCGATTTTCTTGAGATTAGTAGCCTTTTCCAATATGGTGAAAATCAAGAGGAATCAATTAACTTGAGGACGTTTCCATTCTCATTAACCGGAGAAGCTAAGATTTGGTTGAATGAACTAGATGAAGGAACAATTACTTCGTGGAATGAATTAAGAGAAGCTTTTATAAGCTGATTCTTTTCATCCGCAAAGTTTAAACGTCCCCTAAACGACATTCATAACTTTCACCAACTCGATAACGAGACTCTCGTTGAAACTTGGCTCCGAATCAAAGAAATGCTTCGCGCTTGTTATGGACATGATCTAACCACGAGAACGATAATTGAAACATTTTATCGTGGCTTAGATGATCCATCTCAAGTATCCCTCGACGCCGGAGGAATATACCTCTACAATACTCCGAACGAAGCTTTCCAAATACTCGAGGACAAGGTCCTTCTTAAACTCGATCATTCGAAGGATTCTCATATCCATCCCAAACGGAAAACCGCTATTTCCGCCGGTGGAAACAACCTCATCTCCAATCATACCGCGTTGATGGAGAAATTCGAAGCTCTCGCTAAACTTATCGATTCCTAATTCCTAATCATAAGGAACGAACTAAACGAAATTCGAGAAGATCGTAGAAACAATCACGATCCAAAAACCACCATGAAGGATGACATGCCGATGTGTGAACCTCATGAAGCGAATTATGTCGAAGAATATCACGAAGGATATCACGACCAAAATTCGAGGAATTCACATACCTATCTTACCCTAAACCCGAACGTCTAATTCCTCAATCTCGACCGCGAGATGTGATGCCATACTCATCACAATATCACCAAAAACCCGAAGCCTCAACGGAGGAGATGATGGGAGAATTTATGGCTTGGAAAACGGAAGAAAATGAACATGTAAAGAACAATTTGGTTGACTTAGAGTTTCAAATCAATCTAAACTTCCGGAACCATACAGCCATAATCTAAGACTTGAAGACAAAATCCTATCGAGTCGAAAAGTTCATCCAACAAACCAAGTCCCTTCCTCAAATCACCAACACCAAAACAAGAGATAAAATACCCTCTATCCGAAACGAGAGTGATAACGGAGATGTTGCTTTTATCAAGGAAGAAGAAGAACCTATCCCAACCGTGCCAAAACCGAAACCCATTATTTCTAATTCACATTTTCCCAAGGATTGTGTCGTGCATATCACATACAAAAAGGAGAAGACGTTTGAACATGATGTAATGTCAATTCATGACGTGGAGTTGAAATCAATGAATGGCGTTGGAAGTAGAAGAATGATAAAAAAGGACGACAATGATGTACCGAAGAAGCCTTTCAAAGTATGGACTATAAAAGGAGAATTACTTTGGTTCAAAGATGATAATTATCAAAATCAATGGCACCCAACCAAAGTTCCCCATCTTACCTTATCATCAAAGAATCCTAACATTGAGGGGAAGAGTCTCGCTAACGACTCAATAATAAATTAAGCGCTTCTCGGGAGGCAACCCGTGCTTTAATTGTTTGTGTGTTTAATTTTATGTGTTTTAGAATAAATGCATACACCTCAAAAGTATTTTTCTAACTTGGAAAATCTTAAGTATGAGAGGGTGTACTTTGCTAGTAGTCTTTTTATATATCTATGTGTGCTTGCGTGTTTGTTTGTTTGTTTCGTTTTGTGTGTTTTGTTTGAATAAATGCAACAATAGGTAATGGAGGACGCGTACATGGAGAAGGAATGAAGTATCAAGAACCGATTGATCTCACAAGCTTATGGTGTAGCATCTTATCATATGGAGATCAATTGCAATTTCTTAGTCCGGGAAGTTTCGTTTCTCTTTGACTATTTATTTCCTCACTTTTCATGCTTTGAAGTTTATTTTTCACATTGAGTCCAATCCAAAACTTAAGTATGAGGGAAAATAAATGGGTAAATGAAACCGAATTTTCAGAATATAAATTTTTGGGCTAATTATAAAAAAAGAATAAAAGAAAAAAAAGAAGGGGGGGAGTTGTACACTTGTTTGCCCTTAGGATTTTTTTTCTCACATGTTTGTTTGTAAATATATTTCAATAATCGTTCCCACGAAAAAAAAAATTAAAATAATAATAATAATAATAATAATAAAAAGTTTTAGTGAGATCACACTTGTGTGATATAAGTGTATATGTGTGACAAAGAGGCAACCTTAGGAATAAAACCCAGTTAGTCTTTTACATTTTCTTCATAGCTAGTTTTAGCTAGCCACACATATTAACCCTTTTGTTAGCACTCTCATCTAGTGCTAGATACCCTTAGAACACCCATTTGAGCCAATCTTTTCGTTTTTATTAAATCTACTAAAAAGAATATATATATATATATATATATATATATATATGTATATATATATATATATATATATATATATATATATATATATATATATATATATATATATATATATATATATATATATATATATATATATATATATATATATATATATATATATATATATATATATATATATATATATATATATATATATATAATCTTAAACCTTAGCCTAACCCTTGTCAAGTCTAAATGTTGGGTTGCTAGTTGCTTGGTATGGTGGATCGTTTTTGATGATTTATAGTTGCCACACTTCGCTATATGTGTGTGCCATTCCAACAAAGATGGAGATTGATCACCTTTATATTTGTATTTTTTGTGGTGTGTGCTTAAGTGAAGTGTGAGGGGAGCATGTAATGTATGTCGGAAATAAAAAATGAAAAAAAGAGGAGGATGAGAAAAAAAAAAGTAAAGAGAAAAAGAAAATAAGTCATCGAAAAAAAGAGTAAAAAAAAGTGATGACCAAAATAGCCAATGAGCTATAATAAATTATGAAGATGAAGGAAGAAGAAGTATGTTTAGATATCGATTAGTCAATGTGCTAAGACGTGATATGTGTTTGTTATGTGTTGAATAAAGCTCGTAGCTATGATCATTTTTGGGCTTGTGAATTGTTCGGTAACTAGCAACATGGGACTTAGACTTTTAACTTGTATATTCTTGTTACACCTCTCATAAAAAAAATCCCATGTCTTATCCATACCCCATTAACCCTTAGCCTTTTAACCCGAATAAAAGTCCTCTTTAGATGTGTACACTTGGTGCTCACGCCATTTCGTTTAGTATTGTTTGTACTTGGTAGATTCTTATTTTTTTTTCTAAATCATTTTCATGCACCATGTGGGAAGTATTTTCTTTTACTTGCTTAAGGACAAGCAAACTCTTAAGTGTGAGGGGGTTTGCACCTTTAGCCATTTCTTATAAAAACCAAAAATATTTTCAATATTTCGTAGAATTTTCAGTTTTTCATAAAATTTTAAAAATTTTCTTTTCTTTTAGAACATAGGTATTTAATTTCTAACTTTATTTTCTTTTATTTGCTTGAGGGCAAGCAAAGTTTTTCTTTTCCTTGCTCGAGGACGAGCAAAACTTAAGTGTGAGGGGATTTGATAACGCCCAAATCCAACATGTTTTCTTGAGCGTTATATGTATATTTTGCATGGTTTTTGGTTATACTAACGAGCTATTTAGCTCATATATGTGTGAAGTTGTGTTTTGTGTTGTTAGTTAGACAAGAACAAGAAAAGACAAAGAAAGAAAGAATAAATGACGATTCATGCATATACGAAGGAATCCCGACAAGTACAAGCCTTTGAAGATCAATTCCGGATGCAAGAACAAGTGTTTCAGGACAAGTACAAGTTCATCAACATGCAAAGTTGCCACCTACTTTTGTGTAGGCAGAATTTTGTCTACATATATGCACTTCAAGCCTTCATGAAGCTTCTATTGGATTCTAGAAGTACTTTGCCACCAAGAAAACTCCTTTGGCTCCAAGTATTATTCTTTGGCTCAAAGACAAACATTGATGACCATGGCCTTGAATTCATCTATAAATAAGACCCTCGGGGGTCATTGTAACATATCTCTTGAATCACTTGAATCAATCTCATAACCAACCTCATTATTCACCAAGGGAACTCTCCCAACCTTGGTGAAAGTCCCAATTCCCGGATTTAATATTGGAGTGCCAAAAAGTGACGTTTTTAGAGCTCCAATCATCAAAATAACCTTGCCAAACTCTAAGGGATCATTACCCTTATCATTGGTAGTGTTTCTTGATACCTAAATCACCACCAACCTTCACCAAACCTCTTCAAAACCTACCTCAAATCTCAAATACGAATTTCATTTGCATAACCCGAAAGACCACAAAACTTGTAGTCAATTAGAGGCCTAAGGATTGCTCTAATTCCTTCTGTTTACTTATTGTAATAGCACTTTGGTAAACTCTATTTATATTTCAAGAATGATTATGAATGTTATGAATATTGTTCGTATGAATTTTGTTGAAATAATTATGAAGTAGTTTCATATACACTTGTTTGGATGAAGTTGTAACATGAGGATTGTTTATGTTTTATTATTGTTTTGATCAATCTCATGTTATGTTTGAAATCCAATTGTGATTAAGTTCTATTCCATTTGCTTATCATACTTGATTAGTTGTTGATGATTTCATAGGTCGAAAGGGTTATCATTCACCAACTAGTTATAATCGTTTTGTCTATGGATGATTATCTATTGTATTGACCATTTCTTTAGTGGTATGATTATGCAAAGGAACTTAAGTGTAATTGTTAACGATTTTATGAAACGACCGTGAATCAAACTCGTTAAACTAAGCATAGTCTTGAATTGGTTGATTTGTCTTAATGCTTGATTTAATTGTGTTGTAATCAAACGCGTTGGTTATATACTTTAAAATCAAAGAGTGGAATTTATGACCATCATCTTCTTTACTTGTAATCAACTTATCAAAACCATCCTCATATGAACAATCCAAATGTTATGAACTAATCCAAGCAAGTGTTGTATTTAATATTATTGTCCTCATTTTAGTTGCTTAATCATCATTTACTTGTTACTTGTTAATTATTTGCTTAATTGTTACTTATATGGTAATTGTGGGAGTGACAACCATTTTTACCGCTAACGTTACATTGTTACAAAGACTCTTTACAACCGAAAACACCCAAATCCTAGTGAACGACCTCGGCTTACCACAACAAGCTAGCTACAAACCAAAGGGTCATACTTTCCCGTGTGTTCTTAGTTTATTTGGAAATCCGTGTTATAAATTTAAAACTTGTGTATACTCACAAAGAACGCATCAATCCTCTAGGTTGTTGGTATGAAGTAAGTCATTTGAACCTACAGATTCTTTTGTGGACGCGAATGTCACACGTTTTAGAGGAGTCCTAGAAGTGCTAGGTGCATTCACATGGTTGGGTTTAGCAACAATGTGCTTTCTAAATGGAGGAACATAGGATGACATGGATGGTTTTGGAACACTTGGTTGCACATCGGTCTTAGGGGGTAACCTAGATTTTACATGAGAAGAATTGGAGAAAGGAGTCGGTTTTCCTAAGATAGATGGCTTTGGATCCTTGTAGGCATTGGGTTGTCGAACAATAGTTTTCACAACTTTAGGTTCCACAGTTTTCCCACCCATTTTGGCAACGAGTTTCTTCAACTCTTCTATCGCTATTTCCTTTTCTTACAACCGAGATTTCAAGTCTGTAATTTCCATACTCATTTCGTTAATTTCTCGACACGATGCTGAAAGTTTTCCTTGCAAGTTATAATCATTTGGTCCTTTTCTGACTTTAGCTTGCAAAGTAATTTCAAGAGAATGACAATGTTTTTGAAGAAAATCACATCGGTGTTGAATTAACGCAAAAGCCTTTTGATCAACATTATCTTTGTGTTTTGAAATCTCAGTTTCAAGGTGTTCACACTCTTTGACTTGATCAAGATATTTTCAAGCCACGTCAGAATATTCATCTATATATGCACAAGATGTAAGAGCAACACACAAAATATCTTTGGAGAGGCATTCGTGTAAGAGTAGATCATATGTTGTAGAAAACTCGTCTCTTTCAGGTTGATGGTAGTTCTTTTTGACGTTAACTAAACACCCTTTGTACCCCTCAACCTCATTGGTCTTTTGAAGAAGCTGAGCTCTATAGCTATCAATGGTCTCACTAGATTTAATTAGAGCAGCTTTGCATTCTTCAAAATTTTGAGTGAGCGTAGCGTTTGCCTTCTTTAATTGCTTTTGACTCTTTCTAGTTTCTTTGACATCTTTTTGTAAAGTGGCAATTAAATTAGCAAGCGCAATACACTCCTTATCATCATACTCATTTGCATGTTGATCATTGTCAGACTCATTATTATACGTGTCTGAGGGATTAGGTATGGTATTGCTATCAACCTTTTCCGTCATACATGTGTCAATAAGGGTTTGAGTTTGATCACAATGCTCATGCGTATTATCATTGGCAAACACATTATATTCATCATTGTGTACCTCTTCCAATGGGTCAGAGTCGAAGATAGGGCCATTATCATAGGAAGGTGTATTGCTGATGACATTCTCAGAACTAATGCCTTGTGTGCCAGTGCTGCTGCTTTCTTTCCCATGTATGGTATGATCATCCTGCGTACCATGCTTTGTGTTCCGTGATGTGCAGCTTTCAGTCACATGACCCGATACTGTACCATAATTTGCCTTGAACCTTTTATCGATCTCTTGTTCGTGAATTATTATTCTGTGGACATAGGTTTCAACGGATTTGATGTTACTTGCGATCAGGTCTTTGAACGTTTGAGCAGTTGTATGATGTCTCATGAAGCATCGATGTGTACTCGAAGACATGAGAAATTCTGAATCAAAAGTCTTGTCAAATGTCGTCTTGAGTTCAGTGAAGGTGATATTGCATTCACTCCCAAAAAGTCTTTCTTTGGTGAGTTGTGCCGCAAGTTTCTCCATGGATTGTGTGAAAGCTCTTATGAACGTGCCAATGGATTCACCTAAGTCTAGCAGGATTTTTGAAAGGCTCGCAAACGATGATTGAACTATTCTCAAACTTTCCATGCATTTATCTCTCAAGAAGCGTGTCCGTTGTTGTAATTGTTCCATTTCGAGAGTTGTCACCACTGAACACTCATTACTCTTTTCCATGATGATGGTGTCTTTGGTTGATGAAGTGACTTCGGATCTTAAGTAGATATGGTGTGATTGAGTTGTGGTTAAAATTCCGAAATTTCTGATTTTTTCTCAACCCGACAATAAATTTCTCAGTCCGATAAAATGGTAAACCAAAATTTTTTTAATTACCAAATTTTGAAATCGAGTTCGAAATAGCCAAAAAACTAATAGGGAAAAATTTTGAAAAATAAAAATTTTAACGAAAAATAAAACCTAAAAAATTTGAAATTTGGCCTAAAAATTTGAATTTTTTGTCGAAAAATTTTTCGCATCACCAAAATTTGAAATCGAAGCTTAAATAGCCTAAAAATGGTAAACTATGATCTGGGACAAGGATAGAGGGTGGCTAAGTCTAAAAATACTTCAAACAAAAATTTTGGTACTATTCGGAATCCAAATTATGCAAATAAGTCGAGATCTATGTTTCAACACATAAGTCGGAATCTAACATAGCATAAGTCGGAATCCATGTTTCAACACTTAGTTCGGAATGAAGACTATGATCCTAATTTAGAATACAGTTTGCTTGGTAATTCGAAATCCGTGTTTTCTTGGTGTAATCCAGAATACGTGTTGTGTAAGTCGGAATCCGTGTTCTTGAAGTAATCCAGAAAATTAATTTCTAACCTAATCAGGAATCTTAATCCGGAATAATGAAACCAATCGTATTCGGAATACCAAAAACCAACCTTATGCGGAATACCAAAAACCAACCTAATTCGGAATAACGAAAACCAACCAAATTCAGAATAACGAAATCACCCTTATCCGGAATACCAAAACCAACCTTGTTCGGAATCCTAAATCGGAATCTATTGTTCGGAATGTATGTTGTTTGAGGTAATCCGGAATGTAGATTGCTAATTCTGAATCCGAAAGAAATGCTAATCCAGAATGAGACTAATTCGGAATGTATTTTGCTGAAATAATCCGGAATGTAGACTTTCTGGTAATTCGGAATAATTACTTCTATAAGCTAATCCGGAATATCCCACTTGAATCAAGTACGTAATTCGAAATATCACTTAATGTAAATAAGTCGGAATAGCCAAAATTGACACACAAGTCGGAATAATCAAAAACCCTCCTATTCCGACTTAAGAAACCCTCAAACTCCGAATTAAATGAATCAAAAGCTTAATATGACGAATTTTTAACCAAAAACCAAGCCAAAACTTCTAATTTTTTTCGTGAAAATCACCAAAATGAGTAACACAAATTCCTACCACAACTTTGTAGGCAATTTGTACGAAGATTTAGAGCTCGAAAACACAAATTTTTTTGAGACGAGATGATTTGAAGATTAAATTCACACGAATAAAAAATAATAACCACAAACTAAACACGAATCTACCCCATGGCGATTGATACCAATTGTTGTCCCTTTATATAAGTGATAGATTAAAGAAATGAGATGGAAAAAATATGAATTTTAGAGAGAGAGAGAGAGGTGATTAACTAGGAGAAATTAGATTAGAGAAAAATGATTACTTCCAACACCCTTCCTAACATGCCAGGAAGGGTATTTATAGCCTTTCCTACATGTGGCATAATGGGCTATATGTTTGATTGGACGGGCTTGAATAAATGCTTAGTACCTTGAAAGAGGCCTTTTAAGCTAGCCATCAAGCCCATAATGTCACGCCTATTATACTACCTATTACAACGTTCTAATAAATATTACAATAATAAACTATGACCGAGCATTCTTGTTTGACTCAATATGTTGAGTCTATCAGTCTCCTTCATAATAATGAAACTAATTGGCCGTGTTCTTTGTTTGGTATACGCAGATCCAAAGGTTCATCTGAATGTTTTTTATTATCAGATGGTTTCAGTGGCAAACTAACCCCTGGCCGTTGTCATATATGGAGATCTTGTGACAAATATCCGTATGCAAACTAACTATGAAACTAAGTTACAATGTCTATGATTCATGCCGCTGAGCCACGGACATCAGTTGGTACGTAATCATTTTTTTATTTTTGTATCAATTTTTACATGAAGATTGCTTTTCTTTTTCCCTTAATAGTTTGATAATGACAGTGATAGGATCTGATAACCCGTAATCCACATTTTCTAATACATAACACACCATGATTCACCCGACAACTAATTTTACTATTCGATTTTATGCAGGATTTTATGGTCTTGAGTTCACCACTGCCATTCAACTGGATCGGCCCTAGGATGGATTTCATTCTCGGGATTGATGGTCCCAGTGAGGGTGTTCCATGAGTTCTTTCATGCTTTATCAATGTAAGATCTTTCTCTTTAGATATCTAACATGTTACAATCAGAGATATGCGTTCTTTTGGCTGATAAAGGCAAGGCAGTGTCCGGTAACCTTTCGCACTTTAGTTGACCTTTTTTACGTCCAACTTTATCTTCTTTTTAGAGCTCTATTTTCCTCTAGATGGTGAGAACATGAGCAAGTAGGCAACCATTTCTTGCGGGTAAACTGTTAATTTGTATGCCAACCATGAGGCAATGTTATTTGTTGTTACTTTAATTGCTTAGAAGGTTACCTGAATATAATTACTTTTTACAGGTTCATGATTATTTCTTTTTATAAGATGACTGAATGATAAGTTATCCGTTTTCTAATCGAACATATCATTGTGAATTGAAAAGTTAAAGCAGCTGTTAGTTTTAGAAGGCACAAGTGAGACTCTCTTCAAGGGTTTTTAGAAGATTATACTTTTAAAGTTTTCATAAATTCAAGGCAAAGTTAAAGTTCTTTGCCAAGAGCGTTTGAGTTTGCTTCAACCTTGAGTCAGTTATTTACTTTACACATTTGTGATATAAAATCTTTGACTTTTCTTGAAAAGGTATTCTTAGAATGTATCATCCGGCTTCTAATATTGACAATGAATCCTCTAGAGTTCCTGTATGAACAATGGCGGATCTCTGTGGAGACTGGGGAGGGCTCCGGGCCTCCCAAAATTTTTGACGAGTAGTGTAAATGTTATACATTCCGTTTAAAAGTTATTGTTCATTTTTTTGTTTTGGTATGTAAAAACTAACTCGACCCTCCCAAAATAAATGCTCAAGATCCGCCAATGTGTATGAATCATGTATGTTAGGACATGCACTGATGAACTTCTGTTGCAGGTATGCGCTAACATCAGTTCGACATGGTGAAACATGTAAGACTTGATATCAACATGAAAATTTCCCTCTTACCATTTATTTTTCGATAGTTCGACCTGATGCCATGTTATACATTTGATTTACTTGCAATTGAGTTCGCTAATTGAACTTTTATCTATTATGAATTGATAAGTATTGACTAAGTTTTTTATGAAAGTCAGCGCCGGAAATGGCCTTCTGAAACATTGTGAAGGACAACCAACGTTGGTTGTATTGATGGTTCTTGGGAATGCTACCCTGCTAGAAAGTAGATCCTTTCTCGATAAGGGGCTTCAGCTGCAGGTTTTATCTCCTTCCCTTAACGTTTTCTTATATCTCCTGTTTATATCTGTGTTCTAAAGGTTTTTATGATGTTAAGATTATCAGATTCAAGCTGTGATCAAACAGGAGTTAGGAGATGATAGATATGTGATTGTAGTTGAATATTGTATAACTATAGTTCAATATTGTATAACTGTAATTATACTATAATGAATTGTTTAAGTGGCTAAGAAATGTGGTTTTTTTCTCACTGAACACCCTAAAAGATAAAATTACGAATGCACCCAAAAAAATCTAAGGCCTTTGTAATATTCTGCGTGGTTGTGGCCAAATATGGTGATACATATTTTGATATATGGGTGCATTTGAGGAAAGAAATATAGCGAATAGCCGTTAAATGCGACTATCCTTGTGTAGGCCAGTGTTTGTATAGATGTATGGTATATAGCATGGATTAGATATTGTTAGACACCAAGTATGTATTGAGTTTATAAATGAAATCTAGTTGAGAACGCAATGGCTGACAAATATGCCCATAATTAAAAAGTAGTTAATGGGTCCGAAAGTTTTAAAGCATTTCCGATATTATGGGTTGGTGTAGTTTAGTTTTGGTAGATTCGATGTGAACTAATCACATAATCTCATACTATGTGCGGGTAAGAGTATTTGTCTCCTATGAGGTTGAGTTGTGATTATATATTGTCGTAAAACCACTCCTCAGTATCAATGGCGGTAACTATTTACACTCAAATGTTGAAATCTTTGTATGCTAATGAAATATAGAATATTTTGACGCTGAAAAATTAATGTATAACTGAAATTATACTACACAGTGTCTTTGCATTGCTATACTACATACTAAAAGTATTATATGTAAAATTTGTAAATTAACGATCTCTTCATGTGAAAGAAATTGATGTCGATTGGGATATACCTGATGAGGTCCAAGCTGTGATTCTCTATTGTCTCAAACCCCTCCTCAATACATATGGCGGTAACTATTCACACTTGAATGTCAAAACCTTTGATTGCTAAAGAAACACAGAATATTTTGATGCTAAAAAATTACAGTATAACTGAGATTATACAATTATTGTCTATGCATTGCTGTAATACAGTACTAAAAGTGTTACAATATATGTAAATTCTTATTAAGTGGTGATTCTAATATCACGTATTTCATTTAGGTACAAGTAGTAGAATAACAGAATAAAGGATGCTCACTATTGGCTCAAAGTTCTTCATAGTTGGAGTAATATTTTTTGTCTTTTTCTTTGTGATAAAGTATTTTTACTTTTCTTACGGTTATTAAAATTATGACCTTACTTTTGTCGTTTAACACTGTATCTTTAGCATTAATTACTTTACAACTTAATAAGAAGACAAGGAAAAAGATTATTCTATGTTTACTGCAGTCTAAACTTCAAAGTAGTACATAATGACGAGTATTATATCCTTAATGGTAAAGTACTTGATATTGTCCATCTGCTGAGGAAGAGACATTTGAATTATCAGCCGTTTATCGCACTTATACATTGGAATTATCAGCCGTTTATCGCAGTTTATGGTATGTGTCTGATTACAGTTATACCATATTTTAATTTTCTTGACGGATTTATAGTTGTTGGTGCTTTTCTAGCAGTAGACATATTAAATTTTTACTTCGTTATTGTATATCATTTAGGCTGTGGTAATGTCTCATATTGGTTGAGCTTATTGTAAATCACATATGTTATATCTTGATCAATAAAGATATAGTGACGCCTGACTTGTACATGCCCTTACTCTTGTGTGTTTTCAGTATCATGTCGCATATTTATCTTTGATGGATGATTAACCTGCTGTGACGAGGAAGAGATTGCACTGACATATTTTGAGGTTAGCATCTACACAGATACCATTCAGTTTGTTTTGATTAACTTTCACTTCAAATATGTTCTAATATTGTCTTACCTTTCATTATAGTTACACAAATATCAAGGAACTTGTGTTCAATGGGCGTGTTCTCTGATGGTTCATACAATGAGTAATGCACTATCACGGATGAAATATGCATTGGAACATTGTACTCATGTATGGGCTCGCTGGTATGAGGAGTTTGAGCCAAGATCGAACTCCTTTAAGCTTATGTACCAGGAGCATATAGCAGAACATAAGAAGATTACTCACATCAAAGTTCAGTAAGTACTATGATGTGGCACAGGTTTGAAAGGGGTTGCTTTTCTTATTGCTTCTTAATTAATGTTGTTTAGAAATGACAAAGTATGATAGCTTCCTACATATCGGGCACGATCTCAAGATGTGTGTCAAGATGTTTATGCTTCTTCGCATACATTTCATATGGTGGTCAAAGGGTGGGTTGCCTTGCTTTTGTTCTAAATTATTAAAATTATATACGAGGTCAAATGATTGTTATTTAACAATGTAAACCATCAATAAGTTGTCATTATGAGTTTTTTTCGCACAAGCTGTTTGACTTCGATGTTGTAGCTTAGCTCTTTCTGTCTATTCAGCGAGTTGGGGAGCTCGACTAAAGCCAACATAAGGTATTTGGTCCTGATTAATTCGATATTTAGGGATGGGGTAAAAACTTCATCACTTATTATAATACAAGTTCTATTTATCACTATATTTCAATATATAACTTGGTCTTTCCTGATAATTCTTATAAAAATCTGATGACAGAAACTAGCTCGGTTGAACATTTTCAATTCTTGAACATAGACTAGAACGAATTTGAAATTTGATAAGTGGGTTAATATGGTAGTTTATAGGAAACATATTTTAAGTATGTACCATAGTTTAAGGTTCTTCATCCTCCTCGCAACAATGGATGCAAACTGGTGGCTGTTTCTTGATGTCGTAGTAGCAACATGATATATCACAATCACTGCTGCATCTTACCATAAGATGAAATTTATGCAGGCTAAGATTCAAGATAAAGAGGGAATCCCACCAAATCAGCAGATGCTTATCTTTGCTGGAAAACAATTGGAGGATGGATGCACACTTGCTGATTACAATATTTAGGAGTCCACTCTTCACAAAAATTTCACACCATTGATGTTGTTATCCAGTTTAAAGATTTGCATAGTAAACTTAAAACTAATGTCACTTAAAGATTTGTTGAGATAATGGATCATAACGGACACATATATGTCATTTAATCGCTGAGGAAAATGAGCAGCATAACTCATGTCACATACTCATCTCCATTTAAAGTTGGTGTTTTACCAAGGTCTCACCTTTTTTCATAAATCATGTCTTAAATCAACTATGATTACAATATTTGCTCATTTGACATGTTTCTTACTTATCAGGCTATCTCAATAGCGATAATGGGCCTTAATCTCATTTTTCTGTACCACAGTTGTGACAATCCGTCAATTTGTGGTCGTTATTTATTCTCAAGTATTATTTAAAATCTTTATTTTATTGTTAATTTATGAACTCACTCACCTTTGGGAAGAAATTGGGGTTTACGTCTTAAAGTAGCATCGACTACGTCTAAACCGGAGAGCTCTACGTTACGTGTTTACGTTTACATACTCCGTTTTTGTGACAAACCGATATTTCAGGAAATAAATTTATTCTCGTATATTATTTTGGAAATTTATTTTTGTGTTGGTTCATAAACTCACAAAATTACGAGAAGAAATTAGGACTTACGTGCATAGTTTAGCGTCTTTTACGATTAAACCAGAAACCCTAGGTTTACGTATTTACGCTTTTGAAGACTGTTTTTGATGAGACAATTTTTATTAGAATTGTTTTGTGCCATATATTCATAATTTATAAAAACTTTTTTCGTAAAACGACCCGAGGGCACGTAAATCGAGGAAACTAAAATCGAGGAGTACCCGTAAATTAGTGGGGATGAGACAAGTGGGACACTTGTCCCACCACAACCTTTGTTATCAAAGTTATAGCAAGTATGAGACACATGTCTCATACATGCACCACCCTTGACCAAAAACCACTAAAGCCTCTAAATCACTAACTCTAGCTTCTCACACACATCTACACATTTTTGCATTTAAACTTTATCAATCTCTCCTCCTCTCTCTCTCTCTCTCTATTTTCGTCCAACACCACCCCAAATCACCATCTTCATCATCAAATTTAACTATAAACTTTATTAATCATCAACATATGTTGAAGCCTACATAAAAAGATGATGATTGGAGGTGATTGCTACTTGTGAAAAGGAGTTTTCATGGAGGAATTAGGGCTGATTTTCAAGAAGGTGTTCATCCACTTGAAGATTTCAAAAAGTCCATTTGCTAAGTTGAAGATTTGGTGGCAAAATCAAGCCTAGTTCATCTAAAATCTCATCCTTTCCATCATATTGATTGGTATAGAGATCAATTTCTTTCCATCACCCTATTGTTTTATCAATGTAGTCATCTATTTTCTTCAAGAATGTATATGTATGATGATGATAAATGATGATCAATATATTGTGTGGGGATTTTGTGTTAATAGATTAAGTTTAAAAGGCTAAAATCAACAAGTAAAAATGTTAAAATCATGGTTAGACACATAGGCGGTATAAAACAGTAAGTATCAATATGATCACTTGGTTAAATGGCTTGTATTACTAAATATACAGATAGATAAATGATTTTTACATATGTGGAGAGTTGGCCACTCAATGGAATCATTAAAATGAGGAAGATATGGCCAAAACACTTTTGTAGTACAAATCTGTATAGTCTGTTTTTGGACAAATTATTAAAAATAATTAGAGGCTGATTGAGCAGTGTCTATAAAAGAGTTATTTGTATCACACATCATGTAGTTTATTCTGTTCAAATTTGAGGTTCTATCTCCTTGTAGAACTCAAGATATGGCAAAAATGATGGACTTTACTTTAGTAATCAAAATTGTTAATAAACTATATAATATAAAAAGAGCACTCAAATAAATACTATTATAAAATAAGTATATAAAAGCCACTAACTAATAATAACTATTATAAAATGAGTTTGTATACCAAATTAAATAAACATGACATTTTATAAAAGTAAAACTCAAATGTTTTCTAAAACTACAAACTATATATAAGTTTTACGTCTTTTTGGCTAAAACTGAAAGATTAACGTTTTCACAAAATAAAACATAGACGGTCGGACCCGTCTAATGTAACATTTTTATAACTCATATACTAATATGTAAACACATTTGACAAGTAGAAACCGATAATCCCGAGCTTTATAACTCATGGATCATAATGGGCCAAAGTAGCCTTATTGGACCATTAGCCCAACTAGTTTGGCTTAACACTAATGGACTTACTCATGGGCTTAACCCACTTGGGCCCAACATATGAGTATAGGCCTGGTATTAAAAGTATAAATGTGCTAATATAATGAACTGAACTCTTAATGGGCTTATTGGGCCTTAATGTGTAAATGGGCTAAAACTAGTGTAACTAGTATGATAAGCCTAAGTTAACAAATACTAAGCAACTAATAATGTTGTAAGGTGATAAGACCCCACGTGATCATCATGTTATGATATCATTACATATACATAACAACTTTTATAAAGTTATTGGGCATAGCCTAAGACCGAGTATTATTTGTCTAGGTTTCCCGTGATCGAGGCACGTACCATACGTCCTAATTGCCGATAACCCGCCTTCCCACACCAATGTGAGTTCATAGCCTCGCATCTTTTAAATGTTTTATGAAATGTTTTATAAACCCGCGAGGGAGATAACATGCTAGCTTAATTAAAATAGGACACCAGTTGTCCCGATTGTATGCTTATTGATATGGACCCGAATGATTATATTACCCAATGAATGAAATGAAATGGATTATTGTTAGTTCGGTTATGTCACAAAAAGTCCCATTAGCATGAATTGTGAACTACAGGGATTTGGTAGACGCTTATGCATATAATAGTACTATTTGGGGAAGATCACCCCAGTTCGCGCCTTGATTGTTGATCCCCGTCATGCCACATTGATTGGTAAGCAAATTTATGTATGAGAAGATTTATATAAGCGTGATTATTGTGACAACACGCTATTTAGATGGGCAAAGGAATTACGGGTTAGCTACCCGATATATGTTATAGAAAAGTAACAATGTCATGTGGCTTATAATAATCCAATAATGAAAATACTGATATACGAATTGAAGTATAATATATTGTCTGACTAGAAATAAGGGGTCTTATTACTGATATTATGTTCATGTTTTGGTTTTACATAACCATTTCATACAACGGTTTTTATTAAACTCTATACAACGTTATAAAACGTATTGTATGATATCTTTACGACAATGGTTCGCATAATGGTTTTGTAGGCAAAAGCCTATCTTATGATTTACGACAAAGATTCGTATAAAATGTCTTTGGCCTATTTTATGTCCTACGACAAAGAATTGTACAAAATGATTTTTGGTAATGATTAGATAGCGGTGATATATTAATGTTTTTTATTAAACTCTATGGATTCACTCGGCGTTTCGCTGACTTTTAACATGTTTTGTCTCAGGTACTTGCAGGTAATTCTCGGGAAGACGACAAGGATTTATGGCCCGCATTCAAATAAAAATTTCCATTCAAATGTTTTGTAAATTTGTATGATATACTATGACCTGAGGACCAATGTAATTTGATTTTCATGAATGGAAAATGCTTTATTATTAAACGACGTGATTATTAAGCGTTGTCTATGATTTGTGTAATGTGCTATCCCGTAACACCAACGACTCTTCTGCTGATTCAAAATATGAATATTTGGGGGTGTTATAGTTTGGTATCAGAGCTCTCGTTATAGAGAACGAAAGATTTTTAAAACCGAGGTTTTGAATAAAACATTTCAAAAACCTTTTAACTATAAATATTTTTAAATAAATATTTTGAGTAAAATGTTTAAAAAACTTTCGACTATAACGGTACCGAAGAATTCCCGAGTTACCGACAAGGCCAGATTGAGAAGTGTTATTTTAATATATATAACTTGGATTATATATATATATATATATATATATATGTGTGTTGTTGTAATTTGATTACATGATTGTTTAATGATTATTATAATACTTATACGAGATATTTATACGACGTAGATTGTCACAAGGAACCCTAACTCCCCTAGCAAATTAATCGAAGATATTTCTGTAGGAATTCTAGCTATTCCAGATCTAAACCAAGTTGTGGATATTTATGATCCAAACAAAATGGTTGATATTAGTAGAAATGTTGATATTAGTTGATTATGATCTTGAAGAAGAATTGGCGAGATTAAATCTGATATCGATGTCATGACAATCTTTCCTGATAGAGTGGAGTTTGACAAAACCTCACCACCTAGAAATGTGTCATCTGAATCGGTGTCACCCAATTCTTAATTTGAAATCAAAAAGGTAAATGTTGCACTTGAGGCTGTCATTAGAACCATTACACAAAAGACTCATGCCACTAGTACCGTTCCGAGAAGTCTAATTGAATGTGTGAGTCATTTCATACTAGTGACTCATTTGATAACTATTGTTGTAAGAGCTATAGGATTGGAAATTAAGTGTTGTTCATATCGAGCTTTTATTGCCCTTTCAAGGTCTAAGAATGAGGTTGAAATTATTGGAGAATGAGGTAGGATGTCGCAATGAGTATGAGTTGGTTGAAACTTGAATAAAGTAAAATTTAACTCGTATGGAATACGAGATTGTTAAGAGGAAGTCGTTGAGTCCTGTGATTGAATTATAAAGTTTTAAATGATTGTTGGTTCGTGTTAAGGGTTGTTCCTAGGCCATTGTCCAATGACGAGGATGCCAAGTGTCCAAGAAATAAATTGAAGAAATCTTCTTCTGAATTGGGACCGATGGATCTTCCGGGACAGGTGGAACACCTAATGACTCATGTAGATTAGTATTCATTTTAGTATCTTTTAAAATCCCTAACTTAACTGAGACATCAGTTGGTAGGATGAGTCATTGGAATTGTATGACATGGCGACACGTAATGTGTGACGATACAATTTTTGACTTGTTTGCGATTAATGAAAAGACTATATTTGATTGCTAAGTCCTACATGTATTGATGTTATCTATCTTTCCTTACTTCTTCCTAATGTTCGCATTAGTGATGCAACCATTGAAAAAGTACTCATTTCAGATAGAGTTAAGTTGTAGATTCTTCTCTTTGTATTCCTGAGTACCATCGAGGTCATGAACCTCATGATTAATTGGCTAAGCTCATTTTCTATCATATTGTAGTTAGTTCCTGGTGAACAACTTTTCATCACTCTTTTGCAGATCACTAATTGTTTTTATAAGTTAAAACAGTATCCCTTAAGAAAAATTTAATCTTCATCACCATATGGATTATTTAAAGTGAGACTTATAAATAATCGTTATCGAAATCAAGTTGTTTATGAAACACCTTGGAAAATTTAATTGCTTCCGTAACGAAGAACATCCTTGTAGATTCATTTAATTTCTATCTCATGATTAATCATGAATATATATATTTTAAACATGATGACAAAGTTTTGACGAATTGAGTATTGCATCGTTAATCCTAAAATTGTATATAGTTGCTCGCCTACGTACAATTTAGATGGGACCATGCAAGGCTGATTAGTAGTCACCATGAAATTGTTAATAAGCACTACATTCTCTTTGAAATTGTGAAAGATTAAATTTTATGAGATTTGCTAAGAGTGAAAAAATAGGGACATATTACTAGAGACACCTACATATGTGCCCGTACCATCTATTTTTCTGAATTGAATTTACTCATCTGTGGATATTGTCTTAATTGACAATTGATATCCCCTTCTTGTCCAATTCTCTCATGGTGAGATTCTTTGTAAAATGTTCTAATTACCAAGTGTTGATACCCGACTGGGTGTATCGACGTTCCTATCATTTCTTTTGATTAGATTCCATTTGAATGACATGGGTAACGATCCGAGGTGCTTTCGAATGCGTACTCAATTCATGAAAACATGGGATATATTCATATTTGTTAATGTTTTCGTCTGTATTTGATTTGAAATTCTCTCGCGTAATTCATGCGTTGGCCTTACTCTTTTAATGTTAGCTATGTCTCTAGATATCTTTGATTTGTGGAGGATTATGAGTTATTCTTAGTCTTTTGAGAAATTATCGTCTTATTAACGCTAATGAAACTGGAAGGTTGATTGTGCCATTAGAATGGATTGGTTGAATATGACATAATGTCATTGTCTTAATTGATGGGAACTCGAGTAGAATTCCCCTAAAAGATAAGATGTTGATTATCAAAGGTGATCTAAATAATTCCCGATGGGAGATCGTATCCTGCATTCAGGCTTGAAATTTTACTATGAATGGTTATGAACTAGTCACAGATCTTGTAATCTAGAAAGAACTTAAAGTGAATTTATTAAAAGATGTTCCTGTTATCTGAGACAATCTGAGGTATTTGCTGATGAACTACCTAGACTTTCGCCATTAAAGCAAGTTGAATTTGGTATTGATTATATTCTCGGTGCTGCACCTGTGGCATGTGCACTATAAGTCAGCACCATCTGAATCAAAAGAATTACTGTGAAACTAAAAGAGTTTTCGGAAAAAGCTTTTATCCTATCGAGCTCGTCATCATGAAGAGCTATCGTGTTATCATTCCTTATATTTATTGATTACCGTAAACTAAATAAATTGACGATCAAAAATTCATATCCATTACTCAAGATGAAAGATTTGTTCGATCATTTACAAGGTTCTAGCGTATGTTCCAAAAATCTGATCTACGGTCTGGTTGTTATTATCAAATTCGCGTCCGCAAAGGAGATTATTTATTCCAATCACTACATCCAGAATTGTAATGAACATTATGAGTTTCATGTGATACCGTTTGGATTGACCAACGCACGTGTGACATTCATGAATTTGATAAATCATGTGTGTAAGCCGTAGGCTTTATTCATCCATTCACTACTACAATGTAACCTACTGTTGCTTTGATCATTAGGTGTAGGATTGAATGTACACACACCTAGAGCGGTTTGTGTTAATCAATAATACAAACCCTTCGGGAAGAATTTGTCTTTGTTAGACATCTTGTTCTAATTATTGTTCTATTTAGCTATGTTAAATCATATGAATGATGATTACTCTAGGTAGAACGGTTTTGACTGTTTGAGTCTAACGATCTTGGATTCAACACCATCTGTAGACTACCCAGAGTATTTATCATGTGATTTAAAGATTTGATCCTTTACATTCTTTGACCGTGTGATTAATGGTAGTGGAATCTATGTTGACTCTTCAAAGATTAGAGCCATTAAGGCTTTGGGTTATACCAAAAAAAACAAGGAAGTGCGAAGAGGTTTTGACAGATATTTATCAAAGGATTTTTATGGAATTATTCTCTTATACCCAGATCATTTAACTAAAATCCCTTAGGAGTAGATGTTTGTGTATATCTCAAGACAACCTAGGAGGGATTGAGGAAACCATTTAAACCATGACTTAGAATTTGGAACGACAATTTTTGCTCTTCAACTAAGAAATTTTTTACCCAAGTATAAACAAAGATTTTTCGAACATTTACAGATCTTATCAATTACTCTCGATAAATCAACAAAAATCGTGTTAATTAAATTCAAATTTATTTTGAACATTTTTCTATGATTGGACGAACTAAAAAATTTAAAATTTTTTACGTTTACGTTTCATAAAAATTAAATATTTATTATTTAATTACTTGTAATATTTATCGACGCTTTAAACGTCGGATTGAGAAAAACTAATAAAGATAATAGTTGAGAAGAAACTAAAACTTAGAAAATATGAAGAAAGAATTTCTGAGTAATTATGGCCATGATATTTATTTTATCGGGGAAGGTGAATGTAATTACAGACACGTTATATAGAAATAATAGATAACCAATTAGGATATGTTCCTTAGTAATGTCTGTGTAGAATAAATTGCCCGAGAAAATTAAAAATGTACAAGCCGAGACTTGTAAGAAGGATAAAATAGATAATGAAGGGTCTCTTGGCTAATGAGAACCACTAGAAATAGGAGCCGATGATATTAAATGTTTAAAAGGTCGCTTGTGGTTGCCTAAATATGGAGGATTTCGAGATTTGGTCATGTTGGAATCTCATAAGTTTAAGTATTCTATTCATGCCATTTTTGATTAAATGTATCTTTATTTGAAGAAGTTGTACTAATGGCCAAGTAAGAAAGTAGATATCGCCACATATGTTAGTAAACATCTAACTCTTGCGAAGGTCAAGGCTGAGCACCAAAATCCATAAGGATTGCTTCTACAGCTTATTAATCCTGTTTGGAAGTGGGATAGACGCACCATGGATTTTATCATAAATCTTCCAAGGTCATCACCTGGATTTGATTCGATTTAGGTCATCGTCTACAGACTGACCAAAACTGCTCATGTCATTCCAATTAATGATAGGTTCTCGATGGAGAGGTTGGCTCATTTGTATTTAAAGGAGTTGTATAAACATAGTGTGCATGTATCAATCATCTCTATCAAGATCCTCGCTTCGCATCGAATTTCTGGAGATTCCTTCAGAGGTAATTAGGAACGAATCTTGATATAATTACTGTTTACCACCCCCCAATCGGAGGGGCAAGGTGAAGGAACGATAGAGACATTAGAAATCTTGATTTGTGCTTGTATGATTGACATTTGGTAGTGTCAAGGATGAGCATTTACCTTTGGATAGATTATCATCGATAATTATCGCTTTAGGATTGAGACCGAACCTTGTGACGATCTATATAAAGAGAAGTTTAAGAGCATCTGTAGGCAGGAGTTGGGATGAAGATGCCCGGCCCACGAGACCTGAAATGTTTGTGGAAATTAGGATCTGATTATTGACTGCTAGTAGCGGGCAGGAGGCTATGTGAATATGAAATGTAGATCTTGAAGTGCAGGATGGGTAACAAAGCTATGCCGAGAAATTTTTCATCATGGAAAGATGAATGGATTATATGAAAGATCGTGGGAATCTAAGTCCCTGTTGTATGGGAACATTGAGATAATGTAAAGATTTGGTCTGAGAGGCATATAAGCTAGATCTACCCTAGGAATTCAAGGGCTGCATGAATTATGTTTCGTATAACGAACTTGGTAAAATGTCTATCAAGTGAAAATCTGATTATTTCTTAATGAAGTTTAGATCGACGAAAAGTTGCATTCATCAAAAACCCGTGGATATCATGGATAGAGAAAGTAAGTCAACTTAAGCATTTCATATCCCCATAGTTAAGTTTGATGAAACTCACATAATTGTAAGGAATTACACTTGAGAGAAAAGACCGAATGTGGAGGAAATACCCACGTGTCTTTAACTCTATAAGAAGCGAGTAGTAACATGAATTGATCTTTGAGGACAAAGATCCTCTTTAGGGGTAACTGCTGTGACAATCCGTCAATTTGAGGTCGTTATTTATTCTCAAGTATTATTTAAAATCTTTATTTTATTGTTAATTTATGAACTCACTCACCTTTGGTAATAAATTGGGGTTTACGTCTTAAAGTAGCATCGACTACGTCTAAACCGGAGAGCTCTACGTTACGTGTTTACGTTTACATACTCCGTTTTTGTGACAATCCGACATTTCAGGAAATAAATTTATTCTCGTATATTATTTTGGAATTTTATTTTTGTGATGGTTCATAAACTCACAAAATTACGAGAAGCAATTAGGACTTACGTGCATAATTTAGCGTCTTTTACGATTAAACCGGAAACCCTAGGTTTACGTATTTACGCTTTTGAACTCCGTTTTTGATGAGACAATTTTTGTTAGGATCGTTTTATGCCGTAGATTCATAATTTATAAAAACATTTTTCGTAAAACGACCCGAGGGCATGTAAATCGAGGAAACTAGAATCGATGAGTACCTCTAAATTAGTGGGGATGAGACAAGTGAGACACTTGTCCCACCACCACCTTTGTTATCAAAGTTATAGCAAGTATGAGACACATGTCTCATACATGCACCACCCTTGACCAAAAACCAATAAAGCCTCTAAACCACTAACTCTAGCTTCTCACACACATCTACACATTTTTGCATGTAAACTTTATCAATCTCTCCTCCTCTTTCTCGCTATTTTCGTCCAACACCACCCCAAATCACCATCTTCATCATCAAATTTAACTATAAACTTTATTAATCATCAACATATGTTGAAGCCTACATAAAAAGATGATGATTGGAGGTGATTGCTACTTGTGAAAAGGAGTTTTCATGCAGGTCTTAGGGCTGATTTTCAAGAAGTTTTTCATCCACTTGAATATTTCAAAAAGTCCATTTGCTAAGTTAAAGATTTGGTGGCAAGATCAAGCCTTGTTCATCCAAAATCTCATCCTTTCCATCATATTGATTGGTATAGACATCAATTTCTTTCCATCACCCTATTGTTTTATCAATGTATTCATCTATTTTATTTAAGAATTTAGATGTATGATGATGATGAATGATGATCAATATGTTATGTGGGGATTTTGTGTTAATAGATTAGGTTGAAAAGGCTAAAATCAACAAGTAAAAATGTTAAAATCATGGTTAGACACATAGGCTGTATAAAACAGTAAGTATCAATATGATCACTTGGTTAAATGGCTTGTATTACTAAATATACAGATAGATAAATGATTTTTACATATGTGGAGAGTTGGCCACCCAATGGAATCATTAAAATGAGCAAGATATGGCCAAAACACTTTTGTAGTACAAATCTGTATAGTCTGTTTTGGATGAATTATTAAAAATACTTAGATGCTGATTGAGTAGTGGCTATAAAAGAGTTATTTGCATCACACATCATTTAGTTTATGCTGTTCAAATTTGAGGTTCTATCTCCTTGTAGAACTCAAGATATGGAAAAAATAATGGACTTGACTTTAGTAATCAGAATTGTTAATAAACTATATAATATAAAAAGAGCACTCAAGTAAATACTATTATAAAACAAGTATATAAAAGCCACTAACTAATAATAACTATTATAAAATAAGTTTGTATACAAAAATAAATAAACATGACATTTTATAAAAGTAAAACTCAAATGTTTTCTAAAACTACACACTATATATAAGTTTTACGTCTTTTCGGCTAAAACCGAAAGATTAACGTTTTCGCCAAATAAAACTTAGACGGTCGGACCCGTCTAACGTAACATTTTTATAACTCATATAATGATATGTAAACACATTTGACAAGTAGAAACCGATAATCCCGAGCTTTATAACTCATGGACCATAATGGGCCAAAGTAGCCTTATTAGACCATTAGCCCAACTAGTTTGGCTTAACACTAATGGACTTACTCATGAGCTTAACCCACTTGGGTCCAACATATGAGTATAAGCCTGGTATTAAAAGTATAAATAGGCTAATATAATGAATTGAACTCTTAATGGGCTTATTGGGCCTTAATGTGTAAATGGGCTAAAACTAGTGTAACTAGTATGATAAGCCTAAGTTAACAAATACTAAGCAACTAAGAATGTTGTAAGGTGATAAAACCCCACTTGATAATCATGTTATAATATCATTACATATACATAACAACTTTTATAAAGTTATTGGGCATAGCCTAAGACCGAGTATTATTTGTCTAGGTTTCCCGTGATCGAGGCACGTACCATACGTCCTAATTGCCGATAACCCGCCTTCTCACACCAATGTGAGTTCATAGCCTCACACTCTTTTAAATGTTTTATGAAATGTTTTATAAACCCGCGAGGGAGATAACATGCTAGTTTTAATAAAAATAGGACACCAATTGTCCCGATTGTATGCTTATTGATACGGACCTGAATGATTATATGACCCAATGAATGAAATGAATGGATTATTATTAGTTAGGTTATGTCACTAAAAGTCCCATTAGCATGAATTGTGAACTACGAGGATTTGTTAGACGCTTATGCATATAATAGTACTATTTGGGGAAGATCACCCCAGTTCGCGCCTTGACGGTTGATCCCCGTCGTGCCATATTGATTGGTAAGCGAATTTATGTATGAGAAGATTTATATAAGCGTGATTATTGTGACGACACGCTGTTTTAGATGGGCAAAGGAATTACGGGTTAGCTACCCGATATATGTTATAGAAAAGTGACAATGTCACGCGGCTTATAATAATCTAATAATGAAAATACTGATATACGAATTGAATTATAATATATTGCCTAACTAGCAATACAGGGTCTTATTACTGATATTATGTTCGTGTTTTGGTTTTACATAACCATTTTCATATAACGGTTTTTTATTAAACTCTATACAACGTTATAAAACGTATTGTATGATATTTTTACGACAATGGTTCGTATAATGGTTTTGAAGGCAAAAGCCTATCTTATGATTTACGACAAAGATTCGTATAAAATGTCTTTGGCCTTTTTTATGGCCTACGACGAAGAATTGTACAAAATGATTTTCGGTAATGATTATATACCGGTCATATATTAATGGTTTTTTTATTAAAATCTATGGATTCACTCGGCGTTTCGCTGACTTTTAACATGTTTTATCTCAGGTACTTGAAGGTAATTATAAAAATTTCCATTCAAATGTTTGTAAATTTGTCTGATATATTATGACCTGAGGACCTATATAATTTGATATTCATGAATGAAAAATGCTTTATTATTAAACGACGCGATTATTAAGCGTTGTCTATGATTTGAGTAATGTGCTATCCTGTAACATCAACGACTCTTCCGCTGATTCAAAATATGAATATTTGGGGGTGTTACAACAGTCATGTTCAGCTTGCCATAACGTCATTACTTATAATTTGGACCCAAACTGGATTGAGGAAAGTTAGTAAAGAGGAAGTACAAAATGTAGCAGGAATGACAACAATTTCAACTACCAGTGGTGGTAATTTGAAAAAAAAGTTAGCCGTTAAAAAGCCCCCCGTAAGGTGTGTAAAACATATCCTTAACTTTTTAGTTTATAAGTTATGACAAAAGGTGTTTGGCTTTGCTAAATTTTATCATAAATTACGATACACTGATTTGTTTGGGCCTCTTAAGCTTATTAACTCAAGCTAAGGACTATCTTATGCTCATAAAATCAAAAGCGATAAGCCTTATGAGTCCAACTAAGTTAGCTTTCTTGGAGTTTTCAAATTTCAGTAAGCTAATACATACACCATAGATAGAAGTGATGGGAATTAAACTTAGCTGATATATAAATGGGTATTTGTATAAACTGATTATTGCAACTCAAAATTCCTTTAATCATGCCTCCTCCAAGATTTAGTATACCACGCTGTTTAGTTTTAAGGAACTACTGTAGAATAGGCAGAAAAAAGTATCCGCATCCGAGGACCTTAGGTATTGATAGGTGTGAAAACACCCATCCTTTTACCACTTATTTCTTACTAAAACAAGACCAAAACGCGTGTTTAATATCATTTGTTTGGAATTATGCGTGGTTTTTGTGTTTATTGTGTTTTCAGAGACAACCGGATGAATATTGAAGAAAACATGGGATTGCACGGGTTTTATCGAGGAAAAAGACTCAAGACGAAGTCTATTGTCCAAGAGATGCAAAAGATTGGAAGTCAATGGGCCTGTTTGAAGATTTATCGAAGAAAAAGACCAAAGATGGAAGATTTACATATGTCGAAGAAACTCAAGTCTATTAAACGAAGAAATTAAAAGACGAGTTGAATTTAATCGTCGACAAATCCCGAATCAGAATCGAAAACGTCGAATTTTCTGAAAAGACGAGAAGACAAGAAGAGAGGAAGAAAGCCCACTTCACCAACCATCCACTAGCCTATATAAGGAAATCACCCTCACACTTTTGGACTAGTTTTTATTTTTTTCCCAGTTTCTTCTTTTCTTTCGTAGGAAGCCAACACCACTAAGGTGTTGGTGATTGTTCATTTTTGTTGAATCCTTAATCTTGTAAGCTTTTAATCTTTTTCCTTTGATTGTTTAAACCTTAATCATCAATATAATCTTTCCATTTCATCTTGTTCATCTTCTCTTTTTATTCAAAGTTTTAAAGTTCTTGTTTGGTTGATTTTGATCTTATAAAGTTAATGGGTTTTGTGTTTTTATGATTGGGATTTGATGTTTATGGTTAGTAGATGATTTGTGATTAGTTTGTTTAAGTTTTGGTTAAAAACTTGGTCGAATTTTGATAAAATCGTGTTCCCCTTTTTCCTGTCTGTAAACTGTTCTTCATGCCCCAGTTATTCCGAATAGCAATATTATTCCGGATTGGCCATTATTCCGTGTAGCCACTTTATTCCGAGTAAGCCTAGTTATTCCGAATAGAAAGTATTCCGAATAGCACTTTATTCCGCATAGAGTTCATTATTCCGAATAGGATTTTTATTCCGAGTAGCAAATTGTTCCGAGTATCCATCTTATTCCGGATAGCAAATATACTTTTATTCCGAATAAGCCTTTTATTCCTCATAGCTATTTATTCCGCATAGAGTTCATTATTCCGAATAGCAATATTATTCCGGATGGCCATAATATTCCGGATAGCCCATTATTCCGGATAGCCTTATATTCCGCATGGTCATTTATTCCGAATAGCACCACTTATTCCACATAAGGACTTTATTCCGAGTAGAGCATTTCTTCAGTGAGGTTGTTTCACAGCTTTATCATTTAATTGTTTATTTTAACTTCAAGTTTTATTTCATTGACTGTTTTTGGTTTAAATCTTTATTTACTTCATTCATTTATCTTTTTAATAGAATAGAAAACCAAACCCACTATTTGTCACCAAGAACAAATCATTCCACTTTGAGCTGTGAATCAATTCGAGAAGATTCCGAGATTAAATCTTGAACCTAGCCAAAACGCTTGTATCAAATGGCGCCGCTGCCGGGTCTTCTCGTTAAGATTACCAGTTTTTTGTGAGAACTTGGATTTTGGGATCCGTTCACCGTGAACGTTACTTTTTCATAAAAAATTTCAAAAAAAAAAAAATCCTAAAAAATATAAAATTTTCAAAAATACAAAAAAAATTAAAAAACCATAAAAACCAAAAATATTTCTTGTTTGCTTTGTTAGTTCTTTTGCAGGTGCATGCGTACACGATCAACGTCTTATCAAGAGCCCGAGCCTCTCGAAGACTTAGACATGGCCGGTGTACACAACAACAACAATAACCCACCTCAAAACAACAATAATAACAACAACAATAACAATCCACCTCTAAACAACAACAATGAGCCTGTACCGGACAATCGCCCGATGATTGAACTTCTGCAAGCACACGTAGACGACAACAATGCTCCAATTGTCATACCCGCGATTGCAGCCAACAACTTTGAGCTCAAATCCGGCTTTATTCAGATGGTCTCAGCTCAACCATTCTTGGGGCGTACCATTGATGATCCTCATGACAACATCAAGAGATTCCTGCAACTCACGAATACGGTCAAATTCAATGGTGTTCCACAAGAGGTAATCCGTTTACAACTTTTTCCTTTCTCCTTAGAGGGACAAGCCCGGCATTGGCTTGCAAAGGAACCGCCACAAAGTATTCTGACGTGGACGGATTTGGAGACCAAGTTTATAAACTACTTTTTCCCACCCTCTCGTACTACCGCTTTGCGGAATGAAATCATTAATTTTGAACAAAAGTACGATGAGTCTTTTAGTGAATCTTGGGACCGTTTTAAAGATCTTTTAAGAAAGTGCCCACAACATGGTTTTACCAAAGTGCACCAAATTAATACTTTTTATAATGGTTTAAGTATGAATGACCAAGATTCACTAAATAGTGCCTCGGGGGGTAATATTTTGGTTAAGACTTCTAATGCCGCTTGGGATATCATTGAGAATAAGTCTCGTGTGCAAACCAAAAGTGTGAGGACCAATGCCGCTAGTGCTAGTACTAGTGACAACGACAAATGACTTGACAAAATTACTACGCTTCTTGAATCGCTTGCCGCCCAAACCGCCAACAACACCAACAACATCAATGCTAAAAACGCTCAAGTAAATGCTGTCAGCCAACCATGTGAAATATGCGGTGGTCCTCACTCTTACACAACTTGTACCACCACCCAAGACTACCCTTCTGAGAATGTGAATGCAGCATACGGTACCTATCCTCCGGCCGCTTATCAAGCTCGTCCTCAAGGTGACCAACAACAAAACCTCAATCGCCCTCCTCAACAACAACAACAACCTCGTGCACCATACCAACCACCTCAAAGACAACCATATCCACCTCAAAGAAATAACCAAGTTTACCAACAACCTGCTTATCAACCACCCGCCTACCATGCTCCTCCTCCCAACCAACCCATCGCATTACACCAAGATGTGGAAACCTACATGAGGACCAATGATGTGATTGTGGAAAATCTCCAGCGGGAAGTGCTCAACTTGAAAGCAGACATGGTGAAACAAGGAAACGATCTGAGAGCTGATATGAGAAACACTTTGGCGAGTCAAACGAATGACTTAAGGAACATGATGGCTAGTTTCTTCCAAGGTAATCAATCCTCTTCTTCGAGTACTCTTCCGAGTAACACTGTTGCGAATCCAAGAGGGGAGATGAAAGCAATCACCACTCGCAGTGGCAAAGGTACCAAGGAACCCGAGCTTCCTATACCTCCACCGGTGATTGTGACTAAGGAGAACGAGTCACCTGCTCCTATTCCTCATCCTTCTACTTCCCCAATTTCTCCACCTCTTACTTCTACCCCTCCTCCACCCAAGGATGTGAGTGATCCTATTCTTCCAAAGCCTTCCTCTTCTTCCGATATACCTTATCCCTCAAGGTTGAGGAAAGAGAAGCTCAAAAGAAAGGATGACATTCAAGTTTCGAACTTTCTTAAAATGTTTAAACAATTGAATTTCAACATCTCCTTCGCTGAGGCTCTCGCTCACATGCCCAAATATGCGAAAATGTTCAAAGATCTTCTTAGCGACAAGGAGAAGCTTCTTGATATTGCTAACACCCAACTTAATGAGAATTGCTCTGCAGTGCTCTTAAGGAAATTGCCAACCAAGCTTGGTGATCCGGGTCGTTTCTTAATCCCTTGCAACTTCCCGGGAGTAGAGAATTGCATGGCCCTAGCTGATCTAGGTGCCAGTATTAACTTAATGCCTTTAAGTGTGTGGACGCAATTATCTCTCCTTGAGCTAGTCCCCACCAAAATGACTTTGGAATTAGATAACCGTACGGTTGCTTATCCAGTGGGGATAGCCGAAGACGTTTTTGTAGGAGTCGACAAATTCACTTTTCCTGCCGATTTCGTCGTCGTCGACTACGATATGGACCCTCGTGTGCCATTAATTGTTGGTCGTCCATTCTTGAGGACCGGTCGCACTGTCATCGATGTTGAAGCCGGTGAGCTTATCATGAGAGTTGGTGACGATAAAATCGTCTTCAACATGGGAAAGCTTTCTAAACAGCCTTATTCATACGAGAGTGTTAATTGTATTGACGTTCTTGATGAGGCTTGTGAAGAACACTTCAAAGATGCTTGTAAAAGTATTCCTACCTCTCTTCCCAATGTTGAGACCGTTTCCTCTATTGACTCATCACTATCTCTATTTGGAGAAAGTGATTTCCTTTGGAAAGATTTGGAAGCCACCATGGGAGATGCGAACTTAGAACATGACGATTCTCCCACCAATTGGGATGAAGATCTTCGCCTCATTGAGAACCTTCTTAAAGAAGACAATATTTCCACACCATCTCCCAAGGCTATTGCTATCGATGAACCGACTTTGAATACGCCTCCCATCAAAAATCCTCCGGATTTAGACCTTAAGGAGTTGCCGCCCCATCTCGAGTACGTGTTCCTTGAAGATAAGAAGAAGTCACCCGTCATCATTGCTAAGGACTTGAAAGAAGAAGAGAAATCTCGCCTCATCGCCGTGCTTAAAGATCATAAGAAGGCAATTGCTTGGAAAATTTCCGATATCCGCAGAATTGATCCGAACTTTTGTACTCACAAGATTCTCATGGAAGATGACTTTAAGCACGCAATCCAGAGCCAAAGAAGGGTTAATCCTCGCATTCATGACGTCATCAAACAAGAGGTTATCAAACTTCTTGCTGCCGACTTGATTTACCCTATTTCGGATTCGCCATGGGTAAGTCCCGTCCATTGTGTGCCCACGAAGGGCGGAATGACCGTTGTTCCTAATGAACACAACGAGTTGATTCCCACTCGTCTTGTTACTGGGTGGAGAGTTTGTATCGACTACCGCAAGCTTAATGATCCCACGAGAAAAGATCACTTTCCTCTTCCTTTCATGGATCAAATGCTCGAGCGTCTAGCTGGTAATGACTATTACTGCTTCTTAGACGGTTTCTCCAGGTATTTTCAAATTCCCATCAATCCCAAAGACCAAGAAAAGACCACATTCACTTGTCCCTATGAAACATTTGCTTACAAACGTATGCCTTTTGGTTTATGCAATGCTCCTGGGACGTTCCAAAGGTGTATGATGGCTTCCATGACATGGTGGAAGACACTATGGAAGTATTCATGGATGATTTCTCGGTTTATGGCGATTCATTCTCTGCTTGCCTTGCCAATTTAGAACGTATGCTTAAGCGGTGTGAAGACACTCGCCTTGTTCTTAATTGGGAAAAATGCCATTTCATGGTAAAAGAGGGCATCGTGCTTTCACACAAGATCTCCAAAGCCGGTCTTGAAGTAGACCGTGCTAAAGTCGATGTTATTGCTAAGTTGCCTCCACCTTCAACCGTGAAGGGTGTGAGAAGTTTCCTCGGTCATGCGGGCTTCTACCGTCGTTTCATCAAAGATTTTTCTAAAATCGCTCGTCCGATGACTCACCTCTTGGAAAAAGATACTCCTTTTATCTTTTCTACAGAGTGTCTTGAAGCCTTCAAACTTGCTTAAGGATAAGCTAACTAAGGCACCGGTCTTGGTTACCCCTAATTGGGAGCTGCCTTTCGAGTTGATGTGCGATGCTAGCGACTTTGCTATTGGAGCGGTTTTGGGCCAAAGAGTGAACAAACACTTCCAACCAATCCGCTATGCTAGCAAGACAATGACGGGGGCTCAATTGCATTACACGATAACCGAAAAAGAGCTTTTAGCTGTCGTCTATGCCTTTGAAAAGTTCCGCCCCTACCTTGTCCTTTCCACCACAATCGTTTATACCGATCATTCCGCGTTTAAGTACTTGTTAACTAAACAAGATTCCAAACCAAGACTTCTTCGCTGGGTTTTGCTACTTCAAGAATTTAAAAACGAAATTCGTGATAAGAAGGGAGCTGAAAACCTAGCCGCGGATCATCTCAGTAGACTTGAGGATCCTTACCAAGGGGAACATCCGAACAAAGAGATCAATGACTCTTTTCCCCTGGAGACCTTAATGTCTATCAACTCGACTTCTGATGAAACCCATGGTTTGCGGACATTGCAAACTACTTGGCGGGTGGAATTCTCGTTGACGGGTTAACATCCCAACAAAAGAAGAAGTTCTTTAAAGACATTAAGACTTACTTTTGGGATGACCCGTATCTATTCAAACAATGTGCTGATTTGATTATTCGTCGATGTGTTGATGGACCGGCAGCTTTAGAAATCCTTGACGCTTGCCACAAAGGACCCACCGGTGGTCACTTTGGTCCCGACTACACCGCCAAAAAAGTGTTTGACTCGGGATTTTATTGGCCCACCATTTATCGTGACGCTCACGAGATGGTTAAACGTTGTGATGCTTGCCAAAAACAAGGCAAGATCACACATAAAGATGAGACGCCTCAGAATTTCATTCAAGAATGTGAAATCTTTGATGTTTAGGGTATCGACTTTATGGGGCCATTCCCTTCATCTAAAGGAAACAAATACATCCTTGTAGCCGTTGACTACGTTTCTAAGTGGGTTGAAGCCAAAGCTTTACCCACTAATGACGCAAGGGTGGTTTGTAACTTTTTGAAGTCGCTATTCGCTAGATTCGGTGTGCCTCGTGCCATTATTAGTGATCGCGGGACTCATTTTTGCAATGACCAATTTGCAAGAGTCATGGCTAAGTATGGTGTAAATCATCGTCTTTCCACCGCCTACCACCCACAAACTAATGGCCAGGCTGAAATCTCTAAACGAGGATTAAAGCGAATTCTTAAAAGAACCGTGGGAGAGCATCGTGCCTCATGGGCTGATAAACTTGATGATGCTTTGTGGGCTTTTCGTACCGCATACAAGACTCCGATTGGTTGTACACCATATCGTCTCGTGTACGGGAAAGCGTGCCACCTCTCCATTGAGTTGGAGCACAAGGCTTACTGGGCCTTGAAGTGGGCTAATTTTGATATCACCAAAGCCGGTGACCTACGCAAGATCCAACTCAATGAGCTGAATGAACTCCGGAATGAGGCTTATGAAAATTCTTTGATCTATAAGGAAAAGACTAAGCTCATTCACGACTCTAAGATTAAAAATCGAGAGTTCCAAGTTGGAGACAAAGTTTTACTCTTTAACTCTCGGTTGAAAATCTTTTCGGGCAAGCTGAAATCTCGTTGGTCCGACCCATTCACCATTGCCCAAATTTTTCCATATGGTACTCTCGAGCTCGCTCAACCTAATGGACCTAATTTTAAGGTGAATGGCCAACGAGTGAAGTTGTACTTTGATGAGGACATCTCTCATGAGATGATTCCTTCCCTCACCACGTTTCCCATGAACTAATTTTGGGTCGAGTCAGGCTCGTGACTCGGTTATCAAAAACAAGCGCTCCTCGGGAGGCAGCCCGAGTATCTATCCTTTTCCGTTTAACCACCTAAGTATAGGGGGACATCTATAGGTTCTTTGTGTTTGTGTGCTGATGTGATTACAGGGATAAGTGCACTTTTAATTTTCTTCATACTCACATTTGAAATTGATCACGTTAGTCGTCTCTTCCTTAGCTTGATTTAACCAACGTGCACAACGTCATAAGTGTAGGGGAGACTTTTCCCACATGCTTAAACATTGAGGACAATGTTTATCTTAAGTGTAGGGGGGACTTCTATCGAAATTTTAAGTGGACTTTTCCATGAAAATGCCTTCATTTAACCGGAAATCATCTTTTTCAACATTTTTCAAATTTTTAATTAAATTTGGCCATTTAGTTGTAATTTTTAAATTTTTATCGTTGCTTTCATATGTATATATCCCGCAATAAAGTCAAAAATATTAATAAAGTGGTGTAGCTAGTTTAGAAGTCTTTGACATATTAGGCCCGTTGCGATTATTTTGACTCAACCCGAATAGACTTATCCAAGTTTATTCTAGCTAGTATCCTTAACCATGTAGACCTTAATTGGTTTATTAGGCTAAGTATCCATGAGTCTCATTACTTGAGATTTTAAATTGTGGAGAACGAGAAATGATAGAGTCAATTATAAGTAGGTATTCTTGCACAAGCTCACTTGGTGTAATTATCTGCCTATTCTCCCATCACTTGCTAATAATTTATCTGCAATAAGTAAGGTCGTACGATTTGAAAAGTTACTTAGCTTCTAGCCCAAGATCGTTTAAAAGTTGCTCGGTAATGATAAGAGTTCATAGCCAAGGCATAACTTATGAAGCGGGGTGCGAAGATTGGCGAGTCCGAAAAGGCCCTAACAAGGCATGAGGATTCCATTTTATTGCTGAAGATCCAAAGTGATGTGAAAAGCATTATTCCCAAAATCAATATGAAGGATCAAGACTCACGACGAAAAGCAATCAACTCCCATAAAGATCATGGAGAAGTCTATCCGAAAAGACCCTAACAAGGTATGAGGATAAATAGATCCAAGTCCGAAAAGGAGGCGGATCGTTGTATCTCAAAATCCCAAGTAGAGATTGAAGAAATAATCATGAAGTCGTGGTCAACAAAGTTGGAGTAACCCTCAAAAGTCTCCAAGTGAAAAAACTCTATTAACGATGAGAAGACCATTATCTCAAGAACGTCTCTCAAGATATGAAGTATGAAGTACATGCCAAATATCGGCCCGAGAAAGGTCTCAAATCGTGAATCGAGTTATGCCAAGATATGAACTTTTTGATATCCCGAGAAGCTTTAAGAGATTTTGTCCTTTAGCTAACTATTGATCAAATCGTCCTACTTTGCTTTCAGCCTTAATAAACTATCGAAATAGTCCAAAAATTGTAAAACCCGCATGCTTTTACCATGCATAGTACCCTTAGGATCGTACGTACTAGATTAAAACTTTCCTAATATAGCATGATTACGATTACGTGTTAGGAGTTTACGTATTACGTACGTGTTAGAACACGATAAGTATTTACTATGCACGATCACGTAATAATTATTTAACGATAATTAATCACGAACATGCGATCATGAAATCATGAACGTAATTAAAACACGAACTATTATTAATTACGTATATATATTTATTACGAGCGTAATTAAATATATTAGGTCACGGTAATTATTTAACGAGAACACACAAACGCGAACACAAATAAACACGAACAAACACGTAAAACACGAACACGGGAACACACTTATTAATTAGACACGAAAAACATTCGGGTTACCCCTTGTGGGCCCCATTACCACGAAATTAAGGGGGAGGATGGGCTTAGCCCATCAAATTTTACTAAAAGGGGGTTAAGAGGAAAAACACTACTCATTTTTCTTTACAGAAGATTTTATCAAAAACCCTAAAAGATTTCTTCCTTCTTTCTTGGTTCCTCTTTTGGCCGCCACTCATAAAACACCATGGAGGGGTGTTTGTTTGATTTTGATCTTGGTTTTTGATGCAAGAGTTCGTGTGTGTTCATCCTTGATAGATCCACGTATTCGGTATACCTTTTTAATCCCTTTTCTTTTGTTTTGGATTTAAAAATTAAATAAGAACATGATGTTTTTTTTAAAAACCTAATTAAAAACATAGATCTAACATGTTTATGATTATGGGGTAGATCAAAACAAGGGTTTTTAGGGGTGTTTGTCTAGCCGACGCCTAAACCGAACACCTAAGGGGTCTCGGCTTGGCACATGGACCACCATCGAGACCTCAAGGTCCCGGTTTGGTGGTGTGGGTCCCACGGCAGCAGCAAACAAGGGATACCCCGACCTTGGTTCGGGGTATGGTGTTGATTACGGGTCCGGTTCATGGTTTATAGTCAAGATCCGGTTCACGGTTTATGTTAAGATTATTTATTTTATATATAATCATATGTTAAAATTAAATTAATAAATATGACATGATTAATTTAATAAACAAGACTTAGGTTATAATTTAATTATTAGAATCATGGAATTATTAACCTAATTATTTATACATTTAAGACTTATAATTAATTAATTATTTTAAAACCATGGATATAATTAATTAATTAACATGACTTAGGTTATATTATTAATATATATAATACATATTTTAACCTAAGTATTTAACTTATTTAATTAAAAACATGTTATACTTTAATTAAATATTTTAACCTATAGTTTAATTTAATTACATGAAATAATTATTAAACTATACCTTATATCATATGACTTAGAAAATAATCATGAAAACACTTAGACTTATATACTTAGCTTATTTAACCAGCTTATTTCTAATTATGGAAACCTTCTATTTTTAGAAACTTTTTTAATTAAGGCAGCTAATCTATTTATGGAAACTTTCTATTTTTAGAAACTTATCTATTTTAAGCAGTAAATCTATTTTTGGAAACTTTCTATTTTTGGAAACTTTCTATTTTTGGAAAATTTCTATTTTTGGAAACTTTCTATTTTTTGAAACTTTCTGTTTTTGGAAACTTTCTATTTTTGGTAACTTTCTATTTTTGGAAACTTTCTATTTTTGGAAACTTTCTATTTTTGGAAACTTTCTATTTTAGGAAACCTGCTATTTTTGGAAACTTACTTATTATTACACAGTAAGTATAGTAATACATGAAATACCAGAAAATACTTAATCAGATTAAACAGAATATAAGATAAACACGGTTTAAGGCTTTAAAACAGTAAAACATGGTAAGAACACATAAAATAAGCTAAGACATGACATAAAACCAGCTATGTATTTAGTAAGCAGATACTTATTCATGTACGTATTTATGTAGCACTAGTGATTCGGAAGTAGGATTCTCTCAGTTCATCTTCTTCGTTCACTGGACATAAGGTACGGATTCCCGTCCTTTCAGTATGGACATTCTTTTCTTATTAGGATTCCCCGTATGCAGCCAACTGTTTTCCCGTAGTATAAGTTATGAGTTTGATTGCTTATGTTTAAATATGATTACCTATAGCCATATACATGCATGACCAGTTTCACCTAGTTATGGAGGTACCATAACCATAACATTAGAGGCACTAATGTTATGACTTCACCACGGCGGAGTGATTGCTCGTGGTGTCCCTTCAGCTTTTGGCCATTTATTTATATTTATCATGTGGGGCGTATGGGTGCATCCTAGTTACATGTTTTTATTCAGGATTACATGGTGAATGTGGTGTGTGCCTTGCATCCTTCACAAGGAGTTGATCCCTCCTACCCAAAAACCAGTATATTAAATTAGAGGCATCCCCTCTAATTTGCATGATGAGGTCACCCCTCCAAGTATTCATGCACAGTGGATTTTCATGACCTATATTGGCTAATGGTAAAATATGTTAAACAGTTTTCATAAGATAAACATAAGGCTTTTCAAACTATAAAACCAGTTTTATGAACATGTTCCAGGTTTTCGAGGACTTATGCATTTCCGCTGCTATTGAGTCTTTATTATGTTTAGTCATTCATACTATGTCTATATCCGTGCACTGAGCGTTTTGCTCAGCCGTTACTTTCCTTTCCATGTCCCAAAACGGCAGGTACCCTAGGAAAGACTCGAGCATTTGGAGGACGTGCATCGGATGGAAGCTGCTAGAGACTTCTTTTCCTGTTGCCTTCATATATTTATGCTTGTGTAGTCTTTCATTCATTTCTTTTGCTTTATTTTGTTTTCGGCTTATGTTTGGGAACCGATGTTTGATTCCGGTTATCCCTATGGTCATGTAATGTTTTATACATTTATCCTTGTATGCTTTGATGACACGCCATAATTACGCGTGACATTTCCATTATCAAAATGGGGTGTTACATTTATGGTATCAGAGCCTGGTTTCGACCTGTAGGCTCTAAAACTCGAATTGTGACTAGTGGGTAGTCACCAGGAGCTTCCTAATCCAACGTCTGTTATTCTACGTATTGATGTTTTCAGCGCATTGTTGTTTTAACCATGATGTTTTCAGCACCTTGAGGTTTTAACCTTGATGTTTTCATCGATATTGTTTTGCTAATATGGATGGACAACCGTCATTCATATTTAGTTATGTGTCATTGTTTCATGCATAATGTTCCTCGTGAACTGTGGCTATGTGGACTGAACCCCAGTAGTTCATAATTAGTCACATAAAATTTTTCTGATAAGTTTTAACAGATGAGTTTCATTTATTTATGTATCATTGTTGCAGGGATTATGACTAAGTAATGTGGTACAGGACTGGCCCTATTTAGTCGCATGTGCTTTTATCGAAACTTTTAACTTTGGGACCGACCCATAGGCGTCCCCTCGCTATGTCTTTTGTTTTAGAACCAACCCATAGGCGTTCCCTCGCACATATAAAGGTTTTATAAACTACATTACGCATTCATGCACTGTTTTTCATGCATAAAATTTTTCTCATGATTTAAATTGGCATAAAAAAAAATTTCATGTCCCCTCATAAGTTATTATGTTTTTATGTCAAGTATGTTTTCATACTGTCATGGTTAACTTCAGTTTCATGCTGATTATGTTATACACTTCTTCGTGATAGATGGTTTCATGTTTCTTCATGATAATTCCGTCTTCATGTTGATTATGTTTTACGCCTCTTTTGTTATTTACGTTGTCCCGCAAGACATTGTTAGATTTCATTGAATCCTGCTTTCATGATAGTCATGGTTGGTTTTCATTGATCATGCTGTCAGGCAAATCATTGTTGAATTTTGTGTAACCACACTTTAACGTTTCCATTACAACCAGAATGATGTCTATGCTAATACTGCCAGGTTATCATGATGGTTTTCCTAACCGTTTAACCGATATACTTTCCTTAAATCATGATAAATGATCGACCCCATACCGATCATTTCATGTGCATTCCACGTGTACTCCACGTACCGTATTTCATGTGTATTACACGTACCTTAATCCATGTGTATTTCACTTGCAATACTTCACGAGTATTCACTAGTCGATTCTGAATCACCTAAGGCGTATTTTCAATTGCTGATATTCTACAAGATTGCTGATGTTGCTCATAACTGGGAGATGTTATTAAAGGTTGATGCTGCTGACGTTCGGAGACGCTACGAGATGCTGATGCTGTTCACAACCTGGAAATCCTACTAGACTAAGACAAAGGCGTCGGAGAAAGCAATTGGACGAGAAGATGCTTCACCATCAAACAATTTCCATCAATCATTGTCCCTAATTCTTAGTTACATGTCACACGTCATTCGGCTGTCATTTCAGCCATATGAGTGCAAACCGGTACCAGCCGACCACTTAGCTGAATAGTTACATGAATCACGGTCATGAGAATGACCGTCATGGAACTGACAGACAGGACGATAGTAACCACTACTATGACAGAAACTATCCTAGAAATCGCAACCGAGGCTCCGGCCGCGGACGTGATCAGACATACAAAGGATCAGTAGTCCAACCGATCCGCCAAGTCTGGCATAATAACCTAATATTGTAGTTCTATGGAATTATGTCTCGAGACACATGTCAAGACATCAGTCAAGACACATGTCTCACGATACTTCCTGATGACACATGTCAAGACACCAGTCAAGACATATGTCATGCTTATAGTTCCAAGACACGAGTCAAGACACATGACTCACGTCCAACTATGGAACATTTCTAAGAAATTCAGGGTACCCTCCAAGGGTATATCCATTTGGTTGTGCCATGTATTAATCAGGCCACAAGAATTTCAATACCATTACCGGCGCATCAGTGAGAACTGTCACATTGCCGATGTCACTTTCATTTCTTTCACCATGGTTCATATATAGATGACCATGAAGGACGCCTTTCGTATTCCCACGTATATGAAGGCTTTCCTTCAGCTTAATGATGAGATCCAAGCTGCTAACGCATTCCCTCGGACAGACACGAGATGAATTTTATCCTAATTATGTACTATGAACAGCACACCATGCTACGATTCATAATAATGTACAGTAATGTTCAGGATCCTGAATACATTCAGCTTGATTTTCCATCGAGAAAATCGATACAAATTATCTATGCTTACAAGCATGTGCGTTGTTAGCCATGGTCGCTAAAATTTACTAGCTGTCAGTAAGACACGACCACTTAAGTCTTCTACGCATAGCCAGTTGATTATTCCAAAACCTTCCCATACATTCCAGGAGAACCTACAAGGAGAAGGATGGTACCATGAGATTATGTGTCGACTACCGTCGACTTAAACAAATCACCATTCATGACCGTTATTCTCCTCCACATATTGACAACATGTCCAATCAACCGTATGGTGTTAATCACTTTTCCAAGATCGAACTCATGATCATGCTGCCAACAGTGACGAATGAAACAGCAGGACATGTCCATGACTGCTTTTCGTACACGACTCGGTCATGCTAGATTTATAATTTTGAATTAGTCTCATCAATGCTCCAACAGAATTATGGACTTAATAAATTGAGTTTCCATGAACTCCTAAACAAATTCATCAGCGTTTTCATTGAGGATAACCTGATTTCCTTTAAGCCTAGAGAAGAACAGGAAGACCATATCTGCACTATGTTGCAAATTCTTGACAAGAGAAATTTCACCCAGGGAAATTTTTCCAATATCAATTCTGTTTGATTACAGTGACACGCTGGATCACATGGATTTGCATGGTTAATCTTACCATGACTCTGCTTATGGCGTAAAGGAGAGAACCCTACACTACATTAGGTGTTCTATAAATCCTACGCTAGGAGAAGTCTAGATTCAGAGACTCAGAGTTTCACAACCTTCTATGTATCATGTTTCTACGAAGCAGGATACAGCTACGTCCATATCTATGTACCTGACATACCAATAGGCTAAGATAGGACACCAAAAAACTGGGATGTTTCATCATCTGAAATTGTGAACTAAAATGGGACAAGATCTCCACGGATTTTGGCTACCAGTTTAACGCAAACTCCAAAGAAGCATGATGCTATCTGGTTTATTGCAAACAGTTTGATCAAGTCTGCAGAATCCTTACATCCGTACGGATTTTAGAACCAACAGATTGATCGGACATGTTCCAGCCAAGGCTCATCCTATCACTTGGCAATTCCTCAGTTATCAGGTCAGACAAATATTCATAATTATGCTCCTTAAATTACTTCACGTCTTCATTCTGATTCCACGACCTGCTTTCGCGCTCGGTATCTTGGCTTAAGATTTTACGTTCTTTTCGTTCTGGGAAGTTTTGCAAGAACTTGAGAGACCAGACCCAAGTTTAGTATAACTCTCCATCTTCAGATAAACGTTTCACGTCATTTTCCACGTCTCACCTTGTAGCGTTTGGCGTTACCGCCATTATACTCTATGTTCACGACATGTTTCACATGTCATGTTCATTCCACGTTCCTCATATCAGGATCAAGATATGTTACACATATCATGGATCACGATATGCTTACTCATACTACATTCGCCATATCTCCACGTAGCACGTTCAAAATTTTTCACGTATCACGTTCAAAATTTTTCACGTACTACGTTTCTTTATGTCTCGCGCATCGTTTCTAATTACCTGTTATGTCAGATTGTCTTGCATAGTAACGTTTCAGTTACCCTTGCACGTTAACTCTTATTTTCCTCGATCGCATTTAGGGGATCTACCTTACGTTGATAACCAAGAACTTCTTCGTATTCCAAGTCAAGGTCAGGAGGACCAAGACTTATCATTCGTGTCAAGATCTTATAAGGAACCGTTCCAAGAGGGAAGCCACTTGGAAACGGACAAGTTCATCTGGACTTCTTATCCGTTTTCTCTTATCAATTAGATATGTCCTTTCAGCGTCCTTTTAAGACATGTCACGTTCCGCGTTCTTTCTGCCAGGTCACCTGAACGTTAATTTATCTTACATACCCTCTCAGTTTGATTCGGGTATGTTTCTCTTTCAGTTACGTTATCTATAATTTGGGGACGAATTATTCTTTTTAGGGGGGAAGAGTTGTAAAACCCGCATGCTTTTACCATGCATAGTAGCCTTAGGATCGTACGTACTAGATTAAAACTTTCCTAATATAGCATGATTACGATTACGTGTTAGGAGTTTACGTATTACGTACGTGTTAGAACACGATAAGTATTTACTATGCACGATCACGTAATAATTATTTAACGATAATTAATCACGAACATGCGATCATGAAATCATGAACGTAATTAAAACACGAACTATTATTAATTACGTATATATATTTATTACGAGCGTAATTAAATATATTAGGTCACTGTAATTATTTAACGAGAACACACAAACGCGAACACAAATAAACACGAACAAACACGTAAAACACGAACACGGGAACACACTTATTAATTAGACACGGAAAACATTCGGGTTACCCCTTGTGGGCCCCATTACCACGAAATTAAGGGGGAGGATGGGCTTAGCCCATCAATTTTTACTAAAAGGGGGTTAAGAGGAAAAACACTACTCATTTTTCTTTACAGAAGATTTTATCAAAAACCCAAAAAGTTTTCTTCCTTCTTTCTTGGTTCCTCTTTTGGCCGCCACTCATAAAACACCATCGAGGGGTGTTTGTTTGATTTTGATCTTGGTTTTTGATGCAAGAGTTCGTGTGTGTTCATCCTTGATAGATCCACGTATTCGGTATACCTTTTTAATCCCTTTTCTTTTGTTTTGGATTTAAAAATTAAATAAGAACATGATGTTTTTTTTAAAAACCTAATTAAAAACATAGATCTAACATGTTTATGATTATGGGGTAGATCAAAACAAGGGTTTTTAGGGGTGTTTGTCTAGCCGACGCCTAAACCGAACCCCTAAAGGGTCTCGGCTTGGCACATGGACCACCACCGAGACCTCAAGGTCCCGGTTTGGTGGTGTGGGTCCCACGGCAGCAGCAAACAAGGGATACCCCGACCTTGGTTCGGGGTATGGTGTTGATTACGGGTCCGGTTCATGGTTTATAGTCAAGATCCGGTTCACGGTTTATGTTAAGATTATTTTTTTATATATAATCATATGTTAAAATTAAATTAATAAATATGACATGATTAATTTAATAAACAAGACTTAGGTTATAATTTAATTATTAGAATCATGGAATTATTAACCTAAGTATTTTATACATTTAAGACTTATAATTAATTAATTATTTTAAAACCATGGATATAATTAATTAATTAACATGACTTAGGTTATATTATTAATATATAATAATACATATTTTAACCTAAGTATTTAACTTATTTAATTAAAAACATGTTATACTTTAATTAAATATTTTAACCTATAGTTTAATTTAATTACATGAAATAATTATTAAACTATACCTTATATCATATGACTTAGAAAATAATCATGAAACACTTAGACTTATATACTTAGCTTATTTAACCAGCTTATTTCTAATTATGGAAACCATCTATTTTTAGAAACTTATTTAATTAAGGCAGCTAATCTATTTATGGAAACTTTCTATTTTTAGAAACTTATCTATTTTAAGTAGTAAATCTATTTTTGGAAACTTTCTATTTTTGGAAACTTTCTATTTTTGGAAACTTTCTATTTTTGGAAACTTTCTATTTTTGGAAACTTTCTGATTTTGGTAACTTTCTATTTTTGGAAACTTTCTATTTTTGGAAACTTTCTATTTTTGGGAACTTTCTATTTTTGGAAACTTTCTATTTTAGGAAACCTGCTATTTTTGGAAAGTTACTTATTATTACACAGTAAGTATAGTAATACATGAAATACCAGAAAATACTTAATCAGATTAAACAGAATATAAGATAAACACGGTTTAAGGCTTTAAAACAGTAAAACATGGTAAGAACACATAAAATAAGCTAAGACATGACATAAAACCAGCTATGTATTTAGTAAGCAGATACTTATTCATGTACATATTTATGTAGCACTAGTGATTCGGAAGTAGGATTCTCTCAGTTCATCTTCTTCGTTCACTGGACATAAGGTACGGATTCCCGTCCTTTCAGTATGGACATTCTTTCCTTATTAGGATTCCCCGTATGCAGCCAACTGTTTTCCCGTAGTATAAGTTATGAGTTTGATTGCTTATGTTTAAATATGATTACCTATAGCCATATACATGCATGACTAGTTTCACCTAGTTATGGAGGTACCATAACCATAACATTAGAGGCACTGATGTTATGACTTCACCACGGCGGAGTGATTGCTCGTGGCGTCCCTTCAGCTTTTGGCCATTTATTTATATTTATCATGTGGGGCGTATGGGTGCATCCTAGTCACATGTTTTTATTCAGGATTACATGGTGAATGTGGTGTGTGCCTTGCATCCTTCACAAGGAGCTGATCCCTCCTACCCAAAAACCAGTATATTAAATTAGAGGCAGCCCCTCTAATTTGCATGATGAGGTCACCCCTCCAAGTATTCATGCACATTGGATTTTCATGACCTATATTGGCTAATGGTAAAATATGTTAAACAGTTTTCATAAGATAAACATAAGGCTTTTCAAACTATAAAACCAGTTTTATGAACATGTTCCAGGTTTTCCAGGACTTATGCATTTCCGCTGCTATTGAGTCTTTATTATGTTTAGTCATTCATACTATGTCTATATCCGTGCACTGAGCGTTTTGCTCAGCCGTTACTTTCCTTTCCATGTCCCAAAACGGCAGGTACCCTAGGAAAGACTCGAGCATTTGGAGGACGTGCATCGGATGGAAGCTGCTAGAGACTTCTTTTCCTGTTGCCTTCATATATTTATGCTTGTGTAGTCTTTCATTCATTTCTTTTGCTTTATTTTGTTTTGGGCTTATGTTTGGGAACCGATGTTTGATTCCGGTTATCCCTATGGTCATGTAATGTTTTATACATTTATCCTTGTATGCTTTGATGACACGCCATAATTACGCGTGACATTTCCATTATCAAAATGGGGTGTTACAAAAATGCATCTTCATGATCATTCTAAGACAAAAATAAAATATAAGAGATACACCTAGGAATAAGGGAGTTTAAGCATATAATTAAGCCATGTGTGTAAGTGTTTGATTTGCTAACTTATAATAACAATGATCTCGTTTTAAGCTTAGTTTAGGGAACGTGAAACTTGAGGATGATAAATCTTCGCAGCACCAAAGCCCTAATGTAAGTCCTTGATCTCTTTGCAAGTTATTTCCATATAGCTATTTTCAAGTGAAAATGGTTTTCTATCCTTTTGTTTCCTTTAAAGTTTTAATTTCTCTTGGTACTTTAATTTTTGTTTAGTAGTATGTTAATAAGGCCAAGGTTGATTGATTATGAGAAAAATGTAAATGTGCTTTATCACTAAGCATTGCATGAGGGCATGGCAATGGTTAAGTGTAGGGGATTTGATAGGTGTGAAAACACCCATCCTTTTACCACTTATTTCTTACTAAAACAAGACCAAAACGCGTGTTTAATATCATTTGTTTGGCATTATGCGTGGTTTTTGTGTTTATTGTGTTTTCAGAGACAACCGGATGAATATTGAAGAAAACATGGGATTGCACGGGTTTTATCGAGGAAAAAGACTCAAGACGAAGTCTATTGTCCAAGAGATGCAAAAGATTGGAAGTCAATGAGCCTTTTTGAAGATTTATCGAAGAAAAGGACCAAAGATGGAAGATTTACATATGTCGAAGAAACTCAAGTCTATTAAACAAAGAAACTAAAAGACGAGTTGAATTTAATCGTCGATAAATCCCGAATCAGAATCGAAAACGTCAACTTTTCTGAAAAGACGAGAAGTCAAGAAGAGAGGAAGAAAGCCCACTTCACCAACCAACCACCAGCCTATATAAGGAAATCACCCTCACACTTTTGGACTAGTTTTTATTTTTTTCCCAGTTTCTTCTTTTCTTTCGTAGGAAGCCAACACCACTAAGGTGTTGATGATTTTTCATTTTTGTTGAATCCTTAATCTTGTAAGCTTTTAATCTTTTTCCTTTGATTGTTTAAACCTTAATCATCTATATAATCTTTCCATTTCATCTTGTTCATCTTCTCTTTTTATTCAAAGTTTTAAAGTTCTTGTTTGGTTGATTTTGATCTTCTAAAGTTAATGGGTTTTGTGTTTTTATGATTGGGATTTGATGTTTATGGTTATTAGATGATTTGTGATTAGTTTGTTTAAGCTTTGGTTAAAAACTTGGTCGAATTTTGATAAAATCGTGTTCCCCTTTTTCCTGTCTGTAAACTGTTCTTCATTCCCCAGTTATTCCGAATAACAATATTATTCCGAATTGGCCATTATTCCGTGTAGCCACTTTATTCCGAGTAAGCCTAGTTATTCCGAATAGCAAAGTATTCCGAATAGCACTTTATTCCGCATAGAGTTCATTATTCCGAATAGGATTTTTATTCCGAGTAGCAAATTGTTCCGAGTAGCCATCTTATTCCGGATAGCAAATATACTTTTATTCCGAATAAGCCTTTTATTCCTCATAGCTATTTATTCCGCATAGAGTTCATTATTCCGAATATCAATATTATTCCGGATGGCCATAATATTCCGGATAGCCTTATATTCCGCATGGTCATTTATTCCGAATAGCACCACTTATTCCACATAAGGACTTTATTCCGAGTAGAGCATTTCTTCAGTGAGGTTATTACACAGCTTTATCATTTAATTGTTTATTTTAACTTCAAGTTTTATTTCATTGACTGTTTTTGGTTTAAATCTTTATTTACTTCATTCATTTATCTTTTTAATAGAATAGAAAACCAAACCCACTATTTGTCACCAAGAACAAATCATTCCACTTTGAGCTGTGAATCAATTCGAGAAGATTCCGAGATTAAATCTTGAACCTAGCCAAAACGCTTGTATCAGGTATGTGTATCACTTCAGCTCTATTATTTACAGCGGCTACTTCACAAGATGGTCCTTCTCTCTTTTACAGTTCTTTGTTTGCTCATTGGTTTGTTCATATATATCCAAGCATGTAGATATTCAAAATATATCTTCAAGTTTCGTTTGTCATATCAAGCAAGCAAAAGTGCACACGTAATATCAAATACTAAAAGTTTGTAATGGTAAATATTGATTTCCCATCCAACTCAAGAGGTAGAAATTTAGGTATTTACTTACAAGTTAGTGTGACCACCTAATATAATGCTCCCTGGCACTAGCGAATCAGTCATAGCAGTGGACTTCTGCCCTAAGGATTCTGGTCTTTGTCGATTGTGCACAGGTAAATTTTTGTTATAAGAGGCTTAGAACCATATATTTCAAGTCTAGAACAAATAACGTCACACATTTTAATCAAGTTTTGTAATTTCTTTTGTGTATCTTCATCTCTCAAACTTCCATATCACTTGATCTTTGCTGTTGCCATATTAAACTCTTTGTATGGGCATATGACACCGCAGGTGTTAAGCCAATTGCACACCCTAGAATTCATTATGCGATTACCATTATTTTCTCAGCGAGCATCATAAATTCTGATTATTGTATACAAATATTTTTATGAACATTTGGTAAAAAGTTTACTTCAAGATACATACTCAAACTCATAACTGCAAGACACTATAAAATAGTTCTTATATATGATTTGGTGAAACTTTGATTCATATATAATACAATAATTCTGATTCAACAATGATTGATTTTTAGCAGTAAAAATAACCAGCAGACGAGTTGTTTTCGCTTGTTGACTCTTCTTATTTATGCAGTTCTAAGAGTTGTGATCTGCATATCTTTCACTATAATTCTTTCCTTGCCGTCGTCTTTTAGCACCATTACTTATTATAGCTCTTTACAAAGGATTATTTTTGAGTGATATTATCCGTTACCTTTGTCCCTAAGTCCACTTGGATTTGCGATTTGACTTTTTGACACTTTTGAATCGCCTGGCATATATGGCTTTATGTCAACTGATATTTGATTTTCTACAGAACCTGAAAAGTTACCCTGATCGAAGTGCACCCGATTTGCTATCAGAATATGAAATTCAAGCCGACATAACTCCTTATTAATCTAATTTCTATATTTATTAACAGTTTGTAAGCAATAAGTAGTTTTATTTAAAATCTTCCCAATAGTAATGAACTTTAGTATGGAAGTTGAATACAATATCCTTTTGACAACCTTGTATGTATATCTATATTTTGTGTGTCATATATACATAGTTACAATCTTTTTTGATGAAGGGTCCGCCTTCCAAAACATAAAACAGTTTATAGAAACTAGAAGGGGGGGGGGGGGGTTGAATAGTTTCTTAAATTTGCTTGTTAAAGTTTTGTTTAAAAAAATCCTTTTTAAAAACTTAAGCTTGAGTATTTATGTGAAACCTTCTTATACACAATATGAACAAGGTATAGTGCAACTAACTAATAGGCACAAGTATGAAGAATAATGAATGTAACTAAACTAATAATCACAAGTATAAATAATAAAGAATGTAAAGAGATAAGGGAAGGAAAGATCAAACCAAACACCAAGGATTTATAGTGGTCCGACAACGAAGCTCACTCCTCGTTCCTACTCCACTCCTCGAGTACTCCTTACTCGAGAGTTCACTAATCAACAAGCTCCTTAAGGTGGAGAAACCATACACAACGTCGCTTAACCAGTTTCCGACTCTAAGCTAAAAGTCGAGCCCTAATCTTAGATAGGACCAATCTACACCAATATACTTTGAGGACTAAGTATTAACCCTAATACATACACAACTTCCAAATAGACACAACTACTTGGATCTTCACAACAATGAATAAATAAGTTTGGATCTTCAATGGATCCTTGATGTAGACACAACACTTCAACAATGATAGTGTTCTTCTCTTTGCACTTTGAGAGGAAAAGATGAGAGGAGAAAGATTCACTTCTAAACAAGTAGTAATCAAACAAATGATCAAGGATTTGAGTGATTTAAGAAGTATGAAAGAATCTGAAAGTTTATGTGCAAAAGAGGTGGATTGAAAGTCTGAGAATGGTCCACTATTTATAAGACAAATGTCCAACGGCTATACCTGCCCGCGGTTCTTTATGACAGTCTGCGGTTCCTTATCGATAAGAAACCGCCGTAGGCGCTAAGGAACCGCTGGCGTAGAGTCCGCTCCCTTTTATCTTTTAGTGGGTTGGATCGAATCCGTGGATGAAAATATCATGAAAGGATATTCCAAACCAAGATAAAATATGCTATTTTCAAATTTCAAATTTTCAAATTTTCAAATAATTAATTTAATAAAACATTTTCTTAAAAAGAAAGTTTAATAATAAAACTTTGTCACACTTAATAAAAATTGAGTTTTAAGAAAATATTAAATCCTTGATCACTTAATTAGTATAATTACTTGTTTGTTCATACCTTAAGTGATAATGGTTGAAATGAAAAATACTTGAACTCAAGAATTCGTTTTTCGTTGTTTTCGTAAATGTTTTTTTACATATTGTCGTAATCAAAACCAAGCGAGACCGAAAAATGCAAGTAACGTTTTTTAGGCATCATTGCATTAACAATCTCTCCCTTTTTGATTCCGACAATCCATAAACTTAATCATCTAATAAAACAAGATTTTCGAAGACGAGTTTATCATTTCTCCCCCTTTTTCGAAGCAAAAAGGTTGTACAAGTCTTTGAAGAAGAAAAGAATTGGACTTTGCAAATGCTCCCCCTTGGTGCTTACTCCCCCTTGCTTGGGGCACCAAGGATCCAAAATATGGTGACAAGTTACATAGAAGGGTTAATATAAGAGAAGAGACACCTAACAAGATATAGCAAATATTACACAAAAAAATAAGAAACAAAAGACCCAAGATAAGTCATGTTAAAAGAAAACATGATAAAATATAAAAGGAAATAAATCATACAAAGATGTATGAGACACAGCCACAAGCCAAAATAAAAAGCATAAATCTAATCATAGTTAAGCTAGAACTCTAAGATTTGCTTGAACTAGATGTCTTGAATGTATGCAACCAATGCTTAGATAAAAGACAAGGTAGTTGCGGAAGGAGGTGGTGGTGGCTTGGTAGAGATCTCATAGTTATAGTAAAGAGGAGGTTTAACTAAGAGACTCTTGATGTAATTCAACTCCTCATAGATGGGAGCCATATCAAGATGTTGATAATGACAACATTGACAATATGTTACATGATGCATGACATTATCATGTGAAGGAGGTAGAACACTAAAGGCTAGAGGTGGAAGATAAGAAGTTCCACAATCACCATTCTTAGAAGGAGAAGATATGGGATTTTGAGTGTTCTTGGGTGAATTTGAGTTGAAAGCAATTGGAGAGAATGGAAGAGAATCAACGCTTTCATTAGGGTAATAAGACATTTTGATATGAGAAAGAATGCAAAATGCTTAAGGTTATATTGAGAAAGTCCAAGATAATTTGGGGGTGGTCAAAGGGTTGAAACAAAGATTCTAAAAAGTGTTGGAACAAATTTGGAGTTTCAGGAATAGCCGAAAAATAAGGTACTGGGTGCGGTTCTTTAACTCAGCATGGGGTTCCTTATCACTGGAGAACCACGGTGTCAATAAAGAACCACCCACAATAGGTTGAGTTTGGTGATGAGGGGGGATTTTCTAATTCAGCAAATCCTATTTTTCTAGTCTAACTAATCATGGGGATATGCTAAGAAGCAAAGATAGACAAAGAAAACACTCAAGAGCTCACCAAACAAGGTTTTGACCAAAATACATAGATTTTTTTAATAAAATCAATGTAGGAGGTGTGTAGAACTAGACACAAGGTCATGACACAATGATCCTCCATAGTTCTCTTTTGTTCTTGCTATATTTGAGAGACCCATACATATGAATTATGTAAGCTCATTATGAATAGCAAGAAGCTTTAAAAAACGTTTTTAGATTGAATTAACAATACAACAATATTTCTCGACCATTTTCACAAAAGCTTTGAGAATTTTGAAAAAGAAGAGAAGTTTTCCAAAAAGAGTTTATAAAACTTAAGAAATCAAAGAAAGAAAAGACTCAAAAGATAAAAGTTAATAAGAATGCATAATTAAGGAATATGTTCCATTAAGCCTAGACCTAGACGCAAGTAATTAAAAGGTTCACTCTTAAGTGGCTTAGTGAAGATATCGGCTAAGTTTTCTACTGAGGGTACCTTCTCTATCGAAATTGTGACAATCCGTCAATTTATGGTTGATAATTTATTCTTGAATATTATTTAAAAACATTATTTTAATGTTACAATATGAACTCACATATTTTTGGGAAGAAAATTTGGATTTACGTCTTGAAGTAGCATCGACTACGTCTAAACTGGAGGATTCAACGTTACGTGCTTACGTTTACATACACCGTCTTTGGTGACAGTCCGACATTTCAGAAAATAAATTTGTCCATGAATATTATTTTGGAGTTTTAAATTTGTGTTGGTTCATAAACTCACAAATTTACGAGAAGAAATTAGGACTTACGATTTTATTTTTACGTCCTTTACGACTAAACCGGAAACCTTAGGATTACGTATTTACGTTTTCGAACTCCTTTTTTGATGAGACAATTTTTATTGGATTCGTTTTGTGACGTCGATTCATAATTTATAAAAACGTTTTTCGTAAAACGACCCGAGGGCACGCAAATCGAGGAAACTAGAATCGAGGATTACCCGTAAATAAATGGGATGAGACAAGTGGGACACTTGTCCCACCCCACTCCCAAAACCGGCCTAAGTTAGCTACTTAACACCATGAGGTGTCAAGTGTAGCTAACAAGACTTACACTTGTTACATTTAGCTTACATCTTAAGCATTTTTCCCTTTACCACTTAACTCAAAACTAGCAACTTCTCATTCCATCCATTTGCAACATGCAAAACCACACCAAGCTCTCTCTCTCTAGCCTAAACATTCCGTCCCATTTCTCCCTTAAACATCAAATTTGATCAAAAAATTACCATGGAATCTTATGTTATTTACACATAAGATGAAGCTCTTTTGAAACCCTATTAATTGGTGGTGCTTATAACATCCAAGGAGGAGTTTTCATGGAGTAGGAGGGCTGATTTTCCACAAGGAGTTCATGGAGCATGGTGGTCTTGAAGATGGTCATGATTATTCACAAGTTTCTCCAACAAAAACCATGTCCAAATCATAACCTACATCAACTTGGTGGTATAAAGATTGTCCTCCTCATCTTCTTGTTATTTTGATTATGTAAACATGTATTTTATTTCCTATTGTATATATTTATGATGATTATATGATGATAAAAATGTTATGTGGGGATTTGTTGTTGATAAACATGATTAAAAAGGTGAAAAACCATATGAAACAAGGTTAAAATCTTGATTAATTTACATGGCTGTATAAAACAGTAAAGAAACATGTTATGAACTGATGAAATAATGAAGTAGGATCCATTTACAGTAAGCTAAATGTCTTGTACACATGTGAGAGTTGGCCATGCAATGGAATCAAAATAATGAGTGAGATATGATCAAAACAAGTTTAAGGTATAAATCTGAGGTTACTGGTTTGGACGATTTTTAGAAAATACTTAAAGGATGATTCAACAGTAGCTATAGAAGAGTTAAATGTAGCACATATCATGTAGTTTATGTGATAAAAATTTGAGCTTCTATCTCCATATAGAACTCAAGATATGGCAGTTTTGGTGAAGATGAAGTTAAAAAAATCAGATTTTTAGAAATTAAAGAATAATACTATTATATAAGCACTCACATTTTAATATATAAAATGTAAAATAAAACCCACTAACTTATAAAAATTATTTATATAAATATATATAAAAGGTTAATCAAATGGATAAATTATATAAATGGTGGTGAAATAATGTTTATAAGTAATAAAAACTATAAACATGATTTTTACGACTTTTTCGGCTATTGCCGTAAAATTAACGTTTTTGTTAAATAAAACTTAGATGGTTGGACCCGTCTAATGAAAACTTTATAAAACTTATATACTGATATATAGACATGTATAACAAGTAAAAACCGATAAAACCCGAACTATAGGACATACGTACGTTAACGGACTAAATTAACGTTATTGGACTAATAATACAACAAAAATGCACTAAAATACTTATGAACTTATTATTGGGCTTAACCCATTTGGACCCAACATGGAAAGTGTACATACTGATAATATAGGTATAAAAGGGATTAAAACAAGTTAAAGTACTTATAATAGGCCTATTGGACCTAAAACACGTAAATAGGTAAAACGAGAAAACTAGTATAAAAGTTATCGACACATAACACAAAAATGAGTAAATGAGAATATGTAACCCCACTTGATCATCATATATATATATATAATCATCATATGTATACATAATTGGTATTTTTATAAAGTCATTGGACATGAGTCTAAGACGAGTATTATTTGTCTAGGTTTCCGTGATTGAAGCACGTACCGTACGTCCGAGTTGCCGATAACCCGCCTTCCCACATCAACGTGAGTTCATAGCCTCGCACTCTTTTAAATGTTTTTATAAATGTTTTATAAACCCGCGAGGGAGATAACATGTTAGTTTTTATTAAATAGGACACCATTTGTCCCGATTGTTTGTTTATTGATTTTGGACGCGAATGATTGAATGACCCGATTGTATGACCCGATAAATGATTAAAGGACCCGATAGATGAAATTAAATGGATTATTAAAGTTAGGTTATGTCACTAAAAGTCCCATTAGCATGAATTGTGAACTACCGGGATTTGGTAGACGCTTATGCATAGTACTATTTGGGGACGATCACCCCAGTTCGCGCCTTGACGGTTGATCCCCGTCGTGCCACATTGATTGGTAAGCGAATTAATGTATGAGAAGATTTCCATAGCGTGACCTTTGTGACGACACGCTACTTTAGATGGGCAAAATTGGTATCGGGTTAGCTACCCGTTGTTGGTTCAGTAAGGTAACAATGTCATGCGGCTTATAATAATCCGAATTAACGAAATACTAATAGACGCTCCGAATTACGATGTATTGCCTGACTAGCAATACAGGGTCATACTATTGATATTATGTTTGTATTTTGGTTTTCATAACCATATTCATATAACGGTTTTTATTTAATCTATACAACGTTGCAAAACGTATTGTATGGTGTTTTTAACGACAATGATTCGTATAATGATTTTTAAGGCAAATGCCTATATTATGATTTTCGATAAGAATTTGTATAAAAATGATTTTGGCTATTTTACGGCCTATTACAATGATTAGTACGTATTGATTTTTGGTACTAATTTTATACCAAAGTTATATTGATGGAATTTATTAAACTCTATGAATTCACTCGGCGTTATCGCTGACCCTTTTCTTTTAACATGTTTATCTCAGGTACTTGAAGGTAATTCTCGGGAAGACAACAAGAATTCATGGCCCGCACCTAAACAATATTTTCATTCAAATACTTTGTAAAACTTTGTATGAAATATAATGACTTGGGACCGATGTAACTTTGATGTTTATGAATGGAAATGATTTATTATTAAACGACGCGATTTTTATGCGTTGTCTATGATATGAGTAATGTGTTATCCCGTAACACCAACTAGTCTTCCGCTGTACTAAGTTGTATAAATTTGGGGGTGTTACAGTTTGGTATCAGAGCTCTCGTTATAGAGAACGAAAGATTTTTAAAACCAAGGTTTTGAATAAAAATTTTCAAAATCTTTTAACTAAAAACATTTTTCTAAAAATGTCTAAAAATCTTTTGACTATAACGGTGCCGAAGAATTCCCGAGTTACCGACAAGACCAGACTGAGAAGTGTTATTTTAATATATATATATATATATATATATATATATATATATATATATATATATATATATATATATATATATATATATATATATATATATATATATATATATATATAACTTGGATTATATATATATATATATGATGTAGTTTTATTACATGATTGTTTGATGATTATTTTGATATTTATACGAGGTATTTATACGACGTCGATTGTCACAAGAAACCCTAAATCCCCTAGTAAATTAATCGAAGCTATTCTCGTAGGAATTCTAGCTATCCTAGATCTAAACCAAGTTGTGGATATTTATGATCCCAACAAATGGTTGATATTCGTAGAAATGTAGATATTAGTTGACTGTGATATTGAAGAAGAATTGGCGAGATTAAATCTGATATCGATGTCGTGACGATCTTTCCTTATAGAGTGGAGTTTGACAAAACGTTACCACCTAGAAAGATGTCATCTGATTCGTTTTTACCCAATTCTTAAATTTGAAATCGAAAGGGTGAATGTTGCACTTGAGGCTGTTATTGGAACCATTACCCAAAAGCCTCATGCCACTAATACCTTTCCGAGAAGTCTAAGTTGAATGATCAAGTCATTTCATATTAATGACTCATTTGATAACTATTTTTGTAAGAGCTAATAGGATTGGAAATTAATTGTTGATTCATATTGAGATTGTATTGCCTTTACAAGGCCGAAGAATAAGGTTGTAAGTATTGGAGAATGAAGTAGGATATCGAATTGAGTATAAAATTGGTTAAGACTTGAATAAAGCAAAATTTAACCTGTATGGAATATGAGATTGTTAATATAAGTCGTTAAGTTCTGTGATTGAATTATAATGTTTTAAATGATTGTTAGTTCGTGTTAAGTGTTGTTCCTAGGCCATTGCCCACTAATGAGGATGCCCAGTGTCCAAGAAATAAATTGAAGAAATCTTTTTCTGAATTGAGACCGATGGATCTTCTGGGACATGTGGAACACCTAATGACCCTTGTAGATTAGTATTCATTGTGGTATCTTTTAAAAATCCCTAACTTAACTGAGATATCAGTTGGTAGGATGAGTTTTGTAAATTGTATGACATAGTGACACGTAATGTGTTACGGTACAATTTGACTTGTTTGTGATTAATGAAAAGACTACCTTTGATTGCTAAATTCTACATGTATCGATGATATCTATCTTCTCTTGCTTCATCCTAATGTTCGCATTAGTGATGCAACCATTGAACAAGTACTCATCTTGAATTGAGTTACGTTGCGGATTATTCTCTTTGTATTCTTGAGTGCCATCGAGATCATGAACCTAATGATTAATTGGCTAAGCTCATTTCCTATTATATTATAGTTAGTTCTTGGTGAACAACTCTTTATCACTCTTTTGCAGATCACACATTATTTTTATAAAGTTAAAACGGTATCCTTTGAGAAAATTTAAGTTTCATCACAATAAGGATTATTCAAAGTGAGATTTATAAGTGATTGATATCAAAATGAAGTTGTTTATGAGACGCTTTGGAAACTTAATTATTTTCTTAACAAAGAAAATATTTGAAAATTTATTTTTGATTCTTATTTAAGAATTAAGCATGAAAATGATTTTATTATAAACATGATGATAAAATTTTGACGAACTGAGTATTGCATCGTTAATCTTGAAATTGTATATAGTTGCGCGCCTACATACAATTTGGAATGGACCATGCAAGACTGACTAGTAGTCACCATAAAACTGATTAATAAACACTACATTCTCTTTAAAGATTGTGAAAGATTAAATTTTATGAGATCTGCAAGAAGTGAAAAATAGGGACATAATGTTAGGGACACCTACATATGTGCCTGTAGCATCTATTCTTCTGAGTCGAATATACTCATCTGTGGAAATTGTCTTGTCTGACAATTGACAATTCTTTCTTGTCCAATCCTCCCGTAGTGAGATTCTTAGGAAAAGTATCTGATTACCGAGTGTTGATACCCGACTGGATGTATTGACTTTCTTATCATTTCCTATGATTTGATTTCATTTGAATGACCTGGGTAACGATCCGAGGAGCTTTCGAATGCGTACTCAAATTATGAAAACATAGGATATATTCATATTTGTTAAATGTTTTCATCTGTGTCTGATTTGAAATTCTCTCGCATAGATTATGCGTTGACCTTGCTCTTTTAATAGTAGTTATGTCTCCTGATATCCTTGAATTTGTAAAGGATTATGAGTTATTATTAGTCTTTTGAGAAGTTCACATCTTATCGACGGCAATAAAACTGGAAAGTTGGTAATGCCAGTAGAATGGATTGATTGATTATGACATGACGATATTGTCTTAATTGATGGGAACTCGAGTAGAATTCCCCTAAATGATAAGATGCTGATTATCAAAAGTGATCTAAATAATTCTTGATGGATGACCTTATCCCGCATTTAGACTTAAAATTATATTGTGATTGGTTGTGAATTAGTCATAGATATTATAATCTAGAAAGAACCTAATATGAATTTATTAAAAGATGTTTTGGTTATCTGAAACTTTAGGAAGTATTTGTTGATGAATTACCTAGACTTTTGCCATTAAGGCAAGTAGAAATTGGTGTTGATTATATTTCCGGTGCTGCACTTGTGGCTTGTGCACTATACGTCAGCACCATCTAAATTAAAGGAATTACCGTACAACTGAGAAAGTTGTCGGAGAAAGATTTTATTATACCAAGCCTGTCATCCTGAAGAGCTATGGTGTTATCATTCCTTATATTTATAGATTACTGTGAATTGAGTAAATTGACAATCGAAAACGATATCCATAACTCGAAATGGAAGAATTGTTCGATCATTTACAAGGTTCTAGCAAAATTTGATCCATGGCATGATTATCATCAACTTCGCATCTGCGAAAAAGGATTATGTATTCCAATCACTACATCCGGTACTTGTAATAACATTATGAGTTCCACGTGATGTCGTTTGGATTGACCAATGCACATGTAGCATTCATAAATTCGGTGAATCACGTGTGTAGGCTGTAATTTGATAAATTCATGCTTGCGATCATTAAGGACTATTTGTTTGTTAATACGAATAATAATGAGTTAATAATTAGTTATAAATTCCCCTGAATTGGCTAAACAATGAAAACCTGTACCTTGAATAATTAACACGTGATTAAAGACTTGAACCTTTACATGATTTAACCATGTGATTAATAGATAATGGAATATAAATTGACTCTTCAAAAATTAAGAGCCCTTTTAAGAATTTGGATTTTACCAAAAAGAAAATGGAGATATATTTTGACAAACGTTTTAACAAAGGATTTTAAGGGATTACTCCCTTATACACAAACCATTTAACTAAACTTCTGTTTAGGGGTAAATGTTTGTGTATACTTCAAGACAACTTAAGAAGGATTGAGTAGAACCGTTAAACCATGACTTAAAATTTGAAACGATAATTTTTACTTTTCAACTAAGAAAACTTTGACCAAAGTATAAACAAAGGTTTTTCGAACATTTACGAATCTTATTAAATATTTTCGATAAATCAACAAAAATCGTGTTAATTAAATTCAAATTTATTTTTGAACATTTTATATAATTGGTCGAACTAAGAAATTTAAAACTTTTACGTTTACGCTTCATAAAAATTAACTAATAATTATTTAATTAATTATAATAATTATCGACGCTTTAGACGACGGATTGAGAGAAACTGATAAAAATGATAGATGAGACGAAACTAAAACATAGAAGATATGAAGAAAGAATTTTGAATAAATACAGTTATGATATTTATTTCATCAGGAGAAAGTGAACGTAATTACTGACGCATAATATAGAAAGAATATCTGAGTGAATTGTGGACATGATAATTATATCATCATGAGAAGTGAATATAGATACTGACGCATTATGTAGAAGAGATAAAGAACCAGTTAGGACATGTTCCTTAATAATGAACGTGCAAAATAAATTGCCGAACGATAAAAAAATAAAATAAAATAAACAATACTTGTAATAAGGATAATATAGATAATAAAAAGGGGTTCGCGGCTAATGTGAACCATTAGATTGAGAAGCCAATAACGTTAAATGTTTTAAAGACCGCTTGTGATTGTTTAAATATGGAGATTGTGAGATATAGTATGTTGGAATTTGTAAGTATAAGTATTCTATTTATGTCATTTTATGACTAAGAGTATCTTTGTCTGAAGAAGTTGTACTAATGGAAATTATGAAGGCAGATAACGCCTCATACATTAGTAAACGTCTAGCTATTGCAAAGGTCATCATCTGAATTTAATTCAATTTGGGTCATCGTCGACAGACTGACCAAATCTGCTAATATCATTCCCGTTAATGATAAATGCAAAAGAGTTATGTAAACATGGTGTGCCGTATCGATCATCTCTATCAAGATCCTCGCTTCGCATCGAATTTCTAGAGATTTACTCAGAAGTCATTGTGAAAGAATCTTGATGAGAGTACTATGTACCACCCCAAATCGAAGGGACGAGGTAAAGTAACGATACAAAATACTATAAGTACTGTTTTATGTTTGAATGATTGACCTTTGGTAATAGACAGTATAATCGTTTTCCTTTGGAGAGATTATCATTGATAATCATCGTATTAGGATTGAGATCAAATCTTGTTAGGATCTAAATCTTAGAGCATCTGTAAGCAGGAGTTGAGATGAAGACACCCGACATACACCCATTGTGAGTTGGACATGTCTTTTAGATTTAAGGTTTCCTATGATGGCGAACCTATCCTTGCAGAATACCCGACCCGCGAAATCTGAAATGATTGTTAAAATTAGGATTTGATTATTAACTGCCGATAGTGGGCAAGAGGTTATGTGAATGTGAAATGTAGACCTTGAAGTGCCAAATGGGTAGCGAAGTTATGCCACAAAATTTTAAACTTGGAAAAATGAATTCATGATCTGACAAATCATGGGATATAAGTCCCCGTTATTTGGGACCATTGAAATGATGTAAAAGTTGGGATTGAAAGGCATATAAGCTGGATCTACCCTAGGACTTCAAGAACCGCGTGAATTATGTTTCGTAAATCGAACTTGATGGAATATCTATCAAGTGAAAATTCTGGTTATTCTTAATAAAGCTTAGATCGGCAAAAAGTTGCATTCATCAGAAACCCGTGAACATCATGGATAGAGAAGGTAAGTCAACATTTAGCCTGATCTTATTCCCGTAGTTATGTTTGATGAAACTCGCGTATTATAATGGATTACACTTGTGAGAAAAGACCGAATGTGGAGGAAATACCCACATGGCTTAAACTCTATAAGAAGCGAGTAGTAAGATGATCTTTGAGGACAAAGATCCTGTTTAGGGGTAAATGCTGTGACAATCCGTCAATTTATGGTTGATAATTTATTCTTGAATATTATTTAAAAACATTATTTTAATGTTACAATATGAACTCACATATTTTTGGGAAGAAAATTTGGATTTACGTCTTGAAGTAGCATCGACTACGTCTAAACTGGAGGATTCAACGTTACGTGCTTACGTTTACATACACCGTCTTTGGTGACAGTCCGACATTTCAGAAAATAAATTTGTCCATGAATATTATTTTGGAGTTTTAAATTTGTGTTGGTTCATAAACTCACAAATTTACGAGAAGAAATTAGGACTTACGATTTTATTTTTACGTCCTTTACGACTAAACCGGAAACCTTAGGATTACGTATTTACGTTTTCGAACTCTGTTTTTGATGAGACAATTTTTATTGGATTCGTTTTGTGACGTCGATTCATAATTTATAAAAAGGTTTTTCGTAAAACGACCCGAGGGCACGCAAATCGAGGAAACTAGAATCGAGGATTACCCGTAAATAAATGAGATGAGACAAGTGGGACACTTGTCCCACCCCACTCCCAAAACCGGCCTAAGTTAGCTACTTAACACCATGAGGTGTCAAGTGTAGCTAACAAGCCTTACACTTGTTACATTTAGCTTACATCTTAAGCATTTTTCCCTTTACCACTTAACTCAAAACTAGCAACTTCTCATTCCATCCATTTGCAACATGCAAAACCACACCAAGCTCTCTCTCTCTAGCCTAAACATGCCGTCCCATTTCTCCCTTAAACATCAAATTTGATCAAAAATTTACCATGGAATCTTATGTTATTTACACATAAGATGAAGCTCTTTTGAAACCCTATTGATTGGTGGTGCTTATAACATCCAAGGAGGAGTTTTCATGGAGTAGGAGGGCTGATTTTCCACAAGGAGTTCATGGAGCATGGTGGTCTTGAAGATGGTCATGATTATTCACAAGTTTCTCCAACAAAAACCATGTCCAAATCATAACCTACATCAACTTGGTGGTATAAAGATTGTCATCCTCATCTTCTTGTTATTTTGATATGTGAACATGTATTTTATTTCCTATTGTATATATTTATGATGATTATATGATGATAAAAATGTTATGTGGGGATTTGTTGTTGATAAACATGATTAAAAAGGTGAAAAACCATATGAAACAAGGTTAAAATCTTGATTAATTTACATGGCTTTATAAAACAGTAAAGAAACATGTTATGAACTGATTAAATAATGAAGTAGGATCCATTTACAGTAAGCTAAATGTCTTGTACACATGTGAGAGTTGGCCATGCAATGGAATCAAAATAATGAGTGAGATATGATCAAAACAAGTTTAAGGTATAAATCTGAGGTTACTGTTTTGGACGATTTTTAGAAAATACTTAATGGATGATTCAACAGTAGCTATAGAAGAGTTAAATGTAGCACATATCATGTAGTTTATGTGATAAAAATTTGAGCTTCTATCTCCATATAGAACTCAAGATATGGCAGTTTTGGTGAAGATGAAGTTAAAAAAATCATATTTTTGGAAATTAAAGAATAATACTATTATATAAGCACTCACATTTTAATATATAAAATATAAAATAAAAACCCACTAACTTATAAAACTTATTTATATAAATATATATAAAAGGTTAATCAAATGGATAAATTATATAAATGGTGGTGAAATAATGTTTATAAGTAATAAAAACTATAAACATAATTTTTACGACTTTTTCGGCTATTGCCGTAAAATTAACGTTTTTGTTAAATAAAACTTAGATGGTTGGACCCGTCTAATGAAAACTTTATAAAACTTATATACTGATATATAGACATGTATAACAAGTAAAAACCGATAAAACCCGAACTATAGGACATACGTACGTTAACGGACTAAATTAACGTTATTGGACTAATAATACAACAAAAATGGACTAAAATACTTATGAACTTTTTATTGGGCTTAACCCATTTGGGCCCAACATGGAAAGTGTACATACTGATAATATAGGTATAAAAGGGATTAAAACAAGTTAAAGTACTTATAATAGGCCTATTGGACCTAAAACACGTAAATAGGTAAAACGAGAAAACTAGTATAAAAGTTATCGACACATAACACAAAAATGAGTAAATGAGAATATGTAAACCCACTTGATCATCATATATATATAATCATCATATGTATACATAATTTGTATTTTTATAAAGTCATTGGACATGAGTCTAAGACGAGTATTATTTGTCTAGGTTTCCGTGATTGAAGCACGTACCGTACGTCCGAGTTGCCGATAACCCGCCTTCCCACATCAACGTGAGTTCATAGCCTCGCACTCTTTTAAATGTTTTTATAAATGTTTTATAAACCCGCGAGGGAGATAACATGTTAGTTTTTATTAAATAGGACACCATTTGTCCCGATTGTTTGTTTATTGATTTTGGACCCGAATGATTGAATGACCCGATTGTATGACCCGATAAATGATTAAAGGACCCGATAGATGAAATTAAATGGATTATTAAAGTTAGGTTATGTCACTAAAAGTCCCATTAGCATGAATTGTGAACTACCGGGATTTGGTAGACGCTTATGCATTTAATAGTACTATTTGGGGACGATCACCCCAGTTCGCGCCTTGACGGTTGATCCCCGTCGTGCCACATTGATTGGTAAGCGAATTAATGTATGAGAAGATTTCCATAGCGTGACCTTTGTGACGACACGCTACTTTAGATGGGCAAAATTGGTATCGGGTTAGCTACCCGTTGTTGGTTTAGTAAGGTAACAATGTCATGCGGCTTATAATAATCCGAATTAACGAAATACTAATAGACGCTCCGAATTACGATGTATTGCCTGACTAGCAATACAGGGTCATACTATTGATATTATGTTTGTATTTTGGTTTTCATAACCATATTCATATAACGGTTTTTATTTAATCTATACAACGTTGCAAAACGTATTGTATGGTGTTTTTAACGACAATGATTCGTATAATGATTTTTAAGGCAAATGCCTATATTATGATTTTCGATAAGGATTTGTATAAAAATGATTTTGGCTATTTTACGGCCTATTACAATGATTAGTACGTATTGATTTTTGGTACTAATTTTATACCAAAGTTATATTGATGGAATTTATTAAACTCTATGAATTCACTCGGCGTTATCGCTGACCCTTTTCTTTTAACATGTTTATCTCAGGTACTTGAAGGTAATTCTCGGGAAGACAACAAGAATTCATGGCCCGCACCTAAACAATATTTTCCATTCAAATACTTTGTAAAACTTTGTATGAAATATAATGACTTGGGACCGATGTAACTTTGATGTTTATGAATGGAAATGATTTATTATTAAACGACGCGATTTTTATGCGTTGTCTATGATGTGAGTAATGTGCTATCCCGTAACACCAACTAGTCTTCCGCTGTACTAAGTTGTATAAATTTGGGGGTGTTATAGAAATGTTCCCCTTTTGAACATTATCCTTAAAAATATGGTGGCGAATCTCTATGTGCTTAGTTCTCGAACGTTGCACGGGATTCTTGCTAAGGTCTATTGCACCCTTGTTATCGCACATGATGGGAACATCATCAAGAGAAATCCTGTAATCAACAAGCGCTTGCTTCATCCATAGAGCTTGTTGACAAGCTTTACCGGCACTCACATACTCGGCTTCCATGGTGGATATAGCAAGAGCGGTTTGTTTCTTGGAGAACTAAGAAGTTAAACAACAACCCATGAAGGTACAAACTCCACTAGTGCTTTTCCAGTCCACATAGTCTCCCGCATGATCCGAGTCCGCGTAGACAATGGTTTCTACGACGGTCCCTTTAGGATACCATAATCCTAAATGTATAGTGCCCTTAATGTATCGGAAGATTCGCTTAACCGCTTCAAGGTGAGAGGTTTTGGGAGCCTCTTGGAAGCGAGCACAAAGGCAAACACTAAACATTATATCCGGTCGACTTGCCGTTAGGTACAACAAACTACCAATCATACCTCTATATTTGGTGTTGTCTACCGACTCACAATCATCATCTACGGTGAGTTTAGTATCCGATGCCATAGGGGTCTTCATAGGTCTAGAGTCTTCTAATCCAAATTTCTTTAGAATTTCTTTAACATACTTGGATTGATTAAAGAAAATACCATCGTCCGTTTGTTTAATTTGGAGTCCTAAAAAGAAGTTAAGTTCTCCTATCATACTTATTTCAAACTCGTCATGCATGATTTTGGCAAAGTCATCACACAATGATTGACAAGTTGAACCAAATATAATGTCATCAACATATATTTGTACGATAATGAGGTGAGAAACTTTCTTCTTTGTAAAGAGTGTATTGTCTACCATCCCCATGGTATACTCATGTTTTACAAGAAACACATTAAGTCTATCATACCATGCTTTGGGTGCTTGTTTGAGACCATAAAGAGCTTTCTTAAGCTTGTAAACATGATCCGGTTTCTCAAAATTAATCAAGCCGGGAGGTTGAGCCACATATACCTCCTCATTGATCAAACCGTTAAGAAATGCACTATTTACATCCATTTGTTGAAGCTTAAAGTCTAAAGCATAAGCTAAGAGGATTCTAATGGATTCTAATCTAGCTACGGGTGCATATGTCTCGTCATAATCAATACCTTCTTGTTGATTATAGCCTTGAGCTACAAGTCTAGCCTTGTTACGAGACACAAAACCATTCTCATCTAACTTATTCCTATTTACCCATTTGGTTCCTATGATTGTCAAACTTCTAGGCGGAGGAACAAGTTCCCAAACGTCATTAGCAATGAATTGATTCAATTCTTCTTGCATAGCGATGACCCAACTCTCATCCATCAAAGCTTCTTTAACATTCTTTGGTTCAATCAAGGAGACGAAACCAAAGAAGTTACTTTGATTTTGGACTTGAGATCTTAGGGTCGAGATCTTAGGGTCCTTTGATTTAGTTCGCCTATGACATTATCAAAAGCATGATCATTAGAATCCTTAATGTTTACTCCCTTTTCAACACTAAGGTCTTCAACTCCTATGTTTCTAACATCTTTGGCATTAACTATGTCTATTTCATCTAAGTCATCATCTACCAAAGGTGGTGTCTTAGATGAAGTTGGGGTTTCATGAAATGTCACGTTAAGTGATTCTTCAATTACACCTGAGGTTCTATTGAGGACTATGTAGGCTTTGCTAGTTTGAGAATAACCTAAAAAGATACCTTCGTAAAACTTCGGGTCAAACTTAGTAAGGTAGTATTTGGTGTTGAGAATGAAGCACTTGCTTCCAAACACCCTAAAGAATTCCAATGAGGGCTTCTTACCTTTAAGAATCTCATAGGGGGTCATTCCTAGAAAAGGTCGAATAAGAATTCGGTTGAGAATGTAAGTCGATGTGTCCACGACATTGCACCAAAATATTTGAGGCAAAGATTGCTCATTTAACATCGTCCTACTCATCTCTTGGATGGTCCTATTCTTCCTTTCAACTACCCCATTTTATTGTGGAGTTTGCGAGGAGCCGAGAAGTTATGGATAATACCATGAGCTTCAAAGAAGGCACCAAATTGCACTTCATTATCAAATTCGCTACCATGATCCGTCCTAAAGAGAAAAATAAACATCCTAGTTGATTTTGAATTCTTCGACTAAAGGTTTCGAAGTGATCGAAAGCTTCATTCTTAGACGCCAAAAATCTAGTCCAAGTGAATCTAGAGTAGTCGTCAACAATAACTAGGGTATAAAGGTTACCTCCATAACTCCGTATGGCGGAAGGTCCAAAGAGATCCATATGTAGGAGCTCTAAGCACCGAGAGGTCGAAACCAAATTCTTGGCTTTGTAACTTGAGTGAACTTGCTTCCCAATTTTGCAAGCATCACAAAAGTGACTATCAAACTTCATCTTGGGGAGGTGTCTTACCAACTCTTTAGAGACTAAAGATTTAGTTAAACGCATATTAGCGTGACCTAATCTCCTATGCCAAAGAGTAGAACTACCATCTAAAGTAGCTAGACATAAGTTGTCCTTTGACTTCCTATTAACCTTCATGACATAAAGACCATGCTTTCTAACACCTTTTCCAATGACTTTTCCATCTTTTACGATTTTACTGTCATATTCTGAAAAGACGACCTTACACTTATTGTCACAAATTTGACCTATACTTAGAAGGTTAAAACCTTAGTTATCTACGTGCTCTACGTTTTCTATAGTCATAGAGTCAAGAGAGATCGTACCTTTGCCAATGATATTACCACGTCTATTACTAGCGAATGTAACGTTACCTCCATCATATGCTTTGTAGTGTGAGAACAAACTTCGATTACGCGTCATGTGTTTAGAACAGCCACTATCCTTAATCCACTCATCGGGCTCTAGATCGATTCCCAAGCATATCTAGGTAACAACACACAAGATCAAACATTTGGTCCCCAATATCTCATGGGTCCAAAATTGTTAGTTTCAAATATCCCTTGCATTTGGTTGGGATGCATGAATGAAGGAGACATTCCCCATGGGGAGAAGTATTTTTGTTGACAATTATGCTAATTCATATGGCCATTTTGTTGTCCATAGTGTAAAAACTAGAAGGGGGGGGGGGTTGAATAGTTTCTAGTTCATTTTTTAGAACATTTCGCATAATTCACTGTGAGCGGTTCTTTAAACATACCCGCGGTTCCTTATCACTAATGAACCGCGTGTACCTTTAAGGAACCGCCAACAGTGGATGATGCCATTTGTTACTTGTTAAACTTTAACAATCCTTTGTACCAAATTCTCTATCAAGCTTGACTAGATATGAGATGTGTTTGATTGAAAGATAAATACTACAAGTAAGTAAACACACAAACACATCAAATCAAGAGTACATCAAGCAATAGTCTAATCATTAAGCACACACGTACTAAGCATAAGCTTTTCCGCAACTAGGATGTTTAGACTAAGTGATGTACACTTGACCATAATCTAAACATGAAGCACACACGTATTAGGCCTTAGCTTTTCCGCAACTTAGATGTTTAGATTATGAGATGCACACAACACACAACAACAATCATGCAACTATAAATACATCTAAAGAGGTAAAGACATAAATGTAAATGAATGTACCGACGCGATGATTTATAGTGGTTCGGTCACAAAGCTCCTCTTCGCCCTACTCCACTCCTCGAGTATACCTTACTCGAGAGTTACTTCACTAGTAAAAAAAACTCTTTTCAAGGCGGAGAAAACCATACACGTCGCTTACACAATTTCCGACACTAAGCTAGATGTCGAGTCCTAAACTTAGGTAGGACCAATCTACACAACGTTGCCCACTTCACCATTTAGCGACACAAGGCTAGATGTCGAGTTCTAATCGAAAGGTAGAACCAATCTTCACAACGTTGCCTACTTCACTATTTTACAACACAAGGCTAGATGTCGAGTTCTAATCGAAAGGTAGAACCAATATTCACGACTCTTCACTTTGAAGCTAAGTGAGAACTTCACTAGACACAACAACATCACTTTATAGTTTAGTGAGAACTCACACGACACAACCACATCACTTTATAGTTTAGTGAGAACTCACAACTCTTACCTATTACAACTCAATAAAACACATATCCAAGTGTACACATGTAACTTGGATCTACACAACATAGTAAGTATACACATATACAATGGATTTACACAAGACTTAATCCAAGTATTCACAAATACAATGGATTAACACAACTAATTAATATCTAAATTTTGTCAATTTTTTTATATCTATTTTTCGTTCCTCGACTCGACTCGAATTGATATCAAATTATTCAATAGATTTATCGTTTTTGGTTATAGAAATATTTTTGGTTTTTATGTTACTTGAATGCACGTAAAAAGATAAAAATTATACTATCAATAAGTAAATACTTACTAATCTAAACAAATTGCAAATACCGCAAGTAAAATAAAACACAAAGTACCAAATTAAAATACACAATTAAACTAGAATTATAAAAATGCTAAATAAAAATGACAAGTAAAAAAAATTGCAAAATACTAAATGCCAAAAACGTAAAATTATCCTAAAATTGAAAATACCAAATTTATACTACAAATGTAAAAACTATTTTCACTTTTTAATTAATAAAATCTAGTTAAAACTATTTTTATTTAAAACTAAATTATTTAAAATCTAATTCTAAAATCAATTTAAATTTCTAAAAGTAATAGAATATTTTTATTTATTTATTTTATTTATTTTTTTAAACTGTATAAAATTAATTTTAAAAATAATGATTAAAATTTATTAAATGAAAACTTTAATTTAATACTTATAAAAAACTGACAGCTAAAACTAATGAAGCTATATTAAATTCTAAGGCTGAATTTAAACAAAAACAGAAAGCTAGATCAAGTGGTTAACACCTTTGGCCCATGACCAGGAGGTCATGGGTTCGAGTCCCATAGTGACATTTTTTCTATTTTTTTTTTAGTTCAGTTGTGTGTGCAAACCACAATACCAAATTCATGTTAGTTTAAAGGAACGTTGGTACTAACATCCAGATATGCAGTTAAATCAAGAGTAAAATAGACAGTGCACCCACAGGTTAATTCACAAACTAGATTCAGCATTATTAACAAACATTAAAAAAATGCAAATTAGATTTGACTGATACCAGCAAACTAAAAATCAGATTTAAAACAAATCTTTAAGACAGAATACTCAAATTCAGATTTATACTAAACCCCTATCTAACAAATTTTAAAACAGATATATCACTTTTACTAAACAGATTAAAAACTTAAATCTAAACAATATGAAAATTAAAATTTTAAATAGATAAGCAAACGATTTCAGAAAAACTAAACAGTGAAAATCATATAACCTCAAACAGTTTAACTAAATAACATAAAAATAAAAAAAAACATAAAAAAAATTAAATTGAATTAAACCTTGTGGAGAAAACCGTTGGGAAGTAGATGCGGCGCTGAGCCGTCTAAACAATCGACACCACCACCATATCATCTAACACCATCAACAGCTTACCACTCTCGAACCCAAAATAATCAACAAGTCAAGCTAGTACAGTACTCTCGAACCACGAATCAAACGAACCGAACCAACTATTTAATAAATCAACCAGTAGGGTTTGACTTTTTATTCCAATCTTACTTTATCTTTTAATTTTGCAATTATTTAAAATAAACAAGAACAAAGCAGTAACAAAATTGATGGGACAAAATAGAAATTTTATTAATTCAAATTAAACCTTACAATTTTATAAAAAAAATTACATTAATTCCTATTCTTAAATTAACATAAAAACAGTAAAGTAAAAAAAATGGAAAGCCAAATACATTGAGAAGAGAGGGTTTTTATAGGCAAACCCTAAAACTTGTTGATGAAGATTTGTTGAGCAGGGAAAACCATCTTGGCCCTTGAATCTTCACTCTCTTTCTTCTCTCTTGACCATACGGTCAAAAATCTTCCTTGTGCACACGGATCGCCAGGCTGGCTTGGATGTGTGCTTCTTGTGTTTCTTCTCTGCTGAGGTGGCTTTAGATGATTGGTGGATTGGTTGATGTGAGGTGTTTAAACCAATCACAGAAAAGGAAGGGTGCCACATTTGATTGTGGAGACCACCATCATCTTCCGAAAAAACTGGGAATTTATTAAGGAGCGCGTGGTGCACTTGCTTTGATAAGAAAAACCTCCAATCAATATTGATCTAGGGTTTGGGTGGCTGTGATGGGTATTTTTTTTCTTGACTGCGTTTCTTTGCCTTTCTTTGCTTTTGTTATAACTTCGTTTGTATCGAAAGTTGTTTGACCAAAAGAAAGTATGTAAATACTTCTTGAACCGTCATACTTATTGTTTCATGGGCCTTGAACCCATAATACTCCACCGTCCTTTAATTTTTCGTTGGGCCTTTTGATATGGGCTTTTGTTTACCAAGAAAAAGATACTACTCTCACCGTCCACTTATTATCATGTTTTGGGCCTTTTGATTTGGGCCAAGACAAGATAGTAACTTTAATTATTTCATATATGGGCTTTCAGGCCCATTAACCAAATGTGGGACCCACAAAGCCCAATAACTTTATAAAACTTAAATCCTTGAATAAACGACTTGATTTTTAGCTTCTTGATCTTTTCTTCAAATCTCGTGTCGTTATTTTCCGGTTTTGGTGCTCTTGGTACCTTTGGAATTTTTGCACTTTTGGTTCTTTGACTTTTCTTCAACAATTGACCGTGAAATTCCGTGTTTTCTTTCCTTTTTATCTTTTGTACTTATTTCACACAAAAACACAAAACCACGCGTAATTCCGACTTTTACGATATTAAACACATGATTAGGTCTTGTTTTTCATTGATTTTAGTGGTAAAAGGATAAGTGTTTACACACTTATTAAATCCCCTACACTTGAACATTGCAATGACCCCATGCAATTCATAATTTTTAAAGCATAAAGTTATATTTTTCTTATAATTAACCTATCTTGGCCTTTATTATGATATACTATTACTACTACAATAAAAAGAAAAAAACTTTATTCAAGGAAACAAAAGTTATAATAATTTCCATTAATTTATTAACTTTGAAATTGTTTGATGGAAGAAACTCGTAAAGAAATCTAAGACTTAAATTAGGGCTTTGGTGTCATGAATATTAATCACCCTAAAGTTTCACGTTCCCATACCAAGCTTAAAAACAAGATCATTGTTAACCATAATCTTAAGTTAAAACCACTTATATAAGACAATTGTGTAATACTCTTTCTCCAATTCCTAAGTTGTATCTCTAGATTTTAAAGAATGTCATTCACCCGTAGGCTCATTTGACTTATTTAATAATCTTTAGTCAAAAAAATGAAGGCAAAACGGTGCAAACCCGACACTCAGAACCTAACCTCGTCCTAAAAAGCGTTGTTACTAAAGTAAGCCCACATCAAGGATAATTTAACACGATTTGGGGAATAAATTCCCGGATCCGAAATTTGGCCAATAGTACTACTTATTATTTATTCCTCCAAAGTCATGTAGACTTTATGTGGAGTTTATCAAATTCACATCATATACCCTTAGGCTCTTTAAGATGTAAAAGTGATCCTTATCTATGGTCCACACCCTAAGGCTCCTTAAACCATAAACAAGGGAATTGATTTTTGATCAATTTTTATTCAACACTTACCATGCCATACACCCTAAGGCTCTAATGACAAGGTTTGTGCTACATGCCCCACACCCTAAGGCTCCTTGAGGTCATGTTTTAATCTTATTCTTTCTTTCTTTATGATATATATATATATATATATATATATATATATATATATATATATATATATATATATATATATATATATATATATATATATATATATATATATATATATATATATATATATATATATATATATATATATATATATATATATATATATATATATATATATATATATATATATATATATATATATATATATATATATATATATATATATATATATATATATATATATATATATATATATATATATATATATATATATATATATATATATATATATATATATATATATATATATATATATATATATATATATATATATATATATATATATATATATATATATATATATATATATATATATATATATATATATATATATATATATATATATATATATATATATATATATATATATATATATATTAGGCCAAATTCCACGGTCCCATGGTCTGAATACCTCCTACTTAGTGGTTATGAGCCACCTTAGTCGGAAGTCCACAACGCTGGCACCCTCAATGTGTTCATGCTTTAATTACAAGGAGATAAAAGATTTGGCTAAGAGCTAAGATATCGAATCTACACCGCAAAAATCCTCATTTATTAAGCAATTAAATATACAAGCGGGAAGAAAGAGCCACAAAAACTCATATAAGCAAGAATTAACCCTTACACTTATTATCAACTCTATCAGCTCTCGTTCTCTACAATTTAAAATCTCAAGGAATGAGACTCGTGGATGCTTAGCCTAATAAACCAATTAAGGTCCATATGGTTAAGGATACTAGCTAGAGTAAACTTGGATAAGTAAACTCGGGTTGAGTCAAAATATTCACGACAGGCCTAATATATCAAAGACATCTAAACTTGTTAAAACCATTTTATTCATTTATTTATTTTTTTGACTTTATTCTTTGAAATGGAAAATATAAATACGATGCGCTGACAAAAGGAAAGAAAATAAAAGAAAATAAATGGAAATACTACTAGGCCAAAATAGATCAGAAATTTGAAAAATGTTGAAAATTTTTAATTTTCCGGTTAAATGAGGTCAAATTCATGGAAAAGTCCACTAAAATTCGATAGAAGTCCCCCCTACACTTAATATAAACATTGCCCTTAATGTTTAAGCATGCGGGAGAATAAACTCCCCTACACTTAGGACATTGTGCACATTGTTTAAATCGAGCTAAGGAAGAGAAAAGTAAAGTGATTACATTTATTCATCTTATTTATATACATGTATGAATCAAAATAGTTTTGATAGAACCGGGTACACGGAAACACGGGATCACGGGTCGCATCAAAAACACCGAAAGTGGATCATTAAAGCACATGTCCCTGCACAACATCACAACACAAACAACCTACTTGGCTCCCCCCTACACTTATTGGTGGAAATGGGTGAAGGTGAAAAAGGGTGGAAAGGATGGAAAAGGTAAAAATCTAACCTAGTTATACGATGCTTGATTTATTTATCACGAGTCTCTAGCTCGACTCGATTCCCCGAATATCATCATTCAAATGGGAAAAATCATGAAACACCGAGATTTACAAGGGAGGAAAATCTCTCCATGATAGAGGATGAAACAAAGTCATATAAGGAATACCCCATGAAAATCCACCCGGGTCAAACACATAATTTCCATCACGAAACCCCGAGGTGGTAAAATCACACAAATCAAAGAAAAGTGGGGTACCCTTAGTCAAAAGTGTCTCATAAGGAAGGGTAAGGTGATTTGGCAATGAAAGTACAAGAGTCTCTATTCCGGGATCAAACACCGGTTCCTTAACGGGAAAATAGCAAGAGGTGTTGACATTAAAGCTCAAAATATCATCATAATCCAAAGTGGGAAAGTCGTCCTCTTCCAAACTTGATGTGTAAACATAAGTGTCATCGGAGTCATAGGAAAACTCATCCTCATGAGGAAAATAGGCATTTAGAAAGATATCTAAATCCTCCTCAAATGGAATATCCTCTAAAGTAGGAATGATCTCTAAGAGTGGAGGATCCTCCTCAAAAGTCATGACTTCTAAAATTGGGGTATAAAAGTCAAAAGGAGTCTCCATAATGGAAGAATCACTCATAGAGATATGAGGTGCATTAAAGTCATGTGGTGGGTCATCAAAAATAATGAGATCACTTAAAGAAGTGTCATCATCGTAATCATCAAAGATTGGTAGATCAAAAGTGGGTGGGTCAAAAGGTGGGTCGCCTAAGCCGAAGATAGTGTGATTACTTAAAGAAGTGTCATCACTATAAGTATCATAAATAGGAGTTGCAAAAATTTGAGGCTCTAAGGGAAGGGATGAAGTTATCACAAAATCATTTTGATTAGACCTTTGAATTCCAAAAGGATTAATAAAAATCTCTTCATTATCATAATTAGAACATCAATCATATTGACCGACTCTTTTCCATTTGATTTAGTTGTGATTTTTCCCATTTTAAAAACTTGTTGTTCATCCCTAACCCTAAGAATTAACTCCCCTTCGGCCACATCAACTAAGGCTTTTCCGGATCTTAAGAATGGTCTACCAAGTATTAACAGAATACGAGGATCCATCTCATAGTCGACGACGACAAAGTCCACGGGAAAAGTGAATGTACCAACTTGAACAAAAACGTCCTCGGAAATACCAATGGGGTATGCGAGAGTTCTATTAGCTAACTCGAGAGTCATGCGAGTCGGTACAAGGTCGGGTAATGATAATTGTTCCATACCAAGAGTGGCATAAGATTGATGCTAGCGCCGAGATCCGCTAAAGCCCTACAATCATCAATTTGAGGAAACGAGCAAGGTAACACGAATCGTCCAGGATCTCCTAGCTTTTCGGTAAGCTCTTTGAGAAGAATTGCGGAACAATTCTCATTTAAACGAGTATTAACGAGCTCTACCATCTTTTCCTTCTTATTGAAAAAATCTTTGAACATTTTCATAAATTTAGGCATTTGAGCAAGTGCTTCAATAAGGCTAATGTTAACATTCACTTGGGAAATCATTTTCAAAAAGTTGGAAACATGAACGTCATCTTTGGTGAGCACTTTAGCCTTGTCCAACCTAGAGGGATAAGGAATATTGGTCTTTGAAGTTGAAGGTTGAGAAGGAGAAGGACTCGCTTCTTGAACAACCTTAGGGTTAGGCTCATTAGGCAATGGAGAACTAGTACTAGGAGTGGTAGTGGGAGGAATCACCAAAGGGGATTAGGATTACTCATTATGACCTTCGGGCCTTGTCTCTCCTTTATGGGCGAAGGGATGGAAGGTCCCACTAAAGTGGCTCCACTTCGAGTAGTGATAGCACTCACATTTGCACGAGGGTTAGTCTCGGTATTAGAAGGTACGGATCCTTGGGGTCTAAGGGCTTGCAACATTTGCACGAACTTCCTATCGGTAGACTCTTGCATTTGTTTCATAGTTTTCTCATGTTCGGTTAATTTTTGTAGAACCAAGTCCATTTGAGGATTATGCATGTTCATTTGATTATACCCTTGATTGTTAAACCCTTGATTAGGAAAACCTTAGTTTTGACATTGATTATAATTTTGAAAACCTTGATTTAAACCTTGATTTTGAAAATCTTGGTTATTAAATCCTTGATTTTGCCCTTGAAAATTCCCTTGATTTTGATTAAAACCCCGTGTATTTGAATTCCCTTGAAAATTACCCCGTTGAGGACCTTGGTTCCTATTTTGGGCGGGTAGGGGTGGTCTTTGTAGAGCTACAAATCCCGGGGGAGCCAAATAGTTATTAGACTTATAAGACAAATGGTTAACATCAACCTTTGGTTTGAAATGAACCCGCTCATTTTCATTGTTGTTTATAAGCATAAACTTCTTGTTGTTGACTGTAAACCTTGTCACAATTATAGTACGAACGTGGTCCACCACAAGTTTCACACGTTTCACTAGTCTCTTTTGAAGCATTCACATGTGTAGTGGGAGGGTTATCTCTTAAAACAAGGTGTTTCACAAAAGCTCCTTAATTTGATTAGTCACCTCATTATCGCTAGCACTAGCTATTGTAGTCCGTACACTCTTGGTTTGAACTTTTGCCTTGTTTTCAATTATTGCCCAAGCCTCGTTCATGGATTTCACAAGAATAATACCCCCCACGGCACTATTAAGTGAGTCTTGGTCATTAAGAGTTAAACCATTGTAAAACGTATTGATTTGATGCACTTTTGTAAAACCATGTTGTGGACATTTTCGTAAAAGCTCCTTAAAATGGTCCCAAGACTCACTAAACGTTCCCCATATTTTTGTTCAAAGGTAATGATGGCATTCCTTAAAGCGGTGGTCCGTGATGGTGGGAAAAAGTAGTTAATGAACTTGGTCTCTAATTCAATCCATGTGGTGATACTTTGGGGTGGTTCCTTATCAAGCCAAATCCGGGCTTGTCCCTCGAGGGAAAAAGGAAAGAGGAGTAAACGAATGGCCTCTTGTGGCACCCCATTGTATTTGACGGTGTTTTCCAATTGTATGAAACGTTTTATATGAGCGTGTGGGTCATCATTAGTACGGCCTAAAAATGGTGTAGCGGAAACCATTTGAACATAACCTGTTTTTAGTTCAAAATTATTCGCTCCAATATCCGGCACCACAATCACGTCATCATTTCCTTCAACGTGAGGTTGTAAAATCTCAATCATTGGTCGATTATCCGTTGCCATCGTGTTGTTCAAAGCTCGATTCTCGGGATCGGCTTGAGTGACGGTCTTTTTGTTCTTCTTCTTTTTGGAAGAATTAGAAATATCTGGTACACCACTCAGTATGTGTGCACGCGCACGAGTGTGCATACAACTAAACTCGAGGAATGAGGTAGGAGACCTCGGTCGACTTTGAGAGGAAAGGGATTATCCCTCTCGAGGTTCAATATTAAAAAGCTACAAAAAATATATACGTAATACTACTTGAGTTGGCAAACCAATAATCGGTCGTCCCTCTCAATATATGCACAAGCAAGCGGGGAAACGACGTGGCACAAAGCACTTAAAAACCATTTTCCTTAGACGGCCTTTTATAGTGCGTCACCTTATACCCACCTTATAGTTTGTATAAATCGAGTTCAAACTTTTTATTAGTATTTATCTATTTTGCCTTTATTTTTCTTTGATCGATACACATAAATGGAACCAGAACGCCTCCAAATACGGTGTAATGCTTCGGAAATACTTTTGGAATATTGTGTATTAAAGTTCTATACGTAATATCTAATAGTAAAAGAAAAATCTTTTTGTATTTTTTTTAGAAAAATATATATTCACAATAAAAAGTGAAAGAAAACGAAATAACAAAAATAACAATAATACGTAATATTTTTGGTGTAATACTTTAGGAAAAGTATTGCTTTTGGATTTTTAAAATTTTTTTTGGTGCAAATCTTAGGAAAGAGCTTTTGTGATTTTTTTTAATTTTTTTTTTGTATTTTTAAGTTTTGTATTTTTTCATGTTTTTGATTTTTTAACGAAAAGTAACGTTAAAAAATGAATGGATCCCAAAATCCAAATCTTCTCACAAAAAATCGCCAGTCGTAACGAGCGAAGCGGCAACGGCGCCAATTTAATGTAGGAAGTTTTTCTTATCAAAGCAAGTGCACCACACGCTCCTTAATAAATTCCCAGTTTTTTTGGAAGATGATGGTGGTTTTCTCAATGAAACGTGGCACCCTCCCTTTTCTATGATTGGTTTAAACACCTCACATCAACCAATCCACCAATCATCTAAAGCCACCTCAGGAGAGAAGAAACACAAGAAGCACACATCCAAGCCAGCCTGGCGATCCGTGTGCACAAGGAAGATTTTCGACCGTATGATCAAGAGAGAAGAAAGAGAGTGAAGATTGAAGGGCCAAGATGGTTTTCCCTTCTCAACAAATCTTCATCAACAAGTTTTAGGGTTTGCCTATAAAAACCCTCTCTTCTCAATGTATTTGGCATTCCATTTTTTTTACTTTACTGTTTTTATGTTAATTTAGAAATAGGAATTAATGTAATTTTCTTTTATAAAGTTGTAAGGTTTAATTTGAATTAATAAAATTTCTATTTGGTCCCATCAATTTTGTTAATGCTTTGTTCTTGTTTATTTTAAATAATTGCAAAATTAAAAGATAAAGTAAGATTGGAATAAAAAGTCAAACCCTACTGGTTGATTTATTAAATAGTTGGTTCGGTTCGTTTGATTCGTGGTTCGAGAGTACTGTACTGGTTCGACTTGTTGATTATTTTGGGTTCGAGAGTGGTAACTTGTTGATGGTGTTAGATGATATAGTGGTGGTGTCGATTGATTAGACGGCTCAGCGCCGCATCTACTTCCCAACGGTTTTCTCCACAAGGTTTAATTCAATTTTTTTTTAATTTTTTTTATGTTTATGTTATTTAGTTAAATTGTTTGAGGTTATATGATTTTTACTGTTTAGTTTTTCTGAAATCATTTGCTTATGTGTTTAAAATTTTAATTTGCATACTGTTTAGATTTAAGTTTTTAATATGTTTAGTAAAAGTGATATATCTGTTTTAAAATTTGTTAGATAGGGGTTTAGTATAAATCTTAATTTGAGTATTTTGTCTTAAAGAGTTGTTTTAAATTTGATTTTTAGTTTGCTGGTATCTGTCATAAATCTGATTTGCATTTTTTAATGTTTGTTAATACTGCTGAATTTAGTTTGTGAATTAACATGTGGGTGCACTGTCTATTTTACTCTTGATTTAACTGCATATCTGGATGTTAATACCAACGTTCCTTTAAACTGACATGAATTTGGTATTGTGGTTTGCAGACACAACTGAACTAAAAATTTTTTTTTTCTAAAAAATGTCACTATGGGACTCGAACCCATGACCTCCTGGTCATGGGCCATAGGTGTTAACCACTTGATCTAGGTTTCTGTGTTTGTTTAAATTCAGCCTTAGAATTTAATATAGCTTCATTAGTTTTAGCTGTCAGTTTTTTATAAGTATTAAATCAAAGTTTTCATTTAATAAATTTTAATCATTAGTTTTAAAATTAATTTTATACAGTTTAAAAAATAAATAAATAAAACAAATAAAAATATTCTATTAATTTTAGAAATTTAAATTGATTTAGAATTAGATTTTAAATAATTTAGTTTTAAATAAAAATAGTTTTAACTAGATTTTATTAATTAAAAAGTGAAAATAGTTTTTACATTTGTAGTATAAATTTGGTATTTTTTTTAGGATAATTTTACGTTTTTGGCATTTAGTATTTTGCAATTTTTTTACTTGTCATTTTTATTTAGCGTTTTTATAATTCTAGTTTAATTGTGTATTTTAATTTCGTACTTTTGTGTTTTATTTTACTTGCGGTATTTGCAATTTGTTTAGATTAGTAAGTATTTACTTATTGATAGTATTATTTTTATCTTTTTACGTGCATTCAAGTAACATAAAAACCAAAAATATTTCTATAACCAAAAACGATAAATCTCTTGAATAATTTGATATCAATTCGAGTCGAGTCGAGGAACGAAAAATAGATATAAAAAGAATTGACAAAATTCAGATATTACTAATCCAAGTTTTTACAAATACATTGGATCTACACAATTAATGATCCAACTATACCCATATACATTGGATCTACACAAGATTGATCCAAGTATACACATATACATTGGATCTACACAAGACACAAATAAAAATGATGAACATGATGATCTTCATCAAGACTTCATCTTTAATCACATCACAAAATGTGTGAGTGATCTTCTCTTCGCACTTAAGAGGATGAGGAGATTCAAGGAGAGAATCACATCTTAAAAAAGATTAATCTAAACTAACTAATCAAGGGTTTAAAGATGTTTTTGAAGAAACTGTGCAAAAAGGGTTGAAAGAAAACCTGGAAATGATCCACTATTTATAGGAAAACTATGCAACTTCTATAAAGACCCGCAGTTCCTTAAGTACCCCGCGGTTCCTTATCAATAAGGAACCGCGGGTTCCTTTAAGGAACCGCCGGCTTAGAGTCCGTGCATTTTTGTCCTTTAGTGGGGATATGCCATCTGGGGTAGTTAATACCCTCAAAGGATATTCCTTTGGCATATGGAATATGCCAAATTCATATTAAAGAATATTCTTTGGAATATACCATAGGGAATATTGTTTGAAATATTCCAAATTCAAATTTCCATTTTTTTTAATAAAACATTTTCTTAAAACTAAAGTTAATTAAAATTACTTTGTCACTTTGTATAAGAGTGAGTTTTAAGAAAATATTAATGCTTGATCACTTAGTTAGGTTAATGACAAGTTTATTCATACCTTGAGTGATTCATGCCGAATGCGATCTTGGAGGTGTCGAGAGAAGTATACAAATGTATTCTTGAGTGATTACGAGTACCTTACAATTTTATATAATGTATTGTGAATTATACGTTTGTCATCAACAAAACACGAAGAGATTATATCGGCTAAACATCGTAATGTTTGCACTAACAATCTCCCCCTTTTTGATGATGACAAACAAGTAAACCGCAACGCATATTAAAATGTATACGTTACTCGTTTAAACTTACTTCTTCCCCTTTTGTCGAATCAAAAAGATAGTCTTCATTTGTAGAAGGAGAGGATCAACTTCGAGAGAACATGCATTCAAAAAAAGCTAATCATCCATTGTGGTTGACGGTTGAGAAGCGAGAATACAAACCGTAGACCCATCATCCAAAGATATCGAGCTTGCGTCATCCTAGTGAAGTCTTCAATCACCATAGGTTAACCAACTCTATGCATTATAATATGCTTATCTTCGAGATTCCAAAAATGCATTACTTGCAAGATGTTCGATGAATGCAATTTAAGTGAGTCAACGATCGCAAATGTAATGAGTTGAACTCTTAAAAATGCTCCCCCGTGATATGAACTCCCCCTTGCTTGAGGCACCAACAAAGCAAGAGAAGTGACAAGCTACAAAAAAGGGTTAGATGTCCCACAAAACATAGTTAGTGAACAAGAGCATATATATATAGCAATGTCACCCAAGCAGAATTAGCTTTAAACAACTTGAGTACAAAGAGAGGGACTCAAGGGAAAGTTAAAACAGTCTTAACTTTTTAGAAGTGTCAAAAATATGAGAAGATAAGAAAAATAAGAGGGTTATTAGATAGAAAAGAGAACCCAACTTATTTTGGTGACACCAAAAAAATATAAAAAGGACTATAGAGAGAAAAGAAATGTCCAATTTTTAAAAAGAGAATATTATCAAGAGGACATACTCCACTTTAATATCATGGCAAAAATACCAAACTAAAGAGAGTATGACATGGACAATAAAAACAATTCCACATAGTCGAAAAGAGAGAAAGAAGGACTAGGATGAAAAGAAAAATGAGGATAAAAACAAGTCATTTGCACAAACAATGACAAGCATTGAAGAAAGAAGTGTGCACGCGATGCTATCAATCCAAAATCAAGTCAAAGGAAAGGATCTTGACAAGATCAATTCACAATTGTTGGAATAGAGGTAGAGAAGAAACATCCATACTAATTGTAATGATAATATGTCAAAGGGCTAAAAGCTTAGAATTTTTGGAATCACCCAAGAAAATTCAAGATTTAACCAAAATCCTCTCAAAAGGTTAAAAACTTAGAATTGTTGGAATCACCCAATCCAATTGTAAATTTTAACCTCAATTGACTCTAAAAACGAGAAGAACAAAAAATATAAAACCAAAGACATTATAGGCAAGGATGCTTATGAATATCGACACCAAAAAGATGACTCAATGATATAAAGAAAGAGATCAAATAAGCCAAAGAATAGAAGGACCAAGATGGATGGTGTTTAGCATACGATAAACTACATGCTCAAAGTTTCCTAGCTCTTCTTAATCATTGTGAATGTTCATAGAACAATTACGTGATGAGGAAAAGGTGAGGCTCGACTCAACTTAGTTTATAAGGATAGAAGAGAGAGACTCGACTTAGAGAGGCATGATTAAAATAAATCAATAGAAACTCAAAAGAAGTTCAAGAAGACATGATATAGTTAGCACAAAATCTAACACATAATCAAGTAAGCACATAAGATAATTCATGCAATGCCTAATATAATCATAGAAGAAGGATATACATTAAAAGAAAAGATCCTAGTAAATGCCTATATGCAACACAAAGGAGATGGCGGTTTACTTAAAATTTAACAAAGTAAAACCTAACTCAACTAAGCATGCAAAATTAAGAAAAGAGTTCCATGACTCCTAGACCTAAACGCAAGTAGGTTTAAGCATGAAAGCATACGCATGTAAGCATAAGCATGTAAGCATAAGCATGTAAACATAAATATGTAAGCATAAGCATGTAGTAGCAATTAAGCAAGAATCAAAACAAAAACCATAGAGATTAATGTGCAAGGCTAAATGTACTCTAGAGACTTATATAGAAATGGCAAGCTTAATAAAGTCTACAATAAACCAATGTAGAGAAGATGCATAATTAACACATATGACAAGTAAGAAACATGATTACATAAAAAAAAGAGAATAAGTAAAACATGTTAGCACTTAGCATTTAAGGACATGCATGAGTTAGACACATCTAAGAGATATTATATTGGAATTACTTGACAAAGACAAAACTTTTATAATAAGCATGCATTCATTAACTAAGCAATTAAGCATATAGCATACGGATAAGCAAGAAGATATATAAGCATGTAACATACAAGGAAGTCATGTATCTAGATATCACAAATCAAGCTACATGTACTATAAATCTCCAAGGAGAATCCTAATTCTTATTAGTTTAAGAAAAGGACTCAAAATAAGAGAAAATAAAGAAACACAATAACAACAAGATCTAAGACACATAGATAAATCATGTAGAAAATAATGAAACAAATACAAGAACATAAAGATCATACAACTATGTATGAAACACAAGCCTATAACTTAAGCATAATTCTAATTCTAGTTACACTAGAACTCTAAGATTTGCTTAAATTAAATGTCTAATTAATAAGCAACACACATGCTTAATTAGAAGACAAAGTGGTATCAGAATTTGGTGGAAAAGGCTTGGTGATAATCTTGTAATTCAACACATCAAAGATATGAGACATGACAAGATGTTGATATTGACAATAATGACAATATGTTCCATGATGCATGACCTTATCATGTGATAGAAGAGGAACACAAAAGGGAAGTGGTGGAAAAGGAGAGTTTCCTAAATCAATTACCTTAGAAGGAGAAGAGATTTGAAATGTGTGTTCTTTGGTGGAAAATCAAGGCTTTCATTTGGTAAATAGAACATTTTGCTTAGGTGAGAAAGAGATGAAAAAATGCTTAGGGTTAAGAGGACAAAGCACAAGATATTTTGGGAGTGATCAAAGGCTTAAAACAAAGATTCCAAAAGATGTTCTAACAATTGGTAAGTTTTAGAAAACCCGTTTTTGAATGCTTCTGCCCGCAGTTCCTTATCTTCGCCAGCGGTTCCATAACGATATGGAACCGTTGGTTATTTAAGAACCACCCACAGAAGGTGTGTTTTGGGGGATAAGGGAATTTTTCCAATTCAGCAAATCCTAATATTCTAGTCTAACTTATCATAAAGTTATGCTAAAGAGCAATAAAAACTAGAACGCACACAAAGGAAAAACACATAGGTTCAATTAGCACTTAAGAAAAAAGCTAAGAAAAACCTAATGGCTACCAACGAAAAAGACTCCTAATGAAATACAAAGTTCATCGATGTAAACTATCAATAGTCATAATTAGGAAGAGTCATTTAATCAATTTAGAGAATGAGTATGAGACTATCACTAGAGATGCTCAATTACGGCTACGCATAACCATTTTTACGAGTTATACACTAACTAAACTTCTCACATGAAGTAATTTAACCGTAAGGTCAAATGGAATTTCTTGTGCAAGTTCTCTAGTAGTCATTCTCATGTTAGACAAAACGTAATTCCTACATTTGCCTAATGAAGTGTAGCAAGGATGAAACTTACATAACCACACAATGCATGACCTAATGGGGTTTAAGAATGCACCATTGCATATCTTGACAAAAGAGTCTAGTTAAGGATATTTACCTTAATAGATCTTGAGGCCAATAACATTGAATTGTATAAACTAAGTTTACATAATTTGTTAGAACACTCTTGATTTGTCTTTCGGAAATGACACATTTACCAATTGCATTGCAATGTAAATTACTTGAGTATTTCGGATGAAACATCTAAGTTGTCAAACCGACTCCATTGTGCATTATAAGAAATTATTAAACAAAACATGTCTAATAATTTGAACAAGTAGATTCAATATACCATCGTCAACACAAGTGTGAGTTATGATCCAATGTATATTATTAATAGCCCACATTCATGTCTACACTAAAAATATGTCAATTAGATTCGATAATGATATCAGTCATAATTTGAATAATGAATTGATATATATTTGAAATCTTTCTTGATTCCCACTAACACTCCTTTAAGAGAAAATAGCTAAGATTTTCAAAGGGTGTTTCATGTTTTATAGTGAGACATTAATCTACTTGAACTAATAAGACAATGATCGAGTAAGACGACCCATATCAAAAGATTTGACAAGCTCCCAAAGCTTTCAAACCTAAAAGTGTTAAAGAACATGCCAAGGTGTACAAAATGTTTATGTAACATTTGTAAACCAAGAGATGTTAATCCTATATGCAATGCACACATAATGTTGCAACTAAAATGCAAGAAATCTAGCATACATCCTATTTAGGAAAAACTAGATACTAACAAATACCAAGCAAGGCACAAGAGACTAGACATATAAGAAATACTAATACAAATAGCAAGGAACACTTAATAATGTCTACATATAATAATAACACACAAGGAAACACACAAACAATTAGCTTAACACATAAAAGCATTCGTCCATGTTTTGAGTGTTAGATACAACAAAGTATTCATAGCTTGATTTTATTTGAAAATAGTCTTTGACCCATTTAAAATATAATTAAGTTTAACACTTTGTAAATATATAAATTTTTAAAGATATATCACCAAGAGATGTCTAACATAATAGAAAAGAGTACAACACAAGTTTTACGACAAACCGACACTCAATACTTTGGACAAAGTATGGAACTTAGAAACCATCCAAATTTTAAAGTTATAATAAAGGTTTAAAATCATTTTTAATTGAAAGAAAATTCAATTACGTTCGAAATGACGGGTGGCACGACTTCTACAGACTTACGGTTGATTTTATATGATTTTTCAAAGTTTTCAAAAATCTGCATCGGACTGACCGCGGTTCCTTATTGATAAGGAACCGTGGGGAATATATAAAGAACCGCGTCCAGAGGACAAAAATGGGGTTTTTGGCCAGAATCATTTGGTAACTTTTTGGAAGGACTTAGGACTTTAAAAAATCATTTTAGACACATAGAACTCGTATTTTAGAGTTAATTATGACACAAAAGATTTTTATACTTCCAAACATGAAAAGATTTAATTCAAGCTATTATACAAAGTTTATTTAACACCAAAACTTGTACGAATGAAACAACAAAACACATTTCATAAGTAATCACTCTTCATGAACAATTTGATACAAAGATCGTCTCTATTTTTAAAAACCGTTTTCATTTTTAAAAACCACTTGTTTTGAAAAAGAGAGCAAAGATCGATCCAAGCTTTAAAGTACAATATACTTCAAAGATTTTGAATAACCTTGCTTTGATACCAATTGTAGAAACTAGAAGGGGGGGGGGGGGTTGAATAGTTTCTAGTTCATTTTTTAGAACATTTCGCATAATTCACTGTGCGCGGTTCTTTAAACATACCTGCGGTTCCTTATCACTAATGAACTGCGTGTCCCTTTAAGGAACCACCGACAGTGGACGATGTCATTTGTTACTTGTTAAACTTTAACAATCCTTTGTATCAAATTCTCGATCAAGCTTGACTAGATATGAGATGTGTTTGATTGAAAGATAAATACTACAAGTAAGTAAACACACAAACACATCAAATCAAGAGTACATCAAGCAATAGTCTAATCATTAAGCACACACGTACTAAGCATAAGCTTTTCCGCAACTAGGATGTTTAGACTAAGTGATGTACACTTGACCATAATCTAAACATGAAGCACACACGTACTAGGCCTTAGCTTTTCCGCAACTTAGATATTTAGATTATGAGATGCACACAACACACAACAACAATCATGCAACTATAAATACATCTAAAGAGGTAAAGACATAAATGTAAATGAAAGTACCGAAGCGATGATTTACAGTGGTTCGGTCACGAAGCTCCTCTTCGCCCTAATCCACTCCTCCAGTACACCTTACTCGAGAGTTACTTCACTAGTCAACAAAACTCCTTTTAAGGCGGAGAAAATCATACACGTCGCATACATAATTTCCGACACTAAGCTAGATGTCGAGTACTAATCTTAGGTAGGACCAATCTACATAACGTTGCCCACTTCACCATTTAATGACACAAGGCTAGATGTCGAGTTCTAATCGAAAGGTAGAACCAATCTTCACAACGTTTCCTACTTCACCATTTTACGACACAAGGCTAGATGTCGAGTTTTAATTGAAAGGTAGAACCAATCTTCACGACTCTTCACTTTGAAGCTAAGTGAGAACTTCACTAGACACAACTACATCACTTTATAGTTTAGTGAGAACTCACAAGACACAACCACATCACTTTATAGTTTAGTGAGAACTCACAACTCTTACCTATTACAAATTAATAAAACACATATCCAAGTGTACACATGTAACTTGGATCTACACAACATAAATCCAAGTATACACATATATAATGGATTTACACAAAACTTAATCCAAGTATTGACAAATACAATGGATTAACACAACTAATCTAAGTATTCACAAATACATTGGATCTATACAATATTGATCCAAGTATACCCATATACATTGGATCTACACAAGATTGATCCAAGTATACACATATACATTGGATCTACACAAGACACAAATAAAAATGATGAAAATGATGATCTTCATCAAGACTTCATCTTTAATCACATCACAAATGTGTGAGTGATCTTCTCTTTGCACTTAAGAGGATGGGGAGATTGATGGAGAGAATCACATCTTAAACAAGATTAATCTAAACTAACTAATCAAGGGTTTAAAGATGTTTTTGAAGAAACTGTGCAAAAAGGGTTGAAAGAAAACCTGGAAAAGATCCACTATTTATAGGACAACTATGCAACAGCTATAAAGACCCGCGGTTCCTTAAGTACCCCCGCGGTTCCTTATCAATAAGGAACCGCGGGTTCCTTTAAGGAACCTTCGGCTTGGAGTCTGTGCATTTTTGTCCTTTAGTGGGGATATGCCATCTGGGGTAGTTAATACCCTCAACGGATATTCCTTTGGCATATGGAATATGCCAAATTCAAATTAAAGAATATTCTTTGGAATATACCTTAGGGAATATTGTTTGGAATATTCCAAATTCAAATTTCCATTTTTCTTTTGAATAAAACGTTTTCTTAAAAATAAAGTTAATTAAAAATTACTTTGTCACTTTGTATAAGAGTGAGTTTTAAGAAAATATTAATCTTTGATCACTTAGTTAGGTTAATGACAAGTTTATTCATACCTTGAGTGATTCATGCCGAATGCGATCTTGGAGGTGTCGAGAGAAGTATACAAATGTATTCTTGAGTGATTACGAGTACCTTACCATTTTATATAATGTATTGTGAATTATACGTTTGTCATCAACAAAACACGAAGATATTATATCGGCTAAACATCATAATGTTTGCACTAACACATAGTTTCTCCTAGGTGTCTTTGATCTTGATCTAGTATTATTATTATTCCTCTTAGGTGTTGGGGTTTTACTCCTAGGTCATGGTTTAGCATGATCATCTCTTTTTGGCGTAGGTGTTCTACTTCTTGGTTTAGATTCATTTCGTACTCTTGGAGGAGTAGATGTTTGTCTAGATAAGTTTCTAGTTCCCATTAGAGGTTTACTCAAGGGCTTGTAGAATTTATCTAGAGTAGGCTTTTGAATTATAGGTACGTTGACCTTGTTAATAAGAATATGTTTTGGTCCTTCACCTAAAATTGACTTTTCAGAAAGTTTAGGATTTTCACAAAATTCATCTTCTGGACGCGGTTCCATAGCTCCATCGACGGTTGCATAGCGATAAGGAACCTCCCCATATATTGGAGCACCGCGTGCAGGGGACTGTTTTTCTGAAAACCTAACTTGTTTTGGTTCACTAGTTGATGCTTCATTAGTGTTATATCCTAACCCAAGTTTTTCCTTAGAATGAATTTGTTTGTTTAACATATCATCAAGAGCATTAGTACCTCTCATGAACTTTTCAAGTCTAATGGAGGTGCTCTTAAGGTTTTGATTTTCTTGCCTAAGGTTTTCATATTTTAAGCATCCTAGGTCTATTTCTTTATTTTTCTCAAGCTTAGCTTATTTTTCTTTTAGCTCACTAATCTCGTTTTCCAGCTTAGTTCTAGTTGATTTTAGCACTTTGTTCTTTTCAATAAACTTTAGACTAAGCTTATGCAAGTTATTGTATTGGCCTTCTAATTCACTATCATCTTGAGAAGAACTATTATTGCTATAATACTCGGTTTTGGAAAGTACCTCTTTAGAAGCGTGAGCCATGAGACACTTCTCATCTTTGGGGTTGTCATCAACATCTTCACCGCCATCGCTCCATGAACCTCTAACGAACGCCGTGTGGTTCTTGTCGCGTGGAGGCTTAGGACAATCACCAATGAAGTGATTTGGATCACCACATCTAAAGCATTTCCTATCACCTTTATCGTCTTTGGCAAATCGGTTTTTGGAGAAGGGTTTCTTGTCGTTGTTTGGTTGCCTCACGTATTGACCTCGTCTTTTGAAGAACTTCTTAAAGTCTCTAACCGCCAAGGCATATTCCTCATCATCACTATCCGAGGAACTTTCATGATCACTTTGTGCCTTCTTGGCTTTGAGTGCAAGAGACTTTCTTTCACTCTTAGTTTTCACCATTTCCGAGTCCTTCAAAATTATCATCTCATGAACCTTCAAGTTACCAATGAGTTCATCGAGTGATAATTTGGCGAGATCCTTCGATTATTCAGTCGCCGTGACTTTAGCTCTCCATTTTGGATGCAACGCCCTAAGAAACTTCCTAACATTGTTCTTGCTAGAAAAACCTTCATCAAGTGCTTTTAGACTAGTAATAATAGTGTTAAATCTAGCAAAGGCACTATCTATGGTTTCATCTTCTAAGATGATAAATTGTTTATATTTTTGAACAAGAAGATCGATTTTACTTTCTTTGACTTGGCTATTACCTGGGTGGGTTACTAAAAGAGTATTCCAAATGTCTTTAGCGGTTTCACACATAAAAATCCGTTCGTACTCTTTCTTTGGTAAAGCATTATAAATCGCCATTTTAGCCTCATTATTTTTAGCAAGTTTTCTTTTAGTACCATCATTAGGTTTATCAAAAGTAACTATCTCCTTACTTTTGAAACTTCATTATATTGAAATGGTAAAAAGTCACCATGGGTAATAACATGCCAAAGATCTAAATCTTTTGATTTCACATAAGTGTCAAACCTATTTTTCAAATAAATAAAACTATCGGTTTCAAAAAGAGGTGGTATTTGCATGGATTGCCCTTCTAGATACTTGTTGAAATCCATAGATCGATTCAAGTTTTAAAATACAATATATTTTAAAAAGTCTTGAGCAGCCACGCTCTAATACCAATTGTAGAAACTAGAAGGGGGGGGGGGTTGAATACTTTCTAAAATTTGCTTGTTAAAGTTTTGTTTTAAAAAATCATTTTAAAAAACTTAAGCTTGAGTATTTATGTGAAACCTTCTTATACACAATATGAACAAGGTATAGTGCAACTAACTAATAATCACAAGTATAAATAATTATGAATGTAACTAAACTAATAACCAGAGGTATAAAGAATAAAGAATGTAAAGAGATAAGGGAATGAAAGATCAAACCAAACACCAAGGATTTATAGTGGTTCGACAACGAAGCTCACTCCTCGTTCCTACTCCTCTCCTCGAGTACTCCTTACTCGAGAGTTCACTAGTCAACAAGCTCCTTAAGGTGGAGAAACCGTACACAACGTCGCTTAACCAATTTCTGACTCTAAGCTAAAAGTCGAGCCTAATCTTAGATAGGACCAATATACACCAATATACTTTGAGGACTAAGTATTAACCCTAATACATACACAACTTCCAAATAGACACACCTACTTGGATCTTCACAACAATGACACAACAATGAATAAATAAGTTTGGATCTTCAATGGATCTTTGAGGTAGGCACAACACTTCAACAATGATAGTGTTCTTATTTTTGCACTTTGAGAGGAAAAGATGGGAGGAGAAAGATTCACTTCTAAACAAGTAGTAATCAAACAAATGATTAAGGATTTGAGCGATTTAAGAAGTATGAAAGAATCTGAAAGTTTATGTGTAAAAGAGGTGGATTGAAAGTCTAAGAATAGTCCACTATTTAGAAGATAAATGTACAACGACTATATCTGCCCGCGGTTCTTTATTGCAGCCCGCGGTTCCTTATCGATAAGGAACCGCCGTAGGCGCTAAGGAACCGCCAGCGTAGAGTCCACTCCATTTTGTCTTTTAGTGGGTTGTATCGAATATGGGGATTAAAATATCATGAAAGGATATCCCAAACCAAGATAGAATATGCTATTTTCAAATTTCAAATTTTCAAATAATCAATTTAATAAAACATTTTCTTAAAAAGAAAGTTTAATAATAAAACTTTGTCACACTTAATAAAAAGCAAGTTTTAAGAAAAGATTAAATCCTTGATCACTTAATTAGTATAATTACTTGTTTGTTCATACCTTAAGTGATAATGATTGAAATGAAAAATACTTGAACTTAAGAATTCGTTTTTCATTGTTTTCGTAAATGCTTGTTTTTACATATTGTCGTAATCAAAACCAAGCGAGACTGAAAAATAGAAGTAACGTTTTTTAGGCATCATTGCATTAACACAGTTCTTAAGAAAGACATGTCAACAACTTCCCTTATCCAAAGGCGTTAAGCAATCATGTAGATTAATCCACATGTCGTGTTCTTCAACCAGGATACATTTACATTGTCCTGTTTTAATATCGAACTAAATGAGCTTAAGTTTGGAATGAGACCTGTTTAATACTTGTGCAACAAGGATATTTCCATGCATCCAGTTGACTCTAGCCAAATATTCATCATTAGGATTTCCACCGTAACAAAGATCCATCCAAGTCACGGACCCTCTAATAACAGGAACAACCCCTATACGAACTATGACATTTGAGGCCCCGACAAAAGGGTAAGCATGTTCTTCTTGAGCCTCTAAACCAACTGTACTCTTGCCGCGATCCATGATTCTGTACAGCGGTACCTCGGACGAATCAACCTTAGTGAACGCTATGTATTTAATGTCTGGCGACCAACAATAACCATTCTTTCGGTCCATCTCTTCCTACAATTTATAAATCAATTTAAAAGTTCTCAATAAAGCACCAAAGAAACATATGCATTATGTGTGTGTGTTGAGAGCTGATAAAACAAGAATCTCACCTATGCTATATATATACTCGGCCAGAACATGCGTCTGTGACAAAAAACAAAGATTTAATGCCACGTCTATTTGACATAATATTCATAATCGTGAGATTATGACACACACCTTGATTGTGTTTGTAAGTGACATCTTAATATAATCGTCCACATAATTTTACGATTATGAATAGTATGTCAAATAGACAAGATATTAAAATTTAATTGCAAATACGTATATTAAATATTCTTTTTTAAAAAAATCCGAAATATTCAAAACCCAGCCAGGATCGAGAACCGGGTTGACCCGAGTCACTCCAAACCCGGCGGGTCTAGCCGGGTTTCGAAAATGTAAAACCCGGTTTAATATGACCCGTTAACTTTACCAGAACCGGGTCAACCGGTTGACCCGACGGGTCGATCCGGGTTTGAAAACATTGCCACTAACTAGCACTTAAAAGTAATTCAGGGTATGTTTGGAAGGAATATTTCCTAATCTTGTCATAGAAGTCACATACAAATACAATCAAGGTGAAATCAGAATTTCTCAAACAGTTAAAGCACGTTTGATGCATATATATTAAACACACTACAAAATAAAAAACATTTACTTACTAAAAGTTTTGCTTACTAACAAAATTTACGCCTATTTAAGTTATTATAACTTTTTCTTACTAAAACACAATAAATATAAAAGTAGGTAAAAGAAACACTTAACTTTTGCTTACTATTTTGGTATATAAAAACAGTCATTAAAAATTTTACACGTTTGCTTACTCGTTTGCCTACTTCTGCACACTCTTTAGACTTTTAGTGACCCCTTTGTTACTTACTCTTTTTCTTATTAGTAAGAGTTGATAAAACTACCTTTTGGTGACTTTTTTAATAGAATTAATAGAATATACTTTTCGCTCCCCTTATTACTTATTTTTGTCACATTTCCACAAAAGGTGAAGATTGGCGGAAACACCTTAACCCCGGGTGCCTTTTGGCACCAGCCATTGTCCACCCCACAAGGAATAGCTCTGGCAACTCTCCTGGCCCAGAGGAGCAACACTTGGAGTGAGACGAGCCGAGACTCGACCCTCGATCTCTTATTCCACAAAGTCTCTCCAGTGTGCCCATAGGTTTTGCGGAGGCGGGTACCTATTTGAAACAAATGCTAAGGATGGGAATTGAACTTGGGTCATTTGACTCAAGCACAAGAGCTCCACCCATTGGACTAATGCTTTTAAAATATCATATTTAATTTAGTAAGTGAGTGTTATAAATTTTGTAGTGAAAATCAAATAAATACCATGTTTTTTAAAATATCCAAACTTATTAGAATAAAAGAAATCCATGCAAAATCAAATGTTTTTTAGTGATAATTTCATTAAAAAGACTTTTGCAAAATACTAGAGATAATAAAAGATATTCGATATTTTTTATAATGACAAATTACCTTAGAATAAAAGTCTCTACAAAGTCTAAATCGGTGTGGAAACCCTAATCGACCCATGCATCTTTAGAAGCGCTGACTGACCTTTCCCAAAGATCAAGAGGCAAAAAACGTGTGCATGTTAAGTTGGCCTTCCAACGAGGAGTTGAGATTGAACGCATAAGTTATTTTTCCAAAAGCCCTCCCTTAAATAGTATATAAACTTTTTGGAAACAATATAACCGAAAACATACAAATGGAAGTGAAAAACCACCAAAAACCAATCTTTGTTGCTAATGGGAAGTCATTATTGCATAAACGCATCTATCTTTTCTGATTATTGTGAAGTTTTTTATAGGTTTTTGATATCATGTCAACTGTTTTTTCTTTCAACGTTTACCGTATTTTGGGTGTAATTGCGATCTTTTTAAATATCATCGTTTATTCTGGTTTGTGTCACATTCAAAGCTATGTTAAAGCACCTAGAAACCTCCAACTTATGATCTAGCTGTAGACTATCAAACAACTGACTTCGAGCATATGCTTAAGAGAACAACGACATTATACATATATGATAAAGTATGGCACACTCTGCCTTTTGTTCTATGTTTTTTTAACTCGAACAAGGATCCTTTGGACACTTTTTGAATTTTGTCGCAAAGTTACTATTTTTAAACGTTTTCAAACGCAATCAATGTTTTTGGTTGTAAAATATCATTAGTTTAAGTTTTACGAGCTCAAACGAACTAAAAAACGCTTCAAATCATATTTTTGAATTCTATCAGTTTTGACCTTTAAGTTTGGCTTTTGGGGTCTGATAAGACCAATTAACTCGCTAAATGATATTCTTAAGACTCGAAGTCTAAAGCAATTAGGTGTAAACTGATGTTTCAGACAACTTTCTAGTTTTACCCAAGACTTGAAATTGTTGATCCCAAACTCAGATCGATTTGCTTTACGTATACGAGATTAGATCAAGTAATACACTTAGAGAAACCTTGTATATGTATATGACAATCTAAGTGTTATGCGGAATTAACACTTAAACAAGAACACACAAGATATAAACAAACTTTCACTTTGATTAATGATATCAAACTTGCTTACAATGAAAGTAGTTTACATATGAAAACTTATATTGAACAATAACCTAAAGGTCTTCTTTTATAGACATAAGAAGCCTTGTACAATAATCTACATATCAACTATTCTAGGTAAAGATAAATATAGAAAATACATTGTTGTTCCTATCTTTACTAGAAGTAATCTTGAATACAATAAACGCGTAGAGTATATCCTTCCATCAGTGCTTGTCTTCAATGTATCAACGCTTGACATTGTCTTGTCAACGCTTGAGCTGTCAGCGTTTGTTTTACTCCTATCAACGCTTTTTTTACTCTTGTCAGCGCTCAAGTAGACTGGCTATAATTTATTCCCAACAATCCTCCCCTAAACTTGATATCTACTCCAGTGATCAAGTTTTTGAATAAACATTAAGGACTAGGAGGAATCTTACAAACCTTCTCATATTGGTAATAAATAAATCTGATCAAGTCTTTGGCCACGTCACTTGAATAATCAATTTCTAGCTGAGTGTTCTTCATCTTCTCCAAGACTTACTTGGACATGAAGTATTGACCATCCACAAGTAGATACTCAACAAACTTTGTAGAACTCAAGTAATAAACACCAGCAGCTGAATACAATCTCCATTGAAGACTACTGAGATCATCTTCAAGATCCTTCCAAATAGAAGGATCTTCATCAATTGGTCCACACATTTTCTTGAATGTTGACTACAATTTTATTCCATTGACTGAAGTTGGTGCTTCAGTCACATACTTGGCCTCCAATAATCTCCATAGGTCAACCAAGTCTTCTCTGTCAAAACTTGCAAACAAAGATATAAGGGTGGTAAAAGTGTGAACCTCTTTTCTATACCTGCCAATCTTCCAAAACCCACATTCATCTTCTTCATAGCTTACAATTGGGTTTCTGGAATCAAGTGGTAACACTTGTACCATATCTGAAGCTTCTAAAGGTGAGAGCTTGAGGCTCTTTCTTATGACAGCTTCACTTGGATATAATGGATCCATATCTTTGGGGAACTCAAGAGAAACTCCCTTTTTCACTGGTCTGGGAACAAACATTGCCTTCTTGAGCTCCATTTCCTCGGCAAGTTCTTCTTTTCTTTCATCAGAGAGAAGTCTTAGAGTGCTTTCTTCCTGCACTCTAACCCAAATGGGATAAGCTCTACATTCCAACTCTTCAAATGTCAACCCAGTCAATTTCTTATAAGTCCACCCTGTTCCATGACATCTGAGCAGCATGAAGTACAACTCCTTTCTATCCCTTTTCAAATTTGAGAGAACATTGCTTGCTTTGTGTTTCAGAATGACCTTGCAATCCTTTTGTACTCTGAGAAGAATCTCCAAACCCCATATCTGATCTGAAATGGTCAAATGTGGATTCTCTATACATCTATCTTCCCAGGCATGGTACATCTGAACCACCTCTGGCATATCAAAATCAACCTGCAATTTCAACTCATTCAATTTCTCCTTGGCCAGCTCATCACCATACTCAAGTCTTTCTGGTTGTTCTATGATCATAACACTTGAGTCTGAACTAGGTTCATCACTTCCTTCTTGCTCTTCTGAAGTGACAACAAAAGGTGATTCACCCACCTGCTTTCTTTCTTGTTCCACAATTTTTGCAGCCAACCTTCTATCAAATTCAACTTGTGCTGCATTCTTTGGAACAACTTCTTCTACCATAATACCCTTACCCTTATCTAATGGATCAACTGTTGGTAAGGTAGATGGTAATACTTGTGAAGAAACCTCTTTGATGATGGATGATGACTGGAATACATCAACCTCATTTACAGGTCTGTCAACGCCCAATTCTGCTTTGTCAGCGCCCAAGCTACTCATGTCAGCGTTTAAATTCTCCTTGTCAACGCTCAAATTTCCTGCCTCAGTGCCTTTTGCAATTTCCTCCAACATGGCTGTAAATGAAAAATTTAAGTTTGTAAGAGAGACTAGAGACGTATCAAAACCTGTCTGTTTCTTCAAACTTGTTAGGGCCTCAGCAACATCAAAAGACTGACCATCATGAGAGCCCTTATCACTCACATTTATTTGTTCATCCTCCCCTTTGGAAGATTCATCCATCCCTCTCCTTGTACTAGCAGTCTCCAAGATAAAAATCCTCTCCCTCAATTGCTTGAGTTCAAGGCCTTGTGTGCTGACAACTTGTACCAAGTCTGAATTTTGCTTTTGCAAGCTCATGCAGACAGCCGTCAATTCCATTAGGGTCATTGGTTCCAATCTGCCCTCTTCTAAAATGGGTATTTGACCTCCCAAGTTAGATTCATTAGGCATGGATGAGGTCTTAATGATGGTAGGACTGTCTTGACCAGCTTCTAAGCCAGAACCAATAGTCCCAGCCTCATCCATAACACCAACCACACTTGTGGTGGTGGTTCTCTCTGCTACATGGCTAGTACCACCAGAGGAGAACACTCAAGTAGTCCTTTGGCGTTTTTGTAACCTATATTGTGTTGGGGGAGAAGAAGATGTGGATTGGGTGGATGTGGGTTGGTTAAGGGGTGTTGGGTCTGTGAAGGATTTGTGTCAACGTTTGAAATAGGCACATCAACGCCAACATTTAACGTGTCAGCGTCGAAGGGTTCTTGGTCAATTTGCATATGTTGTGGTGAAGGTAAAGGTTCAGGTATTGGGTCAATTTGGGGTTGGGGGTCTGGTTGGGGTTGTGCTGCTTCAATGACAGCAATCATAGTAGGGGTGAGTGGTAGGTCACGATGTGGTGGTGAGTTTATCTTCATAAAAATAGCTTTCTTTTGCACAGGGATCTCATAAAAATCATCATGATCCCTTGTGCAGTAACATTGGACATCAAAAACCATTTGTAAAAACTGGGATAAGCTAAAGTCATTTTGTTCCCTTTATTTTTACACATTCCCTCAAAAATCATTTTGGAGTAATTAAACTTTTGCCCAGTGGCAATGCACACAATAGCACTTGTAATAGATCTATTGATCTCATTGTGTGTAGGGCACTTAGGACTCAAACATTATAGGAGGACATGTATTAGGTACTTCCAGGCTGGGGGAAACTCCTGTTTATGATATTTATTTAAAGTTCCTTGAGCAGGAAAAGGATAACCCAAAGCCCTTAGTCCTTGTTCTATTTCACTAATGGGAAGGGTGGTTATACCATCAGCTTCATCAAGATGCAAAGCTTGCCGTACCAAAGCTTCAGTAACCACCCATGTTCTCCCATGAACAATAGAAGATAATGTAGTCACTCTATTAACTGTTGAGGAACTTACATTGTTCCAAAACTGTTTAATATGTGTGACAGGTATGAGTGGTGCATGAGAAAGAGCATACCTAAAAGGGGATGCGTTCAAATACGCCACCATTTGTGTGTATTAGGGAAACAGAGTATCATCAGCTTCAAGATACGCGATCATGTTGTGTTGACTTCTGAATCCTAATTCCAAATCACTTGGTTTGAATTTTGGTGCCATTGTTGAAAGCTGTTTGAATGATTGAGAAAGATGAAGTTGATAAGAGAAAATTGTGTTAGACAAGAATAATAGGTACCCTATTTAAAAATAGGAGCCAAATTTATAGGAGAAGAAAATGCATGTGATTGGCCCAAAAATAGGCAAGTATTTTCAAAATGTAATCATGAAAATATTGAAAAAGAATAAGTATATCTCATGCATTAAATGAAAGTTATCAGCTCCCAAAATTACGGCCTAAAAATATGTCAAAAAGTAACAACTGGGTAGGTCCCATTGAGTGTCAACGGTCAAAAATAACCTATCAACGCCCAACGGCTATATTCTTGTCAATGTTTGCCATAGCAATGTCAGCGTCTAAATTGGTCACAACAACGCTTGGAAAAATACTTGTTAGCGTCCAAAAATAAAAATATTTAAAAAAGAAAAATGACCTTAACAAAGTAATTTATCCTAGAGAAGATAACCAAAAAGTTGATAATTATTATAGGGCCGCAAGCACTGTCCAGTTATGCACACTTGCTTCTTCAAGATAGACATAACAGTCCTCTAGTGTCCCTTGCTAACCAAAACTCTTAACAACTAAGTTACCTTATAAAATCCCTTGTTACTCCCAGGTAAAACCCATGACAAAATCATTATCAAGTCTCCCAACAGACCACAACCAATTCTAGGCCAAAAATGTGTTTGCAGCATGCATAGTATATCAACTTTGCATGCTACAGTGCCTCATGATTTAGTAAAACTAACTCATACTCACCTGTTGACACAATCTAGAATTGTGATAAGAGTATCATATGGATACCCAAACATCCTAAAGGTTCCTAAAACCTCCCCTTAAACTATGATACATATGTTGCTAAAAATATGCATGAACATAAACAATTTATGTCAAGATAGGAATTAAAAATTCCAACCATCATCCATAAATAAAAACATGCCCAAATGCTTCTCCAATGATCCATAAGCAACTTTGTATCCAATGGTATACTGCTAACACCACCTGCACACTTAGATTGAAAACCACAAAACTAACATTGTTGTTGACAACGCCCCGATAACACTTGACAGCGTTGAGGGAAGCTTTGTCAGCGTTAGACGAATATATTGCTGACAACGTCACAAAAACACTTATCAGCGTTTAAGCAACCTTTGTCAATGTTAGAAAAATATAGTGGAAAATCTAAATCCTCAAAAAGACCAATAACAATGCATTATCCTGTACATACTTTTACAAAAAGACTCCAAAACACATATTATGTGAGATTGATCATCCTAATACTTGTTACCAAGTATTGAAACCTCCCAACATCAAAAGGTTTAGTTAGTAAATCTGACACATTCTCTTCTATGTCAACCCTATCTGGTTGTATTAAACCTTTTTCAAAACAATCTCTTATAAAATGGTGTCTAATTTCTATGTGTTTAGTTTTAGAATGATGTACAGGATTCTTAATAATGCATAAAGTGCTGTTATTGTCAACAAATATCTTGGTATGCATGAAATTATACCCATAGTCCAACAGCTGGTTCTGAATCCACAAAACTTGTCCACAACAAGCAGCTACAGCCACATACTCAACTTCAGTTGTAGAATTAGCCACCACTGTTTGTTTCTTGCATTGCCAAGATATTAATCTGCTCCCAAGAAACTGACATCCACCAGTTGTGGATTTTCTATCAAGCTTATCACCTTCATAGTCACTGTCTGAATATGCAATCAGCTCCAATGGTGAATCCTTTGGGTACCACAAACCAAGACTAGGATAGCATCTTAGGTACCTAAAGATCCTCTTGACAGCATAAATGTGACATTCTTTGGGAGTCACTTGATGGCATGCACAAGCACACACAGCAAACATGATGTCAGGTCTGGAGGCTGTAAGATACATCAATGATCTAATCATGGATCTATAGTGCCTGACATCAACATCATTCCCATCTCCAATATTTCCCCAAGGGTGTTCTCTATCCATAGGAGTAGTAGCCCTCTTTTCATGTGGAGAAAAGCCAAATTTCTTCAAGATCTCTGCCACATACTTATCCTGGGACATGAAGATACCATCTTCTTTCTGCTGAATTTGTAAACCAAGAAAGAAGTTCATCTCCCCAATAACACTCATCTTGAATTTGTCTGTCATTAGCTTGGAGAAATCCTCACTCATCTTTGGATCAGTAGACCCAAAAATGATGTCATCAACATAGACCTGAACAAGCAACACATCCTTACCTTTCTTCTTTGTAAATAGTGTCTGATCTATGGTGCCCCTCTTGAATCCATTGTCCACTAAATAAGTAGACAAAGTACCATACCATGCTCTAGGGGCTTGATGAAGTCCATACATAGCCTTCTTGACTCTATACACCTTGTTTGGATTCTCTGGATCCTCAAAACCAGGAGGCTGCATCACATATACCTCCTCAACAATTGTTCCATAGAGGAAGGCACTCTTGACATCCATTTGATAGACAGTGAAGCCCATGCAGGATGCATAGGCTAAAAAGATCCTAATAGCTTCAATCCTTGCAAGTGGTGCAAAGACCTCCTCATAGTCTATCCCCTCCTCTTGTGTATATCCCTGAGCCACTAATCTTGCCTTGTTTCTGACCACAATACCTCTTTCATCTCTCTTGTTTCTTAGAACCCATCTTGTCCTTATAGGTCTGACATATCTGGGACAATCAACCAACTCCCAAACATCCTGAATTGCAAAATGGTGAAGCTCATCCTGCATTGCTTCCACCCAACTTGGTTCTTTGAGAGCATCAAATATCTTCTTGGGTTCCTGTTGTGACATAAAACAGGCAAACAAACATGCTTGCACAAGAGGGGTATCAACCTTCTTGTGAATATTGGCAATGAAACCACCAAGACCTTGATGAGATCTTCTAGTCCGAACAGGAGTCATAATATCACCAATGATTTGAGAAGTGGTGTGATTCTTCATAGTAGAAGTGAGAACTCCTCCTTCAAACAGTCTGGTGTCTTCAACCTCATTCTCCAAGTTGCCAATATCTTCTTCATCAGACTCTATTTCATCTACATGAGGATGAACCTCTTCATATAAAATGGAAGGTTCACCCTGTTCAAAAGTAGAAGAGAAAAGATGTGCAAAAGTGTTGTCAACGCCTGAACCTTGGTTGGCAGCGTATGGGCTGACAACGCTTGAACCATTGTTGTCAACGTCTGAGCCATCAACGTCTGAATTGGTCTTGTCAGTGCTAGATTTGCCTTTGTCAGCGCCTGAAGGACCATGCATGTTGTTATCTTGTGGTACTTGGGGACCACCTTTATCTTTTCCAGCAGCAGCAGCAGCAAAAGCATCTGTCCATATGGGAATTATGACATATTCTAGTATAGGAGATGACTTTTCTGCTTGTGATCCAACCTTTTCATGAACCTGTGTACCTGAAACATCAACAACTTGTTCTTCCACAACATTTGAAGTTACCTTCACAATGTCTGGATTAGTGACAGGCATATAATTTAAAGTTCTAGATAAAGGTTCCAAGTCAAACAACCAATTTTGACCACTTTCAGGATCACTAGGTTTATTCTCTAAAAACCTAACATGTACTCTTTCAAGAATACGTTTTTCCTTTTTAAGATAAACCTTATATCCCTTGCTCTGCACTGAATACCCCATGAAGTAGCCTTCATCACCTTTTGCACTAAATTTACCTAAGGCATCACTAGTATCTAAAACTACTACATGACAACCAAAAGGTCTGAGAAAACCAATATTAGGTTTTCTTCCCCAAAGTAACTCATAAGGTGTTTTGTTCTGTATTTTGTTAACCAATGCTCTATTTTGAACATAGCAAGCTGTATTAACAGCCTCAGCCCAAAAGGCTATAGGAAAATGAGCATCAGCCAACATGGTTCTGGCTGCTTCAATTAGGGTTCTATTCTTTCTTTCTGCAACCCCATTTTTCTGAGGGGTTCTGGCAACACTAAATTGCCTAGTAATTCCTTTCCTGGCACAAAAATCATCTAACACTTTATTCCTAAATTCACCAACATTATCACTCCTAAGCATTTTAACTTCATTACCAGTTTTCTTCTCAATCTGAGTGATAAAATCAATTTAAGTGTCAGCTGTGTCACTCTTCATAGCTAGAAAGAAAGTCCAAGTAAACCTAGAAAAGTCATATGTGATGACAAAGCAGTAGGACTTACCATTCAAACTTTCTATATTGGTTGGACCAAAGAGGTCCATATGAAGCAAATGAAGAGTTCTAGTACTAGAGTGCACCTGTTTGGACTTGAATGAGACCTTGTGCTGCTTGCCTTTAAGACATGCAACACAAGAGTGGTCATTGTGGAAGGCCTTCACAGGCAAACCATCAACCAAGCCAAGTCTCACAAGCCTGTTTATATTTTTAAAGTTTATGTGCCCTAGTCTCCTGTGCCATAAATTACTTTCATCTACTGAAGCTTTAGCATAAAAACAAGACATATTGTTATTCATTCTAATCCCATTCAGATTCACATTGTATATGTCTTTATGCCTAGGTGTTCTATAATCAATATATTTCTCATCAGGGATCTTATAATCCTTGCTTAACACCAAACATTCAGTATCAGTAAACAGAACTTTATTTTTGTTATCACAAACTTGTGATACACTAAAAAGATTGTAGTCAAGTTCCTTTACCAAAATACGTTCTCAAAACGCAAGTTCTTGGTGAGAAGTGTTCCTTTGCCTGTGATAGTACCATATCCGCCTCCAAAGTAAACCTTATCACCATCCTTAATGGGAGTGAAGTTAGTCAGATAATCTTCCTTCCCTGTCATGTGCCTTGAGCATCCACTGTCCCAATATCCATAATCGTTGACCTGTTTTTGAATGCCCTGCACATAAAGAAAACAAGTTAGTTTTCTTTGGGAACCCAAGCCTTAGCAGACTTGGATTCATTTGGTTGTTCAATAAGAACAGACTTAGTTCTCACAACAACCCCATTTTCATCCTTCTTTGGATGAAATACCCAGTTAACCCCAATAGGTTTTGTAATAACCTTTGAAATGTAATTAAATTTGTTGTAGGTCATTGAAATCCCATTATCATTAGGGTTTTGATCTTTCTTTGGTCTCCATGTTAAGCTTGAAGAAGCTTTAGACCCCTTACCCTGTGGTTGCAAATATTTAGGTCTGGTCACGTTTCTGTCAGCGTTGGATTTGGTCTTGTCAACGCTGAAATTACCCTTGTCAGCGTTGAACCTAGGGTTTGCTACAGAAACCCATTGCCTATTAGACCAAGTATTTGTCTTTTGAAATGGTCTTTGTCCATGAGTGTTAGACCCTCTAGTGAAGAATAGGGCAGGTCTAACAACTTGTGGACTTTGCTGCACACAAGGTTTGGGTCTGAAAACGTTTGACTTTTTAACAACGTTGACTGTGGGAGCGTTGACACACTTATATGCTAAATGTGTAAAGCTACCACAAGTGTAGCAGGCTTTTCTAGACACAACCCTAGGTCTAGAAGAGAAGAAGCCTGTTCCATCATTGCTAACTTGGCTCTTAGGTGACCTAGTATTCCTATACATCTCTGCATACTTAATGCTAGGTTTTCTAACAGTGTTTGAGCCAAGGTCAACAGCTTTACCAGTAATTGGGTTTGTAACCTTAATAGGAGTTGACTCATTAGGACTTTCACATAGCAAGCCACCCTTAACAAATAAGGTAGGGTTAGCTTTCTTCCATTCATTCAAGTCAGTCAACTTTTGTTGATACTCTTCAACTGGAGTGACAACTCTTGGTGGAGGAATGAATTCCTCCTCTTGGAGTTCTGGCAAACCAGTCCAAGATAGGTCCTTTTGTTGGACACCACAGAAGTCACCAGCTAGTGGTGGAACCACAGAGTAGTCTTTCATCCCAATCCCAGTCATGTCCTTAGGATCCCTTTGTTTACTCACACATTCTCCTAGGGTTTGTGTGGCCTTATCAAATCTTTGAATTTTAAGGTCAACATTATCTTTATTCTTAATGGCCTCATCTAACTTAGCCTATAGCTCACCATTAACCCTTTCCATGATACTCCTAATATCATTACTAGCATTCAACTCATGTTTTAAGATATTTATTTTATCCTTTAAGTCAAATTCCATTTTCTTGTATTCAGAAACTGTCTTCTCAGTTTGAGTGAGAGCTAGTTGGTAATTAGACAGTTTGCATCTTTCAGTACTCATATCATCTAATAATCTTAACACCTCTTTGTTAAGTCTCTCAGTATTTAACCTACAAGCTTTACTACAAAAAGCATCATCGTATACCTCATTATCAGATGAAGAGGAGGAGTGTGCCATGAGAGCATATTGAACATGCTCTTCTTCTTCTATCTCAGCAACCAAAGCTTTATCCTTTTCCCCATTCTTAGCCAAGTAGCTCCAGTCCCATCCAATACCATCAATGTCTTGTACTGCAACCATGGCCTTAGGATCTTGAGCTTTAACAATTTGACTTGAGGGTTTGCCAGCATCAGATCTTCTTGGAGATATGCATTCCCTCATGAAGTGTCCCATACGATGACAGTTGTAGAACTCAACTTTGGATTTATCAAATCCAGCTGTGTCCTTTGCATTGAAGGTCATCTTCTTCTTAAACCTTCTATTCCACCTGTTTTCTCTTATACTAGCAAGAGCCATGTTCCACTTAATATCCATCTCTTCCAAGTGCTCATCACTTATCTGCTCAAGGTCCTCATATGTAATAACTGAACCATTGGGCAAAGAAGCAATATAAGCACACACAGTATCCAGATCCAAACCAGCAGGTTTAACTCTTGGTGAGTCACTTTTATATGTGTTAGCGTCTGAGTATGAGGCGTTGACAGGACATGTTCCAACGTTGACACATGATGATCCAGCAACTGGATGCATGTAAGAGTCCTTCTGATTGAATTGACCTTCACTATGAGAAAAGAAGGCCATGTTACTGTTGGTGGACTTGCTTCCATGCTCCAAAATAGTTTCATCTTCCAACAGCCTCAGTTTGTGGTAGATATCATCAAACGTGGAACTTTTATGAGTGTTATTGGAAAGAATAGATCTTGCCTCAATCTTCCACGCCTTACCAAGACTTTTAAGAAAAGTGGCATTAATGTCAACATCACCAAGTTGTGTCCCCATGAAGGAAAATTTGCTTGTAATATCAAGCAATCTGCTTCTCACACTACTAAGATTTTCATTAGGTTGAGCCTTGAAGACAGCATAATCATGCATGAGTTGCTTCTTCTTCCCTTCCTTAGTATCTTCATTGCCACCATATGCAACTTCAAGAGCTGCCCAAAGGTCCTTAGCAGATTCATAACCTCTGTATTTATGCTGGTTCTCTTGTCCCAAAGAGAGTTTCAGAATATTTAGGGTTTTCATATCAACCCTTTTCTTTGCTATGTCTTCAGCAGACACAACTCTACCATCATCAGGTTTTTCCTTCTTATCTGCTTCTGAACATCCAGCAACAGCTGTTCTTGCAGCAATGGCATTAGCAATCTTTTGAGCTTTATTGAATGTGATTCCATATTCAATAATCTCCCAGAGTGTGTAGTCATAGATCCCTAGGTATTGCTCAAAGTTAAATTTCCACAATTCAAAGTTGGTTGCATCAAGCATGAGAATCTTTATGTTTAGCAAAGGTGAGGAAGAAGAGGTTATTTCTGGATTTGACATGATGTTGTTAAGGTTTTGAGAAAATTAGGGTTCTTGTGTTCTTTAAGATCAAAAGTTTCTCAACAAGCTCTGATACCACTTGTTGATCCCAAACTCAGATCGATTTAGCTTTATGTATACGAGATTAGATCAAGTAATACACTTAGAGAAACCTTGTATATGTATATGACAATCTAAGTGTTATGCGGAATTAACAGTTAAACAAACACACAAGATATAAACAAACTTTCACTTTGATTAATGATATCAAACTTGCTTACAATGAAAGTAGTTTACGTATGAAAACTTATATTGAACAATAACCTAAAGGTCTTCTTTTATAGACATAAGAAGCCTTGTACAATAATCTACGTATCAACTATTCTAGGTAAAGATAAATATAGATAATACATTGTTGTTCCTATCTTTACTAGAAGTAATCTAGAAAACAATAAACGCGTAGAGTATATCCTTCCATCAGTGCTTGTCTTCAATGTATCAACATTTGACATTGTCTTGTCAACGCTTGAGCTGTCAGCGTTTGTTTTACTCCTGTCAACGCTTGTTTTACTCTTGTCTGCGCTCAAGTAGACTGGCTATAATTTATTCCCAACAGAAATGGATCATAAATGGACGAAAATGCCCTGACATTAAATCTGTCAACAAAATGATATTTTAGAAATACCCAGAAATAAGTTCTTAAATTTTACAATTTCAAATAAGCGTAACTTGCTCGTTTTTAAGATTTACGGGTCAATTTTATGTCCTAAACGAATGTCTCAACAAGTAGAAACATATTTTTATGTGTAAAGTTTATAAAAATATTTTCTCGACATCGTTAAATTACCTGTATATTTTCTGTAGAAAGTATAGTTTTCGGCACACCTTGAAATTTAATCAAACTTTATAATGCCCCAGAATTTATGTACACACATGACTTGTGGATTCCATAAAGTCGAAAGAGAATAGATTGTAAATTTAAGCATATGAAGAATAGCATAGCATAAAATTGATTTATGAATACCATCGATAATCTAAGAAATCAAAAACGGCGCATGACATCCGTGTCATAGATTTCAAGATGCAAAGTAGGAAGGTCTCTTGCCGACGTGATTTCCAAAATCACAAGACATACTTAGAAAGAAAGGGAACATTAACGGGTGCACTCCTAGAGCGAGGAGGGTTTAACGAAAAGGGAGGATACAAGTATATAGAAGTAGAATGGTATTCCAAACAATCGTCACATAATAGAGGATGAATTACAAGATGACGATGGTTTTTTCTAGGTACAAACGAACGTTGTAATTCGAAGTCGAAACGTAGAATGGTCAATGAAGTAGTATTTAATCGATATACAAGTGCCGCGTAGAACGATGACGTAATGGTCAATCAAGGTTACGAAAACTTACGATATTATTCAACATGGATTTCAAGGAATGCTTCCAGATGTGTGACTCACACGATGTCTTTTAATCTTTTTCGGAGATACATTGAGCTACACAATAGTCTATAGACTATTTTTCCAAGACATCCAATCAAAAATGGTCGAAAAGCAAATTGGATATTTAATATAGATATCTTAAAGAGGTTTAACAATGAAAATAACACGCACGGTAGTAAAATAAAAATCAGAAGTTTCATTGAAAACAATACCTATTTAATCTCGAACAATGGCATCACGAGAATACGACAACATGTAAAAGTGAGTCGAGAAAAACAGACGGTTCAAAACAAACGAGTATACGAGGTCAGTAGTATTACACATACCCAAGATAGCAATAGTACTCAGAAAAGTGAGTATGAAAAGTCAGCAGCATACGTGCATCCGAATACAAGTATGTAACGTCATAACAATATGAAATTATTGTAACAAGATCAGTTGACAAGAACAAGAATTCAAGAAATGCAGTAAGAGCATATGTAATCAAATAATATCCAATGATAATTCATGAAGCACGAAGGCTTTGAAAAGACATAGTAATTATCGTCATTAGGATAATGTAATATTTCAATATGTAATCAAGAGATGGAATACTACAATGATAATTAAAAGTAAATAATAAGGATTAGAGAGTTACCCGCGCAGATATCGTACAACAATGGCAGATTCTGTGTCTGACACTTAAAAACATGAAACATTTGAACTTTCGGTTATAGACTAAGTTTTGAAAACGACTCAGTTCCCTATAACCACCACCCTGATACCAATCTGTGAGACCCCCAAAATTAGGCAAGGAAACAACTAGGCAGCAAGGGGGTTCCACGTCATGGTACAAGAAACTATGAAATTCTGTTGACACAAAGTTGAAGTAATCAAAACATATACATTACATCATAAAAGATCAGGATATTAAGCAAAGGTCCCAGAGTTTTATAAGCGGAAAATCTATTATTTAATAATGGTTTTGTAACATATAGCTACTAAAAAAATACAGAATAACTTCTGATAGCTTTTACCAAACCAAACTCTAAAAGTAACACAAAAATCTCCAAGCTGCAATAATATCCTACAGGCTCCCATCCAAGCAAAGCTAAGTATTAATACTTGAGATTAAAAATGTAAAATTTTCAACATAAAGTTGAGTGATATTCATAGGTTTAGAAGTAAAGGTGTGGAACACAAACATTCATTTGTAAACAAGAAATAGGGAAAATGGTTATGATCATTAACCATAGTCCGAAACATTATTATTGTTGTTTAGTTCATGAACTGAAGCTTAACTCATGTAAGTTCCTCTAGTGAGTATTCAACCCAAATACTCAAGTAATGAATCAAATGTTAAATGCGTCAAGGTAATCGGGACAGGGATTGTCAATCCCGATGGATCCACCCACAACATTCGCGCTTAGCAACACAAGTAAATTAACGGTTCATGATCAAGAGAGGAAACTTAAGGCTATTGACTAAAAGCAATAATATCATGAAAACTGTTGGAAAGCATAAAAGTCTGGATAGCATACAAGTTCTGGATAGCATACAGTTTTTAAATGGATGTGTTCCACCATGTAAAATCTCACCTCGCATTTAGAAACATTGTGAAAGTAAAAGAGGATATGAACTCACCTTAGCCACAAGGGTAAGTGAATCATTGTACTCAAAAGCTGAGTAGAAACAGTAGTTGTAAGACGATCGCCGACGATATGGATGCCCGGTAAACACGAAAACCACAACCTATCAAAATAAGGCGCGCGTTAAGACTCGAACTCAAATATCGATATATACCAAGTATAATATGACTTGAAATATTTTCAAAGTATTCATACTTCATGACTAAATACACAAACCAAATGAATCCTTATTGTCCCATTCATCTACACTACTCGTTTAAACACTTGCACTCTTGAAATTGACCCGTCATAAGACACCAAGTTAACGCAAGTCAAACTATTCCTTTAATTCACTCGGACTAGTAACTAAGTCATTTATATATTGACGAAACACTTGAGTAAGTCATCATGTCCACTAGTGAATACTCAATCTCACGCAACACACGCATTGAACTACCTGTCCAAAATACAAATCAGCATGTACACTTCAAATGTACACACCAATCTACCCTATCTAGACTTGTCCGTTTTCGATGAAACTTGGTGTCAAGTTCACTTATAACCTATATAAAACTCAGTTCAAATTTCATTCAATAACTTATATTTTAGAACCACCTGCTCGACACATTTCTAGACTTGAAAAACCGGACAGATTTGTATACTTGACTCGTAAAACCGTTTTGACCATCCTAATATTTACCATTAGCAAAACCGACACTTGACTTTGAAAATAGACTCAAAGTGCTAAGTTTAGGAACTGAGAACAGCCTCTAAACCTTTTTAGAACTCTACTTATAGTCCCGAGATTTGATCCAAATATCGACAAAAATTTCGTATTGTGTCGATACTCGCCTCTCGGTACACGAATATTCAAACTATCGTAACTTATAACCCGTAATGAGTTAGAAGGCCTAATTTATACCAAAACGAAGCTATCGAAAAACTATACAACAAAATAAATAATCTCAACCTATATCCAAACTTTAACCCACGAAATACAACCCTTAACCCACTGATGTAATATACACTGTTAGAAATCATATCAAACTAACATTTTGACCCATTTTAACATGATCCATACCTCTAATATCAACATATGATCATCTTAAAACAATACCCACTAATCTAAATTACTTGCATGTCAAATTTAACAAAAATCAAAGATCAAAAATAAAACTTTTTAGGATCAAAACATGATGATCTTACCAAGATCATCACATGCATGATGATTGAAACACATACTAACCATAAAATCATAAAAATTTTGTAACTTGATGCATGTGATAAATTTTGGTACCAAAAGAATCACAAGAAGATTTTAGGAATGGGACTTTGATTAGATTTTGTTAAAACTTGGTTGAATTTAAGATTTATGGTGGTTTAGGGGTGATGAGGGTGGCGGCGACTTAGAGAGAAGGAAAAGAGAGCAAGTTTTTCTTTGTGTGTGTTTTGAATGATGAAAATTAGGTGTTGTTAGGTAAAAATGTATATATAGTGGGGTGGAGGGTTAAACTTGCCAAGTTTTCATTCTTTTAGACCTAAAAGCAATTTAACAGTTTAAAGGGTAAAAAATGATTATTAGTAAAATTTGAAAATATTTACGAGGCTCGGGTTTCGTAAAAATACTTTTCAAAACTTAAATGCATCATAAATATGATAATAAGTTTTCCCGACATGACTTAACATATAATTAAAATGAAATTGTCAAAAATATTAATTATCGAAACAATCGATAATAAATGTAAAATATCGGGCATCCGTCAGTATCACGATCATTAGAAGTTCTCGTTGTTCATTGACTTTGAGTAAACTCATTGAAAAATGTACGCGGGTGATTTTAAATCAAAAACTTTGATTTAAATAAATGTGGAAAAATAAAATAAAATTTTTATAATTCCAAATAAAGTATTATCGATGATCAATAGATACTTAAAAAGTGTAATTGATTAGAATATCAAGATCTCAGGATTTACATACAAGAATACAAGAAAATGTAATACGTTGGAAAATTCAAGAAGTACGAATAAAAGAATAAAATAATATTGGGAAGTACGGGTTCTTACACCTAAGTTAAAGGTTAGTTTAATTATTCATGAATTAAATAAATTAATTTAACTAATTAAACATATTAATTTTTAGTAAATCCCAAGACCCGAACCCGAGACAAAACCAAGCACCAAATACCACCCCTAGCCGGCGGCTGGGTGGTCGTTGTCGGCGGCTCAGCAGTCGTGGCTACAGCCGTTGGCTGCCACTGCGTTCGTAGGCTTGGCACCGGCCGAAGCCTCGTTCCCCCTGCTGCGACCAAAGAACCCACCGGCCTAAGGCCGGTTCCCACTGTTTTACCGAGATACCCTCCCGTGGGGGTCTCGGTTAGATGCCGCCCGAACAAGAACCACACCGAGCCCCATGAGGGGTCTCGGCTGGTGGTCGAAAAGAGACACCGAGAGCCATAGTCCCTCGATGTGTGTGCGCCGAACCAAAAACACCACCAAACTAACCATTTTCCTTGTTTAATCAAAGTCACAACATGTTTAATTTATGTTTTAAAGATCCATGTTCATAATTAAAATAAAGAATGAAAGGATTAAGGTTTGGTTGAATACCCAATGCATGAATGGATGTAGCAATAGAACACGAACACGTATACATCAAAACCAAAGATCTAATCACACAAAAAACGTCCTTGTGCTTGGTGGCTGCCGCGGCTACAGGGAAAGAAGGAGGTAGGGTTTGTTTTTTTTTTTCTTGAAAATGTATTATGGATAATCCCTGGAATAATTTGTTGCTAGTGGTTTTTACAAAAATGGGTCGGGCCCCTTTCTTTTGTCCTCCTTGCCGCGGATACACAAGGCCCAAACACCAAATGCATTTATTTTTCGTGACTAAATATTATACGTAATGTATTCATTTTTGTCTGTGTTTTAAATGTTCGTGAATTAAATAACGTACATAAATGTTTATCGTGTATTAATAATATACGAAATTCTTGTAATTAATGTTCGTGACACGTGTCGTATGTTATTAATGGAATGTTTTAAATTTTTCGTGTTTTCATGTATGTAACACCCCCAAATTTATACAATTCAATACAGCGGAAGACTCGTTGGTGTTACGGGATAGCACATTACTCACATCATAGACAACGCTTAAAAATCGCGTCGTTTAATAATAAAGCATTTCCATTCATAAATATCAAATTTACATAGGTCCCAAGTCATATTACTCATACAAAGTTTCACAAAGTATTTGAATGGAAATTATTGTTTAAGTGCGGGCCATGAATTCTTGTTGTCTTCCCAAGAATTACCTTCAAGTACCTGAGACAAAACATGCTAAAAGAAAAGGTCAGCGATAACGCCGAGTGAATTCATAGAGTTTAATAAAATCCATCAATATAACATCGGTATAAAATTATTATCGAAAATCATTTTTGTACAAATCATTGTAATAGGCCTTAAAATAGCCAAATTCATTTTATAAAAATCCTTATCGAAAATCATAATATAGGCATTTGCCTTCAAAATCATTATACGAGCCAATGTCGTAAAAACATCATACAATATGTTTTATAACGTTGTATAAAGTTAAATAAAAACCGTTATATGAATATGGTTATGTAAAACCAAAACACGAACATAATATCAATAAATAGACCCTGTATTGCTAGTCAGGCAATATATTTTAATTCAATGCTTATAGCAGTATTTTCGTTATTTTTGGATTATTATAAGCCGCATGACATTGTTACCTTACTACAACAAACAACGGGTAGCTAGCCCGAAACTCAATTTGCCCATCTAAATTTGCGTGTCGTAACAATAATCATGTTTGTGTAAATCTTCTCATACATAAATTCGCTTACCAATCAATGTGGCACGACGGGGATCAACCGTCAAGGCGCGAACTGGGGTGATCGTCCCCAAATAATACTATTATATGCATAAGCGTCTACCAAATCCCGGTAGTTCACAATTCATGCTAATGTGACTTTTAGTGACATAACCTAACTTTAATAATCCATTTTATTTTATCTATCGGGTCATTTAATCATTCATCGGGTCATACAATCATTCGGGTCCAAATCAACAAACAAACAATCGGGACAACTAGTGTCCTATTTCATAAAAACTAACATGTTATCTCCCTCGCGGGTTTATAAAATATTTCATAAAAACATTTAAAAGAGTGCGAGGCTATGAACTCACGTTGATGTGGGAAGGCGGGTTATCGGCAATTCGGATGTACAGTACGTGCTTCAATCACGGAAACCTAGACAAATAATACTCGTCTTAGACTCTTGTCCAATGACTTTATAAAAATAACAATTATGTATACATATGATGATTATATATATATGATGATCAAGTGGGTTTACATATTCTTATTTACTCATTTTAGTGTTATGTGTTGATAACTTTTATACTAGTTTACAAGTTTTACCTATTTACATATTTTAAGTCCAATAAACTTATTATAAGTTCTTTAACTTGTATTAATCCATTTTATACTTGTATTATCAGTATTTACACTTTACATGTTGGGCCCAAATGGGTTAAGCCCAATAAAGAAGCTTATAAGTGTTTTAGCCCATTTTGTTGTATTATTAGTCCAATAACGTTTACTTAGCCCGCTAATGTCCGTACGTTATATAGTTCGGGTTTTATCGGTTTTTACTTGTTATATATGTTTATATATCATAATATGAGTTTATAAAAGTTTACATTAGACGGGTCCGACCGTCTAAGTTTTATTTGACAAAAACGTTAATTTTACGGTATTAGCCGAAAAGACGTAAAAATCATGTTTATAGTTTTATAACTTATAAAACTTATCAAATTACCATTTTTATAAAACGTATCGTTTATTTATCATTGTACATACTTATATAAATGTAATATATAAGTTAGTGGGTTTTAATTCAAATTTTATATTATATCGTTTATTTATCATTGTACATACTTATATAAATGTAATATATAAGTTAGTGGGTTTTAATTCAAATTTTATATTATAGTGCTTATATAATACTATTATACTTTAATTTCCCAAAATCTGATTTTTACTTTCACTTTCACCATTTTTACCATATCTTGAGTTCTACAAGGAGATAGAAGCTCATTTTTGGATACCATAAACTACATGATATGTGCTACAATTAACTTAGTTTTAGCTACTGCTCAATCCAACTCTAAATATCCTTAACAGTCCGTCCAAAACTGACTATTCAGATTTGTACTCTAAACTTGTTTTAGTCATATCTCACTCATTATAATGATTCCATTCTATGGCCAACTCTCACATGTGTATGACATCTTATACTTACTGTATATTGATTCCACTTTGCCATTTTATCAGTTTAACATATGGTTAGTTACTGTTTTTATACAGTCAACAATTTAAGCAAGATTTTAGCCTTTTTCTTATAGTTTTTCATCTTTTTAATCATATTTATCAACACCAAATCCCCACATAATATTTTTATCATCATACATATATAGATTTAAGAAGAAAATACATGATTACATAATCAAAATTAACAAAAGGATGGGTAGAACAATCTTTATACCACCAAGATGATGTAGGTTGTGATTAGAACATGGATTTTGATGGAGAAACTTGTGATAAACCAAGACCATCTTCAAGACCACCATTATTCAAGAACGCCTTGTGGAAAATAAGCCCCAAGACTCCATAGAAAATCCTCCTTTGATGTTATAATCACCACCAATCTATAGAGCTTCAAAAGGGCTTCAACTTATGTATGAATAACATGAGATTTTGTGGTTAAATTTGATCAAATGGGTGTTTTGAGGATGAGATGGGACGGCATTATTGAGAGAGAGATGAGAGAGTGGAAGTTGTTTTGCATGTGTGGGAAATGAGTAATGGTTTAAGGCTAGTGGTTTTGACAAGTTAGTTAGCTTGTTTAGCTTAAGTGTTAAGCTAGTTACAAGTGTCTTGGCTTCCTAGTGAAGCTTGGACACATAATGGGTGAGGTGTAGCATGCTTGGGCCGTCCCATAATAGTGGGGTGGGATAAACTTGTTTTGTTACATCCCGCTAATTTACGGGTATTCCTCGATTCTAGTTTCCTCGATTTGCGTGCCCTCGGGTCGTTTTACGAAAAACGTTTTTATAAATTATGAATCAACGGCACAAAACGAATCTAATAAAAATTGTCTAATCAAAAACGGAGTTCGAAAATGTAAATACGTAATCCTAAGGTTTCCGGTTTAGTCGTAACGGACGTTGAATTAAAATCGTAAGTCCTAATCTCTTCTCGTAAATTTGTGAGTTTATGAACCAACTCAAAATTAAAAACCCAAAATAATATTCACGGATAAATTTATTTCCTGAAATGTCGGACTGTCACCAAAACGGTGTAGGTAAACGTAAGCACGTAACGTAGAGTCCTCCGGTTTAGACGTAGTCGATGCTACTTCAAGATGTAAATTCAAATTTCTTCCCAAAAATAAGTGAGTTCATAATATAACACTAAAATAATGTTTTTAAATAATATTGAGAATAAAATATAAACCATAAATTGACGGATTGTCACAGCATTTACCCCTAAACAGGATCTTTGTCCTCAAAGATCATCTTACTACTCGCTTCTTATAGAGTTAAAGCCATGTGGGTATTTCCTCCACATTCGGTCTTTTCTCACAAGTGTAATTCATTACAATACGTGAGTTTCATCAAACATAACTACGGGAATAAGATCAGGCTTAATGTTGACTTACTTTCTCTATCCATGATGTTCATGGGTTTTTGATGAATGCAACTTTTCGCCGATCTAAACTTCATTAAGGAATAGTCAGATTTTCACTTGATAGACATCTTATCAAGTTAGATATACGAATCATAATTCACGCAGCCCTTGAAGTCCTAGGGTAGATCCAGCTTATATGCCTTTCAACCAACTTTTTACATCATCTCAATGGTCCCATACAACGGGGACTTATATCCCATGATCATCATTTATTCATTTTCCATGGTTAAAATTTTTGGCATAACTTCGCTACCCATCTGGCACTTCAAGATCTACATTTCATATTCACATAACTTCCTGCCCACTACCGGCAGTAAATATTCAGATCCTAATTTCAACAATTATTTCAGGTTTCACGGGTCGAGTATTTTGTAAGGTTAGGTTCGCCATCATAGGAAACCTTAAACCTAAAAGACATGTCCAACTCACAATGGGTGTATGTCGGGTGTCTTCATCCCAACTCCTGCTTACAGATGCTCTAATATATATCCTCCCAAGATTCGATCTCGATCCTAATACGATTATTATCAATGATAATCTCTCCAAAGGAAAACGATTTTACAGTTTATTACCAAAGGTCAATCATTCAAGCATAAAACAACACTTATAGTATTTTGTATCGTTACTTTACCTCGTCCCTTCGATTGGGGTGGTACACAGTACTCTCATCAAGATTCATTCTCAACGACTTCTGAGCAAATCTCTAGAAATTCGATGCGAAGCAAGGATCTCGATAGAGATTATCGATATAGGCACAACATGTTTACATAACTCCTTTAAATACAAAAGAGTCAATTTCTTCATCAAGAATATATCATTAATAGGAATGATATTAGTAGATTTGGTCAGTCTGTCGACGATGACCCAAATCGAATCAAATTCAGATGATGACCTTTGCAATAGCTAGACGTTTACTAATGTTTGAGGCGATGTCTGCCTTCATAATTTTCCATCAGTACAACTTCTTCTGATAATGATAGATTAAATCAGAAATGACAGGAATAGAATACTTATACTTACAAGATTTCAATATGACTACATTTCTAAATCTCCATAGTCAGGCAACCACAAACGACCTTTTTTACATTCAACGCCATCGGCTACTCAATTCTGATGGTTCACATTAGCCGCGAACCCCTTTTATTATCTATATTATCCTTCTTACAAACATTGTTTATTTTTATATCGTTCGGTAATTTATTTTGCACCTTCATTATTAAGGAACATGTCCTAATTGGTTCTTTATCTTTTATACATATTGCGTCAGTATCTACATTCACTTTCTCCTGATGAAATATATATAACATGACCGTATTAATTCAAAATTTCTTTCTTCATATCTTCTATGTTTTAGTTTCGTCTCAACTATTATTTTTATCTGTTTTACTCAATCCGACGTCTAAAGTGTCGATAGTTATTACAGGTAATTAAATAACAAATATTCAATTTTTTTATGAAACGTAAACGTAAAAATTTTAAATTTCTAAGTTCGACCAATTATATGAAAATGTTCGAAAATAAATTTGAATTTAATTAACACGATTTTTGTTGATTTATCGAAAATAATTAGTAAGATCCGTAAATGTTCGAAAAACCTTCGTTTATTCTTTGGTAAAAAAAAATTTGTATTTGAAAAGCAAAAATTGTCCTTTCAAATTTTAACTCATGTTCTAACGGTTTCCTCAATCCCTCTTAGGTTTTCTTGAGGTATACACAAACATTTACCCCTAAACAGGATTTTAGTTAAATGATTTGTGTATAAGGGGATAATCCTTAAAAGTTCTTTTCGATAAAACATTGCCAAAACACATTTGCACTTTCTTTTTGGTAAAACCCAAAGTCTTAAGAGGGCTCTAAATTTTTGAAGAATCAATATAGATTCCATTATCTTATTAATCACACAGTTAAATAATATAGAGGATTAAGTCTTTAATCACATGTTAAATATTTAAGGTACAAGTTTTTATTGTTCAGTCAATTCAGGGCGATCTATAAATAATTATTAACTACTTCTTATTCTTAGAAACAAACAAATGGTCCTTAATGATCACAAGCATGAATTTATCAAATTACAGCCTACACACGTGATTCACCAATTTATGAATGCTACATGTGCATCGGTCAATCCAAACGACATCACGTGAAACTCATAGTGTTCATTACAAGTTCTGGATGTAATGATTGGAATAGATAATCTTTTTCGCGGACGCGAAGTTGATGATAACCATGCCATGGATCAAATCTTTAAAACATACGCTAGAACCTTGTAAATGATCGAACAAATCTTCCATTTCGATTCATGGATATCGTTTTCGATTGTCAATTTAGTCAGTTCACAGTAATCTATAAATATAAGAAATAATAACACCATAGCTCTTCATAATGACGAGCTTGGTAGAATAAAAGCTTTCTCCGACAACTCTCAGTTGTACGGTAATTCTTTTAATTCAGATGGTGCTGACGTATAATGCACATGCCACAGGTGCAGCACCGAGAATATAATCAATACCAAATTCAACTTGCCTTAATGGCGAAAGTCTAGGTAATTCATCAATAAATACCTCCTAAAGTTTCAGATAACGGAAACATCTTTTAATATATTTATTTTAAGTTCTTTCTAGATTACCATATCTATGATCAATTCACAACCATTCACGGTATAATTTCAAGTCATCCATCAAGAATTATTTAGATCACTTTTTGATAATCAACATCTTATCTTTTAGGGGAATTCTATTCGAGTTCCCATTAATTAAGACAATGTCGTCATGTCATAATCAATCAATCCATTCTACTGGCACCATCAACTTTCCTGTCCGTTACCGTCGATAAGATGTGAAATTCTCAAAAGACTAATAATAACTCATAATCCTTCACAAATTCAAGGATATCCAGATACATAACTAACCTTAAAAGAGTAAGGTCAACGTATAATTTACGCGAGACAATTTCAAATCAGATACAGATGAAAACATTTAATGAATATAAATATATCCCATGTTTTCATAATTTGAGTACGCATTCGAAAGCTCCTCGGATCGTTACCCAGGTCATTCAAATGAAATCAAATCAAAAGAAATGATAGGAACGTCGATACATCTAGTCGGGTATCAACACTCGATAATCAGATACTTTTCCTAAGAATCTTACTACGGAACAATTGGACAAGAAAGAATTGTCAATTGTCAAATAAGACAATTTCCACAGATGAGTAAATTCGACTCAGAAAAATAGATGCTACAGGCACATATGTAGGTGTCCCTAACACTATGTCCCTATTTTCACTTCTTGCAGATCTCATAAAATTTAATCTTTCACAATCTTCAAAGAAAATTTAGTGTTTATTAATTATTTCATGGTGACTACTAATCAGCCTTGCATGGTCACTTCCAAATTGTATGTAGGCGCGCAACTATATACAATTTCAAGATTAACGATGCAATACTCAGTTCGTCAAAATTTTATCATCATGTTTATAATAAAAACATTTTCATGCTTAATTCTTAAATAAGAATCAAAAATAATTTACAAAGATTTTCTTTGTTATGAAAACAATTAAGTTTTCCAAGGTGTTTTATAAATAACTTCATTTCGATAACAATCACTTATAAATCTCACTTTGAATAATCCTTATACTGATGAAAATAAGGATACGATTTTAACTTTATAAAAACAATGTGTGATCTTGCAAAAGAGTGATGAAGAGTTGTTCACCAAGAACTAACTACAATATAATAGGAAATGAGCTTTAGCCAAATAATCATGAGGTTCATGATCTCGATGGCACTCAAAAAGAATAATCCACAACGTAACTCAATTCGAGATGAGTACTTGTTCAATGGTGGCATCACTAATGCGAGCACTAGGATGAAGTAATAAAAGATAGATAAAATCGATACATGTAGGATTTAGTAATCAAAGGTAGTCTTTTCATTAATCACAAACAAGTCAAAATTGTACCGTAACACATTACGTGTCACTATGTCATACAATTCCAAGGACTCATCCTACCAACTGATGTCTTAGTTAAGTTAAGGATTTTTAGAAGATACCACAATGAATACTAATCTACAAGAGTCATTAGGTGTTCCACATGTCCCAGAAGATCCATCGATCCCAATTCAGAAGAAGATTTCTTCAATTTATTTCTTGGACACTAGGCATCCTCATCATTGGACAATGGCCTAGGAACAACCCTTAACACAAACCTACAATAGATTAAAACCTTATAATTCAATCACATGACTTAATAATTTCCTCTTATCAATCTCATATTCCATACAAGTTAAATTTTACTTTATTCAAGTTTCAACCAATTTTATACTCAATTCGATATCCTACATAATTTTCTAGTACTTTCAACCTTATTCTTAGACCTTAATAGGGTAATAAAAGCTCGATATGAACAACACTTAACTTCCAATTCTATAGCTCTTTCAACAATAGTTATCAAATGAGTCACTAGCATGAGATGACTCACACATTCAATTAGACTTCTCTTAAAGGTTCTAGTGGCATGAGGCTTTTGGGTAATGGTTCCATTGACAGCCTCAAGTGCAACATTCACCCTTTCGATTTCAATTTAAGAATTGGGTGACAAGGAATCAGATGACATCTTTCTAGGTGGTAACGTTTTGTCAAACTCCACTCTATAAGGAAAGATCGTCATGACATCGATATCAAATTTAATCTCGCCAATTCTTCTTTAATATCACAATAAACTAATATCAACATTTCTATGAATATCAACCATTTGTTGGGATCATAAATATCCACAACTTGGTTTAGATCTAGGATAGCTTGAATTCCTACGAGAATAGCTTCGATTAATTTACTAGGGGATTTAGGGTTCCTTGTGACAATCTACGTCGTATAAATACCTCGTATAAATGTTAAAATAATCATCAAACAATCATGTAATCAAATTACATCATATATATATATATATATATAATTCAAGTTATATATATATATTAAAATAACACTTCTCAGTATGGCCTTGCCGGTAACTCGGTAATTCTTCGGCACCGTTATAGTCAAAAGATTTTGACATTTTGGAAAAAAGTTTATAGTTAAAAGATTTTGAAATGTTTTATTCAAAACCTTGGTTTTAAAAATCTTTCGTTCTCTATAAAGAGAGCTCTGATACCAAACTGTAACACCCCCAAATTTATACAATTCAATACAGCGGAAGACTCGTTGGTGTAACGGGATAGCACATTACTCACATCATAGACAACGCTTAAAAATCGCGTCGTTTAATAATAAAGCATTTCCATTCATAAATATCAAATTTACATAGGTCCCAAGTCATATTATTTCATACACAGTTTCACAAAGTATTTGAATGGAAATTATTGTTTAAGTGCGGGCCATGAATTCTTGTTGTCTTCCCGAGAATTACCTTCAAGTACATGAGACAAAACATGTTAAAAAAAAAGGTCAGCGATAACGCCGAGTGAATTCATAGAGTTTAATAAAAGCCATCAATATAACATCGGTTTAAAATTATTACCGAAAATCATTTTTGTACAAATCATTGTAATAGGCCTTAAAATAGCCAAAGTCATTTTATACAAATCCTTATCGAAAATCATAATATAGGCATTTGCCTTCAAAATCATTATACGAGCCAATGTCGTAAAAACATCATACAATACGTTTTATAACGTTGTATAAAGTTAAATAAAAACCGTTATATGAATATGGTTATGTAAAACCAAAACACGAACATAATATCAATAAATAGACCCTGTATTGCTAGTCAGGCAATATATTGTAATTCAATGCTTATAGCATTATTTTCGTTATTTTTGGAGTATTATAAGCCGCATGACATTGTTACCTTACTACAACAAACAGCGGTTAGCTAGCCCAAAACTCAATTTGCCCATCTAGATTAGCGTGTCGTCATAATAATCACGCTTGTATAAATCTTCTCATACATAAATTCGCTTACCAATCAATGTGGCACGACGGGGATCAACCGTCAAGGCGCGAACTGGGGTGATCGTCTCCAAATAGTACTATTATATGCATAAGCATCTACCAAATCCTGGTAGTTCACAATTCATGCTAATGGGACTTTTAGTGACATAACCTAACTTTAATAATCCATTTTATTTCATCTATCGGGTCATTTAATCATTCATCGGGTCATACAATCATTCGGGTCCAAATCAACAAACAAACAATCGGGAAGACTAGTGTCCTATTTCATAAAAACTAACATGTTATCTCCCTCGCGTGTTTATAAAACATTTCATAAAAACATTTAAAAGAGTGCGAGGCTATGAACTCACGTTGATGTGGGAAGGCGGGTTATCGGCAATTCGGATGTACGGTACGTGCTTCAATCACGGAAACCTAGACAAATAATACTCGTCTTAGACTCTTGTCCAATGACTTTATAAAATAACAATTATGTATACATATGATGATTACATATATATGATGATCAAGTGGGTTTACATATTCTTATTTACTCATTTTAGTGTTATGTGTTGATAACTTTTATACTAGTTTACTAGTTTTACCTATTTACATATTTTAAGTACAATAAACTTATTATAAGTTCTCTAACTTGTATTAATGCATTTTATACTTGTATTATCAGTATTTACACTTTACATGTTGGGCCCAAATGGGTTAAGCACCATAAATAAGCTTATAAGTGTTTTAGCCCATTTTGTTGTATTATTAGTCTAATAACGTTAACTTAGCCCGTTAATGTACGTATGTTATATAGTTCGGGTTTTATCGGGTTTTACTTGTTATATATGTTTATATATCATTATATGAGTTTATAAAAGTTTACATTAGACGGGTCCGAGCGTCTAAGTTTTATTTGACAAAAACCTTAATTTTACGGTATTAGCCGAAAAGACGTAAAAATCATGTTTATAGTTTTATAACTTATAAAACTTATCAAATTACCATTTTTATAAAATGTATCATTTATTTATAATTGTACATACTTATATAAATGTAATATATAAGTTAGTGGATTTTAATTCAAATTTTATACTATATTTATTTGAGTGCTTATATAATACTATTATACTTTAATTTTCCAAAATCTGATTTTTACTTTCACTTTCACCATTTTTACCATATCTTGAGTTCTACAAGGAGATAGAAGCTCATTTTTGGACACCATAAACTAAATGATATGTGCTACAATTAACTTAGTTTTAGCTACTGCTCAATCTAACTCTAAATATCCTTAACAGTCCGTCCAAAACTGACTATTCAGATTAGTACTCTAAACTTGTTTTAGTCATATCTCACTCATTATAATGATTCCATTGTATGGCCAACTCTCACATGTGTATGACATCTAATACTTACTGTATATTGATTTCACTTTGCCATTTTATCAGTTTAACATGTGGTTAGTTACTGTTTTTATACAGCCAACAATTTAAGCAAGATTTTAGCCTTGTTTCTTATAGTTTTTCATATTTTTAATCATATTTATCAACACCAAATCCCCACATAATATTTTTATCATCATATATCATCATACATATATACATTTAAGAAGAAAATACATGATTACATAATCAAAATTAACTAAAGTATGGGGAGAACAATCTTTATAACACCAAGATGATGTAGGTTGTGATTAGAACATGGATTTTGATGGAGAAACTTGTGATAAACCAAGACCACCATTCTTCAAGAACTCCTTGTGGAAAATCAGCCCCAAACTCCATAGAAACTCCTCCTTGGATTTTATAATCACCACCAATCCATAGAGCTTCAAAAGGGCTTCAACTTATGTATGAATAACATGAGATATTGTTTTTAAATTTGATCAAATGGGTGTTTTGAGGGTGAGATGGGACGGCATTATTGAGAGAGAGATGAGAGAGTGGAAGTTGTTTTGCATGTGTGGGAAATGAGTAATGGTTTAAGGCTAGTGGTTTTGACAAGTTAGTTAGCTTGTTTAGCTTAAGTGTTAAGCTAGTTACAAGTGTCTTAGCTTCCTAGTGAAGCTTGGACACATAATGGGTGAGGTGTAGCATGCTTGGGCCGTCCCATATTAGTGGGGTGGGATAAACTTGTTTTGTCCCATCCCGCTAATTTACGGGTATTCCTCGATTCTAGTTTCCTCGATTTACGTGCCCTCGGGTCGTTTTACGAAAAATGTTTTTATAAATTATGAATCAACGGCACAAAACAAATCTAATAAAAATTGTCTCATCAAAAACGGAGTTCGAAAACATAAATACGTAATCCTAAGGTTTCTGGTTTAGTCGTAAAGGACGTTAAATTAAAATCGTAAGTCCTAATCTCTTCTCGTAAATTTGTGAGTTTATGAACCAACTCAAAATTAAAAACCCAAAATAATATTCACGGATAAATTTATTTCCTGAAATGTTGGACTGTCACCAAAACGGTGTAGGTAAACGTAAGCACGTAACGTAGAGTCCTCCGGTTTAGACGTAGTCGATGCTACTTCAAGACGTAAATTCAAATTTCTTCCCAAAAATAAGTGAGTTCATAATATAACATCAAAATAATGTTTTTAAATAATATTGAGAATAAAATATAAACCATAAATTGACAGATTGTCACAATGTACGTACCTTTCATGGTGATTTTATGCGGGTTTTACAACTCTTCCCCTCTAAAAAGAATAATTCGTCCTCGAATTAGAGATACTATTATTTGGTAGGACATGGACGTGACGTGACTGAAAAGGACATGGAACGTGACATAACAAAAAGGACATATCTGACTTATGGAAGGAAAAGGATGAGAAGTCCGGATGGACTCCTCCATTCCTAGTGGCTTCCCACTCGGAACGGTCCTTCTAAAAGACCTTGGTGAAAGTAATAATCTTGGTCTTCAAGACCCTGACTAGATTACACGTAAAAGCTTCTGGATCATCAACGTAAGATGGATCATCATGAATCTGATCGAGTGGATAATAAATAACGAGCAAGAGTAAATGAAACGTTACGAGGAAAAATAACCTGGAATCACTGACATTAGTAACGTCTGAGCAATAATGCGCGAGACATACTGAAATGTAGTACGTGAACAATTGTGAACGTGATACATGAACAATTATGAACGTGATACATGGAGATATAGTGAATGCAAAATGAGAAGCATATCGTGGATGTAAAACGTACATCATATAGTCAACGGAATATGAGAAACGTATGGTGAACATGATATGGAGAACATATCGTGAACGTGTAATAACTGAGGAGGTAACGCGAAATGATACGAGATGAGACGTGAAAGGTGACGTGAATCGTCTGTCTGAGGATGGAAAGTTTATTAAACTTGAGTCTGGTCTCCCAAGTTTTCCGTGACTTTCCGGAACAAAAAGTGAAACGTAAATAGTAAGTTAGAATACTGTCATGAACGTGAACAGTGTCATGAACGTGAGTGCGAAGGCAAATCGTAAAATTGTACAAGGACGTGAACGTAAATAATGAACACGAACGTGAACCGTAATCTAGTCCGATAGCTGAAGGAGTACCAAGTGATCAGACGATTCTTGGCTGGAAAATGTCTGATAATATGCCGACTGTGAAATCTTTGCGGATGAAAGGATTTTGCAAACTTAGTAAAAATGTTGATCACACCCAGATATCATAATGCTACATTTGATCTTGCGGTAGTCTGGTAATAAAATCCATGGAGATCTTGTCCCTTCTCCGTTTACCATTTCTAATGGTGGAAATAGTTCCTAGCCTGTTGGCGTTCTATCTTAACCTGTTGGTATGACATGTATTTAGATATGAACTTAACTGCATCTTGTTTCATAGAACTGGATACATAGAAGTTTGGAACACCATGAGTTTTTATAAACTAGACGTCTCTTAGCGTAGGATCCTCTGGAACCCATAATTTAGTGTAGGATTATCTCTTTTACGCGTAAACTAAGTCATGGTAATATTAACCATGAGAATCAATGTGATTCAGCGTGTCACTGAAATCAACCAGAATTTGTACTGGAAAAATTTCAGGGTGAAATTTCATCTGTTGTAGAGTTTGTAACATAGAGTGAATATGGTCTTCGTGCTCTTCTCTAGACTTAGAGAAGATCAGGTTGTCATTGATGAAAACGATAACGAATTTGTTTATGAGTTCATGGGAACTCCCTCCACCAAGTCCATAAATGCTGCTGGAGCATTTGTGAGACCACAACAAAATCATGAATTTAGCATGACCAAGTTGTGTATGAATAACAGTCATGGAAATGTCCTGCTCTTTCACTCGTCACTGTTGGCAGCATGATCGTAAATTGATCTTGGAAAAGTGCTTAGAACCCTAAATTAGATTGGAAACGTCGTCAATACGTGTAGGGGAATAACGGTCATGAATGGTGATTTGTTTGAATCGACGGTAGTCGACACATAAGCTTATGTTACCGTCCTTCTCCTTAATAAACAGAACCGGTGTCCATCATGGTGGTACACCTGGCGAATGAACTTCGTTTAAAGCATCTCCTGCAGTTGATCCTTCAACTCTTTTAGATCAAGGAAGCCATGCGGTAAAGAGCCTTGGAAACTGGTTCTGCTCCCTAACATGCCCGATGTTAGGTTCCACCTAGTGGATAGGAAGTATACCCAGAAGTTATTCTAGAAATACATCTGGACTTCTCTAAATTAATCGGCTGATTATGAATAAAAAAAAGGAACTTCAGTAGTCGTGTCATACATGATAGATAGAAAATCTTTGCAGCCATGGGATAACAAAACACGTGCTTGTGAAGAAAAAAAATTTCACAGATTTTCCTGTTGGAAAACCATGATGAATGTATTCAGGAGCCTGAACATCGCTGTAAATAATCTAATATGAATGGCGACCAATCGTAGCATGGTGTGCTGTTCATAGTCCATAATCAGAATCATATTTAACTCGCATATGTCAGAGGGAAGTGCAATAGCAGATTGGATCTGATCATTTGACTGAAAGGAAAACCTTCGTACACAAGGATGATACGAATGGTGTCCTTTATGGTTATGGATACCTTAAATATGTGATCGAGAAATAAAAGTGTCGTGTCAATACATGGAGTAAATGCAGCAGATTTTACTGAATGTGTTTCGCCTGTCTCACACAGAACAAACACTGCGTGTCTAGACGTGAACAATACGCCAGTGATGGTACTGGAATTCTCATGGCCTGGTTCATTCATGGCACAACAGAATGGGTATACCCCTTGGAGAGTATTCTAATTTACTTAGGGTGGTTCAAAAGGTATACATGAGTCATGTGTTTTGACTCGTGTCTTGGGAAAATATGCGTATGACATGGGTCTCGACTAGTGTCTTGACATGTGTCTCCAGAGAAAATACGTGACATGTGTCTCCAGATAAAATACATGAGACATGTGTCTTGACTGATGTCTTGAAATATGTCCTGAGATGTGAAACGAGTACATTGAAAATCTTAGGTTGTCATGCCAGAACTGGCGGATCGGTTGGACTACTGACCCTTGGTATTTCTGATCACGTCCGTTATCGGAGCTTTTGTCGTTATTGCCAGAGTATTTGCTGTCACGGTAGTTGTCACTACCTCCTTGTTTGTCAGTTACATGACAGTCATTATCATGACTGTGATTCATACAACTTTTAGTTGAGTGGTCGGTGGATGCCAGTTCCTACTAATATGCTGGGAAGACAACTGAATGGCACGTGACCTATGAATGAGAAAGTAAAGATATGGAATCAAATGGTAACGTCTGTTTGATGAAGTATAATTCTAGTCTGGTTGCTCCGATCTATCTCCTTCGTCCTGGTTTTGTAAAATCTCCAAGCTGCGAGCCACACCATCTCTTGAACAACATTGGTAAGTGGAAAAACATCTGAGAAGGTAGATAATCAATTAGTACTACAGAATGTAGTGCGGTGACTAGAATACCTCTGGAATGTGGTGCATGAAGTACACATGTGGTTTGGTACGTGGAGTACACATAGAATACGGTACGTGAGTACAAGTGAAATTCACACGAGATGATTGATACAGGTATCAACCATATGACATGATCAAAGGAAGGTAAATGTAGGACTTATGCACACGACTTAACCCAATACGAATAACATCATGGAATAAACCAAAAAGAAAGATTAGATTAAGAAGAATAAAAGAGAAGAACAAAAATGGTTGTGAATTCCTAGTGAGAGAAAGACATATGTTTCTCTCTCTACAATCTATGAAAATGGAAGACACACACACTCAAAGAGGTGCTAGGGGCCTTTTATACTACAAGTGGGAAGTATAGAAGGCCTTCATCATTTGAGTGTTCGGGACTAATTCCCGTTACATACCAAACATTATACTAGAACTCTCAACACCATTATGTAGCATTTTCCACGAGCTTCGCATGGTATATTATATGACCATCACTTTAGATACGGCTAACAATCTCCCCCTAAGGGGTAGTCATGTAATATGTGACTTCACTTCTTTGGTGTTGTTGACTTTGAAGCTCGTTGTCTTGAGAGTTCTTTCATAGTTCCTTTCATGACTTGTGATTTTGGATCTTTGATCTTTGCCTTGACTTGATCTTAAAACTTTGCCATCTTGTGTTCTTGTGTCTTTCCCCACATACTCAAACTTTGATTTGATATGAAAGCTTGTTAACAATCTCCCTTGATCATCAGAGTAGCGGAAGTCTTTGTCTTTAGATGTTCTTGAGCTTTCTTCTTTTACATGAGCATGTGGTCTTGAAATACGACTCTTGTGGTTACGCCACCGTTTGCATTCCTCTGGTTTCCCGTTATATAGTACGGATATTGTACCTATGATTAGGTAAGTTCAAAGAACTTCCTTGACAGGGTTTCCGGCTGTGGTAGCCGTTCTCAATACTTGAATATATCGAAAGATACTTCAAAGTAAGGAGTGAATCATGCAATTCTATTCTGCTGATTAAGTCGTCAATTCAGTTTCCTGGAACAAGTTTGAATCAATTAAGAATCAAACCATTGTTGCTTTCCAGTTGACACAAGTTAGATTCGTATGGAATCTCACAAGTCACCTATAGCAGTGCTGTTTGATGATGACACTGGAAGGATTTCCATTCGTCACTGTAAATACTGAGGAGTATTACTCTGAATGTTTAGGCAAGATCATAAAGATATTGCATCGAGACCTAGAACGAGTTTGAATCACAAAAGAATCAAACCACTGTTACTTTACAGTTAACATATGTTCAATTCAAGTGAATCTTACATATGACCGACCACAGTACTGTTTGAAGTTAACACTGGAAGGATTTCCTTTCACCACTGTGAATACTAATGAGTATCACTCTGAATGTTCTGGCGATATCACAAGGATAGAGCGTAGGACTCTATAAATAATCGCTTGTGTTCTAGTGATGAACAACAATTGATATATGGAATAAGTGTCCTAATGAGATTTTTTTATGAATCTCGTTGGCTCTAGACTCTATAAGTGCACTTTTATTTGGTGATCAAAGGCTGGAGTAGACTGCCACCTTTTCAATATCTACTATATCGGAGTGAGAAAGTTGATAGACATGAGTTGAACTCCATGACAATAAAACGAACTTCTTTTGAGAGAAGCTTGAGTAGGCTGGGAAGGGTTGTGCATTGCATCACTGGGTCCATGATGCTTTGTCTTCAGTATCAGAAATCATCAAAGTGATTCTGATAATAGATGTATTGACCCGGTTTCTGCCTAAGTTGTATGGAGGGCTTCTTTCTTTGCACCCTTTATCCTTACATTTCTTTTTCATTCTTCAACCCCTTCAATGCTGACCAAGACGTCATGACTAACACCTTGTTGTGATTGTTCTAGTGCTAGCTTAAGTCATTAGTCAGCATTTTTCCCGTACACACAACTACTCCATCTTTCCTAAGGACGTCTAAATTCTAATGGATTGTCACTGGGAAGATCCCTCCAGTTCTGGTTGGATCATAGGACGAATACCTAACCACCTTTTGACACCAATACCGTCGTGAATTATTGTGTTGAAGGGTATAAATATCGTAACAAGAAAAACCTGTTGAAAAAGCAATCAAGGTGTTAATGAAATCAATGTTTACACCTTGAAAGTTTTTTATATCACCAAAATGCTCCCCCTACATATGTGCATCATAAAAGGAAAGGTTTTTTCACATATTAGGAAGAGAAAGCCCTTATATCAAAGATCTTATCCAAGATGACACATTTTAATCACTATTCTCCCCCTCAAAAATTGTATGTGATTGAAATTTTTGTGAAACTATTGATGAAACATGGAGAGAATAATGTTGCATGAAGGTTTGTACTCCCCCTCGAAAAGGAATTCTAATTAAAATGGGGGAGTATATGAGCACACAGTTTTGAAATACCTTGAAAAGTTGTGCTCAAACCCGTGAAAACTGAATTTCCCGTTGTTGAGGAAGAATGTACTTAAATGAACGTTTTCCTTGAGTTCATGAGTTTAAAACTTTGAATGTTTTAATATAAGCCCATGACTGAGAAAAATTAATTTCCCGTTGATGAGGATAAGTCATAGACTTTCCTTTCTTTGGGGACCGGGTTATAGTCTGACATGTGACTATAAGCCATTATGAGAAGAAAAGTAGAAAAGACATGTTTTGAAAAACATTTGAACTCTCATTCGAACTTTATGTACGTACCCGTGTCGTTATTGAGCGACATTTCTAAGTAAGTTCATATTATTGATGCTAAGAGACATGTCGGAGAAGAATATTTTTTGGTATTTTTGAAAGATTTTCTCATTTTTTATTTTGTTTTTGTAGGTTTTATATTTTTGTATTTTGATTTTCTGATAGATATATACACGATTACTGCGAATGTGCAAGATGTTCTAGTTAATATGGAGTGAAACTACGCACACAAAGTCGACGAACCAAGAATTCAAATCTGTCTTGAGAAAGAGCTTTGGTGAATATGTCGGCTAGTTGGTAGTCCGTCTTGACAAAAAACAGTTCGATCGTTCCTCTTTCCACATGCTCCTTTATGAAATGGAATCGGACAACAATGTGCTTGGTCTTGGAGTGTTGGACGGGGTTGCATGATATGGCTATGGATGATTGTGAATCACAATAAATAGGAACTTTATTAAAGTGAAAGCCATAATCCGTGAGTTGTGTTCTCATCCAAAGGACTTGAGCACTACACACGGATAGAGACACATATTCTACATTCACGGTGGATAATACAAGGGTTTTCCTCGTATGAAAGTTTGTTAGTCTCGATTCAATTCGAATTGATTTCTGGTTAAAAATGCGACTCAGTCGTTCTTGGTGGAAAAGAAAAAGGGTTTGATTATCTATTTTAAACTAAAAGTGAAAATGTCGTCGAGTAAATAAGTAAAAATGAAAGCATGAAAATATTTTAAACTAAAATTAAAGACTTTAAAAATTGAAAAGTAAATGATTAAAACTTATAAAAAATGTAAACTTTAAAGATTGAACTAAAACAAGCCAAGTTAAAGTAATTCTAAGTAAAAAGGCGGGAAAAGTAAAAATTTAAAAACTAGAAATACAAACCCTTATCCGGAATCCTTCTTCTGAGGACTATCCGGAACACCTTTTCTAGCTACTATCCGAAATAACCAAAGAAAGCTTTATCCGGAATGTTGATTGAGGATACTATCCGGAATACTTCTCTTGAGGCTTATCCGGAATACGGGCTTGGGAGCTTATCCAGAATAAAATTATGATGCTTATCCGGAATAAATGTTTTACAGCTTATCCGGAATACAAATAAAGTGCTTATCCGGAATACTTGAAATGTAGACTTATCCGGAATAACTAACTGCTACTTATCCGGAATAAGTGAATGACAGCTTATCCAGAATACCTAAACAAGATCCTTATCCGGAATCCCTGATGAGTGCTTTATCCGGAATGTCGAAGAAAGTGCTTATCCGGAATAAACTTCTAATAATATATCCGGAATAAATGACAGAGTCTCACTATCCGAAATAACTTGAAACACACTATCCGAAATAACTAAGGAATGCTACTTATCCGGAATGTTCTATTATGACAACTATTCGGAATAAAGGGGTTTTAATACACTCGGATTACACAAAAACTTAAACAAATAAGCAAATCTAAAATAAGCACATACCAAAACTTAAACCAAAAAGATTTTTAAGAAAAACTAATAAGCCAAAATTTAAAAACTATTAAAACACTAAATAATCTAAATATTGAAAATCAACTTTTTATCAAAATATTAAACTTATCAAAATCAACTTATATTTAAAAACCATTAAGCATTAAGATTAAGAAAATAAGCACTTTAATAAAGAAACTTTTAAGATCACCAATTTAATAAGCACAACCAAATAAGCTACACAATCAAATCATCAACAAAATTAAAATAAACTACATGATTATCAAGATTAAGAATAAGATTAAGAAAGGTAGAATGAGAGTTAAGAAAATAAGCTTGAATGATTAAAGATTAATATCAAAAGATTACAAGATTAAAGTAATGATTTAATAAACTTGAAGGAAAAACTAGAGAGAAAATGAAAACACACTTAAATAAAATTAAAAATTAACTAAAAAAATCTAATAACTAACCACCCTCCTAATGACATATTAGGAGGGTATTTATAGGAGGTGGGGAGAATAAGTGCTTAAGCTTTCTTCTTTCTTTCTTCTCGTGTCGACTCGATTTAATTTCTTTGTCTTTCTCGACGTCGTCTCGGGATTTGTCGATTTAAGTTGAACTTGTCTTATATTTTTCTTCTATAATTAGACTTGAGTTCTTCGACTTCATTAAACTTCCGTCTTTAGACTTTTTCTTTGATAAATCTTCAGAATAGGTCTTGGACTTATGTTCTTTTTGCATTCTCGATCCTTTGACTTCGTCTTTAGTCTTTTTCTTCGATAAAAGCCCGTGAAAGCCCATTTTTCTTCCTTTTTCATCTTTTGGTCCTAAAACACAATAAAAACACAAACTACGCATAATTCCGACATTTACGACATAAAATACACGTTTTGGTCTTGTTATTATTGGAAATAAGTGGTAAAAGGATAAGTGTTTTCACACTTATTAGATCCCCTGCACTTGACCATTGCAATGTCCTCATGCAATGCATTAATTTCAAGGCACGGTTTACATTTTTCATCATAGATAACTCACCTTGGCCTTTATTAAATATTAAGCACTAAGAAAACTAAAAGAACAAAACAAGTAAGAAATCAAAGACTTACATTGGGGTTTTAGGTTGTCATGAATGTTCATCATTCTCAAGTTTCACGTTCCCTATACCAAGCTTAAAAACGAGATCATTGTTATTATAAGTTAGCAAACTAACACGAACTCATGTGGCCCGATTATTTACTTAGACTCCCTTATTCCTAGGTGTATCTCTTATGTTTTATTGTTGTCTTGAATGATCACGAGGATGCATTGTTTGACTTATTTCGATAGTTATTTAGGCTGAAAATAAAATGGGACTATTTAATCAATAGTTAGCTAAAGGACAAAATCTTTTAAAACTGCTTATCGGGACATCTTAAAGTTCATATCTTGGCATAACTCGCTTCACGATTTGAGACCTTTCTCGGACTGATATTTGGCAGCGACTTCATACTTCGAATCTTTGAGAGACGTTCTTGAAATTATGGTATTCTCTTCATAATAGGAATTTCTTCACTTGAAGTTTTTGAGAGATTCTTCATATTTGGACCACGACTTCTTCATTTTTCTCCAATCTTTATTTTGGACTTTGATATACAATGATCCGCCTCCTTTTAGGACTTGGATATATTTATCCTCATACCTTGCTAGGGTCTTTTCGGATAGACTTCTCCATGATCTTTAGGGGTGCATTTGCCTTTCATCGTGTGTCTCGATCCTTCATATTGATTTTCGATAAATGATTCTTCACATCACTTTTGGATCTTTAGCAACAAAATGTAGCCCTCATGTCCTGTTATGACCTTTTCGGACTCGCCAATCTCTGCATCCCGCTTCAATAAGTTATGCCTTGGCTATGAACTCTAATTAATACCGAGCAACTTTTAAACGATCTTGTGCTAGAAGCTAAGTAACTTTTCAAATCGTACAACCTTATTTATTGCAGATAAATTTATTAGCAAGCGATGGGAGAAAAAGCTTATAATCAACTCACATAAATTCACGAAAGAATACCAAACTTATAATTGACTCTATCATCTCTCGTTCTCCATATTTTAAAATCTCAAGGAAGGAGACTCGTGGATGCTTAGCCTATTAAATCAAAGTTTTGGGTTTTTCGAGTCATCGATAGGATCTTGCAAACTCTTAGACTTTTTCAAGTTTAGAATTTGCATTTTAAAGTTCCCTTGATAAACGACTCTCTAGGATCATTTATAGGAACTTGCGAAAAGTTCTTGCTCTTAACCCGTGAGAGTTAAGACTTTCGCGTTTTAAAGTTCCCTATATAAAAGCCTAGCAAAACTTGACTTAAACACGTTAAGGATACTAGCTAGAGTAAACTTAGATAAGTAAACTCGGGTTGAGTCAAAATATTCACGACTTTGAAAAATTTAAAACCACTTTATTGAAAATTTATTCTAGCAAAGAAAGTAAATAACGATAACAAAGGAAAACTACAAGGCAAAAATAGATTAAAAATTTTGAAAAATGTCGAAAAATCAAATTTTCTGGTTAAAATGAGGACAAATTCATGGAAAAGCCCACTTACTTCGATAAAAGTCCCCCCTACACTTGATATAAACATTGTCCTCAATGTTTAAGCATGTGGGAGTAAACTCCCCTACACTTAGGACATTGTGCACTTTGGTTAAATCTTGCTAAGGAAAGGACAACTAAAATGATTTCAATGTGAACATATAAGATATGAAATATTGAATCACGATAGTTTAGGATAGAACCGGGAAGACGGGTACACGGGATCACGGTTCGTCAAAAGTCATCGAGAATGGATCTTTGAAGCTTAAATCCCTGCACATAAGAAGAAACAAGACAACAAGCACATACGGGGCTCCCCCTACACTTATTTTGAAAACGGTAAAGGATAGATCAACGGGTTGCCTCCCAAGAAACGCTTGTTTTTGTTAACCGAGTCACGAGCCTGACTCGACCCAAAACTAATTCAAGGGAAGCGTGGTGAGGGATGGAATCATCTCATGAGAGATGTCCTCACCAAAGTACAACTTCACGCGCTGGCCATTCACCTTAAAATAGGACCCATTTGGCTGAGAAAGCTCAATGGTGCCATATGGGAAGACTTTGGCGACGGTGAATGGACCAGACCAGCGGCTCTTCAGGTTTCCCAAGAAGATCTTCAACCGAGAGTTAAAGAGTAAAACTTGATCACCAACGTGGAACTCTCGGTTCTTAATCCTCGAATCATGGATGATCTTGGTCTTCTCCTTGTAGATCAATGAGTTCTCATAAGCTTCATTCCTTAGTTCGTTGAGCTCGTTGAGTTGAATCTTCCAAAGATCGCCAGCTTTGTTGATATCGAAGTTAGCGCACTTCAAGGCCAAGTATGCCTTATGTTCCAGCTCGATAGGGAGGTGGCATGCTTTCCCGTACACAAGACGATAAGGTGTACAACCAATTGGGGTCTTATATGCGGTACGGAAAGCCCACAAAGCAGCATCTAATTTATCGGCCCATGAGGCACGATGCTCTCCCACAGTACGCTCAAGAATTCACTACAATCCACGGTTAGATATCTCGGCTTGACCATTTGTTTGAGGATGATAATCGGTGGAAAGACGGTGATTGACACCGTACTTAGCCATGACTCGAGCAAATTGATCATTGCAAAAATGAGTCCCGCGGTCACTGATTATAGCACGAGGAACACCGAATCGAGCAAAAAGTTGCTTCAAAAAGTTCACAACCACCTTCGCATCGTTCGTAGGGAGAGCCTTAGCTTCATCCCCATACATCAAAGATTTCACATTCTTGTATGAAATTTTGAGGCATCTCATCTTATGTGTGATCTTGCCTTGTCTTTGGCAAGCATCACAACGTTTAACCATTTCATGAGCGTCATGATAAATGGTGGGCCAATAAAATCCAGAGTCGAATACTTTCTTCGCGGTGTAATTGGGACCAAAGTGACCATCGGTGGGTCCTTTGTGGCAAGCATCAAGGATTAGTAAAGTTGCCGGCCCATCAACACATCAACGAATGACAAGATCCGCACATTGTTTGAAAAGGTAAGGGTCGTCCCAAAAATAGTGTTCAATGTCTTTAAAGAACTTTTTCTTTTGTTGAGACGTTAACCCTTCCTTGAGAACTCCACCCGCTAAGTAGTTTGCAATGTCCGCAAACCACGGGGTGTCATCAAGATTGGAATTTATTGACATTAAGATCTCAAGGGGAAACGAGTCATTGATCTCTTGGTTCGGATGATCCCCTTGATAAGGATCCTCAAGTCTACTTAGATGATCCACGGCTAGGTTTTCGGCTCCCTTCTTGTCACGAATTTCAATTTTAAATTCTTGAAGGAGCAAAACCCAACGAAGAAGTCTTGGCTTAGAATCTTGTTTAGTCAACAAGTACTTCAACGCGGAATGATCGGTGTACACGATGGTGGTAGAAAGGATAAGATAGGGGCAGAACTTCTCAAAAGCATATACTACAGCTAAAAGATCTTTTTCGGTAGTGGTATAATGCAATTGAGCCCACATCATTGTCTTGCTAGCATAATGGATTGGTTGGAAATGTTTGTTCACTCTTTGGCCCAAAACCTCTCCAATAGCAAAGTCGCTAGCATCACACATCAATTCAAAAGGTAGCTCCCAATTAGGGGTGACCAAGACCGGTGCCTTTGTTTTGTAAAAGATGAAAGGAGTATCTTTTTCTAAGAGGTGGGTCATCGGGCGAGCGATTTTAGAAAAATATTGAATGAATCGACGATAGAAGCCCGCATGACCAAGGAAACTTCTCATACCCTTCACGGTTGAAGGTGGAGGTAATTTGGCTATGCCATCCACATTAGCATGGTCTACTTCAAGGCCGGATTTTGAGATTTTATGTCCAAGCACAATGCCTTCTTTTACCATGAAATGGCATTTTTCCCAATTTAGAACAAGGCGAGTGTCTTCACACCGCTTAAGCATGTGTTCCAAATTGGCAAGGCAAGTAGAGAATGAGTCACCATAGACCGAGAAATCATCCATGAAGACTTCCATAGTTTCTTCAACCATGTCATGGAATATAGCCATCATACACCTTTGGAAAGTCCCAGGAGCATTGCATAAGCCGAAAGGCATTCTTTTGTAAGAAAATGTTCCATAAAGACAAGTGAATGTGGTTTTCTCTTGGTCTTTAGGATCGATGGGAATTTGAAAATACCCGGAGAAACCGTCTAAAAAGCAGTAATAGGCATTACCCGCTAGACGTTCAAGAATTTAGTCCATAAAAGGAAGGGGAAATGATCCTTTCTCGTAGCATCATTGAGTTTGTGATAGTCTATACAAACTCTCCACCCTGTAACGAGACGAGTAGGAATCAACTCGTTGTTTTCATTGGGCACAACGGTGATTCCCCCTTTCTTAGGCACACAATAGACCGGACTAACCCATGGTGACTCCGAGATAGGGTAGATCATTCCCGCATCAAGAAGTTTGATAACCTCTTTTTTGATAACGTCATGGATCTTGGGATTCACCCTTCTTTGGTTTTGAATAGTGGGTTTAAAGTCGTCCTCCATGAGAATTTTATGTGTGCAAAAGTGAGGATCAATTCCATGAATATTGGAGATTTTCCAAGCAATAGCTTTCTTATGATTCTTTAGCATGGCGATAATTCGGGATTTTTCTTCTTCTTTCAAGTCCTTTGCGATGATGACGGGTGACTTCTTGTTGTCTTCAAGGAAAACGTACTCGAGATGAGACGGTAGGTCCTTAAGCTCTAAATCCGTAGGATTTTCGATGGAAGGCGTAGTCAAATTCGGTTCATCGATAGAGATATCCTTAGGAGATGGTGGAGAAATATGGTCCTCATTGAGAAGTTTCTCAATGGTACGAATGTCTTCATCCCAATTGGAGGGAGAATCGTCATATTGCAAGTCCACATCTCCCAAAGTTGCTTCAAATTCTTTCAAAATGAAATCACTTTCTCCAAATGGAGTTAGTGATGGATCAATAGAGGCAACGGTCTCAAGAATGGGTAGAGAAGAAGAACCACTTTTGCAAGCGTCTTTGAAATGTTCTTCACAAGCCTCATCAAGAACCTCAATAAAATTAACGCTCTCGTTTTCAGAGGGCTGCTTAGAAAGTTTGCCCATATTGAAGACGATTTTATCGTCACCGACTCTCATGATTAATTCGCCCGTGGCTACATCAATGAGAGTGCGTCCGGTCCTCAAGAATGGACATCCGGCGATTAATGGAACACGGGGATCCATCTCGTAGTCAACGACAACAAAATCCACCGGAAAGGTGAATTTGTCGACACCGACGAAGACGTCTTCGGCTATCCCCACCGGATAAGCAACCGTACGGTTGGCTAATTCCAAAGTCATTCGTGTGGGGACTAGCTCGGGTAGAGAAAATTGTTTCCAAACGCTTAGAGGCATTAAGTTGATACTATCACCTAGATCGGCTAGGGCCATACAATTCTCTACCCCGGGGAAGTTGCAAGGAATGAGAAACCGACCCAGATCACCAAGTTTGGTGGGTAATTTCCTTAAGAGCACTGCAGAGCAATTCTCGTTAAGTTGGGTTTGAGTGATGTCAAGAAGTTTCTCCTTATCACTGAGAAGATGTTTAAACATTTTAGCATATTTGGGCATGTGAGCGAGAGCCTCATCAAAGGAGATATTGAAATTTAGTTGTTTAAACATTTTGAGAAAGTTAGAAACCTGAATATCATCCTTGTTCTTCAATTTCTCTTTCCTCAACCTTGAGGGATAAGGTATATTGGGTTGAGATGAAGGCTTTGGTAAGGAATTCTGTGACAATCCGTCAATTTATGGTTGATATTTTATTCTCAAAAATTATTTAAAAATATTATTTTAATGTTATATTATGAACTCACTTATATTTGGGAATTTAGATTTACGTCTTGAAGTAGCATCGACTACGTCTAAACCGGAGGATTCTACGTTACGTGCTTACGTTTTCATACACCGTTTTTTGTGACAGTCTGACATTTCAGGAAATAAATTTATCCGTGAATATTATTTTGGAACTTTAAATTTGTGTTGGTTCATAAACTCACAAATTTACGAGAAGAGATTAGGACTTACGTTAATAATTTAACGTCTTTTACGACTAAACCGGAAACCTTAGGATTACGTATTTACGTTTTCGAACTCCGTTTTTTATGAGACAATTTTTATTAGATTCGTTTTGTGCCGTTGATTCATAATTTATAAAAACGTTTTTTTAAAACGACCCGAGGGCACGCAAATCGAGGAAACCAGAATCGAGGAACACCCGTAAATTAGCGGGATGGGACAAAACAAGTTTATCCCACCCCACTAACTAAAAGGGAAGACCAAGAGGACACCACATCATTTGATGTGGCATCCTTACACTCTACAAGCTTACACATGTAAGCTTAGCTTAACATGGAAGCATTATTCACCCACCAAAACCACAAAACCACTAACACTTACCATTACTTCCATTTTCACATGCAAACCACCATTTTTCCTCTCCTCTCTCTCTTAAATTCGTCCAACAATCATAAAAAACAACCCTCATTTGATCTATGTTAGCCATAAAATCATGTGTTACTCATACACATGATGATGCTACTTTGAAGCTTTGAAGATTGGAGGTGATTCTAACATCCAAGGAGAAGATTTGTTGGTGTCGTAGGGCTGATTTTCCATGAGAATTTTATAAAGGTTGGTAAACTTGAAGATGATATTGGTTTATCACAAGTTTTTCCATCAAAATCCAAGCCTTGTTCATCAAAGACTCATCTTTTCATCACTAATGGTGGTATAGAGATTGTTCTTCCTATCCTCTTGTTATTTTGATTATGTAATGTTGTATTTTCTTTATTTATGTATATGTATATGATGATGAATGATGATTGAAAATATTATGTGGGGATTTGGTGTTGATAGATTTGATAAACATGGGTAAAAAGATGGAAAAACCACATGTAAAAATGGTTAAATCTTGCTTAATAAGATGGTTGTATAAAAACAGTTAGTAACCAAATGATAAACTGATAAAATGGTAAAGTGGAATCAATATACAGTAAGTATTAGGTGTTATACACATGTGAGAGTTGGCCATACAATGGAATCATCAAAATGAGTGAGATATGATCAAAACAAGTTTAGAGTGCAAATGTGCCTATACTGTTTTGGACGAATTTATTAAATATTTAGATGTTGATCCATCAGTAGCTATAAAGGAATAAAATTAAGCACATATCATGTAGTTTCTGTGACAAAAATTTGGGCTTCTATGTCCATATAGAACTCTAAATATGGCTGTTTTGGTGAACATGAAACTAAAAATCAGATTTTGAAGAATTAATGTTTAATAGTATTATATAAGCACTCAAACTAATATAGTATAAAATGTGAATTAAAACACACTAACTTATAAATTTCATTTATCTAAATATGTATAAGGTTAAATAAATGGACACTTTATAAAAATGGTAGTTGAATAATATTTATAATTATAAAAACTATAAACATGATTTTTACGACTTTTTCGGCTATTACGGTAAAATTAACGTTTTTCGCCAATTAAAACTTAGACGATCAAACCCGTCTAATGTAAAGTTTTTAAAATTCATATACTGATATATAAGTAACCAATACAAGTAAAAACCGATAAAACCCGAACTATATGACATACGGACATTAACGAGCTAAGTTAGCATATTTGGACTAATAATTTAACTAAATAAGTTAAACACTTATAAAAATTACTTATTGGGCTTAACCCATTTGGACCCAACATGTAATGTATAATACTGATAATAAAAGTATAATTGGGCTAATAAATAGTATTGGGCTTGTAATAGGCCCATTGGGCTTCAAAATGTAAACAAGATTGAACTAGTGTAACTAGTCTTGAAAATTACCAACACAAAAACACTATAATGAATGAGTAAAGATGTATAAACCCACTTGATCATCATCATATTTATAAAATCATCATATGTATACATAATTGTTATTTTTATAAAGTCATTGGACAATAGTCTAAGACGAGTATTATTTGTCTAGGTTTCCGTGAATGAAGCACGTACCGTACGTCCGAATTGCCGATAACCCGCCTTCCCACATCAACGTGAGTTCATAGCCTCGCACTCTTTTAAATGTTTTTGTGAAATGTTTTATAAACCCGCGAGGGAGATAACATGTTAGTTTTTATAAAATAGGACACTAGTTGTCCCGATTATCTGTTTATTGATTTGGACCCGAATGATTGTATGACCCGATGAATGATTAAGTGACCCGATAGATGAAATGAAATGGATTATTAAAGTTAGGTTATGTCACTAAAAGTCCCATTAGCATGAATTGTGAACTACCGGGATTTGGTAGACGCTTATGCATATAATAGTACTATTTGGGGACGATCACCCTAGTTCGCGCCTTGACGATTGATCCCCGTCGTGCCACATTGATTGGTAAGCGAATTTATGTATGAGAAGATTTACACCAGCGTGATTATTGTGACGACACGCTAATTTAGATGGGAAAATGAGTTTCGGGCTAGCTACCCGTTGTTTGTTGTAGTAAGGTAACAATGTCATGCGGCTTATAATAATCCAAATAATGAAATATTGCTATATGCATTGAATTACGATATATTCCCTGACTAGCAATACGAGGTATTATTATTGATATTATGTTCGTGTTTTGGTTTTACATAACCATATTCATATAACGGTTTTTATTTAACTCTATACAACGTTATAAAACGTATTGTATGATGTTTTTAACGACAATGGCTCGTATAATGATTTTGAAGGCGAAAGCCTATATTATGATTTTTGACAAGGATTTGTATAAAATGACTTTGGCTATTTTATGGCCTATTACAACGATTTGTACAAAATGATTTTCGGTAATAATTTTATACCGATGTTATATTGATGGATTTCATTAAACTCTATGAATTCACTCGGCGTTTTCGCTGACCTTTTCTTTTAACATGTTTTATCTCAGGTACTTGAAGGTAATTCTCGGGAAGACGACAAGAATTCATGGCCCGTACTTAAACAATAATTTCCATTCAAATGCTTTTTAAAACTTTGTATGAAATAATATGACTTGGGACCTATGTAAACTTGATATTTATGAATGGAAATGCTTTATTATTAAACGACGCGATTTTTAAGTGTTGTCTATGATGTGAGTAATGTGCTATCCCGTAACACCAATGAGTCTTCCGCTGTATTGAGTTGTATAAATTTGGGGGTGTTACAGTTTGGTACCAGAGCTCTCGTTATAGAGAACGAAAGATTTTTAAAACTAAGGTTTTGAATAAAACATTTCAAAATCTTTTAACTATAAACATTTATCTAAAAATGTCTAAAAATCTTTTGACTATAACGGTGCCAAAGAATTCCCGAGTTACCGACAAGGCCAGACTGAGAAGTGTTATTTTAATATATCTATATATAACTTGGATTATATATATACATATGATGTAATTGGATTACATGATTGTTTGATGATTATTTCTATATTTATACGAGGTATTTATGCGACATAGATTGTCACAAGGAACCCTAAATCCCCTAGCAAATTAATCTAGGCTATTTCTTTAGGAATTCTAGCCATTCCAGATCTAAACCAAGTTGTGGTTATTTATGATCCCAACTAATGGTTGATATTCGTAGAAATGTAGATATTAGTTGATTGTGATATTGAAGAAGAATTGGCGAGATTAAATTTGATATCGATGTCATGACGATCTTTCCTTATAGAGTGGAGTTTGACAAAACGTTACCACATGGAAAGGTGGCATCTGATTCGTTGTCACCCAATTCTTAAATTGAAATCGAAAGGGTGAATGTTGCACTTGAGGCTGTCATTGGAACCATTACCCAAAAGCCTCATGCCACAAGTACCTTTCCGAGAAGTCTTATTGAATGTATGCGTCATCTCATACTAGTGACTCATTTGATAATTGTTGTTGTAAGAGCTATAGGATTGGAAATTAAGTGTTGTTCATATCGAGCTTTTATTGCACTTTGAAGGTCTAAGAATAAGGTTGAAAATATTGGAGAATGAGGTAGGATATCGAATTGAGTATAAGTTGATTGAAAATTTGAATAAAGTAAAATTTAACCCGTATGGAATATGACATTGTTAAGAGGAAGTCGTTAAGTTCTGTGATAGAATTATAAGGTTTTAATTGTTTGTTGGTTCATGTTAATGGTTGTTCCTAGGCCATTGTCCACTAATGAGGATGCCTAGTGTCCAATAAATAAATTGAAGAAATCTTCTTCTGAATTGGGACCGATGGATCTTCCGGGACAGGTGGAACACCTAATGACTCTTGTAGATTAGTATTCATTGTGGTATCTTTTAAAAATAATCCCTAACTTAACTGAGACATCAGTTGGAAGGATGAGTTCTTGGAATTGTATGACATAGTGACACGTAATGTGTTACAATACAATTTAGACTTGTTTGTGATTAATGAAAAGACTACCTTTGATTGCTAAATTCTACATGTATCGATGATATCTATCTTTTATTGCTTCTTCCTAATGCTCGCATTAGTGATGCAACCATTGAACAAGTACTCATCTCGAATTGAGTTACGTTGTGGATTATTCTTTTTGAGTGCCATCGAGGTCATGAACCTCATGATTAAGTGGCTAAGCTCATTTCTTTATATATAGTAGTTAGTTCTTGGTGAACAACTCTTGATCACTCTTTTGCAGATCACTCGTTGTTTTATAAGTTAAAACGGTATTCCTTGAGAATAATTGGATTTTCATCACTATACGGATTATTTAAAGTGAAATTTATAAATAATCATTATCGAAGTAAAGTTGTTTATGAAACGCTTTGGAAACTTAATTGTTTTCATAACAAAGAAAATCTTTGTAAATTTATTCTTGCTTCTTATTTAAGAATTAAGCATGAAAATGTTTTTATTATAAACATGATGATAAAATCTTGACGAACTGAGTATTGCATCGTTAATCTTGAAATTCTATATAGTTGCGCGCCTACATACAATTTGGAATGGACCATGCAAGGCTGATTAGTAGTCACCATAAAATTGATTAATAAACACTACATTTTCTTTGAAGTTGTGAAAGATTAAATTTTATGAGATCTACAAAAGGTGAAAAATAGGGACATAATGATAGGGACACCTACATATGTGCCTGTAGCATCTATTCTTCTGATTCGAATTTAGTCATCTGTGGAAATTGTCATATTTGACAATTGACAATTCTTTCTTGTCCAATTATCTCATAGTGAGATTCCTAGGAAACGTATCTGATTACCGAGTGTTGATACCCGACTGGATGTATCGACGTTCCTATCATTTCTTTTGATTTGATTTAATTTGAATGACCTGGGTAACGATTTGAGGAGCTTTCGAATGCATACTCAAATTATGAAAACATGGGATAGACTCATATTCGTTAATGTTTTCGTCTGTATCTAATTTGAAATTCTCTCGTGTAAAGTATGCGTTGACATTACTCTTTTGATGATAGTTGTGTCTCCATATATCCTTGAATTTGCGAAGGATTATGAGTTATTATTTGTCTTTTGAGAAATTCACATCTTATCAACGGTAATGAAACTGGAAAGTTGATAGTGCCAGTGAAATGGATTGATTGATTATGACATGACGACATTGTCTTAATCGATGGGAACTCGAGTAGAATTCCCCTAAATGATAAGATGTTGATTATCAGAAGTGATCTAAATAATTCTTGGTGGATGACGATATCCTGCATTTAGACTTGAAATTATATTGTGAATGGTTGTAAATTAGTCATAGATATTATAATCTAGAAAGAACCTAATATGAATTTATTAAAACATATTTCTGTTATTTGAAACTTTAGGAGGTATTTGTTGATGAATTACCTAGACCTTCGCCATTAAGGCAGGTTGAATTTGGTATTGATTATATTCCCGGTGCTACACCTCTGGCTTATGCACTGTACGTCAGCACCATCTGAATTAAAATAATTACCGTACAACTGAGAAAGTTGTCGGAGAAAGCTTTTATTTTACCGAGCTTGTCATCATGAAGAGCTATGGTGTTATTATTTCTTATGTTTATTGATTACCGTGAACTAAGTAAATTGATGATTAAAATCTATATCCACTACCCAAGATGATGGATTGTTCGATCATTTACAAGGTTCTAGCGTATATTCGAAAATTTGATTCACGGCATGGTTATCATCAACTTCGCGTCCGCGAAAAGATTATCTATTCCAATTACTACATCCAGAACTTGTGATGAACATTATGAGTTTCACGTGATGTCGTTTGGATTGACTAATACACATGTAGCATTCATAAATTTGGTGAATCACGTGTGTAGGCTGTAATTTGATAAATTCATGCTTGTGATCATTAAGGACCATCTGTTTGTTTATTAGAATAAGAATGAGTTAATAATTATTTGTAGAATGCCCTGAGTCGGCCGAGTAGTAAAAATTTGTACCTTGAATGTTTAACATGAGATTTAAGACTAAATCCTTTACACTATTTGACAGTGTGATTAATAAGATAATGGAATCTATAATGTCTTTTCAAAGATTAGAGCCATTAAGGCTTTGGGTTTTACTAAAAAGAAAATGGAAATATGTTTTGACAAATATTTTATCAAATAAATTTTTAAGGGATTATTCCTTAACCCAAAACATTTAACTAAACTCCTGTTTAGGGGTAAATGTTTGTGTATACTTCTAGACATCTTAAGAAGAATTGAGGAAACTATATAATTTATGACTTGAAATTTGAAACGACACATTTTGCTTTTCAAGTAAGAAAATTTTGACCAAAGTATAACCAAAGATTTTTCAAACATTTACGAATCTTATTAATTATTTTCAATAAATCGACAAAAATCGTGTTAATTAAATTCAAATTTTTTTTGAACATTTTATTATAATTGGTCGAACTAAGAAATTGAAACTTTTAACGTTTACGTTTCATAAAAACTTAATATTTATTGTTAATTTACGTGTAATAATTATCGATGCTTTAAAATGTTGGATCAAGGAAAACTGATAAATATAATAGTTGAGATAGAAACTAAAAATTAGAAAATATGAAGAAAGAAATTTTGAATGAATACGGTCATGATAATTACTTCATCAGGGAAGATGAATGTAGATACTGACACATTATATAAAAATGATAATATAGATAATAAAAAGGGATTCGTGACTAATATGAATCATTATAATTAAGAAGCCGATAGTGTTAAATGATTAAGAGGCTACTTGTGATTGTCTAAATATGGAGGATTGTGAGATATAGTTATGTTGGAATCTTATAAGTATAAGTATACTATTAATGTCATTTCTGATTAAATGTATCTTTATCTGAAGAAGTTGTACTAATGGCAAATTATGAAGGCAGAGATCGCCTCATACATTAGTAAAGGTCTATCTATTGCAAAGGTCATCATCTGAATTTGATTCGATTTGGGTCATCGTCGACAGACTGACCAAATATGCTAATATCATTCCTGTTAATGATAGATTCTTGATGAAGAAATTAACTCTTTGGTATTTAAAGGAGTTGTGTAAACATGGTGTGCCTGGATCGATCATCTCTATCAAGATTCTCGCTTCGCATCGAATTTCTAGAGATTTGCTCAGAAGTCATTGAGAACGAATCTTGATGAGAGTACTATGTACCACCCCAATCGAAGGGACGAGGTAAAGTAAGGATACAAAATACTATAAGTGTTGTTCTATGTTTGAATGATTGACCTTTGGTAATAAACCGTATAATCGCTTTCCTTTGGAGAGATTATCAATGATAATTTTCGTATTAGGATCGAGATCAAATCTTGTGAGGATATATATTAGAGCATCTGTAAGCAGGAGTTGGGTTGAAGACACCCGACATACACCCATTGTGAGTGGGACATGTCTTTTAGGTTTAAGGTTTCCAATGATGGCGAACCTAACCTTACAAAATACTCGACCCGCGAGACCTGAAATGATTGTTGAAATTAGGATTTGATTATTGACTGTCGGTAGTGGGCAGGAGGTTATGTGAATATGAAATGTAGATCTTGAAGTGCCAGATGGGTAGCGAAGTTATGCCAAAAATTTTCACCATAGAAAGATGAATTGAAGATCTGAAAGATCATGGGCTATAAGTCCCCGTTGTATGGGACCATTGAGGTGATGTAAGAATTGGTTTGAAAGACATATAAGCTGGATCTACCTTAGGACTTCAAGGGCTGCGTGAATTATGTTTCGTATATCGAACTTGATAAAATGCCTATCAAGTGAAAATCTGACTTTTCCTTAACGAAATTTAGATCGGCGAAAAGTTGCATTCATCAAAAACCCGTGAACATCATGGATAGAGAAAGTAAGCCAATAATGAGCCTGATCTTATTCCCGTAGTTATGTTTGATGAAACTCGCGTTTGTAATGGATTACACCTGTGAGAAAAGACCGAATGTGGAGGAAATACCCACATGGCTTTAACTCTATAAGAAGCGAGTAGTAAGATAAGATGATCTTTGAGGACAAAGATCCTGTTTAGGGGTAAATGCTGTGACAATCCGTCAATTTATGGTTGATATTTTATTCTCAAGTATTATTTAAAAATATCATTTTAATGTTTTATTATGAACTCACTTATTTTTGGGAATTTAGATTTACGTCTTGAAGTAGCATCGACTACGTCTAAACCGGAGGATTCTACGTTACGTGCTTACGTTTACATACACCGTTTTTGGTGACAGTCTGACATTTCAGGAAATAAATTTATCCGTGAATATTATTTTGGAACTTTAAATTTGTGTTGGTTCATAAACTCACAAATTTACGAGAAGAGATTAGGAATTACGTTCATAATTTAACATCTTTTACGACTAAACCGGAAACCTTAGGATTACGTATTTACGTTTTCGAACTCCGTTTTTTATGAGACAATTTTTATTAGATTCGTTTTGTGCCGTTGATTCATAATTTATAAAAACGTTTTTTGTAAAACGACCCAAGGGCACGCAAATCAAGGAAACCAGAATCGAGGAATACCCGTAAATTAGCGGGATGGGACAAAACAAGTTTATCCCACCCCACTAACTAAAAGGGAAGGCCAAGAGGACACCACATCATTTGATGTGGCATCCTTACACTCTAGAAGCTTACACATGTAAGCTTAGCTTAACATGGAAGCATTATTCACACACCAAAACCACAAAACCACTAACACTTACCATTACTTCCATTTTCACATGGAAACAACCATTTTTCCTCTCATCTCTCTCTTAAATTCGTCCAACAATCATCAAAAACAACCCTCATTTGATCTATGTTAGCCATAAAATCATGTGTTACTCATACACATGATGATGCTACTTTGAAGCTTTGAAGATTGGAGGTGATTCTAACATCCAAGGAGAAGATTTGTTGGTGTCATAGGGCTGATTTTCCATGAGAAGTTTATAAAGGTTGGTAAACTTGAAGATGATATTGGTTTATCACACGTTTTGCCATCAAAATCCAAGCCTTGTTCATCAAAGACTCATCTTTTCATCACTAATGGTGGTATAGAGATTGTTCTTCCTATCCTCTTGTTATTTTGATTATGTAATCTTGTATTTTCTTTATTTATGTATATGTATATGATGATGAATGATGATTGAAAATATTATGTGGGGATTTGGTGTTGATAGATTTGATAAACATGGGTAAAAAGATGAAAAAACCACATGTAAAAATGGTTAAATCTTGCTTAATAAGATGGCTGTATAAAAACAGTAAGTAACCAAATGATAAACTGATAAAATGATAAAGTGGAATCAATATACAGTAAGTATTAGGTGTTATACACATGTGAGAGTTGGCCATACAATGGAATCATCAAAATGAGTGAGATATAATCAAAACAAGTTTAGAGTGCAAATCTGCCTATACTGTTTTGGACGAATTTATTAAAATATTTAGAGGTTGATCCATCAGTAGCTATAAAGGAATAAAATGAAGCACATATCATGTAGTTTCTGTTATAAAAATTTGGGCTTCTATCTCCATATAGAACTCTAGATATGGCTGTTTTGGTGAACATGAAACTAAAAATCAGATTTTGAAGAATTAATGTTTAATAGTATTATATAAGCACTCAAAGTAATATAGTATAAAATGTAAATTAAAACCCACTAACTTTTAAATTTCATTTATCTAAATATGTATAAGGTTAAATAAATGGACACTTTATAAAAATGGTAGTTGAATAAGATTTATAAGTATAAAAACTATAAACATGATTTTTACGACTTTTTTGACTATTACCGTTAAATTAACGTTTTTTGCCAATTAAAACTTAGACGATCAAACCTGTCTAATGTAAACTTTTAAAAGTCATATACTGATATATTAGTAACCAATACAAGTAAAAACCGATAAAACCCGAACTATATGACATACGGACATTAACGAGCTAAGTTAGCATATTTGGACTAATAATTTAACTAAATAAGTTAAAAACTTATAAAAATTACTTATTGGGCTTAACCCATTTGGACCCAACATGTAAAGTATAATACTGATAATAAAAGTATAATTGGGCTAATGAATTGTATTGGGCTTGTAATAGGCCCATTGGGCTTCAAAATGTAAACAAGATTGAACTAGTGTAACTAGTCTTGAAAATTACCAACACATAAACACTATAATGAATGAGTAAAGATGTATAAACCCAATTGATCATCATCATATTTATAAAATCATCATTTGTATACATAATTGTTATTTTTATAAAGTCATTGGACAATAGTCTAAGACGAGTATTATTTGTCTAGGTTTTCGTGATTGAAGCACGTACCGTACGTCCGAATTGCCGATAACCCGCCTTCCCACATCAACGTGAGTTCATAGCCTCGCACTCTTTTAAATGTTTTTGTGAAATGTTTTATAAACCCGCGAGGGAGATAACATGTTAGTTTTTATAAAATAGGACACTAGTTGTCCCGATTATCTGTTTATTGATTTGGACCCGAATGATTGTATGACCCGATGAATGATTAAATGACCCGATAGATGAAATGAAATGGATTATTAAAGTTAGGTTATGTCACTAAAAGTCCCATTAGCATGAATTGTGAACTACCGGGATTTGGTAGACGCTTATGCATATAATAGTACTATTTCGGGACGATCACCCCAGTTCGCGCCTTGACGGTTGATCCCCGTCGTGCCACATTGATTGGTAAGCGAATTTATGTATGATAAGATTTACACCAGCGTGATTATTGTGACGACACGCTAATTTAGATGGGAAAATGAGTTTCTGGCTAGCTACCCGTTGTTTGTTGTAGTAAGGTAACAATGTCATGCGGCTTATAATAATCCAAATACTGAAATATTGCTATATGCACTGAATTACGATATATTGCCTGACTAGCAATACGGGGTCTTATTAATGATATTATGTTCGTGTTTTGGTTTTACATAACCATATTCATATAATGATTTTTATTTAACTCTATACAACGTTATAAAATGTATTGTGTGATGTTTTTAACGACAATGGATCGTATAATGATTTTGAAGGCGAAAGCCTATATTATGATTTTTGACAAGGATTTGTATAAAATGAATTTGGCTATTTTATGGGCTATTACAACGATTTGTACAAAATGATTTTTGGTAATAATTTTATACCGATGTTATATTGATGGATTTCATTAAACTCTATGAATTCACTCGGCGTTTTCGCTGACCTTTTCTTTTAACATGTTTTATCTCAGGTACTTGAAGGTAATTCTCGGGAAGACGACAAGAATTCATGGCCCGCACTTAAACAATAATTTCCATTAAAATGCTTTGTAAAACTTTGTATGAAATAATATGACTTGGGACCTATGTAAACTTGATATTTATGAATGGAAATGCTTTATTATTAAACGACGCCATTTTTAAGCGTTGTCTATGATGTGAGTAATGTGCTATCCCGTAACACCAACGAGTCTTCCGGTGTATTGAGTTGTATAAATTTAGGGGTGTTACAAATTCTCACTCACATCCTTGGGTGGTGGAGGGGTGGAAGTAGAAGATGGAGGAATTGGAGAATTAGAAGGTGGTGGAGTAGAAGTTGGAGGGATTGGAGAAGGGGACTCGTTTTCCTTTGTCACAATTACTGGTGTAGGTGTAGGAAGCTCGAGTTCCTTTAAACCTTTTCCACTATGAGTGGTGATTGCTTTCATCTCCCCTCTTGGATTAGCAACGGTGTTACTCGGAAGAGAACCCAAACCAGAGGCTTGATTACTTAGGAAGAAACTAGCCATCATGTTCCTTAAGTCATTCGTTTGACTTGCCAAAGAGTTTTGCATATTGGCTCGAAGATCATTACCTTGTTTCACCATATCTGCTTTCAAGTTGATCATTTCCCGCTGAAGATTTTGCACTATCACATCATTAGTCCTCATGTAAGTGTCAACCTCTTGATTAAATATGGTGGGTTGGGTGGGAGGAAAAGCATGGTAGGCAGGTGGTTGATAAGCGGGTGGTTGGTGAACTTGATTGTTTCTTTGAGGTGGATATGACTTTCTTTGGGTTTGATATTGATATGGAGCTCGAGGTTGGTTTTGATTGTTGCGATTGAGGTTGTTTGGGTTTTGAGGTGGAAAACCGGGTGGTGAAAGAAAGTTGTTTGAGCGATAACTAAGCAAATGCGTTCACCTTGATGACGTGCTTGATAGCCTCCCGTAGAAAAGTTACCGTTGACGGCATACACATTTTCCGGATTGTCATGAGTCGAAGGAAAATCAGTGTATGAGTGAGATCCCCCGCATATTTCACATGACTGACTCAGAGCATTAACTTAAGCATTGATAGCTTTGGTGTTGTTAGCGGTTTGTAGAGCAAGTGTTTCAACAAGCGAAGTAAGCTTATGAATTCTCTTGTCGCTCTCATTAGTGCTAGCACTAGCCACATTAGTCCGGACACTCTTGGTTTGCACTCTAGACTTGTTCTCAATAATATCCCAAGCGGAATTAGAAGACATAACCAAAATATTACCCCTGAGGCACTATTTAGTGAATCTTGGTCATTCATGCTTAAACTATTGTAAAAAGTATTAATTTGATGTACTTTTGTGAAACCATGTTGTGGACACTTTCTTAAAAGTTCCTTAAAACGGTCCCAAGATTCACTAAATGTCTGACCGTACTTTTGTTCAAAGGTAATGATTTCATTCCGCAAAGCGGTAGTACGTGAGGGTGGGAAAAAGTAGTTGATGAATTTAGTCTCTAAATTCGTCCACGTAAGAATACTTTGTGGCAGTTCCTTATCAAGCCAATTCCGGGCTTGTCCCTCTAAGGAGAAAGGAAAAAGTTGCAAGCGAATCACTTCTTGTGAAACCCCATTATACTTGACCGTATTAGTGAGTTGAAGGAACCTTTTTATATGGTCATGAGGATCATCAAGCGAACGCCCCAAGAAAGGTTGAGCAGAGACCATTTGAATGAAGCCGGATTTGAGTTCAAAATTGTTGGCTCCAATCTCGGGTATGACAATAGCATCGGTGTTGCCCTCTACGTGCGATTGCAAAAGCTCGATCATTGGTTGATTGTCCATGGTGATAATAGGTGGAGTAATGACTTCGGCTTGAATTGCTTTCTTCTTACGAGCACGAGTACGCAGACACACCTACAAAAATAAAAGAAAAATAGACAAGAAATATTTTTGGTTTTTTTATGTTTTTCTATTTTTTGTATTTTTGAAAATTTTATGTTTTTTAGGATTTTTGAAAACTTTAAGCAAGAAAAATAACGTTCAAAGATGAACGGATCCCAAAATCCAACGCGTCTCTCACTTAAAACCGTTAATATTAATGAAAAGAGCCGGCAGCGGCGCCATTTAATACAAGGGTTTTCCTCGTATGAAAGTTTGTTCGTCTCGATTCAATTCGAATTGATTTTCGGTTAAAAATGCGACTCAGTCGTTCTTGGTGGAAAAGAAAAAGGGTTTGATTATCTATTTTAATCTAAAAGTGAAAATGTCGTTGAGTAAATAAGTAAAAATGAAAGCATGAAAATATTTTAAACTAAAATTAAAGACTTTAAAAATTGAAAAGTAAATGATTAAAACTTATAAAAAATGTAAACTTTAAAGATTGAACTAAAACAAGCCAAGTTAAAGTAATTCTAAGTAAAAAGGCGGGAAAAGTAAAAATTCAAAAACTGGAAATACAAACCCTTATTCAGAATCCTTCTTCTGAGGACTATCCGGAATACCTTTTCTAGCTACTATCCGGAATAACCAAAGAAAGCTTTATCCGGAATGTTAATTGAGGATACTATCCGGAATACTTCTCTTGAGGCTTATCCGGAATACGGGCTTGGGAGCTTATCCAGAATAAAATTCTGATGCTTATCCGGAATAAATGTTTTACAGCTTATCCGGAATACAAATAAAGTGCTTATCCAGAATACTTGAAATGTAGACTTATCAGGAATAACTAACTGCTGCTTATCCGGAATAAGTGAATGACAACTTATCCGGAATACCTAAACAAGATCCTTATCCGGAATCCCTGATGAGTGCTTTATCCGAAATGTCGAAGAAAGTGCTTATTAGGAATAAACTTCTGATACTATATCTGGAATAAATGACAGAGTCTCACTATCTGAAATAACTTGAAACACACTATCCGGAATAACTGAGGAATGCTGCTTATCCGGAATGTTCTGTTATGACAACTATTCGGAATAAAGGGGTTTTAATACACTCGGATTACACAAAAACTTAAACAAATAAGCAAATCTAAAATAAGCACTTACCAAAACTTAAACCAAAAAGATTTTTAAGAAAAACTAATAAGCCAAAATTTAAAAACTATTAAAACACTAAATAATCTAAATATTGAAAATCAACTTTTTATCAAAATATTAAACTTATCAAAATCAACTTATATTTAAAAACCATTAAGCATTAAGATTAAGAAAATAAGCACTTTAATAAAGAAACTTTTAAGATCACCAATTTAATAAGCACAATCAAATAAGCTACACAATCAAATCATCAACAAAATTAAAATAAACTACATGATTATCAAGATTAAGAAAAAGATTAAGAAAGGTAGAATGAGAGTTAAGAAAATAAGATTGATTGATTAAAGATTAATATCAAATGATTACAAGATTAAAGTAAGATTTAATAAGTGATGACGTATAGTCTCCAGCCGGGTCAGGAACCCGGCCCACGGGTACTACCCGTATCCGGCCCATCACAGATGGGTGGGAATAATGTCATTCAAGCTTATGGGCTTGAATGAACAGTAACCGCACACATGTGTGCGGCCCACGGCCCGGCGCGGCCGACATAGGGTTAGACAGAATCATATTCTGTCTAGGAATAGGTTTACCCCAAAAGAGGAGGATATTCACTACCATAATTAGAAGATAACAATCATTCTAATTATGATAGTTATCCTTTCCTTGGGGCCAAAGTATCAGTGGCAGCCCACTAGGGTTCCACTACCTATAAAAGGAACCCCCAAGGGTTCCACAAAGGTATTACGTTCTACTCTCAATTCACATAAACCCTAATCGATTACTTACTCTCACGCTGGAGTCTAATTGTGGGAAACATTCCCACGGTAAGCCTAACGCGTGCTGTTTAGTGTGCAGGGTCTCAACCAAATTATTCACTTGGTGCATGAGCCGGAGCCCAGCCAACCCGAATTAAGCCTAATTCGGGTCTAGCAAGGATCACCCAACTTTTGCATCAACAAGTTGGCGCCATCCGTGGGACCCATTACACTAAGCTAGAACAAAACCTCATTCTGAATTTCCAATGACGAAGGGGCATCAGCAAGCCAACCCCAGGAATACGAATCCTGGAAATCGGAAGTCCCAAGGAGAAGGGATACTCATCCGCAATCAGTCACCTAGCCGCCTGGCAGGCGGACCTGGTAACCGTGGTGGCTTTCAGCCCTTGGGGGTGACGAGCACGATCTCCATTAGACCCCCACCTACTTCAACCCTGGACAATCCGGACCCAGGGAGTGCGCCCAACCCTCCTAACAAGGAGCCGCGCTGACCATCGGTAGAGGAAGAGGTAGAGGTCCTACCACTCAGCGAGGAGGATCTTACTCGAGTTCTCATGCAGAATTTCGATAGGATCGTCCCGGGGATCGCGTCAAGGTTGAATCTGGGGAGGAACCTCCAATCTAGACTCAACTTTGGTGACACCGGACCAATCACCTCTTCCCAAAATCAGAGGAAAAGGAGAGCTCGGCCTCAGGAGCAGAGCATCTTTGAGGAAACCCCTCAACCCAGGAATGTGTTTGAACGCATAGGAGATCGCCTCATACAGGAACTAATGCAGTCTCGAGAAGGAGGAGATAAGTCTTATGGTTCACCCGAGCGGCCAGATCGAGAGTTGGCCAGAACCGCTCGTCGCCCGAGCGTGTGGGACAGGATGAACACTGGGAAGAAGGCTTCCGGTTCATCCCAAAAAAGTGGTCCCTACCCAAAGGATGGGGCACCACCACCGTCTCCAGACCCGTCAGGAGAGGACTCAGATGACCATCCGCCTAAGCGTCGCCGACCTAGGCGCACCCCTCCACCACCACCAAACAATGATGAGTATTATGGTGGCCCTTATTATCGAGATGCAGAAGCGGAGGATCTTTCGCGTCCATGGTGTGAACCATGGGATGAACCTAGGCTCACCCGGCCATGGGCGGATCCCAGGGAAGACCCATTCACCCTCCGCATACGGAACTATTCTGAGGACACCAAACGTTGCATGTCGGCGTGTATCAAGACTTATGATGGGACTGGTGATCCGGTTAATCGCCTTAAAATATTTGATACGCAGGCTAAAATTGAGCGATGGCCCATGCCTATATGGTGCCAAATGTTCAATTCTACTTTGATCGGAAATGCCCGTGACTGGTTTGAGGCACTCCCTCCACGGAGCATTGATAGTTTCACGGAACTACGCACTGCGTTCGAGAACAATTATACTCAGAGGAAGAAGTATAATAGGGATCCGGTCTCATTAGCAACTGTCAAACAACGGTCGGGGGAGTCTACAGAAGCCTTCACTGAACGCTTCAATGATGAGTGCACGCGCACAAGAACAATGCCGGAGCTCCTGAAAATCTCTGACTACATGCACGCCATAACAGACAGGGAGTTGATCAGGCGCCTCAATGACAAGCGTCCAGAGAGATATGACGACCTCATGGAAAGGGTCAGAAATTTCATAGAAGGAGAAACGACTGTTGCCGCGGCCTACCCATCCAGAGGAAATGGGTACCGGTCAAATGACCAGTCTTGGAGACAGTCGGGCGGTCAAGGCAATCAGAACAATAGCAAGGGCTCAGACTACAAGAGCCAGATCAAAGGAGGACGGTCGGACGATAAGTTCACTCCCCTAAAGATGTCCTACCGGGAGATCTTGCTGACGGAAGGGGCGAACTTTCCAAGGCCTCCCCCAATGACCACTCCGCTGGAACGTCGGCAAGGAAATCGCTTCTGCGAGTTCCATAATGACAAAGGCCACGGTACAGAGGAGTGTATCCAGCTCAAGAAGCATATTGAGTCGCTGATCAAATCAGGTAAACTCAAGCACCTAGTTAAGGATTGGAAGGATGGAAAAGACAACAACAAGAAGTACGATAAGAAGGATCCCCAAAAGGATAAACCTTCAACTATATACATGATCCAATCCAGACAACGCCGCACGAGGCAGAAAGTTGGCCAAAAATTTTCACGCGACATGGAAATCTCGTTTCCTCCCATCACAGCGAGCGATGTGACCGATGCGCCTCTCACTATTGAGATAAGCATTGGAACACATAATGTTCGTCGCATGTATGTGGATGGAGGGTCGTCAGCAGAGGTACTGTATGAACACTGTTTTGTGCAGTTATGCCCATAAATAAGAAGCCAATTAGTACCGGCCACGGCGCCACTCACCGGCTTTAGTGGAGACACTATCTGGCCAATAGGGCAACTACGGCTGCTTGTAACCATTGGGAATGAGGAACACTCCACTACGGCGTGGATGAACTTCATGGTGATACGCTCACATTCTCCGTACAATGGGATCATAGGCAGACCAGGTATTTTGGCTATACGGGCGGTACCCTCCACGACGCACGGAATGATCAAATTCCACGTTGAGGGGGGAATTGTCACCATTTACAACACAATCGTACCGGCATCCGAGTGTCACACCGTGAAAACACCGGCTCCACCTGTTCCACCCAAGGATGGATCACCACCTCCCAATTGGAAGGTAGCCATTCACCCTGACTATCCGGAACAGGAGGTATCCATAGGAGGGGCGCTCTCGGATAGCGGCAAAAGGGCCATGTGCTCTCTTTTAAGTGCAAACTTAGATATATTCGCATGGGAGCCAAAGCACATGACAGGCGTTCCACGTGCGATAGCAGAGCATAAGCTCTAGATCCGCCAAGGGTACCAACCCGTCAAGCAAAAGAAGCGCGGCCAGGCGCCTGAGCGCAGCCAAGTGATATTGGAGGAAGTACGGAAACTAGTGGACGCAGGCATCATGCGCGAGGTATACTACCACGAGTGGTTATCCAATCCGGTCATGGTCAAGAAACATGACGGAAGTTGGCGCATGTGTGTGGATTTTATGGATCTAAACAAGGCCTGCCCACAGGACTGTTACCCATTACCGGAAATCGACTGGAAGGTGGAATCCCTATGTGGGTATCCTTTTAAATGCTTCTTGGACGCATATAAAGGGTATCACCAGATCCAGATGGCGGAGGAGGATGCAGAAAAAACGGCGTTCCCTACGAGCCAGGGCGTATATTGCTATACGAAAATGCCGTTTGGACTGAAGAACGCCGGTGCTACATATCAACGGATGGTGGACAAAGCTTTTGAATCACAGATAGGCCGCAACTTGGAAGTCTATGTGGATGAATTGGTTATAAAAAGTCACACGGAGGAGGCACTTCTCCGGGATGTCCAAGAGACATTCGACACACTGAGAAGGATTAACATGAAGTTAAATCCAAAGAAATGTACGTTCGGGGCAACGGAGGGAATGTTCCTTGGATATTTGATTGATCCAAACGGCATCAAACCTTGCCTAGAGAAGACGGACGCAGTGATACAACTGCCGTCCCCTCAGACACGGAAGGAGGTGCAATCCTTAAATGGGAAACTAGCCGGGCTGAATAGGTTCCTATCTAAATCCGTAGAGAAGTCATTACCCCTATTTAAGACGCTCAAGAAGTGCATTAGGAAGGGAGACTTCCGGTGGACAAAGGAAGCCGAGGAAGTTTTCGGCCAACTCAAGCAGCATCTTGCATCCCTTCCTATGCTAGTGGCTCCCCGGCCAAAGGAGGAACAAATTATGTATCTCTCAGCCACTCATGGCGCAATAAGCGCGGTACTTATGACAGATAGAGATACAGTGCAAACTCTGGTCTACTTTATAAGTAGAACACTACAAGGGCCGAAGCTGAATTACTCCTCTATGGAAAAATTGGTGTTAGCACTGGTGTTTGCTACAAAGCGGCTGCGCCGGTACTTTCAGGCGCACCCAATTGTAGTCATTACGGATCACCCAATCAAGTAGGTTATTTCTAGACCGGACGTGGCAGGGAGGCTACAGAAATGGAGCATCTTATTGGGGGAGCACAATATATCTTATAGGCCAAGGACGGCTGTGAAAGGTCAGATCTTGGCAGATTTCCTGATCGAGAAGCCGGATGAGGAAGGGCCAATCGTTAAGCAAGACGAGACTCCAACAGAACCATGGGTGTTGTTCACGGACGGATCTTCGTGTACGGATGGGTCTGGAGCAGGTCTCATCCTCACAAATCCGAAAGGAATGGAATTCACGTACGCCCTCCGTTTTGAGTTCACGGCCACCAACAACGAAGCGGAATATGAAGCATTAATTACGGGTTTGAAAATCGCCGCTAGAATGGGAGTCCGCAACCTTGAGGCCTACGTGGACTCACGGCTTGTCGCGAACCATATTCAAGGTGGATATGTGGCTAAGGAGGACAACATGGTCAGGTACTTGGAAAAAGTCAAGTCGCTAATCGTGGTTTTCAGTAAGTTTTCCATCAAGCAGGTGCCAAGGGGCGAGAACAAGAAGGCGGACGCTCTTAGTAAGATTGCATCCACAAGCTTCGCTCACTTGTCTAAACAAGTCTTGGTGTAAATACTCAAGGAGAAATTTATAACAGAAGGGGAGGTCGCTACTATAGTTGAGGAGGACGGACCTACATGGATGACCCCGATTATCAACTATTTGACTAGTGAGACCCTTCCGGACGAGGAAAAAGCAGCACGGCGCATCAAGAGGAAGTCGCAACACTTCGAACTTCGAGAAGGCATCCTTTACAAGCGCTCTTTTTTGCAGCCGTGGATGCGGTGTGTCGGACCACGTCAGGCCGCTTACGTAATCAGTGACATACATGAAGGGTTGTGCGGCATGCATGCAGGCCCACGATCCGTGGTAGCTAGAGCCTTACGGACAAGATATTATTGGCCTACCATGCACAGAGACGCGCGCGACATGATTCGCAAGTGTAGTGATTGCCAAGTGCATCGGCCGGTGCCGCGGCACCCGCGGCAGGAGCTTACACCTATCACGTCCCCATGGCCATTCTATAAGTGGGGAATCGACATTGAAGGACCATTTCCTGTAGCTGCGGCGGGAGTTAAATTCTTGATTGTCGTTGATGTAGGAGTTTTTACCACTCTTTAGGAAAAGAGCAATAAATAGGGCAAGTGGGCACGACGATTTAGGAAAACCGTGTGTGTATGACCCTAAAAGTGAGTTCGTTCTCGAGGAGGCACGTGTGTTGTGTGATGAATTGATTTTGATTGATGATTTTATTAAGAAGAAAAGAAAAGAAATGAGAAAGAAAGAAATGACGGTTACGAAGACGGATCGAGCTAAGACGAAAACGCGTTCACGTAAAACCGTAAAACTACCAAATTAAAAATTTTAACCTAAAAATTCCTAAAAATTATTAAAAATCCACAATATTATTCTAAGAGTTTACAAAAAATCAAAACTTGCTAAAACTTTTAATTAATTAAATAATGACTTTTTAATGCTAATTAAAGCCCTAAAAATCACAATTAATTATTAAAAAGCCCTAAACAAGATTTTATAGTTTTTAAACCTCAAAAATAACCTAATTAAGCTAAAAACTATTTTTAAAAATTTTAAAACCAAATTAAATTATTTTTAGACTACTAAAAACTATTAAAATCAATTAAAACTTAAATTAATTCTAGAAATTAATTGAAAAGTCCTAAAAATATTTGGAAAGTGACAAAACCCCTAATTATGTGTCCACAATCTAGGAAAAATGAAAAAAATTAAAAAGTTAAACTTTCAATTTTTAATAATAAAATAATATTAAAATAATCAAAAAAATTCAAAGTTCACTAAAAAATTCTTAAAAATTACCAAAAATCCTAAATAATGTAACTAAGACAAAAATGCAATTAAAATTTTCTGAAACCTATTTAATAATTTTATATTAAATTTTAAAGTTGTTTAAAAACCCTAAAATCCTATAAAAACAAAAATAAGACTTTTTGAAAACTTAATTAGCTGAAAACCTCAAAAATATAATTCAAAACCTAAAAACTATTTTTTCAGATTTTTAAATTACCTTTTTCTATTTTTTAATTACTTTCTAAAATTAAACCTTAAAATATTCCTAGAAAATTAATTAACTAATGGAAAAATAAACTTTTTGAACTGAAAAGTCAAAAACCCTAATAAAAACCTAAGAAAAATGCTAAACAGTCAAATCCAAAAAGAAATAAGCTAGAATAAGCTTATTAAAAAGCTGTTAATCAAATAAGCTACAAAACAAACAACCCTTAAATAGATTTAGAAATGAAACCTAGCAGTCAAAGACCCTAGGGCAGAGATGGTTAACACGTTTGGTTGTGGGAAGAGTGGCGCAGGTTCGAGTCCTGGCCACGTCCTTTTTGAACTTTTTTTTTCTTTTTAAACTTTAAAAACACAATCCAGTAACTTAATTAATCACCAAATCACAAACACCAATCCAAAATAACAAAGATTAAAGCTATAGAAGTCAAAAACGTGCCCAGATTTATGCTTGTTTCTGATGAACACAAGTGATTTCTTCACTTGTGCAGTTTGGACCAAGAGGACTTGATCCTTGAGTTTTTTTTGGATGTTTGATGGACAATAGGCACCCCTACACTCAGTTGGAGTGTAGGGAGTCAATACAAACACTTAAACAATCAAGATCAAACAAAATCAAGCACTATAGGCAGTTACTGGTTTTATGCAATGTTTGTTCAATTTTATCATGCAATTTGGTTTAAATCCCCACCAAACAGAAAACCAAGCATACATATATCATATAAACCACCTAAGGAATGTTTATGAACAGATTTAAACACAAGATTTTGTCACCTATCTTGATTAAACAGCTAAGCCAAACACTCCTTAAAAACTGAAATTGAAAATTTAACAAATCAAATCAAATCTAAACTTAATCAAACTGCTTCTAATCACTCTTAACATGCATGCTAACATCAAAAGAGCATATCCAAACAACTTAAACAAACAAATCACAAATAGCATGCAAAATCACACAAATACAGTAAATCAAGAAAACTAAAAATGGAACAAGGAAGTACCTTGTTGGACCTACATCCAGGCCCAACCAAGGCTGCTTAGCCTTCTCCAATAGGCCCGAGCCTATGCTGACACTTGAACAAACAATCTCCAAGAACCTGCTAAGAGAAAATGAAAACAAGCACAAAATATCCACCAAAATCTGATTTTAAGGCTTTTTAGAAACCTTTTCACAAAACTTGAACCAATGATACTTTTTGAAACAAGAACAACTTCACGAATCCAAGAATATCAATCCACTTTCACTTCTTGAAATTCTTGGATTTCTGAAAACCAATGAAACCTTTTTTGAAAACTCAAATTTCAAACACACAAGTGTTACACAATTTAAAAATGGAACTCAGATTGGCCTTCAACACACACACACAACTTTTAATAATTATAAAAAGGAATTACACTTGTTTTAACAAACACCAAACTTTTATATCATTAAAAAGGAATTACAAATGAGAAAGCCAAAATCTGGAACAAAGGAAATAGAGACACATGCGTCCCTATTTATACAAAAAGATAGAACTATCTAGAAACTATAAACCCTAATTCATGAAATGCCTTAAAGGCCCTTGAGTCTTCATTCTTCAAATTGGTCAAAAGGTGCCCTTGTGATCATGTTGGTGTCATGTGAAGATGCCAGTTGTTAAATCTTGATCATAAGCGTTAAAAACTCCTTGGAGGCCAAGTAGAACAATCCTGGACGTTGGTGTGGTCGGGTATTGGTTTTGAGGGACGAAAGTGATGGGCAGGGGAGGGTCCCACAAGACACATGGGTGTGTCTTGTGGTGGTTTGAGGTGTGGGTTTAAGTGAGAAAATGGTTAATCATCAATCTGGAAAGTCTTAACCCAAAACCCTTTGATATGAATTCAATTGATACTGGGGGTAATTAGGGTTTATAGGGGATTAGGGGAAGTGTTTAATCCAAATTGGGAAAAGATTTATTTAAAAATCTGTTTGAGTGGGAAAGTTAAGTGGTTTGACTGGTGGGTTTGACCAGGTTTATTAAATAAACTTGGTATTGGGTGGGTTACGGGTTTGGTTGGGTAATGGGTAAGGGTTTGGGTAAGTGGGTGGGTATAGCTGAGGTGTCAATCACTGGTTGGGTGAGTATGTTTGTGTGTCTTGGCAGTTTAAGTCCCCCATGTTTTATATTCTTTGCACTTTGTATTAAAAGCTGTCAACGCCCCATTACACTTGTAACAACTTTGGCAATCTTGTCAAAAATGGCACAACTTGTTTCTAAACTTTTTCCAAGGGCTTCAAATGCAATTCTTGGATTCTTCAAGGACTGATCTTGTAATATCTTCAAACTTTTAGGACCCTATTCATAATTTTGAATATTTGAGGGGTATAAAGTGTAAATCTTTAAAAGTTGAGGGACCAAACTTGACAATCTTCAATTCTTCAAGGGTATTTTTGGAAAGTCAAAACTTGGGCCCGGTTCATTGTACGGCTTCATTTCCCGTGTTCGTTTTTGAATGATTCTTGTGATCTTTTGCCATTTCCTCAATATCCGTACCTAAAAATACACAAGTAACAAACACGAGCATATATTTGGCAGTTTTAATGATATTTTATGCATTTTAAGCCCGATTTGGACGATGAGACTATGTATAAAAGTAGTCTCATCATCCCCCATACTAAACCATTGCCGTGCCCTCACGCAATGCTAGAATAAAGTATCATAGCATCTCCAAAATTTAATTTTATTCACTTTATTGAAATGATAAACTAGCTACACTACTACTATTACTACTACTTGTGTTTTAGACATAATGTATGATTTTCATCGCAAAATGGGACGTTTAGGTTCATAGAATAAGAACACGTGAATGCTTCGTTAGAAATAATTTCATCGTCCTCGATTTTCACCCTAATTCCATGCCAAGCGTGCAACGAGATCATAGTCATTATAAGTTAGTAATGCTAACACTACTCATATGCCCTAATCACGTACTTATTCTCCCATTATTCTTAAGTTGTATCTCTTATATTTTATTTTGTCTTGAATGTTTCACGAGGATACATTGTTGACTTATGCGATAATAGAGATTTAGGTCTAAAAATAGAGTCCTAACGGTGTAACTAAGACCATCAAATCAATAACCCCTCCTAATAGACAACGATGTTAAAAAATTAAGTTGACAAGAAGAATCGATAAACACGGTTTTATAACGGTTTTGAACATGAGACTTATTACCAAGACTTTTATATGCCCCCTAACGGAAGGGCCTTATTATCTTTGGTTTACCTCCATCTTTTATTCAACTTCGCCATGAAGCTTTTATTATGACTTCGGTCTTGCCTTGCCTTTTATTATCCGCCTCATCAGTGGTTTTATTAGCCAAAGACGTATATCCTCACGCTAAAGCGAATTTTGGATCTTTAAAGCTTCGAAGATTAAGGCTTGATTCACTTTCAATTTTGCATAGATTTTAGGCCTTGTGGGGCTTCAAATTGTTTGCTAGATTTAGGTGAGCACTTGAAATCTTATTATTGGGTGAAGCTTTCGATTATTCGGGTGCCAATACTTCAAAACCGTGACGCTGGCGATATCTTAATGTCTTCCTAATTTAATTACACGGAAGCTACTAGAAAAGACTAGAAAGCCAACAATCCTAACTAAACCGCTAAGTCAATATTTATTAAGAAAAAAATATTTACAAGCGAAGGGAGAATAAGCAAACAACGAGAACACATGAGTTTTTGAAAGAATACGAGTACTCTACGTTTAGCATAGTAACTTATAATTAACTCTATCATTTCTCGTCCTCATTTAAGAGACTTAGCCTAATGTGTAGTTAAGGAATCAAAGCTAAGTGCTCAACACGCACGGTCGAGTCAAAAATTACTCTTATTCTCGCCATCGGAAAATCTACATTCGTGTCTTCAAACACTTATAAAACATGAGAAAATTTTTTAAAATTTGGCCATTTTTAGCCTTATTTTGCAACAAAACGATAAACTTTGGAAAGCGTGAAGGTTTGGCAAGCCAAGTATCTATTCACCCCCCCCATACTAAAGTTAAATATTATCCTCAATGTTTCGAGTCTAGGGGTGCAAGAACCCCCATACTAGAGACGTAGTCGAATGCCTAATCTAGCATGGAAAGGGTGTAACCAATAAATTAATAGCCGTTTATGAAGTGTGCTAAAAACCTAAGGTTAGAACAATTAAGGATATATCATATGGATATTGAGAAGTGTCTCCAAAGCAAACGATCGAGTGCTCCCATCAAACGAACACGAGAGGCTCCAATCGTGAAGATCATGATCTAAAAACCACAATGCACAAACAACCACGGAAGAAAGGTTGGAAGGGCACAAATCCCCTCACATTAAAATAATTAGAAAGCAATAATATGTACATGGATAAGCATGGGTCTCCCCTACGAGGCACCTTGTTTTTGATAACCGAGTCAAAAGCTCGACTCGAATCCCCATAAATGTGATCATTTAGGGATAATCATGGTGTGGTCAATTTTTGGTGGGGCTTACATGATAAACAAGGCCCAAAAACAACCGGTATAAAGGACTAAGTCCTTTGATGGTGCAAAATACCGGGATCGAAGATGGCGTTCTCGTTTTCATTGGAAAAACAAATCAACGCCACTTCATCAATAGTCAACAAAAACCCAAAGGGTTTCAAGAAAATAGGAGAGAAGAAATAGAAGGGTGGGACAATGGGTAAGTCTAAACATTGAGCTACTCGAGGTAGACTCGCACCAATCAAATGAAAATATTTTCCATTTATTGCATCGGTGGAAGACCGAGATTTCCCTTTATAAGAAATTCCAGGATCAAATATCTCGTCCTCGGTGGAGAAAGGGGAGGAAACATATGGGGATTCCCCCACACTAAGTCCACACAAAGCATCGTCAAAAGGAGAAGACGAGCTTGTAGTACTCAATACACGCGGTGATGACGGAGTTAGAGTTGTAGAAAAATCTTTAAATTCAATTTAAAGTCTTTTCCATTTTCATCTCTTACACTCTCCTTGTGAAAACCCGATTTAATTATGTCGAAAATATTTGGCGTTTCTAAAGCAATGTTAGTCACACTAAAAATTCTCACATTTTGAAATCTTTTTGGCAAAGGTGGTGGTAAGTTTTCAAAACGTTTGTCAACAAAGAAAACTCCCCCATCGGGATCAACGTATTCATCATCTGAAGAATCACTCGAGATTGGAATCGTAGGCTTAACACTCTTAACCTCTACCGGCGGAGGGGACGGAACTTCATTTTTCTCAACAACTCCTAAAACTCTATTTGAAATTCTTTTGCAAACGTTTTTGATGGGATTGACATTACACAAAGACGTGATAGAATACACATGAGAAAGAGTGGAGTTTTGGGTTGCATTAATGACGAGTTCTTCCTCATTGAAACCAAGAGTGATTTTCCTTTCATGCACATCGATAAGTGCTTTCGAGGTATCCAAAAAAGATCGACCTAAAATTAACGGAACTTTAGGATCGATGGGAATGTTGACAACAATAAAGTCTACAGGATAGTAGAACTTTCCAACTTTCACAAAGACGTCCTCGGCAACTCCACAAGCTAGAATCGTAGAATGATCGGCCATTTCGATTGACATTCTTGAAGGAGTAAGATTGGGAAGATTGAGCGATTTAAAAATCTCAAGAGGCATCAAATTAATACTAGCACCAAGATCGGCCAAGGCGTAGCATTCTTCCATGTCTTGTATAGCACATGGGATTAAAAACTTTCCAGGATCACCAACTTTTTGAGGTATGCGGCTTAGAAAAACCGATGAACAACTAGACGATTTTTGCAATTTCTCTTTGTTATTTAACATACTTTTGAAGTTCGCGGCAAATCGAGGCATCATGACTAAGGCGTCGGCAAAACTTATATTAAAATGCAAGTCACGAAACATTTTCATAAAAAGTTCAAATTGATAATTATTTCGTTCTTTTGCCTTTTCCTTGTCTCGTCTTGAAGGGTAGGGTAAAGGTGGTGTGGGTTGGGGCATAGTAGGCATAGGCATCGGCCTTGGAATCTCGGGTTCCATGATTGGTATTGGTTCAACCGTAGGTGTGGTTTGAGCGGTACTTCGTGGGCTTGTAATTTGCTCCTTTTCTACCACCACCTCGGGTTCTTTCTCTTTTTCCTTCTCCATAGAAGTACTTGGACGAGAAATGGGTTCTTTGAAAGTTTTACCACTACGAGTAGTAATAACCTTCAATTCTCCCTTCGGGTTCACGATGGTATCACTAGGAAGACCACCCGAAGAAGAGGGCTTACACATGATAGCTTCAAACATTTTTCCCATTCGGTCTTCAAACTTAGATTGCCTAGCATCCGCTTTTAACAATTCTTGCTTAATCTCATGTTGAGCTTGTTCCATTTTTTGTTGATTTTGTTGGAGTCTTTGAACATTTCCTTCCATTTTATTAGCATGAGTTTTAAGTTCATTAGCAAGTTCGTTTTTAAGCTCGTTTTTCAACTCGGATCTTAAGCTAACCATTTCACGTTGCATATTGTCAAACTTAGCATCATTAGCCTTAGCATAATTCAAAAATTCTCCTTGAAGATTTTTGGTGTGATCATTTTGAAAACCTTGAGTAGAAGTTTGAAAATCACGGTTTTGGTTTTGATTTGAAATTTGCCCATTTCCACTTTGATAATTACCCTTGTTATAATTCCTTTGATTTCCTGGTAATTTCCACCTTGGTTGTTGTTGCGATAATTATTAGCATTTTGATTTGGTGGAGCTTGATTTTGGCGGGAACCTTGACCGATTTGGTTATAAGTTCCCGTGGCTACATAAGCACTCGAAGTGTTACCATCCGCGGTAATGCACTCGGAAAGATCATGAGCTCCACCACACGACAAACAACTCTTAGAAACCGCTTTAACCGAAGCGGAATTTGAAGCTTCTTGAGCTTTCCAATGGGACATAAGGCTAGCAAATCTATCAAAAAATCGATTTTCTTCATTTGCTTCGTCATGTAAAGCATTAATGCTACGAGACGATGATGACGAGCCCAATTTGGCAACACTCGGTGTGTTACGAGGGCTATAAACCTTAGACCTATTTTCAATTATGACCAAAGCTTCTTTAACCATTTTACACAAAAAATTACCACCCGTGGCGGCATTCAAATAATCTCTTTCATGATCGTTAAGTCCATTGTAAAACGTGTCTATTTGGTGCAAATCGGAAAAACCGTGATGAGGACATTCATGTAACATCTCCTTAAACCTATTCCAAGCCGTAGAAAAACTTTCATTTGATTCTTGTGAAAATTTAGAAATCTTATTTTTCAAATGCGTAGTCTTAGAGGGCGAAAAAAATTAGTTCACAAACTTCGAAACGAGATCCTTCCACGTCAATATAGAATTGGGTGGCTCTTTCTCTAACCAAATTTTAGCGGGCCCCGCTAAGGAATACGGAAATAACATCATCTTAATCGAGTCATTCGAGACATCCTTGAATTTGCACGTGGCGGTAAGACGATTGAATTGGCGGATATGGTTGTGAGGATTGTCCTTCTCATCACCACGGAATTTGTTGTTTTGGATCATCGACAACAAACCCGTTTTCACCTCAAAATTCTCCGCAAGGATTGCGGGAATCACAATAGCTTCTCCATAACCCTCGGTGGGTGCTTGAAGTAACTCCATCATAGTTCGATTCGCCATGGTAGGTGCTTCTCGTACAATGGGTTCGTCAATAGGAGACTCCTCACTAGAATGAGTTGGAGTGGGAGTTTTGTTCTTTCGTCTACGTGCACGTTTTGCTTGATTACGAGTTAGCATAAACGTCACGTACAACGAGGAGACGAGCAAACAAGATTCTTTTTGGTATTTTGTATTTTTCAATTTTTTTGTGGTTTTTGATTGTATTAATTTTTTTTTTTGGAAATTGGTGAAATTTATTAAGTAGACAAAAATCTACAAATCTCCTCCTTAATCAAATCTCTCGATTAAAGAAGCCTCAAGGAATGAAAACGATCACGTGGAGTGAACGCCTTCGATGACTTTAGAACGATGGTGGAACACCAAATCGTTCAAGAGGGTTTAATCAATAGAAACCAAGAAAATATATATGATATGTAATAATACTTTGGGCGGCAAAACCCTCGATTCACTCTCAAAATCAAATACGCACAAGAAAGCGGAGGAAACGAGGCGGCGCGAAGCACTTAAGAGCCTTTTTCCTTTAGGTCGTGAAATACAACCGCCTTATACCCACCTTATAGTTTGTATTTTTCAAGATTAAGCTTCACGAAAGTATTTATCTATTTTTGCCTTTTTCTTTGGTTTGAGATTCGAATACAATGATTGGGTAATGACTTCCCAAGTCAAGGTTGTGATTGCTCACGTATTTGGAGTACTTGTGAATTTATTGTTCTACGTATACAATATAGTAATAATATTCACACAAAAACCGAAAAACGATAATACGTATTAGTAGAGTGCTACTAATACAAATACTATTTATGGATAATATAAAAAAACAATGGTTCAATCAAAACACAACACGCCTCCCCGGCAGCGGCGCCAAAAATTGATGTAGGAGTTTTTACCACTCTTTAGGAAAAGAGCAATAAATAGGGCAAGTGAGCACGACGATTTAGGAAAACCGTGTGTGTATGACCCTAAAAGTGAGTTCGTTCTCGAGGAGGCACGTGTGTTGTGTGATGAATTGATTTTGATTGATGATTTTATTAAGAAGAAAAGAAAAGAAATGAGAAAGAAAGAAATGACGGTTACGAAGACGGATCGAGCTAAGACGAAAACGCGTTCACGTAAAACCGTAAAACTACCAAATTAAAAATTTTAACCTAAAAATTCCTAAAAATTACTAAAAATCCACAATATTATTCTAAGAGTTTACAAAGAATCAAAACTTGCTAAAACCTTTTAATTAATTAAATATTGACTTTTTAATGCTAATTAAAGCCCTAAAAATCACAATTAATTATTAAAAAGCCCTAAACAAGATTTTATAGTTTGTAAACCTCAAAAATAACCTAATTAAGCTAAAAAAAATTTAAAAATTTTAAAACCAAGTTAAATTATTTTTAAACTATTAAAATCAATTAAAACTTAAATTAATTCTAGAAATTAATTGAAAAGTCCTAAAAATATTTGGAAACTGAAAAAAAAATCCTAATTATGTGTCCACAATCTAGGAAAAATGAAAAAACTTAAAAAATTAAACTTTCAAATTTTAATAATAAAATAATATTAAAATAATCAAAAAAATTCAAAGTTCACTAAAAAATTCTAAAAAATTACCAAAAATCCTAAATAATGTAACTAAGACAAAAATGCAATTCAAATTTTCTAAAACCTATTTAATAATTTTATATTAAATTTTAAAGTTGTTTAAAAACCCTAAAATCCTATAAAATCAAAAATAAGACTTTTTGAAAACTTAATTAGCTGAAAACCTAAAAAATATAATTCAAAACCTAAAAACTGTTTTTTCAGATTTTTAAATTACCTTTTTCTATTTTTTAATTACTTTCTAAAATTAAACCTTAAAATATTCCTAGAAAATTAATTAACTAATGGAAAAATAAACTTTTTGAACTGAAAAGTCAAAAACCCTAATAAAAACCTAAGAAAAATGCTAAACAGTCAAATCCTAAAAGAAATAAGCTAGAAAAAGCTTATTAAAAAGCTGTTAATCAAATAAGCTACAAAACAAACAACCCTTAAATAGATTTTGAAATGAAACCTAGCAGTCAAAGACCCTAGGGCAGAGATGGTTAACACGTTTGGTTGTGGGAGGAGTGGCGCAGGTTCGAGTCCTGGCCACGTCCTTTTTGAACTTTTTATTTTTTTTTCTTTTTAAACTTTAAAAACGCAATCCAGTAACTTAATTAATCACCAAATCACAAACACCAATCCAAAATAACAAAGATTAAACCTATAGAAGTAAAAAACGTGCCCAGATTTATGCTTGTTTCTGATGAACACAAGTGATTTCTTCACTTGTGCAGTTTGGACCAAGAGGACTTGATCCTTGAGTTTTTTTTGGATGTTTGATGGACAATAGGCACCCCTACACTCAGTTGGAGTGTAGGGAGTCAATACAAACACTTAAACAAGCAAGATCAAACAAAATCAAGCACTATAGGCAGTTACTGGTTTTATGCAATGTTTGTCCAATTTTATCATGCAATTTGGTTTAAATCCTCACCAAACAGAAAACCAAGCATACATATATCATATAAACCATGAAGGTCTACGAAATTATTGGCCTATTCTATATGATGGATTTGATGGATTAAGATGGTTGATTAAATGATAAATATAAGAAAGATGAAGGAAGGAGATGATGGAGTAGAGAGAGAAAGGAGAGGAGGGAGAAAAGTAGAGAGAGAAAGTAAAGATAGAATTATGATTAAAGTGTAAATGAACAACCACCCCTCCTAACATGCTAGGAGGGGTTATATATAGCCCACCCTACATGTGGGCTATATGGGCTATACTTGGATCACGAGCCTAATACATTAATATATCGTTGGAGCGACCGATCCTTCATAAATACGTAAAAACGTATTTCCAACAATCTCCCCCTAAGGGAGGTCGCTCCAAGTTACAAAGCTCTAAATATTCTATATCTCGTGATCTATGCTAACTAAGATGTGACCGAGACTTTATTGGGAAAAACGTATTTCCAACAATCTCCCCCTAAGGGAGGTCACATCTTTTTACAAAATCTTAAACCTAGCATCTATGCTTGAGTCTTCGATCTTGTTCTTGTGAATATGCTTGATGTGATCTTTGACTTTAGTCTTGAGCATGTTTCCTTGCCTTGACCTTGTGCATTCTTCACTTGTGATATTTGCCTCTTCGTGACTTCATGTTCCACATACTTATACTTTTAAATTCTTGAAAGCTTCAGAGTTTGATACAGCGGAAGACTTGACCTTCAGGCTTTCTTGAATTTGTTGAAGTACTATTTATATGTAGTATAAGCATGTGGTGACGACTTCTTCTGGATTGTACACCGCAATGCCACCTTCTTGTTACGCTGCATAAGACAGTTAGCAACAAACAATATACACGGATGAAATGGCCTTGAACATTTCATTCTAATTCGGTAGCATTTTACCTCCGTTCGGTGAAGACCGTTGGACGATATTAAATATCGTACTTGTGGCAGGTAGTTTCAATAAAGAACCTCCTTGACAAGATTTCGCGGGTAAACCCGTTCTCTTTACTCGACCGTCCAAAGCTGACTGCGAACGTAAAGAGTGAATCATTTGGAGAATATTATCCGCATGATTTGAAGCCGTCAATTCATGTTCCTTGAACAAGTGAAGTTCAATTAAGAACCGCACCATCGTTGCTTTCCAGTTGTCACTAGCTTGATTCATATAGAATCTTGCAAGTTACCTACCAAGTGCTGTTTGATGTTAACACTAGAAGGATTTCCATTCGTCACTGTAAATACTTAATAGTATTACTCTGAATGTTCTGGCAAGATCACTAAGATATTGCGTAGAGGCCTGGAACGTGTTTAAATTCATTTAAGAATTAAACCACTGTTGCTTTCCAGTTATCACAAGTTTGATTCATAAAGAATCGCACAAGTCACCTACCATGAGTTTTTTGATATTCGCTCAAGAAGGATTTCCATCTTCATTGTAAATACTTTCGTATTACTCGGATGTTCAGGAAAGATCATGAAGATTTTGCGTAGGACTCTTAAGATCTTTCTTACTTTTCACAGTGTGTGAAGAAGCAAGGAAATATGAAAGTGTGTCCTAATGAGATATTTGATGATCTCAAATGGCTCTAGACTCGATCGTGCATTTTGGATTTTTAGTGATCGGAGGCTGGAGAGGAGTGCCACCTTTTCAATACCAATTTATTCGGAGTGAATAAACCAATAGATGATGTGTTGATCTCCGTGTGATTAAAACAAATACCTTTTGAGAGATATTGGAGTTAGCTGGGAAGGGTTGTGCATTGCATCACTGGGTCCATGATGTCTTTCTTCAATATCAAGAATCATTAAAAAATGATCTCAATAGCATATGTATTGACCCGGTTTCTGCCTAATGTTGTAAGGAGGGCTTCTTTCTTTACACCCTTTATCTTTACAATTCTTTTTCATTCTTCAACCCCTTCAATGCTTACCAATACGTCATCACTAGCACCTTGTTGTGATTGTTCCAGTGCTAACTTAAGTACTTGGTCGGCATTCAGCTACTTCACAATCTTTCTCCATCTTTCCTAAGGACTACTATTTCTAGCTATGGAATGTCCTTGGGAAGATTCCTCCGGTTCTAGAGGAATCATTGGACTTTAACCTATCCTACCATCCTTATGTCACCACAATCTTCATCATCGTGAATAGAGATGTTTTGGGTAAGTGTATGTCACCATGAAATCCATTTTGAAGTGCAAATCCATTTTGCTCCCCCTTAACATATGCCACGATATCCGAAAACATTTTGCACATGTCGGGATGAGCTATAACGTTAAGTCAAACCATTTATGATTGATCATATCCCATATTAAATCACATTTTCTCCCCCATATTAAAAATATTAACCCAATCGATGTTTTTAATATCAATTGATTTAATTGCATTTTAAGAAAATTTGGGAAGAAAAATGCAAGTCCAATTATCTTCATGAATTACACAAGCTCCCCCTCAAATTAATGAGGGTGTGCTGAAACGTAAATTAAATACCTTTTAAACACAAGTGTAAGGTATTTATTACGTGCAAAGATCATATATGATAATGAATTCACAAGATTAGCAATTTACGAGGTAGGACCTGAATGATGGAGAACATCATATGAAAGATTCACATGGTTCTTGTTCACGAATGTTGGTCACCTCGTCACGTCCCCGAGAAAATTAATTCCCGTTGTTGAGTCAAAGCTTTTTGGTGAAATGCTTGACTTGATTATGAAAAGCGGGTTGCTATCTTAAATAATAGCAAACCATTTTGAGCATGTTTTAAAAGTTTGAACTTCTGCTCGAACTTTATTTACAACCCCGTGTAATTATTGAATGACATTTCTAGTATCGTAAATATTATCGATTCCAGAAGACATGCTCTTTTTATCAAAACATTTTTTGAACACACAATTTTGAAAGATTTAGAAAAAACCTTTTGAGAAATTCTCGAAAAATTGTGTTCAAAGTTTTGAAAACCAATTACTTGAGCTTAAGATGTTGAATATCTTACAAAACGAGCTTAAGTCCGAGAAGTTGTAAACTTCCCGTTGTTAAGGATAAGTTTATCATCGGCGATAAACTTTCCTTTTATCTGAAGAACGAGTCCTAAGCTGACATTTACTTAGAAGTCGTTTTCATGAGCTTGAAAACTTTGATTGTTTTAACGGAAAGCTCATGACCGAGAAAGGTTAATTTCTCGTTATGAGGAAAAGTTTTCTTATTTCAAAGATACATTTTCCTTTCTGAGCTTAAAACTTCGAATGTTTTAATACAAGCTCATGACCGAGAAAGGTAAATTTCTCGTTAAGAGGATAAGTTATCATAAAAGATAATCTTTCCTTTATATAAAGTTCGAGTTACAGTCTGACATTTAACTGTAAGTCATTGTGCATGAGCTTAAAAACCTCGAATGTTTTTAATTTTAGCTCATGCCCGAGAAAACTTAATTTCTCGTTGTTAGGATAAGTTTATCATCGGCGATAAACTTTCCTTTCTTTGATGCACGGGTTACCATCTGATATTTAATGATAAACCATATACACGAGCTTAAAACCTTTGAATGGTTTTAGGATAAGCTCGTGTCCAAGAAAACTTAATTTCTTGTTAAGAGGGTAAGTTATCGTTGCGTAGATAAACTTCCCTGTCTCTGAAGTCCGGGTCGTCGTCTGTCATTTAACGAGGAGCCATAGTGCATGAGCTTAAAAACTTGGAATGTTTTTGATATAAGCTCATGCCCGAGAAAAATTAATTTCTCGTTGTTAGGATAAGTTTACCATCGGCGATAAACTTTCCTTTCTTTGAAGAGCGAGTTATAGTCTGTGATGTGACTATAAGTCCTTGTGCAAGCTTTAACCATGAATCCCCTGAGATACTAGTTTCTCTGATATCTGCTTCTTCAGCAACCAAACTCTGAGAGTGTCCTTAGTTGAACGGTATACAATGATTGGACCGCTTCGTTCTTTTGGAACATCAACTTTGGTACCTGTATTCTCATTAGGAGTTTGTATACTTTTGCATGGGTTAGAGATATCTATTTTAGAAGCACGTGGGGGTTCACGGTTTTCTTTTCTTGTGTCAGAGGTGGCCTGAGGGGATGATTCACTTGTCTTAGTTGGCAAACGTTTCCTTTTATAGAAAATCTTAAGTTCAGGCTTAAGTGATGTATCATCCTTTGCAATTTCCTCCCTAGTAGTCTTAGTAGAATCGGAGACTATCCTAGTTAAAGGGCACTCGTTTCCTACAAGAGTGAAAGTTATACCAGTGGGGCGCCACATTTTACCAATGGGTTTGATTTTAGCGACCCACTGCGATTTAAGTCTAGCACGGGAGTTCACCTCATTAAGTAGTTTCTTGATACAAGAATCATGATTTGCCGTAAAGACACATTTTCTACATGTTTTACAAGTAGCATATTTAATGTCCGAGTAATTCCTAGATGATTGATCGATACTCCTAGGAGACGTCATGCTACGGTTAGCAGTGATGGGTAATCTAGAAGGCATCTGACTAGGTTGGACATTGCTATCTCTTACATGTGTCTTTTGCTTAGCTTCCCTTAGACCAAATGTATGGTGAACATCATTTGAACTAGTTTGACACGTATTCTTTGGACTATGTCTAGGGAAATTAGAGGCAATCATGTTATTAGGTCTTGCAAAAGCTGTTTTAGTCACATTGGGCCTAGATGGTGGAGTGACTGGTCTAGGAAAGTGAACCAAATCAACTTGGGAGGCAAACCGCGGTCTCGAGGATTGTGGTCGCTCGGATCTAAATGCAGTAGGTTGTCTGACAGTCGGTTGTCTGACGAACTGATTTGTAGGCGGTTTCCCCAAGATTGATGGTTTTTCAAGCTTAGTGTCCACACTAGGTCCTCTAGTTTTCCTTAACTCGTTTTTTAACGCAGCTATAGCAAAAACCTTTTCCTGTACTTGAGCTTTTAAGGTCTCATTCTCTTTGAGCAATTCATCTTGGGATGCCAACTTAGATTCAAGCAACTTAATTTGTTTCAAAAGATTATCCTTTTCAGCTTTAGAATCTAAAACTTTTTGATCCAATTTTCTTTCAAGAAAAACATTTGACTTTTCAAGTTTTTCAAAGTATGTTTCAAATTTGTCCGTTTTCTTAGAAAATTCAAGTTTGGCCTCCCCAAAATCTTTTGATTGTTGAGCTACAATCATTTCGAGCTCTCTAATCTTGGAATCAGAAGCAGTTATAAGACAATTATCATGATGTTTAGCATTTTGAACACATTCTCCCCCATTATGACTTACATCGGATGAATTGGAAGTGGTATTGCTATCACTCTTTTCCATCCCATGTTTGTCATAATTAGGTTCAGAATGCTCAATATGCGGCATATCATCAGCATATACATCATAAACAACATTACATTGTACCATGTTTGCCGGTTCTTCGTCATAAACGGGTAAGGTGTCATCAAGAGAGATCTCGTGAACATTCCCTGACGTGCCACTGGTATCATGTTGTCCTCCTGATTCCGTGCTCTTGGCATTGATAGGCTCCAAGTTGTCAACCGTATGACCATTCTCCTCTTACATCTGCGTCATTGATTCTTGCACTCCATTATCATACGCTGGATGAAGTCGAGATCTTTCATAAATTGAAGACGAGACCGATGTCATGAGTTTCAATATTGTATCACGGAACACTCGAACCTCGGTATGTGTGTCTCGAAGAAATGATTGGCAAATCACTGAACTTTCAGACTTGATGATATTGAATTGGAGGAAAGGCGTGAGTTGTGTCACAAGAGTCTGATATGCAAGTGCCGATGCAGAGTCATTAAAGTTTTCATTGTTGAGTTGATCGGCGAGTTGGGTCAAAGTGAGGAATATTGAATCGATGAATATATGACGATCTTGACCAAAGATTGTCACAAATTCGCTCCCTCCTTGAATCCTCGAAAGAGTGACAAGATGAGACTGAAGCATTTGAAATGAAGTGATGCCACTTTTTCTAACTTTGTCTTGCATTTTATGCGCTTCTCCCATTTGACATGTCGAATCGAACGAATCCATTGAATATTTCAATAATAGAATTCTTGGATCTTTGTTTGGTATTGTTAATAAAACCGGTGCTTGAAATCCACAAAATTTGTCTAAAGTCCAATTTTTTATTAGATCGAAAATATCTTTGTCGTTTAAGCACTTTTGTTCGAAAATTACAAAATTTACCCGAGTTCTTAAAAAACAATACCCGTAAATTATTTCAAAACCTTATTTAATTTGAAGAATTGAAAAAAATAAAGATTTAAAAACAGATAGTAAAATGAAATCAAAAGTTTGAAAAAACTAATAAAAATCAGATATTAAGACACTAGATAGAAAATAAAAAAAATAAAATAAATAAAATAAAAAATAAATAAGAAAATCTAATAAATAAGAAAACCTAATCTAAGAAAATCAGATATAGAGAATTAAGAAACTAAAATCAGATATCAGATATTTATTTTGTTGGCAGATAATACGTGTCTTAAAATTGAAAGTAGACAAAAAACGCGTCTCAAATGAACCCACGTATATACTTAGTTTTCTCCGCCAGTCATTATCTTTGACTTTGGATACACCCAACAAAATACCAATATAACTCAATTTTCTCCTTTATCTCAAATCCTCCATAAAACTCAAATCTCACAAGTCTCAAATCCTCTCAAAACATATATATATCCGTCTGTTTTAACTCTCTCTCTCTCCTAAACTTAACCAAACAACACGCAGCCTATCTCTCTCTCCCAAAGTAACCACCAATCTCACAATCTTTCTAAAAAAAAAATCAACACCCGTTGCGATGATGTTGGCTTCAAGATCCTTAATTGGGTCTCAGGTGGGTATGTTTTATGTTTTCTGTGATAAACTCGAGTCTTCTATCATCTGTAGTGTCTTTCTGTCGAGTGTCTAGAGTCTGAGAGTTGTTAGAGAGGGTTTGTTTGAGTTTTTGGAGTAGAGTTGGTGTGGGGTTGAGGATCGAGTCTGTTGAGAGGGTGAACGAGAGGGGATGTTGAGGGTGTGTTTATGTTTGTGTCACGAAAAGAGTCTGACAACCACGTCACGACTCTTATGAGTTCGAGGGGTTTGGGTTGGGAGGGCTTGATGTCAGTCGAGAGTGTTGTGTTTTGGGAAGAGAGTTGTTCGAAGGTTGTGAGTCGAGAGTGAGATTGTTAGATTGAGAAGAGTGTTTGGTTTGGTGAAAAAATAAGTGTGTTTGGTTTGTGTTTAAAGTGAAGGTGACGAAGGGAATAGGGTTGTGTGTCGAGTGGTGTTTTTGGAGTCGAGTCGAGTGGGTGTGATGATAAAACTGATAAACGAAAAGCAAGCTGATAAACAAAAATGATAAAACTGATAAACAAAAATGATAACTGATAACTGATAAACGACAAAACTGATAAAAAAATTTTATATAAAAAACTGATTAAAAGAAAAAAACTAATAATAGAAAAATTAAAGTGGAAATTGATTAAAAAAATAAAAAAGGATAAAATTAAATGTTCAATTTAAGGAACTCAAACAAAAAAGGAATCAAAATAGAAAGGATTTAATCAAAAAAAATACAAAATTAAAAAGAGAAAAACGCAAACTTTTTATAAAAACACAAACTTTTTAAGATTTGATAAAGAAATTTTTGATTTTTGTATAAAAATTTGTGATTTTTATCTAAAAAGTAAGTAAATCTGAAGATTTGACATGATTTAACACATAAAAACACAAACTTTTTATAAAAAATACAAACTTTTTAATATTTAAGCATGATTAAATCAAAACCCACCAAAATCAATAAAAAAATAAAAGCTAGAATAAACCAATCAAACCTTGGCTCTTGATACCAATTGAAGGTCTACGAAATTATTGGCCTATTCTATATGATGGATTTGATGGATTAAGATTGTTGATTAAATGATAAATATAAGAAAGATGAAGGAAGGAGATGATGGAGTAGAGAGAGAAAGGAGAGGAGGGAGAAAAGTAGAGAGAGAAAGTAAAGATAGAATTATGATTAAAGTGTAAATGAACAACCATCCCTCCTAACATGCTAGGAAGGGTTATGTATAGCCCACCCTACATGTGGGCTATATGGGCTATACTTGGATCACGAGCCTAATACATTAATATATCGTTGGAGCGACCGATCCTTCATAAATACGTAAAAACGTATTTCCAACAAACCACCTAAGGAATGTTTATGAACAGATTTAAACACAAGATTTTGTCACCTATCTTGATTAAACAGCTAAGCCAAACACTCCTTAAAAACTGAAATTGAAAATTTAACAAAGCAAATCAAATCTAAACTTAATCAAACTGCTTCTAATCACTCTTAACATGCATGCTAACATCAAAAGAGCATATCCAAACAACTTAAACAAACAAATCACAAATAGCATGCAAAATCACACAAATACAGTAAATCAAGAAAACTAAAAATGGAACAAGGAAGTACCTTGTTGGACCTACATCCAGGCCCAACCAAGGCTGCTTAGCCTTCTCCAATAGGCCCGAGCCTATGCTGACACTTGAACAAACAATCTCCAAGAACCTGCTAAGAGAAAATGAAAACAAGCACAAAATATCCACCAAAATCTGATTTTAAGGCTTTTTAGAAACCTTTTCACAAAACTTGAACCAATGATACTTTTTGAAACAAGAACAACTTCAGGAATCCAAGAATATCAATCCACTTTCACTTCTTGAAATTCTTGGATTTCTGAAAACCAATGAAACCTTTTTTGAAAACTCAAATTTCAAACACACAAGTGTTACACAATTTAAAAATGGAACTCAGATTGGCCTTCAACACACACACAACTTTTAATAATTATAAAAAGGAATTACACTTGTTTTAACAAACACCAAACTTTTATATCATTAAAAAGGAATTACAAATGAGAAAGCCAAAATCTGGAACAAAGGAAATAGAGACACATGCGTCCCTATTTATACAAAAAGATAGAACTATCTAGAAACTATAAACCCTAATTCATGAAATGCCTTAAAGGCCCTTGAGTCTTCATTCTTCAAATTGGTCAAAAGGTGCCCTTGTGATCATGTTGGTGTCATGTGAAGATGCCAGTTGTTAAATCTTGATCATAAGCGTTAAAAACTCCTTGGAGGCCAAGTAGAACAATCCTGGACGTTGGTGTGGTCGGGTATTGCTTTTGAGGGACGAAAGTGATGGGCAGGGGAGGGTCTCACAAGACACATGGGTGTGTCTTGTGGTGGTTTTAGGTGTGGGTTTAAGTGAGAAAATGGTTAATCATCAATCTGGAAAATCTAAACCCAAAACCCTTTGATATGAATTCAATTGATACTGGGGGTAATTAGGGTTTATGGGGGATTAGGGGAAGTGTTTAATCCAAATTGGGAAAAGATTTATTTAAAAATCTGTTTGAGTGGGAAAGTTAAGTGGTTTGACTGGTGGGTTTTACCAGGTTTATTAAATAAACTTGGTATCGGGTGGGTTACGGGTTTGGTTGGGTAATGGGTAAGGGTTTGGGTAAGTGGGTGGGTATAGCTGAGGTGTCAATCACTGGTTGGGTGAGTATGTTTGTGTGTCTTGGCAGTTTAAGTCCCCCATGTTTTATATTCTTTGCACTTTGTATTAAAAGCTGTCAACGCCCCATTACACTTGTAACAACTTTGGCAATCTTGTCAAAAATGGCACAACTTGTTTCTAAACTTTTTCCAAGGGCTTTAAATGCAATTCTTGGATTCTTCAAGGACTGATCTTGTAATATCTTCAAACTTTAGGGACCCTATTCATAATTTTGCATATTTGAGGGGTATAAAGTGTAAATCTTCAAAAGTTGAGGGACCAAACTTGACAATCTTCAATTCTTCAAGGGTATTTTTGGAAATTCAAAACTTGGGCCCGGTTCATTGTGCGGCTTCATTTCCCGTGTTCGTTTTTGAATGATTCTTGTGATCTTTTGCCATTTCCTCAATATCCGTACCTAAAAATACACAAGTAACAAACACGAGCATATATTTGGCAGTTCTAATGATATTTTATTTATTTTAAGCCCGATTTGGACGATGAGACGATGTATAAAAGCAGTCTCATCAGTCGCGATGGACTACTTCACACGATGGATAGAGGCCAAGGCAGTCAAGTCTATCACAGGCAAACAAGTTAAAAAATTTGTTTGGGAACATATTGTGTGCCGTTTTGGCCTACCAGGAGAAATCATCTCGGACAATGGTAAACAGTTCACGGACAATCCATTCAAAGACTGGTGTGCATCATTGAGCATCAAGCGGCGCTTCGCATCTGTTAAGAATCCGCAGACAAATGGCCTCGTCTAACGGGCAAATAGAAGCCTGGGAAACGGCATCAAGGCGCGTCTGGATGAACGAAGTGGCAAATGGGTTAATGAGTTATCACATGTGCTATGGGAGCATAGAACTATGATCAAAACAGCCAACGGAGATACTCCATTTGCATTGGCTTACGGCACTGAAGCTGTTATACCAGCAGAAATAGGAATGCCTACCATCCGCATGGCGGAAGTTAATGTCGTCACGAACGACGAGCAGCTGCGAATCAACCTGGATCTGTTAGAAGAAAAGAGGGAGATAGCAGCCATCAATGAGGCTAAGGCCAAGGCTAAGATGAAGGCTTATTATGACGCCAAGGTCAAGGGTGTTTCTTTTTGTCCGGGAGATTACGTCTATCGTGCTAACAAAGCAAGTCGAGCGGAGAATACAGGAAAGTTGGGCCCTAAGTGGGAAGGACCGTATGAAGTCACTGAAGCCTTAGGGCGAGGCGCGTACAAGTTACGTGACATGGATGGCCGCGACCTAGAGCGCACATGGAACATCTCCAATCTCAAAAGGTGCTATCTTTAAAAAGCTACGGCTTCCGCATGGGTGCTTCGCTATATGTGGCCTTAATAAAGAACCATGCGGTTTTATCTGTTTTCTTTTTCTTATGTTTTGTTTAGTTTCCTTTCTTGTTTTTTAGGACTTGTCATTATTTTTCAAACAAAAATGTAAGCGTTCTAATAAAATGCCGTGGTGCCTAGCTAGCTCCACGGCTTGTTTCGTACAAATCATTTTTTAGATTTTTTGTTAGTCGTATGAATTCTACTTGTATTATAATATGCCATGTTTCATTCATATGCATTCATTCAAACTGCTATACATGTACTATACGCCTCCAGGCGGGGTAAGAGGATTAAGTGAACCTACTAATTCAACTTGCCGCGTAAGAGGGATGCAACCCCAGCCGCACGGATCATGTATCCTTACTAGACACCTTACTCACAAGACGTTGTGGTAAGTTTCGTATGCCGTACTCACACAGTACTCTGCATAGTAAAGACGCACGTCGCATGTCTAGTAAATTATAGGCTTGTAGGTATTTTCCTTTCCTACATAAGACGTGCCAGGTCATGCGGTATTGGAATACAATGTTCAAACAAAATGAAAATACACAAGTTTCAAAAATAAAATAACAAAATGGCCGTGGTCATCATGGACTTCTAAATAAAAGACAGTCATTTCACATATGTCTTAGCCGTGTACATACACGGACGAATAAAATTACAAATGTTTACATATGATAAGTTACAAGGGGGGTAGGAATTCCCCTATGTCCTTCTTCCCTTCCTCAATTAGAGCACGGAGGACCTCCCCACGAGCATCCTTCCCATCCCGGGCTTTGGCCGCAATAGCATCCAACGCTTCTACAAGCAGTTTCTTGCCTTTCATTGTTTTGGACGCGGAATCATAAGTGGCCAAGGACAAAGGAATGGGATCAGCGCTCAGCCGGGACATTATTGCCTCGTTTGGAGCGTCCTTAAGTGTCTCAAGCTCGTCCAGGAGAGGGTGTTGGATTTCCGCTAAGGCATTCATGGACGCGGTCATGTTATCCGCGGCGGAGGGGTTGTGATAGGGATGCTGTGTGATGTCTTCATTTTTTCCTATCAGTTCCGCAGCTTTAACCAGGCCCTCATGTCTACCACGGTCGATTCCATCAGAACGACCCCGGCAAATGCCTGGAGTAGGTGTGGAGCTTCCAGTGCCCTGCTCACAGCAAGTCGTAGGCCTTGCCCGATAATCCACCTGCGTCCGGCTATAGCGGATAGCAGGGGAGGACATATCCTCTCAGCACAACCTACAGCCACCTTGCTTAGCTCCTCATCAGCGGAGACAGCCTGCTCTTCAAGGTTGGTCTGGGTCCGTGTCAACTCATCCTTTAGCGCATCACGCTCCTGGGCGATGTTGAAGGATTGCACGGTCACGGCCTTGGTAGCAGCTTCGGCCGCAGACACCAGCATATAAAATTTGGAGTTATTACAAGGATATATACTTTTCTTGGGTTAAATGCGTACCCAAAGTTTGAGTGTATGTACAAAATTTCGAAAGTTTACCTTCTCGTTTGATGCGGCTACAAGGGCTTCAAGCTCAGCAATGCGCTTCTCTCTGGTGTCGGCGTGATGAGCCTGCTCTTTCACCGTCGTCTCGGCTGTCAACAGCGCCGCCTGCAATGATGCGATGGTCTTCTCGTTCTTCACGACCATCGCCTCACGGCGGGCTATCTTCTTATCCGCCCGATTCACGTTTGTGAGGGCCTTGATTAGGCGGCGTCTCAACGCGGCTCCCACCGTCACTTGGTGTGCGGACGACACGTCAAACTACTCAAGGAGGGCCTCATGATCCAACTCATCTAGATCTTGTGCGAGGACGTGCGGGGTGATGTGTTCAATAAATTATGAACACTCGGATTCTGCCTCCAGCCTTGTCAAACTTGACAGGTTCCATGCTAGGCGCAGGCTTTCTTCTGGCCCCTCTGGGTGTAGCTCCTTGGCATGTGTAGCAGCGGGGGATGGGGGCTTGTTGGTTGGTGCGGGGGATGGATCCCTCCTCACTTCTTCCTCTTGCGCTACGGCCGCCGGATTAGCCCTATTATTTGACATAACAATGTTAGTCTACACATCATATAAGGACATAAATTATACTAAAAAGGGTACTTACGAGGTGCCAATGATAGGGTCTGGGCCGGTAGGAGCTACGGCGCTAACGGGGGTGGCTCGCAAGACTGGCCCTCCCATGTCCGGGGTGGGGTCGGCCTGAGCGGTCGCAGTACCACTCCCCTCTTGATACTGCGGATGATCCTTCCTCAGCTTCTTTGGAGGAGCATTCGCGGCTCCGGCCTCGTCCCCTATCTTCTTTGCCACCCTTCTGGTGGTCTTTCTCTTCCTAGAGGTGAGCGGGGCGGACCCGGATGCCTGGGTAGTGTTTTCGTTGGGGTCATTCTCTTCTTCCTGGTTGGTGGCGCCCCCTCTAGCAATGGTTCTTCGCCATCTTCATTGAGGAAATCCAATGAGGATTTCTCGATGGCGGGCTCTTCTTCATCTGATCTAGGCTCGGATGTTTCTTCGAGCGGCATAGTGCGGTCGGCTAACGCTTCCAGTAAGGGGAGCTCATTCGGCTTCAAAGGCCGGAATCCTTCTGCTACCTTCATTGGGTCGCCCTGGCGGATTAGTCCGTGAAGGTTCATCTCTACGGACATTTTACAAGTATATGGGTTAGTAAAAGTTCTACAAATATGCATGGCAATTCAAATCTACAATATATAAATTAGACCTACCCTCTCCCTGTTCCGTAAAGAAGCACGGGTATAAGTCATCCCTCCCAAAGTAGCGGCGGCTTATCCCTACTAAGCACAGAAAGTGTTCCGGCAACCCTCTATGGAATTATGTGCGGTGGGTATCTAGTATTTTTAGGTCCCTGCTACTATAATCTTTGGCTTTGGGCGGATAGCCTTTGGGGGCTTTGGTTTTGAGTACGAAGGGAGTAGGGAACACCTTCTCATCTACAAAGAAGTAATGGCCGTACCAGTTCTTAAGGGAGTTTAGAGGCTTCCTATACGTCATAGTGGCATTCCTGGGTCGTTTTTTAAACGACAGCCACCCATTCACTAGCTGAGGAAAATAAAAATCCCTAAAAAGGTTCACGGTTGGGGTTACTCCGCAGGTATGGCATGTAATTTCAAACTGGTTGATTTTACACGCCCCTATGCAGTGAAGCTGGGTTATGTGGAAGTCATAATATAATAGAAGGTCTACCAAGAACTTGGATAAGGGGATACGGTAGTTGTCCGAGTCAAACAGGCGTGTGTATATGCCTATTTTCCCCGCCGGTGCGTCCGTAATCGCTTCACCATCACCTGGATAGGTGGGGTGTACGCTTTCGGGTACATAATACTTCGACAGGAAGTCGAGGTATTTTTCCGCAGACATCACGTTAAGGACATCCGTGATAAGGGGGTTGTCCTTTACCATGTTTTATAAAAAGGTTTTTAAAGGCGTGATGATCTAACCTGCGGCGAAGGAAGTCCGTGGTAAAGAAGGCAAAGTTTTGGAGATAAAAGCTTGAGAATAACAATGGCGGAAGAAGGGGTGAGTTGTGTGTGTAACAAACACGCATACCAACTCTTATATAGGGTTGCCTCGGTTTCCGAGGCACCATGGATGTTCGACACGTGTAGGCCACCTCGCCTATCCAACGGATAGGGTTTCTGACATTTCTGCAAAATCAGAGGGGGACCCACGGGTCACTTCTTGGCAGTTTTACGTGGCTCAAGGGAGGGAATTAATGGTGCATTTTTGCAGGCATGCGACTGGAAAGTTGACTATCATTAATGTTTTTATTCTTGTGTCGGGTTATGCGGCTCTTACGTAAGACCGTATTTAATGTTGCATTTAAATTGTCTCGGCCGTTACGTGCGGCTAAGGTATTATTCAAAATATATTCCTACGACGGGTCGCCACGTGCGGCCAGAACAAAATTTTCAATGTTTCTCATTACCTAGGTCTTCCTTGGTACGTCCGGGGAGCTCCTTGATAGTCTAGAGGTTACGCCTACGGCTGTAACAACTAGACTGGGGGGACATGATGACGTATAGTCCCCAGCCGGGTCAGGAACCCGGCCCACGGGTACTACCCGTATCCGGGCCATCACAGATGGGTGGGAATAATGTCATTCAAGCTTATGGGCTTGAATGAACAGTAACCGCACACATGTGTGCGGCCCACGGCCCGGCGCGGCCGACATAGGGTAAGACAGAATCATATTCTGTCTAGGAATAGGTTTACCCCAAAAGAGGAGGATATTCACTACCATAATTAGAAGATAACAATCATTCTAATTATGATAGTTATCCTTTCCTTGGGGCCAAAGTATCAGTGGCAGCCCACTAGGGTTCCACTTCCTATAAAAGGAACCCCCAAGGGTTCCACAAAGGTATTACGTTCTACTCTCAATTCACATAAACCCTAATTGATTACTTACTCTCACGCCGGAGTCTAATCGTGGGAAACATTCCCACGGTAAGCCTAACGCGTGCTGTTTAGTGTGCAGGATCTCAACCAAACGATTCACTTGGTGCAGGAGTCGGAGCCCAGCCAACCCGAATTAAGCCTAATTCGGGTCTAGCAAGGATCACCCAACTTTTTCATCAACAATAAGCTTGAAGAAAAACTAGAGAGAAAATGAAAACACACTTAAATAAAATTAAAAATTAACTAAAAAAACTTTAATAACTAACCACCCTCCTAATGACATATTAGGAGGGTATTTATAGGAGGTGGGGAGTGTGGAAACCTTGGTTTCCTCGATCTTTTAGCTACTAGGCATAGCCATTGTTCATATGAATAACAATCAAAGCGGAAAAGAACAATAACTATGTAACAAGGTGTTTGGGGCACAAGACACATGAATTAAACAAACGGATTGCTAATTATATTAATAATCAACAATCACTAGGTGTGTATACATTGAATCCCACACCTAGTCGACACACGCTTTAGGTTTACATTGTATATAAAAGTTATGAAAAACCTAATAACCCTTGGTTCCTTTCATAGTGTAAGGATTAGGGTTTACAAGAGATAATAATGAATAAACATGTAAATCTTCTATTTAAATAACTAATACAGAATAATATTCTGCATACTTATCCTAAATAGAAGCTTCCAACAACGTTTGACTTTTGTTGACTTCTGTCAACGCTGGATTTGCTCTTGACAATGCCTGGATTACACTTGTCAATGCTTAGACAAATGCCTTCATATTTTCTTCGTTTTTAAGTTTCTTCCACATCAACTTTTTGACCCAACAATCTTCCCCTAGTTGATGTTGGCAAAACTCTATGTGTATCTCTTGTAAGTTGTACATCATCTTCAAATTACTTCCCCTCAATTGTAGCACGTATGTCTTCCCCTTTATGTCACATCAACAGGGAAGTAAACAATGTATGCAATCTTGAAGATTCTCCAAATGTAGGCTCTATGTAATGATTTTGAAGAAAAATAACTATAATATTCTTGATGTAGAAGTAGAGTAACCCAACATTATGTTCCATATCTTGTACGATGTGATGAAGTGTGTTGCTCATACAAAAATCCTCATCCTTTATGAGACACTGAGCACGATAATGTAACACCTTCAAGTGATAGAAAATATGTGCATAGAGTACCATAAGAAAAATCACATATTCCTAGATCTTGTATCACTTCATCAGTAACAATGTAAGCACAAACAAGTTACCTTAAAAGTCCATGACTGGAAGTGCGCGACTTTAAGATATGATTGAACATAAACTCGCGAAAATCTTCTTCAATCATCAAACTTACCATAAGAATTCTTCCCCTTAAGCCAACACCTCTTCATGACGAATTTTAATGAAATAACAACTTCATACCATATGTGAAAGTATGGAATTGGATAACTCTTTCACAAGGCTATCCCGATTACATAATTTAAAATATCCATCAAATTCTTCATGAATTGTTGCTAACTTACTTAAAAATCATTTACTCCTTGTAAAAATATCCGAGCCATAAATATCCACTTGATATTCTGAATAAAAATGGAGATTCCATATACCTTTGCGTGTAAATACCTCTTTTTTGTGCAAAAATAGTATCAATTTTTCAAACAGCAGCTATTCCTTTGTTATCCGAGAACCTTCACTGTCCAACATCTTAATCACATGCATTGTCTGATATCGGACAAAGCCTATCAACGCTTGAACAAGTCGTTCTCGGACAACACGTGTCAACACTTTTCCAACAGTGTTAACTTTATTCTTTGTCAGCGTCTAAACAAAACCTGTCAGCGTCTCATTCTGTCCCAAATGTTGACGTCATCTGTAGCCACCTCATAAGCCCATTCCAAGATATCTAATCTTCACATGATAGTATATTCTAAATACATGATGAGATTTTAGACTAATGACCATTGTTTATAACAATGAATTCCAAAATTCAGCCGTAACATTTGACTTTAATAGCCAATCATATGCATTATATGAATCTTGCTTTGTCTTGGAATCACAATCATCATATTACAATCATATCCCACGCTGATGTTTGAAATACGTTTTTACGTATTTAGGAAGATTCGATCACTCCAACAATATACTAAGTAGTAGCTCGTAGTCTAGACATCGTTATTTAATAAACAAGCCCAAGCCTAGCCTACAACATGTGTAGGCCGGCCCAAATGTAAGCCCAAGCCCATGACAAGGGCTTGGGTATATAAACCCTCTCCTTTGATGGAGAGGGTAGTGTGGTTATTCATTTTTCACATAGTTCTTATAAGTTTCTCTCTCTAGAATTGTGTGTAATCCACCATCTCTCTATCTCTTTCTCTCTCTAAAACATAAGCAAGATTTACACATCCTACAAATGGTATCAAGAGCCATGGGATGATTGTATTGTTTATGTGTTTGTGTTCTTGATTTTTTGATAGCTTTTGATCAATAGAAACACACGTCCAAATTTTTTTTGTGTTTTTTATGGTTTGATATTGATACAAATCATCTACATAGTTGTGGTAGTGATTTGGTATTGTTACTTTGGTTAAAAAAAAATAAATTTTTTGGGTGTTTGGATCAATTTTTGGCTTAAAATCTCGAATTTGGGGTGTTTTGTCCGAGAAAAGTGGAAAAAATAGCATACTGCTTGTACCATTGCGACAGCCTCTCATCGCAATATTTAGGGTTTAAACATTGCGATCCACATTGCGATTGGGATTGCGATTTGTGTGTTTTCTGTCATTGCAATCCAGATTGCGATTGGAGTTCCTTGTTATTGCGATCCATATTGCGATTCATATTGCGACAGGGGTATTGCGACAGGGTATTGCGACAGGGCATTGCGACAGGGTATTGCGACAGGGGTATTGCGACAGGGGGTATTGCGATTGGATTATTGCGATAGGATTTATTGCGATTGGATATTGCGATAGGACTTATTGCGATTGGAACATTGCGATAGGATTTATTGCGATTGGATTATTGTGATATGATTTATTGCGATTGAACATTGCGACAACATTCCTTTTAGGCATTGCGATAGGGCAAAAAGTATTCCAAGATTTTTCAAAAACGTGTTTAAAGGATTTTAACATTATTTCTCGGCTTCTACACACAACAACAAACACATTTACTTTCTTTCATTGATCGATCAACTTTGTAAATCTTCACTTATTGAAATGGAGTACACATCTCTTACGTATAAGTCCATCCTCTCGGGTATGGATAATCGTCCACCAATGTTGGTGAAGACTATGTATGAGGAATGGGCTTCCCGAATGGAACTTTATATGTTGAACAAGGAGAATGGACATCTAATTTGGGCATCAGTGCTCAATGGACCATTAGATTATGGTACAGTGACGGAAGGTACGACTACTCGTCCTCGCACAATGGGTGAATTGACTAGAGATATGAAGATTCAAGACAAATGTGATAAGTATGCTACAAATATCATTCTCCAAGCCCTTCCTCCAGATGTCTACAAACTCGTCAACAAACATAATGTTGCCAAAGAGTTATGGGATAGAATTCGTGTTCTAATTCAAGGCACCTCGTTAACTAAACAAGAACGAGAGTGTAAGCTTTATGATACTTTTGATAGGTTTGCCTATGTGCCAGGGGAGACTGTCAATGACTACTATCTGAGATTTACCCTATTGTTGAATGAGCTCAATATCTATGGCATGGCAATTCCTACCTTTCAATTGAACACCAAGTATTTGAACACTCTTCCTCCAGAATGGAAAAAATACGTGACGGATGTTAAATTAGATAAGGACTTGCATAACACCAATGTGGATCAACTTCAAGCTTTTCTTCAACAACATGAATGCCATGTGATCGAGGCTCGGTTGTCTACACCTCAAGTTCATGATCCACTTGCAATGTATGCTTCTCAACAAAACATGGCTTATACTTATCAACAACCATCATACTTGTAGCAGCCACCACCACACACACCTATCAGCAACCGCAACAACCATCTTATCAACCACCAATGATGCCACAACAAGAATATCAACAAAGTGTTTATCAACAATCTTTTCCACAGCAACCACCATATCAGACATCACCATCACAAGCCAACACTTCTCTAATGGGCTATACTCCTCAGCAAGGATATTTTCCAATAGAAGTACAACCAGCACAAGCTTTCTACGCTAATGAACTTCCACAAATCCAAGCACCGGTCTTTACTCCAAATGATACGCCAGCTGATGTACTAAACCATCTCACTGCCTACTTATCAAAACTTGTTGCAACTAGAGGATTTCCACCAATAAACAATCAGCTCAGCACCTCTTCAAATCCTCGACAACAAGCTACTGTTCAAGATGGTCAAGTAACAGTGCAACCTATTCAGGGAAGGCAAAATTCATATGGACCTCCTACAAGGACTGCGAATGCTCAAGCTGTGAATTCTCAAGCTAATGGAAATGGAAGCCCCATTGGTCCTCAAAAGGTTGTGACTTGCTACAATTGCCGAGGACAAGGTCATATGGTTAGGCAATGCACTCAACCGAAAAGGAGAAGGGATGATGCATGGTTTCGTGAGAAGATGTATTTGGTTGATGCTTAGTCTAAGGGGAAGATTTTGGATTCAGAGGAGTTAGCATTTCTTGCAGACCCAGGGGCAGCAGATACTGAAGGCATTGCAGTCGTTTCCACTTCTAATGCAGCTTATCAAGTAGATGATCTTGATGCATATGATTCAGACTGTGATGACATTCACTCTGCCCAAGCTGCTCTCGTTGCTAATCTCTCTCACTACGGTTCTGATGTCGTCAGAGAGGTACCAACCACATCTAATAATACTGATGATAACCAACATCAAGTTGGGCATGAAAATTACAACCTCGAACAGCATTCGGGAACTAGTAACGCAAATGATGTGGTACCCAATCCTACAAATTTTGAGTGAACCTCAACCAAATGCTACGACGGGTATGGAATCTTATGCTCAACATGATTTGGTCATGGTGCCTAAACATATTATTGATCAAATGCATATGTCCCTCAGATAATCCGTAGATACCAATTCCACCCTAACTGCTGAGCTTGCGTTGCATAAAGAAAAGGTCAAAGCTTTTGAAATGGTCCCTCAAGCAGAGAAAATAACATGTTCTGAATTTGACCAATTTCGTTTTGAAAAGATTTAACACTTGAAAGAAATAGAATCATTAAAAGCTAATCTTTCCAATGAATTAAAAGCAAAAGAGTCGGTTGTTAATGATTTTCAGAAACTTAAAATGGATTTCGAAACTCTCGAGTCTAAAAAGTTTGAATCGGAAATTAATGCTACCAAACTTCTTAAATTCAAAGAACAACAGCTTTTAAAACAATACGCTTCCATAGAAAAGGTTCATCTTTTAACTAAATCATTCAAAGAACTCGAACTTAAACGTCTTCAAGATTTACCACCTAATCTCGGTTATGCAAAACAAGCTCAGGAATATATTCCGTGTCTTTATGATATGACCCTAATTGGCATATCGAAAGAAGCACCTTTTGTTCGTAGTTCTGAGGAGACACCGTCACTTGCGGATGAAACTCATTCTAAAATGCTTTCAAAATTACATACAATTGATTATGATCAATATAACAAAGATCAATTTTCTAAAAAGACCCGCATTCGCTTACAAAAGGAATTAGCTGAATTGACAGTTCTTGTGCCCCAAAGTTTATCAAATGAAAACCCTCCTAGTACCTCTCCTACACTTGTCAAAACGGATTTAACGAAGTTAATTCCACCGGTAAGTAAGGCGTCCGTTAACTTAAATGCGGTTCACCAACACTTAGCCGATTTTGACAAGATCATTTTGGAACGTACGACGGCTTCGGCCATAACGGAAGGTGAATGGAACTTTGAGCACACTAGAGCTGCGTTTCGAGACGAAATTGTTCCGTTTGTAAAAAATGTTAAAGCTTGTCTTAGTACTCTTGATCAAGATTTGCTTTTGGAAATAGAAGAAGTTAGACGTGTTTTCAATGAAATGGATGATGCTTATGAAAACAGTTTACTTGAAATAGAACGGGTTTCACGCCAAATGTGACAATCCGTCATTTTATGGTTGATATTTTATTCTCTAATATTATTTAAAAATATTATTTTAATGTTATGTTATGAACTCACTCATTTATGGGAAGAAATTTGGGTTTACATCTTGAAGTAGCATCGACTACGTCTAAACCGGAGGATTCTACGTTACGTGCTTACGTTTACATACACCGTTTTGGTGACAGTCCGACACTTCAGGAAATAAATTTATCCTTGAATATTATTTTGGGATTTTGAATTTGTGTTGATTCATAAACTCACAAATTTACGAGAAGAGATTAGGACTTACGTGAATAATTTAACGTCCTTTACGATTAAACCGAAAACCCTAGGATTACGTATTTACGTTTTTGAACTCCGTTTTTGATGAGACAATTTTTATTAGATTCATTTTGTGCCGTTGATTCATAATTTATAAAAAAGTTTTTTGTAAAACGACCCGAGGGCACGCAAATCGAGGAAACTAGAATCGAGGAGTACCCGTAAATTAATAGGGATGGGACAAGTTTACACTTTCTCACCCCTATACAAGTGGCATCCAAGAGTACACAACACACTCTTGATGTGTCAAGTTTACTTAAGTAAACAAGGACACTTGTCCTTGTTTCTTTCCAAACCACTAGCTACACAAAACTAGCTAAACCATGAAACCATTTCACATACATGCAAGAACTCCATTTTATCTCTTCCTCTCTCTCTATGAACGTCTACCACAACCACAATCATCATCATACACCGAAAATTTAACCACAAATCTTATGTATAAGTTACATATGATGATAACCTATTGAAGACATGAAGATTGGAGGTGATCTTAACAACTAAAAAGGAGTTTCCATGGATCTTAGGGGCTGATTTTCAAGAAGATAATCATGCACATGAAGATCTCAAGGAGTTCATTTGCCAAGTTAAAGATGTGATAACAAGAACCAAGTCTTGTTCATCCAAAAACTCATCATTTCATCACTTTGGTGGTATAGAGATTGTTCTTCCTATCCTTTTGTTATTTTGATTATGTAATCTTGTATTTCCTTTATTTATGTATATGTATATGATGATGAATGATGATTAAAAATATTATGTGGGGATTTGGTGTTGATAGATTTGATAAACATGGGTAAAAAGATGGAAAAACCACATGTAAAAATGGAAAAACATGGGTAAGTAACCAAATTATAAACTGATAAAATTGCATGGTGGAATCAATTTACAGTAATTATTAGATGTCATACACATGTGAGATTTGGCCATGCAATGGAATCATCAAAATGAGTAAGATATGATCAAAACAAAATTTGTATACCAATCTGAATAGTCTGTTTTGTAGGGACTGTAAAGGATACTTATACATGGATTGAGCAGTAGCTATAACTAAGTTATTTGTAGCACATAATATTATTTTTAAGTCATCCAAAAATGAGCTTCTATCTCTTTACAGAACGCAAGATATGATAAAAATAGTGAAAGTGAAACTAAGAATCAGATTTTGTGAAATTAAAGTTTAATAGTATTATATAAGCACTCAAATAATATAGTATAAAATGTGAAATTAAAACCCACTAACTTATATATTTAATTTATATAAATATGTATAAGGATAAATAAATGGACATTTTATATAAATGGTAGTTTGGTAAGTTTTATAAGTTATAAAAACTATAAACATGATTTTTACGTCTTTTCAGCTAGTACCATAAAATTAACATTTTTCGTCAATTAAAACTTAGACGATCGGACCCGTTTAATGTACACTTTTTAAAAATTCATATACTGATATATAAGTACTTATTACAAGTAAAAACCGATAAAACCCGAACTATATAACATACGGACATTAACGGGCTAAATTAGAATTATTGGGCTATTAATCCAACTAAATGGGCTAAACATTTATAAATTTACTTATTGGGCTTAACCCACTTGGGCCCAACATGTAAAGTATAATACTGATAATAAAAGTATAAAATGGTCTAATTTAAGGTAATGGACTTATAATAGGCTTATTGGACCTAAAACATGTAAATAGGTAAAACTAGTAAACTAGTATAAAAGTTACCAACACATAACACTAAAATGAGCAAATGAGAATGTATAAACCCACTTGATCATCATCATATGTATAAAATCATCATATGTATACATAATTGTTATTTTTATAAAGTCATTGGACAAAAGTCTAAGACCGATTATTATTTGTGTAGGTTTCCGTGATTGAAGCACGTACCGTACATCTGAATTGCCGATAACCCGCTTTCCCACATCAACGTGAGTTCATAGTCTCACACTCTTTTAATTGTTTTTATGAAATGTTTTAAAAACCCGCGAGGGAGATAACATGTTAGTCTTACTAAAATAGGACACCATTTGTCCCGATTATTGTTTATTGATTTGGACCCGAATGATTGTATGACCCGATGAATGAATATATGACCCGATAAATGAAGTGAAATGGATTATTAAAGTTAGGTTAAGTCACTAAAAGTCCCATTAGCATGAATTGTGAACTACCAGGATTTGGTAGACGCTTATGCATATAATAGTACTATTTGGGGACGATCACCCCAGTTCGCGCCTTGACGGTTGATCCCCGTCGTGCCACGTTGATTGGTAAGCGAATTTATGTATGAGAAGATTTGCATAGCGTGATTTTTGTGACGACACGCTAATTTAGATGGGCAAATTGAGTTTCGGGTTAGCTACCCGTTGTTTATTGTAGTAAGGTAACAATGTCATGCGGCTTATAATAATCCAAATAACGAAAATACTGCTATACGCATTGAATTACGATATATTGCCTGACTAGCAATACGGGTTCTTATTATTGATTTTATGTCCGTGTTTTGGTTTTTCATAAACCATATTCATATAACGGTTTTATCTAATTTTATACAACGTTATAAAACGTATTGTGTGATGCTTTTACGACAATGGTTCGTATGATGATTTTGAAGGCAAACGCCTATATTATGATTTCTATAAGGATTTGTATAAAATGACTTTGGCTATTTTATGGCCTATTACAAAGATTTATACAAAATGATTTTCGGTAATTATTTATACCGATGTTATATTGATGGATTTTATTAAACTCTATGAATTCACTCGGCGTTATCGCTGACCTTTTCTTTTAACATGTTTTATCTCAGGTACTTGAAGGTAATTCTCGGGAAGACCACAAGAATTCATGGCCCGCACTTAACTAATAATTTCCATTCAAATGCTTTGTAAAACTTGTATGAAATACTATGACTTGGGACCTATGTAACTTTGATATTTATGAATGGAAATGCTTTATTATTAAACGACGCAATTTTTAAGCGTTGTCTATGATGTGAGTAATGTGATATCCCGTAACACCAACGAGTCTTCCGCTGTATTGAATTGTGTAAATTTGAGGGTGTTACAGTTTGGTACCAGAGCTCTCGTTATAGAGAACGAAAGATTTTTAAAACCAAGGTTTTGAATAAAACATTTCAAAATCTTTTAACTATAAACATTTTTCTAAAAATGTCTAAAAATCCTTTGACTATAACGGTGCCGAAGAATTCCCGAGTTACCGACAAGGCCAGACTGACAAGTGTTATTTTAATATATATATATGTAACTTGGATTATATATATATATATATATATATATATATATATATATATATATATATATATATATATATATATATATATATATATATATATATATATATATATATATATATATATATATATATATATATATATATATATATATATATATATATATATATATATATATATATATATGATGTAATTTGATTACATGATTGTTTGATGAGCATTTAATACTTATACGAGGTATTTATACGACGTAGATTAAATCTGATATCGATGTCATAATGATCTTTCCTTATAGAGTGGAGTTTGAAAAAACGTTACCACCTGGAAAGGTGTCATCTCATTCGTTGTGATCCAATTCTTAAATTGAAATCGAAAGGGTGGATGTTGCACTTATGGCTGTCAATGGAACTGTTAGCCCTAAAATGTGAGCGCCATTTACGGAATTACATTTTATTCATATAGGCAAAACGAGGAGGGACTACTATTGACATGTTGTCAAAGTGACCTCTTGTCTAGCCTATATATACCCCTCCATACTTCCATGGAGGGGTGAGGATTCTTCATACTTTGTGTATTTACCTTTCTCTCTCTAAATACACACACTCATATTCAAGCTTTATCTTTCTCTCTCTAAAATGTCTAAATACTTCTTTTATCCTCCCCGACCTCCGGATCACCTCTTGTTAGCTTGAATCTTATGTTAACATGACGATTTGAATGATTCAACTTTGAATGCTATGAATGTGAAATTTGTTTGTGTCAAATGTGGCAAGTGTGCTAATGCTAATCATTCTATGTGTGCTATAAATAAAGTCAAAGGCGTAGATACTAGAACTAAGAAGCAAGTTGCAATGCCTATTAGAGCTAGTAAACCCAAACGCAAAGTGAACCATTCTGGTGCAACCCCCACTAAGAAAAGTATTGCATCAGACTCCACCACTAAGAATCCTAGAAGCAAAATTAAGGAATTATATGAGTCTGCCAGTAAGTCTTGGAAATGGTGGTTTGCTAATCAATGTCCTCCCGGATATAAATGGATGCCTAAAGTTAGGACAGAAAATGTGAAAACGAGTGTTAGTTTGCCTTTAAATGTTGATAAGGACACTAATGATTCTACTATCACAACTACTGTGGTATCCAATTTAGCAAATGCTCCATCGTGTTCTAACTCTTCTGCAGGTGATACAAATAATTCTCTTCATAATGGACTCCGGATGCACGAAGCACATGACGGGGAATCTCAAGCTTCTAATTAACTTCGTGGAGAAGTTCCTAGGTACGGTCCGATTTGGAAATGATCAATTTGCACCGATCCTAGGATATGGAGACTTGGTTCAGGGGAATATCACGATTAAAAGGGTATACTACGTCGAAGGGCTCAATCACAATCTTTTCTCGGTTGGTCAATTCTGTGATGCGGATTTGGAAGTTGCTTTCAGAAAGAAGACATGTTTTGTTCGTGATTATGATGGGAATGACTTACTTACCGGTACACGGGGTACTGATCTTTACACAATTTCACTTCAAGACACAACTTCATCAACTCCAATTTGCTTCATGGCTAAAGCTTCAACGACTCAGGCATGGTTATGGCATCAACGTCTTTCTCATCTCAACTTTGATACCATTAACTTGCTTTCCAAGAAAGATATTGTGAGAGGCCTTCCAAGCTTGAAATTCATCAAAGATCATCTTTGTTCTTCTTGTGAACTTTGTAAAGCTAAACGAAGTAGCTTCAAAACAAAGACCACACCAAGCTCTAAAGGACGGTTAGATCTTCTTCACATGGATCTGTGTGGTCCCATGCGTGTTCAGAGTATCAATGGAAAGAAATATATTCTGGTCATCGTTGATGATTACTCAAGGTACACATGGACTCACTTCTTGAGGTCCAAGGATGAAACACCTGATGTTCTCATTAGCTTCCTTAAATTGATACAACGTGGTCTTCAAGCTCAAGTTAAAGTGGTTCGTACTGACAGAGGTACAGAATTTTTGAATTCTAATCTGAGAAAGTATTTTGAAGCCGAAGGGATTGAACATGAAACATCTATTGCTCGAACACCCGAACAAAACGGCGTTTTGAAAGACGAAACCGTACTTTGGTTGAAGCTGCTCGAACATTATTATCCGCTTCAAAACTTCCACTATACTTTTGGGCCGAAGCCGTGTCAACCGCATGCTACACATAAAACCGCTCCTTAATTATCCCAAGACACGAAAAGACACCATATCACATAATTCATGATCGAAAACCTTCACTCAAACACCTTCATGTTTTTGGATGTTCTTGCTACATTATTCGAGATGGTGAAAATTTGGATAAGATGAAAGAGAAAGGTGATGCATGTATTCTTGTGGGATATGCAACTCAGTCTAAGGGATATAGAGTGTTCAACAAAAGAACAAAATTGATTGTCGAGACAATTCACATCCGATTTGATGAATCTCAAGAGATGGCACTTGAACAAAACAGTTTAAGTCCCGACCCACAACGACAAACGACTTCCGTTCACAACCGCACGGAACTCGGAACTCAAGACCACAGCAATGAACCGTCAAGTTCAACGCTGGTTCCAGAAAATGTTCCTAGAGCTAATATGACAGTCGACACGACAATTGAAGAATTGGAAATGTTATATGGACCAATGTATGATGAATATTTCACGGGGGAGAAACAAGTTGTATCGAAGTCTTCCGCTGTCACTCGTGATAAGAATGATGATACCGATCATCGTCAACAACCGGATACAACTTCATCTACTTCAACACGGGTTGCTGCAGATTCACCTCCTCAGAATATCACTTCACCAATCGATCCTACAACATCCACAACTACTGTCATTGCTCCAGAGAACACAAATAAGGCAGACAATGCATTATCTGACGAAGACGAATTCATCAACCCATTCGGTACACCGGTACACGAAACTGGAGAGTCTTCTACTCGCCATGTTGATCCGTCAAATATGCATACTTTCTATCAACGACATCCTTCAACACATCATTGGACCCGAGATCATCCTTTGGTTCATGTCATTGGAAACCCTTCACAGCCCGTTCGCACAAGACGACAGCTTAACACCGATGCTGATGTTTGTATGTTCGCACTCGCCGTGAGTTCAGCTGAACCGAAAAACATCAAAGAAGCATTAGCTGATCATGCTTGGATTGAATCGATGACGGATGAACTTCAACAATTTGAAAGACTTAAAGTCTGGGAACTTGTTGACAGACCATACGATGTAACACCATTAAATCTTCGATGGATCTGGAAAAACAAGATGGATGAAGAGAACACGATCATCAAGAATAAATCTAGGCTAGTGGCTAAAGGGTATGGACAGCAAGAGGGTATTGATTTCGAAGAATCATTTGCACCAGTAGCTCGAATGGAAGCGGTCAGGATTTTTCTTGCTTATGCTGCACATAAGGGATTCATCGTTTATCAAATGGACGTAAAGACGGCGTTTCTTAACGGTCCTTTGAAGGAAGAAGTTTATGTCACGCAGCCGGAAGGATTCGTCAATCCTCATTATCCTGACAAGGTGTATCGTCTCCACAAAGCACTATATGGACTCAAGCAAGCTCCAAGGGCGTGGTACGACGAGCTCTCGAAATTTCTGGTCTCCAAAGGTTTCTCAAAAGGTTCCATTGATTTAACTTTGTTCACTTATAAATATGGGGATGACATTCTGCTTGTGCAAATTTATGTTGATGACATTATTTTTGGGTCTACAAACCCAAAACTTTCAAAATGGTTTGAAAAAGTAATGCACAGCAGATTTGAAATGTCTATGATGGGCGAACTAAAATTCTTTCTAGGAATTCAAGTTCACCAATCCCCAAGTGGTATCTTCATTAACCAAGCTAAGTATTGTCAAGAGATAATAAAAAAGCATGGTATGACATCATGTGACCCCGTTGGGACACCATTATCAACCACATCCCTAGATGCTGATTTGGAGGGATTACCCATAGATCAAACGAGATATCGTTCCATGATCGGGTCCCTCATGTACATGACAGCGAGCAGACCTGATATACATCATGCTACATGCTATTGTGCACGATATCAAGCACGACCCACTGAAAAGCACCTCAAGGAGGTTAAACGGATCTTTCGGTACCTTAAGAATACCATTCACATGGGACTCTGGTATCCGAGGGAAACCGGTTTCTTTCTAACGGCCTATTCAGATTCTGATCATGCAGGGTGTCTTGATACACGTAAAAGTACTTCTGGTGGTGCACAATTTCTAGGTCAAGACAAGCTTGTGGGATGGTCTTCCAAGAAGCAGGATTGCACGTCACTTTCATCAGCCGAAGCGGAGTATGTGTCTCTATCTGCGTGTTGTGCTCAAGTTCTTTGGATGAGAACACAACTCACGGATTATGGCTTCCACTTTGATAAAGTACCTATGTACTGTGACTCAAAGTCTGCCATAGCCATCTCCTGCAATCCGGTACAGCATTCCCGCACGAAGCACATTGATGTCCGATATCACTTCATTAAGGAACAAGTTGAAAGAGGTATTGTTGAATTATACTTTGTTGGAACTGATTACCAATTAGCTGACTTGTTTACAAAAGCTCTTTCGAAAGAGAGGTTTGCGTATCTAGTTAGGCAAATTGGTATGAGATGTTTGACTCCAGCAGAACTGGAGGTTCTGGCAAAGAAGCCTGCTTGATTCATCTATCAAACATCTACCTGTAAATATTAATCAAAAGGCAAAATACAAAATTAAAAAAATCTTTGATAATCCAAAAATATTCTTCTCGACATGTCTTTCAGTATCGATAATATGGACGTACCTAGAAATGTCGCTCAATAACGACACGGGTGCGTACATAAAGCTCGAATGAAAGTTGTAAATATTTTTCAAAACATGTCATTTCTATCTTTTCAAAAGGAAAGTGTCTATTTTGGACAATACTTCCAACAACGGGTAGAGCAATCTATCTTGGGTTGAGCTTGTCACAAAACATTCAACGTTTTGAGCTCAACACAATGGCTTGTAATCACTTTCAGATTGCAACCCGGATCTAAATTCACGGGGGAGTGTACGCTTTTGTACTCTTACCCTTAGCAAAAGAAGTTAAATCTTCTTACACTTGAGTGGATTCGTCAAGACATTCAAAGTCTATGAACTCAAGTTTATGCTTTAGAAAAACCTTTTCGTCAAACAGAATTGATTTTTCAAAAAGCGTTGAACACAATTTTTTCAAGAATTTCTCAATGATATTCAAAATCTTTCAAAAATTGTGTGTTCAACAACTCCTATCCTCAAAAGTTTAATGTGGATCAAATCCTCGTAATGACAATTCCATTGGATCAATTTTTGAGGGGGAGCATTTCAACTTCATGCATAGATTGACACATCTTTCTCCCGAAGATTTTCAAGACTATTTTTCAAAATATATTTTAATCAAATTTGGTATCTCTAATATCAAAAGATTTTATATATTAGAGATAGGGGGAGAAAATGTGATTAAAATGTGATCTAATATAAGACTCAAGCACTTTAACTCTTACCTACATGTGCGAAACACTTTCGATTATCGATGCACATGTGAAGGGGGAGCATTTCTGAAACGACAAAACTAGCAAGGTGTTAAATGTTTTTCAAACACTTTGTTAGAATTTAAAGTGGTTTTCATGGTTACGATCAAATACCCACAACATATTTAATTCACGACGTTATTGGTTTTAAAAGGGTGGTTAGGTTTAAGTCCTATGATCCAACCAGAACCGGAGGGATCTTCCCAGGGACAATCCAATAGATTATTAGAAGTCCTTAGGAAAGATGGAGTAGAATGTGAACGTAGCTGAATGCCGACTAAGTACTGATGATAGCACTGGAACAATCACAACAAGGTGCTATTAATGATGTCTTGGTAAGCATTGAAGGGGTTGAAGAATGAAAAAGAAATGTAAGGATAAAGGGTCTAAAGAAAGAAGCCCTCCATACAACTTAGGCAGAAACCGGGTCAACTCATCATGAAGACAAACTCATCATGGACCCAGTGATGTGAAGCACAACCCTTTCCTAGCAACTCAGGCTTCTCTCAAAAGAAGTTTGTTTTATTGTCACGGAGATCAACACGACTTCTATTGACTTTCTCACTCCGAGATAGTTGATATTGAATAGGTGGCATCTGCTCCAGCCTCCGACCACTAAAAGTGCACAAATCGAGTCTAGAGCCAAGAGATCAATCAAATCTCGTTAGGACACACAGATGAAGATCAAGAGAGTCCTACGCTATATCCTTGCGATATTGCTAGAACACTCAGAGTGATACTACTTAGTATTCACAATGATGAGTGGAAATCCTTCCAGTGTTAACATCAAACAGCACTGCGGTAGGTCATATGCAAGATTCTTTATGAATTGAACATATGTAAAACTGAAAAGCAACAGTGGTTTGATTCTGAATTGATTCAAACTCGTTTCAGGTTTCTACGCAATATCTTTATGGTCTTGCCAGAACATTCAGAGTGATATTTATTAATATTCACAGTGACGAATGGAAATCCTTCTAGCGTCAACATCAAACAGCGCTACGGTAGGTGACTTGTGAGATTCTTATGAATCAAACTTGTGTCAACTGGAAAGTAACAGTTGGTATCAGAGCAAACCAGGGGTGTTTTGTGTTTTGTGTTTGCTGATTTGTGGCTTTTTCAGCTTATTCTTTAAGTTGCTATAAGTCACGAATTTCATTTGGTGTTGTTTATATGTCACGAATCTGATAACTGTCCAAAAGTTCCATTTTTTAATTGTGTTGGTGGTTTTATCATTCTTTACGTGTCATTTCTATCTTCTCTCTATTAATCCTATTTTCTAACTGTGTCAGATCTAAAAAAAATCACCAGATCCACATTTTCGGTGGTATCTAGAAAAAGGTCAAAACCCTTTTCCGACAGCTTATTCCGATGGGTTTTCCGATAAGTCATTCCGATGGGTTTTCAGATGGTGAGTGTTCCGATGGTGAGTATTCTGATTGTGAATATTCCGATGGGATTATTTGGATAGTTATTCCGATGGGGTATTTTGATATTCCGTTGAACTCAATTTTGATATTCCGATTGACTCTACATGAATATTCCGATGGATCTGAAAAACTCAGTTGACTCAAACATAACTTTACACCGAGTCAACTCGGTATTGACCGAGTTGACCAGGTTAACTCAACTTAGTGAAAGGTCAAAACTATCCCATCAATCAAACCCAACTCCGACTAATCCTTACAACCAAACTTAATAACACTCAAAATCAACAAAATCCAAAACCACTCATCTCCATTATCAACACACGACTCGAAATAAAAAAAAAAGAAAAAAAGAACTCATCACTGATCTCAGTCCTGATTTCGTGTGATGTTGTTGCATGTCCTGATCTGTTAAAGATCCTATCACGAAATAAAGATCATCATCGATCCATATCATGGCCATATACTTTTTTTTCAATATCCGAATCTAAAAAGAAGAAATATAACAAGTTTGTTACTTTCTTTCTTTGATTCGTTTATACACTAAATCAAACTATATCTACCCGTGACCTACCTTTGACGAATACCCTCTTGAATCTTTGAATGACGATGTTATCAAACAAAGGTCTTCAACTAATATTGAGAGTAGTCTTAAACGGATGGTAACTATTAGTGTTTGAGATTCGTGTGTATAATTAACAACGAATGAGGATTCGACGTGTTCTTATGGATGCGTATTAATTGAGAGATTAGGATGCATGATCTTTGATCGAGTGTTTAGGATGTTTAATCCTTGATTCATGTGAACTGATTTAGATGAAGCTTTGAGATGGATTTGGGGTTCTTAACTGCTATGAGTTGGAAGATGTGAAAAGGGACGGAGTTTTCTAGGACAGAGAAACTTTTGTGATATATTGAGTCGGTTATGTTTATGTGATAAAGTTAACTGTGAGATTTATTAGGGAATACATGTCCTATTTATCCCAAGGTTAAGGAGTTGGACCGGGTTTATGATATTGGGTTCCATGGGCTAAATGTTTATATGTGGGCCAAGTGGCCAACTATTAATACTGATAACATCCGACTGGTGGAAATGATAATATCCGGTGTGTATTATATGGGGGTTATGATGATATCATTTATAAGTCGGGTATTCGTTATGTGTCGATCGAAAGTGCCTCAACGACAAAGAAAATTTTAGGTTTGATCCGCGCATCAGTTGGGTATGTGATTGACGTTGGGCTTAAACGACAAGTTATCTAGACAAATTTTGTTCCTTAATGACAATTCATCTCATATATTTGTTCTAGATAGCGACATTCACAACACACAACACCAAAGCAAACAAAAACACTTAACGCTAAAACGATCCGATATAAGATTCACTTTAACGACAAGGCTAGTTTTGATTCTACAAAGACAAGTGATCACGAAGTGGATTTGGTATTCTTTATTTGAAGTTGAAGTGGGATTTCATGAAGGCGTCTACTTATTTCATCATCGAGCCTTCCTTCTATTTTTCTACCCCTTTTCTTCAAACCCAGTCTATCGATTGATGACTTGCTTGGACGATAAAACTTATGATTGAGACTTGAATTATCTAGTTTCCACTATCAAGGGGTGGATGGTCGACGACATGGATTACTATCATTTGTGGGTGTCACACGCAGTTGCTCGTGTGGATAACTTCAAGAGGTATAAGAGACTTGTTTTCTGCACCGTTCTTCAATCGACATAAGTGCGAGCTTAAGTAACAAATTTGGGGGATTGTACTTCAGTTTCAAGTTTGGAATATCAGATTTACTTCACATGTGGTCACAACAAATAGCCGAATGAATTCGAGGTTGGTAAGTTAGACAGAGAGAGATGGAATCAGCAATCAATTCTCACGGGATATTTATGAGCTTCACAACGACAATGGTACTTCATAGTCTAAGCAAAATTTTTCAAAGTTTCTCAATGACTTTCAAAACTTTTCAAGACATTTGCTTAAGACTAAGAACTTCTCGAGTATATGGACGTCCACGATAATGATGCTTCCGAGAGTTCGAAATCATCATGGGGGAAGATCGTGTACTTTGAAGTAATCAGGTCAACTTCCAGGGGGAAGTAGTGTACATGGAATGGTATCTACTTACTTTATATGATTTTTATGAAGTATTCTGCAGGCGTGAGAAGAATTGTTGCTGATTTCCTGCATGTTACCCCAAACGGATTATCACCAAAACATAAACGACATGAAACAGTATAGAAGCAGTGTTATTTGGTGTGGTTCTTCTACAAATTTCCGCTGTGCACTTAAACCGATGAGCTAGAAGATTGTTCAAACTACATCAAAGTGTCAGAATCTGCAAAAGATACAGATATTGGTTTGGGGGGAAGCTGATTCAGAAACTTCGTCAAAAAGAAGTCTATGAAGAAAGTTTTTTAATACATGCTGCATGAATTGGGGGGAAGTTAATCCAAATCATGCATATTACAATTGTTCCACAACAAGTAAAGACAAAGAGGATTCAAGCTGAGGTACAAGTTATGAAGACAAGAAGAATTAAAAGACATCCTCAGCATTGGAAGCGCCTTGGAAGACTTTATTTTGTTGTATTTTTACTTGTTAGGAACATTGTAAGTAATTCCGTATGTCTCCACATTGGGGGAAGATTGTTAGCCCTAAAATGTGAGCGCCATTTACGGAATTACATTTTATTCATATAGGCAAAACGAGGAGGGACTACTATTGACATGTTGTCAAAGTGACCTCTTGTCTAGCCTATATATACCCCTCCATACTTCCATGGAGGGGTGAGGATTCTTCATACTTTGTGTATTTCCCTTTCTCTCTCTAAATACACACACTCATATTCAAGCTTTATCTTTCTCTCTCTAAAATGTCTAAATACTTCTTTTATCCTCCCCGACCTCCGGATCACCTCTTGTTAGCTTGAATCTTATGTTAACAGGAACCATTACCCAAAAGCCTCATGCCACTAGCACCTTTCCGAGAAGTTTAATTGAATGATCGAGTCATTACATACTAGTGACCCATTTGATAACTATTGTTGTAGGAGTTATAGGATTGGAAATTAAATTATTATTCATATTGAACTTTTTTTGCCCTATTAAGGTCTAAAAATAAGGTTGAAAGTACTGGAGAATGAGGTAGGATATTGCATTGAGTATGATTTGGTTGAAAATTGAATAAAGTAAAATTTAACTTGTATGGAATAAGAAATTGTTAAGAGGAAGTCGTTAAGTTCTGTGATTGAATTATAAGGTTTTAAATGATTGTTAGTTCGTGTTAAGGGTTGTTCCTAGGCCATTGTCCAATGAAGAGGATGCCTAGTGTCCAATAAATAAATTGAAGAAATCTTCTTCTAAATTGGGACCGATGGATCTTCCGGGACAGGTGGAACCCCCATGACTCTTGTAGATTAGTATTCATTATGGTATCTTTTAAATATCCCTAACTTAACTGAGATATCAGTTGGTAGGATGAGTTCTTGGAATTGTATGACATAGTGACACACAATGTGTTACGGTACAATTTTTGGCTTGTTTGTGATTAATGAAAAGGCTACCTCTTATTGCTAAATCCTACATATATCGATGTTATCTATCTTTTCTTGCCTCTTCCTAATGTTCGCATTAGTGATGAAACCATTGAACAAGTACTCATCTCGGTTTGAGTTGCGGTTGTGGATTATTCTCTTTGTATTCCTGAGTGCCATCGAGGTCATGAACCTCATGATTATTTGGCTAAAGCTCATTTCCTAGCATATTGTAGTTAGTTCTTGGTGAACAACTTTTCATCACTCTTTTGCAGATCACTCATTGTTTTTATAAGATAAAACAGTATCCCTTGAGAAAAATTGAATTTTCATCACTATAAGGATTATTCAAAATGAGATTTATAAGTGATCGTTATCGAAATGAAGTTGTTTATAAACCTTGGAAAACTTAATTGTTTTCATAACAAAGAAAATCTTTGTAAATTTATTTTTGATTCTTATTTAAGAATTAAGCATGAATATATATTTTAAACATGATGACAAAGTTTTGACGAACTGAGTATTGCATCGTTAATCTTAAAATTGTATATAGTTGCGCGCCTACATACAATTTGGAAGGGACCATGCAAGGCTGATTAGTAGTCACCATGAAATTATTAATAAACACTAAATTTTATTTGAAGATTGTGAAAGATTAAATTTTATGAGATCTGCAAGAAGTGTAAAAATAGGGACATATTGATAGGGACACCTACATATGTGCCCGTACCATTTATTCTTCTGAATCGAATTTACTCATCTGTAGATATTGTCTTCATTGACAATTGATATTCCTTCCTTGTCCAATGCTCCCGTGGTGAGATTCTTTCGAAAAGTATCTGATTACCGAGTGTTGATACCCGACTGGATCTATTGACGTTCCTATCATTTCTTTTGATTTGATTTCATTTGAATGACCTGGGTAACGATCCGAGGAGCTTTCGAATGCGTACTCAAATTATGAAAACATGGGATATATTCATATTCATTAAATGTTTTCGTCCTGATTTGAAATTCTCTCGCATAGATTATGCATTAACCTTACTCTTTTAAGGTTAGTTATGTCTCCTGATATCCTTGAATTTGTGAAGGATTATGAGTTATTATTAGTCTTTTGAGAAGTTCATATCTTATCGACGGTAATGAAACTGGAGAGTTGATAGTGCCAGTAGAATGGATTGATTGATTATGACATGACGACATTGTCTTAATTGATGGGAACTCGAGTAGAATTCCCCTAAATGATAAGATGCTGATTATCAAAAGTGATATAAATAATTATTGATGGATGACCATATCCTGCATTTAGACTTAAAATTATACCATGAATGGTTATAAACTGATCATAGATCTTGTAATCTAGAAATAACTTAAAGTAAATGTATTAAAAGATGTTCCTACTATCTGAAACTTTAGGAGGTATTTTCTAGTGAATTACCTAGACTTTCGCCATTAAGGAAAGTTGAATATGGTATTGATTATATTCCCGGTGCTGCACCTATGGCGTGTGCGCTGTACATTGGCATCATCTAAATTAAAGGAATTACCGTACAACTGAGAGAGTTGTCGGAGAAAGATTTTATTCTACCGAGCTCGTCATCATGAAGATCTATGGTGTTATTATTCCTTATGTTTACTGATTACCGTGAACTAGGTAAATTGACGATTAAAAATATATATCCACTACCCAAGATGATAGATTTGTTCGATCATTTACAAGGTTCTAGCGTATATTCAAAAATTTGATCCTCGGCATGGTTATCATCAACTTCGCGTCCGCGAAAAAGATTATCTATTCCAATTACTGCAACCAGAACTTGTAATGAACATTATGAGTTTCACGTGATGTCATTTGGATTGACTAATGCACATGTAGCATCCATAAATTTGGTGAATCACGTGTGTAGTCTGTAATTTGATAAATTCATGCTTGTGATCATTGAGGACCATTTGTTTGTTTCTAAGAATAAGAAGGAGTTAATAATTATTTATAGATTTCCCTGAATTGGCCGAACAATGAAAACCTGTACCTTGAATAATTAACATGTGATTTAAGACTTAATCCTTTGTATTAATTGACCGTGTGATTAATAGATAATGGAATATTGACTCTTCAAAAATTAAGAGCCCTTTTAAGATTTTGGGTTTTACCACAAAGAAAGTGCAAATGTGTTTTGACAAATGTTTTATCGAAAAGAACTTTTGAGGGATTATTCCCTTATACCCAGAATATTTAACTAAACTCCTGTTTAGGGGTAAATGTTCGTGTATACCTCAAGACAACCCAAGGGGGATTGAGGAAACCATTTGAACCATGACTTGAAATTTGAAGCGATAATTTACGCTTTTCAACTAAGAAAATTTTGACCAAAGTATAACCAAATATTTTTCGAACATTTACGAATCTTATTAATTATTTTCAATAAATCAACCAAAAATTGTGTTAATTAAATTTAAATTTATTTTGAACATTTTTATATAATTGGACAAACTGAGAAAATTTAAAAAAATTTTGTGTTTACGTTTCATAAAAATTAAATATTTATTATTTAATTACTTGTAGTAATTATCGACGCTTTAAACGTCGGATTGAGCAAAACTGATAAAAAATGATAAGTTGAGATGAAACTAAAACTTAGAAAATGTAAAGAAAGAAATTTTGAATAAATACGGTCATGATATTTATTCCATTTAGGGAAGTGAACGTAATTACTGACACATTATGTAAAAAGGATAATATACATAATAAGAGGGGTTCGCGGCTAATGTGAACCATTAGAATTGAGAAGCCGATGGCGTTAAATGTATAAAAGGCCCCTTGTGGTTGCCTAAACATGGAGGATTTAGAGATTTAGTCATGTTGGAATCTTATAAGTTTAAGTATTCTATTCATGCCATTTCTGATTTAATGTATCTTTATCTGAAGAAGTTGTACTGATGGTAAATTATGAAGGCAGACATCACCTCATACATTAGTAAACGTCTAGCTATTGCAAAGGTCATCATCTGAATTTGATTCAATTTGGGTCATCGTCGACAGACTGACCAAATCTGCTAATTTCATTCTGTTAATGATAGATTCTCGATGAAGAAATTGGCTCTTTTGTATTTAAAGGAGTTGTGTAAACATAGTGTGCCTGTATCGATCATCTCTATCAAGATCCTCACTTCGCATCGAATTTCTAGAGATTTGCTCAGAAGTCATTGAGAACAAATCTTGATGAGAGTACTGTGTACCACCCCAATCGAAGGGACGAGGTAAAGTAACGATACAAAATACTATAAGTGTTGTTCTATGTTTGAATGATTGACCTTTGGTAATAAACTGTAAAATCGTTTTCCTTTGGAGAGATTATCATTGATAATTATCGTATTAGGATCGAGATCGAATCTTGTGAGGATCTATATATGAGAGCATCTGTAAGCAGGAGTTGGGACGAAGACACCTGACATACACCCACTGTGAGTTGGACATGTCTTTTAGGTTTAAGGTTTCCTATGATGACAAACCTAACCTTACAAGATACCCGACCCGTGAAACCTAAAATGATTATTGAAATTAGGATCTGATTATTGACTGCCGGTAGTAGGCAGGAGGTTATGTGAATATGAAATGTAGATCTTGAAGTGCCAAATGGGTAGAGAAGTTATGCCAAAAAAAATTTCACCTTGGAAAAAAATGAATAGATGATCTGAAAGATCATGGGAAATAAGTCCACGTTGTATGGGACCATTGAGATGATGTAAAAAGTTGGTTGAAAGGCATATAAGCTGGATCTACCCTAGGACTTCAAGGGCTGCGTAAATTATGATTTGTATATCTAACTTGATAAAATGTCTATCAAGTGAAAATCTGAATTCTTCTTGATAAAGTTTAGATCGGCGAAAAGTTGCATTCATCAAAATCTCGTGAACATCATGGATAGAGAAAGTAAGTCAACATTAAGCCTGATCTTATTCCCGTAGTTATGTTTGAGGAAATACCCACATGGCTTTAACTCTATAAGAAGCGAGTAGTAAGATAAATTGATCTTTGAGGACAAAGATCCTGTTTAGGGGTAAATGTTGTGACAATCCGTCAATTTATGGTTGATATTTTATTCTCTAATATTATTTAAAAACATTATTTTAATGTTATGTTATGAACTCACTCATTTATGGAAAGAAATTTGCGTTTACATCTTGAAGTAGCATCGACTACGTCTAAACCGGAGGATTCTACGTTACGTGCTTACATTTACATACACCGTTTTGGTGACACTCTGACACTTCAGGAAATAAATTTATCCGTGAATATTATTTTAGGATTTTGAATTTGTGTTGGGTCATAAACTCACAAATTTACGAGAAGAGATTAGGACTTACGTGAATAATTTAACGTCCTTTACGATTAAACCGGAAACCCTAGGATTACGTATTTACGTTTTTGAACTCCGTTTTTGATGAGACAATTTTTATTAGATTCATTTTTTGCCGTTGATTCATAATTTAAAAAAATGTTTTTCGTAAAACGACCCGAGGGCACGCAAATCGAGGAAACTAGAATCGAGGAGTACCCGTAAATTAATAGGGATGGGACAAGTTTACACTTTCCCACCCCTATACAAGTGGCATCCAAGAGTACACAACACACTCTTGATGTGTCAAGTTTACTTAAGTAAACAAGGACACTTGTCCTTGTTTCTTTCCAAACCACTAGCTACAAAAAACTAGCTAAACCATGAAACCATTTCACATACATGCAAAAACTCCATTTTCTCTCTTCCTCTCTCTCTATGAACGTCTACCACCACCACAATCATCATCATACACCAAAAATTTAACCACAAATCTTATGTATAAGTTACATATGATGATAACCTATTGAAGACATGAAGATTGGATGTGATATTAACAACTAAAAAGGAGTTTCCATGGATCTTAGGGGCTGATTTTCAAGAAGATAATCATGCACATGAAGATCTCAAGGAGTTCATTTGCCAAGTTAAAGATGTGATAACAAGAACCAAGTCTTGTTCATCCAAAAACTCATTATTTTATCAGTTTGGTGGTATAGAGATTGTTCTTCCTATCCTTTTGTTATTTTGATTATGTAATCTTGTATTTCCTTTATTTATGTATATGTATATGATGATGAATGATGATTAAAAATATTATGTGGGGATTTGGTGTTGATAGATTTGATAAACATGGGTAAAAAGAAGGAAAAAACACATGTAAAAATGGTTTAAATCTTGCTTAATGTGACGGCTGTATAAAAACAGTATGTAACCAAATTATAAACTGAAAAAATTACACGGTGGAATCAATTTACAGTAATTATTAGATGTCATACACATGTGAGAGTTGGCCATGCAATGGAATCGTCAAAATGAGTGAGACATTATCAAAACAAAATTTGTATACCAATCTGAATAGTCTGTTTTGTAGGGACTGTTAAGGATACTTATACATGGATTGAGCAGTAGCTATAACTAAGTTATTTGTAGCACATAATATGATTTTTAAGTCATCCAAAAATGAGCTTCTATCTCCTTATAGAACTCAAGATATGATAAAAATAGTGAAAGTGAAACTAAAAATCAGATTTTGTGAAATTAAAGTTTAATAGTATTATATAAGCACTCAAATAATATAGTATAAAATGTAAAATTAAAACCCACTAACTTATATATTTCATTTATATAAATATGTATAAGGATAAATAAATGGACATTTTATAAAAATGGTAGTTTGGTAAGTTTTATAAGTACTTAATACAAGTATAAACCGATAAAACCCGAACTATATAACATACGGACATTAACGGGCTAAACTAGCATTATTGGGCTATTAATCCAACTAAATGGGCTAAACATTTATAAATTTACTTATTGGGCTTAATCCACTTGGGCCCAACATGTAAAGTATAATACTAATAATAAAAGTATAAAATGGTATAATTTAAGGTAATGGACTTATAATAGGCTTATTGGACCTAAAACATGTAAATAGGTAAAACTAGTAAACTAGTATAAAAGTTACCAACACATAACACTAAAATGAGTAAATGAGAATGTATAAACCCACTTGATCATCATCATATGTATAAAATCATCATATGTATACATAATAATTATTTTGATAAAGTCATTGGACAAAAGTCTAAGACCGATTATTATTTGTCTAGGTTTCCGTGATTGAAGCACGTACCGTACATCCGAATTGCCGATAATCCGCTTTCCCACATCAACGTGAGTTCATAGTCTCGCACTCTTTTAAATGTTTTTATGAAATGTTTAATAAACCCGCGAGGGAGATAACATGTTAGTCTTACTAAAATAGGACACCATTTGTCCCGATTATTTGTTTATTGATTTGGACCCGAATGATTGTATGACCCGATGAATGAATATATGACCCGATAAATGAAATGAAATGGATTATTAAAGTTAGGTTATGTCACTAAAAGTCCCATTAGCATGAATTGTGAACTACCGGGATTTGGTAGACGCTTATGCATATAATAGTACTATTTGGAGACGATCACCCCAGTTCGCGCGTTGACGGTTGATTCCCGTCGTGCCACATTGATTGGTAAGCGAATCTATGTATGAGAAGATTTTCATAGCGTGATTTTTGTGACGACACGCTAATTTAGATGGGCAAATTGAGTTTCGGGTTAGCTACCCGTTGTTTATTGTAGTAAGGTAACAATGTCATGCGGCTTATAATAATCCAAATAACGAAAATACTGCTATACGCATTGAATACGATATATTTCCTTACTAGCAATACGAGGTCTTATTATTGATTTTATGTTCGTGTTTTGGTTTTTCATAAACCATATTCATATAACGGTTTTTATCTAATTTTATACAACGTTATAAAACGTATTGTGTGATGCTTTTACGACAATGGTTCGTATGATGATTTTGAAGGCAAACGCCTATATTATGATTTTGATAAGATTTGTATAAAATTACTTTGGCTATTTTATGGCATATTACAAAGATTTATACAAAATGATTTTCGGTAATTATTTTATACCGATGTTATATTGATGGATTTTATTAAACTCTATTAATTCACTCGGCGTTATCGCTGACCTTTTCTTTTAACATGTTTTATCTCAGGTACTTGAAGGTAATTCTCGGGAAGACCACAAGAATTCATGGCTCGCACTTAACTAATAATTTCCATTCAAATGCTTTGTAAAACTTGTATGAAATACTATGACTTGGGACCTATGTAACTTTGATATTTATGAATGGAAATGCTTTATTATTAAACAACGCGATTTTTAAGCGTTGTCTATGATGTGAGTAATGTGATATCCCGTAACACCAACGAGTCTTCCGCTGTATTGAATTGTGTAAATTTGGGGGTGTTACACCAAAATGATCAGCTTCTGAAGCAAGTGATGTCTCATGATATAGTTTCCGTCTGTGTGAATAAAAGTGTGGATAATGATTCTATTGTGCATAATGTTGAATCTATGGATAATGTGGTAGATAGTAATTGTCACGAATCTGACGCTGAATTTTTAAAGCTTCAAGATTCATATTCTTCGCTTTCAAAACGTTTTGATGAGATTCAAACACATTGTATTTCGCTTGAATGCAAGCAACAATTTATTCAAGAAATCTTTGAAACTCATTCGAAGGTGTTAATATCGATGATGCAAACTTTGAAAAGAATTTTCGATTGAATTTACAATCAAAACAGCGTCAGCCAAGTGACAAAGTTGCTAAATCTTTGTTGATAGAAATAGAGAAATCTAAGGAGCTTAACTGTGTGAACGTACTCGAGGCCGTTGAAAATTTTAAACTTGATCTAGATAATCGCGTTTCCAAGATTTTGTCCAAAGTTGATAACTGAAAACAGAAAGATACACGACTCTTCGATTCAGTAAAGTCCGCATGTGCTAATACCACTGCACAGAATCAATCCTTGATTGAACAATTGAATCGAAAGTCGGTGGAAATATCGGATTTGAGGGAACAAATTTGTGATAAAAATCTGGCCTTGGCTGAGTTAAAGGAAACACTTCGTACTCTAAAAGGTAAGAATGTTGTGGATAATGCAGCCACTATCTCAGCATCGTCCTCTAGTGCAATCAAAAGGAACCTTATAGCCGTCACACCACTTAACCAGGGCCCTAGGACTAAACCATCTCAAACTTTAGTCACTAAAGATAAGGCGGAATCAAAACCAGCTTCTAATATTCCCGTGTTGCCTTCTACAGGAGTAAGCACCACTACTAAGGCTCAAAGATCTAAGCTAAAAAAATAAGAAGAATGATAGGATCTTGCCCCCATCTAGTAGTCAAGTGAAGAAGAAAGTAGAAGCCCATCCTAGGAATGTTATTTCTGTTTTAAATAAAAAGAATCATGTAGCTAAACCTAGAGGCTCTGCGGTCGTGCAGCGTTCTAAGCCTACTGCGAATTCTAATTTGAAATGTTGGAATTGTAATGAATGTATGTTTTCTAGTCGTCATGATTCTTGCCTTATTGACCATGTGAATGAGATGTATGCCCGGAAAAATGGATTAGAATGGAAACCGACAGTGAAATTGTTAACCTAAGTTGGTTGGATGTGGCGCCCCACTGGTAGAACTTTCATTATAGTAGGAAATACGTGCCCTTTGACTAGGATCACTCCCACTACAGCGAAGAAAGCGTGCCCTTTAACTAGGAGTACCAAGGCTACCAAAACACAAGCATGTCCTTTAACTAGGAACACCAACACTACCGTAGGAACTAAGTGCCCTTAAAATAGGTCTACTCCCACTGTAGTGCCCGCGAATAATCCAAAACCTAAGAAAGTTGGAACACTAAAACCTGTTAGTGCTAAAACTCACTCCCACGCAGGAAATCTAAAGGTCACAAACCTGTTAGCAATTCTGATAATATTTTATCTATATCTGCTAACACTCTGGAACCAATAGTTTCCAATGCATTGTCTACTGTTGTTATTGAAAACAGGTGGTCCAAATTGTTCTCTGGTATTTGGACTCTGGTTCCTCCAAGCATATGACCGGAGATCGCTCTCAGCTCAGAAATTTCGTCAGCAAGTTTCTTGGTACGGTTCGATTTGGAAATGATCATATTGCAAAGATAATGGGTTATGGTGAATATCATATTGGGAATGTTATAATTTCAAGAGTGTATTATGTGGAAGGTCTCGGTCACAACTTATTTTCTGTGGGACAATTTTGTGATGCATACTTAGAAGTTGCTTTTCGAGAGCATACCTGCTTCATTCGTAATTTGGAAGGGGTTGATTTATTGAAAGGTACTCGAGGGAATAATTTGTATACTTTGTCTCTACAAGACATGATGACCGCTTCTCCCGTATGTCTTCTCTCCAAAGCATCGAAGACTAAGTCATGGTTATGGCATCGACGGTTATCTCATCTTAACTTTGACGCTATTAATCACTTAACGAAAAACGAACTTGTTCGTGGTCTTCCTAAACTATCATTTCACAAGGATCATTTGTGTTCCGCGTGTACAATGGGGAAAAGCACTAAGAAGTCATACAAACCCAAGACTGAAGACACAAACCAAGAGAAACTTTATCTTTTGCATATGGATCTTTGTGGGCCAATGCGTGTTGAAAGTCTTAGTGGCAAAAAGTACATCCTCGTCATTGTCGATGATTACTCTCGGTTTACATGGGTGAAATTTCTTAAAGCAAAAAATGAGGCACCTAAATTCATCATCGGATTTCTCAAGATGATTCAAGTGCGTCTCAACACTACTGTCTGACGCATTCGTACAGATAATGGAACCGAATTTGTGAATCAAATCTTGCGTGATTATTATGAAGAAGTTGGCATATCTCATGAAACATCCGTTGCACGCACTCCACAACAAAACGGTGTCGTTGAAAGGCGAAATCACACACTTATGGAAGCTTCTAGAACGATGTTAATTTACGCAAAGGCTCCATTGTTTTTATGGGCAGAAGCAGTATCTACAGCAGTGTACACCCAAAACCGGTCACTAACTCGTAAACGCCATGGTAAAACACCTTATGAGCTTCTCCATGGAAAAGTACCAGATTTATCATATCTTCATGTATTTGGTTCTCTTTGTTATCCAAATAATGATGGTGACAATTTGGGAAAACTTCAACCAAAGGCTGATATTGGTAATTTCATTGGTTATGCACCCGCAAAGAAGGCATACCGAATCTACAACCGTAACTCTCGCAAGATCCTTGAAACTATGAATGTTGATTTTGATGAGCTGACAGCAATGGCTTCTGAGCAAAGCAGCTCTGAACCCGTACTTCATGAAATGGGACCCAGTAATATCAGTTTTGGTCTTGTCCCAAAAAACCCTACTTCATCATTTACACCACCTTCTAGGACTGAATGGGATATGTTGTTTCAACCGTTATTTGAGAATTCTTTACTTCTCCAAGTATTGTTGCTCCAGAACCTGAGGTAATAGCTCCGGTAACCGAAGTTGTCGCTCCAGCAACCGTTGCACAATCAGATACATCTGCACCTACAATTGGTCAAGATATACCTTCAACAAGTAATTTTCAACCAACACATGTTTCAACTACCCATGTCATGCCTATTGATGATGAAGAGGATGATGATGATCATGATTTGGAATTCGCTCAAATGCGTGAACTTCCATTCTTTGGTGTACCAATTCTCGACCATAATCAAACCGGGTCGTCCACCTCAGAGGAAGATCCTTCTACAGTTTAATCCAATCCACTGATTCGTGAACATGACAGCAAGTGGACAAAGGATCATCCTATAGATTCTATTGGTGACCCTAATCGTCCGGTATCCACACAAAGTCAGTTACAAGAAAATGCAATGTTTTGTCATTTTGATGCTTTTCTCACTGAAGTTGAACCTAAGACATGGCAACAAGCTTTTACTCAATCCTGTTGGATACAAGCTATGCAAGAAGAACTTAATGAATTCATACGTCTTGAAGTATGGGAACTTGTCCCATGCCCGGATCAAGTGCAATTACTCACTTTGAAATGGGTTTACAAGGTGAAACTCGATGAGTTAGGCGGAATATTGAAGAACAAAGCTCGACTAGTAGCTCGTGGATACAAGCAATTATTGGGCATCGACTTTATGGAATCCTTTGCACATGTTGCCTGTTTGGAAGCTATTAGACTATTCCTCGCTTATGCAGCCCATATGAATATGATCGTCTATCAGATGGATGTGAAGACGGCATTTCTTAATGGTGAAATCCAGGAAGAGGTCTATGTTCAACAGCCAGATGGTTTTGTGAATCCTAAATATCCTAATCATGTGTACAAGCTTAAGAAGGCTCTCTATGGGTTGAAGCAAGCTCTTCGCGCATGGTATGATCTTTTGTCACAATTCCTCATTACGCAAGGCTTCGCTAAAGGCAAGGTCGATCCCACGCTGTTCATTCAGAAACGAGGTAAAGATATGATTATGGTAAAAATATATGTTGATGATATTATATTTGCAGCTTCGACCCAAACCTTATCAGATGAGTTTAGGACACTCATGTCTTCCAAGTTTAAGATTTCAATGATGGGCAAGGTATCATTCTTCTTAGGTCTTCAGATATCTCAGAGTCCTAGAGGCATCTTTATCAATCAATCCAAGTATGCCCTTGAATCGCTAAAGAAGTATAAGATGGAATCTTGCGACCCCGTGGATACTCCAATGGTGGACCGAACAAAGCTTGATGCAGATCCACATGGAGTTGCCGTTGATCCCACACTTTATCGTGGAATGATTGGTACTCTTCTGTATATCACAGCTAGTCGACCTGATCTTCAGTTTGCTATATGTATGTGTGCTCGGTATCAAACTCGACCTACTGAGTTACACTTGGCTACTGTGAAAAGGATCTTTCGATATCTTAAAGGAACCATTAATCGGGGACTTTGGTATTCGAAGGACTCTTCGATTGCACTTATGGCATATGCAGATGCGGATCATGCGGGTTGTCAAGATACAAGGCGTAGCACGAGTGGAACTTTGCAACTACTAGGGGATCAACTAATCAGTTGGGCATCGAAAAGGCAGAAAAGCGCTGCAATTTCAAGTACGGAAGCAGAATACATAGCTATGTCTGGTTGTTGTGCTCAAATTCTTTGGATGAGATCGCAATTAACCGACTATGGTCTAGGTTTCAACAAGATTCCGATGTACTGTGACAACAAGAGTGCAATTGCTTTATGCTGCAACAACGTTCAGTTCTCCCAGTCGAAGCACATTGACATTCGCTACCATTTCATCAAGGAGCAAGTGGAAAATGGAGTAATCGAGCTTTACTTTGTCCGACCTGAGTATCAATTGGCGGATATTTTCACGAAGGCTTTAGATCGCGCTCGAATTGATTTTTTGGCCGACAAGCTAGGAATGAGAACCTTCTCGCCTGAGACTCTTAAGGAATTGGCAGATGAAGCGAAAGAATAGTGATGGTAAACTATTCTCCGTATCCTTGGTGATCATCTGTATATATTGTTTATATCTTTATCCACAAAAGCAAAATACAAAAATATAAAACCATATAAAAACCATAAAAAATTGAAAAATACATAAAAATCCAAAAATATTTTTACGTTATTTTTCAAAGACATGTCTTTTGGTACGATAATATTTACGGCCTTCGAAATGTTGATTAATATTGACACGGCGCCATAAATAGAGTTCGTACAAAAGTTGTAAATATTTCATCAAACATGCCCTTATGGCTTGTAGTTATTTCAGACTGCAACCCGGTTTTCACATTAATGTCAAGTATTTCTTATGAAAGCTTTGGCTCACAACGGGAATTAATTTTCTCGGGCAAGGTTTACTTTATAACCTTGTAAGGGATCAAGTTTACTTTATAACTTGGTCTCACACAAATCTATGTACGTTTCAGTGCAATTATTTGTTAAAACAAGAGAAGTCTTGTTTTTATGAAGTTATCATCTCTACAATCATAGCTATCTACAATTGGTATCTACATACTCGACGATGCGACTACTCAACCGACGACTACAGATCTTTCAATAGAACACGGGTCAACAATTGAGGGGGAGCAATTGTCAAGCATTCAGAATCTTCGATACCGAACGTGCCTAGTTCACAAGTTGGTGTGAAGAAAACTATACCAATCGTACATGTGGTGTCAAGAGATGACTTCAGACGTGACGAGGCGACCAACATATGCTGACAAGAACCATTTAATCTTATCATATGATGTTCTCATCTATCAGGTCCAACCTTGTCAATTCTTTTCTAATATGGTGAATATGTGATCATGTTACAAATCAGTATCATATCTCATACAATTTGATATAATGAAGATTAAAACGGACTTGCATTTTTCTTCCCAAAACCTTTGTTAAAACTTAATTAAATCAATTGATATTAAAAACATCGATTGGGTTAATATTTTTAATATGGGGGAGAAAATGTGATTTAATATGGGATATTATCACAAATGGTTTGACTTAATGTGCTGGCTCATCCCGACATATGCGAAATGTTATCGAATATCGTGGCATATGTTAAGGGGGAGCAAAACGGATTTGCATATCAAAATGGATTTTCATGGTGACATATACTTACCCAAAACCCATTTATTTCACGACGATAAGATTGTGGTGACATAAGGATGGTAGGATAGGTTAAGTCCTATGATTCTTCCAGAACCGGAGGAATCTTCCCAAGGACATTCCATAGCTAGAAATAGTAGTCCTTAGGAAAGATGGAGAAAGATTGTGAACGTAGCTGAATGCCGACCAAGTACTTAAGTTAGCACTGGAACAATCACAACAAGGTGCTAGTTATGACGTATTGGTAAGCATTGAAGGGGTTGAAGAATGAAAAAGAATTGTAAAGATAAAGAGTGTAAAGAAAGAAGCCCTCCTTACAACCTTAGGCAGAAACCGGGTCAACACATATGCTATTGAGATCATTTTAATGATTCTCGATATTGAAGATAGACATCATAGACCCAGTGATGCAATGCACAACCCATCCCAGCTAACTCATATATCTCTCAAAAGGTATTTGTTTTATTCACACGGAGACAACACGTTATCTATTGATTTATTCACTCCGAATAAATTGGTATTGAAAAGGTGGCACTCCTCTCCAGCCTCCGATCACTAAAATCCAAAATGCACGATCGAGTCTAGATCCATTTGAGATCATCAAATATCTCATTAGGACACACTTTCATATTTCCTTGCTTCTTCACACACTGTGAAAAGTAAGAAAGATTTAAAGAGTCCTACGCAAAATCTTCGTGATCTTGCCTGAACATCCGAGTAATACGAAAGTATTTACAATGAAGATGGAAATCCTTCTTGGGTGAATATCAAAAAGCTCATGGTAGGTGACTTGTGCGATTCTTTATAAATCAAGCTTGTGATAACTGGAAAGCAACAACGGTTTAATTCTTAACTGAACTTAAACACGTTCCAGGCCTCTACGCAAAATCTCAGTGATCTTGCCAGAACACTCAGAGTGATACCTTAGTGTTCACAGTGATGAGTGGAAATCCTTCTAGTGTTAACCTCAAACAGCACTTGGTAGGTAACTTGCAAGATTCTATACGAATCAAGCTCGTGACAACTGGAAAGCAACGATGGTGCGGCTCTTAATTGAATCAAACTTGTTCCAGGAATCAGAATTGACGGCTTCAATCATGCGGATAATTTTATCCAAATGATTCACTCTTTACGTCCGTAGTCAGCTTTGGACGGTCGAGTAAAGAGAACGGGTTTACCCGCGAAATCTTGTCAAGGAGATTTTTAATTAAATCTACCTGCCACAAGTATGATATTTTATATCGTCCAACGGTCTTCACCGACCGGAGGTAAAATGCTACCGAATTAGAATGAAATGTTCAAAGCCATTTCGTTCGTGTCTACTTATGTTGCGGCATTTGAAGACCGTGGCGTTGCGGAATCCAAGAAGAATTTGTCCCCGCATGCTTATACTTTATGTACTTAATACCTCATCTAATTCAAGAAAGCCTAAAAGTCAAGTCTTCCGCTGTATTAAACTCTGAAGCTTTCAAGAATAACAAAGGTATAAGTATGTGGGACGTGAGGTCACGAAGAGGCGAAGATCACAAGTGATGGATGCACGAGATCAAGGCAAGAGATTAATTTTCAAGATTGATATCAATGATCACATCAGCATGTTCACCTGAAAAGAAAAAGAAAAGAAAGAAGAAGACTACAAGCTCAAGACAAGCATAGTATGCTAGGTTTTATTATTGTAACTTGGGTAACGCCCTTGTTTGGAGTGACCTCCCTTAGGGGGAGATTGTTGGAAATACGTTTTTACGTATTTAGGAAGATTCGGTCACTCCAACAATATACTAAGTAGTAGCTCGTAGTCTAGACATCGTTATTTAATAAACAAGCCCAAGCCTAGCCTACAACATGTGTAGGCCGGCCCAAATATAAGCCCAAGCCCATGACAAGGGCTTGGGTATATAAACACTCTCCTTTGATGGAGAGGGTAGTGTGGTTATTCATTTTTCACATAGTTCTTATAAGTTTCTCTCTCTGGAATTGTGTGTAATCCACCATCTCTCTATCTCTTTCTCTCTCTAAAACATAAGCAAGATTTACACATCCTACAGCTGACATGGCTTTTGCAAACGTTGACAAGAATATAGCCGTTGGGTGTTGATGGGTTATTTTTTACCGTTGACACTCATTGGGACCTACCCAGTTGTTATTTTTGACAAATTTTGGGGCCGTAATTTTGGGAGTAGATAACTTTTAATTAATACACAAGATAACTTATTTTCTTTTCAATATTTTCATCATTATATTTTGAAAATACTTGCCTTATTTTTGACCAATCACATGTGCCTATCTCTCCTTTATATTTGGCTCCTATTTTTAAACAGTGTACTATCATATCCTTGTCTAACACTTTTTCTCATATAATTCATCTTTCATCAATCTTTCAAAAACAGCTTTCTTCAACAATGGCACCAAAGTTTAAACCAAGTGACTTGGTATTGGGATTCAGGAGTCAGCACAACATTATTGCTTATTTGGAGGCTGATGATACTTTGTTTCCACAATACACTCATATGGTGGTGTATTTGAATGCATCTCCACTTAGGTATGCACTTTCTCACGCTCCTCTCATCCCTGTCACTCATATTAAACAGTTTTGGAACACTGTCAGTTCCTCAATGCTTAATAATGTGACTACATTAACAGCTATTGTTCATGGGCGTACTTGGGTGGTTACTGAAGCCTTGGTTCGCCAGGCTTTGCATCTTAATGATGCAGATGGTATAATCACTCTCCCCATTAATGAAATAGAACAAGGACTTCGGGCTTTGGGGTATCCTTTCCCTGATGAGGGTACTTTAATTAAATATCATAAACAAGAATTTCCCCCAGCCTGGAAGTACCTCATACATGTCATCCTTCAATGTTTGATTCCTAAATGTACTGCCCATAATGAAATTAACAGATCTATTGCTAGTGCCATTGTGTGCATTACAAATGGGCAAAAGTTTAATTTTTCAAAACTAATTTTTGATGGCATGTGTAAAAACAAAGGGAATATGATGACTTTTGCTTATCCCAGATTTTTACAAATGGTCTTTGATGAACAAAGGTACTGCATAAGGGATCATGATGATTTTTATGAGATCCATGTGCAAAAGAAAGCTATTTTTAGTAAGATGAACTCACCCCCTCACCGTGAATTACCCCTCACCCAAGCTATGCTTGCTGTTATTGAAGCAGCACAACCCTAACCAGACCCACAACCACAAATTGAGCCAATACCAGAACCTTTGCCTTCACCTCAACACATGGAAATTGACCAAGAATCCTTCAACGCTGACACATTAAATGTTGGCGTTGACACTAGTAATCTAAACGTTGACACCTTTCCTTCACAGACCCAAACACACCTTAACCTTCAAACTACCACCCAATCCACATCATCTTCTACAACACCTGAATATTGGTTGCAAAAACACCCAAGGACTACTTGAGTGTTCTCCTCTAGTGGTCCTAGCCATGCTGCAGAGAGAACCACCACCACAAGTGTGGTTGGTGCTATGGATGAGGCTGGGACTATTGGTACTAGCTTAGATACAGGCCAAGCCAGTCCTAACATCTTTAAGACCTCATCCATGTCCCATGACTCTACTTTGGGAGGTCAAATACCCATTCTAGAGGAGGGTAGATTGGAACCATACACATTGATGGAATTGACGGCTGTCTGCATTAGCTTGCAAAAGCAAAATACAGACCTAGTACAAACAGTCAGTACACAAGGCCTTGAACTCAAGCACTTGAGGGAGAGGATTGTTATTTTGGAGGATGCTAACAATAGGCGTGGGATGGAGGAATCTTCTAAAGGGGGGGATGAGCAGATCTATGTGAGTGACAAAGGCTCACATGATGGAGAATCTTTGGGTGTTGCTGAAGCCCTCACTGAATTGAAGAAGCAACCAGGTTTTGATACATCTTTGGTTACTCCTACAAACTTGAACTTATCTTTTACAGCTATGTTGGAGCAGTTTACAAGAGGCACTGAGACAAGTAAGGTGAGCATTGACAAGCAAAATTTGAACGCTGACACCTCAAGCGCTGACAAGAGTAAGTTGGGCGCTGACACACATAATTTGAGCGTTGACAGACCTGCAGATATGGTTGATGTGTTCCAGTCATCAGCTATCATCAAAGAAGTGTTTTCACAGGTACCATCATCATCTTTACCCATCCTTGATCCATTAGGTAAGGGTAAAGGAATTATGGTAGAAATAGAAGCTCCAAAGGATGCAGCACAAGAAGAGTTTGATTCAAGGTTGGCTGCAGAACTTGTGGAACAAGAGATGAAGAAGGTTGGTGAATCACCATTTGTTGTTACTTCTGAGGAACAAGAAGGAAGTGATGAAGGGAGTTCAGATTCAAGTGTTATGATAACTGAACAGCCAGAAAGACTTGAATATGGTGATGACTTGGCAAGAGAGAAGCTTAGAGAGTTAAAATTGCAAGTAGACTATGATATGCCAGAAGTTGCTCAGATGTACCATGCTTGGGAGAATAGGATTATGGAGAATCCAGATTTGACAATTTTAGACCAAATTTGGGGATTGGAGATTCTTCTAAGAGTTCAAAGAGACTGCAAGGTAATTCTGAAGCATAAGGCTAGCAATGTTTTCTCACTGCTGAAGAGGGATAGAATGGAGCTTTACTACATGTTACTCAGATGTCATGGAACTGGATGGACCTTCAAGAAATTGCAGGGATTATCCTTTGAAGAATTAGAGTACAAGGCATATCCCATTTGGGCAAGAGTGAAGGAAATGACTACTCTTAGACTTCTTTCAGATGAAAGGAAAGAAGAACTTGCAGAAGAGATGGAGATTCAGAAGGCAATGATTGTTCTAAGGCCTTTGAAGAAGGGAGTTCCACTTGAGTTCCCTAAAGGTTTAAATAAAGTGAATCCCAGTGAAGTTGTTCTTAGAAGGAGCATTAAGCTCTCACCCATGGAAGCTTCCGATATGGTACAAGTGTTACCTCTTGATGCCAGAAACCCTATCATTAGCTATGAGGAAGATGCAAGTGGGTTTTGGATGATTAGCAGATATGGGAAAGAGGTACACACATTTACTACTCTTATGTCTCTCTTTGCAAGTATGGATAGGGAAGACTTGGCAGACCTTTGGAGGTTGTTTCTGGCCAAGTATGAGACTGAAGCACCTACTTCAGTCATTGGAATAAAGCTTTGGTCAACATTCAAGAGAATGTGTGCACCAGAAGAAGAAGATCCTGTTTGGAAGGATCTTGAGGATGATATCAGTGGACTTCAATGGCGTTTATATTCAGCTGCTGGTGTATATTATTTGAGCTCTACAAATTTTGCTGAGTATCTTCTTGTAGATGCTGAGTAACCCATGTCCAAAGAAGTTTTGGACAAGATGAAGACAACACAGCTAGAGATTGACTATTCAAGTGACGTGGCCAAAGATTTGATTAGGCATGTTTATTACCAATATGATAAGATTTGTAAGATTCCTCCTAGTTCTTAATTTTTTATTCAGAAACTTGATTACTAGAGTAGATATCAAGTTTACGGGAGGATTGTTGGGAATAAAATGTAGCCAGTACACTTGAACGCTGACAAGAAGAAAACAAGCGTTGATAAGAAGAAAACAAACGTTGACAGATCAAGCGTTGAGAGAAAGAAGTCAAGCGTTGATAGGATGAAGTCAAGCACTGGTAGAAAGATATGGTATACGCGTATTATGTTTCTAGTTTGTTTCTAGTATAGATAGGATCAACAATGTATTTTCTATATTTATCTTTACCTAGAATAGCTGATACGTAGACTCTTGTACAAGGCTTCTTATGTCTATAAAAGAAGACCTTTAGGTTTACTTTCATATAAGTTTTTCATACTTTTAACACTTTCATTTTAAGCAAGTTTGTTCTAATCAATCAAGTGAAAGTTTGTTTTACATTCTTTGTGTGTTCTTGTTTGAGTATTAATTCCGCATAATACTTAAATTGTTTTATACACAAACAAAGTTTTTCTACGTGTTTAACCTGATCTAATCTCGTTTACACAAGCTAAATCGATCTAAGTTTGGGATCAACAGGGAGATTAAGTGCTTAAGCTTTCTTCTTTCTTTCTTCTCGTCTCGACTCGATTTAATTTCTTTGTCTTTCTCGACGTCGTCTCAGGATTTGTCGATATAAGTTGAACTTGTCTTATAATTTTCTTCTATAATTAGACTTGAGTTCTTCGACTTCATTAAACTTCCTTCTTTAGACTTTTTCTTTGATAAATATTAAGAATAGGTCTTGGACTTCACGTCTTTTTACATTCTCCATCCTTTGACTTCGTCTTTATTCTTTTTCTTCGATAAAAGCCCGTGAAAGCCCATGTTTTCTTCCTTTTTCATCTTTTGGTCCTAAAACACAATAAAAACACAAACCACGCAATTCCGACTTTTACGACATAAAATACACGTTTTGGTCTAGTTATTATTGGAAATAAGTGGTAAAAGGATAAGTTTTTTCACACTTATTAGTGGACAACGCCGTGCAATCTTGTTTTCTTGAGGACCAGCTCACTAGTTTTTCGCCTAAGAATTGTGCTCCACCGGAAGTGCTCTTGAATGTATCATGACACCCTGCATGGTCGGCATTTGAAAAACCAGTTAGATTAAAATCCTTCGTATACCAGAGACCCATGTGAATGGTTCCCCGAAGATAACGAAAGATCCTTTTAACCTCCTTGAGGTGCTTCTCGGTTGTCTTAGCTTGATACCGATCACATAAACAAGTAGCATGCACAATGTCCGGTCTGCTTGAGGTTAAGTACATAAGGGACCCGATCATACTTCGGTATTTTGTAGCATCTACAAATGTCCATTTCTTATCTAAATCTAGGTTGTGTTTAGTGTCCATTGGAGTACCAACTGGATTACAGTTTTCCATTCCAAATTTCGTTAGAATCTCGAGCACATATTTGGACTGATTTATGAAAATACTACCAGCGGAATGGTGAACTTGGAGACCAAGAAAGAACGTAATTTCCCCCATCATGGACATTTCAAATCGGATTTTCCTAAGGTCGGCAAATAATATTTTGGGTTTGTAGAACCAAAAGTTATATCATCTACATAGACCTGAGCCACCAAGATGTCGTTTCCGTAGTGCTTGATAAACAACGTTGGATCAATGGTTCCTTTTCTAAAGTGGTTTTGGAGAAGAAATGATGATAATTCGTCGTACCATGCCCTCGGTGCTTGTTTCAAACCATAAATTGCCTTTTTCAACTTGTAGACATGGCTTGGATGTTTGGTGTTGATGAAACCTTCAGGTTGACATACGTACACATCTTCTTTTAAGGGCCCATGCAAGAAAGCCGTCTTCACGTCCATTTGATACACAGTGAATGATTTGTAAGCAGCGTATGCCAAGAAAATCCTAATAGCTTCCATCCGAGCAACCAGGGCGAAGGATTCTACGAAATCAATTCCCTCATGCTGTTTATAACCTCTCACAACTAACTGAGTCTTATTCCTAATGACCGTTTGCTCTTCATCCAACTTGTTTTTGAATAACCATTTCAGGGTAAGGGGATCGATATTGTCCGGGTGTGGTACTAACTCCCATACATCAAGTAGGATAAACTGATTGAGCTCTTCTTGCATAGACTCAATCCATGATGCGTCGGTCATTGCTTCTTTAACACTTGCTGGTTCCATTGTGCTGACTAATAGTGCATAGATACACATATCACCATCTATACGCAGCCGATTTCGTGTCGAGACTGGTCGTGAGAGATTGCTAATAATTTGAACCAAAGGATGATCCTTAGTCCATTTGTGTTCATGTGGAAGTGTATGAGAAACTTGATGCGAGTTTGATGGATCCACATATGGTGTTGAAGGCTGAGTAGTACTTGTGGAAACTACAAATGAATTAACAAACTCATGTTCGATGAGCATCGCATTGTTTGCCTTTTCAGCAACTATTTCATTCTGAAAATGAACATGATTAGGAATTTGTTAAGAATGTTGTTGAGTTGCGTCAGCAGTCGAAGAAGTGGTTGTAATATTTGGAGTCAATATGGTTGAGGTTGACGTAGATGGTGCAGAAGAAGATGTTGTTGGTGTAGATGCAGTCGGGGGTTCTTGAACTACCGTAGTAGGTGCAGCCGTGGCATTTTGAGGAACACCAAATGATGAAGGACCCTCCATATATTCATCATAAATTGGACCAAATAAAACTTCCAAGTCACGTTGCGAGGGTTGTAACGATGAGATTGCTGACGGTGCAAATTGAAGCGCGAGTCCTAAACTTACGTGGCCAGAAGTTTGACCATGAGGCTCGGGATGTGAACTTCTATGTTGAGAGGCCATATCCGAGAGTTCATCAAAGGTAACATTCATAGTCTCCATTACCTTTCTTTTCCTTAGATTATAAACCCTGTAAGCACAAGCAACTTCAACTAACCAATGAAAAAGCCAATATCACCTTTGGGTTCAAGTTTACCGATATCTTCACGATCATTCTTCAAATAACATAATGCACCCAAGACATGTAAAAATGAAATATCCGGTTTTCTTCCATTAATTATCTCATAGGTGTTTTATTGAAAGGGGTGTGAATAATGGAGCAGTTTTGAGTATAACATGCAGTTGCTATAGCGTCGGCCCAAAGGAATAACGGTGCACTGGAGGAGATAAGCATCGTCCGAGCAGCTTCAACTAACGTATCAGTCTTCGGATAACATAATGCACCGATGACGTGTAAAAATGAAATATCCGGTTTTCTTCCGTTAATGATCTCATAAGGTGTTTTTTTGAAACCGGTGTGAATAATGGAGCAGTTTTGAGTATATCATGCAGTTGCTACAGCGTCGGCCCAAAGCAATAACGGTGCACTGGAGGAGAGAAGCATCGTCCGAGCTGCTTCAACTAACGTACGATTCCTCCGTTCCACAACTCCATTTTGCTCTAGAGTTCTTACAGCCGAAGTTTGATGAGAAATCCTAACTTCGTCAAAATAAGCTTTCAGTTTCTGATTGGTGAATTCTATGCCGTTATCCATTCTTACAATGATAACAGGACCTTGAAGTAGCACTGATGTTTTCTTCAAGAAATTAATAATTACATCAGGGGCTTCATCTTTTGATGCAAAAAAATGAACCCATGTGTAACGAGAATAATCATCCACAATTACAAGGACATACCGCTTTCCATTAATGCTTTTAATTCTCATTGGGCCACACAAGTCCATACGTAAGAGATGTAACCTATTCGTTGAGTTGGGAACAGGTTTGGGTTCTTGAGGTTTCTTCTTACTTTTACCTTGCTCACAGGAAGGACAAAGATGGTCTTTTGTATATTTAAACTTTGGAAGACCGGTAACGAGATCATCTTTCGCAAGTTGGGTGATGACATCGAAATTGAGATGAGATAACCTTTGATGCCATAACCATGACTTTGTTGAAGTGGCCCGGGCCATGAGACAAATTGGAGAAGCAGCAGACATTTGAAAAAGATCAATGGTGTAAAGGTTGGTGGTATGATTTCCTTTCAACAAATCAATTCCTTCAAGATCTCTTACAAAATATGTATGACTTCTGAAAGCAACCTCCACATTTAAATCACAAAATTGCCCAACCGAGAACAAATTGTGTCCCAAGCCATCAACAAAAGAGACTCTGGTGATGATGCAATGAATATCACCATATCCTAGAATTGCCGCAACAAGATCATTTCCAAATCAAACAGTTCCCATGAAACGCCATACAAAGTTCTTGAGAAGGCTTCGATTCCCAGTCATATGTTTGGATCCGCCCGAGTCCACGCACCAGAGACAAATTTCAACAGCCTGCCAATGATAAGAGAAGAAAATATTTTGGCAACCGATGAAATAGGTTCCTGTAGGGTTAGATGATAATTAAGCCGTATCACATACCGACGTTTCATTGTCAGTATGAGATCTACTAATGTCGATAATTTTGCCACTACAGTCAAAATTTCTACCAGTAGGCAACCATTTAGAGGTGAATCTAGGGCTACTAGGCTTAGCAATACTTTCTGTGGACCCTACGTGCGTACTTTTTGGAACATACACCTTAGCTTTAGGAGTGCGTTGTTGTTCACTGACTGACAGCTTGTCAATTCGAGTGTAACCACCATAATTCAAACCATTCATAGTCAAACCACAAGCATCATGACTAAAAGTAAAGAAACATGTATTACATTTAGCACAAATAACTTCAGATTTTTCATTTCGAATAGCAAGCTTAAAGTCATTACATTCAGATGAATTAAGCGTATGATTATGATTAAAAAGCGGTAAATTCCTAGGGTGTTCTTATACTTCCACATTATTGATGTTGGGGCGACTACTTCTAGAGGAAAAAGGGACCCTATCATTTCTTGTATTGCTCGTAGGATGTGGCCTTCTGCTCTTAGTGTAGTTGTTTATTCCTGTAGAAGAAGACACACGTCTATTAGAATTGGCACTTTTTAAATCAATGACTTGTGGTTGAGTTATAGTGATCGGTTTTGTCCTAACGCTTGCTTTACGTTGTTTGCTAGGCACAGAGGGAGAACTAACACAAAACATTCCTCGGGCAATCACAGCAACTTTCGTTCCAGCAACCTTGGGAAAAGGTGTCACTGCAATACGAGTGGGTCCCGAGGTTGCTGGTGTCTGAATCATACTAGGCTCAGAAGTCGTATCTTTTAATAAGGCTTTTAACTTACAGTTCTCACAGATTTTATCAATAAGTTTCTGATAGACAGACTTACTTTGTTCAACAGCCCGCTTATATGAACCAACAACAGATTCTAGATCAACAATTTTAGCCTTAAGCTTCTGAACATTTCCATCACTGACATTCTCTAACCCTGAAGAGGTCAAATTATTTTCCATAACAACTCCTTACTGAGCCTGCAACCGTGCGATAGTTTGTTGCATTTCATTGTAGGCTTTATCATATGAAATTTTTTTATATTGCCATTCATCACATTTTTTGACAAACTTATTCCATAGATCGGTAAATTCTTTCTCCTTTTTAATGACAACATATTCCATATTCTCTTTCATACGTTCAAGCTCAGTTTGGAGGGTTTCTTGATTTGACACAGAGGTATCTAACGCAATGGGGCTACTATCAACATTATCACGTGCATTAGAGAGACGTTCAAGATCGTTTTCCAAAACTTTGATTTTATCAAGAGATTCATCAGCCTCCTTCGTCAAAGATTTGAAGTCTTCAACAAATTTTGCTAATTCTTTTATAAAAGAGTTTTCCAAATTGCTTATCCGAGCATCAACTTGATTAATAATCGGATTAATATCGTTTTGAAGAATTTTATGGACCTCAATCTGAACAGGTGATGTAAAATTTCCTCCTGTGATTTTGGAATTAACAACACGTTTAAGTATGACAAAATTATCTTTTAGCTCGTTTAGAAATCGGCGTGTGATACTCGGTTTAGGAGGGTCATCAGACAATTCCTCCCTTGGGTGGAAAAGCATTTCATTACTCGTTTTAGACCGAACAAAAACAGTTGGAGGATTAACTTTTGGATAATCAACGGGTGTCACTTCTTTATCAAGCTTTTTCATTCTTAAACGAGTCTCTATGCAAGTTCAGTAGTTTCCTCAGAATCATGCACACTAGGAGGGTCATGCTAATCAGACAAGAGCACACTACCATTATATAAATTTTCATTAGTGGCCTGAACTTGCTTAAGATATTCGGGATTAGGAGGAAGAGGACAACCTAAAGCCAATTTGTATCGAGTGTAGTTTATTTCATTCACTTTTGGTGCGAGAATATTTATCGTCTGCATAGTTTGGACACGTTTTATTAAAATGTTGTCTAATTCTCTAATCCTATCCTGAGCTTTGCAAAAATCCTCAAGAAGCCCATCTTCTCGAATTTGGAAATCATGTTTCAGCTTTTTTCGTTCTTCTTTTAAATCCAAAATAGTAGATTTTTTAGTTGAAAGCAGTTTATTAAGAGAGGTGATTTCGTCATTCAGTTCGCTTATCTTTTTAGCACTACTTAAATGTAAGGCATTTAATTTCTTAGTTGGGAATTTTTCTTGATAAACCGATGTAGCATGAGCTTGTTCAAGTTCTTTAATTCTAGTCTGATGAATTTCAAAACTTTTCTCCCTTTCCTTATATCTCGCAAGCTCAGTGGTCAATTTGGCATTAGTTTCTCTAAACTTATTATTAACCACGGTATCATGGTCAACATCCTTAGCAAGCTTATCTAATAAAGATTTATAATATGCAAGTGTCGCATCAGGAAGGGTTGTAAGCTGGGCAACTTGATCCACACTAAGTTCCACACTGTGCTCATTCAAAATAATATTACTATTATTCGTTTGAACCCCGTGTGTCTCAATGTAGGGCTCAAGCATCTCAGTATACTCCTCCTCCTGATTAGACGTACTATATATATCATTATCATCGAAACGTGGATGTACCTCAGAGGGACCGTCTGAATCATAAACGGGGGCTCTATCAACATGCATTCCTGAGGTAGATGCTTGCTGTAAGTTAGCCATCAAGATGTAGTTGGCATTCACCTCTTCTTCCTCGTCATATTCTAAAGCAGAAGCCATAAGATCGAATTCCTCAGCTTGAAGTGGAATCCCTGCCTCTTCCTTTTGTGCTATGTGAAGCTGAGTCTAAAGATAAGCAACATCACTCTTCTTTTTGGCTTGCAATCTCGAGCATAATGACCAAATCCCCTGCAGTTGTAGCACTGAATCTGACGATTATTGTTTCCATTTCCCGTACCAGTATTCTCAGCCCTTGCAGCCATAATGTTTCCCATCTGGTTACCTACCGCTGGCACAACTGTTAACCCATCTGATTTCTCGCATTCGGATTCTGACCACGGTTTTGACCATATTGATTTCCTGCATTGCCAACGGTCTTCCCAACATTCTGACCATATTGTTGAAACTGAGTCCCCGTGTTCCCAGCAATTACCAATTGGCGATCTTGGTTCGCATTCATGAAAGGTTGAACAATATGCCTATTTCTAGTGTTCGAGGAGATTCTCTGATTGTTGTTGGTGGGGTTAATGGTGAATTTGAATGCCGTTGTAAGTAGGGCAAGACCAGTATTAATAGCATGAGTAGGACCGGTGATGTCATCAAAACAAGCAATGGGTTGTTGTAAGTAATTCACAGCAGCAGGAGGTTGATATCCATAAGAGGTGAGTTGTTGTTGTGGCATGAAGTTACTTGATTAGGGTTGATGGTAGGGTACCATGGGATATGACAAAGATGACGGGGAATTTGCCATAAAAGCTAATGGATCAATGGAAACCTTGGTTTCCTCGAATCTTTTAGCTACTAGGCATAGCCATTGTTCATATAATTATGCAATCAAAGCGGAAAAGAACAATAACTATGTAACAAGGTGTTTAGGGAACAAGACACATGAATTAAAACAAACGGATTGTTAATTATATTAATAATCAACAACCACTAGACGTGTATACATTAATCCCACGTCTAGTGCAACACACGCTTTAGGTTTACATTGTGAAAGATTGTTATGAGTAAAACCTAATACCCTTGGTTCCTTTTATAGTGTAAGGAATAGGGTTTCCAAGAGATAATTATGAATAAACATGAATATCTTCTATTTAAATAACTAATACAGAATATATTCTGCATACTTATCCTAAATAGAAGCTTCCAACAACGTTTGACTTTTGTTGACTTCTGTCAACGCCTGATTTGCTCTTGACAACACCTGGATTACACTTGTCAACACTTAGACAAATGCCTTCATATTTTTTTTTAGTTTCTGCCACATCAACTTTTTGACCCAACAATCTTCCCCTAGTTGATGTCGGCAAAACTCTTTGTGTATCTCTTGTATGTTGTACATCATCTTCAAATTGCTTCCCCTTAATTGTAGCACGTATGTCTTCCCCTTTTTGCCACATCAACAGGGAAGTAAACAATGTATGCAATCTTGAAGATTCTCCAAATGTAGGCTCTATGTAATGATCTTGAAGAAAAACAAATATAATATTCTTGATGTAGAAGTAGAATAACCCAACCTTGTGTTCCATGTCTTGCACTATCCATGTGACGAAGACCTTATACTGATGATTAAATATAAGTAGACCTCGATCCCTTGTCAATATTCTCATCCTTTGTGAGACACTGAGCACGATAATGTAACTCCTTCAAGTGTTATGACAAGTCTTCGTCACCAACCGTGTAAGCATGAACAAGCAACTTTTAAAGAATAATGTTGACGAGGCACCATCTTTAAAGATATGATAGAACACAAACTCGCGAAAATCTTCTTCGAACATCAAACTTATCATAAGAATTCTTCCCTTAAGATAACACCTCTTCATGACGATTCTTAACCTTCATATCATATGTAAAAGCACTTAGACGGATAACTCTTTTACAAGGTTACCCCGATTACATAATCAAATCCAATAAATTACTTCACAAATTGTTGCCAACTCGCATTAAAATCATTAATCCCTTTTAAAAATATCCGAGCCATAAATATCAACTTGATATTCTGAATAAATACGGAGATTCCATGTACCTTTGCGTGTAAATAACTCTTTTTGTGTGCCAAAATCGTATCAATTTTCTTAAACAGCAGCTATTCCTTTGTTATCCGAGAACCTTCACTGTACAACATCTTAATCAATGCATTGTCTAATATCGGAGAAAGCGTATCAACGCTTGAACTAACCTTTCTTGGACAACACATGTCAACGCTTTCTAACAGCGTTAACTTTATTCTTGTCAGCGTCGAATACATACCTGTCAGCGTCTATCTCATTCTCGTCAGCACCTCTTTCAAACACTAACAACATCTGTGGATACTTAGAATCACTTTCCTTTTATGTCTATATCCCACGTTTTTACTATCATGTGAATACTTACAGACCGAAAATCTCATACCATATATAACTAACTGAATCCTGGTCACCCTTATTTGTAGGACATAAACGTTCATATTACTTTTATCAGTAAATATCTGTACATATAAAGTATATCCCTATAACAATGTATATATCATGGCCATAAATATATAGATACCTTTGACTAAGGAATTTTTCCTAAAAATCAGCAATCTTAAACCATTTCCACACGTTTGTTTGAGGTTACCTCCAATCTATTCCCTAAAAACCAGGGATCTCTATCTAGATTAGAAAAGGAACGTGTGTAACATATGAAATTCATGTATCCCACGTTCAACTTTTGTCACATTCTGCTTTATTCTAGCTTGAGTGTCCCACGTGATATACACCATTCATGCTTTGCACACGTGAACAACCTTGACAAGACCATGTTGCTTATTCCTTTTCTTTTAATCTCACGTATGCTACTACATCAATAATGACCACCATTACCACTAATAGCCAGATTTTAGGGTTCACAAATAAAGGACCCCTACACAACCTCCTTTACAACAGCTTCTAATCATGAATGACACTTTTCTTTTCTGTCTAAAAACTCGATCTAGGGTTTAGAATAAACCCTAATTCATTATTTTATGTGAAACAGAAAACTTTGTACCTTCTTTGCAGCCGACTTCGAATTCAAATAACTTTCTGATAAAAGCTCAGATCGAAAATCCCTTCAGTGAGATCCTTGACACAAGTGCCAAGAATCTGCAGTTCAAAAATCACGATGATCAAACGGTTAACGAAGGAGAAATCGTGTTTTGAATATGGTTGTCCACAGAAAACTGCATACAAACACTGCTGACTTCGACGCTTAATAACTTTTTCTTGGAGATGAAACTTGACAATCCCTCCAGTGTATTTCTAGATATATGTGTATAAAACAAACACAAGAAATTTTGTGACGATCCAACGGTCCAATAAAAAGTTATAGCCTTCTGAATACTGCTGCGCACACAAAAACGTCCAAAAAAACCGTAGACGGATTTTTCTTCTTTTCACCATTACGAACACCTTGTTGGTCCTAGCATCACGAGCCACAAGGCTCTAATACCAACTATGGAAACATTGGTTTACTCGAATCTTTTAGCTACTAGGCATAGCCATTGTTCATATGATTATACAATCAAAGCGGAAAAGAACAATAACTATGTAACAAGGTGTTTAGGGAACAAGACACGTGAATTAAAACAAACGGATTGTTAATTATATTAATAATCAACAACCACTAGACGTGTATACATTAATCCCACGTCTAGTGCAACACACGCTTTAGGTTTACATTGTGAATGATTGTTATGAGTAAAACCTAATATCCTTGGTTCCTTTTATAGTGTAAGGAATAGGGTTTACAAGAGATAATTATGAATAAACATGAATATCTTCTATTTAAATAACTAATACAGAATATATTCTGCATACTTATCCTAAATAGAAGCTTCCAACAACGTTTGACTTTTGTTGACTTCTGTCAACGCCTGATTTGCTCTTGACAACGCCTGGATTACACTTGTCAACGCTTAGACAAATGCCTTCATATTTTCTTCTTTTTTTTTAGTTTCTGCCACGTCAACTTTTTGACCCAACAGGATCTTGGGTTTTGGCACGTCTTTCAGCCCTAACTTCGTTAGCTTCATCTTGATTCATCTTCAAATAATCATATACTTGAGTGTAGTCCACGACATGAAGATCCTTGGTTTGATTGACAAGAGTGACATATCGTGAGATTTTAGAAGGAAGATTATCAAGAAATTTGATGTTGGTAGCAATTTGTGCAAGTTCATGTTTGTTTCTTCTAAGATGATTCATGAGGGTTGAAAACCGATGGTAGTAATGTTCAATTTGTTCCCCTTCAGTAGACGTAAATTTCTCCCATTCACGAAGCAACTTATTTTCCTTTTCTTGTAAACCTATTTCGCTCCCCTTCATCATTTTTTGAATCCTAAGCCACATCTCGTGTGCGGTTTCACAACTATCAACAGCAACATAAACATCTTTAGGAAGTCCCATCAGAATGACTTGAATTGCTTGATCATCAACGTCGAGTTGTTTGGATTCAGCTTCAGTTAATTCTTCATCCGTTTGCTCATGACTAGAGTCAGCCACTGAGTTAGCATTCGTAGGGTCCCCAGGCACAAGAATTGTTCTTCTAACATACGGACCTTTTTGAATCGAGCTGACAATCAACTTTCCCAAAGGTTTACATTTTGCATAACGAAGGAGACGACTAGCCCATGTAGTGTAATTCTCCTTGGTAAGCATTGGTGGACGATTCCCAGTACCCGCAACATAAATATCTTGTTGAGACGTCATCATAGAAGTCGTGTGAAAAACAGGATCTCAATTCGTAGAAAGCGTGTGTTGGAGTGTCGACCAAATCAAACTTTGCCTATATTTTCCAGCCCAACAAAAATACCTCAGCCCGACAAAACGGCAAGTCAAACAAGATTTAATAAAACAGATCGAAGTCCTTGATCGTAATGATGATCGTGGTCTTAGATCGTGGTCTTGGATCGTGGTCTAAGATCGTGGTCTTGGGTCGCAATCTTTGATCATGACGATTGATCGTAACACTGGTCGTACTCCTTGATCGTGACGCTGGATCGTACTCCTTGATCATGACGCTAGATCGCACTCCTTGATCGTGACACTGGATCGTAGCCTTGGATCGCAGTGGGGATCGTAGTCACTAGAACGTACTCGGATCGCAATCATTAGATCGTAGTCAGATCGCAGTCACTAGATCGTACTCAGATCGCAGTTACTAGATCGTACTCCTTGATCGTAGTATTGATCGTAGTAATAGATCGTAACATGGATCGTAAGTTGTGATCGTGATATTGGATCGCAAGTAGAAACCCCAGGTTTATGCAATCAAAATAATCAGATCGTAACAAGTAAAGTGTTCGAGACTTGAAGGAAACAAGAAAGATTAGATTTTTTCTTGGGAATTCGTGTTTCTAGCCAAGCCAATGTACCCAAAACGCTCCTACAACTACTTAGAAGATATATGAAAAACGAAACACAATAAAATTAAGGACAACACCCAAGAGCTATCCACGAATCCCTTGGCGAATGATACCACTTGTAGGACTTATGCACACGACTTAACCCAATACGAATAACATCATGGAATAAACCAAAAAGAAATATTAGATTAAGAAGAATAAAAGAGAAGAACAAAGATGGTTGTGAATTCCTAGTGAGAGAAAGACATATGTTTCTATCTCTACAATCTATGAAAATGGAAGACACACACACTCAAAGAGGTGCTAGGGGCCTTTTATACTACAAGCGTAAAGTATAGAAGCCTTCCTCATTTGAGTGTTCGGGACTAATTCCCGTTACATACCAAACATTATACTAGAACTCTCAACACCATTATGTAGCATTTTCCACGAGCTTCGCAACGGTATATTATATGACCATCACTTTAAATACGGCTAACAGTAAAAGATCAAATGGTTAAAACCAAACTGAACAGTACAACTAATAGCCCAGCTAATTTAGCGTAGACATAGTTCTAGTTGTGTAAGAAGCACAAAAGCACGCTTACGGAATCGAATGATGGCCAGATTAAATACAATCCATCACTGTCTAGCATGATAGAAAAATCAACACGTATAAACATGAAACAAGGTTAACATAAAGGGGCATTATATATTATCAGCATAAAAACGAAGTTTAACCATGATAGTATGACAACATAATCAACATAAGGAAACATAACCATTAATGAGGGGACATGAAAGAAATATGACTATAATGAAATGAAATCTAAAAATCACTGGTATGGACGACCATGGGTCGGTTCACATAACAAGATTGACATGAGTAAGGATGAACGCCTATGGGTCAGTTTACCAAAACAAAATTGACAAGGCAAGGGTGAACGCCTATAGGTCGGTTCACCAAAACAAAATTGACATGAGCAAGGGTGAACGCCTATGGGTCGGTTCACCAAAACAAAATTGACATGAGCAAGGGTGAACGCCTATGGGTCGTTTCACCAAAAAAAAGTTGACATGAGCAAGGGTGAACGCCTATGGTTCGGTTCACCAAAACAAAGTTCGAATGAAAAGCACATGCGACTAAATATGGCCAGTCTTGTACCAACCATTACTTAGTTAAAATACCTGCAACAATAATACATGAAAATAAATAAATGAAAATCAACTGTCAAAAACTTAACATAAAAGGTGTGACTAAGTATGAACTACGGTGGCTCAGCCCATATTAGTCAAAATTCACAAGGAAACATCATGCATAAAACAATGACATGTAACTAAGTCGGATGACTGTTGTTCAATCCATATTAGTAAAACAATCCCTAGGAAAACATCATGGTTAAAAAAAAGGTTTTGAAATTATCAATGCACGGAATAACAAGCGTCGGCTTAGGAAGATCCTGGTGACTACCCACTAGTCATAGGTCAAGTTTTAGAGCCTACAGGTCGAAACCTTGGCTCTGATACCATAATTGTAACACCTCATTTTGATACATGGAATATCATAGTATAATTATGGCATGTCATCAAAGCATGCAAGGTAAATGTCTAAAACATTAAATGACCATAAAGGGAAGTACCGGAAACAGACATCGGTAGTCCAACATAAGCTCACACACAAGAATATAAGTACTGAAAGAAAAGGACTATACAATGTCCAAAAGAAATAATGTATAAAAATGCACAAGGTAAATGAGGCTGGATAGCTTCCATCCAGATGCACATACTCTCAAGGTCCTAAGTACGTCCTTGAGTACCTGCCGTTTAGGAACATGAAAAGGAAACGGCTGAGCAAAACGCCCAGTGAACGGATATATAACATAGTGTGAATAACATAAGCATAAGAAAGACTATATAGCAGTGGAAATGTATAAGTCATGGAAAACCTGGTACATGTTTATAAAAATGGTTTTATAGTTTGAAAAGCTTATGATTAACTTATGAAAAGCTGTATTTTAAATTTAGCCAAGAGCCCATATAGGTCATAAGGTGTCAACGTGCATGAATACTTAGAAGGGTGACCTCATCATGCAATTAGAGGAGTTGCCTCTAATTATCCTGGTCTGGGTAGGAGGGATCAACTCCTTGTGAAGGATGCAAGGCACACACCACATTCACCAAGAAAATCCTGAAAACATGTAACTAGGATGCACCCATACGCCCCACATGATAATATAAATATATGGCCAAAACTAAAAGGGACACCACGAGTAATCACTCCGTCGTGGGGAAGTCATAACACGGTTGCCTCTAGTGTTATGATTATGGTACCTCCATAACTAGGTGAAACTGGCATGCATGTATATAGCTCAGGAATTTAAAATAAAACATAAGCATTGAAAACATATAAAATAACTGGGGAAAATAGATGGCTGCAAACAGGGAATCTTAATCAAACATACGAAGGAATGTCCATACTGAAGGACGGAATATCCGTACCTTATGTCCAATGGTGAAGCTAGAAGGAAAGCTGAACGATCTACTCCGACTTCGTGGATACTACATAAATAAGGGACATGTATGAGTTGTCTGATTACTGAGTGTGTTACTGGTTCTGTGTGTTCTTAGCTTTTTATATGCTCTTGTCATGTTTTACTGTTTTAGATATTATCTTGTATTTATTCATGCTTTACATGTATTCTGATTATGTATTTCATGTATTCTTGTATTACTATACTTGTAGTGTTATAATAAGTAACTTTCTAAAAATAACAGGTTTCCAAAAATAGAAAGTTTACAAAAATAGAATGTTTCCAAAAATAGTAAGTTTCCTGAAATAGAAAGTTTCCATAAATAGAAATAAGCTAAATTAATAAGTCTAAAATATAAGCTAGTGCTTATTAATCATATGTTATAAGTCATGATAATTTATTAGTAAAGTTTATTAAATTAAATACTTAGGCTAACATGATTATTAATTAATAATGATAAAGCATGGTTTATTAATTAATAAAAATGTCATGGTTAAATTAATAAACTTTACCTTATAATATTTAATTAAATTAAGTCGTGGTTTAATTTAATTAAGCCTAAATAAATACTTACGGTATAACATTTTTTATTTATTTAAATAAATATAACCTAAGTTAAAGGTTAATTTAATTATTCTTGAATTAAACTAATTAATTTAACTAATTAAACATATTAATTTTTAGTAAATCCCGAGCCCCGAACCCGAGAAAAAAGCAAGCACCAAACACCACCCCTAGCCGACGGCTGGGTGGTCGCTGCCGCCGGCTAAGCAGCCGTCGGCTGCCACTGCCTTCACAGGCTTGGCACCGGCCAAAGCCTCGTTCCCCCTCCTGCGACCAAAGAACCCACCGGCCTAAGGCCGGTTCCCACTGTTTTATCGAGATACCCCCTGTGAGGATCTCGGTTTGATGCTGACCGAACAAGAACCACACCGAGCCCCATGATGGGTCTCGGCTAGTGGTCAAATATGTCTATTGGTTTGTGTGCGCCGAACCCAAAACACTACTAAACTAACCCTTTTCCTTGTTTAATCGAATTCATAACATGTTTAATTTACGTTTTAAAGATCCATGTTCATAATTAAAATTAAGAATGAAAGGATTAAGGTTTGGTTGAATACCTAATGCGTGAATGGAATTAGCAATAGAACGCGAACATGTATACGTCAAAACCAAAGGTCAAATCACACAAAAATCGTCCTTGTGCTTGGTGGCTGTCGCGGCTACAGGGATAGAAGGAGGTAGGGTTTTGTTGTCCCATAGATTATGTGATGATTCTACACGAATTAAAGAAGAAAGGTAGATAAAAGATAGATGATTTTTAGAGAGAGAAAGTAGTGATGACGTATAGTACCCATCCGGGTCATGGACCCGGCCCATGGGTACTACCCGTATCTGTCCCATCACGAATGGGTTGGGTTAATCAGTTAAGCTTATGAGCTTAAATGAACAGTGGCCGTATAAAGTGTGTGCGTCCCACGACCCGGTACAGCCGGGACAGGGTTTGACAGAATCACAATCTTATTAGGGTTGAGATTCACCCTAAAGTATAGGATATACACTAACCATAATTAGAAGATAACAATCAATCTAATTATTGTGGTTATCCTATACTTGGTGCCGAAGTAAACAGTGAGCCCATTAGGGTTTCACTGCCTATATAAGGAACCCCCAAGGGTTCCACAAAGGTATTACATTCTCCATACTCTAGACCTTACATCCGATTCTTAACCCTAACCGATTACTTACTCTCACGCCGGAGTCTAATCGTGGGATACATTCCCACGGTAAGCCTAACGCGTGTTGCTTTAGTGTGTAGGATCTCAGCAAGACTATTCACTTGGTGCAAGAGCCGGAGCCCAGCCAACCCTAATTAAGCCTAATTTGGGTCTAGTTAGGATCATCTAACTTTTGTATCAACAAGTTGGAGCCATTCATGGGACCAATACACTAAGCTAGAACAAATTTCATCTCGATCTCTTTCAATGAAGAAGGGACATCCGCAAGGGAATCCCAGGAACACGAATCCTACAAATCGGAAGTCCATAGGGGACAGGATACTCATCCCCACCCAGTCCCCTGGCAACCAAACAGGTGGACCGAACAACCGAAGCGTTTTTTAGTCTGTGGGTAGGACAGGCACGTCCGCTAATACCCCACCACCAACCATGACCATGGACAACCCTGATCCAGGGAGTGCGCCTAATACCCCTAACAAGGAGCCACGCATGCCATCAATCGAAGAAGAAGTAGAAGTGGAACCACTTAGTGACGAACACCTCGCTCGGGTTCTCACACAGAACTTCGAGAGGATCGTCCTGGGTATCGCGTCAAGGTTAAGCCTAGGTAGGAACCTCCAGTCTAGGCTCAACTTTGGCAGGGCCGTATCCGGAGCCTCTCCTCAAATTCAAAAGAAGAGGAGGGCTCGTCCGCAAGAACGAAACCTCTTTGAGGAAAAAACGCGACCCCGGAATGTGTTAGAACACATAGGGGATCACGTTATGCAGGAATTACTACAATCTTGTGATGAAGGAGATAGGTCCAACGGCTCTACCGAACGCCCGGTGTTGGAATCAACCAGGAACAATTGCCGCACCAGCGTTTGGGATAGGGTGGACAGTGGGAAGAAGGCTCCTAGCTCTTCTCGCAAAAGGGGTCCTCAGCCGAGAAGTGGAGCACTGCCCCCTTCTCCTGGCCCCTCAGGGTCGGATTCGGATGACCATCCACCCAAGCGTCGCCGACCTAGGTATACTCCTCCACCACAATCGGATGATGAGGGATACTACGATGGCCCTTACTATCGTGAGGTAGAGGGGAAGACCTCTCCCGCCCATGGTGTGATCCCATGGAGGATCCCTTCACCCTCCGCATATGAAACTACTCCGAGGATAAGAAGCGCCGAATGCCAACATGCGTCAAAACCTATGATGGATCTGGTGATCCGGACGATTACCTAAAGATATTTGACACGCAGGCGAAGATCGAACGATGGCCAATGTCTATATGGTGCCAGATGTTCAATTCGACCTTGATTGGCAACGCCCGTGACTGGTTTGAGGGGCTTCCTCCCCGAAGCATTGATAGCTTCAGTGAGTTGCGTACTGCGTTAAAAAATAATTATACCCAGCGAAAGAAGTATAATAGAGATCCGGTCTCATTGGAAACTGTCAAGCAACGGCCCGGAGAATCTACGGAAGATTTCACGGAACGTTTTAATGACGAGTGAACGCGCACAAAGACAATGCCCGAGCTCCTAAAAATTTCTTATTATATGCATGCTATAACGGACAAGAAATTAATTGGGTGCCTCAATGACAAGCGGCCGGAGAAGTATGACGAACTCATGGAAAGGGTCAGGAACTTTGTAGAAGGAGAAACTGCGGTAGCCGCGGCCTATCTTACAAAGGGAAACAACTATCGATCGAACGACCAGCCCAGGAGGCAGTCGGGTGGTCAAAGCAACCAAGGCAATGGAAGGGGCTCGGACTACAAGAGTCAGAATAAAGGAGGGCGGTCGGATGACAAATTCACCCCTATAAAGATGACTTACCGGGACATCTTGTGGACAGAAGGGGCGAAATTCCCAAGGCCTCCCCCAATGACGACTCCGGTGGACCGTTGTCAAGGAAATCGCTTCTACGAATTCCACAACGACAAAGGATACGACACGAAGGAATGCATCCAGCTCAAGAAGCACATTGAGTCACTGATCAAGTCAGGCAGACTCAAACATTTGGTCAAGGATTGGAAGGATGGAAAGGATAACAAAAAGCACGATAAGAAAGATCCCCAAAAGGACAAACCTTCGACTATATACATGATCCAATCTTGGCAGCGCCGCACAAAGCAGAAAATTAGTCAAAAATTTTCACGCGGTAGAGAAATCTCATTCCATCCCATTACGGTAAGTGACATGGCTGATGCACCTCTCACGATTGAGGTAAGCATTGGAACACACACGTTCACGGTATGTATGTGGATGGAGGGTCATCGGCGGAAGTACTCTACGAACACTGTTTCATATAGCTACGACTAGAGATAAGAAGCCAATTAGTACCGGCCACGTCGCCACTCATTGGCTTTAGTGGAGACACTATCTGGCCAATAGGACAACTGCGTCTGCTAGTAACCATTGGGAATGAAGAGCATTCCACTACGGCGTGGATGAACTTTATTGTGATACGCTCACACTCTCCATACAATGGGATTATGGGAAGACCATGCATCCTGGCCATACGCGTAGTTCCGTCCATGGCTCACGGTATGATTAAGTTTCCTCTTGAAGGGGGAATTGTTACTATTTACAATTCAATCATGCCAGCATCCAAATGCCACGCCGTGACAACACCAGTCCAGCCTGTTCCCATTAAGGAAGGATCACCACCCCCCCCAATTGGAAGGTGGCAATCCATCCCGATTACCCGAAACAAGAGGTGTCCATAGGAGGAACGCTCTAGGATAACGGCAAGAGGGCCATGTGCTCTATCCTAAAAGCGAACCTGGATGTATTCGCATGGGAGCCTAAGAATATGAAAGGTGTGTCGCGCTCGATAGCAGAACATAAACTTTAAATCCGCCAGGGATATCCTCTTGTTAAACAAAAGAAGCGTGGTCAAGCACCAGAGCGTAGCCAGGTAATACTGGATGAGGTACGGAAATTAGTAGACACGGGAATTATGCGTGAGGTATACTACCACGAGTGGTTATCCAACCCAGTCATGGTCAAGAAGCATGACGGGAGTTGGCGCATGTGTGTGGACTTCACGGACATGAACAAAGCTTGTCCGCAAGACTGCCATCCGTTACCAGAAATTGATTGGAAGGTGGAATCCATATGTGGATACCCTTTCAAGTGTTTTTTAGATGCATACAAAGGATACCATCAGATCCAGATGGCGGAAGAAGATGAGGAGAAAACAACGTTTCATACCAGTCAGGGCGTGTATTGTTACACAAAAATGCCGTTCGGACTAAAGAACGCCAGAGCGACATATCAGCGACTTGTTGATAAAGCCTTCGATTCCCAGATAGGCCGCAACCTTGAGGTCTATGTTGACCATCTGGTCATCAAGAGTCATACGGAGGAAGCACTTCTGCGTGATATCCAGGAGACGTTTGACACGTTGAGGAGAATCAACATGAAACTAAAATCCAAAAAAGTGCACGTTTGGGGACACTGAAGGGATGTTCCTTGGATATATGATTGATCCAAACGGCATCAAGCCTTGTCCAGAAAAGACGGACACAGTGATACAGTTACCATCCCCTGGGACACGAAAGGAGGTACAATCACTGAATGGAAAGCTGGTTGGGCTAAATAGGTTCTTGTCGAAGTCCTAGGAGAAATCACTACCTCTATTCAAAACACTCACGAAGTGCATAAAAGAAAGGAGATTTCCGTTGGACAAAGGAGGCAGATGAAGCTTTAGATCAGCTTAAACAGCACCTCGCAGCCCTTCCCATGCTAGTGGCTCCCTAACCAAGGAAGAGCTCATTATGTATCTGTCTGCTACACACGGAGCAATAAGTGTAGTACTCATGACAGATAGGGATACAGTCCAGACTCTGGTCTATTTCATAAGTAGAACACTACAAGGGCCGGAGTTGAACTATTCCTCTATGGAGAAGCTGGTTTTATCATTGGTATACGCCACGAAAAGGTTTCGCTGGTACTTCCAGGCGCACCTAATTATGGTTATCAGTGATCAACCAATAAAACAAATCATCTCCAAGCCAGACATGGCTGGTAGGCTACAGAAGTGGAGCATTCTACTAGGAGAGCATAACATCTCCTATAGACCAAGGACAATGGTCAAGGGACAAATCTTGGCAGATTTCCTAATCAAAAAGCTAGAGGAGGACGAACCAGTAAGGAAATTCCAGCAGAACCACGGGTTTTGTTACTGACGGATCTTCGTGCATGGATGGGTCAGGAGCTGGCCTTATTCTCACGAATCCGGAAGGAATGGAGTTTACCTACGCCCTGCGTTTTGAGTTCACAGCCACTAATAATGAGGCAGAATATGAAGCATTGATTGCGGGTTTAAAAATCGCCGCTAGGATGGGAGTCCGCAACCTTGAGGCTTACGTGGACTCACGGCTTGTTGTGAATCACATCCTAGGAGGTTACATAGCCAAGGAGGATAACATGGTTTGATACTTGGAGAAAGTCAAGTCCCTCATAGCTACCTTCGGGAAGTTTTCTATCAAGCAGGTACCAAGAGGTGAAAACAAGAAGGCGGATGCTCTTAGCAAGATTGCATCTACAAGCTTCGCCCACTTATCCAAGCAAGTCTTGGTAGAAATACTAAAGGAAAAATCTATAACGGGAGGGGAAATCGCAGCTATAGTTGAGGAAGAGGGACCTACATGGATGACCCTGATCATCAGCTATTTAACTGATGAGACCCTTCCAGACGATGAAAAGGCGGCGCGGCGTATCAGAAGGAAGTCGTAGCAATTTGAGCTTCGAGAAGGTATTCTGTACAAGCGCTCCTTCTTACAGCCGTAGTTGCGGTGTGTCAGACCACGCCAGGCTACCTATGTGATCAGTAAGATACATGAAGGGCGGTATGCACGCAAGTCCCAGATCCGTAGTAGCACAAGCTTTATGCACAGGATATTATTGGCCTACTATGCATCGTGATGCACGTGACATGATTCGTAAATGCAGTGATTACCAAGTGCACAGACCAGTACCGCGACATCCACAGCAAGAACTAACACCCATCACGTCCTCATGGCCATTCTATAAGTGGGGGATTGATATGAGTGTAATTACTCATATCATTTGTAGCTTAAAACAATGAAATATTGCACAAAATGTATCAAATATGCCTTGTATATGTGTATTTCTTGTTTTCATGTGTGTAGGTACCAAGTTCGCGAAAACCGACAAAAATCGACACGAGAATGAAGAGAAAAATCAAAGAAGCCAAAATCAAGATCGACTTTAGAGGATTATATCATTTATCAAGAAAACGGGCTTAGTGGGTCCCACAATTGGGTAAATGGGCTTAAAAGCCCATTTAAGACTCAAGATACTATTTTGTTTGTTTTAAAATCCAAAACAGTCCATTAGGCCCAACATGGTATATTACTCGGATGGAATAAATTGAGTAACGGGCCCAAGCCCAAAAGATGGTAAGAGACAAACAGATTGATGGGCCTTTAGTTTTCTTTGGTTCCACAACTTTACACGTTTATTGAAAATGTGTTTTACACAAATAAACTCAAACGTTTTTATTCCCCTCACATGTCACACATCATCAAATAAATTCAACCGACCCCCACCCACTCACACATTATCCCACACACACAAATAAATAATACTTTCGATAGAAACTATGTGAGTTTCTTCTTCCCCATTTATCTTTCTCACCCTAAACCTGCGAAAAGTTACTGTTTCACCAAAACCCTAAAATCAGTAAAAAGCAAATTGATATGGGGCTTTTGATCACACGTGATATTCACGTGTAGGGAAATAAAAACCCCTAATTTTAAGGAAGAGAACGCATGGAGAGGAGAGGCTACGTGGCTAATTTCAATTGGTGTTAACAACTCATATCTCCAATCCCACCAATCACAAGCTGTAAAAGAAACACAACTAGCACACGGATGCCACGTTGGCAATCCGTGTGATAGTTAGTGCAATATTAACAATCCGATTCAACAAAGAGAGAGAAGAAGGAAGATCAAGGGCCAAGGATAAGAAGGAATATTCTTCATAATATTCGGATATTCGCTCCTCAGCAAGCCCTTGGGAGGCTATAAAAACACCCATTTTCACTTGTAATTTATCCCTTTTCTTATTTTTACTGTTATTATGCCATTTTAGATTTAGGTTAATGTAATTTCTTTTTCTAGTATTGTAATGAATTTAATATTTTAATGAAAAGTTTGATTTTTAGTAAATGCTTTATCTCTTCTATTCAAATTATTATTGTTTTATGAATCAGTTTTAAGCAATAATCTATGATAATTTGGTTATATAATAGAAAAAAATATATTTGATTAAGCTTACTCTATAGCTTAATTGGATATTTGAAGGTAAGATTTGGGAAATAAATCAAACCCTAATGGTTTGATTAAAGTTTTGGTTCGAATGTTACTGGAGTGAATCTGCTTTGTTCGATTGTGGTGTTTGGTTCGAATGTTTGATAATTGAATGGTGGTCTATGGTTCGTGTCCAGTTTCTTAGACTGCTCAGCGCAAGTCTACGTCCCAAAGGTTTTCGTCAGAAAAGTAAGTCTCATTTTATTCTTATTTGTTTTTAATTTTTAAGTTTAAAATCTGATAAATGACAATTTGATAGATGATATGATTCAGTTTAGTTAAGGGTGATTTGTTAGTTTAAGCTTTTCACTTATTGAGATTTGTTTAATCTGTTTGATCTGAAATAATTTTAGGATTGATATTTTAGGACTTTTGCTATGTTAGAATCTTATGTATTATTTTAATTGTTCAGTTTTAAGTTGATGTTTAGGTGAGACTGATTTAGTTATTGCTTTAAAGATTTATTTGCCAGATATTAAACTGTGCATCTGATAATGTGTTAGGCTGATGAGATTTTGGATTTCTGAAAATGCTTATAAGTATGCTGTTTAGACAGAAGTTTGTTGAATTTAATTTTGCTGAATGTAGATTGTGATTATTTCAGTTTGTATTTGGTAAATGTTTGCTGAATATCCTGCTTATTTAGGATGTTTATTATGTTCTGCTGAATCGTTATTTTTATTTGGTTTGTTTGCTGATTATTTGGCTTAGTCTGATAAAGTTGTTTTCTGATTTGAGTTAACCTTGCTGTAGGATATTGTTAATTTGACTGATCTGATATTGTTGCTCCTTCGATTTGTTTACTTTTTTAGAATTAGGATTGGTTGATTTATTTTGTCTACAAACTGCTTATCAAATTCAACTTAAACTGATAAGCCCAAATAAGCTGTGTCCTCATAGTTTTAAGCTGATAAGCTTTCAAAAAGTCACTCCTGTGACATTTTTAACCATTGTTGACAAAAAGATAAAAATCCATAAAAATATGTCATTTATGGGGCTCGAACTCGAGACCTCCCCTTTAGATATCATGCGTGATAACCAACTGGGCTAAATGCCTTTTTGATTTTATTCTCAGATAGTTAATTAATAAAGACTGGTTAGAACTGTCATTTTCTGTTTATTAGTAGTTAATATAAAGTCACGTTTTTCTTATATAAATTTTTGATTAAAGTTTGTAATAAATAAATCTTTGTTTAAATAAATAGTAGATATAATATTTTAGATATAAATAAATAAAAATAAAAAATGTTTTTATTTAAAAAAAAATATTAATTAGTTTAAATTTTAATTAATTAGGTTTTTATAACTTTAGATTTAAATTAAAATAGATTTTAAATAGATTTGTTTAAAGTATTTTGAAATAAAGTAAATTAGTTTTAAAAAAAAGTTTAATTATATTTTGCTTTTAAGTTATAAAGTAAATTTATTTTAATAGATTATTAAATAGTTTAATTTTTAATTAGTATTATTTTTAAATAATTAATTGTTTGTAGATTTTTAAAATAGGCGGGGTTTACGATTCATGCACTTTAGGATAATATTAAATAGCATAAAATTAGTAGATTTTAATTGTAGTTTAAAAACCGAAAACCAATTCAAATCAATTGTCCAAATCAAAGCAAAACGTCTCAAATTCATAAGATCTTCGTGTACAACGAACTCGACTCACTCACGTGTTTAATTGAATTCGTCATTGGTATTATTAGTCTATTACTTTTTCCTAAAGGTAATTTTCTAATTTATCCTATAACGTAATATCAAATAAATCACTATACACATCCACGACACATCAAAAATTTTGGCGCCGCTGCCGGGGATCTTGTGTACGATTCGCTTTTGTGGAGATTTGTTGATCGTGGATTTGAAGACCCTTTCCGTCCTTGGAAAGTTTGTTATTTTTCTATTATATAGTATGTATCGATTTTCTCGTTTTTTGTGAATAATATATTGTATTACGTAGAACAATAATTTTACATATCTTTCAAATAAGGCCTTAGTTGGGATTTCATCACCTAGCTATTGTATTCGAATCCAAAACGAAAATAAAGGCAAAATAGATAAATACTAATAAGAAGTTTGAACTCGATTTATACAAACTATAAGGTGGGTATAAGGCGACTTGCTATAAAAGGCCGTCTAAGGAAAAAGGTTTTTAAGTGCTTTGTGCCACCTCGTTTCCCCGCTTGCGTGTGCGTATATTGAGAGGGACAACCTATTATTGGTTTGCCGACTCAAGTAGTAATAAATCTTATTTTTGTTGTTTATTTATTGAACCTCGAGACGTTTAGGTTTTCACCTATCGTTTCAAAGTCGACCGAGGGTAATTTACTTCCATAGTAGTTATCCTTATTCCTTGTTTTTTTATCGATCATTATTGATTGAGCAATACCAAATAAAAATACCAAAAATAATCTTCTTCTTGTCTAATTTCTTTTCTTCAATCCTCTAAATTCTCGTCTTTGTAGTGTATGCAATTACGTTCTTCTCGTCTTGTGATTGATTTTAATAGGCTTGAAAATATTCCTCGTAGAAATAGAAATCGTCAACAACGAATAGTGGAACCCGAGCTTCCACCTATTGTTGTAGAGATGGCCGATAACCGAACACTGGAGGAATTGCTCCGTGCACCCACCGAAGGGTATGGGGAAGCAATCGTTGTGCCGGCTATTTTGGCGGGTCATTTTGAGATTAAGACGGGTCTTTTATCGCTCATTCGTGCTGACCAATTTCGTGGCAATGAGACCGATAGCCCGCATTCTCACATTCGGAATTTTAATCGAATTACCTCGACTCTCAAGTTTAGAGATGTGCCGAATGACGTGATTAAGCTCATGCTTTTTCCGTACTCGCTCGAGGGTAATGCTAAGCTTTGGTATGAGAAAGAACCACCGGGTTCGATCTTAACATGGGATGATTTAGTGTCAAAGTTTATGAATTATTTCTTTCCACCATCTAAGACAACACACTTTAAGAATGAGATCACTAGATTTGAACAAAAAGTGAATGAATCGTTTGGGGTTGCATGGGAAAGATTTAAAGATTTGTTGAGACAATGTCCACACCACAGTTTCTCGGAATTGCATCAAATAGATACTTTTTATAATGGGCTTAATATGATTGAACAAGATTCTTTAAATCCCGCCGCGGGTGGTAATCTTTTAAGAAAAACTCCGAGAGGCGCGTGGAGAATAATTGAGGATAAGTCTAGAGCACAATATTCACGAAACACACCGGTTGTTTCCAATGTGAATTCATCAAATATCGAGATTGCTAGATTGGACTCTAAGATTGACACGCTTTTGAATGAGCTTAGGAAGAATCCTCTTGGATCGATGAATATGGTTGAGAATGTTTGTGTATCATGTGGTGGAGCACATCCTAATTATGCTTGTTTAAACACGGGTTTTGATCAAGCTAGTGCTTTTGCCGCGACGGGAACTTATGGCTCCAACGATCAAGTTCCTCATCAAAATCATGTTGCTCCACCGGGTTTTCCACCGGTTCAAAATAGGTACAACAATGGAAACAATGGGAATAACTTTAACCGTGGTAACCAAGGGAATTATAATCAAGGAAATGGTTTTAATGCTAATCAAAACAATCAAGGTTTTCAAAGTAATAATCAAAATGATTTGTCAAGCTATATCAAGTCAAATGAGGCAAATATGAAAGCTTTTCAAAATAACATTCAAGGGAAAATTAATACTTTGAAACTCGATTTTCAAAATACGATTAAAGGGCAAAACAATAAGATTGAGCTTAATCAACAAAGGCTAGAGCAAAATCAAAATCGTATGCAACAAAATTTGGAACAAGGTCAAAATAAATTGCTTTCGATGTGTGAGGGATTCATGTCTAAACCGTCATCTTCTTCGGGTTGCTTACCTAGTAATACCATTCCAAACCCGAGGGGAGAGCTTAAGGCCATAACCGTTAATGATGATTATAATGTGGAAAGAGTGATCGAGAAAATTTATGTTCCACCTAAGCAAAGTTTTCTTAAAGTCACCAAGGCTACTTTGAATGTGATTAGTACTTCGGATTTCTTTGATTTCATTCCTAAGAAATATGAAGATCCGGGTCAATTCTTGATACCTTGTGTTGTTGATGAGCTTGGGGAATACAAAGCTCTAGCCGATCTAGGAGCTAGTATTAACGTAATGCCCCTAGCCCTTTGGAAAACCATTGATTATGCACCACTTAGGCCTACTCGAATGATAATTGAGCTTGCTAATGGTACTACCACCCATCCGATTGGTATAGCGGAAAATGTCATTGTTAAAGTGGGGGAGTTCATTTACCTAGCCGATTTTGCTATCATTGATTATGAGCCAAATCCTCGTGTGCCTATAATTTTAGGACGACCATTTTTGTGTACGGCCGGTGTTTTAGTTGATATGAGGGAAAAGGAGATTAAAATAAGGTATGGGGATAAACATATGATTTTCAAACCGGAAAAAATTCCTAGATTGGTTTCTAAGAAATTGGAAAGTGTTGAACTTGATAAACCTAATTTTGTTGAATTATGTTGTAATGTTACCTCATCTCCACTCAATCCACACGAGGATGAAAGTTCTAAGATTGAAAAAAAAATTGATGATTACTTGAGTGAGCCATTTGATGCTAGTGAGTTTATTAGTGAGAATTTTGATCCCGAGAGTGATATTGCTTTAATTGAACAATCTTTGAAAATGGACTCGTTTTCACTCTCTTCTAAGGATCATGTTGATGTTCCTAAGGCACAATCTTCATTTGAAGAGCCTTTGATTCCTAACTTCACACCGAGTGCGGTTAGTGATTATTCATTCGATAAGTTTGCCGATGAACTTGTTGATCCACTTCCACAGGGAAGTGAAGACGTTTCCGATCTTGAGATCGAACGTGATTCTTGTGTTTTACCTACCATTCTCAAGGAATTCTCCGATGAATTCCCTTCTAATGAGAATGATGACACTTTAGTGACTTGCTCAAATCCTCTGTTTAAAGCTTCAATGAACAATAATCCATTGTTTCAAGAGGATTTTGAGAACATCATACCTACTACATCTCACAACCTTTGTGATGATGATCTTTTCATTAGGGAGTTTGATAAGTTACTTTCCATGGACATTCCTTCGGAATTTGAGGAAGAGTCTAATGACGGTGATGAAGATACTTGGTTTGATCCCCTGATTTATGATAATGACAATGTTGACCCGGAGGGAGAAATTACCTTTGCTCCTATTATCCTTCCCACTCGCTTTGATCTTAATGTGCGGGTTTTACATGCGACTCGTTTTGAGTACCATGACCCCTTTATTCACATTCATAAGAGTGACAAGGTCCACAAAGTCATGCAAGTTGAAACCACTATGGTTGAGACTTTTGTACCACCATTACCATGTGCTTTATATGACTTAGGATTAGCATGGGGGGACGACACCTTGTTGTCTATTCCTTTCTCCACCGAGGACGAGGTATTCGATCCCGGAATGGTTTATTTAGGGAAATCTCGGCCTTTCAAGAATGTAATAAATGAAAGATTTTTCTATCATCTTGGTGTGAGTTTATCTCGGGGAGCATGCTACATCCATACCATCTTTTGTGACTACCATATCTTGTTAGAGATTTGTGTTGGAGTTTTATCCTTTCGTTTGTCATCCGACAACGAGGATGAGATCTTTGACATCGGCATCGTGCTTTATGTTGGTTTTTATTCCAATGTGCCGGTTTTTTACCATTTTCCCTATGGACCAATGAATGCGGGGATCGAGTCGAGCTCATGACTCGGTTAACAAAAACGATTACTTTCTATCTTCTTTCTATTTTCTAACACCTAATAAGGCTTGATCCTTCAAGCTCGTGCTCGTGTTTTGTTGTGTTGTGATCTTAGGTATGACCCTAATATTTGAAGACTCTCATGTTCGTTTTTTTTGCCGGTCCACTTGAACTTCGATTCTTTGAATGCCAAAAGGGGCACACTTTCTACCCTTGATTTTTATCGACTAACGTTTTATTTTGAGGCATAATTAATAAACGGCATATAGATTTGCGTGCTCTTTCCATGCTAGGAATTTACATTAGACTCTTCGTGTTTTAGCAAGGGGGTGTCACTCTTGAGCTAAGAAACATTGAGGACAATGTTTGGTTTTAGCATGGGGGAGTCAATCGATATAATCGCTTGCAATTGCTTTTGTCGTGTTCAAACGTATTGTTTTTCTCATTTTTCAATAAAATTTTAAATTTTTTGTGTTATTTTAAGTTTTAATAAAGAAAATAAGTGTTTTTGACACGAATGTAGGCTTTCAATAAGAATAGTTTTTGACTCACTCGGTTTTTAACCTTAGCTTTTCCTTAACGTATTTGAATTAAGTTTTGCTAGGCTATTATATAGGGAGCTTTAAAATGCGAAAGTCTTAATTTATACGAGTTAAGAACAAGAAATTTTCGCAAGCTCCTATAATTGATCCTAGAAAGTCGTCTATCAAGGGAACTTTAAAACGCAAATTCTAAAACTTGAAAAAGTATAAGAAGATGCAAGATCCTATAGATGACTTGAAAACCCAAAACTTTGATTTAATAGGCTAAGTATCCATTGATTTCACATTTTTGAAATTTTTTGATATGGAGAACAAGAGATGATAGAGTCAATTATAAGTTTGGTATTCTTTCGGGAATTTATGTGAGTTAATTATAAGCCTATTCTCCCATCGCTTGTTAATAAATTTTATTGCAATAAATAAGGTTAAACGATTTGAAAAGTTACTTAGCTTCTAGCCCAAAATCGTTTAAAAGTTGCTCGGTATGGATTAGAGTTCATAGCCAAGGCATAACTTATTGAAGCGGGATGCGAAGATTGGCGAGTCCAAAAAGGTCCTAACAAGACATGAGGGCTATGTTTTATTGCTAAAGATCTCAAGTGATGTGAAGAATCATTTATCAAAAATCAATATGAAGGATCGAGACACACGACGAAAAGCAAATACTCCCTAAAAGTCATGGAGAAGTCTATCCAAAAAGACCATAAGAAGGTATGAGGATAAATGAAGCCATTTCCAAAAGGAGGCGGATCGTTGTAAATCAAAATCCCAAATAAAGATTGGATAAAAATGAAGAAGTCGTGGTCCAAGTATTAATCTCTCAAAACTTCAAGTGAAGAAATTCCTATATGAAGAGAAGACCATTATTTCATGAACGTCTCTCAAGGTTGGAAAGTCGCTGCCAAATATCGGTCCGAGAAAGGTCTCAAATCGCAAAGCAAGTTATGCAAAGATATGAACTTTATGAAGTCTCGAGAAGCAGTTTTAAAAAATTTTGTCCTTTAGCTTACTATTGATTAAATCGTTCACTTTATTTTTGGCCTAATAAATTATCGAAATAAGTCAACAATGCATCCTTGTGATCATTCAAGACAACAATAAAATATAAGAGATACACCTAGGAATAAGGGAGTCTAAGTGAATAATTGGCCCACATGAGTTCGTGTTAGTCTTCCAACTTATAATAACAATGATCTTGTTTTTGCACATGGCATGGAAAAGTGAAAAGTCGAGGACGGTGAATCTATTTGAGCTTTTATGATCCTTAATGTTATTTTATGTCTTTGCAAAATAAAAAGTCTAAAGTTGAATAATGGTGTAGATATAGTTTTATTTTATCATTGCGTGAGGACACGGCAATTGCTTAGCATGGGGGATTTTGATATGAGTGTAATTACTCATATCATTTGTAGCTTAAAACAATGAAATATTGCACAAAATGTATCAAATATGCCTTGTATATGTGTATTTCTTGTTTTCATGTGTGTAAGTACCAAGTTCGCGAAAATCGACAAAAGTCGACACGAGAATGAAGAGAAAAATCAAAGAAGCCAAAATCAAGATCGACTTTAGAGGATTATATCATTTATCAAGAAAACGGGCATATTGGGTCCCATAATTGGGTAAATGGGCTTAAAAGCCCATTTAAGACTCAAGATACTATTTTGTTTGTTTTAAAATCCAAAACAGTCCATTAGGCCCAACATGGTATATTACTCGGATGGAATAAATTGAGTAACGGGCCCAAGCCCAAAAGATGGTAAGAGACAAACGGATTGATGGGCATTTAGTTTTCTTTGGTTCCACAACTTTACACGTTTATTGAAAACGTGTTTTACACAAATAAACTCAAACGTTTTTATTCCCCTCACATGTCACACATCATCAAATAAATTCAACCGACCCCCACCCACTCACACATTATCCCACACACACAAATAAATAATACTTTCGATAGAAACTATGTGAGTTTCTTCTTCCCCATTTATCTTTCTCACCCCAAACCTGCGAAAAGTTACTGTTTCACGAAAACCCTAAAATCAGTAAAAAGCAAATTGATATGGGGCTCTTGATCACACGTGATATTCACGTGTAGGGAAATAAAAACCCCCAATTTTAAGGAAGAGAACGCATGGAGAGGAGAGGCTACGTGGCTAATTTCAATTGGTGTTAACAACTCATATCCCCAATCCCACCAATCACAAGCTGTAAAAGAAACACAACTAGCACACGGATGCCACGTTGGCAATCCGTGTGATAGTTAGTGTAATATTAACCATCTGATTCAACAAAGAGAGAGAAGAAGGAAGATCAAGGGCCAAGGATAAGAAGGAATATTCTTTATAATATTCGGATATTCGCTCCTCAGCAAGCCCTTGGGAGGCTATAAAAACCCCCATTTTCACTTGTAATTTATCCCTTTTCTTACTACTGTTATTATGCCATTTTAGATTTAGCTTAATGTAATTTCTTTTTCTAGTATTGTAATGAATTTAATATTTTAATGAAAAGTTTGATTTTTAGTAAATGCTTTATCTCTTCTATTCAAATTATTATTGTTTTATGAATCAGTTTTAAGCAATAATCTATGATAAATTGGTTATATAATAGAAAAAAATATATTTGATTAAGCTTACCCTATAGCTTAATTGGATATTTGAAGGTAAGATTTGGGAAATAAATCAAACCCTAATTGTTTGATTAAAGTTATTGTATGGTTCGAATGTTACTGGAGTGAATCTGCTTTGTTCGATTGTGGTGTTTGGTTCGAATGTTTGATAATTGAATGGTGGTCGATGGTTCGTGTCCAGTTTCTTAGACTGCTCAGCGCAAGTCTACGTCCCAAAGGTTTTCGTCAGAAAAGTAAGTCTCATTTTATTCTTATTTGTTTTTAATTTTTAAGTTTAAAATCTGATAAATGATAATTTGATAGATGATATGATTCAGTTTAGTTAAGGGTGATTTGTTAGTTTAAGCTTTTCACTTATTGAGATTTGTTTAATCTGTTTGATGTGAAATAATTTTAGGATTGATATTTTAGGACTTTTGCTATGTTAGAATCTTATGTATTGTTTTGATTGTTCAGTTTTAAGTTGATGTTTAGGTGAGACTGATTTAGTTATTGCTTTAAAGATTTATTTGCCAGATATTAAACTGTGCATCTGATAATGTGTTAAGCTAATGAGATTTTGGATTTCTGAAAATGCTTATAAGTATGCTGTTTAGATAGAAGTTTGTTGAATTTAATTTTGCTGAATGTGGATTGTGATTATTTCAGTTTGTATTTGGTAAATGTTTGCTGAATATCCTGCTTATTTAGGATGTTTATTATGTTCTGCTGAATCGTTATTTTTATTTGGTTTGTTTGCTGATTATTTTGCTTAGTCTGATAAAGTTGTTTTCTGATTTGAGTTAACCTTGCTGTAGGATATTGTTAATTTGACTGATCTGATATTGTTGCTCCTTCGATTTGTTTACTTTTATTAGAATTAGGTTTGGTTGATTTATTTTGTCTACAAACTGCTTATCAAATTCAACATAATGTGATAAGCCCAAATAAGCTGTGTCCTCATAGTTTTAAGCTGATAAGCTTTCAAAAAGTCACTCCTGTGACATTTTTAACCACTGTTGACAAAAAGATAAAAATCCATAAAAATATGTCATTTATGGGGCTCGAACTCGAGACCTCCCCTTTAGATATCATGCGTGATAACCAACTGGGCTAAATTCCTGTTTGATTTTATTCTCAGATAGTTAATTAATAAAGACTGGTTAGATCTGTCATTTTCTGTTTATTAGTAGTTAATATAAAGTCACGTTTTTCTTATATAAATTTTTGATTAAAGTTTGTAATAAATAAATCTTAGTTTAAATAAATAGTAGATATAATATTTTAGATATAAATAAATAAAAATAAAAAATGTTTTTATTTAAAAAAAAATTTAATTAGTTTAAATTTTAATTAATTAGGTTTTTATAACTTTAGATTTAAATTAAAATAGATTTTAAATAGATTTGTTTAAAGTATTTTTAAATAAAGTAAATTAGTTTTAAAAAAAAGTTTAATTAGATTTTGCTTTTAAGTTATAAAGTAAATTTATTTTAATAGATTATTAAATAGTTTAATTTTTAATTAGTTTTATTTTTAAATAATTAATTGTTTGTAGATTTTTAATTGTAGTTTAAAAACCGAAAACCAATTCAAATCAATTGTCCAAATCAAAGCAAAACGTCTCAAATTCATAAGATCTTCGTGTACAACGAACTCGACTCACTCACGTGTTTAATTGAATTCGTCATTGGTATTATTAGTCTATTACTTTTTCCTAAAGGTAATTTTCTAATTTACCCTATAACGTAATATCAAATAAATCACTATACACATCCACGACACATCAGGGATCGACATCGCAGGACCTTTCCCGTTGCTGCAGGGGGGGTTAAGTTCTAGATCGTCGCAATGGAGTACTTTACACGCTGGATAGAAGCTAAGGCGGTTAAATCCATTACGGGCAAACAGGTTAAAAAGTTTGTTTAGGAAAATATTGTGTGCCGCTTTGGCTTACCAGGAGAAATCATCTCGGATAACGGGAAGCAGTTCGCGGATAATCCATTCAAGGATTGGTGCGCGACATTGAACATCACGCGGCGCTCCGCATCTGTTAAGCACCCGCAGACTAATGGTCTTGTGGAGCGGGCAAATAGAAGCTCAGGCGAAAGCATCAAGGCACGCTTAGATGAACGAAGTGCCAAGTGGGTAGATGAGTTTCCGCATGTTCTATGGGCGCATAGGACTATGATTAAAACAGCCAATGGGGATACTCCATTCGCACTGGCCTACGGAACCAAGGCCGTTATTCGAGCAGAGATTGGGATGCCAACAATCCGCACTGCGGAGGTTAACGTCGTCACAAACGAGGAGCAACTCCGGGTCAATCTAGACTTTTTGCAGGAGAAAAGAGAGATATAAGCCATCAATGAGGCCAAGTATAAGGCACGTATGACAGCCTATTACGATTCCAAAGTCAATGGTTTTTCCTTTCGACCGGGGGATTTTGTATATCGTGCTAACAAGGCAAGTCGCGCGGTGAACAAAGGGAAGTTGGGCCCAAAGTGGGAAGGGCCGTATGAGGTCACGGAAGCTTTGGGGATGGGCGCATACAAGTTGCGTGACATGGATGGCCGTGACTTAGATCGTACATGGAATATTTGCAACCTTAAAAGATGCTACCTCTGAAAGGGCTACGGCCTCCGCATGGACACTTCGTAATGGTCAACTTTGATAAAGATCCATGTATTTTTTGTTTTCATGCTTTATAGGTTCTATTTGTCTTAGGACTTTAGTTCTTGTCAAAAAATCGTAAAAGTTCTAATAAAATGTCGTGGTGCCTAGCTAGCTCCACGACCCGTTCGTGTGCAAATTATTGTCATGTCTTTTAGATTTCTTTATTCTTATTATAATATGCCATTTCTTATTCATATGCATTCATTTAAACCGTACATGTACTATTCGCTCCCAGGCGGGGTAAGAGGATTAAGTGAACCTAATAATTCAACTTGTCGCATAAGAGGGATGCAACCCCAGTGACGTGGATCATGTATCCTTACTAGACACCTTATTTACAAGACGTTGTAATAAGTTTCCACATGCCGCACTTACATAGTGCCGGACATGGTAAAGACACACGCTACACGTCTAGTAACATATAGACTTAGTTTTATTCTAGGTAAGACGTGACATGTCATGCGACACATATATATAATATCTAAAGAATATAAGTAAGTTTCCAACAATCAAAATTGCCGTGACTACCACGGACTCACAAACATGATATTCTAAGTGTTCAGATAAGGTTACAAAAGATAAAGTGACGTGGACATCCACGGACGAATATTTGTTACAAACCAAAGTGTTCAACAATCAAGTCAATAAAGGAACGCCCTACATTGGGGGGAGAAACTTACCTATCTCCCTCTGTTCTTCAGCTAATCGAGGCAATGCTTCACCATGGTATTTCTTGTTCAGAGCCCGAGCAGCGTTCACTTCCAGTACTTCACTTAATAATTGCTCACCAGCTACGATCCTGGTGACGTCCTCGTAAATGGGAAGAGTGAGTTGGCTGGGGGAGGGTGTGAAGTGAGTCGGGGAGTGTCCCTCGCCCTGCGAGAATGAACCTAGGCTTAGCTTCTCCATGATCTCCTTGTTGGATGCATCCTTCATAGACTCGAGCTCAGCCAAGAATGGGTACTCCAGATCTCGCATAGCAGCCATGGACGCGGACATCTTCTCTACTGCTCCAGTGTTAAAGTAGGCATGTTTAGTAAAATTCTGCTTCTTACTTATAAACTCTTCGACCATAACCATCCCCTTATGACGGCCGTGGTCGATGCCATCTGATACAAGATCTGTAAATTGCTGCACGAATTGAGGGGCCTTCAACACTTTTATAACGTCCAGGCGCGCCCCATGACCCACCATCCACCTGCGGCCGGCAATGGCTGCTAGTAGTTGGGGGTAAAACACTTCATCACGGTCTGCGGTAAGGGCGTTCAGCTCTATATCCTTTTGTGTGGAAGCCTCCATCAACTATTCCACCGTAGTCCTTTCTTTGGCAAGCTCCTCTTTCAGCATCTCCTCGCCTTGGATCAATGCCTGTGCGTCTTCAGTCACGTTCAAGAGGGTGGATACTTTGTCAGAGGAGGTCTTCGCCAAAGTTTCTGTCGCGGTCACCTGCATGTGATATCTTAAGGTTAGAATAAAGCATAATGTGGACGTGGGGTGATACTATACGGATGTATACCTTTGATGTTGCAGTCTCAAGTTGGGCTTCAAGCTCGGCCACACATTGGTCATGAGTATTGGCATGCACGACTTGTTCTTTAATGGTGGCCTCTGCGGTGGCGAGTTGGGACTGAAGGGCGGCAATCCGGGATTCATTGTCTTCAATCATTTTCTCCCTCCGACCATTCTTCCTTTTTATAGATTTAACATGCTCTAGGGCGGTGTGACACCCCGGGTAGGGTCAAAATACGCGGAAATATCCACGGAGATGTCACAAGGGTGGATCGATAGCATATAGTCCATAGAGCATAAGATAAAACTTAGTCAAATCATATTACATGTTTATTTAAACAAATAAATAAAAATTTTCTAAAACATGACAATAGGTGATTGTTTTTGTTTCCCAAATAGAACCCCTGACGAGTCCTATGATGCAGATTTCTAAGATGCTGGAGACCATGCACAAATCACGTACTAACTTCACATGCCTATGCAAAACATACTAACGGGGGTCAACATAAAGTTGGTGAACTTACAGATTTTAACAATTAATTAGTTTGGACATACAATAATCATAGAAGTAATAATGCACAAAGCATTCTTACTAAAATGTAAATAATATTTGTTTATTATTAGAAACTGAAGCTTAACCCCATAGTCCTCAAGAGATGAGGACGTAGTGTCTTACAAAAAGACACCCATTCCAGTTCCAACATGGTATACGTCTGTTGTCCCGGCCAAGGCACAGTGAGCATGACTCACCCAGACGGGTATGGTCAATCCCTAATAGATCTATTTATAACATTCGGGCGATTTACAACAATTTAACAGTTTCAATAATAATCAATCATAATCAAATTTATACAATCCAGTTGTGTCCAATATATGTTTGCATATTTTCTTTCCCAAAAGGGAAAGTTTTATCAAATAGTTTATATGGGGTTGTAAACTCACCTGGGAGCAGGCAATTGCTTGTTTAACACGGATATCCAATTAAAGCTCACACCAAAGTTATGCCTAATCAGATAGTACAGTCTTAATAGATAGTACAAAGAACATATATGTATGCTTATACAGATTTTAGTCAGTTCATTTATGCTACGGTGTTTATCTAAATAACCGTAGTTCAAGTACGATCAATATTCATTTAACTTATCTATATAAGTTTCGTTTCTAAGTAAACAAAAAATGTTTAACTATTAATATCAAGTAGCATACATGTAATAATACTCATTCAATCTTACACTTAAGTTTACATTTAAGTAAACATAAAAGAAAATGTTTCACTTAAAATATTAATCTATGTGTATAGTACTTGTATCAATAACATCCCATTAAATTTATAACCAACTTCTATATTTAAGTAAACATAAGGGGTTTTACTTATAATATTTTTACGTACTATCATTTTATTTAATTAACATTCATATATTTTTATTTCTTAAAAGTATATGAGTACATGTATTAATAATACATATTCATCTTGTTTATGCAATTTATTTTGTAAAGCAAATATAAATAAATATTTCATAAAAAAATATTATTTTATTTAACTCTAAAGTTTTCATAAACTATTTAATATTTATAAAATAATTTATTTATCACAAACTTAAGTTTATACATTAATCCTAATGATCTGGACTTTTAATTATGTTTTATTATAATTAAAAAAGATTTTAGAGTTAGGGCTTGTTAATGTTTTGGAACATGGCAAAACTAGTCCCTCCATATTTTTAAACAAGTAAACTTTCGAATTAGTACACATTTGGTACCTAGGGCTTGTTTAAGATTCGCCTTATGGCAGATTTAGTCCCTCTAGTATTATCTAGGTTTTGTAACTTTACTAAAATGACAAAACAGCCCCTAGGGCTTCTTTAAGTTTTAGACTATTGCCAAAATGGTCCTTAGGGTTTTAGAATGAGAAAAGAACTTTTAGAAACTTCCCAAAATGGTCCCTAGGGTTTAATTTACCACAGATGGTATTTATTAAACCCTAGACTTTTGGATAGTTACATTTTCAGTCCTTGTGTTTATTTATGTATCAAAATAAGTTTCATAAGTTACGGTTTTAGACTTTAAGTTTCACAAATTATCATTTTAATCCAAAAATAAACTTTATATGGGCTCATTAAATGGGCTAAACACCTAATGGAATATTTTAGTGGGTTTGAATATATTTCCAAGTCCACTAACTTATTTAGATGGGCCTTTAAATCATTTGTTGGGTTAAATACATTTTTAAGTCCTTTAACTAGTTAAATGGGCCTAAGTGTAATCTTAGGTCTATTTAAGTTACTAAGATTTAACAAATGGGCTTTTTGGGTCCATTTAGTTTTAGATTAACATTTTATGGACTTAATTAGTCATTTAACATTACTTTATACTTTATGTATGTTTCCTCTTAGGATACTTTTATAAGCTTATTATGAGCTTTTTAATATTTAGTTCTAAGTCTAAATAGATGAAGAAAACTCACTACTTGTTTTATGTGTTATGCCAAATTAGATCTAGGTGTGTTATAAGGTTACAAGTAGGTCATAAGCCCTAGTAGGAGCTTATGTCCCACGACTAATATTAGTCATAGCTTATTAAGATAAGTCAAGTCTCATTTTAAGGTTGCATGTAGTTTATAAGTGTTACAAACATAGATCTAACTATGTACACATCAAGAAAATAAATCACAAGTCCAAAATAAGATCTAAACTATGTCTAGACCTAAAATCAAACATAGATCCATGTACCCTCATATATAGCTCACGACTATATTTTTAGATCTTGGTATTTCCAAGATGAACACTTTAGCTAGTTTTTAAGTCTTGTAAATATTCACAAAAACACATCATGATTATCTAGGTTACATGCATGTTTCCAACGCTACTATTTTTCCAAGAAACAATGTATAGCCTACGGCTATATTGTTTTCTCCCAATATTCCCATAAGATCTACTAGCTTATTTCATGAATACCATGTTAAGTTAACATTTATCATTAGATCTAGGTTTATATAAGCATGCATGTACATTTAATCCATTTTAGGTCTAGTGTAACCCACGGCTACATTTATACACATGAGTTGTATTTGTGATTTTTAATAGTCCATTTAACCTACATCATTTCACTTTCCATCATTTAAACTTAACACATAATTCACATATACATTAACTATGTATGGAGTGACCTTTAAGGTCATGGTCTTCAAGATTTTTAAGTTGCACAAGTTCATTTCATAAGATCTATGGTTATTGGTTAACCAAAGTCCCATAAACAAGATTTGTAACCCATGCAATGTTTAAATTTATAAAAGGCTTCATATGGTTTTTAAATCAAGTTTAAAACATCACACATAATTCATAAGTGTCTTATTAAAATATTTCGAATCATGAACATAGTTTGTAAAAAAAATATGTCGTGACCCATAGGGGCCATAGCCTTACCAAATCTTGATTTTTAACATGTTATTCACTTGTGTTTATAGATGTATGAAGATGCATGCATGAAGAAATTAAAGATTATGATGTGTATACCTCTCTTCCCTAAAAGTACCACAAATGATCTAGATGAACAAGGAGATTTGAGATCTACTCAAGATGATGAAGAAAGTCTTAAAACAAACCAAGACATGGCCTTGATGACTTAGTTAGGGCTTGTTTATAGTGATTCCAAGAGAATGATACTACTAATGATTTGTAGTAAAGATAGGACAAGTATCTTGGTGGAATTAATACTTGGTTTTGGATGTATATGGCTTCAAGCCGTATGATTTGAAAGATAAGAGGGTGAGAGAACAAGATTGGATTGCATGTATGTGAGAATGTGTGTGTGTTTCGGCTTAAAGAGGAGAGAGGGAAGGGAATGCAAAAGGCATGATTGCATAGGTAAGAACACTTGTGCCAAGTGTTAGTTTTTGTGTTTCCCATGCATCCCTTCTCCTTCGACATGCCTTTGGTGTTGTGTATGGCTATCCAAAAGGGAGAGTGGGATTGTGTGGGCTTGTGTTGGGTTAGAACATAAAGAACACATAACCTTGGGCTAGTCCAACCAAGTCTAGGCATGCCTTTAATATGCATGTATATACATGGCTATAATTACATGATGTAACATATTTTCTCATTTTTGTTAAGTGTTGTCTAATCAAATGTTGGTTATACATTTTACTACTTGTTTTCCTTAGTCTTATGTACAAGGTTTACATTATGAATCTTATTACAACAAGTGTGTATGTAAAAGTATATGTACATGTTAGACAAGTTCACACATGACCTATAGAAATATAACACATGAGTTTGTGTTCTAGGATTAATATGTGGAAATTTATTATATTTAATCATGGTAAAATCATGGATTTTACAGCACCACCCCGTTATTTTAGCTTTGTCCTCAAAGCTACTAAAAATATAGTTATCTCTTAAGTGAAGATGTTCTAAGTATGATCCGTTTCAGATTCTCTCTCTCAAGTACGGATGGCGGCATGAATAAGAAGTGGTCTACACCTAGGTTATTCTTATACGCCTGATCTGGCATTAATGGAAGCTTCCGTCATTATAAGTGAACAGAAGAGAATGCGAAGAGATTTTTATCCAGGTTGTACTATTCATCCGATTGAGCAATAGAAGAGATTACTGCTCTGGTGTGATAGGAGCAATGCAAGGAGATCTTTATTCGAATCATATTATACATCCGATTGAGCAGTAAAGGAGACTGCTACTGTGGATGGATAGGCGCAGAATGCAAAGAGATCTTTATCTGGATCGCACTATACATCCGATTGAGCACTAAAGGAGACTGCTGCTGTGGATGGATAGGCGCGGAATGCAAAGAGATCTTTATCTTGATCGCACTATATATCCGATTGAGCAGTAAAGGAGGCTGCTGCTGTGGATGGATAGGCGCGGGCTGCTTAACGGGGTCGCAGCTATACCATTCCAGGATCTGGGAGAAAAGCAATGGCGTTGTGGATTTGGTTAGGAGGACAAATCCATTGCAAATGATTTCTGATATGAGGAGGACACGCCAACATATTTCATACGCTGGGAATCTGGGGATGCACTATTTATACATCCTTTTCATGGGTGAGATACAAGTTATATCTCCATACCCGAGGATGAAAAATTGGGGGTTGAAGGTAAAACAAAACATTTTAACTATAACCACTCCTACATCAACAGTTTTTAAGAATGAACTTACAATTATACCTCAATTTTGTGGGATACAAACATCAGTTATTGGTACTAAAGTTTCTACCCAACAAGGAGGTTAAGATTGTTGATGGTGATCGCGTAAGAAGTTGCAAAGAATCTGCTTCCTTCGTCGCGAGGCTGAGCGAGAGGGGCGCAGAAAAGAAGTACCTCAAATGGTGGAAATAAAAGAAGATACCAAGAACAAAGATGTGCGCGCCTTGCAGGGTGTCGTAACAAGGGTCATGCATTCACTATTACTGGTTCAAAATTTTTACGAATTCTGACTTCTAAAGAGAGGAATTCTCATCTCCCAGCGTCTAGTGGTGATGGTATTGTCGAACTAATTGGACCCGAAGAGGAAAGAGGAATGTCCAAAAACATAGGACATTCAACATCTCCATACGGGGGATGTCGAACATAGCCCTACAAAGTACACCCATTGTGAGTTGGATGTGCCTTTCAGGTTTAAGGTTGCCTAGGTGGCGGAAGTAACCCTACAAAATACACCCATTGTGAGTTGGGTGTGTCCTTCAGGTTTAGGCAGGGAAGAAATAGGTTAGGAAAATAGGATATTCTCGGACCAAATATTCTTTAGCCCGTTGGTGCTAGAGATGACACTAAATCTAGTGTTAACTATATCGAGGTTATGGCTCCCAAGTATAATCAAGGTTTCATCTCACCAAGGTACACAAACCCATTTTTGGTTATATAGGATAATTGCATGATACTTGCTAGTCAATTTGTGCTAATAACGACATCAAAGCTATCAAGGCTTTCTAGGATCTGATTTGTGTAAAATGGCGATTTGGAAAGTTTTAAGGATCAACTTCAAATGATGGTGTTTAACTATCATAACTTTTCCGTCGACTATTCCACAGTATAATAGGAGCCTAGAACTATCGGAGGGATTTCCATTACCTTACTAAATTTAGCAATTGTAATGCTTTGGTCTACACATGTATCAAATAAGATAGATGTATATCATTGTTTAGTAAGAACGTACCAGGTACGATGTTGGAGCCTGAATTTGCTAGGGCATTGCCTGCCATGTACACTTGCGAAGGAGTTCCCTTGTTTTCCTACTTCTGGTTGGCCCTCTTGGGACAATCAGGTCTCACGTGCCCAGGGGTTCCACACTCGTATCAAACCATAGCCTTCTTTGGTCCACTACCGCTCCCATGTGCAATGGACTTACCCTTGTTACTGTTCCCGGAATTGGTATTAGGTCGATTTGGGGTAGTAACATTTGGTTGACACTTACGAGCAAAGTTGCCTCGTTGGCCACACTCGTGGCATCCTTGGCATTGTCCTCCAGCAAGATGATGATAGTTGCACTTTGAACATTTAGGCTTGGTCCCTGAGTAGTTCTTGGTGCGGCGTGTGGGTGTAGTGTTATCAGCTTGCCCAACGTTTTTCTTTTTGGAAGGCTGCTGGCGCTGACTATGAGAGCTTTCATCGGATTTTCTCATGTTGTCCATTTGCCCATCGGACGGATTGCGGGCTTGCTTACTGATCAGCTCAGTTTCAAATTCCATAGCACCTTCAACTGTGGTGGGTCGTGAAGCTAGCACACTGTCAAGAATGTTGTCAGGGAGTCCACTGACATACCTTTCAATCTTGTCACTCCGTAGAGGAAAAATTCTGGTGCACATCAAGCTTAACTCTTGAAATATTTGGTTTTACCAAAGGATATCATTGTTCTTACACTTTAGATCCCACAGCTCGACTTCTAACTTCTTCATTTCTCCTCTAGGGCAGTATTTCTCAGTCATTCTCTCCTTGAGGTTGGCCCAAGTGAGGGTATAAGTAGTGGCATGTCCAAGTGTGGCGACCACAGAGTTCCACCAAGTAAGGGCGCTATCGAGTAGAGTGTATGTAGCATACTTAACTCTGTTCTCGCCAGCACAATCGCTAATGCGGAAAACTTTCTCTAGTCTTTCAAACCATTGCATCAATTCAACAACTCCTTCTTTTCCTCGGTAGTACGAGGGTTTGCATTTCAAGAAGTCGGGGTACGAACAACCCCTGTTGAAGTTGTTTCTGTGCATGTTGTGGTTTGGGTCATTGCCCACATTAGCTTCTCTGGCTGCCATAGCTGCCGAAATGCCTTCACCAATCATCTCCCGGAGTTGGGCAGCGGTGACATTATGAGTAGCTTCAGGTACTTCGGTATTAGCGGTTTTGGAGGCAATTGCATTATTGGGGTTCGATCGTGAAATCACCATTTGTCTATAATCATACACAAAATAAGATTATTAATTCAATCGTTAGTGCAGTTTTTATATTATTTGCAAGAGAATGATTTCATGCATAAATATCACAACAAATTTGGATAACCTGTCAGGATTTCATAATATAATACATTGTACAACAGATATAACATAAGAGAGTGATTTCATGCAAAGTTCCGTAGGGAATTTTAAACATTCATCGAGCATATCAAATCCGGAACAAGGTTTAGCTAGCCTTGCCCAGGGTAGTGGTACACATTGTCTTAAGTACATCATATCCAAAATACATGCCCAAAGAAAAAGGAAAGATATAGTACGGGATTACATCACCAAAACTGAAAAAAGAATAAAAGTACAAAGGCCCTATGTCATGATAGCCAGGATGCAACCCGTAAGCTCATCATGACGTACAAGAAGTATAGTACGTCTTATGCTAATCCTGCCTGGATGGTCCATTAGATGATGTTGGGACTGACGGTGCAGATGGAGCTGGTGGGGCTGTAGAATTCCTCCTGGTATTCCATAAAGTCCGAACTGTCGTTCGGGTCTCCTTGAGCGTACGGAGTGTAGACATTAGCTGGTTCCGGAGTCTATCGACGACCCCTCGGAGATAAGCCATCTCCCCAGTAACCCCATCATGCCGGACAGTGGCGAGATCAAAGAAGATGGATAATGATTGCTCTTGAGCGGCAAGAGCAACATGGGTCTAATGCTGCAGACCCTCCATGACGTGAATGCGCTGGTGGAGGTGGTAGTTCTCATCCAATAACCATTTTAATGCCTCGTCCGTCCTATCCTGGATGCCCTTAGCAGTCTGGGAGTCTCCCCTCATAGTGCGGAAAAGAGTGTCGATACGTTCATAGATGACGACATGGCTCTATTGACTGACTGTTAACTGGCTGCGGAGGTCAGATATCTCTCGCTCATGGTGTGCAGCCAATGCGGAGATCTGGGCCTGGACGGAATCAATACGTCCTGCCCCTAAGCCTTCCCCGATCTCATAAGTGGACACAGGTGTGGGCCCGGAGAAATAGCCCGATGATAAGGATGGAGGCATGGAAGATGGTATGCTAGGAGGGACCCGTCCTCCTCCATAGAGGTTGGGGCCGGTGTGGCTGATGCTGAGATAGAAAAAGGGTCCTTTGGGAGTACAACCTCAATGGCTGGGTCATCCTATGAATCCGAGGCTGACAACTATCCACACTGCATCGATTGTGGGGATGAACAAACAACTGGGGTAGGAGCTACTCTGGGTAGAAGAGTCGTGGATGTAGTAGGCGGAGTCATGATGCTCTGAAATAGTATTATTTTAAGTTTGAAGTGAGTATAAGCTTACAAACAAAGAACCATATTATTTAGATTACATGCTTTATGAAATATATCCCTTTTAAACAATTATTATAATGTTTTAAGGTTACAAATATTAATACTTATATATATATATATATATATATATATATATATATATATATATATATATATATATATATTATCATGTAAGTAGTTCATTTATCAGTTTGTAAGTGTGAAGTTTGGTTTAATATTACCCATATTTTCATTCCAGTATTTTACTATATAGTGTAAAATTTTCAACTTAGCACATCTAACATTTTTCATAGCAATATTTCACTAAACAGTATTAATAATCAAGTTTAGTAAACATATATATATATATATATATATATATATATATATATATATATATATATATATATATATATATATATATATATATATATATACAATTAGTTCACATAGCATAAAATGCCCTAAAATCTATATGCTTAACTAATACGGTCCCAAAATAAAATCCCAAGAACATTTTTATAAGTTATAGTCCAGTTTTAAATAAAAGGAAAATAATTTTTATTTTTATTTTATTTAAAAATTTATCTGGTTCTCTATAACTAATGCTCTGATACCATTCTCTGTGACACCCCGGGTAGGGTCAAAATATGCGGAAATATCCACGGAGATGTCACAAGGGTGGATCGATAGCATATAGTCCATAGAGCATAAGATAAAAGTTAGTCAAATCAGATTACATGTTTATTCAAACAAATAAATAAAAATTGTCTTAAACCTGACAATAGGTGATTGTTTTTGTTTCCCTAATAGAACCCTTGACGAGTCCTATGATGCAGATTTCTAAGATGCTGGAGACCATGCACACATCACGTACTAACTTCACATTCCTGTGCAAAACATACTAACGGGGGTCAACATAAAGTTGGTGAATTTACAGATTTTAACAATTAATTAGTTTGAACATACAATAATCATAGATGTAATAATGGACAAAGCATTCTTACTAAAATGTAAATTACATTTGTTTATTATTAGAAACTGAAGCTTAACCCCATAGTCCTCAACAGATGAGGACGTAGTGTCTTACAAAAAGACGCCCATTCTAGTTCCAACATGGTATACGTCTGTTGTCCCGGCCAAGGCACAGTGAGCATGACTCACCCATACGAGGATGGTCAATCCCTAATAGATCTATTTATAACATTCGGGCGACTAACAACAATTTAACAGTTTCAATAATAATCAATCATAATCAAGTTTATACAATCCAGCTGTGTCCAATATATGTTTGCATATTTTCTTTCCCAAAAGGGAAAGTTTTATCAAATAGTTTATATAGGGCTGTAAACTCACCTGGGAGTAGGCAATTGCTTGTTTAACACGGATATCCAATTAAAGCTCACACCAAAGTTATGCCTAATCAGATAGTATAGTCTTAATAGATAGTACAAAGAACATATATGTATGCTTATATAGATTTTAGTCGGTTCATTTATGCTACGGTGTTTATCTAAATAACCGTAGTTCAAGTACCATCAATATTCATTTAACTTATCTATATAAGTTTCGTTTCTAAGTAAACATAAAATGTTTAACTATTAATATCAAGTAGCATACATGTAATAATACTCATTCAATCTTACAATTAAGTTTTACATTTAAGTAAACATAAAAGAAAATGTTTCACTTAAAATATTAATCTATGTTTATAGTACTTGTATTAATAACATCCCATTAAATTTATAACCAAGTTCTATATTTAAGTAAACATAAGGGGTTTTACTTATAATATATTTACGTAGTATCATTTAATTTAATTAACGTTCATATAATTTTATTTCTTAAAAGTATATGAGTACATGTATTAATAATACATATTCATCTTGTTTATACAATTTATTTTGTAAAGCAAATATAAATAAATATTTCATAAAAAAAATATTATTTTATTTAACTCTAAAGTTTTCATAAACTATTTAATATTTATAAATTAATTTATTTATCACAAACTTAACTTTATACATTAATCCTTATGATCCAGACTTTTAATTATGTTTTATTATAATTAAAATAGATTTTAGGGTTAGGGCTTGTTAATGTTTCGAAACATGGCAAAACTAGTCCCTCCATATTTTTAAACAAGTAAACTTTCGAATTAGTACACATTTGGTACCTAGGGCTTGTTTAAGTTTCGGCTTATGGCAGATTTAGTCCCTCTAGTATTATCTAGGTTTTGTAACTTTACTAAAATGACAAAACAGCCCCTAGGGCTATTTTAAGTTTCAGACTATTGCCAAAATGGTCCTTAGGGTTTTAGAATGACAAAATAACTTTTAGAAACTTTCCAAAATTGTCCCTAGGGTTTAATTTGCCACGGATGGTATTTATTAAACCCTTGACTTTTGGATAATTACATTTTCAATCCTTGTGTTTATTTATGTATCAAAATAAGTTTTATAAGTTACGGTTTTAGTCTTTAAGTTTCATAAATAGTCATTTTAATCCAAAAAGTTTTTATAAGTTGCATTTTATTATAAAAACTTTTATTTAAACATTTAAACTTTATATGGGCTCATTAAATGGGCTAAACACCTAATGGGCTATTTTAGTGGGTTTGAATATATTTCCAAGTCCACTAACTTATTTAGATGGGCCTTTAAATCATTTTTTGGGTTAAATACTTTTTAAGTCCTTTAACTAGTTAAATGGGCCTAAGTGTAATCTTAGGTCTATTAAAGTTACTAAGATTTATCAAATGAGCTTTTTAGGTCCATTTAGTTTTAGATTAACATTTTATGGACTTAATTAGTCCATTAACATTACTTTATACTTTATGTATGTTTCCTCTTAGGATACTTTCATAAGCTTATTATGAGCTTTTTAATATTTAGTTCTAAGTCTAAATAGATGAAGAAAACTCACTACTTGTTTTATGTGTTATGCCAAATTAGATCTAGGTGTGTTATAAGGTTACAAGTAGGTCATAAGCCCTAGTAGGAGCTTATGTCCCACGGCTAATATTAGTCATAGCTTATTAAGATAAGACAAGCCTCATTTTAAGGTTGCATGTAGTTTATAAGTGTTACAAACATATATCTACCTATGTACACATCAAGAAAATAAATCACAAGTCCAAAATGAGATCTAAACTATGTCTAGACCTAAAACCAAACATATATTCATGTACCCTCATATATAGCTCACAGCTATATTTTTAGATCTTGGTATTTCCAAGATGAACACTTTAGCTAGTTTTTAAGTCTTGTAAATATTCACAAAAACACATCATGATTATCTAGGTTACATGCATGTTTCCAAGGCTACTATTTTTCCAAGAAACAATGTATAGCCCACGGCTATATTGTTTTCTCCCAATATTCCCATAAGATCTACTAGCTTATTTCATGCATACCATGTTAAGTTAACACTTATCATTAGATCTAGGTTTATATAAGCATGCATGTACATTTAATTCATTTTAGGTCTAGTGTAACCCACGGCTACATTTATACACATGAATTGTATTTGTGATTTTTAATAGTCCATTTAACATACATCATTTCACATTCCATCATTTAAACTTAACACATAATTACATATACATTAACTATGTATGTCGTGACCTTTAAGGTCATGGTCTTTAAGATTTTTAAGTTGCACAAGTTCATTTCATGAGATCTATGGTTATTGGTTAACCAAAGTCCCATAAACAAGATTTGTAACCCATGCAATGTTTAGATTTATAAAAGGTTTCATATGGTTTTTAAATCAAGTTTAAAACATCACACATAAGTCATAAGTGTCTTATTAAAAGATTTCAAATCATGAACATGGTTTGTAAAAAAAAATATGCCGTGACCCATAGGGGCTATAGTCTTACCAAATCTTGATTTTTAACATGTTATTCACTTGTGTTTATAGATGTATGAAGATGCATGCATGAAGAAATGAAAGATTATGATGTGTATACCTCTCTTGCCTAAAAGTACCACAAATGATCTAGATGAACAAGGAGATTTGAGATCTACTCAAGATGATGAAGAAAATCCTAAAACAAACCGAGCCGTAGCCTTGATGACTTAGCTAGGGCTTGTTTATAGTGATTCCAAGAGAATGATACTACTAATGATTTGTAGTAAAGATATGACAAGTATCTTGGGGGAATTAATACTTGGTTTTAAATGTATATGGCTTTAAGTCGTATGATTTGAGAGAGAATAGGGTGAGAGAACAAGATTGGATTGCATGTATGTGAGAATGTGTGTGTGTTTCGGCTTAAAGAGGAGAGAGGGAAGGGAATGCAAAAGGCATGATTGCCTAGGTAAGAACACTTGTGCCAAGTGTTAGCTTTTGTGTTTCCCATGCGTCCCTTCTCCTTCCACGTGCCTTTGGTGCCGTGTATGGCTATCCAAAAGGGAGAGTGGGCTTGTGTGGGCTTGTGTTAGGCTAGAACATAAAGAACACATAACCTTGGGCTAGTCCAAGAAAGTCTAGGCATGCCTTTAATATGCATGTATATACACGGCTATAATTACATGATGTAACATATTTTCTCATTTTTGTTAAGTGTTGTCTAATCAAATGTTGGTTATACATTTTACTACTTGTTTTCCTTAGTCTTATGTACAAGGTTTATGTGACAATCCGTCAATTTATGGTTGATATTTTATTCTCAATATTTATTTGAAAACATTATTTTAATGTTACAATATGAACTCACTTGTTTTTGGGAAGAAATTTGGATTTACGTCTTGAAGTAGCATCGACTACGTCTAAACCGGAGGATTCAACATTACGTGCTTACGTTTACATACACCGTTTTTGGTGACAGTCCGACATTCCAGAAAATAAATTTATCCGTGAATATTATTTTGGAATTTTAAATTTGTGTTGGTTCATAAACTCACAAATTTACGAGAAGAGATTAGGACTTACAATTATAATTTAACGTCCTTTACGACTAAACCAGAAACCTTAGGATTACGTATTTACGTTTTCGAACTCCGTTTTTTATGAAAAAAATGTATTAGATTCGTTTTGTGCCGTTGATTCATAAATTATAAAAACGTTTTTCGTAAAACGACCCGAGGGCACGCAAATCGAGGAAACTAGAATCGAGGAGCACCCGTAATTAAATGGGGATGAGACAAGTGGGACACTTGCCCCACCCCCACAAACCCATGGCTACACTAGACACCACATCACAAGATGTGGCAAACATATAGCTTAAAACTTACACATGTAAGTTAAGCTTACAAAGTAAGCTTTCACTACACCAAAAACTAGCACTTGACAAAACCACTCACACAAACCATTGTTCTCATTTTCCAACATGCAAACCACACAACTCTCCTCCCTCTCTCTCTAGAAATTCATCCACTTCCACCCTAAACACCCTCATTTGATCAATTTAAACCGCAAAATCATGTGTTATTCACACATATGTTGAAGCCCTTTTGAAGCTCTATGGATTGGTGGTGATTATAACATGTAAAAAGGAGTTTTCAAGAGAGTTTGGGGCTGATTTCTCAAGGAGTTTTCATGAAGAACAAGGGCTGATTTTTGGAGGAATCTACAAATACTTGGTGATCCTAGAAGTGGTGTTGATATCTCATAAGATTGGTTACCCAAAACCATGTCTTGTTCATCCAAAAGCTCATCATTTCATCACTTTGGTGGTATAAAGATTGTCCTCCTCATCCTCTTGTTATTTTTGATTATGTAAACTTGTATTTCTTTTACTTATGTATATGTATATGATGATGAATGATGATTAAAAATATTGTGTGGGGATTTGGTGTTGATAAACATGCTTAAAAAGATGGACAAACTACATGTAAAATAGGTAAATCTTGTTTAAATGGTAGGCTGTATAAAAACAGTAAAGAACCACATGTTAGACTGATAAAATGATGAAGTAGAATCCATTTACAGTAAGCTATGGGTCTTGTACACATGTGAGAGTTGGCCATGCAATAGAATCATTGTAATGAGTGAGATATGATCAAAACAAGTTTAAGGTACAAATCTGAGTTCACTGTTTTGGACGATTTTTAGAAAATACTTAGAGGATGATTCAACAGTATCTATAATAGGAGTTAAATGGATCAAATATCATGTAGTTTATGTGATAAATATTTGAGCTTCTATCTCCATATAGAACTCTAGATATGGCAGTTTTGGTGAAGAGGAAAATAAAAATCAGATTTTGGAAATTAAAGTATAATACTATTATATAAGCACTCAAAATTATATTGTATAAAATGTAAAACCAAAACCCACTAACTCATGGATTTTATTTATATAAATATGTTAAAGGTTAAATAAATAGATAAATTATAAAAATGGTAGTGGAATAATATTTATAAGATATAAAAACTATAGACTTGATTTTTACGACTTTTTCGGCTAATGCCGTAAAATTAACGTTTTTGTTAAATAAAACTTAGATAGTTGGACCCATCTAATGTAAACTTTATAAAACTCATATACTGATATATAAACATATATAACAAGTAAAAACCGATAAAATCCGAACTATAGGACATACGGACATTAACGAGCTAAGTAAACATATTGGACTAATAATTGGACTAAATAAGTTAAACTCTTATAAAAAGAACTTATTGGGCTTAACCCATTTGGGCCCAACTTGAAAAGTTTAAATACTGATAAAATAAGTATAAAATAGATTAAAACAAGTTAAATAACTTATAATAAGCTTATTGGACTTAAAACGTGTAAATAGGTAAAACTAGTAAACTAGTATAAAAGTTACCGACATATAACACTAAAATGAGTAAACGAGAATATGTAAACCTACTTGATCATCATATATATATAATCGTCATATGTATACATAATTATTATTTTTATAAAGTCATTGGACAAGAGTCTAAGACAAATATTATTTGTCTAGGTTTCCGTGATTGAAGCACGTACCGTACGTCCGAGTTGCCGATAACCCGCTTTCCCACATCAACGTGAGTTCATAGCCTCGCACTCTTTTAAATGTTTTTATGAAATGTTTTATAAACCCGCGAGGGAGATAACATGTTAGTTTTTATAAAATAGGACACCATTTGTCCCGATTGTTTGTTTATTGATTTGGACCCGAATGATTGTATGACCGACCCGATAAATGATTAAAGGACCCGATAGATGAAATAAAATGGATTATTAAAGTTAGGTTATGTCACTAAAAGTCCCATTTGCATGAATTATGAACTACCGGGATTTGGTAGACGCTTGTGCATATAATAGTACTATTTGGGGAGGATCACCCCAGTTCGCGCCTTGACGGTTGATCCCCGTCGTGCCACATTGTTTGGTAAGCGAATTTATGTATGAGAAGATTTCCATAGCGTGACCTTTGTGACGACACGCTACTTTAGATGGGCAGATTGAGTATCGGGTTAGCTACCCGTTGTTGGTTTAGTAAGGTAACAATGTCATGCGGCTTATAATAATCCAAAACTAACGAAATACTACTAGACGCTCTGAATTACGATGTATTGCCTGACTAGCAATACAGGGTCATACTATTGATATTATGTTCGTGTTTTGGTTTTCATAACCATATTCATATAACGGTTTTTATTTTCATACAACGTCATAAGACGTATTGTATAATGTTTTACGACATTGGCTCGTATAATGATTTTTAAGGCAAATGCCTATATTATGATTTTGATGAAGATTGTATAAAATGACTTTGCCTATTTTATGGCCTATTAAAATTATTTGTACAAAATGATTTTCAGTAATAATTTTATACTGATATTATATTGATGGATTTTATTAAACTCTATGAATTACTCGGCGTTATCGCTGACCTTTTCTTTTAACATGTTTTATCTCAGGTACTTGAAGGTAATTCTTGGGAAGACAACAAGAATTCATGGCCCACACTTAAACAATATTTTCCATTCAAATACTTTGTAAAACTTTGTATGAAATATAATGACTTGGGACCAATGTAACTTTGATATTTATGAATGGAAATGCTTTTATTATTAAATGACGCGATTTTTATGCGTTGTCTATGATGTGAGTAATGTGCTATCCCGTAACACCAACTAGTCTTCCGCTGTATTGAGTTGTATAAATTTGGGGGTGTTACAGTTTGGTACCAGAGCTCTCGTTATAGAGAACGAAAGATTTTTTAAAACTAAGGTTTTGAATAAAACATTTCAAAATCTTTTAACTATAAACATTTTTCTAAAATGTCTAAAAATCTTTTGACTATAACGGTGCCGAAATATTCCCGAGTTACCGACAAGGCCAGACCGAGAAGTGTTATTTTAATATATATATAACTTGGAGTATATATATATATATATATATATATATATATATATATATATATATATATATATATATATATATATATATATATATATATATATATATATATATATATATATATATATATATATATATATATATATATATATATATATATATATATATATATATATATATATATATATATATATATATATATATATATATGATGTAATTTGATTACATGATTGTTTGATGATTATTTCGATATTTATACGAGGTGTTTATACGACGTAGATTGTCACAAGGAACCCTAACTCCCCTAGTAAATTAATCTAAGCTATTCTCGTAGGAATTCTAGCTATCCTAGATCTAAATCAAGTTGTGGATATTTATGATCCCAACAAATGGTTGATATTCGTAGAAATGTAGATATTAGTTGATTGTGAAATTGAAAAAAGAATTGGCGAGATTAAATCTGATATCGATGTCATGACGATCTTTCCTTATAGAGTGGAGTTTGACAAAACGTTATCACCTAGAAAGATGTCATCTGATTCGTTGTCATCCAATTCTTAAATTGAAATCGAAAGGGTGAATGTTGCACTTGAGGCTGTCATTGGAACCATTACCCAAAAGCCTCATGCCACTAATACCTTTCCGAGAAATCTAATTGAATGTGTGAGTCATCTCATGCTAGTGACTCATTTGATAATTATTGATAAAGAAGTTATAGGATTGGAAATTAAGTATTGATCATATCGAGCTTTTATTGCCCTTTTAAGGTGTAAGAATAAGGATGAAAGTATTGGGAAATGAGGTAGGATATCGAATTGAGTATAAAATTGGTTGAAACTTGAATAAAGTAAAATTTAACTTGTATGGAATAAGAATTTGTTAAGAGGAAGTCGTTAAGTTCTGTGATTGAATTATAAGGATTTAATTGATTGTAGGATTCGTATTAAGGGTTGTTCCTAAGCCATTGTACACTAACGAGGATGCCCAGTGTCCAATAAATAAATTGAAGAAATCTTCTTCTGAATTGGGACCGATGGATCTTCCGGGACAGGCAGGACACCTAATGACTCTTGTAGATTAGTATTCATTGTGGTATCATTTAAAAATCCCTAACTAACTGAGATATCAGTTGGTAGGATGAGTTCTGAGAATTGTATGACATAGTGACACGTAATGTGTTACGGTACAATTTGACTTGTTTGTGATTAATGAAAAGACTACCTTTGATTGCTAAATTCTACATGTATCGATGTTATCTATCTTTTCTTGCTTCTTCCTAATGTTCGCATTAGTGATGCAACCATTGAACAAGTACTCATCTCGAATTGAGTTACGTTGTGGATTATTCTTTTTGAGCGCCATCGAGATCATGAACCTCATGATTATTTGGCTAAGCTCATTTCCTATCATATCGTAGTTAGTTCTTGGTGAACAACTCTTCATCACTCTTTTGCAGATCACACATTGTTTTTATAAAGTTAAAACGGTATCCTTTGAGAAAATTTAATTTTCAACACAATAAGGATTATTCAAAGTGAGATTTATAAGTGATTGATATCAAAATGAAGTTGTTTATAAAACACCTTGGGAAAACTTAATTGTTTTCATGACAAAGAAAATATTTGAAAATTTATTTTTGATTCTTATTTAAGAATTAAGCATGAAAATGTTTTTATTATAAACATGATGATAAAATTTTGACGAACTGAGTATTGCATCGTTAATCTTGAAATTGTATATAGTTGCGCGCCTACATACAGTTTGGAATGAACCATGCAAGACTGATTAGTAGTCACCATAAAACTAATGAATAAACACTACATTTTCTTTGAAGATTGTGAAAGATTAAATTTTATGAGATCTGCAAGAATTGAAAAATAAGGACATAGTGTTAGGGACACCTACATATGTGCCTGTAGCATCTATTCTTCTGAGTCGAATTTACTCATCTGAGGAAATTGTCTTATTTGACAATTGACAATTCTTTCTTGTCCAATTCTCCCGTAGTGAGATTCTTAGGAAAAGTATCTGATTACCGAGTGTTGATGCCCGACTGGATGTATTGACATTCTTATCATTTCTTATGATTTGATTTCATTTGAATGACCTGGGTAACGATCCGAGGAGCTTTCGAATGCGTACTCAAATTATGAAAACATGGGATATATTCATATTCGTTAAATGTTTTCGTCTGTATCTGATTTGAAATTCTCTCGCACAGATTATGCGTTGACCTTACTCTTTTAATAGTAGTTATGTCTCCATATATCCTTGAATTGGTGAAGGATTATGAGTTATTATTATTCTTTTAAGAAGTTCACATCTTATCGACGGCAATAAAACTGGAAAGTTGATAGTGCCGGTAAAATGGATTGATTGATTATGACATGACGACATTGTCTTAATTGATGGGAACTCGAGTAGAATTCCCTAAAAGATAAGATGTTGATTATCAAAAGTGATCTGAATAATTCTTGATGGATGACTTGAAATTATACCGTGAATGGTTGTGAATTAGTCATAGATATTAAAATCTAGAAAGAACTTAAAATAAATGTATTAAAAGATGTTTATGTTATTTGAAATCTTAGGAAGTATTTGTTGATGAATTACCTAGACTTCCGCCATTAAGGCAAGTAGAATTTGGTATTTGATTATATTTCCGGTGTTGCACCTGTGGCTTGTGCACTGTACGCCAGCACCATCTAAATTAAAGGAATTACCGTACAACTGAGAGAGTTGTCGGAGAAAGATTTCATTATACCAAGCCTGTCATCATGAAGAGCTATGGTGTTATCATTCCTTATATTTATAGATCACTGTGAACTGAGTAAATTGACAATCGAAAACGATATCCATAACTCGAAATGGAAGATTTGTTCGATCATTTACAAGGTCCTAGCGTATGTTCTAAAGATTTGATCCATGGCATGGTTATCATCAAACTTCGCATCTGCGAAAAAGATTATGTATTCCAATCACTACATCCGATACTTGTAATGAACATTATGAGTCTCACGTGATGTCGTTTGGATTGACTAATACACATGTATTATTCATAAATTTTGTGAATCACGTGTGTAGGCTGTAATTTGATAAATTCATGCTCGTGATCATTAAGGACTATTTGTTTGTTTATAAGAATAAGAATGAAGTTAATAATTAATTATAGATTGTCATGAATTGGCCAAACAATTAAAACTTGTACCTTGAATAATTAACATGAGATTAAAGACTTAATCCTTTACATAAAATGACCATTGGATTAATGACGGTAAGGTATATGCATATAGACTCTTCAAAAATTAAGAGCCCTTTTAAGACTTTGGATTTTACCAAAAAGAAATGGAAATATATTTTGACAAATGTTTTAACAAAGGATTTTAAGGGATTATTACCATATACACAAACCATTTAACTAAACTTCTGTTTAGGGGTAAATGTTTGTGTATACTTCTAGACAGCCTAAGAAGAATTAAGGAAACTATATAACTTATTACTTGAAATTCGAAACGACAATTTTTGCTTTTCAAACTAAGAAAATTTTGACCATAGTATAACCAAAGATTTTCGAACATTTACGAATCTTATTAATTATTTTCGATAAATCAACAAAAATCGTGTTAATTAAATTCAAATTTATTTTGAACATTTTATATAATTGGTCGAACTAAGAAATTTAAAACTTTTACGTTTACGCTTCATAAAAATTAACTAACAATTATTTAATTAATTATCATGATTATCGACGCTTTAAACGTAGGATTGAGAAAAACTGATAAAAATAATAGTTGAGATGAAACTAAAACATAGAAGATATGAAGAAAGAATTTTGAATAAATACGGTCATGACAATTATTCCATCTAGGAAAGTGAACGTAATTACTGACGCATTATGTAAAAAGGATAAAGAATCAATTAGAATGTATTTCTTAATAATGACTGTGCAAAATAAATTGCCGAACAAATATAAAAGTAAATGATGTTTGTAAAAAGGATAATATAGATAATAAAAGGGGTTCGCGTCTAATATGAACCATCAGAATTGAGAAGCCGATAGCGTTAAATGTTTTAAAGGCCACTTGTGGTTGCCTAAATATGGAGGATTGTGAGATATAGTTATGTTGGAATTTGTAAGTATAAGTATTCTATTTATGTCATTTATGACTAAAAGTATCTTTGTCTGAAAAAGTTGTACTGATTGCAAATTATGAAGGCAGACATCGCCTCATACATTAGTAAACGTCTAGCTATTGCAAAGGTCATCATCTGAATTTGATTCGATTTGGGTCATCGTCGACAGACTGACCAAATCTGCTAATATCATTCCTGTTAATGATAAATGCAAAAGAGTTATGTAAACATGGTGTGCCTGTATCGATCATCTTTATCAAGATCCTCGCTTCGCATTGAATTTCTAGAGATTTGCTCAGAAATCATTGAGAACGAACCTTGATGAGAGTACTATATACCACCCCAAATCGAAGGGACGAGGTAAAGTAACGATACAAAGTAATATAAGTGTTGTTTTATGTTTGAATGATTGACCTTTAGTAATAAACCGTATAATCTTTTTCCTTTGGAGAGATTATCATTGATAATTATCGTATTTGGATCGAGATCGAATCTTGTTAGGATCTAAATATTAGAGCATCTGTAAGCAGGAGTTGAAATGAAGACATCCGACATACACCCACTGTGAGTTGGACATGTCTTTTAGGTTTAAGGTTTCCTATGATGGCGAACCTAACCTTACAAAATACTCGACCCGCGAGACCTGAAATGATTGTTGAAATTAGGATCTGATTATTGACTGCCAGTAGTGGGCAGGAGGTTATGTGAATGTGAAATGTAGATCTTGAAGTGCCAAATGGGTAGCAAAGTTATGCCACAATTTTTAAACTTGGAAAAATGAATTCATGATCTGACAAATCATGGGATATAAGTCCCCGTTGTATGGGACCATTGAGATGGTATAAAAGATTGGTTTGAAAGGCATATAAGCTGGATCTACCCTAGGACTTCAAAGACTGCGTGAATTATGTTTCGTATATCGAACTTGATGGAATATCGATCAAGTGAGAATCTGATTATTCTTAGTAGAGTTTAGATCGGCGAAAAGTTGCATTCATCAGAAACCCGTGAACATCATGGATAGAGAAAGTAAGTCAACATTAAGCCTGATCTTATTCCCGTAGTTATGTTTGATGAAACTCGCGTATTGTAACGAATTGCACTTGTGAGAAAAGATCGAATGTGGAGGAAATACCCACATGGCTTTAACTCTATAAGAAGCGAGTAGTAAGGTAAGATGATCTTTGAGAACAAAGATCCTGTTTAGGGGTAAATGCTATGACAATCCGTCAATTTATGGTTGATATTTTATTCTCAATATTTATTTGAAAACATTATTTTAATGTTACAATATGAACTCACTTGTTTTTGGGAAGAAATTTGGATTTACGTCTTGAAGTAGCATCGACTACGTCTAAACCGGAGGATTCAACATTACGTGCTTACGTTTACATACACCGTTTTTGGTGACAGTCCGACATTCCAGAAAATAAATTTATCCGTGAATATTATTTTGGAATTTTAAATTTGTGTTGGTTCATAAACTCACAAATTTACGAGAAGAGATTAGGACTTTCGATTATAATTTAACGTCCTTTACGAATAAACCTGAAACCTTAGGATTACGTATTTACGTTTTCGAACTCCGTTTTTTATGAAACAATTTTTATTAGATTCGTTTTGTGTCGTTGATTCATAAATTATAAAAATGTTTTCCGTAAAACGACCCGAGGGCACGCAAATCGAGGAAACTAGAATCGAGGAGTACCCGTAATTAAATGGGGATGAGACAAGTGGGACACTTGCCCCACCCCCACAAACCCATGGCTACACTAGACACCACATCACAAGATGTGGCAAACATATAGCTTAAAACTTACACATGTAAGTTAAGCTTACAAAGTAAGCTTTCACTACACCAAAAACTAGCACTTGACAAAACCACTTACACAAACCATTGTTCTCATTTTCCAACATGCAAACCACACAACTCTCCTCCCTCTCTCTCTAGAAATTCGTCCACTTCCATCCTAAAAACCCTCATTTGATCAATTTAAACCACAAAATCATGTGTTATTCACACATATGTTGAAGCCCTTTTGAAGCTCCATGGATTGGTGGTGATTATAACATGTAAAAAGGAGTTTTCAAGAGAGTTTGGGGCTGATTTCTCAAGGAGTTTTCATGAAGAACAAGGGCTGATTTTTGGAGGAATCTACAAATACTTGGTGATCCTAGAAGTGGTGTTGATATCTCATAAGATTGGTTACCCAAAACCATGTCTTGTTCATCCAAAAGCTCATCATTTCATCACTTTGGTGGTATAAAGATTGTCCTCCTCATCCTCTTGTTATTTTTGATTATGTAAACTTGTATTTCTTTTACTTATGTATATGTATATGATGATGAATGATGATTAAAAATATTGTGTGGGGATTTGGTGTTGATAAACATGCTTAAAAAGATGGACAAACTACATGTAAAATGGGTAAATCTTGTTTAAATGGTAGGCTGTATAAAAACAGTAAAGAACCACATGTTAGACTGATAAAATGATGAAGTAGAATCCATTTACAGTAAGCTATGGGTCTTGTACACATGTGAGAGTTGGCCATGCAATGGAATCATTGTAATGATTGAGATATGATCAAAACAAGTTTAAGGTACAAATCTGAGTTCACTGTTTTGGACGATTTTTAGAAAATACTTAGAGGATGATTCAACAGTATCTATAGGAGAGTTAAATGGAGAAAATATCATGTAATTTATGTGATAAAAATTTGAGCTTCTATCTCCATATAGAACTCTAGATATGGCAGTTTTGGTGAAGAGGAAAATAAATAATCAGATTTTGGAAATTAAAGTATAATACTATTATATAAGCACTCAAAATTATATTGTATAAAATATAAAACCAAAACCCACTAACTCATGGATTTTATTTATATAAATATGTTAAAGGTTAAATAAATGGATAAATTATAAAAATGGTAGTGGAATAATATTTATAAGATATAAAAACTATAGACTTGATTTTTACGATTTTTTCGGCTAATGCCGTAAAATTAACGTTTTTGTTAAATAAAACTTAGATGGTTGGACCCATCTAATTTAAACTTTATAAAACTCATATACTGATATATAAACATATATAACAAGTAAAAACCGATAAAATCCGAACTATAGGACATACGGACATTAACGAGCTAAGTAAACATATTGGACTAATAATTGGACTAAATAAGTTAAACTCTTATAAAAAGAACTTATTGGGCTTAACCCATTTGGGTCCAACTTGTAAAGTTTAAATACTGATAAAATAAGTATAAAATGGATTAAAACAAGTTAAATAACTTATAATAAGCTTATTGGACTTAAAACGTGTAAATAGGTAAAACTAGTAAACTAGTATAAAAGTTACTGACATATAACACTAAAATGAGTAAACGAGAATATGTAAACCCACTTGATCATCATATATATATAATCATCATATGTATACATAATTATTATTTTTATAAAGTCATTGGACAAGAGTCTAAGAGAAATATTATTTTTCTAGGTTTCCATGATTGAAGCACGTACCGTACGTCCGAGTTGCCGATAACCCGCTTTCCCACATCAACGTGAGTTCATAGCCTCGCACTCTTTTAAATATTTTTATGAAATGTTTTATAAACCCGCGAGGGAGATAAGATGTTAGTTTTTATAAAATAGGACACCATTTGTCCCGATTGTTTGTTTATAGATTTGAACCCGAATGATTGCATGACCCGATTGTATGACCCGATAAATGATTAAAGGACTCGATAGATGAAATCAAATGGATTATTAAAGTTAGGTTACGTCACTAAAAGTCCCATTAGCATGAATTGTGAACTACCGGGATTTGGTAGACGCTTGTGCATATAATAGTACTATTTGGGGACGATCACCCCAGTTCGCGCCTTGACGGTTGATCCCCGTCGTGCCACATTGATTGGTAAGCGAATTTATGTATGAGAAGATTTCCATAGCGTGACCTTTGTGACGACACGCTACTTTAGATGGGCAGATTGAGTATCGGGTTAGCTACCCGTTGTTGGTTTAGTAAGGTAACAATGTCATGCGGCTTATAATAATCCAAAACTAACGAAATACTACTAGACGCTCCGAGTTACGATGTATTGCCTGACTAGCAATACAGGGTCATACTATTGATATTATGTTCGTGTTTTGGTTTTCATAACCATATTCATATAACGGTTTTTATTTTCATACAACGTCATAAGACGTATTGTATAATGTTTTACGACATTGGCTCGTATAATGATTTTTAAGGCAAATGCCTATATTATGATTTTGATGAAGATTGTATAAAATGACTTTGGCTATTTTATGGCCTATTAAAATTATTTGTACAAAATGATTTTCAGTAATAATTTTATACTGATATTATATTGATGGATTTTATTAAACTCTATGAATTCACTCGGCGTTATCGCTGACCTTTTCTTTTAACATGTTTTATCTCATGTACTTGAAGGTAATTCTCGGGAAGACAACAAGAATTCATGGCCCGCACTTAAACAATATTTTCCATTCAAATACTTTGTAAAACTTTGTATGAAATATAATGACTTGGGACCAATGTAACTTTGATATTTATGAATGGAAATGCTTTTATTATTAAACGACGTGATTTTTATGCGTTGTCTATGATGTGAGTAATGTGCTATCCCGTAACACCAACTAGTCTTCCGCTGTATTGAGTTGTATAAATTTGGGGGTGTTACAGTTTACATTATGAATCTTATTACAACAAGTGTGTATGTAAAAGTATATGTACGTGTTAGACAAGTTCCCACATGATCTATAGAAATATAACACATAAGTTTGTGTTCTAGGATTAATAGGTGGAAATTTATTATATTTAATCATGGTAAAATCATGGATTTTACAATCGGGCTCGAATTTTACCTACATGGAGGTACCCATAGCCATCTGATGCACCAAGGCACCATTATATTCATCTACTAAGTCTGGATGACTTAGTAAATTTATGTCCTACACTAGGCCGGGTGGAATGCAGTTTTTCAGGTAGTCCATGCATTCTTCTGCGTCCCTCATTCTGGAAGTGGTAGTTATCTTCCACTCAGGGTTGTAGTGTATGGGGGAGCCAGACACCGGTATCTCTTGTGAAGCTGTGGGAGTACCTTCCTCAAAGACTAGGCCAGATTTGGTCGCTGCAGCATGCAGGACAGGTTCCTTCTCTTTCCTCGTCCCTTGGACAAGTGCGACACCAGCTTGTTCATCCCTGCAACAAAAATTGACATACACATTAATATTATTACGGAAGGACGTACCTTTTACTTGGAAGATAGAAGTAATGATAAAGCATGGGCGGAGGACTTACATGTTGGTTTTCTCCAGCTCTGACATAGTGGGAGGCACCTGAGTGACCGGATCCACAACTGGTAGCGACACGTCGTGAGCTATGGGAGCAACCTGTGTTGTCCCTAAGGCTTGGTTTGTGCTCTCCCCATATTGGTAGAGGGGGTGATCCTCGCACAGTCTCTTTGTGGGGGCATTGTGTTCTCCTATCATGGCCTTAGTGGCTCTCCTTACCCGCTTATTCTTTCCCACGGGTGCGCTTGGGGATGGGTTAGGGTTCTTCCTCCTCCTCTTCTTCTACTTGTTGCACCTCCTCCTCATCATCGCCTAGAATTTGGCGGAGGCTGGAGGTAGTTCTCTCTATGTTATCACCATGCTCCTCCTCATGGGCAGGGGTGCAGTCTTCGGCGGGGAGGAGGGCCCAGCTTCATTCTCCAGCATCAGATTGTCCCCATCTTTGTTGTCAAAGTCTTCGGGGGACTTCATAATTGTTGCGTCCTCCTCATCAGATTGGGGGTCCGGTACGGTCGTTAGGGCGATTGTCAAATTTCGGGTATGCTCGAGAAGGGGTAGTTCGTTTTCTCGTCTAGCGCGGGCTTCTTCTGGTATGGTTCTAGGATTTCCCTGGCGTAGGACTCCAAAGAAGTTCATTTATGTAAAGCAAAGGAGTATGTTAGTTACGGATAACGGTTTTATATATATTTCAGGTTGCGGATACTATACCTACCTTCACCACGCCTTCTCCAAAATACAGGGTATCTGTTTGACGGACCAAAGTAGTTGCGGCTAATACCTAGCAGGCAAAGGAATGACTCAGGTAGATTCCTATGAAACCCTGTCCTATTCCTATCTATTTCTTGGGCATGTTGGGCGTTGTATGTACCGGCCCGGGGAGGAAAGTCAGGGGATAATCTATGTTTAAATACAAACTCAGTCGACCAAACTACTGTGTCAATAAAAAGTAGTGGTCGTACCAGTTTTTCAACGAGTCCATAGCTTTGTTATGAGCTGTGGGGCTGGTTGGGGATAGTTTCTTAAAGGAGAGCCATCCATCACTAAGTTGGGGGCATAGAACAGTCTAAATAACTCTACGGTGGGGGAATGCTTCGTGCACGACATAGGATTTCGAACTGGCTAATCTTACATGCGCCTATACAGTGTAACTGGGTGATATGCACATCATAGTAACCTAGTAGATCTACGAGGAATTTGGTAAAAGGAATGTTGTAATTGGCCGCATAAAAAGACGAGTGTATAAGCCAATCTTTCCCTGGGGTGCCTTAGTTATGAGGTCCCCGGCACCAGGGAGAGAGAGATGAAGGTTGCTAGGAATGAAGAAATCAGAGCAAAAGTGCCCTAGTTTCTCTTCTGTCATTATATTTAGCACGAATCCGATGGAAGGGTTGTTTCTATGAGCCATAATCAATTAAAGCAAGATGAAGGTGTGGTATTCTAACCTGTGTAAGGGAGGATCCGTGCGAAAGAAGGTGGTGGTAAGGAAGAAAGCATTAATGGCAGAAATTGGAAAAAGACTGTGTGTCCCACACAACCGTGTGGGCAACCTATTTATAGGGTTGCCTCGTTGTTCATGGTTCGTTAGATTCATGACACATGTCTTCCACTAACTTCAATCATGTGGTTGGGAAGTGAGTGGCCAGTAAACAGTCAGGTGGGGCCCACGGGTCACTTCTGACTCGGAAGATTACGTCGCTCGAGGTACTGACTGTTTGCACTTTGTTAGTCAAAATGGCAGAAGAACAATCAATTGTGTCGGGATATGCGGTCGTACGTAAGACCATATTTAATGTTTCATTTAATTTGTCTCGGTCGTCATGTGCGGCAAGTGTACTATAGGAATAAACTTCCTAACAAAGTTTCTACGTGCGGTCGAAATATGTTTCTCATCCATTTTAACATTTCAAGATGTTCTTTCCTTGGTACGTCCGGGGGGCATCTTGTTAGTCTAGATATTCCACCTACGGCTGTAACAACTAGACTGGGGGGACATGATGACGTATAGTCCCCAGCCGGGTCATGGACCCGGCCCATGGGTACTACCCGTATCTGGCACATCACGAATGGGTTGGGTTAATCAGTTAAGCTTATGGGATTAAATGAACAGTGGCCGCATAAAGTGTGTGCCGGCCCATGGCCCGGTACTACCGGGACAGGGTTAGACACAATCACAATCTTATTAGGGTTGGGATTCACCCTAATGTATAAGATATACATTAACCATAATTAGAAGATAATAATCAATCTAATTATGGTGGTTATCCTATACTTGGGGCCGAAGTAAACAGTGAGCCCATTAGGGTTTCACTGCCTATATAAGGAACCCCCAAGGGTTCCACAAAGGTATTACATTATCCATACTCTAAACCTTACATCCGATTCTTAACCATAACCGATTATTTACTCTCACACCGGAGTCTAATCGTGGGATACATTCCCACGGTAAGCCTAACGCGTGTTGCTTTAGTGTGCAGGATCTCAGCAAGACTATTCACTTGGTGCAAGAGCCGGAGCCCAGCCAACCCTAATTAAGCCTAATTCGGGTCTAGCAAGGATTATTCAACTTTTGTATCAACAAGTAGAGAGAGAAAAGAGAGATAAGTGTATGAAACATATGGAAGATTAGATTAAGAAAATGAACAATCAACACCCTTCCTACCATGCTAGGAAGGGTATATTATAGCCTTGCTTACATGTGGCATAATGGGCTATGATTTTGGTTGGGCCGGGATTGAATAAATGCTTAGTACCTTGAAAGAGGCCTTTTAAGCTAGCCATCAAGCCCGTAATATCATGACTATTATACTACCTATTACAACGTTCTAATAAATGTTACAATAATAAACTATGACCTAGCATTCTTGTTTGACTCAATATTTTGAGGCTAACAATCTCCCCCAATGTGAGGTCATTCCTCTATGATATTTGGAATTCAATGGAGATTACGAATCTCATCATAAATGATTCTTGAACGTGTAATAGTAGTCTTGTTCCTTCATGCTATGATATTTGAGCTTTTGTCTTTGTCTTTCGACTTTGTCTTTAAACGTGAGATCTTCAAATCATTCTTGACTTATCTTTGCCATCTTGTGATCTTGTGTCTTTATCCACATGCTCATACTTTGCACAATCTTGAAAGCTTGCTAACAATCTCCTTTGAAGAGAGGTCATTCCTCTACATTAATTGATAAGGAAGATTTTGATCATCAGAGTTGCGGAAGTCTTTAGCTTTCTTGATTTTTGAATGTCTTTGGGCATTAATATGTGGTTTTGAATCTTCGAATTTGCTGAGTACACCGTAACGCCACCTTCTTAAGACAAAACATAGACACAGACTGAATGGCTTTGACATTCGTCCTAAATCGGTAGCGTTTTACCTCTGGTCAGTGAAGACCGTTGGACGATATTAAATATCATACCTGTGATTAGGTAGATTAAATTAAGAACCTCCTTGACAGGGTTTCGCGACTGTAATAGCCGTTCTCTTTACTCGGCCGTCTCAAAGCAAAACTACGAGCATAAAGAGTGAATCAATTGGATAGATATCCGCTTGATTAAAGTCGTCCATTCAAATTCCTAGAACAAGTTTGATTTATTAAGAATCTTACCATTGTTGCTTTCCAGTTGACACAAGCTTGATTCATAAGAATCTCGCAAGTTACCTACCGTAGCGCTGTTTGATGTTGACCCTAGAAGGATTTCCATTCGTCACTGTGATTATTAATGAATATTACTCTGAATGTTCTGGCAAGACCATAAAGATATTGCGTAGAAACCTGAAACGAGTTTGAATCAATTCAGAATCAAACCACTGTTGCATTTCAGTTTACACATGTTCAGTTCTAAAAGAATCTTACACATGACCTACCGCAGTGCTGTTAACACTAGAAGGATTTCCACTCATCATTGTGAATACTGAGTAGTATCACTCTGAGTAATATCGCAAGGATATAGCATAGGACTCTATTGATCATCATCCGCGTGTCCTAACGAGATTTTATTGATCTCTTGGCTCTAGACTCAATTTGTGCACTTTTAGTGGTCGGAGGCTGGAGCAGATGCCACCTATTCAATATCAACTATCTCGAAGTGAGAAAGTCAATAGAAATCGTGTTAATCTCCATGACAATAAAACAAAATTCTTTTGAGAGAATCCTGAGTTAGCTTGGGAAGGGTTGTGCATTACATCACTGGGTCCATGATGCGTTGTCTTCATGATGTGTTGACTCGGTTTATGCGTATGTTTTATGGAGGGCTTCTTTCTTTACACCCTTTATCCTTGCATTTATTTTTCCTTCTTCAACCCCTTCAATGCTTATCAAGACATCATTACTAGCACCTTGTTGTGATTGTTCTAGTGCTAGCTTCAGTACTTAGTCTGCATTCAGCTACGTTCACATTCTATTCCATCTTTCCTAAGGAATTCTAATCATCTATCGAATTGTCCTTGGGAAGATCCCTTCGGTTCTGGTTGGATCATAGGACTTAAACCTAACCACCCTTTTGACACCAATAACGTCGTGAATTAGAGATGTTGTGGGTATTTGATCGTAACCATGATTGCTTGAGACTTTAGATCACATTTGAATTACATTTTCTCCCCTATCTCTGATATATAAAATCGTTTAATATTTGAGATAACAAAGTTGATTAAAATATATTGTAAAAAATAGTATTGAAAACTTCCAGGAGAAAAATGTGTCAAACTTAGCATGAATTTGGAACGCTCCCCCCTCAAAAATTGATCCAATTGAATTGTCATAGTGAGGATGTGATCCACATTTCGCTTTTTGAGGATGTGAGTTGTTGAACACACAATTTTTGAAAGATTTTGAATAATCATTGAAAAACTCTTGAAAAAAAATTATGTTCAACGCTTTTTGAAAAACTCTATTTCTTTTTGGCGAAAAGGTTTTTCCTAAAGCATAAACTTGAGTTCATAGACTTTTAATGTCTTGACAAATCCACTCAAGTGTAAGAAGATTTAACTTCTTTTGCTGAGGGTAAGCGCACTAAATCGTACACTCTCCCGTGAATATAGATCCGGGTTGCAATCTGAAAGTGATTACAAGCCATTGTGTTGAGCTCAAAATGTTGAATGCTTTGTGACAAGCTCAACCCAAGATAGATTGCTCTACCCGTTGTTGGAAAAAATGTCCAAAATAGACATTATCCTTTATTAAAAGTAGAAATGACATATTTTGAAAAATATTTACAACTTTCATTCGAGCTTTATGTACACACCCGTGTCGTTATTGAGCGACATTTCTAGGTACGTCCATATTATCGATACTAAAAGACATGTCGAGAAGAATATTTTTGATATTTTCAAGGTTTTTTTCATTTTTTATTTAGTTTTTCTATGGTATGTGCGTTTTATTTTATTTTTGCATTTTTCTCAAGTTTTTCGAAAATAATCCAAAATAGATTTTTGTACAGCAGAAGAAGGTGGCATCGAATGTACAGAATTGGAACCCTTTGAAGAAGGAGAAGTGGGTTCAAAATCCGTTGTTGTACCTGCAATGACAGAAGAAGAGTTTGTTAAAATACTAGTGTTAGGAGTAACAAATACATTGTCTACATTCAGAACACCGGCATTAGTGCTGGAGCAGGTTTCAACACTCTTCTCTATGGGAATCCACTTAAGACCAACGTCCTTGAAGATCCTACCCGTTGGTTTCCACTGAAGACTAGATCTAGGAGTAGTTTTCTCTTGCACAACGGAAGACTTAGTTGGAGAGAAACTATATCCTTTTTTATCCACGTTTTAGATTTGTTGTTATTGCTTTTCTTTGCGACGCGTTTGTATCTCCTTGTTGTCTTATGGGATTCTGTATTCGATCTCCGTTCAAAGGAACGAGATTTGACCTTATAGAGGTATTGCAAAATGCAATGGTCATGATTTCATTATGAATGGCCTTTTTGCAAGTGGGACATACAAGGAATTTGGGATTCACGAAAGTACTTGTAATCCTTGGTTTTCCAAATCGTTCAGGCGTAGTGTTCGAAACACGACTATTCATGGATGGTTTCCAATTCCTAGATTGCTGGTAAAGGATCCTAGGTTTTGGTTGACTACCATTAGGAGTGTGTGGAACTCTAGCAGGATTTGGTGAACTAGGTTTTGAGTACACGGGTTTGTCTTTCTGAATCTTCCCTTTTAACTGAACATCCTCTAGGTTGTGGGTATGAAGTAGGTTATTTGAACCTACAGATTCCTTTATGGACGCGAATGTCACACGTTTTGGAGGAGTCCTAGAAGTTCTAGGTGCATTCACATGGTCGGTTTTAGCAAAAGTGTGCTTTCTAAATGGAGGAACATAGGGTGATATGGATAGTTTTGGAACACTTGGTTGCAAATCAGTCTTAGGGGGTAACCTAGATTTCACATGAGAAGAATTGGAGAAAGGAGTCAGTTTTGCTAAGATAGATGGCTTTGGATCCTTGTAGGCATTGGGTTGTCGAACAACAGGTGTCACAACTTTAGGTTCCACAGTTTTCCCACCCATTTTGGCAACGAGTTTTTCAACTTTTTTATCGCTATGTCCTTTTCTTGCAACTGAGCTTTCAAGTCTGTAATTTCCATACTCATTTCGTTCATTTCTCGACACGATGCTGAAAGTTTTCCTTTGCAAGTTATTATCATTTGGTCCTTTCCTGACTTTGGCTTGCAAAGCAAGTTCAAGAGAATGACAAGGTTTTTGAAGAAAATCACATAGGTGTTGAATTAACGCAAAAGCCTTTTGATCAACATTATCTTTGTGCTTCGAAATCTCAGTTTCAAAACGTTCACACTCTTTGACTTGATCAAGATATTTGCATGCCACTTTAGAATATTCGTCTATATCTGCACAAGATGTAAGAGCAACACACAAAATATCTTTGGAGAGACATTCGTGTAAGAGTAGATCATATGCGGTAGAAAATTCGTCTCTTTCAGGTTGATGGTCGTTCACTTCTTGTGCAAGAGATTCCACATATTTCAAATCATCAAACATTTCTTGCTTAATTAATGTTTCAAATTCCAAAATATGTTTTTGCGTTCTTTCCGCAAGCGGAATCAAAATACTTTTCACAAGCACAGTTATATCGTGAGGAATTTCTTTGTTGCCTTTCAAACGTTCACGTTCTTTCCAGTCGTCATCGACAACCTTTTTGAAATTTTTGATGTTTTGTTTAAGAAAACTAAGTGTTTTCTTACAGAAGCTTTATATGGCAAATACTCAATAAATTTTGAAACATTAGTTTTCTTAGTGGAAAAAATTTGTCTCCATTTAATTCTTATTTGTTCACATTCGAAAAATATTTGCTCTCTAGACTTCTGTGTTTGCGGATTGAAAAGACCATAAAGACTGTTTTCATAAGCATAATTATATGGTTTAACAAATTCTTTATTTTGGTCTACTCTCTTCTTCCAAATCATTTGTCTCATCACTATCGGGCCTAACAACAAGGCAATCAAGATCGGTCCATTGGGACTCATCAAGATATAAGTGCTGATTCTCAGATTGAGCTTGCTCAAGGTACTTAGGATTTGCAAAACTAGGTCTATCCTTAAAAAACGAACGAGGTGCCAACATTCTCATGGTTTGAATTGATTGATTAGTTTTGTAAGCAATTTTCTTGTAAAAATCAATTTGAGTTTCAAGTTCCACCATTTTGTCAATGTCATTCGCTTGTTTAGTTTTGAAATCCTTTTCCAACTTTTCAACCACCGGTTTATTTTCATTGCCAAGTTTAGTTTTTTCCTCTTGAAGAAAACCATTTACTTGAGTTAGGTCATTGACTTTAGTGGTAGCAAGATACGTTTTGTGACGTTCAATACTCAAAGAGGTGTTATGATTACGTTTCTCTTGTTCTAGAAGCTGAAGAGTTTCGTTATATTTCTGTTGATAATCGTCTTTTTTGACGTTAATTAAAAACCCTTTGTACCCCTCAATCTCATTGGTCTTTTGAAGAAGCTGAGCTCTATAACTATCAATGGTCTCACTGGACTTAATTAGAGCAGCTTTGCATTCTTCAAAATTTTGAGTGAGCGTAGCGTTTGCCTTCTTTAATTACTTTTGACTCTTTTTAGTTTCTTTGACAACTTTTTATAAAGAATCAATTAAGTTAGCAAGCGCAATACGCTCCTCATCATCATCATACTCATTTGCATGTTGATCATCGTCAGACTCATTATTGCATGTGTCTGAGGGATCAAGTATGGTATTGCTATCAACCTTTTTCATCATACATGTGTCAATAAGGGCTTGAGTTTGATCACTATGCTCATGTGTATTATCATTGGCAAACACATTATATTCATCATTGTGTACCTCTTTCAATAGGTCAGAGTCGAAGACAGGGCCATCATCATAGGAAGGTGTATTGTTGATAACATTCTTAGAACTGATGCCTTGTGTGCCAATGATGCTGCTTTCTTTCCCATGTATGGTATGATCATCCTACGTACCATGATTTGTGTTCCGTGATGTGCAGCTTTCATTCACATGACCCGATACTGTACCACAACTTGCATTGAACCTTTGATCTGTCTCTTGTTCGTGAATTATTGTTTTGTGGACATAAGTTTCAATGGATTTGATGTTACTTGGGATCAGGTCTTTGAACGTTTGAGTAGTTTCATGATGTCTCCTGAAGCATCCCTGTGTACTCGAAGACATGAGAAATTCTGAATCAAAAGTCTTTTCAAATATCGTCTTGAGTTTAGTGAAGGTGATCTTTCATTCACACCCAAAAAGTCTTTCTTTGGTGAGTTGTGCCGCAAGTTTCTCCATGGCTTGTGTGAAAGCTCTTATGAACGTGCCAGTGGATTCACCTAAGTCTTGCAGGACTTTTGAAAGGCTCTCAAACGATGATTGGAGTATTCTCAAACTTTCCATGCATTTATCTCTCAAGAAGTGTGTCCGTTGTTATAATTGTTCCATCTCGAGAGTTGTCACAACTGAACACTCATTGCTCTTTTCCATGATGATGGTGTCTTAGTTGATGAAGTGACTTCGGATCTTAAGTAGATATGGTGTGATTGAGTTGTGGTTAAAATTCCAAAAATTCCGATTTTTCTCAGTCCGACAATAACTTCCTCAGTCCGACAAAACGGTAAACCGAAAAATTTTGAATTACCAAATTTTGAATTCAAGTTAGAAATAGCCAATAACTAGTAGGAAAAATTATGAAAAAGGAAAAATGTTGACAAAAATAAAACCTAAAAATGGCTTTAAAATTTGAATTTTGGTCCGAAAATTTTAATTTTTGGTCGAAATCTTTTTTCGCATCGCCAAAATTTGAAATCGAAGCTTAAATGGCCTAAAAATGGTCTAGGAAAAAATAAATTTTACTTGGGTTTTCCGGACTAGTCTAGATAGTGGCTAAGTCTGAAAAGTACTCGAACAAAATATCCATCGGAATGTCCATCAGAATCTTCTATCGGAATGTGTCATCGGAATGCTCTATCGGAATGCTATCGGAATACCTGTCGGAATACCTTGTCGGAATACCTGTCGGAATACCTGTTGGAATACATGTCGGAATACCTGTCGGAATAACCGTCGGAATAACTGTCGGAATAACCGTCGGAATAACTGTCGGAATAACTGTCGGAATATAGAAACCCTTTTCCGATGGAATTCCGTCGGAATAACTGTCAAAATATAAAACCCTTTTCCGATGGAATTCTGTCGGAATAACTGTCGGAATATAAAACCCTTTTCCGATGGAATTCCGTCGGAATAAATGTGCAGTTCCGAAACTTTAGGTAAAAAAGTGATATTTTTACAAGAAATCCGCGATTTTAACCAACCGAAAGCAACCAAATCCCTAACACAACTATGTAGGAGATGTATATCAAGATTTAGAGCATGGAAAACACAAAAAAAAAAATTGAATTCGAGAGATGTTATAGAGATGAAATCATATAAATCAAACAAAAACACAACAATCAATCACAAATCTATCCCACGACGATTGATATCAATTGTTTTCCCATAGATTATGTGATGATTCTACACGAATTAAAGAAGAAAGGTAGATAAAAGATAGATGATTTTTAGAGAGAGAAATTAGAGAGAGAAAAGAGAGAGAAGTGTGTGAAACTTATAGAAGATTAGATTAAGAAAATGAACAATCAACACCCTTCCTAACATGCTAGGAAGGGTATATATAGCCTTGCTTACATGTGGCATAATGGGCTATATGTTTGATTGGGTCGGGCTTGAATAAATGCTTAGTACCTTGAAAGAGGCCTTTTAAGCTAGCCATCAATCCCGTAATGTCACGACTATTATACTACCTATTACAACGTTCTAATAAATGTTACAATAATAAACTATGACCGAGCATTCTTGTTTGACTCAATATTTTGAGGCTAACAGGTTTGTTTTATTTTTTCTTGAAAATGTATTATGGTATAATCCATGGAATAATTGATTGCTAGTGGTTTTTACAAAAATAGGCCGGGCCCCTTTCTTTTGTCCTCCTTACCGTGGATACACAAGGCCCAAACACCAAATGCATTTATTTTTCGTGACTAAATATTATACGTAATGTATTCGTGTTTGTCTGTGTTTAAATGTTCGTGAATTAAATAACGTACATAAATGTTTATCGTGCATTAATAATATACGTAGTTCTTTTAATTAATGTTCGTGACACGTTTCGTATGTTATTAATGGAAAGTTTTAAAATTTTCATGTTTTCATGTACGTACTGTTCATGGTATTTTTATGAGGGTTTTACACCCTTTCCAGATGACTATCCGGGAACATCCGTGAGGAATCAAATGTAAATGTATCTAATGTGACCACACAACCATAATTAGATAGGGATATCAATCCCAATAGGTCTATTTATAATATTCTCGCTTACACATAAGTAATTAAATGTTCATGAGTAATGGGCATAAAGCAACTAGGATATCGGGGATTTAGACTTTCAGTAGTTAAACGTACCAAGGTTTTAGCACTTATGTTCATCCGTAAAACAAGCAATGTTCTCACCCTAAAAGTATATAAAACAAGTAAGAGTGGGGCTATAAAACTCAACTCGAAGTAACAGCAAAGATATAATGTCACAAACGTAGACACGGGAAAATGACAACTCAAAATAATCTGTAACCTAGATTAAATAAAGTGTGTATTACTACGTATGAAAAACGACAATAAACGTAACATTTAGTCCCCTAGTAAGTGCTTGCGTAGAATTTAAAAGTTAAATCGTCACTTTATTTAAATATATTATTTAATTATCCTAAAAGTCAACGTTGACCAGTTTTTACGTAACCGACATTTTTGCCTCAAATGAACGTAATTTTATTTGGGTAATCCTTACATCGTTTCTGACTCATCCTCTACCCCCGACTCATAAAATATATCTATATTTATACTACTATATAAAGATTATATTTTCAATCCTAACTTCGATATTAATCTCGAACATAAACTTAACCAAATATAACTCCAAACCAACAGGTTAGATTCAATCCATTAAATTATATTTTATTAAATTGATTTCATCCATCTATCCTTTTTTGTGATAAACTTTTGTAACAATTTTCAGTAATAGAATATTAAAAAACTTTTATTTATAAATTGAAATATCTTTTTAAATATTTATATTTTCATGAATTAATTTATCATATTTTTTAAAGTTTTGTGCTTAATTTAACATTCATTCATATATATTTTTATTAAATTTTAAATTTTTTATTTTTAATTAGTTTATTTTTTACATATTTAAATTTAATTTGAATACAATTTTATTGAGTAGAAGTGTAGCATTTATTTGTAAAAAGGTAGTCACCGTGGTATTTTATTGATACAAATCAATGTATGAACCCTGTAAAAAAATAATAATAATAATATTAATATGAACCTTTCTAGTTAATTTTTTTGCCGTAATATGCTGAAATTATTGAAAAAGCCAACTAAATATGTAAAATATATTCCAATAACAGAAAATGATTATCTAACAACCGACGTTACAAAAACAAACTTCATTCATTGATCATAGTAGGATGAACATTTCGTCCCGAATCCCGAAAACGAACCGGAACCATTCCGGTATCGTACCGATTCCCGGTAGCCGAATCCTGTTCGGTACGGTACCGGTACTATGAAATAAGATGAAAAAAATTCGGTACCACTAATTCGGTACGTGACCGGTATCAAATCGGGAAATTCCCGAAAAAACAGGAAATTCCCGATTTCTCGGTACCGGCACCGGTACCGATATCTGAATCTCGTTCGATACGGTACCGGTACCATCAATTTATGTTCGGGAAAAATCCGATACCACTAATTCGGTACGAGATCGGTACGGTACCGTGCTCATACCTAGATCATGGATTAAGACGTTTGAATACTTGGCCTTCAAGCAAAAAGTCCTATATATATTGAGACACACATTGCTCACCCTTCATTCATCGATCATATAACTTCCACAATGAATAATGTTGAAGCAAAATTCTCCAGCTAGGCTGATGCTAGCAAATCCACTTCGGTCACGATGATAGTATGCTCGTCTCTTGATCTCAAACCTAGAAACACAAGGTAGCACACGTTAGCCTCATCCCAGGTTTGACCCCGAGACCAAGCTCCGGCGTGAGAGTAAGTAACTGTCACGCAGTTGGTATCCGGTGTGGAATACCAGAAGATAGAGATATATTAATGGCAAGTATTTAGTTCAGATTAGCTTGTGTGTGTCTTAAATGTAGAGGTATTTATACTACTTTGTGGTGCATACCAGGATGCGTGGTCACATCAGTAGACTAGGCACCAAATCCTAGGTTATACAAATCCCTGTAATCGAGGGATTTTCTTCTCCAAGGGCGGCGGTGCTTTGCTTTATCCGTTAGGTGGACGAAGGTCACCTGGATAATGTGGTGGGTTGCTTTTACTTTTCCTTAGTCCTAGGCTTGGTCATTAAATGCTTCACTGTTCACATATCGACCCTATTAAATGCTGGGAGACTCTAGTTCCGTTCCGGGGAAGTGTATGTGTCCGGAGGCATTGGCCGGAGACATACGCGAACATGTCCCCCCAGTATCGTAGCGTTAGGGACAGCTAGCGGTATGATACTTTACATGTGTCCCACCCGAACAGTAACGGGCCTAATTAATGCGAGTTATCCCTCTGACTCTACATTAATTGGTTTTGTCTTCTGTGTTCTTGGATTGTCGGCCACCCAAAACCTTGGTTTTCTTTTTATTGTCCACGATCTGCTTCAACGTGGGCCACTTTCTTTTCAACGGTGTAGATTTAATATGGGTAATTGTGCACGTCTCTTCAATGTCCCCTTTCCCAGTATAAATGCCTGCCTAATCTCATTTTTACTTTACTTTTCTCTCTTCTGTTTCCGCCATTGTTGTTCCTCCTTCGAGAATCACTTTTTCAACAGGTGTACACTTCTTCTTATTCTGATTTTTTGCTTCGCATATTTTGTTATGTCTAATGACGGTTCCGATGTTGAAACCTTCTTTCGTGATCCTAAGTGTGACATGCACATTAGAGTTTCTACCCTGACCAGTGATGACCTCAAGAAGATAGGCAGGAAATATCTTATCCCGGATGAACTTCGTCCCCGTTTACCGGACCCTCTTCTTACCATGAATAACCTCCCGGATCGCTTTATTGGAATTTATGAGGATTACTTGAAGCATGGAGGGCTTCAGATCCCTTTTTCTACCTTTTTCCTATCCGTGATCTGACACTTCCTCGTACATATTTCTCAACTGGTTCCTCTGAGTGTTAATCGTGTCACTATATTCGAGATTCGTTGTCTAAGTTTAAACATAGCTTGTACAGTGAACTTGTTCCGTGTTTTCTATAGACTGAGTAAGCAGGGACATTGGTTTTCATTTGAAAGTCGATGGCCTCCCCGGTACGGTAAGTGTTTGACGGAAACCACTTCCAGTCTGAAGCTTTGGAAGCATAAATGTTTTCTTATTGACGGGAGGGAAATTCCTCGTGCTATGCCTTGGAGGGATAGAGATACGGATGTTCGTGATGACTTTCCTACTAACTTTAATGCGGATCATGCGCAATTGCTTGCTGATAACCCTATCTTGCTTCGTCCTCCTCACATAGATTTGTTGTTCTTGGCCGGTTTATGGTTTCCTTACGAGAATCCTCCCTTTCGTCGGACTGTAGTTGATCTTGACCAAAAGGGTATTTTGCATATATATTTTTCTTTACTTACCGCGGGCTCTTGTTGCTCGCTCTACCCGCCACCTCTTTTTCGTGTAGAGCTTACTATGGATGAGTTTATCAAGCTGCAATCATTTGATAATGCAAGAGTTGGGCGAGACGAGAATGTGACTATGGCCACACCCCCGCCGAAGGTTACACAACCGCTGCCGTTGAATACCCCCATTCCTAATATGACTCCTCGTCAAGAGGCTGTTACCACTCCGGATCCTAAGATTCTAGCAGCTCGGTTACGCCACGAAGGGAAAAATCCGGTGATAGTTACAAAGAAAAGACCTGCTGGAGGTGAGCCTTCTGGGCTCATTTAAAGAAGAAGGCTAATAAAGCACAAGTGTCGTCCGATACTGAGGACACCGAGGTTCATTCGACCACCCCTCTTAATCATTCTCATCCTTCGGGCTCCAGTGGTGAGCATAGCAAGACAAGTGACAAAAGGGGGAAGACCCCTCCTCACATCAACTTGAGCGACCATTCGTCTCCTCTTAATGATGATCTTCATGACGACGATGTTGCAGGTATGCTTCAGTTTCTCACAGCTCAGTTTGTCTTAAATAGTTCTCTATTTCCCTTTTTTATGTTATTGTCCTCCTTTATCCAGGAGACGTACAGGGTCCCTCTCGCCGGTTTGTTCCTCCATGGCGTTTTGATGAGGATGTGCACATTGACTCTCATTACTCCTCTCGAGAGTTGTTGTTTCACTTGGCCACCCCTGCGGAACAAGCTGGATTATCTTCCTTTTCGAATTATTATGTTTTGAGTCACGCCTACCAAACCCTTGCCCGGATCACGCTCACTCTGTCCGAATTGATGAAAAGGTATGAAGCTTTGAGCCGGGAGCACTCTCGTTTGACTGCGGCTCAGCAGGGGACTCAAGGGCACTTTGCCTCTGGTAAGACGGTGCTCGACCAGATGGCCCTTGCACACAAAAAGCTTGAGGATAACTATAATGGCTGTCTTGCCCGGGAGCAGGAATACATTGGTACTATTGAGAGGTTGGAGAAAGAGGCCGAGGACTATGGAGCTATGGTTGCTGCTAAAGACAAAAAGATCACGGAATTGGAACATCTCTTAGGTGTGAGTGCTCAGGATCACATCAAGGATTTTGATAAGATTAAAGAACTTGAGGCCAGCAACAAACACTTGACCTCCCTTCTTGTCTAGTCTGAGGTGGATAAGCAGGTTTTGGTGAGGGATGGTTTCCCCATACTTGTGCACAAACTTCTTGCTAGCTACGAGTAAGGAAAAGTAAAAGCAACCCACCACATTATCCAGGTGACCTTCTTCAGTGTAAAATGTTGTCTTCTCCTCGTCTGCTTCGTCCATTAGCACTTGGTGATATCCCTTATGGGCGTCTAGGAAACATTTTAATTTATATCCCATGACCGCTCCTATCTTTACGTCTATGTCTGGTAGAGGATAGTAATCCTTAGGACATGCGAAGTTGAGGTTCTTGAAATCTATGCACATTCGCCAATCACCATCCGGATTCTTTACTAGAACGGGGTTGGAAATCCATGTTGGGTACCTCACTGGTCGTATGATACCGACCTTCATCAACTCCGTCACGTCTCTTTTGACTGCTTCGCTTTTTTCTTCCCCCAATATCCTTCTTTTTTGTGCAACCGGAGCAGCCTGTATATTGACATTCAGCGAGTGTTTGATGATCCTCCTCGGTACTCCCGTCATATCTGAAGGCTCCCATGAGAATACATCAGCGTTATTTCTTAGCAAGTCTATGAGTTGCAATCGACATTTCTTAGTAAATAATTTTTCGATGGTGACCAACTGCTCCAGGTATCCAGGGTTAACACAGATCTGCTCTGTCATATCTCCCGCTACCCTTTGTTACTGATTGAACTTTTCATGGGTTATCCACTTGTCTAATTCTTTTCCCACATCCATTGCTTTCATTTTTTCTATCTTCTGCCGATCCTCTATGACTCTGCACTCGTAGATTGCTCGTGCTTTAGTTCTCATTTTTGCAATTCCATTAGGGGTGGGGAATTTCATGGCTGAGTGTACGGTAGAGGGTACGGCCCTTAATTCCCTGATCCCGGTTCTTCCAAGTATGATGTTTGATAGGTGTGTAAACACCCATCCTTTTACCACTTATTTCTTACTAAAACAAGACCAAAACACGTATTTAATATCATTTGTTTGGAATTATGCGAGGTTTTTGTGTTTATTGTGTTTTCAGAGCCAACCGGATGGACATTGGAGAAAACATGGGATTGCACGGGTTTTATCGAAGAAAAAGACTCAAGACGAAGTCTATTGTCCAAGAGATGCAAAAGATTTGAAGTCAATGGGCCTATTTGAAGATTTATCGAAGAAAAGGGCCAAAGATGGAAGATTTACATATGTCGAAAGAACTCAAGTCTATTAAACGAAGAAATTAAAAGACGAGTTGAATTTATTCGACGACAAATCCCGAATCAGAATCGAAAACGTCAACTTTACTGAAAAGACGAGAAGACGAAAAACAAAGGAGAAAGCCCACTCACCAACCAAAGACAAGGACTATATAAAGGGATTCCCTTCACACATTTGGAAGAGTTTTTCATTCCATGTTTTCTTTTTCTTTGTTTCGTAGGAAAGAAGCCAACACCATTAAGGTGTTGGTGATTTTTCATTTTGTTGAATCCTTCATCTTGTAAGCTTTTTAATCTTTCCCTTTGTTTGTTTAACATTAATCTTTCAATACAATCCTTCCATTAATCTTGTTCATCTTCATCTTTTTTATTTAAAGCTTAAAGTTCTTATTTGGTTGATTTGATCTTCAAAAGTTAGTGGTTTTTGTGTTTTTATTGTTGGGATTTGATGTTTATGATTAGTAGATGATTGGTGATTAGTTTTTGTTTATGTTTTGGTTGAAAACTTGGTTGATTTTGTTAAAATTCGTATTCCCCTGTTTTTTCTGAGTTCTTCATCGTCCCCAGTATTCCGGATCATCCGGATATTCCGGATCAAGCTTTGTGAATTTTTATTCCGCATCAAGTTCATCTATCCGGAATATCCATTATTCCGGATCAATCTTGGTTATTCGGAATATTCATTATTCCGCATCACCTTTTATTCCGCATAAGCATTTTATTCCGAATAGTCTTTTATTCCGCATAAGCATTTTAATCCGAATAGCCTTTTATTCCGCATAAACCTTTTATTCCGCATAAACCTTTTATTCCGCATGACCTTTTATTCCGCATAGACTTTTATTCCGAATAGCCTTTTATTCCGCATGAGCAAACATTCCGCATGAAGCATTTATTCCGCATGAAAGATTATCCCGCATGAAGCTTTTTCCCATTTATTCCGAGTAAGCAAGGATATTCCGAATGAAGGATTCTTGTCTGATTTATTCCGGATCAAACTTATATTCCGAATCAAGCACTTTCTCAGCAAGGTTATTCTACTGTTTAATCGTTTAATTGTTTAATTTTAATTTCACTAACTGTTTTGGGTTTAGATCTTTTATTTGCTTCCAGCATTTTCCTTTTTAGTAGAATAGAAAACCAAACCTCCTATTTGTCACCAAGAACAACTATTCCACTTTGAGCTGTGATCAATTCGGGAAGATTCCGAGACTAACTCTGAACCCCCATAGCAAATACAGTGTATCAAATGGCGCCGCTGCCGGCTCTTCTCGTAAGGATTAACAGTTTTTTGTGAGAACTTGGATTTTGGGATCCGTTCACCGTGAACCTTACTTTTTCATAAAAATTTTCAAAACCCTAAAAAATATAAAATTTTCAAAAACCCTAAAAATTAAAAAACTTAAAAACCAAAAATATTTCTGCTTTGTTTTTGCTTTGTTAGTTCTTTTGCAGGTGCATGCGTACACGATCAACGTCTTATCAAGAGCCCGAGCCTCTCGAAGACTTAGACATGGCCGGTGTACACAACAACAACAATAACCCACCTCAAAACAACAATAATAACAAAAACAATGAACCTCTACCGGACAATCGCCCGATGATTGAACTTTTTCAAGCACATGTAGAGGGCAACAATGATCCAATTGTTATACCCGCGATTGCAGCCAACAACTTTGAGCTCAAATCCGGCTTTATCCAGATGGTCACTGCTCAACCATTCTTGGGGCGTACCATTGATGATCCACATGACCACATCAAGAGATTCCTGCAACTCACGAATACGGTCAAATTCAATGGTGTTCCACAAGAGGTAATCCGTTTATAACTTTTTCCTTTCTCCTTAGAGGGACAAGCCCGGCATTGGCTTGCAAAGGAACCACCACAAAGTATTCTGACGTGGACGGATTTGGAGACCAAATTTATAAACTACTTTTTCCCACCCTCTCGTACTACCGCTTTGCGGAATGAAATCATTAATTTTGAACAAAAGTACGATGAGTCTTTTAGTGAATCTTGGGACCGTTTCAAAGACCTTTTAAGAAAATGCCCACGACATGGTTTTACCAAAGTGCACAAAATTAATACTTTTTACAATGGTTTAAGCATGAATGACCAAGATTCACTAAATAGTGCCTCGGGGGGTAATATTTTGGTTAAGACTTCCAATACTGCTTGGGATATTATTGAAAATAAATCTCGTGTGCAAACCAAGGGGGTTCGGACCAATGCCGCTAGTGCTAGTACTAGTGACAACGACAAGCGACTTGACAAAATCACTACGCTTCTTGAATCGCTTGCTACCCAAACCGCTAGCAACACCAACAGCATCAACGCTAAAAACGCTCAAGTCAATGCTGTCAGCCAACCATGTGAAATATGCGGGGGTCCTCACTCTTACACTACTTGTACCACCACCCAAGACTATCCTTCTGAGAATGTTAATGCAGCATACGGTACCTATCCTTCGGCCGCTTATCAAGCTCGTCCTCAAGGAGACCGCAACTTGCTTAGCTACCGCTCAAACAACTTTCTTTCCCCGCCCGGTTTTCCTCCACCCAATCAAAACAAACAACAAAACCTTAACCGACCCAACCAAAACCAACCTCGAGCACCATACCAACCACCTCAAAGACAACCATATCCACCTCAAAGAAACAACCAAGTTTACCAACAACCTGCTTATCAACCACCCGCCTACAATGCTCCTCCCAATCAACCCACCGCATTACACCAAGATGTTGAAACCTACATGAGGACCAATGATGTGATCGTGGAAAATCTCCAGCGGGAAGTGCTCAACTTGAAAGCAGACATGGTGAAACAAGGGAACGATCTGAGAGTTGATATGTGAAACACTTTGGCAAGTCAAACGAATGACTTAAGGAACATGATGGCTGGTTTCTTCCAAGGTAATCAATCCTCTTCTTCGGGTACTCTTCAGAGTAACACCGTTGCGAATCCAAGAGGGGAGATGAAAGCAATCACCACTCGCAGTGGTAAAGGTACCAAGGAACCCGAGCTTCCTATACCTCCACTGGTGATTGTGACTAAGGAAAACGAGTCACCTGCTCCTATTCCTCATCCTTCTACTTCCCCAATTTCTCCACCTCTTACTTCTACCCCTCCTCCACCCAAGGATGTGAGTGATCCTTCGATCCCAAAGCCTTCCTCTTCTTCCGATATACCTTATCCCTCAAGGTTGAGGAAAGAGAAGCTCAAAAGCAAGGACGATATTCAAGTTTCGAACTTTCTCAAAATGTTTAAACAATTGAATTTCAACATCTCCTTCGTTGAGGCTCTCGCTCACATGTCTAAATACGCGAAAATGTTCAAAGATCTTCTTAGCGACAAGGAGAAGCTTCTTGATATCGCTAACACCCAACTTAATGAGAATTGCTCTGCAGTGCTCTTAAGGAAATTTCCAACCAAGCTTGGTGATCCGGGTCGCTTCTTAATCCCTTGCAACTTCCCGGGAGTAGAGAATTGCATGGCCCTAGCCAATCTAGGTGCCAGTATTAACTTAATTCCTTTAAGTGTGCGGAAGCAATTATCTCTCCCTGAGCTAGTCCCCACCAAAATGACTTTGGAGTTAGCTAACCGTACGGTTACTTATCCAGTGGGGATAGCCGAAGACGTTTTTGTAGGAGTCGACAAATTCACTTTTCCTGCCGATTTCGTCGTGGTCGACTACGATATGGACCCTCGTGTGCCATTGATCGTCGGACGTCCATTCTTGAGGACCGGTCGCACTCTCATCGATGTAGAAGCGGGTGAGCTTATCATGAGAGTTGGTGACGATAAAATCGTCTTCAACATGGGAAAGCTTTCTAAACATCCTTATTCATACGAGAGTGTTAATTGTATCGACGTTCTTGATGAGGATTGTGAAGAACACTTCAAAGATGCTTGTAAAAGTATTCCTACTTCTCCTCCCAATGTTGAGACCGTTTCCTCTATTGATTCATCACTAACTCTATTTGGAGAAGGTGATTTCCTTTGGAAAGATTTTGAAGCAACCATGGGAGATGCGAACTTAGAAAATGACGATTCTCCCACCAATTGGGATGAAGACATTCGACTCATTGAGAAACTTCTCAAAGAGGACCGTATTTCTCCACCATCTCCCAAGGCTATTGCTATCGATGAACCGAATTTGAATCCGCCTCCCATCGAAAATCCTCAGGAATTAGAGCTTAAGGAGTTGCCGTCCCATCTCGAGTACGTGTTCCTTGAAGATAAGAAGAAGTCGTCCGTCATCATCGCGAAGGACTTGAAAGAAGAAGAGAAATCTCGCCTCATCGCCGTGCTTAAAGATCATAAGAAGGCAATTGCTTGGAAAATTTCCGATATCCGCGGAATTGATCCAAACTTTTGTACTCACAAGATTCTCATGGAAGATGACTTTAAACCCGCAATCCAGAGCCAAAGAAGGGTTAATCCTCGCATTCAAGACGTCATCAAACAAGAGGTTATCAAACTTCTTGATGCCGGCTTGATTTACCCTATTTCGGATTCGCCATGGGTAAGTCTCGTCCGTTGTGTGCCCAAGAAGGTCGGAATAACCGTTGTTCCCAATGAACACAACGAGTTGATTCCCACTCGTCTCGTTACTGGGTGGAGAGTTTGTATCAACTATCGTAAACTCAATGATGCCACGAGAAAATATCACTCTCCTCTTCCTTTCATGGATCAAATGCTCGAGCGTCTTGCGGGTAATGACTATTACTGCTTCTTAGACGGTTTCTCCGGGTATTTTCAAATTCCCATCGATCCCAAAGACCAAGAAAATACCACATTCACTTGTCCCTACGGAACATTTGCTTACAAACGCATGCCTTTTGGTTTATGCAATGCTCTTGGGACGTTCCAAAGGTGCATGATGGCGATATTCCATGACATGGTTGAAGAAACTATGGAAGTATTCATGGATGATTTCTCGTTTTATGGCGAATCTTTTTCTGCTTGCCTTGCCAATTTAGAACATATGCTTAAGCGGTGTGAAGACACTCGCCTTGTTCTTAATTGGGAAAAATGCCATTTCATGGTAAAAGAGGGCATCGTGCTAGGACACAAAATCTCCAAAGCCGGTCTTGAAGTGGACCGTGTTAAAGTCAATGTTATTGCTAAATTGCCTCCACCTTCAACCGTGAAGGGTGTGAGAAGTTTCCTGGGTCATGCGGGCTTCTACCGTCGCTTTATCAAAGATTTTTCTAAAATCGCTCGCCCGATGACCACCTCTTGGAAAAAGATACTCCTTTTATCTTTTCCAAAGTGTGTATTGAAGCCTTCAACCTTCTTAAGGATAAGCTAACTAAGGCACCGGTCTTGGTTACCCCTAATTGGGAGCTTCCCTTTGAGTTGATGTGCGATGCTAGCGACTTTGCTATTGGAGCGGTTTTGGGCCAAAGAGTGAAGAAACACTTTCAACCAATCCATTACGCTAGCAAGACAATGACAGGGGCTCAATTGCATTACACGACAACCGAAAAAGAGCTTTTAGTTGTTGTCTATGCTTTTGAAAAATTTCGCCCCTATCTTGTCCTTTCCACCACAATTGTTTATACGATCATTCCGCGTTGAAGTACTTGTTAACTAAACAAGATTCCAAACCAAGACTTCTTTGTTGGGTTTTGCTACTTCAAGAATTTAAAATCGAAATTCGTGATAAGAAGGGAGCTGAAAACCTAGTCGCGGATCATCTCAGTAGACTTGAGGATCCTTTTCAAGGGGATCATCCGAACAAAGAGATCAATGACTCTTTTCCCCTGGAGACCTTAATGTCTATCAACTCGAGTAATGATGAAGCCCCGTGGTTTGCGGACATTGTAAACTATTTGGCGGGTGGAATTCTCATTGACGGGTTAACATCCCAGCAAAAAAAAAAGTTCTTCAAAGACATTAAGACTTACTTTTGGGATGACCCGTATCTATTCAAACAATGTGCTGATTTGATTATTCGCCAATGTGTTGATGGACCGGCCGCTTTAGACATTCTCGAAGCTTGCCACAAAGGACCTACCGGTGGTCACTTTGGTCCCAACTACACCGCCAAAAAAGTGTTTGACTCGGGATTTTATTGGCCCACCATTTATCGTGATGCTCACAAAATGGTTAAACATTGTGATGCTTGCCAAAAACAAGGCAAGATCACACATAAAGATGAGATGCCTTAAAATTTCATACAAGAATGTGAAATCTTTGATGTTTGGGGTATCGACTTTATGGGGCCATTCCCTTCCTCTAAAGGAAACAAATACATCCTTGTAGTCGTGGACTACGTTTTTAGATGGGTTGAAGCCAAAGCTTTACCCACTAATTACGCAAGGGTGGTTTGTAACTTTTTGAAATCGCTATTCGCTAGATTCGGTGTGCCTCGTGCCATTATTAGTGATCGCGGGACTCATTTTTTCAATGATCAATTCGCAAGAGTCATGGCTAAATATGGTGTCAATCATCGTATTTCCACCGCCTACCACCCACAAACTAATGGCCAGGCCAAAATCTCTAACCGAGGGTTAAAGCGAATTCTTGAAAGAACCGTGGGAGAGCATCGTGCCTCATGGGCTGATAAACTTGATGATGCTTTGTGGGCTTTTCGTACCGCATACAAGACTCTGATTGGTTGTACACCATATCGTCTCGTGTACGGAAAGGCATGCCACCTCCCCATTGAGTTGGAGCACAAGGCTTATTGGGCCTTGAAGTGGGCTAATTTCAACATCAACAAAGCCGGTGCCCTACGCAAGATCCAACTCAATGAGCTGAATGAACTCCGGAATGAGGCTTATGAAAATTCTTTGATCTATAAGGAAAGGACTAAGCTCATTCACGACTCCAAGATTAAAAACCGAGAGTTCCAAGTTGGAGACAAAGTTTTACTTTTCAACTCTCAGTTGAGAATCTTTTCGGGCAAGCTGAAATCTCGTTGGTCCGGCCCATTCACCATTGCCCAAATTTTTCCATATGGTACTCTCGAGCTCGCTCAACCTAATGGACCTAGTTTTAAGGTGAATGGCCAACGAGTGAAGTTGTACTTTGGTGAGGACATCTCTCATGAGATGATTCCATCCCTCACCACGTTTCCCATGAACTAATTTTGGGTCGAGTCAGGCTCGTGACTCGGTTATCAAAAACAAGCGCTCCTCGGGAGGCAGCCCGAGTATCTATCCTTTTCCGTTTTAACCTCCTAAGTGTAGGGGGGCCTCTATAGGTTGTTTGTGTTTGTGTGGTGATGTGATTACAAGGATGAATACACTCTTGGAATCTTTGAAGAACCGTGCTCCCGTGTTATCCGAAATCCGGTTCTATCTCTCATCTATCGTGATTCAATTTTCTTCATACTCACATTTGAAATTGATCACTTTAGTCGTCTCTTCCTTAACTTGATTTAACCAACGTGCACAATGTCATAAGTGTAGGGGAGACTTTCCCCACACGCTTAAACATTACGGACAATGTTTATATTAAGTGTAGGGGGGACTTCTATAGAAGTTTTAAGTGGACTTTTCCATGAAAATGCCTTCATTTAACCGGAAAATCATCTTTTTCAGCATTTTTCAAATTTTTAATTAACTTTGGCCATTTAGTCGTAATTTTTAAATTTTTATCGTTGCTTTCATATGTATATATCTCGCAATAAAGTCAAAAATATTAATAAAAGTGGTGTAGCTAGTTTTGAAATCTTTGACATATTAGGCCCGTTGCGATTATTTTGACTCAACCCGAATAGACTTATCCAAGTTTACTCTAGCTAGTATCCTTAACCATGTAGACCTTAATTGGTTTATTAGGCTAAGCATCCACGAGTCTCGTTACTTGAGATTTTAAATTGTGGAGGACGAGAAATGATAGAGTCAATTATATGTCGGTATTCTTGCACAGGCTCACTTGGTGTAATTATTTGCCTATTCTCCCATCACTTGCTAATAATTTATCTGCAATAAGTAAGGTCGTACGATTTGAAAAGTTACTTAGCTTCTAGCCCAAGATCGTTTAAAAGTTGCTCGGTAATGATAAGAGTTCATAGCCAAGGCATAACTTATGAAGCGGTACGCGAAGATTGGCGAGTCCGAAAAGGCCCTAACAAGGCATGAGGATTCAATCTTATTGCTAAAGATCCAAGGTGATGTGAAAAGCATTATTCTCAAAGTCAATATGAAGGATCAAGACTCGCGACGAAAAGCAATCAACTCCCATAAAGATCATGGAGAAGTTTATCCGAAAAGACCCTAACAAGGTATGAGGATAAATAGATCCAAGTCCGAAAAGGAGGCGGATCGTTGTATCTCAAAATCCCAATTAGCGATTGAAGAAATAATCATGAAGTCGTGGTCAACAAAGTTGGAGTACCCCTCAAAAGTCTCCAAGTGAAGAAACTCTATTAACGAAGAGAAGACCATTATCTCAAGAACGTCTCTCAAAGATATGAAGTATGAAGTACATGCCAAATATCGGCCCGAGAAAGGTCTCAAATCGTGAAGCGAGTTATGCCAAGATATGAACTTTTTGATATCCCGAGAAGCAGTTTTAAGAGATTTTGTCCTTTAGCTAACTATTGATTAAATCGTCCTACTTTGCTTTCAGCCTAAATAAACTATCGAAATAAGTCCAAAAATGCATCTTCATGATCATTCTAAGACATAAAACAAATCTAAGAGATACACCTAGGAATAAGGGAGTTTAAGCATATAATTAAGCCATGTGTGTAAGTGTTTGATTTGCTAACTTATAATAACAATGATCTCGTTTTTAAGCTTAGTTCGGGGAACGTGAAACTTGAGGGTGATAAATCTTCGCAGCACCGAAGCCCTAATGTAAGTCTTAGATCTCTTTGCAACTTATTTCCATATAGCTATTTTCAAGTGAAAATGGTTTTCTATCCTTTGGTTTACTTTAAAGTTTTAATTTCTCTTAGTATTTCAAATTTTGTTTAGTAGTATGTTAATAAGGCCAAGGTTGATTGATTATGAGAAATGTAAATTTGCTTTGTCACTAAGCATTGCATGAGGGCATGGCAATGGTTAAGTGTAGGGGATTTGATAGGTGTGTAAACACCCATCCTTTTACCCCTTATTTCTTACTAAAACAAGACCAAAACACGTATTTAATATCATTTGTTTGGAATTATGCGTGGTTTTTGTGTTTATTGTGTTTTCACAGCCAACCGGATGGACATTGGAGAAAACATGGGATTCCACGGGTTTTATCGAAGAAAAAGACTCAAGACGAAGTATATTGTCCAAGAGATGCAAAAGATTTGAAGTCAATGGGCCTATTTGAAGATTTATCGAAGAAAAGGGCCAAAGATGGAAGATTTACATATGTCGAAAGAACTCAAGTCTATTAAACGAAGAATTTAAAAGACGAGTTGAATTTATTCGACGACAAATCCCGAATCAGAATCAAAAACGTCAACTTTACTGAAAAGACGAGAAGACGAAAAACAAAGGAGAAAGCCCACTCACCAACCAAAGACAAGGACTATATAAAGGGATTCCCTTCACACATTTGGACGAGTTTTTCATTCCCTGTTTTCTTTTTCTTTGTTTCGTAGGAAAGAAGCCAACACCATTAAGGTGTTGGTGATTTTTCATTTTATTGAATCCTTCATCTTGTAAGATTTTTAATCTTTCCCTTTGTTTGTTTAACATTAATCATTCAATACAATCCTTCCATTAATCTTGTTCATCTTCATCTTTTTTATTTAAAGCTTAAAGTTCTTATTTGGTTGATTTGATCTTCAAAAGTTAGTGGGTTTTGTGTTTTTATTGTTGGGATTTGATGTTTATGGTTAGTAGATGATTGGTGATTAGTTTTTGTTTAAGTTTTGGTTGAAAATTGGTTGATTTTGTTAAAATTCGTATTCCCCTGTTTTTCTGAGTTCTTCATCGTCCCCAGTATTCTGGATCATCCGGATATTCCGGATCAAGCTTTGTGAATTTTTATTCCGCATCAAGTTCATCTATCCGGAATATCCATTATTCCGGATCAATCTTGGTTATTCGGAATATTCATTATTCCGCATCACCTTTTATTCCGCATAAGCATTTTATTCTGAATAGTCTTTTATTCTGCATAAGCATTTTATTCCGAATAGCCTTTTATTCGACATAAACCTTTTATTCCGCATAAACCTTTTATTCCGCATGACCTTTTATTCCGCATAGACTTTTATTCCGAATAGCCTTTTATTCCGCATGAGCAAACATTCCGCATGAAGCATTTATTCCGCATGAAAGATTATCCCGCATGAAGCTTTTTCCCATTTATTCCGAGTAAGCAAGGATATTCCGAATGAAGGATTCTTATCTGATTTATTCTGGATCAAACTTATATTCCGAATCAAGCACTTTTTTAGCAAGGTTATTCTACTGTTTAATCGTTTAATTGTTTAATTTTAATTTCACTAACTGTTTTTGGTTTAAATCTTTTATTTTCTTCAAGCATTTTCCTTTTTAGTAGAATAGAAAACCAAACCTCCTATTTGTCACCAAGAACAACTATTCTACATTGAGCTGTGATCAATTCGAGAAGATTCCGAGACTAATTCTGAACCCCCATAGCAAATACAGTGTATCAATGTTATAAGGGGATGGTACCCTAATCACCGTGAAGCTCATCACTGTTTTTCTTGTTAGGTCATGCGATCCGAAGGTTACTTCCAAATCTATCTTTCCGAGAGGTGTGGTTTCCTCCCCTGAGAAGTTTAGAACCTTTGCATGATCGAGTGTCGACCTCCTTCGGATCGAGGGATCCAAATTTAGAAAGCAATGTTCGAACATGACTTGCATTGTCGCCCTTCGTCCACGAATACCCTTTTTACCCAATATCCTTCTACCTCGGCCTCAAATATCAAAGGATCATCGGATGCCTCGGCATCGGAAACCGGAGAGAAGGTGATGGGGGCATTCATCCAATCAACTTCAATCTTACACACCTCCTTCCTCTTCATGCCGCTATACCTACCTTCTATCATGTTTATTGTTTTTCCTTTGAAGTCTTCATTTCCTCTCCCCTGATTTCCTCTATTCACCCTTCCTCGCAAGTCCTTCACGAAATGGTTTAGCTTGCCGGACTCCAAGGCTGCTTCCAACTGTTTTCTCTCTGATGACAATCGTTGGTAAGATGACCTTTCTCTTGGTGATAATCGCAGTACTTGTCCATGTTTTCGGGTCAGACTATTCCCTTGGTCGGCAGTGGTGGAGGCAGGCACAATTGCAATTCAGTGGCTAGAATTTCCTTGGGAAACTTGGTTAAAGATTCCAAACCAGGACGTTGGTATGGTGCCCTTCTTCCTTGATTTTGGTTTACTGGAGGTACGTACGGGGAGAACGAGGGCTGAGATCGGTAATCATTTCTTTGGCGACCCCTTATGACGTCCACGTGAACCGGAAGGGGTATACCTTTCTTCCTTGTTGTACTTTACATTTCCATCGCCTGTTTCTCCTGACGGTAATTCCGTATTTCGGAAGGCATCTTCGGATTTTATGAAATCATCCACCCTTTGCATCATTTCTGTCACCGTCACAGGGGTATCGTCTGTGAAACGTCGAACTAACTCCGGGCATTTAGCACCATTCACGAAGGATGATATCTTCATTATTTCCGGGACCCCCTGAATATAGCTCGCCTCATCAGTCCAACGTTCTTTGAATACTGCTAAGGTTTCTTGTGCCTTGCGGGTGATGGTGGTAATTTCGATTGGCGTTTTGAGACTTTTCCTTCTTAGAGAATATCTTTCCAAGAATTGGTCCTTTAAGTCATCCCAGTTGTCTATGCTACCTCTCGGCAATCTTTCAAACCATCATCCTGTAGCTCCGTTCAAAGTTTGCTCAAAGATCTTGCACCACACCGGCATTGGCCATTCTCCCGAATTAGCTGCACCGGCGAATCGGGTGATATGGTCGTTAGGATCAGTGGCTCCCGAGTATAGTTTGAGAGTCACGGGTAATATGTGCTTTGGTGAGGAGAATTGTTTAATCCTCTTTGTAAAGGGGGAAGCCATCACATCCTTGAAAGGTTTTTGTAAATTATCTACCGGGAGGTTGGCTTCCTTTTGAACCTTTCGTCCTTCATTTTGGTCCCTTGATGCGTCTTGCGGTTCATCCTCGAAGACCAATCTTGTAAGTGAGATGGGCCTTTTGGATACATCGTTATGGCGTTCCACAAGATTTTGTAACACGCTCATGCTTTCCAAGATTTTTTCTCGTAGGTTTAAAGGTGTTTCTGTCTCTTTCTCCACCATCGCGGGATCGCGATCGGGAGATGATGCTATGGGTGACCCTCCCGAGACTCCTGCCATAGATAGCTGTTTTGTGGAGATTCGAGTTTAAGGTCCCACGGATGGTGCCAATTGTTGAAGCAAAATTCTCCGGGTAGGCTGACGCTAGCAAATCCACTTCGGTCACGATGATAGTATGCTCGTCTCTTGATCTCAAACCTAGAAACACAATGTAGCACACGTTAGCCTCGTCCCAGGTTTGACCCCGAGACCAAGCTCCGACGTGAGAGTAAGTAATTGTCATGCAGTTGGTATCCGGTGTGGAATACCGGAAAAGATAGAGATATATTAATGGCGGGTATTTAGTTCAGATTAGCTTGTGTGTGTCTTAAATGTAGAGGTATTTATACTACTTTGTGGTGCATACCTGGATGTGTGGTCACATCAGTAGACTAGGCACCAATCCTAGGTTATACAAATCCTTGTAATCGAGGCATTTGCTACTCCAAGGGCCGCGGTGCTTCGCTTTATCCGTTAGGTATACGAGGTCACCTGGATAATGTGGTGGGTTGCTTTTACTTTTCCTTAATCCTAGGCTTGGTCATTAAATACTTCACTGTTCACATATCGACCCTATTAAATGCTGGGAGACTCCGGTTCCATTCCGGTGAAGTGTATGTGTCCGGAGGCATTGGCCGAAGACATACGCGAACAAATAACATTAACCGATTCACAGCATTACGCGAAGCCTCCCCGTCGGAATCAACCTCCGACGACAGCGAAACAAGCTACGGCCATTCCACAGCCTACTACTCCGACTCCTACTACTCTGACTCCGATGTCTCAATGGATCCCTACAAAACTCGCACCGAAAACCACTCAGCCACATACAAATCCACCCAAAACCCTAACCTAGATTTCTTTTTCCACGTCGTGCCCGACACGCCACCACAATCCCTAATCGCTAAGCTTGAAGCATCATGGGCTCATGATCCTTTAAGAACTCTTAAACTCATATGTAATCTTAGAGGCGTACGTGGCACTGGCAAAACAGATAAAGAGAGCTTCTATACGTCTGCTGTATGGCTCCAAAAGAACCATGCAAATACCCTAGTTTGTAATGTTCCTGTTTTGGTGGAGTTGGGTTATTTTAAAGATTTGTTGTAGATTTTGTATAGGCTTATTACGGGTGAGGAGTTGAGAAAGGAGGCCAAGATGGCATGGATGGCAAAAAAAAGTTCCAAAGGAAAAGGAATCGCGGAAGATGTATTTTCTTAATAAGAAAAGGGAGAAAAGAGAGAAAAGGGAGGAGAGGAAGAAGCTTAAAAATATGGAGAAAAGAGGTAGAAGTGGAAGGAATTCTAGGGGAAACTTTCGAGAAGATGAGGGTAAAAGTACTAGATCGAGCAGGACGAGAACGACTCGAGAGAATCGAGAGGAGAGGCTTGAGGAAAACATGAAACAAATGCAAAAGAATAAATACGAAGCGAAAAGGTTAAGGAAAGAAAAGGATTTGGCTATGAAAGAAAAGTTAAATGATAGGTATGGTTCGGATCAAGGATTTAAGATGTTGCATGATTAGGTATCCACTTTTTTTGCTGAATGTTTAAGGTCTGATATTGAATTGTTGAAATCTGGTGAAAATATGAAGATTAGTTTAGCTGCTAAGTGGTGTCCTAGTGTTGATTCTTCGTATGATAAGGCATTATTAATATGTGAATCGATTGCAAGGATTTTATATCCATGGGATTTGGATAGTGAGTTTGAAGCACTTGATGAATTTAGTTATATTGTTAGGATTAAAAATAAGTTGAGGAAAGAAGTACTTGTTCCTCTTAGGAACGCGTTGATGTTACCTGAAGTTTATATGAGTGCAAAAGAATGGAGCTCGATTAGTTATGAGAGGGTAGCTGATGTAGACTAAAAAACAAGTAACAAAGATAAGTAATTGGATCTGTTGATTCAACAAGAATGCCAGAAACAATTCTGCTAATAATCGTTGATTCTGAAGAATGCCCGAAAATTAGGGTAAAACACGGCAACTCAACGGCCAATGGTTTAACTTTTATTAAACTGATAACTGTCTTGCTAGGGTTACAGCAGATTCATTAAATAATGACTGCAAACAAAGAAAAACCCTAAAAATCCAACGGGCTGGACCGTAGCCCAATGACAAAGTCCAACTGAAAGTGAAAAAAACATAAAAATGCAAAAAACTGATAGTAAAAAGGCTTTTCGGGCCTTGAAAAATCCGCAACCAGCTAAAAGTTGGTTACAGCGTCGTCGGTCTCCTTTTTACGCACGTTTTGACAGGTCACGGGCTGAAAACGGACTTAGGATGCAAAAGTTATGCCCATTTTACTAAACCCCTCTTCGTCACGCGATCTCGGGCCTCCAGAAACAAGTCAGCCCGTTCTTCAATACTTGGGCCTCCATCATTCCCCCCTGGATAAGAAAAATTCGCCCTCGAATTCCCAGTTGTATCATCATCGGAAGAATCACCATGGTAAGGCAACAAGTGCTTCACATTAAAAACATCAGAACAACGAATATGACTTGGCAACTTCAAACGATAAGCATTTGAGTTCATCTTATCCACAATTTCCACTGGACCAATCTTCTTAGCAGACAATTTATTATATTCACCAACTGGAAAACGATCCTTAGTCAAAACAGCCCACACAAATTCTCCTACTTCAAAGTCAACATGTCTCCTCTTTTGATCTGCATCCTGCTTGTACTTCGAATTAGCGCGCACCAAGTTGTCACGAACAGATTTATGAACATCATGCAACCCCTCAACAAAATCCTGCACTTTCTTCGGAACAGACCTAGAAATCTGAGGAGTCATAAGATCAAGAGGACCACGTGGCTGAGCAGAATAAACCACCTGGAAAGGACTAAACCCAGTGCTCCGATTAACAGCATGATTATGAGCAAACTCAGCTTGATACAACTTCTGATCCCATGCCTTCACATGATCACCCACCAAACACCTTAACAGGTTACCAAGGGACCTGTTAACAACTTCGGTTTGCCCATCAGTTTGAGGATGATAAGCACTACTAAAATTGAGTTGAGTATTCACCATCTTCCACAAACTACGCCAAAAATGACTCAAAAACCTGGTGTCCCGATCAGAAACAATGGAGGAAGGTAAACCATGTAAACGGTACACATCCCTAAAGAAAAGTTGGGCTACATTAACTGCATCTGTTGTCTTCTTGCAAGGAATAAAATGAACCATCTTAGAAAAACGATCAACAACAACAAATATTGAATCATTACCCCTTTGAGTACGAGGTAGTCCCAACACAAAATCCATGCTAATATCAACCCAGGGCTGCAAAGGAACTGGCAAAGGCATATAAAGACCTGCATTAGTAGCCGTCCCCTTTGAAACTTGACAAATACGACACCGCTTGACGTAACGATCCACTTCCTTCCTCATAGTAGGCCAAAAATAAGATGCTTGAACCAACTGTAAAGTGCGATCACGACCAACATGTCCTTCACCATGCAACTCCTTAATAATTTGCAAGCGAAGACTTGAATCAGGAATACAAAGTTGATTCCCTTTGAATAGGAACCCATCATGCATAACAAAATCTGTTTTCTCTCCGGATTGTAAATCCTGCAGAACAATTGAAAAGTATGGATCCACAGTCACCATGTCACGAATGACATCCAGTCCAGGAACATCAACCTGCATGGTTACAAGTAAACTACTTCTCCTGCTTAAGGCATCAGCAGCACGATTGGAAGCACCCATTTTGTGTTTCACCACAAAAGTAAATTTCTCAAGAAAAGCCAACCAACGCCCATGTTTATGTGAAACCTTATCTTGAGTATGAATATGCCTTAAGGAATCATGGTCAGTGAACAAAACAAACTCCTTATGAAACAAATAATGGCGCCAATGCTTCACAGCTTGGACCACTGCATAAAACTCCAAGTCATAAGTAGAGTACCTCGACTTCGGCCCTGTCAACTTCTCGCTAAAGTAGGCAACAGGCCGCCCACCCTGACTAAGAACTCCACCAATTGCAACCTTAGAAGCATCAGTATGAAGCTCAAAAACTTTAGAAAAGTCAGGCAATACCAGGATTGGCGCTGTAGTAAGCTTTTCCTTGACAACCCGAAAAGCTATCTCTGCTTCCTCCGTCCAAACAAATGACTTACCCTTCATACAGTATGTCAAAGGGGCCATAATGGAACTGAAATTAGGGATAAACCGCCTATAGAAAGAAGCAAGACCATGGAAACTCCGAACTTCAGTAATGGTAGTTGGAGTTGGCCACTCCTGAACAGCTGCTACCTTAGATTCATCCACCTGTATGCCATCACCAGAAACAACATACCCTAAAAACAAAACTTTAGGGGTCATGAACACACACTTCTTCGTGGCTGCATAAAAATTATCCTTCCGAAGCAAGGTCAAGACCTGCCTCACATGATTGACATGCTCATTATAAGAAGCACTATAAATAAGAATGTCATCAAAATAAACAACCACAAACTTGCCAATAAAAGGCCTGAGCAGTTGATTCATCACACGCATAAATGTGCTTTGTGCGTTTGATAAACCAAAAGGCATGACCAACCACTCATACAACCCTTCACGGGTCTTGAAAGCGGTCTTCCACTCGTCACCAGGTCTAAGACGAATCTGGTAATACCCACTCTTCAAATCCAGCTTTGTGAAAATGGTAGCACCACTAATCTGGTCAAGCAAATCATCAAGGCGAGGAATAGGAAACCTGTACCTCATAGTAATCTTATTGATGGCACGACTATCAACACACATACGCCATGTACCATCCTTCTTTGGAGTCAATAGGGCAGGAACAGCACACGGGCTCATACTCTCACGAACATGACCCTTGGAAACCAGCTCCTCAACCTGCCTGCGCAACTCCTCATGTTCTCCCGGGCTCATCCTATAATGTGGCCTGTTAGGCAACTGTGACCCAGGCTCTAGATCAATATGATGTTGTATGTCACGCAATGGTGGCAAACCATCAGGTAATTCATCAGGGAAAACATCAGAGAATTCCTCAAGTAAAGGGATCATGGCTTCAGGAACTTCACCGTCTTCAGAAACCTCCTTCCCTATTAATACAAAAACATCACCTCCCACCTCCAGCTCGTCTTCGAACTGCGAAAGAGTTAGTAAAGTACCAGTGGGTTTATTAACTACTTCCTTAGGTTTATTTGGCATCAAAGTAATCTTCACACCCCCAAACAGGAAACTATAAGTATTAGTTCTCCCATGGTGAGTTACATCACGGTCATACTCCCAAGGTCTACCCAACAATAAGTGACAAGCATCCATAGGTATCACATCACACCAAAGATTATCCTTATAAGTTGTTCCTACAGAAAACGGAACTTGGACACGCTTGGAAACTGTTATCTCCCCACCCTTTTTAAGCCACTGTAACTTATAAGGTTTGGGACGATCTTCAGTTTTCAGCCCTAATTTCTGGACTGCTCCTTCAGCTATCAAATTATCACAACTACCTGAATCGCATACAAAAGTGCAAACCTTACCCATAATGGTACAAGTTGACTGAAAGATGTTGTGTTTGAGCCAATCATCACCATCAGCTTTAGGTGTTAAGCAGGAGCGCCTTACCACCAGATTCACCCCCACATCTCCAGACACATACTCCTCCTCATACTCAGGTTCTGCATCATAAACTGCGTCTCCCACGTAGTCATCATAAGCCACATCATCATCTTCCTCAGGTTCAACAAATAACTGCCTCTTCCCAGCCTTCTTACACTCTGATTGTCGGTGACCAGGTTCACCACAGTTAAAGCACTTGAACCCACCACTGCCGGCCGCTTTAGGAACTGGTCCAGTATTCTCACCAACTGCTTTAGCCTGAGTTGGGGCAAAACGCGATGTCGCATTACCCGAACCAGAAGCACCTGTTATGGCAGGAGAAGAAGAACTCCCCACTCGTCGGTTCTGCTTCTCAAAAGTCAGTGCTCGTTGATACGCTTCAGAAAGTGTCATCGGATCAAACATGTTAACAGAATCCATGATCTGGACTCTTAAACCACCAATATATCGAGAGACAAGCTGATCTTCTGTCTCTTGAACGTCATTCCTTGTAATTAGTTGGTAAAATTCGGTCGTGTAATCTTCCACAGACTTAGCCCCCTGTTTCAGATTCTGTAACCGCTGGTACATCATTCGCTGGTAGTTATGAGGAATAAAATTATCCCTCATGACTTTCTTCATCTTCTGCCAACTCGTGATCTTTGACTTCCCAACTCTGTTCCTCGTCAGTTTCAATTGTTGCCACCACGCGGATGCCCGACCACGTAACTTGGTAGCGATCAACGAAACCCTTTTGTTTTCTGGAACTTCTTTGAATTCAAATACTTCTTCAACAGCAACAAGCCAATCAATAAACTCATCAGGCTTTAAAGTGTCCCCATTAAACTCGGGAATATTAACCCTCATTCCAGTCTCCCAACGCCTATCATTATTCCCACTGCGATCTCTCATCCGTCGCCCTACTGATTGTTCATCATCAGACAAACCATCACCAAACGGATTTTCTTCCAGATCTGCATCTTCTTCCTCATGACGGTGATTACGAGGCCTCCTATTGCTCATCAAAGTGTTCATCTGGTCGGTCAATTGATCAAACATTTGATCGAATCGCTCCTCCATTCTCTCCATCATACGCTGCTCAAATTCCTGTTCATTCACATCTTGAATAGGCCTAGTTCCTTGGAGGCATCTTGATCAGGAACTTTGGCTCTTGATACCAACTGATGTAGACTAAAAAACAAGTAACAAAGATAAGTAATTGGATCTGTTGATTCAACAAGAATGCCAGAAACAATTCTGCTAATAATCGTTGATTCTGAAGAATGCCCGAAAATTAGGGTAAAACACGGCAACTCAACGGCCAATGGTTTAACTTTTATTAAACTGATAACTGTCTTGCTAGGGTTACAGCAGATTCATTAAATAATGACTGCAAACAAAGAAAAACCCTAAAAATCCAACGGGCTGGACCGTAGCCCAATGACAAAGTCCAACTGAAAGTGAAAAAAACATAAAAATGCAAAAAACTGATAGTAAAAAGGCTTTTCGGGCCTTGAAAAATCCGCAACCAGCTAAAAGTTGGTTACAGCGTCGTCGGTCTCCTTTTTACGCACGTTTTGACAGGTCACGGGCTGAAAACGGACTTAGGATGCAAAAGTTATGCCCATTTTACTAAACCCCTCTTCGTCACGCGATCTCGGGCCTCCAGAAACAAGTCAGCCCGTTCTTCAATACTTGGGCCTCCATCAGTAGCCTCTGTAGCTATGAAAAACTATACTAATATATTCTTGCATAGAGATAATGAACGGTTTCATAGTTATCTTGAGAAGGTGAAACATGGTGATGCAAAGATTGCAGCCGGAGCTTTGTTGCCTCATGAAATTATCAGTTCTTCAAAAAGTAAAAGTGGGGGTGGTATGGTAGCTGAGCTACAATGGCAACGAATGGTTAATGATCTGTTAAAGGAAGGGAAATTAACAAATTGCATTGCAGTTTGTGACGTTTCTGGCAGTATGTGTGGAACACCAATGGAGGTTTGTTGCACTTGGTTTGTTGGTTTCGGAACTTAGTGAAGAGCCTTGGAAAGGTCATGTGATTACGTTTAGTGCACACCCTCAATTACATTTAGTTGCAGGGCGTGATCTTAAATCAAAGACAGAATTTATTGAAAGAATGGATTGGGGTGGTAATACTAATTTTCAGGGAGTTTTTGATAGATTGTTGGAAATTGCTGGAAAGAATAAGTTGAGTGAAGACCAGATGGTGAAAAGGGTGTTTGTTTTCAGTGATATGGAGTTTGATCAGGCGTCGGCGCGTCCATGGGAGACCGATTATGAAGTGATTCAGAGAAAGTTTAAGAGTCACGGGTATGAAAATGTTCCAGAAATAGTATTTTGGAATCTTAGAGACTCGCGTGCTACTCCTGTAACTGCTAACCAGAAGGGGGTGGCGTTGCTTAGTGGGTTTTCGAAGAATTTGTTGACTTTGTTCCTTGAAGGAGGTGGTGTGATCGATCCTGCTGATGTAGCAAAGAAGAGTGGTTTGAATCCTGAAGAGATTATGGAAGCTGCTATTGCCGGAGAACTGTACCAGAAACTACTTGTGTGTGACTGATAATGGTTCCGTCTGGATGTAATTTTTTCTAAATTTTAATTTCTTGCTCCTTGCTAGTACGTTATCAATAAATTGAAGAGATGACTTTTTAGTATATTGTTTTTATCTCATGGGTTGAAAATTAAGCCATACATTTATGAGCTTCAGTTTCAAACTTATCGTTTTGCAGCATCAGCACAAATTAGTACGCATTCTAACTTATCATTAACTTAAACTATGTAGATCTTATTGGACATTGATTATTTGAAACGACAGAACTTAATATGCATATATATCTTAAGATAAATTTAATTTCATGTTACAAGGTTCATATATTTCATGTTAAGATAACTTATCATTGACCAGAAAGATACAAAAACTCACATAAATTATTTATTCCACGTACTTCTTTTAGTTAGTCTCACCTTGAGACCATGCTTCATCCGTAGTACGATAGAATCCGCTGGAAGCACACAATGGCCTTCCACGAGCTCAATATGGTAATGGTAAATGATTGAAGCCGACACTACCTTTAGTAGAAAGAAAGACGTGTCCCTGCCCAAACAAGCTCTTGGCCCGGCATTAAAAGTGATAAACTTGTAAGATGGCTCATGTTTGATTCCTCCTCCCTTAGAAAGCCACCTCTCGGGCTTAAACTCAAGGCAGTCTTCACCCCATATTGATTTCATCCGTCCCATGGAATAGAAAGACAATATTATTTTGATGTTTTCATCAACTTTGTGACCACTTGGAAGGATGTCTGGTTGTAATGGAGATTTATGATTGAATGGAATAGGAGGGAAAAGCCTTAGGGATTCATTCAATGCTCCATGAAGGTAGACCATTTCGCGTTTCGTGTTCCATCTCTCGCCCTCTTCTATCTTGAAATGCTTGTGAATCTCTTCGAGAATCTTATCTTCAACAGTTGAGTGTTTTGCAAGCATATAAAAAAACCAAGACAAAGCACTACTAATGGTATCTTTCCCAGCAAGCATCAAAGTTAATAAGGTATCTCTTAAAAGCTTTGTCGGATCCCCGAATTCGCTACACTCATTTTGAATCTCTCTCATAAAATATGTTGATAATAAGAATTTTGTTTCAAGGTGTTCATGCTGTTTTTGGGCTAAGCACTTGTATATCAAGTCATCAATAATTTTCTCTGCATCTTTCAACTTCTTCTCATCGCCCAAATTGAGGAATTGTTTCATTTTTCGTACGCTTGGAGGTGTATAATACCTATGCATAATAACGTGTTCAACGTCTGATAAGGCCTTCCGAGATGGAATGTTAGGAAAATCAAGTGACAAGCTTTCCGGGTCGTGATCCAAGAACAATTTGCATACGGTGTCAAAAGTTAACCTCTCCAATATTTCATGCAAATCCATTTCCATTCCTTGTTCAGAAATGGATCCAAGAATGGGTAGAAGCTGCTTTTCCACCTTACTCCAGATAACACTTTCCAACAAATTTTGGTACGCGGGATGTTTGAATATCGCCATGGTGACTTTGTGGTGGATCTCCCATAGCGCGCCTTCAGAATTAAGGATACCATCTCCCAAGGTATCAAAAATCTTGCGAAATTTATCATCTTTAGGATAATTCTGGAAGTTTTTGCATAGAATATACTGAATGTCTAAATGATTGGCTGTAATGAGCATGTTCATGTTCGTGAACCAAGGGCTTGTCCACATGAATGTACCACCTGTATGTATGAGAATTTCGGTGAGTAGATCATGGATACGGTGGATGTTTACAAGGATCGCTGGTAGCATACCAAGAACCGGCCAGTTGGTCGGGATAACTGATCTTTGGGTTTTAGTTCTACAGATAAGTATAAAAGATGACACTAGAATGAAAGATAAGAAAAGAATGGTTGTATATTCAGATAAAACCATCGCGAAAAGTACGGGAGAATGAATTATGAAAGATAAGCAAAGTATGCTCGATAGGAAGGGGCTGTCGTAGGTCTGGGTGTAGTAGAATCATGTGATTATTGGTCCCTTAAATAGGCCTAATGATTTACTAAAAAAATTTCTACTAGAAAAATTACACAGTGATTCATTTATTCGGAACACACTTAGAGCGCAAGGTATTGTTCGAGTTATAGTTTTAGGTTATGGGTTTCACGTCAAAAACATGTCTCGTGGACACTCGGGGCCAACATACACAAATAAAAATTATTTCATATATATTATTATTGCTTGTTGGTGCTTAGGATTGCATACATTATTGGCCGCATAGGTAGATATTGATGATAAGTTTTTAAAAGAAGCAAAGTATCTTGAGCCTTGTAGGCGCGATATGGGTGTACGATATGGGTTCAAGTAATAACAATTTGCATCGAATGGCGTTGAAGCTAGATATATATGGGTGGGGGGTGCAATATGGGTTCACGTACTAATAATCCGCATTGAATGTGGTTGGAGGGAGATACGGGTTCAACTGTTCAAGTAACAACAATTTGCATTGAATGTGGTTGAAGGTAGTCACGTCACTATTGGTGTAAGACTTACGTTAATACTAGGAAACTTGACAGGTATGTAAGACTTTGATGCGTAGTTGAAATTTAGGCAAATTCACTATTTCTGTAAAATTTAATCATTCAATACGGCGAGTTAATATAATATGTAAATCTTTAAATTAGCAAAAACCTACTCAACCAATTATAATCACTTATTTTTTTAAAAACTCATTTTCACCGCTTTTTTAAAAATTAAATATTTCACAAACGATAAATCGTCAAACGAAAAAAATTTACACCATTGCAACGAGAATTAAATCATCTTTCAATGGAGGGGCACATGTATATACTTTCGACGAACTTTTTTTCGAATTTTTATCTTAAGTTACGTATATGATAATCATATATGATTCGTCACGAGTCATATATGATTTTCAGAAAATCATATATGATTCGTGATATGAATCATGTATGATTTTCTGAAAATCATATATGTTTCGTGACGAATCATATATGATTCTCTAAGACGTGACTTAGGAATAAAAGTCGAAAAAAAAGTTCGTCGAAAATTTATACATATGCCCCTCGATAGATAGATGATTTAATTCTCGTCGCGATGATATATGTTTTGTTTTACGTAACGATGAATGATTTGTGAGATATTTAATTTTTAAAACATGAGTTTTTTGTTATATGATAAAAATGGGTGATTGTGATTGGTTCATTAAGTTTATGTTAAATAAGGGTGTATGTTGAACTTTTTCCTCAGTACATCTATTAGGTTAAACAATTTTTAGTCTATAAGTGTTCCATCTCTTACGTTCTTTAGCAATACTCCTAAGATTATAGTGTAATTAAGCTCGTTAAAAAATTATTATTTGACCATATTTTTTGAACCTACAAGCATTTCTTGTTAGAACATCTAAGACATGTTTAATGAGGATGCAATGTTACCTTGAAAGAGACTTTAGAGAAGATCCATTATCTGTTTTGTTAAAATATATAATGCCTAATTTTATTTTGAATACATTATGTGCAATTATTGTTTAGCTGTTTTGTTAGTTGAGAAGTTTGTGAAGAGTTTTGGATAGCTCAAGGACTAAAGTGCAATATGATGAGGACTGAAGTGCAAAAGTAGTTCTGGACTGAGCATATAAGCTGGAGTCAACGATTTATCTTCATAACTTGGATCATATTTCACACATATACGCTCTCAATTGTTCTGCCAATATTGTTCTTGATAGAGATTAAGATCTCTTCATTGTTTTGTTATTCTGTATTGTAAAACTATTATCATCTGAAGATAATAGATCTTCCACAATGTAGCTGAGGGAAGATTGTTAGGTTTGATTAATAAAATTGTTTTCTGATTTGATTGAATTGAGATTTAAGTCTAAATCTGTTTTAATTCAAATTGTTTCATGGTATCAGAGAAAGGTCTTTAATCTTTCTCTACAAATCTTTTTCGATTTTAACTGGTTATTCAAAATCTTGATCAATTAACTTGTGTTAATTGTTTGTTTTACCATGTCTGTTTCAAATTGGTTGATTCTTGATAAACACCTAATTTTTGAGAAAATTAGGGTTTGGAAAAATTTAGGGGTTTCTTGATTTGTTGTTTGGATCGTGTAATTAACTGTGGTTAGATGCAATTGGAAGTTGTCCGTGGCTGGATCTGATCATTGAGGTGATCAGTTGTTCCTAATTGTAAAATTAGGGTTTCACTGTTCATAAAGGTTCTAGGTTAATCTCTTTAATTGAGATTAGTAGGGTTTGATCTTCTGATGATTTTATTGTTGTGATAGCACTATAACACCTCTCGTTTCCTTTTCTTTAATTTGTTACTATTGGTGTGGATTGTTTGTGTTCGTTGTTTTCTTGATTGTTTTTTTCTTCTTTGTAGAGTAATATTTTTGCATCAGATCAATCTTTAGCCCTTGACCTGCCATCCTTGAATGGTTAGGAAACCTGAGAACTAAAACGGGTTGATTTGATATCTTTACTGTTTCCATTATTATTTGTTAGTATTTATTTGCTAGGTGTTTATTTGTTTTTTTGCTTGAATCATGTCTATACATGGTTTTACTGATGATGAGTATGAACCTTCCCTTGGAGAAGAGGAAGATAATGTGACCCTAATAAGTAAACTAGATTTGAGTCATCCATTACACATACATCCTAATGACCCTGCTTCTCTTATTGTGGTATTTATAAAACTTAGGGTACTGAGAAGTATCAAGTTTGGTCGTGTGCTATGCAACTTTCTTTACAGGGTAAAAATAAAACTGAGTTTATAGATGGTACATGTAGGAGTTTTAATACTGATGAAGTGTTGGAGTATCAGTGAGATCTGGTGAATGCTATTGTCTTGGGATGGATCTTAAATTTTATTTCTAAAGAGTTATATCTTGGATAGATTTTTTCAAAAAGGGCTTCCCATGTTTTAGAAGAACTTAGGGAAACCTATGATAAAGTTGATGGATCTTTAACTTTTAATCCACATCATCAAATTAATTCTTTATCTCAAAATGGATTGTCTTGTAACACCCCACTTGAATAAGTGGACCGTTACGTGTATTTATGGCGTGTCATCAAAGCATAAGGTAAATGTCCTAAAACATTAACTGACCATAAAGGAAATACCGAAATCAAACATCGGTAATCCAACATAAGCTCAAACCATGAAAAGTAAATACTGAAGGAAAGGACTAAACAATGTCCAAATAAGCAGAATAATGTAAGAAGTGCATAAAGTAAGAAGTCTGGATAGCTTCCATCCAAATGAACATGCTCTCAGAATCCTAAGAGAGTCGTGGTGTACCTGCCGTTAGAACATGAAAAGGAACTACGACTAAGCATAACGCCCAGTGAACGAATATAAAGCATGATAAGAAATACTGAAATGAAGCAGATGATAAAATACTGAAACTGTAAGACTGATAAGTAAAGTTGCCGCAGAAATCTGTGTATAATATGAAAAGTCTCATTTATAAATAATAAAGTTGAACTGTTATCTGTTAAATCTGAAAACATGCATTTACTGTATTTTAATTGCCAAGAGTTTATATAGGTCATGTACTGTAACAACTGTTTCATGAATAACTGGAGGGGTGACCTCGTCATGCTGTAGGGGGTGATCTCTAAATAATGTGCTGGGTGGAGGGATCAGATCCAATGTGAAGGATGTAGAGCACACACCACATTCACCTGATAAACTGTAAACTGATAGCCTAGGATGCATCCATACGCCCCACTAATAATACTGATAAAATGGCCAAGCTGAGCTCAATGGAACGCTACAAGATATCACTCTCCTACAGGTGAGTCATGACACCGGTGCCTCAAGTGTCATAGTTACGGTACCTCCGTAACTAGTACAACTAACTGGTCATGCTTGTATATAAGGCTCAGGAAATATCTTAGTTATTAAAATAATTTATGATAATTTATAACATATACTGGGGAAAAACATTTGGCTGCAGACGGGGAATCCTAATCATGCATAGAAAGGAAGTCCTTACTGAAAGGACGGGAAATCCGTACTTTGTGTCCAGTAATGACTGCAAGTAAAAGCTGATGAGACTCCTAATCTGATTTCACGAGAGCTACATAAACGACGGACGCGAAATAAGTTAATTGATATCTGTTTAGTTTTCTGATTTTTAACTGTTCTTAGTTTGATTTTATTCTTGTATTATTGTTTGTATATAAACTGATAATATCTGGCTATTCGATAATACTACTGATTAACGTATTTTCCGTATACCTAAATGTTGTATAATGTGAAATTTCCGAAAAAATTATTATTACTGTAAATAGTAATCTGATATAATTAGAAAGTTTCTAAATTCATTTCTTAGAAAATATATATTATATCACGCGTTTCAAAATAATTCAAGGTAAAACCATATCGATTTAAATTTACAAATTAAATTAATAAATTTAACAAATCTTAATAATTTATTTATAAAACATTTTATACATGATTTAATTAACCAAAATATTTTTCTCGCGTCAAAATATTACTACACTCGAAACCCGAGCTAAACTATCCCCGAGACGCCCATGTCTCGGGTTGATCAAACCGGCACACAAACAACCGGCGTGGTCCCCACTGAATGTGCAGTGGTTCCCACTGCTAAGGCAGTGGTTGCCACTGCTCCTGCCAATTCTTCCTATTCTGCCTATTTCTGTTCCCACCGTCTTTGTTATGGTTCCCACCGTTAATATATTTTTCCCACTGTTTTTGCACACCCAAACACCCCCTTTTCTGAGTAACCCCAAACACCCCTGCTTTCTTTCTTTTCCCACTGTTTAGCACACGAACCCCTTATGGGGCTGTTTTTGGTCGTTGCTGTCACAACCACAACCACCACCGTACCCCACTTCGGTCGCGGCTGGCCAAGGTAGTACACACCGAGACCCCTGTTGGTCTCTGTTCGTGTGATAACAGTAAAACCTGACACAAAGAAATGGGCAGATTCATATGGATGTTTATAACCCATTTGTTCTTGATTTGAATAACTGATTTGCTATATAAGGAAAAAGAGTAATATCATTACCGTTTCTTGATTAAGGATGAAGTGTTGAACACACCCAATTACTTGAAGAAATCAACCCGACACCATTGTTTCTTGATTATAGGTGGCAGCAGTTTTCGTTTTTTTTTTGCAACCCTAATCCTTTTCTTTGTTACTGCTCGTGACAAGGGAATGCGGTTAACTCCCCATATGTATTTTTTTTAGGATGGGTCGGGCTCCAAAGCCCAAAACTCTTTTGTTTAACCATACTAGCCGCCCCCTTTTATATAGTTTTTCTATTTTCTTTCTTTTTTAATCTTATTCGTACGCTCGTATATTATTCCCGCGTATTTTTAGAAACGTATAAATTCTTCGTATTTAATATACGAATAATTAAATACGGGTTTTACAATTCTTCCCCTCTAAAAAGAATAATTTGTCCCCGAATTAAAGATACGAATATACCGGGTTTTACAATTCTTCCCCTCTAAAAGGAAAAATTCGTCCTCGAATTAAATGTAAAAGGTTGATGAAGTTATAAGAACTGAAAGAACACGTACACTAAAAAGACAAATAAGCTGAAGGATAATTCGTCTTCTAATTAAGACATAATGTTGCTGATAGGTATAAACATGACATGACTAAAGTGATCATGTAATGTGACATGGCTGAAGGGAATATGGAACGTGACATGACTGAAAGGACTTAACTAGATTTATTAAAGGAAAAGGAATGAGAGGTCCGGATGGAATCCTCCGTTTCGAGTGTCTTCCCGCTCGAAACAATTCCTTAAAAGGTCTAAGTATAATGACAATCTTGGTCATGATGACCATGTTCTAATGATGCTGAATAGTTTCTGGTTCCATACTTAAGATGGATTTTCTGAATCTGATAAAATGAATAAGCTATAGTATGTAGGATACATGAAACGGTACGTATAAATATCCTGAAGATAACATTTATATATCTGAGCAAGTTGTTGGAAGTATATAGGGACGAACTACGTGAACAATTGTGAACGTAGTACGTGAGAAACTGTGAACGTGGTTCGCGATCATCTGATGAATGCTGGCATGGAATATGTCGTGAACGTGATATGTGGAACACACTATGAACGTGATTCTAGACATATTATGAATGCATGCTGACTGAGGAAGGAATGCCAAACAATACGGCCTGAGATGTGAAACGTCTGCCTGGGTATGGAAATACTGTGCTAAACTTGATTCTAGTGTCTTAAGATTTATGTGACCGTATTCAATAACAAGTTGTGAAGCGTGTATCGTGAGATGGAACACGAATCTGAACGTGAACAATGTCATGAATGAGGGTATGAACTTACCTCATGAGGTAGCACAAGCATGGACTGAAACAACATCATAATGTGAACGTGAGATGCAAACGTGAACATGAATGTGAGCGTGATTCGCGAACGTGAATTTCTATCTGACCTGATTTTTGATGGAATACTTAGAAGTTGTACGATCTATTGCTGAATTTCCTGCAGATCTGCTACAGCGAAATCCCTTCGGAAGAAAGCGTGTAGGCTGGATTAAGTGGGCGACAATGACTTAGATAGTATCATACTTCTTCTGAGTATGTGGTAAACTGATAACAATCTCTATGGAGTCTTGTCTCTTTTCGGTCCAGAATTTCCACTGGTAGTAAATAACTCGATAGCATGACAGCGTTCTATCTTAAACCTGCTGGAATGGCAGACACCTAGACATGAACATAGCTGCATCAATGTGTGATACTGCTTCTTATCAAAATTCTGCCTGGAATTACGAGATATTCTGGTAGAAATCTGGTTGAATAGTCATGGAAGAATTTTTAGTGAGAGCTGCGAGCAATTTATACGGTAGCACTCAGTTGAGTTCTAGAAGATTTTGTACCTCATTCACAGGTATTGGTCGGGACCATCAGGCGATGGCCTTCACCTTCGCAGAATTATCTGAAATTTCTTTCTGCTAAAGTAGGGTGGCTCAGAAACTCCGCTTTGTTCATCTGTGATATACATTTGGAAAGCTGCTCATATGATTTTCTCCTATCGGAGAATCCGTGAAATCAGAAAAATATATAATCCCCTTGTTCTCCTCTAGAATTTAGCAGATTAGGATATTATCGATAAATATGCTGGCGAACTGGTTAAAGAATTCGAGGGAAAAAAAATTATTCATAAATTTCATAATATAGCTGGAGCATTAGGGAGCTTAGAAGTATAATTCAAAATTTTAGAGAGACTATAACGTGTGCAACAGCAGTCTGGAAAACCTCATGTTCTTTGATAGGTGTGTAAACACCCATCCTTTTACCACTTAATTCTGGCTAAAACAAGACCAAAACACGTATTTAATATCATTTGTTTGGAATTATGCGTGGTTTTTGTGTTTATTGTGTTTTCAGAGTCAACCGGATGAATATTTGAGAAAATATGGGATTGCACGGGTTTTACTGAAGAAAAGGACTCAAGATAGAGTCTATTGTCCAAGAGATGCAAAAGATTTGAAGTCACTGGGCCTATTCAAAGATTTATCGAAGAAAAGGACCAAAGATGGAAGATTTACACAAGTCGAAGAAACTCAAGTCTATTAAACGAAGAAATTAAAAGAAGAGTTGAATTTAATCGACGACAAATCCCGAATCAGAATCGAAAACGTCAACTTTTCTGAAAAGAAGAGAAGACAAGAAGAACGGGAGAAAGCCCACTCACCAACCAAGGGAAACACCTATAAATAGTCCACCCCTCACACTTTCCTTCCAGTTAGTTTTTAGTTTTTTCTTTCTCCCCTTTTTTCTCCCTTTAGTTCGTATCATCACCATCACCACTAGGGTGATTGGTGATTTTAATCTTTGATTTTCTAAGCTTGTAATTCTAATCTTTGTTTTATCTTGTCAAAACATTAATCATTCAATACAAGTTCTTGTTTAATCTTTCCATTTCATCTTGTTCATCGTCATCTTTATCTTCAAGTTCTTAAGTTCTTATTTTATTGAGTTTTGATCTTCAAAAGTTGTTGGGATTTGTGTTTTTGTTGATGGGATTTGTAGTTTATGGTTAGTAGATGCTTGGTGATTAGTTTATTTAAGTTTTTAGTGGAAAATTTGGTGATTTTTGGATCAAAATCGTTTTTCCTAGTTCTTCGGGTATTGTTACTGTTCTTGAGTTCCCAGACTTCCGGATGAACACTTAAGTTCCGGATGAACCAAAAACTTCCGAATAAGCATTAAGTTCCGAATGAATTAAAATCTTCCGAATGAGTTTTTGTTTAAGAAGTTCCGAATGAGTTTTCTTGTGTAAAAGTTCCGAATGAATGCAAAGTTCCGAATGAACCTAAAGTTCCGAATGAATGCTAAGTTCCGGATGAACCTAAGTTCCGAATGAAGCAAAACTTCCGGGTGAACCTAAAGTTCCGAATGAAGCAAAACTTCCGGGTGAACCAAACTTCCGAACGAAGTTCCGAATCAAGGAGTTCCGAGTGAAAAGTTCCGGATGAACAAAGTTCCGAATCAAGGTTAATAAGTTCCGAATCAATTTTCTTTTAGTGTTACTGTTTTACTGTTTTGCTGTTTCTTTACTTTTATTTCACAATTTATATTTTAACTGTAATTTTAACTTTAATTTCAGTTTTCATTTTAATTTTAATTCAAGTTCGTATTAATGGTCATTAAATTAATTATCTTTGATTTAAGTTTTTATTTTGTTACATTTTAACATTTAGTAGATTAGAAAACCAAAACCTTTTTTTTTTAGTAACCAAGAACAATCATTCCACTTAAAGCCGAGATCAATTCGAGAGGATATCGAGAGAAAAGAGAACCCCATTGAAAATAACTTGTATCAAATGGCGCCGCTGCCGGATCTTCTCGTTAAGATCAAAAGTTTTTTGTGAGAACTTGGATTTTGGGATCCGTTCCCCGTGAACGTTACTTTTTCATAAAAACTTTCAAAAAATCCTAAAAAATATAAAATTTTCAAAAATACAAAAAAATTAAAAAACATAAAAACCAAAAATATTTTTGCTTTGTTTTTCTTTGTTCGTTCTTTTGCAGGTGTATGCGCACTCGATCCACGTCTTATCAAGAGCCCGAGCCTCTCGATAACTTAGACATGGCCGGTGTACCAGCCAACAATAACATACCACCTCCAAACAATAATAATAACAACAACAACCCGCCTTTCAACAACATGAACAATAACAACAACAATGAGCCCCTTCCGGATAATCGCCCGATGATTGAACTGCTGCAAGCTCATGTAGATGGCAACACTGACCCAATTGTCATACCTCCAATTGCCGTCAACAATTTCGAGCTCAAGTCAGGCTTTATCCAGATGGTCTCTGCTCAACCATTCTTGGGACGTACCATTGATGATCCACACGACCATATCAAGAGATTCTTGCAACTCACTAACACGGTCAAGTTCAATGGTGTTCCACAAGAGGTTATAAGGTTACAACTTTTTCCCTTTTCTTTAGAGGGACAAGCCCGGCATTGGCTTGCTAAGGAACCGCCACAGAGTATTCTCTCGTGGACGGATTTGGAAACAAAGTTTATCAATTACTTTTTTCCACCCTCTCGTACTACCGCTTTGCGGAATGAAATCATAAATTTTGAACAAAAGTACGATGAGTCGTTCAGTGAATCTTGGGATCGTTTTAAAGATCTTTTAAGAAAATGCCCACAACATGGTTTTACCAAAGTACATCAAATTAATACTTTTTACAATGGTTTAAGCATGAGTGACCAAGATTCACTAAACAGTGCCTCGGGGGGTAATCTTTTGGCTAAGACTTCCAATGCTACTTGGGATATCATTGAGAATAAGTCTCGTGTGCAAACCAAGAGTGTTCGGACCAATGTCGCTAGTGCTAGCACTAGTGACAGCGACAAGCGATTGGACAAAATTACTACGCTTCTTGAATCGCTTGTCACCCACACCGTCAGCAACAACAACAGCAACAACGCTAAAAACGCCCAAGTTAATGCTGTCAGCCAACCTTGTGAGATATGCGGTGGTCCTCACTCTTACACTACTTGTACTGCCACCCAAGACTACCCTGCTGAGAATGTGAATGCGGCATATGGCACCTATCCTCAACCTGATTATCAAGCTAGACCTCAAGGGGACCGTAATTTGCTTAGCTACCGCTCCAACAATTATCTATCACCACCTGGTTTTCCTCCTACCAACCCAAACCAACAACAAAACCTTAACCTCCCTCCTCAACAACAACAACAACCTCGTACACCATACATCCCTCCTCACAAGCAGCAACAACCACCTCAACGTAACAACCAAGTTTACCAACAACCTGCTTATCAACCACCCGCATACAATGCTCCTCCCAACCAAACCACCACTGCATTACACCAACAGGTTGCAACCTACATGAGGACCAATGATGTGATCGTGGAAAATCTCCAACAGGAAGTGCGAAACTTGAAAGCAGACTTGGTCAAGCAAGGAAACGATTTGAGAGCTGATATGAGAAATACGTTGGATAGCCAAACTAATGACTTGAGGAACATGATGGCTAGTTTCTTCCAAGGTAATCAACCCTCTTCTTCGGGTACTCTTCCGAGTAACACCGTTGCGAATCCAAGAGGGGAGATGAAAGCAATCACCACTCGAAGTGGCAAAGGTACCAAGGAACCCGAGCTTCCTATACCTCCACCGGTGGTTGTGACTAAGGAGAACGAGTCACCTGCTCCTATTCCTCATCCTTCTCCTTCCCCAATTTCTCCACCTCTTCCTTCTACCCCTCCTCCACCCAAGGATGTGAGTGATCCTATTCTACCAAAGCCTTCCTCTTCTTCCAATATACCTTATCCATCTAGGTTGAGGAAAGAGAAGCTCAAAAGCAAGGACGATATTCAGGTTTCTAACTTTCTTAAGATGTTTAAACAACTGAATTTCAATATCTCCTTCGCTGAGGCTCTCACTCACATGCCCAAATACGCGAAAATGTTTAAAGATCTTCTGAGCGACAAGGAAAAGCTCCTCGATATTGCCAACACCCAACTTAATGAGAATTGCTCTGCAGTGCTCTTAAGGAAATTGGCAACCAAGCTTGGTGATCCGGGTCGTTTCCTAATTCCTTGCAATTTCCCGGGAGTAGAGAATTGCATGGCCCTAGCTGATCTAGGTGCCAGTATTAATCTTATGCCTCTAAGCGTTTGGAAGCAATTATCTCTCCCAGAGCTAGTCCCCACCAAAATGACTTTGGAATTAGCTAACCGTACGGTTGCTTATCCAGTGGGGATAGCCGAAGACGTCATTGTAGGAGTCGACAAATTCACCTTCCCTGTTGATTTTGTTGTCGTCGACTACGAGATGGACCCCCGTGTGCCACTAATTGTTGGTCGTCCATTCTTGAGGATCGGTCGCACTCTCATCGATGTTGAAGCCGGTGAGCTTATCATGAGAGTGGGTGACGATAAAGTAGTCTTCAACATGGGAAAGTTGTCTAAACAGCCTTATTCATATGAGAGTGTTAATTGTATTGACGTTCTTGATGAGGCTTGTGAAGAACACTTTAATGATGCTTGCAAAAGTATTCCTACCTCTCTTCCCAATGTTGAGACCGTGTCCTCTATTGATTCATCATTGTCTCTATTTGGAGATAGTGATTTATTTTGGAACAATCTTGAAGATACCATGGGAGATGTGAATTTAGCTACTAATGATTCTCCCACCGATGGGGATGAAGACATGAATTTCTTTGACAATCTTCTCAACGAAGACAATCCTTCTCCTCCATCTCCCACGGTCATTGCTATCGATACTCCGACTTCGAATACGCCTCCCGTCGAAAATCCTCCGGATTTGGAACTTAAGGAGTTGCCGCCTCATCTTGAGTACGTATTTCTTGAAGAAGAGAAGAAGTCGCCAGTCATCATTGCTAAGGATCTAAAGGAAGAAGAAAAAGCCCGACTTATCACCGTGTTGAAAGATCACAAGAAGGCTATTGCTTGGAAGATTTCGGATATTCGTGGAATTGATCCTCACTTCTGCACACACAAAATTCTCATGGAGGACGACTTTAAGCCCACAATTCAAAGCCAACGAAGGGTGAATCCAAAAATACATGAAGTCATCAAAACAGAAGTTATCAAACTTCTTGATGCGGGTATGATTTACCCTATTTCGGATTCACCATGGGTTAGTCCAATCCATTGTGTGCCCAAGAAGGGCGGAATAACCGTTGTTCCCAATGAACACAACGAGTTGATTTCCACTCGTCTCGTTACTGGGTGGAGAGTTTGTATAGACTACCGCAAACTCAATGATGCCACGAGAAAGGATCATTTCCCTCTACCTTTTATGGACCAAATGCTTGAACGTTTAGCGGGTAATGAATATTACTGCTTTCTTGATGGTTTCTCGGGTTATTTCCAAATACCCATCGATCCCTAAGATCAAGAGAAGACAACATTCACTTGTCCCTATGCACTTTTGCTTACAAAAGAATGCCTTTTGGCCTATGTAATGCGCCCGGGACTTTTCAAAGGTGTATGTTAGCTATCTTCCATGACATGGTTGAACAAACCATGGAAGTCTTCATGGATGATTTCTCGGTCTTTGGGGATTCCTTCTCTTCTTGCCTTGCCAATTTGGAACGTATGCTTAAGCGGTGCGAAGACACTCGCCTTGTTCTAAATTGGGAAAAATGCCATTTTATGGTAAAAGAAGGCATCGTGCTGGGACACAAGATTTCCAAAGCCGGTCTTGAAGTAGACCGTGCTAAAGTCGATGTTATCGCCAAGTTGCCTCCACCTTCAACCGTGAAGGGTGTGAGAAGTTTTATGGGTCATGCGGGCTTCTACCGTCGATTCATCAAAGATTTTTCTCAAATCGCTCGCCCGATGACCCACCTCTTGGAAAAAGATACTCCTTTTATCTTTTCCAAAGAGTGTCTTGAAGCCTTCAACTCGCTTAAGGATAAGCTTACTAAGGCACCCGTCTTAGTTACCCCTAATTGGGAGCTGCCCTTTCAGTTGATGTGCGATGCTAGTGATTTTGCTATTGGAGCGGTTCTGGGACAAAGAGTGAATAAACACTTCCAACCGATCCATTACGCTAGCAAGACAATGACGGGGGCACAATTGCATTATACGACAACCGAAAAAGAGCTTTTAGCTGTTGTCTATGCCTTTGAAAAATTTCGCCCCTATCTTGTCCTTTCCACCACAATTGTGTATACCGATCATTCCGCGCTGAAGTACTTGTTGACAAAGCAAGATTCCAAACCAAGACTTCTTCGTTGGGTTTTGCTGCTCCAGGAATTTAAAATCGAAATTCGCGATAAAAAAGGAGCTGAAAACCTAGCCGTGGATCATCTCAGCAGACTTGAGGATCCTTACCAAGGGGATCATCCGAATAAAGAAATCAATGATTCTTTTCCCTTGGAGACCTTAATGTCTATAAATTCGAAATCTGATGAAACCCCGTGGTTTGCGGACTTTGCAAACTACTTGGCGGGTGGAATTCTCAAGGAAGGGTTTACGTCTCAACAAAAGAAAAAGTTCTTCACCGACATTAAGACTTACTTTTGGGACGACCCTTACCTATTCAAACAATGTGCCGACCTGATTATCCGCCGATGTGTTGACGGACCGGCAGCTTCGGAAATCCTTGATGCTTGCCACAAAGGACCCACCGGTGGTCACTTTGGTCCCAACTACACCGCCAAAAAAGTGTTTGATTCGGGATTTTATTGGCCCACCATCTACCGTGATGCTCACGAGATGGTTAAACGATGTGCTGCTTGCCAAAAACAAGGCACGATCACACATAAAGACGAGATGCCTCAGAATTTCATTCAAGAGTGTGAAATATTTGATGTTTGGGGTATCGACTTTATGGGGCCATTCCCTTCTTCTAAAGGAAACAAATACATCCTTGTAGCCGTTGACTACGTTTCAAAGTGGGTCGAAGCCAAAGCTATACCTACTAATGACGCAAGGGTGGTTTGTAACTTTTTGAAAGCTCTTTTCGCTAGATTCGGTGTGCCTCGCGCCATTATTAGTGATCGTGGGACTCATTTCTGCAATGACCAATTTGCTAGAGTCATGGCTAAGTACGGTGTAAATCATCGTCTTTCCACAGCCTACCACCCACAAACTAATGGCCAGGCTGAAATATCCAACCGAGGACTTAAGCGAATTCTGGAAAGAACCGTGGGAGAGCATCGGGCCTCATGGGCTGATAAACTTGATGATGCTTTGTGGGATTTCTGTACTGCTTACAAGACCCCGATCGGCTGTACGCCTTATCGTCTTGTGTACGGGAAAGCGTGCCACCTCCCCATTGAGTTGGAGCACAAGGCTTACTGGGCATTGAAGTGGGCTAATTTTGATATAAACAAAGCCGGTGACCTACGCAAGATCCAACTCAATGAGCTCAATGAATTCCGTAATGAGGCTTATGAAAATTCTTTGATCTATAAGGAAAGAACTAAGCTCATTCACGACTCTAAGATTAAGAACCGAGAGTTCCATGTTGGAGACAAAGTCTTACTTTTTAACTCTCGGTTGAAAATCTTTTCGGGAAAGCTCAAATCTCGTTGGTCCGGCCCATTCACCATTGCCCAAATTTTTCCATATGGTACTCTCGAGCTCGCTCAACCTAATGGACCTAATTTCAAGGTGAATGGCCAACGAGTGAAGTTGTACTTTGGTGAGGACACCTCTCAGGAGGTGATTCCATCCCTCACCACGTTCCCCATGAACTAATTTTGGGTCGAGTCAGGCTCGTGACTCGGTTATCAAAAACAAGCGCTCCTCGGGAGGCAGCCCGAGTTTCTATCCTTTAATGTTTTAATCCCCTAAGTGTAGGGGGACCTGTGTACGTGTTTGTATTTATGTGGTGATGTGATTACAGGGATAAGTGCACTCTTGGAATCTTTGACGAACCGTGCTCCCGTGTTATCCGAAATCCGGTTCTATCTCTCAACTATCGTGATTCAATTTTCTTCATACTCACATTTGAAATTGATCACTTTATTCGTCTCTTCCTTAACTTGAGTTAACCAACGTGCACAATGTCATAAGTGTAGGGGAGACTTTTCCCACATGCTTAAACATTGAGGACAATGTTTATCTTAAGTGTAGGGGGGACTTCTATCGAAGTTTTAAGTGGACTTTTCCATGAAAATGCCTTCATTAAACCGGAAAATCATCTTTTTCAACATTTTTCAAATTTTTTATTAACTTTGGCCATTTTGTAGTAATTTTTAAATTTTTATCGTTGCTTTCATATGTATATATCCCGCAATAAAGTCAAAAATATTAATAAAGTGGTGTAGCTAGTTTAGAAGTCTTTGACATATTAGGCCCGTTGCGTTTATTTTGACTCAACCCGATTAGACTTATCTAAGTTTATTCTAGCCAGTATCCTTAACCATGTAGACCTTAATTGGTTTATTAGGCTAAGTATCCACGAGTCTCATTACTTGAGATTTTAAATTGTGGAGGACGAGAAATGATAGAGTCAATTATAAGTCGGTATTCTTGCACAAGCTCACTTGGTGTAATTATTTGCCTATTCTCCCATCACTTGCTAACAAATTATCTGCAATAAGTAAGGTCGTACAATTTGAAAAGTTACTTAGCTTCTAGCCCAAGATCGTTTAAAAGTTGCTCGGTAATGATAAGAGTTCATATCCAAGGCATAACTTATGAAGCGGGGCGCGAAGATTGGCGAGTCCGAAAAGGCCCTACCAAGGCATGAGGATTCAATTTTATTGCTGAAGATCCAAAGTGATGTGAAAAGCATTATTCCTAAAATCAATATGAAGGATCAAGACTCACGACGAAAAGCAATCAACTCCCATAAAGATCATGGAGAAGTCTATCCGAAAAGACCCTAGCAAGGTATGAGGATAAATAGATCCAAGTCCGAAAAGGAGGCGGATCGTTGTATCTCAAAATCCCAAATAGAGATTGAAGAAATAATCATGAAGTCGTGGTCAACAAAGTTGGAGTACCCCTCAAAAGTCTCCAAGAGAAGAAACTCTATGAACGATGAGAAGACCATTATCTCAAGCACGTCTCTCAAGATATGAAGTATGAAGTACATGCCAAATATCGGCCCGAGAAAGGTCTCAAATCGTGAACCGAGTTATGCCAAGATATGAACTTTTTGATATCCCGAGAAGCAGTTTTAAGAGATTTTGTCCTCTAGCTAACTATTGATCAAATCGTCCTACTTTGCTTTCAGCCTAAATAAACTATCGAAATAAGTCCAAAAAATGCATCTTCATGATCATTCTAAGACAAAAATAAAATATAAGAGATACACCTAGGAATAAGGGAGTTTAAGCATTTAATTAAGCCATGTGTGTAAGTGTTTGATTTGCTAACTTATAATAACAATGATCTCGTTTTTAAGCTTAGCTTGGGGAACGTGAAACTTGAGGGTGATAAATCTGCGCAACACCAAAGTCCTAATGTAAGTCCTTGATCTCTTTGCAAGTTATTTCCATGTAGCTATTTTCAAGTGAAAATGGTTTTCTATCCTTTTGTTTCCTTTAAAGTTTTAATTCCATTTAGTACTTTAATTTTTGTTTAGTAGTATTTGAATAAGGCCAAGGTTGATTAATTATGAGAAAAGTGTAAATTTGCTTTATCACTAAGCATTGCATGAGGGCATGGTAATGGTTAAGTGTAGGGGATTTGATAGGTGTGTAAACACCCATCCTTTTACCACTTAATTCTGGCTAAAACAACACCAAAACACGTATTTAATATCATTTGTTTGGAATTATGCGTGGTTTTTGTGTTTATTGTGTTTTCAGAGTCAACCGGATGAATATTTGAGAAAACATAGGATTGCACGGGTTTTACTGAAGAAAAGGACTCAAGATAGAGTCTATTGTCCAAGAGATGCAAAAGATTTGAAGTCACTGGGCCTATTCGAAGATTTATCGAAGAAAAGGACCAAAGATGGAAGATTTACACAAGTCGAAGAAACTCAAGTCTATTAAACGAAGAAATTAAAAGACGAGTTGAATTTAATCGACGACAAATCCCGAATCAGAATCGAAAACGTCAACTTTTCTAAAAAGACGAGAAGACAAGAAGAACGGGAGAAAGCCCACTCACCAACCAAGGGAAACACCTATAAATAGTCCACCCCTCACACTTTCCTTCCAGTTAGTTTTTAGTTTTTTCTTTCTCCCCTTTTTTCTCCCTTTAGTTCGTATCATCACCATCACCACTAGGGTGATTGGTGATTTTAATCTTTGATTTTCTAAGCTTGTAATTCTAATATTTGTTTTATCTTGTCAAAACATTAATCATTCAATACAAGTTCTTGTTTAATCTTTCCATTTCATCTTGTTCATCATCATCTTTATCTTCAAGTTCTTAAGTTCTTATTTTATTGAGTTTTGATCTTCAAAAGTTGTTGGGATTTGTGTTTTTGTTGATGGGATTTGTAGTTTATGGTTAGTAGATGCTTGGTGATTAGTTTATTTAAGTTTCTAGTGGAATATTTGGTGATTTTTGGATCAAAATCGTTTTTCCTAGTTCTTCGGGTATTGTTACTGTTCTTGAGTTCCCAGACTTCCGGATGAACACCAGACTTCCGGATGAACACTTAAGTTCAGGATGAACCAAAAACTTCCGAATAAGCATTAAGTTCCGAATGAATTAAAATCTTCCGAATGAGTTTTTGTTTAAGAAGTTCCGAATGAGTTTTCTTGTGTAAAAGTTCCGAATGAATGCAAAGTTCCGAATGAACCTAAAGTTCCGAATGAATGCTAAGTTCCGGATGAACCTAAGTTCCGAATGAAGCAAAACTTCCGGGTGAACCTAAAGTTCCGAATGAAGCAAAACTTCCGGATGAACCAAACTTCCGAACGAAGTTCCGAATCAAGGAGTTCCGAGTGAAAAGTTCCGGATGAACAAAGTTCCGAATCAAGGTTAAAAAGTTCCGAATCAATTTTCTTTTAGTGTTACTGTTTTACTGTTTTGCTGTTTCTTTACTTTTATTTCACAATTTATATTTTAACTGTAATTTTAACTTTAATTTCAGTTTTCATTTTAATTTTAATTCAAGTTTGTATTAATTGTCATTAAATTAATTATCTTTGATTTAAGTTTTCATTTTGTTACATTTTAACATTTAGTAGATTAGAAAACCAAAACCTTTTTTTTAGTAACCAAGAACAATCATTCCATTTAAAGCCGAGATCAATTCGAGAGGACTGAGAGATTAATTAGAACCCATTCAAAATGCAAGTATCATTCTTTCTCTCACCATTGCTGGTGGCATCATCGTGAATCGTGCTAGAAAATATTTAAGACACTGTAGCATATCAGATAGACCTTCTATACGTGAGATGACATCGATTATGAATGGTGATCCTGTAAAGTTTTCGATGGTCGATATATGATCTCATGTTACCAGCCTTCTGTCTGATAGATAGGAACGGTACACCTTCTGGTGGTGCGCTAGGGCGAATAAAGCCTGTAGAAACTAGAAGGGGGGGGGGGGGTTGAATAGTTTCTCTTTGATTGGTGACCAAATTAAAATTACTTTCAATTTGGTTTGTATCAAAACTATCTTTAGCTTGAGGCTAAGTTGCATAATGATTAGGTTCAATTCAAATGCACTAGCAAAGATAATAGGTAAGTGTAATGATAATGAAACAAGTAAAGAGTAAGGAAGTAGACAACCTAGTGGGAAGACACCAATATTTATAGTGGTTCGACAACGAGGCTCTATCCTCGTTTCTACTCCACTCCTCGAGTACACCTACTCGTGATTTCCACTATATCCACAAGCTCCCTTCTCGGCGGAGAAAACCTTACATCGTTGCTTACATTATTTTCCGACACTAAGATAAATGTCGAGACCTAATCTTTAGCTAGGACCAATCTACACAACGTTGCCTACTTCACAATTTAACGACACAAGGCTAGATGTCGGGTTCTAATCTTAAGGTAGAACCAATCTTCACGACGTTGCCTACTTCACCATTTTACGACACAAGGCTAGAGGTCGAGTTCTAATCGAAAGCTAGAACCAATCTTCACGACTCTTCACTTTGAAGCTAAGTGAGAACTTCACACAACACAACTACTAGTCACTTTATAGTTTAGTGAGAACTCACAAGACACAACCACATCACTTTATAGTTTAGTGAGAACTCCTAATCAAATCTATTACAACTCAACTAGACTTATCCAAGTACACACATGTATCTTGGATTTACACAACACAAATCCAAGCAAACACATATGCAATGGATGTACACAACAAATCCAAGTATCCACAAATAACTTGGATGAACACAACTAGTCCAAGTATTCATAAATACATTGGATTGACCTAAAACAAAAAGGGTATCATGATGAATATGACTAGCTCATAGATTCATCTTTATCACAACACTAGTGAGTGAGTGATCTTCTCATTGGACAAGGTAAAGGAGGGGATCAAGAGGATAATCATATGTAAACATCCTTAACAATTTAAGTGATCATTTACTAATGATTATGCTATAAAAAATAGAAAGAGGGCTGAGAAAAACGTCCAAGAGGCTTACTGGAAAATGAGATTTGACCCACTATTTAGAGGAGACAAATTATAACGGATCTATAACGGCTAGCTGTGCGCGGTACCTTATCTCACCCCGCGGTTCTATATCGCTAAGGAACCGCGTAGGTACTTAAGGTACCGCCACTAGACTACGCTCCGTTTTTTGTCTTTTAGTAGGGTGGGAATATCTTAGGTATTTGAAACCTTCAAAGGATATTCTAATAGCATTTAGAATATGCTATTTTCAAATTTTCATTTTCCATTTTAATAAAACATTTTCTACAAAAGAAAGTTTATTAAAAAGTCTTTTGTCGTATTAACAAAAGTGAGTTTTAAGGATAATCATTTTGATGATCACTAAGTATGATTAAGAAAGATTAGTGATATGATTATTACCTTGATGATAGTGTTAGTTAAATAATTCATTTTGTGTTTTACACTAAATGTGTTGTATGGTTTGTTGTGATCAAAACTAAGAAAGATTAGTTAACACTAATAATGTTTTTAGGCATCACTTGCATTAAAAATCTCCCCCTTTTTGATTACGACAAACGATAAACTCATTTACGTAGAAACACAAAATATGGAATTATTAACTAGTTTATCACTATCATTTCTCCCCCTTTGTCGTAGCAAAAAGGTTAGCACAAGTCTTTGAAGAACATCGAACTTTGCTAGTAGCTCCCCCTTGGTGGTTGCCCCCTTGCTTAGGGCACCAAGTTTGTGAGCTAAGGTGACATGCTACACAAAGGTTAGTAGAAAGGAAAGAAACACCAATGTATATATGATCACTACCTACTAAGTAACTTGAGAGGGAGAGAGAAAAGAAATCTCAAATTAGAAGCAAGTATTTTGCTAAGTATGTCCAAAGAGGTAATTGACAAAATCAAGCTTCAATCCGATGAAGATGATAAGCTTGTCAATGGTTTAAAGTTTAGAATTGATGGAATCACCCATAAGCAATTGTAAAAATTAACCATGATCAACTCAAAATAGAACTAATGAAATAACACACAAACAACACAAATGTTACATAAAAGAAAAAGACACAACAAAGAAGATAGTCATACACACAATATGAGTATCTAAAAGCAATAAATATGGAAAATAAACCACTAAGCATAAGCTAGTCTAATAGTGATATTTTCCAAGATTGCTAAAAAAATAAAAGACTAAAAAGATGACGATGCATCATTCGAAGTTTTGTCCACCGGAACGAAAACTTGAATAGGAGGTCGAGTGAGGAGGAATTCAAGAAAATTTAACTTCTCATACACATGAGCAAGTTCAATTTGTTGAAATCGACAACAAGCACACGAGGATCCATGATGCAACACAAAATCGTTTGATGGGGGTATGGCATCAAACTTAGGGTTTGGTGGTGGTGGGGTAATGGGTTTGGGAATGTTTTCACAATGCCTTGTGAGGTTTGGGAAGGTTGAAAGGTCATTGAGTTGAGGGGTGTTGAAGGATTGTGGTGGTGGGGGAAAATTTTCTTTAGCTCCGGTGATGAGGTTTATGGTATAAGTCTCATTATAATACTTGATTGGAGAGAAGGTAGGGTTTATGGGTGGTTTGGACGAAGATGGTTCATTCTTCTTAACCCAAATAGGTCGAACCGAGATTTTCGGTTTCTTTGAAAGCTTGGATGAGGAAGCTTTGGGTGAGTGGGGTTGTGAGAAAGAAATGTCAAGGTTAGGAATGTAGGAGTTAGGCATTGTGAGAGTGTGAGAATGAAATCTCAAGGTTATGTGAGAATGAATTCTCAAGGTTGGGAAGGTGTGAGAATGAAATCTCAAGGTTGTGTGAGAGTGAATTCTCAAGGTTGGGAAGGTGTGAGAATGAAATATCAAGGTTGGGGTATAAATAAAATGTAATCAAGGTAAGAATTTGAATACAAAATGTGAAGTGTCAAGGAATGTTTAGTCAATTTGAGTAAACAGGGAATATTCACAGGGTATAGGGTTTTAAAAGTTTTGACCAAAAATTCGTCAAAAACTGATTTCTGCCCGCGGTACCTTAAAGGGACCGGCGGTTCCTTACCACATAAGGAACCGCGCGACTTTTAATGAGCCGCCTACAGTGGACGTGAAACCATGTTTTTCCTGGGTTTTGGGAAAAACTAAGACTTTTTCAAAAAGTTGCAAATCTTAGAATTTTACCTCTATTAGCATCAAATTATGCTAGGGTTGCAAAAAGCAACACATTCACAAAGAATGTCTTGACAAAGGGTGACAAAGAATGTGATAGATTTAGGTTCAATTTTAATTTCAAATTAAAGTTGATTAGTGTGCACAAAAGGATAGAAACACACAAAGCTAAATCCATAGATCAACAACATGAAACATTCATGAAAGAAGCAAGTACAATGACAAATAAAACTAACAAATACATAGCTAGCTTAACATTAGATCTAGATAAGTAGTCTTCTTTGGCTTGGTTTTGTTGAAAACTCTTATTAAGAAAACTCCATTATTCATCTCCTAGGAGGAGGCATGGAGAACAAGGCAAGCAAGAACTCTTTCAACCTCCTATGTAGTCCATACATATCCATCCTAAGGTTATGGATGATGTAGTGGTTGTAAAGACAACATGGACAACTAGGACCATGTGTTTGTTGAAACCCATAGTATGGATCACCCAAAAGGAGGGAAAGTGGAACACCCAAAATTGGAATGTTTGAGTTGGGTGGAGGTGGAGGAGGCAAGTTCTCCAAGGGTGATGTGTGTGAGAGTGGAGGCATGTTCCCTAAAGGGGAAATAGGTGAGTGTGAAGGTAAATTCTCCAAGGTTGGTGAAATGGGTGAGTTATGAGGGGTAAATGGTGAAGTCACCAAAGTGTCATCAAAGTCATTCACAAAAGGAATGCTTTGGATTGGTTGGGGTTGTGTGGTCACATCCAAGGGTGCACTTGGAGTGAAGGGTGAAGAGAGCTCATTCATTCTTGAGTTGAATGAAGAGGAGGTAGAACCAATGGAGTGGTTAGTACCATGGGTGGATGATGTCTTGCATGGTGCAAGAGGTGGGGAAGGTGATGAAGAAATGAGGATAGGAACCATCTCATTCTTAGGTGTGTGGAAAGGTGAGGAGTTAGGCTTGGCTACCTTAATCCGTATTTTGAGTGTTTTCCTTGGGGTGGAGGTCTTGGAAGTGTTTGAGGTTTTGGTACACACCATGGTTGACAAGGGTGGTTTAAGGTTTAGGGAATGATGTTTTGATGTGTGAAGAACATGTCTAACAAGGTGGGTTTAAATGGGTAAGGGGATGATCCAAACTAGTAATGGGTTAAAATCATTTTAGGTGAATAATGAATTTAGGTAAGCTAGTTTAGGAAATGTGCAGTTTATTACTGAAAATCATGCAAGGTTTACACAGATTTAAGAAAACAGTGTAAAACAGAGATGCTGTCGGGCACAGTGACCGGCGGTTCCTTATCTAGGACCCACCGTTCCTTATTGATAAGGAACCGCTGGTCGATATTGAACCGCGACCAGAGGGCTTTCAAAAGTTTCCCATCCTAGTTTTTGATAAACCTAGATTTTTACCAAAAGATTCACAAGCCAAAGTTAACTACAGATCATAATCTAATAAGCTAACTATCATAAGGCATGAACAAAGCTATGTAAATCACAAACATCATTGCATAAGCAATAATTAGGATCAACATAAATAATAATCCAAACATGTAATCATAAGTTAATACACATCCAAGATAAAATAAAATTGTTCAACATTACATGTTTACCAACATGTATTCTTTGAAATACTTCAAAGCTTTCACCTTCTCTTTTTGCCCAATCCCTTGATCATATTCCCCAAGAACTTGAAACCCTTCCTTGACTCAACCCAGTGTTCATGCAATTCACCTCTAGTCCTAAGGTTTTCACGGTAAAGATGCTCCATGTTAAGATCTTCCGGTACTTCACTAGAGGAGTAATGAGGTGGGGGAGCTAGGTCTTCAAATTCATCCTCGAATGGGCTTGAGGATGGATGGGAATTACTCGAAGAGTGGAAATGAGAACTAGTAGCGACGCCATCACCATCACTTGTTGGCATATCGGTGTCCTCATAATCCGGCTCTTGATGATTGGATTTTCGTGAACCTCGGTCACTTCTAGGCTTTCGTTCATATACCTCTTGAATAGGTAACATAACCCGTTGAACCGGGTGAAAGCGAAAAAGATCGAGATGAGGAAAATCTTCACCAACCCTTCTAAAAAGGCGAGTAAGAAGCATAGCATAGGGAAGGTTTATTTTGGGTTTGGAAAGAGCATAATTTATACGTCGAGTGATGTAGAATGCTAAGTTATACTCGGTTGATGTAAAGATGCAAAACAACATATGCACCATACACGCCGGGATATGATCTCGGTTTCCACCAAGACAAAACACATTCTTCCTAAGGATGTTAGCCCATTGGAACATGATGTCCTTAAGGTCGCTTGAGAGCACTTCATAGCGATTCACATTTCGTACATTAGTATGAAGGCTTCTCACAACGTTTCCATCACGCTCCTTCGAGATGATATCAAGGATGAAATTTAGATCAACTTCGGTGATGTCATCTAAAGGTTTATCGTTGGACTCCACGAGAGCATCAAGTCTCCATTTGTCCTTAAAACGACAAGTGCCTCTATATGGCAAACCAAGAATATCACCAAAATCATCGAGGGAATATTGAATGATTTGATCATTCAACATGAAGCGAATAAAGATTTGGCCATTGATTTCGAGCATGGAGTAAGTGCTAAAGAATTCAAGAAGAAACATGGGATAAATTTCTTCGTCTATGAAGAGCAAGCAATCAAATCCAATATGCTCAAACATAGAGTTGATATATCTATACCCCGTTATTCTTGTATCTACAACCCTACCCTCATGGAAATTTCGAGTGGAAAGGGATGGAAAAGAGTTTTGAAGTTGAGGGGAAGCATAGGTTTGGGGAATTTCTGACATATAGTTTCTAGTGAATTGATGATCTTTTTGATATTGAGAAGGCATGATTAGTACCTAAATAAACACAAGAAAATATTTCTCCAATCACTCATATGAAAAATAAAATCAAAGATCAAAAATATGAGAATGTGTTATATCAATTTCTTGACAAACATAGGATTGAATCCATATCATTCTCATGTTCACAATGTGTCTATTCTATCATTAACCAAGAACACATGATCTATGTTAGATCAACAATGAATTAGAACATTGGTTTTTCAAAACAAGGTTTTTAGGTAAGCATTAACAATGTTATTACCTACTTGTTCATGGGTTCATCTCAAATCCATCTTTTAATCAAACATAATTAATCAAAATTAGGATTTGTTCTACAAGTGGGTTTTAGTGAAATCTTAATGAATATTAACCTAAGGAATCATAGTAAAATAACCATGTCAACCCACATTCCTATTAAGGTTTTAATTCAATTTCGATTTTAAAAATCCCCAATTATGAAAGGATGAACCCTAGAACAAAATAGATGAAATTGAAAGAAAATACTTACAATTAATTGATGTTAGATGATGGATGAGTGAAACCCACAACTTTGAATCAATTAATTTGAGTGATTGAAGGTTTTGGAAGCTTCAACAATGGTGGAAAACAAGAAACCCGTCGGTTGTGTGTTTTTGGGAGAGAGAGAGGGTTTGGTTTTAAAAAGAATAAAATACTCAAACTGGCGCTCTGACAAAAGTTTCTGCCCGCGGTTCTTTTTCGATAATGTACCGCGGGTTTGAGCCGCCTAGATAAGGAACCGCCTACTGAGGCAGGTTTTTATCTATGAAAAACGCCAAATTTTGAAAACCAAGTTTTTCTAAAATACTTAAGATTAAATCATGAGCCTTTTAGAATATCATTGGATCATCATAACACTAAGCAATATGCCTTAACGAAGGATTACGAGTTAAATCAAGATCGAAAAGAACCGAAATGGACAAACGACTACTCGTAGCAAAACGGTAAAGTGGAGAGAAGTCAAGGGAAGTGAATCAAGACTAGGACCAATGCTCAAGGGATTAATGACAATCTTCAAATAGTGGTAACGAAGACCTTGTGTCATATATAGTGGTTTAAGACGTGCCTTTCCGGCGAAACGTTAAACGGCTTTGGTAATGAATAAGCACAAAGCAATTATTCAAGTATATACTAAGATCACTTTCAATAATAGTCTTAGTCTAAACCAAAATATGAGCAAGGTATTAATTCACTTTCTCTCCCACAAAGGGCCTACTAACCGTATGGGTGCAAACCATGGAAATCATGCTTGATACTTTAAGCTTCTACTAACTCACTCTACATCACCATAGTGAGTCAAGTATCCAAGCAATGAAGGTTTAAGAGGATAAAGGAAAAGAAACACAAACCACAAATAAATGTCAAAGCAAGGATGTCGAGAACAAGCACATAGTCAAGTAATGATCAAAAGAATGATCAAAGGGCGTGTGGGAGAACGAAAGCGTACCTTGGCCACAAAGAGCAATCCATGAAGGAATAAGTGCTATGCCCAATCAATGACTATGATGAGTACTAAGTCTTCAAGAACTAGTATCATTCCCAATCATCTTGGTATCATCATTCAAAGATGTTAAAGATCAATGAAGATGAGTCTTCTACAAGTTCAAGTAACTCAATCCACAACCAGTTAAGTGATTGATCTTCATGAGTACCTACACAAAGCAAGATGCAAACTAGTAGATACATTTCAAGAGTATATCTAAAATGCATAAAGGCTACTAATCTTAAGTGGGATGCAATATTATCAATTAAAAGACCTATTTTCAAAGAAAACATAGTTTTGACCAAAGAGAAACTTTAGTATAACTTGACCTTCTAATTTGAGGAGACAATGGATCGATCCAAGTTTCAAAGTACAATATACTTCAAAGATCTTGAGTGACCATCGCTCTAATACCAATTGTAGAAACTAGAAGGGGGGGGGGGGTTGAATAGTTTCTCTTCGATTGGTGACCAAATTAAAATTACTTTCAATTTGGTTTGTATCAAAACTATCTTCTACTTGAGGCTAAGTTGCATAATGATTAGGTTCAATTCAAATGCACTAGCAAAGATAATAGGTAAGTGTAATGATAATGAAATAAGTAAAGAGTAAGGAAGGAGACAACCTAGTGGGAAGACACCAAGATTTATAGTGGTTCGACAACGAGGCTCTATCCTTGTTTCTACTCCACTCCTCGAGTACACCTACTCGAGATTTCCACTATATCCACAAGCTCCCTTCTCGGCGGAGAAAACCTTACATCGTTGCTTACATTATCTTCCGACACTAAGCTAAATGTCGAGACCTAATCTTTAGCTAGGACCAATCTACACAACGTTGCCTACTTCACAATTTAACGACACAAGGCTAGATGTCGGGTTCTAATCTTAAGGTATAACCAATCTTCACGACGTTGCCTACTTCACCATTTTACGACACAAGGCTAGATGTCGAGTTCTAATCGAAAGCTAGAACCAATCTTCACGACTCTTCACTTTGAAGCTAAGTGAGAACTTCACACAACACAACTACTAGTCACTTTATAGTTTAGTGAGAGCTCACAAGACACAACGACATCACTTTATAGTTTAGTGAGAACTCCTAATCAAATCTATTACAACTCAACTAGACTTATCCAAGTACACACATGTATCTTGGATTTACACAACACAAATCCAAGCAAACATATATGCAATGGATGTAGACAACAAATCCAAGTATCCACAAATAACTTGGATAAACACAACTAGTCTAAGTATTCATAAATACATTGGACTGACCTAAAACAAAAAGGGTATCATGATGAATATGACTAGCTCATAGATTCATCTTTATCACAACACTAGTGAGTGAGTGATCTTCTCATTGGACAAGGTAAAGGAGGGGATCAAGAGGATAATCATATGTAAACATCCTTAACAATTTAAGTGATCATTTACTAATGATTATGCTATAGAAAATAGAAAGAGGGTTGAGGAAATCATCTAAGAGGCTTACTGGAAAATGAGATTTGACCCACTATTTAAAGGAGACAAAGTATAACGGATCTATAACGGCTAGCTGTGCGTGGTACCTTATCTCACACCGCAGTTCCATATCGCTAAGGAACCGCGTAGGTACTTAAGGTACCGCCACTAGACTACGCTCCGTTTTTTGGCTTTTAGTGGGGTGGGAATATCTGAGGTATTTGAAACCTTCAAAGGATATTCTAACAGCATTTGGAATATGGTATTTTCAAATTTTCATTTTCCATTTTAATAAAACATTTTCTAAAAAAGAAAGTTTATTAAAAAGTCTTTTGTCATATTAACAAAAGTGAGTTTTAAGGATAATCATTTTGATGATCACTAAGTATGATTAAGAAAGGTTAGTGATATGATTATTACCTTGATGATAGTGTTAGTTAAATAATTCATTTTGTGTTTTACACTAAATGTGTTGTATGGTTTGTTGTGATCAAAACTAAGAAAGATTAGTTAACACTAATAATGTTTTTAGGCATCACTTGCATTAACAAAGCCTTCTTCCGATAACTCTTGCAGCAAATGCTGCAACTCTTTTAACTCAGCTGAAACCCTGCAATAAAGAATTTTGAAAATGGGTTTTGTTCTTGAGACAAGCTCGATGTTAAATTATGTCTCGTGGTTAGGAAGGAATTTCTGGAAAACCTTCTGGAATGACATCTGGAAACTTTAGAATAATCTGCTGATCATGGATTCGAGGAATTTCATAAGTGAATTTATAACTGGTAGCTAAAAGTCTTCGTAGCTATGGACTGATAAGTCACGCGCTTGTAAGGCAGAAATAATTTGTATTGATTTTTCTGGCATAAGTATAATGAATATATTTGGGATTTAGTAAGACGGGTCTCGTTGTTAACTGAAATAAGACTTTAATAAATATGGTGATACTGTTGATTCCTTTCTGGCTGAGAGGCAGGTAACTACCTGATTTAAGATAAAGCTGACATAGGAATACGTGAAGTAAACATGGCAACTTTCACTTAATGTGTTTATCTGTAACCTTACAGAATGAACACTGCGTGTCTAACCTGGATAATACTCCAGTGGTGGTAACTGGATCTTTAATGATCTGATTTATGCGTGGCATAACAGAACGGGTATACCCCCTTAGAGGGTACCCTGAATTTCGGAAGACCTGGTTTAGGAGGCATACTGGTGTTATGAATCTGACTCGTACTTTGAGAAGGTATTCGTATGACGTGTACTATGACTGGTGTCCTAACATGTGTCTTCCGAAATGATACTTGAGACATGTGTCTTGACTGTTGTTCAGACATGTATCTTAATGGGTGAGTCTGAATACGGTTAAGAATTTCTGGTAACTGCTAGGGTTGGCAGACCGGTTAGACTGCTGACCTCTGTATTTCTGGTCACGTCTGTTCTAGAGTTCCGATGGTTACTGACGGACTAATTATAAGCACGGTGGTTGTCATTACCGCCTTGTCTGTCAGTTTCCTGATGGTCATTATCATGAATGTGATTCATGTAACTATTCTGTTGAGTGGCCGGCTGGGTTCCGGTTCCCACTCTTCTGAATGAAAGGTTAGCTGAGTGAAGTGTGACATCTAGCTGAGAAAGTAAAATCATGGGATGGGATGGTAGCGTCCGATGGTTGAAATTTATTCTTGTCAGAAATTTCAAATTTATAGTTTTCGTCCTTGTTCTGCAGAGTTTTCATAGTATAAACAGCATCAGCATCTTGAGAAATCTCCAAAGCATCGGTAGCATCAGCATTTGTGAGGTCTTCAAAGTGGTAGCAGCATCAGTATCTTGTAGAATACTGACAAGTGGAAACGCCTGAGATAATTGAGAATTGATTAGCAATATCCATGGAGTAGGGTACCTGGAGTACACCTAAACTACTGTACATGAAGTACAAAATGAATACTGCACATGGAGCATATCTGAGACACTGTACGTAGAGTACACATGCAATATTATACATGGAGTATAGTTGAGACACTGTACATAGGGTACATATGGAATACTGTACATGGCACTGGTAGAAATTTTATGGGATGATCGATACTGGTGTCGCTTGTCTGACATGATCAAAGAAATAAATTGATTTTAAACGGTAGTAAACTGAACTGAAAATAAGTAACATGATAGGCTGACAATTCCTGTGTCGACTTACTGCTGGTTGTATAAAGGCTGAAAAGTATGATTTAACGGAGTTTCATTAATGTTCAGTATGAAGACATGATTGATGAAGACCAGAATATGATTTATCATGAAATAGGATTTTACTGTAACAGTTCTGTATTTTAGCCTGAAAGCATCATCACCTTGCTGAAAACAAAATCAACGTCAGGAGACATGAGACTTAATCAACATGAAAACGATGTCCACGTGAGAGTATAAAAATGACCGATACAAAGAACATGGAAGGGTAATCGACTGAGGTTTAACATCAACTGATGTGGATGGCTATGGTTCAATCTACAGAATTCAAGGAACAAAACATGTGACTAAGTATGGGCGATTCTGGTTCGATCCATACTTGTCGAAATTTTCTGAGATATGTCATATATAAAAATTTACAATCTCGGACTAAATATGGATGGCTGTAGTCCAATTCATACTTGTCAAAACTTTATAAATTTTCTTGATATGAGCAAAGGTGAACATCTATGGTTCAATTCACAAAACAATATTCGACTGAAAGCATGAAAATTTGACATGAATAATGGTGAACGTTTATGGCTGGTTCACCAAGTAATATTTGACTGCAAACATGAATCTGACATGAGTAAGGGTAAACGCCTATGGGTTGGTTTACCAATACAAAATCTGAACGAGAAAGGGTGAACGTCTATGGGTCAGTTCACCAAAACTAAATTCACAAAAAAGCACATGCGACTAAATATGACCAGTCTTTTACCAACCTTTTACTTAGTAAAAAACTTTAAGAAAATTGACTAATAATTGAAGGAAACTGACTAATAAAAGCATGAGGAATATGAAAGATAACAACGCCAAAAAATCTGGGAAGTTCCTGGTGACTACCCACTAGTCACAAGTCAAGTTTTAGAGCCTACAGGTCGAACCAATAGCTCTGATACCATAATTGTAACACCGCACTTAAATAAGTGGACCGTTACGTGTATTTATGGTATGTCATCAAAGCATAAGGTAAATGTCCTAAAACATTAACTGACCATAAAGGAAATACCAAAATCAAACATCGGTTATCCAACATAAGCTCAAAACATGAAAAGTAAATACTGAAGGAAAGGACTAAACAATGTCCTGATATGTGTGTAAACACCCATCCTTTTTACCACTTAATTACAATAATAACCGAGCCAAAACGTGTATTTTATGTCATTTATGTCGGAATTATGCGTGGTTTGTATTTTTGTTGTGATTTAGGACGAAAAGGTGAAAAATGGAGAAAACACAGGCATTCACGGGCTTTTATCGAAGAAAAAGACGAAAGACGAAGTCAAGAAGTCAAGAGTGCAAAAAGAACGGAAGTCCAAGACCAATTCTGAAGATTTATCGAAGAAAAATTCAAAAGACGGAAGTTTACTAAAGCCGAAGAACTCAAGTCTTATTTATTGAAGAATTAAAAGACGAGTCCAAAGAAATCCCGAGCCAAAAGTCATTAAAGTCCAAGATTTAAGAAGATTAAAAGGCTTAAGGACTAATGGTGCAATTAACAAAAGATTAAGAAGAGAAGGACTTAAGTGCGCAGTTAAGAAAAGATGAAAGAGGGAGGAAGCTTCCTAAGCACTCCTTAATCTCCCCTATAAATAGATTAGGATTATTTCATTTTCATTTTGTTAGATAGTTTGACACACTATTTCTTCCACATTTAATTACCTTGTCGTTTACTTTTCATGTCCATTTAAATACCTTGTCTTGCACCTTAATTACATTTAATTTCAAGTAAGTTCTCTTTTAATTCTTGTCAATCTTTACTTTTTCTTGTTAATCTCTTATCTACCTTTCTTTATTTGATCTTAATCTTCATGCTTTATTGTTTATGTTCATGTTCTTGATTTTTTATTGATTTATTTAAGTGGGTTTTGATTATCTTGGTTATATTTGTTAGTTTGATTGATTTGGATTGTTTGTTTATGATTGATAGATGTTATTTGTTTAGTTTGATTTAATCTTGTGGTTTATTTTGTCAAGTTTTTGTTAGATCCGTATCTTTTTCTTGTTCCTTGTTCTTCGCTTGTGTTGTTACTGTATTCCTAGGTATTACGAACCAAAGGCTGTTCTTGAGATTCCAGATCAAAAGGTTGTTCATCCGGAATATTGGACATTCCGGATCAGTGGCATTTATTCGGATTAATTTATTATTCCGGATCAAACCATTCATCCGGAATATTGTACATTCCGGATAAGCCTTTTATTCCGGATCAACAGAATATTCCGGATCAAGGAGATATTCCTGATCAACCTCTCATTCCGTATCAAATAATATTCCGGATCAGCAAGTTCATCCAGAATAATTTATTATTCCGGATCAAGGAGTTTATTCGGAATATTAAGACATTCCGGATCAAGGGTTCTATTCGGAATATTATTCCGGATCAAGAGATATTCCGGATCAAGACCATTATTCCGAATAAAGAAGTTTATTCCGGATAGGTGACATATTCCGAGTAAGCATTTTATTCCGGATCAAATTTTGGGTAAATATTCCGAGTGAAGAAGAACATTCCGATCGAAGGTGACATTCCGGATGGATGTTTATTCCGAATGAGGGTATTATTCCGGATGAGCTATTTTTCAGGTTCTTTTAATTTCAGTTTTTAACTTTCTGTTTTTAATTTTCAAGCTGTACTTTTCCCGCCTATTTACTTAGTTGCACTTTTAGTTTTATTGCCTTAGATTTATTTTAGCCTTGCCTTAGTTTTAAGTTTTAGTTGCGTTTTAAGTTTGCCTTAGATAGATTTAAGTTTGCGTTAGTTACGTTTAGAGCCTTTTAATTTTTCGTCACGCTTTTAAATACTCGTCATTTATTTTAAGTTAGACTTAGATTTACTTTAACGTCACTTTTACTTTAAATGTTTTGCACCTTTTAATTACTACAACGACACAACTATTTGTTTCCACCAAAGAACAGCTGAGTCACATAGTTAAACCAGATCAATTCGATTAGACCAACACAACGAACTTTAATTTTTATACGGGCAAAAGCCTTGTATCAAATGGCGCCGCTGCCGGCTCTTTTCGTAAAGATTAACGGTTTTCTGTGAGAGACGCGTTGCTTTTTGGGATCCGTTCACTCGTGAGCGTGATTTTCTTGCTTAAAAAATTCAAAAAACCAAAAAAATTAAAAATTGCTAAAAATCCATAAAAATTAAAAATTTCAAAAATCCAAAAAGATTTTATTTTTATTGTGTATATATATTGTCTTTGTGTTTGGTATTTTTTTTCTTTTGCCTTTGTAGGTGTATGCGTACTAGATCTTCTAATTATCAAGAGCCCGAGACTCGAGAAGATTTAAGTATGCCAGGTGTTAACAACAACAATAATCCACCGCACCTCAACAATAACAACAACAATGTTCATCCACAGCCCGATCTTCGGACAATGGAGGAACTTTGTCAACCTACCATGTTTGGACGAGGAGGACCGATTGCGCCGATGCAAATCACGGCTCCGGAGTTTTCGTTGAAGCACCACATGATTCAGCAAGTGCAAACTAATCCATTTAGAGGAATGCCTGATGATGATGCCAACAAACACCTCGACAAGTTCATTACAATCACTCAAAGCATGAAGTTGCCTGGTGCCACAATGGATGTTCTTCGCCTACAACTCTTTCCACATACTTTATCACATCACGCCGAGAAATGGTTTGATCGTCTCCCGATGAATTCGATTCATACTTGGGATGACATGACTCAACGCTTTTCGTCGCGCTACTTTCCATTATCCATGGTCACGAGCCTTCGCAATCAAATCAGCGGTTTCATGCAAGAACCCGATGAATCTCTTTTTGATGCTTGGGAAAGATATAATGTCTTGATCGATCGATGTCCAAACCACAACATGCTCCCTGTAACCTTAATTAATACTTTCTACAACGGTTTGACTTTTCGAGATCGTGATACGATTAATGCAGCCGCCGGTGGCATATTTATGAAAAGGAGACCCGAGGAGTGTAGAGAGCTTATTGAAAACATGACTACTCATCACAAAAACTGGGATTCCTCCGCTTCTTCAAGGAACAACCCGAGAGCCAATGTTTCTTCTACTTCAGCAAGCCCCGACATGACCGAATTCACCCGCATGATGACCGAAATGAACAAAAGTATTTTGCTTCTCGTTACAAACCAACAACAACAAGTTAAAGCGGTTGCGAATCCTTGTGAAACATGCGGCGGTCCACACTCATACACTGAGTGTCCTTCTACTCAAGGAAATCCGTAAAACGTGTATGCAGCTTATGGTAATTATTCACCGGAAAATTACCAAGCTCGACCACAAGGGGATAGAAATTTGCTGAGTTACCGATCCAACAATTACCTTTAACCCGATTTATCTCCTCAAAACCAAAACCCCGCCAACACCTACAATAGAAGCAACCAAATCCCACCAAGAGCTTCTAATCCTTATCACCCATCCGCTCAACAAGCCCCACCCATTAACCCCGATGTTGAAGCTTTGATGAGAACCCAAGGTGAGCAAATCAAGAATCTACAGAGCCAAATTATCAATTTGAAAGGAGATATCACCATGCAAGGGAATGACATTCGATCCGAGCTTCGAGATAATATCCAATCCTCCTTCAGCAATCAAACGAATGATATAAAGAATATGCTGGCTAGTTTCTTGCCCGCAGCTCGACCTTCTTCTTCGAGTTCTCTACCTTCAAACACCGTCACCAATCCGCGAGTGAATGTGAGTGCTATTACTACCCGTAGTGGAGTTACCATCGTAGGACCACCTATCCCGCCCCCATCATCCACACCTCCTCCACCACCATTTATCCCTACTCCTCCTACACCTAGTATTAGTACAGCATCACCGTCTCCGCCTCGTCATGACGATGTACCTAGGAAGGACCCTTCAACATCTCAACCTTTAACTACTGCACCTTCACCACCCAAACCCAATATCCCTTATCCTTCACGGCTAGGCAAGACCAAAATGCTAACCAAGGATGACTCTCAAATGTCAAATTTTATGAAGATGATCTCTCAAATGAACTTCAACATTAGCCTTGTCGAAGCACTTGTCCATATGCCGAAATTTGTTAAAGCATTCAAGGAATTGCTTAACAAGAAGGAGAAGCTGATTGAGCTCGCCAACACACGCTTAAATGAAAACTGCTCTGCAGTTATTCTTAAAGAACTTCTGGAAAAGCTTGGAGATCCCGGTCGTTTTGTGTTGCCTTGCCTTTTTAACAAAACTGAAGAATTTATTGCCATAGCTGATCTCGGGGCCAGTATAAATCTCATGCCATTAAGTGTTTGGAAAACACTATCATTACCCGACCTTACTCCAACAAAGATGACTCTTGAGCTTGCAAATTGCACTCTCGCTTAGCCCGTTGGTATTGCCGAAGATGTGTTCATTAAAGTTGGCACATTTACTTTCCCGGTCGACTTTGTCGTTGTTGATTATGAAATTGACCCTTGTATTCCTTTAATACTTGGTCGGCCATTCTTGAGAACCGGACGAGCTCTAGTTGATGTTGCCGAAGGTGAGTTAATCTTAAGAGTCGGGGATGATGCTCAAGTTTTTCAAATGGGGAAGCTTACAAGCAAATCCTTTGGAAGAGAGTCAGCGAATATGATTAATGTGCTTGATGATTTTGTCGTCTACAACAATCCGCTATTCGATTCGTGCATTGATAATCCACTTTTTCAAGATGATGTGGATGATTCTCTCTCCAATTTGGAACCTTCTCCCATTTATGATTCTCAACCGATCTTTGATGCTTATGATGATGATTCTAGCTCAGATTCGGATGATTATGATGACCTTACTTCCGAGTATCCTGACCTGCCCACATATGATGATTTTGATGAGGCCGATACTCTTTCGAGTGATTCTTCACATGATGAAGATCCTCCACCATCACTTAATCCTACTTTGGATGATTACTCATTTGAGGAAGACTTCTCTACGTTTCTCAATACGTACTTCCCTCATGAGAGTGATGCCCCTCCTTTAGATTTTGAAGATTATCGTCTTGATCCTACTTTGGATTTGAAGAAAATTCTTTCAAAGGAGAAGAAACTGGTCGACACCGACATCCGCAACACATATGATTTAACACCTCTTTGTCCACCTTCTGAGGACGAGGTTGTTCATTTTCTTCGCGGATCTTCTTCACATTCTGCTAAGCCTAAGTGCTATTTTCCCCTAAAGGAAAAGGTGTTCGACCCCGGTATCGATATTCTGCAGCCATCTCAGTATTCGTCTGATGAAATAAAAGGAAAAATCTTTGGAACTTATGGAAATCTGCTTGCACCACTTAACCCTTGCTTCCACCGTGCTCCATCTTTGCTTAAGGGAACCTTGCCTACTCTTCTTTGGCTTGCCTTGTTCGCCTTAAGCTTATGTTACTTGATGGACGAAAAATACGTCTTTGATCCTGGTGGATGTGTTTCATGCTGCTTCCTATGATAATCAAGGTCGAGTCAGGCTCACGACTCGGTTAACAAAAATCAAGCGCTTCTTGGGAGGCAACCCATGTATCTATCTTTTAGCTTTCTTTATCCTAAGTGTAGGGGAGACCCGTTGGTGTTTGCTATTTCCTCTCTTCTACTATTCAGGGATTCGAGCGCTCAATGATCCACTCTTGATGATTCTTGACGACCCGTGATTCCGTGTTCCCATCTTCCCGGTTCTATCCTAATCTCTTTTCGATTCACTATTTTATATTATCTCAATATTAAAATAGGAATCTCTTTAGTTGTCTTTTCCTTAGCGAGATTTAAACAAAGTGCACAATGTCCTAAGTGTAGGGGAGTTTACTCCCACATGCTTAAACATTGAGTACAATGTGTATATAAAGTGTAGGGGGGACTTCTATCGAAGTTAAGTGACCTTTTCCTTGTATTTGTCCTCATTTTAACCGGAAAATCAATTTTTCGATATTTTTCAAAATTTTTGATCTATTTTGGCCTATTAGTTTTTCCCTTTGTATAGTTATTTTCTTTCTTTGTTAGAATAAATTTGAATAAAGTGGTTTTAATTTTTAAACGTTGTGAATCTTTTGACTCAACCCGAGTTTACTTATCTAAGTTTACTCTAGCTAGTATCCTTAACGTGTTTAAGTCAAGTTTTGCTAGGCTTTTATATAGGGATCTATAAAACACGAAAGTCTTAACTCTCACGGGTTAAGAACAAGAACTTTTCGCAAGTTTCTATAATTGATCCTAGAGAGTCGTTTATCAAGGGAACTTTAAAATGCGATTTCTAAAACTTAAAAAAGTCTAAGAGTTTGCAAGATCCTATAGACGACTCGAAAACCCAAAACTTTGATTTAATAGGCTAAGCATCCACGAGTCTCATTCCTTGAGATTTTAAACTGTGGAGAACGAGAGAGGATAGAGTCAATTATAAGTTTGGTATTCTTTCATTAATTTATGTGAGTTAATTATAAGCCTATTCTCCCATCGCTTGCTAATAAATTTATCTGCAATAAATAAGGTTGTACGATTTGAAAAGTTACTTAGCTTCTAGCCCAAGATCGTTTAAAAGTTGCTCGGTATGGATTAGAGTTCATAGCCAAGGCATAACTTATTGAAGCGAGATGCGAAGATTGGCGAGTCCGAAAAGGCCCTAGCAAGGCATGAGGGCTATATTTTGTTGCTAAAGATCCAAAAGTGATGTGAAGAATCATTTATCGAAAATTAATATGAAGGATCGAGACACACGACGAAAAGCAAAAACTCCCCAAAAGTCATGGAGAAGTCTATCCGAAAAGGCCCTAACAAGGTATGAGGATGAATAAAGCCAAGTCCAAAAAGGAGGCGGATCGTTGTATATCAAAGTCCAAAATAAAGATTGGAGAAAAATGAAGAAGTCTGGTCTAAGTATGAAGAATCTCTCAAAAATTCAAGTGAAGAAATTCCTATATGAAGAGAAGACCATAATTTCATGAACGTCTCTCAAGATTTGAAGTATGAAGTCACTGCCAAATATCGATCCGAGAAAGGTCTCAAATCGCGAAGCGAGTTATGCCAAGATATGAACTTTATGAGGTCCCGAGAAGCAGTTTTAAAAGATTTTGTCCTTTAGCTAACTATTGATTAAATCGTTCACTTTATTTTCGGCCTAAATAACTATCAAAATAAGTCAACAATGTATCCTTGTGATCATTCAAGACAACAATAAAATATAAGAGATACACCTAGGAATAAGGGAGTCTAAGTGAATAATTGGCCCACATGAGTTCGTGTTAGTTTGATAACTTATAATAACAATGATCTCGTTTTTAAGCTTGGTTTGGAGAAAGTGAAAACTTGAGGATGATGATTATTCATGACATTTCCAAAACCCAAGGTATGTTTTTGATTTCTTTACTTTGAATATTTGTTATTTTCTATCTCTTTAATAAAGGCCAATGTGGATTGATTATGATGAAAAATATAAACGTGCTTTGTAACTAATGCATTGCATGAGGACATTTCAATGGTCAAGTGTAGGGGATTTGATAGGTGTGTAAACACCCATCCTTTTTACCACTTAATTACAATAATAACCGAGCCAAAACATGTATTTTATGTCATTTATGTCGGAATTATGCGTGGTTTGTGTTTTTGTTGTGATTTAGGACGAAAAGGTGAAAAATGGAGAAAACACGGCCATTCACAGGCTTTTATCGAAGAAAAAGACGAAAGACGAAGTCAAGAAGTCAAGAGTGCAAAAAGAACGGAAGTCCAAGACCAATTCTGAAGATTTATCGAAGAAAAAGTCAAAAGACGGAAGTTTACTAAAAGCCGAAGAACTCAAGTCTTATTTATTGAAGAATTAAAAGACGAGTCCAAAGAAATCCCGAGCCAAAAGTCATTAAAGTCCAAGATTTAAGAAGATTAAACGGCTTAAGGACTAATGGTGCAATTAACAAAAGATTAAGAAGAGAAGGACTTAAGTGCGCAATTAAGAAAAGATGAAAGAGGGAGGAAGCTTCCTAAGCACTCCTTAATCTCCCCTATAAATAGATTAGGATTATTTCATTTTCATTTTGTTGGATAGTTTGACACACTATTTCTTCCACATTTAATTACCTTGTCATTTACTTCTCATGTCCATTTAAATACCTTGTCTTGCAACTTAATTACATTTAATTTCAAGTAAGTTCTCTTTTAATTCTTGTCAATATTTACTTTTTCTTGCTAATCTCTTATCTACCTTTCTTTATTTGATCTTAATCTTCATGCTTTATTGTTTATGTTCATGTTCTTGATTTTTTATTGATTTATTTAAGTGGGTTTTGATTATTTTGGTTATATTTGTTAGTTTGATTGATTTGGATTGTTTGTTTATGATTGAAAGATGTTATTTGTTTAGTTTGATTTAATCTTGTGGTTGATCTTGTTAAGTTTTTGTTAGATCCGTATCTTTTTCTTGTTCCTTGTTCTTCGCTTGTGTTGTTACTGTATTCCCAGGTATTCTGAACCAAAGGCTGTTCTTGAGATTCCAGATCAAAAGGTTGTTCATCCGGAATATTGGACATTCCGGATCAGTGGCATTTATTCGGAATAATTTATTATTCTGGATCAAACCATTCATCCGGAATATTGGACATTCCGGATAAGCCTTTTATTCCGGATCAACAGAATATTCCGGATCAAAGAGATATTCCGGATCAACCTCTCATTCCGAATCAAATAATATTCCGGATCAACAAGTTCATCCGGAATAATTTATTATTCCGGATCAAGGAGTTTATTCGGAATATTAAGACATTCCGGATCATGGGTTCTATTCGGAATATAATTCCGGATCAAGAGATATTCCGGATCAAGACCATTATTCCGAATAAAGAAGTTTATTCCGGATAGGTGACATATTCCGAGTAAGCATTTTATTCCGGATCAAAGTTTTGGGTAAATATTCCGAGTGAAGAAGAACATTCCGAACGAAGGTGACATTCCGGATGGATGTTTATTCCGAATGAGGGTATTATTCCGGATGAGCAATTTTTCAGGTTCTTTTAATTTCAGTTTTTAACTTTCTGTTTTTAATTTTCAAGCTTTACTTTTCCCGCCTTTTTACTTAGTTGCACTTTTAGTTTTATTGCCTTAGATTTATTTTAGCCTTGCTTTAGTTTTAAGTTTTAGTTGCGTTTTAAGTTTGCCTTAGATAGATTTAAGTTTGCGTTATTTACGTTTAGTGCCTTTTAATTTTTCGTCACGCTTTTAAATACTCGTTATTTATTTTAAGTTAGACTTAGATTTACTTTAACGTCACTTTTACTTTAATTGTTTTGCACCTTTTAATTACTACAACGACACAACTATTTGTTTCCACCAAAGAACAGCTGAGTCACATAGTTAAACCAGATCAATTCGATTAGACCAACACAACGAACTTTAATTTTTATACGGGCAAAAGCCTTGTATCATGTCCAAATAAGCAGAATAATGTAAGAAGTGCATAAAGTAAGAAGTCCGGATAGCTTCCATCCAAATGCACATGCTCTTAGAATCCTAAGAGCGTCCTGGTGTACCTGTCGTTAGAACACGAAAAGGAACTATGGCTGAGCATAACGCCCAGTGAACGGATATAAAGCATGATGATAAATACTGAAATGAAGCCGATGATAAAATACTGAAACAGTAAGACTGATAAATAAAGTTGCCACGGAAATTTGTGTATAATCTGAAAATCTGATTTATAAATAATAAAGTTGAACTATTATCTGTTAAATCTGAAAACATGCATTTGTTGTATTTTAATTACCAAGAGCTTATATAGGTCATTTACTGTAACAACTGTTGCATGAATAACTGGAGGCGTGACCTCGTCATACTGTAGAGGGGTGACCTCTAAATAATGTGCTGGGTGGAGGGATCAGCTCCAATGTGAAGGATGTAAAGCGCACACCACATTCACTTGATAAACTATAAACTGATAGTATAGGATGCATCCATACGCCCCACTAATAATACTGATAAAATGGCCAAGCTGAGCTGAATGGGACGCTGGAGGATATCACTCTCCTACAGGTGAGTCATGACACTGGTGCCTCAAGTGTCATGGTTACGGTACCTCCGTAACTAGTACAACTAACTGGTCATGCTTGTATATAAGGCTCAGGCAATATCTTAGTTATTAAAATAATTTCTGATAATTTATAACATATACTGGGGAAAAACATTTGGCTGCAGATGGGGAATCCAAATCATGCATAGAAAGGAAGTCCTTACTGAAAGGGCGGGAAATCCGTACCTTGTGTCCAGTACTGACTTCAAGGAAATGCTGATGAGACTCCTAATCTTATTTCACGGGAGCTACATAAATGACGGACGCGAAATAAGTTAATTGATATCTGTTTAGTAAACTGATTTTTAACTGTTCTTAGTTTGATTTTTTTCTTGTATTATTGTTTGTATATAAACTGATAATATCTGGCTATTCGATAAGATTACTGATTAACGTATTTTCCGTATACCTGAATGTTTTATAATGTGAAATTTCTGATATAATTATTATTACTATAAATAGTAATCTAATATAATTAGAAAGTTTGTAAATTCATTTCTTAGAAAATATATATTATATCACGCGTTTCAAAATAATTCAAGGTAAAACCATATCGATTTAAATTTACAAATTAAATTAGTAAATTTGACAATTTAAATAATTTATTTATAAAACATTTTATACATGATTTAATTAACCAAAATATTTTTCTCACGTCAAAATATTACTACACTCGAAACCTGAGCTAAACTATCCCCGAGAGGCCCATGTCTCGGGTTGATAACACCGGCCCACAAACAACCGGCGTGGTCCCCCACTGAATGTGCAGTGGTTCCCACTACTAATGCAGTGGTTGCCACTACTCCTGCCTATTCTTCCTATTATGCCTATTTCTGTTCCCACCGTCTTTGTTATGGTTCCCACTGTTAATATATTTTTCCCACTATTTTTTGCACACCCAAACACCCCCTTTTCTGAGTAACCCCAAACACCCATGCTTTCTTTCTTTTCCCACTATTTATAGGAACCCCGTATGGGGCTATTTTTGGTCACTGCTGTTACAACCACAACCACCATCGTACCCCACTTGGGTCGCGGCTGGCCAAGGTAGTACACACCGAGACCCCCTGTTGGTCTCGGTTCGTGTGAAAACAATAAAACCCGACACAAAGAAATGGGCATATTCATGTGGATGTTTATAACCCATTTGTTCTTGATTGAATAACTGATTTGCGATATAAGGAAAAGGAGTAATATCATTACCGTTTCTTGATTAAGGATGAAGTGTTGAACACACCCAATCACTTGAAGAAATCAACCCGACACCATTGTGTCTTGATTATAGCTGGCGGCAGTTTTCTTTTTTTTGCAACCCTAATACTTTTTTTCTTTTCTTTTTTTTGTTACTGCTCGTGACAAGGGAATGGGGTTAACTCCCCGTATGTTTTTGTTTTGAGGGTGGGCCGACTCCAAAGCCCAAAACTATTTTGTTTAACCATACTAGCCGCCCCTTTTTATATAGTTTTCTATTTTCTTTTTTTAATCTTATTCGTACGCTCGTATATTATTCTCGCGTGTTTTCAGAAACGTATAAATTCTGCGTATTTAATATATGAATAATTAAATATGGGTTTTACATGTCTATTGCTGATTACTATCATAAACTAAATGCATTGTGGAAATAATTTGATGCTTTGGTTAAGTTGGCTAGATGTACTTGTCATGTTGCTGATGATTTTAAGAAACATAATGATCTAATGAAACTTATGCAATTCTTAATGGATCTGGCTGAGTCTTATATGCAAATTAGAAGTTCTATTTTATCTAGGGATCCATTACCTGATGTGAGGAATTCTTACTCTATTATTTCTAGTGAGGAGTCACATAGAGTTGTTACCTCTGGTATCAGCTCCAATGTTGCTTCAATAGCTCAAAGTTCCACTATTACTGCTAGCATTCGGAAATTTCCAGAAGTCTCAAACTTCTGGTAATGGAACCAGATTTAATAATGGACCAAGACTTAACGATAACGGGACTAGAAGGGGTGTTTGGGACCTACTTTGGTTTGTGAGAATTGTGGTTTCAATGGTCATACTATAGACAGATGTTTTAAACTAATTAGGTACCCTGCTGATTTTGGAAAAAATAAACCTTCTGTGAATTTTAAAACCAATAATACTCAGATTAATAAGTCTAATCATTCTGTTGGGTCTAGTAGTTCTAAAGGGTTTTCTGATGAGCAGTTATCTACCCTAATTGCTCTCGTCAAAGATAACTTTGTTAATGGGAAAAATGTTCATGCCAATATGGCAGGTACTGTTCTGAATACTAGTTCTCTATTTGATAAAAACTTTGAGAAGTTTTTTGTTCTAATAGTAAGATGCATACTAAACTTGTTACTAATGGTATCAACACATGACTTTTTCTGATAAAATCTTGTTAATGTCATAGATATTTCACATTTAAAAATTAAAGTTTCTCATCCTAATGGTACTGAGGCCTTTATAACTAAAATTGGGAATATGCCTTTAACTATCTACTTAACTCTGTTTGATGTGTTGGTGGTTCTACAATATCGTGTCAGTTTAATGTCAGTTCATAAAGTAGCGAGGGATAGTAAATTGGTTGTTGCTTTTGATGAAAATAAATGTTATATTTTTTATTAGCATTTGAAAGCAGGGAAAGTGTTGAGGACTGGTAGACAGTCTGGTGGTTTATATTACATTGATAGAAATCAACGTTTAGGATTTGAGAATCCTAGTGTTAATAATGTTTGCTACTTGTCTAAATATACTTGGCATTGTAGGTTAGGTCACCCATCTGATCATGTTCTTGATGTGTTAAAAAACAAGCTTACTCTTGATAATAAAAAGGTTAATATTGTGTGTGATATTTTTCAAAAGGCAAAACATATTAGAGAACCCTTTCCTCTTAGTGATATGTTTCTACTAGTCTAGGTGAATTGGTTCATTTGGATTTGTGAGGACCATATAGGTTACTAGAAGAGAAGGGTTCACATATTTTTTACCATTGTAGATGATTATACTAGATCTGTTTGGGTGTACTTATTGAAGAATAAAACCGAGACATTTGATAATCTAATGGTGTTTTATAACTTGCTTCAAAATTAGTTTTCTAAGAAAATTAAGACTTTTTGCAGTGATAATGGGACTGAATTTGTTAATCAAAAGTTTGTCACATTTTGTGAACAAAATGAATTATTCATCAGACTTCATGTAGTTATTCCCCTCAACAAAATGGGGTTGTTAAAGAGAAGCATAGACATCTTAATGTTGTTAGATCTCTCTTGTTTCAGGGAGGGTTACCTTTGTCTTTTTGGTCTGAATGTATTCTTACTGCTACATATTTTAACAGATTATCATCTTCTGTGCTGAATGGATTATCCCCCTTTGATCTGATATATGATAAATATCCTTCTCTTATGCACCTTAGAGGTTTTGGGTGTCTTGCTTATGCTACTATTAATCATGATAAGTTTGGATCTAGGTCTGAGAAGTGTGTGTTGCTTGGTTATACTAATTTTAAGAAGGGTTATAAGTTGTACAGTCTTGATAAAAAGCGGATCATTTTTATAGAGATGTTAAGTTTTATGAGGATGTTTAGTGTTTATATAAATGGTGATTCTATTCATGAGTTGGCTTCTTTGAACTTCTTTGACCCTTCTAATTGGTGGAATTCATCTCTTGACCTGCCCTATAATGATAAAAAAAACAAGTGGACCCTAGCCCTAATATGATGATTAGCTCCTCTTCTCACTCTGGTAGCATTCTAGGTTCCTTCTATGAGAATGAGATAGAGCATTCTCAGGAGCATAGTGTTGTTGCTAGTGGGAATGACATGGTTCTCAATCATGAGGATGCTACAGATGCAGATGGCTCTGAGGGTTTCGAACCTATGGTTCCTTCTCAGGTTGATGAATCATTGTCTATTAGGAGGTGTTCTAGAAAATATGTCTTTCCAAAATGTTTTAAAATGATTATGTGGTTGAGTCTAAGGTTAAGTATGGCTTGGAAAGATATGTTAATTACTCTGATTTGTCTAGAGAGAACTTGTGTTTTACTTTTGTGTTTAATCAGACTTCTGAACCTAAAAACTTTTGGGAAGCATCTTAGAACAGCATTGGGTAGATGCTATGAATGATGAGATGGATTCTCTTTACAGAAATAATACTTTGGATTTAGTTGAACTTCTTATTAGTAGGAAGGCTATAGCTCTAAATGGATTTATAAGATTAATTTTTTTTCTGATGAGGTTGTACAAAGGTTTAAAGCCAGACTGGTTTCTCAAGGGTTTAATCAGAGGGAGGGAATTGACTTTGATGAGACTTTGTCTCCTGTAGTTAAAATGGTAACTGTTAGATGTTTGATTAGTTTGGTTGTTCAGTCTAATTGGATTTTATATCAGTTGGATACTAATAATGCTTTCTTATATGGTGATTTGAATGAAACTGTGTATATGAAGTTGCCTCTTGGGTATTTTCCTACTAATGAAACTAGTGTTTGTAAGCTTAATAAGTCTTTATATCGACTTAAACAAGCTCCTAGACAGTGAAATGATAAATTGACTTCTATTCTTGTGGAAAATGGCTTTCAAAAAAGTAAGAGTGATTATAGTTTGTTTACTAAGTCTAGTGATGGTTGTTTTATTGCTTTACTTGTGTATGTTGATGACATAATCATTATTGGTAATAGTAAGACTACTATTGATGACTTTAAAGAGTTTCTTAAGTCTAAGTTTATGATAAAAGACTTAGGAAAGTTGAAGTATTTTCTTGGAATAGAACTGCTAGACACTCCTACTAGTATATGCTTAAATCAAAGAAAGAATCGTCTTGATCTTATTTCTGAGTTTGGCCTGCTTGCTAGTAAACCTTCTTATATACCCATACAACCTAATATAAGTTTAGCTGCTGAGCCTAGTAGTGATGATCCTATTCTTGATAGTATTACTGATTATCAAAATTTAATTGGTAAACTAATCTATTTTGACCACTACTAGGCCAGATATTGCTTATATTGTTTCTTGTCTTAGTCAGTTCATGCAAAAACCTCTTTGAAGTCACTTGAAAACTGCTTTAAAGGTATTGAGATACCTTAAAGGGTCTACAGGTAAAGGTATTGATATAGTTAGACAGTCTGATTCTGGTATAAGTATTGAAGCTTATACAGATGCAGATTGGGCTAGATGCACTGCTACCAGAAGATCTGTGACTGGGTATTGTGTTTTTATGAATGGATCTCTGGTTTCATCGAAAATTAAAACACAAAACACTATTTCCAAGAGTTCTACTGAAGCTGAGTATAGAGCTTTGGCTTCAGTAACTTCTAAAGTAATATGGGTTATGAAAATTCTAAAAGATTTAAACTGTAACAGTATTTTACCTATTCAAGTATATTGTGATAATAATTCAGCAATTAAGATTGCTGCTAATCTCATTTTTCATGAGAGAACAAGACATTTGAAAACTGACTTACATTTTGTAATAGAGAAAGTTATAGCTAGGGTTATAAAAGTTCTTAAGATAGACACTGCAAATCAAATTGCAGATGTTCTAATAAAGGGATTAGATATTAAACATCACAATTTCTTGTGCAAGAAAATGAAGCTACTTGAATTATTTCAGAATAAAATTAAGGGAGGGTTTTAAAATGTATAATGCCTAATTTTATTCTGGATACATTCTTTAGGGACTTATGTGCAATTATTGTTTAGCTGTTTTGTTAGTTAAGAAGTTTGTGAAGAGTTTTGGATAGCTCAAGGACTAAAGTGCAATATGCTGATGCCTGAAGTGCAAAGTGGTTCTGGACTAAGTATATAAGCTGGGGTCAATGTTTTATATTCGTAACTTGGATCATATTTCACACATATACGCTCTCAATTGTTCTGGCAATATTGTTCTTGATAGAGATTAAGATCTCTTCATTGTTTTGTTATTATGTATTGTAAAACTATTATCATATGAAGATAATAGGTGTTTCACAGTGTAGCTGAGGGAAGATTGTTAAGTTTGGTTAATAAAATTGTTTTCTAATTTGATTGAATTGTGAGATTCAAGTCTAAATCTGTTTTAATTCAAATCGTTTCATGTTTGACAAAAATACTATGCAATGAGTCGCTCCAAGTGAAAATCAAAATCACTAAAAAAAAGTTGGGGTTGAATTAAAATTTGCTAGACAATCTAAATTAGGAAAGTCAAAGTCGAGAGCAACACCTTCTAAAAGCTTACGACATTTTGGCTTGATAAAGCCTTAGAATTTCACAGAATTTATTACGAGTATTTTGAAGATAGTGTGACCGCATTATGTGCTAAGGCTTAAATCGTGTATCAAGAGATGAAAAATTTGATGTAATTTAATGTATTATTTTTTTTGTTCCAAAATTATAGTTATATATTCTTTAGCGTTTTAAATTAAAAGTTCATTTTTAAAAATAAATAAGAAATATAGATTAAATTTACCATATCATCATTATTTAAAAGTGTTATTAGAAACAATAAAAAAGTTATAAATTAATTAGTTAAAGGTAAAACTGTCATGTGAAAAAAGTAAGTGAGAGAAAGCTAAAAAATTAGTGTTTTCATTAAATTTCGTGTTTTATCGATGGATTATAATTATGACAAAAGTTAAAGATACTTAACATATATTAAAAAAAAAACAGATCTCGCCAATTTACTATCTAAACGACCAAGCTTGTCAATATATATTCAAAATTTGATCAATCTCGCCAACGTTTCATGTGAATTGATTAAAATAACCTTATATTATCTCCTTTGAATTTATTCTTGAATTTATATTTAACTTTAAATAATATTTATAACTTTTTTTTTCAGATTTCAATCATTTGAATGAGATTTTGAAAAGGATTTTTTGTAAGTATTCAACTTTCATATGTTTTAAATCAAATGAAAGATATAATTTTAATAAAGTTATTAATCTTTTTTTAATTTTGAAAATAAAAGCAAAAATTATATACTTTACATAGATTGATGATGGGTTTAGTTCTACATACAAGATCTATATAGATTTGTAATCATACGACATAGCAAGAGACCTAATTTTCTTATGAAACACATCCTCATTAGCATTACCATCACCATAATCATTTTGTCCATTATGAGATGATGATGATGACATAAGAATCCTCATTTTAGTTGTTTAATTTTCAGATTTTCTGGGTTTAAGTGATGAACACATAAAAAAGAAAATATAAATTTAAAAATAAAATTGATTAGAGAAGAAGACAAGGGTAATTTAGTCAAATCGTTTAAATATGACCTGTTTAACCGGTCATATTAGCGAGATCGAAAATTATTTGAATGTATATTAGCGAGCTTGGTAGTTTACAAACTACGTTATGTAGCTCTGTTTATTTTTGAATATAAATTGCGTATCTTTAGTTTTGTCCTCATAATTATGGAATGAGGGAATAATGAATAACACATAAAATGTCTAGGATTTGTAAAAATCACTTAGAATATTTACAAGTCACGAGGCCTTCGGAACCCGTGCGTTGCACTAAGGGGTCATGGGGTTTCTTTTCTTGGGGCATGATATTTGTCGTTATATTAGTTTTTTATTATGATCATAATATTGAACAAATTGTAATATTTTGTATTTCTAATTTAGTATTTCTAATTTTTAAATTAAATTTTATACTTTTATGATATTTATGTTAATAATGTACTTTTTTAAGAGCTTATATATTTAGTTTATAGGGTTTTGTTGTTAATAAAATATAATATCTCAACGGTCTTGTGTTGCATCGGTCTTAATCATGATGTTAAATTTATATTCTAACTCTGAGGGTGAAATTAATTGTTAATCTCTCTCCCTCCCCCTCCCTCTCTCCCTCCCTCTCAACTACTTCTTGCGTTCATACCTGTGCGATGCACGTCTTTATTTTTTCGACAAAAAACATAATATTTTACTTATGTATAAACATTTTTCCATCTATTATTACGAACTTTTGCTTACATGAAATAATAAATTGTTATTTCAAACTATTCAACTTCTCTTCAATTCATAAAAAAGAGAGTTGAAATAAAGATCATTTTTTCAAACCATATATTTTTTTAATTTTAGAAATAGCATCATGTTAAAAAAAACTCAAAAATAAAAAATAGCGATTGCCGTCATTGTAACATGTTTTTTAAGTTGTTACTAAATGACACTTTTTTATTTCATGTTATATTTCACCTCATAAATAAATTTTGATCGATTTTTTTATACATTGTAGAAATAGTAAAGAACACACTTTACACATACCTTCTCGTGAATCTCTAAGGCTACCCACAACGCAAATGGGTCACGACCTAGTTTTTTTCAGCTTTCTCTCTCTTACGATCTAGTGCGACCTATTTACCACAACAAGACGAAATAATTAATTTTTTTTAAACACAATAAATTTCATAAAAAACAATACATTTATTTAAAAAATTATTACATTTATTAAAAAAAATACATTTATTTAAAAAAACATTTAAAAAAACAGTTTAATAATCCTAATAATTTAAATTATAGCGTTCCATGATTTATCATTCATTTCTTGCAAGGCTTGTTGTTTGGCTTCCTGCACGTTGGGGTTGATTTCGGTGTTGTAAAACAACAAGTCTTTATCGCGTTTCTTTGATTCAACAAGATCCATTGCCCGACGCTGTAATTCGAGTTTTTTTTTTCAAATTCAGCTCATGTTGCTTGATGATAAAGTACTCATCTTGTTGCTGCTTCTTTTTTCCCACCCGATGTCTTTCATCTTTTCCCATTTGGTGGTCACATCATCAACAAATGATGACTTCCCTGTTGACGAAGATGTTGATGACTTCTTTTTAGCTTTATCACGACCTATTGGCCGATATTCTTGAGTCTCTTCCACCTCATCTTCAGAATCATCAAGCACATCCATGTAACTAGCGTGTCTAGAACCAGAAGTGGTTTCAGAAGTCTTGGATTTCTTGTTACTTTTTTTTCTGCGTAAACGTTGGCATCTCAATCTGTATCCAACTCGGGTGATCTTTGAGCACATTCCACGCCTCCTGGTATTGAAACTCTTTTTTGTAAGTCACTTTGTACTCAGCACAAGCTTTTTGGTAATCAGTCAAATCATTGGCACCACTATCATGAGTACGCTCAATGTTATCCATTATACCAAAAAAAGCACCAACACTGGGACGCAACCTGTTTTTTCATTTGCTCACAAGCGCGTCATACCCTCTAGTAGAACCCGTCTCTGCTTCATAGTACTTTAATACTTTTTGCCAGAAGCCCTTTGTTTTTGACTGTTTCCTACCTCGCTATTCTAGGAAACATGACACCAACGTTTGCACAACGCAACCTCTTCATCACTTGTCCATTCTTTTGGTACCTCATTCGACACAACCTGCTTGGATTTCGTAGGACGTCTAGAGGGCTTCTTAGGTTTGATTGGTGACATCTCTTCCTCGTCTTCAAGGTTATATGCACCGTAAAATGACCCTTGTCCCGAACCGTGGCCCATAGATTGATCTTAGCTTGGACCCTCAGCTGCACGTTCATCGACATAGTTGTCTTGGTTATACATCATCTCATCAAACTCGGCATCAACCTGACAATGATTAATCGGAGAATACTGCTGGTTAGGATAGGAAGAAGTGGTAGAATCCATAGCAGGACGATACACCCGTCGGTGATTCATAGAAAGGTTGTTGGTGATAATCACGTTGTGAGAGATAGAACGGACGGTTCGAATAGTTTTCGTGTGATGGTTGTGGTAAATGATATTCAAACCCGGCGGGTCTAAACCCGAATTGAGGAGACACGTCGGATAATCGAAAAGCTAAATCCGGTGTAACATGTGAAACGTTTTCTTCACGAACTCGGGGTCTTGGGGTTTTTGTTTTTGGGGTTCTCTTGATAGATATTTTGGTTATGTTAGTGTAGAAATTTGAGTGTGAGATGTATGAAAAAAATGGAAGAAGGATAGTACATATATAGGTTTTAATTTAAAGTATTTTTTTTGTTTCAAACGGTAACTAGAAACGGCTAGTTTTTTTTCTTGCCAAAAATTAAAAAGGTCGTGGGTAAGACCTATTTGTGCCCGACCGAATAGCGCGACCGATTAGCCACAACGGCGCGACTCGGTCGCAACTGTGTGGTGATCGACCGAATGAGGAAACGTTGTGGGTAGCCTAATATCATATCATCTCGTACACGCTGAGTTCTTTTCCATCAATAAATTATCATCATCGTCTTCGGAATATTCATTTCTGTTTTTTATGTAAAAAGGCCCCTAGATCTATTAACTCTAGTGGCTAAAGATCCCGTGTTTGTTTTTAGCTAGTTATCATCAATCTAATTTTTTGATCTGAGATCTTAAATGCTTTTTGAATTATCTTTAGTGATCGAGTGTTGTTGATTAACAAAGTGTGTATGGTGGGTAAACTTGGGAAACATTCGTGGTTGATTTCGAACAACAATTGAATATCCCTTTTATAGGATTTCACTCTAATCAGATGACATTATGTCATTTTTCATTTCTTTGAATAGGGTTCTGGTTTATGTGTTTATATTTTGTGATTTGGATTTTTTGTAATTCCTCTAATCATTGTATTCAATAACTTTTTATTTATGGGTATTTGGTAAATAGGTTGGTCCTGGTTAGTTTTACTACATCAAAATAAGGATTTAGAAAACCACATTGGAGTAGCATATTATGTGTAAAATTATGAATTTGTTGTTTGAAAATTAATTAGTGTAGTACATATAACTACTACATAACCTGATGGTTTGTGTGATGGGGGTGATTTACTGTCTAAGTATATGGTGTTGTTTGTGTGTACTATAATGTTTTCAATGCATTATCACTTTTTAACGATAAGATACTAAGGGGGTGTTTCTTTTTCTTTTAATGAGGAGAAAAAGTGGGCCCAAATCCTCTATGCCTCTTAATTGGGGGATGCATTAAAGCTTCACTCTCCCAATTAAGTGGCTAATTAAGAGGTTCATATGGAACCACTTAATTTAGTAAACACCCTCTAACTGTGATATAATTCAACGCTTTGACTTTGTATTACACATACACGTCTTTGTCTAAAATCTTACTTCCTATTAATAAGTTAATTTCTTTTGTTAATTTTGTGCTTGCAACTGTTATCGAACTTTATAAATTACTATATGTGATAAAAATATATGGGCAGTTGTATTCATGTCTTTTAAGAGACAACAATTTTTTGTTGGATTGTAGTATCTCGGGTAAATTAAACTTGATATATAGAAAATCTCACTCAAAATCATTTATAAATTTTCCTAGCAGGGTAGATTCACCTGGAAAGTTTCGTGATCAGATACCATCTATGAAAATATATGGAATACAACAAAAGTAGATGGTGGTCTGAATTGGTGCAAGTGTATCAGGGTACTACCAAATCGTATTGACTTCAATCTCTTTGTGTTACATACCTGGTATTACACACTTACCCGTTTGGAGTTTCGATTCTGTTTTAAAAAATTTCCGCTGTTCGGTGTTTGCTGTGGGTCATTTGCTTATATTAAAGCCTGTTGTTTTTTGTGCATTTTTTATTTTCAGTCCGACAACATTTTAGACCACTCTCTTGTGAAACACATTTCTCTTGTGAAACATTTTAGACCACTCTCTTGACATAACATCAGCCTTGACCGAAGATTTTCTTGTGGTTTTTGGCTCGTCAAATTCAATCATGTAAGGATTATATTTCAAAATCTTGTACTCGTCCTTGTTTAGTAGGACAATAAAGTCTTTTATTGAGTAAATAAGGCCCTCTTTTTAACTCACTGACAAACATATGTGATATGTTGAATCTTAGAGTACAATTCTTTATGTCTAGTACGAATCAAATGGAAGAGTAGCCAAGAAACCATATTATGGTGACTTATGGACCACATTTGTAAATGGATTTTATTTACCCACAATTACTTTTAACACAAAGAACTATTTACCTTAAGCAGTTTGATGGCAAATCATCATGTGCAACTGCTGACTGTTTCTTAACACAATTACGACAATGGAAAATAAAATGGTAAACCACTTAACTAAATTTTAGGAAAAGTGAGGGAAAAAGGATAAGTCTTATGATATTGTGACTCTTTCATTGGTGCTCCCAACACTTCTTTGATAAGTACAGAGTTTGATCAACAAAATATTGTGACAACTGCATGCGTGAAGGTTGAACCTGTCTTTTTATTGAGATATTGACCTGTTTTAGAAGATATACTATACAAAACACACATCTATACACAAACAAATCCCATACACGCATTAAAATATACATATATGCATTTATGTGAACATATGACTTCTTTTAGGGATTGATCATGGATTTGTCTCTGCTTTGACATACTTGTTTTAGAGGAAGAAGCTTATAAATTTATGTTTTCATACAAATAAAATCTTATTATGTTTTTTGTTTGCAGATTTTGAGAGACTTGAAGGATAGTTTCTGGCCATTTCAACTTGATAAAAGTGATTAGCTGGTAAATCCTCATCTAAAGCAAACAGGTGACATTCCACATCCTACAAATCATCATAATAATTGTACGTGTGACATCAATAGAAAGATCGTCCAAGAACAACTCAGTTTTAGGCTGAGCACCATTACTGGGCTCACCAAAAGTTGCCTTGGTCTTCACACTTTTTCTTATACCATCATCTTTGGGCTCACCAACAGTTTCCTTGTTGTCCACACAGGTTTTCAATTCACCAATGGGTTGTTCATCCTCTTTGGAGATTTTCTCAACGGCCTTATTGCACATAATGGAATAGCTAACAAAAATCAAAGAAACTGAAGAACTTGTATTCTCTTTTGGTCGTTATCTTATTATGAATGAATGGTTGCCATGTATACAATTTATACAATCCATAATTGTTGTAACTCCAGCAACTCTTCATATGCTGCTCGAGTAATGATTGTTAAAATTGAAAACCTTTTGTATGTCCTTAAGAAAATTAGTTTTCGTGTGAAGGATAGTGAAGCATATAAAAGTGTAAGCAAATAGGCATAATTACTCCACATTCAATGATAGGATTGAATCTTTAGATATAACGAGGCTTGAAGACCCGTGCGTTGCACAACGGTAGATCTCGTTGTTGGAGGCATTATGTTTGCGTGACTAATCTATTATAGGCTGAATTGCGCAAGTTCTTTATGTTATTCACAACGATGGCCGACTTGCTAGTTAAATTATTTTTGGTTTTCTCCGGTTTTTGTTTTGAGAAATATTTTTTTCCCACTAAATACACCTAAGCTATAGAAACATTATTGTTTTTGTTTTTTTGTTTGTATATTACCTAACTTATAAAATGTTTTTTGTAGTTTAGGTGTATTCAATGGCCAAAAATATTTATCGATACCTAATTTGATTATAGGAGGTTAACAGAGTTTACCTTACAGTTTAGGGGTATTTTTTGTAGAATATACATTTATAAGGGTTTACATGGCTTAATTTTTTTAATATTGTCTATGTTATTTAGGGATAATTGTTGTATTAGTTACATTTACAGGGACTTGAGCTGGATATTCTAAACTTGCTTATTTAATCGACATCTCTTCAATCATAACTAATGTATAATCATAGCATACCGATATGTTTTCCACCACACATTCTCATCGGGTTTCTTCCTTAAAGCAGTAACTCTAGCATGTTTAATGTCGCCACGATGGGTAGTTTCTAACCACATGTCCTTGTTATGTTTGATTATAAATAAGAGGTCTTTAGGGATTTCTTAATCAGATGTTAGTTTACCTAATCAATTTGAAATACTTTAATCTTTTAAAAAACTTTAATCTTTTAAGAAACTTCAATCTTATAATCAACGGTATATTTAGTTAGGAGGAGGGGGGGAGGTTGGTATGTTTTTGTCATTAGTCTACTTATATGTATAATTACTTAAGTTCTTTATGAGTGTCGTGTATTATTCTCTCTCTCTCTCTCTCTCTCTCTCTCTCTCTCTCTCTCTCTCTCTCTCTCTCTCTCTCTCTCTCTCTCTCTCTCTCTCAGGTTGGACCAAAGTTTGGTGCAAAGCAAAACTTACATATCGAAGCAAACCGTAATTGATTTTAGTTTTGTATAAAACAAATTCACATACATGGCTAACTTCAGTAGTAAAATGTTCAATTAATAAAAGGTGCATTAATTTTAGTTGAAAAAGTTTATTTGGAAGCGATTTGATGACAAAGTAATCATTTTGTTCTATCTAAAATTTGTAGCATATTTTATAACATTAAAGAAATTTATTTAGGACACTAAAACACATGATATTTAATGATAAAAATGTTACATCTTTTTCAATTCATCTCATAATAATTATCTGATTTTTATAATACATAATCTGTGTAAATTTTATATTAATTACATTTTTCATCAGCTAAATATCATATTCATTCATTAAAAATATCTTTATTAATTAAAATTATAAGTATTTGATATAAATAATTATCAAATAATACATTACACGCTTTACATAAGAAGGAGATGATTTATTATTTGTAGCATATATAATAAATTTAACGTTGATAATTGAAATGAGAAACAATTGGAGTAACAACAAATTATTGTTTCGTTAAAATCAAAAATATTATACATACAATTCTTTCCCTAACAAAATGAAGGCGGTAATCATTTTAAAAAATTTATTTACTTTAATACATACTTTCTATAAACCTTATAACAATACAAATTGACTTAGACTTTTTTATACGTTTTCTCAACATAGAGAATGCTTGGTCACACACCCTTCTCTATCAAACCCAAAAGTACTTCGTAACAAACCACTTGTTTTATTCTTCCACCATATCATATATATTCTTACCCGCTATCTTTACTATCTTTCTGATTAACCCACATATATTTCTTTTATACTCGGTGTGATGAACTGGTTTTATTGACTAAAATTTTATAGTCTTAAAGTATCTTGAACACAAAAAGTAGTTTTTTTGTTGACTGTAAGATGGAGGATGGGATCTTTTTGGCTATTGATTGTGATAAAGGGATTAAAATAGTGAAGGATTTGTTAGTTTAATTATATTCAAGTCCTTTTTTTTGGTTTTGCTGTGGTCAATTGCTGCAACCCATCTTAATATAAATTATTTATACTACTCGGAAAACTCTTCATATGCCCGCGATGAATGCAAACAATTAGTCTTTATTATATAATGACTCTTATAAATCCATTAATGTTGTGTAAATATAAACTCTTGAGATGCACCCGAACTGACTGCTTTTGTTGTTATATAAGTTAGTTAATCAACCATCATTAAGACTGTCCATTCAATGATGGGAATGAGTCTTATAATATAATAATAGATAGATTGTCAAAAAGCTTTTTAAAAATCCTTTAGTTCAATGAGAAAAAGCTCTTTAAAAAGCTTTTTGTAATAGTACAAGCTATAAGTCATTTGACGCATTGTAGGTGCTGTTATAGTATAAAGCAAGTTCATGCATAAAGAAGTTTGGTGAATAACTATGGTTAATAGACCACCTCACGACCTACCTTATCATCACTAACTAAATTAAATGTGAAAAAGTGGGTAATAAGAGGATCATTAAAAGCTGTTTTTATCAATTTATACTAAAAAGAGTCACTAAAAATTATTTTTTATCAACTCTTACTAAAAAGAAAAAGCGTAAATAATAGAAGGGGTCACTAAAAGTTATTCTCACTAAACATTTAGTAAGTAAAAGAGTAAAACATTTAATAATCTTTTTTTAGTAGGCAAAAGTTGTAAGTTTCTTTTGCCAACTTTTATATTCAATGTGTTTTAGTAAGAAAAAATTATAATGACTTAAATAATTGTTTATCTCAAAGACGGTTGGAGAAAAACTAACCTGAAGAAAAGACAAACACGGGTGGCTTGGTAAAGGAGCATGAAAAGCTACACCGTGGTATAACGGTGGGGACAAATATTACGGTAACTAGAGTACCCAGGCAAGAATGTGTAGGGGTAATGTTGCCGATAAGAAGAATAAAGTGAAGGAGTCTAGGAAGGTAATCCACGGAAATTAATAAAGTACAATGCCTGGTCGAAAAGGTATAGTTCGAGGTTCCAACACTGGAAAAAGGTGTTGAGTATCGATTTATGTTTAAGTGTTACTCCTAAGGTAGTAATTGTTATATATTAGGAATAAACTTAAACAAAGGATAGGGACTTAAGTATATGTTTTCTTATATAGATTAGAAATAGACTAATATTAGAAAGTGTTTTGGGTAACCTCCCTAATTTGGGTTTATGTAAAGTTTCTTATTTGACTTGAGGAGATGCTTATCCCCATATCCCTATAAATAAGGATTGGGGGTGGGGATCATAGTAATTCACAATTCTTCTTCCCGATGTAATGTCTATTGAGATTAATAAAAGGGGGCTCGAGATTTAATGTGTGCATATATTTGCGATCTTTTGTAGTTTCTCGTGTTCGCTACTTGTGCTCAATACAACTCGCGATCTAGCGTTCCACGATCAAACTTTAGATTTGTTGACAGTATCGTACAACACATACAAAGTGCCAACTCTTCCGTTAGTGGTATGTGCGTATCTCTAGTACACTTTCATTTGCACATTAGATGTGATTATAAGGTAATCAAAATTTATAATGTAACACCCCACTTGGATAAGTGGACCGTTACGTGTATTTATGGCGTGTCATCAAAGCATAAGGTAAATGTCCTAAAACATTAACTGACCATAAAGGAAATACCAGAATCAAACATCGGTAATCCAAACATAAGCTCAAAACATGAAAATTAAAATACTGAAGGAAAGGACTAAAAAATGTCCAAATAAGCAGAATAATGTAAGAAGTGCATAAAGTAAGAAGTATGGATAGCTTCCATCCAAATGCACATGCTCTCATAATCCTAAGAGCGTCCTGGTGTACCTGCCGTTAGAACATGAAAGGAACTACGGCTGAGCATAACGCTCAGTGAACGGATATAAAGCATGATGAGGAATTACTGAAATGAAACAGATGATAAAATACTGGAGCTATAAGACTGATAAGTAAAGTCGCAGCGGATATCTGTGTATAATCTGTAAAGTCTGATTTATAAAATAATAAAGCTGAATTGTTATATGTTAAATCTGAAAACATGCATTTATTGTATTTTAATTGCCAGAGCTTATATAGGTCATGTGCTGTAACAACGGTGCATGAATAACTGGAGGGGGACCTTGTCATGCTGTAGAGGGGTGACCTCTAAATAACTGTAGAGGGGTGACCTCTAAATACTGTGCTGGATGGAGGGATCTGCTCCAATGTGAAGGATGTAGAGCACACACCACATTCACCCTGATAACTGTAAACTGATAAGCCTAGGATGCATCCATACGTCCCACTAATAATACTGATAAAATGGCCAAGCTGAGCTGAGTGTGACGATGCAGGATATCACTCGCCTGCATGTGAGTCACGACACCGGTGCCTCAAGTGTCATGGTTACGGTACCTCCGTAACTAGTACTACTGACTGATCATGCTTGTATATAAGGCTAAGACAATATCTTAGTTATTAAAATAATTTCAGATAATTTATAACATGTACTAAAAAAAACATTTGGCTGGAGACGGAAATCCTAATCATGCATGGAAAGGAAATCCTTACTGAAAGACGGGAAATCCGTACGAAGAATGAAACGAAAGAGTCAATTAATAGTAGAGAAATAGGAATATCCGTACCTTAGCCAAATCATAACACTTAACCAACTTCCAAATGATTTTCGTCTAATTATCTACATTATTAATAAAACCAATTACTACTAATGTCTTAATACCATTGATATATACACATTCTCTTTCTTTTAGCATTTTTTTGCATGATATACTTGTGTTATCATATAATTCTTCATTTGGTTTGTTGCTACTGCTTGTTTACAAATCAATCTTTAGCGTTCTATATTATAACCAAAAACCAATCTATCATGTATTATATAGGAAGATTTCTTTTTCTAATACTTATATATGTAGGCATGCAATGCATGAATAGTGTATAAAGATTACACTTGAGATGTACCTCAGGGCAAGCAACGACTGATGGAACAAAGCGACACCGTTCTCGAAATCAATACAAACACGAACACACCCATGTACGGGCAGAAATCAAACACATGTACACGCCGCAACATCAACCGAGTTCGTGGCCGACCTAACCGAATACGAACCAATGCACAACTCTAGTATATGTGGAGACCTCACGTTAACCAACTGATTTTGGCTGCGCTTTGATCTTGGAACGAACAGAAACTAAATCCAAACTAGAACCGCAACCCGAACGAACCTCAAACTCCTATGAATGCAACAGAAATTTCACTCGTAGGAAACTCCGAGCTCCGATAATGAAACCCAGACCTCTTACCCGAACTCGTTATCGTCCATCAGACCAGATTGATTGTTCATCGATGCTGTGAGCACGGCAGCAACACTTGGAATTCACGTTGTATGAACACTAAGTCGGGCGTGATGTGAACTCTAAAATCGAAACACAAATCTAACCCATAGCAAAGAAACCATAACCCTAACGTGAAAGGAGATCCGTTTGAACATGAGCACATGTTAATAAACATGTCGGTATGTCTCTTTATCGTTTTTGATGAGATTTAGAGTTCTTTATGTTTGATAGGGTTTAGACGTGTTTGGATCAACATAAATGAGGTTCGTTATGTTTCAATGTAAGATCATTTGGGTTTGTCTTGTAAATGGAAAGACATATAAAATATAGGGTGTCGGTAAATACTATCATGGAGTAACTTTCCATCGAAAAAGATGGAGTTTGAAACCGAAAAAGACATGTAACGGCGTGATTGATAGAATGAAATATTTGACCTCATAATGTATAAGTCTTTACTTTATTTGTTTACATATTTATATGTTTTAACAAGGATGACCATATGTTTTCTAATAAAGATACCTTTATTTATTTAGTAGTAATTTACTTCCTAGTTAAGAAGATGACCGAGTCTTGATAATTTGTGTTCTCGTTTGTGTCATAAATTCGTGATATAATTGTGTATGGTTTATTTATTATACTTGAATACTTGTCGGGTACAACTAATATACCGAGATACTTGTCTTGAATCACTAAATAAGATGTTTTAATTTCTCTATGTTTTCTTGAAATTAATATGATCTGGATTTTAAGAGCGGGTTTTACAACTCTTTTCCTCTAAAAAAATAACTCGTCCTCGAATTAAGGACGCGATAATGTTGTGGTTTTACAATTTTTCCCCTCTAAAAAAAGGAGAAATTCGTCCTCGAATTAAAGGTAATAAGCTGATGAAATTATAAGAGCTGGGAAAGACACATAGGCTGAAAGAATATCGAAGCTGAAAGGACATATAAGCTAAAAGATAATTCGTCCTCGAATTAAGACATAATTGTTGCTGAAAGGTATAAACATAATATGACTGACGTGAACATGGAATGTGACGTGGCTGAAGAGGACGTGGAACATAACATGGCTGAAAGAACACTGAATTATTAAAGGAAAAAAGATGAGAGGTCCGGATGGACTCCTTTGTTCCAAGTGGCTTCCCGCTTGAAACTGTTCCTTCAAAGATCTAAACATAATGAAAAATATTGGTCCTGATGACTCTGTCCTGACGATGCTGAATAGTTTCTGGTTCCATACTTAAGATGGATTTTCTAAATCTGATAGAATGAACAAGCTATAGCATGTGGATACATGAAACGGTACGTATAAATATCCTGAAAGATAACATTTATATATCTAAGCAAGCTGCTGAAAATATGAAGGGACGAACTACGTGAATAATTGTGAACGTGCTACGTGAGAAATTGTGAACGTGGTTCGCGATTATATGAGGAACGCTGAGCATGAAGTACATCGTGAATGTGATACGTGAAACATACTGTGGACTGAAAAACATCATAATGTGAACGTGAGACGCAACGTGAAGGTGAACAGAAACGTGAACATGAACATAAACGTGAACGTGAATGTGAACATAACGTGATTCGTGAACATGAACGTTAGCGTGATTCGTGAACGTAGAATTTCTATCTGACCTGATTGTTGATGGAATACCTTGAAGTTATACGATCTATTGCTGTATTTCCTACACATCTGCTACTGCGAAATCCTTTCGGATGAAAGAAAGCGTGTAGGCTGGGTTAAATGGTCGACAATGACTTAGATAGTATCATACTTCCTCTGAGCTTGTGGCAACCTGATAACAGCCTCATGGAGCCTTGTCCCATTTCTGCTCAGAAATTTCTAAGGGTTGTAGTAACTTACTAGCATGACGGTGTTTTATCTTGAACCTGCGGTGTGTCAGGTATTTAGATATGAACATAGCTGCATTCTTGTGTTATACTGCTTATATCAAAATTCTGTCTGGGATTTTGGTACATTCTGGAGGAACCTGTATGAATAGTCATGGAAGAATTTTTAGTGAGGACTGTCATCAATTTTTGTGGTAGTAGTCAACTGAGTTCTAGAAAATTTTGTACTCTAGTTACGGACGTTGATCTCGACCATCTGGTGATGGCCTTCACCTTCGCAGGATTGTCTGAAATGTCTTCCTACTAAAATAATGTGGCCCATAAATGCCACTTTTCTCAATTGGAATTCATATCTGGAAAGCTGCGTATAAAATTTTCTCCTATCAAAGATTCTGTACCACTGTGAGAAGATGATTCTCGTGTTCTTCTCTAGAATTTAACAGATCAGATTGTGATCAATAAATATACTGACGATTTTGTCTAAGAAGTCATATAAAAAAATTTATTCATAAATTTCATACTATAGCTAGAGCATTAGGGAGCTCAGAAGTATAAAATCAAAATTTTTAGAGAGACTGTAATATGTGCAACAGCAGTCTGGAAACGTCATGTTCTTTCTCTCACCACTGATGGTAGCATGATTGGAAATTTGTTCTGGAAAATGTTTAAGACTTCGTAGCAGATCAGATAAACCTGCTATTTATGGTATGAACATTGATTAAGAATGGTGATTTTGTCAAAAACAATTTATGGTCGATACTTGATCTCATGATACCGGCCTTCTTCCTGATAGACATAAACGGTGTACTTCCTGGTGGTGCGCTAGGGCGAATAAAGCCTCGTTCCGGTAACTGTTGTAGCAAATGCTGCAACTCTTTTAACTTAGCTGAGGCTCTGCAATAAAGAGTTCTAAAAACAGTTTATGTCCTTGAGACAAGCTCGATGTTAAACTTTGTCTCGTGGTTAGGAGGGAATTTCTGGAACACCCTCTGGAATGACATCTGGAAACTTGGGATAAACTGCTGACCGTGAATTTAAGGAATTTCAGAAGTCGCATCGTGAATGGTGACTAGAAGTCTTCACAACTACAAGATAATAATTCACATGCCTACAAAGCTGAAATGGTTTGTACTGATTTCTCTGACAGAAATATAATGAACAAACCAGGAGTTAGTAAGACGGATCTCGTCTTCAACTGGAAGGAAAAACCTTTATATATATGGTGATACTATGGAGTCTTTTCTGGTTGGGAGATAGGTAATACCCGGTTTAAGATAAAGCTGACATATGAATACGTGAAGTATACGTGGCAGATTTCACTGAATTTGTATCGTCTATAACTTCACAGAACGAACACTGCGTGTCTAATCTGGACAATACTACTGTGGTGGTGATTGAGTCTTTAATGGTTTGATTTATACATGGCATGAAAAAACGGGTATACCCCCTTGAAAGGTACCCTAAATTTCTGAAGGGCTGGTTTAGAAACATACGGAGTCATTAGTTCTGACTCGTACTCTGAGAAGATATTCGTATGACGTATATCATGACTGGTGTCCTGAAAAGTGTCTTCCGAAATGATACTTGAGACCTATGTCTTGACTATTGTCTGTACATGTATTTTAATTGGTGAGTCTAAATAATGTTAAGAATTCCTAGTAACTGCTAGGGTTGGCGGACCGGTTAGACTGCTGACCTCTGTATTTCTAGTCACGTCCGTTCCGGAGTTTCGACGGTTACTAACTGATTAATTATAAGCATGGTGGTTTTCACTAATGCTTTGACTGTCAATTAATGACAGTTATTATCATGACCGTGATTCATGTAACTATTCTGCTGAGTGGCCGGCTGGGTTCCGGTTCCCAGTCTTCCGAATGAAAGGTTAGCTGAGGGAAGTGTGACATCTAGCTGAGAAGGTAAAAGTATGGAATGAAATAGTAGTGCCTGATGGTTGAAATTTATTCTTGTCAGAAATTTCAAATTTATAGTTTTCGTCCTTGTTCTGCAAAGTCTTCATAGTGTAAACAGCATCAGCATCTTGGGAATCTCCAAAGTATCAGCAGCATCATCATTTGGGAGGTCTTCAAAGTGTTAGCGGCATCAGCATCTGGCAAAATCTTCAACTCATGAGCAGCATCAACATTTGGTAGAATATCGACAAGTGGAAACGCCCGATATGATTGAGGATCGATTAGCAATATCCATGGAGTAGGGTACCTGGTGTACTCCTGGACTATTGTACATGAAGTATAAAATGAATACTGCACATGGAGCATATCTGAGACACTATACATAGGGTACACATGAATTACTGTACATGGGATACATACGGAATACTATACATGGCACTAGTGGAAACTTTATGGGATGATCGACATTGGTGTCGCTTGTCTGACATGATCAAGCAAATAATTTGATTTAAACGGTAGTAAACTGATCTGAAATAAGTAACATGATATGCTGACAATTCCTGCGTCGACTTACTGCTGGTTGTATCGAGGCTGAAAAGTATGATATAATCAAAGTCCCAACAGTGGTCAGCATGAAGCATGATCAATAAAAGGCCAATCACGATTTATCATGAAAACGGGTTTTAATGAAATTCTTTTTGTGCCTTAGCATGGAGACATTTATCATTCTGCTGAACATAAAACCCTCGCACGGAGACATGAAACTCAAACAACGTGGAAGCGACATCAACTTGAGATTGTGCGAACTGGATTGTTATAAAGTCTATAAGAGTATGATCAACTGAAGTTTAACATCAACTGAGGTGGATGGCTATGGGCGATTCTGGTTCGATCCATGCTTGTCAAAATTTCTGAGAACTGTAATGTTTAGAAATTTATAATGTGGGACTAAATATGGATAGCTGTAGTCCAATTCATACTTGTCAAAACTTTATAAGATGTCTTGATATGAGCAAAGGTGAACATCTATGGTTCAGTTCACAAAACAATATTCGACTGAAAGCATGAAAATTTGACCTGAATAATGGTGAAAGTTTATGGCTGGTTCACTGAGTAATATTTGACTGAAAACGTGAATCTGACATGAGAAAGGGTAAACGCCTATGGGTCGGTTTACCAATACAAAATCTGAACGGGCAAGGGTGAACACCTATGGGTCGGTTCACCAAAACCAAATTCGTAGAAAAGCACATGCGACTAAATATGGCCAGTCCTGTACCAACCTTTTACTTAGTCAAAAACTTCAAGAAAAGCGACTGATAACTTAAGAAAACTTACTGATAAATGCATGAGAAACATGAAAGATAACAACGCCAAAATCTGGAAGGTTCCTGGTGACTACCCACTAGTCACAAGTCAAGTTTTAGAGCCTACAGGTCGAACCTTGCGCTCTGATACCATAATTGTAACACCCCACTTGGATAAGTGGACCGTTACGTGTATTTATGGCGTGTCATCAAAGCATAAGGTAAATGTCCTAAAACATTAACTGACCATAAAGGAAATACCAGAATCAAACATCGGTAATCCAAACATAAGCTCAAAACATGAAAATTAAAATACTGAAGGAAAGGACTAAACAATGTCCAAATAAGCAGAATAATGTAAGAAGTGCATAAAGTAAGAAGTCTGGATAGCTTCCATCCAAATGCACATGCTCTCAGAATCCTAAGAGCGTCCTGGTGTACCTGCCGTTAGAAAATGATAGGAACTACGGCTGAGCATAACGCTCAGTGAACGGATATAAATCATGATAAGGAATTACTGAAATTAAACAGACGATAAAATACTGGAGCTGTAAGACTGATAAGTAAAGTTGTAGTGGAAATCTGTGTATAATCTGTAAAGTCTGATTTATAAAATAATAAATCTAAAATGTTATCTATTAAATTTGAAAACATGCATTTACTGTATTTTAATTGTCAGAGCTTATATAGGTCATGTGCTGTAACAACGATGCATGAATAACTGGAGGGGTGACCTCATCATGCTGTAGAGGGGTGACCTCTAAATAACTGTAAAGGGGTGACCTCTAAATACTGTGCTGGGTGGAGGGATCAGCTCTAATGTGAAGGATGTAGATCACACATCACATTTTCCCTGATAACTATAAACTGATAAGCATAGGATGCATCCATACGCCCCACTAATAATACTGATAAAATGGCCAACCTGAGCTGAGTGGGACGATGCAGGATATTACTCTCCTGCATGTGAGTCACGACACCGGTGCCTCAAGTGTCATGGTTACGGTACCTCTGTAACTAGTACTACTGACTGATCATGCTTGTATATAAGGCTCAGACAATATCTTAGTTATTAAAATAATTTCAGATAATTTATAACATGTACTAAAAAAACATTTGGCTAGAGACGGAAATCCTAATCATGCATAGAAAGGAAATCCTTACTGAAAGACTGGAAATCCGTACGAAGAATGAAACGAAAGAGTCAATTAATAGTAGAGAAATAGGAATATCCGTACCTTAGCCAAATCATAACACTTAACCAACTTCCAAATGATTTTTGTCTAATTATCTACATTATTAATAAAACCAGTTACTACTAATGTCTTAATACCATTGATATATACACATTCTCTTTCTTTTAGCATTTTTTTGCATGATATACTTGTGTTATCATATAATTCTTCATTTGGTTTGTTACTACTGCTTGTTTACAAATCAATCTTTAGCGTTCTATTTTATAACCAAAAACCAATCTATCATGTATTATATAGGAAGATTTCTTTTTCTAATACTTATATATGTAGGCGTGCAATGCATGAATAGTGTATAAAGATTACACTTGAGATGTACCTCAGGGCAAGCAACGCCTGATGGAACAAAGCGACGTTGTTCTCGAAATCAATACAAACACGATCACACCCATGTACGAGCAGAAATCAAACACATGTACACGCCGCAACATCAACCGAGTTCGGGGCCGACCTAACCGAATACGAACCAATGCATAACTCTAGTATATGTGGAGACCTCACGTGAACCAACTGATTTTGGCTGCTCTTTAACCTTGGAACGAACAGAAACTAAATCCAAACTAGAACCGCATTCCGAACGAACCTCAAACTCCTATGAATGCAACAGAAATTTCAATCGTAGGAAACTCCAAGCTCCGGTAATGAAACCGAGACCTCTTACCCGAAATCGTTATCGTCCATCAGACCAGATTGATTGTTCATCGATGCTGTGAGCACGGCAGCAACACTTGGAATTCACGTTGTATGAACACTAAGTCGGGCGTGATGTGAACTCTAAAATCGAAACACAAATCTAACCCGTAGCAAAGAAACCATAACCCTAACGTGAAAGGATATCCGTTCGAACATGAGCACATGTTAATAAACATGTCGGTATGTCTCTTTATCATTCTTGATGAGATTTAGAGTGCTTTATGTTTGATAGGGTTTAGACGTGTTTGGATCAACATAAATGAGGTTCGTTATGTTTCAATGTAAGATCATTTAGGTTTGTCTTGTAAATGGAAAGACATATAAAATATAAGGTGTCGGTAAATACTATCATGGAGTAACTTTCCATCGAAAAAGATGGAGTTTGAAACCGAAAAAGATATGTAACGGCGTGATTGATAGAATGAAATATTTGAACTCATAATGTATAAGTCTTTACTTTATTTGTTTCCATATTTATATGTTTTAACAAGGATGACCATACGTTTTCTAATAAAGATACCTTTATTTATTTAGTAGTAATTTACTTCCTAGTTAAGAAGATGACCGAGTCTTGATAATTTGTGTTCTCGTTTGTGTCGTAAATTCGTGATATAATCGTGTATGGTTTATTTATTATACTTGAATACTTGTCGGGTACAATTAATATACCGAGATACTTTTCTTGAATCACTAAATAAGATGTTTTAATTTATCTATGTTTTCTTGAAATTAATATGATCTGGATTTTTAAGAGCGGGTTTTACATATAACATATACAATGTGTAAATACATCATGCGAGTGGTTGCTCAAAATATAAAAAAATGTCAAACAAGTAGATTATACCAAATTACAAATTGATCTGGTGAAGTGAGTTATAATGGTTTTAATTAGGGTGATTTGTTGGTTGATGTATTGCAAGAGTCTTTCAAAAAGTTCTAGCAAGTGAAAACACATGATAAAGATCTTTTTGAGTAAGATAAAAAAGAGGACAAAAAGAAACACGAAGAAAGACTTAAGTCTCATGCGTTGACAGTGAAAGAAGAAATGATGAAAGAAGCGAATGCAAAGATATCACATGTTTGCACAATATGTTGGATTTGGTAAAAAATTTGATACACTCTTTAACTGGGTAACTCGTAACTATAACTTGGATAGAATGATTTTGACAACGTTTATGATATTTTAGTTTTTCGAATGATTACTATTTCTGGTTTTATTTGCTTATTTAGATATTTTTTTTCTTATTATAGGACAAAACAAGAAGGCCGAGGGGCTAAATAATGTTCTTTTTTTAAGATTTGCATCCACGATGACGAAAACTTTGGTTGTTGCAAAATGTTGCGGTTGCAAAATTAGTAGCAACATATACCATTGCAAATTATATGCCGATGCTAAACATACTCCTTGCAAAATTGTTGGAAAAGGTACTCGTTGCAAAAAGAGCGTATTTCCAACGAATTATCTTTGGTTGCAAAAAGTTTATCCTTGTTGCAACTTGGTTTCAAATTAAATTTGTATGAGGGTTGTAAAATCCGAATTCTGATAATTTGGATTTTTGATTTCATTTCGTATAATATAAAGTATGGTTTTTGAAGTATTAAAGAATTTTTAATAATTAAACCTTATGTTATAATTTTTGGAAATAATGCAAATAATAACATAAAGTAAAAAAAACATTCTATAATTAGAAATCTGGTTTTAAGGGTATCTCTATACCAAAATATTTTATTTTTATTACTAAAGCTATTTTAGGAATGAAGCGGAATAATACACCAAAATCTTTTATATTTTATGCAATTGTTAAATGGGGAAAGAGGTGTAAAATAATTAAGACATGTTTCTTATAAGTCTAATAACTAATAAATTTGGTTCTATCCTTCTAAAGCTTTATTCCAACAGTATTTGTTGTCTTCCACTCTACATCCTCTATTTTTAAATTTAAGCTTTTCTCTCCTTATCCTCCATTGAAGAACCTTGGTAATTCTAGGTATAGTGGTAATTTTCTTGGTGCTTTTCTACCCTTTTTCTTGGTGTGGTGTGTTGGTGAGTCATTGATGGGGATACCGTCAATCATCCATTTTCTTGTTAGTAAGTTATTTTTGATCTATTGTTCTTCCATTTGTCACCATAGATATAATTTTCTAATTATGATAAAGGGTGGTTGTATGAACTCAAATATGAATTAATGGTGGTTGGGCTTTTTAAAAATCAACCTACTGTGTTTTTATGTTAATATGACTCTAAGGGTCCTTAATAAGGTTTATCACGCATATATAACAAGAATTAGAAGCCCTAAGGTGGATTTGATGAGTACCTCTTTTGAGAAAATTATGGGTGTTTGGGCTGTCTGAAAATTTAGGCAGATTGAAACGGCCATAAAAGGAGTTTTATAAAAGGTTTTTGGGTGTTTCAAGGGCCTAACATGTTGTACTTTGAGTCTACTTTCCAGAATAGGCCTCCTTTTATTTTTAAGAGGGCTTTTTTAGCTATGGTTCTCAATCCGTTTAAGTTAAAGTGTCAAACCCTGTTTTTCTGACTGAAAATTTTGATTGTAGTGTAGAATTTTTATCTCGAAATCTATAATGTTTCTTTTAAAACCATATGATTATCTTTCGGTTGTAGTGTAGAATTTTTATCTCCAAATCTATAATGTTTCTTTTAAAACCATATGATTATGATGTTTTCCATATGTTGTGGCATCTCCAATATTGTTTTCATGATTTTTGGAGATGTTTAAGTAGGGTTAATGAGTCAAAACTTTCTGTATGTTATGCTGGGGCTGATTTTGGACTAGTTTTAGGATCATGGGCCAATGGTTAGGTTAAATGATGTTTAGGCTTAAGCCAAGTTACAGAGGCCTTTTAGACCCTTATGGGAGCCTCTGTGAGTTTTATAAAAAAATATAGAAACCTTTTGGTTGGGTACTTAAGTAGTGTAAGTTATCTTAAAATAAGTCTAAAATCAGAAATATAGAAACATTTGTTTTAACTAGTGTCAACCACCTATTTTTGGAAACTTAAGTACTAAGGGTGTATTTATGGTATATCTGGAAACATGTTTATGTAGATCTGATGACACATGTGTAGTTCCGTTAGCGTTTGTGTTCGGCTTCGTTTTACACATTCGTTAAGGTACACATATTCCGTCCTTTTAGTAAGGACCTTCCTTATCACTTCTAGTTTTTGTAGTATGACCCCTTGATGCCATTGCTATGTTCCCCATGAATGGTTGTTGTATTCCATTGTTTCATCATTCTCTTTGATTCGTATGCCTCTATCTGTCCTTTGTTAGTTACCTTTTTGATCTATTTGAAATTCTTGTTTACGTTTTCCTTTGCCCGAGCTAATTTGTAACTAGTCATGGAGGTATTATGACCACGTCATTGATGCACCAATGACGTGACACTATCTGTGGAGGTGTGATTGGTCCATGACGTTCCCTTTTTTATGGTCATTTATTATGTTATTATGTGTGTGTGTGCACTATTCATCGAGCTAGTGTACGCATAGGACTTTGTTTTACAGGGGGCATATGGATGCATCCTAGGTACTTCGTTTTGTTTTGTTTTAGTGATTGGTGAGTGTGTGAAATCAACCCCAATTCACATTTGGTACATTAGGTTTGATCCACCTGTGTATACTTGGGAGAACCGTGCAACTGCATGTGGTATATTGGGAGAACCATGCAACTACATGTGATATATTTGTTGGAATTTAACACCCCCAAATGTATCTAATATACATGCATCAAGAGTAAACGCAACGGATATGATCGATTATCTATGCACATAATGTAACTAACATAAACATAAAGAAAAACATACATTTAGTCCAAGAACGATGACTAAAATGTAGATTTAAAGATTGTGCCACTCTAATTAGTGCCTGATTGACAATGGATGTTAGTTAATTTAAGGGTTCTACTAAATTTGTTTAATTCACTATATACGTTCTTGTTTTTCTTTTTTTTTTGGCATACAATAGAGATTTGTGTAAACAAATGGTCTCTTATCAGATAGGATGTAGACTAACATATAGTTTCAAACAACCAAAAAATTACCCTATTGTTGACAAATTAAAGTCAAAGCTGAATACCACTTCCCAAACACCCCCTTTTGTTGACTAATTAAAGTGAACATTGAATAGATCTACGAGACGACCCAGAAAAATAAAACAGGTTCTCGACTCATTATAGGACGAGTTCAAGAGAACCCTATATCCAAGCATCCAGCACAAGTTAAAATAAGCATATTTTATTTAACATGAAAAAGGTCAATAAAACCAGGGATGACCTTATTCCCTGAAACATGAAATTAAGCACAAACTAAGTTTTTAATCTATCTTGTATGCAAGGAACATAAAAATCCTGGATAAAAGAAGCATCCTCTTCAGTTTCTTCACAAGAGCTTCCTTTTCAGTCAACAAAATCAGTTGCTCATTCAGATCTTCTTCAAGCTCATTCCGGGCCATCAAAAGCCTAGGAATCACATAAACTTCTCGGTAATAGGGCTGAGCTTCGGGCCGAGCCCGAACTGACCGACCTGAAACATACCGAAACCGAACCAACCTTTAAAACTAAACCGAAACCGAAATGCTTTGTTTGGTTAATTCGGTCCTAAATCGGGTTCACTCGGTTTAAAGTCGGGTTGAGCCCGAAACCGAAAAACCTGTTGCTGTTCCAAAATCCAAAAACCCCTCTTATAAAAAAAATCCAAACACCCCTTTAAACCTGTTGTGAACACACTGGACATAATTAGTAGCAAAATTAGTAGCAGGTTTAAACATCACAACAAACAAATCCCAAATTCAAGTCTACAACAAATCCCAAATTCAAATGCAACTAATTTGAAGCAAATTTAACAAAACATAACAACAAACAAATGGACGGGTCAATCATTCTTCAACATTAAAATTCTTCGCCATTTCTTGTTCTCCCATTTGCTTGTCTAACCCGTCTTGAATTTCTACACAAAAATAACAAACGAATTACAAATCTATAAGACAATAATTATGAGTCTATAATGGCAAAATTAGTTACAAATTTACAAAAACATACCTCTAGCAATCTCGTCGTCTTCAAACGTATCCATATTGATGTTTCTATTTGATGTACGAAGCCAATCTCGTGTGCACACCAAAGCCTCTACAATGTTTGGCGCAAAACAATTTCTATATGGTCCAAAACTCGACCGCTCACACTAAAGGCGGATTCGGAAGCAACGGTGGATACTTGGATGCACAAGATATCTAAAAAATAAAAAAAAAACCGGAAAAATAAACCCACTGTTTTTTCTTTTTTTTCTGTTTTTTTTTAATTTTTATAACATGGCTATGTATTTAACTTAAACTACTTAGAAAAATTCTAAAAAATCACAAAAATATAAAAAAAAAAAATCAGAAAACGAACCTACTGTTTTTTTAGTTTTTTTCTATTTTTTTATAACATGGTTATGCCTTTAACTTAAACCACTTGAAAATTATTAAAAAAACACAAAAAGTATAAAAAAAAAAAATTAACAGTGGCTATAAAAAAATAAATGGCTATAAAAAATAGAAAAAAAATGAGAAATTACCTTTCGCCATCTTTGATATGATTGGAAAACGTAGATTATTTAACTTCCACCAATTAAGAATATCAAATTCTTCGTCATTCTCTAACTCTAGAGGCGGTTCTTTAAGACATTTCTTTAACTCATCTTCACCCCCACTCGACTTATTTCACATTGTATCTTTATACTCCATTAAGAAAGCATTGCCACGCCGATTTCTAGAGCTACTACGTTTATTAGACATTGATCTTGATAAGTCGTTTGATGTAGTTGTGCCATATTTTTCTTTGTATATGGCAAACAATACTCCCATATCCTTCTCAACCTTCTCAACAACCTTTTTAGCTATTTCTTCGTTGGTTAAAAAACCAAGTGGAGTCTCATTACTATCTTCCTCATTTTCCTCCATTAGCATACAACCATTATCTATCAAATGCTTAAAACCATAGTGTACTATTTTCGACTTCATCGTGAGATCTAAGATAACGGCAAAGTACATATAATGGTTGATGTTTTTGTAATCACCCCAATATTTGTCATAATTTTTTTTCATTTCTTGAACCATGTCCTTAAAAGAAGGATTTTTTTACCACTCACGAAGATGCTTATCAATATCAAGTACCTCTCCAAAACATAAATGAGCAATGGGATTTGATACATTTGACACAAGTTCGGTTGTTTCCTTAAATTTCTCCAAAAAATTGAACTACCTTTTTACAAACCACAAACTTAGCCCGCTTTGGTGTTTCCACTAGGTATCGTGCAAAACAAGAGTTCTTAAAATCATAATAAAAAAAGCATCTTTTAACTCAATGGCGGTTTTCAACATATCATGGTTGAATTACACCGTGTAGGGCATTCGAAAGACAAATATTTTTTGAATCGGTAGAGTTTTCAACAATTTTTTTTAAAGTTAGAAACTCTTGGCTCGAATGTTTTATGTATTTCACGGCTAAGGCTATGGTATCAACTTCTTTTTTGTACGTTTTAAAAACATCTTTGACAATTAGGTTTAAAATATGAGCCATACACCTTATGTGAAAATGATTACAATTATCATACTTACTTGGTAAATTCTCTACCAAGTATTCGAGCGCTTTGTCATTTGAAGAAATGTTATCAACCGTCACCGTCATAACATTCAAAAAACCCCATCTGTTTATACATTCCAAAAGTGCCTACCAATATCCACCCCTCTATGACTATTAATTGGTCTAAAGTTGATTATCCTTTTGTGCATTACCCAATCATCATCTATAAAGTGTGGGGTTAAAACCATAAAGTTCATTCTTTTACAACTAGAAGTCCAAGTATCGGTGGTTAAATGGACCGTGGTGGAATCGTTGCTTAAGAATTTCAATAGGCTCTTCCTCTCTTCTAGATAAAACTTAGAAATATCCCTAGCAATAGTAAAAGGGGAGGGCACATGATATCTAGGTTGCACGTCCGACATGAACTTAATAAATGTCGGGCGTTCTACAAACTTAAAAGGAAGCTCGGCTAGACTACTAACTTAATCAACGATCTTTGATCACTTTTTCATTATACTTCCACGTTTCTAAAGTCCCACTACTAGTGTCACCCTCATCGTTCACACTAATCTTTTTCTTAAATGCTAGTTTTTTTGTTTCTTAAGTTTCTCAATATCGGGGTTTTCATCACAATTAACATAATGATTGTTCAAGTGTCGCGTACCATGTTTATGAGAATCGGCTTTAAAAACCGATGGACATCATTTGCAATATGCCATCTTAGTAAGTACCCTAAAATGATCAAAGTATTTCCAACATTTGGCTTTGAGTTTCTTTGGATTTGATGGGCTTTTCTTTTGCGTTTTTTATCTTCATTGCCAAGAGTCTCCGCGTCTATGGTATCATCGTACACAAATTGTCAAAAGTCAAAACAATGGGTCACTAATTAAACGAATTCAATTTACCGGGGAAACCCTCTAAAAAAAACGAGTTAACAAAAAAGTGGGTTAACTTAACACCAACAGTGTAGATTAACAAAAAACAGTTGGTTACATAATTAAAAAAATTATACTAATTATAAAAAAATACCGACAGTGGGTTAACTTAACACTAACCGTGTAGATTAACAAAAAAACAGTGGGTTACTCAATACACGAATAAAAAAAGTTCTACTAATTAAAAAAATACTAACAGTGGGTTAACTTAACACTAACAGTGTAGATTAACAAAAAAAAATAATGAGTTACTCAATACACGAATTAATAAAATAATACTAATTATAAAAAATAGTAAGAGTGGCATTAATTAACAGGTTTACAAGAATTAAAAAATGACTAATTATTAAACAAATTTACTTCAACATTGATTGTGTTTTGTTGAGACGAATAAGATTCATATGTGGGCATGGATGATGAAATTGATTCATTGATTAGATTTTGTTGAGGTGTTTGTGCATCTTGATCCATTGATTGTTTTTTGGGAGTGTTTTTTTTCTATCTTTCCCTTTTTTTTAGAGAGAAGAATTGATAAAAATGGCTGAGCATTAAACACTAACCTAATCATTAATTCGGGTTCGATCAGGCCAGTCGGCTTGAATCTGGTTTTTGTACCGAACCGACCCGAAACCGAAAACTGCACAATTTTCAAACCGAAAAACGAACCAAATAACTCGATTTCTGTTCACTCGGTAAATCGGTTTCGGTCGGGCCAACCAATACCGATCGGGGCTGCTCAGCCCTACTCGGTAACACATTGGGGGATCACTCCAACCAATAAAACCACAACGAGGATAACAGTAGAACCGTCGCCCTGGGTTCTTGTCAGTCCATGAAGTTTTGATTGTTGTGGGTTTGCCACATTCACATATGATCATCATAAGTGGTCAAGATGATGGTTTAAAGAAGATAAATGACTAAAGATGAATGTGTCGACGTACCTATATATGCAAGATACCAACCACACGTGTTACTAATGGCGGGAAAAATATTCAAGGACGAAATTTGCATCTAATGAAAGGTGGGGAAATATGATGAAACGGGAAATGATGAATATACCCTCACGTGCCAGACACGTGCGGGAGTTTACGGAAGAAAACCGTCAAAAGTTAAAATACGTCGACCCATAGGTAAAAATGCACGCGAAATAAAAGTTGAGTGGCAAAATTGCTTATATTTTAGACTCAAGAGCAAATTTACGATTTTAAAAAAGTTTAAAGACGTTTTTTTTTTCAGTTTACCCTAAATTTTTTTTAAAAATGCTCTACTTTAATTTTGCTTTACAAAAGAAAAAGATGTAGGAAGTTCTTTATACTACTACTTTAGAGCGTACAAAATGTACATTTTTAGATGTGTCATGTTGGACGATAACACCAACAACGAAGCTCGATCACAGAACCACTCGATCGCGGATTAACCGAGCACAGGTGGCAAATCATAAAGTCGGTTCTTTGGATTCTCTCGTGTTCGTTACTTACGTTCGATATAACTCGCGATCTAACGGTTTCGTAATATCAAACTTCGAGTTTAGTGTCGGCACAACATGTCAGATACAAAATCAGTTTACATCATTTTTTGCATCTACATAACGGTAGTAACTTCATAAACGGGGTGAACTAGAATTTAAAGACCTGACATGTTAAATGTTACAGAAGTGCTGTATAAGTAACTCAAAGAAAAACAAAGCAAGCGTAAAAGTATTGAACAAAAGCCCTTAACAATTACAGATTAACATTGATAAACGCAAACATTTACTTCAAATCGAGAAAATCTGTGAGAAACTAACAAAAGCGAAGTTCTGTATGATATCACGGTCAAGTCTTCTTGTCGGATCTCCTTGAAGGCTTGATGATGTTCCTTCCCGACTGAGATGCAGCCATCTAATCATGTAACAGTAGAAGAAAAACATTAACAACTACTAATGACTATCTTTGATGCAATCAGAAAATATAATTGACAATTGGAAACCTAACTGGCTGCTAAAGGCTTGTTGTACTAAACACATTCTAGCTTGAATAAGAACACAAATATTGCTCCAAGATTCGTTGTACTAAACACATTCCTTACTCGAGCAATTAAATTAATGCAGGTATAAGTTCACAGTTTTGTCACATCTTGCCATCTTGGGACGGGATTATTGTTAAACTGGTGACCATGTCCTTATCCCTATAAGTCTGTAACATCCTTAGACTAGCTCAGCACACCGTAGCCAAATCTCCCTCTTTAACATAAAATAATAACAGTAAACTGTTAAGATACAAGTATCATGCAAAAGATTGCTAGACATGTATACATAGGGTCTAATGGCCAGTGAGCCGACTACTAAGAACGTACATATATAGCTTCCATTTTAGACTGATCCAACTACTACTAAAGATGCAGCCATTCAAGTATAACTAACTTCTGTAACTTCACTACTAAATAAACCGGCAAATGTCACAAATTGATAAACAATAATATAATACCTGAGGTAAATCCATGAGTAAAGTGGCATTTGGAGAATTCCCAAGCAAGTAGTTTCTGACTTCAACAGGTATTGTTGGTATACAATCCTTTTGTGTCAGTAGCGCCGTATCTATCCTCAACCACTTCAAGTCATTGAATGGACAAGGTTCACGAGATAGTCGATCCAGGCATAACGAAAGACTCTTGGTACATAATTTACAAACAAATAAAAATAGATTAGACGATCTAAACATTCATACATACATATAACGATAAACTGCAATCAATATATGATATACTAATTAAATTGCATGAGTTGGTGATTATTTCGTTGTTGTAAAACCTCATAATTCAAACTAACATCAGTGAAGCTATAAGAAATAACCATGACATATTCTTATACCTCTATAATGTTCACATCAAGGATCAGAAATTTGGCACTAGAGACTATGTTGAACAGATCAAGTAGACGAGGAGCATGGCGCGGTCTTCCGCATAAGTTGTTCAACAACGATAGATTTACTTTCTTTAGAGAATTAAAGCCTTCTTTTGTAGACAAGTGCAGAAATTCGAAATGCGAAGAGAATCCACCAGCTGTCAGAGTAGTAAGTTTGGGAGCGACCACTTTGAGAACCTCCGGAAATACAGCGGTTTTAGTGATTGCTAAAGTCACAAGTTGTGGAGCAGAAATGCTGAAAATTTCCACGCCATACATGGAACATTCATGTAAAGTGACGTCCTTTAACTTGATGCACTGATTGAAAAGGTCCATGCTCGTATCATAACCGTTACCGAATCTAATTTGCGTCAAATTCAAAGTTTCTAGATTTCGAAAATTCCAGACTGAATTTGGTACGCAGCTAGTATTGAACGCTGCATTAAGGGTGAGATGTTCGAGAGTGTCAGAACTGAAAATATATTGTGGGAGGTCATGACATATCCTGGGGAACCATTCCACAGTCAGTTGCTTAACACGATGCTGGTATACATAGTTTACAATACGTGCAAAAAAAACCTCGGTGGTTGCCCCCGTAAATCTAAGCTCAAGTGCAAAGACGTCTGCTCCATTTCTACGGTGAAGTAATGCTTCCTCCACAAATCTGGAGAACTGATGCACACTATCAAATGTGTCACTGTTTAAGTTAATACGAGGCATTGAAACCCAAATGTTTCTCCATTTTCGAGACAATGCACTAGTCTGAACAGCATATTTCAAGTCAAGGAAAGAAAAAATGTGATGAATAATATCATCTGGCAAGTTTCTAATTCGATTGTCTTCTCCTTCGCTTATGGAATCCATCTGCAATCCTTTGATGCGTCTTGATTTAACATGTCTGCGTTTCCTCATGTTTTGCATTTAAAGCACCTGGAACAGTATCATCACATACAATGTAGTAGGAATAAATAAACGAGCGGAAAACAAAGATACGGATTCTCAAAAAGAAAAAAAAAACAAGAGATGTTGACTTAAATGAGCGTACTGCTAAACTAGCCGGTAAACTCAAAGTAATCTGATGCTAATTAATGTAGTAACTTGGGATCCAAATGCTTACAAGTTACAAGTTTCAAAATTAGCCCTCCAAAATGCTTGCTTTTTCGAGGTTTTAAGTTGTATTAAAGTCTCTCATTCAACTTGCTAACATCACCAAACTTAACATCCAAGTTTTCAGGTGATTTCTAATTACTAAGCTATTCATGTGATGTCCTCGTTTCTTTACACTTTATTTGCAGTTCTTGCAGTAAGCTACGAGCCATTGTGTTCATTACCAAGTGCATAGCTTAGAGGGTGATGGCTGTTTGTGTTTTTCGTTTATAATTTCCAAAATAGAGGTTTTTTATTCCTAGAGAAAAAAAGACTTATCCTATTTTCTAAAAAAAAAGTATGTGGAAAATGGATTGTTTTGTACCACTTTTTATGCATGGTTTCTACTTTTTGGCTCACTAATGCATAAGGTTTGAACACAGGACCACACAAGCTCAAATCGGGTAAATCCCTCACATTACAACAAGAGGTTAGCGTGGCCATTTTGAAGCAAGTCATTTTTTTGGATAATCATGGTTTCCGAACGTTTGACCGACTAATCCACAAGGGTTTGAAGCCGCTCCTTCTCTTTTCAGGAGGTTGGCGTGCACAGAACAAATCATTTTATGCCGTACAATACCAATTTTTCTACTTATTTGAATTTTACAGCTGTAATAGCACAACAATAATGAACAATACATGGGTATAGGACACACATACGAGCTGTTTGTTTAACCTTCATTTCTTGGCTTATGAGCTTACTCAACTTGGTAAGCCCATTTTTCCTCACTTATTTTCCAGCTTATGGGCTTTTTTTTCGTATTTACGTCAGAAATAACCTCATAAATCAGAAAATAAGCCGAAAAAAATAAAGTTATAAAATATAATAAGTCGAGTCAAATAAACCCATAAACCCCTAACAAGGATTCATGAGTCAACAAACAAAAATGGTGACTACTATATATAATATACTCCGTTTGAAACATAAGAGGGGTCAAATAAGCTCATAAACCAAATAATAATAACTGAAAAAGCCAACTAGGGTTTATGATAAAAGAAAACAAACCTAATATCATCAGCAAACGACAACTATGCACATGAATAAATATATTCGTTTAGTAAACTTGCAATGTCATATCAATAGTAGGTTTAGAATTTGAATTAATTAGCAGAAAGCAAGTCTTAGGAAGAAACTTACAATGAACTAAATTTGCAATGTTATCATTAGGTTTGAATTTTGAATTTATTAGCACAATCCATTTAAAATGTTAAACAAGTTACACATGGCCCGACGTGTTTATCTACTCTTTATTTTTAATTTGGGTGTTCGCAAATTATATCCTTAATGTTTTTCAAAATTGCAAAATCACGTAAGAACGCAATTTTGTTGCGATTGTATCCTTGAAGTTGACGTGGTGGTGTAAAAAAGCTCACGAAGCCAAACGAGGGTTATTTCATCTGTTAGTAAAGACTAAAAACTTGCGAAATGACTAATATTAAGGCGAATTTTGTAACTTACTTTTAAATTTTTTTGTTTACTTTTTCTTTTCTTAAATAGTTATTATTATTATACCTATCACGACCCGCCACCATCATCACTATCACCACCCGCCAACACCACCGCTACGGCCACCTTTTATTATTATTATTATATAGAATTAAAAATACCATTAGTTACGCATATTATTATTTTTTTATCTTTTGATATCCAACTAAAAAAATAACTTAAAAATGAATAGTGTTTTAAGGTATGTTCCTTATCTTGCTCACTTTTCTTTTATGATTAACCAGCATAATATATCTTGGGATTTTGCCACCTGGTTAGATACAATTACACTTTATGTGCCGGGTATTACTAGGTATATTCCGAGTATCAATAAGAATGACATACAGAAGTAGTCTCTAATAGAAACACGAAACTGGTAGTTACTCAATCGTTTATCTATATCTATACTACTATATAAAGCATTTGGGACCTTCTTAAAATAGGACACTGAAAATTCAGACTTGTTTTCCTATTAAATAAAGCAAGTTGTGATATTTTCATCAACATTATATACTATAACCATTTATAACAATCTTTTTAACAAACTTTTGTAACAACCTACTTAAATAACATTTTTCTTTTAAATTGAAAAATCTTTTTATTTATTTGTTATCTTTATAATCTAATGTCACCATATTTTCTAAAATTTTATACTCTTTAATTTAATATCCATTTTGCTATACATTTATCTATACTACATATAAAAGAGATTAGTATCTCTTTCCTCATTAAATGCTCAATTCGTAAGAGGTATAATCATCAAAGCACAATTCACAAGGTATTAATGCATAAAGAAAATTAGATTTAAGTAATACAAGATACTAATGCATATTGTACAACTTACACAAGTATACTACATAAGACAAATTAAAATTCATAATTAAAATAATTAATATTACCTTATTACCTAAATGTACAATTATTATTACACACTTTACAACAATGAAAAACTTATATACGTATTAAATACATAATTAGTATAATTAATACACAGATTTAATATGCCCATTACATAAACGTACATAGTTACACAAACATGATGTACAATCCAAACTTTTTCTAGAAAAAAAAGCAATTAATGATAACATAAATACACCCCAACCCCTTTTATTACAACATAAAGAACATAATGTACAACTCAATCACCAGCTTTTTCTTCCAAACAATGTTCATACAACTATCATAGATAGATTGACAACAATAAGTTAGATATGTTTGACCTCTAAAACATGATAAATACATAGATCTATAAAAAAAACCTAAAAAGTGGCGGCAACACCAAGATTCTGTGACATATTGGCCGAGTCTGCGACACGAAACCAAATCTATATGAAAAACCTTATTAACATGAGAAATATATACGTTTATTTTTTTAATACACTTAAAAACTTATACCTTTAAAATACCTCATATTAATAAGTAATTTACGATTGTTGTGGTCTTGGTGATGTGGTTTCTAGAAAGACAATGATAGAATTTTCTAGGACGTGTCGACTGTTAAAAACGAATAACCAAAGAACATTTGTTCGCCAGAAAATTTTGTCACAGGGTACCCGCCGCCGTATCGCGCGGGTACCCTGCTAGTTAACTATTAATTTTTTTAAAATTTAGAGTTTTTTTCAGATTTTTTACAATTTCAACAATACAAACTTAATTATAAGAGATTAATATTTGTTAGTTTAAAAAATGATTATAAGTACTCGCCGTCGTATTGCGCGGGTCTATGCTAATTTTAGATATAGAGTTAACAGTAACACTAGTTATGAAATTTTGTAATTTGTGGGTTTTTATTGGCAATAAAGTAGTAACAAACAAGAAACTCAAATGAATAAACTAAGTTCGATAAAAATACAAAAATTAAAAGAAACAAATCATTCCAGTTCAATTCTGCTCACTTTTACATGCCAATCCTTTATTCGAGTATTATGTTTACCATAATTCCTCAGACCCTAAACCAATTTCGACATGATAAAATCAACACCATCGAAAATAAGAGAACCAGAATCTCGACACCAGATATAAAAAGAAACGTGAGTGATTGTAAAACTAAAGATAAAGTAAGAATTAAACCTAAACACACAACTCCCACATAAGCAGCACCTCTGTCAAATAGCCTTGCCGTCAACATGACCACAAATGCTAAAAGGTCCAACACAGATATCCATGTATTCCCTCTCGAGATCTGTCCACACGGCAATTGCACAGATGAGTGCAACTGCAATGCCCTCAGAAATAATGAGGCATTCGTCAACAAAACTCTCTAATGAACAATGGTTGGTGGGGTTATTTGATGATTATATAAATTGACACCATCAAGTACACAAACTTTTATGTATACCAAGAATAACATCAACAATAATGACCCGAGAAACATAAACAGTGGTGGATACAGGGAGAGAAAAAAATGAAGAGATGAAATGGCCATTATTGCTAGCTTGCAGGATGTAAAAAGTATGATTAAGAGGTCACAAATGTAGCCTTTTACCCGCACACTAGCAATGGTGTAGGACACTATTGCTATACCCGATAGCAGAATTATGTAAATATCGTCCAGTTTCACTCCCATGCTAAATCCCACTGCCACTACAGCACATTCTTCGAATATGTTGGTTTTTTCCCCAAATTAAAACTTTTAGACGCTTGTGAATTTCCTTTTGTCGACTGCCAATGTGATAAAAACAAGGTACAGTTGAATAAAGATCACAAGTTTACAAACTCATAATTATGTAGTAATCTATAATCAAGTCAATCATTTATATGTATTCAGTTTTACAATCATTGTATAAACTATATACTAAATATGGATTTTAAGATCGGTTGACCCGATAACATAATAAGATCAATATAACTCAACCCAGCGCTTCTCACGTACTTGTAATGACACGTAACGCCAATGGACAAAGTGATAAAACAAGACAATAGAAAGGAACTTACCTTAAAAAATGCCTGAGAAGTCGAATAATATGACCATATGTGAACAGTGGCGGAGCCAGGAATTATGATTATAGGGGGCAGCGACCAACATAACGATTTTTAACGTTACTTACATGAATCGGGTCGGGTTTGTATGACAACAAGATTTATTTACTTCATGTATATGTCGTTTAAAATAGGTGTAAACGCTTATAAAATTGAACTTAATTTCTAATTTCTATCATCTTATTTTAAAGTAAATAAGTACAACTTGTTTTTTACATTGATACACAAACACAAAATAATAACGAAAAGTAGACAAACAATTTATCACGAAATTTATATTAAAGCACTCCGTCATTAGATAATCTAATAAGAGTCAAATGTGAAAAAATCTCCTATTTAAATCATACTCCGTATTAAACGTATATAAGCACAATCTTAGATTTATTATTATATTAAGAGAAAAAGACGTATGTGGTTAAGTTTAGCACTTTGTAGTTAAATATAAGTCAAGTGAAAATAATTTGACAGATTTGGTCATCACGATATAAAATATTTGGGAAGAAGGCGGATTTGGTCATCACCATTTGGTGGAATTGTGCACTTGTACATTTATGTATGACCAAATCTGATAAATTCTTTTCACTTGACTTACATTTAACTAGATGGATAGGATTATAACAATATACGTCTTTTCCCTTATATTAAATATTTAAAGTACACATATTGATTTCTAGTAAAAAAATATTATTCCACTGTTGAAATATGAGAGTTAAACTACAAAAAGGCAGGTACAAAAAACTAGGTGCGTGTTTTATTGTAGTAATAAATAATACTCTTAACATTGACCATTGACCTCACATTATCAACCTTCCCTCCTTGTCTGTTATTCTTTCATTTCTTCTTCTACGATATCACATTCTGACCAGACTTCCAGAAAATGATAACCAAATTTAAAATCATTGTCCTTGTTGAGGGCATTTTGAAAATCTTTACGAGGGCACCGCATCTTTTTTCTTGAATTTGACATTTTTTTCCACATAATTTGTGTATACGTAAAAACTTTGTTGGGGGCGGCGCCCCCCGATACTACACATGTGGCTCCGCCCCTGTATGTGAACACCGCCACCATAAAAGTCGCCATAAATACCGCCATAGAACAAACGATGAACTCGAGCAATGCAGTCGACATCTGCACATATATCCCCTTGACTTGTTAGTCCATATAGTTCTAAAAATGAGCTTTACTTATATGAATAGAGAGATAATGGAAACCCCTTTGAACTTGACAAGATGATGAAATAGTAATACCTTAATAAACTAATTTCTTTACCAACGGCGTAATCGTTGAACTTGACAAGTTGATGACAGTGAAGCCAAATATTCATAGTTATAAAAGAGTGTGATAATGTTAACAGTCGATATTGCAATAGTAATAAGGATAATATGTAAATGTGTAATTTTGCTCTCATTTAAGTAGATGAATCAATTTCCTTTATTGACTGTTGCATTGATGTATCCCTGCATGCGAATTGCGAAACAGACTTTTCATTAGAAAGGGTACCTATGGGCTATGAATACTTTGGTAAAAAACCTGTCTTTACCATTATCATACTTAATACTCCGTAGGATAAAGTCAGAATGGTTAACCCTCTTGCTTACCTTGCCTGATCATCATTGCTGAACTATGTCAGTACTCTGGCATGTATAAAAAGCTCTAAGCAATGTAAAAGAGAAGTTGAAATCTCCTTACATGCCTCCAGCTTCCTACTTACTGTAATGGATAGCCTCTCTTTTCCAAATGTGCAGAATTGAAGATGACATTTCCTTGGTTTGAGATGCTGGCAAAAGTACGTTCAAGAAAGTTATCTGCTTATCTGTTGGTTTTAGACAAGTACTCCGTATGACTTTAATGGTGTAGTGAGTTAATAAATATATTAAACTATTATCAGTTTGTGACCAAAGCTATTTCGAGTCATATGCGTGATATATCATCCTTTGTAGTTACTTTTTTGCACCCTCACCTTGAAATTATTATCAATGAAGAATTAAAAGAGCATTTGAAATAAAACTACTTAGAGTGAAAGGAGTGATCACACCACCACATCAAAAAATAATTTGTTACATCAGTTTTTTTACTTTCACATCCATACAAAAAAAACACATTTTATCATCACACCATTTCCACACCGCCACACCAAATTTTCCACTTATTTTCATAAACTACCATCAACAATTAATTTATTCAAATTCTAATTTACTTTATTCACTTAAATAAAAAAAACATTACATCATAAATTAAATCCTAACATACCAAATTAAAAAAATACAAATGACATAAAATAAAAATACCAATCCTCCAATTTTTCATCTTCATCTTCATTTTGTAGCCGTCGTGCCCAAAGACGTTCCATAAGGTGTCGTTGAAGTGAAAGACGTTCATTTTTATCCTGTAACTCTTTTGTTTTGGTACGGTTGGTGTCATGTCTATCTATCCAACGACGTTGCTTTCTTGCTGATGGATTAACAAACAGATCATTCGAATAATTAATACGAAATTCGGCTTCATGTTCTTGACCAATCGCCATCTTTTTAATCTTCCAAAATCATGTTATGCAATATGATGCAAGTATACATGACTCTACTGATGGTGGTTACTCTGTATGATCGAGTCGGTTGACGTAATATTCTCCAACGACCTTGAAGAACATCAAAAGCACGTTCGACATCCTTTCTTGCTCCTTCTTGTTTCCGTTTTGAAATTAATGTGTTTGGGTTGACTTGCAACCGAGAATGATTTCATAAAACTAGCCCACTGTGGGTAAATCCCATCAGCTAAGTAATACCCGTTCTGAAACGTAACCCTGTTTGCTCTAAACGGATCTACAGGTGCTACGTCATTAAGAAAGTCGTCAAATAAAGGAGAAATATCTAAAACATTTATATCATTATTTGCACCCGCTACACCAAAAAATGCATGCCAAATCCACAAATCCTGAGAAGCAACTGCTTCAAGCATAATTGTTGGGTATTTTTATCACCCCTCCCGTATTGTCCCTGCCATGATACTGGAAAATTTATCCATTTCCAGTGCATACAATCAATGCTTCCAAGCATTTCCGGGAAACCATGAACATTGTTATGCCTCGCATAAATTTTATGAACGTCTTCAAGAGTTAATTTTCTCAAATACTTGTTCATGTACAAATCCATAATACACATATTAAAGAAAAATAAACTTTCAGAAACAATACGTTCGGCCAATTGCAAGTATTTATCAAACTGGTCGGGCACGCTGCCGTATGCCAGTTGGCTTATGACGGCTGTGCATTTCAGAATAATACTTGCACTCATTCAACTGGTAGTATCAGGCCGAACTCTAAAGTAATCATAGTGTTTTGGAAGAGGATATGCCATATAATTTTCAATATCATGGACAATTTTTAAAAATAATGTTCGACTCATACGATATCTTTTTCGAAAAATGTGTAACGGATACTTACAAGACTCGTCAAAGTAATCCTCCCCTCAAACAAATTTCGGCATTCTCACGATCACGTTCAACAACATTTCAGGTGAGTCGGGGTTTGTTTTCTTGTTCTTGCAAGTAATTATAATAATTATACGCGGTAACCAATATATCAATGTCGGTTTCATCATCAATGTCAAATCGAAAGATCGGTACGCCATTTATTTTGTGTAAAATTTGAGTTTGTGTAAAGATATAATGAAGTTAGGTTTGTATATATAGAGGGGTTTCAAAAAACTACCCGTTATAGGCTTTTTTTAAAAAAAATTGAAAAAATTTAAATCCAACGGTAATATAGCCGTTGGGGGTAGTTTTTGACAATAGTGAAAAACAAAGGTTTGAATCCAAAAGTGTGGCAAGGGGGAAAATAAATTATTTTTTTAAACAGTTTCCACACGAGTGGCTGTGGCCACGGTGTGATTCACGCGGATGATCACGGTGTGGTCACGCCGGCTAACGCCGGGTGTAACACCCATATTTTTACTTATAGAAGTGAAAGCTAACTTTGGGGTATTAATTCATAGAACACAAGTCATAATGATAGAAAACAACTCAAAGAGTGATTAAATCAACTTTCTTTATATATCATTTAAAATCAGAATTTTACAATATGAGGTTCCCAAAATCTAAGATAATAATTTCAAGCTTCTGTCTCTTCATGACATCCTTATGCTGATCCATGCTATCAGTTACAGTTTTCCTAAATTATATGCTTGCAAGTCAACACAAAGGTTGAGTGAATTCATAAGTTTGCAATAACAGTTTTGAATACATGTCTACAACTTTGAGCTACGTTACTATTTGCTCACAGAAAACAATATTTTATTGCACTAAGCTCATAACATCAAAACTAACGAGAATTCACCGAAGTGACCATCATAACAGAATGTCATGACAAGTAATCTGTAGGTACAGATTACCCATTAGTTATAATAAAGTGTGCTCGATTACCCACTTGAGCGGGTAATACAAGTAGGATTCGTTACTTCCAATAGATCTATTCACCATATTGTCGCACACATAAAGTGTTCAATGACTTATGAAATTTAAGTAACAGTTTGGGCACTCGTGCAATAACATATTTCAGTAAAAGCTTACAGTTCACAAAAACACATGTATTCGTTTTCAAATCATTTACAAAGCCTTTAAAAGTGAGGCTATGAACTCACCTTATGTCCATAGAATCCGAGCTTTAGTCAGATATATTTCATTTACTATGAACAACTTGGTCTTACAAATAACAACTTGGTCTCACACAAACCTGGATTAACACATTGTGTATAGTATCAAGTATTTGATCTTTGGTTCAATACTTTTATGTATTAGTTATGTATTTTTTAATTAATATTTGGTTGTAATTCTAGCATCATTTTTTGGGCCATCATACTCGGAAGCCATTCTATAAACGTTTGAGGAGCGAGGGCACTTTAAATCGTAAACCCAACCACTCAGTCAGAACGTAATATCGAGATGGAACATCTTTGTACAAAGTTCTCTACTAACATGATACCTTCATTACTTCCTCATATTTATAAATAATATTCTTTACTTTCAAATTTGGCAATAGCCCTTTTGGTTATACTTTAGCTTAATTACACTTTTAACCCCTAAAGTATATAGTTTTAGTATTTGCATTTTAAACCCTTAATATTTAACCTTAGGGTCTAAAATGTTCCAATATTTATTCTTATATCTTTAACTTTCAGAAATGACAGTTTTAGTCCCTATACTTGTAAGAATCACACTAGCAGGGTACCCGCGCGTTGCGGCGGCGGGTACCCTGTAACAAAAGTTTTGGCAAATGATTTTTACTTTTACATTTCTCTTATAAAACCTTTTGAAACGACAATTTTATGGTTTGACTAACTTTATGTAATTGGTTATGTTTTGTTTTATTTGAATATAATTGATTATGTTTGATTTATATTTTAATCGGTTGTATCTTGTTTATATTGTAAAATATGAAAATGTTGTTGCACTTTTAAATAATAAGTGTTTTTAAAGTAAGATTAATTATGTGTTTTAATGTATTTGTGCATTTAAGGGACGTAATTCTAACCTTTTAACTTGTATTACTATTATATAAATTTTATATAGTCGTTTTGAAAAGTTGTATTAAAAGTTGTACGATATGCTTGAGTAGTTGTGTTACTTAATTATGTGTCATTAATAAAGAAAGAGAATGTAATTATATATACTATTATTTTTTCATTAATGAAGAAAGAGATTTTAATACATGTTTTTAGTTTTTTTGAATTAAGAGTTGTATAATGTGCAATAATAATTGTACTACTTAAAATTTGTATATTAAATGAAGAAAGAGACACCAATCTCTTTTATAAGATAGTAAGATAACAACCTCAAAATGGACCAAATGATCTAGTATTTTAAGACAAAGTTTCAAAACATGTTTATAATCATAATAACAACATTTCTCCAGAATTATATCTTTTAAAATGGGTTTTGCTTATTATTTCATGCAAATTACAAAACTAGGGTTTTAAAACATCTTTAGCTTATAACTTTCATTTAAAATTATCAAATGCTCTAATTTCTTGTAGATTATATTTCTAACATTATTTTGGCATTATAACAAGTCTAAGAGTTCATTATAACAAGATCAAATCATAGTCAACAAAGAGATTACCTAGGTAGCTCCAAAAGGGCTCCTTATGGCTTCCTATGAACACTACTTGCTATCAAAGATTCAAGAGCTTCAATGGCTTCCTTCTATACCTGGTTTCTGGTCTTATAAGATTCCTAGGACATATATAGAAGTGGAAATCAGAATGGTTAATGGAGGTTAAGAGAAAACAGGATGCGAATTGAAATGAAAGGTTTAGGTTGCTATTTATACTAATTTCGACCCTTAGGCTCAAAGCAAAGCCTTGAAATATGTAACACAGCTAAGGTAGTGACTAAGGAAGTCTAGGGAAGATCTATGCAAGTTTATAGGAGCTAGAAACATTTAAAATCCATGGAAGAGGTGTTGGAAGTTTTTTAAGCCATGAATTGATATATGGAAGAGAAATTTCCATCCGGTAGCTTATGCACCTATGTTATTGGTTGCTTGGCTTGAAAATACATTCTAAGTATCCTAAATATCTGATCCTAATTTTAAATTTAGGAGGGAAAGGTTTGAAATGGGTTTTTGGAAGGAAAATGTAAAACCGGGTCTAAATTAGGGCTTGTAACTTTATACTTTGTGATTTTAGTGATTAAGGGTTTAGGAATGTGATTAGTGATGGATTCGGGTATAATTAGGGTTTATAAATTGTAATTAAGAAGTTTGGGTCTTTGGTTTGAAGTTTAACAAAGGTTTAAGGTGAAATTGGGAAGAAAACCTAGGCAGGTTAGGGTTTCTAATGATCTAGGGCTTAATCCTTAGAAAACTCATTATCCTTGGTTTTTATACTGATGTAAACTCATTTTATACTTCATACATTGTTGTCAATGTGCTCATGAAGTCCCTACATTGGTTTTACTAAGTTATTCTAGGTAAACATGTCTAAAGGGTGAAAATACCTATTTTGACCTAATTTATAAGCCATGCATTGAAATGTTGTACTTTGTGATTTTGGGTACTTGTACATTGTCTTGATATAATATTATAACCTTAATGTAATGATACAAGTGTTTGTAGACTTGTCCTAAAAGACTAGGTAGTGATCCTATGTAGATTTCTTAATATAAGGGTTTTAGGTTACTAATCCTAATGACTTGTCATTTTGGGTTATTAGTGTTTATATCATAATGTAAGCTTATTATAGGTCTTATATAGTATGTTTATGACTTCTAAGGTTTCTACAATCTTAGTTTAAGGATTTACATAAGGTAATCGTAGTCTAGGTATAATTATGGGAGCTTAAGATCCTATGCTTTGATAACTTGTACCTTATTATGTATTAATAAGTTGTAACTTGTATTGAAATAAATGTATAATATTAATATGATACATAGTTGAGTTTTATAATTGGTTGCAAAAGATCAAACTCTAATTAAATGTGAAATAGATTTTATATGCTAATTTTGGTTACTAGGTCTTAACTTGTAATTAGCTTTGGATTAGTGAATATTAGTTTTTTATGATCAATTACCTTTCCTTTATATGATAAATTATAATTACTATATTGTATTTGATACTTATTCTAACACCCCACTTGGATAAGTTGACCGTTACGTGTATTTATGGCGTGTCATCAAAGCATATAACGTAAATGTCCTAAAACATTAACTGACCATAAAGGAAATACCGGAATCAAAAATCGGTAATCCAAACATAAGCTCAAAATATGAAAAGTAAAATACTGAAATAAAGGACTGAACAATGTACAAACAGGCAAATAAATGAGTGAAGTGCATAAATTAAAGAAGTCTGGATAGCTTCCATCAAATGCACGTACTCTTAGAATCTTAAGAGCGTCCTGGTGTACCTGCCGTTAGAACATGAAAGGAAATACGGCTGATCATAACGCTCAGTGAATGGATATAAAGCATGATAAGAATGTACTGGAATGAGACAGATAACAAATACTGGAGCTATAAGACTGGTATGTAAATTGCAGCGAAAAACTGTGTATAATCTAAAAAGTCTGATTTGTAAATAGTAAAGCTAAACTATAACTGTTAAATCTGAAAACATGCTTTTACTGTATTTTAATGCCAAGAGCTTATATAGGTCATGTGCTGTAACAACGATTGCATGAATAAATAGAAGGGTGACCTCATCATGCTGTAGAGGGGTGACCTCTAAATAACTGTGCTGGGTGGAGGGATCAGCTCCAATGTGAAGGATGTAGAGCACACACCACATTCACCTGATAAACTGTAAACTGACAGCCTAGGATGCATCCATACACCTAATACTAGGGTTTTGCAATCCTATTTTTAACAATGGATGTTCGTTTTTCCTCGACTCACTCGAATTGATTTCTGTTTAATCGTAAAACTTAATTTGTTCTTGGTAAAACGTAATTTTGGTATTTTTAAACTAAAAGCTATTTAACTAAAAACTAATTTAACTATTTAAACTAATTTGAAAACAAAATTTAACTTCTAAAACTTAAAAACTTTTAAATGAAAAAGAACTATTTTAAAATAAAACTTAAATGGAAAACTAATTTTTAAAACTAAATTTAAAAACATAAAGGAAAACTATTTTAAATAAAAGTAAATTTAAAACTAATTTAGATTTATAAAAGTAATTAAAATTAAAATATTTTTTTATATTTTTATATTTTTTTGAAAACTGAATAATAAAAAAAACTTTTTAATTAAAATAAATAAACTTAAAAACTTAATTAAACTATTTAACAAAATCTGCCAACTAATATTTAACCTATATTAATTAATAGACTGGAAATAAAACACAAAAGAGAGTCCTAGCTCAGTGGTTGTATTGTTGGCTATTATGCGAGAGGTCCAGGGTTCAAACCCTGGACAGACGAAATTTTTGGCTAATATTTTTTTACTTGGAAATTGGATTTTAAAACTTACAGATTAGGCAAATAAGCAGACGAAAAAAAAAACTGATAGGTGTGTAAACACCCATCCTTTTTACCACTTAACTACAATAATAACCAAGCCAAAACATGTATTTTATGTCGTAAATGTCAGAATTATGCGTGGTTTGTGTTTTTGTTGTGATTTAGGACGAAAATGTGAAATGGGGAGAAAACACGGGCATTCACGGGCTTTTATCGAAGAAAAAGACAAAAGACGAAGTCAAGAAATCAAGAGTGCAAAAAGAACGGAAGTCCAAGACCAATTCTGAAGATTTATCGAAGAAAAAGTCAAAAGACGGAAGTTTACTAAAAGCCGAAGAACTCAAGTCTAATTTATTGAAGAAATTACAAGACGAGAGTTGAAATCCCGAGACAAAGTCGTTAAAGTCAAAGAATTAAGAAGATTAAGGACTTAATGACAATTAAAGAAAGAAGAAATAGGGGAGGAAGCTTCCTCTAAGCACCTCCCTAATCCTCCTATAAATAGTCTTCATTTTCCTTTCATTTGTTTTTGTTGGCTAGAGTGACACTAGTTCTTCCATTTTCATTTCCTTGCTCATTTAAATACATGTCATTTACTTAATTGTCAAATTTAAATTCTTGTCTTGCACCTTTAATTCCTTTAATTTCAAGTAAGTTTCCTTTTTATTATTGTTAATCTTTACTTTTTTATTGTCAATCTTCTATCTACCTTTCTTGTCAATCTTTAATCTTTATGCTTATTGTTCATGTTTATGTTTTTGATGTTTTATTGATTTGATTAAAGTGGGTTTTGATTATCTTGATTAGTATTGTTAATTTGATTGTTTTGGATTGTTTGTTTATGATTAGTAGATGTTTATTGATTAGTTTGATTTAATCTTGTGGTTGATTTTGATTAATTTTGTTTAGATTCGTGTTATTTGTTCTTCCGTGTTCTTCGCTATACTGTTGTTCCCCAGGTTATTCCGGATCAAAACAACTTCTTCCGAATCAAGTGTTTCAGTTGATTATTCCGAATAAAGGCAGATATTCCGGATAGGTGACATATTCCGGATAAAGCTTTTTTTCTGGATCAGAGCAGATATTCCGAACCAAAGAAATATTCCGGATCAACATCCAATATTCCGAATAAAGGAGTTCATTCGGAACATCCAATATTCCGAATAAAGGAGTTCATTCGGAACATCCAATATTCTGAATAAAGAAGTTCATTCGGAACATCCAATATTCCGAATAAAGGTGTTCATTCGGAACATCAAATATTCCGAATAAAGGTATTCATTCGGAACATTCCGAACGAAGGGTTGGAGAATTTGTTCAGGATCAACAGAATATTCCGAGTCAAGGAAAACATTCCGGATAAGCTTTTATTCCTGATCAAGGGTGTATTCCGGATAAGTGACATATTCCGGATGAACCATTATTCCGAGTGAAGCATTTATTCCGGGTGAAATAGATATTCCGGATCAAGGTTTTGGTAATTATTCCGAGTGAAGAAGAATCATTCCGAACGAAGGTGACATTCCGGATGAGTGATTATTCCGAACGAAGGATTATTCCGAATGAGCTGTTTTCAGGTTCTTTTTAGTTTCAGTTTTTAAGTTTTAATTTTTAAGCTTTACTTTTCCCGCCTTTTTACTTAGTCGCACTTTAAGTTTACTTGCCTTAGATTTATTCTAAGCCTTGCCTTAGTTTAAGTTTTAGTTACGTTTTAAGTTTGCCTTTAAGTTAGTTTTAAGTTTGCCTTATTTACTTTTAGTGCCTTTTAATTCTCGTCACGCTTTTAATTTCTCGTCATTTATTTTAAATTAGATTTAGATTTATTTTACCTGCCATTTATTTTAATAGTTTTTGCACCTTTAATTACTACAACGACACAAATATTTGTTTCACCAAAGACAGCTGAGTCGCATAGTTAACCAGTTATCAATTCGATTAGACATACATCAACGAACACTTTTTATAACTAAAACCTAGTTATCAAATGGCACCGTTGCCGGCTCTTTTCGTAAAGATTAACGGTTTTCTGTGAGAGACGCGTTGCTTTTTGGGATCCGTTCATTCGTGAGCGTTATTTTTCTTGCTTAAAAATTTCAAAAAACCATAAAAATTAAAAATTGTTAAAAATCCATAAAAATTAAAAATTTTCAAAAATCCAAAAAGATTTTATTTTCTTTATAGTGTATATATATTCTCTTTGTGTTTGGTATTGTTTTCTTTTACTTTCGCAGGTGTATGCGTACTAGATCTTCTACTTATTCAGAGCCCGAGACTCGTGAAGATTTAGCTATGGCAGGTGATAGGTGTGTAAACACCCATCCTTTTACCACTTAATTCTGGCTAAAACAAGACCAAAACACGTATTTATTATCATTTGTTTGGAATTATGCGTGGTTTTTGTGTTTATTGTGTTTTCAGAGCTAACCGAATGAATATTAAAGAAAACATGGGATTGCACGGGTTTTATCAAGGAAAAAGACTAAAGTCGAAGTCTATTGTCCAAGAGATGCAAAAGATTTGAAGTCAATGGGCCTATTTGAAGATTTATCGAAGAAAAGGACCAAAGACGGAAGATTTACATATGTCGAAGAAACTCAAGTCTATTAAACGAAGAAATTAAAACACGAGTTGAATTTAATCGTCGACAAATCCCGGATCAGAATCGAAAACGTCAACTTTTCTGAAAAGACGAGAAGACAAGAAGAAAGGGTTAAAGCCCACTCACCAACCAACCACTAAGGACTATAAAAGGATCTCCCACACACACAATTAGGGAGTTAGCTTTCATTTTTCTTTTTCCCAGTCTCTTTGGTTCGTAGCTTCACCAACACCATTAGGGTGTTTGGTGATTTTTCATTTTTCCTTCAATCTTGTAAGTTTCAATCATTACTCTTGTTTACTTTCACATTAATCTTTCAATTCCAATCTTTCTATCCATCTTGTTCTTCATCATCTTTTTATTGCAATTTCTTAAGTTTTTATTTGGTTCAAGTTTGATCTTAAAAAGTTGTTGATTTTGTGTTTTTATTGTTGGGATTTGTTACTTATGGTATTTAAATAATGATTGGTTGATTTGGTAAAAACCTTTTTGAGTAATTTTGTATTTTGAATCGAAAATCGTTCTTCCCTAACTGCTACTGTTCTTCAGCTCTGGACATTCCGAATAGACGATTTCTGTTTTCCTTATTCGGAATTTTACATATTCCGAATAGGGCTTTTTATTTTTCCTTTACTCGGAATAAATTATTCCGCATAGCAAAATTTGCCATTTCCTTACTCGGAATATTTGATATATTCCGAATAGAGCCAGTTTTTCCGCATAGTAATTTTATTCCGAATAGGGCCTTGTTTTCCGAATAGCTCATTTTTCCGCATAGACTTATTTTCCGAATGGAGCACAATATTCCGAATTAAAACATTCCGCGTAGAGCCAATTTATTCCGAATAGAGATTTTATTCCGAGTTGCATTTTATTCCAAATAGAAGAATGCTTTCCGCATAGTACTTGTTTCCGAATAGGGTAATTTCTGTTAGGGTATTTTTCATTTACTGTTTGATTTAAATTTTTAAATTTAGCTTTACTTTTTAATAGAATAGAAAACCAAACTCCTTTTTGTCACCAAGAACAAATCATTCCACTTAAAACTGAGATCAATTCGAGAGGATTCCGAGAATCGAACTTTTCATCAAGTAAAATCCTTGTATCAAATGGCGCCGCTGCCGGCTCTTCTCGTTAAGATCAAAAGTTTTTTGTGAGAACTTGGATTTTGGGATCCGTTCCCCGTGAACGTTACTTTTTCATAAAAATTTACAAAAACACAAAAAATACAAAATTTTCAAAAAATACAAAAAAAATTAAAAAACATAAAAACCAAAAATATTTTTCTTTGTTTTTCTTTGTTCGTTCTTTGCAGGTGTATGCGCACTCGATCCACGTCTTATCAAGAACCCGAGCCTCTCGATAACCTAGACATGGCTGGTGTACAAAACAACAACAACATACCACCTCCAAACAACAATAATAACAACAACAACCCGCCTTTCAACAACATGAACAATAACAACAATAATGAGCCCCTTCCGGATAATCTCCCGATGATTGAACTGCTACAAGCTCATGTCGATGGCAACACTGATCCAATTGTTATACCAGCAATTGCAGCCAACAATTTCGAGCTAAAATCAGGCTTTATCCAGATGGTCTCCGCTCAACCATTCTTGGGACGTACCATTGATGACCCTCACGACCACATCAAGAGATTCTTGCAACTCACCAACACGGTCAAGTTCAATGGGGTTCCACAAGAGGTTATCAGGTTACAACTTTTTCCCTTTTCTTTAGAGGGACAAGCCCGACATTGGCTTGCAAAGGAACCGCCACAGAGTATTCTCTCGTGGACGGATTTGGAAACAAAGTTTATCAATTACTTTTTCCCACCCTCTCGTACTACCGCTTTGCGGAATGAAATCATAAATTTTGAACAAAAGTACGATGAGTCGCTCAGTGAATCTTGGGATCATTTTAAAGATCTTTTAAGAAAGTGCCCACAACATGGTTTTACCAAAGTACATCAAATTAATACTTTTTACAATGGTTTAAGCATGACTGACCAAGATTCACTGAACAGTGCCTCGGGGGGTAATCTATTGGCTAAGACTTCCAATGCTGCTTGGGATATCATTGAGAATAAGTCTCGTGTGCAAACCAAGAGTGTTCGGACCAATGTCGCTAGTGCTAACACTAGTGACAACGACAAGCGATTGGACAAAATCACTACGCTTCTTGAATCGCTTGTCACCCACACCGTCAGCAACAACAACAACAACAACGCCAAAAACGCTCAAGTGAACGCTGTCAGCCAACCTTGTGAGATATGCGGTGGTCCTCACTCTTACACAACTTGTACCGCCACCCAAGACTACCCTGCTGAGAATGTGAATGCGGCATATGGCACCTATCCTCAACCTGCTTATCAAGCTAGACCTCAAGGTGACCGTAACTTGCTTAGCTACCGCTCCAACAATTATCTTTCCCCACCTGGCTTTCCCCCAACCAACCCAAACCAACAACAAAACCTTAATCGCCCTCCTCAACAACAACAACCTCGACAACCATACATACCTCCTCACAAGCAGCAACAACCACCTCAACGTAACAACCAAGTTTACCAACAACCTGCTTATCAACCACCCGCATACAATGCTCCTCCCAACCAAACCACCACTGCATTACACCAAGAGGTTGCAACCTACATAAGGACCAATGATGTGATTGTGGAAAATCTCCAACAGGAACTGCGAAACTTGAAAGCAGACTTGGTCAAGCAAGGAAACGATTTGAGAGCCGACATGAGAAACACGTTGGATAGCCAAACAAATGACTTGAGGAACATGATGGCTAGTTTCTTCCAAGGTAATCAACCCTCTTCTTCGGGTACTCTTCCGAGTAACACCGTTGCGAACCCAAGAGGGGAGATGAAAGCAATCACCACTCAAAGTGGTAAAGGTACCAAGGAACCCGAGCTTCCTATACCTCCACCGGTGGTTGTGACTAAGGAGAACGAGTCACCTGCTCTTATTCCTCATCCTTCTCCTTCCCCAATTTCTCCACCTCTTCCTTCTACCCCTCCTCCACCCGTGGTTGTGAGTGATCCTATTCTTCCAAAGCCTTCCTCTTCTTCCAATATACCTTATCCATCTAGGTTGAGGAAAGAGAAGCAAAAGAGCAAGGATGATATTCAGGTTTCGAACTTCCTTAAAATGTTCAAACAATTGAATTTCAATATCTCCTTCGCTGAGGCTCTCGCTCACATGCCCAAATACGCGAAAATGTTTAAAGATCTTCTGAGCGACAAGGAAAAGCTTCTTGATATTTCTAACACCCAACTTAATGAGAATTGCTCTGCAGTACTCTTAAGGAAATTGCCAACCAAGCTTGGTGATCCGGGTCGTTTCCTTATCCCTTGCAATTTCCCGGGAGTAGAGAATTGCATGGCCCTAGCCGATCTAGGTGCCAGTATTAATCTCATGCCTCTAAGTGTTTGGAAGCAATTATCTCTCCCAGAGCTACTCCCCACCAAAATGACTTTGGAATTAGCTAACCGTACGGTTGCTTATCCAGTGGGGATAGCCGAAGACGTCATTGTAGGAGTCGAAAAATTCACCTTCCCTGCTGATTTCGTTGTCGTCGACTACGAGATGGACCCCCGTGTGCCACTAATTGTTGGTCGTCCATTCTTGAGGACCGGTCGCACTCTCATCGATGTTGAAGCTGCTGAGCTTATTATGAGAGTGGGTGACGATAAAGTAGTCTTCAACATGGGAAAGCTTTCTAAACAACCTTATTCTTACGAGAGTGTTAATTGTATTGACGTTCTTGATGAGGCTTGTGAAGAACACTTCAAAGATGCTTGTAAAAATATTCCTACCTCTCTTCCCAATGTTGAGACCGTTTCCTCTATCGACTCATCACTATCTCTATTTGGAGAAAGTGATTTCCTTTGGAAAGATTTGGAAGCCACCATGGGAGATGTGAATTTAGACAATGCAGATTCTACTACCAATTGGGATGAAGATCTCAGTTTCATTGCAAACCTTCTCAAAGAAGACAATCCTTCCCCTCCATCTCCCACTGTCATTGCTATCGATACTCCGACTTCGAATACGCCTCCCGTCGAAAATCCACCGGATTTAGAACTTAAGGAGTTGCCGCCCCATCTCGAGTATGTATTTCTTGAAGAAGAGAAGAAGTCGCCCGTCATCATCGCAATGGACTTAAAGGATGAAGAGAAAGCCCGACTTGTCGCCGTGTTGAAAGATCATAAGAAGGCTATTGCTTGAAAGATTTCGGATATTCGTGGAATTGATCCTCACTTCTGCACACACAAAATTCTCATGGAGGACGACTTTAAGCCCACAATTCAAAGCCAACGAAGGGTGAATCCAAAAATCCATGAAGACATCAAAACAGAAGTTCTCAAACTTCTTGATGCGGGTATGATTTACCCTATTTCGGATTTACCATGGGTTAGTCCAATCCATTGTGTGCCCAAGAAGGGCGGAATAACCGTTGTTCCCAATGAACACAACGAGTTGATTCCCACTCGTCTCGTTACTGGGTGGAGAGTTTGTATAGACTACCGCAAACTCAATGATGCCACGAGAAAGGATCATTTCCCTCTACCTTTTATGGACCAAATGCTTGAACGTTTAGCGGGTAATGAATATTACTGCTTTCTTGATGGTTTCTCGGGTTATTTCCAAATACCCATCGATCCCCAAGATCAAGAGAAGACAACATTCACTTGTCCCTATGGCACATTTGCTTACAAAAGAATGCCTTTTGGCTTATGTAATGCGCCCGGGACTTTCCAAAGGTGCATGTTAGCTATCTTCCATGACATGGTTGAACAAACCATGGAAGTCTTCATGGATGATTTCTCGGTCTTCGGGGATTCCTTCTCTTCTTGCCTTGCCAATTTGGAACGTATGCTTAAGCGGTGCGAAGACACTCGCCTTGTTCTGAATTGGGAAAAATGCCATTTTATGGTAAAAGAAGGCATTGTGCTAGGACACAAAATATCTAAAGACGGTCTTGAAGTCGACCGTGCTAAAGTAGATGTCATAGCCAAATTACCTCCACCTTCAACCGTGAAGGGTGTGAGAAGCTTTCTGGGTCATGCGGGCTTCTATCGTCGATTCATTCTGGATTTCTCTAAAATCGCTCGCCCGATGACCCACCTCTTGGAAAAAGATACTCCTTTTATCTTTTCCAAAGAGTGTCTTGAAGCCTTTGACTCGCTTAAGGATAAGCTTACTAAGGCACCTGTCTTGGTTACCCCTTATTGGGAGCTGCCTTTTGAGTTGATGTGTGATGCTAGTGATTTTGCTATTGGAGCGGTTCTGGGAAAAAGAGTGAACAAACACTTCCAACCGATCCATTACGCTAGCAAGACAATGACAGGGGCACAATTGCATTATACGACAACCGAAAAAGAGCTTTTAGCTGTTGTCTATGCCTTTGAAAAATTTCGCCCCTATCTTGTCCTTTCCACCACAATTGTGTATACCGATCATTCCGCGTTGAAGTACTTGTTGACAAAGCAAGATTCCAAACCAAGACTTCTTCGCTGGGTTTTGCTGCTCCAGGAATTTAAAATCGAAATTCGCGATAAAAAAGGAGCTAAAAACCTAGCCGCGGACCATCTCAGCAGACTTGAGGATCCTTACCAAGGAGATCATCCGACCAAAGAAATCAATGATTCTTTTCCCTTGGAGACCTTAATGTCTATAAATTCGAATTCTAATGAAACCCCGTGGTTTGCGGACTTTGCAAACTACTTGGCGGGTGGAATTCTCAAGGAAGGGTTGACGTCCCAACAAAAGAAAAAGTTCTTCACCGACATTAAGACTTACTTTTGGGACGACCCTTACCTATTCAAACAATGTGTCGACCTGATTATCCGCCGATGTGTTGATGGACCGGCAGCGTCAGAAATCCTTGATGCTTGCCACAAAGGACCCACCGGTGGTCACTTTGGTCCCAACTACACCGCTAAAAAAGTGTTTGATTCGGGATTTTATTGGCCCTCCATATATCGTGACGCTCACGATATGGTTAAAATATGTGATGTTTGCCAAAAACAAGGCACGATCACACATAAAGACGAGATGCCTCAGAATTTCATTCAAGAGTGTGAAATTTTTGATGTTTGGGGTATCGACTTTATGGGGCCATTCCCTTCTTCTAAAGGAAACAAATACATCCTTGTAGCCGTTGATTACGTTTCAAAGTGGGTTGAAGCCAAAGCTTTACCTACTAATGACGCCAGGTGGTTTGTAACTTTCTGAAAGCTCTTTTCGCTAGATTCGGTGTGCCTCGTGCCATTATTAGTGATCGTGGGACTCATTTTTGCAATGACCAATTTGCTAGAGTCATGGCTAAGTACGGTGTAAATCATCGTCTTTCCACAGCCTACCACCCACAAACTAATGGCCAGGCTGAAATATCCAACCGAGGTCTTAAGCGAATTCTGGAAAGAACCGTGGGAGAGCATCGTGCCTCATGGGCTGATAAACTTGATGATGCTTTGTGGGCTTTCCGTACTGCTTACAAGACCCCGATCGGCTGTACGCCTTATCGTCTTGTGTACGGGAAAGCGTGCCACCTCCCCATTGAGTTGGAGCACAAGGCTTACTGGGCCTTGAAGTGGGCCAATTTTGATATTAACAAAGCCGGTGACCTACGCAAGATCCAACTCAATGAGCTCAATGAACTCCGTAATGAGGCTTATGAAAATTCTTTAATCTATAAGGAAAGGACTAAGCTCATTCACGACTCTAAGATTAAGAACCGAGAGTTCCATGTTGGAGACAAAGTCTTACTTTTTAACTCTCGGTTGAAAATCTTCTCGGGAAAGCTCAAATCTCGTTGGTCCGGCCCATTCACCATCGCCCAAATTTTTCCATATGGTACTCTCGAGCTCGCTCAACCTAATGGACCTAATTTTAAGGTGAATGGCCAACGAGTGAAGTTGTACTTTGGTGAGGATACCTCTCATGAGGTGATTCCTACCCTCACCACGTTCCCCATGAACTAATTTTGGGTCGAGTCAGGCTCGTGACTCGGTTATCAAAAACAAGCGCTCCTCGGGAGGCAGCCCGAGTATCTATCCTTTTCCGTTTTAACCTCCTAAGTGTAGGGGAGCCTCTATAGAGTCTTTGTTTTTGTATGGTGATGTGATTACAGGGATAATTTCACTCTTGGAAACTTTGAAGAACCGTGCTCCCGTGTTATCCAAAATCCGGTTCTATCTCTCAACTATCGTGATTCAATTTTCTTCATACTCACATATTGAAATTGATCACTTTAGTCGTCTCTTCCTTAACTTGAGTTAATCAACGTGCACAATGTCATAAGTGTAGGGGAGACTTTTCCCACATGCTCAAACATTGAGGACAATGTTTATCTTAAGTGTAGGGGGGACTTCTATCGAAGTTTTAAGTGGACTTTTCCATGAAAATGCCTTCATTTAACCGGAAAATCATATTTTTCAACATTTTTCAAATTTTTTATTAACTTTGGCCATTTAGTTGTAATTTTTAAATTTTTATCGTTGCTTTCATATGTATATATTCCACAATTAAGTCAAAAATATTAATAAAGTGGTGTAGCTAGTTTAGAAATCTTTGACATATTAGGCCCGTTGCGTTTATTTTGACTCAACCCGAATAGACTTATCCAAGTTTATTCTAGCTAGTATCCTTAACCATGTAGACCTTAATTGGTTTATTAGGCTAAGCATCCACGAGTCTCATTACTTGAGATTTTAAATTGTGGAGGACGAGAAATGATAGAGTCAATTATAAGTCGGTATTCTTGCGCAAGCTCACTTGGTGTAATTATCTGCCTATTCTCCCATCACTTGCTAATAATTTATCTGCAATAAGTAAGGTCGTACGATTTGAAAAGTTACTTAGCTTCTAGCCCAAGATCGTTTAAAAGTTGCTCGGTAATGATAAGAGTTCATAGCCAAGGCATAACTTATGAAGCGGGGCGCGAAGATTGGCGAGTCCAAAAAGGCCCTAACAAGGCATGAGGATTCCATTTTATTGCTAAAGATCCAAGGCGATGTGAAAAGCATTATTCCTAAGATCAATATGAAGGATCAAGACTCACGACGAAAAGCAATCAACTCCCATAAAGATCATGGAGAAGTCTATCCGAAAACACCCTAACAAGGTATGAGGATAAATAGATCCAAGTCCGAAAAGGAGGCGGATTGTTGTATCTCAAAATCCCAATTAGAGGAAGACTCGTTGGTGTTACGGGATAGCACATTACTCACATCATAGACAACACATAAAAATCGCGTCGTTTAATAATAAATCATTTCCATTCATAAACATCAAAGTTACATCGGTCCCAATTCATATTATTTCATACAAAGTTTTACAAAGTATTTGAATGGAAAATATAGTTTAAGTGCGGGCCATGAATTCTTGTTGTCTTCCCGAGAATTACCTTCAAGTACCTGAGACAAAACATGTTAAAAGAAAAGGTCAGCGATAACGCCGAGTGAATTCATAGAGTTTAATAAATTCCATCAATATAACTTTGGTATAAAATTAGTAGCAAAAATTATTTCGTACAAATCATTGTAATAGGCCATAAAATAGCCAAAATCATTTTATACAAATCTTTATCAAAATCATAATATAGGCATTTGCCTTAAAAATCAGTATACGAATCAATATCGTAAAAACATCATACAATACGTCTTATGACGTTGTATGAAAATAAAAACCGTTATATGAATATGGTTATGAAAACCAAAACACGAACATAATATCAATAGTATGACCCTGTATTGCTAGTCAGGCAATACATCGTAATTCGGTGCGTCTAGTAGTATTTTGTTAATTTGGATTATTATAAGCCGCATGACATTGTTACCTTACTAAACCAACAACGGGTAGCTAACCCGATACTCAATTTGCCCATCTAAAGTAGCGTGTCGTCACAAAGGTCACGATATGGAAATCTTCTCATACATAAATTCGCTTACCAATCAATGTGGCACGACGGGGATCAACCGTCAAGGCGCGAACTGGGGTGATCGTCCCCAAATAGTACTATTATATGCACAAGCGTCTACCAACTCCCGGTAGTTCACAATTCATGCTAATGGGACTTTTAGTGACATAACCTAACTTTAATAATCCATTTGATTTCATCTATCGGGTCCTTTAATCATTTATCGGGTCATACAATCGGGTCATACAATCATTCGGGTCCAAATCAATAAACAAACAATCGGGACAAATGGTGTCCTATTTTATAAAAACTAACATGTTATCTCCTCGCGGGTTTATAAAACATTTATAAAAAACATTTAAAAGAGTGCGAGGCTATGAACTCACGTTGATGTGGGAATGCGGTTTATCGGCAATTCGGACGTACGGTACGTGCTTCAATCACGGAAACCTAGACAAATAATACTCGTCTTAGACTCATGTCCAATGACTTATAAAAATAACAATTATGTATACATATGATGATTATTTATATATGATGATCAAGTGGGTTTACATATTCTCGTTACTCATTTTAGTGTTATGTGTCGGTAACGTTTATACTAGTTTACTAGTTTCACCTATTTACGTGTTTTAGGTCCAATAAGCCTATTATAAGTTTATTAACTTGTGTTAATCCATGTTATACTTATATAATCAGTATTTAAACTTTACAAGTTGGGCCCAAATGGGTTAAGCCCAATAAGTTCTTTTTATAAGAGTTTAACTTATTTAGTCCAATTATTAGTCCAATATGTTTACTTAGCTCGTTAATGTCCGTATGTCCTATAGTTCGGGTTTTTATCGATTTTTACTTGTTATACATGTTTATATATCAGTATGTGAGTTTTATAAAGTTTACATTAGACGGGTCCAACCGTCTAAGTTTTATTTAACAAAAACGTTAATTTTTACGGTAATAGCCGAAAAAGTCGTAAAAATCATGTTTATAGTTTTATAACTTATAAAACTTAACAAGTTACCATTTTTATAAAATGTCCACTTATTTACCATTTTACATATTTATATAAGTGTATTATATGAGTTAGTGGATTTTTATTTATATTTTATACTATTAAATTTTGAGTGCTTATATAATAGTATTATACTTTAATTTCCAAAATCTGATTTTTATCTTCACTTTCACCAAAACTGCCAAATCTAGAGTTCTATATGGAGATAGAAGCTCAAATTTTTATCACATAAACTACATGATATGTGATCCATTTAACTCTTTTCAGCTACTGTTGAATCATCTTCTAAGTTATTTCTAAAAATTGTCCAAAACAGTGAACTCAGATTTGTATCTTAAACTTGTTTTGATCATATCTTACTCATTACAATGATTCCATTGTATGGCCAACTCTCACATGTGTACAAGACCCATAGCTTACTGTATATCCATTAATCTATGCCATTTTAATCAGTTCACCACTTGATTCTTTACTGTTTTATACAGCCAACATATTTAAACAAGATTTTAGCCTTGTTTCTTATAATTTTTCACCTTTTTAAGCATGTTTATCAACACCAAATCCCCATACAATATTTTTATCATCATATAACCATCATATACATATACAATAGGAAATAAAATACATGTTTACATAATCAAAATAACAAGAAGATGAGGAGGACAATCTTTATACCACTATGATGATGTAGGTTGTGATCAAAACATGGATTTTGATGGAGAAACTTGTGATGCACCAAGACCATCTTCATGACCACCAATCTTCATAAACTCCTTGTGGAAAATCAGCCCCAAGACACCAAGGAAACTCCTCCATGGATGTTATAATCACCACCATTCAAGAGAGCTTCAAGAGGGCATCATCATATGTATGTATAACATAGGATTTTGTGGTTAAATTTTGATCAAATGGGTGTTTGAAGGTGGAGTATGGACGAATTTCTAGAGAGAGAGGGAGGAGAGTTGTGTGGTTTGCATGTAAGAAATGAATGGATGGTTTGAGGTGGTGGTTTTGCTAGTTAGTTAGCTTAGTTTGTAAGCCAAAAATTGACAAGTGTAGCTACTTGTTGTAAGGTTGACACCACACACATGGTGTTGGCTTATGTTGGACGCCTCATATAGTGGGGGTGGGGCAAACTTGTTTTGTCTCATCCCCATTTAATTACGGGTACTCCTCGATTCTAGTTTCCTCGATTTGCGTGCCCTCGGGTCGTTTTACGAAAAACGTTTTTATAAATTATGAATCAATGGCACAAAACGAATCCAATAAAAATTGTCTCATCAAAAACGGAGTTCGAAAACGTAAATACGTAATCCTAAGGTTTCCGGTTTAGTCGTAAAGGACGTTAAAATAAAATCGTAAGTCCTAGTCTCTTCTCGTAAATTTGTGAGTTTATGAACCAACACAAATTTAAAACTCCAAAATAATATTCACGGATAAATTTATTTTCTGAAATGTCGGACTGTCACCAAAGACGGTGTATGTAAACGTAAGCACGTAACGTTGAATCCTCTGGTTTAGACGTAGTCGATGCTACTTCAAGACGTAAATCCAGATTTCTTCCCAAAAATAAGTGAGTTCATATAATAACATTAAAATAATATTTTCAATTAAATATCGAGAATAAAATATCAACCATAAATTGACGGATTGTCACAGCATTTACCCCTAAACAGGATCTTTGTCCTCAAAGATCATCTTACCTTACTACTCGCTTCTTATAGAGTTAAAGCCATGTGGGTATTTCCGCCACATTCGGTCTTTTCTCACAAGTGTAATTCATTACAATACGCGAGTTTCGTCAAACATACTATGGGAATAAGATCAGGCTAAATGTTGACTTACTTTTTCTATCCATGATGTTCAGGGGTTTTTGATGAATGCAACTTTTCGCCGATCTAAGCTTTACTAAGAACAATCAGATTTTCACTTGATAGATATTCCATCAAGTTCGATTTACGAAACATAATTCACGCAGTTCTTGAAGTCCTAGGGTAGATCCAGCTTATATGCCTTTCAAACCAATCTTTTACATTATCTCAATGGTCCCATACAACGGGGACTTATATCCCATGATTTGTCAGATCATGAATTCATTTTTCCAAGTTTAAAATTTGTGGCATAACTTCGCTACCCATTTGGCACTTTAAGATTTACATTTCACATTCACATAACCTCTTGCCCACTACCGGCAGTCAATAATCAAATCCTAATTTCAACAATCATTTCAGATCTCGCGGGTCGAATATTTTGCAAGGTTAGGTTCGCCATCATAGGAAACCTTAAACCTAAAAGACATATCCAACTCACTATGGGTGTATGTTGGATGTCTCCATCTCAACTCCTGCTTACAGATGCTCTAATATTTAGATCCTAACAAGATTCGATCTCAATCCTAATATGATGATTATCAACGATAATCCCTCCAAAGGAAAACGATTATACGGTCTATTACCAAAGGTTAATCATTCAAACATAAAACAACACTTATATTACTTTGTATCGTTACTTTACCACGTCCCTTCGATTTGGGGTGGTACATAGTACTCTCATCAAGGTTCGTTCTCATTGATTTCTGAGCAAATCTCTAGAAATTCGACGCGAAGCGAGGATCTTGATATAGATGTTCGATACAGGCACACTATGTTTACATAACTCTTTTTGCATTTATCATTAACGGGGATGATATTAGCAGATTTGGTCAGTCTGTCGACGATGACCCAAATCGAATCAAATTCAGATGATGACCTTGGCAATAGCTAGACGTTTTACTAATGTATGAGGCGATGTCTGCCTTCATAATTTGCCATCAGTACAACTTCTTCTGATAATGATACATTAAATCAGAAATGACAGGAATAGAATACTTATACTTACAAGTTCCAACATAACTATATCTCACAATCCTCCATATTTAGGCAACCACCAGTGGCCTTTTATACATCTAACGCCATCGGCTTCTCAATTTTTTAATGGTTCATATTAGTCGTGAACCCCTTTTTATTATCTATATTATCCTTTTTACAAACATCGTTTATTTTATTATTCTTTTATATTGTTCGGCAATTTATTTTGTACCTTCATTATTAAGGAACATGTCCTAATTGGTTCTTTATCTTTTCTACATAATGCGTCGGTATCTATATTCACCTCTCATGGTGATATAATTATCATGTCCATAATTCACCCAGATATTCTTTCTATATTATGCGTCAGTAATTACGTTCACCTTTCTTCATATTTTCTAAGTTTTAGTTCCTTCTCAACTATCATCTTTTTCCATTTTGCTCAATCCGACGTTTTAAAGTGTCGATAATTATTACAAGTAAATTAATAATAAATATTAAGTTTTTATGAAACGTAAACGTAAAAAGTTTAAATTTCTTAGTTCGACCAGTTATATAAAATGTTCAAAATAAATTTGAATTTAATTAACAAAATTTTTGTTGATTTATCAAAAATAATTAAAATAATTAGTAAGATCCGTAAATGTTCGAAAAATCTTTGTTTATACTTTGGTCAAAATTTTCTAATTTGAAAAAAAAATTGTCGTTTCAAATTTCAAGTCATAAGTTATATAGTTTCCTCAATTCTTCTTAGGTTGTCTAGAAGTATACACAAACATTTACCCCTAAACAGAAGTTTAGTTAAATGGTTTGTGTATAAGGGAATAATCCCTTAAAAATCCTTTGTTAAAACATTTGTCAAAACATATTTCCATTTCTTTTTGGTAAAATCCAAAGTCTTAAAAGGGCTCTTAATTTTTGAAGAGTCAATTTATATTCCATTATCTATTAATCACATGGTTAAATCATGTAAAGGTTCAAGTCTTTAATCACGTGTTAATTATTCAAGGTACAGGTTTTTATTTCTCAGTCATCTAAGGGCAATCTATTAATAATTATTAACTCATTCTTATTCTTATAAACAAACAAATAAATAGTCCTTAATGATCACGAGCATGAATTTATCAAATTACAGCCTACACACGTGATTCATCAAATTTATGAATGCTACATGTGCATTGGTCAATCCAAACGACATCACGTGGAGCTCATAATGTTCATTACAAGCACCGGATGTAGTGATTGGAATAGATAATCTCTTTCGCAGATGCGAAGTTGATAATAACCATGCCGTGGATCAAATCTTTAGAACATACGCAAGAACCTTGTAAATGATCGAACAAATCTTCCATTTCGAGTTATGGACATCGTTTTCGATTGTCAATTTACTCAATTCACAGTAATCTATAAATATAAGGAATGATAACACCATAGCTCTTCAGGATGACAGGCTTGGTATAATAAAATCTTTTTCCGACAACTCTCTCAGTTGTACGGTAATTCCTTAAATTCAGATGGTGCCGACGTATAGTGCACAAGCCACAAGTGCAGCAGAGGAAATATAATCAATACCAATTTCAACTTGCCTTAATGGCGAAAGTCTAGGTAACTCACCAATAAATACCTCCTAAAGTTTCAGATAACATAAACATCTTTTAATAAATTCATATTAGGTTCTTTCTAGATGACAATATCTATAACCAGTTCACAACCATTCACGGTATAATTTCAAGTCTTAATGCAGGATATGGTCATCCATCAAGAATTATTTAGATCACTTTTGATAATCAACATCTTATCATTTAGGGGAATTCAATTCGAGTTCCCATCAATTAAGACAATGTCGTCATGTCATAATCAATCAATCCATTCTACCGGCATTACCAACTTTTCAGTTTTATTGCCGTCGATAAGATGTGAACTTCTCAAAAGACTAATAATAACTCATAATCCTTCACAAATTCAGGGATATTAGGATACACAACTACTATTAAAAGAGTAAGGTCAACGCATAATCTATGCGAGAGAATTTCAAATCAGATACAGATGAAAACATTTAACGAATATGAATATATCCCATGTTTTCATAATTTGAGTACGCATTCGAAAGCTCCTCGGATCGTTACCCAGGTCATTCAAATGAAATCAAATCAAAAGAAATGATAGGAACGTCGATACATCCAGTCGGGCATAAAAACTCGATAATCAAATACTTTTCCTAAGAATCTTACTACGGGAGAATTGAACAAGAAAGAATTATCAATTGTCAAATAAGACAATTTCCACAGATGAGTAAATTCGACTCAGAGGAATAGATGCTACAGGCACATATGTAGGTGTCCCTAACATTATGTCCTTATTTTTCACTTCTTGCAGATCTCATAAAATTTAATCTTTCACAATCTTCAAAGAAAATGTAGTGTTTATTCATTAGTTTTATGGTGACTACTAATCAGCCTTGCATGGTCCATTCCAAATTGTATGTAGGCGCGCAACTATATACAATTTCAAGATTAACGATGCAATACTCAGTTCGTCAAAATTTTATAATCATGTTTATAATAAAAACATTTTCATGCTTAATTCTTAAATAAGAATCAAAAATAAATTTACAAAGACTTTCTTTGTTATGAAAACAATCAAGTTTTTCAAAGGGTTTCATAAACAACTTTATTTCGATAACAATCACTTATAAATCTCACTTTGAATAATCCTTATAGTGATGAAAATTCAATTTTCTCAAAGGATACGGTTTAACTTTATAAAAACAATTAGTGATCTGCAAAAGAGTGATGAAGAGTTGTTCACCAAGAACTAACTACAATATTATAGGAAATAAGCTTAGCCAAATAATCATGAGGTTCATGACCTTGATGGCACTCAACAAGAATAATCCACAACGTAACTCAATTCAAGATGAGTACTTGTTAAATGGTTGCATCACTAATGCGATCATTAGGATGAAGCAATAAAAGATAGATAACATCGATACATGTAGGATTTAGCAATCAAAGGTAGTCTTTTTCATTAATCACAAACAAGTCAAATTGTACCGTAACACATTACGTGTCTCTATGTCATACAATTCTCAGAACTCATCCTACCAACTGATGTCTCAGTTAAGTTAGGGATAATTTTTAAAAGATACCACAATGAATACTAATCTACAAGAGTCACTAGGTGTCCCACATGTCCCAGAAGATCCATCGGTCCCAATTCAGAAGAAGATTTCTTCAATTTATTTATTGGACACTGGGCATCCTCATTAGTGGACAATGGCCTAGGAACAACCCTTAACATGAATCAACAATCAATTAAAACCTTATAATTCAATCACAGAACTTAATGACTTCTATTAATAATCTCATATTCCATATGGGTTAAATTTTACTTTATCCAAGTTTCAAACAATTTTATACTCAAGTCGATATCCTACTTCATTCTCTAATACTTTCAATCTTATTCTTCGGCCTTGTAAAGGCAATACAATCTCAATATAAATCAACACTTAATTTCCAATCCTATTAGCTCTTACAACAACAATTATCAAGTGAGTCATTAATATGAAATGACTTGATCATTCAACTTAGACTTCTCGGAAAGGTATTAGTGGCATGAGGCTTTTGGGTAATGGTTCCAATAACAGCCTCAAGTGAAACATTCCCCCTTTCGATTTCAAATTTAAGAATTGGATGACAACGAATCAGATGACATCTTTCTAGGTGGTAACGTTTTGTCAAACTCCACTCTATAAGAAAAGATCGTCATGACATCGATATCAGATTTAATCTCGCCAATTCTTTTTCAATATCACAATCAACTAATATCTACATTTCTACGAATATCAACCATTTGTTGGGATCATAAATATCCACAACTTGGTTTAGATCTAGGATAGCTAGAATTCCTACGAGAATAGCTTCGATTAATTTACTAGGGGATTTAGGGTTTCTTGTGACAATCTACGTCGTATAAAGACCTCGTATAAATATCAAAATAATCATCAAACAATCATGTAATGAAATAACATCATATATATATATATAATCCAAGTTATATATATATATTAAAATAACACTTCTCAGTCTTGGCCTTGTCGGTAACTCGGGAATTCTTCGGCACTGTTATAGTCAAAAGATTTTTAGACATTTTTAGAAAAATGTTTATAGTTAAAAGATTTTGAAATGTTTTATTCAAAACCTTGGTTTTAAAAATCTTTCATTCTCTATAACGAGAGCTCTGGTACCAAACTGTAACACCCCCAAATTTATACAACTCAATACAGCGGAAGACTCGTTGGTGTTACGGGATAGCACATTACTCACATCATAGACAACACATAAAAATCGCGTCGTTTAATAATAAATCATTTCCATTCATAAACATCAAAGTTACATCGGTCCCAATTCATATTATTTCATACAAAGTTTTACAAAGTATTTGAATGGAAAATATAGTTTAAGTGCGGGCCATGAATTCTTGTTGTCTTCCCGAGAATTACCTTCAAGTACCTGAGACAAAATATGTTAAAAGAAAAGGTCAGCGATAACGCCGAGTGAATTCATAGAGTTTAATAAATTCCATCAATATAACTTTGGTATAAAATTAGTAGCAAAAATTATTTCGTACAAATCATTGTAATAGGCCATAAAATATCCAAAATCATTTTATACAAATCTTTATCAAAATCATAATATAGGCATTTGCCTTAAAAATCAGTATACGAACCAATATCGTAAAAACATCATACAATACGTCTTATGACGTTGTATGAAAATAAAAACCTTTATATGAATATGGTTATGAAAACCAAAACACGAACATAATATCAATAGTATGACCCTGTATTGCTAGTCAGGCAATACATCGTAATTCGATGCGTCTAGTAGTATTTTGTTAATTTAGATTATTATAAGCCGCATGACATTGTTACCTTACTAAACCAACAACGGGTAGCTAACCCGATACTCAATTTGCCCATCTAAAGTAGCGTTTCATCACAAAGGTCACGCTATGGAAATCTTCTCATACATAAATACGCTTACCAATCAATGTGGCACGACGGGGATCAACCGTCAAGGCGCGAACTGGGGTGATCGTCCCCAAATAGTACTATTATATGCACAAGCGTCTACCAACTCCCGGTAGTTCACAATTCATGCTAATGGGACTTTTAGTGACATAACCTAACTTTAATAATCCATTTGATTTCATCTATCGGGTCCTTTAATCATTTATCGGGTCATACAATCGGGTCATACAATCGGGTCATACAATCATTCGGGTCCAAATCAATAAACAAACAATCGGGACAAATGGTGTCCTATTTTATAAAAACTAACATGTTATCTCCCTTGCGGGTTTATAAAACATTTATAAAAAACATTTAAAAGAGTGCGAGGCTATGAACTCACGTTGATGTGGGAAGGCGGTTTATCGGCAATTCAGACGTACGGTACGTGCTTCAATCACGGAAACCTAGACAAATAATACTCGTCTTAGACTCATGTCCAATGACTTATAAAAATAACAATTATGTATACATATGATGATTATTTATATATGATGATCAAGTGGGTTTACATATTCTCGTTACTCATTTTAGTGTTATGTGTCGGTAACGTTTATACTAGTTTACTAGTTTCACTTATTTACGTGTTTTAGGTCCAATAAGCCTATTATAATTTTATTAACTTGTGTTAATCCATGTTATACTTATATAATCAGTATTTAAACTTTACAAGTTGGGCCCAAATGGGTTAAGCCCAATAAGTTCTTTTTATAAGAGTTTAACTTATTTAGTCCAATTATTAGTCCAATATGTTTAGTTAGCTCGTTAATGTCCGTATGTCCTATAGTTCGGGTTTTTATCGGTTTTTACTTGCTATACATGTTTATATATCAGTATGTGAGTTTTATAAAGTTTACATTAGACGGGTCCAACCGTCTAAGTTTTATTTAACAAAAACGTTAATTTTTACGGTAATAGCCGAAAAAGTCGTAAAAATCATGTTTATAGTTTTATAACTTATAAAACTTAACAAGTTACCATTTTTATAAAATGTCCACTTATTTACCATTTTACATATTTATATAAGTGTATTATATGAGTTAGTGGGTTTTTATTTATATTTTATACTATTAAATTTTGAGTGCTTATATAATAGTATTATACTTTAATTTCCAAAATCTGATTTTTATCTTCACTTTCACCAAAACTGCCATATCTAGAATTCTATATGGTGATAGAAGCTCAAATTTTTATCACATAAACTACATGATATGTGATCCATTTAACTCTTCTATAGCTACTGTTGAATCATCTTCTAAGTTATTTCTAAAAATCGTCCAAAACAGTAAACTCAGATTTGTATCTTAAACTTGTTTTGATCATATCTTACTCATTATAATGATTCCATTGTATGGCCAACTCTCACATGTGTACAAGACCCACAGATTAATGTATATCCATTAATCTATGCCATTTTTATCAGTTCACCACTTGATTCTTTACTGTTTTATACAGCCAACATATTTAAACAAAATTTTAGCCTTGTTTCTTATAATTTTTCACCTTTTTAAGCATGTTTATCAACACCAAATCCCCACACAATATTTTTATCATCATATAACCATCATATACATATACAATAGGAAATAAAATACATGTTTACATAATCAAAATAACAAGAAGATGAGGAGGACAATCTTTATACCACCATGATGATGTAGGTTGTGATCAAAACATGGATTTTGATGGAGTAACTTGTGATGCACCAAGACCATCTTCATGACCACCAATCTTCATAAACTCCTTGTGGAAAATCAGCCCCAAGACACCAAGGAAACTCCTCCATGGATGTTATAATCACCACCATTCAAGAGAGCTTCAAGAGGGCATCATCATATGTATGTATAACATAGGATTTTGTGGTTAAATTTTGATCAAATGGGTGTTTGAAGGTGGAGTATGGACGAATTTCTAGAGAGAGAGGGAGGAGAGTTGTGTGGTTTGCATGTAAGAAATGAATGGATGGTTTGAGGTGGTGGTTTTGCTAGTTAGTTAGCTTAGTTTGTAAGCCAAAAATGGACAAGTGTAGCTACTGGTTGTAAGGTTGACACCACACACATGGTGTTGGCTTATGTTGGACGCCTCATATAGTGGGGGTGGGGCAAACTTGTTTTGTCTCATCCCCATTTAATTACGGGTACTCATCGATTCTAGTTTCCTCGATTTGCGTGCCCTCGGGTCGTTTTACGAAAAACGTTTTTATAAATTATGAATCAATGGCACAAAACGAATCCAATAAAAATTGTCTCATCAAAAACGGAGTTCGAAAACGTAAATACGTAATCCTAAGGTTTCCGGTTTAGTCGTAAAGGACGTTAAAATAAAATCGTAAGTCCTAGTCTCTTCTCGTAAATTTGTGAGTTTATGAACCAACACAAATTTAAAACTCCAAAATAATATTCACGGATAAATTTATTTTCTGAAATGTCGGACTGTCACCAAAGACGGTGTATGTAAACGTAAGCACGTAACGTTGAATCCTCCGGTTTAGACGTAGTCGATGCTACTTCAAGACGTAAATCCAAATTTCTTCCCAAAAATAAGTGAGTTCATATAATAACATTAAAATAATATTTTCAATTAAATATCGAGAATAAAATATCAACCATAAATTGACGGATTGTCACATTACTTCCGAGTATCCCGACATGCCCACTGATGATGATTTTGATGAGGCCGATACTCTTTCGAGTGATTCTTCTCATGATGAAGATCCTCCGCCATCACTTGATCCTACTTTGGATGACTACTCATTTGAGGAAGACTTTTCTACTTTCCTCAATACTTACTTCCCTCATGAGAGTGATGCTTCTCCTTTGGACTTTGATAATTATGGTCTTGATCCTACTTCGGATTTGAAGAAAATTCTTTCAAAGGAGAAGAAACCGGACGACACCAACATCCACAACACGTATGTTTTGACACCTCTTTGTCCACCTTCTGAGGACGAGGTTGTGCCTTTTCTTCGCGGATCATCTTCAAATTCTGCTGAGCCTGAGTGCTATATTCCCCTAAAGGAAAAGGTGTTCGATCCCGGTATCGATATTCTTCAGCCATCTCAGTATCCGTCTGATGAAATAAAAGGAAAGATTTTTGGAACTACTGAAGATATGCTTGCACCTCACCATACTTGCTTCCACCGTGCTCCATCTTTGCTTAAGGGAACCTTGCCTACTCTTCTTTGGCTTGCCTTGTTCGCCTTAAGCTTGTGCTATTTGATGGACGAAAACTATGTATTTGATCTCGGTGGATGTTTTTCATGCTTCTTCCTATGATAATCAAGGTCGAGTCAGGGTGAACAACAATCAAGCGCTTCTTGGGAGGCAACCCATGTATCTATCTTTTGTCTATTTATATCCTAAGTGTAGGGGAGACCCGTTGGTGTTTGCTATTTCCTCTCTTCTCATATTCAGCGCTCAATGATCCACTCTTGATGATTTTTGACGACCCGTGATTCCGTGTTTCCGTCTTCCCGGTTCTATCCTAAACTCTTTTCGATTCACTATTTTATATTTTCCAATATTAAAATAGGAATATCTTTAGTTGTCTTTTCTTTAGCAAGATTTAAACAACATGCACAATGTCCTAAGTGTAGGGGAGTTTACTCCCACATGCTTAAACATTGAGGACAATGTTTATATTAAGTGTAGGGGGGACTTCTATCGAAGTTAAGTGGCCTTTTCCTTGTATTTGTCCTCATTTTAACCAGAAAATCAATTTTTCGACATTTTTCAAAATTTCTGATCTATTTTGGCCTATTAGTTTTTACCTTTGTATAGTTATTTTCTTTCTTTACTAGAATAAAATTTTAATAAAGTGGTTTTAATTTTCAAACGTTGTGAATCTTTTGACTCAACCCGATTTTACTTATCTAAGTTTACTCTAGCTAGTATCCTTAACGTGTTTAAGTCAAGTTTTGCTAGGCTTTTATGTAGGGAGCTATAAAACACGAAAGTCTTAACTCTCACGGGTTAAGAACAAGAACTTTTCGCAAGTTCCTATAATTGATCCTAGAGAGTCGTTTATCAAGGGAACTTTAAAATGCGATTTCTAAACTTGAAAAAGTCTAAGAGTTTGCAAGATCCTATAGACGACTCGAAAACCCAAAACTCTGATTTAATAGGCTAAGCATCCACGAGTCTCATTCCTTGAGATTTTAAACTGTGGAGAACGAGAGATGATAGAGTCAATTATAAGTTTGGTATTCTTTCGTGAATTTATGTGAGTTAAATATAAGCCTATTCTCCCATCGATTGCTAATAAATTTATTTGCAATAAATAAGGTTGTACGATTTGAAAAGTTACTTAGCTTCTACCCCAAGATCGTTTAAAAGTTGATCGGTATGGATTAGAGTTCATAGCCAAGGCATAACTTATAGAAGCGGGATGCGAAGATTGGCGAGTCCGAAAAGGCCCTAACAAGGCATGAGGGCTACATTTTGTTGCTAAAGATCCCAAGTGATGTGAAGAATCATTTATCAAAAATCAATATGAAGGATCGAGACACACGACGAAAAGCAAATACTCCCGTAAAGATCATGGAGAAGTCTATCCGAAAAGGCCCTAACAAGGTATGAGGATAAATAGATCCAAGTCCAAAAAGGAGGCGGATCGTTGTATATCAAAATCCCAAATAAAGATTAGAGAAAAATGAAGAAGTCGTGGTCCATGTATGAAGAATCTCTCAAAAACATCAAGTGAAGAAATTCCTATTATGAAGAGAAGGCCATTATTTCATGAACGTCTTTCAAGATTTGAAGTATGAAGTCGCTTCCAAATATCGGTCCGAGAAAGGTCTCAAATCACGAAGCGAGTTATGCCAAGATATGAACTTTTTGAGGTCCCGATAAGCAGTTTTAAAAGATTGTGTCCTTTAGCTAACTATTGATTAAATCGTCCCACTTTATTTTCAGACTTAATAACTATCGAAATAAGTCAAATAATGCATCCTCGTGATTATTCAAGACAACAATAAAATACACCTAGGAATAAGGGAGTCTAAGTAAATATCCCACATGAGTTCGTGTTAGTTTTCTAATTTATAATAACAATGATCTCGTTTTTAAGCTTGGTTTGGAGAATGTGAAAACTTGAGGATGATGATTATTCATGACATTTCCAAAACCCTAAGGTATGTCTTTGATTTCTTTACTTTCTTCCTTTGAATGTTTATAATTTTCTATCTCTTTAATAAAGGCCAATGTGGATTGATTGTGATGAAAAGTGTAATTGTGCTTTGTAACTAATGCATTGCATGAGGACATTGCAATGGTCAAGTGTAGGGGATTTGATAGGTGTGTAAACACCCATCCTTTTTACCACTTAACTACAATAATAACCAAGCCAAAAGATGTATTTTATGTCGTAAATGTCAGAATTATGCGTGGTTTGTGTTTTTGTTGTGATTTAGGACGAAAATGTGAAATGGGGAGAAAACACAGGCATTCACGGGCTTTTATCGAAGAAAAAGACAAAAGACGAAATCAAGAAATCAAGAGTGCAAAAAGAACGGAAGTCCAAGACCAATTCTGAAGATTTATCGAAGAAAAAGTCAAAAGACGGAAGTTTACTAAAATCCGAAGAACTCAAGTCTAATTTATTGAAGAAATTACAAGACGAGAGTAGAAATACCGAGACAAAGTCGTTAAAGTCAAAGAATTAAGAAGATTAAGGACTTAATGACAATTAAAGAAAGAAGAAAGAGGGGAGGAAGCTTCCTCTAAGCACCTCCCTAATCCTCCTATAAATAGTCTTCATTTTCCTTTCATTTGTTTTTGTTGGCTAGAGTGACACTAGTTCTTCCATTTTCATTTCCTTGCACATTTAAATACATGTCATTTACTTAATTGTCAAATTTAAATTCTTGTCTTGCACCTTTAATTCCTTTAATTTCAAGTAAGTTTCCTTTTTATTATTGTTAATCTTTACTTTTTTATTGTCAATCTTCTATCTACCTTTCTTGTCAATCTTTAATCTTTATGCTGATTGTTCATGTTTATGTTTTAGATGTTTTATTGATTTGATTAAAGTGGGTTTTGATTATCTTGATTAGTATTGTTAGTTTGATTGTTTTGGATTGTTTGTTTATTTTTAGTAGATGTTTATTGATTAGTTTGATTTAATCTTGTGGTTGATTTTGATTAATTTTGTTTAGATTCGTGTTATTTGTTCTTCCATGTTCTTCGTTATACTGTTGTTCCCCAGGTTATTCCGGATCAAAACAACTTCTTCTGAATCAAGTGTTTCAGTTGATTATTCCGAATAAAGGCAGATATTCCGGATAGGTGACATATTCCGGATAAAGCTTTTATTCCGGATCAGAGCAGATATTCCGAACCAAAGAAACATTTCGGATCAACATCCAATATTCCGAATAAAGGAGTTCATTCGGAACATCCAATATTCCGAATAAAGGAGTTCATTCGGAACATCCAATATTCCGAGTAAAGGAGTTCATTCGGAACATCAAATATTCCGAATAAAGGTGTTCATTCGGAACATCCAATATTCCGAATAAAGGTATTCATTCAGAACATTCCGAACGAAGGGTTGGAGAATTTGTTTCGGATCAACAGAATATTCCGAGTCAAGGAAAACATTCCGGATAAAGCTTTTATTCCGGATCAAGGGTGTATTCCGGATAAGTGACATATTCCGGATGAACCATTATTCCGAGTGAAGCATTTATTCCGGGTGAACTAGATATTCCGGATCAAGGTTTTGGTAATTACTCCGAGTGAAGAATGTTAATGCAATAAATGCCTAAAAACGTTACTTGCATTTTTCGGTCTCGCCTTGTTTTGATTACGACAATATGTAAAAACAAGCATTTACGAAAACAACGAAAAACGAATTCTTGAGTTCAAGTATTTTTCATTTTACCCATTTTCACTTAAGGTATGGGTAAACAAGTACTAACCTTAATCAAGTGATCAAGTGACTTAATCTTTTCTTAAAACTCACTTTTTATTAAGTGTGACAAGTTTTTATTAAACTTTCTTTTTAAGAAAATGTTTTATTAAATTAATTATTTGAAATTTGAAAATGGCATATTCTTATTTGGTTAAGAATATCCTTTCAGGATATTTTTTATATCCAGATAAGACCTCCACCACTAAAGGACAAAAAGGAGCGGAGTCTAGTCCGGCGGTACCTTAGCACCTAGGCGGTACCTTATCGATAAGGTACCGCGGGCTAAGATAAGGTAACGCGGGTAGAACTAGCCGTTGGCTCCTTTGTCCTATAAATAGTGGACCATTCTCAGCTTTTCATCTCACCTCTTTTGCACATTTATTTCCAGATTCAAACCCCTTCTTTAATCACTCAAATCTTTGATCATTTGTTTGATTATTACTTGTTTAAGAAGTGAATCTTGTTCTTCCATCCCTTCCTCTCCAAGTGCAAAGAGAAGAACACTATCCTTGTGAAGTGTTGAGTCCACCACCAAAGATCCATTGAAGATCTAATTTTATACATTTGTAGTTGTGTCATAGTTGTGAAGATCCAAGTAGTTGTGTCTATTTGGAAGTTGTGTATGTACTAAGTATAGTTGTGTAGATTGGTCCTAGCTACGATTAGGGCTCGACTTTTAGCTTAGAGTCGGAAATTGGTTAAGCGACGTGTACGGTTTTCTCCACCATAAGGAGCTTGTTGTGTAGTGAACTCTCGAGTAAGGAGTACTCGAGGAGTGGAGTAGGAACGAGGAGTGAGCTTCGTTGCCGAACCACTATAAATCCTTGGTGTTCGGTTTGATCTTTCTTTACCCTTAACTCTTTACATTCTTTATTCTTTATGCATATACATGTGTTAGTATTAGATTAGTTACACTATCATTCTTTATTCTTTGTGGATATATTTTTGTTAGTATTAGTTTAGTTACACTATCATTGTTCATATTGTGCATAAGAAGATTTCACATATTTCCTCAAGCCTAAGTTTTTGAAAAAGGATTTTTGGAAACCACATTTTAACAAGTAAATATAAGAAACTATTCAACCCCCCCCCCCCTTCTAGTTTCTACAATTGGTATCAGAGCGGGTTGCTCATGAATTTTTAAAGTATATTGTATTTTAAAACTTGAATCGATCTATGGATTCCAACAAATACCTAGAAGGGCAATCTATGCAAAGACCACCACTTTTTGAAACCGATAGTTTTATTTATTGGAAAAATAGATTTGAACCTTATGTGAAATCAAAAGATTTAGATCTTTGGCATGTTATTACCAATGGTGATTTTTTACCGTTTCAATTTAATGAAGTTTCTAAAACAAAAGAATTGGTCACTTTTGACAAAGCTAATGACGATACTAAAAAGAAACTTTCAAAAAATAATGAGGCTAAAATGGTGATTTATAATGCTTTGCCTAAGAAAGAGTATGAAAGAATTTTTATGTGTGAAACCGCTAAAGATATTTGGAACACTCTTTTAGTAACCCACCAAGGTAATAGCCAAGTCAAAGAAAGCAAAATCGATCATCTTGAACAACAATATGAACATTTTGTCATCTTAGAAGATGAAACTATTGATAGTGCACTTGCTAGGTTTAACACCATTATTACTAGTCTAAAAGCACTTGATGAAGGTTTTTCTAGCAAGAACAATGTTAGGAAGTTTCTAAGGGCCTTACATCCAAAGTGGAGAGCAAAAGTCACGGCGATTGAAGAGTCGAAAGATCTCTCAACTTTATCACTCGATGAACTCATAGGAAACTTGAAGGTTCATGAGATGATAATTTTGAAGTACTCGAAATTAGTGAAAACCAAGAGTGAAAGGAAATCTCTTGCACTTAAAGCCAAGAAGGCACAAAGTGACCATGATAGTTCTTTAGAAAGCGATGACGAGGAGTATGCATTGGCGGTGAGAGATTTCAAGAAGTTCTTCAAGAGACGAGGTCAACACGTTAGGCAACCCAACTATGACAAGAAACCATTGTCAAAGAATCGGTTTGTCAAGAACGAAAAAGGTGATAGGAATTGCTTTAGATGTGGTGATCCAAATCACTTCATTGGTGATTGTCCAAAGCCCGCTGGTGGTAAAAACCACATGGCGTTCGTTAGTGGCGCTTGGAGTGATAGCGGTGAAGATGATGATGACAATCCCAAGGAGGAGAAATGTCTTATGGCTCACACTTCTAAAGAGGTACATTCCGAAACCGAATATTATAGTAATGATAGCTCCACCTTAGATGATATTGAATTTGAAGGCAAATATGATAGTTTACACAAACTTAGTCTTAAATTCATAGAAAAGAACAAAACCTTAAAATCAACCAAAACTAAGCTTAAAAATGAGATCAATGAACTTAGGGAGAAATTGGCTAAATTTGAGATAAACAAAGAGGTTGATTTAGGTTGCTTAAGTTGCGAGAAATTAGATTAGAAAATGAAGATCTCAAGAGCACCTCCATTAAATTGGAAAAGTTCATGAAAGGTACTAGTGCTTTTGACGACATGTTAAACAAACAAGTTCATTCAAAGGAAAGACTTGGTGTAGGTTTTAACTCAAATGAAGCCTCAACTAGTGAACCAAAGCAAGTCAGGTTTTCTCAAAAAACTCCTGCTGTACGCGGTACCCGATTGTATGGGGCGGTTCCTTATCAACATGGAACCGCCGTCATAGATAAGGAACCGCGGCCAGAGGTTGATTTTGGTGAAAATCCTGAACTTTCTGATAAATCTAAGTTAGATGAAAAACCAAAGCATCTTATTGTTAACAAGGTAAAATTACCCATATTTGACGACAATGCTATTGGTAAGTTCTACAAGCCATTAAGTAAACCTCTCATGGGAAATAGAAGTTTATCTAGACTATCCTCTACTCCACCTAGAGTACGGAATGAGTCTAAGCCTAGAAGTAGAACGACAACGCCTAGAAGAGATAATCAAAACAATTCACGATCTAGAAGTAAAACTCCAACACCTAGAAGGAATAATAATAACTCTAAACCTAGATCTACACCTAGGAGAAATAATGAACAACAAAATGGTTACATGAATTACTACCCTCCTTCATTTTGTTCTCCATGAGGAACCCCTCCTTCATTCATGCATCCTAACCAAATGCAAGGGATGTTTGGAACTAACAATTTTGGACCCATGAGATATTGGGGACCAAATGTTTGATCTTGTATGTTGTTACCTAGATATGCTTGGGAATTGATTTGGAGCCCGATGAGTGCATTAAGGATAGTGGATGTTCTAAACACATGACGGGTAATCGAAGTTTGTTCTCGCATTACAAAGTATATGATGGAGGTAACGTCACATTCGCTAGTAGTCTACGTGGTAATATCATTGGTAAAGGTACGGTTTCTCTTGACTCCATGACCATTGAAAATGTTGAGCACGTAGATAACTTAGGATTTAACCTTTTAAGTATAGGTCAAATTTGTGATAATAAGTGTAAGGTCATCTTTTCGGAACATGACAGTGAAATCGTAAAAGATGGAAAAGTCAAAGGTGTTAGAAAGCATGGGCTTTATGTCATGAAGGTTAATAAGAAGTCAAAAGACAACATATGTCTTGCGACTATAGATGACAGTTCTACTCTTTAGCATAGGAGATTAGGTCATGCTAATATGCGTTTAATTTAATCTTTAGTCTCTAAGGAGTTGGTAAGACACCTCCCCAAGATTAAGTTTGATAGTCACTTTTGTGATGCTTGCAAAGTTGGAAAGCAAGTTCACTCAAGTCACAAAGCCAAGAATTTGGTTTCGATTTCTCGGTGCTTAGAGCTCCTACATATGGATCTTTTTGGACCTTCCGCCATACGGAGTTATGGAGGTAACCTTTATACCCTAGTTATAGTTGATGACTATTCTAGATTCACTTGGACTAGATTTTTGGCATCTAAGAATGAAGCTTTCGATCATTTCGAAATCTTTAGTTGAAGAATTCAAAATCAACTAGGATGTTCAATTGTTTCTATTAGGACGGATCATGGTAGGGAATTTGATAATGAAGTGCAATTTGGTGCCTTTTGTGAAGCTTATGGTATTACCCATAACTTCTCGGCTCCTCGCACTCCACAATCAAATGGGGTAGTTGAAAGGAAGAATAGGAATCTCCAAGAGATGAGTAGGACGATGTTAAACGAGCAATCTTTGCCTCAAAAGTTTTGGTGCAATGCCGTGGACACATCGACTTATATTCTCAACCAAATTCTTATTCGACCTTTCCTAGGAAAGACCCCCTATGAGATTCTTAAAGGTAAGAAAACCTCATTAGAATACTTTAGGGTGTTTGGAAGCAAGTGCTTTATCCTCAACACCAAAGACTACCTTACCATGTTTGACCCAAAATCTTACGAAGGTATCCTTTTAGGTTATTCCCAAACTAGTAAAGCCTACATAGTCCTAAATAGAACCACGTGGGTTATTGAAGAATCACTCAATGTAACCTTTGATGAAACCCCTCCTTCACCCAAGACACCACCATTGGTTGATGATGACTTGGATGAATTAGAAGTAGTTAAAGCCAAAGAGGTTAGAAAAATAGGAATTGAAGACCTTAGTGTTGAAAAGGAAGTAAACATTAAGGAATCTAGGGATCATACTCTCAATAATGTCATTGGTGACTTAAATCAAAGGACCCTAAGATCTCAAGTCCAAAACCAAAGCAACTTCTTTTGTTTTGTCTCCTTGATTGAACCAAAGAATGTTAAAGAAGCTTTGACGGATGAGAGTTGGGTCATTGCGATGCAAGAAGAATTGAATCAATTCGTTGCCAATGATGTTTGGGAACTTGTTCCTCCACCTAGAAGTTCTACCATTATAGGAACCAAATGGGTATTTAGGAATAAGCTAGATGAGAATGGTGTTTTGTCTCGTAACAAAGCTAGACTTGTAGCACAAGGCTATAATCAACAAGAAGGGATTGATTATGACGAGACATATGCACCGGTAGCTAGATTAGAATCAATTAGAATCCTTTTTGACTACGCTTGTACCTTAGATTTTAAGCTTCAACAAATGGATGTAAAGAGTGCATTTCTTAACGGCTTGATCAATGAGGAGGTATATGTGGCTCAACCTCCCGGCTTCATTGATTTTGAGAAACCGGACCATGTTTACAAGCTTAAGAAAGCACTTTATGGACTCAAACAAGCACCCAAAGCTTGGTATGATAGACTTAAAGCGTTTCTTGTTAAACATGAGTATACCATGGGAATGGTAGACAATACACTCTTTACAAAGAAGAAAGGTCCTCACCTCATAATCGTACAAATATATGTTGATGACATTATATTTGGCTCAACTTGTCAAGAATTGTGTGATGACTTTGCCAAAATCAGGCATGATGAGTTTGAAATAAGTATGATGGGAGAACTTAACTTCTTTTTAGGACTCCAAATTAAACAAATGGACGATGGTATTTTCTTTAGTAAATCTAAGTACGCTAAAGAAATGCTAAAGAAATTTGGATTAGAAGAATCTAGACCAATAAAGACCCCTATGGCCTCGGATACTAAACTCACCGTAGATGATGATTGTGAGTCGGTAGACAACACCAAATATAGAGGTATGATTGGTAGTTTGCTGTACCTAACGGCAAGTCGACCGGATATCATGTTTAGTGTTTGCCTTTGTGCTCGCTTCCAAGAGGCTCCCAAAACCTCTCACCTTGAAGCGGTTAAGCGTATCTTCCGATACATTAAAGGCACTATACATTTAGGATTATGGTATCCTAAAGGGACCCGCGTAGAAACCATTGTCTACGCGGACTCGGATCATGCGGGAGACTATGTGGACCGGAAAAGCACTAGTGGAGTTTGTACCTTCATGGGTTGTTGTTTAACTTCTTGATTCTCCAAGAAACAAACCGCTCTTGCAATATCCACCACGGAAGCCGAGTATGTGAGTGCCAGAAAAGCATGCCAACAAGCTCTATGGATGAAGTAAGCGCTTGTTGATTAAGGGATTTCTCTTGATGATGTTCCCATCATGTGCGATAATAAAGGCGCTATAGACCTAATCAAGAATCCCGTGCAACATTCGCGAACCAAACACATAGAAATTAGACACCATTTCCTTAGGGATAATGTTCAAAAGGGGAACATTTCTATTGAGAAGGTGCCCTCCGAGGACAACTTAGCCGACATCTTCACTAAGCCACTTAAGAGGGAACCTATTAATTACCTACGTCTAGGTCTAGGATTAATGGAACATCTTCCTTGATTTCCTTCTTTTTATAGTTTATCACTTTGAGTCTTTGAGTATTTTAAACTCCTTTTGAAAAATCTTCTCCTATCCTTTTCAAAATTCTCAAAGTCTCTTTCAAAAATGGTTGAGAAATTCGTTTGACATTGTTAATTCAATCTAAAAACGATTTTTCATAGATTCTCGCTATTAATCTAGAGCTTACATAATTCATATGTATGATTCTCTCAAACATAGCAAGAACAAGATAGAATCATGGAGGATCATTGTGTCATGACTTAAGGTCTTGTCTTACACACCTCCTACATCGATTTTTTAATCCATGTATTTTGGTCAAATCTCTATTTGGTAAGTTTGCATATGTTTTCTTTGTCTATCTTTGCTTTTAAGCATATCCCTATGATAAGTTAGACTAGAAAAATAAGATTTGCTGAAAAATCTTCCTCCAAACACCAAACCCTGCCTCTGCAGGCGGTTCCATATGTGAACCGCAGTACCTTATTGATAAGGTACCGCCACCCTAGATAAGGAACCGCCTACAGTGCCTTCCTTTTTCGGGTTTTTGTCTGAAACTCCAGATTTGCTCCAACATTTTTTGAGAATCTTTGTTTCAAACCCTTTGACCACCCCAAAAATACCCTAAGCCTTCCCTATTTAAACCATAAGCATTTTTGCATTACTTCACATCCAAAATGTCTTATTCTCCCAATGAAAGCCTTGAATCTCCTCCATTTTCTCCAATTGCTTTCAATCCCAACTCACCCAAAAACCATTACAATCCAAACTCACCCAAGAACCCTCTTAATCACATGTCTCTTACCAAGAATGTTGATTGTGGAACATCTTTTCTTCCACCACCACCCTTTAGTGTTCTTCCTCCTTCTCATGATAATGTCATGCATCATGGAACATATTGTCAATGTTGTCAATATCAACACCTTGCTATGGCACACATCTATGAGGAGTTGAGCTACATCAAGAGTCTCTTAATAAAGCCTCCTCTTCACTTTGATTATGAGATCTCCAACAAGCCACCACCACCACCCTCCGCCATTACCTTGTCTTTCATATAAGCATTGGTTGCTTATCCACAAGACACCAAATTCAAGCAAATCTTAGAATTCTAGAATAACTAGGATAAGATTTATGCTTTTGGCTTGTTCCTTTTTCCATACTTCTTTGTATGATGTCCTTTTAGTAACCTATCTTGGATCTTTGTCTTTATGTTTTCTTCTCTTTTATTTTTTTATGTGACCTATTGCTATATATTGTTGGTTGTTTCTTTTGTTTAACTAACCCTTCTATGTAGCTTGTCACCATATCTCGATTCCTCGGTGCCCCAAGCTAGGGGGAGTAAGCACCAAGGGGGAGTCTTTGCGAAGTCCGTTTCTTCAAACACCGACTTGTGCAACCTTTTTGCTTCGACAAAGGGGGAGAAATGAATAAACTCGTCTTCGAAAATCTTGTTTTTTTGTGATTGAGTTTATGTATTGTCGGAATCAAAAAGGGGGAGATTGTTAATGCAATAAATGCCTAAAAACTTTACTTGCATTTTTCGGTCTCGCCTTGTTTTGATTACGACAATATGTAAAAAAAAGCATTTACGAAAACAACGAAAAACGAATTCTTGAGTTCAAGTATTTTTCATTTTACCCATTTTCACTTAAGGTATGGATAAACAAGTACTAACCTTAATCAAGTGATCAAGTGATTTAATCTTTTCTTAAAACTCACTTTTTATTAAGTGTGACAAGTTTTTATTAAACTTTCTTTTTAAGAAAATGTTTTATTAAATTAATTATTTGATATTTGAAAATGGCATATTCTTATTTGGTTAAGAATATCCTTTAAGGATATTTTTTATATCCAGATAAGACCTCCACCACTAAAGGACAAAAAGGAGCGGAGTCTAGTCCGGCGGTACCTTAGCACCTAGGCGGTACCTTATCGATAAGGTACCGCGGGCTAAGATAAGGTATCGCGGGCAGAACTAGCCATTGGCTCCTTTGTCCTATAAATAGTGGACCATTCTCAGCTTTTCATCTCACCTCTTTTGCACATTTATTTCCAGATTCAAACCCCTTCTTTAATCACTCAAATCTTTGATCATTTGTTTGATTATTACTTGTTTAAGAAGTGAATCTTGTTCTTCCATCCCTTCCTCTCCAAGTGCAAAGAGAAGAACACTATCCTTGTGAAGTGTTGAGTCCACCACCAAAGATCCATTGAAGATCTAATTTTATACATCTGTAGTTGTGTCATAGTTGTGAAGATCCAAGTAGTTGTGTCTATCTGGAAGTTGTGTATGTACTAAGTATAGTTGTGTAGATTGGTCCTAGCTACAATTAGGGCTCGACTTTTAGCTTAGAGTCGGAAATTGTTTAAGCGACGTGTACGGTTTTCTCCACCATAAGGAGCTTGTTGTGTAGTGAACTCTCGAGTAAGGAGTACTCGAGGAGTGGAGTAGGAACAAAGAGTGAGCTTCGTTGCCGAACCACTATAAATCCTTGGTGTTCGGTTTGATCTTTCTTTACCCTTAACTCTTTAAATTCTTTATTCTTTATGCATATACATGTGTTAGTATTAGATTAGTTACACTATCATTCTTTATTCTTTGTAGATATATTTTTGTTAGTATTAGTTTAGTTAAACTATCATTGTTCATATTGTGCATAAGAAGGTTTCACGTATTTCCTCAAGCCTAAGTTTTTGAAAAAGGATTTTTGGAAACCACATTTTAACAAGTAAATATAAGAAACTATTCAACCCCCCCTTCTAGTTTCTACAAAGAAGAATCATTCCGAACGAAGGTTACATTCCGGATGAGTGATTATTCCGAACGAAGGATTATTCCGAATGAGCTGTTTTCAAGTTCTTTTTAGTTTCAGTTTTTAAGTTTTAATTTATAAGCTTTACTTTTCCCGCCTTTTTACTTAGTCGCACTTTAAATTTACTTGCCTTAGATTTATTTTAAGCCTTACCTTAGTTAATTTTTTAGTTGCGTTTTAAGTTTGCCTTTAAGTTAGTTTTAAGTTTGCGTTATTTACTTTTAGTGCCTTTTAATTCTCGTCACGCTTTTAATTCCCGTCAATTATTTTAAATTAGATTTAGATTTACTTTAAAGTCTCTTGCTTTTAATTTTACTACAACGACACAACTATTTGTTTCACCAAAGACGACTGAGTCGCACAGTTAACCAGTTATCAATTCGATTAGACAGGAACAACAATAAATTTCATACTAGGTAAAAGCCTCGTATCAAAAACCCCAAACAAAATAAGCACAGAAATAAGCTGATAATCAGATAAGCATAAAAACAAATAAGCAGATTTAATAATCTATTAAAACTTAAATCAAAATTAACCTAAATAAACTGTTAAACAAAAATAACAATAATAAATAAGGTAAATCCAAATAAACTAAATTCCTATCATAAACTTAATACAAGCAGACATAATAAATCAAACGTAACCAAAAATAATCCAAACAATAGCAGAACAAAACAAATAAGCAGATAACATTAAACTAAATCAAAACTTAACTAAAAATTAAAAGAGAAAGGAGAATAGAACCTATTGTCGAAACCGTTGTGACGAAGAGCGGCGCTGAGCCGTCTTTTTAACCGAAAACAAAAACCACCTTCATCATCTCGACTTCTGTGACAATCCGTCAATTTATGGTTAATATTTTATTCTCAGATATTATTTAAAAACATTATTTTAATGTGATAATATGAACTCACTTATTTTTGGGAAGTAATTTGGATTTACGTCTTGAAGTAGCATCGACTACGTCTAAACCGGAGGATTCTACGTTACGTGCTTACGTTTACATACACCGTCTTTGGTGACAGTCCGACATTTCAGAAAATAAATTTGTCCATGAATATTATTTTGGAGTTTTAAATTTGTGTTAGTTCATAAACTCACAAATTTACGAGAAGAGATTAGGACTTACGATTTTATTTTAACGTCCTTTACGACTAAACCGGAAACCTTAGGATTACGTATTTACGTTTTCGAACTCCGTTTTTGATGAAACAATTTTTATTGGATTCGTTTTGTGACGTTGATTCATAATTTATAAAAACGTTTTTCGTAAAACGACCCGAGGGCACGCAAATCGAGGAAACTAGAATCGAGGAGTACCCGTAAATAATTGGGGATGAGACAAAAACAAGTTTTGCCCCACCCCCACATGGGACGGCCTAAAGGAAGCCACCACACCAAATTTGGTGGCAAGTTTTTAGCTTAATGTTTACACATGTCATTAGCTTACACTTTAAGCTTTTCATACAACAAAACCATTAGCAAAACAATTTACCACTCACACACTCATGCAAACAACTTCCATCCTCCCTCTCTCACTCTAAAAATGCCGTCCCATTTCACACCACAAACCACCATCACTTGATCTTGATTCTACCATAAAATCTCATGTTATTTACATACATATTGAAGTCCTTTTGAAACGCTATTGATTGATGAAAGTTATAACATCCAAGGAGGAGTTTCCAAGGAGTACTAAGGCTGATTTTCCACAAGGAGTTGATGAAGATTGGAGGTCTTGAAGATGGTCTTGGCTTTGCACAAGTTTCTCCATCAAAATCCATGTTTTGATCACAACCTACATCATCATGGTGGTATAAAGATTGTCCTCCTCAACTTCTTGTTATTTTGATTATGTAAACATGTATTTTATTTCCTATTGTATATATTTATGATGATTATATGATGATAAAAATGTTATGTGGGGATTTGTTGTTGATAATCATGGATAAAAAGATGAAAAACTATAAGAAACAAGTCTAAAATCTTGTCTAAATATGTTGGCTGTGTAAAACAGTAAATAAACAGGTCATGGACTGATAATATGATGAAGTAGAATCTATTTACAGTAAGCTATGGGTCTTGTACACATGTGAGAGTTGGCCATACAATGGAATCAAAATAATGAGTAAGATATGATCAAAACAAGTTTAGGGTATAAATCTGAGGTTACTGTTTTGGACGATTTTTAGAAAATACTTAAAGATGATTCAACAGTAGCTATAGTAGAGTTAAATGTAGCACATATCATGTAGTTTATGTGATAAAAATTTGAGCTTCTATCTCCATGTAGAACTCAAGATATGGCAGTTTTGGTGAAGATGAAGTTAAAAATCAGATTTTTGGAAAATTAAAGAATAATACTATTATATAAGCACTCACATTTTAATATATAAAATATAAAATAAAAACCCACTAACTTATAAAGCTTATTTATATAAATATATATAAAAGGTTAATCAAATGGATAAATTATATAAATGGCGGTGAAATAATGTTTATAAGTAATAAAAACTATAAACATGATTTTTACGACTTTTTCAGCTATTGCCGTAAAATTAACGTTTTTGTTAAATAAAATTTAGATGGTTGAACCCGTCTAATGAAAACTTTATAAAACTTATATACTGATATATAGACATGTATAACAAGTAAAAACCAATAAAACCCGAACTATAGGGCATACGGACATTAACAAGCTAAGTAAACATATTGGACTAATACTTGGGCTAATAATTGGACTAAATAAGATAAACACCCATAAAAAGAACTTATTGGAATTAACCCATTTGGGCCCAACTTGAAAGTGTATGTACTGATAATAAAAGTACAAAATGGATTAAAATAAGTTAAATAACTTATAATAAGCTTGTTGGACCTAAAACACGTAAATAGGTAAGACGAGAAAACTAGTATAAAAAGTTATCAACACATACCTCTAAAATGAGTAAACGAGAATATGTAAACCCACTTGATCATCATATATATATATAATCATCATATGTATACATAGATGTTATTTTTATAAAGTCATTGGACAAACGTCTAAGACCGAGTATTATTTGTCTAGGTTTCCGTGATTGAAGCACGTACCGTACGTCCGAATTGCCGATAACCCGCCTTCCCACATCAACGTGAGTTCATAGCCTCGCACTCTTTTAAATGTTTTTATAAATGTTTTATAAACCCGCGAGGGAGATAACATGTTAGTTTTTATTAAATAGGACACCATTTGTCCCGATTGTTTGTTTATTGATTTTGGACCCGAATGATTGAATGGCCCGATTGTATGACCCGATAAATGATTAAAGGACCCGATAGATGAAATTAAATGGATTATTAAAGTTAGGTTATGTCACTAAAAGTCCCATTAGCATGAATTGTGAACTACCGGGATTTGGTAGACGCTTATGCATTTAATAGTACTATTTGGGGACGATCACCCCAGTTCGCGCCTTGACGGTTGATCCCCGTCGTGCCACATTGATTGGTAAGCGAATTTATGTATGAGAAGATTTCCATAGCGTGAACTTTGTGACGACACGCTACTTTAGATGGGAAAAATTGGTATCGGGTTAGCTACCCGTTGTTGGTTTAGTAAGGTAACAATGTCATGCGGCTTATAATAATCCAAAACTAACGAAATACTGCTAGACGCTCCGAATTACGATGTATTGCCTGACTAGCAATACTGGGTCATACTATTGATATTATGTTCGTGTTTTGGTTTTCATAACCATATTCATATAACGGTTTTTATTTTCATACAACGTCGTAAGACGTATTGTATGATGTTTTTACGACCGTATAATGATTTTAAGGCAAATGCCTATACTATGATTTTCGATAAGGATTTGTATAAAATGATTTTGGCTATTTCATGGCCTATCAAAACGATTTGTACAAAATGATTTTCAGTAATACTTTTATACTGATATTATATTGATGGAATTTATTAAACTCTATGAATTCACTCGGCGTTATCGCTGACCTTTTCTTTTAACATGTTTTATCTCAGGTACTTGAAGGTAATTCTCGGGAAGACGACAAGAATTCATGGCCCGCACTTAAACAATATTTTCCATTCAAATACTTTGTAAAACTTTGTATGAAATATAATGACTTGGGACCGATGTAACTTTGATGTTTATGAATGGAAATGATTTATTATTAAACGACGCGATTCTTATGCGTTGTCTATGATGTGAGTAATGTGCTATCCCGTAACACCAACTAGTCTTCCGCTGTACTAAGTTGTATAAATTTGGGGGTGTTACAACTTCGAACAAAAAACCACTCTTCGAACCAATCGAACCAAACAAACCTAATTGGGCCTCGAATAGTTAGCCTTTTTTATTTTCCCAGTAGGGGAAAATATATTACTCTTTCCTTTATATTTTTTTTATTTTTTTATAATAATAATAATAAAACGTGAACAGTAGAATTAAAAGCAGAAAGCAGATTAAAGATTAAATTTAGACAGGAATTTAAAGGAGACAGAAATAAACTAAAATCCAACTTTTCATTGATTAATTAAAAATTACAAAGACTGGAAAATTAAAAATACAATAACCCTAATCTAATTTGCAGAAAATTAAAAATAAAGAAAAAGTGCTCCAATTACATGTGAAAGGGGGTTTTTATAGGAGAAACCCTCAAACCCTCTTGGTGGCTTCAAAGGTAAGCAATCAATCCTAGCCCTTAAATCTTCTCTTCTCTTTCTTCACTTCAAATCAACGGCTGAAAACGATCCTTGTGAGCCACGGATTGCCATGATGGCATTTTTGTGCTTCTTGTGCTTGTTTGAGGGTGAGGTGGATTGTTTTGATTGGAGGAAGGGTGTGTGGTGATGTGGGATAACCAATCACAAAACAAGGAATTGCCACGTATGAATTGGAGCTGAGGACCACTCCTTGGTGTCATCCCCGATTCTTGGGGGGATTTAATTTCCTTTGTGTGAATTACCCAATAAGGGTAAAAGCCCCAATTTTTAATGGTTATTTTTGATCTAGGGTAATTAGGGTTTTTTGGTGGCTGAGTAAAAATGGTGGAGAAGAAAATAGTGAATGGGTGTTTTGTTTTCTAGAGTGTAACGAAAAGTGGGAGATGGGGTAAGTAAATAAAAATCGTTTTTATTAATAAATGTGTGGGGAGGTGTGTAGGTTTATTAATTTATGGGGTGAGTGGGTAAAAAGTTGGGACACGTGTGTGGGAAGGATATTATTGACCGGTTTGTGTGAGTTATAAATAATTGGGGTTGGGAAAATGGGTGTTCGACCGGGTTTATCCCACAATCAAAGTAAAAAGCTATTTATCCCCTTTCCAGCCATATATTATGAAATGGGCTTGAGGCCCAATTGCTTCCAAACGCCTCATTTATTTACTCATCAACATGGGCTTTGGCCCAAATTGCTTCCAAACCGTCTTTAATTAGCCAAATGGGCTTGTTTTGGGCTATTTTATCCATAAGTAAATAATGCTAACTCCTTTATTGGGCTTTTGGGCCCAATAAGTAAAAGTGGGACCCACCAAGCCTGAAATCTTTGTAAATGATTAAATCCACTAAAACGAACTTGATTTCGGCTTTGACGATCTTTCCTTTAAAGTCGTGTCGAATTCGCCGGTTTTCGTGATCTTTGGCACACTTTTGGTCTTTTGACTTTGTCTTCGTCTCTTTTTGGACTTTTCTTCGACATTTGACCGTGAAATCCCGTGTTTTCTCTTTTTTTGATCATTTGTACCTATTTTAACACAAAAACACAAAACCACGCGTAATTCCGACTTTTACGATATAAAACACATGATTAGGTCTTGTTTTTCCTTGATTTTAGTGGCAAAAGGATAAGTGTTTACACACTTATTAACTCCCCACTAATAATACTGATAAAATGGCCAAGCTGAGCTGAATGGGACGCTGCAGGATATCACTCTCCTATAGGTGAGTCATGACACCGGTGCCTCAAGTGTCATGGTTACGGTACCTCCGTAACTAGTACATAAACTGATCATGCTTGTATATAAAGCTCAGGCAATTTATTTAGTTATTAACATGATTACTGATAAGCTTAAAACATATACTGGGAAAACATTTGGCTGCAGACGGGGAATTCTAATCATGCATAGAAAGGAAGTCCTTGCTGAAGGACGGGAAATCCGTACCTCGTGTCCAGTAATGAAATAAGAGTGAGAGCTGAAGGATCTACAATGACTTCACGGATACTACATAGATAAAGGACGCTGAGATGAGTTGTCTGATTACAGTTTACTGTTACTGATTTTTATCTGTTCTTAATTTAATTTATCTTATTCCTATGTTACTGTTTGTATATAATCTGATAAGTTCTGATTGTTCTTAAGTATTTCTGATAAGTGTATTTCTATAATCTTTTACTACTTTACTTATCGTATAATATCAGTAACTTTCTAAAAACAGCAGGTTTTTATATATAGTAACCAGCTTCGGATATCTACAAAAATTGTGAACTACTACTATTAAAATTGATTAAATGTATATCAAACCAGTTATGTGCTTATTCTAATATATGTTCAAAAACGACCGTTCTTCAATTCTATCATTTTCCAAGTCATAAGTTACTACTATTTTTGTAAGTAATTAACTATATTATAATACTACTATTCTAACACTTCCATACTTCCATTTAATGAGTAATTGGTGTTTGCATTTTTAATTCACTTTTCATGCTAGTATATGTTATTACACACATGTTAACCAAATATTATAAATCTGAAACATGTATTCAATCATATTATTTTTGTTATGTACCGAACCAAGCCAGTAGGCATGAGTGAAAATATTCTTGTATTTGGTGCATTTCAAAATCAGCACAAGGACGTGCATGAAAAACATGTTTGTGACAAGGTAAATCACTTTTGCTATTGTTTCAGTCATATTCCGTTTCAAACATGACCATGATTTTCGTTTACAAAAACTCATTCGACCGAGTTGATAACAATTATAAATAATAAACGTTAATATCGTGGGTCCAAATTACCTCCATGCGAATAGATCGAGACAACCACGGGCGATAGTGCGAACCCTAAATCTGGACATAACTCAAACCGAACAACGACTCGAACCTCCAGCGAATGAAACCGAAGTCTCTTACCAGGTCTCGGTATCATCACATTCGACCATAGTGATATTTCATTGCTACTATAGCCAAGAGAACAACGCATCGAAACCATGCGATTATGAACTCCAAATCTGTAACAAGCGCAACAATAATTCTGATGTGGTCATGTATGCGAAATCGGTTCGGACATGAAAAAATGTTAAGAAGATCGAATAAGGTTTAATGTTTAATGAGGTTTGGGTTACGATGCATTATCTCCCGGTCCATAGTTTTTATGTTGGGTTGTTAAAAATCGTAAATGGAAATGAAAACTGACATTATGTAACTTAAATAGATAGTCAAATGATGCAATCTATGGTCTTGGGTGTACGAGGAGAGTTATGGGTGCTCTGCCTACAATCTTGCCAAAATCAATGGAGATATTTTGGGAAGGTATTTGCTGGAGTTTTTCACTTGAAAATGTCAACGTAATTAGAACCGCAATGTTTATCTTCTATTCATTTTGTGATGATTTTGTCGTGATTTCCTAATGGCATGGAACGTTCCCAAATCATGTGCATTTAACTTCATTTATATAGATTAGATAACATTTGATTTCTTAATTTTCATTACTCATGTTAAAGAACAAGATGTATCAAGTCATTCAAAAAGTATGAAAAATTAAAGTATTAATACTTGATCCTGTGATATCAAACAAATATCTTGCAAAACGTCACATATAATATTTGATGTAAAATAATTATAAATTAATATTTAATATCAAATGCTTATTATTTAAACTTTAGGTTATAATCAAAATGATGAAATAAAATACAAACCAAAATTTATTTATTTATTTTTTTCTGGGTTTTACAACTAAGCGTTATGCTCAGCCGTAGTTCCGTTCATGTTCTAACGGCATGTACACCAGGACGCTCTTAAGATTCTGAGAGTACGTGCATTGGATGGAAGCTATCCAGACTTCTTTAATTTATGCACTTCACTCATTTATTTGCCTGTTTGTACATTGTTCAGTCCTTTCTTTCAGTATTTTACTTTTCATATTTTGAGCTTATGTTTCGATTACCGATGTTTGATTCCGGTATTTCCTTTATGGTCAGTTAATGTTTTAGGACATTTACCTTTTATGCTTTTATGACATGCCATAAATACACGTAACGGTCCACTTATCCAAGTGGGGTGTTACAATTATGGTATCAGAGCCTGGTTCGACATGTAGGCTCCAAAACTTGACCTGTGCCTAGTGGGTAGTCACCAGAAACTTTCCAGATTTTTGGCGTTGTTATCTTTCATGTTTCTCATGTATTTATTAGTCAGTTTTCTTAAAATTTTGACTAAGTAAAAGGTTGGTATATGACTGGCCATATTTAGTCGCATGTGCTTTTCTACGAATTCTATTTTGGTGAACCGACCCATAGGCGTTCACCCTTGCCCATTCAGATTTTGTATTGATGAACCGACCCATAGGCGTTCATCCTTACTCATGTCAGATTCATGTTTTCAGTCGAATGTTAATAGGTGAACTGACCCATATGCGTTCACCATTTCTCAGGTTAGATTTTCATGCTTTCGGTCGAATATGGTTTTGTGAACCGAACCATAGACGTTCACCTTTGCTCATATCATGACATTTCATAATTTTTTTTTGACAAGTATGGATCGAACCAGAATCGCCCATACTTAGTCACATGTTTTCTCCTTTGAACTTTGTGGATTGAACCATCACCATCCACACCGGTTGATATTAAACCTCAGTTAACTATACCTTTATGTTGTTTGTAACAATCCAGTGTTCATACTCTCACGTGGATGTCGTTTTCATGCTGATTAAGTTTCATGTCTCCTTATAAGGATTACGTTTTCAGCAAGGTGATGATGTTTTCATGCTAAGATACATAAGGGTTATAGTAAATTCCTATAAATCATGTTTGGTCATCATCAATCATGTCTTTAAACAGAACATTGATGAAACTCCAGTTAATCATACTTAGGATCCTCTATACAACCAGCATTAAGTCTATGCAGGAATTGTCAGCCTATCATGTTACTCGTTTTAGTCTAGTTTGCTAATCGTTTAAATCAATTTTTTTCTTTGATCATGTCAAACGATTGACACCAGTATTGATCATATCAACAAACTTTCATATGTACTACATGTACAGTATTCCAGGTGTACTCCATGTACCTTACTCCATGTGTATTGTTGATCGATCCCAAATCATCATAGGCGCTTTCCACTTGTCGATATTCTACTAGATGTTGATGTTGCCCATAAGTTGGGAAATGTACCACATACTAACGCTTCTAACACTTCGAAGAACTCACGAATGCTGATGTTGTTGGTGCTTTGGAGATTTTTCAAGATGCTGATGCTGTTTATACTATGAAGAATCCTTAGAACAAGGACGAAAACTATAAATTTGAAATTTCCGACAAGAATAAACTTCAACCATCAGACAGTACCATTCCATGCTTTTACCTTCTCAGCTAGATGTCACACTTCACTCAGCTAACCTTTCAATCAAAAGAGTGGGAACCGGTACCCAGCCGGTCACTCAGCAGAGTAGTTGCAGAAATCACGGTCGTAATAATGACCGTCATGAAACTGACAGACAAAGCGGTAATGAAAACCATCGTGTTATTAATTAATCAATCAGTAACCATCAGAACTCAAGAACAGACGTGACCAGAAATACAGAGGTCAGTAGTCTAACCGGTCCGCCAACCTTAGCAATTATCAGAAATTCTTAACCTTGTTCAGATCCACCTACTAAGACACATGTCAAGACGTCAGTCAAGACTTGAGTCTCAAGTATCATTTCAGAAGGCACATGTCAGGATACCAGTCATGATATATGTCATACGATTATCTTTTCAAGGTACGAGCCAAGACTCATAGCTCTAGTATGTCTTATGAACCTGGCTCTCAGAAATTCAGGGTACCCTCTAAGGGGGTATACCCGTTTTGCTAGGCCATGCATAAATAAAACCATTAGAGACTCAGTCACCACAGCTAGAGTATTACTGTAAAACCCGCATAAAAATTCCTAGAATACTACGTACATGGAATTACGTATAAATTTAAAACTTATGATTTACGTATATATGATACATTTTGAGAAACGTTTAATATATTTATTACGTATATTATTTTTAGTACGACAAATAATTACGTATATTATTATTATTAACGTACGACATGAATTTCCGTATAATAAGAAAAACCACAAAATAAGAATACACGACATTATATCACGCGACGCGAATATTTAACACGGTTATTATTATTACGTGTATTAAATTAATCACGACAAGTAATTACGTAAATAATACTTACATATAATGACAAATTAAGAAATTACGAGTTTTAAATCACGACTACGTGCAACGTTTTACAAATCGCGAATTAAGGAAAGTATAAGGGTTGTTTTAGGCTGTTGGTAAAGACCAAGAAATGGACCGAGGCCCATAAGGGAGCCCTAGACCGACTAGAAAACAAACAAATGGAAGGAGTAGTTTATTCATAGACATAACACAGTAAAACCCTAAAACTAATTATAGGGCGATCGTTTTTTTTCTTTTTACTCCTGTCGTCGAATCCTTCCCTAGAAACAAGGAATAAAGATCGTGGGTTTAATCAAGGATCCAGATATGTGGTTCGTATGTTATTCCCTAACCCTAATACGGAAACAAGGTAACCTCAAATCTCGTTTTATTTTTCTTTCTTTTTTTATCATTGATCAAGAACCCACTAAACAGAACTGAAACATGTTGTAACGTGGGGAATTAAACGAGCTGTGGGATTCGTTCATGTTGGCTGGTTACATGCCAAAACCGAGACCATTCTATGGTCTCGGTGTGTTTTATTGTTCCACCAGTCGTGGCCACTGTGGGCACGGGTTGGTTTTGTTCCATCAGTAGCGACGCCAAACGCCCCACAGTGGTGTGTTGGGTTAAAATAGTGGGAACCGATACCATATGGTCTCGGTGGTTAACTAATATAAAAACAGGGAGTAAAAGTAACACGGAAAGTGGTAATTTATATAGGGCAGTGGGTAGTAATAACAAACAGCAGGAATGAGTGTAAAACCAGTGGGTAGCAGTAACAGCAGCAGGGACAAGGCCATAGTCTGGGTGATATATCAGACAGCACTGCAGGGATTAAATCGGACAGAACATGAAAATTTTATCTTGGATAGTACTGTAGGTATATATCGGATAACACAGAAAACATCCTATATTGGACAGAAAGTGTTTTAGGGTATTTGTACTAATTTTGTTTCGTGCGACCGAGACACCGGTGTCTCGGTAGGCTTGGGTACGTTAAAAATATGTTATTAAACATGATTAGTTTTAATATTATTTACGCGTTATGATTAAATATTTTACGCGACTAAATTTATATTTAATTAATGATATTAACCGAGGTATTTGTTAGCGTAATTAAATTAATAACTAGACTTAATTTAGTTACGTAATCATCAAGTTTTAGTAAAGTTTATTTATATAGGTTTACCTTATTACTAATTACGATCCCAAATAAATAACTCATTTTATTGTTAACTAATAAGTATTATTATTTTAGCGTAAGTATTTATTAAGTTAACTTTACTACATGATCATGGCTTATACAGTTTATGCTTGTTAGCATGTAAGAATACGATTTACACTAATCAAAATACATGATTTAGTATGAAGTCGTAAATAAGTCAAGAACATTTAAGACGATACAAGAACAAGTTAAGTTAACGTCAAGTAATTAATAATTATTAAGTATAAGTTAACCAAGCGACTCATACACGTCCTTCTTTATTATGTAGCATTTATGGCGTATGATCTTCTTCACGTTTTCATCTTCCATGTTATTCCTCGTTTTCATTTACTGGACGTGAGGTATGGATTTCCCGTCCTTTCAGTAAGGACTTTCTTTCCTATGCATGTTTAGGATTCCCTATCTGCAGCCACATGTTCTTCCCCAGTATATGTTTAAGCTTATCAATAATCATGTTAATAACTAAATAAATTGCCTGAGCATTATATACAAGTATGACCAGTTTATGTACTAGTTACGGAGGTACCGTAACCACGACACTAGAGGCACCAGTGTCATGACTCACATGCAGGAGAGTGATATCCTGCATCGTCCCACTCATGTTCAGTTTGGCCATTTTTTTATATGTATGTTTAGTGGGGCGTATGGATGCATCCTAGGCTTATCAGTTTACAAGTTATCAGGGTGAATGTGGTGTGTGCTCTACATCCTTCACATTGGAGCTGATCCCTCCACCCAGCACAGTTATTTAGAGGTCACCCCTCTACAGTTATTTAGAGGTCACCCCTCTAATAGCATGACGAGGTCACCCCTCCATGTATTCATGCACGTTGATATATTTCATGACCTATATGAGCTCTTTGGCATTTAAATTACAGTTTTCATGATTAAACATCAGACTTTCAGTATTAACATGAACATGAGACTCTTTTCAGAATAAACCAGTTTATTACATGTCACCAGGTTTCAGGACTTATATTATTCCGCTGCACTTTCATTGTCATGTTTTCATTTTAGTATTCACTTATGTTATGTTATTCCATGTTATCGTATATATCCGCGCACTGAGCGTCTCGCTCGGCCGTTTTCTCTTTTTATATGCCTAAACGGCAGGTACACAAGGTCAGGAGCATGGGAAAGGTTATGCATAGGATGGGAGCTATATTATGTTTCTGTTTAAATTGCATTACTTTTACTTTATGCTTGTTTATGAGTTTATGTTGGGGACCGATGTTTGATTCCGGTTATCCCTTATGGTCATGTGATGTTCTAGGACATTTACCTTATGCTTTGATATTACGTCATGATTATCCTGTGATATTCCATTTATCCAAATGGGGTGTTACAATTATGGTATCAGAGCCTGGTTTTCGACCTGTAGGTTCTAAAAATTGACCTGTGACTAGTGGGTAGTCACCAGGACCTTCCTAAGCCAACGCTTGTTATTCCATGTATCGATATTTTCAGCACCTTGATGTTTAACCATGATGTTTTCTCAAAAAAAAATAATTTTTTTTACTAATATGGATTGAACAACCGTCATCCATACTTAGTTACATGTCATTGTTTTACATGATGTTCCTTGAGAACTTTGGCTAATACGGACTGAACCACCGTAGTTCATACTTGGTCATACGTTTTCTGTTAGGTTTAGACAGTTGGTTTTCACGCATTCATTTTATTTTCATTTCATGCATTCATTCATGCATGCATCTCATTGTCGCAGGAATTTTGACTAAATAATGGTTGGTACAGGACTGGCTCTATTTAGTCGCATGTGCTTTTATCGAAACTTTTTGTTTGATTAGTGGACCGACCCATAGGCGTCCACACTTGTCTTTTTGTTTTGTGAACCGACCCATAGGCGTTCACTCATGTACATATCATCATATTTCTTAACCATGCATTTTAAACCGTTTCATGCATTATAAACTGTTTCATGCTTTATAAAGTACTTCATGCATCTTTTATGTTTAGGTCATGTTATATTGTGTCAGAATTACCATTTATGTTGCATTAAATTGCATTGTGAAACGACTCATAGTCATCCACACTATCGTCATAACTTTTCATGTCCTCTCATTTATTTGTTATGTTTCTTTATGTCAAGTATGTTTTCATACTATCATAGTTAACTTTGTTTTCATGCTGATTATGTTTTATGCTCCTTCATGTTAATATTTTTTCCATGATTCTTCATGATAGTTTCATCTTCATGATGATTATGTTCCATGCCTCTTTATGTAAATTATTTTTTCATCATGTTGATCATGCCCTCATGCTAGACAATGATGGATTTCATTTAATCCTGCTTTTATGATAGTCATGGTTGGTTTTCATTAATCATGTTTTCATGCAAATCATCGTTGAAATTCATTTAACCACACTTATAGTTTCTTTCTCTATGCAACCAGATTGATGTCTATACTGGAATTGCTAGGCTATCATGATGCTCATTCCAGCTCGGTTTTTCTAACTGTTTAACCAATTATTTTCCTTTAAAATCAAGTCAGATGATCGACCCCATACCGATCATTTCATGTACATTCCATGTGTAATCCATGTACCACGTTCCACGTGTACTCCATGTACCGTATTCCATTGCACTACACGTGTCGTAATACATGTGTATTTCATCTACAAATACTCCATGAGTATTTGCTAGTCGATTCTAAATCATCTCAGGCGTATTCCACTTGTTGATATTCTACAAGATGATGATGCCGCTCATAGCTTGGGAATGTTACTAAATGTTGATGTTGCTGATTATTTGGAGACGCTACGAGATGATGATGCTGTTTACAACCTGGAGATCTTACAAGACGAAGACAAAGGCGTTAGACCAAGCGATCAGACGAGAAGATGCTTCACCACCATACGATTTCCATCCCAATTCATGTCCTTACCTTTTAGTTATATGTCACACGTCATTCAGTTATCTTTTCAGTCATATGAGTGGGAACCGGTACCAGCCGGCCACTCAGCTAAATAGTTACATGAATCACCGTCATGAGAATGACCATCATGGGACTGACAGACAAGACAATAGTAACCACTACTGTGACAACAAGTATTCTAGCAATCACAACAGAACACCGGTCACAGACTTAACCAGAATTACAAGGGTCAGCAGTCCAGTAGATCCGCCAACTCTAGCATTTTAACCACCATTTCCATTATGATTTCTTTTCATATGTCAAGGCATCCTTCAAGACACATCCTCTCATGTATATGTACTAAAGACACATGTCAAGACACCAGTCAAGACACATGTCACACAAATACTTCTTAGCACATGAGTCAAGACACACAATTCATGCATAACTTTTGAACCCAGCCTCAGTGATTCAAGGTACCTTTCCAAGGGTGTACTTATCCTGTTATGCCATGTACAAATCAAGCCACTAAAATTTCAGTACCATCTCCGACTTATTGTTCATAGTGGGTCACGTAGTGTTCGTTCCGTGTGAGAAGAACGAAACACATTCAGTAAAATCTGCCACGTTTATTTCATGTGCTGTCATGACACTTTTATTTCACGTTTTCATATTCGGATATTCACGTACATCTTAGAAGCCATTATATCATCCATGTATATATAGAATTTCAATTCAGGTTGATGAAAAGATCCTCATTATATTCAGGAATGTTCAGATTCCTGAATACACTCAGCATGGGTTTTTCACCAGGAAAATCAGTGAATTTTTTTTTCTTATGTCTGACAAGCATGTCTAGCTATCATTTATGACCCGACTTTTGGTATTCTTACCCATAAATCAGTCGATTACTTCGGAATTTTCTCAGACATATTACCAGAAGGAACTACCAATTTTACCACCATTCATGACAATATTTTCAATCCAAGTATTATTGGTCTATCCGACCAACTACTAGAATCTAAACACTTTCCAAGATCAAGTTACGATTAGGCTATCAGAAGTTGTGAGTGAAAGAGCAAGGCACTTCCGTGACTGTTCTTCACACATGTTATGTTCAGTATGAATCCATGTTGGTGCCTTTTAGTTCACGAATGCCCAGAAGTAATTGAGGATTTGAGAAATCAAATTTTCATGAATTCTGGACAAGTTTATCATTCTGTTCATTGTTAACATTCAGACTTTCTTTAAGTCTATAGAAGAGCACGAAGGCCATCTTCACTCTATGTTACAAGGTTTACAGCAAGAGAATTTCACACTGAAATTTTTCCTGTACGTATGTAGTTGATCACAGTGACATGCTGATTCACATGGTTTTCACGGTAAAATTTTTTTACCATGACTATGCCTACGCGTAAAGGATAAAATCCTACATCCAACTTATGTGTTTCAGAAAATCCTACGCTAAGAGATGTTTAAGTTTTACCCAAACTCATAGCTTCCCAATTGCTATATATTCACGATCCTAACCACATTTGGTGGTGAGGTATGAAACAAGATGCAGTTACGTTCATATCTAAATGCCTGACTTTTCAGCAGGTTAAGATAGAACACTAACACGCTTATAGTCATTTCAACCGTTAGAAATATTTGAATCGTCATTCGACAATTTAACCAATCCTACATGTCATCTTTCATCTGAAAGGAGTGCACATTAGCAGACTATCATCTATTTTCCAGCCAATGATCGTACGATTACACGACACTCTTTTAGCTATCAGATCAGATAAAGGTTTATGTTATCATTTGTTATTTGCGTTCACGTCTGTATGATTATTTCAGATCTCAAGTTATGTCTCACGTTAGCATTCACGAATTTATCCACGTCTTTATTTCTTCCCATTTGCATGATTGGCTTACACTTCCATGTTTATGACATCATTCACGTTCATGACATCATTCACGTTCATGACATCATTCACGTTCATGACATCATTCACGTTCATGACATCATTCACGTTCATGATCATATCCTATCTTACGGTTTACGTTTCACTTTTCATTATGGAAGAATTGTAGGAAGCTTGGGAGACTATACTCAAGTTTAGTATGACTTCCATCCTCAGATAGACGTTTCACGTTGCATTTCATGTCTTATCTAGTATCATTGATTTTACCTCCTCAGTTATTGCACGTCCACTATATGTTCCCATGTCATGTTCACTCTACGCTCTCATGTCACGTTCACGATATATTACACGTATTCTCATTCACCATATGTTCCCACATTTATGTATCATATATCCACGTATCACGTTCACAATTTTTCACGTATCATGTTCACAATTGTTCATGTATTACGTCTCAATATGTATCACGCATCAATGCTTTGTGTGTGTAACAATCCAGTGATCATACTCTCACGTGGATGTCGTTTTCATGTTGATTAAGTTTCATGTCTCCTTATAAGGATTACGTTTTCAGTAAGGTGATGATGTTTTCATGCTAAGATACAGAAGGGTTATAGTAAATTCCTGTTTTCATGATAAATCATGTTTGGTCATCATCAATCATGTGTTTAAACAGAACATTGATGAAACTCCAGTTAATCATACTTAGGATCCTCTATACAACCAGCATTAAGTCTACGGAGGAATTGTCAGCCTATCATGTTACTCGTTTTAGTCTAGTTTGCTAATCGTTTAAATCAATTTTTTTCTTTGATCATGTCAAACGATTGACACCAGTATTGATCATATCAGCAAACTTTCATATGTACTACATGTACAGTATTCCAGGTGTACTCCATGTACCTTACTCCATGTGTATTGTTGATCGATCCCAAATCATCATAGGCGCTTTCCACTTGTCGATATTCTACTAGATGTTGATGCTGCCCATAAGTTGGGAAATGTACCACATACTAACGCTTCTAACACTTCGAAGAACTCACGAATGCTGATGTTGTTGGTGCTTTGGAGATTTCTCAAGATGCTGATGCTGTTTATACTATGAAGAATCCTTAGAACAAGGACGAAAACTATAAATTTGAAATTTCTGACAAGAATAAACTTCAACCATCAGACAGTACCATTCCATGCTTTTACCTTCTCAGCTAGATGTCACACTTCACTCAGCTAACCTTTCAATCAAAAGAGTGCGAACCGGTACCCAACCGGTCACTCAGCAGAGTAGTTGCAGAAATCACGGTCGTAATAATGACCGTCATGAAACTGTCAGACAAAGCGGTAATGAAAACCATCGTGTTATTAATTAATCAATCAGTAACCTTCAGAACTCAAGAACAAACGTGACCAGAAATACAAAGGTCAGTAGTCTAACCGGTCCGCCAACCCTAGCAATTATCAGAAATTCTTAACCTTGTTCAGATCCACCTACTAAGACACATGTCAAGACGTCAGTCAAGACTTGAGTCTCAAGTATCATTTCAGAAGGCACATGTCAGGATACCAGTCATGATATATGTCATACGATTATCTTTTCAAGGTACGAGCCAAGACTCATAGCTCTAGTATGTCTTCTGAACCTGGCTCTCCGAAATCCAGGGTACCCTCCAAGGGGGTATACCCGTTTTGCCAGGCCATGCATAAATAAAACCATTAGAGACTCAGTCACCACAGCTAGAGTATTACTGTAAAACCCGCATAAAAATTCCTAGAATACTACGTACATGGAATTACGTATAAATTTAAAACTTATGATTTACGTATATATGATACAATTTGAGAAACGTTTAATATATTTATTACGTATATTATTTTTAGTACGACAAATAATTACGTATATTATTATTATTAACGTACGACATGAATTTCCGTATAATAAGAAAAACCACAAAATAAGAATACACGACATTTAAATCACGCGACGCGAATATTTAACACAGTTATTATTATTACGTGTATTAAATTAATCACGACAAGTAATTTCGTAAATAATACTTACATATAATGACAAATTAAGAAATTACGAGTTTTAAATCACGACTACGTGCAACGTTTTACAAATCGCGAATTAAGGAAAGTATAAGGGTTGTTTGTTAGGCTGTTGGTAAAGACCAAGAAATGGACCGAGGCCCATAAGGGAGCCCTAGACCGACCAGAAAACAAACAAACGGAAGGAGTAGTTTATTCATAGACATAACACAGTAAAACCCTAAAACTAATTATAGGGCGATCGTTTTTTTTTCTTTTTACTCCTGCCGTCGAATCCTTCCCAAGAAACAAGGAATAAAGATCGTGGGTTTAATCAAGGATCCAGATATGTGGTTCGTATGTTATTCCCTAATCCTAATACGGAAACAAGGTAACCTCAAATCTCGTTTTATTTTTCTTTCTTTTTTTATCATTGATCAAGAACCCACTAAACAGAACTGAAACATGTTGTAACGTGGGGAATTAAATGAGCTGTAGGATTCGTTCATGTTGGCTGGTTACATGCCAAAACCGAGACCATTCTATGGTCTCGGTGTGTTTTATTGTTCCACCAGCCGTGACCACTGTGGGCACGGGTTGGTTTTGTTCCATCAGTAGCGACGCCAAACGCCCCACAGTGGTGTGTTGGGTTAAAATAGTGGGAACGAGACCATATGGTCTCGGTGGTTAACTAATATAAAAACAGGGAGTAAAAGTAACACGGAAAGTGGTAATTTATATAGAGCAGTGGGTAGTAATAACAAACAGTAGGAACGAGTGTAAAACCAGTGGGTAGCAGTAACAGCAGCAGGGACAAGGCCATAGTCTGGGTGATATATCAGACAGCACTGCAGGGATTAAATCGGACAGAACATGAAAATTTTATCTTGGATAGTACTGTAGGTATATATCGGATAACACAGAAAACATCCTATATTGGACAGAAAGTGTTTTAGGGTATTTGTACTAATTTTGTTTCGTGCGACCGAGACACGGGTGTCTCGGTAGGCTTGGGTACGTTAAAAATATGTTATTAAACATGATTAGTTTTAATATTATTTACGCGTTATGATTAAATATTTTACGCGACTAAATTTATATTTAATTAATGATATTAACCGAGGTATTTGTTAGCGTAATTAAATTAATAACTAGACTTAATTTAGTTACGTAATCATCAAGTTTTAGTAAAGTTTATTTATATAGGTTTACCTTATTACTAATTACGATCCCAAATAAATAACTCATTTTATTGTTAACTAATAAGTATTATTATTTTAGCGTAAGTATTTATTAAGTTAACTTTACTACATGATCATGGCTTATACAATTTATGCTTGTTAGCATGTAAGAATACGATTTACACTAATCAAAATACATGATTTAGTATGAAGTCGTAAATAAGTCAAGAACATTTAAGACGATACAAGAACAAGTTAAGTTAACGTCAAGTAATTAATAATTATTAAGTAAAAGTTAACCAAGCGACTCATACACGTCCTTTTTTATTATGTAGCATTTATGGCGTATGATCTTCTTCACGTTTTCATCTTCCACGTTATTCCTCGTTTGCATTTACTGGACGTGAGGTACGGATTTCCTGTCCTTTTAGTAAGGACTTTCTTTCCTATCCATGTTTAGGATTCCCCATCTGCAGCCAAATGTTTTTCCCCAGTATATGTTTAAGCTTATCAATAATCATGTTAATAACTAAATAAATTGCCTGAGCATTATATACAAGCATGACCAGTTTATGTACTAGTTACGGAGGTACCGTAACCACGACACTAGAGGCACCGGTGTCGTGACTCACATGCAGGAGAGTGATATCCTGCATCGTCCCACTCATGTTCAGTTTGACCATTTTTTTTTATGTATGTTTAGTGGGGCGTATGGATGCATCCTAGGCTTATCAGTTTATAAGTTATCAGGGTGAATGTGGTGTGTGCTCTACATCCTTCACATTGGAGCTGATCCCTCCACCCAGCACAGTTATTTAGAGGTCACCCCTCTACAGTTATTTAAAGGTCACCCCTCTAATAGCATGACGAGGTCAACCTCCATGTATTCATGTACGTTGATATATTTCATGACCTATATGAGCTCTTTGGCATTTAAATTACAGTTTTCATGATTAAACAGCAGACTTTCAGTATTAACATGAACATGAGACTCTTTTCAGAATAAACCAGTTTATTACATGTCACCAGGTTTCAGGACTTATATTATTCCGCTGCACTTTCATTGTCATGTTTTAATTTTAGTATTCACTTATGTTATGTTATTCCATGTTCTCGTATATATCCGCGCACTGAGCGTCTCGCTCAGCCGTTTTCTCTTTTTATGTCCCCAAACGGCAGGTACACAAGGTCAGGAGTATGGGAAAGGTTATGCATATGATGGGAGCTATATTATGTTTCTGTTTAAATTGCATTACTTTTACTTTATGCTTGTTTATGAGTTTATGTTGGGGACCGATGTTTGATTCCGGTTATCCCTTATGGTCATGTGATGTTCTAGGACATTTACCTTATGCTTTGATATTACGCCATGATTATCCTGTGATATTCCATTTATCCAAATAGGGTGTTACAATTACTCAGGTTAGACACGCAGTGTTCATTCTATGAGATTGCAGACGAACACATTCAATGAAAGTCGCCACGTCTACTTCACGTATTCCTATGTCAGCTTTATCTTAAATCAGATATTTACCTACCTCCTAGCCAGAAAAGACTCCACAGTATCACCCATGATGATCCCAAACTTAGATCGATTTAGCTTTATGTATACGAGATTAGATCAAGTTATACACGTAGAGAAACCTTTGTATATGTATATAGTAATCTAAGTGTTATGCGGAATTTAACACTTAAAAAAGAACACACAAAGATGTAAACAAACTTTCACTTGATTAATGATAACAAACTTGCTTACAATGAAAGTGTTTAATGTATGAAAACTTATATTGAACAATAACCTAAAGGTCTTCTTTTATAGACATAAGAAGCCTTGTACAAGAGTCTACGTATCAACTATTCTAGGTAAAGATAATTATAGAAAATACAATGTTGAACTTATCCTTACTAGAAACAAACTAGAAACAATATACGCGTAGACTAAACCTTTCCATCAGTGCTTGTCTTCAATGTATCAACGCTTGACTTCTTCTTGTCAACGCTTGATCTGTCAGCGTTTGTTTTCTTCCTATCAACGCTTGTTTTACTCTTGTTAGCGCTCAAGTGAACTGGCTATATTTTATTCCCAACAATCCTCCCCTAAACTTGATATCTACTCTAGTAATCAAGTTTCTGAATAAACATTAAGAACTAGGAGGAATCTTACAACACTTATCATATTGGTAATAAATATGTCTAATCAAATCTTTGGCCACGTCACTTGAATAATCAATCTCCAGCTGTGTTGCCTTCATCTTCTCCAAGACTTCCTTGGACATGGAATACTGAGCATCTACAAGAAGATACTCAGCAAACTTTGTACAACTCAAGTAATATACACCAGCAGCTGAATACAAACGCCATTGAAGACCACTGAGGTCATCTTCAAGATCCTTCCAAATAGCAGGATCTTCATCTCTTGGTCCACACATTCTCTTGAATGTTGACCATAGTTTTATTGCATTGAATGAAGTAGTAGCTTTAGTCTCATACTTGGCTTCTAACAACCTCCAAAGGTCTACCAAGACTTCTCTATCAAAACTTGCAAACAAAGATATAAGAGTGGTAAAAGTGTGAACCTCTTTCCCATACCTGCCAATCTTCCAAAACCCACATTCATCTTCTTCATAGCTTATAATAGGGTTTCTTGAATCAAGTGGTAACACTTGTACCATATCTGAAGCTTCCAATGGTGAGAGCTTGAGGCTCCTTCTTATAACAGCTTCACTTGGATTCAACCTATCCATATCTTTCGGAAACTCAAGAGGGACTCCTTTCTTCAAAGGTCTGGGAACAATTATTGCCTTCTTAAGCTCCATCTCTTCTGCAAGTTCTTCTTTCCTTTCATCAGAAAGAAGTCTTAGAGTGTTTTCTCCCTGCACTCTTGCCCAAATGGGATAAGCTTGGAACTCCAACTCCTCAAATGACAATCCAATCAATTTCTTATAAGTCCATCTTGTTCCATGACATCTGAGTAGCATGTAGTACAACTCCCTTCTATCCTTTTTTAACAATGAGAGAATATTGCTAGCTCTGTGTTTTAGAATTACCTTGCAGTCCTTTTGTACTCTTAGAAGAATCTCCAAACCCCATATCTAGTCTAAAATAGTCAAATGTGGATTCTCCATACATCTATCTTCCCAAGCATGGTACATCTGAACAACTTCTGGCATATCAAAATCAACTTACAATTTCAACTCATTAAACTTCTCTCTTGCCAACTCATCACCATACTCAAGTCTTTCTGGTTGTTCTATAATCATTACACTTGAGTCTGAACTGGCTTCATCACTTCTTTCTTGTTCTTTTGAAGTGACAACAAAAGGTGATTCACCAATCTTCTTTCTTTCTTGTTCCACAATTTGTGCAGCCAACCTTCTATCAAACTCAACATGTGCTGCATTCTTTGGAAAATCTACTTCTACCATGATTCCCTTACCCTTATCTAATGGATCAATTATGGGTAAGGAAGATGGTAATACCTGTGAAGAATTTTCTTTAATGATGGATGATGACTGGAATACATCAACCTCATCTGCAGGTCTGTCAACGCTCAAATTTGCTTTGTCAGCGCCCAATTTACTCATGTCAGCGTTCAAATCTTGTTTGTCAACGCCCAAGTTACATGTCTCAGCGCCTCTTGTAATTTCTTCCAACATGGATGTAAAAGACAAGTTTAAGTTTGTAGGAGTAACTAGAGACGTATCAAAACCTGGTTGCTTCTTCAAACTAGTTAGGGCCTCGGCAACACCCAAAGATTCACCATCATGTGAGCCCTTATCACTTATATTAATCTTCTCATCCTCCCCTTTGGAAGATTCCTCCATCCCACGCCTTGTGCTAGCATTCTCCAAAATAACAATCCTCCCTCAATTGCTTGAGTTCAAGGCCTTGTGTATTGACAATTTGTACCAAGTCTGCATTTTGCTTTTGCAAGCTAATGCAGACAGCCGTTAATTCCATTAAGGTCATTGGTTCCAATCTGCCCTCCTCCAAAATGGGTATTTGACCTCCCAAGTTAGATTCATGGGGCATGGATGAGGTCTTAAAGATGTTAGCACTGTCTTGGCCAACATCTAAGCCAGAACCAATAGTCCTAGCCTCATCCATAGCACCAACCACACTTGTGGTGGTGGTTCTCTCTGCTACATGGCTAGGACCACTAGAGGAGAACACTCCAGTAGTCCTTTGGCGTTTTTTGTAACACTCTCATTTTTTGTATCGGTACAGCGGAAGGGTCTTTCAGAGTGTTACGGGATAGCACAATAACTCCAATCATAGACAACACATAAAAATGGTTGTACAAGGTTTAACAAACATTCATTCGATAAAAAGTTTCAAAAGCGTACAACAGGTCCCAAATTATACAGGTCATTAAGTTTACAAAACACAGATCGAATGAACATTTTTAATATTATGTGGGCCATCAGAGTCGATCTCCATCCGGATTACCTTCAAGCACCTGAGATAAAAACATGCAAAAATCATATCAGCGAATGCTGAGTGAATTCATAGAGTTTAATAAAAACCGTTATATAAAAACAATCATTTACAATCATTTAAAATCAGAACACAAGTATAATATCGGAAGTAAGTCCTCATATTGCTAGTCAGGCAATATATAAATCAAGCATACATCTTAAACCGTCCATGAGACCGTAGTCTCTATATTACCACGATAGGTAATATATTCATCGTTAATAGCGTCGTATCATATCGGATATTTAGATATACAGGTCGTATAGGTTGTAGGATTATTATTAGCCGCATGACATTGTTACCTTACTATGAAAACAGCGGGCCGCGAACCCGACAAACAATTTGCCCATCTAAGTTAGCGTGTCGTCACAAAAATCACGCTATGGAATCTTCTCATACATAAATTTGCTTACCAATCAATGTGGTACGACGGGGATCAACCGTCAAGGCGCGAACTGGGGTGATCGTCCCCAAATAGTACTATCAAATGCATAAGCATCTACCAAATCCCGGTAGTTCACAATTCATGCTAATGGGACTTTAAGTGACATAACCTAACTACTAATAATCCTTTTAGTCTCGTTTATAGGGTCATAGCATCATTCGGGTCCATATCATTAAGCATACAATCGGGACTACTTGTGTTCTATTTTTATCAAAATCTAGCATGTTATCTCCCTCGCGGGTTTACAAATCATTTTATAAAACATTTAAAAGAGTGCGAGGCTATGAACTCACGTTGTTAATGAAAGGCGGATTATCGGCTACGGGCGTGCTTCGGTCACAGAAACCTATATAAATAATAATCGGTCTTAGACTCGGTCCAATGACTTTTATCAAAATAACAATATACATATGATGATTTTGTACATATGATGATGATCAAGTGGGTATATACATCCTTGTTTACTCAATTTAGTGTTTACGTTTTGGTAACGTCTTACTAGTTCGCTAGTTTTACCGATTTTACCTATTTTAAGTCCATTAAGCCTTGTATAAGTTCTTTAACTTGTTTTTACCCATTTTATACCTATATTATCAGTATATATACTTTTCATGTTGGGCCCAAATGGGTTAAGCCCAATAAGTTCTTTTTACAAGTATTTATCTTATTAAGTCCAATTATTAGTCTAATATGTTTAGTTAGCTCGTAAATGTCCGTAATTCTTATAGTTCGGGTTTTATCGGTTTTTACTTGTCTTAGTTACTTATACATCAGTATATGACTTTTATAAACTTTACATTAGACGGGTTTGGTCGTCTAAGTTTTATTTGGCGAAAAACGTTAATTTTACGGCGATAGCCGAAAAAGTCGTAAAAATCAAGTTCATAGTTTTTATTACTTATAGATATTATTTTACCAACATTTATATAATTTACCCATTTAATTAACCTTTTATACATTTATATAAATAAGTTTTATAAGTTAGTGGGTTTATATTTTTACATTTTATACATTATAATGTGAGTGCTTATATAATAATAATAAACATTATTTCAAAAATCTGATTTTTAACTTCATGTTCACCATTTTTACCATATCTAGAGTTCTATAATGAATTAGAAGCTCATTTTTGGATGAAATGATCTTCATATTATGTGCTATATTTAACTTAGTTATAGCTACTGCCCATTTTGAGTTTAACTTGCCTTAACAGTCCCTACAAAACTGCTTATTCAGATTAGACCACCTAACTTGTTTTGATCATATCTCACTCATTATTTTGATTCCATTGCATGGCCAACTCTCACATGTGTATAACATCCTATACTTACTATAAATGGATCAAACCATGCAATTTTATCAGTTCATCTTTTAGTTATCTACTGTTTTTATACAGCCAACTAAATAATCAAGATTTTAGCTTCATTTCTTATAGTTATCATCATTTTTAAGCATATTTATCAACACTTGATCCCCACACAACATTTTTATCATTATATATACATCATATACATATACAAAATGAAAGAAAATACATTTGTTCTTTACAAAATAACAAGAGAAAAATGGAGAGGATGATCTTCTTTACCAATCCAAGTGGATTTCTTGTTTTAGGAAGACAAGAACTTGATAAACACAACAAGTATCTCCAAGACCATCAAATATCAAGAACATAGGTTGGAAAATCAACCCTAGGACACAAGCAAATCACCTCCAAAGATGTTAATATGGCCAACAAAAGAGCAAGGATTCAAGAATACTCCTTATTAGAGCTAGTAAACATGTTGTTCATGGCTAGAAGAGATCAAATGGGATGTTTGTTGGCTTATTTGGGACGGCACAAGGGGGAGAGTTGAGAGAGTTTGATGTTGGTTTTGCATGTGAGAAAGATGGAATGAAAACAAGTTGCTAGTTTTTGTGTTAAGTGGTAAAAGTTAGCTTAACATGTAAGCTTAGGCTTACACTTGGAAGGTGTTAGCTAAACTTGATGCCACATTAGTGTTGTGGTGTCAAGTGTGCCGTCCCATATAGCTAGTGGGGTGGGACAATGTGTTTTGTCCCATCTCACTAGTTTACGGGTATTTATCGATTCTAGTTTTCTCGATTTGCGTGCCCTCGGGTCGTTTTACGAAAAACATTTTTATAAATTATGAATCACCGTCACAAAACGAATCCAATAAAAATTGTCTCATCAAAAATGGAGTTCAAAAACGTAAATACGTAATCCTAAGGTTTCCGGTTTAGTCGTAAAAGACGCCAAATTATGCACGTAAGCCCAAATTTAAATCCGTAAATTGTGAGTTCGTCAACCAACACAAAAATAAGTTTCAAAATATTATACGAGAAAATATTTTACTACCTGAAAATGTTAGATTGTCACAGCTTTTCCTCCTAAAAGGGATCAACGTCCTCGTGATCCATTTCATTTGAATGTCCGTTTCTTATTGAAATCGAAGAGGTGCGGATATTTCTTCCACATTTCATCCTCTCGTTCCCAAGTATACTCCGGTCCATGCTTTGAATTCCATCAGATGTTGACAATAGGTATCCGACTTTGTTTCAGTTGCTTTACCTCACGGTCCATAACTTCTACGGGCTCTTCGATAAAATGCAACTTCCCATCTATTCGAACCTTACCTAACGGAATTTTCTCATCACTCACTGCTAGACCTTTCTTCAGATTAGATACATGGAATGTGTTGTGAACACGATGAAGTTCTGGGGGTAACTCTAGTTTGTAAGCCACTGGACCTACTCTAGATAAAATCTTAAAGGGTCCAATATAACGGGGATTCAATTTTCCTCGCTTTCCAAATCTGATAACGCCTTTCCATGGCGATATTTTCAACATTACTCGGTCACCCACTTCAAACTCCATTGGCTTCCGCCGCACATCCGCGTAACTTTTCTGTCTACTACGGGCAGTCAACAACCTCTTCTTAATCTGAACTATCATCTCCGTAGTCTCCCGGATCAATTCCGGTCCCGTGAGCTGGGTATCCCCAACTTCACTCCAACATACAGGAGATCTACACTTCCTACCATACAAAGCTTCAAACGGTGCAGCCTTAATACTAGAATGGTAACTATTGTTATACGAAAACTCTGCTAACGACAAATGTTTATCCCAATTCTTACCAAAGTCTAACACACAATCTCTCAACATATCTTCCAGTGTTTGTATCGTCCTTTCACTCTGCCCATCAGTCTGGGGGTGATAAGCAGTGCTCATATCGAGATTCGTTCCCAAAGATCTTTGGAGAGATTTCCAAAAATTCGATGCGAATCTAGGATCTCGATCTGAAATGATCGATACAGGCACTCCATGCTTGCATACAACATTATCAAGGTATATTCGAGTCAGCTTCTCCAGTGAGAACTACTCCTTAACCGGAATGAAGTGTGCTGATTTGGTCAGTCTATCGACAATAACCCAAATCGAATTGTTTCCAGATGATGTTCTAGGAAGCTTGGTGATAAAGTCCATCGTAATTCGCTCCCACTTCCATTCAGGAATCTTTGGTTGTTGAAGTAGTCCTGATGGCTTTTGATGTTCATCTTTAACTCTAGCACAAGTCAAGCATTGAAGAACATACATAGCTATGTCAGCTTTCATATTCGGCCACCAGTACAACTTCTTCAAATCATGGTACATCTTATCAGATCCCGGATGAATGGAATACTTAGATTTATGGGATTCTAGCATAATCAAATCTCTTAAGCCTCCAAACTTAGGTATCCACATACGACCTCTTAAGCATTTCACTCCATCAGCTCTAACCTCTAAAGGATCTCCTTATTCTCGGAACCCTTCATTAACAAAATTCTCCTTCTTACAAGCTTCTATTTGCGCATTTCTAATTTGCTCAGGCAAATTATTGTGCACGGTCAAGACTAGAGAACGCACCCTGATAGGCTCTCTATCTTTCCTACTCAACGCATCGGCAACAGCATTGGCTTTTCCTGGGTGATATTTTATATCACAGTCATAATCACTTAACAACTCTATCCATCTTCGTTGCCTCATGTTCAATTCCTTCTGGTCGAGAATATACTGTAGGCTTTTGTGATCAGTGAATACCGTACACTTGGTGCCATACAGATAATGTCTCCACAACCTAAGAGCAAAGACTACAGCTCCTAACTCAAGATCGTGAGTAGTATAATTCTCCTCATTCTTCCTTAATTGCCTAGAAGCATAAGCTATCACTTTCTCTCTCTGCATCAAAACAGCTCCATAACCTCTAAGAGATGCATCACAATACACTACAAAATCTTCACTCCCGTCGGGTAATGATAAGATTGGCGCACTACATAATTTTTGCTTCAATGTCTGAAATGCTCCATCTTCATCACTTCCCCAAACGAAAGGTTTATTCTTCTGAGTAAGCTTAGTCAAGGGTTTAGCTATCAAAGAAAATTCTTTAATGAATCGCCTATAATAGCCAGCCAATCCTAAGAACTGTCGCACTTCCGTTGGCGTTGTCGGTGCAGACCAATTCTTAATAGCTTCAACCTTTGCAGGATCAACATGAATTCCATCTCTGTTAATCACATGACCAAGAAATTGCACAGAATCTAACCAGAAATCACACTTCGAAAACTTAGCATACAACCTTTCATCCTTCAACAAGTTCAAAACAATCCTCAAATGTTCTCTATGCTCATCTTCATTCTTAGAATAGATTAGAATATCGTCAATAAACACAATCACAAATTTATCCAAGTAGGGCTTGCACACTCGATTCATTAAATCCATGAAAACCGCAGGTGCGTTAGTTAACCCAAATGGCATTACTTGAAATTCATAGTGTCCATAACGAGTTCTAAATGCAGTTATAGGAATATCTTCTTCACGGACGCGAAGTTGGTGATATCCTGACCGCAAATCTATCTTAAAATACACACTAGATCCTTGCAGTTGATCAAACAAATCATCAATCCTAGGTAAAGGATATCTATTTTTAATTGTCAACTTATTCAGTTCCCTATAATCAATGCACATACGAAAAGATCCATCCTTCTTCTTAACGAACAAGGCTGGAGCTCCCCAAGGCGACGAGCTCGGTCGAATAAAACCTTTATCAGACAACTCCTTAAGTTGCTCAGATAACTCCTTTAATTCAGAAGGGCTAATCGGTAAGGCGCACGTGCCACCGGTGCAGCACCAGGAATTAAATCGATTCGAAACTCTACTTTCCTTATCGGTGGAAGTCCGGGTAAATCTTTAGGAAATACCTCAGGAAATTCACAAATAATAGGTACATCTTTCAATCGTTTCTCCCTAGACTCATTCCCGGTCACTTGAGCTAAAAATATCTCACAACCGTTCCTGATGTACTTTTGGACTTTAATACATGAAACGATTTTCAAACGAGATTCACCTCGACTACCATCAATTACTAACGTCCTATTCCTAAGAGGAATCTTAACCTTCTTCTCTCCACATAAAATAGTAGCATTATTCAACGACAACCAATCCATACCAATAATAATATCAAAACTACCTAATTCTATCAACATCAAATCAATCGGAAAGGAATGGTTTAAGAGATTTAGAGAGCATCCTTCTAATAGCTTATTAGTTTTTACTAATTTACCATCAGCCAATTCCACCTCGTAACTGGTACTTATCTCAACAGGTTCAATATCAATAAGGGCACTAAATTTAGTGGATACAAAGCTCCTATCGGCACCCGAATCGAATAAAGCAACAGCATTATGATTGTTGAGTAAAAACGTACTGGTAACGACATTCGGATCCTCTTTCTTCACCTCAATTGTTCCAAGTTGGTAGATACCACCCTGGGGGTTTCTTCCAGGTACAATCGCTTTCAACTTGGGGCATTCCGATTTCCTATGACCTTCTTTATTACAGTTGAAGAAAATGGTTCCCTTCTTACACCTTTCAACCTTGTGTCCAAGCTTTCCGCAATTTCGGCACTTCCAGCAGTCGCCAGCATGCCTCTTGTTGCCACACTTAGGACATCTATCATCGTTGCGCGGTGTATTGTTGGTAAGAGCATTTGCATTACCCTTTCTCTTGTTCTGACGGCGATTGAAATTCTTCCTATAATCACCTCTATCTACACGATCACCGTCTCCCTTTCTTTTCTCACCAACACGGGCTTCATCTTCCTTATCCTGAATTATCTGTCCAATGAGTTGGTAAGCCATTCGAACAGCATCATCAATGGTCAGTGGTTTAGATGATGTCACGTCCCCCCCGGATATTCCTGGTCAACCCTTTAACATATTGCTCAATTCGGATCTCTTCGGGTTCAACCAATCGAGGACATAGCAAGGCCAACTCATGGAATCGGTTCGTGTAACTATCAATGTCCACACCTTTCATTCTCAGATGAATCAACTCTTGTTCTAACCTAATAATCACACTACGAGGACAAAACTCCAAAGTCATCCACTTCTTAATTTCAGCCCAAGGAGTAGCATTAGCAGCATCAAGACCCATGAAAGCAATTCTCCCGTTCCACCAAGTCAACGCACGACCTTTAAGAGTAGCTATAGCAAAAGTCACCTTATCTTCCTCTTTACACTTACTAATCCTAAACACCGATTCAATCTTTTCAATCCACTGGCTTAATCCTACAGCACCTTCAGTTCCATTAAAAGGTAGAGGTTCACACTTTATGAACGTCACATAAGTACAGCCACCAACTTCAGGTGCATTAGTTCCAAGTCCTCCTACATTTCCTCCAGCATTAGCATTCACATTATTAGCATTCACATTCACATTAGTACCGCCAATTCCACTACCGCCAGCTCCACTACCGCCAGCTCCACTACCGCCAGCTCCACTACCGCCAGCTCCACTACCGTCAGCTCCACTACCGCCAGCTTCATTTCTAGCATTTGCCATAAATTCAGTCATAGATGCGGTAACTCGCTCCGTAATAATCCTACGTACATCATCCTCAGTCACAGCCTTCTTGGGCGGCATAGTTCTATAATTTCACAATTTCAAAGTATTAAGCATTCATCCAACAAAGGATTAATATAATATGGATTGAATTCATAATCAAGATACAAATAAGGCATAATATGGAATTCAAGACAAGATACATATTTCATTCGATCTGAAACAAAAGTATTGTCTTAGTACATCCATATCAAAGTTCTAGCACTATATACACTCAAAATTCGTGCCAAGTCTATTACTAACAAGTCGGTTCAGTCAAAGCTACAAAGGCACAAAAGATATAAAGGTCACTACTAAATACAGACTGGTCTACTGAGAACCGCCAGATGGTCCATCATCCATCGTCTTCTGAATCTTTGTCGGACGATCACTAGACACATCTTCAGCTGGGCGCTTACGGATTACTCCTCTTTCAACCATGTCGGCATAAAATATACTATTCCATCCCACGGATATATTCAACTCCTTTTCGGCTTTCTCACTCATCGCACGAGCCACACTCAACTGAATCTCCATAGAATTCACCTTTCTCTTCATAGCAGCGTACTCAGCACTTTCCAATACTGATAACCTCCTAAAAGCCTCATTCAACCCACGTTCTACATCACTCAAATCCAAACTAAGAAATTCTCGCTCTTTCTCGCCAACCTTTGTCTTCGACTCCAAATAAGCAACCTGAGTCTGAACAACACCTAATCCAACCTCTGTCATACAACGCTTAACACGGGAAGCATCTAGATCACATCTCAAGGCCCATGGTGCAAGACCATCAATATGAGTAGCCTCTCGAGTACTAGACGACTCTCCTATATCACGTCTACGAGTAGCAATACCATCAGTACCGTCAGGTGCATCGTCATCCTCATCCTCCTCTGATTCAGAATCAGATTCAGACGATTCAGACATTTCATCCCTAGGTAACTCATCCTCAGAATCAGACAAACAAACTGGTGGGGGCAAAGGCTCGCCCTCTGGAACATCATACGGATAAATAAGCTCAGCTTCCTCATCATCATCGACCTCAACATCTATACCTACATCCTCCTCGACATCCTCGTCGTCAATCTCATCACCTAAATTATCTAATCCAATCTCATCATCGTTCTCAATATCGACATTCTCAATATCCACATTCTCAATATCATTCTCTACCAAGTCAACCTGAGGGGCAATCTGATCTCCTAGTCCTAACTCGGGCTCGGGATCCTCAAATGGTTCCTCCTCATCATCGATATCATAATCTACTAAGTCTAAATAAGGATCATCTTCTATATTAGGTTCGGGAATAGCATGGTTTTCTACAAGAATATTAGGGTCAGCCATGACAATCTGCATTTATATATATATATATATATATATATATATATATATATATCTCGTATTAGGATAACATACTAGTTAAACAATTACATAATGAAATCACGATATATACATATATATAAATTAAATTATATATATCAAAATATATATCTTCTCAATAGGGCTTGTTGGTAACGTCGGAGATCTCTGGCACCGTTATAGTCAAAAGATTTTTCAAATATTTTCTCAAATGTTCATCATCAAAAGATTTTGAAAAGTTTTGTTCAAAACCTTGGTTTTTTTTAAATCCTTTGTTCTCTATAACGAGAGCTCTGGTACCAAACTGTAACACTCTCATTTTTCGTATCGGTACAGCGGAAGGGTCTTTCAGAGTGTTACGGGATAGCACAATAACTCCAATCATAGACAACACATAAAAATGGTTGTACAAGGTTTAACAAACATTCATTCGATAAAAAGTTTCAAAAGCGTACAACAGGTCCCAAATTATACAGGTCATTAAGTTTACAAAACACAGATCGAATGAACATTTTTAATATTATGTGGGCCATCGGAGTCGATCTCCATCCGGATTACCTTCAAGCACCTGAGATAAAAACATGCAAAAATCATATCAGCGAATGCTGAGTAAATTCATAGAGTTTAATAAAAACCGTTATATAAAAACAATCATTTACAATCATTTAAAATCAGAACACAAGTATAATATCGGAAGTAAGTCCTCATATTGCTAGTCAGGCAATATATAAATCAAGCATACATCTTAAACCGTCGATGAGACCGTAGTCTCTATATTACCATGATAGGTAATATATTCATCGTTAATAGCGTCGTATCATATCGGATATTTAGATTATACAGGTCGTATAGGTTGTAGGATTATTATTAGCTGCATGACATTGTTACCTTACTATGAAAACAGCGGGCCGCGAACCCGACAAACAATTTGCCCATCTAAGTTAGCGTGTCGTCACAAAAATCACGCTATGGAATCTTCTCATACATAAATTCGCTTACCAATCAATGTGGTACGACGGGATCAACCGTCAAGGCGCGAAATGGGGTGATCGTCCCCAAATAGTACTATCAAATGCATAAGCATCTACCAAATCCCGGTAGTTCACAATTCATGCTAATGGGACTTTAAGTGACATAACCTAACTACTAATAATCCTTTTAGTCTCGTTTATAGGGTCATAGCATCATTCGGGTCCATATCATTAAGCATACAATCGGGACTACTTGTGTTCTATTTTTATCAAAATCTAGCATGTTATCTCCCTCGCGGGTTTACAAATCATTTTATAAAACATTTAAAAGAGTGCGAGGCTATGAACTCACGTTGTTAATGAAAGGCGGATTATCGGCTACGGGCGTGCTTCGGTCACGGAAACCTATATAAATAATAATCGGTCTTAGACTCGGTCCAATGACTTTTATCAAAATAACAATATACATATGATGATTTTGTACATATGATGATGATCAAGTGGGTTTATACATCCTTGTTTACTCAATTTAGTGTTTACGTTTTGGTAACGTCTTACTAGTTCGCTAGTTTTACCGATTTTACCTATTTTAAGTCCATTAAGCCTTGTATAAGTTCTTTAACTTTTTTTTACCCATTTTATACCTATATTATCAGTATATATACTTTTCATGTTGGGCCCAAATGGGTTAAGCCCAATAAGTTCTTTTTACAAGTATTTATCTTATTAAGTCCAATTATTAGTCTAATATGTTTAGTTAGCTCGTAAGTGTCCGTAATTCTTATAGTTCGGGTTTTATCGGTTTTTACTTTTCTTAGTTACTTATACATCAGTATATGACTTTTATAAACTTTACATTAGACGGGTTTGGTCGTCTAAGTTTTATTTGGCGAAAAACGTTAATTTTACGGCGATAGCCGAAAAAGTCGTAAAAATCAAGTTTATAGTTTTTATTACTTATAAATATTATTTTACCACCATTTATATAATTTACCCATTTAATTAACCTTTTATACATTTATATAAATAAGTTTTATAAGTTAGTGGGTTTATATTTTTACATTTTATACATTATAATGTGAGTGCTTATATAATAATAATAAACATTATTTCCAAAAATCTGATTTTTAACTTCATGTTCACCATTTTTACCATATCTAGAGTTCTATAATGAATTAGAAGCTCATTTTTGGATGGCATGATCTTCATATTATGTGTTATATTTAACTTAGTTATAGATACTGCCCATTTTGAGTTTAACTTGCCTTAACAGTCCCTACAAAACTGCTTATTCAGATTAGACCACCTAACTTGTTTTGATCATATCTCACTTATTATTTTGATTCCATTGCATGGCCAACTCTCACATGTGTATAACATCCTCTACTTACTGTAAACGGATCAAACCATGCAATTTTATCAGTTCATCTTTTAGTTATCTACTGTTTTTATACAGCCAACTAAATAATCAAGATTTTAGCTTCATTTCTTATAGTTATCATCATTTTTAAGCATATTTATCAACACTTGATCCCCACACAACATTTTTATCATCATATATACATCATATACATATATAAAATGAAAGAAAATACATTTGTTCTTTACAAAATAACAAGATAAAAATGGAGAGGATGATCTTCTTTACCAATCCAAGTGGATTTCTTGTTTTAGGAAGACAAGAACTTGATGAACACAACAAGTATCTCCAAGAACATCAAATATCAAGAACATAGGTTGGAAAATCATCCCTAGGACACAAGCAAATCACCTCCAAAGATGTTAATATGGCCACCAAAAGAGCAAGGCTTCAAGAATACTCCTTATTAGAGCTAGTAAACATGTTGTTCATGGCTAGAAGAGATCAAATGGGATGTTTGTTGGCTTTTTTGGGACGGCACAAGGGGGAGAGTTGAGAGAGTTTGATGTTGGTTTTGCATGTGAGAAAGATGGAATGAAAACAAGTTGCTAGTTTTTGTGTTAAGTGGTAAAAGTTAGCTTAACATGTAAGCTTAGGCTTACACTTGGAAGGTGTTAGCTAAACTTGATGCCACATTAGTATTGTGGTGTCAAGTGTGCCGTCCCATATAGCTAGTGGGGTGGGACAATGTGTTTTGTCCCATCTCACTAGTTTACGGGTATTTCTCGATTCTAGTTTTCTCGATTTGCGTGCCCTCGGGTCGTTTTACGAAAAACGTTTTTATAAATTATGAATCACCGTCACAAAACGAATCCAATAAAAATTGTCTCATCAAAAACGGAGTTCAAAAACGTAAGTACGTAATCCTAAGGTTTCCGGTTTAGTCGTAAAAGACGCCAAATTATGCACGTAAGCCCAAATTTAAATCCGTAAATTGTGAGTTCGTCAACCAACACAAAAATAAGTTTCAAAATATTATACGAGAAAATATTTTACTACCTGAAAATGTTAGATTGTCACATTTTTGCAACCTATGTTGTGTTGGGGGAGAAGATGATGTGGATTGGGTGGATATGGGTTGGTTAAAGGGTGTTTGGGTCTGTGAAGGATTGGTGTCAACGTTTGGATTAGCTGTATCAATGCCAACATTTAATGTGTCAGCGTCAAAGGGTTCTTGGTCAAGTTGCATGTGGTGTGGTGAAGGTAAAGGTTCAGGTATTGGGTCAAGTTGTGGTTGAGGGTCTGGTTGGGGTTGTGCTGCTTCAATGACAGCAATCATAGCTGGGGTGAGGGGTAAGTCACGGTGAGGGGGTGAGTTCATCTTTGTAAAAATTGCTTTCTTTTGCACATGGATCTCATAAAAATCATCATGATCCCTTGTGTAGTAATTTTGCACATCAAAAACCATTTGTAAAAATCTGGGATAAGCTAAAGTCATTTTATTCCCTTTATTTTTACACATGCCCTCAAAAATCATTTTGGAATAATTAAACTTTTGCCTAGTAGCAATGCACACAATAGCACTAGCAATATATCTATTGATCTCATTGTGTGCAGTACACTTGGGACTCAAACATTGCAAGAGGACATGTACTTCCAGGCTGGGGGAAACTCCTGTTTATGATATTTGTTTAAAGTTCCCTCATCAGGGAAAGGATAACCCAAAGCCCGTAGTCCTTGTTCTATTTCATGAATGGGGAGGGTGGTTATACCATCTGCATCATCAAGATGCAAAGCCTGGCGAACCAAGGCTTCAGTAACCACCCATGTACGCCCATGAACAATAGATGATAATGTAGTCACATTATTAACTGTTGAGGAACTTACAGTGTTCCAAAACTATTTAATATGTGTTACAGGGATGAGAGGAGCATGAGAAAGAGCATACCTAATTGGGGATGCATTCAAATACGCCACCATCTGTGTGTATTGGGGAAACAGAGTATCATCAGCGTCCAAATATGCTATCATGTTGTGTTGACTCCTGAACCCCAATTCCAAATCACTTGGTTTAAATTTTGGTGCCATTGTTGAAAGCTGTATGAATGATTGATAAAGATGAAGTATAGGAGAAAATATTGTTAGACAAGAATGATAGGTACCCTGTTTAAAAATAGGAGCCAAATATATAGGAGAGAAATATGCATGTGATTGGTCAAAAATTAGGCAACTATTTTCAAAATACAATCATGAAAATATTGAAAACAAATAAGTTTATCTCATGCATTAATTGAAAGTTATCTGCTCCCAAAATTACGGCCCAAAAATTCGTCAAAAAGTAACAACTGGGTAGGTCCCATTGAGTGTCAACGGTCAAAAACAACCCATCAACGCCCAACGGCTATATTCTTATCAACGTTTACCAAAGCCGTGTCAGCGTTTAAATTGGTCACAACAACGCTTGGAAAAATACTTGTCAGCGTCCAAAAATAAAAATTTATAAAAATGAAAAATGACCTTAACAAAGTAATTTATCCTAGAGAAGATAACCTATAAGTTGATAATTATTATAGGGCAGCAAGCACTGTCCAGTTATGCACACTTGCTTATGCAAGATAGACATAACAGTCCTCTAGTGTCCCTTGCTAACCAAAACTCTTAACAACTAAGTTATCTCATAAAATTCCTTGTTACTCCTAGGTAAAACCCATGATAAAATCGTTCTCAAGTCTCCCAACAGATCACAACCAATTCTAGGCCAAAAATGTCTTGGCAGCATGCATAATATATTAACTTTGCATGCTACAGTGCCTCATGATTTAGTAAAACTAACTCATACTCACCTGTGCACACAATCTAGAATTGTGATAAGAGTATCATAAGGATACCCAAAAGTCCTAAAGGTTCCTAAAACCTCCCCTTAAACTGTGATACATATGTTGCCAAAAATATGCATGAACATAAAAAATTTATATCAAGATATGAATAGAAAATTCCAACCATCATCCATAAATAAAAACATGCTCAAATGATTCTCCAATGATCCATAAGTAACTCTGTATCCAATGGTATAATGCTAACACCACCTGCACATTTAGATTAAAAACCACAAAACTAACATTGTTGCTAACAACGTCCCGATAACACTTGTCAGCGTTAAGGAAACCTTTGTCAGCGTTAGACAAATATATTGCTGACAACGTCACAATAACACTTATCATTGTTAAGGCAACCTTTGTCAATTTTAGAAAAATATAGTGGAAAATCCAAATTCTCAAAAAGACCAATAACAATGCATTATCCTGTACATACTTTTACAAAAAGACCCCAAAACACATATTATGTGAGATTGATCATTCCAATACTTGTTACCATGTATTGAAACCTTCCAGCATCAAAAGGTTTAGTTAACAAATCAGACACATTTTCTTCTGTGTCAACCCTATCTGGTTGTATTAAACCCTTTTCAAAACAATCCCTTATAAAATGGTGTCTTATTTCTATGTGTTTAGTTTTAGAATGAGGTACAGGATTCTTAATAATGCATAAAGTGCTGTTTTTGTCAACAAATATCTTGGTATGCATGAAATTATACCCATAATCCAACAGCTGGTTCTGAATCCATAAGACTTGTCCACAACAAGCAGTTGCAGCAACATACTCTGCTTCAGTTGTAGAATTAGCCACCATTGTTTGTTTCTTGCATTGCCAAGATATTAACCTACTCCCAAGAAACTGACATCCACCAGTTGTGGATTTTCTATCAAACTTATCACCTCCATAGTCACTATCTGAATATGCAATAAGCTCCAAAGGTGAATCTTTAGGGTACCACAAGGCAAATTTGGGATAACATCTTAGGTACCTAAAGATTCTCTTGACAGCATAAAGGTGACATTCTTTGGGAGTCACTTGATGGCGTGCACATGCACACACAGCAAACATGATATCAGGTCTTGAGGCTGTGAGATACATCAATGAACCAATCATTGATCTATAATGCCTGACATCCACATCTTTTCCATCTCCAACCTTTCCCCAAGGGTGTTCTCTAACCATAGGAGTAGTAGCCCTCTTTTCATGTGGAGAAAAGCCAAACTTATTCAAGATCTCTGCTACATACTTATCCTGGGAGATGAAGATACCATCTTCTTTCTGCTGAACTTGTAACCCTAGAAAGAGTTCATCTCCCCCATTGCACTCATTTTGAATTTGTCTGTCATAAGCTTGGAGAAATCTTCACTCATCTTTGGATTAGTGGATCCAAAGATGACATCATCAACATAGACCTGAACAAGTAGAACATCCTTACCAGCCTTCTTTGTAAACAATGTCTGGTCTATGGTGCCCCTTTTGAATCCATTTTCCACCAAATAAGTGGACAATGTACCATACCATGCTCTTGGGGCTTGATGAAGTCCATATATAGCCTTCTTGACTCTATACACCTTGTCTGGATTCTCTTGATCTTCAAAACCAGGAGGCTGCATCACATACACCTCCTTAACAATTGTTCCATAGAGGAAGGCACTCTTCACATCCATTTGATAGACAGTGAAGCCCATGCAGGAGGCATAGGCTAAAAATATCCTTATAGCTTCAATCCTTGCAACTGGTGCAAAGACCTCATCATAGTCTATCCCTTCCTCATGTGTATATCCCTAAGCCACCAAACGTGCCTTGTTTCTGACCACAATGCCTCTTTCATCTCTCTTGTTTCTTAGAACCCATCTTGTCCCTATAGGTCTGACATATCTGGGACAATCAACCAGCTCCCAAACATCCTGAATTGTAAATTAGTGAAGCTCATCCTGCATTGCTTCCACCCAACTTGGTTCTTTGAGAGCATCAAAGATCTTCTTGGGTTCCTGTTGTGACAGAAAACAGGCAAACAAGCATGATTGAACAAGAGGGGTATCAACCTTCTTGTGTATATTGGCAATGAATCCACCAAGATTCTGATGAGATCTTCTAATCTGAACAGGAGTCATAATATCACCAATGATTTGAGAAGTAGGGTGATTCTTCATAGTAGAAGTGAGAACTCCTCCCTCAAAAAGTCTGGTGTCTTCAATCTCATTATCCAAGTTGCCAATATCTTCATCAGACTCTCTTTCATCAATATTAGGATGAACCTCTTCATATAAATTGGAAGGTTCACCTTGTTCAAAATTAGAAGAGAAAAGATGCTCAAAAGTGTTGTCAATGCCTGAACCTTGGTTGTCAGCGTTTGGGTTATCAACGCCTGAAATGGTGTTGTCAACGTTTGAGCCATCAACGTCTGAATTTGTTCCGTCAGCGCTTGATTTTCCTTTGTCAGCGCCTGAAGGACCATGCATGTTGTTAACTGGTGGTACTTGGGGACCACCATTATCCTTTCCAGCAGCAGCAAAAGCATCTGTCCATATGGGGATAGTGACATACTCTTGTATGGGAGATGAGTTGTCTGCTTGTGATCCATCCTCTTCATTAACCTGTGTACCTGAAACATTAACAACTTGTTCTTCCAAAACATTTGAAGTTACCTTCACAATGTCTAGATTAGTGACAGGCATATAATTTAAAGTTCTAGATAGACGTTCCAAGTCAAACAACCAATTTGGACCACTTTCAGGATCACTAGGTTTACTCTCTAAAAACCAAACATGTACTCTCTCAAGAATACGTTTTTCCTTCTTAAGGTAAACCCTATATCCCTTGCTTTGCACTGAATAACCCATGAAATAGCCTTCATCACCTTTTGCACTAAATTTACCTAAGGCATCACTAGTATCAAGTACAACTACATGACAACCAAAAGGTTTAAGAAAACCAATATTAGGTTTCCTTCCCCAAAGTAATTCATAAGGTGTTTTGTTCTGTATCTTGTTGACCAATGCTCTATTCTAAACATAGCATGCTGTATTCACAACCTCAGCCCAAAAAGCTATGGGAAAGTGAGCATCAGCCAACATAGTCCTGGCTACTTCAATTAGGGTTCTATTCTTTCTCTCAGTGACCCCATTTTGCTGTGGGGTTCTGGCAACACTAAACTGCCTAGTAATCCCTTTCTTGGCACAAAAATCATCTAAAAGCTTATTTCTAATCTCACCACCATTGTCACTTCTAAGCATTTTAACTTCATTACCAGTTTTCTTCTCTATCTGAGTAATAAAATCAATTAAAGTGTCAGCAGTGTCACTTTTCATAGCTAAAAAGAAAGTCCAAGTAAACCTAGAAAAGTCATCAGTGATGACAAAGCAGTATGATTTACCATTCAAAATCTCTATATTAGTTGGACCAAATAGGTCCATATGCAGCAAGTGAAGAGGTTTAGAACTAGAGTGCACCTGTTTAGACTTAAATGAGACCTTGTGCTGCTTGCCTTTAAGACATGCAACACAAGAGTGGTCATTGTGGAAAGCCTTTTCAGGCAAACCGTCAACCAAGCCAAGTCTCACAAGCCTGTTTATATTCTTAAAGTTTATGTGCCCTAGTCTCCTGTGCCATAGATTACTCTCATCTACTGGAGCTTTAGCATAAAAACATGACATATTATTATTCATCCTAATACCATTAAGATTCACATTATACATGTCTTTATGTCTAGGTGTTCTATAGTCAATATATTTCTCATCTGGGATTTTATAATCCTTTCTAAACACCAAGCATTCAGTATCAGTAAACAGAACTTTATTTTTGTTATCACAAACTCGTGATACACTAAAAAGATTGTCATCAAGTTCCTTTACCAGAAATACGTTCTCAAAACGCAAGTTCTTGGTGAGAAGTGTTCCTTTGCCTGTGATAGTTCCATATCCGCTTCCAAAGTAAACCTTATCACCATCCTTAATGGGAGTGAAGTTAGTTAAATAATCTTCCTTCCCTGTCATGTGCCTGGAGCATCCACTGTCCCAATATCCATAATCATTGACCTGTTTTTAAATGCCCTGCACATAAAGAAAACAAATTAGTTTTCTTTGGGAACCCAAGCCTTAGCATACTTGGATTCATCTGGTTGTTCAACAAGAACAGACTTGGTTCTCATAACAACCCCTTGTTCATCTATCTTTGGATGAAATACCTAGTTAACCCCAATAGGTTTTGTAATGACCTTTGAAATGTAATTAAATCTGTTGTAGGTCATAGAAATCCCATTATCATTAGGGTTTTGATCTTGCTTAGGTCTCCATGTCAAGCTTGAAGAAGCTTTAGACCCCTTACCCTGTGGTTGCAAATATTTAGGTCTGGTCACGTTTCTGTCAGCGTTGGATTTGGTCTTGTCAATGCTGAAATTACCCTTGTCAGCGTTGAACCTAGGGTTTGCTACAGAAACCCATTGCCTATTAGACCAAGTATTGGTCTTTTGAAATGGTCTTTGTCCATGAGTGTTAGACCCTCTAGTGAAGAAAGGAACTGGTCTAACAACTTGTGGACTTTGCTCCACACAAGTTTTGGGTCTGACAACGTTTGACTTTTTAACATCATTGACCTTGGAAGCGTTGACACACTTATATGCTAAATGTGAAAAGCTACCTCAAGTGTAATAGGCTTTTATAGACACAAACCTAGGTCTAGAAGAGAAGAAGCCTATTCCATCATTACTAACTTGGCTTTTAGGTGACCTAGTATTCCTATACATTTATGCATACTTGATGCTAGGTTTTCTAACAGTGTTTGAGCCAAGGCAACAGTCTTACCAGTGATTGGGTTTGTTACCTTAATAGGGGTTGACTCATTAGGACTTTCACACAACAAGCCACCCTTAACAAACAAGGTAGGGTTGGTTTTCTTCCATTCATTCAAGTCAGTCAACTTCTGTTGATACTCTTCAACTGGGGTAATGACTCTTGGTGGAGGAATAAATTCCTCCTCTTGGAGTTTTGGTAGACCAGTCCAAGATAGGTCATTTCTTTGGACACCATAGAAGTCCCCAGTTGGTGGTGGAACCACAGTATAGTCTTTCATCCCAATCCCAGTCATGTCCTTAGGATCCCTTTGTTTATTAACACATTCTCCTAGAGTTTGTGTGGCCTTATCAAATCTCTGAATTTTAAGGCCAACATTATCCTTATTCTTAATGGCCTCATCTAACTTAGCCTGTAACTCACCATTAACCCTTTCCATGATGTTCCTAACATCATTACTAGCATTTAACTCATGTTTTAAGATATTTATTTTATCTTTTAAGTCAAATTCCATTTTCTTGAACTCAAAATCTGTCTTCTCAGTTTGAGTGAGAGCAATTTGATAGTTAGATAGTTTTCATCTTTCAGTACTCACATCATCTAATAATCTTAACACCTCTTTGTTAAGTTTCTCAGTATTTAACCTACAACCCTTACTACAAAAAGCATCATCGTATACCTCATTATCTGATGAAGAGGAGGAGTGTGTCATAAGAGCATATTGAACATGCTCTTCTTCTTCTATCTCAGCAACCAAAGCTTTATCCTCTTCCCCATCCTTAGCCAAATAGCTCCAATCCCATCCCATACCATCAATTTCTTGCACTGAAACCATGGCCTTGGGATCCTGAGACTTAACAATTTGGCTTGAGGGTTTGCCAGCATCAGATCTTCTTGGAGATCTACATTCCCTCATGAAGTGCCCCATACGATGACAACTGTAGCACTCAACCTTGGATTTATCAAATCCAGCAGTGTCCTTTGCATTAAAGGTCATCTTCTTCTTAAACCTTTTATTCCACCTGTTTGCTCTTATACTAGCAAGAGCCATGTTCCACTTAATATCCATCTCCTCCAAGTGCTCATCACTTATTTCCTCAAGGTCCTCATATGTAATCAATGAACCATTAGGAAAAGAAGCAATATATGCACACACACAGTATCCAGATCCAAACCAGCAGGCTTAACTCTTGGTGAGTCAATTTTGTATGCGTCAGCGTCTGAATATGAGGCGTTGACAGGACATGATCCAGCGTTGACACATGTTGATCCAGTAACTGGGTGCATGTAAGAGTCCTTCTGATCAAATTGACCTTCACTACGTGAGAAGAAGGCCATGTTACTATTGGTAGACTTACTTCCATGCTCCAAAAGAGTTTCATTCTCCAACAGCCTTAGTTTGTTGTAGATATCATCAAAAGTAGAACTTTTGTGAGTGTTATTGGCAAGTATAGATCTTGCCTCAATCTTCCACGCATCACCAAGGCTTTTAAGAAAGGTGGCAATAGTGTCAGCATCACCAACTTGTGTCCCCATGAAGGACAGCTTGCTCGTAATGTCAAGCAGTCTGCTTCTAACACTGCTAAGCTTCTCATTAGGTTGAGCCTTGAAAACAGCATACTCATGCATGAGTTGCTTCTTCTTCTCTTCCTTAGTATCATCATTGCCACCATATGCAACTTCAAGAGCTACCCAAAGGTCTTTTGCAGAATCATAACCTCTGTATTTATGCTGGTTCTCTTGTCCTAAAGAGAGTTTCAGAATGTTTAGGGTTTTCATATCGACCCTTCTCTTTGTTATGTCTTCAGCAGACACAACTCTACCATCACCAGGTTTTTCTTTCTTATCTGCTTCTGGACATCCAGCAACAGCAGTTCTTGTAGCAATGGCAGCAGCAACCTTTTCAGCTTTATTGAATGTGTTTCCATATTCAATTATCTCCCAGAGAGTGTAGTCATAGATCCCCAGATATTGCTCAAAGTTGAATTTCCACAACTCGAAGTTGGTTGCATCAAGCATGGGAATCTTGATGTTTGGTAAAGGTGAGGAGGAGGAGGTTACTTCTGGATTTGACATGATGTTTTTAGGGTTTTGTGAAAATTAAGGTTTTGGTGATTTTAGGGTTCTTGTGTTCTTTAAGATCAAAAGTTTCTCAACAAGCTCTGATACCACTTGATGATCCCAAACATAGATCGATTTAGCTTTATGTATACGAGATTAGATCAAGTTATACACGTAGAGAAACCTTTGTATACGTATATAGTAATCTAAGTGCTAAGCGGAATTTAACACTTAAACAAGAACACACAAAGATGTAAACAAACTTTCACTTGATTAATGATAACAAACTTGCTTACAATGAAAGTGTTTAACGTATGAAAACTTATATTGAACAATAACCTAAAGGTCTTCTTTTATAGACATAAGAAGCCTTGTACAAGAGTCTACGTATCAACTATTCTAGGTAAAGATAATTATAGAAAATACAATGTTGAACTTATCCTTACTAGAAACAAACTAGAAACAATATACGCGTAGACTAAATCTTTCCATCAGTGCTTGTCTTCAATGTATCAACGCTTGACTTCTTCTTGTCAACGCTTGATCTGTCAGCGTTTGTTTTCTTCCTATCAACGCTCGTTTTACTCTTGTCAGCGCTCAAGTGAACTGGCTATATTTTATTCCCAACAACCCATATTTATAATGTTTTATTTCCAGTTTAAGATAAGGTCCGTCTTACTAACTCCTAAATATAGTCATTTTATTTTGCCAGAAAATCAATACAAGTTGTTATGCTTTACAGCAAGTGACTTATTATTCCAAAGCTACGAAGACCTTTATAGATATCAGATATAAATCCACCTCTGAAATTCTTTAAATTCATGATCAGCAGATTATCCCAAAGTTTCCATAGGTCATTCCAAAAGGTTTTCTAGAAATTCGTTCCTAACCACGAGACATAGTTTAACATAGAGCTTGTCTCAAGGACAGAACCTGTTTTTAGAACTCTTTATCACAGGACTTTAGCTGAGTTAAAAGAGTTGCAGCCTTAGCTGCAAGAATTACCGAAACGAGGCTTTATTCGCTTTAGCGCACCACCAGAAGGTGCACCATCTTCTGTCTATCAGCAAGAAGGCCGATAGCATGAGATCATGGATCTACCACCAAAAATTTGACAAGATCACCATTCTTTATCTGAGCTGTTATAAAGTCTTAAGCGTCTTTTCAGAATAATTCACGATCATACTACCATCAGTGGCGAGAGAAACAACGTGACGTTTTCTAGACTGATGTTGCACATATTATAGTCTCTCTAAAATTTTGATTTATACTTCTAAGCTCCCTTATGCTCCAACTATATTATGAAATTATGAATAAAACTTTTCCCATGAATTCTCAGACAAAATCGTTAGTATATTCACTGATCACGTTTTGATCTGCTAAATTTTAGAGAAAAATACGAGAATCATCTTCTCACAGTTGTACAGAATCTTTGATAGGAGAAAATTTTATACACAGCTTTCCAGATATGAATTCTAATTGAGCAAAGTGGCATTTCTTGGCTACATTATTTCAGCAGGAAGACATTTCAGACAATCCTGCGAAGGTGAAGGCCATCACCAGATGGTCAAGATCGACGCTTGTAACTAGAGTATAAAACTTTCTAGAACTCAGTTGACTACTACCGCATAAATTGCTGACAGTTCTCACTAAAAATTATTCCATGACTATTCATCCAGATTCCTCTAGAATGTACCAAAATCTCAGACAGAATTTTGATAGAAGCAGTATAACACAGGGATGCAGCTATGTTCATATCTAAATACCTGACACACCGCAGGTTCAAGATAGAACGCCGTTATGCTAGTAAGTTACTACAACCCTTAGAAATTTATGAGCAGAAATGGGACAAGACTCCATGAGGCTATTATCAGGCTGCCGCAGGCTTAGAATAAGTATGATACTATCTAAGTCATTGTCGACCACTTAACCAAGCCTACACGCTTTCTTTCATCCGAAAGGATTTCACAGTAGCAGTTATGTTGTAAATTCACCAATAGATCGTACAACTTTAAGGTATTCCATCAACAATCAGGTCAGATAGAAATTCACGTTCGCGAATCACGCTCACATTCATGTTTACGTTTACGTTCACTTTCACGTTTACATCTCACGTTCACATTATGATGTTGTTTCAGTCCATGTTTGTGCTATCTCATGATGTAAGTTCATACACGCATTCATGACATTGTTCACGTTCAGATTCGTGTTCCATTTCACGATACATGTTTCACAGCCTGTTACTGAGTACAGTCATAGAAAGTTTAAGAAACCAGACTCAAGTTTAGCACACCTTTCCATACCCAGGCAGACGTTTCACGTCTCAGACCGTATCGTTTGGCATTCCTTCCTCAGGCAGCATACGTTCATGATATGTCTAGCATCACGTTCACAATATGTTCCACATATCGTTCATGACATATTCCATGCCCAGCGTTCTTTAGATGATCGTGAACCACGTCCACAATTGCTCACGTAGCACGTTCACAATTGTTCACGTAGTTCGTCCCAATAGGTTTTCAGCAGCTTTACTCAGAGATATAAATGTATCTTTTTAGGTTAATTGTACGTATCGTTTCACGTATCTTACATGTTATATCTTATTCATTCGATCAGATTCAGAAATCCATCTCAGGTATGGAACCAGAAGCCATTTAGCATCATCAATACAGGGTCATCAAGACCAAGATTTTTAAATGTGTTTAGATCTTTGAAGGAACAGTTTCTAGCGGGAAACCACTCGGAACGGGGGAGTCCATCCGGACCTCTCATCATTTTCCTTCAATAATTCAGTTAAGTTCTTTCAGTCATGCTACGTTTTATGTCTTCTTCAGTCTTGCCAAGTTACATGATCACTTCAGTCATATCATGTTTATACCTTTCAGCAACATTATGCCTTAATTCAAGGACGAATTATCCTTTTTAGAGAGGAAGAATTGTAAAACCCGCAACAATATCAAGTTTCTAATTCGAGGACGAATTCTTCTTTTTAGAGAGGAAGAGTTGTAAAACCCAGAAAATAAATAAATAAATAAATTTTGGTTTGTATTTTATTTCATCATTTTGGTTATAACCTAAAGTTTAAACAATAAGCATTTGATATTAAAATATTATTTTATAATTATTCTACATCAAATATTATATGTGACGTTTTACAAGATATTTATTTAATATCACAGGATCAAGTATTAATACTTTAACTTTTCATACTTTTTGAATGACTTCATACATGTTTTTGTTTAACATGAGTAATGAAAATTAAGAAATCAAATGTTATCTAATCTATATAAATGAAGTTAAATGCACATGATTTGGGAACGTTCCATGCCATTAGGAAATCACGACAAAATCATCATAAAATGAATAGAAGATAAACATTGCAGTTCTAATTACGTTGACATTTTCGAGTGAAAAACTCCAGCAAATACCTTCCCAAAATATCTCCATTGATTTTGGCAAGATTGTAGGCAGAGCACCCATAACTATCCTCGTACAACCAAGACCAGAGATTTCATCATTTGACTATCTATTTAAGTTACATAATGTCATTTTTCATTTCTATTTACGATTTTTAACAACCCAAATCACATAAAAACTATGGACCGGGAGATAATGCATCGTTACCCAAACCTCATTGAACATTAAACCTTGCTCGATCTTCTTAACATGTTTTCATGTCCGAAACGATTTCGCATACATGACCACGTAAGAATTATTGTTGCGTTTGTTACAGATTTGGAGTTCATACTCGCATGGTTTCGATGCGTTGATCTCTTGGCAATAGTAGCAATGAACTATCACTATGGTCGAATGTGATGATACCGAGACCGGGTAAGAGACTTCAGTTTCATTTGCTGGAGGTTCGAGTCGCTGTTCGGTTTGAGTTATGTCTAGATTTGGGGTTCGCGCTATCGCCCGTGGTTGTCTCGATCTATTCGCATGGAGGTAATTTGGACCCATGATATTAACGTTTCTTATTTATAGTTGTTATCAACTCGGTCGAATGAGTTTTCGTAAACGAAAATCATGGTCATGTTTGAAACGGCATATGAATGAAACAATAGCAAAAGTGATTTACCTTGTCACAAACATGTTTTTCATGCACGTCCTTGTGTTGATTTTGAAACGCACCAAATACAATTATATTTTCACTCATGCCTACTGCCTTGGTTCGGTACATAAAAAAAAATATGATTGAATACATGTTTCAGATTTATAATATTTGGTTAACATGTGGGTAATAACATATACTAGCGTGAAAAGTGAATTAAAAATGCAAACAACAATTACTCATTAAATGGAAGTATGGAAGTGTTAGAATACTAGTATTATAATATAGTTAATTACTTACAAAAATAGTAGTAACTTATGACTTGGAAAATGATAGAATTGAAGAACGGCCGTTTTTGAACATATATTAGAATAAGCACATAACTGGTTTGATATACATTTAATTAATTTTAATAGTAGTAGTTCATAATTTTTGTAGATATCCGAAGCTGGTTACTATATATAAAAACCTGCTGTTTTTGGAAAGTTACTAATATTATACGACAAGTAAAGTAGTACAAGATTATAGAAATACACTTATCAGAAATACTTAAGAACAGTCAGAACTTATCAGATTATATACAAACAGTAACACAAGAATAAAATAAATTAAATTAAGAACAGATAAAAATCAGTAACAATAAACTGTAATCAGACAACTCATCTCATCGTCCTTTATCTATGTATTATCCGTGAAGTCATAGTAGATCCTTCAACTCTCACTCTTATTTCATTACTGGACACGAGGTACGGATTTCTCGTCCTTCAGCAAGGACTTCCTTTCTATGCATGATTAGAATTCACCGTCTGTAGCCAAATGTTTTCCACAGTATATGTTTTAAGCTTATCAGTAACCATGTTAATAACTAAATAATTGCATGAGATTTATATACAAGCATGATCAGTTTATGTACTTGTTACGGAGGTACCGTAACCATGACACTTGAGGCACCGGTGTTATGACTCACCTATAGGAGAGTGATATCCTGCAGCGTCCCATTCAGCTCAGCTTGGCCATTTTATCAGTATTATTAGTGGGGCGTATGGATGCATCCTAGGCTATCAGTTTACAGTTTATCAGGTGAATGTGGTGTGTACTCTACATCCTTCATATTAGAGCTGATCCCTCCACCCAACACAGTTATTTAGAGGTCACCCCTCTACAGCATGACGAGGTCACCCCTCTATTTATTCATGCAACCGTTGTTACAGCACATGACCTATATAAGCTCTTGGCATTAAAATACAGTAAAAGCATGTTTTCAGATTTAACAGTTATAGTTTAGCTTTACTATTTATAAATCAGACTTTTCAGATTATACACAGTTTTCCGCTGCAATTTACATACCAGTCTTATAGCTCCAGTATTTGTTATCTGTCTCATTCCAGAACATTCTTATCATGCTTTGTTAGCCGTATTTAAAATGATGGTCATATAATATACCGTTGCGAAGCTCGTGGAAAATGCTACATAATGGTGTTGAGAGTTATAGTATAATGTTTGGTATGTAACGAGAATTAGTCTCGAACACACAAATGAGGAAGGCCTTCTACTCTTACACTTGTAGTATAAAAGGCACTAAACACCTCATTTGTGTGTGTGTGTTTTCTATTTCATACATTATGGAGAGAGAAACATTTGTATTTCTCTCACTAGGAGTTCACAACCTATTTGTTTTCTTTTTATTCTTCCTCTAATCTAATCTTTCTTTTTTGGTTTAATCCATGATGGTATTCGCATTTGGTTAAGTCGTGTGCATAAGTCTTACAAGTGGTATCATTCGCCAAGGGATTCGTGGATATCTCTTGGGTGTTGTCCGTATTTTTGTTATTCCAAGTGATCCATATATCTTCTACATAGTCGTGGTATAGATTTGAGCGCTTTGGGTTGATTAAAATCACGGATTTCTTGTAAAAAATCTCATCTTTTTACCTATTATCTCGGAACAGTACTCGTATTCTGACAGAATCCATCGGAAAAGGGTTTATACATTCCGACAGAATCTATCGGAAAAGGGTTTATTATTCCGATACATATTTCGATATGGATTCCGATTGGTTTTGAACTCAGTTATTCCGACGGTTATACCGACAGGTATTCCGACAGGGTATTCCGATAGGGTATTCCGACATCATTCTGATAGAACATTCCGATGACACATTCAGATAGATATATTCTGATGGACATTCCGATGGATATTTTGTTCGAGTATTTTTCAGACTTAGCCACTATCTAGACTTGTCCCGGAACATAGTTTACACGAAGATTAAACAAAAAAACAAAAAAAAGAGTTTTTTGGCGGGAAAACCCAAGTAAAATTTAGTTTTTCCTAGACCATTTTTAGGCCATTTAAGCTTCGATTTCAAATTTTGGCTATGCGAAATTTTTTTTGACAAAAAATTCAAATTTTCGGACCAAAATTCAAATTTTTAGGCCATTTTTTGGTTTTATTTTTGTCCAAAATTTTCCTTTTTCAAAGTTTTTCCCTACTAGTTATTGGCTATTTCTAACTTGAATTCAAAATTTGGTAATTCAAAAATTTTTCGGTTTATTTTATATCGGACTGAGGTATTTTTGTCGGGTTGGAAAATTTTGGCAAAGTTTGATTTTGTTGACACTGCAACACACGCTTTCTACGAATTGAGATCCTGTTTTTCACACGACTTCTATGATGACGTCTCAACAAGATATTTATGCTGCGGGTACTGAAAATCGTCCACCCATGCTTACCAAGGAGAACTACACTACATGGGCTAGTCGTCTCCTTCGTTATGCAAAATGTAAACCTTTGGGAAAGTTGATTGTCAACTCGATTAAAAAAGGGTCGTATGTTAGAAGAACAATTCTTGTGCCTCGGGACCCTACGAATGCTAACCCAGTGGCTGACTCTAGTCATGAGCAAACGGATGAAGAATTAACTGAACCTGAATACAAACAACTTGACGCTGATGATCAAGCAATTCAAGTCATTCTCATGGGACTTCCTGAAGATGTTTATGTTGCTGTTGATAGTTGTGAAACCGCACATGAGATGTGGCTTAGGATTCAGAAAATGATGAAGGGGAGTGAAATAGGTTTACAAGAAAAGGAAACTAAGTTGCTTCGTGAATGGGAGAAATTTACGTCTACCGAAGGGGAACAAATTGAACCTTACTACCATCGGTTTTCAACCCTCATGAATCATCTTAGAAGAAACAAACATGAACCTGCACAAATTGCTGCCAACATAAAATTTCTTGATAATCTTCCTTCTGAATGGTCACGATATGTCACTCTTGTCAATCAAACCAAGGATCTTCATGTCGTGGACTACACTCAAGTATATGATTATTTGAAGATAAATCAAGATGAAGCTAACGAAGTTAGGGCTGAAAGACGTGCCAAAACCCAAGATCCATTGGCTTTTATGGCAAATTCTTTGTCATCTATGTCATATCCCATGGTACCCTACCATCAACCCTCATCAAGTAACTTCATGCCACAACAACAACAACAACAACAACAACAACAACAACTCACCTCTTATGGATATCAACCTCCTACTGCTGTGAATTACTTACAACAACCCATTGCCTGTTTTGATGACATCACCGATCCTACTCATGTTATTAATACTGGTCTTTCCCTTCTTGCAAAGGCATTCAAATTCACCATTAACCCCACCAAAGACAATCAGAGAATCTCCTCGAACACTAGAATTAGGCAGATTGCTTAACCTTTCATGAATGCGAATCAAGATCGCCAATTGTTAATTGCTGGGAACACGGGGACTCAGTTTCAACAATATGGTCAGAATGTTGGGCAGACCGTTGGCAATGTAGGAAATCAGTATGGTCAAAATCGTGGTCAGAATCTGAATGTTTCGAATGCAGGTAATCAAAATGGGTTAATAGTTGTGCCAGCGGTTGGTAACCAGATGGGAAACATTGTGGCTACAAGGGCTGAGAATACTGGTACGGGAAATGGAAACAACAATCGTCAGATTCAGTGCTACAACTACAGGGGATTTGGTCATTATGCTCGAGATTGCACAACCAAAAAGAAGAGGGATGCTGCTTATCTTCAGACTCAGCTTCTCATAGCACAAAAGGAAGAGGCAGGGATTCCACTTCAAGTTAAGGAATTTGATCTTATGGCTTCTGCTGCAGAATATGACAAGGAAGAAGAGGTGAATGCCAACTACATCTTGATGGCTAACTTACAGCAAGCATCTACCTCAGGAATGCATGTTGACAAAGCTCCCGTTTATGATTCAGATGGTCCCTTTGAGGTACATCCACGTTTCGATGATAATGATATATATAGTACGTCTAATCAGGAAGAGGAGTATACTGAGATGCTTGAGCCCTACATTGAGACACACGGGGATCAAACGAATAATAGTAATATTAGTTCGAATGAGCCCAGTGTGGACCTTAGTGTGGATCAAGTTACCCAGCCTGCAACCCTTCCTGATGCGGCACATGCGTATTATAAATCTTTATTTGATAAACTTGCTAAGGATGTTGACCATGCTACGGTGGTTAATAATAAGTTTAGAGAAACTAATGCCAAATTGACCACTGAGCTTACGGGATATAAGGAACAGGAGAATAGTTTTTAAATTCATCAGACTAAAATTAAAGAACTTGAACAAGCTCATGCTACGTTGGTTTATCAAGAAAAATGCACAACTAAGAAATCAAAGGCCTTACATTTAAGTTGTGCTAAAAAGATAAGCGAATTGAATGATGAAATCACCTCTCTTAATAAACAGCTTTCAACAGAAAAATCTACTCTTTTGGATTTAACAGAAGAACGAAAAAAGATGAAACATGATTTCAAAATTCGAGAAGATGGGCTTCTGGAGGATTTTTGCAAAGCTCAGGATAGGATTAGAGAATTAGACAACCTTTTAGTAAAACATGGCTAAACTATGCAGACGATAAATATGCTCGCACCAGAAGTGAATGAGATAAATTACACTCGATATGAATTGGCTTTAGGTTGTCCTCTTCCTCCTAATCCTGGATATCTTAAGCAAGTTCAGGCCACTAACGGAACTTTATATAATGGTGGTGTGCTCTTGTCTGATGAGCATGATCCTCTTGGTGTGCATGATTCTGAGGAAACTACTGAACTTGCAGTAGAGACTCGTTTAAGAATGAAAAAGCTTGATAAAGAAGTAACACCCGTTTATTATCCAAAAGTTAATCCTCCAACTGTTTTTGTTCGGTCTAAAACGAGTACTGAAATGCTTTTGCTCCCAAGTGAGCAATTGTCTGATGACCCTCCTAAACCGAGTATCACACGCTGATTTTTAAACGAGCTTAAAGATAACTTTGTCATCCTTAAATGTGTTGTTAATTCCAAAATCACTGGTGGAAATTTTACATCACATGTTCAGATTGAGGTCCACAAAATTCTTCAAAACGATATTAATCCGATTATTAATCAAGTTGATGCTCGGATAAGCAATTTGGAAAAATCTTTTCTAAAAGAATTAGCCAACTTTGTTGAAGACTTTAAATCTTTGATGAAGGAGGCTGATGAATATCTTGATAAAATCAAAGTTTTAGAAAACGATCTTGAACGTCTCTCTAATGCACGTGATAATGTTGATAGTAGCCCCATTGCGTTAGATACCTCTGTGTCGAATCAAGAAACCCTCCAAACTGAGCTTGAACGTATGAAAGAGAAAATGCAATCTGTTGTCATTAAAAAGGACAAAGAATTTACCGATCTATGGAATAAGTTTGTCAAAAAATTTGATGAATGCAAATATGACAAAATTTCGTATGATAAAGCCTACAATGAAATGCAACAAACTATCGCACGGTTGCAGGCTCAGTTAGGAGGGTTAAGGAAAAGAATTTGGCCTCTTCAGGGTTAGAGAATGTCAGTGATGGAAATGTTCAGAAGCTTAAGGCTAAAATTTTAGATTTAGAATCTGTTGTTTTTTCATATAAGTGGGTTGTTGAACAAATTAAGTCTGTCTATAAGAAATTATTGATAAAATTTGTGAGAACTGTAAGTGAAAAGCCTTATTAAAAGATACGACTTCTGAGCCTAGTACGATTCAGACACCAGCAACCTCGGTACCCACTCGTATTGCTGTGACACCTTTTCCTAAGGTTGCTGGAACGAAAACTGTTGTGATTGCCCCAGGAATGTTTCGTGTTAGTTCTCCCTCTGTTCCTAGCAAACAACGTAAAGCCAACATTAGGACAAAACCGATCACTATAACTCAACCACGTGTCATTGATTTAAAAAGTGCTAATTCTAATAGACGCATGTCTTCTTCTACATGAATAAACAACTACACTAAGAGCAGAAGGCCACAGCCTACAAGCAATACAAGGAATGATAGGGTCCCTTTTGCCTCTAGAAGTAGTCGCCCCAAGATCAATAATGTGGAAGTAGAAGAACACCCTAGTAATTTACCGTTTTTTAATCATAATCAAAAACTTAATTTATCTGAATGTAATGACTTTAAGCTTGCTATTCGGAATGAAAAATCTGAAGTTATTTGTGCTAAATGTAATAAATGTTTCTTTACTTTTAGTCATGATGCTTGTGGTTTGACTATGAATGGTTTGAATTATGGTGGTTACACTCGAATTGACAAGCTATCAGTCAGTGAACAACAACGCACTCCTAAGGGTAAGGTGTATGTTCCAAAAAGTACACACGTAAGGTCCACAGAAAGTCTTGTTAAGCCTAGTAGCCCTAGATTCACCTCTAAATGGTTGCCCACTGGTAGAAACTTTGACTGTAGTGTCAAATTTATCGACACTAGTAGATCTCATACTGACAGTGAAACGTCGGTATGTGATACGGCTTAATTATCCTCTAACCCTACAGGAACCTATTTCATCGGTTGCCAAGATATTTTCTTCTCTTATCATTGGCAGGCTGTTGAAATTTGTCTCTGGTGCGTGGACTCGGGCTGTTCCAAACATATGACTGGGAGTTAAAGCCTTCTCAAGAACTTTGTATGGCGATTCATGGGAACTGTTCGATTTAGAAATGATCATGTTGCTGCAATTCTAGGCTATGGTGATCTTCATTGGGGAAATATAATCATCACCAGAGTCTCTATTGTTGATGGCTTGGGACACAATTTGTTATCGGTTGGGAAATTTTATGATTCAGACTTGAAGGTTGCTTTCAGAAGTCATACATGTTTTGTAAGAGATCTTGAATGAATTGATTTGTAGAAAGGAAATCGTACCACCAACCTTTACACCATTGATCTTTTTCAAATGTCTGTTGCTTCTCCAATTTGTCTCATGGCCCGAGCCACATCAACAAAGTCATTGTTATGGCATCAAAGGTTATCTCATCTCAATTTCGATGCCATCACCCATCTAGCGAAAGTTGATCTCGTTACCGGTCTTCCAAAGTTTAAATATACAAAAGACCATCTTTGTCCTTCCTGTGAGCAAGGTAAAAGTAAGAAGAAGCCTCACAAACCCAAACCTGTTCCCAACTCAACGAATAGGTTACATCTCTTACATATGGATTTATGTGGCCCAATGAGAATCAAAAGCATTAATGGAAAGCGGTATGTCCTAGTAATTGTGGATGATTATTCTCGTTACACATGGGTTCATTTTCTTGCATCAAAAGATGAATCCCCTGATGTAATTATTAACTTCTTGAAGAAAACAGTAGTACTACTGCAAGCCCTTGTCATTATTGTGAGAACGGATAACGGCACAGAATTCACCAATCAGAAACTGAAAGCTTACTTTGACGAAGTTGGGATCTCTCATCAAACTTCGAATGTAAGAACCCCAGAGCAGAATGGAGTTGTGGAACGGATGAATCGTACGTTAGTTGAAGCTGCTCGGACGATGTTCTCTCATCCAGTGCACCGTTATTCCTTTGGGCTGATGCCATTGCAACTGCATGTTATACTCAAAACCGCTCCATTATTCACACCCGATTCAACAAAACACCTTATGAGATCATTAATGGACGAAAACCGGATATATCGTTTATACATGTATTCGGGGCTCTGTTTTATCCAAAGAATGATCGTGAAGATATCAGTAAACTTGAACCTAAAGGTGATATTGGGTTTTTCATTGGTTATTCTTCAACTGCTTGTGCTTACAGGGTTTATAATCGAAGGACAAGAAAGGTAATGGAGACTATGAATGTTACCTTTGATGAACTCTCGGGGTATGGCCTCTCAACATAGAAGTTCACATCCCGAGCCTCAAGGTCAGACTTCTGGACACGTAAGTTTAGGACTCGCGCTTCAATTTGCACCGTCAGCAATCTCATCGTTACAACCCTCGGAACGTGACATGGAATTTTATTTGTGCCAATCTATGATGAATATATGGAGGGTCCTTCATCATTTGGTGTTCCTCAAAATGCCCCGGCTGCGCCTGCTACGGTAGTTCAAGAACCTCCGATTGCATCTACACCAACGACATCTACTTCTGCACCATCTACGTCAACCTCAACCATATTGCCTCTAAATATTCCACCCACTTCTCCGACTGCTGACGTCAACCTCAACCATATTGCCTCTAATCATGTTCATTTTCAGAATGAAATAGTTGCTGAAAATGCAAACAATGCGATGCTCAATGAACATGAGTTTGTTAATCCATTTGCGGCTTCCACAAGTACTACTCAGCCTTCAACACCAAATGTGGATCCAACGAGCTCACATCAAGTTTCTCATACACTTCCACATGAACACAAATGGACTAAGAATCATCCTTTGGTTTAAGTGATTGGCAATCTCTCACGACCCGTCTCAACACGAAATCAGCTGCGTACCGATGGTGATATGTGTATCTATGCACTATCAGTCAGCACAATGGAACCAACAAGTGTTAAAGAAGCAATGACCGACGCATCATGGATTGAGTCTATGCAAGAAGAGCTCAATCAATTCATCCGGCTTGATGTATGGGAGTTAGTACCACGCCCAGACAATATCGATCCCCTTACCCTGAAATGGTTATTCAAAAACAAGATGGATGAAGAGCAAAGGTTCATCAGGAACAAGACTAGGTTAGTTGTGAGAGGTTATAAACAGAAGGAGGGAATTGATTTTGCAGAATCCTTCACCCCGGTTGCTCGAATGGAAGTTATTAGGATTTTCTTGACATACGCTGCTCACAAATCGTTCACTATGTATCAAATGGACGTGAAGACGGATTTCTTGCATGGGCCGTTAAAAGAAGATGTGTACGTATGTCAACCTGAAGGTTTCATCAACACTGAACATCCAAGCCATGTCTACAAGTTGAAAAAGGCAATTTATGGTTTGAAACAAGCACAGAGGGCATGGTACGATGAATTATCATCATTTCTTCTCCAAAATCACTTCAGCAAAGGAACCATAGATCTAACATTGTTTATCAAGCACTACGGCAACGACATCTTGGTGGCTCAGGTCGATGTAGGTGATATAATTTTTGGTTCTACAAACCCAAAATATTCCATATTATTTGTCGACCTTATGAAAAGCCTATTTGAAATGTCCATGATGGGGGAAATGACGTTCTTTCTTGGTCTCCAAGTTCACCAATCCCCCCGTGGTGTTTTCATAAATCAGTCCAAATATGTGCTCAAGATTCTAACGAAATTTGGAATGGAAAACTGTGATCCAATTGGTACTCCAATGGACACTAAACACAAGCTTGATTTGGATAAGAAAGGGACATTTGTAGATGCTACAAAATACCGAAGTATGATCGGGTCCCTTATGTACATAACCTCAAGCAGACCAAACATTGTGCATGCTACTTGTTTATGTGCTCGGTATCATGCTAAGCCAACCGAGAAGCACATCAAGGAGGTTAAAAGGATCTTTTGTTATCTCCGGGGAACCATTGACATGGGTCTCTGGTATACGAAGGATTCTGGTTTTAATCTAACTGGTTTTTCAGATGCTGACCATGCAGGGTGTCATGATACATTCAAGAGCACTTCCGGTGGAGCACAATTCTTAGGCGAAAAGCTAGTGAGCTGGTCCTCAAGAAAACAAGATTACACGACGCTGTCCACCGCAGAAGCAGAGTATGTGTCTCTATCCGTGTGTAGTGCTCAAGTCCTTTGGATGGGAACACAACTCACGGATTATGGCTTTCACTTTAATAAAGTTCCTATTTATTGTGATTCACAATCATCCATAGCCATATCATGCAACCCGGTCCAACACTCCAAGACCAAGCATATTGCTGTCTGATTCCATTTCATAAAGGAGCATATGGAAAGAGGAACGATCGAACTGTATTTTTTCAAGACGGACTACCAACTAGCCGACATCTTCACTAAAGCTCTTTCTCAAGACAGATTTGAATTCTTGGTTCGTCGACTTAGTATGCGTAGTTTCACTCCAGATGAACTTGAACGTCTTGCACATTCGCAGTAATCTTGTATATATCTATCAGAAAATCAAAATACAAAAATATAAAACCTATAAAAACAAAATAAAAAATGAGAAAATCTTTCAAAAATACCAAAAATATTCTTCTCCGACATGTCTCTCAGCATCGATAATATGGACGTACTTAGAAATGTCGCTAAATAACGACACGGGTACGTACATAAAGTTCGAATGAGAGTTCAAATGTGTTCAAAACATGTCTTTTCTACTTTCTTCCCATAATGGCTTATAGTCACATGTCAGACTATAACCCGGTCCCCAAAGAAAGGAAAGGCTATGACTTATCCTCATCAACAGGAAATTATTTTTTCTCGGTCATGGGCTTATGTTAAAACATTCAAAGTGGTAAGCTCGTGAACTCAAGGAAAATGTTCATTTATGTACATTTTTCCTAAACAACGGGAAATTCAGTTTTCTCGGGTTTGAGCATAACTTTTCAAGGTATTTCAAAACTGTGTGCTCATATACTCCCCTATTTTAATTAGAATTCCTTTTCGAGGGGAGTACAAACTTTCATGAAACATTATTCTCTCCATGTTTCATCACTAGTTTCACAAAAATTTCAATCAAATGCAATTTTTGAGGGGGAGAATAGTGATTAAAATGTGTCATCTTGGATAAGATCTTTGATATAAGGGCTTTCTCTTCCTATTATGTGCAAAAACCTTTCATTTTATGATGCACATATGTAGGGAGCGTTTTGGTGATATAGAAAACTTTCAAGGTGTAAACATTGATTTCGTCAACACCTTGATTGCATTTTCAATTGGTTTTTCTGGTTACGATATCTATACCCTTCAACACATTAATTTATGATGGTATTGGTGTCAAAAGGTGGTTAGGTATTCGTCCTATGATCCAACCAGAACCGGATGGATCTTCCCAGGGACAATCCATTAGAACATAGAAGTCCTTAGGAAAGATGGAGTAGTAGTACGTACGAGAAAAATGCCGACCAAGTACTTAAGCTGGCACTGGAATAATTACAACAAGGTGCTAGTTATGACATATTGGTAAGCATTGAATGGGTTGAAGAATGAAAAAGAAATGTAAGGATAAAGGGTGAAAAGAAATAGCCCTCCATACAACTTAGGCAGAACCCGGGTCAACACATCCACTATCAGAATCACTTTGATGAATTCTGGTACTGAAGATAAAGTATCATGGACCCAGTGATGCAATGCACAACCCTTCCCAGCCTACTCAAGCTTCTCTCAAAAGAAGCTTGTTTTATTGTCACGGAGTTCAACTCATTTCTATCAACTTTCTCACTCCGAGATAGTAGATATTGAAAAGGTGGGAGTCTGCTCCAGCCTCTGATCACCAAATAAATGTGCACTTATAGAGTCTAGAGCCAACGAGATTCATCAAAAATCTCGTTAGGACACTTATTCCATATATCAAGTGTTGTTCATCTCTAGAACACAAGCGATTATTTACAGAGTCCTACGCTCTATTCTTGTGATATTGCCAGAACATTCAGAGTGATACTCTCTAGTATTCACAGTGATGAATGGAAATCCTTCCAGTGTTAACATCAAACAGCACTGCGGTAGGTCATGTGTAAGATTCACTTGAATTAAACATATGTTAACTGGAAAGAAACAGTGGTTTGATTATTTTGTGACTCAAACTCGTTCCAGGTCTCGACGCAATATCTTTATGATCTTGCCAGAACATTCAGAGTAATACTCCTGAGTATTTACTAGTGATGAATGGAAATCCTTCCAGTGTCATCATCAAACAGCACTACGGTAGGTAACTTGTGAGATTCTAGTTGAATCAAACTTGTGTCAACTGGAAAGCAACAATGGTCTGATTCTTAATTGAATCAAACTTGTTTTAGAAAATTGAATTGACGACTTAATCAGCAGAATGGAACTGTTTGATTCACTCTTTACTATGAACTATCTTTCAAGATATTCAAGTATTGAGAACGGCTACCACAACCGGAAACCCTGTCAAGGAAGTTCTTTGAACTTACTTAATCACAGGTACACTATTCGTACTGTATAACGTGAAACCGGAGGAATGGAAACGGTGGGGTAACTTCAAGGGTCGTAATTCAAGACCACATGCTCATGTAAATAAAGAAAGCTCAAGAACATCTAAAGACAAAGACTTCCGCTACTCTGATAATCAAGGGATATTGTTAACAAGCGGTCAAGACAAAACAAAATATGAGTATATGGGGAAAGACACAAGAATACAAGTTGGCAAAGTTTCAAGATCATGTCAAGGCAAAGATCAAAGATCCAAGATCACAAGTCATGAAAGTAACTATAAAAGAACTCTCAAGACAACGAGCTTCGAAGTCTGCAACATCAAAGAAGTGAAGTCACATATTACATGACCACCCCTTAGGGGGAGATTGTTAGCCGTATTTAAAGTGATGGTCATATAATATACCGTTGCGAAGCTCGTGGAAAATGCTACCTAATGGTGTTGAGAGTTCTAGTATAATGTTTGGTATGTAACGGGAATTAGTCCCGAACACACAAATGAGGAAGGCCTTCTACTCTTACACTTGTAGTATAAAAGGCACCAAACACCTCATTTGTGTGTGTGTGTTTTCCATTTCATAGATTGTAGAGAGAGAAACATTTGTCTTTCTCTCACTAGGAATTCACAACCTTTTTGTTTTCTCTTTATTCTTCATCTAATCTAATCTTTCTTTTTTGGTTTAATCCATGATGGTATTCGCATTTGGTTAATTCGTGTGCATAAGTCTTACAAGCTTTATATCCGTTCACTGAGCGTTATGCTCAGCCGTAGTTCCTTTCATGTTCTAACGATAGGTACACCAGGACGCTCTTAAGATTCTGAGAGCACGTGCATTGGATGGAAGCTATCCAGACTTTTTTAATTTATGCACTTCACTCATTTATTTGCCTGTTTGTACATTGTTTAGTCCTTTCTTTCAGTATTTTACTTTTCATATTTTGAGCTTATGTTTGGATTACTGATGTTTGATTCCGGTATTTCCTTTATGGTCAGTTAATGTTTTAGGACATTTACCTTATATGCTTTGATGACACGCCATAAATACACGTAACGGTCCACTTATCCAAGTGGTGTTTTACAATTATACATATATATTATGTAGTTATATGGCTTCAAATATTGTTTACCAAGGATTTCTAGATAGTGATCTAGACTATTATGTACATTTATTTGTACTTAGCTTTGTATAGTTTGTTCTTACCATTCTTAAGTATTATTATGTCTTCAAAGTATACTATATAATTTTTTTATAATCCATAATGACTTATTCATATGTATTATCCATTCAAAGTTTACCATTCTTGAGTTTACAACTCATTTAAAGGGATTCTATGGTTTCTAAGGGAATTTAAGGCATCATAGTTATATTTGAGATGTTCTTACTCATAATGTACTTATTAAATTACTTTTAGAACTTAGACTTGATATATAAATTATGTTTACAAGATATAGGAATATGTTGTAGTGGCAGTTTAGGTTGGGAGAACACATTCATCTTAGCAAATAAGGTACAAAAGCAAAAATTTCTAGTTAAATTTTCATATTAATACAATCATAACACATGACACATAAGTGAAATTTGAGGATTGTCACAGTCTCTCCCCCTTAAAGAAATCTCGTCCCAAGATTTAGATAAAGAGTAATGTCATAAAACAGAGACGAGCAAAATCCTCGCGTATCCAAGTATATTAAGTCTATACTTGTCTTATATTGAATATCTTTAAGTCCATTTATAAATTCTTACTAATATAAAGATGCGTCCAACTTTATGTAAGGAAGAAATAATAAATTTGGTGATTTAGATTTATTCATTTTACTAAAGAAGCGTCCTAATTCAATCAAATAAACAGAATGTAAATCATTGACTTAGAAATTTCCGTCATAATACAAATATTCTAGTATTTAATATATTTATTATACCCTTAAATTTTCTTCTTACGTCGGTGTATGTAAGATGTCCTGTATATAATATCTAAAAAATACGATTTTCTAAAGACAAACGACGTTAAAATAGAAGACGATATTTTATTCCTTACAACATGTATGTAAGATACATGGTAATTCTATCGAACATATAGCTTATAAGGCCACTTGCCCTTAAAATTCTAAATCCAACCACCTACTATGTTGAAAATCCGACACCAGATGGTGCTAAGTCTTGTGTGATGCAAAGTGAATTTCTCATATAGAAGAAGATTTCTGTCATATTCACCATAGGTAGGATTCTAGTACTTGAATTTACAGACGTTCTTTCATTGCTGAATTTTCGTTTAAGATTTTTCCGATTTTCTCACAGGATTGTGCTTAATTACCTTGTTTCATCAACTCTCTTTGGGTAAAGGTTAATTACTTTTTCCAATATATTGGGATTATGGAATTAGTAATCTCTCTTCAAAACATTCGATAAAATTCCTTAATAAAGTTTTCTAACAAAATCTCTGATGAAGTCTTCTTGATAGAATTTTAGATGAAATTCCATGACAAAATTCATGATAAAATCTTCTGATGAAGGCTTTTATCATTCTATGAAATAGGATCTAACTCTACTAACTCTTGAAATTTCCTCGTGTATGTCTCGAGGTTAATGAGATAGCGGAGTTGTTCTTTCATTTTCTCGATCATCTTTCTAAGAAATGTTTGAAATTTAATCAAGAGATCTTATGTACTCCTTTTATCTCAACGGGTTGAGGATAAATAATTTACCAAGATAACTGACGAAGTGCTATCTTCTTATAGCAAACATCACTTTATAATTTCAAATATGATTAATACGATGGAAAACTGAATCCAACGGGTGATACTAATAGCATCTTTTCTTCCTTGGATATCAAAAACTAACGTAGTCATCGAGTTTTCACAATTTTTACTTGCAGGATTGTACCCACATCATCGTCAATTCTTTGTTAAATACTTTTAGGGTTTAAAATGATGGGAAAGAATAGAAATAATTCAGAATCCAAGGTATACTCATATCAGAAAACATTTGTCACATATGTATATGGATACATATAAATGCTTATCGAACACAAGATATATCTTTTGGGTTTATATAGGAAACTTACTATGTTGATTAACATTCATATCCAAGGATAATAAATCCAACTATGAAATAGGATTTCAAAGTTTACAACGGATTTATAAAGATATGACTCATACATAATCGTAACATATTTATCTATGATACGGAATGGAGGAATATAACAGAAAATGTAAAAGATAATCTTATAGAACAAGCTTCCCTTTTACATATTGATATGAGTGTAATTACTCATATCATTTACATCACAAAACGGACATTAAATGCATAAAACATATGAATTTTGTATTGTATGTGCATGTTTTCTTGTTTCGTGTGTGTAGGTCCCAAGTTCACAAAAACCGACAAAGAATCGACACGGGATTGAAGAAGATTATAAAAGCCAAAAGACGGGATTGTTTTGAAAGTTTATTGGCCAAGTGGATCCCACTTTAGCTTAATGGGCCTAGAAGCCCATTAGTAAAGATTTGAAGAAACTTTGATCTATGGATAGGCCCAAGTCAAAAGCCCAACATAAATTATGAGACGGATGCAAATTAAAATTAGCTTGGTTCCATTTACAAGCCCAAAAGACCAAATAAGAGACGATGAAGTAAATTTCATTCTTTGGTTAACAAGTTTTGGACCCAAAGCCCATGTGACAAAGTTAGACGATGGAAAAGAAGTATATTACTTCTTGGGTCAACAAGGACGGTCAAAAGATATAAACAAAGAAAAAAATAAAACGAGAGAGAGAAAGATAAATTGGGGAAAGAGTAGCAGCTCAAGAACCCTAATTAATAGGGGTTTCTCAAATCACCAACAAGTGCCTACACGCGCCCAAATTAATTCACAAGAATATAGGAGAAAGTATGTTGCAAAGATGCCAAGAACCAAGTGCCAACCTGGCACTTGGATTCGTCATAGCTCTTCTCTGATTGGTGGATTTCCTGCCATTCAATCAAGTAGCCAATGAAATCCCTCTACCTCAGCAGCAAAGAAGCACAAATTCGTCCAGATTGGCGATCCAAGTGAAGGTAAGCACATATCCACCCTTGGATCAAAACAGACAAGAAAAAGAAAAGAAAGAGATGATCTAAGGGTTGAAAACCCCTCTTCCTCAATAAACCCTCACCTTACCTAGCCTTTAAATACCCATCAAAAAATCAGTAATTGTATCCCTTTTCTACTTTTACTGTTATAATGTTAATTTGTAGCTAGATGTAATTTTCTTTTAAATATTGTAATGATGCTTTGATATTAATAAAATTTATATTTCAGTTTTTAATCTCTTCTTATTGTCGTTTAATTTTTCATCTAAAGATTTAAACTGATATTATGAATGTGATTGTTCATTAAGCTTGAATCATAGCTTATTTGAATAATCAAGTTAGATTAGGGAACATGTCTAACCCCACTGGTTAGATATTCAAAATCTGATGGTTCAAAATGTTTATGGTGGATTGATCATTTTGGTGTCGTTTAGGTTCTAAGGTAGCTCAGCGCTACTTTCTTCTTCAACGGTTGCCTTCATAAAAATAGTCTATTTTAGTGTAATCTGCCATTATATGAGTTTGTGAATTAGTTTGAATTTGGTTTATGTTTTTTATGGATTAGCTAAGGTTTGATATTCTGCTATTATTTTTGAGATTATTATTGAGTATTTGGAATTGATGTTTTATGTTTATAAGTTTTATAGTTTTAATGAAGATGATATAAATCTGATCATTGTTATGATTTTCAATGAGTTTGTCTTAAATTGATAATATGATGTTAGCTGTAGTTTAATGTGGGTTGCTTAGTTATTTAAATTAATCTAAAGTTTTCTTACATTCTGCTGATTATGCTGTTGAGTTTTGAATGTATCTGCTGAGAATTCATTGTTGACTGCTGAATCATTATCTTTGTTGGTTTAAAACTGGTTTTTGGAATTGTTAATCTGTCTCATGTTGTAGTGTTTGGTTTGCTTGTGTTTATGTCAGTTGTGTTGTGTAATGTGATGATTCAAACCTTTGAGGCTGTCATGTATGTTCAAGCTCTAATTGATATTATTTTTCTATTGCTGGTATATTAGAGGTTGAAAGATGTTTTATTTTTGTTGTGCACGTTGTTGATTTCTCTTAGATTAATAGCTGAAATATGAGGTCATTGATGACGTATAGTCCCCAACCGGGTCATGAGCCCGGCTCACGGGTACTACCCGTATCCGGCCCATCACAGATGGGTGGATAAATGTCATTCAGGCTTATGGGTTTGAGCGAACAGTACCCGCACATGTGTGTGGCCCACGGCCCAAGGCGGCCGACATAAGATTAGACAGAATAATATTCTGTCTAGGAATATCTTTATCCCAATAGGAGAAGATATTCATTACCAGAATTAGAAGATAACAATCATTCTAATTCTGGCGCTTATCTCTTCCTTGGGGCCGATGCATCAGTAGAGGCCCACTAGGGTTTCACTGCGTATAAAAGGAACCCCCAAGGTTCCACAAAGGTATTACGACTTATACTCTAAACTCACATAAACCTTAAACCGATTACTTACTCTCACGCCGGAGTCTAATCGTGGGAAACATTCCCACGATAAGCCTAACGCGTGTTGTTTAGTGTGCAGGATCCCAACCAAACGATTCACTTGGTGCAGGAGCCGGAGCCCAGCCAACCCGAATTAAGCCTAATTCGGGTCTAGCAAGGATCAACCAACTTTTGCATCAACAAGTTGGCGCCATCCGTGGGACCCATAACACTAAGCTAGAACAAAATCTCATCTCGAATCTCCAATGACGAAGGGGCATCCGCCAACTAACCCCAGGAATGTGAATCCTGGGAACCGGAAGTCCCAAGGGGAAGGGATTCTCATCCCCAACCAATCACCTAACCGCCTCGCAGGCGGGCTGGGTAACCGTAGCGGTTTTCAACCCGCGGGGGTGACGAGCACGATCTCGGTGACACCCCCGCCTACTTCAACCCTGGACAACCCTGATCCAGGGAGTGCGCCAGACCCTCCTAACAAGGAACCGCGCAGACCCTCGACGGAGGAAGAAGTGGAAGCCCTACCACTCAGTGAGGAGGATCTTACTCGAGTTCTCACTCAGTACTTCGAAAGGATCGTCCCAGGGATCGCGTCAAGATTGAGTCTGGGGAGGAACCTCCAAGCCAGACTCAACTTTGGTGACAGTGGACCAACCACCCCCTCCCAAAACCGTAGAAAAAGGAGAACTCGGCCTCAGGAGCAGGGAACCTTTGAGGAAAACCCTCAACCCCGGAATGTGTTTGAGCGCATAGGAGATCGCCTTATACAGGAATTAACGCAGTCTCAAGAAGGAGAAAGGTCGGATGGCTCACCCGAGCGGCCAGATCGAGAGCTGACCAGAACCACACGCCGCCCAAGTGTGTGGGATAGAATGAACACTGGGAGAAAGGCTCCTGGTTCGTCTCAAAAAAGTGGTCCCTATTCAAAAAACGGGACACCACCACCGTCCCCAGATCCGTCTGGGGAGGACTCAGATGACCATCCGCCTAAGCGCCGCCGGCCTAGGCGCACGCCTCCACCACCAAACAATGAGGAGTATTATGGTGGCCCTTACTATCGAGATACGGAAGCAGAGGACCTCTCGCGTCCATGGTGTGAACCATGGGATGACCCTAGGCTCACACGGCCATGGGCGGATCCCAGGGAAGACCCATTCACCCTCCGCATACGGAACTATTCTGAGGACACCAAACGTCGCATGCCGGCATGTATCAAGACTTATGATGGGTCCGGTGATCCTGTGGATCACCTCAAAATATTTGATACGCAGGCAAAAATTGAGCGATGGCCCATGCCCATATGGTGCCAAATGTTCAATTCGACCTTGATTGGAAACGCCCGTGACTGGTTCGAGGCACTCCCCCCATGGAGCATTGATAGTTTCACGGAACTACGCACTGCGTTTGAGAACAATTATACTCAAAGGAAGAAGTATAATAGGGATCCGGTCTCATTGGAAACTGTCAAGCAACGGCCGGGGGAGTCCACAGAAGCCTTCACTGAGCGCTTCAATGATGAGTGCACACGCACAAGAACCATGCCAGAACTCCTGAAAATCTCTGACTACATGCACGCCATAACAGACAGAGAACTGATCAGGCGTCTCAACGACAAGCGTCAAGAGAGATATGATGACCTCATGGAAAGGGTCAGAAATTTCATAGAGGGAGAAACAGCTGTCGCCGCGGCCTACCCATCCCGAGGAAATGGGTACCGGTCAAATGACCAGTCCCGGAGGCAGTCGGGCGGTCAAGGTAACCAGAACAATAACAAGGGCTCGGACTATAAGAGCCAAAGCAAAGGCGGACGGTCGGATGACAAGTTCACTCCCCTAAAGATGTCCTACCGGGAGATCTTGTTGACTGAAGGGGCGAACTTTCCAAGGCCTCCTCCAATGACCACTCCCCCGGAACGTCGGCAAGGAAGTCGCTTCCGCGAGTTCCATAATGACAAAGGACATGGCACGGAGGAGTGTATCCAGCTCAAGAAGCATATCGAGTCGCTAATCAAATCAGGCAAACTCAAGCACCTAGTTAAGGATTGGAAGGACGGAAAAGACAACAACAACAAGTATGATAAGAAGGATTCCCAAAAGGACAAGCCTTCTACCATATACATGATCCAATCCAGACAGCGCCGCACGAGACAGAAAATTGGCCAAAAATTTTCACGCGGCAGGGAAATCTCATTCCCTCCCATCACAGCAAGCGATGTGATTGATGCGCCTCTCACTATTGAGATAAGCATTGGAACACACAATGTTCGTCGCATGTATGTGGATGGAGGATCGTCAGCAGAGGTACTGTATGAACACTGCTTTGTGCAGTTACGCCCAGAAATAAGAAGCCAATTAGTACCAGCCACGTCGCCGCTTACTGGCTTTAGTGGAGACACTATCTGGCCGATAGGGCAATTGCGTTTGCCTGTCACCATTGGGAATGAGGAACATTCCACTACGACGTGGATGAACTTCATGGTGATACGTTCACACTCTCCGTATAATGGAATCATAGGCAGACCAGGCATTTTGGCTATCCGGGCAGTACCCTCTACGGCACACGGAATTATCAAATTCCCCGTTGAGGGGGGAATCGTTACTATTTACAACACAGTCGTACCAACATCCGAGTGTCACACCGTGACAACACCGGCTCCACCTGTCCCACCCAAGGATGGGGCACCACCACCCAATTGGAAGGTGGCCATTCACCCTGACTATCCGGAACAGGAGGTATCCATAGGAGGGGCGCTCTCGGATAGCGGTAAAAGGGCCATGTGCTCTCTTTTAAGTGCAAACCTGGACATATTCGCATGGGAGCCAAAACATATGACGGGTGTGCCACGTGCGATAGCAGAGCATAAGCTCCAGATCCGCCAGGGGTACCAACCCATCAAGCAAAAGAAGCGCGGCCAGGCGCCCGAGCGCAGCCAAGTGATACTGGAGGAAGTGCGGAAGCTGGTGGACGCAGGCATCATGCGCGAGGTATACTACCACGAGTGGTTATCTAATCCGGTCATGGTCAAGAAACACGACGGAAGTTGGCGCATGTGTGTGGATTTCACGGATCTGAACAAGGCCTGCCCACAGGACTGTTACCCGTTACCAGAAATCGACTGGAAGGTGGAGTCCTTGTGTGGATATCCTTTCAAATGCTTCTTGGATGCATATAAAGGGTATCACCAAATCCAGATGGCGGAGGAGGATGCAGAAAAAACGGCGTTCCACACGAGCCAGGGCGTATATTGCTATACGAAAATGCCGTTTGGATTGAAGAACGCCGGCGCTACGTATCAGCGGTTGGTTGATAAAGCTTTCGAATCACAAATAGGACGCAACTTGGAAGTATATGTTGATGACTTGGTGATAAAAAGCCACACGGAGGAGGCACTTCTCCGGGATGTCCATGAGACATTCGACACGCTGAGAAGGATTAACATGAAGTTAAATCCAAAGAAATGTACGTTTGGTGCAACAGAAGGAATGTTCCTGGGATATTTGATTGACCCAAACGGCATCAAGCCTTGTCCAGAGAAGACGGACGCAGTGATACGACTACCGTCCCCGCAGACACGGAAGGAGGTGTAGTCCCTGAATGGGAAGTTAGCCGGGCTGAATAGATTCCTATCTAAATCCGCAGAGAAGTCATTACCCCTATTTAAGACACTCAAGAAGTGTATTAGAAATGGAGACTTCCGTTGGACGAAGGAAGCTGAGGAAGCTTTTGGCCAACTCAAGCAACATCTCGCATCTCTCCCTATGCTAGTAGCTCCCCGGCCAAAGGAGGAACTCGTTATGTATCTCTCAGCTACTCATGGCGCAATAAGCGCGGTACTTATGACGGATAGAGATACAATACAAACTCCGGTCTACCTTATAAGTAGAACACTACAAGGGGCGGAGCTGAATTATTCCTCCATGGAAAAATTGGTGTTAGCACTAGTATTTGCTACAAAGCAGTTGCGCCGGTACTTTCAGGCGCACCCAATTGTGGTAATCACGGATCAGCCAATCAAGCAGGTTATCTCTAGACCAGACGTGGCAGGGAGGCTGGAGAAATGGAGCATCCTATTGGGGGGGCACAATATATCTTACAGACCAAGGACGGCGGTTAAAGGCCAGATCTTGGCAGATTTCCTGATCGAGAAGCCGGATGAGGAAGAACCAGTCATTAAGCAAGACGAGATCCCAACAGAACCTTGGGTGCTATTCACGGACGGATCCTCATGTACAGACGGGTCCGGGGCAGGTCTCATCCTCACGAATCCAGAAGGAATGGAATTCACATACGCCCTCCGCTTTGGGTTCACGGCCACCAATAACGAAGCGGAATATGAAGCATTAATTGCGGGTTTAAAAATCGCCGCTAGAATGGGAGTCCGCAACCTTGAGGCCTACGTGGACTCACGGCTTGTCGCGAACCATATTCTAGGTGGGTATGTGGCTAAGGAGGACAACATGGTCAGGTACTTGGAAAAAGTCAAGTCGTTAATCGCGACTTTCAGTAAGTTTTCCATCAAGCAGGTGCCAAGGGGCGAGAACAAGAAAGCGGACGCTCTTAGCAAGATCGCATCCACGAGCTTCGCCCACTTGTCTAAACAGGTTTTGGTGGAAATACTCAAGGAGAAATCTATCACGGAAGGGGAAGTAGCCGCTATAGTTGAGGAGGAGGGACCTACATGGATGACCCCAATCATCAACTATTTGACTAATGAAACCCTTCCAGACGAGGAAAAAGCAGCAAGACGCATCAAAAGGAAGTCACAACATTTTGAACTCCGAGAAGGCATCCTTTACAAGCGCTCTTTCTTGCAGCCGTGGCTGCGGTGTGTTGGGCCGCGCCAGGCGGCTTACGTCATTAGTGACATACATGAAGGGTTGTGCGGCATGCATGCAGGCCCACGATCCGTGGTAGCTAGAGCCTTACGAACAGGTTATTATTGGCCCACCATGCACAGGGACGCGCGCGATATGATTCGCAAGTGCAACGATTGCCAAGTGCATAGGCCAGTTCCGCGACACCCGCAGCAGGAGCTTACACCTATCACGTCCCCATGGCCATTTTACAAGTGGGGAATTGACATTGCAGGACCATTTCCTGTAGCTGCGGGGGGGGGGGGGGGGGGTTAAATTCTTGATTGTTGCAATGGACTACTTCACACGATGGATAGAAGCCAAGGCAGTCAAGTCTATCACAGGTAAGCAGGTCAAAAAGTTTGTGTGGGAACACATCGTGTGCCGTTTCGGTCTACCAGGAGAAATTATCTCGGACAACGGCAAGCAGTTTATGGACAACCCATTCAAAGATTGGTGTGCATCATTGAACATCAAACGGCGCTTCGCGTCCGTTAAGCATCCACAAACGAACGACCTTGTCGAACGAGCAAATAGGAGCTTGGGGAATGGAATCAAGGCGCGGCTGGATGAGCGACAGGGCAAATGGGTCGACGAGTTGTCACACGTGCTATGGGCACATAGAACCATGATCAAAACAGCCAACGGAGATACTCCATTTGCATTGGCTTACGGCACTGAAGCCGTTATACCAGCAGAAATAGGGATGCCTACCATCCGCACGGCGGAGGTTAACGTTGTCACAAACGATGAACAACTGCGAATCAACCTGGATCTGTTGGAAGAGAAAAGGGAAATAGCAGCCATCAATGAGGATAAGTCCAAGGCTAAGATGAAGGCTTATTATGACGCCAACGTCAAGGGTGTTTCTTTTCGACCGGGAGACTACGTCTATCGTGCTAACGAAGCGAGTCGAGTGGAGAATACAGGAAAACTGGGCCCTAAATGGGAAGGACCGTATGAAGTCACTGAAACCTTGGGACGAGGCGCGTACAAGTTATGTGATATGGATGGCCGCGACCTAGAGCGCACATGGAACATCTCCAATCTCAAAAGGTGCTATCTTTGAAAGCTACGGCTTCCGCATGGGTACTTCGCTATAGGCGGTCTTAATAAAGAACCATGCGGGTTATTTGTTTTGTTGGTTTTTCTTATGTTTGTTTAAGTTTCCTTTCTTGTTTTTTAGGACTTGTCGTCATTATTCAAACAAAAGTGTAAACGTTCTAATAAAATGCCGTGGTGCCTAGCTAGCTCCACGGCCTGTTTCGTGCAAATCATTTTCCTTTCTTTGTTAGATTCTTTGTTAGTCGTATGAATTTTACTTGTATTATAATATGCCATGTTTCATTCGTATGCATTCTCTCAAATTACCGTACATGTACTATACGCCCCCAGGTGGGGTAAGAGGATTAAGTGAACCTACTAATTCAACTTGCTGCGTAAGAGGGATGCAACCCCAGCCGCACGGATCATGTATCCTTACTAGACACCTTACTCACAAGACGTTGGGGTAAGTTTTTTGTGTACCGTATCCACACGGTACTCTGCATAGTAAAGACGCACGTCGCATGTCTAGTAAATTATAGACTTGTATGTATTTTTTCTTTATGTGTAAGACGTGATACGTCACGTGGCATTAGAATACAATGAAATACACAAGTTTCAAAATTAATAATAAACAAAATGGCCGTGGTTGTCACGGACTTATAAAATAAAAGGACAAGTTATTACATATATGTCTTAGCCGTGTACATACACGGACGAATATAATCACAAATGTTTACAACATATCAGTTACAAGGGGGGAAGGAATTCTTCTAGATCCTTCTTCCCTTCCTCAATTAAAGCACGAAGGGCCTCCCAGCGAGCATCTTTCCCGTCCTGAACTTTGACTGCAAGAGCGTCTAAGGCTTCACCAAGCGGCTTCTCACCTGACATGGCTTTGGATACGAAATCATAGGTAGCCAGCGTCAAGGGAACTGGATCAGCACTCAGCCGGGACATTATTGCTTCATTGGGAGCATCTTTCATGGCTTCAAGCTCGTCGAGGAGGGGGTGTTGAAGGTCTGCCAAGGCATCCATGGACGCTGTCATCTTACCCGCTGCGGAGGGGTTGTGATACGGATGCTGTGTGATATCCTCATTTTTTGCGATCATCTCCGCAGCTTGGACCAGGCCTTCATGCCTACCACGGTCGATCCCGTCAGATACAACCCCAGCAAATGCCTGCAATAGATGTGGAGCGTTAAGGGCCCCACTTACGGCAAGCCGCAGTCCTTGCCCGATAATCCACCTACGACCGGCTGTCGCGGTCAGTAGGGGGGGCATACTCTTTCCGCACAGCTGACAACCACCTTGCTCAACTCTTCATCAGCTAAGGCAACTTGATTTTCAAGACTGGTTTGAGCCTGCGTCAATTCCTCCTTCAGTGAGTCACGCTCTTGGGTAATGTTGAACGATTGAGCGGTCACCGCCTTAGTAGCAGCCTCGGCCGCAGACACCTGCGTATGAAATTTGGAGTTACTACACGAATATATATTTTTGGGCTACATGCATACAAGGAGTAGGAATATATGAACAACATGTTTGAAAGTTTACCTTCTCGTTTGATGCGGCTACGAGGGCCTCCAACTCAGCGATACGCTTCTCTCTTGTATCGGCATGCAGCGCCTGCTCCTTCACCGTTGCCTCGGCAGTCAATAACGCCGCTTGCAAGGATGTGATGGTCTTCTCGTTCTTTACGACCAATGCCTCACGGCGGGCTATCCTTTTGTCGGCACGGCTCACATTGGTGAGGGCCTTGATCAGTCGGCGTCTCAGCGCAGCACCCACCGTCACCTGATGTGCGGATGACACATCAAACTGTTCAATCAGGGCCTCATGGTCTAGTTCATCTAAATCCTGTGCGAGGGCAGGCGGGGTGATGTGTTCGATGAATTCCGAACACTCTGATTCGGCCTCCAGCCGTGTCAAGCTTGATAGGTTCCATGCTAAACGCAAGCTCTCTTCTGGCCCCTCGGGGCACGGTTCCTTGGCACGTGCGGTGATGGGTGAAGGGGGATTGTTAGTAGCCGCGGGGGATGGATTTCTCCCCACTTCTTCTCCTTGAGCTGCGACTGCCAGATTCACCCTGTCGTTTTAAAAAAAAAAATTAGTCTACATATATCATACGAAGATACAAATCATAATCATGAGGGGTACTTACGAGGTGCCAATAGCAGGGTCTGGGCCGGTAGGAGCTACGGCGCTCACAGGGGCGACTCGCAGAACTGGCCCTTCCATGGTCGGGGTGGGGTCGGCTTGACCAGTCATGGTGCTGCCTCCTTCTTGATACTGAGGATGGTCTTTCCGCAACTTCTTGGGAGGAGCATTTGCAACTCCGGCATCTTCCGCAGTCTTCTTCGCCACACGCCTGGTTGTTTTTCTCTTTTTTGAAGTAAGTGTGGTGGATCCGGAAGCTTGCGTAGTGTCTTCATTAGGATCGCGCTCCTCCTCCTGGTTGATGGTGCCTCCCTCCAGCAAGGGGTCGTCGCCATCTTCGTTATGAAAGTCCAATGGGGACTTCTCAATAACAGGCTCTTCTTCGTCCGACCTGGGTTCGGTTGTCTCCTCCAGCGGAATCGTACGGTCGGCTAAAGCTTCTAGCAAGGGGAGCTCATTCGGCTTTAACGGCCGGAATCCTTCCGCCACCTTCATGGGGTCGCCTTGACGAAGTAATCCGTGGAGGTTCATCTCTGCAAAATGATTGTAGAAGTATATGGGTTAGTAACATTTTACACATATGTGATAGATCAAATTTACAAGATATATATGACCTACCCTCGCCCTGTTCCGTTAAGAAGCACGGATATAAGTCATCCCTCCCAAAGTAACGGCGGCTTATCCCTACTAAGCACAGAAAGTGCTCCGGCAACCCTCTATGAAATTCCGTGCGATGGGTATCTAGTATTTTCAGGTCCCGGCTACTATAATCTTTGGATTTGGGCGGATAGTCTTTTGGGGCTTTGGTTTTAAGTACGAAGGGGGTGGGGAATACTTTCTCATCCACAAAGAAGTAATGGTCGTACCAATTCTTCAGGGAGTCAAGGGGTTTTCTATATGTCATCGGGGCATTCCCGGGTCGTTTCTTGAATGACAACCAACCGTTCACTAATTGGGGAAAGTAGAAAGCCCTAAAAAGGTTCACGGTAGGGGTTACCCTGCAGGTATGGCATGTAATCTCAAACTGATTGATTTTACACGCCCCTATACAGTGGAGCTGGGTGATATGAAAGTCATAATACAAAAGAAGGTCTACTAAGAACTTAGATAACGGAATACGGTAGTTGGCTGAGTCAAACAGGCGTGTGTATATGCCTATTTTCCCCGCCGGTGCATCCGTAATAGCTTCACCATCACCCGGATAGGTGGGGTGTACGCTTTCGGGCACATAATACTGCGACAGGAAGTCGAGGTATTTCTCCCCCGACATCACATTCAGGACGTCCGTGATGAGGGGGTTATCCTTGACCATATTTTATGAAAAGGTTTTTAAAGACGTGGTAATCTAACCTGCGGTGATGGATATCCGTGGAAAAGAAGGAAAAAATTTTTGGAGAGAAAAGCTTGAAGTTAACAATGGCGGAAGAATGAGTGAGTTGTGTGTGTAACATACACGCATACTTACTCTTATATAGGGTGGCCTCGGTTTCCGAGGTGCCGTGGATCTTTGACACGTGTCAGTCAAATACCCTATCCAATGGATAGGGTTTCTGACATTTCTGTAACGTCAGTAGGGGACCCACGGGTCACTTCTTAAACAGTTTCGCGTGGCTCAAGGGTGGTCAGTAATCATGCACTTTTTGCAGACATGCGACTGGATTATTGAATATCATTAATGCGACTGGATTCTTGTCGGGTTATGCGGCTCTTACGTAAGACCGTATTTAATGTTGCATTTAATTTGTCTCGGCTATTACATGCGGTTGAGGTAGTATTCACTAAAGTATATTCCTACGACCGGTTGCCACGTGCGGCCAAGAGCAAATTTTCCAATATCATTTCCTAGGTCTTTCTTGGTATGTCCGGAGAGCAGCTTGATAGTCTATAGGTTACACCTACGGCTGTAACAACTAGACTGGGGGGACATGATGACGTATAGTCCCCAACCGGGTCATGAGCCCGGCTTACGGGTACTACCCGTATGCGGCCCATCACAGATGGGTGGATAAATGTCATTCAGGCTTATGGGTTTGAGCGAACAGTACCCACACATGTGTGCGGCCCACGGCCCAAGGCGGCCGACATAAGATTAGACAGAATAATATTTTGTTTAGGAATATCTTTATCCCAATAGGAGAAGATATTCATTACCAGAATTAGAAGATAACAATCATTCTAATTCTGGTGCTTATCTCTTCCTTGGGGCCGACACATCAGTAGAGGCCCACTAGGGTTTCACTGCCTATAAAAGGAACCCCCAAGGTTCCACAAAGGTATTACGACTTATACTCTAAACTCACATAAACCTTAAACCGATTACTTACTCTCACGCTGGAGTCTAATCGTGGGAAACATTCCCACGATAAGCCTAACGCGTGTTGTTTAGTGTGCAGGATCCCAACCAAACGATTCACTTGGTGCAGGAGCCGGAGCCCAGCCAACCCGAATTAAGCCTAATTCGGGTCTAGCAAGGATCAACCAACTTTTGCATCAACAGTCATAGGCATTTTATTTTGGTTAAAATGGACTGTGAGTATGGTTTAATAATAGGAGTATAGTCTGTTGTATGTTAATTTCAACATAATACTGATAATCTGAATTGTTGTAATCTAAGATAAATTCTGTGTTTGTCATTACTTTTGTTAAGATTATACTTGCTGTTTGTACAATTTTCCTCTTTTTTTACTGATATTAGATTTGCCTGTTGTTTGATTTTGTGTTATAAGTTTCATCAATTTATTGTACTGTATTTTTACCTTTTGATTTTGCTGGGTCAAAATAGATACAGTAAAGGTTATTTGAAATTTTCCAAAAATAATTACCACAAATGTGTCACCAGCAGGATTCGATCCTTCGACCTACCCTTTATAGGCCAACCATACTTACCAACTGTTCTAGTTTGGTTGTTAGTTATATTATTGCACTTAGTATTATATATTAATTCCTTTTTTGGACTGTCAGCTTTTATTAAAACGTCTCTTTTAATAATTAGTTAGTTTTCAAGTTTATATAAATTGAAATTAAAGTAACTTTTAATAAATAAATTGTTGATTCAAATTTGGTAAAAAGATTTTTAGTTTTAATAAAATGAGTTTTTAAAAAAATATAAAAATATAAAAAAATAAATACTTTATTACTTTTAATATTGTTAAATAAATTAGTTTCATTTTATAAGTTTAAATATTAAATAAATAAAAAGTAAAAAAATATATATAGATTTAATTTCGTCTTATAGTTAGTTTTTAACGGTTCATGCACTTTTACTTTAAAAAAACATAGAATTATTAGATAAAAACCGAAACAAATTCAAATCGATTTTTCAAATTCAAAAGGAAAGTCTCAAATTCACAATTTATTCGTGTACAACGAACCGGGATCACTCTCGAGTTTAAGTAATCCGTCTTTAGCTTATTTTGGACTATTAATTTTTCCTAAAAGTAATTTCCTTATTTTGCTCTATAACGTATTATATTAAAATACACCGACATTTTTCCCGCACATCAAAAATTTTGGCGCCACTTCCGGGGAAATTTTGTACGATTCTTTCGTGGAGATTTGTTGATCGTTGATTTGAAGACCCTTTCCGTCCTCAGAAAGTTTTATTATTTTTCTCTATATATATAATAAATATCGATTTTTCGTGTTTTTTGTTGCTAATATATTGTATTGTGTAGAACAATAAATTCACCTACCTCTAAAGCGTGAAAACGCAAACCTTAGTTGGGATTTTATCCCCTAGCTATTGTATTCGAATCCAAAAAAAAATAAATAAAGGCAAAATAGATAAATACTAATAAAAATTTTGAACTCGATTTATACAAACTATAAGGTAGGTATAAGGAGACGAGTTATAAAATGTCGTCTAAGGAACAAGGTTTTTAAGTGCTTTGTACCACCTGGTTTCCCCGCTTGCTTGTGCGTATATTGAGAGGGACGACCGATTATTGGTTTGCCAACTCAAGTAGTATTAAACCTTATTTTTGTCGTTGTTTACTTATTGCACCTCGAGACGTTTAGGTTTTCACCTACGTTTCAAAGTCGACCGAGGGTAGTTTACTTCTATAGTAATTATCCTTACTCCTTGTTTATATCAATCTTTGATTGAACAACACCAAATAAAAATACCAAAAATACTCTTCTTCTAATCTATTTTCTTTTCTTCAACCCTCTAATTTCTCGTCACTTTGGTTTATGCAATTACGTTCTAATCGCATTTTGATTAATCACGATAGACTTGAAAACATTCCTCGTAGGAATAGAAATCATCAACAACGAGTAGTCGGAACCGAGCTTCCACCTATTGTTGTAGAGATGGCCGATAACCGAACAATGGAGGAATTGCTCCGTGCACCCACCAAAGGGTACGGGGAAGCAATCATTGTGCCGGCTATTTTGGCGGATCATTATGAGATTAAGACGGGTCTTTTATCACTCATTCGTGCCGACCAATTTCGAGGCAATGAGATGGATAACCCGCATTCTCACATTCGGAATTTTCTTCGTATCACCTCGACTCTCTAGTTTGGAGATGTGCCAAATGACGCGATTAAGCTCATGCTTTTTCCGTACTCGCTCGAGGGAAACGCTAAGCGTTGGTATGAAAAGGAACCACCGGGTTCGATTTTGACATGGGACAATTTAATGTCTAAGTTCATGAATTCTTTCTTTCCACCATCTAAAACAACTCACTTTAAGAATGAAATAACTAGACTTGAACAAAAAGTGAATGAATCTTTTGGAGATGCTTCGGAAAGGTTTAAGGATTTATTGAGACAATGTCCACACCACGGTTTCACGGAGTTACATCAAATAAATACTTTTTATAATGGACTCAGTATGGTTGAATAAGATTCTTTAAATGCCGCCGCGGGTGGTAATCTTTTAAGAAAAACTACGAGAGACATGTGGGGTATCATTGAGAATAAGTCTAGAGTTCAATATTCACGAAACACATCGGTTGTTTCTAATGTGAATTCATCCGATCTCGAGATTGCTATATTGGACTCTAAGATTGACACGATTTTAAATGAGATTAGGAAGAATCCTCATGGATCGATTAATGCGGTTGAGAATTTTTGTGTATTGTGTGGTGGAGCACATCCGAATTATGCTTGTTTAACCACGGGGTTTGATCAAGCTAGTGCTTTTGCGGCGACAGGAACTGATGGCCCTAACGGTCAAGCTCTTCGTCAAAACCATGTTGCTCCACCGGGTTTTCCACCGGTTCAAAATAGATACAACAATGGAAACAATAGGAATAATATTAATCGTGGTAACCAAGGGAATTTTAATCAAGGAAATGGATTTCATGGCAATCAAAAAAATCAAGGTTTTCAAAGTAACAATCAAAATGATTTGTCAAGATATATCAAAACAAATGAGGCAAATTTGAAAGCTTTTTAAAATAATCTTCAAGGACAAATGAACACTTTGAAACTCGATTTTCAAAATACGATCAAGGGGCAAAATAACAAGATTGAGCTTAATCAAAATCGTTTAGAGAAAAATCAAAACCGTATTGAGGGAAATCAAGCTAAGTTTGAGAATAAAATAGTTTCGATGTTTGAAGCGATAATGAACAAACCTTCATCTTCTTCGGGTGGCTTACCTAGCAACACCATTCCAAACCCGAAGGGTGAGATGAAAGCTATTACCATACATAGTGGGAAGACTTTAGACGGACCTTTGCTTCCACATGTTAGTACCTCTCCGGTGAGGGAAGTGGAGCAAGAACCCAAGGTGGTTAAAGAAAAGGAAATTCCTAATCCACCAAAGGTAGACCATTTGCCTATTTTGGAACCCGAGCTTCCGAAGACTAAACCCACACTACCCTACCCTTCGAGACTTAACCAAGAGAAGCTCCACGAAAAATCCAATGCTCAAATATCTACGTTTCTTAAAATGTTTGAGCAACTTCATATTAATGTTAGTTTCGCGGATGAATTGCTTTACATGCCTAAGTTTGCTTCAACGATCAAGAAGTTGATGAACGATAAAGGGAAATTGTTTGAAGTGTTTACATCTTTAGATGCTAATTGTTCCGCGGTTCTTACACAAAAGCTTCCCAAAAAGCTTGGAGACCCGGGCAACTTTCTTATACCATGTGATTTCCCTAATATGGAAGAATGCTTAGCATTAGCCGATCTTGGCGCTAGCATTAATTTGATGCCTTTTTCCGTGTGGAAAAGGTTATCACTTCTCGAGCTTACACCTACTAAGATGACTCCCGAGCTAGCGGACCGATCGGTTGCAATTCCAAAAGGAATAGCCGAGGATGTATTTGTCAAAGTAGGGAAACTCGTCTTTCCAATGGATTTTGTGGTTTGCGATTATCCGGAAGATTCTCGTGTACCTCTTATTTTGGGAAGACCGTTTTTATACACGGCTAGTGCTTTAGTTGATATGAAAGCGGGGGAATTAACTTTACGTGTTGATGATGAATATATCACGTTTGATATTGGTCATATCTCGAGATATTCTTCCAACTACTACGAGGAATCAAACAATCAAATTGATGTCATTGATGTTGCTAGTGGAGAAGTTTCGCAAGATATGCTTGGTTTTTTGGATATTTCCAAAAGTGGTAATCCCACTTCGTCGAATCCGATTATCTCTTTAGCTACACCTCCACTCACTCCATTTGAGGGAGGGGACTTCGTTCTAGAAGAGCTCGAGGATAATGTTCGTTCAAAGATCGATAAGGAAATTGATGATTACCTTAGTGCACCATTCGATGCTAGTGAGTTTGATAGTGAGAATTTCGATCAAGAGGGAGATATTGCTTTAATTGAAAAATTATTAAATATGGACCCATTTTCACTCCCTCCGATGGATTTAAAAGTTGTGAACAAAAATGAAACAAAAGTGAAAACTTCTCTTAAAGAAGCACCCGAATTAGAACTTATGGATCTTCCCACTCATTTGGAGTATGCTTTTCTTGAGGGAACGGATAAATTACCGGTCATAATTGCTAAAGGATTAAAAGATAATGAAAAGGAGGAACTTATTAAGGTCTTAAAGAAACAAAAACGGGCCATTGAATGGAAAATCTCCGACGTCAAGGGTATTGACCCAAAATTTTGTACTCATAAAGTTTTGATGGAGGAAGATTATAAACCCGCTATCCAAAATCAAAGAAGGGTTAATGCAAAGATTCATGAGGTGATCAAAAAGGAAGTTATGAAACTTCTAGAGGCTGGAATGATCTACCCTATCTCCGATAGCCCATGGGTTAGCCCCGTGCATTGTGTTCCAAAGAAAGGAGGAATGACGATAGTGACTAGTGAGGATAATGAATTGATTCCTACTAGACAGTGATCGGATGGCGTGTTTGTATTGATTATAGAAAACTTAATGATGCCACTACGAAGGATCATTTTCCATTACCTTTTATGGATCAAATGTTAGAGAGACTAGCGGAGAAATGAATTCTATTGCTTTTTAGATGGATTTTCCGGCTATTTCCAAGTTCATATAGACCTTAATGATCAAGAAAAGACCACATTCACTTGTCCTTATGAAAAATTTTCTTATCGTAGAATGCCTTTTGGGTTATGCAATGCTCCGGGGACATTCCAAAGGTGTATGATGGCCATTTTTCATGATATGATTGAGAAAACCATGGATGTTTTCATGGATGATTTCTCGATTTTTGGGGAGTCTTTCACTTCATGTCTCTATAACTTGGAACGGATGTTACAACGTTGTGAGGAAACAAAGTCTTTCACTTCATGTCTCTATAACTTGGAACGGATGTTACAACGTTGTGAGGAAACAAATCTAGTGCTTAACTATGAAAAATGCCATTTCATGTGCAAAGAAGGCATTGTTTTAGGACATAAGATCTCTAAGGCCGGTATGGAGGTAGATAGGGCCAAAATCGACGTGATTGCCAAATTACCTCCACCCACCACCGTTAAGGAAGTTAGGAGTTTTCTCGGCCATGCCGGCTTCTATAGACGTTTTATCCAAGACTTCTCTAAGATAGCTCGGTCTATGACCCATCTTTTGGAAAAAGAGACTCCATTCTTCTTTTCGGATGAGTGCATCAAATCCTTTGAGATGATTAAAAAGAAATTAACCGAATCACCAATTTTAGTTGCCCCAGATTAGGATCTACCTTTTGAAATAATGTGTGATGCTAGTGATTACGCGGTAGGTGCGGTTTTGGGGCAACGTAAGACCAGACATTTCTTGCCTATACACTATGCAAGTAAGACTATGACGGATGCTCAAACTAAGTATACTACAACGGAAAAGGAGTTACTTGCCGTTGTATATGCTTTTGTTTAGACCATACCTCGTCTTGTCTAAAACCATAGTGTATACGGACCACTCGGCTATCAAATATCTTCTTAATAAACAAGATGCAAAGCCTAGATCACTCCAGTGGATTCTCCTCCTTCAAGAATTTAATGTCAAAATTATAGATAAAAAAGGAGTCGAGAATCTCGCGGCCGATCATTTATCTCGACTTGAGAATCCTCACCAAAGCAATCGAGAGAACAAGGAAATTAATGAAACATTTCCTCTCGAGACGCTTGGTATGATTGATTTCCGTGGTGATGATAATACCCCATGGTTTGCGGACATCGCAAATTACCATGTGGGGAAGTTCGTGATTAAGGGTATATCGTCCCAACAAAAACAGAAAATTTTCAAGGACATATCTTACTATTTTTGGGACGACCCCTATTTGTTTCGAGTGTGCGCGGATCAAGTGATGATTCATAGGTGTGTGTTTGCAAAGAAGCTAAAGATATTCTTAAAGCTTGGCATTAAGGACCCACCGAGGGACATCATGGTGCCAACGCCACCGCGAAAAAAGTCTTTGATTCCGGTTTCTTTTGGCCTTCCATATATCGAGATGCCCAAGACTTGATCAAGACTTGTGATACTTGTCAACGTCAAGGAAAGAATTCACAAATGGATGAAATGCCCCAAAACATAATACAAGTTTGTGAAGTCCTTGACGTATGGGGAAACGATTTTATGGGGCCATTTCCATCATCAGAAAGAAATAAGTATATTCTCGTAGCCGTGGACTATTTGTCGAAATGGGCTGAAGCTAAGGCTTTGCCTACTAATGATGCTCGAGTTGTGGTGAAATTTTTGAAGAAACTCTTTGCTAGGTTTGGAACTCCGCGGGCTATTATAAGTGATCGAGGGACCTATTTTTGTAATGAACAATTTGAAAAAGTTCTAAATAAAATGGTGTCACTCATCGACTTTCGACGGCTTATCACCCTCAAACGAGTGGTCAAGTGGAGGTTTCAAACCGAGCTCTTAAGAGGATTTTGGAGCGTTCTATTGGAGAAAATCGTACTTCATGGTCGGATAAATTGGACGATGCATTGTGGGCTTTCCGTACGGCCTATAAGACGCCCATTGGTTGTACACCATTTAGGTTGGTCTATGGAAAGGCATTCCACTTGCCAATTGAACTCGTACATAAGGCGTATTGGGCTCTAAAACATTGTAACTTTGATTTGAGGACCGCGGGTGATCATTGCAAGGTTCAATTGAATGAACTAAGTGAACTAAGGTATCAAGCTTATGAGAACTCTTTGATCAATAAAGAGAAGACTAAGAGGATTCATGACTCTAAGATCAAAAACCGCATTTTCAATGTTGGTGATCAAGTCCTCTTATTCAACTCTAGACTTAAGATTTTCTCGGGCAAGCTTAAATCCCGTTGGTCTGGTCCATTCACCATTTCATAAGTTTTCCCTTACGGCACCGTTGAGCTAGCTCAAAAGGACGGGCCTAACTTTAAGGTGAATGGTCATCGAGTGAAGCACTATTTTGGAGGGGACATACCTACGGAGGTTTTTCCGGATCTTCAAAATTTCCCAAAGGACCAATGAATGCGGGGATCGAGTCGAGCTCATGACTCGGTTAACAAAAATGAGGTGCCTTGTGGGGGAGTCCCATACATTCTATCTTCTTTCTGTTTTCTAACACTAATAAGGCTTGATCTTTTCAAGCTTGTGCTCGTATTTTGTTGTGATGTGAATCTTAGGTTGACCCTAATCATTGAAGACTCTCGTGTTCGGTTTTTGCCCGGTCCACTTGAGCTTCCATACTTTGACTGTCAAATGGGGAATTTTCTATCCTTTGATTTTTATCGACTAACGTTTTATCTTAAAGCATTATAATAAACGGCTTATAGATTTGCGTACTCTTGCCATGTTAGGACTTTTGCATTCGACTCTTCGTGTTCTAGCAAGGGGGTGTTACTCTTGAGCTAGGAAACATTAAGGACAATGTTTGGTTTTAGCATGGGGATTCAATCGATATAATCGCTTGCACTTGCTTTTTTCGTGTTTAAACGTAATCGTTTTTCTCTTTTTTCATAAAAATTTTAAATTTTTTATGTTTAATAATATAGAAAATAAGTATTTTTTGACACAAATGTAGGCTTTCCGTTCGTGAAAATAAGAATAGTTTTTGACTCGATCGGTTTTTACCTTAGCTCATTTCTTAACATGCTTAAATTAAGTTTTGCTATACTTTTATATAGGGAACTTTAAAATGAGAAAGTCTTAACTCTTATGGGTTAAGAACAAGAACTTTTCGCAAGTTCCTATAATTGATCCTAGAAAGTCATTTATCAAGGGAACTTTAAAACACAAATTCTAAACTTGAAAAAGTTTAAGAAGATGCAAGATCCTATAGATGACTTGAAAACCCAAAACTTTGATTTAATATAGTCTTAATTTAGACTTCAAGGCTAAGTGTCCATTAGTCTCACATTTTTGAGATTTTACAATATCGAGAATAAGAGATGATAGAGTTGATCATAAGTTTTGAGGTTAAGTCTTCCTTGTATAAGTATTTTTGTGTTGATTCTTTCTCCTCGTATTTATTTTTCACGCTTGAATATTTAATTGTTTAATAAATGAAGTTTTTAGCGGTTTGGGCTCAATATCTTAACTCGTAACTCCTTCTTTTTCTTCCCTTGTAATTAAAGGGAGAACACATTGAGGGTGTCAGCGTCATGGACTTTTTGATTATGGGATTGCGGAAATTTGGCTTACTATATATATCATTAATAAAGAAGAATAAATAAAAACATGTTCTCTAAGAGCCTTCGGGTGGGAGTCATGTAGCACTAGCCTTGTCATTAGAGCCTTAGGGTGTATGGCATGGTGAAGTGTTTAATAAAAATTGCTTCATCATCATGAGCCTTAGGGTGGATGGTGAATGTCAATTCCCATATTTATGTCCAAGGAGCCTTAGGGTGTGGATCATAGATAAGGAGCACTTTTACATCTTAAAGAACCTCAAGGTGTATGATGTAAATGTTGCTAACTCTATTAATAAAGTCAAAATCGACTTTGGAGGAATTATTGTTGCTTTAAGTAGTCCTATTAGCCAAATTTTGGATCCGGGAATCTATTCCTAAAATCGTGTTAAGTTATCCTTGATGTGGGCTTTCTTTAGTGACAACATTTTTGACGTCGAGGTTAGGTTTTGAGTGTTGGGTTTATACCGTTTTGCCTTCATTTTTGGACTAATAATTATTAAATAAGTCAAATGAGCCTTTGGGTGAATGTCAATATTGAAAATCTAGTGTAGAACAATGATAATCTTTATGAATCAAGAGGATTGATGTTTTTCTAGAGAGAGAAACTTAGAGAGAGAAGTGAAAGAAACTTGTATTATGAAAAGTAAGAAATGAACAACCAACACCTCTTTCCATGGTGGAAAGAGGTTTAAATACCCCAAGTCCTTAATGGACTTGGGCCTCTGGCCCATGAACATGCTCATGGTTCGGGCTATTTAATAAATGAAACTAAACATTACTACGAGCCTATAACTACATTGTTGGAGTGACCGAGACTTTCTATATACGTAAAACGTATTTCCAACAATCTCCCCCAAAGGGAGGTTACTCCAAATTTACAAAGTCCTAATCTAGCATGTTAGATCTTGTTCTTGAGCTCGTAGTCTTCTTTTCTTTCTTTTTCTTTCTTTTGTGAATATGTGTTGAATAACATCAGCCTTTTGCTTGGAACACGTTCTTTTGGCCTTTCACGTGCAGTCTTTTTTTGTGATGTTCGCCTCTTTGTGACTTCATATCCCACACACTTATCCTTTGTTGAATTCTTGAAAGTTTCAGAGTCGATACAGCGGAAGACTTTTAGGTCATACTTTCTTGAGTTTGCAGGAGTATTTGATGCAGAAGGAATAAGCATGTGAGGACGTCTTTAACAGGTACACCGCAACGCCACCGTCTTCAACAGGTACACAGCAGCGCCACCGTCTTCAACAGGTACACAGCAACGCCACCGTCTTCGAATGCAGCAACACAATAAGACACGAATAAAATGGCTTTGACATTTTATTCTAATTCGGTAGCATTTTACCTCCGGTCGGTGAAGACCGTTGGACGATATTAGATATCGTACCCGTGACGGATAGTTTCAATTAAGTAACTTCCTGACAGGATTTCGCAGGTAAACCCGTTCTCTTTATTCGATCGTTCAAAGCTGACTGCGAACATAAAGAGTGAATCATTTGGACTAAAAATCCTTATGATTGAAGCCGTCAATTCTTGAAACCTGGAACAAGTGAATTGCAATTAAGATATTCACCATCGTTGCTTTCCAGTTGTCACAAACTTAATTCAAATTGAATCTTACTTGTCACCTACCAAGTGCTGTTTGATGTTAACACTAGAAGGATTTCCACTCGTCACTGTGAACACTAAAGAGTGTCACTCTGAGTGTTCTGGCAAGATCATACGATAATGCGTAGAGGCCTGGAACGAGTTTAAGTTCAATTAAGAATTAAACTACTGTTTCTTTCCAGTTGTCACAAGATTAGTTCTTAAAGAACCGCACGTGTCACCTACCATGAGCTTGTTTGATGTTGGCTCAAGCAGGATTTCCATCTTCACTGTAATACTTGCGTATCACTCGGATGTTCTGGCAATATTACAAGAATACTGCGTAGGACTCATAAGGATCTCTTACTTTTCACAGTGTGTGAAGAAGCAAGGAATAAATGGAAAGTGTCCTAATGAGACTTTTGATGATCTCGTGGCTCTAGACTCGATAGTGCATTTTGATTTAGTGATCGATGGCTGGAGAGGAGTGACACCTATTCAATATCAGTCTATTCGGAGTGAAAAAACCAATAGATAACGTGTTGATCTCCGTGTGATTAAAACAAATACCTTTTGAGAGATATTTGAGTTAGCTGGGTAGGGTTGTGCATTGCATCACTGGGTCCATGATGGCTTTCTTCAATATCGAGAATCATTAACAAATGATCTCAATAGCATATGTATTGACCCGGTTTCTGCCTAAATTTGTAAGGAGGGATTCTTTCTTTACACCCTTTATCTTTACAATTCTTTTTCATTCTTCATACCCTTCAATGCTTACCAATACGTCATCACTAGCACCTTGTTGTGATTGTTCCAGTGCTAGCTTATGTACTTGGTCGGCATTCAGCTACGTTCACATTCATTCTCCATCTTTCCTAGGACTTCTAGTTCTATCTAGGGAATTGTCCTTGGGAAGATTCCATCGGTTCTGATGAATCATTGGACTAATACCTATACCTACCACCCTTTTGTCACCACATCCGTCGTGAGTTAAGTGTGTTTTGGGTTGATATAGTCACCATGAAAAATTCTTGAAAATCACTTAAAGCACTTGTGATATTGTAATCAAAGTTTTTGTGCCTTAAGTGTTTTGATCATCAAAAAACGCTCCCCCTTAACTTGTGCATTACACATGTTAAGTTGGTTTATCTTTTAAGCCTTTTTCATTGTTTTAGCCAAATATCATTAAGTCTCCTTAATCCCATTTCCTCCCCTTTCCAAAATGTTAACCATCAATATTTTGGATATTAATGGATTAACCGGTCTTTGGGTAATAAAATGAAATTAGATGTTGGCCAAAGAACATATTAATGCTCCCCCTCAAATTAATGAGGGTAAGTTGTAGTGCTTGAGTATGATTTGTTCGAAAGATTTAGAATCTCGAGAGAAATTCTTGAAAAATATCATACTTTTACACTACAACAAGCCACAAAAGCTGATAAAGCAAAAAATAACATATTCACAATTATAGACATATGGAGTTGACCTGTTATAAGACGAACCATAATTAATTGGTTCGTTCCGTGAACCGATGGTGAGCTTTATATGGTCGTCCACCGACGAATCGTTCTATGCTTCGTAGCAACCGGCGCTTCCTGAGAAGTTCTTCAATCTTCTTGATTGCGTACTTTGCTCCCTTGATGCGCTGGCTTGTCTAGGGGTAAGTGACTGCTGGAAGCGGTTGTTTGGCATTGAGAACCGTCAGATCATCTCGAACTTGCTTTAGCGTGCCATCGTTGAATTTGTGCAATTCAGAGAATCGCATATACTGCATGGTGCCAGTCTTATTTGGGTAGAAGATCCCTGCTTCCGGTGTGGTTGTCCCCATGTACACCTTCTTGTTCTTATGGAAGTTACTGAGTGGAGTCGTATGGGGACGTTCCAGGTTTAGCTTCTTCTGATAGCTTTCTACTCCAAGATGAAAGTCTTCCACCCGGTTCTGAATGACGATTTTCCTAGCATATTGGCGAAAGTTGGAACTCAAGGCAATGACTATCTCAGGTGGTAAATGGTCAACTTTTTCTTGAGCCAATAGCAGCAGGAGATCTTCGATGTCTACAAGTTGAAGGTACTGAAGATCACTTTCATCAATTTGGTATTCTTTCTCATCAGTACGTTTGAAGACGATTACGTTCAAGTAATCATAGCCGAATACCGTCTGAGTGGTTGCTCCTTGAATACTTTTGATCCTGTGTGTTGATACAATGGAAGAACCTCTCTTAGGATGGTGGAAATGATTGTAGGCAAGTCTTTTCTTCGTATTCCAGTGAGAGATGCCAAGTGATGCATAAGTGTCATAGAACTTGAGCACTTTCTTTCTCCATATGGTTCCAGGTACTTTATCCTCTATCCATGGAACATTCTCCAAGTTAATCGCCTTAACCATAGTGAGTGACGTGGCATATTTCTTTGCTCCATTCTCAAGGTATTCAAGATCGTGAGAAACAAAGTGTTCTATTGGGATTGTTGCAGAACCGACAATGACCGTTGGTGTAACAGGTCGCAATACGGGAGTCTGAATTCCTGTAGTTGTCGCTCTAATTGCTTTGTTAAGCTCATTCAAATGATATTCTGCTTCATTATGGCTGATCTTCAAAGTATCAAAGAAGTCCACGTTTGCAGCTGCCATTTTGATCAAATCTGGAGTCATTGTCGGTTTCACATGAGAATACCGTAGAAAGGCCGAGAAATCGATAGGGTTATTGAGGAATTGAGTCATCTCCATTTCAGTTGCAGTGGCAAAAGGATGCTGCGGTGCTGCATTTGTTAGCCAAAGTTGCTCCTGTACCGTGTCATCGATGATTAAATATTCAGCAAACGTTGGTTCTGGTACATGTAAATCTTCAACTTCCATATCACTGTTGTGCGGATCTTCAGATGGTGTGGAATGTTGATCTTGCATCACCGGTATATCATCGTGAAGTTCTTCTTCTAATATTGGCCCTGTAGGTTCTTCTGCTTGCATATATTCTACAGATTCATTGTAAGAATCAGTAGTAGTAGGTGGTGCAGTAGATATACCTGTGTCAAGTTGCTGAGTTTCTGGTACAGTAGACTCTATCGTCTTTTCAGCGGTTTCAGCAATATTTTCTGCAACTTCCTCTAAACCCTTCTCAGTAGCTTTGTCACTGTCATCCTTATTAGGCTCTTCGGCATTAGTACCCGTTTCGTCATTCTGATCACCCTTGTTGGTTTCATTACCGTCGTCATTATCATCATCGTCATCCTCATCGTCATCTGTATCCTCGTCCTTATCTTCATCGACATCCTTATCCGTTTCTTCCTCATCCTTTTCTTCCTCCTCATCTCCTTCCTTATCCTCTTCCTCATTTTGCTCATTGTCACCATCATCCTCCTCATCGTTACCCTCATCTTCTTCCTCCTCTAGTTCGTCTTCATCATCAGACTCAGAGTCGGTAGTGTCTGCAGGTGTCTCTTCAATGATTACTTTGTTGAGATATTGCAGAACTTTTCATTTGTGTTTCGATTTATGAGCTTTCATATCTAGCAGACGTGTCTGTAACAATGTCATTAGTTGAAGAGTAGATAAACCATTACCGACAAGATTTGGTAGTTGTTGATCAACATAAGACTTGACTTCTCGTCGAATGATCGTGGTCATCTTCTCATCAATTGACCCAAGAAAAGCAGCATTTTCTTTGTCCCGGGTTTTCTTCTCTTTAAGAAATGATTTGTGTTTTGCTTTAAGTCTAGACACTCTGTCTGTTAGTTTCTGAAGTGTAGGCTCATTAGGTTGTGGTTCCTTGGGAGGGGTGGTGATCCTTTCAGTCAATGTAGCTATTTGTGTAGCTTGAGCCTCCAGCTGTTATTGAAGAGACTAGATCAGTGGATCATTGACTGTGAGGAAGGGATTGGATGTGGATGATACTTGTGGTTCTGCTGGTGGAGGTGTAACCATAACTGTTAAAGTGGTGGTGGATGATACTGGTTGTTGAAGGATAGGTGTTGATGTAGATACAGTGATTGGGGCGGTGGTTGATACAGATTGTTCAGCTATGGATGACGGTGTTGATTCAGTGGTTATGATGGTGGTTGATACTGGTTGTGCAGCAGGTGCTGGGGTGATAACTGGTGTAATAACCTCACTGATGACAGGGGTGGACAATTGTGGAGTGGTGGTGGATGTAACAGTAGTTATGGGAACATCCACCATTGCTTCGTTTGTTGACGGATCAGTGTTTGTGACCTCAACACCCTCCCCTTCTAAATTAAGATATTTTAAAACGTCATCAGAGCCAGAAGTAGACTTACTTTGGTGTTGAGTCTCTGGTATGAGAGTTGCATGAGCATCATCGTTTAACACCATGTGAGTTGGTTCTGGTAAAGAAGTGGTAATATTGGCGTCTCGATACATCATACTTGTATCTGTGTCTGCACTGCTCTCACGTTCTTCACTCTGCTCACGACTTTCAAAGTGGTAGTTATCAGCATTTTCATAAGCATCTTCCTCGATAGGATCTTCATAAAATGCCATGTCAGCATCATGATTGCCGAATTCTGCTAAGTCCTCAAACATTCTTGAACCTGATCCTGTGGAAAAAGCTTCCTGTCTGCTTTGTTGAAGAACGATACGCAGTCGTTTGGCTTCAGAAATTTGTTGTTGAGCAGGTTCTTCTGAAGCAACACTTGCTTCTTTACCCTTAGTCTGCTTTGCTTTCTTTGGCTTTCGAAGTGGTATTTCTTCCTGTTCTTCCTCTGTTTGGGTCATCTCAGCATCTTCAGCATCTTCATCAACTAAATGCTCTTTCGCTGTGCATTTGTCTTTTGATGAAACAGTCGATTGGCGCTTGGAAATTCTTTTCTTTCGTTTTCCTTTTTGCGTCTCTGATTGTTTTTTGGAAGGATATGCATTTGCTCGTTTAAACTGTGCTTCAATATCTTTAAGCATCTCTTTGTAGTGATCACTTTCCCTTATACCTTCATTCATCATGATTGCTGGCACTGGAGCTGGTCTGAGTTTATATTTTGTGAATTGATTATCCGCAGTCATAGTGTCTAACACATCGTCATCATCTTGAGTATGATAGAAGAAGTTCCCACGAGGATCAATATCTGGGCCACTCTTCATGAAGTAATTGATAATGAGTTTTGTGAACCTTGGAAATGGGAGATGCACCGCTTTCCTCTTAGAACTTGTGAATTGATGACAAAATTCTTCCCAAAGTTGTAAAGCATAATCTACTTTAGATCCGATGTAGAGACCCCAAAAGATAACTGCCTGAGTTGGTCGCATTGCATCTGATCCACGAATCTTGGAAGTAAGGCACTTTACTAAAGTGATGACAATTGCTTTCCAAGGTTGTCCAATATGTGACGTGTTAAACTGAGAAAGAAAACTAATTTCACCCTCATAGTTCAATTCTCGGATTACTCTAAGTAGTTCTTCTGCATCTGGATCAGGCACAAAGTGTTCCCCTTTTGCAAGCTTTGGGAGCTTAAATAGTTGCCTAAACTGACGCAGGTCAAATGTCAAGGCTTTGTTGTTCAGAGTAAAGGAGATTATCTTCTTTGACAATTGCTTTGCTTGTGTGATTGAGGTAGTTGCCCAAAATTCGTGCATGTATACTTCAGGGACTGATGCAGTGACACGTAATGCATCCTTTATTGGTGAACAATCTAGAATGTCTGTTGCGATTTTGAATGCCGCCAAAGAAGGATCGAAGTCATCTCTCAGACGAAAATTATTTGGTGCATGTTGCATTCTAGCATTAAGTGGAACAAGGATAAGATCTAGACGTTTTTGATCTTCTTCGGTTATCGACATTTTCCTGCTTTGAGATAAACACAAGCACATTTGATATATACACATATATATCTCATAAACATGTAAATCCTAAGCATTGGATATAATTCACAACAAATGTCACCACATATTTTTGAGTTGCACCAAACAAGCATAGTTCATATGGACAAAGTACATATGGAATCACATTTAGAATAAAGAGATAATTAAGGCAAAAGGCATGGCAAAACTAAGTCCACTATAGTGCTTAATCATATCTTACACAACTAGCAAATATTGTCCATCGTAACAATGCATCATGTTATACCCATCGTAGTGAACTCATTGTAGTGTATCTGTCGTACTAGATCCATCGTGCTAACCCATCTTAATCTTCCCATCGTATTGGTGCAATTTTGCTAACCCATCGTACCCTACCCATCGTATCCTACCCATCGTACTAGAGCGATCGTACTGAACCATCGCATTGGTGCCATCGTAACGGACCCATCGCATTGGTGCCATCGCAACGAACCATCGCAACGATCCACCGCAACGGACCATCGCAACGATCCATCGCAACGGACCATCGCAACGATCCATCGTAATGGACCATCGCAACGATCCATCGTAATGGACCATCGCAACGATCCATCGTAATCAGGCATCACAGCGAACGGATCGTAGTAAAGCCATCGCAATCAATGCGATGAGAATGGATCGTAGCCATAGATCGCATTCTTGGTGATAGAACCTAGGCAAGTCTTAAAAGTGCGATTACGGGACAAATAAGATGTTATAGGCCAACCTGTTTATAACCAATGTCTATCTAGGCACGATGAGCAAATCCCAGCTCTAAAAACTGATTTTTATCAAGAATCTATGAACCCCAGATTTGATCAGATTCGTATGAATACAAGTTATAAGATAAAGATGTGAACAGGAGAGAATCATCTAACCATATAAACACTGATAAACAAAGTTATACCTAGATTAACGATAAACGAGAGGCACAATGAGAAGGGATTTGAAGCTTCTAATAATGGCGGATAAGAGAGGTATGTGTGAGTTTCTTGTGAAGACAGACAAACGAGGGGGGGTGTTTATTTGACTCTGGTCAACCCATGTTGCAATAATTTGCAATTTGGTCCCCCTTTGTTGCAATTGTGCAATTGTTTTCCCCCAAGGTGTAAGATGTTTAAACAACACATGTAAAAACACGTGAACTAGCTAACACCTAAACCCGTAACGTCTTATCTTAGAAAAAAAACACGACAACAAACTCCCAAAGCTTAATTTCAAACAGGCTATACCTCAAACCACATAAGATTACAAAGCATATAGTGATGAGAATGGTCGGTTTATAATTTCTGAAAATCCTTTTTGAAGATGAATTTTAATTCCAAAAACAATATAATATTTGCTCCACCTTAAACATAGACCCGTTTTCTATTTAAAGAGCTGTATTCATTGTTTTTAAAAGACCAAATATCCAAGAAGATTTTTTCCGGTTTAGTGTTTTTAAGAACGATTCTGGTGGCAATAATATTTCTCTTATTTTGACAAAAATAAGTGCACTGATACGTACACAAATTTGTGTTAGACCAAGTTATAAAGTAAACTTGGCCCCTTACAAGGTTTTAAAGTAAACCTTGCCCGAGAAAATTAATTCCCGTTGTGAGCCAACGTTTTCAAAAGAAATACGTGACTTTAATGCGAAAAGCGGGTTGCAGTCTGAAATAACTACAAGCCATAATGGGCATGTTTTAAAACTTGTACAACTTTTATACGGACTCTATTTATGGTGTCGTGTCAATATTAATCGACATTTCTAAAGCCGTAAATATTACCGTACTAAAAGACATGCCCGATTTGAAAATGAAAAAAAATATTTTTGGATTTTCTTGATTTTATATTTTTTATGGATTTTCTATGTTTTATATTTTTTTATGGTTTTTCTATGTTTTATATTTTTGTATTTTTCTTTTGTTGGTTTAAGTATATACGATAATATACAAGATCACGAACAAAGGATACTCGAGAATAGTTTACCACTACTATTCTTCAGATTCTTCTGCCAACTCCTTAAGTGTCGCTGGGGAGAATGATTTCATGCCTAGCTTTTCGATCAAAAACTCGATACGTCCTCGATCTAAGGCCTTTGTGAATATATCTGCCAGCTGATACTCAGTGTTGACGAATTACAGTTCGATCACTCCATTTTCCACTTGCTCCTTGATGAAGTGGTAGCGGATGTCAATGTGCTTTGCTCGAGAATGTTGAACGTAGTTGCAGCAAAGAGCGATTGCGCTTTTGTTATCACAATACATCGGGATTTTGTTGAATCCAAGACCGTAGTCAGTCAATTGTGATCTCATCCAAAGAACTTGAGCACAACAACCAGACATAGCAATGTATTCAGCCTCCGTACTAGATATCGCAGTGCTTTTCTGCCTTTTTGATGCCCAACTAACAAGTCTATCTCCAAAGAGTTGCACACTGCCAGAAGTGCTACGTCTGGTATCTTGACACCCGGCATAATCCGCATCTGCATATGAAATTAGTGCAATAGTGGAATCCTTCGGATACCACAGACCACGATGAAGTGTTCCTTTTAGATACCAAAAGATCCTTTTCACAACATGTAAGTGCTTTTCGGTAGGCTGAGCCTGATACCGGGCACACATGCTTATAGCAAATTGCAAATCAGGCCTGCTAGCAGTCAGATATAGAAGGGTGCCGATCATTCCACGGTAAAGTTTAGGATCGACAGCTATCCCTTCCTTATCTTCATCTAACTTGGATCGCTCCACCATTGGAGTATCCACGGGGTCACAGTTTTCAAAATGATATTTATTTAACGATTCAAGAGCAAATTTGGATTGATTAATAAAGATGCCTCTGGGATTCTGAGAAATTTGCAACCCTAAGAAAAATGAAATTTTTCCCATCATCGACATCTTAAAGCGTGTGGACATAATTTTCTCAAAACGGTCAGACAAACGTTGATTAGTAGCAGCAAATATTATATCATCAACATAAATTTGTACCAGTATCATGTCGTTGTCCTCCTTGAGAATGAATAATGTTGGGTCCACTTTGCCTTTGGAGAAGCCTTTGGAGATGAGATACGACGATAAGAGATCGTACCACGCACGTGGAGCTTGTTTCAACCCGTAAAGAGCCTTCTTGAGCTTGTACACGTGATTAGGATACTCTGAATTGACGAATCCATTCGGCTGGCTTACATAGACATCTTCCCTTAATTCACTATTGAGAAATGTCGTCTTAACATCCATTTGGTAGACGATCATATTCATGTGAGCAGCATAAGCAAGTAATAGTCTAATTGCCTCCAATCGTGCAACAGGAGCAAAGGATTCTTCAAAATCAATACCCAAAGCTTGTTTGTAACCTCTAGCAACCAATCTAGCTTTGTTTTTCAGCACACTACCTAGCTCATCGAGTTTAACCTTGTATACCCACAACAATGTCAAGATTTCAACGTTGCTGGGTAACGAAACTAATTCCCAGACTTCAAGACGTTGGAATTCATTAAGTTCCTCTTGCATGGCTTCAATCCATGAGCATTTGGTCATGGCTTGTTGCCAGTTTTTAGGTTCAGTGTCTGAAAGAAATGCATCAAAATAGCAATATAATGCATGTTCTTGGAGTTGATGGCGTGTTAAGACTGGTCGATCGATGTCACCAATAATATTGCGGATTGGGTGATCCTTTGTCCATTTTGTGTTGTGGGTTTCAATCCGTGGTGGTCGGGAGTGAACGATTGCAGGAGCTTCCTCTAAGGTGGACGCACCGTTAGGGTCTTCAGGTATATGTGAACCAAAGAAGGGAAACTCTTGTAAGTGAGCATAGTCCAAATCATGATCATAGAGATCCTTTTCAACATCATTAGGAACGAGTGGGGGTGAAGATTCAGGTGTTGTTTGAGAATTGGTGGGGGATGGGACATCTGGTTCAAGAGTAACAACAGATGCCTCGGATAGATTTCCATTATCTTGAGCAACAACTTCTGGAATCGGAGCTACTGCTACAGGTGCTGGAGAATCATTACTCAGTGGATCAAATAATTCATCAAACATAGGTTGAATTAACTTATCCCACTCGGACCTTGTAGGTGGTATAAATGATGGAGAAGTAGGATTGTTGGGAGTTAATCCGGAACTGATTGTACCGGTTCCCATCTCGTGTAATGCGGGTTCAGAGCTGTGTTGCTCAGAAGCCATCGCTGTCAGCTCATCAAAATCGGCATCTAAAGTTTCTACAATCTTGCCAAGACGACGGTTATAAATTCGATAAGCTTTCTTTGCAGGCGAGTAACCAATGAAAATTCCAATATCGGCCTTCGGTTGCAGTTTTCCCAGATTTTCACTATTTGTATTTGGATAACAAAGTGCACCAAACACATGAAGAAATGAAATATCGGGTTTATGTCCATGAAGTAGCTCATATGGAGTTTTACCATGGCGTTTACGGATGATGGAGCGGTTTTGGGTATAACATGCGGTTGCCACTACTTCAGCCCATAAGAATAAAGGAGCATTCGCATAAATCAACATAGTTCGAGCAGCTTCCATAAGTGTACGGTTACTTCTTTCCACGACACCGTTTTGTTGTGGAGTACGGGCAATAGAAGTTTCATGTGAAATACCTACCTGTTCGTAATAGTCTCGTAGAGTTTGATTAACAAACTCAGTTCTATTATCAGTGCGAATGCGGCGAACAGTAGCATTAAGACGAACTTGGATCATCTTTAGGAAAGTAATGATATACTCTGGTGCTTTATCCTTGGATGCTAAAAATTTTACCCATGTAAACCTTGAGAAATCATCCACTATGACGAGGATGTATTTTCTACCACTCACACTAGCCGTACGCATTGGCCCGCAAAGATCCATGTGCAAAAGATACAGTGGTTCTTGGTTGGTGTCTTCTGCTTTAGGTTTGTAAGATTTCTTGGTGCTTTTCCCCAAAGAACACGCGGAACATAAATGATCCTTGTCGAACTTAAGTTTTGGAAGACCACGAACAAGTTCGTTTTTAGCCAAATGGTTAATAGCATCAAAGTTAAGATGAGATAACCGTCGATGCCACAACCATGACTTGGTCTTCGATGCTTTGGAGAGCAGGCAAACAGGAGAGGCGGCCATCATGTTTTGAATAGACAATGTATAGAGATTATACCCTCGAGAACCCTTTAACAAATCATTTCCTGCAAGATCGCGAATGAAACAAGTATATTGTCGAAAGGCCACTTCAAGGTTTGAATCGCAAAATTGTCCTATGGAGAATAGATTGTGACCACGTCCCTCCACATAATAAACCCGTGAAATCGTAACATTCCCAATTTTGTATTCACCATAACCCATAATCTTTGCAATATGGTCGTTGCCGAATTTAACCATTCCTAGAAACTTGCTGACGAAATTTCTGAGAATCGAGCGGTCTCCAGTCATATGTTTGGAGCACCCCGAGTCCAAATACCAAAGAATAATTTGGACGACCTAAAAATATTACCAAACACAGACGATGTATCGGATTCTAATTGTTCCTCTGAGTTAGCAGGTACAGATATAATTATCTTAGATTTGCTATCAGACGAAACTTTAGGCTTCCAGATTTTAATACTAGTGGTTGGCTTAGATTATAGTTGTCTAGTATTCTGAGGTACTTTTTGACTGGGGACATTACCACTGGTAGGCACAATAGTGGGGGCAGACCTAGTTAAAGGGCGCTTTTTCCATTTCTTAGTGCTAGTGTTCCTATTTAAAGGATGCTTAGACCTAACTTCCGTGGATGTGATCCTAGTTAAAGGGCACTTAGTTCCATTAGCAGTGGAGGTCCTACCAGTGGGTTTCCATTGCCAACCAACTTGGGTGAATTTCTTCCCCGTTGGAATCCATTCAAGATTGTTCTTAATAGCATACATTTCATTCACGTGATCAACAAGGCATAAATCATGACGCTGAGAAAACATGCATTCATTACAATTCCAACATTTCGCATTAGAATTCACATTTTGCTTAGGTTTCCACTCATAAAGAGAACCTTTTGTCTGAGCTACATGATTCTTTTTATTTGAAACTGAAATAACATTCCTAGGGTGCACTTCTACTTTCTTCTTCTCAGTCCTATTAGTGGAAGGCTTGATCCTATCTTTCTTGTCTTGAGATCCTTTAGCCTTAGTGGACACAGTTACTCCTGTAGAAGTCAAGGGAACATTAGTGACAGATTTTGACTTAGCCTTGATGGGTGTGTTTAAAACAGGCTTAGCTCCTGGGGTCTTATTGAATGGAGTAATGGCAATGGTGGTTTGTTGTTTAGATGGTGCAGATATTGGTTACCCAATGTAGTCTAAGTATGCTAAGCAGTCCTGAACGCGATCCACATATAATAACAGCTCATATACACTATGACTTGTGGGATCACGTTCACGCATTTCATCAACAATCTCTCTAGCTAGATCAGCATGTTCTAAGGCATTTTTCATATATGTGGCAAACTTAGTGGGACTTTTCCTAAATTTTGGATCCCGATATAGCACACGTGGGTTGGGTTTGGGAGCACTAGAGGTCGAGGTAGAAACAGTAGCGGGATTATCAACACTTTCTCGTCCTTTGAGTTGAAGTGTCTCCTTTAATTCTGCTATAACCATGTTTTTGTCTATGAGCTGAATTTTTAGGTCAGAGGATTCCTCACATTTCCTGTTTAGTTTGTCAATTAATGACTTTTGTTCTGTCGCATTAAAAGCGAGGCGTTCTTCTATTGAACCAGAATTTTGTGAGTCAATCTGCCTTACTTGTTCACGCTCTCCTAGTATAGAATTAATTCTATTTTCTAGGACATGATTCTTAGTTTCTACAGCCTCTAGTTCCGTTTTTTCTAGTAATTCTCTCTTAATTCTCATCATCTCTTCTTCTAAATTCTGAACCATCTGAATCATCTTGTCACTTGTCTCAACGGAGTTTCCACCATCATTTAGTTTGGAAGAGTTTCATTTTTTGATTGATTCTCAATTTCAAGAGATATAGAATGTTGTTGAAGCTCATTAAAACTTTTTGAGAGTGTATTATACGAATATTGAAGCTATAAAAATTCAGCGTTGGATTCATGACAAGAATGATTATCTACAGTATCCACATGTTCAACAGTATTCACAGATTCATGCACATCATCACAAATATTCACAGTAGATGAAATTTCATGAGTATATTTAACAGTAACAACTTGCATCACTTCGAGAGACACCATATGTTCTAAAAATCGGTCATATTCGGATAAAATCTTTTCCTTTTCAATTAAATGTTGTTCATAAGCATCATCCATTTTATTGAAAACTTTTTGAGCTTCAATTTCAAAACTTAAATTACACGCTAGATCATAGAATCCTTGTTTAATATTGTCCACAAACGGAACGATCTCTTTCTCAAACACCGTTTTCATGTGTTCGAACGCCCATTCTCCAGCGGTTTGAGCCGTTGAAGTCGTACATTCCAGGATGACCTTGTCAAACTCGGTAAGGTATTGCCCAATCTCTTCCAAGCTGAGCTTTACCGTACTAACCGGTGGAAGATTCTTAGGAATTTCCTTCGGTTGGTCCGAGTTAACGAGTGTAGGAATTATATTAAGGCATTCTATAGTATGCATGAAAGTGGATGTTTGGATAGTTCTCTTTTGCATATTAAAGCGAATTCTAAGATCTATTGTTGCATTTTTTGCATTCATTTGAGCATAATCATATTCAGGATATGTAGGAAGTAATTTTAACCGCTTTTCATCATATGGTGTCATACTCTCAGAATCATTTGAGAACACAATCGGGTCTAATACCAATCCTAACTTGGTTGCATCATAAAGTCGTGGGTTGTGGTTAAGCGCTTGCTTTGCATACCCCGGGTTAGGTGGTAAGTCTATAAGACGCGATAGATTGAACTCTTTAAATGATGCATGAAACAAGTGTACTAGATGTGAAGCAGCATATTGTTTTAAAAGCTTAATTTCCGTTTCTTTTATTCTTTCAGACGTCTTAATTTCCATTTCAATCTGTTTGGACTCAAGAATTTCAAAATCCGTTTGAAGTTGTTGAAAATTAGTAACGACTGACTCTTTTTCTTTAAGTTCATTCGAAAGATTTGCTCTTAAACTCTCAATTTCTAGCAGATTGTCCATTTTAACTTTCCTAAACCTATCAAATTTAGGATTGGTTAAGGTAGTGGACACAGGAGTCATTTCCAAGGTTTTAACCTTGTCCTTATGCAAAGCAAGCTCGGCAGATAAAGTCTGATTAGCATTAAGGGTTTCAAGGACCGCATTATTCATTTGGCTAAGTAAAGATGTCGGAACCATAACCAAATCAGGTTGAGCAGACGGATTGGTAGTCGTAATAGCTCTCGGTGGTGGTTCACTCAAAGTCTGAGGACTTTCACTGATATTGCTATCATTGTTTGTCTCATCGATTGAGTTACCAACCACCGGAGGCTGTTCCGAATACTCAGACATTTGCTCAACTTGATAAGGTACAATACTAGTATCTGTAGCAGTATGTGGTACCTCAGAAATGGTATCAGCTCCATATAGTGAAAGGTTTGCCATGAGAGCTGCTTTGGCGGTGTTAAGATCATCACAATCAGAGTCATATGCATCCAAATCATCACATTGATATGCAGCATTATTGGTGATGACTGTTGTGAGACCATCAGTTTCCGCTACTCCCGGATCTGCAAGGAATGCCAATTCTTCTTCATCAATCTCACGACCTTGGGCTTGAGCATTCACCAGGTAGATCTTCTCCTGAAACCATGTGCCGTCCCTTTTCCTTTTAGGTTGCTTGCACTCTCGGGCCATGTGCCCTTCCCCTTTACAGTTGTAGCAAATAACCACCTTCATTTTACCAGTGTTGTTTGCTCTTGTAGCAGTAGTATTGGATGAACGTGCACCATCAGTAGATGAATTAGATCTCCCTTGAAGTGGTTGCACCATGACTCGTCCGTCCTGAATTGTTGCTTGTTGACGAGAGTTAGACGAGTTCCTTAACTGATTGTTAGTTGTTGATGGACCTCTGTAACCTCGTTTGTTCAATGTTTGACTTAAATAAGCAGACATCTGAGCAAGGATATCAGTGGGGCTATCTTCTTGTCTAAATTCAGGGACAAGGATGTCATCTTCACAGTAGAATGCTGGTGCTGCTTGAGCTACAATTTGATTGGATGGAGCACTGACTTGATGTGAGTAATGAGGTTGAGGAGCCTCAAGTTGTGGATAGGTACAAGCAAGGTTTGATGGAGGTTGATACGGTGAATACTGGTGTGAAGCATAAGGTAATGGGTGTGAATCTCCTTGTGATGATGATGTTGCTGGTTGGTGATAAGATGTAGGCGGTGGTGGCAGAATCGAGTACTGTGGGAAGCTTGGTGTTTGATACACAGGTTGATATGAAGATTTGTGTCCTAAAGCAAGCTGAGAGTTGTGGTATGACAGTGTAGGATGGTTTGCCAATAATGCCTATGGTTCATGATAAGATCCTTGAGAAATTCGGTTTTGGATCACATGCTTCTCATGTTGTTGTAAGAAAGCATAGAGTTGATCTAAATTGGACTTGTGTAAATCAAGAATCATCTTGACATCAGTCACATATTGACTCCATTCAGGGGGTAGTGTGTTCAAAAACTTGGTGTTTAACTGAAACTGTTCAATCCTTAGATTATAGACATTCATGTCATTCATCAAAGTGGTAAAACGCCAGTAAAAATCATGAAGAGTCTCCCCTGGAAGGTATGTGAACCTATCAAACAAATCATACAGTTGACACTCTCGTTCTTGCTTAGTGAGAGATGTCCCTTGTAGCAAAACCGCAAGTCGATCCCAAAGATTCTTTGCCACTATATGTTCACTTACCATTCGAAAGATATCGGGTGGAAGGGCTTGAAGAATTGTCTGAACAACCCTTTCATCGGCATCTGCAATGATTTTGTTGGCATCGGTTAACTCATGATACTCCCTTGGCCTTGTCACATTGTTGACGGTAACCTCTCCCCAATCTAATGGTCCTTTATCAATTGATTGAAGCATGAGTCGACCATTTTGTTTGCCCATGGTGTACGTTCTCATACGGCCTTGCCATGCTTCAAATAAATCTTTTATGAGCAAAGGTGGGCGAGTATCGGTACCCGAAATGATCGAGATATCAGTAAGTGAAGTCATAGTTGGCATATATAAATGTGAATTCATTTTGTGATCCCTTGAAAAAAGATTATCAAAAAAATGATCGAGCAATGAAATAAGATTATGTGTTTTAATGTTGTTTAAATAAAAATATTAAGATCTTTTGATTGTGTGTTTTTTCTAATGTCTCCAAATAAAAACAAAGATGGAAAATCCTCTAAATGTTGAAAAACTATGGCTGATCGTACTCTGATCAGACTCCCAGATCGTATTGCGATCGTACTCCCCTATCCTAGTGAGCTATCGTACTACACAATCGTACCCTGATCGTAGTGAACCTGATCTCACCCTGATCGTAGTGAACCTGATCGCACCCTGATCGTAATGAACCTGATCGTACCCTGATCGTAGTGAACCTGATCGCACCCTGATCGTAGTGAACCTAATCGTACCAAGAAATCCAAGTCTAGATCGTACTCTGTATTGTACTTATGGATCGTGCTACGTGATCGTACTAGTGGATCGTAGCATGGATCTAAGTTATGATCGCAATTAGATCGTAACAATGGATCGTGACTAAGGATCGCAAGTAGAAACCCCCAGGGTTTATGCAAGCACAAAGTCAGATCGTACCCCTAAAAAACAGTCCGAGACTTGAGATCACCAAGAAAGAAAGGATTTTTACCTTGAAAAACGTGATTCTAACCAAACGAATATCACCAAATCGTTACTAGAACTATTTAGAAGATATGTAGATCACTTGGAATCAAAGAACACGAAAAAATTTTGTAACTTTTGGAAAAATCAATCAAAAACACATGAACACACTTAAAAAAAGTATGAACAACACAAAACCAATCTTTATTTCATCCCATAGCTCTTGATACCAATTGTAGAACAATGATAATCTTTATGAATCAAGAGGGTTGATGTTTTTCTAGAGAGAGAAACTTAGAGAGAGAAGTGAAAGAAACTTGTATTATGAAAAGTAAGAAATGAACAACCAACACCTCTTTCCATGGTGGAAAGAGGTTTAAATACCCCAAGTCCTTAATGGACTTGGGCCTCCGGCCCATGAACATGCTCATGGGTCGGGCTATTTAATAAATGAAACTAAACATTACAACGAGCCTATAACTACACTGTTGGAGTGACCGAGACTTTCTATATACGTAAAACGTATTTCCAACATCTAGAGATACAATTAGGAATAAAGGAGATTGAGTTTAACACAAATTACTTGTATAAGTGGTCTTAACATTGGGACTTATGATTGACAATGATCTTGTTTTTAAACTTGGCATGGAAAGAGTGAAAAGTCTAGGACGATGAATCTATTCGAGTTTTATGATCCTAAAAGCTATTTTTCAATAATGAAAGCAATACATTATGTCTTTGCAAAATAAAGTGTCAAAAGTTGAATAAAAGAGTAGTTAGTAGTTTTATTTTATCATTGTGTGAGGACACGGCAATTTCTTAGCAAGCGGGAGTTTGATATGAGTGTAATTACTCATATCATTTATATCACAAAACGTACATTAAATGCATAAAACATATGTATATTTGTATTGTATGTGCATGTTTTCTTGTTCCGTGTATGTAGGTACCAAGTTCACAAAAACAGGTAAAAAATCGACACGGGATTGAAGAAGATTATCAAAGCCAAAAGACAGGATTGTTTTGAAACTTTATTGGCCAAGTGGGTCCCACTTTAGTTTAATGGGATTAGAAGCCCATTAGTAAAGATTTAAAGAAACTTTGATATATGGATAGGCCCAAGTCAAAATCCCAACATAAATTATGAGACGGATGGAAATTAATATTAGCTTGGGTCCATTTACAAGCCCAAAAGACCAAATAAGAGACGATGAAGTAAATTTCATTCTTTGGTTAACAAGTTTTGGATCCAAAGCCTATGTGACAAAGTTAGACGATGGAAAAGAAGTATATAACTTCTTGGGTCAACAAGGACAGTCATAAGATATAAACAAAGAAAAAAATAAAATGAGTGAGAGAAAGATAAATTGGGGAAAGAGTAGCAGCTCAAGAACCCTAATTAATAGGGGTTTCTCAAATCACCAGCAAGTGCCTACACGCGCCCAAATTAATTCACAAGAATATAGGAGAAAGGATGTTGCAAAGATGCCAAGCACCAAGTGCCAACCTGACACTTGGATTCGTCATAGCTCTTCTTTGATTGGTGGATTTCCTGCCATTCAATCAAGTAGCCAATGAAATCCCTCTACCTCAGCAGCAAAGAAGCACAAATTCGTGGAGGTTGGCGATCCAAGTGAAGGTGAGCACATATCCACCCTTGGATCAAAACAGACAAGAAAGAGAAAAGAAAGAGATGATCTAAGGGTTGAAACCCCCTCTTCCTCAATACACCCTCACCTCACCTAGCCTATAAATACCCCTCAAAAAATCAGTAATTGTATCCCTTTTCTACTTTTACTTTTATAATGTTAATTTGTAGCTAGATGTAATTTTCTTTTAAATATTGTAATGATGCTTTGATATTAAAAATTTATATTTCAGTTTTTAATCTCTTCTTATTGCCGTTTAATTTTTCATCTAAAGTTTTAAATTGATATTATGAATGTGATTGTTCATTAAGCTTGAATTATAGCTTATTTGAATAATCAAGTTAGATTAGGGAACATGTCTAACCCTACTGGTTAGATATTCAAAATCTGATGGTTCAAAATGGTTATGGTGGATTGATCGTTTTGGTGTCGTTTAGGTTCTAAGGTAGCTCAACGCTACTTTCTTCTTCAACGGTTGCCTTCATAAAAATGGTCAAGCTCATTTGTTTTAGTGTAATCTCCCTTTATATGAGTTTGTGAATTAGTTTGAATTTGGTTTATGTTTTTTTTATGGATTAGCTAAGGTTTGATATTCTGCTATTGTTTTTGAGATTATTATTGAGTATTTGGAATTGATGTTCTATGTTTATAAGTTTTATAGTTTTAATGAAGATGATATAAATCTGATCATTGGTATGATTTTCGATGAGTCTGTCTTAAATAGATAATATGATGTTAGGTGTAGTTTAATGTGGGTTATTTAGAGTTATTTAAATTAATCTAAAGTTTTCTTACGTTCTGCTGATTATGATGTTGAGTTTTGAATGTATCTGCTGAGAATTCATTGTTGACTATTGAATCATTATCTTTGTTGGTTTAAAACTGACTTTTGGAATTGTTAATCTGTCTCATGTTGTAGTGTTTAGTTTGCTTGTGTTTATGTATGTTGTGTAGTGTAATGTGATGATTCAAACCTTTGAGGTTGTCATGTGTGTTCAAGCTCTAATTGATATTAATTTTCCTATTGCTGTTATATGAGAGGTTGAATGATGTTTTATTTTTGTTGTGCAAGTTGTTGATTTCTCTTATATTAATAGTTGAAATATGAGGTCATAGGCATTTTAATTTGGTTAAAATAGACTGTGAGTATGGTTCAATAATAGGAGTATAGTCTGCTGTCTGTTAATTTCAACATAATACTGCTAATCTGAATTGTTGTAATCTAAGATAAATTATGTACTTGTCATTACTTTTGTTAACATTATACTTTCTTTTTGTACAATTTTCCTCTTTGTTTACTGATATTAGATTTGCCTGCTGTTTGATTTTGTGTCATAAGTTTCATCAATTTACTGTACTGTATTTTTACCTTTTGATTTTGCCGTATCAAAATTGATACTGTAAAGGTTATTTGAACTTTTCCAAAAATAATTACCACAAATTTGTCACCAGCAGGATACGATCCTTCGACCTGTCCTTCATAGGCCAAGCATACTTACCAACTGTGCTAGCTTGGCTGCTAGTTATATTATTGCAGTTAGTATTATATATTAATTACTTTTTGGATTGTCAGCTTTTATTAAAACGTATCTTTTAATAATTAGTTAGTTTTCAAGTTTATATAAATCGAAATTAAAGTAACTTTTAATAAATAAATTGTTGATATAAATTTGGTAAAAAGATTTTTAGTTTTAATAAAATAAGTTTTTTTAAAAAATATAAAAATAAATATTTTATTACTTTTAATATTGTTAAATAAGTTAGTTTCATTTTATAAGTTTAAATATTAAATAAATAAAAAGTAAAAAAAAAAATATATATATATATATATATATATATATATATATATATATATATATATATATATATATATATATATATATATATATATATATATATATATATATATATATATATATATATATATATATATATATATAGATTTAATTTCGTCTTATAGTTAGTTTTTAACGGTTCATGCACGTTTACTTAAAAAAAACATAGAATTATTAGATAAAAACCGAAACAAATTCAAATCGATTTTACAAATTCAAAACGAAAGTCTCAAATTCCTAATTTCTTCGTGTAAAACGAACCGGGATCACTCTCATGTTTAATTAATCCGTCTTTAGCTTATTTTGGACTATTACTTTTTCCTAAAAGTAATTTCCTTAATTTGCTCTATAACGTATTATATTAAAATACACCGACACTTTTCTCACACATCACCTATCATATATATTACAAAAAGAACCTTTTGATAGACAAAATCCAAGAATAGAAAATTTCTAGAAAACTTGAGAAGTTTCCTTACTCTTTCTTCAAACTTGCGGGTTATATTCAATTGATAATTGATATCATCATAGAAGATAACAGAAATTCCAAAATATATACTTTATCAAGCATATGCTTTTTCCAAAATTAAGGCAGTTTAATTCATATTCATTTGTGAGAAAAATCAAGAAATAGGAATCTCTTACTTCTTAGAAATAAGTATGAAACGATAATATTTGATGAAAATCCCAACTTTTATTTATTAACAACTTGCCTATTTATATTTACAAGACAAGCTTCACTGTTAACATAAAAGTAAAGACATAAAGTTAAAAGTATTTATAACTTAATAGTCTAATGTCTTCATCTCTCCCTCTTATGTTCTTTGATGGCACCAAAAAGACTTCGTATGTCGGTTCAATGTCTAATTTGAATGTCCTCAAGGATTAACTCTAGAGTAGAAATCTTCAGTCGAGCTTGAATAATTTCTTCTTCGTGTATCATTTTTCTTCTCTGCAACTTAGCCTTAACTTCTTCACAATGTTCTTCTAACTTCTCAAATTCTTGTTGTATTATTCTTCGGCCTTTCCTAAGTCCTTCAACTTTATCTTCAAGATCTTCAATACGCTCGGGAGGAAATTCTTTCAAACAGGGTAGGGTATTTTTAATTTGTTGTTCATAGGTATTTTTAGGTAAGTTTTCAGATATAGGTGATGTTATACGGTAAGGTGATGGATAAATTTGATGTCGAGGTGTAAAATCATTTCTTTATTATATGCTTTTATAACTTGCATATAGGGGTCGTCATCAAAGAGTAAAACGGCTTTTGAGATTTTTTGATCTTTGGGTGAATTTTTTGAAGTATCATAGGAATTATTCATCAGAATATTAGAAATATACTTTTGGATATCATCGAGAATACTTGCAGAACGCTCATCTTGTAAATCCAATAAGATGATAATAGGAGGAAGATAGGAATACATATTTCTAGGGACGTCGATAAATCCTAACTTATTTATATTACTCATATTATATTACATACATAATATTACTTACGTCTAAACTCATAAGTCTAGTCCTTAAACTTACACATAATCATGGTATTACACATTGTTATAAAGGGTAGCAGTACTAGTATTGGTGTAATATTACCTCATTCTTGTAGGGGCATTGGCACGAAGGACTTTCTTGAAATTATTTTAAAAGTAGTTATAGTTAAGATCTTATTTATTGTTCTCTATAACCATGGCTCTGATAGCAATCTGTAACACCCCTATTTTTACCTTATAGCAGCGGAAGCTAAATTTGGGGTATTACTTCATAGAACACAAGTCATAATGATAAATAAATAACTCAAAGAGTGATTAAATCAAATTTCTTTATATATAATATAAAATCAGGGTTTTACAATATGAGGTTCCCAAAATCTAAGATAATAATTTCAAGCTTATGTCTCTTCATGCCATCCTTATGCTGCTCCATGTTATCAGTCACAGGTTTCCTGAAATATATTCGTACAAGTCAACACAAAGGTTTAGTGAATTCATAGGTTTGCAATAACAGTTTTGAATACATGTCAACAACTTGAGCTATGTTACTATTTGCTCACATAAAACAATATTTTGCTACACTAAGCTCATAACATCAAAACTAACGAGAATTCACCGAAGTGACCATCATGACAAAATGTCATGACAAGTAATCTGCAGGTACAGATTACCCATTAGTTATAATAAAGTGTGCTCGATTACCCACTCGAGCGGGTAACACAAGCAGGATTCGTTACTTCCAATAGATCTATTCACCATATTACCGCACAAATAAAGTGTTCAATGACTTATGAAATTTAAGTAACAGTTTGGGCACTCGTGCAATAACATATTTTAGTAAAAGCATACAGTTCACAAAAAACACATGTATTCCAGTTTTAGCATATATCCCACTCACGGGTTTACAAATCATTTACGAAGCATTTAAAAGTGAGGCTATGAACTCACCTTATGTCCATAGAATCCGAGCTTTAGTCAGATATATTTCAATCACAGAGAACAACTTGGTCTTACAAATAACAACTTGGTCTCACACAAACCTAGATTAACACATTTTGTAAAGTATCAAGTCTTTGATCTTTAGTTCAGTAATTTTATGTATTAGTTATGTATTCTTTAATTAATATTTGGTTGTAATTCTAGCATCATTGTTCGGGCCATCATACTTGGAAGCCATTCTATAAACGTTTGAGGAGTGAGGGCACTTTAAATCGTAAACCCAACCACTCAGTCAGGACATGATATCGAGATGGAACATCTTTGTACAAAGTTCCCTACTAACATGATACCTTCATTACTTACTCATATTTATAATTAATATTCTTTACTTCAAAATTGGCAAAATAGCCCTTTTCGGTTATACTTTAGCTTACATACACTTTTAACCCCTACAGTATATAGTTTTAGTATTTGCATTTTAAACCATCAATGTTTAACCTTAGGGTCTCAAAATTTCCTATATTTATTCTTATATCTTTAACTTTCATAAAATGACACTTTCAGCCCAAAATGTTAAATAGTTTCAAAAATAACAATTTTTATCCTTATACTTGTATGAATCACATAACAACCTCAAACATGGACCAAATGATCAAGGATTTTAAAACAAAGTTTAAAAACATGTTTATAATCATAACAAAAACATTTCTCTAGAATTATAGCTTTTGAAATTTGTTTTTGCTTATTATTTCATGTAAATTACAAAACTAGGGTTTTAAGACATTTTTAACTTATAACTTTCATTTAAAATGATCAAATGCTCTAATGTCTTTTAGATTATCTTTCTGACATTATCTTGGAATTATAACAAGTCTAAGAATTCATTATAACAAGATCAAAGCATAGTTAACATAGAGTTTACCTAGGTAGCTCCAAAAGGGCTCCTTATGGCTTCCTATGAACACTACTTGCTATCAAAGCTTCAAGAGCTTCAGTGGATTCCTTCTAGACCTGGTTTCTGATCTTATAATAGTCCTAAAAAGTATATAGAAGTGGAAATCATAATGGGTAATGGAGGTTAAGAGAAAACGGGGTGCGAATTGAAATGAAAGGTTTAGGTTGCTATTTATACTAATTTCGACCCTTAGGCTCCAAGAAAAGCCTTGAAACGTGTAACACAGATAAGGTAGTGAATAAGTAAGGCTAGGGAAGATCTATTCAAGTTAATAGGAGCTAGAAACATTTAAAATCCATGGACGAGGTGTTGGAAGGATTTTAAGCCACGAATTGATATATGGAAGAGAAATGTCAATCCAGTAGCTTATGCACCTATGTTCTTTGTTGCTTGGATTAAAAATATCTTCTAGGTATCCTAAGTATCTGATCCTAAGTTTAAATTTAGGAGGGAAAGGTTCGAAATGGGTTTTTGGAGGGAAAATGTAAAAACGGGTCTAAATTAGGGCTTGTAACTTTATACTTTGTGATTTTGGTGATTAAGGGTTTAGGAATGTGATTAGTGATGGATTAGGGTATAATTAGGGTTTAGAAATTGTAAATAATAACTTTGGTTCTTTGGTTTAAAGTTTAACAAAGGTTTAAGGTGAAACTGGGAAGAAAACCTAGGCGGGTTAGGGTTTCTAATGATGTAGGGCTTAATCCTTATAAAACTCATTATCCTTGGATTTTCAACATATTTAAACTCATTTTATACTTCCTAAATTGGTCTCAATGTGTTCATGAAGTCCCTACATTGGCTTTACTAAGTTATTCTAAGTAAACATGTCTAAAGGGTGAACATACCTATTTTGACCTAATTTATAAGCCATGATTGAAATGTTGTACCTTGTGCTTTAGGGTACTTGTAAATTGTCTTAATATAATCTTATAACCTTAATGTAATGCTACAAGTGTTTATAGACTTGTCCCAAAAGACTAGGTAGTGATTCTATGTAGATTTCTTAATATAAGGGTTTTTAGGTTACTAATCCTAATGACTAATCATTTTAGGTGATTAGTGTCTATATCATAATGTAAGCTTATTCTAGGTCTTATATAGTATGTTTATGACTTCTAGGGTTTCGAAAATCTTATTTTAAGGGTTTACATAGGGTAATCATAGTGAGGTATAATTATAGGAGCTTAAGATCCTACGCTTTGATAACTTATACCTTATGCTTTATTAACTTGTAACTTGTATTGAAATAAATGTATAATCTTAATATACATAGTTGGGTTCTATAATTGGTTGCAAAAGATCAGAGTCAAATTCAATGTGAAATGGATTTTATATGCTAATCTTGGTTATTAGGTCTTAACTTGTAATTAGCTATGGATTAGTGAATATCAGTATTTTTGATCAATTACTTTTCCTTTATATGATAACTTATAATTAGTACATTGTATTTGTTACTTATACATAGATATTATGTAGTTATTTGGCTTGAAATATTGTTTACCAAGGATTTCTAGATAGTGATCTAGACTATCACGTACATTTATTTGGGAGAACACATTTGTAAAACCCGCATGCTTTTATCATGAATAGTACCCTTACGATCGTACGTACATGATTAGAACTTTCTTTTTATAGCATGTTTACGTTTCACGAACAAGAATTACTAGTATTACGTACGTGCTATAACACGATAAGTATTTATTACGTATTAAGACACGATAATTATTTCAATAATAATTATAATCACGAACATACGAACATGAAACCATGAACGTAAATAATCACGAGCTTAGTATTACGTATGTATGTATATTTATTACGATCACGAATAAATATAATAAGACACGAACGATAACTATTTAAATCACGTAAAACACGAACACGAGAACACACTTATTATTTAGACACGGAAAACATTCGGGTTAGCCCTTGTGGGCCCCCTAACCTGCGCCCACAACAAGAAAAAGGGACCAAGCCCATGCAAAATTTACTAAACAAGGAAAAAGGAGAAAACTTAGTTTCATAATAACAAAAATATTGAAAACAAGAAAAACCCTAATCTCTTCTTTCTCCTCTCCTTTGACCGCCGGGTTTAACACATACCAAGGGGGTGTTTGGTTGATTTTGGTGATTGATCTATTGCACGTGTGTTAGTCTGTTCATCCTCCTTTGATTCACGTGATCGGTATAACCCTAAACCTTTTTCTTTTTATGTTTTTATTTAAATCAAGAACACATGAAATCATGAATGTTTTAAAAACAAGTAAACACATGTTAATTAATCATGGGGGTATATTAAATAAATGGTTAAGGGGTGTTTGTTTGTGGCCGACGCAAGAACCGAGCCCCAAGGGGGGTCTCGGCTTGATTTATTCCGCACCAACCGAGACCTCAAGGTCTCAGTGTGGTGGCCTTGTGTCTCGGCATCAGGAGAAAAGTGACCCCGACCTTGGTCGGTGTATGTCTTGGCTCGGGTGGGTCTCGGCTTAAACAAAGAAACCACCACCGGCTTATGCCGGTGGCTAAATAAGGAAAGCAGGGGCAACTTTAGGCCGCTGCAGCAAGGGGAACCGCCGGCTAGCTAGTGGAAACTCTTGCTAGCCGGCGGCTAGGTTTTGACCAAGGGTGCGTTTGTGACCGGTTCACGGGTTCGGTTCACGGGGTTCATAAATATGGTTCACGACATGTTTAAAACACGAGTTCGGTTCATGAGTTGTTTTTACAAGATTAATTATATTTACAAGTTTATTTTTTTACAAGAATTAAATTAAATTAATTAAAACATGTACATGATTAATTTAATTTATACATGACTTAGGTTATTAATTTTATAATTAATACATGAATTTTAACCTAAGTAATTATTATTTAATTAGACTATAAAATTAATTAATTATTAAAATCATGACTTATAATTAATTAATTTACATGACTTAGGTTATATTATTAATAGATAATAATACATGTTTTAACCTAAGTATTTTTACCTTTATTTAATTAAACCATGTTATATTTAATTAAATACTTTAACCTATAGTTTATTTTAATTCACAAGAAATAATTAATAAACTACACGATTTAATTACATGACTTAGAATATTAATCAGTAAACACTTAAGCTTATATAATTAGCTTAATAATCCAGCTTATATCTAATTATGGAAACTTTCTATTTTTAGAAACTTATTTAATTAAGGCAGCTAATCTATTTATGGAAACTTTCTATTTTTAGAAACTTATCTATTTTAAGCAGTAAATATATTTTTGGAAACTTTCTATTTTTGGAAACTTTCTATTTTTGAAAAAACTTCTATTTTTGGAAACTTTCTATTTTAGGAAACCTGCTATTTTTAGAAAGTTACTTATTATTACACAACAAGTATAATAATACATGAAATACAAGAAATACTTAAACAGAATAGACAGAATACATGATAAACACATTATAAAGCTTAAATCAGTAAAACATGACATGAACATATAAAACGAGCTAAGACATGATATAAAACCAGTTACGTATTCAGTAATCAGATATTATACACGTATGTATTTATGTAGCATTAGTGATACCAAAGTAGGACTCTCTTCCGTTCGTCTTCTTCGTTCACTGGACACAAGGTACGGATTCTCCGCCCTTTCAGTATGGACATTCTTCCTTATTAGGATTTCCCTTATGCAGCCAACTGTTTTCCCTAGTATATGTTTTATATGTTTTTGAATTGCTTATGTTTAATTAGAATACCTAAATCCATATACATGCATGACCAGTTTCACCTAGTTATGGAGGTACCATAACCATTACACTAGAGGCACTGGTGTTATGACTTCACCACGGCGGAGTGATAGCTCGTGGCGTCCCTTTCAGTTTTTGGCCATATTATTATTATCAGGTGGGGCGTATGGGTGCATCCTAGTTTACATGTTTTCAGCAGATTATTAAGTGTGAATGTGGTGTGTGCCTTGCATCCTTCACAAGGAGCTGATCCCTCCTACCCAAACCAGTATATTAAATTAGAGGCAGCCCCTCTAATTTGCATGACGAGGTCACCCCTCCAAGTATTCATGAACGTGGATAATTCATGACCTATAATGGCTAATGGTAAATATGATAAACAGTTTTTACAAGATAAACATAAAGCTTTTCAAACTATAAAACCTGTTTTACTAAGATATAACCAGGTTATCCAGGACTTAGTCTTTTCCGCTCCTTCATGCTTATATGCTTATATTATTCATGCTTTACTTGTATATCCGTGCACTGAGCGTTATGCTCAGCCATTTTCCTTATCATGTTCCCAAAACGGCAGGTACTCAGGGACGCTCGTAGACTAAGCGTACGTGTATATGGATTGGAAGCTTCCTAGCCTTCTTTACTTTATGCATTTCTTTATACTTTGATACTCATTTCCATGGACATTGTTTAGTCCTTTTCATTTACAGTACTTATGTTTGTGTGTGATGAGTTTTACTTTTGGGGGTACCGATATTTGTTCCGGTATTTCCTTTATGGTCATGTAATGTTTTATACATTTATCCTTGTATGCTTTGATGACACGCCATAATCACGCGTGACATTCCATTTATCAAAATGGGGTGTTACATTTATGGTATCAGAGCCAAGGCTTCGACCTGTAGGCTCTCAAAACACGACCTGTGATTAGTGGGTAGTCACTATGGTCTTCCTAGAACTGACAATCGGTTTTCATGCATTCATCATTTTCATGCATACATATATATGTCATTGTCGTAGGTTTATGACTAAGTAATGGTTGGTACAGGACTGGCCCTATTTAGTCGCATGTGTTTTATCGAAACTTTTAAATTTGGGACCGACCCATTGGCGTCCCCTCTCCATGTCTTTGGTTTTGAGTGAACTGACCATAGGCGTTCACTCTCGCGCATACAAAAGTTTTCATAAAACTACATCATGCATTCATGTACTAGTTTTCCTGCATAAATTTTTTCTCATGATTTATTGGTATAAATTTTTTACATGTATATAGTGTATGTTTTAATCAGTTTAATCATATATTTTATGTTATACTGTCAGATGGTTCTCACACGCGAGCAGGAACAACTCAATGCAGCAATCCAAGCTACAATGCAAGCCATGCTTCCTCCGTTGAGGAACAAAATCAGGGCTGAGGTTCAGGCTGCCAACAATCAGCAGCAGCACCCAGTACCTCCTCCTCCTCCTCTACCAACATTGGCCACATGGCTTGAGAGATTCAATAAGCTCCTCCCTCGAGCTTTTGAGAGAACAGATAGCCCCAGTGAAGTTGAAAGCTGGTTGGCTCACATTGAGAAGATCTTCGATGTTATGGGTTGTGACCCCGTCTTCAAGTCGAGGTTGGCATGCTACCGGTTCGAAGGTGACGTGTTAGCATGGTGGATAGCACTGAAGCAGTCTGAGGGAGGTGATGATTGGGTGGCTGGTTTGACTTGGGCTCAGTTCTAGGATAGGGTAATGGAACAGTTATTTCTCAAGGCTGAGCAGGACAAGCTGAAGAGAGAGTACCATGGGATCCGACAGAGAGCTGGGGAGAATAGCAACGATTTCATGCAGCGCTTTCTTCGCTTGACTGGTTTCCTTGGTGCAGCAGCAGGTACTCCTGAAGAGCAGGCACACCAATTCAGGTGGGCTCTTCGTACATCAGTCGCAAACAACTTAGTGTGTGCTACGTACAACACGGTAGCACAAGTGGCCGATGCAGCACGTAAGCTGGAGATACTGCAGGAAAGAGATGAGTTCGGGGAAGCAGAGAGACCCGATAAGAGGTAAACATTCATATTCAAACGGTGGCCAATCCGTATTCTTTTAGTATATGTTGATATTTCATCTCTTAAATTGTATCTTCCAGGCAGAAGACTGGGGACCGGTCTCAGCCGGCTACTCAGCAGCAGCCTAACCAGCCCAAGGGAAACGGTCAGACTCATGACCGTTCTTCTACGAATAGGCGTGGCGGTAATGATAATTACCATAACAACGCTGGATACTCCAACAGAAGCAGGTCCTTATGCTTACTCATTTTCTTATGATTACATGTTATAGTTCTTAATTCTGACACATTAGCAAATCTTCTACCAGGAATCATGGTAACGGGAAGGACCAGAACCAGAGAGGTTCACAGCCTAACCGTCCAGCTATCACTGGTATTCAATATTACGATTATCCACATTGTCCTTTGTACCTATTATCATGTCTCATGTATAATGCTTTATCAGGCTCTCAACCAGTCAGGACACCTGCTGGAGGATATACCCATCCTCTTTGCTCTACTTGCCATTGTAGGCACCCAGGGCCATGTCGCCGCGACAGCGACGCATGCTACATGTGTGGCCTTCCTGTCCATCGCATGAAGGATTACCGCAAGGGCGAGATGGAGGGTACATCGGGACATGCTGATACCAAGCCGCCTCCTACTAGTGGACGCGTTTACACAACATCTCGCGATCAGGCCAACAAATCTACAGGTACCATCACTGGAATCTTGTATATGTATGGTCAAGCTGCATGTGTTCAGTTTGATACGGGTGCTACTCACTTGGTCATTTCTACTGCTTATGCCAAGAATGTTAGGATACTCCCCATGCCACTAGAGAATATACTGAGTATTTCTACGCCTTTGAGAGACTCTGTACGCATAACCCACGTGTACAAGAGCCTTCCCCTAGAGTTTGACGACAAGGTTTGTCCTGTTGACGCACTTCCGTTGGACATGAATGATTTTGACATGATTTTGGGCATGGATTGGCTATCCAAGCATCATGCTACCATAGACTGCCATTCATATCGAGTCATCTTCGGTGATGTTAATGCGCCAGAGTACATTCACAATGGGTTCATACCCGAGAGGTCTGTACAAATCATATCAACCCTGCAAGCACGTGCATTACTTTCGCATGGTTGTGAGGGTTATCTAGCTACTGTTCATGACATGGATGATGAATCCCCATCAATTCAGAATCAACCGATAGTGTCAGAATTTCCAGATGTGTTTCCAGAAGAATTTCCGGGCATACCACCTGCACGTGAAGTAGAATTTATATCGAGCTCATCCCAGGAGCTGAGCCGATTTCCAAGGCTCCTTATCGCATGGCTCCCATAGAGTTAAAGGAGCTGAAGGATCAATTGCAAGAACTTCTAGAACAAGGCTTTATTCGACCGAGCGCATCTCCATGGGGCGCACCGGTCTTATTCGTTAAGAAGAAGGACGACAGTATGCGTCTTTGCATAGACTATCGCGAGCTCAACAAGATTACCATCAGGAATAGGTATCCACTACCACGTATAGATGATCTGTTTGACCAACTCCAAGGGGCTAAACACTTCTCCAAGATTGATCTTAGGTCGGGATATCATCAGCTACGGGTTAAGGAGCAGGACATCACCAAGACTGCTTTCTGTACATGCTATGGCCACTACAAATTTGTAGTCATACCATTTGGCCTTACCAATGCTCCAGTAGTGTTCATGGATTTGATGAACAGAATCTTCCATGAATTTTTGGACAAGTTCGTCATTGTCTTCATTGATGACATCCTGATTTTCTCTAAGTCCAAGGAGGAACATGAAGACCATCTTCGTACAGTACTACAGATTCTTCGCCAGAAGCAGCTGTATGCTAAATTCTCCAAGTGTGAGTTCTGGTTAGACAAGGTGGCATTCTTAGGTCACATTGTATCAGCAGAAGGAATCACGATGGATCCAGCAAAGCTTGAGGCTATTACCAAGTGGCCAAGACCGACATCAACGACTGAAGTCCGCAGTTTCCTAGGCTTAGCTGGTTATTACCGTAGGTTCGTGGAGAACTTTTCCCAGTTAGCACTACCATTGACCAAACTGATGCGGAAAGGGAGAAATTCGTCTGGACAGAAGAACAAAAGAAGAGCTTTGAAGACCTAAAGCAGAAGTTAGTATCGGCATCGATTCTTACTCTCCCATCTGGTACAGGTGGATTTCAGATCTATAGTGATGCATCGGGGAAGGGACTTGGCTATGTTCTCATGCAACATGGGAAAGTGATCGTGTACGCTTCACGGTAGCTTAAGCCTTATGAGGAAAATTACCCTACGCATGACTTGGAACTTGCAGCAGTCGTGTTTGCATTGAAGATATGGAGGCACTACTTGTATGGAGAATCATGTGACATTTTCACGGACCACAAGAGCTTGGAGTATATCTTCACTCAGCGTGAACTGAACATGAGATAGAGGAGATGGTTAGAGCTGTTGAAGGATTATGACATTAATTTGCAGTATCATCCCGGCAAGGCGAATGTAGTGGTAGATGCACTTAGAAAAAAGTCTGGAATGATAAATGGCATTAAAATTGAGGAGGAAATCATAAGATACTTGGAGCGACTAGACATAGAGATCATGGTACGTGGACAACATGGTTATTGGGCTAATCTTAGAGTGGAACCCGAGTTACTCTCTAAGATCAAGGAAGCTCAGAAAGATGATGGAGAAATTTGGGCGATAATTCAGAATTTGGAGAAGCAGACAGAATTTCGAGTAGATTCATATGGTATCTTATGGCAGGGCACGAGACTTTGTGTTCCTGATGACCAAGAACTCCGGGAAGCGTTGTTAGCTGAGGCTCATAGCTCCCCATTCTCTATTTATCCTGGTTCGACCAAGATGTACCATGACATCAAGCAGTACTTTTGGTGGAGTGGTATGAAACAGGATGATGCTAACTACGTCTCCAAATGTATTACCTGCCAGCAGGTTAAGATCGAGCATCCGCGATCTGGCGGTCTTCTTCAACCGTTAGATATTCCAGAGTGGAAGTGGGACAAAATCACCATGGATTGTTTTACTAGTCTTCCATCGACGAAGAAGAAGCACGATGCAATTTGGGTTATCGTTGATCGACTTACCAAATCAGCTCATTTCTTACCAATCCGCAAGGAAGATTCGGTCAGTAAACTCCCTGATACTTATAGAAGGGAGATCATGAGACTTCACGGTGCTCCATCCAGCATCGTCTCAGACAGAGATCCTCGTTTCACTTCGTGATTCTGGAGAAGTCTGCAGAAAGCTTGGGGTACACAACTTAAGCTTAGCACGGCTTTTCATCCTCAAACATATGGGCAGTCAGAGCGAACGATTCAAACATTGGAAGACATGTTGAGGTCATGTGCATTGGAATGGACGGGTGATTGGGACGATTATATCTGTTTGGTGGAATTTGCATACAACAACAGTTAGCACGCAAGTATCAAGTGTGCTCCTTTCGAGATGTTGTATGGCAGAAAGTGTCACGCCCCAATCTGCTGGGATCAGGTTGGTGAGCGAACACTTGAAGGACGAGAAATGATAGAGCTGACTAATGAGAAGGTCGCAGTAGCTAAGCAGAAACTACAATGAAGCACGGTAACGTCAGAAGAGTTACGCAGACAAGCCTCGTAGGGACTTACATTTTAACGTAGGAGATCACGTTTTCCTTAAGGTTTCGCCGGCACGAGGTGTTAGACGTTTTGGAATAAAAGGGAAGCTCAGTCCTCGATTTATCGGACCGTTTGATGTCATTGAACGAGTCGGTGAAGTATCTACTGTTTAGCGTTACCTCTGCAGCTTTCTCATGTTCACAATGTTTTCCAGGTGTCCTTACTCAGAGGGTACCAGTATCATCCCCTTCACATGGTTCAGTATCCACTGGAACAGATTCGTGAAGATCTCACTTTCATAGAAGAACCCGAACGAGTTCTTGACAGACAAGAACGAGTCATGAGAAGGAAGACGATTCCATTCGTCAAAATCCTTTGGAGGGATCATACCGAGCGGGAAGCCACTTGGGAAACAGAGGAGTCTATCCGGGCTTCTTACCCTCATTTCATATTTTGAATTAGGGTATGTTCTTCTTTTCCAGTTTACTTTATCTATAATTCGGGGACGAATTATTCTTTTCAGGGGGAAGAGTTGTAAAACCCGCATGCTCTTACCATGAATAGTACCCTTACGATCATGCGTACATGATTAGAACTTTATTTTTATAGCATGTTTACGTTTCACGAACAAGAATTACAAGTATTATGTACCTGCTATAACACGATAAGTATTTATTACGTATTAAGACACGATAATTATTTCAATAATAATTATAATCACGAACATACGAACATGAACCATGAACGTAAATAATCACGAGCTTAGTATTACGTATGTATATATATTTATTACGATCACGAATAAATATAATAAGACACGAACGATAACTATTTAAATCACGTAAAACACGAACACGAGAACACACTTATTATTTAGACATGGAAAACATTCGGGTTACCCCTTGTGGGCCCCCTTACCCGCGGCTACAACAAGAAAAAGGGGCCAAGCCCATGCAAAATTTACTAAACAAGGAAAAAGGAGAAAACTTAGTTTCATAATAACAAAAATATTGTAAACAAGAAAAAACCCTAATCTCTTCTTTCTCCTCTCCTTTGGCCGCCGGGTTTAACACACACCAAGGGGGTGTTTGGTTGATTTTGGTGATTGATCTATTACACGTGTGTTAGTGTGTTCATCCTTCTGTGATTCACGTGATCGGTATAACCCTAAACCTTTTTTATGTTTTTATTTAAATCAAGAACACATGAAATCATGAATATTTTAAAAACAAGTAAACACATGTTAATTAATCATGGGGGTATATTAAATAAATGGTTAAGGGGTGTTTGTTTATGGCCGACGCAAGAACCGAGACCCAAGGGGGGTCTCGGCTTGATTTATTTCGCACCAACCGAGACCTCAAGGTCTCGGTGTGGTGGCCTTGTGTCTAGGCAGCAGGAGAAAAGGGACCCCGACCTTGGTCGGGGTATGTCTTGGATCGGGTGGGTCTCGGCTTAAACAAAGAAACCACCACCGGCTTATGCCGGTGGCTAAATAAGGAAAGCAGGGGGAACTTTAGGTCGCGGCAGCAAGGGGAACCGCCGGCTAGCCGGTGGAAACTCTTGCTAGCCGGCGGCTAGGTTTTGACCAAGAGTGCGTTTGTGACCGGTTCACGGGTCCGGTTCACGGGGTTCATAAATATGATTCACGACATGTTTAAAACACGGGTTCGGTTCATGAGTTGTTTTTACAAGATTAATTATATTTACAAGTTTACTTTTTACAAGAATTAAATTAAATTAATTAAAACATGTACATGATTAATTTAATTTATACATGACTTAGGTTATTAATTTTATTATTAATACATGAATTTTAACCTAAGTAATTATTATTTAATTAGACTATAAAATTAATTAATTATTAAAATCATGACTTATAATTAATTAATTTACATGACTTAGGTTATATTATTAATAGATAATAATATATGTTTTAACCAAAGTATTTTTACCTTTATTAAATTAAATCATGTTATATTTAATTAAATACTTTAACCTATAGTTTATTTTAATTCACAAGAAATAATTAATAAACTATACTATTTAATTACATGACTTAGAATATTAATCAGTAAACACTTAAGCTTATATAATTAGCTTAATAATCCAACTTATATCTAATTATGGAAACTTTTTATTTTTAGAAACTTATTTAATTAAGGCAGCTAATCTATTTATGGAAACTTTCTATTTTTAGAAACTTATCTATTTTAAGCAGTTTGAAGACTTTCTATTTTTGGAAACTTTCTATTTTTGAATACTTTCTATTTTAGGAAACCTGCTATTTTTAGAAAGTTACTTATTATTACACAACAAGTATAATAATACATGAAATATAAGAAATACTTAAACATAATAGACAGAATACATGATAAACACAGTATAAAGCTTAAATCAGTAAAACATGACATGAACATATAAAACAAGCTAAGACATGATATCAAACCAGTTACGTATTCAGTAATCAGATACTTATACACGTATGTATTTATGTAGCATTAGTGATACCGAAGTAGGACTCTCTTCCGTTCGTCTTCTTCGTTCACTGGACACAAGGTACGGATTCTCCGTCCTTTCAGTATGGACATTCTTCCTTATTAGGATTTCCTGTATGCAGCCAACTGTTTTCCCTAGTATATGTTTTATATGTTTTTGAATTGCTTATGTTTAATTAGAACTAGTACAATACCCGTGCGTTGCACGAGTATAACGATTCAATAGTTTTAAACAAAATTAGTAAAAGCTTGTTGATAGACACACAACCTACCAATTTAACACTCATAACAGTTACACAACGACGATGTCGAAGCATGCCTCCATATCGAGTGGGCCTCCATCCGTTTCTCGCAATGTTTGACGACATATGAATCATGTTGTTGAAAAAAATGTTGATTCTTGCCTTGTTGCTGAAACATATCAGTAGTACTGTAGTTAACTACTAACACCGATCCAAGTCAGTAAACATGAACAGTTGAACACATATACCTAACAATAGTTGCATTAAATTGTAAGTTACCCATTAACATTTGTTCACTAAAGAACCAATATCATGAGGAATTCAACCTTTGGTGGAACAGAATAAGCACAAGTATGACGACGCCAATAAAACATCAATAAGGTCTTCAAAACACTCAAAATTAACTTATTGATCAACTGAAAATACCCTCTTCCTCTTCACTATCTTCGTTAATCAAACGGTAAACTTTATTCCGGCTATCACCATAGGAAATGGTCTCATCATACGAACTTTCAATTTTAATATCATCGCTTCATTTCGATGTCGCCAACTTTATTCCTTTTCCTTTTCTGAGATTCGAGAATTACCTCATCAACTGATGGTGGGACATCAAGTTTCACGTTGTCCTGTTGTTTTAAAGACCGGAAAACAACATTACCCTTCCATACAAATATATGAATATCATTAACGAACAAAAAACGTAGAAAGAAGTGTTACCTCGTTGTCATGAAGAGACATTATAGTTTCCAACTTGCTATTAAATGAAGAAGAAAAAGTCATGCATTGATAAAAAAAAACTGAAGTGGGATGTTGTAACATAACTTTACCTTGATTCCGTCATTGATAGAGATTTTTCACAATGCCATTGAATTCGTTTTTTGTTGCTTGGTTAGTTGGCACATTGTCTTATTTGTGCAAATGTATAAACGCAAAATTTCGAATGTTAGAGTTACTGCAATGAAAAATTTGCAGGCACAACAAAAAGGGATTTCATTGAACATAAGGCTTAAGGCACGGGGTAGGAATATGTGAAAAATGAGAAAACCCCTAATATGTGAATTACAAATATAATGGGGAAATAAAAACTGAATGCAGAATACACAAGATCATATATGGATGAGGAGAAATAAGATTCGTAATTAGTTGGTGATCACTACGAGTTTGCTGCTATTACATTTTCTGGTCACATTTCTTTATCGTATAAACGAACTATGCTTTTAAATGGAACAATTATAGTGACTAAGATGAAAAGTAAATTTGATTGAATGCTCATGAAGAAAGACTTGAAAACTATGGTTGTTGGTGGTCTTGAGTCTCGACGGAAACGTGCTATCAAAAACCTGAGTTAAAGAAAAGTGCTATCAAAAGAAAAACTTGAAGCCTTGAGTTTCAACACCACGGGGGTTAACTTGTTCTGACTTCGCCAATGTGCACATTATACTCATGCCTCCATTTTGTTGTATAGTAGTTGTGTACTTGTGTATATTGTGAAAATGATTTGTTAGCTTTTGTTTATGTGTTTTGAGTTAGAAGGATGAGAATTATTAGGCAGTATGTTCGGACTCTTTGTTAGTAGTCAAGGATAAGGAGTGTTGGATATGTATAACTAAATGTATTTAATTATTTATTATTCAAAACTCAAATGTAGCCGACATTATAGGTATTACCTTGTAGCACATGCATGTATGAATTTCCGGTAGCTCCTCTACATTTCTTTATCTTGTAAACTAACTGTGCGATTTAAAAGGTATAATTGTGACGGTCAGGATTAAATTAAAAATGTATTTGTGACGGTCAGGATGAAACTAAAAACTACATGACCAGCGGCAATAGAATAGTAATACCTAAAGCCATATACATGCATGACCAGTTTCACCTAGTTATGGAGGTACCATAACCATAACACTAGAGGCATTGGTGTTATGACTTCACCACGGCGGAGTGATAGCTCGTGGCGTCCCTTTCAGTTTTTGGCCATATTCTTATTATCAGGTGGGGTGTATGGGTGCATCCTAGTTTACATGTTTTTAGCAGATTATTCAGTGTGAATGTGGTGTGTGTCTTGCATCCTTCACAAGGAGCTGATCCCTCCTACCCAAACCAGTATATTAAATTAGAGGCAATCCCTCTAATTTGCATGACGAGGTCACCCCTCCAAGTATTCATGCACGTGGATAATTCATGACCTATATTGGCTAATGGTAAATATGTTAAACAGTTTTTACAAGATAAACATAAGGCTTTTCAAAATATAAAACCAGTTTTACTAAGATATAACCAGGTTATCTAGAACTTAGTCTTTTCCGCTGCTTCATGCTTATATGCTTATATTATTCATGCTTTACTTGTATATCCGTGCACTAAGCGTTATGCTCAGCCGTTTTCCTTATCATGTTCCCAAAATGACAGGTACTCAGGGACGCTCCTAGACTTTAATCGTACGTATATATCGATTGGAAGCTTCCTAGCCTTCTTTACTTTATGAATTTCTTTATACTTTGATACTCATTTACATGGAAATTGTTTAGTCCTTTTCATTTACAGTACTTATGTTTGTGTGTGATGAGTTCTACTTTTGGGGTACCGATGTTTGATTCCGGTATTTCCTTTATGGTCATGTAATGTTTTATACATTTATCCTTGTATGCTTTGATGACACGCCATAATCACGCGTGACATTCCATTTATCAAAATGGGGTGTTACAACATTCATCATAGCAAATAAGGTACAAAAGCAAAAATTTCTAGTCAAATTTTCATATTAATACAATCATAACACATGACACATAAGTGAATTTTGAGGATTGTCACACCGGGCAACGCAGACCCACACCGTGACCATTCTGTTTGCTCTTAATATCACAAGGTAGTATAAATATTTTTTCGTTAACCATAGTTTTGAGACCTTTTGGTCGACTAATCCATGTTGTACGGTATGAATCTACCGCAACACAAATCTGTAGCCTTAATTAAAATGCCTAATAATACAACTTATTCACACTAACATAAGCTTATTCACACTTCTCATACTTATAAAACTTGATAATTCGCCAAAATAAGTTAATAAGCTAGCTTATTTATAACACTCCTTTAAATTATAAGCTTATTCACTTAATACTCATCTAATTCTTACGTTTATTCACATAACTCTTCTCCAAAGCATACACTTATTCCCATAGCTCTCATCTCTTCTAATTCATAAGCTTATTCACTTAAATCAGCTAATTCACATGAATTAGCTTATTCACAAGAATCTAACTATTCATAAAAATCACATAATAAGCTAGCTTATAATTAAGAACAATAAATTAAAATAATTCATTCAAAATAAGCTAATTAAAACCTTATAAATTTGATTGATGGCAATCTAATAAGCTTATTCATATAGAGTAAGCTAAAATAAGAATAGATCTTAATCTAACATGATGATGGATCGATTGATTCGTGATTATAGATTGATCGATTCGTGATAATGGATCGATCTATTTGTGATGATAAATAGATTAGACTGATATGTGATTATAGAGTAGATCTGTACAAGAAGAAAATAGATCAGAGTGTAGAGAGAGAAACACAGTGTGTTAAATGTGATGGGAAGTAAAAGAAAAAGGTTTATACATTAGGAGAATGAAATAACAAATATACCCCTACAATATAATTGAGGATTTAATTTCATCCATTAGATGGTAAAGAGATGGAGGGTGAGGATACGTCCTCTAGTATCCAACAAAATTTTGGTATCCAAATGAACTTACTAAATCACAAAGAAATAGTTTTTTTTACGTTCAAACGAACAACCTTCAATGTATTTATACGAGAATGCTACCCCAAAAAAATGATGGCTAAAGCTCTATCAGATCTTCAAAACTAAGGTGGGAGCTTTGTACAAGGAAAAATAGTATGAAAACCCATAATATCACAAGTGTGATATGTACTATGATTGAATAGAAGTGGAAAAGCCACTAGAAATTTTTGCTTTTTGTATATTACTTGGTAGAATGAACTCCTTCTCACACCCTAAACTATCATATCAGCATACCTATATGTTGTAAAATACTATATATACAATAAGTGTAAGTTCTAAAAGTGATATAACAAGTAAGAACATCTCAAGTATAACTATGGTACCCTAAATTCCCTTAGAAACCCTAAGATCCTTATAATAGGCTGTAAACTTAAGGATTATGAGAATATAAATACACAATACATATAACAAGTAATCAAGGATTAAATTGAGTAACATACATATCATATAAACGTATAAAGTTATCCAAGAACAGTAAGTATAAACTATACAAAGCTAAAGTACAAATACGTATACATAATAGTCTAGATCATCACCTAGAAACCTTTACAAATAATGTTTCAAGCAATGTAACTATACAACTATGTATCTATTATAAATACAATATACTAATTCTAATATACTTTATAAAGAAGAGGCAAGAAATCACAAAGTACTAATATTCACTAATCACAAGCTGATTACAAGAAAATGACCTAATACTAAGATTAGCATACAAAATCCATTCTGGAATGAATTAGAACCTAAACTTTTTCCACAAATTATAAAACTCAACTAAGTATCATATTAAAGTAATAAATTTGTATCAAGTTAAGTTACAAGTTAATAAAGCATAAGGTACAAGTTATCAAAACATAGGATCTTAAGCTCCCTTAATTATCCCTAGAATATGGTAAACCTATGTAAACCCTTAAACTAAGAATGTAGAAACCATAGAAGTCATAAACATATCATATAAACCATAGCATAAGTGTTCACAAAGATATAAACCTTAATTACCTAAAATAGAAACTCATTAGGCTTAATGATATAGAAACCCTTATATTAAAAAATCTACATGGAATCATTACCTAGTCTTTTAGGACAAGTCTGCAAACACTCATAGAACTTCATTGAGGTTATAAGATTATATTAATACAATTTACAAGTACTATAAAGCACAAGGTACAAGATTTTAATGCATGACTTATAAATTAGGTCAAAATAGGTATTTTCACTCTTTAGACATGTTTACCTACACTAAACCATTAAACCAAGTGTAAGAACTATTTGGACACTTAAAAAACAACTTCTAGGACCTAAATTAATCTTACATCAGTGGCTAATTTAAGGATAAAGCCTTTTACTAAGATTTAACCCTAGATCATTAGGAAACCCTAATCTACATAAGTATACTTCCCATTTCCACATCAAACCTTTGTTAAACTTCAAACCACAGACCCAAATCTCTTAAATAGAATTTCTAAACCCTAATTAAGCCTTAATCATTCACTAATCACTTTCCTAAGTCCGTAATCACCAAAAACACAAACCATAAGTTACTGATGTAGTGGTTTTGTATATACTTTATTTTAGGAAAAACAAAGCAACACAAAAAGCGGTAAGTATTAACGAGCGGTTTAGGAAAACCACAAGTTATGACCCTATGAGTGGGAATCGTTCTCTCGAGGAGGCACGTGTGTTGTGTAATGAATGATTTATTATGTTTTTGATTATTAATGAGAAGAAAAGAAGAGAAAATGACGAAGACGAAAAAAATAGAAAAATAAGGCAAAAACACTACTAGAAAGTTACGACGTAGAACGTAAAAAGCACAAAATTTAAAACTTTAACCTAAAAATTCCTAAAAATTACTAAAAAATCCCAAATAATATTCTAAGAGTTTACAAAAAATCAAAACTTGCCAAAACCTTTTAATTAATTTAATAATGACTTTTTAATGCTAATTAAAGCCCTAAAAATCACTTTTAAATATTAAAAAGCCCTAAACAAGATTTTATAGTTTGTAAACCTCAAAAATGACCTAATTAAACTAAAAACTATTTTTAAAAATTTCAAAACCAATTTAAACTATTTTTAAACTCCTAAAAACTATTAAAATCTATTAAATCTTAAATTAATTCTAAAAATTAATTGAAAAGCCTAAAAATTAATTGGAAAGTGGGAAAAGTCCTAATTAATGATAAAGAACCTAGGAAAAATGAAAAAGAAATAAAAATAAAACTTTGACTTTTTATGATTAAAATAATATTAAAATATTCAAAAAAAATAAAAAGTTCTCAAATAAATTGTAAAAAATTCTCAAAAATCCTAAATAATCTAACTAAGAAGAAAATGCAAATCAAATTTCCTGAAACCTATTAAATAATTTTATATTGAATTTTAAAGTTGCTAAAAAAAACCTAAAATCTTATAAAATTAAAAATAAGCCAAATTGAAAACCTAATAAGCTGTAAACCTCAAAATATTATTTTAAAAACTAAAAGTTATTTTTCCTAAAAATTAAAACTCTTTTTACTATTTTTTAATGACTTTTTAAAATACGGGTAATAAATAAATTCTAGAAAATAATTGAATAAAGGGAAAAAATTAAAACCAAGATGGAAAAATCTACAACCTAATAAGGATCCTAGGAAAAATAAGCTAAACAAAATTAGCTTAATAAATAAGCTAGAAAAGCTCAAAATAAGCTACGGCTTATTATTAAGCTTACAATTGAAAAAGGGGTCAAAAGGGTAATGTAATCAAACTTCAACGTAAAAAACCATCTAGATTAACGGTAGAGCTCCTAACCCTCCTACGAGAGGTCTGGGGTTCGAGCCCGTTACGGGTGTGTTTTTTACAATTGTTTTTCTTTTTTTTTATTTTTCTTCTTACAATCAAAACTGACACCCTTGTTAGCTAGAAAACACAAATCAACTTTCTTTTTATGCAAGATTTAAGTAATTTGAAGATCAAAAACGTGTCCAGGTTACACTTTCAAGAACACATGCTTTGTGTTCTTTTCTTCACAAATGGTGAGAGCCAAAAGGATTTGGCTTTTGCTTATTTGATGGTGTTTTCTTGGGACAAAGGGCACCCCTTCACTCTTTCTGAGTGAAGGGAGTCAAATATAACACGAAAGAACAACACTTAGCACAAAATCTGCAAAATCAAAACAGAACCAGGCAAATGAATGTTTCTGAGGTCTTAAGCTAGGTCTGTGGTTGTTTGACAGATTGAGACAAGCACAAAAACCAAATTCAAACTCCCAAATTGTGTTCACCAACTCACCATATAGCATACAAACAAACAAAAACCCTACATAGCCCTATCCTTAACAGATTTCATGAATTGTTGGCTTAACTTCATACAACACAAGCTGAAACTTCGACTTGGCAGATTTTGCTATACTTTTCACCTTTTTTTACTCATAAACTTGCTACAAAACTCTTATCAAACTAATTCACAACTAAAACAATACTATCTCAACCTCATTAAACAATTCTAACACATTTTATAATCACTAAACAAAATTCTTACCCTGCTAATACACGTATCCAAACACCCCTTTAAAACTCTTTATGCACTTTTTTTTCAAACAAAATCCTATTCAAACTCAATCAAACTGGATTTTATCTAATCTAGCATGCATAATAACATAAAGGAACTCTTAGCAAACCAACTTTTCAAACTTACATCACCAAAACATGCAAATCACATAAACACTGTTTTCTGAAAATGTTTAAAAGGGAAAAATTTCCTTACCTAAGAACCCTACAATCCAGGGTTCTTTGTGGATGTATAATCCACCTCCTATACCAACTCGGGTTGGTGCTGAAACAAGGATCAACAACCTTCAATCCTGAAAAAGAAAATCAAAGAAAGAAGAAACAAGCAATATCTCATATATTCTGTTTTCTCTTTTTCTTCCTTAAAAACTTACTCAAACCTTTTTTTTAAACTTACAAACACGTTTTAAAACTCTTCAAACTCACAAAATCAACCTCCTTTTCCACTTTCACTTCCAAGGAAGTAGATTTGAAAGATTTGAACTAAATTTTAAAAACCTTCAAAAACTTTTGAAAATTCAAACACAAACCTTTTTAAAATTGGAACTCAGCTTTTGCATACAACATACACCAACTATTATCAAGATTAAAAAGGAATTACAATTGCATATGACAAATACCAAACTTTTAATTTTATATAAAACGGAATTACAAGTGCTATGCAAAAACTGGAACAAAGGGCATTACACATGTTGTAAGCTCCTTAAATAGACTAACTAGGAACATTCTAGGACTACAAACCCTAATACATGAATTGCCAAAAAGGCCCTTGAGTCCTTGACTGAAATTTAGTCAAATTTGTGCCATGTGATGAGCCAGCTGGTGTTGGTGACATTTGAATGAATCTTGGACGTCCATTTGAGCTTGGGGACCAAGGGGAGTATCTGGATGGTTGGTTTGGTCGGGTTTTGGGGTTGTGGGAAAGAGACGGGTGCAGGGGAGGTTTGGGGAGGGGTCCACAGCCCATGTGGGTTTGTCAAGTGAGGTGGGAAAGGGTGAGGATATGGTGAATTAGCAATCTACACTAGATAGGGAATTACCCCTTTGTTTAGAGTGTAATTGGAACTGGGAGGTAATTAGGGTTTATGGGGATTATGGGTTGTTTTAATCTGAAAAGGGGATTAACATTTTTAAATAAATGTTAAGGAGGGAAAAGAAAGGGGTTTGACTGGGGTGTTGACCCAGTTTAATAATTAAACTTGGGTTGTGGACGGGTAGGGTCACGGGTTGGGTAGGGTATGGGTTGGTGTTTGGGTAAATGGGTGGGTAGGGCTGAGGTGTCGCATCCTGGTTGGGTGGAATGGTTTGGTTAATTGGCAGTTTTGATCCCCAAGGTTTCAACATTCTTTCACTTTGTATTTAATTCCCATCAGCGCCCATTTAGCCTTTGTCAACTTTTGACAACTTGTCAAAAGTGGCACAATTACTTTCCAAAACTTTTCCAAAGGGTTTCTTTTGTATAATCTTCAAACTTGATGGACTGGTCTTGTAAAATCTTCAAATAATAAGGACCATACTTGTACAATTGATAAATGGAGGATCAATTGTGACAAGTTCTTCAAAGATGAGGGACTAATTTTGCCAATCTTCAATTCTTCAAGGGTATTTTTGCAAAATTCCAACTTGGGCCCGGTTCATTGTGCGACTTCGTTTCCCGTGTTCGTTTTTGATTGATTCTTGTGATATTTTGCCAATTCCTCAATATCCGTACCTAAAAATACACAAGTAACAAACACGAGCATATATTTGGCATATTTCATGATTTTTAATGCAATTAAAGGCCGTTTTGGACGATGAGACCATGTATAAAAGCAGTCTCATCACTCCCCTATACTAAACCATTGTCGTGCCCTCACGCAATGCTAGAATAAAGTATCAAAGCATCTCCAAAATTTAATTTTTTTCACTTTATTGAAATGGAAACTAGCTACACACTATAATTACTACTACTTGTGTTATAGACATAATGTATGATTTTCATCGCAATATGGGACGTTTAGGTTCATAGAATAAGAACACGTGAATGCTTCGTTAGAAATAACTTCATCGTCCTCGATTTTCACCTTAATTCCATGCCAAGCGTGCAACGAGATCATTGTCATTATAAGTTAGTAATGCTAACACTACTCATATGCCCTAATCACGTACTTATTCTCCCATTATTCCTAAGTTGTATCTCTTATATTTTATTTTGTCTTAATGTTCACGAGGATACATTGTTGACTTATGCGATAATAGAGATTTAGGTCTAAAAATAGAGTCCTAACGGTGTAACTAAGACCATCAAATCAATAACCCCTCCTAATAGACAACGATGTTAAAAAATTAAGTTGACAAGAAGAATCGATAAACACGGTTTTATAACGGTTTTGAACATGAGACTTATTACCAAGACTTTTATACGCCCCCTAACGGAAGGACCTTATTATCTTTGGTTTACCTCCATCTTTTATTCAACTTCGCCATGAAGCTTTTATTATGACTTCGGTCTTGCCTTGCCTTTTATTATCCGCCTCATCGGTGGTTTTATTAGCCAAAGACGTATATCCTCACGCTAAAGCGAATTTTGGATCTTTAAAGCTTCGAAGATTAAGGCTTGATTCACTTTCAATTTTGCATAGATTTTAGGCCTTGTGGGGCTTCAAATTGTTTGCTAGATTTAGGTGAGCACTTGAAATCTTATTATTAGGTGAAGCTTTCGATTATTAGGGTGCCAATACTTCAAAACCGTGACACTGGCGATACCTTAATGTCTTCCCAATTTAATTACACGGAAGCTACTAGAAAAGACTAGAAACCCAACAATCAAAACTAAACCGCTAAGTCAATATTTATTAAGCAAAAAAATATTTACATGCGAAGGGAGAATAAGCAAACAACGAGAACACATGAGTTTTTGAAAGAATACGAGTACTCTACGTTTAGCATAGTAACTTATAATTAACTCTATCATTTCTCGTCCTCATTTAAGAGACTTAGCCTAATGTGTAGTTAAGGAATCAAAGCTAAGTGCTCAACACGCACGGTCGAGTCAAAAATTACTCTTATTCTCGCCATCGGAAAATCTACATTCGTGTCTTCAAACACTTATAAAACATGAGAAAAATTTAAAAATTTGGCCATTTTTAGCCTTATTTTGCAAGAAAACGATAAACAAAATGATAAACTTTGGAAAGCGTGAAGGTTTGGCAAGGCAAGTATCTATTCACCCCCCCATACTAAAGTTAAACATTGTCCTCAATGTTTCGAGTCTAGGGGTGCAAACACCCCCATACTAGAGACGTAGTCGAATGCCTAATCTAGCATGGAAAGGGTGTAACCAATAAGTAATAGCCGTTTATGAAGTGTGCTAAAAACCTAAGGTTAGAACATAAAAGGATATATCATATGGATATTGGGAAAGGCCTCCAAAGCAAACGATCGAGTGCTCCCATGAAACGAACACGAGAGGCTCCAATCGTGAAGATGATGATCTAAAAGACACAATGCACAAACAACCACGGAACAAAGGTTGGAAGGGCACAAATCCCCTCACATTACACTAATTAGAAAGCAATAATATGTACATGGATAAGCATGGGTCTCCCCCACGAGGCACCTTGTTTTTGATAACCGAGTCAAAAGCTCGACTCGAATCCCCATAAATGTGATCATTTAGGGATAATCATGGTTTGGTCAATTTTTGGTGGGGCTTACATGATAAACAAGGCCCAAAAGTACGTGGAGTACTTTAAAAATCCGATAAACGTATACCGGGGTCAAAGATAGCGTCCTCGTTTTCGGATGAAAGACGAGACAACACAACTCCAACACAAATCCCAATGGGATAGAAGAAAATAGGAGAGAAGAAATAGAAGGGTGGGACAATGGGTAAGGCAAAACATTGAGCTACTCGAGGTAGACTCGCACCAATCAAATGAAAAGATTTTCCATTTATTGCATTGGTGGAAGACCGAGATTTCCCTATAAAAGCAATTCCAGGATCAAATATCTCGTCCTCGGTGGAGAAAGGGAAGGGAACATAAGGGGCTTCCCCCACACTTGGTCCACACAAAGCATCGTCAAAAGGAGAAGACGAGCTTGTAGTACTCAAGACACGCGGTGATGACGGAGTTAGAGTTGTAGAAAAATCTTTTAAATTAAATTCAAAATCTTTTCCTTTTTCATCTTTAACACTCTCCTTGTGAAAACCCGATTTAATTATGTCAAAAATATTTGGTGTATCTAAAACAATGTTAGTCACTCTAAAAATTCTCACATTTTGAAATCTTTTTGGTTTAGGTGGTGGCAAGTTTTCAAATCTTTTGTCAACAAAGAAAACCTCCCCATCGGGATCAACGTATTCATCATCCGAAGAATCACTCAAGATCGGAATCATAGGCTTAACACTCTTAACCTCCATCGGCGGAGGGGACGGAACTTCATTTTTCTTAACAACTTCAACAACTCTTTTTGAAATCTTTTGACAAATGTTTTTTATAGGATTGACATTGTACAAAGATGTGATAGAATAAACATGAGAAAGAGTGGAGTTTTGGGTTGCATTAATGACGAGTTCTTCCTCATTGAAACGAAGAGTGATTTTTCTTGCATGCACATCGATAAGTGCTCTCGAGGTATCCAAAAAAGATCGACCTAAAATTAACGGAACTTTAGGATCGATGGGAATATCAACAACAATGAAGTCCACGGGATAATAGAATTTCCCAACTTTCACAAAGACATCCTCGGCGACTCCACAAGCTAGAATCGTAGAATGATCGGCCATTTCGATTGACATTCTTGAAGGAGTGAGATTTGGAAGATTGAGCGATTTAAAAATCTCGAGAGGCATCAAATTAATACTAGCACCAAGATCGGCCAAGGCGTAGCATTCTTCCATGTCTTGGATAGCACATGGGATTAAAAACTTTCCAGGATCACCGACTTTTTGAGGTATGCGGCTTAGAAAAACCGATGAACAACTAGACGATTTTTGCAATTTCTCTTTGTTATTCAACATACTTTTGAAGTTCGCGGCAAATCAAGGCATCATGACTAAGGCGTCGACAAAACTTATATTGAAATGCAAGTCACGAAACATTTTCATAAAAAGTTCAAATTGGTAATTATTTCGTTCTTGTGCCTTTTCCTTGTCTCGTCTTGATGGGTAGGGTAAAGGTGGTGTGGGTTGGGGCAAATTAGGCATAGGCTTCGGCCTTGGAATCTCGGGTTCCATTATGGGTATTGGTTTAACCGTAGGTGTGGTTTGAGCGGTACTTCGTGGGCTTGTAATGTGCTCCTTTTCAACCACAACCTCGGGTTCTTTCTCTTTTTCCTTCTCCATAGAAGTACTTGGGCGAGAAGTGGGTTCTTTGAAAGTTTTACCACTACGAGTAGTAATAACCTTCAATTCTCCTTCCGGGTTCACGATGATATCACTAGGAAGACCACCCGAAGAAGAGGGCTTACACATGATAGCTTCAAACATTTTAGCCATACGGTCTTCAAACTTAGATTGCCTAGCATCCGCTTTTAACAATTCTTGATTAATCTCATGTTGTCCTTGCTCCATTTTTTGTTGATTTTGTTGGAGTCGTGTGACATTTCCTTCCATTTTATTAGCATGAGTTTTAAGTTCATTAGCAAGTTCGTTTTTAAGCTCGTTTTTCAACTCGGATCTTAAGCTAACCATCTCACGTTGCATGTTGTCAAACTTAGCATCATTAGCCTTAGCAAAATCTAAAAATTCTCCTTGCAAATTTTTAGTGTGAGCATTTTGAAAACCTTGAGTAGGAGTTTGAAAATCACGGTTTTGGTTTTGGTTTGAAATTTGCCCATTTCCACTTTGGTAATTACCCTTGTTATAATTCCTTTGATTTCCTTGGTAATTTCCACCTTGATTGTTGTTTCGATAGTTATTAGCATTTTGATTTTGTGGAGCTTGATTTTGGCGGGAACCTTGACCGATTTGGTTATAAGTTCCCGTGGCTACAAAAGCATTCGAAGTGTTACCATCCGCGGTAATGCACTCGGAAAAATCATGAGCTCCACCACATGAAATACAACTCTTAGCAACCGCTTTAACCGAAGCGGTGTTTGAAGCTTCTTGAGCTTTCCAATGAGACATAAGAGTCGAAAACCTATCGAAAAACCGATTCTCCTCATTTGCTTCATCTTGCAAGGCATTAATGGAACGAGACGATGACGAGCCCAAATTGGCAACACTCGGTGTGTTACGAGGGCTATAAACCTTAGACCTATTCTCGATTATGACCAAAGCTTCTTCAACCGTTTTACACAAAAAATTACCACCCGCGGCGGCATTTAAATAATCTCTTTCATGATCGTTAAGTCCATTGTAAAACGTGTCGATTTGGTGCAAATCGGAAAAACCATGATGAGGACATTCATGTAACATCTCCTTAAACCTATTCCAAGCCGTAGAAAAACTTTCATTTGATTCTTGTGAAAATTTAGAAATCTCATTTTTCAAATGCGTAGTCTTAGAGGGCGGAAAAAATTGGTTCACAAATTTTGAAACGAGATCCTTCCACGTCAATATAGAATTGGGTGGCTCTTTCTCTAACCAAATTTTAGCGGGCCCCGCTAAGGAATACGGAAAAAGCATCATCTTAATCGAGTCATTCGAGACATCCTTGAATTTGCACGTGGCGGTAAGACGATTAAATTGGCGGATATGGTTGTGGGGATTGTCCTTCTCATCACCACGGAATTTGTTGTTTTGGATCATCGACAACAAACCCGTTTTCACCTCAAAATTCTCCGCAAGGATTGCGGGAATCACAATAGCTTCTCCATAACCCTCGGTGGGTGCTTGAAGTAACTCCATCATAGTTCGATTCGCCATGGTTGGTTCTTCTCGTACAATGGGTTCGTCAATAGGAGACTCCTCACTAGAATGAGTTGGAGTGGGAGTTTTGTTCTTGCGTTTACGTGCACGTTTTGCTTGATTACGAGTGAGCATAAACGTCACGTACAACGTGGAGACGAGCAAAGAAGATTCTTTTTGGTATTTTGTGTTTTTTAATTTTTTTTTGTGATTTTTGATTGTATTAACCTTTTTGGAAATTGGTGAATGTATTAAGTAGACAATGAGTCCACAAATCTCCTCACTAATCAAATCTCTTGATTAAAAAGGCCTCAAGGAATGAAAACGATCACGTGGAGTGAACGCCTTCGATGACTTTAGAACGATGGTGGAACACCAAATCGTTCAAGAGGGTTTAATCAATATGAAACCAAGAAAATATATATGATATGTAATAATACTTTGGGCGGCAAAACCCTCGATTCACTCTCAAAATCAAATACGCACAAGCAAGCGGAGGAAACGAGGCGGCGCGAAGCACTTAAGAGCCTTTTTCCTTTAGGTTGTGAAATACAACCGCCTTATACCCACCTTATAGTTTGTATTATCAAGATTAAGCTTCACGAAAGTATTTATCTATTTTTGCCTTTTTCTTTGGTTTGAGATTCGAATACAATGATCGAGTGATGAAATCCCGAATCAAGGTTGTGATTGCTCACGTATTTGGAGTACTTGTGTATTTATTGTTCTACGTATACAATATGGTAATAATATTCACACAAAAACCGAAAAACGATAATACGTATTAATAGAGTGCTATTAATACAATTATATTTATGGCTAATATAGAAAAACAACAATGTTCAATCAAAACACAACACGCCTCCCCGGCAGCGGCGCCAAAAAATGATGTAGTGGTTTTGTATATACTTTATTTTAGGAAAAACAAAGCAACACAAAAAGCGGTAAGTATTAACGAGCGGTTTAGGAAAACCACAAGTTATGACCCTATGAGTGGGAATCGTTCTCTCGAGGAGGCACGTGTGTTGTGTAATGAATGATTGATTATGTTTTTGATTATTAATGAGAAGAAAAGAAGAGAAAATGACGAAGACGAAAAAAATAGAAAAATAAGGCAAAAACACTACTAGAAAGTTACGACGTAGAACGTAAAAAGCACAAAATTTAAAACTTTAACCTAAAAATTCCTAAAAATTACTAAAAAATCCCAAATAATATTCTAAGAGTTTACAAAAAATCAAAACTTGCCAAAACCTTTTAATTAATTTAATAATGACTTTTTAATGCTAATTAAAGCCCTAAAAATCACTTTTAAATATTAAAAAGCCCTAAACAAGATTTTATAGTTTGTAAACCTCAAAAATGACCTAATTAAACTAAAAACTATTTTTAAAAATTTCAAAACCAATTTAAACTATTTTTAAACTCCTAAAAACTATTAAAATCTATTAAATCTTAAATTAATTCTAAAAATTAATTGAAAAGCCTAAAAATTAATTGGAAAGTGGGAAAAGTCCTAATTAATGATAAAGAACCTAGGAAAAATGAAAAATAAATAAAAATAAAACTTTGACTTTTTATGATTAAAATAATATTAAAATATTCAAAAAAATAAAAAGTTCTCAAATAAATTCTAAAAAATTCTCAAAATTCCTAAATAATCTAACTAAGAAGAAAATGCAAATCAAATTTCCTGAAACCTATTAAATAATTTTATATTGAATTTTAAAGTTGCTAAAAAAAACCTAAAATCTTATAAAATTAAAAATAAGCCAAATTGAAAACCTAATAAGCTGTAAACCTCAAAATATTATTTTAAAAACTAAAAGTTATTTTTCCTAAAAATTAAAACTCTTTTTACTATTTTTTAATGACTTTTTAAAATACGGGTAATAAATAAATTCTAGAAAATAATTGAATAAAGAGAAAAAATTAAAACCAAGATGGAAAAATCTACAACCTAATAAGGATCCTAGGAAAAATAAGCTAAACAAAATTAGCTTAATAAATAAGCTAGAAAAGCTCAAAATAAGCTACGGCTTATTATTAAGCTTACAATTGAAAAAGGGGTCAAAAGGGTAATGTAATCAAACTTCAACGTAAAAAACCATCTAGATTAACGGTAGAGCTCCTAACCCTCCTACGAGAGGTCTGGGGTTCGAGCCCGTTACGGGTGTGTTTTTTACAATTGTTTTTCTTTTTTTTTATTTTTCTTCTTACAATCAAAACTGACACCCTTGTTAGCTAGAAAACACAAATCAACTTTCTTTTTATGCAAGATTTAAGTAATTTGAAGATCAAAAACGTGTCCAGGTTACACTTTCAAGAACACATGCTTTGTGTTCTTTTCTTCACAAATGGTGAGAGCCAAAAGGATTTGGCTTTTGCTTATTTGATGGTGTTTTCTTGGGACAAAGGGCACCCCTTCACTCTTTCTGAGTGAAGGGAGTCAAATATAACATGAAAGAACAACACTTAGCACAAAATCTGCAAAATCAAAACAGAACCAGGCAAATGAATGTTTCTGAGGTCTTAAGCTAGGTCTGTGGTTGTTTGACAGATTGAGACAAGCACAAAAACCAAATTCAAACTCCCAAATTGTGTTCACCAACTCACCATATAGCATACAAACAAACAAAAACCCTACATAGCCCTATCCTTAACAGATTTCATGAATTGTTGGCTTAACTTCATACAACACAAGCTGAAACTTCGACTTGGAAGATTTTGCTATACTTTTCACCTTTTTTTACTCATAAACTTGCTACAAAACTCTTATCAAACTAATTCACAACTAAAACAATACTATCTCAACCTCATTAAACAATTCTAACACATTTTATAATCACTAAACAAAATTCTTACCCTGCTAATACACGTATCCAAACACCCCTTTAAAACTCTTTATGCACTTTTTTTTCAAACAAAATCCTATTCAAACTCAATCAAACTGGATTTTATCTAATCTAGCATGCATAATAACATAAAGGAACTCTTAGCAAACCAACTTTTCAAACTTACATCACCAAAACATGCAAATCACATAAACACTGTTTTCTGAAAATGTTTAAAAGGGAAAAATTTCCTTACCTAAGAACCCTACAATCCAGGGTTCTTTGTGGATGTATAATCCACCTCCTATACCAACTCGGGTTGGTGCTGAAACAAGGATCAACAACCTTCAATCCTGAAAAAGAAAATCAAAGAAAGAAGAAACAAGCAATATCTCATATATTCTGTTTTCTCTTTTTCTTCCTTAAAAACTTACTCAAACCTTTTTTTAAAACTTACAAACACGTTTTAAAACTCTTCAAACTCACAAAATCAACCTCCTTTTCCACTTTCACTTCCAAGGAAGTAGATTTGAAAGATTTGAACTAAATTTTAAAAACCTTCAAAAACTTTTGAAAATTCAAACACAAACCTTTTTAAAATTGGAACTCAGCTTTTGCATACAACATACACCAACTATTATCAAGATTAAAAAGGAATTACAATTGCATATGACAAATACCAAACTTTTAATTTTATATAAAACGGAATTACAAGTGCTATGCAAAAACTGGAACAAAGGGCATTACACATGTTGTAAGCTCCTTAAATAGACTAACTAGGAACATTCTAGGACTACAAACCCTAATACATGAATTGCCAAAAAGGCCCTTGAGTCCTTGACTGAAATTTAGTCAAATTCGTGCCATGTGATGAGCCAGCTGGTGTTGGTGACATTTGAATGAATCTTGGACGTCCATTTGAGCTTGGGGACCAAGGGGAGTATCTGGATGGTTGGTTTGGTCGGGTTTTGGGGTTGTGGGAAAGAGACGGGTGCATGGGAGGTTTGGGGAGGGGTCCACAGCCCATGTGGGTTTGTCAAGTGAGGTGGGAAAGGGTGAGGATATGGTGAATTAGCAATCTGCACTAGATAGGGAATTACCCCTTTGTTTAGAGTGTAATTGGAACTAGGAGGTAATTAGGGTTTATGGGGATTATGGGTTGTTTTAATCTGAAAAGGGGATTAACATTTTTAAATAAATGTTAAGGAGGGAAAAGAAAGGGGTTTGACTGGGGTGTTGACCCAGTTTAATAATTAAACTTGGGTTGTGGACGGGTAGGGTCACGGGTTGGGTAGGGTATGGGTTGGTGTTTGGGTAAATGGGTGGGTAGGGCTGAGGTGTCGCATCCTGGTTGGGTGGAATGGTTTGGTTAATTGGCAGTTTTGATCCCCAAGGTTTCAACATTCTTTCACTTTGTATTTAATTCCCATCAGCGCCCATTTAGCCTTTGTCAACTTTTGACAACTTGTCAAAAGTGGCACAATTACTTTCCAAAACTTTTCCAAAGGGTTTCTTTTGTATAATCTTCAAACTTGATGGACTGGTCTTGTAAAATCTTCAAATAATAAGGACCATACTTGTACAATTGATAAATGGAGGATCAATTGTGACAAGTTCTTCAAAGATGAGGGACTAATTTTGCCAATCTTCAATTCTTCAAGGGTATTTTTGCAAAATTCCAACTTGGGCCCGGTTCATTGTGCGACTTCGTTTCCCGTGTTCGTTTTTGATTGATTCTTGTGATCTTTTGCCAATTCCTCAATATCCGTACCTAAAAATACACAAGTAACAAACACGAGCATATATTTGGCATATTTCATGATTTTTAATGCAATTAAAGGCCGTTTTGGACGATGAGACCATGTATAAAAGCAGTCTCATCAGTTACAAGCCCTAGTTTTTAAACCCGGTTTTGTTATTTCCCTCCAAAACTCATTTTTAAACAATTTACCTCCATTCCTAGTTTGAAAACCAGATATTTATAAGTCCTAAGATATTTAAGAAGTTCCTACAAGTATGTGCATCACCTCCTTGCTTGATGCACATCACCATTCTCATCCTAATCTAGCCGTGTAGTATTTTTAGCCACATATGGAAGAGTTGATCAAACTAGCTTATACACTCATCACCTAGACTTTAATAGAATTCCATAGCCTTCCTTAGTCAGTATCCTATATATCTTACACATCCTAGGCCAGAACTTGGAGGTTAAGTCTTGCTACAAGTATAAATAGAGGCGTATAGTCTTCATTTAAAACTCGCACCCCATTTTCTTAGTATCGCCTACCCATTCTCCATTTAAACCTCTATATACGTCTTAGTACATCCCATAAAACCAGAAACAAGGTCTAGAAGGAATGAATTGAAGCTCTTGAAGCTTTATTAGCAAGTTGTGTTCATAAGAAGCCATAAGGAACCATTTTGGAGCCACCTAGGTAATCTCTATGTTAACCAAGCTTTGATCTTGTTATAATGATATATGAGACTTTTTATAATGTTTAAATGATGTTAGAAAGATAATCTAAAAGAAACTAATTCAATTCATCAATTTAAATGAAAGTTATAAGTTAAAGATGTCTTAAAACCCTAGTTTTGTATTTTACTTGAAATAATAAGTAAAAACACATTTCAAAAGCTATAATTTTGTATAAATGTTGTTGTTATGATTATAAATGTGTTTTGAAACTTTGTTTGAAGTTCCTAGATCATTTGATGCATTTTTGAACTTGTTATATGATTTTTATAAGTCTATGGACTAAAACTGTCATTATTGAAACTATAAACCTTTCTGAGCTAAATGTATCATTTTGTGAAATTATAAACTATAAGGATCAATATTGAAAAGTTTGAAACCCTAAGGTTAATATTTGAAGATATAAAACATAAATTATAAAAACTATATACTGTGAGGGTTAAAAGTGTAAATATGCTAAACTTATAAATTATACGTTAAAAAGGTAATTATTCTTAAATTATAAACTTAAAGGATCATTTTTGTCATTAATGAAACTATATGGATAAATATTATATGATAAAACCTATTTTCTAAATGATTATAAAGTATAAGGACTATTTTTGCCAATTATGAAGCTAAAGGACAAAAGATGTGAATATAAAAGAACATACCTATATTACTATGTGTCATGTTAGTAGGGAACTTTTTACAAAGATGTTCTATCTTGATATTATGTTTTGACTGAGTGGTTGGGTTTATGATTTAAAGTGCCCTCGCTACTCAAACGTTAATAGAATGGTTTTTGAGGATGATCGCCTGAACAGTGATACAATACTATCACTTTAAATAAAGCTAGAATGAATAACGAATACACAAGAATGTTAAACCCATAATCAAAGACTTAATATTATACCAAATGTGTTAAACCAGGTTGGTGTGAGACCAAGTTCTTGTTTGTTAGCTCAAGTTGTTCTGTGTGACATAAACCTTACAAGATTACTGGACATAAGGTGAGTTTATAGCCTCACTAAAGTTAGCTACTTTCAAATGATTTAAAAACCCGTGAGGGGGATATATGCTAAACTGGAATACAGTATTTTTTGTATGCTTCTCAGATATGTTCATTGACATTATGTTTACTGGTGCCTATGAAAGTCCCTTTTTAATTATGAGCTGCTAATCATTTCTAGGAATGGGCGCGAATATCATAAATAGTACTATTGGAGACTAGCATGTCCTGTCTGGGCAAGTCGCACTTGCTAGCATCTCAGTGGTCAAACAGGCATAATTTATGTTGCTATACATGATAGTTTGACAGACTTCCTCAAAAGGGCAAAAGTGTTGGTTTTTATGTCTAGTCGCGGTATCATAAGCTTAGTATAACTGATTCATTTATTATTTAAACTTACGAGCAAATAAAAATGTAGCTCAGGAAAAAGGATCTTATATTCAAAATGATTTTAAACCTATGGATTCACTCAACATTAGTGTTGACATTAAGCATATATTTCAGGTATTGAAATTAATAGCATGGAGCAGCATACTGATGACGTGGAGAGATATAGTCTTGGAAGTTTTTGTCATTCAAACCTATTTTCTAGATCTCAGGAACCTGTGATGTATAGAGTATGTACAGTTCTTTTATTGAAAATCTCTGATTTTGAATGATAATTTATGAAGAATATATAAAGTTTATCTAAACGCTCTTTTGATTTGTTTTTCTATTATTGTGCTTTCATATCATGAAGTAATACTCCTAAAAATATTATTCCGCTGCATCAAGGTTAAATGGGTGTGTTAAAGAGTGGCATCTGAGCTATATTTATAGAGAACTAAGAGATTAAAATCTTGATTATAATTGATTTTCTTAATTAAATTCCAAGTGAAGTCTCCGCATCAAAATCATGCTGATGCAAAAGTTGTAAGCGACGTTTAAAGATTTCTAGTCATGTCATTATGTGTTTAAATGATGGTATGTGTAAATAATATAATACTAAATACTAATATAAGTAATTTATTTTATCGACGTCTTCAGAAATATGTCTTCCGATTTTCATCCCATCGTCATATCAGATTCGGATCCAGAAAATATTTATCTTATGAATTTATATAAACCTTTAGTACTAGCCCTTTCTGCTAATAATTCCCTAATCCTTTATCTCCAGAACATAATCCTCAACCAAGTAATATACCTATTCTACAGTATCAAACTTCTTCATCTCAATCATCCAATAATATCCCAAATACCCAAAACATATTTGTAGAACAAATGGAAAATATGTTTAACTATTTCAACGAAGTACCTCCTAAACGTATTGAAGATCTAGAATATGAAATTAAAGGATTTAAGTATGGAAAGACGTAATGCAAGAGGAAATGGAAACTATGGAAAAGGATTTGATAAAAGTGAGGAATGAGAATTATGAGTTACGAGATAAGCAGAGATTGCGTGATGCGGAATTTACCTTAGCCCGAGTAAGAATGGCAACAATGGAAAAGCTTATTGAACATATTCAAGTACGAAATCAAGACAATATCAGAGGACTCTTAGCCATAATCAAAGATCTCAAGAAAAAAGAGTAAACCAGCTCAAAAATATTTCAGCTTCCCTAAAACTCTTGTAAATATTATAGCTTTCAGTTTTTACTTTTATGTAACTAAGAAGCTTGCTTGTCAGCAAAGTGGATTGTTAATAAATAAAAGTTTCTTTTTCTTTCCTTTATTTGCATATCATTCTAAAAAAGAGAAATACTTGACAAAGTATAAGTCTTTAAAATAATTATAGCAAAAGAAAAATATTATCTTAAACTAAAAAGGACTTCTCAAGTCTATTTGGTTAAAAGAAAGTATTAATCTAAATAAAGGATAAATAAACTTAGGAATCTTAAGACGATTTAATAGTTATGTAACCCTATAAACCTATTCCCTAATCTTGTATGAAGTATCTCTAAATTTTTGAAGAAAAAATATGCTCGTACAGCGTTGTATGTATAATATGACAAATGCTTAATAGACAAGTATATCTAAATTTCAAAAGAATTTGTCTTCTAATTTCAGAATGACACATGTAAGGACATCGATATCTTCTACCCTAACTCTCGAAAGACTTCAGCGAATAATTAACGATGGCGTTGCTGCAGCTTTGAAAATACTAACCTTCAAAATAGTATGGAATACTAATCCAGCGGAAGACTATATAACTAGCCAGTTATATAAATTCCATGGAAGTGAAGATGCTATTGGTATTACCCATTGGATTGAGAGAACTGAGACAATTTTCTCCCAAGGTGGTTGTGCCGAGGATCGTAAAGTAAAGCTTGCTATTAGTACCCTAACTAATGAAGCATTGTTGATGAGACTGCTTTTATACATAGTCTCATCGTCCAAATCGGGCTTAAAATGCATTAAATATCATTAAAACTGCCAAATATATGCTCGTGTTTGTTGCTTGTGTATTTTAGGTACGGATATTGAGGAAAAGACAAAAAGATCACAAGAATCATTCAAAAACGAACACGGGAAACGAAGCCGCACAATGAACCGGGCCCAAATCTGGAATTTCCAAAAATGACCTTGAAGAATTGAAGATTATCAACATTGGTCCCTCATTTTTTAAGACTTGGCAATTTATACCCTTGCAAAACTCATAAAATGAATTGAGGTCCCTAAATTATCAAAATGTTACAAGAACAGCCCTTGAAAATTGAAGAAATTACATTTCAAGTCCTTGTTTAAGTTTGAAAAGTAATTGTGCCATTTTTGACAAGCTGCCAAAGATATTATAAAGGGAATGAAGGTTGTTGGCTATTTTTCACAACATGAACAAAGCAAGAAACTTGAGGGGGCCAAAATGAGAGACAGCCAAACTCCCACCCTCCACTCACATCCCTCCACGTCACCCCACTTCCACCTATCAACCAATCAACTCTCTCCAATCTCCCACGTCACTTCCCATTACCATATCCATTAACTGATTTTTTTAAAGCAGTTTATTAATTGTGATTAAGTGGGGGAAACAAGCAATTTAAAAACCAAAACACCCAAAACGGATTAAACTTCTCCCTGTTTAACCTTCATCCCCATGTAAACCCTAATTGCCCATTAACCCAAATCAAAGGGGTTTACCCCCATAACCTCCAGAACCCTAATTGGGTCTGTCAACATCAAAACACACCACCCCAAACCTTCACCAGCTCACTCCTGTCCCCTCACAACCCTCCCATGTCCCACGTTTCTACTAGCAAACAAAGTGGAACAGCCCATCAACGAACCATAAGGTTTGCTTACTCCTAAAGCACAAACCAACGCACCAGATTGAAGATTCGAACTGGCAATCACATGGGCATTCCTTTGACCAAATTCAAACTCACAAGACCAAGGGCTTTTTGGAGATTTCAGCTTATTAGGGTTTACATTTTCTTGTTTTCTAGAGTATTCTATAGTGTAGTATATATAGAGGTCGTATGTGACCCTATATCTTTGGTTCCAGATTTTGATTTCAAAACTTAATATAATCCCTTTTTTAAGTTATAAAAGTTGGTGTATTTTGTGAAATAGTAATTCCTTTTTGTTTATTTAGAAAGTTGGTGTTTAATGTGTACGAAATCAATCTGAGTTCCAAACATTTCGTGTTATCCAAAGTTTTTTTTTGAATTATCAAAAATTTTCAGAAACTTATTATTTAATCTTGATTTATGAAAAAGCTTTTCATAAGCTTGAAGCTTGTGACTGGGTGAAGTGAAAGTGGACCCTAGTCCTGAGTTCCAAGGCTTGTTGGTTTAAAAGGACCCAAAAATATTTTTGAGAAAGAAGTCAAATTTTTCTTGGTTGTAGTTATTTGGATTTGTTGATCTTAGCAGGTGATTGTTGTCCAAGGTTCTGCTCAGGCCCCAGCCTGATTGGAGGTGACATAGCAGTCACTGAGGGACCTGGATGTAGGTCCCTCTAGGTAGCATTCTTATTCCTTGTTTAAGTTTTCAGAAATTATGTGATTTGTATGAAAGTTGTTTGTTAGCCTGTTGATTGGTTTGATTATGCTCATGCTAGGATGGTATGCATGTTATAAGCTTGTTTAAGCAGATTTGTGCAAAGTTGGATAGATTTGCTTTGATAAAAATTGATTTTCAAATTTAAAGGAGTGTTTGGATTTGTATATAACTGAGCTTCTTTGGGAAATTTTGTGTTAAAACCTGTTCTACATACTCAACAAGTTAGTAGTAGGTGATAGTGGTATTTGTCTTTCAGTTTGGTAGGAGTTTAAACACATTTGTATGCTTAAATTTGGCATTATAGCATAAAATCAGAAACTGCCTTGTTTTGACTGTTTTTGTTGAAATTTTACCACCAATCTTGGTCATCTGCTAAGGTTAAGTGATTAATAGGATTGTGTATTGCTTATTTGCCATTTGATTGGACTGAGTACAAGATTTGAGCCATTGAATTTCATTTTTGTGCAAGTAAAAAGGGGTCACTGTTCATCAGAAACATGAATGATTAATCAGAAACTTTTGGTGCTCTTTGTGTGAGATTTTGTGTTAGGACTTGCTTGTTTTTGTGTTTGCATTGACTCCTTATACTCAACTGAGTATAAGGGTGCCTTATTGCCCAATATAAGCTCACAAATAAGTTCTCCTGAGCTTATTGGTCAACTGACCAACAAAATACACTAGCAGTGGGAACAAACTTCCCACTGGTAGCACAATAGTTGGTACTGCTCAACTAGCAGACAAAACCACCCACATGTCACTTTCAGTAATCTTTCTTTTTTGTCTTTAGTGACTGAATTTTAGAGTTAGGACTTCAAACTTGTTTCTATATTTTTCTAATTTTATTTTTGATTTTTCTGATTAATTAGATTTTTATTTACTATTCATTTTATATTTTTTAGATTAAATAGCATTTTTAATTAACTTTAATATTTTTGTTTTTGGCATTTAGTGCCAAAAATCAATATTTTTCAGTTTCAACATTTTTCTTTAATTAAGAAAAACATTTTAAGATTTTTGGTATAAAAAGTTTTCACTGTTCATCTTTTAATTATTTTTTATAATTAATTTAGTTTAATTAGGGTTTTATTTAAACTGCTTTTGTCTTTTAGTGAAAAATTTTATATTCTTCAAACTTTTTCAATTTTCTACTGTTAATTAGAGTAAATTAGGATTTTTAAAATTGGTAAATTATTTTTAGCATTATTTTATTATTTTTTATAAATATTTTGGTTTAAAAATAGTTTTTAGTGATTTAAAAATAGAAAAATAGTTTTCAAAAATTAGGAAAAATACTTTTTAGTCTTTAGATAATATAAGTAAGTTATTCGTTCAATAAATTAATATTTTAGACATTTTGATTAATTATATTTAATTTTAGGGCTTTAATTAGCATTTAAAATTGAATATTTAATTAATAAAAGGTTTCAAAATATTTTTATTGAATTTTTATTCTTATTTATATTATTTTAGATTACTTTTAGCTTTTAATTAATTTTTAGGTTTAAAATTTTTAATTTTGTAGTTTTTACGGTTTTACGTGAACGCTTTTTCGTCTTAGCTCGATCCGTCTTCGTAACCGTCATTTCTTTCTTATTTCTATTTTCTTTTCTTCTCAATATAATCACAAACATTAATCAATTCATTACACAACGCACGTGCCTCCTCGAGAACGATCCCCACTTTGGGTCATAAGTGTTTAAGTTTTCTTAAACGTACGCTTAATACTTACCGCTTTTCCCTCGTTTTCCTAAACGAGTGTGATTTTACAATTATCATTTTTGGCGCCGCTGTCGAGGAGGCGTGTTGTGTTTTGATTGAACAAATGTTGTTTTTATACTAACCATAATTAGTATTTGTATTAGTAGCACTCTACTAATACGTATTATCGTTTTTCGGTTTTTGTGTGAATACTGTGACAATCCGTCAAATTTATGGTTGATATTTTATTCTCGAATATTATTTAAAAATATTATTTTAATGTTACAATATGAACTCACATATTTTTGGGAAGAAATTTGGATTTACGTCTTGGAGTAGCATCGACTACGTCTAAACCGGAGGATTCAACGTTACGTGCTTACGTTTACATACACCGTCTTTGGTGACAGTCCGACATTTCAGAAAATAAATTTATCCGTGAATATTATTTTGGAGTTTTAAATTTGTGTTAGTTCATAAACTCACAAATTTACGAGAAGAGATTAGGACTTACGATTTTAATTTAACGTCCTTTACGACTAAACCGGAAACCCTAGGATTACGTATTTACGTTTTCGAACTCCGTTTTTGATGAGACAATTTTTATTGGATTCGTTTTGTGACGGTGATTTATAATTTATAAAAACGTTTGTCGTAAAACGACCCGAGGGCACGCAAATCGAGGAGTACCCGTAATTAAATGGGGATGAGACAAGTGGGACACTTGTCCCACCCCCATCAAAACCGGCTACAACCCTCCACCAAGATAACTTGGTGTCAAGTTATCACCTAAACTAGCTACACATGTCATTTTAGCTTCCACTTGAAGCTAAGTTCCATCAAAACCACTACCTAAAACCATTCTTCACTTCCCACTCATGCAAACAACTACACAAACTCTCTCTCTCTCTAGCACCATATGCCGTCCTATATTCCTCTCACAAACACCCTCATTTGATCAAAAATCAACCACAAAATCTCATGTTATTCATATACATGTTGATGCCCTTTTGAAGCCCTATTGATTGGTGCAAGTTATAACATCCAAGGAGGAGTTTTCATGGAGTAGGAGGGCTGATTTTCCACAAGGAGTGCATGAAGCATGGTGGTCTTGAAGATGGTCATGGTTGTCTACAAGTTTCTCCATCAAAAACCATGTCAAAATCATAACCTACATCAACTTGGTGGTATAAAGATTGTCCTCCTCAACTTCTTGTTATTTTGATTATGTAAACATGTATTTTATTCCCTATTGTATATATTTATGATGATTATATGATGATAAAAATGTTATGTGGGAATTTGTTGTTGATAATCATGGATAAAAAGGTGAAAAACCATAAGAAACAAGGTTAAAATCTTGGTTAAATTTGATGGCTGTATAAAACAGTAAAGAAGTAAGTCATAAACTGATAAAATGATGAAGTGTAATATATTTACAGTAAGCTATGGGTCTTGTACACATGTGAGAGTTAGCCATGCAATGGAATCAAAATAATGAGTGAGATATGATCCAAACAAGTTTAAGATACAAATCTGAAGTTACTGTTTTGGACGATTTTTAGAAAATATTGAGAAGATGATTCAACAGTAGCTATAGAAGAGTTAAATGTAGCACATATCATGTAGTTTAAGTGATAAAAATTTGAGCTTCTATCTCCATATAGAACTCAAGATATGGCAGTTTTGGTGAAGATGAAGTTAAAAATCAGATTTTTGGAAATTAAAGAATAATACTATTATATAAGCACTCACATTTTAATATATAAAATGTAAAATAAAAACCCACTAACTTATAAAACTTATTTATATAAATATATAAAAGGTGTAATAAGTGTATAAAGGATAAAAAAAATGGAAACTTGTTAAGTTTTATAAGTTATAAAACTATAAACATGATTTTTACGACTTTTTCGGCTATTGCCGTAAAATTAACGTTTTTGTTAAATAAAACTTAGATGGTTGGACCCGTCTAATGAAAACTTTATAAAACTTATATACTGATATATAGACATGTATAACAAGTAAAAACCGATAAAACCCGAACTATAGGGCATACGGACATTAACGAGCTAAGTAAACATATTGGACTAATACTTGGGCTAATAATTGGACTAAATAAAATAAACACCCATAAAAAGAACTTATTGGGCTTAACCCATTTGGGCCCAACTTGTAAAGTTTAAGTACTGATAATATAAGTACAAAATGGATTAAAACAAGTTAAAGAACCTATAAAAGGCTTATTGGACTTAAAACGTGAAAATAGTTAAAACTAGTATAAAAGTTATCGACACATAACTCTAAAATGAGTAGACGAGAATATGTAAACCCACTTGATCATCATATATATATAATCATCATATGTATACATAACTGATATTTTTATAAAGTCAGTGGACAAACGTCTAAGACCGATTATTATTTGTCTAGGTTTCCGTGATTGAAGCACGTACCGTACGTCCGAATTGCCGATAGCCCGCCTTCCCATATCAACGTGAGTTCATAGCCTCGCACTCTTTTAAATGTTATTATAAATGTTTTATAAACCCGCGAGGGAGATAACATGTTGGTTTTTATAAAATAGGACACCATTTGTCCCGATTGTTTGTTTATTGATTTTGGACCCGAATGATTGAATGACCCGATTGTATGACCCGATAAATGATTAATGGACCCGATAGATGAAATAAAATGGATTATTAAAGTTAGGTTATGTCACTAAAAGTCCCATTAGCATGAATTGTGAACTACCGGGTGTTGGTAGACGCTTATGCATTTGATAGTACTATTTGGGGACGATCACCCCAGTTCGCGCCTTGACGGTTGATCCCCGTCGTGCCACATTGATTGGTAAGCGAATTTATGTGTGAGACGATTTCCATAGCATGACCTTTGTGACGACACGCTACTTTAGATGGGCAAAATTGGTATCGGGTTAGCTACCCGTTTTGGTTTAGTAAGGTAACAATGTCATGCGGCTTGTAATAATCCAAAGTTAACAAAATAATAATAGACGCTCCGAATTACGATGTATTGCCTGACTAGCAATACAGGGTCATACTATTGATATTATGATTGTATTTTGGTTTTCATAACCATATTCATATAACGGTTTTTATTTTCATACAACGTCGTAAGACGTATTGTATGACGTTTTTACGACATTGGCTCGTATAATGATTTTTAAGGCTTTTTATAACCATATTCATATAATGGTTTTATTTAATCTATACAGCGTTGCAAAAACGTATTGTATGGTGTTTTTAACAATAATGATTCGTATAACGATTTTTAAGGCAAATGCCTATATTATGATTTTCGATAAAGATTTGTATAAAATGACGTTGGCTATTTTATGGCCTATTAAAATGATTTGTACAAGATGATTTTCAGTAATAATTTTTACTGATATTCTATTGATAGATTTTATTAAACTCTATGAATTCACTCGGCGTTATCGCTGACCTTTTCTTTTAACATGTTTTATCTCAGGTACTTGAAGGTAATTCTCGGGAAGACAACAAGAATTCATGGCCCGCACTTAAACAATATTTTCCATTTAAATACTTTGTAAAACTTTGTATGAAATATAATGACTTGGGACCGATGTAACTTTGATAATTATGAATGGAAATGATTTATTATTAAACGACGCGATTTTCATGCGTTGTCTATGATGTGGGTAATGTGCTATCCCGTAACACCAACTAGTCTTCCGCTGTACTGAGTTGTATAAATTTGGGGGTGTTACAGTTTGGTACCAGAGCTCTCGTTATAGAGAACGAAAGATTTTTAAAACTAAGGTTTTGAATAAAACTTTTCAAAATCTTTTTACTAAAAACATTTTTCTAAAAATGTCTAAAAATCTTTTGACTATAACGGTGCCGAAGAATTCCCGAGTTACCGACAAGGCCAAGACTGAGAAGTGTTATTTTAATATATATATATATAACTTGGATTATATATATATGATGTAATTTTATTACATGATTGTTTGATGATTAATTTGATTTTTATACGAGGTATTTATACGACGTAGATTGTCACAAGTAACCCTAAATCCCCTAGTAAACTAATCGAAGCTATTCTCGTAGGAATTCTAGCTATCCTAGATCTAAACCAAGTTGTGGATATCTATGATCCCAACAAATGGTTGATATTCGTAGAAGTGTAGATATTAGTTGATTGTGATATTGAAAAAGAATTGGCGAGATTAAATCTGATATCGATGTCATGACGATCTTTTCTTATAGAGTGGCGTTTGACAAAACGTTACCACCTAGAAAGATGTCATCTGAGTCGTTGTCACCCAATTCTTAAAATTGAAATCGAAAGGGTGAACGTTGCACTTGAGGCTGTCATTGGAACCATTACCCAAAAGCCTCATGCCACTAATACCTTTCCGAGAAGTCTAATTGACTGATCGAGTCATTTCATATTAATGACTCATTTGATAATTGTTGTTGTAAGAGCTAATAGGATTGGAAATTAAGTGTTGATTCATATTGAAATTATATTGCCTTTACAAGGCCGAAGAATAAGGTTGTAAGTATTGGAATATGAGGTAGGATATTGAATTGAGTATAAAATTGGTTGAAACTTGAATAAAGTGAAATTTAACTCGTACGGAATAAGAGATTGTTAAGAGGAAGTCGTTAAGTTTTGTGATAGAATTATAAGGATTTAATTGATTGTTGATTCGTGTTAAGGGTTGTTCCTAGACCATTGTCCACTAACGAGGATGCCCAGTGTCCAAGAAATAAATTGAAGAAATCTTCTTCTCAATTGAGACCGATGGATCTTCTGGGACATGTGGAACACCTAATGACTCTTGTAGATTAGTATTCATTGTGGTATCTTTTAAAAATAATCCCTAACTTAACTGAGATATCAGTTGGTAGGATGAGTTCTGAGAATTGTATGACATAGTGACACATAAAGTGTTACGGTACAATTTTGACTTGTTTGTGATTAATGAAAAGACTACCTTTGATTACTAAATTCTACATGTATCGATGTTATCTATCTTTTATTGCTTCATCCTAATGTTCTCATTAGTGATGCAACCATTGAACAAGTACTCATCTTGATTTGAGTTACGTTGTGGATTATTCTTTTGAGTGCCATCGAGATCATGAACCTCATGATTATTTGGCTAAGCTCATTTCCTATCATATCGTAGTTAATTCTTGGTGAACAAGCTTTCATCACTCTTCTGCAGATCACTCATTGTTTTTATAAGATAAAATAGTATCCATTGAGAAAAGTTGAATTTTCATCACTAAAGGATTATTTAAAGTGAAATTTAAGTGATCATTATCGAAATGAAGTTATTTATAAAACACTTTGGAAAACTTAATTGTTTTCATAACAAGGAAAATCTTTGAAAATTTATTTTGATTCTTATCTAAGAATTAAGCATGAAAAAGTTTTTATGATAAACATGATGATAAAATTTTGACGAACTGAGTATTGCATCGTTAATCTTGAAATTGTATATAGTTGCGCGCCTACATACAATTTGGAATGCACTATGCAAGACTGATTAGTAGTCACCATAAAACTAATGAATAAACCCTACATTTTCTTTAAGGATTGTGAAAGATTAAAATTTTAATAAGATCTGCAAGAAGTGAAAAATAAGGACATAATGTTAGGGACACCTACATATGTGCCTGTAGCATCCATTCTTCTGAGTTGAATTTACTCATCTGTGAAAATTGTCTTATTTGACAATTGACAATTCTTTCTTGTCCAATTCTCCCGTAGTGAGATTCTTAGGAAAAGTATATGATTACCGAGCGTTGATACCCGACTGGATGTATTGACATTCTTATCATTTCTTTTGATTTGATTTCATTTGAATGACCTGGGTAACGATCCGAGGAGCTTTCGAATGCGTACTCAAATTATGAAAACATGGGATATATTCATATTCGTTAAATGTTTTCGTCTGTATCTGATTTGAAATTCTCTCGCATAAATTATGCGTTGACCTTACTCTTTTAAGGTTAGTTATGTATCTGGATATCCTTGAATTTGTGAAGGATTATGAATTATTATTGGTCTTTTGAGAAGTTCACATCTTATCGACGGCAATGAAACTGGAAAATTGATAATGCCATTAGAATGGATTGATTGATTATGACGTGACGACATTGTCTTAATTGATGGGAACTCGAGTAGAATTCCCCTAAATGATAAGATGTTGATTATCAAAAGTGATATAAATAATTCTTGATGGATGATCATATCCTACAATTAGATTTAAAATTCTACCGTGAATGGTTGTGAATTAGTCATAGATATTATAATCTAGAAAGAACCTAATATGAATATACTAAAAGATGTTTATGATATTTGAAACTTTAGGAAGTATTTGTTGATGGTGAATTACCTAAACTTTCGCCATTAAGGCAAGTTGAAATTGGTATTGATTATATTTCCGGTGTTGCACTTGTGGCTTGTGCACTGTACGTCAGTACCATCTGAATTAAAGGAATTACCGTACAACTGAGGAAGTTGTCGGAGAAAGATTTTATTATACCAAGCCTGTCATCCTGAAGAGCTATGGTGTTATCTTTCCTTATATTTATAGATTACTGTGACTGAGTAAATTGACAATCGAAAACGATATCCATAACTCGAAATGGAAGAATTGTTCGATCATTTACAAGGTTCTAGCAAATTTGATCCATAGCATGGTTATCATCAACTTTGCATCTGCGAAAGAGTTTATCTATTCCAATCACTACATCCGGTGATTGTAATGAACATTATGAGTTTCACGTGATGTCGTTTGGATCGACCGATGCACATGTAGTATTCATAAATTTGGTGAATCACGTGTGTAGGATGTAATTTGATAAATTCATGCTCGTGATCATTCAGGACTATATGTTTGTTTATAAGAATAAGAATGAGTTAATAATTATTTATAGATTGCCTTGAATTGGCCGAACAATTAAAACATGTACCTTAAATATTTAACATAAGACTTACGACTTAATTCTTTACATGATTTAACCATGTGATTAATGGATAATGAAAGCTATATTGACTTTTCAAAGATTAGAACCATTAACGCTTAGGGAAAAAAAATAATAAAAAAATAAAAAAAAAATTAATCCTTTACATAAAATGACCGTTGGATTAATAATGGTAAGATGTATGCATATAGACTCTTCAAAAATTAAGAGCCCTTTCAAGACTTTGTATTTTACCAAAAAGAAATGGAAATATGTTTTGACAAATGTCTTAACAAAGGATTTTAAGGGATTATTCCCTTATACACAAACCATTTAACTAAACTTCTGTTTAGGGGTAAATGTTTGTGTATACCTCAAGATAACTTAAGAAGGATTGAGTAAAACCATTTATGCCATAACCTGAAAACTTAAAACGACAATTTTTGCTTTTCAACTAAGAGAACTTTGACCAAAGTATAAACAAAGGTTTTTCGAACATTTTCGAATTTTATTAATTATTTTCGATAAATCAGCGAAAATCTTGTTAATTAAATTCAAATTTATTTTGAACATTTTATATAATTGGTTGAACTAAGAAATTTAAAACATTTACGCCTCATAAAAATTAACTAATAATTATTTAATAAATCATAATAATTATCGACGCTTTAGACGACGGATTGAGTAAAACGGATAAAAATGATAGATGAGACGAAACAAAAACATAGAAGATATGAAGAAATAATTTTGAATAAATACGGTTGTGATATTTATTTCATCAGGAGAAAGTGAACGTAATTACTGACGCTTAATATAGAAAGAATATCTGATTAAATTGTGGACATGATACTTATATTATCATGTGAAGTGAATATAGATACCGACGCATTATGTATAAAAGATAAAGAAACAATTAGGACATGTTCCTTAATAATGATTGTGCGAAATAAATTGCCGAACAATTTAAAAATAGCCGATGATTGTAAAAAGAGATAATAGATAATAAAAGGGGGTTCGCGGCTAATATGAACCATTAAAAATTGAGAAGCCGATAGCGCTGAATGTTTTAAAAGCCACTTGTGGTTGCCTAAATATGGAGATTATGAGATATAGTTATGTAGGAATTTGTAAGTATAAGTATTCTATTTATGTCATTTATGACTAAAAGTATCTTTGTCTGAAGAAGATGTACTGATGGCAATTATGAAGGTAGGCATCGCCTCATACATTAGTAAACGTCTAGCTATTTCAAAGGTCATCATCTGAATTTGATTCGATTTGGGTCATCGTCGACAGACTGACCAAATCTGCTAATATCATTCTCGTTAATGATAAATGCAAAAGAGTTATGTAAACCTAGCATGCCTGTATCGATCATCTATATCAAGATCCTCGCTTCGCATCGAACTTCTAGAGATTTGCTCAGAAGTCATTGTGAACGAACCTTGATGAGAGTACTATGTACCATCCCAAATCGAAGGGACGAGGTAAAGTAACGATACAGAGTAATATAAATGCTGTTTTATGTTTAAATGATTGACCTTTGGTAATAGACCGTATAATCGTTTTCCTTTGGAGAGATTATCATTGATAATCATCATATTAGGATTGAGATCTAATCTTGTTAGGATCTAAATCTTAGAGCATCTGTAAGCAGGAGTTGAGATGAAGACATCCGACATACACCCATAGTGAGTTGGACATGTCTCTTAGGTTTAAGGTTTCCTATGATGGCGAACCTAACCTTCCAAAATACCCGATCCGCGAGATCTGAAATGATTGTTGAAATTAGGATTTGATTATTGACTGCCGGTAGTGGGCAAGAGGTTATGTGAATGTGAAATGTAGATCTTGAAGTGCCAAATGGGTAGCGAAGTTATGCCACAATTTTTAAACTTGGAAAAATGAATTCATGATCTGACAAATCATGGGATATAAGTCCCCGTTGTATGGGACCATTGAGATGATGTGAAAGATTGGTTTGAAAGGCATATAAGCTGGATCTACCCTAGGACTTCAAAGACTGCGTGAAATATGTTTTGTATATCGAACTTGATGGAATATCTATCAAGTGAGAATCTGATTATTCTTAGTAGAGCTTAGATCGACGAAAAGTTGCATTCATCAAAAACTCGTGAACATCATGGATAGAGAAGTAAGTCAACATTAAGCCTGATCTTATTCCCGTAGTTATGTTTGATGAAACTCGCGTATTGTAATGAATTGCACTTGTGAGAAAAGACCGAATGTGGAGGAAATACCCACATGGCTTTAACTCTATAAGAAGCGAGTAGTAAGGTAAGATGATCTTTGAGGACAAAGATCCTGTTTAGGGGTAAATGCTGTGACAATCCGTCAAAAATTTATGGTTGATATTTTATTCTCGAATATTATTTAAAAACATTATTTTAATGTTACAATATGAACTCACATATTTTTGGGAAATTTACGTCTTGGAGTAGCATCGACTACGTCTAAACCAGAGGATTCAACGTTACGTGCTTACGTTTACATACACCGTCTTTGGTGACAGTCCGACATTTCAGAAAATAAATTTATCCGTGAATATTATTTTGGAGTTTTAAATTTGTGTTAGTTCATAAACTCACAAATTTACGAGAAGAGATTAGGACTTACGATTTTATTTTAACGTCCTTTACGACTAAACCGGAAACCCTAGGATTACGTATTTACGTTTTCGAACTCCGTTTTTGATGAGACAATTTTTATTGGATTCGTTTTGTGATGGTGATTTATAATTTATAAAAACGTTTGTCGTAAAACGACCCGAGGGCACGCAAAAGAAACTAGAATCGAGGAGTACCCGTAATTAAATGGGGATGAGACAAGTGGGACACTTGTCCCACCCCCATCAAAACCGGCTACAACCCTCCACCAAGATAACTTGGTGTCAAGTTATCACCTAAACTAGCTACACATGTCATTTTAGCTTCCACTTGAAGCTAAGTTCCATCAAAACCACTACCTAAAACCATTCTTCACTTCCCACTCATGCAAACAACTACACAAACTCTCTCTCTCTCTAGCACCATATGCCGTCCCATATTCCTCTCACAAACACCCTCATTTGATCAAAAATCAACCACAAAATCTCATGTTATTCATATACATGTTGATGCCCTTTTGAAGCCCTATTGATTGGTGCAAGTTATAACATCCAAGGAGGAGTTTTTATGGAGTAGGAGGGCTGATTTTCCACAAGGAGTGCATGAAGCATGATGGTCTTGAAGATGGTCATGGTTGTCTACAAGTTTCTCCATCAAAAACCATGTCAAAATCATAACCTACATCAACTTGGTGGTATAAAGATTGTCCTCCTCAACTTCTTGTTATTTTGATTATGTAAACATGTATTTTATTCCCTATTGTATATATTTATGATGATTATATGATGATAAAAATGTTATGTGGGGATTTGTTGTTGATAATCATGGATAAAAAGGTGAAAAACCATAAGAAACAAGGTTAAAATCTTGGTTAAATTTGATGGCTGTATAAAACAGTAAAGAAGTAAGTCATAAACTGATAAAATGATGAAGTGGAATAGATTTACAGTAAGCTATGGGTCTTGTACACATGTGAGAGTTGGCCATGCAATGGAATCAAAATAATGAGTGAGATATGATCCAAACAAGTTTAAGATACAAATCTGAAGTTACTATTTTGGACGATTTTTAGAAAATATTTAGAAGATGATTCAACAGTAGCTATAGAAGAGTTAAATGTAGCACATATCATGTAGTTTATGTGATAAAAATTTGAACTTCTATCTCCATATAGAACTCAAGATATGGCAGTTTTGGTGAAGATGAAGTTAAAAATCAGATTTTTGGAAATTAAAGAATAATACTATTATATAAGCACTCACATTTTAATATATAAAATGTAAAATAAAAACCCACTAACTTATAAAACTTATTTATATAAATATATAAAAGGTGTAATAAGTGTATAAAGGATAAAAATGGAAACTTGTTAAGTTTTATAAGTTATAAAACTATAAACATGATTTTTACGACTTTTTCGGCTATTGCCGTAAAATTAACGTTTTTGTTAAATAAAACTTAGATGGTTGGACCCGTCTAATGAAAACTTTATAAAACTTATATACTGATATATAGACATGTATAACAAGTAAAAACCGATAAAACCCGAACTATAGGGCATACGGACATTAACGAGCTAAGTAAACATATTGGACTAATACTTGGGCTAATAATTGGACTAAATAAAATAAACACCCATAAAAATAACTTATTGGGCTTAACCCATTTGGGCCCAACTTGTAAAGTTTAAGTACTGATAATATAAGTACAAAATGGATTAAAACAAGTTAAAGAACCTATAAAAGGCTTATTGGACTTAAAACGTGAAAATAGTTAAAACTAGTATAAAAGTTATCGACACATAACTCTAAAATGAGTAGACGAGAATATGTAAACCCACTTGATCATCATATATATATAATCATCATATGTATACATAATTGATATTTTTATAAAGTCATTGGACAAACGTCTAAGACCGATTATTATTTGTCTAGGTTTCCGTGATTGAAGCATGTACCGTACGTCCGAATTGCCGATAGCCCGCCTTCCCATATCAACGTGAGTTCATAGCCTCACACTCTTTTAAATGTTTTTATAAATGCTTTATAAACCCGCGAGGGAGATAACATGTTGGTTTTTATAAAATAGGACACCATTTGTCCCGATTGTTTGTTTATTGATTTTGGACCCGAATGATTGAATGACCCGATTGTATGACCCGATAAATGATTAATGGACCCGATAGATGAAATAAAATGGATTATTAAAGTTAGGTTATGTCACTAAAAGTCCCATTAGCATGAATTGTGAACTACCGGGTGTTGGTAGACGCTTATGCATTTGATAGTACTATTTGGGGACGATCACCCCAGTTCGCGCCTTGACGGTTAATCCCCGTCGTGCCACATTGATTGGTAAGCGAATTTATGTGTGAGAAGATTTCCATAGCGTGACCTTTGTGACGACACGCTACTTTAGATGGGCAAAATTGGTATCGGGTTAGCTACCCGTTTTGGTTTAGTAAGGTAACAATGTCATGCGGCTTGTAATAATCCAAAGTTAACAAAATAATAATAGACGCTCCGAATTACGATGTATTGCCTGACTAGCAATACAGGGTCATACTATTGATATTATGATTGTATTTTGGTTTTCATAACCATATTCATATAACGGTTTTTATTTTCATACAACGTCGTAAGACGTATTGTATGACGTTTTTACGACATTGGCTCGTATAATGATTTTTAAGGCTTTTTATAACCATATTCATATAATGGTTTTATTTAATCTATACAGCGTTGCAAAAACGTATTGTATGGTGTTTTTAACAATAATGATTCGTATAACGATTTTTAAGGCAAATGCCTATATTATGATTTTCGATAAAGATTTGTATAAAATGACGTTGGCTATTTTATGGCCTATTAAAATGATTTGTACAAAATGATTTTCAGTAATAATTTTTACTGATATTATATTGATAGATTTTATTAAACTCTATGAATTCACTCGGCGTTATCGCTGACCTTTTCTTTTAACATGTTTTATCTCAGGTACTTGAAGGTAATTCTCGGGAAGACAACAAGAATTCATGGCCCGCACTTAAACAATATTTTCCATTCAAATACTTTGTAAAAATTTGTATGAAATATAATGACTTGGGACCGATGTAACTTTGATAATTATGAATGGAAATGATTTATTATTAAACGACGCGATTTTCATGCGTTGTCTATGATGTGAGTAATGTGCTATCCCGTAACACCAACTAGTCTTCCGCTGTACTGAGTTGTATAAATTTGGGGGTGTTACAAATACTATTACTATATTGTATACGTAGAACAATAAATTCACAAGTACTCCAAATACGTAAGAAATCACAACCTTGACTTGGGAGGTCATTACCCAATCATTTTATTCGAATCTCAAACCAAAGAAAAAAGGCAAAAATAGATAAATACTTTCGTGAAGCTCGATTTTGAAAAATACAAACTATAAGGTGGGTATAAGGCGGTTGTATTTCACGACCTAAAGGAAAAAGGCTCTTAAGTGCTTTGCGCCGCCTCGTTTCCTCCGCTTGCTTGTGAGTATTTGATTTTGAGAGCTAATCGAGGGTTTTTCCGCCCAAAGTATTATTACATATCATATATATTTTCTTGGTTTCTATTGATTAAACCCTCTTGAACGATTTGATGTTCCACCATCGTTCTAAAGTCATAGAAGGCGTTCACTTCACGTGATCGTTTTCATTCCTTGAGGCTTCTTTAATCGAGAGATTTGATTAAGGAGGAGATTTGTAGATTTGTGTCTACTTAATACATTTCACCAATTTCCAAAAAGGTTAATACAATCAAAAACCACAAAAAAAATTGAAAAATTAAAAACACCAAAAAGAATCTTCTTTGCTCGTCTCCTCGTTGTACGTGACGTTTATGCTAACTCGAAATCAAGCAAAACGTGCACGTAGACGAAAGAACAAAACTCCCACTCCAACTCATTCTAGTGAGGAGTCTCCTATTGACGAACCCATTGTACGAGAAGCACCAACCATGGCGAATCGAACTATGATGGAGTTACTTCAAGCACCCACCGAGGGTTATGGAGAAGCTATTGTGATTCCCGCTATCCTTGCGGAGAATTTTGAGGTGAAAACGGGTTTGTTGTCGATGATCCAAAACAACAAATTCCGTGGTGATGAGAAGGGCAATCCCCACAACCATATCCGCCAATTTAATCGTCTTACCGCCACGTGCAAATTTAAGGATGTCTCGAATGACTCGATTAAGATGATGCTTTTTCCGTATTCCTTAGCGGGGCCCGCTAAAATTTGGTTAGAGAAAGAGCCACCCAATTCTATATTAACGTGGAAGGATCTCGTTTCAAAGTTCGTGAACCAATTTTTTCCGCCCTCTAAGACTACGCATTTGAAGAATGAAATTTCTAAATTTTCACAAGAATCAAATGAAAGTTTTTCAACGGCTTGGAATAGGTTTAAGGAGATGTTACATGAATGTCCTCATCACGGTTTTCCGACTTGCACCAAATTGACACGTTTTACAATGGACTTAATGATCATGAAAGAGATTATTTAAATGCCGCCGCGGGTGGTAATTTTTGTGTAAAACGGTTGAGGAAGCTTTGGTCATAATTGAGAATAGGTCTAAGGTTTATAGCCCTCGTAACACACCGAGTGTTGCCAAATTGGGCTCGTCATCGTCTCGTAGCATTAATGCTTTACATGATGAAGCAAATGAAGAAAATCGGTTTTTTGATAGATTTGCTAACCTTATGTCCCATTGGAAAGCTCAAGAAGCTTCGAATTCCGCTTCGGTTAAAGCGGTTTCTAAGAGTTGTTTATCGTGTGGTGGAGCTCATGATCTTTCCGAGTGCATTACCGCGGATGGTAACACTTCGAGTGCTTATGTAGCCACGGGAACTTATAACCAAAACGGTCAAGGTTCCCGCCAAAATCAAGCTCCACCAAATCAAAATGCTAATAACTATCGAAACAACAACCAAGGTGGTAATTATCAAGGCAATCAACGTAATTACAACAAGGGTAATTATCAAAGTGGAAATGGGCAAATTTCGAATCAAAACCAAAACCGTGAATTTCAAACTACGACTCAAGGTTTTCAAAATGATCACACCAAAAATCTTCAAGGAGAGTTTTTGAATTATGCTAAGGCAAACGATGCTAAGTTTGATAATATGCAACGTGAAATGGTTAGCTTAAGATCCGAGTTGAAAAACGAGCTTAAAAACGAACTTGCTAATGAACTTAAAACTCATGCTAATAAAATGGAAGGAAATGTTCAACGACTCCAACAAAATCAACAAAAAATGGAGCAAGGTCAACATGAGATTAAGCAAGAGTTGTTAAAAGCGGATGCTAGGCAATCTAAGTTTGAAGACCGAATGGGAAAAATGTTTGAAGCTATCATGTGTAAGCCCTCTTCTTCGGGTGGTCTTCCTAGTGATACCATCGTAAACCCGAAAGGAGAATTGAAGGTTATTCTACTCGTAGTGGTAAAACTTTCAAAGAACCCATTTCTCGTCCAAGTACTTCTATAGAGAAGGAAAAAGAGAGAGAACCCGAGGTGGTGGTTGAAAAGGAGCAAATTCCAAGCCCACGAAGTACCGCTCAAACCACACCTACGGTTGAACCCACACCAATCATGGAACCCGAGATTCCAAGGCCGATGCCTATGCCTATGCCCCAACCCACACCACCTTTACCCTACCCTTCAAGACGAGACAAGGAAAAGGCACAAGAACGAAATAATTATCAATTTGAACTTTTCATGAAAATGTTTCGTGACTTGCATTTTAATATAAGTTTTGCCGACGCCTTAGTCATGATGCCTCGATTTACCACGAACTTCAAAAGTATGTTGAATAACAAAGAGAAATTGCAAAAATCGTCTAGTTGTTCATCGGTTTTTCTTAGCCGCATACCTCAAAAAGTCGGTGATCCCGGCAAGTTTTTAATCCCATGTGCTATACAAGACATGGAAGAATGCTACGCCTTGGTCGATCTTGGTGCTAGTATTAATTTGTTGCCTCTTGAGATTTTTAAATCGCTCAATCTTCCCAATCTCACTCCTTCAAGAATGTCAATCGAAATGGCTGATCATTCTATGATTCTAGCTTGTGGAGTTGCCGAGGACGTCTTTGTGAAAGTTGGAAAGTTCTACTATCCCGTAGACTTTATTGTTGTTGACATTCCCTTCGATCCTAAAGTTCCTCTAATTTTAGGTCGATCATTTTTGGATACCTCGAGAGCACTTATCGATGTGCATGCAAGAAAAATCACTCTTCGTTTCAATGAGGAAGAACTCGTCATTAATGCAACTCAAAACTCCACACTTTCTCATGTGTATTCTATCACGTCTTTGTACAATGTCAATCCCATCAAAAACATTTGCAAAAGAATTTCAAATAGAGTTTTAGAAGTTGTTGAGAAAAATGAAGTTCCGTCCCCTCCGCCGGTGGAGGTTAAGAGTGTTAAGCCTACGATTCCAATTGTGAATGATTCTTCGGATGATGAATGTGTTGATCCCGATGGGGGAGTTTTCTTTATCAACAAACGTTTTGAAAACTTACCACCACCTTTACCAAAACGGTTTTCAAATGTGAGAATTTTTAGTGTGACTAACATTGCTTTAGAAACACCAAATATTTTTGACATAATTAAATCGGGTTTTCATAAGGAGAGTTTAAAAGATGAAAAAGGAAAAGATTTTGAATTGAATTTAAAAGATTTTTCTACAATTCTAACTCCGTCATCACCACGTGTATTGAGTACTACAAGCTCGTCTTCTCCTTTTGACGATGCTTTGTGTGGACTTAGTGTGGGGGAAGCCCCTTATGTTCCCTCCCCTTTCTCCACCGAGGACGAGATATTTGATCCTGGAATTGCTTATAAAGGGAAATCTCGGTCTTCCACCGATGCAATAAATGGAAAATCTTTCTATTTGATTGGTGCGAGTCTACCTCGAGTAGCTCAATGTTTTTATGACTTACCCATTGTCCCACCCTTCTATTTCTTCTCATCTATTTTCTTTAAACCCTTTGGGTTTGTGTTGGCACACGATGAAGTGGCGTTGATTTGTTTTTCCAATGAAAACGAGAACGCCATCTTCGATCCCGGTATTTTGCACCATCAAAGGACTTAGTCCTTAATACCGGTTGTTTTTGGGCCTTGTTTATCATGTAAGCCCCACTAAAAATTGACCATACCATGATTATCCCTAAATGATCACATTTATGGGGATTCGAGTCGAGCTTTTGACTCGGTTATCAAAAACAAGGTGCCTCGTGGGGGAGACCCATGCTTATCCATGTACATATTATTGCTTTCTAATTAGTTTAATGTGAGGGGATTTGTGCCCTTCCAACCTTTGTTCCGTGGTTGTTTGTGCATTGTGGTTTTTTGATCTTCACGATTGGAGCCTCTCGTGTTCGTTTTATGGGAGCACTCGATCGTTTGCTTTGAAGACTTTCTCAATATCCAAATGATATATCCTTTTGATGTTCTAACCTTAGGTTTTTAGCACACTTCATAAACGGCTATTACTTATTGGTTACACCCTTTCCATGCTAGATTCGGCATTCGACTACGTCTCTAGTATGGGGGTGTTTGCACCCCTAGACTCGAAACATTGAGGACAATGTTTAACTTTAGTATGGGGGGGTGAATAGATACTTGCCTTGCCAAACCTTCACGCTTTCCAAAGTTATCTTTTTGTTATCGTTTTGTTGCAAAATAAGGTTAAAAATGGCCAAATTTTAAAATTTTTCTCATGTTTTATAAGTGTTTGAAGACACGAATGTAGATTTTCCAATGGCGAGAATAAGAGTAATTTTTGACTCGACCGTGCGTGTTGAGCACTTAGCTTTGAATCCTTAACTACACATTAGGCTAAGTCTCTTAAATGAGGACGAGAAATGATAGGGTTAATTATAAGTTACTATGCTAAACGTAGAGTACCCGTATTCTTTCAAAAACTCATGTGTTCTCGTTGTTTGCTTATTCTCCCTTCGCTTGTAAATATTTTTGCTTAATAAATATTGACTTAGCGGTTTAGTTAGGATTGTTGGGTTTCTAGTCTTTTCTAGTAGCTTCCGTGTAATTAAATTGGGAAGACATTAAGGTATCGCCAGCGTCACGGTTTTGAAGTATTGGCACCCTAATAATCAAAAGCTTCACCCAATAATAAGATTTCAAGTGCTCACCTAAATCTAGCAAACAATTTGAAGCCCCACAAGGCCGAAAAATCTATGCAAAATTGAAAGTGAATCAAGCCTTAATCTTCGAAGCTTTAAAGATCCAAAATTCGCTTTAGCGTGAGGATATACGTCTTTGGCTAATAAAACCACCGATGAGGCGGATAATAAAAGGCAAGGCAATACCGAAGTCATAATAAAAGCTTCATGGCGAAGTTGAATAAAAGATGGAGGTAAACCAAAGATAATAAGGCCCTTCCGTTAGGGGGCGTATAAAAGTCTTGGTAATAAGTCTCATGTTCAAAACCGTTATAAAACCGTGTTTATCGATTCTTCTTGTCAACTTAATTTTTTGACATCGTTGTCTATTAGGAGGGGTTATTGATTTGATGGTCTTAGTTACACCGTTAGGACTCTATTTTTAGACCTAAATCTCTATTATCGCATAAGTCAAACAATGTATCCTCGTGAAACATTCAAGACATAATAAAATATAAGAGATACAACTTAGGAATAATGGGAGGATAAGTACGTGATTAGAGAATATGAGTAGTGTTAGCATTACTAACTTATAATGACAATGATCTCGTTGCACGCTTGGCATGGAATTGGGGTGAAAATCGAGGACGATGAAATTATTCTAACGAAGCATTCACGTGTTCTTATTCTATGAACCTAAACGTCCCATTTTGCGATGAAAATCATACATTATGTCTAAAACACAAGTAGTAGTAATAGTAGTAGTGTAGCTAGTTTATCATTCCAATAAAGTGAATAAAATTAAATTTTGGAGATGCTACGATACTTTATTCTAGCATTGCGTGAGGGCACGACAATGGTTTAGTATGGGGGAGTGATGAGACTGCTTTTATACATAGTCTCATCGTCCAAATCGGGCTTAAAATGCATTAAATATCATTAAAACTGCCAAATATATGCTCGTGTTTGTTGCTTGTGTATTTTAGGTACGGATATTGAGGAAAAGACAAAAAGATCACAAGAATCATTCAAAAACGAACACGGGAAACGAAGCCGCACAATGAACCGGGCCCAAATCTGGAATTTCCAAAAATGACCTTGAAGAATTGAAGATTGTCAACATTGGTCCCTCATTTTTGAAGACTTGGCAATTTATACCCTTGCAAAACTCATAAAATGCATTGAGGTCCCTAAATTATCAAAATGTTACAAGAACATCCCTTGAAGATTGAAGAAATTACATTTCAAGTCCTTGTTTAAGTTTGAAAAGTAATTGTGCCATTTTTGACAAGCTGCCAAAGATATTATAAAGGGAATGAAGGTTGTTGGCTATTTTTCACAACATGAACAAAGCAAGAAACTTGAGGGGGCCAAAATGAGAGACAGCCAAACTCCCACCCTCCACTCACATCCCTCCACGTCACCCCACTTACACCTATCAACCAATCAACTCTCTCCAATCTCCCACGTCACTTCCCATTACCATATCTATTAACTGATTTTTTTAAATCAGTTTATTAATTGTGATTAAGTGGGGGAAACAAGCAATTTAAAAACCAAAACACCCAAAACGGATTAAACTTCTCCCTGTTTAACCTTCATCCCCATGTAAACCCTATTTGCCCATTAACCCAAATCAAATGGGTTTACCCCCATAACCTCCAGAACCCTAATTGGGTCTGTCAACATCAAAACACACCACCCCAAACCTTCACCAGCTCACTCATGTCCCCTCACAACCCTCCCATGTCCCACGTTTCTACTAGCAAACAAAGTGGAACAGCCCATCAACGATCCATAAGGTTTGCTTACTCCTAAAGCACAAACCAACGCACCAGATTGAAGATTCCAAGTGGCAATCACATGGGCATTCCTTTGACCAAATTCAAACTCACAAGACCAAGGGCTTTTTGGAGATTTCAGCTTATTAGGGTTTACATTTTCTTGTTTTCTAGAGTATTCTATAGTGTAGTATATATAGAGGTCGTATGTGACCCTATATCTTTGGTTCCAGATTTTGATTTCAAAACTTAATGTAATCCCTTTTTTAAGTTATAAAAGTTGGTGTATTTTGTGAAATAGTAATTCCTTTTTGTTTATTTAGAAAGTTGGTGTTTAATGTGTATGAAATCAATCTGAGTTCCAAACATTTCGTGTTATCCAAAGTTTTTTTTTTGAATTATCAAAAATTTCAGAAACTTATTATTTAATCTTGATTTATGAAAAAGCTTTTCATAAGCTTGAAGCTTGTGACTGGGTGAAGTGAAAGTGGACCCTAGTCCTGAGTTCCAAGGCTTGTTGGTTTAAAAGGACCCAAAAAGATTTTTGAGAAAGAAGTCAAATTTTTCTTGGTTGTAGTTATTTGGATTTGTTGATCTTAGCAGGTGATTGTTGTCCAAGGTTCTGCTCAGGCCCCAGCCTGATTGGAGGTGACATAGCAGTCACTGAGGGACCTGGATGTAGGTCCCTCTAGGTAGCATTCTTATTCCTTGTTTAAGTTTTCAGAAATTATGTGATTTGTATGATTTGTATGAAAGTTGTTTGTTAGCCTGTTGATTGGTTTGATTATGCTCATGCTAGGATGGTATGCATGTTATAAGCTTGTTTAAGCAGATTTGTGCAAAGTTGGATAGATTTACTTTGATAAAAATTGATTTTCAAATTTAAAGGAGTGTTTGGATTTGCATATTAACTGAGCTTCTTTGGGAAATTTTGTGTTAAAATCTGTTCTACATACTCAACAAGTTAGTAGTAGGTGATAGTGGTATTTGTCTTTCAGTTTGGTAGGAGTTTAAACACATTTGTATGCTTAAATTTGTCATTATAGCATAAAATCAGAAACTGCCTTGTTTTGACTGTTTTTGTTGAAATTTTACCACCAATCTTGGTCATCTGCAAGGGTTAAGTGATTAATAGGATTGTGTATTGCTTATTTGCCATTTGATTGGACTGAGTACAAGATTTGAGCCATTGAATTTCATTTTTATGCAAGTAAAAAGGGGTCACTGTTCATCAGAAACATGAATGATTAATCAGAAACTTTTGGTGCTCTTTGTGTGAGATTTTGTGTTAGGACTTGCTTGTTTTTGTGTTTGCATTGACTCCTTATACTCAACTGAGTATAAGGGTGCCTTATTGCCCAATATAAGCTCACAAATAAGCTCTCCTGAGCTTATTGGTCAACTGACCAACAAAATAGACTAGCAGTGGGAACAAACTTCCCACTGGTAGCACAATAGTTGGTACTGCTCAACTAGCAGACAAAACCAACTACATGTCACTTTCAGTAATCTTTCTTTTTTGTCTTTAGTGACTGAATTTTAGAGTTAGGACTTCAAACTTGTTTCTATATTTTTCTAATTTTAATTTTGATTTTTCTGATTAATTAGATTTTTATTTACTGTTCATTTTATATTTTTAGATTAAATAGCATTTTTAATTAACTTTAATATTTCTGTTTTTGGCATTTAGTGCCAAAAATCAATATTTTTCAGTTTCAACATTTTTCTTTTATTAAGAAAAACATTTTAAGATTTCTGGTATAAAAAGTTTTCACTGTTCATCTTTTAATTATATTTTATAATTAATTTAGTTTAATTAGGGTTTTATTTAAACTACTTTTGTCTTTTAGTGAAAAATTTTATATTCTTCAAACTTTTTCAATTTTCTACTGTTCATTAGAGTAAATTAGGATTTTTAAAATTGGTAAATTATTTTTAGCATTATTTTATTATTTTTTATAAATATTTTGGTTTAAAAATAGTTTTTAGTGTTTTAAAAATAGAAAAATAGTTTACAAAAATTAGGAAAAATACTTTTTAGTCTTTAGATAATATAAGTAAGTTATTCGTTCAATAAATTAATATTTTGGACATTTTGATTAATTATATTTAATTTTAGGGCTTTAATTAGCATTTAAAATTGAATATTTAATTAATAAAAGGTTTCAAAATATTTTTATTGAATTTTTATTCTTATTTATATTATTTTAGATTACTTTTAGCTTTTAATTAACTTTTAGGTTTAAAATTTTTAATTTTGTAGTTTTTACGGTTTTACGTGAACGCCTTTTCGTCTTAGCTCCATCCGTCTTCGTAACCGTCATTTCTTTCTTATTTCTATTTTCTTTTCTTCTCAATATAATCACAAACATTAATCAATTCATTACACAACACACGTGCCTCCTTGGGAAACGAACTTGAACTTATTTGGTCATTAGTGCTCGGTTTTCCTAAACTGACACTTAACGCTTACCACTATTTTGTTGTTCTTTTCCTAAAGGGTACAAAAACTCTACATCAATTGTCGTGGTGGAATTACTATACTCAACTTGTTGGTTTAGAAGAAGCCTATAAGATGAAGTGGTTGGATTTTAAGTGCCTCCTAATGACACGATATTATCCTTCAACAGAAATCGAGAAAGTGAAAAAGGAATTTTGCTATCTAGTAACACAAGGAATTGATCTCAAAGCCTATTTGGGAAATTTGAAGAGTTAGCAGAATTTTATCCTATCACTAATTACCAAAGAATGATGAAAGCTTTCATCAAAAGATTTCCCCAAGGATTCAGGAGAATGATTACAATTTCTAAACCCCACAGTTTAGAAGAAGCCATTAAAATTTCTCAGAAATGGATGGATCATGTAATCAGTCACAATCCTGTGTAAGAATTAAATACCCTTAAACGTAAATTTAGCAAAGAAGAAGAATCTGCTGAAACTAAACCAATCCCCTAAATTTTTCCTATGATCCCTATTTCCTACCTATATTACCCAAATCCCAACTTAGTTAACCTCTCCAAACCAAAAACTAATTATGCTGGACATCTTCCTCTTTGTGTGAAGTGCCTACTGCATCACAAATGACATTGCTACGTTAAGTGTCAGAATTGCTTCAAGATAGGTCATCGAACACGATCTTTTTGGAGCAAGGCAAATTTTTAGACTTTCCTAAGATCATCATATTTTGTAAATAAATAACTGTGATAAATATACGCTAAGTGTCAGAATTGCTTCAAGATAGGTCATCTCTTGAGTATTATTGTGTTATCTTACTTCATTATCTGACAGAACAACTCATTTGTATTATATGTACTTAGAATTATATGTATTTGACCATCTTTGGACTAGATATTTAACTTATGTCTTAACGGAATTTCGAAATCTGAATTACAAAATGTTTAACTAAATTTTATTTATGAAAAATAGGTAAGAACAAGTAATGAGAAACTTATTTCAGAATTCCTTAAGATAAATGACATGACACCATCTGGATCATTGTCGATTGTATTTCATAAATGATATGGAAAATTTAACAAGGTTATACCCAAAATAATATGTCGACATAAAGTGCCAATATATAATTAATACACTCAGAAGAATGTTAACTTTTATACCAATGGATTAATGTAAGAGAACTATCCAGATTTTAGAATTTTATACTCCATGTATGCATTATATTATCTGGAATTGTACTTATCCTATGAAGGTATTATATAAATAGAGCTTTGTAGTGCAATAAGAAGTAACTGTTAGCTGTCTACTGGATTAAAATGGCGATTTGTGAAAAATATTTACCAATGATAATCACAATTACTTTCTCAAGAGGAATGAGAAGCTACACCATACAAAAAAATATTAAAATTTGGTAAGATGTCTCCCTATAATCCAAATTGATTTAGAAAGACACGATAATCAATTCAAAATTTTGAATTAAGTTGTGACTTATTGACTTGAGTTTTATCCAAGAAACTCATAAATAATTACATTTCCCTTTATATTTTGAACACTAAGGAGGATTTACCTGATTAAGCGGTATGATTTACACTTATTTTGTAATCTTTATAGATTTCATTACAATCTAAGTGGTTAGTATATAAATTAACACTTCACAAGTGTTCATTTTCGCTATAACTCTAATAGAAGAGATTGATTAAAGAGGAGATAACAACAGTAAAAGCTTTATTCATTGATATATGAATAGAATGTTAAAATAAGATTTTGAACGCGAGAACTACATCTGCCCTTTAGATACACTATGTTATAGTTATAATATCGGGATGAGATTTCTTTAAGGGGAAGAGTCTATGACAACCCATAAAATTCACAAGTGTGATATGTACTATGATTGAATGGAAGTGGAAAAGCCACAAGAAATTTTTGCTTTTTATATATTACTTGGTAGAATGAACTGTTTCTCACACCCTAAACTATCATATCAGCATATCCCTATTTGTTGCAATATACAATACTATATAATAAGTGTATGTTCTAAAAGTGATTTAACAAGTAAGAATATCTCAAGTATAACTATGGTACCCTAAATTCCCTTAGAAACCCTAAGATCCTTATAATAGGTTGTAAACTTAAGGATTATGAGATTATGAATACACAATACATATAACGAGTAATCAAGGATTACAATTGAGTAACATACATATCATATAAAGGTATAAAGTTATCCAAGAATAGTAAGTATAAACCATACAAATCTAAAGTACAAATAAGTATACATAATAGTCTAGATCATCACCTAGAAACCTTTACAAATAATGTTTCGAGCAATGTAATTATACATCAACTATGTATCTATGATAAATACAATATACTAATTCAAATCTACTATATAAAGAAGAGATAAGCAATCATAAAGTTGTAAAACCCGCATGCTTTTACCATGAATAGTACCCTTAAGATCGTACGTACTAGATTTAAACTTTCCTAATATAGCATGATTACGATTACGTGTTAGGATTTTACGTATTACGTACGTGTTAGAACACGATAAGTATTTACTACGCACGATCACTTAATAATTATTTGACGATAATTAATCACGAGCATGCGATCATGAAATCATGAACGTAATTAAAACACTAACTATTATTAATTACATATATATATTTATTACGCGCGTAATTAAATATATTAGATCACGGTATTTACGTAACGAGAACACTTAAAACGCGAACACAAATAATCACGAACGTATAACTTAACATTGAGACACGGAAAAAGGTACGGGTACCTCAAGTGGGGCCCCTACCCGCGGCTACAAGGCAAAATGGGCCAAGCCCATTTGTCAAATTTTACTAAAAGAGAAAAAGGGATTTTTCACTACTCATTTAGTTTTACAGAAGATTTTTAGCAAAAACCTAAAAACCCTCTTCCTTGTTCTTTTTGTGCCGCCACCCTAAAACACCACAAGGAGGTGGTTTGTGATCTTGGATCTTGGAAGTTTAATTGGTGATCGTGTTTGTTCTTCATCCTTTTCATCCACGAATTCGGTAAATCCTTTTTAAACCTTTTCTTTTGATTTGATCTTTTTATAAATCAAGAACATGTTATGTTTTTTACAAAAACCTAATAAATAAACATGGATTTAACATGATTTGGGGTTTAATAAAATCAAAAGTATGTTTTTAAAGGGTGTTTGTTTTAGCCGTGGCCTACACCGAACCCGAAAGGGGATTCAGTTTGGCCAACCGACCACCACCAAGACCGTATGGTCTCGGTTGGTACGTGTGGGTCCCACAGCAGCCTCAAGAGACGGGGTACCCCGATTTGGTTCGGGGTACGGTGTCGATTTCATGTCCGGTTCATTGTTTTTAGTTTAGATCCGGTTCATGGTGTATGTTAGTTTTTATGATTTATGATCTTATGTTAAAAATTAAATTAATAAAATGATATGATTAATTTAATAACATGACTTAGGTTATTTTAATTATTATAATCATGAAATTAATTAACCTAAATATTTTATATTTTAGACTTATAATTAATTAATTATTTAAAAACCATGACTAATAATTAATTAACATGACTTAGGTTATATTATTAATATATAATAATACATGTTTTAACCTAAGTATTTAACTTTATTTAATTAAAAACATGTTATACTTTAATTAAATATTTTAACCTATAGTTTAATTTAATTACATGAAATAATTATTAAACTATACATTATATCATATGACTTAGAAAATAATCATAAAAACACTTAGGCTTATATACTTAGCTTATTTAACCAGCTTATTTCTAATTATGGAAACTTTCTATTTTTAGAAACTTAATTAAATAAGGCAGCTAATCTATTTATGGAAACCTTTTATTTTTAGAAACTTATTTATTTCAGGCAGCTAATCTATTTATGGAAACTTATTTAATTAAGGCAGCTGATCTATTTATGGAAACTTTCTACTTTTAGAAACTTATCTATTTTAAGCAGTAAATCTATTTTTGAAAACTTTCTATTTTTGGAAAGTTTATATTTTAGAAAACTTTCTATTTTTGGAAACTTTCTATTTTTGGAAACTTTCTATTTCTGATAACTTTCTATTTTTGGAAACTTTCTATTTTTGGAAACTTTCTATTTTAGGAAATCTGCTATTTTTGGAAAGTTACTTATTATTACACAGTAAGTATAATAACACATGAAAATACCAGAAATACTTAATCAGATTAAACAGAATATAAGATAAACACAGTTTAAGGCTTTAAAACAGTAAAACATGGTAAGAACACATAAAATAAGCTAAGACATGACATAAAACCAGCTACGTATTAGTAAGCATATACTTATTCATGTATATATTTATGTAGCACTAGTGATTCGGAAGTAGGATTCCTCTCAGTTCGTCTTCTTCGTTCACTGGACATAAGGTACGGATTCCCGTCCTTTCAGTATGTACATTCTTTCCTTATTAGGATTCCCCGTATGCAGCCAACTGTTTTCCCGTAGTATAAGTTATGTGTTTGATTGCTTATGTTTAATTAAGATTACCTATAGCCATATACATGCATGACCAGTTTCACCTAGTTATGGAGGTACCATAACCATAACATTAGAGGCACTGATGTTATGACTTCACCACGGCGGAGTGATTGCTCGTGGCGTCCCTTCAGCTTTTGGCCATTTATACTATATTTATCATGTGGGGCGTATGGGTGCATCCTAGTTACATGTTTTTATTCAGTATTTCATGGTGAATGTGGTGTGTGCCTTGCATCCTTCACAAGGAGCTGATCCTCCTACCCAAAAACCAGTATATTAAATTAGAGGCAGCCCCTCTAATTTGCATGATGAGGTCACCCCTCCAAGTATTCATGCACGGTGGATTTTCATGACCTATATTGGCTAATGGTAAAATATGACAAACAGTTTTTATAAGAAGAACATAAGACTTTCAAACTATTTAACAAGTTTTATCAAGACTTAACCAGGTTACTTGGGACTTAGTTTTATTCCGCTTTTATATGTTATATGCTTATCCTATTCATGCTTTATTGTACATCCGTGCACTGAGCGTATTTGCTCAGCCGTTTTCCTTTTCTATGTTCCCAAAACGGCAGGTACTCAGGGACGCTCGTAGACACTAAGGGTACGTGCATATGGACTGGAAGCTGTCTAGCCTTCTTTACTTTATGCATTTCCTTTCTTATGATACTTATGCTTTGGACATTGTTTAGTCCTTTCCTTTATTATACTATGTTTGTGTGTGATGAGCTTTACATTTGGACTACCAATGTTTGATTCCGGTATTTTCCTTTTATGGTCAAGTAATGTTTGGACATTTTTCCTTGTATGCTTTGATGACACACCATAATTGTTTGTGACATTTCCATTATCAAAATGGGGTGTTACAATTATGGTATCAGAGCCAAGGCTTCAACCTGTAGGCTCTCAAATATGACATGTGATTAGTGGGTAGTCACTACGGTCTTCCTAGAACAGACAGTTGTTTTCATGCGTTCATCATTTTTAAGCATACATATACATGTCATTGTCGCAGATTTTTTTTTGACTAAGTAATGGTTGGTACAGGACTGGCCTTATTTAGTCGCATGTGTTTTATCGAAACTTTTAAATTTGGGACCGACCCATAGGCGTCCCCTCGATATGTCTTTTGTTTTGGGTGAACTGACCAGAGGCGTTTACTCTCGAGCATACAAAAGTTTTCATAAAATTGCATCATGCATTCATACACAAAATTTTCTTGCATAAAATTTTTCTCGTGAAATTTTGGTATAAATTTTTTTTTCATGTATATATATATATATATATATATATATATATATATATATATATATATATATATATATATATATATATATATATATATATATATTATGTTTTGATCTGTTTAGTCATATGTTTTATGTTATACTGTCAGATGGTTCTCACACGCAAACACGAGCAGCTCAATGTTGCAATTCAGGTTGCCATGCAAGCCTTGCTTCCTCAACTGAGGAATGACATCAGGGCTGAAGTTCAAGCTGCCAACAATCAGCAGCATAATCAGGCACCTCCTCCTCCTCCTCCAGTGACATTAGCAGTATGGCTGGAGAGATTCAACAAGCTTCGCCCTCGAGCTTTTGAGAAGACAGATAGCCCTAGCGATGCTGAAAGCAGGTTGGCACACATCGAGAAGATTTTCAACGCTATGGGCTGTGACGCCGCATACAAGGCGAGGTTGGCATGATATCGGTTCGAAGGCGATGTACTCAACTGGTGGTTAGCATTGATGTAGTCTGAAGGTGGTGACGAGTGGGTTGTTGGTTTGACTTGGGCTCAGTTCAAGGACAGGGTGATGGAGCAGTTCTTTCCCAAGGCTGAGCAGGACAAGCTCAAGAGAGAGTACCACGGGATCCGACAGAGAGCTGGGGAGAATAGCAACGAGTTTATGCAGCGCTTTCTTCGCTTGGCTGGTTTCCTTGGTGCGGCAGCAGGTACTCCGAAAGAGCAGGCACATCACTTTAGATGGGCTCTTCGCACATCGGTCGCAAACAATCTGGTGTGTGCTACGTTCAACACTGTAGCACAAGTGACCGATGCAGCACGAAAACTGGAGATGCTGCAGGAGAGAGATGATTTCGGGGAAGCTGAAAGACCCGACAAGAGGTAAAACATTCGTATTCAAGCGGTGACCAATCCGTATACTTTCCATACGTCAATTATTCATCTCTTTAAATGTATCTTCCAGAAAGAAAACTGGGGACCGGTCTCAGCCGGCTACTCAGCAGCAGCCTCATCAGCCCAAGGGAAACGGTCAGACTAACGACCGTTCTGCTACGGATAGGCGTGGCGGTAATGATAATTACCGTAACAACGCTGGGCACTCCAACAGCAGCAGGTCCTAATACTTACGCATTTCCTTATGTTTTCATGTTATAACTCATATTCTGACACTTTAGCAAAACTCCTACCAGGAACTATGGAAACGGTAGGGACCAGAACCAGAGAGGTTCGCAGCCTAGCCGTCCAGCTATCACTGGTATTAAATCTTACGATTATCCGCTTTGTCCTTTGTACCCAATTACCATGTCTTATGTAAAATGTTTTACCAGGTTCTCAGTCAGCCAGAGCACCTGCTGGAGGATACACTCATCCTCTTTGCTCTACTTGTCACCGTAGGCACCCAGGACCATGTCGCCGTAATACTGATGTGTGCTTCAAGTGTGGTCTTCCTGGCCATATTATGAAGGATTGTCGTAAGGGCGAGATGGAGGGTACATCGGGACATGCTGATACCAAGCCGCCTCCTACTGTCGGGCGTGTCTACACGACATCTCGAGACCAGGCCAACAAGTCTACAGGTACCATCACTAGAATCTTGTATATGTATGGTCAAGCTGCATGTGTTCTTTTCGATACGGGTGCTACTCACTCGGTTATTTCTACTGCTTATGCTAAGAACATTAGGATGCCTCCCTTGCCACTAGAAAATAGGCTTACTATTTCCACGCCTTTGAGGGACTCTGTATTAATCACCCATGTATACAAGAGTCTTCCCTTAGAATTTGACGATAAGGTTCGACCTGTCGACGCACTTCCGCTGGACATGAATGACTTCGACATGATTTTGGGCATGGATTGGCTAGCCAAGCATCATGCTACCATAGACTGCCATTCATATCAAGTTATCTTCGGTGATGTTAATGCACTAGAGTACATTCATAATGGGTTCATACCCGGACGGTCTGTACAAGTCATATCTAGCCTGCAAGCGCGTGCACTACTGTCACATGGCTGCGAGGGTTATCTAGCTACGGTTCACGACATGGATGCTGAATCCCCATCAATTCAGGATCAACCTATAGTGTCGGAATTCCAAGATGTTTTTCCAGCAGAACTTCCGGGCATACCACCTGCACGAGAAGTGGAATTCAGTATCGAGATGGTTCCAGGAGCTGAACCAATCTCCAAGGCTCCTTATCGCATGGCTCCCATAGAGCTGAAGGAGCTGAAGGATCAACTGCAAGAACTTCTTGAACGAGGTTTCATTCGATCGAGCGCATCTCCATGGGGCGCACTGGTCTTGTTTGTTAAGAAGAAGGACGGCAGTATGCGTCTTTGCATAGACTATCGCGAGCTCAACAAGATTACTATTCGGAATAGGTATCCACTGCCACGCATTGACGATCTGTTTGACCAACTCCAAGGGGCCAAACACTTTTCCAAGATTGATCTTAGGTCAGGCTATCATCAGCTACGGGTCAAGGAGCAGGACATCGCTAAGACTGCCTTTCGTACCCTTTATGGCCACTACGAGTTTGTAGTTATGCCATTTGGCCTGACAAATGCTCCAACAGTGTTCATGGATTTGATGAACAGACTGATTTTCTCAAAGTACAAGGAGGAACACGAAGACCATCTTCGTACAGTACTACAGATTCTTCGCCAGAAGCAGTTGTATGCTAAATTCTTCAAGTGTGAGTTCTGGTTAGACAAGGTGGCATTCTTAGGTCACATTGTGTCAGTAGAAGGAATCACTATGGATCTAGCGAAGGTTGAGGCCATTACTAAGTGGCCAAGGCCGACATCAGCGACGGAAGTCCGCAGTTTCTTAGGCTTAGCTGGCTATTACCGTAGATTCATGGATAAATTTTCCCGCCTAGCACTACCATTGACCAAACTGATGCGGAAAGGGGAGAAATTCGTCTGGACTGAAGATCGAGAGAAGAGCTTTGAAGACCTGAAGCAGAAGCTAGTATCTGCACCTATTCTTACTCTACCATCTGGTACGGGTGGATTTCAAATCTACAGCGATGCATCGGGGAAGGGACTTGGCTGTGTTCTCATGCAACATGGGAAAGTGATCGCGTACGCTTCACGGCAGCTTAAGCCTTATGAAGAAAATTACCCCACGCACGACCTGGAACTTGCTGTATTCGTGTTTGCATTGAAGATATGGAGGCACTACTTATATGGAGAATCATGTGACATTTTCACGGACCACAAGAGTTTGAAGTATATCTTCACTCAGCATGAATTAAACATGAGGCAGAGGAGATGGTTAGAGCTGTTGAAGGATTATGACATTAATCTACAGTATCATCCCGGAAAGGCTAATGTAGTAGCAGATGCTCTTAGCAGAAGTCCGGAATGATCAACGGCATTAAAATCGAAGAGGAAATCATCAGAGACTTGGAGCGACTAGACATCGAGATCATGGTACGTGGACAGCATGGTTTCTGGGCTAATCTTAGAGTAGAACCCGAGTTGCTATCTAAGATCAAGGAAGCTCAGAAGGATGACGGAGAAATCTGGGCGATAGTATAGAATTTGGAGAAGCAGACATAATTCAGAGTAGATGCAGATGGTATCGTATGGCAGGGCACGAGACTTTGTGTTCCTGATGACCAAGAACTCCGGGAAGCTTGTTAGCTGAAGCTCATAGCTCCCCATTCTCTATACATCCTGGTTCGACTAAGATGTACCATGACATCAAGCAGTACTTTTGGTGGAGTGGTATGAAACAGGATGTGGCCACTTACGTCTCCAAATGTCTTACCTGCCAGCAGGTTAAGATCAAGCATTAGCGATCTGGCGGTCTCCTTCAACCGTTAGATATTCCAGAGTGGAAGTGGGACAAAATCACCATGGATTTTGTTACTGGTCTTCCGCCTACTAACAGGAAGCACGATGCAATTTGGGTTATCGTAGATCGACTTACCAAATCAGCTCATTTCTTACCGATCCGGTAAGTAAACTCGCAGATACGTACAGAAGAGAGATCATGAGACTCCACGGTGCACCATCCAGCATCGTCTCAGACATAGATCCTCGATTCACTTCACGCTTTTGGAAAAGTCTGCAGAAATCTTGGGGTACACAACTTAAGCTTAGCACGGCTTTTCATCCTCAAACGGACGGACAGTCGGAGCGAACCATTCAGACATTGGAAGATCTGTTGAGGTCATGTGCGTTGGAATGGACGGGCGATTGGGACGATTACATCTGTTTGGTGGAATTTTCGTACAACAACAGTTGGCACGCAAGTACCAAGTGTGCTCCATTTGAGATGTTGTATGGCAGAAAGTGTCGCGCCCCAATCTGCTGGGATCAGGTTGGTGAGCGAACACTTGAAGGACCGGAAATAATAGAGATGACCAATGAGAAGATCGCAGTAGCTAAGCAGAAAATTCAGGAGGCACGGTCACGTCAGAAGAGTTACGCCGATAAGCATCGTAGGGATATACACTTTAACGTAGGAGATCACGTCTTCCTTAAGGTTTCGCCGGCACGTGGTGTTAGACGCTTCGGGATTAAAGGGAAGCTCAGTCCTCGTTTCATCAGACCGTTTGATATCATTGAACGAGTTGGTGAAGTATCTTACCGATTGGCGTTACCTCCGCAGCTCTCGCATGTGCACAATGTGTTTCATGTGTCCTTACTCAGAGGGTACCAGTATCATCCCCTTCACATGGTTCAGTATCCACTGGAACAGATACGTGAAGATCTCACTTTTATAGAAGAACCCGAACGAGTTCTTGACAGACAAGAACGAGTCATGAGATAGAAGACGATTCCATTCGTCAAAATTCTATGGAGGGATCATACCGAGCGGGAAGCCACTTGGGAAACAGAGGAGTCTATACGGGCTTCTTACCCTCATTTCATATTTTGAATTCGGGTATGTTCTTCTTTTCCAGTTTACCTTATCTATAATTCGGGGACGAATTATTCTTTTTATGGGGGAAGAGTTGTAAAATCCACATGCTTTTACCATGAATAGTACCATTAAGATCGTACGTACTAGATTTAAACTTTCCTAATATAGCATGATTACGATTACGTGTTAGGATTTTACGTATTACGTACGTGTTAGAACACGATAAGTATTTACTACGCACGATCACTTAATAATTATTTGACGATAATCAATCACGAGCATGCGATCATGAAATCATGAACGTAATTAAAACACGAACTATTATTAATTACATATATATATTTATTACGAGCGTAATTAAATATATTAGATCACGGTATTTACGTAACGAGAACACTTAAAAAGCGAACACAAATAATCATGAACGTATAACTTAACATTAAGACACGGAAAAAGGTACGGGTACCCCAAGTGGGGCCCCTACCCGCGGCTACAAGGCAAAATGGGCCAAGCCCATTTGTCAAATTTTACTAAAAGGGAAAAAGGGATTTTTCACTACTCATTTAGTTTTACAGAAGATTTTTAGCAAAAACCTAAAAACCCTCTTCCTTGTTCTTTTTGTGCCGCCACCCTAAAACACCACAAGGAGGTGGTTTGTGATCTTGGATCTTGAAAATTTAATTGGTGATCGTGTTTGTTCTTTATCCTTTTGATCCACGAATTCGGTAAATCCTTTTTAAACCTTTTCTTTTGATTTGATCTTTTTATAAATCAAGAACATGTTATGTTTTTTACAAAAACCTAATAAATAAACATGGATTTAACATGATTTGGGGTTTAATAAAATCAAAAGTATGTTTTTAAGGGGTGTTTGTTTTAGTTGCGGCCTACACCGAACCCGAAAGGGGATTTTGTTTGGCCAACTGACCACCACCAAGACCGTATGGTCTCGGTTGGTGCGTGTGGGTCCCACGGCAGCCTCAAGACACGGGGTACCCCGATTTGGTTCGGGGTACGGTGTCGATTTTATGTCCGGTTCATTGTTTTTAGTTTAGATCCGGTTCATGGTGTATGTTAGTTTTTATGATTTATGATCTTATGTTAAAAATTAAATTAATAAAATGATATGATTAATTTAATAACATGACTTAGGTTATTTTAATTATTGTAATCATGAAATTAATTAACCTAAGTATTTTATATTTTAGACTTATAATTAATTAATTATTTAAAAACCATGACTATAATTAATTAATTAACATGACTTAGGTTATATTATTAATATATAATAATACATGTTTTAACCTAAGTATTTAACTTTATTTAATTAAGAACATGTTATACTTTAATTAAATATTTTAACCTATAGTTTAATTTAATTACATGAAATAATTATTAAACTATACATTATATCATATGACTTAGAAAATAATCATGAAAACACTTAGGCTTATATACTTAGCTTATTTAACCAGCTTCTTTCTAATTATGGAAACTATCTATTTTTAGAAACTTAATTAAATAAGGCAGCTAATCTATTTATGGAAACCTTTTATTTTTAGAAACTTATTTATTTCAGGCAGCTAATCTATTTATGGAAACTTATTTAATTAAGGCAACTGATCTATTTATGGAAACTTTCTATTTTTAGAAACTTATCTATTTTAAGCAGTAAATCTATTTTTGGAAACTTTCTATTTTTGGAAACTTTCTATTTTTGGAAACTTTCTATTTTTGGAAACTTTCTATTTTTGGTAACTTTCTATTTTTGGAAACTTTCTATTTTTGGAAACTTTCTATTTTAGGAAACCTGCTATTTTTGGAGAGTTACTTATTATTACACAGTAAGTATAATAACACATGAAAATACCAGAAATACTTAATCAGATTAAACAGAATATAAGATAAACACAATTTAAGGCTTTAAAACAGTAAAACATGGTAAGAACACATAAAATAAGCTAAGACATGACATAAAACCAGCTACGTATTAGTAAGCATATACTTATTCATGTATGTATTTATGTAGCACTATTGATTCGGAAGTGGGATTCCTCTCAGTTCGGCTTCTTCATTCACTGGACATAAGGTACGGATTCCCGTCCTTTCAGTATGGACATTCTTTCCTTATTAGGATTCCCCGTATGCAGCCAACTGTTTTCCCGTAGTATAAGTTATGTGTTTGATTGCTTATGTTTAATTAAGATTACCTATAGCCATATACATGCATGACCAGTTTCACCTAGTTATGGAGGTACCATAACCATAACATTAGAGGCACTGATGTTATGACTTCACCACGGCGGAGTGATTGCTCGTGGCGTCCCTTCAGCTTTTGGCCATTTATATTATATTTATCATGTGGGGCGTATGGGTGCATCCTAGTTACATGTTTTTATTCAGGATTTCATGGTGAATGTGGTGTGTGCCTTGCATCCTTCACAAGGAGCTGATCCCTCCTACCCAAAAACCAGTATATTACATTAGAGGCAGCCCCTCTAATTTGCATGATGAGGTCACCCCTCCAAGTATTCATGCACGGTGGATTTTCATGACCTATATTGGCTAATGGTAAAATATGACAAACAGTTTTTATAAGATAAACATAAGACTTTCAAACTATTTAACCAGTTTTATCAAGACTTAACCAGGTTACTCGGGACTTAGTTTTCTTCCGCTGTTATATGTTATATGCTTATCCTATTCATGCTTTATTGTACATCCGTGCACTAAGCGTATTTGCTCAGCCGTTTTCCTTTTCTATGTTCCCAAAACGGCAGGTACTCAGGGATGCTCGTAGACACTAAGGGTACGTGCATATGGACTGGAAGCTGTCTAGCCTTCTTTACTTTGTGCATTTCCTTTCTTATGATACTTATGCTTTGGACATTGTTTAGTCCTTTCCTTTATTATACTATGTTTGTGTGTGATGAGCTTTACATTTGGACTACCGATGTTTGATTCCGGTATTTTCCTTTTATGGTCAAGTAATGTTTGGACATTTTTCCTTGTATGCTTTGATGACACGCCATAATTGTCTGTGACATTTCAATTATCAAAATGGGGTGTTACAAAGTACTAATATTCACTAATCAAAAGCTAATTACAAGAAAATGACCTAAAACTAAGATTAGCATATAAAATCTATTCTACAATGAATTAGAACCTAATCTTTTTCCACAAATTATAAAACTAAACTAAGTATCATATTAAAGTAATACATTTATATCAAGTTAAGTTACAAGTTAATAAAGCATAAGGTAAAAGTTATCAAAACATAGGATCTTAAGCTCCCTTAATTATCCCTAGAATATGGTAAACCTATGTAAACCCTTAAACTAAGAATGTAGAAACCATAGAAGTAATAAACATATCATATAAACCCTAGAATAAGTTTTAATAAAGATATAAACCTTAATTACCCAAAATAGAAAGTCATTAGGCTTAATGATATAGAAACCCTTATATTAAGAAATCTACATGGAATCATTACCTAGTCTTTTAGGACAAGTCTACAAACACTCATAGCACTTCATTAAGGTTATAAGATTATATTAATACAATGTAAAATTACTCTAAAGCACAAGGTACAAGATTTCAATGCATCACTTGTAAATTAGGTCAAAATAGGTATTTTCGCTCCTTAGACATGTTTACCTAAACTAAACCATTAAACCAAGTGTAAGAACTCTTTGGACACTTAAAACATAATGTCTAGGACCTAAATTAAGTTTACATCAGTGTCTAATTGAAGGATAAAGCCTTTTACTAAGATTTAACCCTAGATCATTAGGAAACCCTAATCTACATAAGTATACTTCCCATTTCCACACCAAACCTTTGTTAAACTTCAAACCAAGGACCTAAATCTATTAAATAGAATTTACCCTAATTAAGCATTAATCAATAACTAATCACTTTCTTAAGTCCTTAATCACCAAAAACACAAACCATAAGTTACAAGCCCTAGTTTTTAAACCCGATTTTGTTATTTCCCTCAAAACTCATTTTTAAACCATTTCCCTCCATTCCAAGTTTAAAAACCAGATATTTATAAGTCCTAAGATATGTTATATGTGCCTACAAGTAGGTGCATAACCTCCTTGCTTGCTACACATCACCATTCTCATCCTAATCTAGCAGTGTACTATTTTTAGCCACATATGGAAGATTTGATCAAACTAGCTTATACATTCATCACCTAGACTTTCATAGACTTCCATAGCCTTCCTTAGTCAGTATCCTATCTATATTACACGTCCTAGGCCAGAGCGTGGATGCTAAGTCTTGCTACAAGTATAAATAGAGGCGTATAGTCTTCATTTGAAATTCGCACCCCGTTTTCTTAGTATCTCCTACCGATTCTCCATTTCCACCTCTTTATACGTCTTAGGAAATCCCATAATACCAGGAACCATGTCTAGAAGGAAGACATTGAAGCTCTTGAAGCTTTGGTAGCAAGTGGTGTTCATAGGAAGCCATTTTGGAGCCACCTAGGTAATCTCTATGTTAACCAAGCTTTGATCTTGTTATAATGATATATGAGACTTGTTATAATTTTTAAATGATGTTAGAAAGATAATCTAAAAAAACTAAGTCATTTCATCAATTTAAATAAAGATGTCTTAAAACCCTAGTTTTGTATTTTACATGAAATAATTAGTAAAACCCATTTCAAAAGCTATAATTCTGTAAAAATGTTCTTATTATGATTATAAATGTTTTTTGAAACTTTGTTTGTAGTTACTAGATCATTTGATGCATTTTTGAACTTGTTATATGATTTTTACAAGTATAGGGACTAAAACTGTCATTTTTGAAACTGTAAACCTTTCTGAGCTAAAAGTATCATTTTGTGAAAATATAAACTATAAGGATCAATATTGCAAAGTTTGAAACCCTAAGGTTAATATTTGAAGATATAAAACATAAATTATAAAACTATATACTTTGAGGGTTGAAAGTGTAAATATGTTAAACTTATAAATTATATGTTAAAAAGGTAATTATTCTTAAATTATAAACTTAAAGGATCAGTTTTTTCATTAATGAAACTATATAGATAAAATTTATATGATAAAACCTATTTTCTAAATGATTATAAAGTATAAGGACTTTTTTTGTCAATTATGAAACCAAAGGATAAAAGATGTGAATATAAAAAACATACCTATATTACTATGTGTCATGTTAGTAGGAAACTTTGTACAAAGATATTCCATCTCAATATTACGTTCTGACTGAGTGGTTGGGTTTACGAGTTAAAGTGCCCTCGTTCCTCAAACGTTTATAGAATGGCTTCTGAGTATGGTGGCCCGAACAATGATACAATACTATCATTTTAAATAATGTTAAAGAATGCATAACTAATAAATAAGAATTTTGAACCCATAATCAAAGACTTAATAATATACCAAATGCGTTAAACCAGGTTGGTGTGAGACCAAGTTCTTGTTTGTTAGCTCAAGTTGTTCTGTGTGACATAAACCTGACAAGATTACTGGACATATGATGAGTTCATAGCCTCACTAAAGTTAGCTACTTTCAAATGATTTGAAAAACCGTGAGGGGGATATATGCTAAACTGGAATACAAGTATTTTTTGTATGCTTCTCAGATATGTTCATTGACACTATGTTTACTGCTTCCTATGAAAGTCCCTTTTTAATTATGAACCGCTAATCATTCTAGGAATGAGTGCGAATATCATAAATAGTACTATTGGAGACTCACATCTCCTGTCTGGTCAAGTCGCACTTGCTAGAACCTCGGTGGTCAAACATGCATACTTTATGTTGCTATACATGATAGTTTGACAGACTTCCTCATAAGGGAAAAAGTGTTGGTTTTTATGTCTAGTCGTGGTATCATAAGCTTAGTGCAATTGATTCATTTATTATATAAACTTACGAGCAAATGACAACGTAGCTCAGGAAAAAGGATCTTGTATTCAAAATTATTTTAAACCTATGCATTCACTCAACATTCGTGTTGACATTAAGCATATATTTCAGGTACTGAAATTAATAGCATCGAGCAGCATACTGATGACTTGGAGAGATATAGTATTGGTAGTTTTTGTCATTCAAACCTATTTTTTAGATCTCGGGAACCTGTGATGTATAGAGTATGTACAATTATTTTATTGAAAATCTCTGATTTTGAATGATAATTTATAAAGAATAATTAAAGTTTATCTAAAGGCTCTTTTGAGTTGTTTTTCTATTATTGTGCTTTCGAATCATGAAGTAATACCCCTAAAAATATTATTCGATTGTGTCAAGGTAAATTGGGGGTGTTACAAATAGTATATAGGAATGCTTGATAAAACTAATTTTAAAAATTTAAACACCCTGACCCCCTTACCAAAGATAATAACTGTTCCTTCTATGAACACAAATTACTTCAAAAAAAATTATAACAAGGGTCCAACTTGAAGTGAGCTTCATATTTGTTCTGGCCGACAAACCCACATATGTAAAATGAAGTTTACTACCTTTACAGCTGACTTCGTGAGCTAAAGAGTTAACCCGATCATGTGGTACACCAACATCCTAGCAAGTCTTAGATAGGTTGACTTTTAATCCCACATAAAGTTGATAGCATCTTAGCATACGAACTAAAGATTTCACATTACATTTTGACCACTCACCAACGAATAGAATATCGTCAACAAACTAAATATGGGACATGATGTTACAGTTTTGAGCAACACGAATCCCCCTAAAGATGTTTTTCTAATTGCCTCCTCCATGACCACATGTAAAGCTTCGGCAGCAACTATAAAAAGTAATCCAGACTAAGGATCACCTTACCTAAAACCTCTCTGGAAAGAAAATTTCTTAAATGGAGATACATTAATAAGAATCGAAGTCGTTGATGAGTTGAAACAACCCTTAATCCAGTTTGGCCATATGAAGCCAAAACCCATCTAGATCATAACATTATCAAATAACTTCTGGTGAATCAAATCAAACGTCTTTTGAATGTCGGCCTTATAGTTTAGACTTATGCTTCTAAACTAATTTAAGTGAGCTCTATTGTTTGTCCAATTGAAGCCTCATGAAAATTTGGATTTTTGTTTTTTGTTTTTTTCTTATTGTAGCGTGAATATATAACTAATGAGGTAAAATATTAATATCGTGATTGTAATCGAGTTGAGCTAGCTCACAAGTACTTTATTCAAGATCACACTACCAAAAAGTGACATATTTTCACACTTTTTTACACATTTTAAATTAATGTGTAATGTATTTTGAGTTTGTAAAAATTTATAATTTATAATTATGTTATAATTAGTTACATAAACAAGTGTAAACAAAATATGAAAAACAATAGTTATATATGTAAATAAAACCCACACTTTTTAGAGTAAAAATCTAAAACTCATTTAAACTTTCAAGTGTGGAATCCATTTTAAACACCCAATATCTATATGTGAAGTGTGGAGGATTTTGGTATTCCAAATGGGATTCAAATTTGAAAGGCTATCGCGACGAGGATTATCATCTTTTTATCGAGAGGCATGTGTATATATTTTTGACGAACTTTTTTTCGTTTTCTTTTCTTATGTCACGTTTGAGAAAATTATATTTGATTCGTATCACGAATCATAAATGATTTTGAGAAATCATATATAATTTGAAGAAATCATATATGATTTTGAGAACTCATATATGATTTTGAGAAATCATATATAATTTTGAGAAATCCGAATCATATATGATTTTCTCAGACATGACTGCAAAAATATAAAAGAAAGTACGTTGAAAGTTTATACATGTGCTCCCACTACAACAATAATGAGTTTAGGGTCGCCCCTTTTCTAGGGTCGACTTAGTCGTCCCTAGATTAAGGGGGGACCCACCACTTTTACAACAAAATCTTGGTCAAAAGGGCTGAGGGGACAAAGTGGGGCCCAACAAACCTAGGGACGACTAAGTCGTCCCTAGGTTTAATAAACTTATTATTCCGTTTTTAAATCTTTTTTATATATTTAAAATTAATATAATTTTTTTTTATTTAAAAAGTTTAAAATGAAAGAGGGGACCACAAACCCTAGGGACGACTTAGTCGTCCCTAGGTTAAATAAACTGATTATTCCGATTTTTAAATCTTTTTTATATATTTAAAATTAATATAAATTATTTTTATTTAAAAAGTTTAAAATGAAAGTGGGGACCCCAAATCCTAGGGACGACTTAGTCGTCCCTAGGTTAAGTAAAATTATCTTATTTACTTAAAATTATTTAAACTTTATACATATTTAAAAAAATATATATATTTAGTTAAAAAAAACTTTATACATATTTAAAAAAAACTTTATATATATTTAAAAAAAATTATATATTTAGAAAAAAAATTATACATATTTAAAAATAACTTTATACATATTAAAAAAACTTTATACATATTTAAAAAAAATTTATACATATTTAGAAAAAAAAAATTATACATATTTAAAAATAACTTTATACATATTTAAAAAAAACTTTATATTTATTTAAAAAAAACTTATATGTATTTAAAAAAAAACTTTAGATATATATTTAACACTTACAAACTAGTTACAACGATAATAGATTCATAAATAAGAAAAAAAAACACATTACAAATTAGTTAAAATACAAATTAACACATTAAAATAACAAATAGATTCATAAATAAGAAAAAAAACACATTACAAACTAGTTAAAACTAAAAGTACAGATTAACACATAATAATAAAATACAAATTAACACATTAAAATAACAAATAGATTACTACTCAAAGCTAAGATTTTCCATATCATTTAAAAACTCATGAAGTATTGCAGCCGATTGACATGCGTGGTCTTCAGGATGCCTTTCCATTTCTAATCTTGTCTCTAGCATCTTTATCTTTAGATCTTTGATCTTGCAATTAGAGCACTCAGTTGGTGCAGATTGAGAAGGACCTGTAGAAGAACTTGGATGTGAACCTTGAGGTGTTGAAGATCCAGGGGAAGATCTTATACGGAGTTCGAGATCAAAATCATCCTTCCATTTAAAATATTTACATCCATAATCATCTGTTTTTGGCTGTTACAAAGTAAACAAATAACATGACATGTCATTTTAATAATCACACGTATTACATAACTAAAACATTTGATTGTTTACCTTCGAAAGAGGACATGCATAGTAAAGTTTACCAAAGCTATGAGGTTGATGTGACTGTCTCAACACAATATATCCCTTTCTACATGTACACTTATAAGCTTCAAGCGGATCCATATTATGCAAAATCGGGTGGTGGTGGTGGTGAGTTTGGTATGAGAGGATAAGAGTTTGTGAGGATAAGAGCTACCATAAATAAAGATAAAAATTTAGGGACGACACATTTAGGGACGACTTAGTCGACCCTAGCTTTCCCGCCAACATTTTCCCGTCAGCATTTCCCGCCAACATTTCCCGCCAATATTTCCCGCCAATATTTGATCACTTAAACATGCTTAAGCTTAGTATTTTTAGCTTAATGGTCACCTCAGAGCAATAATAACATATTGTCTTACACTCTAACATATGGACTCATCGGTTGAACCTATAACGTATAACCGTAACATATGGACTCATCGGTTGAACCTATAACGTATAACCGTAACATATGGACTCATCGGTTGAACCTATAACGTATAACCGTAACATATGGACTCATCGGTTGAACCTATAACGTATAACCGTAACATATGGACTCGTCGGTTGAACCTATAACGTATAACCGTAACATATGGACTCATCGGTTGAACCTATAACGTATAACCGTAACATATGGACTCATCGGTTGAACCTATAACGTATAACCGTAACATATGGACTCATCGGTTGAACCTATAACGTATAACCGTAACGTATGGACTCATCGGTTGAACCTATAACGTATAACCGTAACGTATGGACTCATCGGTTGAACCTATAACGTATAACCCTAACATATGGACTCGTCGGTTGAACCTATAACGTATAACCCTAACATATGGACTCATCGGTTGAACCTATAACGTATAACCGTAACATATGGACTCATCGGTTGAACCTATAACGTATAACCGTAACATATGGACTCGTCGGTTGAACCTATAACGTATAACCGTAACATATGGACTCGTTGGTTGAACCTATAACGTATAACCGTAACATATGGACTCGTCGGTTGAACCTATAACGTATAACCGTAACATATGGACTCATCGGTTGAACCTATAACGTATAACCGTAACATATGGACTCGTCGGTTGAACCTATAACGTATAACCCTAACATATGGACTCGTCGGTTGAACCTATAACGTATAACCCTAACATATGGACTCATTGGTTGAACCTATAACGTATAACCGTAACATATGGACTCATCGGTTGAACCTATAACGTATAACCGTAACATATGGACTCATCGGTTGAACCTATAACGTATAACCGTAACATATGGACTCATCGGTTGAACCTATAACGTATAACCGTAACATATGGACTCGTCGGTTGAACCTATAACGTATAACCCTAACATATGGACTCGTCGGTTGAACCTATAACGTATAACCCTAACATATGGACTCATCGGTTGAACCTATAACGTATAACCGTAACATATGGACTCGTCGGTTGAACCTATAACGTATAACCGTAACATATGGACTCGTCGGTTGAACCTATCACGTATAACCGTAACATATGGACTCATCGGTTGAACCTATAACGTATAACCGTAACATATGGACTCGTCGGTTGAACCTATAACGTATAACCCTAACATATGGACTCGTCGGTTGAACCTATAACGTATAACCGTAACATATGGACTCGTCGGTTGAACCTATAACGTATAACCGTAACATATGGACTCATCGGTTGAACCTATAACGTATAACCGTAACATATGGACTCGTCGGTTGAACCTATAACGTATAACCCTAACATATGGACTCGTCGGTTGAACCTATAACGTATAACCGTAACATATGGACTCATCGGTTGAACCTATAACGTATAACCGTAACATATGGACTCATCGGTTGAACCTATAACGTATAACCGTAACATATGGACTCATCGATTGAACCTATAACGTATAACCGTAACATATGGACTCGTCGGTTGAACCTATAACGTATAACCCAAACATATGGACTCGTCGGTTGAACCTATAACGTATAACCCTAACATATGGACTCATTGGTTGAACCTATAACGTATAACCGTAACATATGGACTCGTCGGTTGAACCTATAACGTATAACCGTAACATATGGACTCGTCGGTTGAACCTATAACGTATAACCGTAACATATGGACTCATCGGTTGAACCTATAACGTATAACCGTAACATATGGACTCGTCGGTTGAACCTATAACGTATAACCCTAACATATGGACTCGTAGGTTGAACCTATAACGTATAACCGTAACATATGGACTCGTCGGTTGAACCTATAACGTATAACCGTAACATATGGACTCATCGGTTGAACCTATAACGTATAACCGTAACATATGGACTCGTCGGTTGAACCTATAACGTATAACCGTAACATATGGACTCGTCGGTTGAACCTATAACGTATAACCCTAACATATGGACTCGTCGGTTGAACCTATAACGTATAACCGTAACATATGGACTCATCGGTTGAACCTATAACGTATAACCGTAACATATGGACTCATCGGTTGAACCTATAACGTATAACCGTAACATATGGACTCATCGGTTGAACCTATAACGTATAACCGTAACATATGGACTCGTCGGTTGAACCTATAACGTATAACCCTAACATATGGACTCGTCGGTTGAACCTATAACGTATAACCCTAACATATGGACTCATTGTTTGAACCTATAACGTATAACCGTAACATATGGACTCATCGGTTGAACCTATAACGTATAACCGTAACATATGGACTCATCGGTTGAACCTATAACGTATAACCGTAACATATGGACTCATCGGTTGAACCTATAACGTATAACCGTAACATATGGACTCGTCGGTTGAACCTATAACGTATAACCCTAACATATGGACTCGTCGGTTGAACCTATAACGTATAACCCTAACATATGGACTCATTGGTTGAACCAATAACGTATAACCGTAACATATGGACTCGTCGGTTGAACCTATAACGTATAACCGTAACATATGGACTCGTCGGTTGAACCTATAACGTATAACCGTAACATATGGACTCATCGGTTGAACCTATAACGTATAACCGTAACATATGGACTCATCGATTGAACCTATAACGTATAACCGTAACATATGGACTCATCGGTTGAACCTATAACGTATAACCGTAACATATGGACTCATCGGTTGAACCTATAACGTATAACCGTAACATATGGACTCATCCGTTTTTAATTATTACAAAGTAAGTATAACGTATATTTTAATATTAATTATAATAATTTATTTTGATTTTTATTATTAATTTATATTATTAATTTTATTACATAGAAGGTAAAATGTATTTTAAATGTATGAAAAACACCTAGGGACGACTTAGTCGTCCCTAGGTTACAAAGAAAGTCGTCCCTAAAAAACCCTCCAACACTTAGCAACTTTTTGGGAAAATTGAAATTTTTTGGCGAAAATTTAAATAACCCGCTTTGGGTTTGAGGGTTCCCGGTTTACACCTAGGGACGACTTAGTCGTCCCTAGGGTACAAAAGTCGTCCCTAGGTCTCTGTAATAAACGAAAAAAAAAATTATTTATAATTAACCTAGGGACGACTAAGTCGTCCCTAGGTTACATAGAGAGGGTCGTCCCTAGGCATCATTTCCAGTAACTTATCTTATCTTTCTTTCCTTCATCTCTCATTATCTCTACACCAAAAAAAAACCGGGCACCATCTTCATCTTCATCTCCACTCCATCCGAGCACCATCTTCATCTACACTCCATCCGAGCACCACTTCATCTTCATCTCCACCACCACCACTTCACCTCCATCCAACCATCCAAACATCCACCGCACCACTTCACCTCCACCGCCACCGCTTCACCTCCACCGCCACCACTTCACCTCTATCCGCTTCACCTCCACCGCCACCATTCATGAATTTATATATATTTCCCAGTTAAGGTATTTGATTTTGAATTATATATATTTTTAATTTTGATTAATTTTTGTAGTTTAATTTTTGTAGATTAATTGATTAATTTTTAGTTTAATTGTTAAAAGGTGTTTATTTTTTCTAGTTTAACCACCGGACCACCACCAGTCAACCACCGGACCACCACCAGTCACGGCAGCAGTCACGGCAGCATCAACCACCCACCACCACATTTTGTTTAATTTTGTTTTTTAAATAAATATAAAGGTAAATGATTTTTTTTAATCTATTAATTTTGTTTAAATTTGTTTATGTTTAATTATTATTAATGTTTATGTTTTATTTCCTAGCACTGCCGTCACCACCACCACCACTGTCGTCGCAGCAGTAGCCACCAACACCGACAGCCGTAGCCACCACCACCAGCAGCAGTAGCCACCACCACCACCAAAGGTTATTTTGGCTTATGATTTCGGATTATATTTAAGCTTAATTGATTTAGGCTTAGTTGATTTCGGCTTAATATATATATATAATTGATTTCGGCTTAATTGATTTAGCATTAGTTGATTTCCGCTGTATATAGTGCTTAATATATATATAGATGATTTCGGCTTAATTGATTTAGGCTTAAGAGAATTCGGGTTATATATGGCTTAATATTTATATAGGGATTTCGGGTTAATATTTAGGCTTAATATGAAATAGGCATGAGTTTAATTTTTTTTTTATATGTTTCTCGTAGCCGAGACCCGAGTCACAGTCGAAGGGAACCGAGTCACAGCCAAGAACTGAGACCCGTGTCACAGCCGAAAAAAGGTAATGTTTTTTTTTTAAATTGTTGTGGTGTTGTTTGTTTCAAATTAGAAATTTTTTTGGAAACCAACTAATTTAGGTTTTCTTTATTTTATGTTTGTGTTTGGTTAGCACCAGGACAGTCGGGACAACTTCCTCATCCGGACCTCTTTTTCTATCTTTATATCTTTGCTTATTCCAGTCGTGACCGAGGTGTGTAATTAATATTATGCATATGTTTATTATATTATATATATATGATATATGATTGTTAGTCTTTGTAGTAAATAATTTTAGGAATATTTTAGGATTTTATCGATTAATTTCGGAAAATTCCCGTCTGAAGTTAATCAACCTATAGAAAACCCGTCCGAAATTAATTTATTAGGAATTAATTTCGGAAAGTCCCCTGTTTGGGACTGCTTTTTGATGTTTCGTCTCATTTAGGATATGAATGCGTATAACTGGTTTATTATTTGAGATGATTTCGACAGTGTTTCTCCTTTACTCCTACGAATATGTCTTTAAACACATATTTGGGGAGTAGAGGGGAAATGCTGCCGAAATTTACTCAAATAGTAAACCGGTTATACGCATTCATATATGGGACGAAACATTCAAAAGGTGGGTTAGGATTGCCTTCCATAGTTGCACTAGGAAGAAAAAAAAGAGTTCATATTCATTTTGTTAGTATGACATTTTACGTATAAAAAAAAATAATTTATCTGAGTATGTTTATTTGCAAAGCAGTTATGACAATTGATAAGAGTTGGACCACTGTAAACAATCGTAATTCCAATGAGTTTTTAGATGGTCTTTTTGGATTCATCCAGGATTGTGAGAAATTTTTGCACCCCATCTCATAAAAGCTCCGTTGCCCATGTAGTCATTGTTGTAACCGTGAAACGTTGGTTACCCTCGGCCAACTTGAGGCACACATATCCAAATTCGGGTTTGACAAACATTACACCACTTGGATATATCACGGTGAACCAATTCTTCCGTTACCTCCACTATTACCACATTCACCTGATCGAATTCACATGGATGCGTTCTTCGAAGATATTTCTGCAAATAATATTCCAAATCCACCATCTGAAACTCCACCCTCTCAAACTCCACCAACTCAAACAACCGGTCCTCAACCAACCCAAACATCGGGTCCTAGTAACGAGTTTGAAGAGTTACTCGCTAGGTCTGCCCAAAAGTTGTACCCGGGTTGTGATATGACCACATTGGAATTTACATCAGAGATTTCGCACATCAAGGTTTTACACAAAATAACTGATGCCGGGTTTAACAAAATTCTAGCTCTTCTCCAAAAGGCATGTTCCCCTAGTAAAGGATACAATTTCCCGTCTTCATACTATGAAATAAAAAAGACATACAAAAAGATCGGGTTAGGATACGAATCGATCCATGCTTGTATAAATGATTGTTTTTTATATTGGGGATCACCGGAAAACAAGGAGAGGCAAACTTGTCCAATCTGTAACGCGAGCAGATGGAAAAACCCAAAGAAGAAAAAGGGGACGCAATTAGTTGCCAACAAGGTGGTGCGTTACTTTCCGATAACACCTAGACTACAACGTATGTTCAACACAAAAGACATAGCAAAGTGGATGACTTGGCATGCGACCGGACAGTCTAAGGAAGACGGTAAAATGAATCACCCCTGTGACGGCAAAGCATGGAAATATTTTGACATGATGAAACCTGAGTTCTCTTGTGACCCTAGAAACGTTCGATTAGGGTTGGCTGCTGATGGTTTTAATCCTTATGGCATGATGAGCCAAACTTACAGCATGTGGCCGGTTATATTGACAACATACAACACACCACCGTGGATGTGTTTGAAAGAAACTTCTTTAATGTTGACGATGTTAATTCCCGGCCCTAAATCAGCTGCAAAGGACATTGATGTTTACTTGCAGCCTCTAATTAAAGAACTCAAAGATTTATGGGAGGGAGTCTGGACGAAAGACGCTGCTACGGGTACTCATTTCAAAATGAAAGCGGCGGTTTTATGGACCATCAATGATTTTCCAGCTCGAGGTAGTTTGTCTGGGTGGACTGGGCAAGGGTACCTCGCATGCCCTACTTGTAATGTTGACACTCCATCGATGCGTATCAACAGCAAAATCGTTTATGTTGGTTACAGAAGATGGTTAAGAACAAATCATCCAGATCGGAAAAAATCCAAGGAATTCTACGGTTTTCCCGAAAATAAGCCTAAACCAAGAAAGTTTTCAGAACTTGATATTCAATTGCAGATTAGTAAAGTCTTTAAACGTAAACCGGGGAAACATAAACTAATTCTCAAAGAGAACCGCCCCAAAAATCGAGATGTTGAATTAAACTGGAGTAAGCGTTCTATCTTTTGGGATCTTGAGTATTGGCCCTTTCTTCTACTAAAACACTGTTACGATGTCATGCACATCGAAAAGAATTTCCTTGAGGCTTTACTGAATACCCTGTTACAGAACGACAAATCCAAAGACACGCCAAAGGCAAGGCTAGACTTAGAAAAAATGGGAGTTCGAAAGGAGTTGTGGTTAGTTAAAAAAGATAACGGGAAGTTCGATAAGCCTCATCCAAAGTTCTCTTTCACTCCAGAAAAAAGAAAACTTTTTTGTAAATTCATTAAAGGAGTCAGACTACCTGATGGCTTTAGATCCAACTTCAAGAAAAAAGTGACCGCTGATGATGACAATATAACGAACTTGAAATCTCATGACTGTCATATAATGATGCATCGGTTACTTCCTTATGGAGTGCAACAATACTTGCCCAAAGACGTTGCAAAACCTATAATCGACATTTGCTTATTCTTTAAGCAGCTTTGTGCTCGAAGTTTGACTGTGCAGGACATGAAAGAAGCTAAAAACAAATTGATCATTATGATGGTTAATTTAGAGCAAATCTTTCCTCCTGCTTTTTTCGACATAATGACTCATTTGGTTATACATCTACCCGATGAGGCTATTCTAGGTTCCGTTACTCGCGGCAGGTGGATGTATCGATTTGAAAGATACATGAAAAAGATAAAGAATTATGTACGAAATAAAGCAAAGCCTGAAGGTTCTATTGCTGAGGGTTATGTTGCAGAAGAGGCATTAACTTTTTGTTCGCGTTACCTTAAGGATGTCGAGACGAGATTTAACCGCCTTGGCAGAAATGAAGACGATTTGCCTGGACAACCAGATAAATTTGAGGTGTTCCGGACCGTATGCACACCAACGGGTGGAATCAACCCAACTCGTATGACTAATGACGACATGCAGGCAGTTACGTGGTTTATACTTAACAACAGTCCTGAAGTCGAAGCCGACATCTCAGCTTACAGCGAGTATGTTTCTTCCTATTTTTTATAATTTTGAAAATTATTCTTTCTCGATGACTTCTGCTAATATCATGAACCTTTGCAGAGAGGTGCCTGATAATGTGGAAACGAGTTTTCCTGCGTGGTTTAATAACATGGTAAATACATTAGATATATTACCTTGGAGTTATTCCTCATCTAATAAACCTTTTTGTATCTCATTTTTGTAGACTCGTGAAAAAAAGTGAGTGTGGGCTGTAGTGACGAGTTATTCTCTTTGGCATGTGGGCCTATTAGTTCATGTACATACCCCTCTTGCATAGTGAACGGTGTGAAGTTTGTGGTACGTGAACGCGATATACTTCGTACCACTCAATGCAGCGGAGTTTCAACACCCGGGGTTGATGGAGAGATGTATTATGGTCAACTCGAAGAAATTCTGGAGCTCACTTATATCGGCAACCGCAAGGTTTTGTTGTTTCGATGTAAATGGTTTGACACAATTAACCCTACCAATTGCACCAAACGCAACAGACGTTCTTACACTGAGCAAGGCATACATCATATTTTGACCGATAGGCTATTTCACCAAAATAACCCATACATTTTCCCGACACAAGCAACACAAGTATTCTACCTTGAAGACCTTGCTAGACGACCGCTTCATTGGAAGGTCGTCGAACAGGTTTATCATCGAGATGTGGTAGAGTCCGATGAAGATGTTATACATGGTAGCAGTTCATCAGATGTTACACTGTCTGTTGCTTTGCCTAATTTGGGTATTACGGATTTGAGTGTAAATACTCAACCAACGGAAGTGGACGCCCCACCGGTTGATGATGATATTATTAATATTGAAGATGATGAAGTAGTTGCACACGTCATTGGTGATGTTGATGATGATGATTTAGTGTCGGATGATGATGAAGTGAACCCTAATAATGATGTTCAAGAAGTTTTATCTAGCGATGATTCTGAAGATGATGACAATTGATATTAAGTTGTATTTTGAATGAAACAGTTGTTATATGCTTTAATGTGTAATTTTTTATTTGTAAACGATTGTTATATGCTTAAGTTGTTGTTTGAATGAAACAATTGTTATACGTTTAAATGATGATGAGTTGTTTTTATTTGTTTAAATGTGTAATTTTGTATTTTAATGAAAACATTTTTATATGTTAAAATGTGTATATTGATATGAATTTGTGTATTAGTATTAATTGGTTAATTAAATTGTGTAATTTTGTTTTTTAATGAAAATGTTTTTATATGTTAAAATGTGTATATTGATAAAATGTGTATACTGATATGAACTTGTTATTTTACAGATGGCATGTGTAGCTCCTAGGTCACACGGTGGGGATGCTGGTGGTAGTCCACCCAGACGGCCCACACGTCCTGTACCGGCCGAGTGTCAGCGTAAGAAATCATTATATTTTTTTATAACACTGATATTTATAATTTATGTCACTTGAATTTTTACGAGTAAATAACATATCTTTTGTAGGTTCAAATCAACGCTTTGTGACCAACCTAGGAAAATTAAGGACGGCGTACAGAAATATTAACGAAAAACCTTTGACAATTGGCTTTGAATTTAAAGATCTGAAAACCTTCCATTTTCTGGGCGATTATGCATCATTGTTGACTCATCTTATGGGGGAATTAATCCGGTCACTTCCCCTGAACTGCGAATGGGACGAAATTCCAGAGTCTGATAAAGCTCATATTTATCCTACAATTGAGGTGAAAATTGTTTATTTTACTTATATTGTTATTGTTATCGACATTTAGATATGTGTGTTATGTTTAATTTGTTTGTTTATTTAAATTCATATGTTTTTATGCAGACATATTTCGACCTCGAGCCATGGTACAATGATCGTACTCAGGTGGTGTGTGGCAATGGTGTGTATGAGGTGTGTACTCGGGTTAGGCTTGCGTTGGAATATCATCTGAGGTTGCTGTATAGAAAATACAAGAACAGGATCAAGAAACATTTTTATTCGAAATATGAGACGCCCGCACTGGCACAAGAACATGTACCGCCGTCGAGTGTGTGGGACAGTAGAACCGAAGGTGATTGGGCTGAATTGGTTCAGTGGTGGTCAGACCCAAAGAGGGTGGCAAGAAGTGAGGTTAATACTGTTAATCGTTCCAAAAACACGGTACCGACCACTCAAGGCAAAAAACCATTCGCCCGAGGAAGGAATGAATACGTAAGACTCTTTATAATTTTTGTGATTTATTTAAAAGCGTTTATATTGTTTATTTATTATAGCTCGTTACTAATTTATTTGAGATTTTACAGAAAGTCAAGGAAGGGGTTTACGAGGACCTGGTTGAAACATGGAGGAAGGGGCACTCAAGTGGTGGCACGTTTAAAAGTAAAGAAAACGAGGAAAGATATGTAAGTAATATATAACTCTTTACATGCCTTAGTAACTAATTTCATTTGTTTTAAATCGTTTTTTTTTCCCAGCAAAAGATGAAAGCCCTCAGTGACCAAGTGAGAGCCGGTATAGTCCCGCACATGTCTGATAAAGAAATAGTGGCTCAAATCATGCCAAGTCAAAATAAGCAAAATGTGTCGGGACAAGGCAGAAAGTTACCGGGTGGTGCCAATAACACAACTCGCAGGTTATATATCCTCAATAAAACAAAATGTAAATCAATTGTTCATATTTATGTCTTGTTGTATATAATGAAACATTGTTGTTGTAACTTATCGCAGGCGGGGTGCTCCACGTCGACCAGATGTTCCCTCTCGTAGTGAATTTCAAGAATTGATAGAACGAAATGAGCGACATATGGAGCTGCTGAGGAAAGAGAATCAGGAGGCGCAACAACGGGCTTACTTGGCAGCGTTAAAGGCAGATGCGGCGCAACAATATAGTCAGACGTCGTACCAGCATATGGCGCAATATCAGAGTCAATTGGGTGAGTTTTTCCAGAACTACAACTCAAATCCTGATCACCCAATTAGACCTCCTACTTTTGTACCCCCGCCCCGACCCTTTGTTATGCCCACCCTAGCTCCTGATTGGGCTCATTTAGTCCAACCCCCCTATCCTTGGGCACAACCAGTGCAACCTCCTTCCATCGACCCATACCGACCATCTTTGCCCGACAATCTCCAACCACTCCAACCTCCCTATACCGGCACTTATCCTATTGCTCCCGTCACCAACAATAACACATTTAACTATTGTTATCGTCCCACCACACACTCGGCTTATGAGATCGGCTCTACTTCACAATCCATACCCGGAGGTTCTCGTGTAATCACAAATCCCCATGAGCACGATTACCGGTCCGTTGACGAGTTGGGTCGAGATAGGAATGTACAAAACAGTGGTGACGACTTATCAGGCGATGACGAGGGGAGTGACGAGGAGGGTGACGATGGGGAAGGTGACTTTTCACCTAACGAGGATGCGGAGTAGAGGTTGTGGTAGTATTTTTCTTATTATGCATGTTTAATAAAGTTTGAGACTTGTAGCGTTTGAAACATTTGATTTAGGATTGAATAAGTGTATTTGATGAATATTGTATCGTGACGTTGGATAATTTATCGTAATATGGTATTGTAACGTTTATTGATTTGTTATTATTCTGTATTTGTCGAATTCTGCCATTTTGAATTGTGGATTTTGTCCGGAAAAAGTTCCGGAAAAAATCTGGAAACTGCAAAATAGCCCAGTTTTTTTTTAGCCCCCACGTACACCTAGGGACGACTTAGTCGTCCCTAGGTTATTAAATATCATCCAGGTTATCACCCTAGGGACGACTTAGTCGTCCCTAGGTTTCAAAATGCCCAGGTGTCAATACCTGGGGAAGACTTAGTCGTCCCTAGGTATTGAATACCTGGGCATTTTAAAAACCTAGGGACGACTAAGTCGTCCCTAGGGTGATAAATATATTTTTTTTTTATTTTCTAAAAATGTTTTTTTTAATATTTATAAAAAAGATTTTATTAAAAATAATAAAAAAAAGAATTTTTAAGAAAAATTTTGAAAAAGATTATTTTTATTTATAACCTAGGGACGACTTTGTCGACCCTAGGTTACAAAGAGGGTCGTCCCTAGGTTAGTCAATTTTTTCAACGTAGTGGGTTGCGGGACCCACTAAGTCGTCCCTAGGATACAAAGAGGAGTTCGTCCCTAGGATCCTAGAGACGATTTTTTAGGCACAACCTCCTAGGGTCGACTTAGTCGTCCCTAGGAGTTTAGGGTCGATTAGTGGCGTCCCTAGGGACGAATAAGTCGTCCCTAGGGTAGAAAATTGTTGTAGTGTCCTTTATAGAAAGATGATTTAATTCTCGATGAGAAAATGTATTTTTTTAGTTGAGGATTTATCGTTTATGAGATATTTAATTTTTTTTAAAGATTTAAAAAAATGGATTTTTGAAAAAAATGAGAAAACATAATTGACTCATTTAGTGTATGCTAAATTAGAAGTTAAATGGGTCTCAACTCGTCGAGTTTGGATATCAAAATATATGTCTCATAAAACTAAGCGTGTTTGGAGCACGAGATTATGAAAGATTATTTGTAATCCCCATTCTTGAGGTTACATAATAAAACAAACAAGCTGTGACTTTTTTTTCTATGCTTCATCATTACCAAACATGCTTATATCGTCACTAGCAGAAAAAACACCTATAGTGACAAACCAGTTTTCGTCACTAGCAGTATAAAAAATATACAGTAATAGATGAAGTACTTTTGTACACAATATCTATATGTAACTAATCATAAACCTTGCGCCGTGAATGACTTAAGTGGATGAAAAACTTTTGCATCTGACATTAGTTTAAAATAGTTTTTTGTATATTCTACAATTGCAGCTATTGCAGCATTCCATCCAAAGGTATTTATAATTTTTTTAGCTTACAATGATAAGTTATATATGCATGCATAATGGAAGAATATAAGGATAGACATGCTATCAAAATATATCACAATAGAGGAAGTGCCAAATGATATTAAGCTTAACAAATAGCATTCTACTACAAGAATTCAGGTGAATACCCACAAAAATTACCCACAATCATCATTTGGTGGGAATTCACCCACATAATACCCACATATTACCCACAATTGGTAACTTTCAAAGTCAATTTAATTTTCCCTCAAACTACTCACCAATTTACCCACACAAATAGCCACATAATATTTTTGGTGTGAAATACGTGGGTAAGTGATTTGGCGCCAAAACTTTACCCATGGATTACCCACACCATGAGTTATTGTGGCTAAACTTGTGGGTAATTTAGTGGGAAATGTTATTTACCCACAAATATAGGTGTTTTGAGGGTAAATATATACCCATAACTTTACCCGTCTTATAGTTTGTGTGGGCAAACAATTAGCCTCGGAGGTTTTACCTAAATCGTGGGAAATTTGTGGGTATCACCCTGTTACCCACGAAAATATACATTATTTTACCCACAAATTCGGTATGTGGGAATTTGTCTGAATTCTTGTAGTGTTCAAAGACAGAACTGTATAAGTTCTTATGACATGACAATCGGTATTGTTGCCAATATTGCAATCCATCCAACACTGTGATTAGCTTCTTGAGACCGAATTGGCACTTCGGTAATGGTGCCAAGAATGCAATTGTCACCATTAAACCTCCAGGTTGTTGCATTCATTGAGTTTATTTAAGGCCAAACAAACACCCCTAAATTGTGAAGACAAGCACGAGTTTGTCTGTAATGCATCAATCACCTAACCAAATAAATAGATCCTAAGCTAGTTTAGCTTAATCGAGCAAACAAATTAACTAGTCACGAACGATCAAATACTTAAACTCAGCATACAACTAAACCTCACTTACAGACATAATATACACAATTTCAACAATTATATTTTCATATGTTCCTCTAACTCTTACTAAAACCGCGCATACAAACACATTTTTAACTAAAATGCGTCAATTGTTAATCAAAAACACAAATCCTACACAACAAAACTCACTATTCGCCTTAGAAAATCACAGAATCACACAATTAAACTAACACACATATCATATCATCGTAAACCTAACATATCGAAATCGCACATTTCACATCATACAAGTAATTATAAGAAAACGAAAATGAACCGCAAATTAATAGGTAAATTACGCGGAAGCTCCGAAAGTTAAACGTTAATCTACGGTGACGTCATTACTGATTCAACCTATCAAAACAACGAAATAACCGTTTGAGGAAGCCCCGATAACCGCTTGCGCACCTAACCGTATACACCGCAAATTAACCATTACCTAACTCATATTTTAAGCTGATAATAAGCTGGATCACGAATAAGCTGATAGTAAGTTGGATCGCGAATAAGCTTATAGTAAGCTGGATCGCGAATAAGCTGATAGTAATCTGGATAGCAAATAAGTTGGATCGCGAATAAGAATAGTGTTTGTTTTTAGAAGAATGAAAATTAGATCGTCAGATGAACAAGTGTTATTTAGATCGGTATATTTTTTATATTTTTTGGATAAGTTTTAGATCCAGTGTTTTCGATGAATTGGACGTATGAAAAATATTTTTTGTTTGTTGTTCAAGTTATAAAGATAGGGCTGAACAAATGAAATTGAAAATCGAATAGAACCGACAAATTAAATCGAACTGAGCAAATTTGATTCGGTTTTTGGTTTCAGATATATAGCTCAGTTTGGTTTGGTTTGATTCGGTTCGATTCGATTTTGGTTTGGTTCAGCTCAAAACCGACCCTAAATCGGTTCGAACCACCTATACCGAACCGAACTGGTTATAACCGGTTTAGTTTCAGTTTTTATATATGTAAATCGGTTTGATTTTTCTAAAAGTACGGTTTTGATTACGGTTCGTTTTAATTTGGCTCGGATCAGTTCGACAATATGCTCAGTAAAATATGTAGTTTAATATTTAAGTTTTTTTTTCACTTTTACATACTAATGAGAAAAAAATTATGATATTTAAGTTTTTTTCTCTATATATGCATACTTTTTATCCGCAACTTATGATAACGTTTACGAACATACAAATACACAAATTTTAGTAAGTATATACGTAAATGTATTTATTTATAATAATTTAATGGAATTAGTAAAGGTAGTGACCAAATTTTGGTCACTGGTGGTGTATTGACCAAATTTTCTCTGTCTTGTTATCAAAAAGGGGTTTGGGTAAAGCAAACTCCCTCCTTAGACGAGCACGGGCTTAGTCAAGTAGAACCGGGTTGCGTTGTTGGACGAGCACGGACTATATAGTGACCGTTTATAAGTTTCGCCGCTAACTTTTTGCTAGTGACGAAAAATAATGACCATAAATTATATCGTCACTGTTTAATGACGAAATAAAAAAGTGGTTCAATTTTGGTCACTAAAACCCTTTTTCTTGTAGTGTATATGATCATTTACATGATTAATCAACCCGAGCTCGAGAAATATAGATTCATCAAAATAATAAAACTTTATTAATATAGCTACTGATGTTCAAACATTTAATACTCGAGTCTAAGTAATATTGTTGTGACTTGATGATACTCTATTACTTGCATTAGGTTAAAGTGTGGTAAAGCAACAATGCCGATAACAAAATTAAAAGCCCCTCGTCTACACATGAATAAAAAACGTTGACATCACAAACTTAAAATTTCTAACGAAATAACAAAGTTAAAACTCATGACATAAGTATGTCAAGAACTAAAAAACAAAGTGAAGTTTGCCTTACATTACAAAATTTTAGACATTTACTTACTAATAATTTTTAGTATAAAAAACATCATTTCATCATAAAACTTTTATCTATTAAAGTATCTAAATAAGAGTTGGTAAAGATACAATGCCTACTAAAAATAAGAGTAAGGAAAAGTTTTGACCCTTTTGGTGACTAAAAAATAAGTAAGGATAAATTTTTAGTGCTCTCTTTTGCTTACTCTTATTCTTTGAGTAGGAGTTGATAAAAAAAAGAAAAAGAGTAAGCAAAAGGGGAGCACTAAAAGTCTATCCTTACTCATTTTTGAGTCACCAAAAGGGTCGAAACTTTTTCTTACTCTTATTTTTAGTATGCATTTTATCTTTACCTACTCTAATTTAGAGAATTTAGTAGGTAAAAGTTTTATGACAAAATAGTGTCTTTTATACTAAAAAATATTAGTAAGCAAATGTCCAAATTTTTGTAATGCTAGTATTGATCATCAGATCTTCTTAGGAGTGCTCAATATATAAACGTCATGAACCCTCTTACTTTCACACAACACATGAGGATGAGGCCACCTGTGACAATCTGAAAGCAAAGTATACACCAGTTATAAAGTCATAAACAATACAGCTTTTATAAAGGCAATTAGTATCTACATCACATTGCATAGAATGTTTTGAAAAATCGAACAAGTGATCACCTCTCAACTAAAATGAGTTACCTTAATTACTTATCAGTTGCTCCGACTTTTGTATTTTGCCTTCTGTAACAACTTCATCTTTTGCTGCCTCCAATTTGGCCACCTTGTTAGCCATTGTCTCCTTATATGCTTTTCGTCTTGATCTCTTCTGTGACTATTCATTTAGGAAGATATTAATCAAAAGTTAACAATTCACTCACTTTTCTACATGATGAAAGGGTTTTTGTATTCTCTAATTAAATATGAAAGTCGCATCCATATTTTCCCTCTTTACAGTAATTTTTATGCATGGTTTATACAAATACATGTATACATAATAGCTTAACACCACATACTTTGGTTATGTAATATACCTTTTCATAAATTGGATATTATGTGGTAGGGTCATAGATCAAAGAGGTGGAATATACCTTAGGTAAATTCATGATGAATGTGGCATTTGGGGAGTGCCGTAGCAAGTAGTTTTTAACATTCTCAGATTTCTTTTTTGCTATACGGTTGCTTCGGGTCACATTTCCTATCTTCAAGCTCTTCAAGTTATTGAACGGAGAAGGTGTAGGGGAGATTCGATCCTCCAGCCATGATGAAAGAAGCTTGGCACATAATAAACAAACATATATGTGTAGTTAGAAAATAAGAAGCTATACATACTGTATTTAAAAGCAAACATTAATTATGATATTATTCATATGAATAATTTTACAATTAAAAGGTTCATAGCTAAATAAGGAATACCAAAAAGAATATCTTTGAATTCCTTATAATTTTGGAGTAATTAACATGGGTTAATTACTCCACAACATAATAAAACTATTCACGATTAATATAATTTTAAGATAATAAGCAATGATGTAACTATCAAAGCTTGTATGTGTACATGTATACCTCAATAATGTACACATCAAGAATAACGTCTTTGACATTCGAGAATATCTTGAATATGCTAAGGAGAATGGGAAGATATATATCCTTATCACATCTGCTATTTGGCAAGGAGAGATTCACTGTCTCTAGAGAATTCAAGCCCCATGTAAACAAACGTAGATGATCATTGGTGGTAGATTTATGCCTGACTGGTGCTATTGTCGCTGTCAGATTCCTAAGATGACGAGCATACAAGTTGACAGCTTTTGGAAATTTAAGGGAATTTGTTATTGAAAGATTAGAAAGTTTTGGACAACAAACGTTGAAAAGCTCCAAGGGGTCCAAGTAACACTTATGGAGAGTGAGGCTCTTTAAGTTCACGCACTTTGAAAATAAACTGAGGCTCTTAGCATTACCTTCAGGGAAATTAATAAAACCCATATAACTTAAATACAGAGTTTCCAGGGCTGGAAAATCCCAGACTGAATTTGGTATGCGGATTCGTGCAGAAAGATGGTGACATTGATTATTAAGAGTGAGATGTTTAAGAGTATGAGAACTGAAAAGGAATGGTAGGAAGTCGTGGATTGATCTAGAGAACCATGTCATTTTCAATTGCCTAACCTTGTGCAAGCAGACATCGTTTATGATACTTCTAACATCTGAATTGTTAGTTGGTCCAGTGAATGTGAGGTTAACTTCAGCCTCTGTTTGATTGTTGCGGTGAGATAGTGCATGTTTAACAAATCTGGAAAGATGAGTTAAAGAATGGAACCATATATCGTCATTTAGCTTAAGATAGGTTACTAAAGTCCAAGTATGCTTCCATCTTTTAGACAATGTACAAGTCTGAACCACATATTTCATGTCAAGATAGGAGAGAATGTGATATACAATATCATCAGGCAAGTTGCTTAATCTATCTTCTCCTCCTATAATGTTTTCTCCATCATCGTGTACCAAATCCATCTGCTGCCCTTTGATGCTGTTTCACAACAATGTTTATGCTTTTCTTAAGTTCTTTTTGCTTCAATAGAGTTTGGTATTCAAAGCTCCTGTAAATTTTTTTGTCAATAGGACTGATTAATGGAATAGTAATACTTCAAATCTGCCACACTACATAAATTAAGAGTGTCTACATGCATAGGAACACAGGAAAATCAGATACACTATTGTTACCAGAACATCTTTATATTCTCTTAACTTTAAGAGGGAAAGGTATCATGCCTAAGTGTTTACCTCTTCACTGCGCCACATTAGCGCCACGTCATACCAACTAATCTCTCTCCTCTTCTCCAAAAACACCCACTTTATCACAACTAGTCTCTCTCCTCTTCACTTGGTCCCACCACTCACCATTTTATTTAATTTTTCAATTTTCACACAAAATAAAAATTCATTTCATAAAATTAAAAATTACAAAATACTAAAAAATAAAATACAAATACGAGAAATAAAATTACGCTACGAATATAAAAATACGGAAAAAAAAAACAATACGAAAAAAAAAACAATACAAAAAAAAACATCCTAGAGTTGATATTTTGCCGCGATTTGTAGTTGTTTCCTCATGATAACCGACTTTTGAGGTTCTGGCAAATCGTCGGTCCGAATGGAGAGAAACTCCAGCTCTTTAAACTCCATATCGGCATCCACTTTAGCCTTCTCGGCATCGGCTTTAGCTTTCCTCGAATCGTACAGCTCTTTACCCGCGTTTAATTTGCGGAGTAAAGCCTCGTTTATATCTTCCTTCGAAGTGGTCGATCCACTACCCGTGCTGCTCTCAGTTGTTTCTGATCGAGTCTTCTTGGCGGGTCTCTGTTTGCCGGGTGGTCGACGCTTAGCATCTGGAGCAAATACGTTGCTATGATCAATTTGGTCAAGACCCTCGGGTGCGTTCCATTTTGAGAAGTTTCTAAGCACCCTCCACATATGTTCAAGCGTAAATTTTCGGCGTTCGTTACAAGCCGCGAATTCACGTCGTGCAGCTTCAAGCACGTCGTCGTCGTTTTCACCGCTAGCCTTTTTAAGGCTTTTGAAGATAGCGTGAAACTTTTGAACATCGGGGTGCGAACGACTCCATTTCCCGGTCAGCATATTCTTCGTACGCTTGATTGAGTTACGCCGGTTGAAATCTTCCAAAATCGTGTTCCAAAAAAACTCTTCAGTTTGATCATTCCCGCGTTCTTTGTCTTCGGAAGCGGCGACCCAAACCTCGGCCAGTATTTTTTCCTCATCAGGTGACCACCGTTGGGGTGCCGAAAATTCAACTTCATCGACATCATCGATGTCGTCCTCGTCTGCGGACAAATCAACCGCAACATTTTTTTTTGCCGCCCGTTTCCCTCTGCCACGACCGGTATTTTTTGGCTTTCGTTGTGGCGGTTGAGATTGTGGTACTTTGAATTGAGTTTCGGGGACATTTTGAGATGGTGGATATTGAGATGGTGGATATGGATATTGAGATGGTGGATATGGATATTGAGGTGGTGAATATTGATTTTGGTGAAACGCTAGTTGTTGTTGATAAATTTGGTGGGGTGTTAATGGTGGAAAGTATTGTTGCGAATAGTTTTGACCGGAACCTTGGCCGGATCCTTGGCCGGATCCTTGGCCGGATCCTTGGCCGGTTTGTGTCACGGGAGAAGAAGACGACGATTGATTCGGATCCGTGCCGTGGTTGAGGATGTTAGCGTAGTTGAGGTAATCGTTTGGGAGGTTTGACATTTTTATTGTGATTTTTGGAGTGTTTTTTTGATTGTAGAATGTATTTTGTGTGTTTAAAAATGTGTAAGGTAATGAGTTTATATAGGGTTTAAAAATAATAAAAAAAATTTTTTTTTTTTTTTAAAAAAACTAGCCGTTTGTAACGGTTAGAAAACATTGTGGGCCCCACCTGCTGCATCCAACGAGCAATGTCACTTTGTGAGAGGGAACGGTGTAACGGCGAGGGTGGCTCGCCGTGCCTAGGTGGCAGCCTCGCCGCCGCTCGCCGCCCTTCGCTGTTACACCTACCCCCCCCCCCTCGCCGGTTCTTAAATGTCACAAAGTGACATTGCTTGCCGTGGAAAACAAGTGGGGCCCATTTATTTTATTACCGTTACAAAACGGCTATATTTATTAAAAAAAAAATAAAAATTTTAAAAAACTTTTTATTCTTATAAATACTACCCAAACTTCTTTAAAAACCACACACAACAAAAACATTCAATTAAACTTTCACAAAAAACTTCAATATGAGCACCTCGTCGGATTCGTACCAGTCAGATATCGAAGAAATGGAAGAAGTAGAAATGGTGTGGAAGATTAACGAAGAGGAAGAAGATGAAGTTCATTCACATCGCAGATACATTTGGCGTGAACGTGACGTCGCCGAACAACGTTTAATGGAAGATTATTTTGGTCCACATCCAAAATACCCGGCAGAAAAATTCAGATAACGATATCGGATGAGACGGGAGCTGTTTCTGGAAATTGTTGAAGGTATTGAAACTTATTGTGCAACAAATAATCCTTTACCCAAGCATTTTCATTTTTTTACTATTCGATATGATGCTACGGGTATGAAAAGTATGAGTGTCATCATGAAATGCACATCCGCTCTTCGCCAATTGGCAAACGCCACGGTGGCGGATGGGGTAGATGAATACTTGCAAATGGGTGAACATTGTGCCCGTGATTGTCTAGACTATTTTTGTATGTGCGTTATAGATTTGTATATGCCCGAATTTTTAAGAAAGCCTACACCAAATGACGTTCAAAACATATATAACGCACATAATACGATTCACGGGTTACCGGGTATGCTAGGTAGCCTTGATTGTATGCATTGGGAATGGATTAATTGTCCTAAAGCGTGGCACGGGCAATTTGGGAGAGGTGATAAACAACACCCAACCCTCATTCTAGAAGCCGTTGCATCATACGATTTGTGGATTTGGCATGCATTTTTCGGGGTTGCAGGTTCGAATAATGATATTACTGTGTTGCATCATTCACCATTGTTCGACGACCTTTTGGCTGACAACGAACCAGTGGCACCATATCTTGTAAACGGGCAGATATTCGAAAGAGGGTACTACCTTACAGATGGTATTTACCCTCGATGGTCATGTTTTGTTAAGTCGTTCAGCCAAGCACGTGATGACAAAATCGCTGCGTTTAAACGGCGTCAGGAAAGTGCCCGGAAAGATATTGAAAGGGCATTTGGTGTCCTACAAGGACGATGGCGTATAATTGCTCAACCGGCGCGTGCTTGGACTGTGAACAAGCTACGCAGGGTCATGTACACGTGCATCATTTTGCATAATATGATTTTAAAGAATCAAGGGTATGCGATTTCCGAAGCAGTTGAAATGTACATCACTCCTGGGAACCATTTGTTAAGGACATGGGTCGAGCGATGTGAAATACGTCGCAGGAAACAAAGAGAACTCCGAGATAGAGACGTACATGCAAGGCTTCAACGGAACCTCATTGAGCATGTTTGGGCACAAGAGCAACCATGAATAATCGACTGTATTGTATTTTTTTTTTGTATTGTTTTTTTTTCGTATTGTCTTTTTTTATCCGTATTTTTATATTCGTAGCGTAATTTTATTTCTCGTATTTGCATTTTATTTTTTAGTATTTTGTAATTTTTAATTTTATGAAATGAATTTTTATTTTGTGTGAAAATTGAAAAATTAAATAAAATGGTGAGTGGTGGGACCCAAGTGAAGAGGAGAGAGACTAGTTGTGATAAAGGGGGTGTTTTTGGAGAAGAGGAGAGAGATTAGTTGGTATGACGTGGCGCTGATGTGGCGCAGTGAAGAGGTATTTACCTCTTTGTGATACCTGATGCTCTGACATTTGACATCCGGCGAGGGGGGGGCGGTGTAACGGCGAACGGCGGCGAGAGGCGGCGAGCGTGCCACCTAGGCACGGCGAGCCATCCTCTTTGCCACACCGTTGCCTCTAATGCTGGAAACAAGTGTTTATTAATCGCTACCATATACTCCCTACGAGTATAGTGTACTGTGATATTTTCTGTCAAAAAGTTATAACTATTCTGATTCTTTTAGCACAAAAAAGGGTTATGACATACGCAGTGTACTTTGTGTTTTTAATTTGTTCAATTAGGTTAATCTACTCTTTGTGAATTCACTTAAGCCCCTAGATATATTAAACACAATAGTTAGGTTACTTAACTTATAGTAGTACGGAGTAACAATTATGCATTCAAATAACGGATGTTAAAAACAACACCATATTTGAGTTAATTACAAAAACTATAACTTGGATAATTCGTTGTTACGATGACTTGTTCAAGAGCGATAGCACGTTTAATTTGGTGACCTAAGTGAACGGGGAAACAATAGAGCAGCCAAAGTACATACCCTTATGTAAAACCCGTGGTCGTGTCAACTTCCCTACGTTACATATCACTGAAATTAGCCTACATACAAGGTTCACTAATATCCACTAATATCATTCTATCAACATTACTCAATTCGTAGTAAAACAGGAAAGCTAGACATATACAGTAATCGCCTTTTACATAAAGATGATTCAGGATTAAAAATCCAAATCATCCAACTCTTAATTATGAAACTAACTAATATCGTTGATTCAAAATTGATTGTTACCTTTGTAGCCTTTGCCTCCAATGCTTGAATGATAAAACTCGGTTAGGGTTATATGATAAAGTGTAGAAGTTATGTTCGGCAAGTAAAAGAAAAGAGTTATAGGCAAATATTGGCGAGCCTGCCTATAAAAAGGGATAGAAAAATCTTTTTTCGTATAAATTCCGAAAAACTGTGAAGTTTCTTTTTAGATATACTTTTTTTTTTATATATATTATTAGCTTTGATTTGGAAACTAAAACTTGTCTCTCGAATGTTGCAATCATGAGTTTTAACCAACACAAGATGCTCAAAATAAACCTTACTTTCTAGCTTATAGCCTTTGAACTTGAACACTTCGGAAACATATCATACCTTTTAATGTACTAATAAATTGTCTCCCTTAACACCCTCAAGTTAGTTTTTGATCCCATACAGACCTATGAAAACCTTGATTCTTAATAACCTTGAAACAATTGTTGTATAACAAACTGATAAAGATCATCTTATATCCATTTGAATATCATAGGTCGAAAAGGGTTTCAATTAAGTAAAACTAAGAGCTCTCTTTTTATTCTTCACAAACAAAACTAACCAACACGACCTATCAGGTTAAAAGAAACACTTGAAGGATCTTTATCCGTAACATTAACATGATGAAACTTCTCTTTTTCTTTCGTTCTTTCTTTTCACGAGTTTCGACAAGTACTTCCATACGTGTTGAGTTGTAAATCATAGCATTTAGCATGTTCCCAGTACAATAACAGCTATTGATACCCCTCATGGCCATGACTAACGCCTCTTCATATCATATTGAATTCATGTTTCCTCTAGCAGTATCATCTTTTATTTTGACTCATTCCAATGGAACCTTAATTACCAAGGGAGCAAATGTGATCCTCCCATGCATGATCACAATCGTTGGACAACTATACTAAACCATACGTAGAGAAACGGGAAAACAAAACAAATGAAAATCGATACTTTTTGCTTTGATCTCTCAATCATATTCTCAAGTTGTTGGGATATTGGTGTCGTATACGTGTTTTCTGGTGTGTTGTTTGTTTGTGTGTCATCCTAAAACACAGTTGGTGAAAACCCGGCCTGGAGGCTACGTGCCGTCTAAAAGTTATACTGTATCAGTTAGGGTTGTGAGGTATATTAGGGTTTTGGTATTTATACGCCAAATATTAAGTCAGCCGATAAAAACTTTGGACTATAATACACACTTCTTTCCCATATCTTTTGCAAATATACAAGTAGTTATTTGACTTTGTAACTTTTTTCTAATGATATTGGAAAAAAAAATAATCGGTATATCTTTATCTCTATCTCTATTATATATAAAGGGTATTTAAAATATTGAAATATATATAAAGGGTATTTAAAATATTGAAATTGTTAGAAAAGTTTAACGATTTTGTGAAAAAATAATTATCTATATTAATTAGGAAATATCCATCCTAATTAATGATACCACAATATCTATAAATGTCACGAGTTCGATCACCGAGTTAACACGATTGAGTAATCGAATCAAATGTCTGATCATTGGTCAACCCGGTCGAGTCCTCTCGGGTCAAGGTTCGATCACTAGGTCAACATGTTCAAGTTATCGGGTCAAGTGTTCGACCACGAGGTCAACCTGATCGAGTCACCGAGTCACAGGTTCGACTACGAGATCAACTAGGTCGAGTCACCGAGTTACGATTTGACCACCAGCTCAGTTAGCATATCATTAACTATCTGTCACTAAACAATTACCGCTGCTATGCATGAATACACGTCTAACTTACAAAAAATAAATAAACCAAAACAAATATACCTTTTAAGTTTAAGAGTGAAAAATGAACTTAGACAAATGAAATCTCTACTACTTTACAGTTTAAACTAACTAACTCAACAATTTGTTAAGGGATAATAATAATAGGCCCAAGACCGGTTTGTGGGTTTACGGTATTAGGGTTTTATCACTATAAATGGTGGTCAATAATAAAACATAACCTACGGGTTCTATCATTTTACATGTTAAGGGATAATAATAATAGGCCTAAGCTCGGTTTGTGGGTTTACTTTAAAACCCGCTCTAAAATACCTTAGAACATTAAATGCATGAAAATACGTATAAATTAAAACTTTACGATTAATTAATATACGACACGTATAACGAACATTTAAAGTCATTATTACGTATATTAATTAATTTCAACAAGTATTACCTATGTTAATATTATTATTAACTCATGATAAGTATTTACGCATAATACTTAAAAACGTAACAAGAATTAAAACATGACACTAAAATACGAACACACATGATAAATAATTAAGCACGAAATTACATAAAGGGGTGTTGTGTTTGTCGGCAAAAAGAGAAGGAGAAGGGGGCCTTGGCCCGGCCCATTAACTATCCTAGTCATTTAACAAATAAAACTCTCCAGGAGTTTGTATAAAAACACTTTACAGGAAATAATTAAAAACCCTAAAACCCTTTTGTTTCTTCTTCTTGGCCGCGGCACCTCAAACACACAAGGGAGGATCATTGTTTGATCAAATTAAATTACGGGTATTGATTGTGGTTTTAATCCTTATTCATCACGTGTGCGGTATATGTCAAAACATTTAATATTTTTATTTGTTTATGTTTAATTGATCATGGATCTTTAAAAACGATTATTAAAATCATGTTATTAAGAAGATTAAACATGGGAGCGGGATAGGTTTTGGTTTGATTGTCGTGGGCACGCAAACCGAGAGTCTCACAACTCTCAGTGGTGGTTTAGATCAAACAGCCGCACCCCATAAGGGGTCGGCGTGGGTTTTATGCTGCCAGCCGCAAGCCCCAAACGCCCCAATAATGGGTGCGTTTTGTTACCAGTGGCAACCGAGAGCTTTGATGCTCTCGGTGGGAACGCATGACACGGCAAGGGGAACCCCGGCAGGAGCCGAGGGTGTTTTTGTGCCAGCAGTGGCACCGACAGTGCAGCCGGTGGCTGCTGATGGTCGAGGGAGCAAGCCACAGCCATTCGACTGTGGTGTTGTTGTGTTGTTCGAGGCAGACCGAGACCTCCAAGGTCTCGGTGGGTCCTTGTTGGGCTCGGGTAGAACCGAACACACCCAGGGGTGTGTTGGGCTAAAGTTTTTGACTAGAAATACTTTATGTTATATTAATTAATTTTATTAACTAACACATTATTTAATTTAATTAATTAATAACAAGACTTATATTATAATTTATTTAAATAATTATCATGATAAAATACATGGCTATTTTATTTAAATAAACTATATGTTATAATAATTATTAAAAATAATTATTCATGTTATAAGTACATGTACATTTAATTTATTTATTTAAGAACTTAGCTAAATAAGTTAATTACATTTTTAACCAAAGTTTAATTAAATTAATAACTATATTTTAATTTAAATCATTTAAGGTAAAGTTTAATCAATATAATCATGTAATATTATTAATTAATAATTACTTATGATATCATGTATTATCTTATTAATTAATAATCATATGCTAAGATTAAAGTATTATTATTAATAAACTTTATTATATTATTATATTTAATAATCATGACTTGTAATATATGCTTATTGAACTATAACTTATATCATTTACTTAAATAATAAGCTTATTACTATTTATAGAAACATACTAAATATGGAAACATGCTATTTATGGAAACATACTAAATATAGAAACATGTTATTTATGGAAACATACTAAATATGGAAACTTTCTATTTTTGGAAACTTGCCAATTACGGAAACTTTTTATTTCTAGAAACTTATTATTTATGAAAACCTGCTATTTTTGGAAAGTTATTATATATAGAAACCTGCTATTTTTGGAAAGTTATTATATATAGAAACCTGCTATTTTTAGAAAGTTACTCATTATGTTATAACAAGTACTATAACACATAAAACATGAAATACACTAATCAAGAACACATGAAACACTAAGAAATCTCATGATAAAACATGAAAACAATAAAACAAGACAAGAACAAGTAAAACAAGTTAAGAACACGTCAAGTAAACTAATAATCAGTAAGTATAAGTTAAACAGACAACTCATTCATGTCCCTTTTATTATGTAGCTATCGTGAAGTCGGAGTAATTCGTCCGCTTTCGTTTTCATCCTCATTACTGGACACAAGGTACGGATATTCCGTCCTTCAGTAAGGACATTCTTTTCCTATACTTAGGATTCACCGTTTATAGTCATCTGTTTTCCCCAGTAGTTTACATTAAACTTATCAGTAAATAATATGAATAATATTATAGATTGTTTGAGCTATATACATGCATGCCATTTACACCTAGTTATGGGCGTACCATAACCATAACACTTGAGGCACCGGTGTTATGACTCTTCCGCGGTGAGAATGATTGCTCGTGGTGTCCCTTTCAGTAATGTGGCCTTTTATATTATTATCATGTGGGGCGAATGGGTGCATCCTAATGACTCATTTGATAATTGTTGTTGTAAGAGCTAATAGGATTGGAAATTAAGTATTGATTCATATTGAGATCGTATTGCCTTTACAAGGCCGAAGAATAAAGTTGTAAGTATTGGATAATGAAGTAGGATATCGAATTGAGTAAAAGTTGATTAAAACTTGAATGAAGTAAAAATTTAACTTGTATGGAATATGAGATTGTTAAGAGGAAATTATTAAGTCATGTGATTGAATTATAAGGTTTTAATTGATTGTTAGTTTGTGTTAAGGGCTGTTCCTAGGCCATTGTCCACTAACGAGGATGCCCAGTGTCCAAGAAATAAATTGAAGAAATCTTCTTCTGAATTGAGACCGATGGATCTTCCGGGACAAGTAGGACACCTAATGACTCTTGTAGATTAGTATTCATTGTGGTATCTTTTAAAAAAAATCCCTAACTTAACTGAGACATCAGTTGGTAGGATGAGTTCTGAGAATTGTATGACATGGTGACACGTAATGTGTTACGGTATAATTTTGACTTGTTTGTGATTAATGAAAAGACTACCTTTGATTGCTAAATTCTACATGTATCGATGTTATCTATCTTTTCTTGCTTCTTCCTAATGCTCGCATTAGTGATGCAACCATTGAACAAAGTACTCATCTTGAATTGAGTTACGTTGTGGATTATTCTTTTGAGTGCCATCGAGATCATGAACCTCATGATTATTTGGCTAAGATCATTTCCTATCATATCGTAGTTAGTTCTCGGTGAACAACTCTTCATCACTCTTTTGCAGATCACACATTATTTTTATAAAGTTAAAACGGTATCCTTTGAGAAAATTGAATTTTCATCACTATAAGGATTATTCAAAGTAAGATTTATAAGTGATTGTTATCAAAGTAAAGTTGTTTAAGAAACGCTTTGGAAACTTAATTGTTTTCATAACAAAGAAAATCTTTGTAAATTTATTATTGATTCTTATTTAAGAATTAAGCATGAAAATGCTTTTATTATAAACATGATGATAAAATTTTGACGAACTGAGTATTGCATCGTTAATCTTGAAATTGTATATAGTTGCGCGTCTACATACAATTTGGAATGGACCATGCAAGGCTGATTAGTAGTCACCATAAAACTAATGAATAAACACTACATTTTCTTTGAAGATTGTGAAAGATTAAATTTTATGAGATCTACAAGAAGTGAAAATAGGGACATAGTGTTAGGGACACCTACATATGTGCCTGTAGCATCTATTCTTCTGAGTTGAATTTACTCATCTGTGGAATTTGTCTTATTTGACAATTGACAATTCTTTCTTGTCCAATTCTCTCGTAGTGATATTCTTAGGAAAAGTATTTGATTACCGAGTGTTGATACCCGACTGGATGTATCGACGTTCCTATCATTTCTTTTGATTTGATTTCATTTGAATGACCTGGGTAACGATCCGAGGAGCTTTCGAATGCGTACTCAAGTTATGAAAACATGGGATATACTCATATTCGTTAATGTTTTCGTCTGTACTTGATTTGAAATTCTCTCGTGTAGATTATGCGTTGACCTTACTCTTTTGATAGTAGTTGTGTCTCCAGATATTCTTGAATTTGTGAAGGATTATGAGTTATTATTAGTCTTTTGAGAAGTTCACATCTTATCGACGGCAATGCAAATGGAAAGTTGATAGTGCCCGTAGAATGGATTGATTGATTATGACATGAAGACATTGTCTTAATTTATGGGAACTCGAGTAGAATTCCCCTAAATGATAAGATGTTGATTATCAAAAGTGATCTAAATAATTCTTGATAGGTGACTTGAAATTATACCGTGAATGGTTGTGAACTAGTTATAGATATTATAATCTAGAAAGAACCTAATATGAATTTATTAAAAGATGTTTCGGTTATCTGAAACTTTAGTAAGTATTTGTTGATGAATTACCTAGACTTTCGCCATTAAGGCTAATTGAAATCGGTATTGATTATATTCTCGGTGCTGTACCTGTGGCTTGTGCACTGTACGTCAGTACCATCTAAATTAAAGGAATTACCGTACAACTGAGTGAGTTGTCGGAGAAAGATTTTATTATACCAAGCCTGTCATCCTGTAGAGCTATGGTGTTATCATTCCTTATATTTATAGATTACTGTGAACTGAGTAAATTGACAATCGAAAACGATATCCATAACTCGAAATGGAAGAATTGTTCGATCATTTACAAGGTTCTAGCAAATTTGATCCATAGCATGGTTATCATCAACTTCGCATCTGCGAAAGAGATTATCTATTCCAATCACTACATCCGGTGCTTGTAATGAACATTATGAGTTTCACGTGATGACGTTTGGACTGACTAACACACATGTAGCATTCATAAATTTGGTGAATCACGTGTGTAGGCTGTAATGTGATAAATTCATGCTTGAGATCATTAAGGACCAATTGTTTGTATATAGGAATAATAATGAGTTAATAATTAGTTATAAATTGCCCTTAATTGGCCGAACAGTGTAAACCTGAACCTTGAATAATTAACACATGATTAAAGACTTGAACATTTACATGATTTAACTATGTGATTAAAAGGATAATGGAATATAAATTGACTCTTCAAAAATTAAGAGCCCTTTTAAGACTTTGGATTTTACCAAAAAGAAATGGAAATTTGTTTTGACAAATGTTTTAACAAAGGATTTTAAGAGATTATTCCCTTATACACAAACCATTTAACTAAACTTCTGTTTAGGGGTAAATGTTTGTGTATACCCCAAGATAACTTAAGAAGGATTGAGTAAACCATTTATACCATAACTTGAAATTTGAAACGACACTTTTTGCTTTTCAACTAAGAAAATTTTGACCAAAGTATAAACCAAAGATTTTTCGAACAATTACGGATCTTATTAAATATTTTGGATAAATCAACAAAAATCTTGTTAATTAAATTCAAATTTATTTTGAACATTTTATATAATTGGTCGAACTAAGAAATTTAAAATCTTTACGTTTACATTTCATAAAAATTGAATAATAATTATTTAATTAATTATAATAATTATCGATGCTTTAGACGACGGATTGAGTAAAACGGATAAAAATGATAGTAAAGACGAAACAAAAACATAGAAGATATGAAGAAATAATTTTGAATAAATACGGTTGTGATATTTATTTCATCAGGAAGGTGAAAGTAAATACTGACGCATAATATAGAAAGAATATATGAGTAAATTGTGGACATGATAATTATTTATCTGGAAAAGTGAATGTAGATACTGACACATTATGTATAAAATATAAAGAACCAATTAGGATATATTTCTTAATAATGAAGGTGCAAATTAAATTGCCGAACAATTAAAAATAAACGATGTGTGTAAAAAGGATAAAATAGATAATAAAAAGGGGTTCGCGGCTAATGTAAACCAACAGAATTGAGAAGCCGATAGCGTTAAACGTATAAAAGGCCACTTATGGTTGCTTAAATATGGAGATTGTGAGATATAGTTATGTTGGAATTTGTAAGTATAAGTATTCTATTTATGTCATTTATGACTAAAAGTATCTTTGTCTGAAGAAATTGTACTGATGAAAATTTTGAAGGCAGACATCGCCTCATACATTAGTAAACGTCTAGCTATTGCAAAGGTCATCATCTGAATTTGATTTGATTTGGGTCATCGTCGACAGACTGACCAAATCTGCTAATATCATTCCCGTTAATGATAAATGCAAAAGAATTATGTAAACATAGTGTGCCTGTATCGAACATCTTTATCAAGATCTTCGCTTCGCATCAAATTTCTAGAGATTTGCTCAGAAATCATTGAGAACGAACCTTGATAAGAGTACTATATACCACCCCAAATCGAAGGGACGAGGTAAAGTCATGATACAAAGTAATATAAGTGTTGTTTTATGTTTGAATGATTGACCTTTGGTAATAGACCGTATAATCGTTTTCCTTTGGAGAGATTATCATTGATAATCATCGTATTAGGATTGAGATCGAATCTTGTTAGGATCTAAATCTTAGAGCATCTGTAAGCAGAAGTTGAGATAAGGACACCCGACTTACACCCACTGTGAATTGGACATGTCTTTAGGTTAAAGGTTTCCTATGATGGCAAACCTAACCTTGCAAAATACCCGACCCGCGAGATCTGAAATGATTGTTGAAATTAGGATTTGATTATTAACTGCCGATAGTGGGCAGGAAGTTATGTGAATATGAAATGTAGATCTTGAAGTGCCAAATGGGTAGCGAAGTTATGCCAAAATTTTTAACCTTGGAAAAATGAATTCATGATCTGACAAATCATGGGATATAAGTCCCCGTTGTTTGGGACCATTGAGATGATGTGAAAGATTGGTTTGAAAGGCATATAAGTTGGATCTACCCTAGGACTTCAAGAACTGCGTGAATTACGTTTCGTAAATCGAACTTGATGGAATATCTATCAAGTGAAATTCTGATTATTCTTAGTAGAGCTTAGATCGGCGAAAAGTTGCATTCATCAGAAACCCGTGAACATCATGGATAGAGAAAGTAAGTCAACATTTAGCCTGATCTTATTCCCGTAGTTATGTTTGATGAAACTCGCGTATTGTAACGAATTGCACTTGTGAGAAAAGACCGAATGTGGAGGCGATGCCCACATGGCTTTAACTCTATAAGAAGCGAGTAGTAAGGTAAGATGATCTTTGAGGACAAAGATCCTGTTTAGGGGTAAATGCTGTGACAATCCGTCAATTTATGGTTGATATTTTTATTCTCAAGTATTATTTAAAAACATTATTTTAATGTTATAATATGAACTCACTTATTTTTGGGAAGTAATTTGGATTTACGTCTTGAAGTAGCATCGACTACGTCTAAACCGGAGGATTCTACGTTACGTGCTTACATTTACATACACCGTTTTTGGTGACAGCCCGACATTTCAGAAAAATAAATTTGTCCATGAATATTATTTTGGAGTTTTAAATTTGTGTTGGTTCATAAACTCACAAATTTACGAGAAGAGATTAGGACTTACGATTTTATTTTAACGTCCTTTACGACTAAACCGGAAACCCTAGGATTACGTATTTACGTTTTCGAACTCCGTTTTTGATGAGACAATTTTTATTAGATTCGTTTTGTGCCGTTCATTCATAATTTATAAAAATGTTTTTCGTAAAACGACCCGAGGGCACGCAAATCGAGGAAACTAGAATCAAGGACTACCCGTAATTAAATGGGGATGAGACAAGATAAACTTGTCCCACCCCCACACATGGGATGGTTAACAAGTCTCCAACACACACCATGATGTGTCAAAACCTCATAAACAAGCAAGACACTTGTTACATTAAGCTTACAATGTAAGCTAAAACTACACAAAACCACTAACCCTTTACCACTAGCTCTCATTCAACACATACAAAACCACACATTTTCCCTTTCCTCTCTCTAAAAATTCGTCCCATATCCAACAAGAACACCCTCATTTGATCAATTTTAACCACAAACATTTGTTATAATTAACATATGTTAATCTCCATTCAAAGAGATGAAGATTGGTGCAAGTTTTAACATCAAAGGAGAAGTTTTGTTGGTGTCTTGGGGATGATTTCTCAAGGAGTTTTCATGAAGAACAAGTGTTGATTTTTGGAGGAATCTACAAATACTTGATGATCCTAGAAGTGGTGTTGATATCTCATAAGATTGGTTACCCAAAACCATGTCTTGTTCATCCAAAAGCTCATCATTTCATCACTTTGGTGGTATAAAGATTGTTCTCCTCATCCTCTTGTTATTTTGATTATGTAATCATGTATTTTCTTTCCTATTGTATATGTATATGATGATTATATGATGATAAAAATATTGTGTGGGGATTTGGTGTTGATAATCATGGGTAAAAAGATGAAAAACTATATGTAAAAATGATTAATCTTGCTTAAATGGTAGGCTGTATAAAAACAGTAACTAACCACATGTTAGACTGATAAAATGGCAAAGTAGAATCAATATACAGTAAGTAATATGTCTTGTACACATGTGAGAGTTGGCCATGCAATGGAATCAAAATAATGAGTGAGATATTATCAAAACAAGTTTAGGGTATAAATCTGAGGTTACTGTTTTGGACGATTTTTAGAAATTACTTAAAGGATGATTCAACAGTAGCTATAGAAGAGTTAAATGTAGCACATATCATGTAGTTTATGTGATAAAAATTTGAGCTTCTATCTCCATATAGAACTCTAGATATGGCAGTTTTGGTGAAGATGAAAATAAAAATCAGATTTTGGAAATTAAAGTATAATAGTATTATATAAGCACTCAACTAAAAATAATATAAAATGTAAATTAAAACCCACTAACTTATATAATACATTTATATAAATATGCATAAGGATAAATAAATGGAAATTTTATAAAAATGGTAACTTGTTAAGTTTTATAAGTTATAAAACTATAAACATGATTTTTACGACTTTTTCGGCTATCACCGTAAAATTAACGTTTTTGCTAAATAAAACTTAGATGGTTGGACCCGTCTAATGAAAACTTTATAAAACTTATATACTGATATATAAACATGTATAACAAGTAAAAACCGATAAAACCCGAACTATAGGACATACGGACGTTAACGGACTAAATTAACATTATTGGACTAACAATACAACAACAATGGACAAAAACACTTATAAACTTATTATTGGGCTTAACCCATTTAGGCCCAACTTGTAAAGTTTAAATACTGATAATATAAGTGTAAAAAGGATTAAAACAAGTTAAGAACTTATAATAGGCTTATTGAACCTAAAACACGTAAATGGGTAAAACGAGAAAACTAGTATAAAAGTTATCGACACATAGCACAAAAATGAGTAAATGAAAATATGTAAACCCACTTGATCATCATATATATATATATAATCATCATATGTATACATAATTGGTATTTTTATAAAGTCATTGGACAAACGTCTAAGACCGATTATTATTTGTCTAGGTTTCCGTGATTGAAGCGCGTACCGTACGTCCGAATTGCCGATAACCCGCCTTCCCATATCAACGTGAGTTCATAGCCTCGCACTCTTTTAAATTTTTTTATAAATGTTTTATAAACCCGTGAGGGAGATAACATGTTAGTTTTTATAAAACTAGGACACCATTTGTCCCGATTGTTTGTTTATTGATTTTGGACACGAATGATTGAATGACCCGATTGTATGACCCGATAAATGATTAATGGACCCGATAGATGAAATAAAATGGATTATTAAAGTTAGGTTATGTCACTAAAAGTCCCATTAGCATGAATTATGAACTACCGGGAGTTGGTAGACGCTTATGCATTTAATAGTACTATTTGGGGACGATCACCCCAGTTCGCGCCTTGACGGTTGATCCCCGTCGTGCCACATTGATTGGTAAGCGAATTTATGTATGAGAAGATTTCCATAGCGTGACCTTTGTGACGACACGCTACTTTAGATGGGCAAAATTGGAATCGGGTTAGCTACCCGTTGTTGGTTTAGTAAGGTAACAATGTCATGCGGCTTATAATAATCCAAAATTTACAAAATAATAATAGACGCTCCGAATTACGAAGTATTGCCTGACTAGCAATACAGGGTCATACTATTGATATTATGTTTGTGTTTTGGTTTTCATAACCATATTCATATAACGGTTTTTATTTGATTTTATACAACGTCATAAGACGTATTGTATGATGTTTTTACGACATTGGCTCGAATAATGATTTTTACGGCAAATGCCTATATTATGATTTTCGATAAGGAGTTGTATAAAATGACTTTGGCTATTTTAAGGCCTATTACAAAGATTTGTACAAAACTATTTTTGGTAATAATTTTATACCAAAGTTATATTGATGTAATTTATTAAACTCTATGAATTCACTCGGTGTTATCGCTGACCTTTTCTTTTAACATGTTTTATCTCAGGTACTTGAAGGTAATTCTCGGGAAGACGACAAGAATTCATGGCCCGCACTTAAATTATAATTTCCATTCAAATGTTTGTAAAACATGTATTAAATACAATGACTTGGGACCTATGTAACTTTGATATTTATGAATGGAAATGCTTTATAAATAAACGACGCGATTTTTATGTGTTGTCTATGATGTGAATAATGTGCTATCCCGTAACACCAACTAGTCTTCCGCTGTATTGAGTTGTATAAATTTGGGGGTGTTACAGTTTGGTACCAGAGCTCTCGTTATAGAGAACGAAAGATTTTTAAAACCAAGGTTTTGAATAAAACATTTCAAAATCTTTTAACTAAAAACATTTTTCTAAAAATGTCTAAAAATCTTTTGACTATAACGGTGCCGAAGAATTCCCGAGTTACCGACAAGGCCAGACTGAGAAGTGTTATTTTAATATATATATATATATAACTTGGATTATATATATATATATATATGATTTAATTTTATTACATGATTGTTTGATGATTATTTTGATTTTTATACGAGGTATTTATACGACGTCGATTGTCACAAGTAACCCTAAATCCCCTAGTAAATTAATCAAAGTTATTCTCGTAGGAATTCTAGCTATCCTAGATCTAAACCAAGTGGTGGATATTTATGATCCCAACGAATGGTTGATATTCGTAGAAATATAGATATTAGTTGATTGTGATATTGAAAAAGAATTAGCGAGATTAAATCTGATATCGATGTCTTGACGATCTTTCCTTATAGAGTGGAGTTTGACAAAACGTTATCACCTGGAAAGATGTCATCTGATTCGTTATCATCCAATTCTTAAATTGAAATCGAAAGGGTGAATGTTGCACTTGAGACTGTTATTGGAACCATTACCCAAAAGCCTCATGCCATTAATACCTTTCCGAGAAGTCTAGTTAAATGATCAAGTCATTTCATATTAATGACTCATTTGATAATTGTTGTTGTAAGAGCTAATAGGATTGGAAATTAAGTATTGATTCATATTGAGATCGTATTGCCTTTACAAGGCCGAAGAATAAAGTTGTAAGTATTGGATAATGAAGTAGGATATCGAATTGAGTAAAAGTTGATTAAAACTTGAATGAAGTAAAAATTTAACTTGTATGGAATATGAGATTGTTAAGAGGAAATTATTAAGTCATGTGATTGAATTATAAGGTTTTAATTGATTGTTAGTTTGTGTTAAGGGCTGTTCCTAGGCCATTGTCCACTAACGAGGATGCCCAGTGTCCAAGAAATAAATTGAAGAAATCTTCTTCTGAATTGAGACCGATGGATCTTCCGGGACAAGTAGGACACCTAATGACTCTTGTAGATTAGTATTCATTGTGGTATCTTTTAAAAAAAAATCCCTAACTTAACTGAGACATCAGTTGGTAGGATGAGTTCTGAGAATTGTATGACATAGTGACACGTAATGTGTTACGGTACAATTTTGACTTGTTTGTGATTAATGAAAAGACTACCTTTGATTGCTAAATTCTACATGTATCGATGTTATCTATCTTTTCTTGCTTCTTCCTAATGCTCGCATTAGTGATGCAACCATTGAACAAAGTACTCATCTTGAATTGAGTTACGTTGTGGATTATTCTTTTGAGTGCCATCGAGATCATGAACCTCATGATTATTTGGCTAAGCTCATTTCCTATCATATCGTAGTTAGTTCTCGGTGAACAACTCTTCATCACTCTTTTGCAGATCGCACATTATTTTTATAAAGTTAAAACGGTATCCTTTGAGAAAATTGAATTTTCATCACTATAAGGATTATTCAAAGTAATATTTATAAGTGATTGTTATCAAAGTAAAGTTGTTTAAGAAACGCTTTGGAAACTTAATTGTTTTCATAACAAAGAAAATCTTTGTAAATTTATTATTGATTCTTATTTAAGAATTAAGCATGAAAATGCTTTTATTATAAACATGATGATAAAATTTTGACGAACTGAGTATTGCATCGTTAATCTTGAAATTGTATATAGTTGCGCGCCTACATACAATTTGGAATGGACCATGCAAGGCTGATTAGTAGTCACCATAAAACTAATGAATAAACACTACATTTTCTTTGAAGATTGTGAAAGATTAAATTTTATTAGATCTACAAGAAGTGAAAATAGGGACATAGTGTTAGGGACACCTACATATGTGCCTGTAGCATCTATTCTTCTAAGTTGAATTTACTCATCTGTGGAATTTGTCTTATTTGACAATTGACAATTCTTTCTTGTCCAATTCTCTCGTAGTGAGATTCTTAGGAAAAGTATTTGATTACCGAGTGTTGATACCTGACTGGATGTATCGACGTTCCTATCATTTCTTTTGATTTGATTTCATTTGAATGACCTGGGTAACGATCCGAGGAGCTTTCGAATGCGTACTCAAGTTATGAAAACATGGGATATACTCATATTCGTTAATGTTTTCGTCTGTACTTGATTTGAAATTCTCTCGTGTAGATTATGTGTTGACCTTACTCTTTTGATAGTAGTTGTGTCTCCAGATATTCTTGAATTTGTGAAGGATTATGAGTTATTATTAGTCTTTTGAGAAGTTCACATCTTATCGACGGCAATGCAAATGGAAAGTTGATAGTGCCCGTAGAATGGATTGATTGATTATGACATGAAGACATTGTCTTAATTGATGGGAACTCGAGTAGAATTCCCCTAAATGATAAGATGTTGATTATCGAAAGTGATCTAAATAATTCTTGATAGGTGACTTGAAATTATACCGTGAATGGTTGTGAACTAGTTATAGATATTATAATCTAGAAAGAACCTAATATGAATTTATTAAAAGATGTTTCGGTTATCTGAAACTTTAGTAAGTATTTGTTGATGAATTACCTAGACGTTCGCCATTAAGGCTAGTTGAAATCGGTATTGATTATATTCTCGGTGTTGTACCTGTGGCTTGTGCACTGTACGTCAGCACCATCTAAATTAAAGGAATTACCGTACAACTGAGTGAGTTGTCGGAGAAAGATTTTATTATACCAAGCCTGTCATCCTGAAGAGCTATGGTCTTATCATTCCTTATATTTATAGATTACTGTGAACTGAGTAAATTGACAATCGAAAACGATATCCATAACTCGAAATGGAAGAATTGTTCGATCATTTACAAGGTTCTAGCAAATTTGATCCATAGCATGGTTATCATCAACTTCGCATCTGCGAAAAAGATTATCTATTCCAATCACTACATCCGGTGCTTGTAATGAACATTATGAGTTTCACGTGATGACGTTTGGACTGACTAACACACATGTAGCATTCATAAATTTGGTGAATCACGTGTGTAGGCTGTAATGTGATAAATTCATGCTTGAGATCATTAAGGACCAATTGTTTGTATATAGGAATAATAATGAGTTAATAATTAGTTATAAATTGCCCTGAATTGGCCGAACAGTGTAAACCTGAACCTTGAATAATTAACACATGATTAAAGACTTGAACATTTACATGATTTAACTATGTGATTAAAAGGATAATGGAATATAAATTGACTCTTCAAAAATTAAGAGCCCTTTTAAGACTTTGTGTAGAATATTGATAATCAATGAATCTATGAAGGGGTTTGTTGATTTCTAGAGAGAGAAAGTTAGAGAGAGAAAGTGAGAGAAACTATGTGTATTTTATTAATATGGAAAACATGAAATGACAACAACCAACCCCTTTCCTTAGTGGAAAGGGGTATTTATAGTTCCAAGCATAACATGGGCTTGGGCCGGTCCATGACAAGCCCATGGACCGGTTCTTACTTAAGTTAATAAGCAAATAATAACTAATTACTAACTACGAGCTATTACAACATAAATCATATTGTGGAGTGACCGATACTTCTAATATACGTTAAAACGTATTTCTAACAATCTCCCCCTAAGGGAGGTCACTCCACGTTACAAAGTTCTAAACCTAGCATACTATACTAAGTCTTCGTTCTTTAGCTCGTAGTCCTTTCTTCTTTTCTTTCTTTTGTTGTGAATATGTTGGTTTGATCTTTTTGGCTTTGACTTGAGAGCATTGTTCTTTGGCCTTTCACGTGCGATCTTTGCCTTTCTTGTGAACTTTGCCTCCTCGTGACTTCATGTTCCACATACTTACGTCTTTTTGTTGAATTCTCGAAAGCTTCAGAGTTTGATACAGCGGAAGACTTCATCTTGTACTTTCTTGAATTTTTGCTGAACTTTGTTGCAAAAGACATAAGCATGTGGGAACGACTTTTACAGGTACACCGCAACACCACCGTCTTCACTGGTACCCAGCAACGCCACCGTCTTCAACAGGTACACAGCAACGCCACCGTCTTCAACAGGTACACAGCAACGACACGAATAAAATGGCTTTGAACATTTTATTCTACTTCGGTAGCATTTTACCTCCGGTCGGTGAAGACCGTTGGACGATATTAGATATCGTACCCGTGACGGATAGTTTCAATTAAGTAACTTCCTGACAGGATTTCGCGGGTAAACCCATTCTCTTTATTCGACCGTCCAAAGCTGACTGCGAACATAAAGAGTGAATCACTTGGATAAATTATCCTTGTGATTAAAAGCCGTCAATTCATGAAACCTGGAACAAGTGAATTTCAATTAAGATTTTCACCATCGTTGCTTTCCAGTTGTCACGAGCTCAATTCATAAAGAATCTTGCACGTTACCTACCAAGTGCTGTTTGATGTTGACACTAGAAGGATTTCCACTCGTCACTGTGGTCAATAAAGAGTCACTCTGAGTGTTCTGGCAAGATCATATGATAATGCGAAGAGGCCTGGAACGAGTTTAAGTTCAATTAAGAATTAAACCACTGTTACCTTCCAGTTTTTCACAAGATTGGTTCTAAAAGAACCGCACGTGTAACCTACCATGAGCTTGTTTGATGTTGGCTCAAGCAGGATTTCCATCTTCATTGTAATACTTACGTATTACTCGGATGTTCTGGCAATATTACAGGAATATTGCGTAGGACTCATGAAAATCTCTTACTTTTCACAGTGTGTGAGAAAGCAAGGAATAAATGGAAAGTGTCCTAATGAGACTTTTGATGATCTCTTGGCTCTAGACTCGATTGTGCGTTTTGATTTAGTGAGCGATGGCTGGAGAGGAGTGCCACCTTTTCAATACCAGTTTATTCGGAGTGAATAAACCAATAGATAACGTGTTGATCTCCGTGTGATTAAAACAAATACCTTTTGAGAGATATTTGAGTTAGCTGGGGAAGGGTTGTGCATTGCATCACTGGGTCCATGATGTCTTTCTTCAATACCGAGAATCATTAGCAAAAATGATCTCAATAGCATATGTATTGACCCGGTTTCTGCCTAAAGTTGTAAGGAGGGCTTCTTTCTTTACACCCTTTATCTTTACATTTCTTTTTCATTCTTCAACCCCTTCAATGCTTACCAATACGTCATCACTAGCACCTTGTTGTGATTGTTCCAGTGCTAGCTTAAGTACTTGGTCGGCATTCAGCTACGTTCACATTCTTTCTCCATCTTTCCTAGGACTTCTAATTCTATCTAGGGAATTGTCCTTGGGAAGATTCCATCGGTTCTGATGAATCATTGGACTAAACCTATTCCTACCACCCTTTTGTCACCACATCCGTCGTGAATTAAGCGTGTTTTGGGAAGGAATTGCCACCATGAAAAATCATTGAAAATCACCTAAAGTACTTGTGATATTGAAATCAAAAGTTTTGTACCTTAGGTGTTTTGTTCATCAAAAACGCTCCCCCTTAACACGTGCTTTACACATATTAAGTTGGATAATCTTTAAGTCTTTTTCATCTTTTAGCCAAGTATCACTTACGTCTCCTTAATCCCATTTTCTCCCCTTATCCAAAATGTTAACCATTAATATTTGGGATATTGAATGGATTAACCGGTCTTTGGGTAAAAATGAAATCGATGTTTGGCCATAGAACAAGTTATTGCTCCCCCTTAAGTTAATAAGGGATAGTTTTAGTGCTGTGGTATGATATATTTTGAAAGATTTAGAATCTCGTGAGAAATTCTTGAAAAATTATCATACCTTAACACTACACCAAGCCATTCAAGCACATTATTCACAAATTTACATATTCACAATTGATAACCAATATAGAGTGACCTGAAATGTACGACCCATTAGATGGATCGTTGCAGTGTCCTGTAGTGCACTCCATATGGTCTACCACCCACGAATCTTTCCAAGCTCCTCATCAATCTACGTTCACGGAGCTTCTGATCGATCTTCTTGATGACATACTTCGCCATCTGCCGGTAACCCGGATGCCAATCCTCCGTCATCTCTGGCAAAGTCCCACCCGAGTTCAGATGCTCCAATTTACCTCTGACTTGTATAAGAGTTCCATCACTATACTTGTGGAGCTCCCCCACCCTCATAAACTTCATCAAACCTCGACTGTTCAAGTAGAAAATGCCGTAATTCGGGACAGAAATGCCAGTATAGGGACATCTTTCTACATGTTGAGGTAGCACTTGATTCACAGGACGGGTTAAATTGAGCTTCCTCTGATAGCTTTCGACTCCCAACTGAAGGTCTTCAACTCGTGACTTGATGACAACGCTTCGTGTGAACATGCGAAGTGCTGTATTCAAAGCAATCAGGTCTTCACGAGGAATGTGTGTAAGTTGATCTCGGGTCATCAGAAGCAGCATATCTTTGATATCCTCAAGGCGAATGATGGAAAAATCTCCTTGCTGGATTTTGTATTCCCTGTCATCCTCCCTTTTCAAGCGAATCTCCGTCACATGATAATAGCCGTTCTTGGCTTCAGTTTTCATTCCTAAGATGCTGGAGATGCGGATGTCGGATCTAACATTGCTTCCAGAATTGACCAAGCAGCAACCCCTGTACGCCCTTCGGACTCGTTCGTCCCAATGAGATGCACCTATGACAGCATACATATCATAATTACGATTTATCTTAGGGACCCAGAGTCTGTTTACCTTTTCCTCGATAAAGGGTATTGTCCCCCAGTTGGCAGCTTTCAGCAATGTCAGGGAGGTTGCGTACTTTGATGACCCCTTCAGTAGATACACAAGATCGTTGGTGACGAAGAAGTCAAGAGCAATCTGATTATCTTGGGCAGGATCCATTGGAGGTGGAGCTCTTTCTGATTCATGAAGACCTGGCCGTTGAACGGTTTTCAGAGCCTTCAGGATCTCATCGGCATAGTACTCGAACTCCATTCGAGTTAATCGGGTTTTGGCACGCAGTCTCTTATCGTTCAGCGCTTTCTTGACCAAGGATGGAGTAACTGAAGTCTTATACTCATGAGCAAGAAATGCACATAAGTCAATCGGACTTCGGATACAGAGATACAGCACATCTTTGTCAGCATCTGTGATCGGATCATATTGTGCTGCTGCCGTAATCCAAGCCTGTGGTGGTGCAGTTTCGTCTATCTCCAACGTGTCTTCCCAAACTTGTGTACTTGGTTCAGGAACCGTAGATTGTTGAGCTTGTTGTTGAGGAGTTGAAGTGCGAACATCTGTTGGTTCAGTTTCAGGCATTTCAGCAGTGTCGTGAACTGGTGAATGTTGTGCAGCTTCGGGTTCCGTCACTGATTCTGCGATCACAGGAGCAACAACAACAGAACTAATGGGGTTAGTGGTAATAGGTAAAGATACAGCGATAGAGATACCGGGAGCCGAAGACGCTGTAGTGGCATTCACATCGTGGCGCCACTTAGTTCGTCTTGATTCCGAGGATGTCGATTTGTCCTTCTGTGCTGCATCTTTTGTGGACTTGGTTCCAGTCTTAGTAGCAGTCTTCTTGGAGCTGGTAACCTTGTCTCCCTCTTTCGGTTGTTCACCCCCATCATCATCCTGATTGTCATCCCCGTTACTACCCCTAGCACTCTCCTGATTCTCATCACCACCATCATCGCCATCATCATCATCCTCATCATCGTCATTATCCTCATCATCCTCATCATCATCACCACCCTCGTCATCGTCTTTATCCTTTTCTCCTTCTTCTTCTTCTTCTTCCTCTTCTTCCCCCGTACCCTCTTCTTCACTCTCTTCCCTTTCTTCCTCATGTAAGATGTGATATGGTACCACACTTCCAAACGTTTTGAATAATCTATCATCCTCCATGATAGCATCATTCAGGGATTTATATAGAGCCCGTTGAATCCTAGACTTGTCAAACGACCCAAGTTCCACCATACGAGCCTTAAGGATCTTCTTCAATTCAAAATCCGTCAGGTCATAAGCAATCTTGTAGGCGGCTTCGGAAGGGTTGGATGATTTGACCATCAAGTTGTCAGCAGCAAGTGTCTTCAACTCATCGCGAAGTTTAGGCATTAAGGATTCAACGGATTCTTGCACTCTTTCTTTCACAGATGCTTCAAGTGCTTCTTTTTGTTCCTTATATTTATCCCTCATCGCTTGAAGTCTGGTAATGCGTGCAGCATGCTTATCAGCCTCAGCCTGCTTAACCCGAGCAAGTTCTTCCGCATGTGCTTTTCGAGTCAACTCCATATCTGAAGCGAACCTAGCAATCATCTCCTCTTGGGCTTTCTGAGATGCTTCTTCCCTTTGAGCTCGTCTTTGCAACTCTTGGCGAAGTTCATCCATTTCGCGTTTGTGAGTGTCCACATGTTTGTCAAACATTTCGGCCATCACTAATGCAGCCATTGCAGATGTTGCAGAGCTGCTCTGGGTTGACTGAATAGGCTCGGTTGTTACTGCGGTGCTAAGGATGGGAATTATCGGTGGTTGAAGAAATGGTGTTGAGGCCGGTCTGGTTGTTAAGGGTTGTATGGGTGGAGGTTGAGTTGTTAAGGGTTGAGTTGTCACCATGATCGTAGGAGCAACAGGTTCCTTTTCCACACTTGCTGAAATAGGGATTGATGATAGGCTTGATGTCCCAAGATATAAGGTGTGTTGTTGTGAGACAAGCTTGGTTGATTCGCCATCAAAGCTAAGGAATCTGGGTACATACCGCGAGGTGAACGGTGCATAATCACATGCTTCTCATGCTGCTGAAGGAAGGCATATATTTGATCCAAATTGCACTTATGCAGATCCCTGGTCAACTTGACGTCGGTAATGTACTCACCCCATTCAGCTTGAGGTAGAGTATTCAAGAATTTGGTGTTAACCTGAAATGGTGCAATCACAAGATTGTATACATTCAGATCATTCATGAGTGTGGTGAATCTAAAGTAATAATCGTGAAGCGTTTCCCCTGGGTTGTAGGTGAATCTATCAAACAGGTCATACAACTGACATTCCCTTTCCTGTTTGGTGAGAGACGTTCCTTGTAGCAACACCTTAAGACGTTCCCATAGATCCTTTGCCACCGTATACTGACTCACCATCCTATAGATGTCATGGGGAAGAGCTTGGAGAATTGTTTGAAGAGCTTTTTCATCTGCATCTGCAACAAGTTGTTGAGCTGGAGTGAGTTCTTCAAATTCTCGTGGTCTAGTCACGTTGTCAACCGTAATGGTACCATAGTCGAGTGGACCATTCAAAATCGATTTGACCATAAGCCTTCCGTATGTCGGTTTTCCCTTTAGATATTGCATCATTCGACCTTGCCATGCCTCAAACACCTCTTTAATAAGCATCGGTGGACGGCTATCAGTTCCCGTTATGATTGATATATCCGTAAGAGATGTCATTTGAGGCATTACTGAATTTGGATTCATTTTGTTTTCTTCAAAGAAACAGAGATTATCGGTTGATCGAGCAGTGAAGTAAAGCTTGTGAATTGTGTTGTGTTTTTGTTGTAAAAAACCAAGATTAAATCATCTAAAAAATCGTCGAAAAAACAAGCAAAATAACCCTTGATTCGGAACTTTTTGTTGATTCGGAAATTTGATTCGGAAGATTACCTTGATTCGGAACTTTTTGTTGATTCGGAAGATTACCTTGATTCGGAACTTTTGGATTGATCCGGAACTTCTTGGTTCGGAAGTTCTTGGTTCGGAACTTTGGCTTGATCCGGAACTTCTTGACTCGGAAGTTCTTGATTCGGAAGTTTGGCTTGATCCGGAACTTCTTGACTCGGAAGTTCTTGGTTCGGAAGTTTGGCTTGATCTGGAACTTCTTGACTCGGAAGTTTCTTGATCCGGAACTTCTTGGTTCGGAAGTTTCTTGATTCGGAACTTCTTGACTCGGAACTCCTTGATCCGGAACTCCTTGATCCGGAACTCCTTGATCCGGAACTTCTTGATCCGGAAGTTTTGCTGAATAAACAGAAACTTCCTCCGATGAACAGTCGAACAGTAAAAATTAAGATTAAGCCCAGATTTTGACCAAATAACCCAAAAAGTTTTGTGCTTTCGACTAAAATAAGTAACAACTAATACTTATCCACTAATCCCAATCACAAAAACACCAAAAACACCAAGAATCAAGATGATTTTTCTTAAAGAACACTAATACAATCAAAAACTAAAAAACCACACAAATCACCACCTTAAATCACCCCATAGCTCTTGATACCAAATGTAGCAGGAACCATTACCAAATCTTGTTGAGCAGGAGTAGGCGTATGCGAACTGGGTCCCGGTTGTGATTCGCTCAAAGTCTGGGGACTCACATTGATATTGCTATCATTGTTTGTCTCCTCGTTTGAAGGACTCACTACCGAAGATTCATTCGAGTCAGCACTCTCTTGCACAACTTGATGTGGCTGAATACTAGCATCAGTGGTATTATCGGTGGTATTAATAAGTACCTCAGATCTCTTTTCTGGCCCTAAGCTGGAGATAGTTGCCATGAGGGCAGCCTTTGCAGATTGAAAGTCATCACAGTCGGAGTCATACGCATCAAGATCATCGGCTTGGTAAGCTGCATTCTGCGTAGTGACAACGTCTTGTTCAGCAATCCCTGGGTCAGCAAGAAATGCAAGCTCCTCTTCATCAAGTTCCCTTCCTTGCGCCTGAGCATTTACCAAATAGATCTTTACCAAAAAGAAATGGAAATTTGTTTTGACAAATGTTTTAACAAAAGATTTTAAGGGATTATTCTCTTATACACAAACTATTTAACTAAACTTCTGTTTAGGGGTAAATGTTTGTGTATACCCCAAGATAACTTAAGAAGGATTGAGTAAACCATTTATACCATAACTTGAAATTTGAAACGACACTTTTTGCTTTTCAACTAAGAAAATTTTGACCAAAGTATAAACCAAAGATTTTTCGAACAATTACGGATCTTATTAAATATTTTGGATAAATCAACAAAAATCTTGTTAATTAAATTCAAATTTATTTTGAACATTTTATATAATTGGTCGAACTAAGAAATTTAAAATCTTTACGTTTACATTTCATAAAAATTGAATAATAATTATTTAATTAATTATAATAATTATCGATGCTTTAGACGACGGATTGAGTAAAACGGATAAAAATGATAGTAAAGACGAAACAAAAACATAGAAGATATGAAGAAATAATTTTGAATAAATACGGTTGTGATATTTATTTCATCAGGAAGGTGAAAGTAAATACTGACGCATAATATAGAAAGAATATATGAGTAAATTGTGGACATGATAATTATTTATCTGGAAAAGTGAATGTAGATACTGACACATTATGTATAAAATATAAAGAACCAATTAGGATATATTTCTTAATAATGAAGGTGCAAATTAAATTTCCGAACAATTAAAAATAAACGATGTGTGTAAAAAGGATAAAATAGATAATAAAAGGGGTTCGCGGCTAATGTAAACCAACAGAATTGAGAAGCCGATAGCGTTAAACGTATAAAAGGCCACTTATGGTTGCTTAAATATGGAGATTGTGAGATATAGTTATGTTGGAATTTGTAAGTATAAGTATTCTATTTATGTCATTTATGACTAAAAGTATCTTTGTCTGAAGAAATTGTACTGATGAAAATTTTGAAGGCAGACATCGCCTCATACATTAGTAAACGTCTAGCTATTGCAAAGGTCATCATCTGAATTTGATTTGATTTGGGTCATCGTCGACAGACTGACCAAATCTGCTAATATCATTCCCGTTAATGATAAATGCAAAAGAATTATGTAAACATAGTGTGCCTGTATCGAACATCTTTATCAAGATCTTCGCTTCGCATCAAATTTCTAGAGATTTGCTCAGAAATCATTGAGAACGAACCTTGATAAGAGTACTATATACCACCCCAAATCGAAGGGACGAGGTAAAGTCATGATACAAAGTAATATAAGTGTTGTTTTATGTTTGAATGATTGACCTTTGGTAATAGACCGTATAATCGTTTTCCTTTGGAGAGATTATCATTGATAATCATCGTATTAGGATTGAGATCGAATCTTGTTAGGATCTAAATCTTAGAGCATCTGTAAGCAGAAGTTGAGATAAGGAAACCCGACTTACACCCACTGTGAATTGGACATGTCTTTAGGTTAAAGGTTTCCTATGATGGCAAACCTAACCTTGCAAAATACCCGACCCGCGAGATCTGAAATGATTGTTGAAATTAGGATTTGATTATTAACTGCCGATAGTGGGCAGGAAGTTATGTGAATATGAAATGTAGATCTTGAAGTGCCAAATGGGTAGCGAAGTTATGCCAAAATTTTTAACCTTGGAAAAATGAATTCATGATCTGACAAATCATGGGATATAAGTCCCCGTTGTGTGGGACCATTGAGATGATGTGAAAGATTGGTTTGAAAGGCATATAAGCTGGATCTACCCTAGGACTTCAAGAACTGCGTGAATTACGTTTCGTAAATCGAACTTGATGGAATATCTATCAAGTGAAATTCTGATTATTCTTAGTAGAGCTTAGATCGGCGAAAAGTTGCATTCATCAGAAACCCGTGAACATCATGGATAGAGAAAGTAAGTCAACATTTAGCCTGATCTTATTCCCGTAGTTATGTTTGATGAAACTCGCGTATTGTAACGAATTGCACTTGTGAGAAAAGACCGAATGTGGAGGAGATTCCCACATGGCTTTAACTCTATAAGAAGCGAGTAGTAAGGTAAGATGATCTTTGAGGACAAAGATCCTGTTTAGGGGTAAATGCTGTGACAATCCGTCAATTTATGGTTGATATTTTTATTCTCAAGTATTATTTAAAAACATTATTTTAATGTTATAATATGAACTCACTTATTTTTGGGAAGTAATTTGGATTTACGTCTTGAAGTAGCATCGACTACGTCTAAACCGGAGGATTCTACGTTACGTGCTTACGTTTACATACACCGTTTTTGGTGACAGTCCGACATTTCAGAAAAATAAATTTGTCCATGAATATTATTTTGGAGTTTTAAAATTGTGTTGGTTCATAAACTCACAAATTTACGAGAAGAGATTAGGACTTACGATTTTATTTTAACGTCCTTTACAACTAAACCGGAAACCCTAGGATTACGTATTTACGTTTTCGAACTCCGTTTTTGATGAGACAATTTTTATTAGATTCGTTTTGTGTCGTTCATTCATAATTTATAAAAATGTTTTTCGTAAAACGACCCGAGGGCACGCAAATCGAGGAAACTAGAATCAAGGACTACCCGTAATTAAATAGGGATGAGACAAGATAAACTTGTCCCACCCCCACACATGGGATGGTTAACAAGTCTCCAACACACACCATGATGTGTCAAAACCTCATAAACAAGCAAGACACTTGTTACATTAAGCTTACAATGTAAGCTAAAACTACACAAAACCACTAACCCTTTACCACTAGCTCTCATTCAACACATGCCAAACCACACATTTTCCCTTTCCTCTCTCTAAAAATTCGTCCCATATCCAACAAGAACACCCTCATTTGATCAATTTTAACCACAAACATTTGTTATAATTAACATTTGTTATAATTAACATATGTTAATCTCCATTCAAAGAGATGAAGATTGGTGCAAATTTTAACATCAAAGGAGAAGTTTTGTTGGTGTCTTGGGGATGATTTCTCAAGGAGTTTTCATGAAGAACAAGTGCTGATTTTTGGAGGAATCTACAAATACTTGGTGATCCTAGAAGTGGTGTTGATATCTCATAAGATTGGTTACCCAAAACCATGTCTTGTTCATCCAAAAGCTCATCATTTCATCACTTTGGTGGTATAAAGATTGTTCTCCTCATCCTCTTGTTATTTTGATTATGTAATCATGTATTTTCTTTCCTATTGTATATGTATATGATGATTATATGATGATAAAAATATTGTGTGGGGATTTGGTGTTGATAATCATGGGTAAAAAGATGAAAAACTATATGTAAAAATGGTTAATCTTGCTTAAATGGTAGGCTGTATAAAAACAGTAACTAACCACATGTTAGACTGATAAAATGGCAAATTAGAATCAATATACAGTAAGTAATATGTCTTGTACACATGTGAGAGTTGGCCATGCAATGGAATCAAAATAATGAGTGAGATATGATCAAAACAAGTTTAGGGTATAAATCTGAGGTTACTGTTTTAGACGATTTTTAGAAATTACTTAAAGGATGATTCAACAGTAGCTATAGAAGAGTTAAATGTAGCACATGTCATGTAGTTTATGTGATAAAAATTTGAGCTTCTATCTCCATATAGAACTCTAGATATGGCAGTTTTGGTGAAGATGAAAATAAAAATCAGATTTTGGAAATTAAAGTATAATAGTATTATATAAGCACTCAACTAAAAATAATATAAAATGTAAATTAAAACCCACTAACTTATATAATACATTTATATAAATATGTATAAGGATAAATAAATGGAAATTTTATAAAAATGGTAACTTGTTAAGTTTTATAAGTTATAAAACTATAAACATGATTTTTACGACTTTTTCGGCTATCACCGTAAAATTAACATTTTTGCTAAATAAAACTTAGATGGTTGGACCCGTCTAATGAAAACTTTATAAAACTTATATACTGATATATAAACATGTATAACAAGTAAAAACCGATAAAACCCGAACTATAGGACATACGGACGTTAACGGACTAAATTAACATTATTGGACTAACAATACAACAACAATGGACAAAAACACTTATAAACTTATTATTGGGCTTAACCCATTTAGGCCCAACTTGTAAAGTTTAAATACTGATAATATAAGTGTAAAAATGATTAAAACAAGTTAAGAACTTATAATAGGCTTATTGAACCTAAAACACGTAAATGGGTAAAACGAGAAAACTAGTATAAAAGTTATCGACACATAGCACAAAAATGAGTAAATGAGAATATGTAAACCCACTTGATCATCATATATATATATATATATATATATATAATCATCATATGTATACATAATTGGTATTTTTATAAAGTCATTGGACAAACGTCTAAGACCGATTATTATTTGTCTAGGTTTCCGTGATTGAAGCGCGTACCGTACGTCCGAATTGCCGATAACCCGCCTTCCCATATCAACCTGAGTTCATAGCCTCGCACTCTTTTAAATGTTTTTATAAATGTTTTATAAACCCGCGAGGGAGATAACATGTTAGTTTTTATAAAACTAGGACACCATTTGTCCCGATTGTTTGTTTATTGATTTTGGACCCGAATGATTGAATGACCCGATTGTATGACCCGATAAATGATTAATGGACCCGATAGATGAAATAAAATGGATTATTAAAGTTAGGTTATGCCACTAAAAGTCCCATTAGCATGAATTGTGAACTACCGGGAGTTGGTAGACGCTTATGCATTTAATAGTACTATTTGGGGACGATCACCCCAGTTCGCGCCTTGACGGTTGATCCCCGTCGTGCCACATTGATTGGTAAGCGAATTTATGTATGAGAAGATTTCCATAGCGTGACCTTTGTGACGACACGCTACTTTAGATTGGCAAAATTGGAATCGGGTTAGCTACCCGTTGTTGGTTTAGTAAGGTAACAATGTCATGCGGCTTATAATAATCCAAAATTTACAAAATAATAATAGACGCTCTGAATTACGAAGTATTGCCTGACTAGCAATACAGGGTCATACTATTGATATTATGTTTGTGTTTTGGTTTTCATAACCATATTCATATAACGGTTTTTATTTGATTTTATACAACGTCATAAGACGTATTGTATGATGTTTTTACGACATTGGCTCGAATAATGATTTTTACGGCAAATGCCTATATTATGATTTTCGATAAGGATTTGTATAAAATGACTTTGGCTATTTTAAGGCCTATTACAAAGATTTGTACAAAACGATTTTTGGTAATAATTTTATACCAAAGTTATATTGATGTAATTTATTAAACTCTATGAATTCACTCGGCGTTATCGCTGACCTTTTCTTTTAACATGTTTTATCTCAGGTACTTGAAGGTAATTCTCGGGAAGACGACAAGAATTCATGGCCCGCACTTAAATTATAATTTCCATTCAAATGTTTGTAAAACATGTATTAAATACAATGACTTGGGACCTATGTAACTTTGATATTTATGAATGGAAATGCTTTATAAATAAACGACGCGATTTTTATGTGTTGTCTATGATGTGAGTAATGTGCTATCCCGTAACACCAACTAGTCTTCCACTGTATTGAGTTGTATAAATTTGGGGGTGTTACAGATAGGGTTATTAATATTTCTCTTTTTAGTTCATTTTTTCTCGGTATCAATTCGAATTGATTTAACAAGTTTACAAGTTTGACTTAATTGTTTTGGTGATAAAAGGTTGATTGGTAACTATTTTTAGTTGGTAAAAAGCAATCAAAAAGGTAAAAAGAATATCTACATATACGTATTACACTAAAATCATATTGCAAGTACTACATTTAATACAAAAAATACAAAACTTGAAAATACAAATTATTCTACAAATACAAATCAAAGTATAAATCTAAATCTACTTTCTATAAAACTAATACAAAATCTAATACAAAATGCAATTCAACTAGTCCAAAACAGAAATAAGCCCACAAGTGTACCTGGCCCAACTACTCAATATACAACCCAAATTCAAACTTAACTAAATGGACTTAAAGTGCAACTAATTTTCTAACTGAGGGTCTAACTACAACTAACTGAGGCTAACTATGGATTGTGACTGTGATGACATATAAAAACATCAGGGACCTAACATTGACAATTAACAAACTTAACCAATGATAACGCCCAAATCCAACATATTTTCTTGAACGTTATCCGTATATTTTGCATGATTTTTGGTTATACTAACGAGCTATGTGTGAAGATGTGTTTTGTCTTGTTAGTTATCTAAGATCAAGGAAAGTGAAGAAAATACAAGGAAAGAAAGAATAAACGATGATTCATGCATATACGAAGGAATCCCGACTTACTACATTCCTTTGAAGATCAATTCCGGGTGCAAGAACAAATGTTTCCAAGGAGCATACAAGTCACTCAGCATGGAAGTTGCCACTGGCGGAATACAAGTTGTCACCATCAAAACACATCCAACTTGCCACGATTACATTGGAGATAATTTGCCTCCAACATAGTTCAAGTTACCTCCATCATGAGTGAAGTTGCCACCAATATTTGTCTAGACAAAATTGTATCCACATTCATGCAAGCTTCTTTGGAGCATTCTAGAACAACTTTGGCTCCAAGTATTTTGCTTTGGCTCCAAGCCAAACATTGATGACCAAGGCTTAATTTCATCTACAAAAAAGACCCTTGGGGGTCATTGCAACATCATGACTTGAATCTCTTGAAGGTAATTCATTACTAACTTCAATATTCACCAAGAAAACTCTCCTAACCTTGTGAAGAACCCCATTCCCGGATTTAATATTGGTGTGCCAAAGAGTGACGTTTTTGGAGCTCCAATCATCAAAATAACCTTGCCAAACTCTAAAGGATCATTACCCTTATCATTGGTAGTGTTTCTTGATACCTAAATCACCACCAATCTTCACCAAACCTCTCCAAAACCTTCCTCAAATCTCAAATACGAATTTCCAAATACATAACCCGAAAGACCACAAACAAAACTTGTAGTCAATTGGAGGCTTAAGGATTGCTCTAAATTCTTCCATTCCATTTACTTATTGTAATAGAACTTTGGTAAACTCTTTTTATTATTTCAAGAATGATTATGGATGTCATGAATATTGTTCGTATGAATTTTGTTGAAATAATTATGGAGTAGTTTCGTATACACTTGTTTGGATGAAGTTGTGACATGAGGATTGTTTATGTTTTATTATTGTTTTGATCAATTTCTTGTTATGTTTGAAATCTAATTGTGCATAAGTTTCATTCCATTTGCTTATCATACTTGATTAGTTGTTAATTATTTCATAGGTCGAAAGAGTTAGCATTCACCAACTAGTTATAATCGTTTTGTCTATGGATGATTATCTATTGTATTGACCATTTCTTTAGTGGTATGATTATGCAAAGGAACCTAAGTGTGATTGTTAATGATTTTATGAAACGACCGTGAATCAAACTTGTTAAACTAAACATAGTCTTGAATTGGTTGATTTGTCTTAATGCTTGATTTGATTGTGTTGTAATCAAACGCGTTGGTTATATACTTTAAAATCAAAGATTGGAATTTGTGACCGTCATCTTCTATACTTGTAATCAATTTGTCAAAACCATCCTCATATGAACAATCCAAATGTTATGAATTAATCCAAGCAGGTGTTGTCTTTAATATTATTGTTCTCATCTTATTAGCTTAATCATATTCGTGTTACTTGTTTGCTCATTGCTTAATTGTTACTTGTATGGTAATTTGGGAGTGACAACCATCTTTACCAATAACGTTACATTGTTACTTAGATTCTTTACAACCGAAAACACCCAAATCCTAGTGAACGACCTCGGCTTACCACAACAAGCTAGCTACAAACGAAAGGGTCATACTTGCCCGTGTGTTCTTAGCTTATTTGGAAATTCGTGTATAAATTTAAAACTTGTGTATACTCGCGAGAAAGCATCAACCAATTGCACTTCTATGAAAGTCAGAAACGTTTGTAGCTTACTGAATTCCTCCTTTCCAAAGCTTATATAAAAAAACTGAATTTTATATCAACCAAATTAATTCTAGACTTCAACTAACTACCTAATGCAAAAACTCATTATTTTTCCTACAGCTCTATTTATCAATTGATTGGCTATTTTTTATTTTCCAAAGGAGAAAATTTAGAAACTCAAGCAGTTAAACAAACTATCAATGAAAGTGGGATCATACAAGTGAAAACAAGAATTTCTGACTCTACTTAACATCAACTAACTGACCCAATTAGTCTTCCTAGAATTTCAGAATTCTCATACAAGCTAGACTAACAGACTATCCAATTTCCCAATGAAAACGTGTCAACTAATCCTAGTTGCGCTAATACACTGTTTTCTAAATTGCCCAACACCATTTAAACTAATATGCAGAAAAACAATGCTAAGAAAACATATGTAGAAAACAAGAGGCAGTAATGAACAATCTACTAAACTCATACAAACAGATTACAAATATCAAAGCTACACTAATTCTACACTAACAAAAACAAGCTCAACTAAAGAATTGCAGAAATTGAACAAGTGCTTAACCAAGTGTCTCAAGGCCACCGTTGTGGATGAAGCACAGCGCTGAGCTGGCTTGAATCAAACACTTCTCCAACTACAGGTCTCCTCACAGTCCTTTGATGTTGACTAAACGAAGCTATATTCTGATTACTTCTACTATATAAGCAAATCCAAACAGATCCTGTAAACAAGAACCTGCAAAACAGATGATCCAAAACAAAACACGTGCACAAACTGATATAATTTGAACCAAGCTTACTATCACTGTTATACTATATTACCTATGTGAATCAAGATGACACCTTAACAAACTAACAACTACGTGAAAGGTACAATTACGTGAACAATAATCTTTTATAAACCTTGTGAATCTAAAATCTGAAATCAAAACAGTTAAACAACAAATCATTAGCTTCTTTAAGCTTGTAAACCATTTTAATCTGACTAAGCTTCTAAATTTAATTCCACTTGATAAAATTTGAGATCTTATGCAATCAGAATCACTAATGGCTGATTTATCATATCTAAAACAAGTTAACACTCAGTTAAGATCCATAAACTAACTAAAGCTTATGAACAGCTAGCTTCTAAAACAGAGCGAAAAGAAGAAAATTATGAAAGTTTTTATAGAAAACAGTAAAGTTCTAGTAATGGCTGAATCAGTTATAACTTTTCAACAGAAAAGTGAACAATATTAACCAATTGATTCAAAGAAAACAATAGTAAAGAAAGAAGCTTATAGAAATCTGTTGGTCCCTTGTAATTAGTACTATACTTAAGTATACTAAGTATAGTCCTAACCCATGGTTAAGTAATACAATAAACTTAATACAAGTAAGTAAATAACACAAAGGTTTTCAACGTTTAACTCTTAGCTTTATTAAAAAATTATACCCTATTGTATACAAAGCTACAATAGGGATTGAATAGATAATGTGTGGTTTTGTGATCTCCTCACAAACAAGCTAGTCCAATCCTAATGATTGCTAAGCTTAACGATTCTATCAACAAGAGTTTAGAACTCAAGTGTGTGATCGTGTTTGGAGGAGAGAAAACTTGTTTGTGAATGTAATAAGTGTGAAAACACTTATCCTTTTACCACTTATTTCCAATAATAACAAGACCAAAACGTGTATTTTATGTCGTAAAAGTTGGATTTTGCGTGGTTTGTGTTTTTATTGTGTTTTAGGACCAAAAAATGAAAAAGGAAGAAAACACGGGCTTTCACGGGCTTTTATCGAAGAAAACGAGAAAAGACGAAGTCAAAAGACCAAGAGTGCAAAAAGAACAGAAGTCCAAGACCTATTCTAAAGATTTATCGAAGAAAAAGTCTAAAGACGGAAGTTTAATGAAGTCAAAGAACTCAAGTCTAAATAAGTGAAGAATTTATAAGACGAGTTCAATTAATCCCGAGACGACGTCAAGAAAAGTCGAATAACTTAAAAGACGAAGAGCCGAGAAGAAAGAAAGAGGAGGCAGCACATGCACCTCCCCATTTCCCTATAAATACCCTCCTAAACACATTAGGAAGGGAGTTAGCCAGTCTTTAATTTTATTTTGTATTTTTCACTTTTAAGGCCATCACCATTAGGGTGTTTAGCACCTTCATTTTTCTTTCCTTCATCATTAGGTTTCATGTAAGTTACCCTTTAATTTCATGTTTTTGAATCCTAATCTTTAATATAATCCTTCCTTTAATCTTGTTCTTCTTTTCTTTATGATTCTAAGCTTTTAAGTTTTGTTCTTGGTTGATTTTGGTTTTCTAAAATCAAGTGGGTTTTGATTGTTTTGGTGTTTATTGTTAGTTTTATTGATTTGGATCGATGGTTTACCATTAGTAGATGACTAGTGGTTAGTTTGGTTTAATCTTTGGGTTTTATATGGATAGTTTTGGTTAAATTCGTGCTTCCATTTCCCTTGTTCTTCGTAACTTTCTGTTTCCCCAGATTTTCCCGAATCAATCATTTTACCGAATGAGCATACTTTTTACCGAACGAAGCATATTTTTCTCGAACCAGTTTGCTATTCCGAACGAATCCTTTTTACCGAACGAAGGCAACTTTCCCGAACCAAATACTTTTTACCGAACGAAGCTTATTATTCCGAACCAGTTGTTTTTACCGAACCAATATATTTTTCTCGCATGAATCCCTTTTTCCCGAACCAGTTGAATATTCCGAACCAGTTTGATTTCTTCCGAACCAGTTGTTTTTACCGAACCAACAGCAGATTTCCCGTACGAACTACATTTTATCGAACCAAAGTATTTTTCCCAAACGAAGCCTTTTTCCCGAATGAATGAATTATTCCGAATGAGTTATTTTACTTAGTTTTGTAATTTTTATTTTACCAAGTGTTTGTCTAGTAATTTTTAGTTTAATTTTTAAAAGTTTTATTTTTAGTCATCGACATTTTCATAATTGCTTTTAGCCTATTGTTATTATTGTACACATTTACCTTTTAAATAGGATAGATAACCAACCCATTTATTTTCCACCAAGAACGACTGAGTCGCACTTTTAATCGGTAATCAATTCGAAAAGATCGGAACAACGAATTTTCATACGAGGCTAAAAACCTTGCATTAAATGGCGCCGCTGCCGGCTCTTTTCGTTAAGATTAACGGTTTTTAGTGAGAGACGCGTTGGATTTTGGGATCCGTTCATTTTTTAACGTTATTTTCCTTGCTTTAAAAATTTTCAAAAATCCTAAAAAATATAAAATTTTCAAAAATACAAAAAAATAGAAAAACATATAAAAACCAAAAATATTTCTTGTCTATTTTGTTTTTCCTTTTGTAGGTGTGCATGCGTACTCGTACTCGTAAGAAGAAAGTAGCTCAAGCCGAAGTCATTACTCCACCTATTGTCACCATGGACAATCAACCAATGATCGAGCTTTTGCAATCGCACGTAGAGGGCAACACCGATGCTATTGTCATACCCGAGATTGGAGCCAACAACTTCGAGCTTAAATTCGGCTTCATTCAAATGGTCTCTGCTCAACCCTTCTTGGGGCGTTCAATTGATGATCCTCATGACCATATTAAAAGGTTTATTCAACTCACTAATACGGTTAAGTATAATGGGGTTTCACAAGAGGTAATTCGCTTGCAACTTTTTCCTTTCTCCTTAGAGGGACAAGCCCAGCATTGGCTTGATAAGGAACCGCCACAAAGTATTCTTACGTGGACGGATTTAGAGACCAAATTCATCAACACTACTTTTTCCCACCCTCACGTACTACCGCTTTGCTGAATGAAATCATTACTTTTGAACAAAAGTACGGTGAGACATTTAGTGAATCTTGGGACCGTTTTAAGGAACTTTTAAGAAAGTGTCCACAACATGGTTTAACAAAAGTACATCAAATTAATACTTTTTACAATGGTTTAAGCATGAATGACCAAGATTCACTAAATAGTGCCTCGGGGGGTAATATTTTGGTTAAGTCTTCTATTGCCGCTTGGGATATTATTGAGAACAAGTCTATAGTGCAAACCAAGAGTGTTAGGACCAATGTGGCTAGTGCTAGCACTAATGAGAGCGATAAGAGAATTGATAAGCTCACTATGCTTGTTGAATCACTTGCTCTCCAAACCTCTAACAACACCAAAGCTATCAAGGCCCAAGTTAATGCTATGACTCAATCATGTGAAATATGCGGGGGATCTCACTCATACACTGATTGTCCTTCGACTCATGACAATCCGTAAAATGTGTATGCCGCCAACGGTACCTATTCCACGGGAGGCTATCAAGCACGTCCTCAAGGTGACCGCAATTTGCTCAGCTATCGCTCAAACAACTTTCTTTCACCACCCGGTTTTCCCCCACAAAACCCAAACAACCTAAATCGCAACAATCAAAACCAACCACGAGCCCCAACTCAATATCAAAACCAAAGAACCCCATATCCACCTCAAAGAAACAACCAAGTTTACCAACAACCCGCTTATCAACCACCTGCCTACCATGCTCCTCCTCCCAACCAACCCACCGTATTACATCAAGACGTTGAAACTTACATGAGGACTAATGATGTGATTGTGCAAAATCTTCAGCGGGAAATGGCCAACATGAAAGCTGATACGGTGAAACAAGGAAATGATCTTCGAGCCGATATGCGAAACACTTTGGCAAGTCAAACGAATGACTTAAGGAACATGATGGCTAGTTTTTTCCCAAGTAATCAAGACTCTGGATCGGGTTCTCTTCCGAGTAACACCATTGCTAATCCAAGAGGGGAGATGAAAGCAATCACCACTCGCAGTGGAAAAGGTTTAAAGGAACTCGAGCTTCCTACACCTACACCGGTGATTGTGACAAAGGAAAACGAGTCTCCTTCTCCAATTCCTCCAACTTCTACTCCTCCACCTTCTATTTCTTAAATTCCTCCACCTTCTACTTCCACCCCTCCACCACCCAAGGATGTGAGTGAGAATTCCATTCCAAAGCATTCATCTCAACCCAACATACCTTATCCTTCGAGGTTGAGGAAAGAGAAATTGAAGAACAAGGATGATATTCAGGTTTCTAACTTTCTTAAAATGTTTAAACAACTGAATTTCAATATCTCATTTGCTGAGGCTCTCGCTCACATGTCGAAATACGCTAAAATGTTTAAAGATCTTCTTAGTGATAAAGAGAAACTTCTCGATATCGCTCAGACCCAACTTAATGAGAATTTCTCCGCAGTGCTCTTAAGGAAATTACCAACCAAACTTGGTGATCCGGGTCATTTCTTGATTCCTTGCAACTTCCCTGGGGTAGAGAATTGTATGGCCCTAGCCGATCTAGGTGCTAGTATAAACTTAATGCCTTTAAGTGTTCGGAAACAATTGTCTCTACCCGAGCTAGTCCCCACCCGAATGACTTTGGAATTAGCTAACCGTACGGTTGCTTATCCAGTGGGGATAGCCGAAGACGTCTTCGTTGGTGTCGACAAATTTACCTTTTCGGCGGATTTTGTTGTCGTTGACTACGAGATGGACCCCCGTGTTCCATTAATCGTTGGACGTCCATTCTTGAGGACCGGTCGCACTCTCATTGATGTAGCCGCGGGTGAATTAATCATGAGAGTTGGTGACGATAAAATCGTCTTCAACATGGGAAAGCTTTCTAAGCAACCTTCTGAAAACGAGAGCGTTAATTTCATTGACGTTCTTGATGAGGCTTGTGAAGAACATTTCAAAGACGCTTGTAAAAGTGGTTCTTCTTCTCTTCCTATTGTTGAGACCGTTGCCTCTATTGCTCCATCACTAACTCCATTTGGAGAAAGTGATTTCATCTTGAAAGAATTTGAAGCAACTTTGGGAGATGTGGACTTAAAATATGACGATTCTCCCTCCAATTGGGATGAAGACATTCGTACCATTGAGAAACTTCTCAATGAGGACCATATTTCTCCACCATCTCCTAAGGATATTTCTATCGATGACTACGCCTTCCATCGAAAATCCTCCGGATTTAGAGCTTAAGGACCTACCGTCTCATCTCGAGTACGTTTTCCTTGAAGACAACAAGAATTCACCCGTCATCATCGCTAAGGATTTGAAAGAAGAAGAAAAATCTCGACTTATCGCCGTGCTGAAGAATCATAAGAAAGCGATTGCGTGGAAAATCTCCGATATTCGTGGAATTGATCCTCACTTTTGCACACATAAAATTCTCATGGAGGACGAATTTAAACCCACTATTCAAAGCCAAAGAAGGGTGAATCCTAAGATCCATGACGTTATCAAAAAAGAGGTTATTAAACTTCTTGATGCGGGAATGATCTACCCTATCTCGGATTCACGATGGGTTAGTCCCGTCCATTGTGTGCCTAAGAAAGGCGGAATCACCGTTGTGCCCAATGAAAACAACGAGTTGATTCCTACTCGTCTCGTTACAGGGTGGAGAGTTTGTATAGACTATCGCAAACTCAATGATGCTACGAGAAAGGATCATTTTCCCCTTCCTTTCATGGACCAAATGCTTGAACGTCTAGCGGGTAATGACTATTACTGCTTTTTAGACGGTTTCTCCGGGTATTTTCAAATTCCCATCGATCCCAAAGACCAAGAGAAAACCACATTCACTTGCCCTTATGGAACATCTGCCTACAAAAGAATGCCTTTCGGCTTATGCAATGCTCCTGGGACATTCCAACGGTGTATGATGGCTATCTTCTATGACATTGTTGAAGAAACTATGGAAGTCTTCATGGATGATTTCTCGGTCTACGATGATTCTTTCTCTCATTGCCTTGTCAATTTGGAACGCATGCTTAAGCGGTGTGAAGACACTCGCCTTGTTCTAAATTGGGAAAAATGCCATTTCATGGTAAAAGAAGGCATTGTGCTTGGACATAATATCTCTTGTGACAACCGTGGTTTTGAGGTTCGTCACTTGGTCTTACTTTTAGGTTATTTTATGTGTGCTTATTTTATTTGTGTGTTTACGTGTTTATTTTGTGTGAACGAGGTTGGTGTGGTTATCGTTTATGAGTATAGAGTACTCATAAGTAAATCGAGGAACGGTTATTTCATGTTCATGAGCTCACAAGTGGTGACTATGAAATGAAATAGTGATATTTTGGTGTTTACGTATACGTATATGTATTATAGAAAATCGTATTTTTTACGATTTACGGTTTAGCATTTAGAGGTCTCGGATGAGGTAATTAGCCATATGGATATTTTTCGGGATGGTTTTAGGTCATTTAGGACTTAATTATAATGTTTATTTCAAAATTTGAGATTTTTTATAAAAGTGTATATTTTACGTCTTTTACGGTAAAACGCGTAAATTTGACTAGTTTTACGGTTTTGAGGTTTTGGGAGTTTTAGGAGCTGAAATAAATTAAGGTAAATTAAGGTAATATTAATAAGATATTAATTAACAATAAAAAGAAAAAAAAAATATAAAGAAAAAAACGAAATTAGGGGTGTTTGGGTCGGTTTAGAAGAGAAAAAAAAGGAAAAAGAGGAGAAAAAAAGGAAGTGGACTTATACTTGGACTAGGATTTTATGTACACCCTATATATTATATTATTTACTACCAAAAAGATCATAAATCCCTGGAGACAAATAAAAATTCGTGAGTTTCATAGAGGAGAATTAGGGTTCTTCATAAAAATTAGGTTTTCTTCATCTTCCATTGTTCTAAAGGTAAAACCTTCAAAACCCTTTTCTTTTTAATTGTTTTTATGTTTTCTTTAATCATCTTATGATGGATTAGGGTTAGGGTTTATATAAAAACAGTAGATTAATGTTATATTAATGGTTTTATAATGATTACATGAATTAGGGCTTGTAATTAGAGGGTTTAGGGTTAATTAATGAGGTTGATTTTGTTAAACCCGTTTTTAAAAACTGGGCAGAATTTTGGTGTCATTGTTTTGATCATATATGGAGTTCTAGGAACATTCAAGATGCGATCAAGCTAGCCCTGACTAGGTATTTGAGTTGGCTTTCTAAATCAAGAAACGAGAACTAAATTGGAGGTCGGGAAGTGGGTCAAAAACAGGTTACAACAGTCGGAGGTAAAGGCAGTTTTGAATTCAGCCTGTTTTCTTTTTAAGTTTTGGGTTGTTTGGGGTACTTAGGATTGCATTGGGATCTTCTCACGAACATGAGAGATGGTTTATATATTGTAGTAAGTATCTGCACTTGGGCTAAGGTTGTGGTTTAGGGTAAGACCCCTTAATGGTAACAAACTTTTAGTACGTTTAAAATCAGGAAATCTGGAATGACAAAAGTAGATATATGTATATCGGAGCCTTAACAGTAGCTTTAAGGTTAGGACAAGTGAGAGGTGTTAGCCAACATATGTAAGGGTATGAATATTCCTTTTATAGAAACCATGGGTATGTTTAGGTTGGCGTTTGGCTTATAGTTTGGAGACCTAAAACTGGGACTGTTTTTGGTAAAATGTTAACGGGATGTGTTATGGAGTAAAACGAGTTAAGGGCTTTATAGAGGGGTGTAATGGGATGCTTAGAGCATTTAAATGAGGAATATATATGGTAGTAGGTTAGATGTCCATCATAGGTTGATGAGCCATCTTAGTGATTGGGTCATGTATTGATTACGTGTTTTTGGTTTGTTAGCTTGTTGCTAGTGCGAGGACTCGTGAAGAAGCAATCAGGTGAGTTTCATAGTCCCATGTTTACTATTGATTTTGACTTCCAGATGGGATGGAAGAGACACTGTGTTGAGTTTATTTATAAATTGATGCTGTGAATGTTTTTAAGGTTTGAGATGGACTTGTGTGTACATTTATGTGATTAACTGCTATGTGATTCTTGTTTGTGTATGATCTGGATTGGAAAGGTACATAGGTGTATGGGCGCCTATGGGACCAATGGTTTGACAAGGTAGTGGCCTTGTGGTTTGACAAGGTAGTGGCCTTGTGGTTTGACAAGGTAGTGGCCTTGTGGTTTGACAAGGTAGTGGCCTTGTGGTTTGCCAAGGTAGTGGCCTTGGGATAGGTACATAGTGTGATCATCTATGGTACCATGTTGTTTGGCAAGGTAGGAGCCTTGGTTTTGGTTTGAAATGTTTGATCTTGAATTGTTAGTTGTTAATACATAATTGTAGCGCATTGTCCATATGTTTATTGGTTTATGGTAATCACAGCTTATGACTTGTCTTGTGTTGGAGTCTAAACCTATGACTCTCACCAACTTTATGTTGACGTGTTTTAGTGTCTCTTTCAGGTGATAACGTGGTTAAGCATGAGAACTTATGTGGCTAGGATTGGAGTCGAGTAGGAATGCATTTAGAAGGAGATCCCCGTTCCTTCTTAGTTTATTTTGTTGTTTGTTTCTTTGAGTGATATTATGAACCTATATGTTGATTGTTAGTGTTATTTGTTTGTCTTGGGTAAGAGGTAGGACTGTTACCTACTTACCTAGACTCCTGCATTGTTGAGATATTGTCATGACATTGTGTCACCATTTATGTCATTATATTTTGCATTTTAGTTTTCTCTATAGAGACACCGTTTGTTGTGATGATATCCATACGTCGCACCCCATATTCCGCCATGGTGGGGTGTTACAGAATGGTATCAGAGACAATGGTTATAGAGAATTAGGTTGCCTAGTCGCGTAGCCTAGTCTATAGCTTAAGGGTCCCTGCATATAGGCGTCATAGGAGTATGTGTGCATTTTATATAAATTGATGTGTTTGGATGTTATTTATTGTGATGTTTTGACTAGTATGAATTGAACCATAGTAAGTTCATACTTAGCCACATGTTATTTACCTTTCGGGGTGTGAGTAGTGCGGGTTGAACCATAATCATCCTCGCTTGTCATTGTCGTATTTTGCTTATATTGTACATTATAGTACATAATTTGTTACATAGTAGTTTCTAACTTTTATTGGGTTATTTTATGTACTTGAGGTATGTTTTTTTTGTCTTTTGATGTTTAAGTCATGTTCCCTAAGAATCATGTGGTTGTTCGAGTTAGGAGGAGTAGGTGGATATGAAGGATTTTAAGCGTTTTCCACTCTTATGGGTGACATGACTTATAACTGATTATGTTTTGTTTTGGATTTAGTCTATACTGTTTTAGCTAGACTATGGATTTTTGTATTCCAAGAGTTTTACTATGTTATTTTAATATGGAGTTTTGGATCTTATTGGTTATGTGGTTATGAGCTTATGTGAGTAGATGGATTTATGTGTTATATGTTGTATTGATTCTTATAAGTGTCATCATAGGAGGGAGTGCATTGGGGAAAGGGTAATTGTATAAGTATGATGGCCAACATAGTTATACAAGTACCACAACTTCAATGGGTTCCCAAGTATGGTTGCATGAAAGAGGGTTAGTACATGCTTGTATATGATGAGATGTAGATTTTGGGTATACGTATAATATATGGGTTTATGTAATGGCTGCCTATGATATGGCTATTGTTCTTTTTGTCTTATATGTTCTGGGTTATAGTTGTGTTGTGTGATTGTGGGGTCACACGATATGGTTTGGTTTTGGAGGTGGGCTTTATGCCTTGTTGTGGCACGGTGAGATGGTGATTACCTGTGTGGAAAACGAGTGTATGACGTGATTGGTTGATCCGACATGTATGGTAACGAGTATGTTTTGGGTAATTTAATAGGTATAGATATGCGGATGTATATATACTACTAGGTGTTAAGTTATGGTATATGGTCGTTCACTAGTTATAATAACTTGAACGTACCTTGTGTTTGTTCGTGTTTTATGGTGCTGGAGTTTGATGGAGTTTCAACGACGTTTTGAATCTTTTGAACTGTGTCTGGTAGCGTATACTTTAAGTTCGTATTTCACGTGTACATTTTAAAATGGTGTTCTTGGTTTTAAGTCTCTTGAAATAAAATTGAGATTTCTTTTGGGATAATGAAATCTTTTAGGTTGAGTCTTACATTTCTGTTGGTTGGTATATGGAAAAAGGGGGACTTGGAAATCTATATAGGGTTAGATAATTGGTTGTATTCGGTAAAATAAGGGTAAGGTGTTGGAGTCGTGTTTGAAACAGGATGTAACATAAGATTTCTTTTAATCAACACTTATTTATTTCAAATTCTAAAAGACTTTCTTTAAAATAAAGCGAAGAAAAATTTCTTTCTACTTACATAGTTTATATAATTGGGTATAACCGATTCACGTCATATATAATTATTAAAACAAGGTTAAATGGAGTCTATGAATATTTCACATACAATTATATCTTTCATTTAAAAGGATTGCATTGATCACTAAGTCTATTCTTTAGTTTTTTAAAACAACAAGCATAAAATTGTTTTGGTCATAACTGGTTCGTTTTTAAAGCTTTTTGGGTGATTCAAAAGCCTAAAATTATGTACTCGGAACGTACTTTTCAAATATCCAGAATGTATAGTCATGGGAGGTCAGTGGACTGGTCGGAATTTTTGTACAAGTGTCGGGTTCAAGGTTGAGTTTGAATAGTAGTTTTATTTTTATGATTTGGGATGCACAGGATACCTAGTCTTTAAGTTGAGTTTGGAGTTCGTCAAGAGGGTTGTTAGTAGATTGTTTGAGTCACATAGAGGTGGGGAGGTAAAAAAGAAAAGCAAATAAAATAAATAAAAATATATTCTTTTGGAAAAGCCGATCTTTTGCACGGTTTAAATAATATGTCGCGGGGCGTAATATGTTTGGTTGCCATTGGGTATTTTTTTGGATTATTTTTCGTTTTCATGGGTCATTTTGAATTGATACACGTTTTGGGTTTGAGTTTCCTTTTGAGTCTAGTGGTTTTTGACTTGTTTTAACTGGTGCACGTGAAATGTCTTTAAGTTATCCGTGGGTTTGATTCGTTGATCGTATCTGGTGGATTCAGGATGTACTTTTGGTTACGTATTGTTCGGGAGCGTTGAGGTAGTCGTATGAAAGACTGGGTCGCGCCTACACGATTTAGTAGGTGACCATGAGAGAACGGTCGGAATGCCCTTAGTGGGGAGGAAAGAAGTTCGTAGACGAACTAATGTGGTCATGAGGTCTCTTAGGAGTTTCAAGGGAGATGAATAGAGGTTGCATAATGTATGGTTATTGGCACAAGTAACGCGCCATAGGGAGTGTTGGAAGGGGATATGTTTCGTAAGGCATGTATGCTTTCTGAAAATTTCCTGAAACTTAGTAAGGTTGCCTATTACTTTGAGGTAGAACCATGAATAGAGCAAGTAGGAGAGGTGAGAAGAGTTGTATTTAGTGTCTTTCCAAGGAAAATCGCTGATGGAGTGATTTAAAAACAAGAGCTGTTAAAAATTGTAAGAAATTTATTCGTGTTGCCGCTAAGAGAGGGTGTGAGGAGGACATAGTTGAAATTGCTAAGGATGTTGTATGAACGCTTTGGGTTTACGGTTATGCATTTGGCTTCGCCAAAGCACTAGCGGTTCTCATGGAGTCAATGAATCGAGTGTGCATGAACGTATATAAACGAGTTGTCATCGGGAGCATCGACGACATTTTGACCTACTCAAATCTTAGAAGGAGGATGAGGCAAATTATGTGTTGGATTTGGAGTTGTTAGGAAAGGGAGTTATACGTGAGATTTTCAAGAGTAAGTTTTAGGATTAAGTTTACGAGGATGAGCAGTAGAGGTGGTGGCATATCATGGAACCAGCAAGGGTGAAGTGAAGAAGGATGAGGGAGCGTTTTGGAGGCTGAAGAGGTGGATTGGATAATGAGCCGATCTTGGCATTATCGGAAGGACTGGGTGAATTTGCGAAGCATGACGACACGTGGAGCAAGGATTTGGATGTGTACGAGAACGACAAAGAAAGGCGATTGCTTATACGTTGCAAGAACTGAAGACTTGGAAGAACTAGATAAGACTTCGTTAGTGGAGCTGGACTGTTATATCTGCCTAGAATGTTAGAGGCATTTTGGTGTATGAGACATAGAGAATGATCTATACGGATCATGAACGTCTCCAACACATATTTACTCATCTTGATTGAACATTTGGAAAAGATGGTGGGTGGAGTTAAGTGATGAAAGAAAATTGCAAGGCCAAGTACCATCTGGGAAAGGCAAGCATGGTTGATGAGGCGTGGAATAAGAAGAATGAAGTGAAGCTGAGACGAACTTGAACTATAGAGATGACGTATTAGGGTGGTTTGGATAAAGGATATAGGTTGCACAAGTTGAGTTGTCTAAAGCAGAGAACGCGTCAACGTGTATGTTGCGTGGCTTGGACAATCGTATGGAGAAAAGGGACGTAGTCGATAAATGCCATTTGAGGCACTGTATGAAAGGATAGGGTGAGTTGTCCCCAATGTGGACTAGAATTGGTAAAAGAGGCTACCGATGTGGAAATGGTGTTTGTGGAAAGAATGAGAGCAACAAGGGATGTTATGTAGAAAAGGAGGAAACCATTAGAGCTAGTGACAAAGTATGTAGGAAGTTTCACCCATAGTAACGGGTGGTACGTTTTGGTAAAATGGAAGAGTTGAGGTAGAGTTTTGTAGGTCTATTTATGATCATTGGAAAGATCGGACCATTAGCTTATGAGCATAGAATTACCTGGGGGAAATGAGTTGTATACATGATACATTTCATGTATTAAGATTGGTAAAGGTTGTGTGAGAATGCATTTTGCATGAACGGTTATTCGGGACTGGTATTAATAAGAGTCTTTGTTTTTATCAAAGAATCATCTGTGAGATTTATTGACTGTGAGGTCAAGAGTTTGGCGATGAGTTTAATTATTTTTGGTTTGTATATGTGGTATTTTGAAACCTGAACTGAGGTTTACTTGGAAATGAGAGGAGTTCATTTAGAACAAGTATCCTCATGTGATTTGTGGTTATGTGTTTGATCCTAAGGAGTAAATCTCGGGACGAGATTTCTATTAGGAGGGAGTGATGTGACAACCGTGGTTTTGAGGTTCGTCACTTGGTCTTACTTTTAGGTTATTTTATGTGTGCTTATTTTATTTGTGTGTTTACGTGTTTATTTTGTGTGAACGAGGTTGGTGTGGTTATCGTTTATGAGTATAGAGTACTCATAAGTAAATCGAGGAACGGTTATTTCATGTTCATGAGCTCACAAGTGGTGACTATGAAATGAAATAGTGATATTTTGGTGTTTACGTATACGTATATGTATTATAGAAAATCGTATTTTTTACGATTTACGGTTTAGCATTTAGAGGTCTCGGATGAGGTAATTAGCCATATGGATATTTTTCGGGATGGTTTTAGGTCATTTAGGACTTAATTATAATGTTTATTTCAAAATTTGAGATTTTTTATAAAAGTGTATATTTTACGTCTTTTACGGTAAAACGCGTAAATTTGACTAGTTTTACGGTTTTGAGGTTTTGGGAGTTTTAGGAGCTAAAATAAATTAAGGTAAATAAAGGTAATATTAATAAGATATTAATTAACAATAAAAAGAAAAAAAAATATAAAGAAAAAAACGAAATTAGGGGTGTTTGGGTCGGTTTAGAAGAGAAAAAAAAGGAAAAAAAGGAGAAAAAAAGGAAGTGGACTTATACTTGGACTAGGATTTTATGTACACCCTATATATTATATTATTTACTACCAAAAAGATCATAAATCCCTGGAGACAAATAAAAATTCGTGAGTTTCATAGAGGAGAATTAGGGTTCTTCATAAAAATTAGGTTTTCTTCATCTTCCATTGTTCTAAAGGTAAAACCTTCAAAACCCTTTTCTTTTTAATTGTTTTTATGTTTTCTTTAATCATCTTATGATGGATTAGGGTTAGGGTTTATATAAAAACAGTAGATTAATGTTATATTAATGGTTTTATAATGATTACATGAATTAGGGCTTATAATTAGAGGGTTTAGGGTTAATTAATGAGGTTGATTTTGTTAAACCCGTTTTTAAAAACTGGGCAGAATTTTGGTGTCATTGTTTTGATCATATCTGGAGTTCTAGGAACATTCAATATGCGATCAAGCTAGCCCTAAATAGGTATTTGAGTTGGCTTTCTAAATCAAGAAACGAGAACTAAATTGGAGGTAGGGAAGTGGGTCAAAAACAGGTTACAACAGTCGGAGATAAAGGCAGTTTTGAATTCAGCCTGTTTTCTTTTTAAGTTTTGGGTTGTTTGGGGTACTTAGGATTGCATTGGGATTTTCTCACGAACATGAGAGATGGTTTATATATTGTAGTAAGTATCTGCACTTGGGCTAAGGTTGTGGTTTAGGGTAAGACCCCTTAATGGTAACAAACTTTTAGTACGTTTAAAATCAGGAAATCTGGAATGACAAAAGTAGATATATGTATATCGGGGACTTAACAGTAGCTTTAAGGTTAGGGCAAGTGAGAGGTGTTAGCCAACATATGTAAGGGTATGAATATTCCTTTTACAGAAACCATGGGTATGTTTAGGTGGGCGTTTGGTTTATAGTTTGGAGACCTAAAACTGAGACTGTTTTTGGTAAAATGTTAACGGGATGTGTTATGGAGTAAAACGAGTTAAGGGCTTTATAGAGGGGTGTAATGGGATGCTTAGAGAATTTAAATGAGGAATATATATGGTAGTAGGTTAGATGTCCATCATAGGTTGATGAGCCATCTTAGTGATTGGGTCATGTATTGATTGCGTGTTTTTGGTTTGTTAGCTTGTTGCTAGTGCGAGGACTCGTGAAGAAGCAATCAGGTGAGTTTCATAGTCCCATGTTTACTATTGATTTTGACTTCCAGATGGGATGGAAGAGACACTGTGTTGAGTTTATTTATAAATTGATGCTTTGAATGTTTTTAAGGTTTGAGATGGACTTGTGTGTACATTTATGTGATTAACTGCTATGTGATTCTTGTTTGTGTATGATCTGGATTGGAAAGGTACATAGGTGTATGGGCGCCTATGGGACCAATGGTTTGACAAGGTAGTGGCCTTGTGGTTTGACAAGGTAGTGGCCTTGTGGTTTGACAAGGTAGTGGCCTTGTGGTTTGACAAGGTAGTGGCCTTGTGGTTTGCCAAGGTAGTGGCCTTGGGATAGGTACATAGTGTGATCATCTATGGTACCATGTTGTTTGGCAAGGTAGGAGCCTTGGTTTTGGTTTGAAATGTTTGATCTTGAATTGTTAGTTGTTAATACATAATTGTAGCGCATTGTCCATATGTTTATTGGTTTATGGTAATCACAGCTTATGACTTGTCTTGTGTTGGAGTCTAAACCTATGACTCTCACCAACTTTATGTTGACGTGTTTTAGTGTCTCTTTCAGGTGATAACGTGGTTAAGCATGAGAACTTATGTGGCTAGGATTGGAGTCGAGTAGGAATGCATTTAGAAGGAGATCCCCGTTCCTTCTTAGTTTATTTTGCTGTTTGTTTCTTTGAGTGATATTATGAACCTATATGTTGATTGTTAGTGTTATTTGTTTGTCTTGGGTAAGAGGTAGGACTGTTACCTACTTACCTAGACTCCTGCATTGTTGAGATATTGTCATGACATTGTGTCGCCATTTATGTCATTATATTTTGCATTTTAGTTTTCTCTATAGAGACACCGTTTGTTGTGATGATATCCATACGTCGCACCCCATATTCTGCCATGGTGGGGTGTTACATCTCTAAAGCCGGTCTTGAAGTGGACCGTGCTAAAGTGGATGTCATAGCCAAATTACCTCCACCTTCAACCGTGAAGGGTGTGAGAAGTTTCCTTGGTCATGCGGGCTTCTATCGTTGATTCATCCAAGATTTTTCTAAAATCGCTCGCCCGATGACCCACCTCTTGGAAAAAGATACTCCTTTCATCTTTTCCAAAGAGTGTCTTGAATCCTTCAATCTTCTTAAGGATAAGCTAACTAAGGCACCGGTCTTGGTTACCCCTAATTGGGAGCTACCTTTTGAGTTGATGTGTGATGCTAGCGACTTTGATATTGGAGCGGTTTTAGGCCAAAGAGTGAACAAACACTTCCAACCAATCCATTACGCTAGCAAGACAATGACGGGGGCTCAATTGCATTATACCACTACCAAAAAAGAGCTTTTAGCTGTAGTGTATGCTTTTGAAAAATTCCGCCCCTATCTTGTCCTTTCTACCACCATCGTGTATACCGATCATTCTACGTTGAAGTACTTGTTGACTAAACAAGATTCTAAGCCAAGACTTCTTCGTTTGGTTTTGCTACTTCAAGAATTCAACATTGAAATTCGTGACAAGAAGGGAGCGGAAAACCTAGCCGCGGATCATCTAAGTAGACTTGAGGATCCTTATCAAGGGGATCATCCGAATCAAGAGATCAATGACTCTTTTCCCCTTGAAGCCTTAATGTCTATCAATCCAAATCTTGATGACACCCCGTGGTTTGCGGACATTGCAAACTACTTCGCGGGTGGAATTCTCAAGGAAGGGTTAACGTCCCAACAAAAGAAAAAGTTCTTTAAAGACATTGAACATTATTTCTGGGACGACCCTTACCTTTTCAAACAATGTGCGGATCTTGTCATTCGTCGATGTGTTGATGGGCCGGCAGCGGTACAAATCCTTGACGCCTGCCATAAAGGACCCACCGGTGGTCACTTTGGTCCCAATTACACCGCGAAGAAAGTATTCGACTCTGGATTTTATTGGCCCACCATTTATCGTGACGCTCACGAAATGGTTAAACATTGTGATGCTTGCCAAAGACAAGGCAAGATCACACATAAAGATGAGATGCCTCAAAATTTCATACAAGAATGTGAAATCTTTGATGTATGGGGCATCGACTTTATGGGGCCATTTCCATCATCTAAAGGGAACAAGTACATCCTCGTAGCCGTTGACTACGTTTCTAAATGGGTTGAAGCTAAGGCTCTCCCTACGAACGATGCGAGGGTGGTTGTGAACTTTCTGAAACAACTTTTTGCTCACTTCGGTGTTCCTCGTGCTATAATCAGAGACCGCGGGACTCATTTTTGCAATGATCAATTCACAAGAGTCATGGCTAAGTACGGTGTCAATCACCGTCTTTCCACCGCTTATCATCCCTAAACTAATGGGCAAGCCGAGATATCTAACCACGGATTGAAGCGAATTCTGTAGCGTACTGTGGGAGAGCATCGTGCCTCGTGGGCCGATAAGTTAGACGATGCTTTGTGGGCTTTCTGTACCGCTTATAAGACCCCGATTGGTTGTACACTTTATCGTCTTGTGTACGGGAAAGCATGCCACCTCCCTATCGAGCTAGAACATAAGGCATACTGGGCCTTGAAGTGGGCTAACTACTACATCAACAAAGCCGGCGATCTTCGGAAACTTCAACTCAATGAGCTAAATGAACTAAGGAATGAAGCTTATGAGAACTCGTTATTCTACAAGGAGAAGACCAAGATCATCCACGATGCTAGGATTAAGAACCGAGAGTTCCACGTTGGTGATCAAGTCTTACTGTTTAACTCTCGGTTGAAAAACTTCTCGGGAAAGTTGAAGAGCCGCTGGTCTGGTCCATTCACCGTCGCCAAAGTCTTCCCATATGGCACCATTGAGCTTTCTCAGCCAAATGGGCCCAATTTTAAGGTGAATGGCCAGCGCGTGAAGTTGTACTTTGGTGAGGACATCTCTCATGAGATAATTCCATCCCTCACCACGTTTCCCTTGAATTAAGTTCTGGGTCGAGTCAGGCTCGTGACTCGGTTAACAAAAACAAGCGCTTCTCGGGAGGCAACCCGTGATCTATCCTTTACCATTTTCATAATAAGTGTAGGGGGAGCCCTGTATGTGTTTGTTGTCTTGTTTCTTCTTCTGTGCAGGGATTAAAGATTCAAAGATCCATTCTCGATGACTTTTGACGAACCGTGATCCCGTGTACCCATCTTCCCGGTTCTATCCTAAACTGTCGTGATTCAATATTTCATATCTTATATGTTCACATTGAAATCACTATAGTTGTCATTTCCTTAGAAAAATTTAAACAAAGTGCACAATGTCATAAGTGTAGGGGAGTTTACTCCCACATGCTTAAACATTGAGGACAATGTTTATATTAAGTGTAGGGGGACTTCTATCGAGATAAGTGGTCTTTTCCAAGAATTTGTCCTCATTTTAACCGGAAAATTTGATTTTTCGACATTTTTCAAAATTTTTAATCTATTTTGGCCTTGTAGTATTGTAGTATTTCCCTTTGTTATCATTATTTTCTTTATTTGCTAAAATAAAGTTTAATAAAGTGATTTTAAATTTTTCAAAGTCGTGAATTTTTTGACTCAACCCGAGTTTACTTATCCAAGTTTACTCTAGCTAGTATCCTTAACGTGTTTAAGTCAAGTTTTGCTAGGATTTTATATAGGGAACTTTAAAACGCGAAAGTCTTAACTCTCACGGGTTAAGAACAAGAACTTTTCGCAAGTTCCTATAATTGATCCTAGAGAGTCGTTTATCAAGGGAACTTTAAAATGCGAATTCTAACTTGAAAAAGTCTAAGAGTTTGCAAGATCCTATAGATGACTCGAAAACCCAAAATTTTGATTTAATTGGCTAAGCATCCACGAGTCTCATTCTTTGAGATTTTAAATTGTGGAGAATGAGAGATGATAGAGTCAATTATAAGTTTGGTATTCTTTCGTGAATTTATGTGAGTGATTATAAGCTTTTCTCCCATCGCTTGTTAATAAATTTAATTGCAATAAATAAGGTTGTACTATTTGAAAAGTTACTTAGCTTCTAGCACAAGATCGTTTAAAAGTTGCTCAGTATTAATTAGAGTTCATAGCCAAGGCATAACTTATTGAAGCGGGATGCGAAGATTGGCGAGTCCGAAAAGGCCCTAACAAGGCATGAGGGATACATTTTGTTGCTAAAGATCCCAAGTGATGTGAAGAATCATTTATCAAAAATCAATATGAAGGATCGAGACACACGACGAAAAGAAAATACTCCCCTAAAGATCATGGAGAAGTCTATCCAAAAAGGCCCTAACAAGGTATGAGGATAAATAGATCCAAGTCCTAAAAGGAGGCGGATCGTTGTATATCAAAGTCCAAAATAAAGATTGGAGAAAAATGAAGAAGTCGTGGTCCAAATATGAAGAATCTCTCAAAACTTCAAGTGAAGAAATTCCTATTATGAAGAGAAGACCATAATTTCAAGAACGTCTCTCAAGATTTGAAGTATGAAGTCGCTGCCAAATATCGGTCCGAGAAAGGTCTCAAATCGTGAAGCAAGTTATGCCAAGATATGAACTTTATGAGGTCCCGAGAAGCAGTTTTAAAAGATTTTGTCCTTTAGCTAACTATTGATTAAATCGTCCTACTTTATTTTCAGTCTAAATAACTATCGAAATAAGTCAACAATGCATCCTCGTGATCATTCAAGACAATAATAAAATATAAGAGATACACCTAGGAATAAGGGAGTCTAAGTGAATAATTGGTCCACATGAATTTGTGTTAGTTTGCTAACTTATAATAACAATGATCTCGTTTTTAAGCTTGGTATGGGGAACGTGAAACTTGAGAATGATAAACGTTCATGGCAGCCAAAACCCAATGTAAGTCTTTGATTTCTTTACTTGTTTCTATCTTTTTATTTTCCTTAATGTTTAGTATTTAATAAAGGCTAAGGTGGGTTATTTATGATGGAATATGTAAACCGTGCTTTAAAATTAATGCATTGCATGAGGGCATTGCAATGGTCAATTGTAGGGGATTTAATAAGTGTGAAAACACTTATCCTTTTACCACTTATTTCCAATAATAACAAGACCAAAACGTGTATTTTATGTCGTAAAAGTCGGAATTTTGCGTGGTTTGTGTTTTTATTGTGTTTTAGGACCAAAAGATGAAAAAGGAAGAAAACACGGGCTTTCACGGGCTTTTATCGAAGAAAACGAGAAAAGACGAAGTCAAAAGACCAAGAGTGCAAAAAGAACGGAAGTCCAAGACCTATTCTGAAGATTTATCGAAGAAAAAGTCTAAAGACGGAAGTTTAATGAAGTCAAAGAACTCAAGTCTAAATAAGTGAAGAATTTATAAGATGAGTTCAATTAATCCCGAGACGACGTCAAGAAAAGTCGAATAACTTAAAAGACGAAGAGCCGAGAAGAAAGAAAGAGGAGGCAACACATGCAACTCCCCATTTCCCTATAAATACCCTCCTAAACACATTAGGAAGAGAGTTAGCTAGTCTTTAATTTTATTTTGTATTTTTCACTTTTAAGGCCATCACCATTAGGGTGTTTGGCACCTTCATTTTTCTTTCCTTCATCATTAGGTTTCATGTAAGTTACCCTTTAATTTCATGTTTTTGAATCCTAATCTTTAATATAATCCTTCCTTTAATCTTGTTCTTCTTTTCTTTATGATTCTAAGCTTTTAAGTTTTGTTCTTGGTTGATTTTGGTTTTCTAAAATCAAGTGGGTTTTGATTGTTTTGGTGTTTATTGTTAGTTTTACTGATTTGGATCGATGGTTTACCATTAGTAGATGATTAGTGGTTAGTTTGGTTTAATCTTTGGGTTTTATATGGATAGTTTTGTTTAAATTCGTGCTTCCATTTCCCTTGTTCTTTGTAACTTTCTGTTTCCCCAGATTTTCCCGAATCAATCATTTTACCGAACGAGCATACTTTTTACCGAACGAAGCATATTTTTCCCGAACCAGTTTGCTATTCCGAAAGAATCCTTTTTACCGAACGAAGGCAACTTTCCCGAACCAAATACTTTTTACCGAGCGAAGCTTATTATTCCGAACCAGTTGTTTTTACCGAACCAATATATTTTTCCCGCACGAATCTCCTTTTCCCGAACCAGTTGAATATTCCGAACCAGTTTGATTTCTTCCGAACCAGTTGTTTTTACCGAACCAACAGCAGATTTCCCGAACGAACTACATTTTACCGAACCAAAGTATTTTTCCCGAACGAAGCCTTTTTCCCAAACGAATGAACTATTTCGAATGAGTTGTTTTACTTAGTTTTGTAATTTTTATTTTACCAAGTGTTTGTCTAGTAATTTTTAGTTTAATTTTTAAAAGTTTTATTTTTAGTCAACGGCATTTTCATAATTGCCTTTAGCCTATTGTTATTATTGTACACATTTACCTTTTAAATAGGATAGATAACCAACCCATTTATTTTCCACCAAGAACGACCGAGTCGCACTTTTAATCGGTAATCAATTCGAAAAGATCGGAACAACGAATTTTCATACGAGGCTAAAAACCTTGTATTAGAATGTCTAAATCATTAAGTGCACAAACTTGTTTTCTCTCCTTTACAAGCATCCTATTTATAGAGGGAAAAGTGGGTAGAAGACAATAATTGCCCATGTGCAATTCTTGTCTTATTGGTACAGTGTAGTATCTTGTCTTACCCTATTCTAAGTAGTAAGACGTAAGTCCTTTACACTTGTCAGTACCCCTTCTATCCCAAAAGGGTAAGTCACGCTAACTGTGTGATGTACTTCATCTTGTCACAATTCAACTTATCCCGCCTTTTCTTCAGTCTTGGAGAATGCTTGTTTTCTTCAGGGAGATTGTATGGGGTTCAGTGAGTCTATTGCCACAACTCACTGAACCCATCACCTTATTCTTCGTCATAGAAGACATTTATTGAGCTTCGCCTCTCTGAATGCTCGAGTCTTTCTTTTAGACTCAGTCTATGTGACAACCGTGGTTTTGAGGTTCGTCACTTGGTCTTACTTTTAGGTTATTTTATGTGTGCTTATTTTATTTGTATGTTTACGTGTTTATTTTGTGTGAACGAGGTTGGTGTGGTTATCGTTTATGAGTATAGAGTACTCATAAGTAAATCGAGGAACGGTTATTTCATGTTCATGAGCTCACAAGTGGTGACTATGAAATGAAATAGTGATATTTTGGTGTTTACGTATACGTATATGTATTATAGAAAATCGTATTTTTTACGATTTACGGTTTAGCATTTAGAGGTCTCGGATGAGGTAATTAGCCATATGGATATTTTTCGGGATGGTTTTAGGTCATTTAGGACTTAATTATAATGTTTATTTCAAAATTTGAGATTTTTTATAAAAGTGTATATTTTACGTCTTTTACGGTAAAACGCGTAAATTTGACTAGTTTTACGGTTTTGAGGTTTTGGGAGTTTTAGGAGCTGAAATAAATTATGGTAAATTAAGGTAATATTAATAAGATATTAATTAACAATAAAAAGAAAAAAAATATAAAGAAAAAAACGAAATTAGGGGTGTTTGGGTCGGTTTAGAAGAGAAAAAAAAGGAAAAAGAGGAGAAAAAAAGGAAGTGGACTTATACTTGGACTAGGATTTTATGTACACCCTATATATTATATTATTTACTACCAAAAAGATCATAAATCCCTGGAGACAAATAAAAATTCGTGAGTTTCATAGAGGAGAATTAGGGTTCTTCATAAAAATTAGGTTTTCTTCATCTTCCATTGTTCTAAAGGTAAAACCTTCAAAACCCTTTTCTTTTTAATTGTTTTTATGTTTTCTTTAATCATCTTATGATGGATTAGGGTTAGGGTTTATATAAAAACAGTAGATTAATGTTATATTAATGGTTTTATAATGATTACATGAATTAGGGCTTGTAATTAGAGGGTTTAGGGTTAATTAATGAGGTTGATTTTGTTAAACCCGTTTTTAAAAACTGGGCAGAATTTTGGTGTCATTGTTTTGATCATATCTGGAGTTCTAGGAACATTCAAGATGCGATCAAGCTATCCCTGAATAGGTATTTGAGTTGGCTTTCTAAATCAAGAAACGAGAACTAAATTGGAGGTCGGGAAGTGGGTCAAAAACAGGTTACAACAGTCGGAGGTAAAGGCAGTTTTGAATTCAGCCTGTTTTCTTTTTAAGTTTTGGGTTGTTTGGGGTACTTAGGATTGCATTGGGATCTTCTCACGAACATGAGAGATGGTTTATATATTGTAGTAAGTATCTGCACTTGGGCTAAGGTTGTGGTTTAGGGTAAGACCCCTTAATGGTAACAAACTTTTAGTACGTTTAAAATCAGAAAATCTGGAATGACAAAAGTAGATATATGTATATCGGGGCCTTAACAGTAGCTTTAAGGTTAGAGCAAGTGAGAGGCGTTAGCCAACATATGTAAGGGTATGAATATTCCTTTTACAGAAACCATGGGTATGTTTAGGTGGGCGTTTGGCTTATAGTTTGGAGACCTAAAACTGGGACTGTTTTTGGTAAAATGTTAACGGGATGTGTTATGGAGTAAAACGAGTTAAGGGCTTTATAGAGGGGTGTAATGGGATGCTTAGAGCATTTAAATGAGGAATATATATGGTAGTAGGTTAGATGTCCATCATAGGTTGATGAGCCATCTTAGTGATTGGGTCATGTATTGATTGCGTGTTTTTGGTTTGTTAGCTTGTTGCTAGTGCGAGGACTCGTGAAGAAGCAATCAGGTGAGTTTCATAGTCCCATGTTTACTATTGATTTTGACTTCCAGATGGGATGGAAGAGACACTGTGTTGAGTTTATTTATAAATTGATGCTGTGAATGTTTTTAAGGTTTGAGATGGACTTGTGTGTACATTTATGTGATTAACTGCTATGTGATTCTTGTTTGTGTATGATCTGGATTGGAAAGGTACATAGGTGTATGGGCGCCTATGGGACCAATGGTTTGACAAGGTAGTGGCCTTGTGGTTTGACAAGGTAGTGGCCTTGTGGTTTGACAAGGTAGTGGCCTTGTGGTTTGACAAGGTAGTGGCCTTGTGGTTTGCCAAGGTAGTGGCCTTGGGATAGGTACATAGTGTGATCATCTATGGTACCATGTTGTTTGGCAAGGTAGGAGCCTTGGTTTTGGTTTGAAATGTTTGATCTTGAATTGTTAGTTGTTAATACATAATTGTAGCGCATTGTCCATATGTTTATTGGTTTATGGTAATCACAGCTTATGACTTGTCTTGTGTTGGAGTCTAAACCTATGACTCTCACCAACTTTATGTTGACGTGTTTTAGTGTCTCTTTCAGGTGATAACGTGGTTAAGCATGAGAACTTATGTGGCTAGGATTGGAGTCGAGTAGGAATGCATTTAGAAGGAGATCCCCGTTCCTTCTTAGTTTATTTTGCTGTTTGTTTCTTTGAGTGATATTATGAACCTATATATTGATTGTTAGTGTTATTTGTTTGTCTTGGGTAAGAGGTAGGACTGTTACCTACTTACCTAGACTCCTTCATTGTTGAGATATTGTCATGACATTGTGTCGCCATTTATGTCATTATATTTTGCATTTTAGTTTTCTCTATAGAGACACCGTTTGTTGTGATGATATCCATACGTCGCACCCCATATTCCGCCATGGTGGGGTGTTACAGTCTAGGACCTCGAAGGCAACTCACTGAGTGACTGTTCACTCAGTGACCTCGTTATGTTCAAGGTTAATAATTCGCTTAGGCTGATTGTTATTAAAATCCTTCAGGGAGGTCATTAGGTACTAAATTGACCTAACAATCTCCCCCTATTTGGATATAAAATTTGCCTAAGTGAAATTTTTATAAGTGAGCAAAGAGGCTTCTTCTTATTACAAACTATTCTACTGATGAAAAGACTTAATATAACAAAGTACTTCATTTTCATTCATCATTACATAAGACTGAATAGTCTGATACAAGAAACATAAGTAAAACAAAAGATTACAGTTATTCAAGAATCCATTGCTTCTCTCTTCACCCTTGATGACTTTAACACCTTTTCTTTGGCAGGCATCCTAGCAATTGTCTCCCTGAGCTTCTCAGCAAATCTTTTATTCTCATCAGTCTGAACTTGTCCAGCCATCACAAGAAAGATGAGAACTCTCTCAGCAGTGCATTTCTCTATGTCACTCATTCTTTGAAATGCTTGATCCCCAAATACATCAATGAAGAAGATACCCCACTCAGGTTCTTCTATAACTATGTTGTTCACAAAGGGGACATTTTCAAGGAGAGTACGATTGTAGTCTAACCCACGGATCTTAGTCTCAGCTTCAAGCTCAACTCTTTTTCTCTTTCTTCCCTGAGTTTTGGTAGGATCCTATTCAGCTAAAGGAAGATCTTTAGTGATTCCTAATTGTTCCTTCATCTGATTCAACCTCTCATATCTCTTACTAAGAGAGTTGGGTATTTCAGGGACACATTTGTTTGTTTTGGTCCTGAAGATCCTTCCCATTTCGTCCCACTCACTGAGACCAAAATCACTAAATGAAAATTTCTTCATAACTTCAAAGTTCCTCTCATCATTGTTTCTGTAGACAGATACTGAGACAGATGTGGTATGAGGAATGATCTGAAGGTTAGTTTCAGGCTTTCTTCTTTGGGTAAAGACTTTGGTGTATTGGTCATACAACTTCTTAAGTTGGGTGGTTCTTTGTTGTTACTTCAAGACCATTTCATCCTGAATGGCCTTGAGTTCTTCCTCCTGCTTTTGGATGAACTCCTCTCCCCCTTTCTTGCTCAGCAAGACCTCAGGGTTACCACCCACTTCTTTCACAAACTCAATGGATACCTTCAAGATCTCAGCCCTTGTTGCTTCATTAGCCTTAGCCGACTCCATTCTATCTAAGTACACTTGGATTTGATTAGGAGTCATCTTGTACATTATTCCATTAATCTCATATGGTACCAAGACAATGGCATCAGGATCAGGCCTTGTTTCTCTTGAGGCTTTTACAAGTTTCTTTGGTGGAGGTGTTAGGGTTTCATCAGCAATACCTTTGCCCTTATCTACCTTAGATACTGAGGGCTCAGGGTTGGGAGGAATTGAGTTTAAGGGTTGGGGTTGTGCTAATCTTTCCTGCTCCCCCTTAGTGTGAGAAGGAGGTTCAGTACAAGTTAACATCATTGATGGCACATTCTCCCCCTCAAAAGTTGAAGGATCAGCCTGACTAATCCCAGCTTTTGCCCTATGTGAGGGTCCTGAGGTGGTGGAGGATCTCTTGAAAGCATGAAACATTTCAGTCACCATTTCCTTCATGGACTGAGTGTCAGCTTTTATAGTTTGAACATCCAACTAAACAAGGGATTGAGTGTTTTCTATGGTGGTGATCCTTGTCCTAAGCCTAGGAATATCAGTTTCTTTCAGGGATTTAGAGATGTCAGAGAGATTAGAGGCATTAGCCATGTAACCTTGTGCAGCCCTTGACAATCTGAACTCTGCTTTAGCATCCATATGAACATCCTCATAGATGGCATCACATTTCCCTTTCACCACATCCAAGTCAGACCTGAGAGAGTCTAACCTAGTGAAAACCTCAGTGAGTCTGTCCACCTTCAGTAACTCAAGTAATTGACCAACTCTGGAATTGAACTCAGTGGTACTAGTGATTAGTCCATCCGAGTTGTCTTCAAGGACACATTTGCTTCGACAGTAGGAAGAGCATGGTTGAGGAAGTTGATGAGCTTCTTCTCTGTATTTTCATGATTATTGTTAACAGAGCTGATGAATTCCATTTGGTTGTCTACCTGAATTCTCATCTTCTCCTCAGCCACATCAAACCTATCACCATATGTCCGGAACTCATCAAGGAGTTCATCAGTCTTTGAAGCCAAGTCTTCATGAACCTGAGTGACCTCAGCTTTCAAGGCTTTGGAAGCATGATATAATACATCCTTGAGAGTTCCTTTCAAAACTTTCTCATCCAGAACCACAGTCTGAGTCCCTAACGAAGAGGTGTCAAGTTTTGCCTCTTAGGAGCGCTTTTTCGGTACCTAATGGGATGGCTCTTTTTGTTCGGATGCCTCAGGGGAGGGCTTTTGTTGAGCCTCAGGGGAGGGCGGTACGTCCTCGAACACTGGTGGGGACTGTGGTTTCTGGTCTGATTGAGGAGGGGCCTAAGTTTCAAGTTCATCCCCAGCCTCGATCATATCATCGTTGTCACTGAAACCTTGGAGTAACTCGGCAGGCGTCTCGAGTAAACTTATAAAATCTCCAAAGTTCAGTGAACCCTTAGGTTTATCCAGCTCCCCTTCAAAAGAAGGTTTGCCTTTGTTATAATCACTCCCTGCCCTAAATCCTGAGGCTTGGGATTTAGCCAACTGATACTCAGAGGCAGTTTGTGATTGATCCGTTGTGGAGGTAAGATCCCTATCAGCGGGGTGTTTTACCCGTGGGCGTCCCTCTGAGTCTTTGGGATCAAGATTGGTTCCCTCAGGCAAAGACTTTTGTTTTAGTGTGCCTTCATCGGGAGTTGTGGAGGTGAGATTCCTATCAGCGGGGTGTTTTACCCGTGGGCGTCCCTCTAAGTCTAAGGAATCAAGTTTTGGGTCCTCGGGCGAAGACTTTTAAGCTAGTGTGCCTTCATTGGACTTGGTGGAAGTGATAGGCCTATTAGCGAGGTGTGTTACCCGTGGGCGTCTCTCTGAGTCTTTGGCCTTGGTTTTGACCTCAGGCAAAGGTTGTGATTTACGAATGCCCTCATCGGTCTGAGTGGAAGTCAGTCCCGTAGGAGAAGGTTGTTTGTTTCCTTCTCCATCAAGAGGACCAGTAGGTTGGCCCGTCGACCCTAAATGTGATGTATCAGGGCCTCCCGAAAGCTCTTTCCCTTAGGGTATTTGAAGCTTGGTCTGAACAAGGGTAGTATTTTTAGCCTTGGCCTTTTTGGGTCATGCCTCGGAAGCCTCAGGGTCCTGTGCCTTTGCTGGTTTGGTCTTTGTCACAGTCTGATTCTTCTTGTTCCCCTTCTTTGGTATGAAGGGAATAGGAAACACGGATGATTCATGACTGATCACCTCAGTCATGTGAGCCGTCAATGCAATGGGGTTGACTTCATATGGGTTCTTTGAAAAGTTTGTGAACTCAGGATGGGAGTAGAAAAAACATTGAATTTTTCCTGAGTGTAAAGGTAACCCAGTAACCGTTCTAAGGCGCATGATATGAATCTTGGGTAAGAAACATACTATTGCCTAGACTCCTTCAAGAGCCTGGTTACGAGATCATTATAAACGATTTCTCCTATGTCAATCTTTAGTCCATTAATAAGACTGTAGATTAGCATCTGCTGAGTAGAATTAACTTGCTCAGTAGATGAATAGTTCCCACCGATCACCTAAATCACAAAATTGACCAGGATCCTCCAAGCCATGGGGAAAGTAGTTTTGATCAATGGGGTTTTAGTCACAAGTAACTCAGGGACCCTGATTTCTTTTAGTCCTTTTTTAACTGACTCCATGTCAGGATGTGCAACATACTTTCCATTGTTATAATCAAGTCCACTGGTTTGACAAAATGTTTTGAAGTCTAAAATCAATGGTGTCTTCCCATTGTTTACAGTGAACATGATGACACAGTTCTTATGTGACTTGATCTCAGACCCCTGAGATCCTTCAGGCCCTTGGGTAGGGGTTACAACCACAGCCATAAACTAGAATTCCCTGAGATATTCATGGTAGAAGACTGAGGGGGTTTTTGTAGAAGCATCAGCCCAATCACAGTTTTTCAAGAATTTGCAAATTGGTTTGTAGGCTGATACACTACTAGGGTAATTGAAATTTCCCTCGTAGTTGTTTCCTACAAATGGACACCCTCATTGGTGAGATGTTCAGCCTGAGGGGAATATATGATAGCCTTGGACATTGGCATTAAAGATAGCTTTTAAAGATTTGAAAAAAGACAATGGCAATTTGTGGAAATCAAATTAAGACTTGTTTCTTGTTATAATACAACAAGATTCACCAAGTGACCTAATGATAACTTTTGCCTTATAAAAAGAATCAAGAGTTATAAACAATAGGTAACTTTGATTATTTGTGCTATATAACAATAAAACAAGTGATCAATGTGATTGCCTTTTTACAAGAAACCTTTTCTGGAAACTCATTTGAACACACTCACTTTTTCTTTGAGAGAAAATTTTGGCAGAGTAAAATTGCAAGTTCTTTGTGTGTGTGTTTGTTTTGATTGAGGGGTATTTATAGGCTCGGATGTGAAAGAGATTTTTATTTGTTATAATTTCTTTTAACATCCGCAATAAATGAAAGCGTACAAGTGGTCCCCCTATTTTCTTGGCAACTGTTCCATTATTGCAAAGATAACGCTTTTGCAGAGATGACGTGGGGTCACGTGCCATTTGAAAGGACGTTTTTACAACGGATTTTGCTAGAAAAAGGGTAAGCATTTAATGCTTAGTGGGATACTTGACATGAGTGACCCCTTGACTGGTTTATGACAATTTATTGAAGGAATATATGTTCCTTATTTAATATTGTGACTCACCAACCTAGGACATTAAGTAACTAAATCCTTAAAGCATTTAGTTACATCATTTAATGTACCTCAGTGTCAAGGAAGACGATAAGATATATTTACTCAGAGAGAGGATCAAGAATATACATTATACTGAATCCAATGTCATCAGGGAGACTGATTAATCAATATTCAGCATACCAAGTTCAACTTTCAGTCTAGTGAACGTTGGTTCATCCAAAGGTTTGGTGAAAATATCAGCTAGCTGATATTCAGTGGGGATGAAATGTAATTCAATATCTCCTTTTAAGATGTGATCCCTGAGGAAGTGATATCTTATGTCTATGTGTTTAGTCCTTGAATGCAGGACTGGATTATTTGAAATAGCAATTGCACTGGTGTTGTCACAAAAGATAGGGACTACTTTGTATTCCACATTATAGTCCCTGAGTTGACTTTTCATCCAAAGGATGTTTGCACAACAACCAACAGCTGCCACGTATTCAGCCTCAACATAGGACATTGCGACTGACTACTGTTTCTTTGCACTCCAACATACTAGCTTGCCACCTAGGAATTGACAAGCACCTGAGGTACTTTTTCTATCCATATTGCAGCCATCATAGTCTGAGTATGAGTATCCTTTAAGATCGAAGCCTGAGCAACGAGGATACCATAGACCTAGTGATGGAGTACCCTTCAGGTACCTGAAGATTCATTTAACAGCAGTAAGATGTGATTCTTTGGGATCGGCATGATATCTTGCACATAAGATAGTTGAGAACTTAATATCAGGCATGGTTGCAGTTAGGTACATTAATGATCCAATCATTCCCATGAATAAGGTTTGATTGACTAATTTACAGGTAAGATCAGGACCTAAGTTGTTGGGGGGACCATGGGAGTCTTTACTGAAGCACACTCAGAGATGTCATATTTCTTAAGTATTTCTCTGGTGTATTTTTCTTGACAGACTGATATCCCCTTGTCCCCCTGTTTGATTTGTAGTCCAAGAAAATATGTTAACTCACCCATCATACTCATTTCAAATTTCTTTGTCATAAGTTTTTCAAACTTTCTACAAAGATTGTAGTTAGTAGATCCGAATATGATGTCATCAACATATATTTGAACTAGTAGAACATCCTCCTTGGTTCTGAAGATAAACAAGGTGTTGTCTATCTTCCCCTTGACAAATTTGTTCATTATCAGGAATGTAGAGAGAGTTTTATACCATGCCCTTGGTGCTTGTTTCAGTCCATAAAGGGCTTTGTCAAGTTTACAAACATGGTTTGGAAACTCGGAACTCTCAAAACCAGGAGGCTGAGCAACATAAACTTCTTCAGTGATCTTTCCATTCAGGAAGGCACTTTTTACATCCATTTGGGAAACTTTGAAGTTCATGTAAGTAGCATAGGCAAGGAAGATCCTGATGGCTTCCATTCTTGCTACAGGGGCGAAGGTTTCCTCATAGTCGATCCCTTCAAGTTGACCACACCCCTGAACAACCAGCCTAGCTTTGTTTTTAATGACAATTCCATCTTCATCAGTCTTGTTTTTAAATACCCATTTTGTACCAAGAGCTGATTTCCCTTTGGGGAGAGGAACTAGTTTCCACACTTTGTTCCTGAGGAATTGGTTGAGTTCTTCTTGCATGGCCTCAACCCACCCTGGATGTGTCAGGGCCTCTAAAACCTTCTTTGGTTCAATTTCAGAGAGAAAGTCTGCAAACAGACATTCATGGGCTGAGGCAGCAGAGAGTTTAGCAGCCTGACTGCATGTGAGCATCCCCTCAAATACATCACCAATTATATTTACAAGCTCTATATGTTGTTGTCTTGACCATCTGTCCTGAGGACTTAGATTAGAGCTTGTCGATGGTTGGTGATTATCAGGGACTAGAGATTTAGTATGTTGTACTGGGACATCACCTCCTACTTAAGGATTTTCAGTAATAAGGGGATCGATATTTTCATCACTTGTCCCTTCAGTGTTCTCATAGATGGGTGAATCATTCGATTCATCAGCTTGAGAAGTGATAACTTCAGGGACATGTTGAGGTGTGATTAAATTATCAATTGACCTATTGTGAGGTAATATATGGAAGGATATATCAGCATCAGTTTGATACTGCTTTGAGGGATAATGTTCATACTCATCAGGAGGATATCTTGATGAGTCATTGATCCTAATCTCTTCCATTGATTGATTTGTGAAGTTAATGGCATCCATACTTTCATCAAAGGTGACATGAAATGACTCCTCAATCTGTTATCTCCTTGTGTTAAAGACCCTGAAGGCTTTGGAGACAAAATAGTATCTAAGAAATTATCCATCATCAGCTTTGGCATCAAATTTACCAAGATGGTCCTTTTGATTGTGAATGAACACAGGACATCCAAACACATGAAAGTAGCTGATATCTAGAATCCTTTCCCTGAATATTTCATAAGGAGTCTTATCATATAATACATCTGTTCTGAGTATAGCAAGCTATTTTACAGCCTCAGTCCAGAAGTGTTTTAAAAGATTGGATCCATTAAGCATGGTTCGAGCAGCTTCAATGAGAGTTCTATTCTTCCTTTCAGCCACACCATTTTGTTCAGGTGTGTAAAGAGAAGAGAAGTTCTGAGAAATTCCTTTCTCATCACAAAAACTCTCAAGCTCTTAGTTCCTGAATTCTGTTCCATTATCAGTTCGTATTTGTTTAACTTTAGTATCATTTTGATTTTCTACTTGCCTGATAAAAGACATTATGAATTAAGGAGCTTGACTCTTCTTTTTCAGGAAGTATACCCAAGTGTATCTAGAGTATTCATCAACAATCACAAGAGCGTATTTCTCATGATTTATAGACATTGGATTGACTGGTGCAAACAAGTTCATATGAAGAAGATGAAGACACTTCCTGATAGAAAAGTTTTGTTTTGGCTTGAAAGAAGCTCTCTTGTGTTTACCTTTTTCACAGGCTGAACAAGGCTTGTATTTTGAATACACAAGAGAAGGTAAGCCAAGAACTTTGTTTTGTTTTGCAAGTTTATTCATATCTTTGAAATTTAGATGTGACAGTCTCTTATGCCAAAGCCAATTGACAGAGTCTGAGGCTTTAGCAAAGAAACATGCTCCTGAATTTGTTACAGGTGACATGTCTAGGACATATACATCATTTCTTCTTGGAGCAGTCAACACAATTTCTTTGTTAGCATTAAAGATTGTACCTTGCTTATCATCAAACTGAACGATGTACTTAGCATCACACAGTTGGCTGATAGTGATGAGATTGTACTTCAGACCGTTTACAAACGCCACTTTTGAGAAAACTATTCCACCACATTTAATTGAACCATATCCCTCAGTAACACAAGATGAATTATCACCGAATACTACCTTAGGACCTGGTTGCTCCACGTATTTGTGCAGATAACTTTTTACCCCTATCATACTTCTTGAACATCCACTGTCTAAGTACCAGACAGGCTCCTTGAAGTGTTTTTGCACAAATAACGAGGTGGATTAGTTTCTCTTGTGAGCCCACTTTTTAGTAGGCCCTTTGGCTCGAAGAGCCTGACGTCTTTCAACTCGTTTGAAGTACTCAAACTCAGCATGATTTGAGGTAGAATGAACATTGCTTCCATATGTTTTGCAGCTTAGTCCGACTAAGGATCCAGTACTTTGAGATGACTCAGCTAGCATTCCTCTTCTGACCATGATGATTCTATTGTGTCCTGAGGTAGTGTGATCATTGCTTCCACAAATCTCACACTCAGGGTAATATACACAATCATCGGGTCTATGATCGGGAATGCCATAATGTGTACATGGTTGGTGGGCTTAGCCTTGGATTTTCTGGTTTGTTGTGAGATGGGCCCATAGTTGTAAGGCTGAGCATTGTATCTTTTAGCATTTTTAATAGAATCTATGTGCATCTCATGATCTGATGTCCTATGATCTTCACTTTTACATTTCATGCAATAGAGAACTCTATAGCAGTCTTCAGTGGTGTGATTTGTATAGTGACATAGCTCACAGGTGGGTTTCTTTGTTTTAACTTTCTTAGAAGACTCAGGTTCAGTTTTGTTACTTGTTGATGATTCAGGCTGTGAGGACACAGATGTCTCACCCTGAGTTTTAGAGGCTGAGTTCGGCTTCTCTTCCATGAAAAGTTGGAACAATCTACTTAACTCCTCTTGATTTACAATAGGAGTAGATTTGATTGAGTGTTTAGGAGTCCCTGAAGGAGATATAGGTTTCGTTGTCTTTTCAGTGACAGTTCCTGACTCAGTGTGATCTAGTATTACTTTTGAGTCAGGCTTTGTTTGTTCAATACAACCTAACCCAGCTCTTCCTCTAGGTGAGTGTTCTTGATAAGACAATGGAATTAGTTCAGAACATGGACTTGCTCCTTGAAGGTTTTTCAAAGGAGGTAGAGGAGTCTGGATGTCTTCAGCAACACTAGATGTTTTAGTGTTACTGACTTTATCAGTCTCTTTATTCAGACCAAGTTTTTCATTAATAGCCTGAGATTCAGGAATTAAATTTTTTCTAGTATCAAAGTTAGGCAAAACACTCTCAGGGTTTGATTTCTCAACCCAGTCTTTTGACTTAGGAATCATTTCATGATCAAACCCAACTGAGGCGGGGAGAAATGCCTTTTCACTCATTTCCTTAGTAGGTGCCTTTTCAGTGAGTTGTCGTGCCCTAAGAATTTTCTTATTTTGGCCAGGTATTTGACTGTTTATACACTAAGAAGCAAAGGTAGAGCTATTTGTCCATTTCTCATTGATGCGTTTTTCTTCCTTAATTTGTTCTTGAAGAGCATGATTGATTTTAGTAAGTTCAGTGTTCTGAAGTTGACAGCTTACTGCTTCAAGTTTAGCTTGTTTTAAAACTAATAGATCTTCTCTACATTTGTTTAATTCAAAAACAAGTTTATTATATTTTGACAAAAGATTCAATCTCTGCTCTTCAAAAAACGATAGGTCAATGTTAATATACTTAAGGAATTTTTGCCAATCAGATTCTTCATCCATAGAGAGATGCATGTTTACCTTTCTCATAGTGATGTCAACCCATTCCATTTCGAGCATGATTCTTTCCAACTGATAATTCATCATTAGCTAGAGCCATTAACACTTGATACCTGACTTCCTCCTCTTCTGAGGACAATTCTTCATCATCCCAATCAAAAGTTTCAGCTACCAGCCCTTTGGCTTTGTTCTAAGCAGGCTTTTGAGTCTGAGCAACAGTGGGTTCAGCTTCCAAGAGTGCAAGTTTTGCTTTAACCTTTTTATACTCAGACCTATAGTCTTTCTCAATTTTCTTACTATTCTGAAAACTTTGGTTAATTGGAGAAGCCTGAATTAGTTTTGGTGTAAACTTGGGTTGAAAATTGTCATTGCCTGATGAAAAATTTTTATTTTTATAAGAGGCCAATGGGGTTTTTGAAAGACAATATTTAGCAAAATGCCCAGTTTTACCACATTGATAGGAATCCACTCCCTCAGTGGATTGGTTACCAGCAAATCTAGTTCTTTTGACATAACGTTTGGTGTTTGCCAACATGGCCCTTTCATGATATTCCCTGTTCAAATCCCTTATGTATTTAGTACTACATCTTTCATCCACCTCATCATTTGAGGTTTCCTGAAAATCTTGAACAGTTGCATTTGAGTAAAAAGTAGTTGTAATGGGGCCATGATCAATTTGGGTAGGATTGGCTGAGGTGTCTGTTATTAACGCCTTCTTGGACTCAGGATATCTTCTATTTATTAGATTATCTTCATAGATAAATCTCCCATAAATGTCTGCAAGATCCTGAGTCTGTATGTGATTAGCATTTCTCAATCCTTGAGAAAAACCAAGCCATTTTTCATGGAGACTGTTCACAAAACCAACATTGATTTCATGCTTAGACAGTTTCACCCCGTCATTCGTTAGCTCATTGAGCAAGGTTTTATACCTGGTGTAAGTCTGAGGAAGTGTTTCAGATGGTTTGGCCCTGAAAGTGTTATATTCTAACTTCAGGTCCATAATCCTATTTTCCTTAGTGTCGGATGGTCCTTCGAAACTATGAACAAGATCTGTCCAAGTCTCTTTGGTCGTCTCACACTCGATGACAGCCTCCATAATATCGTCAGGAAGACAAGATATTATGATGCTTTTGAGACGTTGGTCTTGATTGACCATTCTCCTTTCATCGTCAGACCATTGGTTTTTAGGTTTATCATCACCAGCTGCTGTTTTTTGTTTGAATGGACCATTCTTAATACAAGTTATGTAATAAGGTTCCATTCCCATCAAATAACATAGCATTCTTTTCTTCCATTTGTTAAATCTTTCAACTTCTAACTTAGGAGCGTTAACAGAGTAACTCGCTCCTTTTTTGTTAACAAGTTGGGGTACATTACTTTCAGCCATAATGGATCAAGGTTTTAAAAACATTGAGACGCTGGTTAAAAGTTTTATAATCCTACCGCTCTGATACCACTTGTTGGTCCCTTGTAATTAGTACTATACTTAAGTATACTAAGTATAGTCCTAACCTATGGTTAAGTAATGCAATAAACTTAATACAAGTAAGTAAATAACACAAAGGTTTTCAAAGTTTAACTCTTAGCTTTATTAAAGAATTATACCCTATTGTATACGAAGCTACAATAGGGATTGAATAGACAATGTGTGGTTTTGTGATCTCCTCACTAACAAGCTAGTCCAATCTTAACGATTGCTAAGCTTGACGATTCTATCAACAAGAGTTTAGAACTCAAGTGTGTGATCGTGTTTGGAGGAGAGAAAACTTGTTTGTGAATGTCTAAAGCATTAAGTGCACAAACTTGTTTTCTCTCCTTTACAAGCATCCTATTTATAGAGGGAAAAGTGGGTAGAAGACAATAATTGCCTATGTGCAATTCTTGTCTTATTGGTACATTGTAGTATCTTGTCTTACCCTATTCTAAGTAGTAAGACGTAAGTCCTTTACACTTGTCAGTACCCCTTCTATCCCAAAAGGGTAAGTCACGCTAATTGTGTGATGTACTTCATTTTGTCACAATTCAACTTATCCTGCCTTTTCTTCAGTCTTGGAGAATGCTTGTTTTCTTCAGGGAGATCATATGGGCTTCAGTGAGTCTATTGCCACAACTCACTGAACCCATCACCTTCTTCTTCGTCATAGAAGACATTCATTGAGCTTCGCATCTCTGAATGCTCGAGTCTTTCTTTTAGACTCAGTCTAGGAACTCGAAGGCAACTCACTGAGTGACTGTTCACTCAGTGACCTCGTTATGTTCAAGGTTAATAATTCACTTAGGCTGATTGTTATTCAAATCCTTCAGGGAGGTCATTAGGTACTGAATTGACCTAACAAAATCTAACACATTCAATAACGAATATTCTTATTGCAACAGAATTCTAACAGCCTAACTGAAAAAAAGTGAACAGTAGACGAAAGAATATAAAGCAGAATATAAGAGAAAAACTTAAACTTTCATTAATGGTTGAAAGAAGATTCGGGTACAATTGATAAAGATGACAGGAAAACTGAATTGAAGCTTTGAATTAACAGAAATCAGTTACAAATTTTTTATCTAACCTACTCCTAGTTCTAACTAACTGTGTGTTGAAAAACACCTAAGCTAACCGGATCGAAATGAGGTGATCTTCTTAGTATTTATAGAGGTTGAGAGGAGGAGGTGTGACGTGTAGGAACCAATCATCTTCTTCCACGTGGCCCCTTAGGGTTCTTGCTTGATTCCCATATTTGGGGTTTTCTTCTCCTTTGATTATTGATCTAATTAAGTGTTATGGTTGTGTTGTTGGGAAGATAAGGGTCACTTTTCGTTCTTCAATCTTCGTCTGAATCTTCCTTGAACTCCCTCGAATCGTCTTGAAAGATTTTTGGTGAAAAAAAGTATAAACCGATTGTTTCTTTGATATAATCGTTTTTCTCTCTCTTCGTTTGTGTTTAAGAAGATGAAAACATGACTTTGACCAGGACTATCTTTGATATTGAGTAATATTGGTTTTTAATCCCTCCACTATCATATCTTTATCAAAAAATGTTTTAAAAGTTAAAAGTTTTCTTATAAGCAAATCTCATTTACATCCATTGTTTTTGTAGAGATTGCAACTTAAGCCCTTGATCTTTGAAAGTTTGTCAAATAAGGTCCTTGAAGCATCTTTCATCATTTTCTTCGTCTTATGTCAAATAAATCCCTTGAAAACACATGTTTGCTCCATTATGTATATTTTTTACCTGAAACACTCAAAACACAAATACACGCGTAATTCTGATATTTTAAAGTTAAATATAATGTATTTGGCTGTGTTTTAAATGGTTTTTACGTCATAACTGATGATTATTTTCACAATTATCAACTCCCCTCCATTTGACCATTGTCATGGCCTCATGCAATGCAGTATTTTAAAGCACCAATTTACACTTTTCTCATAATTAATCCACCTTGGCCAATATGGAATGCTATTACACTACACTACACTATATGATGCATGATTTTAATTTTTACAATGCAATGCAAAGGAAAACAATTCTATTTATATATTTTGGATTTTTCTTGAAATTGTTTTGATGGAAATAACTCATAAAGAAATCAAAGACTTTAATTAGGGCTTTGGTACCATGAACACTTATCATCCTCAAGTTTCACTTTCCCCATACCAAGCTTAAAAACAAGATCATTGTTATTCATAAGTGAAAGTGCATCGACTTATTCATAAAAATTAGTTGTGTTACTATTATATCCCCACTTATTATGCCTCTAAGACCGCTTATTATTTGAGCAAATTGATTTGGGCAAATTTGTCATTATTTAAAGCGTGAAATATAAGAAGTGTAAAATCTGAAAATAAGGAAGCACAGTTTTAATCCTAAGTAACCATCTTATCCATTACTTGAAAAACCGCCCACAATTAATATAAGTCCGACTCAAAATAATAAGTCATTCGCCTTATGTGTAAGATCCTTATATCATGCATTAATAAGTAGCTACACACTCGTTAAGAAAAAAAAATTAAACTCACGCAATAATTTATATCCACCGCCTTTTTGAGACCTTGGATCTTTAATCCCGCAACCCGTCAAAGTAATATTGGATTGGATCAAATATTAAATCCCCGCAACCCTTGTGAGAGTAATATTGGAATTTAATAGCTACTATAATTAAAACTTCACTGCCCCTCTTGGGAGTCATGTATAATTATTATTATTTTCTTTTTCTTTTTCTTCTTTTATTTCTAGCCACTCATTTTTTTCATAATCCGCTCTTATTTTTCTTTATTCCTCATAAAGAAATTTGAAAAGAATAAAAGGAAAAAAAACCCCCTAAGTATTAAGCATGACATAAGTCTAGTACACATAAAACGTTCTAACTTAGAATCTTAAGACGTACTTATACCAACCACGAATGATTAGTCAAAAATGCATAAGAGACTACAAACCAATTAAAACCGTTCTTGATTATTTATTAACATATATACATCCGTTGACAAGAAAGTAAAGGTTACGAAAGGGGATATAAAAGCCACAATTAATTAATATGAGGTTTATATAGCCCTTTACACTTACTTCAAACTCTATCATCTCTTGTTCTCCACAGTTTAAAATCTAAAATAATGAGACTAGTGGATGCTTAGCCTAATAAACCAATAAAGGTCTACATGGTTAAGGCTACGAGCTAGAGTAAGCTTAGACAAGCAAACTCGGGTTGAGTCAAAGTATCTATGGCGGGCTTAATATGTCAAAGATATCTAAATTTGTTAAACCATATCCTTTATTATATTTTTTTTTCTTTTTATATATTTTGATGAAAAATAAAAGAAGAAATATATACAATGCAAATGTGTTATGAAAAATGATTAATGCAAAGATTATGAATGCATATTCTTTTTTGGTGGCCAAAGTAGATAAAAAAATTAAAAAATATTTGAAAAATTAATTTCCAAGTTATCATGAAGTCAAGGGCAATGGTATAGGTAAGGTTACTTCGATAGAAATCTCCCCTACACTTATGATAAACATTGTCCTCAATGTTTAAGAGTATTGGAGTAAACTCCCCTACACTTATGACATTGATAACATTGTTTTAACTCGAGCTAAGGAAGAGAAAACTAAAGTGAATTCATTTTAAGCACAAGTGTTGAATATCACAATAGCAAAAACTAATCGAAGTGAACCGGATACAAGGGCCTCCTCCATAAGCTCCACAAATAAAATGAGAAAGAGCAGCCCTCGAAACAAACACCGAAAGACAAAGAAAGGCACCCCTCCACTTCAACTCTACTATAACACCCTCTTATTAAAACCTAACCTATTTAGATCTATTCAACGTTTTCTAACCTAGTTATTCAATGCTTGATTTTTTTTAACCCTAAGTCGCTAGCTCGACTCGGTCCCGAATTAGGTTGTCCTTGGGGAAACCATCATGGAGAATAAAAGATATCTACTTTGAAGCTCATCTCACATGACACACTCAAACTTAGCGCGTTGCCATTTACTATAATATTTACAATATCTGCCTCGATAAATGGAATGGTCCAACGTGTCTCAAGTTTGTCCAACATACGAAAACTCTCATATAGAAGTCACACCAGGATCAAATACATAGTTTCCATCTCGACACTCGAACAACTCCAAAGTATGAAGCATCAATAAAGTAAGCTCATGCGAGAAGCTCATATCAATAGAAGTCACACTCTTAAGTGGAGTAGATGAAAACCAATATTTCACAAATATACGGATCCCAGGATCAAAAACCATTCCCTTCATGGGAAAATAAGAAGATGAGCTCGTGTCAACCATATGAGATTCCCCCTTAGATATCAAAGTATTATGAGACAATGAAGGTGTAGGAATCAAAACATTCATAACAAGTATATCCATGTGGTGCTCCTCATCATCATCAAAAGGTGGGGAATCTTCCATAAAAGGCATAGTGAAAGGTGGATCAAGATAATAGTGTCTTGTGGTGGAGGTGTAGGCTCTATGGTCCCAAAAAGCATGTTCTCAATAAGACGAATATTCTTTTCCCAATTAGTAGCACTATCATCAACCTCAATATTAATATTAGCAAGATTAGCCTCTATGGTAGCATAAATCTCCATAAGAGAATCCATATCAAAGGTTTTGGGTTCTAAAGTTGCCTTAGGTGAACAAGGATCAATCTATAAGAGTATAGGATCTTCATCAATAACCAACTTCAAGGGTGGAAGGGTGGGAATAGAAGGCTCAAAAGAAGGTGTATTAATGAGAGAATCACTCAAAGGGATGATATGATCACGAAAATCAATAGGTGCAACCTCAAAAACCGATGAAGAAATATCAATGAAAGGTTCTTCTTCTATGGAATCATCATTATGGTGTGTGTTCAATGCTTCAATCGAGGAGATAAGAAGATAAACGTTTGATAAAACCTCACGAATATGAACATCTTCCATTCTTCTATTAGAGCAACATCTTCATCCAAATTAGAAAGGTTATCTTGACATGAAAAGTCATCGGATGATATATCATAAGATGCTTCACTATAATCACAATCATCATCCTCTAATTGTGGCAAGTCATGCAAAAACTCTTCCTCAATCTCATTATCCCTTTCTTTAAACATTTCATCAAGATCGAAATCACCAAAATCACTAGTAGTAGCATGAATGTCATTATGTGATGAAATCTCAATGTGATCGTGAGGAGAAGAGGTATCAATACAAAGTTCGTCATATAGTTCATTGGAAACACCCTTAAGCTCTCTTTGGATTGGGATAAGGTTCTCAACACTAGAAGCGGTTTATTCATCCGATCGGTGTTTGTATTAGTGCTAAGAGGCTCGTCCCCCATGGGTAAAGATTTGTTGGGTTCCATGTGAGGTAAAGGTGATGAATGTGTGTCATCATTAAGTGCCATGCAAATTAAAGGTTCGTCATCATCGTCATAGAAGAATGGATAAGGCCTACGAGTAGCAAGATATTCGTCGTCTATGCATTCATCTTTTTCTTTTTTGTCTTTCTCTAAGAGCAAAGTATATAAATCTTGTTGAAGTGATAATATTTAATATCCAATGCTTCACAAATTTCCTCTTTATTAGATAGTTTCCTCATTGCCTCATCAAGAACAGATTTTATTTCTTTCCCTATCCGCTCAGACTCCTTGTTTATTTCCTCAAGGCTCATTTCTTTCTTACTATTAAGCTCCTTAGAAATATCATTGCTCGACTTTTTCATTTTCTCAAGTAAAGAACGAAGCTCATTGAAAACATTAGGGGCATAGGACGGCGGATCCCTCGGTCGACAATCATAACCATAATGGGGTGCGTTTCCACAAAACTCACATGAATAAGTCGAAGAATAGGGTGGAGGTGGATTTCCATAATTAGGTGGATTATAGGTTTGAAAAGAGTCATGATTATGAAATGTCTCTTGATTATAACCTTGAAAATTCCCTTCATTTTGAAAACCCTCATAATGTGAAAATCCTTGATTTTGAAAAGTATCTTGATTATAGCATTGAAAATTTTCATCATTGTGAAAGCCTTCATTATTTGAAAATCCTTGATTATGAAAGGTTTCTTGATTATAGCCTTGAAAATTATCATCATTTTGAAAACCCTCGTGATTGGAAAATCCTTGGTTTTGGTATGGCTCATTAAAGTTGTAATCATGAAATGATGGTGGATTTTGTGATGAAAAATCGGAATATCCCATATAGTCATTACAAGTGTAGTCCATTTGAAGGTTAGGTTGAAAATTAGGGTTCTCGGTTCTATTATAATCATATCCCTCCCCATAATAGCCATTTTTTTGATCACATAAATACGTATCATGTGGACCACCACAATTCGAACAAAGAAAATAATTAGCATTGGCGGATCGTTGTTGCAAAATCTTCAACATGGAACGAGTATCCATGTGTAGCAAGGTGGCCGAATGTATATACAAGTGAGTGACATTTTAAACACTTCCTCGGGGAAGGAAGTAATACACCAAAGGTGGTATGGTTACACGCGTGCGAGTACACATGTAAATAAACTCGAGGAGTGAGAGAGGAGCTCTCGGTCGACTTTTGAGAGAGAAGAGATTATCTCTCTCGAGGTTCGATAATTAATATCCACAAGAAAATAATATATTACTCCCCCCGTCCCATATTAAGTGTCCACTATGGAATCTTTAGTTGTCCCATATTAAGTGTCCACTATGGAATCTTTAGTTGTCCCATATTAAGTGTACACTATAATAAATGAGGGAATCTTGATAATTAGTTTTCTATTTATGCCCTTCAATATGGGATTATATTTAAGTTGTGTGTTTTTCTTTTTGACTTTTTGTATTAAATGAGGGTATAATAGTCTTTTGGATAGCTAATAGTGATAGGAATATAATATATCTAAAACTTTGTGCATTAGGAATCTAGACACTTAATATGGGACGCAGGGGGTACTACGTAGTACTACTTTGGTGGCACACCACTCACTACTATCGCCTTTGAAAGACCCACAAGGAAGCGGAGAACGAGGCGGCGCGTAGCACTTAAAAGTCTGCTTCTTTAGAATGTGAAATACACTCACCTTATACCCCCCACACAGTGGCCTTTCTCAAGTTCAAGTAGATTGCAGTATTTATCTATTGTGCCTTAATTAATATTGATCGATACACGTACTTAGGACCGGAACGCCCCCAAATACGGTGTATTGCCTCGGCAATACTTATGGAAGTAGGTATATTAAGTGTTCATATCTACGTATACTTATTTACATATAATAATATATCAAAAATATTTTAGTATTTATTTGATTTTTAAAGAAAATATAATATGTACGTAAAAACGATTGAAAACGATATATACAATAATATTTTTGGTGTAATCTTTTAGGAAAAAGATTACTTTTGTATTTTTTTTGTTCAATTCTTAAGGAAAGAATCGATTTTGTGGTTTTTTTAAAAAATTTTTTTATCTTTTTGATTTTTTTTTTTTTTTGTAATACGTAAAAATAACGTTCACAAAGTGAACGGATCCCAAAATCTAATACGTCTCACTCAAAACCGTTAATCTTCACGAAAAGAACCGGCAGATGCGCCATTTAATATTTGTCTTTTTAGTTCGTTTTTTCTCGGTATCGATTCGAATTCATTTAACAAGTTTACAAGTTTGACTTAATTGTTTTTGATGATAAAAGGTTGATTGGTAACTATTTTTACTTGGCAAAAAGCAATCAAAAGGGTAAAAATAATATCTACATATACGTATTACACTAAAATCATATTGCAAGTACTACGTTTAATACACAAAATACAACACTTGAAAATACAAATTATTCTACAAATACAAATCAAAGTATAAATCTAAATCTACTTTCTATAAAACTAATACAAAATCTAATACAAACTGCAATTCAACTAATCCAAACATAAATAAGCCCACAAGTGTACTTGACCCAACTACTCAATATACAACCCAAATTCAAACTTAACCGAATGGACTTAAAGTGCAACTAATTTTCTAACTGGGGGTCTAACTACAGCTAACTAAGGCTAACTATGGATTGTGACTGTGATGACATATAACAACATCAGGGACCTAACATGGACAATTAACAAACTTAACCAATTGCACTTCTATGAAAGTCAGAAACGTTTGTAGCTTACTGAATTCCTCCTTTCCAAAGCTTTTATAAAAAAACTGAATTTTATATCAACCAAATTAATTCTAGACTTCAACTAACTACCTATTGCAAAAACTCATAATTCTTCCTACAGCTCTATTTATCAATTGATTGGCTATTTTTTTATTTTCCAAAGGAGAAATTTAGAAACTCAAGCAGTTAAACAAACTATTAATGAAAGTGGGATCATACAAGTGAAAACAAGAATTTCTGACTCTACTTAACATCAACTAACTGACCCAATTAGTCTTCCTAGAATTTCAGAATTCTCATACAAGCTAGACTAGCATACTACCCAATTTCCCAAATGAAAATGTGTCAACTAGTCCTAGTTACGCTACTACACAGTTTTCCAAATTGCCCAACACCATTTAAACTAATATGCAGAAAAACAATGCTAAGAAAACATATGCAGAAAACAAGAGGCAGTAATGAACAATCTACTAAAATCATACAAACCAATTACAAATATCAAAGCTACACTAATTCTACACTAACAAAAAGAAGCTCAACTAAAGAATTGCAGAAATTGAACAAGTGCTTAACCAAGTGTCTCAAGGCCACCGTTGTGGTTGAAGCACAACGCTGAGCTGGCTTGAATCAAACACTTCTCCAACTACAGGTCTCCTCACAGTCCTTTGATGTTGAATAAACGAAGCTATACTCTGATTACTTCTACTGCATAAGCAAATCCAAACAGATCCTGTAAACAAGAACCTGCAAAACAGATGATCCCAAACAAAACACGTGCACAAACTGATATACTTTGAACCAAGCTTACTATCACTGTTATACTATATTACCTATGTGGATCAAGATGACACCTTAACAAACTAACAACTACGTGAAAAGTACAATTACGTGAACAGTAATCTTTTATAAACCTTGTGAATTTAAAATCTGAAATCAAAACAGTTAAACAACAAATCATAAGCTTCTTTAAGCTTGTAAACTGTTTTAATCTGACTAAGCTTCTAAATTTAATTGCACTTGATAAATTTTGAGATCTTATGCAACCAGAATCACTAATGGCTGATTTATCATATCTAAAACAAGTTAACACTCAGTTAAGATCCATAAGCTAACTAAAGCTTATGAACAGCTAGCTTCTAAACAAGAGTGAAAAGGAGAAAATTATGAAAGTTTTTATAGAAAACAGTAAACTTCCAGTAATGGTTGAATCAGTTATAACTTCTCAATAGAAAAGTGAACAATATTAACCAATTGATTCAAAGAAAACAGTATTAGAGAAAGAAGCTTATAGAAATCTAACACATTCAATAATGGAGATTCTTATTGCAACAGAATACTAACAGCCTAACTGAAAGAAGTGAACAGTAGACGAAAGAATATAAAGCAGAATATAAAGCAGAATATAAAGCAGAATATAAGAGAAAAACTTAAACTTCCATTAATGGTTGAAAGAAGATTCGGGTACAATTGATAAAGATGAAACGAAAACTGAATTGAAACTTTGAATTAACAGAAATCAGTTACAAATTTTTTATCTAACCTACTCCTAGTTCTAACTAACTGTGTTGAAAAACACCTAAGCTAACCGGATCGAAATGAGGTGATTTTCTTGGTATTTATAGAGGTTGAGAGGAGGAGGTGTGACGTGTAGGAACCAATCATCTTCTTCCACGTGGCCCCTATAGGGTTCTTGCTTGATTCCCAGATTTGGGTTTTTCTTCTCCTTTGAGTATTGATCTAATTAAGTGTTATGGTTGTGTTGCTGGGAAGATAAGGGTCACTTTTCATTCTTCAATCTTCATCTGAATCTTCCTTGAACTCTCTTGAATCGTCTTGAAAGATTTTTGGTGAAGAGAAGTATAAACCGATTGTTTTTCTGATATAATCGTTTTTCTCTCTCTTCGTTTATGTTTAAGAAGATGAAAACATGACTTTGACCAGGACTATCTTTGATATTGAGTAATATTGCTTTTTAGTCCCTCCACTATCATCTATTTATCAAAAAATGTTTTAAAAGTTAAAAGTTTTCTTATAAGCAAATCTCATTTACATCCTTTGTTTTTGTAGAGATTGCAACTTAAGCCCTTGATCTTTGAAAGTTTGTCAAATAAGGTCCTTGAAGCATCTTTCGTTATTTTCTTCGTCTTTTGTTAGATAAATCCCTTGAAATCACATGTTTGCTCCATTATGTATCTTTTTTACCTGAAACACTCAAAACACAAATACACGCGTAATTCTGATATTTTAAAGTCAAATATAATGTATTTTGTTGTGTTTTAAATGATTTTTAGGTCATAGCTGATGAGTGTTTTCACACTTATCAGTTATGAATATGGTAAAAAGGGGAGGAAGATGAAGATGTTAAGGTGGCAAAAGTCGATTAAAGTCAATTTCACGTGAAAATAATTAACGACATGAAAACTATAAAAATTAGGTTACGTATATTAGCCGTACCAACAAGTCTGGATGGTGATAATAGGAGTATATGTTTCATATTGGTAATGTCGAGAAAAGAAAGTAAAAGTTGTTGATAATTTATGATTTTATGCCTATCTATATTACATATAAACCATTTTATACACTTTCTCTTCCATCAATGCATAAAAACTAAGTAGTACAACTAAAACAACATGACGTACATCTTTTTAATTCTCCAATTCAAATATGATTTGAGTAATACAAGTTCAAAATGTGCAACTGTTTTAACATACAATAATTAAAAATAAAATCATTACCATCATTTTCCTAAAATTATTTCAATTAATACATGTTATAAAACATATTTTACAAATACACATTAATTAATATATTAAACACCCTAATTAATAATAATATTTTAAAATTACCCTTAAATTGAATAATACATCTACCTCCTCCGTTATCGATGGATTATAAGAATTGCGCTAAAATGACCCTCCTTATCATCTCGTTAGTAGTTGTGTTTTTTATCGGTGTGTGCCTTGGTTTCTTCTCTATAATTATTGTACTTGATCATCAACCATCTCCTTTTAAACATCCCAGCACCTTAGCTCCAGCAATGGAACAGCATCATCGAAAGCTTTTACTTTTACCTAGTGGTCATTATTAAAGTTTATGTTTTTATTTTACGCATATAGTTTTTACGTGTTTTATCCTTCGACTATATTAGAATTGTTTGTGGATTTATGTCAATTAAATTTCAGTTTTATTGTTTGTGGTGCATATTTGGATCGGAGTTGTCGTAATAAATGCATCTTTGATTCCGAGTATCCTTCCTAGGCGGTCATTTTTGAAGACGTGCAACCACGCTATTTTAATTGGTGTCGTTATAGATGCAAAACTTCTGTTAGTTGGATTGAGTGGCTTAAAATATCTTTTTAAATTTTTAACTTTTTGCTAGTGTTTTTAATAAAATTCCCCTTTAAAAAGAAAATTCAGATTTGATTTCGGTGCAGTTTTCTTTTATGCTTATAAATTGGATGCATGTTATTTACCTATATGCGCACTCATGTTATCATAGGGAAACAAAAATTGAAAATTTCTACAGGTTATCAATATGATGTCAAAAACACCATTATTAATTTATTACTATCTAAATTTATTGGTTACTGATTTCTTACGTGGCACATGTTAGAGTAAAGAACGTTTGTTTTATTATTGCAATGCTATTTTTTTTGAAAAAAAAATTTTCATTTCCTCGAAAAATTTGATTTTTTCGAAAAAGTTTGAATAGAAAATTCATTTTTCTCGAAAATAGTTTTAAAGTTAAAAAAATTACGTTTTCATTTTTAGAGAAAATGTTAATAATAACAGTAATAACTAAAATTAAAGTATTTCGGATATTTTTATGCTTTCGGAAAAGTAAATTAAAATTCTCAAACTTTAAAAAAACTAAAAATTTTAACCATTAAAAATTAATTTTATCTTAAGAGAAGGTAAACATGTATAGAAATGCTTAGCATTTTTTTTATCTTTTTTTTATCTTTTTTTTTAAATCGAAAAAAAAACATGCAAATTTTTAATTTTATTTAACTTTAATAAATTTTTCGAAACAAAACGAAATTTTTCTTTGGAAAAAAGTTAAAATCATTTTTTCTTTTGAAAATAAAAATGTTATCTTTTAATTTAGTAAAGATTTTTGTTTCACTAAAAAAATAAATTTTGGGTTCATTACAAAGTATCGCTAATATAAAGAATTAACGTTGCAATCATAGAGCGAACACTCGTTACTTTAACATGTGCCACGTAAAACTAGCAGGTGATGTTAGTAATATTAGTCCGTTACCAACAAGTTCAAGCGATAATAATAGTATTTTTGCCGAACTATATTGGTAATCTGTAAAAAATTTAAAAATCATCATAATATACTATAGCTTTAAGCGTTTATACTTTTCATTGTAAAACACTATCACCACCACCAAAACAACCTATAGAAAGAAAACTAATGCATGCTTTTTTTTTAACAGCAGTTTAGTGCAGCGAAGTATCTTGCGTGTCACCGAGATACCAAGTCTCTCAACCCGAGTTCACCAGAGAAGTATTCAACCAGGGGCTGACATACATGCAAGATATGGGCGGTGTCTTCATGCCTAGACCGAAAAGATACAATTTTACCGTAAACTTTTCTTCAATTTTAAGTGTTTTTCCAAGATGCACCTACCCGTAACTCAATTTGTTTCCACGTACATATTAAAACACAACATTTAACGTTCTTACACCTTATAAATCTCTAATCTTTAAGTAAATTTACCCAATTTATTATTTTTATTCTAGTTTTTTTTCTGCATTTGAAGCTATTGTAAAAAAAAGTAATTTTACCCCGACAATTTGTTTCCTTACGTCCGCCACTGACAAATCCAGCTAAACCGATGAAGGTGTTGATGGGTGGAAACACGTTAAATATGGGCCATTTGATGTGAACATTAGAAAATGGCCCATTTTATATGATTCAAAATTGTTCGTCGTGAACTTGGTTACCAATACACGTCAACCCAAGAAACTCGATTGATGTCTTTCAAAAAAAAAAACTCAACTGATAAGCTGTTAAATGATGCTTCATGTGAACCGGGCACACAAAATAAATCACAATCAAAGGAATGAGGCCGAGCGTCAAAGGTCAAAACAGACGACATACATATCTGGCTAATTGAAACAGCATTGAACTTAAGTTGAAAAGAAAAAAAGGGCGATGGCAATGGGCAAATATAATCTGCATTTAAACATTGCAACTCGATGAAAGGTTCAAAACACTTGACATGTTACTGCTGTAACTTGATGATAATTTCATATGGTTAAAGTGACGTACACAACAGCAAAGCAGCCAGTAAAGCATGTCTACGCAGGGAACAAGAGTCTTGACAACCAGAAGTCTAAACTCTAGACAGAAAACAGATTAACTTCTACTCACAAACATCCGTGAGAAACTTACAAAAGCAACGTAAAAATTACATAATATCATAGTCAAATCTTCTTGTGAGAGCTATGTGAAGGTTGTGTAAACATGTTGCTTGACGAAGCACGACTTGAGGATAACCCAGCCATCTGATAAAGTAAGAGAGTATTTACTGATTACTAAGAAAAAATACTTTTCCGAAAAATGACTATTTGACGCAACCAGACAATAGAAAGTTACAACCAGCCTCTTCTAGTCCCAGGCAAGTCGGGGTATGCTAGAAGTGAAATAACATCGAAAAAGTAAGAAAAACCATACTCTTCGCCAATGGCTGATCCTAATCCAGTAATGCCTTTTATTTTAAATAGCTACAAAATGTTACTCTGAAGTTCATCACAGAAGGTGGAAGGAAATGACTACTATAAATTTAAACTATTTCTCAAATCAATAGGTAACAACAGATCTGGTTGAAAAGAATAAAGGGTGAAAAACAAGTTCACTTGATGCCTCCAAGATATTTTTAAACTAATTTCATTAAGTATTACAATCAATAATGACCTAATTCTTTTGTTAAAAGATATTTGCATTCACCCTTTTGACCCGTTTGGCCGTTGGCAACAAAATATTATTACACACATTGGATGCTTGATACAACAACGTTATGGGAATACTTTATCACACTTTTAAATTTAAGTAAAAGGATCGTACTCATGAAGTCAAGATAATCGAAAGCTTACATAAGCTAGAGACGGCCTTGGTGCTCGAGGATGTTAAGCATCATGAACATGTGACTGACTCTGGATGCTATTGAAGTGAGTCCTATCATAATGCCTTATAAGCCCCAGCTCACTTTCAATCCTCGCCCATTGGCTAGCACTGATGCGAGTAAAGAGTTGACTCTTCACCTCTTCATACTGATAGGAAAATTGTGCCTGCACATTAACCCTTAAGCTCTCGGTTACCAATTCCATGACTGATCTGATGTCATGCCCCATTGAACGGATATATATATATAGTCTGGATGACCAATCTCAACAGTTTTAATTCGATAATTTATGATGCAATTTCAAAAGGTAAAAATTGATTGGATTGGATGCATTCTTCTCATTAGCAATCAGATGAAGAATCAATGCCAGTTCAACAATCTAACAATCCTACCCAACCTACACAATAATATGGTGTTCAACAAGTTCAAGAAATGGGAACACAACAATCTTCCAAACAGAGAACCCGGCCCAGACCAGACCAAATATTCCGGTCCGTTCCTAGATTCATGGTTTTAAGCTAAATCGGTCTCGGTCCGGTCCAGGTTTGACGCGATGCTCACCCCTACACCCTATTATAAAATCCATGCAGATTGTCAATCTAAGCACCGAACCAAACGCACCCCGAGTATTTTTAAGAATTAAATCACATATTCTTGGGAATCGGTACACATAATGACTCACATGATGACTGATATTCAAAAAGTTCATTACTCCGTACATACTACTCAAAAAAGTTGCACAAGAAGGTGGTTGACTACTGCATTGTCGTAATCACAAACATTACTGGACCTGGGATCAAACCAAAAGAAAAAAATAGCACAAGCAGTTGACATTTTGTTTATGGTTATCACTTGTGAGCACAAGGGAAATTAAGAACTTGTAATTTGCTAAGAAGACGACCGCGATGTAGTAGCAAGTTCATAAAATCAGACATTTGAACGGCTTTGATTCTCATCTGATTGGATCTTCATGCAATCTGTTATCTTACTCTTGACAATGTCAGCTTGTGCACACAGACTAGAAAAACATAGTTGAATCTTAGCCCTGTTTGATGCAGGCGGCTTTATCATCAATTTTTCAATGTCACGCAACTCACGAACGATGTCATCAATCTTCTTTTTCCCTTGCATAATATAAGCCCACTTTTTCCCTTGCATGATATAAGGCCATTTGGTCTCGATTTCAGATTTCTCTTGCTCCAGACGCACTTGTAGTTTGCCCATACGCTCTTTCGCATGTGTGGCATTCGCCTCTGCTATAACCTCCTGCATGATACAATAGAGCTCATAGGAAACATAAGTAAACTGATAATGTAAAGCACACAATAGAAGAAACCAATCATCATTTTCATTCTGGTTCATTTTACGAAACCACCTTTTCTTTTAAAAGAATTTTTAGGCAAACCTCCATTATTCCTGGAAAAGATATCTAAAGTAGGTAATTATTTTGGAGAAAATGGTGAAAGTAAATTACTGAAATTATATTCTGTTTAAAATAGACATCCCCATAAAATGTCGTAACACAAGGTGCTACAATTATTACACTAAAAATAAATTGGAAAAATCATAAATCGCTTAAATATACTTTACAGTTCATAAAACAATTCATATGTTTTTACAACTCGTGCCTAACTAAGTTTCGGCAATGAACCCTAACCCTTTATTCTTCAATTCAACTTATATCCCAACGCCAGTGCACTACTAAGAAAAAAGGTCTCAAAAACTACGCAACTTCCTATCTTTTAAAAGCATTTTCGGAAACCTCCTTTATTTTGAGAAAAAAATCTCTAAAAGGTAAATTTATCGGAAGTACATTACTTGAAATCAACGAAAATAAAGTATGGTGATATTTTAATTAACATGGAAATTGCCATAGAATATCGTGGAACAAGGTGTCACAATTATAACATTACGAAAAGATTGGAAAATTTATACATTGCTGAAATATTTTAGGAAGTTCACACAGCCATTCACATGTTGGGTAAGTGGTTAAAATATGAGTATCTAAAAAAATGCTAGGTTTTTTTTTTAGCCATTTCTGCATACCCATTACGAGTCTAGTCTTTGACCAGACGCTAGTTGGATAGTTTTATAAACAGGTCTGCTATCTGTTTCTTTACAGCGTGGTGCCTTATAATCCAACGCCAATGTCATACCTGCTCGGTTATGTCAATAACCCAGCACATGAGCAAAAGGTCCTACTTTTTCAATGGGAACACTATAGTAAAGTTTTGCATACTAAGCTTTTAAGACATCTATATCATGTGCTTTTGGGCCATATGAAACAGTTGTAGCAAAAAAAATTAACATTCAGCCTAGCTTCATTTGCAACCTCTCACAAAATGAAGATGTCCACGTCTACTGTGGCTCCAAAATTATAAAACCAAAAACAAATACAAAATACAAGAAGCTATAATCTCTATAAATAAAACATAAGAGGATATAATTAAGTTTGCTAATTGCTGCTTTAAGTATGATGCATGGCAGATAAGACTACTTGATCATGTAAATACCTCGCGTGAAACCATAGTGAAGGTGGCCCCTGGAGATCCATCTAGCAAATAGTTTTTGACTTCCGTAGACATGTTTACTATCTGCTCTGGAAGCCGCCACTTTTCTAACCATTTAGGATAAATCTTTAAACTCTCTAGGTTAGCAAGCGGAGAAGGCTGATGAGAAACTATATCCACAAACGAAGAAAGATGCTGCAGCAAGAATTACAAGGACTCAATATGTAATAAAAGAAACGTGTTTTCTTTAATTTGTTTTTAATGTTTCCGGAATTACGAGTGTTTATGCAGTAGGAATCAATAGCTATATACCTCGATAATTTCCAGGTTAAGTGTCAGATCTTTTACACTACGGAGAAGTTGAATAAGACCAATAATAGATTGAGGGTTTTCATATTGTGGTTGGTCAAAAGAGATATCCGCCTTCTCCAAAGAATGGAAATTGTCAGCGGAGACCTTTGAACAGGTTAAGCATTCAAGGAGCAAACAGGCAAGGTCAGGCGCATAAATCATAATCCTGCTTGAGCATCTTCTAATAGTGAGATTTTTTAGTTGGGGTGCGACCACACTGAGTGATCTCAAATACACGGCTACATCGTCAATAGTGATATTAGATAGTTTGGAATGATGAATACTAAAATTGAAACCATTATTTGATCCCGCCATATGGCAGCTAGTTAAGGTGAGATACTTCAAGTTCACACAATTGGAGATAAGCCCACTGAAATTATCAGTATTGTACTGAGACAGTGTGATTTTTTCAAGATGCAATGAGGTTACAGCAGGGACCTCCCACGTTGATGTAAGGGTCACCGAAGGATCCTCATTACATACCCAATCGATATAAGGCTTTTTTAAAACAAGATGTTTGAGAGTCTGAGAACTAAAGAGAGATAGAGGAAACTCAATTCCACCATCAGCCAAGCATAAAATTTCCAGTTGTTGGACATTGTGAGAGAATGCATACTCGACAATTTTCTTGACAAACAATTGGCCAGCCTTTCCACGAAAACTGAGCTTCACCGAAGACACTTCCCTTTCATCATTGCGGCCAGAGAGAACATGTTTAACAAAATTCGCGAACTTGGGCAAATTAGGAAAATCCGCACTTGAAAAAGCAAGAGACGTCATTGTAGTCCAGATAAACCTCCATCTAGGCGACAAAATACTGGTTTTCACGGCATCTAGGGTGCCATTTAACGAGAGAATTTTATGAATAAGATCATCAGGCAAGCTGCTTAGTCTATCTACTTCTACATCCAATCTCTTCATATCATTTTCAGAACCCATTCTCTACCCAATTTAGATTAATATGAACAATCATTCATGTATCCATTGTATCCTTCCAAGAGAACTCCACCAGAATTTCAAGATTCATCGTTTTCTCCATCTTTGTCTTGCTGCTAAACCGTCATCATGTTGTCTTTTTTTACTACAAAAGCTGCAAATTTATAAAGTTTTATTAACAAGGAAAACAAAAACTAACGAAACTTAACATATATGAAATACCATTGTTTGAGGTTAATTGAGTAAACTTTCCCTCTGGCTTTGACTGTCAGCCAAAACTCTCTTTATTGCCTCTATAATAATAAACAGTCGACCAACTGTTTTCATCTTAATAACCAAAACTGAATTCTAAAACATGTTGAACGAAACCACTCACGAGTGCCCTAGTGGCAAAAGGCTTGTGACTATCATCACTTAAATGAGAGAGGTCACCCTGAAGTGGCCACACCAACCTCTTAAAAAGGTCGGAAACCATGGTCACCCCACATGTTGAACGAATTCATCTATTTCTATATTCAAAATCTATTACGGAATAACAATCCTACAACTATCAGTGACTTGTGAGGTCATCTGGTTATATATGTTGACTTGAGTCCTAAGGGTATTTTAGTAATTTCGTCTATTTGGTAGTAACTTAAGTACAGTGTAGTCAAAAGCGAGGAAAGCGAGCGCTTAAGCGAAGAAGCGAAGCGCCCTAAAGCGATTTGATTCCAACGAAACGAGGCGTTTTACTAAAGCGAGAAAAAGCGTTGTCAAGCGACCGAAAAGCGACAGGAAAGCGCTCGCTTTTTTGTATAACGGCTCATTTTTGTTTATTTTTTAGCTAATGAAGTTGTACAACCAGCCCTAATCCTCTAAATTAGGTCAAATAATTATATAACTAACCCTTCATGATGAATCCGAGGCATTACTCTAACTTGAGGGTACTATAGCTAGTGATACTGGCGTAAATGAGCCCAGGCATTATACAAGAAGAAATGTATCTGCATCTACAAGGAGGACATCTACGAGTAGGACACCTTATGATGAATCCGGCAATGATCTTGTAGATGAAGATGAAATAGTGGATCTCGGAAACGATGGAGAAACAAGAAATGAGAACTTAGACGATTATTCCAAATAAAAATAGTAGAAGTGTTTGAATAAACTTCTCTTTTGCGGTCTTTTTATATTAAAAATGAAGATTTAATTATGTTTTTATTTATCATTTTTTATACTAGACACTATTATATGCACAAAGGGTAAAAAGTTAACTGAAGCACTCGCTTTTGTCGCTTCTCGCTTTAGAAAAAGGCGTGTCGCTTTGAGGTCGCTTTCGCTTTTAACTACCTTGCTTAAGTATTAGGAAACCTGTATGTGTATGTCGGTTTTCGCTACCTATATATAACGTCCCATATATACTTCTGATGTTTGGTTTGCTGTAGTTTTGCCTTTGATTATCACCCTATATCTTGTGCTACTTTATCCGAACCAAGTCAAATTTCACATAATAAGATATTTGGCACAAGTTTTTTACTCTAACCAATCTTGTAAACAAATGGGTTTTGATAAAACAGTTCTTCTCTTCCATCTCCGGAAGGTTTAAACCCTAACCAAAGGGGGTGTTTGGTTTGACTTTATATAAATAAGCCCATTTTGGCTAATATTAACAAACCCCTTTATATTTTTGTGGCTTATTTGGAGACTTATGGGCTTATATAAGTTTATCATATAATGATAGACATATATAAGCCCCTAAGTCTCTAAATAAGCCACAAAATTGGGACTTGTGTTATATAAGCCAAAAATATGTCATATTTCGGCTTATATTTCATAAACCCCGATTTTTAAAGCTTATTTGGAAACTTATGGGCTTATATAAGTTTATTATATCATAATAAACTTATATAAGCCAATAAGTCTCGAAATAAGGCACAAAATTGGGGCTTATGTCATATAAGGCGAAATGGGGTTACATTATATAAGGTAAAACAAACAGCCCCTAAATAAAATTATAAGCATTATAATCTAATACAAACACAGAATCAACTAGTGATCATAAAAGGCATAATAAGCTACTTATTTAGTTTTGGTTGTTTTATTAAGGGGTACATGCAACCTCTTTCTAAAAGATCTTAAAAATTGAATAAATTGAGGGTAAAAAGAATTGAATTGTATACCTTTAACTCAATTTCACATTTGCTTACGGATCATAAAACCAGAAAATTAACACCAGCCGTTTGAGGATAATCTTTTTTGGGGTTTTTTTTTTTAACTAATCTTCATCTCGCTTCTTTATGCTCTCTTTTTAGAAATAATGAAAGGGCTTTTTTTTTAAATGGCTTTCTAGTAATCAAATAGTTAGTAGTGGGCTTTTGAAGAAATGATGCCCTTTCAAAAAATTGGGTCCAGCACCCGTTGGCCCGTAACAAGAAATCTAAAATCATATTCCTAACTAACTAACTAACTAACTAACTAACTAACCACCAAAACACGATTTTAAAAAAGCCTTCAAAAAATTCTGAAAAAATTCCAAATGGTCGGATTTGTTGGTGCATAAAAAAGTTGTGAATAAACGTTTTTTAATTTTGAGTTTTTTACGTTTTTCTGATGCACAAAAAACAAAATTTGATGCACAAACACGTGAATTTTGGTGTACAAAATTTTTTTCATTCAAAAAATTTTCAATTTACTATAGTTTGATGCGGAATCATATTCTAAAGCAAAAAGTCAAAAGAAGTTGGGCATAAAAATGAATTTTTGATGCACAAAAAACCTAAAACGTAAGAAAACGTTTTTGTGCATCAAAATTCCGTTTTTGTGCATTAAAAAAGCGTAAAAAACTTCAAATTAAAAAAAAAAATTCACAAAAGTTTTTTGCACCAACATACGCGATCTACTGGAATTTTTTCATAATTTTTGAATAACTTTAAAAAAAAACATGTTTAGATGGTTAGTTAGTTAGTTAGTTAGTTTGTTAGGATTGTGATTTAATCCCATCCATTAATTTTAAATCAATGGCTGAAAATTCTTCTTATCCTTCTCACAAAAAAAAATCTTTTTATTTGATCTCTCCCCTATATATATATATATATATCAAAAACCCTTATATAGGAAGGATGGTGAAACAATACCTTAGATACAAAATTATATGAAAATGACACATGTAATTCATTAAAAGGTTTCTATAAAATGCTTCAAAAAGAAAATAGGAATTACAAATGATGCCTTAAATACAAAATTCTATAATAATATATAAGGAAGGGTGGTGAAACAATGCCTTAAATACAAAATTCTATAAAAATGACACATTTGTTTCCATAAAATGCTTAAAAAAATAGGAACTAAAAATGATGCCTTAAATACAAAATTCTAAAAATAACACATGTAATTCATTAAAGGTTTCCATAAAATGCTTCAAAAATAAAATAGGAATTATAAATGATGCCTTAAATATAGAATTCTATAAAAATATATAAGGAAGGATGGTGAAACAATGCCTTAAATACAAAATTCTATAAAAATGACACATGTGTTTCCAAAAATGCTTTAAAAAGGAAATAGAAATTACAAATGATGTCTTAAATACAAAATTCTATAAAAATTACATATGTAATTCGTTAAAAGGTTTCCATAAAATGCTTCAAAAATAAAATAGGAATTACAAATGATTCACAATAGTTCTACTTACTAAATAAAAATATTTTTAGATATTCAGACTGTCAAATTTTGGACTGGGCTATATACTGTTGCTAGATTATACACGTGAAAAAAAAACAGGAATGAGCTTTTTGAGCTTACTTTTGCTAGAATACATTTTACCACAAAATATACAAAACAGAATAATTTCTAAAAAATATTTTACTATAATGTTTTTGCTAACCAAAAAAACTTAACAGTAATATTAATTTCAAAAAAAGAACTAATGTAAAAAAAGTTATTCATAACATTAACATATACAAGATTTATTACCTCATAAAAATAAAAAATACATAAAATATTTATACAATATTATTAAAATTTAAAAATATTTAATATAACAAACTTATTCATAACGTTAACTTATGTAAATTCAATTAACTCAAAATATTCTTAAATTAAAAAAATATCTTAAGCTACATAATTTTTGTTCATTCTATGCTACATTATTAAAATGTTAATGTCATAACTAACACTACATACACTAAACTTCTAATACAAACACACATAACTTCAATTTTTATTAAAAATATATACTTAAAACTAGCTCGTCCATCGGACGGGTCTAAAGGCTAGTATATATATATATATATATATATATATATATATATATATATATATATAGAGGAGCGTTATTGTGAGTACCGGTCTTAATGTAAAAACAATAAGAACCATTCTCAGACATTAGATGAATCATTAAAGATATTTATTGATTAGAATGAGTTGAATGACATCTTTGTAATTAAGTTGATATATGTGGGGACTTATAGAAACGGCCTACCTTTGACTCGTTTTTACCTGCTTTCTTTTAGATAATGTTTTTATCACTTAATTTATTAGCCAAATTATGTTATTCGCATCTCTTTTTCAAACGTCATATTAAGATACAATTTTCCTTTGACTTTTTGTTTGATATAGTTGTTGTTGTTTTTAATTTAGCGAACTTGATACGAAATCAGTTTTTTGAGATCCAACATAATACATAAATAAATTTTGACTGACTAATATAAGTAATGACATGAATGATTCATATCTGTAAAAAAATACACGACCAACTAAAAAAGACTTAAATGACACATATTTAAAAAAATACACAACCAGCTATAAAAACCCAAATGATACGTATCCAAAAAATGTACAACCAACTAAAAAGACCCAAATGATACGTATCCGTAAAGATACACAACCAACTATAATAACTCGAGTGACACGTAGTCGAAAAATATACAACTAATTGCTAAAGACGAAGTGATACGTATCCGAAAAAATAAATAACCAACTATAAAGAAAGATTCAAGTGATACGTATTCATAAACATACACAACAAATTATAAAGACCCAAATGATACATATTCAAAAAAAATTCACAGCTAATTAAAAAAAATATCAAAATGATATGTGTCAAAAAAAATATAAAAGAAACTAAAAAAATGCCCAAGTGATACATATCGGTTAAAATAAATAACGAACTAAAAAAAATGCCCAAATGATATGTATCTGGAAAAAAAATACAAAATCAACTTAAAAATTACAAGTGATACTTAACAAAAAACACGCCGAAATAAAAAAAATTCTCAAGTGACACGTATTCATAAAAATTTCCTGATTGAAAAATTACCCAAATGATACGTATAAAAAACGCATTTCACTAAAATTACTATAGATTGAAAAATTATCCAAATGATACGTATAAAAAACGCATTTCACTAAAATTACCATACAAAAGTTTTTATCTTTCTAACATTGAAAGTAAAAAGTCAAGAATCAATAAAATGCAAGTTTTAGTCAAAAATAAAATAAAATGCAAGTTTGACTACTAAAATATAGCGTATAATAGGTCCATCATTTTGCTACACATTTGCTTCATAGTTAAGATTACACTAACCGACACTCCAAAGTCCAAATCTACTACTAGCACACAATTTACCACCAGCACACAATCTACTAAAAAGTTATTGTGATACATACTGTGTGTCGCTAAAATGTTTTAGAATTTTGTAATATGTCACTATAAATGTATTAAATTGTAATATGTCATTATATTATTATAAAGAAATATTACGACACTAAAAATGTGTCAAACAATCTAATGTGTCGCTAAGTATATATCACGAGTGTCATAAAACAAGTTAAAAAAAAATAATGTGTCACCATACATAACATTTAATTTTTATGTTAATAAAAAAGATACGTATTCGAAAAATACATAACCAATAATAAAACCGGAGTGATACGTCATAAGTAATTGAAATATTGTACAAGCAACTAAAAAATCAAGTGATGCGTATCTCAAAAAGTACATGACCACATATTTGAAAAAAATAGATAATCAACTAAAGACGACCCAAATGATACGTACCCAAAAAACGCAACAAACTAAAAACTACAACTAATACATATGAAAAAAATACATGATAGATTTAAAAAAATCAAATGATATGCTCCGAATACGCAGTCTAAAACAACTCAAATAAATATCCAAAAAAATCTATACAAACAACTAAAATCCGAGTGATATATGCGAAAAGTTGAAGGAAGAGATTCATCATTTTATAATATTTCGAAAAGTTATAAACCATTACTACGTATATCCTCATATTATAATATATTAAAACAAATTAACATCATCATCCTATGTAAATGATGCATAGACAGAGTATTCATTCTTTAACATCTACAACATATTTAACTTGCGAAATATAAATTACGACAAACTTGCCTATTTAATGAGAAAATATATTTGAGTATCTGATTGAAAAACCAATCCTAGAAAGCACTTTAACCTTGTAACTATAAGATACACAATAAATTAATACATAAATTGAAATGATGGTAGGTATCAACTGTGTGATAAGTCGCAACTTTTATATCACATTTACACTTCATACAAAAAGTCAACAGGTATCCGGCAAGAGACTTTGAAGAAGAAAGATGATAAAATAATAAATTTTGTATTGGAGAGAAAAAGAGACATAGAAACAGATCAAAAATATGACAATGGGGTAGATTATTTTAGAAATTAGGAGAACAATAGATACCCATAATACCCTTTTAGAGTTAATTTGTAATTTATTTTTATTTAAGTCCATTTATTTTACACATTAACTTATTGTGACATGTGTCAAATTATTGTTGGTTCTTATTGTTTTTACGCTAAGACGGTTCTTACATGAACGCAAATCTATATATATATATATATATATATATATATATATATATATATATATATATATATATATATATATATATATATATATATATATATATATATATAGAGTTAGGTTAACGTGGTGTACCTCATTAAAATTGTTAAAATGAAAAGTATTATGAACCATTAGATTTATTTAGTTAGTATTAAATGTAATTAATAATAGATGAATTGTATTAATGTAACTAATATATGGTCAAAGGACAATTAATAATTAAACCTAGAATTAATTTTCATTTAACCAATAGTATTTAATGTTTTAAAGAATATTTAATTTTTATTTAACCAAACTTATAGATAATAACGGTTTTCTTGATACATCTTCATATTTTTTTCTTTTTTTATACATTTGTATTCTTTATAATAGGTAAACTTGATACATAAAAAAGTTTTGATACATTATGTCTAAATAATATTCTTTACAAGTAAACAACTACATATTCAATATTTTACAAAATAATAAGATGCTACATCAACAAGAAAATAGAGGTACATATCTATCAACTCATGTAAAAAATAGATACAATTCATGTCACATCCAAAATTACAAATATGATGGTACATATTTAACATTTAACTCGTACACAACCTAAACAAATAAAAAACCGTTATGTACAAATTGATGTCTGTAACTATAACTTAATATAATATACACAAAATAACTTGTCTTGAATTGTATATATTAATAGGTGATACAACATAAGAAAAAAACTAAAACTCCAATGTATTTACTAGTACATATTAGTAAAATATAATTACTTTTGAAAAAAATAGTAGTGATTCTTTCCAATTAATATCAAGTGTTTGAATTAAAATACAATTAATAAGTGTAATAAATATGGTTAAATTTAATCAATGAAGCCTTTTTTTTATAAATTTCTTAACAAACATAGAAATGCAATTAATTAAAAATTTAATGTTCTTTTAATAAGAATGATGCCATCTTAATTAAACTACTAAACCTAAAGGTCTAAATTACTTTTTATTTTAACAATTATAAGACACTACACTACTTTAACCAAAATCTATATATATATATATATATATATATATATATATATATATATATATATATATATATATATATATATATATATATATATATATATATATATATATATATATATATATATATATATATATATATATATATATTGGTGCATCTGTTTTTGTTTTCTATGTTTTCTACCGAGATGATGTTTTCTCTAGATCTCATCCCTATATCAGAAACCCTTATATAGGAAGGATGGTAAAACATTACCTTAATCTCAAAATTCTAAAAGAATGTCACGTGTAAATCAATAAACATTACCTTATTTTCCCCCCACCCAACACTATACCGAATTTCAGAGATCTCCTAATCGTATCCATTAATAAAAATTTCCAAACAAAAAACCATAATAAAAAATACTCAAATACAATCAGATCTAATCGAATTTGAGAAGAAATAAAAACACACAATAATAAGAGGGCATTGAAGCATAAACGATTGATGGCACTAAATCGTAAATAATTGTGTTCCCAGTGTGAGTTTTTTAGTTCTTTTATTTTAATTTCATTTTTAAATAAATCCTATCAAATTGCTTTTCTTAATTATTTGTTTGTATAATATGATATGTTACTTTTGTGTGTGTTGTTATTAATAATACTATGAAGTCATCAGCACCCTCATCGGTAGAATCATATATCAATTGTTTAAAATTGTGTATAAGTGGTTTTATTAATAATAGTAATTAGTATTTGTGTTAATGGCATTTTTAATATCATTTATAGTTTCATAATTCTAAGGTTGTGTTTTATTCATATGGTTTTATGGAATATTTTGTACCCATTAGATTTAATTTCTTTATGTTTCATATGTTACTTATTCTTTATTTTATTTGCAATGAACTGATGATGTGTTTTATGCACGCCATGTGTTTGATGAAGCGTGTGTAAAGTTAAATTTGTTACAAACATTAAATGAATGTGTGACTAAGATTTTACGCACTATATTGTAGTGGTAAACCATACTCGGTCGCTAAATGACGCTTGCCTAGTGTGCGTTCTTGACCTAATTATATGCATCTATACATATACAGTTTTGCAATGCATTGAGAAAGAGAAACGAAATGGATGGAGCATGTGTTTTTTTTGTTTTGATAAAGATCATTGTTTTTCGTCAGCTAAAAAAGCCCTTTTCAAGGTGACTTTTATGATCTTAAACGTGTTCTATACGTATGCAAGTGAATAATGTAAAGAGTAACCACACCATGTCATCATTGTTTACCAGATATTTATAAATTTTTGCAGACATTCCCTGATAAGATATACGGACATTATGAATCTTACCTTCACTAGCTTCAAAGGACACCACCTAAGTAATGGTATTTTTTCATCTTTACATTTCTTCCTTTCAAGTTAGAGGTACTTGGTAGAATAACAAGACAATGATAGCTATCTTTGCAATTGAATTTTGTATGCTATGATTTGCATGAGGAACTTATGATAATGAGGAGGAATACATGTCATAGGTAAGAGATAGATGTTCTCTTACTGTAACCTTCAAAATTTTGAAATTTTGGAATGTTTGACATTACTTTCATTTAGTTACTGGTAGTGCATATTAATATGGGAAAGTTAGGAGAAAAAGATAGGACATCTTAATGAACTTATTATCATTACAAGATACTAATGCTATTTTTTTGTGCATTTTAGTGTAAGTTTATCTGTAGTGTCCTTCCTGCTGCAATGCTCTTTTCCATCTGTAGCTTTCTTTCTCATGAAACTTTCTTCTCTATATTTGGACAAGTGGTATGAGGTAATTTGAACTTTCTGTGTTTTGGACACGACCTGTTTAAGGAACATGGCGCAAAAACTCTTTCTACTGTTTGATACCATTAAAAACTTTAACACTACACTCCTTATAGAACAGTTTTACATCAGCCCCAAAATACTAATAAATCGACCCAAATACTGATACGAACTTGCTGATACTTTTATTAATAATGAAGAAAAACAGAAAACAAAGAACAATAAACCCTAATCTAAAGCTATTCTAAGTCCGAAGACCGGTTCTATTCCCTCCTCCTAAACTGATAGACTCCTAACCCTATATAAAGACTCAGTAATCTTGTGCAACAAGATAACTTAAACAAGGAAAGCACTTAATAACTAGAAAGTAAATAAATAAATAAAACTAAATATTCCAGCAGATTTTATATTTTTATATTTATCTCTTAGACCCTGAGTTCGTATCATTACTCTGGCCCCCAAAAACACCTTGTCCTCAAGGTGTTGCTCCAAAATCTTGCCTCACGTGATTCCGGGATCCCATGTTCTTCGTTGTATCCCCGTTGCATGCTTCAAGAGTAAGCAGTAGTCTTGATATATTCTTTTGAGCTCCCTTACGCAAACTTGTAATAGTTCATGTGAATCCAATCTTTCAGATCCATTACCAAGCGAGGTAAATAGCTCTCTAGGTTTTCTAGTTTGGACACAAGCAACCACTAACTTTTTCCAAAACAACCTTGCCTTCACCTTCCTGTTAGGACTTCGTTGATTTAGTTGGACCTTCATTGAATTCATTGAATGAACTTGTCCTTCATGGATTATCTCTTCCTTTACTGCTGCTTTTAATGATCTTTAAAACTTCTCAGTTGCCACTGAGATATCTTGGCGCGCCTGTCTAAATTCCTCCTTCATCTTTGACTGGAACAGAGCTAACTTTTCGTCTAATTTAGAAAATCTTTCCTTCCAATCAGAGTGAAACTATTCCAGCATCTCTGCAACTTCAATTAGCCGGTCTTCACAGATCATCTTGAGAATTTTAAGGTTACTGTCTTGTGAACAGTAACTTTCTGACCGATGAACAGTAGCCGATGAATAGTAACATATCCGTGAACAGTAACCGTGAAAGAATGTTTTGGCCCAGATCTTGCTCTGATACCAATTTGATACGAACTTGCTGATGATTTTATTAATAATAAAGAAAAACAGAAAACAAGAGAACAATAAACCCTAATCTAAAGATGTTCCAAGTCCGATGACCGGTTCTATTCCCTCCTCCCTCAACTGATAGACTCCTAACCCTATATAAATACTCAGTAATCTTGTTCAACAAGATAACTTAAACAAGGAAAGCACTTAATAACTAGAAGTAAATAAACATATAAAACTAAATATTCCAGCAGATTTTATATTTATCTCTTAGACCCCTGAGTTCGTATCAAATACCTCTTAAAACTACAGTATTGTAGCAGATCACACTTAAATTTGCCATCCGGTTTCTTCACTAATTTTTTGACAGAAACGATTCAGTACATGCTTGTGACAGAAATGATTAATTGACGATAGGCTGATAAAAAACATTTTTTTTTATAAAAAGAAGCCATCCCCATATTTTGCTAAAGTTACAAAACAAGATGTTCTCTATTCTTCTTCATGTTTTTAATTTTTATATGTAGTTTCATTCCTGTTGCAACGTTCTTTTCCATCTGTAGCTTTCTTCCTGATTCAACGTTCTTCTCTATATTTGGACAAGTGCTATGAGGTAATATAAACTTCATGTGTTTTAGACACGACAGGCTTAAGGCACATGGTGCAAAAACTTTTTCCACTGTTTGATACCCCTTAAGAACATTAACACTGCACTCCTTATAAAAATAGTTTTACATCAGCCCCAAAATACTAATATATCGAACCAAACACCCTCTAAAACTACAGTATTGTAGCAGATCACACTTAAATTTGCCATGCAGTTTCTTCACCGATTCTTTGACAGAAACGATTCAGCACATGCCTGTGACATAAACTAAGAAAAGGTGCTGATTGTTTTGAAGAGGAGAAAAAAAGTTGGCTTGGGTGCTCTACAATCCTGTATCTGTTTGTTTGATTCTATTTTTTATATATGATAAGTTTGCAATCTCTACTATTTAATAACAGACTTTGATTCTATTTTCTATATACACGATACGTACCACTTTCCACAAGAAAATAAAAGGTATTGTGGTTGTACCCTTTTGTAACACTTCTCACAACACTCAACTGGCCATACTAATGAGCAAGGGCTAACAGCTTCAATAGAAAGCGACAATAAAAGGTGGAAGACATTTAAGACCAGGCGAAAAAATAGGGAGATGGACACAAACTTGAAAAGGTAGCTGGAATCAAAAAGTATGCCGACTAATCTATAAGTCTTCTGTAACATTTTTCTTTCTAGCCGTCAATTGATTAACTGTTGTATTTCATAGAAATTTCTACCACTGTTAAAGAATTTGCTGCTGAGTACTTGCTGCATAAAAACCTACTTGTGTCAAACAGGAAATAGAGATGGAGAAAAAGAGGAATTTGGCACGTAAGGAGTAAAATTATTCGAAACAAACAAAGGTATTTCACATGTAAAAATAGGTATGATTTACCCGCTGATTCATTTGCCTATTTTATATCAACTTCTTTATAGATGATTCTCATGTTGATATAATCTTTAAAACAAGTTATTTATATAACAACTTTAAATACATATATATATAAAATGATTGTATGGGTTGCTTGCTTAAGAAGTAGGTTTTGATCCTTATTACTTTTTATCATACAGTCATGAACATCAATCCTAAGATGTGACCATCTCAATTTATCAGTTAGATTAAGTTTCTCTGAAAACCAGAGATCTATTTCTTTTGTTTACATTTAAGGTGGTATTTGCACGATCTCAATAAATGAGTGAGTCGTTAATGGATATGACTTAAACGATGTTCTGAGATTGAATAATGTTTTAATTCATTTAGCCTTGTGAATGTATATAAGCATTTTTAAAGAAAGATCTACAATCTCAAGAAGAATGACTTTTCTTGAGTCAGCATTTGACTCGGAGCATGTGGATCACTGTGGATTAACTCCGAGTAAGATACTTGAACTGGTGGAGAATAATCCCTCTAAAGCTGTCAAAGTTTTAAATCGAATTTATGAATTCAGCTTAATTTGTCTTCGTATGTACATAAACAAATGTATCTTATGAGAAGATCAATGATAAGTACTTACATGTAGAACCAGTTGGTGTGTCTTGTCTCTATTTTCTTCCAAAGTTTGATCCGATTTTTTTATCAATGTTGAAGTTTTTTCATTAAAGTTCAGCTATTTTGTACCGACTTTTCGTTGATGGTTAAGCAGGTGCTTTGCTTAGGCTTCTTGAAACCTTGAAACGAATAAAGATTTTGTTCTGAATTTAGTTTCTTATGCGTCTTTTTTTAGTTATGCATTGAATAATTGTTTTTTTTTTAATAATTTGGTTAATGGTTGTACACGTGAATACTAAAGACAATAGTCAAATATCTTTAGAATTTGTGAAACTATTATTGTATTTCAAATTTTGTAGATGTACATTAGTGAGGTACATGACTGTCCTATATGTGACATTTTAAATATTAACATGATCATGTCTTAAGAATGATTTGATTTGTGTTATATTATATCTTTCAAAAGTCAAATACGTCATGGTATCTTTTATTATAAAAAAGACATGAGATGAGATGTCTTAGATATAGCTACATATAATGCGTATAAATTTCACTCGGTGTATTCTAATGCATATAAATTTCACTCGGTGTATTCTTTTTGCATAAGTATGACATGTTTGATTATTGTCTAAATCACCATGCTTTTTTTTGGTGATCACTTTGTTTAATGTTGATTTGTTTCAAACAATGTCCAAAAATTCAACGTAAATGGAAGCAGAGGCAGGCCCAGGATATTTTACCGAGTGTTGCACAATTTTTTTTGAAGGCGTAGCATATCATTTTTTATCGTAAACAATAAATTTTACATCATAAAAATGTTTTAGCCTAAACCAAAGTAGTACAATTTTTTTTTGGTGTTGCACATACTTTCAAATTAAGACTTTTCAGAAAATTTTACACTTCATATCTTCAAATCGAATGTGGCTCGTGCCACACCCGACTCTCGTGTGGATCCGCCCCTACACGGAAGGTTTTGGTGATGCTCCTTTAGACGAAAACTTTAAAGCTTTTGTTAAATGCACATTAGAGTTATGAGAACTGATAAGTGTGAAAACACTCATCAATAATGATCCAAATACCACTCAAAACTCAGTCAAATACCTGATATTAAACTATAAATTATCAGAATTACGCGTGTATTTGTGTTTTATGTGTTTTCAGGTAAAAAGATACATTTTGGAGCAAATATACATTTTCAAGGATTAATTTGATAAAAAGATGAAGAAAGGGACGAAAAGATGATTCAAGGACCTTATTTGCCAAGCTTTTAAAGATCGAGGACTTAAGTGCACTTTTCTACAAGATAAAGGATTATAAAAGAACTTGATTTCAAAGTGTTAAAGATTTTTGGCAAGAGATGAAAAGTGGAAGGACTAAAAAGGCAAAATAAGAAGTAAAGCTTATTTACTTGGTCAAGTTGACCAAGACTGGTCAAAACACACAAACACAAACATACGCGTCTTCTCCATTGTGAAGAGAGAGAAAGAAAAGGAAAACCAACTTCATCTACCACCAATACCTGCAATCACGAATCACGAACGATCAAGAAGGATTCAATCGAAGCTTATAACTACAAAAGTGTTCCTCTCCATCTCCTCTACAAGACGGTACCCTTTAATTAGATCAAGGAAGGAAGATAAAGAAACCCCCAAATGAGATGAAAGATGAAGAACGAGTTATCCTCGTATTTTCCACGTGTCCACTTTTCATTGGCGAGAACACGTCACTCCACCACCACACGGCGGCTATAAAAGGAAGATGAAGGCTTCATTTTTCATGGTTAGCTTAGGAGTAGATTACACACACATAGTTAATTAGGAGTAGATAGATAGTTAGTTTTAAATCTTGTAACGAATTCAGTTTTTTTTCAGTTTAATCAGTTGAGATTAGTTAATCTTCTTGTAACCGAATCATTTTTCTTCCATTAATGAAAGTTTCAAGCTTTTGTTAAATCTCTTTTAAATTTCTGTTGATTTCTATTCATATCGAGAGTTTCATTGGATTAAGTAGTTAATCTAGGTGGATTAAGTTTTGAGTTTTTCTATATTCTACTCCGATTCGAAGCTTATAGCTTTTTCTTCCTCTATTTTACTGCTTATTAGCGAGAGTTTTTATATTGAGTTTGTTGAAAAAAACATTTCTGATATAATCTTGTTGAGAGTTTGTTATAAAGTTGATAATTAGTTAGGCTACAGATTTAATTCAGTAATTCCATTGATTAGTTTTAATTGTCTTTCTCAAAATTGTTTTAATTGATTAGTTTTGATTCAGGTTACTGGTACTGTTTTACTTGATAAGAGTTCGATATAATGATGTTAATCAGTTAGGTTGTAGGTTCAGATTCAGTTAAACTTCATTGATTCAGTCATGAGTTTTAAAGTGTCGCTTGAGTAGCTTATTTTGTTCATACAGATTTGATAAGAATTTGTTACTGTTTCTTTTCAAAAGCTCAATAGAGATTTTTCATTAGTATCCATTAAGTAGCAGTAGCTTATGAGATATTCCGAAAAGCTCTTTTCCTCTAAACCAAGTCAGTTAGGTTTGTTATCTGGATGAAAAGTTTGACATCAGCGTTTACAAGCCAAACAACTCAAAAGCTCAAATGAGCTTATGATTAGTCTACTGTTACAGTTCAGCTCGGAGTTTTTAGTCCAGAAGTTTGGTTTTCTTTTTATGTCATGTGTGCAGGTGATTTGTGTAGATTAGTGCAGCAGGTAGCAGGTCATAGCTACTGATTTCGAATTCCAGTTCAGCATTTGGTGGCGTTGTAGAGATTAGCTTTTAAGCCGGCTCAGCGCCGTGCTTCACCGTCAAAGGACTGGCTTCGGATGAGCAGGTCAAGCGCGTTTTACTATTCTGCATAGTTATATAGATTCTGCTAGTTATAGATTGTAGTATAAATCTGTTATAGAGGTATTTGATCTGTTTTACTCCTCGATTTGCTTTTATGTTTGATGCTTGTAATATGTTTCAGCTCATCTGTGCTCACATGATTCTTCACAGTCTGATTTAGCTTCAATTTTATACAAGTTTAGTGATTTTACAAGTTAGGTCCTTTAAAGTGTATACACTAGTTGCTCTTACAGTCCTAGTAGTTAACTGTTAGTTATATCTGTTAGAAATCTGTTTTGTCATTAGTCCTTGTAGTTAGGCCCGTTATAGTAACCTGCTGGACTTGCTTTATTTTTGTTGGGCTAAGTTTCATGATGGGCCAGATGTAATCACATTCAAATTTAAAAAATTGCTATATTGTTTTCATTTCATTTAGAGTTTACTTGTTATGTGAGCCAATATAGTATAAACTAGTTTAAGACGATTTGAAATTACATAATCTGTTTAGTTTCATTTTAATAGTTCGTGTTATATTTTTATATAAATAGATTTATATTTTGTATTTTGAATTTTACATTTGTAGTATAACTTGTATTTTACTTTTGAATTTTTGTGCTTTAAATGTTTTACGTAATTGCAATGTGTTTTTTTAGCGTAGTATGTATACGTAGTTAAGAGTGTATTTTACATTTGTAGTATAACTTGTATTTTACTTTTGAATTTTTGTGCTTTAAATGTTTTACGTAATTGCAATGTGTTTTTTTAGCGTAGTATGTATACGTAGTTAAGAGTGTATTTTACCTTTTTACTTGCTTCTTGCCAATTAGACATAGAATTCCAAACAAGTTTTTACAACCAAGAACAATTCAGTCTAACTAGAAAACGTTATATCAATTCGAATCGAGCTGAGAAGACAACTACACTAAAAAACGAAATATTAAATGGCGCCGCTGCCGGTTCTTTTCGTGAAGATTAACGATTTCGAGTGAGACGATTGGATTTTGGGATCCGTTCACTTTGTGAACGTTATTTTTACGTATTATAATCAAAAACATAAAAAAAAATCAAAAAGATAAAAATACAAAAAAATAAAAAATCACAAAAACAATTCTTTTCCTAAAGAATTGAAACAAAAAAATAAAAAATCCAAAAAGTAATCTTTTTCCTAAAAGATTACACCAAATATATATATTATATCGTTTTTCATCGCTTTTTACGTACATATAGTATTTTTCTTCAAAAACAAATAAATACAAAAATATTTTTATATTATTATATGTAAAGTAAGTATACGTATAAGAACAACCAATACACATATCTTCCATAAGTATTGCTGAGGCAATACACCGTGTTGAGGGGCGTTCCGGTCCTTGACACACGTATCGATAAAATTTAATTAAGCAAGAATAGATAAATACTTCCAATTGGCAATAATTCGAAGAATACAAACTACAAAGTGAATAGATAGGCGACGTGCTATAAAATGCCATCTAAGGGTCAATAGGTACTTAAGTGCTTCGCGCCACCTAACCCCCCGTTCACTAGTGCGTATTCTAAGAAGGAAGGCTTGATTGGAGGTCTTGCACCCAAGTAGTAATTATATATATACTTTCTTGTGGATATTTGATATCGAACCTCGAGGGAGATAATCTCTTCTCTCTCAAAAGTCGACCGAGGGCTACTCCCTCATTCCTCGTGTTTATTTACACGTGTACTCGCACACGTGTAAACATACCACCTTTGGTGTATTACTTCCTTTCCTGAGGAAGCTTTTAAACGTCATTATACTTGTATATACATTCGGCCACCTTGATACACATGGATACTCGTTCCATGTTGGAGATTTTGCAACAACAATCCGCCAACGCTAATTATTCGCCTTGTTCGACTTGTGGAGGTCCACACGATACTTATTTATGTGATCAAAATAATAGTTATTATGGGGAGGGATATGCTTATAATGGAACCGAGAACCCTAATTTTCAACCTAACACTCAAATGGACTACACTTGTAATGACTATATGGGATATTCCGGTTTTTCATCACAACCTCCACCATCATTTCATGATCAAACCTTTAATGTGCCATACCAAAACCAAGGATTTTCCAATTATGGAGGTTTTCAAAATAATGATGAAAATTTTCCATGCTATAATCAAGAAACTTTTCAAAACCAAGGATGTTCCAATTATGAGGGTTTTCAAAATGAAGGGAATTTTCAAGGTTACAATCATGAGAATTTTCATAATCAAGACTCTTTTCAAACCTATAATTCACCTAATTATGGAAATCCACCTCCACCTTATTCTTCGACTTATTCATGTGAGTTTTGTGGAAAAGAACCCCATTATGGTTATGATTGTCGATCAAGGGATTCGCCTTCTTATACTCTTAGTAATCGCAATGAGATTTCTTTTGTAGTCGAGCAACTAGGAAGAAACGATGGATATAGATTAAAGGCTTTTAAACGTATGAGAGAGATGAGTATCGAAGAAATGAGAGAAGAATCTCGATGGTTAAGGGAAGAAATTAAGTCTCTTGAGGATGATTTAAGGAACAAACGGTTTAATATCAAGAGATTTGGTGACATTTATAGAGCATCGGTGAACAAATCTTCTCAGTTCCTCCAGAAAGAGTTAGACGATTTACTCATTAAGATTGATAAAAAAGAGGAAGAAGAACGATTTTTTGCTAATCGTGCTCGTTTGCTTAAACAATGCTTATTAGATGAAGATAATGAGGAACCTTCGATTTGTATGACACTTAATGATGACACATCTTCATCACCTTTACCTCACGTGGAACCCACCGACTCTTTAACCATGGGGGACGAGCCTCTTAGCACTAATACAAACACCAATTCGGATGAATTAACCGTTTCTAGTGTTGAGAACCTTATCCCAATCCAAAGAGAGCTTGAGAGGGTTTCCAATGAACCATGTGATGAGCCTTGTGTTGATACCTCCTCTCCTCATGATCACATTGAGATTTTATCACATATTGACCTTCATGCTACTACTAGTGATTTTGGTGACTTTGATCTTGATGAATTATTTAAAGAAAGGGATAATGAGATTGAGGAAGAGTTTGTGAAAGACTTGACACAAATGGAGGATGATGATTGTGATTCTAGTGACGCGTCTTATGCTATATCATCCGATGATTTGTCTTGTCAAGATAACATTCCTAATTTGGATGAAGAGTTTATTCTTATAGGAAAAGTAGATCCTTCTCCTCTACCACTTTATGATTCTTGTGATGAAACCTTTGATGATCCTTATGATAGTGATGAGTCTTTTACCTTTGATGATGATGACTCCATTTCTTCTATGACTCCTTCACCTATTCCTCTAAGTGATTTTGTGATACATTCAAATCCTCTTTTTGAGACATGTTTTGATAACCCACTTTTTGAGGAGTGTGAAGAACCTAATAATGAGTCTATAGAAGAAGAACCCTTGATTGATATTCCTTCACTGGTTTTTGAGGATACACCTATTGATTTTCATGATCATATCATCCCTTTGAGTGATTCTCTCATTAATACACCTCCTTTTGAGCCTTATGTTCCCACCCTCCCACCCTTGAAGTTGGTTATTGATGAAGATCCTTTCCTCTTAGAGATTGATACTTTTTCATCTAAGGCACCTTTAGAACTCAAAACCTTTGATATGGACTCTTTTATGGAGATTGATACCACCATAGAGGATACTCTTGCACAATTTGATATAGAGGTCAACGATAGTGTTTCTAATTTGGAAGAGGAGGTTCGTCTTATTACTACATTGCTTTTTGGGACCATAGAGCCTACACTTCCTTCACAAGATACTATTACTATTGATCCTCCTTTTTCTATGCCTTCTATGGAAGATTACCCACCTTTTGATGATGATGAAGAGCCTAACATGGACATAATAGTTATGAATGTTTTGATACCTACACCTTCATATTCTCATGATGCTTTGCTCACCAAGGGGGAATCTGATATGATTGATATGAGCTCATCTTCTTATTTTCCCATGAAGGGAAAGGTTTTTGATCCTGGGATACATAAATTTGAGACACCTTGGTTTTCATCTAGTCCACTTAAGAGTGTGATTTCTATTGATATGGGCTTTTTGTATGAGCTTACTTTGGTGATGCTACCTACTTTGGAGTTGTTCACTTGTCGAGATGGAAACTATGTATTTGATCCTGGTGTGCTTCCTATTTGAGAGATTTCGTATGTTGGACAAACTTGAGACACGTTGGACCGTTCCATTTATCGAGGCGGATTTTGTAAATCTTATAGTAAATGGCAACGTGCTAAGTTTGAGTGTATCATGTGAGATGTGCTTCAAAGTTGATATTCTTTAGTCTCCATGATGGTTTCCCCAAGGACAACTTAATTCGGGGCCGAGTTGAGCTAGCGACTTAGGGTTAGAAAAACTCAAGCATTGAATAACTAGGTTAGAAAACGTAGAGTAGATTTTCAATAGGTTAGGTTTAATTAAAAGGATGTTATAGTCGAGTTGAAGTGGAGGGGTGCCTTTCTTTGTCTTTTCGTGTTTGTTTCAAGGGTTGCTCTCTCTCATTTCATGCTTGGAGCTTATGGAGGAGGCCCGTGTATCTGGTTCACTTCGATTAGTCTTTGCTATTGTGATATTAAACACTTGTGCTTAAAATGAATACCCTTTAGTTGTCTCTTCCTTAACTTGAGTTAAGCAAAGTAATCAATGTCATAAGTGTAGGGGAGTTCACTCCAATACTCTTAAACATTGAGGACAATGTTTATCTTAAGTGTAGGGGAGACTTCTATCGAAGTGACCTTACCTAGACTATTGCCTTAACTTCATGATAATTGGGAAAATTAATTTTTCGACATTTTTCAAATTTTTGATCTACTTTGGCCAACAAAAATATGCATTCATAATTTTTGCATCAATCATTTTTCATTTTGCATATCACATTTGCATTGTATATATATTTCCTCTTTTGTTTTTCATCAAAAATATATATAAAAGGAAAAATATAATAAAACATGGTTTTAACGAGTTTAGACTTCTTTGACATATTAGGCCCGCCATGGATATTTTGACTCAACCAGAGTTTGCTTATCTTAGCACTCTCTAGCTAGTATCCTTAACCATGTAGTCCTTCATTGGTCTATTAGGCTAAGCATCCACCAATTTCATTATTTGAGATTTTAAATTTGTGGAGAATGGGAAATGATAGAGTTGAAGCAAGTGTAAAAGGGCTAGATAGACTTCATGATAATTACTTGTGGCTAAACCCTTCTCTTCTTTGCCTCTATTTTCTTCGCATGTATATAATTGTTAATAAATAATCAAGTACGGTTTTAATTGGTTTGTAATCTCTTATGCATTTTTGGCTAATCATTCATGGTTGGTATAAGTACGTCTTAAGATTCTAAGTTAGCACGTTTTATGTGTACTAGACTTATGTCATGCTCCATATTTAGCGGGTGTTTTTCCTTTTCTTCTTTTCAAATTTCTTTGTGAGGAATAAAGAAAAATAAGAGCGGCTTATAAAAAAAATGAGTGGCTAGGAAAAAAAAAGAAAAGAAAAAGAAAGAAAAAGAAAAAAAATAATACAAGACTCCCAAGAGGGGCAGTGTGGTGTTAATTATAGTGACTATTGAGTTCTAATATTACCTTGACGGGTTGCGGGGATTCAATAGATTGCTCCAATCCAATATTACCTTGACGGGTTGCGGGGTTGAAGATCCAAAGTCTCAAAAAGATGGCGGGTGTAAATTATTGCGTGAGTTTTATTTTTCTTTCCTTAGCGAGTGTGTAGCTACTTATGAAAGCATGACATGAGGATTTTACACATAAGGCGAATGACTTATTACTCTTGAAACGGACTTGTATTAATTGTGAGCGGTTTTTCAAGTAATGGATGAGAGGATTACTTAGGATTAAAACCGTGCTTCCTTATTTTTGGATTTTACATTTCTTATATTTCACACTTGAATAATGACAAATTTGCCCACAAGCAATTTGCTCGAATAATAACCGGTTCCACATTTAATTGTCATGAATAAGTTGATGCACTTTTTACTTGTGAATACAATGATCCCATTTTTAAGCTTGGTATGGGGAAAGTGAAACTTGAGGGTGATAAATGTCCATGGTACCCAAGCCCTAATCTAAGTCATTGAATTCTTTATGGGTTATTTCCATCAAAACCATTTATGAAAAATCAAAAATATAAAAATAGAATTGTTTTCTTTGCATTGCATTGTAAATATTCAAAATCATTCATCATATAGCATAGTATAGTTTATTAAATCATAAAATGGCCAAGGTCGGTTAATTATGAGAAAAGTGTAACTTGGTGCTTTAAAATGCTGTATTGCATGAGGACATGGCAATGGTCAAGTGGAGGGGAGTTGATAAGTGTGAAAACACTCATCAATAATGATCCAAATACCACTCAAAACTCAGTCAAATACCTGATATTAAACTATAAATTATCAGAATTACGCGTGTATTTGTGTTTTATGTGTTTTCAGGTAAAAAGATACATTTTGGAGCAAATATACATTTTCAAGGATTAATTTGATAAAAAGATGAAGAAAGGGACGAAAAGATGATTCAAGGACCTTATTTGCCAAGCTTTTAAAGATCGAGGACTTAAGTGCACTTTTCTACAAGATAAAGGATTATAAAAGAACTTGATTTCAAAGTGTTAAAGATTTTTGGCAAGAGATGAAAAGTGGAAGGACTAAAAAGGCAAAATAAGAAGTAAAGCTTATTTACTTGGTCAAGTTGACCAAGACTGGTCAAAACACACAAACACAAACATACGCGTCTTCTCCATTGTGAAGAGAGAGAAAGAAAAGGAAAACCAACTTCATCTACCACCAATACCTGCAATCACGAATCACGAACGATCAAGAAGGATTCAATCGAAGCTTATAACTACAAAAGTGTTCCTCTCCATCTCCTCTACAAGACGGTACCCTTTAATTAGATCAAGGAAGGAAGATAAAGAAACCCCCAAATGAGATGAAAGATGAAGAACGAGTTATCCTCGTATTTTCCACGTGTCCACTTTTCATTGGCGAGAACACGTCACTCCACCACCACACGGCGGCTATAAAAGGAAGATGAAGGCTTCATTTTTCATGGTTAGCTTAGGAGTAGATTACACACACATAGTTAATTAGGAGTAGATAGATAGTTAGTTTTAAATCTTGTAACGAATTCAGTTTTTTTTCAGTTTAATCAGTTGAGATTAGTTAATCTTCTTGTAACCGAATCATTTTTCTTCCATTAATGAAAGTTTCAAGCTTTTGTTAAATCTCTTTTAAATTTCTGTTGATTTCTATTCATATCGAGAGTTTCATTGGATTAAGTAGTTAATCTAGGTGGATTAAGTTTTGAGTTTTTCTATATTCTACTCCGATTCGAAGCTTATAGCTTTTTCTTCCTCTATTTTACTGCTTATTAGCGAGAGTTTTTATATTGAGTTTGTTGAAAAAAACATTTCTGATATAATCTTGTTGAGAGTTTGTTATAAAGTTGATAATTAGTTAGGCTACAGATTTAATTCAGTAATTCCATTGATTAGTTTTAATTGTCTTTCTCAAAATTGTTTTAATTGATTAGTTTTGATTCAGGTTACTGGTACTGTTTTACTTGATAAGAGTTCGATATAATGATGTTAATCAGTTAGGTTGTAGGTTCAGATTCAGTTAAACTTCATTGATTCAGTCATGAGTTTTAAAGTGTCGCTTGAGTAGCTTATTTTGTTCATACAGATTTGATAAGAATTTGTTACTGTTTCTTTTCAAAAGCTCAATAGAGATTTTTCATTAGTATCCATTAAGTAGCAGTAGCTTATGAGATATTCCGAAAAGCTCTTTTCCTCTAAACCAAGTCAGTTAGGTTTGTTATCTGGATGAAAAGTTTGACATCAGCGTTTACAAGCCAAACAACTCAAAAGCTCAAATGAGCTTATGATTAGTCTACTGTTACAGTTCAGCTCGAAGTTTTTAGTCCAGAAGTTTGGTTTTCTTTTTATGTCATGTGTGCAGGTGATTTGTGTAGATTAGTGCAGCAGGTAGCAGGTCATAGCTACTGATTTCGAATTCCAGTTCAGCATTTGGTGGCGTTGTAGAGATTAGCTTTTAAGCCGGCTCAGCGCCGTGCTTCACCGTCAAAGGACTGGCTTCGGATGAGCAGGTCAAGCGCGTTTTACTATTCTGCATAGTTATATAGATTCTGCTAGTTATAGATTGTAGTATAAATCTGTTATAGAGGTATTTGATCTGTTTTACTCCTCGATTTGCTTTTATGTTTGATGCTTGTAATATGTTTCAGCTCATCTGTGCTCACATGATTCTTCACAGTCTGATTTAGCTTCAATTTTATACAAGTTTAGTGATTTTACAAGTTAGGTCCTTTAAAGTGTATACACTAGTTGCTCTTACAGTCCTAGTAGTTAACTGTTAGTTATATCTGTTAGAAATCTGTTTTGTCATTAGTCCTTGTAGTTAGGCCCGTTATAGTAACCTGCTGGACTTGCTTTATTTTTGTTGGGCTAAGTTTCATGATGGGCCAGATGTAATCACATTCAAATTTAAAAAATTGCTATACTGTTTTCATTTCATTTAGAGTTTACTTGTTATGTGAGCCAATATAGTATAAACTAGTTTAGGACGATTTGAAATTACATAATCTGTTTAGTTTCATTTTAATAGTTCGTGTTATATTTTTATATAAATAGATTTATATTTTGTATTTTGAATTTTACATTTGTAGTATAACTTGTATTTTACTTTTGAATTTTTGTGCTTTAAATGTTTTACGTAATTGCAATGTGTTTTTTTAGCGTAGTATGTATACGTAGTTAAGAGTGTATTTTTACCTTTTTACTTGCTTCTTGCCAATTAGACATAGAATTCCAAACAAGTTTTTACAACCAAGAACAATTCAGTCTAACTAGAAAACGTTATATCAATTCGAATCGAGCTGAGAAGACAACTACACTAAAAAACGAAATATTAAGAACTTTTGATTTTGTCAAATTTGTTATGTTATATGATCACTACGTTTTCAATATTATATATTCTCTTACCTTTTTATTACTTTGTATTATTTAATTTGTAAGTTTATATTACAAGTCGAAGTCTTATTTTTTGTTCTATTATTTTTCATAATCAAGTGTATTTTTTATGAGGTTTTTAAAATCTTCTAATTTTGGTGTACTTGATGTTTTTTTAAATCATTTGGCGTAGTTTTCAAGGTTTAATTTGAAAATAATTCCTATAATAATTTATATTTCATTTACAAGGAGATTTTTGAGGCTTTGGATTACGAAAATACACATTTAAAATAGTCTTCCGAAAAATCTCATTAATTTCACCTTTGGTTTAATAACAACGGTTAAATTTTATTATGTTCTTACGATTTATGCAATTTTATGCTTTGTAACATATTTATATTAATGTTATATGATTTATTTACGATATTCCATATTAAAGGTTAAAACATGTTCTAAACTATGTTTCGATGCAACGTACACCCACTTTGTTATAACTTATTGTCCATTTGTAATAGATTGTTGGAGTCTACATTGCCTTATGTAATTTATGTAAGTGTACATAAGCGTAACAAATATTTAAGAATATTTTATATATTTATCCTAAATTATGACTTCATTTTTATTCAAATATCGATATGTATTATAAAACGTTAATTTATCGACCTTTTAAGTCCAATTTATAATTTTTTAGAAATTTCTTAAAGCTAGCCCGTCCATCGGACGGGCCTTAAGGCTAGTATATATATATATATATATATATATATATATATATATATATATATATATATATATATATATATATATATATATATATATATATATATATATATATATATATATATATATATATATATATATATAGAGAGAGAGAGAGAGAGAGAGAGAGAGAGAGAGAGTTAGGATAAAATAAGAAGATTAAGTAAAATAAGAAGAATGAGAAGAAACTACAGCCACACATTTCAGATGCACCTACAAAGTCAGATGCATCTCTCCTTAAAATTCTCCTTCCTTTGTGGTCAGGATTTCTTCTTACTCTTCTTATTTTAATTTTTCTTCTTATTGAATCCCTACTATATATATATATATATATATATATATATATATATATATATATATATATATATATATATATATATATATATATATATATATATATATATATATATATATATATATATATATATATATATATATATATATATATATATATATATATATATATATATATATATATATATATATATATATATATATATATATATATATATATATATATATATATATATGATTTAATTCAAATTATTCGGATCAACCAAAAAACGAACCAAATTTAAATTCACTTTTCAATTCGGCTAAGTACAATTTGATTCGGTTCAGTTTTCAGTTTTAAAAAAATAAATATATTAACCCAGTTTACCGAACCACGGTTCAGTTTTTCGGCTTTAGAAAATTAAAACCGGATGTGCCATTGGCATTTCCACCATTAAGGATAGTATACTTGCATTAGCGTATAAATTTAAGTAAGTTGTGTCAACCCATGTATAAACTAATGAAAGTATCGAGTAGGTTAGCATAAATGTTGATTGATAGTATCATTGTTATTTTTAAAATTACAGTCGAACCAAACCGAAAAGTATCCATTGATGTATTCAGCTCGAACTTAAGAAAATTAAAAAAAAATCACTCGTTCTAGCTCGACCTTGTCACTTTGTCAACTTGACTTGGCCAATAACACTAAATTTACACCCATAAGCAGCTGCATGACCAGTCTCGTTCATCATGTCTTCACGATATCAGGGCGTCTAAAAAGTAGTTTACATGTATCCCAATTTCTTTCCAACCGACGCGATCCACAACTGTACCAGCTCTACATCGTTTATGGGTAACAACATCCATCCCTCTCTATAGCCTGGTCCCTCACAAAAGATACCAAGTGCTGCCACATAATAAGGAAGATTCTTCTCCCACCCAAGTCGATCCAACTTAGCGATACAATCGGCTTGCGAAGGCCCAACGTGACTTGTAAAATAACCCTTTAGTGCATTTGACATGTCTTCTTCTAAATGAGAAACCTTCAACACTATTTTACCCTTCTTTTTAGGTCTTTCATCATTTACGGTTTTACCCTTCTTGTTAACAGTTTCCTCATTTATAGTTTTAACCTTCTTTTTAGGTCTTTCCTCGGTTGAGGCTTTAATTTTTCTCTTAGTTCCCTCCCCATTAGAGATGCGAATCAATGCACTTGGTCTTCCTTGATCAACCAAAGGAACAGAAGTCGTGGATTCGGAGCATGGGGAAGACGGGCGTTGAGCTTCACGTTTTTGACCATTTTCACGAATATGTTCAGTCTCAGGTAGTTGCATATTTGGAGATTCGAGAGTATCGGGGTTTTCAGATTCATCTTCTTCACTGCTGCCCGTACCTTCATATTCAAGTGATTCAGCTTTTGGAGTTCCATGAGTAGAGTGGTCCTGAGTTCCATCCTTTTTACTGTTAATAACTTTAAACCTGGGTAGTGAAATATCCGGACGTATAACAGATAGTGGTAAAACGTCAGACTTTGGACGTGAGATAGGATTCCACCGAATCTCGCCACTGGTAAAAGCTTTCTCATATAATTTAGTGCACAAGTCGGGGAAAAGAAGTGGAGAACTTCTCAAATTTTTCGCCCTTGGATGATCCTGCATACAGATTATAAAATAAAAGGTGAACATATAGCACTAAACTAGTAATAAAACGTTATATGGAAGTAGACAGTGTAATGGATAAACATACCTTGAATAAATCTTCCCACTCTTCATTTGTCAAATTGAAGGTATTTGTTTCAGAATTATAACGATCTCCCCTTGTTTGTTTGAGATATGCCCATTCAAAGAACTTCCACTTCAAATGGTCATAATTATTCCTCATTTGTTTTTGTGTAACTTCTAAGTTACAAACTTCCTGAAGTTGTTTTCCGACATTAATCCATGATGGCCTTCGAAGGCTGCCTTCATTTTTATTACCTACTTTATTACCTACTTTATTAACTTCTTCAATACAAGCTTCTAAAAAGTGTTTGATGCAATTCTCACTCCACTTCATCCTGTCTTTAGCTTTCGACATGACTATATTACTGCAGATAACCATAACCAACTGTCATGAAGTATACAATATAACTTTACAGTTACTCTCTGATAGTAATACACAGGAGAATTGAATAACAGACACTCCAAATACCAAGTTAGGTTGCAGTTAAAAGAAAAGTTTCAGAAAACAAGTCATGATAGTCCACATGTGACTTTCATTCACTATGATTTTATACACGATATTTTGAAACATGAACCAAACATGTTAAGAGTGAAAACTTCACTAATCTATATTGATGATATGACCTCTTACACAGTTATACCAGACACCATTTAGCATAATTTCAGATTTACCCTTGAGAACCAGATATTCATCTCCATATTTTCATATACTTGAATGTTCAAAATCATTTTATAATAAGTAACTGAAGTGAGATACTGAAGTGAGATCAGATAGAATATACCGTATCAACTATCAAGTAAACAAACAGACAAAAATATAGAAGACACTATTAAGTTTTACATGCGACTTGTTAATCAAATGCAGCAAAGCTATCGCAATTATGAACGATAAAATTGTGAAACACTAAACAGATGCAATTCAATTCAATCTAAAATACATTCAGGGTCTTTAAATATTTCCTTCAGTTTCTGAAATCTATGATTCATATAAAAAACAGGAATCTATAACTTCAACCTTTGTTGTAATTCTAGTTTTAAATGTTAGTAACTGTGGTTGATGTTCCAGATTAGAGCTTTGTATCTGCTTATTTCGTGGTAATACAGTAGATAAGAAGTTTTAGACTTTAAAGGGTGTTTGCAATTGCTCAGCAAACCTATGTATTATTTCCCAAGATTTAAAATACGATTATAGACATCTCCTCGACTCCTCCAAAAAGACAATAAGCATCCTAAGCTAAACTACAATTAGAAAAAACTCTCCCCAAAAATTAACAAAAATGTTTCTTCTGAGTAATAAAACATTGTTCCAAAAACAGATAGTAATAGATTTTAACAAAAAAATCAGGCCCTGTTTACTTAATCTATCAAGCTATTAGTGAAAAATTGATATCCTCAACCTTGTTGATTAGTAATTCACAAAAGCAACATGAAGCTAGGACTTTAAATTTATAAGCAAAGTTTCTAAAAACAAGCCATAGCACTCTACAATGACTTTCATTATATATTTTGAAACATGAATACTTGATCTTTTAATAGCACACTGTAAAAAGTGTTTATGTACATTGTATATGATCCCGGCTACATAATATTGATGATAGGTATGTGATTCCTGATGCAGCTGGATAAAGTTAGCTTTTGGTTAATTTACCATTTATAAAACACCTGTGTATGTGTGTATATGACCCATTATACCATTTAGCAAGATTTCCAATATCCCCGCAAAAACTAGATATATTAATCTAAATTTTCTGTATATTCCTTATGTCCGAAACAATGTAGAGTAGTAACTAAGAACAAATTATTATCAGCTAAACAAAACAGACAAAAAGATTTAGAGCACAAGCTTCTGATATAAAGCTTAACATGCAACCTATTCATCAAATATCAACAAAGATACCAGCATACCACAATCAATAGAACACTATAGTTGAAAACGCTAAACAGATACAATTACACCCTATTTTTAGTGTTCACTGATACAAGCTTCACGCACTAGATTACCTACATAAACTGTTTCCTGTTGCAGTTGTTTCTGATTTTATATCAAACTGCAGCGGTCAATATAGTTTGTTGAATTAGTAATCATTTGACAATTCTTTTTTTCGGGGGACCTTTTAGCCGACTAATCCATGGGATTTAAGCCCACCGCCACACAAACACGTATTGGGTAAAGCCCTCCCCTTTTTTGGGAAGGTTGGCCACATGAGAGTTGTTTGCACCTAGCAGAAATTCAACTTGAGACCTCTCATATTGAATGACAATAGTAACAAGCGTTTTGCCACTAGACCACCCTTGAGTGGTTATTATTTGACAGATTTACATGACCCAATAAACATAAGTCAGGATTCTTCTATTTTTCCTACCAATCACTCTAAATGATTATTCATTTGAAAAAAATAATATATACCTTCTACATTTGATGCATCAATAATCATTCTACTTTAAAAATATTAGCAAGTGTGTTTGGGAGTTGGGACTCAGTATTAAAACTGGTTATATCGTTTTAAAGAAGTAGATAAGCAGTTTTGAGGGTGGCAATTGCTAATCCAAACTGTTTCCCTACTTATCCGTTATTTAATTAAGATGTCTTGATTCAGAGCTAAACGTTACTCGTTTACTCAATTTGAACAACTTGGTAGGCTTTGGGACAGTTTCGCCCACTTTTTCAGACGTGCGTTTTCTTAACTAATCGCTTTCTTCAAATGGCTTGCAAAACAGTAATTTTTTTAACCATCAGAGTTCTGTAAAGCAATAATCATATAATATCTTCCAAAATGCAATCCCAAACACCTTATACGAAAAGCAATACACATCCAAGCTAAAACAGTATATCTTTTTTTAAAAACTCGCCCCCAAATTACAATAAGTAAACTTTCTTGGGATAAACGTATGTGTCGGTTTAGTTTCCACACAAAAAGGTGTAGATTGGCGGGAACACCCTGGCCCGAGGTGTCTTGCCTTTTGGCACCCGCCATTGCCCACCCCACAAATCTCCCGTGTACCTATAGGTTTTTCGGAGGCTTAGTTTATACATCAAGGACGAGTTTGCTAGTTAGGCCATTAGGAGGAGTGTTTGGCAATCGGAATTACTTATCGACGTCTATAAATTCGCCCCAAACATACAAACAAATTCGGTTCCGAAAACAAATACTAACACTAAATCTCTACCAATTAAATAAAAACAATCCACCCATAATAAACTAATCCATCAACTAACCACACACGGTAGAGGTCTATGGTTCGAATCCAACGGGGAGAAACCCTGTGATTAGTCGGCTCGCAATGTCTGAGTCAGAAACCCAGGTAACAAAATAAAAAAATTAATCCATCAACTAAACAGTAAAATTAACATTGTTTACCAGTAAATTTTAATAATAATTACCTTAAACACCTAAATCGAAAATTAAACCTAGGGCTTATATAACTACAAAATTAACAATTAACAAAAACCAATAGTTTAATTACTAATAAATTAATGAACCTAATAGTTTTGTGAGACGATTAATTAGATTAAATTAAGATGAATAAATGGCGATACCTGAAAAGTGAGATCGAAAAGCGATGAGATTTCGGGGGTGGGTGAGAATATAGTAGAGCTTATTGGGTTTAGGTGATATAGGGTTAATTATGGGGTGTTTGGGGATTTTGCTTATTTTTAAGCCCTTTTTGGATTATTCTCTCATTATTACTTTGGATTTACTTTGGGGTAAAATTAGGTGGTGTTTGTTATACGGGAATGGGTGTAAAGGGTAAGGTTTTAATTCCGAAGATAAAATGTTTGGTTAGCGGGTTTAGAGTTTACTTTCGGTTAACAAATTTTCAAGACATAGTAACTAATTTTCAATTTTGTTTTAATTTAGTCATTTTAATTTTCCTTTGGGTTATAAAATAATAACTAAATTTGATAAGAGAAGTGTTATATTAGATAATTTGTATCTTTTAAATATAAGGGAATCAATTCTCATCATCCATCTAAACAAAGAATATGATGAATTTATGATTACAACAAATAGTATGCACAATTAATAATTAAACACTTGTTCATAATATTAAAAAATATAATTTTGAACAGAATCATATATATGATAATTCAAACACAATGTAACTTAATGTAAAATCATATATGATATACCTCTGATATCATATAGATTTAGGTTCCCCAACAACCCTTTATGTAACAAAGTCTCAATGGCTCAATCTCAACCATCCATCATCTTTTCATCTAAAGGTCCAGATTATACCCTCCTCCAACACTACAAGGGTAAAATAGTCCCACTATAAATACCAATATTTTACACACACAACCATTTTTATCTAAAAAAATTAGGTCGGGTCTCCCACCCACCTACCTTCCACCGCCAACCACCCTAACAACTTTTTCCGGCGACCACCTCCAACAACCTACCTTCCATTGCCAACCATCCCTACCACCTACCTTTTTCCGGCGACATCACCTACAACACACCTACCTTCCACCGCAAACAACCTTCCACAACCACCTACCTTCCACAACAATCTTTTCCGGCGAACTATCTTTTCCGGCGACTATCCCCAGCGAAAAACGATGGAAACTAAAATAAAAACATGAATTGAAGCTCAAATCGAAGAAGATGTTGATGTGGTTCCAGTTACGCAAACTGATAATGCAGATCTAGATCCATAACTTCACGTAATTAATGAAGATGCAGATCCATAAGCTAATCTTGTCAAAAATATATGTAAATGATTAGTTTGAGTTCTTTGAAAACAGAATCATGCATGATTTGAATACAAAAGCAGTAATAAATATTTCTTGTCGAAATCATATGTGTTATGCATGAATCATGTTGAATCATGCATGATTCTGCATGTATCATGCTGATTCTGCATAATTCATGATGAATCATGCGTGATTCATGTTGAACCATACGTGCTTCATGTTGAATATGCGTAAATCATGCGTGATTCATGTTGAACCATACGTGATTCATGTTGAACCATACGTGATTCATGTTGAATATGCATGAATCATGTTGAACCATGTGCGGATCATGTATGAATCATGCATGATTCTACATGATTCATGCATGATTCCATATGATTCATGTTGAATAATGCATGATTCATGTTGAATCATGCATGATTCATCTTATGAATCAAGCATGATTCATGTGGAATCAAGCATGATTCATATGGAATCAAGCATGATTCATGTGGAATCATGCATGATTCATGTAAAATCATGCATGATTCATATAAAATCATGCATAATTTATGATGAATCATGCATGATTCATTATGAATCATGCATGATTCATGTAAAATCATGCATGATTCATGTTGAAACATGCATGATTCATGTAGAAACATGCATGATTCATGTTGAATGATACATGATTCATGTAACATCATGCATGAATCATGTTGAATCATGCATGATTCATGTAAAATCATGCATGATTCATGTAGAAACATGCATGATTCATGTTGAATCATGCATGATTCATGATGAATCATGCATGATTCATGATGAATCATGCATGATTCATGATGAATCATGCATGATTCATGTTGAATAATTTTTATTATTATTAAAAGTTCTTGACCAAGTTTATACCAACACTTTAACAATTGTTATTCTCTAACAGGTTCTACCAGCACTCCAAGACCAAGTTTATACATTCATAGTGAGACACCCGGAGGATCGGTATATTGGGAACCAATTGTTCCGGACGAGTTGTTACCTAAGCAGGGAAAAAGATTTGATACAATGGAGGAATGTATTGAGTTTTATAATGCTTATGCTGAAAAATCAGGATTTGAAGTTAAAAAGTCCACGCAAAAAAGAAATAGGAGTGGTGACGTTAAATTAAAGTACATCATGTGTAACCGGCAAGGGGTTCCAAAAGACATAAATGTTAACACCTTGGATCCTGCAAACAGTGGAAAGCAAACAAGGAATACAAGATATCATGTAACAGGTTGTGAGGCACAAATAAAGGTTGATTTGGATTATATTAAGAGAAAGTATGAAATAACCAAATTTTTTGCTAAGCACAACCATCAAATGCTTCCGAAAGAGTATAAGCATCTAACAAATAAGCAAAGAAAAATGACTCATGCAGAAAGAGTGCTTGTTGTGAGAGCTTCAATAATGAAACTTGGGGCAACCAACGCACATGCCGTGTATTCTAGTATCAAATGGGGTGTTGAGTATGTGCATGGAACTAGTGATGATTTTAAGAATCAGATAAGGGACGTTAATGAATATATAGGAGAAAGTGATTCACAGATGCTTATAAATAAGATGGAAAACAAGAAGAAGTTTGTTCCAGGCTTTACGTTTCAATATAAGGTTGAAAACAGCGAATTATTTGCAATGTTTTGGGCGGACGAAGTAGATAAACACAACTATGAAGAGTTTGGAGATATTATATCTTTTGATGCTACCTTCCGAGCAAACAAGTAAGTTATTTATGATTCTGTTGAATATGAATCATGCATGATTCAACATGAATCATGCATGATTCAACATGAATCACGCATGATTCATCAGATGAATCATGCATGATTCAACATAAATCATGCATGATTCAGAATGAATCATGCATGATTCATCATAAATCATTCATGTTGATTCTATCTTTTTTGCATAATCTGTTATTTATTTTGTAATCGTACATTATTTTCAGGTACAATATGGTCTTTGTTCCATTCACTGGAATAGATAATGTTAACATCATAAGATTCAAGCTAACAAGAGGTGATCCGGAGGTCGGGGAGGATAAAAAAAGTATTTAGACATTTTAGAGAGAGAAAGTAAAGCTTGAATGTAGTGTGTGTATTTAGAGAGAGAAAGGGAAATACACAAGTAAGAAGAATCCTCACCCCTCCATGGAAGTATGGAGGGTATATATAGCCTTGTCACACACGAACTATTCTAACTTAACAAAACTAGTCCCTACGTGTGAGGCTATATCAAACTAATGTAATTCCGTAAATGGCGCTCACATTTTAGGGCTAACAATCTTCCCCCAATGTGGAGACATACGGAATTACTTACAATGTTCCTAACAAGTACAAATACAACAAAATAAAGTCTTCCAAGGCGCTTCCAATGCTGAGGATGTCTTTTAATTCTTCTGGTCTTCATAACTTGTACCTCAGCTTGAATCCTCTTTGTCTTTGCTTGTTGTGGAACAATTGTAATATGCATGATTTGGATTAACTTCCCCCCAATTCATACAGCATGTATTTAAAAAACTTTCTTCATAGACTTCTTTTTGACGAAGTTTCTGAATCAGCTTCCCCCCAAACCAATATATGTATCTTAAGCAGATTCTGACACTTTGATGTAGTTTGAACAATCTTCTAGCTCATCGGTTTAAGTGCACAGTGGAAATTTGTAGAAGAACCACACCAAATAACACTCCTTCTATACTGTTTCATGTCGTTTAGGTTTTGGTGATAATCCGTTTGGGGTAACATGCAGGAAATCAGCAACAATTCTTCTCACGCCTGCAGAATACTTCATAAAAATCATATAAGGTAAGTAGATACCATTCCATGTACACTACTTCCCCCTGGAAGTTGATCCGATTACTTCAAAGTACACGATCTTCCCCCATGATGATTTCGAACTCTCGGAAGCATCATTATCGTGGACGTCCATATACTCGAGAAGTTCTTAGTCTAAAGCAAATGTCTTGAAAAGTTTTGAAAGTCATTGAGAAACTTTGAAATATTTTTGCTTAGACTGTGAAGTACCATTGTCGTTATGAGGCTCATGAATATCCCGTGAGAATTGATTGCTGATTCCATCTCTCTTTGTCTAACTAACCAACCTCGAATTCATTCGGCTATTTATTGTGACCACATGTGAAGTAAACACGATATTCCAAACTTGAAACTGAAGTACAATCCCCCAAATTTGTTACTTAAGCTTGCACTTATGTCGATTAAAGAACGGTGCAGAAACAAGTCTCTTATACCTCTTGAAGTTATCCACACGAGCAACTGCGTGTGACACCCAAAAATGATAGTAATCCATGTCGTCGACCATCCACCCCTTGACAGTGGAAACTAGATAATTTAAGTCTCAATCATAAGTTTTATCGCCCAAGCAAGTCATCAATCGATAGACTGGGTTTGAAGAAAAGGGGTAGAAAAATAGAAGGAAGGCTCGATGATGAAATAAGTAGACGCCTTCATGAAATCCCACTTCAACTTCAAATAAAGAATACCAAATCCACTTCGTGATCACTTGTCTTTGTAGAATCAAAACTAGCCGTTGTCGTTAAATTGAATCTTATATCGGATCGTTTTAGCGTTAAGTGTTTTGTTTGCTTTGGTGTTGTGTGTTGTGAATGTCGTTAACTAGAACAAATTATGTAATGAATTGTCATTAAAGAACAAAATTTGTCTAGATAACTTGTCGTTTAATCCCAACGTCAGTCACATGCCCAACTGATGCGCCGAGGTCGTCGAAAATTTTTCGAAAATATTAGGTTTAAAACCTATAATTTTCTTTGTCGTTGAAGCATTTTCGATCGAATACGAATACCCGACATAGCAAGAATATCATTAAAACCCCATATAATACTCGCCGGATATTAATATTTCAATCATTTGGCAGGTATCAGTATCAATAGTTGGCCCACATAAAAACATTCAGCCCATGAAACCCAATATCATATACCCGGTCCAACTCCTTAACCTTAGGATATTTTATACCACTCACCCCAATTATTCTCAACCTAATCTCATTTCTTGTTTCGTCCGCCCCCATCTTTCTTGAAACATCTCAGATCATCTTGACTCTCATCTTCAACCCCACATAAAAAAAACCATCCATCATTTATCCAACACATCGAATAACAATCATACCAGCTTTGTTCATCAAGATCCAACAAAGCTAATAACAGTTTCATTCTATGCCTTGAATCAACTAACAAACACCAATAACTGAGGCCTTGTTGTATAATAATCACTCGAAGCTTGGAAAGAACCACCAAAACCTATCTATAAGATCATAGATATGATCTCGGGTAGGTATTAATGATGTTTGCATTTTTTTATTTTTTATTTTTTGATTTGAGTCTGTGAAAACCAAATTGAAACAAAGAAACGAATATAACACCACTGTTATAATTCATTCTTATATTCGAATATTAAGTGAGACAGATCAATGATGATTTTTATTTTGTGGTAGATCTTAATGATCTTGGCTTGCATGTCGATACCCAAAATAGATTGACTGAGATCTTTGATATCTCTTTCTGTTTTGGTTTAGAGTCTGAAATGGTAAGATGGGTCTTAGTTGACGATGGGAATAGGATTTAGAACGAGTTGGGGCTTGTTGGTTGAGTCGGGTTGAAAGACTTTTATGGTCTAGGTATCTTTCTGGTTTGGTCAAGATGTCAAAATGTTTTTTTTTTCAAATGAGTCATCGCATTGTTCTTTCTGTCTGAGTTACCATCTTAATCTTTTTAGTCTCAACACCCCATCACAATGGTCATTAATACTATCCATCACAGTCCCATCGCAACATGTTGAGTCATCGCAATGAGTGCGATCGTAAGATGCCATCGCAGTGTGTGAGAACCACCCATCGTAATGTCATCGTAACAACCCATCGTAATGAAAATAACACCCATCGCAATGTCATCGTAATCACCCATCGCAGTGGCCATCGCAATATACGATCGCAACATTGCCATCGTAATGCGAGCCATCGCAATGAATAAAACAAGCCATCGCAATCAATGCGATCGAAAGTATCCATCGTAAAGAGAACTGCATCGCACTATGACCATCTGAAGAAGCATCGCAATATCCCATCAGAAAAGGTTTTTGACCAGCTTTTTGTAACCCCGAAAAAAATGGATCAGATCCATATTTGTCCTTTTCCCCAAAAAAAATGATCTTAGCAGATTTTGAAGGGACAAAAACAAAAAAAACAGGTACAAAAAAAAGGGACACAAACAACTATGACGAGGCTAGAACAGACACAAATACAATAAGGAGTGATACATTGAGACATGAATAGATAAAAATGGATAATAATGACACATGATAAAATCAGATAAGAATCGAATCAGATTAATACCAACCGTGATTCTGAAAACACAACACGAACACCAACCATGAATCATAACAAGGTACGAACCATGAATCTTGATAACACGGTGCAAACACAAACACAAAACACCCCCGGTTAGCTCTGATACCAATTGTTAACATCATAAGATTCAAGCTAACAAGAGGTGATCCGGAGGTCAGGGAGGATAAAAGAAGTATTTAGACATTTTAGAGAGAGAAAGTAAAGCTTGAATGTAGTGTGTGTATTTAGAGAGAGAAAGGGAAATACACAAGTAAGAAGAATCCTCACCCCTCCATGGAAGTATGGAGGGGTATATATAGCCTTGTCACACACGAACTATTCTAACTTAACAAAACTAGTCCCTGCGTGTGAGGCTATATCAAACTAATGTAATTCCGTAAATGGCGCTCACATTTTAGGGCTAACAGATAATCACCGAAAGTGCGTAAATGTTGGATCAGGAATGCTACTAAGAGAGGACATAAAAGCTTATATGTGGCTTCTAACATCGTTCATGACTGCTCACGAAAAACAACCAACAATGATTGTAACGGATCAAGATGGGGCAATGAAAAGGCAATTGAAGAAGTTCTGAAAGAATCAAAACACATATTATGCATGTGGCATATCATGCAAAAAATCCCATCAAAGGTATTGCTATTTTCATAACCTATTTTGAATCATTCATGATTCTTATAAATAATCTGTTATGATTTACTTGCAGATATGTGAAGAAATTTATGATAAAACTAATTTCAAAGAACGTTTCAACAAATTGGTGTAGAATACGTTTATAGAGCCAAAAGAATTTGAAGCAAGATGGTCAATACTTACTGAAGACTTTAGGTTAGAAAAACACAAGTGGATGACAAAGATGTGACCTTCGAAAAATGTGGTTACCAACTTATTTTATTAGGTAACCTCTGTTTGGCTTAATGAGAACTACTTCAAGATCAGAGAGTGAAAACGCGTTTTTTAAAGGTTTCACAAATCACGGGTCAACATTGGTCAACTTCATGATGTGCTACGAATCAGCAATAGAAAGGCAAAGGAATAGACAAGAAAATCTAGATTTTAGAACTTTTGATGCTGCCTCAAGATATCGAACAATGTTAGAAATGGAAAAGCATGCGACTAAAGTTTATACAAGGACAATATTTATGCTTGTTCAAACAGAAATGTATGAATCTATTTGGTCTTGTCAATTAGAAGAGTTTAAAAAGGACGAGGGAGTTGAGATGGTTTTAGTTAGAGACACAAAAACGGGTGCTTATAGGACATTATTCACAGAAGAAGGAAAAGAGATGGTTGTGCGGGAAGAAGACAAAGTAATAGACTACAAGGTTAGTGGATTTTTTTTTAACATATTTCAAATATGAATCATGCATGATTCAATATGAATCATGCATGATTCAATATGAATCATTAATGAATCAGGCATGATTCATATATAATCAACAATGAATCATGCATGATTCATGGATGAATCATGCATGATTCATTGATGAATCATGCATGATTCAACATGAATCATGCATGATTTAGTAAGAATCAGGTATTAATACGTTTTTTTTTCATCAAAACAAGGTTTTGCGTTCTCTTGAAGATGGATCAGTTGAGTGTACCTGTAGACATTTCATGCGTTACGGATTTTTATGTAGACACGTATTTTATGTTTTGAAGAACCGTAATGTTCAAATGATTCCGGAGAAGTACATTTTAAGGCATTAGAGGAGGGATTTGATACCACTTTCATTAAGAAGAAGCACAAACAGATATGGAGAGAAAAACAAAGAAATGGAAATATTAACAAATGAGGCTAATTACGTAGTAAATGAGTGTTTGTTTTTGTTGATTAAAGATAAAGAAAAGTTGTCGTAATTTGTGGAAAAGCTCAAAACTATAAAGAAGGAATTTGAGGTTCTAGTGCCAAGGTCTCCTTCACAGAAAACGGCAGACATGATTGAAGATATTTATACAGTTCAAAAGCCGAATAAGAATACTGTAAACAATCCTCATGTTGCTTCAATAAGAGGTGCTAAAAAAGGAGAACGTAGAAAAAGTGCAAGAGAAATAGCTATCAATGCTAAAAATAAGCAAGCGCGGAAGTGTGGACAATGTGGAGTGAAGACTAACAAACATACAAAAACAACATGTCTAGAAAATCCAAAATACATTGCTAAACTCCAAAAGATTGCTGTTGCGGCTGCTTTTGCAAAGGAAGCAAGGAATGTAACTATTGTGGCTGCTGCTGAAAAGGAAGCAAGGAATACAACTATTGTTGATGCACTACAAACAGGAACAACTGGTGCGGGTGTTGCGGCTGCTGCTGCAAATGCAGCAAAGAATGCAACTATTGCGGCTGCTGCTGAAAAGGAAGCAAGGAATACAACAATTGGTGCGGGTGCTCCTTGAATTGTTTTGTAGTACACTTATAATATTCGTTAGATTTCTTCTTTAATTTGGTTTAACTATATTAAAACTCTGAGATTGAAGTACTTTGTTTAATGTTCATATAATATTTCAATTGAATGTTGTGAAACTGTTACAAAAGTTCTGGAAAATCATGCATGATTCATCAGTGAATCATGCATGATTCATCAGTGAATCATGCATGATTCATAATGAATCATGCATGATTTATCATGAATCATGCATGATTTATCATGAATCATGCATGATTCATCATGAATCATGCATGATTCATCATGAATCATGCATGATTCATCAGTGAATCATGCATGATTTATCAGTGAATCATGCATGATTCATTGATGAATCATCACATGTCATCCAAAAATCATGCATATGAGTCAGCAAGGTAACTACTGCTGATGCACTACAAACAAGAACAAGTGGTGCGAGTGCTCCTTGAATTGTTTTTGTAGTTCACTTATAATTATTGTTAGATTTCTTCCTTAATTTGGTTAAAATGTGTTAAAACTCTAGGATTGAAGTACTTTGTTTAATGTTCATATAATGTTCTATTGAATGTAGTTAAACTGTTACAAAACTTTTGGAAAATCATACAAGAATCATGCACATGAGTCATCAAAAGAATCATGCAATGTTGAATCCATTGCGATTTCTTAGTGAAAAGATATCTGCCATAAATCATGTATGAATCATGCATGATTCATAGACGAATCATGCATGATTCAAGGATGAATCATGCATGATTCATCTATGAATCATGCATGATTCATAGATGAATCATGCAAACAATTACATAACAGTAAAAAGATAACATAAAAAGACAGTCATGTAACAGTTAAAAGATAACATCCAATATTACATAAAAGTACCATCAGTTTTACCAACAAAAGATTACCAACATATTACATCATAGTATAACATAAAAATCCCCTTCTCATAAAGCTACCATCAGTTTTACGAACAAAAGTTTAACAAACTACAATCAAACATCATTTTCTTTTTTTACCACCAGCATATGTCATATGAAAATCTTTCGATTTTGCAGCTTTAACATCCTTCCCAACCTCCTTCCCTTCTGGACGTTTAAGATCCTTACCAGCCTCCTTCCCTTCTGCAACTTAACATCCTTACCAACCTCCTTTCCTTCTGCAGCTTTAACATTCTTACCAATCTCCTTCCCTTCTACAGGATCTTCTTTGCCAGGCATAGTCTTCGGTGGATCACACTCATTCCTGTTTTTGGTTGCATCTTGAATAATTTCAACCCATTTCTGTTGTTCATTCTCAGTCTCAAACTTGAAGGCCAACTCAAACATCTTATGTTTATGAATGTTAAAGTCATGCAACAAAAGCTTGGTAGCAATCCTATACCTCGTACATAACAATTGTGAGCGTTGTTCCTTTGATTCTTCATCGAACCCAACATCCCAATCAACAGGATTACCACTGTAAGATTCCATATGGATCATAGTAAATCTTTTGTAATCTTCATAGTTACTCACTGTACTCCATTTGAAACGTAGAATGTGTGCTTTGACTTTCATCATGGCCGATAGTTTGTCATGTTGATGCTCTTTTAGATGCCTGATAAAAAACTTTTTCTACAAAAAACAAAATTGAAAAAAGAGAAACAATATAAAACTCAATAAAAGATACAAGGCAGTTTGGAAGAAAACTGTATATAAAACTCAATACATTAATAAACAAAATGATTTCAAACTTACCAGAGGATCACAAGCTGCTTTGTATCTTGACGTATAGAAATATCGTCCAACATAAATGTTATCAATGATAAACATTGACGGATTCTCCAAGTTGAAAAAAACGACATAAAAGTGTCCAGAAGCACAAATAGGAAAAAACACCAAATCAACATCCGGGAGGCGAAGTGCATCCTCATCATGCTGCAACTGAGTTGAAATGACATCTGAAAAGACTTTCCACTGTCCTTCTAGATCAAGAGTATTTTTAATAGTTCCTTCTGGCTGTCTATAGGCAAACGAAACAAAATTAGAGAGGATTCAAGATGAATCATGCGTGATTCAAGATGAATAATGCATGATTCAAGATGAATTAATAAGTGTGTAAACACTTATCCTTTTACCACTTAAAACAATGAAAAACGAGACCAAAATGTGTAATTAATATCATAAACGTCGGAATTATGCATGGTTTGTGTTTTTGTTGTGAAATAGGTACAAAAGATCAAAAGGAAAGAAAATACGGGATTTCATGGTCATTTATCGAAGAAAAAGCCAAAGATAAAGTCAAAGGACCAAAAAGTGCCAAAAGAATGAAATTTGGAGGGCTAATGATGAAGATTTTACAACAAGGACCTTTTTGCCAACCTCCAAAGTCATCCACTAATAAACCACATTGAAGAGCACAAAATTACGAAGCCAACGGTCCCGACCTCACGTCGTAACTCCTCACAATTTATTTTCTATGATTTTTTTAAAGTTTATTAAGTTTTAAAATTAAATAAATAATTTTTAATAATTACATAATATAAAAATAAATATTTCCGAAAATTAATAGATATAAATAAAATAAGTTTTTTTCTTAAAAAATTAAATTAAACTTTTGTATTATTATTATTATATATTATCATTATTATTATTATTATTATTAGTATTATTATTTAAAATAAACTAGTCCAAGCAAAAGGTGTGGCTTCCAAGCAAAAGATGTAGTCTCCGAGCAAAATGTGTAGCCTCCAAGCAAAAATATGAAGGAAAAGACTAAAATACCCCCACTTGTAGCTACTTATATAAAGCTCCCATCTCATTGTATTTGTCTAGTTTTTTTTACATAGTGTAGTTTTTCTCTAAAAATAAATGTAATTTCCTTTCAAGTTTTGTAATCTTCCAATTTTAATAAAATTCAAGTTTTTTAGTTTATTGATTGTCTCTTTACTTTAATTCTCATTCTACCTTTCTTTTACTTTTCTTTATAATCTAGCTTATTATTTGGGATAAGTTTTTATAACTTTTTCCTAATAAGTTAGATTTATATACAAGTTTGAAGTAATTTATTTTATTTCAAGCTTATTGTTGCCTTATATTCCTAGATCCAACTTATTGTTGGAGGAATTATTTAATTAGGTTTTTAGCTTTTTAAATCTCATAAGTTCTAAGCTTAGTCTTACAACTTATTTATAAGCTAGCTTTTTATTTAAGTATCTTTAGTTTTTATCTATTATTTTTTTTAAATCTATTAGTTTTAAGTTTTAAAAATTAAAAATACTTTTATAAAACATAAAAAATATTTTAGATCTATTAGTTTTATTTAAATATCTTTATAGAATATCAATTGTTGCTTATTATTGTTCTAACCTCTTGTGTTTTTGTGATATTGGCGAATCGATTCATCAAGTTTTGTAGAGAGCTTATGGTTGATTGATTTGGTTCAAGTTTGATATGGTTGATTGATTTGGTTCAAGTTTGATATGGTTGATTAATTTGGTTAGAGATTTGGTTGGCCGTGTACTTTACGGGCCGGATACGCTTATTTTAGTATTGATTTGGGAGGCCATGTACTTTACGGGCCATATTTTGTTGATGTTGTTGATGATTGTTTGTTTAGAGCGTTATCTACGGATCACGGGTACCAAAGTTCTCTCCTTTTTATTTTTCTAGCTTAATCACTTTAATTTTATTAATTAGATCGTTATAGTTTAAATTGTTTTTAAAAAAAGTTATATTTTTTATAAAAATCGGTTTAATTAGTTTTAGTTATTATTACTTGTGTTAAAAAATTAGTTTAAAAGTTTTTAAAGTTAGATTTCATTTAGATAAGCTCATTATTAGTAAAAAGTTTATACCTTTTTGTGATTATTAAGCTTATTAGTATATAAAGCTTGTAGCTTTATCATCTAAAAAGATTATTAAGCTTAAAAGGTTGAAGCTTTATGCTTAATTTTTAAGTTTATCTTTGTGATTTCATTTTTCGTCACTTTTATTTGCTATTACGTGCTTGCATTTAGATTAATTTGGCATTTAGATTTATTTTTAATTATAGTTTATTTTTGTTGCATCTATATCTAAATTTGTAGTTTAATTTTACATTGCATTTTAGAGTAATATTTACGTGAATTAATTGTGCTTTTATTTTTATATAGTCCTTAGCCTACATATTCTCCCCATTTTTAGCTTAAATAGACATAGATTATCAATAAAGTATTATTAACCAAAAAACAATTAATCTTTTGATAAGTTGTGAATCATTCGAGTCGAGTCGAGGAAAATGATATATTAAAAAAACGATATATTAAAAAAAGGTTATTATGAATCATGCATGATTCAAGATGAATCATGCATGATTCAAGATGAATCATGCATGATTCAAGATGAATCATGCATGATTTACATAAGGAAAAAAACATTGCTACATGTGAATAGGAACTTACAATACAACCAGTTGTAAAAAAAGCCTTCTTAACTACTCATTAACTTTACCTGCTTCCACCAGCTTCAACAATGCAGCCCGCTCCTCCATGTTCAACAATGCACTCCAACTATCAATAACACTGTGGTCTAACCATAATCCAGGTGTCAATGTCTCCATGCTCACTCGTACAGATTTTTGCTCATAACCCGAATTAGTTTGGAAAACAGTTTCACTACAATTAGAAATAACCAACAAATTACGATACATCATTCTTTAACTACAAATCGAAAGCAAAAAATGAAATAGAGAACTTACTATTTATCGCCTTGCATAGCGAACAAACTATTCCCCAGTATAAACTCAAGCCTCTTTAGATTAGGAACAACTTCAGTTCTCTTCTTCATAAAAGGAGACGACAAGACAGAAGATGGCTTCCTAACTTTTTTCTTGGGAGATGAACGAGTAGAAACCCGTGGAGGCGTATTGGGAGGCGAAACGTTAGTAGGTTCATTCATAATCATATTAAACAAATTTTCCTGCAAAAAGTTCAAAAGATTTAATTATAAACATACATATGAACATATCATTCTACAACTCATGAGAAAAGTTAAAAATATACGTCATGAAATGCATCTGAAAGCAGATCAATCACCTCTCCAACCCAGTGAATATTTCTTTCAAGCCACTGTGTGTAAGTTTCTTCATCATCATCTACTGCTGCTTCGTCGGCTGCTTCGTCTGTTGCTGCTTCGTTCCCGGGCTCATTGTCCTTTTGTAGGTGACTCCTTTGTAGCCGACTCTTTTGGCTTGTTTAAATCAACATTCTCGTCAAGGGAAACAATGAAATCATCAGTATGAGTAGGTTCATCTTGAAGCAAAACGGTATCCTTAAAAACTCCCTCATATTTCTCAATCAATTGACGGATGTTCTCATCATTTGGAAATTCGTTGTTGACATCTCTTAAAATGCATTCAAGTTCAGCCTTGTCTTTGGAAATGCTTGAAAGCTTTTCCTTGATCTTTGTGCAAAAGACCTACAAAAATGAAATATATAAATCATGCTTGATTCATGTAGAATAATTCATGATTTATTGCATGCTGAATCATGCATGATTCATATTGAATCATGCATGATTCATGTTGAATCATGCATGATTCAGTTGAATCATGCAAACTCATAAATTATTGTAACACTTTAGATGATACAAAATAATTGAAAAAACAATAAAAATCGTAAAAATATACGACAACACAGCTGTTTACCGGAAAAACCTTCAGTTTGTTTTTCTTCACTTTGTTTTTCTTAAGTTTGTTTACCCACATTAAAAAATCCTTCAGTTTGTTTTTCTTCGGACGCAGTCCATTCTGGCCGCCACTCCAACATTCCAATTACTTTATCTTGGAACTCTAAATCCTGTCTGCGATGCATGTTTGTTGTATTCCAATTCAGTATAGCGGGTCTAGACCGAAGAACAGGATAATGATCAAATTTTGTTGAATCCAAATACAACAGCTGTTAGGAAAATAAAAATTATTTCTTGTTAAAAGTTGTAAACAATATAAAAATAAAACACGAAAACACAAAAAAAACGTAAATATATATATATATATATTTATATATATATATATACACACTTACAATTAAAAAACACAACGGCCCAATGTAAAAGCCAGCCAAAGTATTCGGTTTCGTACTATTTCCAAGACACCTGTATAAGAACTCACACCAATCAATTCCAGTAATATCCGTATCCTCACGAATACACCGAACAACAGTTAGATCAGGTATTGCTTTCATCATGTAATCTGTACACATCCCAACTGAATATAGAGTAAGAAAATTGACTTTAAACATGAAGTCAACTTATGTTGCTTCATCAAGTTTCTCTTGAATATCAGAAGTACGAACTAGTTTTCATGGTTTCTCAAACTGTCTTAACCACAACAACAAAAACGGGTCATCCAAAGCTCTCTCAGGTAAATCATAGATAGAAGTTCCACCAATGGGAAGTCCTAAAATGTCCTTAATCTTTTGAGGATTTACAAGAAAGCAAGACTTGTTTAAAAGCTTAAAATGATAGCTCTCCTTATCAAACGCTCTAACAGCAAACCTCCCTAACGCCCAGGTAAGTTATCTATTTTAATAGAACGAAATGCTGAAAAACCAATACTTCCCAAAAACTTATCCATGTCCACTTTGTTATCTCGAATTGCTGCGAAGAAAGAAGTAGGAACTGTCCTAGATTTTATAATTGGAAACTTGAGTAGATAACTATCTTTTTCACTCAACACAACCTCTGTACCTTCAGAAGTTTTCTTCTTCTTCCCATGTTTCTTAACAGCCTCTTCATTTTCCTCGTCAATTTCGTCTTTAACATATTCCTCATCAGACTCATGCTTTTCAACCTTCACTTTTTGGGGAAGTTTTTTACCCCAGGCTCTTTCTTTACCCCCGTTCGTCCCTTAGCTTTTTGTTTTAAATCCTCCAAACCATCCTCATTTTCCTCATCAACTGTATTGTCATTTTGATCATTTTCATCCGACTCCTCTTTGTAGTCACCTACAACCTCCGACACTATATGTAAAACCCGTATTTAAATCAGAAAATGTAAATACGTGGTTTAATTATTTAAACTATTTACATATTAATTATTGACGAAAACAAACGCGGGAAATTATATACAAGTATTTAAAAGAAAAAAAAAGAATAAGAAAAGTGAAAGGGCCAAAGGGCCGGTTTTGGTTTAAAGAGGAATAGAAATTGGGCCTAAGCCCATTACAAAATAATATATACGGGACTTTAACCCTTCTCCCATACCAGACGTACACAAAAACAAAATAAAATTATTAGGGTTTTGTGTTCTTAGAAAGGGGTCGGCGGCTGGAGTAAAACAAAAGAGAAACACGGTTCGATTTCTACAAATAATTCGGTTATACATTCATTCGTGTCGACCTCACGATCGGGGTACCACCTTTACTTTATTCGTTTTAAAAATCATGAAATCATGAGTTTTAATTACCAAGAACATATATCAACCTGAATTCATAATTTAATCAGTCAGGTTTGGGTTTGTGGACACAAAAACTGAGAGTTGGTAACTCTCGGTGAGGCTGTTGGTTGCGCAGCCGAGACCTACAAAGGTCTCGGTGGTTTTCTGTGGTGATCAGCCAAAAACAAACCCAAAATAGTGGGGTAATCGTGTCATAAGGGGTTGTTTGTTTCAATAAACAGTGGGAATACCCAAACAGGGGTAATCTTGTCATAAGGGGGCGTTTGGTTAGTATAAACAGTGGGAAAATAGTAACCTAACAGTGGGAACTAAGTGCTCAATCAGTGGGAAGAAATGGGACAAAAAAATAGGAAATATTAAATAACATTACCGACAATTTTGCAACAGTTTTTCTGTCGCAGAATTGTTATATATATGCAGTTTTAAAAGGACAGCTTTTAGCGACACTTTTAGTGACTCAGATTCTGTCGCAAATTCATATAGGCAGATTTAATTATAGTTTGTTGATTTGTTTAGTGCGACCGAGATGGGGGTATCTCGGTAGGCTCGGGATATAGTTTAAACATAAAAAAAAACGAGGATTTATATATTATACCTTTTTATTAATTATTTTGTAAATGTCTTAAATTGTATTTTAAATGAGTTAAATTAAAATAGTTTTAATATTTAAAAAGAGTATAATTTTATGAATTATAATATTTTAAAACTTCTAATTTAGAAATATTATGTTTTAACGAGTTAATTTATTTTAGTCTTAACATAATGTTAGAACACGTTGTATCATAATTATTAGTGATTTGTTATATATATTAAGAGGATTAATATAAATTTAGAGTCATCAGCTAATATACATACAGACTTCTAGAAATAAAATAAATAATTGAAAAAGCCAATAAGACCCGTAAATTAAATAAGCGAATATCAGTTTACTTATTCACGTCCCTTATTCATGTAGCTCGCGTGAAATCAGAGTAGACCTTCCGTCAGTTGATCTCGGTCGGTTACTAGACACGAGGTACGGATTTTCCGTCCTTTCAGTAAGGACTTCCTTTCTATGCATGACTAGGATTCCCCGTCTGTAGCCAAATGTTTTTCCCCGTATGTGTTTAAGCTTATTAGTAATCATGTTAAAAACTAAATAAGTTGCCTGAGCATTATATACAAGCACGACCAGTTTATGTACTAGTTACGGAGGTACCGTAACCACGGCACTAGAGGCACCAGTGTCGTGACTCACATGCAGGAGAGTGATATCCTGCATCGTCCCAATCATGTTCAATTTGTCCATTTTTTTATCAGTATGTTTAGTGGGGCGTATGGATGCATCCTAGGCTTATCAGTTTACAAGTTATCAGGGTGAATGTGGTGTGTGCTCTACATCCTTCACATTGGAGCTGATCCCTCCACCCAGCAGAGTATTTAGAGGTCACCCCTCTACAGTTATTTAGAGGTCACCCCTCTACAGCATGACGAGGTCACCCCTCCAGTTATTCATGCACGGTTGTTACAACACGTGACCTATATAAGCTCTGGCAATTAAAATACAGTAAATGCATGTTTTCAGATTTAATAGTTAATAATTCAGTTTCAGTATTTATAAACCAGGTTTCTCAGATTTTATACAGGGTACTACTACATGTTACATATCAGTCTCATAGCTTCATTGTTTGTCATTTATTCCATTTCTTTTAGTACATTCTTATCATGCTTTATATCCTTTCACTGAGCGTTATGCTCAGCCCTAGTTTCCTTTCATGTTTCCAAACGGCAGGTACACAGGGACGATCTTAGGACTTCTAAGAGAGTACGTGCATTGGATGGGAGCTATCCAGACTCCTTTATTTTATGCACACATTACATTACTTTGGCTGTTTGGACACTGTTTTGTCCTTTTCTTTCAGTATTTAAATTTTTATATTTTGAGCTTATGTTTGGACTACCGATGTTTGATTCCGGTATTTCCGTATGGTCAGTTAATGTTAAATACATTGCCTTGCATGCATTGCTGACATGCCATAAATACACGTAACGGTCCATTTATCCAAGTGGGGTGTTACAATTATGGTACCAGAGAGCAAGGTTCGACCTGTAGGCTCTAAAACTTGACATGTGACTAGTGGGTAGTCACCAAGAACTTCCTGTATTTTGGCGTCGTTATCTTCCATGCTACTCATGTATTTTGTCAGTTGGATTTTCAAAAATTTTGATTAAGTAAACGACTGGTACAGGACTGGCCATACTTAATCGCATGTGTTTTTCAGCGAAGTTTTCGTTTTGGTGAACTGACCATAGGCGTTCACCCTTGCTCGTTTAAAATTTTGTATAGATGAACTGACCATAGGCGTTCATCCTTGCTCATGTCAGATTTATGATTCAGTAAATTGTCATTTTGTGAACTAACCATAGGCGTTCACCAGTATTCATATCATATTTTTTGGCTATGCCTTCATGAACTACACTATGCATAATCAGATTTATTATTCCAGGTTCTTACAGTTTTATCAACTTATCCTCTGTTATTTCAGATGCCACCCAGACGCGAAACCAAGAATGATCCTAACGCAGCTGCTATTGTTGCTGCTGTTCAGGCTGCTATACAAGCCATGTTACCCCAAATTCGTGATGAGATCTAATAAGTGTGAAAACACTAATCCTTTTACCACTTATTTCCAATAATAACAAGACCAAAACGTGTATTTTATGTCGTAAAAGTCGGAATTATGTGTGGTTTGTGTTTTATTGTGTTTTAGGACCAAAAGATGCAAAAGGAAGAAAGCACGGGCTATCACGGGCTTTTATCGAAGAAAAAGACTAAAGACGAAGTCGAAAGATCGAGAATGCAAAAAGAACGAAAGTCCAAGGCCTATTCTGAAGATTTATCGAAGAAAAAGTCTAAAGACGGAAGTTTAATGAAGTCGAAGAACTCAAGTCTAATTATAGAAGAAAATTATAAGACAAGTTCAACTTATATCGACAAATCCCGAGACGACGTCGAGAAATACAAAGAAATTAAATCGAGTCGAGACGTGAAGAAAGAAAGAAGAAAGCTTAAGCACTTAATCTCCCCACCTCCTATAAATACCCTCCTAATATGTCATTAGGAGGGTGGTTAGTTTTTAGTAGTGGTAGTTAATTTTTAGTTTTATTAAGTGTGTTTTTGTTTTCTCTCTTGTTTTCCTTTCAAGCTTATTAAATCTTTACATTAATCTTGTAATCTTTTGATATTAATCTTTAATTTAATCAAGTTTTTCATTTAATTCTCATTCCACCTTTCTTAATCTTTTGGTGATTTAATTAATCATGTAGTTGATTTCATCTCTTTGATTATGTGATTGATTTATTCATGTGATTGATCTTTTAGTTTTGATGTGGTGGATGTTTTGAGCTTATTGTGATTGATGATTTACTAGTGTTTGGCTTATTTTTTATTAAGTTGGTTTGATAGATTAATAGATTTGATTATTAGTTGATTTTAAATATTTTGATTATTTAGTGTTTTGGTAGTTTTTAATTTGTGGCTTATTTAGTTCTTCTTAAAATTTATTTGGTTAAAGTTTTGGTTAATTGCTTGTTTGGTTCGTGCTTATTCGTAGCTTATCTCTTTAGTTTTGATATTACTGATTATCTGTATCTGTTCTCTAACTTTTTCGGATTAGGGTTAATTTTTCCGAAATTTTCCTTTTCTTTGAATTTGTCATTTCTATGAAATTGTCATTTCTCTGAAAACCATTTATTCCAAAAAAGTTAATATTCCGAAAAAACAATTATTCCGAAAATCCCATTTTTCTGAAAACTTTGTTTATTCCGAAAATCCAATTTCTCTGAAAAAGTCTTTATTCCGAAAAACCCATTTTCTCTGAAAACCTCTTTATTCCGAAAATTCCCTTTTCTCTGAAAAAGTCTTTATTCCGAAAATCCTTTTCTCTGAAAACATGCATTATTCCGAAAATCCAATTTCTCTGAAAAAGTCTTTATTCCGAAAAATCCATTTTCTCTGAAAACCTCTTTATTCCGAAAATTCCCTTTTCTCTGAAAAGTTCGAAGATTTCTCTGAATGTGCCACTTTTTCCGAAATTATTGATTTTCCCATTTTCCACTTTTTCCCATTTTTTCCATCTTTTCTCATTTTTATAAATTCACGTTTTATTATTTATATTGTTTTGTTTTAATTAGTTAATTGCTCTTAGCCTATTATTATTATTTTGCGCATTTACCTTTTAAGTAGAATAGATAACCAAACCATTTTATTTTCCGCCAAGAACGAATGAGTCACACTTTCTGCTAGTAATCAATTCGAAAAGATCGGATTAACGAATTTTCATACGAGGCAAATACCTTGTATTAAATGGCGCCGTTGCCGGCTCTTTTCGTTAAGATTAACGGTTTTAAGTGAGTGACGCGTTGGATTTTGGGATCCGTTCATCTTTGAACGTTATTTTTCTTGCTTAAAATTTTCAATAATCCTAAAAATATAAAATTTTCAAAAATACAAAAAAATAGAAAAACATAAAAAACCAAAAATATTTCTTGTCTATTTTTCTCTTCCTTTTGTAGGTGTGTATGCGTACTCGTGCTCGTAAGAAGAAAGTAGCTCAAGCCGAAGTCATTACTCCACCTATTGTCACCATGGACAATCAACCAATGATCGAGCTTTTGCAATCGCACGTAGAGGGCAACACCGATGCTATTGTCATACCTGAGACTAGAGCCAACAATTTTGAGCTCAAATCCGGCTTTATTCAAATGGTCTCTGCTCAACCTTTCTTGGGGCGTTCGCTTGATGATCCTCATGACCATATAAAAAGGTTCCTTCAACTCACTAATACGGTTAAATATAATGGGGTTTCACAAGAAGTGATTCGCTTACAACTTTTTCCTTTCTCCTTAGAGGGACAAGCCCGGAATTGGCTTGATAAGGAACCACCACAAAGTATTCTTACGTGGACGGATTTAGAGACCCAATTCATCAACTACTTTTTCCCACCCTCACGTACTACCGCTTTGCGGAATGAAATAATTACCTTTGAACAAAAGTACGGTGAGACATTTAGTGAATCTTGGGACCGTTTTAAGGAACTTTTAAGAAAGTGTCCACAACATGGTTTCACAAAAGTACATCAAATTAATACTTTTTACAATGGTTTAAGCATGAATGACCAAGATTCACTAAATAGTGCTTCGGGGGGTAACATTTTGGTTAAGTCTTCTAATGCCGCTTGGGATATTATTGAGAATAAGTCTAGAGTGCAAACCAAGAGTGTTCGGACTAATGTGGCTAGTGCTAGCACTAATGAGAGCGACAAGAGAATTGATAAGCTTACTACGCTTGTTGAAACACTTGCTCTCCAAACCGCTAACAACACCAAAGCTATCAATGCTCAAGTTAATGCTATGAGTCAATCATGTGAAATATGCGGGGGATCTCACTCATACACCGATTGTCCTTCGACTCATTACAATCCGGAAAATGTGTATGCCGCCAACGGAAACTATTCCACGGGAGGCTATCAAGCACGTCCTCAAGGTGACCGCAATTTGCTCAGCTATCGCTCAAACAACTTTCTTTCACCACCCGGTTTTCCACCTCAAAACCCAAACAACCTAAATCGCAACAATCAAAACCAACCACGAGCTCCAAATCAATATCAAAACCAAAGAAACCCATATCCACCTCAAAGAAACAATCAAGTTCACCAACCACCCGCTTATCAACCACCTGCCTACTGAAATTGTATATAATGCAGTTCGTTTTTCTCAGTTCTTGCTAATTGAAAGTCCAACCAATATCGGGTTTTTAACTGTTTTTGGTTGTTAATCTTTTTTGGATATTCTATTTGCTAATTCAACAAAGCCTTGTAAAAATGAAAAATATTACCTACTTATATGTAAAACATTTTGCAATTACCAAATTTTTATTCAAGTAATATTTGAAAATGTAAAATTTAAAACTACAAGGACTGAAAATGTAAATTCTAGGAAATATAAATGCTTGAAATGAAAATTCTAACAAGTCTAGAGACTAAAAATGTAAATCAGTTAAACTAAAAGGATAAAAAATGTGAAACTTGTAACAAACTAACCAAAATGTAACCAATTACCAAACTTGCTAACAGATTTTAAACAAACTCAAAACTGCAAGGACTTATGTGTGAAAACCCTAAAAAGATGGAATATTAACCATGATTAAAAACTGCTCAAAACATAAAGGACCAAAATGCAATTTTAGAAACTTTATAAGCCAAAAACGCGTTATAGAGACAAATAAGCTCGTTTGAGCTTATTAATGGACCAAATTGGTTCAAACCAGTTTCAAAACACTTCTTTTTCAAAATAAGCTAGACCTCTAGAAGGATTTTGACTGAAAATGCAAAATAAGCAAATAAGCACTTCAAGATAAGCCCAAAATAAGCTATAGAACAAACCAGACAAGCACAACTAGATTTTCTTGCCAAAACTAATTAAGCAACTCAAATGATGAATGGGAAATCAAACTAGAACGAATTTCATCAAGAAATAAGCTAGAAATCTGAATTAAGCTAAAATGTGCTTATCGTTGACCAGGCGTTGACCAAACTTTTTTGACAAAAAGCTGAAACTTTCAGAAATCATGTAACATCATATTATAAGTAGATTTGGGAAATAAAATGGCTAGGTTAATTAAGAGAATCAAGAGATACAAAAATGCAGTTTCAAGTTACAGAAACATGGCTTATCTCAGCCTTACTGTATTTTGCTTATTTCTATTGGCTTATTGAAAACTGTATAAAAAGCTCTTGGAATCTGAAACTTTATGATGTTAACTACAATTGAGAACAAGTTTGGTGCAATTTCATCAACAATCAATCAAATGCCAGCCAAAAGAAAATGAGAACTTTTTAAGAGCAAATCTGAATGAAACTTAACCTACACTTTTTATTGCCACTTGCCTTTTTGACCAGTTATTTGACTTGAAGTTTACTCAAAATTCTTTAATATGACCTACAAATTAGTAATGAACATCTTCTTTCTAAAATCCAACACTTGAAAACTCTTAATCAACTAGTACCAAACACTCCTTTTGCTGAGATTTGAGAAAATTTCCAAAGACTTTTTAAGTGCTGATTTAAACTGAATGAAACCTTTTAGCTAACTAAACTTGAGACTCCAAATGATATGATTTAAGACTACAAGTAAGCACTAAGAACAACAATTGCTCAATTAAGATACAAGTACTGAAAATGACTGAATTAAGGCTATGAGTAGATACAATCCAAAATCAAAAGCAGATAAACAAGAGTTAAGCTACAATCAAGTAAACAAACAATCAATCGGTTAACTAACAACTTTTATCAGACAAACAACAAGATTACACTAGAAAATGTAGCATGCAATTGACTTATTCAGGTGAACCAAAAATCAGAACTTTAAAACCTTTTGTAGTAATCCATTGGGAAGAAGAGGAGTGCTGAACTCTCTTACCCTAGTGATAACCACCACCTTATCACTAGATCATTAATCAACTATCAACAACAGCTACTAATCAACAGAAATGATCAAAATGGCTTGAAATCTTCAAAAAGGCTAATGTCTGAACTGCAATCACTCAAACAGCTACCAAACTTCTTCGAATTCAGTTATGATCATTCAATGATCATAACAAACTAAATTCAGCAACTCAATGATCAAGAATGAGCAAGGTATGAACAGTAGGATGAGTATTAGATTTGGCGGGAAAAGTAGAATTCAAATTTTATTCAATGAAAGTCGTTACAAAGTTGTTGGAATGAAGCTAACTAACTAACTAACTCAAGATTTTGTCAGACTCTTGAGTAGTTAAGCTAAAAAGGAAGAAAGTTGAAAGGAAATTGAGAAGTGTGTGTTTTTACAAAATTTAACTACTTGTTACAAATGAGGACTAGCAGGCTATTTATAGACATGAAGAGGAAGTTTGTTGGGGATGATGACGTGTTGAGACCAATCCCAGGTCTCCACGTGGCATGATTCTGTAAAACTCATCTTCAAGGTAAGAACACGAATTGGGGCTTTCTTCTTGAGTGGATTTCTTGTTGATTGGTTGTTACCATTGTGTTCGTCTCTCCAAAATAAGCACTTTTGGTGTTTACATCTTTTCATGAAATTGATTGTAGCTCAAAAACGATCCTGGAAATGTTTTGGTTTCTTGAAGAAGATACGTGGCACATTCTGAGTGGTGGAAATAAGATCACACGGATCAAACTGTAGAGATTTGGTTATTAATTGTGGCGGCTGCTAGTGGGTAATAAATGCTCTTAGTGGCAATCCGTGTGCATTATTTACTTGTTTCTTATTGGCCCAACTTGCATCACATGGATTGATCTTGAACAACTTTCCAATATTGGCAGTTTTAATCCTTGGACTTTGGCAGATTGCTTTTAAAGCTTGTAACTTCATTTCTTTGACACTTTTAGTCCTCCAAACTTCATCTTTGGTCAGAATTGGTCCTTTGACTTTGTTGACTTAATAGTTGACCAATTTTGACTTTGATCTTGACTTTTTACAATATTTGCACTTTAGTCCTTCAACTTTGGCAATTTGTCAAGATAGGTCCTTGTACTTCAAAGTCTTGTCACTTTTGATCCTTCTTTGTCTTTTTCATCCATTTGAGCTTGATTTTTCCTTGTTTGCTTGAAAATGTATCCTTTTACCTACACAAGTGTACACAAACACAAACATACCACATAATACTGTTTTTTGCAAGATAAATTGGTATTTTGCTTCATGTTTTATGGTTATTTGTTGATAAAAGGATATGAGTTTAAGCTCATATCAAATCCCCTACACTTGAACATTGTCATGTCCTCATGCAATATTGTATATTAAAGCTCAAATTTACATTCTCCTCATAATTAACCCACCTTGGCCATATGAGATGCATCTACACTACTCTAAACTACATGATGCATGATTTTGACTTTTAATAATGCAATGAACAAAATACAATTTTATCTATATCTTTTTGATTTTTCTTGAAATGGTTTTGATGGAATTAACTCATAAATAATTCAATGGCTTAGATTAGGGCTTGGGTACCATGGACATTTATCACCCTCAAGTTTCACTTTCCCCATACCAAGCTTAAAAATGGGATCATTGTATTCACAAGTAAAAAGTGCATCAACTTATTCATGACAATTAAATGTGGAACCGGTTATTATTTGAGCAAATTGCTTTTGGGCAAATTTGTCATTATCCAAGTGTGAAGTATAAGAAGTTTAAAATCCAAAAATAAGGAAGCACGGTTTTAATCCTAAGTAATCTTCTCATCCATTACTTGAAAAACCGCTCACAATTAATACAAGTCCGTTTCAAGAATAATAATTCATTCGCCTTATGTGTAAAATCCTCATGTCATGCTTTCATAAGTAGCTACACACTCGCTAAGGAAAGAAAAATAAAACTCACGCAATAATTTACATCCGCCATCTTTTTGAGACTTTGGATCTTCAACCCCGCAACCCGTCAAGGTAATATTGGATTGGAGCAATCTATTGAATCCCCGCAACCCGTCAAGGTAATATTGGAACTCAATAGTCACTATAATTAACACCACACTGCCCCTCTTGGGAGTCTTGTATTATTTTTTTATTATTTTTTTTCTTTCTTTTTCTTTTTTTCTAGCCACTCATTTTTTTATAAGCCGCTCTTATTTTTCTTTATTCCTCACAAAGAAATTTGAAAAGAAGAAAAGGAAAAACACCCGCTAAATATGGAGCATGACATAAGTCTAGTACATATAAAACGTGTTAACTTAGAATCTTAAGACGTACTCATATCAACCATGAATGATTAGTCAAAAATGCATAAGAGATTACAAACCAATTAAAACCGTACTTGATTATTTATTAATAATTATATACATGAGAAGAAAATAGAGGTAAAGAAGAGAAGGGTTTATCCACAAGTAATTATCATGAAGTCTATCTATCCCTTTTACACTTGCTTCAACTCTATCATTTCCCATTCTCTACAAATTTAAAATCTCAAATAATGAAATTGGTGGATGCTTAGCCTAATAGACCAATGAAGGACTACATGGTTAAGGATACTAGCTAGAGAATGCTAAGATAAGCAAACTCGGGTTGAGTCAAAATATCCATGGCGGGCCTAATATGTCAAAGAAGTCTAAACTTGTTAAAACCATGTTTTATTTTATTTTTCTTTTTTTTATATATTTTTTAATGAAAAACAAAAGAAGAAATATATACAATGCAAATGTGTTATGCAAAATGATTAATGCAAAAATTATGAATGCATATTTTTGTTGGCCAAAGTAGATCAAAAATTTGAAAAATGTTGAAAAATCAATTTTCCATGTTATCATGCAAGACAATGACAAGTTCTAGGTAAGGTCACTTCGATAGAAGACCCCCTACACTTAAGCTAAACATTGTCCTCAATGTTTAAGAGCATGGAAGTAGAAAAACTTCCCCTACACTTATGACAATGAATAGACTTTGCTTAACCCAAGTTAAGGAAAGGACAACTATTAGTGAAATCATGTTTAAGCACAAGGTGTCAATGAAAAATCACTATAGTAACGAAGTGAACCGGATACAAGGGCCTCCTCCATAAGCTCCAAAGCATGAGATGAGTGAGCAACCCTACAAACAATCATGAAGAGAAAAGAAGGTCTCCCCTACACTTATCTCCAAGTCTATACCTTTATTTCTAACCTACAACACTCTAAACCTAGTTATACGATGCTTGAGTTAATGAGTCTCTAGCTCGACTCGTCCCTCAATGAATTAATTCATAGGGAAAATGGGGATCTCTTGGACCATTTCAACGGAAATGTCCTCCCCAAAGTAATGCTTAACACGGTGACCATTCACTTTAAAATTTGGACCATCGGGTTGTGACAACTCAAGAGTTCCATATGGAAACACTTGAGTAATAGTGAATGGACCGGACCATCTTGACTTAAGCTTGCCCGCAAAAAGTTTCAATCTTGAGTTAAAGAGGAGAACCGGCTCTCCAACTTTGAACTCACGATTCTTGATCTTAGCATCATGCAATTTCTTAGTCTTTTCCTTGTAAAGCAAAGAATTTTCATCGGCATTGGCTCTCAATTCATCCATCTCATTGAGTTGATCTTTCCTATGTGAACCGGCTTGGTTTAAATCAAAGTTAGCCCATTTGAGAGCCCAAGATGCCTTATGTTCTAGCTCGAATGGGAGGTGGCACGCTTTTCCATAGACAGGCCTATAAGGAGTACAACCAATTGGTGTTCTAAAATCCGTCCTAAACGCCCACAAAGCATCATCAAGTTTATCCGACCAAGAAGCTCTATGCTCTCCCACCGTTCTCTCTAAAATTCTCTTTAAACCACGATTTGTGACCTTGGTTTGACCATTTGTTTGAGGGTGATACGCGGTAGAAAGTCTATGATTCACTCCATATTTCTTCATAACTCTCGTGAATTGATCATTACAAAAGTACGTACCACGATCACTTATGATGGCCCGAGGTACACCAAATCTAGCAAACAATTGTTTCAAAAACTTTACAACCACTCTAGCATCATTGGTAGGTAAGGCTTTAGCCTCCACCCATTTGGACACATAATCCACCGCCACAAGTGTATACTTGTTTCCCTTAGAGGATGGAAAAGGTCCCATGAAATCAATGCCCCACACATCAAATATCTCACACTCTTGGATAAAATTTTGTGGCATCTCATCACGTTGTGTAATTTCTCCTTGTCTTTGACACACATCACAAAATTTCACCATTTCATGGGCATCTTTGTAAATGGAAGGCCAATAGTAACCCGAATCAAAGACTTTCTTGGCGGTGTAGTTAGGCCCAAAATGTCCACCCATAGGTCCTTTATGACACGCTTCTAAGATTTTAAATGCCTCGGGCCCATCTACACACCGTCTAATGATTTGGTCCGCACATTGCCTAAAAAGATATGGATCATCCCAAAAGTAATACTTAACTTGTTAGGACCATTGTAATAGTTATATGTAATAGGTAGACTAGGAGGTATGTAGTTCCTCCTGGTCCTAGTCGTAGTAGGAGCAAGTCCTGCTCCTGGTCCTAGTCAAAGTCAAACATTGTTATTTACTTAATATTCTGTTAGGATATGCATGAGTTATATTAGGAGAAGATATGCATATCAGTTTTACACGTTTTCTTGTAAGCTGTATTAGGGTTTCCTTGTAGTATAAAAGGAACCTTAGGCAGAAGGGTTAGACATTCATTCACAAAACGTAGTTCTAGTCTTTATCAATATTAGAAATCCTTAGAAAGGATCAAGTCTTCATAGTTATTCTGTTTCTCTTGTTTATATTTATATTCTACATTCATATTGTGTATAGAGTCTCTTTGTGATTTGACTTGTGATTACAGAAGTCATTCACCGGTCCTGACAGGCTACAAGATCTATATCTATTAGACTCAACAAGTGGTATCAGAGCCTGGGAGGGTCTCTATACAACCAGAATCAAGTTCTCTTATTTTTAACAATCTGTTTAACATGTCTGCCTCAACTTCTACTCAAACAGGAGAAGAAGGCACTCCTAAAATTGTGCAACCTCAGCAGATCCTGGCTACGGTTTCCAACACGAATGGAAAATTCCCTCTTCTGAAGAAAGGTGAATATGACAACTGGGCAATGAAGATGGAATGGTGGATCACCAACACTGATCAAGATCTTTGGAAGATCATTCTGAATGGAAACAGCAGAAAGCTTACTGGACGAGACAAGAACGGTAATATTACTCTTCTTGACCCTAAAACTCATGAGGAAATTATCGCTATTCAGAAGGAGGTAAAAGCAAAAACAATTTTGCTTCAATCTCTTCCTGAAGATCACATGGGTGACTTCTACCATTTGGATGATGCCAGAGAGATCTGGAACGGCATAAAAGCAAGGTTTGGCGGAAATGAGGAGTCAAAGAAAATGCGACGGTCCATGCTGAGAGATGAATTCACAGAGTTCAAAATCTCAGAAACTGAAGGCCTGAATCAAGGGTATGATAGGTTCCAGAAAATATTGAGCCAGTTGAATCAACTTCGGTCCAAGCCTGAAGATGGTGATGTTAATGCAAGGTTTCTTAAAGCCCTACCCTACTCTTGGAACCAGGTGGTAATCTCTCTTAAAGCCAAAGGTGGGCTTGATTATCTCAGTTTTGATGATTTGTTTCATAGGCTCAGAACATTCGAACCTCATGTGAGAGGATATCCGAGTGACTCTTTTCCCACTCCTGCAAATTCAGCCTTTGTGAGCTCTATGGCGTCTAGTCCCATGGCATATGCAAGTAGCCAGAGCAATAATGTGTCTCCCCAGCATACTATCCAGCATACTATTCAACATACTAGTCCCATGTCATATGCATCTAGTCCCATGTCTTCTGCTTCTGATCCCCCTGCCAAGTCTGGTAGTATGGTAGAAGCTATTCTTCATTCTTTTGTTGCTGATGTTACTGCTGAACAACAACTTGCGTTTGATGACTTCAAACAGATCGATAAGCTGGATCTGGATGAGATAGATCTTAAATGGCAGATGGCCATGCTTACTCTGAGGGTTCACAAGTTTGAGAAGAAAGCAGGAAGGAAGTTTAATTACAACCCTCGGGAGCCAGCAAGATTCGATAGAAGCAAGGTACGTTGCTATAACTGTCAGCAACAGGGTCACTTTGCTAGAGAGTGCCCTAGCAAGAATGATCAGGAGAAGAGCAGGTACTCCGCTTTCAAAGTTCAGGAGGTTAAAGATGACAAGAAAGCATTGGTATCTGTTGACTCCATGGTCAACTGGAATGATCATCAGGCTTCTACTCTGGAATCAGCGGAATCAACGACTGATGTGTTGGCAATGATTGCTGGGAACCTCTCTGATGCAGAAGAAGCAGAAGAGTTTGCTCTTATGGGCATCTCACCTCAGGTACAACATTGTCCCCTTGGTTGTCATGATAAATACACAGAACTATTGTCCCAATTTAATGAAGTAAATGAACAAAATGATAAGTATTACTTAGAGGTACAAGCCTATAAAGCTTCATTAAACACATTGGAACAACAAAAGAAGTGGTTACAAGATACACAACGTGCATATGAGGATAAAATCAGGATACTAAGCATTGATTTGGAAAACACTACAAATATGCTTAAATATACAGAAACTGTAAGAGATGCTAGTATCAAAGAAAAAGAGGAGATGCAAGCTAAATTAGATGCTACAATGTTAAGATTTGACAAATGGCAAAAGGCACCTAAAAATCTTTCAAAATTAATTGATAGTAGCATGTCTGGCAGAACTAAAAGAGGCTTAGGATTTGAAAAATATATTGATTCTGAAGATGTATTTGATTTATCTTTCTCAAGCGTCTTTGATGCCGACAAAGAGGATGAGGGCAAACCTAGCTACAATAGGTTTAAACCCGCAGCAGAAATGCATGCTGTTCCTCCTCCTCTTACTGGAACTTTCATGCCTACCTCATGGAATAATGACTCGGATGGATCACAGATGCTTGAGTCCCCAACAAGTTCTACTAATTCTAACGACTTTGTCTCATGTACTTTCAGTGACAAAGCCGGCGACTCTGCATCTAATGGTTCAAGTGAAGAGTCAAGACCTACGAGTTCCAAGTCGGATGAACATGCTGCTACTGGTGCTAGGAAGTGTGAAGAAAAAGTCGCTGTCAAGACTAGTGTGTCTGGTCCTTGTTTATTGAGTCCTAGGAAGAATGTTTTTTCTAGAACTGTGTGTAATAAAGTAGGCAGTATGAAACAGTCTCCTTCTAATAAAAGGTCTTTCAAAACATGTTTTGTTTGTGGCAGTCCCTTTCATTTAATTAAAGATTGTGATTATTATGACACACATGCATCTGTTAATCATGCTTTACTTGCTCCTGGATCACCAGGAGCTGCTCCATATGCTACTAGAGGACTTAATCCTATTGCTCCACTGTTTCATACTTCTAGAGTATCCTCTCCTTACATGTCTGATTATTGGAGAGAAAATGGATACCAGACAACTAGTAATTATTTTCCAACTTAGAACCCAAACTATGCGCATCATTTTGACCACACGTATTTTGGTTTGGGAGATTTGGGAACTGCTGTTAAGCCCTCAGCAGGTTGTTCCTGGTCAAATAATAATACCCTTATGATGAATAGGCAACCAAGGAACAATAGTGGATCTCATCAATCTTCTTGGCATTCTACTTATGATCCACAAGGCAGGCTCAAACCTGAAAAGGTTTGGGTCCCCTTAAGACACTAACTTTTGCATTGTGATTATCTTGTTGTTGTAGGTTACTCCATACCAGGATCCTAGTCTAGGCATTGTTGATAGTGGCTGCTCCAGGAGCATGACTGGCAATAAAGGCCTTCTCTCTAACTTTGTACCATTTTATGGGGGCAAGGTCTACTTTGGTGGAGGTGAAGGCAGAATCACTGGCAAGGGAACGATAAAGACTCCAAATCTCAATTTTGAGCAGGTCTACTATGTGGAAGCACTTCAACACTTCAACTTGATATCGGTCTCTCAGATCTGTGACAAGAAGCAGTTTGTACTCTTCACTGATACTGATGCACTTGTGCTCTCCAAAGATTTTAAGCTTCCGGATGACTCACAAGTTTTACTCAGAATCCCTAGAAGACACAATCTCTATAGCATCAAGTTGAATGAAGTCAACCCTACTGGTCAACTAGCATGTCTGGTTGCAAAAGCCTCGGAAGATGAAGCCACAAAATGGCACCGAAGGATGGGACATGTGAACTTCAAGACCATTCACAAGCTTGCCAATTTGAATCTGGTCTCTGGTTTACCTCCCAAGACGTTTAGAAATGACATAAATTGTGTTGCCTGCAACAAAGGCAAACAACATAAAGCATCCTTCAAGGCCATTACTGCTTTGAGTCTCATTACTGAACCATTGCAGCTTCTACATATGGACTTATTTGGTCCTACTTCCATCAGAAGCATAGACCACAAGCAATTCTGTTTGGTGGTGACTGATGGTTATAGCAGGTTTGCGTGGGTGTTCTTCATGGCTACCAAAAGTGAGACCTACTCAATTCTTCGAGATTTTCTTACCTTAATAGAGAATCAGTTGTCCAAGAAAGTTAAAGGTATTCGATGCGACAATGGAACCGAGTTTAAAAATAGAGACCTCATCACACTTTGCAATACTAAGGGCATCAAAAGAGATTATAGTGCTGCTCGGACTCCTCAACAGAATGGTGTGGCAGAAAGAAAGAACCGGACACTAATAGAAGCAGCAAGGACTATGCTTGCCGATTCCAAGCTTCCGACCATGTTCTGGACAGAAGCTGTTAATACGGCCAGTTATGTTTTGAATAGGGTGTCTATTACCAATCCACACAAGAAAACACCTTATGAGCTGCTCACGGGCAAAGTTCCCAATATTGCTCATTTGAAGCCGTTTGGATGTCCAGTCACCATTCTGAATACTAGTGACTATTTGGGGAAGTTTGATGGCAAGGCTGATGAAGGATATATTGTGGGATATTCAACTCATTCTCGGGCGTATCGTGTCTACAATCTTCAAGCCAAACGAATAGTTGAAACTATTAATCTCAGGTATTTTAAGGAGAAGACAAACATTCAAGGAACAGGTCCAGAATGGTATTTTGATCTTGATTATCTTAGTGATTCGTTAGGATATTTTCGTTTCAAAACTAACCATGATGCAGGACCTCAAGTGTTTGCAACTTCTGGTACTGGTGTTCCTTCTAGTCTTTCTGATTCAGATGATGAGGATGACATTTTTGTGGTTCCATCCTATTCCACCACTGTTTCTCCTACTCCTCCTAGTGATGCAACTCCATTGGAAGTACAGGATTCCCAAGCAGCTCTTGATACTCTTCTAAAGCAACAACAAGAAGCTACTAAAGCGGCGGCTCAAGGTAGTTTTGAGTTTCCCTTGGTTGAGCCTTCTGACAAAGCTGCTCCTAGTACTCCAGCTTCTGCTCCTGGTGCCAGTCTCTCACCTACTGGTACTCCGGCTAGTGAGTCTGCTTCAAATACACGTTTCTCTAGTCCTTCTGATTTGGGGAATCATGAAAAGAAGTCTTCTACCAAGCCGGATGATATTCATAAGCAACCAGTAGACGGGATTTTCCAAAATGCTTCATATGATGCTGATTTCGTTGGTGATCTCGGTAACAAGGCACCAGAAGTGGAGGTTACCTCCAATCCAGTCTTGCAATCACATAAAGATCATCCCACCACTCAAATTATTGGAGATCCTAGTTCTACAGTAAAGACACGCAGAATGCAGCAGAAGGCCTCGTCTGATCATCATGCTCTTGTGGGCTATATTGAGGATCAAAAGCGTAATAATCATACGGACTTTCAACACTGCTTGTTTGCTTGTTTTCTTTCACAGGTGGAACCTAGGTCTGTTTCTCATGCTCTTGAGGATCAAAGTTGGGTGGAGGCTATGCAGGAGGAAATGCAGCAATTCTTGTTTCAGAATGTTTGGGTTCTGGTTGACCTACCGGATGGGAAGACAGCTATCAATACCAAATGGATTCTCAAAAACAAGAAGGATGCACGGGGAATTGTGGTCAGGAATAAAGCTAGGCTTGTCGCACAAGGACACACTCAAATTGAGGGCATTGATTATACTGAAGTCTTTGCGCCTGTTGCAAGGATTGAGGCCATTCGTCTGTTTTTGGCCTTTGCTTCGTATGTTGGCTTTACGGTGTTCCAGATGGATGTCAAGAGTGCATTTCTCTATGGAAAAATTGACGAAGAAGTGTATGTTACTCAACCTAAGGGGTTTGTTGATCCACTTCATCCAAAGAAAGTCTACAAAGTGGTCAAGGCTCTTTATGGGTTACATCAGGCTCCTAGAGCTTGGTATGAGCGTCTCTCCACTTTCTTGTTAAAGAATGGCTATATAAGAGGTACTATTGACAAAACACTATTTCTTCGGCGGAATTCCAAGGATATTATCCTTGTTCAAGTTTATGTGGACGGCATTATCTTTGGTTCTACTAGGAAGGAGTGGTGTGATGAGTTTGAACACTTGATGAAAGGCGAATTTCAGATGAGTGCCATGGGAGAACTGTCATTTTTCCTTGGTCTTCAGGTCAAGCAACAATCGGATGGGATTTTCATCAGTCAAGATAAGTATGTTCATGAGATTCTTCAAAAGTTTGACATGGATCCTCTTCGTCCAGCAGCAACTCCTTATGAAGTTACTAAAATCAAACTTAAGAATGAGCCAGATCCACCCGTAAATGTTCATATGTACAGGTCTATGATTGGCTCTCTCATGTACTTGACTGCATCACGTCCGGATCTTATGTTTGCAGTAAGTGCTTGTTCTAGACACCAGGTGACTCCAACGGTTTCGAACTTAAATGCAGTTAAGAAGATTTTCAAGTATATCAAGGCTCAACCTAAATTGGGTCTATGGTATCCTAGAGAATCCCCATTTGTACTTGAAGCATACAGTGATAGTGATTATGCTGGTGCTAATAATGATAGGAAGTCAACTACTGGTGGTTGTCAATTTTTGGGTCGTCGGCTTATTTCATGGCAATGTAAGAAACAGACAATAGTAGCTACTTCTTCAACAGAAGCTGAATATGTGGCTGCTGCTAGTTGCTGTGGTCAAGTTTTATGGATCCAAAATCAGATGTTGGACTATGGGTTCAATTTTATGAACACCAAAATTTTTATTAACAATCAAAGCACTATTTGTATTGTGAAGAATCCTGTATTTCATCAGCGGACAAAGCATATTGAGATTCGGCATCACTTTATACGCGATGCCAATGAGAAGAAGCTGATACAGGTTCTTAAAGTTCATACGGATGACAATGTTGCTGATCTGTTGACTAAAGCTTTTGATGGTCCTCGGTTTAACCACTTGGTGGTTCATATTGGGATGGTCAATCCTTGAAGTCTAGGATTGAGGGGAGGCAAAGCCTAAGGGGAGGCTTTGTGTACATATTAGGTTAGTCTAACATATTCGTAGTATTTAACAACATACTTTCTTGGTTCTGGTGGTGTGTGGTGTTTCTGATGAAGGATTTTTGCTCTCTTCTGATGGATATGGCCTTACATGACTGGCTTCTGGTCCTATTTGGTCAGCTTCTAGTTATGATTGGATGCCTTCTGGTGGTCTCAAATCCTTCCCAGTATAGTAGTGTTTGGATATGGGTGCTGGTACTGGTCTGGCTACTGTTCATTCCTTTTGTCCTTTATTAATCACGTTTTGCTCCTGGTCCGACTATTGTGCACTTTGACTTTTGGTCAACGCTTCCAATACTGATATTTACAAGTTTGAATTCACCAAATCAATTGGGGGTAAGTTATTATGTTAAAAAGGGCAAGTGGTTAGTATGCAATTATGGCATAATTTGAAAGGGCAACCCCCCATTAATAGGGGTCAATGAACAGTTACTATTTTCTTCTTATATGGTCAACATACACTCATTACAATTAAAACACACACACAAACCGCTTCTACTCCTCTCCTTCCAATCTAAATCCTTCTTCATCCATTCATCAAGATCCATGGCTGCTCTTGCTTATCAACCTGCTCATAATCGTGTTGCTTATCTGGGGGATGGTCCTAATAGTGAACATTTTGCTGATATCTTGGAGTTTATTGAAGCTTCTAACTTAAGGTATGCATTTACTGTTTGTCCTACCATATATGATACTGTGGTACGTCAATTTTGGGCGTCTGCTGAACTGGTAAATGTGGCTGGACGTCCACGAGCAATCCATGCTACCATAGATGGACGTGCTTATGTGGTCACTGAAGAATCTATTCGCTCTTCTCTTCATTTTCAAGATGAGGGGGGTGTTGTATCACTTCCAAATTCGGAAGTTTTAGAGGGTATGGCTGCCATAGGTTATGAACATGGGGGGAAGTTTAACTTCCAAAAGAATAGGTTTTCCCCTCAGTGGAAGCTTCTGGTTCACTATTTAATACATTGTTTGAGTCCCAAGTCGGGGAGTTGGGATGCGTTCCCTACTCCTTTGGCTACTGGTCTTATATGTTTAGCCCAGGGTAGAGTGTTTAACTTTTCGCATTATATCTTTGAGGGGATGGCTAGTAATTTGTCAACTGCTGGTTCTAGGAAAAAGTTCCTTATGTACCCTAGGTTTATTCAAGAAATGCTTGTTTGCATTCCACGTGATAGGACTGAGCATGTACCTTCTAAACTAACAGCGAAAGTGTATTATAACATGATGAATGGGTTTCGTGGGGATTGGAGGCCCCTGACTGAAGCCATGATGGGTTTGGCTCAGGGTCCCATCGGTCAGGAGGAGGAGGCTCCTGAGTTGGTTGTCTTGGATGATGACCCCATGGAGGAGGAGGAGGCTCCTGCTGGTAATGCCACTCCTGTGGTAGAGGAGGAGCTAGTTGAGGAGGTGGTGGTTGAACAACCATCCCCTCCCAAGGCTGGTCCTTCCTCGGCTCCACAACGGTCTCCATTTGTGGAGACTCCACCTCCTAGTCCTGCCCCACACTCGACAGATATCCCCTTTGCTGCTAGTACTCCACACGTTGACCCCAATGTTGCTTCGGGCTCCCGTGATGCTTTCCCTGATCCAAGTTCTCTTGGTGGGCAGGCAGAGGAGCCTACTACTCTGACATCTTTGCTAGATCTTATGCACAGGTACCATGAGAGGATGATTTGCTTGGAAGCTGACTTGAACCAACATCGGAAGCTCACACGGGAATTTGTTCTTCCTCTGGCCGATCGTATTAAGGTCTTGGAGAATCAACAGCGTCGTCGAAAGAAGCATGTGGTTCTTTCTGAGTCTGAGGATGAGGCTTCGGAGAATGTTGAGGATGGCTTGACGTTGCTGGCAAAGGCTGCCTTTGCTGATAAAGTATATGATGATCTGCCTGGTCCTCCAATGTCCTCCCATGCTCCTTGTTCTAGTACTGTTCCCCCTTCTATGGGTGGTACTTCTGATGCTGCTGCTGGTTCTCATGCTGATCCCTCACATGATCCTAAGGGCAAAGCTCCAATGACTGATCCTCCATCTCCAACCCGCAAGCGCTCTCGTCGCCAGCTTGAAGAAGACAGACTTGGTGAAGAGGCTGCTCGTAGGGTTCAGGCTGAGCTTGATGCGGAGGACATTGCTGCTGAGGAAGAGCTCCGTGAAAGAAGGCGTGCGCAAATTCAGCATGATGCTATGCACTGGACTGACGGCGAATGGATGCAAGTGTTAACTGTTCTCACTCGGGATTATGCTCAGTTTAAAGATTTGTTGGGTGATGATGTTGATGAACACAACTGCATTCCGCGTGCTATGGTAATGATGCGTAAGCATCAGTTGACTCTTGCTGAGGAACTAAAGAAACAGCGTAGGAACAGACCTCTTTCTAAGGCTGAGCAGCGCCAGCAGATGCAACGTTATGTCAAATTTCAATCTGCTGCTCATTTCAATGCTCCTTGGTCTTGGGCACGGGTACGGGCTTTGACTTTTGATGAGCTCAAGAAACTTTATGAGAATATGGTGAGGCGTGCGAGTCAACCTATACCGGAGAAATTTGTTTACCATCCTCGTGGTGTGACAGCTTCGATGCCTGCTACTTCTACTGTTTCTTCATCCTTGCCCATTCCCGGTTCCACTGGTATTTCTTCTGGTTCTGGTGCTGTTTCTGTTGGTCCTTCTACTACACCCTTGGTTGCGCCTATTGGTTCTACTACTGGTCCTGCTGCTACTATCTTTGTGACAACCACCACCACTCATGCTACCCCCACCACACCTGGTACTTCTACCACTCCTGTTCCCGCAAGCACTTTTGTTGATTCCACCATACCTGTTGCTGCTCCATCTGATGTGCCATCTTCATCCCCACCAGTTTCTGCAACACAACCTACTCCCACTTCTGATGCAGCTCCGAGTGGTTCTTTGGGTGGACATGTTCCTGAGTCTACTCCTACTGCTTCTCCTTCTGTTGATGAGGTTCAGGTGAAGGTTGAATCCACTCCTTCGGCTCCCACGCCTCGACGTTCCACTCGCCAGAAACTTACTCGTCGTGTTCGCCGCGGTAAATCAGTTCCTTTTGAGAAGCGTGATCCTGAGAACTTAATTGATGCAGCTTCGGATAGTGATTCTGACTTACCGTTGGGCAATGGCAGCATTGCGGGTTATGCGGCTGAGCGGTCTACAACACTTCCTGGTGGTGTCTCCCATCGGATCACTTTGAGTGATGGGACTGTGCGATTGGTCACGGGTTTGCAGGGTGTGTTATCATGGGTTGACCGTATGGATCTTATGACCTTGTTTGGGCTTGTGGATTCTAGTATGCCGTTTAATCCTATGGCGGTGTCTTCCTGGCCTGGTATGCGTCTTTGGGCTGATCTCAAACTGATGTTGGATCCTCCTCCATCCGCTACTCCTTTGGGCGTATGGAAGGATCAAATGCAATGGGAGATTGTTCGCTGGAAGCTTTATGCTGGATGTGGAGTCCATGTGTTGGAGTTAGGTTCTGGTCTTGTGGTGTTTATGTTGACTGATGTTGTGTATCCTTTGACTATTTCTTCCATGGAAGCAATGCTGGCAAGTCATTTGCAGATTTCTACTGCTCCTACAGGGAATGAGTCGAGTATGGCTACGTCTTTGGTGGAGGGTATTCAAGCACGGCTGCTAGCGGATAAGAGGGCAGCTTCTGGTATCTAAGGTGATTGGGTTGTAAGTGTTTTTACTTTATTCTTATTTTTACTTTATTCTTATTTTGATTCTTTTCACCAATGTGTATAGTGTTTGGTGATTTTTCTTCTTTATAGTTAAAAAAAAAAAAACAAAAAAAACAACATCTTAAAAAAAAAAAAGAAAAAAATATATACATTTTATATAATATCTGCTTATACTTTAACACAGTTTAGCTTTTATACTTGTACATAATATCCCTTGGATGGTTTGACTTGTGGTTCCTGGTTTGAGATTGTTCTGGTCCTTGGTTTCACTTGGTGTTGGACGTGGTCCACACAACAAATGGTTCTCAACTTACCATGTCTCATCGACAAGAAAAAGTTGATTCACCTTGAGGGTACAGCTCCTGGTGCGATTATCAAATCCGTTGATGGTTGCCAGGTTACCTATAACTGGATGGTTTTCACTTGCCATAGTATTGGACTGAAAAGTGGCTAATCCAAGGGGGTACGGCTCTTGGTAAAGATCTTATCAAATCCGTTGACAGCTGTAATAGCTTGCTTAAAGCTATAGGGTGTTCAACTCACCGATGCTTTATTGCTAAGAGTTGGCGAGTCCAGAGGGGTACGGCTTCTGGTAAAGACGCATCAAATCCGTTGACGGCTGTGATGGTTTGCCTAAAATCATCAGGGTACCCCCACTCACCATTGATTCACGTTCTAAGAGTTGGGCTGGGTTCTAGTCTCCCAGGGTGATGCTTATTCCACCAGAATGACTAGCTAGCCCAAGAGCGAGCAGCTACTTGGTAAAGGCTCATCAAATCTGCTCCTGTTGCTGTAAAGATTCAACACGATGCTGATTTGTTCCAAGCTTTGGAGAAGCTTTTAGTAGTTCGTGCGGATGTTCTTCTGATTCTTATCTTATTGATGTTGCTGTTTGCTGCTACAATCCTCGGGCTTTATTTGCACGTTTTCCAGGAAACTTGAACTCAACAGGTCAAATTCAAGTTTAGGGGAGGATTGTTAGGACCATTGTAATAGTTATATGTAATAGGTAGACTAGGAGGTATGTAGTTCCTCCTGGTCCTAGTCGTAGTAGGAGCAAGTCCTGCTCCTGGTCCTAGTCAAAGTCAAACATTGTTATTTACTTAATATTCTGTTAGGATATGCATGAGTTATATTAGGAGAAGATATGCATATCAGTTTTACACGTTTTCTTGTAAGCTGTATTAGGGTTTCCTTGTAGTATAAAAGGAACCTTAGGCAGAAGGGTTAGACATTCATTCACAAAACGTAGTTCTAGTCTTTATCAATATTAGAAATCCTTAGAAAGGATCAAGTCTTCATAGTTATTCTGTTTCTCTTGTTTATATTTATATTCTACATTCATATTGTGTATAGAGTCTCTTTGTGATTTGACTTGTGATTACAGAAGTCATTCACCGGTCCTGACAGGCTGCAAGATCTATATCTATTAGACTCAACATAACTTCCTTAAGAAACTTCTTCTTTTGTTGATAAGTAAGACCCTCAATAAGCACATTGCCCACAAGATAGTTTGCGATATCCGCAAACCAAGGAGTGGCATCCTCTTGGGAAGAGATAGACATGAGCTCCTCTAATGGAAAGGATTCATTGATTTCTTGGTGTGGTAAATCTCCTTGAAAAGGATGCTCAAGTCTACTCAAGTGATCTGCCGCTAAATTCTCGGCCCCTTTCTTATCACGAATCTCTATCTTAAACTCTTGAAGCAACAAAACCCATCTCAAAAGCCTAGGCTTAGCATCTTGTTTGGTCATAAGATACTTGAGAGCGGAATGATCCGTATTCACTATGGTTTTGGAAAGCACAAGATATGGTCTAAACTTCTCAAAAGCATATACTATAGCAAGCAACTCTTTTTCCGTGGTAGTGTAATGAAGTTGTGCACCGGTCATGGTTTTACTCGCATAATGTATAGGTTGAAAATGCTTATTAACTCGTTGTCCTAAGACGGCCCCCACCGCATAATCACTAGCGTCACACATAAGCTCAAAAGGTAATTCCCAATTTAGAGAAAACAAAACGGGAGCCTTAGTCAATTTTTCCTTAAGAGTCTCAAAAGAGTCTAAACAATCTTGGTTAAAAATGAAAGGAGCCTCTTTCTCCAAGAGGCGAGTCATCGGTCTAGCTATCTTAGAAGAATCTTGTATAAAGCGCCTATAAAAGCCCGCATGACCTAAGAAACTCCTCACACCTTTAACCGAGGTGGGTGGGGGAAGTTTAGCAATCACATCAATTTTAGCTCGATCAACTTCTAATCCCTTGTTGGATATCTTGTGTCCTAAAACAATCCCCTCTTTCACCATAAAGTGACATTTCTCCCAATTAAGCACTAAACGTGTTTCCTCACAACGCTTAAGCATTCTTTCAAGATTGGTGAGACATGAGCTAAATGAATTTCCAAAGACGGAAAAGTCATCCATAAAAACCTCCATGGTTTGCTCTATCATGTCATGGAAAATCGCCATCATGCACCTTTGAAACGTCCCCGGTGCATTACATAATCCAAAAGGCATCCTCTTGTAAGCAAATGTACCGTATGGACAAGTGAATGTGGTCTTTTCTTGATCCTTAGGGTCAATGGGTATTTGAAAATAACCCGAAAAGCCATCAAGAAAACAATAGTACTCATTTCCCGCTAAGCGTTCAAGCATTTGATCCATAAAGGGAAGCGGGAAATGGTCTTTCCTAGTTGCCTCATTGAGTTTTCTATAATCAATGCAAACTCTCCAACCGGTCACAAGTCTCGTGGGAATAAGCTCATTGTTATCATTAGGCACCACGGTGATTCCACCCTTCTTTGGAACACAATGAACCGGGATAACCCATGGAGAGTCGGCAATGGGATAAATCATACCCACATCTAAGAGTTTAATCACTTCCTTCTTAATAACCTCATGGATTTTTGGGTTAACTCTCCTTTGGTTTTGAATGGCGGGTTTATAGTCATCCTCCATAAGGATTTTGTGTGTGCAAAAATGTGGATCAATTCCCCTTATGTCGGATATTTTCCATGCTAAGGCTTTCTTGTGTTTCTTAAGAACTTCAATAAGTTGCTCCTTCTCATCCTCTTTCAACTCTTTAGCAATGATTACCGGTAATTTGTCTTTGCCCTCTAAGAAAGCATACTCTAAGTGGGATGGAAGGTCCTTAAGTTCAATAGGAGGTGGACTCTCTATGGAAGATTTTACTATGGAAGGTTCCTCAATGGTAATCTCTTGTGGAATAGGAGAAGGAATAGGGTCCTCATTGAGCAACTTTTGGATTATAAGAATATCTTCTTCCCAATTAATGGGAGAATCATCATCACCAAGAAAGTTTGACTCAAATTCCTCCAAGAGGAAATCACTCTCTCCAAAAGGTGTTAAAGAGGGAGCAATTGAGGCCACGGTTTCAACATGGGGCATCTCATCATTAGCACTCTTACAAGCATCATGAAAGTGTTCATTACACACTTCATCTAGCACATCAACAATGTTAATAGTCTCACAAGGTCTAGACTCCTTAGCCTCTTTCCTATCACAAACTTTCCCTAACTTAAACACCACTCTCTCATCTTCTACTCTCATAATTAATTCTCCTTCCGCCACATCTATCAAGGTACGACCCGTTCTCAAAAACGGTCTACCAACAATCAAAGGCACTCTAGGATCCATGTCATAATCAACCACTACAAAGTCGGCCGGAAAGGTAAACTTATCCACACCTACAATCACATCTTCCGCTATACCTATGGGGTGAGCTATGGTTCGGTTGGCTAGTTCAAGAGTCATCCTAGTGGGAGTGAGCTCGGGAAGAGATAGTTGTTTCCAAACCGATAAAGGAATGAGGTTTATGCTTGCCCCTAGATCCGCCAAAGCCATGCAATTTTCAACACCGGGAAAATTACAAGGTATCAAGAAGCGTCCCAGATCTCCAAGTTTTGTTGGTAAGGTTTTAAGTAACACCGCGGAACAATTTTCATTAAGGGATGTGTTGGGCAAATCAACCAATTTTTCTTTGTTTGAGAGCAAATCCTTGAACATCTTAGCAAACTTTGGCATATAAGCAAGAGCTTCCGCAAAGGAGATATTGATGTTGAGTTGCTTGAACATCCTTAAGAAATTGGAGACTTGGATGTCATCCTTGTTCTTTAACTTGTCCTTTTTCAACCTTGAAGGATATGGAAGAGTAGGTTTTGGTGTAGGTGGAATAGGTGTTGTAGTGGAAGATTTGTCTTTGTGAGCTTCTTCATTGGGAAGTGTGGAAAGTAAAGGAGAAGTATGAATAGGTTGAGAAGGTGTGTTTGAGTGAATAGGAGCATTTTGAGGAGGTGAAGTAGAAGTAGAAGGCTTGTCACAAGTAGGAGCACAAGTGGGTTGAACAATAGTAGGTTTAGGAGGTGAAGGATCCTTCGTTGTTGTTCCACTCCTTGTTGTAATGGCATTGACATTGGCCCTTGGATTAGTTTGTGTGTTGGAAGGTAAAGCCCCTTGTGGTCTTTGATTTAATGCCATTAAAACCTTATTCATTTGGTCATTCATTTTCTTCTCCATAGCTTGAAACTTCCTTTCATTCTCTTGATTCATTTTTTGCAAGAGATCCATTGTGTTATAATCTTGTGGCACATAACCTTGAAAACCTTGAGGTTGGAAAGGTAAAGGTTGGGCATTAAATCCTTGATTGGGTGGATAAAAGGTATTTGCTTGAGGTTGAAATTGATTGGGTGCCTTGTAGTTATTTCCTTGGTAAGGTGGTCTTTGCCCTTGATTCCTTGGTAAAATCTGAGGTGGATTTTGTTGAATTTGGGTGGGTGGTTGGGGTGGGAATCCGGTGGAGTAAGGTAGTTTTGGGATTTGTAATAAAGGTTATTTGGATTGATATTAGGCTTGAAGTGTTCACGATGTTCCTCTTGGTAAGCATAGCATTCCCCTTGATAAACTTGCACCTTATCACATTGTTCATAAGAATGGGGACCTCCACAAGTGACACAAGAAAGAGTAATGGCATTCACATTATTTGAAGAATTGTTCAATGAAACGGTCTTAAGGGCTTGAACTATCTCTTGAGTCATTTCTTGTTGTCCTTGTTTGACTTGTTGAAGGATCTCTTGTTGAAATTTGAGGAGTTGGTTGTCACAAGGGGTTTGAGAATTGTTTTGGATAACATGAACCCTTTCTTCAAATTGATTGTTTGTTTGAACCATTGCTTTAGTCTCAATGATGTCCAAAGCCTCTTGGTAGGTTTTAAGAAGAATATTCCCTCCCGCGGAAGCATTGAGTGAATCTTGGTGGTGAGATTTAAGGCCATTATAGAAGATATTGATTTGGTGAACATGATCCAATCCATGATTAGGGCATCTCCTCAATAACTCACTATACTCTTCCCAAGCATCACTAAAGGATTGACTAGGTTTTTGTTGAAAGCCTATAATTAAAGTCCTCAAAGCCATAGTCTTATGTGGAGGAAAGAACTTGTTCAAAAACTTAGTGGTGAAACCATCCCATGTGGTGATACTATCGGGTGGTTGGGTGTCTAACCAATGCTTAGCGAGTCCCTCTAGGGAAAATGACACTAACATCATCCTAATGACCTCATGTGGAACTCCATTATGCTTAATGGTATTGCAAAGAGAAAGGAATCTCTTAAGGTGAGCATGAGGATCCTCATTCTTGTTACCAAAGAAAGGTGATTGTGAAACCATAGTAATCATAGATGTATGTAGCTCAAATGTGTTTGCGGGAAAGTCGGGAATCTTAATAGCACTAGCATATCCATGAATATTGGTTTGCATACGTTCCAACAAAGAGCGATTATCAATAGCCATGACTTCTTGAGGTGGAGGAGTCAAAGCACGATTCTCATGATCGGCTTGGTGGACGATGGTGGTCTTACTCTTTCTCTTTTTCTTCCTTTTTGGTGGAAGAGGTTGTACACCAATCGGTATTTGTGCACGCCCGCGAGTGAGCATGCAACTCAAAACGAGGAATGAGAGAGAAGCTCTCGTGTGACTTTGAAGAGAAATGGATTATCCTCTTCGAGTTTCAATATTAAATATCCACAAGAAAATAACAATATACTTATGTACTACTTGGGTGCAAGACCCTCAATGAAGCCTTCCTTCTTAGAATACTTACAAGTGAACGGGGGGTTAGGTGGCGCGAAGCACTTAAGTACATATTGACCCTTAGATGGCATTTTATAGCACATCGCCTTTCTATTCACTTAAATGTTCGTATTCTTCGAATTGTTGCTTATTGAGAGTATTTATCTATTCTTGCTTTATTTTGTTTGATCGATACACGTGTCAAGGACCGGAACGCCCCTCAACACGGCGTATTGCCTCGGCAATACTTATGGAAGATATGTAGATTGGTTGGTCTTATACGTATACGTATTTACTTATAATAATATATGGAAAATATTTTTGTATTTATGAGTTTTTTATGAGAAAATACTATATGTACATAAAAACCGAGAGAATCCAATAATATATATTTTTGGGTGCAATCTCTTAGGAAAAAAATTGCTTTTTGGATTTTTTTAATTTTTTTGGTCAATTCTTTAGGAAAAGAATTGTTTTGTTAATGTTTTAGTTTTTATATATTTTTATATTTTTGATTTTTTATTTGTTTTTGATTTATGATACGTAAAAATAACGTTCACAAGGTGAACGGATCCCAAAAGCCAATGAAAACCGTCAATCGATAGTCTCTCGTAAAGTCAAAGAACCGGCAGCGGCGCCATTTGAAATTGTATATAATGCAGTTCGTTTTTCTCAGTTCTTGCTAATTGAAAGTCCAACCAATATCGGGTTTTTAACTGTTTTTGGTTGTTAATCTTTTTTGGATATTCTATTTGCTAATTCAACAAAGCCTTGTAAAAATGAAAAATATTAGCTACTTATATGTAAAACATTTTTCAATTACCAAATTTTTATTCAAGTAATATTTGAAAATGTAAAATTTAAAACTACAAGGACTGAAAATGTAAATTCTAGGAAATATAAATGCTTGAAATGAAAATTCTAACAAGTCTAGAGACTAAAAATGTAAATCAGTTAAACTAAAAGGATAAAAAATGTGAAACTTGTAACAAACTAACCAAAATGTAACCAATTACCAAACTTGCTAACAGATTTTAAACAAACTCAAAACTGCAAGGACTTATGTGTGAAAACCCTAAAAAGATGGAATATTAACCATGATTAAAAACTGCTCAAAACATAAAGGACCAAAATGCAATTTTAGAAACTTTATAAGCCAAAAACGGGTTATAGAGACAAATAAGCTCGTTTGAGCTTATTAATGGACCAAATTGGTTCAAACCAGTTTCAAAATACTTCTTTTTCAAAATAAGCTAGACCTCTAGAAGGATTTTGACTGAAAATGCAAAATAAGCAAATAAGCACTTCAAGATAAGCCCAAAATAAGCTATAGAACAAACCAGACAAGCACAACTAGATTTTCTTGCCAAAACTGATTAAGCAACTCAAATGATGAATGGGAAATCAAACTAGAACGAATTTCATCAAGAAATAAGCTAGAAATCTGAATTAAGCTAAAATGTGCTTATCGTTGACCAGGCGTTGACCAAACTTTTTTGACAAAAAGCTGAAACTTTCAGAAATCATGTAACATCATATTCTAAGTGGATTTGTGTAATAAAATGGCTAGGTTAATGAAGAGAATCAAGAGATACAAAAATGCAGTTTCAAGTTACAGAAACATGGCTTATCTCAGCCTTACTGTATTTTGCTTATTTCTATTGGCTTATTGAAAACTGTATAAAAAGCTCTTGGAATCTGAAACTTTATGATGTTAACTACAATTGAGAACAAGTTTGGTGCAATTTCATCAACAATCAATCAAATGCCAGCCAAAAGAAAATGAGAACTTTTTAAGAGCAAATCTGAATGAAACTTAACCCACACTTTTTATTGCCATTTGCCTTTTTGACCAGTTATTTGACTTGAAGTTTACTCAAAATGCTTTAATATGACCTACAAATTAGTAATGAACATCTTCTTTCCAAAATCCAACACTTGAAAACTCTTAAACAACTAGTACCAAACACTCCTTTTGCTGAGATTTGAGAAAATTTCCAAAGACTTTTTAAGTGTTGATTTAAACTGAATGAAACCTTTTAGCTAACTAAACTTGAGACTCCAAATGATATGATTTAAGACTACAAGTAAGCACTAAGAACAACAATTGCTCAATTAAGATACAAGTACTGAAAATGACTGAATTAAGGCTATGACTAGATACAATCCAAAATAAAAAGCAGATAAACAAGAGTTAAGCTACAATCAAGTAAACAAACAATCAGTCAGTTAACTAACAACTTTTATCAGGCAAACAACAAGATTACACTAGAAAATGTAGCATGCAATTGACTTATTCAGGTGAACCAAAAATCAGAACTTTAAAACCTTTTGTAGTAATCCATTGAGAAGAAGAGGAGTGTTGAACTCTCTTACCCTAGTGATAACCACCACCTTATCACTAGATCATTAATCAACTATCAACAACAGCTACTAATCAACAGAAATGATCAAAATGGCTTGAAATCTTCAAAAAGGCTAATGTCTGAACTGCAATCACTCAAACAGCTACCAAACTTCTTCAAATTCAGTTATGATCATTCAATGATCATAACAAACTAAATTCAGCAACTCAATGATCAAGAATGAGCAAGGTATGAACAGTAGGATGAGTATGAGATTTGGCGGGAAAAGTAGAATTCAAATTTTATTCTATGAAAGTCGTTACAAAGTTGTTGGAATGAAGCTAACTAACTAACTAACTCAAGAGTTTGTCAGACTCTTGAGTAGTTAAGCTAAAAAGGAAGAAAGTTGAAAGGAAATTGCGAAGTGTGTGTTTTTACAAAATTTAACTACTTGTTACAAATGAGGACTAGCAGGCTATTTATAGACATGAAGAGGAAGTTTGTTGGGGATGATGACGTGTTGAGACCAATCCCAGGTCTCCACGTGGCATGATTCTGCAAAACTCATCTTCAAGGTAAGAACACGAATTGGGGCTTTCTTCTTGAGTGGATTTCTTGTTGATTGGTTGTTACCATTGTGTTCCTCTCTCCAAAATAAGCACTTTTGGTGTTTACATCTTTTCATGAAATTGATTGTAGCTCAAAAACGATCCTGGAAATATTTTGGTTTCTTGAAGAAGATACGTGGCACATTCTGAGTGGTGGAAATAAGATCACACGGATCAAACTGTAGAGATTTGGTTATTAATTGTGGCGGCTGCTAGTGGGTAATAAATGCTCTTAGGTGGTAATCCGTGTGCATTATTTACTTGTTTCTTATTGGCCCAACTTGCATCACATGGATTGATCTTGAACAACTTTCCAATATTGGCAGTTTTAATCCTTAGACTTTGGCAGATTGCTTCTAAAGCTTGTAACTTCATTTCTTTGACACTTTTAGTCCTCCAAACTTCATCTTTGGGCAGAATTGGTCCTTTGACTTTGTTGACTTGATAGTTGACCAATTTTGACTTTGATCTTGACTTTTTACAATATTTGCACTTTAGTCCTTCAACTTTGGCAATTTGTCAAGATAGGTCCTTGTACTTCAAAGTCTTGTCACTTTTGATCCTTCTTTGTCTTTTTCATCCATTTGAGCTTGATTTTCCTTGTTTGCTTGAAAATGTATCCTTTTATCTACACAAGTGTACACAAACACAAACATACCACATAATACTGTTTTTTGCAAGATAAATTGGTATTTTGCTTCATGTTTTATGGTTATTTGTTGATAAAAGGATATGAGTTTAAGCTCATATCACCTACCATACTCTTCCTCCAACCCAAACCACCACATTTAATCAAGAGGTTGACACTTACATGAGGACTAATGATGTGATAGTGCAAAATCTTCAGCGGGAAATGGCCAACATGAAAGCAGATATGGTGAAGCAAGGGAATGATCTTTGAGCCGATATGAGAAACTCTTTGGCAAGTCAAACGATTGACTTAAGGAACATGATGGCTAGTTTCTTCCCAAGTAATCAAGCCTCTTGTTCGGGTTCTCTTCCGAGTAAAACCGTTGCTAATCCAAGAGGGGAGATGAAAGCAATCACCACTCGAAGTGGAAAAGGTTTAAAGGAACCCGGGCTTCCTACACCTACACCGATGATCGTGACAAAGGAAAACGAGTCGACTTCTCCAATTCCTCCAACTTCTACTTCTCCAATGCCACCACCTTCTACTTCCACCCCTCCACCACCCAAGGATGTGAGTGAGAATTCCATCCTAAAACCTTCATCTCAACCCAATATACCTTATCCTTCGAGGTTGAGGAAAGAGAAATTGAAGAACAAGGATGATATTCAGGTTTCTAACTTTCTTAAAATGTTTAAACAACTGAATTTCAATATATCCTTTGCTGAGGCTCTCGCTCACATGTCCAAATATGCTAAAATGTTTAAAGATCTTCTCAGTGATAAGGAGAAACTTCTTGATATTGCTCAGACCCAACTTAATGAGAATTGCTCTACAGTGCTCTTAAGGAAATTACCCACCAAACTTGGTGATCCGGGTCGTTTTCTCATTCCTTGCAACTTCCCCGGGGTAGAGAATTGTATGGCCCTAGCCGATCTAGGTGCTAGTATAAACTTAATGCCTTTAAGCGTTTGGAAACAATTGTCTATACCCGAGCTAGTCCCCACACGAATGACTTTGGAATTAGCTAACCGTACGGTTGCTTATCCGGTGGGGATAGCCGAAGATGTCTTCGTCGGTGTCGACAAATTCACCTTTCCGGTGGATTTTGTTGTCGTTGACTACGAGATGGATCCCCGTGTTCCATTAATCGTTGGACGTCCATTCCTGAGGACCGGTCGCACTCTCATTGATGTAGCCGCGGGCGAATTAATCATGAGAGTCGGTGACGATAAAATCATCTTCAACATGGGTAAACTTTCTAAGCAGCCTTCTGAAAACGAGAGTGTTAATTTCATTGACGTTCTTGATGAGGCTTGTGAAGAACATTTCAAAGACGCTTGTAAAAGTGGTTCTTCTTCTCTACCCATTGTTGAGACCGTTGCCTCCATTGCTCCCTCACTAACTCTGTAACACCCCACTTGGATAAGTGGACCGTTACATGTATTTATGGCGTGTCATCAAAGCATAAGGTAAATGTCCTAAAACATTAAATGACCATAACGGAAATACCGAAATCAAACATCGGTAATCCAACCTAAGCTCAAAAAATGAAGAATAAAATACTTAAGGAAAGGACTAAACAATGTCCAAATAAGCAGAATAATGTAAGTACATAAAGTAAGAAGTCTGGATAGCTTCCATCCAAATGCACATGCTCTCAGAATCCTAAGAGCGTCCTGGGGTACCTGCCGTTAGAACATGAAAGGGAACTACGGCTGAGCATAACGCTCAGTGAACGGATATAGAGCATGATAAGGAACTACTGAAATGAAACAGATGGTAAAATACTGGAGCTGTAAGATTGATAAGTAAAGTTGCAGCGGAAATCTGTGCATAATCTGTAAAGTCTGATTCGTAAATAATAAAGCTGAACTAATATCTGATAAATCTGAAAACATGCATTTACTGTATTTTAATTTGCCAGAGCTTATATAGGTCACGTGCTGTAACAACCGTGCATGAATAACTGGAGGGGTGACCTCATCATGCTATAGAGGGGTGACCTCTAAATAACTATGCTGGGTGGAGGGATCAGCTCCAATGTGAAGGATGTAGAGCACACACCACATTCACCCTGATAACTTGTAACACATATAAGCCTAGGATGCATCCATACGCCCCACTAATAATACTGATAAAATGGCCAAGCTGAGCTGAGTGGGACGATGCATGATATCACTCTCCTGCATGTGAGTCACGCACCGGTGCCTCTAGTGCCGTGGTTACGGTACCTCTGTAACTAGTACATAAACTGGTCGTGCTTGTATATAATGCTCAGGCAATTTATTTAGTTATTAATATGATTACTGATAAACTTAAACATATACTGGGGAAAAACATTTGGCTGAAGACGGGGAATCCTAATCATGCATAGAAAGGAAGTCCTTACTGAAAGGACGGAAAAATCCGTACCTCTAGTCCAGTAACTGACTGAATGGAAGACTGAACGAATACTACTCGGGCTTCACGCGTGCTACAAGAATAAAGGACGCGAATAAGTTAACTGATATTCGTTTATTTAATTTACTGATCTTATTGACTTCTCATTTATTTATTTTATTTCTGAAATTCCGTACGTATATTAACTGATAAATCTGATCTTATAGTAATTCTTTTCAATGTATTATTCGACCTAATATTAAGTACGGTATAAACGTATTCTCACGTTAGATTAATACTATAATAAGTAACCTGCTACAAATAGAAAGTTTCCTAAATTAGAAAGTTTCTAAAATTATTTATAATTTCTTTAATAAAATTATACCCTTTTAAATCTTATAAAACTATTTAAATATAAATAAATTAATTTAGTATATAAATCATTTAAAAACATCTAATAATAAAAGTGAATTAAATAAGGTATGATTAAGTCGTCGTTTTAATCCTTTTTAATTATAGTCCCGAGCCTACTAAGATGCCCCACTCTCGGTCGCAATAAAACAATTCAATTTATATATCAAATCTGCCTACTAGAATTTGCGACAGAAAAATCTGTCACTAAAACTGTGACTAAAAGCTGTCCAGAATCTGTCATTAAAACTGCGACAGAAATACCGTCGCTAAACTGTCGCTAACTTCAGATTTAAATCTTTTTAATTTCTGTTTAAACATGTATCCACTGGCCTGAATATTATTGTCACTGTTTTTATGTAGTTCCCACTGATTAAATAGTTCCCACTGTTGCCCCATTTTACCCACTGTATATAAACCCAAACGCCCCCTTATGAACATGGCTAATCCCAAACGCAACCTGTTTGTTTCTGCCTGTTGTCGAGGACATCCAGACCACCACCGAGACCCCTGGTGGTCTCGGCTGGGCCAAAATAACAACACACCGAGACCCCCGCTGGTCTCAGTTCACGTGTAACATCAAAACCCAACACCTTTTCTTGTTTATTCGTAGGTATAACTTTTTTTTTTAAATCCAAATCGTGATATAAACTGAATTTAAGGGAAAGGAATTGATTACCGCTATGAGCTTGATAAAGGGATGACATAAACACACGAATTAAGAATGAAACCAAGCCCGAAAACTCCTTTTTCTTTTTTTTTGCCGTTGGTTTTTCTCCACACACCAAACGAAACCCTAATTATTTTTTTTTTGTTTTACTGTGTGTCCAAAAGATGGGGAAATAACCTCCCGTATATTTTTTTTTGAGGTGGGCTGGGTTTCCAAGGCCCAATATTCTTTTTTTTTTAAATTAGCCCATATACAAATCCATAAGGTTTCGTTTTCGATTTGCTTCGTTTAAAGTCATATAACTTGCGTGTTCGTGATTTAAATCCTGTTACGTATCTATTTATTTTCTGAACATAAATACACACGTAATACTAAATAGCTAGTATTTAAATTATTAACTAATAATTATTTTCTGAATAATTAAATTACGTCGCGATATTAATTAAAACTGAGACTGTGTGAATTTATTGGATTTAAGACATTGCGTACGTGTTCGTAAATTAATCCTCGTAAATACATTCTGTCGTGAATTATTTATTTCCTGAATGAATAATACTTTCGTAATACTTGAATTAACACTTTCATTTATTATCTGAATAAATAATTACGTAACGTTTAAATTAAATCTGTGATTGTACGTAATTAATGTTCGTGGACTTTTAAAACGGGTTTTACAATTCTTCCCCTCTAAAAAAAATAATTCGTCCTCGAATTAAGGATGCGATAATGTTGTGGTTTTTACAAACTCCATTTGGAGAAAGTGATTTCATTTTCAAAGAACTTGAAGCAACTTTAGGAGATGTGAACTTACAATATGACGATTCTCCCTCCAATTGGGATGAAGACATTCGTACCATTGAGAAACTTTTAATGAGGACCATATTTCTCCACCATCTCCTAAGGATACCTCTATCGATGATCCGAATTTGACTACGCCTTCCATCGAAAATCCTCCGGATTAGAGCTTAAGGACCTACCGTCTTATCTCGAGTACGTTTTCCTTGAAGACAACAAGAAGTCACCCGTCATCATCGCAAAGGACTTGAAAGAAGAAGAAAAATCCCGACTTATCGCCGTGCTGAAAAATCATAAGAAAGCGATTGCGTGGAAAATTTCTGATATTCGTGGAATTGATCCTCACTTTTGCACACATAAAATTCTCATGGAGGACGACTTTAAACCCACTATTCAAAGCCAAAGAAGGGTGACTCCCAAGATCCACGACGTTATCAAAAAAGAGGTTATCAAACTTCTTGATGCGGGAATGATCTTCCCTATCTCGGATTCACCATGGGTTAGTCCCGTCCATTGTGTGCCTAAGAAAGGCGGAATCACCGTTGTGCCCAATGAAAACAATGAGTTGATTCCTACTCGTCTCGTTACAGGGTGGAGAGTTTGTATATACTATCGCAAACTCAATGATGCTATGAGAAAGGATCATTTTCCCCTTCCTTTCATGGACCAAATGCTTGAACGTCTAGCGGATAATGAGTATTACTGCTTTTTAGATGGTTTCTTCGGGTATTTTCAAATTCCCATCGATCCCAAAGACCAAGAGAAAACCACATTCACTTGTCCTTATGGAACATTTGCTTACAAACGAATGCCTTTCGGCTTATGCAATGCTCCTGGGACTTTCCAAAGGTGTATGATGGCCATCTTCCATGACATGGTTGAAGAAACTATGGAAGTCTTCATGGATTATTTCTCGGTCTATGGTGATTCTTTCTCTCATTGCCTTGCTAATTTAGAACGTATGCTCCAACGGTGTGAAGACACTCGTCTTGTTCTAAATTGGGAAAAATGCCATTTCATGGTAAAAGAAGGCATTGTGCTTGGACATAAAATCTCAAAAGCCGGCCTTGAAGTGGACCATGCTAAAGTGGATGTCATAGCCAAATTACCTCCACCTTCAACCGTGAAGGGTGTGAGAAGTTTCCTTGGTCATGCGGGCTTCTATCATCGATTCATTCAAGATTTTTCTAAAATCGCTCGCTCGATGACCCACCTCTTGGAAAAATATACTCCTTTCATCTTTTCCAAAGAGTGTCTTGAATCCTTCAATCTTCTTAAGGATAAGCTAACTAAGGTACCGGTCTTGGTTACCCCTAATTGGGAGCTACCTTTTGAATTGATGTGTGATGCTAGCGACTTTGCTATTGGAGCAGTTTTGGGCCAAAGAGTGAACAAACACTTCCAACCAATCCATTACGCTAGCAAGACAATGACGGGGGCTCAATTGCATTATACCACTACCGAAAAAGAGCTTTTAGCTGTAGTGTATGCTTTTGAGAAGTTCCGCCCCTATCTTGTCCTTTCTACCACCATCGTGTACACCGATCATTCCGCGTTGAAGTACTTGTTGACTAAACAAGATTCTAAGCCAAGACTTCTTCGTTGGGTTTTTCTCCTTCAAGAATTCAACATTGAAATTCGTGACAAGAAGGGAGCCGAGAACCTAGCCGCGGATCATCTAAGTAGACTTGAGGATCCTTATCAAGGGGATCATCCGAACCAAGAGATCAATGACTCTTTTCTCCTTAAGGCCTTAATGTCTATCAATTCCAATCTTGATGACACCCCGTGGTTTGCGGACATTGAAAACTACTTAGCGGGTGGAATTCTCAAGGAAGGGTTAACGTCCCAACAAAAGAAAAAGTTCTTTAAAGACATTGAACACTATTTTTGGGACGAACCTTACCTTTTCAAACAATGTGCGGATCTTGTCATTCGTCGATGTGTTGATGGGCCGGCAGCTTTACAAATCCTTGATGCTTGCCATAAAGGACCCACCGGTGGTCACTTTGGTCCCAATTACACCGCGAAGAAAGTTTTTGACTCTGGATTTTATTGGCCCACCATTTATCATGACGCTCATGAAATGGTTAAACGTTGTGATGCTTGCCAAAGACAAGGCAAGATCACACATAAAGATGATATGCCTCAAAATTTCATACAAGAATGTGAAATCTTTTATGTATGGGGCATCGACTTTATGGGGCCGTTTCCATCATCTAAAATGAACAAGTATATCCTCGTAGCCGTTGACTACGTTTCCAAATGGGTTGAAGCTAAGGCCCTCCCTACGAATGATGCGAGGGTGGTTGTGAACTTTTTGAAGCAGCTTTTTGCTCGATTCGGTGTTCCTCGTGCTATAATCAGTGACCGCGGGACTCATTTTTGCAATGATCAATTTGCTCGGGTCATGGCTAAGTACGGGTGTCAATCACCGTCTTTCCACCGCTTATCATCCCCAAACTAATGGGCAAGCCGAGATATCTAACCGCGGATTAAAGCGAATTCTGGAGCGTACTGTGGGAGAGCATCGTGCCTCTTGGGCCGATAAAGTAGATGATGCTTTGTGGGCTTTCTTTACCGCTTATAAGACCCCGATTGGTTGTACACCTTATCGTCTTGTGTACGGGAAAGCATGCCACCTCCCTATCGAGCTAGAACATAAGGCATACTGGGCCTTGAAGTGGGCTAACTTCGATATCAACAAAGCCGGCGATCTTCGGAAGATTCAACTCAACGAGCTCAACGAACTAAGGAATCAAGCTTATGAGAACTCATTGATCTACAAAGAGAAGACCTAGATCATCCATGATGCAAGGATTAAGAACCGAGAGTTCCATGTTGGTGATCAAGTTTTACACTTTAACTCTCGGTTGAAGATCTTCTCGGGAAAGCTGAAGAGCCGCTGGTCTGGTCCATTCACCGTCGCCAAAGTCTTCCCATATGGCACCATTGAGTTTTCTCAGCCAAATGGGCCCAATTTTAAGGTGAATGGCCAGCGCGTAAAGTTGTACTTTGGTGAGGACATCTCTCATGAGATGATTCCATCCCTCACCACGTTTCCCTTGAATTAAGTTTTGGGTCGAGTCAGGCTCGTGACTCGGTTAACAAAAACAAGCGCTTCTCGGGAGGCAACCCGTTGATCTATCCTTTACCGTTTTCATAATAAGTGTAGGGGGAGCCCCGTATGTGTTTGTTGTCTTGTTTATTTTTCTGTGCATGGATTAAAGCTTCAAAGATCCATTCTCGATGACTTTTGACGAACCGTGATCCCGTGTACCCGTCTTCCCGGTTTTATCCTAAACTGTCGTGATTCAAAATTTCATATCTTATATGTTCACATTGAAATCACTATAGTTGTCCTTTCCTTAGCAAGATTTAAACAAAGTGCACAATGTCATAAGTGTAGGGGAGTTTACTCCCACATGCTTAAACATTGAGGACAATGTTTATATTAAGTGTAGGGGGACTTCTATCAAAGTAAGTGGGCTTTTCCACGAATTTGTCCTCATTTTAACCAGAAAATTTGATTTTTCGACATTTTTCAAAATTTTTAATCTATTTTGGCCTACTAGTATAGTAGTATTTTCCTTTGCTATCGTTATTTACTTTCCTTGCTAAAATAAAAGTTTAATAAAGTGGTTTTAAATTTTTCAAAGTCATGAATATTTTGACTCAACCCGAGTTTACTTATCTAAGTTTACTCTAGCTAGTATCCTTAACGTGTTTAAGTCAAGTTTTGCAAGGCTTTTATATAGGGAACTTTAAAACGCGAAAGTCTTAACTCTCACGGGTTAAGAACAAGAACTTTTCGCAAGTTCCTATAATTGATCCCAGAGAGTCGTTTATCAAGGGAACTTTGAAATGCGAATTCTAAACTTGAAAAAGTCTAAGAGTTTGCAAGATCCTATAGATGACTCGAAAACCCAAAACTTTGATTTAATTGGCTAAACATCCACGAGTCTCATTCCTTGAGATTTTAAATTGTGGAGAACGAGAGATGATAGAGTCAATTATAAGTTTGGTATTCTTTCATGAATTTATGTGAGTTGATTATAAGCTTTTTCTCCCATCGCTTGCTAATAAATTTTAACTGCAATAAATAAGGTTGTACGATTTGAAAAGTTATTTAGCTTCTAGCACAAGATCGTTTAAAAGTTGCTCGGTATTAATTAGAGTTCATAGCCAAGGCATAACTTATTGAAGCGGAATGCGAAGATTGGCGAGTCCAAAAAGGCCCTAACAAGGAATGAGGGCTACATTTTGTTGCTAAAGATCCAAAAGTGATGTGAAGAATAAGTTATCGAAAATCAATATGAAGGATCGAGACACACGACGAAAAGCAAATACTCTCCTAAAGATCATGGAGAAGTCTATCCAAAAAGGCCCTAACAAGGTATGAGGATAAATAGATCCAAGTCCTAAAAGGAGGCGGATCGTTGTATATCAAAGTCCAAAATAAAGATTGGAGAAAAATGAAGAAGTTGTGGTCCAAGTATGAAGAATCTCTCAAAACTTCAAGTGAAGAAATTCCTATTATGAAGAGAAGACCATAATTTCAAGAACGTCTCTCAAAGATTTGAAGTATGAAGTCGCTGCCAAATATCGGTCCGAGAAAGGTCTCAAATCGTGAAGCGAGTTATGCCAAGATATGAACTTTGAAAAGTCCCGAGAAGCAATTTTAAAATATTTTGTCCTTTAGCTAACTATTGATTAAATCGTGCCACTTTATTTTTAGCCTAAATAACTATCAAAATAAGTCAAACAATGCATCCTCGTGATCATTTAAGACAATATTAAAATATAATAGATACACCTAGGAATAAGGGAGTCTAAGTGAATAATTGGGCCACATGAGTTTGTGTTAGTTTGCTAACTTATAATAAGAATGATCTCGTTTTTAAGCTTGGTATGGGGAACGTGAAACTTGAGAATGATGAACATTCATGACAACCAAAATCCCAATGTAAGTCTTTGATTTCTTACTTGTTTTGTTCTTTTAGTTTCCTTAGTGTTTAGCATTTAATAAAGGCCAAGGTGGGTTATTTATGACGAGAAATGTAATATGTGCTTTGAAATTAATGCATTGCATGAGGGCATTGCAATGGTCAAGTGTAGGGGATTTAATAAGTGTGAAAACACTTATCCTTTTACCACTTATTTCCAATAATAACAAGACCAAAACGTGTATTTTATGTCGTAAAAGTCGGAATTATGCGTGGTTTGTGTTTTTATTGTGTTTTAGGACCAAAAGATGCAAAAGGAAGAAAGCACGGGCTATCACGGGCTTTTATCGAAGAAAAAGACTAAAGACGAAGTCGGAAGATCGAGAATGCAAAAAGAACGGAAGTCCAAGGCCTATTCTGAAGATTTATCGAAGAAAAAGTCTAAAGACGGAAGTTTAATGAAGTCGAAGAACTCAAGTCTAATTATAGAAGAAAATTATAAGACAAGTTCAACTTATATCGACAAATCCCGAGACGACGTCGAGAAAGACAAAGAAATTAAATTGAGTCGAGACGAGAAGAAAGAAAGAAGAAAGGTTAAGCACTTAATCTCCCCACCTCCTATAAATACACTCCTAATCTGTCATTAGAAGGGTGGTTAGTTTTTAGTAGTGGTAGTTATTTTTTAGTTTTATTAAGTGTGTTTTTGTTTTCTCTCTAGTTTTCCTTTCAAGCTTATTAAACTTTTACATTAATCTTGTAATCTTTTGATATTAATCTTTAATTTAATCAAGTTTTTCAGTTAATTCTCATTCTACCTTTCTTAATCTTTTAGTGATTTAATTAATCATGTAGTTGATTTCATCTCTTTGATTATGTGATTGATTTATTCATGTGATTGATCTTTTAGTTTTGATGTGGTGGATGTTTTGAGCTTATTGTGATTGATGATTTACTAGTGTTTGGCTTATTTTTGCTTAAGTTGGTTTGATAGATTAATATATTTGATTATTAATTGATTTTAAATGTTTTGATTATTTAGTGTTTTGGTAGTTTTTAATTTGTGGCTTATTTAGTTCTTCTTAAATTTTATTTGGTTCAAGTTTTGGTTAATTGCTTGTTTGGTTCGTGCTTATTCGTAGCTTATCTCTTTAGTTTTGATATTACTAATTATCTGTATCTGTTCTCTAACTTTTTCGTATTAGGGTTAATTTTTCTGAAATTTTCCTTTTCTCTGAATTTGTCATTTCTATGAAATTGTCATTTCTCTGAAAACCATTTATTCCGAAAAAGTTAATACTCCGAAAAAACAATTATTCCGAAAATCCCATTTTTCTGAAAACTTTGTTTATTCCGAAAATCCAGTTTCTCTGAAAAAGTCTTTATTCCGAAAAACCCATTTTCTCTGAAAACCTCTTTATTCCGAAAATTCCCTTTTCTCTTAAAAATTCTTTATTCCGAAAATCCTATTTCTCTGAAAACATGCATTATTCCGAAAATCCAATTTCTCTGAATAAGTCTTTATTCCGAAAAACCCATTTTCTCTGAAAACCTCTTTATTCCGAAAGTTCCCTTTTCTCTGAAAAGTTTTATTATTCCGAAGATTTCTCTGAATTTGCCACTTTTTCTGAAATTATTGATTTTCCCATTTTCCACTTTTTCCCATTTTTTCCAACTTTTCTCATTTTTATAAATTCACGTTTTATTATTTATATTGTTTTAATTAGTTAATTGCTTTTAGCCTATTATTATTATTTTGCGCATTTACCTTTTAAATAGAATAGATAACCAAACCATTTTATTTTCCACCAAGAACGACCGAGTCACACTTTCTACTAGTAATCAATTCGAAAAGATCGGATTAACGAACTTTCATACGAGGCAAATACCTTGTATTAAGATCCGAACTGAATATCAAAATGGACCTCAGCGGAATAACAGCCCTCCTGCTCCACCACCTGCCACTTTAGCCACTTGGCTAGATTTGTTTAACAAACAGAAACCCCGACTTTTTTGAACAGACTGTAGCTCCAACTGACGCGGAAGAGTGGATCTATCATGTAGAGAATTTTTTTGGAGCTACGGGTTGTGGTGATTCTTTCAAGGTTAGGCTTGCAGTTTACAAATTGGAGGGTCCTGCTCTGCATTGGTGGAGATCTCAGAAACTGTCCAATGGGGGAGATGCTTGGGAGCTTGCATTGACCTGGGCACGTTTCAAGACGATGTTCTATGACCAGTTTTTCCCGCATGCTGAGCAAGCTAAACTGAAGAGGGAATTCCACGTCATTCGTCAGAATCATGGCGAGAACAGCATAAAGTTCATGCACCGATACCTCAGGATGGCTGGATTCTTAGGGGAGGCTGCGGGTACCGCAGAGGAGCAAGCAAAGCAATTTCGCTAGGCTCTTCACTCTAGGACTGCAGATAGGCTGGTGAGTGCCACATTCACTAATGTGTCCCAAGTAGCTAATGCAGCTCGTGATATTGAGATGCTTTCCGAGAGGGATGAGCTCGAGAATGTAGAGCGTCCTGAGAAGAGGTACATCTCATACAACAGATTTAAACAATTTAACTCCGATTATTACTTGTCAACTTACATGTTATGTCTTATCCAATTATAATCCTGCAGACACAGAGGAGGAGACCTATCCCAATCGGCTACTCCACATCATAACTACAGAAACCACGGTCAGTCTTATGACCGTAATCGATCAGATAAGAGGAGCGGTGGTGATAACTACCGCGACAGCTCAAACTCATCTGGCAACTACAGGTGATTATTTAAGCTCCAGAAATACTAGACTATCGTGTTAAACAGATCTTAAATTTTTGTATATTTCAACAGAGATGCTGGACAGGGGCGTGACCAAAACAACAGGTTCACCCGACCGGCAAATTCTGGTAATTTTAAAATTTCAGCCAAACAGCCTTATTTCAGTTATGTTATCAGAATCGTGACACGTGTTTATCTTCGTAAATCAGGTTCTCAGCAAACCAGAGCTGCTTCTACCGGGTATTCTTATCCCACTTGCATCACATGTGGGAAGAAACACCCGGGACCTTGCCGTCGTGGTACGGGTAGTTGTTACAAGTGTGGTCAGTCGGGCCATTTGAAGAGGGATTGCAAGAGCGAGGATGCTGCCGGTACCTCAGGCCAGATTCCTCAGATTTTACCTCCACCACCACCAATACCACCAACCACTGGTCGTGTCTACACTACTACCCGTGAGTAAGCAAATAAGACCACAGGTACCATTACTAGCATTTTGTTTATACACAGACAGTCTGCCTGCGTGCTTTTCAATACAGGCGCCACACACTCAGTTATATCTACTTCATATGCTGCTAGAATAAACATGACCCCTACTCCACTAGACAGTGTACTTAGTATATCTACCCCTATGCGAGACTCTGTACTCATTACCCAGGTGTATAAGAATCTCCCTCTTGAGTTTGATGATAAAATCCGTCCAGTCAGTGCCCTTCCTCTAGTTATGTGTGAATTCGATATTATTATAGGTATGGATTGGTTGTTAGCCCATCGTGCCACTATAGATTGTCACGCTCATCGGGTTATCTTTGGTGATATCCAGACACCAGAGTATATTCACCGGGGCTTCCTACCAGGAAAACATGTTCAGATCATTTCAGCTTTACAGGCCCGTACTTTACTATACCATGGTTGTGAGGGTTTCCTAGCTACAGTTCATGACACGACTTCTGAGACACCTTCAATTCATGATCAGCCAGTTGTGTCAGATTTTCCAGATGTTTTCCAGAGGAACTCCCAGGCTTACCTCCCATGCGAGAGGTAGAATTTGGTATTGATCTCATTCCAGGTGCAGAACCAGTATCCAAAGCTCCATACCGTATGGCTCCTGTAGAGCTTAAGAAACTAAAAGATCAGCTTCAGGAACTTCTAGAAAGGGGTTTCATTCGTCCAAGCGTGTCACCTTGGGGCGCGCCAGTTTTATTTGTCAAAAATAAGGATGGTAGTATGCGATTGTGTATTGACTACCGTGAGTTGAATAAGCTCACTATTCGTAACCGTTATCCACTTCTTCGTATTGACGATTTATTCGATCAGCTTCAGGGTGCCAAGCACTTCTCAAAAATCGATCTACGATCAGGATACCATCAGTTGCGTGTAAAAGAGCAGGATATATCCAAAACTGCTTTTCGCACGAGGTACGGTCATTACGAGTTTGTTGTTATGCCATTCGGTCTCACGAATGCGACTGTAGTATTTATGGACTTGATGAACAGAGTCTTCCACGAATTCTTAGACAAGTTTGTGATTGTATTCATCGATGATATCCTTATTTTCTCCAAATCTAAAGAGGAACATGAGGATCATCTCCGTACAGTTTTGCAGATTCTCAGACGAGAGAAGCTTTACGCTAAATTTTCTAAGTGCGAGTTTTGGCTGAATACAGTGGCGTTTCTAGGTCATATTGTTTCTGCAGAAGGAATCACTATGGATCCTGCAAAGGTGGAGGCTATCACCAACTGGCCGAGACCTACATCTGTCACAGAGATACGTAGTTTTCTTGGGTTAGCGGGTTATTACCGCAGGTTTGTGGAAAACTTCTCACGTTTGACGTTACCATTGACCCAACTTATGCGAAAAGGTGAGAAGTTTATATGGACCGAGGAGAGAGAAAAGAGTTTTGAGGAACTCAAGCATCGATTGATCTCGACACCGATACTTACTCTTCTATCCGGTACAGGTTGTTATTAGATTTACAGTGACGCTTCAGGAAAGGGCTTAGGCTGTGTTCTTATGCAGCATGGGAAAGTCATTGCCTATGCTTCGCGTCAACTGAAGCCGTATGAGAAAAATTATCCTACGCATGATCTAGAGCTCGCAGCAGTCATTTTCGCCCTTAAAATCTGGAGGCATTATTTATACGGTGAGTCGTGTGATATCTTCACCGATCACAAAAGTCTCAAGTACATATTTACCCAGCGAGAGCTCAACATGAGACAGAGGCGATGGCTAGAACTACTGAAAGACTATGACACTAATATTCAGTATCACCCAGGTAAAGCAAATGTAGTAGCAGATGCCCTTAGCAGAAAGTCAGGAATGATAAATGGCATCAAAGTTCAGGAAGAAATTATTCGGGACTTAGAGCGGTATGATATTGAGCTCTTAGTACGCGGTCAGAGGGGATACTGTGCTAGTCTGAGGGTAGAACCAGATTTACTCTCTAGGATTAAAGCCGCACAAAAGGATGATGGTGAAATCTGGGCGATTGTCCAGAACATTGACCAGCAGACCAAATTTCGCATCAATGACGATGGTATCGTATGGCAGGGTACCAAACTCTGCGTTCCAGAAGACCCTGCTCTCAGAGAAGCCTTAATGACTGAGGCTCACAGCTCTCCGTTCTCTATCCATCCAGGTTCCACTAAAATGTACCACGATCTTAAGCAGCATTTCTGGTGGAGCGGCATGAAACAGGATGTCACAACTTTTGTGTCTGGATGCTTAACCTGCCAGCAGGTTAAGACAGAGCATCAGCGTACCAGTGGTCTTCTTCAGCCATTAGATATTCCAATGTGGAAATGGGACAAGATCTCTATTGATTTTGTCACTGGACTACCACAAACTCAGCGAAGACATGATGCAATCTGGGTTGTTGTCGATCGTTTGACCAAGTCGGCACATTTCATTCCTATCCGTAAAGATTTTGCAGTCAGTAAATTAGCAGAACTATTCACCAAGGAAATTGTACAGTTACACGATACACCTTCAGAAATTATATCAGATAGGGACCCACGTTTCACTTCTCATTTCTGGGAAGGTTTGCATAAAGCTTGGGGAACTAGGCTCAAGCTCATCATAACTTTTCACCCGCAGACAGACGGTTAGTCAGAGCGTACCATCCAGACCTTGGAGGATATGCTACGCGCCTGTGCATTAGAATGGACAGGACACTGGGATGACTACATTTGCTTGGTCGAGTCTGCCTACAACAACAGTTGGCATGCTAGTATCAAGCGTGCTCCATTCGAGATGTTATACGGCAGGAAATGTCGTGCTCCTATTTGTTGGGTCAAGTAGGAGAACGGTTGATTGAAGGACCAGAATTAATAGAACTGACCAATGAAAAGGTCTCCATTGCTAGGGCAAAGCTGCAAGAAGCGCATACTCGCCAGAAGAGTTACTCCGACAAGCATCGCAGAGATCTATCATTTCAGACTGGGGATCGTGTGTTCCTCAAAGTATCACCCGCACGCGGCATCAGACGTTTTGGCCTCAAAGGCAAGCTCAGCCCTCGTTACATCGGACCGTTCGAAATCCTTGAACGTATCGGTGAAGTGTCATATCGGTTGGCGTTACCACCTCAGCTTTCACACGTCCACAACGTGTTTCATGTATCATTACTCAGAGGGTACAACTATCATGAGCTTCACAAAGTGAATTATCCACTCGATCAGATTCGGGAGGATCTATCTTATATTGAGGAACCCGAAGCAGTTTTAGATCTCCAAGATCGAGTTATGAGAAGGAAGACCATTCCTTTCGTCAAAATCCTGTGGAGGAACCATACCGAGCGAGAGGCCACTTGGTAAACATAGGAGTCTATACGGACTTCTTACCCTCACTTTCAGTTTTGATTCGGGTATGTCTTTTTCAGCTTTTATATCCTCAGCTTAATAGCATTTTCAACTTTTCCCCCAGTCAGCTTACGTACCTTATAATTCGGGGACGAATTCTTTTTAGAGGGGAAGAATTATAAAATCCAGTACGGCCGTATCCTTAATTCGGGGACGAATTATTCTTTTTAGAGGGGAAGAATTGTAAAACCCGTATCTAAATCAGAAAATGTAAATACGTGGTTTAATTATTTAAACTATTTACATATTAATTATTGACGAAAACAAACGCGGGAAATTATATACAAGTATTTAAAAGAAAAAAGAGAGAATAAGAAAAGTGAAAGGGCCAAAGGGCCGGTTTTGGTTTAAAGAGGAATAGAAATTGGGCCTAAGCCCATTACAAAAAAATATATACGGGACTTTAACCCTTCTCCCATACCAGACGTACACAAAAACAAAAAAAATTTTTATTAGGGTTTTGTGTTCTTAGAAAGGGGCCGACGGCTGGAGTAAAACGAAAGAGAAACACAGTTCGATTTCTACAAATAATTCGGTTATACATTCATTCGTAATCAACCTCACGATCTAGGTACCACCTTTCCTTTATTTGTTTTACAAATCATGAAATCATGAGTTTTAATCACCAAGAACATATATCAACCTAAATTCATAATTTAATCAGTCGGGTTTGGGTTTGTGGGCACAAAAACTAAGAGTTGGTAACTCTCGGTGAGGCTGTTGGTTGCGCAGCCGAGACCTACAAAGGTCTCGGTGGTTTTCTGTGGTGATCAGCCAAAAACAAACCCAAAACAGTGGGGTAATCATGTCATAAGGGGGTGTTTATTTCAGTAAACAGTGGGAATACCCAAAGAGGGGTAATCGTGTCATAAGGGGGCGTTTGGTTAGTATAAACAGTGGGAAAATAGTAACCTAGCAGTGGGAACTAAGTGCTTAATCAGTGGGAAAAAATGGGACAGAAAAACAGACAGAAAAACAGGAAATATTAAATAACATTAGCGACAGTTTTGCGACAGTTTTTCTGTCGCAGAATTGTTATATATGCAGTTTTAAAAGGACAGCTTTTAGCGACAGTTTTAGTGACTCAGATTCTATCGCAAATTCATATAGGCAGATTTAATTATAGTTTGTTGATTTATTTAGTGCGACCGAGATGGGGGTATCTCGGTAGGCTCGGGATATAGTTTAAACATAAAAAAACGAGGATTTATATATTATACCTTTTTATTAATTATTTTGTAAATGTCTTAAATTGTATTTTAAATGAGTTAAATTAAAATAGTTTTAATATTTAAAAAGGGTATAATTTTATGAATTATAATATTTTAAAACTTCTAATTTAGAAATCTTATGTTTTAACGAGTTAATTTATTTTATTCTTAACATAACGTCAGAACACGTTGTATCATAATTATTAGTGAGTTGTTATATATATATTAAGAGGATTAATATAAATTCAGAGTCATCAGCTAATATACGTACTGACTTCTAGAAATAAAATAAATAATTGAAAAAGCCAATAAGATCCGTAAATTAAATAAGCGAATATCAGTTTACTTATTCACGTCCCTTATTCATGTAGCTCGCGTGAAATCAGAGTAGACCTTCCGTCAGTTGATCTCGGTCGGTTACTGGACACGAGGTACGAATTTTCCGTCCTTTCAGTAAGGACTTCCTTTCTATGCATGACTAGGATTCCCCGTCTGCAGCCAAATGTTTTTCCCCGTATGTGTTTAAGCTTATTAGTAATCATGTTAAAAACTACATAAGTTGCCTGAGCATTATATACAAGCACGACCAGTTCATGTACTAGTTATGGAGGTACCGTAACTACGACACTAGAGGCACCGGTGTCGTGACTCACATGCAGGAGAGTGATATCCTGCATCGTCCCACTCATGTTCATTTTGGCCTTTTTTTATCAGTATGTTTAGTGGGGCGTATGGAGGAATCCTAGGCTTATCAGTTTACAAGTTATCAGGGTGAATGTGGTGTGTGCTCTACATCCTTCACATTGGAGCTGATCCCTCCACCCAGCACAGTATTCAGAGGTCACCCCTCTACAGTTATTTAGAGGTCACCCCTCTACAACATGACGAGGTCACCCCTCCAGTTATTCATGCACGGTTGTTACAGCACGTGACCTATATAAGCTCTGGCAATTAAAATACAGTAAATACATGTTTTCAGATTTAATAGTTAATAATTCAGTTTCAGTATTTATAAACCAGGTTTCTCAGATTTTATACAGGGTACTACTACATGTTACATATCAGTCTCATAGCTTCATTGTTTGTCATTTATTCCATTTCTTTCAGTACATTCTTATCATGCTTTATATCCGTTCACTGAGCGTTATGCTCAGCCGTAGTTTCCTTTCATGTTTCCAAACGGCAGGTACACAGGGACGATCTTAGGACTTCTAAGAGAGCACGTGCATTGGATGGGAGCTATCCAGACTCCTTTACTTTATGCACAAATTACATTACTTTGGTTGTTTGGACACTGTTTCGTCCTTTTCTTTCAGTATTTAAATCTTTATATTTTGAGCTTATGTTTGGACTACCGATGTTTGATTCTGGTATTTCCGTATGGTCAGTTAATGTTAAATACATTGCCTTGCATGCATTGATGACACGCCATAAATACACGTAACGGTCCATTTATCCAAGTGGGGTGTTACACTATACTATCTACAAAATCATTAGATCTTTTCCTCTTCCCAACCGCTTTTCCAGCAGGTTCCTTCTTAACAGTAGGTTCTTTTTTACTAGCATGGGGTTCTTTTTAATAGCAGCACTAGACTTCTATGAAGGAGCTTTTGACTTTGGCATTGCACTAGTTCTTGTTTTAGTTTCAGCGGGAGGAGGTGAATTAGATCCTTTATGACCTAAATATTTCTAACGCTTGTTCGTATTACGATGAACTGCAAAAAGTAAGAAAACAACCAGTTAAGTACTAAAAAGTTACAAATATAAAAACATATGCATGATTTAACATAAATCATGCATGATTTATCATAAATCATGCATGATTTAACATAAATCATGCATGATTTAACATACATGATTCATGATGAATCATGCATGATTCATCATGAATCATGCATAACTCATGATGAATCATGCATAACTCATGATGAATCATGCATGATTCATGATGAAAACAATACACAACTATCTAAAAATTACAAACACGCCATAATTAATCCTAAACAACATTAAACACGCCACTGATTTTGCTGTTGAATTCTCAATTCACGACAATAACTAGCAATAAAACAGTAAACATAAAGCACGAAAATAAGCAGGCAATCTTATAAGTTTCGTTTACTTGTTTTACTTGTTTGCATAGACTCAAAACTCACAGCTAAACACCCAAATCACACCACTTTTATGGATCAATTATGCATAGTTAAGCTTTAAAGAACAACAGCAGGTACCAACTGGTTTCTATGTTTTTTTTTTCTTTTTGATTCTTTTGGGTTCACAACCACCAAATTCATAAACACAAAGCCCAAATCACTTAAAATGCCAGGATTTTATCAAGATTCAAGCCAGTCACTCAGCACCTTGCCTCTTTTTCTTTTATTTTTGGGTTTATGGATTTTACTTGTTTGGTATTGGTACATAGGCACCCCACAAGCTTTTGTGCTTGTTGGGAGTCGCAACTAAATAACAAGCACGCACAAATAACACCTAAGCAGAAAACAATCAATCCACAGGAATGAAAAATGCCACAAAATAGAAAAGAGAAAACAACATGCTTTGTTAACTTGGTTTATATGGTTTCTTTTTTTGTTGTTGGTTATGTTTTGGTATGCTGCTAGGATAACACAGGGCACAAAACACAAACCAAAACGCCAAATGCAATCCTAAAAGCTAAAGTTTAAGGCCACGAATTTTGCATATGAACACAGTGGACCACATAATTTGCAACAGCAGGCACACCTTATATCCTTTTTTTCTGGATGTTTACGCTTTGGTTTTGATTTATACTATGAGTAGACACAGCCTTGAATGGTTGTTTTTGCTTTTCTTTGATTAGACAAGATGCACAGGTACTTAATCATAACATTTGACATTTGACAAGGTCCCAAAATGCTCGTAAAGTGCTTATTAGTCCTGATTGTAGATTACAAGCATTTTTATAAAAATAAGCCTAAAAATCAATAAAGCTAATAATCATAAAATAAGCCTAAAATAACTTGATAATTATAAAAATAAGCCTAAAATCATAAAAATAAGCCTAAAAATCAATAAAGCTAATAATCATAAAATAAGCCTAAAATAACTTGATAAATATAAAAATAAGCCTAAAATCATAAAAATAAGCCTAATAATCTAATAAACAACCAGTAAATTAAAGCTATTAATAACAAAAATAAGCATAAAAAACTAAAAAATAAGCATAAAAATAAGCAATATAAACTCAACAAAAATAAGCAATATAAACTCAAAAATAAGCAATATAAACTCAAAATAGGCATAAAAAGCATAAAAACAATTAAAAATAAAAATGCAATGGATTACCAGGAGCCAAGGCATCTTTAGGATTAGAAGCCATCTCTGATCGATTGGTAGGGTTTCAATCGGAAATGGAGTTTCAATCGCTATCGGAGATCGATTATTAGGGTTAGATCTGTAATGGAGAATGATCGGAGAGTGATTGGGGGTGGCGGAGATGATTGGGGGTGGTGGTGGTAGTGGCGGAGATGATTGGGGGTGGTGGTGGTGGTGGCGGTTAGGGTTTATGTGTGTGTAAAGTAGGAGTATGTGTGTGTAAAGTAGGAGTATGTGTGTGTAAAGTGGGAGTATGTGTGTGTAACGTGGGAGTATATGTGTGTAACATTACGTTAGTGGGAAAATAAACCTTTTTTTAATTAATTTAATCTGGACCCTTTGATGTAAGTAAAATGGGTGGCTAAGATGAGTCCATTGGGACTTTGCTAAAAAGTGAGACTATGTTGAACTTTTGGCATATCATATATGATAACCATGTATACATAATCAAAAGATGCAAAAAAAATATTATTATTGAAACTACTCTGCTTTTCAACAATAAATTATTCTTAAAACAGATTATCAAATGATGAATTCATGAATAACGCCTACTCCGTCTTGATCCTTAAAACATATCCGTGCGCATCCTCTTGTTGCTTTTGCTCCAAATCGGGCAATCACAACATCTCCGTCTGACTGCATTAATAAAAGAAAGAAAAGAACATATTATACAACATTTTAACACCAATTACTCATATATATATGGTATAAGACATGTTTCAAGAGTTTATACAGATTTTCTAAAAAATACTCATACAAAATCTGTTTTTATTGTGGTTTGTTTGATATATCATATATGATAGTTATATCATATATGATAACTGATGATATATCATATATGATATCTATCATATATGATATATCATTAGTTTTCATATATGATATATCAAGCTCTTTTCAGCTTACATCAACAAACTTAATTCAAGTTACATTTTTTGTGGTTTGTTTGATATATCATATATAATAACTGATGATATATATAATATATGATATATCTATCATATATGATATATCATAAGTTATCATATATATAATATGTCAAGCTTATTTCAACTTACATCAACAAACTTAATTCAACTTACATAAAATACCGTATGATTCGCCAAAATAAGCTAATAAGCTAGCTTATTCATAACTCTCGTGTAATTTGTAAGCTTATTCACATAGCTCCTATCTAATTCACAAGCTTATTCATAACTCTCATCTAATTTAAAATCTTATTCAAACAAATAAGCTTATTCACATAAATCACCTAATTAAAAGCTAATTAAAATAATTCGATCAAAATAAGAACAATCAATCAGAATAATTCGATCAAAATAAGAAAAATCAATCTTAATATTTTGTTCAAAATAAGCGAATGATAATAAATTAATAAGCTTATTCAAAATCATATAAGCTAAAAAAATAAGAATAGATTATGAGAATACAAACCTGATATGAATTAGTGTTAATTAATTGATCTAATTAATCGATCTGTGATGGTGTTCGTGACGGAGTTGTGATTATGCGCTTCAGTTTGTAGATAGAGAAACTAGATCGGGGGTAGAGAGAGAAGTGACATACGGTGTGTGTGTGTGTGTGTGTGAGTGTGTGTGTGTGTGTGTGTTATGAGAAAGAAAGGAGAAAAAAAATTATATAGTGGGCGGGTGAAATGACGAAAATACCTCTTCAGTGTAAAATGGAGATTTAATCCCAGCCATTAGATGGTAGAGAGATGGAATGCGTGGATGAGTCCCCTCATATCTTATATAATTTTGGTATTCATATGAACTTAAATTAGATAAACATTCAAAGTTTATATAGTGTTTTATGGTTGTGTCATTTTAATTTTTGAGTGACTAAAACGAAATATTTCGAACTTGGTTATTATTTTATGGCATGTATAATTTTTATTTATGTATAACTTGGTTGTATATTATGTTGGTTGGGTTAGCTAAATTCAAAGGATGATTATTTGTTGTTATGGTATAACCAAATAATGCACAGTAAAGATAGTTTTGTAAATAATTACACAATAATGAAATATATTGAAAGTTAGATGTTTTTTGTGGTAGTTTAAATTTTGAATGACTTAATTGGAACAGTCATCAAACTTTGTTACTATTAAGCAACATTTTCTGTTGATACAAAAGTTGGATGGTCCTTGTCTAACCCGAATTAGGCTTAATTCGGGTGTCCAGGGCTCCGGCTCTCGCACCAAATAAACTTCGGTTTGGGATCCTGCACACTAAAAGTAGCACGCTGTTAGGCTTACCGTGGGAACGTATCCCACAATTAGACTCCAGCGTGAGAGTAAGTAATCGGTTTAAGGGTTATTAATCGGTGAATGATGAAAGTGGTGAGTGAATTGTACCTTTGTGAAACCCTTGGGGGTTCCTTATATAGACGGTAAAACCCTAGTGGGCTTTACCGAAGCTTTGCCCCAAGCAAGAGATAAGTACCATAATTAGTTGATTGTTATCTTCTAATTATGGTTAGTGTATATCCTCTTCCTTAAGGTAAATCATAATTTTAATTAGATTGTGATTCTGGCTAACCCTCTACCGGACGTACCGGGTCGTGGGTCGCACATGGCACGTGCGGCCACTGCTCATCCGAGACCCATAGGCTCAAATAATATTACTCCAACGCATTTGTAATGGGCCGGATACGGGTAGTACCCGTGGGCCGGGTTTATGACCCGGTTGGGGACTATACGTAATCATGTCCCCCATAGTCTAGTTGTTACAACCGTAGGCGTAATATCTAGACTAAAGAATTCCATCCAACCGTATTCAGAAAGGAACATATTAAATGCCGAAATAAATGTTGTGATGGTTATTTATACAGCCGAAACATCATAAATAAGTCATTGAATATGGGCATGGACTGACCGTCCATGATGTCACATTCGACTGTTAATCTGACATGGCTGAAAAAGTGCTCATTGGGGACTGGACATGGAGCCACGTAAAATATGACCAAGAAGTGACCCGTGGGCCCCTTTGGCACTTCACTTACCCACAGAACATGGACCATCAGATCGCATTAGTGGAATACACGTGGCAAAAATCCATCGTTTGACAAATACCGAGGCAACACTATATATTAACCGATGCATGACTGTGCACACACACAGATAAAAGCTTACATCCGCCATGAACGTTTGCAACCTATTCACATCCATCCTCCTTTTTCGCACGGACATCCACTTTTACAGGTTAGATCACCGCGTCTTTCTCCATATTTATATAAAACATGGTTAAAGACGTTCCCACCATCACGTCCGTGCTTAACATGCTATCAGCGGATAAATTGACTGATTTTTGTTCTGAGTATTACATACCCGATAATCTCCACCCCACCCTACCTGGCCCCGGTGATGCAATCACCGACTTTCCATGGGGAAAGATAGGGTTGTATACTCGGTTTTTTGACGCGGCTAACTACCGCATACCCTTCTCTAGGTTCCTCGTAGAGCTGTAAACATACTATGATGTTCATATAACCTAGTTACATGCGATTGGTGCATGTAAAATAAGCCAATTTGAAATCCTTTGTCATACCCGCAATGTAAATCCAACTGTAAACCTTTTTAGAGTCTTCTACGTGCCACAGTTAGTCAACGGCTGGTTATCATTTAAGAAACGTCCGGGCAACTCCCCAACTAGTTATAACAAAGCTTTAGACTCCTTAAAGAACTAGTATGACCGGTTCTTTTTTATAGACGCAGTCGTCTTCCCCTTCTCGTTTGTCTTTAAACACTCCATTCGCACGGATAAGCTTCCCCAAGTAGGTACATATATTGCTAGAGACGTACATGAATTAGATACACATCGTACAGGGTTCCAGTGTTCCACAAACAATTTCCAGAATCCTTCTTATGCTTAATAGGGCTAATCCGTGACTACTATGGAAGATCAGATCGTTATCCTGTATTTTGGAGACGTCAGAACGAGGGTGGGTATAACTGTCGTTATATGATTGCATGATTACTTATTAGCCGTAGCTAACAAATAATTTGTTTTTGTAGAAATGAATCTACTTGGACTTATCCGCCAAGGAGATCCCAAGCTGGTCCCTCAGGGAACTCGGCCAAGACGTGAAGACGAGCCCACACTCCTTGATTTTACCAGGAATATCACCCTCCCATTGGATATGGTCCCCAACCCCCATTATGACATGGAACAGTCTCTTATCGAGAAGTCTCCACTAGACTTTGATAATGAGGATGGGGATCACAACTTGCTTGATCAAGAAGCCGGGTCATCTGCACCACCTCATACCACCACCCAAATCCATGAAGAACAGGGCGACAACATAGAAGTCATGGACGAGGAGCTTGAGGCTCTATTTGAGTCAGGGGACGAGGCAGCAGATGGCCAAATACCGAGGCACCAGTCATCCCAACCACCAGGAGGTGGAAGTCCAAGAGGAAGCTGAAAAAGGTAGTACAAAAAGTGGAATAGGGGAAATTCAATGCCCCCGTCAAAAGATTACGGCAAGACCACCCCCAATTCCAAAGTGGTGGCATGGGCGCAGCCCAAACTTCAGGTATGCCGTAGGACGCAGCCAGTGGACAACAACAAAATGAGCTGCATTTCTGAACCCGACTCCTGTCACTGCCATACCACCTACTAAATCGGAGTTGGCCAAAGATACCATGTACGTGCCAAATCATATATCTTGTACGACTTTATCATATGACATCCATGACAGTAATGTGTGGGTATATATATATATATATATATATATATATATATATATATATATATATATATATATATATATATATATATATATATATATATATATATATAGGAATACTCATTCTAATGCCGCAACCAATGAAGGCAACGTGACAAAGGAGAAGGTGCATGATACTGAGACTAATACCAAGGTGCCTTCCCAGCCATGGAAGAAGCCACACCCTCCCATTCTGGCACGGCCGATGAAGATCTTGTGCAGTATGGTACAACGCCCTTTTTCTGCCCAAGGTGGAATCTATCCACGACAGATAGGCTAAGCACTCTAAAAGCATGCAAGGACTTCATGGATCATGTTACGCCTCCTGGTATTGTAGCGGATCTTCGTGAACTAACACATGATAACCTCATGGAGGAGTACAATGTGTCATCCATTCACCAAGTTGCAACTGGCGGCTATGCGCCACAGATTTGAGGCGGCCAGACGTCATATCCAAAGTATGGACAGAAGGATCGTCCGTAGGGAAAAATTAGTCGTGCAACATGAATCAACAATCACATCCCTACGGACACGACTATCCACCGCCGAAGCCACCATCGATGAACAGGCAACTCATGCCAGTACACGTGATCCTCGCATTTCCGAGTTGGAGGCCGAACTCGAAGCTGCAAACGGCAAGGTATAAATACACCACTTGTATTTAATAAATTTCGTTTACTATGTATTCGTTTACATATATATAGGTATCATCTCATAATTGATGACCTGAACCCGTGCCTGTAGGTAGCCACGGCTGAGGCCGCTACTATAACATCCAATATATTTGGCTAATGTAATATCCATGTTCATAAATAAAGAGGTGATTTTACTCAGAAATTTTTGCATTTTCACTATACTATATGACTGACTTATGGATCTTACTATCACAATTGCCACATCAACATATGCCTATGTTTTAAACACTATGTATATATCAAATATGAGTTCTAAAAGTAATCACGTGTATAAACAATGAATAAGAACAACTCAAAATACCCTAAATTCCCATAGAAACCTTATAAATCCCTTATAAACTAATATTTCAAGCAATATAACCACAAAATGACTATGTACTATTAATAAACACTTTACACTAATTCTAATCCTTCATATAAAGAAAAGGTAAATAATCATAAAACACTAATATTCACTAATCACAAGCTAATTACAAGGAAATGACCTAAAACCAAGATTAGCATATAAAATCCAACCTATAATGAATTAGACTCTAATCTTTTGCAACAAAACATAAAACTTAACTAAGTATCATAATATAATCATACATTTATCTTGAACTAAGTTACAAATTATTAAAGCATAAAGTACAAGTTTTCAAAGCATAGAACCTTAAGCTTACTTAAATAACCCTAGAATATGATCAACCCATATAAACCCTTAAACTAAGAATGTAGAACCCATAGAAGTCATAAACATACTATATAAGACTTAGAATAAGTGTACATTAAGATATAAATCTTAATTACCCAAAATAGAAAGTCATTAGGCTTAATGATGTAGAACTCTTATATTAAGAAATCTACATGGAATCATCACCTAGTTATTTAAGGACAATTCTATAAATACTCATAGGACTTCATTAAGATTATAAGATAATGTACAAGTACCTTAATGCACAAGGTATAAGATTTCAATGCATGACTTGTAAATTAGGTCAAAATAGGTATTTTCACTCTTTAGACATGTTTACCTAAACTAAACCCTTAAACCAAGTGTAAGAACTCTTTGGAAACTTAACAAAATTTCTAGGACCTAAATTAAGTTTAAATCAGTATCTAAGAGGAGGATAATCACATTTACTAAGATTAAACCTAGATCATTAGAAAACCCTAATCTACAAAGTATACTTCCTATTTTCACATCAAACCTTTGTTAAACTTCAAAACAAGGACCCAAATCTCTTAAATAGAATTTCTAAACCCTACTTAAGACTTAATCATTCACTAATCACTTTCCTAAGTCCATAGTCACCAAAAACACAAATCATAAGTTACAAGTGCTAAAAATTGAATCCGGTTTTGTATTTTGCCTCCAAAACTAATTTTCAAACCTTTTCCCTCCATTCTAAATTCAAAACCAGATATTTATGACTTTTAAGATATTTTGGGAGAGTGACAAGTAGGTGCATCACCTCCTTGCTTGCTACACATCACCATTCTCATTCATATGTAGCCGTGATCCATTTTGAGCCACAAGGAAGGATTAGATCAAACCTAGAGTCTAAGAACTTATGTAGACCTTCACTAGCCTCCCTTAATCACTACTCTATCTATGTTACACTTCCTAAGCCTTAACTTGGAGCCTAAGTTGCCAAACTAGTATAAATAGGGATGAATGACCATAGGAAGAACTTGCACATCTTTTCCTTTGTATCTCCTACCCATTATCCATTTACACCTCTATATACGTCTTAGGACATCCCACAAGATCATAAGTCAGATCAAAAAGGTTGCCATTGAAGCTCTCGAAGCTTTGGTAGCAAGTTGTGTTCATAAGAAGCCATAAGGAGCCATTTTGGAGCTACCTAGGTAAAATCTATGCTAACCAAGATTTTATATTGTTATAATGCTTATTTAGACTTTTTATAATTTCAAAGTTATGTTATAAAGATAATCTAAAAGAAACTAAGTCATTTCATCATTTTAAATGAAAGTTATAAGTTAAAGATGTCTTAAAACCCTAATTTTGTATTTTACCTAAAATAATGAGCAAAAACCCATTTCAAAAGCTATAGTTCTGGATAAATGTTTTTATTATGATTATAAATGTATTCATAAACTTTGTTTTGAAATCCTAGATCATTTGGATCATTTTTTAGCTTGTTATGTGATTTTTACAAGTTTAGGGACTAAAACTATAAATTCTGAAACTATTTATCATTTTGGGCCAAAAGTGTCATCTTATGAAAGTAAAAACTATAAGAATAAATGTTGTAAAGTTTGGGACCTTAAGGTTAAATATTGAAGGTTCAAAATGCAATTTTTAAAACTATATACTTTAAGGGTAAAAAGTGTAAATATACCAAACTATAACTACAAGGGCTATTTTTGCCAATATTGAAACTCAAAATGTAATTAAATATATTTTGTAATGTTAGTAGGGAACTTTGTACAAAGATGTTCCATCTCGATATTACGTTATGACTGAGTGGTTGGGTTTATGATTTAAAGTGCCCTCGCTCCTCAAACGTTTATAGAATGACTTCTGAGTATAATGGCCTAAACAATGATACTATTACTCCAAAATAATTGAATCAAAGAATGTGTATATAGAAATAATGAACTCAGATACTAACACTTGATATATATGCATATTGTGTGTCAGTCCAGATTCCGTGAGAAGGATGTGGTTGAATAATCAAAAGACTTTATAGGCTAAGGTGAGTTTATAGCCTCACTCTTAAAATCTTATAAGCAATTTGAAAACCCGTGAGGGGGATATATGCAAAACTGGAATACAAGTGTTTTTGTATGTTGCCTATATGATTATTGACACTATGTTTACTTGTTTCTATCAAAAGTCCCTTTTTAATCGTGAACCGCTAATCATTTAATGAGCGGTAATATCATGAATAGTACTATTAGAGACTGACATCTCCTATCTGGGCAAGTCGCACTTGCTAGTAGCTAATGGTCTATTCCTAGGCTAAACAGATATACTTTTTTTGCTAAAATTTAGGATAGTCTGGAAATCTTCCTGCTTAAGGGCAATTTGTTGGATTTTTCTGATAATGTCTAGTCACGGGTCATGAGCTAGTGCAATAAGAATCGATGAATTTGAAAACTGGGTGTATAATAGTGTAGCCCGAGAGTCACACTTGTATTCAAATGATGTTCAAAACCTATAAATTCACTCAACATTCATGTTGACTTTAAGCATATATCTCAGGTAATTGAAGACTGGCGTGCTGTGAAGGGTGGTGTCTTGAATAAGTTGTCATTCTATCAATAACACTAAATCTTTGGGAAAACTGTGTTTGTACAGCGTATGTACAGTTGTTTATTAACTCTGATTTAAATAAATGAATGATAACATTTGTTTTATAAAAATGTCTTTTTGGCCTTTTCTCTTATTGTGATTATAGTACTATGAAGTAATACCCCAGATTAGCTTCTGTTGCTATATGGTAAAAATGAGGGTGTTACAGATTGGCATCAGAGCTTGCAGTTATAGAGAATAAGGTTTTTCCTAAACTATAACTAAGATTTTAAAAATTCAAGACTATCAGCCGTCAGCAGCGCCAGTGTAAGATTTTTATCCCTTTAGTAGCATATCGTATGTTATTATTTTATAATAACTACAAGGATGTCTACTTCTACCTATATTCTCATTTCCGACGATGAAGAAAGAGAAATCCTGATGTTCACTCCATCTCTAGCAGATGTGCGTGTTCCAAATTTGTCTTTTTATGATACTCCTGAAGTACAAGAATATTTGTCACATCAAACTGAAGTGATGAATAGTACACCTTCATCTACGTCTCGTTTTCTGTTACCTGAGGATCTTTATTCGTCTCCCAATCGAAGTCGCGAAGAGCCTTATGAAACTAAACAGGTGTCTGGACCACGGATTATAGAAAAGCACGACCGGCAATTATTTTCAATTGCAAGTCATCTCGATGAAAGATCCTTAGAAGCTTTCAGAAGAGTAGAAAGTAATATTAGAAATTTAATAAGAGGAAGAAAAGAAATTGAAGAGCATTTTACGCGGTTGGAATATAAAATGGACGTTACTCGACGCCGTTATATTAAACTGACTAGAAGAATGCATCATTACTAGATAACTATGGCAAGACTTGATAATGAGAATGCTGAACTGAAAGAAGAACTTATGAGAACTGGGATTAATTTAGAAACACTCATCAAAGATCTTAAAACTACTCAACAATCTGACTCCGTATATATTTTGGACAAAATTGAGGAGATCAAAATGAGAAATTAAGCTTAGGAATCTAGTCTTAGTTTGTAAAATATGTATAACTTCCTTTATATAACAATGACGCTTATCGTGTAAATATGAACGATAAGTTGTTAATAAATAAAGAAGTGTGCTTTTTTTTAAACTCTTATCATTTTATCTTATTTTATCATAATTCGTATTATGAATCCTCATATATGAATTTATTCGTCATTCATATTATGAATCCTCATATATGAAATTGTCAAAAGAATAAGAAATTAACAAATGATATATTAAATTTATTCCAAACTCCACGTATGAAAATTTAAATAATATCAAGTGTTATTATGTGGTAGGATGGCTCCTACAAGAGCATCAACATCTGCGACAGTATATATGACACCCGAAGAAATAAGACAATTGGTTGCTGAGAGTATGACTACAACTTTGCAAGCACAAGCCACAATTGTAGCCAGTGCAATTATTGGAAATTCTGCTAGAAGAGAAGTTCCTGTGGAAAGAAGATGTACTTACAAAGATTTCATGGACTGTCAGCCTTTTAACTATATAGGATCTGAAGGAGCTGTTGGACTTATCCGCTGGTTTGAGAGAACTGAATCAGTATTTGTTCGCAGTGACTATTCTGAAGATTCTAAAGTGAAGTTTGCTACAGGTACGTTAGTAGAAGAAGCTTTGTCTTGGTGGATTACTTATGCACAACCCATTGGGATAGAACAAGCTTATCGTACTCCATGGAATGATTTCAAAAATCTGCTAACTAAGAAGTATTGTCCTCACAATGAGATTAGGAAAATGGAGGAGGAATTCTATAATTTAGCAGTAAAGGAGAATAATCTTAAAGCTTATATCTAAACATTTCAGGAATTAGCATCATTATGTCCTAATATGGTGCCTAATACTGAGAAGTTTATGGAAGCTTTTATTGGAGGATTGCCTAGTAGCATTGAAGGAAATGTTACCACCTCTAAACCCCAAACTTTAGAGGAAGTTATCACTATTACTCAAAGGTTAATGGATCAAGTGATAAGGTATAATCCTGCACCAATGGCATTCAATAACAAGAGGAAGTTTGATGATAGGAGGAATTTTCCTATTAATTGTAATTTCCAAAAGAACAGTTTTCGTAATTACAATTAAGGCAATGATCGTCCGCAGCAGAACAAAAGAAATGATGTTTCTAAAGTTTATGCTGTAACTACGAACAATGGTTATAATGGAAGACAACCCTTTTGTCAGAAATGTTCTCTACATCACACAGGGTTTTACACTATCAAGTGTCAGAGCTGTGGAAAAACAGGACATCATACAAGATTCTATAGAGGTAAAGGACCAGCTACTAGGAGTAATCAAATTTCGGTAACTACGGTTTGCCATAACTGTAGAGAAAAAGGGCATCTGGTAAATAAGTGTCGTAAAGAAAGCAATAATAGAGGAACAGCTTATTTGTTGAACGATACTCATCAAGATTAGAATACGGTTACGGGTATGTTCTAAATCAACATCTGGTTAAAGTAATATTTGACTCAGGAGCTGATAGAAGTTTCATATCTGTTAAAATTGCTGCTAAGTTAGATATACCGACTGTTTCCATGTATACTAAGTATGATGTAGAAATGGTCGATCGAAAAATAGTTAGCACTAATACCATTATTTAAGGATGTATCATTACTTTATTACGTCAATCCTTTGAAATCGACCTTATGCCAATTAAGCTCGGTAGCATTGACGTAGTCATAGGGATGGATTGGTTATCTAAATACCATGCTAAAATCTTATGTGACGAGAAAGCCGTTCATATTCCTATTAACGGTGAAGTTTTGGTTGTCCATGCTGAGCGAAGTAAGACTCGACTAAATCTCATATCATGCTTAAAGATAAATAAGTATGTACCCCGAGGTAGTCAAGTTTTCTTAGTTCAAGTGATGGAGAAACTGCAAGAAGCGAAGCGACTAGGAGATATTCTGATGGTTAGAGATTTTCCCGAAGTATTTCTCGAGGAATTACTAGGTTTGCCACCTGAACGTCAAGTTGAATTTCAAATCGATTTGATACCAGGAGCAACACTAGTTGCTAAAGCGCCTTATCGATTAGCACCTTCGAAAATGCAAGAATTGTTAAGTCAAATCCAAGAACTAACTGATCGAGGATTTATTAGACCAAGTATATCACCGTGGGGAGCTCCAGTCTTATTTGTGAAAAAGAAAGATAGATCTTTTAGAATGTGTATCGATTATCGTGATTTAAACAAACTTACTATAAAGAATCGTTACCCATTACCCAGAATCGACGATTTATTTGATCAACTTCAAGGATCAAGCGTATATTTGAAAATCGATTTACGGCCGGGTTATCATAAATTAAGAGTTAAGGAAGACGATTTCCTAAAACTACTTTCAGGACACGATACGAACATTATGAATTTCAAGTTATGCCTTTTGGTTTAACCAATGCACCAGCTGTTTTCATGGACCTCATGAACAGAGTGTGTAAGCCTTACTTGGACAAATTTGTAATCGTGTTTATCGATAATATTCTTATTTACTCTCGTAATAGAGAAGAACATGCCAAGCATCTTGGTATAATTCTCGAGTCACTTAAGAAGGAGGAGTTGTATGAAAAGTTCTCGAAATGCGAATTTTGGATCAATGTTGTTCAATTCCTAGGACATGTCATTGATAGCCAAGGTATTCGTGTGGATCCAAAAGCGGTGAAAAATTGGAGTAAGCCTAGTACGCCTACGAAAATTAGACAATCTTTAGGACTTGCTGGGTATTATCGAAGGTTTTTTAAAGATTGCTAAAGCTTTGACAGAATTGACTCAAAAGAACAAACCGTTTGTCTGGGAGATAGTCAAGAGATAGATTTTCAATTATTGAAGCAGAAGTTGTGTGAAGCACCTATCCTAGCATTACCAGAAGGTAACGATGACTTTATAGTTTATTGTGATGCATCTATTCAAGGAATGGGAGCAGTGATTATGCAAAGTAATAAACTTATTGCTTATGCATCAAGGCAACTTAAACCGAATGAGAAGAATTATACTACGCATGATCTAGAATTAGGAGCGGTAATATTTGCTCTTAAGATCTGGAGACATTACCTCTATGGAACGAAGTGTGTAGTATTTACCGATCACAAGAGTCTTCAATACATTCTTCATTAGAAAGAATTGAATATGAGACAGCGACATTGGTTAAAATTACTTGTTGATTACGATTGTGAAATCCGTTATCACCCAGGTAAAGCCAATGTAGTAGTTGATGCTTTAAGTCAAAAAGAATGTGTTAAGCCGTTACGAGTTAAATCATTAATGATAACTCTTTTACCGAAGTTACCTACCTAAATTCTCGAAGCGCGAGAAGAAGCACTTAATGTAGAGAATGTTGGAGCTGAGAAATTAAGAGGAATGGATAGAGAATTTGAAATTCGTCAAGATGGAATTCGTTGTATTAAAAATCATATCTGGTTACCAGCCTACGGTAATTTACGAGATTTAATTATGCACGAGTCTCATAAATCAAAGTATTCTATACATGTGCAAGAGTTAAAGCAGAGTATCAGAAACCATCCGGTCGATTGATACAACAAAAGATTCCAATATGGATGTGGGAAAGAATTACGATGGATTTTGTGACTAAATTACCTAAGACATCAAATGGACATGTCACCATCTGGGTTATTGTCGATCGTCTTACAATATCTGCATGATTTTTTCCTATTAAAGAGACTGATAGTATGGAAACTCTTTCGAGATTATACATTAAGGAAATAATATCACAACACGGAGTGTTTGTATCTATTATCTCAGATCATGATAGTCTTTTTACATTTGTATTGTAGAAATCAATGCAAAGTGCCTTAGGTACTCAATTGGATATGAGTACGGCATATCATCCACAAACAGATGGACAAAGTGAAAGAACAATTCTAACTCTCGAGGATATGCTTAGAGCTTGTGTGATAGATTTTGGAAAAGGATGGGAGGAACATCTACCCTTAGTAGAGTTCTCTTATAACAATAGTTATCATGCTAGTATTAAAGCAGCGATACTTTACGGAAGAAAGTGTTGATCGCCTGTTTGGAATTTGTTGTAGGAGATCGTGTTATGTTGAAAGTTTCGCCTCCTTAAGGAGTTATTCGATTTGAAAAGAAGAAGAAACTGAACCCAAGGTATATACGACTGTTGTCCCATAGATTACGTGATGATTAAACAAGAAAGAAAGGTAGATAAAAGATGAATTCTAGATAGAGAAAGTAGTGAGAGAAAGTAGAGAGAAAATGGTTGGAACTTTTGGAGGATTAGATTAGAGAGTGAAAAAATGAAATGACCAACACCCTTCCTAACATGCTAGGAAGGGTATATATAGTCCACCCACATGCGGGCTTGCTTATGGACTATAGTCTAATGGGTCGGGCTTTCCTTTTGGGCTTTGGTTATTTATGAATGAACCTTAGCTTAAAGTTAAGCCCGTAATACACGACTAACCTACTACCTATTACAACGTTCTAATATACGATACATAATAAACATATGACCGAGAATTCTTGTTTGACTCAATATTTTGATGCTAACAATCTCCCCCAATGAGAGGTCATTACCGTTTATGAGAGGTCATTACACTTTGTCATTTGGAGATTTGTAGAGATTACTAATCTCACCATAAATGAGTCTTAAACGTGTAATAGTAGTCTTTTTCTTCATGTTGTGATCTTTGAGCCTTTGTCGTTGTCGTTCGACTTTGTCTTTTGATCTTGATATCTTCAAATCATCCTTGACTTGTCTTTGCCATATTGCGATCTTGTGTCTTCATCCACATGCTCACACCATTAATTGTTGAATATGTCTTTTGGCATGAGTATGTGGTTTTGAATCTTTGACTTTGCTGAGTACACCGTGACGCCACCTTCTCGAGACAAAACATAGACACGGACTGAATGGCTTTGACATTCGTCCTAAATCGGTAGCATTTTACCTCCGGTTGGTGAAGACCGTTATATGATATTAAATATCGTACCTGTGATTAGGTAGATTCAATTAAAAATCTCCTTGACAGGGTTTCGTGGCTGTACTAGCCGTTCTCTTTAGTCGACCATCTCAAAGCAAGACTGCGAACATAAAGAGTTAATCAATTGGATAAATATCCGCTTGATTAATGTCGTCAATTCAAATTCCTGGAACAAGTGTGATTTATAAAGAATCTTACCATTGTTGCTTTCTAGTTGACACAAGCTTGATTCATAAGAATCTCAGAAGTCACCTACCGTAGCGCTGTTTGAGATTGACGCTAGAAGGATTTCCATTCGTCACTATGAATATTAATGAATATCACTCTGAATGTTCTGGCAAGACCATAAAGATATTGCGTAGAAACCTGAAACGAGTTTGAATCAATTCAGAATCAAACCACTGTTGCTTTTCAGTTCTACATATGTTCAATTCATTAAGAATCTTACATATGACCTACCACAGTGCTGTTTGATGTTAACACTGGAAGGATTTCCACTCATCATTGTGAATACTAAGTAGTATCACTCTGAGTGTTCTAGAAATATCGCAAGGATATAGCGCATGACTCTCTTTATTGTCATTCCGTATGTCCTAATGAGATTTGATTGATCTCTAGGCTCTAGACTCGATTTGTGCACTTTTAACGGTCGGAGGCTGGAGCAGATGCCACCCATTCAATATCAACTATTTCGGAGTGATAAAGTCAATAGAAGTCATGTTGTTCTCCGTGACAATAAAACAAAATTCTTTTGAGATAAGCCTGAGTAGCTAGGGAGGGGTTGTGCATTACATCACTGGGTCCATGATGAGTTGTCTTCATGATGTGTTGACCCGGTTTCTACCTAAGCTGTATGGAGGGATTCTTTGTTTACACCCTTTATCCTTACATTTCTTTTTCATTCTTCAACCCCTTCAATGCTTACCAAGACATCATTACTAGCACCTTGTTGTGATTGTTCCAGTGCTAGCATCAGTACTTAGTCGACATTCAGCTACGTTCACATTCTACTCCATCTTTCCTAAGGACTTCTAATAATCTATTGGATTGTCCCTGGGAAGATCCCTCCAGTTCTGGTTGGATCATAGGACTTAAACCTAACCACCCTTTTGACACCAATAACGTCGTGAATTAAAGATGTTGTGGGTATTTGATCGTAACTATGAAAACCACTTCAAATGTCTAACAAAGTGTTAGAAAAACTTTTAACACCTTGATAGTTTTGTCGTTTCAGAAATGCTCCCCCTTTACATGTGCATCGATAATCGAAAGTGTTTCGCACATGTAGGTAAGAGTTAAAGTGCTTGAGTCTTATAAAAGATCACATTTTAATCACATTTTCTCCCCTATCTCTAATATATAAAATCTTTTGATATTAGAGATACCAAATTTGATTAAAATATATTTTGGAAAAAAGTCTTGAAAATCTTCGGGAGAAAGATGTGTCAGTCTTTGCATGAAGTTGAAATGCTCCCCCTTAAAAATTGATCCAATTGAATTGTCATTGTGAGGATATGATCCACATTTTGCTTTTTGAGGATGAGAGTTGTTGAACACACAATTTGTGAAAGATTTTGAATAATCATTGAGAAATTCTTGAAAAAATTGTGTTCAACGCTTTTTGAAAAATCCTATTTCTTTTTGGCGAAGAGGTTTTTCTAAAGCATAAACTTGAGTTCATAGACTTTGAATGTCTTGACGAATCCACTCAAGTGTAAGAATATTTCTTCTTCTTTTGCTGAGGGTAAGAGCACGAAATCGTACACTCCCCCGTGAATATGGATCTGGGTTGCAATCTGAAAGTGATTACAAGCCATAGTGTTGAGCTCAAAACGTTGAATGTTTTGTGACAAGCTCAACCCGTGGTAGATTGCTCTACCCGTTGTTTGGAAATATTGTCCAAAATAGACAATTTCCTTTATTAAAAGAAGAAATGACATGTTTTGAAAAATATTTACAACTTTCATTCGAGCTTTATGTACACACCCGTGTCGTTATTGAGCGACATTTCTAGGCACGTCCATATTATCGATACTGAAAGACATGTCGAGAAGAATATTTTTGGATTTTGAAAGATTTTTAATTTTGTGGTTTGTATTTATATGTTTTATATTTTTGTAGTTTTCTTTTTCAAAGGTATATACAAGTAGATGTTTGATTTATAAATCAAGCAGGCACCTTTGCCAAAATCTCCAGGTCTGCTGGAGTCAAACATCTCATACCAATTTGCCTAACGAGGTACTCAAACCTATCTTTTGACAGAGCTTTCGTAAACAAGTCGGCTAATTGGTAATCCGTTCCAACAAAGTATAGTTCAACGATACCTCTTTCAACTTGTTCCTTTATGAAGTGATATCGGACATCAATGTGCTTCGTGCGGGAATGCTGTACCGGATTGCAGGAGATGGATATGGCCGACTTTGGGTCACATTACATAGGTACTTTATCAAAGTGAAAGCCATAATCCGTAAATTGTGTTCTTATCCATAGAACTTGAGCACAACACGCAGATAAAGACACATACTCTGCTTTGGCTGATGAAAGTGACGTGCAATCCTGCTTCTTGGAAGACCATCCCACAAGCTTATCTTGACCTAGAAATTGTGCACCACCAGAAGTACTTTTTCGTGTATCAAGACACCCTGCATGATCAGAATCTGAATAGGCCTTTAGAAAGAAACCGGTTTTCCTCGGATACCAGAGTCCCAAGTGAATGGTATTCTTGAGGTACCAAAAGATTCGTTTAACCTCCTTGAGGTGCTTTTCAGTGGGTCGTTCTTGATAGCATGCACAATAACATGTAGCATGTGAAATATCAGGTCTGCTTGCTGTCAAGTACATGAGGGAGCCGATCATTGAACGATATCTCGTTTGATCTATGGCATTTCCCTCCAAGTCAGCATCTAGCGATGTGGTTGATAATGGTGTCCAAACGGGGTCACATGAAGTCATACCATGATTTTTTATTATCTCTTAACAATACTTAGCTTGGTTTATAAAGATACCACTTGGGGATTGGTGAACTTGAATTCCTAGAAAGAATTTTAGTTTGCCCATCATTGACATTTCAAATTTGTTGTGCATGACTTTTTCAAACCATTTTGAAAGTTTTGGGTTTGTAGACCCGAAAATAATGTCATCTACATAAATATGCACAAGCAAAATGTCATCCCCATATTTATAAGTGAACAGAGTTAGATCAATGGAACCTTTTGAGAAACCTTTGGATACCAGAAATTTCGAGAGCTTATCGTACCACGCCCTTGGAGCTTGTTTGAGTCCATAAAGTGCTTTGTGGAGACGATACACCTTGTCAGGATAATGAGGATTAACGAATCCTTACGGCTGCCTAACATAGACTTCTTCCTTCAAAGGACCGTTCAGAAATGTTGTCTTCACGTCCATTTGATAAACAGTGAATCCCTTATGTGCAGCATAAGCAAGGAAAATCCTGACCGCTTCCATACGAGCAATTGATGCAAATGATTCGTTAAAATAAATTCCCTCTTTCTGTCCATACCCCTTAGCCACTAGCCTAGCTTTGTTCTTGATGATCATGTTTTCTTCATCCATCTTGTTTTTCCAGATCCAGCGAAGATTTAAAGGTATTACATCGTATGGTATGCCAACAATTTCCCAGACTTTAAGTCTTTCGAATTGTTGAAGTTCTTCCGTCATCGATTCAATCCAAGCATGACCAGCCATGGCTTCTTTGATGTTTTTCGGTTCCGCTGTACTCACGGCGAGTGCGAACATACAAACATCGCCATCGGTTGCTAGTTGTCGTCTTGTACGAACTGGCTGTGAAGGGTTTCCAATTACCTGAACCAAAGGATGTTCTCGGGTCCAATGATGTGTTGAAGGATGTCGTTGGTAGAACGTATGCATATTTGATGGATCAACATGGCGAGTAGAAGACTCTCTAATGATGTATTGAAGGATGTTGTTGGTAGAACCGGTAAGTAAGTCATTCCCATCATAATCACGAACAAAACATGTCTTCTTTCTAAAAGCAACCTCCAAATCCGCATCACAGAATTGACCAACCGAGAAAAGATTGTGATTGAGCCCTTCGACGTAGTAAACCCTTTTGATAGTGATATTCCCCTGAACCAAGTCTCCATATACTAGGATCGGTGCAAATTGATCATTTCCGAATCGAACCGTACCCAAGAACTTCTCCACGAAGTTAATTAGAAGCTTGAGATTCCCCGTCATGTGCTTCGTGCATCCGGAGTCCAGTATGAAGAGAATTATTTCGATCACCTGCAGAAGAATTAGAACACGATGGAGCATTTGCTAAATTGGATTCCATGTTAGTTGTGATTTCTGATTCATTAGTTTCCCTAGTTTCATCACTTAGAGGCACACTAACGCATGTAGTCACATTTTTTGTCCTAACCTTAGGCATCCATTTATATCTTGGAGGACATTGAGTAGCAAACCACCATTTGCAAGACTTGCTAGCATAATCATATAATTCCCTAGGTCTGCTTCTAGGGTTCTTAGTGGTGGAGTCTGATGCAATACTTTTCTCAGGGGGGGGGGGGGTTGCACCATAATGGTTCACTTTGCGTTTGGGTTTTCTAGCACTAATAGGCATCGCATTTTGCTTCTTAGTTCTAGTATCTACGCCTTTAACATTATTCGAAACACACATATCATGATTAGCATTGGCACACTTTCCACATTTCACACAAACAAACTTAAAATTCAAAGCATTCAAAGTCGAATCATTCAAATCGTCATTACACGCGATTACAGACGTTTTATTCTTAGAAACATTGAAAATCCTAGGGTGGTCTTCTACTGTCTTCATCTTCCCTTGACTTTTGTGTTGCCAAACCTTTTCATTCATGTGAGTGCTCTTAAGCTAGGGCCGGCTAACACTATCAGCGGGCACTACTCCTGTAGTAAAAGACACACGTCTATTAGTGTTTCTAGAAGTCTGAGGTGATTGACTTTCTTTGTTGTGTGTAGGTGTAGTGGCCAATCTATACATCCCTGGTTTAACCACATTTGTGTTCTTAATGCTTTGTGATCGAATATGTGTTTTGGGAATGTTTTGTGGTAACCTATCCTTCCCATCCGTCTTGGGGGCAAACGCAGGTTTTGCAAATGCATAATTAGAGAAAACAGATGGTTTTCCCAAGACAGAGGGTCTAGTCACTTTTTGCGCATTGGGTTGTCTTACAACAGGTTTCTTAACACTAGGTTCCACAATTTTCCCACCCATCTTAGCAACGAGTTTCTTCAACTCTGCTATCGCTATTTCCCTGTCTTGTAACTAAGCTTTCAACCCTTTAATTTCCAAACTTTGTTCATTCATTTCTCAAAACGTTTTGGAAAGTTTTTCTTGCAAGTTATTATCATGTGGAAAACTATCAACGTCTTTTTGCAAAGCAAGTTCAATAGAATGACAATGTTTTTGAAGGAAATCAGTTTTGTGTTGAAGTAACTCAAAAGCCTTTTTATCAATATTTTCTTTACGTTTCGAAAGCTCAAGTTCAAGACGCTCACGTTCTTTGATTTTATCAAGATATTTGCATGAAACATCAAAATATTCATCGATATCAGCACAAGATTGAAGAGTAACACACAAAATATCTTTGGAGAGACATTCTTCTAAGAGTAGATCATATTCGTTTGAAAAATCTGATTTGTCATTTTGAAGTTCATCAATTTATTTTTCAAGAGAATCAACATATTTCAAATCATCAAACATTTCAGACCGAATCAAATTTTCAAACTCAAGCCATGTTCTTTTATTATCTTCGTATTTGGTATTAAAAGTTATTTTACAAGCACAGTTATGTCTTGAGGAATCTCGATTTTCCACTTATCCTTTTGATGTTTTTCCCAATCGCTTTCAACAACTGATTGAACATTATCAATGTGGTGTTTAAGAAAACCAAGTGTTTTTCTACTTTTGCTTTTAGAATCATCAAGAGGCAAATAGTTAATATATTTGAAAACATTAGTTTTCCTCTTCGTGGCAAAAGCTTTTTTCCATTGAATTCTTCTTTGTGTACATTCTAAAAACAATTCCTCACGAGACTTCTGTTTTTGTGGAGTGAAAAGACCATATAGACTGTTTTCATAAGCATAGTTATATGGTTTCACAAAATCTTTATTGACCGGTGATCTACTCTGCTCATCCCAAAGGGACGTCTCTTCACTATCGAGGTTAGCTACAGGGCAATCATGATTGGTCCACTCGGACTCGTCAAGATATAAATAGGGTTTTGCAGCTTGAGCTTGTTCGAGGTACTTTGGACTTGCAAAACTAGGCTAACCCTTGAAAAACGACCTAGTTGCTATCATTCTGACGGTTTGAATAGAGTCATGTGTTTTATAAACAACTTTTTTCAAAAAATCGACTTGTTCTTCGAGATCCTTTACTTTTTCAGTATCTTTGCTTTGTCTATTTTTGAAATCTTGTTTTAATGTTTCACCCTCTTGTTTCTTTTCGTTAAGAATTTTAGCAGAATCGGTGGTATTCATAGAAAGCCTTTGTTCAAGTTCATTAACTTTTGTTGTGGCAAGGTACGTTTTTTTACGTTCATCACTTAATAAGACATTAAATTGATGTTTTTCTTTAGTTAATAAAGCTAGAGCTTCGTTGTATTTATTTTCAAAATCGTTCTTTTTAACGTTGATGACACGACTTTTGTACCCCTCAAGCTCTTTGGTCTTTTGAAGCAGCTCAGCCCTATAACTATCAATTGTCTCACTAGATTTTATAAGAGCGGCTTTGCTTTCTTCAAAGTTTTGAGTGAGCGCTGCGTTTGCCTTCTTTAATTGCTTTTGACTCTTTCTATTTTCATTGACATCTTTTTGTAAACTAGCAATTAAATTAGCAAGCGCGACACGCTCCTCGTCATCATACTCATTTGCATGTTGATCATCCTCAAACTCATTATTGAACATGTCTGATGAATCGGGTGTGGTATTGCTATCAACCGTTTCCATCATACACGTGTCAGTAATTGTGGTTGGTAGATCACTATGCTCATGTGTATCACCAAACACATTATATTCATCATCATGTTGTACCTTATCAATTGGCTCGGTATTAAAGATAGGACCATTGTCATCTTCAGTAACGTTAAGGACCTCATGAATCTTTGCCATGTATGAATAATGTGCCTCCAGTTCTTGGTCAGAGAGTTCATCATATGTGTCGTCAAGCATTTCTCCTTCCTCAGCTAATAACTTGATTCCAGCTTCCATTTTCTTGCACTGCAGCATCTTTTCCTTATGATAACCATAATATTTAACCCTCTTTGGCTGCCTGCATTCCTTATCCAAATGCCCAAAACCTCTGCAGTTAAAACACTGAATCCCACTTTGTTGCACAACTTGAGTACCAACAGTTTCCCTATTTCCAACAACAGTAGCCACCCTCTGATTATCATACTTAGGTTTTCGATCATACTTTGGAGGACTCTCAGCACATCTTCGTGTGTCATACCTTGGAGGACTCTATGCATAGGTGTTCCTCGGGTTTGAAGATGTTCGAAGGTTGTTGTTGGTGGGTTTGTAGATTTTCCTGTATTGCTTCATAATGAAAGCCATTTGTTGCTTGAATTCCCTATCTTTTTGAGCTAGTTCTTCATCACTGTCTTCTTCGTATGATTGCTCAGGTGTGGGTGATGGTGCTCTTGCAACTTCTTTGCCTCGGGATCGTGTTGGAGCATGTGACTTGGAGACAGTGGATGATCGTGGTGATGATGATTGAGTAGAGTAGGTCTTTGAAGTACGAGAGTGATAATCTGGGTAATGTTGAGTGGTAGACACCAAAGCAAGTGGATTGGAAACCTTTGCAACTCGTTCAGCTCGAAGTTTATTTTCCTCATTTTGAAATTGTTTCAAAATGTCAAAGAGCTTGTGATATGAAACTTCGTCTAACTTTTGTTGTTATTTCACCAAGGTGACAAACCGTGTCCACTCTGGTTGAAGTTGCTGTAGAAATTGGACATTGACTTGCATGGTGGAAACTTGCAAGTTGTTTCGGGTCATATCATTCATCATTTTGTAGAATCGGGAGTAATAAGAATCAATTGATTCGCCATCCTTTGATGTAAACTTGCCAAAGTTCCAAAACATATTAGTTTTCACATCTTGTTTGTTAAGTGATTCACCTTGTTGCAATCTTTCAATAGCCATCCACATTTCTTGAGCAGTAGGGCATGCATCAACCGTGGAATTAATATCATCTCCAATTCCATTGAGAATTAAGTAGATTGCTTCCTTCTCAGCATCAAACCAAGCACGGTTCTCTGGAGTGAGGTCGTTCCTCTTTTCATCACGTTCATAAGCTGGTTGTTCTTCAGTAGTGTCTGTGGCTGGTACTCTAGGAACTTGAATCCTTGAGAGTTTATAGGGTACTTCTAAAATACATTGCCTTAAATCATCATCGTTAGGTTTTGTGTCAATATAACGTAGAGCCATTGATCATATCGACCCGGCACAAGCATTGGTGATCTTTCTTTGTTACCCGCCACCATTATGTTGTTGTTCGTCACACGATATTCGGCAGTAGAATCCATCTCAATATTCTCTGAAATGATGAAGTGAATATGGATCTTAAGTAGATGTGTTGTGATTGTTGTTGTGGTTTAAATTCTAAAAATTACAATTTTTCTTCAGTCCGACAATAAATTCTCCAGTCCGACAAAACGGTAGACCAAAAAATTTTGTAATCGCCAAATTTTGAAATTGAGCTAGAAATGTCCCAAAATTAGTATGGAAAAAATTTGAATTTACTTGACGGGAAAATTTTAACTCTTTTTAATCTTCGTGTAAACGATATTCCGAAACTAGTCTAGATGGTGGCTAAGTCTAAAAAATACTCGAACAAAATTTAGCTAAACATGGCATCGGAATGTCCATCAGAATGTGCTATCGGAATGTCCATCGAAATACTCTATCGGAATGTCTGTCGGAATAGCTATCGGAATACTCTGTCGGAATACTCGGTCGGAATGTATTATCGGAATGCTATCAGAATATGAGCTATCAGAATCACTGTCAGAATCACTGTCGGAATCACCTATCGGAATACACAATCGGAATAATGGTCGTGTTCGGTCAAAAAGTTGATGTGGCAGAAACTCAAAAACGAAGAAAACATGAAGATTTTGTCTAAGCGTTGTCAAGAGCAATCTAAGCGTTGACAAGAGCAAACTAAGCGTTGATGGCTCAAGCATTGTCATGTGCAATCCAAGCATTGTCACATGCAATCCAAGCATTGACAAAACTTAGACAAAGAAGCTTATGGAAGCTTCTATTTAGATAAACATGCAAGATATATTCTGCATAAGTTTATTTAAATAGAAGATTTACTTGTTTATTTGTTATTATCTCTTGTAAACCCTAATCCTTACACTATAAAAGGAACCAAGGGTCTTAGGTTTTAATCATCATTCATATTCACAATGTAAACCTAAAGCGTGTGTCGACTAGACATGGGATTCAATGTATACACGTCTAGTGATTGTTTGTTATTAATATAATGAACAATCCAATTGTGTTTTAATTCATGTTATTGTGCCTAAACACCTTGTTAATGTGTCATGTTCTAATTCCGCTTTGATTGTATAATCATATGAACATGGTGCATTCCTAGTAGCTTCAAAGATCCGGAAACCAAGGTTTCCACAATTGGTATCAGAGCCTCGTGGCTCGTGATGCTAGGACCAACAAGGTGTTCGTGTATGGTAAAAAGAAGAAAAATCCGTCTAGGGTTTTTTGGACGTTTTTGTGTGCGCAGCAGTATTCAGAAGGTCATAACTTTTGATTGAACCTTGGATCGTCACGAAATTTTATATGTTTATTCTACATACATATATCTAAACATCCACCGGAGGGATTGTCAAGTTTTATCCCCAGGAAAAAGTTATTAAGCGTCAAAGTCAGCAGTGAGTGAATGCAGTTTTCTGTAAACAGCCATGTTCAAAACACGATCTCTCCTTCGTTAACTATTGGATCTTCGTGATTTTTGAACTGAAGATTCTTGGCACTTGTGTCTAGAATCTCACCGAAGGGATTTTCGATCTGAGCTCTAATGAAGAAGTTATTCAAGGTCGAAGTTGGCTGCTAAGAAGGTATTCAACATTCTGTTTTCACATGAAATCATAAATTAGGGTTTCCTCCAAACCCTAGAACATTTTTGAAAACAGAAAAGAATGTTATGTTGTTAGTGGCTGTTAAAACGTGTGAAGATACACGATCGAAGGTTAATTTTTAAATCCTAAGTTAGGGTTTCGGTCCTGAAATTCTAAACCCTAGATTGAGTTTAATAAACAGATCATTTGTTGATGATGTAAAAGAAGTAAATTAGGGTTTATCATAAAACCCTAGATCCATGAAGGAACAAGCAGATTGTGTATGTTGTGATGAATCATACACGTTGGAGCTATTATATGTGGTCCAAGCAATTTCAATCAAGAAGGTCGATCAAGAACTTTATCTAGTGATGACTGCTTGTGTGGACTGTGTTAGTAACGTCTGCACAAATTTATACGATCTGATGGTTGTAGTTCGAGACTTCACATATCACCAGACAGTGAGATATGATTTTTCAAATAAAATCTTTGATTTTAGGGGATATGCTATAAACGTGGATTTCCCAAAAATCAGGTGACTTTTATTTATCGTATATTTGTTGTTCTTATGGGAAAATAATTGTTTCTGATCATGGATATGAGTTGGTGGATACGTAAATATTGGAGATCACATGTTAGCGTGGATATATCTAAGGATTGTTACTGATCCTATAAAATCTCCTACATTCGGGTGAATATGCAGTTACATAAGGATATTGTCAAGATATTATTTTGGGACTTCATCGCATGGGTATTCATAACTTGCTGATTATTAGGGATATGGCGTATCTCACATATGGGTTTGTCTCGTATGTTTTGCTTTTGGTCCAAAAATGATATAAATATCACGTGGAGTTCCAAGATTGTAACTGCAGATGATGTCATCGGTTGAGTCAAGATGCTGACAAGTTGTTACGTAGACGCTGACAAAGTTACTTTTGACGCTGACAGAATAAGTCAACGCTGACAGGTTGACAGTGTTGTCCGATATATGATCATTCAAACGCTGATAGGTATTGTCCGATATCAGACAATACATCTGATGAAGATCTTGGATAAAAGAGGATGTTGGACAACACAAGGATAGCTGCTGTTTGAGAAAATTGGTACGTTTTTAGCACACAAAAAGGAGGAAATTACACACGAAGGTACATGGAATCTCCGTTTTATTTAGAATATCATGTTGATATTTATGGCTCGGATACTTTTAAAAGGAATTAATGATCTTAAAGCAAGTTAACAACAATTTATGAAGACTTTGATTGATATTAGAGTATGTAATCGGGATAGCCTTGTGAAAGAGTTATTCGCTAACAGCTTTTATATATGAAGATATTGGTTCATAAAGACTTATCATGAAGAGGTGTTGGCTTAAGGGGAAGAATTCTTATGGTAAGTTTGATGATTGAATAAGATTTTCGCGAGTTTGTGTTCTATCATATCTTAAAGTCGTGAACTCCCAGTCACTGACTTTAAAGGTAACTTGTTCGTGCTTTACATGGTTGGTGATGAAGACTTGTCATAACACTTGAAGGAGTTACATTATCGTGCTCAGTGTCTCACATAGGATGAGAATATTGACAACGGATCGAGGTCTACTTATAATTTGAAATAGGTATAAGTTCTTCATCACGTGGATAGAACAAGACATGGAACACAAGATTGGGTTATTCTACTTCTACATCAAGAATATTATATTTGTTTTTCTTCAAGATCATTACATAGAGATACATTTGGAGAATCTTCAAAGATTGCATACATTGTTTACTTCCCTGTTGATGTGACAAAAAGGGGAAGAAATACATGCTACACTTGAGGGGAAGCAATTTGAAGATCATGTACAACTTACAAGAGATACACATAGAGTTTTGCCACCATCAACTAGGGGAAGATTGTTGGGTCAAAAAGTTGATGTGGGAGAAACTCAAAAACGAAGAAAACATGAAGATTTTGTCTAAGCGTTGTCAAGAGCAATCTAAGTGTTGACAAGAGCAAACTAAGCGTTGATGGCTCAAGCATTGTCATGTGCAATCCAAGCATTGTCACATGCAATCCAAGCATTGACAAAACATAGACAAAGAAGCTTATGGAAGCTTCTATTTAGATAAACATGCAAGATATATTCTGCATAAGTTTATTTAAATAGAAGATTTACTTGTTTATTTGTTATTATCTCTTGTAAACCCTAATCCTTACACTATAAAAGGAACCAAGGGTCTTAGGTTTTAATCATCATTCATATTCACAATGTAAACCTAAAGCGTGTGTTGACTAGACGTGGGATTCAATGTATACACGTCTAGTGATTGTTTATTATTAATATAATGAACAATCCAATTGTGTTTTAGTTCATGTTATTGTGCCTAAACACCTTGTTAATGTGTCATGTTCTAATTCCGCTTTGATTGTATAATCATATGAACATGGTGCATTCCTAGTAGCTTCAAAGATCCGAAAACCAAGGTTTCCACAACTTATGAATGAACCTTAGCTTAAATTTAAGCCCGTAATACACGACTAACCTACTACCTATTACAACGTTCTAATATACGATACATAATAAACATATGACCGGGCATTCTTGTTTGACTCACTATTTTGAGGCTAACAATGACTGTTCAAAATAACCAAAAGAATTGGCCCTGTGGCATATAAACTAGAGCTTCCTGAAGAGCTTAGTAATGTTCACAATACTTTTCATGTTTCGAATATAAAGAAATGATTATCTGAAATCTCTCATCATACCGATGAAAGAACTTAAATTCAATGATAAGTTAAATTATATAGAAAAGCCAGTGGAAATTATGGATAGAGAAGTGAAACGCTTGAAGCAGAGCCGTATCCCAATAATTAAGGTACGATGGAACTCGAAAAAAGGACCTGAGTATACTTGGGAACGTGAAGACCAAATTCGAGCTAAATATCCACATCTATTTTCTTCTATTAATCCTAGTTCTAGTTAAATCTCGGGACGAGATTTTAAATATGGGGGAAAGACTATAACATCCAGTAGTTTTGGCTAATGTAATATCCATGTTCATAAATAAAGAGGTGAATTTACTCAGAAATTTTTACATTTTCACTATACTATATGACTGACTTATGGATCTCACTATCACAATTGCCACATCAACATATGCCTATATGTTGTAAACACTATGTATATATCAAGTCCGAGTTCTAAAGGTAATCACATGTATAAACAATGAATAAGAACAACTCAAAATACCCTAAATTCCCATAGAAACCTTAGAATTCCCTTATAATGTAATATGTCAAGCAATATAACCACAAAATGACTAGGTACTATTAATAAACACTTTATACTAATTCTAATCCACCATATAAGGAAAAGGTAAATAATCATAAAACACTAATATTCACTAATCACAAGCTAATTACAAGAAAATGACCTAAAACCAAGATTAGCATATAAAATCCAACCTATAATGAATTAGATTCTAATCTTTTGCAACAAAAAATACAACTCAACTAAGTATCATAATTTAATCATACATTTATCTTGAAATAAGTTACAAATTATTAAAGCATAAAGTACAAGTTTTTAAAGCATAGAACCTTAAGCTTACTTAAATAACCCTAGAATATGATCAACCCATATGAACCCTTAAACTAAGAATGTAGAACCCATAGAAGTCATAAAAATACTATAAGACTTAGTATAAGTGTACATTAAGATATAAACCCTAATTACCCAAAATAGAAAGTCATTAGGCTTAATGACCTAGAAACGCTTATATTAAGAAATCTACATGGAATCATCATCTAGTTCTTTAAGGACAAGTCTAGAAATACTCATAGGACTTCATTAAGATTATAAGATTATACTAAGACAATGTAAAAGTACCCTAATGCACAAGGTACAAAATTTCAATGCATGACTTGTAAATTAGGTAAAAATAGGTTTTTTCACTCTTTAGGCATGTTTACCTAAACTAAACCCTTAAACCAAGTGTAACAACTCTTTGGATACTTAAGACACAATTTCTAGGAGCTAAATTAAGTTTACATCAGTAGCTAAGAGGAGTATAATCACATTTACTAAGATTAAACCCTAGATCAATAGAAAACCCTAATCTACAAAAGTATACTTCCCATTTTCACATCAAACCTTTGTTAAAATTCAAACCAAGGACCCAAATCTCTTAAAATAATGTCTAAACCCTAATTAAGCCTTATATAATTCACTAATCACTTTTCTAAGTCCCTAATCACCAAAAACACAAATCATAAGTTACAAGCCCTAGAAATTGAATTCGGTTTTGTATTTTGCCTCCAAAACTCATTTTCAAACCATTTCCCTTAATTCCAAATTCAAAAACCAGATATTTATGACTTTTAAGATAGTTTGGGAGAGTGAAAAGTAGGTGCATCACATCCTTGCTTGCTACACATCCCATTCTCATCCATATGTAGCCGTGATCCATTTTGAGCCACAAAGAAGGATTAAATCAAACCTAGAGTCGAAGAACTTGTGTAGACCTTCACTAGACTCCCTTAGTCAGTAATATATCTATCTTACATGTGCTAAGCCTTAACTTGGAGCCTAAGTTGCCAAACTAGTATAAATAGGGACGAATGGCCATAGGAAGAACTTGCAACCCGTTTCCTTTATATCTCCTACCCATTCTCCCTTTCCACCTCTATATACGTCTTAGTAAATCCCAAAAGACCAGAAACCAGCTCAAGAAGTTTTCCATTGAAGCTCTTGAGGCTTTGGTACCAAGTTGTGTTCATAAGAAGCCACAAGGAGCCATTTTGGAGCTACCTAGGTAAAATCTATGCTAACCAAGCTTTGATCTTGTTAAAATGCTTATTTAGACTTGTTATAATTCCAAAATTATGTTATAAAGATAATCTAAAAGAAACTAAGTCATTTCATCATTTTAAATGAAAGTTATAAGTTAAAGATGTCTTAAAACCCTAATTTTGTATTTTACAAAAAATAATGAGCAAAAACCCATTTCAAAAGCTATAATTCTGTTGAATTGTTGTTATTATGATTATAAATTTTTTCATAAACTTTGTTTTCAAATCCTAGATGATTAGGATCATTTATCTTGTTATGTGATTTTTACAAGTTCAGGGACTAAAAGTGTAAATTCTAAAACTATTTATCATTTTGGGCCAAAAGTGTCTTTTTTTAAAAGTAAAAACTATAAGAATAAATTTATTAAAGTTTTAGACCTTAAGGTTAAATATTGAAGGTTGAAATTGCAATTTATAAAAACTATATACTTTAAGGGTAAAAAGTGTAAATATACCAAACTATAACTACAAGGGCTATTTTTGCCAATATTGAAACTCAAAATGTAATAAAATATATTGTGTCATTTTAGTAGGGAACTTTGTACAAAGATGTTCCATCTTGGTATTACGTTCTGACTGAGTGGTTGGGTTTACGATTTAAAGTGTCCTCGCTCCTCAAACGTTTATAGAATGGCTTCTGAGTATAATGGCTCAAACAATGATATTATTACTCCAAAATAATTGAATTAAAGAATGTATATATAAAAAGAATGAGCTCAGAGACTAACACTTGATATATATGCATATTGTGTGTCAGTCCAGATTCAGCGAGAAGGTTGTGGTTGAATAATCAAAAGACTCTATAGGATAAGGTGAGTTTATAGCCTCACTTTTAAAAGCTTATAAACAATTTGAAAATCCGTGAGGGGATATATGCAAAACTGGAATACAAGTGTTTTTATGCTACCTATATGATTATTGACACTATGTTTACTTGTTGCCATCAAAAGTCCCTTTTTAATCATGAACCGCTAATCATTTAATAAGCGCTAATATCGTGAATAGTACTATTAGAGACTAACACCTCCTATCTGGTCAATTCGTACTTGCTAGCAGCTAATGGTCCATTCCTAGGCTAAACAAATATACTTTATTTTGCTAAAATTTAGAATTATCTGGCAATCTTCCTACTTAAGGGCAATTTGTTGGATTTTTCTGATAATGTATAGTCGCGGGTCATGAGCTAGTGCAATAAGAATCGATGAATATGAAAACTTGGTGTATAACACTGTAGCCCGAGAGTCATAATTGTATTCAATGATGTTTAAAAGCTATAAATTCACTCAACATTCGTGTTGACTTTAAGCATATATCTCAGGTAATTAAAGACTGGCGTGCTGTGAAGGGTGGTGTCTTGAATATGTTATCATTCTATCAATAAAACTAGATCTTTGGGAAACATGTGTTTGTACAGCGTATGTACAGTTTTTTATTAACTCTGATTTAAATAAATGAATGATAACATTTGTTTTATAAAAATGTCTTTTTGGCATTTTCTATTATTGTGACTATGGTACTATGAAGTAATACCTTGGATTAGCTTTCGTTGCTATATGGTAAAAATGGGGGTGTTACAGCTACCAAGGCTATGAGCGACCAGGCATCCGTACTCTTTGAGGAGCTCAACAGCATGCGAATAGGATGCGAAGAGACCTTGAATGCAGAATTCCTTAAGCTCAAGGAGGAGAGACAAAAGCAAATTGATGGCCATATAGAATGATGAACACCCGGCTAGATGCCCTTGCCATAGATTTTGATGAGGAATTATACCCTCGTATGCTCAGGGCCATAGCTAGCCATAGGTGGATGGTTGGCCGTGGCATGAGACTTGATGTGACAAAGATAGCAGAGTCGCCTGAAATAATGCAGTCGTTTGCCAACGTCGTGTTTGGCGGTATTGACCGTGGCAGGCACGAGGGCTTGCTAGCAGGAGTAGAATGGGTTGGCAAAGGAAAAGAAACAAAAGATCATACCTATTTCAAACCGGATGCAGAAAAAGTCATGACCCAGTCCATGAATGATCTTAGGGACGTGAAGTATCCCCTGCTTGAGGAACTAGAATCACTCAAAGACGCTCCCATTAATAAAATTATGGAGTAGCTACATCTGGGCATGGACTCGGAGTCATAAGATGCTCCAAACGGGCGATTGGAACTTCAACCTCACACCAGCCAACTCACGATTCCTCTCTATGCATAAAATCCTCTTGCCAATGACCCACGGGCGTTGAAGGGAGAAAAAACTTTAGAGGAATCCATCCAAGCCAATCTAGCCCGGGCCTGACGTAGAAGAGGGGACCGCCTTTTATGTCGTACACCCACTGACGGATCCGCCCATCTGCCACGATCTGATGGTACGATGGTGTCTGCTCCTACTCGTCCTGGCATGGCTTCTCTTTTGGAGGGCGACACAAGCCGTGGTGAGTCTACTTTGGCATCCATCACACAACAGAGGAATGATTTAAATAAGTCCATCCCTCCTTCATAATTTGTAATTTAGAATAATGTACCCTTTTGTAGAAACTAGAAGGGGGGGTTGAATAGTTTCTTATATTTACTTGTTAAATGATGGTTTTCAAAAAATCTTTTTCTCAAAAACTTAGACTTAAGGAAATAAATGAAATCTTCTTATGCACAATATGAACAATGATAGTGTAACTTAAACTAATACTAACTAATATATATATGCACAAAGAATAAAGAATGTAAAGAGTTAAGGGTAAAGAAAGATCAAACCAAACATCAAGGATTTATAGTGGTTCGGCAACGAAGCTCACTCCTCGTTCCTACTCCACTCCTCGAGTACTCCTTACTCGAGAGTTCACTACACAACAAGCTCCTTATGGTGGAGAAAACCGTACACGTCGCTTAAGCAATTTCCGACCCTAAGCTAAAAGTCGAGCCCTAACCGTAGCTAGGACCAATCTACACAACTATACTTAGTACATACACTACTTCCAAATAGACACAACTACTTGGATCTTCACAACTATTACACAACAACAAATGTATAAGATTTGATCTTCAAAGGTCTTTGGTGGTGGACTCAACACTTCACAATGATAGTGTTCTTCTCTTTGCACTTGAAGAGGAAGGGATGGTGGAGATAGATTCACTTCTAAACAAGTAGTAATCAATCAAACAATCAAGGATTTGAGTGATTTAAGAAGTATGATTGAATCTAGAAATTTGTGTGCAAAAGAGGTGAATTGAAAATTTGAGAAAGGTCCACTATTTATAGGACAAAGGGCCAACGGCTATATCTGCCCGCGGTTCCTTATCTTAGCCCGCGGTACCTTATCAATAAGGAACCGCCTATGCGCTAAGGAACCGCCGGGCTAGACTCCGCACCCTTTTTGTCCTTTAGTGGTGGAGGTCATATCTGGTTATAAAAATATCCAGAAAGGATATTCCAAACCAAAAGAAAATATGCCATTTTCAAATTTTCAAATATTTAATTTAATAAAACATTTTCTTAAAAAGAAAGTTTAGTAAAAAACTTGTCACACTTAATAAAAAGTGAGTTTTAAGAAAAGATTAAATTACTTGATCACTTGATTAAGGTTAGTACTTGTTTATTCATACCTTAAGTGAAAATGGGTAAAATGAAAAATACTTGAACTCAAGAATTCGTTTTTTGTTGTTTTTGTAAATGCTTGTTTTTACATATTGTCGTAATCAAAACTAAGCGAGATCGAAAAATGCAAGTAACGTTTTTAGGCATTATTACATTAACAATCTCCCCCTTTTTGATTCCGACAAAATATAAACTCAATCATACAATACACAAGATTTTCGAAGACGAGTTTATTCATTTCTCCCCCTTTGTCGAAGCAAAAAGGTTGCACAAGTCGGTGTTGAAGAGACGGACTTTTCAAAGACTCCCCCTTGGTGCTTATTCCCCCTAGCTTGGGACACCGAGGAATAGAGATATGGTGACAAACTACATAGAAGGGTTAGTTGAACAAAAGAAACAACCAACAAGACATAGCTAAAGGTCACACTAGAAAAATAAAAGAGAAGAAAACACAAAGACTAAGATCCAAGTGAAGTCATATAAAAATAAGAAAAGAGTCATACAAAGATGTATGAAATAGAAAACAAGCTAAAAGCATAAATCTAATCCTAGTTAATCTAGAATTCTAAGATTTGTTTAAAAGAAGAAGGTGTCTTGAGGATAAGAAACCAATGCTTATATGAAAGACAAGGTAGTGGCGGAATGTGGCGGTGGTGGCTTGGTGGAGATCTCAAAATCAAAGTGAAGAGGAGGCTTGATTAAGAGACTCTTGATGTAGCTCAACTCCTCATAGATGTGTGCCATAGCAAGATGTTGATATTGACAACAATGACAATATGTCCCATGGTGCATGACATTATCATGAGAAGGAGGAAGAACACTAAAGGGTGGTGGTGGAAGAAAATATGTTCCATAATCAACATTCTTGGTAGGAGAAATGTGATTAAGAGTATTCTTGGGTGAATTGGGATTGAAAGCAATCGGGGAGAATGGAGGAGAATCAAGGCTTTCACTAGGAGAGTAAGACATTTTGGGATGTAAATTAAGGCAAAATGCTTATGGTTTAATAGGGAAGGCTCAAGGTATTTTTGGGGTGGTCAAAGGGTTGAAGCAAAGATTCTCAAAAATGTTGGAACAAATTTGGAATTTCAGAAATACTCGAAAAATAAGGAAGCACTGTCTACAGTTCCTTATTGCTTCTGGTGGTTCCTTATTGATAAGGAACCACGGTTCATATATGGAACCGTCTATAGTGGTTGGGTTTTAGAGGTGAAGGAAGATTTTTCAGCAAATCTTATTGTTCTAGTCTAACTTATCATAGGGATATGCTTGAGAGCAAAGATAGACAAAGAGAACACATATTAACTCACCAAATAGAGATTGACTAAAATACATGGATTAAAAAAAATTGATGTAGGAGGTGTATAAGACAAGACCTTAAGTCATGACAAAATGATCCTCCATGATTCTATCTTGTTCTTGCTATGTTTGAGAGAATCATACATATGAATTATGTAAGCTCGAGATTAATAGCAAGAATCTATGAAAAACGTTTTTAGATTGAATTAACAATGTCAAAACATTTCTCAGCCATTTTTGAAAGAGACTTTGAGGATTTTGAAAAAGAGAAGAGAAGATTTTCAAGAAGAGTTTAGGAGACTCAAGGACTCAAAGTGATACAAGACTCAAAGGAAAGAAAAAGACTCAATAAAGGAAAGCAATTAGGGAATGTGTTCCATAAATCCTAGACCTAGACGCAAGTAATTAAAAGGTTCTCTCTTAAGTGGCTTAGTGAAGATGTCGGCTAAGTTGTCCTCGGAGGGTACCTTCTCAATTGAAATGTTCCCCTTTTGAACATTATCCCTAAGAAAATGGTGACGAATTTCTATGTGCTTGGTTCGTGAATGTTGCACGGGATTCTTGTTAAGGTCTATAGCACCCTTATTGTCACACATGATGGGAACATCATCAAGATAAATCCCGTAATCAACAAGTGCTTGCTTCATCCATAGAGCTTGTTGGCATGCTTTTCCGGCACTCACATACTCGGCTTCCGTGGTGGATATCGCAAGAGCGCTTTGTTTCTTGGAGAACCAAGAAGTTAAACAACAACCCATGAAGGTACAAACACCACTAGTGCTTTTCCGATCCACATAGTCTCCCGCATGATCCGAGTTCGCGTAGACAATGGTTTCTACGCCGGTCCCTTTAGGATACCATAATCCTAAATGTAAAGTGCCTTTAATGTGTCGGAAGATACGCTTAACCGCTTCAAGGTGAGAGGTTTTGGGAGCCTCTTGGAAGCGAGCACAAAGGCAAACACTAAACATGATATCTGGTCGACTTGCCGTTAGGTACAACAAACTACCAATCATACCTCTATATTTGGTGTTGTCTACCGACTCACAATCATCATCTACGGTGAGTTTAGTATCCGAGGCCTTAGGGGTCTTCATTGGTCTGGATTCTTCTAATCCAAATTTCTTTAGCATTTCTTTAGCGTACTTAGATTGACTAAAGAAAATACCATCGTCCATTTGTTTAATTTGGAGTCCTAAAAAGAAGTTAAGTTCTCCCATCATACTCATTTCGAACTCATCATGTATGATTTTGGCAAAGTCATCACACAATTCTTGACAAGTTGAGCCAAATATAATGTCATCAACATATATTTGCACGATTATGAGATGAGAACCTTTCTTCTTTGTAAAGAGAGTGTTGTCTACCATTCCCATGGTATACTCATGTTTGATAAGAAACGCTTTAAGTCTATCATACCAAGCTTTGGGTGCTTGTTTAAGACCATAAAGTGCCTTCTTAAGCTTGTAAACATTATCCGGTTTCTCAAAATCAATGAAGCCGGGAGGTTGAGCCACATATACCTCCTCATTGATCAAACCGTTAAGAAACGAACTCTTTACATCCATTTGTTGAAGCTTAATATCTAAGGCAGAAGCGTAGGCTAAAAGGATTCTAATGGACTCTAATCTAGCTACCGGGGCATATGTCTCGTCATAATCAATCCCTTCTTGTTGATTATAGACTTGTGCTACAAGTCTAGCTTTGTTACGAGACACAACACCATTCTCATCTAGCTTATTCCTATATACCCATTTGGTTCCTATAATGGTAGAACTTCTAGGTGGAGGAACAAGTTCCCAAACATCATTAGCAACGAATTGACTCAATTCTTCTTGCATCGTAATGACCCAACTCTCATCCGTCAAAGCTTCTTTAACATTATTTGGTTCAATCAACGAGATAAAACAAAAGAAGTTACTTTGGTTTTGGACTTGAGATCTTAGGGTCCTTTGATTTAAGTCGCCAATGATATTATTGAGAGTATGATATTTAGACTCCTTAATATTTACTTCCTTTTCAACACTAAGGTCTTCAACTCCTATTTTTCTAACCTCTTTGGCTCTAACTACTTCTACTTCATCCAAGTCATCATCAACCAATGGTGGTATCTTGGTTAAAGGAGGGGTTTCATCAAAAGTCACGTTAAGTGATTCTTCAATTACGCCCGAGGTTCTATTAAGGACTATGTAGGCTTTGCTAGTTTGGGAATAACCTAAAAAGATACCTTCGTAAGACTTTGGGTCAAACTTGGTAAGGTAGTCTTTGGTGTTGAGGATAAAGCACTTGCTTCCAAACACCCTAAAGTATTCCAATGAGGGTTTCTTACCTTTAAGAATCTCATAGGGGGTCTTTCCTAGGAAGGGTCGAATAAGAATTCGGTTGAGAATATAAGTCGATGTGTCCACGACATTGCACCAAAACTTTTGAGGCAAAGATTGCTCGTTTAACATCGTCCTACTCATATCTTGGATGGTCTTATTCTTCCTTTCAACTACCCCATTTGATTGTGGAGTGCGAGGAGCCGAGAAGTTATGGGTAATACCATGAGCTTCACAAAAGGCACCAAATTGAACTTCATTATCAAATTCCCTACCATGATCCGTCCTAATAGAGACAATTGGACATCCTAGTTGATTTTGAATTCTTCGACTAAAGATTTCGAAATGATCGAAAGCTTCATTCTTAGATGCCAAAAATCTAGTCCAAGTTAATCTAGAGTAGTCATCAACTATAACTAAGGTATAAAGGTTACCTCCATAACTCCGTATGGCGGTAGGTCCAAAGAGATCCATATGTAGGAGTTCTAAGCACCAAGAGGTAGAAACCAAATTCTTGGCTTTGTGACATGAGTGAACTTGCTTTCCAACTTTGCAAGCATCACAAAAGTGACTATCAAACTTCATCTTGATGAGGTGTCTTACCAACTCCTTAGAGACTAAAGATTGAATTAGACACAAATTAGCGTGACCTAATCTCCTATGCCAAAGAGTATAACTATCATCTATAGTCGCAAGACATATGTTGTCTTTTGACTTCTTATTGACCTTCATGACATAAAGCCCATGCTTTCTAATACCTTTTCCAATGACCTTTCCATCTTTTACGATTTCACTATCATTTTCCGAAAAGATGACCTTACACTTATTGTCACAAATTTGACCTATGCTTAAAAGGTTAAACCCTAATTATCTACGTGCTCAACATTTTCAATAGTCATGGAGTCAAGAGAAACCGTACCTTTGCCAATGATATTACCACGTAGAGTACTAGCGAATGTGACGTTACCTCCATCATATGCTTTGTATCGTGAGAACAAACTTCGATTACCCGTCATGTGTTTAGAACAACCACTATCCTTAATCCACTCGTCGGGTTCCAACTCAATTCCCAAGCATATCTAGGTAACAACAAACACGATCAAACATTTGGTCCCCAATATCTCATGGGTCCAAAATTTTTAGTTCCAAACATCCCTTGCATTTGGTTGGGATACATGAATTGAGGAGGGTTTCCCCATGGGGAACAAAAGGGAGGAGGATAAAAATTCATATAACCATTTTGTTGTTTATTATTTCTTCTAGGTGTATTTGATCTTGGTTTAGAGTTATGGTCATTCCTTCTAGGTGTTGGAGTTTTACTTCTAGGTCGTGAATTGTTTTGACCATCTTTTCTAGGAGTTGTCGTTCTACTTCTAGGCCTAGACTCATTCCGTACTCTTGGTGGAGTAGAAGATGGTCTTGATAAACTTCTATTTCCCATTAGAGGTTTACTCAAAGGCTTATAGAACTTATCAACGACATTGTTGTCAAGTATAGGTAATTTAACTTTGTTAACAATAAGATGCTTAGGATGTTCACCTAAATTTGATTTTTCAGAAAGTTCAGGATTTTCATCAAAAACGTTTTCTGGCCGCGGTATCTTATCTATGGCGGCGGTTCCATATCGATAAGGAACCGCCCCATACAGTTTGGGACCGCGTACAGTAGATGGTTTTTCTGAAAAAATCGGACTTGTTTAGGTTCACTAGTTGATGCTTCATCTGAGTTAAAACCTACACCAAGTCTTTCTTTAGAATGAATTTGTTTGTTTAACATATCATCAATAGCACTAGTACTTTTCATGAACTTTTCCAATTTAATGGAGGTGCTCTTGAGATCTTCATTCTCTAACCTAAGTTTCTCACAACTTAAGTAACCTATATCAACTTCTTTATTTTTCTCAAGCTTGCCTAATTTTTCCCTAAGTTCATTAATCTCATTTTCAAGCTTAGTTTTAGTTGATTTAAGTGTTTTGTTCTTTTCTATGAATTTAAGGCTAAGTTTGTGTAAATTATCATATTGGCCTTCTAATTCAATATCATCTAAGGTGGAGCTATCATTGCTATAATATTCGGTTTCGGAATGTACTTCTTTAGAAGTGTGAGCCATGAGACATTTCTCCTCTTTGGGGTTGTCATCAACATCTTCACCGCTATCGCTCTAAGAACCACTAACGAATGCCGTGTGATTCTTATCACGTGAACGCTTTGGACACTCATTAATGAAATGATTTGGATCACCACATCTAAAGCAATTCCTATCACCCTTTTCGTTCTTGGCAAACCGATTCTTTAAGAATGGTTTCTTGTCACTGTTAGGTTGCCTCACGTGTTGACCTCGTCTTTCGAAGAACCTCTTAAAATCTCTTACCGCCAATGCATACTCCTCGTCATCACTATCCGAGGAACTATCATGATCGCTTTGTGCCTTCTTGGCTTTGAGTGTAAGAGATTTCCTTTCACTCTTGGTCTTTACCAATTCCGAGTCCTTCAAATTTATCATCTCATGAACCTTCAAGTTGCCTATGAGTTCATCGAGTGATAAAGTTGAGAGATCTTTCGATTCTTCGATCGCCGTGACCTTTGCTCTCCACTTCGAATGTAAGGCCCTAAGAAACTTCCTAACATTGTTCTTGCTAGAAAAACCTTCATCAAGTGCTTTTAGACTAGTAATAATAGGGTTAAATCTAGCAAAAGCACTATCAATAGCTTCATCTTCTAAGATGACAAATTGTTCATATTGTTGGACAAGAAGATCGATTTTGCTTTTTTTGACTTGGCTATTACCTTGGTGGGTTACTAAAAGAGTGTTCCAAATATCTTTAGCGGTTTCACACATAAAAATCCTTTCATACTCTTTCTTAGGTAAAGCATTATAAATCACCATTTTAGCCTCATTATTTTTTGAAAGTTTCTTTTTAGTATCATCATTAGCTTTGTCAAAAGTGACCAATTCCTTTGTTTTAAAACTTCATTAAATTGCTAAGGTAAAAAATCACCATTGGTAATAACATGCCAAAGATCTAAATCTTTAGATTTCACATAAGTCTCAAATCTATTTTTTTAATAAATAAAACTATCAGTTTCAAAAAGTGGTGGTCTTTGCATAGATTGCCCTTCTAGGTACTTGCTGGAATCCATAGATCGATTCAAGTTTTAAAATACAATATACTTTAAAAATACTTGAGCAACCCGCTCTGATACCAATTGTAGAAACTAGAAGGGGGGGGGTTGAATAGTTTCTTATATTTACTTGTTAAATGATGGTTTTCAAAAAATCTTTTTTCTCAAAAACTTAGACTTAAGGAAATAAATGAAATCTTCTTATGCACAATATGAACAATGATAGTGTAACTTAAACTAATACTAACTAATATATATGCACAAAGAATAAAGAATGTAAAGAGTTAAGGGTAAAGAAAGATCAAACCAAACACCAAGGATTTATAGTGGTTCGACAACGAAGCTCACTCCTCGTTCCTACTCCACTCCTCGAGTACTCCTTACTCGAGAGTTCACTACACAACAAGCTCCTTATGGTGGAGAAAACCGTACACGTCGCTTAACCAATTTCCGACCCTAAGCTAAAAGTCGAGCCCTAATCGTAGCTAGGACCAATCTACACAACTATACTTAGTACATACACAACTTCCAAATAGACACAACTACTTGGATCTTCACAACTATTACACAACAACAAATGTATAAGATTTGATCTTCAAAGGATCTTTGGTGGTGGGCTCAACACTTCACAATGATAGTGTTCTTCTCTTTGCACTTGAAGAGGAAGGGATGGTGGAGATAGATTTACTTCTAAACAAGTAGTAATCAATCAAACAATCAAGGATTGAGTGATTTAAGAAGTATGATTGAATCTGGAAATTTGTGTGCAAAAGAGGTGAATTGAAAATCTAAGAAAGGTCCACTATTTATAGGACAAAGGGCCAATGGCTATATCTGCCCGCGGTTCCTTATCTTAGCCCGCGGTACCTTATCGATAAGGAACCGCCTAGGCGCTAAGGAACCGTCAGGCTAGACTCCGCTCCCTTTTTGTCCTTTAGTGGTGGAGGTAATATTTGGTTATAAAAATATCCAGAAAGGATATTCCAAACCAAAAGGGAATATGCCATTTTCAAATTTTCAAATATTTAATTTAATAAAACATTTTCTTAAAAAGAAAGTTTAATAAAAAACTTGTCACACTTAATAAAAAGTGAGTTTTAAGAAAAGATTAAATCACTTGATCACTTGATTAAGGTTAGTACTTGTTTATTCATACCTTAAGTGAAAATGGGTAAAATGAAAAATACTTGAACTCAAGAATTCGTTTTTTGTTGTTTTTGTAAATGCTTGTTTTTACATATTGTCGTAATCAAAACTAAGCGAGACCGAAAAACGCAAGTAACGTTTTTAGGCATTATTGCATTAACACCTTTATAACAATAGCACTTGTAATATTATTTGGAATTTATTCGGCCGCAGATGCCTACGGCACTTGTATGTATTTTGAAACTTTGTCTTTTGAATGTTTTTATTAGATAATTATATATCCATGCGTGATGTATCACGGCTTATATAAAGACTAATTCTATATGTTACTAGACATGCACTGTGTGGCTTTACCATGTCCGGCCTTTCATAAGTATGGTATGTTTAAACTTATTGCAACGTCTTGTTAAATAAGGTGTCTAGTAAGTATTCATGATTCGTGGCTGCATGGGTTGCATCCCTCTTATGCGCCAAGTTGAATTATTAGGTTCACTCAATCCTCTTGCTTCTCATGGAAACGTATAATACATGTACAACTGATGAATGCATATGATGGAGAAATAATACTAAGCACACAAACAATAATAAGTAATCTTAAGTATAAAAGAAACATGGTTAAAGCAAGAACAAGCCGTGGAGCTAGCTAGACACCATGGCGCTTTATTATCACGGTTACATTTTTTGACAGAATGATAAAATCCTAAGACAAATAAGACCTGGAAACATAAAAGACAGAATTACATGGATCTTTATTGAAGCTGTCTACAGCTAGATGTCTATGCGGAGGCCGTGGCCTTTTAGTGATAGCATTTCTTGAGATTACAGATGTTCCATGTACGATCCAAGTCACAGCCATCCATGTCGCGCAACTTGTACGCGCCTTGCCCCAAATCTTCTACAACCTCGTACGGTCCTTCACTTTGGGCCTAGTTTCCCTGTGTTTTCCACTGCGACTCGCCTCATTTGCACGATAGATAAAATCACTCGGTCGGAAGGAAACGCCCTTAACTTTAGAATCATAGTAAGCTTTCATCCGCGCCTTACCCATAGCTTCATTGATAGCTGTTAATTCTATTTTTTCCTCAAGCAAATCTAAGTTGATCTTGAGTTCCTCGTCGTTCGTGACGACGTTAACCTCAGTTGTACGGATTGTTGGCATTCTAATTTCTGTCGGTATTACTGCCTTCGTACCATAGGCTAATGCGAATGGAGTATCCCCATTGACAGTTTTTATCATTGTTTTATGTGCCCATAAGACATGTGGTAGCTCGTCTACCCACTTGGCGCTTCTTTCATCTAAGTGCGCTTTAATTCCTTCTCCCAAGCTTCTATTAGCTCGTTCCACCAAGCCATTAGTCTGCAGATGTTTGACGGATGCGAAACACCGTGTGATGTTCAGTGTTGCGCACCAATCCTTGAAAGGATTGTCGCAAACTATTTTCCATTATCTGAGATAATCTCACCTGGCAGGCCAAAAAGACATACAATGTTTTCCTAAACAAACTTTTTTTACATTTTTGCCCGTAATTGTTACGACTGCCTTAGCCTCAATCCAGCGAGTGAAGTAATCCATGGCTACGATAAAAAACTTAACACCCCCGACCGCAACAGGAAAAGGTCCTGCTATGTCGATCCCCCATTTGTAGAATGGCCATAGGGTTGTGATAGGTGTTAGTTCCTGTTGTGGGTGGCGCGGTACTGGCCTGTGTACTTGACAATCACTGCATTTGAGAATTAAGTTGCGCGCATCTTGGTGCATAGTTGGCCAGTAATACCCTGTGCGTAATGCCCTTGCCACCACTGACATGGGGCAAGCGTGCATGCCACATGACCCTTCATGATTTTCACTTATCACATAAATAGCTTGGCATGGTCCGACACAACGTAACCACGACTGTAAGAACGACTGTTTGTATAAGATATCGTCGCGTAGTTCAAGCTGTTGCGACTTCCTACGGATACGGTGTGCCTCTGTTTCATCATTAGGGAGAGTCTTGTCTGTTGAGTAGCTGATGATTGGGGTCATCCACATAGGTCCTTCCTCATCAACTATTGCTGTGACTTCCTCCCCTACGATGGATTTATCCTTGAGTATTTCGACCAACACTTGTTTGGACAGGTGGGCGAAGCTTGTGGATGCAATTTTGCTAAGAGCATCTGCCTTCTTATTCTCGCCTCTTGGAACTTGCTTAATAGAAAACTTCCCAAAGCCGGCGATAAGTGACTTAAACTTTTCCAAATACTGGACCATGTTGTCCTCCTTGGCTTCATACTCACCCAGTATATGGTTTGTAACAATCCGGGAGTCCACGTAGGCTTCCAGGTTACGCACACCCATTCTGACTTCTATCTTTAAGCCTGCTATTAGTGCTTCATACTCCGTCTCATTGTTTGTGGTTGTGAACTCAAAGCACAAGGCATAAGTGAATTCCATGCCCTCTGGATTGGTGAGTATGAGGCCCGCTCCTAACTCATTCGTACAGGAAGATCCGTCAGTGAACAGGACCCATGAATCCTTTGGAATCTCTTCCTTTGGGACCATTGGTACGTCCTCCTCAGGCTTCTCAATGATGAAATCTGCCAAGATTTGTCCTTTAACGGTTGTCCTTTGTCTATAAGATATACTGTGTTCCCCTAGCAGGACACTCCACTTTTGCAGTCTCCTTGCCGCATCCGGTTTCAAGATGATCTGTTTGATCGGATGGTCTGTGATTACCACAATTGGGTGTGCCTAAAAATAGCAGCGCAACCTCTTTGCGGCGTAATCTAGTGATAGGACCAACTTCTCAATTGGGGAGTAGTTCAATTTCGTCCCCTGCAGCGCCCTACTTATGAAGTAAACTAGAGTCTGGACTGAATCGCGGTCGGCCATTAGAACGACACTTATTGCTCCGTGTGTAGCAGACAGATATACGATTAGCTCCTCCTTGGGTCACGGGGAGACTAGTATGGGAAGAGCCGCTAGGTGCTGCTTAAGCTGTCCAAATGCCTCCTATGCCTCCCTTGTCCAGCAAAATTCCCCTTTCTTCAAGCACTTCTTGAGTGTTTTGAATAGAGGAAGTGACTTCTCTATGGATTTTGACAGGAACCTGTTTAGCCCGACCAACCTTCCGTTAAGTGATTGCACCTCCTTTAGTGTCCAGGGAGATGGCAACTGTGTTACGGCCTCAGTTTTCTCCGGGCAAGGTTTGATGCCATTTCGGTCTATCATGTACCCTACAAACATTCCTCTGGTTGCCCCAAATGTGCATTTTTTGGGATTGAACTTCATGTTGATTAATACGAAGCTTTTGGCTAAGTATAAAATATTATCGTCCGATCTTTTCGAATTGATTATTGGTAGAAAGTGCAACTCAATTGTTCTTGGTGGAAAATAAAAGGTTTGGTTATCTATTCTACTAAAAATAAAAATGTCGTTTAAAGCTTGAAAAATTAATTTAAGATAAAACAAGTTAAAACAATGCTAAGTAAAAAGGCGGAAATAATTAAAGTTTGGAAAATAAAAACAATTCAGAAAACTACTAATTAAACTAAGTCTGAAAATAAGGTAAAGACAATTTCGGAAAAATAGTTTCTTCGGAATAATGATGTTTTCAGTAAAACTAGGATCTTCGGAATAAATGCCTTTTCAGAAAAAGGAGCATTTTCGGAATACTTGTCTTTTCAGAAAATTTGACTTCTTCGGAATAAAAGGATCTTCGGAAAAATGGTAATTTCGGAAACTTGCTTTTTCGGAATAAAAGGATCTTCGGAAAAATGGTAATTTCGGAATAACAAGCTTTTCAGAGAAAATTAGATTTTCGGAAAAAGAAGGTTTTCAGAGAAATTTTCGGAAAAACAGTGAATTCAGAGAAATGATAATTTCGGAAAAAAGAACTTTTCAGAGAAAGTAAATCTTCGGAATAATAGATTTTTCGGAAAAAAATGGTTTTCATAAAATTGATGAATTCAGAGAAAAGGTGATTTCGGAATAATTGCAATTTCAGAGAAAGGGACGAATTCAGAGAAATGATCAATTCACAAAAATGGGAATTTCGGAAAAAGGCCTTTTCAGAAAAAGGCATGTTTTCAGAGAAACAAAACCCTTTTCCGACGATTTTAAAACTCGGATACAAATAAACAGTTAAACTAAAACTTAATTGATAAGCTACCAATAAGCACGAATCAAACAAGTAATTAACCAAAACTTTAACCACATAAGTTTTAAGAAGAACAAAATAAGCCACAAATTAAAAACTATAAAAACACTAATTAATCAAAACATTTAAAATCAACTAATAAGCAATCCTATTAATCTATCAAAACAACTTAATCAAGAATAAGCCAAACACTAAAAGATTAATAACCACAATAAGCTCAAAACATCCACCACATCAAAACTACAAGATCAATCACAAGAACAAATCAACCACATAATCAAAGAGATGAGATTAACTACATGATTAACAAGATTAATAAAAAAATTAAGAAATGTAGAATGAAAATTAAGAAAATAAGCTTGATTGATTAGAGATGAATGTAAAAAGATTACAAGATCAATGGAAAGATTAACAAGTTTGAAAGAAAAAGTAGAGAAAGAAATAAACACACTTAAAAATTAAACTACAATATTAAAAACTAAAACACCTAACACCCTCCTAATGACACATTAGGAGGGTATTTATAGGAGGTGGGGAGATTAAATGCTTAAGCTATCTAATTTCTTTCTTCTTACTCGACTTAATTTCTTTGTCTTTCTCGACGTCGTCTCGGGATTTGTCGATATAAGTTGAACTTGTCTTATAATTTTCTTCTAAAATTAGACTTGAGTTCTTCGACTTCATTAAACTTCCGTCTTTAGACTTTTTCTTCGATAAATCTTTAGAATTGGCCTTGGACTTCCGTTCTTTTTGCATTCTTGATCTTTCGACTTCGTCTTTAGTCTTTTACTTCGATAAAAGCCCGTGATAGCCCATGTTTTCTTCCTTTTGCATCTTTTGGTCCTAAAACACAATAAAACACAAACCACGCATAATTCCCACTTTTACGACATAAAATACACGTTTTGGTCTTGTTATTATTGGAAATAAGTGGTAAAAGGATAAGTGTTTTCACACTTATTAAATCCCCTACACTTGACCATTGCAATGTCCTCATGCAATGCACTAATTTCAAAGCACGGTTTACATTTTTCATCAAAGATAACCCACCTTGGTCTTTATTAAATACTAAACACTAAGAAAACTTAAAAGAACAAAATAAGTAAGAAATTAAAGACTTACATTGGGTTTTTGGTTGTCATGAATGTTCATCATTCTCAAGTTGCACGTTCCCCATACCAAGCTTAAAAACGAGATCATTGTTATTATAAGTTAGCAAACTAACACGAACTCATGTGGCCCAATTATTCACTTAAACTCCCTTATTCCTAGGTGTATCTCTTATCTTTTATTTTTGTATTGAATGATCACGAGGATGCATTGTTTGACTTATTTCGATAGTTATTTAAGCTGAAAATAAAGTGGGACGATTTAATCAATAGTTAGATAAAGGACAAAATCTTTTAAAACTGCTTCTCAGGACCTCATAAAGTTCATATCTTGGCATAACTTGCTTCACGATTTGAGACCTTTCTCGGACCGATATTTGGCAGCGACTTCATACTTCAAATCTTTGAGAGACGTTCTTGAAATTATGGTCTTCTCTTCATAATAGGAATTTCTTCCCTTGGAGTTTTGAGAGATTCTTCATACTTGGACCACGACTTCTTCATTTTTCTCCAATCTTTATTTTGGACTTTGATATACAACGATCCGCCTCCTTTTAAGACTTGGATCTATTTATCCTCATACCTTGCTAGGGTCTTTTCGGATAGACTTCTCCATGATCTTTTAGGGGGTATTTGCTTTTCGTCGTGTGTCTCGATCCTTCATATTGATTTTTGATAAATGATTCTTCACATCACTTTTGGATCTTTAGCAACAAAATGTAGCCCTCATGCCTTGTTAGGGCCTTTTTGGACTCGCCAATCTTCGCATCCCGCTTCAATAAGTTATGCCTTGGCTATGAACTCTAATTAATACCGAGCAACTTTTAAACGATCTTGTGTTAGAAGCTAAGTAACTTTTCAAATTGTACAACCTTATTTATTGTAGATAAATTTATTAGCAATCGATGGGAGAATAGGCTTATAATCAACTCACATAAATTCACGAAAGAATACCAAACTTATAATTGACTCTATCATCTCTCGTTCTCCACAGTTTAAAATCTCAAGGAATGAGACTCGTGGATGCTTAGCCAATTAAATCAAAGTTTTGGGTTTTCGAGTCATCTATAGGATCTTGCAAATTCTTCGACTTTTTCAAGTTTATAAATCGCATTTTAAAGTTCCCTTGATAAACGACTCTCTAGGATCAATTATAGGAGCTTGTGAAAAGTTCTTGTTCTTAACCCGTGAGAGTTAAGACAATCGCGTTTTAAAGTTCCCTATATAAAAGCCTAGCAAAACTTGACTTAAACATGTTAAGGATACTAGCTAGCGTAAACTTAGATAAGTAAACTCGGGTTGAGTCAAAATATTCACGACTTTGAAAAATTTAGAACCACTTTATTGAAAATTTATTCTAGCAAGGAAAGAAAATAATCATAACAAAGGAAAATACAACTATACAACTAGGCCAAAATAGATTAAAAATTTTGAAAAATGTCGAAAAATAAAATTTTCCAGTTAAAATGAGGACAAATTCATGGAAAAGACCACTTACTTGGATAGAAGTCCCCCTACACTTGATATAAACATTGTCCTCAATGTTTAAGCATATGGGAGTAAACTCCCCTACACTTAGGACATTGTGCACGTTGTTTAAATCTTGCTAAGGAAAGGACAACTATAGTGATTTCAATGTGAACATATAAGATATGAAATATTGAATCACGAAAGTTTTAGGATAGAACCGGGAACACGGGATCACGGTTCATCAAAAGTCATCGAGAATGGATCTTTGAAGCTTTAATCCCTGTACAGAAGAAGGAACAAGAGAACAAACACATACGGGGCTCCCCCCACACTTATTATGAAAGCTGAAAAGGATAGATCTCGGGTTGCCTCCCGAGAAGCGCTTGTTTTTGTTAACCGAGTCATGAGCCTGACTCGGCCCAAACCTAGATCATGGGAAACGTGGTGAGGGAAGGAATCATCTCATGAGAGATGTCCTCACCAAAGTACAACTTCACACGCTGGCCATTCACCTTAAAATTGGGCCCATTTGGCTGAGAAAGCTCAATGGTGCCATAGGGAAAGACTTTGGCGATGGTGAATGGACCAGACCAGCGGCTCTTCAACTTGCCCGAGAAGATCTTCAACCGAGATTTAAAAAGTAAGACTTGATCACCAACGTGGAACTCTCGGTTCTTAATTCTAGCATCGTGGATGATCTTGGTCTTCTCTTTGTAGATCAATGAGTTCTCGTAAGCTTCATTCCTCAATTTATTTACCTCGTTGAGTTGAATCTTCCGAAGATCACCGTCTTTGTTGATGTCGAAGTTAGCCCACTTCAAGGCCCAGTATGCCTTATGTTCCAGCTCGATAGGGAGGTGGCATGCTTTCCCGTACACAAGACAATAAGGTGTACAACCGATCGGGGTCTTATAAGCAGTACGGAAAGGCCACAAAGCATCATCTAACTTATCGGCCCAAGAGGCACGATGCTCTCCCACAGTACGTTCCAGAATTCGCTTCAATCCACGGTTGGAAATCTCGGCTTGACCATTGGTTTGGGGATGATAGTCGGTGGAAAGACGGTGATTGACACCATACTTAGCCATGACTCTTGCAAATTGATCATTGCAAAAATTAGTCCCGCGGTCACTGATGATAGCACGAGGAACACCGAATCGAGCAAAAAGTTGCTTCAAAAAGTTCACAACCACCCTCGCATCGTTCGTAGGGAGAGCCTTGGCTTCAACCCATTTAGAAACGTAGTCAACGGCTACGAGGATGTACTTGTTCCCTTTAGATGATGGAAATGGCCCCATAAAGTCGATACCCCATACATCAAAGATTTCACATTCTTGTATTAAATTTTGAGGCATCTCATCTTTATGTGTGATCTTGCCTTGTCTTTGGCAAGCATCACAATGTTTAACCATGTCGTGAGCGTCACGATAAATGGTGGGCCAATAAAATCCAGAGTCGAATACTTTCTTTGCGGTGTAATTGGGACCAAAGTGACCACCGGTGGGTCCTTTATGGCAAGCATCAAGGATTTGTACCGCTGCCAGCCCATCAACACATCGACGAATAATCAGATCAGCACATTGTTTGAAAAGGTAAGGGTCGTCCCAGAAATAATGTTCAATATCTTTAAAGAACTTTTTCTTTTGTTGGGACGTTAACCCTTCCTTGAGAATTCCACCCGCTAAGTAGTTTGCAATGTCCGCAAACCACGGGGTGTCATCAAGATTGGAGTTGATAGACATTAAGGCCTCAAGGGGAAAAAGAGTCATTGATCTCTTGATTCGGATGATCCCCTTGATAAGGATCCTCAAGTCTACTAAGATTATCCGCGGCTAGGTTTTCCGCACCCTTCTTGTCACGAATTTCGATTTTAAACTCTTGAAGGAGCAAAAACCAACGAAGAAGTCTTGGCTTAGAATCTTGCTTAGTCAACAAGTACTTCAACGCTGAATGATCGGTATACACGATGGTGGTAGAAAGGATAAGATAGGGGCGGAAATTTTCAAAAGCATACACTACAGCTAAAAGCTCTTTTTCGGTAGTGGTATAATGCAATTGATCCCCCGTCATTGTCTTGCTAGCATAATGGATTGGTTGGAAGTGTTTGTTCACTCTTTGGCCCAAAACCGCTCCAATAGCAAAGTCGCTAGCATCACACATCAACTCAAAAGGTAGCTCCCAATTAGGGGTAACCAAGACCGGTGCCTTAGTTAGCTTATCCTTAAGAAGATTGAAGGATTCAATACACTCTTTGGAAAAGATGAAAGGAGTATCTTTTTCCAAGAGGTGGGTCATCGGGCGAGCGATTTTAGAAAAATCTTGGATGAATCGACGATAGAAGCCCGCATGACCAAGGAAACTTCTCACACCCTTCACGGTTGAAGGTGGAGGTAATTTGGCTATGACATCTACTTTAGCACGGTCAACTTCAAGACCGGCTTTTCAGATTTTATGTCCAAGCACAATGCCTTCTTTTACCATGAAATGGCATTTTTCCCAATTTAGAACAAGGCGAGTGTCTTCACACCGCTTAAGCATGCATTCCAAATTGGCAAGGCAATGAGAGAAAGAATCACCATAAACCGAGAAATCATCCATGAAGACTTCCATAGTTTCTTCAACCATGTCATGGAAGATAGCCATCATACACCTTTGGAATGTCCCAGGAGCATTGCATAAGCCGAAAGGCATTCTTTTGTATACAAATGTTCCATAAGGACAAGTAAATGTGGTTTTCTCTTGATCTTTAGGATCGATGGGAATTTGAAAATATCCAGAGAAACCGTCTAAAAAGCAGTAATAGTCATTACCCGCTAGACGTTCAAGCATTTGGTCCATGAAAGGAAGGGGAAAATGATCTTTTCTCGTAGCATCATTGAGTTTGCGATAGTCTATACAAACTCTCCACCCTGTAACGAGACGAGTAGGAATCAACTCATTGTTTTCATTAGGCACAACGGTGATTGCGCCTTTCTTAGGCACACAATGGACGGGACTAACCCATGGTGAATCCGAGATAGGATAGATCATTCCCGCATCAAGAAGTTTGATAACCTCTTTTTTGATTACGTCATGGATCTTAGGATTTACCCTTCTTTGGTTTTGAATAGTGGGTTTAAAGTCGACCTCCATGAGAATTTTATGTGTGCAAAAGTGAGGATCAATTCCACGAATATCGGAGATTTTCCAAGCAATCGTTTTCTTGTGATTCTTCAGCACGGCGATAAGTCGAGATTTTTCTTCCTCTGTCAAGTCCTTAGCGATGATGACGGGTGACTTCTTGTTGTCTTCAATGAAAACGTACTCGAGATGAGACGGTAGGTCCTTAAGCTCTAAATCCGGAGGATTTTCGATGGAAGGCGTATTCAAATTCGGTTCATCGATAGAGATATCCTTTGGAGATGGTGGAGAAATATGGTCCTCATTGAGAAGTTTCTCAATGGTACGAATGTCTTCATCCCAATTGGAGGGAGAATCGTCATATTGCAAGTCCACATCTCCAAAAGTTGCTTCAAATTCTTTCAAGATGAAATCACTTTCTCCAAATGGAGTTAGTGATGGAGCAATAGAGGCAACGGTCTCAACAATGGGAAGAGAAGAAGAACCACTTTTACAAGCGTCTTTGAAATTTTCTTCACAAGCCTTATCAAGAACGTCAATAAAATTAACTCTCTCGTTTTCCGAAGGCTGCTTAGAAAGTTTACCCATGTTGAAGACGATTTTATCGTCACTAACTCTCATGATCAATTCGCCCGCGTCTACATCAATGAGAGTGCGACCGGTCCTCAAGAATGGACGTCCAACGATTAATGGAACACGGGGGTCCATCTCGTAGTCAACGACAACAAAATCCGCCGGAAAGGTGAATTTGTCGACGCCGACGAAGACGTCTTCGGCTATCCCCACTGGATAAGCAACCGTACGGCTGGCTAATTCCAAAGTCATTCGTGTGGGGACTAGCTCGGGTAGAGACAATTGTTTCCAAACGCTTAAAGGCATTAAGTTTATACTAGCAACTAGATCAGCTAGGGCCATACAATTCTCTACCCCAGGGAAGTTGCAAGGAATCAAGAAACGACCCGGATCACCGAGTTTGGTTGGTAATTTCCTTAAGAGCACTGTAGAGCAATTCTCATTAAGTTGGGTCTGAGCAATATCGAGAAGTTTCTCCTTATCACTAAGAATATCTTTAAACATTTTAGCATATTTCGGCATGTGAGCGAGAGCCTCAGCAAAGGAGATATTGAAATTCAGTTGTTTAAACATTTTAAGAAAGTTAGAAACCTGAATATCATCCTTGTTCTTCAATTTCTCTTTCCTCAACCTTGAAGGATAAGGTATATTGGGTTGAGATGAAGGCTTTGGAATGGAATTCCCACTCACATCCTTGGGTGGTGGAGGGGTAGAAGTAGACGGTGGTGGAATTGGAGAAGTAGAAGTTGGAGGAATAGAAGATGGAGGAATTGGAGAAGGAGACTCGTTTTCCTTTTTTACAATCACCGGTGTAGGTGTAGGAAGCTCGGATTCCTTTAAACCTTTTCCACTGCGAGTGGTGATTGCTTTCATCTCCCTCTTGGATTAGCAACGGTGTTACTCGGAAGAGAACCCGATCCCGAGGCTTGATTACTCGGGAAGAAACTAGCTAACATGTTCCTTAAGTCATTCGTTTGACTTGTAAAAGAGTTTCGCATATCAGCTCGAAGATCATTCCCTTGCTTCACCATATCTGCTTTCATGTTGGCCATTTCCCGCTGAAGATTTTGCACTATCGTATCATTAGTCCTCATGTAAGTTTCAACCTCTTGGTGTAATGCAGTGGGTTGGTTTGGAGGAGGAGCATGGTAGGCGGGTGGTTGATAAGCAGGTTGTTGGTAAACTTGGTTGTTTCTTTGAGGTGGATATGGGTTTCTTTGGTTTTGATATGGAGTTGGAGCACGTGGTTGGTTTTGATTGTTGCGATTGAGGTTGGTTGGGTTTTGTGGGGGAAAACCGGGTGGTGAAAGAAAGTTGTTTGAGCAATAGCTGAGCAAGTTGCGGTCACCTTGAGGACGTGCTTGATAGCCTCCTGGAGAATAGGTACCGTTGGCAGCATACACATTTTCCGGATTATCATGAGTCGAAGGACAATCGGTGTATGAGTGAGATCCCCCGCATATTTCACATAATTGAGTCAAAACACTAGCTTGGGCAGTGATAGCTTTGGTATTGTTGGCGGCTTGGAGAGCAAGTGATTCAACAAGCGAAGTAAGCTTATCAATTCTCTTATCGCTCTCATTAGTGCTAGCACTAGCCACATTAGTCTGAACACTCTTGGTTTGCACTCTAGACTTGTTCTCAATAATATCCTAAGCGGCATTAGAAGACTTAACCAAAAGATTACCCCCCCCCCCCCCCCCCCCCCCCCCCCGAGGCACTATTTAGTGAATCTTGGTCATTCATGCTTAAACCATTGTAAAAAGTATTAATTTGATGTACTTTTGTTAAACCATGTTGTGGACACTTTCATAGAAGTTCCTTAAAACGGTCCCAAGATTCACTAAATGTCTCACCGTACTTTTGTTCAAAAGTAATGATTTCATTCCGCAAAGTGGTAGTACGTGAGGGTGGGAAAAAGTAGTTGATGAATTTGGTCTCTAAATCCGTCCACGTAAGAATACTTTGTGGCGGTTCCTTATCAAGCCAATGTCGGGCTTGTCCCTCTAAGGAGAAAGGAAAAAGTTTCAAGCGAATTACCTCTTGTGAAACCCCATTATACTTAACCGTATTAGTGAGTTGAAGAAACCTCTTAATATGGTTATGAGGATCATCAATTGAACGCCCCAAGAATGGTTGAGCAGAGACCATTTGAATGAAGCCGGATTTGAGCTCAAAGTTGTTGGCTCCAATCGCGGGTATGACAATAGCATCGTTGTTGCCCTCTACATGTGCTTGCAAAAGTTCGATCATTGGACGATTGTCCGGTAGAGGTTCATTGTTGTTATTATTCATGTTGGGTTGAGGTGGATTATTATTATTGTTGTGTACACTGGCCATGTCTAAATTATCGAGAGTCTCGAGCTCGGGATAAGACGTTGATCGAGTAGGCATACACCTGCAAAAGAAAGAGAAAAATATACAAGAAATATTTTTGGTTTTTTTATGTTTTTTAATTTTTTTGTATTTTTAAAATTTTTATATTTTTTTAGGATTTTTGAAAATTTTAAAGCAAGGAAAATAACGTTCAAAGATGAACGGATCCCAAAATCCAACGCGTCTCTCACTTAGAACCTTTAATCTTAACGTAAAGAGCCGGCATCGGCGCCATTTAATACGAAGCTTTTGGCTAAGTATAAAATATTATCGTCCGATCTTTTCGAATTGATTATTGGTAGAAAGTGCGACTCAATTGTTCTTGGTGAAAAATAAAAGGTTTGGTTATCTATTCTACTAAAAATAAAAATGTCGTTTAAAGCTTGAAAATTTAATTTAAGATAAAACAAGTTAAAACAATGCTAAGTAAAAAGGCGAGAAAAATTAAAGTTTAGAAAATAAAAACAATTCAGAAAACTACTAATTAAACTAAGTCTGAAAATAAGGTAAATACAATTTCGGAAAAATAGTTTCTTCGGAATAATGATGTTTTCAGTAAAACTAGGATCTTCGGAATAAATACCTTTTCAGAAAAAGGAGCATTTTCGGAATACTTGTCTTTTCAGAAAATTTGACTTCTTCGGAATAAAAGGATCTTCGGAAAAATGGTAATTTCGGAAACTTGCTTCTTCGGAATAAAAGGATCTTCGGAAAAATGGTAATTTCGGAAACTTGCTTCTTCGGAATAAAAGGATCTTCGGAAAAATAGTAATTTCGGAATAACAAGCTTTTCAGAGAAAATTAGATTTTCGGAAAAAGAAGGTTTTCAGAGAAATTTTCGGAAAAACAGTGAATTTAGAGAAATGATAATTTCCGAAAAAAGAACATTTCAAAGAAAGTAAATCTTCGGAATAATAGATTTTTCAGAAAAAAATGGTTTTCATAGAATTGATGAATTCAGAGAAAAGGTTATTTCGGAATAATTGCAATTTCAGAGAAAGGGACGAATTCAGAGAAATGATCAATTCACAAAAATGGGAATTTTGGAAAAAGGCCTTCTCAGAAAAAGGTATGTTTTCAGAGAAACAAAACCCTTTTCCGAAGATTTTAAAACTCGGATACAAATAAACAGATAAACCAAAACTTAATAGATAAGCTACCAATAAGCACGAATCAAACAAGCAATTAACCAAAACTTTAACCACATAAGTTTTAAGAAGAACAAAATAAGCCACAAATTAAAAACTATAAAAACACTAATTAATCAAAACATTTAAAATCAACTAATAAGCAATCCTATTAATCTATCAAAACAACTTAATCAAGAATAAGCCAAACACTAAAAGATTAATAAACACAATAAGCTCAAAACATCCACCACGTCAAAACTACAAGATCAATCACAAGAACAAATCAACCACATAATCAAAGAGATGAGATTAACTACATGATTAACAAGATTAATAAAAAGATTAAGAAAGGTAGAATGAGAATTAAGAAAATAAGCTTGATTGATTAGAGATGAATGTAAAAGATTACAAGATCAATAGAAAGATTAACAAGTTTGAAAGAAAAAGTAGAGAAAGAAAATAAACACACTTAAAAATTAAACTACAACTATTGAAAACTAAAACACCTAACACCCTCCTAATGACACATTAGGAGGGTATTTATAGGAGGTGGGGAGATTACATGCTTAAGCTATCTAATTTCTTTCTTCTCGACTCGACTTAATTTCTTTGTCTTTCTCGACGTCGTCTCGGGATTTGTCGATATAAGTTGAACTTGTCTTATAATTTTCTTCTAAAATTAGACTTGAGTTCTTCGACTTCATTAAACTTCCGTCTTTAGACTTTTTCTTCGATAAATATTTAGAATTGGCCTTGGACTTCCGTTCTTTTTGCATTCTCGATCTTTCGACTTCGTCTTTAGTATTTTACTTCGATAAAAGCCCGTGATAGCCCATGTTTTCTTCCTTTTGCATCTTTTGGTACTAAAACACAATAAAAACACAAACCACGCATAATTCCGACTTTTACGACATAAAATACATGTTTTGGTCTTGTTATTATTGGAAATAAGTGGTAAAAGGATAAGTGTTTTCACACTTATTATTGATTTTCCTCAAAGTATCGAATGTCTCTTGGACGTCGCATAGGAGCTCATCTTCGGTGTGGCTTTTTAAAACCAAGTCGTCAACATAGACTTCAAGGTTACGGACAATCTATGAGTCAAACGCTTTGTCAACAAGTCGTTGGTACGTCGCGCCTACGTTCTTGAGCCCGGATGACATTTTTGTGTAACAATACATGCCTTGAATGGTATGGAACGCCGTCTTCTCCTCGTCCTCCTTTGACATCTGAATCTGATGATAACCCTTATATGCATATAAAAAACACTTAAAGGGGTATCTGCATAAGGATTCGACCTTCCAGCCGATTTCTGGTAGCGGATAGCAATCTTATGAACAAGCCTTATTCAAGTCCGTGAAGTCCACACACATACGCCAGCTTCCATTGTGTTTCTTAACCATGACTGGATTGGAAAGCCATTCGTGGTAGTAAACCTCCCGCATGATTCCTGCTTCCACCAACTTTTTTACCTCGTCTAGTATAACTTGGCTTCGTTCTAGAGCTTGGTCGCGCTTCTTTTGTCTCACAGGCGGATATCCCGGACGAATCTGAAGCTTGTGTTCCGCTACTGATCGTTGTACACCCGTCATATGCTTTGGTTCCCATGCGAATACATCAAGGTTTTCCTTAAGGAGGGAGCACCTGGCATTCCTATCTTTATCGGAGAGAGTTCCTCCGATGGAAACCTCTTGATCCGGGTAATCAGGATGGATAGCCACCTTCCAATTTGATGGCGGTAATCCTTCCTTCTTGGGAGTTGGTTGTATCGGCGTTGCGATGGCCTGACATTCCAATGGTGGTACTATTGAATTATATATGGTGACAATTCCCCCCTCAACCGGGAATTTTATCATGCCATGCGCTGTGGACAGGACCGCTAGTATGGCCAAGATTCCTGGCCTTCCAATAATACCATTATATGGAGAGTGTGAGCGTATAACCATAAAGTTCATCCATGATGTAGTTAAATGTTGTTTATCTCCAATAGTTACTAACAGTCGTAACTGCCCTATCAGCCAGATTGATTATCCACTAAAACCTATAAGCGGCGACATTGCCGACATTAGCTGGTTTTTGATTTCTGACTATAACTGTCCGAAACAATGTCCGTATAGTACTTCCGCGGACGAGCCTCCGTCGACGTACATGCGGCGGATATCCCGGTTTCCAATACTCACCTCAATCGTGAGAGGTGCGTCCGTTACATCGCTTGCCGTGATAGGAGGGAATGAGATTTCGCTAATGCGAGATTTTGTTTTTGGCTAATTTCCTGTTTTTTCATCCGTTGCCATGACTGAATCATGAATATAGTTGTGGGCTTATCCTTCTGGGAATCTTTTTTTTTCATTTTTTTTGTTATCCTTCCAGTCCTTCCAGTCCTTGACCAGATGTTTGAGTTTGCCTGACTTAGTCAATGACTCAATATGCTTCTTGAGCTGGATACACTCATCTGTACCGTGACCTTTGTCGTTGTGGAATTCGCAAAAGCGATTCCCCTGACGACGATCGATTGTAGTTGTCATTGGGGGCGGCCTTGGAAAATTTCCCCTTCTGTTAGTAGGATGTCTCGGTATGTAATCTTTAAGGGAGTGAACTTGTCGTTCGACCGCCCTCCTTTCATTTGATTTTTGTAATCCAGACTCCTACTGTTACCTTGATTGTTTGATTGCATCTTTGGTTGATCATTCGATCGATAGCTTTAGCTTCCCTTTGTGGGATAGGATGCGGACACGGCCGTCTCTCCTTCCACAAAGTTCCTAACCCTTTTCATGAGCTCATAAAATGTTATGAGGCGCTTATCATTGAGGCGCCTGAGTTTCCTGTCAGTTATGGCGTGCATATAATCGGAGATCTTGAGAACTTCTGGGCATGCTCTTATTCGTGTGCATTCGTCTTTGAAACGTTTCGTGAAATCCTCCGTGGACTCTCCGTGCATTTGTTTGACTGTCGCCAATGAGACTGGATCCCTGTTATACTTCTTTCGCTGAGTATAATTTCTTCTAAACGCCGAGCGTAGTTCACCGAAGCTGTTGATGCTCCGGTGGGGAAGTTTTTCAAACCAATCGCGGGCGTTGCCAATCAAGGTTGAATTAAACATTTGGCACCATATAGGCATCGACCATCGTTCAATTTTTGCTTGTACGTGAAAACTTTGAGATGATCGTCTGGGTTACCAGATCCATCATAGGTTTTGACACACGCCGGCATGTGGCGTTTTTTGTCCTCAGAGTATTTCCGTATGCGAGTTGTGAAGGCATCTTCTCTCTCGTTGCACCATGGTAGGGAGAGATCTTCTTCATAATCTGTGTGATAATGGGAGTGCCCGTAGTGTTCTCTTTCATCATCTGACGATTCAGACAAAGAATACCTTGTTCGGCGGCGCCTTGGGTGGTGGTCATCTGAATCAGATCCTGAGGGATCATGATAGGGTGATCGTGCTCCGCCCTTGAATGGTTATGGTAGCCGCTTTTGTGAGAGGAGGTTGTAGTTTTCTTTGTTCCATAATCCATCCTACTAAACACAATAGTGCGGCGACTATCATTCTGTGGAGTTTCTGTGACAATCCGTCAATTTCAGGTCGTTATTTTAATCTCGACTATTACGTATTACGTGTTTACTTTAATGAGAATTTTAAATTATCGACTAACCGGGAAGGTTATGACATGAAACTAGCGTAAGAATGTCGATTAGATGAAAACCGGAAAGGAATACGTTAGGTATCGATATTATATTCTCAATTTATCATAAAAATGATTTTATTATTATTTAATCTATATTTCTCGTGTTTTACGTTTTAACGAATGACAAAAACTATTAGTGATCGCGATACCGACGGATGCCCAAATATTTATGTTTTATTATCGATTGTCTCGATATTTAATATTTCGATGTTTTCGATTTAATTACGTTTTAAGTCGTGTCGAAGCTTTATTATTATATTTATGAAGCGTTTTAACTTTCGAAAAGTATTTTTACGAAACCCGAGCCCCGTAAATATTTTCAAAATTTACAATTTTCATTTTCTACCTTGTAAATTATTTAATTGCATTTTTGGACCAAAACTATGCCTAAATGACAAAATCTACCATACCTTTGGACTATTTAAGGATTTTCCACTAACTATTTTCAATTAAAAACTCATTTAACAAAAAAATTAAAAATCCTCTCTCTTTCTCCTTGTTTGGCCGACCACCCCATAGCCACAATCCACCAAAAATCTTCAATTTCTACTTTGATTCATCCAATTCTAATCAAAGACCCATTTTAGAAATTCAATAAGCTTCATATTGGTATAAAATTTCCCACATGCATACACTTTAATTTTTTTTCAAGATTTTAGTGAAGAACATGTGTTTGATCCATTTTTATGGTTATGATTGTTGTTATTATTATTATATTTGAGTGGGATGATGTTGCATGCATGATTATTATATATTTGATTTTTATTAGATTAAATTTAAGAGTGTTAGGAGTTAGATAAATGTGTTATGATAATATTAGGGTAATATTAGAAGTATGTAAATTGTTAAAATAGGTCAAAATGTTGAATTGATATGATTTTTAGATGACCATTTTAGACCAGTAGGTAAAAGGGGATTTTTGAATTACTTACTATAATAAACTTGTTAAACTAATAAGATAGTGTCGTAGAGAATTTCGTTAGCTTCGATTTGATATAAGATAGAGCTTCTAGATCCAAACGAGCGAGAAGTTATGCCAATTTTAGTATTCGTGTACCGGGAGACGAGTATCGGTACAATCCGAAAATTGTTGTCGATATTAGGATCGAATCCTCGGGGACTATAGAATGAATTTTTAAAAAATGTTCAAGGACTGATGTTGAAGTCTAAACCTCAGGTCATGAGTCTATTTTCAAACCCGAGTGTCGGTTTTATAAATGGAGTTGTTTAGATATGTTAAAATGGTTTTACGAGTTGAAGGCACAAATCTGTCCGGTTTTTATAACACGAAGGTGTGTCGGGCAGAAGGTCTTAGAAGTAATATTTTTGAATAAAATTTAAACTGAGTCTTATTCATATTATATGTGAGTTTGTGACCAAGTTTCGTCGTAAACGGAATAGTTTAAGTAAGGCAAATGAGCTCGTACTTTTGGTAAGTACCGCCAGATTTTTATAAATGATATAGTCTAATAAAGTTGACATGTATAGAAGTATAAGAGTACACTTGTGCTATTATTATTTTTGAGGTTGTCATGGTTTTGTACTTTTGATTTTTTTATTGTTTAAGTATTATTTATACTTGAGTCATTTATTAACGAACGCGCCTTATTTGGTAGGTTGCGGTCTTCATGTTTAACGGGCATCACTTATCGTCGGCGATCGTCGCATTACTACTATTGTACCAAGGTGAATCTATAGCCTCGCTTTTATACTATCTTGTAAAGTATTTTAAAACCCACGAGGGGGATAACATGCTTGTTTTAAAATAGAACACAAAGGACCCGATTGTATGCTAGATGAAAGTTACTTACATATGTTTGCTTCTAGCCTTAAAGACCCACTGAATCATGAATTGTTAATCGAATGAACGCTAATACTATGGATAGATCTATCGGGGTGACGCCCAGTCCGGTCGCGACTAGCTATCGTGTAGTGTTGTGATGCACTAGTAATGAAACATCGGATGCAATTGTATAAGAGAAATATACGCACTTGGCTAGGTGTGTTGGGCTGAAATAATATGTTAACGTTCAATGTCATGAGACTTATGTAATAACAATGATGATTATGTCTGATCCACATGATTGTCAACCATGGAAGGTTTATTCAGAATACTTGTGTTCGTTTATTAAATTTAAACTCTATAGATTCACTCAGTATTTTTGTTGACTTTATAGAATGTTTTATCTCAGGTCCATGAAGAAGGCACTCAAAGGAAGGCGGTTTTGTGTAGCTTGCTTGTGAAATGTTTTGGGCCGCTTTTCTAAACTATGTCCATTCAAAGAAACTTTTGTTGTTTGTTATGTTGTGTAAACTTGAAACAATTTGGGACCGTGTGTGAACTATTTTACCTTTAAATAATGAACGGATGTATGTTTTATTAAAACGACTCATTTTGAGGCGTTTTCTATGATATTGAGGTTGAACCATGACAGTAACACCCAATGACTCGTCCGCTGCTTTGACACGAAATTTGGGGGTGTTACAGATTGGCATCAGAGCTCAAGTTATAGAGAACGAAAAGATTTTCCAAAAATAAATTTTTGAAATCTTTTAACTATAACATCTACAAGCGAAACCTCCGAGTTGCCAATGGACGAGAATAAGAAAAGTATATATGTTATACATATTTAATTATTATTTATGCTTAAAGCATAATGGATTACATTTATTTATTTATAAATGTTTATTATTTGATTATTATAATACTAATACGTAATTTACAAACGACACTGATTGTCACAGTAGAAATTCCTGTATTTTGACTCATTCCTCGTGAATCTTCATTCCCTGTCTAAATTTTATTCTTCGTTCTATCATCCTTTCTTGTTTCTCTCCTATTCTATCTGTTCTTATTATGTGTTATTCATGTTTTGTTATCACAAGTGTTGAATGAATACTCATTTTGATGTGAATTGTGTAACAGGATCATGCCGCAAAAACAATTGACTGAGACTCAGTTACGTGCTATAGTAGCTGATCAATTTGAGGTCTCTATGAATGCATTTATGGCAAAATGAATAATGGAGCTGGTGGATCCGGTGGAGCTGGTGGATCCGGTGGAGCTGGTGGATCTGGTGGAGCTGGCAATACTGAAGCTGGCAATACTGGCGGTGACAATACTGGAGCTGGCAATGTTGGAGCTGGCAATACTGGGGCTGGCAATACTGGAGCTGACAATGCTGGTGCTGGAACTGGTGATGCTGATAGACCAGTGATTCCTAAAAACAAGAAGTGTACTTATACCTCGTTCATGAAATGTAAACCTCCGACTTTTAAGGGTACTGAAGGTGTTGTTGGTTTAATGCAATGGTTTGAAATATTAGAATACGTGTTTCGATTTAGTGGAAGTGAGGAAGAAGACAAGGTGATGTTTGCCTCTGCTACTCTTCAAGGGCGAGCATTGACTTGGTGTAATGGAAGAATGGCGTCTGTAGGGATGAATGCTGCTTATGCTACACCTTGGGTTGAAGTAAGAAGATGGATGACCGAGGAATTCTGTCCAAGGAGTGTTATTCAAAGGTTAGAACAGGAACTTTATCAGCTGAGACTGACGGGTACTAATATTGATGGATACACAAATAGATTCCATGAACTTGCTCTACTTTGTCCAAACAAAGTTACCCCAGAATATCTAAAGGTGGAGCAGTATATTCGAGGCTTACCTGCCAACATCCGTGGTGATGCGACCTCATCTAAACCTGCTAATATTGATGAAGCTGTACGAATGGCCTACCAACTGATGGGACAAATTATCCAAGATAAGGCTGATGGTGTTGCTGAAGGTAGCAAAAGAAAGGCTGAAGTGGAAAGTGATGATCGAGGTGATAACCGTAAATCTCACAATAGGAATTAGAACCGAAGGATGAGTAATGCAAATGCAATGACTGAAACTGCACCTGCTGATAAGGGAACCCGATGTCAACGTTGCAAGAGGATTCATACTAGTGAATGTACTAAGTGTGGAAAGTGTAACAAGTTGGGTCACAAGACTGAAGAATGTTGGGGACCAGGAAGGAAAAGAGTGACTTGCTTTAACTGTTAAGGTAAAGGACACATGAAGAATCAATGCCCTGAGCCGCAGAAGAATGCACGTGGTGGTGATAATCAAGGAAAAGCCTATCAACTAGGAGAAGCCGATGCTAAGCAAAACCCAAAAGTTGTTACTGGTACGTTTTTACTGAATAACCGTTACGCTACAGCTTTATTTGATTCTGGTGCGGACAAAAGCTTTGTGTCTACAAGTTTTAGTACCTTAATTGATATCAAACCGGTCGAATTAGACGCGAGTTATGAAGTAGAACTAGCTGATGGTAAATTAGTGAGTACCAATCGTACGCTCTTAGGATGTTCTCTTAATCTTCTGAACCATATTTTTAAGATAGACTTGATGATCGTCGAATTGGGAAGTTTTGATGTTATTATCGTAATGGATTGGTTGTCCAAGTATAATGCGTCTATCCTTTGTGGAGAAAAGAAAGTTAGGATTCCTTTAGATGACAAGACCTTAGTTATCGAAGGTGATAAATATAATTCTCGCCTGAAAATTGTTTCGTGTATTAAAGCTCGTAAGTATATCGAAAGAGGTTGTGAGTTATTCCTAGCTCATGTATCGGAGAAGGAATCGAAGGAGAAACGTATAGAAAATGTTCCAGTCATTCGTGACTTTCCTGAAGTGTTTCCGGAAGATTTTCCAGGGCTTCCGCCTCCAAGGCAAGTAGAATTCCAAATTGATCTAATTCCTGGTGCTGCACCCGTGGCTCGTGCGCCATATCGTTTAGCACCATCTGAGCTAAAGGAGTTGTCTGTGCAATTGCAAGAACTATATGATAAAGGTTTTATACGACCGAGTTCGTCACCTTGGGGAGCTCCTGTTTTATTCGTTAAAAAGAAAGATGGTTCGTTCCGTATGTGTATCGATTACCGAGAGCTGAATAAGTTGACGATCAAGAATCGTTATCCGCTTCCAAGAATTGATGATCTATTCGATCAAATTCAAGGTTCTCGTGTTTTCTCTAAGATTGATCTTCGTACGGGTTACCATCAACTTCGTGTACGCGAGGAAGATATTCCTATTACGGCGTTTAGAACTCGTTATGGTCATTATGAGTTCCGAGTTATGCCTTTTGGTTTGACTAATGCACCTGCTGTATTCATGGACTTAATGAATCGCATTTGTAAGCCGTATCTTGATAAATTCGTGATCGTTTTCATCGATGATATTCTAATCTACTCCAAGAGCAAGGAAGAGCATGCCGAACACTTAAGAATTATCTTGAACTTGTTAAAGGACGAAAAGTTGTACGCTAAATTCTCAAAATGTGATTTTTGGCTTAATTCTGTACAATTTCTTGGACACGTGATTGATAAAAGTGGGGTACATGTTGATCCTATGAAGATTGAAGCAATTAATAATTGGAGTGCTCCTACTACTCCAACTGAAGTGCGACAATTTCTAGGTTTGGCTGGTTACTACCGAAGGTTTATTGAAGGATTCTCTTTGATATCGAAACCCTTAACTAAGCTGACTCAGAAGAATAAACCATTTGTGTGGGGCGATGAAGAAGAAGAAGCTTTCAAAACCCTGAAGATGAAACTCTGTAGTGCGCCGATCTTATCTTTACCTGAAGGAAGTGAAGACTTTGTTGTTTATTGTGATGCATCTCTTCAAGGATACGGTGCTATTCTCATGCAACGTGAAAAGGTGATCGCATATGCCTCTAGACAATTAAGGAAGAATGAGGAGAACTACACTACCCATGACTTGGAATTGGGCGTTGTGGTTTTTGCTCTGCGACTTTGGAGACATTATTTGTATGGTACGAAGTGTACAGTATTCACTGATCACAAAAGCCTACAATATATATTGGATCAAAGGAGCTGAATTATGAGGCAACGTCGATGGCTTGAATCTCATAAGTCCAAGTATTCTATTCATCCTGGATCGGACAAAATGTACCAAGACTTGAAAAAGTTATACTGGTGGCCGAATATGAAAGCTGATATTGCAACATACGTCGCGAAATGCTTAACGTGTGCAAAAGTGAAGGCTGAATATCAGAAGCCGTCAGGATTACTTGTCCAACCTGAAATTCCAATCTGGAAATGGGAGCGAATTACGATGGACTTCATCACAAAACTCCCAAGGACACCGTCTGGGTTTGATGCAATCTGGATTATTGTCGATCGTTTAACTAAATCCGCTCATTTTATTCCAATCAACGAGAGGTTCGGTTTGGAGAAACTTACCGACCTTTATCTGAAGAATATCGTGTGTAAGCATGGTGTTCCTATTTCAATCATTTCCGATAGAGACAGTCGTTTTGCTTCTGGATTTTGGAGATCACTTCAGAAATCTTTAGGAACCAATTTGGATATGAGCACAGCCTATCATCCACAAACCGATGGGCAAAGCGAAAGAACTATTCAAACATTGGAGGATATGTTGCGTGCTTGTGTGATTGACTTTGGAAGTAGCTGAGATAAGCAGTTACCTTTGGCCGAATTCTCGTACAATAACAGTTATCACGCGAGTATTAAAGTTGCACCTTTTGAAGCACTTTATGGGAGAAAATGTAGATCGCCTGTGAGCTGGAGTGAGGTTGGTGATGCTCAACTCACTGGACCAAAGATGATTAGAGAGACGACGGATATGATTGTGCAAATCAAGAATAGGTTGTTGTCTGCGCGAAGTCGACAGAAGAGTTATGCGGATGTGAGAATAAAACCATTGGAGTTTAGTGTGGGAGATAAGGTTATGCTAAAGGTATCACCATGTAAAGGTGTTGTATGATTTGGAAAACGTGGGAAGTTAAGTCCTCGTTATATCGGACCATTCAAGATTATATCTAGAGTAGGACCCGTGGCATACCAACTTGAACTACCGCAAGAACTGTATGGGATTCATAACACTTTTCATGTGTCGAATCTAAAGAAGTGTTTATCCGATGAAGAACACGTTATATAGTGGGACGAAGTTAAGGTTGATGAAAAGTTGCACTTTATTGAAGAACCAATCAAGATCATGGATCGTGAGGTCAAGCAACTGAAACAAAGCCAAATCCCTATCGTCAAAGTTCGATGGAACTCTCGGAGAGGACCGGAGTATACTTGGGAACAAGAAGACCAAATGTGGAAGAATTACCCTCATCTCTTTGATTTCAACAAGCGATCGGACAAGAACGCAAGTTGATCTTCGAGGGCGAAGATCCTAATTTGGTGGGGATAATGCGACAATCCGTCAATTTCAGGTCGTTATTTTAATCTCGACTATTACGTATTACGTGTTTACTTTAATGAGAATTTTAAATTATCGACTAACCGGGAAGGTTATGACATGAAACTGTCGATTAGATGAAAATTGGCAAGGAATACGTTAGGTATCGATATTATATTCTCAATTTATCATAAAAATGATTTTATTATTATTTAATCTATATTTCTCGTGTTTTACGTTTTAACGAATGACGAGAACTATTAGTGATCGCGATACCGACGGATGCCCAAATATTTATGTTTTATTATCGATTGTCTCGATATTTTATATTTCGATGTTTTCGATTTAATTACGTTTTAAGTCGTGTCGAAGCTTTATTATTATATTTATGAAGCGTTTTAACTTTCGAAAAGTATTTACGAAACCCGAGCCCCGTAAATATTTTCAAAATTTACAATTTTCATTTTCTACCTTGTAAATTATTTTATTGCATTTTTTGACCAAAACTATGCCTAAATGACAAAATCTACACTACCTTTGGACTATTTAAGGATTTTCCACTAACAATTTTCAATTAAAATTTAACAAAAAAATTAAAAATCCTCTCTTTCTCCTTGTTTGGCCGTCCACCCCATAGCCACAATCCACCAAAAATCTTCAATTTCTACTTTGATTCATCCAATTCTAATCAAAGACCCATTCTAGAAATTCAATAAGCTTCATATGGGTATAAAAATTTCCCACATGCATACACTTTAATTTTTTTTCAATATTTTAGTGAAGAACATGCGTTTGATCCATTTTTATGGTTATGATTGTTGTTATTATTATTATATTTGAGTGGGATGATGTTGCATGCATGATTTTTATATATTTGATTTTTATTAGATTAAATTTAAGAGTGTTAGGAGTTAGATAAATGTGTTATGATAATATTAGGGTAATAGAAGTATGTAAGTTGTTAAAATGGGTCAAAATGTTGAATTGATATGATTTTTAGATGACCATTTCAGACCAGTAGGTAAAACGGGATTTTTGAATTACTTACTTTAACAAACTTGTTAAACTAATAAAATAAGGTCGTAGAGAATTTCGTTAGCTTCGATTTGATATAAGATAGAGCTTCTAGCTCCAAACGAGCGAGAAGTTATGCCAATTTTAGTATTCGTGTACCGGGAGACGAGTATCGGTACAATCCGAAAATTGTTGTCGATATTTGGATCGAATCTCGGGGACTATAGAATGAATTTTAAAAAAATGTTCAAGGACTGATGTTGAAGTCTAAAGCTCAGGTCATGAGTCTATTTTCAAACCCGAGTGTCGGTTTTATAAATGGAGTTGTTTAGATATGTTAAAATGGTTTTACGAGTTGAAGGCGCAAATCTGTCCGGTTTTTATAACACGAAGGTGTGTCGGGCAGAAGGTCTTAGAAGTAATATTTTTGAATGAAATTTAAACTGAGTCTTATTCATATTATATGTGAGTTTGTGACCAAGTTTCGTCGTAAACGGAATAGTTTAAGTAAGGCAAATGAGCTCGTACTTTTGGTAAGTACCGCCAGATTTTTATAAATGATATAGTCTAATAAAGTTGACATGTAAAGAAGTATAAGAGTACACTTGTGCTATTATTATTTTTGAGGTTGTCATGGTTTTGTACTTTTGAGTTTTGTATTGTTTAAGTATTATTTATACTTGAGTCATTTATTAACGAACGCGCCTTATTTGGTAGGTTGCGGTCTTCATGTTTAACGGGCATCACTTATCGTCGGCGATCGTCGCATTACTACTATTGTACCAAGGTAAGTCTATAGCCTCGCTTTTATACTATCTTGTAAAGTATTTTAAAACCCGCGAGGGGGATAACATGTTTGTTTTAAAATAGAACACAAATGACCCGATTGTATGCTAGATGAAAGTTATTTACATATGTTTGCTTCTAGCCTTAAAGACCCACTGAATCATGAATTGTTAATCGAATGAACGCTAATACTATGGATAGATCTATCGGGGTGACGCCCTGTCCGGTCGCGACTAGCTATCGCGTAGTGTTGTGATGCACTAGTAATGAAACATCGGATGCAATTGTATAAGACAAATATACGCACTTGGCTAGGTGTGTTGGGCTGAAATAATATATGTTTACGTTCAATGTCATGAGACTTATGTAATAAAAACGATGATTATGTCTGATCCACATGATTATCAACCATGGAAGGTTTATTCAGAATACTTGTGTTCGTTTATTAAATTTAAACTCTATAGATTCACTCAGCATTTTTGTTGACTTTATAGAATGTTTTATCTCAGGTCCATGAAGAAGGCACTCAAAGGAAGGCGGTTTTGTGTAGCTTGCTTGTGAAATGTTTTGGGCCGCTTTTCTAAACTATGTCCATTCAAAGAAACTTTTATTGTTTGTTATGTTGTGTAAACTTGAAAGAATTTGGGACCGTGTGTGAACTATTTTACCTTTAAATAATGAATGGATGTATGTTTTATTAAAACGACTCATTTTGAGGCGTTTTCTATGATATTGAGGTTAAACCATGACAGTAACACCGAATGACTCTTCCGCTGCTATGACACGAAATTTGGGGGTGTTACAGTTTCCAAAGTTGCACGCCCTACAGATCCATCGGAATGATCTGACTCCCTTTGCGTCCCTTGAAACTCTTGCATGATTCGATCCCCTATGCGTTCAAAAACATTCCGCGCTCGAGGTTGTTCCTCCAGCGAAGGTTGTTCCTCGATCTAGTGCTTTCTTCACCTTTTTCCGGTTTAAACAGGGGTACCGCGTGCGGTGCTGCTAAAATTGAGTCTGGATTGAAGGTTCCTCCCCAGATTCAACCTTTCCGTGATGGTCGGGATGATTTTGTCGAAGTTTTTTGGGAGCACGCCCTCAATGTCTTCATTATTGAGTGAAGCGAGCTCGTGGTCCATCTCCTCAGCAAGTGGCCTTTGCTTTTCCTTGTTGGGGGCGTGTGGTGCTGGCCCCGTCTTAGGATTATTCAAAGTGAGAGTAGGTGGTGAGGTGTTCAGGGACGTGCCTGCACCCCCGGGATTGAAGTACCGTGTTGCGGCTGTTAGGCCCTTGTAGGAATATAACACACGACTTATAGAACAAGAAATAAAGAGATGATGAAGAACAAGATTAAAACTAAGAAGGGAATATTAGATTAGAGAGAATAAGAAGGAAGGAAGATACATAGAGTGTATAATCCTAGTGAGAGAAAACTAAGGAGAGTTTCTCTCTCTAACACACTAGAAAAATGGAAAGGTACACACACAAATGAGGAGGTTGTTTCCTTTTATACTAAGAAGGAAACTTGACAAAGGCATGCCTCATTTGTGTGTTCAAGACTAATTCCCGTTACATACATAACAATAACATAGAACTCTCGACACTGTTGAATAGCATTTTACACGAGCTTCGCAAGGGTATATTATATGACCATCACTTTAAATACTTCTAACAATCTCCCCCTAAGGGGTGGTCATATAATATGTGACTTCACTTATTTGACCATCACTTTAAATACTTCTAACAATCTCCCCCTAAGTGGTGGTCATGTCATATGTGACTTTACTTCTTTGTTGTTACAGATTTTGAAGCTCGTTGTCTTGAGAGTTCTTTCATAGTTCCTTTCAAGACTTGTGATCTTGCATCTTTGATCTCTGCCTTGACTTGATCTTTAAGCTTTGCCATCTTGTGATCTTGTGTCTTTCCTGTAGGTCTACGGTTTCTTAGGATTTAGCAATGTTATGATTTATCTATTGAATAGAAGGGAAGGAAGAACTAGAGAGAGAAAGGTAGAGAGAGAAAGGAGAGTAATAAGAAGAAAGATGGAATGTGTGAAATAACAAGGTATTCAACCCCTCCTAACATGCTAGGAGGGGTTTTATATAGCCACCCTACATGTAGGCTTTGGTGGGCTATATGTTAATACATTAGATCACGAGCCAATACTTGTGTCTATGTTTGGAGTGATCGATCCTTTCTAAATACGTAAAAACGTATTTCCAACAATCTCCCCTTAAGGGAGGTCACTCTAAGTTACAATGTCCTAAATAGTCTATAGCTCGTGATCTATGCTAACAATGATGTGACCGAGACTTTCTTTAGAAAAACGTATTTCCAACAATCTCCCCCTAAGGGAGGTCACACCATTTTACAAAATCTTAAACCTAGAATACTATGCTTGAGTCTTCGATCTTGTTCTTGTGAGTATAGTGATTTGATCTTTGGCTTTAGTCTTGAGCATGTTTCCTTTCCTTGACCTTGTACATTCATCACTTGTGAAATTTGCCTCCTCGTGACTTCATGTTCCACATACTTATACTTTTATAAATTCTTGAAAGCTTCAGAGTTTGATACAGCGGAAGACTTGACTTTTAGGCTTTCTTGAATTTGTTGAAGTTAAGTTCATAAAGTATAAGCATGCGAGGACGACTTCTTTTCGGATAGTACACCGCAAAGCCACCTTCTTGTTACGCTGCATAAGACAGTTAGCAACAAAACATATACACGGATGAAATGGCCTTGAACATTTCATTCTAGTTCGGTAGCATTTTACCTCCGGTCGGTGCAGACCGTTAGACGATATAAAATATCGTACTTGTGACAGGTAGTTTCAAGTAAGAACCTCCTTGACAAGATTTCACGGGTAAACCCGTTCTCTTTATTCGACCGTCCAAAGCTGACTGCGAACATAAAGAGTGAATCATTTGGATAATATTATCTGCATGATTTGAAGCCGTCAATTCATGTTCCTGGAACAAGTGAAATTCAATTTAGAACCGCACCATCGTTGCTTTCTAGTTGTCACGAGCTTGATTCGTATAGAATCTTGTAGGTTACCTACCAAGTGCTGTTTGAGGTTAACCCTAGAAGGATTTCCACTCATTGAACACTAAGGTATCACTTTGAGTGTTCTGGCAAGACCACTAAGATATTGCGTAGAGGCCTGGAACGTGTTTAAATTCAGTTAAGAATTAAACCACTGTTGCTTTCCAGTTATCACAAGTTTTATTCATAATGAATCGCACAAGTCACCTACCATGAGCTTTTTGATATTCGCTCAAGAAGGATTTCCATCTTCATTGTAAATACATTCGTATTACTCGGATGTTCAGGCAAGATCATGAAGATTTTGCGTATGACTCTTAAGATCTTTCTTACATTTCACAATGTGTGAAGAAGCAAGGAATTATGAAAGTGTGTCCTAATGAGATATTGATGATCTCAAATGGCTCTAGACTCGATCGTGCATTTTTGGATTTTAGTGATCGGAGGCTGGAGAGGAGTGCCACCATTTCAATACCAACTTATTCAGAGTGAATAAATCGATAGAAGACATGTTGATCTCCGTGTGATTAAAACAAATACCTTTTGAGAGATATCTGAGTTAGCTGGATTGGGTTGTGCATTGCATCACTGGGTCCATGATGTATATCTTCAATATCGAGCATCATTAAAAATGATCTCAATAGCATATGTGTTGACCCGGTTTCTACCTAAGTTGTAAGGAGGGCTTCTTTCTTTACACCCTTTATCTTTACAATTCTTTTTCATTCTTCAACCCCTTCAATGCTTACCAATACGTCATAACTAGCACCTTGTTGTGATTTTTCCAGTGCAAACTTAAGTACTTGGTCGGCATTCAGCTACGTTCATAATCTTTCTCCATCTTTCCTAAGGACTACTATTTCTAGCTATGGAATGTCCTTGGGAAGATTCCTCCGGTTCTAGAAGAATCATTGGACTTTAACCTATTCTACCATCCTTATGTCACCACAATCGTCACCGTCGTGGATAGAGATGTTTTGGGTAAGTGTATGTCACCATGAAATCCATTTTGATATCCAAATCCATTTTTCTCCCCCTTAACATATGCCACGATATTCGAAAACATTTCGCACATGTCGGGATGAGCCAGCACATTAACTCAAACCATTAAATTGATTGATCTCATTATTAAATCACATTTTCTCCCCCATATTAAAAATATGAACCCAATCGATGTTTTTAATATCAATTGATTTAATAAAGTTTTAAGAAAAATTTGGGAAGAAAAATACAAATCCAATTATCTTCATGCTTTACACAAGCTCTCCCTCAAATTAATGAGGGTGTACTTGAAACGTAAATTAAATACCTTTTAAACACAAGTGTAAGATATTTATTGTTGATCCCAAACTTAGATCGATTAGCTTTGTGTATACGAGATTAGATCAAGTATAACACGTAGAGAAACCTTTGCTTATGAATAAAGTAACAAAGTGTTATGCGGAATTAACACTTGATCTAAAACACAATGATGTTAAACAAACTTTCACTTGTATTAGAATAATCTTGTTGATTACAATGAAAGGTTTAACTTGCGAATACTATGAAAACTGATATATAACTTTAACCTAAAAGACCTTCTTTTATAGAACAAGAAGTCTTGTACAATAAGCTATGAATCAACTATTCTAGGTAAAGATAATAATAGAAAATACAATGTTGTGTTTATCTTTACCACAAACAAATAAACAAAAGATACGTATGAAGATATTCCATCAGTGTCAATCTTCAAGGCTGTCAGCGTTGACTTCTATCAGCGTCCAATGTCAATCTATCAGCGTTGACTTTCTTCTTATCAGCGTTTAGTGATCTGACCCATATTTTATTCCCAACAATCCTCCCCTAAACTTGATATCCATTCCAATGATCAAGTTTCTGAATAAAACCTTAAGACTTAGGAGGAATCTTTCAATAACTTCTTATGTTGGTGATAAACATATCTGATCAAGTCCTTGGCCACATCACTAGTATAATCTATCTCCAAGGGTGTCTCTAGCATCTTCTCCAATACTTCTTTGGACAAGAAATAGTCAGCATCCACAAGCAGATATTCTGAAAACTTTGTAGAGCTCATATGAAATACACCACAAGTAGAATATAGCCTCCAATGAAGATTACTGAGATCATCTTCAAGATCCTTCCAAATGGCAGGATCTGCTTCTTTTGGACCACACAAAGTCATAAATGTGTTCCAAAGTCTTATTCCATTAGCTGAAGTAGGTGCTTCAGCTGTATACTTGGCCTCTATTAACCTCCATAGATGCACCAAGTCTTCCCTGTCTATGCTTGCAAATATAGAAATAACTGAAGTGAAAGTATGTACCTCCTTTCCAAATCGTCCAATCTTCCAAAAACCACACTCATCTTCATCAAAACTAATGATTGGATTTCTGTCATCTAGAGGTACTACATTTACCAAATCTGAAGCTTCCAAAGGAGAAAGCTTGAGATGCTTCCTTATAACACCTTCAGTTGGAAAATACACATCCATGTCTTTAGGAAATTGAAAAGGATCTCCTTTCTTCACTGGTCTTTGAGCAATCCTTATTTCCTTTTGAATTTGCATCTCCTCTGCAAGCTCTTGTTTTCTTTCTTCTGAAAGAAACTGGTAGACATTCTGTTCTTGCACCTTCCTCCAAATAGGATGTGCCCTATACTCTAACTCCTCAAAAGACAAGGCCAGCAACTTCTTTGATGTCCAATTAGGCTGATGACATCTAAGCAACTTATAGTACAACTGCCTTCTATCTCTTTTGAGCCAGGTCTTGACCTCTTGTGCATTAAATCTCATAATCACCTTTATGTCTTCTTGTACCCTAAGAAGAACTTCCAACCCCCAAATTTGATCTGATAAACTCATACCTGGGTTGTCCATCACCTGGTCTTCCCAAGCATGGTACATTCTGGTGATTTCTGGTAAGTCCCAATCAATCTGATTCTTCAACTCACTCAACCTTTCCTTTGCTAGCTCATCCCCATATTCAAGCCTTTCTGGATCTTCAATAATTTGAATGCTTGAATCTGAGCTATCACCTTCTTTATCATCACCACTTTCCTCCTCACTCTCAGAAACAACAAATGGTGATCTTCTACTCCTCCTCAAATCTCTTTCCACAAGTTGTGCAGCCAACTGTTCATCAAATGCTATTTGTGCTGCATCTTTCTTTGGAACATCTTCTTCAATCAAAATACCTTTACCTTTGTCTTTTGGATCAATAATTGGTAAAGTAGAAGAAGAAACCTGTGTGGACACATCTTTGATGATTGTTGATGGCTGGAATACATCAACACTACCTGCAACTTTGTCAGCGTCCAAGTTGCTCCCATCAGCGCCACGATTACCTTTATCAGCGCTGGATGTGTCAGCGTCCAAACCTGTATCAGCGCCCAATGTTTCTTTGAAAGATCCTTCCAAGTTCTTTGGTGTCATCTTGGATGTATCAACAACTGGGTGCTTCTTCAAATTGGTGAGAGCTTCAGCAATCTGCAAAGATTCACTAAATTGTGAACTCTTTTCTGAACTCTTCTCACTAGCTGTGTGAATCAACTCATCCTCCTCATCCTCTTTATCCTCCCCTTTGGAAGATTCCTCCATTAGACTCCTGCTACTTGGATTCTCCAAAACAGTTACTCTCTCCCTCAAAGCTTGGAGTTCTCGTCCCTGTTTGTTGACAGTTTGTACAAGACTGACATTTTGCTTTTGCAAGCTAATGACAGCCGCCGTCAATTCAATTATGGTCATAGGTTCCAATCTGCCCTCAGCTAGAATGGGGATTTGACCTCCCAAAATAGGATCATGGGGCATGGATGAGGTCTTAATGATGTTGGGACTGTCTTGACCAGCATCTAAGCCTGTGTCAATAGCCCCAGCCTCACCCATTTCACCAGCCACACTTGTGGAGGTGGTTCTCTCTGCTACAAGGCTAGGATCACTAGAGGAGAACACTCCAGTAACCCTTTGGCGTTTAGTCAACCTAGATTGTAATGGGGTGGAAGATGAAGTAGATTGTGTGGGTGTGGGTTGATTAAGGGGTGTTTGGGATTGGTCAGGGAGTGTATCAGTGTTGGGATTGGCTGTGTTAGCGCCCACATTTTGAGTGTCAGCGCTGGGTTGAGCAATGTCCATGTTTTCTGGTGAAGGTGATGGTTCATGAATAGGCTCAAGTTGGGGTTCAGGGTCTGGTTGTGGGTCTGGTTGTGGTTGAGCAGCCTGAATTACTTCAAGCATGGGTTGGGTAAGAGGTATGGGGTCGTTTGTGGAGCTCATTTTAGCAAAAATGGTTTTCTGTTGTTTAGGGATCTCATAAAAAGTGTCATGATCCCTAGAACAATATTCTTGTAAATCAAAGACCATTTGCAAAAATCTAGGGTAAGCCAAAGTCATTTTACTTCCCTTGTTTTTACACATCCCTTCAAAAATCATTTTTGAAAAATTATACTTAAGCCCACGTGTTATACAAACCAAAGCACTTGCAATTGACCTGTTTATCTCATTAAAAGAAGTACATTTTGGACTTAAGCATTGTAAAAGGACATGTATCAAATATTTCCAGTCAGAGGGAAATTCCTGCTTATGATATTTATTTAAAGTGACATCAGCAGGAATAGGATAACCCAATTCCCTAAGACCCTGTTCTATTGTTGCTATGGCAAGAGTAGTCACACCATCAGCGTCATCAAGACGCAAAGCTTGGCGAACCAAAGCTTCAGTGACCACCCATGTTCTTCCATGAACAGTAGATGTTAATGTGGTCACTCCATTAGTTGTTGTGGAACTAACATTGTTCCAAAACTGTCTAATGTGTGCGACAGGGACTAATGGTGTATGAGAAAGTGCATACCTCAATGAAGATGCATTTAAAAATGCCACCATCTGTGAATACTGAGGAAATAAAGCATCATCAGCAGTCAAGTAAGCGATCATATTGTGTTGGCTCTTGAACTCCAATGTTAAATTCTTTGAGTTGAATTTGGGTGCCATGATTTAAAGCTGTTTAGGTTATATGATATGGGAAAAATCTAGGAGGAAAAGTGTTAGACAAGAAAATATGAATACCCAGAACAAAAAGATTAGCCAAATTTATAGGAGAGATGCATGATTTTGATTGGTCAAAAATGAGGCGGTTATATTCAAAGAGCAATCATGAAAATCTTGAATCAAATATAACTTATCTCATGCATTAATTAAAAGTAACTTCTCCCCAAAATTACGGCCAAAGATTAGTCAAAAAATAACAACTGGGTAGGGCCCACTAGGTGTCAACGGTCAAAAATAGCCCATCAGCGCCCAACGGCTATATTTTCTTGTCAGCGTTTGCCTAAAGCCTTGTCAGCGTCACGATTGGACGTAACAGCGTTTGGAGAAAAACTTGTCAGCGTCTAAAAAAATAAAAATAAAAATATTTAAAAAGAAAAAGACCTTAACAAAGTAATTTATCCTAAGGGAAATATCTTACAAGTTGATAATAATTACTGGGCGGCAAGCACTATCCATTTATACACACTTGCATAAGCAAGATAGACACAAATGTCCTCTAGAGTCCATTGCTAACCAAAATACTTACCAACAAAGTTATTTCATAAAATTCTTTGTAACTCCCAGGTAAACCCATATCCAAAGTATTCCCAAGTCTCCCATCAGACCACAACCAAGTCTAGGCCAAAAATGTCTTGGCAGCATGCATAGATTGTCACCTTTGCATGCTACAGTGCCTCATGGTTTAGTAAAACTAACCCATACTCACCTGTGGACACAATCTAGAATTGTGATGAGAGTATTCTAAGAATACCCAAGAGTCCTAAAGGTTCCTTAAACCTCCCCTTAAACTATGATACATGAGTTCTCAAAATATATATATGAACATTAAAAATTTATGTCAAGATAGGAATATAAATATTCCAACCATCATCCATAAACAACACATGTCCAAATAACTCTTCAAAGATCCATAAGCAACTCTGTATCCAATGGCATAAAGCTACCATTACCTGCACATTTAGATGAAAACCACAAAACTAACATTTGTTGCTAACAGCGTCCCGACCACACGTAACAGCGTTGAAGGAACTCTTGTCAGCGTTAGACCATAATATCTCTAACAACGGCAAAATAACACTTGACAGCGTTACATTTACCTTTGTCAGTGTTAGAAAAATAATGTGGAAAATCTAAATCATCACAAAGACCAATAACAATGCATTATCCTGTACATACTTTTACAAAAATGTTCCAAAACACATATTAAGTGAGATTAACCATTCCAATATTTGTTACCAAATATTGAAATCTTCCAGCATCAAAAGGTTTAGTTAATAAATCAGCTACATTATCTTCAGTATCTACCCTATCTGGTTGTATTAAACCTTTCTCAAAGCAATCTCTTATAAAATGATGTCTAATTTCTATGTGTTTGGTTTTAGAATGATGTACAGGATTTTTAATAATGCATAAGGTACTGTTATTGTCTACAAAAATCTTGGTATGCATAAAATTATACCCATAATCCAACAGCTGGTTCTGAATCCATAAGACTTGTCCACAACAAGCAGCTGCAGCAACATATTCTGCTTCAGTTGTAGAGTTGGCCACCACTGTTTGTTTCTTGCATTGCCAAGATATTAATCTGCTCCCAAGAAATTGGCATCCACCAGTTGTGGATTTCCTATCAAACTTGTCACCACCATAGTCACTGTCTGAATATGCAATAAGATCCAATGGAGAATCTTTTGGGTACCATAATCCAAGATCTGGATAACATCTTAGGTACCTAAAAATCCTCTTCACAGCAAAAAGGTGACATTCTTTGGGAGTCACTTGATGGCGTGCACATGCACACACAGCAAACATGATGTCAGGTCTTGAGGCTGTAAGATACATCAATGAACCAATCATTGATCTATAGTGCCTAACATCCACATCCTTTCCAGCTCCAAGTTTTCCCCAAGGGTATTGCTTATCCATAGGAGTGGAAGCCTCCTTCTCATGTGGAGAAAAACCATATTTCTTCAAGATTTCAGCTACATACTTGTCTTGGGAGATGAAGATACCATCTTCTTTCTGCTGAACTTGTAAACCTAGAAAGAAGTTCATCTCACCCATTGCACTCATCTTGAATTTATCTGTCATGAGCTTGGAAAATTCCTCACTCATTTTTGGATCAGTAGAGCCAAAAATGATGTCATCAACATAGACCTGCACAAGCAACACATGTTTTCCTTTCTTCTTTGTAAACAGTGTCTGATCTATGGTGCCCCTTTTGAAACCATTTTCCACCAAGTAGGTGGACAATGTACCATACCATGCTCTTGGGGCTTGATGAAGTCCATACATTGCTTTCTTCACTCTATAAACTTTGTCTGGATTCTCAGGATCTTCAAAACCAGGAGGTTGCATGACATATACTTCCTCAACAATTGTCCCATAGAGGAAAGCACTCTTCACATCCATCTGGTAAACAGTAAAATTCATACAAGAGGCATAAGCTAGAAAAAATCTTATAGCTTCAATTCTTGCAACTGGTGCAAAAACTTCTTCATAATCAATTCCTTCCTCTTGTGTATAACCCTGAGCTACCAAACGTGCCTTGTTTCTGACCACAATGCCTCTTTCATCTTTCTTGTTCCTTAGAACCCATCTTGTCCCAATTGGTCTCACATATCTAGGACAATCAACCAGCTCCCAAACATCCTGTATAGCAAATTGGTGAAGCTCATCCTGCATTGCTTCCACCCAACTTGGTTCCTTGAGAGCATCAAAAATTTTCTTGGGTTCTTCCTGTGACAGAAAACAGGTAAACAAACATGCTTGTACAAGAGGGGTATCAACCTTCTTGTGTATATTAGCAATAAATCCACCAAGACCTTGATGGGATCTTCTTGTCTGAACTGGAGCCAAGACATCACCAATGATTTGAGATGTGGGGTGATCCTTAGCTGTGGAAGTGAGAACTCCTCCTTCAAAGAGTCTGGTGTCCTCAATTTCACGCTCCATGTTGCCAATATCTTCTTCAGATTCTTCTTGATCAACAGAGATCTCTTCATGGACATTAGAAGGTCCACCTTGTTCAAAATGAGAAGAGAAAAGCTGTGTAAAGGTGTCTCCAAAGTCTGATCCTTGTTTATCAGCGTTTGGGCTAACAACGCTTGAGTTGTTGTTGTCAGCGTTGGATCCATCAGCGTCTGAATTGGTCGTGTCAGCGCTTGATTTCCCTTTGTCAGCGCTTGAAGAATCATGCATGTTTGTAGTTGGTGGTATCTGAACACCACCATTATCTTTCCTTGCAGCAGTAGCAGCAGCATAATACTCATCTGTCCATATAGGAAGTGTAACATATTCTTGTGTGAGAGATGATTTAGCTGCTGGTGATCCATCCTCCTTAGCAACCTGTATACCTGAAACATTACCAATTCTCTTTTCCAAAACACTTGAAGTTACCTTCACAATGTCTGGATCAGTAACAGGCATATAATTTAAAGCTCTAGACAAAGGTTCTAAGTCAAACAACCAATTTGGACCACTCTCAGGATCACTAGGTTTACTTTCTAAAAACCTAACATGTACCTTTTCAAGTATACGTTTTTCCTTTTTAATGTAAACCCTATATCCTTTACTCTGCACTGAATACCCCATGAAGTAGCCTTCATCACCTTTTGAATCAAATTTACCTAGGGCCTCACTAGTTTCTAACACAACTACATGACAACCAAATGGCTTAAGAAAACCAATATTTGGCTTCCTTCCCCAAAGTAATTCATAAGGTGTCTTATTATGTATCTTGTTGACCAATGCCCTATTTTGAACATAACAAGCTGTGTTAACAGCTTCAGCCCAAAAAGCTATAGGAAAGTGGGCATCAGCCAACATGGTTCTGGCTGCTTCAATAAGGGTCCTATTCTTCCTCTCAGCAACCCCATTTTGTTGTGGGGTTCTAGCTATGCTAAACTGCCTAGTAATCCCTTTCTTGGCACAAAAATCATCTAACAACTGATTTCTAAACTCACCCCCATTGTCACTTCTAATAATTTTGACCTCATTACCATTTTTCTTTTCTATTTGGGTAATGAAATTAATCAGACTTAGGGCAGTTTCACTTTTCTTGGCTAAAAAGAAAGTCCATGTGAACCTGGAGTAATCATCAGTAATGACAAAACAATATGATTTACCCTTCAGACTTTCTATATTAGTAGGACCAAAGAGGTCCATATGCAATAAGTGAAGGGGTTTAGAACTAGAGTGCACCTGTTTAGACCTGAAGGAGACCTTGTGCTGCTTGCCCTTAAGGCATGCAACACAAGAGTGGTCATTGTGGAAAGCCTTTTCAGGCAAACCATCAACTAAACCAAGCCTCACAAGTCTATTAATATTCTTAAAGTTTATGTGCCCTAGTCTCCTGTGCCAAAGATTACTTTCATCTACTGAGGCTTTAGCATATAGACATGACATTTTATTATTTACCTTAATTCCATTAAGATTCACATTATATATGTCTTTATGCCTTGGTGTTCTAAAATCTATGTATTTCTCCTCAGGGAGCTTATAATCTTTGCTTAACACCAAGCACTCAGTATCTGTGAAAAGAACCTTATTTTTGTTATCACACACTTGTGATACACTAAACAAATTATAATCCAGATCTTTCACCAAGAAGACATTATCAAACCTTAGATTGTTGGTGACAAGGGTTCCTTTTCCTGTGATTGTGCCGTAGCCACCTCCAAAGTATACCTTATCACCATCTTGAATAGGAGAGAAATTGGTCAGATAATCTTCCTTTCCTGTCATGTGCCTTGAGCATCCACTATCCCAGTATCCATAGTCATTGATCTTCTTCTGAATGCCCTGCACATAAAGAAAACACATTAGTTTTCTTTGGGAACCCAAGCCTTGGAAGACTTGGATTCATTTGGTTGTTCAACAAGAACAGACTTGGTTCTCATAACAACCCCATTTTCATCCCTGTTTGAATGAAATTCCCAGTTAACCCCAATTGGTGTTGACAATGCCTTTGAAATATAATGAAACCTGTTGCATGTCATAGAAATACCAGTAGAATTAGGGTTCTGGTCCTGTTTTGGTCTCCATGTTAAGCTAGTAGAAGCTTTAGACCTATTTCCCTGTGGCTGCAAATACCTAGGTTTGTCAGCGCTGAAATTTCTCTTGTCAGCGCCCCGATTGCTCCTATCAGCGTTGTACCTAGGGTTTGCTACAGGAACCCATTGCCTATTTGACCAAGTATTTGACTTTTGAAAAGGTCTTAGGCCTTGTGTGTTAGACCCTCTAGAAAAGAATGGGGCTGGTCTAACAACTTGTGAACTTTTGTTCACAAAGGTATTGGGTCTGACAGTGTTTGACCTATGTTGACTTTTGTCAGCGCTGAAATGGTTCCTGTCAGCGTTGACATTGGAAGCATTGACACATTTGTAGGCCAAATGTGAGAAGCTACCACATGTGTAACAAGCTTTTCTAGACATAGTCTTAGGTCTAGAAGCAAAGAAGCCTGTTCCATGATTACTAACTTGGCTTTTTGGTGACCTAGAATTTCTATACATCTCTGCATATTTAACACTAGGTTTTCTAACAGATTGTAGGCCAAGGTCAACAGCTTTGCCAGTGGTAGGGTGTGTGATCTTAATAGGTTTAGGATCAAGGCTCTTGATTGGTGTGGGCTCATTTGGACTTTCACACAATAACCCTCCCTTAACAAACAAGGTGTGGTTTGCTTTCTTCCATTCTTCTAGGTCAGTCAGCTTTTGCTGATATTCCTCAACTGGGGAAGTCACTCTAGGTGGAGGAATAAACTCCTCCTCTTGGCATTCTGGCAAGCCAGTCCAAGATAAGTCCTTTGATTGGACACCATAGAAATCCCCAGCTGGTGGTGGAACAACAGTATAATTATTCATCCCAATCCCACTCATATCCTTAGAGTCTCTTTGTTTGCTAACACACTCTCCTAGGGATTGTGTGGCCTTATCAAATCTCTGGATTTTAAGACTCACATTATCTTTATTTTTGTTAGCCTCCTCTAACTGAGCTATCAAATCAAGATTAACCCTATTCACTATATCTTGAACATCCTTACTCTGATGTAACTCATGTTTTAAGATATTTATTTGATCCTTTAAATCAAACTCCATTTTCTTATACTCAGATACTGTCTTTTCTGTTTGGGTAAGAGCAACTTGATAGTTAGATACTTTGCATCTTTCAGTACTTGCATCATCTAATAATTTAACTATCTCTTGTTTTAATTTTTCAGTATTTAAACGACAACCCTTAGAACAGAAAGCATCATCATATACCTCATTATCTGATGAAGAGGAGGAGTGTGCCATGAGAGCATATTCAGCATGCTCTTCTTTAACCTCAGCAACCAAAGCTCTGTCCTCTTCCTCATTCTTAGCCATCCAGCTCCAATCCCATTCTCCAACACCATCAATTTGTTGAACAGCAACCATGGCCTTGGGATCTGGGTTCTTAATCATTTGGCTAGAAGGCTTCCCAGCATCAGATCTTCTTGGAGATCTACATTCCCTCATAAAGTGCCCCATCCTATGACAGTTGTAGCACTCCACCTTGGACTTGTCAAAGCCAGCAACATCCTTAGCATTAAAGGTCATCTTCTTCTTGAACCTTTTATTGAACCTGTTTGCTCTTAAACTTACAAGAGCCATAGTCCACTTTATATCCATCTCTTCCAATTGTTCATCACTTATCTGCTCAAGATCTTCATAAGTGATCCTTGAATCACTAGGCAAAGAAGCAATGAAGGCACACACAGTATCAAGATCAAAACCAGCAGGTTTAATTCTATCAGCGCCATGATTGTGTGTGTCAGCGCTTGAGTACAAAGCGTTGACAGGATATGATCCAGCGCTGACAGATTGACATCCAGCGCTGACACCTTGAGATCCAGATGCTGAATGTCCATAGAAGTTCATGGAATCAAATTGGCCTTCACTTTGTGAAAAGAAGGCCATGTTGCTGCTGGAAGATTTGTTATCACTTTCCAATTGCCATTCATTCTCCAACAGTCTTAACTTGTTGAAGATGTCATCAAACCTGGAAGTCTTGTGAGTATTATTGACAAGAATAGATCTTGTCTCAATCTTCCATACATCACCAAGGCTTTTGAGAAAAGTAGCATTCAATTCAGGATCATCAATCTGTTTTCCCATGAAGGAAAGTTGACTTGTGATATCAAGAAGTCTACTTCTCACACTGCTGAGATTCTCATTAGGTTGAGCTTTAAAGACAGCATACTCATGCAAGAGTTGCTTCTTCTTTTCTTCTTTTGTGTCAGCATTGCCACCATGTGCCACTTCAAGAGCTTCCCAAAGCTCTTTTGCAGACTCAAATCGTTTGTACTTGTGCTGATTCTCATGACCTAGGGCATGTTTCAAGATGTTCAGGATTTTCATGTCCACCCTCTTCTTGGCTATATCTTCAACAGCAACAGCTCTCCCATCTTCAGGTTTTTCCACCTTATCAGATTCAGGACAATTAGGAACAGCTGTCCTTGTAGCAATAGCAGCAGTAATCTTTGCTGCTTTATCGAATGTGTTCCCATATTCGATAATTTCCCAAAGAGTGTAGTCATGAATAGCTATGTATTGCTCAAAATTGGACTTCCAAAGCTCAAAGTTCCTGGCATCAAACATGGGAATTTTGATACTAGGGTTTGAGAAGTTGTTTTGCAGCAAAGCAGGAGGTTGATTTGTGCCAGACATGATGTTTTTAGGGTTTTGAGAATTTAGGGTTTTTAGGGTTTGGTGTTTTAGGGTTCTGCGTTACTTAAAGATCAAAAGTTTCTCAACAAGCTCTGATACCACTTGTTGATCCCAAACTTAGATCGATTAGCTTTGTGTATACGAGATTAGATCAAGTATAACACGTAGAGAAACCTTTGCTTATGAATAAAGTAACAAAGTGTTCTGCGGAATTAACACTTGATCTAAAACACAATGATGTTAAACAAACTTTCACTTGTATTAGAATAATCTTGTTGATTACAATGAAAGGTTTAACTTGCGAATACTATGAAAACTGATATATAACTTTAACCTAAAAGACCTTCTTTTATAGAACAAGAAGTCTTGTACAATAAGCTATGAATCAACTATTCTAGGTAAAGATAATAATAGAAAATACAATGTTGTGTTTATCTTTACCACAAACAAATAAACAAAAGATACGTATGAAGATATTCCATCAGTGTCAATCTTCAAGGCTGTCAGCGTTGACTTCTATCAGCGTCCAATGTCAATCTATCAGCGTTGACTTTCTTCTTATCAGCGTTTAGTGATCTGACCCATATTTTATTCCCAACATTTATCACGTGCAAAGATCATATATGATAATGTATTCACAAGATTAGCGATTTACTAGGTTAGACCTGAATGATGGAGAACATCATATGAGAGAATCACATGGTTCTTGTTCACGAATGTTGGTCGCCTCATCACGTCTAACGTTATCTCTTGAATCCATGTGTACGATTGATATTGTTGTCTTGACACCAATATGTGAACTTGGCACTTTCGGTGTCAAAGATTCTGAATGTTGGACAATTGCTCCCCCTCAATTGTTGACCCGTGTTCTATTGAAAGAGCTATAGTCGTTGTTTGAGTAGTCGCATCGTCGAGTATGTAGATATCAACTGTAAATTGCTATGATTGGTGGAGATGATAACTTCATAAAAACAAGATTTCTCTTGTTTTAACAAATAAATGCACTGACACGTACATATATTCGTGTTAGATTGTGTTATAAAGTAAACACAATCCCTTACATGGTTATAAAGTAAACCATGCCCGAGAAAATTAATTCCCGTTGTTGAGTCAAAGCTTTCCGGTGAAATGCTTGACTTTAATATGAAAAGCGGGTTACTATCTGAAATAATAGCAAGCCATTGATTGAGCATGTTTTAAAACATTTGAACTTCTACTCGAACTTTATTTATAACCCCGTGTAATTATTGAATGACATTTCTAGGATCATAAATATTATCGATTCCAGAAGACATGCTCTTTTTATCAAAACATATTTGAACACACAATTTTGAAAGATTTAGAAAAACCTTTTGAAAAATTCTTGAAAAATTGTGTTCAAAGTTTTGTAAACCAATTACTTGAGCTTAAGATGTTGAATGTCTTACAAAACGAGCTCAAGTTCGAGAAGTTGTAAACTTCCCGTTGTTAAGGATAAGTTACCATCAGCGATAAACTTTCCTTTTAACTGAAGAGCGAGTTCTAAGCTGATATTTACTTGGAAGTCGTGTTCATGAGCTTGAAAACTTTTGAACGTTTTAACAGAAAGCTCATGACCGAGAAAGATGAATTTCTCGTTATGAAGAAAAGTTCTCTTATTTAGAAGATACACTTTCCTTTATGAGCTTAAAACTTGGAATGTTTTAATACAAGCTCATGACCGAGAAAATTTAATTTCTCGTTACGAGGATAAGCTATCTTTCAAGATAAGCTTTCCTAAAATTAAGGTCCGAGTTACAGTCTGACATTTAACTGTAAGTCTTAGTGCATGAGCTTAAAAACTTCGAATGTTCTTAATATAAGCTCATGCCCGAGAAAAATTAATTTCTCGTTATAAGGATAAGTTTATCATCGGCAATAAACGTTCCTTTCTTTGAGGTCCGGGGCATAATCTGAAATATAATTATACGCCATTTACACGAGCTTAAAACTTTTGAATAGTTTTAATGTAAGCTCGTGTCCGAGAAAATTTAATTTCTCGTTATGAGGATAAGTTTATTGATAGGTGTGAAAACACCCATCCTTTCACCACTTATTTCTGGCTAAAACAAGACCAAAACACGTATTTAATATCATTTGTTTGGAATTATGAGTGGTTTTTGTGTTTATTGTGTTTTCAGAGTCAACCGGATGAATATTGAAGAAAACATGGGATTGCACGGGTTTTATCGAAGAAAAAGACTCAAGACGAAGTCTATATTCCAAGAGATGCAAAAGATTTGAAGTCATTGTGCCTATTTGAAGATTTATCGAAGAATAGAGCCAAAGATGGAAGATTCATATATGTCGAAGAACTCGAGTCTATTAAACAAAAGATTATAAGACGAGTTGGAATTATTCACCGACACTTCTCAAATCCAAGTCGGAAACGTTTATTTAAAGAAGCGTGAAGACTAAAGAAGAAAGAAGAAAAAGAAGCCCAAACCAAAGCCCAATCACAAGCCCACCACCACAAGACTTGCCTATAAATAGGACCTTACTTCACAAAAATTCAACACTTAGTCTTTTAGGTAGTTTTTAGTTTTATTCATTCTCTCTAGTTTTAGAGAGAGAAAGTTCTAAACTTTCTCTCACTAGATTTCATCTTTTTCTATTTCTATTTCAATATCAAACCTTTGTATTATTTTTAATTAATCAAGTGTAGTTTTTAGCTTTTAATCTTTAATCTCATCCTTCCTTTCTTTGATTTTGATTGATTTTGGTACAAATCTCGTATGATCCGTGTTGTTCATCAAGGATTTTATGCTTAAAAAGTTAATATTTTTTATGTTTCCTAAGTTTCTACACAAATAAGCTTTGAGATCCTTGTGCTTATTGGCTTATTTGTTGGTTTAGCTTATTTACTTTTTAATGTTTTTATATAAAGTTCATCTTTTTACTATTTGATTTAAAAGTTTGCTTATTTTATATTTGGATAAGTTGTAATTGTGCTTATTTGATCCGCTTAATATTGGATTCGAGCTAGTTTGGGTAGTAGCTTATTGAATAGCTTATTTACCTTGCTTTTATTTCGGATCATAGGGAAATCGGAAAGGGTTATAAACCCCTTTCCGATCTATACATTCCGAGCAGACCCCCCCCCCCCCTCTTCATTCCGATCGAATGATCGGAAAAGGGTTTTGGAAGATTCCGACTGTTTCTTCCATGAAAATTCCGATTAAGATCATTTTGTGTTATTCCGACCAAGTGATTTTCGATATTCCGATTTGATGCTTTGTTAAACATTCCGATTAGACCGTTTTTCCCATATTCCGATTTGTGTTGTTTTGAACATTCCGATTGCTTTAAATTCTAAGACATTCCGATTAGGTGTTTTTCCATTCATTCCGATTAGGTGTTTTAGACATTCTGATCATTTGATCGGAATATATTCCGATCACCCCATTTTCAATTATTCCGATTTGAGTTGTTTTGCTGTATTCCGATCTTACTTTCTTTTAGTATTTTCCGACTAAGTTCATATTTTTCACAAAGTTTTCCAAGTGTTAGTTTTTATTGAGTGTTCATTTATTTTTCTAATATAATCTTCAAGTTTTCAAGCATTAACTTCTAAACTTATCTTTTTAGTTTAACCTTTTTAAAGTTTTAATTTTACTCTTCGACACTTAATTACTTGTTATTAGTTAAAATTGATAAACAAACCAACAAGTTTTTATAAACCAAGAACAAATCACTCCACTTAGAGCCGAGATCAATTCGAGGAGATACCGAGATTAAAATCAAGAACCCATACAAAACGCGTGTATCATTTATCATCGGCGATAAACGTTCCTTTCTTTGAGGTCTGGGGCATAATCTGAAATATAATTATACGCCATTTACACGAGCTTAAAACTTTTAATTAGCTTTAATGTAATCTTGTGTCCGAAAAATTTTTAATTTCTCGTTAATGAGGATAAGTTTATCATCGGCGATAAACTTTCCTTTATTTGAAGAACGGGTCATTGTCTGACATTTAACAATGAACCATTTACACGAGCTTAAAACCTTTGAATAGTTTAAATGTAAGCTTTGTCCGAGAAAACTTAATTTCTCGTTAAGAGGGTAAGTTATCGTTGCGTAGATAAACTTCCCTTTCTCTGAAGTCCGGGTCATCGTCTGTCATTTAACGATGAGCCTTATATACGAGCGTAAAACCTTTGAACGGTTTTAGGATAAGCTCGTGTCCAAACAAATATCAACAAATCACGACTCGACAACCAACCATTCTCAAAAATTCAAAAACAAATCCCAACGCTAGACTCCCATACCACACCCTCGACATTGACCATCCTTCGAACACACAAACACAGTCTCGACTCCAACATCTCAACCAACAGGACTCAAATCATTTTGACCAAACTAACAGGTCCCAGCCCTCATCAGACCTTAAACCAAAACACAAAAGATTCGACCACAACACCACACCCTCATCAGACCCACACGACTCCAACATAAACGACCAACCTGACTCACCTAGACTTGACCTTAGCCTCGACAGGCTCGACTCAATCCAAACACCCATCTAGACTTAAATCTAATCGATCCAAACAAATCAACCACTCTCATCTTTTCGAAACAGTTTTGACCATTACACGTATTTTTTACATACAAGATCTCCGCTGCAAAACTTCCTCGATCTAGGACTCATAACGAAAATCAAACATATACACATAAACCTACCCGAGATCATTAAGATCTTGATGACATGTTTTTCGTGTCGTCTTGACCTTGAGGCTTCATTTGTTTTTTTATTAGAGATTAGATTATCTAATTCGAAGATAATTGGGGGTTCGGTGTAGGTGATGATGTTTATTGCATTGGACTAGGATCATATTGATCAGTTTCTTGTTGATCTATGAAATAGGATATTTGATTGATGAGATTTGGTTTCAATCATATAAGTGAGATAAGGTTGATGACGGTTTGAGAGATTGATAAACAAAAGGGGTAGATATTTTGAGAAAGTGAAATTAGGTTTAGATTGGAGTTGATTGAGTTTTGGGAAGGAAGTTGATGGTGACTGAGAGAAATTGGTGAGACGAGAGGTTTTATCTGATTAGTTGGTTTTTGTTTTTGAGATTAGTGTTTAGACTATTAAGGGAGGCGGATATAACAAGAAAAGTAAACAGTTTTAATATTCTCTTTATAGGCGGATTTAACAAGAAAATGGCCACGTGTTGAGCTATTGATACGTGTTGGCTCAATAAATACGTGTCTCTTTACAGTTTTATGTCTCTTTATTGTTTCAACATTTGTCAAAGACGGAGGAAACGAGGAGGCAAATAAGTAGGATTTATTTTAAGTAAATTGAGTGTTGTGTTTTGTGTGCCACATTTCACGTTTATTTCAAAGTTAATTTAGATATTTCTCCCAAATCCAAAGTTAATTTCAAAGTTACTTTAGGGTTTTGTGTTTTATTAAAAGTTAATTTTAGAAATATCTCCCAATTAAAAGTTCTAAAAGTTCTATTCATGTTAGCTATACAAGTTTTAGAAATATTTCATAATTAAGAGGGCTAGACGTTTTAAAGTTATCAAACTCTTTGGCAAAGTTATTAACGTGTTTTGTATATAAATTGTCGGATCGTTCACTATATTTACCAGAGGTTGGCTTAATTAGTTTAAGGACTTTATTTTTGGAGTAAGCCGAGTTTGAGTTGGACTTCGGTTTGTCTTATCAACGTTTGAGCCGACAAGTATTTATTGAGCCAAGAAAAAGACAATACCTGACAAGGATCCAAGAAATTGTCATTGAACTATAAATGGATTCTTTGACTTCGACGTTTCAAGAGGGAGAATTGCATCTAATGCAAGACATAGCTATAGAAAGTGGCATTACTTCATTTCGACTACTTCAGTCACATCTTATGACCTTTTCATAGGTTCAAGAAGGAAGCGAATTTGTGACACTCTTTGGTCAAGATCGTTATACATTCATCGACTTAATGTTCCTCAACGTGAACCACCTAGCTGAGCAACTTCACAAATAAGACTTTAATCACTCTGCATCAGACACAGCATACCAGGCTCTTGTGACACAACTCACGCCTTTCCTTCATTTCAATATCATCAAGTCTGACAATTCAGGGATACGCCGGTCATTTTTTCAATACACACAGAATGAGGTTAAAGACTTCCGTGATAAATTGTTGAAATTTATGACATCGGTTTCGTCTTCGATTTACGAAAGATCCAGACTTCAGCAAGCATATGATAATGGAGTGCAAGAATATATGATGCAGCTGCAAGAGGAGAATGGTCATACGGTTGACAACTTGGAGCCTAACGATGGCAAGAGCACAGAATCAGGAGGACAACATGATACCAGTGGCACGTCAGGGAATGTTCACGAGATCTCTTTTGATGACACCTTACCCGTTTATGACGAAGAGCCTGCGAACATGGTACAATGTAATGTTGTTGATGATGTATATGCTGATGAAATACCGCATATTGAGCATTCTGAACCTAACTATGACAAACATGGGATGGAAAAGAGTGATAGAAATACCACTTGTGATTCATCCGATGTGAGTCATAATGGGGGAGAAAGTGTTCAAAATGCTAAACATCATGATAATTGTCTTATAACTGCTTCATTGACTGCTTCTGATTCCAAGATTAGAGAGCTCGAAATGATTGTAGCTCAACAATCAAAAGATCTTGAGGATGCCAAATTAGAATTTTCAATGAAAACGGAGAAATTTGAAACATATTTTGAAAAACTTGAAAAGTCAAACGTTTTTCTTGAAAGAAAATTGGATCAAAATGTTCTAGATTCCAAAGCTGAAAAGGATAATCTTTTGAAACAAATTAAGTTGCTTGAATCTAAGTTGGCATCCCAAGATGAATTGCTCAAAGAGAATGAGACTTTAAAGGCTCAAGTACAGGAAAAGGTCTTTGTTATAGCTGCGTTGAAAAACGAATTGAGGAAAACTAAAGGAACTAGTGTGGACACTAAGCTTGAAAAACCATCAATCTTGGGGAAACCGCCTACAAATCAGTTCGTTAGACAACCGACTGCATTTAGATCCGAGCGACCACAATCCTCGAGATCGCGGTTTGCCTCCCAAGTTGATATGGCTCATCTTTCTAGACTAGTCACTCCAGCAACTAGGCCCAGTGTGACCAAAACAGCTTTAGCAAGACCTAATCACATGATTGCCTCTAGTTTCTCTAAAAATACCAAGACTACATCTAGAACTAGTTTAGATAACAGTTGCCATAAATTTGGTCTAATGGAAACTAAGCAAAAGACACAAGTAAGAGATAGGAATTTCAAACCTAGTCAGATGCCTTATAGATTACCCAACACTGCTAACCGTAGCATGTCAAATCATAGGAGCATTAATCAATCATCTAGGAATTCTAGATCTTACTCGGACATTAAATATGCTACTTGTAAAACATGTAGGAAATGTGTCTTTACAACCAATCATGATTCTTGTATCAAAAAACTACTTAATGAGGTGAACTCCCGTACTAGACTTAAGTCCCAGTGGGTAGCTAAAATCAAACCCATTGGTAAAATGTGGCGCCCCACTGGTAGAACTTTCACTCTTGTAGGAAACGAGTGCCCTTTAACTAGGATAGTCTCTGATTCTACTAAGACTACCAGGGAGGAAATTGAAAAGGAGGATACATCACTTAAGCATGAACTTAAGGTTTTCTATAAAAGGAAACGTTTGCCAGCTAAGACAAGTGAATCATCTCCTCAGGTCACCTCTAGTACAATAAAAGAAAACTGTGAACCCCCACTTTCTTCTAAGATAGATATCGCTAACCCACATAAAAGCATACAAACTCCTGATGAGAATGCAGGTACCAAAGTTGATGTTCCAAAAAAACGAAGCGGTCCAATCGTTTTATACCGTTCAACTAAGGACACTCTTAGAGTTTGGTTGTTGAAGAAGCAGATTTCGGAGAAACAAGTGTCTCAGGGGATTCATAGTTAAGCTTACCATAAGGACTTATAGTCACATCACAGACTATAACTCGTTCATCGAAGAAAGGAAAGTTTATCGTCGATGATAAACTTATCCTTACAACGAGAAATTAATTTTTCTCGGGCATGAGCTTATATAAAAAACATTCCAAGTTTTTAAGCTCATGCACAATGGCTTTTGAGCAACACAACTCTAAACCCGCACTTCATGAGATAGGAACCGGTACAATTAGTTCTGGATTAATTCCCAACAATCCTACTTCTCCATCATTTACACCACCTACAAGGCCCGAGTGGGATGAGTTATTTAAACCTATGTTTGATGAAATTTATGATCCACCTAGTGATGATTCTCCAGCAGCTCCGATTCCTGAAGTTGTTGTTCAAGATAATGGAAATCAGTCTGAGGCATCTACTGTCACTACTGAACTAGATGTCCCATCCCCCACCAATTCACAAACTACACCTGAATCATCACCCCCACTCGTTCCTAATGATGTTGAAGAGGATTACTATGATCACGATTTGGAAATTGCTCACTTACAAGAGCTTCCATTCTTTGGTTCACAAATACCCGAAAACCCTAACGGTGCGTCTACCTCAGAGGAAGCTCCTGCAATCGTTCACTCCCGACCGCCACGGATTGAAACTCACAACACAAAATGGACAAAGGATCACCCAATCCGCAATATTATTGGTGACATCAATCGACCAATCTTAACACGCCACCAACTCCAAGAACATGCATTATATTGCTACTTTGATGCATTTCTTTCCGATACTGAACCTAAAAATTGGCAACAAGCCATGACTAAATCATCTTGGATTGAAGCCATGCAAGAGGAACTTAATGAATTTCAACGTCTTGAAGTGTGTGAATTAGTTCCTTTACCCAGCAACGTTGAAATCCTTACATTATTGTGGGTATATAAGGTTAAACTCGATGAGTTAGGTGGAGTGCTGAAGAACAAAGCTAGATTGGTTGCTAGAGGTTACAAACAAGCTTTGGGTATTGACTTTGAAGAATCCTTTGCTCTTGTGGCACGATTGGAGGCGATTAGACTATTCCTTGCTTATGCTGCTCACATTAACATGATCGTCTACCAAATGGATGTTAAGACGACATTTCTTAATGGTTAATTAATGGAAGATGTCTACGTAAGCCAGCCGAATGGATTCGTCAACTCGGAGTATCCTAATCACGTGTACAAGCTCAAGAAGGCTCTTTATGGGTTGAAACAAGCTCCACGCGCGTGGTACGATCTCCTATCGTCGTGTCTCATATCGAAAGGCTTCTCCAAAGGCAAAGTGGACCCAACATTATTTATTCTCAAGGAGGACAACGACATGATACTGGTACAAATTTATGTTGACGATATAATATTTGCTGCCACTACTCAAAGATTGTCTGACCATTTTGAGAAAATCATGTCCACACGTTTTAAGATGTCGATGATGGGAAAATTTTCATTTTTCTTAGGGTTACAAATTTCTCAAAATCCCAGAGGCATCTTCATTAATCAATCCAAATTTGCTCTTGAATCATTAAAGAAGTATCATTTTGAAAATTTTGACCCCGTGGATACTCCAATGGTGGAGAGATCCAAGTTAGATGAAGATAAGGAAGGGATAGTTGTCGATCCTAAACTTTACCGTGAAATGATCGGCACCTTCTCTATCTGACTGCTAGCAGGCCTGATTTGCAATTTGCTATATGCATGTGTGCCCGGTATCAGGCTCGGCCTACCGAAAAGCACTTACATGTTGTGAAAAGGATCTTTCGGGATCTTAAAGGAACACTTAATCGTGGTATGTGGTATCCGAAGGATTCCTCTATTGCACTAATCTCATATGCAGATGCGGGTTATGCTGGGTGTCAAGATACTAGACGTAGCACTTCTGGCAGTGTGCAACTTCTTGAAGATAGACTTGTTAGTTGGACGTCCAAAAGGCAGAAAAGCGTTGCGATATCAAGTACAGAGGATGAATACATTGCTATGTCCGGTTGTTGCGCTCAAGTTCTTTGGATGAGATCACAATTAACTGACTATGGTCTTGGATTCAACAAAATCCCGATGTACTGTGATAACAAAAGTGCAATTGCCCTTTGCTGCAACTACGTTCAACATTCCCGGGCGAAGCACATTGACATACGCTACCACTTCATCAAAGAGCAAGTGGAAAATGGAGTGATCGAACTGTATTTTGTCAACACTGAGTATCAGCTGGCAGATATTTTCACAAAGGCCTTAGATCGAGGACGTATCGAGTTTTTGATCGAAAAGCTAGGCATGAAATCATTCTCACCAGCGACACTTAAGGAGTTGGCAGAAGAATCTACAGAATAGTGGTGGTAAACTATTCTAGAGTATCCTTTGATCGTGATCTTGTATATTATCGTATATATTTAAACCACCAAAAGAAAAATACAAAAATATAAAACATACAAAAACCATAAAAAATATAAAATTAAGAAAATCTAAAAATATTTTTCATTTTCAATCGGGCATGTCTTTTAGTACGGTAATATTTACGGCATTAGAAATGTCGATTAAAATTGACACGACGCCATAAATAGAGTCCGTATAAAAGTTGTACTTATTTTAAAACATGCCCATATGGCTTGTAGTTATTTCAGACTGCAACCCGCTTTTCGCATTAAAGTCACGTATTTCTTTTGAAAACGTTGGCTCACAACGGGAATTTAATTTTCTCGGGCAAGGTTTACTTTAAAATCTTTTAAGGGATCAAGTTTACTTTATAACTTGGTCTAACACAAATTAGTGTACGTGTCAGTGCACTTATTTTGTTAAAATAAGAGAAATCTTATTCCCACCAGAATCGTTCCATAAAATCACTAAAATGAAAAATTTTCATGAATATTTGTTCCTTTAAAAACAAGGACTACAGCTCTTTAAATAGAAAACGGGTCCATGTTTAAGGGGGAGCAAATATTAAATTTCTTTTGGAATTAAATTTGGTCTTCATAAAGGGTTTTCAGAAAATATAAACAGATCATCGTCATCATTATATGCTATGTGTGCTTTATGTGGAATATAGATTGAGGAATAGGTTGTTTGTAATTAAGCGTTAAGTGTATATGTTCGTGTTTGTGTGCGGGTTAGTAACTTGTCAAATCATTTGGTTTTCCAAGTGTTCTTAACTATCATTACTAACTGGGGGATTAACTTTGTAATTCTTGCAAACAAGGGGCCTAAAGTGTCAAGTGGTACAACCTTCATTGACCATAGTCAACTTTATCCCCCCCCCCTCCCCGTTCTTTCTTTTTCATCGTAAAACACAAACACAAACACTCTCTGCCATTGTCAAAGCTTCAAACCTTGATTTTTTTGAGATAACCATCCGTTTACTCCATCTAGGTATTATTTTGTGTTGATATGCTTATCATGTTTCTCATTTCATTCTATGTTTATCATGTGTTAACATAACAAACAAACCTTCAATTCATTAGATAATCAAGATTAGGGTTTTGAAATTTTTGTGATCAAAATGCTAATTGAATGGTGGGATTTATTCATCTAGCATAGATAAACATATGTATTGTACAGTTTTGTATAAAACACTCCCAAAGTCCCGTAATCGAGCTCAACAGATTTGCATTGTTTATATCGCCTAGGCTACGATGACTCACTACGATGACATGATCGCATTGACTGCGATGGGATACTGCGATGGCACCATTACGATGGGCTCGTTACGATGGGTTCATTACGATGGACTTATTGCGATGGGTTCATTACGATGGGTCTGTTGCGATGGGTCCGTTGCGATGGGTCTGTTGCGATGGGTCCGTTGCGATGGGTCCGTTGCGATGGGTCCGTTGCGATGGGTCCGTTGCGATGGGTCTGTTGCGATAGGTCCGTTGCGATGGGTCCGTTGCGATGGGTCCGTTGCGATGGGTCCGTTGCGATGGGTCCGTTGCGATGAGTCCGTTGCGATGGATCCGTGGCGATGGGTCCGTTGCGATGGGTCCGTTGCGATGGGCTTGTTGCGATGGGTTCAATGCGATGGACTCGCTACGATGGATTCAATACGATCCCATGTTGCGATGGTCACTGCGATGCATCGTTACGATGGACCAAAATTTGCAAGGTTGTTTAGATATGTTTAGCACTACAATGGACTTAGTATTGCAATGCCTTTGCTTTGAATGAATTTTAGATTACGATGGACTTTAAGTACTGATCACATGATTAACATAACAAAGACTGATCTAATGAATTCGGCCTAGACAGCATTCCCACTTTATTAGGCTATAAGATAATTAGGGCCATTAAAACGAAACCAAGTTATATTGGAAATAATTAATTTTATCTCATAAGAATACTTGAAAGGTTTCTTATTACAGAAGTTCATCTTATTTAATAAGTTGATATTTATGTAAACAAAAGAGATACACATTACTTATTCAATGTCTTGTGTTTTGTATCCTGGCCATGGAAGACAAAGTCTCATCATTGTCTTACCCTGAGTTCAAGCCTACTGAAGTAGTGGTTGAAACTAAACCAAAGCCTACTGAAGTTGTGGTTGAAACTAAACCAAGACCTACTGAGGTTGTGGTTGAAACTAAACCTAAACCTACTGAGGTTCTGGTTATGACAACCATGAAACCCAAATTTTCAAGGAACTAATGCTAGGTCGTTATCTCCTTCGAATAAATTTTCTGTGGTATATCTTTCATAATTCTAGGTGTCAATCTGAATGTATGAACATATTCCATATGTACTATGTCTGTATCATGTTATTCAATCATATGTGGTGTCATTTGTTGTGATTTATTCCCTATGCTTAGGATTTTCATAGTTTTATGAGATATATATATGTGTATATATCAAATGTGCTTGTGTTTATCTAAAGCAGGAAAATGTCGATAATCGAAGAACAACAAAAACAACTAGATCTTGTCCTTGTTCCACTTAATGCAAGAATGCAACATGCACCAAACAATTTTCGTCTGAAAGACGATTTTGATCCTACTTTGGCGGCATTCAAAATTGCAACGGACATCCTAGATTGTTCACCAATAAAGGACGCATTACGTGTCACTGCATCAGTTCCTGAAGTATACATGCACGAGTTTTGGGCATCAGCCACAATCACACAGGCAAAACAATTGTCAAAGAAGATTATCTCTTTTACGCTCAACAACAAAGACTTGACACTTGAATTGCGTCAATTTAGGCAACTATTCAAGCTTCCTAAGTTAGCAAAAGCAGAACACTTTGTGCCTGACCCAGATACAGATGAACTGCTTCGAGTAATTCAAGAATTGAATTATGAGGGTGAAATTGGTTTTCTTTCTCAGTTTAACACGTCACATATTGGGCAACCTTGGAAAGCAATTGTCACTATATTAGTAAAATTCCTTACTTCCAAGATTTATGGATCAGACACAATGAGACACTCTCAGGCAATTGTCTTTTGGGGTCTCTACACTCGCTCTAAAGTGGACTATGCACTACAACTTTGGGAGGAATTTTGTCATCAATTCACAAGTTCCAAGAGGAAAGCAGTGCATCTCCCATTTCCAAGGTTCACAAAACTAATCATTAATTTATTCATGAAGAGTGACCCAGCTATTGATCCTCGTGGAAATTTCTTCTATCATACTCAAGATAGTGACGATGTGTTGGATACTATGACTGATGATAATCAATTCACAAGTACTCACTCAGACCAGCTCCAGTGCCAGACATCATGATCAATGAAGGGATCAAGGAGAGTGCTCACTACCAAGAGATGCTACGGGATATTGAAGCACAATTCAAAAGAGAAAATGTAGATCCCTCTGAGAAACAAACAGGTAAACGGAAGAAAAGGACTGAAAAGCGTCAAAGGATTTCTTCCTCAAAAGATAAAGGCACAGGGAAAGAGAAATTAGTTGATGAAGGTGATGAAGAAGAGAAGATGATCCACACTGGGGATGAACAAGCAGAAGTACCACTAAGAAGGCCAAAGAAAGCAAAGCAAACCAAAGGTAAAGAAGCACTTGTTGCTTCAGATGAACAAGCTCAACAGACCATTTCTGAAGCCAAACAACTGCGTATCACTCTTTAGCAAAGCAGAGATGAGGCCTTTGCAACATCCAAAGGATCAGGATCAACACTGTTCGATGACTTAGACGAATTTGGTAACCCTGATGCCGATATTGCCTTCTATGAAGATCCTACTGACGAAGATGTTGATAACTTCAATTTTGAAAGTCGTGAGCATAGTGAAGAGGGTGCTGACAGTGACAACACAGACACAAATTTGTTGTATCATGATGCCAATATCACCACATCTTTACCGGAACCAACTAACACTGTGATTAACGACGATGCTAACGCAACTCTCATTACAGGAACTCAACCTCAAAGTAAGTCTACTTCTGGCTCTGATGATGTTATGAAATATCTTAATTTGGAAGGGGAGGGTGTCGAGGTTACAAACACTGATCCATCGATAAATGAAAATATGATGGATGTTCCTATAACTTCTGTTACAACAACTACCATTCCACTACTGACCACCCCGGCCATAACTAATGTCATAACACCAGCGATCACACCAGTACCTGTTGAACAACCTGTATCAACTACCGCCCCAATGACTGAATCTACACCGCCATCAATAGTTGAACAACCTGTATCAACTACCGCCCCAATGATTGAACCTACACCATCACCTATCCTTGAACAACCCGTATCATCTACCACCACTCTAACACTCGTGGTTACACCTACACCATCTGTACAACAAGTATCATCCACCTCCAACCCATTCCTCACAGTCAGTGATCCACTGATTCAGTCTCTTCAACAACAGCTGGAGACTCAAGCTAAACAAATAGCCGCACTGAATGAAAGAATCACCAATCTGTTGATCCCAAACTTAGATCGATTTAGCTTTATGTATACGATATTAGATCAAGTAATACACTTAGAGAAACCTTTGTGTATGTATATGATAATCTAAGTGTTATGTGGAATTAACACTTAAACAAGAACACAATGATATAAACAAACTTTCACTTTGATTAATGATATCAAACTTGCTTACAATGAAAGTGGTTTACGTATGAAAACCTATATTGAACATTAACCTAAAGGTCTTCTTTTATAGACATAAGAAGCCTTGTACAATAATCTACGTATCAACTATTCTAGGTAAAGATAAATATAGAAAATACATTGTTGTTCCTATCTTTACTAGAAGTGATCTAGAATACAATAAACGCGTAGAGTATATCTTCCCATCAGTGCTTGTCTTCAGTGTATCAACGCTTGACTTTGTCTTGTCAACGCTTGAGTTGTCAACGTTTGTTTTACTCCTGTCAACGCTTGTTTTACTCTTGTCAGCGCTCAAGTGAACTGGCCATAATTTATTCCCAACAATCCTCCCCTAAACTTGATATCTACTCTAATGATCAAGTTTCTGAATAAACATTAAGTACTAGGAGGAATCTTACAAACCTTCTCATATTGGTAATAAATAAATTTGATCATGTCTTTTGCCACGTCACTTGAATAATCAATTTCTAGCTTAGTGTTCTTCATCTTCTCCAAGATATCCTTGGACATGAAATACTGACCATCCACAAGTAGATACTCAGCAAACTTTGTAGCACTCAAATAATAAACACCAGCAGCTGAATACAATCTCCATTGAAGACCACTGAGATCATCTTCAAGATCCTTCCAAATAGCAGGATCCTCATCTTTTGGTCCACACATTCTCTTGAATGTGGACCACAGTTTTATTCCATTGGCTGAAGTTGGTGCTTCAGCCTCATACTTGGCCTCTAACAACCTCCATAGGTCTACCAAGTCTTCTCTGTCAAAACTTGCAAACAAAGTTATAAGGGTGGTAAAAGTGTGAACCTCTTTGCCATACCTGCCAATCTTCCAAAACCCACATTCATCTTCTTCATAGCTCACAATTGGGTTTCTGGAATCTAGTGGTAACACTTGTACCATATCTGAAGCTTCTAATGGTGAGAGCTTGAGGCTCTTTCTTATGACAGCTTCACTTGTATGTAATGGATCCATATCTTTGGGAAACTCAAGAGGAACTCCCTTTTTCACTAGTCTGGGAATAAACATTGCCTTCTTGAGCTCCATTTCCTCTGCAAGTTCTTCTTTTATTTCATTAGAAAGAAGTCTTAGAGTGTTTGCTTCCTGCACTCTAACCCAGATGGGATAAGCTCTACATTCCAACTCATCAAATGTCAATGCCTTCAATTTCTGATAAGTCCACCCTGTTCCATGACACCTGAGCAACATGCAGTACAACTCCCTTCTATCCCTTTTCAACTCTGAGAGAACATTGCTTGCCTTGTGTTTCAAAATGATCTGGCAATCCTTTTGTACTCTGAGAAGAATCTCCAAACCCCATATCTGATCTGAAATGGTCAAGTGTGGATTCTCCATACATCTTTCTTCCCAAGCATGATACATTTGAACCACCTCTGGCATATCAAAATCAACCTGCAATTTCAACTCTCTCAACTTCTCCTTGGCCAACTCATCTCCATACTCAAGTCTTTCTGGCTGTTCTATGATCATTACACTTGAGGCTGAGCTAGCGTCATCACTTCCTTCTTGCTCTTCTGAAGTGACAACAAAAGGTGATTCACCCACCTTTTTCTTTTCTTGTTCCACAATTTGTGCAGCCAACTTTCTATCAAATTCAATTTGAGCTGCATTCTTTGGAACAACCTCTTCTACCATAATACCCTTACCCTTATCAAATGGATCAATTGTTGGTAAGGTAGATGGTGATACCTGTGAAGAAACCTCTTTAATGATGGATGATGACTGGGATACATCACCCTCACTTGCAGGTCTGTCAACGCCCAATTCTGCTTTATCAGCGCCCAAAATACTCATGTCAGCGTTCAAATTTCCCTTGTCAATGCTCAAATTTCCTGCCTCAGCGCCTTTTGCAATTTCCTCCAACATGGTTGTAAATGATAAATTTAAGTTTGTAGGAGAGACTAGAGACGTATCAAAACCTGTATGTTTCTTCAAACTTGCTAGGGCCTCAGCAACATCCAAATATTGACCATCATGGCTGCCCTTATCACTCACATTTATTTGTTCATCCTCCCCTTTGGAAGATTCCTCCATCCCTCTCCTTGCACTAGCAGTCTCCAAAAGAACAATCCTCTCCCTCAATTGATTGAGTTCAAGGCCTTATGTACTGGCAACTTGTACCAAGTCTGCATTTTGCTTTTGCAAGCTCATGTAGACAGCCGTCAATTCCATTAGGGTCATTGGTTCCAATCTGCCCTCCTCTAAAATGGGTATTTGACCTCCCAAGTCGGATTCATTGGGCATGGATGAGGTCTTAATAATGGTAGGACTGTCTTGGCCAACTTCTAAGCCAGAACCAATAGTCCTAGCCTCATCCATAGCACCAACCACACTTGTGGTGGTGGTTCTCTCTGCTACATGGCTAGGACCACCAGAGGAGAACACTCTAGTAGTCCTTTGGCGTTTGTGTAACCTATATTGTGTTGGTGGAGATGATGATGTGGATTGGGTGGATGTGGGTTGGTTAAGGGGTGTTTGGGTCTGTGAAGGTTGGGTGTCAACGTTTGAAATAGGCACATCAACGCCAACATTTAATGTGTCAGCGTCGAAGGGTTCTTGGTCAATTTGCATATGTTGTGGGGAAGGTAATGGTTCAGGTATTGGGTCAATTTGGGGTTGAGGGTCTGGTTGGGGTTGTGCTGCTGCAATGACAGCAAGCATAGCTTGGGTTAAAGGTAGGTCACGATGTGGGGGTGAGTTCATCTTCATAAAAATTGCTTTCTTTTGCACAGGGATCTCATAAAAATCATTATGATCCCTTGTGCAGTATCTTTGGACATCAAAAACCATTTGTAAAAATCTGGGATAAGCTAAAGTCATTTTATTCCCTTTATTTTTACACATGCCCTCAAAAATCATTTTGGAATAATTAAATTTTTGCCCAGTAGCAATACACACAATAGCACTTGCAATAGATCTATTGATCTCATTGTGTGCAGTGCACTTGGGACTCAAACATTGTAGGAGGACATGTATTAGGTACTTCCAGACTGGGGGAAATTCCTGTTTATGATATTTATTTAAAGTTCCTTCATCAGGAAAAGGATAACCCAAAGCCCTTAGTCCTTGTTCTATTTCACTAATGGGAAGGGTGGTTATACCATCAGCGTCATCAAGATGCAAGGCTTGGCGTACCAAAGCCTCAGTAACCACCCAAGTTCTCCCATGAATAATAGAAGATAATGTAGTCACTCTATTAACTATTGAGGAACTGACAGTGTTCCAAAACTGTTTAATATGTGTGACAGGAATGAGTGGTGCATGAGAAAGAGCATACATAATAGGAGATGCGTTCAAATATGCCACCATTTGTGTGTATTGGGGAAACAGAGTATCATCAGCTTCAAGATACGTGATCATGTTGTGTTGACTTCTGAACCCCAATTCCAAATCTGATGGTCTAAACTTTGGTGCCATTGTTGAAAGCTGTTAAAAATGATTGATGAAGATGAAGTTGATAAGAGAAAATTGTGTTAGACAAGAATAATAGGTACCCTGTTTAAAAATAGGAGCCAAATATATAGGAGAAGAAAATGCATGTGATTGGCCCAAAAATAGGCAAGTATTTTCAAAATGCAATCATGAAAATATTGAAAAATAATAAGTTTATCTCATGCATTAAATGAAAGTTATCAATTCCCAAAATTACGGCCTAAAAATATGTCAAAAAGTAACAACAGGGTAGGTCCCATTGAGTGTCAACGGTCAAAAATAACCTAACAACGCCCAACGGCTATATTCTTGTCAACGTTTGCCATAGCCATGTCAGCGTCTAAATTGGTCACAACAACGCTTGGAAAAATACTTGTCAGCGTCCAAAAAAATAAAAATGTTTAAAAATGAAAAATGACCTTAACAAAGTAATTTATCCTAGAGAAGATAACCAAAAAGTTGATAATTATTATAGGGCGGCAAGCACTGTCCAGTTATGCACACTTGCTTATGCAAGATAGACATAACAGTCCTCTAGTGTCCCTTGCTAACCAAAACTCTTAACAACTAAGTTACCTTATAAAATTCCTTGTTACTCCCAGGTAAATCCCATAACAAAATCATTCCCAAGTCTCCCAACAGACCACAACCAATTCTAGGCCAAGAATGTCTTGGCAGCATGCATAGTATATCAACTTTGCATGCTACAGTGCCTCATGATTTAGTAAAACTAACTCATACTCACCTGTGGACACAATCTAGAATTGTGATAAGAGTATCATATGGATACCCAAACATCCTAAAGGTTCCTAAAACCTCCCCTTAAACTATGATACATAAGTTGCTAAAAACATGCATGAACATAAAAAATTTATGTCAAGATAGGAATTAAAAATTCCAACCATCATCCATAAACAAAAACATGCTCAAATGCTTCTCCAATGATCCATAAGCAACTCTATATCCAATGGTATACTGCTAACACCACCTGCACATTTAGATTGAAAACCACAAAACTAACATTGTTGCTGACAACGCCCCGTTAACACATGACAGCGTTGAAGGAAGCTTTGTCAGCATTAGACAAATATATTGCTGACAACGTTACAAAAACACTTATCAGCGTTCAAGCAACCTTTGTCAGTGTTAGAAAAATATAGTGGAAAATCTAAATTATCAATAGACCAATAACAATGCATTATCATGTACATACTTTTACAAAAAGACTCCAAAACACATATTATGTGAGATTGATCATTCCAATACTTGTTACCAAGTATTGAAACCTCCCAGCATCAAAAGGTTTAGTTAGTAAATCTGACACATTCTCCTCAGTGTCAACCCTATCTGGTTGTATTAAACCCTTTTTCAAAACAATCTCTTATAAAATGGTGTCTAATTTCTATGTGTTTAGTTTTAGAATGATGTACAGGATTCTTAATAATGCATAAAGTGCTGTTATTGTCAACAAATATCTTGGTATGCATGAAATTATACCCATAGTCCAACAGCTGGTTCTGAATCCACAAAACTTGTCCACAACAAGCAACTGCAGCAACATACTCAGCTTCAGTTGTAGAATTAGCCACCACTGTTTGTTTCTTGCATTGCCAAGATATCAACCTGCTCCCAAGAAACTGACATCCACCAGTTGTGGATTTCCTATCAAATTTATCACCTCCATAGTCACTGTCTGAATATGCATTCAGCTCCAATGGTGAATCCTTTGGGTACCACAAACCAAGACTAGGATAGCATCTTAGGTACCTAAAGATCCTCTTTACAGCATAAAGGTGACATTCTTTAGGAGTCACTTGATGGCGTGCACAAGCACACACAGCAAACATGATGTCAGGTCTGGAGGCTGTAAGGTACATCAATGATCCAATCATGGATCTATAGTGCCTGACATCAACATCTTTCCCATCTCCAATCTTTCCCCAAGGGTGTTCTCTATCCATAGGAGTAGTAGCCCTCTTTTCATGTGAAGAAAAGCCAAATTTCTTCAAGATCTCTGCCACATACTTATCCTGGGAGATGAAGATACCATCTTCTTTCTGCTGAACTTGTAAACCAAGAAAGAAGTTCATCTCCCCCATAGCACTCATCTTGAATTTGTCAGTCATCAGCTTAGAGAAATCCTCACTCATCTTTGGATTAGTAGACCCAAAAATGATGTCATCAACATAGACCTGAACAAGCAACACATCCTTACCTTTCTTCTTTGTAAATAGTGTCTGATCTATGGTGCCCCTCTTGAATCCATTGTCCACCAAATAAGTAGACAAAGTACCATACCATGCTCTTGGGGCTTGATGAAGTCCATACATAGCCTTCTTGACTCTATACACCTTATTTGGATTCTTTGGATCCTCAAAACCAGGAGGCTGCATCACATATACTTCCTTAACAATTGTTCCATAGAGGAAGGCACTCTTGACATCCATTTGATAGACAGTGAAGCCCATGTAGGATGCATAGGCTAAAAAGATCCTAATAGCTTCAATCCTTGCAACTGGTGCAAAGACTTCCTCATAGTCTATCCCCTCCTCTTGTGTATATCCATGAGCCACTAATCTTGCCTTGTTTCTGACCACAATACCTCTTTCATATCTCTTGTTTCTTAGAACCCATCTTGTCCCTATAGGTCTGACATATCTGGGACAATCAACCAGCTCCCAAACATCCTGAATTGCAAATTGGTGAAGCTCATCCTACATTGCTTCCACCCAACTTGGTTCTTTGAGAGCATCAAATATTTTCTTGGGTTCCTGTTGTGACAGAAAACAGGCAAACAAACATGCTTGCACAAGAGGGGTATCAACCTTCTTGTGTATATTGGCAATAAACCCACCAAGACCTTGATGAGATCTTATAGTCTAAACTGGAGTCATAATATCACCAATGATTTGAGAAGTGGGGTGATTCTTCATAGTACAAGTGAGAACTCCTCCTTCAAAAAGTCTGGTGTCCTCAACCTCATTCTCCATGTTGCCAATATCTTCTTCATCAGACTCTCTTTCATCAATATGAGGATGAACCTCTTCATATAAATTGGAAGGTTCACCTTGTTCAAAAATGGAAGAGAAAAGATGTGCAGAAGTGTTGTCAACGCCTGAATCTTGGTTGTCAGCGCTTGGGCTAACAACGCTTGAGCTGTTGTTGTCAACGTCTGAGCCATCAACGTCTGAATTGGTCTTGTCAGCGCTAGATTTGCCTTTGTCAGCGCCTGAAGGACCATGCATGTTTGTATCTGGTGGTACTTGGGGACCACTATTATCTTTACCAGCAGCAGCAACAGCAGCAAAAACATCTGTCCAAATGGGGATTGTAACATATTCTTGGATAGGAGATGACTTCTCTGCTTGTGATCCAACCTTTTCATGAACTTGTGTACCTGAAACATCAACAACTTATTCTTCCACAACAGTTGAAGTTACCTTCACAATGTCTGGATTAGTGACAGGCATATAATTTAAAGTTCTAGATAAAGGTTCCAAGTCAAACAACCAATTTGGACCACTTTCAGGATCACTAGGTTTATTCTCTAAAAACCTAACATGTACTCTTTCAAGAATACGTTTTTCTTCTTTAAGATAAACCCTATATCCCTTGCTCTGCACTGAATACCCTATGAAGTAGCCTTCATCACCTTTTGCACTAAATTTACCTAAGGCATCACTAGTATCTAAAACTACTACATGACAACCAAAAGGTCTGAGAAAACCAATATTAGGTTTTCTACCCCAAAGTAACTCATAAGGTGTTTTGTTCTGAATTTTGTTAACCAATGCTCTATTTTGAACATAACAAGTTGTATTAAGAGCCTCAGCCCAAAAGGCTATAGGAAAATGAGCATCAACCAACATGGTTCTGGCTGCTTCAATTAGGGTTCTATTTTTCCTCTCAGCAACCCCATTTTGCTGTGGGGTTCTGGCAACACTAAATTGCCTAGTAATTCCTTTCCTGGCACATAAATCATCCAACTTTTTATTCCTAAATTCACCACCATTATCACTCCTAAGTATTTTAACTTTATTGCCAGACTTCTTCTCAATCTGAGTGATAAAATCAATTAAAATATCAACTGTGTCACTCTTCATAGCTAGAAAGAATGTCCAAGTAAACCTAGAAAAGTCATCTGTGATAACAAAGCAATATGACTTACCATTCAAACTTTCTATATTGGTTGGACCAAAGAGGTCCATATGAAGCAAATGAAGAGGTCTAGTGCTAGAGTGCACCTGTTTGGACTTGAATGAGACCTTGTGCTGCTTGCCTTTAAGACATGCAACACAAGAGTGGTCATTGTGGAAGGCCTTCTCAGGCAAACCATCAACCAAGCCAAGTCTCACAAGCCTGTTTATATTCTTAAAATTTATGTGCCCTAGTCTCCTGTGCCATAAGTTACTTTCATCTACTGAAGCTTTAGCATAAAAACAAGACATATTTTTATTCATTCTAATCCCATTCAGATGCACATTGTATATGTCTTTATGCCTAGGTGTTCTATATTCAATATATTTCTCATCATCCTTATCCGCCTCCAAAGTAAACCTTATCACCATCCTTAATGGGAGTGAAGTTGGTCAAATAATCTTCCTTCCCTGTCATGTGCCTTGAGCATCCACTATCCCAATATCCATAATCATTGACATGTCTTTGAATGCCTTGCACATAAAGAAAACGAGTTAGTTTTCTTTGGGAACCCAAGCCTTGGAAGACTTGGATTCATCTGGTTGTTCAATAAGAACAGACTTAGTTATCACAACAACCCCATTTTCATCCTTCTTAGGATGAAATACCCAGTTAACCCCAATAGGTTTTGTAATGACCTTTGAAATGTAATTAAATCTGTTGCAGGTCATTGAAATCCCGTTATCATTAGGGTTTTGATCTTTCTTTGGTCTCCATGTCAAGCTTGAAGAAGCTTTAGACCCCTTACCCTGTGGTTGCAAATATTTAGGTCTGGTTACGTTTCTGTCAGCGTTGGAATTGGTCTTGTCAACGCTGAAATTACCCTTGTCAGCGTTGAACCTAGGGTTTGCTACAGAAACCCATTGCCTATTCGACCAAGTGTTTGTCTTTTGAAATGGTCTTTGTCCATGAGTGTTAGACCCTCTAGTGAAGAATAGGGCAGGTCTAATCACTTGTGGACTTTGCTGCACAAAAGGTTTGGGTCTGACAACGTTTGACCTTCTAACAACGTTGACTTTGTTCCTGTCAGCGCTGAATTTGTTCCTGTCAGCGCTGACTTTGGTAGCGTTGACACACTTATATGCCAAGTGTGAAAAGCTACCACAAGTGTAACAGGCTTTTCTAGACACAACCCTAGGTCTGAAGAGAAGAAGTCTGTTCCATTATTGCTAACTTGGCTCTTAGGTGACCTAGTATTCCTATACATCTCTGCATACTTAATGCTAGGTTTTTTAACAGTGTTTGAGCCAAGATCAACAACTTTACCAGTGATTGGGTTTATAATCTTAATGGGAGTTGACTCATTAGGACTTTCACATAGCAAGCCACCCTTAACAAATAATGTAGGGTTAGCTTTCTTCCATTCATTCAGGTCAGTCAACTTTTGTTGATACTCTTCAACTGGGGTGACAACTCTTGGTGGAGGAATGAATTCCTCCTCTTGAAGTTCTGGCAAACCAGTCCAAGATAGGTCCTTTTGTTGGACACCATAGAAGTCACCATCTGGTGGTGGAACCACAGAGTAGTCTTGCATCCCAATTTCAGTCATGTGCTTAGGATCCATTTGTTTACTCACACATTCACCTAGGGTTTGTGTGGCCTTATCAAATCTTTGAATTTTAAGGCCAACATTATCTTTATTCTTAATGGCCTCATCTAACTTAGCCTGTAACTCACCATTAACCCTTTCCATGATATTTCTAATATCCATACTAGCATTTAACTCATGTTTTAAGATATTTATTTTATCTTTTAAGTCAAATTCCATTTTCTTGTATTCAGAAACTGTCTTCTCAGTTTGAGTTAGAGCTAATTAGTAATTAGACAGTTTGCATCTTTCAGTACTCACATCACTTAATAATCTTAACACCTCTTTGTTAAGTTTCTCAGTGTTTAACCTACAACCTTTACTACAAAAAGCATCATCGTATACCTCATTATCAGATGAAGAGGAGGAGTGTGCCATGAGAGCATATTCAACATGCTCTTCTTCTTTAATTTCAGCAACCAAAGCTTTATCCTCTTCCATATCCTTAGCCAGATAGCTCCAATCCCATCCCATACCATCAATTCCTTGAACTGCAACCATGGCTTTGGGATCCTGAGCCTGAACAATTTGACTTGAGGGTTTACCAGCATCAGATCTTCTAGGAGATCTGCATTCCCTCATGAAGTGCCCCATACGATGACAGTTGTAGCACTCAACTTTGGATTTATCAAATCCAGCTGTGTCTTTTGCATTGAAGGTCATCTTCTTCTTAAACCTTCTATTCCACCTGTTTGCTCTTATACTAGCAAGAGCCATGTTCCACTTAATGATCATCTCTTCCAAGTGCTCATCACTTACCTGCTCAAGGTCCTCATATGTAATCACTGAACCATTGGGCAAAGAAGCAATATAAGCACATACAGTATCCAAATCCAAACCAGCAGGTTTAACTCTTGGTGAGTCACTTTTGAATGTGTCAGCGTCTGAAAAGGAGACGTTGACAGGACATGTTCCAGCACTGACACATGGTGATCCAGTAACTGGATGCATGTAGGAGTGTAAAACCCGTAAAAATAAGGTCATAATTTAATTCTACTTTCAATTATTTTGAAGTATTTTATAACGTTAAATATTATTATGTTTAACGGTTTAAGTTGAAACCGATATTAAATATTATATTTTAATATTTTGACGAGTAACGAGGACTACTAGTGATCGCGATACCGACGGATGCCAAAAATTTTATATTTTATTATCGATAGTTTCGATAATTAATACTTTCGACGATATCGTTTTAATTACGTATCGAGTCGTTATATTATTATTTTTCGTGTGCGTTTAAACTTTTAAGTATTTTTACGAAACCCGAGTCCCGTAAATATTTGTAAAATTTACTTTTAGTCATTTCCCGCTTTCTAACTAATATTTACATTTTGGACCAAAATTATCACAAATTGGCAAAATTAACCCTTGTACCACCATATAAAAGCCAAAATTTTCCACTAACTTACACATAGTTGCATAAACAAAAAAAAAATAAACACCTCCTCCCTCTCTTTCTTGTGAAAACCTTCCACCCTCCTCCAACATAAATCATCATCCAAATTTTTTTAAGCCAAATTCAAGAAAAACAAAGCTTAATCCCTATCTTAAAATCTTCTTGTGAGTATTTTGGTATCATTTTTATAAACATGCAACCATATTAATTTTTCAAGAAAAGTTGGTGATGTTTGATCCAAATTTGTTGTATGCATGTGTTAGTAGTGATGATCAAAAGATTTTCATGCTATGTTTTTGTTAAAAAGTTGATTTTTAATTTTTGGGTTTTTGATTTTGATGATGATACAAGTGTTAGGAATGGTTTATGATGATATTAGGGGCTTAGGTTGATGACAAAAGTTGTTGGAATTGATCAAAAACATGATTTTGCAAGATATTTTAATAGTCAATTTTGGGCAGTAGGTTTAGAGGAATTTTTGGAAATCTTAAGTCTGAAAATAGGTTGATATTATGGGATTATGTTGTAGAGAATTTCGTTAGCTTCGATTCGATATAAAGTAGGCCTTCCAACTCCAAACGAGGTGGAAGATACACTAGTTTGATTTTCGTGTACCGGGAGACGAGTGTCGACACAATCCGAAAATTGTTGTCGATATTTGGATCGAATCTCGGGGACTATAAAATGAGTTTCAAAATGATTCAAGGGCTGTTCTCAGGCTCCAAGTTTAGCATTTTGAGTCTATTTTTAGAATCAATTGGCGGTTTTATAAATGGAGTTGTTTAGAATGGTCAAAATGGTTTCGTAAGTCAAGGTCGCTAAACTGTCCGGATTTTGTGATTCAAAGATGAGTCGGGCAGGGAACTTTAAAAGTAAAATCTTTTGATGGGCTCTTGGGAGGACTTTATACATATAGTAAGTAAGTTCTCTGAGTAGTATCATAAAAAGTTGATGTGTCTAAGTATGGGAAAACGGCTTGGACATTTGGTATGTTCCGGCATATTTTTGTTAAAGGCATAGAACAATAAAATGAATATATAGGAGAGTGTAATAGTATCAATTGTATCATTTTCTCTCGAGTTTGTCGTGATTTTATGAGTCGAGTTTTATATTCTTGTGTATGGTTTATTTCTCGAGTCTATTATTAATGAACACACCTCATTTGATAGGTTGCGGTTCTCGTGTTTGAAAGGCATCATCTATCGTCGGCGATCGTCTCTTTACCACTATTGGCTAAGGTGAGTCTATAGCCTCGCTTTATACTAGTTATTAAATGATTTTAAACCCACGAGGGGGAATACATGTTTTTATAAACTTAGAACACAAGATTTTTATGGTATGCTTTGTCCCTCTATGAATGGACCCGTGGTTGCCTTTAAATTGCGTTAAGTGATTGCCTTTGTTAAAACCTCAATTATGGACCGTTAATTAACCTATGATGGGTTAACCGCTAGTACAATTAATAGATCTATGGGGGAAGCCGCCCCGGTTCAGTTTTTGTGGACTTGTCATAGAAGCTTAGGCCCGACCTCCACACTGTTTGAGCATATTGTATTGAGAAGTCAAGTATACGGCAATGTACCAATAATCTGGAGGTAACCGACAATTAATAAATCTCTCGTCTTATTAGACTGATATGGGAGTGTCTAAGGGCTCGGTTCCATGAGCTTATTGCAATTTATGCTATATACAATTATCATTGTTGATGCAAATTATTATTTGATGCTTATAAGCATGCCACAAACTTATAATCTTTGCTTGTGTTCAAATTGATTTCATAAACCTATAGATTCACTCGGCATTTTTGCTGATTGTTTTACTCACATGTATTTCAGGTAATCAAGAAGTGGAAGCTTGGAGGTCACGGGAATGAAGTTGTGCACTGCTTTTGTTTTTCAAACTCTTTGATTTATTTATCGTTCCATTTTTAAAACAAACCAATATGTTGTTTTAACTTATCTTTTGGTAACGATTACTTGGGACTACGCTACTCTGACAAATGTTTTAGGAACGATAAATCTAAAACGTCTCTTTTCGAGTCGTTCTTTATAAATTATGTGTTGTTGTATCATTGTTTCCGCTGCGTGTAAATTTGGGGGTGTTAAAGATTGGTATCAGAGCCATGAGTTATAGAGAACTAGGTCTTTATTTTAAAAACCTAAACTATAACTGTCAGTTTTTATTTTTCAAAGAGTCAGTGCACCGGACTTCGCGTGACTTCAGGTTCAAGCTACTTCTGGGATTACCACTTTAGTATGCGTTATTACGTATACCTTATTGCCAAGTATTTATAAATAAATACTATGAACATTTACGGATATTCATTTATATCTAGGATCCCTTTATCGATATATATTTATGTCGTTAAACTTTTCGATAGAAGTTTATCATTTATTAATGATTAACTTAAAGAAATACAATGAATTTCATGATCTTTCTATATTTATTTTTGAAGTATTTAAATTGCTTTTATTGCAAAATTTTATATTATGACCTTACATACCTTCATCTGCACGCGTTACTTTCATTGTTTAACCCTTTGTGATATCTATAGATATTCAAATCGTCTTCCGGCTATTTGTGCTTGGACGTCTTTTAACGTAATCTCCAGACCATTGTGTAGCTCAATGTGTCCTTGGAATAGACTAACCGCTATCGTGTGAGTCATACATTTTGAAACATTTCTTAAAATAGTGTTGAATAATACCATGGTTTTTCATAATATTTTGTTCATTTTTATCATCGTTTTACACGACATGCGAAGATTTAATTCGTTGACATTTATATGTATCGACTCCGAAGTGTATTGTTCACTTATATCTCGGTAACGTCGTCGTCATTTTATAAATCATCGTCTAGATTATGGCGCTAGATTGGAATACGATTTTACTTCTGTAAAATTGTATCATTTGTTTTTCATTAACCTTCTTGCTCTCGGAACGCAACCTATGAATGTTCCATTCTTTTCTCGTTATGTTTTTGTGTTTTTGACAATCGTGGCACCAAGGAGATTTGCCTACATTGCATTTTGAAATCTAAATTACGAACGTCTCTCACCGTTTTGCTTCCTAAATTTCGTGTTGAATACCTTGAAGCATTTTCTGTCATTCATCATGCTATATTTTATTTGTTGCTCATTACGAGATTTATTTTTCGTTGTTGTAAAATCCACAAGACATGTGTGTATATATGTATATATTTTGAGTCGTTAAGAAGTGTCGAAAAATACACTTTATGCGGAAACTGTAGGGGCAGTACAAACAGGTCAAAAATTAAAAGTAAAACCTGTGTTTTAAAATAAAATAGTCAAACCTGCACAGAACTTGCAGGGGTATTTTGGTCATTTTACATTGGTTTTCAGGTCTCGGGTAAAACTAGAAAGTCGTCTGAAACGTCGTTTCGCATCAAAATGCTTTAGACTCCGAGTCTTGGAGATGTCGTTTATCGGGTCAATTAATCGGCTTATATTAAAAAGTTAAATCTGATAGAAAATTCAGAACATGAGTTTTAAATGTTTCTAAGCAGTTTTGAGTTCATTTGAGATCGTAAAATTTTAACAAATATTATTTCACAACTAACGAATACTAGTTGCATGTGAAAATGATTAAAAATAGAAACATTACAGGATTAGCAATTACCAGATTAATGGTGTAATTTGAAAACGAATAATATATTTTCTTAAAAGCATGTATGTATCGTGTAGCTTACGATGAGTACACATTTGGATTGTTTTATTCTTTTTATATATATGACTCTTTTGTCATTCGATATTATTATTATTATTATTTTTTTTTTTTTTCTTTTAACCTTCCACTGACTTGGGTTGAGTTTTGAAGTTTTGTCTTCACATTCTTCTTCGACATTCTCATCACGGGTCTCATGGCATTTCCGTCTAACCTTATAACCTTTTGAAACCTTAACGACTTGTAACCATTTCATTGATTGTTTTATGAGCTACTATTTGCCACTTTTTGCAAACCTTTGGCTACTTTATACGTTGTCATAATGTCACCTTATAAATAAATCTGATATTGTTTTACGATTATTTTCACCAATTGTTTTTACTTTGGTCTTATAAAATACTTTTCGTAACATTAAAAGTTGCTTATTGAGTACCTCACAAATTACTTGTATCCTATAAATTTATAAACTATTTTTAAATTCCATTTTACAAATGACATGGTTTATATAAACATAAGAAACGTAATACTTTTCGACGAAACTGAGCACTGCATTGCTATTCCTAAATTATACATGGCCTGATCACCTATGTCTAATTTAGATGGAGCCATGCTAGGCTGAATAGTAGTCCACTTAAAAATCTTGATAATAATCAACTTTTTACTTGTATTTATGATAAAGATAAATAAAATAAAATAAAATGAAAAGAAGTTTTGAAAACCTTTATATTTTATGCAAGTAGCGCAATTTCTATGCATCCGCATACGTTTTCTTACCTTTTCTTGAATGAATTACGCGCTTATGAATACGTTTTTACTCGACGATCGTTTTTCAACTTGTTACTTTATTTTATCTTATAACTGATTTCTTTTGACCGTTCGTCTAATTACTGACTGTTGATAAATGACTTGAAAGTCTCAATGTTTTATCCTTCCTTCTCGTCCAATCTTCTTTATGCGACTGGGTAGATCTTTGGAATGTCTCCGCACGTGAATAATGAATTATCACTAGAGCAATTTTCGTATATCCGGGATGACGTCCGTCACTCTCGTTTGTCTCGAAATCCACTCTTGTGAACTGTGCTTTGACTTCTCTCTTTAAACACTAACATCGTTCATTTGATTTGTTTTAATTACAAGTGATTATTAGGAATTTTCTTTGATTAAAATTTTTGTGTGGATCTTATTTTCGATCGTGTAACGACCACCGCTAAGTTAACGAGCTGATATTGGTGAACCATCAACCGCACTAACAAAATTTGACAACTTGTTTAATCTATTATTTCTTATCGTCATACCATCAATGCCTTTATTTTATTATTCTCTTTAAGAATTCATACGACATTTGCTTCGTTCTCTTTTGTACCATTGATTTCGTATTAATTGTTGACCATTATTTCCATTCGTATTCGTTTGTTATATTGTCACATTTTGAAACCTGAATATGTCCCATGTTTACTTTGACATATTAAACACCTATAAGTATATCGACAACTTATTATAATAGTTTTATGGAACTTGTCTACATCTTCCAATGATTTTCAATTATCAAAATAACTATCATAAGAAAAAGGTCAAATTTATACATCATATTTTGTATAACTAAAACTAATGTTTAAATTGAAATTATGTTTTTATCTTTTGAAGTAATTGACTTATCATACTTTACTTTAAATGTAATGAAATTATCGGTTTAATTTATATTCCTGATAATGATTTAATTTGGAAATTATATTTTCTAATTGTAACCATCAATATGAGTTAATTAATAAATTCATGTCTTTCTTGCAAAGCTTCTTAAGACGACCAAATAAATTTTGAAACTATTTAACTTCTATTTTTGATATATCATTTTTATCAAGAAAGTATCTCAATTGAGTTTTAAGGTAATACAATTCCGGGACGGATAATTGTGACAAACGTTATTTTAATGTTAATATTTAATTTATTATTCGCTCTCACTGTTCTAGTATTGCGAATTATTATGTTTTACGGTTACGTGATTCGAGATCCCTCGTCGATCGTCAACCTTAAATCATTTTACCACATCTTGTCCGTTTATGTGTTTATTGAATTCATTTTTATCTCGTTCTATTCCTCGTATTGAAGATTACTATTTTATTCTGAGTTTAAAATGAATCTCGGGAAGCGGTGTATAAGAAGAAACGATAAGTGTCACCAGGATTTATGCGTGTACTTGTGGAATGATTGAGGACCGAATCTCTTAATGAATGGAGTTAATAAATTCGTTATAACCTCAAGGAGTATGTTGAAGCCGACACCGTAAGTGGAAAGACTCTAGAGATCAAGTGGTTATTATCAAGGTTTCGTTCAAGGTTTTCTCGATGATTAATAGTGGAGATCTATACTCGATGTTTATGTTCGACCTTTTCTTTTATGTACTTACATGGTGTGTGATCTAGTCAAATGATCGTAAGTTGTGAGAACTTGAGACGGCATCATCTGATGACGTCCGATCATATAGAACACATATTATGTAATATCTTTTTGACTTTCAACGACGATATTTATTGAGACTTTAATGCACGTTGGCGAAAGTGAGATGGTGTCTTTGTATTATCTTTTGAGTAGGGACCCGCGTGTGAGCACCCTCCGACGACAAAAATGTTTTCTTGTTAGTTCTTTTTGATGTGTGTCCATGGCTATCCGGCCGATGGATATCCTTTAATTTGCAACATTCTTTTTAACTGGACTTACCCGAAAATCCTGTCACCTATTCTTGTCGTCGAATGAGCTTCGTGTGATTCATAAAATTTTCATGTGTCGAGCTTGACGGGTGACTGGTGGAAAAGGATTTATTTATTCCTTTTTGGTGAGATACCACTTGACGACAAGTTGCGTTTTGTAAAAGAACCAGTGGAGATCGTGGATCAAGATTCACGTAGGAACGTGAAGACTTCTTTATAAGGAATGCCCTCATCCTTCCGGGTAGTGAACAACTCGTGTATGAGGCGAGTTGAGCGCCGGGACGTCGCTCCCTTAAGGTGGTGAGGATGTAAAACCCGTAAAAATAAGGTCATAATTTAATTCTACTTTCAATTATTTTGAAGTATTTTATAACGTTAAATATTATTATGTTTAACGGTTTAAGTTGAAACCGATATTAAATATTATATTTTAATATTTTGACGAGTAACGAGGACTACTAGTGATCGCGATACCGACGGATGCCAAAAATTTTATATTTTATTATCGATAGTTTCGATAATTAATACTTTCGACGATATCGTTTTAATTACGTATCGAGTCGTTATATTATTATTTTTCGTGTGCGTTTAAACTTTTAAGTATTTTTACGAAACCCAAGTCCCGTAAATATTTGTAAAATTTACTTTTAGTCATTTCCCGCTTTCTAACTAATATTTACATTTTGGACCAAAATTATCACAAATTGGTAAAATTAACCCTTGTACCACCATATAAAAGCCAAAATTTTCTACTAACTTACACATAGTTGCATAAACAAAAAAAAAATAAACACCTCCTCCCTCTCTTTCTTGTGAAAACCTTCCACCCTCCTCCAACATAAATCATCATCCAAATTTTTTTAAGCCAAATTCAAGAAAAACAAAGTTTAATCCCTATCTTAAAATCTTCTTGTGAGTATTTTGGTATCATTTTTATAAACATGCAACCATATTAATTTTTCAAGAAAAGTTGGTGATGTTTGATCTAAATTTGTTGTATGCATGTGTTAGTAGTGATGATCAAAAGATTTTCATGCTATGTTTTTGTTAAAAAGTTGATTTTTAATTTTTGGGTTTTTGATTTTGATGATGATACAAGTGTTAGGAATGGTTTATGATGATATTAGGGGCTTAGGTTGATGACAAAAGTTGTTGGAATTGATCAAAAACATGATTTTGCAAGAGATTTTAATAGTCAATTTTGGGCAGTAGGTTTAGAGGCATTTTCGGAAATCTTAAGTCTGAAAATAGGTTGATATTGTGGGATTATGTTGTAGAGAATTTCGTTAGCTTCGATTCGATATAAAGTAGGCCTTCCAACTCCAAACGAGGTGGAAGATACACTAGTTTGATTTTCGTGTACCGGGAGACGAGTGTCGACACAATCCGAAAATTGTTGTCGATATTTGGATCGAATCTCGGGGACTATAAAATGAGTTTCAAAATGATTCAAGGGCTGTTCTCAGGCTCCAAGTTTAGCATTTTGAGTCTATTTTTAGAATCAATTGGCGGTTTTATAAATGGAGTTGTTTAGAATGGTCAAAATGGTTTCGTAAGTCAAGGTCGCTAAACTGTCCGGATTTTGTGATTCAAAGATGAGTCGGGCAGGGAACTTTAAAAGTAAAATCTTTTGATGGGCTCTTGGGAGGACTTTATACATATAGTAAGTAAGTTCTCTGAGTAGTATCATAAAAAGTTGATGTGTCTAAGTATGGGAAAACGGCTTGGACATTTGGTATGTTCCGGCATATTTTTGTTAAAGGCATAGAACAATAAAATGAATATATAGGAGAGTGTAATAGTATCACTTGTATCATTTTCTCTCGAGTTTGTCGTGATTTTATGAGTCGAGTTTTATATTCTTGTGTATGGTTTATTTCTCGAGTCTATTATTAATGAACACACCTCATTTGATAGGTTGCGGTTCTCGTGTTTGAAAGGCATCATCTATCGTCGGCGATCGTCTCATTACCACTATTGGCTAAGGTGAGTCTATAGCCTCGCTTTATACTAGTTATTAAATGATTTTAAACCCGCGAGGGGGAATACATGTTTTTATAAACTTAGAACACAAGATTTTTTATGGTATGCTTTGTCCCTCTATGAATGGACCCGTGGTTGCCTTTAAATTGCATTAAGTGATTACCTTTGTTAAAACCTCAATTATGGACCGTTAATTAACCTATGATGGGTTAACCGCTAGTACAATTAATAGATCTATGGGGGAAGCCGCCCCGGTTCAGTTTTTATGGACTTGTCATAGAAGCTTAGGCCCGACCTCCACACTGTTTGAGCATATTGTATTGAGAAGTCAGGTATACGGCAATGTACCAATAATCTGGAGGTAACCAACAATTAATAAATCTCTCGTCTTATTAGACTGATATGGGAGTGTCTAAGGGTTCGGTTCCATGAGATTATTGCAATTTATGCTATATACAATTATCATTGTTGATGCAAATTATTATTTGATGCTTATAAGCATGCCACAAACTTATAATATTTGCTTGTGTTCAAATTGATTTCATAAACCTATAGATTCACTCGGCATTTTTGCTGATTGTTTTACTCACATGTATTTTAGGTAATCAAGAAGTGGAAGCTTGGAGGTCACGGGAATGAAGTTGTGCACTGCTTTTGTTGTTCAAATTCTTTGATTATTTATCGTTCCATTTTTAAAACAAACCAATATGTTGTTTTAACTTATCTTTTGGTAACGATTACTTGTGACTACGCTACTCTGACAAATGTTTTAGGAACGATAAATCTAAAACGTCTCTTTTCGAGTCGTTCTTTATAAATTATATGTTGTTGTATCATTGTTTAGCACCCAAAGATGTATTCCGCTGCGTGTAAATTTGGGGGTGTTAAAAGGAGTCCTTCTGATTGAATTGACCTTCACTATGAGAGAAGAAGGCCATGTTACTGTTGGTAGACTTGCTTCCATGCTCTAAAAGAGTTTCATCTTCCAACAGCCTCAGTTTGTTGTACATGTCATCAAACGTGGAACTTTTGTAAGTGTTATTGGCAAGAATAGATCTTGCCTCAATCTTCCACGCCTCACCAAGACTTTTAAGAAAAGTAGCATTAATGTCAACATCACCAAGTTGTGTCCCCATGAAGGACAATTTGCTTGTAATGTCAAGCAATCTGCTTCTCACACTACTAAGCTTTTCATTAGGTTGAGCCTTGAAGACAGCATAATCATGCATAAGTTGCTTCTTCTTCTCTTCCTTAGTATCTTCATTGCCACCATATGCAACTTCAAGAGCTGCCCAAAGGTCTTTAGCAGATTCATAACGTCTATATTTATGCTGGTTCTCTTGTCCCAAAGAGAGTTTCAGAATATTTAGGGTTTTCATGTCAACCCTTTTCTTTGCTATGTCTTCAGCAGACACAGCTCTACCATCTTCAGGCTTTTCTTTCTTATCTGCTTCAGAACATCCAGCAACAGCTGCTCTTCCAGCAATAGCATCAGCAATCTTTTGGGCTTTATTGAATGTGTTTCCATATTCAATAATCTCCCAGAGTGTGTAATCATAGATCCCTAGATATTGCTCAAAGTTGAATTTCCACAATTCAAAGTTGGTTGCATCAAGCATGGGAATCTTGATGTTTGGTAAGGGTGAGGAGGAGGAGGTTATTTCTGGAGTTGACATGATGTTGTTAGGGTTTAGAGAAAATTAGGGTTTTGGTGATTTTTAGGGTTCTTGTGTTCTTTAAGATCAAAAGTTCCTCAACAAGCTCTGATACCACTTGTTGATCCCAAACTTAGATCGATTTAGCTTTATGTATACGAGATTAGATCAAGTAATACACTTAGAGAAACCTTTGTATATGTATATGATAATCTAAGTGTTATGCGGAATTAACACTTAAACAAGAACACAATGATATAAACAAACTTTCATTTGATTAATGATATCAAACTTGCTTACAATGAAAGTGGTTTACGTATGAAAACTTATATTGAACATTAACCTAAAGGTCTTCTTTTATAGACATAAGAAGCCTTGTACAATAACTACGTATCAACTATTCTAGGTAAAGATAAATATAGAAAATACATTGTTGTTCCTATCTTTACTAGAAGTGATCTAGAATACAATAAACGCGTAGAGTATATCTTCCCATCAGTGCTTGTCTTTAATGTATCAACGCTTGACTTTGTCTTGTCAACTGTCAGCGTTTGTTTTACTCCTGTCAACGCTTGTTTTACTCTTGTCAGCGCTCAAGTGAACTGGCCATAATTTATTCCCAACACAATCCTGACACACAAACCCTCAAGGAACCGCAACCTGATGATCCTACACTTAAGAAAATATCCGAAAGCATGTCTAAACTTAAAAGACAACATAAAACATTTCTTGGAGAGAAGAAAACTCGTGACAAAGAGAATGCTGCCTTTCTTGGGTCAATTAATGACAATATGACCAACATCATAAGACGTGCCCATGTTGATCAGGAGCTACCAACTCTTTTCAGTACTGGTTTATCTACCCTTCAACTAATGAAATTGTTGCAAACACGACTGAAAGATATAGGGCCTCGTAAATCGAAAAATAAACGAAAAGTTCTGCAATATCTCAACAAAGCAATTATTGAAGATACACCTGCAGATACTATCGACTCTGAGTCTGATAATGAAGAAGAAATAGAGAGAGAAAGGTAGAGAGAGAAAGGAGAGAAATAAGAAAAAAGATGGAATGTGTGAAATAACAAGGTGTTCAACCCCTCCTAACATGTTAGGAGGTGGTTTATATAGCCACCCTACATGTGGGCTTTGGTGGGCTATATGTTAATACATTAGATCACGAGCCCAATACTTGTATCTATGTTTGGAGTGACCGATCCTTTCTAAATACGTAAAAACGTATCTCCAACAATCTCCCCCTAAGGGAGGTCACTCCAAGTTACAATGTCCTAAATAGTCTATAGCTCGTGATCTATGCTAACAATGATGTGACCGAGACTTTCTTTGGAAAAACGTATTTCCAACATTTCCCCACATACTCATACTTTGTAGCATTGTTGAAAGCTGACAAACAATCTCCCTTCATCATCAGAGTAGCAGAAGTCTTTGTCTTTAGATTTTCTTGAGCTTTCTTCATTTACTTGAGTATGTGGTCTTGAATCACGACTCTTTGAGGTTACGCCACCATTTGCATTCCTCCGGTTTCCTGTTATACAGTGCAAATATTGTACCTGTGATTAGGTAAGTTCAAAGAACTTCGTTGACAGGGTTTCCGACAGTGGTATCCATTCTCAATACTTGAATATCTCAAAAGATAATTCATAGTAAAGAGTAAATCATGCAGTTCCATTCTGCTGATTAAGTCGTCAATTCATTTCCTGGAACAAGTTTGAATCAATTAAGAACCAAACCATTGTTGCTTTCCAATTGACACAAGTTTGATTCGTATAGAATCTCACAAGTTACCTACCGTAGTGTCGTTTGATGATGACACTAGAAGGATTTCCATGCTGTAAATACTAAGGAGTATTACTCTGAATTTTCTGGCAAGATCATAAAGATATTGCGTCGAGACCTGGAACGAGTTTGAATCAAGAAAGAATCAAACCACTGTTGCTTTCCAGTTAACATATGTTCAATTCAAGTGAATCTTACATATGACCTACCGCAGTGCTGTTTGATGTTAACATTGGAAGGATTTCCATTCATCACTGTGAATACTAAAGAGTATCACTCTGAATGTTCTGGCAATATCACAGGGATAAAGAGTAGGACTCTGGAAATTATCGCTTATTTTCTAATGATGAATCAAAAATTGATATATGGAATAAGTGTCCTAATTAGATTTTTGATGAATCTCGATGGCTCTAGGCTCTATAAGTGCATGTTTATTTGGTGATCGGAGGCTGGAGCAGACTGTCACCTTTTCAATATCTACTATCTCGGAGTGAGAAAGTTGATAGAAATGAGTTGAACTCTATGACAATAAAACAAACTTCTTTCGAGAGAAGCTTAAGTAGGCTGGGAGGGGTTGTGCATTGCATCACTGGGTCTATGATGCTTTGTCTTCAATATCAGAAATCAACTAAGTGATTCTAATAGTAGATGTGTTGACCCGGTTTTTGCCTAAGTTGTATGGAGGTCTATTTTCTTTTCACCCTTTATCCTTACATTTCTTTTTCATTCTTCAACCCCTTTAATGCAAGACGTCATAACTAGCACCTTGTTGTGATTATTCCAGTGCTGGCTTAAGTACTTGGTCGACATTTTTCCCGTATACTCAACTACTCCATCTTTCCTAAGGAATTCTAATTTTCTAAATGGATTGTCCCTGGGAAGATCCCTCCGGTTCTGGTTGGATCATAAGACGAATACCTAACCACCTTTTTACACCAATATCGTCATGAATTAATGTGTTGAAGGGTATTGATATCGTAACCAGAAAAAACTATTGAAAAGGCAATCAAGGTGTTGATGAAATCAATGTTTACACCTTGAAAGTTTTCTATATCACCAAAACGCTCCCCCTACATATGTGCATCATAAAAGGAAAGGTTTTTACACATATTAGGAAGAGAAAGCACTTATATCAAAGATCTAATCGAAGATGACACATTTTGAATACATTTTAACACTATTCTCCCCCCTCAAAAATTGCATGTGATTGTGAAATTTTTTTGATATACTAGTGATGTAACATGGAGAGAATAGTATTTCATGAAAATTTGGAACTATATGTTATGAGATTTTTTATACTCCCCCTCAAAACAAAATCTGAGACAAATAGGGGAGTATACAAGCACACAATTTGAAAGACATTGAAAAAATATTTTGAAAAAATCTTGAAAAATTGTGCTCAAAATCGAGAAAACTGAACTTCCCGTTGTTGAGGAAAAATGTACATAAATAAACATTTTCTTTGAGTTCATGATCTTAAAACTTTAAATGTTTTAATATAAGCCCATGACCGAGAAAAGTTAATTTCCCGTTGTTGAGGATAAGTCATAGACTTTCCTTTCTTTGGGGATCGGGTTATAGTCTGTCATGTGACTATAAGCCATTATGTTGAGCTAAAAACATTGAATGTTTTGTGACAAGCTCAACCCGTGATAGATTGCTCTACCCGTTATTAGGATAAGTTATCTTTAAAGATACACTCTCCTTTATTTGAAGTTCGAGTTACAGTCTGACATTTAACTGTAAGTCGTTTACATGAGCTTAAAAACTTGAAATGTTTTTAATGAGAGCTCATGACCGAGAAAAATAATTTTCCCGTTGTTAAGGATAAGTTATCATTCGTGATCAACTTTCCTTTCTTTGAGGCACGAGTCACAATATGAGGTAATTGTAAATCATCGAAAGCAAAAAGAAATGACATGTTTTAAAAACATTTGAACTTTCATTCGAGCTTTATGTACACACCCGTGTCGTTATTAAACGACATTTCTAGGCGCGTCCATATTATCGAAACTGAAAGACATGTCGAGAAGAATATTTTTGGTATTTTTGAAAGATTTTTTGTTTTTTATTTTGTTTTTATAGGTTTTATATTTTTGTATTTTGATTTTTTCAAGTTTTTCGAAAATAATCCAAAATAGACCTTTGTACAGCAGAAGAGGGTGATGTCGAATGTACAGAATTGGAACCCTTTGAAGAAGTGGATTCACAATCCGCTGAATTACCTACAATGACAGAAGAAGAGTTTGAAAAAATACTAGTGTTAGGAATAACAAATTCATTTTCTACATTCATAACACTCGCATTATTGCTGGAGCAGGTATCATCACTCATCTCTATGGAAATCCACTTAAGACCAACTTCCTTGAAGATCCTACCCGTTGATTTCCACTAGAGACTAGATCTAGGAGTAGTGTTCTCTTGCACAGTGGAAGACTTCTTTGGAGAGAAACTAGATCCTGCAATGATCTGCCTTGAAGATTGCTTGTCATTGCTTTTCTTTGTGATGGGTGTGAATCTCCTTGTTGTCTTATGGGATTCTGCGTTCTTTCTCTGTGTTAAGGCACGAGAGTTTACCTCATAGAGGTATTGAAGAATGCAATGAGCATGGTTTCCATAGTGAATGTCGTTTTTGCACGTAGGGCATACATAGAATTTGGAATTCTCAAAGTTCCTTGTGTACCTAGGGTTTGCTGACCGTTCAGGCACCGTGTTCGAAACACGACTACTCATTGGTGGTTGCCAATTCCTAGGTTGTTGGGTAGGAGTCTTAGGTTTTGGTTGATTACCATTAGGAGTGTGTTGAACTCTAGCAATTGCTGGTTTACTAGGTTTTGAATACACATGGTTTACTTTCTGAATGTTCTCTTTTGGCTTACCATCCCCTAGGTTGTTGGTTTGAGCAACGTCATTTGAACCTTTAGATTCCTTTGTGGGCGTAAGAATCACACGTTTGGGAGTACTCTTAGGAGTAGTGCAAGATGCATTCATCGGGTTGTGTTTAGCAAAAGTGAGTTTTCTAAATGGAGGAACATAGGGTGATATGGCTGGTTTTGGAACAGTTGGTGGCACATCAGTATTAGGAGGTAACCTAGAAACATTCGAAGGCGGTTTTCCTAAGATAGATGGCTTTGGTACTTTGTACGCATTTGGTTGACGAACAACGGGTTTCACACCATTGGATTCCACCGTTTTCCCACCCATGTTTCTAACAAGTTTCTTCAACTCACTGATTGCGATGTCTTTGTCTTGCAACTGAGCTTTCAGATCATAAATTTCCTTACTCTTTTCATTCAATTCACGAAATGATTCAAAGAGTTTTACTTGCAAAGTACCATCATGTGGAAATTTTCCAACCTTGTTTTGCAAAGCGAGTTCAAGAGAGTGGCAATGTTTTTGAAAGAAATCATATCGGTGTTGAAGAATTGTGAACTCTTTTTTATTGAAGTTTGTTGAAGGCTCAATTTCACGACGTTCACCTCCTAACTGAGCTTGCAGCTGTTCGATTGTTTGTTGCATCTCATTGTAAGCTTTATCATACGAAAGTTTGTCATCCTTACATTCATCACATTTTATGACATATTTATTTCAAAGATCGGTGAATTCGTTATCCTTTTTGATGACATAAGACTCCATTTTCTCTTTCGTACGATCAAGCTCATTTTGGAGGGTTTCATTATCTGACACAGAGATGTTTGCCGCAACGGGGTTACTATCACCACTATCACTTGCTTTCGAGAGACGTTCACTATCACTTTCCAAAACTTTAATTCTGTCAAGAGATTCATCAGCCTCCTTCGCCAAAGATTTAAAGTCTTCAACAAATTTGGCTAGTTCTTTTAAAAAAGCGTGTTCAAGATTGCTTATCCTAGCATCAACTTAATTAATAATCGGATGAATCTCGTTGTGAAGAATTTTCTGAACTTCAGTGTGAACGGGTGAAGTAAAGTTTCCTCTAGTAATTTTGGAATTAACAACACGTTTGAGAATGAAAAAATTATCTTTGAGCTTGTTTAGATACCTTCGTGCAACACTCGGTTTATGAGGGTCATCCGACAATTCCTCACTTGGTATCAAAAGCATTTCAGTACTCGTTTTAGACCGAACAAAAACTTTTGGAGGATTAACTTTCGGATAATAAACGGGTGTGACTTCTTTATTGAGCTTTTGCATTCTTAAACGAGTCTCTACAGCAAGTTCAGTAGTTTCTTCAGAGTCATGCACACTAGGAGGATCATGTGTATCTAGAAACACATTACCATTATATAGACTTTGTTGGGTGGTCTGAGCATGCTTAAGATGTTCGGGATTGGGAGGAAGAGGACAACCTAAAGCCAATTTGTATCGGGTGTAATTTATCTCATTCACTTTTGGTGCGAGCATGTTTATCGTCTGCATATCCCGAGCGTTACAAAAATCCGAGCGTTACAAAAATCCTCAAGAAGCCCATCTTCTCGAATTTTAAAATCATGTTTCAGCTTTTTTCTTTCTCTTTCTGCTTTTAAATCAGAAATAATAGATTGTTCATTTAAAAGCTGTTTAGTAAGAGAGGTGATTTCATCATTCAATTCGCTTATCTTTTTAGCACTACTTAAATGTAAGGCATTTAATTTCTTAGTGGTGCATTTTTCTTGATAAACCGATGTAGCATGAGCTTGTTCAAGTTCCTTAATTATGGCATGATGAATTTCAAAGCTTTTCTCCCTTTCCTTATAACCCGCAAGCTCAGTGGTCAATTTGGAATTAGTTTCTCTAAACTTATTATTAACCACCTTAGCATGGTCAACATCCTTAGCAAGCTTATCAAATAATTATTTATAATACGCATGTATCGCATCAGGAAGGGTTGTATGCTGTGTGACTTGATCTACACTAAGGTCCACACTGGGCTCATTGAAATAATATTACTATTATTCGTTTGATCCCCGTGTGTCTCAATGTAGGGCTCAAGTATCTCAGTATACTCTTCCTCCTTATTAGACATACTATATATATCATTATCATCAAAACATGGGTGTACCTCAGAGGGACCGTCTGAATCATACACAGGATCTTTGTCAGCCTGAATTCTCGATGTTGATGCTTGCTGTGAGTTAGCCATCAAAATGGAGTTGGTAGTCACCTCTTCTTCCTCATCATATTCTGTTGCAGATGCCATGAGATAAAACTCTTCAGCTAGAAGTGGAATTCCTGCTTTTTCCTTTTGTGCTATAAGAAGTTGAGACAAGAGATAGGCAACATCCCTCATGTTTCTGGCAGTGCAATCACGATTCTCAATACCCGCAACATCAATATCTTGTTGAGACGTCATTGTAGAAGTCGTGTGTAAAACAGGATCTCAATTCGTAGAAAGCACAATTAGGAGTGTTGTAGTTAAAATCCCCTAAAATGAGTAATTCCCCTAAGAATGTGATCTCGAGAAACCAAAAATTCTTCAATACCAACAAAAACTCACGAAAAATTTCTAAATCACGTTTTTGAAAAATCTCAGAATAGTTGGGAAGATTTCGCAATGTCTCAAATGCAAATTCGTCGCAATACCAGAATAATTTCTATCACAATACCACAAATTCTATCGCAATACCACAATTTATCGCAATACCACAAATTCTATCACAATAGCACAATTTCTATCGCAATACCTCAATTTCTATCGCATTGTCTCAAACCTTATATGTCGCAATGTCTCAAGCCGTATTTGTCGCAATGTCTCAAACCTTATCCGTCGCAATGTGTATCGCAATAAGAAACCCTATCGCAATACTGATCGTAATACTCGTCGCAATCCAGAAACCCTAGGCCTTTGCGATGGAATACAAGTTTATGTGTCGCAATATAGGTACTATTCCGAAACTTGAGATAAAAAATTGAGATTTTTTCCAAGAAATTCGTGATTTTAACCAATCCAAAGCACCCAAATCTCTACCACAACTATGTAGAAGATATGTGGATCACTTGTAACAACAAAAACACGAAAAAAATACTGAAATCTTAGGATTTTTTATCAAAAACTCACGAAATACAAGATGACTAAAACAACACCAAAGAGCTATCCACAAATTCCTTGGCGAATGATACCACTTGTAGAAATATAACACACGACTTATAGAACAAGAAATAAATAGATGATGAAGAATAAGATTAAAACTAAGAAGGGAATATTAGATTAGAGAGAATAAGAAGGAAGGAAGATACATAGAGTGTGTAATCCTAGTGAGATAAAACTAAGGAGAGTTTCTCTCTCTAACACACTAGAAAAATGTAAAGACACACACACAAATGAGGAGGTTGTTTTCTTTTATACTAAGAAGGAAACTTGACAAAGGCATTCCTCATTTATGTGTTCGGAACTAATTCCGGTTACATACAAAACAATAACATAGAACTTTCGACACTGTTGAATAGCATTTTCCACGAGCTTCGCAACGGTATATTATATGACCATCACTTTAAATACTTCTAACAGCCCTCCTGCCTGCCCAGTGAGAGTTGGAGTAGGGGTGACGGGGACATCTCCCCCCGACTTTCGGTTCCCCGGATTGACGTTCTTTGGGTTTCTCTGATAGGGGTTTCCCTTTGTCATTAGTAGAGTTCGAGTTTAGTGTAGGGTCCTACGGATGGCACCAAGTTGTTGATACAAAAGTTGGATGGTCCTTGTCTAACCTGAATTAGGCTTAATTCGGGTGTCTAGGCCTCCGGCTCTCGCACCAAGTAAACTTTGGTTTGGAATCCTGCACACTAAAAGTAGCACGCTGTTAGTATTAAATAAGTTCTGAATTCGTTTAATATTAATAAAACTGATAATAGAGGGTGACGTGTGAGGGGGTGGTGAGTTGGAGTGTGGTGAGTGGTGGAGGGGGTGTAGTGAGTGAGGTGTCAAGACTGGATTGGAGGATGGAGGTTTGTTGTTTGGGCAAGTTTAGTCCCTACATTCCCAAAAAATGTCCATAGCAAGTCTTAAACAACTTAGTTCCATTTCCTTTGTATTCAACTATGAGTAAATAACATATTAAGTCCTTCCAACTTTGTATGATCATGAACAAGGACAGAGTATGCATATTCTTCATTTTCCAAGGACTTATAAGGTATATTCTTGAAACTTTAAGGACCCTAATGCAATTTTAGAGATTTACAATGGCCAAAAGTGACAAGTCTTCCAAAGTTGAGGGACCGTTCTTGACAAATATTCAAACTTCAAGGACTTTAACGGAAAATCATGATTCGGGTCTGGTTCTTTGTGCGGCTTCGTTTCCCGTGTTCGTTTTTGCTTGATTCCTTTGATCTTTTGTTGATTTCACGATATCCGTACCTAAATACACAATGAACAAACACAAGCATATTTTCGGGTATTTTATGACATTTTTAAGCGTTTTAAGCTCGATTTGGACGACGAGACTATGTATGAATGCAGTCTCATCAGTTTCTGAAAAAACGAGTGAATATATTTTCATGCTAATACATTTGATAATTTACCAAACTAATCATTAGTTCATCACATAAATTCTACTAAGGAATGCCGCCGAAGGGTCGAACCATCTATTGTTTTAGTATTAATTTCCTAATAAGTATTGAAAACTACCCGTTTAATGTATATTTGTTTATGCATATATACATGAGGAGAAAGAAATAGATATATAGTTTGTAGTAAGCTGTAACTACTGATATTGAACTTGTCATCCTTTGAAAAACTAAAAAGACTATCTTATTGTATAAATTTCGTGTGTTTACCCGAAAAATTTTGTATTTGGTTAAAATACGAAAGAACTTCGATGTATAGAAATATGTTAAAACATAAAAAATGTTTTGTTTGAAAATGCTAAAACATAAAAAAGTTAACACTTATAAATTTTAGATATGACATAAGTCATAACACCAATAACCTTATTATTCAGATCCAAAATGAATACAGTGACCGTTAATTTTTTTATTCTCAAAAGTCAAAAGCATAGTTACATCTCCCAGTTAAGCTAACCTGATTCATCATCAAACCATCTCTCAATTAGTTTTGCTCACTGGCAGGACTCTAAAATGTAGAAGAATAAAACAAAGTGAGCTAAATTGCTAAAGTGCTTTCATATTTAGGAATAGACTATATACTCATAGTTTAAATGTTTATGTACAAAGCTGTAACAAATCATTTGTTGTGGATATGATATTAACACTTACGAGATTAATAAAATGAAAGAGGATGTTTGATATATGAGATAGATATGTACACATCATTTCATGCCAGCTATGAATATGGATAGATATCATCATACCAAATATGAGAAGCACATTAATCCTCTTTTATATATGTTACGTCTTTGATTTTTATACATTTAACTCGTAAATCTTGACTCTTTCTAACACTAAGAGAGACGACTGTGTAGTTAATATGCCATCGTGTAAGGTACGTGACCTTCCTAGACTCGTAGAGCACAAAAAAGCATAAACCATGATAAGTAGACATAATAACCATACATTACATGAAAATCACATTTTACATTAAGAAAATAAATCACCATGCCGATTTCACGCACTAAGACAATATTACATACAAACGCATAAGCATAAGAACAACTTGTACAATTAGAATTAATAAACATGTCAAACACCAATACAAACTACATTATTTCATCACTATACAAAACTTGTTCATCTTCACTAACGTTCAAACAAACATCTCTATACCCAAATCCCAACCGTTCCACCCGATTCTCGATCCCACGTACTCACAAGCTAACTCACTATCCACTCCAATCAAAAAATCACAAATCAAACCGTCACATTCTCTTTAAAACACTCAAAACCATCAACAACTCTCAAAACACCCTATTTTCGACTAGTGTACATTCCAACTCAAATAGCTCCCAAACTACATGGCCTCACTCTTTGGGAAAACGCTCGTTGGAAAGCTAACTTAATTTCGTACATGTTGCAAAAAACCTCATCAAATTTCATCGACTACATTTTACGTTATTCACAAAAAAACTTTAGCAAAGAAACACACCAAAATATAAAAACTCGATCCAACATCCACCACAATATTCACATTCAGTGAATACAAACCATAGATAGGGACCTAATCCAACGGATGATATTTAAACTAAAAGTAGGTACTCGATCCGTGTGACTATCTGTCAACCAATCACATCATTCCTTTGAGATATCTCCTGCACTATTTAAACAACAAACACACATTCATTTTTCATCAAACAAACACAAATTCACATCTCTTTCTAATTCTAATTATCTTGTGTAAAATCAATGTCGACTGAAGACGTAGTTGTGGTTACGACTGAGACAGTCACCGCAGAGGTTGTTCCGGCTGAAGCTCCGGCGACTGAAGAGAAAGGTGACGTCAGCAAGGCGAAGAAACCTAAGAAGGTGACAAAGAGCAAGCCTAAGACCCCTGCTTTGCACCCACCTTACTTTGAGGTATAATTTTGTTTCTTAATTTTTGTTTATATTGCTCTTATTTCTATATAATCTTAATTTGTGTATATATATACTTAATTGTGTTAATAATGCTAATTGGTTGTACAAATATATACATTTTAATTGTTAAAATGATGTTAGATCTGTTTGGATGAGGTACTGATGTTAGTTAAATTGTGATTACAGATGATTAAGGAAGCAATTGTGTCCTTGAAAGAGAAGACCGGATCTAGTCAGTACGCGATTTCCAAGTTTATCGAGGAGAAGCAAAAGCATCTTCCAGCCAATTTTAAGAAAGTTTTGTTGACTCAATTGAAGAAGTTAGTTGCTGGTGGCAAATTGGTTAAGGTTAAGGCGTCTTACAAGCTTCCTGCTGCTGCTCCTGCTAAAGCCAAGAAGAAAGTTGCTGCCAAGCCTAAGGCCAAGACTGCTGCAAAGAAAGCCCCAGCTAAGAAGCCTGTTGCCAAGCCCAAGGCTGCACCAAAGGCCAAAGCTGTAGCTAAGCCTAAGGCGCTTGTGAAAGCCAAGCCAGCTGCCAAGGCAAAGACTGTTGCCAAGCCGAAAGCTGCTGCTGTGAAATCCAAGGCTAAGCCAAAGACGCCAACTAAGCCGGCTAAGGTAGCAAGGACTTCAACAAAGTCTACACCAGGGAAAAAGGCACCTGTGGCTAAGGCTATTGCAGCAAAGAAGGCACCTGTGAAGAAGGCAGCGGTAGCAAAGAAAGTGTCGACAGGCAGGAAGGCGAAGAAGTGAGGGGAGTGTGAGAGATGATCAGTACAGTTTAATGTTGTTAGGGTATCTCTGTGCGTAGAATGTAATGGCTTATTGCATCTTAGTTTGGTATACCCACTACTTTAGAGAGTTGTTTAGTTTAATTAATTAATCGAGCTTTGTTTCATATAAGTATGTCTTGATCTTGTATACATTATCTTCTGTTTGTTTCTGCAAGTTTAGATAGTATTTGTTTGTATGCTTATTGTGATTCAATGGCGTTTGTTGGTGCTAATGGAGATTGCATTAAATGGTTGGTTGCAGACCTGTTGAGGTTTGTGACTTTGTTCTATGTTATACTGCATTATCTGGTTAGCAGTCTGTAATTATGTCTTGTATAATGCATTAAAATTTGGTTAATGTTGTTCTGCAGGCTGGTGCAAAGAGATAGATGATGAATAATGGCTGGTAAAGCCTGCCTCTGAACACTTTTTATAATGACACAATTCAGTTATGGGTGCTGCTTTGCTCCACTTTGAACACTTGTTGATATTGGATTCCCGAAACCATATAATTAGACTTCACATTTCATTGCACACATGTTTTATACTCACAAAGGGCCAATTGCTGGATATATCCTTGATAGAGCTTGTAGCCACTGACTTGCACTTGTATATATGAGAATGCTAGTGACAAGTTCTTGATTTACGGTCATTCAATTACCCGTCGGGTAGATGGTGGAAACTTTAATTCCTGTGATTACTATGCTTCCATTGTGGGTGTATGCATTATTGTGGCATCCTCTAATAGCTTCACATAAATTCTGAAAGCGTTCAAGTTCTGCTGTTATAACATGTCTTTCCCTTTGGTCCAAAGATTTGTCATGTGGTCCTTACATTGATTTTTTCAGCTAATATTGTACACTACGCTCTCTTAACTTAGGGTCTTGGTATATATTTAGAATAGATCGAAGTTGAATACGAGTTGTGTGATATTGCATGTCAAGTGAACTATAAAACGCAATGATTTCTCTCAGACTTGGTTCAGCAAATAAGGATATAAGTTGAATTATTTGTCTGTTAAATTTGATAATTTGAAACTGAGACGTTTTCGTGAATTTAATACCTTGAATGAATATGGCTCCAAATTTTCCAATACCATGATAATCAGACCGTTTGAAACTTTGAATGACATAACATCACACTCATCATCATTGTAACCTTGAGGTGACAGTGAGACTGTAAGTTTTATGCTTTTTGTGTTTTGGTCTTCTTAATCTGCAGTAATTATGTCAATTCTTTTTTTTATGTGTGCTATTATAAAAATCCGTTTAAGTTAGATGCTTGATGACTTAAGTAAAATAAAATGGAATATAATTTATAATGGAGAATTGATATATAAGTAGTCTCATCACATCATGATAAGCCTAAGATCTAGTATCTCTTTAAGAATAACTTATTCGACAACAGATTAGACTAGGTTTATTGTAGTTCGCCAAAATCCAATTGCATGCACAGGACAATCATATTTAGTTTAGGAAGCCAATATAAGTCTCAAACTAGACTGGACCGGTTATTTATGATCAGAGAAACACAGGTTGAATGTTGAAATTAAATTTGAGTTTTCACTTTCATCTTAAACTTAGTTTTTGCTGTTGACTTGTAAGTAAAGTTGTCCACTAACTGAAACTATGATTATTACTCCGTATAAATTTTGTAAAGAGCTTTAATGGAATGTGAAAAGTGAGATTCTGTGTGTAATTTTTTGAGGCAGAGTCTTAGATAAGTAAGTAGTTTAGAGTTTGTCTTGTTTATCACTTTGCAAAGCCTTGTATCAATCCTTATAGAGTGAATCGCATGAAAATGTTGACCTAAAAAATTCCTCTTGTAGTTCTATGCTTGCCTATATCTGCTTACCTCTGAACAGCAAGAAGACCTATTAGTTTCCAAGGTTATTATTTTAAGAAAGTTACTCAATACGAGCTCAAAATAATGTACTATCAGAGTAAGTGATGCGAGTTAATTGTATCACTTTAGAAGTTAAAATGCACCTGTTGAAGTTTTTCTTAATATTCAAAGGCAGATGATATTTGGCTGCAAACTTGACTATTTATGTGAATGTTCAGACCCCATCTTATTCCTATGCATGCATTTCTTACCGCATTTTGTTACAGTAGTTGTTTTGAGGATATTTATACGTCATTGTGGAGATTTCCGCAAGCGGAATTACTAGTTTTGTATGCCATTAGGGAAATTAGATACTCCAATGTCCAACTGTCCATGAATATCCGTCTTTTTCGGTCAAACACTCAATTTTACCATCAAGTTGCAGGGCTACATTTTTTCTGCAGAAAACATTTTATAACAATGTTCTATTGTTCTAATAAGAAAATATAAGTTCTGTTTTAAATGTTCAACTATTGCTGTTCTTGGCAGGAGGGAGGTCCCTGCATAAGCTGCATATATAGGTGGATATTTATGAGGTAAATGGTTATTTCCTTTTTTTGAGCAGCTGAGGACCAGGTATGTTTTCACCTTCTGCATACTTCCACTGTTTTTGATCAATTGGGTATTAGATACTTTTGCTTTTTGCATAATTGCAACTTTTTTGATTAAGTGGGGTTTAGTCATTTTACAATGGTTGATACATTAAGTTTCAAATTTTGAACAAACAAAATCATTCTGCTTTCTTAACCTCCTTTCTATTAGTAACTGTTATTATAACCCATGAAAAATCATGAACACTCGATTAGATGACTTTATAGCCGTATCAGACAGTATGTGCTCTGCTTGGTTAACTTTAATGATAACGTGTCTAGTAAATTACTGTAGTAATCATGAACCATGCCATTTTATTATGGGTGTTTCTTGGAGGTATGATGATATTGGGGTCGTTCATTTCTTACTGTGTGGTGAACTACCTGGTCAGCATGATGGCTGGAAGTAGCTATATGCATTGATGAAAACCACAACTAATGGAGCCCAGTAGCCAACATGACATCATATGTAAAAGTTTTAAAGTTTTTAACTGGCCAAAGCATGATCATATTTCACATAACATAATTTTACAAGTGGCCTAGACACGATAGGTTACTAATGTATGTTTATTCTGTCAACAATTAAGGTCTCTCCGCTGATTGTTTTAGTTGTTAAAATGGATACATTGTTAGTACAAAGTATGATGCCTATCCCCAGAAAGAACATCATATATAACTAAGTTGTTCATTTGACCAAGAGAAACACACTAAACTTCTAAGACATTCATCATCAAAATTTAAAACTGTTATAAGTTATAACTTATAAAGATTAATGTACCAAGCCTTTCTGAGAATGCAGATATATTGCAGTCACTGGTGGCTTCTAGCAGAAGCAGTTTACTGACCTGTACGGTTTATTTCCAAACTGAATTTTGGATAAAAATTACACCAATGGAACTTTGAAGGAAGAATGGGAGGTCAGTTACCAGAATGTGTTAAAATGATGTTAGATCTGTTTGTACGAGGAATTGATGTTACTTAAATTGTGATTACAGATGATTAAGGAAACAATTGTGTCGTTGAAAGAGAAGACTGGATCTAGTCAGTACGCGATCTCCAAGTTTATCATACCATCTAACACAATGTTGACAAATGCTAAACACAACTATTGACAAATTAACATTATTCTTTGTCTAATTAATGTAGTAGGAAAATGCTAAACACAATTTTGGTTTGAAAAACAATTGCATGTTGCTATAAAAGAATTAACAAAGTAAAAAGACTTTCAAAATTGAGTTTAATTACATGATTAGTTTATACCACCAAAACAAACAAAATGAAGATGTGATGAGCTTTCAAAGCTTGAAATGTACTTTCTTAGTACCTATGATAAAACGAAAGAAAAAAGGATTATACAGCACCAACTCCAAAATCGTAAGTCCATCCAGTGGAACTGAGAAGAAAAACAAAGTCGTTGTCATGCGAAATAGGTTAATGATTGACATGACTAACGTATGCGATTAAACTTATGCTTAATATGCATATCACTAGTTTATTGGTTTATGAAACAGTGGACCTTTTGCTTATTACTAATAAACAGATGACATATAACTATATAAGCATAAGTTTAGGCACACATTTTAGTCATGCCAATCATTTCTCGACGAAATATAGATTATCCAATGAACTAATCACGAAATATAGATTATCCAATGAACTAATCATGTAATTAAACTCAATTTAAATATATTATTACAAAAAAATGGTTTACACATGTTTAAAACCATATGTCCATGAATTCCATGGTCACAAAGTCCTTCCTGGATGACACAATAAGGATGCATCTACTTGTTGAATTGGCATTATTCCCATTTCTCCATTTTGATTCATCATTTCGTTTTGCTGCAAATAAGTAAACATCAACATGCATGTTACTACAACTATGAATATGCAATAAATGTGAATGATTGTACATGTGTAAAAATTTATGCATTAGTCATGGATAGTCATTGTGATGCTAGAAGTTGAGACAGATAGAGGCGATTAAATTTAGAATGAAGAACCTTGTTTATAGTAAATGTGACATCTTGTGACATAAGAGAAGATAGAAGCTCATCAGTTGATTGCTGCCATAGTTGAAGGCTCTCTTCTGTTGTTTGGTTACAACCTTGAAACCCTTCTATGCTTTGTGGTTCCTCATTCATGGTTGACTTTGGCAATGGGTCAAACATTGCATTTGACAATTGGTTCCTGAAAAACATACAAGCGGTTTTACTGTTAAATTTGTATATCTGTTCATGACTTATATTTATGCGTTAAACATTTTATATTACACGAATATCATATATATCTGGAAATATGTAACACGATTTTAATTTAAGTAAGTCTACTCAAATGTAACCAAAAAATGGCACTAGTAACTTTCGTAAGACTAAACATACCTTGTTGCTTCATAGGTGTTCTCCGGTGAACCTGGAGTAAAGATATTTGGGTGGTTTTGTCTGTTCATTCTATTCGTATCATCACACATATTTTCTTGCCAACAACTAATATCATCGTTCTTTGATGAATTTTCTACCTGTTTCGTTTCAAATGTCAGTCATATATAGCATTGTATATACAAATACAGAAAAAAGAAAAAAGAGTGGAATTTTGTAAAAAGAAAGATTCTTGCAAAGCCCTTTTTAATTTTACCTGTAATACTTCGGGATGGTATCCAGAGGATTGGTTACTCAGCATAAATTCCTGTGACAAAATATAATTTAAATGAGAGTTGCCCATTTAAATAAATTTTGTGAACTACCTTCAAAGATGATTCATATTAGGACACGGGAGCATACCTTTTGTTGGGTAACCTGGTCTAGTGTCTTATAAAGTAACTTCTCATATGATTCGTAATCAAACAGTGACGTAAAAGTTGTTGGATCGGGCTCAAATATCCTTTCGTTGGATCATAAAGAGAAGAAGAGTCAGTAACACATGATGACTTAATCACATACATTTTCCATAGATTGAGACAAACAGGATATGATTTAAACCTTAATTGTTCTTTCGCCATATGTAGTTGATGTTGTAAACTACTAATTTCTTGATGGATTTCCTGACACACAAAGAGTTAACAGGCTACACTAATGAGAGTTCTATATTGCAATAATGCTTATGAGTTGTTTACAATATGTCTAAAATATAAAGCGGGTACCTCAGATTGCATGTCAATTGCTGCAGAACTGATTCAAAACACCAATGTTAGCAAAAGGGTTATAAATAAGAATATCTGTATAGTGCAAGTCTCAAGGCTTTAAATTGTAAAAATGTTGTATCTTTTACTATAGCTTATAATTTTTGAGTAAATTACATAAATTGTTTTTCTGGTGTTCGCAAAGTATCGGTCCCTCATTGATACTAGTTACAAATGTGGCCACTGATACATTGTTTATTTTCACATATGGTCTTTAAAGTATATCATCAAGCTCAGCTTTTTATCATTAAAAGGTAAGGCAGGAGACATAATATATGAAAGCAAACAATGTTTTCTAGGGCCATATCTGCAATTAGTATAAATGATGGACCAATTCTTTAATTTTGTACGTGCAAACACAAAGAGAGATCAGTTGTAATTTATTTTGTTTCTTTCTTTGTACTTTTATAACGATAGAGTTAATGGAGAGACGGACAAACCAAGGAATATGGACGGCTAAGTCATTTTCACTCCTGATCTTGCTTAGAAGATTGTTCAGATACTGCAATATTGATCAAATCAGAAAATCGCACATGTAAATTCAAAACATTGAATAGTTTTTATTTGACTATAATTCTATCATCAATCTACTTCATTTGTTAATCTTGTGTCGTTGCTTATCATAATAAAAATAGTTCATCAATCTGGACTGAGCGAAATGCATATATATGTTCCAGTAGCTAATACATAGTACAGAAAACAACGTTGTCTTTGAAACTTTTACGACGCCATTAGCTTAAGGCAACTAGGCACCAACGCTATGTTAGTTGGTACATGGGAATACCGGAATAATGAAAAATAACATAGAATTGCCCCTCACTGCTAACTCTACATAGACGATTCGTACAACAAAAAGCAACTTATTTCGCTACTTGTACAATATATACAACTGCTCATGCCACGGCACTATATAGGGGCCTATGGGTTTAGGTACCTGGTAAACTTGTAGTGTAAAAATCACCTCCTAATCTTAATAGTTGATATACTAAGATTTAGTTAATCACTTTATACACTTTTTCATACGAAGTTTTATTCTCAGTTTATCACTTACGTAATACCTGTCTCCTGCATTATATTACGTACTGTACTAGGCAAGTGCGTACTCTAGCTACAATGTGGTTAAAATTATCTCCTTTTGAGTTGTGCATATATATAAGCAGCTTTTGTATTTACGTCAATTAACTTTAGCTAACATGTAAATTCAATAAAACTCGTATAAAAAGTATGTTTTATTGCAAAGTTGCATGGGCATTTTGCGTTTGTGTGAATGGTATATATGAAAACGTACCTCTCTATGTTGAATCACACTGCAACCGTAAAGAAAAAAAACACGGTAAGTTAACACAACAATTATAATGAAAAGAAATGGGAGATAGACAAATGATATATAAGTACCTTCCTCTTTCGGAATCAGAAAGATTGACGAATCTATTGAGTACATCTTCGGTTCTATAAATCAAAAGCCAACATTACACATCCATTAATTTCATGATATCCAAAAACATAAAGAAGCAATGAGGATTATTTCTAGATCGACCTTCGTTTACACGAAAAATGATTAAGGCGACCAGATGGAGAAAACATAATGAGAGCGATATCAATATCACATAAAACCGAAAGCTCATAAGCCTTCTTAATGAGTCCATTTCTACGTTTGCAAAAAGTGACCAATCTGCTTGTATTGTTATCAATTCTTTTCATTGGAAGCTTGTTTCTACCCATTTCTAATTATATACAGTACATGAACCTATTGCATTCTATTTCAAGAAAGATATAACAATAGAAAGTATTTGTTTTCTAAAAACAGAAATTAGTTTTGCATTTCATTTCATATAATTCCAGTTTTAGAAAAATGAAGAAGAAGATGGTGATGATGTCAAACCTTCAATTAAGGAGAAATGAGATGAAAAAAATGTGGCAACTTTTTGGTGGAGGGAAGAGGTCATACCCTTCATTTTGTTCGGATGATGTGTTGTAATTCGATATCTTCAATTTGTTATGCATTTTTACGAGTTTGGTGTAAAATTGGTTTTTATATTCTTACGAGGTGTTTGTACCCATTGCACTCGGTTTGTTATTTGTGAAAAATCAAATTGATGAAAAAGTTAGGTTGGGTCTTGAACGCTCGAACATGAAGCCATTCGTGTGTAGATTACACTAGTTTTGCACCAAGTAAACTTATTTAGGAATTTTGCTTAAGATAAAAAATACCGTCAATCTTACAGTAGGGACGTGAGAGCAAGTAGACATTCGTTTAAGGTATTATATGTGATTAAGGTTTTTGAGATACCTTTTACAATGCCAATGGCGTTCTTTTTATAGCCGAAGCACCCCTTAGGGTTTCTTAATCTTTTGGCCCAGTCATGGACAATGATTCTCGAGATTTGCACTTATCCTAATGTCATTGGATAAGGGAAAAAGACCAATTTGGTCATTTTGATCACTTAAGAACCTTATCATGGTCAAGTTTTCAACTAAAGACAAATATAGTCATCACCATTCATATTGTGACAAGTGTCCCATTAAAGATACTTTTTAAATGATCAACCGACGGCGCTCAACCCTCAAATACACAACTTATGTGTTCACTTTTATTGGAAATTGAAAAATTATGTACTATTGTCATAACCTTGATATCCGGTTGAGCATTTGCAAGTTGAGCGCCGTCAGTTGTGCATTTGATAACATAATAAGACAAATATTGTCATAGTAAATGGGGACATATGTGGGTCCGGTCCATTGTTAAAATCTGAAGTTGGAGGGACACGTGGCGGTAATTGGATGGAGTTGTGCAGTTGTGCACTTGTGTATGACTAAATTTGTCCCAATGAAAAAACTTGACCATGGTTTAACTTTTAAAGGGTGATTTTGACCATTTTCGTCTTTTTTCCATTGGATAAATCATGTATATCTCCTATTTAATTAGGTTATCTCCTTCCTAAATACAACCATCACACATCCTACAAATATCCCACGGTGGACCGCAACCTAGGCAAACCGCGTGCAACCTACCGCTGGGTCAGGCTTAACGGAGCATCCACAACGTATGGGCCCAATCCCAACAAGTAAGCTCATAAAAGTATTAGTGGGTCGGGCGGTCCATACTATACGTCATCATGTCCCCAGCCTAGTAGGCGTAGCCGTGGTCGCAGGTGTTAGAGTAGCAGAATATAACTTGAATCGTCCCGGATACGTTTCAGTTTCTTAACCGTGACGTAGGTCCCACCCATGATCAGTAGGACCACCCTAAAAAACTATACATATACGCTGACTGATGAGACTTGTGGGACCCGATATCTTTTCAGCTACCCCTCAAATCTAAACTGTTCAAAGAAGTATTGAGTGCTACGTGTCAATCAGCAATAACAACACAATACCAAAAGAAATAATATAAATAAGGCTTGCCGTCGCTGTTTATGTTTTCATAGATTCAAAAGAACCGTCATTTTTAAAACAAATTCCGCACAAACAACTCGTACTCACGCAATTTCATCACAACAAGTTAGAACAACATGTCTTTCTCAAAACATAGCCAAAAATGGTTAGGGACATCATACATATCAATTTCGTCATTTCTACAATCACCGAAGAATACCTTGTTCCGTTATGCTCACATGTCTACATATCTGATTATTTTCATCCCCGGTTATCTGGTCCGGGAGATATTATTTCAGATTTCCCGAAGGCAAAATCAGTGTTTACACAAACCATTTTGAGTTTACCAATTTTCATTCTTATACGATTTACTTGGTTATTGCCAAATCCATCTTTCCCAACTCCACTGTATCGGTGCAGCCAAAGTAATCCATTTCGAGATTAATTATCACGTTCTTGGTATTGCTCCCACCGTAAACATGTTTCGTGTTTTCTATATTCCCGCCATGAGCTATGGGTGGGTGTCGTTTAGCAAATGGTCGGGGATTAATACACCCAGTGTTATCTGAAACCCATTGACTCGGTAAAGAATTGGAATAACTAACTCCTCTGGATAGATGAGAGGGTCTTTCCCGTTTATGTAAATTGACGTACATATGTATAGAAGGATTCCAATCTCCCCTCGATCGTAGCTATACTGTTGCAGATGTAACTATGTTAGACACGCACCACACCCTTTCTAAAAAAAGATTGAGCGCCTATTATGTTTGATGGGAATGAGTCAAAACTTTTTTCATAACGAAAATGTGTACCCCATCTTTTTAGACAACGAAGGCCGGGGTGGATGTTATTTATGTTTTAGTCTTGTTTGCCCTTTCTTCCCCTAATTAGGATATGTGGAAACCGTGGGGGGGGGGGGGGGGGGGGGGTTGAATACGTTTCCAAATTAAAATCTTATAAATTTTTGTATCAAATTTCCGATCAAGAGTGTTATGAGAAGTGTTGATTATAGTCAACGACTATAATATGGATCGAGTAGCATATTAAGTTCTCACAATAAAAGCATAAGCAATACTTGATGTAAGTATAAAGATAAAGTGATAAAGAAAAATAATATCAAAACTAACACGATGATTTATAGTGGTTCGCTACAAGGACATCTTTCTTGCCCTACATCCACTCTCCGAGTCACCTATCCGAGAGTTCGTAAACACTACACCAAATGATCCTTCATCGACGAAGAAGCCTTATACATTGCTTATAATATTTTCCAACATCGGAGCTAAAATCTCGAATTCTTTTCAACGGGTACAAAACTCCCTTCGACATCGTTTACTTAATCCGGTAAAAAGCTAGATGCCGATTTCTTCTTCGGCTACAACCAAACCCGTTATGTTTTATTGTCCAACATAAAAAACCTTGTGTTTTATGGAACAAAAATATAAACCATCTAATGTAGTTTAGTGATACAACATGTGGTGATGATACAATAATGATCCAAGACACAAATGTCTAATGGGTACAAATGACTAATCTAAATGAATTTCCACTAACATGAAGTCTTCAATGGATGAAGATCACAACTTTTCTGAGCTTGTTGTGATAGATCTTCATATGTATATGCTAGTGATGGATGAGGATGCAAGATTTTGAAGCTTGCTTCCGAGAATCATTACGAGTGTATGCTTACAACAAAATAAAAGTTAAAAGCATTATGATCATGATAATGAGGATGTTTATGAATGTGTAACTACTGATCTAAATGGTGGAGAGATTACATCTTAAGTGATGTGTGAAAGAAGTGAGAAATGAGTGAACAAATGTCTTCTATTTATAGCAAAATTTCACAGCCACCCACGGATCCCTTCGAAGGGACACTTCCTTATAGAAAAAAGGGTCATTGGGCCAGAAAGTCAAACTTTTGGATTTTGCACAAAATCTTTTCTAATCAACACAAGATCTTTTCAAATTCTTTTTTGTGATATTTTTAGATTTTTGAAGAGATTTTGATGTGACAATACACTTTTAGATGATATAATCCATGATGTAGAAAATTATTTTTGATTTTACTTAAAAGGGAAAGTAAAATTTTATAATAATACTTGTAAATGCAAAATCGAATATGTGGTTCGAAATAGAATGGTTAACCTATGAAATACTTAATGAATCTAAAAGTATTTTAAATATTCTAGATGATTTGTTAAGGGTTTTATCATAATGCATTATAACAAACATATTCAAACCTATGTTTTAGCATCGATATGTGTTGAGACAAAATATAATTACGAGTAACTTGTACATTTTACGTTATGTATTACAAGTTACATGTTTGTCATCAACAAAACAAACGAGACGGTATAGATTAAATGTCGTAATATTTGCACTAAGAATCTCCCCTTTTGATGATGATAATATATGTAAACGTAATGGATAGTAAAATATAAAAGTTACTTGTATCCTTACCACTTTTACATTACCTTCTCCGTTTACACTCTTCTCCCCCCCTTTGTCGAAAACAAAAAAGGCGCGTCCATGGAGTTAAAGTTCGTTTCTCCATAAAAAGGAGAGCTTGCATCATCCTTAGTGAAGTTAGATTATCAAATTCAGTCCCTTATGTTGTTAAATCCCTTAGGTTATTGCTAATGATCACCCGCGAATCCATGGATCCAATTAAGAGGCATAACCCACATCAAGTTTAGTTTTGTGCAACTGTAAGAGAAATATATTGTAACACCCCTATTTTTATACAATAGTGGAAGCTAAGTTAGGAGTATTAATTAATGTTTCGACGGTCATAATCATACAAATGACTCAAAAGTTACGTTTAAAATTTAAGTTATCATTCAATATCAAAGTTTTACAAAAAGAGATCCCTGAATACATATTTATAAAAAGGTAATGATCGCATGTTACGCTGCCCCTAGAAGGCTGAGGGTGATTATGCAGCCTTCTAAAGAATAAATTATTGGGATTCTTTTAATGATGGAACCTAGAGGCTGAGTGATGTTCAGACACTATGGTTTGAGACATATTTATACTCAGGTTATTGTGTGCCTGAGTACTGTCTAGAGGGTACAAGGTCATCAGGGTGCTTTATAAACACAAATGAATCACTCCCTGATGTAAAGACATAGTGTAAGAAGTCTTAAGTAGAGTTCTAAGTGCATAAACATACACTCTATAGGTCGAGGATTGCCCTAAACTTTACCACTCTCTTTTATAGAGTTTGAGAGTGGATGCTTGTGAAACCTCTAAAAATTTAAACTGAATACTTATGAGATATCAACAGTCTTAGGCTGGGTTCATGTCGTCTTTGCTGATAAGGAGACACTAGACACTTGTTGATCATTAGATGGTTTCTCTTGTTCCACAACGAGATTAGGAACAGAGGGTGTCTTCTTGGTTCCCTTCTTCTTTTTCCTGAAAATTTTGGGGGTTGTGGACAGGGAGGAAGTAGGGTTAGACTTCTCTTTAGCCTCTTGTCACTTGTTGCTTTGGACTACGTAGTGTATTACATAAAGGTCAATGACACATACTTGTCAGATACACTAACAGTATTCACTTTCTCAGAGGAAGGGATCAAAGACTTAGAGACATAGAATTCTCTATCAACAACTTTCTGCATGTAGGCTATGGTTGGCACATCATTGGGTCCATTAGCTTTGTACACAGCTCCTGTAAGATGATACGACGTCATAGATGTAAGCTCAGAGTTGACGTATTTATCTACTAAGATATTTTGAAAGATGAGAGAGAGAGGAAACGTGTATAACAAATGTGCTTGTCTCTTGCTCCATCCTTGGTTCCTTTTAGCTTTTTCACTAAGTTTCCAAATACCAGACTTCCTACATCCACACTGATACCCCAAATCAGCCCATAGGCAATCGTCTGGTGAATGAAGTCAGCTGGTCTTGGGATCCTTGCATCCCTCGTAGGCTCTTGACCATGTGTACGAACATAACTCTCCATAGATGCGAAAAGTACCTAATATTGAATGGTGACTTGTTCATTACTTCAGTAGGGGAGAGAGAAGACTGTTAGTACATGTGATATCGACGGATGCCCGATATTTTACGTTTTATTGTCGATTGTTCGATGTTTGACGTTATTGATGTTTTCTTTTTAATGACGTGTTAAGTCGAGTCGGGAGACGTTATTATTATATTTATGATACCTTTTAACTTTTGAAAAGTATTTTTATGAAACCCGAGCCCCGTGAATATTTTCGAAATTTACTAATAGTCATTTCCCACTTTTTAAGTAACTATTTTCATTTTAGACCAAAACTATGCCAAATTGACAAAACTATCCCTTGGACCACCATATATAAACAAAATTCCCACCTAATTTTCTCACACATAAACTAGTTTCATCAAAATCTTCACCCTTTCCCCCTTTTCTTTTTAGCCGAGACCTACAACACACACACAACACAATTTTTGTTCAAGTTTTACTTTGATCCATTCAAAAACAAGACTAGACCCATCCTTATAATCAAAAGGTGATTACATCCATACCAAAATTTACAACATGCATGAAGTTTTTGATTTTTGTTATGAAATAGGGTTGGTGTGATTGCTAGATGGTCATGCATATTATTATTTAGGGATGATCATACATGGATCATGTTGTTTTTGCTAAAACTTGTTTTTGATTTTTGGAATTTTATTTTTATGATTGATACAAGTGATAGTGATGAGACTGTAATTATACATAGTCTCATCGTCCAAATCGGGCTTAAAATGCTAAAAATATCATCAAAATACCCAAATATATGCTTTTGTTTGTTCATTGTGTATTTTAGGTACGAATATCGTGAATTCACCAAAAGATCAAAGGAATCAAGCAAAAACGAACACGGGAAACAAAGCCGCACAAAGAACCGGACCCGAATCATAAATTTCCAAAATGGTCCTTGAAGTTTTGAAGATTGGCAACATTGGTCCCTCATCTTTGAAGATTTGGCAAAGTAAGACCTTGAAGAAATGATCATTGGCAAGAAAGGTCATCCATGTTTGAAGACATTACATGATTAGCCCTTGAAGAATGCAAAATGTGCATATAATGCCCATGGAACAACTATGATAAAGTTTTTGTGGCAAATATGAGAAAAACAAAACTTTGTTAAACAAAGGATATAAAGTTTTGTGGCTGTTAAAGTTAAATGACAAGAAAAGGGGAATAGAGGGGCTTATTGTGTCCAGACATGAAAACTTACACCACCAATCCTCTCCTGCCACGTAGCCCACTACCAAAAAACAACCAATCACCTTGCAACCTTTCTCCACGTCACACTCCACCCAAACCTTAATAACTGATTAATCAGTTATATACCCTTTCCCACCTAAACACCAATTTAAAATTTAATTACCCCCAAATCAGATTAAACCTGTCTTAACTCGCCCCATAAACCATGAAAATTCTAGTTTCAATTAATCATAAACTAAAGGGGAAATTGTTTAAACTTTCCAGAATGCTAATTCAGCATATCCTCACCTAAACCCACACCAAAACCGTGATCCCAACACACCCATGTGCTGGGTAGGACCCTCCCCTGCTACGTCCTTTTCACACAACGCCCAAAAATGAGACAAGATGAACGACTGGCAGCTTATCCTTGGTCCCAAAGGCTCAACAAACGCTCAAGATCATTTTAAAACAACTCACCTTCACAACACAACAAAAGTTCATCACATGGCTTGAAGATTGACCCAATTTTGGTTTTCAAAAATCAGCATATTCCTCAAGATTCGACAAAGGGCAGACTTGGAAGTTTAGAGATTAGGGTTTACTTTTGTATGCATTCTAGTATTTTCCTAAGCCTAGTATAAATATGGGACGCATGTGTCCACATATTTTTGTTCCAGTTTTTTGTAAGCTTTTAAATTTATTAATGACAATGAATTTTTTTTAATAATAACTGTGTTCCTTATTACTGTTTTCCTAGTATAACATTTACTTTTATATGCAAAGTTAGTATAAGTTTTCAAATTTGATATTTGGTTCAAGGAATTTTTCAAGTGACGTTTTTTTTAAAATTTCTTCAAGACTTCTGGCCAAGATAAGGTGGAAGTGAAAGTGGAAGCTAGACTCTTGGCTTGTTGTTTTTGAAGTTGGTTCTGATTTCCAAGAGTGATTGAAAAGGGTTTTTCAAAAAATTCAGTTTTCAAGATTTTCTCAAAATCTTTTGTTTTCTTTATCAGCTTATTGTTTATATAAGATTACCAATAAGCTGCTTGATGATAGGTGTGTAAACACCCATCCTTTTACCACTTAGTTCTGGCTAAAACTAGACCAAAACACGTATTTAATATCATTTGTTTGGAATTATGCGTGGTTTTTGTGTTTATCGTGTTTTCAGAGCTAACCGGATGAATATTAAAGAAAACATGGGATTGCACGGGTTTTATCAAGGAAAAAGACTAAAGACGAAGTCTATTGTCCAAGAGATGCAAAAGATTTGAAGTCAATGGGCCTATTTGAAGATTTATCGAAGAAAAGGACCAAAGATGGAAGATTTACATATGTCGAAGAAACTCAAGTCTATTTAACGAAGAAATTAAAAGACGAGTTGAATTTAATCGACGACAAATCCCGAATCAGAATCGAAAACGTCAACTTTTCTGAAAAGACGAGAAGACAAGAAGAAAGGGAGAAAGCCCACTCACCAACCAACCACTAGGACTATATATAGTTTCTTCCTTCATATTTTAGGGAGTTAGCTTTCATTTTTCTTTTTCCAGTCTCTTTGGTTCGTAGCTTCACCAACACCATTAGGGTGTTTGGTGATTTTTCATTTTTCCTTCAATCTTGTAAGTTTCAATCATTACTCTTGTTTACTTTTACATTAATCTTTCAATTCCAATCTTTCTATCCATCTTGTTATTCATCATCTTTTTATTGCAAGTTCTTAAGTTTTTATTTGATTCAAGTTTGATCTTAAATAGTTGTTGATTTAGTGTTTTTATTGTTGGGATTTATTACTTATGGTATTTAGATGATTATTGGTTAATTTGGTAAAACCTTTTTGCGTATTCAGCTTGATTTTGGATTTAAACCGCGTCTCCTGTTCTTGCGCATCTGCTACTGTTCTTACCCCTGAAATATTCCGAATAGACGATTCTCTGCTTCCCTCATTCGGAATATTGGATATTCCGAATAGGGCTATTTACCCTTCTCTTATTCGGAATAAAATTTATTCCGAGTAGTCTTCTTGATTTTTCCTTTATTCGGAATCTTCGCACATTCCGCATAGCAAGATTTTCCATTTCCTTACTCGGAATATTTTATATATTCCGAATAGGGTCTGCTTTCCGAATAGCCAGTTTTTCCGCATAGACCTTCTTTCCGAATAGGACATGTTTTCCGAATAGGGTCATTTTTCCGCATAGGTGTGTTTTTTCCGAATAGACTAAATTTTCCGAATAGCTCAGTTTTCCGCATAGACTTATTTTCCGTATGGAGCACAATATTCCGAATTGAAACATTCCGCATAGAGCCAATTTATTCCAAATAGGGCTTCTATTCCGCATAGTTATTTTACTCCGTATAAGGTATTTTCTATTAGGGTATTTTTCCAGTACTGTTTGATTTAATTTCTTTTTCAAGTTTTACTTTTTAATTGTTTTAAGTTTAAGTCTTTCTTCACTTTATTCATTTCCCTGTTTAGTAGATTAGAAAACCAAACCCACTTTTTGTCACCAAGAACAAACATTCCACTTAAGGCTGAGATCAATTCGAGAGGATTCCGAGAATCGAACTTTCATCATAGAAAAAAAATCTTGTATCAAATGGCGCCGCTGCCGGCTCTTCTCGTTAAGATCAAAAGTTTTTTGTGACAACTTGGATTTTGGGATCCGTTCCCCGTGAACGTTAATTTTTCATCAAAAATTTTCAAAAAAAAAAAAAAAAAAAAAAATAAAAAATTTTCAAAAATACAAAAAAAAAATTAATTAAAAAAAAAACATAAAAACCAAAAATATTTTTGCTTTGTTTTTCTTTGTTCGTTCTTTTGCAGGTGTATGCGCACTCGATCCACGTCATATCAAGAGCCCGAGCCTCTCGATCACTTAGACATGGCCGGTGTACCACCTCAAAACAATAATAACAACAACAACCCGCCTTTCAACAACATGAACAATAACAACAACAATGAGCCCCTTCCGGATAATCGCCCGATGATTGAACTGCTGCAAGCTCATGTCGATGGCAACACGGATCCAATTGTCATACCTCCAATTGCCGCCAACAACTTTGAGCTAAAATCAGGCTTTATCCAGATGGTCTCCGCTCAACCATTCTTGGGACGTACCATTGATGATCCACACGACCATATCAAGAGATTCTTACAATTAACCAACACGGTCAAATTCAATGGTGTTCCACAAGAGGTTATAAGGTTACAACTTTTTCCCTTTTCTTTAGAGGGACAAGCCCGGCATTGGCTTGCTAAGGAACCGCCACAGAGTATTCTCTCGTGGACGGATTTGGAAACTAAGTTCATCAATTACTTTTTCCCACCCTCTCGTACTACCGCATTACGGAATGAAATCATAAATTTTGAACAAAAGTACGATGAGTCGTTCAGTGAATCTTGGGATCGTTTCAAAGATCTTTTAAGAAAATGCCCACAACATGGTTTTACCAAAGTACATCAAATTAATACTTTTTACAATGGTTTAAGCATGAGTGACCAAGATTCACTGAACAGTGCCTCAGGGGGTAATCTTTTGGCTAAGACTTCCAATGCTGCTTGGGACATCATTGAGAATAAATCTCGTGTGCAAACCAAGAGTGTTCGGACCAATGTCGCTAGTGCTAGCACTAGTGACAGCGACAAGCGATTAGACAAAATCACTACGCTTCTTGAATCGCTTGTCACCCACACCGTCAGCAACAACAACAGCAACAACGCTAAAAACGCCCAAGTTAACGTTGTCAGCCAACCTTGTGAGATATGCGATGGTCCTCACTCCTACACCACTTGTACTGCCACCCAAGACTACCCTGCTGAGAATGTGAATGCGACATATGGCACCTATCCTCAACCCGCCTATCAAGCTAGACCTCAAGGTGACCATAACTTGCTGAGCTACCGTTCTAACAATTATCTTTCACCACCTGGTTTTCCTCCTACCAAACCAAACCAACAACAAAACCTAAACCGCCCTCCTCAACAACAACAACCTCGACAACCATACATCCTACCTCACAAGCAGCAACAACCACCTCAACGAAACAACCAAGTTTACCAACAACCTGCTTATCAACCACCCGCATACAATGCTCCTCCTAACCAACCCACCGCTCTTCACCAAGAAGTGGAAACTTATATGAGGACTAACGATGTGATAGTGGGAAATCTTCAGAAAGAAGTGCTCAACCTGAAAGCGGACTTGGTCAAGCAAGGAAACGATTTGAGAGCCGACATGAGAAACACGTTGGATAGCCAAACTAATGATCTGAGGAACATGATGGCTAGTTTCTTCCAAGGTAATCAACCCTCTTCTTCGGGTACTCTTCCGAGTAACACCGTTGCAAATCCAAGAGGGGAGATGAAAGCAATCACTACTCGAAGTGGCAAAGGTACCAAGGAACCCGAGCTTCCTATACCTCCACCGGTGGTTGTGACTAAGGAGAACGAGTCACCTGCTCCTATTCCTCATCCTTCTCCTTCCCCAATTTCTCCACCTCTTCCTTCTACTCCTCCTCCACCCGTGGTTGTGAGTGATCCTATTCTCCCACAGCCTTCCTCTTCTTCTAATATACCTTATCCATCTAGGTTGAGGAAAGAGAAGCAAAAGAGCAAGGATGATATTCAGGTTTCGAACTTCCTTAAAATGTTCAAACAATTGAATTTCAATATCTCCTTCGCTGAGGCTCTCGCTCACATGCCCAAATACGCGAAAATGTTTAAAGATATTCTGAGCGACAAGGAAAAGCTCCTCGATATTGCCAACACCCAACTTAATGAGAATTGCTCTGCAGTGCTCTTAAGGAAATTGCCAACTAAGCTTGGTGATCCGGGTCGTTTCCTTATCCCTTGCAATTTCCCGGGAGTAGAGAATTGCATGGCCCTAGCCGATCTAGGTGCCAGTATTAATCTCATGCCTCTAAGTGTTTGGAAGCAATTATCTCTCCCAGAGCTAGTCCCCACCAATATGACTTTGGAATTAGCTAACCGTACGGTTGCTTATCCAGTGGGGATAGCCGAAGACGTCATTGTAGGAGTCGACAAATTCACCTTCCCTGCTGATTTCGTTGTCGTCGACTACGAGATGGACCCCCGTGTGCCACTAATTGTTGGTCGTCCATTCCTAAGGACCGGTCGCACTCTCATCGATGTTGAAGCCGGTGAGCTTATCATGAGAGTGGGTGACGATAAAGTAGTCTTCAACATGGGAAAGTTGTCTAAACAGCCTTATTCATATGAGAGTGTTAATTATATTGACGTTCTTGATGAGGCTTGTGAAGAACACTTTAATGATGCTTGCAAAAGTATTCCTACCTCTCTTCCCAATGTTGAGACCGTGTCCTCTATTGCTTCATCGTTGTCTCTATTTGGAGATAGTGATTTATTTTGGAACAATCTTGAAGATACCATGGGAGATGTGAATTTAGCTACCGATGATTCTCCCACCAATGGGGATGAAGACATGCATTTCTTTGACAATCTTCTCAACGAAAACAATCCTTCTCCTCCATCTCCCACGGTCATTGCTATCGATACCCCGACTTCGAATACGCCTCCCGTCGACAATCCTCCGGATCTAGAACTTTAGGAGTTGCCGCCCCATCTCGAGTATGTATTTCTTGAAGAAGAGAAGAAGTCGCCAGTCATCATTGCTAAGGACCTAAAGGAAGAAGAAAAAGCCCGACTTATCACCATGTTGAAGAATCATAAGAAGGCTATCGCTTGGAAAATCTCGGATATTCGTGGAATTGATCCTCACTTCTGTACACACAAAATTCTCATGGAGGACGACTTTAAACCCACAATTCAAAGCCAACGAAGGGTGAATCCAAAAATCCATGAAGTCATCAAAACAGAGGTTATCAAACTTCTTGATGCGGGTATGATTTACCCTATTTCGGATTCCCCATGGGTTAGTCCAATCCATTGTGTGCCCAAAAAGGGCAGAATAACCGTTGTTCCCAATGAACACAACGAGTTGATTTCCACTCGTCTCGTTACTGGGTGGAGAGTTTGTATAGACTACCGCAAACTCAATGATGCCACGAGAAAGGATCATTTCCCTCTACCTTTTATGGATCAAATGCTTGAACGTTTAGCCGGTAATGAATATTACTGCTTTCTTGATGGTTTCTCGGGTTATTTCCAAATACCCATCGATCCCCAAGATCAAGAGAAGACGACATTCACTTGTCCCTATGGCACATTTGCTTACAAAAGAATGCCTTTTAGCTTATGCAATGCCCCCGGGACTTTCCAAAGGTGCATGTTAGCTATCTTCCATGACATGGTTGAACAAACCATGGAAGTCTTCATGGATGATTTCTCGGTCTTCGGGGATTCCTTCTCTTCTTGCCTTGCCAATTTGGAACGTATGCTTAAGCGGTGCGAAGACACTCGCCTTGTTCTAAATTGGGAAAAATGCCACTTTATGGTAAAAGAAGGCATCGTGCTTGGACATAAGATCTCGAAAGCCGGTCTTGAAGTAGACCGTGCTAAAGTTGATGTTATCACAAAGTTGCCTCCACCTTCAACCGTGAAGGGTGTGAGAAGTTTCCTGGGTCATGCGGGCTTCTACCGTCGATTCATCAAAGATTTTTCTCAAATCGCTCGCCCGATGACCCACCTATTGGAAAAAGATACTCCTTTTATATTTTCCAAAAAGTGTCTTGAAGCCTTTGACTCGCTTAAGGATAAGCTTACTAAGGCACCTGTCTTGGTTACCCCTAATTGGGAGCTGCCTTTTGAGTTGATGTGCGATGCTAGTGATTTTGCTATTGGAGCGGTTCTTGGACAAAGAGTGAACAAACACTTCCAACCAATCCATTACGCTAGCAAGACAATGACGGGGGCACAATTGCATTATACGACAACCGAAAAAGAGCTTTTAGCTGTTGTCTATGCTTTTGAAAAATTTCGCCCCTATCTTGTCCTTTCCACCACAATTGTGTATACCGATCATTCCGCGTTGAAGTACTTGTTGACAAAGCAAGACTCCAAACCAAGACTTCTTCGCTGGGTTTTGCTGCTCCAGGAATTTAAAATCGAAATTCGCGATAAAAAAGGAGCTGAAAACCTAGCCGCGGATCATCTCAGTAGACTTGAGGATCCTTACCAGAGGGATCATCCGAACAAAGAAATCAATGATTCTTTTCCCCTGGAGACCTTAATGTCTATCACCTCGACTGCTGATGAAACCCCGTGGTTTGCGGACATTGCAAACTACTTGGCGGGTGGAATCCTCGTTGACGGGTTAACATCCCAACAAAAGAAAAAGTTCTTCAAAGACATCAAGACTTACTTTTGGGATGACCCGTATCTTTTCAAACAATGTGCCGACTTGATTATTCGCCGATATGTTGATGGACCGGCAGCCTTAGAAATTCTTGATGCTTGTCACAAAGGACCCACTGGTGGTCACTTTGGTCCCAACTACACCGCCAAAAAAGTGTTTGATTCGGGATTTTATTGGCCCACCGTCTATCGTGACGCTCACGATATGGTTAAACGATGTGATGCTTGCCAAAAACAAGGCACGATCACACATAAAGACGAGATGCCTCAGAATTTCATTCAAGAGTGTGAAATCTTCGATGTTTGGGGTATCGACTTTATGGGGCCATTCCCTTCCTCTAAAGGAAACAAATACATCCTTGTAGCCGTTGACTACGTTTCAAAGTGGGTTGAAGCCAAAGCTTTACCTACTAATGATGCAAGGGTGGTTTGTAACTTTTTGAAATCGCTATTCGCTCGATTCGGCGTTCCTCGTGCTATTATCAGTGACCGCGGGACTCATTTTTGCAACGATCAATTTGCAAGAGTCATGGCTAAGTATGGTGTCAATCACCGTCTTTCCACCGCCTATCATCCCCAAACCAATGGGCAAGCCGAGATATCCAATCGTGGATTGAAGCGAATTTTGGAGCGTACTGTGGGAGAGCATCGTGCTGCGCGGGCCGATAAGTTAGATGATGCTCTGTGGGCTTTCCGTACTGCTTACAAGACCCCGATCAGTTGTACACCTTATCGTCTTGTGTATGGAAAAGCATGCCACCTTCCCATCGAGCTGGAGCATAAGGCGCACTAGGCCTTGAAGTGGGCTAACTTCGACATCAACAAAGCCGGTGATCATCGTAAGATTCAACTCAACGAACTCAATGAACTGAGGAATGACGCTTATGAGAGCTCGCTGATCTACAAAGAGAAGACGAAGATCCTCCACGACTCCAAGATAAAAAACCGAGAGTTCCATGTTGGAGACAAAGTCTTACTTTTTAACTCTCGGTTGAAAATCTTTTCGGGCAAGCTCAAATCTCGTTGGTCCGGCCCATTCACCATTGCCCAAATTTTTCCATATGGTACTCTCGAGCTCGCTCAACCGAATGGACCTAATTTTAAGGTGAATGGCCAACGAGTGAAGTTGTACTTTGGTGAGGACACCTCTCATGAGGTGATTCCAACCCTCACCACGTTCCCCATGAACTAATTTTGGGTCAAGTCAGGCTCGTGACTCGGTTATCAAAAACAAGCGCTCCTCGGGAGGCAGCCCGAGTATCTATCCTTTTATTTTTTAATCCCCTAAGTGTAGGGGGACTTCTATAAAAGTTTGTGTTTATGTGGTGATGTGATTACAGGGATAAGTGCACTCTTGGAATCTCTGAAGAATCGTGCTCCCGTGTTATCCGAAATCCGGTTCTATCTCTCAACTATCGTGATTCAATTTTCTTCATACTCACATTTGAAATTGATCACTTTAGTCGTCTCTTCCTTAACTTGATTTAACCAACGTGCACAATGTCATAAGTGTAGGGGAGACTTTTCCCACATGCTTAAACATTGAGGACAATGTTTATCTTAAGTGTAGGGGGGACTTCTATCGAAGTTTTAAGTGGACTTTTCCATGAAAATGCCTTCATTTAACCGGAAAATCTTATTTTTCAACATTTTTCAAATTTTTTTATTAACTTTGGCCATTTAGTTGTAATTTTTAAATTTTTATTGTTGCTTTCATATGTATATATCCCGCAATAAAGTCAAAAATATTAATAAAGTGGTGTAGCTAGTTTAGAAATCTTTGACATATTAGGCCCGTTGCGTTTATTTTGACTCAACCCGAACAGACTTATCCAAGTTTATTCTAGCTAGTATCCTTAACCATGTAGACCTTAATTGGTTTATTAGGCTAAGTATCCACGAGTCTCATTACTTGAGATTTTAAATTGTGGAGGACGAGAGATGATAGAGTCAATTATAAGTCGGTATTCTTGCACACGCTCACTTGGTGTAATTATTTGCCTATTCTCCCATCACTTGCTAATAATTTATCTGCAATAAGTAAGGTCGTACGATTTGAAAGGTTACTTAGCTTCTAGCCCAAGATCGTTTAAAAGTTGCTCGGTAATGATAAGAGTTCATAGCCAAGGCATAACTTATGAAGCGGGGCGCGAAGATTGGCGAGTCCGAAAAGGCCCTAACAAGGCATGAGGATTCAAATTTATTGCTGAAGATCCAAAGTGATGTGAAAAGCATTATTCCTAAAATCAATATGAAGGATCAAGACTCACGACGAAAAGCAATCAACTCCCATAAAGATCATGGAGAAGTCTATCTGAAAAGACCCTAAAAAGGTATGAGGATAAATAGATCCAAGTCCGAAAAGGAGGCGGATCGTTGTATCTCAAAATCCCAATTAGAGATTGAAGAAATAATCATGAAGTCGTGGTCAACAAAGTTGGAGTACCTCTCAAAAGTCTCCAAGTGAAGAAACTCTATTATGATGAGAAGACCATTATCTCAAGAACGTCTCTCGAAGATATGAAGTATGAAGTACATGCCAAATATCGGCCCGAGAAAGGTCTCAAATCGTGAACCGAGTTATGCCAAGATATGAACTTTTTGATATCCCGAGAAGCAGTTTTAAGAGATTTTGTCCTTTAGCTAACTATTGATCAAATCGTCCCACTTTGCTTTCAGCCTAAATAAACTATCAAAATAAGTCTCAAAAATGCATCTTCATGATCATTCTAAGACCAAAAATAAAATATAGGAGATACACCTAGGAATAAGGGAGTTTAAGCATTTAATTAAGCCATGTGTGTAAGTGTTTGAATTGCTAACTTATAATAACAATGATCTCGTTTTTAAGCTTAGTTTGGGGAACGTGAAACTTGAGGGTGATAAATCCTCGCAGCACCAAAGCCCTAATGTAAGTCTTTGATTTCTTTGCAAGTTATTTCCATCCTTTTGTTTATTTTAAAATTTTAATTTCTCTTAGTATTTTAATTTTCATTTAGTAGTATTTGAATAAGGCCAAGGTTGATTGATTATGAGAAAAGTGTAAAAATTACTTTATCACTAAGCATTGCATGAGGGCATGGCAATGGTTAAGTGTAGGGGATTTGATAGGTGTGTAAACACCCATCCTTTTACCACTTAATTCTGGCTAAAACTAGACCAAAACACGTATTTAATATTATTTGTTTGGAATTATGCGTGGTTTTTGTGTTTATCGTGTTTTCAGAGCTAACCGGATGAATATTAAAGAAAACATGGGATTGCACGGGTTTTATCAAGGAAAAAGACTAAAGACGAAGTCTATTGTCCAAGAGATGCAAAAGATTTGAAGTCAATGGGCCTATTTGAAGATTTATCGAAGAAAAGGACCAAAGATGGAAGATTTACATATGTCGAAGAAACTCAAGTCTATTTAACGAAGAAATTAAAAGACGAGTTGAATTTAATCGACGACAAATCCCGAATCAGAATCGAAAATGTCAACTTTTCTGAAAAGACGAGAAGACAAGAAGAAAAGGAGAAAACCCACTCACCAACCAACCACTAGGACTATATATAGTTTCTTCCTTCACATTTTAGGGAGTTAGCTTTCATTTTTCTTTTTCCAGTCTCTTTGGTTCGTAGCTTCACCAACACCATTAGGGTGTTTGGTGATTTTTCATTTTTCCTTCAATCTTGTAAGTTTCAATCATTACTCTTGTTTACTTTTACATTAATCTTTCAATTCCAATCTTTCTATCCATCTTGTTATTCATCATCTTTTTATTGCAAGTTCTTAAGTTTTTATTTGATTCAAGTTTGATCTTAAATAGTTGTTGATTTAGTGTTTTTATTGTTGGGATTTATTACTTATGGTATTTAGATGATTATTGGTTAATTTGGTAAAACCTTTTTGCGTATTCAGCTTGATTTTGGATTTAAACCGCGTCTCCTGTTCTTGCGCATCTGCTACTGTTCTTACCCCTGAAATATTCCGAATAGACGATTCTCTGCTTCCCTCATTCGGAATATTGGATATTCCGAATAGGGCTATTTACCCTTCTCTTATTCGGAATAAAATTTATTCCGAGTAGTCTTCTTGATTTTTCCTTTATTCGGAATCTTCGCACATTCCGCATAGCAAGATTTTCCATTTCCTTACTCGGAATATTTTATATATTCCGAATAGGGTCTGCTTTCTGAATAGCCAGTTTTTCCGCATAGACCTTCTTTCCGAATAGGACATGTTTTCCGAATAGGGTCATTTTTCCGCATAGGTGTGTTTTTTCCGAATAGACTAAATTTTCCGAATAGCTCAGTTTTCCGCATAGACTTATTTTCCGTATGGAGCACAATATTCCGAATTGAAACATTCCGCATAGAGCCAATTTATTCCGAATAGGGCTTTTATTCCGCATAGTTATTTTACTCCGTATAAGGTATTTTCTATTAGGGTATTTTTCCAGTACTGTTTGATTTAATTTCTTTTTCAAGTTTTACTTTTTAATTGTTTTAAGTTTAAGTCTTTCTTCACTTTATTCATTTCCCTGTTTAGTAGATTAGAAAACCAAACCCACTTTTTGTCACCAAGAACAAACATTCCTCTTAAGGCTGAGATCAATTCGAGAGGATTCCGAGAATCGAACTTTCATCATAGAAGAAAAACCTAGTATCACTTGACAACAGCTTATTGGCTCTTATATAAACTTGAAGTGTTTTCTTTGGTTGGTTATTTTGTGCAGGTACACAAGAGATCAAACAAGACCCCAAAATTTCATCATTTTTTCATTTTCATCTGGAAGATATTGCACACCCCTGGTTTAGTTGTTGAACCTCAGCAGGGGTTCTCTACACACCCTCATAAGTTCATAAAAAGGCCCAATAGAAGGCATCAGCCCCTAAGGTATTGGCTTAAACCCTATTGATCTTGATTTTTGATGCTTATGTGTTTGTGTGTAAATCTGTTTGAATGATTGAGTAGGTGCTTTGTTATGTTTCGTTCATAGATTATATGCATGTTTAGGTTGGTTGGAATCAGATTTGGGTAGATTTGATTAAAATCCCTTTGTTAAATTTTAATTTTAGGAAGTTAAAGGGTGTTTGGATTTGACATTTAAGGGTAGCAGCACGTTAGGTTTTGGTTTAATGATAACTTAAATAGACTCTACTAGGGTAGTATAAGTCATATCTGCTATTTAGTTTGAGTTTGGTGTGCTGAAAATATAGTTTGTTTGTTAAGGGTTTGACAAAACAAGCCATCAATCAATCAGAAGGCCATATTTAGGTTGTTTTAGTGATTTTTTGCCTTGAAATCTTTAAATCAGTTAGAGGATTGTTTTATTTAGGTATTATAGATTGTTGGTTATGGTTTGGTTGTATTATGTGAGAAATTTGGCCTGTTAAAACTCACCAAGTGACCCATTATTTCAGCAACATCCCACAGACCCCTAATTATTGCATCAGTGACTGCTCTTTGGCTTGATTGTGTCATTCTTGTGTGTGATCTGGTTGTTTTTTGTATTCTCTTGACTCCCTACACTCCACTGAGTGTAGGGGTGCTCAATTGTCCAAAAGAAATCCAGTAACAAGCAACCTACAAGTCAAAAGGGTCCCAGACCCGTTTTTTTGTTCAAGCAGTGGGAACCAAGTTCCCACTGGTAGTGTAAACATTGGCACTGCTTAGCTAAAAAACAAAATCAGCCAAGATGTCACTTTCAGTTCTCATTTATTTTGTCTTTAGTGGTCTTAATTAGGAATTTTAACTTGATTTTAATTTTCTTAATTTTCTTATTTAATTTCTGATTTTCCATCTAGTTTATTTTTATTTTACTGTTCATTTTCTATTTTTTTTATTAATTGCATTTTAATTTAATTTTTAATCAACTGTTTTTGTCTTTTGGTGTAAAAACTTAATATTTTTAAGTTTCAAAAATTTTCCTAGATTTAGAAAAGTATTTTAAGATTTTTAGTTCAAAATTGTTTCACTGTTCACATTTTTAGGTATTTTTTAGAATTAATTTTAGTTTAATTAGGGTTTTATTATAATCCGTTTTGTCTTTTACTGAGAAATTTTACTTTTTCAAACTTTTTCATTTTTCTATTGTTCAATAGTATAATTTAGGATTTTTAAAATAGTCAAATTATTTTTACCATTATTTTATTATTTTTAATCATTATTTTAGTTTAAAACTAGTTTTTAGTGTTTTAAAAATAGAAAAACAGTTTTAAAATTTAGGAAAAATACTTTTAGTCTTTTAATAATATAAGTGATTTATTAGTTCAATAAAATAATATTTTGGGCTTTTTCTTAATTATATTTAATTTTAGGCTTTAATTATCATTTAAAATTGAATATTTTATTAATAAAAGGTTTTAAAAATTATTTATTGGATTTTTATTCTTATTTATATTATTTTAGACTTAGTTTTAATTTTTAATTAATTTTTAGGTTTGATTTTTAATTTTGTCACGTTTTACGTATTTACGTTCGTGTTTTACGTCAAATCGTCGTAGTGTAATCGTAATCGTAGCCCGTCTTTAATTTCTCTCTCTCAACCTAAAAACGTCACGAAACCAAACTCTTGATTTTACATAATTGGCACACTTAATCTACACACCTCCTTCGAGAACGAACTCGCATTTATTCGGTTTTACGTTTTTCCTAAAGCGTAACGCTTAATACTTGACGCATTTATACGTTGTTTTCCTAAACGCGTGTTTTTACTACCATCAATTTTTGGCGCCGCTGTCGGGGAGGTGTTTTGTGTGCCATTATTAGTATCGTGTTTGTGTGAGTAGTCCGTTTTTGCTTTTCAATTTTTGGAAAGCGTAAATATCGTACATACTCATTTTTGTTATTTTTCTCTATTATATTATAGTATCCAAATAAATCGTGTTTAGTTTTCCTAAACTAAACACACAACAATCATTTTACTATATTGTAGATATCCCATTATCGTTTTCGTTTTTTTGTGAATATATTACTATATTGTACTTACTATATACAAGTACTCCAAAAGCGTGAAAACGCAACCTTGATTCGGGATTTCATCACTCGATCATTGTATTCGAATCTAAAGTAAAAGTTTAAAGGCAAAATAGATAAATACTTTCGTGAGGCTTAATTTCAATTAACACAAACTATAAGGTGGGTATAAGGCGGTTGTATTTCACGACCTAAGGGAAAAAGGCTCTTAAGTGCTTAGCGCCGCCTCGTTTCCCCCGCTTGCTTGTGCGTGTTTTGAGAAAGAGGGCCAATCGAGGGTTTGCCGCCTAAGTATTATCTACGTATCATATATATTTGCTTGTTTTCAAGATTAAACCCTCTTGAACGTTTTGGTGTTCCACCAACGTTCTAAAGTCATCGAAGGCATTCACTCCACGTGATCGTTTTCATTCTTTGAGGCTTCTTTAATCGAGAAATCGATTCGAGGAGAGATTTGTAGATTTGAGTCTACGTAATACACCAAAATCCAAAAAAATTAAAAAACAATCAAAAACCAAAAAAATTGAAAAATCGAAAAACCCCAAAAAGTATCTACTCACCATTCTACGCTTAGTGCATGCGTACTCGATCGAAGGATTATTCTGGTTCTAGCGACGCTTCGAATCGACGTAATCGTAATCGAAGGAATCGACGACGTAGACGAGATTTAGAAACCGACGTTCCTAATATCGTTGTTGAAGAAACCTTAGACGAGATGGCCGACAATCGTTCAATGATGGAATTGCTCCAAGCACCCACCGAGGGTTATGGAGACGCGATCGTAATTCCCGCTATCGAAGCGGAGAATTTTGAGATTAAGATCGGAATGCTTTCGTTAATCCAAGCTACGAAGTTTCGAGGTCGTGAAGCAGATAATCCTCACGACCATATTCGGAATTTTGATCGTCTTTTAGCCACGAGCAAGTTTAAGAACGTCGACACCGATGTCGTCAAGCTTATGCTTTTTCCGTACTCGCTCGATGGTGCCGCCAAGGATTGGTACGAGAAAGAGCCACCTAATTCCATAACTACGTGGAAGGATCTCGTCTCCAAGTTCGTTAATTATTTTTTCCCACCATCTAAGACAACGTTTTTCAAAAATGAAATTACGAAATTTGAGCAAAAACCGAATGAATCTTTTAGAAACGCGTGAGATCGTTTTAAGGAATTGCTTAGGCAATGTCCTCACCATGGTTTTTCCGAGTTGCACCAAATCGATACGTTTTACAACGGTCTTAATTTTCAAGAACAAGATTCGTTGAATTCCGCCGCCGGTGGTAACTTTTTGTGTAAGACTCCAATAGATGCATTGATAATTATCGAAAACTGATCCAAGGTTTACCAACTCTGCAACGCACCGAGTGTTGCCAATGTCACTAATGTTAGTAGTTCTAATCGCGACATCGAGAGGGTTGATGCGAAAGTCGATAAGTTGACGAATGTGTTTACGTCTTTTCTCGTTGAGATGCAAAAGAAAGACGCTCCCGCTACGGTGAAAGCGGTTGAGACATCGTGTACGTTTTGTGGTGGACCTCATAATTATTACGAGTGTACGGCTACGGATGGCCAAACGTCGAATGTGAGTGCGTTAAATGGAAACAACAATTTTCAAAATCAAAATAACGCGGGTCCATCACACCAAGGCAATTATAACCAAGGCAACAATTTTAATCAAAACCGAAACAATTTTCAAGGAAATAATCAACAAGGAAATTTTTTGAATCAAAGCCAAGGTTATAATCAAGGTCGTAATTTGAATTGGCAAATCGAGACAATAATCAAAACTCGAATTTTCAAACAACAACAATCAAGGAACTAATTTTTCAAGTGGGAATCAAAAGAATTTTCAAAGAAGTAATCAAAACCAAGGGAACTTTAATTCAACTTAAAATAATTCGTCAAACGATTTTCAGAATTACATGAAAACGAATGAGGCTAATATGAGACGATCAGAGGGAGAAATTGGTACTTTGAAAAACGACTTTACAAATACTTTGAAACTTCAAAACACTAAGATTGAGCAAGGACAAATTGACATTAAAAAGATGTTTTCGGCCATTATGAACAAGTCCTCGGGTGCGTCATCGAGTTCGTTACCTAGTGACACCGTTGCAAATCCAAAGGAACAATGTAAAGCCGCCTTGTCTCGTGAGAAAGGTCGTGTGATTACCCCTAACCTTGAAGGATTTCGAGTTGTTCCTTCTTCTCAACCCTCGACTTCTAAGACGTCTTATTGTTCTAAAGTCGATGGGGTGAACGTGGCGACCAAGGAAAAGAGTGCACACCCTCGTGTACCTCAAATTCCGTCCATGGTTCAAAAAGAGAGTTTTATTTTCCTTACCAAAGTAACCCTTGAAGAAACTTGTGCATCGATCCTTCTTAAAAAACCCAAAAGGCATATGCCGAGAAAGGAAGAGGATCCAGGCCAATTTCTATTACCTTGTGATTTTTCCGAGATTGAGGGATGTTTAGCCCTTGCCGATTTAGGTGCTAGCATCATTATTATGCCTCATTCTCTTTGAAAATTGATGAGATTTCCTAATCTTACCCCCACGAACATGACTATCGAGCTTGTAAATTGTACTCCATTAATACCAATTGGAATAGCCGAGGATGTCTATGTCAAAGTTGGAAAGTTTGTTTTTCCCACGGATTTCGTTATATCCGATTACAAGTGTGACCCTAAATGTCCCATTATTTTAGGCCGACCATTTTTATCGACGGCTCGAACCGTAATCGACGTTCACGAGGGGAGACTTACTATGAGATATGGGGAGGACAAAATGGACTTTTTCACGAGTAAATCCCAAGGGTCTTGTGACAATGAAAAAACCGAGGTTTCAAAACCTAATGATTCTAAACCTAATGATTTCAAAATGTACACTTTAGCGGAAAGAATGAGGCTTAATGCATGTTTTGAAAAAATTAAGAAGAACGGTTTTAAAGATGAGGCTTTTAATGATAAAGAATACGTGTACCTAATTCAATAGGGTATGTGTAAATTTATGAATGAAAATTCACTTTGGGATGAATTCGATGAAACAAGTGACACACCAATTCCGAAGGGCGACGTTAGTGCCATCACGACAATGACCAAAATGGGCTCGTCTTCACCACCTTCGAAGGACCACGTCTTTGAAGCTTCAATTTCTAACTCCATCGAAGTGCCTCCATTTCCTAGCCCAACACCCGTTGAGGCGAAAGGTTTTATCGACATCGATCCTCTCGTTTTAGAAAAGTCACCTAAGCATAGTCATTCGACTTGTAAGACCATGGTTGTGAGTGCTCACATCGACTCTTTCTTTGACGATGACGATGGAGATTTTGCCGAGATTGATCACGTACTTCGAAATCCACATGCAATTTTTGATTCCCCTAAAAAGAAACATGTGAAGTACGATGATTACGAGTTTGATCCCGAGATTGAGGAAATCATTGAACGAGAGCTAGCTCTTATGCCTTCACTTCCACCTACAAGTGAGGTCGATCTTTCCAAAATCAAGGATGAACTAAATGAGTTGGAACGTCTTATTTTCGATGACGAACCAACTCATGTGACCACCCAAAATCCAATTCTCAAGGAGTTACCTAATCAACACTCCTCAAATGAGAATTACGTTTACCACATTCGTGAGGATTTAACGTATCAACAATCCCCACAAATGAATGATGGTTTCGTGCTTGATCGTGATCTTTTTGAGAGAGTTTCTAAGATACTCAAGGAGGGGAATGACAAACCTTGGTTTGACAAGCCTATCTTTGATGAAGAAATCGATGAGATCGACGTTCATGAGGATGACGAGTATGTGGACCCCGGGGGGGCGGTGTTCTTTATTGATCGACGTTTTGAGAACTTATATAATCCGCCACCCCCTCCCACCAATGACTTAAATGTGAGGATTTTTAGCGCGACTAATTTTGAATTTGACACGCCAAATATTTTCAACATTATCAAATCGGGTTTTCATAAAGAGTTTTTAAACGATGAAAAAGGAAAAGATTTTAAAAATGTTTTAAAGATTTTTCTACATGTTTAACTCCGTCATCACCGCGTTTTATGAGTGCTACCACCTCGTCTACTCGTTTTGACGACGGCTGGTGTGGATCTAGTGTGGGGAAGCCCCTTATGTTCCCTCATATTTCTCCACCGAGGACGAGATTTACGATCCCGAAATTGCTTGTAAAGGGAAATCTCGGTCTTCCACCGATGCAATAAATGGAAAATCTTTTCGTTTGCTTGGTGTGAGTCTACCTCGAGTAGCTCATTATGTTGACTTACCCATTGTCCCACCTTTCTACTTATCATCTCTTTTCTTTTACCCCATTGGGGTTCATGTTGGAGTGGCGTTGTTTCGTCTTTCATCCGAAAACGAGGACGCCATCTTCGATCTCGGTATTTTGCATCATCAAAGGACTTAGTACTTAGTACCGGTTGCTTTTGGGCCTTGTTTATCATGTAAGCCCCACCAAAAATGACCATACTTTGATTATCCCTAAATGATCACATTTATGGGGATTCGAGCCGAGCTCTTGACTCGGTTATCAAAAACGAGGTGCCTCGTGGGGGAATCTCATGCCTATCCTTTTTATCATTTCCGTTTTATTTTTCTAATTAGTGTAATGTGAGGGGACTTGTGCTCTTCCAACCTTTGTTCCGTGGTTGTTTGTGATTGTGATTCATTAGGTTCATCGTCATCATTGAAGCCTCTCGTGTTCGTTTTACGGATCACTCGAGCTTCGATCGTTACCTTTGGAGATTCCGATATCCGATGATATCCTTTTATGTTCTAACGTTTATCTTATTAGCATAATTCATAAACGGATTTTAGGTTATTCATTTTACCCTTTCCATGCTCGAGATTAAGCATTCGACTTCGTCTCTAGTATGGGGGTGTTTTCACCCCTAGACTCGAAACATTGAGGACAATGTTTAGTTTTAGTATGGGGGGGTGAGTAGATACTTCACCTTGCTTACGTCATCACGCAATCCAAATTTCATCGTTTTGTTGCAAAATAAGGCTAAAAATGGCCAAATTTTAAAATTTTTCTATTTTTTTTCATATGTGTTTAAGACACGAATGTAGGTTTTCCGATGGTGAGAATAGGAGTAATTTTTGGCTCGACCGTGCTGTTGAGCACTTAGCTTCGATTCCTTAACTTTTTAGGCTAAGTCTCTTAAATGAGGACGAGAAATGATAGAGTTATTTATAAGTCTCGTAATCGTTCACGATCTCATGTGTAGTAATTATTAGCTTATTCTCCTCACGCTTTTGTATAATAAATTGTTAATAAATATTGATTTAGCGGTTTAGTCACTGTTGTTGGTTTCTAATTTGTTTTAGTAGCTTCCATGTAATTAAATTGGGAAAACATTAAGGTATCGCCAGCGTCACGGTTTTGAAGTATTGGCAACCCGAATAATCGAAAGCTTCACCTAATAATAAGATTTCAAGTGCTCACCTAAATTAAGCAAAAATTTGAAGCTCAAAAGGCCGAAAAATCTATGCCCAAATTGAAAGTGAATCAAGCCTTAATCTTTGAAGCTTTAAATATCCAAAATTCGCTTTAGCGTGAGGATATACGTCTTTGGCTAATTAAACCACCGATGAGGCGGATAATAAAAGGCAAGGCAAGACTGAAGTCATAATAAAAGCTTCATAGCGAAGTTGAATAAAAGATGGAGGTAAACCTATGATAATAAGGCCCTTCCGTTAGGGGGCGTATAAAAGTCTTGGTAATAAGTCTCATGTTCAAAACCGTTATAAACCGTGTTTATCGATCCTTCTTGTTGACTTAATTTTTTGACATCGTTGTCTATTAGGATGAATTATTAATTCGATGATTTTGGTTACACCGTTAAGACTCTATTTTTAGACTTAATCTCTATTCACGCATAAGTCAATGATGTATCCTCGTGATCATTAAGACAAAAATAAAATATAAGAGATACCAAGTAGGAATAAGGGAGTTTAGGTTCGTAATTAACACTCATGGGACATGATCGTGTTGCTAACTTATAATAACAATGATCTCGTTACACACTGAGCATGGAATTGGGTGAAAATCAAGGACGACAAATTATTTCTAACGAAGCATTCACGTGTTCTTATTCTATGATCCCAAAAGTCACTTTATCGTGATGAAAACAATACATTATGCCTAAAACACGTGTAGTAGTTTATTTAAGTTTACGTTTTCAATAAATGTCATCATAAAATGAATTTTGGAAGTGCTATGATACTTAATTCTAGCATTACGTGGGGACACGACAATGGTTTAGTTATGGGGGAGTGATGAGACTGTAATTATACATAGTCTCATCGTCCAAATCGGGCTTAAAATGCTAAAAATATCATCAAAATACCCAAATATATGCTTTTGTTTGTTCATTGTGTATTTTAGGTACGTATATCGTGAATTCACCAAAAGATCAAAGGAATCAAGCAAAAACGAACACGGGAAACGAAGCCGCACAAAGAACCGGAACAGAATCATAAATTTCCAAAAATGGTCCTTCAAGTTTTGAAGATTGGCAACATTGGTCCCTCATCTTTGAAGATTTGGCAAAGAAAGACCTTGAAGAAATGATCATTGGCAAGAAAGGTCATCCATGTTTGAAGACATTACATGATTAGCCCTTGAAGAATGCAAACTGTGCATAAAATGCCCATGGAACAACTATGATAAAGTTTTTGTGGAAAATATGAGAAAAACAAAACTTTGTTAAACAAAGGATATAAAGTTTTGTGGCTGTTAAAGTTAAATGTCAAGAAAAGGGGAATAGAGGGGCTTATTGTGTCCAGACATGAAAACTTACACCACCAATCCTCTCCTGCCACGTAGCTCACTACCAAAAAACAACCAATCACCGTGCAACCTTTCTCCACGTCACACTCCACCCAAACCTTAATAACTGATTAATCAGTTATATACCCTTTCCCACCTAAACACTAATTTAAAATTTAATTACCCCCAAATCAGATTAAACCTGTCTTAACTCGCCCCATAAACCCTAAAAATTCTAGTTTCACTTAATCACAAACCAAAGGAGAAATTGTTTAAACTTTCCAGAATGCTAATTCAACATATCCTCACCTAAACCCACACCAAAACCATGATCCCAACACACCCATGTGTTGGGTAGGACCCTCCCCTGCTACGTCCTTTTCACACAACGCCCAAAAATGAGACAAGATGAACGACTGGCAGCTTATCCTTGGTCCCAAAGGCTCAACAAACGCTCAGGATCATTTTAAAACAACTCACCTTCACAACACAACAAAAGTTCATCACATGGCTTGAAGATTGACCCAATTTTGGTTTTCAAAAATCAGCATATTCCTCAAGATTCGACAAAGGGCAGACTTGTAAGTTTAGAGATTAGGGTTTACTTTTGTATGCATTCTAGTATTTTCCTAAGCCTAGTATAAATATGGGACGCATGTGTCTACATATTTTTGTTCCAGTTTTTTGTAAGCTTTTAAATTTATTAATGACAATGAAAACTTTTTAATCTTGCAATAACTGTGTTCCTTATTACTGTTTTCCTAGTTTAACATTTACTTTTATATGCAAAGTTAGTATAAGTTTTCAAATTTGATATTTGGTTCAAGGAGTTTTTCAAGTGACGTTTTTTTTTAAATTTCTTCAAGACTTCTGGCCAAGATAAGGTGGAAGTGAAAGTGGAAGCTAGACTCTTGGCTTGTTGTTTTTGAAGTTGGTTCTGATTTTCAAGAGTGATTGAAAAAGGTTTTTCAAAAAATTCAGTTTTCAAGATTTTCTCAAAATCTTTTGTTTTCTTTATCAGCTTACTATTTATATAAGATTACCAATAAGCTTCTTGACAACAGCTTATTGGCTCTTATATAAACTTGAAGTGTTTTCTTTGGTTGGTTATTTTGTGCAGGTACACAAGAGATCAAACAAGACCCCAAAATTTCATCATTTTTTCATTTTCATCTTGAAGATATTGCACACCCCTGGTTCAGTTGTTGAACCTTAGTAGGGGCTCTCTACACACCCTCATAAGTTCATAAAAAGGCGCAATAGAAGGCATCAGCCCCTAAGGTATTGGCTTAAACCCTATTGATCTTGATTTTTGATGCTTATGTGTTTGTGTGTAAATCTGTTTGAATGATTGAGTATGTGCTTTGTTATGTTTTGTTCATAGATTATATGCATGTTTAGGTTGGTTGGAATCAGATTTGAGTAGATTTGATTACAATCCCTTTGTTAAATTTTAATTTCAGGAAGTTAAAGGGTGTTTGGATTTGACCTTTAAGGGTAGCAGCAGGTTAGGTTTTGGTTTAATGATAGCTTAAATAGACTCCACTAGGGTAGTATAAGTCATATCTGCTATTTGGTTTGAGTTTGGTGTGCTGAAAATATAGTTTGTTTGTTAAGGGTTTGGCAAAAATAGCCATCAATCAAAAACAAAATCAGCCAAGATGTCACTTTTAGTTCTCATTTATTTTGTCTTTAGTGGTCTTAATTAGGAATTTTAATTTGATTTTAATTTTGTTAATTTTCTTATTTAATTTCTGATTTTTCCATTTAGTTTATTTTTATTTTACTGTTCATTTTCTATTTTTTTGAATTAATTGCATTTTAAATTAGCTTTTAATAAACTGTTTTTGTCTTTTAGTGTAAAAACTTAATATTTTTCAGTTTCAAAAATTTTCCTAGATTTAGAAAAGTATTTTAAGATTTTTAGTTCAAAATTATTTCACTGTTCACATTTTTAAGTATTTTTTAGAATTAATTTTAGTTTAATTAGGGTTTTATTATAATATGTTTTGTCTTTTAGTGAGAAATTTACCATTTTCAAACATTTTCATTTTTCTATTGTTCATTAGTATAATTTAGGATTTTTAAAATAGTCAAATTATTTTTACCATTATTTTATTATTTTTAATCATTATTTTAGTTTAAAACTAGTTTTTAGTGTTTTAAAAATAGAAAAATAGTTTTTAAAATTTAGGAAAATTACTTTTTAGTTTTTAAATAATATACTTGATTTATTAGTTCAATAAATAATATTTTGGGCTTTTTCTTAATTATATTTAATTTTAGGGCTTTAATTAGCATTTAAAATTGAATATTTAATTAATAAAAGGTTCTAAAAATTATTTATTGGATTTTTATTCTTATTTATATTATTTTAGACTTAGTTTTAATTTTAATTAAATTTTAGGTTTGATTTTTAATTTTGTCACGTTTTACGTATTTACGTTCGCGTTTTACGTCAAATCGTCGTAGTGTAATCGTAATCGTAGCTCGTCTTTAATTTTTCTCTCTCAACCTAAAAATGTCACTAATCCGAACTCTTGATTTTACATAATTGGCACATTTAATCTACACACCTCCTTCGAGAACGAACCCGCATTTATTCGGTTTTACGTTTTTCCTAAAGCGTAACTATGAATATATGAAGTGGGTTGAAGATTCCTAGAGAGAGAAACTAGTGAGAGATAGTGAGAGAGAAACTATGTGTTTTTCATTAAAAATGAGAAAAGTGGAATGTCAACAACCAACCCCTTTCCATGGTGGAAAGGGGTATTTATATCCAAGGCCATTATTTGGGCTTGGGCCGACCCATGACAAGCCCATGGGTCGGTTTCTTACTTAACTTAATAGTAACATTAACTACGAGCTATTACAACATTAATACTATTGTGGAGTGACCGATACTTCTAATATACGTTAAAACGTATTTCTAACAATCTCCCCCTAAGGGAGGTCACTCCACGTTACAAAGTTCTAAACCTAGCATACTATACTAAGTCTCCGTTCTTCAGCTCGTAATCTTTTCTTCTTTCTTTTTGTTGTGAATATGTTTATTTGATCTTTTAGGCTTTGGCTTGAGAGCATTGTTCTTTTGACCAGTCACGTGCGATCTTTGCCTTCTTGTGAATCTTGCCTCCTCGTGACTCCATGTTCCACACACTTATGTCTTTTTGTTGAATTCTCGAAAGCTTCAGAGTTTGGTACAGCGAAAGACTTCATTTTGCACTTTCTTAAATTTTGCTGAACTTTGATGCAGAAAAACATAAGCATGTGGGAACGACTTCAACAGGTACACCGCAACGCCACCGTCTTCAACTGGTACACAACAACGCCACCGTCTTCAATAGGTACACAACAACGCCACCGTCTTTAACAGGTACACAGCAACGACATGAATAAAATGGCTTTGACATTTATTCTAATTCGGTAGCATTTTACCTCCGGTCGGTGAAGACCGTTGGACGATATTAGATATCGTACCCGTGACGGATAGTTTCAATTAAGTAACTTCCTGACAGGATTTCGCGGGTAAACCCGTTCTCTTTATTCGACCGTCCAAAGCTGACTGCGAACATAAAGAGTGAATCACTTGGATAAATTATCCTTGTGATTTGAAGCCGTCAATTCATGAAACCTGGAACAAGTGAATTTCAATTAAGATTTTCACCATCGTTGCTTTCCAGTTATCACGAGCTCAATTCATAAAGAATCTTGCACGTCACCTACCAAGTGCTGTTTGATGTTAACACTAGAAGGATTTCCACTCGTCACTGTGATCAATAAAGAGTCACTCTGAGTGTTCTGGCAAGATCATATGATAATGCGTAGAGGTCTGGAACATGTTTAAGTTCAATTAAGAATTAAACCACTGTTTCTTTCCAGTTTTTCACAAGATTGGTTCTAAAAGAACCGCACGTGTAACCTACCATGAGCTTGTTTGATGTTGGCTCAAGCAGGATTTCCATCTTCATTATAGTACTTGCGTATTACTCGGATGTTCTGGCAATATTACAAGAATACTGCGTAGGACTCATAAAAATCTCTTACTTTTCACAGTGTGTGAGAAAGCAAGGAATAAATGGAAAGTGTCCTAATGAGACTTTTGATGATCTCGTGGCTCTAGACTCGATAGTGCGTTTTGATTTAGTGAGCGATGGCTGGAGAGGAGTGCCACCTTTTCAATATCAGTCTATTCGGAGTGAATAAACCAATAGATAACGTGTTGATCTCCGTGTGATTAAAACAAATACCTTTTGAGAGATATTTGAGTTAGCTGGAAAGGGTTGTGCATTGCATCACTGGGTCCATGATGTCTTTCTTCAATATCGAGAATCATTAACAAAAATGATCTCAATAGCATATGTATTGACCCGGTTTCTGCCTAAAGTTGTAAGGAGGGCTTCTTTCTTTACACCCTTTATCTTTACAATTCTTTTTCATTCTTCAACCCCTTCAATGCTTACCAATACGTCATAACTAGCACCTTGTTGTGATTGTTCCAGTGCTAGCTTAAGTACTTGGTCGGCATTCAGCTACGTTCACAATCTTTCTCCAACTTTCCTAGGACTTCTAATTCTATCTAGGGAATTGTCCTTGGGAAGATTCCATCGGCTCTGATGAATCATTGGACTAAACCTATTCCTACCACCCTTTTGCCACCACATTCGTCGTGAATTAAGCGTGTTTTGGGAAAGTATAGCCACCATGAAAAATCCTTGAAAATCACCTAAGGTACTTGTGATATTGAAATCAAAAGTTTTGTACCTTAGGTGTTTTGTTCATCAAAAACGCTCCCCCTTAACACGTGCTTTACACATATTAAGTTGGATTATCGTTAAGTCTTTTTCATCTTTTAGCCAAGTATCATTTAAGTCTCCTTAATCCCATTTTCTCCCCTTATCCAAAATGTTAACCATTAATATTTGGGATATTGAATGGATTAACCGGTCTTTGGGTAAAAATGAAATCGATGTTTGGCCATAGAACATGTTAATGCTCCCCCTTAAATTAATAAGGGATAGTTGTAGTGCTTTAGTATGATATATTTTGAAAGATTTAGAATCTCGTGAGAAATTCTTGAAAAATTATCATACCTTAACACTACATCAAGCCGTAAAAGCAAAATATTCACAAATTTACATATTCACAATTGATAGGTGTGTAAACACCCATCTTTTCTACCACTTAATTACAATAATAACCGGACCTAAACGTGTATTTTATGTCTTTTATGTCGGAATTATGCGTGGTTTGTGTTTTTGTTGTAATTTAGGATGAAATTATGAAAAGTGGAGAAAACACGGACATTCACGGGCATTTATGGACTTTTATTGAAGAAAAGGATGAAAGACGAAGTCAAGAAGTCAAGAGTGCAAAAAGAACGGAAGTCCACGACCAATTCTGAAGATTTATCGAAGAAAAAGTCAAAAGACGGAAGTTTATAAAAAGCCGAAGAATTCAAGTCTATTTTATTGAAGAATTTAAAGACGAGTTCAAAAGAAATCCCGAAGTCAAAAGTCCCTTAAGTCCAAGATTAAAGAAGATTAGAAGAAAAGGACTAAGTACGCAATTAATGAAGATTAAAAAGAAGGAGGGACTTAATTATGCAATTAAGAGGAAAGGAAAGAGGGGAGGAAGCTTCCTTAATCCTCCCCTATAAATAGATTAGGATGTTTATTTTTCACTCTTGTTGGCTAAGGTGACAATTAGTCTTCCACCATTTTAAATACTTGTTCATTTACTTTTCATGTCATTTTAAATTCATGTTATGCACCTTTATTACCATTTAATTCCAAGTAAGTTTCCATTTTAATTCTTGTCAAAGCTTTATTTTATCTTGTCAATCTCTTATCTACCTTTCTTATTCTTTGATTCATGTGTTTATGTTATGTTCATGTTTATGCTTTTATTTTGATCATTAATGGTTTTAGATTATAGTGGTTAAAGTTGTTTGATTTCATGTTTTTGATTGTTTGTTGATGCTTATTCATTAATTCGTTACTGTTTTAATCTATCCATGTGTTTGATTTTGGTTAATTTATGTTTATATCTGCTACTGTTACTATCTTCCTTGTTCTTCGGAAGATTTTGCCTTGTTTCTGATCTTTCCAGAAAAAGTTCCGAACCAAAGAAAGGATAGAAAGCTTCATTCGGAAGTCCAAAGTTCCGAACCAAGGTGTTTCATTCGGAAGTCAAAACTTCCGAACCAAGTCTGTTCATTCGGAACTCAAAAAGTTCCGAATCAAGGAAACTCATTCGGAACTTCAAAAGTTCCGAATAAAGGAGCTTCATTCGGAAGACAAAACTTCCGAACCAAAGAACTTCATTCGGAACCTTCCGAACCAACTCCAAAAGTTCCGAACCAAGGGCCTTCATTCGGAAGTTCTAAACTTCCGGATCAAGGAGCTTCATTCGGAAACTTCCGAATCAAGGGGTGACCAGAAACTTCCGAATCAAGGAAGATTTTACAAGTTCCGAATCAGCAAGTTCCGAACGAAGCATTGATTTGGATAAATGACATATTCAGACCAATTTGTTCCGGATCAAGGATTTTGGTAATATTCCAAGTGAAGAAGAATCATTTCAACCAAAGGTGACATTTAGGACGAGTGATTGTTCCAAACGAAGGTTTATTCTGAATGAGCTGTATTCAGGTTCTTATTAGCTTTTGTCTTTGATTTTTATCTTCAAGCTTTATTTTTCTTTCCTTTTTATTTAATTGCACTTTTAGATTATTTGCCTTAGTTTTAGTCGCACTTTAAGTTTGCCTTAGATAGATTTAAGTTTACGTCATTTTACTTTAGTGCCCTTTAATTTTAGTCACGTTTTTAAATACTTGCACTTTACTTTAATTAGACTTAGATTTACTTAAAGAGCACTTTTACTTTTAAGTCTTTGCATTTAAATTTAAAATCACCCAAAAATATTCTTTTTCACCAAAGATCAACTAAGTCACACATAGGAGCCTAGATCAATTCGTTAAGATTCCGAGAACACGAACTTAATCTTTAATTTTTATACGGGCAAAAGCCGTGTATCAAATGGCGCCGCTGCCGGCTCTTTTCGTTAAGATCAACAGTTTTCTGTGCTAGACACGTTGTTTTTTGGGATCCGTTCACTTGTGAACGTTATTTTTCTTGCATAAAAAAATTTAAAACTCATAAAAATTAAAAAAAAATTCATAAAAACCATAAAAATTAAAAATTTCAAAAATCCAAAAAGATTTTATCTTTATTGTGTATATATATTGCCTTTGTGTTTGATTTTGTTTTCTTTTGCATTTTCAGGTGTATGCGTACTAGATCTTCTAATTATCAAGAGCCCGAGCCTCAAGAAGATTTAGATATGGCAGGTGTTAACAACAACAACATTCCACCGAACCTGAATAATAATAATAACAACAATGCTCTTCCACAGCCCGATCTTCGGACCATGGAGGAACTTTGTCAACCAACAATGTTTGGACGAGGAGGACCGATTGCGCCGATGCAAATCAACGCTCCTGAGTTTTTGTTGAAGCACCACATGATTCAGCAAGTGCAAACAAACCCATTTAGAGGATTGCCTGATGATGATGCCAACAAACACCTCGACAAGTTCATTACAATCACCCAAAGCATGAAGTTGCCTGGGGCCACAATGGATGTACTCCGCCTACAACTCTTCCCACATACTTTATCGCATCATGCCGAGAAATGGTTTGATCGTCTCCCGAAGAATTCTATTCACACTTGGGATGACATGACTCAACGCTTTCTATCGCGCTACTTTCCACCATCCATGGTCACAAGTCTTCGCAATCAGATCAGCGGTTTCATGCAAGACCCTGATGAATCTCTTTTTGACGCTTGGGAGAGATATAATGTCTTGATCGACCGTTGTCCAAACCACAACATGCTTCCGGTCACCTTGATCGATACTTTCTACAACGGATTGACTTTTCGAGATCGTGATACGATTAATGCATCCGCCGGTGGCACATTCATGAAAAGGAGACCCGAGGAGTGTAGAGAGTTAATTGAAAACATGACTACTCATCATAAGAACTGGGATTCCTCTGCTTCTTCTAGAAACAACACGAGAGTCAATGTTTCTTCTACCTCAGCAAACCCTGAGATGACCGAACTCACCCGCATGATGGCCGAAATGAGCAAAAGTATTACGCTTCTCGCTTCAAACCAACAACAACAACAAGTTAAAGCGGTTGCTAATCTTTGTGAAACATGTGGCGGTCCTCACTCATACACCGATTGTCCTTCGACACAAGGAAATCCGGAAAATGTGTATGCAGCTTACGGTAATTATTCACCGGAAAATTACCAAGCTAGACAACAAGGGGATAGAAACCTGCTGAGCTACCGTTCCAACAATTACCTTTCACCCGGTTTTTCTCCTCAAAACCAAAATCCCGCCAACAACTACAATAGAAGCAACCAAATCCCACCTCGTGCTTCTAACCCTTATCAACCACCCACCCAACAACACCCACCCATTAACCCCGATGTTGACACAATCATGAGAACTCAAGGTGAGCAAATCAAGAACCTACAGAGCCAAATAATCAATTTGAAAGGAGATATCTTGAAGCAAGGTAATGACATCAGAACCGAAGTTCGTGAAAACCTTCAATCCTCCTTCATCACTCAAACAACTGAATTAAAGAATCTGTTGGCTAGTTTCTTGCCCGAAGCTCAACCTTCTTCTTCTTCGGGTTCTCTACCTTCAAACACCGTCACTAATCCGCGAGCTAATGTGAGTGCTATAACTACGCGTAGTGGAATTACCATTGTCAATCCACCTGACTCACCACCATCATCTACACCTCCTCCACCACCATGTATCCCTATTACTCTTCCACCTAGTAGTAGTACACCATTACCGTCTCCGCCTCGTCATGACGATGTATCCCGGAAGGACCCTTCAACATCACAACCTTCACCAACTACACCTCCACCTAACCCTTATCAACCCAGAATCCCATACCCTTCTCGCATAGGCAAGACCAACGAGCTAACCAAGAATGACTGTAATGTATTGAAATATGTGGATATGCTATCTAAAATGACCATCAACATTAGCCTTGTTGAAGCACTTTGCCACATGCTGAAATTTGTCAAAGCATTCAAGGAATTGCTTAGCAAGAAGGAGAAACTGATTGAACTCGCCAACACACGATTAAATGAAAACTGCTCTGCAGTCCTTCTTAGAGAACTTCCGGAAAAACTTGGAGATCCCGGTCGTTTTGTGTTGCCTTGCGTGTTCAACAAAACTGAAGAATTTACTGCCCTTGCTGATCTCGGGGCTAGTATTAATTTGATGCCACTCAGTGTTTGGAAAACACTATCATTGCCCGATCTCATTCCGACAAAGATGACTCTCGAACTTGCAAATCACACTCTCGCTTACCCCGTTGGTATAGCCGAAGACGTGTTTCTTAAAGTTGGCACATTTACTTTTCCGGTTGATTTTGTCGTAGTTGATATGAAATGGACCCTCGTATTCCTTTAATACTTGGTCGGCCATTTTTGAGAACCGGACGTGCTTTAGTAGATGTGGCTGAAGGTGAGTTAATCTTACGAGTCGGGGATGATTCTAAAGTTTTTAAAATGGGGAAGCTTACAGGAAAATCCTTTGGAGGCCGAGAATCAGTGAATATGATAAATGTGCTCGATGACTTTACCGTCTATGACAATCCTCTATTCGAGTCTTCCACTGATAATCCACTTTTTAATGATGATGTGGATGATTCTCACTTCTATGATTCGCCACCGGTCTTTGATGCTTATGATGATGATGATTCTAGCTCAGATTCGGATGATTTTGATTGTACTTCTGAGTATCCCGAGCTGCCCACTTTCGATGATTTTGATGAGGCTGATACTCTATCGAGCGATTCTTCACATGATGAAGATCCTCCACCATCACTCGATCCTACTTTGGACGATTATTCATTTGAGGAAGATTTCTCTGAATTTCTCAACACATACTTCCCTCATGAGAGTGATGCTCCTCCTTTTGACTTTGAAGATTATCGTCTTGATCCTACTTTGGATTTGAAGAGCATTTTGTCAAAGGAGAAGAAACCGATCGACACCGAAATCCGTTGCACGTATGATTTGACACCTCTTTGTCCCACTTCTGAGGACGAGGTTGTGCTTCTTTGCGGATCTTCTTCACACTCGGCTGAGCCGGAGTGCTATTTTCCCCTGAAGGAAAAGGTGTTCGACCCTGGTATTGAAGTCTTTAAGCCATCTCAGTATCCACCTGATGAAATAAAAGGAAAAATCTTTGGAACTATTGAAGCCATGCTTGCACCACACCATACTTGCTTCCACCATGCTCCATCGCTGCTTAAGGGAACCTTGCCACTGCTCTTTTGGCTTGCCTTGTTCGCCTTAAGCTCTTGCTTATTGATAGATGAAAACTATGTCTTCGATCCTGGTGGATGTCTTTCATGCTTCTTCCGTTGATAATCAAGGTCGAGTCAGGCTCACGACTCGGTTAACAAAAATCAAGCGCTTCTTGGGAGGCAACCCATGTATCTATCGTTCCGCTTTCTTTACCATAAGTGTAGGGGGGACCCTTTGGATTGCTATTCCCTCTCCTCACTTCTTAATTAGGGATTCGAGCTTCAATAATCCACTCTTGATGATTCTTGACGACCCGTGATTCCGTGTTCTACTTCTTCCCGGTTCTATCCTAAACTCTTTTCGATTCACTATTTTATATATTTTCTCAAATATTAAAATAGGAATCTCTTTAGTTGTCTTTTCCTTAGCGAGATTTAAACAACGTGCACAATGTCCTAAGTGTAGGGGAGTTTACTCCCACAGGCTTAAACATTGAGGACAATGTTTATCTTAAGTGTAGGGGGGACTTCTATCGAAGTTAAGTGGTCTTTTCCTTGTATTTGTCCTCATTTTAACCGGAAAATCAATTTTTCGACATTTTTCAAAATTTTTGATCTATTTTGGCCTATTAGTTTTACCATTTTATAGTTATTTTCTTTCTTTGCTAGAATAAATTTTTGAATAAGTGGTTTTAGTTTTCAAACGTTGTGAATCTTTTGACTCAACCCGAGTTTACTCTAGCTAGTATCCTTAACGTGTTTAAGTCAAGTTTTGCTAGGCTTTTATATAGGGAGCTATAAAACGCGAAAGTCTTAACTCTCACGGGTTAAGAACAAGAACTTTTCGCAAGTTCCTATAATTGATCCTAGAGAGTCGTTTATCAAGGGAACTTTAAAATGCGATTTCTAAACTTGAAAAAGTCCAAGAATTTGCAAGATCCTATAGGCGACTCGAAAACCCAAAACTTTGATTTAATAGGCTAAGTATCCACGAGTCTCATTACTTGAGATTTTAAACTGTGGAGAACGAGAGATGATAGAGCCAATTATAAGTTCGGTATTCTTTCGTGAATTTATGTGAGTTAATTATAAGCCTATTCTCCCATCGCTTGCTAATAAATTTATCTGCTAATAAATAAGGTTGTACGATTTGAAAAGTTACTTAGCTTCTAGCCCCAGATCGTTTAAAAGTTGCTCGGTAATGACGAGAGTTCATAGCCAAGGCATAACTTATGAAGCGGGGCGCGAAGATTGGCGAGTCCGAAAAGGCCCTAACAAGGCATGAGGGCTATGTTTTATTGCTAAAGATCCAAAGTGATGTGAAGAATCATTTATCGAAAATCAATATAAAGGATCGAGACACACGACGTAAAGCAAAACTCCCCAAAAGTCATGGAGAAGTGTATCCGAAAAGACCCTAACAAGGTATGAGGATAAATAGATCCAAGTCATAAAAGGAGGCGGATCGTTGTATATCAAAGTCCAAAATAAAGATTGAAGAAAAATGAAGAAGTCGTGGTCCAAGTATGAATCTCTCAAAACTTCAAGTGAAGAAATTCCAATTATGAAGAGAAGACCATTATTTCATGAACGTCTCTCAAGATTTGAAGTATGAAGTCGCTGCCAAATATCGGCCCGAGAAAGGTCTCAAATCGCGAACCAAGTTATGCCAAGATATGAACTTTTTGATATCCCGAGAAGCAGTTTTAAAAGATTTGGTCCTTTAGCTAATTATTGATTAAATCGTGCACTTTATTTTCAGACTAAATAATTATCGAAATAAGTCAAACAATGCATCTTCGTGATCATTCAAGACAAATAATAAAATATAAGAGATACCCATAGGAATAAGGGAGTCTAAGTGAGTAATTGACCCACATGAGTTCGTGATAGTCTACTAACTTATAATAACAATGATCTCGTTTTTAAGCTTGGTATGGAGAAAGTGAAAACTTGAGAATGATGATTATTCATAACATTTCCAAAACCCAAGGTATGCTTTTGATTTCTTTATTTTGTATGTTTTTTCTATCTCTTTAATAAAGGCCAACGTGGATTGATTATGATGAAAAATGTAATCTTGCTTTGTAACTAATGCATTGCATGAGGACATTGCAATGGTCAAGTGTAGGGGATTTGATAGGTGTGTAAACACCCATCTTTTCTACCACTTAATTACAATAATAACCGGACCTAAACGTGTATTTTATGTCTTTTATGTCGGAATTATGCGTGGTTTGTGTTTTTGTTGTAATTTAGGATGAAATTATGAAAAGTGGAGAAAACACGGACATTCACGGGCATTTATGGACTTTTATTGAAGAAAAGGATGAAAGACGAAGTCAAGAAGTCAAGAGTGCAAAAAGAACGGAAGTCCACGACCAATTCTGAAGATTTATCGAAGAAAAAGTCAAAAGACGGAAGTTTATCAAAAGCCGAAGAATTCAAGTCTATTTTATTGAAGAATTTAAAGACGAGTTCAAAAGAAATCCCGAAGTCAAAAGTCCCTTAAGTCCAAGATTAAAGAAGATTAGAAGAAAAGGACTAAGTACGCAATTAATGAAGATTAAAAAGAAGGAGGGACTTAATTATGCAATTAAGAGGAAAGGAAAGAGGGGAGGAAGCTTCCTTAATCCTCCCCTATAAATAGATTAGGATGTTTATTTTTCACTCTTGTTGGCTAAGGTGACAATTAGTCTTCCACCATTTTAAATACTTGTTCATTTACTTTTCATGTCATTTTAAATTCATGTTATGCACCTTTATTACCATTTAATTCCAAGTAAGTTTCCATTTTAATTCTTGTCAAAGCTTTATTTTATCTTGTCAATCTCTTATCTACCTTTCTTATTCTTTGATTCATGTGTTTATGTTATGTTCATGTTTATGCTTTTATTTTGATCATTAATGGTTTTAGATTATAGTGGTTAAAGTTGTTTGATTTCATGTTTTTGATTGTTTGTTGATGCTTATTCATTAATTCGTTACTGTTTTAATCTATCCGTGTGTTTGATTTTGGTTAATTTATGTTTATATCTGCTACTGTTACTATCTTCCTTGTTCTTCGGAAGATTTTGCCTTGTTTCTGATCTTTCCAGAAAAAGTTCCGAACCAAAGAAAGGATAGAAAGCTTCATTCGGAAGTCCAAAGTTCCGAACCAAGGTGTTTCATTCGGAAGTCAAAACTTCCGAACCAAGTCTGTTCATTCGGAACTCAAAAAGTTCCGAATCAAGGAAACTCATTCGAAACTTCAAAAGTTCCGAATAAAGGAGCTTCATTCGGAAGACAAAACTTCCGAACCAAATAACTTCATTCGGAACCTTCCGAACCAACTCCAAAAGTTCCGAACCAAGGGCCTTCATTCGAAAGTTTTAAACTTCCGGATCAAGGAGCTTCATTCGGAAACTTCCGAATCAAGGGGTGACCAGAAACTTCCGAATCAAGGAAGATTTTACAAGTTCTGAATCAGCAAGTTCCGAACGAAGCATTGATTTGGATAAGTGACATATTCAGACCAATTTGTTCTGGATCAAGGATTTTGGTAATATTCCAAGTGAAGAAGAATCATTTCAACCAAAGGTGACATTTAGGACGAGTGATTGTTCCAAACGAAGGTTTATTCTGAATGAGCTGTATTCAGGTTCTTATTAGCTTTTGTCTTTGATTTTTATCTTCAAGCTTTATTTTTCTTGCCTTTTTATTTAATTGCACTTTTAGATTATTTGCCTTAGTTTTAGTCGCACTTTAAGTTTGCCTTAGATAGATTTAAGTTTACGTCATTTTACTTTAGTGCCCTTTAATTTTAGTCACGTTTTTAAATACTTGCACTTTACTTTAATTAGACTTAGATTTACTTAAAGAGCACTTTTACTTTTAAGTCTTTGCATTTAAATTTAAAATCACCCAAAAATATTCTTTTTCACCAAAGATCAACTAAGTCACACATAGGAGCCTAGATCAATTCGTTAAGATTCCGAGAACACGAACTTAATCTTTAATTTTTATACGGGCAAAAGCCGTGTATCAACAATTAAAAACCAATATAAAGTGGACCTGAAATGTACGACCCATTAGATGGATCGTTGCAGTAACTTGTGGTGCACTCCATATGGTCTACCACCAACGAATCTTTCTAAGCTTCTCATCAATCTACGTTCACGGAGCTTTTGATCAATCTTCTTGATCACATATTCACAATTGCGGCTGTTCTAGCATCTTGGAGTGCTTGTACTGTTGGATTAGTCATCGTATCTGCTTAAGATAAGACATAAAAGGTTGATGCACAAAAAAATATATAGATATATATCATTATGACTTCTAAGCATAATACATTTCAACAAGTACTTATAACAGGCAAACAACTATCAATCCAACAACTCTTCATTCGTAACTCTTCATTCGGAACTCTTCATTCGGAACTCCTTCATTCGGAACTCTTCATTCGGAAGTCCTTCATTCGGAACTCTTCATTCGGAAGTCCTTCATTCGGAAATCTTCATTCGGAAGTTCGTCCGGAACTCTTCATTCGGAAGTTCATCCGGAACTTCTTCATTCGGAAGTTCATCCGGAACTTCTTCATTCGGAAGTTCATTCGGAAGTTCATTCGGAACTTCTTCATTCGGAAGTTCATTTGGAACTTCTTCATTCGGAAGTTCACTCGGAACTTCTTCATTCGGAAGTTCACTCGGAACTTCTTCATTCGGAAGTTCATTCGGAACTTCTTCATTCGGAAGTTCTTCATTCGGAACTCTTCATTCAGAAGTCCTTCATTCGGAACTCTTCATTCGGAAGTTCGTCCGGAACTCTTCATTCGGAAGTTCGTCCGGAACTTCTTCATTCGGAAGTTCATCCGGAACTTCTTCATTCGGAAGTTCATCCAGAACTTCTTCATTCGGAAGTTCATCCGGAACTTCTTCATTCGGAAGTTCATTCGGAACTTCTTCATTCGGAAGTTCACTCGGAACTTCTTCATTCGGAAGTTCATTCGGAACTTCTTCATTCGGAAGTTCATTCGGAACTTCTTCATTCGGAAGTTCATTCGGAACTTCTTCATTCGGAAGTTCACTCGGAACTTCTTCATTCGGAAGTTCACTCGGAACTTCTTTCATTCGGAAGTTCATCCGGAACTTCCTTCATTCGGAAGTTCATCCGAAACTTCCTTCATTCGGAAGTTCATCCGGAACTTCCTTCATTCGGAAGTTCATAATCCTTGTTCATCCGGAAGTTCACAAACGCACCCTGTTTATGATTATTCTAAGCGCTATAGTGAGTTTTAAGGCAATCTAAGGCAACTTAACACATTCTAATGATATTCCGAGCAAAACCCATCAAAAACCCAAATCAATTAATCCCTAATTAGGCAAACGAACCCTAATTTGATAAAGTTGAGTACCCGAATCAATTAACAGATTAAATGATGAATTTAGGCGAATTATAAGTTAAACATTCGATGTTTGTACCTTTTAGATCAAATGAAACGAATTGAGTGATTGAAAACGAGAGTTTTGGAAAGCTTGAGTGTGTTAAAATGGCGGCAAGAAGAAACAGTGAAGAAGAGAAAGAAAAAAGAAAAAAGGACGGGGGTTTGGTTTTGACTTAGGTCAACTTTTGACAAGTTTCACAAATTGTCACCTTTAACCCTACAGTTTTCAATTTTACTTTTTATTCCTTGTCTTTTCTAATCCCCCTAACCATTGTTAAATTTCGCCAACTTAATCTTCACACAACTTTAAGCATCGCAACCTATTAGCAAATCTCTAAGATATTACAGCAATTCCAATCACATTGAGCGAGCACAAGTCATATTCTAAACGCAAGACCACTCATAAACCATTTAACCAATTAATTTTCCATAAACACTTTTGAACATCGTTTTGATGACGAAGATGATTTAATATTTTCTCCCCCTTAAACGATGACCCGTTTTCTATTTAAAGAGCTGTAGTCATTGTTTAAAGAGTCAAATATTGATGAAAACATTTCCAATTAATGTCTTGAAAAGATTGATTCGTGGTGGCAATAAGATTTCTCTTATTTTGACAAATTAATGCACTGAGACGTACACTAACTCGTGTTAGACCAAGTTGTAAAGTAAACTTGATCCCTTTGCATGATTTGGCTTGTAAATCATGCCCGAGAAAATTAATTCCCGTTGTGAGCCAACGTTTTCCAAGGAAATACGTGACTTTAATATGAAAACCGGGTTGCAGTCTGAAATAACTACAAGCCATAATGGGCATGTTTTAAAAATGTACAACTTTTATACGGACACTATTTATGGCGCCGTGTCAATATTGATCGACATTTCTAAAGCCGTAAATATTACCGTACTAAAAGACATGCCCGATTTAAAAAACGAAAAATATTTTTGGTTTTTCTTGATTTTATAATTTTTATGGTTTTTTTGTAGGTTTTATATTTTTTATGGTTTTTCTTGGTTTTATATTTTTGTATTTTTCTTTTTGTGGTTTATATATATACGATAATATACATGATCACGAACAAAGGATACGCCTGAATAGTTTACCACCACTATTCAGCTGATTCTTCTGCCAATTCTTTGAGAGTCGCTAGAGAGAATGATTTCATGCCAAGCTTGTCGATCAAAAACTCGATTCGTCCTCGATCTAAGGCTTTGGTGAACATATCTGCCAGCTGATACTCAGTAGTGACAAAATACAGCTCGATCACTCTGTTCTCCACCTGCTCTTTAATGAAATGGTAGCGAATGTCTATGTGCTTGGCCCGGGAGTGTTGAACGTAGTTGCAGCAAAGGGCAATGGCGCTCTTGTTGTCACAATACATCGGGATTTTGTTGAATCCCAAGCCGTAGTCAGTTAATTGTGATCTCATCCAAAGGACTTGAGCACAACAACCGGACATGGCGATGTATTCAGCCTCCGTGCTAGAAATTGCAGCGCTTTTCTGCCTTTTTGAAGACCAACTAATCAATCTGTCTCCAAGGAGTTGCACAGACCCAGAAGTGCTACGCCTCGTGTCTTGACACCCAACATGATCGGCATCTGCGTATGATATTAAAGCAATGGAGGCATCTGCGTAAGATTCTTCAAAGTCGATACCCAAGGCTTGTGTATATCCTCTAGCAACCAATCTCGCCTTATTCTTCAAGACTGCACCCATCTCATCGAGTTTAACCTTATAAACCCACAACAAAGTAAGGATGTTAACCTTGTCAGGGAGAGGAACTAATTCCCCTACTTCAAGTCTTTGGAATTCATTTAGTTCCTCCTGCATGGCTTCAATCCAAGATGATTGAGTCATAGCCTGTTGCCAATTTTTAGGTTCAACTTCGAACAGAAATGCATCAAAGTAGCAATAGAGTGCACTCTCTTGTAATTGATGGCGTGTAGAGACTGGTCGATCGAGATTACCAATGACATTCCTAATTGGGTGATCTTTTGTCCATTTGGTGCTATGTTTTTCAATCCGTGGTGGTCTGGAGTGAACAATTGAAGGAGCTTCTTCTGAGGTAGACGCGGCTGAAGGGTTTTCAGGTATCGGTACACCAAAGAAAGGAAGCTCTTATAGATGAGCATATTCCAAATCATGATCAATAGAATCCTCTTCAACATCATTAGGCACAAGTAAGGGTGACGATTCAGGTGTAGTTTGAGAATCACTTGGTAAAGGTGCATCCGGTTCAATGTTAATTGAAGATGCATTTGATAAAGCTTCATTAGCTTGAGCAACAACTTCAGGTATTGGAGCTATCACTACAGGTGCTGGAACTTCATCATTTGGGGGATCAAAGAATTCATCAAACAACGGTTGAAATAGTTTATCCCACTCGGGCCTTGTAGGTGGTAAAAATGATGTAGAAGTAGGATTATTGGGAACTAATCTGGAGCTAATAGCACCGGTTCCCATCTCATGAAGCGCGGGTTCAGAGCTGCGTTGCTCAGAAGCCATCGCTGTCAGCTCATCGAAATCTGCGTCCATAGTTTCTACAATCTTACCAAGACGACGGTTGTAAATTCGGTATGATTTCTTGGAGGGTGAGTAACCAATGAAAATACCTATATCGGCTTTCGGTTGAAGCTTGCCCAAGTTCTCACTATTAATGTTTGGATAACAGAGAGCACCAAACACATGAAAGAATGAAACATCGGGTTTACGATCATGTAGAAGCTCGTAAGGTGTTTTTCCATGGCGTTTCCGAATGATAGAGCGGTTTTGGGTGAAACATGCAGTAGATATAGCTTCTGCCCACAAGAACAATGGAGCGTTCGCATAAATCAACATAGTCCTAGCAGCTTCCATAAGCGTACGATTCCGTCTTTCAACGACACGGTTTTGTTGTGGAGTACGTGCAGCGGATGTTTCATGTGAGATACCAACTTCTTCATAGTAATCACGAAGAGTCTGGTTGACGAACTATGTTCCATTATCTGTACGATTACGGCGGACAGTAGTATTTAAACGTACCTGAATGAATTTCAGAAAAGTGATGATAGCCTTCGGTGCTTCATCCTTTGTACGTAGAAATCTAACCCATGTAAACCTGGAGAAATCATCCACAATAACAAGAATGAATTTCTTACCGCTCACACTTTCAGTTCTCATTGGCCCACAAAGATCCATATGCAAAAGATGAAGTTTTTCTTGATTGGTGTCTTCAGCTTTGGGCTTGTATGATTTCTTGGTACTTTTCCCCCTTGAACACGCGGAACATAAATGGTCCTTGTGAAATTTGAGCTTTGGAAGACCACGAACTAATTCGTTTTTAGCCAGATGATTAATAGCATCAAAGTTGAGATGAGATAATCTGCGATGCCATAACCATGACTTGGTCTTAGATGCTTTAGAGAGAAGACATACTGGAGAGGCGGCCATCATGTCTTGTAGGGACAACGTATAAAGATTTGCACCACGATATCCCTTCAACAAGTCTTTTCCTTCCAAGTTGCGGATGAAACAAGTATGTTGTCGAAAAGCAACCTCTAGGTTGGAATCACAAAACTGTCCTACTGAAAATAAATTATGACCAAGACCTTCTACATAGTATACCCTTGAAATCGTAACGTTTCCAATCTGATATTCACCATACCCCATTATCTTTGCAATATGATCATTACCGAATTTAACCGTTCCAAGAAACTTGCTGACGAAATTTCGGAGCATCGAGCGATCTCTGGTCATATGCTTTGAACAACCGGAGTCCAAATACCAGAGGATGATTTGGACCACCTGAAAATATCACCAGACAAGGACAATGTAGAGGTATCGGAATCTGAATGTTCCTTGTTATTAGCAGGTACAGATTTAATAATCTTAGATTTGCTAACTTTAGGTTTCTTAGATTTCCTAGCCTTCTTCTTCCTAGTTGGTGGTGTAGATTCTAGTTGGCTTAAATCCTGAGGTATTTCTTCACTGATAGGCACTATAGTGGGGGCTAACCTAATTAAAGGGCGCTGTTTCCATACTTTAGTGCTAGTGTGCCTAACTAAAGGACGCTCAGACCTAACCTCAATGGATGCATTCCTAGTTAAAGGGCACATATTTCCATCTAATGTAAAGGTCCTACCAGTGGGACGCCATTGCCAGCCAACTTGGGCACGAGTTCTACCAGTTGGCTTCCATTCAATATCATTCCTAATGGCATTCATTTCATTCACATGATCAATAAGACACAAATCATGACGTTGGGAAAACATACATTCATTACAATTCCAACATTTCAAATCAGAATTCACAAATGGTTTAGGCTTCTGCACAGGTGCAGAGCTTTTAGTCTTAACATGATTCTTTTTATTTAAATCTAAACTAACATTCCTATGGTGAGCTTCTACTTTCTTCTTGTTGGTACTACTAGTGGAGGGCTTGATCTTATCTTTCTTGAGTGGCGATCCTTTAGCCTTAGTAGACTCTTTTACTCCTGTAGAAGGCAAAGTGGGAATATTAGCAACAGATTTTAAAGGTGCCTTACTTGATGGTGCCAATGACGGTTTTGCTCCTGGGGTCTTATTGAATGGAGTTACAGCAATGGGTCGATTAGTGAGTAGTGCAGAACCTGGTTTACCTATGTATTGCAAATATGCTAAGCAATATTGAACTCGCTTAATATATTCATGAGCTGAATAATAGTAGCTAATTGAGGGATCTAAGGCATAAAGATCGTCTAAAATATCCCTAACAAGATCTACATGCTTAATGGCATTCCTCATATAATCATCGTAGGTAACCGGGTTGTTCTTATGGAGTGGGTTCTTATAAAGCACTACTGACTTGGTTGTTGGAGCACTAGAGGACGGTGTAGAGTTGGTAGCTAAGTTATTAACAACTTCTTGTCGGGTGAGAAGAAGTGTCTCCTTTAACTCGGCCAAAACCATGTTTTTGTCAATGAGCAGGATGTTTAAGTCAGAGATTTCCTCACATTTTTGGTTCAATTGTTCAACATAAGATTGTTGCTGTGCCGCATTAAAAGCGAAGCGTTCTTCTAGTGAACCATAAAGTTTGGACATTCCCTGTCTTGCACGATCCATCTCCCCTAGAATAGACGAAAGTTTAATTTCTAAGTCCTGGTTTTTAGATTCTGCAACCTCTAGTTCCAATTTTAGTGTTTCATTTGATGACACATCTCTCTTTAATCTCATAATCTCTTCCTCTAATGCCTTAACTATTGCAATCACCTTGTCACTCGTCTCAACACCGTTTTCACAACCATTTGTTATCAAAAGATCCTCATTTTGAGTTTGTTGTTTTAATTCTAAAGATATACAATGTTGTTCAAGTTGATTAAAGCGTTTTGAAAGTAAATTGTAAGAATCTTGTAGCTTTAAAAATTCAGCGTTAGATTCGTGAGAAGAATGATTATCTACCTCATTTACAGTATCAACAACATTTACAGAGAGATCACACACATCATCACATATATTCACAGCATCACATTTAATCATAGCGGATGTAAGCTCATTAGAATAATTAACATTTACAGTAGTAAGCACATCACACGAAATTACTTGGGACAAGAATCGGTCATATTCGGATAAAATCTTTTCCTTTTCAATTAATTGTAGTTCGTAAGCGGTGTCCATTTCATAAAACACTTTTTGAACTTCTGCAATTTCAAACTCAAGATTTTCCTTAAGAGATGCAAAACTTCCTTTTAGACTTTCGACAAACGGATTGATCTCATTCTTAAACACCTCGTTCATGTGTTCGAAAGCCCATTCTCTGGCGTTTAGGCCATTTGAAGTCGTACATTCCAAAATGACATTGTCAAAATTAGTAAAGTATTGATTAATCTCTTGCAAGTTTAACCATACAGTGCTAACAGGTGGAAGATCCTTTGGAATTTCCTTAGGACCTTCCATTTTGACAAGTGTAGGAAGTGTACTAGGGTTTTCTTCATTTAACATGTAGGTTGGTGCTGTAATGAGATCTTTGTCCATATGGAAGCGAATTCTAAAATCCGTTTTAGCAAGCTCCTGATTCATTTTAAAATAATCACAATCGGGATATTTTGCAAAATTGTATGACCGATTCTCATCAACTAGATCCTTACTTGTGCGATCCTCGAAAGTAACAATTGGATCTAAGACCAATCCTAATTGGGTTGCATTATAAAGTCTTGGACTATGGATAAGAGCTTGTTTTGCATACCGTGGGTTAGGGGGAAGGCCTTTTTGACGCGATAAGTTAAATTCTCTAAACGAAGCATCAAATAAGTGCACTAGTTGAGAGGCAGCGTATTGTCTTAAAAGCAAATAATCTAGACTTCTAATCTTATTAGCCGCATTAATTTCCATTACATTCTTCTTAGACTCGAGTAATTCAAAATCCGTTTGAAGTTTTTGAAAATTAGTGACCACTAACTCTTTTTCTTTAAGTTCATTAGAAAGATCTGATCTTAAGGTTTCAATTTCTTGCAAATGACCCATTTGTTTGTTTCGAAAATGATCATATTCGGGATTTGTTAGAACACTAGACGAAGGAACTAATTCCAAAGTTTGAACTTTCTCGTTGCATAAGGCAAGCTCATCAGACAAATTCTTATTCTTAGCTAGGGTTTCTAAGAGTGCAGCATTCATTTGGCTAAGTAATGTAGCAGGAACCATGACCAAATCTTGTTGAGCAGGAGTATGCGTATGCGAAATGGCTCCCGGTTGTGATTCACTCAAAGTCTGGGGACTCACATTGATATTACTATCATTGATTGTCTTCTCATTTGAAAGACTCACCACCGAAGACTCATTCGAATCAGCACGCTCTTGCACAACTTGATGTGGTTGAATACTAGTATCAGTGGTATTATCAGTGGTATTAATAAGTACCTCAGATCTTTTTTCTGGCCCTAGGCTAGAGATAGTTGCCATAAGAGCTTCCTGTGCAGATTGAAGTTCATCGCAGTCTGAATCATAAGCATCAAGATCATCTGCTTGGTATGCTGCATTCTGTGTAGTGACAACGTCTTGTTCAGCAATCCCTGGATCAGCAAGAAATGCAAGCTCCTCTTAATCAAGTTCCCTTCCTTGTGCCTGAGCATTCACCAGATAAATCTTCTCTGCAAACCATTGACCATCCCTTCTCCTCTTGGGTTTCTTGCAATCCCTGGACATGTGACCTTCTTCTTTGCAGTTGTAGCATGTAATCATTCTCAACTTGCATGTGGAATTAGCCCGTGGAGGAGTGTTGACCATTAGAGCAGGATTGACCGTGCGTGCATTGGTGGTTGATGTAGTAGGTCTCCCCTGATAAGGTTGAATAGGTTGAACCATTACCCTGCCATTCTCAATAGTAGCTTGTTGGCGAGAATTGGATGAATTCCTCAACTGATTGTTAGTAGGAGCTGGTCCTCTAAATCCTCGTTTGCTTAATGTCCTTATGAGATAAGCAGACATAGTGGCTAACACTTCAACTGGATCAGTTCCTTGTTTGAATTCAGGAATGGGGACTTCATCATCACAATACATTGCTTGATCTTGTTGAGCTGCATAAGCACTAGAAGGAATACTCATGTGGTCAGAGTAGCTTGTTGGATATGCTGCATTCTCTTGATAAGAAGAATATGAAGACTGAGCATAAGGTGCAATGCTTGCTGGGTGAGGTTGTGAAGCATATTGTGATGAAGGTGCATTAAACCGATATTGTTGCTGATGTGAGGTGGGTGGTTGCGGTAGAATCGAATATTGGGGGAAGGTTGGTGTCATGTAAGGTGATGGATGATAGGCTTGGTGTCCCAAGATATAAGGAGTGTTGTTGTGTGACAAGCTTGGTTGATTCGCCATCAAAGCTAAAGAATCAGGGTACATACCTCGAGGTGAACGGTGCATGATCACGTGTTTCTCATGCTGCTGAAGAAAAGCATAGAGTTGATCCAAATTGCACTTATGCAAATCCCTGGTTAACTTAACATCGGTAATATACTCACCCCATTCAGCTTGAGGTAAAGTATTCAAAAATTTGGTGTTAACCTGGAATGGAGCAATCACGAGATTGTATACATTCAGATCATTCATGAGAGTAGTGAATCTGAAGTAATAGTCGTGAAGCGTTTCCCCTGGGCTGTACGTGAATCTATCAAACAGATCATACAACTGACATTCCCTTTCCTGTTTGGTAAGAGACGTACCTTGTAGCAACACCTTTAGACGTTCCCATAAATCCTTTTCCACCGTATACTGACTTACCATTCGATAGATGTCATGTGGAAGAGCTTGGAGAATGGTTTGAAGAGCCTTTTTGTCTGCATCGGCAACAAGTTGTTGAGCTGGTGTAAGTTCTTCAAACTCCCTTGGTCGAGTCACATTGTTAACCACGATGGTACCATAGTCAAGTGGACCATTTAGAATTGACTTAACCATAAGCCTCCCATATGTCGGTTTTTCCTTAAGGTATGACATCATACGGCCTTGCCATGCTTCAAAGACTTCTTTAATGAGCATTGGAGGGCGATTATCCGTTCCCGTAATGACGGAAATGTCCGTAAGTGATGTCATCTGAGGCATTAATGAATTCGGATTCATTTTGTTCACTTCAAAGAGACAAAGATTATCGGTTGATCGAGCAGTGAAGTAAAGTTTGTGAGTTGTGTTGAGTTTTTGTTGTAAGAAACAAAGATTAAATCCTCTAAAAAATCGTCGAAAAAACAAGTAAAATATCCCTTGATCCGGAACTTTTGTTGATTCGGAAGTGTTGATTCGGAAGATTTTGGCTTGGAACTCCTTGATCCGGAACTTTTGGTTCGGAAGATTTGATCCGGAACTTTCCATGATCCGGAACTTTTGGTTCGGAACTTTTGATTCGGAACTTTGTCTTGATCCGGAACTTTCCTTGATCCGGAACTTTCCTTGATCCGGAACTTTTGGTTCGGAACTATTTGATCCGGAACTTTGTCTTGATCCGGAACTTTCCTTGATCCGGAACTTTTCTTGATCCGGAACTTTTGGTTCGGAACTTTTTGATCCGGAACTTTCCTTGATCCGGAACTTTTGGTTCGGAACTAATTGATCCGGAACTTTTGTTGATCCGGAACTTTTTGATCCGGAACTTTTTGGTTCGGAACTTTGTCTGGGAAACAGAAACTTGTACGAGTATTCAGTCGATCAAAAAAATGAAGAACAAACCCAGATTTTTACCAAATAACCCAAAAAGTTTTGTGATTTCTACTAAAGTAAGTAAAAACTAATACTTATCTACTAATCCCAATCACAAAATCACCAAAAACTCCAAGAATCAAGATGGATCTTCTTAAAGAACACTAATACAATCAAAAACTAAATAACAACACAAATCATTACCTTAAATCACCCCATAGCTCTTGATACCAAATGTAGAATATTGATAAACTATGAATCTATGAAGTGGGTTGAAGATTTCTAGAGAGAGAAACTAGTGAGAGAAAGTGAGAGAGAAACTATGTGTTTTTCATTAAAAATGAGAAAAGTGGAATGTCAACAACCAACCCCTTTCCATGGTGGAAAGAGGTATTTATATCCAAGGCCATTATTTGGGCTTGGGCCGACCCATGACAAGCCCATGGGTCGGTTTCTTACTTAACTTTATAAGTAACATTAACTACGAGCTATTACAACATTAATACTATTGTGGAGTGACCGATACTTCTAATATACGTTAAAACGTATTTCTAACATACGTTGTTTTCCTAAACGCGTGTTTTTACTACCATCAGATAGGATAAACATATGTTGATGTTAGGGTGTTAGAATGGTTAGAAAAGTGGTTAGAATTGATCAAAGTATGATTTTAGGTAAGATTTTAGGAGGTAATTTAGATCAGTGGGAAAAAGGCTGTTTTGGGTACCTTATAGTTTGATTATTGATTAACTATTTAGATACGGTTGTAGAGAATTCGATTAGCTTCGATTTGATATAAAGTAGAGCTTCTAACTCCAAACGAGTGTGAAGTTATGATAGTTTGATTATTCGTGTACCAGGAGACGAGTATCAACACAATTTAAAGTTGTTGTCGATATTTGAATCGAATCTCGGGGACTATAGAATGAGTTTTGAAATGAGTCAAGGACTGATGAAAATGTGTAAACCTTAGGTTTTGAGTCTATATTCAAAACAAGGTGTCGGTTGTGTAAATGGAGTCGTTTATAGAAGTTAAAATGGTTATATGAGTCGATGACGTAAAACTGTCCGTTTTTTGTGGTTCAAAGATGTGTTGGGCAGGGAACTTTAAAAGTAAAATCTTTTAACCAACTTTTGGAGGACTTTATATAGATAGTGAGTGAGTTCTCTGAGTAGTATCATAAATGTTTGATGTGTCTAAGTGGGGTAAATGAGTTTGTACATTTGGTATGTACCGGCAGATTTTTATCGATAGAATGGTTTAATTAAGTAAACATATAGAAGGGTGAAATAGTATCACTTGTATGGTTTTCTTTCGTGTTTGTCGTTATTTTATGACTTTGAGTTTGATGTTATTATGTATGGTTTATACTCGAGTCTATTATTAACGAGTGTGCCTTATTTAATAGGTTGCGATTTTCGTGATTAACGGGCATCACTTATCGTCGACGATCATCTTCCACGTATCTTATACTAAGGTGAGTCTATAGCCTCGCTTTTAAATTCTTTAATTGTTTTAGAAACTTGCGAGGGGGATAACATGCAAATTGTTTTATTAAAGAACTGAAGGGTACAACTATAGAATGCGGCAAACCCATTAATGGGTGCAACTAGAAGTTGTGGGAACCCTGTTTATTGAAATTGATTTATTGAAACTGAAGGGTACAACTAGAAGTTGTGGAAAACCTATGCTTGTTTTAAAAATAGAACACAAAGAAATGTTTAATGCCATGTTTATTATTATAAGTTGTTTATTTTCGCTGAGTAAAAAGTCCCAATTATATCATGAATTGTTAACTACCGAGTTATGGTAGACGCTTATACATGGAATAGTACTATTGGGAGTTACCCCTCCCGTCCGGCAACGATTAGCTATCGTTTAAGCACAACGTTGCTCGAAGTGGATTCGTGTTCGAGAGTTTTCCTATACACTTAGCGAGGTGTATGGTGGGAAAATATTGTGGTAACGTTTCAATATCATGAGGCTTATAATAAATATTTATAACTTTGTTTGATCAACATCGTTATGGTTGATGGCTTTAAAACACATTAGTGTTCGGTAATGTTTATTTATAAACTCTATAGATTCACTCAACTTTTGTTGACAAATTTTAGCATGTTTTATCTCAGGTCCTTAAAGGTAATGGCAAAGGAGGGATTTAAGTGCTTGCAGATTTATATAAAGATGTTTAAAGCTCACTATTTTGGGAAAAATCGTTCAATATCTTTTATTATGAAAAGTGTTGTGTACTTTTGTTAGTTAAATTTTTGGGACCATGTTGTGAACGATTTGTCAAATGTTATTTTAATAGAAGGTTTACTTTTAAAACGATTCTTTTCGAGTCGTTTTCTATTACTTGAGTTGTTGTATTATGAAGTAGCACCCCATATGAGCTTCCACATATGACCGAAATTGGGGGTGTTACAGATTGGTATAAGAGCTTAAGTTATAGAGAACAATAGATTTTACAAAATAAAAGTTTTGAAATCTTTTAACTATAACTATTGCAAGCGAAATCTCCGAATTACCGATAGGACCGGAAAGAGAGTATTTATATATATGGGATATATTAATGTTATAATTTGAAATATTTGTGCTTGTAAGTTACAAGTCATGTTTTTATTTATATAATTATAAATGTTAATTTTATATTGATTTGAGGTATTATTATGACATAGATTGTCACGAAGCCATTTCCAAACTAAATCCCATTATTCCCGAGTTTAACTAAGTTGTGGATCTCGATAATCCTAACCAAATGGGTAATATTCCCAATGATAATTATTTGGTTCCAAAGATTTTGATTCCATGATTCTTATTCTGGATTTATCGATCCTTCCATCTTGTTTAGTAGATTCACTCTTCGTTCTCATTGATCTTCGACTTCATATTGTTTTAGAAACATGTTTTCTGAAATTGTAGTTGTTGTTCATAAGGAATTTGTATTGATTGGTACGATATTTACATGCCTACTAAAATGCCTTACCATATCACTAGAATTTCGTTATATCGGTTTTTGCTGTATTCGAACTTGATCTTTTGTGTTAAACGAAGATGCTCAAATAAGGTAATTTATCATTTGACACTAGATCTTATGGTACAAAATGTCTAAAGGGACGAGTATGGTTACCATTATTCGGAGGATTGAGAAATCTAATTATGTTGGAATCTCATAAGTCCAAGTATTCCATTCATCCCGGGTCGGATAAAATGTATCATGATTTGAAGAAGCTGTACTGGTGGCGAACATGAAAGCGGATATTGCAACCTATGTTAGCAAGTGCCTGACATGTGCTAAGGTTAAGGCTGAATACCAAAAGCCATTTGGGCTACTTCAACAACCCAAAGTTCCTATTTGGGAACGTATTACCATGGACTTCTTATGAGACTGCAATTATACATAGTCTCATCGTCCAAATCGGGCTTAAAATGCTTAAAATATCATTAAAATACCCAAAAATATGCCTCTGTTTGTTCGTTGTGTATTTTAAGTACGGATATCATGAAATCAACAAAAGATCACAAGAATCAAGCAAAAACGAACACGGGAAACGAAGCCGCACAAAGAACCGGACCCGAGAAATGAATTTCCAAAAATACCCTTGAAGTTTTGAAGATTGTCAACTTTGGTCCCTCATTTTTTAAGATTTAGAAAGAAAGGCCCTTGGAGAATTCATTTGTACAAGAAAAGTCCTCCATTTTGAAGATTATACATGTTTATCCCTTGAAGAATGCATAATATGCATATAAAGCCCTTGAAACAAGTATTCATAAAACTTTGTGGCAAAAGTAGAAAAAGGCAAACTTTATTTACAAAGGATTTGTGATTTGGCTGTTTTAATCTTCATTTGACAAAGACTAAGGAGTACAAGGGCCATTTGTGGCAGACATAAAAACTCACCTCAGCCTATCACCATTCCACCTCACTCCTTCCACCCAATCACAACCCACCACCTCATCCCATACTCCCACGTCACCCTTCCACTAAGTTTTATTAACTGATTTTTAATCAGTTTATACAAATGGGAGGTAAACAAGAATTTAAAACTAATTAACCCCTAAACCTAATCTAAACCATACTGTTTATCCTCCCTCACCCTATAAACCCTAGATTACGAATTCATTAAAAATAAAGGGTTTTTGTATGATTAACTCCAGAATGATGATTAAACCTCCCCTATTCACATCCCACTATCAAAGAACCCATCACCTTCACCCAAATGGTCCCACCATGGTTCCCCTGTCACTCTATATTGGGTAAAAAACGAATATAGACAGCAAATCAACAGCTATATGATGAAACTTGTTCCCAAAGGTGTTTGATCAACGTCCAAGATCAAATTGCAAGCTGTCTCATCACATGTCCAAGTATGACCAAGAATTTCAAACTCAGTCCAAGGGCAAATCAGGGATTTAACGGCTAGGGTTTTTAGCAACTGTATTTTTTTTATTTAGAATTCTAGATATTTCCACGTAGTACTATAAAAGGAGACGTTTGTGTCCCTTTTACCTCTTGTTCTAGTTTTTGTAACTTTTTAATTTAGTAATGAAAATGAATTTTTAAATTTTACAAACAACTGAGTTCCAATTTACTGTTTTGATAGTTTAATCATTTACATTTATTTGCAAATTTAGTTTAAAAGTTTATCAAAGGTTTTGTTCAAGAAAATGTTTGGTAAAAACGTTTTTGACTTTTTTTAGAAAATCGAATTCAAACACAAGGAGAAGTGAAAGTGGATCATTGTGTTTGGTTTGTGTTCTTGTTAAATCTTGTAAGTTTCAATTTGGTTCAAAGTTGGTTTTCGAATTGGTTTCAAAAAGTTTAATTAAGAATCTGTTTTTCTTTCTCTCTAATTGAGCTTACTGTTTCAAAAGCCATACCCACAAGCTCTTGACACCAGCTTGTGGCTTTGCTTTTTGGAGCTTGTATTTCTCTTTTCTTGGTTTACTTTGTGATGTGCAGGCTACAAGTTCTAAACAAGACCCATTTTCCCATTTCCATTTCATTCATTTTTGAAGATATGGTAAACCCCAATGGTCAGTTGTAGACCATTCAATGGGGCTCTCTACACTAAATTGAGAAGCTCATATAAGCTCTTTAAAGCTGCCAAATTATGAGAGAAGGCATCAACCTAAGTTTAGGGGCTTGAAGCCTCTTAAATATTTCTAGTTTTTTTGAGTTTTGTATGAACCTGCTTTTTGATGCTTGTAGTAGTTGATTACTTGATGATTATGTGTTAGTTAACTGTCTTATGCATGTTTAATAGCCTTATATAGAGTTTGGTTCAATTTAGCTTTTAAGTCTTTGTTAAATTTTTATAATCTGAATATTAAAGGGTGTTTGGGTTTACTGATAATAGGGGTTTAGGTGACACTAAATCTAATATATTCAGTCTAAACATACTTGATATGTTAGTGTTAGGTTAGGTCAATTGTTAGTTTCAATATTGGTAGGTTAATTCAGAATTTTGTTGGTAAAACTTTGTTAAAATAGCATTTAAACATTCAGCAGGTATGAACTAGTTTGTTTTAGTCATTTGAGGTTCCAAATCTTTGAATCTGTTAAGATATTTGTTCATCTAGGACTTAGGGTTTATTGGTTATAGTTTAGTTGTGTTTTGTGTTAAATTTGGTGGTTTGAAATTTGTCCTTAGACCAAATAGATCAGCAAGAAGTCTCACAGACCCCCACATAACATCACAGTAACTGTTTATTTCCCTTTTTGTGTGTTACTTGTGCTTGGACCTAGGTGTTTTCTTGTTTAACTTGACTCCCTACAGTCCACTGAGTGTAAGGGTGCCCCTTGTTCCAAAAGAAACCAAGTAACAAGTCTCAAATCCACCAAAACGTGCCCAGACCTGTTTACTTTGACTAAGCAGTGGGAAAAACTTCCCACTGTTAGTGCAAGTGTTGCCACTACTACACTACCAAACAAAACCACACAGGCCTGTTAACATCAGTTTATGGATTTTTTGTCTTATGTAACCAAAATTGAGTGTTTTTTATTATTTTTATTTTTCCCATGTTTAATTATTTATTTTGAGATTTTTCATTAAGTTTGTTTTTTAATTACTGTTCATTTGTTATTTTTAGATTTAATTCAATTTAAATTAGTTTTTATTAATCTGATTTTTGTCTTTTAGCGCAAAAAAGGTTGATTTTCTAGTTTTAAAAATTTTCATAGTTTCAGAATATTATTTTAAGATTTTTAGATTAAAAAGATTCATTGTTCACTTTGTTTTATTAATTTTTAGATTTAATAAGTTTAAATAGCTTTTAATTCAAATTATTTTGTCTTTTAGTGAAAAAAAAATACCTTTTTCAAACTTTTTAATTTTTCTACTGTTTAGAATTATAATTTAGGACTTTTCAAACAGTAAGTTTATTTCTAGCATTATTTTATTATTTTTAATCATTATTTTAGTTTAAAAAGTGTTTTTAGTGTTTTAAAAATAGAAAAATAGTTTTTAAAAATTAGGAAAAATAATTTTTAGTGTTTAAATAATATAAGTGAGATATTAGTTTGATAAAATAAGATTTTGAACTTTTTCTTAATTATATTTAATTTTAGGGCTTTAATTAGCATTTAAAATTGAATATTTAATTAATAAAAGGTTTTAAAATTTATTTATTGAATTTTAATTCTTATTTAAGATATTTTAAACTTAGTTTTAATTTTTAATTAATTTTTAGGTTTAATTTTTAATTTCGTCGCGTTTTACGTAATTACGTCATCGTTTTACGTTATACGTCGTAGTGTAATCGTATTCGTAGCTCGTCTTTTTATTTTTCTATCTTTAAACCAAAAAACAACATTAATCCAAACTTTGATTTGATATAATTGGCATACACAACATACACCTCCAACGAACTCGCACTTATTCGGTTTTACGGTTTTTTCATTAAATCGTAACGCTTAATACTTGCCGCTCATACGCGTTTTTCCTAAAACGTGTATGATTTACACTACTTCAATTTTGGCGCCGCTGCCGGGGAGGTGTTTTTTGTGCCATTATACATATCGTGTTTGTGTGAGTAGTGCGTTTTTGCTTTTCAATTTTTGGAAAGCGTAAATATCGTACATACACATTTTTGTTATTTTTCTCTATTATATTATAGTAACCAAATAAATCGTGTTTAGTTTTCTTAAATTAAACATACAACAATCTTTTAATATATTGTAGATATATTGGTTTTCGTTTTCTTGTGAATATTATTAATATATTGTACTACGTATCACAATAAATATTCAGTATCTCCAAAAGCGTGAAAACGCAACCTTAATTGGGATTTCATCACTCAATTATTGTATTCGAATCTAAAGCATAAGTTTAAAGGCAAAATAGATAAATACTTTCGTGAGGCTTAATTTTGATTAACACAAACTATAAGGTGGGTATGAGGCGGTTGTATTTCACGACCTAGGGAAAAAGGCTCTTAAGTGCTTAACGGCGCCTCGTTTCCCCCGCTTGCTTGTGCATGTTTTGAGAAAGAGGGCTAATCGAGGGTTTGCCGCCCAAGTATTATCTACGTATACTATATTTGCTTGTTTTCAAGATTAAACCCTCTTGAACGTTTTGGTGTCCCACCAACGTTCTAAAGTCATCTAAGGCGTTCACCCTACGTGATCGTTTTCATTCTTTGAGGCTCCTTTAATCGAGAAATCGATTCGAGGAGAGATTTGTAGATTTGAGTCTACGTAATACACTAAAATCCAAAAAAATTAAAAAACAATCAAAAACCAAAAAAATTGAAAAAACCAAAAAACCGCAAAAACAATCTTCTTTGCTACCCCCATTCTACGCTTAGTGCATGCGCACTCGATCGAAGGATTATGCTAATTCTAGCGACGCTTCGAATTGACGCAATCGTAATCGAAGGAATCGATGACGTAAGACGAGATTTAGAAACCGACGTTCCTAATATCGTTGCTGAAGAGACCGTAGACGAGATGGCCGACAATCGTTCGATGATAGAATTGCTCCAAGCGCTCACCAAGGGTTATGGACACGCGATCGTAATTCCCGCTATCGAAGCGGAGAATTTTGAGATTAAGTGCGGAATTCTTTCGTTGATTCAAGCTACGAAATTTCGAGGTCGTGAGGCGGATAATCCTCAAGATCACATTCGTAATTTTGATAGTCTTTTGCCCACGAGCAAGTTTAAGAACGTCGACACCGATGTCGTCAAGCTTATGCTTTTTCCGTACTCGCTCGATGGTGCCGCCAAGGATTGGTACGAGAAAGAGCCACCTAATCCCATAATTACGTGGAAGGATCTCGTTTCCAAGTTCGTTAATCATTTTTTCCCACCATCTAAAACGACGTTTTTCAAAAACGAGATTACGAGATTTGAGCGAAAACCGAATGAATCTTTTAGAGATGCGTGGGATCGTTTTAAGGAATTGCTTAGGCAATGTCCTCACCATGGAATTTCCGAGTTGCACCAAATCGATACGTTTTACAACGGTCTTAGTTTTCAAGAACAAGATTCGTTGAATTCCGCTGCCGGTGGCAAGTTTTTGTGTAAGACTCTGAAAGATGCATTGATGATTATCGAGAATCGATCTAAGGTTTACCAACTCCGCAACGCACCAAGTTTTGCCAATGTCGCCAATGTTAGTAATTCTAATCGTGACATTGAGAGAGTTGATGAGAAAGTCGACAAGTTGACGAATGTGTTTATGTATTTTCTAATCGAAATGCAAAAGAAAGACGCTCCCGCTACGATGAAAGCGGTTGAGACCTCGTGTACGTTTTGCGGTGGACCACATAATTATTACGAGTGTGCGGCTACGGATGGCCAAATGTCGAGTGTAAACGCGTTAAACAACAATTTTCAAAATCAAAATAACGCGGGTCCATCACAAGGAAATTATAACCAAGGCAACAATTTTCAAAACCGTAACAATTTTCAAGGAAATAATCAACAAGGAAATTTTCAAAATCAAGGTTATGATCAAGTTCGTAATTTGAATTGGCAAAACCGAGATAACAACAAACCAAAACTCGAGTTTTCAAAACAACAACAATCAAGGAAACAATTTTTCAAATGGTAATCAAGGAAATTTTCAAAGGAGTAATCAAAACCAAGGGAACTTTAATTCAAATCAAAATAGTTCGTCAAACGATTTTCAAGAATACATGAAAACGAATGAGGCTAATATGAGACGTTTAGAGGGACAAATTGGTACTTTGAAAACGACTTTTCCAATACTTTGAAAAATCAAAACACGAAGATTAAGCAAGGACAAATTGATATAAAAAAGATGTTTTCGGCTATTATGAACAAAGCCTCGGGTGCTTCATCGAGTTCGTTACCTAGTGACACTGTTGCTAATCCGAAGGAACAATGTAAAGCCGCCTCATCTCGTGAGAAAGTCGTGTGATTACCCCTACCCTTGATAGATTTTGTGTTGTTCCTTCTTCTCAACCCTCGACTTCTAAGACGCCTTCATGTTCTAAAGTCGATGGGGTGAACGTGGCGACCAAGGAAAAGAGTGCACACCATCGTGTACCTCGAATTCCATCCACGGTTCAAAAAGAGAGCTTTATCGACCTCACGCAAGTAACCCTTGAAGAAACTTGTGCATCGATCCTTCTTAAAAAACCTAAAAGGCAAATGCCGAGAAAGGAAGAGGATCCGGGCCAATTTCTACTACCTTGTGTTTTTTCCGAGATTGAGGGATGTTTAGCCTTGCCTATTTAGGTGCTAGCATCAATCTCATGCCTCATTCTCTTTGGAAATTGATGAGATTGCCTTCACTTACCCCCACGAACATGACAATCGAGCTTGCAAATTGTACACCTTTAATACCAATTAGAATAGCCGAGGATGTCTATGTTAGAGTTGTAAAGTTTGTTTTTCCCGTGGATTTCGTCATTTCCGATTACGAGTGTGACCTTAAATGTCCCATTATTTTAGGTCGACCATTTTTATCGACGGCTCGAACCGTAATCGATGTTCACGAGGGGAGACTTACTATGAGATATGGGGAGGAGAAAATGGAATTTTTCGCAAATAAATCCCAAGTTTTTAATGATCATGAAAAAATTGAGGTTGCAAAACCCGATGTTTCAAATTCTAATGATTTCAAAATGTTAACTTTAGCGGAAAATATAAGGCTTAATGCATGTTTTGAAAGAATTAAGAAGAACAATTTTAAGGATGACGATTTTAATGATAAAGAATACGTGTACCTAATTCAAAAGGGTATTCATAGATTTATGGATGAAAAATCACTTTGGGATGTATTTGGCGAAACAAGTGAACAACCAATTCCGAAGGGCGACGTTAGTGCCATCACGACAATGAAAAAAATGGTCTCGTCTTCACCACCTTCGAAGGACCACGTCTTTGAGGCTTCAACTTCTAACTCCATCGAAGTGCCTCCTTTTCCTAGCCCAACACCCGTTGAGGCTAAAGGTTTCATCGACATCGATCCTCTCGTCTTAGAAAAGTCACCTAAGCATAGCCCTAGGGCTTGTAAGACCATGGTTGTGAGTGCTCACATAGACTCTTTCTTTGATGATGACGATGGCGATTTTGCCGAGATTGACCACGTGATTAAAAATCCACATGCCATTTTTGATTCTCCTAAAAAGAATTATAAATGTGGTAAGTACGATGATTACGAGTTTGATCCCGAGATTGAGGAAATTAATGTAACGAGTGTTAGCTCTTATGCCTCCACTTCCACCTACGAGTGAGGTTGATCTTTCCAAAATCGAGGATGAACTTGATGTGTTGAAACGTCTTATTATCGATGACGAACCAACTCACGTGACCAAAAATCCCATTCTCGAGGAGTTACCTAATCAACACTCATTGAGAATGACGTATACCACATTCGTGAGGATCTAACTTATCAACGATCCCCACAAATGAATGATGGTTTTGTGCTTGATCGTGATCTCTTCGAGAGAGTTTCTAAAATCCTCAATGAAGGGAATGAAAAACCATGGTTTGAAAAACCCATCTATGGTGAATAAATCGATGAGATGCACGGTTATGAGGATGACGAATATGTTGACCCTGAGGGGGCGGTGTTCTTTGTTGATCGACGTTTTGAGAACTTATACAATCCACCACCCCTAACCGCGACTTAAATGTGAGGATTTTTAGCGTGACTAATCTTGAGTTTGAAACGCCAAATATTTTTGACATCATCAAATCGGGTTTTCATAGAGAGTTTAAAAACGATGAAAAAGGAAAAGATTTTGAACTTGATTTAAAAGATTTTTCTACAAGTTTAACTCCGTCATCACCGTGTTATATGATTGCTACCACATCGTCTACTCCTTTTGATGAGTGTTAGTGTGGTTTTAGTGTGTGGAAGCCCCTTATGTTCCCTCACATTTCTCCACCGAGGACGAGATATTCGATCCCGAAATTGCTTGTAAAGGGAAATCTCGGTCTTCCACCGATGCAATAAATGGAAATCATATTTATTTGCTTGGTGTGAGTCTACCTCGAGTAGCTCATAAGTTTGTCTTACCCATTGCCCCACCTTTCTACTTCTCATCTCTTTTCTTTAACCCCTTTGGGGTTTTAGCATGCGTTGGAGTAGCGTTGTTTCGTCTTTCATCCGAAAACGAGGACGCTATCTTTGACCCTGGTATACGTTTATCGGGTTTTTAAAGTACTCCACGTACTTTTGGGCATTGTTTATCATATAAGCCCCACCAAAAAATGACCATACCATGATTATCCCTAAATGGTCACATTTATGGGGATTCGAGTCGAGCTTTTGACTCGGTTATAAAAACAAGGTGCCTCGTGGGGGATTCTCATGCTTATCCTTGTAAATATTATTGCTCTCTAATTAGTTAACGAGGGGACTTGTGCTCTTCCAACCTTTGTTCCATGGTTGTTTGTGATTGTGATTCATTAGGTTCATCGTCATCATTGAAGCCTCTCGTGTTCGTTTTACGGATCACTCGAGCTTCGATCGTTGCCTTTGGAGATTCCCATATCTGATGATATCCTTTTATGTTCTAACGTTTATCTTATTAGCATAACTCATTAATGGCTTTTAGGTTATTCGTTTTACCCTTTCCATGCTCGAGATTAAGCATTCAACTACGTCTCTAGTATGGGGGTGTTTCACCCCTAGACTCGAAACATTGAGGACAATGTTTAGTTTTAGTATGGGGGTGAGTAGATACTTCACCTTGCTTACGTCACCACGCAATCCAACTTTCATCTTTTTGTTATCGTTTTGTTGCAAAATAAGGCTAAAAATGGCCAAATTTTAAATTTTTTCCCTTGTTTTTCGTAAGTGTTTAAGACACGAATGTAGGTTTTCCGATGGCGAGAATAAGAGTAATTTTTGACTCGACCGTGCGTGTTGAGCACTTAGCTTCGATTCCTTAACTTTTTAGGCTAAGTCTCTTAAATGAGGACGAGAAATAATAGAGTTATTTATAAGTCTCGTAATCTTTCACGATTTCATGTGTAGTAATTATTAACTTATTCTCCCCATGCTTTTGTTTAAATAAATTCAATAAGTAAGGTCGTACGATTTAAAAGGTTACTTAGCTTCTAGCCCAAGATCGTTTAAAAGTTGCTCGTGTTCGAATTGAGTTCATAGCCAAGGCATAACTTATTGAAGCGGGATGCGAAGATTGGCAAGTTCCAAAAAGGCCCTCACGAGGCATGAGGAACTCCATTTTGTTGCTAAAGATCCAAGATGATGTGAAGTATCATCATTCCAAAATCAATATGAAGGATCAAGACACACGACGAAAAGCAATATACTCCCCTGAAGATCATGGAGAAGTCTATCCAAAAAGACTCTAACAAGGTATGAGGATAAATATATCCAAGTCCGAAAAGGAGGCAGATCATTTTATATCAAAATCCCAAATAAAGATTGAAGAAAAATGATGAAGTCGTGGTCCAAGTTTGAAGAAATTCCATATTTGAAGAGAAGACCATTATTTCAAGAACGTCTTCCAAGATTTGAAGTTTGAAACACACGCCAAATATCGATCCGAGAAAGGTCTCAAATCGTGAAACGAGTTATGCTAAGATATGAACTTAAGGAGATTACGAGAAACCGTTTTAAAAGATCGTGTCCTTCGGCTAACTATCAATTAAATCGTGCTACTTTATTTTCGGCCTTAATAAAATATCAAAATAAGTCAATGATGTATCCTTGTGATCATTAAGACAAAATAACATATATAAGATATACCAATTAGGAATAAGGGAGTCTAAGTGTGTGATTAACACTCAATAGTAATGATTGTGTTGCTAACTTATAATAACAATGATCTCGTTACACGCTTAGCATGGAATTGGGGGAAAGTTGAGGATGACGAACTTATCTCTATGAGCCATTCACGTGTTCTTATTCTTTGACCCTAAAAGTCACTGAATCGTGATGAAAACAATACATTATGTCTAAAACACGTGTAGTAGTTTATTTAAGTTTACGTTTTCAATAAATGTCACATAAAAATGAATTTGGAAGTGCTATGATACTTAATTCTAGCATTGCGTGGGGAAACGACAATGTTTTAGTATGGGGGAGTGATGATACTACATTTATACATAGTCTCATCGTCTAAATCGGGCTTAAAATGCTTAAAATATAATTAAAATACCCAAAAAATGCCTGTGTTTGTTCATTGTGTATTTTAGGTACGGATATCGTGAAATCAACAAAAGATCACAAGAATCAAGCAAAAACGAACACGGGAAACGAAGCCGCACAAAGAACCGGACCCGAGAAATGAATTTCCAAAAATACCCTTGAAGTTTTGAAGATTGTCAACTTTGGTCCCTCACTTTTGAAGATTTGGCAAGAAAGGCCCTTGGAGAATTCATTTGTATAATAAAAGTCATCTATATTTTAAGATTATACATGTTTAGCCCTTGAAGAATGCATAATATGCATATAAAGCCCTTGAAACAAGTATTCATAAAACTTTGTGGCAAAAGTAGAAAAAGGCAAACTTTATTTACAAAGGATTTGTGATTTGGCTGTTTTAAACTTCATTTGACAAAGACTAAGGAGTACAAGGGCCATTTGTGGCAGACATAAAAACTCACCTCAACCTATCACAATTCCACCTCACTCCTTCCACCCAATCACAATACACCACCTCATCCCATACTCCCACGTCACCCTTCCACTAAGTTTTATTAACTGATTTTTAATCAGTTTATACATATGGGAGGTAAACAAGAATTTAAAACTAATTAACCCCTAAACCTAATCTAAACCATACTTTTATCCTCCCTCACCCCATAAACCCTAGATTAGGAATTCATTTAAAACAAAGGGTTTTTGTATGATTAACTCCAGAATGATGATTAAACCTCCCCTAATCACATCCCACTATCAAACAACCCATCACCTTCACCCAAATGGTCCCACCATGGTTCTCCTGTGTTGGGAATTATTTGTTAAGTGTCAAGTACCGTTAGTATTATTCAAGTACTGTTAGTTATCTTTCAAGTATCGTTAGTGTTAACGCGATACATAGTAAGTACTGCTACTTATAAAGTAAGTACTGCTATATTGATTTGGACGAATATATCTTTGTATAAGATATGTCATAGTTATAGTTAGAGTATATCTTATGTGATATACTTAAATAGTTAGAATATTGATAATATACTGTCTGTGATATAGTTATCTTTATAGAATATTCTAAGGTTTCTAGGGTTCCTTACTCTATAAAAGGAACATAGGTACAATGTCATTCATGTACCTCATTCAAGTCGATTAATAAGAGAATCGAATAGTTAAAAGTAATTTTGTTCTTCTATGCTTTATAAGTTAGATTCCGCATAACTTATTTAGTTTGAGTAAGAGTTCTCAAAGTATTTTAGTTTGATTACAAACCACTATACTAGTTCTTAACAGAATATAGATCCTATCAAAGGGATCAACAAGTGGTATCAGAGCTTGTTGAGAGACTCTGAAAAAGAAGAACACAACCCCATACACTCCACTCACACCAAAACTCAATGTCTCAACATGGTGATGACGCTCACTTGGATGATATTCCAAATCCTGATCCAATACCACAGGGACAACCACAAGTTGTGCATCCTGCACCAGCACCAACACAAGGTGTTCAAGCCGTGAATGCTGTAGCTACAACACCTTCTCATACTTCTTATGCTGTCAAACTCCCAGTGCTCAAAGGTGAAAATTATGAGACATGGGCTATGCAGATGGAACATTACTTAAATCACACAAATCACACTGTGTGGCAAGTTATCAAGAATGAGAATACACCTAAGAAGCTACACTGGTTGCCTGATGGTACATGCTATGCTCTACCTGCTGTGACTATTGAGGAGGTACAAGCACAGATCATAGAGAGAAAAGCTAGAACTGCTTTGGCTATGGCTCTTTCAGAAGACATCTTACCTAGCTTTCATCATTATAAGGATGCCCAGGCTATGTGGGATGCCATAAAGCTTAGATTTGGAGGTAATGACAAATCTAAGAAGATGAAGAAGATTGTTCTTAAGCAAGAATTTGATAACTTCTCAATTTCCAGTATAGAGGGATTACATGGTGGCTATGGAAGATTCAGTAAGCTGCTTATTCAATTGGCAGTTTATGGACAAGTAATTCCTAATGAATAAGCTAATCTAAAATTCTTAAGGAGTATTCCATAAGAGTGGAAAGCAATGGCTATGCACTTCATCACAAGAGATGATCTGGCAACAATTCCTTTTGATCATCTCTACAACAATCTTAGAGCATACGAGATGGATGTAAAAGGCATTGAGGTGACCAAAGCAGCAACTACAACAAAGTCTAACTTGGCTTTTGTGTCAGAAGGAAATAGCGGTACTTATTTTCATAATACCGCTAGTGGATCAAGCAGCGGTACATACTTCACAAATACCGCTGGGGGACTTACAAGCGGTACTTACCCACAATGTACTGAAGGAAGCCCTATAGTCTCTCCAAATCCACATGGAAGATCTTCACCATTGTTTAGTGACAATGATGCCTTTTCATTATTTGCTGGACAAGACAACATGCCAAGATTAACACTCAATGACTTGTTCCAAATGGCAGATGCTGATGTTGAAGAGATGGATCTTAAATGGCAAGCTGCTATGGTGTCAGTAAGATCTAACAGGTTCTTTAAGAAGACTGAAAGAAAGATGTCTGTTAATCCTAATGAGCCATTAGGATATGACAAGTCCAAAGTTGAATGCTATAACTGTGGAAGGAATAGACACTTTGCAAGAGAATGCACTAGAGACAAAGCTGAGAGTAGCAGTCAAAAGTCCAAGAACAGCTATAGAACTAGTCTAAGAATAACTGAAAGCTTTCCAAAAGGAAACAGGAGGAGTCCTAAAGGAACCAAAGCATTGGTGACTATAGATGGAGTGGTGAACTGGGCTGAAGATGAAGAAGAGTTTGGTTTAATGGCTCTCTCACATGAAGATACTGAGGTACATCCTTGTTCTAAAGACTATGTTCTTAAATTTAATAGCTTAAAAGTAGAACTAGAGGAACAATATCAAAAAGTCAACACATGCACTGTAGAACTAAATGCTTTTAAACAGGTGTTGCTAAGTTAGAAGAAAATATAGTTTTGTATAAAAAGGGTCAACAAAACTATGAAGAGAAAATAAGAATTTTAACTCTTCAAATGAGGGAAAAAGATGTGGAGATTAAAGCCTTTGAAAGACAACTTTTGAAAGTGTCAGCAGAAAATGAAGCTTTACAAGCCATTCTTTATAATGAAAGGGAAGTGATTAATCATTGGCAAAAGTCCTCTAAAGGATTGGGAAAACTGATCAATTCACAAATGTGGTATTATGATAAGTCAGGCCTAGGATATATTGAGGACCAACCTGAGATAACTTTAACTGACAAGGACTTATCAAAGGGGATTTTTGATAGTTCTAGTGAGTCAGATAGTACACCTGAGAATGATAGATATGCTGAAGGAATGTAGGCAGTTCCTCCACCATTATCAGGAATTTTCATGCCCCCTAATAATGATACAAGTATAGAGTTAGAAGAACCAAAGGTTAAAAATACCTCAAACTCTAGTACTTTGTCACAAGATAAGACTGTTGTGACCAAGAACATTGTTTATCCACCTTTAATAAACAATTTTGTTTCTGAAGAATCTAAGACTAGTTCTGCTCCCAAGCAGGTAAAAACTCCTAGCAAGACATTGGATAATGATGTAAAACATAATAAAACCAAGAGGGGTGGGTTAGGTTTTGAGAAAGTTAAGTCAAAACAACCTTTTGGGTCTTCTTTGAGAAGAAAAGGATGTTATGTTTGTGGTAGTCTAATTCATTTTATCAAAGATTGTACTTTGCATGAAGATAAAATTGTGAAGCAAAAGGCTGCACAAAAGGTCATGAAAATTAGTAATGGGGAAAATGCACAGGTTAATAGGAAACAGAAACTTAAGAATGACAAACCTAAGTTTGATCACTCAAAAAGGTAGCTAAACAGGTTAAAAATAACTATACCAAAAGTTTTGTTCCTAGAGTAGTAATTATGAAACAAGGTCTAATACCTTTGAAGTCTGGTAAACCAAGTACCAGCAAGTCTAGAACTGCAAGTACTGCTAGACCAAATTTAAGTACTGTTGGTTCAAAGTTTGTTAAACCAAAGTTCTCCAAGACTTCTAAGAATGTTGTTGAACAAGCCAAAACATCTAGAAGTAAGTTTAATAACAAACCAGTGCAAATGTGGGTTCCTAAAAGTGAAAAAACCATGTATTAAAGCAAATACTGCTAAAGCGGTAATTAAGGCAAAGAAGTCTGAGCACATAGAGTCACCCTATGTCTTTGACTACATAACTGAAACCATGAAGTATAAGAGTAAAAGCAGCATTACTGGGAATTCTTCTGAACAGACTCTTAAGTGTGTAGGTCCCACAAGATCCGAGCCAAATGTGGCTTGGGTCCCTGTTAAAAACTAATAAGTTTTATTTGTGTGCAGGGGCATCTAATTGATGAATTGAAAGACAAAGGTATAGTAGATAGTGGATGATCAAGACACATGACAGGGAACAAAGATTTCCTTGCTGAATTTGAAGAATTCAGAGGAGGGCCAGTAGCCTTTGGAGGCAGCAAGGTAGAATTACTAGCAAAGGGAAAATCAATACAGGGAACTTGGAATTTGAAGATGTGTTCTTTGTGAAAGAATGGAATGAATTCAATCTCTTTTCTGTATCACAAATGTGTGATAAGAAGAACAAGGTGCTGTTCACAGACAAAGACTGCTTGGTGTTGTCTAAAGACTTTGAGATGCCTAAAGAATCTCAAGTACTGCTTAAAGTACCCAGGCAAGAAAATATGTACACCTTTAATCTTCATACTATTACTCCAACAGGTGGTATTACATGTTTTCTAGCTAAGGCTTCTTATGATGAGTCTAATTTATGGCATAGACGGTTAGGTCATGTGAATTCTAAGAATCTTAACAGATTAGTAAATAGGAATTTGGTTAGAGGGTTACCTAAAAAATCTTTTCAAAATGATTTCACATGTGCTGCTTGTCAAAAAGGTAAGCAACATAGAGCCTCTTGTAAGACCAAAACTGTCAATACTATGACAAAGCCGTTGCAACTCTTGCATATGGATTTGTTTGGTCCAGTTTCTATAAGAAGCATTAGTCATAAGACCTTTTGTCTAGTCATAACTGATGATTATAGTAGATTCAGTTGGGTTTTCTTTTTAGCTCTTAAGAGTGAAACCAATGAAGTACTTAAGGATTTTATCACTTTAGTTGAAAAGCAGTTCACTAAACAAGTTTTAATCATTAGGACATATAATGGGACATAATTCAAGAATGCCGAATTTGATGAATTCTGTAGGTCTAAAGGTATTAAGAGACAATTTAGTAATCCTAGGACTCTACAACAAAATTGAGTAGCTGAAAGGAAGAATAAGACACTAATTGAGGCTGCTAGAACTATGCTGGCTGATTCTCTTTTGCCAAATACCTTTTGGGCAGAAGCAATCAACACTGCATGTTATGTGTTAAATAGAGTCTTAGTGACCAAGCCTCAAAATAAAACACCTTATGAACTTTTGACTGGTGTTAAGCCAACCATAAGTCATTTAGGACCTTTTGGGTGTCATGTGTCTATACTAAATACTCTTGATCATTTGGGAAAGTTTGATGGAAAGTCTGATCCAGGATATCTTGTAGGATATTCATTGCAAAGTAAAGCATATAGGGTTTATAATTTGGCATCTAAAAAGGTTGAAGAAAATGCCCATGTTAATTTCTTAAAAAATAAACCCAATGTCCCAGGAATAGGTTATGCTTGGATGTTTGATTTAGATTATCTAACTAACTCCATGGATTACTATTCTGTGCAAAAGGATTATCAAACTAACAATGCAGGTGAGGAGTCTAGTGCAACTAATGCAGGTACTCAAGAAGAAGTTTCTTCATCAGATGCTGATGTTCATATCTATGTACCCAATATGCCCACTGTTACTCCCATGTCTGCTACTCCCAAGAAGCAAACCATGCCATCAACATATGATCAAGCCTCCCAAGAGCTTCAGAGGCTTCAACATCAAGAAAAGAATGCTACATCTGCTAATAAGCATTCAGGAGAAGAATCTTTTGAGTCACAACACTCAGCAGTACATACTACACCTAGCGGTACTTCATCTGCAAGTACTGCTAAGTCAAAATCTGCAAAGTCTGCTGATTCATTAGAAGATATTTTACAAGCTATGGACGATGAAGACGTGTATGCTAGTCCAGCTGAAGGAATCTTCTCCAAAGCTTCCTATGATGAGTAGGGTGCAGTAACTGATTTCAACAATTTGGAAACAGAAATTCCAGTCAGTTCTATTCCCACTCAAAGAGTCAACTGTGGATTTTCTTTTTAGTAATCCGGTGGTCTAGGTGGGTGGTGGAAGGTGGTGGAAGCCATTGATGAGTTGAGAGAGAAAAGGTTGTGTGTGAAAAAAAGAAAATATGTATTAAACACAAATGAAACACAAGCAACACCCCTCCTTGGAAGCCTTGGAGGGGTATATATAGTCACACAACGCACCTAAACTATACATGGTTTCCTAGTCTAGTCTAAGCGTGTGTGACTATGATAACTAATGGGAATTCTTAAATGTCGTCACATAAAGTGAATTTCCAACAATCTTCCCCCATGGGACGATGTGTAGAATTTTACAATATTTTTCCTAACAAGTACATAATGATTAAGAACAAAAGCTTTCATGAAGCGTCCAATGCTGATGATGTCCTCTGAGGCCTTTGACTTCAAGTCTTCACTTCAAAACGACTCATCTTTAAAGTAACTTGTAGTAGAAATACTGTAACGGCACGAGCTAAGTAACCCATATACTTCTGGTTAAGGAGAAGCTTCTGAATTAACTTCCCCCTAATTTATGCCACATAAACTTGATGTAGAAGCTTTTAAATAGCTTCCCCCTAAACCGACAATCCTCGTAAGCAACTTCAAAGCTTTCAATAAAGCTTAGAATGATTAAGCACACAACGGAATTTAAAAAGCAAGCCCCATCATATAACATGATAATGTTGCTATGAGGGATTGAAAGTTTGGGGCACACCAAGTAGATCAACAACTTTTCTTCTCACGCTTGAATAATTCTTCTGAATTTTTCTTCCCCCTGAGAGTTCAAGTTATGCATACTAGAAAGAATCAAGACATTTCTTCCCCCACTTAGTTGAAGAAAATAAACCAATCCCAAGTATGAAGCTCAAATACTGAATTAGACACTTTATCCCATTCATGAAGTTGACATCGTAACACCAGAGTCAATTAAGTCCCGGAAATGCACATATCTTCTTCTGGAGATGCACCAGAGTCAATTAAGTCCCGGAAATGCATATCTCTCCATATAGGATAATGATGATGAATAATTGCAACAACAAAACAATTAAACATCGAATCAGTAGTGTACCGTTTAGAGATTGATAACGCCACGAGTTAAAACACTGATTTTCTCTACGGATATGAAAAATGTCTCCCCGGAATGTCTTCAAATCAAAAAGAAGGTATGAAGTTCATCACGTGTACTCGTTGTGCGTTTAACGTGTCTTCTTCTTCCCCCTTGATGGTTTCGAAACTCGGAACCAGCAATAAATCGTACGCACATGTACCTGAAATCTCGTGAGAATAATAAATAAGCATAATTATATATTTGGCGAGAATCAGTTGTTGATCGAAATTCTCTACTCATAAACTCTCCATGGCCATTTTTACCAACCCCCTTGTAAGCAATTTGAAGTGACCACTGATAGAATGAACCAGATACATCAAACGTGAAACTGAATAAGAATCCCTCGATCTTGTGACTTAAGCTTGCACAATTGTTGAATGAGGAACGATGGAGAAATCTCTAAGTACCCAATACATCACTGAAGAAGTCTATAAGCACAACACCTCTTGAAATTATCCACGTCGACTAAGCGCGTGACACTGAGTACAACAATGTAACCCCTTTAAGTGATAGTTATCCGAGTCATCAACCAACAACCCCGAACTCGGAAACTAGATAAACAAGTCTTCATTCTAAGATTAAGCACGAGCAAGTTATCTTTGAAGATAAAATAAATACACGCCTTCGAAAATTCCGTCTTCAATTTCACATAATTAATACCCGATCAAACAAATCCGTAGCCACTAAAAATATCGCCAAATTTCTTCGGTCTCGTCAAAATAAATTCTCGTCACTTAGTAACGTCTTTTTGTCATTGTCAAGCCTCGATTATAACCAAAAAAGGCCACACTTAATACACAAATTTTATTCAAAATAAAAAATTTTGAGATAAAAATTGTTGAATATGTTCGGTCCATTATCAGCCTTATACCCACTTTGTAAAGCAACCCAAATCATAAGAATATGACCAACAAATCATCAACTTCCAATATGCAATTGACCAACAACCATCCTGCCACAAATAAATGTCATTGTTATGCCCATTTTTGACGAGATGAATTGGTCCAAAGATTGAGGCCCACTCAAACCTGTAACCGAAGTTCATTGCTAGCCCATATAACTTGTGATAGAACCGTTCCATAAGTTATGATTTAGATATATATATAAATCAACTTTTTCCCTAACCTAACTCATAATTAACCTAAACATTTTATCAACAGCCGCTATCAAACACATAGTAACCTCCGTCCCATCACTTTCTAATATACTCAAACCTCATCTACCATAAAAATACTTCATCTAATCTCATATCAAATCCGAGTGTAAACCCATGAAGAACAAGTCAAACCTCGATCTTATATAATAATACTATGAATCTCATCAATCTTAAATCACAAAACAAATCTGATGCATCCTGAAAGTTGACCAGAAACCAAGAGAAGGCACGAATATCATTTCATATGGTCTCGGGTAGGTGTTAATTGCATGTTGTTTTAATTGTTATAATCAAATAAAGGAGTGATTGTAACAAACTTGTTATAAATCATTCTTTATGTTTCGAAAATAAAATATGGGTTCATACCCAAACATGGATCAATGATGAAAGATTTATTTTCGTGAATGATCTTGCATGTGCAAACACGAAAAATAAGGAATCTGAGATCTATATGTTTTATTACTTTGAGTCTTGTTCAGATTTATAGAGGGTTAGATGTCGATGGGTTATAGATAGATTTGGTGTTGATTGGGAGATAAAAGGATGGTGATTGATTTGTTGGTTCTGGTCTCGGGTTATGTTTAAACAACATGGTCACGTTCTATTCAAACAGTCGCAATGTTTTCTTAAAAAAAATCATCGCAATGTTTTATTTTCAAACCCATCGCAATGAAAAAATTAAAACCCATCGCAATGTTTAATACTAAAGACATCTCAATGTTTTCAGTCTGATTCTTCCATCGGAATGATTAAGTCCCATCAGAATGAATAAATCCGTCAGAATATAACCGTCGGAATATAACCTTCGGAATATAACCGTCGGAATATATCCGTCGGAATATATCCGTCGGAATATATCCATCGGAATATATCCATCGAAATGTGATCTATCGGAATATTTGATCGCAATGTAGAAACCCTTGGTTTTTGCGATCGCAATATCCCGATCGGAATGTGAATCTGAAATCTTATCCAAAAGTACTTTTGCCATTTTTTCTGGATCTAAGTTTTCTGGATCTGGGTTTTTCTGGAAGATCTTCATCATAAAAAAAATACCAGAAAAACATAACAAAACCAGTGAGAACCATATCTGATATCGGCAGCAAGACTTAGACCAGGAAAATGTTGACTAGAAAAAATGATGAGACCAGAAAACTTCAACCAGACGTGAAAACGTGAACCCAGATATGTAACCAGATTGAGACCAAAAATATGGCATTAGACATAAAGACGTGACAAAAAATATCGCAGATTGAGACCAAAGATATTTAGACCACGACACAATATGTATTTGTGACAAAAAAATGTTAAACAAATTTGAGAAAAAAATGTTAACAGATTTTAGAAAGCAAACTTAGACCACCAAAATCAATAATAAAACATGACGATCCAAGGAATGAACCGAGGCTTCTGATGCCAATTGTGGATTTGCTTTTTAGTAATCCGGTGGTCTAGGTGGGTGGTGGAAGGTGGTGGATGCCATTGATGAGTTGAGAGAGAAAAGGTTGTGTGTGAAAGAAAGAAAAGATGTATTAAACACAAATGAAACACAAGCAACACCCCTCCTTGGAAGCCTTGGAGGGGTATATATAGTCACACAACACACCTAAACTATACATGGTCTCCTAGTCTAGTCTAAGCGTATGTGACTATGATAACTAATGGGAATTCTTAAATGTCGTCACATAAAGTGATTTCCAACATCAACAACAACCATCCTACTACACAGATTATTGGAAATCCCAAGTCTGCTGTACAAACCAGAAGACAACTTCAAACCAATACTGAAACTCATGCACTTGTGAGTTATGTCAAACAACAGCAGAGAACTAATCATAAGGATACTCAACATTGTTTGTTTGCCTGTTTTTATCACAAGTAGAGCCCAAAAACATTTCTTAGGCTCTTGATGAAGAAAGTTGGGAAGATGCCATGCAAGAAGAATTAACACAATTTGAGCTACAAAAGGTTTAGATTCTTGTGGATCTTCCCCCAGGTAAGAGAGTAATTGGTACTAGATGGGTTTTTAGGAATAAGAAGGTTGAAAGAGGAGTTGTTGTGAGAAACAAGGCAAGACTTGTTGCTCAAGGCTATAGACAGGAAGAAGGGATAGACTATGATGAGGTTTTTGCACCAGTGGCAAGGATAGAAGCCATTAGGTTGTTTTTGGCCTTTCCATCATATATGGGTTTTATAGTCTATCATATGGATGTGAAAAGTGCCTTTCTTTATGGTACTATTTCAGAGGAGGTATATGTCTAAAAACCTCCAGGTTTTGTAGATCCTAAATTACCCAATAGAGTCTACAAGGTTATCAAAGCACTTTATGGTCTGCATCAAGCTCCAAGGGCCTGGTATGCAACTTTATCCAATTTTCTGTTAGAGCATGGATATAGGAGAGGAACCATTGATAAAACTCTGTTCATCAAGAAGAATGCTAAGGATATTATTCTAGTTCAAGTCTATGTTGATGACATCATTTTTGGTTCTACCAAGAATTCACGGTGTGAAGAGTTTGAGGCTTTGATGAAAGGAAGATTTCAGATGAGTTCTATGGGAGAACTAACTTTCTTTTTGGGACTGCAAGTCAAACAAAGGAAAAATGGAATATTTATCAGCCAAGATAAGTATGTTGCTGAAATCTTGAAGAAATTTTCATGTATGGATACAAGGAGTACAAGCACACCTTTTGAAGCTAAGAAGTCTTTATCAAAAGATGAACATGGAGAAAATGTTGATATTCATCTATACAGATCAATGATTGGTTCATTGATGTATCTTACTGCTTCAAGCCCATATATTATGTTTGCTGTGTGTGACTGTTCAAGGTTACAAGTCAATCTAAAGGTGTCACATCTACATGATGTGAAGAAGATTTTTAAGTATCTTAAAAGTCAACCCAATTTAGGATTATGGTATCCTAGAGATTCCACCTTTGAATTGGAAGCTTACTCAGACAGTGATTATGCTGAAGCTAATCATGATAGGAAATCCACAACAAGAGGTTGTCAAATCCTAGGCAGAAGACACATATCATGGCAGTGTATGAAGCAAACCATTATTGCTACCTCTACAACTGAAGCTGAATATGTAGCTGCTGCTCATTGCTGTGGACAAGTACTTTGGATTCAAAATCAATTGTTAGATTATGGGTTTAACTTCATGAACACCAAGATTTACATTGATAATGAAAGTACTATATGCATTGTCAAGAATCCAGTATTTCACTCCAAGACCAAGCATATTGAAATAAGACATCACTTTATAAGAGATGCCTATGGCAAGAAGCTTATTCAAGTATTGAAGATTCATACAGACAACAATGTAGCTGATTTGTTGACCAAGGTATTTGATGCAAATATGTTTGAATTCTTGGTGACACATATTGGTATGCTCAACCAATAGACAGCTGTACAATTTTTATACTAACTTTTATTGTATAGTCTATGTTTTGTGTTTTTGATGTGAGTGCAGGTTGATAGATAAAAGAGGTTATAATGATAGTGGAATGCATGAACTGGTCAAAATTGTGAGGTACCGTTATAACTCCAAGTACCGCTAGCACAAGTTCAAGTACCGAGTATGTTCCATGTACCGCTACATATCCGTTGTACCGTTAAGGGTCTCTTTTAAAATTTGGCGGTTTCTTCGTGCTTGGGTTTGTTATTTACTTAAATACTTACTCCAATTACACAATTGATTCACCTAATCTTTTATTCTTATCTTTTGATTCTATAACCTTCTCTCTAATTTTTCGTTCATTAAAAATACTAATAACTGCTTTACAAGTGATCTCTAAGCATAATTTGGTTGCGAGTCTTGTTGTGAATGATGACTCTCTTGGATTCCAAGAGATTCTTGGTTTCTTATCTCGAAGACATGTTCATTTCGCACTCACTTTAAGTCCCATTGTGCCTGTTTCCATTGTTGAACAATTTTGGAACATTGCCGTGTTAGGTACTCGGTTTGATCAACCTTGCATTAGGGCTAGGGTGAATCATTGAAATATATATGTAACTGAGGTACTGTTAAGGGAAAGTTTGAGATTAAATGATGAAAATGGACTTAGTATGCTTAATAACACAGAGATACATGATGGCCTTGCAACCATGGGCTATGAGGGTGGTAGGGAAAGTCTTACTTTCTTTAAAGCTTTATTTTCACCTCAATGGGAATTGTTTTTTCATGCTATTATTCACTGTTTAAGCTCTAAAAGTACATCTTTTGATCAAATTCCTGCTGCATTGACATCAGCTGGTATTTGTCTAGCAAATAACAGGGTTTTTATTTTTTCTAGATTAATTTTTGAAGGCATGACTAGGAATTTAGAAGGAACTAAAAAGTTTTTGATGAATCCTAGATTCATTCAGACTTTAGTTAGTGACCAAATACCTAACCTACCAGAGTTAACTGATACATGGGATGTTCCTACATTCACAAAGAGAACTTTCTCTTTCTTGACCAAACAAGGCAATACCTTTACATGAATAGTTACACCATTGTTTGCTCATATGTTAGCCCAACCTGCCAACCAAGAAGGTGAGGAACCTAGCAATGCTAGTGCTTCTCAGCAAACTCCTTCTCACCAGAGTTCCCATTCCCTTGAAGATTCACAATCTTCTTCTCACAATGTTGGTGCTCCACCAAATACCGATGAGATGATCTGTCACACCCCACCATGGCGGAATGTGGGTCGCGACGTAATGGATATCATCACAACATGGCGTGTCTATAGAGATAACTATATGAATAAGAAATGTCATAAAATGGTGACACGAAAGTCATGACAATATCTCAACAAATGCAGGAGTCTAGGTAAGTAGGTAACAGTCCTACCACTTACCCAAGACAAACAATAAACATAAACCCAACAAACATATAGGTGCCAACATGTATCACTTATCAAAAAAACATAAAGGTAAACTAAGAAGGAACGCGGATCTCTTTCTAAATGCAATCCTAAGGCATCCAAGTCTAGCCACTTCTATCCTCAAGCTTAAACACATTCACACCTGAAAGAGACACTAAAACACATCAACATAAAGTTGGTGAGAGTCATAGGTTTAGACTGCAACGCCAAATCAGTTACAAGCTGTGAATAACAAACACCAACACAATAACATATGGACAATGTGCTACAATAATGTATTAACAACTACCATTCAAGTTCAATCAATCATCACAAGTCCAAGGCATCACGCCTTACCAACAACCACAATTTCCAAGGCATCACGCCTTACCAAACACCATAATTTCCAAGGCATCACGCCTTACCAAACACCATGGTACCATAGATGATCACACTATGTACCTATCCCAAGGCCACTACCTTGTCATTATCCATTGGTCCCATAGATGATCACGCTATGTACCTATCCCAAGGACCCTACCTTGTCAAATGACAATAACTGATACGGCACGTGTCCCCGATCCAAATCATACATAATCAAGAATCACATAGCAGTTAATCACATAAGTGCACACACAAGTCCATCACAAAACCATAAAAACATTCACAACATCAATTTATAAATAACTCAACACAGTGTCTCTTCCACCCCATCTGGAAGTCAAAATCAATAATAAACATGGGACTATGAAACTCACTTGATTGCTTCTTCACAAGTCCTCGCACTAGCAACAAGCTAACAAACCAAAAACACGCAATCAATACACGAACCAATCACTAAGATGGCTCATCAACCTATGATGGACATCTAGCCTATTCCCATATAAATACCTCATTGATAAGCTCTAATCACCCCATTACCCTTCCCTAACAAGTCCTTAACTTTGTTAAGTTTAATAGCTATCCCGTTCATATTTTACACAAAACAGTCCCAGTTTTTAGGTCTCAAAACTTTAAGTCAAACGCCCACTTAAACATACCCATGGTTTCTGTAAAAGGAATATTCATACCCTTACATATGTTAGATAACACCTCCCACTTGCCCTAACCTTAAAGCTACAGTTAAGGCCCCGATATATATATATATATATATATATATATATATATATATATATATATATATATATATATATATATATATATATATATATATATATATATACTTTTGTCATTCAAGATTTCCTGACTTTAAACATACTAATAGTTTGTTACAATTAAGGGGTCTTACCCTAAACCACAACCTTAGCCCAAGTGCAGATACTTACTACAATATATAAACCATCTCTCATGTTCGTGAGAAGATCCCAATGCAACCCTAAGTACCCCAAACAACCCAAAACTTAAAAAGAAAACAGGCTGATTACAAAACTGTTTTGACCTTCGACTGTTGTAACCTGTTTTTGACCCACTTCCCGACCTCCAATTTCGTTCTCGTTTCTTGCATTGGAAAGCCACTTCAATTAGCTTTCCAGGAATATGTGGATCGCAAAATAATAGTTTTTAGAACTCCCTATATGATCAAAACAATGACCCAAAATTCTGCCCAGTTTTTAAAAACGGGTTTAACTAAATTAACCTCATTAAATAACCCTAATCCCACTAATTACAAGCCCTAATTTATGTAATCATCATGTTATGATTAATATAACATTAATTTACTGTTTTTATAATAAACCGTAACCTAAATCCATCATAAGATGATTAAAGAAAACATAAAAACAATTTAATTAAAAAGGGTTTGAAGATTTTACCTTAGATTTTTTGGAAAACAAGATTTTTGATGAAGAACCCTAATTTTCTCCATGGATGTCGACCCATACTTGATCTCTAGGGATTTTATGAAGTGCTTTGATAAAAATAAGGCTTTCTATAATTTCCTAACAAGTCCTTGGCCCATATACAAAAGCCCGGTTCCCTTTTTCCCTTTTTCCCCTTTTCTTTTCTTTTTTTCACATAACCGACCTATACCCATTTCATTTCGTTTTTTTTCCTTTTTATTATTAATATTTGTATTAATAATATTAACTTAATTTTCCTTAATTTATTTCAGCTCCTAAAGCCTCCAAAACCTCAAAACCGTAAAACTACGTAAAAGACGTAAAATATACACTTTTAAAAAAAATCTCAAATTTTGAAATAAACTTTATAACTAAGTCCTAAATGACTTAAAAACATCCTGATAAATATCCATATGACTAATTACCTCATCCGAGACCTCTAAATGTTAAACCGTAAATCGTAAAAACACGATTTTCTATAATACATATACGTATACGTAAAACCACTAAATAACACCATCTCACTTCATAGTCACTACCATGTGAACTCATGAACATGAAATCATCACACCTCGTTTCACTCACAAGGTACCCCGTACCGAAAACGATATCCAAACCACAATCTATACACACCAATAAGCACATAAACACGTAAAGACACGTAACTAACACAAAATAAAACTAAGTGACGAACCTCAAAACCAGGGTTGTCACATCACTCCCTCCTAATAGAAATCTCGTCCCGAGATTTACTCCTTAGGATCAACACACAACCAACAAATCACACGAGGATACTTGTTCTAAACGAACTCCCCTCATTTCCACGTGAACTTTAGTTCAAGTTTCAAAATACCACATATACAAACCAAAAATAATTAAACTCATTGCCAAACTCTTGACCTCACAGTCAATAAATCTCACAGATGACTCTTTGATAAAACAAAGACTCTTATTAACACAAGTCCCGAATAACCGTACATGCAAAATGCATTCTCAAACAACCTTTACCAATCTCAATACATGAAATGTATCATGTATACAACTCATTTCCCCCAGGTAATTCTATGCTCATAAGCTAATGGCCCGATCTTTCCAAAGATCATAAATGGACCTACAAAACTCTATATCAACTCTTCCATTTTACCAAATCATACCACCCGTTACTATGGGTGAAACTCCCTACATAACTTTGTCACTAAATCTAGTGGTTTCCTCCCTTTTCTACATAGCATCCCTTGTTGCTCTCATCCTTTCCACAAACATTATTACCACATTAGTAGCCTCTTTTACCAATTCTAGTCCACAATGGGGACAACTAACCCTATCCTTTCATATAGTGCCCCAAATGGCATTTATCGACTTCTAGTATGATAACTATCATTATATGAAAACTCAGCCATCGCAATTGAGTTTCCTAACTCCCTCTAATCAATTACTCATGTCCTCAGTGTGACTCCTAAGGTTGTATAAATATCTCACTTGCCTATCCTTTTCCAGTTAGCCGGATATACTCATATCCAATCATGTTCATCAACTCCCTTTAGTCCCTATGGCATATCACACCTATAACTCCTCATCCATTCGATTATCAATACTAATCCTCCCAAACAATCAGTACAGATCAGTGCCATTTCCTTTTCCAATCTCGACCTATTTTATTCTTGCTTCGCTCCTATACACACTTCCTTCTTTTTCCTCAACTCATACCATACATCACAATGTGATGCTTCCCATCGTTTCTTCCCTTGCCATAATCCTTCCTAAGGCATTCCATACATATTAGGCTAACTTTTACGCAAAACCCTCCATTCTATCACATCCGTACGCAATCCTTCCAACTTCTCAACCACGTAACTTCTCATTCTTCTTAAAATATGAGATGAATTAGTTAGTCTATCGACTATCACCCAACTCTCGTCATACTCGTTCCTCCTCCCCATTATGTATCCCTTTCACTAACTTCGTCCTTACATTTCCCTTTCTAAGCTACTCCTATCTATGTAGGAAGTATAGTATATGTCCCTTTCTCCATATGATTGTCCAAGCCACGCAACATACATGTTGACACGTTCTCTGCTTTAGACAACTCAACTCGTGCAACCTACATCCTTCATCCAAACCACCCTAATACGTCATTCATACAGTTCAAGTTCGTCTCAGCTTCACTTCATCCTTCTTATTCCATGTCTCATCAACCATGCTTGCCTTTCCCAGATGGTACTTGGCCTTGCAATTTTCTTTCATCAATTAACTCCACCCATCACCTTTGCCAAATGTTCAATCAAGATGATTGAATATGTGTTGGAGACGTTCATGATCCGTATAGATCATTCTCCACACCTCGTACACCAAATGCCTCTAGCATTCTAGGCAGATATAACAGTCCAGCTCCACTAACTAAGTCTATCCAGTTCTTTCAAATCTTCAGTTCCTGCAACGTATAAGCGATCGCCTTTCTTTGTCGTCCTCGTACACCTCCAAATCCTTGCTCCACGTATCGTCATGCTTCGCGAATTCATCCAGTCCTTCCGATAATACCAAGATCGGCTCATTATCCAATCCACCTCTTCAGCCTCCAAAATGATTCCTCATCCTTCTTCACTTCGCCCCTTGCTGGTTCCATGATATGACATAATTCTAACTACTCATCATGGTAGACTTAATAATAAAACTCACACTTGAAAATCTCACGTATAATACCACTCCAAAACCAACACATACTTCGCCTCACTCTCCTTCTTAGACTTTGAGTAGATCAAGATGTCGTCGATACTCCCGATGACAACTCGTTTATATACGTTCATGCACCCTCGGTTCATTGACTCCATGAGGACCGCTAGTGCTTTGGCGAAGCCAAATGCATAACCGTAAACCCAAAGCGTTCATACAACATCCTTAGCAGTTTCAACTATGCCCTCCTTGCTCCCTCTCTTAGCGGCAATACAAATGAATTCCTACCTCGTTCTACTCGCGAAAATCTACACGTATTCTATAAGACCAATACTTCCTCTTATCAGACCACTCAACCGCTTCCACATCACATTTACTACCAGGCAACTCAACTTTTAACCGGCATTCCTTGTAATTTCTAACAACTCTTGTTTGTAAATCATTCCATCAACAATTTCCTTGGAAAGGCACTAACTACAACTCCTCTTACTTCTCCTACTTGCTCTACTTATGGTTCTACCTCACAGTAATAGGCAAACCTACTAAATTTCAGGAAATTTTCGGAAAACTTACATGCCCTACGAACAATCATAAATTCCTTTGAGGTATTACTTCCCCTTCCAACACTCTCTATGGCGCGTTACTTGTGCTAATATCCCACAAATCTTTATTCATCTCCTTGGTACTCCTAAGAGACCTCATGACCACACTAGTTCGTCTACGAACTTCTTTCCTCCCCACTAAGAGTATTCCGACCGTTCTCTCATGGTCACCTACTTAAGCGTGTAGGCGCGACCAAGTCTTTCATATGACTACCTCAACGCTCCCGAACAATAAGAAACCAAAACCACATCCTGAATCCACCAGATACAATCAACGAATCAAACCAACGGATAACTAACGATATTTCATGTGCACCAGTTAAAACAAGTCAAAAACCATGAGACTCAAAAGAAAACTCAAACCCAAAACGTATATCAATTCAAAATGACCCATCACAACGAAAAATAATCCAAGAAACACCCAATGGCAACCAAACATATTACGCCCCGTGACATATTATTTAAACCGTGCAAAAGATCGACTTTTCCAAAAGAATTTATATCTTTTTTTTATTATTATTACCTCCCACATCTATGTGACTCAAACAATCTACAAATAACCTTCTAGACGAACTCAAAACTCAACTCAAAAACTAGGTATCCCGTGCATCCCAAATTATAATAAATAAACTACTATTAAAACTCAACCTTTAACCCGACACTTGTACAATAATTTCGACCAGGATACTGACCTCCCATGACTATACATTCTAAATATTTGAAAAGTACGTTCCGAGTAAATAATTTTAGGCTTTTGAATCATCCAAAAAGCTCTAAAAACGAACAAGTTATGACCAAAACAATTTTATACTAGTTGTTTTAAAATTAAAGAATAAACTTAGTGATTAATGCAATCCTTTTAAATGAAAGATATAATTGTATGTGTAACCTTCATAAACTCAATTTAACCTCGTATTAATAACTATAAATGACGTGAATCGGTTAAACACAATTATATAAACTATGTAAGTAGAAAGAAATTTATTTTAAAGAAAGTCTTTTAGAATTTGAAATAAATAAGTGTTGATTAAAAAAAAATCTTATGTTGCACCTTGTTTCAAACACGACTCCAACACCTTACCCTTATTTTACCGAATACAACCAATTATCTAACCCTATAATAGATTTTCAAGTCCCCCTTTTTCTCAATATATACCGACCAAAAGAAATGTAAGACCCAACACAAAATATTCCATTATCTCAAAAGAAATCCCAAGTTATTTCAATAGACTTAAAACCAAGAACACCATTTTTAAAACGTACACGTGAAATACGAAAGTCAAAGAATACGCTACAAGACACACTTCAAAAGATTCAAAACGTCGTTGAAACTCCACCAAACTCGGGCACTAATAAATCGTTTAAACACAAGAGAGCACTAGGTACGTTCAAGTTATAATAACTACTGAACGACCGTAAATCATAACATAACATCTATCAGTATATATACATCCGCATATGTATACCTATTGAATCCCCCAAACATACTCGTTATCATATATGTCAAGTCAATCAATCGCTTTATACGCTCGTTTTTCCATACGAGTAATCACCATCTCACCGTGCCACAACAAGGCATAAAGCCCACCTCCAAAACCAAACCATATCGTGTGACCCCAAAATCACACAACACCACTATAATCCCAAAACATATAACACAAAAAGAACAATAGCCATATCATAGGCAGCCATTACATAAACCCATATATATACGTATACCCAAATTCCACATCTCATCATATACAAGCATGTACTAACCCTATTTCATGCAATCATACTTGAGAACCCATTAAAGTTGTGGTACTTGTATAACTATGTTGGCCACCATACTTATACAATTACCCTTCCCCCAATGCACTCCCTCCTATGATGACACTTATAAGAATCAATACAGCATATAACACATAAATCCATCTACTCACATAAGCTCATAACCACATAACCAAATAGGTCCAAAACCCCATCTATTAAAATAACATAGTAAAACTCTTGGAATACCGAAATCCATAGTCTAGCTAAAACAACATAGACTAAATCCAAAACGAAAACATAATAAGTTATAAGTCATGTCGCCCATAAGAGTGGAAACAACTTAAAATCCTTCCTACCCATGTACTCCTAGTAACTCGAACCACCACACGATTCTTAGGGAACATGGCTTAAACATCAAAAGAAAAATAACATACCTCAGGTATGTAAAATAACTCGATAAAAGATAGAAACTACCTTGTACTAAATTATGTACTATAATGTACAATTTAAGCAAAATACAACAGTGACTAGCGTGGACGATTATGGTTCAACCCGCACTAGTCACAAACCCGAAAAGAAAATAACATGTGACTAAGTATGAACATACTAAGCTTCAATTCATACTAGTCAAAACATCGCAATAAATAACATCCAAACACATCAATTATTATAAAATGCACACATACTCCTATGACGCCTATATGCAAGGACCCTTAAGCTATAGACTAGGCTACGCGACTAGGCAACCTAATTCTCTATAACCATTTGCTCTAATACCATTCTGTCACACCCCACCATGGCGGAATATGGGGCACGACGTAATGGATATCATCACAACATGGCGTGTCTATAGAGATAACTATATGAATAAGAAATGTCATAAAATGGTGACACGAAAGTCATGACAATATCTCAACAAATGCAGGAGTCTAGGTAAGTAGGTAACAGTCCTACCACTTACCCAAGACAAACAATAAACATAAACCCAACAAACATATAGGTGCCAACATGTATCACTTATCAAAAAAACATAAAGGTAAACTAAGAAGGAACGGGGATCTCCTTCTATATGCAATCCTAAGGCATCCAAGTCTAGCCACTTCTATCCTCAAGCTTAAACACATTCACACCTGAAAGAGACACTAAAACACATCAACATAAAGTTGGTGAGAGTCATAGGTTTAGACTCCCACGCCAAATCAGTTACAAGCTGTGAATAACAAACACCAACACAATAACATATGGACAATGTGCTACAATAATGTATTAACAACTAGCATTCAAGTTCAATCAATCATCACAATTCCAAGGCATCACGCCTTACCAACAACCACAATTTCCAAGGCATCACGCCTTACCAAACACCATAATTTCCAAGGCATCACGCCTTACCAAACACCATGGTACCATAGATGATCACACTATGTACCTATCCCAAGGACACTACCTTGTCATTATCCATTGGTCCCATAGATGATCACGCTATGTACCTATCCCAAGGCCCCTACCTTGTCAAACGACAATAACTGAGACGGCACGTGTCCCCCGATCCAAATCATACACAATCAAGAATCACATAGCAGTTAATCACATAAGTGCACACACAAGTCCATCACAAAACCATAAAAACATTCACAGCATCAATTTATAAATAACTCAACACAGTGTCTCTTCCACCCCATCTGGAAGTCAAAATCAATAATAAACATGGGACTATGAAACTCACCTGATTGCTTCTTCACAAGTCCTCGCACTAGCAACAAGCTAACAAACCAAAAACACGCAATCAATACACGAACCAATCACTAAGATGGCTCATCAACCTATGATGGACATCTAGCCTATTCCCATATAAATACCTCATTGATAAGCTCTAATCACCCCATTACCCTTCTCTAACAAGTCCTTAACTTGGTTAAGTTTAATAGCTATCCCGTTCATATTTTACACAAAACAGTCCCAGTTTTTAGGTCTCAAAACTTTAAGTCAAACGCCCACTTAAACATACCCATGGTTTCTGTAAAAGGAATATTCATACCCTTACATATGTTAGATAACACCTCCCACTTGCCCTAACCTTAAAGCTACAGTTAAGGCCCCGATATATATATATATATATATACTTTTGTCATTCAAGATTTCCTGACTTTAAACATACTAAAAGTTTGTTACAATTAAGGGGTCTTACCCTAAACCACAACCTTAGCCCAAGTTCAGATACTTACTACAATATATAAACCATCTCTCATGTTCGTGAGAAGATCCCAATGCAACCCTAAGTACCCCAAACAACCCAAAAATTAAAAAGAAAATAGGCTGATTACAAAACTGTTTTGACCTTCGACTGTTGTAACCTGTTTTTGACCCACTTCCTAACCTCCAATTTAGTTCTCGTTTCTTGCATTGGAAAGCCACTTCAATTAGCTTTCCAGGGATATGTGGATCGCAAAATAATAGTTTGTAGAACTCCCTATATGATCAAAACAATGACCAAAAATTCTGCCCAGTTTTTAAAAACGGGTTTAACTAAATTAACCTCATTAAATAACCCTAATCCCACTAATTACAAGCCCAAATTTATGTAATCATCATGTTATGATTAATATAACATTAATTTACTGTTTTTATAATAAACCCTAACCTAAATCCATCATAATATGATTAAAGAAAACATAAAAACAATTTAATTAAAAAGGGTTTGAAGATTTTACCTTAGATTTTTTGGAAAACAAGATTTTTGATGAATAACCCTAATTTTCTCCATGGATGTCGACGCATACTTGATCTCCAGGGATTTTATGAAGTGCTTTGATAAAAATAAGGCTTTCTATACTTTCCTAACAAGTCCTTGGCCCATATACAAAAGCCCGGTTCCCTTTTTCCCTTTCTTCCCCTTTTCTTTTCTTTTTTTCACATAACCGACCTGTACCCATTTCATTTCGTTTTTTTTCCTTTTTATTATTAATATTTGTATTAATAATATTACCTTAATTTTCCTTAATTTATTTCAGCTCCTAAAGCCTCCAAAATCTCAAAACCGTAAAACTAGTCAAATTTACGCGTTTTACCGTAGAAGATATAAAATATACACTTTTAAAAAAAATCTCAAATTTTGAAATAAACTTTATAACTAAGTCCTAAATGACTTAAAACCATCCTGATAAATATCCATATGACTAATTACCTCATCCGAGACCTCTAAATGTTAAACTGTAAATCGTAAAAACACGATTTTCTATAATACATATACGTATACGTAAAACCACTAAATAACACCATCTCACTTCATAGTCACTACCATGTGAACTCATGAACATGAAATCATCACACCTCGTTTCACTCACAAGGTACCCCGTACCGGAAACGATATCCAAACCATAATCTATACACACCAATAAGCACATAAACACGTAAAGACACGTAACTAGCACAAAATGAAACTAAGTGACGAACCTCAAAACCAGGGTAGTCACATGATCCATATGTTGATCCCAAACTTAGATCGATTAAGCTTTGTGTAAACGAGATTAAATCAAGTTAAACACTTAGAGAAACTTTGTTGTATAAACAATTCAAGTACTATGCGGAATTAATACTTGAATGAAGTACAAACAAAACAGATAAACCAAACTTTCACTTTGATTGATAATCGAACTTGTGTACAATGAAAGTTGATTGATTGTAAAATACGTCTTTTAGGAAAAAGAGCGTAATTAGGGAAAGTATTAAGTGTTGGTTTAGGAAAACCCAAGCACTTATGACCCTTTGTGTGGGATCGTTCTCAAGGAGGCTTGGTGTGTGTGTTAAGAGATGATTAATTTGTGATTATATTGATGAGAAAAGAGAAAGAAAAAGACGAATTACGCTAAAAATTACCCTACGACGTAAAAAAACGTAAAATCGTAAAATTCGCCGAAAAATGAAAGTGTCCTATAAATTACCAAAAAATTACCTAAAATAAAAAAAAATGTAATTAAGACAAAAATGAAAAAAAATTTCCAAAACCTTTTTAATAATTTTATATTAATTTTTAAACTTAATTAAAAACCCTAAAATTTAATAAAATAAAAAATAAGTAAATTTGAAAACTTTAATGGATGTAAACCTCAAATTACTTAATTAAAACCTAAAAATAATTTTTGTAAAATTTAAAAATACTTTTTTCTTTTTTTATTACTTTCTAAAATTAAAACTAAAAATAATCATAGAAAATTAAATATAAACGTGAAAAATAAAATTTGTCATTCAAAAAGTCATAAATCTATTCAAGAACCAAGGAAAATTGAAAAACAGTAACCAACCTTGATAAATAAGCTGAAATCAGCTTATTTATAAGTTGAATGTTTAAATAAGCTAAAAATTAAAACACCTTAAGTATTAAACAAAGCAAAGGTTTACCAGTCAAAGACCCTAGGGCAACTGGTAAACGCGTTTGTGTGTGAGAGGAGTGGCGCAGGTTCTAGTCCTGGCCACGTCCTTTTTGATAAAACTTTTTTTTTACTTTTTTCTTTTTATTAAAACTTAAAACTGGTGATAAACACAACACAAAAACACTATAAAGACTAAAAATTAAAAAGATTTAAGCCCTAAAAATTGTAAAAACGTGCCCAAATATGAAATGATGCTACAGTAACCAAATGAGTCAAAACCTAGTGTTGTCCGATATCAGATGAAACTAAGAAAAAACTAAAAAATATGATCGTTCTCTGATGACTCAGGAAAGTTAACTGAGTGGTTTTGAGCCTGATTTGGCTTGTTCTTGTTGATTTGTTGTTGTTTATGGCAAGTTAAGGCACCCACACAACCAGTTGGTTTGTGGGGAGTCACAATGAACAATAAAAACACAACAATAAAACAAAAATCACACAAAGAAGCACCAATCCAGTCACTGATGTGAACTGGTGGTTTATGGGTGTGTATGCTGGTCTGTTTGACCACTTGGGTTAATTTTGGTTGACAAAAATTTACCCAAGACACCACCTCAGCACAACTAAACAATCAATAGCCCTAGTCTAACAGATATTCTAACAGGTTTCAAGGATTAATGATCAATAATTGCTAAAACTAACCAAATATAGGTTACTGCTTTTATATGACTGATTTTTAATCTTAGCATACTAAAACTAATGAAACTCTACCAAACTGATGACTAAACCCTGACTTCAACTAACAATGGACAATAGAGTATATTCAAACAGATTAAAGGCCCAAAGGTCTCACTTTCTGTCCTAATAATCTAGTACCAAACACCCTTTTCTATCTGAAATTGAAAATTTAACAAAGAGATAAATCACAAAACCTACCCAATCTGATTTCTATTACTTCTAGCATGCATATAAAACCTAATTGAGCATACTCAAATAGAAAAACAACAATAAAACAGGTTCACACCAACTTCATATAAACTCACATAAAACTTCACATAAAAACAGCCAATGGGGTTCAAGCTTGGTACCCGTGCTTATGCTTTCCAGAGGGTTGATTTAAGAGCTTAAGTGAGCTTATAGATGTGTAGAGGTCCCTGTTGTTTGGAATCCAATAAGGACCCAAGGGATAAACAATATCTTCCAATAAGTAACTAACAATGAATGGAGATTAGATCTTGACTCTTGCTTGGTTCCTGCACAACACCACAAGACCAAGAACAACCTTCAAACTTTTATAAGCTAATGATCATAAGCTTGTATCAACAGCTTATGAGCAAGCTTATATAGGTAGTGAGTTGAGAAATAAAAAAAATGTAACCAAAAACTTTTGAGAATGATTTGAAACCACCAAACTTTCTGAAAACTGAAATCCTTTTAAACCTAATGTTAAACAAACAATAACCACATGAGATTTAACAACTCAAACTCAACAAACCAATCTCAGGCATCCACTTTCACTTCCACCTGAGATTGGTCTTAAGTTTGAGTGAAAACCTAAGAAAAACGTTTACCTTTTGTCCTATTTTTCCACTTAACTCTTAATACCAAAGTAGTTTATCCTACTTATACAACCCTTAACAAGAAATCCTTGACAGAATTCTTTGAAAACCAATCACTTTTAACCAATTTTTCTTGACAAGAAACCAATGATTACAAAGGACTTAACAAATCAGATTTTGGAACTCATCTTTTTCACACAAGTCAATACAATTTTTTAAATAACTGAAAAGGAATTAAATTTCATTGAAAATACCAACTTTCATTAAGAAAAACAAGTTACAAAGACTTTGTAAAAAAACTGGAACAAGAGAAAATGGGTCACATGTCGACTCATCAACTTTTAGTTTATTGTAGACATCATCAAAAGTGGAACTTTTATGAGCATTGGTAACAATAATAGACCTTGCTTCAATCTTTCATGCATCAACAAGACTTTTAAGGAAAGTGGTAATGATATCAGCATCATCATACACTGTTCCCATAAAGGACAATTTGCTTGTGATGTCAAGAAGACTGCTCCTCACCCCACTTAGCTTTTCATTGGGAAGAGCTTTGAACACAGCATACTCATGCAAGAGTTGCTTCTTCTTCTCTGAGGCAGTGTCATCATTACCACCATAGTTGACTTGAAGGGCTGCCCAAAGCTCTTTGGCATACTCAAAACCTCTATACATGTGCTGATTGGCTGGTCCCAATGAAAGTTTGAGAATACTCAAAGTTTTCATATCATTCCTTCTCTTTGCAATGTCCTCAGTTGAGACAGCTCTCCCATATGAAGCTTTTTCTTTTCGATCCTCTTCAGTTGAACCCTCAACTGATCTAAAGTAATAGCAGTAGCAATCTTGGCAGCCTTATTGAATATGTTTCCATATTCAATAATTTCCCATAGAGTGTGATCATGAATCTGAAGGTACTGCTCAAAACTGAACTTCTATAGCTCAAAGTTGTCAGGGTCTAGCATGGGGATTTTTAGATTGTCACTAGAGGAAGAAGTCATATATGGAGTAGACATCTTGTCTGGTTTTTAGGGTTTCTTGAAAAATTAGGGTTTTTGGCGATTTAGGGTTTTTAGGGTTTTGTGTTCTTTAGATCAAAGTTCCTCAACAAGCTCTGATACCACTTGTTGATCCCAAACTTAGATCGATTAAGCTTTGTGTAAACGAGATTAAATCAAGTTAAACACTTAGAAAAACTTTGTTGTATAAACAATTCAAGTACTATGCGGAATTAATACTTGAATGAAGAACAAACAAAACAGATAAACCAAACTTTCACTTTGATTGATAATCGAACTTGTGTACAATGAAAGTGTAAAACATATATTAAACTAAAACCTAAAGGCCTCCTTTTATAGATTAAAGACACTTGCACAAGAGTCTAACTATCAGCAATTCTAGGTAAAGATAGATATAGAAAATACAATGTTGAACATATCTTTACTAGAAACACAAAACGTGTAGACTAAGTATTCTATCAGTGCTTGGATTTCTTCTCATCAGCGCTTGATTTCTTCTTGTCAACGCTTGATCTGTCAACGCTTGATTTCTTCCTATCAACGTCCAATTAACTCTTGTGACAATCCGTCAATTTATGGTCAATATTTTATTCTCCAATATTATTCTCCAATATTATTTTAATAATACAATATGAACTCACTTATTTTTGGGAAGAAATATGGATTTACGTCTTGAAGTAGCATCGACTACGTCTAAACCGGAGGATTCAACGTTACGTGCTTACGTTTACATACACCGTCCTTGGTGACAGTCCGACATTTCAGAAAATAAATTTGTCCGTGAATATTATTTTGGAGTTTTAAATTTGTGTTAGTTCATAAACTCACAAATTTACGAGAAGAGATTAGGACTTACGATTTTATTTTAACGTCCTTTACGACTAAACCGGAAACCTTAGGATTACGTATTTATGTTTTCGAACTCCGTTTTTGATGAAACAATTTTTATTGGATTCGTTTTGTGACGTTGATTCATAATTTATAAAAACGTTTTTCGTAAAACGACCCGAGGGCACGCAAATCAAGGAAACTAGAATCGAGGAGTACCCGTAAATAAATGGGATGACACAAGTGGGACACTTGTCCCACCCCACTTCAAAACCGGCTACAACCACTCCACCAAGATAACTTTGGTGTCAAGTTATCACTTAAACTAGCTACACATGTCATTTTAGCTTCCACTTGAAGCAAAGTTCCATCAAAACCACTCACCATACCATTAGCTCTCATTTGTTACATGCAAACTAGCTAAAATTCTCTCTCTCTAACTCAAACATGCCGTCCCATATTCACCATCCATAACCACCCTTTGATCTTGATTCAACCATGAAATCTTATGTTATATACACATATGTTGAAGCCACTTTGAAACCCTATTGATTGGTGGTGCTTATAACATCCAAGGAGAAGTTTTCATGGAGTAGTAGGGCTAATTTTCCACAAGGTTTCTATGAAGAATGGTGGTCATGAAGGTGGTCTTGGTGCATCATAAGTTTCTCCATCCAAAACCATGCCAAACTCATAACCTACATCAAGTTGGTGGTATAAAGATTGTCCTCCTCAACTTCTTGTTATTTTGATTATGTAAACATGTATTTTATTTCCTATTTTATATATTTATGATGATTATATGATGATAAAAATGTTATGTGGGGATTTGTTGTTGATAATCATGGATAAAAAGGTGAAAAACCATAAGAAACAAGGTTAAAATCTTGGTTAAATTTAATGGCTGTATAAAACAGTAAAGAAGTAAGTCATAAACTGATAAAATGATGAAGTGGAATAGATTTACAGTAAGCTATGGGTCTTTTACACATGTGAGAGTTGGCCATGCAATGGAATCAAAATAATGAGTAAGATATGATCAAAACAAGTTTAGGGTATAAATCTAAAGTTACTGTTTTGGACGATTTTTAGAAAATACTTAAAGGATGATTCAACAGTAGCTATAGAAGAGTTAAATGTAGCACATATCATGTAGTTTATGTGATAAAAATTTGAGCTTCTATCTCCATGTAGAACTCAAGATATGGCAGTTTTAGTGAAGACGAAGTTAAAAATCAGATTTTTGGAAATTAAAGAATAATACTATTATATAAGCACTCACATTTTAATATATAAAATGTAAAATAAAAACCCACTAACTTATAAAACTTATTTATATAAATATATATATAAAAGGTTAATCAAATGGATAAATTATATAAATGGTGGTGAAATAATGTTTATAAGTAATAAAAACTATAAATATGATTTTCACGACTTTTTCGGCTATTGCCGTAAAATTAACGTTTTTGTTAAATAAAACTTAGATGGTTGGACCCGTCTAATGAAAACTTTATAAAACTTATATACTGATATATAGACATGTATAACAAGTAAAAACCGATAAAACCCGAACTATAAGGCATACGGACATTAACAAGTTAAATAAACATATTGGGCTAATAAATGGACTAAATAGGATAAAAACTTGTAAAAACAATCTATTGGGCTTAACCCATTTAGGCCCAACTTGGAAAGTATACATACTGATAATATAGGTACAAATGGATTAAAATAAGTTAAATAACTATGATAAGCTTATTGGACTTAAGACACGTAAACGGGTAAAACTAGTAAACTAGTATAAAAGCTATCGACATATAACACTAAAATGAGTAAACGAGAATATGTAAACCCACTTGATCATCATATATATATATATAATCATCATATGTATACATAATTGATATTTTTATAAAGTCATTGGACAAACGTCTAAGACCGAGTATTATTTGTCTAGGTTTCCGTGATTGAAGCACGTACCGTACGTCCGAATTGCCGACAACCCGCCTTCCCACATCAACGTGAGTTCATAGCCTCGCACTCTTTTAAATGTTTTATAAATGCTTTATAAACCCGCGAGGGAGATAACATGTTAGTTTTTATAAAAGTTTGGACACCATTTGTCCCGATTGTTTGTTTATTGATTTTGGACCCGAATGATTGAATGACCCGATTGTATGACCCGATAAATGATTAATGGACCCGATAGACGAAATTAAATGGATTATTAAAGTTAGGTTATGTCACTCAAAGTCCCATTAGCATGAATTGTGAACTACCGGGAGTTGGTAGACGCTTATGCATTTAATAGTACTATTTGGGGACGATCACCCCAGTTCGCGCCTTGACGGTTGATCCCCGTCGTGCCACATTGATTGGTAAGCGAATTTATGTATGAGAAGATTTCCAATAGCGTGACCTTTGTGACGACACGCTACTTTAGATGGGCAAAATTTGTATCGGGTTAGCTACCCGTTTTGGTTTAGTAAGGTAACAATGTCATGCGGCTTATAATAATCCAAGTTAACAAAATAATAATAGACGCTCCGAATTACGATGTATTGCCTGACTAGCAATACATGGTCATACTATTGATATTATGATTTTATTTTGGTTTACATAACCATACTCATATAACGGTTTTTATTTTCATACAACGTCGTAAGACGTATTGTATGACGTTTTTACGACATTGGCTCGTATAATGATTTTTAAGGCTTTTATAACCATATTTATATAATGGTTTTATTTAATCTATACAACGTTGCAAAACGTATTGTATGGTGTTTTTAACGACAATGATTCGTATAACGATTTTTAAGGCAAATGCCTATATTATGATTTTCGATAAGGATTTGTATAAAATGACTTTGGCTATTTTATGGCCTATCAAAACGATTTGTACAAAATGATTTTCAGTAATACTTTTATACTGATAATATATTGATGGAATTTATTAAACTCTATGAATTCACTCGGCGTTATCGCTGACCTTTTCTTTTAACATGTTTTATCTCAGGTACTTGAAGGTAATTCTCGGGAAGACGACAAGAATTCATGGCCCGCACTTAAACAATATTTTCCATTCAAATACTTTGTAAAAACTTTGTATGAAATAATATGACTTGGGACTGATGTAACTTTGATATTTATGAATGGAAATGCTTTTATTATTAAACGACGCGATTTTTATGCGTTGTCTATGATGTGAGTAATGTGCTATCCCGTAACACCAACGAGTCTTCCGCTGTACTAAGTTGTATAAATTTGGGGGTGTTACAACTCTTGTCAGCGTTTAAGTGTCTTGGCTCATTTTATTCCTAACACCATACACCTGCTGCTTCTATTGCTGCTAGTGGTTGACCACCAACACAAACACCAGAGGTGGTGGATGTTGCAAATTTGACTGCTTTGTGTACTAGTTTGTTCAAGACAAGAAAATTGCTGAATTGGAAGCTAGCCTAATCAAGTTGAGGAACAAAGTATCACCTTGGATGAGGCAACATAGATCTATTCAGAAGGCTGCACTTAAAAAGAAAAGATTCAGAAACCACAAGAAAAGGCAACTGAATGCAACCAAACAGGGGAGGAATTACGAAGAACAACCACCTCCTTCTTATAATCAAACAAGGTTATCTGGAAATGAAATCAATTTTATGCTGGATGAAGATGTCATTGGGACTTATGAAGATGTAACTTGTTGAGAGACTGGTGTGGATGAACCTACAAACATGAAGTTTCAACAGGAAGAACCACAACCTACTCATGAGGAGCCACACGTTGAAGAAATGATGGTAACTCAGCCAACACCAATACCTCAATCACCACTTCAAGTGAATTAGAGTACTTTCTATGAGAAGTTGGAGGAAATAAATTTCAATTTCCTTTATCTTCAACTCCACCACCATAAAGACAAATTTGGTTTCACAAGAAACAGTCTTTGCAAGTACTGTCCAAATCAAGAATAAGTATTGGATCAGACAAGACTAAAGAGGTGCAAGTTGAAAAGATAGCTTCAGTAGAGGAAAGAGTATCTGAAGATACACAAGTGATTAAAGAAACAAATGTGTCTAATGCTAGTGAGGTCAACATTATTAAAGATCCAAGTACTGCTAAGCCAACTAAGCCGACTGCAAGTACTACTGACATTGTTGAAGACCCAAGTACTGCTAAGCCAACTAAGCTGATTGTAAGTACCGTTGGTGATCATCATTCACTATAAAGTTAAACTCCTTTTAGAGAGGATGAGACTTTAGCCCAAATAATGCTTGACTTAAGAGAGAAGAATTCAGCTGAAAAACAAAACAAGCAGAGGCAGAGAAGAAGACACAACAAGAAGTTCTTTCCACAAAAGGATCAAACTAAAGGTAAGAAAGTTCAAGCTTCTCACCCTACTAAAGGTATAGTTATTCAACATCAAGCTGATGAGGAAAGACCTTCCAAGATGAAGAAGAAGCTACCTAAGATTAATCCAAAGGATAAGGGGAAGAAGCAAATACTATCAAAATCTGAAAATGAAAGTGATTCAGATGAAGATATAAGAAAAGTCATGTATAGATTTTATCAATTAGACCATGATGAGGAATATGCTCTTAGGATGCAAGCTCAGATTCGTGAAGAATACTTACAAGAAGAACTTGAAGCTAAGCAATAGTTGCTAGAAGCTAAGAGAATACAACAAGAATGGAACATACAAGAGTATGATAGGATTCAAGCTGAATTACATGAAAGTGAGCTTCTTGCAAACTCATTGATAGCTGAAGAGAGAGATGCTTATAAAGAAGAGAAATCAAAATTGATTGATGATATGGTAAGGGAGCAACAAAGATTCTTTGCTGAGAAGAGAAGAAGAGAAAAGATTAAGCCTCCAACTACCATGCAAATTAGGAATCAAATGATGAACTTTCTCAAGAAAGTTAAGGGTTTCACTCATATTCAGCTGGTCAAGAAGAATTTTGAAGAAATCAGGACTTTGTATGAGCAACATAAGAGAACTAAATTGAATTTTGTTGAGATTAGATTTGAAGCAGATAGAATGGCTGTTGAAAGACATAGAAGACATCTATAACAACAAAGGCAATTTGGAAGTACTCCTAGATTTGAGCCAAGTACTGCTGAACCTACAAATACATCTTCAACTATCAAGACCACTTATGTGAGGAAGAATAGAAAGGAGAAGGTAAGTTCAAAGGAGGAAGAGACTGCTCAAAGAATGAATGAAGGAGATAAAGCTCTAGATATTGCTCAGACTGAAAATGTACAAGCAGTACATACACAGTCAACAGTACACACTGAAGAAACGGTACATACAAACTTGGAAGAGGGTTCAACAAAATTTGAAGGAATCCTCAAGGGTGTTAAAAGGAAAAGATCAACAAAGAGAAACCAGAAAGCCAAGAGAGCTAAGTCAACAGCAGAAGATAGTGATGATGATGAGAGCTTGAAGAAGTACTTGAAGATTGTAAAATTTGAAGATCAATGTATTGATACAGAGATTTTTGGAAAAAGATCATCTATTGCTAGATGGATATACTCTTTGGATCAAGGACTGGAAGCTCATGGAATTCAAAGAACTGACGGCACAACAAGAATATTCAGACTTTTGGAAGATATTCTTCACATTCTTGACAGACAAGATATTCAGGATCTTTTCAGGTTAGTTCAAGAAGCCATTGCAGGTAAAACTGAAGTATCACTATTGTATATAGAAATGCTCTTCATGTATGAACCACACAACTGTGATCAAGAAATGCTGAAGGAATTAGAGAATCAGGTTCCTAGTTACTGGAGATATTATAGGTCATGTGGATTGCATATTTTGGATATAGATGATGTTACCTACTATATGCTACAAGAGAAGAGTTATTTATTCAAAAGAAGATTGTTGGAAACAATGTTGGAACAACAATTGGAAGTTATAGAAGAATCTGTTGATGCTTTGGAGTTGATCAGAATGGTTAAACAACAAATCAAGGATTTGAAAGATGAGGAAGAAGCTGAGAAAGAGCCCTAAGTGTTTGACTTTCAGTCACACTTGACAAATGGTTCTCAGTTCACCATGTCTAACACACATAAGAACTAGCTAGTCCATAAGCAAACGGTTTGTGGTAAAGACTTCTCAAATCCGTTGAAAGCTGATAGTTTGCTAAAAACTATATGGTTCTGACTCACCTTGTTTCAAGACAAAGAGTTGGCTAGTCCTAGACAAACGGTACTAGGTAAAGACTTCATCAAATCCGTTGATGGTTTACAATTTATCAAAAATTGTAGGGTTGTCAGTACACCTTATTCTTCATGAATAAAGTATTGGCTACTCCAGAGTGTACGACTAACTGGTAAAGAATATATCAAATCCGTTGATAGCTGGCGATTTGCTAAAAATCATGAAGCCAATACAGATTGGTTTTTGTTGTTAACTGTTTTATTTCAGGTATAAAGATTGCAAACAAAGAAGTATTCAAGAAGAAAATACTTAGAAGGTTTTGTCTAATCAAATCAAGACTAAAGTTCATGATTCAGAGTTCATAGATTTAACTCAAGAAGACAATTACTGATGCTGCAAAGAGAATTGAATGTTTAAAAGACACAAGAAGATCATAGTTTGAAGACAAAGATGATGTTCATGATGTTTGAAGATTATCTTATCAAAAGAAGATATATATTGAAGTGTTTGGCTACATTCAGTTGGATGCAAATACAAATTACCAAGTTCAATCCAAGGATGAAGGAAAGACTGAAGACATGTATTCTAAATACATCCAATACAAGAGAAACAAGAAGACAACAAGTTATCATTCTTGTTTAGGGGAGGATTGTTGGGAATTATTTGTTAAGTGTCAAGTACCGTTAGTATTATTCAAGTACTATTAGTTATCTTTCAAGTACCGTTAGTGTTAACGCGGTACATAGTAAGTACTGCTACTTATAAAGTAAGTACTGCTATATTGATTAGGATGAATATATCTTTGTATAAGATATGTCATATTTATAGTTAGAGTATATCTTATGTGATATACTTAAATAGTTAGAATATTGATAATATATAGTCTGTGATATATTTATCTTTATAGAATATTCTAAGGTTTCTAGGGTTCCTTACTCTATAAAAGGAACATAGGTACAATGTCATTCATGTATTCCATTCAAGTCGATTAATAAGAGAATCGAATAGTTAAAAGTAATTCTGTTCTTCTGTGATTTATAAGTTAGATTCCGCATAACTTATTTAGTTTGACTAAGAGTTCTCAAAGTGTTTTAGTTTGATTACAAACTACTATACTAGTTCTTAACAGAATATATATCCAATCAAAGGGATCAACACCCTGTCACTCCATATTGGGTAAAAAACGAATATAGACAGCAAATCAATGGCTATATGATGAAACTTGTTCCCAGAGGTGTTTGATCAATGTCCAAGATCAAATTGTAAGCTGTCTCATCACATGTCCAAGTATGACCAAGAATTTCAAACTCAGTCCAAGGGCAAATCAGGGATTCAGCAGCTAGGGTTTTTAGCAATTGTATTTTTTTTATTTAGAATTCTAGATAGTTCCATCTAGTATTATAAAAGGAGACGTTTGTGTCCCTTTTACCTCTTGTTCCAGTTTTTGTAACTTTTTAATTTAGTAATGAAAATGAATTTTTAAATTTTCCAAACAACTGAGTTCCAATTTATAGTTTTGATTGTTTAATCATTTACGTTTATTTGCAAATTTAGTTTAAAAGTTTATCAAAGGTTTTGTTCAAGAAAAAGTTTGGTTAAAATTTTTTTTAGTTATTTTTAGAAAATCAAATTCAAACACAAGTGAAAGTGAAAGTGGATCATTGTGTTTGGTTTGTGTTCTTGTTAAATCTTGTAAGTTTCTGTTTGGTTCAAAGTTGGTTTTCAAATTGGTTTCAAAAAGTTTAATTAAGAATCTGTTTTTCTTTCTTTCTCACTGAGCTTACTGTTTCAAAAGCCATACCCACAAGCTCTTGACACCAGCTTGTGGGCTTAGCTTTTTGGAGCTTGTATTTCTCTTTTCTTTGTTTACTTTGTGATTGTGCAGGTTACAAGTTCTAAACAAGACCCATTTTCCCATTTTCATTTCATTCATTTTTGAAGATATGGCAAACCCCAATGGTCTGTTGTAGACCATTCAACGGGGCTTTATACACTTCATTGAGAAGCTCATATAAGCTTTTTAAAGCTGACAAATTTTGAGAGAAGGCATCAGCCTAAGGTTAGGGGCTTGAACCCTCTTAAATTTTTTAGTTTTTTTGAGTTTTGTATGAACCTGCTTTTTGATGCTTATAGTAGTTTATTACTTGATGATTATGTGTTATTTAACTGTCTTATGCATGTTTAATAGCTTTATATAGAGTTTGGTTCAATTTAGCTTTAAAGTCTTTGTTAAATTTTGATAATCTGAATATTAAATGGTGTTTGGCTTTACTGATAATAGGGGTTTAGGTGACATTAAATCGAATATATTCAGTCTAAACATACTTGATATGTTAGTGTTAGGTTAGGTCAGTTGTTAGTTTCAATATTGGTAGGTTAATTCAGAATTTTGTTGGTAAAATTTGGTTAAAATAGCATTTAAACATTCAGCAGGTATGAACTAGTTTGTTTTAGTCATTTGAGGTTCCAAATCTTTAAATCTGTTAAGATATTTGTTCATCTAGGACTTAGGGTTTATTGGTTATAGTTTAGTTGTGTTTTGTGTTAAAGTTGGTGGTTTGAAATTCGTCCTTAGACCAAATAGACCAGCAAGAAGTCTCACAGACCCCCACATAGCATCATAGTAACTGTTTATTGCCCCTTTTGTGTGTTATTTGTGCTTGGACCTAGGTTTTTTCTTGTTTAACTTGACTCCCTACACTCCACTGAGTGTAGGGGTGCCCCTTGTTCCAAAAGAAACCAAGTAACAAGTCTCAAATCCACCAAAACATGCCCAAACCTGTTTACTTTGACTAAGCAGTGGGAAAAACTTCCCACTGCTAGTGCAAGTGTAGCCACTGCTATGTTGGGTCAAAAAGTTGATGTGGCAGAAACTCAAAAATGAAGAAAACATGAAGACATTTTTCTAAGCGTTGTCAAGAGCAAATCAAGCGTTGACAAGAGCAAATCGGAGGTTGATGGCTCAAGCATTGTCATGTACAATCCAAGCATTGTCATGTACAAACTAAGCATTGACAGAAACGTAGATAAGAAGCCTTTGGAAGCTTCTATTTGGATATATATGCACGATATATTCTGTATATAGTTATTTAAATAGAAGATTTACATGTTTATTCATTCTTATCTCTTGTAAAACCCTAATCCTTACACTATAAAAGGAACCAAGGGTTATTAGGTTTTTCATAACTTTCATATACAATGTAAAACTAAAGTGTGTGTCGACTAGGTGTGGGATTCAATGTACACACACCTAGTGGTTGTTCGTTATTAATATAATGAGCAATCCATTTGTTTTTATTCATGTTCTTTGTGCCTAAACACCTTGTTAATGTGTCGTGTTCTAATTCCGCTTTGATTATCTAATCATATGAACATGATGCGTTCTTAGTAGCTTAAAGATCCGTGAATCTTAGGATTCCACAATTGGTATCAGAGCCTCGTGGCTCGTGATGCTAGGACCAACAAGGTGTTCGTGTATGGTGAAAAGAAGAAAAATCCGTCTAGGGTTTTTCTAGACGTTTTTGTGTGCGCAGCAGTATTCAGAAGGTCATAACTTTTTGTTGGACCATTGGATCGTCACGAAATTTCTTGTGTGTGTTCTATACACATATATCTAGACATCCACTGGAGGGATTGTCAAGTTTTATCCCCAAGAACAAGTTATTAAGCGTCAAAGTCAGCAGTGAGTATATGCAGTTTTCTGTAAACAACCATGTTCAAAACACGTTTTCTCCTTCGTTAACCGTTGGATCTTTGTGATTTTTGAACTGTAGATTCTTGGTACTTGTGTCTAGAATCTCACCGAAGGGATTTTGGATCTGAGCCCTAATGAAGAAGTTATTCAAGGTCAAAATTTGCTGGTTAAGGTATTAACGTTTTTGCTTTTTCACATGAAATCATGAACTAGGGTTACACAAACCCTAGATCGACATAAAAAGCAGAAGGTTATAAGGATTGTGGCTGTTGTGATTCAAGAAATTCTTCATGGCTATGATATTAGGGTTTATGGTGAAACCCTAGATTTGGTTTTGTTTAAAAACCCTAGATATGGTTGTCGTATGAAGTGATTAAAGGAGCGTTGATGTGGTTCCAAAGATGAATAATCGCTTCTACAATGGCAGCTTGGTTATCTAAGCTTGTTTGTTCCAAGAGGCTGTCAAGTGTGGACGAAAGATACATGTTTGATTCGTATGAAGCTGCAAAGAATGACCGATAAAGGACGTGCTCATAATATATGATTAAGGAGTAGCAGTTTAGTTTGTTGATTGAGACGTGAGTTTTCAAATATAAACATGATTTGTTGAGATAAATTCATTACGTGAAGGTATTGGTTCTACCAATCAAAAGTGATATAGTATGGGATGTCACGTGTAGTATTTGTCAAAACATAATGCTCAATTAGTGGGTCCAAAGGATTGACGAGCATGTTTACATATATGGGTACAAAGAAAGTATTGTTCCAAATGATGGACTAAAGTATAGGCATTCACGTGGAGAAAAGAGTGTTATAAACAGAATGCAAAGAAGGCTAAGTAAGGACATTGACAGAAGAAGACGCTGACAGGCTTTGTTTTGACACTGACAGAGAATAAGTGAACGCTGACAGAATAGGCGTTGACATGAGTTGTCCGAGAAATATTTTGTCCAAACGTTGATAGGTGTTGTTCGATATGTGACAATACATGTGGAAAGATATTGGATAAAGGGATATGTTGGACAACAAAAGGATAACTGTTGTTTGAGAAAATTGGTACGTTTTTAGCACACAAAAAGGAGGAATTTACACACGAAGGTACATGGAATCTCCGTTTTTATATAGAATATCAAGTTGATATTTATGGCTCAGATATTTTTAAAAGGGATTAATGATCTTAATGCGGGTTAGCAACTATTCGTGGGAATTTGATGGATATTTTATTATGTAAAAGGGATAGCCTTAGAGTTATCCATATTGGTGGCTTTTACATATGGTATGAAGACGTTATTCCATTAAAATCATCATGAAAAGGTGTTGGCTTAAGGGGAAGAATTTTTATGGTAAGTTTGATGATTGAAGAAGATTTTCGCGAGTTTGTGTTTTATCATATCTTTGAATCATGGGATCCATCCATTGGTTTGAAGATAACTTGTTCGTGCTTTACATGGTTGGTGATGAAGACTTGTCATATCTAGCAAAGTTAGGTTGCTATCACTTGAAGGAGTTACATTATCGTGCTCAGTGTCTCACAAAGGATGAGGATTTTGACAATGGGATCAAGGTCTACTTATACTTAGTGACATGAGTATAAGTTCTTTATCACATGGATAGTACAAGACATGGAACACAAGGTTGGGTTATTCTACTTCTACATCAAAAATATTATATTTATATTTCTTCAAGATCATTACATAGAGCTACATTTGGAGAATCTTCAAGATTGCATACATTGTTTACTTCCCTGTTGATGTGACAAAAAGGGGAAGACATACATGCTACACTTGAGGGGAAGCAATTTGAAGATCATGTACAACTTACAAGAGATACACAAAGAGTTTTGCCGACATCAACTAGGGGAAGATTGTTGGGTCAAAAAGTTGATGTGGCAGAAACTCAAAAACGAAGAAAACATGAAGACATTTGTCTAAGCGTTGTCAAGAGCAAATCAAGCGTTGACAAGAGCAAATCGGAGGTTGATGACTCAAGCATTGTCATGTACAATCCAAGCATTGTCATGTACAAACTAAGCATTGACAGAAACGTAGACAAGAAGCCTTTGGAAGCTTCTATTTGGATATATATGCAGGATATATTCTGTATATAGTTATTTAAATATAATATTTACATGTTTATTCATTCTTATCTCTTGTAAAACCCTAATCCTTACACTATAAAAGGAACCAAAGGTTATTAGGTTTTTCATAACTTTCGTATACAATGTAAACCTAAAGTGTATGTCGACTAGGTGTGGGATTCAATGTACACACACCTAGTGGTTGTTCGTTATTAATATAATGAGCAATCCATTTGTTTTTATTTATGTTCTTTGTGCCTAGACACCTTGTTAATGTGTCGTGTTCTAATTCCGCTTTGATTATCTAATCATATGAACATGATGCATTTCTAGTAGCTTAAAGATCCATGAATCTTAGGATTCCACATGCTACACTACCAAACAAAACCACACAGGCCTATCAACATCAGTTTATGGATTTTTTGTCTTATGTGACCAAAATTGAGCGTTTTTCATTATTTTTATTTTTCCCATGTTTAATTATTTATTTTGAGATTTTTCATTAACTTTGTTTTTTAATTACTGTTCATTTGTTATTTTTTATATTTAATTTAATTTAAATTAGTTTTTATTAATCTGATTTTTGTCTTTTAGTGCAACAAAGGTTGATTTTTCAGCTTTAAAATTTTTCATAGTTTCAAAATTTTATTTTAAGATTTTTAGATTAAAAAGTTTCACTGTTCACTTTGTTTTATTAATTTTTAGATTTAATTTAAGTTTAAATAGCTTTTAATTCAAACTGTTTTGTCTTTTAGTGAAAAAAAATTACTTTTTTCAAACTTTTTTATTTTTTCTACTGTTTAGAATTATAATTTAGGGTTTTTCAAACAGTAAGTTTATTTTTAGCATTATTTTATTATTTTTAATCATTATATTATTTTAGAAAGTGTTTTTAGTGCTTTAAAAATAGAAAAATAGTTTTTAAAAATTAGTAAAATACTTTTTAGTGTTTAAATAATATAAGGGAGATATTAGTTTGATAAAATAAGATTTTGGGCTTTTTCTTAGTTATATTTAATTTTAGGGCTTTAATTAGCATTTAAAATTGAATATTTAATTAAAAAAGGTTTTAAAATTTATTTATTGAATTTTTATTCTTATTTATATTATTTTAAACTTAGTTTTAATTTTTAATTAATTTTTAGGTTTAATTTTTAATTTCGTCGCGTTTTACGTAATTACGTCATCGTTTTACGTCATACGTCGTAGTGTAATCGTAGTCGTAGCTCGTCTTTATTTTTCTCTCTTTAAACCAAAAAATGATACTAGTCCAAACTTTGATTTTATATAATTGGCATAGAAAACATAATCCTCCGCCGAGAACGAACTCTAGTTATTCGGTTTTACGGTTTTTTCATTAAATCGTAACGCTTAATACTTGCCGCTCATACGCGTTTTTCCTAAAACGTGTACGATTTACACTACATCAACTTCATTTCTAAGCTTCCAAGAACTACATCCGGTTATGAATCTACTTGCGTGATTGTGGATCAATTGATCCAATCAGCCCACTTTATTACGATAAATGCAAGAATTTTACGTTGGAGAATCTTGCTCCCATTTACTTGAAGGAAATTGTTTGTAAACACGGTGTTTCAATATCTATTATCTCGAACCGAGATAGTCGTTTTGCATCAAATTTTGGGTATCACTTCAAGAATCATTGCGGACAAATTTGGATATGAGAACAGCTTATCATCCTCAAACCGATGATCAAAGTGAAAGGACAATTAAAACTTTTAAAACATGTTGCGCTTTTGTGTGATTGATTTTGGTAGTAGTTGGGATAAGCACTTACCATTGGAGGAATTCTCCTACAATAATAGTTATCACACTAGCATTTAAGTCGCACCTTTCGAGGCTCTTTATGTAAGGAAATGTCGATCACCAGTATGTTGGAGTGAAGTTGGGGATGCCCAACTCACCGGGCCGGAATCGGTTCGTAAGACTACTGAGATGATTGTACATATCAAAAAAATAAAATCGTTTGTTAGCCGATCGTAGTAAATAGAAAAGTATGCCAATGTGAGACGAAAACCTTTGGAATTCGAGGTAGGTGACAAGGTTATGCTAAAAGTATCTCCATGGAAAGGCGTTATACGCTTTGGAAAGTGTGGAAAATTAAGTCCCCATTATATTGGGCCTCTTGAGATTATATCAAGGGTGGGTCCGGAAGCATATACACTTGAATTACCTTGGGAGCTGCAAGGGAGTCCACAATACTTTTCATTTGTCGAACCCAAAGGAGTGTTTGTCTAACGAAGAACTCATTATTCCAATGGATGAAGTTAAGGTCAATGACAAGTTACACTTCATCGAGGAACCTGTCGAGATCATGGATAGGGAGGTGAAGCAATTAAAGCAAAGCCGGGTCCCTATTGTCAAGATCCGATAGAATTTATGGCGTGGACCGGAGTTTACATGGGAAAGAGAAAATCAAATGTGGAAGAAATGTCCGCATTTGTTCAATTTCAACAAGAAACTGGACCATAAGGCGAATTGATCTTCGGTACGAAGATCCCTGTTAGATGGAGATGTTGTGACAATCTGGAAATTTCAGGTCATTACTTAGCCCTATTTTATTAACATGTTACATATTTTAATGAATTTGAGTATTATTATTTTAGACAGTTTAAGTTAAAACCGATAATTAAGGCTTTATTTTCACCTTTTGACGAGTAAAGAAGACTGTTAGTACATGTGATGTCGACGGATGCCCGATATTTTACGTTTTATTGTCGATTGTTCGATGTTTGATGTTTTCATGGTTTTCTTTTTAATGACGTGTTAAGTTAAGTCAGGAGACGTTATTATTATATCTATGATACCTTTTAACTTTTGGAAAGTATTTTTATAAAACCCGAGCCACGTGAATATTTTCAAAATTTACTAATAGTCATTTCCCACTTTTTAATTAACTATTTTTATTTTGGACCTAAACTATGCCAAATTGGCAAAACTATCCATTGGACCACCATATATAAACAAACTTCCCACCTAATTTTCTCACACATAAACTAGTTTCATCAAAATCAACACCCTTTCCCCCTTTTCGTTTTAGCCGAGACCTACAACACACACATAACACAATTTTTGTTCAAGTTTTACTTTGATCCATTCAAAAACAAGACTAGACCCATCCTTATAATCAAAAGGTGATTACATCCATACCAAAATCTACAACATGCATGAAGTTTTTGATTTTTGTTATGAACTAGGGTTGGTGTGATTGCTAGATGGTCATGCATGTTATTATTTAGGGATGATCATACATGGATCATGTTGTTTTTGCTATAAACTTGTTTTTGTTTGGTTTTTTATTTTTATGATTGATACAAGTGATAGGATCAACATATGTTAATGTTAGGGTGTTAGAATGGTTAGAAAAGTGGTTAGAATTGATCAAAAGTATGATTTTAGGAGGTAATTTAGATCAGTGGGAAAAAGGCTGATTTTGGGTACCTTATAGTTTGATTATTGATTAAATAATTAGATAGGGTTGTAGAGAATTCGATTAGCTTCGATTTGATATAAAGTATAGCTTCTAACTTCAAACGAGTGTGAAGTTATGATAGTTTGATTATTCGTGTACCGGGAGACGAGTATCGACACAATTTAAAGTTGTTGTCGATATTTGGATCGAATCTCGGGGACTATAGAATGAGTTTTGAAATGATTCAAGGACTGATGAAAAGGTTTAAACCTTAGGTTTTGAGTCTATTTTCAAAACAAGGTGTCGGTTTTGTAAATGGAGTCGTTTATAGAAGTTAAAATGGTTATGTCGATGACGTAAAACTGTCCGATTTTTGTGGTTCAAAGATGTGTTGGGCAGGGAACTTTAAATGTAAAATCTTTTAACCAACTTTTGGGAGGAATTTATATAGATAGTGAGTGAGTTCTCTGAGAAGTATCATAAATTTTTGATGTGTCTAAGTGGGGTAAATGAGCTTGTACATTTGGTATGTACCAAAAGATTTTTATCGATAGCATGGTTTAATTAAGTAAACATATAGAAGGGTGAAATAGTATCACTTGTATGGTTTTATTTCGGGTTTGTCGTTATTTTATGACTTTGAGTTTGATGTTATTATGTATGGTTTATACGGGAGTCTATTATTAACGAGCGCGCCTTATTTAATAGGTTGCGGTTTTCGTGATTAACGGGCATCACTTATCGTCGACGATCATCTTGCCACGTCTCTTATACTAAGGTGAGTCTATAGCCTCGCTTTTAAATTCTTTAATTGTTTTAGAAACTTGTGAGGGGGATAACATGCAAATTGTTTTATTAAAGAACTGAAGGGTACAACTATAGATTGCGGCAAACCCATTAATGGGTGCAACTAGAAGTTGTGGGAACCCTATTTATTGAAATTGATTTATTGAAACTGAAGGGTACAACTAGAAGTTGTGGAAAACCTATGCTTGTTTTAAAAATAGAACACAAGAAAATGTTTAATGCCATGTTTATTATTATAAGTTATTTATTTTCGCTGAGTAAAAAGTCCCAATTATATCATGAATTGTTAACTACCGAGTTATGGTAGACGCTAATACATGGAATAGTACTATCGGGAGTTACCCCTCCCATCCGGCAACGATTAGCTATCGTTTGAGAACAACGTTGCTCGAAGTGGATTCGTGTTCGAGGGTTTTCCTATACACTTAGCGAGGTGTATGGTGGGCAAATATTGTGGTAACGTTTCAATATCACGAGGCTTATAATAAATATTTATAACTTTGTTTGATCACCATCGTTATGGTTGATGGCTTTAAAACATATTAGTGTTTGGTAATGTTTATTTATAAACTCTATAGATTCACTCAACTTTTGTTGACAAATTTTAGCATGTTTTATCTCAGGTCCTTGAAGGTAATGGCAAAGGAGGGATTTTGGTGCTTGCAGATTTATATAAAGATGTTTAAAGCTCACCATTTTGGGAAAAATCGTTCAATATATTTTATTATGAAAAGTTTTGTGTACTTTTGTTAGTTAAATTTTTGGGACCATGTTGTGAACGATTTGTCAAATGATATTTTAATAGAAGGTTTACTTTTAAAACTATTCTTTTCGAGTCGTTTTCTATTACTTGAGCTGTTGTATTATGAAGTAACACCCCATATGAGCTTCCGCATATGACCCGAAATTCGGGGTGTTAAGTTATAGAGAACAAAAGATTTTCCAAAATAAAAGTTTTGAAATCTTTTAACTATAACTATCGCAAGCGAAATATCCGAATTACCGATAGGACCGGAAAGAGAGTATTTATATATATGGGATATATATATGTTATAATTTGAATTATTTGTGCTTGTAAGTTACAAGTCATGTTTTTATTTATATAATTATAAATGTTAATTTTATATTGATTTGAGGTATTATTATGACATAGATTGTCACGAAGCCATTTCTAAACTAAATCCCAGTATTCCCGAGTTTAACTAAGTTGTGGATCTCGATAATCCTAACCAAATGGGTAATATTCCCAATGATAATTATTTGGTTTCAAAGATTTTGATTCCATGATTCTTATTCTTGATTTATCGATCGTTCCATCTTGTTTAGTAGATTCACTCTTCGTTCTCATTGATCTTCGACTTCATATTGTTTTAGAAACATGTTTACTGAAATTGTACTTGTTGTTCATAAGGAATTTGTATTGATTGGTACGATATTCAAATGCCTACTAAAATGCCATACCATATCACTAGAATTTCATTATATCGGTTTTTGCTGTATTCGATCTTGATCTTTTGTGTTAAACGGAGATGCTCAAATAAGGTAATTTATCATTATCTTGTTGAAAAATTGACCGTTTATTTGAACAAGGAAATTATAAATTCTTGAACTATTTGTTTATAAAAACTTATTTGCATAGGTTTGGTCGACTCAAGGGCTTATAAACATGTGGGCTTAAGCATATGGAGTTTGCACGAATAAATTCGTTGCTTGACTTATTATTTGTTTTGTTCCTCTAACTATATAATCGTGTGATGGTTCGTGTTCGGGCTGTTCCAGAGCGGCCATTTTAGGAGGGTGTCGAGCGTCCCGGAAAAACATTGAAGAAATCTTCTTCTAGTGGGACTGAGGAGCCTTCCTAGCCCCATAGATCACCTACAAACTCTTGGTTGATTATCTTATCATCCATAGTGTCATTTGTACATCACTAGCTAAACTGTGACATCAGTTTGTAAAACTAGTATTTTTAAGATGTATGCATTAGACGATGATAATCTATAATGCATGACAATACAACTTGTACTAGTTGTGATTAATGAAATGATTATCTTTTGTTTTCAAAATCTACATCGTTGAGTTGACTAACTTTCCTTGCTCGTTCTATTTTTATCTTTCCTTGCTTGTTTCTTCAAAAATCATTCGTTCCTTTTTAAATCCCTTGTCCCTTTTAATTATTCGTTATTGTCGTAATGCAATCATTGAATGAATACTCATTATGATTTGAATTGCGTTGTATCATAATCATTCAGCCAAATATATATATATGACTAAGGCACATATGCGTCAAGTCATTAATGAACACATTGCTGCATCCTTGACTAAATTCATGGCCAACATGAATGATGGAGTTGGCGGCTCTAGTAGGGCTAGTAGTTTGGGTGGAGCAAGTGGTTCTGATAGTGCGGTTGGTTCTAGAAACGGAGTTGGTGGCGCGAATGGACTGAATGTTCCCTCAATTGAAAAAGAATGCCCAAATGTAAAACAACCGTGGAGCTGCCTATCAATTGGGAGGCGTAGGCACAACAAGATCCAAGAGTCGTTACTAAACCTGAAAGTTTTGATGTTATAGTTGAGATGGATTGGTTATCTCGGTATAATGCGTCTATCCTGTGTGGTGAGAAAAGGTTAGGACTCTCTTAAATGGTAAGACTTTGGTTATCGAATGTAAAACCCGCAAAAATAAGGTCATTATTTAGTTCTATCTTACTAATATTTTTTTTGTATTTCATAACGTTAAATACTATATTGATTAATGGTTTAAGTTGAAACCTATATTGAATATTTTATTTTAATATTTTGACGAATAACGAGGACTACTATTGATCGCGATAGACGGATGCCCAAAATTTTATATTTTATTATCGATCGTTTCGATATTTAATATTTTCGACGATATCATTTTAATCATGTATCGGGTCGTTATATTATTATTTTTCGTGTGCGTTTAAACTTCTAAAAAGTATTCCTATGAAACCCAAGCCTCGTAAATAATTTTAAATTGACTAATAGTCATTTTCTACCCTATAAAATAATTAATTGTCTTTTAGTCCAGAAGAATGCTCAAATTGCAAGAATTACCCTTCACCACCATATAAAAGGAATTTTCCTTTCACTTTTACACACACATATGATCATCACCCACCAAAAACTCTCTTTCTTTCTTTTTTTGCCATGAGCCTCCAACACCATAGATCATCAAGTTTTTGATGATCAAGCTTGAATCTTAAAAATCTAATCAAAGACCCATCTTAGAAATCTCAAGATCTACACTTTGGTATGAAAATCTCTTACATGCATTACACTTTCAATATTTTATAATTTCCATGGTAGATCTATGTTTAAATCATCATGCATGTGATGATCTAGGTAAGATCATCATGTTTTAATGTGAAAAAGTTATATTTTGATCTTTGATCTTTGTTAAATTTTTACATGCATTACATTTCATTTGATTTTGTAAATTTTGATCAACTTATATTAATTAAAAACATATAAAAACCACTACCAAATTATTATTTTTTTCCTCTCTCCTTTCTTTTGTTTTTTTCGTGACACCCTCAAACCAAAACACCCTTGGATTCAAATTTCTAGCTTGAATCCTTAAAAACCAAAGTAAGTCCCATGTTTGTAATATGATTTGGATCATTTTGGTATAAAAATTTACAACATGCATGAACTTTTTCTCAAAAATTATTTTCTTGAAAGATCATCTTGTTTTGATCTATTTTATAGTTGTAAATAAGTGTTATTTCTATTACATTAAAAGTGGGGATGCTTGCATGTAAGATTTTTGATATGGATCTTGTAAGATTTGGACATACAAGTGGTTTAGAGTTGATTAGAGTCATTTTAGGTTGTTATTAGGATTATAAGAATGGTTAAAATGGGTTAAAATATTGATTTAACATGATTTTTAAATGGTCATTTTAGATCAGTAACTTTAAAGCTATTTTCGAAAACCTTAAGTCTAAGTATAGGATGAGATGATATGATATTATTGTAGAGTTTTTCCTAAGCTTCGATTTGATACCAAGTAGAGATTCTAACTCCAAACGAGCGAAAAGTTACGCATGTTTAAAATTATGAAAATTTATCAAATTATTTCCCGCACACTATCTGATGCAGATCCGAAAAAGGGCAAAATCGCCCAGTTCTGGTTCGTTTCAGCTTTCGTGTAAAACTAAAAAGTTGTTTAAAATGTCGTTTTACTTCTACCGCGAGGAAACCAGTTCTGAAAACGAATTTAGACGGGGCAAAACTTAAAAATTAAATCTGCATTTTCTAATAACCGTCATTTTTAACAGATCTGATGCGATGGGTAAATCTGTCATTTCTGGTCCGTTTCGGCCTTCGGTCGAAACACGAAAGTTGTTCAGAATGATGTTTTACATTTACCGCTTAGAAATCAGACCTGGAAACGAGTAATAATAGGGTAAAAGTTAATAGTAAAATCTGAGATGTTTAGGGGTAAGATTGTAATTTTACACAGAAATTGCATGTGTATTTTGGACAGTTTCTGTTAAGTTTCACGTCTCGGGTATAACTGGAAAGTTTTCCGAAACGTCGTTTTGCCATCAAAAAGCCAAAGTCTTGAATCATGAATATGTCATTTAGTGAGTCAATTAATCGGGTCAGACCCGAAGGTCAAGTTGACCAAAAAGTCAAAGTTGACCAAAAAGTTAAATTTGTCAAATTTTTCTAAGTATGCATTTTAATTGATTTTGAGCATAGAAAAATAAAATGAATATATAGGAGGCTAAAATAGAATCACTTGTATCGTTTTCTCTCGATTTGTCGTGATTTTATACTTGAGTTTGATTTTATTATGTATCATTTAATTCTCGAGTCTATTATTAACGTACGCACCTTATTTGCTAGGTTGCGGTTATCGTGTTTATCGGGCATCATCTATCGTCGGCGATCGTCTTCAACTACTATAAATACTAAGTTGTCTATAGCCTCGTTTGGCCTCATTCAAATATTTTAAAAATCCGCGAGGGGGAATACATGTTTTTATAAACTTAGAACACAAGATTTTTATGGTATGCTTGTCCCTCTATGAATGAACCCGTGGTTGCCTTTAAATTGCATTAAGTGATTGCCATTATTAAAGCCTCAATTATGGACCGTTAATTAACCTATGATGGGTTAACCGCTAGTACAATTAATAGATCTATGGGGAAAGCCGCCCGGTTCAGTTTGTGTGGACTTGTCACAGATGCTTAGGCCCGACCTCCACACTTTTTGAACATATTGTATTGAGAAGTCAGGTATGCGGCAATGTACCAATAATCTGGAGGTAATTGACAATTAATAAATCTCTTGTCTTATTAGACCTAACGGGGTGTCTAAGGGCTCGGTTCCATGAGCTTATTGCAATTTATGCTAAATACAATTATTATTGTTGATGCAAATTATTAGATGTTTGTTGCCTTCAAGTATGCCACAAACTTATAATCTTTGCTTGTGTTCAAAATGATTATATAAACCTATAGATTCACTCGACATTTTTGCTAATGATTTTCTCACATTTATTTCAGGTAATCAAGAAGTGTGAAGCTTGGAGGTCACGGGAATGATGTTGTGCACTGCTTTTGCAATATAAACTCTTTGAATAATTATCCTTCCTTTGTTTAAAACAATTTAAATCTTTTGTTTTAATTGTACATTGGTTACGATGTTTTGGGACTACGCTACTCTGACGAATGTTTTAGGAACGATAAAATTAAAACGTCTCTTTTCGAGTCGTTCTTTATAAATTATGTGTTTTTGTATCATTGTTTAGCACCCAAAGATGTATTCCAATGCGTGTAAATTTGGGGTGTTAAAGATTGGTATCAGAGCCATGAGTTATAGAGAAATAGGTCATTTTTATAAAAACCTAAACTATAACTGTAAATTATTATTTTTCAAAGAGTCGGTGCACATAACTTCGCGTGACTTCAGGTTCAAGCTACTTCTGGGATTAACATTTTAGTATACATTATTATGTATGCCTTATTGTTAAGTATTTATATATAAATACTATAATCCTTTATCGATATATATTAATATCGATAAACTTTTCGATAAAAGTTTATCATTTTCAAATGATTTATTTAAATAAATTTATGAAACTTCCTGTAATTATTTGAAGAATTTTATATATTTATTTAAATTTTTGGAAATTATTTTATTTCATTTTATTATGACCTTATACCTCTTTTGCGAATTTATCACCGCTTAATTAGGTCTTCGATGAGGAGGAAGCAGGTTCCACTGCTGCAAGTGAGTCACAATCAACTAAGTTATTTGGATCCCCACGTGATTAGTGTCTATTATTTTGTGTCATTGTACTCTATTTCTCTTTAAGATCATTACTTGTTGATCTATGATGATAGTTTCCTTTGATCCTTATAATGTTTGTGATTCCTTGTATTTATAACCCATGCATTTGATGACTGAATTTTGTACATGATATGACTACACCATGATTACAATTAACTCATTCATTTTATCTTCCCTCTTTGTGATGTGACAAAATCATGCCACCTAGGAGAATGACAAATGATGCCATTGTAAGGCTAGTTGCTGAAGAGGTAGCGAAAGCATTAGCTGCGGATAGAGCTGTACGTGTTAACACTGAAGGAGCAGGTGGCTCTAGAGGTGCTGATGCTGGAGGTGCAGGTGAACCTGTTGAACCTGTTGAACCTGTTGAACCAGAAACTGTTGGAGGAGCAGGTGTAGCTGAGAATCCTGCAGATGAGGTTGCTTAGGTTGCTACTGCAGTAAAAGAGTGTAATTTTTCTAGGTATATGAAATGTGGACCCACTATATTTCAAGGAACTGGTGGAGCACTGGAATTATTCAGGTAGATTGAAAAACTGAAACAACATTTGAGATCAGTGATTGCTCAGAAAGGAACAAGGTTAAGTTCGTAGTGGCTACTTTCAAGGATCGAGCTTTAAGCTGGTGGAAGACTCAAGTTGCTACAGTTGGGTTAGAAGCTGCCAACAGGAAACCTTGGGATGAAGTCAAAAGGTTGCTGAAAGAAGAGTTCTGGCCAGAAGAAGAGTTATCTTCTTTGGATGATGAGTTGAGGCACCTGAAGCTGAAAGATAACAACATTGCTGCCTATACTAGCCGATTCAATGAATTAGTTTTGTTGTGTCCGGATGCTTTTGCTACTGAGAAGAAAAAGATGGACCAATACATTAAAGGGCTGCCTGGGTACATTAAAGGTGAGAAAACTTCATCTCGACCCAAGAACTTTGTTGAAACTGTGAGAATGGCTCATACACTTATGGGGCAGAAAGTTGGGGATAGGGCTGAGAAAGCTACTGGGAGTAGTAAAAGGAAATAGGAGAATTCGCACAGTGGTAACCAAGGTAATAACTAGGGTAACAATAATCGTGGGAATTATCAGGGTAATAACCGCCATAAGCAGTACAATCAGAGGAGAAATGATGGGGCTAGAGCTGCAACTAACAAGAATTATAATGCTGACTATGGGGGACCAGCCCAGAAATGTAAGAGCTGTGGTGCTTGTCACTTTGGTAATTGTCCACCAAGGTGCACCAAATGTGGAATGGTTGGGCATGTTGTGGAGAAATGCAAGGCAAGTATCCCAGCCACTAGAGCAAATTCTATTCCAATCAAGACATGCTTTGAATGCGGAGAACGTGATCATTTTCGCCCTAGATGTCCGAAGTTGACGAACAAGAAAGCAGGTGAAGCTGCTGGGGCAGTTTATGCTGTTAAGGATGCTGATCAGGCACAAGGTCCAAATGTGGTGACGGGTACGTTCTTACTCAACCATCGTTATGCTAGTGTGTTTTTTAACTCAGGATCTGATAGGAGCTTTATACGCACTTCTTTTAGTCGTTTAATTGACATTGAGCCAACAAACCTAAATACTAGTTATGAGGTCGAGTTAGCTGATGGACAATTATTTAGTACTACCACTATATTTAAGAAGTGTCCTTTGAAATTAGCAAATCATTTGTTTGAAATTGATTTGATGCCGATAGAGTTGGGTTCGTTTGATGTGATCGTTGGTATAGATTGGTTGGTTGCACATGATGCGGTAATTGTATGTGGGGAGAAAGTTGTTCACATACCGGTTAAGGACAAGGTGTTAGTAGTCCAAGGTGATGTCGGTAGATCTCGTCTGACGGTGATATCTTGTATCAAGGCGAGGAAATATGTGGAAAGAGGTTGTCACCTGTTCTTGGCTCAAGTAGTGGAGAAAGAACTACCGGTAAGGCGTGTAGAAGATGTTCCGGTTATTCGTGATTTTCCTGAAGTATTTCCCGATGACTTGCCAGGGCTTCCGCCTCAGCGAGAAATCGAATTCAAGATTGATCTAGTGCCAGGAGCTGCACCGGTGGCGCGTGCACCTTATCGTTTGGCACCGTCTAAGTTGAAGGAGTTGGCAGATCAGCTGAAGGAGTTAATGGATAAGGGGTTCATTAGACCAAGTTCGTCACCTTGGGGAGCTCCAGTATTGTTCGTAAAGAAGAAGGACGGATCATTTAGAATGTGCATAGACTACCGAGAGTTGAACAAGCTAACTATTAAGAATCGTTATCCACTTCCGAGGATCGATGATTTGTTTGATCAACTTCAAGGTTCGTGTGTGTACTCGAAGATCGACTTGAGGTCGGGTTATCATCAACTCCGTGTTAAAGAAGAGGACATACATATTACAGCTTTTCGAACGCGTTATGGACACTTTGAATTCCAAGTGATGCCGTTTGGGTTAACTAATGCACCTGCGGTATTCATGGACTTAATGAATCGTGTGTGTAAACCATTTATTAAACAAGTATAACTTTCTGATTTTACATATATGGTACCTAGGGCTTGTTAAAGTTTCAGCTTTTGGCAGATTTAGTCCCCCTAGTTATATCTAGGTTTTGTAACTTTACTAAAATTACAAAAACAGTCGCTAGGGCTTCTTTAATTTTTGGCTAATTACTAGAATAGTCCTTAGGGTTATAAAATGACAAAATAACTTTTAGAAACTTCCCAAAATGGTCCCTAGGGTTTTATTTGCCACGGATAGTATTTATTAAACCCTAGACCTTTGGATATTTACATTTTCAGTCCTTGTGCTTACTAGTTTATCAAAACAAGTTTCATAAGTTATGGTTTTAGTCCTTAAGTTTCATAAATTGTCATTTTCATCCAAAAAGTTTTTATAAGTTATATTTTATTATAAAAACTTTTATTTTAACATTCAAACTTTATAAGGACTCATTAAATGGGCTAAACATCTAATGGGCTATTTTAATGGGCTTAAATATATCTCAAGTCCACTAATTTATTTAAATGGGCTTTTAAATCATTTATTGGGCTTAACTACATTTTACGTCCTTTAATTAGTTAATGGGCCTAGGTGTAATCTTAAGTCCATTAAGTTACTAGGATTTATTAAATGGGCTTATTGGGTCCATTAAGTTTTGGATTAACATTTCATGGGCTTAAATAGTCCATTAACACTACTTTACATTTTATGTAAGTTTTAACTTAGGATATTCTTATAAGCTTATTATGAGATTACTCATATTTAGTTTTAAATATAATTAGGAGAATAAAACTTATAATTTGTTTTATGTGATGTATCAAATTAGATCTAGGTGTGTTATGAGGTTGCAAGTAAGTCATAAGCCCTTATAGGAGCTTATATCTCGCGGCTATAATTAGTTATAGCTTATTAAGATAAGCCAAGTCTCATTTTAAGGTTGCATGTAATTGATAAGTGTTACAAAAACAGATCTAGCTATGTACACATCAAGAAAATAAGTCACAAGTCCAAAATGAGATCTAAACTATGTCTAGACCTAAAAATCAAATATAGATCCATGTACACACATATATAGCTCACGACTATATTTCTAAATCTTGGTATTTCCAAGATGAACACTTTAGCTAATTTTAAGTCTTGTAAATATTTACAAAAATACAACCATGATTATCTAGGTGTCATGCATGTTTCCAAGGTTACTATTTTACCAAGGAGACTACATATAGCCCACAGCTATATTGTCTCTTCCCAAGGTTCCCATAATCTTGTTTTATGTTTAACATACTCAAGTGAATCTTTATCATTAGATCTATGGTTTATAATATCATGCATGTACATCTAACCCCTTTCTAGGTCATATGTAACCCACTGCTACATATATACATATAAGTTACATTTTGTGATTTTTAATATTCCACTTAACATGTTACATTTCATATTCCATTATTAAAACTTAGTAAACAAATCATATGGTCATTACTCATTCTAGCCGTGACCCTTAAGGTCATGGTTTTCATGATCTTTAAGTTACATAAGTTCATTTTATGAGATCTATGATTATTAGCTAACCATAGTCCCATAAAACAAGATTTATAACCCATGCAACATTTAGATTTATAAAATGTTTTATATGGTTTTTAAATCAAGTTTAAAACATAACATACAAGTCATAGGTTTCTTATTAAAAGATTTTAAATCATGAACATGATTTGCATAAATATGCCGTGACCTATAATGGTCATAGCTTTATCAAATCTTGATTTTAACATGTTATTTACTTGTGTTTATAGATGTATGATGATGCATGCATGAAGAAATGAAAGGACATGATGTGTATACCTTTCTTGCCTAAGAGTACCAAGGATGACCTAGATGAACAAGGAGATTTGAGATCTACTCAATATGATGAAGAAAACCCTAGTTATAACTAAGCCGTGACCTATAATGATTCGGCTAGGGCTTGTTTATAAGAGGAATGATGCTACCAAATGATTTGTAATCAAGAAGGGACAAAGATTGAGTTGATTTAATGAATCAACTTTGGATTTTTGTGGCTTGTAGCCGAATTGTAGAGAGAGAGATGAAGAGAGAAGTGAGATTGCATGTATGAGAATGGGAATGTGTGTGTGTTTCGGCTTAAAGAGAAAGATAGAAAGAGAATGCAAAAGGCATGATTGCCTTGGTAAGAACACTTATGCCAAGTGTAGGATTTTGTGTTTTCGATGCATCTCTTCTCCTTCCACATACTCTTGGCGCCGTGTATAGCTAACCAAAAAGGGTAGGGTGGGCTTGTGTTGGGCTTATGTTGGGCTTATCACAAAGGAGGGTGATAATATTGGGCTAGTCCAAGAGTTTAAGTATACCCCTAGTTCACTTACACACATATTGTGGTTAAATACTTAGTTGTAGTATATTTCCAAATTGTCTTAAGTGTGATACACACCATGCTATTTATAACTTCATTACTTGTTTTTCCTAGTTGTATGCTCATGGTTTTAGGTTATGAAGTTATTTTCAACAACTATGAAAGTAAAAGTATAATTACTTGATGGTCAAGTTCATACACATCTTAATGAGATATAACACATGAATGAGTGTTCTAGGATCATTAGGTGGAAATTTATTATATTCAATCATGGTAAAATCATGGATTTTACACCATTCTCTGTGACACCCCGGGTAGGGTCAAAATATGCGGAAATATCTACGGAGATGTCACTAGGGTGGATCGATAGCATATAGTCCGTAGAGCATAAAATAAGGAGTTAGTCAAATCAGATTACATGTTTATTAAACAAATAAATAAAAATTGTATTAAACATGATGAAGAGTGACTGTTTGTGTTTTCCCAAATAGAACCCCTGACGAGTCCTACAATGTAGATTACTAAGATGCTGGAGACCATGCACACACCACGTACTAACTTCATATTCTTGTGTAAAACATACTAAAGGGGTCAACATTAAGTTGGTGAATTTACAGGTTTTAACAATTAATTAGTTTGGACATACATTAATCATAGAAGTAACAATACACAAAGCATTATTACTAAAATGTAGATTACATTTGTTTATTATTAGAAACTGAAGCTTAACCTTCCATAGTCCTCAACAGATGAGGACGTAGTGTCTTACAAAAAGACACCCATTCTAGTTCCAACATGGTATACGTCTGTTGTCCCGGCCAAGGCACATTGAGCATGACTCACCCAGACGGGGATGGTCAATCCCTAATAGATCTATTTATAACATTCGGGCGATTTACAACAATTTAACAGTTCCAATAATAATCAATCATAGTCAAGTTTATACAATCTTGTTATGTCCATTAAGTGTTTGCATATTATCTTTCCCAAATGGGAAAGTTTTATCAAAAGTTTATATGGGGCTGTAAACTCACCTGGGAGTAGGCAATAGCTGTTTAATACGAATATCCAAATAAAGCTCACGCTGAAAGTTATGCCTAATAGGATAGTACAGTCTTAATAGATAGTACAAAGAACATATATGTATGTTTATACAGATTTTAGTCAGTTCATTTATGCTACGGTATTTTATCTATATAACCGTAGTTCAAGTAGCATCAATATTCATTTAAACTTATTTATATAAGTTTCATTTCTAAGTAAACATAAAATGTTTAACTATTAATATCAGTTAGCATACATGTATTTATAATAATCATTCAACTTACAATTAAGTTTCTTACTTAAGTAGACATAAAATGTTCTACTTAAAATATTAGTTTACGTTCTCTGTTCAAGTATTATAATCACTTATTTACTACTAAGTTCCATTATTAAGTAAATATAAAAATTCTACTTAGTATTAGTTCATGTTCGTAGTTCATGTATTATAATCATCCATTTAAACTTATTATTAAGTTTCATATTTTAAGTAAAAGTAAGGTGTTTTACTTACCTATTAGCATACAATTTATCCTACGTTCATATAGTTTTTATTTTCTAAAAGTATATGAGTTTATGCATGAGTAACACATATTCATAATTGTTTATACAATTATTTCCTAAAGTAAATATAAATATTTTATCTTAAAAAAATATAATATTTTATTTAACTTTAAAGTTTCCATAAATTAGTTTAATATTTATAAAATAATTTAGACTTAAGAATTTATACCTTAATTCTTATGGTCTAAGTATCTTAATTATGTTTTATTATAATTAAAATAGATTTTAGGGTTAGGGCTTGTTAATGTTTCAGAATATGGCAAAACTAGCCCCTCTATATTTTAAACAAGTATAACTTTCAGATTTTTCATATTTAGTACCTAGGGCTTGTTAAAGTTTCAGCTTATGGCAGATTTAGTCCCCCTAGTTATATCTAGGTTTTGTAACTTTACTAAAATTACAAAAACAGCCCCTAGGGCTTCTTTAAGTTTCGGCAATTTACAAGAGTGGTCCTTAAGGTTATAAAATGATAAAATAACTTTTAGAAACTTCCCAAAATGGTCCCTAGGGTTTAATTTACCACATATAGTATTTATTGAACCCTAGACCTTTGGATATTTACATTTTCAGTCCTTGTGTTTACTAGTTTATCAAAACAAGTTTCATAAGTTACGGTTTTAGTCCTTAAGTTTCATAAATTGTCATTTTCATCCAAAAAGTTTTTATAAGTTATATTTTATTATAAAAACTTTATTTTAACATTCAAACTTTATATGGGCTCATTAAATGGGCTAAACATCTAATGGGCTATTTTAGTGGGCTTAAATATATCTCAAGTCCACTAATTTATTTAAATGGGCTTTTAAATCATTTATTAGGCTTAACTACATTTTTAAGTCCTTTTATTAGTTAATGGGCCTAGGTGTAATCTTAAGTCCATTAAGTTACTAGGATTTATTAAATGGGCTTATTGGGTCCATTAAGTTTTGGATTAACATTTCATGGGCTTAAATAATCCATTAACACTACTTTACATTTTATGTAAGTTTTAACTTAGGATATTCTTATAAGCTTATTATGAGCTTATTCATATTTAGTTTTAAATCTAATTAGGAGAATAAAACTTATAATTTGTTTTATGTGATGTATCAAATTAGATCTAGGTGTGTTATGAGGTTGCAAGTGAGTCATAAGCCCTTAGAGAAGCTTATAACTCACGGCTATAATTAGTTATAGCTTATTAAGATAAGTCAAGTCTTATTTTAAGGTTGCATGTAATTGATAAGTGTTACAAAAATAGATCTAGCTATGTACAAATCAAGAAAATAAGTCACAAGTCTAAAATGAGATCTAAACTATGTCTAGACCTAAAAATCAAATATAGATCCATGTACACACATATATAGCTCACGACTATATTTCTAAATCTTGGTATTTCCAAGATGGACATATTAGCTAGTTTTAAGTCTTGTAAATATTTACAAAAATACATCATGATTATCTAAGTTACATGCATGTTCCGAAGGTTACTATCATTCGAAGAAAACAATATATAGCCCACGGCTATATTGCTTTCTCCCAATATTCCAATAAGATCTATTTAGCTTATTTCATGTTTATCATGTTAAGTTAACACTTATCACTAGATCTAGGTTCATATAAGCATGCATGTACATCTAACCCATTTTAGGTCATATGTAACCCACGGCTACATTTATACACATAAGTTATTTTGTGATTTTTAATATTCCACTTAACATGTTACATTTCATATTCCATTATTAAAACTTAGTAAACAAATCATATGGTCATTGCTCATTCTAGCCGTGACCTTTAAGGTCATGGTTTTCATGATCTTTAAGTTACATAAGTTCATTTTATGAGATCTATGATTATTAGCTAACCAAAGTCCCATAAAACAAGATTTGTAACCCATGCAACATTTAGATTTATAAAATGTTTCATATGGTTTTTAAATCAAGTTTAAAACATAACATACAAGTCATAGGTTTCTTATTAAAAGATTTTAAATCATGAACATGATTTGCATAAATATGCCGTGACCTATAATGGTCATAGCTTTATCAAATCTTGATTTTAACATGTTATTTACTTGTGTTTATAGATGTATGATGATGCATGCACGAAGAAATGAAAGGACATGATGTGTATACCTTTCTTGCCTAAAAGTACCAAGGATGATCTAGATGAACAAGGAGATCTGAGATCTACTCAAGATGATGAAGAAAACCCTAGTTATAACTAAGTCGTGACCTATAATGATTCAGCTAGGGCTTCTTTACAAGAGGAATGATGCTACCAAATGATTTGTAATCAATATGGGACAAAGATTGAGTTGATTTATTGAATCAACTTTGGATTTTTGTGGCTTGTATCCGAATTGTAGAGAGAGAGATGAAGAGAGAAGTGAGATTGCATGTATGAGAATGGGAATGTGTGTGTGTTTCGGTTTAAAGAGAGATAGAGAAAGAGAATGCAAAAGGCATGATTGCCTTGGTAAGAACACTTATGCCAAGTGTAGGCTTTTGTGTTTCCCATGCATCTCTTCTCCTTCCACATACTCTTGGTGTCGTGTATAGCTAACCAAAAAAGGGTAGGGTAGGCTTGTGTTGGGCTTATCATAAAGGAGGGTGATGATCTTGGGCTAGTCCAAGAGTTTAAGTCTACCCCTAGTTCACTTACACACATATTGTGGCTAAATACTTAGTTGTAGTATATTTCCAAATTGTCTTAAGTGTGATACATACCATGCTAGTTATAACTTCATTAATTGTTTTTACTAGTTGTATGCTCATGGTTTTAGGTTATGAAGTTATTTTCAACAACTATGAAAGTAAAAGTATAATTACTTGATGGTCAAGTTCATGCACATCTTAAGGAGATATAACACATGAATGAGTGTTCTAGGATCATTAGGTGGAAATTTATTATATTCAATCATGGTAAAATCATGGATTTTTTAGCACCACCCCGTTATTTTAGCTTTGTCCTCAAAGCTACTAAAATGTAGTTAACTCTAAAGTGAAAGATGTTCTAAGTATGATTCGTTTCAGACTCTCTCTCAGGTACGGATGGCAGCATGAACACGAAGTGGTCTATACCTTAAGTTACTCTTATACGTCCGATTGGGCTTTAATGAAAGCTTCTGTTATTACGGGTGAACATAAGAGAATGCAAAGAGATTTTTATCCGGGTTGCACTATACATCCGATTGAGAAGTAAAGGAAACTGCGATTGTGGATGAATATGAAGGGAATGCAAAGAGATCTTTATCTGGATCACACTATACATCCGGTTGAGCAGTAAAGGAGACAGTTGTGGTGGATGGATAGGAAAGGAATGCAAAGAGATCTTTATCCGAATCGCACTATACATCCGATTGAGCAGTAAAGGAGACTGCTGCTATGGATGAATAGGAAAGGAATGCAAAGAGATCTTTATCTGGATCGCACTATACATCCGATTGAGTAGTAAAGGAGATTGTTGCGGTGGATGGATAGGAAAGGAATGCAAAGAGATCTTTATCCGAAGCGCACTATACATCCGATTGAGTAGTAAAGGAGACTGCTGCTATGGATGAATAGGAAAGGAATGCAAAGAGATCTTTATATGGATCGCACTATACATCCGATTGAGCAGTAAAAGAGACTGCTGCGGTGGATGGATAGGAAAGGAATGCAAAGACATCTTTATCCGAATCGCACTATACATCCGATTGAGCAGTAAAGGCGACTGCTGCTATGGATGAATAGGAAAGGAATGCAAAGAGATCTTTATCTGGATCGCACTATACATCCGATTGAGAAGTAAAGGAGACTGCTGCTGTGGATGAATAAGAAAGGAATGTAAATGGATCTTTATCCGAATCGCACTATACATCCGATTCAGCAGTAAAGGAGACTGCTGCTATGGATGGATAGACGCGGGCTTCTCAATGGGTGTTGTAGTCATACCCTTCCCGGATCTGAGAGAGGACCATTGGCGTTGTGGATTTGGTTAGGAGGACAAATCCATTGCAAATGGTTTCTGATATGAGGAGGACACGCCAGCATGTTTTATACGCTGGGGAAGCTGGGGATGTACTATATTTGCATCCTTTTCACTGGTGAGATACAAGTTATATCCCCACACCCGATGATGAAAATTGGGGGTTGAAGGTAAAACAAAACATTTTAACTATAACCCCTTCTATACAAACAGTTTTAAGAAAATACTTATGATTACACCTCAAGCTTGTGGGATACAAACAGTAGTTAATAGTACTAAAGTTCCTACCCAACGGAGAGGTTAAGATTATTGTTGATGGCGATTGGGTAAGAAGTTGCAAAGAATCTGCTTCATTCGCCGCGGTGCTGAGCGAGAGGGGCGCAGAAACGAAGTACCTCAAATGGTGGAAATAAAAGAAGATACCAAGAATAAAGAAGTGCGCGCCTTGCGGGGTGCTGTAACAAGGGTCATGCATTCACTACTACTGGTTCAAAATTTGTACAAATTCTGACTTCTAAATAGAGGAAATCACATCTCCCAGAGTCTAGTGGGAGATGGTATTGTCGAACTAATTGGACCCGAAGAGGAAAGAGGAATGTCCAAAAACATGGGTCATTCAACATCTCCTTACGAGGGATGTCAGAAATAGCCCTACAAAGTACACCCATTGTGAGTCGGATGTGTCTTTCAAGTTTAGGCAGGGGAGAAACAGGTTAGGGAAATGGTGTATTCCCGGACCAAGTACTCTCTGGTTTGTTGGTGCTAGAGATGACACTAAATCTAGTGTTAACTATATCGGGGTTATGGCTCCCCAGTATAATCAAGGTTTCATCTCCCCATGGTACACGAACCAATTTTTGGCCATATAGGATAATTGCATGATACTTGCTAGTCAATTCCTGCTAATGATGACATCAAAGCTATCAAGTCTTTCTAGGATCCGATTGATGTAAAATGGGTGATAGGGAAGTTTTAAGGAACAACCTCAAATGATGGTGTCTAACTATCATAACTTTTCCGTCGACTATTCCACAGTATAATAGGAGTCTAGAACTAGTGGAGGGATTTCCAATTCCTCACTAAATTTAGAAATTGTAATGCTTTGGTCTACTCATGTATCAAACAAGATAGATGCACATCATTGGTTTAGTAAGAACGTACCAGGTACGATGTTGGAGCCTGGATTTGCTTGGGCATTGCCGGCTATGTACACTTGCGAAGGAGTTCCCTTGTTGTCCTTCTTCTGGTTAGCCAACTTGGGACAATCAGGTCTCACATGCCCAGGGGTTCCACATTCGTAACATACCACAACTTTCTTTGGCCCACTACTGCTCCCACCAGTTGGGTTTCGGTTTCCCTGCTGCCGACTTCCACTTCCACGTACGTTGGACTTGCCCTTGTTGCTGTTCCCGAGATTGGTATTGGGTCGACATGGGGTAGCAATATTTGTTTGACAATCGCGAGCAAAATGGCCTTGTTGGCCACACTTGTAGCATCCTTGGCATTTTCCTCCAGCAACATGATGGTAGTTGCACTTTGAACACTTAGGCTTAGTCCCTGAGTAGTTCTTGGTGCGGGTTGTGGGAGTAGTGTCATCAGCTTACCCAACGTTTTTCTTTTTGGAAGGCTGCTGGTGCTGGATACGAGAGCTTTCATCGGATTTCCTCTTGTTGTCCGTTTGCCTCTCGGACAGATTACGGGCTCGCTTGTTGATCAGCTCAGTCGCAAATTCCATAGCACCTTTAACGGTAGTGGGTCGTGAAGCTAGCACACTGTCATGAATGTTGTCAGGGAGTCCGCTGACATACTTCTCAATCTTGTCACTCCTTAGAGGAAACATTATGGTGCACATCAAGCTTAACTCTTGAAATCTTTGGTTGTACCAAAGGATATCATTGTTCTTACACTTTAGATCCCACAGCTCGACTTCCAACTTCTTCATTTCTCCTCTGGGACAATAGTTATAAGTCATTCTTTCCTTGAGGTTGGCCCAAGTGAGAGTATAGGCAGTGTCATGTCCAAGGGTGGCGACCACAGAGTTCCACCAAGTAAGGGCGCTCTCAAGCAGAGTGCATGTAGCAAACTTAACTCTGTTCTCGTCAGCACAACCGCTGATGCGGAAAACTGTCTCTAGTCTTTCAAACCATTGCATCAATTCAACAACTCCTTCTTTTCCTCGGTAGTATGAGGGTTTGCATTTCAAGAAGTCGGGTAAGAACAACCCCTGTTGAAGTTGTTTCTGTGCATGTTGTGGTTTGGGTCATTGTTCACATTAGCTTCTCTGGCTGGCTTAGCTGCCGTAATGCCTTCACCAATCATCTCCCGGAGCTGAGCAGCGGTAACATTATGAGTAGCTTCAGGTATTTCAGTATTAGCGGTGTTGGAAGTGGTTGCATTATTGGGATTTGATCTCGTAATCACCATTTGTCTATAATCATATACAAAATGAGATTATTAGTTCAAGCGTTAGTATAGTTTTTATATTATTTGCACGAGAAAACTTATGCACTGATTTCATAACAAATTTGGATAACCTGTCAAGATCTCATAATATAATACATTGCACATCAGATATAATAAAGAAAGTGATTACATGTTATTTCCATGAGAAATTTAACATTCATCTAGCATAACACAATCTAAGTCATAGGCCGATCGGGTCTAGTCCAAGGTAATGATACACACAGTATTTAAAACATCATATCCCAAAGTTACATGTCCCAAAAGAAAAGAAAAGATAAAGTACGAGATTACATCACCAAAAGCTAAAAAAGAGATAAAAGTACAAAGGCCCTATGTCATGATATCCGGGATGCAACCCGTAAGCTTATCATGACGTACAAGAAGTCTAGTACGTCTATACTAATCCTGCCTGGATGGTCCATGATGAGATGGCATTTATACATGATCTCATCGTTCTTTTCGGGCTTTAAATGCATAAAAATGTCATAAAATATCATATATATGCTTGTGTTTGTTTACTTGTGTATTTTAGGTATGTATATCGTGAAAAAGACAAAATATCACAAGATACAAGGAAAAACGGACACGAGAAACGAAGCCGTACAAAGAACCAGGCCCTAATCATGGAATTCTTAACAAATACCCTTGAAGACTTGAAGACAAACAAGATTGATCCTCCTTTATTGAAGAAATGACACTTAAAACCCTTGTATATTAATAATTACAAGTTTGGTCCCTTAAGTTGTCAAAATTACACAAAAGGTCCTTCAACTTTGAAGAAATGGCAAGATTAGTCCCTCAACAATTTCAAATTGTCAATTATGGTCCCTCATCAAGCCAAAGATACATTGAAGACCTTTGAAGATCAAAAATATACAAGATCAGTCCTTCAAATATACAAAAGTGTCAAAAATAACCCTTGAAACACTTTTTCAAAAAGTTTTGTGCCAGAATTGTCAAGTCTTGAAAGTTGTTACAAGTATATTTGGGCGCTGATGGATTTTTAAACTCAAATGACAAAAGAAAGGAAACACAAGGGGCAAATCTGTACATTTGAAACATTTAAAAAAAGAAATGCGCCAAACACAACTCCACTCCACCAAAAACGGATCAAAGGGGACCACTATTCACCCCATGAACCCAGATTTTACTTTTTACTGCCAAAGGGTTTTTCTCAATTACTTTAACCAAAAACTAATTCACCCTAGCACGATCACATCCCACACATGTAACCTCACACCACTCCACCATGGACCCCACCCCCAATCCCCTTTCCACCAATCAGAATACAACTTGGCCTCCAAGTCATCCAACATGGCAAAATCAACAGCTATGATTCATTGCTTCATCACAAAGCTAAAATGAACAGCCTTGATCAATTTGGACAGCTCAAATTCAGAAAACGTCTAGAAGGACTTAGGGCATTTAGGGAATTTCACTTCTAGGGTTTGTGAATAGTGTTTAGCCAGGCATTTGCCTATAAAAGGAGAGCTCAACATGTGAGAGTCCCTTTGTTCCAGTTTTAGGCTATCATCTTTGTAATTCCTTTTTAAGTTTAAATAAAATTTGAATTTCTGAAATTTTGAAATCTCTTTTTGATTTAATTAAAAGTTTGGTGTTTGAGTAGCCTAATTCTGAGTTCCATTTGTTTGATTAGACCTTCCTTAACCTTGTGGTTAAGGCACGTCTAGGTTTGAAAGGTTTTCAAGGTTCAAAAGCCTTGAAGTCCTTTTTTCTGAATTTGGCTTATATTTGTGTACTAACCCTTAGCCTTAAGCATTGAGTTCTTTCAAGCTTGTTGACACCAAGCCTGAGAAGGATTCTAAGCCTTTGGTTGAGTTTGTTTGTTGCTTGTGTTGAAGACATATCATAATCAAAGCCTTGTTCTGCTTTGAACATCAGTAGGCTTTGATCATCTTTGTTGAAGTACCTTGGTCTTGTTCTAGTTGTTGAACAAGGTCCAAGGAGCATAGCTGGCCTTCCTAGGATGTTGTGGAAGGCAGGTATAATCTCTTGGTTAAGATTCCCCAAAAAAATTTCATGTTTATGGCTGTTTTGAATTTGGTGCTTTGATTTTGAGTATTGGTGTTTGTGCTGGTGATTTTTGAGTTTGATTGTGTTAGTTGCTATTGTTTAAGTGTTTTTGATCATTAAAATCAGTAGGTTATTAGTTAAAATCACAAGTTCCTTTGTTAAGTGGTAGATTAAAGAGTGTTTGGGTCTACTGTATTAGTTAGGATTGTGGTTTGCTAAGTGGTTGTTTGTTGTGTGCAAGAGTTGGTATCTGTTGTTTTGGTATATTTGTTCATCTGTTTGCAGGTTTGAGGGTTTTGAACACATAGATTCTTGATTTGGCTATAAAATCTTAAATACTTGGTAAAATTGGCTAGGATTTTGAGGACACCTAGATCTAAGCATAGGCTAGGGCTAACAAGTGCTAAATCATAGTTAATCACACTAGGGAAGAAGGATTTGAGGCTTGAAATTGGATCAAGTGTCAAGTATATCAGCAAACTTGTTTCTACATATGTTCATTGTTCATCAGTAACTTCTAGTTCTTTGATCTTGATATTTACTTTGATTAAGTGTTTGATTCTTGTTGCTTTGTGATTTTTCTTAGTTTATATAGCTTGTTTATGCATCCTGTTAAGTTTGGTTGGCTTATTGTGGCTAAATCTGCTTATTAAGTGCTTAACTGCTTATTTCCATATCTGGTGCATGTCTGGTAACTGTTTGGCTTATTGTGGCTTATTGTGTGGACCATTTTGTGATTTTATTGTTGCTATTGACTCCTTGTGATTCACTGATCACAAGGGTGCCTTTGTTTCCAATTGAATCAAACCAGAACTCTCATATAAGCTTGGTCAAATAGTCAAAGCAGTGGGAACTCCTTTCCCCTGCTAGTTACCACTGATAGTGTAAAACTGGTGTCAGCTTATCAATAAGCTATAATAGCTTATTCCAACCTACAACAACTTTGTTTTTGTAATAGGTGCTCATATTTTGACCCATTTGTTCATACTGGAGCATTTGGGTGGTTGACTTTAAGGTTTGACTAGAAAACCAACTCCTTTGACTTTTACATAAGTTCATTTGTGCTTATTCTGGCTTATTGGTTGTGCTTATTGGATTTTTGTTGATTGATTTTGCTTATTGAGTCCATTTGAAAGCTTTTGCAAGTTGAATCAAGTTCTGAGGTGCATTATTTCTCAAACCCGACTATTTTGTCGTTTTGTGAAATAATACATTGCTTATTTCTGGCTTATTTAGTAAGCTTTTTCAAAAATTCTTTTTACAGATCTCATAAGCATCCCAAAAGAAGGTTGTGTGTCAAATTAGAGCTTATGGCATTAGCTTATGGCTTAATGGGCTGAAAAGCCCAATAAGAATAAGCTGAGTGTTAAATAAGCTGTGATAAGCTTATTTTCAGCTTTTAGGCCTTTAGAGTTTTGTTCTTATAATTGAATTTTAAGTCAGATAGGGGTTTTCCAAGTCAATTGGGCCAAGTTTGACTTTTTGGGCCCAAAAGCCCAATTTGGTTGACTGTTTTTGGTTTTGGCCCATTTGAGGGCCCAATAGGGGTATTCTGGTAATTTCACTTTGATTTTCTGATTATTTAGGTTAAAATAAACTAGTTTGCAAGTTTTTAGAATTTTTTATAATTTTTGGATTTTAAATATTATTTTATTATTATTTTATTATTATTTTTGAAATTTCACATTTTCCAACTTTTTACATTTTTCTTAGGTTAATTACATTAAAATAGGAATTTAGCAACTTTTAGAATAATTTTATCTCTTTAAGATTAATTTTTATAATTATTTCTAGTTTTAATAGTTTTTAAATCATTTTAAATAGTTTTTATTAGTTTAAAAATTTCTAAAAATAGTTTTTAATCTTTTTAGGTCATTTTAGAGGTTTACCAATTGAAAAATCTTTATTTGGGCTTTTTGATAATTTATTTGATTTTTAGGGCTTTAATTAGCATTTAAAAATTGAATATTTAATTATTTAAAAGGTTTGAAAAAGTTTCGATCATTGGTAAACTCTTAGTTTATTATTTTTGATTTTTGGTGAATTTTTGGTAATTTTTAGAATTTATTTTTATTTTTGTGGTTTTTAAGGTTCTACGTCTTAACTTTCTAGTAGTGTTTATTTTTATTTTTTCGTCTTCGTCATCTTCTTTTCTCATCCCCTTCTAAACCAATCATTAATCACAAACATTTAACAAATTTCTCACACACATATACCTCCTTGGGAAACGAACTTTCATTTCATTAAGGGTCATTAGTGTTGATTTTCCTAAATCATCACTCAATACTTACCGCTCATTTACGCTCTTTTGTTTTCCTAAACAAGAGGTGTAATTTACCACAATCACTTTGGCGCCGCTGCCGGGGAGGTGTGTCGTGATTAATTTGCATTGTTGTTTTTAATATTAACCAAATAGTATTTGAATTAGTAGAACTCTACTAATACGTATTATCGGTTTTCTTGGTTTTTCTTGTACAAATATTATTACTATATTGTATTAAGTATCACAATAAATTCACAATATCTCCAAAAGTGTGAAAACACAACCTTAATTGGGATTTCATCACTCAATTATTGTATTCGAATCTCAAACAAAAAGAAAAAGGCAAAAATAGATAAATACTTTCGTGAAGCTCGATTTTGAAAAAATACAAACTACAAGGTGGGTATAAGGCGGGTATTATAAAATATACCCTAAGGAAAAAGGCTCTTAAGTGCTTCGCGCCGCCTCGTTTCCCCGCTTGCTTGTGAGTATTTTAAGATTGAAGGCTAATCGAGGGTTTTGCCGCCCAAAGTATTATTACGTATAATATATTTGCTTGGTTTTCTTTGTGATTAAACCCTCTTGAACAATTTGGTTTTCACCAAAGTTCTAAAGTCATTCGAAGGCGTTCACTCCACGTGATCGTTTTCATTCCTTTGAGGCTTCTTTAATCAAGAGTTTGATTCGAGGAGAGATTTTGTAGATTGTTGTCTACGAAGATACATCAAAATCCAAAAAAATTAAATATCATCAAAAACACAAAAAAATTGAAAATTCACAAAACACCCAAAAAGAATCTTCTTTGCTCACCTCCCATTCTTCGTGAATTTTATGATCACTCGTAATCAAGCAAAACGAGCTCGTAAACGACTTCAAAAGCAAGCTAATCAAGAGACATTGATTGTAGAAGAACCTCCAATTGTTGAACCTATTATAGAACAAGAAGTCGTCATGGCTAATCGTACTATGATGGAGTTGCTACAAGCACCCACCGAGGGTTTTGGAGAGGATATTGTGATTCCCGCTATCCTTGCGGAGAATTTCGAGATTAAGACGGGTTTGATGTCGATGTTGCAAGCAAATAAGTTTAGAGGTCACGAGAAAGACAACCCGCATTACCACATTAGGAATTTTAACCGTCTCACTGCCACTAGCAAGTTTAAGGATGTTCCACATGACGCCATTAAGATGATGTTGTTTCCATACTCGTTGGATGGACCCTCAAAAATTTGGCTTGAGAAAGAACCGCCAAATTTGATTTTGACATAGGCCGATCTCGTTTCTAAGTTTGTGAACAAGTTTTTTCCACCATCTAAAACAACACACTTGAAAAATGAGATTTCATGATTTGTGCAAAGAAATAATGAAAGTCTTTCAATGGCATGGGAACGCTTTAAAGAAATGTTACATGAATGTCCACACCATGATTTTACGGAATTGCATCAAGTTGATACTTTTTATAATGGGCTTAATGATCATGAATGAGATTATTTGAATGCCGCCGCGGGTGGTAATTTTTTATGCAAGACGACAAATGAGGCTTTACAAATCATCGAGAATAGATCTAAGGTTTATAGCCCTCGTAACACACCGAGTGTTGCCAATATGGGTTCGTCATCATCGTCACAATCGTCTCGTAGCATTAATGCCTTACATGATGAAGCTAATGAGGAAAATTGGTTTTTTGATAGATTTGCTAATCTAATGTCCCATTGGAAGGCTCAAGAAGCTTCCAATTCCGCTTCGGTTAAAGCGGTTGCTAAGAGTTGTTTATCTTGTGGGGGAGCTCATGATCTTTCCGAGTGCATTACCGCGGATGGTAACACTTCGAGTGCTTATGTAGCAACGGGAACTTACAACCAAAACGGCCAAGGTTCCCGCCAAAATCAAGCTCCACCAAATCAAAATGTTAACAATTATCGCAACAACAACCAAGGTAATTACCAAGGCAATTCACGCAATTACAACAAAGGGAATTATCAAAGTGGGAATGGACAAATTTCTAATCAAAACCAAAACCGTGATTTTCAAAACACTACACAAGGTTTTCAAAATGCTCACACTAAAAATTTTCAAGGAGAATTTTTGGATTATGCTAAAGCAAATGATGCTAAATTTGATAACATGCAACGTGAGATGATTAGCTTAAGATCCGAGTTAAAAAACGAGCTTAAAAATGAACTTGCTAATGAACTTAAAACTCATGCAAACAAAATGGAAGGAAATTTCCAACGTCTTCAACAAAATCAACAAAAGATGGAATTAGGACAACATGAGATTAAGCAAGAGTTATTAAAAGCGGATGCTAGGCAATCAAAATTTGAGGACCGAATGGCTAAGATGTTTGAAGCAATCATGTGTAAACCCTCTTTCTTGGGTGGTCTTCCTAGTGATACCATTGCAAACCCGAAGGGAGAAATGAAGGTTATTACTACACGAAGTGGTAAAACTTTCAAGGAACCAATCTCTCGTCCAAGTACTTCTATGGAGAAGGAAATCGAGAAAGAACCCGAGGTGATGGTCGAAAAGGAGCACATTACAATCCCACGAAGTACCGCTCATTTCACACCTACGGTTGAACCAATACCAATTATGGAACCCGAGTTTCCATGGCCGTTGCCTAATGACCAACCCACACCACCTTTACCCTACCCTTCGAGACGAAACAAAGAGAAATTGGAAGAACATAACAAACAACAAATCGAGCTTTTTATAAAAATGTTTCAACAAGTGCATTTTGATATGAGTTTAGCCGACGCGTTGTTGTATATGCCTCGTTTCGCTTCCACTTTTAAAAGTATGATGAGCGATAAGGAAAAGCTTTCAAAGCTTGCTAATTGTTCTTCGGTTTATCTTAACCGCATACCGGAAAAAGTTGGTGATCCCGGAAAGTTTCTCATTCCTTGTGACATACAAGATATGAAAGAATGCCTCGCCTTGGCCGATCTTGGTGCGAGCATTAATTTGATGCCATTTTCCATTTGGAAATCGCTTTCGCTTTCGGCTCTCATTCCTTCGAACATGTCCATCGAGATGGCCGATCATTCTACGATTATGGCATGTGGAGTAGCCGAAGATGTTTTCGTGAAAGTGGGGAAGTTCTACTATCCCGTTGATTTTATAGTAGTTGACATCCCCGCGGATCCTCAAGTTCCTCTAATTTTAGGTCGTTCATTTTTAGATACTTCGAGATCGCTTATCGATGTTCATCTAAGAACTATCACTTTGAGATTCAACGAAGAGGAACTTGTTATAAACGCTACTCAAAACTCGAAACCTTCTCATGTTTATGCAATCGCTACCATCAATCACATTGACATCGTTGATGTGGTTTGCGATGAGTTTTCACAAGAAGTGTTAGGTTTTTCTGATAGCTCGTCAAGTGGCAATCCCACTATTTTGGATCCGATTCTTGCTAATTCCACACCAAATCTCACTCCATTCCAAGGAGGCGATCTCACTTCAAATGAGATCGACAATGAAGATGAGGTGTTGATTAGTGATGATACTTCTATTCCACCATTTCTTTCGCCGATGGAAGTTATGAGTGTTGAACCAAAATCTTCAATCGAGGAACCACCTATCCTTGAATTGAAAGATCTTCCTTCTCATCTTGAATACGCATTCTTGGAAGGAGATGACAAGTTGTCGGTTATTATTGCAAGAGGTCTTGCCAATAATGAAAAAACTGAGCTCTTGAAAGTTCTTAAGGATCATAAAGGGGCAATTGCGTGGAAAATTTCCGACATTAAGGGTATTGACCCAAAATTTTGTACTCACAAGATTTTAATGGAGGAGGACTACAAACCCGCAATTCAAAGTCAAAGAAGGGTGAATCCCAAAATTCACGATGTCATTAAAAAGGAGGTCCTTAAACTCCTTGACGTGGGAATGATTTATCCTATATCCGATAGCCCATGGGTGAGCCCAATCCATTGTGTCCCTAAAAAGGGAGGAATGACCGTTGTGCCTAATGAAAACAACGAGTTAATTACCACTCGTGTTGTGACCGGTTGGAGGGTGTATATTGACTACCGAAAGTTAAATGACGCCACTCGTAAGGACCACTTTCCTTTGCCCTTCATGGATCAAATGTTGGAGAGACTTGTGGGAAATGAATTCTATTGCTTTTTAGATGGTTTTTCCGGTTACTTTCAAATCCCTATCGACCCTCGTGATCAAGAGAAGACTACTTTTATGTGTCCTTATGGAACGTTCGCTTGTCGTAGGATGCCTTTCGGACTTTGTAATGCACCCGGTACGTTTCAACGGTGTATGATGGCGATTTTTCACGATATGATCGAGAAGTCGATGGAAGTGTTTATGGATGACTTCTCGGTGTTTGGTAATTCGTTCACGTCATGTTTATCTAATCTCGAACAAATGTTGAAACGTTGTGAAGAAACTAATCTTGTGCTTAATTGGGAAAAATGTCATTTTATGTGTAAACAAGGAATCGTCTTAGGACATAAGGTGTCGAAGGCAGGGATTGAGGTCGATAAAGCTAAGGTAGACGTCATCGGCAAGTTACCTCATCCCAAAACCGTTAAGGGAGTTAGGAGTTTCCTAGGCCACGCGGGCTTTTATCGTCGTTTCATCAAGGACTTTTCGAAAATCTCTCGTCCTATGACACACCTTCTCGAGAAGGATGCTCCTTTTAACTTCAATGAGGATTGTGTTAAGGCTTTCGAAACTCTCAAAAGGAAACTTACCGAAGCTCCCATTCTTGTTGCTCCTAATTGGGAATTACCCTTTGAAATCATGTGCGATGCAAGTGATTATGCCATAGGGGCCGTCTTAGGGCAACGTTATGACAAGCATTTCCGTCCTATCCACTATGCTAGTAAGACGATGACCGAGGCTCAATTAAAGTACACCACAACGGAAAAGGAATTCCTTGCCGTGGTCTATGCTTTTGAGAAATTCCGACCTTATCTCGTCTTGACTAAAAGCATCGTGTATACCGACCATTCGGCTATCAAGTATCTCTTAGCTAAGCAAGATGCTAAGCCGAGATTGCTTCGTTGGATGCTTCTCCTCCAAGAATTTGATGTCACCGTGCTTGACAAAAAAGGAGCCGAGAATCTAGCGGCCGATCATCTCTCTCATCTAGAAGATCCTCATAAATATGTTTTCGAGAACAAGGAAATTACCGAAAGATTTCCTCTTGAGACTCTCGGTGTAGTGAATTCTAAAGACACCACCCCATGGTTTGCCGACATTGCAAATTACCATGCGGGAAATTTCATAATCAAGGGTATGACGACACAACAAAAACGAAAATTCTTTCGTGACGTCAAGTTCTATTTTTGGGACGACCCTTATCTCTTTCGGATTTGTGCGGATCAACTCGTTCGACGTTGTGTGTTTGGTGCCGAAGCTTCTAATATCCTTAGAGCTTGTCACGAGGGACCCACGGGTGGTCACCACGGTGCTAATCTCACGGCTAAGAAAGTGTTCGATGCCGGTTTCTTTTAGCCTTCTATCTATCGTGATGCTCACGCACTTGTGAAGTCGTGTGATTCGTGCCAACGTCAAGGAAAATCGTCTCAACGTGATGAAATGCCACAAAACATAATTCAAGTATGTGAGATTTTCGACATATGGGGAATAGACTTTATGGGGCCGTTCCCATCGTCTCATGGCAACAAATATATCCTCGTCGCGGTGGACTACCTTTCTAAGTGGGTGAAAGCTAAGGCTTTGCCTACTAATGATGCTCGTGTGGTAGTGAAGTTTTTGAAGCAACTATTCTCTCGGTTCGGAACCCCTCGTGCTATTATAAGCGATCGTGGAACCCATTTTTGTAATGACCAATTCGAAAAGGTTCTAAAGAAATATGGAGTTACTCATCGTCTTTCTACGGCTTATCACCCGCAAACGAGTGGGCAAGTCGAGGTTTCGAACCGAGCTTTGAAGAGGATTTTAGAGAGGTCAATTGGAGAAAACCGTGCTTCATGGTCCGACAAACGAGATGACGCTTTATGGGCCTTTAGGACCTCTTATAAGACACCTATCGGTTGCACTCCTTATAAGTTAGTCTATGGGAAGAATTGTCATTTGCCCATTGAATTGGAGCACAAGGCATATTGGGCCCTTAAGCATGCAAACTTTGACTTGAAGACCGCGGGAGATCACCGGAAAGTACAATTTAATGAATTGGATAAATTAAGAGATAATGCTTTTGAAAATTCATTAATTTTTAAAGAAAAGACTAAAAAGTTTCATGATTCAAAGATTAAAAACCGGGTTTTTAACGTTGGTGATCAAGTGTTGCTTTTTAACTCTCATCTTAAGATATTTTTCCAGAAAATTGAAATCTCGTTGGTCGGGTCCGTTCACCATTACACAAGTGTTTCCTTATGGGACCATTGAGTTAGCTCAAGATGATGGTCCTAATTTCAAGGTGAATGGACATAGGCTTAAGCACTACTTTGGTGGGGAAATTCCTTCAATGGTTGCCCTCGACCAAGTCACCTTCCCCAATGATAATTAACATTGAGGGGATCGAGTAGAGCTCATGACTCGGTAATAAAAAACGAGGTGCCTCGTGGGGGAGATCCCATGCTTATCTTTTTATGCTTACTATTCACTAATAAGGGGACTTGTACCCTTTCAACTTGTTGTCTCGTGGTTGTTTGTGATTGTGTTATCTAGATCATCATCATCATCTACGATTAAAGACTCTCGTGTTTGTTTACGTGAGCCTCCATCGTTCGTTTGAAGAAGTTTTTCACGAATCCATGACATATCCTTTATTGTTCTAACAATTATCTTTTAGCATACTTAATAAACGGCTTTAGATATATTGTTGATCACCCTTTCCATGCTAGATCCTAAGCATTCGACTCTTCGTCTCTAGTATGGGGGTGCTCCACCTTTAGACTCGAAACATTGAGGACAATGTTTACTTTTAGTATGGGGGGGTGAATAGGTACTTGCTTTGCTACGCCCTCACGCTTTCCAATTTTCAATGTTTTGTTTTGCAAATAAGGCTAAAAATGGCCAAATTTTAAAATTTTTCTTAGTTTTCATAAGTGTTTTTAAGACACGAATGTATATTTTCCGTTGGGTAGAATAAGAGTTAATTTTTGACTTGATGGGCATTTGGAGCCATTTACATTCCTTAACCCGCTCAATTCAAGTTTTGCTAGACTTTTATATAGGGAGCTTTAAAGCGCGAAATTCTTAACTCATTCGGGTTAAGAACAAGAACTTTTCGCAAGTTCCTATAATTGATCCTAGAAAGTCACTTATCAAGGGAACTTTAAAACGCATTCTCTAAAACTTGAAAAAGTCCAAGAAAGTGCAAGATCCTATAGGTGGCTTGAAAACCCAAAACTTTGATTTGATATAGTCTTAATGAAAGCTAATCCAAATTTGGCTTAATTTTGACTTGCATGGCTGAGTATTCACGAGTCTCTTTAATTAGAGGTCTTTATATAGTGAAGAACGAGAGATGATAGAGTTAGACAAGTGATCATGCTAAATGTAGAACATGAAAATGTTCTTTCAAAAACTCATATGTTTTTAATTGTGGCTTTTTCTTCCCATAAGATCAATGCATTAGGAATAGATCATAATTGCAATAAGTAAGGTCGTACGATTTTAAAGGTTACTTAGCCTCTAGCGCAAGATCGTTTAAAAGTTGCTCGGGGTTGAATAGAGTTCATAGCCAAGGCATAACTTATTGAAGCGGGACGCGGAGATTGGCGATTATCCAAAAAGGCCCTAACAAGGCATGAGGAGCCCTATTTTTGCTAAAGATCCAAGATGATGTGAAGTATCATTATTCCTAAAATCAATATGAAGGATCGAGACACACGACGAAAAGCAATTACTCCCCTAAAGATCATGGAGAAAGTCTATACAAAAAGACCCTAACAAGGTATGAGGATAAATATATCCAAGTCCGAAAAGGAGGCGGATCGTTGTATATCAAAATCCAAAGTAAAGATTGAAGAAAAATGATGAAGTCGTGGTCCAATATGAAGAATCTCTCAAAAACGTCAAGAGAAGAAATTCCAAATATATGAAGAGAAGACCATAATTTCAAGAACGTCTTCCTAAGATTTGAAGTATGAAGTTCATGCCAAATATCGGTCCGAGAAAGGTCTCAAATCGTGAAACGAGTTATGCCAAGATATGAACTTAAGGAGATACACGAGAAGCCGTTTTAAAAGATTTTGTCCTTCGGCTAACTATTGATCAAATCGTGCTACTTTGCTTTCGGACTAATAACTACTCAAATAAGTCAATATGAATCACTTGTGATCCATGACAAATAGATAAAAAAATGCTAGTAACCCATTTCCTTTTATAATAACTAGGATTGCGGGGAGAAAAAGTATTACACAATTTGGACGTATGAGTAGTGTTAGCATTGTGACTTGTACCAACAATGATCTCGTTTTTACACTTAGCATGGAATGTATGACAATCAAGGATGATGAAGTTTACTCTTAGGGACATTTACTTGTTTCTATTCTTTGACCCTAAAAGTCACTTTTTGTGATGAAAATCATATGTTATGTCTTTATACATCATCGTAATATGTTGCAAGTCTTTTTACTCTTCAATAAAGGTTAATAAAATTGAACTTTGGTGATGCTTAGATACTTTATTCTAGCATTGCGTGAGGGCACGGCAATGGCTTAGTATGGGGGAGTGATGAGATGGCATTTATACATGATCTCATCGTTCTTTTCGGGCTTTAAATGCATAAAAATGTCATAAAATACCATATATATGCTTGTGTTTGTTTACTTGTGTATTTTAGGTATGGATATCATGAAAAAGACAAAAGATCACAAGATACAAGGAAAAACGGACACGAGAAACGAAGCCGTACAAAGAACCAGGCCCTAATCATGGAATTCTCAACAAATACCCTTGAAGACTTGAAGACAAACAAGATTGATCCTCATTTATTGAAGAAATGACACTTAAAACCCTTGTATATTAATAATTAAAAGTTTGGTCCCTTAAGTTGTCAAAATTACACAAAAGGTCCTTCAACTTTAAAGAAATGGCAAGATTAGTCCCTCAACAATTTCAAATTGTCAATTATGGTCCCTCATCAAGCCAAAGATACATTGAAGACCTTTGAAGATCAAAAATATCCAAGACCAGTCCTTCAAATATACAAAAGTGTCAAAAATAACCCTTGAAACACTTTTTAGAAAGTTTTGTGCCAAAATTGCCAAGTCTTGGAAGTTGTTACAAGTATATTTGGGCGCTGATGGATTTTTAAACTCAAATGACAAAAGAAAGGAAACACAAGGGGCAAAGCTGTACATTTGAAACATTTAAAAAAAGAAATGCGCCAAACACAACTCCACTCCACCAAAAACGGATCAAAGGGGACCAATGTTCACCCCATGAACCCAGATTTTACTTTTTACTGCCAAAGGGTTTTTCTCAATTACTTTAACCAAAAACTAATTCACCCTAGCACGATCACATCCCACACATGTAACCTCACACCACTCCACCATGGACCCACCCCCAATCTCCTTTCCACCAATCAGAATACAACTTGGCCTCCAAGTCATCCAACGTGGCAAAATCAACAGCTATGATTCATTGCTTCATCACAAAGCTAAAATGAACAGCCTTGATCAATTTGGACAGCTCAAATTCAGAAAACGTCTAGAAGGACTTAGGGCATTTAGGGAATTTCACTTCTAGGGTTTGTGAATAGTGTTTAGCCAGGCATTTGCCTATAAAAGGAGACCTCAACATGTGAGAGTCCCTTTGTTCCAGTTTTAGGCTATCATCTTTGTAATTCCTTTTTAAGTTTAAATAAAATTTGAATTTCTGAAATTTTGAAATCTCTTTTTGATTTAATTAAAAGTTTGGTGTTTGAGTAGCCTAATTCTGAGTTCCATTTGTTTGATTAGACCTTCCTTAACCTTGTGGTTAAGGCACGTCTAGGTTTGAAAGGTTTTCAAGGTTCAAAAGCCTTGAAGTCCTTGTTTCTGAATTTGGCTTATATTTGTGTACTAACCCTTAGCCTTAAGGCTTGAGTTCTTTCAAGCTTGTTGACACCAAGCCTGAGAAGGATTCTAAGCCTTTGGTTGAGTTTGTTTGTTGCTTGTGTTGAAGACATATCATAATCAAAGCCTTGTTCTGCTTTGAACATCGGCAGGCTTTGATCATCTTTGTTGAAGTACCTTGGTCTTGTTCTAGTTGTTGAACAAGGTCCAAGGATCATAGCTGGCCTTCCTAGGATGTTGTGGAAGGCAGGTATAATCTCTTGGTTAAGATTCCCATAAAAAATTTCATGTTTATGGCTGTTTTGAATTTGGTGCTTTGATTTTGAGTATTGGTGTTTGTGTTGGTGATTTTTGAGTTTGATTGTGTTAGTTGCTATTGTTTAAGTGTTTTTGATCATTAAAATCAGTAGGTTATTAGTTTAAATCACAAGTTCCTTTGTTAAGTGGTAGATTAAAGAGTGTTTGGGTCTACTGTATTAGTTAGGATTATGGTTTGCTAAGTGGTTGTTTGTTGTGTGCAAGAGTTGGTATCTGTTGTTTTGGTGTATTTGTTCATCTGTTTGCAGGTTTGAGGGTTTTGAACACATAGATTCTTGATTTGGCTATAAAATCTTAAATACTTGGTAAAATTGGCTAGGATTTTGAGGACACCTATATCTAAGCATAGGCTAGGGCTAACAAGTGCTAAATCGTAGTTAATCACACCAGGGAAGAAGGATTTGAGGCTTGAAATTGGATCAAGTGTCAAGTATATCAGCAAACTTGTTTCTGCATATGTTCATTGTTCATCAGTAACTTCTAGTGCTTTGATCTTGATATTTACTTTGATTCAGTGTTTGATTCTTGTTGCTTTGTGATTGTTCTTAGTTTATATATCTTGTTTATGCATCCTGTTAAGTTTGGTTGGCTTATTGTGGCTAAATCTGCTTATTAAGTGCTTAACTGCTTATTTCCATATCTGGTGCATGTCTGGTAACTGTTTGGCTTATTGTGGCTTATTGTGTGGACCATTTTGTGATTTTATTGTTGCTATTGACTCCTTGTGATTCACTGATCACAAGGGTGCCTTTGTTTCCAATTGAATCAAACCAGAACTCTCATATAAGCTTGGTCAAATAGTCAAAGCAGTGGGAACTCCTTTCCCCTGCTAGTTACCACTGATAGTGTAAAACTGGTGTCAGCTTATCAATAAGCTATAATAGCTTATTCCAACCTGCAACAACTTTGTTTTTGTAATAGGTGCTCATATTTTGACCCATTTGTTCATACTGGAGCATTTGGGTGGTTGACTTTAAGGTTTGACTAGAAAACCAACTCCTTTGACTTTTACATAAGTTCATTTGTGCTTATTCTGGCTTATTGGTTGTGCTTATTAGATTTTTGTTGATTGATTTTGCTTATTGAGTCCATTTGAAAGCTTTTGCAAGTTGAATCAAGTTCTGAGGTGCATTATTTCTTAAACCCGACTATTTTGTCGTTTTGTGAAATAATACATTGCTTATTTCTGGCTTATTTAGTAAGCTTTTTCAAAAATTCTTTTTACAGATCTCATAAGCATCCCAAAAGAAGGTTGTGTGTCAAATTAGAGCTTATGGCATTAGCTTATGGCTTAATGGGCTGAAAAGCCCAATAAGAATAAGTTGAGTGTTAAATAAGCTGTGATAAGCTCATTTTCAGCTTTTGGGCCTTTAGAGTTTTGTTCTTAGAATTGAATTTTAAGTCAGATAGGGCTTTTCCAAGTCAATTGGGCCAAGTTTGACTTTTTGGGCCCAAAAGCCCAATTTGGTTGACTGTTTTTGGTTTTGGACAATTTGAGGGCCCAATAGGGGTATTCTGGTAATTTCACTTTGATTTTCTAATTATTTAGGTTAAAATAAACTAGTTGCAAGTTTTTAGAATTTTTTATAATTTTTGGATTTTAAATATTATTTTATTATTATTTTATTATTATTTTTGAAATTTCACATTTTCCAACTTTTTACATTTTTCTTAGGTTAATTACATTAAAATAGGAATTTAGCAACTTTTAGAATAATTTTATCTCTTTAAGATTAATTTTTATAATTATTTTTAGTTTTAATAGTTTTTAAATCATTTTAAATAGTTTTTATTAGTTTAAAAATTTCTAAAAATAGTTTTTAATATTTTTAGGTCATTTTAGAGGTTTACCAATTGAAAAATCTTTATTTGGGCTTTTTGATAATTTATTTGATTTTAGGGCTTTAATTAGCATTTAAAAATTGAATATTTAATTATTTAAAAGGTTTGAAAAAGTTTTGATCATTGGTAAACTCTTAGTTTATTATTTTTGATTTTTGGTGAATTTTTGGTAATTTTTAGAATTTATTTTTATTTTTGTGGTTTTTAAGGTTCTACGTCTTAACTTTCTAGTAGTGTTTATTTTTATTTTTTCGTCTTCGTCATCTTCTTTTCTCATCCCCTTCTAAATCAATCATTAATCACAAACATTTAACAAATTTCTCACACACATATACCTCCTTGGGAAACGAACTTTCATTTCATTAAGGGTCATTAGTGTTGATTTTCCTAAATCATCACTCAATACTTACCGCTCATTTACGCTCTTTTGTTTTCCTAAACAAGAGGTGTAATTTACCACAATCAGTGCACTAGATGATGCCGGGGCTGATGGTGCTGATGGAGCTGGTGGGGCTGCAGAATTCCTCCTGGTGTTCCATAATGTCTGAATTGTCGTTCGGGTCTCCTTGAGCGTACGTAGTGCTGACAGTAGCTGGATTCGGAGTCTATCAACGACCTCTCGGAGATAAGCCATCTCCCCAGTAACCCCATCATGCCGGACAGTGGCGAGATCAAAGAAAATGGATAACGATTGCTCTTGAGCGGAAAGAGCAGCATGGGTCTGATGCTGCAGACCCTCCATGACCTGAATGTGCTGGTGGAGGCGGTAGTTCTCCTCCAATAACCACTTTAGTGCCTCGTCCGTCCTAGGCTGGATGCCCTTAGCGGTCTGGGAGTCTCCCCTCATAGTGCAAAAAAGAGTGTCGATACGATCATAGATGACGACATGGCTTTGTTGACTGACTGTCAACTGGCTGCGGAGGTCGGATATCTCCCGCTCCTGGCGTGCAACCAGTGCGGCGATCTGGGCCTGGACGGAATCGACACGCCCTGCCCCGAAGCCTTCCCTGGTCTCATAAGTGGAGACGGGTACGGGCCCAGAAAAATAGCCCGATGATAAGGATGGAGGCATGGAAGATGGTATGCTAGGAAGGACCCGGTCCTCCTCCATAGAGGTTGGGGCCAGTGAGACTGATGCTGAGATGGAAAAAGGGTCCTCTGGGAGTACAGCTTTGATGGCTGGTTCATCCTCTGAATCCGAGGCTGACAACCATCCACACTGCGTCGATCGTGGAGATGAACAAACAACTGGAGTAGGAGCTACTATGGGTAGGAGAATCGAGGATGCAGTAGGCGGAGTCATGATGCTCAGAAATAGTATTATTTTAAGTTTGAAGTGAGTATAAGCTTACAAACAAAGAACAATATTATTTTAGATTACATGTTTTATGAAATATATCCCTTTTTGTTTGCTCAAGCTTGTTAGTGGGGATGTGTCCCTATCTAATTTTTGTTAAGCTTGGAGCTTTTTGTACTCTGCCTTTGTGGCATTTTCTTAATAAATTTACCATTAAGAAAAAAAAAAAGAAATATATCTCTTTTAAACAATTATTATAGTGTTTTAAGGTTACATATATTAATACTTATATATATATGTATGTTATCATTTAAGCACTTCATTTAACAATTTGTAAGTGCAAGGTTTGGTTTAGTATTACCTATATTTTCATTTCAGTATTTTACTATGTAGTGTAAACTTTTCAAGTTTAGCATGTCTAACATTTTCCATAGCAATATCACTCCTTCTTCATCTTTCTCTCTCAAATGATTCGGCTATAAGCCACAAAAATCCAAGTTTGTTCATCTAATCTACTAGATCCTTGTCCCATAGTAATCACCAATCATTTGGTAGCATCATCATCATCTTTGTAAGTATTGTAACAAGCCCTAGCCGAATCTATAAAGGCCATGGCTTAGTTATCTTTAGGGTTTTCTTCACCATCTTGACTAGATCTTTAGCCTCCTTGTTCATATAAGATCTTCCTTGGTAACATTTAGGCAAGAAAGGTATACTCCTTATGTTTCTTCATTTTCACTTGTATGCATCATCATCCATCTATAAACACAAGTATATAGCTTGTTAAAAATCAAGATTTGGTAAAGCCATGGCCATTCTAGGCCACGACATATTTTAGACCACCATAGCCATAGTTAAAACTTTTTAATAAAGGAACCCTAAGGCTTGTACTCTATGTTTTAACATGACTAAAAATCATATGAACTATTTTATAGATTTAAATGTAGCATAAGTTACAAATCTCACTTTTTGGAATCTTGGTTAACTAATAATCATGATCTCATAAAGTAAGCTTGTGTAACTCAAAAGACATGGAAAACCATGACCTTGAAGGTCATGGCATACATGAATAATGTATATATGATTATGTGCTAAGTTTAAATGATGGAATATGTATCATCACATGTTAGATGGACTATTAAAAATCACTAAAATGCTATATGTACTTAGATGGTCTTTTAGTGTACATGCATGTTCATGTAGAACCTAGATTTATGGTTAAATTATAAACATGGAACTAGCATAAAGATCTAATGGGAATTTTTGGGAAAAGACAACCTAGCCGTGGGTTATATGTTGTCTAGGTGGGTTTATGAAAGATCTTGGAAACATGCAATAAGATTACATGATTATATTAGAATTTATGAATGTATATAAATCATAAGATTAACTAAAAACCTCATCTTGGAAATACCAAGATTAAAGGTCTAGCCGTAGGCTATATATATATATATATATATATATATATATATATATATGGTGTACATGGACTATGACTTGTTTTCTTAATTTGTACATAGCTAGATCTATGCTTGTAAACACTTATAATTGCATGCAACCTTGTAACATACCTAGATCTAATTTGGAACATCACATAAAACAAACAATAATTTTTATTCTCCTATTTTAGATTTAAAACTAAATATGAATAAGCTAATAATAAGCTTATAAGAATATCCTAAGTTAAAACTTACATAAAAATGTGAAGTAGTGTTAATGGACTATTTAAGCCCATGAAATGTTAATCCAAGACTTAATGGACTTAAGATTACACTTAGGCCCATTTAACTAATTAAAGGACATTAAAATGTATTAAAATCCAATAATTGATTTAAAAGCCCATTTAAATAAATTAGTGGACTTGAGATATATTTAAGCCCACTAGATAGCCCATTAGAATGTTTAGCCCGTTTAATGAGCCCATATACTATTTTGAATGTTAAATAAAAGTTTTTATAATAAAATATAACTTATAAAAACTTCTTGGAAAAATGACAATTTATGAAACTTAAGGACTAAAATCGTAACTTATGAAACTTGTTTTGATAAACTAGTAAACACAAGGAATGAAAATGTAATTATCCAAAGTCCTAGGGTTTAATAAATACTACCCGTGGCAAATTAAACCCTAGGGACCATTTTGGGAAGTTTTAAAAGATATTTTGTCATTATATAACCCTAAGGACCATTCTTGTAATTTACCGAAAATTAAAGAAGCCCTAGGGCCTGTTTTTGGACATTTTAGTAAAGTACAAAACTTAGATATAACTAGGGGGACTAAACCTGCCATAAGCCGAAACTATAACAAGCCCTAGGTACCAAATGTGTAAAATCCGAAAGTTATACTTGTTTAAAATATGGAGGGACTAGTTTTTCCATATTCCGAAATATTAACAAGCCCTAACTCTAAAATCTATTTCTAATTATAATAAAACATAATTAAATACTTAGACCATAAGAGGTCATCTGAAGATTATCTTGGAATTGTTGAAAAAGGAGAAGTTGTATGCAAAATTCTCCAAGTGTGATTTTTGGTTGGATTCTGTCCAATTCTTTGGACACGTGATCGATAGTAGCGGTGTTCATGTTGATCCTTCCAAATTTAAAGCTATTAGAGATTAGACTACGCCTACAACCCCGACTGAAGTTAGAAAATTGTTGGGATTAGCTGGATACTACCAGCGATTCATAGAAGGGTTCTCTCTAATTTCTAAACCTTTTACTAAACTTACACTGAAAAACAAGAAGTATGAGTGGGGTTCAGAAGAAGAAGAAGCATTCCAAACCTTGAAACAGAAGCTGTGTTCTGCAACAATTTTGGCTTTTCCGGATGGAGCTGAAGACTTTGTGGTATATTGTGATGCATCACGTAAGGGTTATGGTGATGTGTTGATGCAAAGGGAGAAAGTGATCACGTATGCATCTCGTCAATTGAGGAAGCATGAGGGGAATTATACTACACATGACTTGGAATTAGGGGCGGTTGTCTTTGCTCTTAGACTTTAGAGACACTATCTCTACGGTACAAAGAGTGTGGTATATACCGATCATAAAAGCCTGCAACATATTTTAGATCAGAAGGAGCTCAATATGAGGCAGAGAAGATGGGTAGAATTGTTGAGTGATTATGACATTCAAATTTGCTATCATCCCGGCAAGGCGAATGTAGTTATCGATGCTCTTAGTAGGAAAGATAGAGAAATAACCAAAAGGGTTAGAGCTTTAGCCATGACAACTTATTCTGATTTATCTAATCGAATACTTAAAGCTCAAACAAAGGCGATGAAAGAGGAGAACGTGAGAAATGAAGACTTGGGTAGAAGGATGACACCTATATTCGAAATTTGTGATGACGGAATTCGGTATTTCGAGAATCGTGTATGGTTACCGGTGTATGGAGGACTGAGAGATTTAATTATGCACGAATCTCATAAGTCTAAATATTCGATTCACCCAGGATCGGATAAAATGTACCAAGACTTGAAGAAATGTTACTTGTGGCCGAACATGAAGGCTAACATTGCTACCTATGTTAGTAAATGCTTTACATGTGCTAAGGTGAAGTTTGAGCACAAGAGACCTTTAGGTTTACTGCAACAACTTGAAATTACAGAATGGAAATGGGAGAAGATCACTATGGATTTTGTTTCGGTACTTCCGAGAACTTCTAGTGGTTATGATACAATTTGGGTGATTGTTGATCGGTTGACTAAGTCGGCTCATTTCTTGCCGATAAAGAAAACTGATGACTTAGACAAACTTACTCGGTTGTATTTGAAGGAAGTTGTTTGTAGACATGGAGTTCCTTTGTCAATTATATCTGATCAAGATAGTCGGTTCACATCTGAGTTTTGGAAATCGCTTCAGCGAGCTTTGGGGACTCAGTTGGACATGAGCACTGCGTATCATCCGGAAACGGACGGAAAAAGTGAAAGGACTATTCAGACTTTGGAGGATATGTTACGAGCGTGTGTAATAGACTTTGGAGGTAGTTGGGATCGACACTTCCCTTTGGTGGAGTTCTCATACAAAAACAGTTATCACGCAAGTATCAAGGCTGCGCATTTTGAATCACTTTACGGGCGAAAGTGTAGATCACCAGTTGGTTGGTATAAGTTGGATAAAGTCAATTGACGGGTCCTGAATTGATTAGAGAAACGACTGAGAAGATCGTGCAAATCAAGAATCGTTTATTGACAACCCGTAGTAGGCAAAAGAGCTATGCGGATAAGAGGAGAAAACCATTGGAGTTTGATATTGGCGATATGGTTATGTTGAAAGTATCACCTTGGAAAGGAGTAATTCGATTTGGCAAGCGAGGAAAGCTTAGTCCACACTATATTGGTCCATTCAAGATCATTGATCGAGTTGGTCCTGTGGCGTATAAGTTGGAATTGCCAGATAAGTTAAGTGCTATTCAAAACACTTTTCACGTTTCCAATCTTAAGAGATGTTTGGCGGACGAGAATTTGATAATTCCACTTGAGGAGGTTCAACTGGATGACAAGTAGCATTTTATTGAAGAACCGGTGGAGATTATGGATCGAGAGGTGAAATGGCTTAAACAAAGTCGGATCCCGATAGTAAAAGTGCGATGGAATTCCCGACGTGGACCCGAATACACTTGGGAGCGAGAGGACTACTTCAAGAGCAAGTATCTGCATTTATTCGTAGACGGACCTAAGGAGAAGTAAGCCCCAGGACGGTGCTCTCCTAAGGTGGTGAGGATGTAAAACCCGTAAAAATAAGGTCATTATTTAATTCTATCTTACTAATATTTTTTTTTGTATTTCATAACGTTAAATACTATATTGATTAACGGTTTAAGTTGAAACCTATATTGAATATTTTATTTTAACATTTTGACGAATAACGAGGACTACTATTGATCGCATACCGACGGATGCCCAAAACTTTATATTTTATTATCGATCGTTTCGATATTTAATATTTTCGACGATATCATTTTAAATAGTATCGGGTCGTTATATTATTATTTTTCGTGTGCGTTTAAACTTCTAAAATGTATTCCTATGAAACCCGAGCCTCGTAAATAATTTTAAATTGACTAATAGTCATTTTATACCCTATAAAATAGTTAATTGTCTTTTAGTCCAGAAGAATGCTCAAATTGCAAGAATTACCCTTCATCCACCATATAAAAGGAATTTTCCTTTCACTTTTACACACACATATGATCATCACCCACCAAAAACTCTCTTTCTTTCTTTCTTTTTTTTCTTTTGCCGTGAGCCTCCAACACCATAGATCATCAAATTTTTTATGATCAAACTTGAATCTTCAAAATCTAATCAAAGACCCATCTTGGAAATCTCAAGATTTACACTTTGGTATGAAAATCTCCTACATGCATTACACTTTCAAGATTTTATAATTTCCATGGTAGATCTATGTTTAAATCATCATGCATGTGATGATCTAGGTAAGATCATCATGTTTTAATGTTAAAAAGTTATATTTTGATCTTTAATATTTGTTAAAATTTTACATGCATTACATTTCATTTGATTTTGTAAATTTTGATCAACTTCTATTAATTAAAAACATATAAAAACCATTACCAAATTTTTTTTCTTCTCTCCTTTCTTTTGTTTATTTTCGTGACATCCTCAAACCAAAACACCCTTGGATTCAAATTTCTAGCTTTAATCCTTAAAAACCAAAGTAAGTCCCATGTTTGTAATATGATTTGGATCATTTTGGTATAAAAATTTACAACATGCATGAACTTTTTCTCAAAAATTATTTTCTTGAAAGATCATCTTATTTTGATCTATTATATAGTTGTAAATAAGTGTTATTTTTATTATATTAAAAGTGGGGATGCTTGAATGTAAGATTTTTTATATGGATATTGTAAGATTTGGACATGCAAGTGGTCTAGAGTTGATTAGAGTCATTTTAGGTTGTTATTAGGATTATAAGAATGGTTAAAATGGGTTAAATATTGATTTAACATGATTTTTAAATGGTCATTTTAGATCAGTAACTTTGAAGCTATTTTCGAAAACCTAAAGTCTAAGTATAGGATGAGATGATATGATATTGTTGTAGAGTTTTTCCTAAGCTTCGATTTGATACCAAGTAGAGCTTCTAACTCCAAACGAGCGAAAAGTTACGAATGTTTGAAATTCTGAAAATTTATCAAATTATTTCCCGCACACTATCTGATGCAGATCCGAAAAAGGGCAAAATCGCCCAGTTCTGGTTCGTTTCAGCTTTCGTGTAAAACTAAAAAGTTGTTTAAAATGTCGTTTACCTCTACCGCGAGGAAACCAGTTCTTAAAACGAATTTAGACGGGGCAAAACTTAAAAATTAAATCTGCATTTTCTAAAAACCGTCATTTTTAACAGATCTGATGCGAGGGGTAAATCTGTCATTTCATGTCCGTTTCGGCCTTCTGTCGAAACACGAAAGTTGTTCAGAATGATGTTTTACCTTTACCGCGTAGAAATCAGACCTGGAAACGAGTAATAATAGCGTAAAAGTTAATAAAAAAATCTGAGATGTTTAGGGGTAAGATTGTAATTTTATACAGAAATTGCATGTGTATTTTGGACAGTTTCTATGAAGTTTCACCTCTCGGGTATAACTGGAAAGTTTTCCGAAATTTCGTTTTGCATCAGAAAGCTTAAGTCTTGAATCATGAATATGTCATTTAGTGGGTCAATTAATTGGGTCAGACCCGAAGGTCAAGTTGACCAAAAAGTCAAAGTTGACCAAAAATTCAAAGTTGTCAATTTTTTCTAAGTATGCATTTTAATTGATTTTAAGCATAGAAAAATAAAATGAATATATAGGCTAAAATAGAATCACTTGTATCGTTTTCTCTCGATTTGTCGTGATTTTATACTTGAGTTTGATTTTATTATGTATCATTTAATTCTCGAGTCTGTTATTAACGTACGCACCTTATTTGCTAGGTTGCGGTTATCGTGTTTATCGGGCATCATCTATCGTCGGCGATCGTCTTCAACTACTATAAATACTAAGGTGAGTCTATAGCCTCGTTTGGCCTCATTCAAATATTTTAAAAACCCGCGAGGGGAATACATGTTTTTATAAACTTAGAACACAATATTTTTATTGTATGCTTGTCCCTCTATGAATGGACTCGTGGTTGCCTTTAAATTGCATTAAGTGATTGCCATTATTAAAGCCTCAATTATGGACCGTTAATTAACCTATGATGGGTTAACCGCTAGTACAATTAATAGATCTATGGGGGAAGCCGCCCCGGTTCAGTTTGTGTGGACTTGTCACAGATGCTTAGGCCCGACCTCCACACTGTTTGAACATATTGTATTGAGAAGTCAGGTATGCGGCAATGTACCAATAATCTGGAGGTAATTGACAATTAATAAATCTCTTGTCTTATTAGACCTAACGGAGTGTCTAAGGGCTCGGTTCCATGAGCTTATTGCAATTTATGCTAAATACAATTATTATTGTTGATGCAAATTATTAGATGCTTGTTGCCTTCAAGTATGCCACAAACTTATAATCTTTGCTTGTGTTCAAAATGATTATATAAACTTATAGATTCACTCGGCATTTTTGTTGATGATTTTCTCACATGTATTTCAGGTAATCAAGAAGTGTGAAGCTTGGAGGTCACGGGAATGATGTTGTGCACTGCTTTTGCAATATAAACTCTTTGAATAATTATCGTTCCTTTGTTTAAAACAATTTAAATCTTTTGTTTTAATTGTACTTTGGTTACGATGTTTTGGGACTACGCTACTCTGACGAATGTTTTAGGAATGATAAAATTAAAACGTCTCTTTTCGAGTCGTTCTTTATAAATTATGTGTTTTTGTATCATTGTTTAGCACCCAAAGATGTATTCTGCTGCGTGTGAATTTGGGGTTGTTAAATCGAAGGCGACAAGAATAATTCTAGATTAAAGATCTTTTCGTGTATTAAGGTCCGAAAATACATAGAAAGAGGTTGTGAATTATTTCTAGCTCAAGTGACCGAAGTTGAATCTAAAAAGAAGGTGAATTAATGATGTTCCTATTGTGTTTGATTTTCCTGATGTATTTTAGCTGAACTACTCGGACTTCCGCCACCAAGGCAATTGATTTTCATATTGATCTTATTCCTGGTGCAGCACCTGTGGTGCTTGCGCCATATCGTTTAGCACCATCTAAAATGAAAGAATTATCAGAACAATCGCAAGAATTGTCCGAGAAAGGCTTTATTCGACCGAGCTTGTTATCTTGGGGAGCTCTTGTGTTATTCATCAAGAAGAAAGATGGTTCGTTCCGTATGTCTATCGATTACCAAGATCTGTATAAGCTAACGATTGAGAATCGTTACCCACTTCCAAGAATTTATGATATATTTGATCAAACACAATGGGTTATAAACTCTAGAATTATGAGCTGCGAATGTACAACACATATTAATAATTAACCTATAAGTACCATATTGATAATAACATCTCAATTATAACAATGATACCCAAAATTCCCTTAGAAACCCTAAAATCCCTATAAATGAGTTATAAACTCAAGAATTATGAGCTATGAATGTACAACACATATTAATAAGTAACCCAAGACTATAAACAAGTTGTAAACTATCATTTCGAATTATAATTTTATCTAATAATAGTAAGTACAAACCATACAAAGCTAAGTACAAGTAAATGTACATAATAGTCTAGATCACCACCTAAAATCCATTTCATATTGAATTGAAGTCTAATATTTTGCAACCGAATATAAAACTTAACTAAGTATCATACTAAGACTATATTTTTACTTCAAGTCAATGTATAAATAATTAAAGCACAAAGTACAAGTTTTCAAAGCATAGGAATTTAATTAAACCTATTACTTCCTAGGATATGATTAACCTATGAAACTTATTAAACCAAATGTATAGCATCTTTAGAAACCTTAAAAACAATATATAAGCCCTATAATAAGCCAAGACAACGATGTAAACACAAATAACCCAAGGTACAAGTCACTTAGGCATAATAACCTAAAAACCCTTATATTAAGCATTTGACTTAGAATCAATACCTAGTCTATTAGGACAAGTGTACAAACTTCAATAGGATTACACTTAGGTTATAATATCATCATAATATAAGGTACAAGTACCCTAATGCATAATGTATAACATTTCAATGCATGACTTATAAATTAGGTCAAAATAGGTATTTTCACACTTCAAACATTTTTACTCGGAATAACTTAGTAAAACCAATGTTGAGACATCATGAACACATTAAGGGAAATGTAGGATGTATAAATTAAGTTTACATCAGTAGCTAAATCAATAATAATGGATTTAACAAGGATTGAACCCTAAATCACTAGAAAACCTAATCCGCCTAGGTTTTCTTCCAAGTTTCACTTCAAACCTTTGTTAAATTTCAAACCAAGGACCCAAACTTATTAATTAAAATTTTTAAACCCTAATTACACCCTAATACATCACTAGTTACATTCCTAAACCCTTGATTAAAAGAATTACAAAGTTACAAGCCTTAGATTTACATCCGGCTAGGTTTTTCCTTCCCAAAACCCATTTAAACTCATTCCCTCCAAAAATCAAACCTAAGGCAGATATTTTATGATACATATAAGATACTTGCAAGCCTAAGCCACCAATAACATAGTTGCATAAGCTACTTGATGTCAAATTCTCTTCCATATACATTTCATGGCCTAAAACCCTTCTAATACTTCGTCCATGGATTTTAACGTTTCTAGCTCTCAATACTCATCAAATATCTCACGTTAGTCACCATGGACGTGTAAAAATCCTAGGCAGGGGCAAAGCCAGAGTATAAAGTCACTGGGTGCCCAAAACTATTAATACAAGTATCTATATAGTATATAATTTTAGGACCGGGTTCATTTTGAAGAAATAGAGGTTTTTTAGCTAATATATACACTACGCGACAAAATTTCATCGGGTTCTCGTGCATCCCCGGTAACCCTCCTAGCTCCGCCCCTGAGCCTAGGGGATCAGTACATAAGTTTTACTTGGAGGTTAAGGCTTGAAATGGCTATAAAAGGGGCGTTTCCCATTCATTTGAAACTCGCACCCCATTTTCTATTTACCTCAATACCCATTCTGACTTCCACTTATAAGACCAGAAACAAGGTCTTGAAGGAATCCATTGAAGCTCTTGAAGCTTTGGTAGCAAGTTGTGTTCATAAGAAGCCATAAAAGGTCATTTTTGAGCTACCTAGGTAATCACTATGTTATCTAAGATTAGATCTTGTTATAATGCTTTTATAAGACCTGATATATTTTTAATAAGATGTTAATATGCTAATCTAATAAGCCTTAGTTAATATAATAAGCTAAAATGGCAGTTATAAGCTAAAGATGTAATAAAACCCTAGTTTTGTAATTTACATGAAATAATGAGATAAAATCCATTTCAAAAGCTATAGATCTGGAAAAATAATTTTATTATCATTAGAAATGCTTTTATAAACTTAGTTTTAAGTTCCTAGATCATTTTGTACAATTTTGAGGTTGTTATGTAATTTTAAGCAGTTATAGGGACTAAAACTGTCATTTTTGAAACTATAAACATTCTGTGTAAAAAGTGTCATTTTACTAATGTTAAAACTATAAGGATTAATATTGTTACGTTCGAAACCTTGAGGTTGATATAATAAGGTTGAAATTATAAATACTTAAACTATATACTATAAGGGTTAAAAGTGTAATAAGCTAAACTTAAACTGTAAAACGGCATGCTTTTACCATGCATAGTACCCTTAGGATCGTACGTACTAGTTAAAACTTTCCTAATATAGCATGATTACGATTACGTGTTAGGAGTTTACGTATTACGTACGTGTTAGAACACGATAAGTATTTAATATGCACGACCACGTAATAATTGTTTAACAATAATTAATTCACGAACATGCGATCATGAAATCATGAACGTAATTAAACACGAACTATTATTAATTACGTATATATATTTATTACGATCGTAATTAAATATAGTAGATCACGGTACTTACGTAACGAGAACAATTAAAACACGAACATAAATAAACACAAACGAGTAACTAAATAACGAGACACGAAAAAGGTACGGGAACCCCAAGTGGGGTCCCTACCCGCGGCAAAACAAGGACAAATGGGCCAAGCCCATTTGTCAAATTTACTAAAAGGGTTATTTACTTTTTACACTACACAAAAATACTTTACAGAAGATTTCAAGAAAAACCTAAAACCCTCTTCTTCCTTGTTCTTTGTGCCGCCACCCTCAAACCACCATACAAGGTGATTCTTGATCTTTGATCTTGAAGATTTGGTGCTTGATCGTGTTTATTCTTCGTTCTCTTGATCCACGAATTCAGTAAAACCTTTTTAAACCTTTTCTTTTAATTTAATCTTTTTATTAATTATGAACATGTGATGTTTTTATAAAAACATAATAATTAATCATAGATCTAACATGTTTTGGAGTTAAATTAAATCAAAGGGTTGTTTTTAAGGGGTGTTTGTTTTGGCCGCAGGCTGCAACCGAACCCGAGGGGGTTTCGGTTTGCCAAGCCGACCACCACCAAGACCATATGGTCTTGGTTGGTGCGTGTGGGTCCCACGGCAGCAAGGGGAAACACGGGGTACCCCGAGTTGGTTCGGGGTACGGTGTCGATTCATGTCCGGTTCATGTTTTTAGCCTAGATCCGGTTCATGGTGTATGTTAGTTTTTTTTTATGTTTATGAACTTATGTTAAAATTAAATTAATAAAATGATGTAATTAATTTAATAACATGACTTAGGTTATTTTAATTTTAAATGATCATGCAATTATTTTAACCTAAGTACTTATACATTTAAGACTTATAATTAATTAATTATTTTAAAACCATGGATATAATTAATTAATTAACATGACTTAGGTTATATTATTAATATATAATAATACATATTTTAACCTAAGTATTTAACTTATTTAATTAAAAACATGTTATACTTTAATTAAATATTATAACCTATAGTTTAATTAAATTACATGAAATAATTATTAAACTATACAATATATCATATGACTTAGAAAATAATCATGAAAAACACTTAGGCTTATATACTTAGCTTATTTAACCAGCTTATTTCTAATTATGGAAACTTTCTATTTTTAGAAACTTAATTAAATAAGGCAGCTAATCTATTTATGGAAACCAGCTATTTTTAGAAACTTATTTATTTTAGGCAGCTAATCTATTTATGGAAACTTATTTAATTAAGGCAGCTAATCTATTTATGGAAACTTTTTATTTTTAGAACTTATCTATTTTAAGCAGTAAATCTATTTTTGGTAACTTTCTATTTTTGGAAACTTTCTATTTTTGGAAACTTTCTATTTTTGGAAACTTTCTATTTTTGGAAACTTTCTATTTTAGGAAACCTGCTATTTTTGGAAAGTTACTTATTATTATACAGTAAGTATAATAACACATGAAATACCAGAAATACTTAATCAGATTAAGCAGAACATAAGATTTAATACAGTTTAAGGCTTTAAAACAGTAAAACATGGTAAGAACACATAAAATAAGTTAAGACATGACATAAAACCAGCTATGTATTTAGTAAGCAGATACTTATTCATGTACGTATTATGTAGCACTAGTGATTCGGAAGTAGGATTTCTCGCAGTTCGTCTTTCTCGTTCACTGGACATAAGGTACGGATTCCCGTCCTTTCAGTATGGACATTCTTTCCTTATTAGGATTTCCCATATGCAGCCAACTGTTTTCCCGTAGTATAAGTTATGAGTTTGATTGCTTATGTTTAATTAAGATTACCTATAGCCATATACATGCATGACCAGTTTCACCTAGTTATGGAGGTACCATAACCATAACATTAGAGGCACTGATGTTATGACTTCACCACGACGGAGTGATTGCTCGTGGCGTCCCTTCAGCTTTTGGCCATTTATTTATATTTATCATGTGGGGCGTATGGGTGCATCCTAGTTACATGTTTTTATTCAGGATTACATGGTGAATGTGGTGTGTGCCTTGCATCCTTCACAAGGAGCTGATCCCTCCTACCCATAAACCAGTATATTAAATTAGAGGCAGCCTCTCTAATTTGCATGATGAGGTCACCCCTCCAATTATTCATACACGGTGGATTTTCATGACCTATATCGGCTAATGGTAAAATATGACAAACAGCTTTTATAAGATAAACATAAGACTTTCAAACTATAAAACCAGTTTTATTAAGACTTAACCAGGTTACTCGGGATTTAGTTTCTTCCGCTGTTATTATGTTATATGCTTATCCTATTCATGCTTTATTGTACATCCGTGCACTGAGCGTATTTGCTCAGCCGTTTTCCTCTTCTATGTTCCCAAAACGGTAGGTACTCAGGGACGCTCGTAGACACTAAGAGTACGTGCATATGGACTGGAAGCTGTCTATCCTTCTTTACATTATGCATTTCCTTCCTTTTGATACTTATGCTTTGGACATTTTTTAGTCCTTTCCTTTATTATACTATGTTTGTCTGTGATGAGCTTTACTTTTGGACTACCGATGTTTGATTCCGGTATTTTCCTGTTTATGGTCAAGTAATGTTTAGACATTTTATCTTGTATGCTTTGATGACACGCCATAATTACTGTGATATTTCCATTTCCAAAATGGGGTGTTACAGTTATGGTATCAGAGCCAAGGCTTCGACCTGTAGGCTCTCAAATATGACCTGTGATTAGTGGGTAGTCACTACGGTCTTCCTAGAACTGACAGTTGTTTTCATGCATTCATCATTTTTAAGCATACATATACATGTCATTGTTGCAGGGTTTTTGACTAAGTAATGGTTGGTACAAGACTGGCCCTATTTAGTCGCATGTGTTTTATCGAAACTTTTAGATTTGGGACCGACCCATAGGCGTCCCCTCGCAATGTCTTTGTTTTGGGTGAACTGACCAGAGGCGTTCACTCTCGAGCATACAAAAGTTTTCATAAAACTGCATCATGCATTCATACACAAAATTTTCTTGCATAAAATTTTTCTCGTGAAATTTTAGTATAAATTTTTTTTCATGTATATATTTATATTTTATGTTTTGATCTGTTTAATCATATGTTTTATGTTATACTGTCAGATGGTTCTCACACGCGAACAGGAGCAGCTCAATGCTGCAATTCAGGCTGCCATGCAAGCCTTGCTACCTCAACTGAGGAATGACATAAGGGCTGAAGTTCAAGCTGCCAACAATCAGCAGCACAATCAGCCACCTCCTCCTCCTCCAGTGACATTAGCAGTATGGCTGGAGAGATTCAACAAGCTCCACCCTTGAGCTTTTCAGAAGACAGATAGCCCCAGCGATGCTGAAAGCTGGTTGGCTCACATCGAGAAGATTTTCAACGCTATGGGCTGTGACCCCGCATACAAGGCGAGGTTGGCATGCTATCGGTTCGAAGGCGATGTACTCAACTGGTGGTTAGCATTGATGCAATCTGAAGGTGGTGATGAGTGGGTTGCTGGTTTGACTTGGGCCCAGTTCAAGGACAGGGTGATGGAGCAGTTCTTTCCCAAGGCCGAGCAGGACAAGCTCAAGAGAGAGTACCATGGGATCCGACAGAGAGCTGGAGTATAGTAACGAGTTTATGCAGCGCTTTCTTCGCTTGGCTGGTTTCCTTGGTGCGGCAGCAGGTACTCCTGAAGAGCAGGCACATCACTTCAGATGGGCTCTTCGCACATCGGTCGCAAACAATCTGGTGTGTGCTACGTTCAACACTGTAGCACAAGTGGCCGATGCATCACGAAAACTGGAGATGCTGCAGGAGAGGGATGAGTTCGGGGAAGCCGAAAGACCCGACAAGAGGCAGAAAACTAGGGACCGGTCTCAGCCGGCTACTCAGCAGCAGCCTCATCAGCCCAAGGGAAACGGTCAGACTAACGACCGTTTTGCTACGGATAGGCGTGGCGGTAATGACAATTACCGTAACAACGCCGGGCACTCCAACAACAGCAGGAACCATGGAAACGGTAGGGACCAGAACCAGAGAGGTTCGCAGCCTAGCCGTCCAGCTATCACTGGTCCTCAGCCAGCCAGAGCACCTGTTGGAGGATACACTCATCCTCTTTGCTCTACTTGCCACCGTAGGCATCCAGGACCATGTCGCCATAAAACTGATGCGTGCTTCAAGTGTGGTCATCCTGGCCATATTATGAAGGATTGCCGTAAGGGCGAGATGGAGGGTACATCGTGACATGCTGATACCAAGCCGCCTCCTACTGCCGGGCGTGTCTACATGACATCTCGAGACCAGGCCAACAAGTCTACAGGTACTATCACTGGAATCTTGTATATGTATGGTCGTGCTGCATGTGTTCTTTTCGATACGGGTGCTACTCACTCGGTTATTTCTACTGCTTATGCTAAGAACATTAGGATGCCTCCCTTGCCACTAGAAAATAGGCTTACTATTTCCACGCCTTTGAGGGACTTTGTATTAATCACCCATGTATACAAGAGTCTTCCTCTAGAATTTGATGATAAGGTTCGACCTGTCGACGCACTTCTGTTGGACATGAATGACTTCGACATGATTTTGGGCATGGATTGGCTATCCAAGTATCATGCTACCATAGACTGCCATTCATATCGAGTTATCTTCGGTGATGTCAATGCACCAGAGTACATTCATAATGGGTTCGTACCCGGACGGTCTGTACAAGTCATATCCACCCTGCAAGCGTGTGCACTACTGTCACATGGCTGCGAGGGTTATCTAGCTACGGTTCACGACATGGATGCTGAATCTCCATCGATTCAGGACCAACCAATAGTGTCGGAATTCCAAGACGTGTTTCCAGCAGAACTTCCGGGCATACCACCTCCACGAGAAGTGGAATTCAGTATCGAGCTGATTCCAGGAGCTGAACCAATCTCCAAGGCTCCTTATCGCATGGCTCCCATAGAGCTGAAGGAGCTGAAGGATCAACTGCAAGAACTTCTTGAACGAGGTTTCATTCGACCGAGCGCATCTCCATGGGGCGCACCGGTCTTGTTTGTTAAGAAGAAGGACGACAGTATGCGTCTTTACATAGACTATCGCGAGCTCAACAAGATTACCATTCGGAATAGATATCCACTACCACGCATTGACGATCTGTTTGACAAACTCCAAGGGGCCAAACACTTTTCCAAGATTGATCTTAGGTCAGGCTATCATCAGCTACGGGTCAAGGAACAGGATATAGCTAAGACTGCCTTTCGTACTCGTTATGGCCACTACGAGTTTGTAGTTATGCCATTTGGCCTGACAAATGCTCTAGCAGTGTTCATGGATCTGATGAACAGAATATTCCATGAATTTCTGGACAAATTCGTCATTGTTTTCATCGATGACCATCCTGATTTTCTCAAAGTCCAAGGAGGAACACGAAGACCATCTTCGTACAGTACTACAGATTCTTCGCCAGAAGCAGCAGTGTGCTAAATTCTCCAAGTGTGAGTTCTGGTTAGACAAGGTGGCATTCTTAGGTCACATTGTATCAGCAGAAAGAATCACTATGGATGCAGCGAAGGTTGAGGCCATTACTAAGTGGCCAAGGCCGACATCAGCGACGGAAGTCCGCAGTTTCTTAGGCTTACCTGGCTATTACCGTAGGTTCGTGGAGAACTTTTCCCGACTAGCACTGCCATTGACCAAACTGATGCGGAAAGGGGAGAAATTCGTTTGGACAGAAGATCGAGAGAAGAGCTTTGAAGACCTGAAGCAGAAGCTAGTATCTGCACCTATTCTTACTCTACCATCTGGTACGGGTGGATTTCAAATCTACAGCGATGCATCGGGGAAGGGACTTGGCTGTGTTCTCATGCAACATGGGAAAGTGATCGCGTACGCTTCACGGCAGCTTAAGCCTTATGAAGAAAATTACCCCACGCATGATCTAGAACTTGCTGCAGTCGTGTTTGCATTGAAGAATTGAGACACTACTTATATGGAGAATCATGTGACATTTTCACGGACCACAAGAGCTTGAAGTATATCTTCACTCAGCGTGAATTGAACATGAGGCAGAGGAGATGGTTAGAGCTGTTGAAGGATTATGACATTAATCTACAGTATCATCCCGGAAAGGCAAATGTAGTAGCAGATGCCCTTAGCAGGAAGTTCGGAATGATCAACGGCATTAGAATCGAAGAGGAAATCATAAGAGACTTGGAGCGACTAGACATCGAGTACATGGTACGTGGACATCACGGTTACTGGGCTAATCTTAGAGTAGAACCCGAGTTACTCTCTAAGATCAAGGAAGCTCAGAATGATGACGGAGAAATCTGGGCGATAGTACAGAATTTGGAGAAGCATACATAATTCAGAGTAGATGCATATGGTATCGTATGGCAGGGCACTAGACTTTGTGTTCCTGATGACCAAGAACTCCGGGAAGCTTTGTTAGCTGAAGCTCATAGCTCCCCATTCTCGATACATCCTAGTTCGACTAAAATGTACCATGACATCAAACAGTACTTTTGGTGGAGTGGTATGAAACAGGATGTGGCCACTTACGTCTCCAAATGTCTTACCTGCCAGCAGGTTAAGATCGAGCATCAGAGATCTGGCGGTCTCCTTCAACCGTTAGATATTCCGGAGTGGAAGTGGGACAAAATCACCATGGATTTTGTTACCGGTCTTCCGCCTACCAAAAGGAAGCACGATGTAATTTGGGTTATCGTTGATCGACTTACCAAATCAGCTCATTTCTTACCGATCTGCAAGGAAGATCCGGTAAGTAAACTCGCAGATACGTACAGACGAGAGATCATGAGACTCCACGGTGCACCATCCAGCATCGTCTCAGACAGAGATCCTCGATTCACTTCGCGCTTTTGGAAAAGTCTGCAGAAAGCTTGGGTACACAACTTAAGCTGAGCACGGCTTTTCATCCTCAAACGGATGGACAGTCGGAGCGAACCATTCAGACATTGGAAGATATGTTGAGGTCATGTGCGTTGGAATGGACGGGTGATTGGGACGAATAAATCTGTTTGGTGGAGTTTGCATACAACAACAGCTGGCACGCAAGCATCAAATGTGCTCCATTTGAGATGTTGTATGGCGGAAAGTGTCGCGCCCCAATCTGCTGGGATCAGGTTGGTGAGCGAACACTTGAAGGACCAGAAATCATAGAGATAACAAATGAGAAGATCGCAGTAGCTAAGCAGAAGATTCAGGAGGCACGATCACGTCAGAAGAGTTACGCCGATAAGCATCGTAGGGATTTACACTTTAACGTAGGAGATCACGTCTTCCTTAAGGTTTCGTCGGCACGTGGTGTTAGACGCTTCGGGATTAAAGAGAAGCTCAGTCCTCGTTTCATCGGACCGTTTGATATCATTGAACGAGTCGGTGAAGTATCTTACCGATTGGCGTTACCTCTGCAGCTTTCGCATGTGCACAATGTGTTTCATGTGTCCTTACTCAGAGGGTACCAATATCATCCCCTTCACATGGTTCAGTATCCACTGGAACAGATATGTGAAGATCTCACTTTTATAGAAGAACCCGAACGGGTTCTTGACAGACAAGAACGAGTCATGAGAAAGAAGACGATTCCATTCGTCAAAATTCTATGGAGGGATCATACCGAGCGGGAAGCCACTTGGGAAACGGAGGAGTCTATCCGGGCTTCTTACCCTCATTTCATATTTTGAATTCGGGTATGTTCTTCTTTTCCAGTTACTTTATCTATAATTCGGGGATGAATTATTCTTTTTAGGGGGAAGAGTTGTAAAACCCGCATGCTTTTACCATGCATAGTACCCTTAGGATCGTACGTACTAGTTAAAACTTTCCTAATATAGCATGATTACGATTACGTGTTAGGAGTTTACGTATTACGTACGTGTTAGAACACGATAAGTATTTAATATGCACGACCACGTAATAATTATTTAACAATAATTAATTCACGAACATGCAATCATGAAATCATGAACGTAATTAAACACGAACTATTATCAATTACGTATATATATTTATTGCGAGCGTAATTAAATATAGTAGATCACGGTACTTACGTAACGAGAACAATTAAAACACGAACATAAATAAACACAAACGAGTAACTAAATAACGAGACACGAAAAAGGTACGGCAACCCCATGTGGGGTCCCTACCCGCGACCAAACAAGGACAAATGGGCCAAGCCCATTTGTCAAATTTACTAAAAGGGTTATTTACTTTTTACACTACACAAAAATACTTTACAGAGGATTTCAAGAAAAACCTAAAACCCTCTTCTTCCTTGTTCTTTGTGCTGCCACCCTCAAACCACCATACAAGGTGATTCTTGATCTTTGATCTTGAAGATTTGGTGATTGATCGTGTTTATTCTTCGTTCTCTTGATCCACGAATTCGGTAAAACCTTTTTAAACCTTTTATTTTAATTTAATCTTTTATTAATTATGAACATGTGATGTTTTTATAAAAACATAATAATTAATCATAGATCTAACATGTTTTGGAGTTAAATTAAATCAAAGGGTTGTTTTTAAGGGGTGTTTGTTTCGGCCGCAGGCTGTAACCGAACCCGAGGGGGTTTCGGTATGCCAAGCCGACCACCACCAAGACCATATGGTCCTGGTTGGTGCGTGTGGGTCCTACGGCAGCAAGGGGAAACACGGGGTACCCCGAGTTGGTTCGGGGTACGGTGTCGATTCATGTCCGGTTCATGTTTTTAGCCTAGATCCGGTTCATGGTGTATGTTAGTTTTTTTTTATGTTTATGAACTTATATTAAAATTAAATTAATAAAATGATGTAATTAACTTAATAACATGACTTAGGTTATTTTATTTTTAATGATCATGCAATTATTTTAACCTAAGTACTTATATATTTAAGACTTATAATTAATTAATTATTTTAAAACCATGGATATAATTAATTAATTAACATGACTTAGGTTATATTATTAATATATAATAATACATATTTTAACCTAAGTATTTAACTTATTTAATTAAAAACATGTTATACTTTAATTAAAATTATAACCTATAGTTTAATTAAATTACATGAAATAATTATTAAACTATACAATATACCATATGACTTAGAAAATAATCATAAAAAACACTTAGGCTTATATACTTAGCTTATTTAACCAGCTTATTTCTAATTATGGAAATTTTCTATTTTTAGAAACTTAATTAAATAAGGCAGCTAATCTATTTATGAAAACCAACTATTTTTAGAAACTTATTTATTTTAGGCAGCTAATCTATTTTTGGAAACTTATTTAATTAAGGCAGCTAATCTATTTATGGAAACTTTCTATTTTTAGAAACTTATCTATTTTAAGCAGTAAATCTATTTTTGGAAACTTTCTATTTTTGGAAACTTTCTATTTTTGGAAACTTTCTATTTTTGGAAACTTTCTATTTTTAATAACTTTCTATTTTTAGAAACTTTCTATTTTTGGAAACTTTCTATTTTTGGAAACTTTCTATTTTAGGAAACCTGCTATTTTTGGAAAGTTACTTATTATTATACAGTAAGTATAATAACACATGAAATACCAGAAATACTTAATCAGATTAAGCAGAACATAAGATTTAATACAGTTTAAGGCTTTAAAATAGTAAAACATAGTAAGAACACATAAAATAAGCTAAGACATGACATAAAACCAGCTATGTATTTAGTAAGCAGATACTTATTCATGTACGTATTTATGTAGCACTAGTGATTCGGAAGTAGGATTTCTCGCAGTTCGTCTTTCTCGTTCACTGGACATAAGGTACGGATTCCCGTCCTTTCAGTATGGACATTCTTTCCTTATTAGGATTTCCCGTATGCAGCCAACTGTTTTCCCGTAGTATAAGTTATGAGTTTGATTGCTTATGTTTAATTAAGATTACCTATAGCCATATACATGCATGACCAGTTTCACCTAGTTATGGAGGTACCATAACCATAACATTAGAGGCACTGATGTTATGACTTCACCACGGCGGAGTGATTGCTCGTGGCGTCCCTTCAGCTTTTGGCCATTTATTTTTATCATGTGGGGCGTATGGGTGCATCCTAGTTACATGTTTTTATTCAGGATTACATGGTGAATGTGGTGTGTGCCTTGCATCCTTCACAAGGAGCTGATCCCTCCTACCCATAAACCAGTATATTAAATTAGAGGCAGCCCCTCTAATTTGCATGATGAGGTCACCCCTCCAATTATTCATGCACGATGGATTTTCATGACCTATATTGGCTAATGGTAAAATATGACAAACAACTTTTATAAGATAAACATAAGACTTTCAAACTATTAAACCAGTTTTATTAAGACTTAACCAGGTTACTCGGGATTTAGTTTCTTTCGCTGTTATTATGTTATATGCTTATCCTATTCATGCTTTATTGTACATCCGTGCACTGAGCGTATTTGCTCAGCCGTTTTCCTTTTCTATGTTCCCAAAACAGCAGGTACTCAGGGACGCTCGTAGACACTAAGAGTACGTGCATATGGACTGGAAGCTGTCTAGCCTTCTTTACATTATGCATTTCCTTCCTTTTGATACTTATGCTATGGACATTGTTTAGTCCTTTCCTTTATTATACTATGTTTGTGTGTGATGAGCTTTACTTTTGGACTACCGATGTTTGATTCCGGTATTTTCCTTTTTATGGTCAAGTAATGTTTAGACATTTTACCTTGTATGCTTTGATGACACGCCATAATTACTGTGATATTTCCATTTCCAAAATGGGGTGTTACATAAACTAAAAGGGTAATTTTTGCCAACTTTAAAACTAAAGGATATAAGAGTATATATTATAATATACCTATCATTTGAAGAAAGTAATGAAAGTATCATGTCATTAGGGAACTTTGTACATAGATGTTCTATCTCGATATATTACGTTCTGACTGAGTTATTGGGTTTACGATTTAAAGTGCCCTCGCTTGTCAAACATTTATAGAATGACTTCTTAGTATGATGGACCGAACAATGATGCTAAAATTACAATAATTTATAAATCAAAGAATACATAATTAATACTTAAAAGTATTAAACTCAAGATCAAAGACTTGATACTATACAAAATATGTTAATCCAGGGTTGTGTGTGACCAAGTTGTTGTTTGTAAGACCAAGTTGTTCTCTGTGAATAAAATATATCTGATTGCAACTAAGACTCTATGGACATAAGGTGAGTTCATAGCCTCACTTTTTAAAGAATGTAAATGATTTGGAAACCCGTGAGTTAATATCCTCACTTTTAATGCTTTCTAAATGATTTGAAAACCCGTGAGGGGGATATATGCAAGACTAGAATACAAGTGTTTATAAACTAAATGATTTAATTGAAATATGATTTTGAAAAATGATTTTATTTACTTTAAATTAATGTGTAACATGTAACTGCGGGTTACTTTACCTGGTACCAAGCTATGGCGGTCACTTCGGTGAATTCTCGTTAGTTTTGATATCAAAGCTTACTGTAGTAAGACAACTATTTTATGTGGGTGTATAACAACGTAACCTTGAAGATATATTTAAATTATGTTTAAACCTATGAATTCACTCAACCTTTGTGTTGTCTTTTAAGCATATACTTCAGATGATTATGACTGATAGCATGGAGTAGCACAAGGATGGCATGAAGAGGCACAAGCTTGAAATTATTATCCTAGATTTTGGGAACCTCCTATTGTAAAACTTTGATTTTTAATGATATATAAATAAAGTTGATTTAATCACTCTTTTGAGTTGTTTTCTATCATTATGACTTGTATTCTATGAAGTAATACCCCAAATCAATGTTCCGCTGCGTTAAGGTAAAAATCGGGGTGTTATAGATTGGTACTCAGAGCCATGGTTAATAGAGAACAAAAATTAAAATCTTGACTATGACTACTTTTATAATAATTTTAAGAAAGTCCTTAATGCCAATGCCAATGCTGCTACAAGAATGATGTTAATACTGCTACAAGAATAATGTTAATACTGCTACAAGAATGAGGTAATATAATGCCAATATCAGTACTGCTACCCTTCAGAACAATGTGTTAATGATACTATGTTTATGTATACGTAATATAATTATAAATAAGTTATCTTATTTATTGACGTCTCCAGAAATATGTATTCCTATCCTATTATCATCTTATCGGATTCAAAAGATTCGCGATCTGCAAGTATTCCTGATGACTCCCTAAAGTATATTTCCAAATCCTACAACAAATAAATCCTTATGATACCTTAGAAAACCCAGATAAAATCAGAAAAGCCCAAGAAATGTTTTGCCTTTTAATGACAACCCCTATATGCAAGTTATACGAGCTTATAATGAAGAAATACCTTTTACACCTCAACATCAAATTAATACATCACCTTACCCTATATTTGAAAATTCACCTAAAAATATCTATGAACAAAAATTTAAAGATATCCTACCCTATTTGAAAGAACCCCCCACCCCCGAGAATATTGAAGATCTGGAAGATAAAGTTGAATGACCAAAGAATAATAAAATGAGATCTTTAGGAAACTAGAAGGAGATTTTTAGGGAACTAAAAGGATTTTTAGGAAACTAGAAACTTTGAAGAAGCTAAGGCTAAGTTTCAAAGAAGACAAGTGATACACGATGAAGAAATCATTCGAGCTCGACTAAAGATTTTTACACTAGAGTTAATCATTGAGGACATTGAAATTAGACATCATACGACGTTTTTTTAATGCCATCAAAGAACTTAAGAGGAAGAGATGAAGACATTAGACTAAAAGTGGTAAATATTTTCAACTTTTTGTCTTTACTTTTATGTTAACAGTGAATATTGTCCTGTAGTATAAACAAACAAGTTGTTAATAAATAAAAGTTGTGTTTCTAATCAAATATTGTTATTTCATATTTATTTCTGAGAAGTAAAAGATCCCTATTTCTTGATTTTCTCACGAATGATTATGAATTAAATTGCGTTAATTCTAGAAAAAGCATATGCTTGATAAAGTATATATTTTTGGAATTTCTGTTATCTTCTATGATAATATGAATTATTAGCTGAATATAGCCCGCAAATTTAAAGAATTCTTAAGAGGATATATGATAAGCTTGCCTTATATAAGATAAGTTGTTGCATATTATGGTTGCTTATGTTACGATTATGTATGAGTCATATCTTTATAAATCCATTGAAAACTTCAGAATTACGCTCCTCAATTAGATTTATTAAATCTCAGATATAAAGGATAATCAACATAATAAGTTTCCTATAAACCCTACCAAATAAACCCAAAAGATATACCTTATGTTCGATAAGCGTTTATATGTATCCATATACATATGTGACAGATGCATTCTAATATGAGTATACCTTGATTATGAATTATGTCTCTTCTATTTATCACTCTAAACCCTACGGGTCTTCGACGATTGATTGACGATAATGTGACTGCAATCCTGAAATTATAAAATATCAGTGAGAAGTACTATTCAAAAGAAGACTTGATGACTAGTTAGTTTTTAGTATCTAAGGAAGAAAAGATGCTATTAGTATCACCTGTTGAATTGAAAAAGCCAAATCAATTTTCTCTTTTATTAATCGTATTTTGACTTGTAAAGTGAAGATTGCTACCAGAAAACAGCACTTCGTCAGTTATCTTAGTGAATTGTTTATACTCAACCTACTGAGATAAAAGAAGTTCATGAGATCGTTTGATTAAAATTCAAATATCTTTTATAAACATAATATTATTCTCCAATCGAAATTGAGAAGGTGAAAGAAGAACCCCCCCTATCTAATGATAAAAGGAATTAACCTCGAGATATACACAAAGAGATTTCAAGAGTTAGGAGAGTTGTATCCTATTACTAATACCCAGAAAATGATAAAGGTTTATCGAGGAGTTTTATCGAAGATGTTAAAGAAAGATTACCACTTCCAAATCCCAAAATATTGGAGGAAGTCATTAACGTAACCCAAAAGTTGATGAACAAGGTAATTAAGTACAATTAGAGGTGGCAAAATGGGCGGGCGGGCGGGCTAAACGGGCAACGGGCTAAACGGACGGCGGGCTAAACGGGCGCGGGCTAAACGGGCACGGGCGAAACGGGCGGGCAAAACGGGCGGGCTAAACGGGCGCAAGCTAAAAAAGGAAAAAAACATATAAAAACCTACAAATAAAAAATAAAAATACTTGTTTGAAAGCCGGGATAAAAAATTTAATAAAAAATATTCGTCGAGTATACTAATTTGTATTTTACAAGTGCGTCCGTTAAGCCCATTTAGTTTCTTACATATGCGCCCGTTTAGCCCATTCATTTTAAGGAATGGGTAAAAAGTGCCCCATCCTTTTTTGAAAATGGGAAAAAAGTTCCCATATGTATCAAAATGGGCATGATTTGCCACCTCTAAGTACAATCTTGTGCAAAAATTAGAAGAACCTTAAGTGTAAATTTAGCAATGAAAGAACGTCCATAAATTCTAATAAGCCAAAAACTACCATAACTTAGGATAATGAATCCAACCTATGGTGAATATCATGGGAATCTTCTTTTGTGTAAGAAATGCACTCTGCATCACACAGGACTTTGCACCATCTGGTGTTGTATTTTCAACATAGTAGGTCACCGGACTAGGAATTTTAAGGGAAAGTGGCCTTATAAGCTATATGTTTGGTAGAATTATCATGTATCTTATATACATGTTGTAAGAAATAAAATACCGCCTTCTATTTAAGTGTTATCCGTCTCTAAGAAATAGTATTCTTAGATTTTATATACAGGACGTCTTACCTACGCGGAAGTAGGAAGGAAATCTAGGGGTATAATGAATATTTCAAATGCTAGAATATCGTCTCATCCTCGTTATATTTTTGAAATTTAGATAATACTCGTGTTATGTCGAAAATTTCTAACTCAATGATTTAAATTCTGTTTATTTGATTGAATTAGGACGCTTCTTTAGTAAAATAAATAAATTTACATCACCAAAATTATGATTTCTTCCTTGCATAAAGCTGGACGCATCTTTGTGTTAGTAAGAATTTATAAATGGACTTAACGATATTCGATATAAGACAAGTGTATACTTAATAACTCTTTAGAATTCTGAATGAGAAATTACGTTATATTATTATATATTATATTGAAAAGGTATTATTCAATTTGAAAAGAAAGAAAAAGTACATTGGACAATTCAAAGATTTTTGAATTGGGTTGTGACATGTTAACTTGAGTTTCCCAAAGAACTCAGTAATATTCATAATACTTTTCGGATTACGAATCTGAAGAAATGTTAATTGATGAATGTCTTATCATCCCAAAAAAAGAGTTTCCGCTCAACGATAAACTAAATTATGTGGTGTTATATTGTATTTATAATTGTTGAAGAATGAATAGAACCCTGAGAGAGGGCATGAATATGTTTGGAAACACGAGGATTTTACTCATCTCTGTTTTATTACATTACTCTTTACCTAAATCTCGGGACGAGATTTCTTTAAGGGGTAGAGACTATGACAATCCACAAATTTCACATATGTGTATGATTATATGAATATGAAAATTTGACTGGAAATTTTTTGCTTCTATGCCTTACTTGGTAAGATGAATTGGTTTTCACAACCTTAAACTACCATATCAACATATTCCTATATGTTGCAAACACAATGTATATATCAAGTCTAAATCCTAAAAGTAATCATATAAGTACCATATTGAATATAACATCTCAATTATAACTATAATACCCTAAATTCCTTTAGAAACCCTAGAATCCCTATAAATGAGTTGTATACTCTAGAATTATGAACTATGAATGTACAAAATATATGAATAAGTAATCTAGGACTATAAACAAGTTGTAAACTATCATTTAGAAGTATAATTTCATCTAATAATAGTAAGTACAAACCATACAAATCTAAGTACAAGTAAATGTACATAATTGTCTATATCACCACCTAAAATCCATTTAATATTGAATTAAAGTATAATATTTTGAAACAAATTATAAAACTCAACTAAGTATTGTACTAAGACTATATTTTTACTTCAGTTCAATGTACAAATAATTAAAGCACAAAGTACAAGTTTTTAAAGCATAGGAATTTAATTAAACCTATTACCTCCTAGGATATGATTAACCTATGAAACTTATTAAACCAAGTGTATAGAATCATTAAAAACATTAAACACAATATATAAGCCCTAGAAGAATCCAATTCAACGATTTAAACACAAATAACCCAAGGTACAAGTCACTTAGGCATAATAACCTAAAAACCCTTATATTAAGCATTTTACTTAGAATCCATACCTAGTCTTTTAGGACAAGTGTAAAAAATTCAATAGAATTATATTTAGGCTATAATATCATCATAGGATAAGGTACAAGTACCCTAATGCACAATGTACAATATTTCAATGCATGACTTATAAATTAGATCAAAATAGGTATTTTCACACTTTAGACATTTTTACTTGGAATAACTTAGTAAAACCAATGTAGAGACTTCATGAACACATTAAGGACAATGTAGGATGTACAATTTGAGTTTAAGTCAGTAGAAAAATCAAGAATAATGGCTTTAACAAGTATTAAACCCTAGATCACTATAAACTCTAATCCGGCTAGGTTTTCTTCCCAATTTCACTTTAAACCTTTTTAAACATCAAACCAAGGACCCGAACTTATTAATACAATTTTTAAACCCTAATTACACCATAATAAATCACTAATTACATTACTAAACCCTTAGTTATAAGAATACAAATTTATAAAGTTACAAGCCCTAGATTTACATGCGACTAGGTTTTTCCCTCCAAAAACCCATTTGAACTCTTTCCCTCCAACATTAAAACCTAAGGAAGATACTTTATGATAAATATAAGATACTTAAAAGCAAAGAAACCAATAACATAGGTTCATAAGTTACTTGATGGAAAATTCTCTTCCATATACATTTCGTGGCCTAAAACCCTTCCTACACAATTCTTCCATGGAATTTTAATGTTTATAGCTCTAAATACTCATAACCTAGCTTACCTTAGTCACCCTGGACGTGTAAGAATCCTAGGGTATCAGTGCATAAGTTTTACTTGGAGGTTAAGGCTTGAAATGACTATAAAAGGGATGTTTCCTATCTATTTGAAACTCGCACCCTATTTTCTCTTGACCTCAATACCCATTCTGATTTCCACTTCTATAAAAGTTCTAAGACACTTATCAGACCAGAAACCAGGTCTAGAAGGAAGCCATTTAAGATCTTGAAGCTTTGGTATCAAGTTGTGTTCATAAGAAGCCCTTAAAGGTCATTTTGGAGCTACCCAGGTAATCACTATGGTATATAAGCTTAGATCTTGTTATAATGCTTTATAAGACTTGTTATAATTTTAGTAAGTTGTTAATAAGCTAATATAATAATCCTTAGTTCATATAATAAGCTAAAATAGAAGTTATAAGCTAAAGATGTAATAAAACCCTAGTTTTGTAATTTACATGAAATAATGAGATAAAATCCATTTCAAAAGCTATAGATCTGGAAAAATAATTTTATTATGATTAGAAATGTGTTTATAAACTTTATTTTAAATTCCTATATTATTTGGTAAAATTTTAAGGTTGTTATGTAATTTTATGTAAGTATAAGGACTAAAACTGTCATTTTTGAAACTATAAACATTTTGGGCTAAAAGTGTCATTTTACTAAATTTAAAACTATAAGGTTTAATATTGTTAATTTTGAAAAATTGAGGTTGATATTAGAAGGTTGAAATTGTAAATACTTAAATTATACTAACTAAAATGGTAATTTTTGGCAACTTTGTAACTAAAGGATATAAAAGTGTATATTATACTATACTTATCATTTGAAGAAAGTAATGAAAGTATCATGTTAGTAGGAAATTTTGTACAAAGATGTTCCATCTCGATATTACGTTCTGACTGAGTGGCTGGGTTTACGATTTAAAGTGTCATCGCTCCTCAAACGTTTATAGATGGCTTCTAAGTATGATGGCCTGAAAAATGATGCTATAATTACAATAATTTATAAATCAAATAATAAATAATTAATAGTTAAAGTATTGAACTCAAGATCAAAGACTTGATGATAGGTGTGAAAACACCCATCTTTTTACCATTTAATTATAATAATAACCAAGCTAAAACGTATATTTAATGTCGTAAAGTCAGAATTATGCGTGGTTTATGTTTTTGTTATGATTTAGGACCAAAATATGAAAAGGTAAGAAAACACGGGCTTTCACGGGCTTTTTTCGAAGAAAAATACAAAAGACGAAGTCAAAAGATCAATAGTGCAAAAAGAACGGAAGTCCAAGGCCTATTCTGAAGATTTATCGTAGAAAAAGTCTAAAGACGGAAGTTTAACGAAGTTGAAAAGAACCAAATCTAATAGAAGAAGAAAATTAGAAGACGAGTTCATTTCATATCGACAAATCCCAAGACAACGTCGAGAAAGACGAAGAATTTAAAAGACGAAAAGATAAAGAAAGAAAGAGAGAAGAATCAACACCACATTTTCCACTCCTCCTATAAATACCCTCCTAATGTGTCATTAGGAGGGAGTTAGATAGTTTTATTAAGTTTTAGGAGTAGGTTAAATTTACTTTCTCTCTCTAGATTTACTTTCATGTTTTTCAAGCTTTTTAATTTAGATCTTATATTTGAATCTTAATCATCTTTAATCCAAGTTTTTTTAGATAATCATTCTCATTCTACCTTTCTTATTTTTAATCTTGTTTTGATTTGGTTAATCATGTAGTTTAATCTTTATGCTTATTTGCTTATTGAGGTGTTTTATTGATTATGCTTATTGGTTTTGATGTGTTTGATTTTTATAGCTTATTATGTTTGGTGCTTATTGAGTGATTTTTGTTAGTTTTTATTAAGTGTTTTAATAGTTAATTTTTATATAAAGTTGATTTTTAATTTTTAGATTCTTAAGTGTTTTTAAAGTTTTTGATTTTTGGTTTAATTAGTTTTTCTTAAAATTTGTTTAGATTAAGTTTTGGTTGATTGATTATTTGGATTGTGCTTATTCGTAGCTTATTCCCTTGTTTTTAGAAAAATCTGTAACTGTATTTTGATTTTAGGATATCTTCGGAAAGGGGTTTATAATTCCGAAGAACACCCCTTTCTCCGAATTTAATATTCCGAAGATTTACTTTTATTCCGAATTAGTTCATTTATCCGAAATTAACAACTTTTTCCGAATATTAATTTTTCCGAAAATTTGCTTTATTCCGAAAATTAGTTTTATCCGAATTAGGTAGATTATTCCGAAAATAATTTCTTTTATCCGAAATTTTATTTTTTCCGAAAATAGGCATTTATTCCGAAATAGGGCATTATTCCGAAATTCCCCTTTTTCCGAATATCCCAGTTATTCCGAGAACATTAGCTTATTCCGAAGATTACTGTTTTTCCGAAATTAGTTCTTTTATCCGAAAATTCTGTTTTATCCGAACTTTTTTTATTTATCCGAATTTTCTCTTTATTCCGAAAATAGTTTGTTTATCCGAAATTTTTGATTTTATCCGAAATTGTTTGTTTTTCTGAAGAAATTTTATTTTATTTTATTTTCAATTTTAATTTTATTAAAGTTTTAAATTTTTGTCATTTAATTTTCAAAGTCTTTAATTTTTAGTCTAATATTTCAAGCTTTCATTTTATGTTATTTTATTTAGTTACTCAACGACATTTTCTTTAATTTCACCAAGAACGACTGAGTCACACTTTAAACCGTGGTCAATTCGATTAGACCAATTCAACGAACTTTATTATGATACATAAAATATCTTGTATCAAATGGCGCCGCTGCCGGCTCTCTTCGTGAAGATTAACGGTTTATTGTGAGAGACGCATTGGATTTTGGGATCCGTTCACTTTTGAACGTTATTTTTCGTGTCTAAAATTTTCAAAAATCCATAAAAATTAAAAATTTCAAAAAATCCAAAAACATTTGAAAAATCATAAAAAGCAATTCTTTTTCAAAGTTTTGCACCAAAAATATTTTCTTTTCACGTTAACTTTATTTTTTCTATTTCTTTGCTATTATTTTCTTTTGTAGGTGTATGCGTACCCGTTCACGCAAAAGGAAGTCCATTCAAGCTGCTGTCATCGAGCCTCCTCTTGTTGTTAACACAATGGATAACCGCCCAATAATCAAGCTCTTGCAGTCACATGTTGAAGGCAATGAAGATGCGATTGTGGTTCTGGCTATTGATGCAAATAACTTCGATCTCAAGACCGGTTTTATACAAATGGTTTCACCAACACCTTTCTTAGGCCGCACTCATGATGATCCACACGATCACATCAAAAGGTTTGTTCACTTAACCAATACCGTGAAATACAACGGGGTTTCACAAGAGGCAATCCGTTTGCTCCTCTTTCCTTTCTCCCTCGAGGGACAAGCCCGGACTTGGCTTGATAAGGAACCACCCCAAAGTATTACAACATGGGCGGACCTAGAGACCAAGTTTATCAATTAATTTTTCCCACCCTCACGTACTACCGCTTTGCGGAATGACATCATTAATTTTGAACAAAAGTACGGTGAGACGTTTAGTGAATCTTGAGATCGTTTTAAGGAACTTTTAAGAAAGTGTCCACAACACGGTTTTACAAAGGTGCATCAAATTAATAATTTTTATAATGGATTAAGTTTGAATGACCAAGATTCACTAAATAGTGCTTTGGGGGGTAATATTCTTGTCAAATCTATGACTGAGGCTTGGGCAATCATTGAGAACAAGGCCAAAGTCCAAACCAAGAGTGTTAGGGCTAGTATGGCTAGTGCCAGTGAGAGTGAGTTGAACAATCATCTTAAGAAACTTACTTCAGCTGTAAAACAACTTGTCTTAAGAGATAACCCTCCTAATCAACATGCCCATACTCTTAATATATCTTGTGAAACTTGTGGTGGGCCACACTCTTATGCTAATTATGATAAAGCTTATGATCAATCTCACGTGGAAGTGTATGCTTACAACAACACCGAGAGAGTTCATTTGAATCCTAATGTCGATGTGAATCACTTGTCTTATAACTCGACAAATTACCTGGCTCCACCTGGTTTTCAACAAAGACCTCACCCACCCACCCATAACAACCAAGGGCCACCAAGAGTAAATGTTCAATAAAATGAAAATGTGAGGGGCTATAATGCAAACCAAGGTAATTATCAAATGCAAAATCAAGGCTTTCAAAACCAAGGTTTCAGTCCTCAAGGTTTTCAACCATATAACCAATACCCAAACCAAGGTTTTCAACAACAAGGGTTAAATTTACCTCATCCGCACATGGACTTGATTCTATAAAAATTAACCGATCATGAGAAAAGCATGAAGGAAATGCAAGTCTACGGATAGGAAATTCGTTCAAATGTTTCAAACCCTTTGTCCCCAAGGTGCTCTTCCTTCAACAACTGAAACAAACCCTAGAGCGAATGTGAGTGCTATTACTACACGCAGTGGAGCAAATTTAGTAGTACCATCTATCCCTTCCCTAGTTACTCCATCTACACCTCCTCCACCCCCATTTATCCCACATACTTCCACGGCTAGTACTAGTTCTCCATTACCGTCTCTACCTCTTAATGAAGAAGTACCCAAGAAAAACCCTTCACCATCCCCACCTTCCACCTCTAAACCTTCTACCTCTCAACCATCAACATCTCAACCTTCACCTTCTACACCTACACCACCTAAACCCGATATCCCTTATCCTTCTCGGTTAGACAAGTACAAATTGCTCACTAAAGAGGATGCTCAAGTTACTTCTTATTTGAAGATGATCTCCCAAATTAATTTCAACATTAGCCTTGTTGAAGCACTTGTCCAAATGCTGAAATTTGTCAAAGCATTCAAGGAATTGCTTAGTAAGAAGGAGAAGATGGTTGAGTTTGTCAACACACACTTAAATGAAAATTGTTTTGCTGTCATTCTTAAAGAACTTCCGGAAAAACTTGGATATCCCGGTCGTTTTGTGCTACCTTGCATTTTTAACAAAGTTGAAAAATTTATTGCCTTAGCCGATCTCGGGGCAAGTATAAATTTGATGCCATTAAGTGTTTGGAAAAAGTTATCATTGCTCGACCTTACACCAATAAAGATGACTCTTGAGCTAGCAAATCGAACTCTCGCTTACCCCGTTGGTATTGCCAAAGATGTTTTCATTAAAGTTGGTACCTTCACTTTTCCGGTCGATTTTGTTGTTGTTGATTATGAAATGGACCCTCGTATTCCGTTAATACTTGGACGGCCATTCTTGAGAACCGGAAAAACTTTAGTCGATGTTGCCGAAGGTGAACTAATTCTAAGGGTCGGGAATGATCAACACGTTTTTAAGATGGGGAAGATAACAAGTAAATCCAATGGAAAAGAATCGGTGAAAATGATTGATGTGCTTCAAGACGAGCTTACAACTACGTTAGATAGTATAAAGCTTGATGATTTTGTTGTATATGACAATCCTCTTTTCAAGACTTGCTATGATAATCCACTTTTTCAAGATTATGTGGACGATCTTGATGATTCTCTCTCCAATTTGAACCCCCCACCAATTTATGATTCTCCACCAATTCTAGTTCCGATGTGGATGATTATGATGATTTTTCTTCAAAGTATAAAGACATGCCAACTTATGATGACTTTGATGATGTTGACACTCTTTCGAGTGATTCTTCAAGTGTTATGTCTTCTACTGATTATTATGCTCCTATTTTTGATGAAGATCCTCCGCCAATAATGCTTGATCCTACTTTGGATGATTATTCATTTGAGGAAGATTTTGCTACTTTTCTCAATACATACTTTCCCAATGAGAATGATTCTCCTCCTTTGGACTTTGATTATGGTCTTTATCCTCCTTCGGATATTAAGAAACCCGTTTCAAAGGAGAAGAAATCGGAAGACACCAATATCCGTAGTACCTATGTCTTGAAACCTCTCTTTCCACTTTCTTCAGATGAGATTGTGCGGTTTATGGGCGAATCTTCAAGGTCTACTGAGCCTAAGTCTTATTTTCCCCTAAAGGAAAAGGTGTTTGATCTGGGTATCATAATTTTTAAGCCATCTCAGTATCCATTTGATGCAATCAAAGGAAAGACTTTTGGAAACTATGGAGCTATGCTTTCACTTCATCACAATTTCTACCACCATGCTCAACAAATGCTTAAGGGAACCTCACCTACTCTTCTTTGTCTTGTCTTGTTCACCTTAAGCTTGTGCTATTTGTTGGACGAAAACCATGTATTTGAACCCGGTGGATGTTCTTCAAGCTTCTTACCATTGTAATCAAGGTCGAGTCAGGCTCACGACTCGGTTAACAAAAACAAGCGCTTCTCGGGAGGCAACCCGAGTATCTATCCTTTTTATCCATTTTTATAATAAGTGTAGGGGAGAACCTAGTATGTGTTTGTTGTTTTCTTATGACGTACAGGGATTAGAGCTTTCAAAGATACACTTTTGAAGACTTTTTATTACCCGTGATTCCGTGTACCCGTCTTCCCGGTTCTATCCTAAACTCTTTTGATTCACTATTTTATATTCTTAAATATTAAAATAGGAATCACTTTAGTTGTCTCTTCCTTAGCGATATTAACAACGTGCACAATGTCCTAAGTGTAGGGGAGTTTACTCCCACATGCTTAAACATTGAGGACAATGTTTATATTAAGTGTAGGGGGACTTCTATCGAAGTTAAGGGGGCTTTTCCATTAATTTGTCCTCATTTTAACCGGAAAATTGATTTTCCGATATTTTTCAAAATTTTTGATCTATTTTGGCCTAGTAGTTTTTCCTTTGTTATCATTGTTTTCGTTCATTGTTAGAATACATTTTAATAAAATGGTTTTAACAAGTTTAGATGTCTTTGATATATTAGGCCCGTCATGAATCTTTAAACTCAACCCGAGTTTACTTATTTAAGTTCACTCTAGCTAGTATCCTTAACGTGTTTAAATCAAGTTTTGCTAGGCTTTTATATAGGGAACTTTAAAACGCGAAAGCTTTAACTCTTACGGGTTAAGAACAAGAACTTTTCGCAAGTTCCTATAATTGATCCTAGAAAGTCGTTTATCAAGGGAACTTTAAAATGCGAATTCTAGACTTGAAAAAGTCTAAGAAGGTGCAAGATCCTATAGATGACTTGAAAACCCAAAACTTTGATTTAATAGGCTAAGCATCCACGAGTCTCATTCTTTGAGATTTTAAATTATGGAGAACGAGAGATGATAAAGTCAATTATAAGTTTGACATTCTTTCATGAATTTATGTGAGTTAATTATGAGCTTTTTCTCCCATCGCTTGTTAATAAATATAATTGCAATAAGTAAGGTTGTACGATTTGAGAAGTTACTTAGCTTCTAGCACAAGATCGTTTAAAATTTATGGATATTAATTAGAGTTCATAGCCAAGGCATAACTTATTGAAGCGGGATGCGAAGATTGGCGAGTCCGAAAAGGCCCTAACAAGGCACGAGGGCTACATTTTGTTGCTAAAGATCCAAAGTGATGTGAAGAATCATTTATCAAAAATCAATATGAAGGACCGAGACACACGACGAAAAGAAAATACTCCCCTAAAGATCATGGAGAAGTCTATCCGAAAAGACCCTAGCAAGGTATGAGCATAAATATATCCAAGTCCTAAAAGGAGGCGGATCGTTGTATATCAAAATCCCAAATAAAGATTGGAGAAAAATGAAGAAGTCGTGGTCCAAGTATGAAGAATCTCTCAAAAACTTCAAGTGAAGAAATTCCTATTATGAAGAGAGGACCATTATTTCAAGATCATCTATCAAGATTAGAAGTATGAAGTCAATGCCAAATATCGATCTGAGAAAGGTATCAAATCGTGAAGCGAGTTATGCCAAGATATGAACTTTATGAGGTTTCGAGAAGCAGTTTTAAAAGATTTTGTCCTTTAGCTAACTATTGATTAAATTGTCCTACTTTATTTTCAGCCTAAATAAATTATCGAAATAAGTCGACAATGCATCCTCATGATCATTCAAGACATCAATAAAATATAAGAGATACACAATAAGGGAGTCTAAGTGAATAATTGGGCCACATGAGTTTGTGTTAGCTTTACTAACTTATAATAACAATGATCGCGTTTTTAAGCTTGGTGTGGGGAACGTGAAACTTGAGGGTGATAAACATTCATGACACCAAAAGCCCTAATTTAAGTCTTTGATTTCTTTACTTGTTTTCTTCCTTCAAATATTTTGTTATCTTCTATCTTTTTTTAAGTTTCTTTAATGTCTTATGTTTAATAAAGGCCAAGGTGGGTTAATTATGATGGAAAATGTAAATCTTGCTCTATAATTAATGCATTGCATGAAGGCATCGTAATGGTCAAGTGTAGGGTGTAACACCCCCAAATTTATACAACTCAATACAACGGAAGACTAGTTGGTGTTACGGGATAGCACATTACTCACATCATAGACAACGCTTAAAGATCGCGTCGTTTATTAATAAAGCAATTCCATTCATAAATATCAGATTTACATAGGTCCCAAGTCATTGTATTTAATACAGGTTTTACAAAGCATTTGAATGGAAATAAGTATTTAGGTGCGGGCCATGAATTCTTGATGTCTTCCCGAGAATTACCTTCAAGTACCTGAGATAAAACATGTTAAAAGAAAAGGTCAGCGATAACGCCGAGTGAATTCATAGAGTTTAATAAACCATCAATATATCATCGGTATAAAGTTATTACCGAAAACCATTTTGTACAAATCATTTTAATGGGCCATAAAATAGCCAAAGTCATTTTATACAATTCCTTATCAAAATCATAATATAGGCTTTCGCCTTCAAAACCATTATACGAACTAATATCGTAAAAATATCATACAATACGTTTTATAACGTTGTATAGAAATAAAAACCGTTATATGAATATGGTTATGAAAACCAAAACACGAACATAATATCAATAGTATGACCACGTATTGCTAGTCAGGCAATACATCGTAATTTGGTGCGTATAGTAGTATTTCGTTAACTGGATTATTATAAGCCGCATGACATTGTTACCTTACTAAACCAAACAACGGGTAGCTAACCCGATACTCAATTTGCCCATCTAAATTAGCGTGTCGTCACAAAGGTCACGCTATGGAAATCTTCTCATACATAAATTCGCTTACCAATCAATGTGACACAACGGGGATCAACCGTCAAGGCGCGAACTGGGTGATCGTCCCCAAATAGTACTATTATATGCATAAGCGTCTACCAAATCCCGGTAGTTCACAATTCATGCTAATGGGACTTTTAGTGACATAACTAACTTTAATAATCCATTTAATTTCATCTATCGGGTCATTTAATCATTTATCGGGTCATACAATCGGGTCATACAATCATTCGGGTCCAAATCAATAAACAAACAATCGGGACAAATGGTGTCCTATTTTATAAAAACTAACATGTTATCTCCCTCGCGGGTTTATAAAACATTTATAAAAACATTTAAAAGAGTGCGAGGCTATGAACTCATGTTGATGTGGGAAGGCGGGTTATCGGCAATTCGGACGTACGGTACGTGCTTCAATCACGGAAACCTAGACAAATAATACTCGTCTTAGACTTTTGTCCAATGACTTTATAAAAATAACAATTATTTATACATATGATGATTATATATATATGATGATCAAGTGGGTTTACATATTCTCTTTTACTCATTTTAGTGTTTACGTATTGGTAATTTCTTACTAGTTTACTAGTTTTACCTATTTACGTGTTTTAGGTCCAATAAGCCTATTATAAGTTCATTAACTTGTATTAATCTATTTCATACTTATATTATCAGTATTTATACTTTACATGTTGCGGCCCAAATGGGTTAAGCCCAATAAATAAGTTTATAAGTGTTTTAGTCCATTTTGTTGTATTATTAGTCCAATAACGTTAACGTAGCCCGTTAATGTCCGTATCTTATATAGTTCGGGTTTTATCGGTTTTTACTTGTTATATATGTTTATATATCAGTATATGAGTTTATAAAAGTTTACATTAGATGGGTCCAACCGTCTAAGTTTTATTTAACAAAAACGTTAATTTTACGGTAATAGCCGAAAAAGTCGTAAAAATCATGTTTATAGTTTTATAACTTATAAAACTTATCAAACTACCATTTTTATAAAATGTCCATTTATTTATCCTTATACATGTTTATATAAATGTATTATATAAGTTAGTGGGTTTTAATTCACATTTAATACTATATTTACTTGAGTGCTTATATAATATTATTATAATTTAATTTCCAAAATCTGATTTTTATTTTCATGTTCACCAAAACTGCCATATCTAGAGTTCTATATGGAGATAGAAGCTAAATTTTTTACGGGATAAACTACATGATATGTGCTCCATTTAACTCTGCTATAGCTACTGTTGAATCAGCATCTAAGTATTTTCTAAAAATCGTCCAAAACAGTGAACTCATATTTGTACTTTAAACTTGTTTTGATCATATCTCACTCATTACAATGATTCCATTGCATGGCCAACTCTCACATGTGTACAAGACATATTACTTACTGTATATTGCTTCTACTTAATCATTTTATCAGTCTAACATGTGGTTATTTACTGTTTTTATACAGCCTACCATTTAAACAAGATTTACCCATTTTACATGTAGTTTGTCCATCTTTTTAAGCATGTTTATCAACACCAAATCCCCACACAATATTTTTAATCATCGTTCATCATCATATACATATACATAAGTAAAAGAAATACAAGATTACATAATCAAAAATAACAAGAGGATGAGAAGGACAATCTTTATACCACCAAGTTGATGTAGGTTGTGATTTGGACATGGATTTTGATGGAGAAACTGGTGAATAACCAAGACCATCTTCAAGACCACCATTCTTCATGAACACCTTGTGGAAAATCAGCCCCAAGACTCCATGGAAACTCCTCCTTGGATGTTATAATCACCACCAATCAATAGGGTTTCAAAAGGGCTTCATCATGTGTGTAAATAACACATGATTTCATGGTTGAAAATTGATCAAAATGGGTGTTATTGTGTGGAAGTGGACGGCACATTTAAGAAAGAAAGGGAGGAGATGAAGTTGTTTGCATGTTAGAAATGGAACTAATGGTTTTAGTTTAGTGGTTTTGTTGGTAAGGTAGCTTAAGTGTGAAGCTTAACTAGACAAGTGTACTTGCTAGTTTATATGTTTGACACCTCAAAGGTGTGTTGCTAGTTTAGGCCGGTTTTGAGTGGGGGTGGGACAAGTGTCCCACTTGTCTCATCCCCATTTATTTACGGGTACTCCTCGATTCTAGTTTCCTCGATTTACGTGCCCTCGGGTCGTTTTACGAAAAACATTTTTATAAATTATGAATCAACGGCACAAAACGAATCTAATAAAAATTGTCTCATCAAAAACGGAGTTCGAAAACGTAAATACGTAATCCTAGGGTTTCCGGTTTAGTCGTAAAGGACGTTAAAGTAAAATCGTAAGTCCTAATCTCTTCTCGTAAATTTGTGAGTTTATGAACCAACACAAATTTAAAATTCCAAAATAATATTCGCGGATAAATTTATTTTCTGAAATGTCGGACTATCACCAAGACGGTGTATGTAAACGTAAGCACGTAACGTAGAATCCTCCGGTTTAGACGTAGTCGATGCTACTTCAAGATGTGAATCCAAATTACTTCCCAAAAATAAGTGAGTTCATAATACAACATTAAAATAATGTTTTCAAATAAATATTGAGAATAAAATATCAATCATAAATTGACGGATTGTCACAGCATTTACCCCTAAACAGGATCTTTGTCCTCAAAGATCATCTTACTACTCGCTTCTTATAGAGTTAAAGCCATGTGGGTATTTCCTCCACATTCGGTCTTTTCTCACAAGTGCATTCCATTACAATACGCGAGTTTCATCAAACATAACTACAGGAATAAGATCAGGCTTAATGTTGACTTACTTTCTCTATCCATGATGTTCACGGGTTTTTGATGAATGCAACTTTTCGCCGATCTAAACATTACAAAGAAACAATTAGATTTTCACTTGATAGACATTTTATCAAGTTCAATCTACGAAACATAATTCATGCAGCTCTTGAAGTCCTAGGGTAGATCCAGCTTATATGCTTTTCAATCCCAACTTTTACATCATCTCAATGGTCCTATATAACGGGGACTTATATCCCATGATCTTTCAGATCGTCAATTCATTTTTTTCCATAGTTAAAATTTTTGGCATGACTTCGCTACCCATCTAGCACTTCAAGATCTACATTTCATATTCACATAACCTCCTGCCCACTACTGGCAGTCAATAATCAAATCCTAATTTCAACAATCATTTCAGGTCTCGCGGGTTGAGTATTTTGTAAGGTTGGGTTCGCCATCATAGGAAACCTCAAACCTAAAAGACATGTCCAACTCACAATGGGTGTATGTCGGGTGTCTTCATCTCAACTCCTGCTTACAGATGCTCTAATATAGATCCTAACCAGAATCGATCTCGATCCTAATACGATAATTATCAATAATAATCCTTCCAAAGGAAAACGATTATATGGTTTATTACCAAAGGTCAATCATTCAAACATAAAACAACACTTATAGTATTTTGTATCGTTACTTTACCTCGTCCCTTCGATTGGGGTGGTACATAGTACTCTCATCAAGGTTCGTTCTCAATGATTTCTGAGCAAATCTCTAGAAATTCGATGCGAAGCGAGGATCTTGATAAAGATGTTCGATACAGGCATACTATGTTTACATAACTCTTTTGCATTTATCATTAACGGGAATGATATTAGCAGATTTGGTCAGTCTGTCGACGATGACCCAAATCGAATCAAATTCAGATGATGACCTTTGCAATAGCTAAACGTTTACTAATGTATGAGGCGATGTATGCCTTCATAATTTGTCATTAGTACAACTTCTTCAGACAAAGATACTTTTAGTCAAAAATGACATACATATAATACTTATACTTACAAGATTTCCAATATAACTACATCACACAATCTTCCATATTTAGACAATCACAAGTGGTTTTTAAAAGCACTTAACGCTATCGGCTTCTCAATTCTAATGGTTCACATTAGCCGCGAACCCCTTTTTTTATTACCTATATTATCCTTTTTACAAACAATGTTTATTTTTATATTGCTCGGCAATTTTATTTTGTACCTATCATTACTAAGGAACACATCCTAATTGGTTCTTTATCCTTTCTACATAATGTGTCAGTATTTACATTCATCTTTCCTGATGAAATAATTACCATGTCTATAATTTATTCAGAAATTATATCTTCATATTTTCTAAGTTTTAGTTCTATCTCAACTATTATTTTTATCAGTTTTACTCAATCCGACGTCTAAAGCGTCGATGATTATTACAATTAATTAAATATTCAATTTTTATGAAACGTAAACGTAAAGATTTTAAATTTCTTAGTCCATCCAGTTATATGAAAATGTTCAAAATAATTTTAGATTTAATTAACACGATTTTTGTTGATTTATCGAAAATAATTAATAGGATTCGTAAATGTTCGAAAAACCTTCGTTTATTCTTTGGTCAAAATTTTTCTTAGTTGAAAAGCAAAAATTGTCGTTTCAAATTTCAAGTTATGGTATAAATGGTTTTCCTCAATCCTTCTTAAGTTGTCTTAAGGTATGCAAAAACATTTACCCCCAAACAGGAGTTTAGTTAAATGATTTGTGTATAAGGGAATAATCCCTTAAAAATCTTTTGATAAAACATTTGTAAAAACATATTTCCATTTCTTTTTGGTAAAACCCAAAATCTTAAAAGGGCTCTTAATTTTTAAAGAGTCAATATATTCTATTATCTATTACTCACATAGTCAAATAATGTAAAGGATTTAGTCTTAAATCACATGTTAAATATTCAAGATACAGGTTTTAATTGTTCGACCAATTTAGGGCAATCTATAAATAATTACTAACTCCTTCTTATTCTTATAAACAAACAAATGGTCCTTAATGATCGCAAGCATGAATTTATCAAATTACAGCCTTCACACGTGATTCACCAAATTTATGAATGCTACATGTGTATAACCAATCCAAACGACATCACGTGAAACTCATAATGTTCATTACAAGTACCGGATGTAGTGATTGGAATACATAATCTTTTTCGCAGATGCGAAGTTGATGATAACCATGCCATGGATCAAATCTTTAGAACATACGCTAGAACCTTGTAAATGATCGAACAAATCTTCCATTTCGAGTCATGGATATCGTTTTCGATTGTCAATTTACTCAGTTCACAGTAATATATAAATATAAGGAATGATAACACCATAGCTCTTCATGATGACGAGCTCGGTAGAATAAAATCTTTCTTCGACAACTCTCTCAGTTGTACGGTAATTCCTTTAATTTAGATGGTGCTGACGTGCAGTGCACAAGCCACAGGTGCAGCACCGAGAATATAATCGATATCAAATTCAACTTGTCTTCATGGCGAAAGTCTAGGTAATTTACCAATAAATACCTCCTAAAGTTTCAAATAACGAAAACATCTTTTAATAAATTCACTTTAAGTTCTTTCTAGATTACAAAATCTATGACTAATTCACAGTTATTCACGGTATAATTTCAAGTCTAAATGCAGGATATGGTCATCCATCAAGAATTATTTAGATCACTTTTGATAATCAACATCTTATCTTTTAGGGGATTTCTACTCGAGTTCCCATCAATTAAGACAATGTCGTCATGTCATAATCAATCAATCCATTCTACTGGCATTACCAACTTTTCAGTTTTATTGTCGTCGATAAGATGTGAACTTCTCAAAAGACTAATAATAACTCAGAACCCTTCACAAATTCAGGGATATATTGAGACACAACTACTATTAAAAGAGTAAGGTCAACGCATAATTTATGCGAGAGAATTTCAAATCAGATACAGACGAAAACATTTAATGAATATGAATATATCCCATGTTTTCATAATTTGAGTACGCATTCGAAAGCTCCTCGGATCGTTACCCAGGTCATTCAAATGAAATTAAATCATAAGAAACGATAAGAACGTCGATACATCCAGTCGGGTATCAACACTCGACAATCAGATATTTTTCCTAAGAATCTCACTACGGGATAATTGGACAAGAAAGAATTGTCAATTGTCAAATAAGACAATTTCCACAGATGAGTAAATTCGACTCAGAAGAATAAATGCTACAGGCACATATGTAGGTGTCCCTAACACTATGTCCCTAACACTATGTCCCTATTTCTCACTTCTTGCAGATCTCATAAAATTTAATCTTTCACAAATTCAACGAAAATGTAGTGTTTATTCATTAGTTTTATGGTGACTACTAATCAGTGGTCCATTCCAAATTGTATGTAGGCGCGCAACTATATACAATATCAAGATTAATGATGCAATACTCAGTTCGTCAAAATCTTATCATCATGTTTATAATAGAAACATTTTCATGCTTAATTCTTAAATAAGAATCAAAAATAAATTTACAAAGATTTTCTTTGTCATGAAAAACAATTAAGTTTTCCAAAGGGTTTCATAAACAACTTCATTTCGATAACATTATAGTGATGAAAATTCAATTTTTCTCAAGGGATACTGTTTTATCTTATAAAAACAATGAGTGATCGGCAAAAGAGTGATGAAATGTTGTTCACCAAGAACTAACTTCAATATAATAGGAAATGAGCTTAGCCAATTAATCATGAGGTTCATGATCTCGATGGCACTCAGAAAAGAATAATTCACAACGTAACTCAATTCGATATGAGTACTTGTTCAATGGTTGCATCACTAATGCGAACATTAGGATGAAGCAATAAAAGATAGATAACATCGATACATGTAGAATTTAGCAATCAATGGTAATCTTTTCATTAATCACAAACAAGTCAAAATTGTACCGTAACACATTACGTGTCACTATGTCATACAATTCTCAGAACTCATCCTACCAACTGATATCTCAGTTAAGTTAGGGATTTTTAAAAGATACCACAATGAATACTAATCTACAAGAGTTATTAGGTGTTCCACCTGTCCCAGAAGATCCATCGGTCCCAATTTAGAAGAAGATTTCTTCAATTAATTTCTTGGACACTGGGCATCCTCATTAGTGGAAAACGGCCTAGGAACAACCCTTAACACGAATCAACAATCAATTAAAACCTTATAATTCAATCACAAAACTTAACGACTTCTATTAATAATCTCATATTCCATATAAGTTAAATTTTACTTTTTTCAAGTTTTAACCAATTTTATACTCAATTCGATATCCTACTTCATTCTCCAATACTTTCAATCTTTATTCTTAGGCCTTAAAAGGGAAATAAAAGCTCAATATGAATAACACTTAATTTCCAATCCTATAACTCCTTTATCAATAATTATCAAATGAGTCACTAGTATGAGATGACTCATACATTCAATTAGACTTCTCGGAAAGGTACTAGTGGCATGAGGCTTTTGGGTAATGGTTCCAATGACAGCCTCAAGTGCAACATTCACCTTTTCGATTTCAATTTAAGAATTGGATGACAACGAATCATATGACATCTTTCTAGGTGGTAATGTTTTGTCAAAATCCACTATATATATATATATATATATATATATATATATATATATATATATATATATATATATATATATATATATATATATATATATATATATATATAATTCAAGTTATATATATATTAAAATAACACTTCTTAGTCAGGCCTTGTCGGTAACTCGGGAATTCTTCGGCACCGTTATAGTCAAAAGATTTTTAGACATTTTTAGAAAAATGTTTATAGTTAAAAGATTTTGAAATGTTTTTTTCAAAACCTTGGTTTTAAAAATCTTTCGTTCTCTATAACGAGAGCTCTGATACCAAACTGTAACACCCTTAAATTTATACAACTCAATACAACAGAAGACTAGTTGGTGTTACGGGATAGCACATTACTCGAATCATAGACAACGCTTAAAAATCGCGTCGTTTATTAATAAAGCAATTCCATTCATAAATATCAGATTTACATACGTCCCAAGTCATTGTATTTAATACAGGTTTTACAAAGCATTTGAATGGAAATAAGTATTTAGGTGCGGGCCATGAATTCTTGATGTCTTCCCGAGAATTACCTTCAAGTACCTGAGATAAAACATGTTAAAAGAAAAGGTCAGCGATAAAGTGAATTCATAGAGTTTAATAAGCCATCAATATATCATCGATATAAAATTATTACCGAAAACCATTTTGTACAAATCATTTTAATGGGCCATAAAATAGCCAAAGTCATTTTATACAATTCCTTATCAAAATCATAATATAGGATTTCGCCTTCAAAACCATTATACGAACTAATATCGTAAAAATATCATACAATACGTTTTATAACGTTGTATAGAAATAAAAACCGTTATATGAATATGGTTATGAAAACCAAAACACGAACATAATATCAATAGTATGACCCCGTATTGCTAGTCAGGCAATACATCGTAATTCGGTGCGTATAGTAGTATTTCGTTAACTGGATTATTATAAGCCGCATGACATTGTTACCTTACTAAACCAAACAACGGGTAGCTAACCCGATACTCAATTTGCCCATATAAATTAGCGTGTCGTCACAAAGGTCATGCTATGGAAATCTTCTCATACATAAATTCGCTTACCAATCAATGTGGCACGACGGGGATCAACCGTCAAGGCGTGAACTGGGTGATCGTCCCCAAATAGTACTATTATATGCATAAGCGTCTACCAAATCCCGGTAGTTCACAATTCATGCTAATGGGACTTTTAGTGACATAACCTAACTTTAATAATCAATTTAATTTCATCTATCGGGTCATTTAATCATTTATCGGGTCATACAATCGGGTCATACAATCATTCGGGTCCAAATCAATAAACAAACAATCAGGACAAATGGTGTCCTATTTTATTAAAACTAACATGTTATCTCCCTCGCGGGTTTATAGAACATTTATAAAAACATTTAAAAGAGTGCGAGGCTATGAACTCACGTTGATGTGGGAAGGCGGGTTATCGGCAATTCGGACGTACGGTACGTGCTTCAATCACGGAAACCTAGACAAATAATACTCGTCTTAGACTTTTGTCCAATGACTTTATAAAAATAACAATATTGTATACATATGATGATTTTATATATATGATGATCAAGTGGGTTTACATATTCTCTTTTACTCATTTTAGTGTTTACATATTGGTAATTTCTTACTAGTTTACTAGTTTTACCTATTTACGTGTTTTAGGTCTAATAAGCCTATTATAAGTTCATTAACTTGTATTAATCCATTTCATACTTATATTATCAGTATTTATACTTTACATGTTGGTCCCAAATGGGTTAAGCCCAATAAATAAGTTTATAAGTGTTTTAGTCCATTTTGTTGTATTATTAGCCTAATAACGTTAACGTAGCCCGTTAATGTCCGTATGTTATATAGTTCGGGTTTTATCGGTTTTTACTTGTTATATATGTTTATATATCAGTATATGAGTTTATAAAAGTTTGCATTAGACGGGTCCAACCGTCTAAGTTTTATTTAACAAAAACGTTAATTTTACGGTAATAGCCGAAAAAGTCATAAAAATCATGTTTATAGTTTTATAACTTATAAAACTTATCAAACTACCATTTTTATAAAATGTCCATTTATTTATCCTTATACAAGTTTATATAAATGTATTATATTAGTTAGTGGGTTTTAATTCACATTTTATACTATATTTACTTGAGTGCTTATATAATACTATTATACTTTAATTTCCAAAATCTGATTTTTATTTCCAAGTTCACCAAAACTGCCATATCTAGAGTTCTATATGGAGATAGAAGCTCAAATTTTTATAGCATAAACTAAATGATATGTGCTCCATTCAACTCTCCTATTGCTACTGTTGAATCAGCCTCTAAGTATTTTCTAAAAATCGTCCAAAATAGTGAACTCAGATTTGTACTTTAAACTTGTTTTGATCATATCTCACTCATTACAATGATTCCATTGCATGGCCAACTCTCACATGTGTACAAGACATATTACTTTATGTATATTGCTTCTACTTCATCATTTTATCAGTCTAACATGTGGTTAGTTACTGTTTTTATACAGCCTACCATTTAAACAAGATTTACACATTTTACATGTAGTTTGTCCATCTTTTTAAGCATGTTTATCAACACCAAATCCCCACACAATATTTTTAATCATCATTCATCATCGTATACATATACATAAGTAAAAGAAATACAAGATTACATAATCAAAAATAACAAGAGGATGAGGAGGACAATCTTTATACCACCAAGTTGATGTAGGTTGTGATTTGGACATGGATTTTGATGGAGAAACTGGTGAATAACCAAGGCCATCTTCAAGACCACCATTCTTCATGAACACCTTGTGGAAAATCAGCCCCAAGACTCCATGGAAACTCCTCCTTGGATTTTATAATCACCACCAATCAATAGGGTTTCAAAAGGGCTTCATCATGTGTGTAAATAACACATGATTTCATGGTTGAAAATTGATCAAAATGGGTGTTATGGTGTGGAAGTGGACGGCACATTTGAGAGAGAAAGGGAGGAGATGAAGTTGTTTGCATGTTAGAAATGGAACTAATGGTTTTAGTTTAGTGGTTTTGTTGGTAAGCTAGCTTAAGTGTGAAGCTTAACTAGACAAGTGTACTTGCTAGTTTATATGTTTGACACCTCAAAGGTGTGTTGCTAGTTTAGGCCGGTTTTGAGTGGGGGTGGGACAACTGTCCCACTTGTCTCATCCCCATTTATTTACGGGTACTCCTTAATTCTAGTTTCCTCGATTTGCGTGCCCTCGGGTCGTTTTACGAAAAACGTTTTTATAAATTATGAATCAACGGCACAAAACGAATCTAATAAAAATTGTCTCATCAAAAACGGAGTTCGAAAACGTAAATACGTAATCCTAGGGTTTCCGGTTTAGTCGTAAAGGACGTTAAAAAAATCGTAAGTCCTAATCTCTTCTCGTAAATTTGTGAGTTTATGAACCAACACAAATTTAAAACTCCAAAATAATATTCGCGGATAAATTTTAATTTTTGAAATGTCAGACTGTCACCAAAACGGTGTATGTAAACGTAAGCACGTAACGTAGAATCCTCCGGTTTAGACGTAGTCGATGCTACTTCAAGATGTGAATCCAAATTACTTCCCAAAAATAAGTGAGTTCATAATACAACATTAAAATAATGTTTTCAAATAAATATTGAGAATAAAATATCAATCATAAATTGACGGATTGTCACATAGGGGATTTGATAGGTGCGAAAACATCCGTCATTTTACCATTTAATTATAATAATAACCAAGCCAAAACGTATATTTAATGTCGTAAAAGTCGGAGTTATGCGTGGTTTGTGTTTTTGTTATGATTTAGGACCAAAATATGAAAAGGGAAGAAAACACGGGCTTTCACGGGCTTTTATCGAAGAAAAGTACAAAAGACGAAGTCAAAAGATCAAGAGTGCAAAAAGAACGGAAGTCCAAGGCCTATTCTGAAGATTTATCGTAGAAAAAGTCTAAAGACAGAAGTTTAACGAAGTCGAAGAACCAAATCTAATAAAAGAAGAGAATTAGAAGACAAGTTCATTTCATATCGACAAATCCCGAGACAACGTCGAGAAAGACGAATAAGTTAAAATACGAAAAGACAAAGAAAGAATGAGAGAAGAATCAACACCACATTTTCCACTCCTCCTATAAATACCCTCCTAATGTGTCATTAGGAGGGAGTTAAATAGTTTTATTAAGTTTTAGGAGTATGTTAAAGTTAGTTTCTCTCTCTAGATTTACTTTCATGTTTTTCAAGCTTTTTAATTTGGATCTTGCATTTGAATCTTAATCATCTCTAATCAAAGTTTTATTAGATAATCATTCTCATTCTACCTTTCTTATTTTTAATCTTGTTTTGATTTGGTTAATCATCTAGTTTAATCTTTATGCTTATTTGCTTATTGAGGTGTTTTATTGATTATGCTTATTGGTTTTGATGTGTTTGATTTTTATAGCTTATTTCGTTTGGTGCTTATTGAGTGATTTTTCTTAGTTTTGATTACGTGTTTTAATAGTTTATTTTTATAAAAAGTTGATTTATAATTTTTAGATTATTAAGTGTTTTTAAAAATTTTGATTTTTGGTTTAATTAGTTTTTCTTAAATTTTGTTTAGATTAAGTTTTGGTTGATTGCTTATTCGGATTGTGCTTACTCGTATCTTATTCCCTTGTTTTTAGAAAAATCTGTTACTGTATTTTGATTTTAGGACATCTTCGTAAAGGGGTTTATAATTCCGAAGAACACCTCTTTCACCGAATTTAATATTCCGAAGATTTACTTTTATTCCGAATTAGTTCATTTATCCGAAATTAACAACTTTTTCCGAATATTAATTTTTCCAGAAATTTGCTTTATTCTGAAAATTAGTTTTATCCGAATTAGGTAGATTATTCCGAAAATAATTTTTGATTTTATCCGAAATTGTTTGTATTTCCGAAGAAGTTGTATTTTATTTTATTTTATTTTCAATATTTCAAGCTTTCATTTTTATGTTATTTTATTTAGTTACTCAACGACATTTTCTTTAATTTCACCAAGAACGACTGAGTCACACTTTAAACCCTGGTCAATTCGATTAGACCGATTCAACGAACTTTATTTTGATACATAAAATATCTTGTATCACTTGACACTATACAAAATGTGTTAATCCAAGTTATTGTGAGACCAAGTTGTTCTCTGTGAATGAGATATATCTGATTGCAGCTCAGACTCTATGGACATAAGGTGAGTTCATAGCCTCACTTTTTAAAGTTTGTAAATGATTTGAAAACCCGTGAGTTCATAACCTCACTTTTAATGCTTTCTAAATGATTTGAAAACCCGTGAGGGGGATATGTGCTAAATTGGAATACAAGTGTTTTTAAACTAAATGATTTAATTGAAAATGATTTGATTTACTTTAAAGTAACGGGTAACCTGAAAATGCGGGTTACTTGACCTGGTACCAAGCCATGGCGGTCACTTTGGTGAATTCTCGTTAGTTTTGATATCATAAGCTTAGTGCAGTAAGACAACTAGTTTATGTGGGTGTATAACAACGTAACCTTGACGATATACTTGTATTCAAATTATGTTTAAACCTATGAATTCACTAAAACTTCGTGTTGGCTTTTAAGCATATATTCTAGATAATTGTGACTGATAGCATGGAGTAGCACAAAGATGGCATGAACAGGCACATATTATCCTAGATTTTGGGAACCTCCTATTGTAAAACTCTGATTTTTAATGATATATAAAGAAAGTTGATTTAATCTCTCTTTTGAGTTGTTTTCTATCGTTATGACTTGTGTTCTATCAAGTACTACCCCATATCAATGTTCCGCCGTGTTAAGGTAAAAATCGGGGTGTTACACTACATATATAATATTAGAAATATTTTTATCATTTACTTCGAAAGTAAATACCTAGTTACCCAGAAAACATTTAATATTCATTCAGACACCAATTAAAGCATTTGATTTATAAGCCAAATATTTATCTATTTTGAGCATATCCATTTCAGCAACTAGCCTGGTAAAGATGGGTTCAGCCAAAGGCTTAGTAAAAATATCAGCTAGTTGCAACTTTGTGGGCATAAAATGAAGCTCAATATCACCTTTTAGAATGTGGTATCTGATAAAATGATACCTGATATTAATGTGTTTGGTTCGAGAGTGAAGCACAGGGTTGTTTAAAATCACTATAGCACTTGTGTTGTAACATAAAATGAGCACCTTGTCATAGAGAATTTAAGGTGAGCTAACTGAATCTTCATCTAGATTAGTTGAGCACAACAACTCGTAGTTTCCATATACTCAGCTTCAGCTGATGACATGGCCACAAAGTTTTGCTTCTTTGTACTCCAAGGAACTAACTTTCCTCTAAGGATCTAACACCTTCTAGAGGTACTCTTTCTATTGATACAACATCCAACATAGTCTGAGATTGAATGCTTTGAGATCAAAACCTGATTCTTTTGGATACCACATGTATGTGGAGAGTTGAATATCTGGTAAATTGGTTGTGACATACATTAGTGACGCTATCATGCATTGGTACATAGTCTCATTAACAGAGACTCTGAGTCATCAAGGCCCAAATTGTTTGGGGGAAGCATGATGCATTTCACTGATGCACAATCAACTAAGTTATATATTTTTTAAGTTAAATCTTTAACATAATTTTCTAGACATATAAAAAATTCCTTTAGAATTTTGTTTAATTTGAAAACCCAAAAAGTAAATTAATTCCCCCATCATACTCATTCATATTTTTTGGTCATTATTTTAGCAAATTGTTTACTAAGATTAACATTAGTTGAACCAAAGATGATGTCATCCACATATATCTATACAATAATAAAATCGCCCTCATCCTTGAAGGTAGAGTGTTTTATCAATGGAACCCCTGATAAATTTATTATCAATTTTGTTCCTATAAATCCACCTTGTACCAGTAATAGATTTATACCAGTTATAAATTTCCCAAGTAGAGTTGGTACCAATGTCCATACCCTTGTTCCGTTTGAACTGATTAATTTCTTCTATAGTAGCTACCCATCCTCCTTCAAGAAGAGCTTCAGATACTCTTTTTGGTTTAATTTGTGACAAAAACACAACAAAAAGAAATTCACTGGCTGATGTTGCCTTAGAGTTTTAAACTCTCTGTCTAGTTGTAACACCAGTAGTTGGTTCTCCAATGATGTCGACAAGGATAATGTGTTGATCTCGTAACCACTTACATTGTGGGTAAGGAGTTACACTATCTAAGACATGTATGATAGATTGAGGATCAGTTAGAGGAACAGGCTGTTCCGCGGGTGGATTTTCTTCATAGACTACTTCGGTGTTTGGTTCTTCACCAGCTGTGATTGTTGATGAAAGATTAGGATAGGATGTGATGTCTTTATTGTTAGAAATAACATTTGAATCATCATCAGGTGTAGAGTTGCATGGTTTAATTACATCTTAACTTTCATCTAAGATAAGCAATGGTTCAGAGGGTAGGTCAATGTTGTGAGTTATAGAGGATCAAATGCTGACACGTAGGGGGTTAGTGTGTCTGTGTAGGGATGATGATTGAATGCTGGTATTTGCTCAAAGAGTTCGTCTTTTAGAAAGGACATGTTCTCATTAAAATCAATTTCATCTCCTTCACAACTTGTTCTTTAGACTACATTATCATCTTCATTAAAGGTGATGTGGAAGGTTTCTTCAAGTTCTTGTCTTCTTATGTTGAATACCCTTAATGCTTTAGTTATGGGAGAGTATCCTAAGAAGAAACCATAATAAGCCTTTTCATCAAACTTCTTAAGATGGTCCTTGTAATTGTGAATGAATATAGGGCAACCAAATACATGGAAGTAACTCACACCAGGTGATCTTTTTCTGAACACCTCATAAGAGGTTTCCCCATGCCTCTTAACTATGATTGACCTGTTTTAAGTGTAACAAGCAGTGCGAAAAGCTTCTCCCCAGAATCGCTTTGGAAGAGATGCACCATTTAACATTGTTCTAGCTGCTTCAATCAATGCTAAACAAAAGTTTTAAGAAATTCCATTTTCATCACCGAAGGTTTCAAGCTGATGATTCTTAAATTCAGTAGCATTATCACTTCTTAGAGCTTTTACTCTGACTTTATTCATATTTTCAATATGTCTTATGAAAGACATGATTGCATCATCTGCTTCACTATTTCTTTTCAGAAAGAACACCCATGTGTATCTTGAGTATTCATATACTATGACCAAGGTGTATTTGTTGTGATTAATGGGTTAAGGATTAAAAGGTCCAAACAAATCCATGTGAAGGAGATGTAGGCACATGTTAATTGAAAATGATTTCTTGGATTTAAATGATGCCCTGTGATGTTTTCCCTTCTCACACGCAGGACACATCTTGTCTTTAGTGAAGGTGAGGGATGGAAATTGAGCAACCAAGTTGTGTGTGGCTAGCTTGTTCAGATTATTGAAGTTGAGATGTCATAGTCTTTGGTGCCACAACTAGTTTACACTTTCAGATGCACTGGAAAGGAAACAGTTTGCACTTCCTTCATAGCACGAAGATATATCAATTATGTACACATCTCCTCTCCTTGGTGAAATCAGCACCACATCGTTGTTTTATGAGTATGGTTCCTTGAGTCGTGGTAGACAAAACCTTATAATCAACATCACATAGCTGACTTATGCTGATAAGATTATGTTTAAGACCATCCACATATGAACTCTTGTGAAGGTTATTCCATTGCAGTAAACTAAGCCATATCCCTCTGTGTTGCCTGAAGAGTTATCCATAAACACAACTTTAAGACCAGGCTCCTTTGAATATCTGTGTAGGTATTATTGAACTCCTGTCATGTGTTTAGAGCAACCACTATCTAGGTACTAGACCAATTCCTTAAGATATATTTAGAAACATATTAGTTTCTATGGTGAACCCACTTTCTAGTGGGTTCTTAGATTGTTGACTTGCAATCATTGGGTGCTTGTTATACCTACAACCTTGTGATGGACTATCATCTATCTCATGTGTATACCTTTCACATATATCACATCCAGGAAAGTACTCACAATCAACAGAGTGATGATTATTGAAACCGCAATATTTACAGAGTAGGAAGGGTCTGGGTACAACAACTGAACCTCTGCTCGCCTGAGTAATTTGAGGTCTAGATCTTGGTTGTGCTGATGGCCATTTGCTCATCATGATCCTTAGTCATGTGATGAGTGTTTTTTCAAACAATATAAAATGGCTTAACCTTTTTGTTTGACATGGGTCTTGAGGTGTTTGACTTAGATTCAAAGGAGGAACATTTAGCGAAAGACTTAATTTGTTCTTTCACACCCTCCACTTCTTTCATTAAAGTTAAAAGTTGTTTGTCGGTGGAGGAGTTAGATCTGGTCATGGTTGGTGACACCTCGGCTATAATAGGCTTATAAACAGGTTTCTTGATATTTAATTTAGCAGGCACAGAGAAGATCTTAACAAGCTCATTATCAGACTTTGCTCTCCTAGAGGTGCTATTTAGCTCAACTCTAGAGAGTTTAGTAAAAGGGAGCAAAGGGACTTGGTTTTCATCCATAGTTTTAGAAATATGTGAAGATTTCATGTATGGGTCAGACACATAAATGGTATCAGTGGACTCAAAGATAATATATTTGGTAATTGTGGATTTGCACTTTTTTCCTTTAGATCCCAAAGCACGAGTGATGTCAGTTGGAATATGATCATCAAGTAGCTCATCAAACGTGAACTTGCTACATGACCACTTTTCAGTGGTCATTTGCAATTCAGCTACTTTGTTAGACAAAGTTTAATTACAAAACTTTAATATGTTAACTTCGTTTTAAAGAGTCATGTTCCCATAGTTGACATTTTTTAGGCTATCACATTCAAACTTATAAGTTAACAGTTGTTGTTTGACAAAGTTTATATTTATTAAGCAAGTTTTTTCTCTGTTCCTCTACAAAGTGGAGGTCAACAATTGTATAATCAAGAACATGTTTTCGATCATCACATTTAGGCATGGATAATAGTCTGTGTACCATTTTCATGGTGATGTCAATCCATTGTCCTGATCTTGCATCACTCTTTCCCACAGCTGGTTCATCCTCAACTATTACCATAAATTCCCTAATCTAGGACGTATCTTCTTCATTTGATGTCAGCGGCTCATCACTCGAATCATAAGCTTCGGCTATCAACCCCTATTCTGACTTCTTATCGGTCTTCTTCTCTGAGAGAGCTTCTAGCTTCAAATTCATCTGCTCTAGCTCAGCTTTCAAGGCGTTATACTTGTTATTGTAATCCTTCTTCTCATGATCAGAGGATTTGGATTGATGGAATGAGTTTGCTGTGACTTGAACTTATGAGGTTTGGATGATGATGGATAGGCTGGCGACGATTATTTAGTAGAAGGAAAATGTTTTTGAAAATGCCCCGTCTTTGCATAGGTAAAACATGTTTCCTTAGACTTGTCAATGGTTCTAATAGCTGATCAAACTCTTCGTGATCTCTTAAAATACCTTCTCTGATTAGCCAACAGAGCTCTTTCATGATATTCAACATTTAGGTCTGACATGAACTCTTGGCTGCTTCTAGTGTCTTCGTAAACATTAGAGTCACTATCATGATATCCTGAGTTAGAGATCAGGGATTTTGAGGTGGCTCCCTGAATAGTGAATCTTTTAGATTCTGACTTGTAAATAGTATCAATCATCATAATTATAATTTCCATAAAGTTGAGCCAAAGTATCATTTTTATAGAGTTATTTGCCCTCAACGTCTGACTCATCCACTTTCTAGGAAGGCTATTGACAAATGTGCATTTATTTTAGCTTGAGGAATGGTGACTTCATTCATGGGAAGATCATTTAGTAAAATCATTAGTTTAGTATACATCTATGAAACTTTTTCACCTTCTAATGCTTTGAAGGCATTAACTGTGATAACCCGAACCCGAGGTCATTATTTAATCCTATTTTATGAATACTTTTGAAATTTTTGATGAGCTTTAATGCTATGACGTTTGGTGGTTTAATTTGAAACTAATGATTGGAAGTATTATTTTTACATTTTAACGAATTACGAGGACTACTAGTGATTGCGATATCGACGGATGCTCGAAATTTTATGTTTTATTATTTTTGTTTCAATGTTGATATTTTTGACGTTTTCATTTTTAACTGCGTTTTAAGGCGTTCCGGAAACTATATTATTATATTTTGTGTGCGTTTTTAACTTTTGAAAAGTATTTTTACAAAATCCGAGTCCCGTAAATATTTTAAAATTGACCATTAGTTATTTCCCGCTTTTTAACTAATATTTACATTTTGGTCCAAAAGAATGTATGAATTGCAATTTCTACCCTCACGCCCTATATATATAATTTCCACCAACCTTTTATACATTTCTTTTATTCTAAAAAGTACACACACTAAAAACTTCTCTCTCTTTCTTTTTCTTTATTAACCGTGACCCAAAAACACCCCTTGATTTGATTTTTGAGCTTCATTCATGATAATCTAAACAAAGTCCCATTCCTAAAATCTAATGGTGGTCATTTTGGTACAAAAATCTTTAACATGCAAGAACTTTTATTTTTAAAATCATTTGATGAAGAACAAAGGTTGTTTGATCTATTTTTATGATTTCTTGTAGTGTTTATTATTATTATAATTCATTTTTAGTTATTGCATGTACGAATTTTTAGTGGGTTTTGTTAAAGTTCTGACATGCAAGTGGTTTAGGGATAATAAGAGTTGCTTAGGATGATCATTAGATAATATTAGAAGTATGAGATTAGTTAAAATGGGTCAAAAATTTGACTTGATGTGATTTTGAGAGATGTATTTTAGACCAGCATGTTTGAAGCTATTTTTGGGTACCTTAGGTATAAGTTGAGGTTGATATGCTAGGATTATGTTGTAGAGATTTTCATAAGCTTCGATTCAATATAAGGTAGAGCTTTTAACTCAAAACGAGGAGGAAGTTATGCTAGTTTGATTATTCGTGTACCGGGAGACGAGTGTTGACACAATACGAAATTATTGTCGATATTTGTATCGAATCTCGGAGACTATAAAATGAGTTGTAAAAATGGTCAAGGCTGATCTCAGGCTATTAAATTAGGGTTTTGAGTATATTTTTGAAGTCAAGTTTTGGTTTTGTAAATAAAATTGGTTATAAAGGTTAAAATGATTTTAAGAGTCGAACACGTAAAACTGTCCGAATTTTGCAAGTTAAAGATGTGTTGAGTAGAAGGTCTTAGAGGGAAAATATTTTGATAAAATTTTTTGAGGGCTTTCTATATGATGTAAGTGAGTTATCTAGCAAGTTTCATAAGAATTGGAGGTGTCTAGACATGAGAAAATGGCTTGGACATTTGGTATGTTCCGGCAGAATGTTATCGAGAGCGTTGTTTAGTAAAGTCAAGATATAGAAGTTTGTAATAGTATTACTTGAATGGGAAATTGTGTGAGTTTATTTTGGTTTTGAATTATTAATTTGATTATACTAAGCATGAAACATACTTGAGTATATTGTTGTTAAAGTGCGTGCCTTATTTGGTAGTTTGCGGTTTTCGTGTTCACCGGGCATCATCTATCGTCAAAGATCGTCTTGCTACTTCTATTACTCAAGGTGAGTCTATATCCTCTCTTTTATAAAAGTTGTTAAATGTTTTTAACCCACGAGGGGGATACATGCTATTTAAAATAAAATGAACACAAGTCATGAATGATTGTTTGGACCCGAATGTTCCCTGTAGTTGCCTTGAATTGTATAAGTACCTTGTAACCGAAGTCCCTAATTTCATGAACCGTTAACTATCTTCTAACTTGATGTTGCAAGTTAGGAATAGCCGCTTGTTCGAATAATAGTACTATTGGATTGACGACCCTATCCGAGACGAGAGAGTACGTTAAGTGCGCTGCTCGAACATGTAATTCATGAGAATAAGAGTCAGTGGTATAAAATTTATAACTAATACCCAAGTAGGGGCAGTGGAATTCATCTAGTCATGCTGGAATTTGGCGTGGGTGACTAAGTTAAGGGTTCGGTGTCATGAGCTTAATACAATTTTATAGTTGTTGCTATAAGATGGAATACCTGAACAACAGATTGTGTGCACGACAATTCTACTAAATGATTATGATTGATTTTACTCTTGTGTTTAAATGTTGATTTGATAAACCTGTAGACTCGCTCAACCGTTGTGTTGATGATTTTAAGCATGTATGTCAGGTGATTGAAGTTGATTGATGGCGAAGCTTACTTGTGAAGGTTACAGGTTGCTTTTGTGGTTGATGGGTCTAAAACTTATTTTCTTTCCCTTTTGTAATGAATTATTTATCTTATGGTCTTGTGTTGTGATAAAAATGGTTTGGTTGCTTGAGATCTTTGCACCGAAACGCTACTCAGATATTTCTAAACTTGTTTTATTTGGGAATTAATGTTTTAGCAAAAATTGTTAAATTGATTTCATCTTATATTTTAAACGTCTCATTTTAAGGTTGTTCAATGTATCTTGTATGATGATACTTGTGTTTAGCACCCAATGTGTATTTCTGCTGCGCAATATATTTGAGGGTGTTAAAGATTGGTAATCAGAGCCACAAGTTATAGAGAACTAGGTCGATTTTGAAAAGTCCTAAACTATAACTTTGGTGTCGAAAATATTTTACAAAAGCACGCAACTTCTCCGCAAGGCTCCGGTAAGATTTTTTTTTGTTCTTGTTGTTGTATTTTAGATGTATCCCTCAAAACTGTTGTGAATTCCCGAGTATGTATTAAGTAAATATTGTGATAATGTATTGGTATTGTTGAAAGTGCGCTGAGTACTTGTCATCGTAATTTTCTTTTTGCATTGCATGAGAATGCATTTATAATTTCGAATAATGACCTTATATAAGCTCTCGGTTCAAGGCAAGCGATAGGAGGATGTGAATAGCGAGCTTATGATAATACTTTTTGTCTATTTCTGAGGAAGTTTGATCGGTTTATGCATGAGGGGATATGTGGTTGAAACTCATGTGATTAGAAAGTTTGATGTGAATGAAAAGATGTTTTAGAGGATGTTATCTAGAACCTCCTCACACTAGATTGAAGATCGGAGTTTGTTAGGGATCGGAAGATGGATGCGATTGCTAGTCTTAAGTCGATGTTGATGAATTTGAGTGCTTGAATTAAAAGGTTTAAAGTGGAGCATGCAAGGCTTGAGAGGATAAGTGAATGGGAGTCTCATGTACGATCATTTCTGAGTCAAGGTTGGAAGTTTAGGAATGATGAGAGCCGTACTGAGACTTATTTTATGATTAATCCGCCGTGTAGGGGGTGAGTATTTGAAATTTAGGAATGAGCTGCCATCATGTTATGATTCGACTTTGAGGTGCAAAAGGGAGGTAAACGAGTGTGATGAAGCTGACAACAATGTTAAGGAGGATGAGGAGCTATTGCCTAAGAAGCCATGGGGGTCATCACGTGTTGAATTTCCTTGTATTTTATTTTCTTACTGTGATCGAACTTATTTAGACTTTGTGTCGTAGCATTATGATGAAACTTACTATCTTTTAAGTTTGTTCGGTATATGATTGTAGTGATACATATTGTCACCATTTTTGTTTAATCCTCAACGCAATATAAATTACCTTCATGATCTATGATGTGTCTTTATTAGCTCTTTTGTAGTTTGGCTGATGAATCTGTGTAGTTGTGTTGTTTGTGCATGTAGTATCCATGAGATATCCTGATAAGGAAATCCTTCTTTTATCTTGATGTGTATACTTATCATGTTTCTTTCATCTGTGATAATGGTGGAAAGAATTAAGTGAGTCATTTTCTGTCATTTGTGGATCACCACGTGACTAAGTTTCTTGAAATATGTCTCCAGAACTAACAACCGCTACGATGAACATTATGATTGAGAAAGTGATTGCTAGGGGGCTTGAAGTTGATCGTGCTGCAAGAAATCAAGGTGTTGGGACTGAGGATGCTGCTATTCTATTTGGAAATGTTACTGCTATTCCGCAAGTTCGTCGGGAATGTTCGTATGTTAGTCTCATGAGATTGTGTAGGAGTGCCATGATGAGTATCTCATGATGCTGATGGTGTTTTGGAGATATGTAAATGGATGAATAAGATGGATAATACTTTTGAAGTCAGTGATTGTTCGGAAGTGAATAAGGGGCAAGACAAGAAGGACGTTATTTGAGGATAACAAAAGAAAATTCAAATCTGCTCAAACTAGTTAAGGTCAAAATTGTGGTAGTAATCGTAATAACAATAACCGAGGATAGAACTGAAATCAGCAGTTTAAGAAAAGGAATAATGGTGTTGTACTACTACTGTGCACTAAGGTAACAAGATAAACCCCAAGTGTGTAAGCGCTATATTTTGTACCATATGGACAATTTGGTCACAAAGCTGCTAAGTGTAAGAGAAGGGAAGTGATTACTAGAGTTAATGCTACTAGAGTTAGAATATGTTTTCGTTATGGTGAAATAGGACACAAGCAGGGAAATTGTCAGGGGATGGGGATTGACAGGAAGGCAATGTTTTTGCTATACCAGCTGTGTTATGGGTGATGCTGACAAGTCTCGAGCATCGATTGAGAACACACCAATTTTTTACGCTCGTTAAGCTAGTGTATTGGTTGAGTTTAGATTCGATAGGAGTTTTGTAGATGTTAGATTTAGTTTCCTTAAGGATAGACAACTAGTAAGATTAGCAACTAGCTATGATGTGAAGTTAACCGATGGAAAGGTTGTTAGTATTAGTTCTATACTAAGAGAGTGTTCCTTAAAGTATGTGAATTAGGTGTTTGATATTGATTGATGTTCTTAGAGTTGGAATCTTTTGATGTAGATGGTTAGCATGGATTGGTTAGTTGTGTGTGGTGCAGTAATGGTTTGTGGAGAGAATTGGTTTAGATTTTGCTAAGAAGCTGAGTGTTGACTGTAAAAGGTGATGAGTGAACTGCCGTTTAAGAATTGTGTCTTGGTTGAAGATGAGGAAGTATGTGAAAGAAGGCATTGATGTATTTCTAGTTCAGATAACTAGTGATGGTGTAGCTGAAAAGAAGTTGGAAGATGTGCCAGTGATTCGAAAGTATTTTGAAGTTTTCCTGAAGAGTTGCTGAGTTTACTGCCGTCTCGTGAAGAGGAGTTTCGTATCGATCTAGTGCCAGGTGTACATCTTTTGTTCGTACGACTTATCGTTTGGCATCGTTAGAGCTGAAGGAGTTATCCGATCAATTGCGAGAATTGATGAATAAGGGATGTATTAGACCAAGTTTGTTGCCGTGGGGATCGCCTGTGTTGTTTGTCAAGAAGGATGGATTGTTTCGGATGTGTATCGACTATCATGAGCTTAACAAATTAACTTTCAAGAATCGGTATCCACTGCCAAGGATTGACGACATATTTGACCAGTTGCGAGGATCCATTGTATACTCGAAGATCGCTTTGAGATATGGCTATCATCAACTGAGAGTTAGGGAAGAAGATGCTCCTATAACTGCTATCCGTATTTGATATGGGCATTTTGAATTTCAAGTGATGCATTATTTTTGGATTGACGAATTTGTCTGCCGTATTCATAGACTCGATGAATCGTGTGTGTAAGCCGTATTTGGATGAGTTAGTCATTGTGTTTATTGATGATATTCTCTTTTATTCCAAGGAAAGGAGGAGCATGAGAAGCATTTGAGAACAATTTTGGAATTGTTAAAGAAAGAGAAGTTGTATGCAAAGTTCTCTAAGAGTGAGTTTGGTTGGAGTTAGTGCAATTTCTGGGGCATGGGATTGACAACAAAGGTATTCCTAAAGACCTTGCCAAAATTGAAGCGATTAAGGATTGGTTGGTACCAACGACGCTGACGGAAATCTGTTAATTCCTTGGTCTAAGTTGAGAATTATCAGAGGTTTATCGAAAGGTTTTTACTGATTTTTAAACCATTGATTTAGCTGACTAAGAAGAATTGGATGTGTGAACCCTACTTATACATCTAAATATGTAAGTTTCGAGATCTGATCCTTATCAGATGAGGGAGCTATTTTCTGAACACCGAGGGATAAGTCTTGTTCTGCACTGATGTTCTCACTATCGTAAGGATCTGAAGAATTTATAGTTTGTTGTGATGCGTTTCATAAGGGTTATGGAGTTGTGGTATTTGCTTTGAGACTGTGGAAACATTACTTGTATGGAATCAAGTGTGTAGTAATAACTTTGCTTTTAGCCTAGTATAAAAATTAAGTTCTATGAAGTGGTCTAATCGAATTAATTACTGGTTTAAAGTGCGACTGAGTCGTCTTTTGGTGGGAAACAAGGATTTGTCGTTGTAGTAAAATTAAAAGTGCGAAACTTTAAAGTAAAAGGCGGGTAATTTAAATCTAAAACTAATAAAAATGTAAATGGTGCAATATTGAAACTATAAAAAGTAAATTAATAAAATGACGTAAAATTAAAAGCTTGACTGAAAATGAAACTAAAATCTACTAGAAAAACACTTAAAACTTAACAAAAATAAACAAAAAGTGAATTCCATCGCAATGTGATCGAAAATCCTGTCGCAATGCTGTCGTAATGTGACCCAAAAGGAATCCCATCGCAATTCTTCCAAAAGGAATCCTATCGCAGTAAATGAAAACTACTCTATGTCGCAATAATGAAACTACGTCCTATCGTAATACCCCCAAAAGCAATCTCGTCGGAATACCAATCGCAATAAGCGTCGGAATCCCAAACCCTAATGCGATGCAACAATCGCAATGTTGCTCGCAATATAAAACCCTTATGCGATGTTGTGATCGCAATATGGGTCGGAATCCCAATCGCAAAACGGTTATACATTGAGATGGGAGGTAATCCAAAATAAGCAAATTGAATAAGCAAACTTGAATAAGCACAAATCAAAACTTGATTAAACATATAATTAGACGAGACAGTAAGCACAAAATTTAAAGATTTTCAAGACACAAAATAAATAGCTTTATGAAATAAACTTTAAAAAGTTAAAACTTTTAAGAAAACTTTAAAAACAAATAAGCTAAATACAAGATAAGCCAATAAGATTGTCAAACTTATAGCTTATTTCGTATGAAAGCTTAGATGGAAATGAAAAGACAAACTTTTTAATCAAATAAGCAACAAGATTAAGCAAAAGTTTGCTTAATCCGAATTTGTAAAAAATCGAAAACAAGAAAAGTAGAATGAGAATGATAAAGAAAAGCTTGATTAAAGAAAAGATTAAACAACAAAATTAAAAACACTTACTTGAAATTAAAGGAATTAAAGTGCAAGACAAGAATTTAAAATGCCAATTAATTAAAATGACATGAAAATAAGGTGGAAAGACTAATGTGTCAAATTATCTAACAACTTGAAATGAAATGAAATGGATGCTATTTATAGGAGATTAGGGCGGTTAAGCATGTGTTGCTTCCTTCTTTCTTCTTTCTTTCTCGTCTTTCGTCTTCTTAATTCTTCGACTTTTTCGACTTTGTCTCGGGATTATTTGAATTTGTCTTATAATTTCTTCATTTATTAGACTTGAGTTCCTCGGCTTTATTAAACTTCCGTCTTTAGACTTTTTCTTCGATAAATTATCATAATTGGCCTTGGACTTCTGTTCTTTGTGCACTCTTGATCTCTTGACTTCGTCTTTTGTCTTTTTCTTCGATAAAAGCCCATGAAAGCCCGTGTTTTCTTCCCTTTTCATATTTTGGTCGTAAATCACAACAAAAACACAAACCACGCATAATTCCGACATTTACGACATAAAATACACGTTTTGGCTTGGTTATTATTATAATTAAGTGGTAAAAGGATAAGTATTTTCACACTTATTAAATCCCCTACACTTGACCATTGCAATGTCCTCATGCAATGCATTAATTACAAAGCCAGTTTTACATTTTCCATCATAATCAATTCATCTTGGCCTTTATTAACAAAAGTATTTAAAGGAAGAAAACAAGTAAAGAAATCAAAAACTTACCTTGGGTTTTGGAAATGTCATGAATGTTCATCATCCTCAAGTTTCACGTTTCCCATACCAAGCTTAAAAACGAGATCATTGTTATTATAAGTTAGCAGACTAAGACAAATTCATGTGGCCCAATTATTCACTTAGACTCCCTTATTCCTAGGTGTATCTCTTATATTTTATTATTGTCTTGAATGAGCACGAGGATGCATTGTTCGACTTATTTCGATAGTTATTTAGGCTGAAAATAAAGTGGACGATTTAATCAATAGTTAGCTAAAGGACAAAATCTTTTAAAACTGCTTCTCGGGACCTTTTAAAGTTCATATCTTGGCATAACTTGCTTCACGATTTGAGACCTTTCTCGGACTGATATTTGGCAGCGACTTCATACTTCAAACCTTGAGAGACGTTCTTGAAATTATGGTCTTTTTTCATAATAGGCATTTCTTCACTTGAGCTTTTTGAGAGATTCTTCATATTGGGACCACGACTTCTTCATTTTTCTCCAATCTTTATTTTGGATTTTGATATACAACGATCCGCCTCCTTTTAGGACTTGGATCTATTTATCCTCATACCTTGTTAGGGCCTTTTTGGATAGACTTCTCCATGATCTTTTGGGGAGTTTTTGCTTTTCGTCGTGTGTCTCGATCCTTCATAATGATTTTCGATAAATGATTCTTCACATCACTTTTGGATCTTTAGCAACAAAATGTAGCCCTCATGCCTTGTTAGGGCCTTTTCGGACTCGCCAATATTCACACCCGCTTCAATAAGTTATGCCTTGGCTATGAACTCTAATTAATACCGAGCAACTTTTAAACGATCCTGGGCTAGAAGCTAAGTAACTTTTCAAATCGTACAACCTTATTTATTGCAGAGAATTTTATTAACAAGCGATGGGAGAATAGGCTTATAATCAACTCACATAAATTCACGGAAGAATACCAAACTTATAATTGACTCTATCATCTCTCGTTCTCCACAATTTAAAATCTCAAGGAATGAGACTCATGGATGCTTAGCCAATTAAATCAAAGTTTTGGGTTTTTGAGTCATCTATAGGATCTTGCAAACTCTTAGACTTTTTCAAGTTTAGAATTTGCGTTTTAAAGTTCCCTTGATAAACGACTCTCTAGGATCAATTATAGGAACTTGTAAAAGTTCTTGTTCTTAATTGAGAGTTAAGACTTTCGCGTTTTAAAGTTCCCTATATAAAAGCCTAGCAAAACTTGACTTAAACAAGTTAAGGATACTAGCTAGAGTAAACTTGGGTTGAGTCAAAAGATTCACAACTTTTGAAAATTAAAACCTCTTTATTAAAATTTATTCTAGCAAAGAAAGAAACTAACTATAACAAATGAAAAACTAATAGGCCAAAATAGATCAAAAATTTTGAAAAATGTCGAAAAATTAGATTTTCCGGTTAAAATGAGGGCAAATATAAGGAAAAGACCACTTAACTTCGATAGAAGGCCCCCTACACTTAATATAAACATTGTCCTCAATATTTAAGCATGTGAAAGTAAACTCCCCTACACTTAGGACATTGTGCACTTTGTTTAAACCTTGCTAAGGAAAGGACAACTAAAGTGATTCCTATTTTAATATTGAAAAATATAAAATAGAGAATCAAAAGAGTTTAGGATAGAACCGGGAAGATGGGAACACAGAATCACGGATGTCAAAAGTCATCAAGAATGGATCTTTGAAAGCTCGAATCCCTGCACATGATAAGAAAGAAAACAACAAACACATACTAGGGTTTCCCCCTACACTTATTATGAAAACAAAGGAAAAGGATAGATACTGCGGGGTGCCTCCCGCGAAGCGCTTGTTTTTGATAACCGAGTCGCGAGCCTGACTAGACCTTGATTAGCATATGAAGGAGCTTGAAACACATCCAGCGGGATCAAAGACATGGTTTTCATCCATCAAATAGCAAAGGCTTAAGGCGAACAAGGCAAGCCAAAGAAGAGTAGGCAAGGTTCCCTTAAGCAAAAATTTAGCACGGTGGAAGCAAGTATGGTGAGGTGCAAGCATATCTTCATAAGTTCCAAAGATTTTTCCTTTTATTTCATCAGATGGATACTGAGATGGCTTGAAAAATGCAATACCGGGGTCGAACACCTTTTCCTTTTGGGGAAAATAACACTCAGGCTCAGCAGACCTTGAAGAGGATCCGATCATAAATCTCGCAATCTCATCCTCAGACGGAGGGTAGAGAGGAGTTAAGACATAACTGCTGCTGATATCGGTGTCGGCCGGCTTCTTCTCCTTTGACACGGGTTTCTTCATATCCAAATTAGGATAAAGACCATAATCATCGAAGTCCAAAGGAGGAGCATCACTCTCATTTGGGAAGTATGTGTTGAGAAAAGTAGCAAAGTCTTCCTCAAATGAGTAGTCATACAAAGTAGGATTAAGCATGGTTGGCGGAGGATCTTCGTCATGTGAAGAATCACTCGAAAGAGTATCAGCCTCATCAAAATCATCATAAGTGGGCATGTCTAGATACTCAGAAGTAAAATCAGCAAAATCATCCATATCAGAACTAGAATGATCATCATAGTCATCATAAATTGGAGGAGATTCATGAATTGGTGGAGGATCAGAATTGGAGAGAGAATCATCCACAATATCATGGAACAGTGGATTATCATAGCAAGAATCGAACAGAGGATTGTTGTAGACGACAAAATCATCAAGCACATTAATCATATTCGCGGATTCTCTTCCATTTGTTTTGGTTGTGATCTTCCCCATTTTAAACACGTGTGCATCATTCCTGACTCTTAAGATTAACTCACCTTTGGCAACATCGACTAGGTCTTTTCCGGTTCTCAAGAATGGCCGACCAAGTATTAATAGAATACGAGGGTCCATTTCATAATCAACAACAACAAAGTCGACCGGAAAAGTGAAGGTGCCAACTTTAATAAACACATCTTCGGCAATACCAAGCGGGTAAGCGAGAGTGCGATTAGCAAGATCAAGAGTCATCTTTGTTAGAGTAAGGTCAGGCAATGATAACTTTTTCCAAACACTTAAAGGCATCAGGTTTATACTTGCCCCGAGATCTGCTAAGGCAATAAATGCTTCGGTTTGGGGAAAAGTACATGGTAGCACAAAACGACCGGGATCTCCAAGTTTTTCCAGAAGTTCTTTACGAAGGACGGCAAAACAGTTTTCATTCAATCGAGTATTAACAAACTCGGCCATCTTCTCCTTTTTGCTAAGCAATTCCTTAAAAATCTTGACAAATTTAGGCATTTGTGCAAGAGCTTCAACAAGGCTAAAAGTGATGGTCATTTCTGAAACTTTCTTCAAATAGTTTGACACTTGAATGTCATCTTTGGTTTGCAGTTTGGCCTTGTCTAAGCAAGATGGATAAGGAATATTGGGTTTATAAGTGGAAGGTGTAGGTGTAGCAGGTAAAGGTTGAGATGTTGAGGGTTTAGAGGTGGAAGGTGGGGTTGGTGAAGGGTTCTTCTTGGGTACTTCTTCATAACGAGGCGAAGACGGTAATGGTGAACTAATACTAGGTGTAGGAGTAGTAGGGATAAATAGTGGTGGAGGAGGTGTAGATGGTGTAACTGGGTATGGGATAGATGATCCTACTAAAGTTGCTCCACTACGGGTAGTAATAGTACTTACATTTGCTCTCAGGTTGGTAACAGTATTTGAAGGAAGTGAGCCCGAAGTAGATGGTTGATTACCTTGAAAGAAACTAGCCATCATGTTCTTCAAATCATTCGTCTGAGTGCTGATAGAAGTTTGCATATCTTGGCGAAGCTCGGTTCTAATATCATTTCCTTGTTTAGTGATGTCACTTTTCAAGGTGATGATTTGGCTTTGAAGATTGTTAACTAGCTCTCGTTGGGTTTTCATGAAAGTTTCAACATCGTGATTGATGGGTGGAGGTTGGGGGGCGGGTGGGTGATATGGAGTAGAAGCTCGAGGTGGGTTTTGAGTGCTTCTATTGTAATTGTTAGGGTTGTGGTTTTGAGGAGAAAAATCGGGTGAAAGATAGTTGTTAGAACGGTAACTTAGCAAATTCCGATCACCTTGAGGTCGGGCTTGGTAATTTTCCGGTGAATAGTTACCATAAGCCGCATACATGTTTTCCGGATTGCCTTGAGTAGAAGGACAATCGGTGTATGAATGGGGACCGTCGCAGGTCTCACAAGAAATTGCTACAGCTTTAACTTGTTGTTGTTGATTCGTAGCTATGAGCAAAATATTTTTGTTCATTTCGGCCATCATGCGGGTGAATTTGGTCATATCGAGGTTTACTGAAGTAGAAGAAACATTGACTCTCGGGTTATTCCTTGAGGATGCAGAAGAATCCCAATTTTTGTGATGAGTAGTCATGTTCTCAATAAGCTCTCTAAACTCCTCAGGTCTCCTTTTCATAAAGGGAGATGATTTGCACACTTATAAAATTGATTGGGACACTCATAGTACTAGCAAATAAAGCATATTATAAAACACAATACAACTCTGTAATTCATATTGTTGAGTGTCCCAATCAATTTCATGAGTGTGCCAATCAATTACCTTTCATAAATGTGCCACCGGCGGCTGCATTAATCGTATCACGATCACGAAAAGTTAAACCGTTGTAGAAAGTATCAATCAAAGTAACGGGGAGCATGTTGTGGTTTGGACATCGATCGATCAAAATATTATATGTTTCCCAAGCATCAAAGAGAGATTCATCGGGTTCTTGCATGAAACCGCTGATTTGATTTCGAAGGCTCGTGACCATGGATGGTGGAAAGTAGCGCGACAAAAATCGTTGAGTCATGTCGTCCCAAGTACGAATGGAATTCTTTGGGAGATGATCAAACCATTTTTCGGCGTGGTGGGATAAAGTATGCGTAAAGAGCTGTAGGCGAAGGACATCCATAGTAACACCGGGCAACTTCATGCTTTGAGTAATAGTAATGAATTTGTCGAGGTGCTTGTTGGCATCATCATAATGCAATCCGCGAAATGGATTAGTTTGCACTTGTTGGATCATGTGATGCTTCAACGAAAACTCCGGAGCCGTGATTTGCATCGGCGCAATCGGTCCTCCTCGTCCATACATTGTGGGTTGACAAAGCTCCTCCATTGTCCGAAGATCGGGCTGTGGAAGAACATTGTTATTGTTATTGTTGAGGTGCGGTGGGTTATTATTGTTGTTCACACCTGCCATATCTAAATCTTCACGAGTCTCGGGCTCTGGATAAGTTGAAGATCTAGTACGCACACACCTGTGAAAGCAAAAGAAAAATATACCAAAGAAAATAGAGAATATATATACAAATATGAAAATAAAATCTTTTGGATTTTTGAAAATTTTTAATTTTTATGGATTTTTAACAATTTTTAAGCAAGAAAAATAACGCTCACGAATGAACGGATCCCAAAAAGCAACGCGTCTCTCACAGAAAACCGTTAATCTTAACGAAAAGCGCCGGCAGCGGCGCCATTTAATAACTTTGCTTTTAGCCTAGTATAAAAATTAAGTTCGTTGAAGTGGTCTAATCGAATTGATTACTGGTTTAATGTGCAACTCAGTCGTCTTTTGGTGGGAAACAAGGATTTGTCGTTGTAGTAAAATTAAAAGTGCGAAACTTTAAAGTAAAAGGCGGGTAATTTAAATCTAAAACTAATAAAAATGTAAATGGTGCAATATTGAAACTCTAAAAAGTAAATTAATTAAATGACGTAAAATTAAAAGCTTGACTGAAAATTAAACTAAAATCTACTAGAAAACACTTAAAACTTAACAAAAATAAACAAAAAGTGAATTCCATCGCAATGTGATCGGAAATCCTGTCGCAATGATGTCGCAATGTGACCCAAAAGGAATCCCATCGTAATGCTTCCAAAAGGAATCCTATCGCAGTAAATGAAAACTACTCTCTGTCGCAATAATGAAACTACGTCCTATCGCAATACCACCAAAAGCAATCTCGTCGGAATACCAATCGCAATAAGCGTCGGAATCCCAAACCCTAATGCGATGCAACAATCGCAATGTTGTGTCGCAATATAAAACCCTTATGCGATGTTGTGATCGCAATATGGGTCGGAATCCCAATCGCAAAAGGGTTATACATTGCGATGGGAGGTAATCCAAAATAAGCAAATTGAATAAGCAAACTTGAATAAGCACAAATCAAAACTTGATTAAACAGATAATTAGACGAGACAATAAGCAACAAATTTAAAGATTTTCAAGACACAAAATAAATAACTTTATGAAATAAACTTTAAAAAGTTAAAACTTTTAAGAAAACTTTAAAAACAAATAAGCTAAATACAAGAAAAGCCAATAAGATTGTCAAACTTATAGCTTATTTCGTATGAAAGCTTAGATGGAAATGAAAAGACAAACTCTTTAATCAAATAAGCAACAAGATTAAGCAAAAGTTTGCTTAATCCGAATTTGTAAAAAATCGAAAACAAGAAAAGTAGAATGAGAATGATAAAGAAAAGCTTTATTAAAGAAATGATTAAACAACAAAATTAAAAACACTTACTTGAAATTAAAGGAATTAAAGTACAAGACAAGAAGTTAAAATGACAATTAATTAAAATGACATGAAAATAAGGTGGAAAGACTAATGTGTCAAATTAGCTAACAACTTGAAATGAAATGAAATGGATGCTATTTATAGGAGATTAGAGAGGTTAAGCATGTGTTGCTTCCTTCTTTCTTCTTTCTTTCTCGTCTTTCGTCTTCTTAATTCTTCGACTTTTTCGACTTTGTCTCGGGATTATTTGAACTTGTCTTATAATTTCTTCATTTATTAGACTTGAGTTCCTCGGCTTTATTAAACTTCCGTCTTTAGACTTTTTCTTCGATAAATTATCAGAATTGGCCTTGGACTTCCGTTCTTTGTGCACTCTTGATCTCTTGACTTCGCCTTTTGTCTTTTTCTTTGATAAAAGCCCGTGAAAGCCCGTGTTTTCTTCCCTTTTCATATTTTGGTCCTAAATCACAACAAAAACACAAACCACGCATAATCCCGACATTTACGACATAAAATACACGTTTTGGCTTGGTTATTATTATAATTAAGTGGTAAAAGGATAAGTGTTTTCACACTTATTATGTAGTAATCCAGGATCATAAGAGTTGTCTCATATTCAATTTCTTAGGAAGACAAAGGAGATGAGTAGAGAATCACCAGTTATCAATTTCGAGTACTTGAGTATGTTGGTGATTATGGCTGTGAGTGATTATGACTACGAGGTCCGCTACCATCCTGGAAAGGCGAATGTGGTAGCTGATGCACTTAGTAGGAAGAAAAAGGAAAAAGCTCTAATCCGAGGCTTTGAGCTTTAGTGATGACAAGAAGTTGGACTTGACATAAAGGATATTGAAAGCTCAATCAAATGATTTGAAGGAGGATAATGTCAAGGAAATCTATTACAATATTCTGTCAAACTTATGAACCGGATTTTTATAGTGAAATAGAATGAGATGAAGTATATTGAGAATCAGGTAACCAAATTCGATTATTCAATGGTGCGTTAGAAGTACGAGATTTAGTGATGATGGAATCTCACAAGTCAAAGTATTCGATACATTATGTGGGGAATTATTCGTTAAGTGTCAAGTACCGTTAGTATATTTGAAGTACTGTTAGTCTTATGTAAGTACCGTTAGTGTTAAAGCGGTACATAGTAAGTACTGCTACTTATAAAGTAAGTACTGCTATGAAGATTAGGAAGAATATATCTTTGTATAAGATATGTCATAGTTATAGTTAGAGTATATCTTATGTGATATACCTAAATAGTTAGAATATTGATAGTATATCGTTTGTGATATAGTTATCTTTATAGAATATTCTAAGGTTTCTAGGGTTCCTTACTCTATAAAAGGAACATAGGTACAATGTCTTTCATGTACCTCATACAAGTCGATTAATAAGAGAATCGAATAGTTAAAAGTAATTATGTTCTTCTGTGCTTTATAAGTTAGATTCCGCATAACTTATTTGGTGTTTAGTAAGAGTGCTCAAAGTGTTTTAGTTTGATTACAAACTATTATACTAATTCTTAACAGAATATAGATCCAACCAAAGGGATCAACACATTATGATTTTGTAACACCCCCAAATTATACAACTCAATACAGCGGAAGACTCGTTGGTATTACGGGATAGCACATTACTCACATCATTGACAACGCTTAAAAATCGCGTCGTTTAATAATAAAGCATTTCCATTCATAAATATCAAAGTTTCATAGGTCCCAAGTCATTGTATTTCATACAAGTTTTACAAAGAATTTGAATGGAAATTATTGTTTAAGTGCGGGCCATGAATTATTGTTGTCTTCCCGAGATTTACCTTCAAGTACCTGAGATAAAACATGTTAAAAGAAAAGGTCAGCGATAACGCCGAGTGAATTCATAGAGTTTAATAAAATCCATCAATATAACATCGGTATAAAATTTATTACCGAAAATCATTTTGTACAAATCATTGTAATATGCCATAAAATAGCCAAAGTCATTTTATACAAATCCTTATCAAAATCATAATATAGGCTTTCGCCTTCAAAACCATTATACAAACCAATGTCGTAAAAATATTATACAATACGTTTTATAACATTGTATAAAGTTAAATAAAATCCGTTATATGAATATGGTTATGAAAAACAAAAACACAAACATAATATCAATAATATGACCCTGTATTGCTAGTCAGGCAATAAATTATAATTCGGTACGTATAGCAGTATTTCGTTAATTGGATTATTATAAGCCGCATGACATTGTTACCTTACTACAACAAACAACGGGTAGCTAGCCCGAAACTCATTTGCCCATCTAAATTAGCGTGTCGTCACAAAGGTCACGCTATGTAAATCTTCTCATACATAAATTCGCTTACCAATCAATGTGGAACGACGGGGATCAACCGTCAAGGCGCAAACTGGGGTGATCGTCCCCAAATAGTACTATTATATGCATAAGCGTCTACCAAATCCCGGTAGTTCACAATTCATGCTAATGGGAATTTTAGTGACATAACCTAACTTTAATAATCCATTTTATTTCATCTATCGGTCCATTTAATCATTCATCGGGTCATATAATCATTCGGGTCCAAATCAATAAACAAGCAATCGGGACAAATGGTGTCCTATTTTAGTAAAACTAACATGTTATCTCCCTCGCGGGTTTATAAAATATTTCATAAAAACATTTAAAAGAGTGCGAGGCTATGAACTCACGTTGATGTGGGAAAGCGGGTTATCGGCAATTCGGACGTACGGTACGTGCTTCAATACGGAAACCTAGACAAATAATACTCGTCTTAGACTCTTGTCCAATGACATTATAAAAATAACAATTATGTATACATATGATGATTATATATATATATGATGATCAAGCGGGTTTATATATTCTCATTCACTCATTTTTTTTTGTGTCTATGTATTGGTAACTTCTTACTAGTTTACTAGTTTTACCTATTTGCGTGTTTTAGGTCTAATAAGCCTATTATAAGTTTATTAACTTGTATTAGTCCATTTCATACTTGTATTATCAGTATTTATACTTTATATGTTGGGCCCAAATGGGTTAAGCCCAATAAATAAGTTCATAAGTGTCTTAGTCCATTTTGTTGTATTATTAGTCCAATAATGTTAACTTAGTCCGTTAATGTCCGTATGTTATATAGTTCGGGTTTTATCGGTTTTTACTTGTTATATATGTTTATATATCAGTATATGAGTTTATAAAAGTTTACATTAGACGGGTCTAACCGTCTAAGTTTTATTTAACAAAAACGTTATTTTTTACGGTAATAGCCGAAAAAGTCGTAAAAATCATGTTTATAGTTTTATAACTTATAAAACTTATCAAACTACCATTTTTATAAAATGTCCATTTATTTAACCTTATACATATTTATATAAATGTATTATATGAGTTTGTGGGTTTTAATTCATATTTTATACTATTTTTAGTTGAGTGCTTATATAATACTATTATACTTTAATTTCCCAAAATCTGATTTTTACTTTCACTTTCACCAAAACAGCCATATCTAGAGTTCTATATGGAGATAGAAGCTCAAATTTTTATGACATAAACTAAATGATATGTGCTCCATTTAACTCTCTTATATCTACTGTTGAATCAGCCTCTAAGTATTTTATAAAAATCGTCCAAAATAGTGAACTCAGATTTTCACTTTAAACTTTTTTTGATCATATCTCACTCATCCTAATGATTTCATTGCATGGACAACTCTCACATGTGTACAAGACATATTACATACTGTATATTGATTCTACTTTGCCATTTTATCAGTCTAACATGTGGTTAGTTACTGTTTTTATACAGCCTACCATTTAAGCAAGATTAACCATTTTTACATATAGTTTTTCATCTTTTTACCCATGATTATCAACACCAAATCCCCACATAATATTTGTATCATCATATATCATCATACGTATCTTACATATATACATTTAAGAAGAAAATACATGATTACATAATCAAAATTAACAAAAGGATGCGGAGAACAATCTTTATACCACCATGATGATGTAGGTTATGATCAAAACATGGATTTTAATCACACAACTTGTGATAAACCAAGACCATCTTCAAGACCACCATTCTTCAAGAACTCCTTGTGGAAAATCAGCCCCAAGACTCCATAGAAACTCCTACTTGGATGTTATAATCACCACCAATCAATAGGGCTTCAAAAGGGCATCATCTTATGCAAGAATAACATAGGATTTCATGGATAAATTTAGACCAAATGGGGTGTTTAAGGTGGTGGTGGGACGGCATAGATGGAGAGAGTGAGGAGAGTTTGGTGGATTTTGCATGAGAGGAAATGAGAAGAGTGGTTTTTCTAGTTGGTTTTGACAAGTTAATGGCTTCAAAATGAAGCTAACTAGACAAGTGTAAGACTTGTTAAGAAAACTTGACACCTCATGGGTGTAAGTTGCTAGTTTTGGCCGTGGGTTTGTGGGGGTGGGGCAAGTGTCCCACTTGTCTCATCCCCATTTAATTACGGGTACTCCTCGATTCTAGTTTCCTCGATTTGCGTGCCCTCAGGTCGTTTTACGAAAAACGTTTTTATAAATTATGAATCAACGGCACAAAACGAATCTAATAAAAACTGTCTCATCAAAAACGGAGTTCGAAAACGTAAATATGTAATCCTAAGGTTTTCAGTTTAGTCGTAAAGGACGCTAAATTAAAACCGTAAGTCCTAATCTCTTCTCGTAAATTTGTGAGTTTATGAACCAACACAAATTTAAAATCTCAAAATAATATTCACGGACAAATTTATTTTCTGAAACGTCGGACTGTCACCAAAACGGTGTATGTAAACGTAAGCATGTAACGTTGAATCCTCCGGTTTAGACGTAGTCGATGCTACTTCAAGAGGTAAATCCAAATTTCTTCCCAAAAATAAGTGAGTTCATAATATAACATTAAAATAATGTTTTTAAATAATATTTGAGAATAAAATATCAACCATAAATTGACGGATTGTCACAGCATTTACCCCTAAACAGGATCTTTGTCCTCAAAGATCATCTTACTACTCGCTTCTTATAGAGTTAAAGCCATGTGGGTATTTCCTCCACATTCGGTCTTTTCTCACAAGTGTAACCCATTACAATACGCGAGTTTCATCAAACATAACTACGGGAATAAGATCAGGCTAAATGTTGACTTACTTTCTCTATCCATGATGTTCACGGGTTTTTGATGAATGCAACTTTTCGCCGATCTAAACTTTACTAAGAAACAATCAGATTTTCACTTGATAGACATTTTATCAAGTTCGATATTACGAAACATAATTGACACAGCTCTTGAAGTCCTAGGGTAGATTCAGCTTATTGCCTTTCAACCCAATCTTTTACATCATCTCAATGGTCCCATACAACGGGGACTTATATCCCATGATCTTTCAGATCATCAATAAATTTTTCCATGGTTAAAATTTTTGGCATAACTTCGCTACCCATCTGGCACTTCAAGATCTACATTTCATATTCACATAACCTCCTGCCCACTACCGGCAGTCAATAATCAGATCCTAATTTCAATAATCATTTCAGGTCTCGCGGGTCGAGTATTTTGTAAGGTTAGGTTCGCCATCATAGGAAACCTTAAACCTAAAAGACATGTCCAACTCACAATGGGTGTATGTCGGGTGTCTTCATCCCAACTCCTGCTTACAGATGCTCTAATATATATCCTCACAAGATTCGATTTTGATCCTAATACGATAATTATCAAAGATAATCTCTCCAAAGGAAAACGATTTTACAGTTTATTACCAAAGGTCAATCATTCAAACATAAAACATCACTTATAGTATTTTGTATCGTTACTTTACCTCGTCCCTTCGATTGGGGTGGTACAGTACTCTCATCAAGATTCGTTCTCAATGACTTCTGAGCAAATCTCTAGAAATTCGATGCGAAGTGAGGATCTTGATAGAGATGATCGATACAGGCACACCATGTTTACATAACTCCTTTAAATACAAAAGAGTCAATTTCTTCATCAAGAATTTATCATTAACGAGAATGATATTAGCAGATTTGGTCAGTCTGTCGACGATGACCCAAATCGAATCAAATTCAGATGATGACCTTTGCGATAGCTAGACGTTTACTAATGTATGAGGCAATGTCTGCCTTCATAATTTTTCATTAGTACAACTTCTTCAGACAAAGATACATTTAGTCAAAAATATCATGAATAGAATACTTATACTTACGTGACTACATTTTAAAATCTCCATATTTAAGCAACCACAAGTGGCCTTTTATACATCTAACGTCATCGGCTCCTCAATTCTAATGGTTCATATTTGCCGCGAACCCCTTTTTATTATCTATATTATCCTTTTTACAAACTGTTTATTTTTATATCGTTCGGCAATTTATTTTGCACCTTCATTATTAAGGAACATGTCCTAATTGGTTCTTTATCCTTTTCTACATAATGTGTTAGTATTACGTTCATCTTCTCTTGATGAAATTTATATAACATGACGGTATTAATTCAAAATTTCTTTCTTCATATTTTCTAAGTTTTAGTTTCTTCTCAACTATTATTTTTATCCGTTTTACTCAATCCGACGTCTAAAGCGTCGATAATTATTACAACTAAGTAAATATTAAATATTCAATTTTTATGAAACGTAAACGTAAAGATTTTAAATTTCTTAGTCCGTCCAATTATATGAAAATGTTGAAAATAATTTTAAATTTAAATTTAATTAACACGATTTTTGTTGATTTATTGAAAATAATTAATAAGATTCGTAAATGTTTGAAAAATCTTTGGTTATACTTTGGTCAAAATTTCCTTAGTTGAAAGAAAAAATTGTCGTTTAAATTTTCAAGTCATGGTATAAATGGTTTTCCTCAATCCTTCTTAAGTTGTCTTAAGGTATGCAAAAACAGTTACCCCTAAACAAGAGTTTAGTTAAATGTTTTGTGTATAAGGGAATAATCCCTTTAAAATCCTTTGTTAAAACATTTGTCAAAACATATTCCCATTTTCTTTTTGGTAAAACCCAAAGTCTTAAAAGGGCTCTTAATTTTTGAAGAGTCAATATATATATATATATATATATATATATATATATCTTTCCATCATTAATCAAATGGTCATTTTATGTAAAGGATTAAGTCTTTAATCACATGTTAATTATTCAAGGTACATGTTTTTATTGTTCGGCCAATTCAGGGGCAATCTATAAATAATTATTAACTCTTTCTTATTCTTATAAATAAACAGATGGTCCTTAATGATTACGAGCATGATTTTATCAAATTATAGCCTACACACGAGATTCACCAAATTTTATGGATGCTACATGTGTATTAGTCAATCCAAACGACATCACGTGAAACTCATGATGTTTATTACAAGTACCGGATGTAGTGATTGGAATACATAATCTTTTTCGCAGATGCGAAGTTGATGATAACCATGCCATGGATCAAATCTTTAAAACATACGCTAGAACCTTGTAAATGATCGAACAAATCTTCCATTTCGAGTCAAGGATATCGTTTTCGATTGTCAATTTACTCAGTTCACAGTAATCTATAAATATAAGGAATGATAACACCATAGCTCTTCATGATGACGAGCTTGGTAGAATAAAAGCTTTCTCCGACAACTCTCTCAGTTGTACGGTAATTCCTTTGATTCAGATGGTGCTGACGTACAGTGCACACGCCACAGGTGCAGCACCGAGAATATAATCAATACCAATTTCAACTTGCCTTAATGGCAAAAGTCTAGGTAATTTACCAACAATACCTCCTAAAGTTTCAGATAATGGAAACATCTTTTAATAAATTCATATTAGGTTCTTTCTAGATTATAATATCTATGACTAATTCACAACCATTCACGGTATAATTTCAAGTCTAAATGCAGGATATGGACATCCATCAAGAATTATTTGGATCACTTTTGATAATAAACATCTTATCTTTTAGGGGATTTCTACTCGAGTTCCCATCAATTAAGACAATGTCGTCATGTCATAATCAATCAATCCATTCTACTGGCACTATCAACATTTCAGTTTTACTGCCGTCGATAAGATGTGAACTTCTCAAAAGACTAATAATAACTCATAATCCTTCACAAGTTCAAGGATATCAGGAGACACAACTATTATTAAAAGAGTAAGATCAACGCATAATCTATGCGAGAGAATTTCAAATCAGATACAGACGAAAACATTTAGTGAATATGAATATATCCCATGTTTTCATGAATTGAGTACGCATTCGAAAGCTCCTCGGATCGTTACCCAGGTCATTCAAATGAAATCAAATCATAAGAAATGATAAGAACGTCAATACATCCAGTCGGGTATCAACACTCGGTAATCAGATACTTTTCCTAAGAATCTCACTACAGGAGAACTGGACAAGAAAGAATTGTCAATTGTCAAATAAGACAATTTCCATAGATGAGTAAATTTAACTCAGAAGAATAGAAGCTACAGGCACATATGTAGGTGTCCCTAACATTATGTCCCTATTTTTCACTTCTTGCAGATCTCATAAAATTTAATCTTTTACAATCTTCAAGAAAATGTAGTGTTTATTAATCAGTTTTATGGTGACTACTAATCAGCCTTGCATGGTCCATTCCAAATTGTATGTAGGCGCACAACTATATACAATTTCAAGATTAACGATGCAATACTCAGTTCGTCAAAATTTTATCATCATGTTTATAATAAAAACATTTTCATGCTTAATTCTTAAATAAGAATCAAAAATAAATTTACAAATATTTTCTTTGTTATGAAAACAAATAAGTTTTCCAAGGTATTTCATAATCAACTTTATTTCAATAAGGATTATTTATAAGTCTCACTTTAAATAATCCATATGGTGATGAAAACCCAATTTTTCTCAAGGGATACTGTTTTAACTTATAAAAACAGTTAGTGATCTGCAAAGGAGTGATGAAAAGTTGTTGACTTAGAACTAGCTACAATATAATAGGAAATGAGCTTAGCCAATTAATCATGAGGTTCATGATCTCGATGGCACTCAAAATAATAATTCACAACGTAACTCAATTCAAGATGAGTACTTGTTCAATGGTTGCATCACTAATGCGAACATTAGGATGAAGCAATACAAGATAGATAACATCGATACATGTAGAATTTAGCAATCAGAGGTAGTCTTTTCATTAATCACAAACAAGTCAAAATTGTACCGTAACACATTATGTGTCACTATGTCATACAATTCCAAGATCTCATCCTACCAACTGATGTCTCAGTTAAGTTAGGGATTATTTTTAAAAGATACCACAATGAATACTAATCTACAAGAGTCATTTAGGTGTTCCACATGTCCTAGAAGATCCATCAGTCTCAATTCAGAAGAAGATTTCTTCAAGTTATTTATTGGACACTCAGCATCCTCGTCAGTGGACAATGGCCTAGGAACAACCCTTAACACGAATCAACAATCAATTAAAACCTTATAATTCAATCACAGGACTCAACAACTTCCTCTTAAAAATCTCATATTCCATACGGGTTAAATTTTACTTTATTCAAGTTTCAATCAACTTATACTCAATGCGATATCCTACTTCATTCTTCAATACTTTCAACTTTATTCATAAACCTTAAAAGGGCAACAAAAGCTCGATATGATCAACACTTAACTTCCAATCCTATATCTCCTTCATCAATAGTTATCAAATGAGTCACTAGTATGAAATGACTTGATCATTCAACTAGACTTCTCGGAAAGGTACTAGTGGCATGAGGCTTTTGGGTAATGGTTCCAATGACAGCCTCAAGTTCAACATTCATCCTTTCGATTTCAATTTAAGAATTGGATGACAACGAATCAGATGAAACCTTTCCAGGTGGTAACATTTTGTCAAACTCCACTCTATAAGGAAAGATCGTCATGACTTCGATATCAGATTTAATTTCGCCAATTCTTCTTTAATATCACAATCACTAATATCTACATTTCTACGAATATTAACCATTTTGTTGGGATCATAAATATCCACAACTTGGTTTAGATCTGGAATAGCTAGATTTCCTACAGGAATAGCTTAGATTAATTTACTAGGGGATTTAGGGTTCCTTGTGACAATCTACGTCGTATAAATACCTCGTATAAAAATAGGAATAATCATCAAACAATCATGTAATCAAATTACATCATATGTATATATATAATCCAAGTTATATATAATAAAATAACACTTCTCAGTCTGGCCTTGTTGGTATCTCGGGAATTCTTCGGCACCGTTATAGTCAAAAGATTTTTAGACATTTTTAGAAAAATGTTTATAGTTAAAAGATTTTGAAATGATTTATTCAAAACCTTAGTTTTAAAAATCTTTCGTTCTCTATAACGAGAGCTCTGATACCAAACTATAACACCCCCAAATTTATACAACTCAATACAGCGGAAGACTCGTTGGTGTTACGGGATAGCACATTACTCACATCATAGACAACGCTTAAAAATCGCGTCGTTTAATAATAAAGCATTTCCATTCATAAATATCAAAGTTACATAGGTCCCAAGTCATTGTATTTCATACAAGTTTTACAAAGAATTTGAATGGAAATTATTGTTTAAGTGCGGGCCATGAATTCTTGTTGTCTTCCCGAGAATTACCTTCAAGTACCTGAGATAAAACATGTTAAAAGAAAAGGTCACTGATAACGCCGAGTGAATTCATAGAATTTAATAAAATCCATCAATATAACATCGGTATAAAATTTATTACCGAAAATCATTTTGTACAAATCATTGTAATAGGCCATAAAATAGCCAAAGTAATTTTATACAAATCCTTATCAAAATCATAATATAGGCTTTCGCCTTCAAAACCATTATACGAACCAATGTCGTAAAAATATTATACAATACGTTTTATAACATTGTATAAAGTTAAATAAAATCCGTTATATGAATATGGTTATGAAAAACCAAAACACAAACATAATATCAATAATATGACCCCGTATTGCTAGTCAGGCAATATATTATAATTTGGTACGTATAGCAGTATTTCGTTAATTGGATTATTATAAGCCGCATGACATTGTTACCTTACTACAACAAACAACGGGTAGCTAGCCCGAAACTCATTTGCCCATCTAAATTAGCGTGTCGTCACAAAGGTCACGCTATGTAAATCTTCTCATACATAAATTTTCTTACCAATCAATGTGGTACGACGGGGATCAACCGTCAAGGCGCGAACTGGGGTGATCGTCCCCAAATAGTACTATTATATGCATAAGCGTCTACCAAATCCCGGTAGTTCACAATTCATGCTAATGGGAATTTTAGTGACATAACCTAACTTTAATAATCCATTTTATTTCATCTATCGGGCCATTTAATCATTCATCGGGTCATATAATCATTCGGGTCCAAATCAATAAACAAGCAATCGGGACAAATGGTGTCCTATTTTAGTAAAACTAACATGTTATCTCCCTCGCGGGTTTATAAAATATTTCATAAAAACATTTAAAAGAGTGCGAGGCTATGAACTCACGTTGATGTGGGAAAGTGGGTTATCGGCAATTCGGACGTACGGTACGTGCTTCAATCACGGAAACCTAGACAAATAATACTCGTCTTAGACTCTTGTCCAATGACTTTATAAAAATAACAATTATGTATACATATGATGATTATATATATATATGATGATCAAGTGGGTTTATATATTCTCATTCACTCATTTTTTTGTGTGTTTATGTATTGGTAACTTCTTACTAGTTTACTAGTTTTACCTATTTGCGTGTTTTAGGTCTAATAAGCCTATTATAAGTTTATTAACTTGTATTAGTCCATTTCATACTTGCATTATCAGTATTTATACTTTATATGTTGGGCCCAAATGGGTTAAGCCCAATAAATAAGTTCATAAGTGTCTTAGTCCATTTTGTTGTATTATTAGTCCAATAACGTTAACTTAGTCCGTTAATGTCCGTATGTTATATAGTTCGGGTTTAATCGGTTTTTACTTGTTATATATGTTTATATATCAGTATATGAGTTTATAAAAGTTTACATTAGACGGGTCCAACCGTCTAAGTTTTATTTAACAAAAACGTTAATTTTACGGTAATAGCCGAAAAAGTCGTAAAAATCATGTTTATAGTTTTATAACTTATAAAACTTATCAAACTACCATTTTATAAAATGTCCATTTATTTAACCTTATACATATTTATATAAATGTATTATATGAGTTAGTGGGTTTTAATTCATATTTTATACTATTTTTAGTTGAGTGCTTATATAATACTATTATACTTTAATTTCCCAAAATCTGATTTTTACTTTCACTTTCACCAAAACAGCCATATCTAGAGTTATATATGGAGATAGAAGCTCAAATTTTTATGACATAAACTACATGATATGTGATCCATTTAACTCTCCTATAGCTACTGTTGAAACAGCCTCTAAGTATTTTCTAAAAATCGTCCAAAACAGTGAACTCAGATTTGCACTCTAAACTTGTTTTGATCATATCTCACTCATCCTAATGATTCCATTGCATGGCCAACTCTCACATGTGTACAAGACATATTACTTACTGTATATTGATTCTACTTTGCCATTTTATCAGTCTAACATGTGGTTAGTTACTGTTTTTATACAGCCTACCATTTAAGCAAGATTAACAGTTTTTACATATAGTTTTTCATCTTTTTACCCATGATTATCAACACCAAATCCCCACATAATATTTGTATCATCATATATCATCATACCTATCTTACATATATACATTTAAGAAGAAAATACATGATTACATAATCAAAATTAACAAAAGGATGGGGAGAATAATCTTTATACCACCATGATGATGTAGGTTATGATCAAAACATGGATTTTGATGATAAACCAAGACCATCTTCAAGACCACCATTCTTCAAGAACTCCTAATGGAAAATCAGCCCTAAGACTCCATAGAAACTCCTCCTTTGATGTTATAATCACCACCAATCAATAGGGCTTCAAAAGGGCATCATCTTGTGCAAGAATAACATAGGATTTCATGGATATTAGATCAAATGGGGTGTTTAAGGTGGTGGTGGGACGGCATAGATGGAGAGAGGGAAGAGAGTTTGGTGGATTTTGCATGAGAGAAAATGAGAAGAGTGGTTTTGCTAGTTGGTTTTGACAAGTTAATGGATTCAAAATGAAGCTAACTAGACAAGTGTAAGACTTGTTAAGAAAACTTGACACCTCATGGGTGTAAGTTGCTAGTTTTGGCCGTGGGTTTGTGGGGGTGGGGCAAGTGTCCCACTTGTCTCATCCCCATTTAATTACGGGTACTCCTCGATTCTAGTTTTCTCGATTTGCGTGCCCTCGGGTCGTTTTACGAAAAACGTTTTTATAAATTATGAATCAACGGCACAAAACGAATCTAATAAAAATTGTCTCATCAAAAACGGAGTTCGAAAACGTAAATACGTAATCCTAAGGTTTTCGGTTTAGTCGTAAAGGACGTTAAATTAAAATCGTAAGTCCTAATCTCTTCTCGTAAATTTGTGAGTTTATGAACTAACACAAATTTAAAATCTCAAAATAATATTCACGGACAAATTTATTTTCTGAATCGTCGGACTGTCACCAAAACGGTGTATGTAAACGTAAGCACGTAACGTTGAATCCTCCGGTTTAGACGTAGTCGATGCTACTTCAAGACGTAAATCCAAATTTCTTCCCAAAAATAAGTGAGTTCATAATATAACATTAAAATAATGTTTTTAAATAATATTTGAGAATAAAATATCAACCATAATTGACGGATTGTCACAGATTTGGGTAAGATGTCTTATGACATAAGGAAAGTTCATCGGTGACCAAACATGAAAGCAAAAATTGATCAGTGTGTTAGTAAGTGTTTGACTTGGGTAAAGGTGAAAGTTGAGAATAGAAAATCATCTAAGTTATAGGTGCAATCTGAAGTTTCTGAATAGAGGTAGGATATGAAAACCCATAAAATTTGCAAGTGTAATATATGTTATGTTTGAATAGGAGTGGAAAAGCCACTAGAAATTTTTGCTTTTTGTGTATTACTTGGTAGAATGAACTGCCTCTCACACCATAAACTATTATAACCACACATTCCTATAATGATGAAAGACACAAGTATAAACTATAAAAGAGATCTAATAAGTTCAATATTAATAAGAACATCTCAAATATAACCATGATGCCCTAAATTCCCTTAGAAACCCTAGAATCCCTATAAATGAGTTGTGAACTCAAGAATGGTAAGCTACGAATGGAAAACACATATGAATAAGTCATTAAGGGTTATAAAAAAGTTGCAAACTATACTTTGAAGATATAATAATACCTAAGAAAGGCAAGAACAAACCATACAAAGCTAAGTACAAGTAATTGTACATAATAGTCTAGATCACCACTTAGAAACTTTGATAAATAATATTTCAAGCAATATAACTACCTAAAATCCATGTAATATTATCAAAAACAATATAATAATTGTAATCTATCATCTAAAGGAAAGTTAATTAATCACAAATTACTAATATTCACTAATCCAAGGCTAATTACAAGTTAAGGCCTAGTAACCAAGATTAGCATATAAAATCCATTATACATTGAATTAGAGTCTAATCTTTTACCACAAATTATAAAACTCAATTACATATCATATTAAGATTATATATTCATTTCAAGTTAAGTTACAAGCTGGTAAAGCATAAGGTACAAGTTATCAAAGCATAGGATCTTAAATTCCCTTAATTAACCCTAGAATATTATCAATCTATATAAACCCTCAAACTAAGAATGTAGAATCCATAAAAGACATAAACATATCATATAAGACCTAGAATAAGCATACATAAAGATATAAACCCTAATTACCCAAGTTAGAAAATCATTAGGATTAATGACCTAAAAACCCTAATATTAAGAAACCTACATGGAATCACTACCTAGTTCTTTTTGGACAAGTCTAAAAATAATCATAGGACTTCATTAAAGTTATAAGATGATATTTAGACAATGTAAAATTACCCTAATGCACAAGGTACAAGATTTCAATGCATGGCTTGTAAATTAGGTCAAAATAGGTATTTTCACTCTTTATACATGTTTACCTAAACTAAACCCTTAAACCAAGCGTGAGAACTCATTGGACACTTAAGACACAATGTATAGGACCTAAATTAGGTTTAAATCAGTAGCTAATAGGAGGATAATCACATTTACTAAGATTAAACCCTAGATCATTAGAAAACCCTAATCTACAAATGTATACTTCCCATTTTTACATCAAACCCTTGTTAAACTTCAAACCAAGGACCCAAATCTCTTAAATAGAATTTCTAACCCTAATTAATCCCTAATCATTCACTAATAACTTTCCTAAACCATTAATCACCAAAAACACAAAGCATAAGTTACAAGCCCTAGTTTTAGGATCCGATTTTGTAAATTCCCTCCACAATTCATTTTCAAACCATTTCCCTCCATTCCCAGTTTAAAACCCAGATATTTATCCATCCTAAGATATTTTAGAAGTGTGACAAGTAGTTGGATCACCTCCTTGCTTGCTACAGATCACCATTCTTATCTATATGTTGGCGTGACTCAATTCTAGCCACAAGGAAGGATTAGGACAAAGCTATAAGATATAAACTTGTGTAGATCTTCACTAGCCTTCATTAGTCACCCCTCTATCTATTTTACACGTTTATATGCATAACTTGGAGGCTAAGGGTGAAAACAAGTATAAATAGGGGCGTATGTGCTTCATTTGAACTTGCATCCTGTTTCCTTTGTATCTCATACCCATTCTCCATTTCCACCTCTATATACGACTTAGGACATCCTAAAAGACTAAAAAACAGGTCTAGAAGCTAGCTATTGAAGCTCTTGAAGCTTTGATAGCAAGTTGTGTTCATAAGAAGCCATAAGGAGCTATTTTGGAGTTACCTAGGTAAAATCTATGTTAACCAAGCTTTGATCTTGTTATAATTCTTATTTAGAGTTGTTATAATGCTAAAATTATTTTAGAAAGATAATCTAAAATAAACTAAGTCATTTCATCATTTTAAATGGAAGTTATAAGTTAAAGATACCTTAAAACCCTAGTTTTGTAATTTACATGAAATGATAGGCAAAATCCTATTTAAAAAGCTATAGTTCTAAATAAATTTTGTTATTATGATTATAAATGTGTTTATAAACTTTGTTTTTAATTCCTAGATCATTTGGATCATTTTTTAGCTTGTTATGTGATTTTTACAAGTATAGGGACTAAAACTGTCAATTCTGAAACCATAAATCATTTTGGGCCAAAAGTGTCATTTTATGAAATTAAAAGAAATAAGAAATATATGTTGTAAAGTTTAGACCCTAAGGTTAAATATTAAAGGTTTAAATTGCAATTTATGAAACTATATACTTTAGGGGTTAAAAGCGTAATTATGCCAAAATATAACCAAAAGGACTATTTTTGTCAACTTTGAAACTAAAGAAGATTAATCATGAATATGTGAAAGTAATGAAAGTATCATGTTAGTAGGGAACTTTGTACAAAGATGTTCCATCTCGATATTACGTTTTAACTGACTGGTTGAGTTTACGATTTAAAGTGCCCTCGCTCCTCAAACGTTTATAGAATGGCTTTTGAGTATCATGACCCGAAAAATGGTGCTAGAATTACATTCAAATAATAATTAGAGAAAATAACCAACTAAAATAAGAGACTGATTAATCAAAATATTAAAAACTTAATACCATATGAATTATGTTAAAACAGGTTGGTGTGAGACTACGTTCTTGTTTGTTAGCTCAAGTTGATCTGTGTGACATAAACCCGACAAGATTACTATACATAAGGTGAGTTCATAGCCTCACTAAAGTGTACTACTTTCAAATGATTTCAAAATCCGTGAGGGGATATATGCTAAAAATAGAATACAAGTGTTTTTGGTATGCTTTCCAGATATGATTCATTGACAGTATGTTTACTGTTACCTATGAAAGTCCCTTTTTAATTGTGAACCGCTAATCATTTCTCAGAATGAGCGCTAATATCGTAAATAGTAATATTGGAGACTGACATCTCCTGTCTGGGCAAGTCGCACTTTCTAGCACCTCAGTAGTTAAACATGCATACTTTATTTTGCAAACAAGGATAGTTTGGCAGACTTCCTCATAAGGGAAAATTGTTGGTTCCTATGTCTAATCGCAGTATCATGAGCTTAGTGCAATTAAATCATCATTTTATTCAAACTTACGAGCAAATAACAACGTAGCTCAAGAAAAAGGTCTTGTATTCAAACTGATTTTAAAAACCTATGAATTCGCTCAACCTTTGTGTTGACTTTAAGCATATATTTCAGGTATTGAAATTGATAGCATGGAGCAGCATACGAATGACGTGGAGACATACAATCTTGGAAGATTTTGTCATTCAAACCTATTTCCTAGATCTCAGAAAACCTGTCATGTATAGTGTATGTACAATTGTTTTTTATCAAGAATCTTTGATTTTGAAGGATAAATTTATAAAGAATAAATGAAGTTTATTTAAACACTCTTTTGATCTGTTTTCTAACACTTTGCTTTCATATCATGAAGTAATACCCCTCAAAATATTATTCCGCTGTGTCAAGGTAAAAATAAGGGTGTTACATAGGAGGAATCATTATGGATTCAGTGAAGAAATTGTCGATAATTCCGGATCATGATAGCAGGTTTACTTCTGAATTTTTGGAGATCTCTGCAGAGAGGGATGGGAACGGAATTAAGTTTGAGTATAACCTACGACTCGGAGACTGAATTTTACTTCTGAGTTTTGGAAATCTCTGCACCGTAATGAATGTTGAATGGAAACTAAGTTGAGATGAGTACTACGTATTATCTAGAGACCGATGGATAGAGTGAAAGGAGGATTCGAACATTGGACGATATACTTGTGAGCATGTGATTGACTTAGGAATTGTTGGGAACATTGTGATAAGGCTGCATCGTTTAAGGATTTGTACGGATGCAAGTTAGGTTTCCTGTGTGTTGGAGTGATGTAGGGAAGTCAAATGATTTTGGAGACTACTAAGATGATTGTATAGACTAAGAATCACACTTTTCTACGGTATTAAGAAGTTCTGTTTAGTAGTTCGTTTTGGGAAAACGAGAAAAGTTGAGTCAGAGGTATTTTGGATCTTTCAAGATTATTCAAAGAGATGGACCGGTTACTTATAAATTAGAATTGATGGATGAACTTCGAGTCATCCATAACACTTTTCAAGTGTTAAATCTAAAGGAGTGTTTGGTAGAAAGGGATTTGGTGATCCCATTGGAGGAGATTCAACTGGAGGATGAATTGCATTTCACAGGAGGAAACCGTGGTTATTATAATAATCTCCCAATCTATAATAATGAGATTAAAAGGTTGAAGTGTAGTAGGGTTTCTATTGTGAAGTTACAAGAATTCTAGGAGTGGACATGAGTTCGCGAAGGAAGCGTGAGGATTTCTTTAAGGAAAAGAGTTATCTTTTGTTTTAGAGGTACGGAATGTGAGTATAAGAAGGGTCGAGCACCGGGAAGTCGCTCTTTTTAAAGAGGGTGGGATGTGATAACCCGAGGTCATTATTTAATCCTATTTTATGAATATTTTTGAAATTTTTTTATGATCTTGAATGCTATGACGTTTGGTGGTTTAATTTGAAACCAATGATTGAAAGTATTATTTTTACATTTTAACGAATTACGAGGACAACTAGTGATTGTGATATCGACGGATGCCCGAAATTTTACGTTTTATTATTGTTGTTTCAATGTTGATATTTTTGACCTTTTCATTTTTAGTTGTGTATTAAGTCGTGCCGGGAACTATATTATTATATTTTGTGTGTGTTTTTAACTTTTTAAAATTATTTTTACGAAACCATAGTCCCGTAAATATTTTAAAATTGACCTTTAGTCATTTCCCGCTTTTTAACTAATATTTACATTTTGGTCCAAAAGAATGTATGAATGCAATTTCTATCCTCATCCCACTATATATATAATTTCCACCAACATTTTCTTCATTTCTTTCATTCTAAAAAACACACACACTAAAAACTTCTCTCTTTCTTTTTCTTTCTTAACCGTGACCCAAAAACACCCCTAAACACCCATTGATTTGACTTTTGAGCTTGATTCATGATAACCTAAACAAAGTCCCATTTCTAAAATTTAATGGTGCTACTTTTGGTACAAAAGTATTTAACATGCAAGAAATTTTATTTTTAAAATCATTTCTTGAAGAACAAAGATTGTTTGATCTATTTTTATGATTTCATGTAGTGTTTATTGTTATTAGAATTCATTTTTAGTTATTGCATGTATGAATTTTGAGTGGGTCTTGTTAAACTTTTGCATGCAATTTGTTTAGGGATAATAAGAGTTGTTTAGGATGATTAGGAGATAATATTAGAAGTATGAGATTAGTAAAAATGGGTCAAAAATTTGATTTGATGTGATTTTAAAAGATGTATTTTAGACCAGCAGGTTTGAAGCTATTTTTAGGAACCTTAAGTCTAAGTTGAGGTTGAGATTATAGGATTGTGTTGTAGAGATTTTTATAAGCTTCGATTAGATATAAGGTAGAGCTTCTAACTCAAAACGAGGAGGAAGTTATGCTAATTTTATTATTCATGTATCGGGAGACGAATGTTGACACAATACGAAATTGTTGTCGATATTTGGATGGAATCTCGGGGACTATAAAATGAGTTTTAAAAATGTTAAAGGGCTGATCTCAGGCTCTAAACTTAGGGTTTTGAGTCTATTTTTGAAGTCAAGTGTCAGTTTTGTAAATGAAATTGGTTATAAAGGTTAAAATGGTTTTATGAGTCGAAGACGTAAAACTGTCCGAATTTTGTAAGTTAAAGATGTGTTGAGCAGAAGGTCTTAGAGGGCAAATATTTTGTTGAAAATTTTTGAGGGCTTTCTATATGATATGAGTGAGTTATCTAGCAAGTTTCATAAGAATTGGAGGTGTCTAGGTATGAGAAAATGGCTTGCACATTTGGTATGTTCCGGTAGAATGTTATCGAGAGTGTTGTTTAGTAAAGTGAAGATGTAGAAGTTTGTAATAGTATTACTTGCATGTGAAATTGTGTGAGTTTATTTTGCTTTTTGAATTATTAATTTGATTTTACTAAGTATGAAACATACTTGAGTATATTGTTGTTAAAGTGCGCGTCTTATTTGGTAGGTTGCGGTTTTCATGTTCATCGGGCATCATCTATCGTGGAAGATCGTCTTGCTACTTCTATTACTCAAGGTTAGTATATAGTCTCGCTTTTATACAAGTTGTTAAATATTTTAACCCGCAAGGGGGGTACATGATATTTGAAATAAAATGAACACAAGTCTTGAATGATTGTTTGGACCCGAATGTTGCCTATTGTTGCCTTGAATTGTATAAGTACCTTGTTACTGAAGTCCCTAATTTCATGAACCGTTAACAATCTTCTAACTTGATGTTGCAAGTTAGGAATAGCCGCTTGTTCGAATAATAGTACTATTGGATTGACGACCCTATCCGAGACGAGAGAGTACATTGAGTGCGTTGCTCGAACGAGTAATTAATAAGAATAAGAGTCAGTGGTAGTAAATTAGTAACTAATACCCAAGTAGGGGCAGTGAAATTCATCTAGTCATGCTGGCATTTGGTGTGGGTGACTAAGTTAAGGGGTTGGTGTCATGATCTTAATACAATTCTATAGTTGTTGCTATAAGATGGAATACCCGAACAATAGATTGTGTGCAAGACAATTCTATTAAATGATTATACTCTTGTGTTCAAATTTTGATTTGATATACTTTTAGACTCGCTCAACCGTTGTGTTGATGATTTTAAGCATGTATTTCAGGTGATTGAAGTTGATTGATGGCGGAGCTTGCTTGAATAGGTTGCGGGTTGCTTTTGTGGTTGATGGGTCTAAAACTTATTTTCTTTCCCTTTTGTTATGAATTATTTATCTTATGGTCTTGTGTTGTGATAAAAAGGTTTGGTTGGTTGAGATCTTTGGGGGACCGAAACGCTACTCTGATATTTCTAAACTTGTTTTATTTGGGAATGAAGGTTTTAGACAAATTGTTAAATTGATTTCATCTTATATTTCAAACGTCTCATTTTGAGGTCGTTCAATGTATCTTGTGTGATGATGCTTGTGTTTAGCACCAAAATGTGTAGTTCTGCTGCACAATATATTTGGGGGTGTTAAATTAACTAAAGTATGAGTGCCTTAATCTTGGTATCCCTAGTCTCTGGTGGTCCTTCATGACCTAGAACTAAATTTGGCCGTGGAGCACTAAATGATAGACTTCATTATATGTTTTGGGAGGCATGAGATTATGATACTTTTGAGTTGTTTATCTTGATTTGCCAACTTTCTATCAACAAGTGTCCATTGCTTAAGAGGTTCCTTAAGTGGATTATATTCAGTTGACGTAACTGCCATGGGAACATAGTGTCCATTCTATTGAATTTCTAGAAGAAATGGTTCAAGTCTATCGAGATATACAAGTAATTGACTTTTCCAACTTGCAAAGTCTTCTTCGTCAAACACATGTGCATTGGTTACATGTGAACCCCCTCTTGAATTAAGTAATCGAGGAAGATCGTCTTCATTAGGAATGGTGGTAACTCGAGGTGATGGTGGGTTGACAGATGGATTGTTCGCAAATAACAGTGGTGGTGGTGGTGGTGGGGTATTGTTGCTCGTTTCAAGCATGCTGGATCTTTATTTTTAAAACTACGAATGATGTTTATAAAATAGTTTTAATGATCAAACACAGCTCTGATATCAATTGAATGTCCCTAATATACGACTGAAACAATTAATATAAGAATTAACAATACAAGTTATACTTTTCAAACGTATGACTTTATTATTGTATAACAAGTATTACAATGTGTTATGGATCACACAATTTGCGTGACAATGTGTAAGATACCCTTTGGACACGTAAACTTACCAAAAGTGAGAAGTTACTTGCAAACCCAAGAACACAAGCACAATTTTTTCTTCAACGAGTTTGAAAGAGTTAATGCACTAATACTAACAAAGTGAACCACATTAAATCTAGGCTACAATCTCTTTTTATAGTGTTACGGGGTTTACTTGACAGGCTGAGTTGATAGCGACTTAACAAGACTTGTGGGGTTAGACATATGTTAAATATGCTATTCTATACTTTGTAAGTTGCTACAACACTTTAGGGAAACAGAGCTGACACAGTTTCTGTTTTCTTCATATTCTCATACTTTAGGCAGCTTTAATTCAAAGCTACTATTTATCCTGCCCAAATAGTTCAAGCGTAAACACTTAGAGATATCCAAAGGGTACAGAGAGTAAACAGGGTATTGTCACCCCTGTTAACTCTCAAGCACTGAGAGTCCCTAAAACATCTCAACTATTATCCATCACAGCTGATGAGTATGTCTTCAAGTAATCTTCGACTTCCTTGATAATGTGTCTGACTTGGACTTCTCTGTGGATGCTCACAGAGGTCAGAGCCTCTGTGAGTCTTTTAGCACTTTCTTGTCTCCTAGGCACATGCAAGTTTACATTTCAAAGCGTAGTTATGTTTAAATCTATGATTAAGAGAAAACTAACAGACTTAGTTTCCCAACATGTTCAACAAGATCCTCGTCATTAATATCACCTGAAAGATCACCAATTTTCAAAGAACCGGATTCCCTTGATCATCTATAAGAGTATATTATCCTTCAACAATCTTCTTCTCAATATTGTTAATTTTCTCAATAATTGGGGAATAGTTACCTTCCAGATGAGGAGTACCATCCTCAGACATAAACACACCCGAAAAGTCATTCAAACCAACCAATTTAGAAGACTAACCATTCGTACCCAAATCATCACCATTGTAAATAGAATTATACGCATCAAGATAATTTGAGTTACTAACCTCTTTACGAGGCCTTGCAACAACTTTATTTTTCCTACCACATATGGTCGTATTTTCTAGCCTACCATTCAATATTCCTGAGTAACCGATTTAAAGTTTACCTTAGGGCCAACCTGTACACCCGTAGCTACTAGTTTAAGCTTATTCATATTCTTTACCCCATTTGATCTCGTAACCTTAAGAAACTCCTCAAGAATATGGCCAAAATTTTGCAAATAGAGCATCTAGGAGGTTCCACTCATATGTTACACGAATAGTGCTTAAATAGAAACCATCGCCTTTAAGTTTATGCATAACCACGCAAATAGTATTTTTCAACTCTGCATCAGTATGTAACTTAATCATTCCTTTATCATAAGTAGACATACCCAATGATTTCAAACACGTTTCAGCCATATGCGAATCAAGGATCAAAGGAGTACCAAGTTTCTTAGCAATTGCATTAAGACCATCTTCACTAAATGTCGTCATAGAACACCATGAGGTTTACCCAAACCAGAATATTATCAACATCTTCTTTCAATAGATTCATATTCAGATCCAATTTATTGAGACTAATTAGGTTATTTTGAATAAACAGGATACAAATGTCAAGCATAACATTCATACCATCCACATAGTCAAATTGAAAAAAGAACCCGATTGACGAGTTAAGCATTGATTTAACAAATCACAATTTACTCCAAGATTATTTACATAATTTGCGACAATAAGACATGCCACCTACTTTTTTTCTTATGGTATATAGAAAACATATTGAATTAAATTGCAATCAGAAAGGACCAAAGGTTGAATTATTATTGTGTTTAAAGTATGAGACTGAACTGAATCACTGACCATATTTGGGCATCATCCAGAATATTACATATATGAATTAAGTAAAACCTGAACCATTACAATCATAATACTTGACACCATCGTGCCGCTAAGAAAAAACCATTTCTTCATTTGGTAGGACTAAAGGGCACGTTTGGTAGAGAAAATTTCAGAAATTAGAAATGAACCAGAGAATTAAATCTTAGAGAAACAAGATTGATTTAAAAATTTATTGATTTTCACTGTTTCGTTACGCCAAAGAATTGGAATTAAAAATAATCTCGAAAATCAATTTTTTATTTTTAAAAAACAGATAAATATAAAAATATTATAATATCACAAAAAATATTTTTTTTAACTTTATAAGCACGAGATATTGCAAGTAATTTATTTTCGTAAATCTAAAATAAAAACTATTTTTAAAGTTATGTGAAAAAGATTACAAAGAAAAGAATAAAAATAAAAAAAATATATATTTAAAAAAAAATCCATTTCTCTCAATTCTCTAAGAAAACAATGGAAATAAACTCTAACAAATACCACTATCAAACTCTCTCCGACTCTCCACCCATTTCTCTTCAATTTCCCACTTTTTTTCATTTTTCCGTATCAAACAAGAGAAATAAACTCAATTCCATTTCTCTCACTCCATTTCTCTCTACCAAAAGGTATAAACTAACTGGTAATTTTTAAGAACTAAAAGGTATAAACCAACTGGTAATTTTAAGAACTTAGCTTTAACCATGTTAATATACACATATTATTGGTTGATAATTGATAGAGAATCAAAGTAAAGACTCAACGGATTTTTCGAGTGTATTATTGGTCTAATTTGTACTTTTAGAAGTAGGATGAAACCCTATAAAATGAAGATTTTCTTTTTATTTTTGAATCATGTTTCGATTGTGTATAGGATATATGAGGACTGCTACTTCAAAAGAATCACAACTTTGATCGTGAAATATTACTGTAATTGCTTGTTGAACTCTCTCAAAGCGTTCAGTGGAAAAAATGTGAATGAAAAAGAAATGAAATTTTCTTTCCGGTGTTGATGATTACATGATGGATATATATGTAATTTAAGGTGTGTAAGTGTTTCAAAAGGGGCATTTGCATGAAAGCCATTATACAATGTACATTATAAAGTTGTATAAAAAATATGTATATGTATTATTTGTATTTGAAAAGATATGTATGCGGGTTTTTTTTATAAAATTAGAAGGTCATTAGTAAAATTCCGCTTAATACAAGTGACTCGACGTATTAACAATGGGATGGATCATTGACTAGTTGGATCATTAGTTGATCCGACCGGACCATGGCAGGTCCGTCTTATTATTGTAATTTGGGACGTCTTCTTGATCGTATTTGACAATCTTATTATTATTATTATTATTATTATTTTTTTTTTTTTTTTTTTTTTTTTTATAAAATCTCAATTTTATTAATCACACAAAATTGGAAGGGAGCCGCGAACCAAGCTGCGCGCCCACCCCTTTTTGAATACAAAAACTAAGCCTAGACATCAAAAAACCGCCACTCCTCGCGTCATTAGAATGACAACCAGCTAACCGCTTAAGACGCGAGAGAGTATCCATCGCCTCCTCCTCAAACTCCCCAAAGGTCGAGAAGGCGAATGGAATAAACGAGTAACCATGCTCAGCACAAATAGAAGAATACTTCCTCTTCTTCTTCTGAACAGCCGACCGCAAAGCACTCCCAGGAACCCACGAATCCAACCCCGTCCCTGCAAACGGAGAAACCCCTGTAACATCTAAACACGCATCTTTGCCCTGGGACCAATTGTGTAGTAATAAATCTGCTGGCCGAAGATCACGCCCACCATCAGAAACAAAACCCATATCTTTTATTAGAAACAAAAAGGGATTTACAACAAATTGGATGGGACTCGAGATACTATCTGCGCTCCCACCCCTTTAGCAATAGTAAAACCTATTCTTGAGCCTTTGAAAATCTCTGAATCCGCTTCAGCAACGCAACTGCATCTTCCTGTAACTCACCTAAAGAAGAAAAGGAGAAAGGAAGAAACCCATATCCGAGAGCTGCACACTTAGCCAAATACTTGCATCGTTTACGTTGTGCAGCATCAATCACAGCTCGGCCAGGTACAAAGTCATTCATCCCCGTACGAGTCAAAGGAGAAGAACCAGTCAAATCAACACACACATCTTTCCCTCCATCCCAGGAATAAAACAAAATATCTGCCGGACGTAGGACATTATCAGGTCCACCATCTAATCCAATATTAACTTCCTTTCCGACAGATATCCCTGAACGGTAACATATGTCAGCAAGAGTATCACGAACCAAATTGTGACGATGCTTAATCCCAACGATGCCAGCACACGATACGGCATGATCCCCAAATATATCCCCATCAAAAACCCTAGAACAAGCTGAACAGGGCTTCAAAACAGAGAACAAGGGAATACCTAAGCGATAGCACAAAACACATCGATAAGACCTCCCATTCATAGTCTGACCTAATCCGGGGATAGGAACCGTCCTAAGCGAGTCAGACGCTACACATTTTATTATTATTATAATTATTAATTTAATGGTAAAGATGTAGACTTGGTACACATTTTACGTTGAGACCTGATTGCACAGCCTCTTTGTTGATGGACAACTTAGTACCGTTAGTTTACTAGACTGTTGGTAGTTGATGTGTTAAATAGTTTGGAAGGTATAGGTCGTGGACCCAAAACCTTTACCATGACAATTTCATTTGCATATTTTCTAAGTGAACTGATTACAAATTGCGTGGCTTTGTTATGATGTAGGTTGTAAGTATCATCTTGCGGAAAGATGAGTTGCTCCAAAGTTTTTGAAGAGGGCACACTTAGTCACAGAAAGCTACCAGGTTGTTTGCTCCTGTTGGGTTTAATCTTGAATGAATAAGTTTTCTAGTATCGGAATAATATTAGACTTGGTGAATAAGGTTATGACTGATTCAAAGGATGTGCATTGAGCATGTTGGGTTGGTTAAAAGTATACCGATTCTTTAGGATTCTAGGTAGTATTCTGTTCCTTTTCTACATTCCCACGTTGTTTTTACTGCTCCTAATTTGCAGCCCATGTAAGGCTATTTATAGCTATCTTTTGTTGAATATAATATGAAGTTTTCTGTGATACTTTTCTGCATACACTGTTCATATATATAAAGTATCTTCTCACAATAGTGACTTGTGCAAGTTGAAACCCACACGTGGTATCAGAGCCTAGGGCTCATACGCGGGAAGCCTCCACCGCCGGAAGGTGTGTCGGTTGGTGGAGGGCAGGTGTTGAGAAGGTTCGGACAGCAGGGGCTGTTTCAAGACTGTTTAAACAGCCGTAAACGAGGCTTTATGGTGTTTTCGATCGACCGTTGTTGTGGTAGATGTACCGGTTGAAATGACGGGGGTGACCCGTTGTAAGCATTGTTGTTCCGGGCTGTTATAAGGCATCGAAAGGTGAAAGAAGGCAGCAAGTTTCTTATCACAGCGAGTGACTGAAAGAACACAACAGCAAGGAATGAAATGTTAGATAGCAAAACCATTTAGCAAGATAGAAAGAGCATGAAGCGAGCAAGAACGTAGCAAGAAATCGCAGCAAGTTTTCGCAAGTTAGCCAGCAAGAAGATTGCCGCATAGTCTGTAGCAAGTAGCAGGCAAGGCAACGATAGCAAGCAAAACGTTTCGTGTTTGTAGCAAGTAGCAAACAAGAAAATAGTCGACAAGCAAGGGTCGATAAGGAAGGATCGACAAGCAAGGGTCGATAAGCAAGAGTCGACAAGCAAGGGTCGACAAGGAAGATTCGACAAGCAAGGGTCGACAAGCAAGGATCGACAAGCAAGGGTCGATAAGCAAGCGTCGACAAGCAAGGGTCGGCAAGCAAGAGTCGACAAGCAAGGGTCGACAAGCAAGATTCGATAAGCAAGAATCGATTAGCAAGTAGCAAGAACGAGACGAAGACCGGTATTTTAGCAAGAAAATGATACCGTGTTTGGAACTCAGAAAGTTTAGCAAGAACTTTGAGCAAGTGGGTTACATAACAGAATGTGATCACAAGAAAGCAAGTATCAAGGCTTGTCCCTTTGTATGTACGTGGAGAAGAAAGTACGAAGAGACCGAGCAAGTAGTATGTGACCGATACATGGCTCGTGATTATAATCGCATGAGCCAAGACCATGGAAGGATTCAAGATTAAGGAGGTGAAGCTCCAATGTCTATGACTGTACCCTTTAGCCAATGCTTCTTTTCTCTTTTTCAAATGTAGTAACATCTGGATAAATGTGTAACAGTTACATGTTCCTGACTTAAGCTATGAACTTATTTCGATCATTATTACGGAGTATTAGACAGTTTAAGTTCGTCACATTACCTTATCTATCAATTACAGACACTAAATTGTTTTTTTTTGTAACATTAGCTAAAAATATGAGGTAGGTGACTTTTTTTTTTCTTTTTTCAAGTGCAGATTGAAAAGGAGCAGATATATGTAATCTCAAGACCATATCGATATTGCAATGGAGATATGAATATTGATGGCTATGTTGCGTGTTCGTCTCTAAGGAGTTCAGCATTGGGTTGCGGACAAGGCAACAATAAAAAGGCCAAAAAATGCAGAAAGATTCAAAGCAAGTTTATAGATCGTGTACATTCACATAAATTTGTAGCTTTACAAGTATCTTCAAGCAATTATTATTTTCTTTTTTCTGATTTAATATAGTTTCGCATATTATTATTTACTACTTCATACTCTGCATAATACAACTTCAGTTTTGTTACTCCTTTTGTGTTACGATTAGTGATAATCTCAGGGAATTTATTTTTCATTCCCAATATCTTGTGATAGGATAAAATTGAAAGGCCAAAGGGCTAAATAATGCTATTTTTTTAAAAAAAATTGCGATTGTTTTTGCAACGGATTTGCATCTTCATCGATGAAATTTTGGTTGTTTCAAAATATCGCGGTTGCAAAATTTACCATTGAACTGGGAATAATATGCGTGATTTTTTTTTATATGTGTGATTTTGGGAATATATAATGCCAAAATCACACATACAAAACTGTAAAAATATTTATCTTCTGAGCATCACCACACGTACAGTTATTAACTTAAAACCCATATTATACAATGAACTGGGAATAAACTTTATTTAGACGGATTTAGAAATTTTAGAATTACTCTTTCTCCCATCAAATAAATTGGGAAAATGAGATGGCAAATTTAATAAAATTGTTAGAACAATAAATAACTTTAGAGTTTATCTCGTGAAGTGTATAAGTTTCTATATAATGTAAAAGGGAAATCAAACACTTCGAGCTAGCATTTCTTGAAAATCTTGGATGGATTGTTCCCTTTGAAGCTTCATGTCTTTTCGAACCTTCGAAATGAAATCTTCCGCTCTCTCGTCCACCCCTCGGAACTCTCGTGTGGCAAACCTGGCCATGTTCCCAGTCTGACTTGTCCCCTTTTCATGTAGCAACGAATCATGTTGCGTTGATACATTTTTGTCCACTTTGCTAGTAATAGTGACAGAACTTGTGCTAGTGGAAGTAACATATGATTCTTTATCAGACTTGGGCACATTCCTAGTCGCACCTTTCTTTTTATCATGTAGCAACGAATCATGTTTCGTTGCTACATTTTTGTCGACACCGGTACCATTAGTACTTGTACTAGTGGATGTAACATGTATGCCCTTATCTTTGCTAGTTAGTTGTTTTGATTGTTGGCCGAATTTTGGAACATAGAGCTCATCAATATATATCGCCGGAAAACCCTTTTGGACTAGGTAGTAATGGTTGCTCGTGGTAGAGCGTTGTCTCAACGAACGAATGCTTATTTTATGGCGCGATGAGACAAGAAAAGTTTTGATGTTTTTTATGGACTTGCGAACTAATTTCTTCTTATGAAGTTTGGACCTGAAGATCTCAATGAAGCTCTTACACGCTTTCTGAACGTGTTTGAGCTTCTTTGTGATTTTCGACTTGAAAAAGGACATGAAAGAAAGAAGAGATGGGTTGGTTTTCACAATTTGGGCATGGAGGGATGTAGAAATGATATATATGCAATATAATGGATGCTTTATAAGGGAAGAAAAGGTTCTAATACAACTAGTTGATGACTTGATGCCCAACTGTCTTTATATTACAGATTACTAGTATTATTTATTCTGGTAACAAAAAAGTTTTGAGTTTCAATAACATAGTTTGCAACTTTGCATCGTGACTTGAAAATGAAACGTCAATCACAGATAAACATTGAACATGTACGTTGCTTATAGTTTACTCGTTTTGAGATGACGTTATCACATTTTCAACAAAATACAGTACTATTTTTGGTGTGTGACGACGTACGTATATAAAACAAAACAAAAAAAAAAATTTAGAATAATTTATACATCATCGATCTACCGAAACTTGCAACTGCTTTTCATTTGTTCAAGCAACAAATATTATACTCCTTTTACAAGGGACGAACATATAAACATGTATATACACGCAGGGGTGAAACCATGATTTATGTAGAAAGACATAGTAATAAGGAAGGCTTAGGGGGTGTTTGGTTAAGCTTATGGGTTTGGCTTAGGCTTATATTATATAAGTCATTATGGCTTATATATGATAAGCTTATAAGCTCATGTTTAGTGTTTGGTTTAGCTTATCAAATTTAGTAAGGTATAATGACAAAAAAGTACAAGAATATTAAATGTTATGGTTATTAAATATGGGCATAAATGTCCTTTTATATATTAGTGTTATATAAGCCTTAAAAGCCACACATTTTGGGCTTACCAAAAACCCTATATATAAGCTTATAAGCCTAGTTATATAAGCTTAACCAAACACTTAGTTTCGGCTTATAAGCTTATATAAGCTAATAAGCTTATAAGCCCACTATATAAGCTAAAACAAACACCCTCTTAATATAAAACCTAGTTACAAAAAGCGGCTTGTAATATAGAAAAATAATGAATGAAATACGTTGATTAAGGAGTGGTTCAACACCAGTCCACCTACTAGCTTCGCCTATGTATACACGTCACTATATCACATATCTTTCAACATGCAGGCCTGTTTTGACAGTAATCTCTTAGTTGATAGTTCATACAATACGGTTAAAACTAAATCCATTTAGTTAAAATATTTTAGGTATATGAGGACTACCATATTTGCCTAAGAGTCCCTGGATATGGGCATAAACTTGGGTATTGGTCGATCTACATATAGGTATACAGCAAACACCATGTGATATTGTCCAATTCTTTTCAAATAAATGATTATAAACCATAGTATATGTAGTTCTATTGATGGAAATCCAGTGATTGTGAAATTACATGGGACCAAATTCATTAATAACAAAGCTATTGCTTTTATTAAAGGAGTGCAAGGCAAGCCAGACTGGAACAACCAAACTAAGGCCAGAGTTTTGGTGGCAAAAGAAAGTGGAATCCTATCAAATGGCAAATTAGGCCTTTCTTCAATGCAAAGGAACACAAGTTGTCTCTTTTGAGCTGGTTTTGTGCTTTTCTTAGGATAGGCAAGTTGGTTTTCTTCTTAAGCTTGGGGAGTGAAAAAAAACTGGTCGTTATTTCAACGCTACATCAACTTTGTTTCACGTTTTACTAACTCATCAAAAACTCAAAAAGAAAAAAAAAACTCATCTCTACCTCACATTTCCACTATCACTTTTATTTAATTTATTCATAAAATAAATACTTTTATTTTATTAAATTTTAAAAACGATACACGCGGGTAAATAAAAACATTAAAAACCTTAAAATAAAACCGAAAATTAAACATTATTATTAGGTAAGTGCTGGATAAAATCGGCTCGAATGTTATGATGCACTTGAGATGATCATATGTATCCATAACATCATGAATTTGTGTCTGGCTTCGTACGAGATCGTCCAGTTGATGTGCTTCTCCCGGGTAACATCTGAGACTTATCGCATATCCTTTGTGTTTACGAATAATATGATGCATGCATACATCATATTAGTAATTCTTTCTTCCCTCATCGCGCATGAGCGATTGACGATTGATATGAGTGTAATTACTCATATCATTTATATCATTTAATGGACTTAAAATGCATAAAACATATGATATTATCATTGTGTATGTTTGTTTTGTTCGTTTCATGTGTGTAGGTCCAAGTTCACAAAACCGACAAAAATCGCCACGAGATTGAAGAAAGTTCAAGAGCCAAAAGACAAGTTCGTTTTTCGAGGATTCGATTTTAATTAAGTGAATTGGGCCTTTGTGGGACCCACATATGCTTAATTGGCTTGAAATCCTATTTATGGGTTATTTAGTTCATGTTTTATATAAAGCACAAATAAAGGCCCAAATCATGTATTAAATGGGACGGATGGAATGAGTCTAAATTAAAGTCCAAAAAAGCCCACTAATGAATTAATAAACGAATGGAGTATACAAGTTATGGACCTAAAGCCCATATTGCAACAAGTTTAAGTCGGTGGAAAAAAGAGTTATTTAACTCTTTGGGTCAAGTTTTTGGTCAAACGAAATAAACAAAAATAAAGAAAGAAAATATTGAGACGAGAGAAGTAAAAAAGGGGAAGAATCACAAGCAGGCTCAAGAACCCTAGATATTAGGGTGAGCAATTGATTTCACGCGCTCTCAATTAATTCGCAAGAATTTAGGGAAGAAGAGGTGCTGATACTATGTGCCACATGGATCCATGACGCGTCATTCCTTCACTGTGATTGGTTGATTTCCTACTAATCAATCAAGAGCCAATCCCACTCTGCCACATCATCATCAAAGAAGCACAAGAAACACAAATGATTGCCAGGTTGGCAATCCGAGTGAAGGAATGTAATTTCAGCCTTTGGATCAAGTTTCAGGAGAAAGAGAATGAGAAGATGCTTATTTGACGGTTAGAGATCATCTCCTTCAACAACCCCAACCCCTCTCATTCTCCTATAAAAAAACCCCTTTTCCTTGTAATCTTTCATCCCTTTTTCATTTTTACTGTCATAATGTTAGATTGTATTTAGAATCTGTAATTTTCTTTTTTTTTTTAAATGATGTAATGAGGTTTTGACTTAATAAAAGTTGATTTGAAGTTTAATTGTCTCTCTTTATAATATCATGTTTTTATTTTTACTGTTATTATTTATTCGCATTTTCTAAATATACAAGTTGATGTTATAACTGAGAAACATTTATATAAGCTAATTCAATAGCTTATTTGAATTATAAGAGTGGAATAGGGGAAAACATTAATCCCTATTGGATAAATAATAAACATGTGACATGGTTCGTGGTTCGTGATTGTGGATCGAAATCTTGTTCACTGTTCGAGTTATTTTTGGTTCGAGTTAAATGGTGGTCCTTAATGGTGGTGTTTTGGTGTCGATTTAGATAAGACGGTTCAGCATCGTTCTTCGTCATCAAAGGATTCTCTATAATGGTTAAGCACTAGTTTAATATTTCTCAACTTTTTAGTTTAATCTGTTTGTATAATGTATTTGAGGATTTGCTTTGATCTGATAAGCTGATATGAGTTTGTATGTTTATGAATTTGGATCTGATTTTTCTGTTTCATTTATATGATAAGATTTTGGTCTGCTATGAAATCATGTTTGAATGTTGCCAAGTTGTTAACTGCGCTTAAGATGTTAGTAATATCGTGTAGTTGCTGTAACTGAAGAGCCTGATTTTATGGTTTTTATTCGATTCAAAATGAGAATGGGTTAACTGATATTAGTGTTTTAGTCTGCTGAGTTCTTGTTTAATTTTAGCTTGATGTTATTTGGTAAGAGTGAAATTATATCTGTTCACTGTTAGGGGAGTTTGGGTGTGGATCTGTTTTCAGAATCATATTACTGTTTTGTTCATTACCATTTTCATCATATTATTCATGCTGTTAATTGGTTTCTACTAGCTGAATGTTTTGTTATTTTTAGATACTACTTTGTTATTTAGTATTTTTAGATGCTGAATGTTTTATTTTGATTCTGTGTATATCATGTGTATTTGGGTTAATTGATATATTTGTTTGATAAAAGTCAACTGTTGAATTTGTTTTATCATTCTAATAATTTCATTGGATTGATTGCGTAGCCTTGTGCGTTTAGTTTATATTGTTGTTATAACAGTAATTTGAGTAGTTAATTCTCAACTGTAATTCCAAATATTTGGTATACAGTGTTTTAAAATAATAATTGCAAAAAAAGTGTCTCTCACGCGTCTCGACCTCGTAACCTCCCCCCTTAACTGTCCAAAACCCCAACCACTGGGCTAACCTCACATTTTTGTTTAATTCTTCTTTGTGTATTTAATATACTATCGATAAATTGAGCTGTCAACTTTAATATAAACGTCTTTTTACATTGCAAGTTTTAAAAGTTTAAACCATTCTCTTAATTAAACTTTTGTTAAATTTTGTTTTATATAAAAAAGGTTTTTATCAATTTTGTTAAAATATAAAGTTTAAAAATTACATAATTACTTTTGTTTAAAGAAAATGTTTAAATAAATTAGTTCTATTTAATTAGTTTAAATAATAAATAAATAAAGTTTAAAAAAAATTAAATTACTTTTAGAATTTATTTTGTTTATATATTTGGTTACAATAAGAAGTAAAAAATATATAGATTTAATTTTCGTCTTTTAGATTTAACTTGGGTAGACGGTTCATGCACTTTAGGTTAAAAAACTAGGATTTTAGATAAAAACCGAAAATAATTCAAATCAATTGTCCAATTCAAAACGAAAGTCTCAAATTCATAATTTCTTCGTGTACAACGAACCGGGATCACTCTCGTTTTTAATTAATCCGTCTTTAGCTTATTTTGGATTATTACTTTTTCCTAAAGGTAATTTCCTAAATTCGCTCTATAACGTTTTATATTAAAATACACCGACACTTTCCCACACATCAAAAATTTTGGCGCCGCTGCCTGGGAAATTGTGTACGATTCTTTCCATTGCGATTTGTTGATCGTTGATTTGAAGACCCTTTCCTTCCTAGGAAAGTTTTGTTATTTTCATATATATATAATAAATATTGTTTTTCGTGTTTTTTGTGATTAATGTATTATGTAGAACAATAAATTTACCTACTTCCAAAAGCGTGAAAACGCAAACCTTAGTTGGGATTTCATCACCTAGCTATTGTATTCGAATCCAAAACAAAAAAATAAAGGCAAAATAGATAAATACTAATAAAAAGTTTGAACTCGATTTATACAAACTATAAGGTGGGTATAAGGCGACGAGCTATAAAAGGCCGTCTAAAGAAAAAGGTTTTTAAGTGCTTTGTGCCACCTCGTTTCTCAGCTTGCTTGTGCGTATATTCAGAGGGACGACCGATTATTGGTTTGCCAACTCAAGTAGTAATAAACCTTATTTTTGTCGTTGTTTACTTATTGCACCTCGAGACGTTTAGGTTTTCACCTACGTTTCAAAGTCGACCAAGGGTAGTTTACTTCCATAGTAATTATCCTTACTCCTTATTTTTATCAATCTTTGATTGAGCAATACCAAATAAAAATACCAAAACTAATCTTCTTCTAATCTATTTTCTTTTCTCAAACCCTCTAAATTCTCGTCATTTTGGTTTATGCAATTACGTTCTAATCGACTTTTGATTAATCACGATAGACTTGAAAACATTCCTCGTAGGAATAGGAATCGTCAACAACGAGTAGTGGAACCCGAGCTTCTACCTATTGTTGTTAATATGGCCGATAACCGAACAATGGAGGAATTGCTCCGTGCACCCACCGAAGGGTACGGGGAAGCAATCGTTGTGCCGGTTATTCTAGCGGATCATTATGAGATTAAGACAGGTCTTTTATAACTCATTCGTGCCGACCAATTTCGAGGCAATGAGACGGATAACCCGTATTCTCACATTCGGAATTTTCTTTGTATCACCTTGACTCTCAAGTTTAGAGATGTGTCGAATGACGCGATTAAGCTCATGATTTTTCCGTACTCGCTCGAGGGAAACGCTAAGCGTTGGTATGAAAAGGAACCACCGGGTTCGATTTTGACATGGGACGATCTAGTGTCTAAGTTCATGAATTATTTCTTTCCACCATCCAAAACAACTCACTTTAAGAATGAGATAACTAGATTTGAACAAAAAATGCATGAATCGTTTGGAGATGCTTGGGAAAGGTTTAAGGATTTGTTGAGACAATGTCCACACCACGGTTTCATGGAGTTACACCAAATAAATAATTTTTATAATGGACTTAATATGGTTGAACAAAATTCTTTAAATGCCGCCGCGGTGGTAATCTTTTAAGAAAAACTCCGAGAGACGCGTGGGGTATCATTGAGAATAAGTCTAGAGTGCAATATTCACGAAACACACCGGTTGTTTCACATGTGAATTCATCTAATACCGAGATTGCTAGATTGGACTCTAAGATTGATACGATTTTGAAATGAGATTAGGAAGAATCCTCATGGTTCGATTAATGCGGTTGAGAATTTTTGTGTGTTATGTGGTGGAGCACATCCTAATTATGCTTGTTCAACCATGGGGTTTGAACAAGCTAGTGCTTTTGCGGCGACGGGAACTTATGGCCCTAACGGTCAAGCTCCTCGTCAAAACCATGTGGCTCCACCGGGTTTTCCACCGGTTCAAAATAGATACAACAATAATGGGAATAATTTTAACCGTGGTAACCAAGGGAATTTTAATCAAGGAAATGGATTTCATGGCAATTAAAACAACAATCAAAATGATTTGTCAAGCTACATCAAAGCAAATGAGGCAAACTTGAAAGCTTTTCAAAACAATCTTCAAGGAAAAATGAACACTTTGAAACTCGATTTCCAAAATACGATTAAGGGGCAAAATAACAAGATTGAGCAAAGCCAAAACCGTATTGAGGGAAATCAATCTAAGTTTGAGAATAAAATACTTTCGATGTTTGAAGCAATAATGAACAAACCTTCCTCTTCTTCGGGTGGCTTACCTAGCAACATCATTCCAAACCCGAAGGGTGAGATGAAAGCTATTACCACACGTAGTGGGAAGGCTTTAGACGGACCTTTGCTTCCACATGTTAGTACCTCTCTGGTGAGGAAAGTGGAGCAAGAACCCGAGGTGGTTAAAGAAAAGGAAATTCCTAATACACCAAAGGTAGACCAATTGCCTATTCGAGAACCCGAGCTTCCGAAGACTAAACCCACACTACCCTAACCTTCGATACTTAACCAAGAGAAGCTCCGCGAAAGATCCAATGCTCAAATGTCCACATTTCTTCACATGTTTGAGCAACTTCCATGTTAATGTTAGTTTCGCGGATGCATTGCTTTACATGTCTAAGTTTGCTTCAACAATAAAGGGAAATTGGTTGAAGTGTCTACATATTTAGATGCTAATTGTTCCACGGTTCTTACATAAAAGCTTCCCAAAAAGCTTGGAGACCCGGACAAGTTTCTTATACCATGTGATTTCCCTAATATGGAAGAATGCTTAGCATTAGCCGATCTTGGCTCTAGCATTAATTTGATGCCTTTTTCCGTGTGGAAAAGGTTATCACTTCCCGAGCTTACACCTATAAAGATGACTCTCGAGCTTGTGGATCGATCGACTGCCATTCCAAAAGGAATAGCCTAGGATGTGTTTGTCAAATTAGGGAAACTCGCCTTTCCAACGGATTTTGTGGTTTGTGATTATCCGGAAGATTCTCGTGTACCTCTTATTTTGGGAAGACCGTTTTTATACACGGCTAGTGCTTTAGTTGATATGAAAGCAAGGAAATTGACTTTACGTGTTGATGATGAAAATATCACTTTTGATATTGGTCATATTTTGAGATATTCTTCCAAGTACTATGAGGAATCAATCAATGAAATCGATGTGATTGATGTTGCTAGTGAAGAAGTTTCGCAAGATATGCTTGGTTTTTCAGATATTTCCAAAAGTGGCAATCCCACTTCGTCGAATCCGATTATCTCTTTAGCTACACCTCCACTCACTCCATTTGAGGGAGGGGACTTTGTTCTAGAAGAGCTCGAGGATAATGTTCGTTCAAAAATCGATAAGGAAATTGATGATTACCTTAGTGCACCATTCGATGCTAGTGAGTTTGATAGTGAGAATTTTGATCCGGAGGGAGATATTTATTTAATTGAAAAATTGTTGAATATGGACCCATTTTCACTCCCTCCGATGGACTTAAAAGTTGTGAATGAAAATGAAACAAAAGTGAAAACATCTCTTGAAGAAGCACCCGAACTAGAACTTAAGGATCTTTCCACTCATTTGGAGTACGCTTTTCTTGAGGGAACGGATAATTTACCGGTGATTATCGCAAAGGGGTTGAAATATAATGAAAAGGATGAACTTATTAAGGTCTTAAAGAAACATAAACGGGCCATTGCATGGAAAATCTCCGACATCAAGGGTATTGACCCAAAATTTTGTACTCCTAAAATTTTAATGGAGGAATATTATAAACCCGCTATCAAAAATCAAAAAAGGGTTAATCCAAAGATTCATGAGGTGATCAAAAAGGAAGTTATGAAACTTTTAGAAGCCGGAATGATCTACCCTATCTCCGATAGCCCATGGGTTAGCCCTGTGCATTGTGTTCCAAAGAAAGGAGGAATGACGATTGTTACTAATGAGGATAATGAATTGATTCCTACTAGACTCGTGACCGGATAGTGTGTTTGTATTGACTATAGAAAGCTTAATGATGCCACTAGGAAGGATCATTTTCCATTACCTTTTATGGATCAAATGTTAGAGAGACTAGCAAAAAATGAATTCTATTGCTTTTTGGATGGATTTTCCGGCTATTTCCAAATTCTTATAGACCCTCGTGATCAAGAAAAAACCACATTCACTTGTCCTTATGGAACATTTGCTTATAGTAGAATGCCTTTTGGGTTATGCAATGCTCCGGGGATGTTCCAAAGGTGTATGATGGCCATTTTTCATGATATGATTGAGAAAACCTTGGAAGTCTTCATGGATGATTTCTCGGTTTTTCGGGAGTCTTTCACTTCATGTCTCTATAACTTGGAACGAATGTTACAACATTGTGAGGAAACAAATCTCATGCTTAACTATGAAAAATGCCATTTCATGTGCAAAGAAGGCATTGTTTTAGGACATAAGATCTCTAAGGCCGGTATTGAGGTAGATAGGGCCAAAATCGACGTGATTGCCAAATTACCTCCACCCACCACCGTTAAGGGAGTTAGGAGTTTTCTCGGCCATGCCGGCTTCTATAGACGTTTTATCCAAGCCTTCTCTAAGATAGCTCGGCCTATGACCCACCTTTTGGAAAAAGAGACTCCATTCCTCTTCTCGGATGAGTGCATCAAAGCCTTTGAGATGCTAAAAAAGAAATTAACCGAATGACCAATTTTAGTTGCCCCGGATTAGGATCTACCTTTTGAAATAATGTGTGATTCTAGTGATTACGCGGTAGGTGCGGTTTTGGGGCAACGTAAGACCAAACATTTCTTGCCTATACACTATGCAAGTAAGACTATGACAGATGCTCAAACTAAATATACTACACCGAAAAAGGAGTTACTTGCCGTTGAATATGATTTTGAAAAGTTTAGACCATACCTCGTCTTGTCTAAAACCATAGTGTATACGGACCACTCGGCTATCAAATATCTTCTTAATAAACAATATGCAAAGCCGAGATTGCTCCGGTGGATTCTCCTCCTTCAATAATTTAATGTAAAAATTCTAGACAAAAAAGGAGCCGAGAATCTCGCGGCCCATCATCTTTCTAGACTTGAGAATCCTCACCAAAGCGATCGAGAGAACAAGGAAACTAATGAAACATTTCCTCTCGAGACGCTTGGTATGATTGCTTTTCGTGGTGATGATAGTACCCCATGGTTTGCAGACATCGCAAATTACCATGCAGGGAAGTTCGTGATTAAGGGTATGTCGTCCCAACAAAAACGGAAATTTTTCAAGGACATATCTTACTATTTTTGGGACGACCCCTATTTGTTTCTAGTGTGCGCGGATCAAGTGATTCGTAGGTGTGTGTTTGGCAAAGAAGCTAAAGACATTCTTAAAGCTTGTCATGAAGGACCCACCGGGGGACATCATGGTGCCAACGCCACCGCGAAAAAAGTATTTGATGTCGGTTTCTTTTGGCCTTCCATATATCAAGATGCCCAAGACTTGATCAAGACTTTTGATGCTTGTCAACGACAAGGAAAGAATTCACAAAGGGATGAAATGCCCCAAAACATTATCCAAGTTTGTGAAATCTTTGACGTATGGGGAATCGATTTTATGGGGCCATTTCCATCATCAAAAGGAAATAAGTATATTCTCGTAGTTGTGGACTATTTGTATAAATTGGTTGAAGCTAAGGCTTTGCCTACTAATGATGCTCGAGTTGTGGTGAAATTTTTGAAACAACTCTTTGCTAGGTTTGGAACTCCGCGGGCTATAATAAGTGATCGAGGGACCCATTTTGTAATGAACAATTTGAAAAAGTTCTAAAGAAAGATGGTGTCACTCATTGACTTTCGACGGCTTATCACCCTCAAACGAGTGGTCAAGTGGAGATTTCAAACCGAGCTCTTAAGAGGATTTTGGAGCGTTCTATTGGAGAAAATGCACTTCATGGTCGGATAAATTGGATGATGCATTGTGGGATTTCCGTACGTCCTATAAGACGCCAATTGGTTATACACCATTTAGGTTGGTCTACGGAAAAGCATGCCACTTGCCAACTGAACTCGAACATAAGGCGTATTGGGCTCTTAAACATTGTAACTTCGATTTGAGGACCGCGGGTGATCATCACAAGGTTCAATTGAATGAACTAAGTGAATTAAGAGATCAAGCTTATGAGAATTCTTTGATTTATAAAGAGAAGACAAAGAAGATTCATGACTCTAAGATCAAAAACCGCATTTTCAATGTTGGTGATCAAGTCCTCTTATTCAACTCTAGACTTAAGATTTTCTCGGGCAAGCTTAAGTCCTGTTGGTCCGGACCATTCACCATTTCACAAGTTTTACCTTATGGCACCGTTGAGCTAGCTCAAAAAGACGGGCCTAACTTTAAGGTGAATTGTCATCGAGTGAAGCACTATTTTGGAGGGGACATACCTACGGAGGTTGTTCCGGATCTCCAAACTTTCCCTAAGGACCAATGAATGCGGGGATCGAGTCGAGCTCATTACTCGGTTAACAAAAACGAGGTGCCTTGTGGGGGAGTCCCATACATTCTATCTTCTATCTATTCTCTAACACTAATAAGGCTTGATCTTTTCAAGCTCGTGCTCTTGTTTTTCTTGTGATGTGAATCTTAGGTATGACCCTAATCATTGAAGACTCTCCTGTTCGGTTTTTTCCTGGTTCACTCGAGCTTCCATACTTTGATTATAAAAAGGGGCACTCTCTATCCTTTGATTTTTATCGACTAACGTTTTATCTTAAAGCATAATTAATAAACGGCTTATAGATTTACGTACTTTTACCATGTTAGGACTTTTGCATTAGACTCTTCGTGTTTTAGCAAGGGGGTGTTACTCTTGAGCTAGGAAACATTGAGGACAATGTTTGGTTTTAGCATGGGGGAGTCAATCGATATAATCGCTTGCACTTGCTTTTGTCGTGTTCAAACGTGATCGTTTTTCTCGTTTTTCATAAAAAAAATAATTTTTAGAGCAATTTTGTGTTTAATAATAAAGAAAATAAGTGTTTTTGACACAAATGTACGCTTTCCGATGGTGAAAATAAGAATAGTTTTTTACTCGATCGGTTTTTAACCTTAGCTCATTCCTTAACTTGCTTAAATCAAGTTTTGCTAGACTTTTATATAGGGAACTTTAAAACGCGAAATTCTTAACTCATACAGGTTTAAGAACAAGAACTTTTCGCAAGTGCCTATAATTGATCCTAGAAAGTCATTTATCAAGGGAACTTTAAAACGCAAATTCTAAACTTGAAAAAGTCTAAGAAGATGCAAGTTCCTATAGATGACTTGAAAACCCAAAACATTGATTTAATAGGCTAAGTATTCATTAGTCTCACATCTTTGAGATTTTACAATATGGAGAACAAGAGATGATAAAGTTGAATCATAAGTTTTGATTTTAAGTCTTCCTTGTATAAGTAATTTTTAGCTTGATTCTTTCTCCTCGTATTTATTTTTTACGCTTGAATATTAAATTGCTTAATAAATGAAGTTTTTAGCGGTTTGGGCTCAATATCTTAACTCGTAACTCCTTCTTTTTCTTCCCTTGTAATTAAAGGTAAGAACACATTGAGGGTGTCAGCGTCATGGACTTTTTGATCATGGGATTGCGGAAATTTGGCTTACTATATATATCATTAATAAAGAAGAATAAATAAAAACACGTTCTCTATGAGCCTTCGGGTGGGAGTCATGTAGCACTAGCCTTATCATTAGAGCCTTAGAGTGTATGGCATGGTGAAGTGTTCAATAAAAATTGCTTCATGATCATGAGCCTTAGGGTGGATGGTGAATTTCAATTCCCTTGTTTATGTTCAAGGATCCTTAGGGTGTGGATCATAGATAAGGAGCACTTTTACATCTTAAAGATCCTCAACGTGTATGATGTAAATGTTGCTAACTCCATAAATAAGGTCAAATCGACTTTGGAGGAATAATTGTTGCTTTAAGTAGTCCAATTAGCCAAATTTCGGATCTGGGGATTTATTCCTCAAATCGTGTTAAGTTATCCTTGATGTGGGCTTTCTTTAGTGACAACGTTTTTTGAGGTCGAGATTAGGTTTTGAGTGTTGGGTTTACACCGTTTTTTGCCTTCATTTTTGGACTAATAAATATTAAATAAGTCAAATGAGCCTTTGGTGAATGACAAAATTTAAAATCTAGAGATACAACTAGGAATAAAGTAGATTGAGTTTAACACAAATTACTTGTATGAGTGGTCTTAACAATGGGACTTATGATTGACAATGATCTTTCTTTAAACTTGGCATGGAAAGAGTGAAAAATCGAGGACGATGAATCTATTCAAGTTTTATAATCCCAAAAGTTATTTTTCAAATAATGAAAGCAATACATTATGTCTTCGTTTAAATAAAGTATCAAAAGTTGAATAAAAGTGTAGTTAGTTGCTTTATTTTATCGTGACGCGAGGACACGATAATTGCTTAGCAAGGGGGAGTTTGATATGAGTGTAAGTACTCATATCATTTATATCATTTAATGGACTTAAAATGCATAAAACATATGATATTATCATTGTATATGTTTGTTTTGTTCGTTTCATGTGTGTAGGTACCAAGTTCACAAAACAGGCAAAAATCAACACGGGATTGAAGAAAGTTCAAGAGCCAAAAGACAAGTTTGTTTTTCAAGGATTTAATTTTAACTAAGTGAATTGGGCCTTTGTGGGACCCACATATGCTTAATGGGCTTGAAAGCCCATTTATGGGTTATTTAGTTCATGTTTTATATAAAGCCCAAATAAAGGCCCAAATCATGTATTAAATGGGACGGATGGAATGAGTCCAAATTAAAGTCCAAAAAAGCCCACTAATGAATTAATAAACGAATGGAGTATACAAGTTATGGACCCAAAGCCCATATTGCAACAAGTTTAAGTCGGTGGAAAAAAGAGTTATTTAACTCTTTGGGTCAAGTCTTTGGTCAAGTCTTTGGCCAAACGAAATAAACAAAAATAAAGAGAGAAAATATTGAGACGAGAGAAGTAAAAAAGGGGAAGAACCACAAGCAGGCTCAAGAACCCTAGATATTAGGGTGAGCAATTGATTTCACGCGCTCTCAAATAATTCGCAAGAATTTAGGGAAGAAGAGGTGCTAATACTATGTGCCACGTGGATCCATAACGCGTAATTCCTTCACTGTGATTGGTTGATTTCCTGCTAATCAATCAAGAGTCAATGCCACTCTGCCACATCATCATCAAAGAAGCACAAGAAGCACAAATGATTGCCAGGTTGGCAATCCAAGTGAAAAAATGTTATTCTCAGCCTTTGGATCAAGTTTTAGGAGAAAGAGAATGAGAAGATGCTTATTTGACGGTTAGAGATCATCTCCTTCAACAACCCCAACCCCTCTCATTCTCCTATAAAAACCCCCCTTTTCCCTGTAATCTTTCATCCCTTTTTCATTTTTACTGTTATAATGTTAGATTGTATTTAGAATGTTTAATTTTCTTTTTTTTATAAATGATGTAATGAGGTTTTGATTTAATAAAAGTTGATTTGAAGTTTAATTGTCTCTCTTTTTAATATCACGTTTTTATTTTTACTATTATTATTTATTCGCATTTTCTAAATATACAAGTTGACGTTATAACTGAGAAAAATTTATATATGCTAATTCAATAGCTTATTTGAATTATAAGAGTGGAATAGGGAAAAACATTTATCCCTACTGGATAAATAATAAACATGTGACATGGTTCGTGGTTCGTGATTGTGGATCGAAATCTTGTTCATTGTTCGAGTTATTTTTGGTTCGAGTTAAATGGTGGTCCTTAATGGTGGTGTTTTGGTGTCGATTTAGATAAGACGGTTCAGCACCGTTCTTCGTCATCAAAGGATTCTCTATAATGGTTAAGCACTAGTTTAATATTTCTCAACTTTTTCGTTTAATCTGTTTGTATAATGTATTTGAGGATTTTCTTTGATCTGATAAGCTGATATGAGTTTGTATGTTTATAAATTTGGATCTGATTTTTCTGTTACATTTATATGATTAGATTTTGGTCTGCTATGCAATCATGTTTGAATGCTGCCAAGTTGTTAACTGTGCTCAAGATGTTAGTAATATCATGTAGTTGTTGTAACTGAGAGCCTGATTTTGTGGTTTTTATTCGATTCAAAATGAGAATGGGTTAACTGATATTAGTGTTTTAGTCTGCCGAGTTCTTGTTTAATTTTAGCTTGATGTTATTTGGTAAGACTGAAATTATATATGTTCACTGTTAGGGGAGTTTGGGTGTGGATCTGTTTTCAGAATCATATTACTGTTTTGTTCATTAACATTTCATCATATTATTCTTGCTGTTAATTGGTTTCTAGTGGCTGAATGTTTTGTTATTTTTAGATACTACTTTGTTATTTAGTATTTTTAGATGCTGAATGTTTTATTTTGATTATGTGTATATCATGTGTATTTGGGTTAATTGATATATTTGTTTGATAAAAGTCAACTGTTGAATTTGTTTTATCATTCTGATAATTTCATTGGACTGATTGCGTAGCCTTGTGCGTTTAGTTTATATTGTTGTTATAACAGTAATTTGAGTAGTTAATTCTCAACTGTAATTCCAAATATTTGGTTTAATGTTTTAAAATAATGATTGCAAAAAAAGTGTCTCTCATGGGTCTAGACCTCGTGACGTCCCACTTAAATGTCCAACGCCCCAACCACTGGGCTAACCTCACGTTTTTGTTTAATTCTTCTTTGTGTATTTAATATACTATCAATAAATTGAGCTGTCAACTTTAATATAAACATTTTTTTTCATTGCAAGTTTTAAAAGTTTAAACCATTCTCTTAATTAAACTTTTGTTAAATTTTGTTTTATATAAAAAAGGTTTTTTATCATTTTTGTTAAAATATAAAGTTTAAAAATTACATAATTACTTTTGTTTAAAGAAAGTGTTTAAATAAATAGTTTCATTTAATTAGTTTAAATAATAAATAAATAAAGTTTTAAAAAAAATTAAATTACTTTTAGAATTTATTTTGTTTAAATATTTTGTTACAATAAGAAGTAAAAAAGATATAGATTTAATTTTCGTCTTTTAGATTTAATTTGGGTAGACGGTTCATGCACTTTAGGTTAAAAAGTAGGATTTTAGATAAAAACCGAAACCAATTCAAATCCATTGTCCAATTCAAAATGAAAGTCTCAAATTCACAATTTCTTCGTGTACAACGAACCGGAATCACTCTCGTGTTTAATTAATCGGTCTTTAGTTTATTTTGGATTATTACTTTTTCCTAAAGGTAATTTCCTAAATTTGCTCTATAACGTATTATATTAAAATACACAGACATTTTCCCACACATAAAAAAATTTGGCGCCGCTGTCGGGGAAATTGTGTACGATTCTTTCGATTGCGATTTGTTGATCGTTGATTTGAAGACCCTTTCTGTCCTCGGAAAGTTTTGTTATTTTCATATATATATATATATATATATATATATATATATATATATATATATATATATATATATATATATATATATATATATATATATATATATAATAAATATCATTTTTTGTGTTTTTTGTGATTAATATATTGTATCATGTAGAACAATAAATTTACCTACTTCCAAAAGCGTGAAAACGCAAACCTTAGTTGGGATTTCATCACCTACCTATTTGTATTCGAATCCAAAACAAAAAAATAAAGGCAAAATAGATAAATACTAATAAAAAGTTTGAACTCGATTTATACAAACTATAAGGTGGGTATAAGGCGACGAGCTATAAAAGGCCGTCTAAGGAAAAATGTTTTTAAGTGTTTTGTGCCACCTCGTTTCCCCGCTTTCTTGTGCGTATATTGAGAGGGACGACTGATTATTGGTTTGCCAACTCAAGTAGTAATAAACCTTATTTTTGTCGTTGTTTACTTATTGCACCTCGAGACGTTTAGGTTTTCACCTACGTTTCAAAGTCGACCAAGGGTAGTTTACTCCCATAGTAATTATCCTTACTCCTTGTTTTATCATAAAAATTTTGATCCCTCGGTTGACAATTAAAACTCTCGTGAGGACCCCCACAATTCTCACAACAAAGATATTGTTGTGATAAACTCGGTGAATCGTGTGGATAACAATTAACATTATAGTTTTGATTGTAGCCCGGTTCTTGCTCGTAATTAAGCGAGAATCGATGCGAACAACACCAAAATGAGAATCGTTTCCACGTAACTCACACGAGGGTGTCTCGTATGTGGGGTGTGGAGGTAGGTAAAAATGGAGAGAGTTATTTGAAAATTTTGGGTTTTGCATGAAGTAATATCATTACAAAAAGGACAAAATACAACTCGTAAATCGTTAGGTAAATCATTTCCACAACGCTCGCACGTACACCACCGACATGGTAAAATACCATATAACGGCTCTCCCCACCCTACACAACGGACGAAGGAATTCATAGAAGAATTAAAAATAAGAGGGTGAAGAGAAAAGAATTAAACATGATAGAGGATTAAGAAGATTATTTTTGGTATTTTTATTTGGTATTGTTCAATCAAAGATTGAGAAAAACAAGGAGTAAGGATAATTACTATGGAAGTAAACCACCCTCAGTCGACTTTGAAATGTAGGTGACAACCTAAACGTCTCGAGGTTCAATAAGTAAACAACGACAAAAATAAGGTTTATTACTACTTGAGTTGGCAAACCAATAACCGGTCGTCCCTCTCAATATACGCACAAGCAAGCGGGGAAACGAGGTGGCACAAAGCACTTAAAAACCTTTTTCCTTAGACGGCCTTTTATAGCTCGTCGCCTTATACCCACCTTATAGTTTGTATATATCGAGTTCAAACTCTTTATTAGTATTTATCTATGTTGCCTTTATTTTTATTTTTTTGGATTCGATTACAATAGCTAGGTGATGAAATCCCAACTAAGGTTTGCGTTCTCACGCTTTTGGAAGTAGGTGAATTTATTGTTCTACATACTACAATATATTAATAACAAAAACACGAAAAATCGATATTTATTATATATATAGAAAAATGACAAAACTTTCTGAGGACGGAAAGGGTCCTCAAATCAACGATCAACAAATCGCCACGAAAGAATCATACACAATTTTTCCGGCAGCGGCCAAAATTTTTGATGTGTGGGAAAGTGTCGGTGTATTTAATATAATACGTTATAGAGCAAATAATAGAAAATTACCTTTAGGAAAAAGTAATAGTCTAAAATAAGCTAAAGACGGATTAATTAACACGAGAGTGATCCCGGTTCGTTGTACACGAAGAAATTGTGAATTTGAGACTTTCGTTTTTAATTGGACAAACGATTTGAATTCGTTTCGGTTTTTTATCTAAAATACTATGTTTTTTAACCTAAGTGCATGAATCGTCTACCCAACTAAATCAAAAAGACAAATTTAAACTATATTATTTTTTTTTTTACTTTTTAATTTATTGAAACAAATTTACTTAAACAAAATTAATTTTTAAAAGTAACTAAATATTTATTTATATTATTTTTTTTCTTTTTTAAAAACTAAAATAATTGTGATAAAATAAAATAAATTGTAAATTTAACAAAATTATTATAAACTTTTTATTAAACTAGAAACTACAATGGACAAGAAAAACATTTATAGTTAAGAAAATCAGATAAACAAACGTGATATGAGCTAAAATTATTATGTTGATAATAAAAAGATGTCCCAGCTCAGTTGTTAAGTTGTTGGTGTGTGAACCTTGAGGTCAAGGGTTTGAGTCCCTCTAAGGACAAATTTTTGTAATATATATTTTTAAACGGTAAATTAATATATGCTAGAATTCAGCAAGATATAAAAACACAGCAGACTACGACAATAAACAGATAAATCAACAATTAAACAAGTAACCAAATTTCATCAACTTAGAAAAGCAGTAAAGGAAATATAGCAAATGTTCAGAACTAAATTTAAGCAGAAAATACTCAAATAAACCCCACAAAAAACTAATCAAGTTCAGACATATTTAAACACCAACCCCCTTAATTACAACAGACTCTATTTAAACTTGATGGCAATAATCATAAACTGAAGACAATGAATCAGCATATTCGTTAAATTCACTAAACCAAACACAAACAAAAACCAAGCAGCATCTCTGATTTATTATGACTGATTTTACCCAAAAGTCAAGTATGATATCGCCAAAACAATCTATTGCAGCAAAGCAATTCAACTATCAGTAGAAGCAAATTAGGCAGATATCTATAACAAATAAAACATCACAATAAAGATTCACGAATCAAAGACCACAAATATTACACATATCAGATTCAAAATGAAATAACCTCAATCTTAATAGAAACTCAAAACAGATATGTCTAAACAGTTCAAGCGATAAACAGTAACTTAAATCAATTCCACAATTTCATGAAATAGATCTAACATCAAACTCATATGCAATATCATAAAAAGAAAAAGATAAGTATGCAGTAACAGATTATAAAAGCTTCCAGCATATTCAGTTAACAGATAACATTAATCTATAAATGAGATAGATCTTCGCAACAATAAACTATAACAGATTTAATCAACTAGCACAAGCAGCTTAACTCAAAATCATCATAACCATATTTCAACTAATTCATAAAATAAAATAGAGAATTATTCAAATTAAAACATAAAACTTAATATAAATTGAGCTTGACCTTTTAATGGAGGTAACCATTGATGTAGAAGCATCAGCGCTGAGCTGGCTTACCTATCTCGACCACAACTATCATACCACCATTATAAACAACTTGACCCAATCACCATGAATAAACATCACCATCGAATCCACCAATATCAATCGAACCATCAGCTTCTTTTTTAATATTTATCAATGGATAAACATTTATCCCTAATTTATTCTTATTTATTCATAAAAGCTATGGCATAAGCTCATATAAACAATAACAATTATAACAAATTTTATAATTTAGATCGTAAACAGTTAACATAACTAAACATAAACAAGAGATGTGAAGATTAAAACTGAAATTTTATTAACTCCAAAATATCATTACAATACTTTTAAAGAAAAACTTACAAATCTTTTTTCTTTTGAACGGCACTTTATTAGAAACAAAACTAGCAAGCTGCTAGATTACATCATAATAAGGTTGGATTTTTTAACCAGTCATTCCAACCATAGTTAAAAGTACTCCTATTACAACACCAATAATATGAACAACTAATAACGTCATAAAAAACTCTTCTTTCTTTGGCATCTTAGCATCAAAAATAATCTTGTTGCGAAAGGACCATAGCAACCACCACATAACATAAAACACTCCCCCCCCAGCATCTTTTTGTTCCTAGATTTCAACTGAATATTGTCAAACCAAAACAACCACTCCTCAAACGAGCATAAATCAATGTTGTCCAGATCCCACCAACGAAGTATTAATTTTGTAACGTGACGCACCGTATCACACGAGAAAAACAAATGTCCAACAGTCTCAACTCCCCTATTACAATTAGCACATAAAATAGAACAATTAGAATACATCACTTAGATATGTTGAATCTTGTCAGAAATGAATTCGTCGAGATCTTCCACATCAATATATTAACTTTAATCGGCACCATGTTGTTCCAATACATCTTCTTGTCTCCTTTCGGTAATGTAACTTCATCTATCAAAATCTTGTATGATGAAACTGAGAACAATCCATCCTTATCTAGACCCAACACCCACCTGTCTTCATTCGAATTAAGATTCACTCCACTAGACCTGTTCACCAGACCTGTATATTGCTCCATTTCAGCACCAGCTCTCGGACACCTTCTGAATGATGAAAAAAGATCAGGCTGAGCTAACTTGTTTCCCACCGAAATGCACCTACAATCTTCAAGAGCATACATTCGATGGAAACTATCTTTAAGAATCCCCCCCCGTACACCAGTGATCCTCCCAAAAAGAAGTACTCATACCATTTCCCAGCTTGATTTTAAAATAACTCATTACATCTATTCCTTTACCCTTTAAATTCTGAATTTCCTTAACTATATCTAACCCGCTGGACTCATACCCCTTTGGAACAATGCCATTCAGCTTACCATTATCCCCATGTATAGAACGAATTACTCTCGCCCATAATGAGTTCTTTTGATTAACAAACCGCCAAACCCACTTAATCAACAAGCCTCTATTCAACGCATAAAGACTCGAAATCCCAAGCCCTCCATTCTCCTTAGAAGCTAGAGCTTTCTTCCAATTCACCCACGATGATTTACGACTATTCATAGCATGGCCGTTAAAAAATGACTCTGAAGTGCTTCTAAAGCCTTAAGAATACCCATCGAAACTTTAAAGATAGAAAAATAATACAATGGGATAACTCTAACACCGATTTAACTAAAGTCAGACGGCCACCTATAGACAATGACTCCAACTTCCACTTTGATAATCTTTCCTTGACTTTATCAATAATACCATCCCAAATATTATGTCGCGTCATATTACCACCCACTATAGATCCAAGGTAAGTGAAAGGAGCCTTAAGAACTAAACACCTAATTCGTGAAGCTGCTAAAATCACCTTATCATTATCAATATTTATTCCCATTATTCGACTCTTGCTCATATTAATCCGTAAACTCGATGCTCTATGAAAACATTCCAACACACTAACCAATGTACTAATATTACTATCACACCATTTCCCAATAAAAACAACATCATCCGCATAAATGTGTGCCAAATTAGCTAAACCTCTCCCTAATCTTATACCAAGAAACATACCCGCATCTACTACACGTTGGAATGATAAATGTAACGATTCCATAATAAGAATATATAAAAACGGAGATAAAGGGTCACCTTGTTTTAACACTTACCTCTAACAACCCAGAAATCGACTTCACTATTTAATACTATTTTACGTATATTTTTGAAATTTTTAGAATTTTTGTTGATTATATGTTTGACGGTTTAAGTTGAAACCAAGGTTGGAGGTCTTAATTTTAACGTTTCACGATTTAAGAGGAACCGATGAAGATTACGATACTGACGGATGCCCAAAATTTATCTTTTATTATCGATTGATCGATATTTATATTTTTTGAAGTTTTTATTTGTATTTCATGTTAAGTCGAGTCGGAACCGTTTTATTCCATTTTGGGTGCGTTTGAATCATTTAAAAGCATTTTGCAGTAGCCAGGATGAACCCCGACTGCCGCAAAATTTCAAAACCGACACTTGGGTTAAATTCCCGCTCATTAAATATTAATTTGCCATTAAGGCCAAAAGAAAGCCAATTTTGCAAAAAGGTCCCTCCCAAATTTTTAAAACAAACAAACAAACACACACTAAATCATTTTTACCAAAAACATTTCCCACTCTCTTTCTCTCTTCTCTTTGGCCGTCGGCCTACACCACCACCACCATCACATTACCAATTTTTTCTTGTTTTTTGGAAAAACTAATCAAAGACCAATATTACATTTACCTTTGTAAGTCTTTCTAACTAATTTAATCATACATGCATCATCTTTGTGTTTTCAAAAAAAAAATATTTTTGATTAAGTGGGTTTTGATCTATTTTTCTTCATTGCTTGTTCTTAATATGTGTTTACAAATGAAAGGAAACAATTAATCAAGTTAGAAACAAATTTTTCTTGGTGTTTTTTTCATCAAACCCCACGGCCAAAAGGGGGTGTTTGTTGATTTTGATTTTTGATGTAATTAACTTATGGGTTTATGTTTAAATACTTGTTTAAATGATTTTTCTTTTTGTTGGTTAGATTGCATGTGCATTTTTTGAAATGGGTTTTTGTGAGAATGAATTATCCAAGTGATTTAGGATGTTGTTGAAGTGTTAGGGTAGTTTATAGATGATTTTAGGATCATAGGAGTAGTCTGGATGGGTTGAAAATGGGTAGAAATGCGATTTGCAAAGTGTTATTTTTAATCAGATTTTTCAAGGCTATTTTTCCTAAATTTAAGTTTGAGTCCAGATTTTTATTATAGGATAAAGTTGTGGAGATTCTTTTTAGCTTCGATTTGATATAAGATAGAGCTTGTAGCTCTAAACGAGTCAAAAGTTACGTTAGTTTCAAGTTTTGTGTACCGGGAGATGAAGGTCGACGTAATCCGAATTTATGTTCGATTTTAGGTCAAATCTCGGGGATTATAATTAGAGTTTTAAAAATTATTGAGGGATTTTCTTCAAAACTTGAGTTTGTGAGTCTATTTTCAAACTTAGATTTTGGTTTTGCAAACGGAAATAGTTAAGTGAGTCAAGTTGGTTTTACAACGTAAGAGTGCAAATCTGCCCGGATTTTTGAAGGTTGGAAATGTGTTGGACAGCGTGACTTAAAAGTGATATCTTTTTATGAAAATTTTTATGAGCTTTTTGCATGATATAAATGAATTCTACAGCGAGTTTCGTAAAAATTCGTGATGTTTAAGTATGAGAATTCAGTCCGTACATTAGGTATGTACCGGCAGAATTGTAAATCGAGTAAATGCTTTAATAACGTAGATCAATGGATGTGTCTAGTAAATATCACTTGGTTGGGGTTTTGGTGTGAGTTTGTATGAACATTTAGTGTTCTTAATTTTGTAAATACAGTACTTGAAGGTACTTTAAAGTGTTGATTCATTTTGCAATTTGTTTGTTAGGTGTCGTAATTGAATTCAAGGGGCGTCCACATCGTCGGTGATTGTTTTCCGTCTACGTCTTCGTAATACTACTACTACTACTTAAGGTGAGTCTATAGCCTCGCTATTTACTGTATTTTAAATGATTTTACCCACGAGGGGGATACATGCTATTTAAATGAAAAAGGAACATAAGTCATGAATGATTGTTGGACCCGAAAGATGTTTGAATTATGTTGAGTAGCTAGTTGCCAAAGACCCTAAATTCATGAACCGTTAACTATTTTTTTATCCTAGTGTGGATTGGAAATAGCCGCTTGAACAATTGGTAGTACTATTGGGTTGACGACCCTATCCTAGACGAGAGTAGTACGTTGAGTACCCTCTGCGATTGGATAACTTGTGTCAAGAAAAAGGTATGATTGGCAACGAATACCTAAGAGGGGCAATGGTTTCACTTAAATCACGCCAGGAATTTGGCGCGGGTGATTAGTTTATGGGGTCGGTGTCATGAGCTTAAACATAATTAAATAGCCTATGCTATAATGAGTAATACCCGATAATAGTTTGTAATGATCTGCATACTATTGAATGATTGTGAATGAATTTTATACTTATGTTCAATCATGATTTTGTAAAACCTATAGATCTCGCTCAACATTATTTGTTGACGACTTTAAGCATGTGTTTCAGGTAATCGAGGATGATAGAGGCGGAGCATGCAATGGATGTTGTTGTGGCTTGTGGATGGTCTAACTTGTTTTTCCTCCCTTTTAACAAATACAATTTGTATTTCTTGTATGTTTTGTAAAAAATGGGGTTGGTTTTAAACGGGTTGAGATTTGTGGGGACCTAACGCTACTCTGTTACATTTTGGGGTGGGAAACTTTTAGACAAATTTATGTTGTTGTTGTAATTTAACAAGTTTTTAATTTACATATGTTTAAAACGTCTATTTTGAGTCGTTAAATATGGCTTGTGTGGGATGATTCTTTGACTAACACCCAGTTGTGATATTCCGCTGCGCAAGGTAAATTGGGGGTGTTAGATTTCCAAATTGAAATTCTTCAGTAGGACTTCCATTCACCAAGATCGACCCTCTTGATGACTTCAAACAGCACTGAATCCAATTCCTCCATTTTATACCAAAACCAAATTTACCAAGCACTTCATCTAAAAAATCCCAACGAACAGAATCGTATGCCTTCTCGAAATCCACTTTGAAAATAAAAGATTGCTTCTTTTTCGACTTACACCACTTAATTACTTCATTTAACATGAAAGGACCATCGAGAATCTGTCTATCCGTAATAAAAGCCGATTGCACTTCGTTAACTAGATCATCTAACACCTCAACAAGGCGGTTTGCTAACACTTTTGCAATAATTTTATACAAACATCCGATCAAACTAATAGGCCAGAAGTCTTTGACTAAATTAGCATTAGAAACTTTAGGGATTAAAGTAATAAAAGACGAATTACAACCTTTAGGCATATCCAAAAACTTAAAGAAATAACTTACAGCCTCGCGAACGTCTTTCTGAATAAGAGGCCAAAAATGTCTAAAAAACCCAAAAGAATAACCATCTGCACCGGCGCTTTATCAATCCCGCAATCCCACACAACATTCTTAATCTCTTCATTTGACACCTCACCCTCCAAAAAATTCTTTTGATTCTCTGAAATCTGATTTGGGAACTCCATCTGAATGCTTGTTACTTTACTAGGAGGAACACAAAATCTCTCCTTAAAATATTCTAAAAATTCGTTTTTCACCATTTTCGGATTATCAACCCAGACCCCATCCACCATAACTCCTCTCACATTCATATTGGACCTCTTCTTATTCAAGATTCCATGAAAAAATCTCGAATTTTCATCACCTTCGCAAGCCCACTTAAGTTTAACCTTCTGAGCAACTTCTTTAGCACGCAAAAAATCAATTTGATGAATCTTATGCATAATTTCTACCCGTTGTTGCACCACATCATCATTCCCATGACCACTATCAATGATCTGATCAATGTCATGAAGATCCCGAACATACTGCTCTCTATCATTATTACCACCTGCATTAAACTTAATCTTCCACTCCCGAACTATGTTTTTTAAAACTTTGAGTTTACCCATCAGTCTATACATCGGATTTGTATCACTCCCCACGTAACTCTTCCACGCTCCTTCCACTACCTTATTAAAACCCTCAACTTCTATCCAATAATTAAAGAACTTAAACAGCGTAGGACCGTAATCAAACACCATTTCTCGAAGGATTATAGGACGGTGATCCGACAAATATCTATCTAAGGAATTAGCTATGATATTTGGACACGAATTTAGCAAATTATGAGACACCAAAAATCTATCCAGTTTACTCATCTTTTTTCCAGATTTATAACACCACGTAAACTGACATCCACCAAGATTAATTTCCACAAGACTCGAAGTTTTTATAAAGTCATTAAGCAAATTCGCACCTTTAACACTAAAAACGAAACCAAACCTGTCAGTCTTATATCGGACTTCATTGAAATCTCCCATCACAACAACATCCCCATTCCATCTTCCAATCTCTATTTGCAAGTATTCCCACAACATACATTTTTCGCTAATATCTTGTGGAGCATACACCACAATTATCAAAGTTTTCTTCCTGGTATGACACCAAAAACCTCGAATAATAACAAACGAATCAGATGCCAAAAACTTGCAAATCTAACTAAAAATTATCATTATAACAGTAAAGAAAAGAAGGGATGATTTTTTACAGTGAAAAGAAGGGGATTTTATAGGAGAACCCGAGGGTGGGTTTGTTGGTGAAGAGTGGTTTGTGGCCATTGGATCATCTCTTCATCATCTCTCTCTTCTGTTTTCAATCCACGGCTGATATTCACCATTGTGCATACGGATTCCACCGTGGCACAAGGTGTGTTAGTTTGCTGCTTACCTGGCATGATGTGATTGGTTCTCTTCAATATGGTAGGAAATAGACCTATCAGAGCCCTTTTGATGACAATACAAACAACCACGCGGCACCTTGTACTAGGAATCTGAGTGTAGACCACGCTCTAATTCTTCCTCTTTATTCTGATTAGCTTGCGAGTGTACATCAATCACCAATTAATTGGAAACCCCCAAATTTTTAGGGTTTATTTACTGGGAATAAGTTCTTCGTTCTTCCCCTTTTTTTTTCTTTCTCACGTTTTATTCTTTTCTTTGTTTTGTGCTTTTGACTGACTTGTTGACCATAGAAGTAAATATATATCCTTCATCCACCGTCTTTAATTTTTGGGCTTGGAGTCCAAGATGCAAAAACTATATACTCCATTCGTCTCTTTAATTTTGATTTGGGCTTTAGGACCCAAAAGTATAATTACTTCCATCCATATCATTTGTTTGGGCTTTCATTTGGGCTTTTTGTAAAATAAATGTATCCAAACTTCATTAATGGGTTTCCAGGCCCATTAAGCACATGTGGGTCTGATAATTGTAGTCTTACGTCTTTTAGGAAAAAGAGCGTAATCAGGGTAAGTACGACGATTTAGGAAAACCGTGCACAAATTACCCAAAGGTGAGTTCGATCTCAAGGAGGCTAGTGTGTTGTGTTAAATCTTGATTAAATATTTGTGATTATGATTATGAAGAATGAAAAGAGAAAAGGATGACGGTTACGATTAAAATTACACTAAGACGAAAGTCGTAAACGTAAAACCATAAAACGTGACAAAATTTAAAAATTACCCTAAAAATTCCTAGAAAATTGCAATAAATCCTAAAAAAATGCAATTAGAGTTTACAAAAAATCAAAAATCACACAAACCTTTTATTTAATTAAATAATAATTTTTAATACTAATTAAAGCCCAAAAAATTAATTTAATTAACAAAAATCCCAAAATGAGATTTTTCAATTTGTAAACCTCTAAAATAACTTAATTAAGCTAAAAACTATTTTTGAAAATTTTAAAATTAATTAAAACTATTTAAAAATGATTAAAAGCTTTTAAAATATTAAAATAATCCTAAAAATTAATTAAATGACAAAAAAATTAATCTAAAAGTTTTAAAAATCCTAACTTAATGTTTTTAACCTAGGAAAAATGAAAAAGTTGCAAAAATATTAAAAACAATTTTTAATAATAAAATATTAATAAAAATCCATAAAATATAAAAAAGCTAAAAACTTGCAAACTAGTTTAATTTAACTTAAAAAAATAGAAAATGTAAGTGAAATTACAAAAATACCCCTAATGGGCCTCCAAATGGGCTAAAACTTAAAACAGTCTAAGCTTAATGGGCTTTTTGGCCCAATAAGCAAAAAGTTATCCAAATAAGCTGAAACGTTCCAGTCTAGCTTAAAATTCAATTTTAAATACAAAATTCTAAAGGCCCAAAAGCTGAAAGTGAGCTTATCACATCTTAATAAGCAAACAGCTTATTCTTAATGGGCTTTTTGGTCCATTAAGCCATAAGCTAATGCCATAAGCTAAAATTTGACACACATCCTTCTCTTGACCTTATAAAGCTGTTTGTAAAAAGAATTTTTGAATAAGCCCGAGAAATAAGCCTTAAATAAGCAAAAGCTCTCTACACAAAATGACAAAATAGTCGTTTTCGAGTTCTAGACCAATTCAAGGGCTGATTCTTTTTGCAAAATGTTTCAAATCACTTAACTAAGATTAATAATCAAAAATATTTCAAATAAGCACACTAAATAAGCTAGAATAAGCAATAAGGCTTTTTGAAAAAGAAAAGTCAATTCGTTTTCTAGTCAAAGGCTCAAATGCTCCAGAATAGTCAAATGGGTCAAATAAGGAAGATTGATTACAAAAACTAAGTTGTTGCACAATAAAATAAGCTATTGTAGCTTATTAATAAGCTAAATGGTAATTAACATTAGCAGTGGCTAGTAGCAGTGGGAAAGGATTCCCACTGTTTGACTTTCTTGACCTTGGATTTTAGTGAGATTTACTTGGATTCAGTGGACAATCGAGGCACCTTTATAACCATTGAGTTATAAGGAGTCAATAACAAGAAAGAAATCACAATAACACTTAGCCAATTAGTGCAGTTAATTCAAACAGGCACCAGACATTGCACAAATATGAAAAATAAGCAGATTAAGCAAGATTAAGCCAACCAAATTGAACCAAAAGCATACACAAGCTATAATAAACTTAAATAAGCAATAATAAACTTGTTTCATGCACTGGTTTAAAGTTTAGACCTAGATTCAAGCCTATGAATATTATTGATGAACAAATGATGAACACAAGATGACTTTGCTGATATACTTGACCAATCTTTGAACTTTAAACCCTCAAATCAATTAATCAGATTACACAAACTTTGTTTTACCACTTGTATACCCTAGATTAGCACGCAATCTAAGTGTGCACAAGATCTTAATCAAAAATGACCTAAAACAAACCAGTTATGAAAGATATTCATATTTGATGTTACAAAGCACAAAGCTTGCATATATTAGCACGCAATCACTTAATTAATAGATACCAACACTTAACAACCTTAAACCCTTACTCAATCTAACATACAAGTCACAAAACAGTAAACCCAAACACTCCTTTCACTTTTTAAATAAAGATTTAACAAAGCAAATGTGTTAAACGGGTTACACCAAGCTCAATAAAGAATCAATACAACATTCTTATCAAGTGAGAACAAGATTCAAGCCATAAAAACACAACATACAACAGCAGAATGCAGAATCACTTATAACCACTTTTCAAAAAGATTTTTGGAAAGAAAGGCTCAAACCTCATGAATTTACATCCATACTCACGTTTGTTTGATCTTATGTGCCTAGCTTAACAAGGCACAAGCTTCCAGTAACACCTGCTAAGAACAACAAAGTCAAAGCAACAATTTTATAACAGAAAAATGAAGAAAATGAAACTGATCTACTCCAACTTTGTTCCCCACTCCTTGATTCTTCCCAAACCTAGACCTCACTACACCTTGATAATCTTCTTATCAGGGTGCTATGATCAATCCAAGGCCCAAAAAGTTTAAGTGTTTGAACTAAGACTTAGGAAAATAATCAGATTTTTGAAAACTTTTTGCAAACACTTGCACAATCCTTAAAACTAAACTTTGAAACTTCAATTTCACAAACATATAACAATAAAAATAAGAATAAAGATTGGAACTTGGAATTCATCACAAAATCAAACACTTTTACATTCACATAGAAATAAGGCTTTACAGATTTTTGACCTAGGAATCCAAGAACAAGGACTAATGTGTGATGCTAAGGCCTTTATATAGGCTACAACGAGTCCTAACATGCTAAAAAATAAGTAAAACCCTAGTGCATAAAGTTCCAGAATTGCCCTTAAAGATTTGAACTTTTGTTGACTGAATTTGACTTGGAAGGAGATACATGTGATGCCAGTGGTGAAAAGTTGATCCAATGGGTCTAATGCAAGCTTAGGATGTAAGCAAAGGCTTGGGTCGTTGATTCTCTGCAAGTATTTTGTTTGGGAGTGAATAGTGGGTCAGGGGAGGGTGGTAGAATCATGTGAGGTGATGGTGATGGGGGTTTAAGGGTGGGTTTAGGATTAGTCATCCCTTAATCACAAATCTGGAGTTGGTTAGGGCTTAATTCACAATAATTAAGGAAAACCCAATTTTTGATATGAACATGAAGAACACTTGGTGTGATCTGTTTTGGGTTTTAAAAACGTGTTTAGGCGCGAGTTTAACTAATTAATATAATAAGTTAAACTGGTGGTGAGTGGGATTATGATGTGGCAAGTTGGTGGATTGTGATTGGATGAAAAGAGATAGTGGGGCACGTGGCAGTCTCTGATTAGTTTAGGTAAGGTTCATGTCTTGGCAGTTTTAACCCCCCATATTTGCAAGTGTGTGTATATTGTATTAAACTGGCCAAAACTTGATTTCCTTTTTAATTCAAGTTTTGTTTTTCATACTTTGACCACAAAATGTTTTGCAAAGTATTTTCAAAGGTATTTCTTGTAATTTGATGATTCTTCAAGGGATCTTTTTGACATTCTTCATTATTCAAGGTCTTTACTTGTTTCTTTGTCATCATGGAGGACTAGAAGTGACAAGTCTTCAAATTTGAGGGGCCATTCTTGCCAATTATTCAAAGTTGAGGGTCCTTTTTGTAATTTTGATAAACTTTAAGGACCAAACTTGTAATTATGAATATACAAGGGTTTAAAGTGTCAATTATTCAATAATGAAGGACCTTTCTTATACAATCTTCAATTCTTCAAGGACTTTTCTTGGAAAATCAACTCTAGGGTCCGGTTCATTGTCCGGCTTCGTTTCCCGTGTTCGTTTTTGCTTGTTTCTTGTGATCTTTTGCCATTTTCTCAATATCCGTGCCTAAAATACACATTGAACAAACACAAGCATATATTGGGCACATTTTATGATATTTTAACCATATTAAGCCCGTTTTGGATGATCAGACTATGTATAAAAGTAGTCTCATCACTCCCCCATACTAAACCATTGTCGTGCCCTCACGCAGTGCTAGAATAAAGTATCATAGCACCTCCAAAATTAATTTTTATGCACTTTTATTGAATTATAAACTTACTACACTACTACTACTTGCTATTACTTGCGTTTTAGACATAATGTATGATTTTCATCGCAATATGGGACGTTTAGGTTCATAGAACAAGAACACGTGAATGCTTCGTTAGAAATAATTTCGTCGTCCTCGATTTTCACCCAATTCCTTTTCCGTTGTAGTGTACTTAAGTTGAGCCTCGGTCATCGTCTTACTAGCATAGTGGATAGGCAAGAAGTGCTTTTTATGACGTTGCCCCAAAACGGCCCCAATAGCGTAATCACTTGCATCACACATAAGTTCAAAGGGGAGGTTCCAATTGGGAGCAACAAGAATGGGAGCTTAGGTAAGTTTCCTCTTAAGGATTTCAAAGGCTCGTACACAATCTTCGCTAAAGACAAAAGGAGCATCTTTTTCGAGAAGGTGTGTAATAGGTCGAGAAATCTTTGAAAAATCCTTGATGAATCGACGATAAAAGCCCGCGTGGCCTAGAAAACTCCTAACCCCCTTGACGGTTTTGGGATGAGGTAATTTGGTGATGACGTCTACCTTAGCTTTGTCTACCTCAATCCCCGCTTTCGAGACCTTGTGCCCTAAGACGATTCCTTCCTTACCAATAAAATGACATTTTTCCCAATTGAGCACAAGGTTGGTTTCCTCACAACGTTTCAACATATGTTTCAAATTTCCTAGACACGAAGTGAACGAACTACCAAACACGGAAAAATCATCCATAAAGACTTCCATCGTCTTCTCGATCATAACATGAAAAATAGCCATTATACACCGTTGGAAAGTTCCCGATGCATTGAAAAGTCCGAATGGCATTCTACGATAGGCAAAGGTTCCATATGGACACGTAAACGTAGTTTTTTCTTGATCACGAGGATCGATGGGGATTTGGAAGTAACCGAAAAAACCATCTAAGAAGCAATAGAAATCGTTTCCCGCAAGACGCTCCAACATTTGATCCATGAAGGGCAAGGGAAAATGGTCTTTACGAGTGACGTCATTCAACTTATGATAGTCGATACACACCCTCCAACCGGTCACGAGTCGAGTTGGAATTAACTCGTTGTCATCGTTTGGCACAACGGTCATTCCTCCTTTTTAGGGACACAATGAATGGGACTCACCCAAGGGCTATCGGAAAATAAGGTAAATCATTCCCGCGTCAAGGAGTTTAAGGACCTCCTTTTTGATGACGTCGTGAATTTTAGGGTTCACCCTCCTTTGACATTGGATTGCGGGCTTGTAGTCTTCCTCCATTAAGATTTTGAGGGTACAAAATTTAGGTTCGATCCCCTAAATGTCGGATAATTTCCACACAATTGCCCCTTTGTGGTCCTTTAGAACATCGATAAGTGCGGTTTTTTCATCATCCGAAAGATCCTTCGCAATAATCACCAGAAACTTATCGTCTCCTTCCAAGAATACATATTCAAGATGAGGAGGAAGATCTTTCAATTCGAGGATTGGTGGTTCCTCGATTGAAGATTTGGGTTTGATACTCATAACCTCCTCGGGCGGAGGAAATGGGAAATCGTTAAGAAAATCCTTGATAATCAAGAAGTCCTCATCGTTGTAGAGGTCTTCGTTACAAGTACGAGGAACATCAAATTCTTCCAACATAAAACCACCACCTTCAAACGGAGTGAAGGATGGTGTCGAATTATCAAAAATAGGATCGAGCATAGTGGTATTGCCACTATTTTCTTCATCACCAAAACCTAAAAATTCTTGTGAAAATTCCTCGCAAACGACATCGATCATATCAACCTGGTTTATAGTCGCGACGGAATAAACATGAGAAAGTTGAGAGTTTTGTGTTGCGTTTATAACAAGTTCCTCGTCGTTGAAACATAAGGTGATTTTTCTAGCATGCACATCAATCAACGCCATTGACGTATCCAAAATCGAACGACCTAAAATAAGAGGAACTTGAGGATCCGTGAGAATATCGACTATGATAAAGTCTACCGGATAATAGAACTTTCCCACTTTCACAAAAACGTCTTCGGCCAATCTACATGCGGGAATAGTGGAATGATCGGCCATCTCGATAGACATTCTTGAAGGAGTAAGATTAGGAAGATTGAGCGACTTGAAGATTGCAAGAGGCATCAAATTAATACTAGCACCAAGATCGGCCAAGGCATAGCATTCTTCCATATCTTGAATATCACATGGAATCAAAAATTTACCGGGATCACCGACTTTTTGAGGTATGCGGTTAAGATAAACCGATGAACAACTAGACAATTGTTGCAATTTCTCCTTGTTGTTCAACATACTCTTAAAGTTAGCGGCAAATCAAGGCATCATGACCAAAGCGTCGGCAAAACTTATGTTAAAATGCAAATCACGAAACATTTTCATAAAAAGATCAAATTGGTAATTTTCACGCTCTTGTCGTTTTTCCTTACGAAGTCTCGATGGGTAAGGCAAAGGTGGTGTGGGTTGGGGCATAGGCATAGCCTTTGGAAGCTCGGGTTCCAATGATGGTAATGGGTCAACTGTAGGTGTGGTTTGAGCGATACTTTGTGGGATTGTGATATGCTCCTCTTCGACCACCACCTCGGGTTCTTCCTCAATTTCCTCCACCGTAGGAGTAATTGGTTGAGGAGTCGGTTCCTTAAAGGTCTTACCACTGCGTGTGGTAATCACTTTCATCTCTCCCTTAGGGTTATACACGGTGTTACTAGGAAGACCACTCGAAGAAGACGGCTTACACATTATAGCCTCAAACATGCTAGAAATTTTATCCTCAAACATAGATTGCCTCTTGTCGGCCTTAAGCATCTCTTGTTTTATCTCATGTTGGCCTTGTTCCATCTTTTGTTGGTTTTTTGTAACCTTTGCACATTACTCTCCATTTTGTATGCATGAGTCTTAAGTTCATTTGCTAACTCGTTTTTCAACTCATTTTTCAAATCATTCTTAAACTCGGATCTTAGGCTAATGATCTCCCTTTGTGTATTATCAAACCTAGCATAATTTACATTTGCATATTCAACAAATTCATTTAGAAGAACATTCAAGTTTTGCAAACCTTTGTTGTTGTTTTGAAAATCACGGTTTTGATTTTTGTTTTGCACTTGGTTATTAGTCCCTTGATTCGCATAGTTCTTACCCTTATAGTTGCTCCTTTGATTTCCTTGGTAACCAACTTGATTGTTTCGATCATTGTTAGCATTTTGATTTGGTGCAAAACCCGGTGGAGTCAATTGATTAGTGTGGGTAACTTGACCGTTTTGGTTATAAGTTCCCGTGGCCGCGTAGGCACTCGAAGTGTTACCACCGTTGGTAATGCACTCGGAGAAATCATGACCTCCACCACAATACATACAAGAAACCTCAACTGCTTTAGCCGTAGTGGGAGTGGGTTGTTCACCAACTTTAAACTCAATTAACAATCCTTTAAGCTTATCAAAAATCTTGTTTTCCAAATTTGCCTCTATTTGGCAAGCATGGATGGTATGTGACAATGAAGGCGAAGACGAAGTCTTATGAACACTCGATGTGCTACGAGGACTATAGACCTTAGACCTATTTTTAATGATCAACAACGCTTCCTCGACCGTTTTACACAAAAAATTACCACCCGCAGCGGCATTAAGATAATCTCTCTCATGATCGTTCAATCCATTGTAAAACGTGTCAATTTGATAAAAGTCGGAAAAACCATGATGAGGACACTCATGTAACATTTCCTTAAACAGATTCCAAGCCGTCAAAAAACTCTCATTAAACTCTTCTAAAAACTTTGAAATCTCGTTTTTCAAATACGTAGTCTTAGAGGGCGGGAAAAATTGGTTCACGAACTTCGAAACGAGATCCTTCCACGTCAATATAGAATTGGGTGGCTCTTTCTCTAACCAAACTTTAGCGGGGCCCGCTAAGGAATGTGGAAAAAGCATCATCTTAATCGAGTCGTTCGAGACGTCCTTAAACTTGCAAATGGCGGTAAGACGATTGAATTGGCGGATATGGTTGTGAGGGTTGTCCTTTTCATCACCACGGAATTTGTTGTTTTGGATCATCGACAACAAACCCGTCTTACCTTCAAAATTCTCCGCAAGGATAGCGGGAATCACAGTAGCCTCTCCATAACCCTCGGTGGGTGCTTGAAGTAACTCCGTCATAGTACGATTAGCCATGGTTGCTTCTTGTTCTACGATGGGTTCGTCAATAGGAGATTCTTCACTAGAAGGAGTTCCTTCCTTTCGGTTTCTACGTTTACGTGCACGTCTTAATTGGTTATGAGTTTGCATAAACGTCGCGTGGGATGAGCAAAGAAGATTCTTTTTTGTGTTTTTTTAACTTTTTCAATTTTTTTGTGCTTTTGATTGTTTTTACTTTTTTGGATTTTTGTGATGTATTACGTAGACAAAAATCTACAAATCTCTCCTCAAATCAAATCTCTCGATTAAAGGAGCCTCAAGGAATGAAAACAATCACGTGAAGTGAACGCCTTCGATGACTTTAGAACGTTGGTGGAACACCAAAACGTTCAAGAGGGTTTAATCTTTTGAAACCAAGAAAATATATAGATACGTAGATAATACTTTGGTTGGCAAACCCTCGATTAGCCCTTTTTCTCTTAACACGCACAAGCAAGCGGGGGAAACGAGGTGGCGCTAAGCACTGAAGAGCCTTTTTCCCTTAGGTCGTGAAATACAACTGCCTTATATCCACCTTATATTTGTGTTAATTAAAATCAAGCTTCACGAAAGTAATTATCTATTTTGCCTTTTTTCTTTGTTTGAGATTCGAATACAATGATTGAGTGATGAAATCCCAAATCAAGGTTGTGTTTTCACACTTTTGGAGTACTTGTAAATTTATTGTGATACGTATACAATATAGTAATATTTCCCAAAAAACGAAAACCGATAATACGTGTGCTTAGAGTTCTAAAACACACAAATACTTATTATGGTTAATATAAAAACAAAATTTGTTCAAATCAAAACACAACACGCCTCCCTGGTAACGGCGCCAAAATGATAATTGTAGTTTACGTCTTTTAGGAAAAAGAGCGTAATTAGGGTAAGTACGACGACTTAGGAAAACCGTGCACAAATAACCCAAAGGTGAGTTCGTTCTCAAGGAGGCTAGTGTGTTGTGTTAAAACTTGATTAAATATCTGTGATTATGATTATGAAGAATGAAAAGAGAAAAGGATGACGGTTACGATTAAAATTACACTAAGACGAAAGTCGTAAACGTAAAACCGTAAAACGTGACAAAATTTAAAAATTACCCTAAAAATTCCTAGAAAATTGCAATAAATCCTAAAAAATGCAATTAGAGTTTACAAAAAATCAAAAATCACTCAAACCTTTTATTTTAATTAAATAATAATTTTTTAATGCTAATTAAAGCCCAAAGAAATCAATTTAATTAACAAAAAGCCCAAAATGAGATTTTTCAAATTGTAAACCTCTAAAATAACTTAATTAAGCTAAAAACTATTTTTCAAACTTTTAAAATTAATTAAAACTATATAAAAATGATTAAAAACTATTAAGATATTAAAATAATCCTAAAATTAATCAAATGACAAGAAAATTAATCTAAAAGTTTTAAAAATCCTAACTTAATGTTTTTAACCTGGGAAAAATGAAAAAGTTGCAAAAATATTAAAAATAATTTTTAATAATAAAATATTAATAAAAATCTAAAAATTATAAAAAAAAACTCTAAAAACTTGCAAACTAATTTAATTTAACTTAAATAAACAGAAAATGAAAGTGAAATTACAAAATACCCCTAATGGGCCTCCAAATGGGCTAAAACTTAAAACAGACCAAGCTTAATGGGCTTTTTGGCCCAATAAGCAAAAAGTTATCCAAATAAGCTGAAAAGTTCCAGTCTAGCTTAAAATTCAATTTTAAACACAAAACTCTAAAGGCTTAAAAGCTGAAAGTGAGCTTATCACAGCTTAATAAGCAAACAGCTTATTCTTAATGGTCTTTTTGGCCCATTAAGCCATAAGATAATGCGATAAGCTGAAATTTGACACACATCCTTCTCTTGACCTTATAAAGTTGTTTGTAAAAAGAATTTTTGAATAGGCCCAAGAAATAAGCCTGAAATAAGCAAAAGCTCTCTACACAAAACGACAAAATAGTCGTTTTCGAGTTCTAGACCAATTCAAGGGCTGATTCTTTTTGCAAAATGTTTCAAATCACTTAACTAAGCTTAATAATCAAAAATATTTCAAATAAGCACACTAAATAAGCTGGAATAAGCAATAAGCTGTTTGAAAAAGAAAAGTCAATTCGTTTTCTAGTCAAACCTAAAAGTCAAAGGCTCAAATGCTCCAGAATAGTCAAATGGGTCAAATAAGGAAGACTGATTACAAAAACTAAGTTGTTGCACAATAAAATAAGCTATTATAGCTTATTGATAAGCTAAATGGTAATTAACACTAGCAGTGGGAAAGGATTCCCACTGTTTGACTTTCTTGACCTTGGATTTTAGTGAGATTTACTTGGATTCAGTGGACAATCAAGGCACCCTTATGACCAGTAAGTTATAAGGAGTCAATAACAAGCAAGAAATCACAATAACACTTAGCCAATTAGTGCCGTTAATTCAAACAGTCACCAGACATTGCACATATAAGAAAAATAAGCAGATTTGAAGTAATAAGCAGATTAAGCAAGTTTAAGCCAATCAAATTGAACCAAAAGCATACACAAGCTATAATAAGCTTAAATAAGAAATAATAAACTTGTTGCATGCACTAGTTTAAAATTAAGACCTAGATTCAAGCCTATGAATATTACTGATGAACAAATGATGAACACAAGATGACTTTGCTGATATACTTGACCAATCTTTGAACTTTAAACCCTCAAATCAATTAATCAGATTACACAAACTTTGTTTTACCACTTGTATAACCTAGATTAGCATGCAATCTAAGTGTGCACAAGATCTTTGTAAAAAAATGACCTAGAACAAACCAGTTATGAAAGATATTCAGATTTGATGTTACAAAGCACAAAACTTGCATATATCAGCACATAATCACTTAATTAACAGATACCAACACTTAACAACCTTAAACCCTTACTCAATCTAACATACAAGTCACAAAACAGTAAACCCAAACACCCCTTTCACTTTTTAAATAAAAATTTAACAAAGCAAATGTGTTAAACATGTTACGCCAAGCTCAATCAAGCATCAATACAACATTCTTATCAAGTAAGAACAAGATTCAAGCCATAAAAACACAACATACAACATCAGAATGCAAAATCACTTATAACCACTTTTCAAACAGATTTTTGAAAAGAAAGGCTCAAACCTCATGAATGTACATCCAAACTCACGTTTGTTTGAGCTAATGTGCCTAGCTTAACAAGGCACAAGCTTCCAGTAACACCTGCTAAGAACAACAAAGTCAAAGCAACAATTTTATAACAGAAAAATGAAAAAAAAGAAACTGATCTAATCTAACCTTGTTCCCAACTCCTTGATTCTTCCCAAACCTAGACCTAACTACACCTTTATAATCTTCTAATCAAGGTGGTATGATCAATCCAAGGCCCAAAAAGTTCAAGTGTTTGAACTAAGACAGGAAAATAATCAGATTTTTGAAAACTTTTTGCAAACACTCGCACAATCCCTAAAACCAAACTTTGAAACTTCAATTTCACAAACATATAGCAATAAGAATAAGATATAAAGATTTGAACTTGGAATTCGTCACAAAATCAAACACTGTTTCATCCATATAGAAATAAGGCTTTACAGATTTTTGACCTAGGAATCCAAGAACAAGGACTAATGTGTGATGATAAGGCCTTTATATAGGCTACAATGAGTCCTAAATTTCTGAAAAATAAGTAAAACCCTTGTGCATAAAGTTATAGAATTTACCTTGAAGGTTTGAACTTTTGTTGACTGAATTTGACTTGGAAGGGGATACATGTGATGCCAGTGGTGAAAAGTTGATCCAAGGGGTCCAATGCAAGCTTAGGATGTAAGCAAAGGCTTGGGTCGTTGATTCTCTGCAAGTATTTTGTTTGGGAGTGAATAGTTGGGCAGGGGATGGTGGTAGAATCATGTGAGGTGATGGTGATGGGGGTTTAAGGTTGGGTTTAGGATTAGTCATCCCTTAATCACAAATCTGGAGTTGGTTAGGGCTTAATTCACAATAATTAAGGAAACCCCAATTTTTGATATGAACATGAAGAACACTTGGTTTGATCTGTTTTGGGTTTCAAAAACGTGTTTAGGCGCGAGTTTAACTAATTAATATAATTAGTTAAACCGGTGGTGAGTGGGATTATGATGTGGCAAGTTGGTGGATTATGATTGGATGAAAAGAGATAGTGGGGCACGTGGCAGTCTCTGATTAGTCTAGGTAAGGTTCTTGTCTTGGCAGTTTTAAACCCCCCATCTTTGCAAGTGTGTGTATATTATATTAAACTGGCCAAAACTTGATTTCCTTTGTAATTCAAGTTTTGTTTTTCACACTTTGACCACAAAAAGTTTTGCAAAGTATTTTTAAGGGTATTTCTTGTAATCTGATGATCCTTCAATGGCTATTTTTGACATATCTTCATTCTTCAAGGTCTTTACTTGTTTCTTTGTCTTCATGGAGGACTAAAACTGAAAAGTCTTCAAATTTGAGGGACCATTCTTGCTAATTCATCAAAGTTGAGGGTCCTTTTTTGTAATTTTGACAAACTTTAAGGACCAAACTTGTAATTATGAATATACAAGGGTTTAAAATGTCAATTCTTCAATAATGAAGGACCCTTCTTGTACAATCTTCAATTCTTCAAGGACTTTTCTTGGAAAATCAACTCTATGGTCCGGTTCATTGTGCGTCTTCGTTTCCCGTGTTCGTTTTTGCTTGTTTCTTGTGATCTTTTGCCATTTTCTCAATATCCGTACCTAAAATACACATTGAACAAACACAAGCATATATTTGGCACATTTTATGATATTTTAACCATTTTAAGCCCGTTTTGGACGATGAGACTATGTATAAAAGAAGTCTCATCAGGGTCCCACCAAGGCCCAATTTACTTGATAAATCCAAATCCTTGGATAAAAACGATCTTGACTTTTGGCTTTTGATGAAGTTATCTTCAAACTCGTGTCGGTTTTGCCGGTTTTGTGAACTTGGTACCTACACACATGAAACGAACAAAACAAACATATACAATGATAATTTCACATGTTTTATGCATTTTATGTCCATTTTGTGATATAAATGATATGAGTAATTACACTCATATCAAACTCCCCCTTGCTAAGCAATTGTCGTGTCCTCACGCAATGATAAAATAAAGCTACTAACTACACTATTATTCAACCTTTGACACTTTATTCTTACAAAGAAATAATGTATTGCTTTCATTATTGAAAAATAACTTTTAGGATCATAAAACTCGAAAAGATTCATCGTCCTTGACTTTACACTCTTTCCATGCCAAGTTTAAAAACAAGATCATTGTCAATCATAAGTCCAAATGTTAAGACCACTTATATAAGTAATTTGTGTTAAACTAGATCTCCTTTATTCCTAATTGTATCTCTAGATTTTAAATTATTGTCATTCACCCAAAGGCTTATTTGACTTATTTAATAATTATTAGTCCAAAAATGAAGGCAAGAACGGTGTAAACCCAACACTCAAACCCTAACCTCGACCTCAAAAACCGTTGTCACTAAAGAAATCCCACATCAAGGATAACTTAACACGATTTTAGGAATAAATTCCCGGATCCGAAATTTGGCTAATAGGACTACTTAAAGCAACAATAATTCCTCCAAAGTCGAATTGACCTTATTTATGGAGTTAGCAACATTTACATCATACACCTTGAGGCTCTTTAAGATGTAAAAGTGCTTCTTATCTATGATCCACGCCCTAAGGCTCCTTGGACATAAACAAGGGAATTGACATTCACCATCCACCCTAAGGCTCATTTGATGAAGCATTTTTTGTTAAACACTTCACCATGCCATACACCCTAAGGCTCTAATGACAAGGCTAGTGCTACATGACACCCACCCGAAGGCTCATAGAGAAATGTTTTTATTTATTCTTCTTTATTTATGATATATATATATATATAGTAAGCCAAATTTCCGCAATCCCATGATCAAAAAGTCCATGACGCTGACACCCTCAATGTGTTCTTACTTTAATTACAAGGGAAGAAAAAGAAAGAGTTACGAGTTAAGATATTGTGCCCAAACCGCTAAAAACTTCATTTATTAAGCAATTAATTATTCAAGCGTGAAAAATAAATATGAGGAGAATGAGTCAACACAAAAATACTTATACAAGAAAGTATTAACCCCAAAATTTATGATCAACTCTATCATCTCTTATTCTCCATGTTATAAAATCTCAAAGATGTTAGACTAATGGACACTTAGCCTATTAAATCAAAGTTTTGGGTTTTCAATTCATCTATAGGATCTTGCATCTTCTTGGACTTTTTCAAGTTTAGAATTTGCGTTTTAAAGCTCCCTTATGATGATCCCAAACTTAGATCGATTTAGCTTTGTGTAAACGAGAATAAATCAAGTTAAACACTTAGAGAAACTTTGTTGTATATGAAGCGAACTAAGTTTTATGCGGAATTAATACTTAGAACAAGAACACATACACAGAATAAACCAAACTTTCACTTTGATTGATTAATCGAACTTTCGTACAATGAAAGTGTAAAACATATATATTGAACTAAAACCTAAAGGCCTTCTTTTATAGATTAAGGAACCTTGTACAAGAGTCTACGTATCAGCTATTTTAGGTAAAGATAAACATAAGAAATACATTGTCGAACATATATTTACTAGAAACATAAAACCTGTAGACTAAGTATCCTATCAGTGCTTGACTTCATCTCATCAACGCTTGACTTCTTCTTGTCAACGTTTGATCTGACAACGCTTGATTTCTTCCTATCAACGTCCAATTTCCTCTTGTCAGCGTCTAAGTGTCTTGGCTTTATTTTATTCCCAACAATCCTCCCCTAAACTTGATATCTATTCTAGTAATCAAGTTTCTGAATAAAAACTAAATACAAGGAGGATTCTTACAAATACAAACTACTCATTAAGTTGGAAATAAATAAACCGAATCAAATCTTTGCCAACATCACTTGTATAATCCATCTCCAGCTGTGTTGACACCATTTTCTTCAAACCTTCCTTGGACATGGGATATCCAGCATCCACAAGAAGATATTCAGAAAACTTTGTAGTACTCAAATGATACACACCAGCTGCTGAATGTAAACGCCATTGAAGTCCACTGACATCATCAAGATCCTTCCATACTGGATCTTCTTCATCTGGTTCACACATTCTCTTGAATGTTGACCAAATCTTTATTCCATTGACTAAAGTAGGTGCTTCAGTCTCATACTTGGCCTTCGTCAATCTCCAAAGATCTACCAAGTCTTTCCTATCCAGGCTTGCAAACAAAGAGATAAGAGTAGTAAAAGTATGTACCTTCTTCCCATATCTGCCAATCATCCAAAACCCACTTGCATCTTCCTCATAGTGAACTATAGGGTTTCTGGAATCATGAGGTAACACTTCTACCATATGTGAAGCTTCCAAGGATGAGAGCTTAATATTCCTTCTAATAACAGCTTCACTTGGATTCACTCTATCAAAATTTTCTAAGAACTCAAGTGGAACTCCCTTCTTCAAAGGTCTTGGTGCAATTAAAGCTTGTTGGATCTGCATCTCTTCTGCAAGTTCTTCCTTTCTTTCTTCTGAAAGAAGTCTGATAGTGTTCTACTCTTGAACACTTTCCCATATAGGATAAGCTTTATATTCCAACTCATCAAAAGACAAACCCTGCAACTTCTTAAAAGTCCAACCTCCTTGACGACATCTGAGCAACATGTAGTAGAGCTCCCTTCTATCCTTCTTACTCCGTGAAAGAACTTTGCTAGCCTTATACTTCAGAATCACCTTGCAATCCCTTTGAACTCTTAGTAGAATCTCCAAACCCTAAATTTGACCTGAAAGTGTCATGTCTGGATTCTCCATCATCTTGTTCTCCCAAACAAAGTACATCTGAGCTACTTCGGGCATCTCATAATCCACCTGATTTTTCAACTCTAAAATTCTTTCCTTTGCCAACTCATCACCATATTCAAGCCTTTCTGGTTGTTCAATAATCATCACACTTGAATCTGTACTCTCATCATCACTGCCTTCCTTACTCTCAATAGCAGTCTCCTTCATCCTATCCTCTTTCTCAAGTTGTGCAGCCAACATAGAATTAAACTTTACTTGGGTTGCATCCGTGGGAACTACTGTTTCCACCATAATCCCTTTACCTTTATCTAATACATCAATGGAAGGTAAAGAAATTGATGGTACCTGTGTAGACACATCCTTGATGATAGCTGATGACTGGGATACATCAACCATACCTGCAGGTCTATCAACGTCCAAAACCTGTGTATCAACGCCTAACTTACTCCTATCAACGCTTAGCTTATCAGTGTCAAAAACCTGCTTGTCAACGCTCAACTTACTCTTGTCAGCGCTTGGCTTAGAAACCTGTTCCAGCATCTCCATGAATGATATCTTTGTTGGAGTTGCCAGTGAAACATCAACAACTGACCTCTCCTTCAAGCTGGTCAAAGCTTCAGCCATCTCCACACCAATAGAACCACCTAAGCCTTTGTCACTTAAATTAAATGGCTCAGTAGCAGCTTCCTCCCCTTTGTAAGAATCCTTCCCTGATGAAAGGACTCTTGTCTGCCTTCTCCTAGTCTCAGCAGCTTCCAAAACAACAATCCTCTCCCTCAATCGCTTGAGTTCAAGGCCTTGTGTAGAGACAGTATGTACAAGGTCTGCATTTTTCTTTTACAAGCTAATGCAGACAGCTGTCAATTCCAATAATGTGTAAGGTTCCAATCTGCCCTCCTCTAGAATGGGAATTTGACCTCCTAAAGTAGAGTCATGGGGCATGGATAGGGTCTGAAGGATGTTAGGACTGGCTTGGCCTTCATCTAAGCTAGCACCAATAGTCCTAGCCCCACCCATGTCACCAGCACACTTGTGGTGGTGGTTCTCTCTGCAACATGGCTAGGACCACTAGAGGAGAACACTCTAGTAGTCCTTTGGCGTTTTTCCAACCTAAAATTAGGGGGTGTAGAAGATGATGTGGATTGGGTGTCTGTTTGAAGGTTAAGGGGTGTTTGGGTTTGTTGTAAAAGGGTTTCAGCGTTTGGATTTGGAGTGTCAACGCCAATATTTAATGTGTCAGCATTAAAGGGATCTTGGTCAATTTCCATATGTTGGGGTGATGGTGGTTGTTCAAGTAATAGGTCAGGTTGTGGTTGAGGGTTTTGTTGTGGTTGTGCTGCTACAATAACAGCAAGCATGGCTTGGGTAAGGGGTAGGTCTCTATGAGGGGGTGAATGCATCTTCCCAAAAAGTGCTTTCTTTTGAACAGGGATCGTATAAAAATCATTGTGATCCCTATTACAGTATCTTTGTTCATCAAAAACCATTTGTAAAAACCTTGGGTAAGCAAGAGTCATCTTGCTACCCTTGTTATGACACATGCCATCAAAAATCATTTTTGAAAAATTATATTTTTGCCTAGTAGCAATACACACAATGGTACTCCCAATTGAACGGTTAATTTCATTGTGTGCAGTACATTTGGGACTTAAACATTGAAGAATGACATGTATCAAGTACTTCCAAGCTGGGGGAAATTCATGTTTTGTATATTTGTTTAAATGGCCATCTTCTGGCAAGGGATAACCCAAAGCTTGGAGTCCCTGTTCTAGCTCACCAATGGGTAGGGTGGTTATACCATCTGCATCATTAAGATGCAAAGCGGCGAACCAAAGCTTCAGTAACCACCCATGGAAGCCCATGGAAAGTAGCAGTCAATGTAGTCACATTATTAACTGTTGAGGAACTGACAGTATTCTAACACTGTTTAATATGTGTGACAGGGATAAGAGGAGTATGAGAAAGTGTATACCTTAATGGGGATGTATTTAAATATTCCATCATCTGAGTATATTGGGGAAACAGAGCAGCATCAGCTTCTAAATAAGCAACCATGTTATGCTGACTTCTGAACCCCAATTCCAAATCTTTTGGTTTAAACTTAGGTGCCATTGATGTAGAAAGTTGTGATAAATGTTATGAAAGATGAAGGTTTGTGAAAATTTAGTTAGACAAGAATAAGCAGTTACCCTGTTTCAAAGGAATGAGCCAAATATATAGGAGAGGTGAAAACATGTGATTGGTCAAAGATGAGGCAGTTATTTTCAAAATATATTGATTAAAATCTTGAAAATATATAACTTATCTTGTGCATTAATAAAAAGTTACCAACTCCTAAAATTACGGCCCAAATTTTCGTCAAAAATAACAACTGGGTAGGACCCAATGTTTATCAACGATCAAAAATAACTTATCAACGCCCAACGGCTATATTCTTGTCAACGTTGGATCTTGACATGTCAACGTCAAAATTGGTCCTAACAACGTTTGGAAATTAAACTGTCAACGTCCAAAAATAAAAATAATACAAAAGAAAAAAGTACCTTAACAAAGTAATTTATCCTATTGAAGATAACTTATAGACTAAAAATCACCATCGGCCAAGCACTGTCCAATCATACACACTTGCTTAAGCAAGATAGACATAATTGTCCTCAAGTGTCCCTTGCTAACCAAAGTTCTTAACAATGAAGTTATCTTATAAAATCCTTTGTAACTTCCCAGGTAAGCCCAATAAAAATCATACCCAAGTCTCCCAACAGACCACATCCAATTCTAGGTCAACAAGTCTTGGCAGCGTGCAAAGTATATCAACTTTGCATGCTACACTGCCTCACGATTTAGTAAACTAACTCGTACTCACCAGTGGACACAATCTAGAATTGTGATAAGAGTATTATATGAATACCCAAAAAGTCCTAAAGGTTTCCTAAACCTCCCCTTAAAATATGATATGCAAGTTGCCAACATAATATATGCAATAAAAATGTATGTCAAGATAGGAATATAAATATTCCAACTATCATCCATAAACTTGAACATGCGCCAAAGAAGCTCCAAGGATCCATAAGCAACTCTGTATCCATTTGTACAATGCTCATAATGCCTGCATAATTAGATCAAAAACCACAAAACTAACATATTGTTGTCAACGTCATTTTAACACTTAACAGTGTTAAATTAACCTTTGTCAGCGTTAGACAAATAAAGTGGAAAACCTAATTTTTTACAAAGACCAATAACAATGCATATCCTGTACATACTTTTACAATAAGTTCCAAAAACACATATTAGGTAAGATCGATCATTCCAATACTTGTTACCAAGTATTGAAATCTCTCAGTATCAAAAGGTTTAGTTAATAAATCTGCCACATTTTCTTTTGTGTCAACCCTATCTGGTTGTATTAAACCTTTTTCAAAACAATCTCTTATAAAATGATGTCTAATTTCTATGTGTTTTGTTTTAGAATGATGTACAAGATTCTTAATAATGCATAAAGTACTGTTATTGTCTACAAAATCTTGGTATGCATGAAATTATACCCATAATCCAACAGGTGGTTCTGAATCCATAAGACTTGTCCACAACAAGCAGCTGCAGCTACATATTCTGCTTCAGTTGTAGAGTTGGCCACCACTGTCTATTTCTTGCATTGTCAAGATATCAACCTACTCCCAAGCAATTGGCATCCACCAGTTATGGATTTTCTATCAAACTTGTCACCCCTATAATCACTGTCTGAATAAGCAATAAGCTCCAATGGAGAATCCTTTGGATACCATAACCCCAAGGTGGGATATCACCTAAGGTATCTAAAAATCCTCTTGACAGCATGAAGATGACACTCTTTGGCAGTCACTTGATGGCGTGCACATGCACACACAACAAACATAATGTCAGGTCTAGAAGCTGTAAGATACATCAATGATCCAATCATTGACCTATAATGCCTGACATCCACCTCTTTTCCATCTCCAACCTTTCCCCAAGGGTGTTCCCTATCCATGGGTGTGCTAGACCGTTTCTCATATGGAGAAAAGCCAAACTTCTTCAAGATCTCTGCTACATATTTGTCTTGAGAGATGAAGATACCATCTTCTTTATGCTAAACTTGTAACCCTAGAAAGAAGTTCATCTCTCCCATTGCACTCATCTTGAATTTGTCTGTCATGAGCTTGGAAAAGTCTTCACTCATCTTTGGACTTGAAGAGCCAAAAATGATATCATCCACATCGACCTGAACAAGTAAAAAGTCTTTACCAGTCTTCTTGGTAAACAAAGTCTGATCTATGGTGCCCCTCTTGAATCCATTTTCCACCAGATAGGTGGACAATGTGTCATACCATGCTCTTGGGGCTTGATGAAGTCCATACATTGCTTTCTTCACTCTATACACCTTGTATGGATGTTCTGAATCTTCAAAACCAGGAGGTTGCATTACATAAACCTCTTCTGCAATTGTGCCATAAAGAAAAGCACTCTTCACATCCATTTGATAAACTGTGAAGCCCATGCAAGAAGCATAGGCTAGGAAAATCCTTATTGCTTCAATCCTTGCAACAGGTGCAAAGACCTCTTCATAGTCTATCCCTTCCTCTTGTGTATAGCCTTGAGCAACTAAACGTGCCTTGTTTCTGACCATAATCCCTCTTTCATCCTTTTTGTTTCTAAGAACCCATCTTGTCCCTATAGGTCTGACATATCTGGGACAGTCAACTAACTCCCAAACATCTTGAATGGCAAATTGGTGAAGCTCATCCTGCATTGCTTCTACCCAACTTGGTTCTTTGAGAGCATCAAATATCTTCTTGGGTTCCTGTTGTGACAGAAACAAGAAAACAAACATGCCTAAACAAGAGGGGTATCAACCTTCTTGTCGATATTGGCAATAAAACCTCCATGATTCTGATGAGATCTTCTTGTTTGAATAGGAGACATCACATCACCAATGATTAGAGAAGAAGGATGATTCTTGATAGTAGATGTAAGCACTCCTCCTTGAATAATTGTGTTGTCGTCAATTTCAGTCTCCAAATTGCCAATATCATCTTCAAGTTCCTCTTCATCATCACCTGAATGAACCTCTCCATGTATAGTGGAAGGTTCACCTTGTTCAAAAACACTGGAATAGAATAAATGGTCAAAAGAGTTGTCAACGCCTGAACTAGGGCTGTCAACGTTTGAGCCATCAACGCCTAAATTTGGCCTGTCAGCGCCAGATTTTCCTTTGTCAGCGCTTGAAGATTCATGCATGTTTTCATCAACTGGTTTTTCTTGTAGACCATCTTTTTCCTTTCCAACAGCAGCAAATGCATCTTTCCAAATAGGAATGGTAACATACTCAAGTATGGGAGCTGATTTGTCTGCATGTGATCCTACCTCCTTATCAACATGTATACCTGAAATTTCAACAACTAGTTCTTCCACAACATTTGAATTCATCTTCACAATGTTTGGATTAGTAACAGGCATATAATTCAAGGTTCTAGATAAAGGTTCTAAATCAAAGAGCCAATTTGGTCCACTCTCAGGATCACTAGGTTTATTTTCTAAAAACCTAACATGTACCTTTTCAAATATACGTTTTTCCTTCTTAAGGTAAACCCTATATCCTCTACTCTACACTGAATAGCCCATAAGATAGCCTTCATCACCTTTAGCACTAAACTTTCCTAAGGCATCACTAGTATCTAGTACAACTACATGACATCCAAAGGGTTTAAAGAAAACCAATATTAGGTTTCCTACTCCAAAATAGCTCATAAGGTGTCTTATTATGGATTTTGTTGATCAATGCCTTATTCTGAACATAGCAGGCTGTATTCACAGCCTCAACCCAAAATGCAATGGGAAAGTGAGCATCAGCCAACATTGTCCTAGCTGCTTCTATGAGTGTTATATTCTTCCTTTCAGCCACCCCATTTTGTTGTGGGGTTCTAGCTACACTAAACTGCCTAGTAATCCCTTTACTTGACACATAAGTCATCTAATCACTTATTTCTAAACTCACCACCATTATCACTTCTAAGAATTTGAACCTCATTCCCAGTCTTTTTCTCTATTTGGGTAATAAAGTTAATCAAAACAGTAGTAGTTTCACTTTTCAAAGCCAAAAAGAAAGTCCAAGTAAATCTAGAAAAATCATCAGTTATGACAAAACAAAAAGATTTACCGTTTAAGCTTTCTATATTAGTTGGACCAAACAAGTCCATATGCAGCAAGTGAAGTGGTTTAGAACTAGAATGCACAAGTTTAGACTTAAAGCGGACTTTGTGCTGCTTACCTTTAAGGCATGCAACACAAGAGTGGTCATTGTGGAAAGCCTTTTCAGGCAAACCATCAACTAAACCATGTCTTACAAGTCTATTTATGTTCTTAAAATTAATGTGCCCTAACCTTCTGTGCCAAAGATTACTTTCATCAACTGAAGCCTTAGCATATAGACATGACAGATTATTATTCATCCTAATTCCATTAAGATTCACATTATAAATGTCCTTATGTCTAGGTTTTCTATAATCAATGAATTTCTCATCGGGTATTTTAAAATCTTTTCTTAACACCAAGCATTTAGTATCAGTGAAAAGAACCTTATTTTGTTATCACAAACTTGTGATACACTAAACAGATTATAGTCAAGTTCTTTTACCAGAAATACGTTTTCAAAACGCAAATTATTGGTGATAAGAGTGCCTTTACCAGTAATAGTTCCATATCCTCCTCCAAAGTACACTTTGTCACCATATTTAATGGGGGTAAAGTTTGTCAAATAATCTTCCTTCCTCGTCATGTGCCTAGAGCATCCACTATCCCAATAGCCATGATCATTAACCTGCTTTTGAATACCCTTCACATAAAGAAAACAAATTAGTTTTCTTTGGGAACCCAAGCCTGAGCAGACTTGGATTCATTTGGTTGTTCAACAAGAACAGACTTAGTCCTTATAACAACCCCTTGTTCATCCCTTTCTGGATTAAACACCCAGTTAACACCAGTTGGTTTAGTTATGACCTTTGAAATATAATGAAATCTGTTACAAGTCATAGAAATCCCATCTGAATTAGGGTTTTGGTCTTGTTTGGGTCTCCATGTCAAGCTAGAAGAAGCTCTAGACCTGTTTCCCTTTGGTTGTAAGTATTTGTTATTACTTGGTCTAACAGTGTTGGAAACATTCCTGTCAACGTTAAAATTGTTCTTGACAGCGTTGAAATTACACTTTTCAGCGCCAAAACTAGGGTTTGCTACAGGAACCCATTGTCTGTTATACCATGTATTTGTCTTTTCAAAAGGTCTTTGTCCATAATTATTAGATCCTCTAGTAAAAAATGGAGTTGGTCTAATGACTTGTGAACTTTGTTGGACAAAAGGTTTGGGTTCGACCATGGTTGACTTTCTATCAGCGTTGACTTTTGAAGCATTGACACACTTATAAGCCAAATGTGAAAAACTCCCACAACTATAACAAGCTTTTCTACACATAACTCTAGGTCTAGATGAAAAGAAACCTGTCCCATTATCACTAACTTGACTTTTTGGTGACCTAGGTTTTCTATACATTTCTGCATATTTAATACTAGGTTTTCTATCAACGTTTAAGACAAGGTCAACAGTCTTTCTAGTAGTAGGGTTGATCACTTTTATGGGTATAGACTCATTTGGGCTTTCACTAAGCATGTCACCTTTAACAAACAAAGTAGGATTGGCTTTCTTCCATTGGTCCAAATCAGTCAATTTCTGCTTATATTCCTCTCCTGGAGTAAGAACTCTTGGTGGAGGAATAAATTCCTTTTCTTGGAGTTCTGGTATACCAGTCCAAGACAAATTCTTTCTAAGGACACCATAGAAGTTCCCAGCAGGTTGTGGAACACCAGCATACTCTTTTATCTTAATCCCAGTCATATCCCTAGAATCTCTTTGTTCACTAACACATTTTTCTAGGGTTTGAGAAGCTTTATCAAATCTTTGAATTTTAAGCCCTACATTATCTTTGTTTTTAATGGCCTCATCCAACTCAGCTTGTATAACACCTTTGGATCTCTCCAAGATGTCCCTAATCTCAATACTAGCATTGAGGTCATGAGTTAAAACATTGATTTGATCTTTTAGGTCAAGCTCAATTTTCTTATATTCAGCCACAGTCTTTTCAGTTTTGAACAAGTGCAAGTTGATAATTAGATAACTTGCATTTTTCATCAAAAACATCTGATTTTAACTATAAAATTTCTTTGTTAAGTTTTTCAGTGTTTAAACGACAACCTTTACTACAAAATGCATCATCACATACCTCATTGGCTGATGAAGAAGAAGAATGTGCCATGAGAGCATAGTGAGCATGCTCCTCTTCCTTCTTTTCTACAACTAAGGCTTTGTTCTCTTCCACATCTTTGGTCAAAAAGCTCCAGTCCCAGCCAACACCATCAATCTCTTGCATGGCAACCATAGCTTTTGTATCTTCAACCTTGATGATTTGGCTTGAAGGCTTTCCAGCATCCGATCTTCTTGGAGATCTGCACTCTCTCATAAAGTGACCCATTCTATGGCTATTGTAACACTCAACCTTAGATTTATCAAACCCAGCAGTGTCTTTAGCATTAAAGGTCATCTTCTTCCTGAATCTCCTATTCCATCTATTGGCCCTTATGCTTGCAAGTGCCATATTCCACTTTATGTCCATCTCCTCCAAATGCTCATCACTAATTTTCTCAAGGTCCTCATATGTAATCACTGAACCATTGGGCAATGAAGCAATGTATGCACACACTGTATCTAGATCAATACCAGCAGGCTTAATTCTTGGTGAGTCAACATTGTATGTGTTAGCGTCTGAATGTGGGGCGCTAACAAAGCTTGATCCAACGTTGACACAAGGTGATCTAGTAACAGGGTGCACGTATGTCTCCCTTTGATCAAATTGACGTTCACTATGTGAGAAGAAGGTCATGTTTCCATTGGTAGATTTGCTTCCTTGATCCAAAAGGATTTCATTCTCTACAATCTTCAGTTTATTGTAGACGTCATCAAAAATGGAACTTTTGTGAGCATTAGTAGCAATTATAGACCTTGCTTCAATCTTCCATGCATCACCAAGACTTTTAAGGAAAGTGCTAATGATATCAGCATCATCATGCACTGTTCTCATAAATGACAATTTGCTTGTGATGTCAAGAAGTCTGCTTCTCACCCCACTTAGCTTTTCATTGGGAAGAGCTTTGAACACAGCATACTCATGCAAGAGTTGCTTATTTTTCTCTGAGGCAGTATCATCATTACCACCATAGGTAACTTGAAGGGCTGCCCAAAGCTCTTTGGCAGACTCAAAACCTCTATACTTGTGCTGATTGGCTGGTCCTAAAGAAAGTTTGAGAATGCTTAGAGTTTTCATGTCGATCCTTCTCTTTTCAATGTCCTCAGTTGAGACAGCTCTCCCATCTGTAGGTTGTTCTTTACTATTCGCTTCAATTGAGCCTCGAGTTGATCTTAAAGTAATAGCAGCTTGAATCTTGGCAGCCTTATCGTATGTGTTTCCATATTCAATAATTTCCCATAGGGTGTGGTCATGGATTTGAAGGTACTGCTCAAAATTGAACTTCAATAGCTCAAAGTTGTCTGGGTCTAGCATGGGGATTTTTAGGTTATGGCTTGAGGAGGAGGTCAACTCTGGAGTAGACATATTGTCTGATTTTAGGGTTTCTTGAAAAATTAGGGTTTTGGCGATTTAGGGTTTTTAGGGTTTTGTGTTCTTTAGATCAAAGTTCCTCAACAAGCTCTGATACCACTTGTTTATCCCAAACTTAGATCGATTTAGCTTTGTGTAAACGAGAATAAATCAAGTTAAACACTTAGAGGAACTTTGTTGTATATGAAGCAAACTAAATATTATGCGGAATTAATACTTAGAACAAGAACACATACACAGAATAAACCAAACTTTCACTTTGATTGATTAATCGAACTTGCGTACAATGGAAGTGTAAAACATATATATTGAACTAAAACCTAAAGGCCTCCTTTTATAGATTAAGGAACCTTGTACAAGAGTCTACGTATCAGCTATTTTAGGTAAAGATAAACATAAGAAATACATTGTCGAACATAGCTTTACTAGAAACATAAAACGTGTAGACTAAGTTCTTGTTCTTAAACCCGTATGAGTTAAGACTTTCGCATTTTAAAGTTCCCTATATAAAAGTCTAGCAAAACTTGATTTAAACACGTTAAGGAATGAGCTAAGGTAAAAACCAATCGAGTCAAAAACTATTCTTATTTTCACCAACGGAAAGCCTACATTTGTGTCAAAAACACTTATTTCCTTTATTATTAAACACAAAATTACACTAAAAAATTAATTTTTTTATGAAAAATGAGAAAAACGGTTACGTTTGAACACGACAAAAGCAATTGCAAGCGATTATATCGATTGACTCCCCCATGCTAAAACCAAACATTGTCCTCAATGTTTCCTAGCTCAAGAGTAACACCCCCTTGCTAGAACACGAAGAGTCGAATGCAAAAGTCTTAACATGGTAAGAGTACGCAAATCTATAAGCCGTTTATTAATAATGCTTTAAGATAAAACGTTAGTCGATAAAAATCAAAGGATAGTGAGTGCCCCATTTGATAATCAAAGTATGGACACTCGAATGGACCGGGAAAAAACCGAACACGAGAGTCTTCAATGATTAGGGTCATACCTAAGATTCACATCACAACAAAACACGAGCACGAGCTTGAAAAGATCAAGCCTTATTAGTGTTAGAAAATAGAAAGAAGATAGAATGTATGGGACTCCCCCACAAGGCACCTCATTTTTGTTAACCGAGTCATGAGCTCGACTCGATCCCCGCATTCATTGGTCCTTAGGGAAAATGGTAAAATCCGGCATAATGGAATGAAATTCAACATAAAGTACAATGTCGGGGTCAAATATCACATCCTCGTTGTCGGATAACAAACGAAAGGATGAAACTACAACACAAATCTCCAAAAAGAGATGGTGATCAATGTCACAAATCATGAAATGGATATAGTATTCTCTCCGAGATAAACTCGCACCAAGATGATCGAAAAATCTTTCAGTTATTGCATCGGTGAAAGGCCGAGATTTCCCTTAATCAATGATTCCAGGATCGAATACCTCATCCTCGGGGGAGAAAGGAATAGACAACACGGTGTCTTCCCCCATGCTAATCCATAATCACACGCTAATGGTGGAGTAAAAATAATCTCATCCGAAATGTTCTCAACGTTCTTATCTTTATTGACCATTTCACCCTTAGGAATGTGATCAATCGGTTCATGGTAATCAATATAAGTCACATGAAAAACCGCACATTAAGATCAAAGTGGGTGGAAGGAGGACTTGGGACAAAATCATCATCAAGTAAATTCTCTAAAAATAGAGTATCCCCCTCTGGGTGAAGTTCATCAATACCCGGTGGTATAGAATCATTTGAAGAAAGAAAAGTGTCAATTTCTTCCATAAGCGAATCACTATCCTCAACGGGGATACGAGATGGAGAGAAAGACTTGGTAATAGGTTTAGAATCAAAGCTTCGATTTTAGAAATGAGAAGATAAACGTTTGATAGTTTTTCTCGAAGAATCACGTCGTCCACCTCTAAATGAGTAAGTTCATCGGTGAACTTCTCAAGGATTGGAATAGTCAAATCAACCTCATTTCCCGGTGGAAATTGGTCTAAAGGAGTAAGTTCAAAGGTGAACCTCTCAAAAACCGGATCACTGTCATCCTCATTTCCCGGTGGAAATTGGTGAAAAGAGTAGGTTCATCGGGAAACCCCTCATAATCCGAGTCGTGAATGCTATCTTTATAAGATAGTTCATCGGAGAACTCCTCATTAGATAATTCACTAGAAGTCGTATCATACTCAAAATCTTTATTTCCTTCACAAGTTTCATCATTAAAATTGGAGAAAATATCAAAGTGATCAGTTATCACAATGTGTCAAATCACACGTTCCATTGGAAATACCATCGGACTCTCTTAGGTTTTGGACAAGTATTTCAACACTAGACTTTATTACTTTGTCCAATTCCGTTTCCGAAATAGTGCTAAGATGCTCGTCCCCCATGCTAAGAGAATTACCGGGTTCCATGGTAGAAGAATCAAGAATAGGAGTAGTGATGTCATGAGATGGAGTGAGATCAAAAATATCCTCATCATCGTCATCGTCATAAAGAAAAGAACGCTCGAGTTCACGAGTAGCAAGATACTTTGCTTCCTCTTGAGCTTGTTCTTTCTTTCGAATCTCAATGCTTAATCCATTATAATCTTGCATAAGTTGTCTATTCTTATTCTCACACTCTCTTTTAAACTCGTCATCATTTATTTATACTCGATATCTTCGAATTACCAATTCATTAGTTATATCGTTAATCTCTTTATCAATTCATCTCTTTTCTTGCACCATATCTTCAATGCTCTTTTCAAAAATTTCATCACTTTCTTTATTCATTATTTTTTGAAATAACGTTTCAATTCGTCTAAAACCTTCACCATCGATAGAATATTGTGGGGGTTGGTCAAAACCGGAGGGAATAGAATTATAGCAAGGATTGGGCTCATAAAAATTTGATCCCTCGGTTGACAATTAAAACTCTCGTGAGGACCCCCACAATTCTCACAACAAAGATATTGTTGTGATAAACTCGATGAATCGTGTGGATAACAATTAACATAATAGTTTTGAATGTAGCCCGGTTCTTTCTCGTAATTAAGCGAGAATCGATGCGAACAATCAACACCAAAATGAGAATCGTTTCCACATAACTCACACGAGGGTGTCTCGTATGTGGGGTGTGGAGGTGGGTAAAAATCGAGAGAGTTATTTGAAAAATTCGGGTTTCCGCATGAAGTAATATCATTATAAAAAGGACAAAATCCAACTCATAAATCGTTACGTAAATCATTTCCACAGCGCTCGCATGTACACCACCGACATGGTAAAAGACCATATAACGGCTCTCTACACCCTACACAACGGACGAAGGAATTCATAGAAGAATTAAAAATAAGAGGGTGAAGAGAAAAGAATTAAACATGATAGAGGATTAAGAAGATTATTTTTGGTATTTTTATTTGGTATTGTTCAATCAAAGATTGATAAAAACAAGGAGTAAGAATAATTACTATGGAAGTAAACTACCCTCGGTCGACTTTGAAACGTAGGTGAAAACCTAAACGTCTTGAGGTTCAATAAGTAAACAACGACAAAAATAAGGTTTATTACTACTTGAGTTGGCAAACCAATAATCGGTTGTCCCTCTCAATAGAAGCACAAGCAAGCGGGAAAACGAGGTGGCACAAATCACTTAAAAACCTTTTTCCTTAGACGGCTTTTATAGCTCGTCGCCTTATACCCACCTTTTAGTTTGTATAAATCGAGTTCAAACTTTTTATTAGTATTTATCTATTCTGCCTTTATTTTTTTGTTTTGGATTCGAATACAATAGCTAGGTGATGAAATCCCAACTAAGGTTTGCGTTCTCACGCTTTTGGAAGTAGGTGAATTTATTGTTCTACATAATACAATATATTAATAACAAAAACACGAAAAATCGATATTTATTATATATATAGAAAAATGAGAAAACTTTCCGAGGACGGAAAGGGTTTTCAAATCAACGATCAACAAATCGCCACGATAGAATCGTACACAATTTCCCCGCAGCGGCGCCAAATTTTTTGATGTGTGGGAAAGTGTCGGTGTATTTAATATAATACGTTATAGACCAAATAATAGAAAATTACCTTTTGGAAAAAGTAATAGTCTAAAATAAACTAAAGACGGATTAATTAACACGAGAGTGATCCCGGTTCGTTGTACATGAAGAAATTGTGAATTTGAGACTTTCGTTTTGAATTGGACAATCGATTTGAATTCGTTTCGGTTTTTTATCTAAAATCCTATGTTTTTAGCCTAAAGTGCATGAATCGTCTACCCAATTAAATCTAAAAGACAAATTTAAACTATATTATTTTTTTCTTTTTACTTTTTAATTTATTGAAACAAATTTACTTAAACAAAATTAATTTTTAAAAGTAACTAAATATTTTTTTTTTTTTTTTTCTTTTTTAAAACTAAAATAATTGTGATAAAATAAAATAAATTGTAAATTTAACAAAAATTATTATAAACTTTTTATTAAACTATAAACTACAATGGACAAGAAAAACGTTTATAGTTAAAAAAAAAAGTCAGATAAACAAACGTGATATGAGCTAAAATTATAATGCTGATAATAAAAAGATGTCCCAGCTCAGTTGGTAAGTTGTTGTTGTGTGAACCTTGAGGTCAAGGGTTCGAGTTCCTCTGAGAACAAATTTTTGTAATATATATTTTTAAACAGTAAATTAATATATGCTAGAATTCAGTAAGATATAAAAACACAGCAGACTAGGACAATAAACAGATAAATCAACAATTAAACAAGTAACCAAATTTCATCAACTTAGAAAAGCAGTAAAGGAAATATAGCAAATGTTCAGAACTAAATTTAAGTAGAAAATACTCAAACTAACCCCACAAAAAACTAATCAAGTTCAGACATATTTAAAAAACCAAATCCCTAATTACAGCAGACTCTATTTAAACTTGATGGCAATAATCATAAACTGAAGACAATGAATCAGCATATTCGTTTAATTCACTAAACCAAACACAAACATAAACCAATCCGTGTCTCTAATTTATTATGACTGATTTTACCCAAAAGTCAAGTATGATATCACCAAAACAATCTATTGCAGCAAAGCAATTCAACTATCAGCAGAAGCAAATTAAGAAGATATCTATAAAAAATAAAACATCACAATACAGATTCACGAATCAAAGACCACATATATTGCACATATCAGATTCAAAATGAAATAACCTCAATCTTAATAGAAACTCAAAACAGATATGTCTAAACAGTTCAAGCGATAAACAGTAACTTAAATCAATTCCACAATTTCATGAAATAGATCTAACATCAAACTCATATGCAATATCAGAAAAACAAAAAGGTAAGTATGCAGTAACAGATTATAAAAGAATCCAGCATATTCAGTTAACAAATAACATAAATCTTTAAATGAGATAGATCTTCACAACAATAAACTATAACAGATTTAATCAACCAGCACAAGCAGCTTAAACTCAAAATCATCATAACCATGTTTCAACTAATTCATAAAATCAAATAGAGAATTATTCAAATTAAAACATAAAACTAAATATAAATTGAGCTTGACCTTTTAATGGAGGTAACCGTTGATATAGAAGCATCAACGCTGAGTTGGCTTACCTATCTCGACCACAACTATCATACCACCATTATAAACAACTCGACCCAATCACCATGAATAAACATCACCATCGAATCCACCAATATCAATCGAACCAACAGCTTCTTTTTTAATATTTATCAGTGGATAAACATTTATCTCTAATTTCATGTTAATTATTCATAAAAGATATGGCATAAGCTCATATAAACAATAACAACTATAACAATTTTTATAGTTTAGATTGTAAACAGCTAATATAAAAAAACATAAACAAGATATTTGAAGATAAAAACTGAAGTTTTATTAACTCCAAAATATCATTACAATACTTTTAAAGAAAAACTTACAAATCTAACTAAAAATTATCATCATAACAGTAAAGAAAAGAAGGAATGATTTTTTACAATGAAAAGAAGGGGATTTTATAGGAGAACCCGAGGGTGAGTTTGTTGGTGAAGAGTGGTTTGTGGCCATTGGATCATCTCTTCATCATCTCTCTCTTTTCTGTTTTCAATCCACGGCTGATATTCACCCTTGTGCACACGGATTTCCACTGTGGCACAAGCTGTGGTAGTTTGCTGCTTACCTGGCATGATGTGATTGGTTCTCTTCAATATGGCAGGAAATAGACCAATCAAAGCCCTTTTGGTGACGATTCAAACAACCACGTGGCACCTTGTACTAGGAATTTTAGTGTAGACCACGCTCTAATTCTTCCTCTTTATTCTGATTAGCTTGCGCGTGTCAATCTCCAATTAATTGGAAACCCCCAAATTTTTAGGGTTTATTTACTGGGAATAAGTTCTTCATTCTTCCCTTTTTTTCTCACGTTTTCTTTTTTCTTTGTTTGTACTTTTGACTGACTTGTTGACCAAAGAAGTAAATATATATCCTTCATCCACCGTCTTTAATTTTTGGGCTTGAAGTCCAAGATGAAAAAACTATATACTCCATTCGTCTCTTTAATATTGATTTGGGCTTTAGGACCCAAAAGTATAATTACTTCCATCCATATCATTTGTTTGGGCTTTCATTTGGGCTTTTTTTTAAATAAATTTATCCAAACTTCATTAACGGGTTTCCAGGCCCATTAAGCACATGTGGGTCCCACCAAGGCCTAATTTACTTGATAAATCCAAATCCTCGGATAAAAAAGATCTTGACTTTTGGCTTTTGATGAAATTATCTTCAAACTCGTGTCGGTTTTCCCGGTTTTGTGAACTTGGTACCAACACACATGAAACGAAAAAACAAACATATACAATGATAATTTCATATGTTTTATGCATTTTATGTCCATTTTGTGATATAAATGATATGAGTAATTACACTCATATCAAACTTGGCCCATTTCTTTTTTAATACACCAAACGCGTGTTTCACATCTTTCCTTGCCGATTCCTGCTTCTTCTTATACAATATTCGATTGTGGTCATCGCCAGAGGGTTCGGGAATCGTCTTAACGAGTGGAACAAATTCGGGATATATCCCGTCAATCAGATAGTATCAAAATGGATACGTAACGCCGTTAGCCATAAAAGGAATCTCTAGCGCTCGTCCTGTTATCAAATCGTTAAACAAGGGGGATTGATGTAACAAAATTGATGTCGTTGTTAGACCTAGAAACACCAAAGAAAGCATGTGATATCCACAAGTCTTGCGATGCAATAACTTCCAACAAAATGAACGGATTCGTTCCATGATTACGCCTAACAAATTGCCCTTTATGGGCGTACGAACAACCAAATCACTCCCAATCCGTACGGTCTAGACTTCCTAGCATCCTCGGGATGCTGTGTATCTCTTCGTGTAGTTGATATAGTAATTCAACGTCACTCACCGTGGGTTTTCTCAAATACAATTTGGCCCATAACCTCCCTTATAGCTATAAAAAAATGATAAAGACTATCCCGTGAAGTTCTTTTAGCCATTTGCAGATATTCATCTAAAATACCTGGAACAATGTCGTATGTTAATTGATGAATTGCAGAATTTCATTTCACCAATAGAGCAATGCCTTCTCTTTCGGTACAGTCGATATTTGCACTAAAGTAAGGATCATGAGCAGTTACATCCGCAACTATATCGTTGAAAAATGGACGAGCCATTCGGAATGTCTGCCGTAATTCTCGTACGTTACAGAGCGGGTTGTCACTGAAACAAGCGGAAACTAAATGATCATGGGCACCATAACGATCTCGATTAACCAAGTTTCTAAGCAATCTTGGTTGTCGTCTATTTGAAAAAACGACATCGCCCTTGCAAGCAACCGGACACGAGGGCTATTCACCAAAGTTTCTTAATCGTCGATCATTAAATCTAGGCACATAAACGTATACTCATCCATGTTTTCCATGTTGAAAATTTTGAAAGAATGGAGAAGATGTATATAAATTTGATTTTGGTGTGTTTTTAAATAGGTTAAATGGGCGTATTTATAAATAAATGATAGTAAAATAGGGCCCACATAGGGTGTTATACCGAGAAGTAACTAGCCTACCGGTAGTGAGTTTTTTTTCTGGGATTCATAACCCACGTGTGAGGTTTAGGTAGGTTTTGGGTGAGGTTTATGGTGAACTCACGCGTGATTTTTGTCATGTAGACCCAACTCGTGGGTTTTTCTTCCCATTCCTCCAACCTTATATCAGTCTCTTTATTATTAGTACTCCCTCCCTCTCAAAATTATAATTTATCTTTCAGTTTTGAATTGTCCCAAAATTATTGTCCACTATTAGTTATCAATAGAGAAGTTTGACGAAGTTTATCATATTATCCTTGCTTGAAAATGTTATTAAAAACATTAAAAAAGATTTAATTTTAGCTTACGGTAAAATTGTCATTGTGCTAGAAAGTAATAGAGGGAAAGCAGTCATAAATGCACTTTCTTAAATTGTGTGGTTTTTTACGGAGGAGAATAATTTTAGAACGGAAGAAGTACAAAATTTATTTTTACTACAAAATTTATAACATTTATAACATTTGTTAATTAAATTAAATATAAAAAGTAAATAGTAAGAATATCATTAAAAATATATTCTTAATAATTTTAATAAATATTATTAAAAGTGATATTTATCATCTTCTACTAAAATGAAAAAAGTAAATAATAAAAGAAATCATTAAAAATTATTCTTACTTAATATTTAGCAAGTAAAAGAGTAAAAATTTTAGTCGCTCTTTTTTTACTAGACAAAAGATTTTGGTTTCTTTTCTCTACTTTTACATTCAGTGTGTTTTAGTAATAAAAATTATAAGAGCATTGGGTATAGGTGGGACTTAAACCTGGTGCCGAAGACAAAAAAGGGTGCCACGTAGGATAAATTGGCTTTGACACTAGATTCTTTTAACACCACATTTTATGCGACAATGGTTGAGGCCCAAAATATGGTGCCAAAAATAAGTTTTTTTGGATATAAATTATATATAACTTAAAATAAAACTTCTTTAAATTAAAAAACATTACATTAAGTAAAAAAAACCATTATATTAATAAAAAGATACATTACATGAAAATAAGGATTACAATTTATTCATTACGGATCACTAAATGCTTCACAAGATCGGTTGGAAGCTCGTTGTGCACTCTTCGGTCTCGAATTTTTTTTGTTATCCTCTCATGTATTTCACATCGTTCGACCCAAGTTCGAACAATATTTGGTTGAGGATCAACATAAAGATCTCTTAAATTCAATTTGAATTTTTCATCCTCCAATTTCATGTTACGCAACATAATACAACAATACATGATTCTTTTCAAGTGGTTTATTACATAAGCACGTGCCGGTTGTCGTATAATTCCCCAATGACCTTGTAAGACACCGAAAGCGCGTTCGATATTTTTCTAGCGCTTTCTTAAACTCTGTTAAACCACAACGTGTTTTCATCCCTTGAAACCAAAAATGTTGTCACAAAAGCTGCCCATTCCGGATAAATACCGTCGGCTAAATAGTAACTTTTTTATAAGTTTTTCCATTTACCACAAACGAAGATTCTACAATCCTATCGGCTACAACAAATACTCCTGAGCATTCATGAAATTCCATGTTTCTCAACATGTAATGCATATATTTTTTTCAACATCCGCGGGATTTGGTTTTATTAAATAGGTTTCAATATATAAAACATATATGCATTTAGTAAAGTCAAGTAAACAAGCTCTAGAAGTAGGTTCACCAATTTGCAAAACTCGTCCAATAAATCGGATGATAACATGTATGTCAATTGAAGAATGCCGAAGTGATCTTTAATATATGATGAATACTATCTCGACCGGTGACATCCATCCCGTAATGGAAAAAAGTTAAATAATCAAGAAGAGGGTCGGCTTTATAACTTAAAATAGCATTGAGTATTATTTTAAAAGGTATCGAACTCATACGATACATTCACCAGAATTTCTCTTCCGAGTATTTGGAGGAGTCTCCTCATCGCCAAAATAGTCATCTAGTAACTGTTGACTCGTGTCTTCTTTTTCACGTGGTATATAAGTCCTCATCTTTTCGGAGATGACCCCGAACCACTGGCTTCTTGATTACACATAGCTACAAATATCTCATACTCCATAAAACCTCGCATATATTTTTCGTGATTGTATTTGAAATACTTTTCGTATTATTCGACGGTGTTGATATTGCATGAATCCATTTTGACGAGTAAATACTAAAAGAAGTAAGGGGAAGTGAGTTATAGAATGTTAGAAGTGAGTGTATAAAATTTGATGAAAATAGGTGGTTTTTAAAGATTTTTTAAGGGGTTAAATTATGAAAAAGTAGGTATTTTAGTAAAATAAATTAAAAAAAATACCTAACATCCGGGCTGTTAGGTTTGTTGCGAGGCCGGGTAGAGTACGCTCAAGGCTTCTTGATTAAGTCCCCGTCTTTTTGTGAGACGACCCCGAACCACCGGATTCTTGATTTCACATAGCTACAAATGTCTCATACTCCATAAAACCTCGCATATATTTTTTGTGATCGTCTTTGAAAAACTTTTCGTATTCTTCGATGGTGTTGATATTGTATGGATCCATTTTGGCAAGTAAAATTTAAAAGAAGTAAGGAGAAGTGAGTTATAAAATGTTAGAAGTGAGTGTATAAAATTTGGTGAAAAGAGGTGGTTTTTATAGATTTTTTAAGGGGTTAATTTTTGAAAAATGGGTATTTTTAAAAAAAAATTCAAAAAAAACTAACATCGGGCTACTAGGTTTGGCGCGAGGTGGTTTGGCACGAGGCCGCCCAAAGGACTAACAGCGAGCGTTGACTTAACCGTACCCCCGCTCTAATGACATAAATGATTGTTTATCTTGTTAGAACCAACAAAATATATAGAAATGTGATAACTACATTTTTACTCTTATCAGAGTAATATATATCTATATAGTAAAAGATAAAAAATATTAAAGTACCATTCTTTTCAAATTTGTTCCATCTTTTGCAATATAGTAACTTTAACAATGAACAATGAACTTCAACAATTACTAATTTGTCTCTTAACTTCAACAATGAACTTTTAAATTTGTTCCATTTTTTGCAATATACTAACTTGTAACCGACACGCTCGCACTATTATTTCCATGTTCGCAGATAATTTTTTTATTTTTATTAAATAGGTTTAGCTTTTTTTTAACTTTTTTGACAATTCGGCTTTTTGTTTCTTCTTCCCTAGTTCATAGCAAACACACAAATTGCATCACAAAACACCGAATCTCAAGAAAACCAAATTGAAAAAATCTCATCATCAAACCCAAATCCAACTAATTTTTGTAAATATATGAACTTAAAAATGTCATATCATATCAAACTAATAACGATGATCACTAACAATCACAAGTCCATCATAGCAACATTTCATCATCTTCAACATACAATCATCAGTCCACCACCATTATCCGTTACCTAAATCTCCAATCTTCATCAAGAAGATCAAAAACATCAAAACCCGTCAAGAACATCATCCAGGTCTTGAACCTCAGATCTCCAATCTTCTATATCACATTAAAGATCTAATTCATCACATTAAAGATCTAATTCATCACAATCATATATTATTATATAGACTAACCTCAAACAATAGATCAAACTCACTTTAAAAAGGTAGAAGAATTAAATTTTCCTCACATTACCATGTTTTTAAAAAGTCTATAAGAAATTTGACTTGATCACTGTTAGAGATATCTTAGATGAAAAATCTGCATTTATGTTATTATTTTATTTTCGTTGGATCATGAGAAAAATGAATGAAAAATAAAAATAGTAAAAGTTAAAATGCTGAAGAAGATCAAAAAGACTTTTTATGAAATTAAATGTATAGATATGTTTAATTATTTGAAATAGAAATAAAAAAATAATGACATGAACATATAGCTGGTTATATTGATAATATTGTTATAAAACTAATAAATTCACTGCTGATTTCATAAGAAAAACAAGTAAGTGTTTAAAGTCTGTGCATTTTAAAAAATAAGTTTATTTTTTATTATTAAATTATAAAAAGTTCAACATAGTGTAAGCTTATTATGAACATGGTAAAATCTACACTAAAGTTAAACATTTTTAAGATATACTCATATATATTACAATTATCCATGCAATTTGTTTAATCAACTTATTTAACAAGACATCTCTTCATATCCGAACCCACTTTCTCTCTAAATAAATCTCCGTCTTAAACTTTCTCCGATCAACACCTATCTTTCCGGCGGCCGGCTTCGGCCGGCCACTTGGATCTTAAAAACCCCTCCTTTGTATATATTATCCTTCTTTTGTTAAGGTTTTCTCTCCTAACTTCCATAATAATAGCTCCTTACCTTCAGATCTCCCTTCTTCCGCCGTCGACTACCATCCGCTCCTGCTCTGTCGTCTCATGACTTGTTGTTGCCCCATATTTGTTAGATCTATTAGATCTGCTACGATTTGTTGGCCGTCTACCACAGATCGATGGCTTATTGTTGTTATGGGATTTGGTTTTAGATTAGTTTGGTTTATGTATGGCTCTTTTAGGGATGTTAGGCTTTATCTTCTATGTATGTTTAGGTGTACCTTGTGTACTTTTACTCCAACCTATACTTTCATAGGGTTGTGTCTATGAAAAGATCAGATTGGTGATTCTCCCTCACTCTTGTATTGTGTTGATGTCCCGTGTCATAATGATGGTTCTTCCTCACCCTTGTATTGTGTTGATGTCCCATGTCATATGTTTATGGTATATGTCTTGGTTTGACTTCAACTTGTTGCTTCGTGTATTTTGTTTGGCAAATCGGTTTTAATTTTACCTTTTATGTTCGATGTAACTTGCTATATGGAGCTTTCGTAATAAGCTCATTATTTGAACGAGTAAGCCTCGTAAGGATGACATTTTTTATGATATTCAATCGTTATCTTATTTTTGGGTTAGTAATAGATGCAAGAAACGTAAGATGGCATGGGATCAGTGGTTGTACCTCCCTAACATGGTTTTTAATTTGTAATTTTCTTCTAGCTTCTTGCTAGGTTTTAATATATCACTGTCGTTAAAAAAAGTCCAACTCGGCCACTAGACCATCGTCATTCCACCCTACTGCCGTAACACCGTCATCGCATCCCACTGTCCTTACACCCCACCGTCGTATTCCACCATCAATTATTCCACCATCAATGTTAAGAGTACAATGATTTTTTTGTGTTAATTGTTTTAGAGTAAATATGTTTGTGATCATTAAATGCTTAGTATGTGAAGGATTTTATTTTTTCATTGATAGTTAGGAATGATCATGCGACATGTGTTTATTGTAGTTGACGATGAATATTATATGCGATTATTTTAGCTTTGATTATGTCAAGTTGTTGGAAATACATTTTAGGTATTTAGAAAGTATCAGTCACTTCAACAATAGATTAATTAGTAGCTCGTAAGCCCATCTTCTGAGCTTGGGTATATAAAACCCCACCTTAACTGGAGATGGTAAGTTTACTCATTTATTTCACACACATTTGTGTTTCTGTCTCTAGTTTCTCTCTCTAAGTGTGTGTAACCTTCTATCTAATTTCTCTCTCTAGAAATATAAAGATTTACATAAGTTACCACAAGTAATATTAAACTAAAACTTGTGTCCTTGGGTAATAAATATATGCCATTTAATTGATCAAACAAGAATCGAAGACCCGCGCTTCGCTGCAGTGGGTCTTCGTAGGAAAAAGGTACACCAAGTAAATACGAATACGTTAAATTTTATACAGTTGTTACAACTGGGCGTAAGCTATTCACTTTAAGTAGTCTAAATATCAGATTTCCAAATGACGACATTCTAGAACAAAACTCTTTAATCACTTTTAGTATTGTACAAAACCTCAAGTCAAGTCAAGATGTAATATCAAGTGATCAGATAATACAAATCTAAACTTTTCATTGCTTTTCATAACTGATTACATACACCTTCAAGTGAATTGGTTCCTAGCAAACTAAGTAAATAAACAAACAAAATGTTGTTGTCATGGTAGTATACATGATTTTTTTACATCCTATGGTACCTCAAAAATCTTAAAGTAACTAAAGAAGTATCCTTTCCAGATGGGTTACGTCAATATTACTCTCTTTCCGCTTCAACAATAGTCTCTGCTCGTTGGCCTAGTACTGCATTTCAGTGCACATAGCTTTATTTAATTAAACAATAACACATCCATCATCACAAAACATTACACATAGGCACATAAATTACCAACATTTGTAATTGAATCCTTACAAAATACTACTACGCTACCCCTTTATATATAAGGAAACCTGTAACCTACATGTTTAATATTTTTCTAATGATTAGTTGTGAGAGTGTGTCTTTCACTGGATTAAATAATGAAACAAATCAACATCAGGTATTAATCTTTCATATGTGACTTGCCAACAGCTTTTGTCTTTCTATCTTTTAATTGCAGACATTATTTTTAATGCATTCCCTCCAAAATGATTCCTATTTGACCCGTCTGCAATGCTAGAATTTCTTTTTTTGGGGGGATTGTTGGCTTCAACATCCTAATCTTATTTCTTTGTAATTGTCTAGCTCTTTGCTAGTGTTTTTAATAAAAATTTGTCGTTAAAAAAAAAGAAGCTAAATTTATATGCATAGTCAGTTGACCCGATAGGAGTAAACCATAACCAAAGCGATCCATTATACTACAATCCAGTTGCTCGTCAATCACATTAAGATTGCAACAACACATAATCTTTTAAAAAATATATCCAAATCTTATTACAACATGATTACGTGTTTAATCATGCTTAAAATATATTGTTATTGAAAACAAAGATGTAGTGCACGCAACATATATTTTCTAACCTAAGAATGAATGTGTTGAAATATATTATATAACGTGAATTGGAATAATCTCATTGAATGTTACCTTGCAGCCATCAGGCAACCGATGGGGTGGCTTTACATCAGCAACAATCTCGAGTGTAGGTGACTTGGCATCCATTACCGCAAAACGTGACTCGCTTGTGTTCTCGTTATGGGCATAAGAAGTTACGTACCCATCATCCTCGCCGGCTTCATGGTTTTTCGGTTCCCTAGCCACAAAGAAACGTTCGCCACCAAGACATCCTGCCCTGAAAGTTCGCCTTGAGCAGTTTGTGGTAGACCTTTGTTTCTTCTCGTGTCGCAAGCATAACATACACCTACAAGGCTGGTCAAACGGTTGGAGCCTTGCACACCATTTTTTGATAGATAAAAACCTCCAAATCAACATGTCTTGCCGTGACCTTGAACATTTAGCGGCCAAAAAGAAAATGCTTTGTTTAGACAAACTGTCATAGAATTTGAAGGAGAAAAAGTCTTATCAGATTTCACATACCTTTCAAAGTTGTAGAACATGTGCAAGTGTTCAACACCTGTCTGGTTTGAATAGAAGTCCCGCATTTGTGGAAGGCCTAAGTTGAGCTATGGCGGAGGATTTCTGATCGTAGTAGCACAAACAATTTCGCTAACAGCAAAAGGGAGTCGTGTCATAAGCAAGCCACATCAGTAATAAGGTCTATGTGTTTGATCTACGTAATCTTAAAAGAAGCAGTCGAAATTTTTCATAGCTCCCAATAATGTAGTGCAATTTCTTACTTGGCAGTTTCTAACTATTCGTATTTTGTCCATTCTTAAATTACACTTATAGGTGCTGATTTGTGGTTTCTAATGATTGAATAGGTATACAACCTACTAACCACTTGAATTAGAATTTTGTATCAGAATATGTAACATTATGTTTGCTTATGCAATTTTTATACTCAAATTTAGCTATGTTTTAGAAGTGGCCATTTTAAACCTATATCAAAGGATTATTTGTGTCAACATTTACTAAACTTAATTGGTGATATGAGCTTAAACTCATATCCTTTTATCAACAAATAACCCTAAAACATGAAGCAAAATACCCATTTATCTTGTAAAAAGCAGTGTTATGTGGTATGTTTGTGTTTGTGTGATCTTATGTAGGTAAAAGGATACAATTTCAAGCAAACAAGGAAAAACCAAGCTCAAATGGATGAAAAAGACAAAAGAGGATCAAAAGTGACAAGACTTTGAAGTTCAAGGACCTATCTTGACAATTTGTGAAAGTTGAAGGACTTAAAGTGCAAATAAAGTAAAGTCAAGATTAAAGTCAAATCTGGTCAACTACAAAGTCAACTTAGTCAAAGGGTCATTTTATACAAGTTTTGGAAGTTAAAGGACCAAAAATGTCAAAGGAATGAAGATATTAGCTTGAAATGGGAATCTGCCAAGTACAAGGGCTTATTTTGCCAAGTTTGGAAAGTTTTGCAAAGTTGAATCCATGTGAAAGGAAAAGAACCAATCAGAAGCAAGGAAATACTTAACATGGATCAAGCAATAAATTCCCACTTACAGCCGCCACAATTAATACCATATCACAACAGTTTCAATCCGTGTGACACCCTCACAACCAACCAGAAGGCGCCACGTGTCCTTCTCCTTCAAAGAAAATATTTACCAGGAACGGGATTTTGATTGAAGCCGTTTCAAGAGAAGATCAAAACACCAAAGTTACTCAATTTTGAAAGACGAATTCAACGGTGCAATCCATTTAACATATTATCCATTGAATCAAAAACACCCAAAATGTGTTCATCACCTTCAAAGTGGATTTGCAGAATTCCTCCACGTGTCAAGCTATGATTGGCCTGAACACGTCACAAACTCCAACAGAATCTCCTATCTTGCCTATAAATAGCTAGGATGTATCTCATTTCAGTTTGTAGCTTAAATTTGTCAAACACATAGTTCTTAAATTTCCCTTTCCCTTTTTCCCTACTTTTCACCTAACTACTCAAGAGTCTGACAAACTCTTGAGTCAGTTAGTTAGTTAGAAGCTTGTAACTACTTTTGTAACTGAAATCACTCAATAAAATTCAAATTTCCTTTTTCCCGCCAAATTCTGTTTCTCAAATTCCTGTTGAATCTTGTTGATATTGGATATACTAGTTGCTGTTTGATGTTAGTTATGATCAACCATTGATCATAGCTTACATTGGAGGAGTTTTGTAGCTGTTCGTTCAAGAATTCAGTTCATTCCTAGTTTCTTGAAGATTTCATGGCAGATTGATGATTTGCAGTTGTTTGATTGTTGATTTGAGTTGATTACTAGTGATAGGTGGTGGTATCACTAGGGCAAGAGAGCTCAGCGCTCCTCTTCTTCCCAAAGGACCTCTACAATAGGTTTCTTAGCTTCTGTTTTATGTTCCTCTAAACAAGTCCTTGCATGCTCATTTTTCTAGATAACTTTGATGGCTGCCTGTTTACTTGATAAATAGTTGTTGTTTGAGTGATCTTGGTTCTTTTGTAGCTTATCTTGCCTTCTTGTTTACTGAATTGATAGCTTTAGTAGTTTCTGCATACTTTCAGTAACTTTTTGGTCTAATAGCTACTTTCAGTTCTAGCTTTGGTAATTGCTTGTTCTTAGCTTGAATACATTTCATATTGTTCACTAAAACTGGTCTGCTATAGCTTTTGTATCAGTTTAAATCATTACTCAATAAGACTTTGTTAAAATTTGTAAAAATCAGATAAAGGTGTGTTTGGGAGTAGCTTGGATTCAGTTTTCAAGAGTTGGAAATTGGTGTTTAGAAGTTTGTTTTCAGTCTTTAGTTGATAGTAATTGGTTTTAAGTCATTTGCAAGTCAATCATTAGGTCAAACAGGCAATTGGCATAGAAATAGTTTGGGTCATTCTTGTTATCAGCTTTTGTTTCAAAACTTGTCATTTTCATTTGTCTAGTTCTCCTTTAATACTTGATCAAATTTGCTCAAATCTGTTTCTAGTCATAGCTTACATCATAATCTTTCAGTATCTAGAAGGAATATCTACAGTATTCAGGATTAAGCTAGAAAACAGCTTATTAGCTCAAGCCTGAGCATTTTCCATTCTCTGTGATAAAAAGCATACTGTTTTCTTTGTTCTCTTAATCTAGTTCATAAAAGTCTTGATTTTCTTTCACAAATCCATTTAGTAAGTGTTGAATATGAGTTTTTGAGATTTTGAGCTTTTTCATAAAAATGGTCAACGTTTGGTCAACATAAGCTCAAAAGAGCTTATTTCAAATTTCTTCTTCATTATTGGATGAAAATGGTTCTAGTTTGATTTCCCGTTCTTGTAATCAAGTGCTTAATTAGATTTGTCACAAAAATCAGGTTGTGACTGATTGAAATAAGCTGTAGCTTATTTTGTGCTTATTAATAAGCACTCAATTGCTTATTTTGGACTTTTAGCTTATTTCCTTGAACACACGTAGCCATAATTGGATTTTAAGAGTTTTGCAAGTTGTTTCAGCTTAATTGGTTGAGTATTAAGCTCAAACGAGCTTAATCTTTACTTTGTCCCGTTTTTAGCTAAAATTTTAGTTTTATTGCACTTTAGTCCTTAGAATTTTAATCAGTTTCAAATTTTGGCTAATCTTGTTAGTTTTTAGGGTTTGCATATATTCAGTCCCTTTATTTTGAAAAGTTGTTAAATTCAGTTTGTTAGTTTGTTACCATTTGGTTAGTTTGTTATAAATTTTACAAGTTTAGTCCTTTTAGTTAACTGTTTTGCATTTATAGTCCTTATAACTTTTAGAATTTACATTTCAAGCATTTTCATTTCATAGAAATTACATTTTCAGTCCTTATAGTTTTAAATTTTGCATTTTTATATTTTACTTGAATAAAATTTGGAATTTGCAATTTGTTTTACGTATAAGTAGGTTTATATTTTTCATTTTTAAATAGTTTTGTTTGAATTAGCAATAGATTACCAAGCAAGCTTGAACAACCAAAAACAATTATAAATTTGATATTGATTGGACTTTCTATTAGTTAAGAACTGAGAAAACGAACTTGCATTATACACATTTCAAATGGCGCCGCTGCCGGTTCTTTGACTACACGAGAGACTATCGATTGACGGTTTTCATTGGCTTTTGGGATCCGTTCATTTGGTGAACGTTATTTTTACGTATCATAAATCAAAAACAAATAAAAAAATCAAAAATATAAAAATATATAAAAACTAAAAAATTAACAAAACAATTCTTTTCCTAAAGAATTGACCAAAAAAATTAAAAAAATCCGAAAAGCAATCTTTTTCCTAAAAGATTGCACCCAAAAATATATATTATTGGATTCTCTCGGTTTTTATGTACATATAGTATTTTTCTTTAAAAACTCATAAATACAAAAATATTTTCCATATATTATTATAAGTACATACGTATACGTATAAGAACAATCAATCTACATATCTTCCATAAGTATTGCCGAGGCAATACACCGTGTTGAGGGGCGTTCCGGTCCTTGACACGCGTATCGATCAAACAAAATAAAGCAAGAATAGATAAATACTCTCAATAAGCAATAATTCAAAGAATACGAACATTTAAGTGAATAGAAAGGCGATGTGCTATAAAATGCCATCTAAGGGTCAATAGGTACTTAAGTGCTTCGCGCCACCTAACCCCCCGTTCACTTGGGAGTATTCTAAGAAGGAAAGCTTCATTGAGGGTCTTGCACCCAAAGTAGTATTACATATATTGTTATTTTCTTGTGGATATTTAATATCGAAACTCGAAGAGGATAATCTTATTCTTTTCAAAGTCACACGAGAGCTTCTCTCTCATTCCTCGTATTGAGTTGCATGCTCACTCGCGGGCGTGCACAAATACCGATTGGTGTACAACCTCTTCCTCCGAAAAGGAAGAAAAAGAGAAAGAGTAAGACCACCACCGTTCACCAAGCCGATCACGAGAATCGTGCTTTGTCACCACCACAAGGAGCCATGGCTGTTGATAACCGTACTTTGTATGAACGTATGCAATCCAACGTTCATGGATATGTTAGTGCCATTAAGATTCCCGACTTTCCCGCTAACACATTTGAGCTACATACATCTATGATCAATATGGTTGCTGCATCACCTTTCTTTGGAAAACAAAATGAGGATCCCCATGCTCACCTTAAGAGATTCCTTTCACTTTGCAACACCATTAAGCATAATGGGGTTCCACATGAGGTCATTAGATTGATGTTAGTGTCATTTTCCTTAGATGGGAGTGCTAAGCATTGGTTAGACACCCAACCACCCGATAGTATCACTACATGGGATGATTTTACCACTAAGTTTTTGAACAAATTCTTTCCTCCACAAAAGACTATGGCTTTGAGGAATTTGATTATGGGCTTTACACAAAAACCTAGTCAATCCTTTGGTGATGCTTGGGAAGAGTATAGTGAGTTGTTGAGGCGATGCCCTAATCATGGAATGGATGATCTAAGCCAAATCAATACCTTCTATAATGGCCTTAAACCTCACCACCAAGATTCACTAAATGCTTCCGCGGGAGGGAGTATTCATTTCAAGACATACCATGAGGCTTTGAACATTATTGAGACTAAGGCAATGGTTCAAACAAACGATCCATTTGAAGAAAGAGTTCATGTTATCCAAAATACTTCTAAAACCCCTTGTGAACTCCAAATTCTTCAAGAGATCCTTCAACAAGTCAAACAAGGACAAGAAATGACTCAAGGCATGATTCAAGATTTTAAGAGCATGACATTGAACAATTCCTCAAACAATGTGAATGCCATCACCATTTCTTGTGTTACTTGTGGAGGTCCCCACTCTTATGAACAATGTGACAAGGTGCAAGGGTATCAAGGAGAATGCTATGCTTACCAAGAGGAACACCGTGAACACTTCAAGCCTAACATCAATCCAAATAACCTTTCTTACAAATCCCAAAATTACCTTACTCCACCCGGCTTTCCACCCCAACCACCCACCCAAATTCCACAAAATCCTCCTCAAATTTTAGCAAGGAATCAAGGGCAAAGACAACCATACCAAGGAAATAACTACAAGGCACCAAATCAATTTCAACCTCAAGCAAGTACCTTTTATCCACCAAATCAAGGATTTAACTCCCAACCTTTACCTTTCCAACCTCAAGGTTTTCAAGGTTATGTGCCACAAGAGTTAAATACAATGGATCTTTTGCAAAAGATGAATCAAGAGAATGAAAAGAAATTCCAAGCTATGGACAAGAAAATGAATGACCAATTCAATAAGCTTTTTATGGCATTAAATCAAAGACCACAAGGGGCTTTACCTTCTAACACACAAACAAATCCTAGAGCCAATGTCAATGCCATTACAACAAGGAGTGGTACAACAACAAAGGATCCTTCACCTCCTAAATCTACTATTGTTCAACCCACTTGTGCTCCTACTTGTGATAAGCCTTCTACTTCTACTCCACCTCCTCAAAGTGCTCCTATTCACTCAAACACACCTTCTCAACCACCTCATACTTCTCCTTTACCTTCCACACTTCCCAATGAAGAGGCTAACAAAGACAAATCCTCCACTACAACACCTATTCCACCTACACCAAAACCTACTCTTCCATACCCTTCAAGGTTGAAAAAGGACAAGTTAAAGAACAAAGATGACATCCAAGTCTCCAATTTCTTAAGGATGTTTAAGCAACTCAATATCAACATATCCTTTGCGGAAGCTCTTGCTTATATGCCAAAGTTTGCTAAGATGTTCAAGGATTTGCTCTCAAACAAAGAAAAATTGGTTGATTTGCCCAACACATCACTTAATGAAAATTGTTCCGCGGTGTTACTTAAAACCTTACCAACAAAACTTGGAGATCCGGGGCGCTTCTTGATACCTTGTAATTTTCCCGGTGTTGAAAATTGCATGGCTTTGGCGGATTTAGGGGCGAGCATAAATCTCATGCCTTTATCGGTTTGGAAACAACTCTCTCTTCCCGAGCTCACCCCCACTAGGATGACTCTTGAACTAGCCAACCGAACCATAGCTCACCCCGTAGGTATAGCGGAAGATGTGTTTGTAGGTGTGGATAAGTTTACCTTTCCGGCCGACTTTGTAGTGGTCGATTATGACATGGATCCTAGAGTGCCTTTGATTGTTGGTAGACCGTTTTTGAGAACGGGTCGAACCTTGATAGATGTGGCGGAAGGAGAATTAATTATGAGAGTAGAGGATGAGAAAGTGGTGTTTAAGTTAGGGAAAGTTTGTGATAGAAAAGAGGTTAAGGAGTCTAGACCTTGTGAGACGATTAACATTGTGGATGTGCTAGATGAAGTGTGTAATGAACACTTTCATGATGCTTGTAAGAATGCTAGTGATGAGATTCCACATGTTGAAACCGTGGCCTCAATTGCTCCCTCTTTAACACCTTTTGGAGAGAGTGATTTCCTCTTGGAGGAATTTGAGTCCAACTTTCTTGGTGATGATGATTCTCCCATTAATTGGGAAGAAGATATTCTTACAATCCAAAAGTTGCTCAATGAGGACCCTATTCCTTCCCCTATTCCACAAGAGATTACCATTGAGGAACCTTCCATAGTAAAACCTTCCATAGAGAATCCACCTCCCATTGAACTTAAGGAACTTCCATCCCACTTAGAATATGCTTTCTTAGAAGGAAAAGACCAATTACCGGTGATTATTGCTAAGGAATTGAAAGAGGATGAGAAGGAGCAACTTATTGAAGTCCTTAAGAAACATAAGAAAGCTTTAGCATGGAAAATATCCGACATAAGGGGAATTGATCCACATTTTTGTACTCACAAAATCCTTATGGAGGATGATTATAAACCCGCCATTCAAAACCAAAGGAGAGTTAACCCAAAAATTCATGAGGTTATTAAGAAAGAAGTGATTAAACTCTTAGATGCGGGTATGATTTACCCCATTTCCGACTCTCCATGGGTTAGCCCGGTTCATTGTGTTCCAAAGAAGGGTGGAATCACCGTGGTGCCTAATGAGAACAATGAGCTTATTCCCACGAGACTTGTAACCGGTTGGAGAGTTTGCATTGATTATAGAAAACTCAATGAGGCAACTAGGAAAGACCATTTCCCGCTTCCCTTTATGGATCAAATGCTTGAACGCTTAGCGGGAAATGAGTACTATTGTTTTCTTGATGGCTTTTCGGGTTATTTCCAAATACCCATTGACCCTAAGGATCAAGAAAAGACCACATTCACTTGTCCATACGGTACATTTGCTTACAAGAGGATGCCTTTTGGCCTATGTAATGCACCGGGGACGTTTCAAAGGTGCATGATGGCGATTTTCCATGACATGATAGAGCAAACCATGGAGGTTTTTATGGATGACTTTTCCGTATTTGGGAACTCCTTTAGCTCTTGTCTCACCAATCTTGAGAGAATGCTTAAGCGTTGTGAGGAAACACGTTTGGTGCTTAATTGGGAGAAATGTCACTTTATGGTGAAAGAGGGGATTGTTTTAGGACACAAGATATCCAATAAGGGATTAGAAGTTGATCGAGCCAAAATTGATGTGATTGCTAAGCTTCCCCCACCCACCTCGGTTAAAGGTGTGAGGAGTTTCTTAGGTCATGCGGGTTTTTATAGGCGTTTTATACAAGATTTTTCTAAGATAGCTAGACCGATGACTCATCTCTTGGAGAAAGAGGCTCCTTTCATTTTTGACCAAGCTTGTTTAGAATCTTTTGAGACACTTAAGGAAAAATTGACAAAGGCTCCCGTTTTGGTTTCTCCAAATTGGGAATTACCTTTTGAGCTTATGTGTGACGCTAGTGATTATGCGGTGGGGGCCGTCTTAGGACAAAGAGTTAATAAGCATTTCCAACCCATACACTATGCGAGTAAAACCATGACCGGTGCACAACTTCATTACACTACCACGGAAAAAGAGTTGCTTGCTATAGTATATGCTTTTGAGAAGTTTAGACCATACCTTGTGCTTTCCAAGACCATAGTGTATACGGATCATTCCGCTCTCAAGTATCTTATGACAAAACAAGATGCTAAGCCTAGGCTTTTGAGATGGGTTTTGTTGCTTCAAGAGTTTAAGATAGAGATTCGTGATAAAAAAGGGGCCGAGAATTTAGCGGCGGATCATTTGAGTAGACTTGAGCATCCTTTTCAAGGAGATTTCCCACATCAAGAAATCAATGAATCCTTTCCACTAGAGGAGCTCATGTCTATCTCTTCCCAAGAGGATGCCACACCTTGGTTTGCGGATATTGCAAACTATCTTGTGGGCAATGTGCTTATTGAGGGTCTTACTTATCAACAAAAGAAAAAGTTTCTTAAGGAAGTTAAGTATTACTTTTGGGATGATCCATATCTTTTTAGGCAATGTGCGGACCAAATCATTAGACGGTGTGTAGATGGGCCCGAGGCATTTAAAATCTTAGAGGCATGTCATAAAGGACCTACGGGTGGACATTTTGGGCCTAACTACACCGCCAAGAAAGTCTTTGATTCGGGTTACTATTGGCCTTCCATTTACAAGGATGCCCAAGAGATGGTGAAATTTTGTGATGTTTGTCAAAGACAAGGAAAAATTACACAACGTGATGAGATGCCACAAAATTTTATCCAAGAGTGTGAGATATTTGATGTATGGGGAATAGATTTCATGGGACCTTTTCCATCCTCTAAGGGAAACAAGTATATACTTGTGGCGGTGGATTATGTGTCCAAGTGGGTTGAGGCTAAAGCCTTACCTACTAATGATGCTAGAGTGGTTGTAAAGTTCTTGAAACAATTGTTTGCTAGATTTGGTGTACCTCGGGCCATCATAAGTGATCGTGGTACGCACTTTTGTAATGATCAATTCACGAGAGTTATGAAGAAATATGGAGTGAATCATAGACTTTCTACCGCGTATCACCCTCAAACAAATGGTCAAACCGAGGTCACAAATCGTGGTTTAAAGAGAATTTTAGAGAGAACGGTGGGAGAGCATAGAGCTTCTTGGTCGGATAAGCTTGATGATGCTTTGTGGGCGTTTAGGACGGCTTTTAAGACACCAATTGGTTGTACTCCTTATAGGCTTGTCTATGGAAAAGCGTGCCACCTCCCATTTGAGTTAGAACATAAGGCATCTTGGGCTCTCAAGTGGGCTAACTTTGATTTAAACCAAGCCGGTTCACATAGGAAAGATCAAATCAATGAGATGGATGAGTTGAGAGCCAATGCCTATGAGAATTCTTTGCTATATAAGGAAAAGACTAAGAAATTGCATGATGCTAAGATTAAGAATCGTGAGTTCAAAGTTGGAGAGCCGGTTCTCCTCTTTAACTCAAGATTGAAGCTTTTTGCGGGCAAGCTTAAGTCGAGATGGTCCGGTCCATTCACTATTGCTCAAGTGTTTCCATATGGAACTCTTGAGTTGTCCCAAAACGATGGTCCAAATTTTAAAGTGAATGGTCACCGTGTTAAGCATTACTTTGGGGAGGACATTTCCGTTGAAATGGTCCAAGAGGTCCCCATTTTCCCCATGAATTAATTCATTGAGGGACGAGTCGAGCTAGAGACTCATTAACTCAAGCATCGTATAACTAGGTTTAGAGTGTTGTAGGTTAGCAATAAAGGCATAGATTTGGAGATAAGTGTAGGGGAGACCTTCTTTTGTCTTCTTGATTGTTTGTAGGGTTGCTCACTCATCTCATGCTTTGGAGCTTATGGAGGAGGCCCTTGTATCCGGTTCACTTCGTTACTTTAGTGATTTTTCATTGACACCTTGTGCTTAAACATGATTTCACTAATAGTAGTCCTTTCCTTAACTTGGGTTAAGCAAAGTCTATTCATTGTCATAAGTGTAGGGGAAGTTTTTATACTTCCATGCTCTTAAACATTGAGGACAATGTTTAGCTTAAGTGTAGGGGGGTCTTCTATCGAAGTGACCTTACCTAGAACTTGTCATTGTCTTGCATGATAACTTGGGAAAATTAATTTTTCAAACATTTTTCAAATTTTTGATCTACTTTGGCCACCAAAAATATGCATTCATAATTTTTGCATCAATCATTTTTATTTTGCATAACACATTTGCATTGTATATATTTCTTCTTTTAGTTTTCATCAAAAATATATAAAAAGGAAAAATATAATAAAACATGGTTTTAACAAATTTAGATTTCTTTGACATATTAGGCCCGCCATGGATATTTTGACTCAACCCGAGTTTGCTTATTTTAGCACTCTCTAGCTAGTATCCTTAACCATGTAGTCCTTCATTGGTCTATTAGGCTAAGCTTCCACCAATTTCATTCTTTGAAATTTTAAATTTGTGGAGAATGGGAAATGATAGAGTTGAAGCAAGTGTAAAAGGGCTAGATAGACTTCATGGCAATTACTTGTGGCTAAACCCTTCTCTTCTCTACCTCTATTTTCTTCGCTTGTATATAATTGTTAATAAATAATCAAGTACGGTTTTAATTGGTTTGTAATCTCTTATGCATTTTTGGCTAATCATTTATGGTTGATATGAGTACGTCTTAAGATTCTAAGTTAGCACGTTTTATGTGTACTAGACTTATGTCATGCTCCATATTTAGCGGGTGTTTTTCCTTTTCTTCTTTGCAAATTTCTTGGTGAGGAATAAAGAAAAATAAGAGCGGCTTATGAAAAAAAAAAAAAAAAAAAGAAAAAGAAAAAATAATGCAAGACTCCCAAGAGGGGCAGTGTGGTGTTAATTATAGTGACTATTGAGTTCCAATATTACCTTGACGGGTTGCGGGGATTCAATAGATTGCTCCAATCCAATATTACCTTGACGGGTTGCGGGGTTGAAGATCCAAAATCTCAAAAAGATGCGGATGTAAATTATTGCGTGAGTTTTATTTTTCTTTCCTTAGCGAGTGTGTAGTTACTTATGAAAGCATGACATGAGGATTTTACACATAAGGCGAATGACTTATTACTCTTAATACGGACTTATATTAATTGTGAGCGGTTTTTCAAGTAATGGATGAGAAGATTACTTAGGATTAAAACCGTGCTTCCTTATTTTTGGATTTTACACTTCTTATATTTCACGCTTGAATAATGACAAATTTGCCCACAAGCAATTTGCTCAATTAATAACCGGTTCCACATTTAATTGTCATGAATAAGTTGATGCACTTTTTACTTGTGAATGCAATGATCCCATTTACTAGCTTGGTATGGGGAAAGTGAAACTTGAGGATGATAAGTGTTCATGGTATCCAAGCCCTAATCCAAGTCATTGAGTTCTTTATGAGTTATTTCCATCAAAACCATTTCAAGAAAAATCAAAAAGATATAGATAGAATTGTATTTTGATTCATTGCATTATTAAAAGTCAAAATCATGCATCATCTAGTTTAGAGTAGTGTAGATGCATCTCATATGGCCAAGGTGGATTAATTATGAGGGAAATGTAAATTTTTAAACCTTGAAATATAATATTGCATGAGGACATGGCAATGCTCAAGTGTAGGGGAATTTGATATGAGCTTAAACTCATATCCTTTTATCAACAAATAACCCTAAAACATGAAGCAAAATACCCATTTATCTTGTAAAAAGCAGTGTTATGTGGTATGTTTGTGTTTGTGTGATCTTATGTAGGTAAAAGGATACAATTTCAAGCAAACAAGGAAAAACCAAGCTCAAATGGATGAAAAAGACAAAAGAGGATCAAAAGTGACAAGACTTTGAAGTTCAAGGACCTATCTTGACAATTTGTGAAAGTTGAAGGACTTAAAGTGCAAATAAAGTAAAGTCAAGATTAAAGTCAAATCTGGTCAACTACAAAGTCAACTTAGTCAAAGGGTCATTTTATACAAGTTTTGGAAGTTAAAGGACCAAAAATGTCAAAGGAATGAAGATATTAGCTTGAAATGGGAATCTGCCAAGTACAAGGGCTTATTTTGCCAAGTTTGGAAAGTTTTGCAAAGTTGAATCCATGTGAAAGGAAAAGAACCAATCAGAAGCAAGGAAATACTTAACATGGATCAAGCAATAAATTCCCACTTACAGCCGCCACAATTAATACCATATCACAACAGTTTCAATCCGTGTGACACCCTCACAACCAACCAGAAGGCGCCACGTGTCCTTCTCCTTCAAAGAAAATATTTACCAGGAACGGGATTTTGATTGAAGCCGTTTCAAGAGAAGATCAAAACACCAAAGTTACTCAATTTTGAAAGACGAATTCAACGGTGCAATCCATTTAACATATTATCCATTGAATCAAAAACACCCAAAATGTGTTCATCACCTTCAAAGTGGATTTGCAGAATTCCTCCACGTGTCAAGCTATGATTGGCCTGAACACGTCACAAACTCCAACAGAATCTCCTATCTTGCCTATAAATAGCTAGGATGTATCTCATTTCAGTTTGTAGCTTAAATTTGTCAAACACATAGTTCTTAAATTTCCCTTTCCCTTTTTCCCTACTTTTCACCTAACTACTCAAGAGTCTGACAAACTCTTGAGTCAGTTAGTTAGTTAGAAGCTTGTAACTACTTTTGTAACTGAAATCACTCAATAAAATTCAAATTTCCTTTTTCCCGCCAAATTCTGTTTCTCAAATTCCTGTTGAATCTTGTTGATATTGGATATACTAGTTGCTGTTTGATGTTAGTTATGATCAACCATTGATCATAGCTTACATTGGAGGAGTTTTGTAGCTGTTCGTTCAAGAATTCAGTTCATTCCTAGTTTCTTGAAGATTTCATGGCAGATTGATGATTTGCAGTTGTTTGATTGTTGATTTGAGTTGATTACTAGTGATAGGTGGTGGTATCACTAGGGCAAGAGAGCTCAGCGCTCCTCTTCTTCCCAAAGGACCTCTACAATAGGTTTCTTAGCTTCTGTTTTATGTTCCTCTAAACAAGTCCTTGCATGCTCATTTTTCTAGATAACTTTGATGGCTGCCTGTTTACTTGATAAATAGTTGTTGTTTGAGTGATCTTGGTTCTTTTGTAGCTTATCTTGCCTTCTTGTTTACTGAATTGATAGCTTTAGTAGTTTCTGCATACTTTCAGTAACTTTTTGGTCTAATAGCTACTTTCAGTTCTAGCTTTGGTAATTGCTTGTTCTTAGCTTGAATACATTTCATATTGTTCACTAAAACTGGTCTGCTATAGCTTTTGTATCAGTTTAAATCATTACTCAATAAGACTTTGTTAAAATTTGTAAAAATCAGATAAAGGTGTGTTTGGGAGTAGCTTGGATTCAGTTTTCAAGAGTTGGAAATTGGTGTTTAGAAGTTTGTTTTCAGTCTTTAGTTGATAGTAATTGGTTTTAAGTCATTTGCAAGTCAATCATTAGGTCAAACAGGCAATTGGCATAGAAATAGTTTGGGTCATTCTTGTTATCAGCTTTTGTTTCAAAACTTGTCATTTTCATTTGTCTAGTTCTCCTTTAATACTTGATCAAATTTGCTCAAATCTGTTTCTAGTCATAGCTTACATCATAATCTTTCAGTATCTAGAAGGAATATCTACAGTATTCAGGATTAAGCTAGAAAACAGCTTATTAGCTCAAGCCTGAGCATTTTCCATTCTCTGTGATAAAAAGCATACTGTTTTCTTTGTTCTCTTAATCTAGTTCATAAAAGTCTTGATTTTCTTTCACAAATCCATTTAGTAAGTGTTGAATATGAGTTTTTGAGATTTTGAGCTTTTTCATAAAAATGGTCAACGTTTGGTCAACATAAGCTCAAAAGAGCTTATTTCAAATTTCTTCTTCATTATTGGATGAAAATGGTTCTAGTTTGATTTCCCGTTCTTGTAATCAAGTGCTTAATTAGATTTGTCACAAAAATCAGGTTGTGACTGATTGAAATAAGCTGTAGCTTATTTTGTGCTTATTAATAAGCACTCAATTGCTTATTTTGGACTTTTAGCTTATTTCCTTGAACACACGTAGCCATAATTGGATTTTAAGAGTTTTGCAAGTTGTTTCAGCTTAATTGGTTGAGTATTAAGCTCAAACGAGCTTAATCTTTACTTTGTCCCGTTTTTAGCTAAAATTTTAGTTTTATTGCACTTTAGTCCTTAGAATTTTAATCAGTTTCAAATTTTGGCTAATCTTGTTAGTTTTTAGGGTTTGCATATATTCAGTCCCTTTATTTTGAAAAGTTGTTAAATTCAGTTTGTTAGTTTGTTAGTTTGTTACCATTTGGTTAGTTTGTTATAAATTTTACAAGTTTAGTCCTTTTAGTTAACTGTTTTGCATTTATAGTCCTTATAACTTTTAGAATTTACATTTCAAGCATTTTCATTTCATAGAAATTACATTTTCAGTCCTTATAGTTTTAAATTTTGCATTTTTATATTTTACTTGAATAAAATTTGGAATTTGCAATTTGTTTTACGTATAAGTAGGTTTATATTTTTCATTTTTAAATAGTTTTGTTTGAATTAGCAATAGATTACCAAGCAAGCTTGAACAACCAAAAACAATTATAAATTTGATATTGATTGGACTTTCTATTAGTTAAGAACTGAGAAAACGAACTTGCATTATACACATTTCAATTGGCCCACCCATTTACCCACCTTCATGCTCAACAATATAACTCAACATAAATCATCCGCTATTGAAACTAATTATAGCATAATAGAACAAATGTAATAAACCTATAAAAGGCATCAATCTTTATTAGGTAGACGAAAAACAAACCTCAAAAGGAAAATTACAGCCGGCGATTCTTAATTTCATGCACTTCGTAACCATGCTGCTCCACATAACAATTTAGCATGCCATGCCAAAATACACATATATACAATATTAACCTAACATCAAACATATCAATAAGCACATGAATAACCAATCCAAATCTTAAACAGAGAACGTGACTAAAGGTATTTAGTATGAGTTGTTGAGTTGTTTATATGAATATGAGTACTACGTCATTTAATGCTTCAATTGCCTATACTTTTGAGGCCATCAGATTATCATCATATTCATATAAAGAACAGGTTATGGTTAACAAATTTAAGTGTTGAGGCCATCAAATGATTTGTACTTCTGAGGCCACCAAATGACCGTCATATATAGTATCAAAGTTAAAACTTATTTAGTATTCGTTCTTTATAATTCCATATTCTATATATATACAGGTTATCACCATCAAAACAAATCAACCTTAAACATGAACAAAAACAAAGTATAGAAACAATACAATGGGTTTGAAGCCAAAAAATTTAACGTTCATAAGAAAATTAAAAGAAAAACAATATGAATAAAAAAGCAACCTGGTGGTCAGAAGATGTTGCCGGTGACCTCGTCGGTATCCTGGCTACACCACTGCCGCCATCTGCGTATGAATAACCCTAACAGAGATAACTGGAGAGCAGACACAATTAAACCATCAAAACAATGAAAAAGCAAAAATTTTAACTAACCAATTAATTTTTTTTACACCAATTAATCTGCCGAAAAAATCCTAATTTTTTAGAGCAAATGTCACCTATCTTTTGAGTATGCAAAAAATCTTTATAAACCCCAAATAATCTGAAATAGTCACTCAATTCCTGTAGAAACATAGAATATACACACAATTAAAACAAAAAGGATTGAATCTTTATATAATTAAAAATGATAAAACCTTGAGATAAGAGAATTAACTAATTCATTAGGATGTATAAACCTGGCCGTTCCTTGTTGGTTTCATTAAATCACATAGTTAGTTTCAAATCAAAGATACGAAAAAGAGTGTGTGTGTGTTTTCAATAATTAATTTGTTGTGTTTGAAGGGCGGTGGTTTATCTTATACATCAAATTTGGTAGGAAGAGGCGAAGGGGACACCACCCCTGAAAACCAACAATTGCAAACTAATTAAAACAACATCGAGTGAACAATGAAGATCGGTGTCTTTAATCTTCAACGTCGGTGCAGGGCTTTAGTGAGAGAACAATGAAGATCGGTGTAGGTCTTAGAGAGAGGAAAATGAGATATGTCTTTGATGGGACGACAATATCCATGTGAAGTTTAGTGGCCACGCAGACACATACGTGTCAAAATTCTTTTCCCGCCAAAAACATAGAGTATTATTAAAAAATTCCCATAGGCTTCTTAAAACAGTTATAAGTATTAATATCTTAAATTATTAGGCTGTTTGGATTGTTTAGGAGTGTGAGTTTTATAAGCGCATATTTGTCTAAGTGTTAGTGTGATTGTTGTCGTTATATAATTGAATTATCTTGGTTTGACAGGTTGGTGATCTGGATGCACAAGCGAGCATTTTTAATGTTGTTTGTGATGATTAGTACATTTAAGTAATAAGTTTGTTTATATTAACTTAGTAATACAGCCTTAGATCGCGGGGTTGTTGTGATAGTTAAAGAGTACCAATTTAGTTAGTGTGATTTGTTAACACGTTAATGTGATTCTTGTCATTCATAGATCCGAAGTATACGGGTACTCACATAACGATTTGGTGCACAGACGTTGTTATTTTATATTGAGTAGTTTTCATTTTATAATAATGGTGTGGAGATGGGTTCTTTAATATAGAAAAATATCAGTAATTATTATTTTACAATATTTCGTAATAGATAACTTGTATTCCTGACTTGCTCAATACAGTATTAATTAACATCGCGTCTAATATGTATCTTGTTCATGCAAGAGAGAGGCTTTCTTTGGTATGAAGAGACTATGTAGTCATTAGTAGAGCCAACAGAACAAAAAACAGGTGTTGGTGATCGAATGGGTGATTATATCGTATTCTTCTTTGTGGTGTTTAAGAATAGTTTGATAACTAGTCGTGTATCCGCGCAATACGGCGGCGGATATCCGACGATTATTTTTTGTTATAAACAAATTTTTAGAGAGAAAGATATTTATGTTCTAGTTTAGACAATGATTATATTTTAGCAGCATACTCGCGACTTGCGACTTGCGACTTGCGACTTGCGACTTGCGACTTGCGACTTGCGACTTGCGACTTGCGACTTGCGACTTGCGACTTGCGACTGTAACCTTTAATAATGTTTGTGGGCAAACAATGCTTTTTGACTACATATTTTTCATGATAATGATTTTAAGCATGTCGATAACTTTAAATAATATTTTTATTACACATTATTTTAATTGTGGCTCGTATCACCCAACCACACGTTTTGTATTATCAGCGCAATAAGCATATAATCTACTTGAAATTGCAATTTTGAAGACGTTCTAAATAGCTTTTATGTGCTTGTATCGGCTGATGTAGAGTACAACGTTTTTTTTTTAAATCAGATCGGTTTGAAACCCGTTTTATTTAGATTTTACTCGATTTTGAATCAGATCAGGTAGGGTTTGACTGGTTTTTCACATGTTTTTAAACCTTTTTTTAGAACCGTTCATTTATTAAATTGGTTACGAACTGGTTTTTAAAAACCAATTTCAGTTTTTTTTTTTCAAATCGGATCATGAACTGGTTTTTTTTTCCAATCTTTAGATTGATGTATGTTGCCTTTATATAGTGGCTAAATTACAAGCAACTTGTAATCACTTAAGTTTCATAACTGCTACTTTTATAGTAAATGAAATTGATTGCCATACCTTTAATCTTTTTTTTGTTTATATGAAAATTGAATTTGTAACCAACTCTCACATTATTTGATTGCTTTGAATATATTTACTTGTGAAAAATAAAATTATAATCTAATCACTACAAGAAAAAGGGCTTCAATGACGAGCAAGAATTCGTCATTAATAGAAGAAAAATCGTCACTAAACCAACTTAATGACGAAAATCAATGTCGTCATTTGTCGTCACTTGTCGTCACTATAGCTCCGTCACAAATGAAAAAGTGACGAAATTAAATTTGACACTAAATTGGTGACGAATTAAATTCGTCACTTAAGGCACTGTGACAACTCATTTCTTCTTTACCTGATTTCGTCACTAAAGGGGCTAATATCGTCACTATTGATAAAACTAGTGACGAAAAAAAAAGCGTCACTTAACAAGAAAAACGAACGAACGTTAATGTCCAATAGTGACGACAACTTCGTCACTTTCTAAAATGCTAAATTTCCTACAAATGTCAATATGGGGCTATTTGTAGACCAAAAATTACAAAAACTAATAGAGAGATGCTTGATTCATATATCCTCAATATTAAGCAATTACTTGGTCCATACGTCAAACAGTTATTCATTTTGTAGCATACGTTTCCAACAAGGTATAAAATCTTGCTAAACTATTTCTCTGAGTATATTATCCTCCATTTAAACTACTACATTTGCGGATATTATCATCCATTTAAACTTCACCTAAACATCATCTTTAGCCTCAAAATAATCTTCGGCATCATAATCCTGAGTCCCCTGCATTACAATAATATATTCAAAGCACATTAGTGATATGTAACCTGAACACTTCAAGTTCATAATTATAACAGTACATATGAGACTTGAAAGAGCAGTTGAGAAAAAATGATGGCATTCTGAATTCAAATTGAAATTTTAAACCCGGATCACTCAAGTTTCAACCAAATAACCATTTCACACATGAAGTTGGCATCATATATGGCATAATATATATATAACGACTGAGATTCATAGATAAAATAATAGGCACGAGTGAGTTAATCTTCCCTAAAGGTTACACTAAGTCATGTGTTTTGGGTTGTTGTCATACTCCTGAGTTCTAACTCTAGTATAGAACACATACAACAATAACACAACACCTGGACTTGTACAACCTTCTTTCTGACACAAACTAATACACAGTCCTAGAGCAGAGCCTAACAATTATATCAATCAACGGAAGCTTGATATATTCGTTCTCTTATGTGCAAACGACCTTAATCAATATACTATTGTTTCATCTGTATGCATCAAACCTTTTAGTCTAGCTCATTATTATAGATATAAACATAGCTTAAATAAACACATTCAAAAGATCACGACTGATTATGATGCGAAAACACCATGTTAGAGGCACAACATCTTAGATGCGAAGACATCATTTCAGACCACGCTCCATAGGTGCATACATTAGAGACATGATTTTGATGCGTAGATAAATTTGACAAGCATTGATTTAAATATGAATCGGCTAAAATTAAGATGTCCAATTGTCCATAAGTGATTTACGTTGGATGGATAAAAAAAGTTTAGCTACAAAATTAATTTACAAATATTTTTTTGACATATTCCATAATAGATTTTTCTACTGACTCGGCATACATATATTAATATTAATGTATAATAGCATGGTACCCCTGCAATGTAGCTATACGTATTCGATGTTTTTTTTTTTGCAATCAAATTAATATTGAAGTGTAAAAAATTGAATTAAAATTATGAAAATCGTTAAAAAATAAAAATTAACAAAAAATTTGTAAATATATCAAAATAGATCTTGAATTAAAGGGAACCAAATTTTAGAAAATATAATGAAATTAAATTATAAAAAAAATAAATGAATTAAAAGATGTTTAAATTTAAAAATAAAAGTGAGTTTTTAATAATTTGTTTGTTACAAAAGAATGGATGGTCAAAATTTCGGAGTTAATTTTGGATTAAAAATAATTTAATACTGTTAAGATTTAATATGTTTATTTGATTTCAAATTAAGTTTGGAACTAAGATATATATATACATTTTATATAATAATTTAAATATAGATATAGATAAACAATAAAAGAGCGTGACTCTTTAAAATGCGGCATAAATATCAATCCAATGTGAAATATAAGTTTTACTTACATGAATTTCAGTATTTCAGGTTTCGGAAAATCATTAATATTCGGTAAATGCAATCTTGAGTGTTTTTACATAATTTTCAATTCATTTTCACGTGTTCTGATTTCCTGAATTTCTTCTATGATCTTTTGGTTAGATTAAGCTTTATCATTCCTATGGTTCTTTTAGACAAATACAGTTGCTAACAAGAATTATTCATTGACCAACAACGTTGAATATCACCTCATGCATTCTAGCTCATTGCTCTAAGACATTGTTGAATTACCAGAAGATATAATTAGTATTAATATGTGTAGTAGGACAAAAGTTGGATGTAGACTCATCATTTATCATATATTCACTGAAATAACTTCACACAATCATTTTTTTCATCTAAAAAATCCACTTTTAACTTTTTAAAAAAATATCTCACGAACCGTTAATCATTACACAAAACAACACATACCATTGTGACGAGAATTAAATCATTTTTCTACAGAGTGGGACATGTATATATTTTCGACATTTTTTTTGCGATTTATTTTAAATCACACTTGAAAAAATCATATATGATTCGTGATATATATCATTTGTATCACGAATCATATATAAAGATGATTGGATTCTCGCCGTGATGGTGTATCGTGATGAGAATTAAATCATTTTTCTATAAAGTGGGACATGTATATATTTTCGACCATTTTTATGCGATTTATTTTAAATCACACTTGAAAAAATCATATATGATTCGTGATATATATAAATGGTATCACGAATCATATATAAAGATGATTTGATTCTCGCCATGATGGTGTATTTTTTTTGCCGCTTGATGATTTAATATTGTGTATATAAGCTAAAATTCTTAAGAAAAACATGTAAAAAAGAATCAGAAGTCATACCCGCCCATCGGGCGGGTTTTGCAACTAGTATATATATATATATATATATATATATATATATATATATATATATATATATATATATATATATATATATATATATATATATATATATATATATATATATATATATATATATATATATATATATATATATATATATATATATATATATATATATATATATATATATATATATATATATATATATATATATATATATATATATATATATATATATATATATATATATATATATATATATATATATATATATATATATATATATATATATATATATATATATATATATATATATATATATATATATATATATATATATATATATATATATATCAAATCAAATCAAATCAAATCAAATCAAATCAAATCAAAAACCCTTATATAGGAAGGATGGTGAAACAATACCATAAATATATAATTCTATAAAAATGACACATGTAATTCATTAAAGGGTTTTCATAAAATATGGAACAATGCCTTAAATACAAATGATTTCTATTTGAAATTCATTAAAGGGTTTCTATAAAATGATGGTGATACAATGCCTTAAATACAAAGTGTTTCCATTTGAAAAATGATGGTGAAACAATGTCTTAAAAACAAAGGGTTTCCATTTAAATTTCATTAAAGGGTTTTCATAAAATGATGGTGAAACAATGCCTTTAATACAAAGGGTTTCCATTTGAAATCCATTAAAGGGTTTCCATAAAATGATGGTGAAACAATGCTTTAAATACAAATTAAAGGGTTTCCTTTTAAAATTCATTAAAGGGTTCCCATAAAATGATGGTGAAACAATGCCTTAAATACAAAGGGTTTCTATTTGAAATTTATTAAAGGGTTTCCACAAAATGATGGTGAAACAATGCCTTAAATACAAATGGTTTCCATTTGAAAAATGATGGTGAAACAATACCTTAAATACAAAGGGTTTCCATTTAAAATTCATTAATGGGTTTTCATAAAATGATGGTGACACAATACCTTTAATACAAAGGGTTTCCATTTGAAATTCATTAAAGGGTTTCCATAAAATGATAGTGAAACAATGCCTTAAATACAAAAGGTTTCCATTTGAAATTTATTAAACGGTTTCCATAAAATAATGGTGAAACAGTGCCTTAAATACAAAAGGTTTCCATAAAATGATGGTAAGCCTTAAATATAAGGGTTTTTGATTTGATTTGATTTTGATTTGATTTTGATTTGATTTGTTTTGATTTGATTTGATATATATATATATATATATATATATATATATATATATATATATATATATATATATATATATATATATATATATATATAAATATTTTTTTTAGAAAATCGGGTTAACCCGGGTCGACCCGGACCCGACGACTCCACCGGGTCGATCTAAGACCCGGGTTTTAAAACATTGCTCTGTGCAACAACTACTGTTTCAGTAAATGTAATCCAATTCCGAGTTCATTTCTTCTTATATGAATTCCAGGTTGTTTTGCTAGTACTTCTTACCATTTCATAAGTGAGATCCAAGGGGTACATATCAAATTACATTCCAAAAGCTACAAAGAAAAATAATGTCATTTGCCTCTATTTATATGAAACCAATGACCAAAAAATATTGTCATTTGTCTCTATTTATAGAGAACCAATGAACCAAAACATACCAAACAAAGACATACTTAAATAACAAAACTTGTTTGACAAACCAAGCAAATTATCTAAAACAAATTTACTATACGAACCATAAAGTTTAACTCATATTCCAACACAATGGAAGAAGACGTTAGGGCATAAAGAGAGTGGAAGGAGAAAGTTAGGGATGAAGAAGCTGAACAAGAGTTATTTCGGTCGGAGTTTTTTTTTATAGGGAGTTATCGGATTCGGATTCGGGAACGAACTAATCGTATTACTTATTTGTTTTTTTATCTATCTAGTAGTGTATTTCATTTCGTATTATATTTGAATTCCAGTAGTTTAATGTTTTACGTATTGAATAAATGTTTTAATTTTCGAATAAAAAGTGTGTACGTTTATGTTTTTATTTACGTTTTTAGTGTACAAATTTAATTAAGAAGAAAAAAATAGTGTATGACGTGGTGGTGAGTTTCTCACAACCAGTAAGATATATGATTTATATTTTAAATTTTTTTTTAAATAGTTTTTTATATCAAAAAGTCAAAAAATCAAAGAATAAAATGTTTTTTGTTTTTTGAAAAGGTTGAGGGGTGATCGACTGTCGTCGATTGACTGAGACAACTCGACCGCCGCAACGGTCACAACCGACTGCGACATCCGTCGAGTCTCGGTCGACCGAGACCGTTGCAAGAAGCTTAACGAATTAATTTTATATATTTTTTTATTTTTAAAATTAATTTCATACGTATTTAAAACGTAATTATTGAATGCATAATATAGTAATTATTTTTATAATATTTAGGTATATATAAAATTCAGAAAACATGAAATTGCCCTTCCTCATAGTATTTCCTCGAAAAAGTTGAATGCACCAATTGTGTCGTCATACGCGGCCACGTACCTTAATTTCCACACCTATCCAAAAAGTGTTATGACTAAAAAGTAAAAACACAAACACAAAAACAAAAACATTTTCCTCAAAATGGCATCTAAAATACTTCTTCACCCACTTCTATCCACCAACAACACCACCCTCATTTCATCTCACCATGCCTCCACGTGTCACTTTCCATTTTCTTGGCACCGGAATTTGGTCGGAAAAAAGAAGTTCCCCACCATCACAGCCATGGCTCAACCACAAAGAAGTGCAATGCAATATAACCAGCTTGGTGATTCTAACCTTGTTGTCAGCGAAATCACTTTTGGCACTGTCAGTACTTCTTTTTTACATCGTACTTGTTGTACTAATGTATTAATTATTCGTTATTCTATAAGCACCAGGTACCTAGTGTTATCCGTCTCGTGTTATAGGTGCCAAGTATAACTTAAAACCAAAAACACCCTTCGCGTTATAGGACACACTTGCCCACACATAACCCAATCAAAGCATTTAAAAAAAAAACGGATGGCGTGAGCCGGCAACCACGGCGCAGGAGAGCATACGACGCCAATTCCAGTGTCGGGCTCTTGCCAAAATTCTTTTTTATTTGCATTAGTGATTTTAATTTGACATTTGCGGTTGACTGTATTGCTTATTAAAAGTTTGCATCGATATGAGTCCCGAAACATGACCTTGTAGTATTTGTTTCTATTAGATTTGACCCAAGGCCGCTTGTGGGATAAGTCATTTGTGTTTATAAATATAGTATCATTAAAGTATAACACCTACATGCAGGGGCTGAGCCAAAAAGTTTTGCTCCAGAGGGCACACTTTGATATTAAACTACACTTCGAATTGGTTCTAGGGGGTGCATATTACAAAAAAGCCAGATATTTTACACTACAATTTTTTTCTCAATAGGTGGCACATGCCCCTTGTGCCCTCTCCTTGTCTCCACCCCTGCCTACATGGAGTTCATCACTCACGGTTTCAAAGTGTTCCTGTCCAAAGTGTACGGTGAAAAGGACTCCAATTTTGGTCTAGTTAACATAAGCCTAAATTTCTAACCGAAAACAAGTGTCTTTTTCTTTGAGGAAACCCCACCGAGCTACATTTTGTGACCAATCAGGTAAACTCGGGACTTCACATACTACTTTGCAAGACCCATGGAGCCTAGTTAATATCTGGCCCTCCACACTTTTCGATTATATGGCTAGGGTGGGTGGCCCCAATAAGTTTGCAGGAAGGGCGGCTCTACCATAAGACCACTAAAGCAATCACTCTAGATCCCAAAGTACTTTTAGGCCTCAAATATATTTTGTACTGAATAATTGGTTAGGGTATAAAATTTTGCGACTACATCCTACTTTTAGGCCTCAAATTATATTTTATAATGTAAGGGCGCAGTTGAAAGAATTGCATTAGGCCTCATGCCCTCAAGTATCCGTGAGCTGCCCCTAATTTGCAGATAACGGGATTCAAACTTAAGACCTCTTGTGGGGACTCACAGGCCCTTAGACAGTGTCCCCTTGGTTAAAGGAACATTAAAAATAAACCTAACTAGTGTCATTATCATTTGAGTAAAATACTGAGTATACTGGTACACGTTTGGTACTGCTGGTTCCGGTTCAGTTTTACTGCTTAGCTTGGAGTTTTCCACACGTCTTTATACCAAGTAACTGCTATCTGAAAATTGCCCACGTTGAATGGTATTTGAATATATGACCATTGACCGGCATGTTGGAGATAGGAATCTTGTTAAACTATTACACTTTATGGGGGATATTAAGATGTGGTCACAATGTTACATTGCAACTGAGAAGCGATTAGACGTGTGGCAATTTCAGAAAGTGAAACAGCGCGAGAAGATGCAAACCGAACAAATACCATTTTAGAATTAACATGACTAGTTGCATTGTTTATAAAATGCGATGTCTTATAACAAACCGGAAAGTTTGGAATTGTATTATAGAAGTATCTGTTATTAGGGATCCCAGTTTAGGCCCATGTTTCAGTAATGATTGATGTATAATAATAAATGCTTACTAACGAAACGCATGCTGTTTGACGTTTTGCTTTGGTATCCTTGATAAGTTCGTTCTGTTTTTAATTGAGTTCCTTTTAGATATCCGTTATAGTTCGTATTTTATAAAGTTCTGATAATTGCCATTTCATGCTAAATACCAGATGACATTTGGGGAACAAAACACAGAAAAGGAGGCGCATGAAATACTTTCCTATGCAGTTGAAAATGGCATCAATACTTTAGACACTGCAGAAATGGTAAGAGATAATCATTCTGAACACTTTAAATTCACCGTTTTCAGCAGGATTTACATCTTTGCATTTTTTTTGTAACCATACTGTTATCTGATTACCAACTGTTAGCTGAATCATCAGACATTTTTCTTTAACTTAGGCAATTTCGTTGAAATATTAACGTCAAAACTCAAACTCCATAAAAGCATCCAATTAATCTGTATGACTGCGCTTTTTAGGATGCAAGTATCCTAGAAGGTTTTTTTGAACCCTGGTGACATTTCTACTAGTCTACTTGACCCCAGTTACGTTCCTGGAGGAATCTACCAGTGATTGGAAGGACCAGCTAAAATTTGTAATGATGATAATAAAGAACCGAAATACAACCAATTTCTATATACCATGGCACCATCCCTTAAAGAAATGATAGTTACTTTTTATTCAGTATATATGCGCTTTACTTTCACAAGTGATCGTTTCCCTACTAAAAACAGCTATTTGCTCTTTTACCCACTCCTGTTTCTTTATGTCATTTTCTCACAGTATCCGGTTCCTGTGAAGAAAGAGACTCAAGGATTAACAGATATGTATATTGGAACGTGGCTGAAATCTCGGCCCCGTGACGAGGTACTTTTTCCTCTTTTGTATTATAATTTCGCACTTAACTTATAGCATCAGTTTCTTAAATTTGAAGTTTAGGTATTGAAGGTATTGATATACCTGTATAATTTCATCGATTGCAAAACATGATGCTCTACATCAAAACATTTCGCTTTTTGTTGAGTTAACCCATAGTGAGATTCCAGCAATCCCATTGACCTTTCTTCTTTTTATGTACCTAGTTTAGACATAAACTGCATTATGCCTCACCTTGTTAAATGTCACTTTGGGATAATGGTATATTGCAGATTATATTGGCCACTAAAGTGGCTGGTTACTCTGAGAGAATCACTTACTTACGAGATACACCAGCAGATGTTTTGAGGGTCGATGCTGCCAACATTAAAGAAAGTGTGGAGAAAAGCTTGAAACGCCTAAATACTGATTACATTGATTTATTACAAATCCATTGGTGAGTTTTTACACCCGCTGTTATATTATCCTTACTGTAATTCTCTTATAATTTGTTCCTTGTAATCATGTCCAGGCCAGACCGCTACGTGGCTTTGTTTGGCGACTTCTTCTATGATCCTACAAAATGGAGGCAAAGTGTACCATTTGCTGAACAACTTAGGGCCTTTCAAGAGCTCATTGACGAAGGAAAGGTAATTGATGTATTTCCTTTATAGTCCATTGCTGCTTCTTAGTTTTGGGATATTAAGTTTATGTAACTATCGTTGACAAGTATAGCAACTGTCATCATTTTTGGGTGTAAAAGCTTTTTATTTTCCACAAATTTTTTTTGGCTCAATGTTTGTTCACTTATTTTTGCATGACGACAAAGACATTTGAATAACAATTAGCCTTGTCACTCTTTTGGTTTGTAGATAAGTTAGAAGGGCTTGATTTTACAAGGTTATTATGGATACTGAACTTAGAGATATTATGCTAGTTGAATTGAATAATAATCAGCCCTGTCCAGTTTGCATGTCTCATACGTTGAGATATAAATTTGCATTATCTGTCCAAAGTCCCAATAGACTTTATCAAGCTTATAATTTAAAAACTCGTGAAAGTGTCAGGTGTGTGGTACTGTGGTATATGAAGTGAATAATAGTGAGATTTCAGGAAAAATCTAGAAGCCTTCTCATAGCATCGCTCGAATTCTTATAAAACCACTGCATACATATTTATGTATTTCTGCGCTCTCTGTAACATTATCACATAAACATTGTGAACCTAAACTATTAACATTTTGGACGGGCAAAGTGACACTGATCACTGATAGTGCGAAATCAATGGCTTTATCCCCTTGTAAGTTGTAACAGTTACGCTGTAAAACGACCTTCTTCTTTCCTTTCCACCATTCGGTCCACATTAAAGTAGACTAATGTGCAAGAGTTATGCTGAAGAACATGGATAAAAATAGATAGAGATCATGACTGATACCTTGAAATAAAATCTTTTCATGCTACATATAAGTTTTCTAAGAAAAGTATAAAAACTATTTTTCTACGCCTAGGTACGCTACATTGGTGTTTCAAATGAAACTTCATATGGAGTCATGGAGTTCATTAATGCTGCAATATCTAAAGGACTTCCAAAGATTGTCAGCATTCAAAACAGTTACAGTTTGCTTGCAAGATGCAAGTTTGAAGGTAAGTTATCTTTTCAATGCTATCGGCCTTTTAGAAGGGGGGTAAAATGGTAAAATATATAGTGTCTTTACCATCTTCATTTTCTTTCTTTCTTTCTTTATTGTTGGTCTCGATATCTCGTTTATCCGAAAGTCAGCCTTAGTTTACATAAATATATGATAAAAGCGGATTTCTGTATCAGACATTTGAACACATTTCATCCTCTTTATCACCATTATAGACACCTGGATATGTTATCTTAATAAAAGCAAAATACATGAATACTCCATCTAAATCTTATCACCATCTCAAGCCTATCTGAAATCCTGAAGTTCATGAATCATGATCATTGCTCGATAACCTAATAATCTGGAAATGTAAAGAAATTGTGGCCAAAATTGATGTGTTGTTTCAATGTTTGCAGTCGATCTAGCTGAAGTATGCCATCCGAACAACTGCAATGTCGGTTTACTTAGTTATTCCCCTTTGGCTGGTGGAGCATTAAGTGGAAAGTATTTAGATCCAGAATCTGAAGCTGCTAAAAAAGGTCGACTTCAGTTATTCCCAGGATACATGGAAAGATACAACAAATCCATTGCCAAGGTATTCAATCACTTTAATGTTAAGTATCTTGGATTCATAATGGTATATTAGCATTACTCAACAAGTGAAATTTGACTTTAGTATCCTATAGTCCTTGAGAACATTGGTTTGTTGATGCATCTTCTTGTTTATCCCCAATATTTGCGTCCTATTAACATTCCTTACTCCATTCACAGCTTTGGTATCTTCAACCGTACAATTTATTTTGGTAGAATCATTATATTTAAAAACTCAGATTATTACTATAATGATTTCGTTTTTGTAACCCACTGATCATCTATAGAAAGATCAGAAAAAGTGGACAAAACTGTTTTGTGATGTGTTCCCACACAAATCGCCGACCCATTTCAACCAGTTCTAAAATCCAACCATTTTTACCTCAACTTGTCTGTCTATATATAGTGAACCAGTTTCCTTGAGCTATGTCAGAGTATCTGTAGTGTGTACGCTTAGCTGTTCTCTTATAGCTTATGCTTGACCTATTAATGAAAATTCAAATTAGTCAATGGGGTTTGTTTGACGATGTGCTATTCTGTATTTCAGGAAGCAACGACACAATACATTGAGGTAGCTAAGAAACATGGACTCAGTCCGGTAGAACTAGCCCTTGGATTTGTGAGAGACCGTCCATTCATGGCAAGCACAATCATCGGTGCAACATCTCTAGAACAACTAAAAGAAGATATTGATGCTTTCTTGACAACAGAAAGACCCTTATCACCCGATGTGATGACAGATATTGAAACTGTCTTCAAGCAATACAAAGATCCAACAATTTTTTAGACACCAAGGTCTTTTTCTGTTCCCTTAAGTTTGATTAATTGCTGAGATTTTGCTGTACTATAATGTATTCATTTATTTTACATACAGATACAAACCAATAAACAATCAAAGGATGTAACTGGATTTTGTAGTTTTGTTTATTCATACAAAATTTGGTCAACAGTGCAAGAATATAAAATATCTTTCATTTTCTTCAAATTTTTATGAGGAAATTATTCGCCTAAACTGAATTTTATGAGGAAATTTTATGAGTATAAGGTGTAGTGGAGAGGAAACATTTTTTCACTTTTTTCACTGTCATGTCATATCGAAACAACTCACAAAAGTACTCTTTTACCCATGACATTTTTCTTTCTTCTTCACTTTGAGTGTGGACCCACTAATTTTATTTTATTTTCTTTTTCCTTTTTCACACAAATCAAAATTTATATCATTAATTTAAAATATAAGTACATAAATAAAAATACGCTACGAAAATAAAAATACAATCAGAAAAAAAACGTTATAAAAAACTACGAAAATTAGTAAATTTTAACCAAAAAATAATAATTTTTTTTACGAAAATTAGTAAACTTAAACAAAAAAACTAATAAACAACAAACCATAAAAGTGAAAGTCGTAAATATTATTTCTTAAAAAGAAATACACACTAAACAAACACACACTTTAAAAATAAACCGTCTTTCTTCTTCGTGAAACACACTTTAAAAACAAACACACACTCTCTCCTCGTCGAAATCGGGCTCGACGAATGGGAGGAGGGGGTCGGTGTGGTGGAGGAAGCCAGCGAACACCGCCGAAGGTGTCACCTCAGCTCGACGAAGGCTCCCTCTCCACTACGCCATTCTTTTATTTATTTATTTTGAACGACAAGTTAGTACAAGACCACATGTTAGCGAGCCAGAGACTCGACGCATCTGAGTGGCAGAGCCCAACACAGATTCTTACCAAGAAGGAAAACCCGCTGAGGCTCGAACTTGAGACCTCATGATAACAACCTCCCCCAAAGCTCCTTAGGTGACCAACTGAGCTAAGAGCTAAGCTCAGTTAGTTACTACCATTCTTCTTAGAAGCCAATCATGCACTAGAACATCCATCATTGTGTATTGTACTTTTCAACTTGTTGCAGCGCATAAGGATTAGCGAAACTTTTTGTTTTACATATATCGTACATCAATTAACCGCCATAAGAAAAAACATACTTAATATTCCTTTTTCAACTTTTGAATAACATAGCAGATGACTAATTACAACATAATGATTAGCTTTTTGATTAAGGTACTGTGGTTTAACTTGGTTTCATTTTCTCAATGTATCCGGCTTCATTCATTTCTAGTTTGGTTATTTGTAGATGCAAAAGTCTGCTGGGCCTCTTAGTGGGCCGAGAATGCTGCTGGGCCGCCCGGTCTTCCTATCCACAAGCCTATAAGAAAGCAACACACGTTAGCTCGCCTCGGGTGGAGAGCCCGAGACCAACTCCGGTGTGAGAGTAAGTATCTGATTGAGCCGAGTGGCCAATATCATGCAGAGCCGAATGGCCACGTAAGTATGTGTATTAAATGACTGTGTGTATATGATGTGACTTACATTGAATGAGGGGTATTTATAGTACCCAAAGTACTGTAGTGGACTGTTGTCCTTGAAGGCAACGCTCCTTGAGCCTTGGGATCTGACAGGCCAAGCTTTGGTCCAGGAGGTTAAGCAAGGCGTCTGGGTAAAAGGATGCGCCGTTTGTTCCCGAGGGAATCTACCCTGCTTTTGAGGTGTGCAGGCGGGTGACTCCTTTATCCGAGCGCCAGGCGTATGTCCACTGGACAATAGGGTATGCCGTTCCTTCCCGATGCGTTGGCATTGCTTTCGAGGACGCCCTCTAGGTCTGTGCCCAGTAAGTGGGCCGGTCCGTCAGGCCGTGTGGCCAATCTTGTTTGTAGAAGGTTTGACACGTGGGAACGGCCCAGCGGCTATATACGCGAACATGTCCCCCCAGTATTGGATTATCAATGTGAAGCATTGATGATTCAATACTTAACCGTGCGGCCGTCCCCTCCGTTTTTTCTTTTGTCTTGTACTCGTGGTTTCTGAATATTTTATTCCTCGCCCTCTTTTTTTTTTTTTTTTTTTTTTTTTTTTTTTTTTTTGTGAGTGCGTACCTACCCTCATAATTACTCTCGGTTAAAAATACTGATAATCGTGCTCATTTAATACCTCTGTGTGTTTTGTCGGCCAGCTGGCTAGCAATAGCGCTTTGCGTGGCTGAGAAAGGTGCCACGTGTTTTTACTGTTTGATGGAATGACCTTTGGTCGGCCTTTGGGGTCTATAAATACCCCTTTTTCCTTCTCATTTCTTACTTTTCCCTTTTTTTACCGTCGAGAGCCGTGAGGTACATCTCTTCTTCCCAGGTCTGTCTTTCTCTTTATTAGTTTTCTTTTCTTGTCTTTTCCTTGGTCTTCCCCGGCCTGTCATTATGTCCTCCGACAGGTCTTATGAGCTTGGTCTCCCTAGCCAAGAACAGCGTGAGGCCATTAACGAGGCCCAGGTTATGCCCAAATTTGATATGCATCTTTACCACTCCGATTTGAGTTCGGATCATGTGCGCCGCGTGGCCGCGGCTTATCACATTCCCTCAGATCTGAACCCTTCTGCTCCTTCCCGTAATTTTCGCATGAATGAACTCCCCTCTCATCTTATTGGTCTTTACGTCCACCACTTTTCTCAAGGCGGTCTTCGCATCCCTTTTTCCTCCTTCTTTCTTCGGGTCGTTGAACATTTTGGTGTACATATCTCACAGCTTGTTCCTATTGGTGTTAATAAAGCTACTCTCTTCGAGGTCTATTGTCGTGGCTTGGACGTCACTCCTACCGTCGCATTGTTCCGATTGTTTTATAAACTTTGTAAAGTAGGGGACTGGTTCTCCTTCCAGAGTCGTGGTGCCAAACCTTATCGTGCCTTTCTTAAGGATGGCCCCACTAGCTTAAAAGGCTGGAAAGGTCTTTTTTTCTTTGTCGATCGCAGGGCTGCTCCCATCGCTATGCCATGGAGGCATCATGACTCCAGCGTGGCTGATCCCCTTCCCCAAGCTTCGGAGTATGATCCTTTGGATGCCAAAAAACTTTGTGAATTTGCTATACCCCTTCGGAGGCCTTACCAAAGTCTTTTGTATGCCGGCCGTCTTTCCCCTTTTTGGAAGTATCCAGGCTTCGATTGTGTACTCCATGGTCCGGCCGGGGAAAGTAATGTCTTCCTCTTTTCCCTTGCTTGGTTCCTTACGTCTTATATGTTGACTAATTTTCCTCCTTTTTGCAGGTGTCACCATGTCTGAGTTTTTGAGAATTCCTCGTTTTGCTGGTGCGTCCATTCGTAAGGGTGATCCTTTGCCGCAAGGCACGGTTGTCCCTACCTACACTAGCTCTCCTTTGCCTAAAGATGCTCCTATTCCTCAAAAAAACTCTTGCTATGGAGCAAGCTGAGACCGTCGATGCTAGGGTTGTTGCTGATCGCGAGAGGAAGCAAAGGCGTGCTGTTGAGAAGGCGGCTCGTGAGGATGCAGCGGCTGGTGGCTCTCATAGCGCTGGCACTAGGGCTACCCGGGCTACCACTCATTCCAGGAAGAGAAAGACCGATGGTGAGGGTTCCTCTCACAAAAAGAAAGAATCCTCTCACAAGAAGAGTAAGGCCGCCAGAGCTCCCGTTATTCCTCCTTCGGCTCCCCCCAGTCCTGTTGAGGCGAATGATGCTGACAAATCTCACCCTCCAACTCCTTCAGCCGGGGGGCCTAATGCTATGGAAGACCTTCGACAACATACTGATGATGCCTTCTCTCAACCGCAAGCTTCTGAAGGTGGGCCTTATGAAGAGGAACATCCCCCCTCATCTGCCTCTCGTCCCCCATCTGTTGTTCCTAGTGGGCGCCATGTCTCTCTTGATGGCGAAAATCTTGCTTTTCCTGGAGGTTGGCTCTCGTTCACTTCTCTCCTTTATATACATGTGTACGCTTTTTATACCTTTATCACATATATCTTTTCTTACATTTGTCGCTCTTTTTTTTTTTTTTTTAGGTGATGCTTCTAAACCCATCAACTTGGACGCAGATGTTACTCCTGATGAGGCTGAGAGTTCCTACCGTAAGGACATTTCTCTTGTCCATTGTGTTACTGCCATTCGGATGGCCTGTCCCTCCTCTTATGTTTATTTTGTCTTTGCAGGTGATCCTTACAAGCGTTTTGGGAAGCGGCCCTTCAATCCTCAATGGGGCATCACTGAATCTACTCGTGTGGACAAATCCAAGGACTGTCGCGACCTGCTTGCCAATCTCTTTACTCCTGCTGACCTTGTATACTTTAATGAAGGCATTGACCATGAGGTGGCCATACGGTCCAGCTGGCGTAGGTTGGCCCAGAGTACTCAGATGCAATCCAATGTTCTACTCCGCTTCGAATCTTTGCTAGAGGAGCATAAAGCTTGTGTGTCTTCCCAATCTGAGTTGGAGGCTTGTCGCACCTCACTTGATACTGCCAATGAGGAGCTTCTAAAGAGCCGTAGGGATTATGATAGGCTTCTTGGTGAGCATGACCTTCTCCTCTCTTCGGAGATGGACATGGCCGGGCGTTTGGCCGCTCTTGAGAAGGCACAGAAACTTCACGCTGATGTGATCGCGGCCAGAGATGAGAGGATTGCCACCTTGGAAAACGAGCTAAAGGCTGCTGAGGAGGATGCCCAAGGGCTGAGGACTGATAACACTAGGTTGGCCGTTGACTTGGGCCGTGAAGCTACTTTGAGGAAGAACTTGGTGAAGGATCTCTTCCCTGTGTTTGTTCGACGCCTCCTGGCAAGCCGAGAGTACAAATCTGCTCATGGGGACGTTTTCAGCCTTGCAATGTCTTTGGGTTTCATGCAAGCCGTTAGCCGTGGGAGAACTGAAGAGGAAATTGCTGCTGCTCTGGCTGAGGCGACCGGTGTTGACCCCTCCGTGACAGAGACTGACTTAGTGGCAGCATTCGAGGCCTTATTTGTGAAGAAGTATCCTTTCGTGGAGAAGATCTCTCGGGCGTGCTTTAGAAGTCCCATGGAGCTCCAAAACTTGATGCCCGATGGAGAGGTGACTCCTGGCCAAGGGCCCCTTTTGCAGGACTGTTCTTCTGCCCAGTGATCTGTTATGAACTTTTATGTCAATGTCTGTAATAACAATTATGTGGCCATCGGCCTTAACTCACTCGTATATTTTTCAGTCTCTTTGTATGTTTGGCCGTCGTGCCTGCTCATCTATGCATCTTTTCGTTGTCCTCCCTTTTGGCCTTTCATTCCTGACTTCACATATTTTTTCTTAAGAGTGAACCTTGGCTACATTGATCGGCCGGGAGGAATCACCTGCCCTCCGGAGCCACTTGCATATTTATCCAACTCTTGGCTTTGGTTGGGGAGTATTGACTACATATATCGAGTGGAGGGATCTAAGTTCCACTCGGAGCCACTTAACCTTTTACTCCCCTTCCATAGACATCGACCATATTTATCGATTCCGGAGGTTGCGAGCCTTCCGTCGAGGTCGCTTGTACTTTGCCTATTTTGTTAGATATCGATCACGTTGGGATCGCTTTTTGTTTATCTATGCACATGGGTTATTTAGAACCATTCATGCGTTTATTCTTTCCCAAGGGTGATTATAAACACTGGCCACACGTTTCCTACCGTAGGTGATTGGCCTTACGGAGGGGGCCACTTTTCCTCTTATGTTTATACTCCTTTATCATATAGGGAAAATTGCTATTCCTCAGCTGGGATATAGCTTTTGATTAATTTCACAATTAAAACGTTACAATGACAATACAAGCTTAAGCATTACGCTAGATGTGGCATTCCCTTAAGTTAATTGCGTGCCAGGTGCGTGGTACGGCCTTGCCGTTCACTTTTTCAAGCTTATATGAGCCGTTCATGTAGGCCTCAGTCACCTTGTAAGGACCTTCCCATGTTGGGCTCAGTTTTCCTGGTTTTTCCACGCGGCTGGCCTCGTTCCTTCTGTAGACATAGCTCCCTACCTTGAAAGACTTGGCTCTGACCCTCTTGTTGTAGTACTGTTCCATCTTTTTCTTGTATTTGGCCTCCCGGATGGCTGCGGCCTCCCTTCTTTCTTGTAATAGGTCCAAATTGAGTCTGAGCTCTTCATCGTTGGCTTCCTCGTCTTTGATCACAAGCGTCCTATGTGTTGGCATCCCTATCTCCGCAGGGATCACGGCCTCACTTCCGTATGTTAGGCTGAAGGGAGTCTCTCCATTGCTTGTTTTTAATGATGTTCTGTGTGCCCAGAGTACATTTGGAAGCTCGTCTACCCATCCTGTTCGATCTCGACCTAGCCTCGTTTTTAGCCCTTCCATGAGTGACTTGTTTGCCCTCTCCACAAGACCGTTGGCCTGTGGGTGTGCAACTGCTGTGTTCATTTGCTTAATATTGAGTTTCTTGCACCACGTCTTGAATGGGTCATCCACAAAGTTAGTCCCGTTGTCAGTCACTATTACATGTGGTAGGCCAAATCTACAGACAATGTTATCCCACACGAATTTTATCACGTCCTTGCCTTTTACATTGGCCAAGGGCTTCGCTTCCAACCATTTAGTGAAATAATCGATTGCCACAATGATGTACCTGACCTTACCTGGTGCCGCGGGGAATGGTCCCAACACATCCATGCCTCATTGGAAGAATGGCCATGGGGCCATAATTGATGTCATTAGCGTTTTAGGCATCTTGGGCACTGGTGAGTGAATCTGACATGCGTCATACTTTTTTGTTTCCTCCCTCACGTCACGGTGCATCGTAGGCCAATAGTATCCCTGCCTGAGCGCCTTGGCCACCACTGACCTTGTCTTCAAGTGCATGCCACAAGCTCCTCGATGTATCTCTCGGATCACATAGTTGGCTTGTAGTGGTCCCACACACCGCAACATCGACATCAAGTAAGATTTCTTGAAGAGCACACCTTCTTCCATTACGTACTGGTTGATTTTCATGCGAAGGGCACGTGCCTCGTTGTGGTTTTGCGGCCATACCCCTTGCTCCAAGCACCTTATGATGGGCGTCATCCAATTATCTTCCTCTTCTTCCACAATGGCATTCACTTCCTCCCTATCTGTTGAGGGTTTGTCCAACACTTCCACCAATACTTCTTTTGTCAAATGGTTGAATGCCACTGAGGCCAGCTTGCTTAGTACGTCAGCTTTTTGGTTCTTACTTCTCGGTATGTTCATGATTTTGAAGCTCTTGAACCGTTCTGCGTGCTCTTTCGCCTTTCTCAAGTATTTGATCATGCTTTCATTGGTGGCCACAAAATCCCCGTTGATTTGGCTGGCTACCAATTTTGAGTCCACCTTTACTGCCAAATGTTCTACTCCCATCTCTTCTGCTATCCTTAGGCCAGCTAGCAAGGCCTCATATTCTGACTCATTATTTGTGCTGCCGAAGTTCAACCTCAAAGCATATGTGTATTCCATGCCGTTGGGGCTAATTAATACTAAACCCGCTCCGGAGCCCTTTGGGTTGGACGCTCCGTCCGTATATAGTACCCAATCCTCCTCTTTGTCGGCCTTTTCTTCCTTGGAAACATGTGTTTCCAGGTCTTTCGAAGTGTCCGTCCCTACCGGTACTTCATTCAGGAAGTCTGCCAGCACCTGGCCCTTTATGGCACTTCGGGGTTCATAGGCAATGTCGTATGTCCCTAATTCTATGGCATACTTGGCGAGTTTGCCCGATGCTTCGGCTTTGTTTAGGATTTGCCTTACGGGCTGGATGACCTTGATTGGGTGCCCTTCGAAGTATCGCCTTAGTCTTCTCGATGTGCTCAGAAGTGCCAAGGCCAGCTTCTCCAGAGGAGCATAGTTTCTTTCAGCCTCCTGTAGCGTTCGGCTGACGTAGCGGACTGGCTTTTGGATTCCTTTTCTTTCCGCTAGCAGTACCGCGCTTATTGCTCCTTTTGCTGCCGCTAGGTATAAAGAAAGCGCCTCTTTGGGCCTGGGTGTGGTGAGGGACGGCAGTTCTATTACCATTTTTTTCATCTGCTGGAAAGCCTCCTCTGCTTCTTCCGTCCATCTGTATTCTTCCTTGTTGGCCTTGGTTATGTTCTTCAGAGTGTCAAAGAAAGGCAGTGATCTCTCGGCGGATTTAGAGAGGAAACGGTTGAGCGCGGCCAACTTCCCAGCTAAGCTTTGCATTTCGTTCCATGTTCTAGGCGATTGCATATCGGTGACATCTTTGATCTTGGCTGGGTTAGCCCTTATTCCTTCTGACGTCACCATATACCCTAAGAATTTGCCCTCTTCAACCCCGAAAGAGCACTTTTTTGGATTAAGCTTCATGTTTATCTTTCGTAAGTTGTCGAACGTTTCAGCTATGTCCGCTAGCATTTCTTTCTCAGTCTTGCTCTTTATAACCATGTCGTCCACATATGCCTCCAAATTTCGTCCAATCTGTGACTCGAACGCCGTGTCCACCAACCTTTGGTAAGTTGCTCCTGCGTTTTTCAGACCGAAGGGCATTTTGGTGTAACAGTACGTCCCTTGATCGGTGTAGAAAGCTGTCTTTTCTTCATCTTCTTGGGACATTTGTACTTGGTGGTAACCCTTGTAGGCGTCCAAAAAGCTTTTGTATTTGTATCCCATGACGGCCTCTATCTTGGCGTCGATCTCTGGTAAAGGGTAATAGTCCTTCGGACAGGCAGAATTTAAGTTTTTGAAGTCTATGCACATTCTCCATGCCCCATCTACTTTTTTGACCAACACCGTGTTGGATATCCATGTAGGATATCTAACCGGTCTCACGATTCCTGCCTTTACCCATTCTTCCACCTCCTTGGCCACGACTTCACTTTTCTCAGCAGACAGTACCCTTCGTTTCTGGCTCACCGGCGTAACCGATGGGTTCACGTTGAGCTTGTGTTGAGCAATCCTTCTTGGCACTCCGGTCATGTCTTGCGGTTCCCACGCGAAGACGTCCAAATTGTTCTTCAGCAATTGTTTTAATTGCTCCGAGCCTTCCTTTGATAAGTTTCCCCCAATCGTGACTAGCTGTTCAGGGAAGGCTGGGTTGATCATCACTTCTTCTGTCAAGTTGACGTTTTGGCGCTCCTCCTGCTTTTCTGGCTCGCCTTTTGCCATCTTCCTTTTTCCTATCTATCTGCACTCGTTAATAATTGAGGATGATGTGACGAGAGTCGCGATACCTCGGGGCGTTGGGAATTTCATCATGGCGTGGATGGTGGACGGGATGGCCCTCAACCTTCTTATTCCTGGCCTTCCTAGGATGATATTATATGGAGAAGGGGCAGGTATGACAGTGAACCTCATCATGGCCCTTCGGAACAACCCTCCGTCTCCGAAGCACACCTCTAGCTCTATTTTTCCCAATGGCTTCACACTTTCTCCTGAGAATCCTGACACCGTGCTGTGCGTCTTAGTCATCCTGGCTTGTATGCTTGGGTGAAGGCTGTTGAAACAATGTTCGTACATTATTTCTACGGACGCACCGCCATCCACGTGTACCCTCCTTATCAAGTATCCTTCGACCTCGGCCTCTATCACAATTGCTTCTTCCGACAAGTCCTCGTCTGGGCACGGTGGGAATGTTATTGGGACATTCATCCAGTCTTCATTGATCCATCTTGACTTTCTCTTTCGGTTATCACTATGCCCCGATACCATGTTTATCACCTTTGTCTTTTGGGGGTGGCCCTTCTGGCCCCCTTTGCCTTTCTGCCTCACGTCCTTAATCAAATGGTTAAGTTTTCCGGATTCTAGGGCGGCCTCCAATTGCCTCCTCAACTGAAAACAATCATTCGTATAATGTCCCTTTGCACAATGATAGTCACAATATCTGTCCATGTTTTCTTTTTTTGGTGTTCCTATCATGGGAGGTGGGGCCGGGAGGTTTAATTGGTGTTCCGCTGCTAAGATTTCCTTCGGCGAGCTGGATAAGTCCTCTAGGGTAAATATTCGATTCACCTCTTGAGGACGCTGCGGGTTATGATAAGGCAAGGTGTAGGGTTGGGTGTAGGAGTTTCTATTTTGATAGGCTCCTCGTCCACCCCCTCTTCTTCCTCCAAAACTCCTTCTTTGGGCCCGGTCGTACCTCTGTCCTCCCGACGGAGCACCGTCTCCTCGGATGTACTCTCCTCTGGGTAATTCAGCATCCCTAAATGCTGTTTCAGCACGGACGTAGTCGTCCACATGCTTCAACATCTCATCCACCGTTTTTGGGATGCTCTCAGCAAATCGTTTGGCCAAACCAGGGCACTTATGTGCGCCCATGAATGAGGAGATTCTCATGAGATCTGGCACATTCGGGATAGAATTGGACTCACGTACCCACCTTTCTTTGAATACCGGTAGGCTCTCATTGGCCTTTCGGATGATCTTTGTGATCTCCGTTGGGTCCTTTGCACACGCTTTCAGCATCCCAAACCGTGCGAGGAATTTGGCCTCCAAATCATCCCAATCATCTATGCTTCCTGCCGGCAACTCGTCAAACCAAGCCCTGGCCTTGTCGTCTAGCGTTTGTTGGAACATTCGGCACCACACGGGCATGGGCCATTCCCCTTGGTTCCCCATCCCTTTAAAATGGTTGATGTGGTCGGCCGGATCTCCCGTCCCCGCGTAAATCCTAACGTTGGCCGGCATCCTATGGCTAGGGGTTGAGTACTCGATGATCCTCCGGCTGAGGGGGCATTTGGCCAGTGATTTGAAAGGTTTTCCCAAATCATCATCTGCCACTTTCTTTCCCTTCGTCTTCTCTCCCTCGCCTTGATTTTCCTTCTTCTTTTCCTTATCTCCCGAGTGTTCTTCCCCTTCATCAAAACTGATTAGTCTTGGCTTGATGTAGTCCCGGTTGTTTTTGTCTTTTATTAATTCCTTCAGGGCCGAAAGGTGACCCTCGATGATTTCTTCATTGGTGAGGCTATTGTGGTTGTCATCGTGAATTTCAACTTCAGGTGATGTTGGGGTAGGACCTGCCATTCTTTAGCTACTTGGTAGATCGAATTTAGGGTCCCACGGATGGCGCCAGTTTGTAGATGCAAAAGTCCGCTGGGCCTCTTAGTGGGCCGAGAATGCCGCTGGGCCGCCCGGTCTTCCTATCCACAAGCCTATAAGAAAGCAACACACGTTAGCTCGCCTCGGGTGGAGAGCCCGAGACCAACTCCGGTGTGAGAGTAAGTATCTGATTGAGCCGAGTGGCCAATATCATGCAGAGCCGAATGGCCACGTAAGTATGTGTATTAAATGACTGTGTGTATATGATGTGACTTACATTGAATGAGGGGTATTTATAGTACCCAAAGTACTGTAGTGGACTGTTGTCCTTGAAGGCAACGCTCCTTGAGCCTTGGGATCTGGCAGGCCAAGCTTTGGTCCAGGAGGTTAAGCAAGGCGTCTGGGTAAAAGGATGCGCCGTTTGTTCCCGAGGGAATCTACCCTGCTTTTGAGGTGTGCAGGCGGGTGACTCCTTTATCCGAGCGCCAGGCGTATGTCCACTGGACAATAGGGTATGCCGTTCCTTCCCGATGCGTTGGCATTGCTTTCGAGGACGCCCTCTAGGTCTGTGCCCAGTAAGTGGGCCGGTCCGTCAGGCCGTGTGGCCAATCTTGTTTCTAGAAGGTTTGACACGTGGGAACGGCCCAGCGGCTATATACGCGAACAGTTAATAATGGGTAGCGACGGTTAGAAACTTGAGGCAAATTGAAGTTATGGGATGTTCCTCGAGACGTGAACATTGATGATCTTAGGTGACGACTGTGTAGTTCGGAACCCACTCCCATTTGCATATTTTCTTTCGATAGTGCATATTTAGCATGGGTAGTGCAATGGCTAAAATCGTACTTGGTGTGTCCGCGTAATATATATGGCAAGAAAGAAACAATGAAATATAGAGAAAGACTCGAGAACGGTGAATCAGCTGTTTGATATAATCTTCTACAGGTCTGATAAGAGTTGTATTGTGCAAAATTTATGTGGCTTTTTATATAATCTTCTACAAATTAGAGTTGTATTCTGCAAAATCTATGTGGCTTTTTATTTAATTGTTGTTAGCCGATTGGTTGTAGTTTTGGACGTCTCAATGGCATCTTTTTTTCATTATTAATGAAATTCACCGGGCTAAAACCTTTTACCCAAAAAAAAAAAGAAAATTTTGGAACCTACGCATTTAGTACAAGATTATGGCTTGTACAATCCAAATTCCAAAACATATAGAAAGAACCATATAAACAAGTAAATTCTTTTGTTCCTAGAGCTGGGTAAACCGGTTTTTCCAAACCGGATCGGTTTTAAAACGGTTCGGTTTGAGTCATCCGGTCAATAAACCGGTTTAACTTAAACCGAATCGGCTTGAAATTGGTTTTATGTTAGATTTTAACTTGTTTTTAACCGTATTATGTTTAGTTTTAACCGGATCGGCTTTAAACTGCTTTTAGCCATTTTATTAAACCGGTTACGAACTACCAGACCAGGTTTTAAAAAAACCAGTTTCGTTTTTTTCGGTTTGGATCATGAACGGGTTTGTTTTTGCCCATACCTAGGAATTCCTAGTATTTGTTTGGACCAAATCATTAAAGGATTGAGATTATCCTGTAATTCACTTCTAATTCTTAAAGCCCAATTTTTACACGGGCCATTATGGGATAAGGAAATCATAGTTAGTTAACCCTTGTTGTTCTTCGCCTTCATGTCACAAGTGCTTTTATTTTTTGCAGCGAGTTCTATCGGGTAAAAGCTTCTCATTCTTTAGTTTCATTCTATATGCCATATGGTCGTCATATGAATTAATCTAATCAGCTACTAGTAAATAACACCCGTAGATTCAACAATGTATATAAAACCCTAGTTTTATGTCACATCAAACGATAACATGGACGGAACCAATTAGGTTCCGAGACACCCATTGATATTTGTTTTGTAGTGTTAATTTTCTTATAAAATCTTGGTTTTTCTTAAATACACCCGGTCTCTAAAAATTATGTTTATAGTATTGTTCACGTCCTAGTTCCGTCCCGGATTATATATAGCAAACTTATATAATACTATATCGCTATTACGATTCCCATATTATTTGCTCATTGTGTTTATTTGATAGTGATACTATACATTGCTTTGCTATTTAGTTTGTATGTCTCATGTTATCACTTGCACATTGGGAAAAAAAACGTGTGTGCAACCTCTTGTTTTGTCGTGAAACCTATAACTTTGTTGTTGTATGTCTATCTAATAAGGACTTAATTAAGTAAATAGTGTTGGAAATTATTTATGTTTTAAACTTTTTAAATTCTGAGTTTGCTTTGGAAATGATTGCGGGAGCTAGCGGTTGATAATGCACTGCAAGAAATAATAAGAAGATACTGGCAGAGTTTGACAATATAATCAGTTTTCTATTAGCAATCATGCGATAAAAAATATAGACAAATCAAGGGCTCATATTTTAATATGTTCCATTGTAGTGTGAATTAATTCAGTTGAACTCTTAGAATGTGTGGATGCTGAGTTTCAAAGTAATTGTCGCTTTCTTGTTTTTACTCGTTGTACTCTTATATCAGATTAAATGGTTAATTTTTATTTTGAGGTCTTGTTTTTTGTTTTTAAATCTTTGCTAGATTCTAATTGCTTATATGTAAAAGTTCTTGTTTAAATTAACACAAATTAAAAGCAGAAATTCTGAATGAAGCCACGTATATACTGATTGCAGAGAATCGACACAGGGTTATGGATTTGATACATGGTAGATCAAGAACTATTGGAAAAGATAGAATAAGCAACTTGCCCGATGATATTATTCAGCACACTTTTTCTTTCCTTGACATAAAACATGCTATTCAAACTTGTACATTGTCTCGGAAGTGGAAGAATATTTGGACTTCATCGCCTCATCTTAACTTCAATAGTGGTTGCATGTTCCGTGATGCACCTCAATTTTTTGAGTTTGTGGCGAATTGTTGGAAATGTGTTTTCCCAAAGAAAGTCTCGGTCACATCATTATTAGCATAGATCACGAGCCATAGTATATTTAGAACTTTGTAACTTGGAGCGACCTCCCTTAGGGGGAGATTGTTGGAAATACGTTTTACGTATTTATGAAGGATCGGTCGCTCCAACGATAATTATGTATTTGGCTCGTGGTCTACTTAACAATGTATAGTCCATATAGCCCACATGTAGGGTGGGCTATATATATACCCCTCCTAGCATGTTAGGAGGGGGTTGGTCATTCATTTTACAACAATTCATTTATCTAATTTCACTTTCTCTCTCTACTTTTCTTTTCTCTCATTTCTCTCTCTACAACTAATCTCCTTCTTCCCCATCTCTTCCACCAAATCCATAGATCTAATCCATCCATTGCCAAATCCTTAGAATTCGTAGGCCTTCAATTTTTCAAAACTTTGAACACAATTTTTCAAGAATTTCTCAAAAGGTTTTTCTAAATCTTTCAAAATTGTGTGTTCAAAAACGTTTTGACAAAACGAGCATGTCTTCTGGAATCGATAATATTTACGAACCTAGAAATGTCATTCAATAATGACACGGGGTTGTAAATAAAGTTCGAGCAGAAGTTCAAACTTTTAAAACATGCTCAAAATGGTTTGCTATTATTTCAGATAGCAACCCGTTTTTCATAATCAAGTCAAGCATTTCACCGGAAAGCTTTGACTCAACAACGAGAATTAATTTTCTCGGGGACGTGACGAGGTGACCATCATTCGTGAACAAGAACCATGTGCTTCTTTCATATGCTGTTCTCCATTATTCAGGTCCAACCTCGTACATTGCTAATCTTGTGAATTCATTATTATATCTGATCTTTGCACGTAATAAATACCTTACACTTGTGTTTAAAAGGTATTTAATCTACGTTTCAAGTACACCCTCATTAATTTGAGGGGGAGCTTGTTAAAATCATGAAGATAATTGGATTTGCATTTTTCTTCCCAAATTTTCTTAAAATACTATTAAATCAATTGATATTAAAAACATCGATTGGGTTAATATTTTTAATATGAGGGAGAAAATGTGATTTAATATGGGATATGATCAATCACAAATGGTTTGACTTAACGTGTTAGCTCATCCCGACATGTGCGAAATGTTTTCGAATATCGTAGCATATGTTAAGGGGGAGCAAAATGGATTTGCACTTCAAAATGGATTTCATGGTGACATACACTTACCCAAAACATCTCTATTCACGACGGTGACGATTGTGGTGACATAAGGATGGTAGGATAGGTTAAAGTCCAATGATTTCTCTAGAACCGGAGGAATCTTCCCAAGGACATTCCATAGCTAGAAATAGTAGTCCTTAGGAAAGATGGAGAAAGATTGTGAACGTAGCTGAATGCCGACCAAGTACTTAAGTTAGCACTGGAACAATCACAACAAGGTGCTAGTTATGACGTATTGGTAAGCATTGAAGGGGTTGAAGAATGAAAAAGAATTGTAAAGATAAAGGGTGTAAAGAAAGAAGCCCTCCTTACAACTTTAGGCAGAAACCGGGTCAATACATATGCTATTGAGGTCATTTTTGCTAATGATTCTCGATATTGAAGAAAGACGTCATGGACCCAGTGATGCAATGCACAACCCTTCCCAGCTAACTCAAATATCTCTTAAAAGATATTTGTTTTAATCACACGGAGACAACACATTATCTATTGATTTATTCACTCCGAATAAATTGGTATTGAAAAGGTGGCACTCCTCTCCAGCCTCCGATCACTAAAATCCAAAATGCACGATCGAGTCTAGAGCCATTTGAGATCATCAAATATCTCATTAGGACACACTTTCATTATTCCTTGCTTCTTCACACACTGTGAAAAGTAAGAAAGTTCTTAAGAGTCCTACGCAAAATCTTCATGATCTTGCCTGAACATCCGAGTAATACGAAAGTATTTACAATGAAGATGGAAATCCTTCTTGAGCGAATATCAAAAAGCTCATGGTAGGTGACTTGTGCGATTCTTTATGAATCAAACTTGTGATAACTGGAAAGCAACAGTGGTTTAATTCTTAAATGAATTTAAACACGTTCCAGGCCTCTACGCATTATCATATGATCTTGCCAGAACACTCAGAGTGACTCTTTATTGATCACAGTGACGAGTGGAAATCCTTCTAGTGTTAACATCAAACAGCACTTGGTAGGTAACTTGCAAGATTCTATATGAATCAAGCTAGTGACAACTGGAAAGCAACGATGGTGCGGTTCTTAATTGAACTTCACTTGTTCCAGGAACATGAATTGACGGCTTCAAATCATGCGGATAATATTATCCAAATGATTCACTCTTTACGTTCGCAGTCAGCTTTGGACGGTCGAGTAAAGAGAACGGGTTTACCCGCGAAATCTTGTCAAGGAGGTTCTTAATTGAAACTACCTGCCACAAGTACGATATTTAATATCGTCCAACGGTCTTCACCGGCCGGAGGTAAAATGCTACCGAATTAGAATGAAATGTTCAAGGCCATTTCATCCGTGTATATTGTTTGTTGCTAACTGTCTTATGCAGCGTAACAAAAAGGTGGCATTGCGGTGTATAATCCAGAAGAAGTCGTCACCACATGCTTATACTACATACACTTAGTACTTCAACAAATTCAAGAAAGTCTGAAGGTCAAGTCTTCCGATGTATCAAACTCTGAAGCTTTCAAGAATTTAAAGATATAAGTATATGGAACATGAAGTCACGAAGAGGCAAATTTCACAAGTGATGAATGCACAAGGTCAAGGCAAGGAAACATGCTCAAGACTAAAGTCAAAGATCATATCAAGCATATTCACAAGAACAAGATCGAAGACTCAAGCATAGATGCTAGGTTTAAGATTTTGTAAAATGGTGTGACCTCCCTTAGGGGGAGATTGTTGGAAATGTGTTTTCCCAAAGAAAGTCTCGGTCACATCATTATTAGCATAGATCACGAGCTATAGAATATTTAGAACTTTGTAACTTGGAGCGACCTCCCTTAGGGGGAGATTGTTGGAAATACGTTTTACGTATTTATGAAGGATCGGTCGCTCCAACGATAATTATGTATTTGGCTCGTGGTCTACTTAACAATGTATAGTCCATATAGCCCACATGTAGGGTGGGCTATATATATACCCCTCCTAGCATGTTAGGAGGGGGTTGGTCATTCATTGTTAAACACTTAATCATTAATCTAATCTTACTTTCTCTCTCTACTTATCCTCCCTCTCCTTTCTCTCTCTACACCTAATCTCCATCTTCCCCATCTCTTCCACCAAATCCATAGATCTAATCCATCCATTTACCAAATCCTTAGAATTAGTAGGCCTTCAATTGGTATCAAGAGCCATGGTTAAATCTTAGGATTTGCGTTTTTTTTTTTATCTATTGATTTGATTAAAAACCCCTTCAATTGATTGTGTTGCTTTTTTAGTTTTTGAATCAATTAGTTATCTTTAGAAAAAATCATTCTTGAATCTTGTTATTTTTGGTGTTTTTGTTATTGGGATTGATTGATAAGGATTGGGTTTAGCTTATTTTGGTAAAAATCATAAAACTTTTTGTGGTTTTGGATCAAAAATCGGAGTTAATAGCTTCTTTTTAAGTCTCGGAAACTATTTTTCCGGATTATTCCGAATAGGGATTATTCCGAATAGGGATTATTCTGAATAAGGATTATTCCGAATAGGGATTATTCTGAATAAGGATTATTCCGAATAAGGATTATTCCGAATAGGGATTATTCCGAATAGGGATTATTCCGAATAGGGATTATTCCGAATAGGGATTATTCTGGATAAGGATTATTCCGAATAGGGATTATTCCGAATAGGGATTATTCCGAATAGGGATTATTCCGAATAGGGATTATTCTGAATAAGGATTATTCCGAATAAGGGTTATTCCGAATAGGGATTATTCCGAATAGGGATTATTCCGAATAGGGATTATTCCGAATAGGGATTATTCTGAATAAGGATTATTCCGAATAGGGATTATTCTGAATAAGGATTATTCCGAATAAGGATTATTCCGAATAGGGATTATTCCGAATAGGGATTATTCCGAATAGGGATTATTCCGAATAGGGATTATTCTGAATAAGGATTATTCCGAATAGGGATTATTCTGAATAAGGATTATTCCGAATAAGGATTATTCCGAATAGGGATTATTCCGAATAGGGATTATTCCGAATAGGGATTATTCCGAATAGGGATTATTCTGAATAAGGATTATTCCGAATAGGGATTATTCTGAATAAGGATTATTCCGAATAAGGATTATTCCGAATAGGGATTATTCCGAATAGGGATTATTCCGAATAGGGATTATTCCGAATAGGGATTATTCCGAATAAGGATTATTCCGAATAGGGATTATTCTGAATAAGGATTATTCCGAATAAGGATTATTCCGAATAGGGATTATTCCGAATAGGGATTATTCCGAATAGGGATTATTCCGAATAGGGATTATTCCGAATAAGGATTATTCTGAATAAGGATTATTCCGAATAGGGATTATTCAGAATAGGGATTATTCCGAATAGGGATTATTCCGAATAGGCATTATTCCGAATAGGGATTATTCCGAATAGGGTTCCGAATAGGGATTATTCCGAATAGGAGTTATTCCGAATAGGGATTAACGCAACCACATTCAATGGATTCGTTGAGTTCGACATTTCAAGAGGGAGTATCGCATTCAATGCAAAACAAAGTTAGCAAAAGTGGCATCACTTCATTTCAAATGCTTCAGTCTCATCTTGTCACTCTTTCGAGGATTCAAGGAGGGAGCGAATTTGTGACAATCTTTGGACAAGATCGTCATATATTCATCGACTCAATTTTTACCATCTTGACCCAACTGGCAGAGCAACTCAACAATGAAAACTTTAATCACTCTGCATCGGCACTTGCTTATAAGGCTCTTGTGACACAACTCACGCCTTTTCTCCAATTTAATATCAAGTCTGAAAGTTCAATGATTTTCCAATCTTTTCTTCGAGATACAAATACCGAGCTTCGAGTTTTTCGTGATACAATACTGAAACTCATGACATCAGTCTCATCTTCGATTTATGAAAGATCTCGACTTCAGCAAGGGTATGTTAATGGAGTGCAAGAATCAATGCCGCAGATGCAAGAGGATAATGGTCATAAGGTTGACAACTTGGAGCCTAACGATGCCAAGAGCACAGAATCAGGAGGACAACATGATGCCAGTGGCACGTCAGGGAATGTTCACGAGATTTCTCTTGATGACACCTTACCCATTTATGACGAAGAGCCTGCAAACATGGTACAATGTGATGTTAATTATGATGTATATGCTGATGACATACCGCATATTGAGCATTCGAAACCTAATTATGACAAACATGGGATGGAAACGAGTGATAGCAATACCACTTCTGATTCATCCGATGTAAGTCATAATGGGGGAGAAAGTGTTCAAAATGCTAAACATCATGATAAATGCTTTATAACTGCCTCGTTAACTGATTCTGATTCCAAGATTAAAGAGCTCGAAACGATCGTAGCTCGGCAATCAAAAGATCTTGAGGATGCTAAACTTGAATTTTCTAAGAAAACGGTCAAATTTGAAACATACTTTGAAAAACTTGAAAAGTTAAACGTTGTTCTTGAAAGAAAATTGGATCAAACTGTTCTAGATTCTAAAGCTGAAAAGGATAATCTTTTGAAACAAATTCAACTGCTTGAATCTAAGTTGGCATCCCAAGATATCGTGCTCAAAGAAAATGAAACATTAAAGGCCCAATTACAGGAAAAGGTTTTTGCTATAGCTGCGTTGAAAAACGAGTTAAGGAAAAGTAAAGGACCTAGTGTGGACACTAAGCTTGAAAAACCATCAATCTTGGGGAAACCGCCTACAAATCAGTTCGTCAGACAACCGATTGTCAGACAACCTACTGCATTTAGATCCGAGCGACCACAATCCTCGAGACCGCGGTTTGCCTCCCAAGTTGATTTGGTTCATCTTATTAGACCAGTCACTCCAGCAACTAGGCCCAATGTGATCACTCCAGCTTTAGCAAGACCAAATCATATGATTGCCTCTAGTCTCCCTAAAAATACCAAGACCACGTCTAGAACTAGTTCAAATGACGTTTGCCACAAATCTGGTCAAAGGGAAGCTATTCAAAAGACACATGTAAGAGATAGCAATGTCCAACCTAGTCAGATGCCTTCTAGATTACCCAACACTGCTAACCGTAGCATGCCATCTTCTAGGAGCATCGGTCAATCATCTAGGAATTATTCAGACATTAAATATGCTACTTGTAAAACATGTAGAAAATGTGTCTTTACGGCAAATCATGATGCTTGTGTCAAGAAATTACTTGATGAGGTGAACTCCCGTGCTAGAATTAAGTCCCAGTGGATAGCTAAAATCAAACCCTTTGGTAAAGTTTGGCGCCCCACTGGTAGAACTTTTACTATTGTAGGAAACGAGTGCCCTTTAACTAGGATAGTCTCTGATTCTACGAAGACTACTAGGGAGGAAATTGCAAAGGATGATACATCATTTAAGCCTGAACTTAAGATTTTCTATAAAAGGAAACGTTTGCCAAAGAAGACAAGTGAATCATCCCCTCAGGCCACCTCTGACACAAGTAAAGCAAACTGTGAACCCCCACGTGCTTCTATAATCGATATCGCTAACCCACGTCAAAGCATGCAAAGTCCTAATGAGATTGCAGGTACCAAAGTTGATGTTCCAAAAGAACGAAGCGGTCCAATCGTTGTGTACCGTTCAACTAAGGACACTCTTAGAGTTTGGTTGCTGAAGAAGCAGATATCAGAGAAACAAATGTCTCAGGGGATTCATGGTTAAGCTGCACAAGGACTTACAGTCACATAACAGACTGTAACTCGCTCATCAAAGAAAGGAAAGTTTATCGCCGATGATAAACTTATCCTAAAAACGAGAAATTCATTTTTCTCGGGCATGAGCTTATATCAAAAACATTCCAAGTTTTTTAAGCTCATGCATTATGGTTTATCATTAAATATCAGATGGTAACCCGTGCTTCAAATAAAGGAAAGTTTATCGCCGATGATAAACTTATCCTTACAACGAGAAATTAAATTTTCTCGGACACGAGCTTACATTAAAACCATTCAAAGGTTTTAAGCTCGTGTATATGACTTACAGTTAAATGTCAGACTGTAACTCGTACTTCAAATAAAGGAAAGTTTATCATTAATGATAAACTTATCCTCATAACGAGAAATTCAGTTTTCTCGGTCATGAGCTTGTATTAAAACATTCGAAGTTTTAAGCTCAGAAAGGAAAGTGTATCTTTTAAATAAGAGAACTTTTCCTCGTAACGAGAAATTCACCTTTCTCGGTCATGAGCTTTCCGTTAAAACAGTCAAAGTTTTCAAGCTCATGAACACGACTTCTAAGTAAATGTCAGCTTAGGACTCGTTCTTCAGATAAAAGGAAAGTTTATCGCCAATGATAAACTTATCCTTAACAACGAGAAGTTTACAACTTCTCGGACTTGAGCTCGTTCCTAAGATATTCCAAATCTTAAGCTCAAGTAATTGGTTTTCAAAACTTTGAACACAATTTTTCAAGAATTTTTCAAAGATTTTTCTAAATCTTTCAAAATTGTGTGTTCAAAAATGTTTTGATAAAAAGAGCATGTCTTCTGGAATCGATAATATTTACGAACCTAGAAATGTCATTCAATAATGACACGGGGTTGTAAATAAAGTTCGAGCAGAAGTTTAAAACATTTAAAACATGCTCAAAATGGTTTGCTATTATTTCAGATAGCAACCCGCTTTTCATAATCAAGTCAAGCATTTCACCGGAAAGCTTTGACTCAACAACGAGAATTAATTTTCTCGGGGACGTGACGAGGCGACCAACATTCGTGAACAAGAACCATGTGCTTCTTTCATATGCTGTTCTCCATTATTCAGGTCCAACCTCGTACATTGCTAATCTTGTGAATTCATTATTATATCTGATCTTTGCACGTAATAAATACCTTACACTTGTGTTTACAAGGTATTTAATTTACGTTTCAAGTACACCCTCATTAATTTGAGGGGGAGCTTGTTCAAATCATGAAGATAATTGGATTTACATTTTTCTTCCCAAATTTTCTTAAAATGCTATTAAATCAATTGATATTAAAAACATCGATTGGGTTAATATTTTTAATATGGGGGAGAAAATGTGATTTAATATGGGATATGATTAATCACAAATGGTTTGACTTAACGTGTTAGCTCATCCCGATATGTGCGAAATGTTTTCGAATATCGTAGCATATGTTAAGGGGGAGCAAAATGGATTTGCACTTCAAAATGGATTTCATGGTGACATACACTTACCCAAAACATCTCTATTCACGACGATGAAGGTTGTGGTGACATAAGGATGGTAGGATAGGTTAAAGTCCAATGATTTCTCTAGAACCGGAGGAATCTTCCCAAGGACATTCCATGGCTAGAAATAGTAGTCCTTAGGAAAGATGGAGAAAGATTGTGAACGTAGCTGAATGCCGACCAAGTACTTAAGTTAGCACTGGAACAATCACAACAAGGTGCTAGTGATGACGTATTGGTAAGCATTGAAGGGGTTGAAGAATGAAAAAGAATTGTAAAGATAAAGGGTGTAAAGAAATAAGCCCTCCTTACAACCTTAGGCAGAAACCGGGTCAATTCATATGCTATTGAGATCATTTTTAATGATTCTTGATATTGAAGAAAGACATCATGGACCCAGTGATGCAATGCACAACCCTTCCCAGCTAACTCAGATATCTCTCAAAAGATATTTGTTTTAATCACACGGAGACAACACATTATCTATTGATTTATTCACTCCGAATAAATTGGTATTGAAAAGGTGGCACTCCTCTCCAGCCTCCGATCACTAAAATCCAAAATGCACGATCGAGTCTAGAGCCATTTGAGATCATCAAATATCTCATTAGGACACACTTTCATATTTACTTGCTTCTTCACACATTGTGAAAAGTAAGAAAGTTCTTAAGAGTCCTACGCAAAATCTTCATGATCTTGCCTGAACATCCGAGTAATACGAAAGTATTTACAATGAAGATGGAAATCCTTCTTGAGCGAATATCAAAAAGCTCATGGTAGGTGACTTGTGCGATTCTTTATGAATCAAACTTGTGATAACTGGAAAGCAACAGTGGTTTAATTCTTAAATGAATTTAAAACACGTTCCAGGCCTCTACGCATTATCATATGATCTTGCCAGAACACTCAGAGTGACTCTTTATTGATCACAGTGACGAGTGGAAATCCTTCTAGTGTTAACATCAAACAGCACTTGGTAGGTAACTTGCAAGATTCTTTATGAATCAAGCTAGTGACAACTGGAAAGCAACGATGGTGCGGTTCTTAATTGAACTTCACTTGTTCCAGGAACATGAATTGACGGCTTCAAATCATGCGGATAATATTATCCAAATGATTCACTCTTTACGTTCGCAGTCAGCTTTGGACGGTCGAGTAAAGAGAACGGGTTTACCCGCGAAATCTTGTCAAGGAGGTTCTTAATTGAAACTACCTGCCACAAGTACGATATTTAATATCGTCCAACGGTCTTCACCGACCGGGGGTAAAATGCTACCGAATTAGAATGAAATGTTCAAGGCCATTTCTTCCGTGTATATTGTTTGTTGCTAACGGTCTTATGCAGCGTAACAAAAAGGTGGCATTGCGGTGTATAATTCAGAAGAAGTCGTCACCACATGCTTGTACTACATACACTTAGTACGTCAACAAATTCAAGAAAGTCTGAAGGTCAAGTCTTCCGCTGTATCAAACTCTGAAGCTTTCAAGAATTCAAAGGTATAAGTATGTGGAACATGAAGTCACAAAGAGGCAAATTTCACAAGTGATAAATGCACAAGGTCAAGGCAAGGAAACATGCTCAAGACTAAAGTCAAAGATCACATCAAGCATATTCACAAGAACAAGATCGAAGACTCAAGCATAGATGCTAGGTTTAAGATTTTGTAAAATGGTGTGACCTCCCTTAGGGGGAGATTGTTGGAAATGTGTTTTCCCAAAGAAAGTCTCGGTCACATCATTATTAGCATAGATCACGAGCCATAGTATATTTAGAACTTTGTAACTTGGAGCGACCTCCCTTAGGGGGAGATTGTTGGAAATACGTTTTACGTATTTATGAAGGATCGGTCGCTCCAACGATAATTATGTAATGGACTCGTGATCCACTTAGTTAAGTATAGTCCATATAGCCCACATGTAGGGTGGGCTATATATATACCCCTCCTAGCATGTTAGGAGGGGGTTGGTCATTCATTGTTAAACACTTAATCATTTATCTAATTACTTTCTCTCTCTACTTTCCTTCCCTCTCCTTTCTCTCTCTACAACTAATCTCCATCTTCCCCATCTCTTCCACCAAATCCATAGATCTAATCCATCCATTTACCAAATCCTTAGAATACGTAGGCCTTCACGAATGTTCTGTCTCGCCGCAACAATCAAACAGAGGTTTTTACAGCTGACCTCAGACTCGAAGGACTTGCCCAGTTAAGTGTTAAAGATGTCATAAACTATGTGTACTCACGTAATATTAGGCAATTAACCATGTTTTGGTCCAGTACGTCATTCTCTGTGCTCCCACCATGTATCTTTAATTCTCACACTCTTAAACATCTCACCCTGAATACTCCTTACGCTCATAATCTTGAGATGAAAGTACCAAAATCAGCTTGGGACTTTCCAGCCTTAGAAACGCTGAATTTGAGTAATATGTCTTTCGATGAGGACGATGTTGCTGATGTTAATGATAAGAGCCTCAATATTTTTTTAAAGTGTTTGAACTTACAGGACCTCACTTTACATGTGTGTTCCTTTCACGGTTTGGAGGCTTTCTATATATGTTGTCCACAACTTTTAAATCTCACAATTACAAGAACAAGGGTATTTCCAAAGGTTTTCAACATGGTCACTCCTCAACTTCAGAATCTGACAACATCACTTGCGGCTTATTCATACAGAGTTATAAGATACCCCAATCCTTTTCGGCTGTCAACAAAGGGCCTCAGTTTTATAGAGAAGGTGAATCTCACAAGTTCCATATTCTTTAGTAGGGAATATGTTCCGGTGTTACTCGACTTATTCCATACACTCTACAGTGCCAAATATCTTATTCTGCAAGCGAATATCATTGAGGTACGCAAATACAAGTTGTTAATATCTGATTGTTACTGCTAAATGTATTTTACTATTACTATTTTAGCTACCGATTAGTTTTATTGTGTTGGGGATTAAAATGCAGTGTACAGTTTATCCTTAAACCGTTCCCACTAAACTAAGGTATCCAGTTTGACCGTAACTAGTTTTTATCTAAAATTTGTATATAAAAAGATCACTTTTTTTACCGCTCGAGGAGAATCTTCTGTAAAATGATTTTGTGTATGATCGAGTGTATCCATATGCATCTTATCCTATTGTTTTGTATTATAAAGACACTTCTAATTTCTGTTTCTTCTTATTGCTGGTATTTATTTGTGTTTTAGACTCTTGGGTCAGATCTGGAGGAACTCATGCATGAACCTTGTCCATTCAAAAACTTGAAGTGTTTGAAGATAACCAATGTGGCATCGGCCCAAGAGGACACTATAGCAACAATTATCCCTCAAGTTAAAAACTACTTTCTCGAGAACTCGCCAAGTGCCAATTTCATCATCGATTAACCTCAGGTATTTTTCTTGTATGATCAATGTATTTACTATCATATCTTGATGCAACCATATTAACAGAATGTAGTAGATATAAAAATAAAAAGGTTTATTCTAATTTGGCTGATATTATATCATGAGAATCCCAGTATATGTTAAACTGAATGCACGTCTCGAATCACCAAGAAAAAGTCAGATTTAACATCAAAGGAAAAAACAAAAGGGAAGTTAAGAGATTATGTTGACTGGCACAACTGTTTCACAATTGAGAAGAGGGGGCAATCTTAACGATCTGTCTCAGTAATTCTATTCGGGTGTTATTCTATAGTTACATAAACTTAAAATTTAGCTAAGAAGAAAACCTGTCAAACGGGTTAAAAATAGCTCATAGATTGCAAAATTTTAAATTGCTTTGTATTCTGCAACATTTATTTACGTCATGTGCGTTGATGCAGTAGGTAAATATTGTTGCATTGCACGTTTCTGGCACTATAACTTTCTAACAATTACAAGAGTTGCATTGACAGGTAGCACCAGGAGCGCTCAACCTTCAGTGAGCATTCATGAGTAGTTTTTCCAGACATCTGTACATTGCTTTAGTAGAGTACCCATGTGTTTGTGTGGGTCGACGTAGACGTTTGTTCTTTTGCTTAGGATTACCTTAAGTTTGATAAGGTTTTGGTTCAATGTGTAAGCTTGATTTAGCCGTCTTTCGTGTTAATTATACTGTTTGACTATATACATTATACAAATAAATTCTAGCACTGGTAGAACATGAGCATTTTGGTAACATTCGAAACCTCTGTTGCCAAAACAAAACACAATGTTCTGAATGGTTCGATAAACGGCATCACCCTTTATCCGATATGCGAATTGACCTTTCCTCCAATTGATTTCAAATTTGGAAGCCTTGGAGTTGACATTTTTTTCTATGTCGCGATAATATAATTAATTTCAGGTAGCTATTAATGATTTGTGGGATATTTTAATTCTGAAAAAATTTATAGAAAGTGAGTTTCTAAAAATTTGATGAAAAATATGGAAAAAAGTGTTCAATTCTCTACAAGTTTTTTATATGTACATGTTACAATGGTTTGGTTTTTATGAATTTTTTGTGCAATAAATCCCTCCGGCCGAAGACTAGTGGTAGGTGGTCCCGCGGAGCTTTCGGAAAAGGGTAGCCTATTGTGTAAGGGTGTGTGGGTTTGAACACCTCCAACATGTATCCAAACACCCTCAATCATTAAAAACACAGAGTAAACTATGACTACCGTACTACACTACTACTCGTCTTCTCTTCTTTTCAAAACAAAAGAGTCACAGGGTATAAACACCCGTATGGTCCCCTAATCCTATTTACACATCTGACACACTAAAAAAACTGACAAAACACTTCTGTCCCCATCCCATTTTCTAACGCATCCAAAAATAAACCCTCAATTTTTTAATTGAAAATGACGTACATTTCCATCAACTTTATCTTTTGATTCCAGTCCTTTACCCTTTCTTCGTTGCCGGCCAGCATGTCGGTGGTTATCCGGTTACATCCGGTGGTTATCCGGTTATATCTGGTGGTTACCCGGTTACAATCGGTGGTTATCCGGTTACATCTGGTGGTTACCCGGTTACATCCGGTGGTTACCCGGTTAAATCCGGTGGTTACTGGTAAGATCCGGTGGTTAGCCGGTTAGATCCGGTGGTTACCCGGTTATTTCCGGTGATTACTCGGTTAAATCCGGTGGTTACCCGGTTAGATTCGATGGTAAACATGACTATTGGTTGTCATTTGATTTCTGGATCTTTAGCAAAACTAAATCTACCGATGCAAATTAATTTTATGTGATTTGTAATATTTTTTTGTGTTTGAGTTTCCAAAAGAGATGAAGATTTTTTTAGTGTTATTTTTGTTTTGAAAAGAAGAGAAGACGAGTAGTAGTGTAGTATGGTAGTCATAGTTTACTCTGTGTTTTTAATGATTGAGGGTGTTTGGATACATGTTGGAGGTGTTCAAACCCACACACCCAAACAAAAATAACACTAAAAAAATCTTCATCTCTTTTAGAAACTCAAACACAAAAAATATTACAAATCACATAAAATTAATTTGCATCGGTAGATTTAGTTTTGCTGAAGATCCAGAAATCAAATGACAACCAATAGTCATGTTTACCATCGAATCTAACCGGGTAACCACCGGATTTAACCGAGTAATCACCGGAAATAACCGGGTAACCACCGGATCTAACCGGCTAACCACCGGATCTTACCAGTAACCACCGGATTTAACCGGGTAACCACCGGATGTAACCGGGTAACCACCAGATGTAACCGGATAACCACCGATTGTAACCGGGTAACCACCAGATATAACCGGATAACCACCGGATGTAAACGGATAACCACCGACATGCTGGCCGGCAACGAAGAAAGGGTAAAGGACTGGAATCAAAAGATAAAGTTGATGGAAATGTACGTCATTTTCAATTAAAAAATTGAGGGTTTATTTTTTGATGCGTTAGAAAATGGGGTGGGGACATAAGTGTTTTGTCAGTTTTTTTAGTGTGTCAGATGTGTAAATAGGATTAGGGGACCATACGGGTGTTTATACCCTATGACTCATTGTGTAAGCACACCCAGGGGTTCCCGGGGTTCACGGGAACCTGATGGCAGTTTGTCACGTAGTGTAAATTTTCGCTAAAAATCGCGATTTACTCAAAATGAACCCGATGTCAAATATATGTGTTACGTAAAAAAACATTTATGCACCTGATGACTTAGTATTCTGGGTCCGCCCCTGAGCACAGCAATGAACCGCGGCGAACCCCCAGACGACCTGTCATCCACGGTGAGCGTGTTACCGAAGAACCCACACAAATAATGTTCCATTATACAAGACGACATACCCGTCTTTGTTTCCACACGACTAATCACTCTGGTACTACTGGTCATGTCACTAGGCCGAAAAAGGACCCAGTTTTTGAATTTGTGGCCAAGAAACAGCCCTCGAGAATCATGTTCCGAGGTTCATTCTATGGGCTTGTCTTTATATCTGAAGTTGATGGTGAAGTAATTACCAATTTGTCTGTGATTCATCCTATAAAGAAACAATGTTACGAGCTACCACCCTTACCATTCAGTTTAGATAGTCACATGGGTTGGGGGTCATGTGGGCTTTGTTTTGAACTTTTGATTCTTCAACTAATACTTTGAAGATGGTGTGTGGTCTGCTAAAGGGATTCTACCGGTCAAAGAACCTCGCGAGGAAGAATCTACACACGCTAGTTCATGTATTCGGCACAAACTCATGGCAAGAAATACCCAAAGTCCCATCTGATCCCATAAGAGATACAGCCGTATTTGCTAATGGTTGTTTGCATTGGTTCGCCTTTTATCATGGAACGCCAACTGTAGAGAATGGAAAACGTGTAGTATGGTTTGATGTAAAAAAAGAGGAATTTGGGTTAATTAATCCTCCCAAAACAATGAGTAATAGTCGTCGTCCCAATAGGAAATTCTTCAGTTGCTTATGCGACCAATTGGTTAATCTAAACGGCCAAGTTGGATACTTTTGTGATACCAATGGAAGTTTGGCTATTAAACCATAAGAAAGAATGGGTGCTACACTGTCAAATTGACGACCAAGAATTTCCCCGTGGCTACATAAAGGTTTTAGGTTGCCTGAATAAAGATGGGGACATATTAATCAAATATACCAAAGAAGATGCGGGAAAGGATCGGAGTTGTTCTTCCACAACCTCAAAGATGGCGTTTTACAAGAAACACACATCGTTGGTCGGGAAGTAGTTTATAAAACAGACATTGTTATGTTTCCCAATAGCCTCTTTTCATTCCACAACATTATCACAAATTCCACTTCGATTAGAAAAACTTGTTTGAAAAAAAGATGTTGCGGCAAGTTATAAATTGCTCACGACATGCCTATTTTCAGTTTCGAGTCGTTAATTAGTCAGGTTTGGTTACTTTATTTTGCATAAATTGATATCTGTTGGTTACTTCAGTAGTTCAGTCTAATTTGTTCTAATGATTGTGTGTTTTTAGTATTAGACCTGATTATCAATAATTGATCTTCAGTCATTGTTACAAAAATATTCACTAGCTGCTAACATAACAAGCTAATGATGAATCAACTTTAAAGAAAGAAATTAAAGAAGGATAAAGAAACAGATCCAAAAGCTGATGAAACAATATGTATGTGAATTACAAAACACGAGATATTACAATGAAACGATATAGCTGTTTATAAATTATTATGCTACTGCAACTTTGAACATTTATACTGGAGTTTCGTATATGCATATAAAGGAGCTCAAAATGAGCATACCTTAATCTAAAACTCTGAATCAGCCACTGCTCTAAAGCTCAGTAACATCGGACATTAACCCTAAATAACACGTCATTTGACATCAAATTACACACTATATGGTATCTAACATGATGCTATTTGGCATTTTTATTATTGTTAGAATGATATGATTATTATTCATCACAATATATGGAAGATTACATCAGACCCTAATGGACACTAAGCCCACAAACCAGGCTCGGGTTTATTTATCCTCTAATAATTAGTGTATCTTCTAGAACACATCCCGGTTGAACCGCCCATGCATAAAGTTGCCTTCTTCTGCTTCTGCTTGGTTTTGACGCATAGTTAATGCATAGTTTTTCAACTCCAAGGTTGAAACCTTCTTCATTAAATCTAGCTCGTTTCCATGTTTATTAAGTACACCACGTGTAAGTATTGTAACTTGTTCCTTCAAAGCCAAGTTTTCCTCTACACCACGTTCGAGAATGGTGTTTCGTTCCTTCAAAGCCACCTGTTCCCTTAAAAGAGCTTCATTTTGTTCCTTCAGAACCGCGTTTTCCTTTTCCTTAGAAATAAGTATTCTTCTTTGTTCCTTCAATTCCTGCATCAGAGTTGCATTTTGTTGTCGTAAATATTCTTCACTCGTGGCTGTTGACTCAAGACTCCCGGTGACAGAATTAACTGGAGAACTACAACGAAGCTTCTTAGTGACCAATGGAAAAGACTCACCCAATTCTTCATCAAAATAAGATCTCTTACGACACAACGTTGCAGCAGCAGACATCGTGTTTGGATATTCTTCACTCGTGGCTGTTGCATTTTCTGAACCATAATGCCCGTCCACATGTCTAAGATACAGCTTCTCTAAACTCCCGGTGACACAATCAACAGGAGAACAACGAAGCTTCTTAGTGACCAACGGAAAAGACTCACCAGCTTCTTCAAGATAAGATCTCTTACGACACACCGTTGCAGCAGCAGACATCGTACGTGTTTAGATATGATGATCGGTTATTGGAGGAATTCTAGGTTTTGTGATTGATGGGAAGTGATCGCAGGGAAGATCTGGGAGGTCGGGTTTTGGTATTTGTAGATGTTTGAGGCGGTGGAAGAATCTTGTCGATGGGTTTGGGTAATCGTAGATGTTTGTTGAACAATGTATTTTTATAAAATTAACTAGGTTATTAATACTCCTTTTTTATGCTAATATTTTTATTTTTTTAAGATTTCGATTTAGCATAGACTAGCATAGACTATTATAAACTATTATATATACGGTGTTGGATGACAAATGAGCAACAGGCTACGCTGTTAATTTTTTTAACGATATTTATATATGATTGAGGCAGAAGGAGCTCATTTTATCGGTCATGTAACTATGAAAAAAGGATCATTAAATCAACGACGTTCACAAATATTCTCTTTATAGACACCCACTAATAAAATCTGAGTCTTTACCAAGAGCTCCTCCAAAAAGGTTCACTCCAAAACACGGCCTCCAGACACCCACAAAAAGTAAACCCTAACGAAGCTTAAAGAAGACCAAAATATCTCTGTCTTCTATTCTAAATTAGTGGTTACTTTATTTTCCATCAATACGTATTTTGTTCTAATGATTGTATGTTTTTACAGTTGTATTTTATCAGTACGTCATTCAATAAGTATTTTGTATGTTCTAATGATTGTATGTTCTAATGATTGTATGTTCTAATCAATAAGTATTTTGTTCTAGTATTTTATCAATACGCCATTCAATTGTGGCTACGATCAAATGCATAGACTTGATTTTTAATCATTGATCCTCAATCGTTGTTACAAAAATATTCACTAGCTATACCTAAGCTAATGATGAAGCAACTTTAAAGAACGATAAAGAAACATATCCTAAAGATAATGAAACAATGTGTATGTGAATTACAAATACAAACGATATAGTTGTATATAATTTTATTATTGTACCGCAACTTTGAACGTTTCTATCGTACATCTCAAAAGAAACTATGTTGCAGTTACGCATATGTTGGTAATTTTAGTGTGATCAATCATTTTGTGTAATGGTGATTCACCTGAGACCAAATGGATTTCAAGTTTAAGTTATAATACGAGTTCGGAGGTGCGGAATGCACGCTTGTATAAACTTATATACTTGATTTCGGATATGGTAATGAAAAAGATTGTGAATAGAAAGTCTAAGAATGCAACATTGATAGAATTCGTAGTCACTAATACTGTCCCTAACAGAAATACATTAGTCTGTGACAGTTAGTGACGATTTGAGTCTGTCACAAAACTGTTTCTGGACAGATTTATAGAAAGGGTTGACTTTTCACAAAGGACGTGACCTTTTATAAAGAGACACAATTTTTCATACATTTACAATGGTGTTTATTGTATAAATGATACACTGGTTTTACTTAGGTTCAGATTAGTTCTCGGAATCTTCTCGAATTGATCACGGTTCAAAGTGGAATAATTGTTCTTGGTGACAAATAGGGGGTTTGGTTTGTTATCTATTTTAAATTAATAGCAAATAAATGTAAATGTCGTTGAGCTAAAAGAGAAGTTTAAAGATTAAACTAAAATAACGAGTTAAAAATAAATGCTTGAAAACTTAAATACAAGATTAGGACAATTACTTGAACACTTAATAAATCTAACACTTGAAAACTTTTTAAGAATATGTAAAACTCATTCAATCGGAATGTGCCAAAAGTGAGTGATCGGAATGTGTGGTCGGAATAATGCCCTGGTCGGAATGCAGGAACAAATCGGAATAACTACTCTAATCGGAATATGGCAAAAGGCACTAATCGGAATCTTAGCAAACAGCTCTAATCGGAATATCAGGCCAATCTGAATATCTAAATAATGAGTCTAGTCGGAATGTCTTAGAATTGAATTCAATCGGAATGTTTAAATCAGTACCAATCGGAATATAGCAAACACATGCCAATCGGAATATGCCACAAAACCAATGCAGTCGGAAAGTTTAAAACCCTTTTCCGATCTAATGATCGGAATAAAGGGTGGTGTGATCGGAATAACCCAATCGGAAAAGGGTTTATACCCTTTCCGATTTACCCCTTTGATCCGAAATATAAGCTAAGGCAATAAGCTATTTGAATTAGCTAAAACCCAAAACTAGAACGAATTTAATAGGAAACGGATTAAATAAACTCAAATACAACTTATCTAAACTTAAAATAAGCAAACTTTTCAATCAAACTATAAAAAAATGAACTTTTTAAGAAAACTTTTAAAAAGTAAATAAGCTAAACATATAAACAAGCCAATAAGCACAAAGATCTTAAAGCTTATTCGTATGAAAACTTAAATAAACATAAAAAGATTAACTTTTTAAGCACGAAAACATTGATGAACAACACGGATCATAAGTAATTCGCACCAAAAGTGAACCAAAATTAAAGAAAGGTAGAAAGAGATGAAAGATTAAAAGCTTAAACTTAAACTTGATTAATGAAATCAACAATACAAAAGGTTTAATCTTTAAAAGATTAAAAGAAAGAAAGATGAAAACTTAGTGAGAGAAAGTTGAGAACTTTCTCTCTCTAAAACTAGAGAGGAAAAATGAAAAGTGAAAACTAAACACTAAAAACTAACTAGCCTCTAAAATTGTGAAGTGAAGTCCTATTTATAGGCGTTTGCTTGTGGGCTTGTGAATGGGCTTTGTTTTTGGGCTTCTTTTCTTCTTTCTTCTTTAGTCTTTACGTTTCTTTAAATAAACGTTTCCGACTTTGGATTTTGAGAAGTGTCGGTGAATAATTCCAACTCGTCTTATAATCTTTTGTTTAATAGACTTGAGTTCTTCGACATATATGAATCTTCCATCTTTGGCCCTTTTCTTCGATAAATCTTCAAATAGGCACAATGACTTCAAATCTTTTGCATCTCTTGGACAATAGACTTCGTCTTGAGTCTTTTTCTTCGATAAAACCCGTGCAATCCCATGTTTTCTTCAATATTTACCCGGTTGACTCTGAAAACACAATAAACACAAAAACCACGCATAATTCCAAACAAATGATATTAAATACGTGTTTTGGTCTTGTTTTAGCCAGAAATAAGTGGTAAAAGGATGGGTGTTTTCACACCTATCAATAAACATATTTGGTCTTTCTTATAAAGAGATATATGATTCATATCAACAACATACACAACAAAGTATTCATGCCTAGATTTAGAGTGTGTTCTTGTCTTATCCCATTACAAATTTCGTGTAACCCAAGGCACCTAATAGGGTCGAAATATTGTATTAGGAAAGTGACTACAACAATCCACCCATTCCCCATCGAGGGTTTCCCCAGCGACAGAATGTCGCTAGGGAAAACCCACTAAACGATAAAACAAATCCGACGTGGCACTTTAGCTCATTGCATATTTGGTCAGAATTTATCGAATATTTTCCCCAACGATATGTCGCTGGGCAAAACTTGACCAATATTGAACCAAATACTTTAACAAAAATATAAGCGGGAGATTATCCCGCCAATGTTTCCCCAACGACATGTCGCTGGGGCTAATTGTTTCATAGACTAAGCAGAGTGATTAGTATTAATGAATGTATTGTTCAATATTGCTAAGTTTCCCCAGCGACATGTCGCTGGGGATACTTTTCAGGAATCCCTCCAAAAGAATTCATTAACGCGCTTTTTACACAAAACGACAGACAAAAAGTTTCCCTAGCGACATGTCGCTGGGGATATGTCACATGCAATATTTAATTTTCCTAATGTAATATATATTTAAAATTATATATATAATAGAAAAATTATAATATATAAAAAAATATAGTTCTTAAAATTTAAAATACTATTTTACCATTAAAAATTTTATAGGTCTTTTATGATAAAAAAATAATTATATGTCTTTTCCCGCCAATGTTTTTCCGCCTACATTTTATCGCCAATTTTTTCCCGCCAAAAGTTAACATTCACTGATAATTATTAACATTCATTGTTAATATTCAATAAAATTTGTTAACATTCATTGAGACTTACAAACAGACACGCCTAAACATAGCTTTATTCTACACGGACACTTAAACACACGCTTAATTAAACATAAACATTAAAATGATAATAGACTCGTAAACACGAAAACAGATATATCGGAAACTAGTTCAAACGAATGTTCCCCATGTCATCATAAAGGTCGTGAAGTAGTGCAGCTGAATCTACTGTGTGCCTATCGCCATTGCAGTACAACTCTACTGTACTCTCAAGTACCTTTATTATTCCATTCAAGCACACATAGTTTGCACACGTTGAAGAGATGGTTTATATATTGTAGTAAGTATCTTCACTTGGGCTAAGGTTGTGGTTTAGGGTAAGACCCCCTAATCCTAACAAACTTTTTGTATGTTTAAAATCAATAAAACTGGAATGACAAAAGTATATATATATATCGAGGCCTTAACAGTATCTTTAAGGTTGGGGCAAGTGGGAGGTGTTAGATAACATATGTAAGGGTATGAATATTCCTTTTACAGAAACCATGGGTATGTTTAAGTGGGCGTATGACTTATAGTTTGGAGACCTAAAATTGGGACTGTTTTGAGTAAAATATGAACGGGATAGTTATTGAACTTAACCAAGTTAAGGAATTGTTAGGGAAGGGTAATGGGGTGTTTAGAGTTTATAAATGGGATATTTATATGAGAGGAGGTTAGATGTCCATCATAGGTTGATTAACCATTTTAGTGGTTGGTTCATGTATTGATTATGTGTTTTTGGATTGTTAGCTTTTGCTAGTGCGAGGACTTTTGGAGAAGCAATAAGGTGAGTTTCATAGTCCCATGTCTACTAATGATTTTGACTTCCAGATGGGATGGAAGAGACACTGTGTTATGTTGTTTATAAATTTATGTTGTGAATGTTTGGCATTGGTAATGGCCTTTTGTATTGATACTTATGTGATTAACTGCTAGATAATTCTTGATTTGTTTATGTTTTGACTTGGTACCAAGGGGTGTTGACAAGGCGGGGCCTTGGGGATTGGTTCATAGGTGTTTGGATGCCTATGGGATTATGAGGTTTGGTATGGCTGGGAGCCATCGTTTTGGTTTGATTAGTTGAATCTTGAATGTTAGTTAGTTAATGCATGTAGTATCACATTGTCCATATGTTTTGAACTTTGATTGTACTCACAGCTTTTTGGTATGATTTGGCGTTTGAGTCTAAACCTATGACTCTCACCAACTTTATGTTGACGTGTTTTAGTGTCTCTTTCAGGTGATACTATGGTTAAGCATGAGAACATAAGTGGCTAGGACTTGGGAGAGTGTAGGAATGCATATAGAAGGAGATCCCCGTTTCCTTCTTAGTTTCTTTCTATTTGTTCATTTAATAAGTGATATTGTGGCACACATATGTTTGTTTTGGTTATGTTATTTGTTTGTCTTGGATAAGAGGTAGGACTGTTACCTACTTACCTAGACTCCTGCATTTGTTGAGATATTGTCATGACTTTTGTGTCACCATTTTATAACATTTCTTATTTCATATAGTTATCTCTATAGACACGCCATGTTCTGATGATATCCATACGTCGCGCCCCATATTCCGCCATGGTGGGGTGTGACATAACCCTATCTAATACATTGAACCTATAATGTGTAACCATATCTAATACATTGAACCTCTAATGTTGAACCCTATCTAATACATTGAACCTATTATGTTGAACCCTATCTAATACATTGAACCGATAATGTATAACCCTATCTATTACATTGAACCTCTAATGTATAACCCTATCTAATACATTAAACCTATAATTTTGAACCCTATCTAATACATTGAACCTTTAATGTATAACCCTATCTAATACATTCAACCTATAATGTTGAACCCTATCTAGTACATTGAACTTCTAATGTATAACCCTATCTAATACATTGAACCTCTAATGTATAACCCTATCTAATACATTAAACCTATAATGTTGAAACCTACCTAATACATTGAACCTCTAATGTATAACCCTATATAATACATTAAACCTCTAATGTATAACCCTATATAATACATTGAACCTCTAATGTATAACCCTATCTAATACATTGAACCTATAATGTTGAACCCTACCTAATACATTTAACCTTTAATGTATAAACCTATCTAATACATTGAACCTCTAATGTATAACCCTACCTAATACATTGAACTTCTTGAGTGTTTTGAATAAAGGAAGTGATTTTTTCTATGGACTTTGATAAGAACCTATTGAGACCAGCCAGCTTTCCATTGAGTGACTGTACCTATGTGAGTGTCCGAGGGGATGGTAGCTGTATCACAGCGTTCGTCTTCTCTGGACAAGGCTTGATACCGTTTGGATTAATCATATACCCAAGGAACATACCTTCGGTTTCTCCAAATGTGCACTTTTTAGGATTCAGTTTTTTGTTGATTTTCCTCAAAGTGTCGAATGTCTCTTGGATATCGCGGAGGAGTTCATCCTCCGTATGGCTTTTGATAACCAAGTCGTCCACGTAGACTTAAAGGTTACGACCTATCTGCGAGTCGAAGGCTTTGTCAACAATTCGTTGATTTGTGGCGCTTGCGTTTTTTATTCCGAACGGCATTTTAGTGTAACAATATACGCCCTGACTGGTATGGAACGCCGTTTTCTCTTCGTCTTCCTCCACCATCTGGATTTGATGGTATCCTTTATATGCGTCCAAGAAACATTTAAAAGAGTACCCGCATAAGGACTCCACATTTCAATCGATCTTTGGTAACGGATAGCAATCTTGTGGGCAAGCTTTGTTTAAGTCTGTGAAGTCCACACACATGCGCCAGCTTCCGTCATGCTTCTTGACCATGACCAGATTAGAAAGCCACTCATGGTAGTAGACCTCGCGCATAATTCCTGCGTGTACCAGTTTTCGTACCTCGTCCAATATTACCTGGCTGCGTTCTAGTGCTTGACCGCGATTCTTTTGTTTAACAGGTGGATATCCAGGGTGGATTTGAAGCTTATGTTCTGCTATCGAACGTGGTACGCCCGTCATATGCTTCTGCTCCCATGCAAATATATCAAGGTTTGCTTTTAGGAGAGAGCACATGGCCTTTTCTGCTTCAGTTGTAGAGTTGGCCACCACTGTTTGTTTCTTGCATTACCAAGATATTAATCTGCTCCCAAGAAGTTGGAATCCACCAGTTGTGGATTTTCTATCAAACTTGTCACCTCCACCACCATGTCTGTTTTGTCGAGCCTTGCTTTGGTCTCTGGTTTGATGGTTGTACGTGCTAAAAAATCCGGCTGCTGTTGCTGAAAAATCATTACTCTTCATTCTACCATGCTCTAGCAGTTGCGCTCCCTAGACCAGTAGCTCCATGTATCTCATAAGAAATGTTTGATGCTTCTTGGGGCTTCTTTGGCGACCGTGAAGTCACCGGATGAATTACCTCCCCCGATAGCTACCTCTTGTTCCGGATATTCAGGGTGGATTACCACCTTCCAATTGGGGGTGGTGATCCTTCCTTTATAGGAACTGGCTGTATTGGTGTTGTCACGGCGTGACACTCGGATGCCGGTGTGATTGAATTGCAAACAGTGACAATTCCCCCCTCGATCGGAAACTTAAGCATGCCATGTGTCAAGGAAGGGACTGGCCGTATGGCTAGGATACCTGGTCTTCCAATATACCATTATACGGAGAATGTGATCGTATCACTATAAAGTTCATCCACGCCATGGTGGAATGTTCTTTATCTCCAATGGTTACCAGTAGACGTAGTTGTCCTATTGGCCAGATAGTGTCTCTACTGAATCCAATGAGCGGCGACGTGGCCGACATCAGTTGGCTTTTGATCTCTGGTCGTAGCTGTACGAAGCAGTGTTCGTAGAGTACTTCCACCGATGATTCTCCATCCACATACATACGATGAACGTTATGGGTTCCAATGCTTACCTCAATCGTGAGTGGTGAATTAGCCACGTTGCTCGCCGTGATAGGAGGGAACGAGATTTCCTTTCCGCATGAATTTTTTTGACTAACTTTCTGCTTCGGGGGCGCTGTCATGGTTGAACCATATATATGGTCGTATGCTTTTCCTTTTAGGAATCTTTTTTGTCATACTTTTTGTTATCCTTCCCATCCTTCCAATCCTTGACTAGGTGTTTGAGTTTGCCTGATTTAATCAGCCACTCTATATGCTTCTTGAGCTGGATGCACTCCTCCGTGCCGTGACCCTTGTCATTATGAAACTCGCAGAAGCGAGTGCCTTGACGATGATCAACTAGAGTTGTCATCGGGGGAGGTCTTGGAAAATTTACTCCTTCTGTTAGCAAGATATCCCGATAAGTCATCTTTAGAGGGGTGAACTTATCATCCAACCGTCCTCTTTTTGTCTGGTTTTTGTAATCCAGACTCCTCCCATTGCCGGAGTTACCTTGGCCACCTGATTGCCTTCCAGGTTGATCGTTTGATCGGTAGACGTGGTTCCCTTTTGTAGGGTAAGCCGCAGCAACCGCGGTCTCCCCCTCCACAAAATTCCGAACCCTTTCCATGAGTTCGTCAAACTTCTCCGGGCGTTTATCACTAAGGCGCCTGATTAGCTCCTTTTTAGTTATGGCGTGCAATTAATCAGAAATTTTGAGGAGTTCTGGACACGCTTTGGTACGTGTACACTCGTCATTGAAACGCTCCGTAAAGTCTTCTGTAGATTCTCCGGGCCTCTACTTGACGGTTGCCAATGAGACCGGATCCCTATTGTACTTCTTCCGCTGAGTGTAATTGTTTTTGAACGCGGTGCGTAGTTCGCCGAAGCTATCGATGCTCCGGTGAGGGAGCTTTTCAAACCAATCGCGGGCATTGCCAATCAAGGTTGAATTAAAAATCTGGCACCATATAGGCATCGACGATCATTCAATTTCAACCTTTGTATCAAACACTTTTAGGTGATCGTTCAGATCACCAGACCTATCATAGGTTTTAACACACGTCGACATGCGACGCTTCTTTTCCTCAGAGTAGTTTCGTATGCGAAGGGTGAAGGCGTCCTCTCTGTCATCGCACCACGGAAGGGAGAGATCTTCCTCCTCTTCATCACGATAGTAGCGATCACCATAGCGTCCTTCATCGTCCGACGGTGAGGGGGCGGGGGAATACCTAGGTTGGCGACGTCTGGGGGGATGGTCATCCGAATCAGACCCCGAAGGGTCATGATGTGGGGGGGGGGGGGGGGGGGGCGGGGGGTGGTGCCCCACCTCTATGATGAGCACTTTTGTGAGAAGGAGCTTCTTTCCCACCAGAGTTTATCCTACGCGATACACTTGTGTTTCCAACACCGGGCGTCCAGTAGAGCCGTCATATTTATCCCCATCTTCCTGGGCTTCTTGCAATTCTTGCATGATGTGATCCCCTATCCGCTCAAACACATTCTGTGGTCGAGGGGTCTCCTTGAAGGAAGGTTGTTCATGAGCTCGCGTCTTCCTTCCCCTCTTTCGAGCTTGAAGGGGAGTACCGTGCGCGGAGCTTCCAAAGTTAAGTCTGGACTGGAGATTCCGTCCCAGATTTAACCTTGCCGAGATGCTTGACATGATTCTATCAAAATTTTGCGTGAGTGCGCGCTCAGTCCCTTTTCATCGAGTCAACCAACTTCCAATTCTGCCTCGACCACTGGTGGCTTTTGCGGCTCCTTGGTAGGGGCCTTTGGCGCAGCTCCCGGATCGGGGTTATCCAAAATGATGGTTGGTGGTGGGGTATTATCAGACGTGCCTGCCACACCGAGAGACTGATGTTTCGGTTATTTGGCCCTCCTGCTTAGCCACCATGAGGCTGGGCGAAGGTGATTATCCCATCACCCACGGACTTCCGATTCCCAGGATTCGTGTTCCTTAGGTTTCCTTGAAAGTGTCCCTTCGTCATTGGGAGAGATTGAGAATGAGTTTAGTTTAGTGTATGAGTCCCACGGATGGCGCCAAATTGTTGATACAAAAGTTGGATGATCCTTGCTTGATCCGAATTAGGCTTAATTCGGATGGATTGGGCTCTGTCTCTTGCACCAAGTGAATGTCTTTCTGAGACCCTGCACACTAAAACAACACGCGTTAAGCTTACCGTGGGAACGTATCCCACGATTAGACTCTAGCGTGAGAGTAAGTAATCGGTTTAGGGTTATGAATCGGCTGTAGGATGAGAGTATGAAGAATGTGATACCTTTGTAGAACCCTTGGGGGTTCCTTATATAGGCGGTGAAACCCTAATAGGCTGTCACCGATGCTTCGGCCCCAAGCAAAGAATAAGTGCCATAATTAGTTTGATTTTTATCTTCTAATTATGGTTAGTGTATATCCTCTACTTTAGGGTAAATCCCAATCCTAATAAGATTGTGATTCTGTCTAACCCGGTACCGGCCGTGCCGGGCCGTGGGTCGCACACATCTATGCGGCCACTGTTCATTCGAAGCCCATAGGCTCTAAATGACTTAATCCAACCCACTCGTGATGGGACGTGTGTGGGTAGTTCCGTGGACCGGGTCCATGACCCGGTTGGGGACTATACGTCATCACCACACAAATCGTCGACCCATTTCAACCAGTTCTAAAATCCAGCCATTTTTACCTCAACTTGTCTGTCTATATATAGTGAACCAGTTTCCTTTAGCTATGTCAGTATCTATAGTGTGTACGCTTAGTTTTTCCTGTAAAACCCGCTTAAAATCCATGAATACATTATTACATGAAATCACGAATTAAATTTAAATGTTACGTTAATTTAATACACGACATGTTCCAAGAATAATTATTGTTCGTATCCAAGTATATATCGTGTTTATAATTTATTCATGTAAAATAAACACGAACTCACGCCATAAATTTTAACTCACGGTATTTAGTAAAATTCGAAAAACAAAAATATACACATGTATATGTGTTTGGGCCACGACTAAAAAAGAAGAAGAAAACAAAATGGGCTTTAGGCCCAACCCTTTTGAAACTACACCACCAGGGGGTTTCACACCCTTTTTCATTTTACAAAAAATAAGACAGATTCTAGGGTTGGTGGTGGGTGAGCCGCCGGTAGAAATCATAAGGGGGACGAGATTTTTGGTTTTGGTGTTGATAAATTCGTGTACGTTGTTTTTGGATCATCTTGTAACGGTAAGCATTCTTTTTCCCTTTCTTTTTCCTTACTAACCACAAATCCATCTTGTTAATGGCTTGAACACATGATTTCGTATATATAAAACATGTAAGTAATTCGTTTGTGGCCGGGGTTTTGATTTGGGTTCACGAAAACCGAGACCTCTAGGGTCTCGGTGTGGTTGTTTTAGACCAGTCACAACCCACAAGGGGTGCGGTGGTGGTGGTGGTGGTGGTGTTAACGGCAACAAAACAAAACAAACAGGGGGAGTATTTGTTGTCGCAGTGGAGTTTGATAAAAAACAGTGGGAACCCGAGAGCCATGGGGATCTCGGTGGGTATTCAGGCCGAGCAGGGGAGTGCACCAAACACACAACAGTGGCTCGTTTGGTTTGTTTTCCAGATTTGCGACATATTCTGTGACAGAATTTCTGTCGTAGATTCCCCTTTGGTAGATTCGCGACAGAACAACGACAGGAATTTCTGTCGCAAATCAGACTATGGTGTTTGGTTTAGTGTGTTGGTTGATTTGTTAAGTGCGACCGAGACACGGGGTCTCGGTAGGCTCGGGTTAAGGATTTAGTACACAAGGACTAACTTGGCTAAACCACTTTTAGTTTGTTAATTAATTCAATTACATGCTATTATAATTAATTAATCATGAAAACTTAGGTTAATTATTATTTGTAACAATTCATGATAATCAGCCTAAGTATTTTTTATATGGACTTAATTAAATTAAAACCATACTTTATTTAATACCCCCAAATTACATTATGCATCGGAAATACACATTTGGGTGCTAAACACAAACATCGTTACACAAGACACTTTGAACGATCTCAAAATCGTACATTTGAATTATAAAAGGATATAATTTAATCAATGTCTAAAACCTTCGATCCCAAGTAAAACCATTTTAGAAATATCAGAGTAACATTTGGTCCCCCAAATATCTCGACCAGTTAACAAACATTTTTACCAAAATACATGACCATACATTATTAATTTTATAACAAAAGAGAAAGAAATCAGCTTTAGACCCAATCACCACAAAAGCAACCCGCAATCCTTCTCCAACAAGCTCCGCTAGCAATCAACTTCAATCACCTGAAATACATGCTTAAAATCATCAACACAACGGTTCAGCGAGTATATTAGACGATATTTACCTTCGTTCTTTTTTTTGGTATAACGCTAGGGGTAGTTTTAAATTCAATTGGGATAGTTGGTTGCAACACCCTTTTTTAGTTTCTTTGTAATCTAGCACCTTGCTAGTTTTGTTTTGAATAAAGTTGTCGTTCAAAAAAAATAAATAGGTTTACCAAATCATCATTTGAACACAAGATAAAAATCAATCATAATCATTTAATAGAATTGTTGATCATACAATATATTATTCAAGCATTCTGGCTTATAGCAATAGCTATAGAATTGTATTAAGCTCATGACACCGACCCCTTAACTTAGTCACCCACGCCTAAAGCCGGCATGACTATATGAATTCCATTGCCCCTACTAGGGTATCAATCACAATTATACCACATTCTTATTCTCGTAAATTATCCTTCCCAGAGGTTACTCCACGTAAAGCCCTGGTCTTAGATAGGGTCGTCAGCCCAATAGTACTATTATTTGAATAAGAGGCTATTCCCAACTCACAACATCAAGTCAGAACATAGTAAACGACTCATGAATTTAGGGACTTTTGTGATTTAGGTACTTATACCATTCCAGGCAACATCAGGCAACAACAGGCAACTTTCGGGTCCAAACAATCAATCATGACTTGTGTTCATTTTATTTTCAAATAGCATGTATCCCCCTCGTGGGTTTTAAAATCATTCAAAACAAGTACAAAACAAGGATATAGACTCACCTTGAGTAATAGTAGTAGCAAGTCGATCTTCGACGATAGTTGATGCCCGACAAACACAAAAACCGCAACCTATCAAATAAGGCGCGTTCATTAATAATAGACTCGAATATAACCCATACATAGTAACATCAAACTCAAATCATAAAATCACGACAAACCCAAAAGAAAACAATATAAGTGATACTATTACTTCCTTTTATATGTTTACTCTATTAGTTCATTCTATCGATAAAAATCTGCCGGTACATAACAAATGTACGAGCTCATTTACCCCAGTTAAACACGTCAAATACTTATGATAATAATCAGAGATCTCACTTACTATCTATAGAAAGTTCTCTTAAAAGCCCATCAAAAGATTTTACTTTTAAAGTTCCCTGCCCGACACATCTTTGAACTACAAAAACCGGACAGTTTTACGTCACCGACTCATACAACCATTTTGACCACTCTAAACAATCCCGTTTAACAAATCTGACACTTGAATTTGAAAATAAACTCACAATCCTAAGTTTAGAACCTAACATCAGACCTTGACCATTTTTACAACTCTAACTATAGTCCCCGAGATTCGATCTAAATATCGACAACAACTTCGGATTGTGTCGATACTCGTCCCCTAGTACACGAATAATCAAATCACCATAACTGAGCTAGAAGCTCTACTTTATATCAAATCGAAGCTAACAAAATTCTCTACAACCCTATGCTATTAGTTTAACTATTTTCAAATATTAAGATACCCAAAATTTACCTTTTTCCCACTAATCTAAAATACATGTTTAAAAATCACACTAAATCAATCTTTCAACCCATTTTACTCAATCGCATATCCCTAATATCATCCTATTATCATTATAAACAACTTATCTAATCCATAACACACTTGAATAATCAGTCAAAAATTTACCCACTAAAAAATTTAAACATGCAATACTTAAAATCTATATATAATAACACTAACAACAATTATATAACAAAAAAATAGATCAAACCACCTTGGACCATATCAAAATTTCAAAAGTTGTTGCATGTGTATAAAAATTACACCAAAATGATCACCATCAATTTTCCTAGATGGGATATCAACTAGTTTTTAATGATTCAAAGTAAATTTTGAAGATCATATGGTTTTTTTGTGAAGGGGGGTGGCGACAAGAATTAGAGAGAGAGGAAGAGATGATAGATTTTGTTTTCTATGTGTTTTTGAGTGGAGTATGTTAGGTAGGGAGTTTATATATGGTGGATGGAGGGACTTGTTTTGCTAATTTATGATAATTTTGGTCTAAAATGCAATAAAATAGTTTAAAAGGTAGAAAATGTAAGTTGCCAATTTTGAAAATATTTACGAGGCTTAGGTTTCGTAAAAATACTTTTCAAAAGTTAAAACGCACTCAAAATATGATAATAGTATGATCCCGGTACGACTTAATACACAATAAAAATAAAAACGTCAAAAATATAAACATCGAAACAACAAATAATAGAACATAAAATCTCGGGCATCCGTCGATATCGTGATCACTAATAATCCTCGCACTTAGTAAAAAGGTAAAAATAAGACTTCCAACATCGGTTTTTAATTAAACCTACAACCGTCATATCATTCAAACTCATCAAAAACTTCAAAATTATTCGTAAAATAATATTAAATAATGACTTCGGGTTCGGGTTATCACATCCTACCCTCCTAAAAGAGAGCGACGTCCTCGGCGCTCGGCCCCTCTTATACTCACATTCCATACTTCTAGAACAAAAGAGAACTCTTTTCCTTTAAGAAATCCTCATGCTTCCTTCGCGAATTCACATCCACTCCTAAAATACTTGTTTCCTCACAATATAATTCTTACTATGCTTCAATCTCTTAAGAACTCTTCACAGTTCTCTCTATGAAAAGCAACTTATCTTCAAGTTGAATTCTTTCCTTGTTGTTCCAAAACAAATTTCACCCTTCATAACGACACCTTAAGCATAACCAGGTTTCCCAATTTCAAACTTCATCAATTTCCTTCGATTGCCAACATAACTCTTCTGACAACTCCTTGTTACTAATAAACGATCCTTAACCTACACAAGCTTATCAATATTTGCCAACATCATCTCTAGTTCAGTCATTTAATTCCACCTACATTTCTGCAATGCAGCAAAAACCTAACTTACATCCATAACTCATGATCTTTATCCTTCACAAATTTGAAGTTATTTTATAGACCTTCGATAGTACATCCTCATTACTAGCATGACAACCATTGTCGTATAAAACTTTAAACAATTCCTATGTCAATCACACACGCACAAGTATATCGTCCAATGTTTGAATCGTCCTTTCACTATGTCCATCATTCTCTGTATAACACGCAGTTCTCAAATCAACTTTCACCCTTACTCAACCTAGAACGTATTGATTACTTGACTTGTGAGATTCCTTCATCACTAAGTCTCACTCTCTCACCTCAGGTATGTTAGGAGTGCTCAATATACCATATCTCACTTGACTTTACAACAAAATTCTTTCCATTAGTTTGAAAAAATGTTGAAATCACTTACCTTGACATCCTTCTCAAACCAGACCACTAACTTTAAAATTTCAATATCCTTTCTATCAAGTCCACACTTCTTGTCATCACCAAAACTCAAATCCTAGAGACTCTTTCCTTTTTCTTCCTGATAAGTGCATCAGCTACCACATTCGCCTTTCCCGGATGGTAACGAATCTCGTAGTCATAATCACCCACAGTCATAACCATCAACATACTCAAGTACTCGAAATATATATAATACTGGTGATCCTCTACTCATTTCCTTTGTCTTCCCAAAAATTTAAATATGAAACAACTCTTATGATCCTTGATTACTACACACTTGATTCCATACAAGTAATATTTCCTACAATCTCAAAGCAAACACCACAACTACATAACCCTTATGAGACGCATCATAGGAAACTACAAACTATAAATACTTCGGATCCTTCCAACAATGACAACGTCAGTGCATAACACAACCTACTCTTCAGTATTCAGGATATAGCTTCCCCATTTGATAAGGATCAGATCTCAAAACTTACAATTTAGATGTATAAGTGAGACTCACACATCCAATTCTTCTTAGTCAGCTTAATCAATGGTTCAACAATCAGTGACAACCTTTCGATAAACCTCTGATTATTCCCATCTTAGACCAAGGAATTAACAGATTTCTGTCGGCGTCATTGGTACCGACCAATCCTTAATCGTTTCAATCTTGGCAAGATCTTCACGAATACCTTTGTTGTCAATCAACTGTCTTAGAAAACGCAAATATTTCAACAAACATTCACACATGGAACTTTACACACAGTTTCTCTTTTTCCAACCATCCTAAAATTATCCTCATATGTTACTTATGTTCCTCCTTTCCTTTTGGAATAAAATAGAATATCGTCAATAGATACAATGAATAACTCATTCTAGTATAACTTATACACATGATTCACCAAGTTCACGAATAAGGCAGACGCGTTCGTGAATTCCAAAAATATCACTTGAAACTTAAGCACCCACATCAAGTACGAAAAAAAACTATAGGAACATCTTCTCTAACTCTCAGTTAATGATAACTAGAACTCAAAGCGATCTTTGAGTACACACTGTATCCTTGCAATTCGTCAAATAACTCAATATGCCTAGGATTGACGTCTTATTTGATTAACTCACGATAGTCGATACACCTCCGAAACGATCCATCCTTCTTGACAAACAACACAAGCGATCACCATTGTAATGAAACTTAATCTAATACATCCCTTATCCATCAATTCTCGCAATTGATCAGATAACTCCTTCTACTCCGACGGTGCCAAATGATAAGGCGTACTTATACTACTTGACAAAACACAGAAGCACAACACAATGAAACGCATGACCACTACACCTATCACTTACAACACTCAATCGAAACGAATTCCTCTTCACAAGACGGCAACAACTCTACAAAACTTCAGGAAAACTTCAGAATACTCTCGAATCATTAACACATGTCCCAACTACTCCTCAACTACCCTATCACTAATTACCTGAGCTAGAATTACATCACATCCCTCTTCCACATACTTCCTCATTTCCCAAACAAGATACTCCTCAAACGGAAAGTTCATTCATCATCTTTCACAGTCAACACTCAGCTTCTCAGTAAAATCTAACCATCAGCTATCAATTTATGGTGAAGATTGGTTCAATTTCAAGCATCAGCACTACGCACCACTAACCAATTCGTACCAATTGTTGATCCCAAACTTAGATCGATTAAGCTTGTGTATACGAGATTAGATCAAGTAATACACGTAGAGAAACTTTGTTTATGTATGAAACAATTTAAGTGTTATGCGGAATTAACACTTAAACAAGAACACAACAAAGATGTAAACAAACTTTCACTTGATTGATAATAACAAACTTGCTTACAATGAAAGTGTTTAACGTATGAAAACTTATTGTCAAACATAACCTAAAGGTCTTCTTTTATAGACATAAGAAGCCTTGTACAAGAGTCTACGTATCAACTATTCTAGGTAAAGATAATTATAGAAAATACAATGTTGAACTTATCTTTACTAGAAACAAACTAGAAACATAATACGTGTAGACTACATCATCCTATCAGTGCTTGTCTTCAACCTATCAACGCTTGACTTCTTCTTGTCAACGCTTGATCTGTCAGCGTTTGTTTTCTTCCTATCAACGCTTGTTTTCCTCTTGTCAGCGCTCAAGTGGACTGACTACATTTTATTCCCAACAATCCTCCCCTAAACTTGATATCTACTCTAGTAATCAAGTTTCTGAATAAACATTAAGAACTAGGAGGAATCTTACAAACTTGATCATATTGCTAATAAATATGTCTGATCAAATCCTTGGCCACGTCACTTGAATAATCAATCTCCAGCTGTGTTGTCTTCATCTTCTCCAAAACTTCTTTGGACATGGAATACTGACCATCTACAAGTAGATACTCAACAAACTTTGTAGAGCTCAAGTAGTACACACCAGCAGCTGAATAAAAACGCCATTGAAGACCACTGAGATCATCTTCAAGATCCTTCCAAACAGCAGGATCTTCATCTTTTGGTCCACACATTCTTTTGAATGTTGACCAAAGTTTTATTCCATTGACTGAAGTAGGAGCTTCAGTCTCATACTTGGCCTCCAACAACCTCCAAAGGTATACCAAGTCTTCTCTATCAACACTTGCAAACAGAGATATAAGTGTAGTAAAAGTGTGTACCTCTTTCCGATACCTGCCAATCTTTCAAAACCCACTTTCATCTTCTTCATAGCTTATAATAGGGTTTCTGGAATCAAGAGGTAACACTTGTACCATATCTGAAGCTTCCAATGGTGAGAGCTTGATGCTCCTTCTTATAACAGCTTCACTAGGCACCAATCTATCCATATCTTTAGGAAACTCAAGAGAAACTCCCTTCTTCAAAGGTATTGGAAAAATCATTTCCTTCTTAAGTTCCATCTCTTCTGCAAGTTCTTCTTTCCTTTCATCAGAAAGAAGTCTTAGAGTGTTTTCTTCCTGCACTTTTGCCCAAATGGGATACGCCTTGAACTCCAACTCTTCAAAGGATAATCCCAACAATTTCTTATAGGTCCATACTATTCCATGACATCTGAGTAGCATGTAGTACAACTCCCTTCTATCCCTTTTCAACATTGAGAGAATATTGCTAGCTTTGTGTTTCAGAATTACCTTGCAGTCTTTTTGTACTCTTAGAAGAATCTCTAAACCCCATATTTGGTCTGAAATAGTCAAATCTGGATTCTCCATACACCTATCTTCCCAAGCATGATACATCTGAACAACTTCTAGCATATCAAAATCTACTTGCAATTTCAACTCATTCAGCTTCTCTCTTGCCAACTCATCACCGTACTCAAGTCTTTCTGGTTGTTCTATAATCATCACACATGAGTCTGAACTAGCTTCATCACTTCCTTCTTGTTCTTCTGAAGTAGCAACAAAAGGTGATTCACCAACCTTCTTTCTTTCTTGTTCCACAAGTTGTGCAGCCAACCTTCTATCAAACTCTACCTGTGCTGCATCCTTTGGAACTTCTACTTCTACCATGATGCCTTTACCCTTATCTAATGGATCAATGATGGGTAAGGATGATGGTAATACCTGTAAAGATACTTCTTTGATGATAGATGATGACGGGAACATATCAACCTCATCTGCAGGTCTGTCAACACTCAAATTTCTTTTGTCAGCGCCCAATTTTCTCATGTCAGCGCTTGGTGTGTCAGCGTTCAAACTTTGCTTGTCAACGCCCAAATTACTTGTCTCAGCGCCTCTTTTAATTTGCTCCAACATAGCTGTAAAAGACAAGTCTAAATTTGTAGGGGTTACCAGAGAAGTATCAAAACCTGGTTGCCTTTTCAATTCAGTGAGGGCCTCAGCAACACCTAAAGATTCACCATCATGTGAGCCCTTATCATTCACATTAATCTGCTCATCCTCCCCTTTGGAAGATTCCTTCATTCCACGCCTTGTGCTAGCATTCTCCAAAATAACAATCCTCTCCCTCAATTGCTTGAGTTCAAGGCCTTGTGTACTGACAATTTGTACCAAGTCTGCATTTTGCTTTTGCAAGCTAATGCAGACAGCCGTCAACTCCATTAATGTCATTGGTTCCAATCCGCCCTCCTCTAAAATGGGTATTTGACCTCCCAAGTTAGATTCATGGGGCATGGATGAGGTCTTAAAGATGTTAGGACTGTCTTGGCCTGCATCTAAGCCAGAACCAATAGTCCTAGCCTCATCCATAGCACCAACCACACTTGTGGTGGTGGTTCTCTCTGCTACATGGCTAGGACCACTAGAGGAGAACACTCCAGTAGTCCTTGGGCGTTTTTGCAACCTATATTGTAGTGGGGTAGAAGATGATATGGATTGGGTGGATGTGGGAAGGTTAAGGGGTGTTTGGGTCTGTGAAGGAATGGTGTCAACGTCTGGATTAGGTTTGTCAACGCCAACATTCAATGTGTCAGCGTCGAAGGGTTCTTGGTCAATTTGCATGTGTTGAGGTGAAGGTAAAGGTTATGGTATTCGGTCAAGTTGTGGTTGAGGGTCTGGTTGGGGTTGTGCTGCTGCAATAACAACAAGCATAACTGGGGTGAGGGGTAAGTCACGGTGAGGGGGTGAGTTCATCTTGGTAAAAATAGCTTTCTTTTGCACAGGGATCTCATAAAAATCATCATGATCCCTTGTGCAGTAATTTTGCACATCAAAAACCATTTGTAAAAATCTGGGATAAGCTAAAGTCATCTTACTCCCTTTGTTTTTACACATGCCATCAAAAATCATTTTAGAATAATTAAACTTTTGCCCACGTGTAATGCACACAATAGCACTAGCAATGGATCTATTAATCTCATTGTGTGCAGTACACTTGGGACTCAAACATTGTAAGATGACATGTATGAGGTACTTCCAGGCTGGGGGAAACTCCTGTTTATGATATTTGTTTAAAGTTCCCTCATCAAAGAAAGGATAACCCAAAACCCTTAGTCCTTGTTCTATTTCATGAATGGGAAGGGTGGTTATACCATCTGCATCATCAAGATGCAAAGCCTGGCGAACCAAGGCTTCAGTAACCACCCAAGTACGACCATGAACAATAGATGATAATGTAGTCACTTTATTAACTGTTGAGGAACTAACAGTGTTCCAAAACTGCTTAATATGTGTGACAGAGATGAGAGGAGCATGAGAAAGAGCATACCTAATTGGGGATGCATTCAAATACGTCACCATCTGGGTGTACTGGGGAAACAGAGTATCATCAGCGTCCAAATATGCTATCATGTTGTGTTGACTCCCGAATCCCAATACCAAATCACTTGGTTTAAATTTGGGTGCCATTGTTGAAAGCTGTTTGTGAATGATTTTAGAAAGATGAATTATAGGAGAAAATGGTTAGACAAGAATAGTAGATACCCTGTTTAAAAATAGGAGCCAAATATATAGGAGAGATATATGCATGTGATTGGTAAAAAATGAGGCAACTATTATCAAAATATCATGATGAAAATATTGAAAAATAAGTTATCTCATGCATTAATTAAAAGTTATCTGCTCCCAAAATTACGCCCCCAAAATTTGTCAAAAAGTAACAACTGGGTAGGTCCCAATGAGTGTCAACGGTCAAAAATAACCCATCAACGCCCAACGGCTATATTCTTGTCAACGTTTGCCAAAGCCATGTCAGCGTCTAAATTGGTCATAACAACACTTGGAAAAATACTTGTCAACGTCCAAAAATAAAAGTTTATAAAAATGAAAAAGGACCTTAACAAAGTAATTTATCATAGTGAAGATAACCTATAAGTTGATAATTATTATAGGGCGGCAAGCACTGTCCAGTTATGCACACTTGCTTATGCAAGATAGACATAACAGTCCTCTAGTGTCCCTTGCTAACCTAAACTCTTAACAACTAAGTTATCTCATAAAATTCCTTGTTACTCCCAGGTAAAACCCATGATAAAATCATTCCCAATTCTCCCAACAGACCACAACCAATTCTAGGCCAAAAATGTCTTGGCAGCATGCATAGTATATCAACTTTGCATGCTACAGTGCCTCATGATTTAGTAAAACTAACTCATACTCACCTGTGGACACAATCTAGAATTGTGATAAGAGTATCATAAGAATACCCAAAAGTTCTAAAGGTTCCTAAAACCTCCCCTTAAACTGTGATACATATGTTGCTCAAAAATATGCATGAACATAAAAATTTATGTCAAGATAGGAATATAAAAATTCCAACCATCATCCATAAATAAAAACATGCTCAAATGATTCTCCAAGGATCCATAAGCAACTCTGTATCCAATGGTATAATGCTAACACCACCTGCACATTTAGATTAAAAACCATAAAACTAACATTGTTGCTGACAACGTCCCGATAACACTTGTCAGCGTTAAGGAAACCTTTGTCAGCGTTAGACAAATATATTGCTGACAACGTCACAATAACACTTATCAGCGTTAAGGTAACCTTTTTCAGTGTTAAAAAACATTTAGTGGAAAATCTAAATCCTCAAAAAGACTAATAACAATGCATTATCCTGTACATACTTTTACAATAAGACCCCAAAACACATATTATGTGAGATTGATCATTCCAATATTTGTTACCAAGTATTGAAACCTTCCAGTATCAAAAGGTTTAGTTAATAAATCAGACACATTTCCTTCTGTGTCAACCCTATCTGGTTGTATTAAACCCTTTTCAAAACAATCTCTTATAAAATGATGTCTAATTTCTATGTGTTTTGTTTTAGAATGATGTACAAGATTCTTAATAATGCATAAAGTGTTGTTATTGTCAACAAATATCTTGGTATGCATGAAATTATACCCATAATCCAACAGCTGGTTCTGAATCCATAAGACTTGTCCACAACAAGAAGCTGCTGCAACATACTCTGCTTTAGTTGTAGAATTGGCCACCACTGTTTGTTTCTTGCATTGCCAAGATATCAACCTACTCCCAAGAAACTGACATCCACCAGTTGTGGATTTTCTATCAAACTTATCACCTCCATAGTCACTGTCTGAATATGCAATAAGCTCCAATGGTGAATCTTTTGGGTACCACAAGCCAAGATCTGGATAACATCGTAGGTACCTAAAGATTCTCTTGACAGCATAAAAGTGACATTCTTTGGGAGTCACTTGATGGCGTGCACATGCACACACATCAAACATGATGTCAGGTCTTGAGGCTGTGAGATACATCAATGAACCAATCATTGATCTATAATGCCTGACATCCACATCTTTTCCATCTCCAACTTTTCCCCAAGGGTGTTCTCTATCCATAGGAGTAGTAGCCCTATTTTCATGTGGAGAAAAGCCAAACTTCTTCAAGATCTCTGCTACATACTTATCCTGAGAGATGAAGATACCATCTTCTTTCTGCTGAACTTGTAACCCTAGAAAGAAGTTCATCTCCCCCGTTGCACTCATCTTGAATTTGTCTGTCATAAGCTTGGAAAAGTCTTCACTCATCTTTGGATTGTTAGATCCAAAGATGATATCATCAACATAAACCTGAACAAGTAAGACATCCTTACCAGCCTTCTTTGTAAATTGTAAAACCCGCATGCTTTTACCATGCATATTACCGTAAGTTCGTACGTACTAGTAAAAAAACTTTCCTAATATAGCATGGTTACGATTACGTATTAGGAGTTTATGTATTACGTACGTGTTAGAACACGATAAGTATTTTATGTGCACGATCACGTAATAATTATTTAGTAATAATTATTCACGAACATACGATCACGAGATCACGAGCGTAATTAAAACACGAGATATTATTAATTACGTATATATATTTAATACGAGCGTAATTAAATATATAGGTGTAGGATATTTACGTAAGGAGAACTTTTAAAACACGAACTAAATTAAACGTAAACGTGTACGAAATTACAAGACACGAAACGAGGTACGGGACCCCCACAAGGGAGTCCCTACCCGCGGCCAAACAAGAAACAATGGGCCAAGCCCATTGTTAATTTTACTTAAGGGGGGTTAATTAATTTTCACTACTTAGATTTACTTTACAGAGGATTTTCAAGAAAACCTAAAACCCCTTCCTCCTTCTTCTTGTGTGTCGCCACCTACTAATCACCATAAGGGGGTGATTTTGATCTTGGATCTTGGTGAATTAGTAATTGTTCGTGTTTGTTCTTCACCCTTTTGATCCACGAATACGGTAAAACCTTTTTACTTGTTTTCTTTTTAATTAATCTTTTATTAATTAAGAACACATGATGTTTTTCATAAAAACATATTAATTAAACCTAGATCTAACATGTTATGGTCATTAATTAATCAATGGGATCGATCTAAGGGATGTTTGTTTTGGGCCGCAGGTAAAACCGACCCCAAGAGGGGTTCGGTTTGTTTTTAGCCGACCACCACCAAGACCTTTTGGGTCTTGGTTGGTGCGTGTGGGTCCCACGGCATCAAGGGGGTACCCCGAATTGGTTCGGGGTACGGTGTTTGTTAAGATCCGGTGCATGTTTTTAAGCCTAGATCCGGATCATGATTATGTTAAATGTTTATGTTATAAACTTAGGTTAAGAATTAAATTAATAAGATGTAATTAATTTAATAACATGAACTTAGGTTAACTAATTATTATAAACATGAATTATTTTAACCTAAGTATTTTTATTATTAAGACTTACAATTAATTAATTATTTTAAAACCATGGATATAATTAATTAATTAAACATGACTTAGGTTATATTATTAGTATTTAATAATATATATTTTAACCTAAGTATTTAATATATTTAATTAAAAACATGTCATACTTTAATTAAATATTATAACCTATAGTTTAATTAAATTACATGAAATAATTATTAAACTATATAATATATCATATGACTTAGAAAATAATCATGAAAATACGTAGGCTTATTTACTTAGCTTATTTAACCAGCTTATTTCTAATTATGGAAACTTTCTATTTTTAGAAACTTAATTAAATAAGGCAGCTATTTTATTTATGGAAACCAGCTATTTTTAGAAACTTATTTATTTAAGGCAGCTAATCTATTTATGGAAACTTATTTAATTAAGGCAGCTAATCTATTTATGAAAACTTTCTATTTTTAGAAACTTATCTATTTTAAGCAGTAAATCTATTTTTGGAAACTTTCTATTTTTGGAAACTTTCTATTTTTGGAAACCTTATATTTTTGGTAACTTTCTATTTTTGGAAACTTTCTATTTTTGGAAACTTTCTATTTTTGGAAACTTTCTATTTTTGGAAACTTTCTATTTAAGGAAACCTGCTATTTTTGGAAAGTTACTTAATATTACACAGTAAGTATAATAACACATGAAATATCAGAAATACTTAATCAGAATGAACAGAATATAGGATTTAACACAGTTTAAGGCTTTAAACAGTGTAAATGGTAAGAACACATAAATAAGCTAAGACATGATATAAAACCAGCTATGTATGTAGTAAGCAGATACTTATTCATGTACGTACTTATGTAGCGTTAGTGATTCAGAAGTAGGATTCTCGCAGTTCATCGTTCTCGTTCACTGGACATAAGGTACGGATTCCCGTCCTTTCAGTATGGACATTCTTTCCTTATTAGGGTTTCCCCGTATGCAGCCAACTGTTTTCCCGTAGTATAAGTATGAGTTTGATTGCTTATGTTTAATATGATTACCTATAGCCATATACATGCATGACCAGTTTCACCTAGTTATGGAGGTACCATAACCATAACATTAGAGGCACTGATGTTATGACTTCACCACGGCGGAGTGATTGCTCGTGGCGTCCCTTCAGCTTTTGGCCATCTATTTATATTTATCATGTGGGGCGTATGGGTGCATCCTAGTTACACGTTTTTATTTCAGGATTTCATGGTGAATGTGGTGTGTGCCTTGCATCCTTCACAAGGAGCTGATCCCTCCTACCCATAAAACTAGTATATTAAATTAGAGGCAGCCCCTCTAATTTACATGATGAGGTCACCCCTCCAATTATTCATGCACGGTGGATATTCATGACCTATATTGGCTAAATGGTAAAATATGACAAACAGTTTTTATAAGATAAGCATAAGACTTTCAAACTATAAAACCAGTTTTATTAAGACTTAACCAGGTTACTCGGGACTTAGTTTCTTCCGCTGTTATTATGTTATATGCTTATCCTATTCATGCTTTATTGTACATCCGTGCACTGAGCGTATTGCTCAGCCGTTTTCCTTTTCTATGTTCCCAAAACGGCAGGTACTCAGGGACGCTCGTAGAAACTAAGAGTACGTGCATATGGACTGGAAGCTGTCTAGCCTTCTTTACATTATGCATTTCATTTCTTTATGATACTTACGCTTTGGACATTGTTTCGTCCTTTTCCTTACTATACTATGTTTATGTGTGATGAGCTTTACTTTTGGACTACCGATGTTTGATTCCGGTATTTTCCTTTATATGGTCAAGTAATGTTTTAGACATTTTACCTTGTATGCTTTGATGACACGCCATAATTATTGTGATATTTCCATTTCCAAAATGGGGTGTTCTCTATCCATAGGAGTAGTAGCCCTCTTTTCATGTGGAGAAAAGCCAAACTTCTTCAAGATCTCTGCTACATACTTATCCTGAGAGATGAAGATACCATCTTCTTTCTGCTGAACTTGTAACCCTAGAAAGAAGTTCATCTCCCCCGTTGCACTCATCATAAATTTGTCTGTCATAAGCTTGGAAAAGTCTTCACTCATCTTTGGATTGTTAGATCCAAAGATGATATCATCAACATAAACCTGAACAAGTAAGACATCCTTACCAGCCTTCTTTGTAAATAATGTCTGGTCTATGGTGCCCCTCTTGAATCCATTGTCCACCAAATAAGTGGATAATGTGCCATACCATGCTCTTGGGGCTTGATGAAGTCTATACATAGCCTTCTTGACTCTATACACCTTGTCTGGATTCTCTGGATCTTCAAAACCAGGAGGCTGCATAACATATACCTCCTCAACAATTGTTCCATAGAGGAAGGAACTCTTCACATCCATTTGATAGACAGTGAAGCCCATGCAGGAAGCATAGGCTAGAAATATCCTTATAGCTTCAATCCTTGCAACTGGTGCAAAGACCTCCTCATAGTCTATCCCTTCCTCTTGTGTATATCCCTGAGCCACTAAACGTGCCTTGTTTCTGACCACAATGCCTCTTTCATCTCTCTTGTTTCTTAGAACCCATCTTGTCCCAATAGGTCTGACATACCTTGGACAATCAATCAGCTCCCAAACATCCTGAATAGCAAATTGGTGAAGCTCATCCTGCATTGCTTCCACCCAACTTGGTTCTTTGAGAGCATCAAATATCTTCTTGGGTTCCTGTTGTGACAGAAAACAGGCAAACAAACATGCTTGAACAAGAGGGGTATCAACCTTCTTGTGTATATTGGTAATAAATCCACCAAGATTCTGATGAGATCTTCTAGTCTGAACAGGAGTCGTGACATCCCCAATAATTTGTGAAGGGGGATGATTCTTCATTGTAGAAGTGAGAACTCCTCCCTCAAAAAGTCTGTTGTCTTCAATCTCATTATCCATGTTGCCAATATCTTCTTTAGACTCTCTTCCATCAATAGTTGTATGAACCTCTTCATGTAAATTTGAAGGTTCACCTTGTTAAAAATTAGAAGAGAAGTTATGCTCAAAAGTGTTGTCAACGCCTGAAACAAGATTGTCAGCGTTTGGTTTATCAACGCCTGAAATGTTGTTGTCAACGTTTGAGCCATCAACGACTGAATTTGTCCTGTCAGCGCCAGATTTTCCTTTGTTAGCGCCTGAAGGACCATGCATGTTGTTAACTGGTGGTACTTGGGGACCACCATTTTCCTTTCCAGCAGCAGCAGCAGCAGCAAAAGCATCTGTCCATATGGGGATATTGACATACTCTTGTATGGGGGATGACTTTTCTGCTGGTGATCCAACCTCTTCATTAACCTGTGTACTTGAAACATCAACAACTTGTTCTTCCACAACATTTAAAGTTACCTTCACAATGTCTGGATTAGTAACAGGCATATAATTTAAAGTCCTAGATAGAGGTTCCAAGTCAAACAACCAATTTGGACCACTTTCAGGATCACTAGGTTTACTCTCTAAAAACCAAACATGTACTCTCTCAAGTATACGTTTTTCCTTCTTAAGGTAAACCCTATATCCCTTGCTCTGCACTGAATAACCCGTGAAGTAGCCTTCATCACCTTTATCACTAAATTTACCTAAGGCATCACTAGTATCAAGTACAACTACATGACAACCAAAAGGTTTAAGAAAACCAATATTAGGTTTCCTTCCCCAAAGTAACTCATAAGGTGTTTTGTTCTGTATCTTGTTGACAATGCTCTATTCTGAACATAACAAGCTGTATTCACAGCCTCAGCCCAAAAAGCTATGGGAAAGTGAGCATCAACCAACATAGTCCTGGTTGCTTCAATTAGGGTTCTATTCTTTCTCTCAGCAACCCCATTTTGCTGTGGGGTTCTGGCAACACTAAACTGCCTAGTAATCCCTTTCTTGGCACAAAAATCATCCAATATCTTGTTTCTAAACTCACCACCATTATCACTTCTAAGCATTTTAACTTCATTACCAGTTTTCTTCTCTATCTGAGTAATAAAATCAATTAAAGTATCAGCAGTGTCACTTTTCATAGCTAAAAAGAAAGTCCAAGTAAACCTAGAAAAGTCATCTGTGATGACAAAGCAGTATGATTTACCATTGAAACTCTCTATATTAGTTGGACCAAACAGGTCCATATGCAGCAAGTGAAGTGGTTTAGAACTAGAGTGCACCTGTTTAGACTTAAATGAGACCTTGTGCTGCTTGCCTTTAAGACATGCAACACAAGAGTGGTCATTTTGGAAAGCCTTTTCAGGCAAACCATCAACCAAGCCAAGTCTCACAAGTCTGTTTATATTCTTAAAGTTTATGTGCCGTAGTCTCTTGTGCCATAGATTACTTTCATCAACTGAAGCTTTAGCATAAAAACATGACATATTATTATTCATCCTAATCCCATTAAGATTCACATTATAAATGTCTTTATGTCTAGGTGTTCTATAGTCAATATATTTCTCATCTGGGATTTTAAAATCCTTGCTTAACACCAAGCATTCAGTATCAGTAAACAGAACTTTATTTTTGTTATCACAAACTTGTGATACACTAAAAAGATTGTAATCAAGTTCTTTTACCAGAAACACGTTTTCAAAACACAAGTTCTTGGTGAGAAGAGTTACTTTGCCTGTGATAGTTCCGTATCCGCCTCCAAAGTAAACCTTGTCACCATCCTTAATGGGAGTGAAGTTAGTAAGATAATCTTCCTTCCTAGTCATGTGCCTAGAGCATCCACTGTCCCAATATCCATAATCATTGACCTGTTTTTGAATGCCCTGCACATAAAGAAAACCAATTAGTTTTCTTTGGGAACCCAAGCCTTGCCAGACATGGATTCATCTGGTTGTTCAACAAGAACAGACTTAGTTCTCATAGCAACCCCTTGTTCATCCCTCTTTGGATGAAATACCCAGTTAACCCAAATTGGTTTTGTAATGACCTTTGAAATATAATTAAATCTGTTGCAGGTCATAGAAATCCCATTAGAATTAGGGTTTTCATCTTGCTTAGGTCTCCATGTCAAGCTAGAAGAAGATTTAGACCCCTTACCCTGTGGTTGCAAATATTTAGGTCTGGCAACGTTTCTGTCAACGTTGGATTTGGTCTTGTCAACGCTGAAATTACCCTTGTCAGCGTTGAACCTAGGGTTTGCTACAGAAACCCATTGCCTATTAGACCAAGTATCGGTCTTCTAAAATGGTCTTTGTCCATGAGTGTTAGACCCTCTAGTGAAGAATGGGTCTGGTCTAACAACTTGTGGACTTTGCTCCACAAATTTTTTGGGTCTGGCAATGTTTGACTTTTTAACAGCGTTGACCTTGGAAGCGTTGACACACTTATATGCTAAATGTGAAAAGCTACCACAAGTGTAACAAGCTTTTCTAGACACAACCTTATGTCTAGAAGAAAAGAAACCTGTTCCATCATCACTAACTTGGCTTTTAGGTGACCTAGTATTCCTATACATTTCTGCATACTTAATGCTAGGTTTTCTAACAGTGTTTGAGCCAAGGTCAACAGTCTTGCCAGTGATTGGGTTTGTTACCTTAATAGGGGTAGACTCATTTGGACTTTCACACAACAAGCCACCCTTAACAAACAAGGTAGGGTTGGCTTTCTTCCATTCATTCAAGTCAGTCAACTTTTGTCTATACTCTTCAACTGCGGTAGTGACTCTTGGTGGAGAAATAAATTCCACCTCTTGGAGTTCTGGTAAACCAGTCCAAGATAAGTCCTTTCTTTGGACACCATAGAAGTCCCCAGCTGGTGGTGGAACAACAGTATAGTCTTTCATCCCAATCCCAGTCATGTCCTTATGATCCCTCTGTTTATTAACACATTCTCCTAGGGTTTGTGAGGCCTTATCAAATCTTTGAATTTTAAGGTCAACATTATCCTTATTCTTGATAGCCTCATCTAACTTAGCCTGTAATTCAGCATTGACCCTTTCCATGATATTTCTAACATCATTACTAGCATTTAACTCATGTTTTAAGATATTTATTTTATCTTTTAGGTCAAATTCCATTTTCTTATACTCAGAAACTATCTTCTCAGTTTCAGTGAGAGCAATTTGATAGTTAGACAATTTGCATCTCTCAGTACTCACATCACTTAACAATCTTAAAACTTCTTTGTTAAGTTTTTCAGTATTCAAACAACAACCCTTACTACAAAAAGCATCATCGTATACCTCATTATCTGATGAAGAGGAGGAGTGTGCCATGAGAGCATATTGAACATGCTCTTCTTCTTCTATTTCAGCAACCAAAGCTTTATCCTCTTCCCCATCCTTAGCCAAATAGCTCCAGTCTCATCCAATACCATCAATTACTTGCACTGCTACCATGGCCTTAGGATCCTGAGCCTTAACAATTTGGCTTGAGGGTTTGCTAGCATCCGATCTTCTTAGAGATCTGCATTCCCTCATGAAGTGCCCCATACGATGAAAATTGTAGCACTCAACCTTGGATTTATCAAATCCAGCAGTGTCCTTTGTATTAAAGGTCATCTTCTTCTTAAACCTTCTATTCCACCTGTTTGCTCTTATACTAGCAAGAGCCATGTTCCACTTTATATCCATCTCCTCCAAGTGCTCATCGCTTATTTTCTCAAGGTCCTCATATGTAATCACTGAACCATTGGGCAAAGAAGCAATGTAAGCACACACAGTATCCAGATCCAAACCAACAAGCTTAACTCTTGGTGAGTCAATTTTGTATGTGTCAGCGTCTGAATGTGAGGCGTTGACAGGACATGATCCAGCGTTGACACATGATGATCCAGTAACTGGGTGCATGTATGAGTCCTTCTGATCAAATTGACCTTCACTATGTGAGAAGAAGGCCATGTTGCTATTTGTAGACTTACTTCCATGCTCCAAAAGAGTTTCATTCTCCAACAGCCTCAGTTTGTTGTAGATATCATCAAAAGTAGAACTTTCGTGAGTGTTATTGGCAAGTATAGATCTTGCCTCAATCTTCCACGCATCACCAAGGCTTTTAAGAAAAGTGGCAATAATTTCAACATCATCAGCTTGTGTCCCCATGAAGGACAGCTTGCTTGTAATGTCAAGCAGTCTGCTTCTCACACTGCTAAGCTTCTCATTAGGTTGAGCCTTCAAAACAGCATACTCATGCATGAGTTGCTTCTTCTTCTCTTCCTTAGTATCATCATTGCCACCATATGCAACTTCAAGGGCTGCGCAAAGGTCTTTTGCAGACTCATAACCTCTGTATTTATGCTGGTTTTCTTGTCCCAAAGAGAGTTTCAGAATGTTTAGGGTTATCATATCAACCCTTTTCTTTGTTATGTCTTCAGCAGACACAGCTCTACCATCATCAGGTTTTTCTTTCTTATCTGCTTCTGAACATCCAGCAACAACTGATCTTGTAGCAATGGCATCAGCAATCTTTTGAGCTTTATTGATTGTGTTTTCATATTCAATAATCTCCTAGAGAGTGTAGTCATAGATTCCCAGATATTGCTTGATATGAGTGATTTTACTCATATCATTTGTATCTTAATACGAACAATAAATGCATATTATCAATGAAAAATGCCTTGCATATGCTTGTTTTGTGTTTCATGTGTGTAGGTACCAAAGATTGCGAAAACCGGCAAAAACGGCATGAGTTTGAAGAAAAGATCAACAATGCCAAAAACGAGCTCGATGTTAGCGGATTTGATATTCATGGAGGATATTGAGCCAAGTGGGACCCAAAATAGCTTAATGGCTTAATGGGCCTTTAAGCCCATTTATGGAAATTAACAAGATGTTTTGGGTAAAATGATAAAAGCCCAATTTGAAGTTTAAACGGATGCTAAGTATTAATTTTTGGGCCTTAAAGCCCAAACATTCCATACTAAGGAGCGAATTAGCATTCATGAGATGGGTTTCAGGCCCACAAAAGAAAGTAGAATTATTAGACGAAAAGTTTTTTATAACTTATCAGTCAAACGACTTTACCAACTCACACGTTTTTCTTTTCTCACCACATAAAATATTTACGTTACTCCCTATGTGCACCTTCTTTCTCCTCCACCTCACAAAAATAACCAGACGCAACTATTCGTCAAAACCCTAATTAATAAAACACTCAAATAATTTGGGGGATTTGGTTTACTCGTGTGATTCACACGAGTGGTAATTAATTCTCTATGAATTCGGAACTAGAAGATGGAAGAAATCGGTGACGTGTTCCCTTTTCATTGGTTGAAACAGCTCACTCCCCTCAATCCACCAATAATCAGTCTCCACCTCAGCAAGGAACTAACACAAAGAAGCACAAGATGTGACACGGTGGCAATCCGTGTGAGGGAGGATGATTTTCAGCCATAGGATCATAACAAACAAGAGAGAAGAATGAAGGATGATCATCTAACGGTCGAGATTGACTCTTCTTCACCAACAAACTCACCCCACACTTTTTCGTTGGCCTATAAAAACCCTCCCCTCAATCATGTAAAATCATCCCTTTAATTAGTTTTTAATATTATGCTGTAAAAGTAGTTGTAGGATTTATTTTCTACAAAATCTTGTAATGCTTTAATTTTCAATGAATACACTTTAATTCCAGTTTCTTTTAATCATTCTCACTTGAATTTTCTTGAGTTATTTAATTGTTTGTTCTATAATTCTATTTTACTCATTATAAGATGATTTGGTTTTCTAAGCTTTTTCGATAGTTTATTAAGATTTTCATTCACTGATAAGTTTGGGGTCCAATTTATCTATCTGATGAATTAAAGATATATAAGGCTGTAATTGGACTTGATGTTTGGAAAATACATAATCGATGTTTACCTTTGATTTTCAGAATGGGGTTATTTGACTGAATATACTATTAGTATAATGAGCTTTAATCCACTTATTTTAAGGTAATTTATGATTAGATTTGATTGGCCATGAGTTTGCAATACAGTGATTTTAATTTTAATAAATCTGTCATAATCTTCTTTTAAGGTTTCTGTAATTCAAAGCTTTTGATTTATTTAAGTTCTCTTAAAGGTATTTGTATGAAGTGATCTAAGTTTGAATAAAATAGAATAACTAGACGAATTGAGTGAGATTAGGGATATTATGCGTTTATCCCACTGATAAACGTAAACATATGACTTTACTGGTTCGTGGGACTTGAATGTGACTTGATACATTCTTGGTGGTTCGTGGAGATAGATAAGTTTTTTATGGTGGTGTTAAGATGTTATGGTTCCAAAAGTACGCTCAGCACGTGACTTCTGCTCAAAGTTTTCTTCATCAGGTTTGAATCACTTTAAGTTTCATGATATTTTTTTAGATTTAATATGACTTTGTGATAAAATGATAAATGGATCCGGTTTGTTTGTTTCTTTGTTGTTTCGTTTAGTTAATGTTTGAATTTGTTTGGATCTGCTTAGTTTTATAAGATGGATGTATGAATGTTTTCTGTATAAAGCTAGGGTGTTAATGTTAGATTATAATGTACGTGGCTTTGTTGGTTTATGCGTTAATGTTTTTTTAGTTAGAATGGATATGAGCACAATCTTATTTGGATTTGAATTTCTATCCTTCTAATTCAGTATGTATATGGTATGCTACGAACCTGTTGAACTGTTGACTTTCGTTTACGACGATTCTGCTTGATGACTGTTTTATGTGTTAGTCTTTAAATCTGATATTGTGTAGATAAGTTACATTATTGCTCATATAATCTTGCTACCAACTAGTCATGCTTCGTTCTTTAATTTTCTGTTGAATGTTTCACCATGAATCTGAGTTTTAGTAATCGCCACTAATGAGTTTTATCTGATGTTTATTGTTCTTGAGCAGTGTATGATTCATTGTATTAGTTGATTTGGGTTTACTTTAAGAACTAAGTGTTTTCTTGATGTTGATGTATGTCTAGGCCTGTGAGTTTATTTAGAGATGTTAAGTGTAGATTTGGTATGTTAATTTAGTGCTGATATTGGACTGTTGTATTTGGTAAGTTAATTAAGTATTTGTTTACTGTATTTTTGCTGTTAATTTGTGTAATTGGGCTTGTGAAACTGTCATTTGCTGAGATGGTGTTCGTTTTGTTATCTGCTTGATTAATTGATGTTACTATCAAAACTTCTTTTTCTCATTTCTGATTTTCGTACGGATCTAATATACTCAGCAGACTCAAACATATTTTGTTTAGTTTGCTGATTTACATAATTCTGCTTTCCAAAAATAATAACAAAATATTGATCACAGCAGGTCTCGAACTCGAGACCTACACCGTATAAACCCAACGCGTTAACCAAGTGAGCTAGGCTCACATTTTGGTTTATTAACTGTGTCCAGACTTTATATTACTTATTATTTGTGGACTGTCAAATTCGTTATATATACATTTAATTTCAATACATGGTTTATTTTTAAAGTAACATTATATTAATTAGTTTCATTTAATAAAATTTGTTTAATTAAAATTTTGTAAAAGTTATTAGTTAGTTTAAATAAAATTAAAATAATATTTTATTAAATAAAGTTTTTTAAAATAAAAATAAAAAAGTTTTTAATAATTTTAAAAGTTTAATTAATTTTCAAATAAAAAGATTTTTATTGTTTTAGATTTAAATTTAAAAATATAGCTTTAAATATAGATTTAGTTTAATTAAATTTTAATAGATTTAATTAGTTTAAAAATTTTAATTAGATTTTTAAATAGAGTAAAAGTTATTTTAATTAAACAGATTAATTTTTATAGATTTTTAAATTAGTTTAATTTTTAAATGGTTTTAAATTTTAAGTAATTGTTATTAGATTAAATAATTTTGGGGTTTACGATTCATGCACATTAGGATTAAATTAAGTTTTAAATTTGTAGACTTTAATTTTAGTTTAAAAACCGAAAACCAATTCAAATCGATTGTCCAAATCAAAACAAAACGTCTCAAATTCACTCGATCTTCGTGTACAACGAACTTGGTTCATCCACGTGTTTAATTGAATTCGTCTTTGGTAATATTAGACTATTACTTTTTCCTAAAGGTAATTTTCTAATTTACCCTATAACGTATGTATTAATCACAACACATCAAAAATTTTGGCGCCGCTGCCGGGGATCTTGTGTACGATTCGTTTTCGTGGAGATCTGTTGATCGTTGATTTGAAGACCCTTTCCGTCCTCGGAAAGTTTGTTATTTTTCTATTATAGTATGTATCGTTTTTCTCGTTTTTTGTGAATAATATATTGTATTACGTATAACAATAAATTTACATACTTTTCAAATAAGGCCTTAGTTGGGATTTCATCGCCTAGCTATTGTAGTCGAATCCAAAACAAAAATAAAAGGCAAAATAGATAAATACTAACAAGAAGTTTGAACTCGATTTATATAAACTATAAGGTGGGTATAAGGCGACGTGTTATAAAAGGCCGTCTAAGGAAAAAGGTTTTTAAGTGCTTTGTGCCACCTCGTTTCCCCTCTTGCTTGTGCGTATATTGAGAGGGACAACCTGTTATTGGTTTGCCGACTCAAGTAGTAATAAATCTTATTTTTGTAGTTTACTTATTGAACCTCGAGACGTTTAGGTTTTCACCTATCATTTCAAAGTCGACCGAGGGTAATTTACTTCCATAGTAGTTATCCTTATTCCTTGTTTTTTATCGATCATTATTGATTAAGCAATACCAAATTAAAATACCAAAAATAATCTTCTTCTTGTCTAATTTCTTTATTCAATCCTCTAAATTCTCGTCTTTGTAGTGTATGCAATTACGTTCTTCTCGTCTTGTGATTGATTTTAATAGGCTTGAAAATATTCCTCGTAGAAATAGAAATCGTCAACAACGAATAGTGGAACCCGAGCTTCCACCTATTGTTGTAGAGATGGCCCATAACCGAACAATGGAGGAATTGCTCCGTGCACCCATCGAAGGGTATGGGGAAGCAATCGTTGTGCCGGCTATTTTGGCGGATCATTTTGAGATTAAGACGGGTCTTTTATCGCTCATTCGTGCCGACCAATTTCATGGCAATGAGACCGATAACCCGCACTCTCACATTCGGAATTTTCTTCGAATTACCTCGACTCTCAAGTTTAGAGATGTGCCGAATGACGCGATTAAGCTCATGCTTTTTCCGTACTCGCTCGAGGGTAATGCTAAGCTTTGGTATGAGAAAGAACCACCGGGTTCGATCTTAACATGGGATGATTTAGTGTCTAAGTTCATGTTATTTATTTCCACCATCTAAGACAACACACTTTCAGAATGAGATCACTAGATTTGAACAAAAAATGCATGAATCGTTTGGGGTTGCTTGGGAAAGATTTAAAGATTTGTTGAGAGAATGTCCACACAACGGTTTCTCGGAATTGCATCAAATAAATACTTTCTATAATGGGCTAAATATGATTGAACAAGATTCTTTAAATGCCGCCGCGGGTTGTAATCTTTTAAGAAAAACTCCGAGAGACGCGTGGTGCATAATTGAGAATAAGTCTAGAGCACAATATTCACGAAACACACCGAGTGTTTCCAATGTGAATTCATTAAATCCCGAGATTGCTAGATTGGACTCTAAGATTGATAGTGGATTCGCGACTTTGTTGAATGAGATTAGGAAGAATCCTCATGGATCGATTAATATGGTTGAAAATGTTTGTGTATCATAAGGTGGAGCACATCCTAATCATGCTTGTTTAACCACGGGGTTTGAGCAAGCTAGTGCTTTTGCCGCGACGGGAATTTATGGCTCCAACGGTCAAGTTCCTCGTCAAAATTATGTTGCTCCACCGCGTTTTCCACCGGTTCAAAATAGGTACAACAATGGGAACAATGGGAATAATTTTAACTGTGGTAACCAAGGGAATTATAATCAAGAAAATGGGTTTAATGCTAATCAAAACAATCAAGATTTTCAAAGCAATAATCAAAATGATTTGTCAAGCTATATCAAGTCAAATGAGGCAAATTTGAAAGCTTTTCAAAATAACATTCAAGGACAAATGACAACTTTGAAAAATGAGTTTCAAAATACGATTAAAGGGCAAAATAATAAGATTGAGCTTAATCAACAAAGACTTGAACAAAACCAAAACCGTTTTGAACAAAGATTAGAGCAAAGTCATAATCGTATGCAACAAAGTTTGGAACAAGGTCAAAATAAATTACTTTCGATGTTTGAGGGATTTATGTATAAACAGTCATCTTCTTCGGGTTGCTTACCTAGTAACACCATTCCAAACCCGAAGGGAGAGCTTAAGGCCATAACCGTTTATGATGATTGTGATAATTTAGACGAAGTTGAAGTGATTGAGTTTTAACCCTCCACCTAAGGAAACTTTTCTAGATGTTACTAAGGCTACTTTGAATGTGATTAGTACCTCGGTTTTCTTTGATTTCTTTCCCGAGAAGTATAAAGATCCGGGTCAATTCTTGATACCTTGTGTTTTCAATGAACTTGGGGTTTGCAAAGGCCTAGCTGATCTAGGAGCTAGCATTAACTTAATGCCCCTAGCCCTTTGGAAAACTATTGACTATGCACCACTTAGTACCACTCGAATGATCATTGAGCTTGCTAATGGTACCACCACTCGACCGGTTGGTATAGCGGAAAATGTCATTATGAAAGTGGGAAATTTTTTGTACTTAGCCGATTTTGCTATAGTTGATTATGAGACCAATCCTCGTGTGCCTATTATTTTAGGACGACCATTTTTATGCACGACTCAAATTCCAGTTGATATGAGGAAAGAGGAAATTAAGTTGTTTTATGGAGATAAAAGCATTGTTTTTAAACCGGAAAAGATTCCAAGATTTGCTTCTAAGAAAGTTGAAAGTGTAAAACTTGTTGAAACAATTGAAAGTAATAAAAAAGCTCTCTTTGATAAAGGTGTTTTTCCAATTTTGGAAACTCCATTTTGTGAAAATGAAAAGTTAAATTCAAATGAAGAAGCTTGCTTTGTTGAAACATGTTGTAATCTTTCCTCATCTCCATTCATTCCACACGAGGATGATAGTTCTAAGATTGAAAAACAAATTGATGATTACCTAAGTGAGCCATTTGATGCTAGTGAGTTTACTAGTGAGAATTTTGATCCCGAGAGTGATATTGCTTTAATTGAACAATCTTTAAAAATGGACTCATTTTCAATCTCTTCGAAGGATCAAATTGATGTTCCTAACGCACAATCTTCCGTTGAAGAGCCTTTGATTCCTAACTTCACACCAAGTGAAGTTAGTGACTATTCATGTGATAAGTTCATCGATGAACTTTTTGCTATCATTGATCCACTTCCACGGGGAAGTGAAGACGTTTCCGATCTCGAGATCGAGCGTGATTCTCGTGTTTTACCTACCATTCTCGAGGAATTCACCGATGAATTGCCTTCAAATGAGAATGATGATCTTGTATCCGAGTGTGATACACTTGATACTTTGTCGGATATTTCTTGTGATGACAAGATTGATGACACTTTTGTGACTTACTCAAATCCTCTCTTTGAAGCTTCAATGAACAATAATCCATTGTTTCAAGAGGATTTTAAGAGCATCATACCTCCTACATCTCACAACTTTTGTGATGATGATCTTCTCATGAAGAAGGTTGATGAGTTTCTTTATATAGACGTTCCTTCGGAATTTGAGGAAGAATCTAATGACGGTGATGAAGACTCTTGGTTTGATCACCCGATTTATGATGATGTGTAACAACCCCAATTTCACAAGGCAGTGGAATATCAACATTGGGTGTTACTTCATAGCACATCACACAAAGTCATAGAAAACGACCTAACCATCCGACAAAATCAGAGTTCAATAAAAAGAGGTCCCAATAATTTATACAAACTTTAATAAAAATAAAGATTTGTCAAGTGTATCGAATGGAAATTGTTTGTTTTGCCTTTACTTAACCTGCGCGGCTCCATGCTCCAGCTGCTCTTAAACCTACACACCTGAGAATACATGCTAACATGTCAACACAACGGTTGAGTGAATTCATAGGTTTTTAAATAAACAATAATGGGTTTTAAATAAACCATAAAGCTTTTGAACACAAGAATCTTATCCACTGTCGATAGTGCAACACATGCAATACCCAAAGTCCACGTATTCTACTAAGCCATGACACCGAAGCCTTAAGTATAATAATGCCCTAGTCAGGTATTTTGCCGAATACCCCCTTACTTCTAATACAACACACCTGGCTGAGCCTCCAACCCACAGGTGCGACCTGCCCAGGTGGGGGCCATCCCCGATGGATCCATCCGTCTGTACGAGCGCCTACCCATCAAGGGTAGTTAACGGTTCATGGGTTTATAGGGACTTTCCAAATTTTGGCAATACAACACTTAGCAAATAGCGGTTCACAATCAATACAATCAACGCTTGTGTTCATCTTTCAAAAGCATTTAATCAAACAACTTACATTCATTTACAACAACTTGTATTCGTTCAAAACATATAATCAAACCTCACATGTTTATTCATAAACATGTATCCTCTCAAAACTATATATATAAACAACGTATATTTTATACCAAGAGCATGTATTCCCCCTCGCGGGTTTATAAACACATATAAAGCAGTAAAAGCGAGGCTATGAACTCACCTGATATAGCCATCACACGTTTATCGAGGAACAAACATCCAATAGTCGATACACGACTTCACGAGATAACAATCGCTCATTGATCGAGAATGAGATGCCCAACGATGGGCATATAACCGAACGAGACCTAATAATGACGAAACATGTCTTAGGTTCGGGACTATACATAAGTCATACATATATGTAAATAGTTCACTTTAGTAAGTTTGGACATTTTATAAGTTTGTAAAACTTTTCATAAGACTTTTGATAACAATTTCATGTATTATCCCATTATGACCATTAAGTCCATTAAAGCCCATTAGTGGCCCATTATAAGTTATTGTGACTTTAGTCCATTTAAATATTAGTATTAAACTCTAAACATATTATAAATCTCAGGCCCAATAATGGCCCAATAGCCATTATAAGTGTAAGTTGGGCTTTTGTGGCCCAAGTCCACTTTATATGCATTACGGGTTCTAAAATGCCTCATAACGATGTCAACCTAATGTCCACGATGGTCGGGTCTCGGGTATTCTAGTTATCAATAAATAATCGAATCTATATTTACTAAAAAGCATCTCATACCATTTTGGTGTTTATAAGAATCATCACGTTTTACGTTAATTAAGTATAACCCAATTCTTACAATTTACCCGACATGTCTTGCTAAATAGATCATATCCCCTAAACCGTAAATCATCTAGGCGAGCTATTTATATTAAAAATATTATTAACTTATATAATTTACTCATTATAAGTTTAATTACCCCTAAAATATTCTTATCATAGCTCAATTGCTCATTTTCTCACTTAGAAGAGTTGGCTGTTTTTCGCAGCCAACTTCAGTTTCACCGTTTTGGCCGCCATTTTCAAACTGTAAAGAACTGATAAACCATCCGATTGAATATAGTTCTTTATGATTTTATCTACAACTCATAGTTTTACATTTTTCAATGATTCTATACGAATCCATAAGCTTTAAGTCAAATTATACAGGCTATCCAGATTTGACACTTTTAACCGTTTCGACCATATCTAATTCATCGGGTATCGTTACGAGACGAGCGACCCGGCCAAATCGCCACAAAACAAAGGCCTATCACTATATATCATTTCTCACTGTTCAAAACCTACTGATTTTATCTATTTCATACGTTTAGATACTGATCTAAATTTTTTTAATGATCAAAACTCTTTGATTTTGCTTGTATTTTTATGTCACCAACTTATAAACAATGTCCAACCATCCTACATAATTATTACCTCAATACTTACATTAATAAAATCAGAAATTACATAATTGCAAAAATTAAATAGAAATGGAAATATCAAATACATGATGATCTTACAAATGGGATGGATGACAATGATTAAACAAAGATATCAACAACCCTTGCTTTCCTCCATCATACACACCATCCAAATAAGATTTGACCATGATAAAACACATGAGAAATCATCTTAATCTCAGCCTTTAAATCTCTAAAAATATCAGCCTTTGAAACTTTTTGCAACTTCCTTGATGAAGTTATTTAAGCCTTACTTATAAAGAATCAATACCAATAATTATCACTAGTATATGAACTTTTATTTACCATCAATATAGTATAAGTATAGACTGAAATGTTTATGTGGTTGGTTTTATTTTTTGTACGGAAATAAAAGAAAGAAAGGTCGAGATGCGTGTTTTCTAATCTTGTGCAAAATGTGAATAAGGATAGTGGTGACTATAGACGGTGTCTAACATGAATAAGCATGTTTACACACATATTGAAGTATAGCCTCATCATGACACGTTAATATTGCTTAGTTTCCCCATGTAAAGATAGTGAGGTGACATTATTATATTAATCTTGCTTCACAACTTTTAAAAGCGGGTATTATTTAATTCCGATATTTTAAAAGTTACGCGATTTAAAAGATATGCGTTGGACACGAAAAATAAACGCTCAATATAAAATAAAAACGCCGACATTCGGAGATCATTTTATTTTGATAAATAAATGAGGGCTTATTATTTAATAAATATTAACGCGTCTCATAAATGAATGACGCCTAAAGGCTTAACATAAATTATGAAGAATGCTCGTAAAGCGATAAAATTAAACGCCGACAATAGAAAATATTTTACGTCATAACCAGAGTATTTTTTTATCGATGACGGACATAGACTTGCCAGTAAATAATAATTGACATGTATATGATACGTTAATGCCTTAACCTTGTCGGTTAGTCAAAAATTCAATATTATTCGCAAGAATAATCATGACAAATAAAAGTCGATTATAATTATTGGTCCGAATAATAGAATTAGTATTAGAAATCGGTCTAAATGTTAATTTTAAAGTTGGGGTTATTACATCATCTAACCCTTTAGGAAGCGACGTCTCGGCGCTTAATTTGTCTCAATAATCTCCGGTTAAACGGCGAAGAGGTGAGAGATAGACAAATCATCGCTGAGGTTTCTAACAAATGTCAATGAACAAAATTCAAAGCAACGAGTATACACAACAACCATGAATGAACGTTTTAAATGTAGCTTTAACCCTTATAAGTAAAGAATAATACATAACTCGAAGGAGAAGCCATTGAAAGCGAAAAATTAACAAGCCGTCAATTTTTGGAAGTGCCTCAAGGTACATTACTACTAGCTTATCAAACTTGCGACGGTCGATATAAGTTAGAAAAATTCCACATGAAAAGCGAAGAGTCAAAAGAAGTAGGCGCATTTGAAAAATCTTTAATGCGAGAATCAATTCAAAACTATCGATGATCACATCGATCACATCGAAACACATATGGTCCACGGGTTTCATAAAAAAAATTACCCCATAAAAGAAAATCGTATGGATCAGACATAAATCCATGGAAAATGTTACAAAATATTCACGACGAGGCAATTATTACGAGTCGCACAAAATCATTAAGTTGCATGATCTCAAACATGCAAACCTATTTCTTCAAAATCAAATTTATGGACACTAAAATCTTTCGGAGTATGAAATACTCTATCGAATGAACTACGATCCAAATCAAATACAAAAGCCATCACTAGGCACATATAATCACATTACGACATGCTTGCAAAATAGTCAAGCCATGCCAAATCAATAAGTTCAATTAAGTTAACTCATGCTTGCTAAATAGTCAAGACATGATAAAATGAATATCCGATAAGATTTTCAGATAAGTCCAGTCAAAGGAAAGTTTGTAAGTTAAAGGATGTTCACGATATTGATTGCATAGATGCATATAGAACAATATTTTCGTCATCAGAGGGTGCTCACACATGGATCTATACCCAAATGACATTTCATGGTGCTCACAAACGGATCCATACACAAAATATTTTCTCGTTATGTTTGAAAAATTCTTCGATGAACCATCCATAATAACAGGAAAGAATCTCAAGATCTTTTCAATCACGATGAGTTGTGTTGATAACTTAATCCTCAGTCAATCCACAAGTACACAACTCATCTCGATTAAACAAGTCATCAGTTCTCGGGACAGGTAATGGTTCTTAACAATTAGCTTATAAAGCTCGCGATAGTTAGGACACATTAGAATGGTCCATAGAAACAAATTATAACTCGAGAGAAGACTTACAGGGTTACTCATACATAGACAATAATCAATAATAACCATAATGACGACGAAACGAACGATTCGTACCAACGAAACATGAGTCGAAGAAATACATCCGTATACAAAAATAATCACAAACTAAGTCAAGCACTCTTGAGCCCACTTGTTTATAATTTATTGTTTTCATCGAAAGGCGTCCCAATCCATGTAAACAAGAATTTATAAATTTATGGTTCGGGAACTTATAACTTTCTTGTTCAAATAAAAAGGCGTCCCAGTTTATTTCAACAAGATGATTATAAATCATCCTACTCAGTAATACCGTCACAAAACACGATAACATAATCAAATTAAATGCCAAGAAAAGTACATGGTGTAAAACTTACTCCATGATTTCTGTATTCAAATGTCCCATTCCATCTGAATAAAGAAACCATAAACAATCTAAGGTCCAGTGGTTTAAAACTTTCTTATTCAAATGTCCCAATCCATTTCAATAAGAGAACCTTAAACGACACATAGTTGGGCGATTTAAAATCATTATATTTAAATGTCCCATTCCATTTAAATACAAAATATTAAATTTCTCAACTAATGACTACTATGAGCATATCTTTGTTGTACCCAAATTATATATAGTTGATTTGGGTATATATATGTTAGGTCCAACATTGGCATCCTCCTTTTCGCCACAAAACGTAATCAAACACAATTCAATTAAACATTATATTACGTAGAAGATGTCTCCGTGAAGAAATGATTCTTCAAAAATGATAAAGAGCACATAAATAAAATAATATGTTTATCAGTTATCTTCCAAAAGGAGATGTCCTAAAATGGCACATCACGATGCGATGACAACAATCGAGCTTAAATTAGTCGATATGCGATAGATTATGAAACAATATATATGTACCCAAAATATCAAACGAGGTCCATACTCGTATTCGGATAATAAATTAATTATCAAGAAAAGTGATTGGCGGCGAGGCCAAACTCTCTATAAAACCGTATCATAAAATATACGATAATCACGTAAGGCTCATTGCTTCATGCACAATGCCCTTAAATACCATAGTGTATACATTCAATATACATACAAACATTTCTACATACATACATGATCACAATATCACAACCAAGCTTTGGTTTCAAAGAGCCATGAGCGCGCGGATACTTTGTAAGGCAATAAAACAATTTTACGAAAGAGCAGTTATAGTCTAGGTTGTAAAAATGACCTAGTTCGCTATAACTAGTGCTCTGATACCAATCTGTAACAACCCCAATTTCACAAGGCAACGGAATATCAACATTGGGTGTTACTTCATAGCACATCACACAGAGTCATAGAAAACGACCTCAAAAGAGACGTTTTATAAAATAAACCATCCGACAAAATCAGAGTTCAATAAAAAGAGGTCCCAATAATTTATACAAACTTTAATAAAAATAAAGATTTGTCAAGTGTATCGAATGGAAATTGTTTGTTTTGCCTTTACTTAACCTGCGCGGCTCCATGCTCGATATTCCGCTGCCTTGTGAAATTGGGGTTGTTACATGATGATAATGTTGACCCGGAGGGAGAAATTACTTTTGCTCCAATTATGCTTCCCACTCGTTTTGATCTTAATGTGCGGATTTTTTCATGCGACTCATTTTGAGTACCATGACCCCTTTGTTCACATTCTTAAGAGTGATAAGGTCAACAAAGTCATGCAAGTTGAAACCACTAGTGTTGAGACTTTTACCACACCATTACCATGTGCTTCATATGATTTAGGATTAGCATGGGGGGACGACACCGTGTTGTCTTTTCCTTTCTCCATCAAGGACGAGGTATTCGACCCCGGAATCGTTGATTTAGGGAAATCTCAGCCTTTCACCGATGCAATAATTGGAAGACTTTTTAATCATCTTGGTGCGAGTTTATCTCGGGGAGCATGCTACATCCATACCATTATTTGTAACTACCATCTCTTGTTAGAGATTCGTGTTGGAGTTTTATCCTTTCGTTTGTCATCCGACAACGAGGATGTAATCTTTGACCCCGACATCGTGCTTTATCATGGATTTTATTCCATTATGCCGGTTTTCACCATTTTCCCTAAGGACCAATGAATGCGTGGATCGAGTCGAGCTCATGACTCGGTGAACAAAAACGAGGTGCCTTGTGGGGGAGTCCCATACTTTATATCTTCTATCTATTTTCTAACACTAATAAGGCTTGATCTTTCAAGCTCGTGCTCGTGTTTTGTTGTGTTGTGAATCTTAGGTATGACCCTTATATTTGAAGACTCTCGTGTTCGGTTTTTGCCGGTCCACTTGATCTTCCATTCTTTGAATGCCAAAAGGGGCACACTCTTTACCCTTGATTTTTATCGACTAACATTTTATCTTGAGGCATAATTAATAAACGGATTATAGATTTGCGTGCTCTTTCCATGCTAGGATTTTGCATTAGAATCTTCGTGTTTTAGCAAGGGGGTGTTACTCTTGAGCTAAGAAACATTGAGGACAATGTTTGGTTTTAGCATGGGGGAGTCAATCGATATAATCGCTTGCAATTGCTTTTATCATGTCTAAACGTAATTATTTTTCTCATTTTTCGATAAAATTTTAAATTTTTAGTGTTATTTTTAAGTTTTAATAAATAAAATAAGTGCTTTTGACACGAATGTAGGCTTTCCGTTGGTGAAAATAAAAATAGTTTTTGACTCGACTCGGTTTTTACCTTAGCTTTTCCTTAACGTGTTTAAATTAAGTTTTGCTAGGCTTTTATATAGGGAGCTTTAAAACGCGAAAGTCTTAATTCATACGAGTTAAGAACAAGAACTTTTCGCAAGTTCCTATAATTGATCCTAGAAAGTCGTTTATCAAGGGAACTTTAAAACGCAAATTCTAAAACTTGAAAAGGTAGAAGAAGATGCAAGATCCTATAGATGACTTGAAAACCCAAAACTTTGATTTAATAGGCTAAGTATCCATTGATTTCACATTTTTGAAATTTTTCAATATGGAGAACAAGAGATGATAGAGTTTAATCATAAGTTTCTAAAATTAACTCTTCTTTGTGCAAGTATTTTTGTGTTTGATTTAATCTCCTCGTATTTACTTTCCAAAATTGAATAATAATTGCTTAATAAATGAAGTTTTTAGCGGTTTAGGCTTGATATCTTAACTCGTAACTCTGTCTTTTTCTTCCCTTGTAATTAAAGTGAGTACACATTAAGGGTGTCAGCGTCATGGACTTTTGATCATGGGATTGCGGAAATTTGGCTTACTATAAATATCATATTAATAAGAAGAATAAATAAAGACATGTTCTCTAGGAGCCTTCGGGTGGGAGTCATGTAGCACTAACCTTGTCATTAGAGCCTTAGGGTGTATGGCGAGGGGACGTGTTGAATAAAAATTTCTTCATCATCATGATCCGTAAGGTGGGATGGTGATGTCAATTCCCTTATTTTTGTCCAAGGAGCCTTCGGGTGTGGATTTTAAATAAGGAGCACAATTGCATCTTAAAGAGCCAAAAGGTGTTATGATGTGATTGTTGCTAACTCCATTAATAAGGCATTATTGACTTTGGAGGTTTTATTTATTGCTTTTAAGTAGCCATATTAGCCAAATTTCGGGTCCGGGATTTATCCCTCAAATCGTGTTAAGTTATCCTTGATGTGGGCTTTCTTTAGTGACAACGGTTTTTGAAGTCGAGGTTAGGTTTTAAGTGTTGAGTTTATACCGTTTTTGCCTTCATTTTTGGACTAATAAATATCAAAATAAAGTCAAATGAGCCTTTGGGTGAATGACAAATAAAATCTAGAGATACAATTAGGAATAATAGGAGATTGAGTTTAACACAAATTACTTGTATAAGTTGGTTTAATTTTGGGGCTTATGATTGACAATGATCTTGTTTTTGCACTTGGCATGGAAAAGCGAAAAGTCGGGGACGATGATTCTATTGGAGTTTTATGATCCTAAAAGTTATTTTTCTAATAATGAAAGCAATACATTATGTCTTTGCAAAATAAAGTTTCAAAAGTTGAATAAAAGTGTAGTTTATAATTTTATTTTATCATTGCGTGAGGCCACGGCAATTTCTTAGCAAGGGGGAGTTTGATAACAGTGATTTTACTCATATCATTTGTATCTTAATACGAACAATAAATGCATATTATCAATGAAAAATGCCTTGTATATGCTTGTTTTGTGTTTCATGTGTGTAGGTACCAAAGATCGCGAAAACCGGCAAAAACGACATGAGTTTGAAGAAAAGATCAACAATGCCAAAAACGAGCTCGATGTTAGCGGATTTGATATTCATGGAGGATATTGAGCCAAGTGGGACCCAAAATAGCTTAATGGCTTAATGGGCCTTTAAGCCCATTTATGGAAATTAACAAGATGTTTTGGGTAAAATGATAAAAGCCCAATTTGAAGTTTAAACGGATGCTAAGTATTAATTTTTGGGCCTTAAAGCCCAAACATTCCATACTAAGGAGCGAATTAGCATTCATGAGATGGGTTTCAGGCCCACAAAAGAAAGTAGAATTATTAGACGAAAAGTTTTTTATAACTTATCAGTCAAACGACTTTACCAACTCACACGTTTTTCTTTTCTTACCACATAAAATATTTACGTTACTCCCTATGTGCACCTTCTTTCTCCTCCACCTCACAAAAATAACCAGACGCAACTATTCATCAAAACCCTAATTAATAAAACACTCAAATAATTTGGGGGATTTGGTTTACTCGTGTGATTCACACGAGTGGTAATTAATTCCCTGTGAATTCGGAACTAGAAGATGGAAGAAATCGGTGACGTGTTCCCTTTTCATTGGTTGAAACAGCTCACTCCCCTCAATCCACCAATAATCAGTCTCCACCTCAGCAAGGAACTAACACAAAGAAGCACAAGATGTGACACGGTGGCAATCCGTGTGAGGGAGGATGATTTTCAGCCATAGGATCATAACAAACAAGAGAAGAATGAAGGATGATCATCTAACGGTCGAGATTGAATCTTCTTCACCAACAAACTCACCCCACACTTTCTAGCTGGCCTATAAAAACCCTCCCCTCAATCATGTAAAATCATCCCTTTAATTAGTTTTTAATATTATGCTGTAAAAGTAGTTGTAGGATTTATTTTCTACAAAATCTTGTAATGCTTTAATTTTCAATGAATACACTTTAATTCCAATTTCTTTTAATCATTCTCACTTGAATTTTCTTGAGTTATTTAATTGTTTGTTCTATAATTCTGTTTTACTCATTATAAGATGATTTGGTTTTCTAAGCTTTTTCGATAGTTTATTAAGATTTTCATTCACTGATAAGTTTGGGGTCCAATTTATCTATCTGATGAATTAAAAATATATAAGGCTGTAATTGGACTTGATGTTTGGAAAATACATAATTGATGTTTACCTTTGATTTTCAGAATGGGGTTATTTGACTGAATATACTATTAGTATAATGAGCTTTAATCCACTTATTTTAAGGTAATTTATGATTAGATTTGATTGGCCATGAGTTTGCAATATAGTGATTTTAATTTTAATTAATCTGTCATAATCTTCTTTTAAGGTTTCTGTAATTCAAAGCTTTTGATTTATTTAAGTTCTCTTAAAGGTATTTGTATGAAGTGATCTAAGTTTGAATAAAATAGAATAACTAGACGAATTGAGTGAGATTAGGGATATTATGCGTTTATCCCACTGATAAACGTAAACATATGACTTTACTGGTTCGTGGGACTTGAATGTGACTTGATACATTCTTGGTGGTTCGTGGAGATAGATAAGTTTTTTATGGTGGTGTTAAGATGTTACGGTTCCAAAAGTACGCTCAGCGCGTGACTTCTGCTCAAAGGTTTCTTCATCAGGTTTGAATCACTTTAAGTTTCATGATAGTTTTTTAGATTTAATATGAATTTGTGATAAAATGATAAATGGATCCGGTTTGTTTGTTTCTTTGTTGTTTCATTTAGTTAATGTTTGAATTTGTTTGGATCTGCTTAGTTTTATAAGATGGATGTATGAATGTTTTCTGTATAAAGCTAGGGTGTTAATGTTAGATTATAATGTACGTGGCTTTGGTGGTTTATGCGTTAATGTTTTTTTTAGTTAGAATGGATATGAGCACAATCTTATTTGGATTTGAATTTCTATCCTTCTAATTTAGTATGTATATGGTATGCTACAAACCTGTTGAACTGTTGACTTTCGTTTACGACGATTCTGCTTGATGACTGTTTTATGTGTTAGTCTTTAAATCTGATATTGTGTAGATAAGTTACATTATTGCTCATATAATGTTGCTACCAACTAGTCATGCTTCGTGCTTTAATTTTCTATTGAATGTTTCACCATGAATCTGAGTTTTAGTAATCACCACTAATGAGTTTTATCTGATGTTTATTGTTCTTGAGCAGTGTATGATTCATTGTATTAGTTGATTTGGGTTTACTTTAAGAACTAAGTGTTTTCTTGATGTTGCTGTATGTCTAGGCCTGTGAGTTTATTTGGAGATGTTAAGTCTAGATTTGGTATGTTAACTTAGTGCTGATATTGGTCTGTTGTATTTGGTAAGTTAATTAAGTATTTGTTTACTGTATTTTTGCTGTTAATTTGTGTAATTGGGCTTGTGAAACTGTCATTTGCTGAGATGGTGTTCGTTTTGTTATCTGCTTGATTAATTGAAGTTACTATCAAAACTTCTTTTTCTCATTAATTGAAGTTACTCAAACATATTTTGTTTAGTTTGCTGATTTACATAATTCTGCTTTCCAAAAATAATAAGAAAATATTGGTCACAGCAGGTCTCGAACTCGAGACCTGCACCGTATAAACCCAACGCGTTAACCAAGTGAGCTAGGCTCACATTTTGGTTTATTAACTGTGTCCAGACTTTATATTACTTATTATTTGTGGACTGTCGAATTCGTTATATATACATTTAATTTCAATACATGGTTTATTTTTAAAGTAACATTAATGTTTATTAATTAGTTTCATTTAAGAAAAGTTGTTTAATTAAAATTTTGTAAAAGTTATTAGTTAGTTTAAATAAATTAAAATAATATTTTATTAAATAAAGTTTTTTAAAATAAAAATAAAAATGTTTTTATTAATTTTAAAAGTTTAATTAATTTTCAAATAAAAAGATTTTTATTGTTTTAGATTTAAATTTAAAAATATAGCTTTAAATATAGATTTAGTTTAATTAAATTTTAATAGATTTAATTAGTTTAAAAAGTTTAATTAGATTTTTAAATAGAGTAAAAGTTATTTTAATTAAATAGATTAATTTTTATAGATTTTTAAATTAGTTTAATTTTTAAATGGTTTTAACTTTTAAGTAATTGTTATTAGATTAAATTCTTTTGGGGTTTATGATTCATGCACTTTAGGATTAAATTAAATTTTAAATTTGTAGACTTTAATTTTAGTTTAAAAACTAAAAACCAATTCAAATCGATTGTCCAAATCAAAACAAAACGTCTCAAATGCACTCGATCTTCTTGTACAACGAACTTGGTTCATCCACGTGTTTAATTGAATTCGTCTTTGGGAATTTTAGACTATTACTTTTTCCTAAAGGTAATTTTCTAATTTACCATATAACGTATGTATTAATCACAACACATCATTGCTCAAAGTTGAACTTCCACAGCTCAAAGTTGTTTGCATCAAGCATGGGAATCTTGATGTTTGGTAAGGATGAGGAGGAGGTTACTTCTGGATTTGACATGATGTTTTTAGGGTTTTGTGAAAATTAGGGTTTTGGTGATTTTAGGGTTCTTGTGTTCTTTAAGATCAAAAGTTTCTCAACAAGCTCTGATACCACTTGTTGATCCCAAACTTAGATCGATTAAGCTTGTGTATACGAGATTAGATCAAGTAATACACGTAGAGAAACTTTGTTTATGTATGAAACAATTTAAGTGTTATGCGGAATTAACACTTAAACAAGAACACAACAAAGATGTAAACAAACTTTCACTTGATTGATAATAACAAACTTGCTTACAATGAAAGTGTTTAACGTATGAAAACTTATTGTCAAACATAACCTAAAGGTCTTCTTTTATAGACATAAGAAGCCTTGTACAAGAGTCTACGTATCAACTATTCTAGGTAAAGATAATTATAGAAAATACAATGTTGAACTTATCTTTACTAGAAACAAACTAGAAACATAATACGTGTAGACTACATCATCCTATCAGTGCTTGTCTTCAACCTATAAACGCTTGACTTCTTCTTGTCAACGCTTGATCTGTCAGCGCTTGTTTTCTTCCTATCAACGCTTGTTTTCCTCTTGTCAGCGCTCAAGTGGACTGACTACATTTTATTCCCAACACCAATAATCTACATCCAAAGATCTCAACTCTTTGAGTATCAAGTCAATATTAAACACTTACTTTCCTAAATTCAAGGAACACACTCTTTTAGTATAGAACTAATACTAGCAACCTTTCCATCGGTTAACTCCACATCATAGTTAATTGTCAATCTTACTAATTCTCCATTGATAAAACAACTGAATCTTTACATTTCTATAGTTTCTATCTAATTTGAAATAAAAAAACATACTAATATAAAGAACATCAAATAAGAATATACCATTTACAACATTCAGGCCTTAAGGTTTGTCAACATCATTCAAACGTAAGCTGGAGCGGCAGCATTCCTATCTTGTCAATTTCCTTTCCTTGGACAATTCCCTTATCTGTTTCCTTCCTCACCATAGCGAAAACATATCACAACTCTAGGGGTACTAATTCCAGTAACTAATCCTCTTGTCCTACACTTAGTAGCTTTATGACCAGATTGTCCTAACTCTAGTTGCAAATGTGGAAAATTACCTAAATGGTATAGAGTACAACAAACACACTTGGGATTTATCTTGTTATTTCCATACATAGTGGCAACACGAATTTCCTCATTCCTTCCATAGTTTAAATACTGGTTTCGGTTATGTCTCTAGTTATTGTTATTACTGTAATCCCCATGATTCTGACCTTGATTCTGGTTAGACTGAGCTGATTCCCACTTTCTCTTATTGTATTCAACAATGCTATCTCTCCTATCTTGCACTTTTATGTCCATTAAATCATGCTCTATCTGAACAGCTTCATCGAAAGATTTAGGTCTTGAAGAAATAGTCTCATCCTTGATGTTACTAGACAATCCTTTAATGTACTGCTTCATTGCCTTACTGTCATTCACAAAAGTATCAGGACATAGCAAACATAGCTCAGAAAACTTCCCAGTATAAGCAGTAATATTTTCGTTTCTAAACACTAAGTGTCTCAATTTGTCTTCCAACTGTCCTAGTTCCTCCTCGAGGCAAATCTTAACAATCAATAATCCTTTAGTCACGGTCCTGTCCTGCCATTAGTCACAACCAATCCTAAAGCAGCCACTTGGTTATTCCACCATCTTAGTGCACCATCCTGAAATGTAGCAGCTGCATGTTTCACCTTATTAGTTTATGAACACCCACTAATCTCAAAAGTACTCTCTTTCTTATCAATCTACCAATGCAATTCTAATGCAACACTAATACCACAAAAGTGCGTAGAACCACACTTCTAAAAACTAACATAAGTACATTGATAGGTGTGAAAACACCCATCCTTTTACCACCTAATTATAACAATAACCAAGCCTAAACGTGTATTTAATGTCGTAAAAGTCAGAATTATGCGTGGTTTGTGTTTTTGTTGTGATTTAGGACCAAAATGTGAAAAGGGAAGAAAACACGGGATTTCACGGGCTTTTATCGAAGAAAAAGACAAAAGGCGAAGTCAAAAGATCAAGAGTGGAAAAAGAACGGAAGTCAAAGGCCTATTCTGAAGATTTATCGAAGAAAAGGTCTAAAGATGGAAGTTTAACGAAGTCGAAGAACCAAATCTAATAAAAGAAGAAAATTAGAAGACGAGTTCATTTCATATCGACAAATCCCGAGACAACGTCGAGAAAGACGAAGAATTTAAAAGACAAAAAGACGAGAAGAAAGAAGAAAGCATCAACACATTTCCTCCTCATATATATAGTCCTTAATACTTCATTTAGAAGTAGTAGATTTTAGTTTAATTTTTGTAAGGTAATTAGGAGTAGATTAAATTACTTTCTCTTTATAGCTTTTCTTTAATGTTTTAAGCTTTTTACATTAATCTTGTATTGAATCTTTAATCTTCATCTTAATTTTCAAGCCTTTCATTAATCATTCTTATTCTACCTTTCTTAATTTTAATCTTATGTTTTAATTTGGTTAATTATGTAGTTTGTTTAATCATGTTCTTGTTTAAATTGATGTGTTTGTTTGATTGTGCTTATTGGTTTTGATGTGTTTGATTTTTATAGCTTATTGTGTTTGGTGCTTATTGTGTGATTTTTCTTATTTTTAATCAAGTATTTTTAATAGTTTATTTTTATAAAAAGTTGATTTTTAAATAGTTAGATTATTTAGTGTTTTAAAAGTTTTTAAATTTTGGTTTATTTGATTTTTCCTAAAATTAGTTTGGTTAAATTTTTGATTAAGTGCTTATTAGATTTTAGCATATTTTTACTTTGTGCTTATTTTGTCACTTATCCGGGTTGTTATAAACCCTAATATTCTGACTAAGAGCCTTCACCATATTTCGAACTAGTGTCAAACTTGCATATTCCGGATAGCTAGCATATATCATTATTCCGAATAAGACTAACATCAAACATTCCGGATATGGCCTTGCTCATTCCGAAATTTGGAAGTTGTAAGGATTCCGGATAAGTGTGTGACTTATTCCGGATTGGCTGTGGAAGTTTTAATTCCGGATAGCTTCAAAAGGGATTCCGGATAGCTAAACAACAGATTCCGGATAACATCAATTACAACATTCCGGATAGGGACCTTTTCACATTATTCCAGATAAGTGTTGGAAGAAACATTCCGGATTGCTAACTAATTATATATTCCGGATTGTGAGGAAACAAAACATTCCGGATAGAGCTGAGGTTTGAGATTCCGGATTGTGACATAATCACGAATTCCGAATTAAGATTAAAACTTAACATTCCGGATAAGAGATTGGTTGTATATTCCGGATTGTATCAAAGTTTGGATTCCGAATAAGGCGTGACAACTTATTCCGTATTACATACAATTTCTTGTTTTCCTGTATTAATTTTAAACTTTATTTTCCCGCCATTTACTTAGCTTTATTTACACTTGTTTTGTCTTAGTTAAAATTTTAAAAGTTAAATTTTTATTAAGTTTTCAAATTTACTTTTTATCAAGATTTAATTTTTCGTCATTTATCTTTAAGTTTTAATTTTTAGTTTAAATTTTAAATGTTTCATTTTTACTTTATTTTTATCTTTACTCAATGATAACTTGATTTTACTCACTTAAAAAAAATTAAAGTTCTTTGTCGTATGTCTAATCGAATTGATTACTGGTTTAAGTGCGACTCAGCTGTCTTTGGTGGAAACAAATGTTGTGTCGTTGTAGTATATTAAAAGTGCACAAGCTTAAAAGTAAAAGCGGGTAATTTAAATCTAATTGAAATAAATGACGGGAAATTAAAAGCGTGACGAGAAATGAAAAGACACTAAAAGTAAATAACGCAAACTTAAAACTATCCTAAAGGCAAACTTAAAACGCAACTAAAACTTAAAATAAGGCAAGGCTTAAAATAAATCTAAGGCAAGAAAATTTAAAGTGCGACTAAGGAAAAATGCGAACAAAGTAAAGGTTAAAAATTAAAACTTAAAAACAGAAACTTAAAATAACCTGAAAACAGCTCATTCGGAATAAACTTTCGTTCGGAATAATCATTCGTTCGGAATGTCACCTTCGTTCGGAATAATTATTCTTCACTCGGAATATTTACCAAAACCCTTGATCCGGAATAAAATGTTCACCCGGAATATTACTTCATTCGGAACAAATGTCTCATCCGGAATAACTCTTTATTCAGAATAAAAGCTTCACTCGGAATAATCACTATAAAGCCTTCATTCGGAATGATAAGCTGATTCGGAATATCCTCTGATTCGGAATACCAAGTTGATCCGGAATAAACTAGAGTAAATCCTTCATCCGGAATATTCCGAATGAACAACCTTCAAATCCTTCATCCGGAATATTGTGTTTATCCGGAATAAATTGCTGAAACACTTGATTCGGAATATATGATATTCCGAATGAAGACCCTTGATTCGGAACAACCTGCTAAACTCCTTGATCCGGAATATTTCCTTTATTCGGAATATCCACTGATCCGGAATATTTAGAAGAAATGCCTTGATTCGGAATGAACTGCTGGTTCGGAATAATCTGGGCAACAAACAGTAGCGAAGAACAAGGAAGGATACAAGCTACGAATTTAACCAAAACTAATCAAATCAAACCAAAAGATTAAGCAAGACTAATCAATAAACATCTACTAATCATAAACAAACAATTTAAATCAATAAAACTAACAAACAAACACCAACAAAATCAAAACCCACTTGATTAAATCAATAAAAATTAAAGAACATAAACATGAACATAAAGCATAAAGATTAAAGATCAAACAAGAAAGGAAGATAGGAGATGAACAATAAAAGTAAAGATTAACAACAATTAAAAGGAAACCTACTTGAAATTAAATGAATTTAAGGTGCAAGGCAATTAAATAAATGACATGTATTTAAATGTGCAAGTAATTAAAATGGAAGAGCTAATTGTCACACTTAGCCAACAACCAAAAATGAAAGCCTAAGGATCCTATTTATAGTGGATTAGGGAGGTGCTTAGTGGAAGCTTCCTCCCCTCTTTCTTCTTTCTTTAATTGCTTGATTAGTCCTTAATTTTCCAAATTCTTCGACTTTTGTCTCGGGATTAATAAACTCGTCTTGTAATTTCTTCAATAAATTAGACTTGCGTTCTTCGGCTTTTAGTAAACTTCCGTCTTTTGACTTTTTCTTCGATAAATCTTTAGAATTGGTCTTGGACTTCCGTTCTTTTCGCACTCTTGATTTCTTGACTTTGTATTTTGTCTTTTTCTTCGATAAAAGCCCGTGAATGACCGTGTTTTCTCCCCTTTTCACATTTTCGTCCTAAATCACAACAAAAACACAAACCACACATAATTCTGACATTTACGACATAAAATACACGTTTTGGCTTGGTTATTATTGTAGTTAAGTGGTAAAAAGGATGGGTGTTTACACACCTATCAAATCCCCTACACTTGACCATTGCAATGTCCTCATGCAATGCATTAGTTACACAGCAAGATTACACTTTTCATCACAATCAATCCACATTGGCCTTTATTAAAGAGATAGAAAATAACAAAACAAGTAAAGAAATCAAAAACTTACCTTAGGGTTTTGGAATGTCATGAATGATCATCATCCTCAAGTTTTCACATTCTCCAAACCAAGCTTAAAAACGAGATCATTGTTATTATAAGTTAGCAAACTAACACGAACTCATGTGGGCCAATTATTTACTTAGACTCCCTTATTCCTAGGTTTATCTCTTATATTTTATTGTTGTCTTGAATGATCACGAGGATGCATTGTTGACTTATTTCGATAGTTATTTAGGCTGAAAATAAAGTGGGACGATTTAATCAATAGTTAGCTAAAGGACAAAATCTTTTAAAACTGCTTCTCGGGACCTCATAAAGTTCATATCTTGGCATAACTGGCTTCGCGATTTGAGACCTTTCTCGGACCGATATTTGGCAGCGACTTCATACTTCAAATCTTGAGAGACGTTCATGAAATAATGGTCTTCTCTTCATAATAGGAATTTCTTCACTTGAAGTTTTGAGAGATTCTTCATATTTGGACCACGACTTCTTCATTTTTCTCCAATCTTTATTTGGGATTTTGATATACAATGATCCGCCTCCTTTTTGGACTTGGATCTATTTATCCTCATACCTTGTTAGGGCCTTTTTGGATAGACTTCTCCATGATCTTTAGGGGAGTATTTGCTTTTCGTCGTGTGTCTCGATCCTTCATATTGATTTTTGATAAATGATTCTTCACATCACTTTGAATCTTTAGCAACAAAATGTAGCCCTCATGCCTTGTTAGGGCCTTTTCGGACTCGCCAATCTTCGCATCCCGCTTCAATAAGTTATGCCTTGGTTATGAACTCTAATCATTACCGAGCAACTTTTAAACGATCTTGGGCTAGAAGCTAAGTAACGTTACAGATCGTACAACCTTATTTATTGCAGATTAAATTATTAGCAAGCGATGGGAGAATAAGCTTATAATTAACTCACATAAATTCACGAAAGAATATCAAACTTATAATTGACTCTATCATCTCTCGTTCTCCACAATTTAAAATCTCAAGGAATGAGACTCGTGGATGCTTAGCCTATTAAATCAAAGTTTTGGGTTTTCGAGTCGCCTATAGGATCTTGCATCTTCTTAGACACTTTCAAGTTTAGAAATCGCATTTTAAAGTTCCCTTGATAAACGACTCTCTAGGATCAATTATAGGAACTTGCGAAAAGTACTTGTTCTTAACCCGTGAGAGTTAAGACTTTCGCGTTTTATAGCTCCCTATATAAAAGCCTAGCAAAACTTGACTTAAACACGTTAAGGATACTAGCTAGAGTAAACTTAGATAAGTAAACTCGGGTTGAGTCAAAAGATTCACAACGTTGAAAATTAAAACCACTTTATTAAAATTTTATTCTAGCAAAGAAAGAAAATAACTATACAAAGGTAAAAACTAATAGGCCAAAATAGATCAAAAATTTTGAAAAATGTCGAAAAATTGATTTTCCAGTTAAAATGAGGACAAATACAAGGAAAAGACCACTTAACTTCGACAGAAGTCCCCCTACACTTGATATAAACATTATCCTCCAATGTTTAAGCATGTGGGAGTAAACTCCCCTACACTTAGGACATTGTGCACGTTATTTAAATCTTGCTAAGGAAAAGACAACTAACGAGATTCCTATTTTAATATTGAGAAAATATAAAATAGTGAATCGAAAAGAGTTTAGGATAGAACCGGGAAGACGGACACACGGAATCACGGGTCGTCAAAAATCATCAAGAGTGGATCATTGAGCGCTCGAATCCCTGAATATGAGAAGAGAAGAGAGGAAATAGTAAACACCAACGGGTCTCCCCTACACTTAGGATAAAGATAGCTAAAAGATAGATACATGGGTTGCCTCCTAAGAAGCGCTTGATTTTTGATTACCGAGTCGTGAGCCTGACTCGACCTTGATTAGCATAGGAAGAAGCATGAAACACATCCACTGGGATCAAAGACATAGTTTTCGTCCATCAAATAGCACAAGCTTAAGGCGAACAAGGCAAGCCAAAGAAGAGTAGGAAAGGTTCCCTTAAGCAAAGATGGAGCACGGTGGTAGCAAGGGTGAAGAGGTGCAAGCATATCTTCAAAAGTTCCAAACATTTTTCCTTTTATTTCATCAGATGGATACTGAGATGGCTGAAGAATATCGATACCGGGGTCGAACACCTTTTCCTTTAGGGGAAAATAGCACTCAAGCTCAGCAGAATTTGAAGATGATCCGCTAAGAAAATGCACAACCTCGTCCTCAGAGGGTGGATAAAGAGGTGTCAAAACATATGTGCTGCGGATGTTGGTGTCGTCCGGTTTCTTCTCCTTTGAAAGAATTTTCTTCAAATCCGTAGAAGGATGAAGACCATAATCATCAAAGTCTAAAGGAGGGCCATCACTCTCATGAGGGAAGTATGTATTGAGAAAAGTAGAGAAGTCTTCCTCAAATGAGTAGTCATCCAAAGTAGGATTAAGCATGGATGGCGGAGGATCTTCATCATGAGAAGAATCACTCGAAAGAGTATCGGCCTCATCAAAATCATCATAAGTGGGCATGTCGGGATACTCGGAAGAAAATCATCATAATCATCTCCATCGGAACTAGAATCATCATCATAAGCATCATAGATCGGTGGAGAATCATATATGGGTGAAGGTTCCAAATTGGAGAGAGAATCATCCACATCATCTTGAAGCAGTGGATTATTATTACAAGAATCGAATAGAGGATTGTTGTAGACGACAAAATCATCGAGCACATTAATCATATTCACTGATTCTCTTCCATAGGATTTGCTTGTAAGCTTCCCCATTTCAAAAACTTGTGCATCATCCCTGACTCTTAAGATGAGTTCACATTTATCCACATCTATTAAAGCTCTACCGGTTCTCAAAAATGGGCGTCCAAGTATTAACGGAATACGAGGATCCATTTCATAATCAACAACGACAAAGTCGACCGGAAAAGTGAATGTGCGAACTTTAATGAACACATCTTCGGCAATACCAACGGGGTAAGCGAGAGTGCGATTGGCAAGCTCAAGAGTCATCTTAGTCGGTGTAAGGTCGGGCAATGATAACTTTTTCCAAACGCTTAAAGGCATCAAATTTATACTGGCCCCGAGATCGGCTAAGGCAGTAAATTTGTCGGTTTGGTTAAAGTACAAGGTAGCACAAAACGACCGGGATCTCCAAGTTTTTCCGGAAGTTCTTTAAGAAGGATTGCAGAGCAATTTTCATTCAAGCGAGTATTAACAAACTCGACCATCTTCTCCTTCTTATTAAGCAATTCCTTAAACAGATTGACAAATTGTGGCATTTGGGCAAGAGCTTCAACAAGGGTAAAGGTGATTTTCATGCCGGCTATCTTTTCCAAAAATTTAGCGACTTGAATGTCATTCTTTGTCAAAATTCTAGCCTTGTTAAGTCGCGAGGGGTAAGGAATACTGGGGTTGGGTGGTGGAGGTGTAGAAGGTGAAGGTTGAGATGTTGAAGGGTTAACGGTGGAAGGTGGGGTTGGTGAAGGGTTCTTGTTGGGTACTTCGTCATGACGAGGCGGAGACGGTAATGGTGTACTAATACTAGGTGTGGGAGAAGTAGGGATAAATGGTGGTGGAGGAGGTGTAGATGATGGGGGCGGGATATGTGGTCCTACTAAAGTAACTCCACTACGAATAGTAATAGCACTCACATTCGCTCGCGGATTGGTGACGGTGTTTGAAGGTAGAGATCCCGAAGTAGAGGGTTGAGTGGTGGGTAAGAAACTGGCCAGCATATTCTTCAAATCATTTGTTTGATTGCTGAAGGAGGATTGTATATCATTTCGAAGCTCGGGTCTAATGTCATTCCCTTGCTTGGTGATATCCCTTTTCAAATTGATAATTTGGCTTTGCAGATTCTTAATTTGCTCTCCTTGGGTTCTCATTAAAGCTTCAACATCTTGATTGATGGGTGGGGCTTGTTGAGCGGGTGGGTGATAAGGATTAGAAGCTCGAGGTGGGATTTGGTTGCTTCTATTGTAATTGTTGTTGGGGTTTTGGTTTGAGGAGAAAAACCGGGTGAAAGATAGTTGTTGGACCGGTAACTTAGCAAATTTCGATCCCCTTGAGGTCGGGCTTGGTAATTTTCCGGTGAATAATTACCATAAGCCGTATACACGTTTTCCGGATTGCCTTGAGTAGAAGGACAATCAGTGTATGAGTGAGGACCGCCGCATGTCTCACAAGGAATTGCTACCGCTTTAACTTGTTTTTGGTTTGAAGCGATGAGCAAGATATTTTTGTTCATTTCGGCCATCATGCGGGTGAATTCGATCATGTCGGGGGTTGCCGAAGTAGAAGAAACATTGACTCTCGGGTTGTTCCTTGAAGAAGCGGAGGAATCCTAGTTTTTGTGATGAGTAGTCATGTTCTCAATAAGCTCTCTACACTCCTCGGGTCTTCTTTTCATAAATGTGCCACCGGCGGCTGCATTAATCGCATCACGATCACGAAAAGTCAAACCGTTGTAGAAAGTATCAACTAAGGTAACGGGGAGCATGTTGTGGTTTGGACATCGATCGATCAAAACATTATATCTTTCCCAAGCATCGAAAAGAGATTCATCGGGTTCTTGCATGAAACCGCTGATTTGATTTCGAAGGCTCGTGACCATGGATGGTGGAAAGTAGCGCGACAAAAATCGTTGAGTCATGTCATCCCAAGTATGAATGGAATTCTTCGGGAGATGATCAAACCATTTCTCGGCGTGGTGTGATAAAGTATGTGGAAAGAGTTGAAGGCGTAGAACATCCATAGTAGCACCGGGCAACTTCATGCTTTGAGTAATAGTAATGAATTTGTCGAGGTGTTTGTTGGCATCATCATCAGGCATTCCGCGGAATAGATTAGTTTGCACTTGCTGGATCATGTGATGCTTCAACGAAAACTCCGGAGCCGTGATTTGCATCGGCGCAATCGGTCCTCCTCGTCCAAACATGGTGGGTTGACAAAGCTCCTCCATTGTCCGAAGATCGAGCTGTGGAGTTGTTGTTATTGTTGAGGTGCGGTGGATTATTGTTGTTGTTCACACCTGCCATAGCTAAATCTTCACGAGTCTCGGGCTCTTGATAATTTGAAGATCTAGTACGCATACACCTGCGAAAGCAAAAGAAAACAATACCAAAGCAATAGACAATATATATACACAATAAAAATAAAATCTTTTTGGATTTGAATTTTTTTAAATTTTTATGGATTTTTAACAATTTTTTAATTTTTATGGTTTTTTGGAAATTTTTAAGCAAGAAAAATAACGCTCACGAATGAACGGATCCCAAAAAGCAACACGTCTCTCATAGAAAACCGTTAATATTTACGAAAACAGACGGCAACGGCACCATTTGATAACTTGATTTTACTCAGTTAAAAAAAATTAAAGTTCTTTGTCGTATGTCTAATCGAATTGATTACTGGTTTAAGTGCGACTCAGCTGTCTTTGGTGGAAACAAATGTTGTGTCGTTGTAGTATATTAAAAGTGCACAAACTTAAAAGTAAAAGCAGGTAATTTAAATCTAATTAAAATAAATGACGAGAAATTAAAAGCGTGACGAGAAATGAAAAGATACTAAAAGTAAATAACGCAAACTTAAAACTATCCTAAAGGAAAACTTAAAACGCAACTAAAACTTAAAATAAGGCAAGGCTTAAAATAAATCTAAGGCAAGTAAATTTAAAGTGCGACTAAGGAAAAAGGCGGGAGAAGTAAAGCTTAAAAATTAAAACTTAAAAACAAAAACTTAAAATAACCTGAAAACAGCTCATTCGGAATAAACCTTCGTTCGGAATAATCATTCGTTCGGAATGTCACCTTCGTTCGGAATAATTCTTCTTCACTCGGAATATTTACCAAAACCCTTGATCCGCAATAAAATATTCACCCGGAATATTACTTCATTCGGAACAAATGTCTCATCCGGAATAACTCTTTATTCGGAATAAAAGCTTCACTCGGAATAATCACTATAAAGCCTTCATTCGGAATGATAAGCTGATTCGGAATACCAAGTTGATCCGGAATAAACTAGAGTAAATCCTTCATCCGGAATATTCCGAATGAACAACCTTCAAATCCTTCATCCGAAATATTGTGTTTATCCGGAATAAATTGCTGAAACACTTGATTCAGAATATATGATATTCTGAATGAAGACCCTTGATTCGGAACAACCTGCTAAACTCCTTGATCCGGAATATTTCGTTTATTCGGAATATCCACTGATCCTGAATATTTAGAAGAAATGCCTTGATTCAGAATGAACTGCTGGTTCAGAATAATCTGGGCAACAAACAGTAGCGAAGAACAAGGATACAAGCTACGAATTTAACCAAAACTAATCAAATCAAACCAAAAGATTAAGCAAGACTAATCAATAAACATCTACTAATCATAAACAAACAATTTAAATCAATAAAACTAACAAACAAACACCAACAAAATCAAAACCCACTTGATTAAATCAATAAAAATTAAAGAACATAAACATGAACATAAAGCATAAAGATTAAAGATCAAACAAGAAAGGAAGATAGGAGATGAACAATAAAAGTAAAGATTAACAACAATTAAAAGGAAACTTACTTGAAATTAAATGAATTTAAGGTGCAAGACAATTAAATAAATGACATGTATTTAAATGTGGAAGTAATTAAAATGGAAGAGCTAATTGTCACACTTAGCCAACAACCAAAAATAGGATCCTATTTATAGTGGATTAGGGAGGTGCTTAGTGGAAGCTTCCTCCCCTCTTTCTTCTTTCTTTAATTGCTTGATTAGTCCTTAATTTTCCAAATTCTTCGACTTTTGTCTCGGGATTAATAAACTCGTCTTGTAATTTCTTCAATAAATTAGACTTGAGTTCTTCGGCTTTTAGTAAACTTTCGTCTTTTGACTTTTTCTTCGATAAATCTTCAGAATTGGTCTTGGACTTCCGTTCTTTTCGCACTCTTGATTTCTTGACTTCGTCTTTTGTCTTTTTCTTCGATAAAAGCCCGTGAATGCCCGTGTTTTCTCCCCTTTTCACATTTTCGTCCTAAATCACAACAAAAACATAAACCACGCATAATTCCGACATTTACGACATAAAATACACGTTTTGGCTTGGTTATTATTGTAGTTAAGTGGTAAAAAGGATGGGTGTTTACACACCTATCACTCAATGATAATATTTATTTTATTTTAAAATAGATAATCAAATTTATTTTCCTTTCACCAAGAACAACTGAGTCGCACTTTCAACCGTAATCAATTCGATTAGACCAATCCAACGAACTTCTTTAGTACTAGCAAACCCTTGTAATAAATGGCACCGCTGCCGGCTCTGTTCGTGAAGATTAACGGTTTTTTGTGAGAGACGCGTTAAATTTTGGGACCCGTTCGCCTTTGAACGTCTTGCAAAATTTTCAAAATTTTTCAAAAATCCGTAAAAATTAAAATTTTCAAAAATTCAAAAACATTTAAAAAAATAATAAAAAGCAATTCTTTTTCAAAGTTTTGCACCAAAAATATTTTCTTTTCTTTTCACGTTAACTTTATTTCTTCTATTTCTTTGCTATTATTTTCCTTTGTAGGTGTATGCGTACCCGTTTACGCAAAAGGAATTCCATTCAAGCTGCTGTCATCGAGCCTCCTCCTGTTGTTAACACAATGGATAACCGTCCAATGATTGAGCTCTTGCAGTCACATGTTGAAGGCAATGAAGATACGATTGTGGTTCCGGCTATTGATGAAAATAACTTCGAGCTCAAGACCGGTTTCATTCAAATGGTTTCCGCAACACCTTTCTTAGGCTGCACTCATGATGATCCGCACGATCACATCAAAAGGTTTGTTCACTTAACCAATACCTTAAAATACAATGGGGTTTCACAAGAGGCAATCCGTTTGCTCCTCTTTCCTTTCTCCCTCGAGGGACAAGCCCAGACTTGGCTTGATAAGGAACCACCCCAAAGTATTACAACATGGGCGGAACTTGAGACCAAGTTTATCAATTACTTTTTCCTACCATTACGTACTACCGCTTTGCGGAATGACACCATTAACTTTGAACAAAATTACGGTGAGACGTTTAGTGAATCTTGGGATCGTTTTAAGGAACTTTTAAGAAAGTGTCCACAACACGGTTTTACGAAGGTACATCAAATTAATACTTTTTATAATGGATTAAGTTTGAATGACCAAGATTCACTAAATAGTGCTTTGGGGGGGTAATATTCTTGTCAAATCTATGAGTGAGGCTTGGGCACTCATTGAGAACAAGGCCAAAGTCCAAACCAAGAGTGTTAGGGCTACTATGGCTAGTGCCAGTGAGAGTCAGTTGACCAATCATCTTAAGGAACTTACTTCAGCTGTAAAACAACTTGTTTTAAGAGATAATTCTCCTAATCAACATGCCCATGCTCTTAATATAACTTGTGAAACTTGTGGTGGACCATACTCTTATGCTAATTGTGATAAAGCTTATGATCAATCTCACGGGGAAGTTTATGCTTACAACAATACCGAGAGAGTTCATTTAAAGCCTAATGTCGATGTTAATCACTTGTCTTACAACTCGACGAATTACTTGGCTCCACCCGGTTTTCACCAAAGACCACACCCACCCACGCATAACAACCAAGGGCCACCAAGAGAAAATGTTCAACAAAATGCAAATGTGAGGGGATACAACGCAAACCAAGGCAATTATCCAATGCAAAACCAAGGCTTTCAAAACCAAGGTTTCAATCCTCAAGGCTTTCAACCATATAACTAATACCCAAACCAAGGTTTTCAACAACAAGGGTTCAATTTACCTCATCCGTACATGGACTTGATTCTACAAAAATTAACCGATCATGAGAAAACCATGAAGGAAATGCAAGAGTCCATGGATAGGAAATTCGTTCAAATGTTTCAAACCCTTGTCCCCAAGGTGCTCTTCCTTCTACAACCGAAACAAACCCTAGAGCGAATGTGAGTGCTATTACCACACGCAGTGGAGCAACTCTGGTAGGGCCATCTATCCCATCCCCAGTTACTCCATCTACACCTCCTCCACCCCCATTTATCCCTCCTACTTCCACGCCTAGTACTAGTTCTACATTACCGTCTCCACCTCGTACGAAAGAAGTAGCAAAGACAAAACCTTTATCATCCCCACCTTCCACCTCTAAACCTTCTACCTCTCAACCATCAACATCTCAACCTTCACCTTCTACACCTACACCACCTAAACCCAATATTCCTTATCCTTCAAGATTAGACAAGTGCAAAGTGCTCACTAAGGAGGATTCTCAAATCACTTCTTATTTGAAGATGATCTCCCAAATGAATTTCAACATTAGCCTTGTTGAAGCACTAGTCCAAATGCCGAAATTTGTCAAAGCATTCAAAGAATTTCTTAGTAAGAAGGAGAAGATGGCTGAATTTGTCAACACATGCTTAAATGAAAACTGTTCTGCAGTCCTTCTTAAAGAAATTCCAGAAAAACTTGGAGATCCTGGTCGTTTTGTGCTACCTTGCATTTTTAACAAAGTTGAAGAATTTACTGCCTTAGTCGATCTCGGGGCAAGTATAAATTTGATGACATTAAGTGTGTGGAAAAATTTATCATTACCCGACCTTACACCAACAAAGATGACTCTTGAGCTGCCTTAGTCGATCTCGGGGCAAGTATAAATCGCACTCTCGCTTACCCCGTTGGTATTGCCAAAGATGTTTTTGTTAAAGTTGGTACCTTCACTTTTCCGGTCGATTTTGTTGTTGTTGATTATGAAATGGACCCTCGTATTCCGTTAACCGGAAAAGCTTTAGTCGATGATGCCGAAGGTGAACTAATTTTAGGAGTCGGGAATGATCAACAAGTTTTTAAGATGGGGAAGATTACAAGTAAATCAAATGGAAAAGAATCAGCGAATATGATTGATGTGCTTCAAGACGAGCTTGATACAACTCCTTGGGAAAGTATAAAGTTTGATGATTTTGAGCTACATGACAATCCTCTTTTCGAGAATTGCTATGATAATCCACTTTTCAAGACCATGTGGATGATTCTGATGATTCTCTCGCCAATTTGGATCCCCCACCAATTTATGATTCTACACTGATCTATGATGATTATGATGATGATTTTAGTTCCGATATGGATGATTATGATGATTTTTCTTCAGAATATAAAGACATGCCAACTTATGATGACTTTGATGATGTTGACACTCTTTCGAGTGATTCTTCAGATGATATGTCTTCTAATGATGATTATGCTCCTATTTTTAATGAAGGTCCTCCGCCAACAATGCTTGATCCTACTTTGGATGATTACTCATTTGAGGAAGATTTTGCTACTTTTCTTAATACATACTTTCCAAATGAGCATGATTCTCCTCCTTTGGACTTTGATTATGGTCTTTATCCTCCTTCGAATGTCAAGAGGTCCACTTCAAAGGAGAAGACACCGGACGACACCAACATCCGTAGCACCTATGTCTTGACACCTCTCTTTCCACCTTCTTCGGATGAGATTGTGCGGTTTATGGGCGAATCTTCAAGGTCTACTGAGTCTAAGTCTTATTTTCCCCTAAAGGAAAAGGTGTTCGATCCGGGTATCACAATTTTTATGCCGTATCAGTATCCATCTAATGAAATAAAAGGAAAGACTTTTGGAAAGAATGGAGCTATGCTTTCACTTCATCATACCTTCTACCACCGTGCTCAACAATTGCTTAAGGGAACCTCGCCTACTCTTCTTTAGCTTGTCTTGTTCACCTTAAGTTTGTGCTATTTGATGGACGAAAACCATGTATTTGACCCCGGTGGATGTTCTTCATGGTTCTTACCATTCTAATCAAGGTCGAGTCAGGCTCACGACTCGGTGAACAAAAACAAGCGCTTCTCGGGAGGCAACCCGATGATCTATCCTTTTTATCCGTTTTTATAATAAGTGTAGGGGGAGACCCTAGTACGTGTTTGTTGTTTTCTTTCTTATGATGTGCAGGGATTGGACCTTTCAAAGATCCACTTTTGATGACTTTTGACGACCCGTGATTCCGTATTCCCGTCTTCCCGGTTTGATCCTAAACTCTTTTAATTCACTATTTTATATTCTTTAATATTATAATAGGAATCACTTTAGTTGTCTCTTCCTTAGCAAGATTTAAACAACGTGGACAATGTCATAAGTGTAGGGGAGTTTACTCCCACATGCTTAAACATTAAGGACAATGTTTATATTCAGTGTAGGGGAGACTTCTATCGAAGTTAAGTGGGCTTTTCCATGTTTTTGTCCTCATTTTAACCGGAAAATTGATTTTTCGACATTTTTCAAAATTTTTGATCTATTTTCGCCTAGTTGTATTTTCTTTTGTTATCGTTATTTTCTTTCATTAGAATACATTTTAATAAAATGGTATTAATAAGTTTAGATGTCTTTGATATATTAGGCCCGTTATGAATCTTTTGACTCAACCTGAGTTTACTTATTTGAGTTCACTCTAGCTAGTATCCTTAACGTGTTTAAATCGAGTTTTGCTAGGCTTTTATATAGGGAACTTTAAAACACGAAAGTCTTAACTCTTACGGGTTAAGAACAAGAACTTTTCGCAAGTTCCTATAATTGATCCTAGAAGTCGTTTATCAAGGGAACTTTAAAATGCGAATTCTAAACTTGAAAAAGTATAAGAAGTTGCGAGATCCTATAGATAACTTGAAAACCCAAAACTTTGATTTAATAGGCTAAGCATCCACGAGTCTCATTCTTTGAGATTTTAAATTGTGGAGAATGAGAGATGATAGAGTCAATTATAAGTTCGGTATTCTTCCATGAATTTATGTGAGTTAATTATGGGCTTTTTCTCCCATCGCTTGTTAATAAATATAATTGCAATAAATAAGGTTGTACGATTTGAAAAGTTACTTAGCTTCTAGCACAAGATCGTTTAAAAGTTGCTCGGTATTAATTAGAGTTCATAGCCAAGGCATAACTTATTGAAGAGGGATGCGAAGATTGGCGAGTCCGAAAAGGCCCTAACAAGGCATGAGGGCTACATTTTGTTGCTAAAGATCCAAAGTGATGTGAAGAATCATTTATCAAAAATCAATATGAAGGATCGAGACACACGACGAAAAGCAAATACTCCCGTAAAGATCATAGAGAAATCTAGCGAAAAGACCCTAGCAAGGTATGAGGGTAAATAGATCAAAGTATTAAAAGGAGGCGGATCGTTGTATATCAAAATCCCACATAAAGATTTGAGAAAAATGAAGAAGTCGTGGTCCAAGTTTGAAGAATCTCTCAAAAACTTCAAGTAAAGAAATTCCTATTATGAAGAGAAGACCATTATTTCAAGATCATCTCTCAAGATTCGAAGTATGAAGTCAATGCCAAATATCAATCCGAGAAAGGTCTCAAATCATGAAACGAGTTATGCCAAGATATGAACTTTACGAGGTTTCGAGAAGCAGTTTTAAAAGATTTTGTCCTTTAGCTAACTATTGATTAAATCGTCCTACTTTATTTTCAGCCTAATAAATTATCGAAATAAGTCAACAATGCATCCTCGTGATCATTCAAGACAATAATAAAATATAAGAGATACACCTAGGAATAAGGGAGTCTAAGCGAATAATTGAGCCACATGAGTTTGTGTTAGTTTGCTAACTTATAATAACAATGATCTCGTTTTTAAGCTTAGTGTGGGGAACGTGAAACTTGAGAGTGATAAACATTCATGACACCAAAAGCCCTAATGTAAGTCTTTGATTTCTTTACTTGTTTTCATCCTTTAAATATTTTGTAATTTTCTATCTTTTTAAGTTTCCTTAATGTCTTGTGTTTAATAAAGGACAAGGTGGGTTAATTATGATGGAAAATGTAAATCTTGCTTTGTAATTAATGCGTTGCATGAGGGCATTGCAATGGTCAAGTGTAGGGGATTTGATAGGTGTGAAAACACCCATCCTTTTACCATTTAATTATAATAATAACCAAGCCTAAATGTGTATTTAATGTCATAAAAGCCGGGATTATGCGTGGTTTGTGTTTTTGTTGTGATTTAGGACCAAAATGTGAAAAGGGAAGAAAACACGAGCTTTCACGGGCTTTTATCGAAGAAAAAGACAAAAGACGAAGTCAAAAGATCAAAAGTACAAAAAGAACGGAAGTTAAAGGCCTATTCTGAAGATTTATCGAAGAAAAAGTCTAAAGACGAAAGTTTAACGAAGTCGAAGAACCAAATTTAATAAAAGAAGAAAATTAGAAGACGAGTTCATTTCCTATCGACAAATCCCGAGAAAACATCGAGAAAGACGAAGAATTTAAAAGACGAAAAGACGAGAAGAAAGAAGAAAGCATCAACACAATTCCTCCTCCTATATATAGTCCTTAATACTTCATTTAGAAGTAGTAGATTTTAGTTTAATTTTTGTAAGGTAATTAGGAGTAGATTAAATTACTTTCTCTCTCTAGCTTTTCTTTAATGTTTTAAGCTTTTTACATTAATCTTGTATTGAATCTTTAATCTTCATCTTAATTTTCAAGCCTTTCATTAATCATTCTTATTCTACCTTTCTTAATTTTAATCTTATGTTTTGATTTGGTTAAATATGTTGTTTGTTTAATCATTTTCTTGTTTAAATTGACGTGTTTGTTTGCATGTGCTTATTGGTTTTGATGTGTCTGATTTTTATAGCTTATTGTGTTTGGTGCTTATTGTGTGATTTTTCTTATTTTTAATCAAGTATTTTTAATAGTTTATTTTTATAAAAAGTTGATTTTTAAATATTAGATTATCTAGTGTTTTAAAAGTTTTTAAATTTTGGTTTATTTGCTTTTTCCTAAAATTAGTTTGGTTAATTTTTTGAATAAGTGCTTATTAGATTTTAGCTTATTTTTACTTTGTGCTTATTTTGTCACTTATCCGGGTTGTGATAAACCCTAATATTCTGACTAAGAGCCTTCACCATATTCCGAACTAGTGCCAAACTTGCATATTCCGGATAGCTAGCAAATATCATTATTCCGAATAAGACTAACATCAAACATTCTGGATATGGCCTTGCTCATTCCGGATTGGAAGTTGTAAGGATTCCGGATAAGTGTGTGACTTATTCCGGATTGGCTGTGGAAGTTTGGATTCCGGATAGCTTCAAAAGGGATTTCGGATAGCTAAACAACAGATTCCGGATAACATCAATTACAACATTCCGGATAGGGACCTTTTCACATTATTCCGGACAAGTGTTGGAAAAAAAATTTGGATTGCTAACTAATTGTGTATTCCGGATTGTGAGGAAACAAAACATGAAAGTCCCTAATCAATGCTAGAAACCCTAATCTTAACTTAATCAACACAAGGTATTACTTTTCAAACGTAATCTTATTATTGTATAATAAAGAATTACAAGTGCTATGGATAACACCGTTTGATGACAATATGTTGTGCAAACTTTGAACAACTATAAACCCTAACTTATGAATACAGTCGTAGCTGTTTGATTCACTAAGTTATATGCAATAATGTTATGAATATCTCAAAGTGTTGAACATTAATGCATGGATACACATCCTATTTATAGTGTTACGAGATTGACCTAAATAGTACTTGATGGTGACTACACAAGCTTTTACAAGTTCCCACATCAGTCACATGATGTCCTTCTATTCTTGGTAGTCTTCCATTATGCTTTAAGGAAACAGTTGTCAAAACAGTTTCCTTTTTCTTCATAGTCTCAAACACACAAATGGCATGTCCAAAGTGTGCTGAGTGTTAACAGGGTATTGCCACCCCTGTTAACCCTCAACCCCTCAGAGTCCCTGATACATCTTGGCTGTTATCCATCATAGCCAATGAGTATGTCTTCAAGTAATCTTTGACTTCCTTGACAATGTCTCTGACATGGACTCCTATGAGGTTGCTCACAGAGACTTGAATCTCTGTGAGTCTTGCGAAACTTGCCTGCCTCCTAGGCACAGGCAAGGGACTATCTAACAGCCTAATTATGTTTAAATCAATGATCAGGGAATCTAACAAGTTTAGATTCCCAACAATCTCCCCTATTTAAACATAAATAATGCTAGATCTAACTAAGTTAAGGTAAGTGAGTTAACAGCTTCTTCTTATTCATAACAGATCTAAACAAACATACCTCATCATTTTATTAATACTTAAAGAAAATTACAAGTGCATTACATAAGTAAAATAAAAGGTGATGGTAAAATTGGTCTGTGAACATCTTCAATAGTCATCATTTTTAATCCTTTCTTCAGCTTCAGCCAAGTCCAATCTGTTATCTAATTCTTCCTGCAAAGTCTTTGCAAACTTCTTGGAATACTCTGAGTTGATCTTGAGTGACTTCTTGTGACAAAGTAGCTGAATTGTTGAAGCCAAGCACAACTCATCTTCTCTTTGAAATGCATACTGGCAAGCCCTATTCATAAATGCCATTCCTTTTTCAGGCTCTGTATAAGTCTGACCATCAACAAGGCCAACTATACCATTGGGTAGGATCAAATCCCTGTGCATGCCATCCACTTGAACGTCATCAGTAACAAAAGTTTCTTTAATGAGTTGAGACATTCTTCTTCTTTTGTTGCCTGTCTCTGGGGGTTCTTGTTCAAAAAGCTATGGAGGGAGATCAATCTTGAGTTTGGCAGCTATTTCTTTGATCCAGGTAAACTTGGCCTTAATAGTCTTAAGCAAGAGAAAATTGGCCTGTCCAGTTCTTTTGGCAGCTAAGGCTTCAAGTTCGAACCATTATGATAACCCAAGTGTCTTTAGCCTGAAGTTGTCAAACACATTCATATTTCCCTGTTGGTTATCCCTCCATAAGATCATCTGTGGGGTGTTTGTGGATTTATGAATGGTGTATTTAAACTTGGTTATCTTGCCAGGGGCATATCTGTTTTTAACGCAAGCATCATAGTCAGCTTTGACTTTCCTTAGTGCCTCAGCGCGTTTTGCTTCCATTTCCCTCAACCTTTGTTTTTGCTTTTCTCTTTCAGTTGGAGTCATCTTCCTTAGAGTAGCTTCATTCAATTCTTTGGTTGTCTTGAGTTCATTTAATCTCTTGAATTCCTCAGCCTGTTTCTCTATTTCTTCAGGGGTTAAAGGAATCTCATTGGAAGGTGTAAAGGTTGAGAATTGGGAAAGGTGTGTGGTGGATCCTCCTGTCTCTAGCATCGCAGCTATCTTCTTGAGTTTGGTGTCTGTGTCAAGCAAAACTATCTCCTTTACTTTCTTCGAGACAGAGGACTCCACACTTATGTTTTTCAAAACATCAGCTCTTCTGATAAATGCTGTCTGAGCCTGAGTTTGAATTGCTTTGGGGAGAGAGCTAACAGTGAACTTTAACTTCTTGGTAGCTGGTTCATCATCATCCCCAGGCTCGTTGGTGTTAACCAAAACCAGGGACTTTGATGAGTCAGCTCCATCTTGATTCTGTTGCTCCCCCTGAGTATTATCCTCATCATCAGGTATTATAACAGGTGTGATGACTTGGAGAGGAACAGGTGTAATCGTGGGGTTAGCTGATGATGAGCCTTGTTTAGCAGATGCAAGGTTGAGTGTTGTATCTTTCTCCCCCTCACGTTCATCCTGGCTACGCAGACGTTTGGATGAACGTGCTTGAAGATTCCTTGCAATCTGTTCAACAGAGGAAGTCATAGTACGTTGCCTTTACCTTGAAGCCCTGGCAATCTTCAGCAGGAGGTTGCCATTTGCATTAGTGTTGGCCTGAACGCGACTGACAATAAAGTTAGCATGGCGGTATTGCCTGTTGCGAACAGCAACAAATTGCCTGTGCATGGTTAGCTCATGTTCATGAAACATGGCAGGGACCTCTGTGTCACTTCACTCTAGTAGAAAGGTGACTGAGTCCTTGGGCTACACCTTTCCTGGCACCATCCTTGATTGGCTCAGTAACCGCCTTAGCCACAGCCTTTTGTATGATTCCAGGGAATGTAACAGTGAAGTTGTGCATTTCAGACTTGATCACATCCAGCTTTCTTGATAAACGTTCAATATCTGACTGATGATGAACAGGCTGAAGATTCTTGATGTTGAGGCTTTGCTGAGCATAGTCATCCCCCTTGGTAAGAGATCAAAGTTCGTCTGGGCAGGATGATCAAACAAGAGAAACTCCGCTGTTGGATCATAGGCTGGGCGTTGGAAAACTGTTGTTGTTGATGTAGCAGAGTTTGGAGTAACAACAGCGTCCTTGGGAGGAGAAGTCTTATCGCCAGCTGGTGTGGACACAACAATTTCTTTGGGAGGAGAGACAGACAGATGGTCTTCCTCATCTTCTTCATCCTCCTCATCAAACATCCCTTCAGGGATTTCATCTTCAGGCATGGACTCTAGATCAGATACATCATCCTCTAATGATAGCATATCTTCATCAGTATTAATCAGAGGCTCAGCGGTATGAGTTTGATCTTGAGTCATTGTATCAGCCTCCTTTTCTTGTTGTACCTGAGATTCGATGACTGGCTGTACAATTTCAGCCTGCAATTTATTTTAATTAGTAACAGGGAAAAAGATAGGGGGAATGGTCGCCATTTCGCTGTCCCAGAGAGGCTGAGGGTGATTACTCAGCCACTCTAAAGGATAAATCCTTGGGATTCTTTTAAGTGTGAAAAAATAAGGTTAATGATCGCCATTCGTTGCCCCTAGGAAAGCAGAGTGTGATTATTCAGCCCCCCCAAAAGGTTAAGAAACCTTTGGGACTCTTTTAAGAGTGAAACATATGTGGTTAAAGGTCGCCTGTTACGCTGCCCCTAGGAAAGCTGAGGGTGATGATTCAGCTCCCCCTGAAAAGGATAAATCCTTTGGGACTCTTTTAAGGAGGGAACCAAGAGGCTGTGTGAAGTACAGCTTATCAAGGTTGAGACATAAGTGTATTCAGGTTGTTGTAAGCCTGAATACTGTCTAGAGGGTGCAGGGTCATCGGGGTGCTTTATAAACACAAATGAATCATTCCCTGGTGCAAAGACAGGGTGTACAGAAGTCTTAAAGAGTTCTAAGTGCAAGGACAGGCTTCTATGGGTCGAGGATTACCCTAACTTCACCACTCTCTCCTACAGACAAATGAGAGTGGCTGCTTGTGAACCTCTAAAAATGTACACTGATTACCTGTGAGATATCAGCTTGATTAGGCTGGATTCCTGTCGTCTCAGCTGACTTTGAGACACTAGACTCCTGTTGTTTGTCAGCGGATGTATCTGTTTCCACATGAGTATCTGGAACAGAGGAGGTGTCAGTCTTCTTTCCCTTGGCCTTAGTAACAGCTTTGGAGTGGGAAGAAGAGGGGATTTTCTTCTTCTTAGGCTGTTGGCCAGAAGAAGCCTTGGACTTAGTAGTGTGCTACCCAGAGGTCAAAGACATAGACTTGCCAAACACACTAGAAGTATTCACCTTCTCAGAAGAAGGGAGCAAGGGCTTCTCAGCTGTTGGTAGTTGGTTGGCCACATTCATCATATGAGCGGTGACAGGGACATCTTCAGCTCCTATTTCTTTATAGATTGCACCTGTGATGCGGTAGGGCTTAAGAGCAGTCAAAGCATTGTTGTGGTAGTTGTCTCCCAGCAGACTTTCGAAGATCAGAGACAGGAAGCGCACATATCATATATTCTTTTCCCTGTCTTGATTCCTTCCCTTCAGTTGTTCTACAAGGTTGGAGAAGAGAATGCTTCCAACATCAACATCAGCTCCCCAGATTAATCCATATGCAATAGCCTGATGGTTGAAAGACATCTGATCTTGGGATCCCTGCATTCCTCCCAGGGATTTAACAATGTGGGTGAAGAGGACACGCCACATGGGAGTGAAATACTTAATCTTCAGGGTAGATTTGGAGAGGACCTCAGCTGGTGTAAGGGCAGGGTTTACATCATGGAATGGTTTGAGTGTGGCCAGGGCTTCTTTGACAGCCTTTTTATCAACTACCTTCAAGCATTCATCTCCATGCTTCAATCCGGCCACACTTGAGAAATCTTTAAGGGAGAAGGCGAAAGGGTGTTCATTGCATGAAAGGCTAAATGTTATGGTGTCATCAACCACCTCAGCAGAGTACCAGAATTCCCTAAGGTATTCTTGGTAAAAGGTGGATGGGGATTTGGTGAAGGCTTCACTTAGGCCACAATTCTGCATGAAACTGACCAGATCTGAATAGGTGCTATTGGGAGCCTTTATCCATCCAATGGCGTTGTTGGAGGCGAGGATGCTTTCTTTGATCTCAAAGTTAACATTTGCTTCTTTGGGAACTGAAAACGCCATGGATTTGAGGTCGAAGGTGAAAGAAAATGGAGAAAGGGTTAAGAGAGAGAGATAGGTTCTTAGAGAGAGAAGTAGATTTGAGAAATGAGAATGGTGGTGGGTGAGAAGAGAAAAGAGACAATATATTTTCAAACAAAGTGAACAGTTATTCAACCGCATTAAATGCAAGGTGCGAAAATGACTGCTCAAGTGGGTCCCCTTGACTTTTCAAAACTTACTTGTCTCCTCGTTATTTGAAAAATAAATGATTAAATATTTGAGAATGTTTTTTGCATTTACTTGGAAAGTAACTACCTAGTTTCATGTGAAAAACATTTAATATAGAATCAATCATTTAATGAACACATTTAATATCAAGCCACAGGCTTTGAGATATTGAGCATCCTTAGCTCAGCAACTAGCCTGTTGAACGAAGGTTCAGCCAAAGGCTTTGTAAAGATGTCAGCTAGTTGCAGCTCTGTGGGAACAAAATGCAGCTCAATATCTCCCTTCATTATATGATCCCTGATAAAATGATACCTGATATCAATGTGTTTGGTACGAGAGTGAAGAACAGGGTTGTTGGATATGGCAATGGCGCTGGTGTTGTCACAAAAGATTGACACTTTGTCATACAAAATTTCATAGTCAGCCAATTGACTTTTCATCCAGAGCACCTGAGCACAACAGCTGGCTGCAACGACATATTCTGCTTCAGCTGAAGACATAGCCACAGAGTTTTGCTTCTTAGCACTCCATCCAACCAATTTTCCTCCTAGGATTTGACAGCTGCCTGAAGTGCTTTTCCTGTCAATACAGCATCCAGCATAATCTGAATCTGAATAGGCCTTGAGATCAAAGCCTGATTCCTTTGGATACCATAGGCCTAGGGATGGTGTTCCTTTGAGATACCTGAAAATTCTCTTAACAGCCACTAGATGGGATTCTTTTGGGTTAGCTTGGTACCTTGCACAGAGACATGTAGAGAATTGGATATTTGGACGACTAGCTGTTAGATACATGAGTGACCCAATCATGCCTCTATATAAAGTCTCATTAACAGAGACCCCTGACTCATCAGGGCCCAAGTTGTTGGGTGGAAGCATGGGGCATTTCACTGATGCATAATCAGCTAAGTCATATTTTTTAAGTAAATCCTTAACATACTTTTCTTGAAAAATTGAAATTCCCTTAGGACATTGTTTAATTTGAAAGCCCAAAAAGTAAGTTAATTCACCCATCATACTCATCTCATATTTCTTGGTCATTAATTTAGCAAAACGTTTACTAAGATTGACATTCGTTGACCCAAAGATGATATCATCCACATAAATCTGCACAATAATGAAATCACTCTTATCCTTGAAGGTAAAGAGTGTTTTATCAATAGAACCCTAACAAATTTATTTTCAGTTAAGAAATTGGAAAGAGTTTCATACCACGCTCTTGGAGCTTGTTTCAGCCCATACATGGCTTTGTGGAGTCTATACACATGGTTGGGAAACTCGCTGTTCTCAAATCCTTCAGGTTGTGCAACATACACTTCCTCAGCCAAATCACCATTGAGGAATGCACTCTTTACATCCATCTGATACACAGTGATGTTCATATAGGCAGCATAAGCAAGGAAGATTCTGATGGCTTCAAGTCTTGCAACTGGAGCAAATGTTTCATCATAATCAATTCCTTCAGTCTGAGAGAACCCCTGTGCCACCAGTCTGGCCTTGTTCCTGATGATGTTCCCAATTTCATCCATCTTATTTCTATAGATCCATCTAGTGCCTGTGATATTCTTTCCAGGTGGGGCTGGCACTAGTGTCCATACTTTGTTTCTTTTGAACTGATTGATCTCTTCTTGCATGGCAGCTACCCATCCTTCTTCTACCAGAGCCTCAGCTACTCTTTTAGGTTTAATTTGTGAGAGAAATTCAGCAAAGAGACATTCATTGGCTGAGGCTGACTCTGAGTCTTGGATTCGCTGTCTAGTTGTGACCCCTGCATTAGGTTACCCAATAATGTTGACAAGAAGAATGTGTTGATCTCTTGACCACTTATTTTGAGGAGCTGGGGACTCAAGGACAGGAACACTTGTGGGCACAGCTGGTACAATTTGAGTTTCATCCTGCTGACTAGGAGGGCTTTCTTCAAAGACTACTTCAGTGTCAGAGTCTTCTTCAGCCATATCAAGAGGTACAACTTCATTATCAGCAATAGAGTCTTCAGGGATTTGAGGAATTTGAGAGTCATCAATAGCATTAGAAGGAGAAGGACTACCAGAGGTTTGTGGTTCTTCTTCATCAAGTTCCTGAGAGGTAGGAACTTCTATGTTGTGAGTAGACATAGGGTCAAAGGCAGGGACATAAGGAGTGAGAGTGTTGGAGTGATGAGGACTGGTAGGTCTAGGTTCTGTGAACTCATCACTTGGAAAAGATACATTTTCATTAGAATCAATTTCATCACCCTCTGTTCCTGTTCTCTATAAGACTTCATCATCTTCATTGAATCTAACATGGAAGGTTTCTTCTACTTCTTGTCTTCTGATGTTGAATACTCTGAAGGCTTTGGCTGTTGGAGAGTATCCCGAGAAGAAACCATCATCAACTTTTTCATCAAACTTTCCAAGTTTATCCCTGTAGTTATAAATGAACACATGGCATCCAAATACATGAAAATAGCTAACATCTGGAGATCTTTTTCTGAAAACTTCATAGGAAGTTTGACCATGTCTTTTGACAATGATTGATCTGTTTTGTGTGTAGCAGGCAGTGTGAACAGCTTCTCCCCAAAATTGCTTTGGTAAGGCTGCACCATTCAACATAGTTCTGGCTGCTTCAATCAAAGTCCTGTTTCTTCTTTCAGCCACACCATTTTGTTCAGGGGTGCCAGCTGAAGAGAAGTTCTGTGAAATCCCTTTTTCATCACAAAAAGATTCAAGTTGATGATTCTTGAATTCAGTACCATTATCACTTCTTAGAGCTTTGACTCTAACATCATTCATATTTTCAACCTGTCTGATGAAGGACATGATGGTTTCAGCTGCATCACTTTTCCTTCTGAGGAAGAACACCCATGTGTATCTTGAAAATTCATCAACTATGACCAAGGTGTATTTGTTGTGATTAATGGTCTGAGGTTTGACAGGCCCAAACAAATCCATGTGAAGGAGATGGAAGCACTTGTCAATAGAGAATGATTGCCTAGTCTTGAATGAAGACCTGTGATGCTTTCCTTTGACACAGGCAGAACAAGTCTTGTCTTTAGAAAACATTACTGAAGGTAGACCAACAACCAGGTTTTGAGTGGCTATCTTGTTGATGTTCTTGAAGTTGAGATGAGACAGTCTTTTGTGCCACAACCAATTGACACTTTCAGAGGCTTTAGCAAGAAAACAATTTGAGCTGTCTTCAGAGCACACAGCCATGTTGATGACATAAACATCTCTTCTTCTAGGTGCAATAAGCACAACATTATTGTTTTTGTTGAATATGGTTCCCTGAGTCTTAGTAAACAAAACCTTATAGTTAGCATCACACAATTGGCTGATGCTAATAAGATTGTGTTTAAGACCATTCACATATGCAACCCTGGTAAATGTAATCCCATTGCAATTCACTGAGCCATATCCTTCTGTGTCACCTAAAGAGTTATCTCCAAACACCACTTTAGGACCAGGCTCCTTTGAGTATCTGTGCAGGTATTGTTGAATCCCTGTCATGTGTCTAGAACAGCCACTATCTAGATACCATACCGATTCCTTGAGATATTTCTGCACATATACATAGAAACAGGTTAGTTCCTATGGTGAACCCACTTTCCAGTGGGTTCCCTGAATTGCTTATTAGCAACTCTTGTGTTCCTGAAGAACTTTTGACGTTGGGAGGGACAGTTCATTGTTTCATGGTTATAACTTCCACAGATATCACACCCAGGGAAGTCACCACACTCGTCTGAGTGATGGTCTGTGAACCCACAAAATTTACAGGGAGGATAAGGTTTGTAATTTCCCTGTTGTCTTTTGGAACTCTGTGGTCTATCCCTAGAGGGTGTCTAAGCTCTTTTAGCTGCCATGTGTCTGTCATGATCTAAAGTCGTATGGTGAGAGTTTTTACATACATTGCAATAAGGTTTGATTAACCTTTCCCCTTTGGGTTCACCTAGGACTGACTTAGGTTCATGTGAAGTAGAGCATTCAGCAGAAGGCTTAATGTGTTGTTTCAAGAGTTCTACTTCTTTCATAAGAGACAACAGGCGATCTTCAGTGGTAGGGTCAACCTTATTCACAGCTTTAGTAGCAACAGGCTTAAAAGCTACTTGTTTACCACTTTGTTTAGCAGGCACATGAAAAACTTTAGCTGGAGGATTCTCAATATCTGTCCTAAGTTCACCCTTAGCAGATCTAAAAGAACTGCTGGGTTCAACTCCAGAGAGTTTGGGCAAGGGTGGTAGCTCAGCCACATCTTCAGAGACAGGGTCATTAGTCAAAGTGGTATCTGACATATGAATAGTCTCTGTAGATTTAAAGACAATGTCTTTGGGTTTGGTGAGAATTCTCAGCTTATTTTTCTTAGCAGATATATCCATTTTTAAGTCAGCAGGCACTTCATCCCTAAGCAATTGATCTATAGTAAACCTAGTACACAACCATTTTTCAATAACCTTGTTTAATTCAGAGACTTGATCATTTAAAGCAATGTTTTTCAAGGTTAATCTAGCTACTTCATTTTGCAGGGATATTTTCTCAAAATTAACCCGCCTGAGAGTTTCACATTCAGCTTTAGCATTTAGCATTTCAGATTTAACAGAGTGAAACTTATCAAGTAGATTCTTTCTTTGTTCCTCAACAAAGTGTAAATCAACAATGGTGTAATCAAGGACATGCTTACGTTCATCACTATCAGACATGGATAAAAGCCTGTGTACCTTTTTCATTGTGATGTCAACCCATTGTCCTGATCTTGCATCACCTTTTCCAACAGTTGGTTCATCCTCAGCTATCGCCATGAAAGCCCTGACTCTGGTGGTATCTTCTTCATCTGAAGTCAGTGGTTCATCATTCCAATCATACGTTTCAGCAACCAACCCTTTCTCTGTCTTTTTCTCACTACCATTCTTCTTGGACAGAGCTTCAATCTTCAAGTTCATTTGTTCTAACTCAGCTTTAAGTGCCTTGTACTTATTTTTGTAATCCTTCTTCTCAGTGTCTGATGAATTGGATTGATGAGATGAGTTATTATGTTGTTTGAACTTGTAAGGTTTGGATGAAGATGATGGATAAGAGGATGAGGATGTCTTGGTGGAAGGACAGTCTTTTTGAAAATGTCCAAGCTTTCCACATGCAAAGCAAGTTTCTTTTGACCTGTCAGTTGGTTTACTAGCTGATCCTACTCTTCCTGATCTTTTGAAGTATCTTCTTTGGTTGGCTAGCAAGGCTCTTTCATGGAACTCTGCATTAAGGTCTGTCAAGAACTCTTGGCTGCTACGGGTATCTTCTTCAACATCAGAATCACTGTCATGAGGATGTGTTGCAGAGATTAATTCTTTGGAAGATGCTCCTTGGACTACAAATCTTTCAGTCTCTGACTTGTAAATAGTATCAATCAGCCCTTCTTCATAATTGTACTTTCCATAGAGCTGAGCAACGGTATCATTTTTGATTGAGTTGTTAGCTCTCTGAGTCTGATTCATGCTCAGCCACTTTCTTGGAAGGCTGTTGACAAAAGTGGCATTGATCTCAGCTTGACCAATAGTGACATCATTCATTGCTAGGTCATTGAGAAGAATCTTCAGCCTAGTATAGGTTTGCTGAACCTTTTCACCTTCAAGTGACTTGAAGGCATTGAACTGAAGTCTGAGTGCCTGAATCTTTGTCTCTCTTGTTTCAGAGGGTCCTTCATGGCCAAGGATGAGGTCTGTCCACATTTGTTTAGCTGTGGGACACTGAATGACAGACTTCATGATATGCTTGGGAAGACAGGATATTATGATGCTTTTGAGACGTTTATCCTGGTTTGCCAATTTCCTATCAGCTGGAGTCCATTGTTTGAGAGGTTTGGGAAGAGGGTTTTCTTTAGTGGATGTAAGCGCCATGGGAATATAAGGACCATTTTCTAAAATTTCTAGAAGAAAAGGTTCAAGCCCATCAAGATATACGAGAAATTTACTCTTCCAACTGGCAAAATCTTCTTTATAAAAAGTTGATTTTTAAATATTTAGATTATCTAGTGTTTTAAAAGTTTTTAAATTTTGGTTTATTTGCTTTTTCCTAAAATTAGTTTGGTTAATTTTTTGAATAAGTGCTTATTAGATTTTAGCTTATTTTTACTTTGTGCTTATTTTGTCACTTATCCGGGTTGTGATAAACCCTAATATTCTGACTAAGAGCCTTCACCATATTCCGAACTAGTGCCAAACTTGCATATTCCGGATAGCTAGCAAATATCATTATTCCGAATAAGACTAACATCAAACATTCTGGATATGGCCTTGCTCATTCCGGATTGGAAGTTGTAAGGATTCCGGATAAGTGTGTGACTTATTCCGGATTGGCTGTGGAAGTTTGGATTCCGGATAGCTTCAAAAGGGATTTCGGATAGCTAAACAACAGATTCCGGATAACATCAATTACAACATTCCGGATAGGGACCTTTTCACATTATTCCGGACAAGTGTTGGAAAAAAAATTTGGATTGCTAACTAATTGTGTATTCCGGATTGTGAGGAAACAAAACATGAAAGTCCCTAATCAATGCTAGAAACCCTAATCTTAACTTAATCAACACAAGGTATTACTTTTCAAACGTAATCTTATTATTGTATAATAAAGAATTACAAGTGTTATGGATAACACCGTTTGATGACAATGTGTTGTGCACACTTTTAACAACTATAAACCCTAACTTATGAATACAGTCGTAGCTGTTTGATTCACTAAGTTATATGCAATAATGTTATGAATATCTCAAAGTGTTGAACATTAATGCATGGATACACATCCTATTTATAGTGTTACGAGATTGACCTAAATAGTACTTGATGGTGACTACACAAGCTTTTACAAGTTCCCACATCAGTCACATGATGTCCTTCTATTCTTGGTAGTCTTCCATTATGCTTTAAGGAAACAGTTGTCAAAACAGTTTCCTTTTTCTTCATAGTCTCGAACACACAAATGGCATGTCCAAAGTGTGCTGAGTGTTAACAGGGTATTGCCACCCCTGTTAACCCTCAACCCCTCAGAGTCCCTGATACATCTTGGCTGTTATCCATAACAGCCAATGAGTATGTCTTCAAGTAATCTTTGACTTCCTTGACAATGTCTCTGACATGGACTCCTCTGAGGTTGCTCATAGAGACTTGAATCTCTGTGAGTCTTGCGAAACTTTCCTGCCTCCTAGGCACAGGCAAGGGACTATCTAACAGCCTAATTATGTTTAAATCAATGATCAGGGAATCTAACAAGTTTAGATTCCCAACAAAACATTCCAGATAGAGCTGAGGTTTGAGATTCCGGATTGTGACAGAATCACGGATTCCAAATTAAGGTTAAAACTTAACATTCCGGATAAGAGATTGGTTGTGTATTCCGGATTGTATCAAAGTGTGGATTTCGAATAAAGCATGACAACTTATTCCGGATTACATACAATTTCTTGTTTTCTTGTATTAGTTTTAAACTTTATTTTTCCCGCCATTTACTTAGCTTAATTTACACTTGTTTTGTCTTAGTTAAATTTTTAAAAGTTACATTTTTATTAAGTTTTCAAATTTACTTTTTATCAAGATTTAATTTTTCGTCATATATATTTAAGTCTTAATTTTTAATTTAAATTTTAAAGCTTTCATTTTTACTTTATTTTTATCTTTACTCAACGACAATTTTTATTTTATTTTAAAATAGATAATCACATTTATTTTCCTTTCACCAAGAACAACTGAGTCGCACTTTCAACCGTAATCAATTCGATTAGACCAATCCAACGAACTTCTTTAGTACTAGCAAACCCTTGTATTATACATTCTCTTGAACTTGCAGAACATCAGCAACACTATCATCTGGATCAGCAACATCATCATTGTTCTCAGCAGCATCATTATTATTCTTGGCAGCATCAACTTCAGCACCATTATCTCCAGCACAACTAACTCCAGCATCTTGATTCCTTGCAGCACGATCAGCTTCATGTGCTCTAGCAATAGCTCGTTCGATCATAGTGTTCACAGTAGCAGTTGTTAGCTTTGGCGACATATTTCAAGAAACTTAGTCACGTGAATCACCACTAATGATAGAAATATGATTCCCCTACTCCTTCATTACAGAAGAAAGAAACATGATAAGTATATATCAGGACATCTCATGGATACTACATGCACGAACAACACAAACTACAATGGTTCATCAACCAAAACTCAAAAGAGTTAATAAGGCACATCATAGATCATGAGGGTAATTTAGATTGTGTTGAGGATTCAACAGGATAGTGGTAATGTCTGTCACTACAATCATCTACCGAACAAACTTAAAAGATAATAAGTTCCATCACAATGCTACGACACAAGGTTTAAATAAGTTCGATCACAAAAAGAAAAATAAGATACAAAGAAATCCATCACTCAATTAGTTCCTTAGACACCAGCTCCTCATCCTCCTTAACATTCATCACACTCGTCTATTTCCCTTTTTGCACTTCAAGGTCGAATCCCTAACATGATGGTAGCTCACTCTCAAAATTCAAATACTCACTCATACCTGGCAGATTAATCACAAGGCAAATCTCAGTACGACTTTCAACATTCCTAAACTTCCAAGCTTGACTCAGAATTGATCTCACATGAGACCCCCACTCACTCATCCTTTCAAACCTTACCTACTTCTCTTTGAAACCTTTCAATTCAAGCACACAAATTCATCACAATCGAACTAAGACTAGCAATCTCATCCATCTTCAAAGCCCTAACAAACTCAAATCTCTAAATACCAAATACAACCTTTGAAACAACTTTTCTTTCACATCAACCTTCTAATCACACCAGTTTCAACCATATATCTATCATATATCAACTAATCAAACTTCCTCATACCCGATACAAGTTGCAAGAAATCTGTTGTAAAATTGTTCATCATCTGGTCTGCTGTCCTAGAGCCTCGACAGTATATAAGGTCATTATTTAAAATTATATACATATGCATTACATAAAGAAAACTACGATAACAAGTACTCAACGTACTTCCAACAACATCAATACATCATCATAGTATTTACTTAATAAATACTCTAAAAATCATTTCAGTTTTAAGGGATACATCTAACTATGAAACAATAGAGAACAAATAATCTTACCGGAGCCTTGCGGAGAAGTTGCGTGCTTTTGTAAAATATTTTCGACACCAAAGTTATAGTTTAGGACATTTTTAAAAAATCGACCTAATTCGCTATAACTAAAAGCTCGGATTACCAATCTTTAACACCCCCAAATTACATTACGCAGCGGAAATATACATTTGGGTGCTAAACACAAACATCGTTACACAAGACACTTTGAACGATCTCAAAATCGTACATTTGAATTATAAAAGGATATAATTTAATCAATGTCTAAAACCTTCGATCCCAAGTAAAACAATTTTAGAAATATCAGAGCAACATTTTGGTCCCCCAAATATCTCGACCAGTCAACAAACATTTTTACCAAAATACATCACCATACATTATTAATTTTATAACAAAAGGGAAAGAAATCAGCTTTAGACCCAATCCCCACAAAAGCAACCCGCAATCCTTCTCCAGCAAGCTCCGCCAGCAATCAACTTCAATCACCTGAAATACATGCTTCAAATCATCAACACAACGGTTGAGCGAGTCTATAAGTTTACCAAATCATCATTTTAACACAAGAGAAAAATCAGTCATAATTATTTAATAGAATTGTTGATCATACAATCTATTATTCAGGCATTCTGGCTTATAGCAATACCTATAGAATTGTATTAAGCTCATGACACCGACCCCTTAACTTAGTCACCCACGCCTAAAGCCGGCATGACTATATGAATTCCATTTCCCCTACTAGGGTATCAATCGCAAGTATACCACATTCTTATTCTCGTAAATTATCCTTCCCAGAGGTTACTCAGCGTAAAGCCCTAGTCTCAGATAGGGTCGTCAGCCCAATAGTACTATTATTTGAATAAGAGGCTATTCCCAACTCACAACATCAAGTCAGAACATAGTTAATGGTTCATGAATTTAGGAACTTTTGCGATTTAGGTACTTATACAATTCAAGGCAACGTCAGGCAACAACAGGCAACTTTCGAGTCCAAACAATCAATCATGACTTGTGTTCATTTTATTTTCAAATAGAATGTATCCCCCTCGCGGGTTTTAAAATCATTCAAAACAAGTATAAAGCGAGGCTATAGACTCACCTTGAGTAATAGCAGTAGCAAGTCGATCTTCGACGATAGTTGATGCCCGACAAACACAAAAACCGCAACCTATCAAATAAGGCGCGTTCATTAATAATAGACTCTAATATAACCCATACATAATAACATCAAACTCAAAATCATAAAATCACGACAAACCCAAAAGAAAACAATACAAGTGATACTATTACTTCCTTTTATATGTTTACTCTATTAGTTTATTCTACCGATAAGAATCTGCCGGCACATACCAAATGTACGAGCTCATTTACCCCACTTAAACCCGTCAAATACTTATGATACTAATCAGAGACCTAACTTACTATCTATAGAAAGTTATCTTAAAAGCCCATCAAAAGATTTTACTTTTAAAGTCCCCTGCCCGACACATCTTTGAACTACAAAAACCGGACAGTTTTACGTCACCGACTCATACAACCATTTTGACCACTCTAAACAATCTCATTTACAAATCCGACACTTGAGTTTGAAAATAGACTCAAAATCCTAAGTTTAGAACCTAACATCAGACCTTGACCATTTTTACAACTCATTCTATAGTCCCCGAGATTCGATCCAAATATCAACAACATCTTCGGATTGTGTCGATACTCGTCTCCCGGTACGCGAATAATCAAATCATCATAACTTCTCGCTCGTTTGGAGCTAGAAGCTCTACTTCATATCAAATCGAAGCTAACGAAATTCTCTACAACCCTATGCAATTAGTTTAACCATTTTGAAACAGTAAGATACCCAAAATTTACCTTTTTCCCACTGATCTAAAATACATGTTTAAAAATCACACTAAATCAATTTTTCAACCCATTTTACTCAATCTCCTATCCCTAATATCATCCTAATATCATTATAAACAACTTATCTAACCCATAAAACACTTGAATAATCATTCAAAAATTTACCCACTTAAAAGTTTAAACATGCAATACTTAAAATCTATATATAATAACACTAACAACAATTATATAACAAGAAAATAGATCAAAACACCTTGGATCATATCAAAATTTCCAAAGTTGTTGCATGTGTATAAAAATTACACCAAAATGATCACCATCAATTTTCCTAGATGGGATATCATCTAGTTTTTAATGATTCAAAGTAAATTTTGAAGATCATATGGTTTTTGTGTGAAGGGGGTGGCGGCAAGAATTAGAGAGAGAGGAAGAGATGATAGAATTTGTTTTCTATGTGTTTTTTAGTGGAGTATGTTAGGTAGGGAGTTTATATACGATGGGTGGAGGGACTTGTTTTGCCAATTTATGATAGTTTTGGTCCAAAATGTAATAAAATAATTTAAAAGGTAGAAAATGTAAGTTGTCAATTTTGAAAATATATACGAGGATCGGGTTTCGTAATACTTTTCAAAAGTTAAAACACACTCAAAATATGATAATAATATGATCCCGGTACGACTTAATACACAATAAAAATAAAAACGTCAAATATATAAACATCGAAACAACAAATAATAAAACATAAAATCTCTGGCATCCGTCGATATCGTGATCACTAATAATCCTCGAACTTAGTAAAAAGGTAAAAATAAGTCTTCCAACATCGGTTTTATATTAAACCAAAAACCGTCATATCATTCAAACTCATCAAAAATTTCAAAATTATTCATAAAATAATATTAAATAATGACCGCGGGTTCGGGTTATCACACTTTATCTAAGGTAAAGTTTTATAACATATAATTGGGAAAAACAAATGGCTGCAGATGTGGAATCCTAATCATGCATAGATCTTATCCATTCGATCAGGTTCAAGAAGATCCATATTTTTTTAAGTTAAAGAACCTGAAACTTTTCAGTATCGTCAAGACAGTGTCACGAAGACCAAGGTCTTTCCCTAGCTAAGATCATTTGGAGGAACCATTCTGAGCGGTAAGCCACTTAGGAAACATAGGAGTCCATCTGGATCCTTATCCTCATTCTTTCCTATGATCCAAGTATAATAGTTCCAGCCATGTCAAGTTCCATGTCCTCTTCAGCCATGTCAAGTTCCATGTTCTCTTCAGTCAAGTCACGTTCATTTCCTTTCAACAACATCATGTTTCTATTTCGAGGACGAATGATCCTTTTAGAGGGGAAGAATTGTAAAACCCGCAACATTATCATGTCTCTAATTCGAGGACGAATTATTCTTTTAGAGGGGAAGAGTTGTAAAATCCGCTTATCCATGAATACTTTATTACATGAAATCACGAATTAAATTAAAACGTTACGTTAATTTAATACACGACATGTTCCAAGAATAATTATTGTTCGTATCCAAGTATATATCGTATTTATAGTTTATTCATGTAAAATAAACACGAACTCACGCCACAAATTTTAACTCACGGTATTTAGTAAAAGTTGAAAAACAAAAATATACACATGTATATGTGTTTGGGCCGCGGCTACAAAAGAAGAAGAAAACAAAATGGGCTTTAAGCCCAGCTCTTTTGAAACTAAACCACCGGGGTTTTTCGCACCCTTTTTCATTTTACAAAAAAATAAGACAGAAACTAACGTTGGTGTTTCCTTGGGTGAGCCACCGACAGGAATCACAAGGGGGGACGGGATTTTTGGTTTTGGCGTTGATAAATTCGTGTATGTTGTTTTTGGATCATTTTGTAACGGTAAGCATTATTTTTCCCTTTATTTTTCCTTACAAACCACGAATCCATCTTGTTAATGGCTTGAACACATGATTTCGTATATAAAACATGTAAGTAATTCGTTTGTGGTCAGGGTTTTGATTTTTGTTCAGGAAAACCGAGACCTCTAGGGTCTCGGTGTGGTTGTTTTAGACTAGCCGCAACCCACAAGGGGTGCGGTGGTGTAGGTGTTGACGACAACAAAACAAAACAATCACGAGGGAGTACTTGTTGTCGCATTGGGGTTTGATCAAAAACAGTGGGAACCCGAGAGCCATGGGGCTCTCGGTGGGTATTCAGGCCGAGCAAGGGGTGCACCAAACATACAGCAGTGGCTCGTTTGGTTTGTTTTCCATATTTGCGACAGATTCTGTGACAGAATTTTTCTGTCGCAGATTCCCCTTTGGCAGATTCGCGACAGAACAGCGACAGGAATTTCTGTCGCTAATCAGGCTTTAGTATTTGGTTTAGTGTTTTGGTTGATTTGTTAAGTGCGACCGAGAAACGGGGTACGGTAGGCTCGGGTTAAGGATTTAGTACACAAGGACTAACTTGACTAAACCACTTTTAGTATATTAATTAATTTAATTACATGATATTATAATTAATTAATCATGAAAACTTAGGTTAATTATTATTTGTAATAATTCATGATAATCAGCCTAAGTATTTTTTATATGGACGTAATTAAATTAAAACCATACTTTAATTTAATTACTTTTGCTAAGGTAAAGTTTTATTAATTAAACAACCTTATTACTAGTTTTGGAAACTTACTATTTTTAAGAACCTGTTATATTTAAAAGGTTACTCATTATGATACTACAAGTATAATAATACAAGAATGCATGAAATACATTAACAAAAAATACGTGAAACAGTCATAATTATAAGATTATACGTGAAATAGTAAAACAAGACAAGAACTTGTAAACCAAGTTAAGAACAATAAGAACCAGTAAAAGTATACAGTAATCAGACAACTCATTCACGTCCTTTATTCATGTAGTTCACGTGAAGTCAGAGTAGGAGTTCGTCTTTTTATCTTCAGTCAGTTACTGGACACAAGGTACGGATATTCCGTCCTTCAGTATGAACTTTCCTTTCTATGCATGATTAGGATTCCCCATTGCAGCCATCTGTTTTTCCCAGTTATATGCTATAAAACTTTACATGATTTGCCATGATAACTATGTTAACTGCCTGAGCTTTATATACATGCATGACCAGTTTCACCTAGTTACGGAGGTACCGTAACCATGACACTTGAGGCACTGGTGTCATGACTCCTCTACGAGGGAGTGATTTCTCGTGGCGTCCCTTTATTTCAGTTGGCCTTTATCATTATTTTATCAGTGGGGAGTATGGGTGCATCCTAGTTTATCAGTTTACAGTTATCAGGTGAATGTGGTGTGTGTGCTCTACATCCTTCTCATTGGAGCTGATCCCTCCACCAAGATTATTATTTAGAGGTCACCCCTCTAAGTATTCATGCTCACGTTGTTATATTACATGACCCATATAAGTTCTTGGCATTTAAAATATATTGCATTCATGATTTCAGACTTACCAGTTATCAGTTAGTTTACAAATTATAAACCAAGTTTTCTAGGACTTATACAGTTCTACGTTGCAGTTTACTTATCAGTCTTTCAACTTCAGTACTTTTATCTATTCTGCTTAGTATTCCATATCTTTCATTTATATGCCAAATATTCTTATCATGTCTTTATATCCGTTCACTGAGCGTATTGCTCAGCCGTATTTTCTTTCCATGACTCATACGGCAGGTACCTAAGGACGGACTTGAGCATTTAGCGGACGTGCATAGGATGGGAGCTACCTTATACTTTTATTCCTTTTGCATTTCATTTACTTTATGCAGATTTTTGGGTTTATGTTAGGAGCCGATGTTTGATTCCGGTTTTCCTTTATGGTCATGTATATTTTTAAATACATATTACCTTACATGCTTTGATAACATGCCATAATTAGCATGTAACGATCTACTTACCAAAGTGAGGTGTTACATGTTCACTTATAGCTTATGCTTGACCTATTAAAGAAAACTCAAATTAGTCAATGGGGTTTCTTTGACGATGTGCTAATTCTGTATTTCAGGAAGCAACGGCACAATACATTGAGGTAGCTAAGAATCACGGACTCAGTCCGGTAGAACTAGCCTTTGGATTTGTGAGGGACCGTCCATTCATGGCAAGCACAATCATCGGTGCAACATCTCTAGAACAACTAAAAGAAGATATTGATGCTTTCTTGACACCAGAAAGACCCTTATCACCCGATGTGATGACATATATTCAAACTGTCTTCAAGCGATACAAAGATCCAACAATTTTTTAGACACCAAGGTCTATTTCTATTCCCTTAGTTTGATTAATTGCTGAGATTTTGCTGTACGATAATGTATTCATTTATTTTACATACAGATACAAACCAATAAACAATCAAAGGATGTAACTGGATTTTGTAGTTTTGTTTATTCATATAAAATTTGGTCAACAGTGCAAGAATATAAAATATCTTTCATTTTCTTCAAATTTTATGAGGAAATTATTCGCCTAAACTGAATTTTATGAGGAAATTTTATGAGCATAAGGTATAAGGTGTAATGGAGAGTAAACCTTCTTCATTTTGGCTTCATTGTCACATCAGCCTCATGTCATATCGAAACAACTCACAAAAATATTTTTACTCATTACATTTTTTTTTCTTCTTCACTTTGGTTGCACCCACTAATTTTATTTTTTTCTTTTTCATTTTTCACACAAATTAAAATTGATTTCGTTAATTTAAAATATAAATACATAAATAAAAATACACTACGAAAATAAAAATACAATCAAAAACAAGAAAAACTTTTAAAAAATTACGAAAATTAGTAAATTTTAACCAAAAAATAATAAAAACAATTACGAAATTTAGTAAACTTAAACAAAAAAAATAATAAATAACAAGCGAAAATTGTAAATATTATTTCTTAAAAAAATACACACTAAACAAACACACACTTTAAAATTAAACCGTCTTTCTTCTTCGTGAAACACTTTAAAGACAAACACACTCTCTTTCCTCGTCGAAATCTGGCGAAGGCTTGACGAATGGAAAGAGGGGGTTGGTGTGGTGGAGGAAGCCAGCGAACACCGACGAAGGTGCCACCTCAGCTCGACGAAGGCTCCCTCTCTACTACACCAATCTTCTTAGAAGCCAATCATGCACTAGAACATCCATAATTGTGTATTGTATTTTTCAACTTGTTGCAGCACATAAGGATTAGCGAAACTTTTTGTTTTACAGATATCGTACGTCAATTAACCGTCATAACTCATAAGAAAAACATATTTAAGTATTCCCTTTTCAACTTTTGAATAACATAGCGGATCACTAATTACAACATAATGATTAGCTTTTTTATTAAGGTAGTGTGGTTTAACTTGGTTTCATTTTCGCAATGTATCCGGCTTCATTCATTTATAGTTTGGTTAATAATGGGTAGCGGCGGTTAAAAACTTGAGGCAAATTGAAGTTATGGGATGTTCCTCGAGATGTGAACATTGATGATCTTAGGTGACGACTGTGTAGTTCGGAACCGCCTCCCATTTGCATCTTTTCTTTCGATAGTGCATATTTAGCATGGGTAGTGCAATGGCTAAACTCGTACTTGGTGTGTCCGCGTAATATATATGGCAAGAAAGAAACAATGAAATATAGAGAAAGGCTCGAGAACGGCGAATCAGTTGTTTGATATAATCTTCTATAGGTCTGATTAGAGTTGTATTATGCAAAATCTATGTGGCTTTTTATTTAGGGATTTAGGGGTGTTTGGAATTGCTTACTTAAAACAGATTATTCATTTTGAAAATGAATAATTAAGTAATAATCATTTTGAAAGCGTCATTTTAAAAAATAGTGTTTGGATTTGATTATCCTGTTTGAAATCGCAATAATCAGATAATCAGTTTTTTGAGTTTTGGAAATTTTGATTATTTGATAAGTAGAATGAATAAAATAAACTCCATTTTTTCAAACCTTCATTTTATAAGCTTACTTTTTCAAAACTCCATTTTGAAAATGAAATAAGTTGCTCCCCACTTACTTTTTTAAAACTCCATTTTGAAAGCTTCTAAATGCAAATAATCACTTTTCTCCATTTATTATTCAAACACTCATTTTAACTTATCTCTATTTTCAAAATGAAATAAGCAGATAATCTGGTTGCAAACGCAATCCCAAACACCCACTTAATTGTTGTTAGCCGATTGGTTGTAGTTTTGGACGTCTCAAGGGCATCTCTTTTGCATTATTAATGAAATTCACCGGGGTAAAACCTTTTATCCAAAAAAAAGAAAATTTTGGAACCTAAAATACATTAAGTACAAGATTATGGCTTCTACAATGCAAAACATATAGAAAGAACTATATAAACAAGTAGATTCTTTTGTTCCTTAGAGGTGGGTAAACCAGTTTTTCAAAATCAAATCGGTTTTTAAAACGTTTCGGTTTAAGTCAACCGGTCCATAAACCAGTTTGACTTAAACTAGATCGGTTTGAAACTGATTTTTAGTTAGATTTTAACATGTTTAAAATCGTTTGTGTTTAATTTTAACCGGATCGGTTTTAACCAATTTTTAAAATGCTCTTAGTCATTTTATTAAACCGGTTACGAACTACCAGACCAGTTTAAGAAAATTGGGTTTTAAAAAAACCAGTTTTGTTTTTTTCGGTTTGGATCATGAACGGTTTTTTTTTTGCCCATACCTAGGAATTCCTAGTATTTATTTGCCCAAGATTACGTAGACCTTCATCCTGTAATTCACTACTAATTCTTAAAGCCCAATTTTTACACGGCCCATTATGGGATAAGGAAATCATATACTTAGTTAACCCTTGTTGTTCTTCGCCTTCTACACATGTCATAGGTGCTTTTGTTTTTTGCATCGGTTTCCATCGGGTAAAAGCTTTCTCATTCTTTAGTCTCATTCTATATGCCATATGTAATATGTTGTCATACGAATTAATCTAATCAGCTAAATAACACCCGTAGATTCAATAATATTTATAAAACCCTAATTTTTTATGTCGAATCAAACAATAACATGGACGGAACCAGGGGTCCGGGACACCCATTGATATTTGTTTTGTAGTGTTAATTTTCTTATAAAATCTTGGTTTTTCTTAAATACACCCGGTCTCTAACAATTATGTTTATAGTATTGTTCATGTCCTAGTTCCGTCCCGGATTATATATAGCAAACTTATATAATACTATATCGCTATTACGATTCCCATATTATTTGCTCATTGTGTTTATTTGATAGTGAGTGATACTATACATTGCTGTGCTATTTAGTTTGTATGTCTCATGTTATCACTTGCACATTGGGAAAAAAACGTGTGTGCAACCTTTTGTTTTGTCGTGAAACCTATAACTTTGTTGTTGTATGTCTATCTAATAAGACTAGCTTTATTCGTGATTTCCCCCCGACCGATTGAAGGACAGAAAGTACCAAAAAACTATTATTATATTAAAAGTAAGCAAGACATGGTCACGAACTATTCACGAACCGTTCGGTGGGTGATCTTCAAATCTTTCATCCGATCTAGCCAGGTGTCTCATTCTTAATGGTTAGTCAAACTCTTTTAATATTTGATCCAACTTCTCAATATTAAAACTCAAAAGACAACCTCATTACCATCATCTTCACAACCTCATCATCATGTTCACGAACTGTTCAAAAACCCGTATACGTCTCATGATCACTCATCGAATAATTTATTGACGTCTTTAAAATACAGTAATCTATTTTAAGGCAAAAAAAAAGTTAGACAAATGCATCATATGGATCTTATCCACCTTTTCTCCTCATTCAATATCAGCTCTTTCCAACATTCATCAAGTTGGTTATGTGTTCGTCTCGTAACGCACTACCAAGAACCACAACCCTCTTCTTCTGTTATGTGGTCAGAAAACACCAAGAACCACCATCCTTATTGTGTGAAAAGTTTGAGTTGGGTTGTTGATAAATAGTAAAAAAAAATAAAATTGGTTGTATCTATGAGTTGTATAGATGGAGGAGTAAGAAAATAATATTTTTAATAGAGGGTTGGGTTGGTGTAGATTGCGGATAAACATAGTCTAAGAACTTAATTAAGTAAATAGTGTTGGAAATTATTTATGTTTTAAACTTTTTAAATTCTGAGTTTGCTTGGAAATGATTGCGGGAGCTAGCGGTTGATAATGCACTGCAAGAAATAATAAGAAGATACTGGCAGAGTTTGACAATATAATCAGTTTTCTGTTAGCAATCATGCGATAAAAAATATAGACAAATCAAGGGCTCATATTTTTAGTATGTTCCATTGTAGTGTGAATTTATTCAGTTGAACTCTTAGAATGTGTGGATGCTGAGTTTCAGAGTAATTGTCGCTTTCTTGTTTTTACTCGTTGTACTCTTATATCGGATTAAATGGTTAATTTTTATTTTGAGGTCTTATTTTTTGTTTTTAAATCTTTGCTAGATTCTAATAGCTTATATGTAAAAGTTCTTGTTTAAATTAACACAAATTAAAAGCAGAAATTCTGAATGAAGCCACGTATATACTGATTGCAGAGAATCGACCACAGGGTTATGGATTTGATACATGGTAGATCAAGAACTATTGCAAAAGATAGAATAAGCAACTTGCCCGATGATATTATTCAGCACATTTTTTCTTTCCTTGACATAAAACATGCTATTCAAACTTGTACATTGTCTCGGAAGTGGAAGAATATTTGGACTTCATCGCCTCATCTTAACTTCAATAGTGGTTGCATGTTCCGTGATGCACCTCAATTTTCTGAGTTTGTGGCGAATGTTCTGTCTCGCCGCAACAATCAAACAGAGGTTTTTACAGCTGACCTCAGACTCGAAGGACTTGCCCAGTTAAGTGTTAAAGATGTCATAAACTATGTGTACTCACGTAATATTAGGCAATTAACCATGTTTTGGTCCAATACGTCATTCTCTGTGCTCCCACCATGTATCTTTAATTCTCACACTCTTAAACATCTCACCCTTCATACTCCTTACGCTCATAATCTTGAGATGAAAGTACCAAAATCAGCTTGGGACTTTCCAGCCTTAGAAACGCTGAATTTGAGTAATATGTCTTTCGATGAGGACGGTAATGATGATGTTAAAGATAAGAGCCTCAATATTTTTTTTAAGTGTCTGAACATACAGGACCTCACTTTACATGTGTGTTCCTTTCACGGTTTGGAGGTTTTCTATATATGTTGTCCACAACTTTCAAATCTCACAATTACAAGAGCGAGGGTATTTCCAAAGGTTTTCAACGTGGTCGCTCCTCAACTTCAGAATCTGACAACATCACTTGCGGCTTATTCATACAGAGTTATAAGATACCCCAATCCTTTTCGGCTGTCAACAAAGGGCCTCAGTTTTATAGAGAAGGTGAATCTCACAAGTTCCATATTTTTTAGTAGGGAATATGTTCCGGTGTTACTCGACTTGTTCCATACACTCTACAGTGCCAAATATCTTATTCTGCAAGCGAATATTATTGAGGTACACAAATACAAGTTGTTATTTTTTTATTTTTTTATTTTTTGAACGGCGAGTTAGTAGTTAGTGATTCGAGCTTACAGAGACATACAATTGGGCAGTATGCAAGCCTCGAACCTTCTATTTAATTCGGGGCCCTGAAGGTTCTTGGTGAGACTTGAACTCGAGACCTCTCCAAGAATACCTCCCTAAGGTTACCCTTGGTGGCCAACTGAGTTAGCTCAGCTTAGGGGTGTTCAGTGTTTGGTTTGACACCGAACAAATCGAAAAGTAAACGAGATCGATACCGAATAAATCCAAACCGAAAATTTTAATTGGTGTATGGTTTGGTTTGAAACCGAACCGAAGTATTTAATTGGTGTTTGGTTTGGTTATGGTTTGACAAAAATAAAACCAAACCAAACCGAAAAAACCGGATAACTCTATACAAATGAACTTTTTAACTATATATACATATTTTCTATCTTATGAGTTATCATTCAAACTAATCACTCACGGGATTAGGTATTGATGTATATCCCGAGAAACTGAGGAAGAGTTTGCCTACTTGAATCATATAAATTCTTATATGGAGTAAGTTTGAAATTACACTTGTGTCTAGATGATTGGAGATGGACTTATTCAAGTTAACGAGGATCCTAAAGATTTTCTTCAAAGAAAAAATTACCTTATTTCGCTTCCATTTAGTTCTGTAAAGTTTTAAAACTTTTGGAATTCTGTAAAAAAATTGTCGATTACTTGAGCACTTTTAAAAGCTTATAATTTGTTATTTTTACTTGAAAATTTAGGTTTTTGTTTGTGAATTCTACAATATATTTTGGAGTTTACATGAATTTGGTTTTTTTCGTTTAAACCAAAATCAAACCGAATTCTAATTTGGTTTATGGTTTGGTTTTATCAATACTATAATTGGTTTGGTTTTAATTTTAACTTTGAAATTTTCCAAATCAATTAACCCAAACCATACAACCCACGAACCCGAAAACCGAACCGATGAACACCCTTAGCTCAGTTGGTTCAAATACAAGTTGTTATTATCTGATTGTTACTGCTAAATGTATTTTACTATTACTATTTTAGCTATCGATTAGTTTTATTGTGTTGGGGATTAAAATGCAGTTTACAGTTTAGCCTTAAACCGTTTCCACTAAAGTAAGGTATCGGGTTTGACCGTAACTAGTTTTTATCTAAAATTTGTATATAAGAAAATTCACATTTTTTTTACCACTCGAGGAGAATCTTCTGTAAAATGATTGTGTGTATGATCGAATGTATCCATATGCATCTTATCCTATTGATTTGTATTATAAAGACAATCCTAATTTCTGTTTCTTCATATTGATGGTATATATTTGTGTTTTAGACTCTTGGGTCAGATCTGGAGGAACTTATGCATGAACCTTGTCCATTCAAAAACTTGAAGTGTTTGAAGATAACCAATATGGCATCGGCTCAAGAGGACACTATAGCAACAATTATCCCTCAAGTTAGAAACTACTTTCTCAAGAACTCGCCAAGTGCAAATTTCATCATCGATTAACCTCAGGTATTTTTCTTGTATGATCAATGTATTTGCTATCATATTCTTGATCATCACGAGTATGCAACCATATTAACAGAATGTAGTGGATATAAAAATAAAAAGGTTTATTCTAATTTGGCTGGTACTATATCCAGGGGCGGAGCCATTCACAAATTAGTGGGGTCACTTGCCCCCAATAAATTCTTCAATAATCAAACATTTCAGGGTTAAATTTTGAATTTTAATCGCAATGCCCTCATCAAAAAACTGAGATTGCCCCCAACCTAAAAGATGGTTGAAGAAAAAGAAGAAAGAACTGAAGAGTTTTTGAGGTTTTAATAAAGCTTTTTTAGTGAAGAAGATGATACAGGAAGAAGATAAGTTTATTTTTTTGGATATAATGCAAAGCATCTTATTGTTATTTATCTAAAATGATGCTTACTCCCGTCCTTTTGGTAGTGGGCTCTTTGTTGGCCCATGGATTACAAAAGTAAGTCACTTGAAAGTTGAAACAAATCAACAGTAAGTTTGTATTGCAAGTATACAATACTTTTTATCCATTTTTTTTTGTTCATTTTTTTTAAAGTAACAACAGTTAAAACTCTAAATCGAAAAAGTTGCCTTTTTAAAAAAATGCACTCAATTAGGATTTTTTTTTTATTATGATATACGTATGTAAAATCTTTGTTATGTGTTTTGCTAACGCCTTAAATTTTTTTAGTTTGAAAAATATATCTATGCTAATAACGTATATCCGACCCGACCCGGTTCGTCAAAATTTTTTTGCACCATCAAATGGCATAGTATCACAAATTTCTTTTGTCATATGCCCCCTTTGAGACTATTTGCTGGCTCCGCCACTGACTATATCATGAGAATCCCAGTATATGTTAAACTGAATGCACATCTCGAGTCTCCAAGAAAAAGTCAGATTTAACATCAAAAGGGAAAACAAAAGGGAAGTTATGAGATTATGTCGATTCTGGCACAACTGTTTCACAATTGAAAAGAGAGGGAAATCTTAACGATCTAATGTCTCAGTGATTCTATTTGAGTGTTATTCTATAGTTATATAGTCTAAAGGGCAAACTTAAAAATTTAGCCAAGAAGAAAACCTGTCAAACGGGTTAAAAAAAGCTCACATATTTTTTTTTGGGTAAAGGGGACTATCCCCGGTAAAATAAAAGTTATTTGATCAAATACCAATTGATATAATGCTACACCGGATTTTGTTAAAAAAAAAAAAAAAGCTCACATATTGCATTATTCTAAATTGCTTGCATAATATTTATGTACATCATTTCCGTTGTAAATGTTGCATTGTATGTTTCTGTCTCTGTAACTTTCTAACAGTTAGCATTCATCGTCAAGTGTTGCATTGACAGGAAGCAATAGGATCACTCAACCTTCAGTGAGCATTCATGAGTAGTTTTGTCAGGCATCTGTATATTGCTTTAGTAGAGTACCCAGGTGCTTGTGGGTCGACGTAGATGTTTGTTCTTTTGCTACGTATTGGTACCTTATGTTTGTCAAGGTTTTCGTTCAATGTGTAAGCTTGATTTAGCCGTCTTTCGTGTTAATTATAAGGTTTGACTATATACAAATATATGCTAGAATTTGGAAGCCTCGGAGTTGACATTTTTTTCTAAATATATATAGAAAGATAATTTAACTCTTATCGCGATAAGATAATTAATTTCATTTGTGGGATATTTTAATTTTAAAATAAATAATTAATTTTTTTGTATTTGATGAAATAAATGTATGATTTATATCTACTTGTATGATCTTAGGAAAGAAAGTGTTTTCAACCTAAAAATTTTCTCTTGAATTTCTTACAAGTTTTTTTATGTACACATGTTACAATGGTTGAATATTTTTTGATAATATGTACAAATTTTGCATCGAAATTGATATATGTCCATATTTAAAGATTTACTTTCCTATTTGTTTTCATAGATCTATTCCATTATAAATATCATAATAAAAACTGCAGTGCTTTGTTTAAGTTTGGAGAGTCATGGATTGGATGCCTTGGCTTCCAATATCATGTTCGACATCTTGAAAAGATGTCCCGTTAAATCTTTGGTTCGTTTCCGTTGTGTATCCATAGTTCCATACAATGGTGCAAGTATGTAGACGATTTCCACCTTGCCATCATCCACGGTGAGCGTGTTACCGAAGAACCCACACAAATAATGTTCCAATATATTATACAAAACGACATACCAGTCTTTGTTTCCACATGACTCATCACTCTGGTACTACCGATCATGTCATGAGGCCGAAAAAGGACCCAGATTTTGAATTTGTGCGCAAGAAACCGTCCTCCAGAATCATGTTCCACAATGGGTGTTTGCATTGGTTCGCCTTTTATCATGGAACGCCAACTGTGATAATGGAAAACGTGTAGTATGGTTTGATGTAAAAAAGGAGGAATTTGGGTTAATTAATCCTCCCAAAACAATGAGTAATAGTCGTCGTCCCAATAGGAAATTCTTCAGTTGCTTATGCGACCAATTGGTTAATCTAAACGGCCAAGTTGGATACTTTTGTGATACCACAATGGAAGTTTGGGTATTAAACCATAAGAAAGAATGGGTGCTACACTGTCAAATTGACGACCAAGAATTTCCCCGTGGCTACATAAAGGTTTTAGGTTGCCTGAATAAAGATGGGGACATATTAATTAAATATACCAAAGAAGATGCAGGAAAGGAGTTGTTCTTCGTCCAAAACCTCAAAGATGGCGTTTTACAAGAAATACACATCGTTGGTCGGGAAGTGGTATATAAAACAGACATTGCTATGTTTCCCAATAGCCTATTTTAATTTCATTCCGTAACATTATCACAAATTCCACTTCGATTAGAAAAACTTGGTTGGAAAAAAGATGTTGCAGCAAGTTATAAATTACTCACGACATGCCTATTTTCAGTTTCGAGTCGTTAATTAGTCAGGATTAGTATTACGTATTATTCTATTTTAGATTATTGGTTACTTTATTTTGCATCAATTGATATCTGTTGGTTACTTCAGTAGTTCAGTCTAATTTGTTCTAATGATTGTGTGTTTTTAGTTTTAGACCTGATTAATTATCAATCATTGATCTTCAATCATTGTTACAAAAATATTCACTAACTGCTAACATATACAACAAGCTAATGATGAAGCAACTTTAAAGAAACAAATTAAAGAACGATAAAGAAACAGATCCTAAAGTTGATGAAATATGTATGTGAATTACAAAACACGAGATATTACAAAGAAACGATATTGCTGTTTATAAATTTATTATCCTACTGCAACTTTGAACATTTATACTGCAGTTTCATATATATATGCATATAAAGGAGCTCAAACTGAGCATACCGTAATCTAAAACTCTGAATCAGCCACTAAATAACACGTCATTTGAGGTTTAGACCTAAACCGACACCTTTGGTAGATAATGCAACCTAACAGAATATATTGTATCTAACATGATGGCATTCTTATTATTGTTAGAATGATATGATTATTATTCACCACAATATAGAAGATTACATCAGACCCTAACGGACCCTAAGCGTACAAACCGGGCTCGGCCTTATTTATCCTCTAATAATTAGTGTATCTTCTAGAACACATCCCGGTTGAACCGCCCATGCATTAAGTTGCCTTCTTCTGCTTCTGCTTGGTTTTGACGCATAGTTAATGCATAGTTTTTCAACTCCAAGGTTGACACCTTCTTCATTAAATCTAGCTCGTTTCCATGTTTACTAAGTACACCACGTTTAAGTGTTTCAACTAGTTCCTTCAAAGCCACATGTTCCCTTAAAAGAGCTTCATTTTGTTCCTTCAGAAACACGTTTTCCTTTTCCTTAGAAATAAGTATTCTGTTTTGTTCCTTCAAAGCCACGTTTTCCTGCAAGAGAGTTGCATTTTGTTGTCGTAAATATTCTTCACTCGTGGCTGTTGCTGCATTTGCGGAACCAGAATGCCCGTCCACATGTGTAATATGAAGCTTATCAAAACTCCTGGTGACAGAATCAACAGTAGAACGGCTACAACGAAGCTTGACCAACGGAAAAGACTCACCAGCTTCTTCAAAATTAGATCTCTTACGACACACCGTTGCAGCAGCAGCAGACATCGTACGTCTTAGATATGTTATTGGAGGAATTCTAGGTTTTGTGATTGATGGGAAGTTATCGCAGGGAAGATCTGGGAGGTCGGGTTTGGTATTTGTAGATGTTTGAGGCGGTGGAAGAATCTTGTCGGTGGGTTTTTTCGAACAATGTATTTTTATATATTACGGAGTAAAATTAACTAGGTTATTATTAATACTCCTTTTTTATGCTAATTTTTTTTTTTTTAGATTTCGATTTAGCACTATTATAAAGTATTATATATACGGTGTTAGATGACAAATGAGCAACAAGCTACGCTGTTAATTTTTTTAACGGTATTTACGCTGTTAATTTTTTTAACGGTATTTATATACGATTAAGGCAAAAGGAGCTCATTTTATCGGTCATGTAACTATGAAAAAAGGCTCATTAAATCAACGACGTTCACAAATATTCTCTCTATAGACACCCACTAATAAATTCTAAGTCTTTACTAAGAGTTCCTCCAAAAAGCTTCACTCCAAAACACGGTCTCCAGACAAAAAAAAAAAAAAAAACCCTAACGAAGCTTAAAAAAAACCAAAATATCTCTGTCTTCTATTCTAAATTATTGGTAACTACTTACTTTATTTTTCATCAATAAGTATCTGTTGATTACTTTATTTTGTTTTTACAATAGTATTTTATGAGTACGCCATTCAATTGTGGCTACGATCAAATGCATAAACTTGATTTTCAATCATTGATCGATCCTCAATGGTTGTTGCAAAATATTCACTAGCTTCTAACGTATAACAAGCTAATGATGAAGCAACTTTAAAAAACAAAGAGCGATAAAGAAACATATCCTAAAGCTAATGAAACAATATGCATGTGAATTAAAACCAATGTTGTAAAACAAGGGCTAGACGGTCATTTAGACGACGCATAGGTCGTTAGGTGGTCATACTCCGTCTAGGCATGCCTAGGAGCTAGACGGTAAAAAAAAGTCAAGAAAGTTAACAAAAAGTCAATATTTTTAAAAAAAATTAAGGTTTTCTTTCTAATATTCCTCATATTTATTTTAACGTAACATTTTAAATTAGTTGATAAACGAATGATTATAAACATAAAGTAATGGGTTTTTCGTATGAAATTGGAACCAATTGAATTATATGTTCACGTTTGAAGATTTAAGCACTTAAATTGTTATGTTTTATTTGTCTATTTTGCAAGAACTTCGAATTATTTGAAATTAAAAGTGTTTTTTTATGTTATACATATTATTTATAATATTTACATACATAAAATTTCAATCAGCCTAAGCGCCGTCTAGATGAATTCTATCTCAAAGGTCGACCACTGCCTTACTAGCGCCTACCGATTTCTACAACCTTGATTAAAACACGATATTACAATGAAACGATGTAGATGTATTATAAATATTTTATACTACAAGTTATTAGACGATAGGTATTGGTCTAAGCTTGATTGTGAGTTTATTGTTCATTAGAGTTTGTATTAGGTTGAATATTATAAAAGCTATGTATTTAAATACATACATTTGATAATAAACAATCTAATACAAACTGTAAACCTAATGGATTACAAACCTAGAATCAAACTTGGTCAATACTTATAGTCTAATAATACCACTTTGAACATATATAGCATATAACGAGCTAAATTTTTTTTGAATGAACCTAATGTAAAATATACAACATTCATATTGTGTAGTATGTGACTGAATAAACGTTTTTAACAACCAATGTTTATTCATGTCGTTTCCAGAACTTCCATGCTGTTTCTTCAAGTAATTGACATCGCTACCACGGTATTTATAGTAACAGTATATCTTACGACATATGTAAGTGGTAGATTAAATTTAGAATCTTGATTTCGAAGAAACCCATTGAATGCAAAGATTATAATAGAAGTAATGCAGTTTTCTTTTATCACTGATTAGAGCAGGGGGAATCCGTGAGCCATAGCTTGGTGCTATGGCTTAAAAAGTGCTGTCACGTCAGCTTTTTTCTCACGGCATCAGTTTTTTTCACGGCACCAGTTTTCACTGACAACCCTGAGCCGTGAGAAAACTGGTGCCATGAGAGTAAAAAGTGGTATAAGGGGCCCACATATACCATAATTAAAATACAAAAAAAAATAAAAAAATCAGAAAAACCCATGGCGAGGGCTGGTGGTTATGACGCCAAGCCCACGGCTCAGGGAGAAGGAGTCCTAAGCCATAATCTTTTCTTGCGTTTTGACCATGGCGCCAAGCCATGGCACTGGATTCCCCAAGCTCTTAACTTGTTGTACCTATAACGATAAATATTGATAAATATTATTACTGTAATAAAAAAATTAAAGAAAAACCATACATTTCATGACGATATAGAATGTACTTTGGACGTGAGTTTGTGACATGTTGTACACTCACTAATCACAATAATATTCAAAGCACAAGGAGTCATCACTCCAAGTGAGTCTAATTTGAAGTGTTACGTCAGCAAAACTCACTCACTTACTTACATGAAAAAAACAGGGGAGTCATCACTCCAAGTGATTTCCAGTTTTTCAGAATTTTACAAAACACCCCCGAAACAAACTTAAATATTTTATTAAATATAACCAACATTACAATACTTTTAAAATAAAATGAACATAATAAAAAAGATATACGAAAATTAAAAAAACATACGAAAATTAAAAAACATACGAAAATTAAAAATCATACGACCCGCCGTTTAGTTTTCTTCATCTTCATATGCATCTTCATCTCCGTGGTCAATTTGATTCCAGATATGATCCATAAGGTTTTGTTGAAGACTTTGATGAGTTTGTCGGTCGCGCAGTTCTTTGTTTTTTCTTCGGTAAACTTCACACCGATCAACCCATGTTCGTTGCATATTTCTTGACGGGTTAACATAATTTTGGTTCCAATCTAAAACCTGCATACTTTGATCTTTCAAAATCATGTTATGAAGTATGATGCACGTATACATGAGTCGCCGTAAGGTGTTTACTTCATACACGCGTGCTGGTTGACGTAGTATTCCCCAACATCCTTGGAGAACACCAAATGCATGTTCAACATCTTTCCGTGCACCTTCTAGACGCCTTTTGAAGTGAGCATGTTTGGCGTCAGTTGCAACCGTGAAAGACTTCACGAAACTCTTCCATTGTGGGTAAATACCATCCGCTAAGTAATACCCATTTTGATACTGAACTCCGTTAACCGTATACGGTTTTACCGGTGCTTCGTCATTCAGAAGGTCATCAAATAACGGAGAATTATCTAAAACATTAATATCGTTATTCGCACCTGCCATCCAAAAAAACGCATGCCAAATCCACAGATCCTGCGAAGCAACAACTTCAAGCATCAAAGTAGAGAGTGTTTGTGTTTTGGTGTGTAAGAAATGGTTGATTTTGAGTTATATTTATAGACAGATCGAAAAATATAGCCGTTATAATTCAAATTTCAAAAACTAGCTGTTGGGGGGTGAAATGAAATTTTTTCAAAAAGATAGCCGTTCGGGGGGGGGGGGGGGGGGGGGGGGGGGAATGAAACTTTAAAAAAAAAAACAGACCACACAACGTGGGTATGCCCATGTAGGGTTCCCGCGCCGCGGGTTTTATCGCCCGTTAGAGTCATCGCGCGGCCAACGCCGTGGGTTTGGCACCCCACGACGCCACCACTCCGTGCCCTATCAAGGTTACTTTTCGTAATTATTAAGTGGTGTTTGTTTTATTAAAATATTTTGAGTTTGAATTTAACTATCATATCTTAATAAGATGAGATGTGGTTATAATGAATTTAATTATCACATCTTATTGATAAGATGTAGTTATAATGTTTAAATGTAAATAGAATAATTTTGTTTAAACTATAAAATACGATAAAATATAACTTAGGTACAAGTGAAATAAAATATTCTTTCATTGATAATTCAATACTGTTAATACAAGGGTTAAGTTCATATATTGGTAATGTACTTTTTATCGTTTACACATTTAGGTAATATACTAATTTTATAATTAATATAGTTATTCAAACCGGCTAACGTTTTGCAATAGGCTAATGATTTGCACACTCTTAAAAGTTATTCGCACACTCAAAATATTGTATGTTTTGCCATTTATACCCTTACAACACTTAGTGGAGTGTGTAACAATTAATGGTATAAATGTCACAACACATAAATTTGAATGTCCCAATAACTTTTGAGAGTGTGCAAATTAACTCACTTTGTAATATAGGTGTAAGATGATAGGTTGAGTTTGTCAACTAGATAGTTAATTTCCACGTGGGTATTTTTTTTAAATTTATTTTCCAGCTGTGTAAATCATATACTCTAATAACCCAACTCTACCTGTTATAAACATCCACCTGTTTAATTCAACCCGGCCTACATCGCTTGTTTTATCTCATTACCAACCATATTTACATTTTTTTCTTCAAAAACCATCACCAGTTATATGGTTAGGGTCATCACTAAATTCATTTAAGATCTTATCAACAAAATATTCTCGTAATAATATGGATCTAAAGTACTATGATATTTGAGGTACAAATGTCCTGGTCATAATATGGATCAAAATAAAGAGCTACATTTGTACTGTCAAAAATCGACCACATCAGATGTGATGGTACCGTCACCATCTTTACCAACATGGTGGGTCGTGTTGGGGTTTATACTCCAGTAAAAGAAAAATGATCCTCAAAAGAGTAGTTGTGTTCAAGCGGGTTGTGATCGGCTGTGTGGATGTTAGTAACAAGATCAAACAAACAAAAAGAAGAAAGAAAAAGAGATCCATTTATGAGCATAAAACTGATACTATCATCATCTTCATTATTAAAAATTAATGACATAAACTAAAAAAGGCAGATTAAAGTGAAAAATGTTAAGGTGTTTGAATTATAGTTATAGAAAATCTAAGGAGAATGGAGTGATTGGAGAAGAAGAGTGAAGAGTGTGAAAAAGAAGATAAGGTTTGTGAGAAATTAAAAAAAGGTCAATATCTTAGGTGTCACTACAAGAAAATAGGTCTGTTAGAACTCCTATAAAAGTCCTAATACAATACTTAATAGGACTTCTGATTTTATAGGACCAATTTGAATGTGTCTTCTATATCAGGGTTGTATTAAATGTCTAGGACCCTTTCAGGTGACCTTATAAGTGCAATACTTATCAAACCAATTTTATGGTTCTATAATACACTAGCTTAAAGACCCATCTAACGCCGAGAGTAGTTTAAAGAATGATTTTCGTAATAAAAAATTAATTGATGTTTATATTAAAAAAAATAAAACAGGACCTCGTAATATACGAATACAATAATATAAAAAACATGAATAATAAGCTACTAAAGTTTGTAACCATAATAAAAAAAGCATTCTATTCATTAGGGTCTTTAATCCATTAGGGTCTTCACGCATGACGTTTGTGAGTCCCAATTAAGTGAAAAGAAATTGTCCATTTCATTAACACCTGAAAGTTGAACAATAAAAGTTATTAGAATGAATATCAGTGTTTAAAATACATCATTTTTACTATCCATACATACACCATTAAAGTAAAATACATGGAAGCATCAGTAGAAAGTTTGATATATCAATTCGTTGAAGCACCAGTAGCAAGAAATATTTGTATATAAGTGTTTAAAATACACCACTTCTAGAGCCGCAACAATAAGTTATGTTTAAAATACCCACAACACTCTCTTCACGCCAAGACCTTTTTCAGCAGAACCTTACGAAGCACATGTTGATCCCTTTGATTGGATCTATATTCTGTTAAGAATTAGTATAGTAGTTTATAATCAAACTAAAACACTTTGAGAACTCTTACTCAACTAAATAAGTTATGCGGAATCTAACTTATAAAGCACAGAAGAACATAATTACTTTTAACTATTCGATTCTCTTATTAATCGACTTGAATGAGGTACATGAATGTCATCGTACCTATGTTACTTTTATAGAGTAAGGAACCCTAGAAACTTTAGAATATTCTATAAAGATAAGTATATCACACACGATATATTATCAATATTCTAACTATTAAGTGTATCACATAAGATATACTCTAACTATAACTATGACATATCCTTTACAAAGATATATTCGTCCTAATCAATATAGCAGTACTTTTACTTAACATTAACAGTACTTGCTATGTACCGTGTTAACACTATCGGTACTTGCCAACACTAACAGTACTTATACTTACACTAACAGTACTTGGTACTTTACAAATAATTCCCAATAATCCTCCCCTAAACAAGAATGAAAACTTGTTTTCTTCTTGTTTCTCTTTGTACTGAATGTATTAGAATACATGTCTTCAGTCTTCTCTTCAAACTTGGATTGAACTTGGTAATTTGTACTTGTATCCAACTGAATGTAGCCAAACACTTTTATGCAGATCTTCTTCTGATAAGATAACCTTTAAGTCTCATGAATATCATCTTTGTCTTCAAATATGATCTTCTTGTGTCTTGTAAACATTCATTTTGTTTTGCAGCAACAGTAATTGTCTTATTGAGTTAAATCTATGAACTCTTGATCAAAAACCTTCTTTCTTGATTTGATGAGACAAAACCTTCTGAGTATTCTTTCTTTGAAACTAATATTCCTTTGCTTGCATCTTCATACCTAAAATAAAACAGTTAACAACAAAAACCAATCTGTATTAGCTTCATGATTTTTAGCAAATCATCAGCTATCAACGGATTTGATTTATTCTTTACCAGTTAGTCGTACACTCTGGAATAACCAATACTTTATTCATAAAGAATAAGGTTATTGATAACCCTAAAATTTTTGGTAAATTGTCAACCATCAACGGATTTGATAATGTCTTTACCTAGTACCGATTGTCTAGGACTAGCCAACTCTTTGTCTCGAAACATGGTGAGTTAGAACCATATAGTTTTTAGCAAACTACCAGTTGTCAACGGATTTGAGAAGTCTTTACCACAAAACGTTTGCTTATGGACTAGCCAGTTCTTCTGTGTGTTAGACATGGTGAACTGAGAACCATTTGTGAAGTGTGATTGTAAATCAAACACTTAAGGCTCTTTCTCAGCTTCTTCCTCTTTCTCCAAATCCTTGATTTGTTGTTTAACCATTCTCATCAACTCCAAAGCACTAGCAGACTCTTCTGAAACTTCTAATTGTTGCTCTAACATTCTTTCCAACAATCTTCTTCCAAAAAGATATCTCTTTTCTTGAAGCATATAGTAGGTTATGTCATCTACATCCAATGTATGTATCCCAGATGATCTATAATATCTCCAATAACTAGGAACTTGATTCTCTAAGTCCTTCAATATTCTTTGTGTATGTTTATGGACTTTTATTTAATAGTCGTGTGATAGGATCGAACTCGAGATTACGGGATTGCACACAATACGTAAAGAGTTAATATAAATAATAAATATATATATTGTATCTATTAATTTATTTAATAAATATATTTATGTATTTATTAATTTAACCGAGCAAGTAACTATATAACTTTAACGATCGTTAAATAATTAATAGTTAAGTTATAATGAATGTTAAATAAACATATAGTATGTATAAACAAAAGGAAAGAAGTTTGGAAGATTCCGGAACACCCCATAGGGGTGTTCAACCGTCGGTTATGCCCTAGGGGCGGGGGGGGGGGGGGGGGGGGGGGGGGGTAAAAGTTGCCTTATATTTATTGGGCTACAATGGGTTGGAAGTCTATAAATACACCTCCTAATCCCCTCATAATCACAACATCATAAATCTTTTCCCCTCTTCTTTCTCTTGGTCGATCGACGCCCCACACCAAGGAAGGGTTTCGGTTAGTTTTTCTTGGTTGATCGATTGTATACATAATCTAGTCCTAGCCCCTCTCTAGGGTTGTTGGGTAGATTAATTAAAATCGTTGTAGCTCGGTTTTCACGTGCTAGAATCACGATTAGCTCGTTGTACTACGTGTGTACAAGAACGTAATATAGTCTTACTTTAGACTATATCTTGGTATATACGGTTTAAACCCGAATAGGTGATTTGTTCTTCGTCTTGTGGAATTGCTTTAGCGTAAAGGTATGTAACCCTAATTCGATTAATTATAATTGTGTTATTAATTATGATCTTGTTAAATCGCTTCCGCTATATGTGCTTTGATCTCGTTTAGGGTTTTATATAATTATTATGATACTAAAAACCTACAGTGGCATCGAGACACGTTTTAACATGTTATAATTATCGAAAATCTAAAGTTTTTTAAATATAATTGTTTTGAGTTAAAAGTACATGTTTTTTAGGTTTTTCATAAAATTAGGGTTTTGTTATTTTAAAATTAGGGTTTTACTCTATTTTTAACTAAAAAGGTGAATTGTTTTGAAACCCTAAATTACATGTGAGATAATTTTAGATTATATTGCATGATTAATTGTTATGTCATGTATGGTTACGATCCGTAGAGATATTGTTAAGATTTGCGGGGATTCCATGATTACGTGCATGTTTTCATGGATCGTAAAATTATATGTTTATATGATTTTATGTGCTATGTGATTATTTGATTCAATAAATCTAGAATTAGGGAAGACTTTTATAAAGAGATATAAAGACCTAGATTTGATGATTATTGAATAAATCGTATGCATGTGGCTATTTGATTTATTTGTTGCACATATAAATTGTTATTATGTGTTTATGATTTAGTTTTTTTTTCTTGTTTATATAAAATTGTTGAATTGTTGTAAACAAGGGTTATTTTTGAAAAGAATAATATGGACTAAATTATATAAAAAATAATGATTTGTTAAGAGATTTAAATTACATAAGATTACGTTGATTGGTGAATTGCAATAATAATCTAACGGCCTACTAAATTTGACAAACTATAAAGTGGGTATAACGCACCGCTGGTCATGTACCCGGTTAAGGAAGGAGGTGTTATGCCATTAGTCGCTAACCAAATTCCCGGCTCTCCTGTGCGTCAAATTAGAATTACCTACGATTATTAATTGAATTGTACCTTAAGGGTGATTTACCACAAATTAACATCCGAACCACAATGAATAAGGGTATTGCTTTGTGCGTAGGCGAGTTCTAGCAAAGTACGACGTGATGAGTTGTGGATAAATTCTTTAAATGGTTTAACCAATACCGCAACATAATTTATGAAGAAATTTAATCTCATGAAAAAGTTTACTAAATATTTTTTATTAAACTTATGCTATGGAGATTGTATGCATGCTTCTCCATACGTTAATTTTGACATCAAAGTTTATACCCTTAAAATTTAAGTCGAATGCTCCTAATTGACGAATACATGGAATTACTTCGTCATCAAATGAGATTTTTGGATGATGTTGTGATGGAGAGAAAACCATTTGTAGAATGAGAATTCGTATGATGGTTTTACGTTACTTAGATTAGATGACTTAATTAAGTTACTCAGTGAGATTTGGAAACTTAATGCATTAAGATGGGATGAAACATGTTTACAATGAGAAATGTTTTTAGCAATGTAAATCCCTTAAATATCTAGAAATTGAAAATTGTTTGTCAATTGAATTGTTCGATAAGTCGATGTGTTGAGTACATTCATTACTAGCAGATCAACTAATGTAATGGATCTATGTCAATATAGTTCTAGAATTCAAGGAAAATAATATGGTTTTAATACCACGGTAATTTTATTTTCTTGAAAGTATTTTGTTATTGAAAATACTAATATTTGAACTTATTTATGTAGAAATGGCTCAACCCACCAATAAAACGATAAGTTCTGCGTTCAAAGCTTTCTTTGAACGACCTGAACTTACTGGCCCAAACTTCAATGATTGGTACCGCTCGCTAAGAATTGTCTTGAGAGCAGCGGGTACTATCGATATCTTGACTACTCCCTATCCAGAGGATCTTGCAGAAGGAGCATCTGATACGTAAAGGCTTGAACACGCTGCTAATATTAAGAAGCACTCTAAGTTGGCTTGCTTAATGCTAGGAAAATGGTTCCTGCACTTCAATAGAAGTATGAGATATTTTCTCCGAAGCGAATGCTTGATGAGCTCTAGGCTATGTTCGAGAAGCCGCAAGCTGTGGAGATCTAAGACTAAGTAGATGCTTTGCATAGCTGCAAGCAAGCTCCAGGAAAGTCTGTAAGTGCCCCTTATTTGGAGATGAGGGGTTATATGGACAACTCATTGCACTAGGACAACCCTATGATCATAATATGTCTATCAACTTGATCAATAGGCCCCTTAACAAGGACTTCAATGATTTCGTTAGAAACTATAATATGCATTGCACGGGGAATACAGTTATTGATTTGCATGCAATGCTCATTGACTATGAAAAGGGGTTGAAAAATAAGGCATCTACCGCTACGCCTTCTGTACTAACCATACAAAAGGGTAGAGTGAGTAAGCCAAAACCGCAAGCGAACAAGAAGAAAGGCAAAGGCAAGGGTAATAAGGGCAAACAAGTTGCGACTTATTCGAAACCCAAGCAGAACTTTGTTAAGAGGAGTCAATCTCAAAAGGATGAGAATTGTCACCATTGCAAGGCAAGTGGTCACTAGAAGAGGAATTGCCCTCTTTACCTCGAAGAATTATGAGAAATAAAGAAGAAATCTGAGCAAAGCTTTGCAGCTTCAGGTACTTTATTTATGATTGAATTGTTCAATTTAACATACAAATTAAATTCTTGGGTATATGATACGGGATGCGGTATTAACATTTGTAATACGTTGCAGGGATTTAATCTGGAAAGGAAGCCTTCCTATAGGGAACAATATCTGCAAGTTGGCAATGGCGCACATGCAGCAGTTGAAGCTATAGGAACTTTTGATCTAGTTTTACCTTCGGGTTTAGTACTGAGATTAAATGATTGTCATTATGCACCTAAAATTGTTAGGGGTGTTATTTTCTTTTCTTGTTTGTTAAATAATGGATTCGTTCACACGATTGATAATAATGGAATTTCTGTTTGGAAAAATGGTATTTTCTATTTTAATGCAATTTTTGTGAATGGTGTGTTTGAATTAGACATGCATGATAATGAATCCAAGAACGATAAACCTGTATTTAGCATGAGTAAGAAGAGAAATTTTGACAAGAACTCTTCTTATCTTTGGCATTGTAGACTTGCCCATATAGGGAAGAATCGTATAAAAAAGCTTCAACGTGAAGGTCTTTTGGAAAATATCAATGATGAATCATTTGATAAATGTGAGTCTTGTATCTCTGGAAAGATGACCAAGAAACCTTTTAATAGCAATATTGAAAGGGCTACTGATCTACTTGGACTTATACATACTGATGTGTGTGGAACACTTACACACACGTCAAAGAAATGTGCTAGCTACTTCTTAACATTTACGGATGATTTTAGCCATTATGGTTATGTTTATTTACTTAAGCATAAACATGAGGTATTTGAAACATTCAAAGTGTTTAAAGCAGAAGTAGAACTGCAATTAGGGAAGAAGATTAAAGCTCTTCGTTCTAATAAAGGTGGTAATATTTAAGTTAAGAGTTTATAGATTATCTAAGTGAGAATGGAATTGTTCAGCATCTTACTTCTCCCTTTAATCCACAACAAAATAGTGTATCCGAAAAGAGAAATCGTACATTATTGGATATGGTACGATCTATATTTAATCTTACAACTTTACCTTTATCCTTTTGGGATTATGCTCTAGAATATGCTGTTCGTATATTAAATATGGTTCCCACAAAGAAGGTCGATAAGACACCATATGAACTATGGTATGACAAGAAGCCATATTTGTCTTATTTAAAGGTATGGGGTTGCGAGGCGTATGTGAAACGTGACTCGGGTGACAAACTCCAACAACGATCTGTAAAATGTATCCTTGTAGGATACCCTAAGGAAACTATGGGTTACTACTTTTATTATCCACCTGAGAACAAAGTTATTGTTTCTAGGTATGGAGACTTCCTTGAATCTGATCTTGTAAACCAAGAATTCAGTGGGAGAAATTATGATCTTGAGGAGAGTCATATAGATACATTACCTTCTGAAAACACTAGCGATATAATTCGTGTAGAACCAGAAAGTCTGGCGGTTCCACCGGAGTTAGTTCCCTTGCGTAGATCTGCAAGGATTAAAACGTAGTAGCAATATGTGTCTTAACATAGAGGATGATGATGAGTTAGGGGATCTTGGTGAACGCGCTAATTATAAATCCGCCATACTTGATCCTGAGAAGGATAAGTGGATGGTTGCTATGGATGAGGAAATGAAATCTATGAAAGGAAATGATGTTTGGATTCTTGTAGAACCACCACCGAATGCTAAAGTAGTGAGACATAAGTGGATATACAAGAAGAAAACCGATATGGACGGAAAAGTACAATCCTATAAAGCTCGTTTAGTAGCTAAAGGTTTTACACAAACTTTTGGCGTAGACTACGAGGAGACATTTTCTCCTGTAGCAGACTTAAGAGCTATTAGGATTCTCATAGCTATAGCAGCATACTATGACTATGAGATATGACAAATGGATGTTAAAACTACCTTCTTGAACGGTCGCTTAGATGAAGACATCTATATGCAGCAACCAGAAGGGTATGTTGATCCTGAGAATCCAGGACATGTGTGCAAACTTCAAAGGTCCATTTATGGTTTGAAGCAAGCATCACGTCAATGGAATAAAAGATTTGATGAAGAAATCAAAAAGTTTGGATTTGTTCAGAATCGTGATGAGCCATGTCTATATCGTAAAGCTAGTGGGATTTATGTAGTATTTCTAGTCCTATATGTTGATGACATATTAATCATGGGAAGTAACATTCCAAGACTTAAAGTTGTTAAGGATTATCTTGGTAAATGTTTTTTTATGAAGGATTTAGGAGAAGCTACATACATTCTGGGAATTAAGATCTATCAGGATAGGAAAAGACTGTTAATTGGTCTATGTCAAGATTCTTATATAGATAAGATTTTGAAAAAGTATAATATGCATAATTCTAAGAAAGGTTTTCAACCTATGGAAGTTAAGCATAATCTGAGGCATGAGATGGATGCATCAAATCCTGAAGAGGAGGCATACATGCAAAAGGTGCCTTATTCGGCTGTAGGATCTATAATGTATGATGTTAGATGCACAAGGCCTGATGTGGCTTTTGCTCAGAACTTGGTCAGTAGATGCCAATAGAATCTAGGGAAGCTCCACTGGACTATTGTTAAACATATTCTAAAGTATTTAAGGAGTACGAAAGATATGTTTTTGGTATATGGTGGAAAACCAGACACATAACTAAATGTTACAGGTTTCTGTGATGCGTCCTGGAAATGTGATAAAGACAATACGAAGTCTCAGATGGGTTACGTTTTTGTTATCAATGGAGGAGCAGTTGACTGGAAGAGCAAGAAACAGACAACAATTGCACTGCATGCTACTCAATCTGAGTACATGGCTGCTTCAGAAGCTGCAATAGAAGTTGTTTGGATTAGGAAGTTTATTGAAGATCTTGGAGTGATTCCTTCAATTAAAGAACCTATTGATATGTATTGTGACAATTCTGCCGCAATAATATTTGCCAATGACCCTGGAGTCATGAAAGGCGCCAGACACTTTATGCGTAGACATCACTACGTCCGAGAACAAGTTGAAGCTCGGTAAATCAAATTGATAAAAGTTCACACAGATGATAACGTAGCAGATCCTTTGACTAAGGCATTGCCTAGACCAAAGGTAGTTAAGCATGCAAAGGCGATTGGGCTGCATCTAGCTAGCGAACTCATGCAATAAATCTGTGATTAGTATTTTGATAAAGGATGTTAAGATATTATTATATAATGAAATAAAGATTGGGTTTCGTTTATTTTTATTATTTAATAAGTGTATCCTATTTTACATGTTTTAATCCATGAATAAAAGTTATGCTAAATGTCTGTTGTCGATTAATAATATGGGAATATTATTAAACTAAGACAAATTAAAATAGTGATAGAGTATACTCGAAAGTATATTGATCGATTTTGGATGATATTCGATGAATCGAATATACGACTTATCCCAACTATATGTTATTCCTTTATGGATCTTTGTCATTAAGTAAAACATAAATAGTTATCCTTAGACTTGAGATACTAGGAAACTGTTATGAATCTAGTGCATCTCTGTGGAATAATCTAACCGCTAAACATAACTGGTAGCTATAAGGATTATTTTCGGAAGTGTTACAAAATTCATAAGTTTTGCTCGTAGTCAATATGGAATTTATTCCCTCCAATTTCGTTTTGGAGTTTAATACAGCTGGGTCCCTCGTGGATTAGTAAGATGTTTGTGTGGCCACACCCAAATTTGTTTTGGTAATCTTGGTAAATCTGTGAACGAGAAACAGAATGGTTAATGAAAGGAATGACTGAGATCCATATCCTTATTAACATTGTATTAAAAATCAAAGGATAATAATAACGATGCAAAATCGTTAAAAGGTTTTGTTCCGGAGACCTTACTCGAGTTGTACTAGAGACATTGCTATGTGTAACTAGACGCTAGTCAATGTAATCACGATATTTGAAATATGTCCAAGTGGGAGCTGTAAGTTTATGGACTTATATTTAATAGTCGTTCGATAGATCGAACTCGAGATTACGGGATTGTACACAATACGTAAAGAGTTAATATAATTAATATATTTATTGTATTTATTAATTTATTTAATAAATATATTTATATATTTATTAATATAACCGAGCAAGTAACTATATAACTTTAGCGATCGTTAAATAATTAATAGTTAAGTTATAACGAATGTTAAATAAACATATAGTATGTATAAAAAAAGGAAAGAAGTTTGGAAGCTTCCGGAACACCCCATAGGGGTGTTCGACCGTCAGTTATGCCCTGGGGGGGGGGGGGCAAAAGTTGCCTTATATTTATTGGGCTACAATGGGTTGGAAGTTTATAAATACACCTCCTAATACCCTCATAATCACAACATCATAAATCTTTTCCCCTCTTCTTTCTCTTGGTCGATCGACGCCCCACAACAAGGAAGGGTTTCGGTAGGTTTTTCTTGGTTGATCGATTGTATACATAATCTAGTCCTAGCCCCTCTCTAGGGTTGTTGGGTAGATTAATTACAAGAGTTGTAGCTCAGTTTTCACGTGCTAGAATCACGATTAGCTCGTTGTATTACGTGTGTACAAGAACGTAATATAGCCTTACTTTAGACTATATCTTGGTATATACGGTTTAAGCCCGAATCGGTGATTTGTTCTTCGTCTTGTGGAATTGCTTTAGCGTAAAGGTATGTAACCCTAATTCGATTAATTATAATTGTTTTATTAATTATGATCTTGTTAAATCGCTTCCGCTATATGTGCTTTGATCTCGTTTAGGGTTTTATATAATTGTTATGATACTAATAAACCTTCACTTTGATCACAAGTATGTGGACCATACATAAACTTCAGTTCATTCCTTACTAGTGTGACTTCTGCTTGACCTTCACTTCCACCTTCAACAAATCTGTTGAGATCTTGAATGTCGTGTCTGTCAAGGATGTGTAGAATCTCTTCTAGTAGTTTGAACATCCTGAATGTTCCATCTGACCTAGTAATTCCATGAATTTCTAATCCATCCTTCATAGCACTTGTCCATCTTATGATATCTGGCTTGTTTCCAAAGATTTCTGGGTCAATACACTGATCTTCAAAGTTCACTATCTTCAAGTTCTTTTTGCATCTTTCATCATCATCACTATCTTGTTCTGTAGGCTTCACCTTTTTCTTAGCCTCTTGCTTTTACTTGGTTGATCTTTTTCTTTTAATATCCTTGGAGGTTCCCTCAAACTCTATTGATCCCTCCTACAAATCAGTATGTATTGTTTCCTTAAGTACTGTTGACTGTGTATGTCCTGCTTGTACATTTTCAGTGTTCTTGTCAACATCTTAAGTTGTATTCTCCTCATCCATTCCTTGACTAATCTCTGATCCCTTTGAAACTTCTATCACCCTTTTCTTCTTCCTCACATAGGTATTCTTGATAGGTGGAGATGCTTCCTTTTGTCCAGCAATACTTGCATCAAGCCTAGGGGTACTTCTAAATTGTCTTTGTTGTTGAAGATGCTTCCTTACATCTTCAATATCCTTCTTGTCCTTTTCAGAACCAATTTCAACAAAATTCAACTTGGTCCTCTTATGTTGTTCATACAAAGCCTTGATTTCTTCAAAAGTCTTTCTGACCAATTGAGCAAAATTCTTGACTTTCTTGAGGTATGACATCATTTGATTTCTGATTTGCATAGTGGTTGGAGGCTTAACCCTTTCTTTTCTTCTCTTTTCTGTAAAGAATCTCTGTTGCTCCCTCACTAAATCATCAATTAGTATGTCTTTCTCCTCTTCATCATAAGCATCCCTTTCTTCAGCTATCAGTGATTCTGGAAGAAGCTCACTTGCTTTAAGTTCAGCCTGAATCCTATCATATTCTTCAATGTTCCATTCTTGCTACACTCTTTGGGCTTCAAGCAATTGTTGCTTAGCTTCAAGTTCTTCTTGTAGCTCTTCTTCATGCATTTGTTCTTTTAGTCTAAAAGCTAACTCTTGATCATGCTCTAGTTGATTGAATCTATTCATGACTTTGCTAATGTCATCACCTGAATCACTTTCTTCTTCATATTCAGATTGTAACACTTTCTTGCCCTTATCCTTTGGATTTATTTTAGGTTGTTTCTTCTTCAGCTTTGAAGATCTTCTTTCTTTATCTTCATTTGATTGCTGTGGAATGATAACACCTTTAGTGTGCTGTGAAGCTCGAATATTCTTGCCTTTAGCTTTTTCCTTCTTGGCAAGAATTTCTTGTTGTGCCTTTATCTCTGCTTCTGCTTGTCTTGCTTTTTCAGCTGAGCTCTTATCCCTTAGATCAAGCAGTACTTGTGCTAAATTCTCATCCTCTCCAAAAGGAGTTTGACTTTCTACAGAAGAAGGTAGTGAAGATTTTTCACCAGTGGTACTTGTAGTTGGCTTAGTTGGCTTAGCAGTACTTGGCTCTTCAATAGTATTTACTTCACCAGTGTAAGACACACTTGTTTCTTGAATCACCAAAATGTCTCCAGATACTTTTCCTTCCTTTGAAGTTGTCTTCTCAATATGTAACTCCTCAGTCTTGTCTGATCCATAACTCACTCTTGATCTTGATAGTACTTGGAAAGACTGTTTCTTGTGAAACCAAAATTGTCTTTGAGGTGGATTTGAAGACATAGGAAATTGAACATTGATTTCCTCTAGCTTCTCATAGAAACTACTCCAATTCACTTGTAGTTGTGGTGATTGAGGTTGTGGCTATGGCTGAGTCACCAAAATTTCTTCATTTTATGGTTCCTCATGAGCAGGTTGTGGTTCTTCTTGTTGCAGCTCCATGTTCGTAGGCTCCAAACTATCTTTTTCCACATTAGTCTCTATGCCATCACCATCTTCAAAATTTCCAATGGCATCATCAGCTTCAAAATGGATGTCATTTCCAGAGACCCTTGTATGAATGTCAGAAGAAGGTCCTTATTCTTCATCATTCCTCCCCTGTTTGGTTGCATTCAGTTGCCTTTTCTTGAGGTTCCTAAATCTTTGCTTCTTAAGAGCAGCCTTCTGAATTGTTCTGTTCTGCCTCATCCAAGGAGATACCTTATTCCTTAGCTTGATTAAAGTGGCTTCTAATTCAACAATTCTCTTATCTTGAGCAAGCTTCTCCTTTTGTAAAATATGTACCTGTTTGGACAAGCTAGTGCACAAAGCTGTTAAATTTGCAACATCCACCACCTCTGTTGCTTGTGCTTGTGGTGAACCACTAGCAGCAATTGAAACAGCAGGTGTGTGGATCATCTCATCTGAATGTGATTGATTACCAACATTGTCAGAAGAAGATTGAGAATCTTCAGAGGATTGGTAACTCTAGTGAGGATGAGTTTGCTGAGAAGCACTAGCTGAGCTAGGTTCCTCACCTTCTTGGTTGGCTGGTTAGGCTAACATGTTTGCAAATAAGGGTGTGACAGTTCTTGTAAAGGCATTTCCTTGTTTGGTCAAGAAAGAGAAATATCTCTTTTTGTTAATGTAGGAACATCCCATGTATTTGCTAACTCTGGTAGGTTAGGGATTTAGTCATTAACTAAAGCCTGAATGAATCTAGGATACATAAAAAACTTTTTAACTCCTTCCAAATTCCTAGTCATGCCTTCAAAAATTAATTTTGAAAAGTTAAAAACTCTATCCTTTTCTAGACAAGTACTAGCTGATGCCAATGCAGCAGGGATTTGATCAAAAGAAGTACTTTTGGAGCTCATACAGTGAATAATGGCATGAAAAGAAATTTCCATTATGGTGAAAATAAAGCTTTAAAGAAAGTAAGACTTTCCCTACCACCCTGATAACCCATGACTGCAAGGCCACCATGTATCTCTGTATTATTTAACATACTTAGTCCATGTTCATCATTTAGTCTTAAACTAGCCCTTAGCGGTACCTCAGTCACATAAATATTTCTATTATTCACCCTAGCCCTAATGCAAGGTTGATTATGACGAGTACCTATGACAGTAGTATTCCAAAATTGTGTAACAATAGAAATAGAGACAATGGGACTTACAGTAAGCGCAAAACAAATATGACTTCGAGACAAAAACCCAAGTATCTCATGGAAACCAAGAGAATCATCATTCTAAGCAAGGTTCTCAACTAGATTGTGCTTAGAGATCACTTGTAAAGCAGCCATTAGTATTTTTGATGATAGAAAAAGTAGAGAGAATGTTATAGAATTAAGAGATAAGAATAAAAGATTAGATGAATCAATTGTAAAATTGGAGTAAGTATTTATGTAAATAACAAACCCAAGCGCGAAGAAACTGCCAAATTTACAAAAGAGACCCTCAACGGTACAACGGATATGTAGCGGTACATGGAACATACTCAGTACTTGAATTTGTGCTAGCGGTACTTGGATCCAAAATGGTACCTCATAAATTTGACCAGTTCATGCATTTCACTATCATTATAACCTATTTTATCTCATTCTATCAACCTGCAATCACATCAAAAACACAAAACAAACACTATACAATAAAAATTAGCATAAAAATTGTACAACTATTACCTCCCTTAACATATGCAACAATTTATTGGTTGAGCATACCAATATGTGTGACCAAGAATTCAAATCTCTTTGCATCAAATGCCTCGGTCAACAAATCAGCTACATTGTTATCTATATGAATTTTCAAGACTTTAATAAGCTTTTTGTCATAGGCATCCCTTATAAAGTGATGTTTGATCTCAATATGCTTGGTCTTGGAGTGAAAGACTGGATTCTTGACAATGCAAATGGTACTTTCATTATCAATCTAGATCTTGGTGTTCATGAAGTTGAATCCATAGTCTAACAACTGATTTTGAATCCAAAGTACTTGTCCACAACAATGAGCAACAGCTACATATTCAGCTTCAGTTGTAGAAGTAGCAACAATAGTTTGCTTCTTACACTGCCATGATATGAGTCTTCTGCCTACGAATTAACAACCTACTGTTGTGGATTTCCTATCATGATTGGCTCCAGCATAATCACTATCTGAATAAGCTTCCAAATCAAATGTTGAGTCTCTAGGATACCATAATCCTAAATTAGGTTGACTTTTAAGATACTTAAAAATCCTTTTCCCAGCATGTAGATGTGACACCTTTGGTGACTTGCAACCTTGAACAAGCACACACAACAAACATAATATCTGGTCTTAAAGCAGTAAGATACATCAATGAATCAATCATTGACCTATATAGGTGAATATCAACATTTTCACCATGTTCATCTTTTGACAAAGATTTCTTAGCTTCAAAAGGTGTGCTTGTACTCATTGTATCCATACATGAAAATTTCTTCAAGATTTCAGCAACATAATTATCTTGGCTGATAAATATTGCATCCTTCCTTTGTTTGACTTGTAGTCCTAAAAAGAAAGTAAGTTCTCCTATAGAACTCATCTAAAATCTTCCTTTTATCAAAGCTTCAAACTCCTCACACCATGATTTCTTGGTTGAACCAAAATTAATGTCATCAACATAGACTTGTACTAGGATAATATCCTTAGTATTCTTTTTGATGAATAGAGTTATGTCAATGGTTCCTCTCCTATATCCATGTTCTAACAGAAAAGTGGATAAAGTTGCATAACAAGCCCTTGGAGCTTGATGTAAACCATAAAGTTCTTTGATAACCTTGTAGACTCTGTTGGGGAATTTAGGATCTACAAGACCTGGAGGTTGTGAAACATATACCTCCTCTGAAATAGTACCATAAAGAAAGGCACTTTTCACATCCATCTGATAGACTATAAAACCCATATATGATGCAAAGGCCAAAAATAACCTAATGGCTTCTATTCTTGCTACTAGTGCAAAAACCTCATCATAGTTTATCCCTTCTTCCTGTCTGTAGCCTTGAGAAACAAGCCTTACCTTGTTCCTTGATACAAGGATTTTGTATGGGTTCTAATTCTCTCGGAATCCTCTCGAATTGATCTAGGTCTTAAGTGGAATGATTTGTTCTTGGTTAATAAAAAGTGGTTGGTTTGTTTATCTATTTTAAACTAATGACAAGAAATTAAGTGTCGAAGAGTAAAATTAAAGACTTAAATGATTAAAGTGAAAAGACGATTTTAAAATTAAATGTTTGAAAACTTTAAAGATTATGTGAGGAAAATAAATGAACACTTAATAAAAACTAACACTTTGAAAACTTTGTGAAAAATTAAAACTTAGTTGGAAAAGACTAAAAGAAAGTAGGATCGTAACAAAACACCTCCAATCGGAAAATTATTCCGATCGTTTGATCGGAATATGAAGCAATGATGTCAATCGGAATACCAAAATGGGTGACAATCGGAATGTTAAAAAAGAGGTCTAATCGGAATACTTGGAAACTACCAATCGGAATACATGCGAAACGTGCCAATCGGAATATCAAGGATGGCATCAATCGGAATACTTGCTTGGAGGGACAAATCGGAATGTTGCCAAAATGGAACCAATCAGAAAAATTAAAACCCTTATCCGATCTATAGATCGGAAAGAAGGGGTGACCCTTGGTCGGAATGTACGATCGGAAAAGGGAGTTACCCTTTTCCGAAAATGGTGCAAATTCGGGACAAAAGCAAGGGAAATAAGCTATTATGACAAGCTAAAACCCAAAACTAACTCGAATCTATTAATAAGCTGATCAAATAAGCACTAAAAACAACTTTTCCAAACTCAAAGTAAACAACTTTTAAATCAAATCAATAAAAAGATGAACTTTTATAAAAACTTCAAAAAGTAAATAAGATAAATCAACAAATAAGCCAATAAGAACAAGGATCTTAAAGCTTATTTATGTATAAACTTAAGGAAACATAAAAAGTAATCAACTTTTTAAGCACAAATCATTGATGAACAACACGGATCACACGAGATTTGTACCAAAATCAATAAAAGTAAAAGAAAGGAAGGATGAGATTAAAGATTAAAACTTAAAAACTTGAACTTGAATTAATGAAAAAGTAATACAAAGTTTTGATCTTGAATGGAAAAAGATGAAATCTAGTGAGAGAAAGTTCTAAACTTTCTCTCTCTAAAACTAGAAACTACTTAAAGACTAAGTGTGTGAAAATTTGTGAGGTGAAGGCTTTATATAGGCGTGTGTATGGTGTTGATGGGCTCTTGATTGGGCTTTGATTCGGGCTTCTTTTTCTTCTTTCTTCTTTAGTCTTCATGCGTCTTTAAATAAACGTTTCCGACTTGGATTTGAGAAGTGTCGGTGAATAATTCCAACTCGTCTTATAATTTTTTTTTAATAGACTCGAGTTCTTCGACATATATGAATCTTCCATCTTTGGGTCTATTCTTCAATAAATCTTCAAATAGGCACAATGACTTCAAATCTTTTGCATTTCTTGGACAATAGACTTCGTCTTGAGTCTTTTTCCTCGATAAAACCCGTGTAATCCCATGTTTTCTTCATAGTTCATCCGGTTGACTCTGAAAACACAATAAACACAAAAACCACGCATAATTCCAAACAAATGATATTAAATACGTGTTTTGGTCTCGTTTTAGCCCGATTTAAGTGGTAAGAGGATGGGTGTTTTCACACCTATCAAATCCCCTACACTTAACCATTGCCATGCCCTCATGCAATGCTCAGTGACAAAGCACAGTTTCACTTTTCTCATTATCAATCAACCTTGGCCTTATTAAAATACCACTAAACAAAAATTTAAAGTACTAAGAGAAATTAAAACTTTAAGGTAAACAAGAGAATAGAAAATAACTTACGTGGAAATAACTTGTAAAGTGATCGAGGACTTACATTAGGGCTTCGGTGCTGCGAAGATTTATCACCCTCAAGTTTCACGTTCCCCAAACTAAGCTTAAAAACGAGATCATTGCTATTATAAGTTAGCAATTCAGACACTTGCACACATGGCTTAATTAAATGCTTAGACTCCCTTATTCCTAGGTGTATCACTTATATTTTATTTTTGTCTTAGAATGATCATGAAGATGCATTTTTGGACTTATTTCGATAGTTTATTAGGACTAAAAGCAAAGTAGGACGATTTGATCAATAGTTAGCTAAAGGACAAAATCTTTTAAAATTGCTTCTCGGGATATCAAAAAGTTCATATCTTGGCCTAACTTGGTTCGCGATTTGAGACCTTTCTCGGGCCGATATTTGGCATGTACTTCATACTTCATATCTTGAGAGACGTTCTTGAGATAATGGTCTTCTCATCGTAATAGAGTTTCTTCACTTGGAGACTTTTGAGGGGTACTCCAACTTTGTTGACCACGACTTCATGATTATTTCTTCAATCTCTAATTGGGATTTTGAGATACAACGATCCGCCTCCTTTTCGGACTTGGATCTATTTATCCTCATACCTTGTTAGGGTCTTTTCGGATAGATTTCTCCATGATCTTTATGGGAGTTGATTGCTTTTCGTCGTGAGTCTTGATCCTTCATATTGATTTTGGGAATAATGCTTTTCACATCACTTTTGGATCTTCAGCAATAAAATGGAATCCTCATGCCTTGTTAGGGCCTTTTCGGACTCGCCAATCTTCGCGCCACGCTTCATAAGTTATGCCATGGCTATGAACTCTTATCATTACCGAGCAACTTTTAAACGATCTTGGGCTAGAAGCTAAGTAACTTTTCAAATCGTACGACCTTACTTATTGCAGATAAATTATTAGCAAGTGATGGGAGAATAGGCAAATAATTACACCAAGTGAGCTTGTGCAAGAATACCGACTTATAATTGACTCTATCATTTCTCGTCCTCCACAATTTAAAATCTCAAGTAATGAGACTCGTGGATGCTTAGCCTAATAAACCAATTAAGGTCTACATGGTTAAGGATACTAGCTAGAATAAACTTGGATAAGTCTATTCGGGTTGAGTCAAAATAAACGCAACGGGCCTAATATGTCAAAGGTTTCTAAACTAGCTACACCACTTTATTAAAATTAGACTTTATTGCGGGATATATACATATGAAAGCAACGATAAAAATTTAAAAATTACGACTAAATGGCCAAAGTTAATTAAAAATTTGAAAAATGTTGAAAAAAATGATTTTCCGGTTAAATGAAGGCATTTTCATGGAAAAGTCCACTTAAAACTTCGATAGAAGTCCCCCCTACACTTAAGATAAACATTGTCCTCAATGTTTAAGCATGTGGGAAAAGTCTCCCCTACACTTATGACATTGTGCACGTTGGTTAACTCAAGTTAAGGAAGAGAGGACTAAACTGATCAATTTCAAATGTGAGTATGAAGAAAATTGAATCACGATAGTTGAGAGATAGAACCGGGATTTCGGATAACACGGGAGCACGGTTCTTCAAAGTTTCCAAGAGTGCACTTATCCCTGTAATCACATCACCACACAAATACAAGCACCTATGTAGGTCCCCCTACACTTAGGAGGTTAACACATAAAAAGATAGATACTCGGGCTGCCTCCCGAGGAGCGCTTGTTTTTGATAATCGAGTCACGAGCCTGACTCGACCCAAAATTAGTTCATGGGGAACGTGGTGAGGGATGGATTCATCTCCTGAGAGATGTCCTCACCAAAGTACAGCTTCAGACGCTGGCCATTCACCTTGAAATTGGGCCCATTTGGCTGAGAAAGCTCAATGGTCCCATACGGAAAGACGTTGGCGACGGTGAATGAACCAGACCAGCGGCTCTTCAACTTGCCAGAGAAGATCTTCAACCGAGAGTTAAAGAGTAAGACTTAATCACCAACGTGGCACTCTTGGTTCTTGATTTTTGCATCATGAAGGATCTTCGTCTTCTCTTTGTAGATCAACGAGTTCTCATAAGCTTCATTCCTCAGTTCGTTGAGCTCGTTGAGTTGAATCTTGCGATGATCACCGGCTTTGTTGATGTCGAAGTTAGCCCACTTCAAGGCCCAGTGAGCCTTATGCTCCAGCTCGATGGGAAGGTGGCATGCTTTCCCGTACACAAGACGATAAGGTGTACAACCGATCGGGGTCTTGTAAGCAGTACGGAAAGCCCACAGAGCATCATCTAACTTATCGGCCCACGCGGCACGATGCTCTCCCACAGTACGCTCCAAAATTCGCTTCAATCCATGATTGGATATCTCGGCTTGCCCATTGGTTTGGGGATGATAGGCGGTGGAAAGACGATGATTGACACCATACTTTGCCAAGACTCTTGCAAATTGATCGTTGCAAAAATGAGTCCCGCGGTCACTGATAAGAGCACGAGGAACGCCGAATCGAGCGAACAACGATTTCAAAAAGTTACAAACCACCCTTGCATCATTAGTAGGTAAAGCTTTGGCTTCAACCCACTTAGAAACGTAGTCAACGGCTACAAGGATGTATTTGTTTCCTTTAGAGGAAGGGAAAGGCCCCATAAAGTCGATACCCCAAACATCAAAGATTTCACATTCTTGTATGAAATTCTGAGGCATCTCGTCTTTATGTGTGATTGTGCCTTGTTTTTGGCAAGCATCACATCGTTTAACCATCTCGTGAGCATCACGATAGATGGTGGGCCAATAAAATCCCGAATCAAACACTTTTTTGGCGGTGTAGTTGGGACCAAAGTGACCACCAGTGGGTCCTTTGTGGCAAGCATCAAGGATTTCGAAAGCTGCCGGTCCATCAACACATCAGCGAATAATCAAGTCGGCACATTGTTTGAAAAGATACGGGTCATCCCAAAAGTAAGTCTTGATGTCTTTGAAGAACTTTTTCTTTTGCTGGGATGTTAACCCGTCAACGAGGATTCCACCTGCCAAGTAGTTTGCAATGTCCGCAAACCACGGGGTTTCGTCAGCAGTCGAGTTTATAGACATTAAGGTCTCCAGGGGAAAAGAATCATTGATTTCTTTGTTCGGATGATCCCCTGGTAAGGATCCTCAAGTCTGCTAAGATGGTCCGCGGTTAGGTTTTCTGCTCCTTTTTTATCGCGGATTTCGATTTTAAATTCCTGGAGCAGCAAAACCCAGCGAAGAAGTCTTGGTTTGGAATCTTGCTTTGTCAACAAGTACTTCAGCGCGGAATGATCAGTGTAAACGATTGTGGTGGAAAGGACAAGATAGGGGCGGAATTTTTCAAAGGCATAGACAACAGCTAAAAGCTCTTTTTCGGTTGTCGTATAATGCAATTGTGCCCCCGTCATTGTCTTGCTAGCATAATGGATTGGTTGGAATTGTTTGTTCACTCTTTGTCCCAGAACCGCTCCAATAGCAAAATCACTAGCATCGCACATCAACTCAAAAGGCAGCTCCCAATTAGGGGTAACAAAGACGGGTGCCTTAGTAAGCTTATCCTTAAGCGAGTTGAAGGCTTCAAGACACTCTTTGGAGAAGATAAAAGGAGTATCTTTTTCCAAGAGGTGGGTCATCGGGCGAGCGATTTGAGAAAAATCTTTTATGAATCGACGGTAGAAGCCCGCATGACCCAGGAAACTTCTCACACTCTTCACGGTAGAAGGTGGAGGCAACTTGCCGATAACATCGACTTTAGCACGGTCTACTTCAAGACCGGCTTTGGAAATCTTGTGTCCCAACACGATGCCTTCTTTTACCATAAAATGGCATTTTTCCCAATTCAGAACTAGGCGAGTGTCTTCGCACCGCTTAAGCATACGTTCCAAATTGGCAAGGCAAGAAGAGAAGGAATCCCCAAAGACCGAGAAATCATCCATGAAGACTTCCATGGTTTGTTCAACCATGTCATGGAAGATAGCTAACATGCACCTTTGGAAAGTCCCGGGCGCATTACATAGGCCAAAAGGCATTCTTTTGTAAGCAAATGTGCCATAGGGACACGTGAATGTTGTCTTCTCTTGATCTTGGGGATCGATGGGTATTTGAAAATAACCCGAGAAACCATCAAGAAAGCAGTAATATTCATTACCGGCTAAACGTTCAAGCATTTGGTCCATAAAAGGTAGAGGGAAATGATCCTTTCTCGTGGCATCATTGAGTTTGCGGTAGTCTATACAAACTCTCCACCCAGTAACGAGACGAGTGGAAATCAACTCGTTGTGTTCATTGGGAACAACGGTTATTCCGCCCTTCTTGGGCACACAATGGATTGGACTAACCCATGGTGAATCCGAAATAGGGTAAATCATACCCGCATCAAGAAGTTTGATAACCTCTGTTTTGATGACTTCATGGATTTTTGGATTCACCCTTCGTTGGCTTTGAATTGTGGGCTTAAAGTCGTCCTCCATGAGAATTTTGTGTGTGCAGAAGTGAGGATCAATTCCACGAATATCCGAGATTTTCCAAGCAATAGCCTTCTTATGATCTTTCAACACAGCGACAAGTCGGGCTTTCTCTTCATCCTTCAAATCCTTAGCAATGATGACTGGCGACTTCTTCTCTTCGTCAAGGAACACATACTCGAGATGGGGCGGCAACTCCTTAAGTTCTAAATCCGGAGGATTTTCGACGGGAGGCGTATTCGAAGTTGGAGTATCGATAGCAATGACCGTGGGAGATGGAGGCGAAGGATTGTCTTCGGTGAGAAGATTGTCAAAGAAATTCATGTCTTCATTCCCATCGATAGGAGAATTATTAGTAGTTAAATTCACATCTCCCATGGTGTCTTCAAGATTGTTCCAGAATAAATCACTATCTCCAAATAGAGACAACGATGAATCAATAGAGGACACGGTCTCAACATTGGGAAGAGAGGTAGGAATAATTTTGCAAGCATCATTAAAGTGTTCTTCACAAGCCTCATCAAGAACGTCAATACAATTAACGCTCTCATATGAATAAGGCTGTTTAGACAACTTTCCCATGTTGAAAACTACTTTATCGTCACCCACTCTCATGATAAGCTCACCGGCTTCAACATCAATGAGAGTGCGACCGGTCCTAAGGAATGGACGTCCAACAATTAGTGGAACACGAGGGTCCATCTCGTAGTCGACGACAACAAAATCAGCAGGAAAGGTGAATTTGTCGACTCCTACAATGACATCTTCGGCTATCCCCACTGGATAAGCAACCGTACGGTTGGCTAACTCCAAAGTCATTTTGGTGGGGACTAGCTCTGGGAGAGATAATTGCTTCCAAACACTTAGAGGCATGAGATTAATACTGGCACCTAGATCGGCTAGGGCCATGCAATTCTCTACTCCCGGGAAATTGCAAGGGATAAGAAAACGACCCGGATCACCAAGCTTGATTGGCAATTTCCTTAAGAGCACTGCAGAGCAGTTCTCATTAAGTTGGGTGTTGGCGAGATCGAGGAGCTTTTCCTTGTCGCTCAGAAGATCTTTAAACATTTTTGCGTATTTAGGCATGTGAGCGAGAGCCTCAGCGAAGGAGATATTGAAATTCAGTTGTCTGAACATTTTAAGGAAGTTCGAAACCTGAATATCGTCCTTGCTTTTGAGCTTCTCTTTCCTCAACCTAGATGGATAAGGTATATTGGAAGAAGAGGAAGGCTTTGTAAGAATAGGATCGCTCACATCCTTGGGTGGAGGAGGGGTAGAAGGAAGAGGTGGAGAAATTGGGGAAGGAGAAGGATGAGGAATAGGAGCAGGTGACTCGTTCTCCTTAGTCACAACCACCGGTGGAGGTATAAGAAGCTCGGGTTCCTTGGTACCTTTACCACTGCGAGTGGTGATTGCTTTCATCTCCCCTCTTGGGTTCGCAACGGTATTACTCGGAAGAGTACCCGAAGAAGAGGGTTGATTACCGTGGAAGAAACTAGCCATCATGTTCCTCAAGTCATTCGTTTGACTATCCATAGTGTTCTTCATATCAGCTCTTAGATCATTCCCTTGTTTCATCAGATCTGCTTTCAAGTTGCGCACTTCCTGTTGGAGATTATCCACGATCACATCGTTAGTCCTCATGTAGGTTCCAATGTCTTGATGTGATGCGGGGGTTTGGTTTGAAGGAGCAGTGTATGCGGGTGGTTGATAAGCAGGTTGCTGGTAAACTTGGGTGTTTCGTTGAGGTGGTTGTTGCTGCTTGTGAGGAGGGATGTATGGTGTACGAGTTTGTTGTTGTTGAGGAGGGCGGTTGAGGTTTTGTTGTTGGTTTTGGTTGTTAGGATTAAAACCAGGTGGTGAGATATAGTTGTTGGAACGGTAGTTGCGGTCACCTTGAGGTTTTGCTTGATAAGAAGGTTGAGTATAGGTGCCATATGCTGCATTAACATTCTCGGCAGGGTAGTCTTGGGTGGCGGTACAAGTGGTGTAAGAATGAGGACCACCGCATATCTCACAAGGTTGGCTGACAGCGTTCACTTGTGCGTTTTTGGCGTTGTTGCTGTTGTTGTTGCTGACGGTGTGGGTGACAAGCGATTCAAGAAGCGTAGTGATTTTGTCCAATCGCTTGTCGCTGTCATTAGTGCTAGCACTAGCGACATTGGTCCTAACACTCTTGGTTTGCACACGAGATTTGTTCTCAATGATGTCCCAAGCAGCATTGGAAGTCTTAGCTAATAGATTACCCCCCGAGGCACTGTTCAGTGAATCTTGGTCACTCATGCTTAAACCATTGTAAAAAGTATTAATTTGATGTACTTTGGTAAAACCATGTTGTGGGCATTTTCTTAAAAGATCTTTAAAGCGATCCCAAGATTCACTGAATAACTCATCGTACTTTTGTTCAAAATTTATGATCTCATTCCGCAAAGCGGTAGCACGAGAGGGTGGAAAAAAGTAATTGATAAACTTTGTTTCCAAATCCGTCCACGAGAGAATACTCTGTGGCGGTTCCTTAGCAAGCCAATGCCGGGCTTGTCCCTCTAAAGAAAAGGGAAAAAGTTGTAACCTTATAACCTCTTGTGGAACTCCATTGAACTTGACCGTGTTAGTGAGTTGCAAGAATCTCTTGATATGGTCGTGTGGATCATCAATGGTTCGTCCCAAGAATGGTTGAGCGGAGACCATCTGGATAAAGCCTGATTTTAGCTCAAAATTGTTGGCTGCAATTGCTGGTATAACAATCGGATCAGTGTTGCCATCGACATGAGCTTGCAGCAGTTCAATCATCGGCCGATTATCCGGAAGGGGCTCATTGTTGTTGTTATTGTTCATGTTGTTGAAAGGTGGATTGTTGTTGTTATTATTGTTTGGAGGTGGTACACCGGCCATGTCTAAGTGATCGAGAGGCTCGGGCTCTTGATATGACGTGGATCGAGTGCGCATACACCTGCAAAAGAACGAACAAAGAAAAACAAAGCAAAAATATTTTTGGTTTTTATGTTTTTTACGTTTTAGGATTTTTGAAAATTTTATATTTTTTTGTGTTTTTGAAAATTTTTATGAAAAAGTAACGTTCACGGGGAACGGATCCCAAAATCCAAGTTCTCACAAAAAACTTTTGATCTTAACGAGAAGAGCCAGCAGCGGCGCCATTTGATACAAGGATTTTGTATGGGTTCTAATTCTCTCGGAATCCTCTCGAATTGATCTCGGTCTTAAGTGGAATGATTTGTTCTTGGTTAATAAAAAGTGGTTGGTTTGTTTATCTATTTTAAACTAATGACAAGAAATTAAGTGTCGAAGAGTAAAATTAATGACTTAAATGATTAAAGTGAAAAGACGATTTTAAAATTAAATGTTTGAAAACTTTAAAGATTATGTGAGGAAAATAAATGAACACTTAATAAAAACTAACACTTTGAAAACTTTGTGAAAAATTAAAACTTAGTTGGAAAAGACTAAAAGAAAGTAGGATCGTAACAAAACACCTCCAATCGGAAAATTATTCCGATCGTTTGATCGGAATATGAAGCAATGATGTCAATCGGAATACCAAAATGGGTGACAATCGGAATGTTCAAAAAGAGGTCTAATCGGAATACTTGGAAACTAATCCAATCGGAATACATGCGAAACGTGCCAATCGGAATATCAAGGATTGCATCAATCGGAATACTTGCTTGGAGGGACAAATCGGAATGTTGCCAAAATGGAACCAATCGGAAAAATTAAAACCCTTATCCGATCTATAGATCGGAAAGAAGGGGTGACCCTTGGTCGGAATGTACGATCGGAAAAGGGAGTTACCCTTTTCCGAAAATGGTGCAAATTCGGGACAAAAGCAAGGGAAATAAGCTATTATGACAAGCTAAAACCCAAAACTAACTCGAATCTATTAATAAGCTGATTAAATAAGCACTAAAAACAACTTTTCCAAACTCAAAGTAAACAACTTTTAAATCAAATCAATAAAAAGATGAACTTTTATAAAAACTTCAAAAAGTAAATAAGATAAATCAACAAATAAGCCAATAAGAACAAGGATCTTAAATCTTATTTATGTATAAACTTAAGGAAACATAAAAAGTAATCAACTTTTTAAGTACAAATCATTGATGAACAACACGGATCACACGAGATTTGTACCAAAATCAATAAAAGTAAAAGAAAGGAAGGATGAGATTAAAGATTAAAACTTAAAAACTTGAACTTGAATTAATGAAAAAGTAATACAAAGTTTTGATCTTGAATGGAAAAAGATGAAATCTAGTGAGAGAAAGTTCTAAACTTTCTCTCTCTAAAACTAGAAACTACTTAAAGACTAAGTGTGTGAAAATTTGTGAGGTGAAGGCTTTATATAGGCGTGTGTATGGTGTTGATGGGCTCTTGATTGGGCTTTGATTCGGGCTTCTTTTTCTTCTTTATTCTTTAGTCTTCATGCGTCTTTAAATAAACGTTTCCGACTTGGATTTGAGAAGTGTCGGTGAATAATTCCAACTCGTCTTATAATTTTTTTTATTTAATAGACTCGAGTTCTTCGACATATATGAATCTTCCATCTTTGGCTCTATTCTTCAATAAATCTTCAAATAGGAACAATGACTTCAAATCTTTTGCATTTCTTGGACAATAGACTTCGTCTTGAGTCTTTTTCCTCGATAAAACCCGTGTAATCGCATGTTTTCTTCATAATTCATCCGGTTGACTCTGAAAACACAATAAACACAAAAAGCACGCATAATTCCAAACAAATGATATTAAATACGTGTTTTGGTCTCGTTTTAGCCCGATTTAAGTGGTAAGAGGATGGGTGTTTTCACACCTATCAATCCTCACAACAACACCTCTTTCATCCTTCTTATTTCTGGAAACCCATCTAGTACCAATGACTCTTTTACCTAAGGGAAGATCCACAAGAATCCAAACCTTCTGTAGTTCAAATTGCATTAATTCTTCTTGCGTGGCATCTACCCAACTTTCTTCATCAAGAGCTTGAGAAAAGTTCTTAGGCTCTACTTGTGATAAGAACCAGGCAAACAAACAATGCTGAGTATCCTTATGATTTGTTCTCTGTTGTTGTTTGACATAACTCATAAGTGCATGAGTTTCAATATTGGCCTCAAGTTGTCTTCTGGTTTGCACAGCAGACTTAGGATTTCCAATAATTTGAGCAGTAGGATGGTTGTTGTTGACTTTATGAGTGGGAATAAAACTGACTGGAATTTCATTTTCCAAATTATTGAAATCAGTTACTGCACCCTGCTCATCATAGGAGGCTTTGGAGAATATTCCTTCATTTGGAATAGTATAAGCATCTTCACTGTCCATAGCTTGTAGAATGTCTTCTAATGAATCAACAGACTTTGTAGAAATTGACTTAGCAGTACTTGAAGATGAGGTACCGCTAGGTGTAATATGTAATGCTGAGTGTTGTGATTCCAAATATTCTTCTCCTGAATGCTTATTAGTAGATGTAGCCTTCTTCTCTTGATCTTGAAGCCTCTGAAGCTCTTGGGAGGCTTGATCATTAGTTGATGGCATTGTTTGCTTTTGGTGAGTAGCATACATAGGAGAAACAGTAGGCATACTTGGTACATAAATTTGAACATCATCATCCCAAGAATCTGATGAAGAAGGTCCTCCTTGAGTACCTAACTTTTTTGTACCAATCTCCTCACCTGTATTGTTAGTTTGACAACCCTTTTGCATAGAATAGTAATCCATGGAGTTAGTTAGATAATCCAAATCAAACACATAACCTATTCTTGAGACATTGGGCTTATTTTCTAAGAAATTAACATGGGCATTTTCTTCAACCTTTTTAGAGGCCAAGTTATAAACCCTATATGCTTTACTTTGCAATGAATATCCTACAAGATATCCTGGATCATATTTTCCATCAAACTTACCCAAATGATCAAGAGTATTTAAAATAGACACATGACATCCAAAAGGTCTTAAATGACTTATGGTTGGCTTAATACCAGTCAAAAGTTCATAAGGTGTCTTGTTTTGAGGCTTGGTCACTAAGACTCTATTTAACACATAACATGCAGTATTGATTGCTTCTGCCCAAGTGTCCTATTTTTCCTTTCAGCAACTCCATTTTTTTGTGGAGTCCTAGTATTGCTAAATTGTCTCTTGATACCTTTAGTCCTACAGAATTCATCAAATTCAGCATTCTTGAATTTTGTCCTATTGTCTGTCCTAATGTTTAAGACTTGTTTAGTGAACTGCTTTTCAACTAAAGTGATAAAATACTTAAGTAATTCATTGGTTTCACTCTTAAGAGCCAAAAATAAAACCCAACTGAATCTACTATAATCATCAGTTATAACTAGGCAAAAGGTCTTACGACTAATACTCCTAACTGAAACTGGACCAAACAAATCCATATGCAAAAGTTGCAAAGGCTTAGTCACAGAATTGACAGTCTTGGTCTTACAAGAGGCTCTATGTTGTTTACCTTTTTGACAAGCAATACATGTGAAATCATTCTAAAAAGATTTGTTAGGTAAACCTCTAACCAAATTTTTATTCACCAATCTATTAAGATTCTTGAAATTCACATAACCTAGCCTCCTATGCCATAAATTAGACTCATCATTAGAAGCCTTAGCCATGAAACATGTAATACCACCTGTTGGAGTAATAGTATAAAGATTAAATGTGTACATGTTTTCTTGCCTGGGTACCTTAAGCAGTACTTGAGATTCTTTAGGCATCTCAAAGTATTTGGAGAGCACCAAGCAGTCTGTATCAATACACCTTGTTCTTTTTATCACACATTTGTGATATAGAAAAGAGATTGAATTCATTCAAGTCTTTTACAAAGAACACATCTTCAAATTACAACTTCCCTGTATTGATTTTCCATTTTCTAGTAATTCTACCTTTGCTACCACCAAAGGCTACTGGTCTACCTCTGAATTCTTCAAATTCAGTAAGAAAATCTTTGTTCCCTGTCATGTGTCTTGAGCATCCACTATCTACAATACCTTTATCTTTCAATTCATTGATACAATGATTTTGCTAGGTTCTAATTTCTCTCTCGATATCCTCTCGAATTGATCTCGGTCTTAAGTGGAATGATTGTTCTTGGTTACTAAATAAAAGGGTTTGGTTTTCTAGTCTAATAAAAAGTGGAAATGAAAATTTAAATCAAAGACAATTACTTTAATTATAATTAACAAAGACTTGTATTAAACTTAAGATTAAAATTAAGATTAAAATTAAAATTGAAATTAAAGTTCAAATTACAGTTAAAATATAAATTGTGAAATAAACATAAAGAAACAGTAAAACAGACAAACAGTAACACTAAAAGGAAAATTGATTCGGAACTTTAACCTTGGTTCGGAAGTTTACACTCATCCGGAACTTACTGATTCGGAAGTTTTGGACTTCCGAATGAAGCCCCTTGATTCAGAACTTACTGGTTCGGAAGTCTTTGGTTCAGAAGTCTGAAAATTGATTCAGAACTTTAGCTTCGTTCGGAAGTTTTGGCTTGATCCGGAACTTACTGATTCGGAAGTTTTTGTAAGTTCCGATTCGGAACTTTTGGTAAATAAATCGGTTCGGAACTTTCTGCTTCGTTCGGAACTTTTCAAACTGATTCGGAACTTAATGCTTCATCCGGAACTTTTGTTTGGTTCAGAAGTTTTAAACTGGTTCGGAACTTTTTAAAGGTAAACTCATTCGGAACTTTTAACTGACTCGGAACTTTTTAAAACAAAACTCATTCGGAACTTACTGTTCACTCATTCGGAAGTTCTGGAAACCCAGATACAGATACTATCCCGAAGAACAAGGAAACTATTTTTAATCCAAAAATCACCAAGTTTTTCACCAATAATTTAAATAAATCAATCACAAAACTTCTACTAACCATAAACTACTAATCCCATCAATAAAAACACAAATCCCAACAACTTTTGAAGATCAAATCAAGAAAATAAAAACTTAAAAACTTGAAGATAAAGATGATGATGAACAAGATAAAATTGAAAGATTAAACAAGAACTTAGTATTGAATGATTAATGTTTTGACAAGATTAAACAAAGATTAAAACAACAAGATTGGAAGAACAAAGATTAAAATCATCAATCACCCTAGTGGTGATTGTGATGGAACGAACAAGAAAGGAGAAAAAAGGGGAGGAGAGAAAACTCCAGGCTCGGCTCTCTAAAATGTGTGAAGGGCTCCTTTTATAGGCTTGTCCTTTGGTTGGTGAGTGGGCTTTCTCCCGTTCTTCTTGTCTTTTCGTCTTTTCAGAAAAGTTTCCGTTTTCGATTCTGATTCGGGATTTGTCGTCGATTAAATTCAACTCGTCTTTTAATTTCTTCGTTTAATAGACTTGAGTTTCTTCGACTTGTGTAAATCTTCCATCTTTGGTCCTTTTCTTCGATAAATCTTCGAATAGGTCCAGTGACTTCAAATCTTTTGCATCTCTTGGACAATAGACTTTATCTTGAGTCCTTTTCTTCAGTAAAACCCGTGCAATCCCATGTTTTCTTTAATATTCATCCGGTTAGCTCTGAAAACATAATAAACACAAAAACCACGCATAATTCCAAACAAATGATATTAAATACGTGTTTTGGTCTCGTTTTAGCCCGAATTAAGTGGTAAAAGGATGGGTGTTTACACACCTATCAAATCCCCTACACTTAACCATTGCCATGCCCTCATGCAATGCTTAGTGATAAAGCAATTTTACATTTTTCTCATAATTAATCAACCTTGGCCTTATATAAATTCCACTAAACAAAAATTAAAGAAATAAAACTTCAAAGGCAGCAAAGGGATAGAAAACCATTTTCACTTGAAAGTAGTTACATGGAAATAACTTGCAAAGAAATCAATGACTTACATTAGGGCTTTTGTGCTGCGAAGATTTATCACCCTCAAGTTTCACGTTCCCCAGACTAAGCTTAAAAACGAGATCATTGTTATTATAAGTTAGCAATTCAAACACTTACACACATGGCTTAATTAAATGCTTAAACTCCCTTATTCCTAGGTGTATCTCTTATATTTTATTTTTGTCTTAGAATGATCATGAAGATGCATTTTTGGACTTATTTCGATAGTTTATTTAGGCTGAAAGCAAAGTAGGACGATTTGATCAATAGTTAGCTAAAGGACAAAATCTCTTAAAACTGCTTCTCGGGATATCAAAAAGTTCATATCTTGGCATAACTTGGTTCACGATTTGAGACCTTTCTCGGGCCGATATTTGGCATGTACTTCATACTTCATATCTTCGAGAGACGTTCTTGAGATAATGGTCTTCTCATCATAATAGAGTTTCTTCACTTGGAGACTTTTGAGGGGTACTCCAACTTTGTTGACCACGACTTCATGATTATTTCTTCAATCTCTAATTGGGATTTTGAGATACAACGATCCGTCTCCTTTTCGGACTTGGATCTATTTATCCTCATACCTTGTTAGGGTCTTTTCAGATAGACTTCTCCATGATCTTTATGGGAGTTGATTGCTTTTCGTCGTGAGTCTTGATCCTTCATATTGATTTTAGGAATAATGCTTTTCACATCACTTTGGATCTTCAGCAATAAAATTGAATCCTCATGCCTTGTTAGGGCCTTTTCGGACTCGCCAATCTTCGCGCTCCGCTTCATAAGTTATGCCTTGGCTATGAACTCTTATCATTACCGAGCAACTTTTAAACGATCTTGGGCTAGAAGCTAAGTAACTTTTCAAATCGTACGACCTTACTTATTGCAGATAAATTATTAGCAAGTGATGGGAGAATAGGCAAATAATTACACCAAGTGAGCTTGTGCAAGAATACCGACTTATAATTGACTCTATCATTTCTCGTCCTCCACAATTTAAAATCTCAAGTAATGAGACTCGTGGACACTTAGCCTAATAAACCAATTAAGGTCTACATGGTTAAGGATACTAGCTAGAATAAACTTAGATAAGTCTATTCGGGTTGAGTCAAAATAAACGCAACGTGCCTAATATGTCAAAGATTTCTAAACTAGCTACCCACTTTATTAATATTTTTGACTTTATTGCGGGATATATACATATGAAAGCAACGATAAAAATTTAAAAATTACAACTAAATGGCCAAAGTTAATAAAAAATTTGAAAAATGTTGAAAAATAGGATTTTCTGGTTAAATGAAGGCATTCTCATGGAAAAGTCCACTTAAAACTTCGATAGAAGTCCCCCTACACTTAAGATAAACATTGTCCTCAATGTTTAAGCATGTGGAAAAAGTTTCCCCTACACTTATGACATTGTGCACGTTGGTTAACTCAAGCTAAGGAAGAGACGACTAACGTGATCAATTTCAAATGTGAGTATGAAGAAAATTGAATCACGATAGTTGAGAGATAGAACCGGATTTCGGATAACACGGGAGCACGGTTCTTCAAAAATTCCAAGAGTGCACTTATCCCTATAATCACACCACACAAGGACAAACACATATAGAAGTCCCCCCTACACTTAGGGGATTAGAACATAAAAGGATAGATACTCGGGCTGCCTCCCGAGGAGCGCTTGTTTTTGATAACCGAGTCACGAGCCTGACTCAACCCAAAATTAGTTCATGGGGAACGTGGTGAGGGATGGAATCACCTCCTGAGAGGTGTCCTCGCCAAAGTACAACTTCACTCGTTGGCCATTCACCTTAAAATTTGGTCCATCAGGTTGTGCGAGCTCGAGAGTACCATATGGAAAAATTTGGGCAATGGTGAATGGGCCGGACCAACGAGATTTGAGCTTTCCCGAGAAGATTTTCAACCGAGAGTTAAAAAGTAAGACTTTGTCTCCAACATGGAACTCTCGGTTTTTGATCTTGGAGTCGTGAATGAGCTTAGTTCTTTCCTTATAGATCAAAGAATTTTCATAAGCCTCATTACAGAGTTCATTCAGCTCATTGAGTTGGATCTTGCGTAGGTCACCGGCTTTGTTTATATCAAAATTAGCCCACTTCAAGGCCCAATAAGCCTTGTGCTCCAACTCAATAGGGAGGTGGCACGCTTTCCCGTACACAAGACGATAAGGCGTACAGCCGATCGGGGTCTTGTAAGAAGTACGGAAAGCCCACAAAGCATCATCAAGTTTATCAGCCCATGAGGCACGATGCTCTCCCACGGTCCTTTCAAGAATTCGCTTAAGTCCTCGGTTGGATATTTCAGCCTGGCCATTAGTTTGTGGGTGGTAGGCTGTGGAAATACGATGGTTTACACCGTACTTAGCCATGACTCTAGCAAATTGGTCATTGCAGAAATGAGTCCCACGATCACTAATAATGGCGCGAGGCACACCGAATCTAGCGAATAGAGCTTTCAAAAAGTTACAAACCACCCTTGCGTCATTAGTGGGTAAAGCTTTGGCTTCAACCCATTTGGAGACGTAGTCAACGGCTACAAGGATGTATTTGTTTCCTTTAGAAGAAGGGAATGGCCCCATAAAGTCGATACCCCAAACATCAAAAATTTCACACTCTTGAATGAAATTCTGAGGCATCTCGTCTTTATGTGTGATTTTGCCTTGCTTTTGGCAAACATCACATCGTTTAACCATATCGTGAGCGTCACGATATATGGAGGGCCAATAAAATCCCGAATCAAACACTTTTTTAGCGGTGTAGTTGGGACCAAAGTGACCACCGGTGGGTCCTTTGTGGCAAGCATTAAGGATTTCAGACGCTGCCGGTCCATCAACACATCGGCGAATAATCAGGTCGGCACATTGTTTGAATAGGTAAGGGTCGTCCCAAAAGTAAGTCTTGATGTCGGTGAAGAACTTCTTCTTTTGTTGGGACGTCAACCCTTCCTTGAGAATTCCACCCGCCAAGTAGTTTGCAAAGTCTGCAAACCACGGGGTTTCATTCGGCTTCGAGTTTATAGACATTAAGGTCTCCAAGGGAAAAGAATCATTGATTTCTTTGGTCGGATGATCCCCTTGGTAAGGATCCTCAAGTCTGCTAAGATGGTCCGCGGCTAAGTTTTCAGCTCCTTTTTATCGCGAATTTCGATTTTAAATTCCTGGAGCAGCAAAACCCAGCGAAGAAGTCTCGGTTTGGAATCTTGCTTTGTCAACAAGTACTTCAGCGCGGAATGATCGGTATACACAATGGTGGTAGAAAGGACAAGATAGGGGCGGAATTTTTCAAAAGCATAGACAACAGCTAAAAGCTCTTTTTCGGTTGTCGTATAATGCAATTGTGCCCCCGTCATTGTCTTGCTAGCGTAATGGATCGGTTGGAAGTGTTTGTTCACTCTTTGTCCAAGAACCGCTCCAATAGCAAAATCGCTAGCATCGCACATCATCTCGAAAGGCAGCTCCCAATTAGGGGTAACCAAGACAGGTGCCTTAGTTAGCTTATCCTTAAGCGAGTTGAAGGCTTCAAGGCACTCTTTGGAAAAGATAAAAGGAGTATCTTTTTCCAAGAGGTGGGTCATCGGGCGAGCGATTTGGGAAAAATCTTTGATGAATCGACGGTAGAAGCCCGCATGACCCAAGAAACTTCTCACACCCTTCACGGTTGAAGGTGGAGGCAACTTTGCGATAACATCGACTTTAGCACGGTCAACTTCAAGACCGGCTTTCGAGATCTTATGTCCAAGCACGACGCCTTCTTTTACCATAAAATGGCATTTTTCCCAATTCAGAACTAGGCGAGTGTCTTCGCACCGCTTGAGCATACGTTCCAAATTGGCAAGGCAAGAAGAGAACGAATCCCCGAAGACCGAGAAATCATCCATGAAGACTTCCATGGTTTGTTCAACCATGTCATGGAAGATAGCTAACATGCACCTTTGGAAAGTCCCGGGCGCATTACATAAGCCAAAAGGCATTCTTTTGTAAGCGAAAGTGCCATAGGGACAAGTGAATGTAGTCTTCTCTTGATCTTGGGGATCGATGGGTATTTGAAAATAACCCGAGAAACCATCAAGAAAGCAGTAATATTCATTACCTGCTAAGCGTTCAAGCATTTGGTCCATAAACGGTAGAGGGAAATGATCCTTTCTCGTGGCATCATTGAGTTTGCGGTAGTCTATACAAACTCTCCACCCAGTAACGAGACGAGTGGGAATCAACTCGTTGTGTTCATTGGGAACAACGGTTATTCCGCCCTTCTTGGGTACACAATGGATTGGACTAACCCATGGTGAATCCGAAATAGGGTAAATCATACCCGCATCAAGAAGTTTGATAACCTCTGTTTTGATGACTTCATGTATTTGTGGATTCACCCTTCGTTGGCTTTGAATAGTGGGCTTGAAGTCGTCCTCCATGAGAATTTTGTGTGTGCAGAAGTGAGGATCAATTCCACGAATATCCGAAATCTTCCAAGCAATAGCCTTCTTATGATCTTTCAATACGGCGACAAGTCGGGCTTTCTCTTCATCCTTCAAATCCTTAGCAATGATGACTGGCGACTTCTTCTCTTCTTCGAGGAATACATACTCAAGATGGGGCGGCAACTCCTTAAGTTCTAAATCCGGAGGATTTTCGACGGGAGGCGTATTCGAAGTCGGAGTATCGATAGCAATGACAGTGGGAGATGGAGGAGAAGGATTGTCTTCTTTGAGGAGGTTTGCAATGAAACTGAGGTCTTCATCCCAAGTGGCAGTAGAATCGTCATTGTCTTGCTTCACATCTCCCAAGGTGGCTTCCAAATCTTTCCAAAGGAAATCACTTTCTCCAAATAGAGATAGTGATGAGTCGATAGAGGAAACGGTATCAACATGGGGAAGAGAGGTAGGAATATTTTTACAAGCATCTTTGAAATGTTCTTCACAAGCCTCATCAAGGACGTCAATACAATTAACACTCTCGTAAGAATAAGGCTGTTTAGAAAGCTTTCCCATGTTGAAGACTACTTTATCGTCACCCACTCTCATGATAAGCTCACCAGCTTCAACATCGATGAAAGTGCGACCGGTCCTCAAGAATGGACGACCAACAATGAGTGGCACACGTGGGTCCATCTCGTAGTCGACGACAACAAAATCAGCAGGGAAGGTAAATTTGTCGACTCCTACGATGACGTCTTCGGCTATCCCCACTGGATAAGCAACCGTACGGTTAGCTAATTCCAAAGTCATTTTGGTGGGGACTAGCTCTGGGAGAGATAATTGCTTCCAAACACTTAGAGGCATGAGATTAATACTGGCACCTAGATCGGCTAGGGCCATGCAATTCTCTACTCCCGGGAAATTGCAAGGGATAAGAAAACGACCCGGATCACCAAGCTTGATTGGCAATTTCCTTAAGAGCACTGCAGAGCAGTTCTCATTAAGTTGGGTGTTGGCGAGATCGAGGAGCTTTTCCTTGTCGCTCAGAAGATCTTTAATCATTTTGGCGTATTTGGGCATGTGAGCGAGAGCCTCAGCGAAGGAGATATTGAAATTCAGTTGTTTGAACATTTTAAGGAAATTCGAAACCTGAATATCATCCTTGCTCTTTTTCTTCTCTTTCCTCAACCTTGAAGGATAAGGTATATTGGAAGAAGAGGAAGGCTTTAGAGGAATAGGATCACTCACAACCACGGGTGGAGGAGGGGTAGAAAGAAGAGGTGGAGAAATTGGGGAAGGAGAAGGATGAGGAATAGGAGCAGGTGACTCGTTCTCCTTAGTCACAACCACCGGTGGAGGTATAGGAAGCTCGGGTTCCTTGGTACCTTTACCACTTCGAGTAGTGATTGCTTTCATCTCCCCTCTTGGGTTCGCAACGGTGTTACTCGGAAGAGTACCTGAAGAAGAGGGTTGATTACCATTGAAGAAACTAGCCATCATGTTCCTCAGATCATTAGTTTGGGTATCCAACGTATTTCTCATGTCGGCTCTCAAATCATTTCCTTGCTTGACCAAGTCTGCCTTCAAATTGCGCACTTCCTCTTGGAGATTTCCCACTATTACATCATTGGTCCTCATATAGGTTGCAACCTCTTGGTGTAATGCAGTGGTGGCTTGGTTGGGAGGAGCATTGTATGCAGGTGGTTGGTAAGCAGGTTGTTGGTAGACTTGATTGCTACGTTGAGGTGGTTGTTGTTGCTTGTGAGGTGGGATGTATGGTTGTCGAGGTTGTTGTTGTTGTTGAGGAGGGCGGTTAAGGTTTTGTTGTTGGTTTGGGTTGTTTGGGGGAAAACCGGGTGGTGAGAGGTAGTTGTTGGATCGATAGCTAAGCAAGTTACGGTCACCTTGAGGTCTGGCTTGATAAGCAGGTTGAGGATAGGTGCCATATGCCGCATTCACATTCTCAGCAGGGTAATCTTGGGTGGCGGTACAAGTTGTGTAAGAGTGAGGACCACCGCATATCTCACAAGGTTGGCTGACAGCGTTCAGTTGAGCATTTTTGGCGTTGTTGCTGTTGTTGTTGCTGACGGTGTGGGTGACAAGCGATTCAAAAAGCGTGGTGATTTTGTCAAGTCGCTTGTCGCTGTCACTAGTGCTAGCACTAGCGACATTGGTCCGAACACTCTTGGTTTGCACACGAGATTTGTTCTCAATGATGTCCCAAGCAGCATTGGAAGTCTTAGCCAATAGATTACCCCCTGAGGCACTGTTCAGTGAATCTTGATCACTCATGCTTAAACCATTATAAAAAGTACTAATTTGATGTACTTTGGTAAAACCATGTTGTGGGCATTTTCTTAAAAGATCTTTAAAGCGATCCCAAGATTCACTGAATGACTCATCGTACTTTTGTTCAAAATTTATGATCTCATTCCGCAAAGCGGTAGTACGAGAGGGTGGAAAAAAGTAGTTGATAAACTTTGTTTCCAAATCCGTCCACGAGAGAATACTCTGTGGCGGTTCCTTAGCAAGCCAATGCCGGGCTTGTCCCTCTAAAGAAAAGGGAAAAAGTTGTAACCTTATAACCTCTTGTGGAACGCCATTGAACTTGACCGTGTTGGTGAGTTGTAGAAATCTCTTGATATGGTCATGTGGGTCATCAATGGTTCGTCCCAAGAACGGTGGAGCGGAGACCATCTGGATAAAGCCTGATTTTAGCTCGAAATTGTTGGCGGCAATTGGTGGTATAACAATTGGATCCGTGTTGCCATCGACATGAGCTTGTAGCAATTCAATCATCGGGCGATTATCCGGAAGGGGCTCATTGTTGTTGTTATTATTCATGTTGTTGTTGTTATTATTGTTTGGAGGTGGTACACCAGCCATGTCTAAGTGATCGAGAGGCTCGGGCTCTTGATATGACGTGGATCGAGTGCGCATACACCTGCAAAAGAACGAACAAAGAAAAGCAAAGCACAAATATTTTTGTTTTTTATGTTTTTTAATTTTTTTTATTTCTGAAAGTTTTATATTTTTTAGGATTTTTTGAAAAAAGTAACGTTCACGGGGAACGGATCCCAAAATCCAAGTTCTCACAAAAAACTTTTGATCTTAACGAGAAGAGCGGGCAGCGGCGCCATTTGATACAAGGTTTTGCTAGGTTCTAATTTCTCTCTCGATATCCTCTCGAATTGATCTCGGTCTTAAGTGGAATGATTGTTCTTGGTTACTAAATAAAAGGGTTTGGTTTTCTAGTCTAATAAAAAGTGGAAATGAAAATTTAAATCAAAGACAATTACTTTAATTATAATTAACAAAGACTTGTATTAAACTTAAGATTAAAATTAAAATTGAAAAAAAGTTCAAATTACAGTTAAAATATAAATTGTGAAATAAACATAAAGAAACAGTAAAACAGAGAAACAGTAACACTAAAAGGAAAATTGATTCGGAACTTTAACCTTGGTTCGGAAGTTTACACTCATCCGGAACTTACTGATTCGGAAGTTTTGGACTTCCGAATGAAGCCCCTTGATTCGGAACTTACTGGTTCGGAAGTCTTTGGTTCGGAAGTCTGAAAATTGATTCAGAACTTTAGCTTCGTTCGGAAGTTTTGGCTTGATCCGGAACTTATTGATTCGGAAGTTTTTGTAAGTTCCGATTCGGAACTTTTGGTAAATAAATCGGTTCGGAACTTTCTGCTTCGTTCGGAACTTTTCAAACTGATTCGGAACTTAATGCTTCATCCGGAACTTTTGTTTGGTTCGGAAGTTTTAAACTGGTTCGGAACTTTTTAAAGGTAAACTCATTCGGAACTTTTAACTGACTCGGAACTTTTTAAAACAAAACTCATTCGGAACTTACTGTTCACTCATTCGGAAGTTCTGGAAACCCAGATACAGATACTATCCCGAAGAACAAGGAAACTATTTTTAATCCAAAAATCACCAAGTTTTTCACCAATAATTTAAATAAATCAATCACAAAACTTCTACTAACCATAAACTACTAATCCCATCAATAAAAACACAAATCCCAACAATTTTTGAAGATCAAATCAAGAAAATAAAAACTTAAAAACTTGAAGATAAAGATGATGATGAACAAGATAAAATTGAAAGATTAAACAAGAACTTAGTATTGAATGATTAATGTTTTGACAAGATTAAACAAAGATTAAAACAACAAGATTGGAAGAACAAAGATTAAAATCATCAATCACCCTAGTGGTGATTGTGATGGAACGAACAAGAAAGGAGAAAAAAGGGGAGGAGAGAAAACTCCAGGCTCGGCTCTCTAAAATGTGTGAAGGGCTCCTTTTATAGGCTTGTCCTTTGGTTGGTGAGTGGGCTTTCTCCCGTTCTTCTTGTCTTTTCGTCTTTTCAGAAAAGTTTCCGTTTTCGATTCTGATTCGGGATTTGTCGTCGATTAAATTCAACTCGTCTTTTAATTTCTTCGTTTAATAGACTTGAGTTTCTTCGACTTGTGTAAATCTTCAATCTTTGGTCCTTTTCTTCGATAAATCTTCGAATAGGTCCAGTGACTTCAAATCTTTTGCATCTCTTGGACAATAGACTTTATCTTGAGTCATTTTCTTCAGTAAAACCCGTGCAATCCCATGTTTTCTTTAATATTCATCCGGTTAGCTCTGAAAACATAATAAACACAAAAACCACGCATAATTCCAAACAAATGATATTAAATACGTGTTTTGGTCTCGTTTTAGCCCGAATTAAGTGGTAAAAGGATGGGTGTTTACACACCTATCATTCATCAATTAGATGCCTCTGCACATGAACAAAACTTATTAGTTTTAACAGGGACCCAAGCCACATTTGGATCAGATCTTATGGGACCTACGTACTTAAGAGTTTGACATGTAGTTTTTCCAGTAAGACTACACAAACTCTTATACTTCATGGTTCCAGTCAAATAATCAAACAGATAAGTGGGTTTGTTGTTCTTGAACCTTTTTTACTTAAGTACTGTTTTAGTAGTACTTGCTTGAACACACAGTTTTTCACCTTTAGGAACCCACATTTTCACTGGTTTGTTATTAGAATTACTTCTAGGTGTTCTAGCTTTCTCAACTAAATTCTTAGAAGTTTTGTGGGACATTGGTTTACCAGACTTTTGACCAGCGGTACTTCAGTTTGGTCTAGCAGTACTTGTAGTTCTAGACTTGTCGGTACTTGGTTTACCAGACTTCAAAGGTACTAGACCTTGTTTTATAAGTGCTGCTCTTGGAACAAAGTCCTTGGTAGAGGTATTATTAACCTTATGAGTTTTATCTACCCTTTTAGCATGATCAAACTTAGGTTTGTCATCTCTAGATCCCATTTGCCTATTAACTTGTGCATTTTTCCTATTACCTTTCTTTGTGACCTCTTGTGCAGCCTTTTGTTTTACAATTTTATCTTCATGTAGAGTGCAATCTTTGATAAAATGATTTAGACTACCACAAAAATAACATCCTTTTCTTCTCAAAGAAGAACCAAAAGGTTGTTTTGACTTAGACTTCTCAAAACCTATTCCACCCCTCTTTGTAATATTATGTTTTGCATTTTTATCCAATGCCTTACTAGGAGATTTTACCTGCTTGGGAGCAGAACTAGGTTTAGACACTTGTTCTTCAGACACAAAATTGCTCATTAAAGATGGATAAACAATGTTTTTGGTCACAACAGATTTATCTTGGGTCAAGGTACTAGAGTTTGAATCATTTGACTTAGAATCAATAACAGCTTTTGGCTCATTTAACTCTATACCTGTATCATTACTAGGGGGCATGAAAATTACTGATTATGATGGAGGAACTGCCTTCAATCCTTCATCATATCTATCACTTTTAGGAGTATCATCTAACTCATTAGAACTATCAAAAATCCCCTTTGATAAGTCCTTGTCAGTTAAAGTTATCCCAGGTTGGTCCTTAATATATCTTAGGCCTGATTTATCATAATACCCCATTTGTGAATTAATAAACTTACCAAATCCTTTAGAGGATCTTTGCCAATGATAAATCACTTCCCTTTCATTATAAAGACCGACTTTTAAAGCTTCATTTTCTGCAGTTACTTTTAAAAGTTGTTTTTCAAAAGCTTTAATTTCCACATCTTTTTCTCTCATTTGAAGAGTCAAAATTCTAATTTTCTCTTCATAGTTTTATTGACCCTTTTTATACAAAACTATATTTTCTTCTAGCTTAGAAACACCTTGTTTAAAAGCATCTGCTTCTACAGTACATGTGTTGACCTTTTGATACTGTTCATCTAGTTCTACTTTTAGACGATTAAATTTAATAACACAATCTTTAGAACAAGGATGTACCTCAGTATCTTCATGAGAGAGAGCGATCAAACCAAACTCTTCTTCTTCCTCATCTTCAGCCCAGTTGACCACTCCATCTACAGTTACCAATGCTTTGGTTCCTTTGGGACCCCTGCTGTCTCCTTTTGGAAAGCTTTCCGAGATTCTTGGACTGGTTCTATAGCTGTTCTTGGACTTTTGACTGCTTCTTTCAGTCTTGTCTCTAGTGCACTCCCTTGCAAAATGTCTATTTCTTCCACAGTTATAGCATTCAACTTTAGACTTGTCATATCCTAATGGTTCATTAGGATCAACAATCATCTTCATTCCAGTCTTCTTAAAGAACCTATTAGATCTCACAGAGATCATAGCAGCTTGCCATTTAAGGTCCATCTCCTCAACATCAGCATCATCCATTTGGAACAAGTCATTGAGAGTTAACCTTGGTCTGTTGTCTGTTCTAGCAAATAATGAGAAGGCATCATTGTCACTAAACAATGGTGAAGATCTTCCTTGTGGATTTTGAGATACAATTGGACTGCCTTCAGTACCTTGAGAGTAAGTACTGCTTGTAAGTCCTCCAGCGGTATTTTGGAAGTAAGTACCGCTACTAGATCCACTAGCGGTATTTTGGAAGTAAGTACCACCATTACCTTCTGACCCACAAAAGCCAAGTTAGACTTTGTTGCTGTTGCTGCTTTGGTCACCTTAACACCTTTAACATCCATCTCATAAGCTCTAAGATTGTTGTAGAGATGACCAAAAGGAATTGTATCCAGATCATCCCTTGTGATGAAGTGCATAGCCATTGCTTTCCATTCTTGTGGAACACTTCTTAAGAATTTTAGATTGGCTTCTTCATTAGGAATTATTAGTCCATAAACTGCTAATTGAATGAGCAGCTTGCTGAACCTTCCATATCCACCATGGATTCCTTCAATACTGGAAATTGAGAAGTTATCAAATTCTTGTTTCAAAACAATCTTTCATCTTCTTAGATTTTTCATTGCCTCCAAATCTAAGTTTGATGGCATCCTACATAGCCTTTGCATCCTTGTAGTGATGAAAGCTAGGTAAGATGTCTTCTGAAAGTGCCATAGCCAAAGCAGTTTTGGCCTTTCTTTCTCTGATCTTTCCTTGTACCTCCTCAACATTCACAACAGGTAAAGCATAACATGTACCATCAAGTAACCAATGCAACTTCTTAGGTGTATTCCCATTCTTGATAACCTGCCACAATGTATGATCTGTGTGATTCAAGTAATGTTCTATCTGCATAGCCCACATCTCATAGTTATCACCTTTGAGAACTGGGGGTTTGACAACAGAGAGGGTATGGGAAGGTGTTGTAGTTGTAGAAGTAACTACATCATCTATGGCTTGAACACCTTGTGGTGGTGGAGGATGCACAACTTGAGGTTGACCCTGTGGTATTGGATCAGGTTCTAGAATGTCATCCAAGTGAGGGTCATCACCAGGTTGAGACATTGAGTTTTGGTGTGAGTGGGGATTTTAGGGTTGTGTTCTTCTTATTCAGAGTTTCTCAACAAGCTGTGATACCACTTGTTGATCCCTTTGATTGGATCTATATTCTGTTAAGAATTAGTATAGTAGTTTGCAATCAAACTAAAATACTTTGAGAACTCTTACCCAACTAAATAAGTTATGCGGAATCTAACTTATAAAGCACAGAAGAACAAAATTACTTTTAACTATTCGATTCTTTTATTAATCGACTTGAATGAGGTACATGAATATCATCGTACCTATGTTCCTTTTATAGAGTAAGGAACCCTAGAAACTTTATAATATTCTATAAAGATAAGTATATCACACACGATATATTATCAATATTCTAACTATTAAGTATATCACATAAGATATACTCTTACTATAACTATGACATATCCTTTACAAAGATATATTCGTCCTAATCAATATAGCAGTACTTGTACTTAACACTAAAAGTACTTGCTATGTACCGCGTTAAAACTATCGGTACTTGCCAACACTAACAGTACTTATACTTACACTAACAGTACTTGGTACATTACAAATAATTCCCAACAGCATCAGTAGCAACAGATGGTTGTTAAATCTTAGCCCATTTATCCAACTTTAAATAAGTAAATCTGCAACGCATAAGCCAGATTCATCAAGGTTCGTCCCAGACCATACGCAGCTTGTTGACCCAGACTTGCAAACTTGCAGGCATAAACCACTGAAGCACTTTTATCTCAGATAATAGTGTAACACCCCCAATTTCGGGTCATAGCAGCGGAAGGGTCATTGGGTGTTACTATCATGGTTCAACCTCAATATCATAGAAAACGCCTCAAAATGAGTCGTTTTAACAAAACATACATCCATTCACTTGTTTAAAAATAAAACAGTTCACACACGGTCCCAACTAGTTTTAAAGTTTACACAACCAACCAAACAATAAAAGTTTCTTAGAATGGACATAGTTTAGAAAAGCGGGCCAAAACATTTTAATTTAGCAAGCTGCATGAAACCGCCTTCCTTGAGTGCCTTCTTCATGGACCTGAGATAAAACATGCTATAAAGTCAAAAAAATGTGAGTGAATCTATAGAGTTTAAAATTAAATAAACGAACACAAGTATTCTGAATAAACCTTCCGTGGTTGACAATCATGTGGATCAGACATAATTATCGTTGTTATTTCATATGTCTCGTGAAATTGAACGTTAACATATATTATTTCAGCCCAACACACCTAGCCAAGTGCATATAGTTCTCTTATACAATTGCATCCGATGTTTCATTATTGGTGCATCACAACACCACGCGATAGCTAGTCGCGATCGGACTGGGTGTCACCCCGATAGATCTATCCATAGTATTAGCGTTCCTTTCGATTAACAATTCACGATTCATGGGTCTTTTCAGGCTAAACAAACTTGTATAACAACTTTCATCTAAGCATACAATCGGGTCCTTTGTGTTCAATTTTAAAAGAAAGAGGGTTTACCACAACTTCTCGTTGTACCCTTCATTTATAATAAATGTTTTTCTAATAATAAGGGTTTCCGCAACTTCTCGTTGTACCCCTTTTATTTTAATAAAACAAGCATGTTATCCCCCTCGCGGGTTTTATAAAACAAGTAAACATGTTAAAGGAGAGGCTATAGACTCACCTTGGTATGATAGTAGTAATGTGACGATCGCCGACGATTTGTGATGCCCGTTAAACACGAAGACCGCAACCTACCAAATAAGGCACGTTCGTTAATAAACGACTCAAGTATAAATAATACTTAAATAATACGAAAGTCAATTTCATATAACCATGAAAATCCCGAAAAATTAAAAATATAAGTGTACTTCTATACCCTTTTATTTAACACTTATTCATTTAAAAACTTGCACTCTCGACAGTGACCCGTCATAAGACGCCAAGTCAACGCAAGTCAAACCATCATTTTACTTCCCTCGGACCAGTAACTAAGTCATTTATATAATGACTTAACACTTGGGTATGTCACCATGTCCAATAGTGAATACTCAACTCACGCCATACAAGTATTGAACTACGTGTCCAAGATACCAATCAGCATGTACACTCCAAATGTACACACCAATCCAACCTATCTAGACTTGTCCGATTTCGACGAAACTTGGCGATAAACTCACACATAATATGAATAAGACTCAGTTTAAGTTTCATTCAAAAATATTACTTATAAGACCTTCTGCCCAACACACCTTCGTGTTATAAAAACCGGACAGTTTTACGCCTTTGACTTGTAAAACCATTTTGACTTATCTAAACAATTCCGTTTGCAAAACCGACACTCGGGTTTGAAAATAGACTCATGACCTGAGGTTTATCAACTTACAACAGTCCTTGAACATTTTTAAAACTCATTTTATAGTCCCCGAGATTCGATCCAAATACCGACAACAATTTTCGGATTGTGCATATACCCGTCTCCCGGTACACAAATACTAAAAGTAGCATAACCTTTCGCTCGTAATGAGTTAGAAGCTCTACTTTAGCTCAAATCGAAGCTAACGAAATTCTCTACGACCCTATCTTATTAGTTTACCAAGTTTATTACAGTAAGTATTTCAGAAATAGCCTTAAAGTTACTGCCTAAAATTGACCATGTAAAAATCATACCACAACAAATTTTCAACCCATTCCAACAATTCCTATGGTCCTAATATCATCCTAATATCATACTAACACATCTAACTAACTCATAACACCCTCAAATTTAATCTCACAAAAATTAAATAAATAAAAACCTTACATGCAACAACAACCCACTACTAATATAATAATATTAACAACATCCATCACCATAAAAATGGATCAAACATGATGTTCATCATCAAAAATTGAAAATAAAAATTAAGTGGATGCATGTGGGAAAAATTTATACCAATATGAAGCTCTTTGAATTTCCAAGATGGGTCTTGTCTTAGATTCTTTTGATTCAAAGTTAAAAATCAAAAATTTAAATGGGTTAGGGTGTTGGGGGTGGACGGTTTAAGAGAGAAAGAAGGAGAGAGATTTATTTTTTGTAAAAATGAATTTTTAAATAAAGATGGTTAGTGGAAAATATTTAAATAGTCCAAAGGTAGGGTAGTTTTTGTCAAAAATGTATTCTTTTGGTCCAAAAATGCAAGTAAATAGTTTAAAAGGTAGAAAATGTAAATTGTAAATTTTAAAAATATTTACGGGGCTCGGGTTTCGTAAAAATACTTTTCGAAAGTTAAAACGCTTGAAAATATAATAACAAGGCTTCGACACGACTTAAAACGCAATTAAATCGAAAACGTCGAAAATATACAATATCGAGACAATCGATAATAAAACGTAAATTTTTGGGCATCCGTCGGTATCGCGATCACTAATAGTTATCGTCATTCGTTAAAACGTAAAATACGAGAAATAAAGATTAAATATAATAAAAATCATTTTCATGATTATTTGAGAATATAATATCGATACCTAACATATTCCTTGTCGGTTTTCATCTAATCGACATTCTTACGCTAGTTTCAAGTCATAACCTTCTCGGTTAATCGATAAATTTTAAATTCTCATTAAAGTAAACACGTAATACGTAATAGTCGAGATTAAAATAACGACCTGAAATTGACGGGTTTTCACATCATCCCCACCAAATTAGGATCTTCGCCCTCGAAGATCAACTTGCGTTCTTGCCCGATCGCTTGTTGAAATCAAAGAGATGAGGGTAATTCTTCCACATTTGGTCTTCTCGTTCCCAAGTATACTCCGGTCCTCTTCGAGAGTTCCATCGAACTTTGACAATAGGTATTCGGCTTTGCTTCAGTTGCTTGACCTCACGATCCATGATCTCGACTGGTTCTTCGATAAAGTGCAACTTTTTATCAACCTTAACCTCGTCTAACGGTATAACGAGTTCTTCATCGGATAAACACTTCTTCAGATTCGACACATGAAAAGTGTTATGAATCCCATACAGTTCTTGTGGTAGTTCAAGTTGGTATGCCACGGGTCCTACTCTAGATGTAACCTTGAATGGTCCGATATAACGAGGACTCAACTTCCCACGTTTTCCAAATCGTACAACACCTTTCCATGGTGATACCTTTAGCATAACTTTATCTCCCACGTTAAACTCCAATGGTTTTCTTCTCACATCAGCATAACTCTTCTGTCGGCTTCGAGCAGACAACAACCTATTCTTGATTTGCACAATCATATCCGTCGTCTCTCTAATCAAATCTGGTCCAGTGAGTTGGGCATCACCAACCTCACTCCAGCTAACGGGTGATCTACATCTTCTCCCATAAAGTGCTTCAAAAGGTGCAGCTTTAATACTCGCGTGATAACTGTTATTGTACGAGAATTCGGCCAAATGTAAGTGCTTATCCCAGCTACTTCCAAAGTCTATCACACAAGCACGTAGCATATCCTCCAAAGTTTGGATTGTTCTTTCGCTTTGCCCATCAGTTTGTGGATGATAGGCTGTGCTCATATCTAAATTGGTTCCTAACGACTTTTGAAGTGATCTCCAAAATCCAGAAGCAAAACGACTATCTCTATCGGAAATGATTGAAATAGGAACACCATGCTTGCACACGATTTCCTTCAGATAAATATCTGCGAGTTTCTCCAAACCGAACCTCTCGTTGATTGGAATAAAATGAGCGATTTAGTTAAACGATCGACAATAACCCAAATTGCATCGAACCCAGACGGTGTCCTTGGGAGTTTTGTGATGAAGTCCATCGTAATTCGCTCCCATTTCCAGATTGGAATTTCAGGTTGGACAAGTAATCCGGACGGCTTCTGATATTCAGCTTTCACTTTTGCACATGTTAAGCATTTCGCGACGTATGTTGCAATATCAGCTTTCATATTCGGCCACCTATATAACTTTTTCAAGTCTTGGTACATTTTGTCCGATCCAGGATGAATAGAATACTTGGACTTATGAGATTCTAACATAATCAAGTCTCTCAGTCCACCATATAATGGTAACCAGATTCGACCTCTCAAGCATTTGATACCATCGGATCACGTCTCAAATGTTTCACCGTCTCCTCTAAATCTTTCGGCTGCAATATTTTCTTTCTTGCACGCTTCGATTTGTGCGTCTCGAACCTGCTCAGGTAAGTCATTATGAACTATCACTACCAAAGCACGCACTCGAATCGGTTTCTCCCTTTCCTTTCGACTTAACGCGTCAGCTACCACGTTCGCCTTTCCTGGATGATAACGAATTTCGCAGTCGTAATCACTCAAGAGTTCAACCCATCGACGTTGCCTCATATTCAGCTCCTTTTGATCCAGTATGTATTGTAGGCTTTTATGATCAGTGAATATTGTACACTTCGTACCATACAGATAATGTCTCCAAAGTCGCAAAGCGAAAACCACAGCGCCCAATTCCAAGTCATGGGTAGTGTAGTTCTCCTCATTCTTCCTTAATTGTCTAGAGGCATATGCGATCACCTTTTCACGTTGCATGAGAACAACACCGTATCCTCGAAGAGATGCATCGCAATAAACAACAAAGTCTTCACTTCCTTCAGGTAACGATAAGATCGGCGCACTACAGAGTTTCATCTTCAAGGTTTGGAAAGCTTCTTCTTCATCATCGCCCCACACATACGGTTTATTCTTCTGAGTCAGCTTAGTTAATGGTTTCGATATCAAAGAGAATCCTTCAATAAACCTTCGGTAATAACCAGCCAAATCTAGAAATTGTCGTACTTCAGTTGGAGTAGTCGGAGCACTCCAATTCTTGATGGCTTTGATCTTTGCAGGATCAACATGTACTCCACTTTTATCAATCACATGTCCGAGAAATTGTACAGAATTAAGCCAAAAATCACACTTTGAGAATTTAGCGTACAACTTTTCGTTCTTTAACAAGTTCAAGATAATCCTTAAGTGTTCGGCATGCTCTTCCTTGCTCTTGGAGTAGATTAGAATATCATCGATGAAAACGATCACGAATTTATCAAGATACGGCTTACAAATGCGATTCATTAAGTCCATGAATACAGCAGGTGCATTAGTCAAACCAAAAGGCATAACTAGAAACTCATAATGACCATAACGAGTTCTAAACGCCGTAATAGGATATCTTCCTCACGTATGCGAAGTTGATGGTATCCAGAATGAAGATCAATCTTGGAGAAAACACGAGAACCTTGAAGTTGATCAAATAAATCATCAATTCTTGGAAGCGGATAACGATTCTTGATCGTTAGCTTATTCAACTCTCGGTAATCAATACACATACAAAACGAACCATATTTCTTCTTAACGAATAAGACAGGAGCTCCCCAAGGTGACGAACTCGGTCGTATAAAACCCTTATCAGGTAGCTCTTGCAATTGCACAGATAACTCCTTCAGCTCGGATGGTGCTAAACGATATGGCGCACGAGCCACGGGTGCAGCACCAGGAATTAGGTCAATTTGGAATTCTACTTGCCTTGGAGGAGGAAGTCCAGGCAAATCTTCCGGAAACACTTCAGGAAAGTCACGGATAACAGGTACATCTTCAGCACGTTTCTCCTTCGATTCCTTCTCCAGTACTTTAGCTAGGAATAACTCACAACCTCTTTCGATATACTTACGAGCCTTAATGCACGAAACGATTTTTAGTCGTGAATTACGTTGATCACCGTTGATCACCTTCCATAACCATGGTCTTGTCATCTAAGGGAATCCTAACTTTCTTTTCTTCACACAGGATAGACGCGTTATACTTGGATAGCCAATCCATTCTGATAATAACATCAAAACTTCCCAATTCAACAATCATCAAGTCTATCTTGAAAATACGGTTCAAGAGATTAAGAGAACATCCTAGGAGCGCACGATTGGTACTCACTAATTTACCATCAGCTAATTCTACCTCATAACTCGCGTCTAATTCGACCGGTTTGATATCATTTAAGGCACTAAAACTTGTAGACACAAAGCTTTTGTCCGCACTAGAATCAAATAAAGCTGTAGCATAACGGTTGTTCAGTAAAAACGTACCAGTGACAACTTTCGGGTTTTGCTTGGCTTCAGCTTCATCCAACTGATAAGCTTTTCCCTGGTTATCTCCACCACGTGCATTCTTTGGAGGTTGAGGGCATTGGTTCCTCATGTGACCTTTACCTTGGCAGTTAAAACACATCACTCCCTTCTTTCCTGGTCCCCAACAGTCTTCAGTCTTGTGACCTAACTTGTTGCACTTCCCACACTTAGCACACTCACCAGTATGAGACTTCTTACAGCGTTGACATCTGGTTCCCTTATCAGCAGATGCAGTTTCAGTCATCGCATTAGCATTACCCCTCCTTCGGTTTTGATTTCTGTTGTGAGATTGACGGTTATCACCACGATCATCACTATCGTTTTCAGCTCTTCTTTTGTTACCTTCAAAAACACCATCAGCCTTGTCTTGGATCATCTGACCCATTAGTTGGTAGGCCATACAAACAGCTTCATCAATATTAGCAGGTTTAGATGAGGTCACATCACCACGGATGTTGGTCGGTAAGCCTCGAATATACTGCTCTACCTTCAAGTATTCTGGGTTAACTTTGTTTGGACAAAGTAGAGCAAGTTCATGGAATCTGTTTGTGTATCCAGCGATGTCAGTACTCTTCAGTCTCAGCTGATATAGTTCCTGTTCTAACCTCTAAATAACACTCCTTAGACAGAATTCCTCAGTCATCCACCTTCTTACTTCAACCCAAGGTGTAGCATAAGCAGCATCCATACCCATTGATGCCATTCTTCCATTCCACCAGGTTAATGCTCGCCCTTGAAGAGTAGCAGAGGCAAACATCACCTTGTCTCCTTCCTCACTTCCACTAAATCGAAACACGGATTCCAATTTCTCAAACCATTGCATTAACCCAACAGCACCTTCAGTACCCTTAAAAGTTGGAGGTTTACATTTCATGAACGATGTATAATTGTACTTCTTGTTTTCAGGAATCACTGGTCTATCAGCATCACCAGTTCCAGCACCAGCATTGCCAGCTCCCGTATTACCAGCTCCAGTATTACCAGCTCCAGTGTTACCAGCTCCAGTAGTGCCAGTTCCAGTGTTGCCAGCTCCAGTATCGCCAGCTCCACCAGATCCACCAGCTCCACCGAATTCACCAGCTCCACCAGACCCACCAGATCCACCAGCTCCACCAGATCCACCGGCTCCATCATTCAAATTTGCCATAAATGCATTCATAGATATCTGAAATTGATCAGCTACTATAGCACGTAACTGAGTCTCAGTCAACTGTTTTGGCGGCATAATCCTGTTACACAATTCACATCAAAATGAGTATTCATTCAACGCTTGTGATAACAAAACATGAATAACGCAAAATAAGAATAGATAGATGAAAAGAAACAAGAATGGATGATAGAACAAAGAGTAGAATTTAGACAAGGAACGAAGATTCACGAGGAATGAGTCAAAAGACAGGGATTTCTATTGTGACAATCAGCGTCGTTTGTAAATCACGTATTAGTATTATAATAATCAAATAATAAACATTTTCAAAAAAATAAATGTAATCCATCATGCTTTAAGCATAAATAATAATTAAATATGTATAACATATATATACTTTTCTTATTCTCGTCCACTGGCAACTCGGAGGTTTCGCTTGCAGATGTTATAGTCAAAAGATTTCAAAATTTTATTTTTGGAAAATCTTTTCGTTCTCTATAACTTGAGCTATGATGCCAATCTGTAACACCCCTAATTTCGGGTCATAGCAGCGGAAGGGTCATTGGGTGTTCCTATCATGGCTCAACCTCAATATCATAGAAAACGCCTCAAAATGAGTCATTGTAACAAAACATACATCCATTCACTTGTTTAAAGATAAAACAGTTCACACACGGTCCCAATTAGTTTTAAAGTTTACACAACCAACCAAACAATAAAAGTTTCTTAGAATGGACATAGTTTAGAAAAGCGGGCCAAAACATTTTAATTTAGCAAGCTGCATGAAACCGCCTTCCTTGAGTGCCTTCTTCATGGACCTGAGATAAAACATGCTATAAAGTCAACAAAATGTTGAGTGAATCTATAGAGTTTAAAATTAAATAAACGAACACAAGTATTCTGAATAAACCTTCCGTGGTTGACAATCATGTGGATCAAACATAATTATCGTTGTTATTTCATAAGTCTCGTGAAATTGAACGTTAACATATATTATTTCAGCCCAACACACCTAGCCAAGTGCATATATTTCTCTTATACAATTGCATCCGATGTTTCATTACTGGTGCATCACAACACTACGCGATAGCTAGTCGCGATCTGACTGGGTGTCACCCCGATAGATCTATCCATAGTATTAGCGTTCCTTTCGATTAACAATTCACGATTCATGGGTCTTTTTAGGCTAAACAAACTTGTATAACAACTTTCATCTAAGCATACAATCGGGTCCTTTGTGTTCAATTTTAAAAGAAAGAGGGTTTACCACAACTTCTCGTTGTACCCTTCATTTATAATAAATGTTTTTCTAATAATAAGGGTTTCCGCAACTTCTTGTTGTACCCCTTTTATTTTAATAAAACAAGCATGTTATCCCCCTCGCGGGTTTTATAAAACAAGTAAACATGTTAAAGGAGAGGCTATAGACTCACCTTGGTACGATAGTAGTAATGTGACGATCGCCGATGATTTGTGATGCCCGCTAAACACGAAGACCGCAACCTACCAAATAAGGCGCGTTCGTTAATAAACGACTCAAGTATAAATAATACTTAAATAATACGAAAGTCAATTTCATATAACCATGAAAATCCCGAAAAATTAAAAATATAAGTGTACTTCTATACCCTTTTATTTAACACTTATTCATTTAAAAACTTGCACTCTCGCCAGTGACCCGTCATAAGACGCCAAGTCAACGCAAGTCAAACCATCATTTTACTTCCCTCGGACCAGTAACTAAGTCATTTATATAATAACTTAACACTTGGGTAAGTCACCATGTCCAATAGTGAATGCTCAACTCACGCCATACAAGTATTGAACTACGTGTCCAAGATACCAATCAGCATGTACACTCCAAATGTACACACCAATCCAACCTATCTAGACTTGTCCGATTTCGACGAAACTTGGTGACAAACTCACACATAATATGAATAAGACTCAGTTTAAGTTTCATTCAAAAATATTACTTCTAAGACCTTCTGCCCGACACACCTTCGTATTATAAAAACCAGACAGTTTTACGCCTTTGACTTGTAAAACCATTTTGACTTATCTACACAATTCCGTTTGCAAAACCGACACTCGGGTTTGAAAATAGACTCATGACCTGAGGTTTATCAACTTACAACAGTCCTTGAACATTTTTAAAACTCATTTTATAGTCCCCGAGATTCGATCCAAATACCGACAACAATTTTCGGATTGTGCCGATACCCGTCTCCCGGTACACAAATACTAAAAGTAGCATAACTTTTCGCTCGTAATGAGTTAGAAGCTCTACTTTAGCTCAAATCGAAGCTAACGAAATTCTCTACGACCCTATCTTATTATTTACCAAGTTTATTACAGTAAGTATTTCAGAAATAGCCTTAAAGTTACTGCCTAAAATTGACCATGTAAAAATCATACCACAACAAATTTTCAACCCATTCCAACAATTCCTATGGTCCTAATATCATACTAACACATCTAACTAACTCATAACACCCTCAAATTTAATCTCACAAAAATTAAATAAATAAAAACCTTACATGCAACAACAACCCACTACTAATATAATAATATTAACAACATCCATCACCATAAAAATGGATCAAACATGATGTTCATCATCAAAAATTGAAAATAAAAATTAAGTGGATGCATGTGGGAAAAATTTATACCAATATGAAGCTCTTTGAATTTCCAAGATGGGTCTTGTCTTAGATTCTTTTGATTCAAAGTTAAAAATCAAAAATCAAATGGGTTAGGGTGTTGGGGGTGGACGGTTTAAGAGAGAAAGAAGGAGAGAGATTTATTTTTTGTAAAAATGAATTTTTAAATAAAGATGGTTAGTGGAAAATGTTTAAATAGTCCAAAGGTAGGGTAGTTTTTGTCAAAAATGCATTCTTTTGGTCCAAAAATGCAAGTAAATAGTTTACAAGGTAGAAAATGTAAATTGTAAATTTTAAAAATATTTACGGGGCTCGGGTTTCGTAAAAATACTTTTTGAAAGTTAAAACGCTTGAAAATATAATAACAAGGCTTCGACACGACTTAAAACGCAATTAAATCGAAAATGTCGAAAATATACAATATCGAGACAATCGATAATAAAACGTAAATTTTTGGGCATCCGTCGCTATCGCGATCACTAATAGTTATCGTCATTCGTTAAAACGTAAAATACGAGAAATAAAGATTAAATATAATAAAAATCATTTTCATGATTATTTGAGAATATAATATCGATACCTAACATATTCCTTGTCGGTTTTCATCTAATCGACATTCTTACGCTAGTTTCAAGTCATAACCTTCTCGGTTAATCGATAAATTTTAAATTCTCATTAAAGTAAACACGTAATACGTAATAGTCGAGATTAAAATAACGACCTGAAATTGACGGGTTGTCACAAATTGTTATGCTTTTTCGCCTTTTGCGGGGTCTTATTTGCAGTTTCACACCGGGCCACTCAAATCAATGAGACAGCCCTGTCAGAACTCACAATCGGGGATTACAACGTCCATAGAAGTAAAGAACAATCCACTCCATCTCTCCACGACATTTATCAAAAATCCCTTATACTCCATACTATGTATAAGATCTTTTCCCAAAGGCCTGAGACCAACCACTATCAGCGAAATACAAACTAAAACAACACTTTCCCCAATTAAACTACACAACAAACTAACTCTATTAATATTACTCACCATACAACTAAAAAAACAAACTTATCAACCCTATCCCAGAATAACTATATCCATATAGATGAGTTCACTTCTAGACCCATTAGATATTTTTTTCAAAAGTTAACTAGCACTCATGTGGTTCAAAACAAACTTCTGTTGGTCAAAATGGTTTAGACTGAATCATTATTTCAAGACTGTTAAAAGCCGAATTGAACCAATAAAAATCCATGGTTTACCATGTAATATTCAAATAAGAAGCCCCTATATTAATTTAATGTCACAAACAATACTTAGTTACAAAACATGTGAAAAGGGGCAAAAGTTATTAATTTTATATAAATTTTGCAAGTCATCATTTAAGTGTTTATAAGCACGGATGTAAGCACGGATGTAGTCATGTAGCAATATATATCATGATTCATGTGCGTGAAACAAAATATACTTGAGAAACATTAGAAGCAAACTTATTTGTAACACCCCCAAATTTATACAACTCAATACAGCGGAAGACTAGTTGGTGTTACGGGATAGCACGTTACTCACATCATAGACAACGCATAAAAATCGCGTCGTTTATTAATAAAGTATTTCCATTCATAAATATCAAAGTTACATCGGTCCCAAGTCATTATATTTCATACAAAGTTTTACAAAGTATATGAATAAAAAATATTGTTTAAGTGTGGGCCATGAATTCTTTTCGTCTTCCCGAGAATTACCTTCAAGTACCTGAGATAAAACATGTTAAAAGAAAAGGTCAGCGATAACGCTGAGTGAATTCATAGAGTTTAATAAATTCCATCAATATAACTTTGGTATAAAATTATTACCAAAAATCATTTCGTACAAACCATTGTAATAGGCCATAAAATAGCCAAAAATCATTTTATACAAATCTTTATCAAAATCATAATATAGGCATTTGCCTTAAAAATCATTATACGAATCATTGTCGTTAAAAACACCATACAATACGTTTTGCAACGTTGTATAGATTAAATAAAAACCGTTATATGAATATGGTTATAAAAACCAAAACACGAACATAATATCAATAGTATGACCCTGTATTGCTAGTCAGGCAATACATCGTAATTCGGAGCGTCTAGTAGTATTTCGTTAGTTTGGATTATTATAAGCCGCATGACATTGTTACCTTACTAAACCAACAACGGGTAGCTAACCCGATACTCAATTTGCCCATCTAAAGTAGCGTGTCGTCACAAAGGTCACGCTATGGAAATCTTCTCATACATAAATTCGCTTACCAATCAATGTGGCACGACGGGGATCAACCATCAAGGCGCGAACTGGGGTGATCGTCCCCAAATAGTACTATTAAATGCATAAGCGTCTACCAAATCCCGGTAGTTCACAATTCATGCTAATGGGACTTTAAGTGACATAACCTAACTTTAATAATCCATTTAATTTCATCTATCGGGTCCTTTAATCATTTATCGGGTCATACAATCGGGTCATTCAATCATTCGGGTCCAAATCGATAAACAAACAATCGGGACAATTGGTGTCCTATTTTATAAAAACTAACATGTTATCTCCCTCGCGGGTTTATAAAACATTTATAAAAACATTTAAAAGAGTGCGAGGCTATGAACTCACGTTGATGTGGGAAGACGGGTTATCGGCAATTCGGACGTACGGTACGTGCTTCAATCACAGAAACCTAGACAAATAATACTCGTCTTAGACTCATGTCCAATGACTTTATAAAAATAACAATTATGTATACATATGATGATTTTATATATATTATGATCAAGTGGGTTTACATATTCTCGTTTATTCATTTTAGTGTTATGTGTCGATAACTTTTATACTAGTTTACTAGTTTTACCTATTTACGCGTTTTAAGTCCGATAACTTATTATAAGTTATTTAACTTGTTTTAATCCATTTTGTACTTATATTATCAGTATTTAAACTTTACAAGTTGGGCCCAAATGGGTTAAGCCCAATAAGCTCTTTTTATAAGAGTTTAACTTATTTAGTCCAATTATTAGTCCAATATGTTTACTTAGCTCGTTAATGTCCGTATGTCCTATAGTTCGGGTTTTATCAGTTTTTACTTGTATTAGATACTTATATATCAGTATATGACTTTTAAAAACTTTACATTAGACGGGTTTGATCGTCTAAGTTTTAATTGGCGAAAAACGTAAATTTTACGGTAATAGCCGAAAAAGTCGTAAAAATCAAGTTTATAGTTTTTATTACTTATAAGTATTATTCCACTTTATAAAATTGTCCACTTATTTACCATTGTATATATTTATATAAATGTATTATATATGTTATTGGGTTTTAATTTATATTTTATACTATTAAATTTTGAGTGCTTATATACTAGTATTATACTTTAATTTCCAAAATCTGATTTTTATCTTCACTTTTACCAAAACTGCCATATCTAGAGTTCTATATGGAGATAGAAGCTCAAATTTTTATCAAATAAACTACATGATATGTGCTACATTTAACGCTTCTATAGCTACTGTTGAATCATCTTCTAAGTATTTTCTAAAAATCGTCCAAAATAGTGAACTCAGATTTGTACCTTAAACTTGTTTTGATCATATCTCACTCATTACAATGATTCCATTGCATTGCCAACTCTCACATGTGTACAAGACATATAGCTTACTGTAAATGGATTCTACTTCATCATTTTATCAGTCCATGACCTGTTTCTTTACTGTTTTATACAGCCATCACTTTTAAGCAAGATTTTAGCCTTGTTCTTTATAGTTTTTCACCTTTTTAATCATGTTTATCAACACCAAATCCCCACATAACATTTTTATCATCATATAATCATCATATACATATACAATAGGAAATAAAATATATGTTTACATAATCAAAATAACAAGAAGATGAGGAGGACAATCTTTATACCACCAAGTTGATGTAGGTTATGATTTGGACATGGTTTTTGATGGAGAAACTTGTGCATAGCCAAGACCATCTTTAAGACCACCAATCTTCATAAACTCCTTGTGGAAAATCAGCCTCAAGACACTATGAAAACTCCTCCTTGGATGTTATAAGCACCACCAATCTATAGAGCTTCAAAAGGGCTTCAACTTATGTGTAAATAACATAAGATTCCATGGTAAATTTTGATCAAAATGGTGTTTAGGGTGAGATATGGGACGGCATAATTGGGAGGAGAAGAGAGAATGTTGAGTGGTTTTGCATGTTGAAATGGATGGTATATGTGTTAGCTACTTGTTTTGAGATGTAGAAGCTTAATGTGTAAGCTAAGGTGACAAGTGTTAGCAACTTAGCTTACACTTGACACCAAGTTGGTGAAGTGGCTAAGTTAAGGCCGGTTTTGATGGGGGTGGGGCAAGTGTCCCACTTGTCTCATCCCCATTTATTTACGGGTACTCCTCGATTCTAGTTTCCTCGATTTGCGTGCCCTCGGGTCGTTTTACGAAAAACGTTTTTATAAATTATGAATCAACGGCACAAAACGAATCCAATAAAATTTGTCTCATAAAAAACGGAGTTCGAAAACGTAAATACGTAATCCTAAGGTTTCCGGTTTAGTCGTAAAGGATGTTAAAATAAAATCGTAAGTCCTAATCTCTTCTCGTAAATTTGTGAGTTTATGAACTAACACAAATTTAAAACTCCAAAATAATATTCACGGATAAATTTATTTTCTGAAATGTCGGACTGTCACCAAGGACGGTGTATGTAAACGTAAGCACGTAACGTCGAATCCTCCGGTTTAGATGTAGTCGACGCTACTTCAATACGTAAATCCAAATTTCTTCCCAAAAATAAGTGAGTTCATATTGTAACATTAAAATAATGTTTTTAAATAATATTCGAGAATATAATATCAACCATAAATTGACGGATTATCACAGCATTTACCCCTAACAGGATCTTTGTCCTCAAAGATCATCTTACTACTCGCTTCTTATTGAGTTAAAGCCATGTGGGTATTTCCTCCACACTCGGTCTTTTCTCACAAGTGCAATTCATTACAATACGCGAGTTTCATCAAACATAACTACGGGAATAAGATCAGGCCAAATGTTGACTTACTTTCTCTATCCATGATGTTCACGGGTTTTTGATGAATGCAACTTTTCGCCGATCTAAACTTTACTAAGAACAATCAGATTTTCACTTGATAGATATTCCATCAAGTTCGATATACGAAACATAATTCACGCAGTCTTTGAAGTCCTAGGGTAGATCCAGCTTATATGCCTTTCAAACCAATCTTTTATATCATCTCAATGGTCCCATACAACGGGGACTTATATCCCATGATTTGTCAGATAATGAATTCATTTTTCCAAGGTAAAAATTTTTTTTTGGCATAACTTCGCTACCCATTTGGCACTTCAAGATCTACATTTCATATTCACATAACCTCTTGCCCACTACCGGCAGTCAATAATCAGATCCTAATTTCAACAATCATTTTAGGTCTCGCGGTTCGAATATTTTGTAAGGTTAGGTTCGCCATCATAGGAAACCTTAAAACTAAAAGACATGTCCAACTCACAATGGGTGTATGTCGGGTGTCTTCACCTCAACTCCTGCTTACAGATGCTCTAATATAGATCCTAAAAAGATTCGATCTCGATCCTAATACGATAATTATCAATGATAATCTCTCTGAAGGAAAACGATTATACGGTCTATTACCAAAGGTCATTCATTCAAAGATAAAACAACACTTATATTACTTTGTATCGTTACTTTACCTCGTCCCTTCGATTGGGGTGGTACATAGTACTCTCATCAAGGTTCGTTCTCAATGACTTCTGAGCAAATCTCTAGAAATTCGATGCGAAGCGAGGATCTTGATAAAGATGTTCGATACAGGCACACTATGTTTACATAACTCTTTTGCATTTATCATTAACAGGAATGATATTATCAGATTTGGTCAGTCTGTCGACGATGACCCAAATCGAATCAAATTCAGATGATGACCTTTACAATAGCTAAACGTTTCCTAATGTATGAGGCGATGTCTGCCTTCATAATTTTCCATTAGTACAACTTCTTCAGATAAGGACACATTTAGTCAGAAATGACATGAATAGAATACTTAATCTTATTAGATTCCAACATAACTAAATCTCAAAATTTCCATATTTAGGCAACCATAAACGGCCCTTTAAAACATTTAATGTCATCGGCTTCCCAATCTTAATGATTCATTTTAGTCGCAAATCCCTTTTATTATCTATATTCTCCTTTTTACAAACATTGTTATTTTTTTATACCGTTCGGCAATTTATTTTGCACCTTCATTATTAAGGAACACAATCCTAATTGGTTCTTTATATTTTCTACTTAATGTGTCAGTATTTATATTCATTTTTCCTGATAATATAATTATCATGTCCATATTTATTCGAAAATTATTTCTTCACATTTCCTAAGTTTTAATTCTATCTCGACTATTATTTTTATCAGTTTTTCTCAATCCGGCGTTTAAAGCGTTGATAATTATTACAATTAATTAAATAATAGTTATTAAATTTTTATGAAACGTAAACGTAAGAATTTTAAATTTCTTAGTTCGACCAATTATATAAAATGTTCAAAATAAATTTGAATTTAATTAACAAGATTTTTGTTGATTTATCGAAAATAATTAAAGTAATTAATAAGATCCGAAAATGTTCGAAAAATCTTTGGTTATACTTTGGTCAAAATTTTCTTAGTTGAAAAGCAAAAATTGTCGTTTCAAATTTTAAGTTATGGTTTTAATGGGTTTCCTCAATCCTTGTTAGGTTGTCTTGAGGTATACACGAACATTTACCCCTAAACAGGAGTTTAGTTAAATGTTCTGGGTATAAGGGAATAATCCCTTAAATCCTTTGTTAAAACATTTGTCAAAACATATTTGCACTTTTCTTTTTAGTAATGCTCAAAGTCTTAAAAGGGCTCTTGATTTTTAAAGAGTCAATATATTCCATTTTCTATTAATCACACGAACAACTTAATATAAAGGATTAAGTCTTAAATCACATATTAATTATTCAGGGTACAGGTTTCTATTGTTCGGCCAATTCAGGGCAATCTATAATTAATTATTAGCTTCTTCTTATTCTTATAAACAAACAAATGGTCCTTAATGATCACGAGCATGAATTTATCAAATTACAGCTTACACACGTGATTCACCAAATTTATGAATGCTACATGTGTATAGTCAATCCAAACGACATCACGTGAAACTCATAATGTTCATTACAAGTACCGGATGTAGTGATTGGAATACATAATCTTTTTCGCGGACGCGAAGTTGATGATAACCATGTCATGGATCAAATTGCTAGAACCTTGTAAATGATCGAACAAATCTTCCATTTCGAGTTATGGATATCGTTTTCGATTGTCAATTTACTCAGTTCACAGTAATCTATAAAGATAAGGAATGATAACACCATAGCTCTTCATGATGACGAGCTCGGTAGAATAAAAGCTTTCTCCGACAACTCTCTCAGTTGTACGGTAATTCCTTTTAATTCAGATGGTGCTGACGTATAATGCACACGCCACAGGTGCAGCACCGAGAATATAATCAAATACCAAATTCTACTTGCCTTACTAGCAAAAGTCTAGTTAATTCACCAACAATACTTCCTAAAGTTTCAGATAGTAGGAACATCTTTTAATACATTCATTTTAAGTTCTTTCTAGATTATAATATCTATGACTAATTCACAATCATTCACGGTATAATCTCAAGTCTAAATGCAGGATACGGGCATCCATCAAGAATTTTTAGATCACTTTTGATAATCAACATCTTATCTTTTAAGGGAATTCTATTCGGGTTCCCATCAATTAAGACAATGTCGTCATGTCATAATCAATCAATCCATTCTACTGGCACTATCAACTTTCCAGTTTTATTGTCGTTGATAAGATGTGAACTTCTCAAAAGACTAATAATAACTAACCTTAAAAGAGTAAGGTCAACGCATGATCTATGCGAGAGAATTTCAAATCAGACACAGACGAAAACATTTAATGAATGTGAATATATCCCTTGTTTTCATAATTTGAGTACGCATTCGAAAGCTCCTCGGATCGTTACCCAGGTCATTCAAATGAATGCAAATCAAAAGAAATGATAGGAACGTCGATACATCCAGTCGGGTATCAACACTCGATAATCAGATACTTTTCCTAAGAATCTCACTACGGGAGAATTGGACAAGAAAGAATTGTCAAATAAGACAATTTCCATAGATCAGTAAATTCGACTCAGAAGAATAGATGCTACAGGCACATATGTAGGTGTCCCTAACACTATGTCCTTATTTTTCACTTCTTGCAGATCTCATAAATTTTTAATCTTTCACAATCTTCAAAGAAAATTTAGTGTTTATTAATCAGTTTTATGGTGACTACTAATCAGCCTTGCATTGTCCATTCCAAATTGTATGTAGGCGCGCAACTATATACAATTTCAAGATTAACAATGCAATACTCAGTTCGTCAAAATTTTATCATCATGTTTATAATAAAAACATTTTCATGCTTAATTCTAAAATAAGAATCAAGAATAAATTTACAAAGATTTTCTTTATTATGAAAACAATTAAGTTTCCAAAGTACTTTATAAACAACCTCATTTCGATAACAATCACTTATAAATCTTACTTTGAATAATCCTTATAGTGATGAAAATTCAATTTTTCTCAAGGAATATTGTTTTATCTTTATAAAAACAATGTGTGATCTGCAAAAGAGTGATGAAGAGTTGTTCACCAAGAACTAACTACAATATGATAGGAAATGAGCTTTAGCCAAATAATCATGAGGTTCATGATCTCGATGGCACTCTAAAAGAATAATTCACAACGTAACTCAATCAATATGAGTACTTGTTCAATGGTTGCATCACTAATGCGAACATTAGGATGAAGCAATAAAAGATAGATAACATCGATATATGTAAGATTTAGAAATCAAAGGTAGTCTTTTTCATTAATCACAAACAAGTCAAAATTGTACCGTAACACATTACGTGTCACTATGTCATACAATTCTCAGAACTCATCCTACCAACTGATATCTCAGTTAAGTTAGGGATATTGAAAAGATACCACAATGAATACTAATCTACAAGAGTCATTAGGTGTTCCACATGTCCCCGGAAGATCCATCGGTCCCAATTAAGAAGAAGATTTCTTCAATTTATTTATTGGACACTGGGCATCCTCATCATTGGACAATGGCTTAGGAACAACCCTTAACACGAATCAACAATCAATTAAAACCTTATAATTCAATCACAAAACTTAACGACTTCCTCTTAACAATCTCATATTCCATACAAGTTAAATTTTACTTTATTCAAGTTTCAACCAATACTCAATTCAATATCCTACCTCATATTCCAATACTTTCAATCTTATTCTTAGGCCTTAATAGGCAATAAAAGCTTGATATGAACAACACTTAATTTCCAATCCTATAGCCCTTACAACAACAATTATCAAATGAGTCACTAATATTATATGACTCGCACATTCAATCAGACTTCTCAGAAAGGTACTAGTGGCATGAGGCTTTTGGGTAATGGTTCCAATTACGGCCTCAAGTGCAACATTCACCCTTTCGATTTCAATTTAAGAATTGGATGACAACGAATCAGATGACATCTTTCCAGGTGATAATGTTTTGTCAAACTCCACTCTATAAGGAAAGATCGTCATGACATCGATATCAGATTTAATCTCGCCAATTCTTCTTCAATTTAACAATCAACTAATATCTACATTTCTACGAATATCAACCATTTGTTGGGATCATAAATATCCACAACTTGGTTTAGATCTAGGATAGCTAGAATTCCTACGAGAATAGCTTCGATTAATTTGCTAGGAGAGTTAGGGTTTCTTGTGACAATCTACGTCGTATAAATACCTCGTATAAATATCAAAATAATCATCAAACAATCATATAATCAAATTACATCATATATATATAATCCAAGTTATATATATATATATATATATATATATATATATATATATATATATATATTAAAATAACACTTCTCAGTCTGGCCTTGTCGGTAACTCGGGAATTCTTCGGCACCGTTATAGTCAAAAGATTGTTTTAGACATTTGTGAAAAATGTTTATAGTTAAAAGATTTTGAAATGTTTTATTCAAAACCTTGGTTTTAAAAATCTTTCGTTCTCTATAACGAGAGCTCTGGTCCCAAACTGTAACACCCCCAAATTTATACAACTCAATACAGCGGAAGACTAGTTGGTGTTACGGGATAGCACATTACTTACATCATAGACAACGCATAAAAATCGCGTCGTTTATTAATAAAGTATTTCCATTCATAAATATCAAAGTTACACCGGTCCCAAGTCATTATATTTCATACAAAGTTTTACAAAGTATTTGAATGGAAAATATTGTTTAAGTGCGGGCCATGAATTCTTGTCGTCTTCCCGAGAATTACCTTCAAGTACCTGAGATAAAACATGTTAAAAGAAAAGGTCAGCGATAACGCTGAGTGAATTCATAGAGTTTAATAAATTCCATCAATATAACTTTGGTATAAAATTATTACCAAAAATCATTTCGTACAAACCATTGTAATAGGCCATAAAATAGCCAAAAATCATTTTATACAAATCTTTATCAAAATCATAATATAGGCATTTGCCTTAAAAATCATTATACGAATCATTGTCGTTAAAAACACCATACAATACGTTTTGCAACGTTGTATAGATTAAATAAAAACCGTTATATGAATATGGTTATAAAAACCAAAACACGAACATAATATCAATAGTATGACCCTGTATTGCTAGTCAGGCAATACATCGTAATTCGGAGCGTCTAGTAGTATTTCGTTAGTTTGGATTATTATAAGCCGCATGACATTGTTACCTTACTAAACCAACAACGGGTAGCTAACCCGATACTCAATTTGCCCATCTAAAGTAGCGTGTCGTCACAAAGGTCACGCTATGGAAATCTTCTCATACATAAATTCGCTTACCAATCAATGTGGCACGACGGGGATCAACCGTCAAGGCGCGAACTGGGGTGATCGTCCCCAAATAGTACTATTAAATGCATAAGCGTCTACCAAATCCCGGTAGTTCACAATTCATTCTAATGGGACTTTTAATGACATAACCTAACTTTAATAATCCATTTAATTTCATCTATCGGGTCCTTTAATCATTTATCGGGTCATACAATCGGGTCATTCAATCATTCGGGTCCAAATCAATAAACAAACAATCGGGACAATTGGTGTCCTCTTTTATAAAAACTAACATGTTATCTCCCTCGCAGGTTTATAAAACATTTATAAAAACATTTAAAAGAGTGCGAGGCTATGAACTCACGTTGATGTGGGAAGACGGGTTATCGGCAATTCGGACGTACGGTACGTGCTTCAATCACGGAAACCTAGACAAATAATACTCGTCTTAGACTCATGTCCAATGACTTTATAAAAATAACAATTATGTATACATTGATGATTTTATATATATGATGATCAAGTGGGTTTACATATTCTCGTTTATTCATTTTAGTGTTATGTGTCGATAACTTTTATACTAGTTTACTAGTTTTACCTATTTACGCGTTTTAAGTCCAATAACTTATTATAAGTTATTTAACTTGTTTTAATCCATTTTGTACTTATATTATCAGTATTTAAACTTTACAAGTTGGGCCCAAATGGGTTAAGCCCAATAAGCTCTTTTTATAAGAGTTTAACTTATTTAGTCCAATTATTAGTCCAATATGTTTACTTAGCTCGTTAATGTCCGTATGTCCTATAGTTCGGGTTTTATCGGTTTTTACTTGTATTAGATACTTATATATATCAGTATATGACTTTTAAAAACTTTACATTAGACGGGTTTGATCGTCTAAGTTTTAATTGGCGAAAAACGTAAATTTTACGGTAATAGCCGAAAAAGTCGTAAAAATCAAGTTTATAGTTTTTATTACTTATAAGTATTATTCCACTACCATTTTTATAAAATTGTCCACTTATTTACCATTGTATATATTTATATAAATGTATTATATATGTTAGTGGGTTTTAATTTATATTTTATACTATTAAATTTTGAGTGCTTATATAATAGTATTATACTTTAATTTCCAAAATCTGATTTTTATCTTCACTTTCACCAACACTGCCATATCTAGAGTTCTATATGGAGATAGAAGCTCAAATTTTTATCACATAAACTACATGATATGTGCTACATTTAACGCTACTATAGCTACTGTTGAATCATCTTCTAAGTATTTTCTAAAAATCTTCCAAAACAGTGAACTCAGATTTGTACCTTAAACTTGTTTTGATCATATCTCACTCATTATAATGATTCCATTGCATGGCCAACTCTCACATGTGTACAAGACATATAGCTTACTGTAAATGGATTCTACTTCATCATTTTATCAGTCCATGACCTGTTTCTTTACTGTTTTATACAGCCATCTCTTTTAAGCAAGATTTTAGCCTTGTTCTTTATAGTTTTTCACCTTTTTAATCATGTTTATCAACACCAAATCCCCACATAACATTTTTATCATCATATAATCATCATATACATATACAATAGGAAATAAAATACATGTTTACATAATCAAAATAACAAGAAGATGAGGAGGACAATCTTTATACCACCAAGTTGATGTAGGTTATGATTTGGACATGGTTTTTGATGGAGAAACTTGTGCATAGCCAAGAACATCTTTAAGACAACCAATCTTCATAAACTCCTTGTGGAAAATCAGCCTCAAGACACTATGAAAACTCCTCCTTGGATGTTATAAGCACCACCAATCTATAGAGCTTCAAAAGGGCTTCAACTTATGTGTAAATAACATAAGATTCCATGGTAAATTTTGATCAAAATGGTGTTTAGGGTGAGATATGGGACGGCATAATTGGGAGGAGAAGAGAGAATGTTGAGTGGTTTTGCATGTTGAAATGGATGGTATATGTGTTAGCTACTTGTTTTGAGATGTAGAAGCTTAATGTGTAAGCTAAGGTGACAAGTGTTAGCAACTTAGCTTACACTTGACACCAAGTTGGTGAAGTGGCTAAGTTAAGGCCGGTTTTGATGGGGGTGGGGCAAGTGTCCCACTTGTCTCATCCTCATTTATTTACGGGACTCCTCGATTCTAGTTTCCTCGATTTACGTGCCCTCGGGTCGTTTTACGAAAAACGTTTTTATAAATTATGAATCAACGGCACAAAACGAATCCAATAAAATTTGTCTCATCAAAAACGGAGTTCGAAAACGTAAATACGTAATCCTAAGGTTTCCGGTTTAGTCGTAAAGGATGTTAAAATAAAATCGTAAGTCCTAATCTCTTCTCGTAAATTTGTGAGTTTATGAACTAACACAAATTTAAAACTCCAAAATAATATTCGCGGATAAATTTATTTTCTGAAATGTCGGACTGTCACCAAGGACGGTGTATGTAAACGTAAGCACGTAACGTTGAATCCTCCGGTTTAGACGTAGTCGACGCTACTTCAATACGTAAATCCAAATTTCTTCCCAAAAATAAGTGAGTCCATATTGTAACATTAAAATAATGTTTTTAAATAATATTCGAGAATATAATATCAACCATAAATTGACGGATTGTCACATTATTCACCAATTGTGTAAATTGGTATCACTATTCTACATATCTGATCAATTCTATTCACATAACTGATAATCAGATTTTTCTCACTTGTATGTTAGTTTTTCATTTAACCCTTGCTCTATATATATACATACTTATAGTAAAACAAAATCCCGAAATCTTACTTTTTAGTGATCAGGCAGACATGAAGAAAGCCGGATCTAAATAAGTCGCAATTTTGCAGTCATCAAAAGCTTTCCTTGTCTTCCCAATAGAATTGGGTAGTGCAAGAGAAGATATTCAAGTTCTGGTGTCTTCTCAGATAATATGCATCTCCAGCCACAATAGGCGCTTTTTATCATATACCAATCGTCAGATCAGTTTTTAGGTGTATGTTGAATTTGCCACTAAAGCGGCTCAGAAGGTGAAGGTGTGTTTTGACTAATGACTTGTCTGATATATGCATTTTTAATTAAGGAGTGTTTATACTTACATCTACCTACTCGACAACTATACTTAGGAGAAGTGTGCGTTAACCACTACTGACTTTCTGTTATTTCTCCTTATTTATATCTAATTTTTTACAAATACAATCATCGCAAGTGTCATCCAACAAAAGGATGCTATATCAGAACAATGTCATCCAAGATTGTCAATGACTATGATGCCTTTTAGTCTATATTTAGATAGTAATATTTGACCACTTCAGATAAATTTCGACTCATTTGACCCATATCCTTTTCATTAAATCTTTAAGTATAACCGTTTGACCCTTTAGAGATAAACATAGCTAAAATCAACCAATTTAGTTGATTCCACTGGTCAAATTTTGTCACCACCTGATGTTATAACCTGAAGGTCGGTACTTTTGAAAAAGTTATTTAATAAGTAATGTTATTACTTGACGTTATTTACTAACGTTTAGTTCTTCTTTATTACCTGATAACTGAATCACATACATAACCAAACACCAACTTCTATAGCTAGATTTATAATGTGTTGGTTATCTTATTCTGATTATTACCTATCGTGTAAGCACTTTTAAAACACAATCCCAAGCACCCCTTAAATCGTGTCTTCTTATTGTTTTGTACACATGGGCAACCTGAACTTTAAATTTGCAGCAAACATGTTTATGATCACTTTCTGTTGCATACATACACCGCTTCGTACCTATAAATATTATCATAAATATTATGACTTAAAGTCATACGATTTTGTTTAAAAATGGAAGGATCCTGAAGAGACCTACAACCAAATTGAAGCAAGAACAGGACATCCTAAACAACATTCTACTTTTAGTAAAGAACGATTTTGTGATAATATGACATTTTCAGGTAGTAAATTATTTCTCGTATATTATTTTGAAATTTATTTTTGTGTTGGTTTATGAACTCACAATTTACGGGTTGAAATTAGGGCTTGCGTGCATAATTTAACGTCCTTTACGATTAAACCAGGAACCCTAGGTTTACGTATTTATGTTTTTGAACTCCGTTTTTTATGAGAAAATTTTTATTAGAATCGTTTTGTGCCGTAGTTTCATAATTTATAAAAAGGTTTTCGTAAAACGACCCGAGGGCACGCAAATCGAGAAAACTAGAATCGAGGAGTACCTGTAAATTAGTGGGGAATGAAACAAGTATACACTTGTCTCACCCCCACTATGGGCGGCAAGACAAGGACCAAGACCACCTTGGTGGCAAGATTTTATATACTAAGAAGACACTTGTCCTCCTAACTTTACAAAACCATTCTACCAAAACCAAAAACCAATAACCATTATCTCTCATACATGCAAAACTAGAGAAAAACTTTCCCACTCTCTTCTTTGCTCTCTCTTTGCCATCCCATATACACCATCCAACACCACCACCATTAAAAATTTATCATAAATCCTATATACAATCTACATATGTTGATAACCATTTGAAAAGATGAAGATTGGAGGTGATCTTAACAAGTAAAAAGGAGTTTTCAAGCAGGATTAGGGTTGATTTTCAAAGAAGTATACATAATCTTGGTGATCTCAAAAGTGGTCTTGCTATTTCATAAGATTTGGTTACCAAAAACCATGTCTAGTTCATCAAAAACCTTAACCTCTCATCATATTGGTTGGTACAAGATCATTTCTTTTTATCACCTTATTGTTTTGTAAATGTACTCATGTATTTTTTTCAAAATTGTATATGTATATGATGATAAATGATGATCAAAATATTGTGTGGGGATTTTGTGTTACTAGATTAGGATAAAAAAGGTTAATATCTACAAGTAAAAATGTTAAAATCATGACTAGTCACATAGGTTGTATAAAACAGTAAGTTTCAATATCTACACTTGGTTAAATGGCTAAGATTATTAAATATACAGATAGATAAATGATTTTTACATATGTGGTGAGTTGGCCATGCAATGGAATGTTAAAAATGAGCAAGATATGGCCAAAACACTTTTGTAGTACAAATCTGTATAGTCTGTTTTGGACGAATTATTAAAAATACTTAGAAGCTGATTGAGCAGTAGATATACGAGAGTTGTTCATAGGAACGTCATGTAGTTTATGCTGTTAAAATTTGAGGTTCTATCTCCTCGTAGAACTCAAGATATGATAAAAATGGTGGACTTGACTTTAGTAATCAGATTTCTTAATAATCTATATAATATAAAAATAGCACTCAAGTGAACTACTATTATAAAATAAGTATATAAAAGCCACTAAATAATAATAAATATTATAAAATAAGTGGTATGCAATAATAAATAAACATGACATTTTATAAAAGTAAAACTCAAATGTTTTCTAAAACTACAAAACTATATATAAGTTTTACGTCTTTTCGGCTAAAACCGAAAGATTAACGTTTTCGCCAAATAAAACTTAGATGGTCGGACCCGTCTAATGTAACATTTTTATAAATCATATACTGATATCTAAACACATTTGACAAGTAAAAATCGACAAAAACGAACTTTATAACTTATGGACCATAATGGACCAAAGTAGCCTTATTGGACCATTAGGCCCAACTAGTTTGGCTTAACACTAATGGACTTACTCATGGGCTTAATCCACTTGGGCCTAATATATGAGTATATGTGTGGTATTAAAAGTATAAATGGGCAAATATAATGCATTGGACTCTTAATGGGCTTATTGGGCCTTAATATGTAAATGGATTAAAACTAGTATAACTAGTCTAAATTAACTAACACATAACAACTATAATGTTGTATGAAGATATAAAATCCCACTTGATCATCATCATACTTATGACATCATCTCATATACATAATCATTATTTTTATAAAGTCATTTGACAAAAGTCTAAGATCGAGTATTACTTGTTTAGATTTTCCGTGATCAAAGCACGCACCGTACCTCCTAATCGCCGATAACCCGCCTTTCCTAATAAACATGAGTTCATAGCCTCACACTCTTTTAAATGTTTTTTAAAATGTTTTATAAACCCGCGAGGGAGATAACATGATAGTTTTGATGAAAATAGAACACAAGTAGTCCCGATGGTATGCTTATTGATATGGACCCGAATGATATTATAACCCAATGAATGAGATGAAATGGATTATTATTAGTTTGGTTCTGTCACTAAAAGTCCCATTAGCATGAATTGTGAACTACCGGGATTTGGTAGACGCTTACCATATAACAATACTATTTGGGGAAGATCACCCCAGTTCGCGCCTTGCCGGTTGATCCCCGTCGTGCCACATTGATTGGTAAGCAAATTTATGTATGAGAAGATTGATATAGCGTGATTTTTGTGACGATACGCTAATTTAGATGGGCAAATGTTTGTCGGGTTCGCAGCCCGTTGTTTATTTTAGTAAGGTAGCAATGTCATGCGACTGGTAATAATCCAATACCAATAGCGATAGCAACAACGATAATAACGATAATAATGTTACCTATAATCGTAATATTGAGACTATGGTCTCATGGACGGTATAAGATGTATGACTTGATTTATAATATATTGCGTGATAGCAATACGAGGACTCACTTCTGATATTATACTTGTGTTCTGCTTTCTATAATTGTTTTATATAACAGATTTATTAAACTCGATGAATTCACTCGGTATTCGCTGATATAACTTTTGCATGTTTTATCTCAGGTTCTTGAAGGTAACTTGGATGGAGATCAACTCTGATGGCCCACATAATAATGATATTCATTCGAACTATGTTTTGTAAAACTTTATGACTATGAAACTGAGGGACCTTGTGTAAACTTAAAACTTTTATTCGAATGAATGTATGCTTGACCTTGTACAACCCTTTTTATGCGTTGTATATGATTTGAGTTATTGTGCTATCCCGTAACACTCTATTGACCCTTTCGTTGATCCGATACGAAATTTGAGAGTGTTATAGTTTGGTACCAGAGCTCTCGTTATAGAGAACGAAAGATTTTTAAAACCAACGTTTTGAATAAAACATTTCAAAACCCTTTTAAAAATATTTTTAAATATATATTTTGGGAAAAATGTTTAAAAATCTTTTGACTATAACGGTGCCAAAGATCTACGATGTTACCAACAAGCCTTATTGAGAAGATATATATTTTGATATATATAATTTAATTTATATATATATGCATCATGAATTCTGTATGTAACTGTTTAATAATTATTTATTTTATACTAATACGAGATATATTATATATAATGCAGAGATGTCATGGCAGACCCTAATATTCCCGTAGAGAACCCTGCTATTCCTGAACCTAACGTAGATGATAACCCTTATCTAGACTTAGTAGATTATAATGTAGAGGAAGATATGGATGATGAAGAGGAGGAACCATTTGAGGATCCTGAGCCTGAGATAGGACTAGGATATCAGATTGCCCCTCAGGTTGATGTTGTAGAGAATGATAATGATAATGTTGGTATTGAGGAAGATGATGAGGTTGGTATAGATAATGTAGGTAATGAGGATGACGACGAGGATGTCGAGGAGGAGGTAGATATAGATGATGAGGTTGATGATGATGAGGCTGAGCTTATTTTTCCTTATGATGTAGAGGATGGTGAGCTTTTACCCCCTCCAGTTGATTGGTTCGATTCTAATTTCGAGTTACTTAGTGATGAATTGTCTGAATCGTCTGAATCTGAGTCTGAGTCAGAGGATGATAAGGATGATGATGCACCTTATGGCACTGATGGGATTGCTGCTCGTAGGACGATTGATTTGGATGACTTTCAGGGTAGTGTGCATGTGATAGGAGAGTCGTCTAGGGTTCAAGAGGATGCTCATATTGATGGACTTGCACCTTGGGCCTTAAGGCGTGATTTAGATGCTTCCCGTGATCAAGGTCGTGTGACAGAGATTGGTTTAAGTGTTCTTCAGACTCATGTTGCTTTATTGGAGTCGAAAACGAAGATTGGTGAGAAAGAGCGAGAGTTGCTTAATTTGGGTTTGACTAATGTGGAGCGTGGTTTGAATGAGGCGTTTAGGAGATTGTCTGTGTTGGAAAGTGGTGAGTATGCAAAGATGAAGAAAAAGGTGAATACGACGGAGATTCGGTTGAGTGTGGCTCGTGCGATGCGTAAGAAGGCAGAAAAAGAGTTAAATATATCTGTTGGTTGGAACAGTAGGTTTTATACTGAGATAGTTGAGAAAGGAGTGATGCGTAAGCGCCCAACTGAAGATATGTCTTGTGATCGTCCGAGGAAGATACCAAAGACGATGGATGATGGACCTTCTAGCAGTTCTCAGTAGACCAGTCTATCTTTAGTAGTATCTTTTGTATCTTTTGTAAACTTTAACTAAACCGACATATTGGTTAGTAGATCTGGCACGAATTTTGGGCCTGTATCGTGCTAGGAATTTTGATGTGGAATGTTAACTAAGACGATGTGGTTGTTTATAATCTAATGAAATATGTATCTTTTGTCTTGAGTTCCATATCGTGCCTTATTTGTATCTTGCTTCCTTGATTAACAAAATCCAACATTGAGTGAATGCTTATCATACTTTGAATTGTGTGATAATAGAATTATGCCGCCCAAGAAATCCATGACTGAGTAAGAAGTGCGTAAGGATCATTGCGGAACAAGTTGCCGCATCTATGGCTGAATTTATGGCAAATGCTAGAAATGGAGCTGGCAGTAGTGGAGTTGGCGGTAGTGGAGCTGGCGGTAGTGGAACTGGTGGTAATAATGTGAATGTGAATGCTAATAACGTGAATGCTAATGCTGGAGGAAATATAGGAGGACTTGGACCTAATGCGCCTGAAGTTGGTGGTTGTACTTATGTGACGTTCATGAAGTGTGACCCACTCCCTTTTAATGGAACTGAAGGTGCTGTAGGATTAAGTCAGTGGATTGAAAAGATTGAGTCGGTGTTTCGCATTAGTAAGTGTAAGGATGAAGATAAGGTGACTTTTTCTATGGCTACCCTTAGGGGTCGTGCATTGACTTGGTGGAATGGGAGAATTGCTTTCATGGGCATTGATGTTGCTAATACTACTCCTTGGGCTGAAATTAAAAAGTGGATGACTCTGGAGTTCTGTCCCCGTAGTGTGATTATACGGTTGGAACAAGAGTTGATTCATTTGAGAATGAAAGGTGTGGACATTGATAACTACACGAACCGATTCCATGAGTTGGCCTTGCTGTGTCCTCGATTGGTGGAACCTGAGGAGATCAGAATTGAACAATACATTAAAGGGTTGACAAAGAATATCCGAGGGGATGTGACATCGTCAAAACCATTCACCATTGATGATGCGGTTCGAATGGCTTACCAACTCATTGGACAAATAATTTAGGACAAGGAGGATGAAGCGCATGTTGGTGAGAAAGAGAAGGTGAAGGCGATCGTGGAGGTCGAGGTCACAATAGGCAGAATTTTAATAGCCGTCAAAATCAAAGAATGGGGAATGCAAATGCTCTTACCAACAACACACCGCACAATGATGACAAGTGTCCTAAGTGTGGTAATAAGAGGCATGCTAGCGACTGCTGGAAGTGCTGAAATTGCGGAAAGCTAGGACACAAAGTGGAAAAGTGTAAGAGGGGAGTCATTTGCTTCAACTGTAGTGAAGAGGGTCATAAGAAACCGGATTTCCCCAAGTTGAAAAGGATTGGACCAGGAAGAAACAACCAGGGTGGTGCTTATCAACTTGGAATGGTTGAGGTTAAGAAAGAGGATCTGAATGTCGTTACTGGTACGTTTTAACTCAACAATCATTATGATGTTGCTTTATTTGATTCGGGTGTTGATAGGAGCTTTGTATCTACTAAATTTAGTGCCCTTATTAACATTGAACCTGTTGAGATAAATACCAGTTACGAGTAGAATTGGATGACGGTAAATTGGTAAAAACTAATAAGTTGTTAAAAGGATGCTCTCTAAATCTCTTGAACCATTCCTTCCCGATTGATTTGATGTTAATAAAACTAGGTAGTTTTGATATTATTATTGTTATGGATTGGTTATACTTGAATAATGCTGCAATTTTATGTGGCGAAAATAAGGTTAGAATTCCTCTTAAGAATAGAACGTTAGTAATTGATGGTAATCGAGGAGAATCCCGTTTGAAAATCGTTTCATGTATTAAAGTCCAAAAGTACATCAGGAATGGTTGCGAGCTATTCTTAGCTCAAGTGACCAGGAATGAGTCTAAGGAGAAACGATTGGAAGATGTGCCTATTATCTTCGATTTTCCTGAGGTATTTCCCAATGATTTACCCGGACTTCCGCCGATAAGGCAAGTCGAGTTTCGAACCGATCTAATTCCTGGTGCTGCACCGGTGGCACGTGCGCCTTACTGATTAGCACCTTCTGAATTAATGGAATTATCCGAACAACTCAAGGAGTTGTTTGATAAAGGTTTTATTCAACCGAGCTCGTCACCTTGGGGAGCTCTAGTCTTGTTCGTTAAGAAGAAGGATGGATCTTTCCGTATGTGCATCGATTACAGTGAGCTGAATAAGTTGACAATCAAAAATCGATATCCTTTACCAAGGATTGATGATTTATTTGATCAACTATATGGCTCTAGTGTGTATTCTAAGATAGATTTGCGGTCTGGATATCATCAACTTCGCGTCCGCGAAGAAGATATTCCAATTACTGCATTTAGAACTCATTATGGACACTATGAATTTCAAGTGATGCCATTTGGGCTAACTGACGCACCTGCGGTATTCATGGATCTAATGAATCGAGTGTGCAAACCCTATTTGGATAAATTTGTGATCGTGTTCATTAGCAACATTCTAATCTATTCTAAGAATCAAGAAGAGCATGGAGAACATCTAAGGACAATCTTGAATTTGTTAAAGGATGAAAAGTAGTATGCAAAGTTTTCAAAATGTGATTTTTGGTTGGACTTCGTTCAATTTCTTGGTCATGTGATTAACAAAGATGGAATTCATGTTGATCCTGCAAAGGTTGAAGCCATTAAGAGCTGGTCTACACCGACAACGCCAACGGAGGTGCGAAAATTCTTGGGATTGGCTGGCTATTATAAATGATTCATTAAAGAATTTTCTCTAATAGCTAAACCCCTGACCAAGCTTACTCAGAAAAATAAACCTTTCGTTTGGGGAAGTGAAGAAGATGGAGCATTTTAGATATTGAAGCAAAAATTATGTAGTGCACCAATTCTATCATTACCCGGCGGAAGTGAAGATTTTGTAGTATTTTGTGACGCATCTCTTAGAGGTTATGGAGCTGTCTTGATGCAGCGAGAAAAGGTGATATTTTATGCTTCTAGACAATTAAGGAAAAATGAGGAGAATTATACTACTCATGATCTTGAGTTAGGAGCTGTAGTCTTTGCTCTTAGGTTATGGAAAAATTATTTGTATGGCACCAAGTGTACGGTATTCACCGATCATAAAAGCCTACAGTATATTCTCGATCAAAAGGAATAAACATGAGGCAACGAAGATGGATAAAACTGTTAAGTGATTATGATTGTGATATAAAATATCACCCGGGAAAAGCAAATGTTGTTGCCGGCGCATTAAGTAGAAAGGATAGAGAGCCTATCAGGGTACGTTCTCTAGTCCTGACTGTGCACAATAATTTGCCTGAACAAGTTAGAAATGCACAAATTGAAGCCTGTAAGAAAGAAAATTTTGATAATGAAGGGTTTCGAGGTGAAGGAGATCCTTTAGAGGTTAGAGGAGATGGAGTGAAATGCTTAAGAGATCATATGTGGATACCTAAGTTTGGAGGTTTAAGATATTTAATCATGTTAAAATCCCATAAATCTAAATATTCCATTCATCCTGGTTCTGATAAAATGCATCATGATTTGAAGAAGTTATACTGGTGGCCGAATATGAAAGCTGATATTGCTATGTATGTTCTTCAATGTTTGACTTGTGCAAAAGTCAAAGCTGAACATCAAAAGCCATTAGGACTACTTCAATAACCAATAATTCCTTAATGGAAGTGGGAACGAATCACGATGGATTTCATTACTAAGCTTCCTAGAACCTCTTCTAGAAATAACTCGATTTGGGTCATTGTCGACAGACTGACCAAATCAGCTCACTTCATTCCTTTTAAAGAGCAGTTCTCATTGGAAAAGCTGACTCGTATCTATCTTGAGAATGTTGTATGTAAGCATGGAGTGCCTGTATCGATTATTTCTAATCGAGATCCTAGATTCGCATCAAATTTTTGGAAATCCCTCCAAAGATCCTTGGGAACGAATCTCGACATGAGTAATGCTTATCACCCCCAAACTGATGGGCAGAGTGAAAGGACGATACAGACACTGGAGGATATGTTAAGAGCTTGTGTGATAGATTTTGGTAAGAATTTCGATGAACATTTGCCTTTAGTAGAATTTTCATATAACAATAGTTATCATGCTAGCATTAAGGCTGCACCGTTTGAAGCTTTGTATGGTAGAAAGTGTAGATCTCCTGTATGTTGGAGTGAAGTTGGGGATACCCAGCTCACCAGAACGGAATTCATTCGGGAGACTACGGAGATGATAGTTCAGATCAAGAAACGGCTATTAACAGCCCGAAGTAGACAGAAAAGTTACGCGGATGTGCGGCGGAAACCGATGGAGTTTGAAGTGGGTGACCGTGTGATGTTGAAAGTGTCGCCATGGAAAGGCGTCATAAGATTTGGAAAGCGAGGGAAATTGAATCCCCGCTGTATTGGACCATTTAATATTTTATCTAGAATAGGTCCGATGGCTTATAAATTAGAGTTACCCCAAGAACTTCATGGTGTCCACAACACATTCCATGTATCTAATCTGAAGAAATGTTTAGCAATGTGTGATGAGAAAATCTCGTTGGATAAGGTCAGAGTTGATGAGAAGTTGCATTTTATCGAAGAACCCATAGAGGTTATGGATCGTGAGGTAAAGCAACTTAAACAAAGTCGGATACCTATCGTTAAGGTTCGGTGGAATTCAAAGCATGGGCCAGAATTTACTTGGGAGCGAGAGGATGAAATTTGGAAGAAATACGCACACCTCTTTGACTTCAATAAGAAACGGGCATCGAAATGAAATGGGTCACGAGGACGTTTATCCCTTTTTAGGAGGAAATGCTGTGACAATCTGACATTTTCAGGTAGTAAATTATTTCTCGTATATTATTTTGAATTTTATTTTTGTGTTGGTCTATGAACTCACAATTTACGGGTTTTAATAAGGGCTTGCCTGCATAATTTAACGTCCTTTATGATTAAACCGGGAACCCTAGGTTTACGTATTTACGTTTTTGAACTCTGTTTTTTATGAGACAATTTTTATTAGAATCGTTTTGTGCCGTAGTTTCATTATTTATAAAAAGTTTTTCGTAAAATGACCCGAGGGCACGCAAATTGAGAAAACTAGAATCGAGGAGTACCCGTAAATTAGTGGGGATGAAACAAGTATACACTTGTCTCACCCCCACTAAGGCGGCAAGACAACGACCAAGACCACCTTGGTGGCAAGATTTTATAAACCAAGAGAACAATTGTCCTCCTAACTTTACAAAACCATTCAACCAAAACCAAAAACCATTAACCATTATCTCTCATACATGCAAAACTAGAGAAAAACTTCCCCACTCTCTTCTTTGCTCTCTCTTTGCCGTCCCATATACACCATCCAACACCACCACCATCAAAAATTTATCATAAATCCTATATACAATCAACATATGTTGATAACCATTTGAAAAGATGAAGAATGGAGGTGATCTTAACAAGTAAAAAGGAGTTTTTGATAGGTGTGAAAACACCCATCCTTTTACCACTTATTTCTGGCTAAAACAAGACCAAAACACGTATTTAATGTCATTTGTTTCGAATTATGCGTGGTTTTTGTGTTTATTGTGTTTTCAGAGTCAACCGGATGAATATTGAAGAAAACATGGGATTGCACGGGTTTTATCGAGGAAAAAGACTCAAGACGAAGTCTATTGTCCAAGAGATGCAAAAGATTTGAAGTTATTGTGCCTATTCAAAGATTTATCGAAGAATAGAGCCAAAGATGGAATATTCATATATGTCGAAGAACTCGAGTCTATTAAACAAAAGATTATAAGAGGAGTTGGAATTATTCACCGACACTTCTCAAAATCCAAAGTCGGAAACGTTTATTTAAAGAGACGAGAAGACTAAAGAAGAAAGAAGAAAAGAAGCCCGATACCAAAGCCCATTTACAAGCCCATATCACACGCCTATATAAAGATCCCACTTCATAAAAAATGAGACACCTAGTTAGTTTTAGTTTCATTTTTCACTTTGTAGTTTCAAATCTAGAGAGAGAAAACTTAACTTTCTCTCACTAGAAAACCTCCATTTCTTGTTTTAAAATTCTTGCTTTTAATATTAATCTTAATTTTTCAAGCTTAATCTTTTATTAATCTTCATATTTTAATCTTTCTTGCTAAGTACAATCTTGTGTTCATCATCTTTTTAATCAAGTTCTTATTTAAAGTGCGATCATTTTGAATTTCGTGTGATTACTTTGATGTTTTTACAAGTCTTGATCTTTTCCTTAGCTTATTCATAGCTTATTGGAGTTTTTCTTGGCTTATTGTCATTGAAAAGTTGTTAAAAAGTTGCTAAAAATCGTTTTTATCCGAGATCCTATTTTTTAGGAACATCTGATTCGATTTTGCAACTTCTCCAAAGTTGCGAAATTGAATCATCCTTGCTAATTGCGAATTTGATCTTCCAAGATTGCGGAATCTTCCATATTTTGTAATTGCGAAATTAATCTTTCATTATTTGCGGAATTGTTCCTTGTTTTGAATTGCGAAATCTTACTTATTGCGAATTCTTCCATGTTGCGAATTTGTTCATTAAGAGTTGCGAATTTGAGTGTTTCAGCAATTGCGAATTTACTCTTTAAAGCATTGCGAATTTGTGTTTCCCCCAATTGCGAAATCATGTTTTGGAATTGCGAAATTATGCATAAGTCATTGCGAAATCTTGGTTAAGATTTCGCAATTACCTTCTTCATTGCGAAATTATTTAAATTTTCTTAATATTGCGAAATTAATTCCTTTTATTTTAAATTTGATTTTTGAACTTGTTTTTCCCGCCAATTTTCTTAGTGTTATTTTTACTCGTTCGTCTTAGTTTAATTTTCAAGTATTTAAATTTTCAAAGTTTTCATTTTAATTAAGTTTTCATATCTACATTTAATTAGTTTAATTCCTCATCATTTATTTTTCGGAAGCCTTTAATTTAGTTTAATCTTTCCTCGCTTTATTTTTATTACTCAACGACGCTCATTTATTTCTTTATTAGTAGAATAGAAAACCAAAATCCCCTATTTGTCACCAAGAACAACTATTCCACTTTGAACTGCGATCAATTCGAGAGGATACCGAGAACTTAATCTGAACCAAAGCACAAACACATGTATCAAATGGCGCCGCTGCCGGCTCTTCTCGTTAAGATCAACAGTTTTTTGTGAGAACTTGGATTTTGGGATCCGTTCACCGTGAACGTTACTTTTTCACAAAAATTTTCAAAAACCCAAAAAAATATAAAATTTTCAAAACTCCTAAAAATTAAAAAAACATAAAAACCAAAAATATCTTTGCTTGGTTTTTGCCTTGTTAGTTCTTTTGCAGGTGTATGCGCACTCGATCAACGTCTTATCAAGAGTCCGAGCCTCTCGATAACCTAGACATGGCCGGTGTACAAAACAACAATAATAACCCACCTCAAAACAATAATAACAATAACAATCCACCTCTCAACAACATGCATAATAACAACAACAATGAGCCTCTACCAGACAATCGCCCGATTATTGAACTTCTGCAAGCACATGTTGATGGCAACACTGATCCAATTGTCATACCCGCGTTTGCGGCCAACAACTATGAGCTCAAATCCGGCTTTATCCAGATGGTCTCTGCTCAACCATTCTTGGGGCGTACCATTGATGATCCTCATGACCACATCAAGAGATTCTTACAACTCAAGAACACGGTCAAATTCAATGGTGTTCCACAAGAGGTAATCCGTTTGAAACTTTTTCCCTTTTCTTTAGAGGGACAAGCCCGACATTGGCTTGCTAAGGAACCGCCACAGAGTATTCTTACGTGGACGGATTTGGAGACCAAGTTTATCAACTACTTTTTCCCACCCTCTGGTACTACCGCTTTGCGGAATGAAATCATTAATTTTGAACAAAAGTACGATGAGTCTTTTAGTGAATCTTGGGACCGTTTCAAAGATCTTTTAAGAAAATGCCCACAACATGGTTTTATCAAAGTGCACCAAATTAACACTTTTTATAATGGTTTAAGCATGAATGACCAAGATTCACTAAACAGTGCCTCGGGGGGTAATCTTTTGGCTAAGACTTCCAATGCTGCTTGGGATGTCATTGAGAATAAGTCTCGTGTGCAAACCAAGAGTGTTCGGACCAATGTCGCTAGTGCTAGTACTAGTGACAGCGACAAGCGAATTGACAAAATCACTGCGCTTCTTGAATCGCTAGCTACCCAAACCGCCAGCAACACTAACAACATCAACGCTAAAAACGCTCAAGTCAATGCTGTTAGCCAACCATGTGAAATCTGCGGGGGTCCTCACTCTTACACCACTTGTACCGCTACCCAAGACTACCCTTCTGAGAATGTGAATGCAGCATACGGTACCTATCCTCAACCCGCTTATCAAGCTCGTCCTCAAGGTGACCGCAACCTGCTTAGCTACCGCTCCAACAACTATCTCTCACCACCCGGTTTTACTCCTAACAACCCAAACCAACAACAAAACCTCAACCGCCCTCCTCAACAACAACAACAATCTCGTGGACCATACATACCACCTCACAAACAACAACATCCACCTCAAAGAAACAACCAAGTTTACCAGCAACCTGCTTATCAACCACCCGCATACAATGCTCCTCCCAACCAACCCACCACATTACACCAAGACATTAGAACCTACATGAGGACTAATGATGTGATCGTGGACAATCTCCAATAGGAAGTGCGCAACTTGAAAGCAGACCTGGTGAAACAAGGGAACGATCTGAGAGCTGATATGAGAAACACTTTGGATAGTCAAACGAATGACTTAAAGAACATTATGGCTAGTTTCTTCCAAGGTAATCAACCCTCTTCTTCGGGTACTCTTCCGAGTAACACCGTTGCGAATCCAAGAGGGGAGATGAAAGCAATCACCACTCGCAGTGGCAAAGGTACCAAGGAACCCGAGCTTCCTATACCTCCACCGGTGGTTGTGACTAAGAAGAACGAGTCCCCTGCTCCTATTCCTCATCCTTCTCCTTCCCCAATTTCTCCACCTCTTATGTTGGAAATACGTTTTACGTATTAAGAAGGATCGGTCACTCCAACGATACTCCATGTAATAGCTCGTAGTTTAGTTAACACTCTTTATTTATCAAACAAGTCCAAGCCAAGCCTACAACTTGTGTAGGCCGGCCCAAACGTGTAAGCCCAAGCCCATTACAAGGCTTGGGTATATAAACCCTCTCCTTTGATGGAGAGGGTGTGGTTTTTCATAATTTACACATAGTTGTTCTTAACTTTCTCTCTCTAGAAGTGTGAAATCCACCATCTTTCTATCTCTTTCTCTCTCTAAAAACATAAGTATAGATTTACAAATCTTCAAATGGTATCAAGAGCTTGGGATGAAACATAGGTTTGTTTGTGTGATTCGTATGTTCTTATAAGCATTTCGTGGCTTTTTGAGTTCATTTTGCCGAATCATCAAATTTTTTTTTGTGTTTGTTCGTGATTTCAAGAAGTATAACATAGGGATTCGTGTTAACTGTTCTTGGTATATTGGTTTTCGTTAAAACATCATCTTTCTTGGATCAAAAGTGCAAAAAGGCTTTGTTCTTCATTCCGAAATTTAAGAAGAACCATCCATCGGAAAGTACAACTTGTACTTGGGCTTCCATCGCAATAACCGTCCATCGGAAAGGGATTGGTTTCTACATTGCGATCGTGGGATTTTTATCACTTATTCCGATCTGAATCATTCCGATAGCTATTGCGATCTGAGATTCCGACGGGTATAAGGAAGGTTTGTTAAGTCGTTACTCTGCTCGAATTTTGACAGCCACTTTACGATCTGAATCATTCCGATAGGCTTTGCGATCTGAACTTTCCGATAGGCTTTGCGATCTGAACATTCCGATAGGGCTTTGCGATCTAGGCATTCCGATACCATCATCATTCCGACAGTGTTACATTACGATCTGGTATTCCGATCTGGTATTACGATCTGACATTCCGATCTGGTATTACGATCTGACATTCCGATCTGGTATTACGATCTGACATTCCGATCTGGCATTCCGATAATCACAATTTTTTTTCATAAAAAATTTCGAATCGTGTGTAATTTTGACTTGGAATTTTTGGTTTATCGAGAACATATTTTAGGGGATTTTAACATTGTTTCTCGGTTTTAACTCACAACAACACAAAAATACTCAACCTTATTTCATTGTTCGATCAACTTTGTAAATCTTAACTTATTGAAATGGAGTATACATCTCTTACGGATAAGTCCATCCTCTCGGGTACGGATAATCGTCCACCAATGTTGGTGAAGACTATGTATGAGGAATGGGCTTCCCGAATGGAACTTTATATGTTGAACAAGGAGAATGGACATCTAATTTGGGCATCGGTGCTCAATGGACCATTAGATTATGGTACTGTGACGGAAGGTACGACCACTCGTCCTCGCACAACGGGTGAGTTGACTGGAGATATGAAGATTCAAGATAAATGTGATAAGTATGCTACAAACATCATTCTCCAAGCTCTTCCTCCAGATGTCTACAAACTCGTCAGCAAACATAAAGTTGCCAAAGAGTTATGGGATAGAATTCGTGTTCTAATGCAAGGCACCTCGTTAACTAAACAAGAACGAGAGTGTAAGCTTTATGATACTTTTGATAAGTTTGCCTATGTGCCAGGGGAGACTCTCAATGATTACTATCTGAGATTTACCCTATTGTTGAATGAGCTTAATATCTATGGCATGGCAATTCCTACCTTTCAATTGAACACCAAGTATTTGAACACTCTTCCTCCAGAATGGAAAAAATACGTGACGGATGTTAAATTGGCTAAGGATTTGCATAACAACAATGTGGATCAACTGCAAGCTTTTCTTCAACAACATGAATGCCATGTGATTGAGGCTCGGTTGTCTACACCTCAAGTTCATGATCCACTTGCTATGTATGCCTCTCAACAAAACATGGCTTTTACTTATCAACAACCATCATACTTGCAGCAGCCACCACCACACATCTATCAGCAACCATCTTATCAACCACCAATGATGCCACAGCAAGAATATCAACAAAGTGTTCATCAACAATCTTTTCAACAGCAACCACCATATCAGACATCACCATCACAAGCCAACACTTCTCCATTGGGCTATACTCCTCAGCAAGGATATTTTCCAATAGAAGCACAACCGGCACAAGCTTTCTACTCTAATGAACTTCCACCAATCCAAGCACCAGTCTTTACTCCAAATGATACGCCAGCTGATGTTCTAAACCATCTCACTGCTTACTTGTCAAAACTTGTTGCTACTAGAGGATTTCCACCAACAAACAATCAGCTCCGCACCTCTTCAAATCCTCGACAACAAGCCACTGTTCAAGATGGTCAAGTGACGGTGCAACCTATTTAGGGAAGGCAAAATTCATATGGACCTCCTACAAGGACTGGGAACAATCAAGCTGTGAATGCTCAAGCTAGTGGAAATGGGAGTCCTATTGGTCCTAAGAAGGTTGTGACTTGCTACAATTGCCGAGGACAAGGTCATATGGCTAGGGAATGCACTCAGCCGAAAAGGAGAAGGGATGATGCATGGTTTCGTGAGAAGATGTATTTGGTTGATGCTCAGTCTAAGGGGAAGATTTTGGATTCAGAGGAGTTGGCATTTCTGGCAGACCCAGGGGCAGCAGATACTGAAGGCGTTGCAGTCGTTTCCACTTCTAATGCAGCTTATCAAGCGGACGATCTTGATGCATACGATTCGGATTGTGATGACATTCACTCTGCCCAAGCTGCTCTTGTTGCTAATCTCTCTCACTACGGTTCTGATGTCATCAGTGAGGTACCAACCACATCTAATAATATTGATGATAACCAACATCAAGTTGGGCATGAAAATGACAACCTCGAACAGCATTCGGGAACTAGTAACTCAAATGAAGTGGTACCCAATCCAACACATTTGAGTGAATCTCAACCAAATGCTACGACGGGTATGGAATCTTATGCTCAACATGATTTGGTCATGGTGCCTAAACATATTATTGATCAAATGCATATGGCCCTCAGACAATCCGTAGATACGAATTCCACCCTAACTGCTGAGCTGGCGTTGCATAAAGAAAAGGTCAAAACTTTTGAAATGGTCCCTCAAGCAGAGAAAATAACATGTTCTGAATTTGACCAATTTCGTTTTGAAAATATTGAACACTTGAAAGAAATAGAATCATTAAAAGCTAATCTTTCCAATCAATTAAAAGAAAAGGAGTCGGTTGTCAATGATTTTCAGAAACTTAAAATGGATTTCGAAACTCTCGAGTCTAAAAAGGTTGAATCGGAAATTAATGCTACCAAACTTCTTAAATTCAAAGAACAACAGCTTTTAAAACAATACGCTTCCACAGAAAAGGTTCATCTTCTAACTAAATCATTTAAAGAATTCGAACTTAAGCGTCTTCAAGATTTACCACCTAATCCCGGTTATGCAAAACAAGCTCAGGAATATATTCCCGGCCTTTATGACATGACCATAATTGGAAAATCGAAAGAAGCACCTTTTGTTCGTAGTACTGCGGAGACACAATCACTTGGGGATGAAACTCATTCTAAAATGCTTTCAAAATTCCACACAATTGATTATGATCAACATAACAAAGATCAATTTTCGAAAAAGACACGCATTCGCTTACAAAAGGAATTAGCAGAATTAACAGTTCTTGTGCCCCAAAGTTTGTCAAATGAAAACCTTCCTAGTACGTCTCCTACACTCGTCAAAAAGGATTTAACGAAGTTAATTCCACCGGTAAGTAAGGCGTCCGTTAACTTAAATACGGTTCACCAACACTTGGCCGATTTTGACAAGGTCATTTTGGAACGTACGACGGCCACGGCCATAACGGAAGGTGAATGGAACTTTGAGCACACTAGAGCTGCGTTTCGAGATGAAATTGTTCCGTTTGTAAAGAATGTTAAAGCTTGTCTTCGTAATATTGATCAAGATTTGTTTTTGGAAATAGAAGAAGTTAGACGTGTTTTTAATGAAATGGAAGATGCTTATGAAAACAGTTTACTTGAAATAGAACGGGTTTCACGCCATAATGATCTGCTTCTGAATCAAGTGATGTCTCATGATATAGTTTCTGTCTGTGTGAATACAAGTGTTGATAATGATTCTATTGTGCATAATGTTGAATCTGTGGATACTGTGGTAGATAGTACTTGTCACGAATCTGACGCTGAATTTTTAAAGCTTCAAGATTCATATTCTTCGCTTTCAAAACGTTTTGATGAGATTCAAACACATTGTATTTCGCTTGAATGCAAGCAACAATTTATTCAAGAAATCTTTGAAACGTCATTCGAAGGTGTTAATATCGATGATGCAAATTTTGAAAAGAATTTTCGATTGAATTTACAATCAAAACAGCGTCAGCCAAGTGACAAGGTTGCTCAATTTTTGCCGATAGCAATAGAGAAATCTAAGGAGCATAACTGTGTGAACGTACTTGAGGCCGCTGAGAGTTTTAGACTTGATCTAGACAATCAAGTTTCCAAGATTTTGTCCAAAGTTGATAACTTAAAACAGAAAAATACACGACTCTTCGACTCAGTACAGCCCGCATGTGTTGATACCACTGCACAGAATCAATCATTGATTGAACAATTGAATCGAAAGTCGGTGGAAATATCTGATTTGAGGGAACAAATTTATGATAAGAATCTGGTCTTGGCTGAGTTAAAGGAAACACTTCGAACTCTAACAGGTAAGAATGTTGTGGATAACGCAGCCACTATCTCAGCATCGTCCTCTAGTGCAATCAAAAGAACCCTTATTGCCGTCACACCACTTAACAAGGGCCCTAGGACTAAATCATCTCAAACTTTGGTCACTAAAGATAAGGCGGAATCAAAACCAGCTTCTAATATTCCCGTGTTGCCTTCTACAGGAGTAAGCACCACTACTAAGGCTCAAAGATCTAAGCTTAAAAGAAACAAGAAGAATGATAGGATCTTGCCCCCATCTAGTAGTCAAGTGAAGAAGAAAGTAGAAGCCCATCCTAGGAATGTTATTTCTGTTTTGAATAAAAAGAATCATGTAGCTAAACCTAAAGGCTCTGCGGTTGTGCAGTGTTCTAAGCCTACTGTGAATTCTAATTTAAAATGTTGGAATTGCAATGAATGTATGTTTTCTAGTCATCATGATTCTTGCCTTATTGACCATGTGAATGAGATGCATGCCCGGAAAAATGGATTAGAATGGAAACTGACTGGGAAGGTGTTAACCCAAGTTGGCTGGATGTGGCGCCCCACTGGTAGAACTTTCAATATAGTAGGAAATATGTGCCCTTTGACTAGGATCACTCCCACTACGGCGAAGAAAGAGTGCCCTTTAACTAGGAGTACAAAGGCTACCAAAACACAAGCGTGTCCTTTAACTAGGAACACCAACACTACTGTAGGAACAAAGTGCCCTTTAAATAGGTCTACTCCCACTGTAGTGCCCGCTAATACTCCAAAACCTCAGAAAATTGGAACAGCAAAACCTGTAAATGCTAAAACTCACATTAGAAAATGCAGGAAATCTAAGGATAACAAAAATGTTAGCAATTCTGATAATAACATATCTGTATCTGCTAACACTCCGGAACCAATAGTTTCCAATGCATTGTCTACTGTTGTGATTGAAAACAGGTGGTCCAAATTATTCTCTGGTATTTGGACTCTGGTTGCTCCAAGCATATGACCGGAGATCGCTCTCAGCTCAGAAATTTCGTCAGCAAGTTTCTTGGTACGGTTCGATTTGGAAATGATCATATTGCAAAGATAATGGGTTACGGTGAATATCATATTGGGAATGTTATAATTTCACGAGTGTATTACGTGGAAGGTCTCGGTCACAACTTATTTTCTGTGGGACAATTTTGTGATGCAAACCTAGAAGTTGCTTTTCGAGAGCATACCTGCTTCATTCGTAATTTGGAAGGGGTTGATTTATTGAAAGGTACTCGAGGGAATAATTTGTATACTTTGTCTCTACAAGACATGATGGCCGCTTCTCCCGTATGTCTTCTCTCCAAAGCATCGAAGACTAAGTCATGGTTATGGCATCGACGGTTATCTCATCTTAACTTTGACGCTATTAATCACTTGGCGAAAAACGAACTTGTTCGTGGTCTTCCTAAACTATCATTTCACAAGGATCATTTGTGTTCCGCGTGTACAATGGGGAAAAGCACTAAGAAGTCTTACAAACCCAAGACTGAAGACACCAACCAAGAGAAACTTTATCTGTTGCATATGGATCTTTGTGGGCCAATGCGTGTTGAAAGTCTTAGTGGCAAAAAGTATATCCTCATCATTGTCGATGATTACTCTCGGTTTACATGGGTGAAATTTCTTAAAGCAAAAAATGAGGCACCTAAATTCATCATCAGATTTCTCAAGATGATTCAAGTGCGTCTCAACACTACTGTCCGACGCATTCGTACAGATAATGGAACCGAATTTGTGAATCAAATTTTGCGTGATTATTATGAAGAAGTTGGCATTTCTCATGAAACATCCGTTGCTCGCACTCCACAGCAAAACGGTGTCGTTGAAAGGCGAAATCGCACACTTATGGAAGCTGCTAGAACGATGTTAATTTACGCAAAGGCTCCATTGTTTTTATGGGCAGAAGCAGTATCTACAGCAGTGTACACCCAAAACCGGTCACTAATTCGTAAACGCCATGGTAAAACACCTTATGAGCTTCTCCATGAAAAAGTACCAGATTTATCCTATCTTCATGTATTTGGTTCTCTTTGCTATCCAAATAATGATGGTGACAATTTGGGAAAACTTCAACCAAAGGCTGATATTGGTATTTTCATTGGTTATGCACCCGCAAAGAAGGCATACCGAATCTACAACCGTAACTCTCGCAAGATCCTCGAAACTATGAATGTTGATTTTGATGAGCTGACAGCAATGGCTTCTGAGCAAAGCAGCTCTGAACCCGCACTTCATGAAATGGGACCCAGTAATATTAGTTCTGGTCTTGTCCCAAACAACCCTACTTCATCATCATTTACACCACCTACTAGGAAGGAATGGGATACGTTGTTTCAACCGTTCTTTGATGAATTCTTTACTCCTCCAACTATTGTTGCTCCAGAACCTGAGGTAATAGCTCCGGTAACCGAAGTTGTCGCTCCAGCAACCGAAGCACAATCAGATACATCTGCACCTACAATGGGTCAAGATATACCTTCAACGAGTAATTCTCAACCAACACATGTTTCAACTACCCATGTCATGCCTATTGATGATGAAGAGGAGGATGATGATCACGATTTGGAATTCGCTCAAATGCGTGAACTTCCATTCTTTGGTGTATCTATTCCCGACCCTAATCAAGCCGGGTCGTCCACCTCAGAGGAAGCTCCTTCTACAGTTTACTCCAATCCACGGATTCGTGATCATGACAGCAAGTGGACAAAGGATCATCCTATAGATTCTATTATTGGTGACCCTAATCGTCCGGTATCCACACGAAGTCAGTTACAAGAAAGTGCAATGTTTTGTCACTTTGATGCTTTTCTCACTGAAGTTGAACCTAAGACATGGAAAGAAGCTTTTACTCAATCCTGTTGGATAGAAGCTATGCAAGAAGAACTTAACGAATTCATACGTCTTGATGTTTGGGAACTTGTCCCATGCCCGGATCAAGTGCAGTTACTCACTTTGAAATGGGTTTACAAGGTGAAACTCGATGAGTTAGGCGGAATATTGAAAAACAAAGCTCGCCTAGTAGCTCGTGGATACAAGCAATTATTGGGCGTCGACTTTATGGAATCCTTCGCACCTGTTGCCCGTTTGGAAGCTATTAGACTATTCCTCGCTTATGCAGCCCATATGAATATGATCGTCTATCAGATGGATGTGAAGACGGCATTTCTTAATGGTGAAATCAAGGAAGAAGTCTATGTTCAACAGCCAGATGGTTTTGTGAATCCTAATTATCCCAATCATGTGTACAAGCTTAAGAAGGCTCTCTATGGGTTGAAGCAAGCTCCACGCGCATGGTATGATCTATTGTCACAATTCCTCATTACTCAAGGCTTCGCAAAAGGCAAGGTGGATCCCACGCTGTTCATTCAGAAACGAGGTAAAGATATGATTATGGTACAAATATATGTTGATGATATTATATTTGCAGCCTCGACCCAAACCTTATCGGATGAGTTTGGGACACTCATGTCTTCCAAGTTTAAGATGTCAATGATGGGCAAGGTATCATTCTTCTTAGGTCTTCAGATATCTCAGAGTCCCAGAGGCATCTTTATCAATCAATCCAAGTATGCCCTTGAATCGCTTAAGAAATATAAGATGGAATCTTGCGACCCCGTGGACACTCCAATGGTGGAGAAAACTAAGCTTGATGCAGATCCACATGGAGTTGCCGTTGATCCGACACTTTATCGTGGAATGATCGGTACTCTTCTGTATATCACAGCCAGTCGACCTGATCTTCAGTTTGCTATATGTATATGTGCCAGGTATCAAACTAGGCCTACTGAGTTACACTTAGCTACTGTTAAAAGAATCTTTCGATATCTTAAAGGAACCATTAATCGGGGACTTTGGTATTCGAAGGACTCTTCTATTGCACTAATGGCATATGCAGATGCGGATCACGCGGGTTGTCAAGATACAAGGCGTAGCACGAGTGGAACTTTGCAACTACTAGGAGATCGACTAATCAGTTGGGCATCGAAAAGGCAGAAAAGCGCTGCAATTTCAAGTACGGAAGCAGAATACATAGCTATGTCCGGTTGCTGTGCTCAAATTCTTTGGATGAGATCGCAATTAACCGACTATGGTCTAGGTTTCAACAAGATTCCGATGTACTGTGACAACAAGAGTGCAATTGCCTTATGCTGCAACAACGTTCAATTCTCCCGGTCGAAGCATATTGACATTCGCTACCACTTCATCAAGGAGCAAGTGGAAAATGGAGTAATCGAGCTTTACTTTGTCCGATCTGAGTATCAATTGGCGGATATTTTCACGAAGGCTTTAGATCGCGCTCGAATTGAATTTTTGGCCGACAAGCTAGGAATGAGAACTTTCTCGCCTGAGACTCTAAAGGAACTCGCAGACGAAGCGAAAGAATAGTGGTGGTAAAACTATTCTCCGTATCCTTGGTGATCAGTTGTATATATTGTTTATATTTTAATCCACAAAAGCAAAACACAAATATAAAACCATATAAAAACCATAAAAATTGAAAAATTCATAAAAATCCAAAAATATTTTTACTTTATTTTTCAAAGGCATGTCTTTTGGTACGATAATATTTACGGCCTTAGAAATGTTGATTAATATCGACACGGCGCCATAAATAGAGTTCGTACAAAAGTTGTAAATATTTCATAAAACATGCCAAAACGGCTTGTAGTTATTTCAGACTGCAACCCGGTTTTCACATTAAAGTCAAGTATTTCTTATGAAAGCTTTGGCTAACAACGGGAATTAATTTTCTCGGGCAAGGTTTACTTTAAAACCTTGTAAGGGATCAAGTTTACTTTATAACTTGGTCTAACACAAATATATGTACGTTTCAGTGCATTTATTTGTTAAAACAAGAGAAGTCTTGTTTTTTATGAAGTTATCATCTTTACAACCATAGCTATCTACATTTGGTATCTACATACTCGACGATGCGACTACTCAACCGACGACTACAGCTCTTTCAATAGAACACGGGTCAACAATTGAGGGGGAGCAATTGTCAAGCATTCAGAATCTTCGATGCCGAACGTGTCAAGTTCACAAGTTGGTGTCAAGACAACAATACCAATCGTACATGTGGTGTCAAGAGATGACTTCAGACGTGACGAGGCGACCAACATATGCTGACAAGAACCATTTGATCTTATCATATGATGTTCTCATCTATCAGGTCCAACCTTGTCAATTCTTTTTAATATGGTGAATATGTGATCATGTTACAAATCGGTATCATATCTCATGCGTTTGATATCATGAAGGTAAAACGGACTTGCATTTTTCTTCCCAAAACCTTTGTCAAAACTTCATTAAATCAATTGATATTAAAAACATCGATTGGGTTAATATTTTTAATATGGGGGAGAAAATGTGATTTAATATGGGATATTATCACAAATGGTTTGACTTAAAGTGCTGGCTCATCCCGACATGTGCGAAATGTTTTCGAATATCGTGGCATATGTTAAGGGGGAGCAAAACGGATTTGCATAATCAAAAATGGATTTCATGGTGACATATACTTACCCAAAACCCATTTATTTCACGACGATGAAGATTGTGGTGACATAAGGATGGTAGGATAGGTTAAGTCCTATGATTCTTCCAGAACCGGAGGAATCTTCCCAAGGACATTCCATAGCTAGAAATAGTAGTCCTTAGGAAAGTTGGAGAAAGATTGTGAACGTAGCTGAATGCCGACCAAGTACTTAAGTTAGCACTGGAACAATCACAACAAGGTGCTAGTTATGACGTATTGGTAAGCATTGAAGGGGTTGAAGAATGAAAAAGAATTGTAAAGATAAAGGGTGTAAAGAAAGAAGCCCTCCTTACAACTTTAGGCAGAAACCGGGTCAATACATATGCTATTGAGATCATTTTAATGATTCTTGATATTGAAGACAGACATCATGGACCCAGTGATGCAATGCACAACCCATCCCAGCTAACTCAGATATCTCTTAAAAGATATTTGTTTTAATCACACGGAGACAACACGTTATCTATCGATTTATTCACTCCGAATAAATTGGTATTGAAATGGTGGCACTCCTCTCCAGCCTCCGATCACTAAAATCCAAAGTGCACGATCGAGTCTAGAGCCATTTGAGATCATCAAATATCTCATTAGGACACACTTTCATATTTCCTTGCTTCTTCACACACTGTGAAAAGTAAGAATGATTTTTAGAGTCCTACGCAAAATCTTCATGATCTTGCCTGAACATCCGAGTAATACGAAAGTATTTACAATGAAGATGGAAATCCTTCTTGAGCGAATATCAAAAAGCTCATGGTAGGTGACTTGTGCGATTCTTTATGAATCAAACTTGTGATAACTGGAAAGCAACGGCTGTTTAATTCTTAACTGAATTTAAACACGTTCCAGGCCTCTACGCAATATCTCAGTGATCTTGCCAGAACACTCAGAGTGATACCTTTGTGTTCACGGTGATGAGTGGAAATCCTTCTAGTGTTAACCTCAAACAGCACTTGGTAGGTAACTTGCAAGATTCTATACGAATCAAGCTCGTGACAACTGGAAAGCAACGATGGTGCGGTTCTTAATTGAATTTCACTTGTTCCAGGAACATGAATTGACGGCTTCAAATCATGCGGATATTATTATCCAAATGATTCACTCTTTATGTTCGCAGTCAGCTTTGGACGGTCGAATAAAGAGAACGGGTTTACCCGCGAAATCCTGTCAGGAAGTTACTTAATTGAAACTATCCGTCACGGGTACGATATTTAATATCGTCCAACGGTCTTCACCGACCGGAGGTAAAATGCTACCGATTTAGAATGAAATGTTCAAAGCCATTTCGTTCGTGTCTACTTATGTTGCGGCATTTGAAGACGGTGGCGTTGCGGAATCCGAGAAGAAGTCGTCCCCGCATGCTTATACTTTATGCATTTAATATCTCATCTAAATTCAAGAAAGCCTAAAAGTTAAGTCTTCCGCTGTTTCAAACTCTGAAGCTTTCAAGAATTACGAAGGTATAAGTATGTGGGACGTGAGGTCACGAAGAGGCGAAGATCACAAGTGATGGATGCACAAGATCAAGGCAAGAGATTAATTCTCAAAGATTGATATCAAAGATTACATTAGCATGTTCACTAGAAAAAGAAAAAGAAAAGGAAAGACGAAGACTACGAGCTCAAGACAAGCATAGTATGCTAGGTTTATTTCATTATTGTAACTCGGGTATCGCCCTTGTTTGGAGTGACCTCCCTTAGGGGGAGATTGTTGGAAATACGTTTTACGTATTAAGAAGGATCGGTCACTCCAACGATACTCCATGTAATAGCTCGTAGTTTAGTTAACACTCTTTATTTATCAAACAAGTCCAAGCCAAGCCTACAACTTGTGTAGGCCGGCCCAAACGTGTAAGCCCAAGCCCATTACAAGGCTTGGGTATATAAACCCTCTCCTTTGATGGAGAGGGTGTGGTTTTTCATAATTTACACATAGTTGTTCTTAACTTTCTCTCTCTAGAAGTGTGAAATCCACCATCTTTCTATCTCTTTCTCTCTCTAAAAACATAAGTATAGATTTACAAATCTTCATCTTACTTCTACCCCTCCTCCACCCAAGGATGTGAGTGATCCTTCGATCCCAAAGCCTTCCTCTTCTTCCGATGTACCTTATCCCTCTAGGTTGAGGAAAGAGAAGCTCAAAAGCAAGGATGATATTCAGGTTTCGAACTTTCTCAAAATGTTTAAACAATTGAATTTTAACATCTCCTTCGCTGAGGCTCTCGCTCAAATGCCCAAGTATGCGAAAATGTTCAAAGATCTTCTTAGCGTCAAGGAGAAGCTTCTTGATATTGCTAACACCCAACTTAATGAGAATTGCTCTGCAGTGCTCTTAAGGAAATTGCCAACCAAGCTTGGTGATCCGGGTCGTTTCTTAATCCCTTGTAACTTCCCGGGAGTAAAGAATTGCATGGCCCTAGCCGATCTAGGTGCTAGTATTAATCTAATGCCTCTAAGCGTTTGGAAGCAATTATCTCTCCCTGAGCTTGTCCCCACCAAAATGACTCTGGAATTAGCTAACCGTACGGTTGCTTATCCAGTGGGGATAGCCGAAGACGTCTTTGTAGGAGTCGACAAATTCACTTTTCTTGCCGATTTCGTCGTCGTCGACTACGAGATGGACCCTCGTGTGCCATTAATTGTTGGTCGTCCATTCTTGAGGACCGGTCGCACTCTCATCGATGTTGAAGCCGGTGAGCTTATCATGAGAGTGGGTGACGATAAAATCGTTTTCAACATGGGAAAGTTGTCTAAACAACCTTATTCCAACGAGAGTGTTAATTGTATTGACGTTCTTGATGAGGCTTGTGAAGAACACTTCCAAAATGCTTGCAAAAGTATTCCTACTTCTCTTCCCAATGTTGAGACCGTTTCCTCTATTGATTCATCACTGTCTCTATTTGGAGAAAGTGATTTCTTTTGGAAAGATATTGAAGCCACCATGGGAGATGTAACATTAACTAATGACGAGTCTCCCACTGATTTGGCTGACGACATGAGTTTCTTCGAAAACCTTCTCAAAGAAGACAATCTTTCTCCACCATCTCCCACGGTTATTGCTATCGATGCTCCGACTTTGAAAACGCCTCCCATCGAAAATCCTCCGGATTTAGAACTTAAGGAGTTGCCGCCCCATCTCGAGTACGTGTTCCTTGAAGAAAACAAGAAGGCGCCTGTCATCATCGCAAAGGACTTGAAAGAAGAAGAGAAATCTCGCCTCATCGCCGTGCTTAAAGATCATAAGAAGGCAATTGCTTGGAAAATTTCCGATATCCGCGGAATTGATCCGAACTTTTGTACTCACAAGATTCTCATGGAAGATGACTTTAAACCCGCAATCCAGAGCCAAAGAAGGGTTAATCCTAAAATTCATGACGTCATCAAACAAGAAGTTATCAAACTTCTAGATGCCAGCTTGATCTACCCTATTTCGGATTCGCCGTGGGTAAGTCCCGTCCATTGTGTGCCCAAAAAAGGCGGAATAACCGTTGTTCCCAATGAACACAACCAGTTGATTCCCACTCGTCTCGTTACTGGGTGGAGAGTTTGTATTGATTATCGCAAGCTCAATGATGCCAAGAGAAAAGATCACTTTCCTCTTCCTTTCATGGATCAAATGCTCGAGCGTCTTGCGGGTAATGACTATTACTGCTTCTTAGACGGCTTCTCCGGGTATTTTAAAATTCCCGTCGATCCCAAGGACCAAGAAAAGACCACATTCACTTGTCCCTATGGAACATTTGCTTACAAACGCATGCCTTTTGGTTTATGTAATGCTCCTGGGACGTTCCAAAGGTGTATGATGGCTATCTTCCATGACATGGTGGAAGACACTATGGAAGTATTCATGGATGATTTCTCGGTTTATGGCGATTCTTTCTCTGCTTGCCTTGCCAATTTAGAACGTATGCTGAAGCGGTGAGAAGACACTCGCCTTGTTCTTAATTGGGAAAAATGCCATTTCATGGTAAAAGAGGGCATCGTGCTAGGACACAAGATTTCCAAAGCCGGTCTCAAAGTAGACCGTGCTAAAATCGATGTTATCGCTAAGTTGCCTCCACCTTTAACAGTGAAGGGTGTGAGAAGTTTCCTGGGTCATGCGGGCTTCTACCGTCGATTCATCGAATATTTTTCTCAAATCGCTCGCCCGATGACCCACCTCTTGGAAAAAGATACTCCTTTTATCTTTTCCAAAGAGTGTCTTGAAGCCTTCAACTTGCTTAAGGATAAGCTAACTAAGGCACCCGTCTTGGTTACCCCTAATTGGGAGCTTCCCTTTGAGTTGATGTGCATGCTAGTGACTTTGCTATTGGAGCGGTTCTGGGCCAAAGAGTGAACAAACACTTCCAACCGATCCATTACGCTAGCAAGACAATGACGGGGGCTCAATTGCATTACACGACAACAGAAAAAGAGCTTTTAGCTGTTGTCTATGCCTTTGAAAAATTTCGCCCCTATCTTGTCCTTTCCACCACAATCGTTTACACCGATCACTCCGCGTTGAAGTACTTGTTGACTAAACAAGATTCCAAACCAAGACTTCTTCGCTGGGTTTTGCTACTCCAAGAATTTAAAATCGAAATTCGCGATAAAAAAGGAGCTGAAAACCTAGCCGCGGATCATCTCAGTAGACTTGAGGATCCTTACCAGGGGGATCATCCGAACAAAGAAATCAATGATTCATTTCCCCTGGAGACCTTAATGTCTATCAACTCGACTTCCGATGAAACCCCGTGGTTTGCGGACATTGCAAACTACTTGGCGGGTGGAATTCTCGTTGACGAGTTAACATCCCAGCAAAAGAAAAAGTTCTTCAAAGACATCAAGACTTACTTTTGGGATGACCCGTATCTTTTCAAACAATGTGCCGACTTGATTATTCGCCGATGTGTTGATGGACCGGCAGCTTTAGAAATCCTTGACGCTTGCCACAAAGGACCCACCGGTGGTCACTTTGGTCCCAACTACACCGCCAAAAAAGTGTTTGACTCGGGATTTTATTGGCCCACCATCTATCGTGATGCTCACGAGATGGTTAAACGATGTGATGCTTGCCAAAACAAGGCAAGATCACACATAAAGATGAGATGCCTCAAAATTTCATACAAGAATGTGAAATCTTTGATGTTTGGGGTATCGACTTTATGGGGCCATTCCTTTCATCTAAAGGAAACAAATACATCCTTGTAGCCGTTGACTACGTTTCAAAGTGGGTTGAAGCCAAAGCTTTCCCTACTAATGATGCAAGGGTGGTTTGTAACTTTTTGAAATCGCTGTTTGCTAGATTCGGCGTTCCTCGTGCTATTATCAGTGACCGCGGGACTCATTTTTGCAATGATCAATTTGCAAGAGTCATGGCTAAGTATGGTGTCAATCACCGTCTTTCCACCGCCTATCATCCCCAAACCAATGGGCAAGCCGAGATATCCAACTGTGGATTGAAGCGAATTTTGGAGCGTACTGTGGGAGAGCATCGTGCCGCGTGGGCCGATAAGTTAGATGATGCTCTGTGGGCTTTCCGTACTGCTTATAAGGCCCCGATCGGTTGTACACCTTATCGTCTTGTGTACGAGAAAGCATGCCACCTTCCCATTGAGCTGGAACATAAGGCGCACTGGGCCTTGAAGTGGGCTAACCTCGACATCAACAAAGCCGGCGATCATCACAATATTCAACTCAACAAGCTCAACAAACTGAGGAATGAAGCTTATGAGAACTCGCTGATCTACAAGGAGAAGACGAAGATCCTTCATGACGCAAAAATCAAGAACCGAGAGTTCCACGTTGGTGATCAAGTCTTACTTTTTAACTCTCGGTTGAAGATCTTCTCTGGCAAGTTGAAGAGCCGCTGGTCTGGTCCATTCACCGTCGCCAAAGTCTTTCCATATGGGACCATTGAGCTTTCTCAGCCAAATGGGCCCAATTTCAAGGTGAATGGCCAGCGTCTGAAGCTGTACTTTGGTGAGGACATCTCTCATGAGATGATTCCATCCCTCACCATGTTCCCCATGAACTAATTTTGGGTCGAGTCAGGCTCGTGACTCGGTTATCAAAAGCAAGCGCTCCTCGGGAGGCAACCCGAGTATCTATCCTTTTCTGTTTTAACCTCCTAGTGTAGGGGGGCCTATATAGGTGTTTGTATTTGTGTGGTGATGTGATTACATGGAAGATTGCACTTTTGGAACCTTTGAAGAACCGTGCTCCCGTGTTATCCTAAATCCGGTTCTATCTCTCAACTATCGTGATTCAATTTTCTTCATACTCACATTTGAAATTGATCACTTTAGTCGTCTCTTCCTTAACTTGAGTTAACCAACGTGCACAATGTCATAAGTGTAGGGGAGACTTTTCCCACATGCTTAAACATTGAGGACAATGTTTATCTTAAGTGTAGGGGGGACTTCTATCGAATTTTTAAGTGGACTTTTCCATGAAAATGCCTTCATTTAACCGGAAAATCATTTTTTATTAACTTTGGCCATTTAGTCTTAATTTTTAAATTTTTATCGTTGCTTTCATATGTGTATATCCCGCAATAAAGTCAAAAATATTAATAAAGTGGTGTAGCTAGTTTAGAAGTCTTTGATTTATTAGGCCCGTTGCGATTATTTTGACTCAACCCGAATAGACTTGTCTAAGTTTATTCTAGCTAGTATCCTTAACCATGTAGACCTTAATTGGTTTATTAGGCTAAGTATCCACGAGTCTCATTACTTGAGATTTTAAATTGTGGAGAACGAGAGATGATAGAGTCAATTGTAAGTCGGTATTCTTGCACAAGCTCACTTGGTGTAATTATTTGCCTATTCTCCCATCACTTGCTAATAAATTATCTGCAATAAGTAAGGTCGTACGATTTGAAAAGTTACTTAGCTTCTAGCCCAAGATCGTTTAAAATTTGCTCGGTAATGATAAGAGTTCATAGCCAAGGCATAACTTATGAAGCGGGGCGCGAAGATTGGCGAGTCCGAAAAGGCCCTAACAAGGCATGAGGATTCAATTTATTGCTAAAGATCCAAGGTGATGTGAAAAGCATTATTTCCAAAATCAATATGAAGGATCAAGACTCACGACGAAAAGCAATCAACTCCCATAAAGATCATGGAGAAGTCTATCCGAAAAGACCCTAACAAGGTATGAGGATAAATAGATCCAAGTCCGAAAAGGAGGCGGATCGTTGTATCTCAAAATCCCAATTAGAGATTGAAGAATAATCATGAAGTCGTGGTCAACAAAGTTGGAGTACCCCTCAAAAGTCTCCAAGTGAAGAAACTCTATTAACAATGAGAAGACCATTATCTCAAGAACGTCTCTCAAGATATGAAGTATGAAGTACATGCCAAGTATCGGCCCGAGAAAGGTCTCAAATCGTGAACCGAGTTATGCCAAGATATGAACTTTTTGATATCCCGAGGAGCAGTTTTAAGAGATTTTGTCCTTTAGCTAACTATTGATCAAATCGTCCTACTTTGCTTTCTGCCTAAATAAACTATCGAAATAAGTCCAAAAATGCATCTTCATGATCATTCTAAGACAAACATAAAATATAAGAGATACACCTAGGAATAAGGGAGTTTAAGCATATAATTAACCCATGTGAGTAAGTGTTTGATTTGCTAACTTATAATAACAATGATCTCGTTTTTAAGCTTAGTTTGGGGAACGTGAAACTTGAGGGTGATAAATCTTCGCAGCACCAAAGCCCTAATGTAAGTCCTTGATCTCTTTGCAAGTTATTTCCATATAGCTATTTTCAAGTGAAAATGGTTTTCTATCCTTTAGTTTATTTTAAAGTTTTAATTTCTCTTAGTATTTAAATTTTTGTTTAGCAGTATTTTAATAAGGCCAAGGTTGATTGATTATGAGAAAAGAGTAAATTTGCTTTATCACTAAGCATTGCATGAGGGCATGGCAATGGTTAAGTATAGGGGATTTGATAGGTGTGAAAACACCCATCCTTTTACCACTTATTTCTGGCTAAAACAAGACCAAAACACGTATTTAATGTCATTTGTTTGGAATTATGTGTGGTTTTTGTGTTTATTGTGTTTTCAGAGTCAACCGGATGAATATTGAAGAAAACATGGGATTGCACGGGTTTTATCGAGGAAAAAGACTCAAGACGAAGTCTATTGTCCAAGAGATGCAAAAGATTTGAAGTCATTGTGCCTATTCAAAGATTTATCGAAGAATAGAGCCAAAGATGGAAGATTCATATATGTCGAAGAACTCAAGTCTATTAAACAAAAGATTATAAGACGAGTTGGAATTATTCACCGACACTTCTCAAAATCCAAAGTCGGAAACGTTTATTTAAAGAGACGAGAAGACTAAAGAAGAAAGAAGAAAAGAAGCCCGATACCAAAGCCCATTTACAAGCCCATATCACACGCCTATATAAAGATCCCACTTCACAAAAATGAGACACCTAGTTAGTTTTAGTTTCATTTTTCACTTTGTAGTTTCAAATCTAGAGAGAGAAAGCTTAACTTTCTCTCACTAGAAAACCTTCATTTCTTGTTTTAAAATTCTTGCTTTTAATATTAATCTTACTTTTTCAAGCTTAATCTTTTATTAATCTTCATCTTTTAATCTTTCTTGCTAAGTACAATCTTGTGTTCATCATCTTTTTAATCAAGTTCTTATTTAAAGTGCGATCTTTTTGAATTTCGTGTGATTACTTTGATGTTTTTACAAGTCTTGATCTTTTCCTTAGCTTATTCATAGCTTATTGGAGTTTTTCTTGGCTTATTGTCATTGAAAAGTTGTTAAATAGTTGCTAAAAATCGTTTTTATCCGAGATCCTATTTTTTAGGAACATCTGATTCGATTTTGCAACTTCTCCAAAGTTGCGAAATTGAATCATCCTTGCTAATTGCGAATTTGATCTTACAAGATTGCGGTATCTTCCATATTTTGTAATTGCGAAATTAATCTTTCATTATTTGCGGAATTGTTCCTTGTTTTGAATTGCGAAATCTTACTTATTGCGAATTCTTCCATGTTGCGAATTTGTTCATTAAGAGTTGCGAATTTGAGTGTTTCAGCAATTGCGAATTTACTCTTTAAAGCATTGCGAATTTGTGTTTCCCCCAATTTCGAAATCATGTTTTGGAATTGCGAAATTATGCATAAGTCATTGCGAAATCTTGGTTAAGATTTCGCAATTACCTTCTTCATTGCGAAATTATTTAAATTTTCTTAATATTGAGAAATTAATTCCTTTTATTTTAAATTTGATTTTTTAACTTGTTTTTCCCGCCAATTTTCTTAGTGTTATTTTTACTCGTTCGTCTTAGTTTAATTTTCAAGTATTTAAATTTTCAAAGTTTTCATTTTAATTAAGTTTTAATATCTACGTTTAATTAGTTTAATTCCTCATCATTTATTTTTCGGAAGCCTTTAATTTTAGTTTAATCTTTCCTCGCTTTATTTTTATTACTCAACGATGCTCATTTATTTCTTTTAGTAGAACAGAAAACCAAAATCCCCTATTTGTCACCAAGAACAACTATTCCACTTTGAGCTGCGATCAATTCGAGAGGATACCGAGAACTTAATCTGAACCAAAGCACAAACACATGTATCAGTTTTCAAGCAGGATTAGGGCTGATTTTCAAAGAAGTATACATACTCTTGGTGATCTCAAAAGTTGTCTTGCTATTTCATAATATTAGGTTACCAAAAACCAAGTCTAGTTCATAAAAAACCTTAACCTCTCATCATATTGGTTTGTACAAGATCATTTCTTTCAATCACCTTGTTGTTTTGTAAATGTAATCATGTATTTTCTTCAAAAATGTATATGTATATGATGATAAATGATGATTAATATATTGTGTGGGGATTTTGTGTTACTAGATTAGGATAAAAAGGTTAAAATCTACAAGTAAAAATGTTAAAATCATGACTAGTCACATAGGCTGTATAAAACAGTAAGTTTCAATATCTTCACTTGGATAAATGGCTAAGATTATTAAATATATAGATAGATAAATGATTTTTACATATGTGGTGAGTTGTCCATGCAATGGAATGTTAAAAATGAGCAAGATATGGCCAAAACACTTTTGTAGTACAAATCCGTATAGTCTGTTTTGGACGAATTACTAAAAATACTTAGAAGCTGATTGAGCATTAGCTAAAGAATTATTAGTAGCACACATCATGTAGTTTATGCTGTTAAAATTTGAGGTTCTATATCCTTGTATAACTCAAGATATGAAAAAAATGGTGGACTTAACTTTAGTAATCAGAATTCTTAATAAATTATATAATATAAAAAGAGCACTCAAGTGAACTACTATTATAAAATAAGTATATAAAAGTCACTAAATAATAATAACTATTATAAAATAAGTTGGTATATAATAATAAATAAACATGACATTTTATAAAAGTAAAACTCAAATGTTTTCTAAAACTACAAAACTATATATAAGTTTTACGTCTTTTCGGCTAAAACCGGAATATTAACGTTTTCGCCAAATAAAACTTAGATGATCAGACCCGTCTAATGTAACATTTTTTTAAATCATATACTGATATGTAAACACATTTGACAAGTAAAAATCGACAAAACCGAGCTTTATAACTTATGGACCATAATGGGCCAAAGTAGCCTTATTGGACCATTAGGCCCAACTAGTTTGGCTTAACACTAATGGACTTACTCATGGGCTTAACCCACTTGGGACCAATATATGAGTATACGCTTGGTATTAAAAGTATAAATGGGCAAATATAATGCATTGGACTCTTAATGGGCTTATTGGGCCTTAATATGTAAATGGGTTAAAACTAGTATAACTAGTTTAAATTAACTAACACATAACAACTATAATGTTGTATGAAGAGATAAAATCGCACTTGATCATCATCATACTTATGACATCATCACATATACATAATCATTATTTTTATAAAGTCATTTGACAAAAGTCTAAGACCGAGTATTACTTGTTTAGGTTTCACGTGATCGAAGCACGCATCGTACCTCCTAATCGCCGATAACCCGCCTTTCCCAATCAACGTGAGTTCATAGCCTCGCACTCTTTTAAATGTTTTATGAAATTTTTTATAAACCCACGAGGGAGATAACAAGCTAGTTTTTGATAAAAATAGAACACAAGTAGTCCCGATGGTATGCTTATTGATATGGACCCGAATGATATTATGACCCAATGAATGAGATGAAATGGATTATTATTAGTTAGGTTATGTCACTAAAAGTCCCATTAGCATGAATTGTGAACTACCGGGATTTGGTAGACGCTTATGCATATAATAGTACTATTTGGGGAAGATCACCCCAGTTCGCGCCTTGACGGTTGATCCTGTCGTGCCACATTGATTGGTAAGCGAATTTATGTATGAGAAGATTTATATAGCATGATTTTTGTGATGACACGCTAATTTAGATGGGCAAATGTTTGTCGGGTTCGCGGCCCATTGTTTATTTTATTAAGGTAGAAATGTCATGCGGCCCATTATTTATTGGAGAGTCAGAAGAGGTTGCCAAGGTGTTAGACATTATAAAGGTGAGTGGTCCAGGTTTGGGTCTTGAACTTAATATCAAGAAAACAGAGGTATTTTGGCCCTCGTGCAATGGTGTGAAGGTCCGTGATGGTTTGTTTCCTATTGATATTCGGAGACCGTCTTCAAGTGTGAAGCTTCTTGGGGGAGCTGCTAGTAGAGACGCGAATTTTATTAGAGGGATGGCCATGAGGAGAGCCGCAAATGCATTTGATTTGATGAGCCTTCTTCCACAATTACATGACCGGCAGAGTGAGCTCCTTTTACTTCGATCATGCATGGGTATTTCCAAACTCTTTTTTGGGCTAAGGACTTGCCAACCTGTACACATGGAGGATGCGACCTTGTTTTTTGACAAGGGTTTGCGTGGGTCAATTGAGAACATAGTGGTTTGTGAAGGGCCATTCTTTGGAGACTTACAGTGGCGACTTGCTTCTTTACCCATTCGTCTTGGTGGTTTGGGTTTGTACTCGGCAAAAGAGGCCTCCTCCTATGCTTTTGTGGCCTCGAGGGCCTAATCTTGGGTGTTACAAGATCACATTTTACGTGACAGTGGCGTATGTGGTATGGATGATGATTATGCTTCTGCTTTAGCTTGTCTACGTGATAAGATTCCAAGCTTTGATTTTAGTTGTTTCACTAATAAGGATACCGCCCCCTCTAAAACCCAACAAACATTGGCGACTACCCTTTTTAGTGAAATGGTCAAGGATATGGAGGTCCACTTTGATATGACTTTGAGTCAAAAAGCGGTTTTTGAGTGTTTACACGCGTCACATGCTCAGGATTTCCTACTAGCTATCCCTATAGACGGGCTTGGTCAACATATGTCACCAGTGGAATACCGTTCTATTCTTAAGTATCGCCTCATGATCCCATTATTTCCGGCTGATACAAGGTGCCCTGTTTGTCGCAAGGCATGTTTGGATTCTTTTGGGGAACATGCGGTTCATTGTAAAGAGCTCCCGGGCTTCAAGTATCGACACGATATGGTTAGAGACGTTCTTTTTTACATATGTAGACGTGCTGGTATCTCCGCCAAGAAAGAAGCACCTGCGAACTTCTTGACTGACCCGGTAGATGGAAGATCCACACTCAGACCGGCGGACATTCTGGTTTTTGGATGGGTTGGAGGAAAACATGCATGTGTGGATCTGACTGGGGTTTCTCCTCTTGTGGGGATGAGTAGCCGGGATTTTACAGCGGGTCAGGCTGCTTTGAAATCCGCCTCATGCAAAGTGACAAAACACGAAAAAGCATGCATTGAAAATCAACACGTGTTTATTCCTTTTGCATTTGATACATTCGGTTTTCTTGCACCTGAAGCGGTGGAGTTTCTGAATAGAGTTCAGCGCGTTATGAATAGCAACGTTATGACACCTAAATCTACAAATGTAATTTTTACTAGAATTAGCTTTGCAATTCAAAAAGGGCTTGCGGCGCAGCTTGTTGCTCGCTTGCCTTCTACAGTTATGTAATTAAACTTTTAGTTAATGATTCTTTTCATGTACCTAAAAAAAAATAAAAAAAATAAAATAAATAAATAGCAACAACAATAATAACGATAATAATGTTACCTATAATGGTAATATTGAGACTACGGTCTCATGGACGGTATAAGATGTATGACTTGATTTATAATATATTGCCTGACTAGCAATACGAGGATTCACTTCTGATATTATACGTGTGTTCTGCTTTCTATAACTGTTTTATATAACGGATTTATTAAACTCTATGAATTCACTCGGCATTCGCTAATATAATTTTTGCATGTTTTATCTCAGGTGCTTGAAGGTAACTTGGATGGAGATCAACTCTGATGGCCCACATAATAATGATATTCATTCGAACTATGTTTTGTAAAACTTTATGACTGTGAAACTAGGGGACCTTGTGTAAACTTAAAACTGTTATTCGAATGAATGTATGCTTGACCTTGTACAACCCTTCTTATGCGTTGTCTATGATTTGAGTTATTGTGCTATCCCGTAACACTCTATTGACCGCTGATCCGATACGAATTTTGAGAGTGTTATAGATTTCCTCTATATAATATCAAACGATGATGGAATACACTTTTTCTCCGTATGATCAGATCTAGAAAATGGAAAGAAAGTAAGTAAAAGTTTCACTTTGCTGTATTATGTAATCTGGCCCGTTTGATATTTTTCAACATTACCTCGTAAACCTGCTTTCCCTCGTTCAAACTTATAAGTTGGAATAAACCTAATGAGCGTCATTCGCATTCCCTGAAAACATTGTGGGCTTTATTAGCTCCTCAAAAGTTTAAAAGGCTCATAAGCTGATCAAATAAGATTATAGAAACACGCCTGATAACGACCTAGTATACATATTAAACCTATCATTATAATGCCACTTTGTAGTATAAATAAGAGCTTCCGATACTTAATATGTTGTGTTTTATATGCAGATACAAAGTTTGAAGGAGCAAAGTAAAGATATACAAAGAAGGGGTCTCAATATGCAAATAAGCCAAAGTTATTGAAAGAAGATTCTGGATCGCCCAGAAGTGCGACGCACAAACTCTGATGTGCGGCGCACATTCTTGTCTCCAAAGTGCGGCGCACTTTCGGAGAAGTGCGGCGCACTTTCGGAGAAGTGTGGCGCACAAATGACCCCAGACAACACTATAAATAGAGGCCATTTCCACTTATTTTACACACACCTCTCTCTCTCAATACTCCATAGCTCGAGTATTTTAGCTTTTATAGTAAATTTTAGTATTATCCACTTTTGGGAGATACTTGTAACGAGAGTATTCCACTCTTCAATTCTTGGAGGAACGATACAATCGTGACACCTGTGTACTCGTTTATTCAATCCAATCTAAGTATGATATTCTCTTACTCTTTTCCAATTGTTACTTTGATTACTATGTTAGGCTAAGCTATTTGTGACTATATGGGTATGTGACTATAATTAGTGATGATGCAATGATATGATCCTTTATAAATGATTTCAAGCTAATGTTTTAGAACCATTTTACCACCTAGTTCTACAAAGCATATTTTATCTAAGTTGATTTGTTACGATAGTTTGGCGTTGAGAAACGCAAATTGTTATAATAAGTTTTCTAGAACTTGTCTCTGGTCATGAATCTTTGGTTGGAGAGATCCGCTTACAAACTCGATAAAATATTGAACTTGTTGGCAACTTGTTTTGAGATTAGTCGCTTAAATAAACATAAGTCTTGAATCAACCCAAGTAAATTGTGTAAACGCCGTTTTGACGAAAAAAGATTATCACGCTTTACCTACATAAACATATCTCGATCATTATTATCATCATCACGAACTTATACAAGCTATCCCATATTAGTCATACTTGTTATTATTGATATTACTTCAACTATTTATTTCTTTAATTATTATCTTGATTACCAAAACGAAACTAAGTCTCAGCGAACGATCCTGACTTACAACTACAAAGCTATATTACGAACGAAAGGGTATACTTGACCGTGTTTGTCTTCTAGTCCCTTGTTTTGTCTAAACCTTGTAATATAAATTTACTACTTGCAAACGAACATCAACGCCCTATGTAGATTCAGTCTCAATTGTGTATCATATTAACAGGTCCAATAAACATCGTTTCAACTTAATATGTGTGACCAAAGTTATGTTTGAAACAATACAACTTTAAGACCAATATGTAAAAACAGAGGGATTCAAAGAACATCAGATCACATGTTAAAAAATTATGATCCATGAGCAAATCACTATTCTTAAGAACAGCTAACATCAACTATAAGATATAAAAACAATAAAATGATATAGAAAAACTGGTGTCAATTTCAAACCGCTAATGTTTTGCCACAATGCTTTATAACTACAAAAGAATATGTACTTCAGCTAACATGTATGAAAGATACACAATGAACCATGTGACCCGCCAGGGATAAACATAGCCAAAATTAACTTATAGTGTAACCCTTTCCTAACCTGAACATACATTAAGCTATATCTAATGATTTAGAAACTTTAGCAAAAGACTCTCATAGGGAGGTTGTAACACCCCCAAATTTATATAACTCAGTACAGCGGAAGACTAGTTGGTGTTACGGGATAGCACATTACTCACATCATAGACAACGCATAAAAATCGTGTCGTTTAATAATAAATCATTTCCATTCATAAATATCAAAGTTACATCGGTCCCAAGTCATATTATTTCATACAAGGTTTTACAAAGTATTTGAATGGAAAATATTGTTTAGGTGCGGGCCATGAATTCTTGTTGTCTTCCCGAGAATTACCTTCAAGTACCTGAGATAAAACATGTTAAAAGAAAAGGTCGGCGATAACGCCGAGTGAATTCATAGAGTTTAATATAATCCATCAATATAATATCAGTATAAAATTATTACTGAAAATTATTTTGTACAAATCATTTTAATAGGCCATAAAATAGCCAAAGTCGTTTTATAAAAATCCTTATCGAAAATCATAATATAGGCATTTGCCTTAAAAATCATTATACGAGCCAATGTCGCAAAAATATCATACAATACGTCTTATAACGTTGTATGAAAATAAAAACTGTTATATGAATATGGTTATGAAAACAAAAACACGAACATAATATCAATAGTATGACCCTGTATTGCTAGTCAGGCAATACATCGTAATTCGGAGCGTCTAGTAGTATTTTGTTAATTTTGGATTATTATAAGCCGCATGACATTGTTACCTTACTAAACCAACAACGGGTAGCTAACCCGATACCAATTTTGCCCATCTAAAGTAGCGTGTCGTCACAAAGGTCACGCTATGGAAATCTTCTCATACATAAATTCGCTTACCAATCAATGTCGTATGACGGGGATCAACCGTCAAGGCGCGAACTGGGGTGATCGTCCCCAAATAGTACTATTAAATGCATAAGCGTCTACCAAATCCCGGTAGTTCACAATTCATGCTAATGGGACTTTTAGTGACATAACCTAACTTTAATAATCCATTTTATTTCATCTATCGGGTCCTTTAATCATTTATCGGGTCATACAATTGGGTCATTCAATCATACGGGTCCAAAATCAATAAACAAACAATCGGGACAAATGGTGTCCTATTTTATAAAAACTAACATGTTATCTCCCTCGCGGGTTTATAAAACATTTATAAAAACATTTAAAAGAGTGTGAGGCTATGAACTCACGTTGATGTGGGAAGGCGGGTTATCGACAATTTGGACGTACGGTGCGTGCTTCAATCACGAAAACCTAGACATATAATACTCGTCTTAGACTCATGTCTAATGACTTTATAAAAATAACAATTATGTATACATATGATGATTATGTATATATGATGATCAAGTGGGTTTACATATCCTCATTTACTCATTTTTGTGTTATGTGTCGATAACTTTTATACTAGTTTTCTCGTTTTACCTATTTACGTGTTTTAAGTTCAATAAACTTATTACAAGTTCTTTAACTTGTTTTAATCCATTTTGTACTTATATTATCAGTATTTATATTTTACAAGTTGGGCCCAAATGGGTCAAGCCCAATAATAAGTTTATAAGTGTTTTAGTCCATTTTTGTTGTATTATTAGTCCAATAACGTTAATTTAGTCCGTTAACGTCCATATGTCCTATAGTTCGGGTCTTATCGGTTTTTACTTGTTATACATGTTTATATATCAGTATATAAGTTTTATAAAGTTTTCATTAGACGGGTCCAACCATCTAGGTTTTATTTAACAAAAACGTTAATTTTACGGTATTAGCCGAAAAAGTCGTAAAAATCATGTTTATAGTTTTTATAACTTATAAAACATAACAAGTTACCATTTTTATAAAATGTCCACTTATTTATCATTGTACATATTTATATAAATAAAATCCAAGAGTTAGTGTTTTTTAATTTATATTTTATACTATTAAATTTTGAGTGCTTATATAATAGTATTATTCTTTAATTTCCAAAAATCTGATTTTTATCTTCACTTTCACCAAAACGGCCATATCTTGAGTTATATATGGAGATAGAAGCTCAAATTTTTATCACATAAACTACATGATATGTGCTACATTTAACTCTTCTATAGCTACTGTTGAATCATCTTCTAAATATTTTCTAAAAATCGTCCAAAACAGTGAACTCAGATTTATACCTTAAACTTGTTTTGATCATATCTCACTCATTACTTTGATTCCATTGCATGGCCAACTCTCACATGTGTACAAGACCCATAGCTTACTGTAAATACATTCTACTTCATCATTTTATCAGTCCATGACTTGTTTCTTTACTGTTTTATACAGCCATCAAATTTAGACAAGATTTTAGCCTTGTTTCTTATAGTTTTTCACCTTTTTAATCATGTTTATCAACACCAAATCCCCACATAACATTTTTATCATCATATAATCATCATATACATGTACAATAGGAAATAAAATACATGTTTACATAATCAAATTAACAAGAAGATGAGGAGGACAATCTTTATACCACCATGTTGATATAGGTTGTGATTTGAGCATGGATTTTGATGGAGAAACTTGTGATGCACCAAGACCATCTTCAAGACCACCATTCTTCATAAACACCTTGTGGAAAATCAGCCTCAAGACACCAAGGAAACTCCTCCATGGATGTTATAATCACCACCATTCAAGAGAGCTTCAAAAGGGCTTCAACATGTATGTAAATAACAAGAGATTTCATGGTAAATTTTGATCAATGATGGTGTTTTTGTGGAGCAAATGGGACGGCCAAAGTGAGTGAGAGAGAGAGAGTTGTGAGTTTTTGGTGGTTTGCATGTTGTGTAAGTGAGAAATGTGAGTAGCTAGTGGTTTTGATGGAAGAAAGCTTAACTTTGAAGCTAAATGAGACAAGTGTAAACTTGTTAAGTAAATTTTTGACACCTAAAGGTGTTGTTAGCTTATTTAGGCCGGTTTTGGAGTGGGGGTGGGACAAGTGTCCCACTTGTCTCATCCCCATTATTTACGGGTACTCCTCGATTCTAGTTTTCTCGATTTGCGTGCCCTCGAGTCGTTTTACAAAAAACGTTTTTATAAATTATGAATCACCGTCACAAAACGAATCTAATAAAAATTGTCTCATCAAAAACGGAGTTCGAAAACGTAAATACGTAATCCTAAGGTTTTCGGTTTAGTCGTAAAAGGACGTTAAAATAAAATCGTAAGTCCTAATCTCTTCTCGTAAATTTTTGAGTTTATGAACCAACTCAAATATAAAACTCCAAAATAATATTCATGGACAAATTTATTTTCTGAAATGTCGGACTGTCACCAAAGACGGTGTATGTAAACGTAAGCACGTAACGTTGAATCCTCCGGTTTATACGTAGTCGATGCTACTTCAAGACGTAAATCCAAATTTCTACCCAAAAATATGTGATTTCATATTGTAACATTAAAATAATGTTTTTAAATAATATTCAAGAATAAAATATCAACCATAAATTGACGGATTGTCACAGAATTTACCCCTAAACAGGATCTTTGTCCTCAAAGATCATCTTACTACTCGCTTCTTATAGAGTTAAAGCCATGTGGGTATTTCCTCCACATTCGGTCTTTTCTCACAAGTGTAATTCATTATAATACGCAAGTTTCGTCAGACATAACTACGGGGATAAGATCAGGCTTAATGTTGACTTACTTTCTCTATCCATGATGTTCACGGGTTTTTGATGAATGCAACTTTTCGCCGATCTAAGCTCTACTAAGAATAATCAGATTCTCACTTGATAGATATTCCATCAAGTTCTATATACGAAACATAATTCACGCAGTATTTGAAGTCCTAGGGTACATCCAGCTTATATGCCTTTCAATCCTAACTTTTACATCATCTCAATGGTCCCAAACAACGGGGACTTATATCCCATGATTTGTCAGATCATGAATTCATTTTTCCCAAGGTTAAAAATTGTGGCATAACTTCGCTACCCATTTGGCACTTCAAGATCTACATTTCATATTCACATAACCTCTTGCCCACTACCGGCAGTCAATAATCAGATCCTAATTTCACCAATCATTTAAGGTCTCGCGGGTCGGGTATTTTGTAAGGTTAGGTTCGCCATCATAGAAAACCTTAAACCTGAAAGACATGTCCAACTCACAATGGGTGTATGTCGGATGTCTTTATCTCAACTCTTGCTTACAGATGCTCTAAGATTCAGATCCTAACAAGATTCAATCTCGATCCTAATACAATAATTATCAATGATAATCCTTCCAAAGGAAAACGATTATACGGTTCATTACCAAAGGTCAATCATTCAAACACAATACATCACTTATATTACCATGTATCATTACTTTACCTCGTCCCTTCAATTTGGGGTGGTACATAGTACTCTCATCAAGGTTCGTTCTCAATGATTTCTGAGCAAATCTCTAGAAATTCGATGCGAAGCGAGGATCTTGATATAGATGATCGATACAGGCACGCTATGTTTACATAACTCTTTTGCATTTTATCATTAACGAGAATGATATTAGCAGATTTGGTCAGTCTGTCGATGATGACCCAAATCGAATCAAATTCAGATGATGACCTTTGCAATAGCTAGACGTTTACTAATGTATGAGGCGATGTCTGCCTTCATAATTGCCATCAGTACAACTTCTTCAGACAAAGATACTTTTAGTCAAAAATGACATACATATAATACTTATACTTACAAGATTTCCAACATAACTATATCTCACAATCTCCATATTTAGGCAACCACAAGTGGCCTTTAAAACATTTAACGCTATTGACTTCTCAATCCTAATGGTTCACATTAGCCGCGAACCCCTTTTATTTATATATTATCCTTCTTATAAACGTCGGCTATATTTTAAATTGTTCGGCAATTTATTTTGCATCTTCATTATTAAGGAACATGTCCTAACTGGTTCTTTATCTTTTCTACATAATGCATCGGTATCTATATTCACTTCTCATGATGATATAATTATCATGTCCACAATTCACTCAGATATTCTTTCTATATTATGCGTCCGTAATTACGTTCACTTTTCTTCATATTTTCTAAGTTTTAGTTTCTTCTCAACTATTATTTTTATCAGTTTTTCTCAATCCGGCGTTTAACGCGTCGATAATTATTATAATTAATTAAATAATTATTATTCAATTTTTATGGAATGTAAACGTAAAGATTTTAAATTTCTTAGTTCGACCAATTATATAAAATGTTCAAAATAAATTTGAATTTAATTAACAAGATTTTTGTTGATTTATCAAAAATATTTAATAAGATTTCGTAAATGTTCGAAAAACCTTTGTTTATACTTTTGTCAAAATTTTCTTAGTTAAAAGCAAAAAGTGTCGTTTCAAATTTCAAGTCATGGTTTAAATGTTTCCTCAATCCCTTTTAGGTTATCTTGAGGCATACACAAACATTTACCCCTAAACAGAAGGTTAGTTAAATGGTTTGTGTATAAGGAAATAGTCCCTTATAAATCCTTTGTTAAGATATTTGTCAAAACATATTTCCATTTCTTTTTGATAAAATCCAAAGTCTTAAAAGGGCTCTTAATTTTTGAAGAGTCTATATGCATACACCTTACCATTATTAATCCAACGGTCATTTTATGTAAAGGATTAAGTTTTTAATCCCTAAGCGTTAATGGTTCTAATCTTTGAAAAGTCAATATAGCTTCCATTATCTATTAATCGCACGATTAAATCATGCAAAGAATTAATTCTTAAGTCTTATGTTAAATATTTAAGGTACACGTTTTCATTGTTCGGCCAATTCAGGGCAATCTATAAATAATTATTAACTCATTCTTATTCTTATAAACAAACATATAGTTCTTAATGATCACGAGCATGAATTTATCAAATTACAGCCTACACACGAGATTCACCAAATTTATGAATACTACATGTGCATCGGTCAATCTAAACGTCATCACGTGAAACTCATAATGTTCATTACAAGTACCGGATGTAGTGATTGGAATACATAATCTTTTTCGCAGATGCTAAGTTGATGATAACCATGCCGTGAATCAAATTGCTAGAACCTTGTAAATGATCGAACAAATCTTCCATTTCGAGTTATGGATATCGTTTTCGATTGTCAATTTACTCAGTTCACAATAATCTATAAATATAAGGAATGATAACACCAAGCTCTTCATGATGACAGGCTTGGTATAATAAAATCTTTCTCTGACAACTCTCTCAGTTGTACGGTAATTCCTTTAATTTAGATGGTGCTGGCGTACAGTGCACAAGCCACAGGTGCAGCACCGGGAATATAATGAATACTAATTTCAACTTGCCTTGATGGCAAAAGTCTAGGTAATTTACCAACAAATACTTCCTAAAGTTTCAGATAACAGAATTATCTTTTTAATAAATTCGTTTTAAGTTCATTCTAGATTATAATATCTATGACTAATTCACAATCATTCACAATATAATTTCAATTCCAAATATAGGATATCGTCATCTACCAAGAATTATTTATATCACTTTTGATAATCAACATCTTATCTTTTTAGGGGAATTCTGCTCGAGTTCCCATCAATTAAGACAATATCGTCATGTCATCATCAATCAATCCATTCTACCGGCATTATCAACTTTTCAGTTTCATTGCCGTCGATAAGATGTGAACTTCTCAAAAGACTAATAATGACTCATAATCCTTCACAAATTCAAGGATATATGGAGACACAACTACCATCTAAAGAGTAAGGTCAACGCATAATCTACGCGTGAGGATTTCAAATCAGATTCAGACGAAAACATTTAATGAATATGAATATATCCCATGTTTTCATGATTCGAGTACGCATTCGAAAGCTCCTCGGATCGTTACCCAGGTCATTCAAATGAAATCAAATCAAAATAAATGATAGGAATGTCGATACATCCAGTCGGGTATCAACACTCGGTAATCAGATACTTTTCCTAAGAATCTCACTACGGGAGAATTGGACAAGAACGGAATTGTCAATTGTCAAATAAGACAATTTCCACAGATGAGTAAAATTCAACTCAGAAGAATAGATGCTACAGGCACATATGTAGGTGTCCCTAACACTATGTCCCTATTCTCCACTTCTTGCAGATCTCATAAAATTTAATCTTTCACAATCCTCAAAGAAAATGTTGTGTTTATTAATCGGTTTTATGGTGACTACTAATCAGCCTTGCATGGTCCATTCCAAATTGTATGTAGGCGCGCAACTATATACAATTTCAAGATTAACGATGCAATACTCAGTTCGTCAAAATTTTATCATCATGTTTATAATAAAAACATTTACATGCTTAATTCTTAAATAAGAATCAAAATAAATTTACAAAGATTTTCCTTGTTATGAAAACAATCAAGTTTTCCAAGGTGTTTTATAAACAACTTCATTTCAATAACAATCACTTATAAATCTCACTTTAAATAATCCATATGGTGATGAAAATCCAGTCTTTTATCAAGGGATACTGTTTTATCTTATAAAAACAATCAGTGATATGCAAAAGAGTGATGAAGAGTTGTTCACCAAGAACTAACTACAATATGATAGGAAATGAGCTTAGCCAAATAATCATGAGGTTCATGACCTCGATGGCACTCAAGAAGAATAATCCACAACGTAACTCAAATCGAGATGAGTACTTGTTCAATGATTGCATCACTAATGCGAGCATTAGGAAGAAGCAAGAAAAGATAGATATCATCGATACATGTAGAATTTAGCAATCAAAGGTAGTCTTTTCATTAATCACAAACAAGTCAAATTGTATCGTAACACATTATGTGTCACTATGTCATACAATTCTCAGAACTCATCCTACCAACTGATATCTCAGTTGAGTTAGGGATTTTTAAAAGATACCACAATGAATACTAATCTACAAGAGTCATTAGGTGTTCCATATGTCCCAGAAGATCCATCGGTCTCAATTCAGAAGAAGATTTCTTCAATTTATTTATTGGACACTAGGCATCCTCATTAGTTGACAATGGCCTAGGAACAACCCTTAACACAAACTAACAATCATTTAAAACCTTATATTTCAATCACAAAACTTAACGACTTCCTCTTAACAATCTCATATTCCATACAGGTTAAATTTTTACTTCATCCAAGTTTCAACCAATTTTATACTCAAGTCGATATCCTACTTCATTCTCCAATACTTTCAATCTTATTCTTAGGCCTTAATAGGCAATAAAATCTCGATATGAACAACACTTAATTTCCAATCCTATATTTCTTACAACAACAATTATCAAATGAGTCACTAGTATGAGATGACTCATACATTCAATTAGACTTCTCGGAAAGGTATTAGTGGCATGAGGCTTTTGGGTAATGGTTCCAATAACAGCCTCAAGTGCAACATTCACCCTTTCGATTTCAATTTAATAATTGGATGACAACGAATCAGATGACATCTTTCTAGGTGGTAACGTTTTGTCAAACTCCACTCTATAAGAAAAGATCGTCATGACATCGATATCAGTTTTAATCTCGCCAATTCTTTTTCAATATCACAATCAACTAATATCTACAATTCTACGAATATCGACCATTTGTTGGGATCATAAATATCCACAACTTGGTTTAGATCTAGGATAGCTAGAATTCCTACGAGAATAGCTTCGATTAATTTACTAGGGGAGTTAGGGTTACTTGTGACAATCTACGTCGTATAAATACCTCGTATAAAAATCAAAATAATCATTAAACAATCATGTAATAAAATTACATCATATACATATATAATCCAAGTTATATATATATATATATATATATATTAAAATAACACTTCTCAGTCTGGCCTTGTCGGTAACTCGGAAATTCTTCGGCACCGTTATAGTCAAAAGATTTTTAGACATTTTTAGAAAAATGTTTATGGTTAAAAGATTTTGAAATGTTTTATTCAAAACCTTGGTTTTAAAAATCTTTCGTTCTCTATAACGAGAGCTCTGGTACGGAACTGTAACACCCCCAAATTTATATAACTCAATACAGCGGAAGACTAGTTGGTGTTACGGGATAGCACATTACTCACATCATAGACAACACATAAAAATCGCGTCGTTTAATAATAAATCATTTCCATTCATAAATATCAAAGTTACATCGGTCCCAAGTCATATTATTTCATACAAGGTTTTACAAAGTATTTGAATGGAAAATATTGTTTAGGTGCGGGCCATGAATTCTTGTTGTCTTTCCGAGAATTACCTTCAAGTACCTGAGATAAAACATGTTAAAAGAAAAGGTCAGCGATAACGCCGAGTGAATTCATAGAGTTTAATATAATCCATCAATATAATATCAGTATAAAATTATTACTGAAAATTATTTTGTACAAATCATTTTAATAGGCCATAAAATAGCCAAAGTCGTTTTATACAAATCCTTATCGAAAATCATAATATAGGCATTTGCCTTAAAAATCATTATACGAGCCAATGTCGCAAAAATATCATACAATACGTCTTATAACGTTGTATGAAAATAAAAACTGTTATATGAATATGGTTATGAAAACCAAAACACGAACATAATATCAATAGTATGACCCTGTATTGCTAGTCAGGCAATACATCATAATTTGGAGCGTCTAGTAGTATTTTGTTAATTTTGGATTATTATAAGCCGCATGACATTGTTACCTTACTAAACCAACAACGGGTAGCTAACCCGATACCAATTTTGCCCATCTAAAGTAGCGTGTCGTCACAAAGGTCACGCTATGGAAATCTTCTCATACATAAATTCGCTTACCAATCAATGTCGCACGACGGGGATCAACCGTCAAGGCGCGAACTGGGGTGATCGTCCCCAAATAGTACTATTAAATGCATAAGCGTCTACCAAATCCCGGTAGTTCATAATTCATGCTAATGGGACTTTTAGTGACATAACCTAACTTTAATAATCCATTTTATTTCATCTATCGGGTCCTTTAATCATTTATCGGGTCATACAATCGGGTCATTCAATCATACGGGTCCAAAATCAATAAACAAACAATCGGGACAAATGGTGTCCTATTTTATAAAAACTAACATGTTATCTCCCTCGCGGGTTTATAAAACATTTATAAAAACATTTAAAAGAGTGTGAGGCTATGAACTCACGTTGATGTGGGAAGGTGGGTTATCAGCAATTTGGACGTACGGTGCGTGCTTCAATCACGAAAACCTAGACATATAATACTCGTCTTAGACTCATGTCTAATGACTTTATAAAAATAACAATTATGTATACATATGATGATTATATATATATGATGATCAAGTGGGTTTACATATCCTCATTTACTCATTTTTGTGTTATGCGTCGATAACTTTTATATTAGTTTTCTCGTTTTACCTATTTACGTGTTTTAAGTTCAATAAACTTATTACAAGTTCTTTAACTTGTTTTAATCCATTTTGTACTTATATTATCAGTATTTAAATTTTACAAGTTGGGCCCAAATGGGTCAAGCCCAATAATAAGTTTATAAGTGTTTTAGTCCATTTTTGTTGTATTATTAGTCCAATAACGTTAATTTAGTCCGTTAACGTCCGTATGTCCTATAGTTCGGGTCTTATCGGTTTTTACTTGTTATACATGTTTATATATCAGAATATAAGTTTTATAAAGTTTTCATTAGACGAGTCCAACCATCTAGGTTTTATTTAACAAAAACGTTAATTTTACGGTATTAGCCGAAAAAGTCGTAAAAATCATGTTTATAGTTTTTATAACTTATAAAACATAACAAGTTACCATTTTTATAAAATGTCCACTTATTTATCATTGTACATATTTATATAAATAAAATCCAAGAGTTAGTGGGTTTTAATTTATATTTTATACTATTAAATTTTGAGTGCTTATATAATCTATATTACTTTATAAAACATTTACACCATTTTTAAATATAGAAGTCTTAAAAAAATTAAGCCACTAACATTCCTTTAATTAGAAAGATCTCTTGTTAGCTATAAATAAAAAGAATCTCTAAAAAATAAAATGCCTTAATGCATGAAAAACGTATGAAAAATATTAATATGTTAGTTAATACTTATAAAATAGTTTTCTTGCATTAAAGAGATAGAATTAATAGCAATTATTCTTATAAAAAACGCAATATACTTATTGTAGTCAAGAAAAAACGTTACACATTGAATGACAAAAATTAATTTTTCAAAGTTGTAACCACAAATTAAATAAGAACTTGTAACAGTCCATTAACTATCACAAATTAAATAAGAACTTGTCTACCCAATCCTGCATATATATAAAATCTCGATTACTATAAACAACACACATTTACAAAGAAAACACACACATAAATTCATAAAATCTCAAATTCGTCAGCTCCTTAGCTGCTACCTCATCCATCGCCACCACTTTTTCCTCTATCAACTGAATCTGTCATAACAACCACTTATTTTGATGAGTTCTTCTATGTGTTGTTTCGGGAGTAAAATAGGTGGTTTTGGTGATAGATTTGGTGGCTTCGATTGGTGGTTTTGACTGCTCTTTAACAAGAAACAAAGAAATCAAAACAACATCATCCTCATACGTGATCTTAAAGCCTAAAGAGTTGGATCAAAATGGGTTTATGTGTTTTATTTATGTACGTATTGGTTCTTTGTTGTCTTCTACGACTCGGTTATGGATTAAAGGAAAAAGCAATTTGGTTGATGTGTTTATTTGAAGAGTGTATGATGAAGTGGTAGACGTATCTAATGTGGAGAGTTTTTGTGTAACACTGAGAGAGTATTTGGGAGGCAATATATAATTATAAATTTTTTGATATTATATACCCTATTTAATCTATTTATGCCTGATTTTTGGTCGATTTCTATCCGTAGTCGAATTGACCCGATCTGACTTGGTTGATTAATTCCCTCCTACTCGATTAATCAGCCTCCTAGACCGATTTTTTTCAAAACCTAATAAGGTCGATTAACGAAAATCCGACGGTTAATCTCAATCGATGACGTAAACCGAGTTTTGCAACACTAAAACAACGTATAAATACAAAATATTTACTCACCGTAGTATTTGGTCACGGGTATCCGCCGTCGCATTGCGCGGGTATCCGGCTAGTAGTATTATTCTTTATTTTCCAAAAATCTGATTTTTATCTTCACGTTTACCAAAACTGCCATATCTTGAGTTCTATATGGAGATAGAAGCTCAAATTTTTATCACATAAACTACATGATATGTGCTACATTTAACTCTTCTATAGCTACTGTTGAATCATCTTCTAAATATTTTCTAAAAATCGTCCAAAACAGTGAACTCAGATTTATACCTTAAACTTGTTTTGATCATATCTCACTCATTACTTTGATTCCATTGCATGGCCAACTCTCACATGTGTACAAGACCCATAGCTTACTGTAAATACATTCTACTTCATCATTTTATCAGTCCATGCTTTGTTTCTTTACTGTTTTATACAGCCATCAAATTTAAACAAGATTTTAGCCTTGTTTCTTATAGTTTTTCACCTTTTTAATCATGTTTATCAACACCAAATCCCCACATAACATTTTTATCATCATATAATCATCATTTACATATACAATAGGAAATAAAATACATGTTTACATAATCAAAATAACAAGAAGATGAGGAGGACAATCTTTATACCACCATGTTGATATAGGTTTTTATTTGAGCATGGATTTTGATGGAGAAACTTGTGATGCACCAAGACCATCTTCAAGACCACCATTCTTCATAAACACCTTGTGGAAAATCAGCCTCAAGACACCAAGGAAACTCCTCCATGGATGTTATAATCACCACCATTCAAGAGAGCTTCAAAAGGGCTTCAACATGTATGTAAATAACAAGAGATTTCATGGTAAATTTTGATCAATGATGGTGTTTTTGTGGAGCAAATGGGACGGCCAAAGTGAGTGAGAGAGATAGAGTTGTGAGTTTTTGGTGGTTTGCATGTTGTGTAAGTGAGAAATGTGAGTAGCTAGTGGTTTTGATGGAAGAAAGCTTAACTTTGAAGCTAAATGAGACAAGTGTAAACTTGTTAAGTAAATTTCTGACACCTAAAGGTGTTGTTAGCTTATTTAGGCCGGTTTTGGAGTGGGGGTGGGACAAGTGTCCTACTTGTCTCATCCCCATTATTTACGGGTACTCCTCGATTCTAGTTTTCTCGATTTGCGTGCCCTCGAGTCGTTTTACGAAAAACGTTTTTATAAATTATGAATCACCGTCACAAAACGAATCTAATAAAAATTGTCTCATCAAAAACGGAGATCGAAAACGTAAATACATAATCCTAAGGTTTCCGGTTTAGTCGTAAAAGGACGTTAAAATAAAATCGTAAGTCCTAATCTCTTCTCGTAAATTTTTGAGTTTATGAACCAACTCAAATTTAAAACTCCAAAATAATATTCATGGACAAATTTATTTTCTGAAATGTCGGACTGTCACCAAAGACGGTGTATGTAAACGTAAGCACGTAACGTTGAATCCTCCGGTTTAGACGTCGTCGATCCTACTTCAATACGTAAATCCAAATTTCTTCCCAAAAATATGTGAGTTCATATTGTAACATTAAAATAATGTTTTTAAATCATATTCAAGAATAAAATATCAACCATAAATTGACGGATTGTCACAGAGGTTAAGTCATTTCCTCATCAATCAGGCATTGCATAAAAACACTCACCAAAAACTTATTGTAGTCAAACTCGTATCGCTAGATTACGATCTACCTAGAAAGCAAAATGAATATGTTATCTTCTAGTTTTACAAAGTGGCTAGCAGCTAACTATCAAACAAATATAGTAAATGGACTTAAGTTCAAATGTAATACTATAAGGAAATGATAACATTAACTTTTAATAATAAAAAATATGCATAATCTTGACGTAACACTAAAATTTTCATAATACAAAATCTGCATAATATAAATTCACATCAAATTCAGTGACATGTACATTAAAATTTTCATGACTTTTTTCGAATTTGTAGAACTTCAATTGTAGTCTAAACTGACTAAAATAACAGCCAAAGTACACAACAACAAAAGAGGCATTAAAAAGTGACATACACACTTTTAAGTAAGGGGATAACATTGTTCTTGCAGGCTTAAACCGTCCTTCATTCCACTACGGCCACCAAAACCACCATCCCCTGGGTTACCACGACCTCCAAACCCACCGTCTCTTGGCCACCATGAGCTTCAAACCCATCATCCCTTGGGACACCTTTGCCTGCAACCATCCCTCACAACATAAGGCAAAACGCTCCTCCAACCATAATGCAAAACGCTCTTTTTTCATAATCTTGATTTTTAATGAAATCAACAATTTCTGCTCCTTTATTAACAATACTCTCCTGGTTTCCCCAATCCTAATCGTCACAAGTGATTGATTTGTTATCAGAATATTGACCCATTCTTCGCGAGATAGCTTCTTTTGGAAAATAGGAAAAAAGTCACCACAGTTAAGGAAAAATACAGAAGCGTGTATGTATTTCACTTGCATACACGTATTATAAGAAAACTTTATAAGGTGTTGCTAAAAATGAAAGGTTTTGAGCCTAAAACACGAATTTACCTACTACCACTACTTATGCTCTAGGTTAGAGCTTGATTTCCTAATATACAACATAGTTTTGGCTTTTAGAAAGGTGCAATAACATTTAGCAGATTTTTAAGGTTTAATCATTGATAGTCACAATTGCAACAGGAATACACCTTTAGACAGGACTCAAGGAACAACCAACCTGATTGGTTCTCATGATGAACAACATGCTGGTTTGGCACTGAAATTGAAAAATGACATTTTAAATATGGCAAATAATGATCAAACCGAGATTTGTACTGTTAGATTTCATCTCTAATTTGTAGGTGCTTATAATGGTAATCATATTCAATATCTGTAATCCCACATATATTTTGGCCATCGGGCCACTAAAAATATTGGAATCCTAACTGTTAGTGCAAACATTACGATATTTTGTCGATATAATCTCTTTGTGTTTTGTTGATGACAAACTTATAATTCGCAATACATTATATAAAATGTTAAGGTACTCGTAATCACTCAAGAATACATTTTTATACTTCTCTCGACATCTCCAAGATCGCATTCGGCATGAATCACTCATGGTATGAATAAACATGTCATTAACCTAACTAAGTGATTAAGGATTAATATTTTCTTAAAACTCACATTTAATCAAATGTGACAAAAGATTTTAACAAACTTTATTTTTAAGAAAATGTTTTAATAAAAATAAAATGGAAATTTAAATTTGGAATATTCCAAAGAATATTCCCTAAGGCATATTCCAAAGAATATTCTTTAATTTGAATTTGGCATTGTAACACCCCATTTTGATAAATGGAATGTCACGCGTGATTATGGCGTGACATCAAAGCATACAAGGATAAATGTATAAAACATTACATGACCATAAAGGAAATACCAGAATCAAACATCGGTACCCCAAAGTAGAACTCATCACACACAAACATAAGTACTGTAAATGAAAAGGACTAAACAATGTCCACGGAAATGAGTATCTGTAGAAACTAGAAGGGGGGGGGGGGGGGTTGAATAGTTTCTAGTTCATTTTGTTAGAACATTTCGCATAATTCACTGTGCGCGGTTCTTTAAACATACCCGCAGTTCCTTATCACTAATGAACCGCGTATCCCTTTAAGGAACCGCCGACAGTGGACGATGCCATTTGTTACTTGTTAAACTTTACAATCCTTTGTATCAAATTCTCGATCAAGCTTAACTAGATATGAGATGTGTTTGATTCAAAGATAAATACTACAAGTAAGTAAACACACAAACACATCAAATCAAGAGTACATCAAGCAATAGTATAAAAATTAAGCACACACGTACTATGCATAAGCTTTTTTGCAACTAGGATGTTTAGACTAAGTGATGTACACTTGACCATAATCTAAACATGAAGCACACACGTACTAGGCCTTAGCTTTTCTGCAACTTAGATGTTTAGATTATGAGATGCACATAACACACAACAACAATCATGCAACTATAAATACATCTAAAGAGGTAAAGACATAAATGTAAATGAAAGTACCGAAACGATGATTTATAGTGGTTCGGTCACAAAGTTCCTCTTTGCCCTACTTCACTCCTCGAGTACACCTTACTCGAGAGTTACTTCACTAGTCAACAAAACTCCTTTCAAGGCGGAGAAAACCATACACGTCGCTTACACAATTTCCGACACTAAGCTAGATGTCGAGTCCTAATCTTAGGTAGGACCAATCTACACAACGTTGCCCACTTCACCATTTAACGACACAAGGCTAGATGTCGATTTCTAATCGAAAGGTAGAACCAATATTCACAACGTTGCCTACTTCACCATTTTACGACACAAGGCTAGATGTCGAGTTCTAATCGAAAGGTAGAACCAATCTTCACGACTCTTCACTTTGAAGCTAAGTGAGAACTTCACTAGACACAACTACATCACTTTATAGTTTAGTGAGAACTCACAAGACACAACCACATCACTTTATAGTTTAGTGAGAACTCACAACTCTTACCTATTACACTTCAATAAAACACATATCCAAGTGTACACATGTAACTTGGATCTACACAACATAAATCTAAGTATACACATATACAAAGGATTTACACAAGACTTAATCCAAGTATTCACAAATACAATGGATTAACACAACTAATCCAAGTATTCACAGATACATTGGATGTACACAATATTGATCCAAGTATACCCATATACATTGGATCTACACAATATTGATCCAAGTATACACATAGACATTAGATCTACACAAGACACAAATAAAAATGATGAACATGATGATCTTCATCAAGACTTCATCTTTAGTCACATCACAAATGTGTGAGTGATATTCTCTTTGCACTTAAGAGGATGAGGATATTGAAGCAGAGAATCACATCTTAAACAAGATTAATCTAAACTAACTAATCAAGGGTTTAAAGATGTTTTTGAAGAAACTATGCAAAAAGGGTTGAAAGAGAACCTGTAAATGATCCACTATTTATAGGACAACAATGCAACGGCTATAAAGACCCGCGGTTCCTTAAGTACCCCCGCGGTTCCTTATCAATAAGTAACCGCGGGTTCCTTTAAGGAACCTCCGGCTTGGAGTCTGTGCATTTTTGTCCTTTAGTGAGGATATGCCATCTGGGGTAGTTAATACCCTCAAAGGATATTCCTTTGGCATATGGAATATTCCAAATTCAAATTAAAGAATATTCTTTGGAATATACCTTAGGGAATATTCTTTGGAATATTCCAAATTCAAATTTCCATTTTTCTTTTTAATAAAACATTTTCTTAAAAATAAAGTTAATTAAAAATTACTTTGTCACTTTGTATAAAAGTGAGTTTTAAGAAAATATTAATCCTTGATCACTTAGTTAGGTTAATGACAAGTTTATTCATACCTTGAGTGATTCATGCCGAATGCGATCTTGGAGGTGTCGAGAGAAGTATACAAATGTATTCTTGAGTGATTACGAGTACCCTACCATTTTATATAATGTATTGTGAATTATACGTTTGTCATCAACAAAACACGAAGAGATTATATCGGCTAAACATCGTAATGTTTGCACTAACAATCTCCGCCTTTTTGATGATGACAAACAAGTAAACCGCAACGCATATTAAAATTTATAAGTTACTCGTTTACACTTACTTCTCCCCCTTTTGTCGAATCAAAAAGGTAGTCTTCATTTGTAGAAGGAGAGGATCAACTTCGAGAGAACATGCATTCAAAAAAGCTAATCATCCATTGTGGTTGACGGTTGAGAAGCGAGAATACAAACCGTAGACCCATCATCCAAAGATATCGAGCTTGCGTCATCCTAGAGAAGTCTTCAATCACCATAGGTTAACCAACTCTATGCATAATAATATGCTTATCTTCGAGATTCCAAAATTCATTACTTGCAAGATGTTCGATGAATGAAATTTAAGTGAGTCAACGATCGCAAATGTAATGAGTTGAACTCTTAAAAATGCTCCTCCGTGATATGAACTCCCCCTTGCTTGAGGCACCAACAAAGAAAGAGAAGTGACAAGCTACAAAGAAGGGTTAGATGTCCTACAAAACATAGTTAGTGAACAAGAGCATATATATATAGCAATGTCACCCAAGTGGAATTAGCTTTAAACAACTTGAGTACAAAGAGAGGGACTCAAGGGAAAGCTAAAACAATATTAACTTTTTAGAAGTGTAAAAAATATGACAAGTTAAGAAAAATAAGAGGGTTATTAGATAGAAAAGAGAACCCAACTTATTTTGGTGACAAAAAAAAATGTAAAAAGGACTATAGAGAGAAAAGAAATGTCCAATTTTTAAAAAGAGAAAATATTTTCGAGAGGACATACTCCACTTTAATATCATGGCAAAAAAATACCAAACTAAAGAGAGTATGACATGGACAATAAAAACAATTCCACATAGTCGAAAAGAGAGAAAGAAGGACTATGATGAAAAGAAAAATAAGGATGATAAACAAGTCATTTGCACAAACAATGACAAGCATTAAAGAAAGAAGTGTGCACGCGATACTATCAATCCAAAATCAAGTCAAAGGAGAGGATCTTGACAAGATCAATTTACAATTGTTGGAATAGAGGTAGAGAAGAAACATCCATACTAATTGTAATGATAATATGTCAAAGGGCTAAAAGCTTAGAATTTTTGGAAACACCCAAGAAAATTCAAGATTTAACCAAAATCCTCTCAAAAGGTTAAAAACTTAGAATTGTTGGAATCACCCAATCCAATTGTAAATTTTAACCTCAATCGACTCTAAAAAAACGAGAAGAACAAAAAATATAAAACCAAAGACATTATAGGCAAGGATGCTTATGAATGTCGACACCAAAAAGATGACTCAGTGATATAAAGAAAGAGATCAAATAAGACAAAGAATAGAAGGACCAAGATGGATGGTGTTTAGCATACGATAAACTACATGCTCAAAGTTTCGTAGCTCTTCTCAATCATTGTGAATGTTCATAGAACAATTACGTGATGAGGAAAAGGTGAGGCTCGACTCAACTTAGTTTAGAAGGATAGAAGAGAGACTCTCGACTTAGAGAGACATGATTAAAATAAATCAAGAGAAACTCAAAAGAAGTTCAAGAAGACATGATAGAGTTAGCACAAAATCTAACACATAATCAAGTAAGCACATAAGATAATTCATGCAATGCCTAATGTAATCATAGAAGAAGGATATACATTAAAAGAAAAGATCCTACTAAATGCCTATATGCAACACAAAGGAGATGGCGGTTTACTTAATATTTAACAAAGTAAAGCCGAACTCAACTAAGCATGCAAAATTAAGAAAAGAGTTCCATCACTCCTAGACCTAAACACAAGTAGGTTTAAGCATGAAAGCATACGCATGTAAGCATAAGCATGTAAGCATAAGCATGTAAACATAAATATGTAAGCGTAAGCATGTAGTAGAAATTAAGCAAGAATCAAAACAAAACCATAGAGATTAATGTGCAAGGCTAAATGTACTCTAGAGACTTATCTAGAAATGGCAAGCTTAATAAAGTCTACAATAAACCAATGTAGAGAAGATGCACAATTAACACATATGACAAGCAAGAAACATGATTACTTAAAAAAAGATGTGGAAACCATAAATCACGGATCGGTTAAGCTTACTAGGATAATCAACGTTCATATGATAAACATAGCGGAATTAGAACATTGATTATGAACAAGGTGTTTCTTTTCCAACGGTTACTTGTGTTAAACTTCAAACGATTACAAGTAACAAAGCCTAGACGTGTTTACAAGAACACACACGTCTAGAACACACGACACACGTTTTATGACTACATTGTGAATTATGAGATAATAAAAACCTACGTCTGTGTATTCTTTATATAATAGAATACAAGACTTTTCTTACAAGAAAACTTTAATTACATTAGAAGTCCCTCCATCTTTTGCTAATAAGTCCTCCTTGTTGTATGAAAGGGCTCCATATTCTTGTAAAGTTTAATATTTGCATATAAGTCCTTCTTGTTTCATGATTCTTGTTTTGTCTCATCAAATTAATTCCCAACAATCTTCCCCTATTTGATGATGACAAAACCAATCTTCAAATCTTGATCTTTCACGAATGAAACAAGCTTCCCCTTAAAGTAAGATTTCTTGTAAAACATATCACCACACAAAAATAAGTTGTATACCTTGATCTTTGAATCTTCTTCCCCTTTTTGTCTCATCCAATAGGGGTCTTCTAAAGATAAACAACTAATAAACTCTTCCCCTTGAGTGGTGCATGTAAATGAATCATGAACCATGTAGACTCTAATTGTAGATTACAAATGAAGAAAAACGAATATAACCTATTTGTTGAAGAAGTGGAATCTCCCAAGCTTGTACCTTATATCTTGCACTATCCATGTGACGTCGAACTTATATGAAAACGTTAAAGTATAAGCAGACCTCGAACTCTTGTCAAAATCCTCATCCTTTGTGAGACACTGATCACAATGATGTAACTCCAAGTGATAGCAATGTCACCTAATTGCTAGATTCAGACAAGTCTTCGTCCCCAACCATTTAAACGAACAAGCAAGTTATCTCAAAAGAGAGGCAAGAATCTTTTGAGATATGATAAAATACAAACCTGCGAAAAACAACTCCAACACCAAATAAGCAATAATCGATCGTCTTCATCGAAACCTCCGATTTGAAATGAAAATCATCTAAGTACAATATCATCCTCTTCTTTTATGCAACTCCTGCCTCTGTCGGCGTTCTGCTTCTAATCCAAGTCGGTACGTAACCGCAAGGTTAGCCTTGTCACATAATCAAATAAAACTTTATTGTATCAAACACAATATTAAAAAACGAGCCATAAAATTTTTAACAGACAGTTCTATCCGAGATCCTGAGTCATCCGATATATCTTCTGTATGTATTACCCGATATCGGACGATACTTGTCAGCGCTTAAAAACTATGTATCGGACAAAACGCTGTCAACGTCTTCTCTGTCAGCGTGTCTTTTATTCTTGTCAGCGGCTCGACTCAGTCACTAACACCATCTGTGGCTACATAACTCTCGACAGTGGCTATGCTTTACAACACATAACGTACACTTTGTGCTATAGCCAATCACAAATCAATTCACATATACTATTTTGACCACTTCCATATCAATCCCACGTGATCAATTACAAACCATGTTCTCTTTGTACTTTTGTAACTATTCTGTTAATAACATAAAAATCCCATGTGAGTAAGTCGCTTTGGTACGATAGCCCTTTTACGTTTGCTTCAATGGCTGCGTTAATAAACCACAATAATACTTTTCATCTTTGAATCCCACGTGACATATGATTCAACAACATTGACCACTTTTCATTTGTATCCAATCGTGGACCACTTTAAGAAGCATGGCCCAACAGCAGCTTTTCTTTTTCCTTTGGCAGCATATCACGTTCACATCTTTATCACAACTGCTACTCTAAATACACTCCTATAATATCACAAAGCACATCTTTATCTTGAAAGCATTTGTTTAATATATAATACTTGAAACCACATCACGTGACTCCCTTTTCTTTTGCTACTTTCAATATTCGATCACATCTTTTTTCTTGTCATCCTTGACTGCGTGAAAATATGAATGAATGTAGGGTCACCATCACATGTTCCTTTACAGCTAAGAAGCCATCACATACATTCGTTCCTCTTGATCACATAACAAAACGCGTCTTTGAAAATATTGCAATATAACTTGTTCTTTGAAAACACAATCTCGTCCATTCTTGTAAAACCCGTATTTAAATCGAGAAATGTAAATACGCGGTTTAGTTACTTAAGCTATTTACGAAGAAATTATTGACAACAAACGCAAGAAATTATATACTAGTATTATTAAAAAAATATATAAAAATAAATAAAAGGAAAGAGTAAGGGCCGTTTTTTTAAAAAAAAGGGATTATGGGCTTTAGCCCATTTTGGTTACACAAAAACAAACGGGAACCCTCCTTTTCCCATAATCAGTCGAACAAAATTTTTTTTTAGGGTTTTCCCTAACCTCTTGGTAGCCGCCGGTAGTAGAAGGAAAAAAAAGGAGGTCCGGTTGTGTTTGATCTAGAAATCTTTGTACGTACCTTCCGGTTATCAAACTATTACGGTATTTTTTTTTTTCGTATATCAATTTATATAATCACGAATTAGATTTGATAAATCAAATAGATAATGTTTTCTTTTATACAAATCAAAACCAACACATAAACTTGTGTTTAGGGGTGTCGGGTTTTGGGATGATGATCAAACCGAGACCATAGTGGGTCTCTGTGTAGCCTACTGTTGGACCGAGGGTCAAAAGACCCAAGGAAAGGGGCGTTTGTTTAGCTTAGGATGGCCGGGTGTGTTGGTTCATGTGAACCGAGACCACCAAGTCTTGGTGACTCCAGCTTGGCCCAGCCGTGACCCACACAGGGGCGGCTAGGGCCAGATTCGACCAAAGGGGTGCGTTTGGGGGCTGCGTATAAAATAAGGGTGCGTTTGGTTTATGTAAACAGTGGGAAACGTAGCCCAACAGTGGGAACTACATGTAAAACCAGTGGGAAAAAAATGGGACTTTAAAATGGTTAGGTTGAATAATTTTAGCGACAGTTTTCTGTCGCAAAACTGTTATATATATGCAATTTTTAAAAGGGAGAGTTTTAGCGACAGTTTTTAGTGACACAGAATTCTGTCACTAATTCTTGTTGACAGATTTTGTATCATATGTTGATTTGTTAGTGCGACCGAGATGGGCTCGGTAGGCTCGGGACATTATTATAAATAATAAAATAAATATTCTTATATTATACCTTTTAATTAAATTGTTTTATAAATGTTTAATATATATTTTAAATGTATTAAATTAAAATAGTTCTTTAATATTTAAAGGGGTGTAATTTTAGGAAATGAATTAAATTATTTGAGAACTTTCTAAATTAAGAAACTTTCTAATTTAGCGGGATACTTATTATAGTAATATTATATCGTCAGAAATACGTTGTACCGTAACTAATAGTAGAACGATAATACCTTAAAATGAATTATTATAAGTTCCAATTTATCAGTTGGTATACGTACAGAACTTCAGAATCAAAATAAAATGAATAAATAAGAAGCCAATAAGATCAGTAAAATTCCATAAACGAATATCAGTTAACTTATTCGCGTCCTTTATTCATGTAGCACGCGTGAAGCCCGAGTAGTATTCGTTCAGTTTTCCATTCAGTCAGTTACTGGACTCGAGGTACGGATTTCCCGTCCTTTCAGTAAGGACTTCCTTTCTATGCATGATTAGGATTCCCCATTTTCAGCCAAATGTTTTTCCTCAGTATATGTTTAAACTCATCAGTAATCATGTTAAGAATTTAATAAATTGCCTGAGCATTATATACAAGCATGGTTAGTCTATGTACTAGTTACGGAGGTACCGTAACCACGGCACTAGAGGCACCGGTGTCGTGACTCACATGCAGGAGAGTGATATCCTGCATCGTCCCACTCAGCTCAGCTTGGCCATTTTATCAGTATTATTAGTGGGGCGTATGGATGCATCCTAGGCTACAGTTTACAGTTTAGCAGGTGAATGTGGTGTGTGCTCTACATCCTTCACATTGGAGCTGATCCCTCCACCCAGCACAGTTATTTAGAGGTCACCCCTCTACAGCATGACGAGGTCACCCCTCCAGTTATTCATGCACGATTGTTACAGCACGTGACCTATATAAGCTCTGGCAAATAAAATACAATAAATATATGTTTTCAGAATTAATAAGTTATATTTCAGTTTCAGTATATATGAACCAGGTTTATCAGATTTTATGCAGAGTGTTATCACATGACATATCAGTCTCATAGCTTAAATTGTTGTCTTCTATTCCATTTCTTTCAGTACATTCTATTCATGCTATATCCGTCCACTGAGCGTTATGCTCAGCCGTAGTTTCCTTTCATGTTTCCAAATGGCAGGTTCACAGCGACGATCTTAGGACTTCTAAGAGAGTACGTGCATTTGGATGGGAGCTATCCAGACTCCTTTATTTTTATGCACACATTACGTTACTTTACTTTGGTTGTTTGGACACTGTTTCGTCCTTTTTCTTTCAGTACTTAATCTTTATATTTTGGGCTTATGTTGGACTACCGATGTTTGATTCCGGTACTTCCGTTTGGTCAGTTAATGTTTAATACATTGCCTTGCATGCTTTGATGACACGCCATAAATACACGTAACGGTCCATTTGTCCAAGTGGGGTGTTACAATTCTTGTCCTTTTGTCTCTCAAAAGTAAACACATAAGCAGCCACGTCTTTTAACTTTTTGTTGCACACACAAGGCTCGACTTGTTTTCTTCTTTTTGAATACACAGTAAGTATTCTAAACATTCGTTGCACCTCCTTTCTCCCTTTGAGCCATCACCGTCACACCTTTCTCTGGATCGACTACAGTAGCTTCATCACATGTTTGAACCACTTCCTCTGCAGCGAACTTCGACGATCTATAACTTTTTCTTGGACGCTCAAATCGATGATCCCTCCGGTGAGATCGTAGACATATATGGCAAGAATACTCAGCCCAAATTTTACGACGATCAAACGGTTAACGAAGGAGATATTGCTGTTTGAAAATCACTGCACAGAAAAATTCGACCATAAACCCTAGACAGGTTTTTCTTCTTATTCGCCATTCTTCGACTCGAACACCTTGTTGATCCTAGCATCAAGAGCCACCCGCTCTGATACCAATTGTGGAAACCATAAATCACAGATCGATTAAGCTTGCTAGGATAATCAACGTTCATATGATTAACATAGCGGAATTAGAACATTGATTATGAACAAGGTGTTTCTTTTCCAACGATTACTTGTATTAAACTTCAAACGATTACAAGTAACAAAGCCTAGACGTGTTTACAAGAACACTTTAACACCCTCAAATTTACACGCAGCGGAATACATCTTTGGGTGCTAAACAATGATACAACAACACATAATTTATAAAGAACGACTCGAAAAGAGACGTTTTAAATTTATCGTTCCAAAACATTTATCAGAGTAGCGTAGTCCCAAGACATCGTAACCAAAATACAACCAAAACACAAGATTTAAATTGTTTTGAACAAAAGGAACGACAAATATTCAAAGAGTTTATATTGCAAAGTAGTGCACTGATAACTCGATTTTACTCAGGTTAAAATATTCGTTGTACCAATCTCTTCGAATTGAAAAACTTGTGTTTAATGTGTGACTCTATTGTTTTTGGTGGAAACAAAGATGTGTCGTTGTAGTGTTTAAAAGTAAAAGGTGCGAAACTTAAAAGTAAAGGTGCACTTAAAGTAAATCTAAGTCTAATTAAAGTAAGGGTGCGAATATTTAAAAGCGAGGCTGAAATTAAAGGGCACTAAAGTAAAATGACGCAAACTTAAATCTAATTAAGGCAAACTTAAAATGCGACTAAAACTAAGGCAAGTCTAAAATAAAACTAAGGCAAATAATCTTAAAGTGCAATTAAAATAAAGGCGGGAAAAACAAAGCTTGAAAATAAAAATCAAAAACAAAAACTAATAAGAACCTGAATACAGCTCATTCGGAATAAACCTTCGTTTGGAATAATCACTCTTCCTAAATGTCACCTTCAGTTGAAATGATTCTTCTTCACTTGGAATATTACCAAAATCCTTTATCCAGAACTAATTGATCTGAATATGTCACTTATCCAAAACAATCCTTCGTTCGGAACTTTGCTGATTCGGAACTCTAAAATCTTGCCTTGATTCGGAAGTATTTGGTCACCCCTTGATTCGGAAATTTCCGAATGAAGCCCCTTGATTCGGAAGTTTAGAACTTTCGAATGAACACCCTTGACTCGGAAGTTTATGACTTCCGAATGAAAAGCCTTGATTCGGAACTTGGTCCTTGATTCGGAACTTTGAGTTGATTCGGAACTTTTGAGAAGTTCCGGATGAAACCCTTGGTTCGGAACTTTGGAGTTCCGAACGAATACTTTTGGTTCGGAAGTTTTCACTTCGTCCGGAACATTGAAAGTTCCGGATGAACAAGTTTGGTTCAGAAGTTTTTCTAATCCCAAATCTTCCGGATGAAGCCTTGATTCGGAAGTTTAGAACTTCCGAATGAACACTTTCCCTCCTTCTTGGTTCGGAACTTTTCCTGGAAAGATCAGAAACAAAGCAAACACCCCCGAAGAACAAGGAGATACAGAAATAGCAGATATAACCACAAATCAATCAAATAAACACAAACGATCTAACTAAAATAAAAACGAATCAACAGTAATAACAAACAAACAATTTAAAACACGAAATCAAACAACTTTAACTAAAATAATCAAAAACCACTTGGATCAAAATAAAAGCATGAACATGAACATAACATAAACACATGAATCAAAGAATAAGAAAGGTAGATAAGAGATTGACAAGATAAAATAAAGATTTGACAAGAATTAAAATGAAAACTTACTTGGAATTAAATGGTAATTAAGGTGCATAACAAGGTAATTAAATTGACAAGAAAGTAAATGACAAGTTATTTAAATGTGGAAGACTAATTGTCACACTTAGCCAACAAAGATAAATGATAAACATCCTAGTCTATATATAGGGGAGGATTAAGGAAGCTTCCTCCCCTCCTTCCTTTCTTGTTAATTGCAAGATTAAGTCCCTTTCTTCTTAATTCTTCATTAATTGTGTCATTAGTACTTTTCTTCTAATCTTCTTTAAACTTTGGACTTAAGGGACTTTTGGCTTCGGGATTTCTTCGAACTCGTCTTTAAATTCTTCAATAAAATAGACTTGAATTCTTCGGCTTTTGATAAACTTCCGTCTTTTGACTTTTTCTTCGATAAATCTTCAGAATTGATCGTGGACTTCCGTTCTTTTTGCACTCTTGACTTCTTGACTTCGTATTTCATCCTTTTCTTCAATAAAAGTCCGTAAATGCCCTGAATGTCCGTGTTTTCTCCACTTTTCACCTTTTCGTCCTAAATCACAACAAAAACACAAACCACGCATAATTCTGACATAAAAGACATAAAATACACGTTTTGGTCCGGTTATTATTGTAATTAAGTGGTAGAAAATATGGGTGTTTACACACCTATCAAATCCCCTACACTTGACCATTGCAATGTCCTCATGCAATGCATTAGTTACAAAGCAAGATTACACTTTTCATCATAATCAATCCACGTTGGCCTTTATTAAAGAGATAGAAAATTAAAATCATGCAAAATAAAGAAATCAAAAGCATACCTTGGGTTTTGGAAATGTTATGAATAATCATCATCCTCAAGTTTTCACTTTCTCCAAACCAAGCTTAAAAACGAGATCATTGTTATTATAAGTTAGTAAACTAACACGTACTCATGTGGGCCAATTATTCACTTAGACTCCCTTATTCCTAGGGGTATCTCTTATATTTTATTGTTGTCTTGAATGATCACGAGGATGCATTGTTTGACTTATTTCGATAGTTATTTAGTCTGAAAATAAAGTGAACGATTTAATCAATAGTTAGCTAAAGGACCAAATCTTTTAAAACTGCTTCTCGGGACCTCATAAAGTTCATATCTTGGCATAACTCGTTTCGCGATTTGAGACCTTTCTCGGACCGATATTTGGCACCGACTTCATACTTCAAACCTCGAGAGACGTTCATGAAATAATGGTCTTCTCTTCATAATGGAATTTATTCACTTTGAAGTTTTGAGAGATTCATACTTGGACCACGACTTCTTCATTTTTCTCCAATCTTTATTTTGGACTTTGATATACAACGATCCGCCTCCTTTTATGACTTGGATCTATTTATCCTCATACCTTGTTAGGGTCTTTTCGGATACACTTCTCCATGACTTTTGGGGAGTTTTGCTTTACGTCGTGTGTCTCGATCCTTCATATTGATTTTCGATAAATGATTCTTCACATCACTTTGGATCTTTAGCAACAAACATAGCCCTCATGCCTTGTTAGGGCCTTTTCGGACTCGCCAATCTTCGCGTCCCGCTTCAATAAGTTATGCCTTGGCTATGAACTCTAATCCATACCGAGCAACATTTAAACGATCTAGGGATAGAAGCTAAGTAACTTTTCAAATCGTACAACCTTATTTATTAGCAGATAAATTATTAGCAAGCGATGGGAGAATAGGCTCATAATTAACTCACATAAATTCACGAAAGAATACCGGACTTATAATTGGCTCTATCATCTCTCGTTCTCCACAGTTTAAAATCTCAAGTAATGAGACTCGTGGATACTTAGCCTATTAAATCAAAGTTTTGGGTTTTCGAGTCGCCTATAGGATCTTGCAAATTCTTAGACTTTTTCAAGTTTAGAAATCGCATTTTAAAGTTCCCTTGATAAACGACTCTCTAGGATCAATTATAGGAACTTGCGAAAAGTTCTTGTTCTTAACCCGTGAGAGTTAAGACTTTCGCGTTTTATAGCTCCCTATATAAAAGCCTAGCAAAACTTGACTTAAACATGTTAAGGATACTAGCTAGAGTAAACTCGGATTGAGTCAAAAGATTCACAACGTTTGAAAATTAAAACCACTTATTTAAGCATTTATTCTAATAAGAAAAGGAAATAACTATACAAAGGGAAAAATTAATAGGCCAAAATAGATCAAAAATTTTGAAAAATGTCGAAAAATTGATTTTCCGGTTAAAATGAGGACAAATACAAGGAAAAGACCACTTAACTTCGATAGAAGTCCCCCCTACACTTAAGATAAACATTGTCCTCAATGTTTAAGCATGTGGGAGTAAACTCCCCTACACTTAGGACATTGTGCACGTTGTTTAAATCTCGCTAAGGAAAAGACAACTAAAGAGATTCCTATTTTAATATTGAGAAAATATAAAATAGTGAATCGAAAAGAGTTTAGGATAGAACCGGGAAGAAGTAGAACATGGAATCACGGGTCGTCAAGAATCATCAAGAGTGGATCATTGAAGCTCGAATCCCTGATTAAGAAGTGAGGAGAGGAAATAGCAATCCAAAGGGTCCCCCCTACACTTATGGTAAAGAAAGCGAAAGGATAGATGCATGGGTTGCCTCCCAAGAAGCGCTTGATTTTTGTTAACCAAGTCATTAGCCTGACTCGACCTTGATCATCAACGGAAGAAGCATGAGACATATCCACCCGGATCAAAGACATAGTTTTCATCCATCAAATAACAAGAACTTGAGGCGAACAAGGCAAGCCAAAAGAGAAGTGGAAAGGTTCCCTTAAGCAGTGATGGAGCACAGTAGAAGCAAGGATGAAGTGGTGCAAGCATGTCTTCAATGGGTCCAAAGATTTTTCCTTTTATTTCATCAGGTGGATACTGAGATGGCTTAAAGACCTCAATACCGGGGTCGAACACCATTTCCTTCAGGGGAAAATAGCACTCAGGCTCAGCCGAGTGTGAAGAAGATCCACAAAGAAGCACAACCTCGTCCTCAGAAGGGGGACAAAGAGGTGTTAAATCATAAGTGCAACGGATTTCGGTGTCGACCGGTTTCTTCTCCTTGGACAAAATGCTCTTCAAATCCAAAGTAGGATCAAGACGATAATCTTCAAAGTCCAAAGGAGGATCATCACTCTCATGAGGAAAGTATGTGTTGAGAAATTCAGAGAAATCTTCCTCAAATGAATAATCGTCCAAAGTAGGATCGAGTGATGGCGTAGGATCTTCATCATGTGAAGAATCGCTCGATTGAGTATCAGCCTCATCAAAATCATCGAAAGTGGGCAGCTTGGGATACTCAGAAGTACAATTAAAATCATCCGAGTCTGAGCTAGAATCATCATCATCATATGCATCGAAGACCGGTTGAGAATCATAAATGGGCGAAGCGTCCAAAGTAGGGAGAGAATCATCCACATCATCTTCAAAGAGTGGATTATCAGTGGAAGACTCGAATAAAGGATTATCATAAACGGTAAAGTCATCGAGCACATTTATCATATTCACTGATTCTCGTCCTCCAAAGGATTTGCCTGTAAGTTTCCCCATTTTAAAAACTTTTGAATCATCCCTGACTCGTAAGATTAACTCACCTTCGGCCACATCTACTAAAGCACGTCCGGTTCTCAAGAATGGCCGACCAAGTATTAAAGGAATACGAGGGTCCATTTCATAATCAACTACGACAAAATCGACCGGGAAAGTAAATGTGCCAACTTTGATAAACACGTCTTCGGCTATACCAACGGGGTAAGCGAGAGTGCGGTTTGCAAGTTCGAGAGTCATCTTTGTTGGAATGAGGTCGGGCAATGATAGTGTTTTCCAAACACTCAGTGGCATTAAATTAATACTAGCCCCGAGATCAGCGAGGGCAGTAAATTCTTCAGTTTTGTTGAACACGCAAGGCAACACAAAACGACCGGGATCTCCAAGTTTTTCCGGAAGTTCTCTAAGAAGGACTGCAGAGCAGTTTTCATTTAATCGTGTGTTGGCGAGTTCAATCAGCTTCTCTTTCTTGCTAAGCAATTCCTTGAATGCTTTGACAAATTTCGGCATGTGGCAAAGTGCTTCAACAAGGCTAATGTTGATGGTAATTTTAGATAGCATATCCACATATTTCGATACTTGACAGTCATTCTTGGTTAGCTCGTTGGTCTTACCTATGCGAGAAGGGTATGGGATTCTAGGTTGATAAGGGTTAGGTGAAGGTGTAGTCGGTGAAGGTTGTGATGGTGAAGGGTCCTTCCGAGATACATCGTCATGACGAGGCGAAGACGGTAATGTTGTACTAACACTAGGGGTAGGAGGAGTAGGGATATATGGTGGTGGAGGAGGTGTAGATGATGGAGGTGGGTCAGGTGGATTGACAATGGTAATTCCACTACGCGTAGTTATAGCACTCACATTAGCTCGCGGATTGGTGACGGTGTTTGAAGGTAGAGAACCCGAAGAAGAAGAAGGTTGAGCTTCGGGCAAGAAGCTAGCCAACAGATTCTTTAATTCAGTTGTTTGAGTGATGAAGGAGGATTGAAGATTATCACGAACCTTGGTTCTGATGTCATTTCCTTGCTTCAAGATATCTCCTTTCAAATTGATTATTTGGCTTTGTAGATTCTTGATTTGCTCACCTTGAGTTCTCATGATGGTGTAAACATCAGGATTAATGGGTGGGTGTTGTTGGGTGGGTGGTTGATAAGGGTTAGCAGCACGAGGTGGGATTTGGTTGCTTCTATTGTAGTTGTTGGCGGGATTTTGGTTTTGAGGAGAAAAACCGGGTGAAAGGTAATTGTTTGAACGGTAGCTCAGCAGGTTTCTATCCCCTTGTTGTCTAGCTTGGTAATTTTCCGGTGAATAATTACCGTAAGCTGCATACACATTTTCCGGATTTCCTTGTGTCGAAGGACAATCGGTGTATGAGTGAGGACCGCCACATGTTTCACAAGGATTAGCAACCGCTTTAACTTGTTGTTGTTGTTGGTTTGAAGCGTAATACTTTTGCTCATTTCGGCCATCATGCGGGTGAGTTCGGTCATCTCAGGGTTTGCTGAGGTAGAGGAAACATTGACTCTCGGGTTGTTCCTTGAAGATGTAGAGGAATCTCAGTTCTTGTGGTGAGTAGTCATGTTCTCAATTAACTCTCTACACTCCTCGGGTCTCCTTTTCATGAATGTGCCACCGGCGGCTGCATTGATCGTATCACGATCTCGAAAAGTCAATCCGTTGTAGAAAGTATCAATTAGGGTTACAGGGAGCATGTTGTGGTTTGGACATCTATCGATCAAGACATTATATCTCTCCCAAGCGTCAAAAAGAGATTCATCAGGTTCTTGCATGAAACCGCTGATCTGATTGCGAAGGCTTGTGACTATGTATGGTGGAAAGTAGCGCGATAGAAAGCGTTGAGTCATGTCATCCCAAGTGTGAATAGAATTCTTCGGGAGACGATCAAACCATTTCTCGGCATGATGCGATAAAGTATGTGGGAAGAGTTGTAGGCGAAGTACATCCATTGTGGCCCCAGGTAACTTCATGCTTTGGGTGATTGTAATGAACTTGTCGAGGTGTTTGTTGGCATCATCATCAGGCAATCCTCTAAATGGGTTTGTTTGCACTTGCTGAATCATGTGGTGCTTCAACGAAAACTCAGGAGCGTTGATTTGCATCGGCGCAATCGGTCCTCCTTGTCCAAACATGGTTGGTTGACAAAGTTCCTCCATGGTCCGAAGATCGGGTTGTGGAAGAGCATTGTTGTTATTATTATTATTCAGGTTCGGTGGAATGTTGTTGTTGTTAACACCTGCCATATCTAAATCTTCTTGAGGCTCGGGCTCTTGATAATTAGAAGATCTAGTACGCATACACCTGAAAATGCAAAAGAAAACAAAACCAAACACAAAAACAATATATATACACAATAAAGATAAAATCTTTTTGGATTTTTGAAATTTTTAATTTTTTATGGTGTTTTTATCAATTTTTAATTTTTATGAGTTTTTGGAATTTTTTATGCAAGAAAAGTAACGTTCACAAGTGAACGGATCCAAAAAAAAACGTGTCTCTCACAGAAAACTGTTGATCTTAACGAAAAGAGCCGGCAGTGGCGCCATTTGATAACTAGATTTTACTCAGGTTAAAAATATTCGTTGTACCAATCTCTTCGAATTGAAAAACTTGTGTTTAATGTGTGACTCTATTGTTTTTGGTGGAAACAAAGATGTGTCGTTGTAGTGTTTAAAAGTAAAAGGTGCGAAACTTAAAAGTAAAGGTGCACTTAAAGTAAATCTAAGTCTAATTAAAGTAAGGGTGCAAGTATTTAAAAGCGAGGCTGAAATTAAAGGGCACTAAAGTAAAATGACGCAAACTTAAATCTAATTAAGGCAAACTTAAAATGCGACTAAAACTAAGGCAAGTCTAAAATAAAACTAAGGCAAATAATCTTAAAGTGCAATTAAAATAAAGGCGGGAAAAGTAAAGCTTGAAAATAAAAATCAAAAACCATACCTAATAAGAACCTGAATACAGCTCATTTGGAATAAACCTTCGTTTGGAATAATCACTCTTCCTAAATGTCACCTTCAGTTGAAATGATTCTTCTTCACTTGGAATATTACCAAAATCCTTGATCCGGAACTAATTGATCTGAATATGTCACTTATCCAAAACAATCTTTCGTTCGGAACTTTGCTGATTCGGAACTCTAAAATCTTGCCTTGATTCGGAAGTATTTGGTCACCCCTTGATTCGGAAATTTCCGAATGAAGCCCCTTGATTCGGAAGTTTAGAACTTCCGAATGAACACCCTTGACTCGGAAGTTTATGACTTCCGAATGAAAAGCCTTGATTCGGAACTTGGTCCTTGATTCGGAACTTTGAGTTGATTCGGAACTTTTGAGAAGTTCCGGATGAAACCCTTGGTTCGGAACTTTGGAGTTCCGAACGAATACTTTTGGTTCGGAAGTTTTCACTTCGTCCGGAACTTTGAAAGTTCCGGATGAACAAGTTTGGTTCGGAAGTTTTTCTAATCCCAAATCTTCCGGATGAAGCCTTGATTCGGAAGTTTAGAACTTCCGAATGAACACTTTCCCTCCTTCTTGGTTCGGAACTTTTCCTGGAAAGATCAGAAACAAAGCAAACACCCCCGAAGAACAAGGAGATACAGAAATAGCAGATATAACCACAAATCAATCAAATAAACACAAACGATCTAACTAAAATAAAAACGAATCAACAGTAATAAAAAACAAACAATTTAAAACACGAAATCAAACAACTTTAACCAAAATAATCAAAAACCACTTGGATCAAAATAAAAGCATGAACATGAACATAACATAAACACATGAATCAAAGAATAAGAAAGGTAGATAAGAGATTGACAAGATAAAATAAAGATTTGACAAGAATTAAAATGAAAACTTACTTGGAATTAAATGGTAATTAAGGTGCATAACAAGGTAATTAAATTGACAAGAAAGTAAATGAAAAGGTATTTAAATGTGGAAGACTAATTGTCACACTTAGCCAACAAAGAGAAATGATAAACATCCTAGTCTATATATAGGGGAGGATTAAGGAAGCTTCCTCCCCTCCTTCCTTTCTTGTTAATTGCAAGATTAAGTCCCTTTCTTCTTAATTCTTCATTAACTGCGTCATTAGTCCTTTTCTTCTAATCTTCTTTAAACTTTGGACTTAAGGGACTTTTGGCTTCGGGATTTCTTCGAACTCGTCTTTAAATTCTTCAATAAAATAGACTTGAATTCTTCGGCTTTTGATAAACTTCCGTCTTTTGACTTTTTCTTCGATAAATATTCAGAATTGGTCGTGGACTTCCGTTCTTTTTGCACTCTTGACTTCTTGACTTCGTCTTTCATCCTTTTCTTCAATAAAAGTCCGTAAATGCCCGTGAATGTCCGTGTTTTCTCCACTTTTCACCTTTTCGTCCTAAATCACAACAAAAACACAAACCACGCATAATTCCGACATAAAAGACATAAAATACACGTTTTGGTCCGGTTATTATTGTAATTAAGTGGTAGAAAAGATGGGTGTTTACACACCTATCATGCACAACATTCATTCCTGTGGCTTCCAAGCTTCACCCTTCCTGATTACCTGAAATACATGTGAGAAAATCATCAGCAAAAATACCGAGTGAATCTATAGGTTTATGAAATCAATTTGAACACAAGCAAAGATTATAAGTTTGTGGCATGCTTATAAGCATCAAATAATAATTTGTATCAACAATGATAATTTTATATAGCATAAATTGCAATAAGCTCATGGAACCGAGCCCTTAGACACTCCCTTTAGAGGTCTGATAAGACAGGAGATTTATTAATTGTCGGTTACCTCTAGATTAACGGTACATTGCCGTATACCTGACTTCTCAATACAATATGTCCAAACAGTGTGGAGGTCGGGCCTAAGCTTCTATGACAAGTCCACAAAAACTGAACCGGGGCGGCTTCCCCCATAGATCTATTAATTGTACTATCGGTTAACCCATCATAGGTTAATTAACGGTCCATAATTGAGGTTTTAACAAAGGCAATCACTTAATGCAATTTAAAGGCAACCACGGGTCCATTCATAGAGGGACAAAGCATACCATAAAAATTTTGTGTTCTAAGTTTATAAAACATGTATTCCCCCTCGCGGGTTTAAAATCATTTAATAACTAGTATAAAGCGAGGCTATAGACTCACCTTAGCCAATAGTGGTAATGAGACGATCGCCGACGATAGATGATGCCTTTCAAACACGAGAACCGCAACCTATCAAATGAGGTGCGTTCATTAATAATAGACTCGAGAAATAACCCATACATAAGAATATAAAACTCGACTCATAAAATCACGACAAAATCGAGAGAAAACGATACAAGTGATACTATTACACTCTCCTATATATTCATTTTATTATTCTACGCCTTTAATAAAATCTGCCAGAACATACCGAATGTCCAAGCCGTTTTCCCATACTTAGACATATCAACTTTTTATGATACTACTCAGAGAAATTACTTACTATATGTAGAAAGTCCTCCCAAGAGCCCATCAAAAGATTTTATATCTAAAGTTCCCTGCCCGACTCATCTTTGAATTACAAAATCCGGACAGTTTAGCGACATTGACTTACGAAACCATTTTGACCATTCTAAACAACTCCATTTGTAAAACCGCCACTTGATTCTAAAAATAGACTCAAAATGCTAAATTTGGAGCCTTAGAACAGCCCTTGAATCATTTTGAAACTCATTTTATAGTCCCTGAGATTCGATCCAAATATCGACAACAATTTTCGGATTGTGTCGACACTCGTCTCCCGGTACACGAAAATCAAACTATTGTATCTTCCACCCCGTTTGGAGTTGGAAGGCCTACTTTATATCAAATCGAAGCTAACGAAATTCTATACGACATAATCCCATAATAACAACCTATATTCAGACTTAAGATTTCCGAAAATGACCTCAAACCTACTGCCCAAAATTTACTATTAAAATCTCTTGCAAAATCATGTTTTTGATCAATTCCAACAATTTTTGTCATCAACCTAAGCCCCTAATATCATCATAAACCAATCCTAACACTTGTATCATCATCAAAATCAAAAACCCAAAAATTAAAAATCAACTTTTTAACAAAAACATAGCATGAAAATCTTTTGATCATCACTACTAACACATGCATACAACAAATTTGGATCAAACATAACCAACTTTTCTTGAAAAATTTATATGGTTGCATGTGGATAAAAATGGTACCAAAATACTCACAAGATGATTTTAGGATAGGGACTTTGCTTGGTTTCTCTTGGATCAAGCTAGAAAAAAAAGTGATGGTGATTTTAGGTGTGTGAGGGGTTTTGGAAAAATGAAGAAAGAAGAAAGGATGAGAGTATTTTTTTTTTGTAGCTAGTTTGTATGTGTGTGATGTTAGGTAAGAAAAATCATTTTATATGGTGGTGGAAAGGTTAATTTTGCCAATTTGTGATAGTTTTGGTCCGAAATGAAAATAGTTAGCTAAAAAGTGGGAAATGACTATTAGCAAATTTTACAAATATTTACGGGACTCGGGTTTCGTAAAAATACTTTTTTTTTTAAAAGTTTAAACGCACACGAAAAATAATAATATAACGACTCGATACGTAATTAAAACGATATCGTCGAAAGTATTAAATATCGAAACGATCGATAATAAAATATAAAATTTTAGGCATCCGTCGGTATCGCGGTCACTAGTAGTCCTCGTTACTTGTCAAAATATTAAAATATAATATTTAATATCGGTTTCAACTTAAACCGTTAAGCAAAATAGTATTTAACGTTATAAAATACTTTAAAAATATTTGAAAAGTATAAATAAATTATGACCTTATTTTTACGGGTTTTACATCCTCACCACCTTAAGGGAGCGACATCCCGGCGCTCAACTCGCCTCATACACGAGTTGTTCACTACCCGGAAGGATGAGGGCATTCCTTATAAAGAAGTCTTCATGTTCCTACGTGAATCTCGATCCACGATCTCCACTGGTTCTTTTACAAAACGCAACTTGTCGTCAAGTTGTATCTCACCAAAAAGGAATAAATAAATCCTTATCCACCAGTCATCCGGCAAGCTCGACACATCAAAATTTTATGGATCACACGAAGCTCATTCGACAACAAGAATAGATGACAGGATTTTCGGGTAAGTCCAGTTAAAAAGAATGTTGCAAATTAAAGGATATCCATCGGTCGAATAGCCGTGGACACACATCAAAAAGAACTAACAAGAAAACATTTTCGTCATCGGAGGGTGCTCACACGTGGGTCCCTACTCAAAAGATAATACAAAAACACCATCTCACTTTCGCCAACGCGTATTAAAGTCTCAATAAACATCGTTGTTGAAAGTCAAAAAGATATTTCATAATATGTGTTCTACATAATCGGACGTCATCGGATGATGCCGTCTCAAGTTCTCACAACTTACGATCAATTGACTAGATCACACATCATTAAGTACATAAAAGAAAAGGTCGAACATAAACATCGAGTATAGATCTCCACCGTAAATCATCGAGAAAACCTTGAACGAACCCTTGATAATGACCAATTGATCTCAAGAGTCTTTCCACTTGCGGTGTCGGCTTCAACATACTCCTCGAGGTCGTAACGAATTTATTAACTCCATTCATTAAGAGATTCGGTCCTCATTCATTCCACGAGTACACACATAAATCCTGGTGACACTTATCGTTTCTTCTTATACATGGCTTCCCAATATTCATTTTAAACTCAGAATAAAATAGTGATCTTCAGTACGAGGAACAGAACGAGATAAAAATGAATTCAGTAAACGAATAAACGGACAAGATGTGGTAAAATGATTTAAGGTCGACGATCGACGAGGGATCTCGAATCACGTAACCGTAAAACATAATAATTCACAATACTAGAAAAATGAGAGCGAAGAATGAATTAAATATTAACATTAAAATAAAGTTTGTCACAATTATCCATCCCGGATTTGGTATTACCTTAAAATTCAATTGAGGTACTTTCTTGATAAAGATGATATATTAAAAATAGAAGTTAAATAGCTTCATAATTTATTTTGGTTGTCTTAAGAAACTTTGAAAGAATGACACGAATTTATTAATTAAACTCGTATTGATGGTTACAATTAGAAAATATAATTTCCAAATTAAATCATTATCAGGAATATAAATTAAACCGATAATTTCATTACATTTAAAGTAAAGTATGATAAGTCAATTACTTCAAAAGATAAAAACATAATTTCAATTTAATCATTAGTTTTAGTTATAAAAAATATGATGTATAAATTTGACCTTTTTCTTATGATAGTTATTTCGATAATTGAAAATTATTGGAAAATATATAAAAGTTCCATAAAAAAAATTTATAATACGTTGTAGAAATACATAAAGGTGTTTATTATTTCAAAATAAACATGGGGTATATTTGGGTTTAAAAATGTGACAAGATAATAAATGAATACGAATGGAAATAATGGTCAACAATTAGCACGAAATCAGCGGTACGAAAGAAAACGAAGAAAATGTCGTATGAATTCTTAAAGAGAATAATAAAATAAAGGCGTCGATGGTAAGACGATAAGAAATAATAGATTAAACAAGTTGTCAAATTTGGTTAGTGCGGTCGATGATTCACCAATATCAGCTCGTTAACTTAGCGGTGGTCGTTACACGATCGGAAATAAGATCCATTTAAAAAAAATTTAAAAAAGGAAATTCCTAATAATCACTTGTAATTAAAATAAATCAAATGAACGGTGTTAGTGTTTAAAGAGAGAAGTCAAAGCACGGTTCACAAAAGTAGATTTCGAGACAAACGAGAGTGACGGACGTCATCCCGGACATACGGAAATCACTCTAATGATAATTCATTATTCACGTGCGGAGACATTCCAAAGATCTATGAAATCGCATAAAGAACATTGGACGAGAAGGAAGGATAAAACATCGAGACTTTCAAGTCATTTATCAACAGTCAGTAATTAGACGAACGGTCAAAAGAAATCAGTTATAAGATAAAATGAAGTAACAAGTGGAAAAACGATTGTCGAGTAAAAACGTATTCGTAAGCGCGTAATTCGTTCAAGAAAAGGTAAGAAAACATATGCGGATGCATAGAAATTGCGCTACTTGCATGAAATATAAAGGTTTTTAAAACTACTTTTCATTTTATTTTATTTTATTTATCTTTATAATAAATACAAGTAAAAAGTTGATTATTATCAAGATTTTTAAGGTGACTACTATTCAGCCTAGCATGGCTCCTTCTAAATTAGACATAGGTGATCCGGCCATGTATAATTTAGGGCTAGCAATGCAGTGCTCCATTTCGTCGAAAAGTATTACGTTTCTTATGTTTATATATAAACCATGCCATTTGAAAAATGGAATTTAAAAATAGTTTATAATTTTATAGGATACAGTAATTTGTGAGATACTCAGTAAGCAACAACTTAAATGTTATAAAAATTATTTCATAATATCAAAGTAAAACAATTTGTGAAGTAATTGTAGTAAAAATGTCAATTAAAATTATATGGTGACATTTAATGAGGTATATAATAACCAAAAGGGTTGCAAAAAGTTGCAAATAGTAGCTCATAGGAAAACCAATGAAATCTTCACGAATTAATAAGGTTTCAAAAGGTTATAAGGTTTAGACGGAACGCCATGAGACACGCGATAAAAATATCGACGAAGAATATGAAGACAAAACTTCAAAACTCAACCCAAATCAGTGGAAGGTTAAAAGAAAATAAAAATAAAATAATATCGAATGACAATTGAGTCATATATATAAAAAGAATAAATCAATCCATATGTGTATTCTTGGTAAGATACTCAACACAACATGCTTATAAGAAAGTATATTATTCCTTTTCAGATTACACCATTAATCCGGTAATTGCTAATCCTGTAATGTTTCTATTTTTAAACATTTTCACATGCAACTAGTATTAGTTAGTTGTAAAATAATATTCGTTAAAATTTTACAATCTCAAATGAAAGCAAAACTGCTTAGAAACGTTTAAAACTTATGTTCTGATTTTTTTTATCAGATTTAACTTTTAAATATGAGCCGATTAATTGACCCGATAAACGACATCTCCAAGACTCGGAGTCTAAAGCATTTTGATGCGAAACGACGTTTCAGACGACTTTCTAGTTTTACCCGAGACATGAAACCCAATGTAAAATGACCAAAATACCCCTGCAAGTTCTGTGCAGGTTTGACTATTTTATTTAAAAAACACAGGTTTTACTTTTAAGTTTTGACCTGTTTATACTGCCCCAGCAGTTTCTCCATTAAATATATTTTTCGACACTTCCTAACGGCTCAATATATATATATATATATACACACATGTCTTGTGGATTTTACAACAACGAAAAATAAATCTCGTAATGAGCATCAAATAAAAAATATAGCATAATGAATGACAGAAGATGCTTTGAGGTATTCAACACGAAATTTAGGAAGCAAAACGGTGAAAGACGTTCGTAATTTAGATTTCAAAATGCAATGTAGGCAAATCTCCTTGGTGCCACGATTGTCAAAAACACAAAACATAACAAGAAAAGAATGGAACATTAACATGCTACACTCCGGGAGCGAGAAGGTTAATGAAAAACAAATGATACAATTTTATATAAGTAAAATCGTATTCCAATACTAGTGCCATAATCTAGACGATGATTTATAAAATAACGATGACGTTACCGAGATATAAGTGAACAATACACTTCGGAGTCGATACATATAAATGTCAACGAATTATATCTTCGCATGTCGTGTAAGACGATAATAAAAATCAACAAAATATTATGAAAAACCATGATATTATTCAACACTATTTTAAGAAATGTTTCAAAATGTATGACTCACACGATAGCGGTTAGTCTATTCCAAGGACACATTGAGCTACACAATGGTCTAGAGATTACGTTAAAAGACGTCCAAGCACAAATAGCCGGAAGACGATTTGAATATCTATATAGATATCACAAAGGGTTAAACAATGAAAGTAACGCGCGCAGATGAAGGTATGTAAGGTCATAATATAAAATTTGCAATAAAAGCAATTTAAATACTTCAAAAATAAATACAGAAAGATCTTGAAAATTCAATGTATTTATTTAAGTTAATCATTAATAAATGATAATTTTTTATCGAAAAGTTTAACGACATAAATATATATATATATCGATTAAAGGGATCCTAGATATAAATATATATATCCGTAAATGGATCATAGTATTTATTTATAAATACTTGGCAATAAGTTATACGTAATAACGTATACTAAAGTGGTAATCCCAGAAGTAGCTTGAACCTGAAGTCACGCGAAATCATGTGCACCGACTCTTTGAAAAATAAAACCGACAGTTATAGTTTAGGTTTTTAGAAAAAGACCTAGTTCTCTATAACTCATGGCTCTGGTACCAATCTTTAACACCCCCAAATTTACACGCAGCGGAATACATCTTTGGGTGCTAAACAATGATACAACAACACATAATTTATAAAGAACGACTCGAAAAGAGACGTTTTAAATTTATCTTTCCAAAACATTTATCAGTGTAGCGTAGACCCAAGACATCGTAACCAAAATAAAACCAAAACACAAGATTTAAATTGTTTTGAACAAAAGGAACGACAAATATTCAAAGAGTTTATATTGCAAAGTAGTGCACAACATTCATTCCCGTGGCTTCCAAGCTTCACCCTTCCTGATTACCTGAAATACATGTGAGAAAATCATCAGCAAAAATGCCGAGTGAATCTATTGGTTTATGAAATCAGTTTGAACACAAGCAAAGATTATAAGTTTGTGGCATGCTTATAAGCATCAAATAATAATTTGCATCAACAATGATAATTGTATATAGCATAAATTGCAATAAGCTCATGGAACCGAGCCCTTAGACACTCCCTTTAGAGGTCTGATTAGACAGGAGATTTATTAATTGTCGGTTACCTCTAGATTAATGGTACATTACCGTATACCTGACTTCTCAATACAATATGTCCAAATAGTGTGGAGGTCGGGCCTAAGCTTCTATGACAAGTCCACAAAAACTGAACCGGGGCGGCTTCCCCCATAGATCTATTAATTGTACTATCGGTTAACCCATCATAGGTTAATTAACGGTCCATAATTGAGGTTTTAACAAAGGCAATTACTTAATGCAATTTAAAGGCGACCACGGGTCCGTTCATAGAGGGACAAAGCATACCATAAAAATTTTGTGTTCTAAGTTTATAAAACATGTATTCCCCCTCGCGGGTTTAAAATCATTTAATAACTAGTATAAAGCGAGGCTATAGACTCACCTTAGCCAATAGTGGTAATGAGACGATCGCCGACGATAGATGATGCCTTTCAAACACGAGAACCGCAACCTATCAAATGAGGTGCGTTCATTAATAATAGACTCGAGAAATAACCCATACATAAGAATATAAAACTCGACTCATAAAATCACGACAAAATCGAGAGAAAACGATACAAGTGATACTATTACACTCTCCTATATATTCATTTTATTATTCTACGCCTTTAATAAAATCTGCCGGAACATACCGAATGTCCAAGCCGTTTTCCCATACTTAGACATATCAACTTTTTATGATACTACTCAGAGAACTTACTTACTATATGTAGAAAGTCCTCCCAAGAGCCCATCAAAAGATTTTACTTCTAAAGTTCCCTGCCCGACTCATCTTTGAATTACAAAATCCGGACAGTTTAGCGACATTGACTTACGAAACCATTTTGACCATTCTAAACAACTCCATTTATAAAACCGCCACTTGTTTCTAAAAATAGACTCAAAATGCTAAACTTGGAGCCTGAGAACAGCCCTTTAATCATTTTGAAACTCATTTTATAGTCCCCGAGATTCGATCCAAATATCGACAACAATTTTCGGATTGTGTCGACACTCGTTTCCCGGTACACGAAAATCAAACTAGTGTATCTTCCACCTCGTTTGGAGTTGGAAGGCCTACTTTATATCAAATCGAAGCTAACGAAATTCTCTACGACATAATCCCATAATAACAACCTATATTCAGACTTAAGATTTCCGAAAATGACCTCAAACCTACTGCCCAAAATTGACTATTAAAATCTCTTGCAAAATCATGTTTTTGATCAATTCCAACAATTTTTGTCATCAACCTAAGCCCCTAATATCATCATAAACCAATCCTAACACTTGTATCATCATCAAAATCAAAAACCCAAAAATTAAAAATCAACTTTTTAACAAAAACATAGCATGAAAATCTTTTGATCATCACTACTAACACATGCATACAACAAATTTGGATCAAACATAACCAACTTTTCTTGAAAAATTTATATGGTTGCATGTGGATAAAAATGGTACCAAAATACTCACAAGATGATTTTAGGATAGGGACTTTGCTTGGTTTCTCTTGGATCAAGCTAGAAAAAAAAGTGATGGTGATTTTAGGTGTGTGAGGGGTTTTGGAAAAATGAAGAAAGAAGAAAGGATGAGAGTATTTTTTTTGTAGCTAGTTTGTGTGTGTGTGATGTTAGGTAAGAAAAATCATTTTATATAGTGGTAGAAAGGTTAATTTTGCCAATTTGTGATAGTTTTGGTCCAAAATGAAAATAGTTAGCTAAAAAGTGGGAAATGACTATTAGTAAATTTTACAAATATTTACGGGACTCGGGTTTCGGCAAAATACTTTTTTTTTAAAGTTTAAAAGCACACGAAAAATAATAATATAACGACTCGATACGTAATTAAAACTATATCGTCGAAAGTATTAAATATCAAAACGATCGATAATAAAATATAAAATTTTAGGCATCCGTCGGTATCGCGGTCACTAGTAGTCCTCGTTACTTGTCAAAATATTAAAATATAATATTTAATATCGGTTTCAACTTAAACCGTTAAGCAAATAGTATTTAACGTTATAAAATACTTTAAAAATATTTGAAAAGTATAATTAAATTATGACCTTATTTTTACGGGTTTTACAAACACACACGTCTAGAACACACGACACACGCTTTATGACTACATTGTGAATTATGAGATAATAAAAACCTACGCCTGTGTATTCTTTATATAATAGAATACAAGACTTTTCTTACAAGAAAACTTTAATTACATTAGAAGTCCCTCCATCTTTTGCTAATAAGTCCTCCTTGTTGTATGAAAGGGCTCCATATTCTTGTAAAGTTTAATATTTGCATATAAGTCCTTCTTGTTTCATTATTCTTGTTTTGTCTCATCAAATTAATTCCCAACAAAAGAGGATAAGTAAAACATGTTAGCACTTAACATTTAAGGACATGCATGAGTTAGATACATCTAAGAGATATTATATCGAAATTACTTGACAAAGACAAAACCTTTATAATAAGCATGCATTCATTAACTAAGCAATTAAGCATATAGCATACGGATAAGCAAGAAGATATATAAGAATGTAACATACAAGCAAGTCATGTATCTAGATATCATAAATCAAGCTACATGTAGTGTAAATCTCCAAGGAGAATCCTAATTCTTATTATTTTAAGAAAAGGACTCAAAATAAGAGAAAATAAAGAAACACAATAACAACAAGATCCAAGACACATAGATAAATCATGTTGAAAATAATGAAACAAATAAAAGAACATAAAGATCATACAACTATGTATGAAACACAATCCTACAACTTAAGCATAATTCTAATTATAGTTACACTAGAGCTCTAAGATTTGCTTAAATTAGATGTCTAATTAATAAGCAACACACATGCTTAATTAGAAGACAAAGTGGTAGCGGAATTTGGTGGAAAAAGGCTTGGTGATAATCTTCTAATTCAACACATCAAAGATATGAGACATGACAAGATGTTGACATTGACAATAATGACAATATGTTCCATTATGCATGACCTTATCATGTGATGGAAGAGGAACACAAAAGGGAAGTGGTGGAAAAGGAGAGTTTCTAAAATCAATTACCTTAGAAGGAGAAGAGATTTGAAATGTGTGTTCTTTGGTGGAAAATCAAGGCTTTCATTTGGTTAATAAGACATTTTGCTTAGGTGAGAAAGAGGTGAAAAAATGCTTAGGGTTAAGAGGAGAAAGCACACGATATTTTGGGAGTGATCAAAGGCTTAAAACAAAGATTCCAAAAGATGTTGTAACAATTGGTAAGTTTTAGAAAACCCGTTTTTGAATGCTTCTGCCCGCGGTTTCTTATCTTCGCCAGTGGTTCCATAACGATATGGAACCGTGGGTTATTTAAAGAACCGCCCACATAAGGTGTGTTTTGGGGGATAAGGGAATTTTTCCAATTCAGCAAATCCTACTATTCTAGTCTAACTTATCATAAAGTTATGCTAAAGAGCAATAAAAACTAGAACACACATAAAGGAAAAACACATAGGTTCAATTAGCACTTAAGAAAAAAGCTAAGAAAAACCTAATGGGTACAAACAAAAAAGACTCCTAATGACATACAAAGTTCATCGATGTAAACTATCATTAGTTATAATTAGGAAGAGTCATTTAATCAATTTAGAGAATGAGTATGAGACTATAATTAGAGATGCTCAATTACGGCTAAGCATAACCATTTTTACGAGTTATACACTAACTCAACTTCTCACATGAAGTAATTTAACCGTAAGGTCAAATGGAATTTCTAGTGCAATAGGTTCTCTAGTAGTCATTCTCATGTTAGACAAAACGTAATTCCTACATTTGCCTAATGAAGTGTAACAAGGATGAAACTTGCATAACCACACAATGCATGACCTAATGGCGTTTAAGAATGCACCATTTCATATCTTAACAAAAGAGTCTAGTTAAGGTTATTTACCTTAATAGATCTTGAGGCCAATAACATTGACTTGTACAAACCAAGTTTACACAATTTGTTAGAACACTCTTGATTGGTCTTTCGGAAATGACACATTTACCAATTGCATTGCAATGTAAATTACTTGAGTATTTCGGATGAAACATCCAAGTTGTCAAACCGAATCCGTTGTGCATTATAAGAAATTATTAAACAAAACATGTCTAATAATTTGAAAAAGTAGATTCAATATACCATCGTCCACACAAGTGTGAGTTATGATTCGATGTATATTATTAATAGCCCACATTCATGTCTACACTAAAAATATGTCAATTAGATTCGATAATGATTTCAATCATAATTTGAATAATGAATTGATATATATTTGAAATCTTTCTTGATTCCCACTAACACTCCTTTAAGAGAAAATAGATAAGATTTTCAAAGGGTGTTTCATGTTTTATAGTGAGACATTAATCTACTTGAACTAATAAGACAATGATCAAGTAAAACGACCCATATCAAAAGATTTGACAAGCTCCCAAAGCTTTCAAACCTAAAAGTGTGAAAGAACATGCCAAGGTGTACAAAATGTTTATGTAACATTTGTAAACCAAGAGATGTTAATCCTATATGCAATGCACACATAATGTTGCAACTAAAATGCAAGAAATCTAACATACATCGTAATTAGGAAAAACTAGATACTAACAAATACCAAGCAAGGCACAAGAGACTAGACATATAAGCAATACTACTACAAATAGCAAGGAACACATAATAATGTCTACATATAATAATAACACGCAAGGAAACACACACAAACAATTAGCTTAACACATAAAAGCATTCTTCCATGTTTTGAGTGTTAGATACAACAAAGTATTCATAACTTGATTTTATTTGAAAATAGTATTTGACCCATTTAAAATTTAATTAATTTTTAACACTTTCTAAATATATCAATTTTCAAAGATATATCACCAAGAGATGTCCAACTTAATAGAAAAGAGTAAAACACAAGTTTTACGACAAACCGACGCTCAATACTTTAGACAAAGTATGGAACTTAGAAACCATCCAAATTTTAAAGTTTTAATAAATGTTTGTAAGCATTTTTAATTGAAATAAAATTCAATTACGTTCGAAATAACGGACTGACCGCGGCTTCTTATTGATAAGGAACCGTGGGGAATAGATAAAGAACCGCGTCCAGAGGACAAAAATGGGGTTTTTGGCCAAAATCATTTGGTAACTTTTTGGAAGGACTTAGGACTCTAAAAAATCATTTTAGACCCATAGAACTCGTATTTTAGAGTTAATTATGACACAAAAGATTTTTATACTTCCAAACATGAAAAGATTTAATTCAAGCTATTATACAAAGTTTATTTAACACCAAAACTTGTACGAATGAAAAAACAAAACACATTTCATAAGTAATCACTCATCATGAAAAATTTGATACAAAGATCGTCTCTATTTTTAAAAACCGTTTTCATTTTTAAAAACCATTTGTTTTGAAAAAGAGAGCAAATATCGATCCAAGCTTTAACGCTGTGTTCTTGAGTTATTAATGAAAGGAAACCAAAAGAAAGGAAATGTAAAGAAAGAAAAGGGAAAGGAAATGAATGAAAGTTTATTATATATCTTGTGTTCTTGAGTGTCAAATTAGCAGAATGGAAAGGAATTAAAGACATATACAAATTTACCATGATACCCTTTAAACAAAACATTTTCTACTCCCTTTCTAGATCAAACCGTTTACGGTTAATATATTCATGTATTGGAAATATCCTTTTGTTAAGACCTACTGGCTACTACTGCAAACCATGAATATAGCTGGCCCACCTACAAACCCAACAAAGCTTATAAAATAACTGAATTAAATGAAAAATGGTGTATCATGCCGTTATCGAGTACATCTGAAGAACAAATCATATGGAGCTTCATTATCAAATAACGATTAATCGAATCAGGGTTTGAAATTAGTCTTTTATTTTTGGATTAGAATATCAGATAGAGGTTGAAGAAGAGTACCATTGTTGAGAAGATGAGGCTAAATTGGTCAATATAAACACTTTCCTTCACAATCCGCCTAAATATTGGAGGAAATATTTGGTAAGAAAAACACTCAAATATCTCATCCTTTTCCTTACCTTTCTTTTCCTTTTTTATGTGAGAAAAACTCAAGAACACAAATACTTTTTTAGTTCCTTTCCTTTCTTTTCTATTCCTTCCAAATTAAATCTGGAGAACACAGTGTAAAGTACAATATACTTCAAAGATCTTGAATAACCTTGCTCTGATACCAATTGTAGAAACTAGAAAGGGGGTTGAATAGTTTGTAGTTCATTTTGTTAGAACATTTCGCATAATTCACTCTGCGCGGTTCTTTAAACATACCCGCGGTTCCTTATCACTAATGAACCGCGTGTCCCTTTAAGGAACCGCCGACAGTGGACGATGCCATTTGTTACTTGTTAAACTTTAACAATCCTTTGTATCAAATTCTCGATCAAGCTTGACTAGATATGAGATGTGTTTGATTGAAAGATAAATACTACAAGTAAGTAAACACACAAACACAGCAAATCAAGAGTACATCAAGCAATAGTCTAAACATTAAGCACACACGTACTAAGCATAAGCTTTTCGGCAACTAGGATGTTTAGACTAAGTGATGTACACTTGACCATAATCTAAACATGAAGCACACACGTACTAGGCCTTAGCTTTTCTGCAACTTAGATGTTTAGATTATGAGATGCACACAACACACAACAACAATCATGCAACTATAAATACATCTAAAGAAGTAAAGACATAAATGTAAATGAAAGTACCGACGCGATGATTTATAGTGGTTCGGTCACGAAGCTCCTCTTCGCCCTACTCCACTCCTCGAGTACACCTTACTCGAGAGTTACTTCACTAGTCAACAAAACTCCTTTCAAGGCGGAGAAAACCATACACGTCGCTTACACAATTTCCGACACTAAGCTAGATGTCAAGTCCTAATCTTAGGTAGGACCAATCTACACAACGTTGCCCACTTTACCATTTAACGACACAAGGCTAGATGTCGAGTTCTAATCGAAAGGTAGAACCAATCTTCACAACGTTGCCTACTTCACCATTGTACGACACAAGGCTAGATGTCGAGTTCTAATCGAAAGGTAGAACCTATCTTCATGACTCCTCACTTTGAAGCTAAGTGAGAACTTCACTAGACACAACTACATCACTTTATAGTTTAGTGAGAACTCACAAGACACAACCACATCACTTTATAGTTTAGTGAGAACTCACAACTCTTACCTATTACAACTCAATAAAACACATATCCAAGTTTACACATGTAACTTAGATCTACACAACATAAATCCAAGTATACACATATACAATGGATTTACACAAGACTTAATCCAAGTATTCACAAATACAATGGATTAACACAACTAATCTAAGTATTCATAAATACATTGGATCTACACAATATTGATCCAAGTATACTCATATACATTGGATCTACACAAGATTTATCCAAGTATACACATATACAATGGATCAACACAAGACACAAATAAAAATGATGAACATGATGATCTTCATCAAGACATCATCTTTAATCACATCACAAATGTGTGAGTGATCTTCTCTTTGCACTTAAGAGGATGAGAAGATTGAAGGAGAGAATCACATCTTAAAAAAGATTAATCTAAACTAACTAATCAAGGGTTTAAAGATGTTTTTGAAGAAACTGTGCAAAAATGGTTGAAACAAAACCTGGAAATGATCCACTATTTATAGGACAACAATGCAACGACTATAAAGACCCACGGTTACTTAAGTACCCCCGCGGTTTCTTATCAATAAGGAACCGCAGGTTCCTTTAAGGAACCTCCGGCTTGGAGTTCGTGCATTTTTTTTCCTTCAGTGGGGATATGCCATCTGGGGTAGTTAATACCCTCAAAGGATATTCCTTTGGCATATGGAATATGCCAAATTCAAATTAAAGAATATTCTTTGGAATATACCTTAGGGAATATTCTTTAGAATATTCCAAATTCAAATTTCGATTTTTATTTTTAATAAAACATTTTCTTAAAAATAAAGTTAATTAAAAATTACTTTGTCACTTTGTATAAAGTGAGTTTAAGTAAATTAATCCTTGATCACTTAGTTAGGTTAATGACAATTTTATTCATACCTTGAGTGATTCATGCCGAATGCGATCTTGGAGGTGTCGAGAGAAGTATACAAATGTATTCTTGAGTTATTACGAGTACCTTACCATTTTATATAATGTATTGTGAATTATACGTTTGTCATCAACAAAACACGAAGAGATTATATCGGCTAAACATTGTAATGTTTGCACTAACAGTATCAAAGTATAAAGAAATGCATAAAGTAAAGAAGGCTAGGAAGCTTCCAATCCATATGCACGTATGCTTAAAGTCTACGAGCGTCCCTGAGTACCTGCCGTTTTGGGAACATGAAAAGGAAAACGGCTGAGCATAACGCTCAGTGCACGGATATATAAGTAAAGCATGAATAACATAAGCATATAAGCATAAAGCAGCGGAAAAGACTAAGTCCTGGATAACCTGGTATATCTTAGTTAAACTGGTTTTATAGTTTGAAAAGCCTTATGTTTATTGGTAACTGGCTTTTGACCAGGTAAAAAGATTCGTTTAAGTATGTCTCTTCGAATTGAAAAACTTGTGTTTAATGTGTGACTCAGTTTTATTTTGGTGAAACAAAGATGTGTCGTTGTAGTGTTTAAAATTAAAGGTGCAAAGAATTAAAAGTAAAAGTGCTCTTAAAGTAAATCTAAGTCTAATTAAAATAAAGGTGCAAGTATTTAAAAACGTGACTTAAATTAAAGGGCACTAAAGTAAATAACGCAAACTTAAATCTAGCTAAGGCAAACTTAAAACACGACTAAAACTTAAACTAAGGCAAAACTAAAATAAAGCTAAGGCAAATAATCTTAAAGTGCAATTAAATAAAAGGCAGGAAAAATAAAGCTTGAAAATAAAAATCAAAGACAAAAGCTAATAAGAACCTGAATACAGCTCATTCGGAATTATCCTTCGTTTGGAACAATCACTCGTCCGGAATGTCACCTTCGGTTGGAATGATTCTTCTTTGCTCGGAATATTACCAAAATCCTTGATCCGGAACAATTTGATCTGAATATGTCACTTATCCAAAACAATCCTTCGTTCGGAACTTTACTGATTCGGAACTTCTGAAATTTGCCTTGATTCGGAACTTTTGATTAACCCTTGATTCGGAAGATTCCAAATGAAGCCTCCTTGATTCGGAAGTTTAAAACTTCCGAATGAACACTCCCTGATCCGGACTTGCCCCTTGATTCGGAAGTTTATTCGGAACTTTTAAGTTCCGAATGAACAGCCCTTGGTTCGGAACTTTGGAAACTTCCGAATGAATGATCACTGATCCGAAACTTTTAGAGTTCCGAATGAATTACTTGATCCGGAACTTTTGAATTCCGAATGAAGCTTTTCTGGTTCGGAACTTTTGAGTTCCGAATGAACGACTCTTGAGTCGGAAGTTATCCTTCGTCCGGAACTTTGAATGTTCCGGATGAACAAGCTTGACTCGGAAGTTTTGCTGAGCCTAAAATCTTCCGGATGAAACCCTTGATTTGGAACTTGGAAGTTCCGAATGAACGCTTTCCCTCCTTCTTGGTTCGGAAGTTTTCCTGGAAAGATCAGAAACACAACAAACTTCCTGAAGAACAAGGGATCAAATAAAACAAGAAATATATCACAGATTTCAACAAAATCAAACACACGAATTAATCATAGGAATAAGGAATCAACAGTAAACATCAACAAACAAATTTAAACAAGAAATCAAACAACTTTAACCACATAATCAAAAACCAATTGGATCAAAATAAAAGCATGAACAAGAACATAAACATAAACACAAAGATCAAAGATTAAGAAAGGTAGATAAGAGATTGACAAGATAAAGTAAAGATTGACAATAATTAAATGAAAACTTACTTGAAATTAAATGAATTTAAGGTGCAAGATAAGGTATTTAAATTTGACAAGAAAAGTAAATGACAAGGTAAGTAAATGGTGGAAGAGCTAATTGTCACACTTAGCCAACAACATGAAAAATTAACAATCCTAATCTATTTATAGGGGAGGATTAAGGAAGCTTCCTCCCCTCCTTCATTTCTTGTTAATTGCAAGATTAAGCCCTTAAGCATATAGTCTTCATTAATTGCACCATTAGTCCTTTTTCCTTCTAATCTTCTTTAAACTTGGACTTAAGGGACTTTTGGCTTCGGGATTTCTTTGAACTCGTCTTTAATTTCTTCAATAAAATAGACTTGAATTCTTCGGCTTTTGATAAACTTCCGTCTTTTGACTTTTTCTTCGATAAATCTTCAGAATTGGTCGTGGACTTCCGTTCTTTTTGCACTCTTGACTTCTTGACTTCGTCTTTCATCTTTTTCTTCAATAAAAGTCCGTAAATGCCCGTGAATTTCCGTGTTTTCTCCACTTTTCGCCTTTTCGTCCTAAATCACAACAAAAACACAAACCACGCATAATTCCGACATAAAAGACATAAAATACACGTTTTGGTCCGGTTATTATTGTAATTAAGTGGTAGAAAAGATGGGTGTTTACACACCTATCAAATCCCCTACACTTGACCATTGCAATGTCCTCATGCAATGCATTAGTTAAAAAGCAAGATTACACTTTTCATCATAATTAATCCACGTTGGCCTTTATTAAAGAGATAGAAAATTAAAGACATACAATATAAAGAAATCAAAAGCATACCTTGGGTTTTGGAAATGTTATGAATAATCATCATCCTCAACTTTTCACTTTGTCCAAACCAAGCTTAAAAACGAGATCATTGTTATTATAAGTTAGTAAACTATCACGAACTCATGTGGGCCAATTATTCACTTAGACTCCCTTATTCCTAGGTGTATCTCTTATATTTTATTGTTGTCTTGAATGATCACGAGGATGCATTGTTTGACTTATTTTGATAGTTATTTAGTCTGAAAATAAAGTAAACGATTTAATCAATAGTTAGCTAAAGGACCAAATCTTTTAAAACTGCTTCTCGGGACCTCATAAAGTTCATATATTGGCATAACTCGCTTCGAGATTTGAGACCTTTCTTGGACCGATATTTGGCAGCGACTTCATACTTCAAATCTTGAGAGACGTTCATGAAATAATGGTCTTCTCTTCATATAGGAATTTCTTCACTTGAAGTTTTGAGAGATTTTTCATATTTGGACCACGACTTCTTCATTTTTCTCCAATCTTTATTTTGGACTTTGATATACAACGATCCGCCTCCTTTTATGACTTGGATCTATTTATCCTCATACCTTGTTAGGGTCTTTTCGGATACACTTCTCCATGACTTTTGGGGAGTTTTGCTTTACGTCGTATGTCTCGATCCTTCATATTGATTTTCGATAAATGACACTTCACATCACTTTGGATCTTTAGCAACAAAATATAGCCCTCATGCCTTGTTAGGGCCTTTTCGGACTCGCCAATCTTCGCGTCCCGCTTCAATAAGTTATGCCTTGGCTATGAACTCTAATCCATACCGAGCAACTTTTAAACGATCTGGGGCTAGAAGCTAAGTAACCTTTCAAATCGTACAACCTTATTTATTAGCAGATAAATTATTAGCAAGCGATGAGAGAATAGGCTCATAATTAACTCACATAAATTCACGAAAGAATACCGAACTTATAATTGGCTCTATCATCTCTCGTTCTCCACAGTTTAAAATCTCAAGTAATGAGACTCGTGGATACTTAGCCTATTAAATCAAAGTTTTGGGTTTTCGAGTCGCCTATAGGATCTTGCAAATTCTTAGACTTTTTCAAGTTTAGAAATCGCGTTTTAAAGTTCCCTTGATAAACGACTCTCTATGATCAATTATAGGAACTTGTGAAAAGTTCTTGTTCTTAACCCATGAGAGTTAAGACTTTCGCGTTTTATAGCTCCCTATATAAAAGCCTAGCAAAACTTACCTTAAACACGTTAAGGATACTAGCTAGAGTAACTTAGATAAGTAAACTCGGGTTGAGTCAAAAGATTCACAACGTTTGAAAATTAAAACCACTTATTAAACATTTATTCTAATAAGGAAAGAAAATAACTATACAAAAGGGAAAAACTAATAGGCCAAAATAGATCAAAAATTAAAAAAAAATGTCGAAAAATTGATTTTCCGGTTAAAATGAGGACAAATACAAGGAAAAGACCACTTAACTTCGATAGAAGTCCCCCCTACACTTAAGATAAACATTGTCCTCAATGTTTAAGCATTTGGGAGTAAACTCCCCTACACTTAGGACATTGTGCACTTTGTTTAAATCTCGCTAAGGAAAAGACAAATAAAGAGATTCCTATTTTAGTATTGAGAAAATATAAAATAGTGAATCGAAAAGAGTTTAGGATAGAACCGGGATAATGGAACACGGAATCACGGGTCGTCAAGAATCATCAAGAGTGGATCATTGAAGCTCGAATCCCTGATTAAGAAGTGAGGAGAGGAAATAGCAAACCAAAGGGTCCCCGCTACACTTATGGTAAAGAAAGCTAAAAGATAGATACATGGGTTGCCTCCCAAGAAGCGCTTGGTTTTTGTTAACCGAGTCGTGAGCCTGACTCGACCTTGATCATCAACGGAAGAAGCATGAAACATATCCACCAGGATCAAAGACATAGTTTTCGTCCATCAAATAGCACAAGCTTAAGGCGAACAAGGCAAGCCAAAGAAGAAGTGGCAGGGTTCCCTTAAGCAGTGATGGAGCACGGTAGAAGCAAGGGTGAAGTGGTGCAAGCATGTCTTTAAACTTTCCAAAGATTTTTCCTTTTATTTCATCAGGTGGATACTGAGATGGCTTAAAGACTTCAATACCGGGGTCGAACACCTTTTCCTTTAGGGGAAAATAGCACTCAGGCTCAGCCAAGTGTGAAGAAGATCCACAAAGAAGCACAACCTCGTCCTCAGAAGGTGGACAAAGAGGTGTTAAATCATATGTGCAACGGATATTGGTGTCGACTGGTTTCTTCTCCTTTGACATAATGTTCTTCAAATCCAAAGTAGGATCAAGACGATAATCTTCAAAGTCATAAGGAGGAGCATCACTCTCATGAGGGAAGTGCGTGTTGAGAAATTCAGAGAAGTCTTCCTCAAATGAGTAATCGTCTAAAGTAGGATCGAGTGATGGTGGAGGATCTTCATCATGTGAAGAATCGCTCGAGAGAGTATCAGCCTCATCAAAATCATCGAAAGTGGGCAGCTCGGGATACTCAGAAGTACAATCATCAAAATCATCCGAGTCTGAGCTAGAATCATAATCATCATAAGCATCGAAGACCGGTGGCGAATCATAAATAGGAGAAGCGTCCAAAGTAGGGAAAGAATCATCCACATCATCATTAAAAAGTGGATTATCAATGCAAGAGTCGAATAGAGGATTGTCGTAGACGACAAAATCATCGAGCACATTTATCATATTCACTGATTCTCGTCCAAAAGATTTGCCTGTAAGCTTCCCCATTTTAAAAACTTTTGAATCATCCCCGACCCGTAAGATTAACTCACCTTCGGCCAAATCCACTAAAGCTCGTCCGGTTCTCAAAAATGGCCGACCAAGTATTAAAGGAATACGAGGGTCCATTTCATAATCAACTACGACAAAATAGACCGGGAAAGTAAATGTGCCAACTTTGATAAACACGTCTTCGACTATACCAGCGGGGTAAGCGAGAGTGCAGTTTGCAAGTTCGAGAGTCATCTTTGTTGGAATGAGGTCGGGTAATGATAGTGTTTTCCAAACACTCAGCGGCATCAAATTAATACTAGCCCCGAGATCAGCAAGGGCAGTAAATTCTTCAGTTTTGTTGAACACGCAAGGCAACACAAAACGACCGGGATCTCCAAGCTTTTCCGGTAATTCTTTAAGAATAAGTGCAGAGCAGTTTTCATTTAAACGTGTGTTGGCGAGTTCAATCAGCTTCTCCTTCTTGTTAAGCAATTCCTTAAATGCTTTAACAAATTTGGGCATGTGGACAAGTGCTTCAAGAAAGCTAATGTTGAAGTTCATTTGAGAAATCATCTTGATATAGCTAGTCACTTGAGCGTCCTCCTTGTTTAGCATTTTGTTCTTGCCCAAGCGAGAAGGATAAGGGATATTAGGTTTGGGTGGTGAAGGTGAAGGTGTAGGTAAAGGTTGAGATGTTGAAGGGTCATTCGTGGGAACTTCATCACGTCGAGGCGGAGACGGTAAAGGTGCACTAATACTAGGTGTAGGAGGAGTAGGGACACATGATGGTGGAGGTGGTGTAGATGATGGTGGTGGGATTGTTGGTCCTACGATGGTGACTCCACTACGAGTAGTAATAGCACTCACATTAGCTCGCGGATTGGTGACGGTGTTTGAAGGTAGAGAACTTGAAGAAGAAGGTTGAGCGGCGGGCAAGAAACTGGCGAGCATATTCTTCAAATCATTGGTTTGAATGCTGAAGGAGGATTGAATGTTATCTCAAAGCTCGGATCTAATCTCATTTCCTTGCTTTGTGATATCTCCTTTCAGATTGATAATTTGGCTCTGCAGATTCTTAATTTGCTCCCCTTGGGTTCTCATGATGGCTTCAACATCAGAGTTAATGGGTGGGTGTTGTTGGGCGGGTTGGTGATAAGGGTTAGAAGCTCTTGGTGGGATTTGGTTGCTTCTATTGTAGTTGTTGGTGTGGTTTTGGTTTTGAGGAGAAAAACCGGGTGAAAGGTAATTGTTGGATCGGTAACTCAGCAGATTTCTATCCCCTTGTTGTCTAGCTTGGTAAATTTCCGGTGAATAATTACCGTAAGCTGCATACACATTTTCCGGATTTCCTTGAGTAGAAGGACAATCGGTGTATGGGTGAGGACCGCCACATGTTTCACAAGGATTAGCAACCGCTTTAACTTGTTGTTGTTGTTGGTTTGAGCGAGAAGCGTAATACTTTTGCTCATTTCAGCCATCATGCGGGTGAGTTCAGTCATCTCAGGGTTTGCTGAGGTAGAGGAAACATTGACTCTCGGGTTGTTCCGTGAAGAAGCAGAGGAATCCCAGTTCTTGTGATGAGTAGTCATGTTCTCTATTAGCTCTCTACACTCCTCGGGTCTCCTTTTCATGAATGTGCCACCGGCGGCTGCATTAATCGTATCACGATCTCGAAAAGTCAATCCATTGTAGAAAGTATCGATTAAGGTCACAGGGAGCATGTTGTGGTTTGGACATCTATCGATCAAGACATTATATCTCTCCCAAGCGTCAAAAAGAGATTCATCGGGTCTTGCATGAAACCGCTGATCTGACTGTGAAGGCTTGTAACCATGGATGTTGGAAAGTAGCGCGACAAAAAGCGTTGAGTCATATCATCCCAAGTGTGAATAGAATTCTTCGGGAGACGATCAAACCATTTCTCGGCATGATGCGATAAAGTATGTGGAAAGAGTTGTAGGCAAAGAACATCCATTGTGGCCCCAGGCAACTTCATGCTTTGGGTGATTGTAATGAACTTGTCGAGGTGTTTGTTGGCATCATCATCAGGCAATCCACGGAATGGGTTTGTTTGTACTTGCTGAATCATGTGGTGCTTCAACGAAAACTCAGGAGCGTTGATTTGCATCGGCGCAATCGGTCCTCCTCGTCCAAACTTGGTTGGTTGACAAAGTTCCTCCATGGTCCGAAGATCGGGTTGTGGAAGAACATTGTTGTTATTATTATTATTATTGAGGTTCGGTGGAATGTTGTTGTTGTTAACACCTGCCATATCTAAATCTTCTTGAGGCTCGGGCTCTTGATAATTAGAAGATCTAGTACGCATACACCTGAAAATGCAAAAGAAAACAAAACCAAAACACAAAGACAATATATATACACAATAAAGATAAAATCTTTTTGGATTTTTGAAATTTTTAATTTTTATGTATTTTTATCAATTTTTAATTTTTATGATTTTTTGAATTTTTTATGCAAGAAAAATAACGCTCACAAGTGAACGGATCCCAAAAAGCAACGCGTCTCTCACAGAAAACCGTTAATATTTACGAAAAGAGCCGGCAGCGGCGCCATTTGGTAACTGGCTTTTGACCAGGTAAAAAGATTCGTTTAAGTATGTCTCTTCGAATTGAAAAACTTGTGTTTAATGTGTGACTCAGTTTTATTTTGGTGAAACAAAGATGTGTCGTTGTAGTGTTTAAAATTAAAGGTGCAAAGACTTAAAAGTAAAAGTGCTCTTAAAGTAAATCTAAGTCTAATTAAAATACAGGTGCAAGTATTTAAAAACGTGACTTAAATTAAAGGGCACTAAAGTAAATAACGCAAACTTAAATCTAGCTAAGGCAAACTTAAAACGCGACTAAAACTTAAACTAAGGCAAAACTAAAATAAAGCTAAGGCAAATAATCTTAAAGTGCAATTAAATAAAAGGCAGGAAAAATAAAGCTTGAAAATAAAAATCAAAGACAAAAGCTAATAAGAACCTGAATACAGCTCATTCGGAATTATCCTTCGTTTGGAACAATCACTCGTCCGGAATGTCACCTTCGGTTGGAATGATTCTTCTTTGCTCGGAATATTACCAAAATCCTTGATCCGGAACAATTTGATCTGAATATGTCACTTATCCAAAACAATCCTTCGTTCGGAACTTTACTGATTCGGAACTTCTAAAATTTGCCTTGATTCGGAACTTTTGATTAACCCTTGATTCGGAAGATTCCGAATGAAGCCTCCTTGATTCGGAAGTTTAAAACTTCCGAATGAACACTCCCTGATCCGGACTTGCCCCTTGATTCGGAAGTTTATTCGGAACTTTTAAGTTCCGAATGAACAGCCCTTGGTTCGGAACTTTGGAAACTTCCGAATGAATGATCACTGATCCGAAACTTTTAGAGTTCCGAATGAATTACTTGATCCGGAACTTTTGAATTCCGAATGAAGCTTTTCTGGTTCAGAACTTTTGAGTTCCGAATGAACGACTCTTGAGTCGGAAGTTATCCTTCGTCCGGAACTTTGAATGTTCCGGATGAACAAGCTTGACTCGGAAGTTTTGCTGAGCCTAAAATCTTCCGGATGAAACCCTTGATTCGGAACTTGGAAGTTCCGAATGAACGCTTTCCCTCCTTCTTGGTTCGGAAGTTTTCCTGGAAAGATCAGAAACACAACAAACTTCCCGAAGAACAAGGGATCAAATAAAACAAGAAATATATCACAAATTTCAACAAAATCAAACACACGAATTAATCATACGAATAACGAATCAACAGTAAACATCAACAAACAAATTTAAACAAGAAATCAAACAACTTTAACCACAATAATCAAAAACCAATTGGATCAAAATAAAAGCATGAACAAGAACATAAACATAAACACAAAGATCAAATATTAAGAAAGGTAGATAAGAGATTGACAAGATAAAGTAAAGATTGACAATAATTAAATGAAAACTTACTTGAAATTAAATGAATTTAAGGTGCAAGACAAGGTATTTAAATTTGACAAGAAAAGTAAATGACAAGGTAAGTAAATGGTGGAAGAGCTAATTGTCACACTTAGCCAACAATATGAAAAATTAACAATCCTAATCTATTTATAGGGGAGGATTAAGGAAACTTCCTCCCCTCCTTCATTTCTTGTTAATTGCAAGATTAAGCCCTTAAGCATATAGTCTTCATTAATTGCACCATTAGTCCTTTTTCCTTCTAATCTTCTTTAAACTTGGACTTAAGGGACTTTTGGCTTCGGGATTTCTTTGAACTCGTCTTTAATTTCTTCAATAAAATAGACTTGAATTCTTCGGCTTTTGATAAACTTCCGTCTTTTGACTTTTTCTTCGATAAATCTTCAGAATTGGTCGTGGACTTCCGTTCTTTTTGCACTCTTGACTTCTTGACTTCGTCTTTCATCTTTTTCTTCAATAAAAGTCCGTAAATGCCCGTGAATTTCCGTGTTTTCTCCACTTTTCGCCTTTTCGTCCTAAATCACAACAAAAACACAAACCACGTATAATTCCGACATAAAAGACATAAAATACACGTTTTGGTCCGGTTATTATTGTAATTAAGTGGTAGAAAAGATGGGTGTTTACACACCTATCATTTATCTTATTAAAACTGTTTAACATGTTTACCATTAGCCAATATAGGGTCATGAATTATCAACGTGCATGAATACTTGGAGGGGTGACCTCGTCATGTAAATTAAAGGGGCTGCCTCTAATTTTATATACTGGTTTGGGTAGGAGGGATCAGCTCCTTGTGAAGGATGCAAGGCACACACCACATTCACCTGAATAATCTGCTAAAAACATGTAAACTAGGATGCACCCATACGCACCACTTGATAATAATAATATGGCCAAAAGCTGAAGGGACGCCACGAGCTATCACTCCGTCGTGGTGGAGCCATAACACTGGTGCCTCTAGTGTTATGGTTATGGTACCTCCATAACTAGGTGAAACTGGTCATGCATGTATATGGCTTTAGGTATACTAATTAAACATAAGCAATTCAAAAACATGTAAAACATACACTAAACAGTGGCTGCGTACAGGGAGTCCTAATAAGGAAGAATGTCCATACTAAAAGGACGGAGAATCCGTACCTTGTGTCCAGTGAACGAAGAAGACGAACGAAAGAGAGTCCTACTTCGGTATCACTAGTGCTACATAAATACATATGTGTATAAGTATCTGATTACTGAGTACGTAACTGGTTTTATATCATGTCTTAGCTTGTTTTATATGTTCATGTCATGTTTACTGATTAAAGCTTTATACTGTGTTTATCATGTATTATGTCTATTCTGATTAAGTATTACTTGTATTTCTTGTATTATTATGCTTGTTGTGTAATAACAAGTAACTTTCTAAAAGTAGCAGGTTTCCTAAAATAGAAAGTTTCCAAAAATAGAAAGTTTCCAAAAATAGAAAGTTTCCAAAAATAGAAAGTTTCCAAAAACAGAAAGTTTCCAAAAATAGAAAGTCTCCAAAAATAGATTTACTTCTTAAAATAGATAAGTTTCTAAAAACAGAAAGTTTCCATAAATAGATTAGCTGGCTTAATTAAATATGTTTCTAAAAATAGAAAGTTTCCATAAATAGAAATAAGCTGAATTATTAAGCTAATTTTATAAGCTTAAGCGTTTACTGATTAATATTCTAAGTCATGTAATTAAATACTATGGTTTATTAATTATTTCATATAAATTAAATAAACTATAGATTAAAGTATTTAATTAAATATAACATGATTTAATTAAATAAAGGTAAAAATACTTAGGTTAAAACATGTATTATTATCTATTAATAATATAACCTAAGTCATGCAAATTAATTAATTATAAGTCATGATTTCAATAATTAATTAATTATATAGTCTAATTAAAATGATAATTACTTAGGTTAAAATTCATGTATTAATAATAATATTAATAACCTAAGTCATGTATAAATTAAATTAATCATGTACATGTTTTAATTAATTTAATTTAATCTTGTAAAAATAATTAAACTTTTAAAATAATTAACTTACAAAAATCACCCATGAACCGAACCCGTGTTTAATCTAAACATTGTCGTGAACCGTATTTATGAACCCCGTGAACCGGACCCATGAACCGGTCACAAACGCACCCTTGGTCATGGCTAGCCGCCGGCTAGCAAAAGTTCCCACCGGCTAGCCGGTGGTTCCCCTTGCTGCCGCGACATGGGGGTTCCCTCTGCTTTCCTTATTTAGCCACCGGCATAAGCCGGTGGTGGTTCTTGTTCTAGCCGAGACCCACCCGAGCGAAAACACACCCCCGACGTGGTCAGTTTTCCCTTGGTTCCTACAGCCGAGACACACAACCCACACCGAGACCTTGAGGTCTCGGTTGGTGCGAATCAAAAACAAGCCGAGACCCCCCTTGGTCTCGGTTCATGCGTCGGCCAAAAACAAACACCCCTTAACCATGATTTATTTTACCCCCATGTTTAATTACATGATTATTTACTTGTTTTTAAACCATTCATTATTTCATGTGATCAATTAATCAAAACATAAAAAGAAAAGGGTTTTAGGGTTTACCGATTTCGTGAATCAAAGGAGAACGAACACACTAACACCCTTGCAATAAATCAATCTCCAAAATCAACCAACACACCCCTGGTGTGTGCTTGTACCCGGCGGCCAAGAAGAACAAGAGAAGAGAAAAAGATTTTACGGTTTTCTTGTTTTCTAATATTTTGTTATTATGAAAATAATGTTTTCCCCAATTCTTGTTTTAGTAAAATTGCATGGGCTTGGCCCTTTTTCTTGTCTTGTCCGCAGGTAAGGGGCCCACATGGGGTAACCCGAATGTTTTTATGTGTCTAATATTTAGTGTGTTCTCGTGTTCCTGTTTTACGTGATTTAAATAGTTATCGTCCGTGTCTTATTATATTTATTTATGATCGTAATCAATATACATAAGTACGTAATACTAAGCTCGTGGTTATTTACGTTCATGATTTCATGTTCGTATGTTCGTGATTATAATTATTATTGAAATAATTATCGTATCTTAATACGTAATAAATACTTATCGTGTTATAACACGTACGTAATACTTGGAATTCTTGTTCATGAATCATAAACGTGCTAAAAAGGAAAGTTTTAATCATGTACGTACGATCATAAGGGTACTATTCATGGTAAAAGCATGCAGGTTTTACAACTCTTCCCCCTAAAAAGAATAATTCATCCCCGAATTATAGATAAAGTAAACTGGAAAAGAAGAACATACTCGAATTCAAAATATGAATGAGGGCAAGAAGCCCGGATAGACTCCTCTGTTTCCCAAGTGGCTTCCCGCTCGGTATGACCCCTCCAAAGGATTTTTACGAATGGAATCGTCTTCCTTCTCATGACTCGTTCTTGTCTGTCAAGAACTCGCTCGGGTTCTTCTTTGAAAGTAAGATCTTCACGCATCTGTTCCAGTGTATACTGAACCATGTGAAGGGGATGATACTTGTACCCTCTGAGTAAGGACACATGGAAAACATCGTGAACATGAGAAAGCTGCGGATGTAACGCTAAACGATAAGATACTTCACTGACTCGTTCAATGACATCAAACGGTCCGATGAATCGAGGACTGAGCTTCCCTTTGATTCCAAAATGTCTAACACCACGTGCCGGCGAAACCTTAAGGAATACGTGATCTCCTACGTTAAAATGTAAGTCCCTACGATGCTTGTCTGCGCAACTCTTCTGACGTGACCGTGCTTCTTGCAGTTTCTGCTTAGCTACTGCGACCTTCTCATTAGTCAACTCTATCATTTCTGGTCCTTCAAGTGTTCGCTCACCAACCTGATCCCAGCAAATTGGGGCGCGACACTTCCTGCCATACAACATCTCGAAAGGAGCATACTTGATACGTGCGTGACAACTGTTGTTGTATCTAAACTCCACCAAACAGATATAATCGTCCCAACCACCCGTCCATTCCAATGCACATGACCTCAACATGTCTTCCAATGTCTGAATCGTTCGCTCCGACTGCCCGTCTGTTTGAGGATGAAAAGTCGTGCTAAGCTTAAGTTTTGTCCCCCAAGCTTTCTGCAGACTTTTCCAAAATCGCGAGGTAAACTGAGGATCTCTGTCTGAGACGATGCTGGATGGAGCACCGTGGAGTCTCATGATATCCCTCCTATAAGTATCGGCGAGTTTAATGACCGAATCTTCCTTGCAGATCGGTAAGAAATGAGCTGATTTGGTAAGTCGATCAACGATAACCCAAATTGCATCGTGCTTCTTCCTTGTCGGCGGAAGACCAGTAACAAAATCCATGGTGATTTTGTCCCACTTCCACTCTGGAATATCTAATGGTTGAAGAAGACCGCCAGATCGCTGATGCTCGATCTTAACCTGCTGGCAGGTAAGACATTTGGGGACGTAAGTAGCAACATCCTGTTTCATACCACTCCACCAAAAGTACTGCTTGATGTCATGGTACATCTTGGTCGAACCAGGATGAATAGAGAATGGGGAGCTATGAGCCTCAACTAACGATGCTTCCCGGAGTTCTTGATCATCAGGAACACAAAGTCTCGTGCCATGCCATAGGATTCTGTCTGCATCTACTCGAAATTCTGTCTGCTTCTCCAAATTCTGAATTATCGCACAGATTTCTCCATCATCTTTCTGAGCTTACTTGATCTTAGAGAGTAACTCGGGTTCCACTGTAAGATTAGCCCAGTAACCGTGCTGTCCATGTACCATGATCTCTATGTCGTCGCTCCAGGTCTCTTATATTTTCCTCCTCAATTTTAATGCCGTTTATCATTCCGGACTTTCTGCTAAGTGCATCTGCCACTACATTCGCATTGCCGGGATGATACTGCAGGTTAATGTCATAATCCTTCAACAACTCTAACCATCTCCTATGTCTCATGTTTAATTCACGCTGAGTGAAGATATACTTCAAGCTCTTGTGGTCCGTGAAAATGTCCCATGATTCTCCATATAAGTAGTGCCTCCATATCTCCAATGCAAACACGACTGCTGCAAGTTCCAAGTCATGCGTAGGGTAATTTTCCTCATAAGGCTTAAGCTGCCGTGAAGCGTACCCGATCACTTTCCCATGTTGCATGAGAACACAACCAAGTCCCTTCCCCGATGCATCACTGTAGATCTGAAATCTACCTGTACTAGATGGGAGAGTAAGAATCGGTGCAGATACTAACTTCTGCTTTAGGTCTTCAAAGCTCTTCTCTCTTTCTTCAGTCCAGACGAATTTCTCCCCTTTCCGCATCAGTTTGGTCAATGGTAGTGCTAAACGGGAAAAGTTCTCCATGAACCTATGGTAATAACCAGATAAGCCTAGGAAACTGCGGACTTCAGTCGCTGATGTCGGCCTTGCCCACTTGGTAATAGCCTCAACCTTCGTCGGATCCATCATGATTCCTTTTGCTGATACAATGTGACCTAAGAATTCCACCTTGTCTAACCAGAACTCACACTTGGAGAATTTAGCATACAGCTGCTTCTGGCGAAGAATTTGTAGTACTGTACGAAGATGGTCTTCGTGTTCCTCCTTGGACTTAGAGAATATCAGAATGTCATCGATGATGACAATGACGAACTTGTCCAGAAATTCATGGAAGATTCTATTCATTAAATCCAAGAACACTGCTGGAGCATTGGTAAGGCCAAATGGCATGACTACAAATTCGTAGTGGCCATAGCGTGTACGGAAAGTAGTCTTGGCGATGTCCTGCTCCTTAACCCGTAGTTGATGATAGCCCGACCTTAGATCAATCTTGGAGAAATGTTTGGCCCCTTGGAGTTGGTCAAAAAGATCGTCTATACATGGTAGTGGATACCTATTCCTGATGGTAATCTTGTTGAGCTCGCGATAATCTATGCAAAGACGCATACTGTCGTCCTTCTTCTTCAGGAATAAGACCGGTGTGCCCCATGGAGATGCGCTCGGTCGAATAAAGCCTTGTTCCAGAAGTTCTTGTAGTTGATCCTTCAGCTCCTTCAACTCTATGGGAGCCATGCGATAAGGAGCCTTGGAAATCGGCTCAGCTCCTGGGATGAGCTCGATATTAAATTCTACTTCACGTGCAGGTGGTATGCCCAGAAGTTCTTCTGGAAATACATCTGTAAATTCTGACACTATCAGCTGATTCTGAATTGATGGGGATTCAACATCCATGTCATGAACAGTAGCTAGATAACTCTCACAGCCATGTGAAAGTAAAGCATGTGCTTGTAGGGTTGATATGATTTGTACAGACCTTCCGGGTATGAACCTGTTGTGAATGCACTCTCGTGCATTAACATCACCGAAGATGACTCGATATGAATGGCAGTCTATGGTAGCATGATGCTTGGATAGCCAATCCATGCCCAAAATCATGCCAAAATCATTCATGTCTAGCGGAAGTGCGTCAACAGGACTAATCTTGTCATCAAACTCTAGGGGAAGGCTCTTGTACACATTGGTTATGCGTACAGAGTCTCTCAAAGGTGTGGAAATACTCAGTATGTTCTCTAGTGGCATGGGGAGTATCCTAACATTCTTGGCATAAGCAGTAGAAATGACCGAGTGAGTAGCACCCGTATCAAATAGAACACATGCAGCTTGACCATACATATACAAGATTCTAGTGATGGTACCTGTAGACTTGTTGGCCTGATCGCGAGATGTCGTGTAAACGCGCCCACTAGTAGGAGGCGGCTTGGTATCAGCATGTCCCGATGTACCCTCCATCTCGCCCTTGCGGCAATCTTTCATGCGATGGCCAGGAAGACCACACATGTAGCATGCATCGCTGTCGCGGCGACATGGCCCTGGGTGCCTACGGTGGCACTGGCAAGTAGAGTAAAGAGGATGAGTATATCCTCCAGCAGGTGTCCTGACTGGCTGAGAGCCTGATAAGAATAATATACATGAGACATGGTAAAAAGGTACAAAGGACAATGCGGATAAATCGTAAGATGGGATACCAGTGATAGCTGGACGGTTAGCCTGTGAACCTCTCTGGTTCTGGTCCCTCCCGTTACCATGATTCCTGGTAGAAGATTTGCTAATGTGTCAGAATTAAGAATTATAACATGTAATCATAAGAAAATGAGTAAGTATAAGGACCTGCTGCTGTTGGAGTATCCAACGTTGTTACGGTAATTATCATTACCGCCACGCCTATCCGTAGCAAAACGGTCGTGAGTCTGACCGTTTCCCTTGGGCTGATAAGGCTCTTGCTGAGTAGCCGGCTGAGACCGGTCCCCAGTCTTCTGCCTGGAAGATACAGTTTAAAGAGATGAAATATTGACATATACTAAAAGAATACGAATTGGTCACTGTTGAATACAAATGTTTACCTCTTATCGGGTCTCTCTGCTTCCCTGAACTCATCTCTTTCCTGCAGCATCTCCAGCTTACGTGCTGCATCGACCACTTGTGCTACCGTGTTGAACGTAGCACACACCAAGTTGTTTGCGACCGATGTACGAAGAGCCCACCTGAAGTGGTGTGCTTGCTCTTCAGGAGTACCTGCTGCTGCACCAAGGAAACCAGCCAAGCAAAGAAAGCGCTGCATGAACTTGTTGCTATTCTCCCCAGCTCTTTGTCGGATTCCATGGTACCCCCTCTTCAGCTTGTCTTGCTCAGCCTTGGGAAAGAACTATCCCATCACCAAATCCCTGAACTGAGCCCAAGTCAAACCAGCCACCCAATTATCACCTCCCTCAGACTGCTTTAGTGCCATCCACCATGATAGTACATCACCTTCGAATCGGTAGCAAGCCAACCTCGACTTGAAAACGGGGTCACAGCCCATAGCATCGAAGATCTTCTCAATGTGAGCCAACCAGCTTTCAGCTTCACTAGGGCTATCTGTTCTCTCGAAAGCTCGAGGGCGGAGCTTATTGAATCTCTCCAGCCATGTGACCAATGTTGATGGAGGAGGAGGAGGAGGTACTGGGTGTTGCTGCTGGTTGTTGGCAGCCTGAACCTCAGCCCTGATTTCGTTCCTCAGTTGAGGAAGCATAGCTTGCATTGAAGCTTGGATTGCTGCATTGAGTTGTTCCTGCTCGCGTGTGAGAACCATCTGGCAGTATAACATAAAATACATGATTAAACTGATCAAAACATAAACTATATACATGAAAAAAAAATTTATACCAATAAATCATGAGAAAAAGTTTATGGAGGAAAAACTAGTACATGAATGCATGATGCAGTTTTATGAAAACTTTTGTATGCACGAGTGTGAACGCCTATTGTCAGTTCACTCAAAACAAAAGACATGGCGAGGGGACGCCAATGGGTCGGTCCCAAATTTAAAAGTTTCGATAAAACACATGCGACCAAATAGGGCCATTCCTGTACCAACCATTACTTAGTCATAAACCTGCGACAATGACATATATATGTATGCATGAAAATGATGAATGCATGAAACCGACTGTCAGTTCTAGGAAGACCATAGTGACTACCCACTAATCACAGGTCGTGCTTTGAGAGCCTACAGGTCGAAGCCTTGGCTCTGATACCATAATTGTAACACCCCATTTTGATAAATGGAATGTCACGCGTGATTATGGCGTGACATCAAAGCATACAAGGATAAATGTATAAAACATTACATGACCATAAAGGAAATACCGGAATCAAACATCGGTACCCCAAAGTAGAACTCATCACACACAAACATAAGTACTGTAAATGAAAAGGACTAAACAATGTCCATGAAAATGAGTATCAAAGTATAAAGAAATGCATAAAGTAAAGAAGGCTAGGAAGCTTCCAATCCATATGCACGTACGCTTAAAGTCTATGAGCGTCCCTGAGTACCTGCCGTTTTGGGAACATGAAAAGGAAAACGGTTGAGCATAACGCTCAGTGCACGGATATACAAGTAAAGCATGAATAACATAAGCATATAAGCATAAAGCAGCGGAAAAGACTAAGTCCTGGATAACCCGATATATCTTAGTAAAACTGGTTTTATAGTTTGAAAAGCCTATGTTTATCTTATAAAAACTGTTTAACATGTTTACCATTAGCCAATATAGGTCATGAATTATCAACGTGCATGAATAATTGGAGGGGTGACCTCTTCATGTAAATTAGAGGGACTGCCTCTAATTTAATATACTGGTTTGGGTAGGAGGGATCAGCTCCTTGTGAAGGATGCAAGGCACACACCACATTCACCTAAATAATCTGCTAAAAACATGTAAACTAGGTTGCACCCATACGCCCCACCTGATAATAATAATATGGCAAAAAGCTGAAGGGACGCCACGAGCTATCACTCCGTCGTGGTGGAGTCATAACACTGGTGCCTCTAGTATTATGGTTATGGTACCTCCATAACTAGGTGAAACTGGTCATGCATGTATATGGCTTTAGGTATTCTAATTAAACATAAGCAATTCAAAAATATATAAAACATATACTGGGGAAAATAGTTGGCTGCATACGGGGAATCCTAATAAGGAAGAATGTCCATACTGAAAGGACGTATAATCCGTACCTTGTGTCCAGTGAACGAAGAAGACGAACGGAAGAGAGTCCTACTTCGGTATCACTAATGCTACATAAATACATACGTGTATAAGTATCTGATTACTGAGTACGTAACTGGTTATATATCATGTGTTAGCTTGTTTTATATGTTCATGTCATGTTTACTGATTAAAGCTTTATATTGTGTTTATCATGTATTTTGTCTATTCTGATTAAGTATTACTTGTATTTCTTGTATTATTATGCTTGTTGTGTAATAATAAGTAACTTTCTAAAAATAGCAGGTTTCCTAAAATAGAAGGTTTCCAAAAATAGAAAGTGTCCAAAAATAGAATGTTTCCAAAAATAGAAAGTTTCCAAAAATAGATTTGTTGCTTAAAATAGATAAGTTTCTAAAAATAGAAAGTTTCCATAAATTGATTAGCTGCCTTAGTTAAATAAGTTTCTAAAAATAGTAAGTTTCCATAAATAGAAATAAGCTGGATTATTAAGCTAATTTTATAAGCTTAAGCATTTACTGATTAATAAACTAAGTCATGTAATTAAATAGTATAGTTTATTAATTATTTCATGTAAATTAAATAAACTATAGATTATAGTATTTAATTAAATATAACATGATTTAATTAAATAAAGGTAAAAATACTTAGGTTAAAACATGTATTATTATCTATTAATAATATAACCTAAGTCATGTAAATTAATTAATTATAAGTCATGATTTCAATAATTAATTAATTATATGGTCTAATTAAAATGATAATTAGTTAGGTTAAAATTCATGTATTAATAATAATATTAATAACCTAAGTCATGTATAAATTAAATTAATCATGTACATGTTTTATATAATTTAATTTAATCTTGTTAAAATAATTAAATTTGTAACATAATTAACTTGCAAAAATCACCCATGAACCAAACCCGTGTTTAATCAAAACATCGTCGTGAACCGTATTTGTGAACCCCGTGAACCGGACCCATGAACCGGTCACAAACGCACCCTTGGTCATGGCTAGCCGCCGACTAGCAAAAGTTCCCACCGACTAGCCGGTGGTTCCCCTTGCTGCCGCGACATGGGGGTTCCCCCTGCTTTCCTTATTTAGCCACCCGCAAAATCCGGTGGTGGTTCTTGTTCTAGCCGAGACCCACCCGAGCCAAAACACACCCCCGACATGCTCGGGTTTCACTTGGTTCCTACAGCCGAGACACAAACCCACACCGAGACCTTGAGGTCTCGGTTGGTGCGAATCAAAAACAAGCCGAGACCCCCCCCTTGGTCTCGGTTCATGCGTCGGCCAAAAACAAACACCCCTTAACCCATGATTTATTTTACCCCCATGTTTAATTACATTATTATTTACTTGTTTTTAACCCATTCATGATTTCATGTGATCAATTAATCAAAACATAAAAAGAAAAGGGTTTTAGGGTTTACCGATTTCATGAATCAAAGGAGAACGAACACACTAACACCCTTGCAATAAATCAATCTCCAAAATCAACCAACACACCCTTGATGTGTGCTTGTACCCGGCGGCCAAGAATAACAAGAGAAGAGAAAATAATTTTAGGGTTTACTAATATTTTGTTATTATGAAAATAATGTTTTCCCAAATTCTTGTTTTAGTAAAATTGCATGGGCTTGGCCCTTTTTCTTGTCTTATCTGCGGGTAAGGGGCCCACATGGGGTAACCCGAATGTTTTTCCGTGTCTAATATTTAGTGTGTTCTCGTGTTCGTGTTTTACGTGATTTAAATAGTTATCGTTCATGTCTTATTATATTTATTCATGATCGTAATCAGTATACATAAGTACGTAATACTAAGCTCGTGATTATTTACGTTCATGATTTCATGTTCGTATGTTCGTGATTATAATTATTATTGAAATAATTATCGTGTCTTAATACGTAATATAATACTTATCGTGTTATAACACGTACGTAATACTTGTAATTCTTGTTCATGAATCGTAAACGTGCTAAAAAAAGGAAAGTTCTAATCATGTACATACGATCATAAGGTTACTATTCATGGTAAAATCATGCGGGTTTTACAGGCATATTCCATATGCCAAAGGAATATCCTTTGAGGGTATAAACTACCCCAGATGGCATATCCCCACTAAAGGACAAAAATGCACGGTCTCCAAACCGGAGGCTCCTTAAAGGAACCCGCGGTTCCTTATTAATAAGGAACCGCGGGGGCATTTAATGAATCACGGGTCTTAATAGCCGTTGCACTGTTGTCCTATAAATAGTGGATCATTTCCAGCTTTTCTTTCAACTCTTTTTGCACAGTTTCTTCAAAAACATCTTTAAACTCCTTGATTAGTTAGTTTAGATTAATCTTGTTTAAGATGTGATTCTCTCCTTCAATCCTCTCATCCTCTCAAGTGCAAAAAGAAGAACACTTTCATTACCATGAAGTGTTGGATTCATAACATGATGAAGATATCTCCTTCTAGATCAATTCGTTGTTTTCCTACTATGTATATGTACAAGATCCAAGTGTTGGGTTCACTTGGATGTGTTTGTAAGGGTAGTAGATCCAAGATATGGGTATCCTTGGATTAGGTGTTAGTTGTGTAGATCTAAGTTTGTTAATACTTGGATATAGTGTTAGAGTCATAGATCTAAGTGGTAAGTACTTAGATCTATATGGTTTATGTGTTTAGGCTATAAAACACAAGGTTTGTTATGTTGTTCCATAAAACATAACTAGGGTGAAGTGTTGTGTAGTTGTGAAGAGTTGGGTAGTTGTGTAGTTGTAAAGAGTGGGGTAGTTGTGTAGTTGTGAAGAGTGGTGTAGTTGTGTAGTTGTGTAGTTGTGTATATCCAAATTGGTGTGTCAATTTGGAAGTTGTGTAGATGGGTGTAGATTGGTCCTACTAAGATTAGGACTCGACATCTAGCCTTGTGTCGGAAAATGGTGAAGTAGGCGACGTTGTGTAGATTGGTCCTACCTAAGATTAGGACTCAACATCTAGCTTAGTGTCAGAAATGTGTAAGCGACGTGTATGGTTTTCTCCGCCTTGAAAGGAGTTTTGTTGACTAGTGAAGTAACTCTCGAGTAAGGTGTACTCGAGGAGTGGAGTAGGGCGAAGAGGAGCTTCGTGACCGAACCACTATAAATAATCGTGTCGGTACTTTCATTTATATTTATATCTTTACCTTTTTAGATGTATTTATAGTTGCATACTTGTTGTTGTGTGTTGTGTGCATCTCATAATATAAACATCTAAGTTGCCGAATAGATAAGGCTTAGTACGTGTGTGCTTCATGTTTAGATTATGGTCAAGTGTACACCACTTAGTCTAAACATCCTGGTTGCGGAAAAGCTTATGCTTAATACGTGTGTGCTTAGTGTTTAGACTATTGCTTGATGTACTCTTGATTTGATGTGTTTGTGTGTTTACTTACTTGTAGTATTTATCTTTCAATCAAACACATCTCATATCTAGTCAAGCTTGATCGAGAATTTGATACAAAGGATTGTTAAAGTTTAACATGTAACAAATGGCATCATCCACTGTAGGCGGTTCCTTAAAGGGACACGCGGTTCGTTAGTGACAAGGAACCACGGGTATGTTTAAAGAACCGTGCACAGTGGGTTTATGCGAAATGTTTTGAAAATGAACTAGAAACTATTCCACCCCCCCCCCCTTCTAGTTTCTACAATTGGTATCAAAGCGTGGTTATTCAAGATCTTTGAATTATATTGTACTTTAAAGCTTGGATCGATCTTTGCTCTCTTTTTCAAAAGAAACAGTTTTTAAAAATAGAGACGATCTTTGTATCAAATTGTTCATGAAGAGTGATTGCTTATGAAATGTGTTTTGTTGTTTCATTCGTACAAGTTTTGGTGTTAAATAAACTTTGTATAATAGCTTGATAACAAATCTTTTCATGTTTGGAAGTATAAAAATATTTTGTGTCATAATTAACTCTAAAATACGAGTCCTATGTGTCTAAAATGATTTTTTAGAGCCCTAAGTCCTTCCAAAATGTTACCAAATAAATTTGGTCAAAAACTCAATTTTTGCCTACTGACCGCGGTTCTTTATCTGTTCCCCGAGGTTCCTTATCAATAAGGAACCGCAGTCAATCCGACACAGATTTTTGCAAACTTTGAAAAATCATATAAAATCAACCGTAAGTCCGTAGAAGTCGTGCCACCCATCATTTCGAGCGTAATTGAATTTACTTTCTGTTAAAAATGCTTCCTAACCTTTATTCAAACTTTAAAAATAGGATGTTTTCTAAGTTCCATATTTTGTCCAAAGTATTGAGCGTCAGTTTGTCGTAAAACTTGTGTTTTACTCTTTTCTATTAAGTTAGACATCTCTTGTTGATATATCTTTGAAAATTGATATATTTATAAAGTTGAACTTAATTAAATTTTGAAATGGGTCGAAAACTATTTTCGGAAAAAATCAAGCTATGCATACTTTGGTGTATCTAACAATCAAAACGAAGACGAATGCTTTTGTGCTTTTTCTTTATCTTTGGACATTCTTAAGTGGTCATTACTATTGGTAGTAGTGTTACTTAGTTGTCTATTTATGTGTGCATTGCATATAGGATTAACATCTATTGGTTTACAAATGTTACATAAACATTATGTACACCTTGGTATGTTCTTTAACACTTATAGGTTTAAAAGCTTTGGGAGCTTGTCAAATCTATTGATGTGGGTCGTCTTACTCGATCATTGTGTTATTAGTTCAAGTAGATTAATGTCTCACTATAAAACATGAAACACCCTTTGAAAATCTTAGCTATTTTCTCTTAAAGGAGTGTTTGTGGGAATCAAGAAATATTTCGATTAAATATCAATTCATTATTCAAACTATGATTGGTATCATTATCGAATCTAATTGACATGTTTTTAAGTGTAGACATAAATGTGGTTTATTAATAATATACATCGGATCATAACTCACACTTGTGTTGATAATGGTATATTGAATCTACTTGTTCAAATTATTAGACATATTTGTTTAATAATTGCTTATAATGCACAATGGAGTCGGTTCGACAACTTGGATGTTTCATCCGAAATACTCAAGTAATTTACATTGCAATGCAATTTGTAAATGTGTCATTTCCGAAAGACCAATCAAGAGTGTTCCTTTGTTTTGTGTAAACGTTGTTTATACACTTCAATGTTATTGGCCTCAAGTTATATTAAGGTAAATAGCCTTAACTAGACTTGTTTGACAATATATGCAATGGTGCATTCTTTACCCTCATTAGGTTGTGAATTGTGTCGTCATACACTTTCATCCTTGCTACACTTTATTAGGAAAATGTAGGAATTACATTTTGTCTAACTAGAGAATGACTACTAGAGAATTTATGCACTATAATCTTAATTTGACCTAACGGTTGAATTACTTCCATGTGGGAAGATGGGTTGTTTTATAACTCGTAAAAAGGTCGTGCTTAGCCTTAATTAAGCACCTCTAGTGATAGTGTCATACTCATTCTCTAAATTAGCTAAATGGATTTTCCTAAATATGACTAATGCTAGTTTATTTTGAAGAACTTTGTATGTCATTAGGAGTCTTTTTCTTTTATAGCCATTAGGTTTTTCTTACCCTTCTTCCTACGTGCTAATTGAACCTATGTGTTTTTCCATTGTGTGTGTTCTAGTTTTTATTGCTCTTTAGCATAACTTTATGATAAGTTAGACTAGAACATTAGGATTTGCCGAATTGGAAAAATTCCCTTATCCTCTAAAACACACCCTTTGTGGGCGGTTCTTTATAGAGACCGCGACTCCATATCGATATGGAACCGCCGGTGGAGAAAAGGAACCGCGGACTGACACCTTCAAAAAATGGGTTTTCTAAAACTTCCCAATTATTCCAACACCCTTTGGAATCTTTGTTTCAAACCTTTGATCACTCCCAAAATATCTTGTGCTTTCTCTTTTTAACCCAAAGCATTTTGCCATCTCTTTCACACCAAAGCAAAATGTATTTTTCACAAAATGAAAGCCTTGATTATCCACAATTTTCTCAAATCTCTTTCAACCCAAATTCACCAAAGAACACACCTTATCAAATCTTTTCTCATTTTAAGATAATTGATTTTGGAAACTCTCCTTTTCCACCACGTCCCTTTTGTGTTCTTTCTCCATCACATGATTATGGCATGCATCATGGAACATATTGTCCTTGTTGTCAATATCAACATCCTGTCATGTCTTATATCTATGATGAGTTGAATTACAAGATTATCACCAATCCTTCTCCACCAAATTCTGCCACCACCTTGTCTTTCATTTAAGCACGTGGATTGCTTATTGCTAAGACATCTGATGTAGTATTTTTACACTTGTTTAGGAAAACAAGGTAATTATGGTAAGTACGACGGTTTAGGAAAACCGTGCACAAATGGCCCAATGAGGTGAGTTCGTTCTCAAGGAGGCTTGTGTGTTGTATGTTAAGACTTGATTAAAGTTTGTGATTAATACTAAGAAAGAAAATGAGAAAGAAAATGATGACGATTATTATTAAAATTAAACTAAGATGAATGACGTAAACGTAAAACCGTAAAACGTGACGAAATTTAAAAATTATCCTAAAAATTCCTAGAAAATCACATTAAATCCTAAAAATGCAATTAGAGTTTACAAAAAATCAGAAATTACTAAAACTTTTTATTTAATTAAATAATAATTTTTAATGCTAATTAAAGCCCAAAAAATCAAATTAGTTAATAAAAAACCCAAAATAAGATTTTTCAATTTGTAAACCTCTAAAATAACTTAATTAAACTAAAACTATTTTTTGAAAAATTTAAAACTAATTAAAACAATTTAAAAATGATTAAAAACTATTAAAATATTAAAATAATCCTAAAAATTTTATAAATGGTGAGAAAATTAATTTAAAAGTATTAAAAATCCTAACTTAATGTATTTAACCTAAGAAAAATGAAAAAGTTGCAAAAATATGAATTTAATCTAAAAACAATTTTTAATAACAGAATAATAATAAGAAATTAAAAAATTCTAAAAAATTCTAAAAACTTGCAAACTACTTTATTTTAACTTGAATAAACAGAAAATTAAAGTGAAATGACCAAATTACCCCTAATGGGCTTCCAAATGGGCCAAAAGTCCAAACAGTTTACTAAATGGGCTTGTTAAGGCCCAATAAGAAAAATGTTGTCCAAATAAGCCCAAAACTTGCAGTCTAGCTTAAAATTTGATTTTAAACACAAAACTCTAAAGACCCAAAAGCTGAATCAGTCCTTATCATAGCTCAATGAAATTCAGCTTATTTTTAATGGGCTTTTTGGCCCATTAAGCCATAAGCTAATGCCATAAACTGAAATTTGACACACATCCTTCTAATAAGATTATAAAGCTGTTTGTAATAAGAAATTTTGAAAAAACTCAAGAAATAAACCTGAAATAAGCAAAAGCTCTCTACACAAAACGACAAAATAGTCGTTTTCGAGTTCTAGGCTGATTCAAGAGCTGATTCTTTTTGAAAAATTCTTTAAATAATCAAACTAAGCTTAATCAACAAAAATATTTCGAATAAGCACACTTAATAAGCTGGAAAAAGCAATAAGCTATTTTGAAAAAGAAAAGCCAATTCGTTTTCTAGTCAAACCCTAAAGTCAAAGGCTACAAAGCTCCAGATCTAGTAAATGGGTCAAATGAGTAAGACTGATCACAAAATCTAAGTTGTTGCACAATAGAATAAGCTAGAATAGCTTATTAATAAGCTGATGACCAAATAACACTAGCAGTGGCTAGCAGCAGTGGGAAAGGGTTCCCACTGTTTTACTTAATTGACTTGCTTTTTTAGAGAGAATCACTTGGTATTTTTGGACAAAAAGGGAACCCTTACAACCAGTGAGTTGTAGGGAGTCACAATCAAGCAGAAAAAAACAATTTCACCAGGCCAATTATACAGTTTAATCAAAGATTGCACAGACATGGCACAAACATGTTATAAGCAGATCTGGTGATATTAAGCTAAGTTTAAGTAAGATTAAGCCAACCAAATTGCACCAAAAGCATACAACAGCTTAATAAGACTTAGTTACACACAAATAAACTTGTTTCATGCAATAATACCAAGATTAGAACTAGATTCAACCCTATGTGACTTAATTGATGAACATAGATGAACACTAACACCTATTTGCTGATATACTTGACCAAAAATCCAATTTCAAACCCTTAAATCTACTTATCAGGTTACTCAAACTATGTTTTTACACTTTTTAACGCTAGTTTAGCATGCACTCTAGGTGTTTACTAAGTTTCAAGTCAAAACAGCCTAAAACAAAGTAGATAGACCAAACATTAAGATTTGATGTTAGAAAGTACAAGAGTAGTAATTATCAGCACACAAATACTTTAATATCAGATACAAACACTTAGCACTCCTACACAAATACTCAATACACAACCAAGTTCACAAATTCAGTACTCCCAAACACCCTTTAAGAACTAATAACAAGATCTTATCAAAGCAGATCGATATTCAGTCCAAGAAAATGTTAAGCATGCATTCAAATATCAATAACAAGAACTAAGAACAAGAAATCAAGCATCAAACAACACCCAAACAACATCATGCAACAAAATCACTTAGAACAAGTATTTTGGCCAATTTTTCAAGAGATTATGACAAACCTCATGAATGTACATCCACACTTACGAATTTTAGAGCTTTTGTGGTAACTTAACAACCACAAGCTTCCAACAACACCCTACTAAGATTCAACAGAGTTAAGAACAGATTATATAAAAAAATGAAAACAAGCAGATTTCTTCTAACTTTGTTCCCCACTCCTTGAATCCTCCCAAGCCACAAGTCTCACCTCACCATGATAAGCTCCTTATTAAGGTGGTATGATCAGCTTATGACCCAAAAGCTTCAAGTGTTTGAACTAAAACTTGGAAAGAAAATCAGATTTTTGAAAACCCTTTGAACAAATTTGAAATAACTTAAAACCAAACTCTTGGAACTTAAAATCACAAACTTTGAACATAAACAACAAGATTATAAGATTGGAACTTGGAATTCGTCACAAAATCAAACACTTTTTCATTCACTTAGAAACAAGGCTTTACAGATTGTTTACCAAAGAAAACCAAGAACAAAGAACAATGTATTACCCTATACCTTTTATATAGAGGGTGTACATGTGTTCTATAAAGCTGAAAACTAAAAACCCTAAGTTGTAGAAGTCCCAAAATTCCCTTGTTGAATTTTTGAATTTCTTGACTGAATTTGTAGTTTGCGAAGAAACATGTGAACTCTTTTTGTTCTTTTGTAATCTTGAGCATCCAAACATGCTTAGAAATGAAGCAGAGTTTGTGGCACGTTGATTTGTTGACAATCTTTTGTCTTCGTCCTAAAGTGTAGCAGGGGAATCTCCATGTGTGCATTTGGGTGAGGTGGCATAAGGTTTGTGAGTTGGGTTATGATTAATGAACCCTTAATCATAATTCTGGATAGTATTAGGGTTTAATTCCACAAGATTAAGGAATCCCTAATTGTGTTCTTCATGTGAATAGTGAGGGTTTTGATCCGGTTGATGTTTTAAAAAAGTGTTAGGCGCCCAAATTAATAACTAATTAAAATTAGTTATTAACCGGTTTTGAGTGGGATGATGAGGTGGAGAACTGGTGTCTTGTGATTGGAGGGTTTGAGATAGTGGGGCACGTGTCACACAAGGATAGGTATAGGTAAGGTTTCTTGTCTCACAGGTTTAACCCCTTTCCTTTTTGTTGTCACTTGATATTTAAACAGCTTATCAAACGAATCCTTTCTTATTAAAGTTTTGGTTTTTATACTTTGACCAAAAAAACTTTCAAAAGGATTTACAAAGGACTTGTTTTGTAACTTGATGATATTTGAAGGGATGTTTTTGGCATGTCTTCATGCTTTGAGGTCTTCACTTGTATTCTTGTCTTCATGGAGGAATAAAAGTGACAAGTCTTCAAATTTGAGGGACCAATCTTGCCAATTCTTCAATGTTGAGGGTCCTTTTTGAAAATTTGACAAACTTTAGGGACCAAACTTGTAATTATGAATAAACAAGGGTATAAAGTGTCAATTCATCAAGAATGAAGGACCCTTCTTGTACAATCTTCAATTCTTCAAGGACTTTTCTTGGAAAATCAACTCTAGGGCCCGGTTCATTGTGCGGCTTCTTTTCCCGTGTTTGTTTTTGCTTGTTTCTTGTGATCTTTTGTCATTTTCTCGATATTCGTACCTAAAATACACATTGAACAAACACAAGCATGTATTTGTCACTTTTTATGATATTTTAACCATTTTAAGCCCGTCTTGGGACGATGATACTATGTATAAAAGTATTCTCATCACTTCCCAATACTAAACCATTGCCGTGCCCTCACGCAATGCTAGAATAAAGTATCTTAGCACCTCCAAAATTCATTTTTATGCACTTTTATTGAATCATAAACTACACTACACTACTTGCTACCACTTGCATTTTAGACATAATGTATGATTTTCATCGCAAAATGGGACGTTTAGGTTCATAGAACAAGAACACGCGAATGCTTTGTTAGAAATAATTTCGTCGTCCTTGATTTTCACCCAATTCCATGCCAAGCGTGTAACGAGATCATTGTCATTATAAGTTAGTAATGCTAACACTACTCATATGCCCTAATCACGTACTTAGACTCCTTTAATCCTATTTGGTATCTCTTATATTTTATTTTTGTCTTGAATGTTCACGAGGATACATTTTTTACTTATGCGATAATAGATATTAATGTCCAAAAATAGAGTCACAACGGTGTAACCAAGACCATCGAATTAATAACCCATCCTAATAGACAACGATGTCAATAAATTAAGTCAACAAGAAGGGTCGATAAACACGGTTTTATAACGGTTTTGAACATGAGACTTATTACCAAGACTTTTATATGCCCCCTGACGGATGGGCCTTATTATCATAGGTTTACCTCCATCTTTTATTCAACTCCACCATGGACCTTTTATTATGACTTCGGTCTTGCCTTTCCTTTTATTTAACCTTGCCATGAGGTGTTTATTATGGCCAAAGACGTATATCCTCATGACAAAGCGAATTTTGGATCTTTAAAGCTTCAAAGATTAAGGCTTAATCACTTTCAATTTTGCATAGATTTTTCGGCCTTGTGAGCTTCGAATTTTTGCTTAATTTAGGTGAGCACTTGAAATCTTATTATTAGGTGAAGCTTTCGATTATTCAGGTTGTCAATACTTCAAAACCGTGACGCTGGCGATACCTTAATGTTTTCCCAATTTAATTACATGGAAGCTATTAGAAAAGACAAGAAACCAACAATCAAGACTAAACCGCTGATTGTGGTAAAATTACACCCTTTAGGAAAAAGGCGTAAAAGCGGTAAGTATCAAACAAATGACTTTAGGAAAAATCAAGTGTTAATGACCCAATTAAGTTCGTTTCCCAAGGAGGTATATGTGTGTGAAAAACTTGTCAAATGTTTGTGATTAATGATTGGTTTAGAAGGGGATTAGAAGAGAAAATGACGAAGTCGTAAAAATAAAAATTAACACAAAATCACTATTAGAAAGTTAAAACGTAGAACCTAAAAAAATCACCAAAATTAAAATAAATTCTAAAAATTACCAAAAATTCACCAAAAATCAAAAATAACAAAACTAAGAGTTTACCAATTATCAAAACTTTTTCAAACCTTTTAAATAATTAAATATTCAATTTTTAAAAGCTAATTAAAGCCCTAAAAATCAAATAAATTATCAAAAAGCCCAAATAAAGATTTTTCAATTGATAAACCTCTAAATGACCTAAAATGATTAAAAACTATTTTTAGAAATTTTAAAACCAATAAAAACTATTTAATATGATTTAAAAACTATTAAAACTTAAAATAATTATAAAAATTAATCTAAAAGTGATAAAATTATTCTAAAAGTTGCTAAATTCCTATTTTAATGTATTTAACCTAAGAAAAATGTAAAAAGTTGGAAAAAGTGAAATTTAAAAAATAATAATAAAATAATAATAAAATAATAATAAAAATCCAAAAATTATAAAAAATTCTAAAAACTTGCAAACTAGTTTATTATAACCTAAATAATCAGAAAATGAAAGTGAAATTACCAAAATACCCCTAATGGCCCCTCAAATGGGCCAAATCCAAAAACAGTCAACCTAAATGGGCTTTTGGGCCCAAAAAGTCAAACTTGGCCCAATTGACTTGGAAAAACCCTATCTGACTTAAAATTTAATTCTAAGAACAAAACTCTAAAGGCCCAAAAGCTGAAAATGTGCTTATCACAGCTTATTGAACACCAAGCTTATTCTTATTGGGCTTTTCAGCCCAATAAGCCATAAGCTAATGCCATAAGCTCTAATTTGACACACAACCCTCTTTTTGGATGCTTAAGAGATCTGTCAAAAGAAATTTTCAATAAGCTCACTCAATAAGCCAGAAAATAGAAAAGCAAAATTCCACAAAACGATAAAATAGTCGTTTTTGAGAAATACTCAACCTCAAAAGCTGATTCAACTTGCAAAAGCTTTCAAATGGACTCAATAAGCAATATCAATCAACAAAAATCCAATAAGCACAAGCAATAAGCCAGAATAAGCACAAATGAACTTATGTAAAAGTCAAAGGACTTGGTTTTCTAGTCAAACCTAAAAGTCAACCACCCAAATGCTCCAGGATGAACAAATGGGTCAAAATATGAGCACCTATTACAAAAACAAAGTTGTTGCTGGTTAAAATAAGCTATTATAGCTTATTGAAAAGCTGACACCAAATTTGCACTATCAGTGGCAACCAGCAGGGGAAAGGGGTTCCCACTGCTTTGACTATTTGACCAAACTTATTTGAGAGTTCTGGTTTGATTCAATTGGAAACAAAGGCACCCTTGTGATCAGTGAACCACAAGGAGTCAATAGCAACAATAAAATCACAAAATGATCCACACAATAAGCCTCAATAAGCCAAACAGTTACCAGATAAGCACCATATATGCAAATAAGCAGTCAAGCACTTAATAAGCAGATTTCAGCAAAATAAGCCAACCAAACTTAACCAGATGCACACACAAGCTATATAAACTAACAATAAACACAAAGCAACAAGAATCAAACACTGAATCAAAGTAAATAGCAAGAGCAAAGCACAAAAAGTTACTGAAGAACAAAGAACATATGCAGAAACAAGTTTGCTGATATACTTGACACTTGATCCAATTTCAAGCCTCAAATCCTTCTACCCTGGTGTGATTAGCTATGATTTAGCACTTGTTACCCTTAACCTATGCTTAGATCTAGGTGTCCTCAAAATCCTAGCCAATTTTACCAAGTTATGAAGATTTTATAGCCAATCTATGAATCAATGTGTTTAAGACCACAAAACCTGCAAACAGATGCACAAATACTCCCAAATAACAGATACCAATACTTGCATAAAACACACAAGCACTTAACAAACCTCAAATCCAACTTATGCAGTAATCCCAAACACCCTTTTAAAACTTATTGTTGATCCCAAACTTAGATCGATTAAGCTTTGTGTATACGAGATTAGATCAAGTACTACACGTAGAGAAACCTTTGCTTATGAATAAAGTAACAAAGTGTTATGCGGAATTAACACTTGATCTAAAACACAATGATGTTAAACAAACTTTCACTTGTATTAGAATAATCGTACTTGGTTACAATGAAAGGGTTTAACAATCGAAAACTTATGAAAACTGATATTAAACATTAACCTAAAAGATCTTCTTTTATAGAACAAGAAGTCTTGTACAATAAGCTACGAATCAACTATTCTAGGTAAAGATAAACATAGAAAATACATTGTCGTCTCTATCCTTACTAGAAGTAATCTAGAATATAATAAACGTGTAGCTCACATCTTCCATCAGTGCTTGTCTTCAATCTGTCAACGCTTGACTTTAACTTGTCAACGCTTATGCTGTCAGCGCTCACTTTGCTCTTGTCAACGCTTAAGTTGTTCTTGTCAGCGTTCAAGTGTTCTGGCCTAAATTTATTCCCAACAATCCTCCCCTAAACTTGATATCCACTCTTATGATCAAGTTTCTGAATAAACACTAAGAACTTGGAGGAGTCTGACAAACCTTGTCATATTGATGATAAATAAATCTGATCAAATTCTTTGCCACGTCACTTGTATAGTCTATCTCCAACTGGGTGTCCTTCATCTTCTCCAAAACAGCCTTGGATATGAAATACTGAGCATCTACAAGTAAATACTCAGCAAACTTTGTAGAACTCAAATGGTATACACCAGCAGCTGAATATAACCTCCATTGAAGACCACTGAGGTCATCTTCAAGATCCTTCCATATTTCAGGATCTTCTTCATTTGTCCCACACATTCTTTTGAATGTGGTCCAAAGTTTTATTCCATTGGCTGAAGTTGGTGCTTCAGCCTCATACTTGGTCTCTAGCAACCTCCAAAGGTCCACCAAGTCTTCTCTGTCACAACTTGCAAATAAAGATATGAGAGTGGTAAAAGTGTGTACCTCCTTGCCAAATCTTCCAATTTTCCAGAATCCACATTCATCTTCCTCATAACTTACAATTGGATTCCTGGAATCTAGTGGTAACACATGCACCATATCTGAAGCTTCTAATGGGGAGAGCTTGAGGCTCTTTCTAATAATTGCTTCACTTGGATATAGTTGATTCATATCTTTTGGAAACTCAAGAATAAATCCCTTCTTTACTGGTCTAGGAACTATCATAGCTTTCTTGATTGCCATCTCTTCTGCAAGTTGCTCCTTTCTTTCATCTGAAGAAGTCTGAAAGTGTTCTCTTCTTGCACTTTCACCCAAATAGGATAAGCCCTATGTTCCAACTCATCAAATGTCAAAGCCTTCAGCTTCTGATGTGTCCATCCAACTCCATGACATTTAAGCAACATAAAGTAGAGCTTCCTTCTATCCCTTTTCAACTCAGAGAGAATGTTGCTTGCCTTGTACTTCAACATCACCTTACAATCCTGCTGAACTCTAAGAAGAATTTCGAAACCCCATATTTGATCTGAAATGGTCAAGTCTGGATTATCCATACAGCTTTCTTCCCAAGAATTGTACATCTGAACTACCTCTGGCATATCAAAATCAATTTGCAACTTCAAATCTCTCAGCCTTTCCCTAGCAAGCTCATCACCATACTCAAGTCTTTCTGGTTCAACAATCATCACACTTGAATCTGAGCTAGCTCCATCACTTTCTTCTTCAGAAGTCACAACAAATGGTGACTTTTCCTTTTCACCTTGTTCCATCATTTGCTCAGCCAATCTTCTATCAAATTCAACCTGAGCTGCATTCTTTGGAACAATTTCTTCTACCAACTTACCCTTACCCTTATCTGTTGGTGCAATTGTTGGTAGGGTAGATGATAATACCTGAGTAGGAACATCTTTGATGATAGATGATGACTGGAATACATCACCTCCATATGCAGATCTGTCAACGCCCAAATTTCCTCTATCAGCGCCCAAAATACTTCTGTCAGCGTCCAAACTTGTCTTATCAACGCTCAAATATTTTTCCTCAGCGCCTTGTGTAACCTCCCTCAACATATCTGTAAATGATAAATTTAAATTGGTTGGAGAGATTAAGGACGTATCAAAACCTTTTTGTTCCTTCAAAGTAGTAAGAGCTTCAGCAATATCCAATGATTGACCATCTTGACTGCTCTTATCACTCAGATTTCTTTGATCTTCCTCCCCTTTGGAAGACTCCTCCATACCTCCCCTTGAATGAGCACTCTCCAAAACAACAATCCTCTCCCTCAATTCTTTGAGTTCAAGGCCTTGATTACTGACAATTTGTACTAAGTCTGCATTTTGCTTTTGCAAGCTAATGCAGACAGCCGTCAATTCTAAAAGCGTCATTGGTTCCAGTCTGCCCTCTTCCAAAATGGGGATTTGACCTCCCAAGTCAGGTTCATTGGGCATGGATGAGGACTTAATTATGGTGGGACTGTCTTGGCCAGCTTCTAAGCCAGAACCAATAGTCCCAGCCTCATCCAGGTCACCAGCCACACTTGTGGTGGTGGTTCTCTCTGCTACATGGCTAGGACCACCAGAGGAGAACACTCCAGCAGTCCGTTGGCGTTTAATCAACCTATATTCAGGTGGTGTGGAAGATGGTGTAGAAGAAGGTGTAGATGTAGGTTGGTTAAGGGGTGTTTGGAATTGTGATGGTTGGGTGTCAGCGGTGGAAATAGGCATATCAACGCCCACATTAGATGTGTCAGCGTCAAAGGGATTTTGGTCTATTTGCATTTGGTCAGGTGAGGGTAAAGGTTCAGGGATAGGTTCAAGTTGTGGGTGAGGGTCAATATGAGGTTGGGGGTCTGGTTGGGGTTGTGCTGCTGCAATAACAGCAAGCATGGCTGGGGTTAATGGTAGGTCTCTATGAGGTGGTGAATTCATCTTGGTAAAAATAGCCTTCTTTTGTTCAGGGATCTTATAAAAATCATTGTGGTCCCTTGAACAATATCTTTGAGCATCAAAAACCATTTGCAGAAAACGGGGATAAGCTAAAGTCATTTTTGTCCCCTTGTTTTTACACATTCCTTCAAAAATCATTTTAGACCAGTTATAATTTTGCCCTGTTGCAATACACACAATAGCAGTTGCAATGGATCTATTGATCTCATTGTGTGCAGTACATTTGGGACTCAAACATTGAAGGAGAATGTGAATTAGGTACTTCCAGGCTGGGGGAAATTCCTGCTTATGGTACTTATTAAGAGTACCTTCATCAGGAATAGGGTATCCCAAAGCCCTAAGCCCTTGTTCTATTTCAGATACAGGAAGCATGGTTATACCATCAACATCATTAAGATGCAAGGCCTGGCGTACCAAGGCCTCAGTAACCACCCAAGGTCTCCCATGAACAATAGAAGTTAATGTTGTCACTCCATTAACTGTTGAGGAACTAACAGTGTTCCAAAACTGTTTAATGTGTGTGACTGGTATGAGTGGTGCATGAGAAAGAGCATACCTTAATGGGGATGCATTCAAATACTCCACCATCTGAGTGTATTGAGGGAACAAAGTATTATCAGCAACAAGATAAGCAATCATGTTGTGTTGAGACTTGAACCCCAAATCCAATTCTGCTGAGTTAAATCTTGGTGCCATTGATGAAAGCTGTTAATTTGATGTATAAAAGATGAAGGTTGATAAGAGAAAAATGTTAGACAAGAATTATAGATACCCTGTTTAAAATAGGAGCCAAATTTATAGGAGTGGATGAATGCACGTGATTGGTCCAAAAATAGGCAAAGATTTTCAAAAATCAATCATGAAAATATTGAAAAAGTTTATAAGTTATCTCATGCATTTAATGAAAGTAACAACTCCTAAAATTACGGTTTGAAAATATGTCAAAAAGTAACAACTGGGTAGGTCCCATTGTTTGTCAACGGTCAAATATAACCCATCAACGCCCAACGGCTATAATCTTGTCAACGTTCGCCTAAAGCCATGTCAGCGTCCATTTTGGTCACAACAACGCTTGGAAAAATCTTGTCAGCGTCCAAAAATAAAATTGTTTTAAAAAGTGAAAAATGACCTTAACAAGTAATTTATCCTAGAGAAGATAACCAAAAGCTGATAATTATCATAGGGCGGCAAGCACTGTCCAGTTATGCACACTTGCATAAGCAAGATAGACATAACAGTCCTCTAGTGTCCCTTGCTAACCAAAATTCTTAACAACCAAGTTACCTCATAAAATCCTTGTTACTCCCAGGTAAAACCCATATCAAAAGGATTCCCAAGCCTCCCAACAGACCACAACCAATTCTAGGCCAAAAATGTCTTGGCAGCATGCAAAGTTGATATACTATGCATGCTACAGTGCCTCATGGTTTAGTAAAACTAACCCATACTCACCTGTGGACACAATCTAGAATTGTGATGAGAGTATTCTAAGAATACCCAAGAGTCCTAAAGGTTCCTTAAACCTCCCCTCAAACTATGATACATGAGTTCTCAAAATATATATATGAACAATAAAAATTTATGTCAAGATAGGAATATAAATATTCCAACCATCATCCATAAACAAAACATGTCCAAATAGCTCTTCAAAGATCCATAAGCAACTCTGTATCCAATGGCATAAAGCTACCATTACCTGCACATTTAGATGAAAACCACAAAACTAACATTTATTGCTAACATCGTCCCGACAACACTTATCAGCGTTGAAGAAACTCTTGTCAGCGTTAGACAATAATATCTCCAACAACGGCAAAATAACCCTTGACAGCGTTACAATTACCTTTGTCAGTGTTAGAAAAATAATGTGGAAAATCTAAATCATCACAAAGACCAATAACAATGCATTATCCTGTACATACTTTTACAAAAAGATTCCAAAACACATATTAAGTGAGATTAACCATTCCAATATTTGTTACCAAATATTGAAATCTTCCAGCATCAAAAGGTTTAGTTAATAAATTAGCTACATTATCTTCTGTATCTACCCTATCTGGTTGTATTAAACCTTTCTCAAAGCAATCTCTTATAAAATGATGTCTAATTTCTATGTGTTTGGTTTTAGAATGATGTATAGGATTTTTAATAATGCATAAAGTACTGTTATTGTCTACAAAAATCTTGGTATGCATAAAATTATACCCATAATCTAACAGCTGGTTCTGAATCCATAAGACTTGTCCACAACAAGCAGCTGCTGCAACATATTCTGCTTCAGTTGTAGAGTTTGCCACCACTGTCTGTTTCTTGCATTGCCAAGATATTAATCTGCTCCCAAGAAATTGACATCCACCAGTTGTGGATTTCCTATCAAACTTGTCACCACCATAATCACTGTCTGAATATGCAATAAGATCCAATGGAGAATCTTTTGGGTACCATAATCCAAGATCTGGATAACACCTTAGGTACCTAAAAATTCTTTTCACAGCAAAAAGGTGACATTCTTTGGGAGTCACTTGATGGCGTGCACATGCACACACAGCAAACATGATGTCAGGTCTTGAGGCTGTAAGATACATCAATGATCCAATCATTGATCTATAGTGCCTAACATCCACATCCTTTCCAGCTCCAATTTTTCCCCAAGGGTGTTGTCTATCCATAGGAGTGGAAGCCTCCTTTTCATGTGGAGAAAAACCATATTTCTTCAAGATTTCAGCTACATACTTGTCTTGGGAGATGAAGATACCATCTTCTTTCTGCTGAACTTGTAAACCTAGAAAGAAGTTCATCTCACCCATTGCACTCATCTTGAATTTATCTGTCATGAGCTTGGAAAAGTCCTCACTCATTTTTGGATCAGTAGACCCAAAAATGATATCATCAACATAGACCTGCACAAGCAACACATGTTTTCCTTTCTTCTTTGTAAATAGTGTCTGATCTATCGTGCCCCTTTTGAAACCATTTTCCACCAAGTAGGTGGACAATGTACCATACCATGCTCTTGGGGCTTGATTAAGTCCATACATTGCTTTCTTCACTCTATAAACCTTGTCTGGATTCTCAGGATCTTCAAAACCAGGAGGTTGCATGACATATACTTCCTCAACAATTGTCCCATAGAGGAAAGCACTCTTCACATCCATTTGGTAAACAGTAAAATTCATACAAGAGGCATAAGCTAGAAAAATTCTTATAGCTTCAATTCTTGCAACTGGTGCAAAAACTTCTTCATAATCAATTCCTTCCTCTTGTGTATATCCCTGAGCTACCAAACGTGCCTTGTTTCTGACCACAATGCCTCTTTCATCTTTCTTGTTCCTTAGAACCCATCTTGTCCCAATTGGTCTCACATATCTAGGACAATCAACCAGCTCCCAAACATCCTTTATAGCAAATTGGTGAAGCTCATCCTGCATTGCTTCCACCCAACTTGGTTCCTTGAGAGCATCAAAAATTTTCTTGGGTTCTTCCTGTGACAGAAAACAGGCAAACAAACATGCTTGTACAAGAGGGGTATCAACCTTCTTGTGTATATTGGCAATAAATCCTCCAAGACCTTGATGGGATCTTCTTGTCTGAACTGGAGCCATAACATCACCAATGATCTGAGATGTGGGGTGATCCTTTGCTATGGAAGTGAGAACTCCTCCTTCAATAAGTCTGGTGTCCTCAATTTCACGCTCCATGTTGCCAATATCTTCTTCATCTGACTCTGTTTGATCAACATGAATCTCTTCATGGACATTAGAAGGTCCACCTTGTTCAAAATGTGAAGAGAAAAGATGTGCAAAGGTGTTGTCAAATTCTGATCCTTGTTTGTCAGCGTTAGGGCTAACAACGCTTGAACTGCTTGTATCAGCGTCTGATCCATCAGCGTCTGAAATGCTCTTGTCAGCGCTTGATTTCCCTTTGTCAGCGCCTGAAGAAGTATGCACGTTTGTATTTGGTGGTATCTGAAAACCACCATTATCCTTTCTAGCAGCAGCAGCAGCAGCATAATACTCATATGTCCATATAGGAAGTGTAACATATTCTTGTGTGGGAGATGATTCAACTGCTGGTGGTCCATCCTCCTTAGCAACCTGTATACCTGAAACATTACCAATTCTCTTTTCCAAAACACTTGAAGTTACCTTCACAATGTCTGGATCAGTAACAGGCATATAATTTAAAGCTCTAGATAAAGGTTCTAAGTCAAACAACCAATTTGGACCACTTTCAGGATCACTAGGTTTACTTTCTAAAAACCTAACATGTACCTTTTCAAGTATACGTTTTTCCTTTTTAATGTAAACCCTATATCCTTTGCTCTGCACTGAATAACCCATGAAGTAGCCTTCATCACCTTTTGAATCAAATTTACCTAGGGCCTCACTAGTTTCTAAAACAACTACATGACAACCAAATGGCTTGAGAAAGCCAATATTGGGCTTCCTTCCCCAAAGTAATTCATAAGGTGTCTTATTATGTATCTTGTTGACCAATGCCCTATTTTGAACATAACAAGCTGTGTTAACAGCTTCAGCCCAAAAGGCTATAGGAAAGTGGGCATCAACCAACATGGTTCTGGCTGCTTCAATAAGGGTCCTATTCTTCCTTTCAGCAACCCCATTTTGTTGTGGGGTTCTAGCTATGCTAAACTGCCTAGTAATCCCTTTCTTGGCACAAAAATCATCTAACAACTGATTTCTAAACTCACCCCCATTGTCACTTCTAATAATTTTGACCTCATTACCATTCTTCTTCTCTATCAGGGTAATGAAATTAATCAGACTTTGGGCAGTTTCACTTTTCTTGGCTAAAAAGAAAGTCCATGTAAACCTGGAATAATCATCAGTAATAACAAAACAGTATGATTTTCCCTTCAAACTTTCTATATTAGTTGGACCAAAGAGGTCCATATGCAATAAGTGAAGTGGTTTAGAACTAGAGTGCACCTGTTTAGACCTGAATGAGACCTTGTGCTGCTTGCCCTTAAGACATGCAACACAAGAGTGGTCATTGTGGAAAGCCTTTTCAGGCAAACCATCAACTAAACCAAGCCTCACAAGTCTATTGATATTCTTAAAGTTTATGTGCCCTAATCTCCTGTGCCAAAGATTACTTTCATCTACTGAGGCTTTAGCATACAGACATGACATTTTATTATTTACCTTAATTCCATTAAGATTCACATTATATATGTCTTTATGCCTTGGTGTTCTAAAATCTATATATTTTTCTTCAGGAAGCTTATAATCTTTGCTTAACACCAAGCACTCAGTATCTGTGAAAAGAACCTTATTTTTGTTATCACACACTTGTGATACACTAAACAAATTATAATCCAGTTCTTTTACCAAGAAGACATTCTCAAACCGTAGATTGTTGGTGACAAGGGTTCCTTTTCCTGTAATTGTTCCATAGCCCCCTCCAAAGTATACCTTATCACCATCTTGAATAGGAGAGAAATTGGTCAGATAGTCTTCCTTTCCTGTCATGTGCCTTGAGCATCCACTATCCCAGTATCCATAATCATTGATCTTCTTCTGAATGCCCTGCACATAAAGAAAACACATTAGTTTTCTTTGGGAACCCAAGCCTTAGAAGACTTGGATTCATTTGGTTGTTCAACAAGAACAGACTTGGTTCTCATAACAACCCCATTTTCATCCCTGTTTGAATGAAATTCCCAGTTAACCCTAATTGGTGTTGACAATGCCTTAGAAATATAATGAAACCTGTTGCATGTCATAGAAATACCAGTAGAATTAGGGTTTTGGTCTTGTTTTGGTCTCCATGTTAAGCTAGTAGAAGCTTTAGACCTATTTCCCTGTGGTTGCAAATACCTAGGTTTAGCAGTGTGTGTGTCAGCGCTGAAATTTCTCTTGTCAGCGCCCCGATTGCTCGTATCAGCGTTGAACCTAGGGTTTGCTACAGGAACCCATTGCCTATTTGACCAAGTGTTTGACTTTTGAAAAGGTCTTAGGCCTTGTGTGTTAGACCCTCTAGAAAAGAATGGGACTGGTCTAACAACTTGTGAACTTTTGTTCACAAAGGTATTGGGTCTGACAGTGTTTGACCTATGTTGACTTTTGTCAGCGCTGAAATGGTTCCTATCAGCGTTGACATTGGAAGCGTTGACACATTTGTATGCCAAATGTGAGAAGCTACCACATGTGTAACAAGCTTTTCTAGACATAGTCTTAGGTCTAGAAGCAAAGAAGCCTGTTCCATGGTTACTAACTTGGCTTTTTGGTGACCTAGTATTTCTATACATCTCAGCATACTTAACACTAGGTTTTCTAACAGTTTGTAAGCCAAGGTCAACAGCTTTGCCAGTGGTAGGGTGTGTGATCTTAATAGGTTTACGATCAATGGACTCATCAATTGGTATCATGTTTGGTGTGGGCTCATTTGGACTTTCACACAATAACCCTCCCTTAACAAACAAGGTGTGGTTAGCTTTCTTCCACTCATCTAGGTCAGTCAGTTTTTGCTTGTATTCCTCAACTGGGGAAATCACTCTAGGTGGAGGAATGAATTCCTCCTCTTGGCATTCTGGCAAGCCAGTCCAAGATAAGTCCTTTGATTGGACACCATAGAAATCCCCAGCTGGTGGTGGGACAACAGTATAATTATTCATCCCAATCCCACTCATATCTTTAGAGTCTCTTTGTTTGCTAACACACTCTCCTAGGGATTGTGTGGCCTTATCAAATCTCTGGATTTTAAGACTCACATTATCTTTATTTTTGTTAGCCTCCTCTAACTGAGCTATCAAATCAAGATTAACCCTATTTACTATATCTTGAACATCTTTACTCTGAAATAACTCATGTTTTAAGATGTTTATTTGATCCTTTAAATCAAACTCCATTTTCTTATACTCAGCTACTGTCTTTTCTGTTTGGGTAAGAGCAATTTGATAATTAGATACTTTGCATCTTTCAGTACTTGCCTCATCTAATAATTTAACTATCTCTTGTTTTAATTTCTCAGTATTTAAACGACAACCCTTAGAACAGAAAGCATCATCATATACCTCATTATCTGATGAAGAGGAGGAGTGTGCCATGAGAGCATATTCAGCATGCTCTTCTTTAACTTCAGCAACCAAAGCTCTGTCCTCTTCCTCATTCTTAGCCATCCAGCTCCAATCCCATTCTCCAACGCCATCAATTTGTTGAACAGCAACCATGGCCTTGGGATCTGGGCTTTTAATCATTTGGCTTGAAGGCTTCCCAGCATCAGATCTTCTTGGAAATCTACATTCCCTCATAAAGTGCCCCATCCTATGACAGTTGTAGCACTCAACCTTGGACTTGTCAAATCCAGCAACATCCTTAGCATTAAAGGTCATCTTCTTCTTGAACCTTTTATTGAACCTGTTTGCTCTTAAACTCACAAGAGCCATAGTCCACTTGATGTCCATCTCTTCCAATTGTTCATCACTTATCTGCTCAAGATCTTCATATGTAATCCTTGAATCACTGGGCAAAGAAGCAATGAATGCACACACAGTATCTAGATCAAAACCAGCAGGTTTAATTCTATCAGCGCCATGATTGTGTGTGTCAGCGCTTGAGTACAAAGCGTTGACAGGATATGATCCAGCGCTGACAGATTGACATCCAGCGCTGACACCTTGAGATCCAGTTGCTGAATGTCCATAGAAGTTCATGGAATCAAATTGGCCTTCACTTTGTGAGAAGAAGGCCATGTTGCCGCTGGAAGATTTATTATCACTTTCCAATTGCCATTCATTCTCCAACAGTCTTAGTTTGTTGAAGATGTCATCGAACCTGGAAGTCTTGTGGGTGTTATTGACAAGAATAGATCTTGTCTCAATCTTCCATACATCACCAAGGCTTTTGAGAAAAGTAGCATTCAATTCAGGGTCATCAATCTGTTTTCCCATGAAGGAAAGTTGACTTGTGATGTCAAGAAGTCTACTTCTCACACTGCTGAGATTCTCATTAGGTTGAGCTTTAAAGACAGCATACTCATGCAATAGTTGCTTCTTCTTTTCTTCTTTTGTATCAGCATTGCCACCATGTGCTACTTCAAGAGCTTCCCAAAGCTCTTTTGCAGACTCAAAGCGTTTGTACTTGTGCTGATTCTCATGACCTAGGGCATGTTTCAAGATGTTCAAGATTTTCATGTCCACCCTCTTCTTGGCTATGTCTTCAACAGCTACAGCTCTCCCATCTTCAGGCTTTTCCACCTTATCAGATTCAGGACAATTAGGAACAGCTGTCCTTGTGGCAATTGCAGCAGTAATCTTTGCTGCTTTATCGAATGTGTTCCCGTATTCGATAATCTCCCAAAGAGTGTAGTCATGAATAGCTATATATTGCTCAAAATTGGACTTCCAAAGCTCAAAGTTCCTGGCATCAAACATGGGAATTTTGATACTAGGGTTTGAGAAGTTGTTTTGTAACAAAGCAGGAGGTTGGTTTGTGCCAGACATGATGTTTTTAGGGTTTTTAGGGTTTTTGGTGTTTTAGGGTTCTTGCGTTACTTAAAGATCAAAAGTTTCTCAACAAGCTCTGATACCACTTGTTGATCCCAAACTTAGATCGATTAAGCTTTGTGTATACGAGATTAGATCAAGTACTACACGTAGAGAAACCTTTGCTTATGAATAAAGTAACAAAGTGTTATGCGGAATTAACACTTGATCTAAAACACAATGATGTTAAACAAACTTTCACTTGTATTAGAATAATCGTACTTGGTTACAATGAAAGGGTTTAACAATCGAAAACTTATGAAAACTGATATTAAACATTAACCTAAAAGATCTTCTTTTATAGAACAAGAAGTCTTGTACAATAAGCTACGAATCAACTATTCTAGGTAAAGATAAACATAGAAAATACATTGTCGTCTCTATCCTTACTAGAAGTAATCTAGAATATAATAAACGTGTAGCTCACATCTTCCATCAGTGCTTGTCTTCAATCTGTCAACGCTTGACTTTAACTTGTCAACGCTTATGCTGTCAGCGCTAACTTTGCTCTTGTCAACGCTTAAGTTGTTCTTGTCAGCGTTCAAGTGTTCTGGCCTAAATTTATTCCCAACACTTATTTTCACAAATTTTCAAAGGATCATTAAGATTCAACCCACAAATCAGATCAATAACACCTCATTAACATCAAACCAAGCCAAATCAACAATAAACATCCACAATAACACAGATTCAAGCACAAATCCACAAAAATCACAAATATTCAGAAACTTAAAGAGAAAATGAAAAGGGAAGAAGGTGTAAACCTCCAAGACCTACATCCAGGCCCTGGATTGTTTGAGCTGAGGTACTAGCAAAACAAGTACCAGCTTCCAATGCTGCTAAGATGAACAAACACAAGGGTGAGATCAAATAAACAAGGACTTTCTGATTTTTGATGCACAAGCTTTATCACTTAAAACCTTGCCTCAAAAACCTTCAAACATATAAATGGAACTCAGAATTAGGCTATTCCAACACCAAACTTTTAATAAACAAGAACAAGATTTCTCAAAATTCAGAAAATCAAATTTTATTACTTAAAAAGGAATTACAAAGATTGATAGCCTAAAACTGGAACAAAAGATCTCTCACATGTTGAGGAGTCTTTATATAGGCAAATGCCAAGGCTACACTGTTCACAAACCCTAGAACTGAATTTCCCTAAATTCCCTTGAGTCTTCTAGACGAATTCTTGGTGTGAGCTGTCCAAAATGATCTTGGCTGTTCATTTTAGCTTTGGAATGAAGCAAGGAAGCATAACTGTTGATTTTGCCATGTCAGATAACTTGGAGGCCAAGGTGTCATGTGATTGGTTAAACGGGAATTGGGGGTGGGGTCCATAGTGAGTGGGATTAAGGGTTTTAAGGTTGGGATAGGTTTCTGCATGTGTGAATCACACATGTGCAAAGGTAATTGATTTTTACCCTTTGATTTAAGTTGTGTAAAATCTGGGCTGTAAAGGTGAATAGTACTCTTGTTTGATCCGTTTTTGTAAGAGTGAATAAGTGTTTGGCGCAAAATGTGTTTGAATGTTTCATTTGCACAAGTTCAGCCCTTGTTCTTCCTTTCTCTTTTCTTTTGTGTTTTAAAACCCATCAGCGCCCATTTAAGCTTGTAACAACTTTCACCATTTGGCAATTTTGGCACATAACTTTTCAAAAGGGTTTTCAAGGGTTCTTTTTGCCATTTTAAGATATTTTAAGGACTGATTTTGAACATTCTTGATCTTCAAAGGTCTTCATTGCATCTTTGACTTTATGAGGGACCATTATTGGCAATTTTGATTTGTTGAGGGACTATTCTTGCCATTTCTTCAAAGTTGAAGGACCTTTTGTGTAATTTTGACAAACTTAAGGGACCAAACTTGTAATTATTAATATACAAGGGTTTTAAGTGTCATTTCTTCAATAAATGAGGATCAATCTTGTTTGTCTTCAAGTCTTCAAGGGTATTTGTTGAAAATTCCATGATTAGGGCCCGGTTCTTTGTACGGCTTCGTTTCTCGTGTCCGTTTTTCCTTGTAACTTGTGATCTTTTGTCTTTTTCACGATATCCATACCTAAAATACACAAGTAAACAAACACAAGCATATATATGGTATTTAATGACATTTTTGTGCATTTAAAGCCCGAAAAGAACGATGAGATCATGTATAAATGCCATCTCATCACTCCCCCATACTAAGCCATTGCCGTGCCCTCACGCAATGCTAGAATAAAGTATCTAAGCATCACCAAAGTTCAATTTTATTAACCTTTATTGAGGAGTAAAAAGACTTGCAACATACTACGAAGGTGTGTAAAGACATAATGTATGATTCTCATCACCAAACGTGACTTTTAGGGTCAAAGAATAGAAACAAGTAAATGTCCCTTAGAGTAAACTTCGTCATCCTTGATTGTCATACATTCCATGCTAAGTGCAAAAACAAGATCATTGTTGGTACAAGTCACAATTCTAACACTACTCATACGTCCAAATTGTGTAATACTTTTTCTCCCCGCAATCCTAGTTATTATAAAAGGAAATGGGTTACTAGCATTTTTTATCTAATTGTCATGGATCACAAGTGATTCATATTGACTTATTTGAGTAGTTATTAGTCCGAAAGCAAAGTAGCATGATTTGATCAATAGTTAGCCGAAGGACAAAATCTTTTAAAACGGCTTCTCGTGTATCTCCTTAAGTTCATATCTTGGCATAACTCGTTTCACGATTTGAGACCTTTCTCGGACCGATATTTGGCATGTACTTCATACTTCAAATCTTGGGAAGACGTTCTTGAAATAATGGTCTTCTCTTCATAAGTTTGGAATTTCTTCACTTGACGTTTTTGAGAGATTCTTCATATTGGACCACGACTTCATCATTTTTCTTCAATATTTATTTTGGATTTTGATATACAACGATCCGCCTCCTTTTCGGACTTGGATATATTTATCCTCATACCTTGTTAGGGTCTTTTTGGATAGACTTTCTCCATTCTTTAGGGGAGTACTTGCTTCTCGTCGTGTGTCTCGATCCTTCATATTGATTTAGGAATAATGATACTTCACATCATCTTTGGATCTTTAGCAAAAATAGAGCTCCTCATGCCTTGTTAGGGCCTTTTTGGATAATTGCCAATCTTCGCGTCCCGCTTCAATAAGTTATGCCTTGGCTATGAACTCTATTCAACCCCGAGCAACTTTTAAACGATCTTGCGCTAGAGGCTAAGTAACCTTTCAAATCGTACGACCTTACTTATTGCAATTATGATTTATTCCTAATGCATTGATCTTATGGGAAGAAAAAGCCACAATTAAAAACATATGAGTTTTTGAAAGAACATTTTCATGATCTACGTTTAGCATGATCACTTGTCTAACTCTATCATTTCTCGTTCTTCACTATATTAAGACCTCTAATTAAAGAGACTCGTGAATACTTAGCCATGCAAGTCAAAATTAAGCCAAATTTGGATTAGCTTTCATTAAGACTATATCAAATCAAAGTTTTGGGTTTTCAAGCCACCTATAGGATCTTGCACTTTCTTGGACTTTTTCAAGTTTAGAGAATGCGTTTTAAAGTTCCCTTGATAAGTGACTTTCTAGAATCAATTATAGGAACTTGCGAAAAGTTCTTGTTCTTAAACCGAATGAATTAAGACTTTCGCGTTTTAAAGCTCCCTATATAAAAGTCTAGCAAAACTTGATTTGAGCGAGTTAAGGAATGTAAATGGTTCCAAATGCCCATCAAGTCAAAAATTAACTCTTATTCTACCCATCGGAAAATATACATTCGTGTCTTAAAAACACTTATGAAAACTAAGAAAAATTTTAAAATTTGGCCATTTTTAGCCTTATTTGCAAAACAAAACATTGAAAATTGGAAAGCGTGAGGGCGTAGCAAAGAAAGTACCTATTCACCCCCCATACTAAAAGTAAACATTGTCCTCAATGTTTCGAGTCTAAAGGTGGAGCACCCCCATACTAGAGACGAAGAGTCGAATGCTTAGGATCTAGCATGGAAAGGGTGATCAACAATATATCTAAAGCCGTTTATTAAGTATGCTAAAAGATAATTGTTAGAACAATAAAGGATATGTCATGGATTCGTGAAAAACTTCTTCAAACGAACGATGGAGGCTCACGTAAACGAACACGAGAGTCTTCAATCGTAGATGATGATGATGATCTAGATAACATAATCACAAACAACCACGAGACAACGAGTTGAAAGGGTACAAGTCCCCTTAGTGAATAGTGAGTATAAAAGATAAGCATGGGATCTCCCCCACGAGGCACCTCGTTTTTTATTACCGAGTCATGAGCTCGACTCGATCCCCTCAATGCTAATTATCATTGGGGAAGGTGTCTTGGTCGGGGGAAACCATTGAAGGAATTTCCCCACCAAAGTAGTGCTTAAGCCTATGTCCATTCACCTTGAAATTAGGGCCATCATCTTGAGCTAGCTCAATGGTCCCATATGGCAACACTTGTGTAATGGTGAACGGACACGACCAACGAGATTTCAATTTCCCGGAAAATATCTTAAGACGAGAGTTAAAAAGCAACACTTGATCACCAACGTTAAAAACCCGGTTTTTAATCTTTAAATCATGAAACTTTTTAGTCTTTTCTTTAAAAATTAATGAATTTTCATAAGCATTATCCCTTAATTCATCCAATTCATTCAATTGTATTTTCTGGTGATCTCCCGCGGTCTTCAAGTCAAAATTAGCATGCTTAAGGCCCAATATGCCTTATGCTCCAACTCAATGGGCAAATGACAATTTTTCCCATAGACTAACTTATAAGGAGTGCAACCGATAGGTGTCTTATAAGCGGTCCTAAAGGCCCATAAAGCGTCATCGAGTTTGTCGGACCATGAAGCACGGTTTTCTCCAATAGACCTCTCTAAAATCCTCTTCAAAGCTCGGTTCGAAACCTCGACTTGCCCACTCGTTTGCGGGTGATAAGCCGTAGAAAGACGATGTGTAACCCCATATTTCTTTAGAACCTTTTCGAATTGGTCATTACAAAAATGGGTTCCACGATCGCTTATAATAGCACGAGGGGTTCCGAACCGAGAGAATAGTTGCTTCAAAAACTTCTCTACCACACGAGCATCATTAGTAGGCAAAGCCTTAGCTTCCACCCACTTAGAAAGGTAGTCCACCGCGACGAGGATATATTTGTTGCCATGAGACGTTGGCACGAATCACACGACTTTACTAGTGCGTGTGCATCACGATAGATAGAAGGCCAAAAGAAACCGGCATCGAACACTTTCTTAGCCGTGAGATTAGCACCGTGGTGACCACCCGTGGGTCCCTCGTGACAAGCTCTAAGGATATTAGAAGCTTCGGCACCAAACACACAACGTCGAACGAGTTGATCCGCACAAATCCGAAAGAGATAAGGGTCGTCCCAAAAATAGAACTTGACGTCACGAAAAAATTTTCGTTTTTGTTGTGTCGTCATACCCTTGATTATGAAATTGCCCGCATGGTAATTTGCAATGTCGGCAAACCATGGGGTGGTGTCTTTAGAATTCACTACACCGAGAGTCTCAAGAGGAAATGTTTCGGTAATTTCCTTGTTCTCGAAAACATCTTTGTGAGGATCTTCTAGACGAGAGAGATGATCGGCCGCTAGATTCTCGGCTCCTTTTTTGTCAAGCACGGTGACATCAAATTCTTGGAGGAGGAGCATCCAACAAAGCAATCTCGGCTTAGCATCTTGCTTAGCTAAGAGATACTTGATAGCCGAATGGTCGGTATACACGATGCTTTTAGTCAAGACGAGATAAGGTCGGAATTTCTCAAAAGCATAGACCACGGCAAGGAATTCTTTTTCCGTTGTGGTGTACTTTAATTGAGCCTCGGTCATCGTCTTACTAGCATAGTGGATAGGACGAAAATGCTTGTCATAACGTTGCCCTAAGACGGCCCCTATAGCATAATCACTTGCATCGCACATGATTTCAAAGGGTAATTCCCAATTAGGAGCAACAAGAATGGGAGCTTCGGTAAGTTTCCTTTTGAGAGTCTCGAAAGCCTTAACACAATCCTCATTAAAGTTAAAAGGAGCATCCTTCTCGAGAAGGTGTGTCATAGGACGAGAAATCTTCAAAAAGTCCTTGATGAAACGACGATAAAAGCCCGCGTGGCCTAGGAAACTCCTAACTCCCTTAACGGTTTTGGGATGAGGTAACTTGGCGATGACGTCTACCTTAGCTTTATCAACCTCAATCCCCGCCTTCGACACCTTATGTCCTAAGACGATTCCTTGCTTACACATGAAATGACATTTCTCCCAATTAAGCACAAGATTGGTTTCTTCACAACGTTTTAACATTTGCTCGAGATTAGATAAACATGACGTGAACGAATTACCAAACATCGAGAAGTCATCCATAAACACTTCCATCGACTTCTCGATCATATCGTGAAAAATCGCCATCATACACCGTTGAAACGTATCGGGTGCATTACAAAGTCCGAAAGGCATCCTACGATAAGCGAACGTTCCATAAGGACACGTAAACGTAGTCTTCTCTTGATCACAAGGGTCGATAGGGATTTGAAAGTAACCGGAAAAACCATCTAAAAAGCAATAGAATTCATTTCCCGCAAGTCGCTCCAACATTTGATCCATGAAGGGCAAAGGAAAGTGGTCTTTACGAGTGGCGTCATTTAACTTTTGGTAGTCAATACACACCCTCCAACCGGTCACAACACGAGTGGGAATTAACTCGTTGTTTTCATTAGGCACAACGGTCATTCCTCCCTTTTTAGGGACACAATGGATTGGGCTCACTCATGGGCTATCGGATATAGGATAAATCATTCCCGCGTCAAGGAGTTTAAGGACCTCCTTTTTAATAACATCGTGAATTTTGGGATTCACCCTTCTTTAACTTTGAATTGCGGGTTTGTAGTCCTCCTCCATTAAAATCTTGTGAGTACAAAATTTTGGGTCAATACCCTTAATGTCGGATATTTTCCACGCAATTGCCCCTTTATGAGCCTTAAGAATTTTCAAGAGCTCGGTTTTTTCATCATTAGCAAGACCTTTTGCAATAATAACCGGCAACTTGTCATCACCTTCCAAGAATGCGTATTCAAGGTGAGAAGGAAGATCTTTCAATTAAAGGATAGGTGGTTCCTCGATTGAAGATTTTGTTTCAACACTCATAACTTCCATCGGCGAAAGAAATGGTGGAATAGAAATTTCATCACTAATCAACACCTCATCTTCATTGTCGATTTCATTTGAAGTGAAATCGCCTCCTTGGAATGGAGTGAGATTTGGTGTGGAATTAGCAAGAATCGGATCCAAAATAGTGGGATTGCCACATGACGAGCTATCGGAAAAACCCAACACTTCTTGTGAAAACTCATCGCAAACCACATCAACGATGTCAATGTGATTGATGGTAGCGATTGCATAAACATGAGAAGGTTTCGAGTTTTGAGTAGCGTTTATAACAAGTTCCTCTTCGTTGAATCTCAAAGTGATAGTTCTCGCATGAACATCGATAAGCGATCTCGAAGTGTCTAAAAATGATCGACCTAAAATTAGAGGAACTTGAGGATCCGCGGGGATGTCAACTACTATAAAATCAACGGGATAGTAGAACTTCCCCACTTTCACGAAAACATCTTCGGCTACTCCACATGCCATAATCGTAGAATGATCGGCCATCTCGATGGACATGTTCGAAGGAATGAGATCCGGAAGCGAAAGCGATTTCCAAATGGAAAATGGCATCAAATTAATGCTCGCACCAAGATCGGCCAATGCGAGGCATTCTTTCATATCTTGTATGTCACAAGGAATGAGAAACTTTCCGGGATCACCAACTTTTTCTGGTATGCGGTTAAGATAAACCGAAGAACAATTAGCAAGCTTTGAAAGCTTTTCCTTATCGCTCATCATACTTTTAAAAGTGGAAGCGAAACGAGGCATATATAACAACGCGTCGGCTAAACTCACATCAAAATGCACTTGTTGAAACATTTTTATAAAAAGCTCGATTTGTTGTTTGTTACGTTCTTGCAACTTCTCTTTGTTTCGTCTCGAAGGGTAGGGTAAAGGTGGTGTGGGTTGGTCATTAGGCAACGGCCTTGGAAACTCGGGTTCCACAATTGGTATTGGTTCGACCGTAGGTGTGGTATGAGCGGTACTTCGTGGGATTGTAATGTGCTCCTTTTCGACCATCACCTCGGGTTCTTTCTCGGTTTCCTTCTCCTTAGAAGTACTTGTACGAGAGATTGGTTCCTTGAAAGTTTTACCACTTCGTGTAGTAATAACCTTCATTTCTCCCTTCGGGTTGGCAATGGTATCACTAGGAAGACCACCCGAAGAAGAGGGCTTACACATGATTGCTTCAAACATTTTAGCCATTCGGTCCTCAAATTTTGATTGCCTAGCATCCGCTTTTAATAACTCTTGCTTAATCTCATGTTGTCCTAATTCCATATTTTGTTGATTTTGTTGAAGACGTTGGACATTTCCTTCCATTTTGTTTGCATGAGTTTTTAGTTCATTAGCAAGTTCATTTTTAAGCTCGTTTTTCAACTCGGATCTTAAGCTAATCATCTCACGTTGCATATTATCAAATTTAGCATCATTTGCTTTAGCATAATCCAAAAATTCTCCTTGCAAATTCTTAGTGTGAGCATTTTGAAAACCTTGTGTAGTGTTTTGAAAATCACGGTTTTGGTTTTGATTAGAGATTTGTCCATTCCCACTTTGATAATTCCCTTTGTTGTAATTGCGTGTGTTGCCTTGGTAATTACCTTGGTTGTTGTTTCGATAATTGTTAACATTTTGGTTTGGTGGAGCTTGATTTGGACGGGAACCTTGACCGTTTTGGTTGTAAGTTCCCGTTGCTACATAAGCACTCGAAGTGTTACCATCCGCGGTAATGCACTCGGAAAGATCAGTAGCTCCCCACAAGATAAACAACTCTTAGCAACCGTTTTAACCGAAGCGGAATTGGAAGCTTCTTGAGCCTTCCAATGGGACATAAGATTAGCAAATCTATCAAAAAACCGATTTTCCTCATTAGCTTCATCATGTAAGGCGTTAATGCTACGAGACGATTGTGACGAAGATGACGAACCCATATTGGCAACACTCGATGTGTTACGAGGGTTATAAACCTTAGATCTATTTTCAATGATTTGTAAAGCCTCATTTGTCGTCTTGCACAAAAAATTACCACCCGCGGCGGCATTCAAATAATCTCGTTCATGATCATTAAGCCCATTATAAAAAGTATCCACTTGATGCAATTCCGTAAAATCATGGTGTGGACATTCATGTAACATTTCTTTAAAGCGTTCCCATGCCATTGAAAAACTTTCATTATTTCTTTGCACAAATCGTGAAATCTCATTTTTTAAGTGTGTTGTTTTAGATGGTGGAAAAAACTTATTCACAAACTTAGAAACGAGATCGTCCCATGTCAAAATCGAATTTGGCGGTTCTTTCTCGAGCCAAATTTTTGCGGGTCCATCCAACGAGTATGGAAACAACATCATCTTAATGGCGTCATGTGGAACATCCTTAAATTTGCTAGTGGCGGTGAGACGGTTGAAATTCCTAATGTGGTAATGCGGGTTGTCTTTCTCGTGACCTCTAAACTTATTTGCTTGCAACATCGACATTAAACCCGTCTTAATCTCGAAATTCTCCGCAAGGATGCCGGGAATCACAATAGCCTCTCCAAAACCCTCGGTGGGTGCTTGTAGCAACTCCATCATAGTACGATTAGCCATGACGACTTCTTGTTCTACAATAGGTTCAACAATTGGAGGTTCTTCAACAATCAACGTCTCTTGATTGGCTTGCTTTTGAAGTCGTTTACGAGCTCGTTTTGCTTGAATACGAGTGATCATAAACGTCACGAAGAATGGGAGGTGAGCAAAGAAGATTCTTTTTGGGTGTTTTGTGAATTTTCAATTTTTTTGTGTTTTAGATGATATTTAATTTTTTTGGATTTTGGTGTATCTTCGTAGACAACAATCTACAAAATCTCTCCTCGAATCAAACTCTTGATTAAAGAAGCCTCAAAGGAATGAAAACGATCACGTGGAGTGAACGCCTTCGAATGACTTTAGAACTTTGGTGAAAACCAAATTGTTCAAGAGGGTTTCATCACAAAGAAAACCAAGCAAATATAGTATACGTAATAATACTTTGGGCGGCAAAACCCTCGATTAGCCTTCAATCTCAAAATACTCACAAGGAAGCGGGGAAACGAGGCGGCGCGAAGCACTTAAGAGCCTTTTTCCTTAGGGTATATTTTATAATACCCGCCTTATACCCACCTTATAGTTTGTATTTTTCAAAATCGAGCTTCACGAAAGTATTTATCTATTTTTGCCTTTTTCTTTTTGTTTGAGATTCGAATACAATAATTAGGAGATCAAATCCCAATTAAGGTTGTGTTTTCACACTTTTGGAGATATTATAAATTTATTGTGATACTTAATACAATATAGTAATATTTATACAAGAAAAACCAAGAAAACCGATAATACGTATTAGTAGAGTTCTACTAATACAAATACTATTTGGTTAATATTAAAAACAACAATGCAAATTAATCACGACACACCTCCCCGACAGTGGCGCCAAAGTGATTGTAGTAATTTACACCTCTTGTTTAGGAAAACAAAAGAGCGTAAATGAGCGGTAAGTATCAAACAAATGACTTTAGGAAAAATCAAGTGTTAATGACCCAATTAAGTTCGTTTCCCAAGGAGGTATATGTGTGTGAAAAACTTGTCAAATGTTTGTGATTAATGATTGGTTTAGAAGGGGATTAGAAGAGAAAATGACGAAGTCGTAAAAATAAAAATTAACACAAAATCACTATTAGAAAGTTAAAACGTAGAACCTAAAAAAATCACCAAAATTAAAATAAATTCTAAAAATTACCAAAAATTCACCAACAATCAAAAATAATAAACTAAGAGTTTACCAACTATCAAAACTTTTTCAAACCTTTTAAATAATTAAATATTCAATTTTTAAATGCTAATTAAAGCCCTAAAAATCAAATAAATTATCAAAAATCCCAAATAAAGATTTTTCAATTGATAAACCTCTAAAATGACCTAAAATGATTAAAAACTATTTTTAGAAATTTTAAAACCAATAAAAACTATTTAATATGATTTAAAAACTATTAAAACTTAAAATAATTATAAAAATTAATCTAAAAGTGATAAAATTATTCTAAAAGTTGCTAAATTCCTATTTTAATGTATTTAACCTAAGAAAAATGTAAAAAGTTGGAAAAAGTGAAATTTTAAAAATAATAATAAAATAATAATAAAATAATAATAAAAATCCAAAAATTATAAAAAATTCTAAAAACTTGCAAACTAGTTTATTATAACCTAAATAATCAGAAAATGAAAGTGAAATTACCAAAATACCCCTAATGGGCCCTCAAATGGGCCAAATCCAAAAACGGTCAACCTAAATAGGCTTTTGGGCCCAAAAAGTCAAACTTGGCCCAATTGACTTGGAAAAACCCTATCTGACTTAAAATTTAATTCTAAGAACAAAACTCTAAAGGCCCAAAAGCTGAAAATGTTCTTATCACAGCTTATTGAACACCAAGCTTATTCTTATTGGGCTTTTCAGCCCAATAAGCCATAAGCTAATGCCATAAGCTCTAATTTGACACACAACCCTCTTTTTGGATGCTTAAGAGATCTGTCAAAAGAAATTTTCAATAAGCTCACTCAATAAGCCAGAAAATAGAAAAGCAAAATTCCACAAAACGACAAAATAGTCGTTTTTGAGAAATACTCAACCTCAGAAGCTGATTCAACTTGCAAAAGCTTTCAAATGGACTCAATAAGCAATATCAATCAACAAAAATCCAATAAGCACAAGCAATAAGCCAGAATAAGCACAAATGAACTTATGTAAAAGTCAAAGGACTTGGTTTTCTAGTCAAACCTAAAAGTCAACCACCCAAATGCTCCAGGATGAACAAATGGGTCAAAATATGAGCACCTATTACAAAAACAAAGTTGTTGCTGGTTAAAATAAGCTATTATAGCTTATTGAAAAGCTGACACCAAATTTGCACTATTAGTGGCAACCAGCAGGGGAAAGGGGTTCCCACTGCTTTGACTATTTGACCAAGCTTATTTGAGAGTTCTGGTTTGATTCAATTGGAAACAAAGGCACCCTTGTGATCAGTGAACCACAAGGAGTCAATAGCAACAATAAAATCACAAAATGATCCACACAATAAGCCACAATAAGCCAAACAGTTACCAGATAAGCACCAGATATGCAAATAAGCAGTTAAGCACTTAATAAGCAGATTTCAGCAAAATAAGCCAACCAAACTTAACCAGATGCACACACAAGCTATATAAACTAACAATAAACACAAAGCAACAAGAATCAAACACTGAATCAAAGTAAATAGCAAGAGCAAAGCACAAAAAGTTACTGAAGAACAAAGAACATATGCAGAAACAAGTTTGCTGATATACTTGACACTTGATCCAGTTTCAAGCCTCAAATCCTTCTACCCTGGTGTGATTAGCTATGATTTAGCACTTGTTACCCTTAACCTATGCTTAGATCTAGGTGTCCTCAAAATCCTAGCCAATTTTACCAAGTTATGAAGATTTTATAGCCAATCTATGAATCAATGTGTTTAAGACCACAAAACCTGCAAACAGATGCACAAATACTCCCAAATAACAGATACCAATACTTGCATACAACACACAAGCACTTAACAAACCTCAAATCCAACTTATGTAGTAATCCCAAACACCCTTTTAAAACTTATTTTCACAAATTTTCAAAAGATCATTAAGATTCAACCCACAAATCAGATCAATAACACCTCATTAACATCAAACCAAGCCAAATCAAGAATAAACATCCACAATAACACAGATTCAAGCACAAATCCACAAAAATCACAAATATTCAGAAACTTAAAGAGAAAATGAAAAGGGAAGAAGGTGTAAACCTCCAAGACCTACATCCAGGCCCTGGATTGTTTGAGCTGAGGTACTAGCAAAACAAGTACCAGCTTCCAATGCTGCTAAGATGAACAAACACAAGGGTGAGATCAAATAAACAAGGACTTTCTGATTTTTGATGCACAAGCTTTATCACTTAAAAACTTGCCTCAAAAACCTTCAAACATATAAATGGAACTCAGAATTAGGCTATTCCAACACCAAACTTTTAATAAACAAGAACAAGATTTCTCAAAATTCAGAAAATCAAATTTTATTACTTAAAAAGGAATTACAAAGATTGATAGCCTAAAACTGGAACAAAAGCTCTCTCACATGTTGAGGAGTCTTTATATAGGCAAATGCCAAGGCTACACTGTTCACAAACCCTAGAACTGAATTTCCCTAAATGCCCTTGAGTCTTCTAGACGAATTCTTGGTGTGAGCTGTCCAAAATGATCTTGGCTGTTCATTTTAGCTTTGGAATGAAGCAAGGAAGCATAGCTGTTGATTTTGCCATGTCAGATAACTTGGAGGCCAAGGTGTCATGTGATTGGTTAAACGGGAATTGGGGGTGGGGTCCATAGTGAGTGGGATTAAGGGTTTTAAGGTTAGGATAGGTTTCTGCATGTGTGAATCACACATGTACAAAGGTAATTGATTTTTACCCTTTGATTTAAGTTGTGTAAAATCTGGGCTGTAAAGGTGAATAGTACTCTTGTTTGATCCGTTTTTGTAGGAGTGAATAAGTGTTTGGCGCAAAATGTGTTTGAATGTTTCATTTGTACAAGTTTAACCCTTGTTCTTCCTTTCTCTTGTCTTTTGTGTTTTAAAACCCATCAGCGCCCATTTAAGCTTGTAACAACTTTCACCATTTGGCAATTTTGGCACATAACTTTTCAAAAGGGTTTTCAAGGGTTCTTTTTGCCATTTTGAGATATTTCAAGGACTGATTTTGAACATTCTTGATCTTCAAAGGTCTTCATTGCATCTTTGACTTTATGAGGGACCATTATTGGCAATTTTGATTTGTTGAGGGACTATTCTTGCCATTTCTTCAAAGTTGAAGGACCTTTTGTGTAATTTTGACAAACTTAAGGGACCAAACTTGTAATTATTAATATACAAGGGTTTTAAGTGTCATTTCTTCAATAAATGAGGATCAATCTTGTTTGTCTTCAAGTCTTCAAGGGTATTTGTTGAAAATTCCATGATTAGGGCCCGGTTCTTTGTACGGCTTCGTTTCTCGTGTCCGTTTTTCCTTGTAACTTGTGATCTTTTGTCTTTTTCACGATATCCATACCTAAAATACACAAGTAAACAAACACAAGTATATATATGGTATTTTATGACATTTTTGTGCATTTAAAGCCCGAAAAGAACGATGAGATCATGTATAAATGCCATCTCATCAACCGCTAAGCCAATACTTATTAGCAAAATATATATACAAGCAAAGGGAGAATAAGAAAACAACGAGAACACATGAGTTTTGAAAGAATACGAGTACTCTACGTTTAGCATAGTAACTTATAATTAACTCAATCATTTCTCATCCTCATTTAAGAGACTTAGCCTAATATAAGTTATGGAATCGAAGCTAAGTGCTCAACACGCACGGTCGAGTAAAAAATTTCTCTTATTCTCGCCATCGGAAAATCTACATTCGTGTCTTCAAACACTTATAAAACATGAGAAAATTTTTAAAATTTGGCCATTTTTAGCCTTATTTTGCAACAAAACGATAAACAAAAAGATAAACTTTGGAAAGCGTGAAGGTTTGGCAAGGCAAGTATCTATTCACCCCCATACTAAAGTTAAACCTTGTCCTCAATGTTTCGAGTCTAAGGGTAGGATACCCCCATACTAGAGACGAAGTCGAATGCCTAATCTAGCATGGAAAGGGTGGAACCATTAAATCAATAGTCGTTTATGAAGTGTGCTAATAACCTAAGGTTAGAACATCAAAGGATATATCTTATGGATATCGAGAAATTCTTCAAAAGCAAACGATCGAGTGCTCACGTAAACGAATACGAGAGGCTCCAGTCATGAAGATAATGATCATCTAATAACCACAAGTCACAAAAAACCACGGAACAAAGGTTGTAAGGGCACAAATCCCCTCACGTTAAACTAATTTGAAAGCAATAATATGTACATGGATAAGCATGAGATTTCCCCCACGAGGCACCTTGTTTTTGTTAACAGAGTCAAAAGCTTGACTCGAATCCCCATAAATGTGATCATTTAGGGATAACCATGGTATTGTAATTTTTGGTTGGGCTTACATGATAAACAAGGCCCAAAAGTACGTGGAGTACTTTAAAAACCCGATAAACGTATACCAGGGTCAAAGTTAGCGTCCTCGTTTCGGATGAAAGAAGAAACAACGCTACTCTAACCGAAGCCAAAACAACCTCAAAGGGGTCAAAGAAAAGAGGTGAGAAATAGAAGGGTGGGACAATGGGTAAGGCACTAGAATCATGAGCTACTCAAGGTAGACTCACACCAAGCAAATGAATAAGATTTCCATTTATTACATCGATGGAAGACCGAGGTTTCCCTTTACAAGCAATTCCGGGATCGAATATCTCGTCCTCGGTGGAGAAAGGTGAGGGAACATAAGGGGATTCCCCCACACTAAAACCACACAAAGCATCGTCAAAAGGAGTAGACGAGCTTGTAGTACTCAAAACACGTGGTGATGACGGAGTTAGACTTATATAAAAATCTTTTAAATCCAATTTAACATCTTTTCCTTTTTCATCGTTTAAAAACTCTTTATGAAAACCTGATTTGATTATGTCAAAAATATTTGGTGTTTCTAAGACTATGTTAGGCACACTAAATATTCTCACATTTAAGTCGCGTTTAGGAGGTGGTAAGTTCTCAAAACGTCTATCAATAAAGAAAACCGCCCCCTCGGGGTCAACATATTCATCATTCAAAAGATCTTTCATGATTGAAGGCGTAGGTTCAACACTCATAACCTCCACCGGCGGAGGAGATGGAAAATTGTTTTTATCGACAACTCCTAAAACTCTTTGTGAAAATCCTTTGCAAATGACATCGATTGAATCAACATGGTTTAAAGTCGTGATGGAATAGACATGAGAAAGCTTGGAGTTTTGAATTGAATTTATGACGAGTTCCTCCTCATTGAAGCGTAGAGTGATTTTCCTAACATGAACATCAATAAGCGCTCTTGACGTATCCAAAAATGAATGACCTAAAATTAGAGGAACTTTAGGATCCATGGGAATGTCTACACCGATAAAGTCCACAGGATAGTAAAATTTTCCAACTTTTACGAAAACGTCTTCGGCTACTCTACATGCAAGAATCGTAGAATGATCGGCCATCTCGATTGACATTCTTGAAGGAGTAAGATTAGGAAGATTGAGCGACTTAAAGATTGCAAGAGGCATCAAATTTATACTAGCACCAAGATCGGCCAAGGTGTAGCACTCTTCCATATCTTGCATACCACACGGAATTAAAAATTTACCGGGTTCACCGACTTTTTGAGGTATGCGGCTAAGAAAAACTGATGAACAACTAGACGATTTTTGCAATTTCTCTTTGTTATTCAACATACTTTTGAAGTTGGCGGCAAATCGAGGCATCATGACCAAAGCGTCGACAAAACTTATGTTAAAATGCAAGTCATGAAACATTTTCATAAAAATCTCAAATGGATAATTGTTACGTTCTTGCGATTTTTCCTTGTTTCGTCTCGATGGGTAAGGTAAGGGTGGTATGGGTTGGGGCATAGGCATCGGCCTTGGAATCTCGGGTTCCACAATTGGTATTGGTTCAACCGTAGGTGTGGTTTGAGTGGTACTTTCTGGGATAGGGATATGCTCCTTTTCGACCACCACCTCGGGCTCTTTCTCGATTTCCTTCTCCGTAGAAGTACTAGGACGAGAGATTGGTTCCTTGAAAGTTTTACCACTACGAGTAGTAATAACCTTCAATTCTCCTTTCGGGTTTGCAATGGTATCACTAGGAAGACCACCCGAAGAAGACGGTTTACACATTATGGCCTCAAACATGCTTGATATTCTATCCTCAAACTTAGATTGCCTTTTATCCGCCTTAAGCATCTCTTGTTTAATTTCATGTTGTCCTTGTTCCATCTTTTGTTGATTTTGTTGTAGCCTTTGCACGTTACTCTGCATTTTGTTAGCATGAGTCTTAAGTTCATTTGCAAGCTCGTTTTTCAGCTCATATTATCAAATCTAGCATCATTACCATTTTCATAATCAACAAATTCATTTGGAAGATCTTTCATGTTTTGCAAAGCTTTGTTATTGTTTTGAAAATCACGGTTTTGATTTTTGTTTTGCAATTGACCATTGTTCCCACCATTGTTGTAATTACCCTTGTTAAAATTCTTTTGATTTCCTTGGTAAGCAACTTGGTTGTTGTTGTTTCGATAGTTGTTAGCATTTTGATTTTGTGGAGCTTGATTTGGGCGGGAACCTTGACCGTTTTGGTTGTAAGTTCCCGTTGCTACATAAGCACTCGAAGTGTTACCATCCGCGGTAATGCACTCAGAAAGATCATGAGCTCCACCACACGATATACAACTCTTCTCAACCGCCTTAACCGATGCGGAATTCAAAGCATCTTGTGCTTTCCAATGAGTCATAAGAGTTGAAAACCTATCAAAAAACCTATTTTCCTCATTTGCTTCGTCTTGCAAGGCACTCATGCTACGAGACGACGATGATGAACCCATAGTGGCAACACTCGGTGTGTTACGAGGGTTATAAACCTTAGACCTATTCTCAATTATCTTTTAATCCTCATTGGTCGTTTTGCACAAAAAATTACCACCCGTGGCGGCATTCAAATAATCTACTTCATGATCATTAAGCCCATTATAAATGTTGATCCCAAACTCAGATCTTAAACCTTAATAGCTTGTTTAAGGGTTGTGAGAGAAAGAAATATTAAATCTAACACTAGAGAAACTTTGCAAGGTAAAGTAACTAAACAAGATGCGGAATATATGGTTTAGCACAAGAACAAAATGATTAAACCAAATGTTGAACTTTAATATATCAAAGATATACGAATACCCAATAATGGTATTAGGGTTACAAAAACCTTAAAGTATGAAATGGAAGACAATAGAGAAATAGACACTATGCATGATAACCTAGTGAGTCCTTTTATAGGCATAAGGACTCACGTACAAGATTACTACTAACAAACTTGGAAAGTATTAAGGAGTAGTAAAAGAAACGCGTAAAAATTGATTCCAAGTTTATCTCTAGCAGCAGGGCCTTTGACTTCAGCAGGGGAACCAATCCCCCTGCCTTTGTTATTTGGCAAGGGGGAACTTACTCTAGCAAGGGGACGAATGACCAACTAGCAGGGGTAACAAATACACATAGATTTATTCCCAACAATCCTCCCCTAAACTTGTGCTTTCTCCTAAAGACAAGTTTCTAAATAAATACTAGTTGATGAGGGTGCTTACAAACTTTCTGGCCAAATTTGAATATGCATCATCCTTATCAGATCATAAGCAACATGTGTTTTAGCATCTACAATCAAGTTAGCCTGTGCTAATTTCTTCAAGGTCTATTGAGTGAAGGGATAATAACGATGGTTGATCAAATACACACTAACTCCTTCCATTACTATCTCATAGACCCCATAATTGGTAAACACCTTCCAATACAACAAATTTCCTTTATTCACTACATCAAATATAGGATCAAATAACTCATGCTCATACATCCTATGCATGCACTCCTAGATCACCCAATCCTTCTCCACACCATCCATGGTAGGAGGTTTTGCAGCAAAGGTCTTTTTCAAAATCTTCCACAGATCTTCTAAGTCTTCACTATCCAAGGTTTGAAACATGACATCTAGACTTAGAAATGTCTGTGCTGTATTGTCAGCTCTTGTAAGCTTCCACCAAGTCCTCCATTTGTGTTCATAAACAACATATTCTATTATAGCAAACTTCTTCCCAAGTTCACTTGGTGAGATATCATCATTTTCCTACACAATTAGGTGTTTATCAATTTCTTCATTTGAAGGACGTTGAGACTCCTTAGTAACTATGCCAACTTTCTCCATTCTCTTGAGTCTTTTGGCTGCCCTTTGTGCATTGAGTACAGATCTCTCAATTGCTGGAAAACTTTCACCTGCTTGATGTGATACCCCTGCTTGTGATGATGCACATGCTTGGGTTGATGCACCTGCCTGTGTAGTTTCCAAAGTTATTCCTTCAGCCTTTCTTTTTCTTGATTCCCTAGCTTTCTTCAACACTTCACTTTGCCTCCTAAGATACTCAGCTTCCTCAGGAGAGTTCATAGTCATAAAGTCTTCCACATCATATTCTCTTAAAACTGGTCTGACTGCTCTTTTTATAGCCTCAAAACTCATATATGTGAAATCACCATCCTTCCACTTCTTATGTCTCTTGAGCAAAACTTTGTAGTGGTCAAGTCTCCCCTTCTCAGAATTCAGATATTTCTCTCCCTGAATTTGATTTGCCCTCCTTTCCAGATATTCAGTTTGATATTTGTAAACAAGGCAAATCACATAAATACCTGTCTTCCAAAGGAGCATTTATTAACTCCTTTTCACATTGATCTAGAAACTCTTGAACATGAGGCACCCTATCATCCAACTCCCTATGCATAATTTCAACCTGCTTAAGCATTTCTTTAGGCCTCATCTTTTGCATTCTCTGATCCTGCATATCAATTTCCTCTTTTTTTAGCTTGAGAGCTACCTGTGCATCATGTGCTTCTTGAGCCCTTTGCATTTCAGGAGTTCTATGCTTGTATTTCCTCTTGGGCTATTCAACCATGATCCCTTTCCCCTTGTCTTTTAGATCCACTACTGGTGCTGGTTTGGCTTTAGGTGCATGTTCTTTAATTGTAATTCCCATCTGAGCTGGTTGCCTTCTATTCTTTCTAGCAAAAGTTTGAGTAATAGGCTTAGCAGGGGAATGACTTACAGCAGTGGGATTAGCAATAACAGGGGAAACTTTTGAAGCAGGGGCGTCTTCTTGATTGCCCATAGTTAGAAATGTTTGAGGAATCTCTTTAGTTTCACTCCCCTTATCACTTCCTTTATCAGCACTTCCTTTCTCAATCCCTTTCTCAGCACTTGCTATCTTTCCTTGTACACCACCAGGATATGAATAATACTGAGTAGACTCTTCTGTATTAGGAACTTCCTCCCCTTTGGAAGCATCCTCATATGTGGATATTATAAGCCTGGGATTTCTCCTCCCCTCAAGTGTGGCAAGTCTGGTTTCCAAGTTATTGATAACCAGACCTTGCTTTTTGACATTTTGTACAAGTTGTGCATTCTGCTTTTTCAAGCTCATGCACATTTTCGTCAATTCCAAAATGGTCATAGGTTTCATGCTACTCTCAACCTTAGAAGGGGATTTCTACCCTTTTTGGATATCAATGAGTGAGGGAGAGGACTTACTGATGGTGTCACTATCCTGCTCACCCCTTGAGGATGAGACAGTAGTGGCAGCCAAACCCTCTGTTTGCTCCAACCTCTTGGAGGCTCTCCTCTCTGCTGCTTGTGAAGATTCACCAGGCAAGGGAGACCTGGCAAACCTGGATTTAGATCTCCTTTCATGTTGTGGATCAGCAGGGGGTAGAGTACTGGAAGGGGGTAGTTTCTTGGCAGGGGAATCAGAAGGTTTGTGTGTAGCTGTTTTTGTCTTGGCTTCTTCCTGTCTGATTTGTTTCATCATAATTAAAGTGAGTGGAATGGACCTACCAGAAAATTGTGGGGATGGTGCAAGAAGTGTGGTGAACAGTTTGGTAGTATGCTTGGTTGCTGAAAAGTAGTTTTTGTGTGTGATTGGACCATGTTCACTCATATTCAGCAGAAGTTCTGTAAACCTTGGGTACGTACAAAATTTTGAATTGCTTGAAACATTTTTAACCATTCCTTTGAAAATCATTTGAGAAAAACAATACTTCCTCCCCGTTGCTAAGCAAATCAGGGCAGAAGCTATCTCACTACCAAATTCATTGAAAGCAGTGGTTTTAGGTGACAAACATTGTAAAATTGTATGAATCAAATATTTCCAATGTGAGGCAAACTGACCTTTAGCAAACTTACATTTTTGGTCAGCAGAAAGAGTATACCCCAATTTAACAAGACCCTCAAAGATGTCAGCCTCAGGTAGGTTGGTTATCCCATCCTCATCATCAAGAAGGAAACTGTCTCTGATGGAGGCAAGTGAAATCACCTTGGGATGACCATCTACTGTGCTTTGAATTGTGACCTCTCCATTCACTTTTTTGGTCATGGATTTAGACCAAAACTGCTGAATGTGTGAGGTGTAAATCCTAGAATTGATGAGAAGGGTCACTCTAAAATACGAGGCTTTTAGAAAAGCCACAGCATCAACGAAATCTGCTGGTTAATCATGTAATAAAGCAATTTGATTATGATTAGCAGCAATTTTGAGAGGCATGGTAAAGGTTGAAACCGTTTTGAAGGTTTATAATGGTGAGAGTTAGGTGGGATTTAGTCGAGGGAGAGAAATGGACCTGCTGGTAAAGGGAATTAAGTTTTTAAATGCGAATTGAAGAGCTGTGATTGGACCAAATTTTCAAATTGCAAAAATATCAAAGATAAATCTTGATAAAAAAAAGTAATTTATTTGAAATAATAAAGAAAAGATTACCAATCAGCGAAGAAAGCGCCTTAAAGATCTTATGAAAAGAATAAAATATTCCTTAACCAAAATGTTAGCAAGCAGGCCCAACGGCTATAAGCAGGGTAACAATATTGTCGGTCAACGGTCAAACAGGGGAATGTTGAACAAGCAGGGGAATAAAAAGGTGAAAGCATGGGAAACTTTCCTAGGGGTATTAGGCTAATCATGGAGAGACCAATGCTAACTAGCTCTGCTCTAATGCACACCCTTGTATACACAAGGTAGATACATAGAAACTCAAGAGTCCTCTATTCAGCAAAGGTCTAAGCACAAAAAGTTAACACATAAGTCACCTTGCACATGGTCAACCCAAGAAAACAAGCATACCCTAGTCACCATCCCTACCTTTTCCCTTACTTATGGTCAGTTAGTCTTGGCAATGTGTACCACACATCTTCACCTAAACAACAAGCCGTTTTGATATAGAAGTACTAGTACTCATTACAGTGCCTCAAGGTTTCAGAATTCTGACAAGCTTTGCAGCAAGTCTTCATCACCCTGAACCCTTACTCACAAATGGATATGATCTAAGATCATATATGAGCATCCTAAGGATACCCTGAGTCCTAAGGTGTGACCTAACCTCCCTTGAAACATAGAGCATATACCTGTTTCACCCATGAATGTAGTATGCACCATTTGGATCTCTTCATTGTTAGTCTAAAACCACATATAACCACTTTGAAAAAGAACAAACCCGTTTTAAAGAGAAGAACTCTCTTAGCAGGGGAATGAACCCCCAGCAAAGGGATCTTTGTTCAAAAGTAGTGGAATGAAAAATGATGGAAAATTGACTAACATTAATATAACAACAGTAATAAGGCAACCTTGGATAAGACATAATAGACATCAATTTTTAGGGAGAAACCATTCCAATACCTGCAAAAAGGTACTGAAACCTCCCCACTTCAAAAGCTTTTGTTAAAAGATCAGAAACATTAAGTTCTGTATCAATTTTCTCGGCGACGATTAGTCCTTTTTCAAAACAATCTCTGATAAAATGATGTCTGATGTGATCGTGATAGTATAGTGATTAGATTACGTTATAGGGTAAATTAGAAAATTACCTTTAGGAAAAAGTAATAGACTAATATTACCAATGACGAATTCAATTAAACACGTGATGAACCAAGTTCGTTGTACACGAAGATCGAGTGAATTTGAGACGTTTTGCTTTGATTTGGACAATTGATTCAAATTGGTTGTCGGTTTCTAAACTACAATAAAAATCTACCAATTTTAAACTATTAAATCTAATCATAAAGTGCATGAATCGTAAACCCCGCAATATTTAAATCTAAAACAATTACTTAAAATTAAAAACTATTTAAAAATTAAACTTTTAAACAATCTATAAAAATTAATTCTATTTAAAAAATGACTTTTAAACTATTTTTAAAATCTAATTAAACTTTTTAAACTAATTAACTTTATTTAAAATTACTTAAAACAAATCTATTTAAAAACTATTTTTATTTAAACCTAAAATAAATAAAATCTCATTAATAGAACACTATTTAAACTTTTGAAATTGATAAAAACATTTTTTTTATATATTTTATTTTTATATTTCATTTTATATTATTTTGGAACTAATATTATTTTAGAAACTAAAAATTTACTTTAATAAAAACTAAGTTTAAAATTATTCAAACGGAATTAAAGTAAAAAAAATGTTACTAAATGAACTCAGCTAAGTCAATATCACTATATTACTTAACTAATGGATAATTAAATCAAAAAGGCATGAAGCCCAGTTGGTAAACATGCTGGGTAATCAAACGAGAGGTCTCGAGGTCGAGACCCACTTGGGAAATAATTTTGGTTATTAATTTCTTTTTTGAACAGATAAATTGTAAAGGAGTCACAGGAGTGACTTATATTGAAGCTGCTAATATTTTAACAGCTTATTTAGATCAATAATAAGCTATCAGATAAAATGGATCTGATAAGCTATATGCTTAAACAAAAATACAGTTCAACTAAACTGAGTAACCCAAAATGCACATACCAGCTAACTAAAAAGGTGCAAGGAGCATCACAAAAAAACAGTCATTTAGAATCAAAACGATTTAGAATCAGCATACAAGATAAAGATCAGGAAACCGACTCACAAACTCGAATCAGATTGGGTACTCTACAGCAGCAAATCAATCAGTACTACTAATAAACTCTATAATCAAAACATTACAATATAATTATTATATCAGATTTTAAACAACTTTCTAAAAAAAATAACTAACTCAAGCAAAAATCATTACATACTCAGGCAGTTTAAAAATATGTTTGGAACAAAACTCAATCCTACACTGAACAGTATATGCCCAAAATCGTTCAAACAAAAACAGATAAATCATGTTGAACATTCAGTAGCTTTAATAGCAAACAATTTAACACAATAAAGATGCAAATTAAAAAAAACTAATTCAACCTCAAATTAAATCAAGCTACTACCTCAATCAGTTTTAGCTATATATTTAATTAACTAAATTATCCTATAACTTCATATATGATTAATACTACAAAAGTGACAGCTACTCTTGAACAACCAGTATACCCACATCCAAACTATACCATGTTTAATAAACTAAGCAGGCAAACAAACCATTCATCTAAACAGATATAATCTAGAATAAAACATTAAAATTAAACTGAAACTTACCTAATGTAGACAACCTTTGGGAAGAAGGTTTGTGCTGAACAACCTTATGAAACCGGTTCTACACACCATCAACCACTATTCGATCCAGATTCATCGAACCAACACCAAGTAATTTTGTTTAAAACTAAACAGTGGGTTTAGTTTGATATCCCATTTTCACTTTTGTATCATTCAATAAAGCTATAATTTCAGCTTTATCAAATAAAATGATTATTATAAAAAAAATAGATCATAGAAGTTTCAATTTGCAATAACAAAGCTTAACAGTAGTAATTAAAACGAGAATCGAATCAAACTGACTTTTTATTAATATAATAAAGATTACAAAACTAATTTAAAGGAAAAATACAAATACTCCTAATCTAATTTTTGCATAATAACATTAAAGTAAAGAAAGGGATAAAAATTACAATAGAAATGAGGGGTTTTTATAGCCATCCCAAGGCTTGCTGAGGAAGAATATTCGGATCTTCTTGGCATATTCCTCTTCAATGTTCGCCCTTAGATCATATTTCTCTCTCTCTTTGTTGATCGGATGGTTGATAGGACACAACTAGCACACGGATTGCCAACGTGGCATCCGTGTGCGCTAGTTGTGTTTCTTTGAAGCCTCTTGATTGGTTGAGTGGGGAAAATGATGTGTTTAACCCAGTAGAAATCTGCCACGTACCTCTTTTCTCGATTCTTCTCTTCCTTAAATTGGGGGATTTTGTAACACCCCCACAAATGCTATGCGCAGCGGAACTACAACATTTGGGTGCTACACAGTTATCATCGCACACAAGATATATCAAACGACTCAAAAGACGTAAAAGTCTTGACATTATTTAAACATAGTTAAAATGTACATGTCTACTGTTTTCCAAACCCCAAAAGAATACAATACAGAGTCTGCGTTTAGGTCCCCACTGAATCTCAACCCAAAAATACATTTTCATTCACATGACATAGTATAAAATTTTTAAGTCCAAAAAGGGAGGAAAACAAAGTAGACCGCCAAGCCACCACAACTTCCATCCTCGCATGCTCCGCTGCTAACAATCTTGGTTACCTGAAACACATGCTTAAAATCGTCAACACAAAGGTTGAGCGAATCTATAGGTTTATCAAATCATAAGTTGAACATAAGTATTAAAAACCAATCATGATCATTCAATAGCATTGTCGTACTCACAATCTATTACTCAAGGATATGACAATTGTGTTTAAGCTCATGACACTAATCCGTTAACTCAATCACCCGCGTAATAATTACCGGCGTGATTCAGATGAAACCAGTGCCCCTTCTAAAGGCATCAGTTGCAATTATACCTTATCTCTCATACAAGATAATCTACCGCAGAACTTACTCAACGTACAGCTTCTCGGCTAGCATTGGGTCGTTAGCCCCGTAGTACTACAAATTGTATAAGCGGCTATTTCCCCCTTCTTGAGGGCAAGACAATAGTTAATAGTTCATGAAATTAGGGTCTTTTGCAACTAGGTACTCAACACAATTTCTAAGGCAACATTCGGGTCCAACAACCATTCATGACTTATGTTCATTTTCATTTAAATTAGCATGTATCTCCCTCGCGGGTAAAATCATTTGAAATAAGTAAAGAGCGAGGCTATAGACTCACCTGGCGTAGTAGTAGTAGTTCTAGCGAAGACGTAACGAGAAATGTCACCGACGACGTGGATGCCCGGGAAAATCAAACACTTGACCTAAAAGTCAAAGTACGAAAACCAAATCAATACACCGCGTACATAATTGTACTAACACACGCATATGCAAACACACTCAACGCTTATGAAAACTCACGCCAATGTCAAACAAGTAGTTGTTACTAGACTTATATCATTTATCAATATTATTATAGTTACTATCCATTTTACGGTTTCGCCGATACTTACCAAAAGTATGGACTGTTTTACTATACTTAACCATTGTTATAAAAATTAAGAAAATTCTCAAAAATACCTTAAGACCTGTAGAAAACCCATTTTTAATCCCATTAAAAGTTTTCGCTTTTACGACCCGTTACTCAACACATTACTAAACCTACATTTTTCGGACTGAAATTGTACTTCGACCAACTTGGACTTCTTTGACCTATTTGAAATGCACCTTTGACCTCATTGACTCCTAAGTCCACTTATAGACTCAATTACACAGGTTTGTGACCAAAATTTGACCTTTGACCTTTTACCAATTCATACTTGTGGTCCTCGGGATTTGACTAAAACTAAACATAAATTCGGATTATGAAAGTTCTCGTCTCCCGGTACACGATGTTTAAAACCTCATAACTTTTGGCTCGTTTGGAGTCACGAGCTCTACCTTATACCAAATTAAAGCTAAGAAGACACTCCATAACTACATCTAACTATCTAGACCTGTAGGAAAAATTATTTTTACAAAAATGTCTTAAACTTTCTGCCTAAATTTAACCATACTAAAATCATACTTAGGCTCGATTCCAAACCTATTTATCACCTCTAGGCATCATCCTAAGCTTCCCTAATCACAACCAAATCATATTTTCAGTTCCTAACCCCTATTGATCATCATACTCATAAGCTAAAAATCTAAAAATATACATGCAATGTGTTTTACCCATTCAAACACACCCAAAACACCCTTATAAACACAAACCCATGACATTTCGTCAAACACCTTGAACACACCCAAAAATTTCGTGGCTTTAAGGGGCTGTGGAAGACACAAATCATAACCCCCATTATGTTTTATGGATGATTTATCCTTATAAACACATGAATTAAACACCCCACTAGTTTAATTACATCTAAACACGTTTTTGAAAAAAAATCTTTAATTTTTGAAAAATTAATGTTATTGCATGTTTGATTTTTGTGGTGGGATTCACTTACAATGATGTTAGAAAGGTGGGACTTTGATTGGATTCTTCAAAAACCAAGTTTTGGTGGTGGATTGGTGGTGGTGGGTGTTGGCCGTGAGGTAGAGAGGAAGGGAGGAGGAGGTAATTTTTTTTTTGAAGTTAAAATGAAGAGTGTGTGTGTTGTTTGTTTATTTTGTAAGGTTAGGAGGGACCAAAGTGCAATTTTGGCTTTCTTTTGGCCTTAAATGGCAAACAAGTATATAAAGAGCGGGATTATGACTAGTAGTCGATTTTAAAATTTTACGAGAGTCGGGTTTCGCCCCGAACACTTGAAAATACTTTTAAATGGTTCAAACGCACACAAAACAAATATACACATGGTTCCGACTCGACTTAACACGTAATAAAAATAAAATCTCGAAAAATTCAAATATCGATCAATCGATAATAAAATGTAAGTTTTGGGCATCCGTCGGTATCGTAGTCGTTACCGGTTCTTCTTAAATCGTCAATCGTTAAATTACGACCGTAAACGTCGGTTTCAACTTAAACCGTCAAATAAATCCACGATAAAAATTCTTAAAAATTTCAAAAATATACGTAAAATAGGATTAAATAAATAATGTTGGGCTCGGGATATCACATCCACAAGTGAGCCACAACTTAAGAGAGATGCTCATACTGAAGAGCTCTTGAGACAATAACTTAGCATCATACAGCACTTTCACGGGTGTTACAGATTTAATTCCCCCACACTTGAATCTCACGTGGGATGAAAAGCCCCATATTTATTTGATGAATTAATTAACTAGGGTTTTGTGAACAGTGGTAAAATATGTTGCAGGTTATTTAGGGTTGAAGGAGATAGAAGAACGTTACATAGATTGTAACGAATAATTATTTATTGTGAGAAAATGTGAAGTGGAAAAGTATGTGAGTGGGTGAGGGTCGGTTTATTTTTATTTATTGTGTGAATGAGTGGAAAGCGTGTGAAGTAAATAAAAGTGGGTGGGTTTTATTTATTGTGTGGGAATGTGTAACGTGTATATACACGTTTGACAAACCCAAGCCCAATTCGTTTCTTTTCCCTTTATGGGCTTCGTCCCTTAAATTTCCTTTGGGCTTTAAATGGACCCAACAAATGACTTAATTCATCCTTCAATTTAACTTGCAACTTGGGCCTGGATTTGGGCCTTATTTGGCCAAGTTTCAAAAGTGTTACAATGTTTATCCAATATTGGGCTTTTTAGGCCCAATAAGCATTTGTGGGTCCCACTTGGCCCATAAACTTGACAAATGATGAAATCCGCTAAAGTCGAGCTCGAATGTTGGCTTTGTTGATCTTTATCTTCAAACTCGTGTCGATATTTGTCGGTTTTCACGAACTTGGTACCTACACACATTAAAACAAGAAACAAACATATACAAGGCATTTTTGATACATTTTATGCATTTCTTCATTGTTATTTGATATAATTGATATGAGTAAAATCACTCATATCAAACTCCCCCTTGCTAAGCAATTGCCGTGTCCTCACGCAATGATAAAGCAAAACACTAACTACACCATTATTCAACTTTTGACTTTTTATTTTGCAAAGACATAATGTATTGCTTTCATTATTTGAAAAATAACTTTAAGGATCATAAAACTCAAATGGATTCATCGTCCCTGACTTTTCACTTTTCCATGCCAAGTGCAAAAACAAGATCATTGTCAATCATAAGCCCCAAAATTAAACCAACTCATACAAGTAATTTGTGTTAAATTCAATCTCCTATTATTCCTATTTGTATCTCTAGATTTTATTTGTCATTCACCTAAAGGCTCATTTGACTTATTTTGATATTTATTAGTCCAAAAATGAAGGCAAGAACGGTGTAAACTCAACACTCAAAACCTAACCTCGACTTCAAAAACTGTTGTCACTAAAGAAAGCCCACATCAAGGGTAACTTAACACGATTTTGGGATAAATCCCGGACCCGAAATTTGGCTAATATGGCTACTTAAAAGCAACAATAAAACCTACAAAGTCAATTATGACCTTATTAATGGAGTTAGCAACAACTAAATCATAACACCTTTTGGCTCTTTAAGATGCAATTGTGCTCCTTATTTAAAATCCACACCCTAAGGCTCCTTGGACAAAAATAAGGGAATTGACTTCAACATCCCACCTTACGGATCATGATGATGAAGCAATTTTTATTCAACACGCCCCTTGACATACTCCCTAAGGCTCTAATGACAAGGTTAGTGCTACATGACTCCCACCCGAAGGCTCCTAGAGAACATGTTTTTATTTATTCTTCTTTATTAATATGATATTTATAGTATGTCAAATTTCCGCAATCCCATGATCAAAAGTCCATGACACTGACACCCTTAATGTGTTCTCACTTTAATTACAAGGGAAGAAAAAGAAGGAGTTACGAGTTAAGATATCAAGCCTAAACCGCTAAAAACTTCATTTATTAAGCAATTATTATTCAAGCGAGGTAAGTAAGTACGAGGAGATTAAATCAAACACAAAAATACTTGCACAAAGAAGAATCTAACCTTAGAAACTTATGATTGAACTCTATCATCTCTTGTTCTCCATATTGTAAAATTCCAAAAATGTGAAATCAATGGATACTTAGCCTATTAAATCAAAGTTTTGGGTTTTCAAGTCATCTATAGGATCTTGCATCTTCTTATACTCTTTCAAGTTTTAGAATTTGCGTTTTAAAGTTCCCTTGATAGACGACTTTCTAGGATCAATTATAGGAACTTGCGAAAAGTTCTTGTTCTTAACTCGTATGAATTAAGACTTTCGCATTTTAAAGCTCCCTATATAAAAGCCTAGCAAAACTTAATTCAAATACGTTAAGGAAAAGCTAAGGTTAAAAACCGAGTCGAGTCAAAAACTATTCTTATTTTCACCAACGGAAAGCCTACATTTATGTCAAAAGCACTTATTTTATTTATTAAAACTCAAAAATAACACTAAAAATTTAAAATTTTATTGAAAAATGAGAAAAACAATACGTTTTGACACGACAAAAGCAATTGCAAGCGATTATATCGATTGACTCCCCCATGCTAAAACCAAACATTGTCCTCAATGTTTCTTAGCTCAAGAGTAACACCCCCTTGCTAAAACACGAAGAGTCTAATGCAAATTCCTAGCATGGAAAGAGCACGCAAATCTATAAGCCGTTTATAAATTATGCCTCAAGATAAAACGTTAGTCGATAAAAATCAAGGGATAGAAAGTGTGCCCCTTTTTGGCATTCAAAGAATGGAAGATCAAGTGGACCGGCAAAAACCGAACACGAGAGTCTTCAAATATTAGGGTCATACCTAAGATCACAACACAACAAAACACGAGCACGAGCTTGAAAGATCAAGCCTTATTAATGTTAGAAAATAGAGAGAAGATAGAATGTTTGGGACTCCCCCACAAGGCACCTCGTTTTTGTTCACCGTGTCATGAGCTCGAATCGATCCCCGCATTCATTGGTCCTTAGGGAAAGTTTGAAGATCCGAGACAACCTCCGTAGGTATGTCCCCTCCAAAGTAATGTTTCACACGATGACCATTCACCTTAAAGTTAGGCCCGTCTATTTGAGCTAGCTCAGCGGTGCCATAAGGGAAAACTTGTGCAATGGTGCATGGTCCGGACCAACGGGATTTAAGCTTGCCCGAGAAAATCTTAAGTCTAGAGTTGAATAAGAGGACATGGTCACCAACATTGAAAATGCGGTTTTTGATCTTAGAGTCATGAATCCTCTTAGTCTTCTCTTTATAGATCAAAGAATTTTCATAAGCTTGATCCCTTAATTCACTTAGTTCATTCAATTGAACCTTGCGATGATCACCCGCGGTCCTCAAATCAAAGTTACAATGCTTAAGAGCCCAATACGCCTTATGTTCGAGTTCAATTGGCAAGTGGCATGCTTTTCCGTAGACCAACCTAAATGGTGTACAACCAGTTGGCGTCTTGTAAGCCGTACGGAAAGCCCACAATGCATCGTCCAATTTATCCGACCATGAAGTGCGATTTTCTCCAATAGAACGCTCCAAAATCCTTTTAAGAGAACGGTTTGAAACCTCCACTTGACCACTCGTTTGAGGGTGATAAGCCGTAGAAAGTCGATGAGTGACACCATATTTCTTTAGAACTTTGTCAAATTGTTCATTACAAAAATGGGTCCCACGATCACTTATAATAGCCCGCGGAGTTCCAAACCTAGCAAAGAGTTGTTTCAAAAAGTTCACCACAACTTGAGCATCATTCGTGGGCAAAGCCTTAGCTTCGACCCATTTAGACAAATAGTCCACGGCTACGAGAATGTATTTATTTCCTTTCGAAGATGGAAACGGCCCCATAAAATCGATCACCCACATGTCAAAGATTTCACAAACTTGGATAATGTTTTGAGGCATTTCATCCCTTTGTGAGTTCTTTCCTTGACGTTGACAAGCATCACAAGTCTTGATCAAGTCTTGGGCATCACGATATATGGAAGGCCAATTGAAGCCGGCATCAAAGACTTTATTCGCGGTGGTGTTAGCACCATGATGTCCCCCGGTGGGTCCCTCATGACAAGATTTAAGGATATCTTGAGCGTCTTTGCCAAACACGCACCTACGAATCACTTGATCCGCACACACACGAAACAAATAGGGTTCGTCCCAAAAGTAATAGGAAATATCCTTGAAAAACTTTCGTTTTTGTTGGGACGGCATACCCTTGATCACAAACTTCCCCGCATGGTAATTTGTGATGTCCGCAAACCATGGGGTACTATCATCACCACGAAAAGCAATCATACCAAGCGTCTCGAGAGGAAATGTTTCATTGATTTCCTTGCTATCTCGATCGCTTTGGTGAGGATTCTCAAGTTGAGATAAATGATCGACCGCGAGATTCTTGGCTCCTTTTTTGTCTAGAATTTTGACATTAAATTCTTGAAGGAGGAGAATCCACCGGAGCAACCTCGGCTTAGCATCTTGTTTATTAAAAAGATATTTGATATCCGAGTGGTCCGTATACACTATGGTTTGAGACAAGACGAGATATGGTCTAAACTTTTCAAAAGCATACACAACGGCAAGTAGCTCCTTTTCCGTTGTAGTGTACTTTGTTTGAGCATCCGTCATAGTCTTACTTGCATAGTGTATAGGCAAGAAATTTTTTAACTTACGTTACCCCTAAACCGCACCTACCGCATAATCACTAGCATCAGACATAATTTCAAAAGGTAGGTCCCAATCCGGGGAACCAAGATTGGATATTCGGTTAACTTCTTTTTAAGCATCTCAAAGGCTTGAATACACTCATCCGAAAAGATGAAAGGAGTCTCTTTTTCCAAAATATGGGTCATAGGCCGAGCTATCTTAGAGAAGTCTTGTATAAAACGTCGATACAAGCCGGCATGGCCGAGAAAACTCCTTACTCCCTTAACGGTGGTGGGTGGAGGCAATTTGGCAATCACGTCGATTTTAGCCCTATCAACCTCAATACCGGCCTTAGAGATCTTATGTCCTAACACAATTCCCTCTTTGCACATGAAGTGACATTTTTCATAATTAAGCACAAGATTCGTTTCCTCACAACGTTGCAACATTCTTTCAAGGTTAGAGAGACATGAAGTGAAAGATTCCCTAAAAATCAAAAAGTCATCCATGAAGACTTCCATGGTTTTCTCGATCATATCATGGAAAATGGCCATCATACACCTTTGGAACGTCCCCAGAGCATTGCATAGTCCAAAAGGCATGCGACGATAGGCAAATGTTCCATAAGGACAAGTGAATGTGGTCTTTTCTTGATCACGAGGGTCAATGGGGATTTCGAAATAGCCGGAAAATCCATCCAAAAAGCAATAGAATTCATTACCCGCTAGTCTCTCTAACATTTGATCCATAAAAGGTAATGGAAAATGATCCTTCCTAGTGGCATCATTAAGTTTCCTATAGTCAATACAAACACGCCAACCGGTCACAAGTCTAGTAGGAATCAATTCATTATCCTAATTAGTAACAACCGTCATTCCTCCTTTCTTTAGAACACAATGCTCGGGGCTAACCCATGGACTATCCGAGATACGGTAGATCATTCCGGCGTCTAGAAGTTTGGTGACTTCCTTTTTGATCACCTCATGAATCTTTGGATTGACCCTTCTTTGATTTTGGATAGCGGGTTTATAATCATCCTCCATTAGAATTTTATGAGTACAAAATTTTGGATCTATACCCTTAATGTCGGAGAATTTCCATGCAATGGCCCGTTTATGTTTCTTAAGCACTTTAATAAGTTCATCCTTTTCGTTTTCCTTTAATCCCTTAGCAATAATCACCGGTAACTTATTCGTTCCCTCAAGAAAAGCATACTCCAAATGAGTGGGTAATTCCTTAAGTTCTAATTCGGGTGCTTCCTCAATAGATGTTTTCACTTTAGTTTCATTAGCACTCACAACTTTTAGTTCCATAGGTGGTGATTCAAAAGGATCCAAATTCAACAATTTTTCAATCAACGCAATATCTCCCTCGAGATCAAAATTCTCACAATCAAACTCACTAGGATCAAATGGTGTTCTAAGGTAATCATCAATCTCCTTATCGATTTTTGAATAACCATTATTCTCAAGCTCTTCAAGTAGGAAGTCACCTCCCTCAAATGGAGTGAGTGGAGGTTTAGCCAAAGAGATAATAGGATTCGATGAAGTGGGATTGCCACTTTTGGAAGTATCCAAAAAACCAAGCATATCTTGTGAAACCTCTTCGCTAGCAACATCAATCACATCGATTTGATTGATTGATTCCTCGTCGTCTTCGGAAGAAAACTTCGAGATATTACCAACATTAAGTGTGATACTTTCATCATCAAAACGTAAAGTCAATTTTCCCTCTCTCATGTCAACTAAAGAACTAGCCGTATTTAAAAACGGTCTTCCCAAAATAAGAGGCACACGAGAATTTTCTGGATAATCACAAATCACAAAATTCGCAGGGAAGATGAGCTTTCCTACTTTGACTAATAAGTCTTCGGCTATACCTTTTGGAAAGGCGGTCGATCGTTCCGCTAGCTCGATAGTCATTTTAGTAGGCGTAAGCTCGGGAAGTGATAACCTTTTCCATACGGAAAGAGGCATCAAATTAATGCTAGCGCCAAGATCGGCTAATGCTAAGCATTCTTCCATATTAGAGAAATCACATGGTATCAAAAATTGACCGGGGTCTCCAAGCTTTTTGGGAAACTTTTTAGAGAGAACCGCGGAACAACTTTCATTTAAGGATGTAGATACTTCAACTAATTTCTCCTTATCGTTCATCAACCTTTTGATTGTTGAAGCAAACTTAGGCATGCTAAGCAATGCATCCGCGAAACTAAGATTAATATACATTTTTTTAAACACGTCAAGAAACGTAGAAACTTGAGCATTGGTATTTTCGTGGAGCTTCTCTTTGGTAAGTCTCGAAGGGTAGGGTAGTGTGGGTTTAGTCTTCGGAAGCTCGGGTTCCGGAATAGGCAATTGGTCTACCTTTGGTGGAATAGGAATTTCCTTTTGTTTAACCACCTCGGGTTCTTGCTCCACTCCCCTCACCGGAGAGGTACACACATGTGGAAGCAAAGGTCCGTCTAAAGCTTTCCCACTACGTGTGGTTATAGCTTTCATCTCACCCTTCGGGTATGGAATGGTGTTGCTAGGTAAACCACCCGAAGACGAGGAAGGTTTGGTCATAAAAGATTCAAACATCGAAAGCAATTTATTTTGACCTTGTTCCATACTTTGTTGCATACGATTTTGACTTTGCTCAAACATTTGCTCAAATCTTTGTTCAATTCTTTGTTGATTAAGCTCAATCTTATTGTTTGCCCTTTAATCATATTTTGAAACTCATTTTTCAAAGTTGCCATTTGTCCTTGAATGTTGTTTTGAAAAGCTTTCAAATTTGCCTCATTCGTTTTGATGTAGCTTGACAAATCATTTTGATTATTGCTTTGAAAACCTTGATTATTTTGATTAGCATTAAACCCATTTCCTTGATTGTAATTCCCTTGGTTACCACGGTTAAAATTATTCCCATTGTTTCCATTGTTGTACCTATTTTGAACCGGTGGAAAACCCGGTGGAGCAACATAATTTTGACGAGGAACTTGACCGTTGGAGCCATAAGTTCCCATCGCGGAAAAAGCATTAGCTTGATCAAAACCCGTGGTTAAACAAGCATAATTAGGATGTGCTCCACCACATGATACACAAAAACTCTCAACCATATTAATCGATCCATGAGGATTCTTCCTAAACTCATTCAAAAGCGTGTCAATCTTAGAGTCCAATCTAGCAATCTCGATATTAGATGAATTCACATTGGAAACAACCGGTGTGTTTCGTGAATATTGTGCTATAGACTTATCCTCAATTATTCTCCACGCGTCTCTCGGAGTTTTTCTTAAAAGATTACCACCCGCGGCGGCATTTAAAGAATCTTGTTCAATCATATATAGCCCATTATAAAAAGTATTTATTTGATGCAATTCCGAGAAACCGTGGTGTGGACATTGTCTCAACAAATCTTTAAATCTTTCCCATGCAACCCCAAACGATTCATGCACTTTTTGTTCAAATCTAGTGATCTCGTTCTTAAAGTGTGTTGTCTTAGATGGTGGAAAGAAATAATTCATGAACTTAGACACTAAATCATCCCATGTTAAGATCGAACCCGGTGGTTCTTTCTCATACCAAATCTTAGCATTACCCTCGAGCGAGTACGGAAAAAGCATGAGCTTAATCACGTCATTCGGCAAATCTCTAATCTTGAGAGTCGAGGTAATTCGATGAAAATTCCGAATATGAGAATGCGGGCTATCGGTCTCATTGCCATGAAATTGGTCGGCACGAATGAGCGATAAAAGACCCGTCTTAATCTCAAAATGATCCGCCAAAATAGCCGGCACAACGATTGCTTCCCCATACCCTTCGGTGGGTGCACGGAGCAATTCCTCCATTGTTCGGTTATCGGCCATCTCTACAACAATAGGTGGAAGCTTGGGTTCCACTATTCGTTGTTGACGATTTCTATTTCTACGAGGAATATTTTCAAGCATATTAAAATCAATCACAAGACGAGAAGAACGTAATTACATACACTACAAAGACGAGAATTTAGAGGATTGAAGAAAAGAATTTAGACAAGAAGAATATTATTTTTGGTATTTTATTTGGTATTTCTCAATCAATAATGATCGATAAAAAAACAAGGAATAAGGATAACTACTATGGAAGTAAATTACCCTCGGTCGACTTTGAAACGATAGGTGAAAACCTAAACGTCTCGAGGTTCAATAAGTAAACTACAAAAATAAGATTTATTACTACTTGAGTCGGCAAACCAATAATATGTTGTCCCTCTCAATATACGCACAAGCAAGCGGGGAAACGAGGTGGCACAAAGCACTTAAAAACCTTTTTCCTTAGACGGCGTTTTATAGCACGTCGCCTTATACCCACCTTATAGTTTGTATAAATCGAGTTCAAACTTCTTATTAGTATTTATCTATTTTGCCTTTTATTTTTGTTTTGGATTCGAATACAATAGCTAGGTGATGAAATCCCAACTAAGGCCGTATTTGATAAGGCCGTATTTGATAAGTATGTAAATTTATTGTTCTACGTAATACAATATATTATTCACAAAAAACGAGAAAAACGATACATACTATATAATAGAAAAATAACAAAACTTTCCGAGGACGGAAAGGGTCTTCAAATCAACGATCAACAAATCTCCACGAAAGCGAATCGTACACAAGATCCCCGGCAGCGGCACCAAAATTTTTGATGTGATCGTGATAGTATAGTGATAATTAGATTACGTTATAGGGTAAATTAGAAAATTACCTTTAGGAAAAAGTAATAGACTAATATTACCAATGACGAATTCAATTAAACACGTGATGAACCAAGTTCGTTGTACACGAAGATCGAGTGAATTTGAGACATTTTTCTTTGATTTGGACAATTGATTCAAAGTGGTTGTCGGTTTCTAAACTACAATAAAAATCTACCATTTTTAAACTATTAAATCTAATCCTAAAGTGCATGAATCGTAAACCCCGCTATATTTAAATCTAAAACAATTACTTAAAATTAAAAACTATTTAAAATTTAAACTTTTAAACAATCTATAACAATTAATTCTATTTAAAAAATGACTTTTAAACTATTTTTAAAATCTAATTAAACTTTTTAAACTAATTAACTTTATTTAAAATTACTTAAAACAAATCTATTTAAAAACTATTTTTATTTAAACCTAAAATAAATAAAATCTCATTAATAGAACACTATTTAAACTTTTGAAATTGATAAAAACATTTTTTTATATATTTTATTTTTATATTTTATTTTATATTATTTTGAAACTAATATTATTTTAGAAACTAAAAATTTACTTTAATAAAAACTAAGTTTAAAATTATTCAAACGGAATTAAAGTAAAAAAAATTTTACTAAATGAACTCAGCCAAGTCAATATCACTATATTTCTTAACTAATGGATAATTAAATCAAAAAGGCATGAAGCCCAGTTGGCAAACATGCTGGGTAATCAAAAGAGAGGTCTCGAGGTCGAGACCCACGTGGGAAATAACTTTGGTTATTAATTTCTTTTTTGAACAGATGAATTGTAAAGGAGTCACAGGAGTGACTTATATTGAAGCTGCTAATATTTCAACAACTTATTTAGATCAATAATAAGCTATCAGATAAAATGGATCTGATAAGCTATATGCTTAAACAAAAATACAGTTCAACTAAATTGAGTAACCCAAAATGCACATACCAACTAACTAAAAAGGTGCAAGGAGCATCACACAAAAACAGTCATTTAGAATCAGAACGATACAGAATCAGCATACAAGATAAAGATCAGGAAACCGACTCACAAACTCGAATCAGATTAGGTACTCTACAGCAGCAAATCAATCAGTACTACTAATAAACTTTATAATCAAAACATTACAATATAATTATTATATCAGATTTTAAACAACTTTCTAAAAAAAATAACTAACTCAAGCAAAAATCATTACATACTCAGGCAGTTTAAAAATATGTTTGGAACAAAACTCAATCCTACACTGAACAGTATATGCCCAAAATCGTTCAAACAAAAACAGATAAATCATGTTGAACATTCAGTAGCTTTAATAGCAAACATTTTTTAACACAATAAAGATGCAAATTAAAAAAACTAATTCAACCTCAAATTAAATCAAGCTACTACCTCAATCAGTTTTAGCTATATATTTAATTAACTAAATTATCCTATAACTTCATATATGATTAATACTACAAAAGTGACAGCTACTCTTGAACAACCAGTATACCCACATCCAAACTATACCATGTTTAATAAACTAAGCAGGCAAACAAATCATTCATCTAAACAGATATAATCTAGAATAAAACATTAAAACTAAACTGAAACTTACCTAATGTAGACAACCTTTGGGAAGAAGGTTTGTGCTGAACAACCTTATGAAACCGGTTCTACACACCATCAACCACCATTCGATCCAGATTCATCGAACCAACACCAAGTAATTTTGTTTAAAACTAAACAGTGGGTTTAGTTTGATATCCCATTTTCACTTTTGTATCATTCAATAAAAGCTATAATTTCAGCTTTATAAAATAAAAATGATTATTATAAAAAAATATATCATAGAAGTTTCAATTTGCAATAACAAAGCTTAACAGTAGTAATTAAAACGAGAATCGAATCAAACTGACTTTTTATTAATATAATAAAGATTACAAAACTAATTTAAAGGAAAAATACAAATACTCCTAATCTAATTTTTGCATAATAACATTAAAGTAAAGAAAGGGATAAAAATTACAATAGAAATGAGGGTTTTTTATAGCCATCCCAAGGCTTGCTGAGGAAGAATATTCAGATCTTCTTGGCATATTCCTCTTCAATGTTCGCCCTTAGATCATATTTCTCTCTCTCTTTGTTGATCGGATGGTTGATAGGACACAACTAGCACACGGATTGCCAACGTGGCATCCGTGTGTGCTAGTTGTGTTTCTTTGAAGCCTCTTGATTAGTTGAGTGGGGAAAATGATGTGTTTAACCCAGTAGAAATCTGCCACGTACCTCTTTTCTCCGTTCTTCTCTTCCTTAAAATTGGGGGATTTAATTCCCCCACACTTGAATCTCACGTGGTATGAAAAGCCCCATATTTATTTGATGAATTAATTAACTAGGGTTTTGTGAACAGTGGTAAAATATGTTGCAGGTTATTTAGGGTTGAAGGAGATAGAAGAACGTTACATAGATTGTAACGAATAATTATTTATTGTGAGAAAATGTGAAGTGAAAAAGTATGTGAGTGGGTAAGGGTCGGTTTCTTTTTATTTATTGTGTGAATGAGTGGAAAGCGTGTGAAGTAAATAAAAGCGGGTGAGTTTTATTTATTGTGTGTGAATGTGTAACGTGTATATACACGTTTGACAAACCCTAAAGCCCAATTCATTTCTTTTCCCTTTATGGGCTTCGTCCCTTAAATTTCCTTTGGGCTTTAAATGGACCCAACAAATGACTTAATTCATCCTTCAATTTAACTTGCAACTTGGGCCTGGATTTGGGCCTTATTTGGCCAAGTTTCAAAAGTGTTACAATGTTTATCCAATATTGGGCTTTTTAGGCCCAATAAGCATTTGTGGGTCCTACTTGGCCCATAAACTTGACAAATGATGAAATCCGCTAAAGTCGAGCTTGGATGTTGGCTTTGTTGATCTTTATCTTCAAACTCGTGTCGATATTTGCCGGTTTTCGCGAACTTGGTACCTACACACATTAAAACAAGAAACAAACATATACAAGGTATTTTTGATACATTTTATACATTTGTTCATTGTTATTTGATATAATTGATATGAGTAAAATTACTCATATCAATGTCTTATTTCAATATGTTTAGTCTTGCCATGAAACAGGGTTCCTAATAGTGCAAATGGTGTTGTTGTTGTCAATAAATATCTTGGTATTAAGAAAGTTATACCCATAATCAAGCAGTTGATTCTGAACCCAAAGTACTTGACCACAGCATGCAGCAGCTGCTACATACTCATCTTTAGTTGTTGATGTGGCCATAATAGTCTGCTTCTTACATTGCCAAGATATAAGTCTGCTTCCCAAAAATTGGCATCCACCTGTTGTAGACTTCCTATCATTGTTGTCACCAGCATAGTCACTATCTGAGTAGGATATCAGCTCAAATGGTGACTCTTTGGGATACCAAAGTCCTAAGGTTGGATGGCACTTTAGATACCTAAAAATTCTCTTTACAGCAAATAGATGACACTCTGTTGATGCCACCTGGTATCTTGCACATAAGCAGACTGCAAACATGATGTCAGGTCTTGATGCTGTGAGGCACATGAGAGATCCAATCATAGACCTGTAATTCCCATACTTCTTGTAAAACCTGTTGGCTCTCATACTAAGCAGAGCAATGTTCCCCTTGATATCCATCTCCTCCAGTCCTTGCTTACTGATTTGACTCAGATCTTCGTGTAACACAGTAGATCCTTGTGGCCCTTGGGATGCTATAAAAGCACAAGCAGTGTCAAGACTGAATGTTACAGGCCTTTCATCATCATAAGATGATCCAGACCTAGTAGCAGGGGAATAAGTAGCAGGGCCTACTTCGATTCCACTGCCTTTGGAGATTCCACTGCTTTGAGATATGAACGCCATGTTAGCAGGGGAACCGGTGGATCCACTTGAGTTGGTGGGAATTGTTCCTTTTGACTTCATCTCATTGACAACAGGTTCAAAAACTTTTAAGTTATTGTATATGTCATCAATTTTCTTGTTGTCTAAGTCATCCTTATTCTGCCAAATAGCTTTGTAGACAAACCACTCCTTCTGAAGGCTGTTAAGGAACCTGGTATTCACCTGCTCTCTTGTTACTTCAATATCAAAGAATTCCAACTGAGCCACCATATCTTGAAGCCTATGTAAATAGCGCAAATTGATTCATCACCCATTGATTTGAAAGAAGAAAAATCATCAAGCATTTGATTCTTCTTCTTCTTCTTTGTGGCTTCATTTCCTCCAAAAGTTGTGCCTATGGCTTCCCAGAGTTCCTTAGCTGTTTTGTACTTTCTGAATCTCAGCTGATGTCTATCAGGTAGGGCCAACAACAAAGAACTATGGGCCCTGACATCATGCCTTCTTGGTAGTATTTCCTTGTCAGCAAGAGCAACAGACTTCTTTTTGCCTTCACCTTTGGAGGTTTCACCTTTTTCTTCTCCCTTACCATTATCTTCAACATGCACAGTTAATAACTAGATTTTAGTTATAAGAATTGTTCGTTGATGTATGTCTAATCGAATTGATCTAGGTTCTATGTGCAACTCAGTCGTTCTTTGGTGAAACAAATAGTTGTGTCGTTGTAGTATATTTAAATGTACAAAGCAATGTAAGTAAATCTAAAATCTAACTTAAAATAAATTGACGGGAATTTAAAGCGAGATTAAAAGTAATCAGCACTTAATTAAATCTAAACTAATTAAAACTAAATGGTGCAATATTAAAACTTAACTAATTAAAGCAATTAAATGACTTGAAATTAAAAGCGTGACGAGAACTAAAATTTGACAAAGTGTTAAAGTGAGAACTTAAAAATTAAACAAGACAAATCACTAAACCAAACTCACCATCGGAATGTATTTCGATCAAACCTCGTCGGAATGTACTACCCTTTCCTGTCAGAATATTGATCGGAAAATGCCAATCGGAATACTGTCACACACCCGATCAGAATACCAAGCAAAAACTCAGATCGGAATGTAACAAACCTACCTAGTCGGAATGTGGAGTGAACTTCGTCGGAATGCTGATCGGAACCCCTTGATCGGAATATCGTCACTATACCTGATCGGAATACCAAACAAGCAACTCGATCAGAATGAGGGAAGGAGAACCAATCGGAATGCTGTCACAACCCCTAATCGGAATAGTCAAAACCTCCACTGATCGGAATACCAAGTCCCTCTCGTCGGAATATGTAAACCTTTTCCGACCCAGCAAGGAACGCTGGTCGGAATAATAAATCCCTTTCCGATCGTACAGATCGGAATACGCTGAAATGGATGAAGAATAAGCTAGAAAAATAAGCTATAACTCTAATAAGCACAAGTCTAAAATCCTAAGGCAATCCGTATAAGAAAAAGCTACTAAACTGAAATTTAAAGACTTATAAGACACGAAATTAATAAGCTTTACGAAAAACAAACTTTTATATAAAAATAACTTTTATAAAAAACTTTAAAAACTTAAAGATGAAAACAAATAAGCTATAAGAATCAAAAATCTAACACAATCACAAGCATAAAAACACAATCTTTAATCAAATAAGCAAGACAATAAGCATGTAAACATATAGATCAAGCAAGAAAGAAAGGTAGAATGAGAGATCAAACAAGTAAAGTAAAGGTGCAATAAAGATAGAATTAACTTACTTGAAAATTAAAGTGCAAGACAAGTATTTAAATGGACAAGTAATTAAAGAGCAAGAAAAATAAAGATGGAAGACTAATTGTCACCTTAGCCAACAAAACTAATGAAATGAAACTGAGGGGTATTTATAGGAGATTAGAGAGGTGTTTAGACGAAGCTTCCTCCCCTCCTTCCTTTCTTCTTAATTGCATGATCAAGTCCCTAAGCTTCTTTAATCTTCTTAAATCTTCTTAATAATTGGACTTTGTTTTGGAATTTCTTCGAACTCGTCTTTTAATTTTCAATAAATAAGACTCGAGTTCTTTAGCTTTAAGTAAACTTCCGTCTTTAGACTTTTTCTTCGATAAATCTTCAGAATTGGTCTTGGACTTCCGTTCTTTTTGCAGTCTTGACTTCTTGACTCCTTCTTTCATATTTTTCTTCAATAAAATCCCGTAAATGTCGTGTTTTCTCCACTTTTCACCTTTTCGTCCTAAATCACAACAAAAACACAAACCACGCATAATTCCGACATAAAAGACATAAAATACACGTTTTGGCTCGGTTATTATTGTAATTAAGTGGTAAAAAGTATGGGTGTTTACACACCTATCAAATCCCCTACACTTGACCATTGCAATGTCCTCATGCAATGCATTAGTTACAAAGCACGTTTACATTTTTCATCACAATCAATCCATAATGGCCTTTATTAAAGAGATAGAAAACTATAAACATTCAGAGTAAAGAAATCAAAAGCATACCTTGGGTTTTGGAAATGTCATGAATAATCATAATCCTCAAGTTTTCACTTTCTCCAAACTAACTTAAAAATGAGATCATTGTTATTATAAGTTAGCAAACTATCACGAACTCATGTGGGCCAATTACTCACTTAGACTCCCTTATTCCTAGGTGTATCTCTTATATTTTATTTTTGTCTTGAATGATCACGAGGATGCATTGCTGACTTATTTCGATAGTTATTTAGGCCGAAAATAAAGTGAACGATTTAATCAATAGTTAGCTAAAGGACAAAATCTTTTAAAACTGCTTCTCGGGACATCATAAAGTTCATATCTTGGCATAACTCGCTTCGCAATTTGAGACCTTTCTCGGACCGATATTTGGCAGCGACTTCGTACTTCAAACCTTGAGAGACGTTCATGAAATAATGGTCTTCTCTTCATATAGTAATTCTTCACTTGAAGTTTTGAGAGATTCATACTTGGACCACGACTTCTTCATTTTTCTCCAATCTTTATTTTGGACTTTGATATACAACGATCCGCCTCCTTTTATGACTTGGATCTATTTATCCTCATACCTTGCTAGGGTCTTTTCGGATACACTTCTCCATGACTTTTGGGGAGTTTTTGATTTTCGTCGTGTGTCTCGATCCTTCATATTGATTTTCGATAAATGATTCTTCACATCACTTTGGATCTTTAGCAACAAAATATAGCCCTCATGCCTTGTTAGGGCCTTTTCGGACTCGCCAATCTTCGCATCCCGCTTCAATAAGTTATGCCTTGGCTATGAACTCTAATCCGTTCCGAGCAACTTTTAAACGATCTTGGGCTAGAAGCTAAGTAACTTTTCAAATCGTACAACCTTATTTATTGCAGATAAGTTTATTAACAAGCGATGGGAGAATAGGCTTATAATTAACTCACATAAATTCACGAATGAATACCAAACTTATAATTGACTCTATCATCTCTCGTTCTCCACAGTTTAAAATCTCAAGGAATGAGACTCGTGGATGCTTAGCCTATTAAATCAAAGTTTTGGGTTTTCGAGTCGCCTATAGGATCTTGCAAATTCATAGACTTTTTCAAGTTTAGAAATCGCGTTTTAAAGTTCCCTTGATAAACGACTCTCTAGGATAAAATTATAGGAACTTGCGAAAAGTTCTTGTTCTTAACCCGTGAGAGTTAAGACTATCGCGTTTTATAGCTCCCTATAGAAAAGCCTAGCAAAACCTGACCTAAACACGTTAAGGATACTAGCTAGAGTAAACTTAAGATAAGTAAACTCGGGTTGAGTCAAAAGATTCACAACGTTTGAAAAATAAAACCACTTATTTAAAGATTTATTCTAACAAAGGAAGAAAATAACTATACAAAGGGAAAAACTAATCGGCCAAAATAGATCAAAAATTTTGAAAAATCTCGAAAAATTGATTTTCCGGTTAAAATGAGGACAAATACAAGGAAAAGGCCACTTAACTTCGATAGAAGTCCCCCTACACTTAACATAAACATTTTCCTCAATGTTTAAGCATGTGGGAGTAAACTCCCCTACACTTAGGATATTGTGCACTTTGTTTAAATCTCGCTAAAAAGAGACAACTAAAGAGATTCCTATTTTAATATTGAGAAAATATAAAATAGTGAATCGAAAAGAGTTTAGGATAGAACCGGGAAGAAGTGGACACGGAATCACGGGTCGTCATGAATCATCAAGAGTGGATCATTGAAGCTCGAATCCCTGATTAAGAGAGGAGAGGAAAGCAAACCAACGGGTCTCCCCCTACACTTATGATAAAGAAAGCGAAAAGATAGATACATGGGTTGCCTCCCAAGAAGCGCTTGATTTTTGATTACCGAGTGGTGAGCCTGACTCGACTTTGATCATCATAGGAAGAAGCATGAAACATATCCACCGGGATCAAAGATATAGTTTTCGTCCATCAAATAGCACAAGCTTAAGGCGAACAAGGCAAGCCAAAGAAGAATAGGCAAGGTTCCCTTAAGCAGCGATGGAGCATGGTGGAAGCAAGGGTGAAGTGGTGCAAGCAGATTTCCATAAGTTCCAAAAATATTTCCTTTTATTTCGTCAGGTGGATACTGAGATGGCTTAAAGATTTCAATACAGGGGTCGAACACCTTTTCCTTTAGGGGAAAATAGCACTCAGGCTCAGCAGAGTGTGAAGAAGATCCACGAAGAAGCACAACCTCGTCCTCAGAAAGGAGAAAAAGAGGTGTTAACTCATACGTGCTGCGGATATTGGTGTCGACCGGTTTCTTCTCCTTTGAAAGAATGTGCTTCAAATCCAAAGTAGGATCAAGACGATAATCTTCAAAATCATAAGGAGGAGCATCACTCTCATGAGGGAAGTAAGTATTAAGAAATGCAGAGAAGTCTTCCTCAAATGAGTAATCGTCCAAAGTAGGATCGAGTGATGGCGGTGGAGGATTTTCATCATGTGAAGAATCACTTGACAGAGTATCAGCCTCATCGAAATCATCGTATGTTGGCAGGTCGGGATACTCAGAAGTAAGGTCATCATAATCATCCGAATCTGAGCTAGACTCATCATCATAAGCATCAAAGACCGGTGGAGAATCATAAATGGTAGAAGCGTCCAAATTGGAGCGAGAATCATCCATATCATCTTGAAAAAGTGGATTATCATTGCAAGACTCGAATAGAGGATTGTTGTAGACAACAAAGTCATCAAGCACATTAATCATATTCACTGATTCTCGTCCATAAGATTTGCTTGTAAGCTTCCCCATTTTAAAAAAATTGTGCATCATCCCCGACTCTTAAGATTAACTCACCTTCGGCAACATCAACTAGAGCTCGTCCGGTTCTCAAAAATGGCCGACCAAGTATTAAAGGAATACGAGGGTCCATTTCATAATCAACAACGACAAAATCGACCGGGAAAGTAAATGTGCCAACTTTAATGAACACGTCTTCGGCTATACCAATGGGGTAAGCGAGAGTGCGATTTGCAAGTTCCAGAGTCATCTTTGTTGGAGTGAGGTCGGGCAATGATAGTGTTTTCCAAACACTCAAAGGGATAAGATTAATACTTGCCCCGAGATTAGCTAGGGCAGTAAATTCTTCAGTTTTGTTGAACACGCAAGGCAACACAAAACGACCGGGATCTCCAAGCTTTTCCGGAAGTTCTTTAAGAATAACTGCAGAGCAGTTTTCATTTAAGCGCGTGTTGGCGAGCTCAATCAGCTTCTCCTTCTTGTTAAGCAATTCCTTAAATGCTTTAACAAATTTGGGCATGTGTACAAGTGCTTCAAGAAAGCTAATGTTGAAGTTCATTTGAGAGATCATCTTCACATAGCGTGACAATTTAGAGTCATCCTTGGTTAGCATTTTGGTCTTGCCTAAACGTGAAGGATATGGGATATTGGGTTTGGGTGGTGAAGGTGAAGGTGGTAAAGGTTGAGATGTTGAAGGTTCCTTCCTAGAGACATCGTCATGGCGAGGCGGAGACGGTAATGGTGCACTAATACCAAGTGTAGGAGGAGTAGGGATAAATGGTGGTGGAGGAGGTGTAGATGATGGGGATGGGATAGGTGGATCGACAATGGTAATTCCGCTACGAGTAGTAATAGCACTCACATTTGCTCGCGGATTGGTGACGGTGTTTGAAGGTAGAGAACTCGAAGAAGAAGGTTGAGCGGCGGGCAAGAAACTAGCAAGCATATTCTTTAAATCATTGGTTTGATTGCTGAAGGAGGATTGAATGTTATCTCGAAGCTCGGACCTAATCTCATTTCCTTGCTTGGTAATATCTCCTTTAAGATTGATAATTTGGCTCTGTAGGTTCTTGATCTGCTCACCTTGGGTTCTCATGATGGCTTCAACATCGAGGTTAATGCGTGGGGTTTGTTGGGCGGGTGGGTGATAAGGATTAGAAGCTCTTGGTGGGATTTGGTTGCTTCTATTATAGTTGTTGGCGGGGTTTTGGTTTTGAGGAGAAAAACCGGGTGAAAGGTAATTGTTTGATCGGTAACTCAGCAAATTTCTATCCCCTTGAGGTCGAGCTTGGTAATTTTCCGGTGAATAATTACCATAAGCTGCATACACATTTTCCGAATTTCCTTGAGTTGAAGGACAATCGGTGTATGAGTGAGGACCGCCGCATGTTTCACAAGAAGGTGCAACCGCTTTAACTTGTTGTTGTTGTTGGTTTGAAGTGAGAAGCGTGATACTTTTGCTCATTTCAGTCATCATGCGGGTGAGTTCGGTCATATCAGGGTTTGCTGAGGTGGAAGAGACATTGACTCTCGGGTTGTTCCTTGAAGAAGCAGAGGAATCCCAATTTTTGTTGTGAGTAGTCATGTTCTCAATAAGCTCTCTACACTCCTCGGGTCTCCTTTTCATAAATGTGCCACCGGCGGCTGCATTAATCGTATCACGATCACGAAAAGTCAAACCGTTGTAGAAAGTATCTATTAAGGTCACAGGTTGTGGTTTGGACAACGATCAATCAAGACATTATATCTTTCCCAAGCATCAAAAAGAGATTCATCAGGGTCTTGCATGAAACCGCTGATTTGATTGCGAAGGCTTGTGACCATGGATGGTGGAAAGTAGCGCGATAAAAAACGTTGAGTCATGTCATCCGAAGTGTGAATAGAATTCTTCGGGAGACGATCAAACCATTTCTCGGCATGATGCGATAAAGTATATGGGAAGAGTTGTAAGCGAAGAACATCCATTGTGGCACCAGGCAACTTCATGCTTTGGGTGATTGTAATGAACTTGTCGAGGTGTTTGTTGGCATCATCATCAGGCATTCCGGCGAATGGATTTGTTTGCACTTGCTGAATCATGTGGTGCTTCAACGAAAACTCCGGAGTGTTGATTTGTATCGGCGCAATCGGTCCTCCTCGTTCAATCATGGTAGGTTGACAAAGTTCCTCCATTGTCCAAAGATCGGGTTGTGGAAGAACATTGTTTTTATTGTTGAGGTGCGGTGGATTATTGTTGTTAACACCTGACATAGCTAAATCTTCTTGAGTCTCGGGCTCTTGATAATTAGAAGATCTAGTACGCATACACCTGAAAATGCAAAAGAAAAAGAAACCAAACACAAAGACAATATATATACACAATAAAGATAAAATCTTTTGGATTTTTGAAATTTTTAATTTTTATGATTTTTTTATCAATTTTTAATGTTTATGGTTTTTTTTTTTTTTTTTTGAAAATTTTTTATGCAAGAAAAGTAACGCTCACAAGTGAACGGATCCCAAAAAGCAAAGCGTCTCTCACAGAAAACCGTTAATCTTTACGAAAAGAGCCGGCAGCGGCGCCATTTAATAACTAGATTTTAGTTATAAGAATTGTTCGTTGATGTATGTCTAATCGAATTGATCTAGGTTCTATGTGCAACTCAGTCGTTCTTTGGTGAAACAAATAGTTGTGTCGTTGTAGTATATCTAAATGTACAAAGCAATGTAAGTAAATCTAAAATCTAACTTAAAATAAATTGACGGGAATTTAAAGCGAGATTAAAAGTAATTGGCACTTAATTAAATCTAAACTAATTAAAACTAAATGGTGCAATATTAAAACTTAACTAATTAAAGAAATTAAATGACTTGAAATTAAAAGCGTGACGAGAATTAAAATTTGACAAAGTGTTAAAGTGAGAACTTAAAAATTAAACAAGACAAATCACTAAACCAAACTCACCATCGGAATGTATTCCGATCAAACCTCGTCGGAATGTACTACCCTTTCCTGTCAGAATATTGATTGGAAAATGCCAATCGGAATACTATCACACACCCGATCGGAATACCAAGCAAAAACTCAGATCGGAATGTAACAAACCTACCTGGTCGGAATGTGGAGTGAACTTGGTCGGAATGCTGATCGGAACCCCTTGATCGGAATATCGTCACTATACCTGATCGGAATACCAAACAAGCAACTCGATCGGAATGAGGGAAGGAGAACCAATCGGAATGCTGTCACAACACCTAATCGGAATACTCAAAACCTCCACTGATCGGAATACTAAGTCCCTCTCGTCGGAATATGTAATCTTTTCCGACCAAGCAAGGAACGCTGGTCGGAATAATAAACCCCTTTCCGATCGTACAGATCGTAATACGGTGAAATGGATGAAAATTAAGCTAGAAAAATAAGCTATAACTCTAATAAGCACAAGTCTAAAATCCTAAGGCAATCCGTATAAGAAAAAGCTACTAAACTGAAATTTAAAGACATATAAGACACGAAATTAATAAGCTTTACGAAAAACAAACTTTTATATAAAAATAACTTTTATAAAAAACTTTAAAAACTTAAAGATGAAAACAAATAAGCTATAAGAATCAATAATCTAACACAATCACAAGCATAAAAACACAATCTTTAATCAAATAAGCAAGACAATAAGCATGTAAACATAAAGATCAAGCAAGAAAGAAAGGTAGAATGAGAGATCAAACAAGTAAAGTAAAGGTGCAATAAAGATAAAATTAACTTACTTGAAAATTAAAGTGCAAGACAAGTATTTAAATGGACAAGTAATTAAAGAGCAAGAAAAATAAAGACGGAAGACTAATTGTCACCTTAGCCAACAAAACTAATGAAATGAAAATGAGGGGTATTTATAGGAGATTAGGGAGGTGTTTAGAGGAAGCTTCCTCCCCTCCTTCCTTTCTTCTTAATTGCATGATCAAGTCCCTAAGCTTCTTTAATCTTCTTAAATCTTCTTAATAATTGGACTTTGTTTTGGGATTTCTTCGAACTCGTCTTTTAATTCTTCAATAAATAAGACTCGAGTTCTTCGGCTTTAAGTAAACTTCTGTCTTTTGACTTTTTCTTCGATAAATCTTCAGAATTGGTCTTGGACTTCCGTTCTTTTTGCACTCTTGACTTCTTGACTCCTTCTTTCATCTTTTTCTTCAATAAAATCCCGTAAATGCCGTGTTTTCTCCACTTTTCACCTTTTCGTCCTAAATCACAACAAAAACCCAAACCACGCATAATTCCAACATAAAAGACATAAAATACACGTTTTGGCTCGGTTATTATTGTAATTAACTGGTAAAAAGGATGGGTGTTTACACACCTATCAACAGTCTTTGGAAATTAATCACCAAATTCTATGATTTCCCATAGAACATAGTGTTCCATTTTGAGGTATTGTTGAATCCTGAATTCCCATAGTTCAAAGTTTTCAGGATCTAGAATGGGTAATTTGAGAGCATTGTTGTTGGTTGATGATGAATTGGAGTCAGAAGACATGGTTGATGTTGATTGAGAGAGGTAGTTTTGTTCTTGGTTAAATCAAAGTTTCTCAACAAGCTCTAATACCACTTGTTGATCCCAAACTCAGATCTTAAACCTTAATAGCTTGTTTAAGGGTTGTGAGAGAAAGAAATATTCAATCTAACACTAGATAAACTTTGCAAGGTAAAGTAACTAACAAGATACGGAATATAGTGTTTAGCACAAGAATAAAATGATTAAAGCAAACGTTGAACTTTAATATATCAAAGATATTCGAATACCCAATAATGGTATTAGGGCTACAAAAACCTTATAGTATGAAATGAAAGACAATAGAGAAAGACATACTATGCATGATAACCTAGTGAGTCCTTTTATAGGCATAAGGATTCACGTACAAGATTACTACTAACAAACTTGGAAAGTATTAAGGAGCAGTAACAGAAACGCGTAAAAATCTATTCCAAGTTTATCTCTAGTAGCAGGGCCTTTGACTTCAGCAGGGGAACCAATCCCCCTGCCTTTGTTATTTGCCAGGGGGAACTTACTCTAGCAGGGGGGACGAATGACCAACTAGCAGGGGTAACAAATACACATAGATTTATTCCCAACAATAAAAAGTATCAATTTGATGCAATTTGAAAAAATCATGGTGAGGGCATTCATGTAACATTTCTTTAAATCTTTCCCAGGCCATATAAAAACTCTCATTAGACCTTTGAGTAAATCTTGAAATCTCGTTTTTCAAATGTGTTGTTTTAGATGGTGGAAAAAATTGATTCACAAACTTAGAAACGAGATCACCCCACGTCAAAATCGAATTTGGGGGTTCTTTCTCGAGCCATATCTTGGTCGGTCCATCTAACGAGTATGGAAACAACATCATCTTAATGGCGTCATGGGGCACATCCTTAAACTTGCTAGTCGCGGTGAGACGATTGAATTGCCTAATGTGATAATGTGGGTTGTCTTTTTCATGTCTGCGAAACTTGTTTGCTTGAAGCATAGCCATTAAACCCGTCTTGATCTTGAAATTCTCCGCAAGGATGGCGGGAATCACAATGGCCTCTCCAAAACCCTCGGTGGGTGCTTGAAGCAACTCCATCATAGTACGATTAGCCATGATAGCTTCTTGTTCTATAATAGGTTCCTCACTTGGAGATTCTTCACTTGGTGATTGTTCCTTTCGACTACGACGTTTACGTGTACATCTTGCTTGGTTACGAGTTTGCATAAGTTGTGGGGATGAGCAAAGAAGATTCTTTTTGGTGTTTTTACTTTTTCAAATATTTTTGTGCTTTTGATTGTTTTTCACTTTTTTTGGATTTTTGTGATGAATTACGTAGACACAAATCTACAAATCTCTCCTCAAATCAAATCTCTCGATTAAAGGAGACTCAAGGAATGAAAACGATCACGTGAAGTGAACGCCTTCGATGACTTTACAACGTTGGTGGAACACCAAAACGTTCAAGAGGGTTTAATCTTTGAAACCAACAAAATATATAGATACGTAGATAATACTTCGGTTGGCAAACCCTCGAATAGCCCTTTTTTTAACACGCACACGAAAGCGGGGGAAACGAGGCAGCGCTAAGCACTTAAGAGCCTTTTTTCCCTTAGGTCGTGAAATACAACCGCCTTATACTCACCTTATAGTTTGTGTTAATTAAAATCAAGCTTCTCGAAAGTAATTATCTATTTTGCCTTTTTTCTTTGTTTGAGATTCGAATACAATGATTGAGTGATGAAATCCCAAATCAAGGTTGTGTTTTCACACTTTTGGAGTACTTGTGAATTTATTGTGATACGTATACAATATAGTAATAATATTCACACAAAAACGAAAACCGATAATACGTATGATTAGAGTGCTAATCACACAAACACTTATTATGGTTAATATAAAAACAAAATTTGTTCAAATCAAAACACAACATGCCTCCCCGGCAGCGGCGCCAAAATGATGTAGTATTTTTTACATTTACCACACCTTGCTTTAGGAAAAACAAAGAGCGTAAATAGGGTAAGTACGACGGTTTAGGAAAATCGTGCACAAATGACCCAATGAGGTGAGTTCGTTCTCAAGGAGGCTTGTGTGTTGTATGTTAAGACTTGATTAAAATTTGTGATTCATATTAAGTAAGAAAATGAGAATGAAAATAATGACGATTACGATTAAAATTAAACTAAGACGAATGACGTAAACGTAAAACCGTAAAACGTGACGAAATTTAAAAATTATCCTAAAAATTCCTAGAAAATCACAATAAATTCTAAAAAATGCAATTAGAGTTTACAAAAAATCAAAAATTACTCAAACCTTTTATTTAATTAAATAATAGTTTTTAATGCTAATCAAAGCCCAAAAAAACAAATTAAATAATAAAAAGCCCAAAATAAGATTTTCAATTTGTAAACCTCTATTAAAATATTAAAACAATCCTAAATATTAATTAAATGGTGAGAAAATTAATTTAAAAGTTTTAAAAATCCTAACTTAATGTATTTAACCTAAGAAAAATGAAAAAGTTGCAAAAATATTAATTTAATCTAAAAACAATTTTTAATAATAAAATAATAATAAAAAATTATAAAAACATAAAAAATTCTAAAAACTTGCAAAATACTTTATTTTAACTTGATTAAATAGAAAATGAAAGTGAAATGACCAAATTACCCCTAATGGGCCTCCAAATGAGCCAAAAGTCCAAACAGCTTACTAAATGGGCTTGTTAAGGCCCAATAAGAAAAATGTTGTTCAAATAAGCCCAAAAATTCTAGTCTAGCTTAAAATTTGATTTTAAACATAAAACTCTAAAGGCCCAAAAGCTGAATCAGTGCTTATCACAGCTTAATGAAATTCAGCTTATTCTTAATGGGCTTTTTGGCTCATTAAGCCATAAGCTAATGCCATAAGCTGAAATTTGACACACATCCTTCTAATGAGATTGTAAAGCTGTTTGTAAGAAGAAATTTTGAAAAAAACTCAAGAAATAAGCCTTAAATAAGCAAAAGCTCTCTACATAAAACGACAAAATAGTCGTTTTCGAGTTCTAGGCTGATTCAAGAGCTGATTCGTTTTGCAAAATGTTTTAAATAATCAAAATAAGCTTAATCAACAAAAAGATTTCAAATAAGCACACTCAATAAGCTGGAAAAGCAATAAATTGATTTGAAAAAGAAAAGTCAATTCGTTTTCTAGTCAAACCCTAAAGTCAAAGGCTACAAAGCTCCAGATCTAGTAAATGGGTCAAATGAGTAAGACTGATCACAAAATCTAAGTTGTTGCACAATAAAATAAGCTAGAATAGCTTATTAATAAGCTGATGACCAAATAACACTAGTAGTGGCTAGCAGCAGTGGGAAAGGGTTCCCACTGTTTGACTTAATTGACTTGCTTTTTTAGAGAGAATCACTTGGTATTTTTGGACAAAAAGGGAACCCCTATAACCAGTGAGTTGTAGGGAGTCACAATCAAGCAAAAAAACACAATTTCACCATTCCAATTAATACAGTATAATCAAAGATTGCACAGACATGGCACAAACATGTTATAAGCAGATCAGGTGATATTAAGCTAAGTTTAAGCAAGATTAAGCCAACCAAATTGCACCAAAAGCATACAACATCTTAATGAGACTTAGTTACACACAAATAAACTTGTTTCGTGCAATAATACCAAGATTAGAACTAGACTCAACCCTATGTGACTTAACTGATGAACACAGATGAAGACTAACACCTATTTGCTGATATACTTGACCACAAATCCAATTTCAAACCCTCAAATCTACTTATCAGGTTACTCAAACTATGTTTTTACACTTTTTAATCCCATTTTAGCATGCAATCTAGGTGTTTACTAAGTTTCAAGTCAAAACAGCCTAAACAAAGTAGATAGACCACAGATTAAGATTTGATGTTAGAAAGCACAAGAGTAGTAATTATTGGCACACAAATACTTCAATATTAGATACAAACATTTAGCACTCCTACACAAATACCTAATACACAACCAAGTTCACAAATTCAGTACTCCCAAACACCCTTTAAGAACTAATAACAAGATCTTATCAAAGCAGATTGATATTCAGTCCAAGAAAATGTTAAGCATGCATTCAAACATCAATAACCAGAACTAAGAACAAGAAATCAAGCATCAAACAACACCCAAGCAACAACAGGCAACAAAATCACTTAGAACAAGTATTTTGTCTAATTTTTCAAGAGATTATGACAAACCTCATGAATGTACATCCACACTCACGAATTTTAGAGCTTTTGTGGTAGCTTAACAACCACAAGCTTCCAACAACACCTTGCTAAGATTCAACAGAGTTAAGAATAGATCGTATAAAAAAATGAAAACAAGCAGATTTCTATCAACTTTGTTCCCCACTCCTTGAATCCTCCCAAGCCACAAGTCTCACCTCACCTTTATAAGCTCCTTATCAGGGTGGTATGATCAGCTTATGACCCAAAAGCTTCAAGTGTTTGAACTAAAACTTAGAAAGAAAATTAGATTTTTGAAAACCCTTTGAACAAATTTTCAATAACTTAAAACCAAACTCTTGGAACTTAAAATCACAAACTTTGAACATAAACAACAAGATTATAAGATTGGAACTTGGAATTCGTCACAAAATCAAACACTTATTCATTCACTTAGAAACAAGGCTTTACAGATTTTTTACCAAAGAAAACCAAGAACAAAGAACAATGTATGACCCAATACCCTTTATATAGAGGGTGTACATGTGTTTTATAAAGCTGAAAACTAAAAACCCTAAGTTCTAGAAGTCCCAAATTTCCCTTGTTGAATTTTTGAATTTCTTGACTGAATTTGTAGTTTATGAAGAAACATGTGAACTCTTTTTGTTGTTTTGTAATATTGAGCATCCAAACATGCTTAGAAATGAAGCAGGGGTTGTGGCACGTTGATTTGCTGACAATATTTTGTCTTCGTCCTAAAGTGTAGCAGGGGAATCTCCATGTGAGCATTTGGGTAAGGTGGCATAAGGTTTGTGAATTGGGTTATGATTAATGAACCCTTAATCATAATTCTGGATAGTATTAGGGTTTAATTCCATAAGATTAAGGAATCCCTAATTGTGTTCTTCATGTAAATAGTGAGGGTTTTGATACGGTTGATGTTTTAAAAAAGTGTTAGGCGCCCAAATTAATTACTAATTAAAATTAGTTATTAACCGGTTTTGAGTGGGATGATGAGGTGGAGAAATGGTGTCTTGTGATTGGAGGGTTTGAGATAGTGGGGCACGTGTCACACAAGGATAGGCCTAGGTAAGGTTTCTTGTCTCACAGGTTTAACCCCTCTTCTTCCTTTTTGTTGTCACTTGAGATTTAAACAGCTTATCAAACGAATCCTTTGTTATTAATGTTTTGGTTTTTATACTTTGGCCAAAAAAACTTTCAAAAGGATTTACAAAGGACTTGTTTTGTAACTTGATGATATTTGAAGGGATGTTTTTGGCATGTCTTCATACTTTGAGGTCTTCACTTGTATTCTTGTCTTCATGGAGGACTAAAAGTGTCAAGTCTTCAAATTTGAGGGACCAATCTTGCCAATTCTTCAAAGTTGAGGGTCCTTTTTGTAAATTTGACAAATTTCAGGGATCAAACTTGTAATTATGAATAAACAAGGGTATAAAGTGTCAACTCATCAATAATGAAGGACCCTTCTTGTACAATCTTCAATTCTTTAAGGACTTTTCTTGGAAAATCTACTCTAGGTCCCGGTTCATTGTGCGGGTTCTTTTCCCGTGTTCGTTTTTGCTTGTTTCTCGTGATCTTTTGTCATTTTCTCGATATACGTACCTAAAATACACAATGAACAAATACAAGCATATATTTGGCATTTTTATGATATTTAACCATTTTAAACCCGTTTTGGTACGATGAGACTATGTATAAAAGTAGTCTCATCAACATCCAATTTAAGAAAATCTTAGAATTCTAGTGTAACTAAGATTAAAATTATGCTTAAGTTTTAGTCTTGTGTTTCATAGATTGATGAGACTGCTTTTATGCATGGTCTCATCGTCCAAATCGGGCTTAAAATGCATAAAATATCATTAAAACTGCCAAATATATGCTCGTGTTTGTTACTTGTGTATTTTTAGGTACGAATATTGAAGAAATGGCAAAAGATCACAAGAATCAATCAAAAATGAACACGGGAAACGAAGTCGCGCAATGAACCGGGCCCAAGTTTGGAAATTTGCAAAAAGACCCTTGAAGAATTGAAGTTTGGCAACTTTAGCCCCTCATCTTTGAAGAACTTGTTACATTTGACCCTCCAAATGTCATTTGTACAAGAGAGGTCCCTAAAGTTTGAAGACATGTCAATTTATGCCCTTGGAAATGATCAAGAATGCAAAAATAACCCTAAAAGTCCACAAAGTTAACATTTGGACTTATTTTGCAATTGTTTATGGACTGGAAATGAGAAGGATTTAACTTTTGGACTGGCACCAAAATTACCCATGCCTAGTCCAATATACCCATAAGCCCAATACCCCCACGTCTTATTACCCGTTTTATTATAATCGGTCAACTGGTCAACAAATCTTTCCCACTAAACAAGTGTTTAAATTCCCTTTTTCCCCCTTTTGGATTAAACGACCCTTAATCCCCTTTTAAACCCTAAACACACCCAGCTTCAATTAAACTAATTTCAAAGGGTTTTCTGCTAATCTTGTGCAGATCCCTAATTCACCCTTTTGTCACTTTATCCCACCTCACACAACACCTTCACATGCCATGAGGACCCCACCCCGACCTTCCCCTGCTACATCACTTTCACCCAATTCCAATACCCGACCAAACCAACGTGTAGGATCACACTCCTTGGTCCCCAAGCTAAAACAAACGTCCAAGATCATTTTTCCAAGCTGGCATATCACATGAATCAGAATTTGACCAATTTCAAGACTTTTTCTCAAGGGCAGATTTGGAAGATTAAAGCTAGGGTTTACACATTGTAATTTTTTATTCCTAGTTCTAGATAGTTCTTTTAAGTAGTATAAAAGGAGAATGTGGCATGTACATCTCCCTTGTTCCAGTTTTTTCTAGCAATTCTTGTAATTCGTTTTTTATAAATTAAAGTTGGTAATTTAAGAAGTAAATGTAATTCCTTTTAGTTTTATTGAAAAGTTGGTATTGATTTGGCTAGAAACTCTGAGTTCCACCTTAATTTGTGAACACTTATGTGTTTTGATTTTCAGAAAAAGTTCTTTTTTGAAAATAGGAAGATTCTTGGTAAAGTTTGGTTTCAAGGTTGTTATATCAGGATTTAAGTTTGTTTGAGTTAAGTTTGTTTAAAGAAAAACGTATTAGAAAGACTTTAAAAAGAATTAAAAGAGAAAGAGAAAACAGAATATTATTGTGCTTGTGTGTTCATTGATTTGTGCAGGGTTGTTTGGATTTTGTTTTCAAGGTAGTTCAGCATAGGCCCCAGCCTAGAGGAGGTGGCTACCTAGCCACTGTTGGACCTGGAAGTAGGTCCAACAAGGTAACCCCTTGATTCCTTTTCATTTTTCAGTATTTGGTGAATTTGTATGATTTATGTGAAAAGTTGCTTTATTTGCTTGCTTATTGATTTGATTTGCTGATTTATGTGTGTTAGGTATCTTAGGACTGTTAGAAATCAGTTTAAGTAGGTTTTGAGTAGGATTGCTTTGAAAAAAAAAATTTGCATGTTCAGTTTTTATAGGAGTGTTTGGATCAAGGTTTAACAGGGTTTAGTTGGATTAGATTTTGCTTTAAAATCTGTTATAAGTACTCATTAGGGTGTTTATAGGTTGCATGAAGGTTTATTCTTAGTTTGGTAAAGCTTACAAGCTAGTTGTGTGATTAAAAGTGGAAAAACATAGCAAAAAAAATCTGTCAGTCACTTTTCTGTTAATTTTGAGTAAGAATTGCTCATAAATCTTGGTGAATGATAGATTAGAGGTTGTTTAAGAGCTGTGAATTGCTTTCTTGTCATATGGTGGACTGGTATGCAAGATCTTGGAGCTTAAATTTCGTTTTTGTGCATTTGAAATTAGCATAAAACCACCAGACCCATAAAATTGCATCAACAACTTGATTTTGCCCATATTTGTGATTTTGTGTTAAGATTTTGCTTGCTTTCTGTTTATTTGACTCCCTACACTCAAACTGAGTGTAAGGGTGCCATTGTCCATCAATTACAACACCCCCATCATAAGTCAAGCCCTCTTGACCATAAATTTCACTTGTGAAGATTATCAACTTGCTTTGTGTTCTTGAAATCTCAACTGAACACGTTTTTATTCAAATCTAGCTTAATCTTTGATAAAAGTTGTTTGTGTTTTTGTTTTTGTGCTTAAAAGAGGTCACAGCTTGGTTTGTGAAAGTAAAAAAGTAAAAAAAAAATAATAAACAAAAAGGACGTGGCCAGGACTCGAACCTGCGCCACTCCTTTCACACCACACACACCTTACCACTGCGCCCTTGGGTCTTTTACTGACCAAGGGTGCAATTCAATTATACTTAAGGTGTTTTGTTTTGGCTTATATAAATATAATCCGTAGCTATTTAGGGATTTTCCAGCTTATTCATTAAGCTTATTTTTGTTAGCTTATTTTTCCTAGGTTAGTATTAGGGTCTAGGATTTTTATAAACTAAGTTTGGATTTTTCTTATTATTTATTTATTTTTTTATCTTTTTTTAAGTAGCCGTATTTTATTAATTAGATAAAAAAATAGTTAAAAGTAGTTTTAATTTTTAGAAAAATAATTTTTAGGTTTTATTAAAGTATTTTGAGGTTTACAGCCCAAAAGATTTTCAAAAACTTTTATTTTCAATTTTATTTTATTTTAGGGTTTTTTGTTAACTTTAAAATTTAATATAAAATTAATTAAAAGGTTTTAGGAACTTTAATTTGCATTTTTCTCTTAGTTATATTATTCTAGGTTTTTATAAATTTTTTAGAATTTATTTTATAAACTTTTTATTTTTTTTGATAATTTTAATATTATTTTATTAGTAAAAATTCAAAGTTTGTTTTTTCTACTTTTTTCATTTTTCCTAGATTGTAGACATTAAATTAGGAACTTTGTAACTTTCCAAATATTTTTAGGCTTTTCAATTAATTTTTAGAATTAATTTAAATTTTAATAGATTTTAATAGTTTTTAAGTAATTAAAAATAGTTTAATTTGGTTTTAAAATTTTTAAAAATAGTTTTTAGCTTAATTAGGTCATTTTTGATGTTTACAAACTTGAAAATCTTGTTTGGGGCTTTTTAATAATTAGTTGTGATTTTTAGGGCTTTAATTAGCATTAAAAAGTCATTATTTAATTAATTAAAAGGTTTTAGCAAGTTTTGATTTTTTGTAAACTCATAATATATTATTGTGGATTTTTAGTAATTTTTAGGAATTTTTAGGTTAAAATTTTAATTTTTGTGGTTTTTAAGGTTCTACGTCTTAACTTTCTAGTAGTGATTTTTTTTCGTTTTTTTTATTTTTACGTCTTCGTCATTTTCTCTTCTCTTTTCTTGTTAATAATCACAAACATCAATCAAAATCAATTCATTACACAACACACGTGCCTCCTCGAGGACGAACTCACTCTTTTAGGGTCATACACACACGGTTTTCCTAAATCGTCGTGCTTACTTACCACTATTTTGTCATCCTTTTCCTAAAGGTGTACAAAACTTCAACACCATTTTGGCGCCGCTGCCGGGGAGGCGTGTTGTGTTTTGATTGAACCATTGTTTTTTTATATTAGCCATAAATAGTATTTGTATTAGTAGCACTCTACTAATACGTATTATCGTTTTTCGGTTTTTGTGTGAATATTATTACTATATTGTATACGTAGAACAATAAATTCACAAGTACTCCAAATACATGAGCAATCACAACCTTGACTTGGGAGGTCATTACCCAATCATTGTATTCGAATCTCAAACCAAAGAAAAAGGCAAAAATAGATAAATACTTTCGTGAAGCTTGATCTTGATAATACAAACTATAAGGTGGGTATAAGGCGGTTGTATTTCACGACCTAAAGAAAAAAGGCTCTTAAGTGCTTCGCGCCGCCTCGTTTCCTCCGCTTGGTTGTGCGTATTTGATTTTGAGAGTGAATCGAGGGTTTTGCCGCCCAAAGTATTATTACATATCATATATATTTTCTTGGTTTCTATTGATTAAAACCTCTTGAACGATTTGGTGTTCCACCATCGTTCTAAAGTCATCGAAGGCGTTCACTCCACGTGATCGTTTTCATTCCTTGAGGCTTCTTTAATCAAGAGATTTGATTAAGGAGGAGATTTGTGGACTTTTGTCTACTTAATACATTTCACCAATTTCCAAAAAAAAGTTAATACCATCAAAAACCACAAAAAAAAAAAAAATTTTGAAAAACACAAAATACCAAAAAGAATCTTCTTTGCTCGTCTCCACGTTGTACGTGACGTTTATGCTCACTCGTAATCAAGCAAAACGTGCACGTAGACGAAAGAACAAAACTCCCACTCCAACTCATTCTAGTGAGGAGTCTCCTATTGACGAACCCATTGTACGAGAAGCACCAACCATGGAGAATCGAACTATGATGGAGTTACTTCAAGCACCCACCGAGGGTTATGGAGAAGCTATTGTGATTCCCGCAATCCTTGTGGAGAATCTTGAGGTGAAAACGGGTTTGTTCTCGATGATCCAAAACAACAAATTCCGTGGTGATGAGAAGGACAATCCTCACAACCATATCCGTCAATTCAATCGTCTTACCGCCACGTGCAAATTTAAGGATGTCTCGAATGACTCGATTAAGATGATGCTTTTTCCGTATTCCTTAGCGGGGCCCGCTAAAATTTGGTTAGAGAAAGAGCCACCCAATTCTATATTGACGTGGAAGGATCTCGTTTCAAAGTTTGTGAACCAATTTTTTCCGCCCTCTAAGACTACGCATTTGAAAAATGAGATTTCTAAATTTTCACAAGAATCAAATGAAAGTTTTTATACGGCTTGGAATAGGTTTAAGGAGATGTTACATGAATGTCCTCATCACGGTTTTTCCGACTTACATCAAATCGACACGTTTTACAATGGACTTAATGATCATGAAAGAGATTATCTAAATGCCGCCGTGGGTGGTAATTTTTTGTGTAAAACGGTTGAAGAAGCTTTGGTCATAATTGAGAATAGGTCTAAGGTTTATAGCCCTCGTCACACACCGAGTGTTGCCAAAATGGGCTCATCATCGTCTCGTAGTATCAATGCCTTACATGATGAAGCAAATGAAGAAAACCGATTTTTTGATAGATTTGCTAGCCTTATGTCCCATTGGAAAGCTCAAGAAGCTTCGAATTCCGCTTCGGTTAAAGCGGTTTCTAAGAGTTGTTTGTCGTGTGGTGGAGCTCATGATCTTTCCGAGTGCATTACCGCGGATGGTAACACTTCGAATGCTTTTGTAGCCACGGGAACTTATAACCAAATCGGTCAAGGTTCCCGCCAAAATCAAGCTCATTCAAATCAAAATGCTAATAACTATCGAAACAACAACCAAGGTGGAAATTACCAAGGAAATCAAAGGAATTATAACAAGGGTAATTACCAAAGTGGAAATGGGCAAATTTCAAATCAAAATCAAAACCGTGATTTTCAAACATCTACACAAGGTTTTCAAAACGATCGCACCAAAAATCTTCAAGGAGAATTTTTGAATTATGCAAAGGCTAATGATGCTAAGTTTGACAATATGCAACGTGAGATGGTTAGCTTAAGATCCGAGTTGAAAAACGAGCTTAAAAACGAACTTGCTAATGAACTTAAAACTCATGCTAGCAAAATGGAAGGAAATGTCACACGTCTCCAACAAAATCAACAAAAAATGGAGCAAGGTCAACATGAGATTAAGCAAGAATTGTTAAAAGCGGATGCTAGGAAATCTAAGTTTGAAGACCGTATGGCTAAGATGTTTGAAGCTATCATGTGTAAGCCCTCTTCTTCGGGTGGTCTTCCTAGTGATACCATCATAAACCCGAAAGGAGAATTGAAAGTTATTACTACTCGTAGTGGTAAAAATTTCAAAGAACCCATTTCTCGTCCAAGTACTTCTATGGAGAAGGAAAAAGAGAAAGAACCCGAGGTTGTGGTTGAAAAGGAGCAAATTACAAGCCCATGAAGTACCGCTCAAACCACACCTACGGTTGAACCAATACCAATCATGGAACCCGATATTCCAAGGCCGATGCCTATGCCTACTTTGCCCCAACCCACACCACCTTTACCTTACACTTCAAGACGAGACAAGGAAAAGGCACAAGAACGAAATAATTATCAATTTGAACTTTTTATGAAAATGTTTCGTGACTTGCATTTCAATATAAGTTTTGCCGACGCCTTAGTCATGATGCCTCGATTTGCCGCGAACTTCAAAAGTATGTTGAATAACAAAGAAAAATTGCAAAAATTGTCTAGTTGTTCTTCGGTTTTTCTAAGCCGCATACCTCAAAAAGTCGGTGATCCTGGAAAGTTTTTAATCCCATGTGCTATACAAGACATGGAAGAATGCTACGCCTTGGCCGATCTTGGTGCTAGTATTAATTTGATGCCTCTTGAGATTTTTAAATCACTCAATCTTCCAAATCTCACTCCTTCGAGAATGTCAATCGAAATGGCCGATCATTCTACGATTCTAGCTTGTGGAGTTGCCGAGGACGTCTTCGTGAAAGTTGGAAAGTTCTACTATCCTGTAGACTTTATTGTTGTTGATATTCCTATCGATCCTAAAGTTCCGTTAATTTTAGGTCGATCTTTTTTGGATACCTCGAGAGCACTTATCGATGTGCATGCAAGAAAAATCACTCTTCGTTTCAATGAGGAAGAACTCGTCATTAATGCAACCCAAAACTCCACTCTTTCTCATGTGTATTCCATCACATCTTTGTACAATGTCAATCCCATCAAAAGCATTTGCAAAAAGATTTCAAATAGAGTTTTAGGAGTTGTTGAGAAAAATGAAGTTCCGTCCCCTCCGCCGGTGGAGGTTAAGAGTGATAATCCTACGATTCCAATCTCGAGTGATTCTTCGGATGATGAATACGTTGATCCCGATGGGGAGGTTTTCTTTGTTGACAAACGTTTTGAAAACTTGCCACCACCTAAACCAAAAAGATTTCAAAATGTGAGAATTTTTAGTGTGACTAACATTGCTTTAGATACACCAAATATTTTTGACATAATCAAATCGGGTTTTCACAAGGAGAGTGTAAAAGATGAAAAAGGAAAAGATTTTAACTTGGATTTAAAAGATTTTTCTATAATTCTAACTCCGTCATCACTACGTGTATTGAGTACTACAAGCTCGTCTTCTCCTTTTGACGATGCTTTGTGTGGACTTAGTGTGGGGGAATCCCCTTATGTTCCCTTCCTTTTCTCTACCGAGGACGAGATATTTGATCCTGGAATTGATTATATAGGGAAATCTCGGTCTTCCACCGATGCAATAAATGGAAAATCTTTTCATTTGATTGGTGTGAGTCTACCTCGAGTAGCTCATGTTTTTAGAGACTTACCCGTTGTCCCACCCTTCTATTTCTTCTCTCCTATTTTCTTGAAACTCTTTGAGTTTTTGTTGATCATTGATGAAGTGGCGTTGATTTGTTTTTCCAATGAAAACGAGAACGCCATCTTCGATCCCGGTATTTTGCACCATCAAAGGACTTAGTCCTTTATACCAGTTGTTTTTGGGCCTTGTTTATCATGTAAGCCCCACCAAAATTGACCACACCATGATATCCCTAAATGATCACATTTATGGGGATTCGAGTCGAGCTTTTGACTCGGTTATCAAAAACAAGGTGCCTCGTGGGGGAGACCCATGCTTATCCATGTACATATTATTGCTTTCTAATTAGTTAATGTGAGGGGATTTGTGCCCTTCCAACCTTTGTTCCGTGGTTGTTTGTGAATTGTGGTTTTTAGATCATGATCTTCACGATTGGAGCCTCTCGTGTTCGTTTTATGGGAGCACTCGATCGTTTGCTTTGAAGGCTTTCTCAATATCCAAATGATATATCCTTTGATGTTCTAACCTTAGGTTTTTAGCACACTTCATAAACGGCTATTAATTTATTGGTTACACCCTTTCCATGCTAGATTAGGCATTCGACTACGTTTCTAGTATGGGGGTGTGTGCACCCCTAGACTCGAAACATTGAGGACAATGTTTAACTTTAGTATGGGGGGTGAATAGATACTTGCCTTGACAAACCTTCACGCTTTTCAAAATTTATCGTTTTGTTTATCGTTTTGTTGCAAAATAAGGCTAAAAATGGCCAAATTTTAAAATTTTTCTCATGTTTTATAAGTGTTTGAAGACACGAATGTAGATTTTCCGATGGCGAGAATAAGAGTAATTTTTTACTCGACCGTGCGTGTTGAGCACTTAGCTTTGATTCCTTAACTACACATTAGGCTAAGTCTCTTAAATGAAGACGAGAAATGATAGAGTTAATTATAAGTTACTATGCTAAACGTATAGTACTCGTATTCTTTCAAAAACTCATGTGTTCTCGTTGTTTGCTTATTCTCCCTTCGCATGTAAATATTTTTTGCTTAATAAATATTGACTTAGCGGTTTAGTTAGGATTGTTGGGTTTCTAGTCTTTTCTAGTAGCTTCCGTGTAATTAAATTGGGAAGACATTAAGGTATCGCCAGCGTCACGGTTTTGAAGTATTGGCACCCCAATAATCGAAAGCTTCACCTAATAATAAGATTTCAAGTGCTCACCTAAATCTAGCAAACAATTTGAAGCCCCACAAGGCCTAAAATCTATGCAAAATTGAAAGTGAATCAAGCCTTAATCTTCGAAGCTTTAAAGATCCAAAATTCGCTTTAGCGTGAGGATATACGTCTTTGGCTAATAAAACCACCGATGATGGCGGATAATAAAAGGCAAGGCAAGAGCGAAGTCATAATAAAAGCTTCATGGCGAAGTTGAATAAAAGATGGAGGTAAACCAAAGATAATAAGGTCCTTCCGTTATGGGGCGTATAAAAGTCTTGGTAATAAGTCTCATGTTCAAAACCGTTATAAAACCATGTTTATCGATTCTTCTTGTCAACTTAATTTTTTAACATCATTGTCTATTAGGAGGGGTTATTGATTTGATGGTCTTAGTTACACCGTTAGGACTCTATTTTTAGACCTAAATCTCTATTATCGCATAAGTCAATGATGTATCCTCGTGAAACATTCAAGACATAATAAAATATAAGAGATACAACTTAGGAATAATGGGAGAATAAGTACGTGATTAGGGCATATGAGTAGTGTTAGCATTACTAACTTATAATGAAAATGATCTCGTTGCACGCTTGGCATGGAATTGAATTGAAAATCAAGGACGATGAAATTATTTCTAACGAAGCATTCACGTGTTCTTATTCTATGAACCTAAACGTCCCATTTTGCGATGAAAATCATACATTATGTCTATAACACAAGTATTAGTAATAGTGGTAGTGTAGCTAGTTTATCATTTCAATAAAGTGAATAAAATTGAATTTTGGAGGTGCTTTGATACTTTATTCTAGCATTGCGTGAGGGCACGGCAATGGTTTAGTATGGGGAGTGATGAGACTGCTTTTATACATGGTCTCATCGTCCAAATCGGGCTTAAAATGCATAAAATATCATTAAAACTGCCAAATATATGCTCGTGTTTGTTACTTGTGTATTTTTAGGTACGGATATTGAAGAAATGGCAAAAGATCACAAGAATCAATCAAAAACGAACACGGGAAACGAAGTCGCACAATGAACCGGGCCCAAGTTTGGAAATTTGCAAAAAGCCCTTGAAGAATTGAAGTTTGGCAACTTTGGCCCCTCATCTTTGAAGAACTTGTCACATTTGACCCTCCAAATGTCATTTGTACAAGAGAGGTCCCTAAAGTTTGAAGACATGTCAATTTATGCCCTTGGAAATGATCAAGAATGCAAAAATAACCCTAAAAGTCCACAAAGTTAACATTTGGACTTATTTTGTAATTGTTTATGGACTGGAATTGAGAAGGATTTAACTTTTGGACTGGCACCAAAATTACCCATGCCTAGCCCAATATACCCATAAGCCCAATACCCCCCACGTCTTATTACCCGTTTTATTATAATCGGTCAACTGGTCAACAAATCTTTCCTACTAAACAAGTTTTTAAATTCCCTTTTTCCCCCTTTTGGATTAAACGACCCTTAATCCCCTTTTAAACCCTAAACACACCCAGCTTCAATTAAACTAATTTCAAAGGGTTTTCTGCTAATCTTGTGCAGATCCCTAATTCACCCTTTTGTCACTTTATCCCACTTCACACAACACCTTCACATGCCATGAGGACCCCACCCCGACCTTCCCCTGCTACATCACTTTCACCCAATTCCAATACCTGACCAAACCAACGTGTAGGATCACACTCCTTGGTCCCCAAGCTAAAACAAACGTCCAAGATCATTTTTCCAAGCTGGCATATCACATGAATCAGAATTTGATCAATTTCAAGACTTTTTCTCAAGGGCAGATTTGGAAGATTAAAGCTAGGGTTTACACATTGTAATTTTTTATTCCTAGTTCTAGATAGTTCTTTTAAGTAGTATAAAAGGAGAATGTGGCATGTACATCTCCCTTGTTCCAGTTTTTTCTAGCAATTCTTGTAATTCCTTTTTTATAAATTAAAGTTGGTAATTTAAGAAGTAAATGTAATTCCTTTTAGTTTTATTGAAAAGTTGGTATTGATTTGGCTAGAAACTCTGAGTTCCACCTTAATTTGTGAACACTTATGTGTTTTGATTTTCAGAAAAAGTTCTTTTTTGAAAATAGGAAGATTCTTAGTAAAGTTTGGTTTCAAGGTTGTTATATCAGGATTTAAGTTTGTTTGAGTTAAGTTTGTTTAAAGAAAAACGTATTAGAAAGACTTTAAAAAGAATTAAAAGAGAAAGAGAAAACAGAATATTATTGTGCTTGTGTGTTCATTGATTTGTGCAGGGTTGTTTGGATTTTGTTTTCAAGGTAGTTCAGCATAGGCCCCAGCCTAGAGGAGGTGGCTACCTAGCCACTGTTGGACCTGGAAGTAGGTCCAACAAGGTAACCCCTTGATTCCTTTTCATTTTTTCAGTATTTGGTGAATTTGTATGATTTATGTGAAAAGTTGCTTTATTTGCTTGCTTATTGATTTGATTTGCTGATTTATGTGTGTTAGGTATCTTAGGACTGTTAGAAATCAGTTTAAGTAGGTTTTGAGTAGGATTGCTTTGAAAAAAAAAAATTTGCATGTTCAGTTTTTATAGGAGTATTTGGATCAAGGTTTAACAGGGTTTAGTTGGATTAGATTTTGCTTTAAAATCTGTTATAAGTACTCATTAGGGTGTTTATAGGTTGCATGAAGGTTTATTCTTAGTTTGGTAAAGCTTACAAGCTAGTTGTGTGATTAAAAGTGGAAAAACATAGCAAAAAATATCTGTCAGTCACTTTTCTGTTAATTTTGAGTAAGAATTGCTCATAAATCTTGGTGAAGGATAGATTAGAGGTTGTTTAAGAGCTGTGAATTGCTTTCTTGTCATATGGTGGACTGGTATGCAAGATCTTGGGGCTTAAATTTCGTTTTTGTGCATTTGAAATTAGCATAAAACCACCAGACCCATAAAATTGCATCAGCAACTTGATTTTGCCCATATTTGTGATTTTGTGTTAAGATTTTGCTTGCTTTCTGTTTATTTGACTCCCTACACTCAAACTGAGTGTAGGGGTGCCATTTTCCATCAATCACAACACCTCCATCATAAGTCAAGCCCTCTTGACCATAAATTTCACTTGTGAAGATTATCAACTTGCTTTGTATTCATAAAATCTCAACTGAACACGTTTTTATTCAAATCTAGCTTAATCTTTGATAAAAGTGGTTTGTGTTTGTGTTTTTGTGCTTAAAAGAGGTCACAGCTTGGTTTGTGAAAGTAAAAAAGTAAAAAAAAAATAATAAACAAAAAGGACGTGGCCAGGACTCGAACCTGCGCCACTCCTTTCACACCACACACAACTTACCACTGCGCCCTTGGATCTTTTACTGACCAAGGGTGCATTTCAATTATACTTAAGGTGTTTTGTTTTGGCTTATATAAATATAAGCCGTAGCAATTTAGGGCTTTTCCAGCTTATTCATTAATCTTATTTTTGTTAGCTTATTTTTCCTAGGTTAGTATTAGGGTCTAGGATTTTTATAAACTAAGTTTGGATTTTTCTTATTATTTATTTATTTTTTATCTTTTTTTAAGTAGCCGTATTTTATTAATTAGATAAAAAAATAGTTAAAAGTAGTTTTAATTTTTAGAAAAATAATTTTTAGGTTTTATTAAAGTATTTTGAGGTTTACAGCCCAAAAGATTTACAAAAACTTTTATTTTCAATTTTATTTTATTTTAGGGTTTTTTGTTAACTTTCAAATTTAATATAAAATTAATTAAAAGGTTTTAGGAACTTTAATTTGCATTTTTCTCTTAGTTATATTATTCTAGGTTTTTATAAATTTTTTAGAATTTATTTTATAAACTTTTTATTTTTTTGATTATTTTAATATTATTTTATTAGTAAAAATTCAAAGTTTGTTTTTTCTACTTTTTTCATTTTTCCTAGATTGTAGACATTAAATTAGGAACTTTGTAGCTTTCCAAATATTTTTTAGGCTTTTCAATTAATTTTTAGAATTAATTTAAGTTTTAATAGATTTTAATAGTTTTTAAGTAACTAAAAATAGTTTAATTTGGTTTAAAATTTTTAAAAATAGTTTTTAGCTTAATTAGGTCATTTTTGAGGTTTACAAACTTGAAAATCTTGTTTGGGGCTTTTTAATAATTAGTTGTGATTTTTAGGGCTTTAATTAGCATTAAAAAGTCATTATTTAAATAATTAAAAGGTTTTAGCAAGTTTTGATTTTTTGTAAACTCATAATATGTTATTGTGGATTTTTAGTAATTTTTAGGAATTTTTAGGTTAAAATTTTAATTTTTGTGGTTTTTAAGGTTCTACGTCTTAACTTTCTAGTAGTGATTTTTTTTCGTTAATTTTTATTTTTATGTCTTCGTCATTTTCTCTTCTCTTTTCTTGTTAATAATCACAAACATCAATCAAAATCAATTCATTACACAACACACGTGCCTCCTCGAGAACGAACTCACTCTTTTAGGGTCATACACACACGGTTTTCCTAAATCGTCGTGCTTACTTACCACTATTTTGTCATCCTTTTCCTAAAGGTGTACAAAACTTCAACACCATAGATCTTTGTATGATCTTTATTTTCCTGTATTTCCTTTCATGTTTTTCAACATGATTTGTCTTTGTGTCTTGGATGTGTTGTTCTTGTGATCTTTCTTTTCTTCTTTATTTTCTCACTGGGTTGTCAAGGAATGTTAGATTTAAATCTAATTCCTCTCCTAGTAAGATTGATAACTTAAATATTTTTTTTAAATATTCAAGTAATTTTAACTTACAAGTGCAATTGTTAAAAGTCATATCCGAAGCATTGACTTTCAAGCCATTTAGCATCTTATGTTAAATTGTTTGACAAAGGGATTTTCTTTTGAGTCGATAATCGTTTTTGGACACCTACTGTCCACGGTTCCTCAAATAACCTAGCGGCTCATTATTGATAATGAACCGCGGACCTATTTAACGAACCGCGACCGGTGAGTCCCTTTTTCGTTTTTGGTCTATCTCTATCTTTGACGAATTTTCTTGAAGATTCCTTATTTTCTTCTCTTTTGAGTTTCTTCTCTCGTTTTCCTTCAAGACTTCAATATCACCTAATAAGGTATAGTATTCTTGAATTATTTTGTGAAGTTATCCTTAACTTCTTTGTTGAATCTCTTTAGATTTATTTTAATCATGCCTCTCTAAGTTGAGTCTTTCTCTTCTATCTTTTCTAAACTAAGTCGAGTCGAGCCTCACCCTTTCCTCGTCATGAAATTGTTCTTTGAACATTCACAATGATTAAGAAGAGTTACGGAAATTTGAGCATGTAGTTTATCATATGCTAAACATCATCCATCTTGGTCTTTCTATTCTTTGGCTTATTTGATCTCTTTCTCTATATCATTGAGTCATCTTTTTGGTGTCGACATTCATAAGCATGCTTGCCTATAATGTCTTATATCTAGTATTTTTCCTAAAGCGTCGATTTATCTTCGCTTTTGGTTTTTCTTTACTTTTGTACCCTGATTCCCGGCTTAAAAGCTTTTGGAGCTTTCTAAAGGAATTATTTTTAAGGTAAAAAATGTCTTCGATTTGAGGTTTTTCATTTTTCTCGGTGTTGAGAATTGATTGCGGTTAAAATTTACAATTGAATTGGGTGATTCCAACAATTCTAAGCTTTTAACCTTTTGAGAGGATCTTGGTTAAATCTTGAATATTCTTGTGGGATTCCAAAAACACTAAGCTTTTAATCTTTTGACATACTATCATTACAATTGGTATGGATGTTTCTTCTCTACCTCTATTCCATCAATTGTGATTTGATCTTGTCAAAATCCCCTCCTTGTACTTTTTATTTTTTTTATTGATAACATCGCATGCATATTTCTTTCTTCAATGCTTGTCATTGTTTGTGCAAACGACTTGTTTATCATCCTCCTTTTTTTCATCATAGTCATTCTTCCTCTCTTTTTGACTATGTGGAATTGTTTTTATTTTCCATGTCATACTCTCTTTAGTTTGGTATTTTTTCCATGATATTAAAGTGGAGTATGTCCTCTCGACAATTTTTTTTTATAAATTGGACATCTCTTTTGTATCTTAGTCCTCTTTATATATTTTTTGGTGTCACCAAAATAAGTTGGGTTCTCTTTTCTATCTAATAACCCTCTTATTTTTCTTAACTTGTCATATTTTGACACTTCTAAAAGTTAAGATTGTTTTAGCTTTCTCTTGAGTCCCTATCTTTGTACTCAAGATGTGTAAAGCTAATTCCGCTTGGGTGACATTGCTATACATATATGCTCTTGTCCACTAACTTTGTTTTGTAGGACTTTTCTAACCCTTCTTTGTAGCTTGTCACTATCCTTGCTTCATTGGTGCCTCAAGCAAGGGGGAGCTCATACCAAGGGGGAGCATTTTTAAAAGTTCAACTCATTACATTTGCGATCGTTGACTCACTTAAATTGCATTCATCGAACTTCTTGCAAGTAATGAATTTTGGAATCTCGAAGATAAGCATTTTATTATGCATGGAGTTGGTTAACCTATGTTGATTGAAGACTTCACTAGGATGACACAAGCTCAATATCTTTAGATGATGGGTCTACGGTTTGGATTCTCGCTTCTCATCCGAAAACCACAATGGATGATTAGATTTTTGGATCCATGTTCTATCGAAGTCGATCCTCTTCTTCTACAAATAAAGACTACCTTTCGGATGCAAGCTCTCATGACGTCAATTCTTCTCTTCTTCAAATGACGTGTTATCGATGATTACCACGTTGGATGTGTGCTCTCTCGACGTTGATTCTTCTCTTCTTCAAAGACGTTGACTAACTTTTTGATTCGACAAAAGGGGGAAAAGTAAGTGTAAAAGAGTAACTTATACATTTTAATATGCGTTGTGGTTTACTTGTTTTTCATCATCAAAAGGGGGAGTGATGCGTGGTGTTGGTAACAAGTTTTAAATTTATAAACACGAATTACCAGATTGACTAAAAACGCACGGGCAAGTATAACCCTTTCGTTTGTGTATAGCTTTTATGTGGTAATACCGAGATCGTTCACGGGGATTTGGAAAACCTATGATTATTCTAAAATGAAACTAAAATCGTTGATTGTAGCAATTGTTGAAAAACAAACAATAAGTAAAAATTATGAGATTAATAAAATGATTAAAGGTACACTTGGTAAAGACTAGTTTGAGCATTCGTAATGGTATGATTGTGATGACACGTTAACATATGATTATGATAATTAGATGGATAATCCAATCTATTGTTTTCAAAAGCTTTAATCTTCGTCAAGACCTTGGTTAAAGAAAACAAGCATTAGACTCAATCACTCAATTTAAGACTTAATCCAATTTCAACACATTCGATTCACGGTCGTTTCACGAATTTGCTAACACTTATAATTATGTTTCTTGATAATCAAAACTTCTTAAGAAATGATAAATACAAAAGATAGCCAATCATAGACAAACCAGCTATGACTTGTTGATAGAAAATAACCCTTTTGACCTATGAAATCTTTACTAACAAATTAAGTTTTGATAACAATTGTCACATGAAACATAAATATCAATGGATCATAGGAAAGCTTGACATTGAATTAAACATAAATCACAATCACAACCATCACTTCATACTACAAACATCATCCTACCAAGTGTAGGATGAAACTTAGCTACTCATAACAAATGATGAAATAAACTCAGAAATAAAAGTATTATAAGTCATAATCAAGAGTCTTACAAAGTGGAAAAATGTTACTAATGATTAGGGTAATGATCCCTAAGAGTTTCGTGATGATAACTTTTCTTATCGGACTCAAAAACTAACTTTTCTAGCACCACCTTGTTCAAATCCGGGAATGGGAGTTTGGACAAGGATGAGAGAGTTATTTATGAGATGATATGAAGAGATGCTTGAGTTGTGAAAAGATATGTAGTTAAATGACCCCAAGGGTCTTATTTATAAGCTAGTTGATGGCATGGAGTGAATGCATGGCTTGGAGCCAAAGACAAATACTTGGAGCCAAAGCATGTCTAGAAACTTCTTGTGTGATCTTACATGTATGTAGACACATTTTTGCCTAGACAAATGTTGGAGGCAACTTTACTCATGATGGAGCAAATCAACTCCCATTTGATGGTGGCAACTTCACTCTTGCCAATGGCAAGTTGGATGTATGTTGATGGTGGCAACTTTCATGCTGAATATCTTTATTTGGTCCTTGGAAATACTTGTTCTTGCACCCAAATTGATCTTCAAAGGCTTGTAACTTGTACACGGGTCTTGAACTTGACTAGGATTCTTCGTACTCGTACAATTATTCATTTTTATGTTGTTTTATACTCCATTCCTGCAATTGGCTACACAAAGACTTGTAAACACAATTGGGCACAAATATGCACAAAAATATCATATAATTAACCAATATACATGTACAAAAGTACGGATAACACTCCTAAAAACATGTTGGATTTAGGCGTTATCAGGGAGATTGTTAGTGCAAACATTACGATGTTTTATCGATATAATCTCTTTTTGTTTTGTTGATGACAAACACATAATTCACAATACATTATATAAAATGTTAAGGTAGTCGTAATCACTCAAGAATACATTTGTATACTTCTCTCGACATCTCCAAGATCGCATTCGGCATGAATCACTCAAGGTATCAATAAACATGTCATTAACCTAACTAAGTGATCTAGGATTAATATTTTCTTAAAACTCACATTTAATCAAATGTGACAAAAGATTTTAATAAACTTTATTTTTAAGAAAATGTTTTAATGAAAAGAAAATGGAAATTTGAATTTGGAATATTCCAAAGAATATCCCTAAGGCATATTCCAAAGAATATTCTTTAATTTGAATTTAGTATATTCCATATGCCAAAGGAATATCCTTTGAGGGTATAAACTAACCCAGATGGCGTATCCCCACTAAGGACAAAAATGCACGGTCTCCAAGCCGGAGGTTCCTTAAAGGAACCCACGGTTCCTTATTGATAAGGAACCACGGGGGCATTAAGGAACCACGGGTCTTTATAGCCGTTGCATTGTTGTCCTAAAAATAGTGGATCATTTCCATCTTTTCTTTCAACCCTTTTTGCACAGTTTCTTCAAAAACATCTTTAAACTCCTTGATTAGTTAGTTTAGATTAATCTTGTTTAAGATGTGATTCTCTCCTTCAATCCTCTCATCCTCTCAAGTGCAAAGAGAAGAACACTTTCATTACCATGAAGTGTTGGGTTCATAACATGATGAAGATCTCTCCTTCTAGATCAAGTCATTGTTTTCCTACTATGTATATGTACAAGATCCAAGTGTTGGGTTCACTTGGATGTGTTTGTAAGGGTACTATATCCAAGAGATGGGTATCCTTGGATTAGGTTTTAGTTGTGTAGATCTAAGTTTGTTAATACTTGGATATAGTGTTAGAGTCATAGATCTAAGTGGTGAGTCCTTAGATCTGTATGGTTTATGTGTTTAGGCCATAAAACACAAAGTTTGTTATGTTGGGACATAAAACATAACTAGGGTGAAGAGCTGTGTAGTTGTGAAGAGTTGGGTAGTTGTGTAGTTGTGAAAAGTGGGGTAGTTGTGTAGTTGTGCAGAGTGGTGTAGTTGTGTAGTTGTGTATATCCAAATTGGTGTGTCAATTTGGAAGTTGTGTAGATGGGTGTAGATTGGTCCTACCTAAGATTAGGACTTGATGTGAAAATCCGTCAATTTATGGTTGATATTTTATTCTCAATATTTATTTGAAAACATTATTTTAATGTTACAATATGAACTCACTTATTTTTGGGAAGTAATTTGGATTTACGTCTTGAAGTAGCGTCGACTACGTTTAAACCGGAGGATTCTGCGTTACGTGCTTACGTTTACATACACCGTCTTTGGTGACAGTCCGACATTTCAGAAAATAAATTTTTATCCGTGAATATTATTTTGGAGTTTTAAATTTGTGTTGGTTCATAAACTCACAAATTTACGAGAAGAGATTATGACTTACGATTTAATTTTAACGTCCTTTACGACTAAAGCGGAAACCCTAGGATTATGTATTTACGTTTTCGAACTCCGTTTTTGATGAGACAATTTTTATTGGATTCGTTTTGTGACGTTGATTCATAATTTATAAAAACGTTTTTCGTAAAACGACCCGAGGGCACGCAAATCGAGGAAACTAGAATCGAGGAATACCCGTAAATTAGTGGGATGAGACAAGATAAATCTTGCCTCACCCCACACATGGGACGGTTCACAAGCTACCACCACATCATGTGATGTGGCAAACTAGTAGCTACAAGATAACACTTGTTAACATTAGCTTAATGTGTAAGCTACACTTCCCACTAACTTCACAAAGCCATTTACACCATACCACTTTCTCATTACATCCATGCAAAACAACCACCATTTTCTCTCTTGGCTCCCATTTGTGCTGTCCACTTCCCCTCATCAAACACCACTTTTGATCAAAGTTTACCATGAAATCTTATGTTATTTACACATAAGTTGAATCCCTTTTGAAGCTCTATAGATTGGTGGTGCTTATAACATCCAAGGAGGAGTTTTTATGGTGTCTTGAGGCTGATTTTCCACAAGGTGTTCATGAAGAATGATGGTCTTGAAGATGGTCATGGTTATCCACAAGTTTCTCCATCAAAATCCATGTCCAAATCACAACCTACATCAACTTGGTGGTATAAAGATTGTCCTCCTCATCCTCTTGTTATTTTGATTATGTAAACTTGTATTTCTTTTACTTATGTATATGTATATGATGATGAATGATGATTAAAAATATTGTGTGGGGATGTAGTGTTGATAAACATGCTTAAAAAGATGGAAAACTATAAGAAACAAGGTTAAAATCTTGCTTAATTTAGATAGTTGTATAAAACAGTAAAGAATCATATGGTAAACTGGTAAAATGACTTTAATAAATTGATATACAGTAAGCTATGGCTCTTGTACACATGTGAGAGTTGGCCATGCAATGGAATCATTTTAATGAGTGAGATATGATCAAAACAAGTTTAAAGTACAAATCTGAGTTTACTGTTTTGGACGATTTTTAGAAAATACTTAGAAGATGATTCAACAGTAGCTATAGTAGAGTTAAATGGAGCACATATCATGTAGTTTATGTGATAAAAATTTGTGCTTCTATCTCCATATATAACTATAGATATGGCAGTTTTGGTGAAGATGAAAATAAAAATCAGATTTTGGAAATTAAAGTATAATAATATTATATAAGCACTCAAATAAAAATAGTATAAAATGTAAATTAAAACCCACTAACTTATATAATACATTTATATAAATATGTACAAGGGTAAATAAGTGGACATTTTATAAAGATGGTAATTTGATAAGTTTTATAAGTTATAAAACTATAAACATGATTTTTACGACTTTTTCGGCTATTACCGTAAAACTAACGTTTTTGCTAAATAAAACTTAGACGGTTGGACCCGTCTAATGTAAACTTTATAAAACTCATATACTGATATATAAACATGTGTAACAAGTAAAAAACGATAAAACCCGAACTATAGGACATACGGACATTAACGAGCTAACTAAGCATATTGGACTAATAATTGGACTAAATAAGATAAACACTTATAAAAAGTACTTATTGGGATTAACCCATTTGGGCCCAACTTGTAAAGTGTAATTACTGATAATATAAGTATAAAATGGATTAAAACAAGTAAAAGAACTTATGATAAGTTTATTGAACCTAAAACACGTAAATAGGTAAAACTAGTAAACTAGTATAAAAGTTATCGACACATAACACTAAAATGAGTAAACGAGAATATGTAAACCCACTTGATCATCATATATATATAATCATCATATGTATACATAATTGTTATTTTTATAAAGTGATTGGACATGAGTCTAAAAGACGAGTATTATTTGTCTAGGTTTCCGTGATTGAAGCACGTACCGTACGTCCGAATTGCCGATAACCCGCCTTCCCACATCAACGTGAGTTCACAGCCTCGCACTCTTTTAAATGTTTTTATAAATGTTTGATAAACCCGCGAGGGAGATGACATGTTAGTTTTTATAAAATAGGACACCATTTGTCCCGATTGTTTGTTTATTGATTTTGGACCCGAATGATTGTATGACCCGATAAATGATTAAAGGACCCGATAGATGAAATAAAATGGATTATTAAAGTTAGTTTATGTCACTAAAAGTCCCATTAGCATGAATTGTGAACTACCGGGATTTGGTAGACGCTTGTGCATATAATAGTACTATTTGGGAACGATCACCCCAGTTCGCGCCTTGACGGTTGATCCCCGTCGTGCCACATTGATTGGTAAGCGAATTTATGTATGAGAAGATTTCCATAGCGTGACCTTTGTGACGACACGCTACTTTAGATGGGCAAATTGAGTATCGGGTTAGCTACCCGTAGTTGGTTAGTAAGGTAACAATGTCATGCGGCTTATAATAATCCAATTAACGAAATACTAATAGACGCACCAAATTACGAAGTATTGCCTGACTAGCAATACGGGGTCATACTATTGATATTATATTCGTGTTTTGGTTTTCATAACCATATTCATATAACGGTTTTTATCTTTATACAACGTCATAAGACATATTGTATGATGTTTTTACGACATTGGCTCGTATAATGATTTTTAAGGCAAACGCCTATATTACGATTTTGATGCAGATTTGTATAAAATGACTTTGGCTATTTTATGGCCTATTAAAATGATTTGTACAAAATGATTTTCAGTAATAATTTTTATACAGATATTATATTGATGGATTTTATTAAACTCTATGAATTCACTCGGAGTTATCGCTGACCCTTTTCTTTTAACATGTTTTATCTCAGGTACTTGAAGTTAATTCTGGGGAAGACGACAAGAATTCATGGCCCGCACTTAAACAATATTTTCCATTCAAACACTTTGTAAAAATTTGTATGAAATGTAATGACTTGGGACCTATGTAACATTGATTATTTATGAATGGAAATGCTTTATTATTAAACGACGCGATTTTTAAGCGTTGTCTATGATGTGAGTAATGTGCTATCCCGTAACACCAACTAGTCTTCCGCTGAACTGAGTTGTATAAATTTGGGGGTGTTACAGTTTGGTACCAGAGCTCTCGTTATAGAGAACGAAAGATTTTTAAAACTAAGGTTTTGAATAAAACATTTCAAAATCTTTTAACTATAAACATTTTTCTCAAAATGTCTAAAAATCTTTTGACTATAACGGTGCCGAAGAATTCCCGAGTTACCGACAAGACCAGACTGAGAAGTGTTATTTTAATATATATATATATAACTTGAATTATATATATATATATGATGTAATTTGATTACATGATTGTTTGATGATTATTTTGATATTTATACGAGGTATTTATACGACGTCGATTGTCACAAGAAACCCTAAATCCCCTAGTAAATTAATCGAAGCTATTGTCGTAGGAATTCTAGCTATCCTAGATCTAAACTGTTAGCCTTATATTTTATATAGTCGAACAAGAATGTAATAGGTCATCTTAGTCGTTATTGGTCATGTATTGTAATAGGTTAGTCGGGAAAACCGGACTTGGACTTTAAGCTAATATTGTATAAGTTAGGGGCGTAAGCCCAAAACAAAGCCAAGCCCGGCCCAAGGAAACAAAGCCCACGGCCCAAAAGGCCAAGGGTATATAACCCTCTTTCACATGTGAAAGAGGGTGTTGGTTCATTTCATTAAACACATAGTTTTAGTGTAAACCTTCCACTTCTCTCTCTACTTTCTCTTTCTACTTTTCTTCTCTTTCTCTCTCTAAGAATCTTGTGTTATGGATTGATTAGGAACAACATTTGGTATCAGAGCCTATAGTGGATAGGTGATTGAAGATTTGTGTGTTGTGTTCTTGATTTTTCGTGCTACTTTGATCCATATCATCACGTCCCAAAAATATTTTTGTGTTTTCATGGTTTATTCTTGATACAAATCATCTACATACTTTTGGTAGTGATTTGGTATTGTTACTTTGGTTAAAAACACAAAATTTTTGGGTGTTTGGATCATTTTTAGGCTCAAAATCTCGAATTTGTGGTGTACTTTCCGAAAACAGTGGTACTTTTTGTCTCCATATTGCGATCGTGTCCATCGCAAAGTTTGAGGGTTTTATATTGCGATACTTATTGCGACAGGTTCCATCTGAAAAGGTTTTGATCGCAATAACCCTAGGGTTTTACCTTGCGATCAACATTGCGATAGCCATATTGCGATAGATATTGCGATACAACATTGCGATATATATTGCGATAGCCATATTGCGATAGATATTGCGATAGCCATATTGCGATAGATATTGCGATAGGACATTGCGATCTGAGCATTCCGACAGCCACATTCCGACAGTACATTCCGATCTGGACATTCCGATCTGGACATTCCGATAAGTATTCCGATGGACATTCCGATGGGTATTTTGTTTGAGTAATTTTTAGACTTAGCCACTATCTAGACTAGTTTCGGAACGTAGTTTACACGAAGATTAAAAAAAAAAAAAAAAAAAAAAAAAAAAAAAAAAAGAGTTAAAATTTTTAGGTCAAGTAAATTCAAATTTTTTCCCTACTAGTTTTTGGCTATTTTTAACTCAAATTCAAAATTTGGCGATACAAAATTTTTCGGCTTACCGTTTTGTCAGACTGAGGAATTTAATTGTCGGACTGAGAAAAAAAAAAAAATTTTGAATTTTCGGAATTTCAATTTTAACCACACATCATCACAACAAATCCACTAAGATCTGCAATTCATCCACAAGTATTCACCATGTCTAACAACAACATCAACATTGCAACTGCTAATCAAATTCGTTTGGAACAAGGTGGCAACGGTAACCCACCTGTGCTCACTGCCGGTTGCTACGTTCAATGGAGATCTCGTTTTCTTAGATTTCTCGATGGAAAAGAAAACCGAACTGCTCTTCGTCACTGCTTTGAGAACCCACCTCCAGTTTTTGAATTCAAACCAATTACAACACAGGCAGAGGATGGTACTTCATCAACTATACGAGCTATGGAGGATTTTGACACATGTTCTGCTGAGAAAAAGAAACTCCTCCAAGCTGAAGCTGATGCTGTAAATTTCATACTCAATGGAATTGATAATGATATCTATTCCACAGTTGATGCATGTCCTAATGCTATGGAAATGTGGAATGCAATTCATCGATTGAAGCAAGGTGAGTCAATCAATGTTCAAGATCTCGAGACTAATCTACTTTGGGAGTTTGGAAAATTCACATCTGAAGATGGTGAATCCATTGACTCATATTACTCGAGATTCTACAAAATGATGAATGAGCTTGTAAGAAATCAGTGCACCATCTCCAATCATCATGCCAATGTTCAGTTTCTACTTCAACTCAAACCGGAATGGCAAAGGTTTGTGACTTTGGTCAAACAAAGGGAGGATATCAAGACTATATCTTACCACAAACTTTATGATATCTTGAAACAACATCAGAATGAAGTGAATGAACTAAGGGCTGAAAAGGCAGAACGGTCTGCTAATTCTATTGCTTTTGTGGCTGCTACTTCAACAAAACCCGTTCCTCGTCAACAACCACCTAATCATTCCTCGAAGTCATCAAGCTCATCCACCAAACCTCTAGTTGCTGCTAAACACAAAGCAAAAGCAATTGTCCCCACTCCACCTCCAAAGTATGACACCGAGTCAGATGGAGACAGTGATGATGAACAAACTTCAAGGGACAAGAAGATTGAAGAACTCATGTCTTTACTCACCACAACTTATAAGAAGATCTACAAACCTACCAACAACAACCTCAGATCATCATCTAATGCTAGATATAAGGAAGTTGATCATGCACCTAGGTATGATCGTAATGCTAGGTATGATAATCAGAGGATGCTGAATCAAGTTGGGGCTAGAGATACTGTAGGCACTCCGGTTGTGCAGAAGACTGGGATTCAATGCTTCAACTGCAAGGAATTTGGGCACATGGCTAGGGAATGCAAGAAGCCAAAACGGGTTAAGGACTCAGGGTATCACAAGGAAAAGATGTTGCTGTGCAAGAAAGAAGAAGCAGGAATTCCACTCACAGCAGATGAAGTTGACTGGCGTGATGACACTGATGATGAAGCCGATGATCAAGAGTTAGAGGCACATTATGTGTACATGGCAAAGATTCAAGAAGTGATCCCAGAGACTGATGATACTTCTGGACCCATCTATGATTCTGAGCCACTTGAAAAGGTACCATCACATGATAACTATAATGTGTTTGCTAATGAACGACGGCATCCTGAGCAACCCGAAAGCATCAATGACACATATGTAATGGACACGGAGGATAGCAATATCTCTACGGATTCACAGCATATGTGTAATGATGTTGGAAAAGCTGTTCAAGATACTGACTCGGATGAGGACCGTGATTTGCTTGCGTCTATTATTGATTCTTTAAAACGTGAAATTGATGAAAACAAAGAAGCTAATAAACGTTTGAAGCAAGCAAACACATCCTTAGCCGAGGAGATAGACAGGCTTAAAGAGTGTGATTATGTAAAAGAAGCTGATCGACGGGTTGCAATAGCTAATGGTTTGGTATATGAACGTAAGGTGCTCAACGAACAATATTGTTCTGAAGTAGCACACGAAATTCATATGTCAAAACAGAAGATATCGGAACTTGAAGAACAACTGCTTCTACATAAACTCCAAATTACTGAATTAGAGTCGGTTAACAAAGAACAAACTGAGCTTTATAAAACTCGTGAAGAAAAGGATATTGAAAAAATTCTTGCTTTGGAAAAGAGAGTCGACACGTTAAACAACATTGTTTACAAAACGGGTCAGTCTATTCAAACTATGAATATGCTCAATAGAAATATGAAAACGAGTTTTGTCAAGCCTGAATATCTCAAGAAAGCTCAAAGTACCAAGCCTGCTCTTTATGATATCGGTTGTTATGTTGATAATCTTGCTCTTATGCTTTCCCCTGACTGCGACGAAATCATTCGTCAACAAGAAGAAAGTCGATCAAACTTAAGTGATTTAATAAACCTTTCTGATTCTAACAATCATATTAAGTTTGTCCCTCAAAAAGAACTTTCAAAAGAACAAAAGATGTATAATAGTGTTCCACCACCAAGTGATGAACCACAAAAGAAAGTTTCTTTAAAAAGGAGTTTCAAAAAGCAATCAATTTTGTTAGAAAAGCGAATTTTGGATGAAAAACGTAAATGGGATGAGAAAAGCAAAAGTGTTCAGCAATTTGAGTTTATAAAACAAGGGGTTTTAAATTTGTACAAAGGTGTCGTCGACTATGAAAAAGTTTCTAGGGATACCATTTGGAATATTAAACCTAACCCACAAGTAGAAGTCGTCATTCAACAATGCATTGTTCCAACCATTGATGATCTTTCAAAAAATGTGGAAATGTTTTATAATGCTCTCACTGAGGAAATGTTAACTGATTTAAGCTATGTCAAATCTCTTGAAGATGAAGTTGATTTTCTTCAAATTAAATTAAAGACTCAAGAACACCAACTTTCTAACGAAATTGATCGACTTTCCAAGGAATATTTTTATGCTGACCATATGAATGCTATACTTGGTGTGTATACCGATCTGGATCAATATTGTCATGTAGCATGTCTAGTGTCAGAATCGGACGCGAAATGTCGCAATCTTGAAGTAGAGCTTTCGAAACAAATTCAGTCATATAACAAACTTTCGAAAAGTTTTTCTCAACTTGAGAAACACTCCATTTCTCTTGAACTTGCTTTACAAAAAGGTGAAAAATCTCATAATCATAAAAAGTGTCAAGAAATGTCAGCTTCTTCGTTTCGTCTACTAAATGAAAAAGATTTCGAAATAAATGATTTGAAAGCTCAGCTAAAAGAAAGGGACATTGCCATTAGTGAGTTACAGAAACTCATTGAGAAAATGAAAGGAAAGTCTGTTTTGGGTAAACCATCTGCCGTTCGTCAACCAAATGCGGTTAAATGCCCTAAAACATCTATTTTGGGACAACCCCCACAGACTTTGCCTAAGATAGGAAATGATAAGAGTACCAATGTGATAGCACCTGGAATGTATAAGATGAACACTAAGCCCACTCAAACTGGAACATCGCGGTTACCTCAGAATATTAAGAAAACTAATCAACGTGTGTCTTCTTCTACAGGAGTAATCCCCACTACTAGCGTTAGCGGACCACAGCTTAAGAGCAATAGAATGCAAGATAAGGTCATGCCTAACAATAGTCAAGGAAAGAAGTTGGAAGTAGAAGACCACCGTAGGAATTTTAAGTTTTCTAAGAATAAAACGTCTGTAACTGCATGTAATGACAGTTTAAATGCTAAGACCTTGAATGTTGAATTTGTTTGTGTTGAATGTGGCAAATGTGTTCGTACTTTCAATCATGATGCTTGTGCTCTTAATTATAATGGCGTGAATACTAGAACTAGGAAGCCTATTCGTATGCCCACTAGTACTAGTGAACCCACAAGAACTTTGAACCAATCCACTGAGCAACCACTTAAGAAACTAAGTGCGTTAGAATCCACTACTCTACGTAAACAAAGCAGGTTAAAGAAGCTTTATGAGAACATGATTAGGACATGTACACGGGGGTATTCGAGATTTACACCACCCGGATACAAATGGGTACCTAAGACAACCCCCATTCTAATTGGGTCTATGAATGTTAGCTTGCCTTTAGAATCTAGGTCCACTACTATTTTGGAACCCGTTTCTATCAAGGGCTCCCATTTGTCAAATGCTACATTGTCTTCTAATTCTTCTGCAGCTCGTCGAACTCATCCTATTCATAATGGACTCCGGGTGCACAAAGCACATGACGGGCAATCTCAAGCTTCTCATTAACTTCGTGGAGAAGTTTCTGGGTACGGTACGGTTTGGAAATGATCAATTTGCACCGATACTCGGATATGGAGACTTGGTTCAAGGGAATATCACTATAAAACGGGTTTATTACGTCGAGGGACTGAATCACAATTTATTCTCGGTTGGTCAATTTTGTGATGCGGATTTGGAAGTGGCTTTTCGGAAATCTACTTGCTATGTTAGAGACTACGATGGGAATGACCTTCTTACAGGTTCTCGTGGTTCTGATCTCTACACAGTAACTCTTCAAGACACATCTTCAACAAATCCAATTTGCTTAATGGCTAAAGCATCATCATCTCAAGCATGGTTATGGCATCAACGATTGTCACATCTCAATTTTGACACCATCAACTTGCTTTCTAAGAATGATATTGTGACCGGTCTTCCTAAGTTGAAATTCGTCAAAGACCATCTTTGTTCTTCTTGTGAGTTGGGGAAAGCAAAACGGAAGTCTTTCAAAACAAAGACTACCCCTAGCTCAAAAGGACGATTGGAACTTCTACACATGGATTTATGTGGTCCCATGCGTGTAGAGAGTATTAACGGGAAAAAGTATATTCTAGTGATTGTTGATGATTACTCTAGATACACATGGACTTTCTTCTTAAGGTCCAAAGATGAAACACCAGAGGTTCTCAAAAACTTTCTCAAGATGATACAACGCAATCTTCAAGCTCAAGTCTTAACCGTAAGAACGGATAGGGGTACTGAATTTTTGAACAAGAACTTGCAATCTTACTTTCAAGAAGAAGGCATCGAACATCAAACGTCTATTGCTCGAACTCCTGAACAAAACGGCGTTGTCGAAAGACGGAACCGTACTTTGGTTGAGGCTGCTCGAACAATGCTTTCTGCTTCAAAATTACCGCTATTCTTCTGGGCTGAAGCAATTTCAACTGCCTGTTATACTCAGAATCGTTCTCTCGTTATCCCTAGACATGAAAAGACACCTTACCACATCATCAATGGCAGGAAACCTACTGTAAAATTCTTTCACGTATTTGGATCTTTATGCTACATCCTTAAAGACGGTGAAAATCTCGACAAGATGAAAGAAAAAGGTGATGCATGTATTTTTGTGGGGTATGCGACATTGTCGAAAGGATATCGGGTCTATAACAAGAGAACAAAGATCATTGTCGAAACAATTCATGTGAACTTTGACGAATTGCCACAAATGGTACTTGATCACAACAGTTCAAGTCCCGTACCTCAATGTCCAACAATGGCACCTACACACAACAGTGTACGTCCCGTGCAAGAATGTCAAGAAAACACTCCTACAGCAGACTCGACGGGTACGACACATATGAATGAGTTGGTTGACTTATATGATCCTATGTTTGATGAGTATTACTATGGAAACAATCAAGTTGTGTCAAAGCCTTCCGCTGTCAATACTGCTGATGCACCATCACAAAGTCAACAAGACACAACTGCATCTACTTCAGCAACCGTTGCTCAAGAGACAATTCAAGTGGATACTCAACAAACTCTAGAAACTGTCATACAACCAACATCACCAACCGTCAATGCTGAAGGAGGAAACAACAATCAAGCAGTCGATGCACAACCTGACGATGAAGAATTTATCAATCCGTTCGGTACACCGGTACACGAAGTCGGAGAGTCTTCTAGTCAACATGTTGATCCGTCCAACATGCATACATTCTACCAACCATATCCATCCACTCACCATTGGACACGTGATCATCCATTGGAGCAAGTCATTGGAAATCCTTCACAACCAGTTCGAACACGCAGACAACTCGAAACCGATGGCGATGTGTGTATGTATGCACTCACCGTGAGTTCAACTGTACCTACAAACATCAAACAAGCCATGACTGATCATGCGTGGATTGAATCAATGCAAGACGAAATTCATCAGTTTGAACGCCTAAATGTTTGGGAACTTGTTGACCGACCCTATGGAATGTCAATTTTAGATTTCAAATGGATCTGGAAAAACAAACTGGATGAAGAACAAACCATCATCAAAAACAAATCTCGTCTTGTGGTTAAGGGATACCGTCAACAAGAAGGCATAGACTACGATGAATCATTCGCTCCAGTCGCTCGTTTGGAAGCAGTCAGGATATTCCTTGCTTATGCTGCACATAAGGGCTTCACGGTTTTTCAGATGGACGTCAAAACAGCTTTTCTCAACGGTCATTTGAAGGAAGAAGTGTATGTGAATCAGCCGGAAGGATTCGTCGATCCTCATCATCCTGACAAAGTCTATCGTCTCAAGAAGGCTGTATATGGACTTAAACAAGCTCCAAGGGCATGGTACGAAGAACTTTCAAACTTCTTGGTGTCCAAAGGATTCTCCAAAGGTTCTATAGATCCTACTCTCTTTACTAATAAATATGGGGATGACATAATGCTGGTGCAAGTTTATGTTGATGACATTATTTTTGGTTCTACGAACCCAAAACTTTCAAAACGTTTTGAAAAATTAATGCACAGCAGATTTGAAATGTCAATGATGGGGGAGCTAAAATTCTTTTTAGGCCTCCAGATTCATCAATCCCCACGTGGTATCTTCATTAACCAAGCTAAGTATGCTCAAGAGATACTTAAAAAGCATGGTATGACCTCATGTGCTCGCGTTGGTACACCATTGTCGACCACATCCCTAGACGCTGACTTGTACTCATATCCCGTAGATCAAACGCGATATCGCAGTATGATCGGGTCACTTATGTACCTTACAGCCAGCAGGCCTGATATTCATCATGCCACATGCTATTGTGCACGATATCAAGCCAGACCTACTCAAAAGCACCTCAAAGAGGTTAAACGGATCTTTCGGTACCTTAAGAATACCATTCACATGGGACTCTGGTATCCGAGGGAAACCGGTTTTCATCTAACGGCTTTTTCAGATTCTGATCACGCAGGTTGTCTTGATAGTCGTAAAAGCACTTCTGGTAGCATACAATTTCTAGGGGAAGACAAGCTTGTCAGCTGGTCGTCAAAGAAGCAGGATTGCACCTCGCTCTCATCAGCTGAAGCAGAATATATGGCTCTATCCGCGTGTTGTGCTCAAGTCCTCTGGATGAGAACTCAACTCACGGATTATGGCTTCCACTTTGATAAAATACCTATGTATTGTGACTCAAAGTCGGCCATAGCCATATCTTGCAATCCGGTTCAGCACTCCCGCACCAAGCACATCGATGTCAGATATCACTTCATCAAGTAACAAGTGGAACGCGGCATCGTGGAATTATACTTTGTCAGAACTGAGTACCAGCTGGCAGACTTGTTTACAAAAGCTCTATCGAAAGATAGGTTTGCGTATCTCGTTGGCCGTCTTGGTATGAAGTATATGACTCCCGAAGACTTGGAGGTTTTGGCAAATGAAGCTGCTTGATTTTTCTCTCATAATGACTTCTAGGCGCATCACAGCTTAGAACTCGGACCTCAACTAAGGAAAGTTTATCTCGGACGATAACTTATCCTTCTCAACGAGAAATTCATATTTCTCGGTCATGAGCTTCTCATAAAAACATTCAAAGTTTTTAAGTTCATGAAAAACGATTTCTAAGTAAATGTCATCTTAGAACTCGAACTTCAACTTAAGGAAAGTTTATCACGGATGATAACTTATCCTTCACAACGGGAAATTTATTTTTCTCGGTCATGAGTTTGTCACAAAACAATCAAAGTTTTGAGCTCATGAAAAACGGACCCGAAAGGGAAGTGTACGTTTCAGTGCGCTTTCCCTAAGCAATAGAAGAGAAGTCTTCTATCCTGATTATTTTAAAACCGTTGAACACAATTTTTCAAGAATTTCTCAAAAGGTTTTTCTAAATCTTTCAAAATTGTGTGTTCAACACTCCCTTCCTCATATGTGGTTTTTCATTTCTCAAAATTGTCATATGTTATTTTGATCAATTTTTGAGGGGGAGCGTTTTAAAATCAAGCCTTTTAATGTTGTTGGGTACATCTCTAAAATTGTCATATTTTATGTATCCAACACATTCCGAAAATGATATGAAATTGTCAAATGTAATATATTATATCGGAAAAGGCATCTCAACTCCGTACCTCAACATATTTTGTGGTGTCGTTTTTCTAAAATTTTGTCAAATTTTGTCTCAAGACACACATATATTGTTGAGGGGGAGCGACCCGACTGAAAATGTTCCATGATTCATGCGTGCACACATGTTTCTCTCCCAACGATTTTTCGGAAAATGTCATATTTTAATCAATTGGTATCTCTAATATTATATTTTTATATTAGAGATAGGGGGAGAAAATGTGATTAAAATGTAATATATCGCAACATGTGATCTTAAAGACTCAAGTGCAACTCTTTCCTTCACATGCCAAACTATTTCGTATATCGATGCATGTGTGTAGGGGGAGCTTTTCGGAAATGTAAAACTTTCAAGTGTTAAAAGTTTTGATTTTTATCAAACACTTTGAATGGTTTTCAATGGTTTAATGGTTACGATCTATACCCAAAACAACCTACTAATCCACGATGGAACGATGGAGTCAAAAGGTGGTTTAGGATAGGAAACTAAGTCCTATGATCCAACCAGAACCGGAGGGATCTACCCAAGGACATTCCATAGCTAGAAATAGTTGTCCTTAGGAAAGATGGAGTGGAATGAAGCTGAATGCGGACCAAGTACTTAAGTTAGCACTGGAACAATCACAACAAGGTGCTAATGATGACGTATTGGTAAGCATTGAAGGAGTTGAATATTCTATGCAACTTAGGCAGAAACCGGGTCAATACATCTATTGAAGACAAGTCATCATGGACCCAGTGATGCAATGCACAACCCTTCCCAGCCATTCGAGTTTCTCTCAAAAGAAACTTGTCTCATTGTCACGGAGATCAACACGTATCTATTGACTTTCTCACTCCGAGTCAGTTAATATTGAAAAGGTGGCAGTCTGCTCCAGCCTCCGATTACCAAAATGCACTTATTGAGTCTAGAGCCAATCGAGATCAATTTATCATCTCATTAGGACACAATCGAGTCCTACGCATTATCCATGTGATATTGCCAGAACATCTGAGTGATACGATTCACAATGAAGATGGAAATCCTGCTTGAGCCAGCATTAAACAAGCTCATGGTAGGTAACTTATGCGATTCTACACGAATCAAACTTGTGAGAACTGGAAAGCAACTAAGTTTCGATTCTTAATTGATTCAAACTTGATTCCAGGTTTCTTCGCAAAATTCGTGTGATCTTGCCAGAACATTCAGAGTGACACTCATTAGTGTTCACAGTGACGAATGGAAATCCTTCCAGTGTCAACATCAAACAGCACTGCGGTAGGTAACTCGCAAGATTCTCTTTGAATCAAGCTTGTGACAAACTGGAAAGCAATAATGGTGCGATTCTTTTAGAATCAAACTTGTTCCAGGAAATCTGAATTGACGACTCTAATCAGACGGATAATTTATCCTTATGATTCACTCTTTACGTTCGCAGTCTGCTTTGAGACGGTCGAGTAAAGAGAACTGGCTACTATCGCCGGGAAACCCTGTCAAGGAGGTTCTTAATCGAATCTACCTGATCACAGGTACGGTATTTTAATACCGTTTAACGGTCTTTACCGACCGGAGGTAAAACGCTACCGAGTTAGGATGAAATGTTCAAAGCCATTTTATCCGTGTCTATATGTGTTGCTGCATATCAAGAAGGTGGCGTAGCTGTGTAACCGATGTCGATTCAGAAGTCACAAGAGCACAAGATGGCGATAATCAAGATACCTAAGAATATAAGAATGAAATAGGTCATCTTAGTCACAAGGAGTACAGATGAAGATCTCAAGCACTCAAAGTCAAATGACAAAGGCTCAAGATAAAGATCACGAAAGCATGAAGGAACAAAGTTGTTACAAACAAGATCAAGACCAAGATACAAGACCAAAGCAGGAAGATCTCCTCTACAAGAATGTATTCACTCAATCATCTTATGCTTTTTAAGCTTTTTAAGATGACCGATACATTGGGGGAGATTGTTAGCCTTATATTTTATATAGTCGAACAAGAATGTAATAGGTCATCTTAGTCGTTATTGGTCATGTATTGTAATAGGTTAGTCGGGAAAACCGGACTTGGACTTTAAGCTAATATTGTATAAGTTAGGGGCGTAAGCCCAAAACAAAGCCAAGCCCGGCCCAAGGAAACAAAGCCCACGGCCCAAAAGGCCAAGGGTATATAACCCTCTTTCACATGTGAAAGAGGGTGTTGGTTCATTTCATTAAACACATAGTTTTAGTGTAAACCTTCCACTTCTCTCTCTACTTTCTCTTTCTACTTTTCTTCTCTTTCTCTCTCTAAGAATCTTGTGTTATGGATTGATTAGGAACAACATAAACCAAGTTGTGGATATTTATGATCCCAACAAATGGTTGATATTCGTAGAAATGTAGATATTAGTTGATTGTGATGTTGAAGAAGAATTGGCGAGATTATATCTGATATCGATGTCATGACGATCTTTCGTTATAGAGTGGAGTTTGACAAAACGTTATCACCTGGAAAGATGTCATATGATTCGTTGTCATCCAATTCTTAAATTGAAATCGAAAGGGTGAATGTTGCACTTGAGGCTGTCATTAGAACCATTACCCAAAAGCCTCATGCACTAGTACCTTTCCGAGAAGTCTGATCGAATGTATGAGTTATTTCATACTAGTGACTCATTTTATAATTGTTGTTGTAAGAGCTATAGGATTGGAAATTAAGTGTGGTTCATATCGAACTTTTATTTCCCTATTAAGGCCTAAGAATAAGACTGAAAGTATTGGAGAATGAAGTAGGATATCGCATTGAGAATAAAATTGGTTGAAACTTGAATAAAGTAAAATGTTAACCCGTAGGGAATATGAGATTGTTAATATAAGTTGTTGAGTCCTGTGATTAAATTATAAGGTTTTAATTGATTGTAGGTTCGTGTTAAGGGTTGTTCCTAGACCATTGTCCACTAACGAGGATGCCCAGTGTCCAAGAAATAAATTGAAGAAATCTTCTTCTAAATTGGGACCGATGGATCTTCCGGGACAGGTGGGACACCTAATGACTCTTGTAGATTAGTATTCATTGTGGTATCTTAACTTAACTGAGACATCAGTTGGTAGGATGAGTTCTTGGAATTGTATGACATAGTGACACATAATGAGTTACAGTACAATTTGACTTGTTTGTGATTAATGAAAAGACTACCTTTGATTGCTAAATTCTACATGTATCGATGTTATCTACCTTTTATTGCTTCATCCTAATGTTCGCATTAGTGATGCAACCATTGAACAAGTACTCATCTTGATTTGAGTTGCGTTGTGAATTATTCTTTTTGAGTGCCATCGAGATCATGAACCTCATGATTATTTGGATAATCTCATTTTCCATCATATTGTAGTTAGTTCTTGGTGAACAAACTTTCATCACTCCTTTGCATATCACTAATTGTTTTTATAAGTTAAAACAGTATCCCTTGAGAAAAAAATTGGGTTTTCATCACCATATGGATTATTTAAAGTGAGACTTAAAAATAATCATTATGGAAATGAAGTTGTTTATAAAACACCTTGGAAAACTTAATTGTTTTCATAACAAAGAAAATCTTTGTAAATTTATTTTTGATTCTTATTTAAGAATTAAGCATGAAAATGTTTTTATTAGAAACACGATGATAAAATTTTGACGAACTGAGTATTGCCTCGTTAATCTTGAAATTGTATATAGTTGCGCGCCTACATACAATTTGGAATGGACCATGCAAGGCTGATTAGTAGTCACCATAAAATTGTTAATAAACATTACATTTTCTTTGAAGATTGTGAAAGATTAAATTTTATGAGATCTGCAAGAAGTGAAAAATAGGGACATAGTGTTAGGGACACCTACATATGTTCCTGTAGCATCTATTCTTCTGAATCGAATTTACTCATCTGTGGAAATTGTCTTATTTGACAATTGACAATTCTTTCTTGTCCAATTCTCCCGTAGTGAGATTCTTCGGAAAAGTATCTGATTACCGAGTGTTGATACCCGATTGGATGTATCGACGTTCTTATCATTTCTTATGATTTGATTTCATTTGAATGACCTGGGTAACGATCCGAGGAGCGTTCGAATGCGTACTCAAATTATGAAAACATAGGATATATTCATATTCATTAAATGTCTTCATCTGTATCTGATTTGAAATTCTCTCGCATAGATTATGCGTTGACCTTACTCTTTTAATAGTAGTTGTGTATCCTAATATCCCTGAATTTGTGAAGGATTATGAATTATTATTAGTCTTTTGAGAAGTTCACATCTTATCGACGGCAATAAAACTGAAAAGTTGATAGTGCCAGTAGAATGAGTTGATTGATTATGACATGACGACATTGTCTTAATTGATGGGAACTCGAGTAGAATTCCCCTAAATGATAAGATGTTGATTATCAAAAGTGATCTAAATAATTCTTAGTGGATGACCATATCCTGCATTTAGACTTGAAATTATATTGTGAATGTTTGTGAACTAGTTATAGATATTATAATCTAGAAGAACCTAATATGAATTTATTAAAAGATGTTTTTGTTATTTGAAACTTTAGGAGGTATTTATTGGTGAATTACCTACACTTTTGCCATTAAGGCAGATTGAAATTGGTATTGATTATATTCCCGGTGCTACACCTGTGGCTTGTGCACTGTACGTCAGCACCATCTAAATTAAAGGAATTACCGTACAACTGAGAGAGTTGTCGGAGAAAGATTTTTATTCTACCGAGCTCGTCATCATGAAGAGCTATGGTGTTATCTTTCCTTATATTTATAGATTACTGTGAACTGAGTAAACTGATAATCGAAAACGATATCCATAACTCGAAATGGAAGATTTGTTCGATCATTTACAAGGTTCTAGCAATTTGAACCATGGCATGGTTATCATCACCTTCGCGTCCGTGAAAAAGATTATGTATTCCAATCACTACATCCGGTACTTGTAATGAACATTATGAGTTTTACGTGATGTTGTTTGGATTGACTAATACACATGTAGCATTCATAAATTTGATGAATCATGTGTGAAGGCTGTAATTTGATAAATTCATGCTCGTGATCATTAGGACCATTTGTTTGTTTATAAGAATAAGAATGAAGTTAATAATTATTTATAGATTACCTTGAATTGGCCAAACAGTGAAAACCTGTACCTTAAATATTTAACAAGTGATTTTAGACTTAATCATTTATACCATTTGACCGTGTGATTAATAAGATAATGGGATCTATAATGACATTTCAAAAATTAGAGCCATTAAGGCTTAAGGTTATACCAAAAAGGAAAGTGCAAATATACTTTGACAAATGTTTTAACAAAGGATTTTTAAGGGATTATTCCCTTATACACAAACCATTTAACTAAACTTCTGTTTAGGGGTAAATGTTCGTGTATACTTCTAGACAACTTAAGAAGAATTGAGGAAACCATTTAAACCATGACTTGAAATCTGAAACGATAATTTTTACTTTTCAAACTAAGAAAACTTTGACCAAAGTATAAACAAATGTTTTTCGAACATTTACGAATCTTATTAAATATTTCGATAAATCAACAAAAATCTTATTAATTAAATTCAAATTTATTTTGAACATTTTATATAATTGGTCGAACTAAGAAATTTAAAATTTTTACGTTTACGTTTCATAAAAATTAAATAATTATTGTTAATTTACATGTAATAATTATCGACGCTTTAGACGTCGGATTGAGTAAAACAGATAAATATAATAGTAAAGACGAAACTAAAACATAGAAGATATGAAGAAAGAATTTTGAATAAATACGGTTATGATATTTATTTCATCAGGAAAGTGAACGTAATTACTGACACATTATGTATAAAAGATAAAGAACCAATTAGGATGTGTTCTTTAATAATGAAGGTGCAAAATAAATTGCCGAACGATATAAAAATAAACAATGTTTGTCAAAAGGATAATATAAATAGTGAAAGGTTTCACGGCTAATGTGAACCATTAGAACTGAGAAGCCGATAGCATTAAATGTTTTAAAGGCCACTTGTGGTTGCCTAAATATGGAGATTGTGAGATATAGTTATGTTGGAATTTGTAAGTATAAGTATTCTATTTATGTCATTTATGACTAAAAGTATCTTTGTCTGAAGAAGTTGTACTAATGACAAATTATGAAGGCAGACATCGCCTCATACATTAGTAAACGTCTAGCTATTGCAAAGGTCATCATCTGAATTCGATTCGATTTGCGTCATCGTCGACAGACTGACCAAATCTGCTAATATCATTCCCGTTAATGATAAATGCAAAAGAGTTATGTAAACATAGTGTGCCTGTATCGAACATCTTTATCAAGATACTCGCTTCGCATCGAATTTCTAGAGATTTGCTCAGAAATCATTGAGAACGAACCTTGATGAGAGTACTGTTTACCACCCCAAATCGAATGGACGAGGTAAAGTAACAATACAAAACACTAGAAGTCTTGTTTTATGTTTGAATGATTGACCTTTGGTAATAGACCGTATAATCGTTTTCCTTTGGAGAGATTATCATTGATAATTATCGTATTAGGATCGAGATCGAATCTTGTTAGAATCTAAATATTAGAGCATCGGTAAGCAGGAGTTGAGACGAAGACACCCGACATACACCCATTGTGAGTTGGACATGTCTTTTAGGTTTAAGGTTTCCTATGATGGCAAACCTAACCTTACAAAATATTCGACCCGCGAGACCTGAAATAATTGTTGAAATTAGGATTTGATTATTGACTGCCAGTAGTGGGCAAGAGGTTATGTGAATATGAAATGTAGATCTTGAAGTGCCAAATGGGTAGCGAAGTTATGCCAAAAATTTTAACCTTGGAAAAATGAATTAATGATCTGACAAATCATGGGATATAAGTCCCCGTTGTATGGGACCATTGAGATGATGTAAAAGATTGGTTTGAAAGGCATATAAGCTGGATCTACCCTAGGACTTCAAGAGGTGCGTGAATTATGTTTCGTATATTGAACTTGATGGAATATCTATCAAGTGAGAATCTGGATTCTTCTTAATAAAGCTTAGATCGGCAAAAAGTTGCATTCATCAAAAACCCGTGAACATCATGGATAGAGAAAGTAAGTCAACATTAAGCCTGATCTTATTCCCGTAGTTATGTTTGATGAAACTCGCGCATTGTAATGAATTACACTTGTGAGAAAAGACCGATGTGGAGGAGATACCCACATGGCTTTAACTCTATAAGAAGCGAGTAGTAAGATGATCTTTGAGGACAAAGATCCTGTTTAGGGGTAAATGCTGTGACAATCAGTCAATTTATGGTTGATATTTTATTCTCAATATTTATTTGAAAACATTATTTTAATGTTACAATATGAACTCTCTTATTTTTGGGAAGTAATTTGGATTTACGTCTTGAAGTATCGTCGACTACGTTTAAACCGGAGGATTCTACGTTACGTGCTTACGTTTACATACACCGTCTTTGGTGACAGTCCGACTGTGATACCCTAGAACCGAGGTCACTTACATTACCCTAAATTACGCTTATTTTTGAAATTTTTAATATATTTTATTTGCTATATATTTTATCATTTTGGTTGAAACCGATATTCGAGGTTATAATTTTGACGATTGACGATTTAAGAAGAACGATGACGAATACGATCCCGATGGATGCCTAAATTTCTATGATTATTGTTGTTTTATCGATATTATAATTTTTCGAGAATTTTACTTTCGGTTCGTGTTAAGGCGAGTCGGGTGAGTTTTATTGCTTTCCGGGTACAGTTAAAGTGTCCTAAAAATATTTTGGAGTGTTCGGGATGATCCCCGACTCCCGTAAAATTTTCAAAAATGACTAGTGAGTCAATCCCGTAAACATATGAGGACGTTTTTGCTTAAGGACAAAAGAAAGGTTAAATTGCACCCAAGGTCCCTCCCATTTTTACAAAAGGAGGAACCAAACACACACAACTCATTTTTACTTCAAAAAAATTTCTCACCCTCTCCTTTTCTCTCTTTAGGTCGCCGGCCATACCACACCACCACCACCACCACCACATTCAAATTTTATTGGTTTTGGTTAATTCTAATTAAAGACCACATGTTAAAAACCTTTTGTAAGTGCTAATCCATGGTTTAATCCAACATGCATTAACATGATTTTTCCAAAAATTAAAAGATTTTTCAAAAGTTTGTTTTGATGTTAATTAGGCATTTGCATGTTTAATTCATGTATGGGGGATGTTAAATCTTAACTACATTATATAGGAAAAACCCCCATGGTTGAATGTTGAAAATAGAATGGGCCCACCATCTTACAAATTCCATTTAAAATGGTACACTTTTATTTTGAACCCATGCATATCCCCAACCAAAAAAGCATGCATATCCCTAACCAAAACCCAACCCTGCAACTTTAAGATTCAGACTTCCAAACCAACATCCAAACCTAAATTTACACACACCAAACCAACACCCACACCTAAAAAAACTCAAGAAAAAAAAACCATTTCAATTCACATATAAACAAATACCCTCACAATTCTCACTCATCTCACAAAATACAGATTTATCATCTAAAAAAACACACACACACTATTGCACCACACAAGCTCCCACCACTCCCTCCACCGCACCATCGTGCCTCACCCACGTCCGACTATAATCACCACCGAAACCACCTCGTGAGACAACCACCGCAATTGTGAGACCACTAAGACCAACAACTACTATTAGTGGGTTTCATGATTTGAGATTTTTATAAGTTTTATAATAGATCTGTCACTTTTAATTAAGTTTTGAAAATCTTCTTTCATAGATATGTAGATTTTATTTGTAGATCTATGTTTTTACAAAAAAATTAACTATTTTTTAACAGATGTTGCCGAAACAACCACTGATCTGCCAGAAAAGGCGGTCTCCATTGCATATTGGCGGGGTGTTTGAAGCCTTTATATTGATGTGTATTTATATCAAAATATTTGTTGAGAATGTATGTTTGTTTACAGATCTGAAATCCATAGTTGCAATCGCTATCGCTGCAAAAATTTGTGCCACCACTGATGAGTTTATGCAACATTCATAAATATTTTTAGATGTAAGTTTACATATCTTTTGTATTGTAAATTACTTTCAAATTTAAGTATTAAACAATTGTAAATTAGTGTCATGTTAGATTCAATTTGTCGGCTGTTTAGTTATCATTTTATTATAATAACATTTTGGCTTTTTTTGTTCTCTCAGCTGCTGTCACGGATTTATTGCTATCATCGCCGCACTCTCGTATAAGATTTTTGTTGTTGCCGTATGTATTAAAGCTCAAGTAACTTTGTAACTTGTGTAATGTTTTACAGTTTTTTTGGTATATATATTTCGACAATTTAGTATTTTTAAATCTTTTAACATCTTGAAGTTTGACATGTCTTCGAAAATTATAAGCTAGAACTTGGGGCACATTTTTAAAGCTAAAACTTGAGACACATTTTCAAAGCCTAAAACTTTTTGTTTGAAAATTTCGAGATAGTAAAACTGTACATCTTGACATTTGAGTTTCTAAATCAAAAGTTGTTCATCTTTGAAATTTGAGTTTTTTTATAAAGTATTTGGTTGTAGTTGTGCAAAGTTTTTGAAATTGCAAAATTGTTATAAGTTTGAAAATTTTGGAAGCCGTTTGAAATTTTTTTAACTATCCAAGTTTTAATGTTATCAAAATTTTGATTTTGAATTTTCGTATACTTTTTTGAAACTTGAAATGTCAAATCTTTTGAATGGATTTATTTTAGACATGTAGAATCAAATTGTAAAAAGTGTGAAAGTACAACTTTATTGAAATTTGAAATGTTTGGAAAACTCAAGAAGTTATTATTTTCAAAGTTTTAAATTTTGTATTCATGTTCTCTAGAAACTGGTTGTGTAAATTGTATATTAACTAATTTGTTTCAAGATATAACGATATGCTATATTTTGTTAAAATTATCTGTAAATTAATTATTGTTAACGATGTCGTTCATAGTTGGTATTGTGTGTTAGCAAATCGTATTTTTTTATTTAATTTTTAAACGTTTGTAATTTTCAAGATTTTAGAATAAAGTTTTTTAATATTTAATAGGCATAAAAAGCTTTTATTTTTTAAAGTTTAACAATTTTAAATTTTTAGAAAAAGAAATTTAAACCGGATAGGAAAGCAACTGGTAAATTTGACAACATGAAAAAATTAAGATTTTTGGAGAGATTTGGCATCTCGAGGCTTGATATGAATTTTGAATCTGCATAGGGAAAAGGTTATCAAGTTTGTTTCTTGGTGCAAAATATAAGCATAAGAGTGACAGTGACCCGAGGCATAGTAATAAATGACCAAAACAAAATACATTATCTTTTCAAATACGAAAATGTGTCAAAAGGAAAAAATTAACATACATCTAATTAAAAGTACCAACCATGAAAATTGACATAAAATATTTTGTGTATAAACATTATGTTAAAATAAAAAGTGTTGGTTGGTAGATTAAGACATTTTGGAACACTTATTTATTTACGAGTTTTAGATGATTCGACATGGCATTGTATGACAATTTTGTGTTACGTTGTTAAAAGCTAAGAGCTAAATTTGTGTTACGTCGTTATTTTCAACCACTACTAAAAATTCACATGAATTGTCATTCATTTAACTCACACCTACTGATGCACCAAAAGATGCACAAATGCAAAAATATTAATCCCTCCCTCCAAGTATTGTTGTACACTTTTTTTTTATAATTTAATTACTCACTGTTAATAATGAAAAAACTTTGATCAAGTAGGTGTAAGTTATTTATAAATCTTATAACATATGTTTCTAAATTATAATGGACAAACTCTATTATAACCATAGAACTAAATTATAAAAGTAAATAAGTTTAGAAACATATGACATTCTTATCAAGTATTGTTGCACACGTTTCTTATTTGATCAAGAACTTTCATTTAAGATGCACAAACTATATTACTTTTATTAAGTGATGCAAACGTTATCACTAATTTCCTCCTTCAATATTTAAACTCGCATGTTAAGATCGATTACATGTTTATTATAGCCATTTTACTTTCAGTTTTAAAAAACACTTACTATAAAAACGCATATCGTTAATTATTACGAGTCGGTGACGGAGTTGAAGAGGTCATCGAAGAAAACTACACACGTATACCCGATGACATGACAATTCCATACACTACCGAGGCTGCCTCAAATGATGCATTGATCAATGAAATATTTCCTTCATTTGCTAACAACGTTGAGACATCTACTGATATAGTTTCAAGAGCAATATTATCAACTAAAAATGAACACGTTGATGGCATTAATGACATGTTGATAGAAAGATTTCCTGGGGAAGAAAAGGTTTACTATAGTTTTGATGAAGCGGAGACGACCCACAAAACTTCTATCCTCTTGAATTCTTAAACTCTCTCAACGTGAGCGGATTGCCACCACATTACTTGCGTTTGAAAATTGGATGCCCGATTATCCTTTTAAGGAATCTCGATCCGACAAATGGATTATGTAATGGTACGAGGTTGATATGCAAACGCTTTGATCCTAATGTCATCGATGCTGAAATTGCTGTCGGGCAGCATGATGGAGTTAGAGTGCTCTTGCCAAGAATTCCTCTAGCCCCATCAGAAGAAGATATGTTCCCTTTCAAGCTAAAGAGAACGCAATTCCCCGTCCGCCTTTCCTTTGCGATGACCATCAATAAAGCTCAGGGGCAAAAAAATCCAAATGTGGGTGTGTATTTGCCTGACTTTGTTTTCTCCCATGGCCAACTTTATGTAGCATTGTCTAGAGGGATATCACGTTCAACAACCAAGGTTTTAGTGAAGCCAGTCAAGCAGTTTGCTGAAGAAGGAGTGTATACCTCAAATGTTGTATACTAAGAAGTTTTACGCGATGATTAACGGTCCTTACATTTTATCATTTAATGTTTGACGTTTAGTTTAAAAACTGATTTTAATATGTTGTTTGGTATTGGATATTTTATTTAAAACTGAATTATCACATGTTACAACATTTTTCAATTATATTTGGATCTTACCATGATGTAACGTTTCGTTAATTATCTGCCGCTAGGCAATTCCGCCGCTATGCGCGGGTACTCGCCTAGTCACTAAACAAATCAACCAAAATCAATTTGGTTGATGGGTTTTGATCACCCAAACCCCACGGCTCAAAGGGGGTGTTTGGGGGATCATGGTGGTTGTTGTTTTGATGATGGATTATGTGTTTAATCTTATTTTTACATGTTTTTGAATGGGTAAAACCATTTGCATGTTTGATTTTGTGATTGGGTTTTATGATGGATTTGAATATTAGGGTGTTTAGGACTGATTATTGTGTTAGAGTATGATTAGGAGAGCTTAGGTTGATGTCTAGTGTCGATAAATGGGTTTGGAAACGAGCGTTGAATTGATTTTGGTATAGGTGATTTTAGGCAGAACGTTTGAGGTGTTTTCGTAAAACTTATTTTGTAAACAGGTCTTGTGATTAGGATGGAGTTGTAGAGCGTCTTCTTAGCTTCGATTTGGTATAAGATAGAGCTTACGACTCCTAACGAGTCAAAAGTTATGATGTTTTGAAATTCGTGTACCGGGAGATGAAAACCGTCATAATCCGAAATTATGCTTGGTTTTAGGTCAAATCCCGGGGACTATAGGTATAGTTTGGTAAATGGTCAAAGGTTGATTTTTGGTCTCAAACCTGCATATTTGAGTCTATTATAAGACTTAGGTGTCAAATGGGTCAATGGAATATTTTAAACGGGTCAAATGAGTCCGACTTGGTCAAAGTACAATTTCATTCCGAAAAACGTAGTTTTGGTAAAGTGTTGAGTAACGGGTCGTAAAAGCGAAAACTTTTAATGGGATTAAATATTTGTTTTCTACAGGTCTTAAGGTATTTTTGAGAATTTTCCCAATTTTTATAAAAAGGGTTAAGTCTAGTAAACCAGTCCGTACTTTTGGTAAGTATCGGCGAAAAATGCGTAAAAAGGAAAAAAAACGTTAATAACATGGACGAATGGTATAAAACGAGTAACACTTAATTGTTTGGTTTTGGTGTGATTTGTAATTATCACAATTGACTAATATGTATGTATTATATACAGTACCTTAAGGTTTATAAATGAGATTACTCATTACGCGTTATTGGTTTGATAGGTGTTGATTTACCAGGGCATCCTCATCGTCGTCAGTAACCGTCACTCGAATCGTCGACTACTTGTTATATAAGGTGTGAATTTATAGCCTCGCTTATTATTGTTTTAAATTGTTTTACCCGCGAGGGAAATTCATGCTAGTTTTCAAAATGGACATATGTCATGAATGATTGTTGGACCTGAATGTTGCCTTTGAAATTGTGTTGAGTACCTAGTTGCAAAAGGCCCTAATTTCATGAACTATTAACTATTGTTTAATCCTAGCGTGGATTAGAAATAGCCGCTTATACAAAGTGATAGTACTATGGGGTTTACTACCCTATCCGAGACGAGGGCTAGTACGTTGATACCCCCTGCGGACGGATAATTTGTGATAAGAGATAAGGTATAATTGCAACTGATGCCTTAGTAGGGGCACTGGTTTCATCTGAATCATGCCGGTAATTATTATGCGGGTGATTGAGTTAACGGTTTAGTGTCATGAGCTTAAACACAATTGTCAGAACCTTGAATATAGATTGTTTGATCGACAAGTCTATGAATGATCGTGAATGATTTTATTACACATATGTTCAAAAATGAATTGTAAAACCTATGAATTCCACTCAACGTTTTCGTTGACCAAATTTAGCATGTGTTTCAGGTAAGAGATGAAGTGTAGCATGAAGCATGCATTGGATGGATGTTGTGTGTGGGGCTTGGAGTCTACTTGTTTTTCCTCCCATTATTACTTGAACATTTTTAAACTTTATGTCATGTTGTTGTGAAAACTGTATCTTTTGGGGTTGAGATTCATGGGGACCGGAACGCAAACTCTGTTGTATCATTTGGGGTTGGAAAACCGTAGACATGTACATTTTTAACAATTTTTAATTTAAGTTCAAATTTGACGTCTCTTTGGAGTCGTTCGATATACCTTGTGTGCGATGATAACTGCCTAGCACCCAAATGTTGTAGTTCCGCTGCGCATAGCATTTGGTGGGGTGTTAGAGATTGGTATCAGAGCCATGAGTTATAGAGAACTAGGTCGTTTTGAAAATTCCTAAACTATAACTTTTGGTGTCGTAAGAAATTGTCCAAGCACACAACTATCCTGCATGGCTCCGGTAAGGTTTATTTTTGTATTCATGGCATTGATGTATACTTTTGAGTTGAAGTATATATGTGGGTATTTATTACGTAGATATGGAACTACTATATGTAAACGTTGGAATTATACGTGGAGTACCCGATATCGTAATTCTTGTATTACTTATGCATGAGCATCATATTATCGCATTTTGGGCATGTGTACCACCTTTGCATTGCATTTGCATGCATGTATTTATAAATATTGAATAGTAATCTTACGTACCCTCCAAAATTCTCTATTATTGCAGGAATGGCCGAGGTACCGCCTAACGGAAATGGAGACGATTACGTCGTAGGACACGAAGGGGGACCGTTTCCTCCGAACCCGCCGAATAATGACAATAGATGGATCGCTCCAGAAGAAGCGGTAGAGCCGGGAAATGACAGTGACAAAAGTGACGCGGACAACTTCAATATCAGTAGCGATGGTAGTGAGGATTCCGAGGAAGAGCCCGAGGAACCGGTGGATGATGGAATTCCCGAGAATGTTGTCGGTCAGACCGAACCTGAATTATTTCAATCTCCAAATTCGCCAAAGGGTTATGAAGTGCCTCCGACCGACAGATATGAGCAGCAACCCGTTCGTTGCCCGATGGACAATTGTAAGGACTACCTGAGGACAGTGCCAGGGTTTATTCGAGTAAGTAATGGGAGTGGTGCAGAATCCAGCAATACATCTAAATCACAATCTATTCATGAGAATATCGCGAGGGTCTATTTTCCGAGACCAAGACACTATTGGGACCCCGAGGGTCGTTTGAGGAGGATGGATAGGTTGATGTATGAGCGGTTTGTGGTAGAGACCAGGGTAATCAAGAGGTTTGATAAGAACGAGAGGGCACACCAAAGGTTATTGGCAAGAATTTCAAGGATTGAGTTTGATGGAAATGCAAACAAGAGTGATATCAACAGTCTGAGATCGATGATAGCGAACTTGAGCGCCAGTCTTGAACGAGTTAGGGAAGATCAAGCGAGATTGACTAGGATGCAAAGTTGGGAGCATCGAGTGAGAGCATCCTTGCCCCCAGATTGGAGATTTGTGGACGACTTGGAAATGGAAGCTAATGACTTCATGGTCCAGCCACCTGCAAGAGGTGTTTGTATCACTGTAGGAAATCATGTAGCAGTTGAGTGTGGGTCTACGTCTGGGACGAGGAAGGCGACTAAATGTGGGCCGAATGACAAAGGAAAGAGGAAGATGGATGAAGAGGACGAGGAAGATAGCGACAAAGAACCCGAGGAGGATGATGATGAACCGCCATCCAAGAGGTCGTGTGGATCATGATATGAGTGTAATTACTCATATCATTAGTAGCTTAAAACATTGAAATATTGCACATAATGTATCATATATGCCTTGGATATGCATGTTTCTTGTTTTCATGTGTGTAGGTACCAAGTTCGTGAAAACCGACGAAAACCGACACGAGTTTGATGAAGAAGATCATAGAAGCCAAAAATCGAGCTCGACAATAGTGGATTTAATAATTTGTCAAGTTTATGAATCAAGTGGGTCCCACATGGGCTTATTGTGGCTGAAAAGCACAATAATGGATATAAGGTGAATAAATTTGGACAAGTCCAAATTCAAGGCCCAAAAATGTGTTTATGCTCGGATGGAAATAAGAACTTGGGCCCAAGCCCAACTGCCAAGATATGAAGATGAAACGAAGTTAAAACATGTTGGGCTTTTAGGGTTTCCACCAAACGTTACTGTCTCACACATAAATAAACAGTCGCTTGTTTAATCCATTCACACGTCACTTTCCACTACATAGATAAATAAAACCATTTTGTACTCACTTTCACACCACACGTTTATTTTAAACGTTTTCTTACCCACTTTCTTTCATTATTCTCTCGTTACAAACTAGGTGAATTACTTTCACCCTTCTTCCCCACTTCACATACCCATAACCAGTTACTGTTCAAGAAACCCTAGCAAAGTAAAAAGTTATTTTCATATAGGGCTTTTTATCTTTTTAATTAATTCATACCATGGGGATTAAAACCCCCTTGGTTTAAGGAAGAGAAGAGGTGGATCAAAAGGTTACGTGACCGTTTCTTATAAGAGTCTACACATAATTCCACCATATCCACCAATCAAAACCTAAAGAAGAAGCACAACTAGCACACGGATGCCACGTTGGCGATTCGTGTGCTATTTTGTATCATCACAGCCATCCAACAAGAGAGAGAATAAAGAATTGAAGATCAAGGGCTAGAAATAAAGAAGGAATATCCATTGAAGATCCGAATATTCACACCAACAAGCCATTGGGGAGATCACCACATGACTAGTTGCTTGTATTATACTTTATCTTTGATCGTTGTAATAGAACTATTTTAGACTTTTGTATGATGGCATTGTGACGAAAAACTTGAGGACTTAAGTTTTATAGTGAATGGTTGTAGTGGCAATACTTGTCACAATTTTGGTTGATTATCAATACAATCCATGTTTACCTTTCATGATCTGTGATATGTCTTTAATTTGCTCTTTTGTGATGTGAATTGATGAATATTAGTAACCTTGTAGTGATGTGTCGTTGTATTTATATTATGTCTTGAAAGAGAAATCCATCTTAATCTTGATGTGTATACTTACATTGTTTTTCTATTTTTCCCTGTCTTTGCAGAGAGGTGTATTTGAGAACTCACCATGCCTCCAAAGCTAACGGCAACCAGTGTGAACACGATGATTCAGGAAGCCATTGCGAATGCGCTAGAAGCAGATCGAGCAGAGAGAAACCTAGATCAAGGCAGAAATGTGGGGAGACAGCAAGCCCCGAGAGAATGTACTTACTCTAGTTTTATGAAATGCGGTCCCACGTAGTTTCGTGGAACTGGCGGAGCTCTAGAACTCAGGAGATGGTTAGAAAAGGTCGAGAGTACTTTTGAGATTAGTGGTTGTTCAGAGGCGAACAAGGTCAAGTTTGTGGCTGCTACTTTTCTTGATGACGCATTGAGTTGGTGGAACATCCAAGTAGCCACTGTTGGGTTAGCAGTAGCGAATGCAAGAACTTGGACTGCTACTAAGGCTCTTTTGACCAAGAAGTTCTGTCCTGAAGAGGAGCTGGGTCAACTAGAAGATGAGTTGAGGCACCTGACTTTGAGGAACAATGATATCACTGCTTACACCAGGAGGTTTAATGAATTAAGCCTTTTGTGTCCCGATGCCTTTGCCGATGATAGCAAGAAGATGAAACAGTACATCAAAGGTCTGTCCAGTAATATCAAGGGTGAGACGACTTCATCTAAGCCTGGGTCGTTTGATGAAGCGGTCCAAATGGCTCACGCATTGATGGATGTCAAACTGCAAGACAAGAAGAACTTCATTGCTGAAGGAAACAAGAGGAAGTGGGAGGCGGCTCAGAGAAATCAGTCCCAAGGTCAAAACCGAGGTGGAAACCGTAACCATCAGGGTCAGAACCGCAATCAGCAGTTCAACCAGCGAAGGAATGATGGGATGAGAGTTGTTACAAACCCCAGAGGAGCGAAGGTGAATCCCCACTGTGGTCGATGCAATTTGTACCATGTAGGGAGTTGCCCACCTGCGTGCGGCAAATGTGGAAAAGCGGGTCATAGGATGTCAGATTGCCGAACAAAGGGGGTAGCTACTGGGGCGAATGCTACGAGAGTGATGGGTTGTTTTGGATGTGGAGAAAGAGGACACAAGCAAGGAAATTGCCCGAAGGCTGGGAACAGACAAGGAGGTAACAATGCTGCTGCCGTGTATCAAGTAGGGACGGTTGATAAACCACAAGGTCCTAACGTGGTTGCCGGTACGTTTCTGCTAGACGCTTGTTATGCTAGTATATTGTTTGATTCTGGTTCCGACAAGAGTTTCGTAGATGTTAAATTTAGTCGTCATATCGATAGAAAACCGGTATTGTTAACGACTAGTTATAACGTGGAATTAGCCGATGGGAAAATCGTTAGTACAAATTCTATACTGAAAGGGTGTACCTTGAAGTTAGGAAATTACGCTTTTGAAATCGACTTAATGCCCATAGAGCTAGGATCGTTCGATGTGATCATTGGAATGGATTGGCTAATGGCGCATAGTGTCGTGATTGTCTGTGGAGAGAGATTAGTTCAGATCCCGTTGAGGAATAGAGTCTTGACTATGAAGGGAGATGAATGCACTTCTCGTTTGAAGGTGATCTCTTGTTTGAAAATGATGAAGTATGTAGAAGATGGATGCGATGTGTTTTTGGCACAAGTTTCTAGTGATGGTGACTTAGAGATGAAGTTAGAAGAGGTACCTATAATTCGCGAATATCCGGAAGTTTTTCCAGACGAGTTGCCAGGTTTACCACCCACCCGTGAGGTCGAGTTTCGAATCGATTTGGTGCCGGGAGCTGCACCAGTTGCGCGTGCACCCTATCGATTAGCACCATCAGAGTTAAAGGAGTTATCGGATTAACTGAAGGAGTTGATGGATAAGGGATTTATTAGACCGAGCTCATCACCATGGGGAGCGCCAGTGTTGTTTGTGAAGAAGAAAGATGGGTCATTTCGGATGTGTATTGACTATAGAGAACTCAACAAGATGACGGTTAAGAATCGGTATCCATTGCCGAGGATTGACGATTTGTTTGATCAATTACAAGGTTCCTGTGTATACTCAAAGATCGACTTGAGGTCAGGGTATCATCAACTGCGTGTGAGAGAGGAGGATATTCCTATAACTACCTTTCGTACGCGGTATGGACACTTCGAATTTCGAGTGATGCCTTTTGGGTTGACAAACGCGCCTGCTGTATTCATGGACCTTATGAATCGAGTATGCAAGCCGTATCTAGATAAGTTTGTCATTGTTTTTATCGATGATATTCTTATTTACTCTAAGAGTAAGGAAGAGCACGAGAAGCACCTGAGAAAGATATTGGATCTGCTGAAGAAAGAGAAGCTGTATGCGAAGTTCTCGAAGTGTGAGTTTTGGTTAGAGTCTGTGCAATTCCTTGGTCACGTAATTGATAGCAAAGGAGTTCGTGTGGATCCTGCCAAGGTCGAAGCGATCAGGGAATGGTCGGCACCGACAACGCCGACTGAAGTTCGACAATTCCTTGGTTTAGCTGGGTATTATCGGAATTCATTGAAGGATTTTTGTTGATTGCGAAGCCATTGACAAAGCTTACCGAGAAGAATAGAGTGTATGAATGGGGAACTGAGGAAGAATTCGCTTTTAAAACACTCAAGGACAAGTTATGTTCTGCGCCGATATTGTCATTACCTGAAGGAACCGAAGATTTTGTAGTGTATTGTGACGTATCTCGTAAGGGTTATGGAGGTGTGTTGATGCAGCGTGAGAAGGTGATTGCTTACGCGTCGAGACAACTGAGGAAGAATGAAGAGAATTACACGACGCATGATTTGGAATTAGGAGCTGTGGTTTTTGCGTTGAAATTGTGGAGACATTATTTGTATGGGACGAAGTGTGTTGTATTCACTGACCACAAGAGTTTGCAGCACATTTTAGATCAAAAGGAGTTGAACATGAGACAGAGACGATGGGTAGAATTACTGAGTGACTATGACTGTGAAATTCGCTACCATCCTGGTAAGGCGAATGTTGTAGCAGATGCACTTAGTAGGAAGGATCGAGAGAAACCTTTGAGAGTCAGAGCTTTAGTGATAACTGAGAGTGTTGATTTAAATGAAACAATACTGAAGGCTCAAGAGAGGGGATTAATGAAAGAGAATGTTGATGCTGAGAACTTGGGAAGAATGTTGAAACCTCTTTTTGTGATTAGGTCAGACGGGCTGAGATATTTCGAGAATCGGATTTGGTTACCGTTGTGTCCTTCCGAGGAAGGAAAGCCTGGAGTACGAGATTTGGTTATGAACGAGTCTCATAAGTCGAAGTACTCGATACATCCTAGATCGGATAAAATGTATCATGACCTGAAGAAAGTCTATTGGTGGCCGAATATGAAGGCGGATATTGCTCGTTACGTTAGTAAGTGTTTGACTTGTGCGAAGGTTAAAGCCGAACATAAGAAGTCGTCTGGGCTGTTGGTGCAACCAGAGATCCCAGAATGGAAATGGGAGAGAATCGCTATGGATTTCGTGACGGGTTTACCCAGAACTCCTAGTGGATGTGATATGATTTGGGTAATAGTGGATAGATTGACAAAATCTGCTCATTTCTTACCTATGAAGAAGACGGACAGTATGGAGAAGCTGGCCAGTGTGTACGTGAAGGAGATCGTTTACAGACATGGAGTACCTTTATCGATCATTTCGGATCGCGATAGTAGGTTTACTTCGGAATTTTGGAAATCGCTTCAACGTGCGATGGGCACTGAATTGAGTTTGAGCACGGCTTATCACCCGGAGACTGACGGCCAGAGTGAACGAACTATTCAGACGATGGAGGACATGCTCCGCGCATGCGTGATTGATTTTGGAGGAAGTTGGGAACGCCACTTGCCTTTAGTGGAGTTCTCGTATAATAATAGTTACCATGCGAGCATCAAGGCTGCACCATTCGAAGCGTTGTATGGAAGGAAGTGTAGATCACCGGTGTGTTGGAGTGAAGTAGGAGAAAGTCAATTGACTGGGAAATGGTTTTGGAGACGACAGAGAAGATTGTGCAAATCAAGAACCGATTACTTGTTGCGAGAAGCCGACAGAAGAGTTATGCCAATAACAGAAGAAAACCATTGGAATTTGAAGTCGGAAATATGGTTATGCTTAAGGTTTCGCGGTGGAAAGGTGTAATTCGTTTTGGGAAGAAAGGAAAGTTGAGTCCGAGGTATATTGGACCATTTAAGATCGTTAAACGAATTGGACCAGTAGCGTATAAGTTAGAGTTGCCGAGCGAGCTTAGTGCTATTCATGACACGTTTCACGTATCAAATCTGAAGAAGAGTTTGGCGGATAAGGAATTGGTGATTCCTTTGGACGAGATTCAACTGGACGAGAAAATGCATTTCGTGGAAGAACCCGTGGAAATTATGGACCGAGAGGTCAAGAGGCTGAAGCATAGTAGAATTCCCATTGTGAAGGTTCGATGGAATTCTAGGCGTGGACCGGAATACACTTGGGAACGTGAGGACTTTTTCAAGGAAAGGTATCCTCATCTGTTCCAGCGGCACGGAATTTGAGTATAAGAAGAGGCGAGCGCCGGGACGTCGCTCTCTTTAAGGAGGGGTGGATGTGATACCCTAGAACCGAGGTCACCTACATTACCCTAAATTACGCTTATTTTTGAAAATTTTAATATATTTTATTTGCTATATATTTTCTCATTTTGGGTGAAACCAATATTCGAGGTTATAATTTTGACGATTGACGATTTAAGAAGAACGATGACGAATACGATCCCGATGGATGCCCAAATTTCTAGGATTATTGTTGTTTTATCAATATTATAATTTTTCGAGAATTTTACTTTCGGTTCGTGTTAAGTCGAGTCGGGTGAGTTTTATTGCTTTCCGGGTACATTTAAAGTATCCTAAAAATATTTTGGAGTGTTCGGGATGATCCCCGACTCCCGTAAAATTTTCAAAAATGACTAGTGAGTCAATCCCGTAAACATATGAGGACGTTTTTGCTTAAGGACAAAAGAAAGGTGAAATTGCACCCAAGGTCCCTCCCATTTTTACAAAAGGAGGAACCAAACACACACAACTCATTTTTACTTCAAAAAATTTCTCACCCTCTCCTTTTCTCTCTTTAGGCCGCCGGCCATACCACACCACCACCACCACCACATTCAAATTTTCTTTGTTTTGGTTAATTCTAATTAAAGACCACATCTTAAAAACCTTTTATAAGTGCTAATCCATGGTTTAATCCAACATGCATTAACATGATTTTTCCAAAAATTAAAAGATTTTTCAAAAGTTTGTTTTGATGTTAATTAGGCATTGGCATGTTTAATTCATGTATGGGGATGTTAAATCACTAAACAAATCAACCAAAATCAATTTGGTTGATGGGTTTTGATCACCCAAACCCCACGGCTCAAAGGGGGTGTTTGGGGGATCATGGTGGTTGTTGTTATGATGATGGATTATGTGTTTAATCTTGTTTTTACATGTTTTTGAATGGGTAAAACCATTTGCATGTTTGATTTTGTGATTGGGTTTTATGATGGATTTTAATATTAGGGTGTTTAGGACTGATTAGTGTGTTAGAGTATGATTAGGAGAGCTTAGGTTGATGTCTAGTGTTGATAAATGGGTTTGGAAACGAGCGTTGGATTGATTTTGGTATAGGTGATTTTAGGCAGAAAGTTTGAGGTGTTTTCGTAAAAATTATTTTGTAAACAGGTCTTGTGATTAGGATAGAGTTGTAGAGCGTCTTCTTAGCTTCGATTTGGTATAATATAGAGCTTACGACTCCTAACGAGTCAAAAGTTATAATGTTTTGAAATTCGTGTACCGGGAGATGAAAACCGTCATAATCCGAAATTATGCTTGGTTTTAGGTCAAATCCCGGGGACTATAGGTATAGTTTGGTAAATGGTCAAAGGTTGATTTTTGGTCTCAAACCTGCATATTTGAGTCTATTATTAGACTTAGGTGTCAAATGGGTCAATGGAATACTTTAAACGGGTCAAATGAGTCCGACTTGGTCAAAGTACAATTTCAGTCCGAAAAACGTAGTTTTGGTAAAGTGTTGAGTAACGGGTCGTAAAAGCGAAAACTTTTAATGGGATTAAATATGTGTTTTCTACAGGTCTTAAGGTATTTTTGAGAATTTTCCCAATTTTTATAAAAAGGGTTAAGTCCAGTAAAACAGTCCGTACTTTTGGTAAGTATCGGTGAAAAATGCGTAAAAAGGAAAAAAACGTTAATAACATGGACGAATGGTATAAAACGAGTAACACTTAATTGTTTGGTTTTGGTGTGAGTTGTAAGTATCACAATTGACTAATATGTATGTATTATATACAGTACCTTAAGGTTTATAAATGAGATTACTCATTACGCGTTATTGGTTTGATAGGTGTTGATTTACCAGGGCATCCTCATCGTCGTCAGTGACCGTCACTCGAATCGTCGACTACTTGTTATATAAGGTGTGAATTTATAGCCTCGCTTATTATTGTTTTAAATTGTTTTACCCGCGAGGGAAATTCATGCTAGTTTTCAAAATGAACATATGTCATGAATGATTGTTGGACCCGAATGTTGCCTTTGAAATTGTGTTGAGTACCTAGTTGCAAAAGGCCCTAATTTCATGAACTATTAACTATTGTTTAATCCTAGCGTGGATTAGAAATAGCCGCTTATACAAAGTGATAGTACTATGGGGTTGACTACCCTATCCGAGACGAGGGCTAGTACGTTGATACCCCCTGCGGACGGATAATTTGTGATAAGAGATAAGGTATAATTGCAACTGATGCCTTAGTAGGGGCACTGGTTTCATCTGAATCATGCCGGTAATTATTACGCGGGTGATTGAGTTAACGGTTTAGTGTCATGAGCTTAAACACAATTGTCAGAACCTTGAATATAGATTGTTTGATCGACAAGTCTATGAATGATCGTGAATGATTTTATTACACATATGTTCAAAAATGAATTGTAAAACCTATGAATTCCACTCAACGTTTTCGTTGACCAAATTTAGCATGTGTTTCAGGTAAGAGATGAAGTGTAGCATGGAGCATGCATTGGATGGATGTTGTGTGTGGGGCTTGGAGTCTACTTGTTTTTCCTCCCATTATTACTTGAACATTTTTAAACTTTATGTCATGTTGTTGTGAAAACTGTATCTTTTGGGGTTGAGATTCATGGGGACCGGAACGCAAACTCTGTTGTATCATTTGGGGTTGGAAAACCGTAGACATGTACATTTTTAACAATTTTTAATTTAAGTTCAAATTTGACGTCTCTTTGGAGTCGTTCGATATACCTTGTGTGCGATGATAACTGCCTAGCACCCAAATGTTGTAGTTCCGCTGCGCATAGCATTTGGTGGGGTGTTAGACCGACATTTCAGAAAATAAATTTATCCGTGAATATTATTTTGGAGTTTTAAATTTGTGTTGGTTCATAAACTCACAAATTTACGAGAAGAGATTAGGACTTACGATTTTATTTTAACGTCCTTTACGACTAAACCGGAAACCCTAGGATTACGTATTTACGTTTTCGAACTCCGTTTTTGATGAGACAATTTTTATTGGATTCGTTTTGTGACGTTGATTCATAATTTATAAAAACGTTTTTCGTAAAACGACCCGAGGGCACGCAAATCGAGGAAACTAGAATAGAGGAATACCCGAAATTAGTGGGATGAGACAAGATAAATCTTGCCTCACCCCACACATGGGACGGTTCACAAGCTACCACCACATCATGTGATGTGGGAAACTAGTAGCTACAAGTTAACACTTGTTAACTTTAGCTTAATGTGTAAGCTACACTTCCCACTAACTTCACAAAACCATTTACACCATACCACTTTCTCATTTCATCCATGCAAAACAACCACCATTTTCTCTCTTGGCTCCCATTTGTGCCGTCCACTTCCCCTCATCAAACACCACTTTTGATCAAAGTTTACCATGAAATCTTATGTTATTTACACATAAGTTGAAGCCCTTTTGAAGCTCTATAGATTGGTGGTGCTTATAACATCCAAGGAGGAGTTTTCATGGTGTCTTGAGGCTGATTTTCCACAAGGTGTTCATGAAGAATGATGGTCTTGAAGATGGTCATGGTTATCCACAAGTTTCTCCATCAAAATCCATGTCCAAATCACAACCTACATCAACTTGGTGGTATAAAGATTGTCCTCCTCATCCTCTTGTTATTTTGATTATGTAAACTTGTATTTCTTTTACTTATGTATATGTATATAATGATGAATGATGATTAAAAATATTGTGTGGGGATGTGGTGTTGAAAAACATGCTTAAAAAGATGGAAAACTATAAGAAACAAGGTTAAAATCTTGCTTAATTTAGATGGTTGTATAAAACAGTAAAGAATCATATGTTAAACTGATAAAATGACTTGAATAAATTGATATACAGTAAGCTATGGGTCTTGTACACATGTGAGAGTTGGCCATGCAATGGAATCATTGTAATGAGTGAGATATGATCAAAACAAGTTTAAAGTACAAATCTGAGTTGACTGTTTTGGACGATTTTTAGAAAATACTTAGAAGATGATTCAACAGTAGCTATACAAGAGTTAAATGGAGCACATATCATGCAGTTTATGTGATAAAAGTTTGAGCTTCTATCTCCATATAGAACTCTAGATATGGCAGTTTTGGTGAAGATGAAAATAAAAATCAGATTTTGGAAATTAAAGTATAATAATATTATATAAGCACTCAAATAAAAATAGTATAAAATGTAAATTAAAACCCACTAACTTATATAATACATTTATATAAATATGTACAAGGGTAAATAAGTGTAAATTTTATAAAGATGGTAATTTGATAAGTTTTATAAGTTATAAAACTATAAACATGATTTTTACGACTTTTTCGGCTATTACCGTAAAACTAACGTTTTTGCTAAATAAAACTTAGACGGTTGGACCCGTCTAATGTAAACTTTATAAAACTCATATACTGATATATAAACATGTATAACAAGTAAAAACTGATAAAACCCGAACTATAGGACATACGGACATTAACGAGCTAACTAAGCATATTGGACTAATAATTGGACTAAATAAGATAAACACTTATAAAAAGTACTTATTGGGCTTAACCCATTTGGGCCCAACTTGTAAAGTGTAAATACTGATAATATAAGTATAAAATGGATTAAAACAAGTTAAAGAACTTATAATAAGTTTATTGAACCTAAAATACGTAAATAGGTAAAACTAGTAAACTAGTATAAAAGTTATCGACACATAACACTAAAATGAGTAAACGAGAATATGTAAACCCACTTGATCATCATATATATATAATCATCATATGTATACATAATTTTTATTTTTATAAAGTCATTGGACATGAGTCTAAGACGAGTATTATTTGTCTAGGTTTCCGTGATTGAAGCACGTACCGTACGTCCGAATTGCCGATAACCGCCTTCCCACATCAACGTGAGTTCATATCCTCGCACTCTTTTAAATGTTTTTATAAATGTTTGATAAACCCGCGAGGGAGTTGACATGTTAGTTTTTATAAAATAGGGCACCATTTGTCCCGATTGTTTGTTTATTGATTTTGGACCCGAATGATTGTATGACCCGATAAATGATTAAAGGACCCGATAGATGAAATAAAATGGATTATTAAAGTTAGGTTATGTCACTAAAAGTCCCATTAGCATGAATTGTGAACTACCGGGATTTGGTAGACGCTTGTGCATATAATAGTACTATTTGGGGACGATCACCCTAGTTCGCGCCTTGACGGTTGATCCCCGTCGTGCCACATTGATTGGTAAGAGAATTTATGTATGAGAAGATTTCCATAGCGTGACCTTTGTGACGACACGCTACTTTAGATGGGCAAATTGAGTATCGGGTTAGCTACCCGTTGTTGGTTAGTAAGGTAACAATGTCATGCGGCTTATATTAATCCAATTAACGAAATACTAATAGACGCACCGAATTACGAAGTATTGCCTGACTAGCAATACGGGGTCATACTATTGATATTATGTTCGTGTTTTGGTTTTCATAACCATATTCATATAACGATTTTTATCTTTATACAACGTCATAAGACGTATTGTATGATGTTTTTACGACATTGGCTTGTATAATGATTTTTAAGGCAAACGCCTATAATACGATTTTGATGCAGATTTGTATAAAATGACTTTGGCTATTTTATGGCCTATTAAAATGATTTGTACAAAATGATTTTCAGTAATAATTTTTATACTGATATTATATTGATGGATTTTATTAAACTCTACGAATTCACTCGGCGTTATCGCTGACCCTTTTCTTTTAACATGTTTTATCTCAGGTACTTGAAGATAATTCTCGGGAAGACGACAAGAATTCATGGCCCGCACTTAAACAATATTTTCCATTAAAAAACTTTGTAAAACTTTGTATGAAATGTAATGACTTGGGACCTATGTAACTTTGATTATTTATGAATGGAAATGCTTTATTATTATACGACGCGATTTTTAAGCGTTGTATATGATGTGAGTAATGTGCTATCCCGTAACACCAACTAGTCTTCCGCTGAACTGAGTTGTATAAATTTGGGGGTGTTACACTTGACATCTAGCCTTGTGTCGAAAAATGGTGAAGTAGGCGACGTTGTGTAGATTGGTCCTACCTAAGATTAGGACTCGGCATCTAGCTTAGTGTCGGAAATGTGTAAGCGACGTGTATGGTTTTCTCCGCCTTGAAAGGAGTTTTGTTGACTAGTAAAGTAACTCTCGAGTAAGGTGTACTCGAGGAGTGGAGTAGGGCAAAGAGGAGCTTCGTGACCGAACCACTATAAATCATCGTGTCGGTACTTCCATTTACATTTATGTCTTTAAATTTTTAGATGTATTTATAGTTGCATACTTGTTTTTGTGTGTTGTGTGCATCTCATAATCTAAACATCTAAGTTACGGAAAAGCTAAGGCTTAGTACGTGTGTGCTTCATGTTTAGACTATGGTCAAGTGTACATCACTTAGTATAAACATCCTAGTTGAGGAAAAGCTTATGCTTAGTACATGTGTGCTTAGTGTTTAGACTATTGCTTGATGTACTCTTGATTTGATGTGTTTGTGTATTTACTTACTTGTAGTATTTATCTTTCAATCAAACACATCTCATATCTAGTCAAGATTGACCGAGAATTTGATACAAAGGATTGTTAAATTTTAACATGTAACAAATGGCATCGTCCAATATAGGCGGTTCCTTAAAGGGACACGCGGTTCGTTAGTGATAAGGAATCGCGGGTATGTTTAAAGAACCGCGCACAGTGGGTTTATGCGAAATGTTTTTGAAAATGAACTAGAAACTATTCAACCCCCCCCCCCCCCCTTCTAGTTTCTACACTAACATCAGGCCAATGATTCTTGAACTACATAAAGTGAACCTAGACCGGTACACTCTGGTCAGTGATTTACTCAAACAGATTCTTACCAGTATAGGACTTTGAAGGATGCCCTAACATCAGGCCAGTGATTTACCCAAATTCTTGCCAGAATTTATAAGATATGTAAGACTAAGAAATGCTCTTTTCTACATGTATATTTTCACTAAATATGGCATTAGTTATCTGAGAAAAGCACAAAAGAAGGCTTTGCCAGAAAAGATAGAATTGTCAATAATACGGATTTTAACCAATGTAAAAATAGGCAACACCCTCAAGTATATGGCATATGAATAACTTCTATCAACGACAACGTATTGAAAGAGTTGGTAAAATGATCAAATAGAATAGAGGCCTAGTTTTATTCCTTTTCAATCAGTTATAAAGATAGTCTAAGCAGTTGTTTTGCTACTATGACAGTTTATGCTTCCTATACTAATAAAGCGATAATAACATCAACCAATTTAAGGTCAAAAGAAGTGATTTTACCTTTCTTTCCACTATTCTGAAGTTGCATCCAATAACACATCACGCATCTGAACCGACAGGTATCTAACCACCCGTGAAAACTGCCATGGCTTTAGGTTGCTTTTTTACATGTTTGTGCCATAGAACAAAATACCAATGGCGAAGGTTCCCCAAAACCATGAATTAAATAAAAATCTATTACACCTGGTTTAATCAATCACCGAAGAACTTTATATAATGTCAAACGACATAAGAAAACATACTAAGTTTTGTTACCAAGGATTATGCTATAAAAGCCAGTGTTGATCTATTAATGATAAAAAACCAACTTGATTAAACCCTTTTATAGCACCAACTAATTTTCTGAGAGTTTTAAATCGAAACACAAAATAAAAGTATAACCTCCATCAAGTTGAATCAGAACACAATTAAAATTAAAATGATTAAATAAAAAAACCTCATCAAAATAGTTGTATTATAGGGTTTAAATGAAAGCCCTAAATTAAGAAAAACTTAAAGGGAAGCGATACTTACGAATTTCATGGAGGAAAATCAAGTCATCAACTGCTTGTCCATGGTTTGTGAGCCCTGTATATTTATAAAAAACCATTAGAGTTTCACTCACATCATTAAATGGTAAAAAAACACAAATGGTAAAAAGATCAGTGCATGCCCTTTTTTAAATATGTCAAACCATGTACATTAAATATTTTAAACATAATGTTCATTCCATTCTACGGAAGCACATCAAAGAAGGAGAGTAATCTTCATTCAATTACATTTTTTCATTGAATGAAGATCAAGAAGGAGAGTAATCTTCATTCAATTATATTTTTTCATTGAATGAAGATCAAGAAAAGAGATTATTTTCAAATATGTCAAACATGCTTAATCTTCATTCAATTACATTTTTTTCATTGAATGAAGATCAAAAAGAGGGATTATTTTCTGGTTAATCTTTATTCAATTATATTTTCTCATTGAATGAAGATTAAAAAAAGGGATTTGTTTGTGCAGAACAATGATCAGCAACCCATATTGTTATGCAAGCAATTAGATCAATTTTGTTGCAGGAATGAATCTAAATCCATTCCATTCTATGGCAACATTATAAAGAATGGAGATGAAGAAGAGAGTTTTGGATCTAACAGATTGCACAAACATGGATGTCGAGCATTGTGATTAATGTTGTGTGGAAGGGACTTATATATGATTTATATTTAGAGTTGTTTTAGGGCAAGAGCGTACACTGATTAACAAAACGCGTTTTATGGTTTTAAGAGCCATAAAGACATTCCTAAAATACATAAGCGTTTTAAGATTTTAAGAGCCATAATGATCATTAAGACATTTCCATAAATATTGTTTTCAGTTTTATGCATTTGAATTTTGAAATTTTGAAAAGTTTTGTGATTAAAACCCATAAAAAACATTCCATAAATATCCTTAAAGTTATGTGCTTAAGTTTTAAGCGTATTATGCCTAAAATTGTCTATTTTTAGAATTGTTTTTAATGCTCCTCTATTTTTATGTTTTAAAGTCATTGTACATTAGTGTTATTTTAGGAATTATTTTTAATGCTACAAGGTTTAGATGCTTGTAATTTGTAGTATTTTATTAGAGAAAATAGATTCTTATACAAGTCGTAGTGAACTTACATTAAAGGACTCTTTATGGTGTCACAAAAGTGAGACCTAGAAGTCATTTAAGAACCGAAATAGGCGTCCTAATAACTACCTGTAATTTTATAGGACCAAAATTAGCAACTTAGTAAGACAAAATAAAGCGTCCTTAAAGGAGTCACTTTTATAAAACCAATCTTGTTGACACGTAAAAAAGGGTTAATTGGTGCAATATATATCGATGCATGAGTCGCACGTTATCATTTTGATATGTATTATTGATCAATGTTGTGCTAAAAAATATTACTTTAGATCATTGAAAATTAAACAAAGCTAATTATAAAAAAAATCAATTAGTATACAAAAGTTTACATTCTGTAAATAGACACATTGTACATTGATCTCAGATTGCTAGCTAAACCAAAATATATAAATTATGTGACACGTACAACATAAATATCATTGTTTGCCAAACATGATTAGAAAACTGAATTGTGTTTGATGATATTCCTGTTGAATGAGGAGAGTCACCTATGGTCAAAATGAGATATACAAGTGTAAGTATTGAGTGTTAGTAAAAAAACATTGATTTACAATCTTAAGTTCAGAAATATATATCTTACCAAATTGATAACACATGCGCATCGACACATAGTTACTCTCGCAGGATTGTCAATTGTATAGTCTCATCAAGAAACGCCAAACATCATATACTGTATACAATTAGATAAAATGTTATCACCTTGAATCGACTTCAGTGGCGGATTTCTTAAGGGACTGGGGAGGGCTCCGGCCCTCCCAAAATTTTTGACGAGTAGTGTAAATTTTTTAATTTTCATCTCAAAGTTATTGTCCATCTTATTATTTTGGTATGTAAAAAATAACTCGGCCCTCCCAAAATAAATGTTCCAGGTCCGCCATTGATCGACTTTAAGGCTACACTTAAAGAATGCCCAAGTGTAAAATATGACACGTTTTGTAAATCTAAGTACATTGTTCTTGCCAAGGAGTCAAGGAGTCAAGGAACTCATATAATAGCTATAACTACCAGGCTCATTGTCAAAAAAAAAAGTTTACTACTCTGCTAGAGCAAAACAAGCACAATCGTATAAAAAATCACATTGTTTGAAATACGCTAATAGCTGAAAACATTGATTAATGATGCGAGACACGAATATTTCATCAAAACACATGTTAAGATAATGGATGCACGAATGTTTCATCAAAACACATGTTAAGATAATGGATGCATTGGAATTTCATGAATAAGCGTACCGATAGTGGATACTGTTGCTTTGTTTCATTATACAAGGTTAAGTAGAAGGGCCATAATCAACTGTGACGCACTAAAAGCAACCAAGGACGAAGTCAGGACCTAAAATAACCGAGTGCACACATATTTTTAACATTAATATAAGATACTTAAAAAGTGAATTAAACGAAGAGTATAAATACATTACAATGGATTTGATGCATTTTAAATTCATTTGGGAAAAATCGATGTTTTTTATTAAATTAACATTCCATCAAAAAAAATCCATAGGTGTCCCGGGCACCCGGAGGACACCCCGGCTCCGTTACTAAAAGCAACATAACAATAATTCATATAGTAAAACATCAAAAGTGTATGTTCTAATACTTAGATTATCCTTCATGACGAAGAGTACGATTATACAAAAAAAGCCAAATGTCTTTAAAAAAGTTTAGTGTAAATTCTGTACAAGATAAATACAACCATATTGAAAATTGTATGCATTCGTCTAAATAAAATATTCCATACACCAAACACCAGTTAGTTATTTTGAACTAGACGACTATCCGCGCATAGCAACGAAAATTCCTAGCAGCTATAGTTCACGATATATGATATTGTGGTCACTATCAAGAGCCATTGAAACAACGTCCACACTCCAAAGTATCATAAGGTCTTGCTATGTTGCATACAAACCTAAAGAGCATTTGACTAAATATTCACCGGAATTATTGGATTAACGGGTCCGTTCATCATTGCTCGCTACGATGAACGCAGCGTTTTTATCACTCTCAAAACAAGCCTTAGCCAGGCATTCGAATACGAAAGTATTCGATTCATGGAACCCGAATAATTCGGTTTGCAACTTTACAGGAATCACTTGTGATGATTTTGATTCATTTGTCATAGAATCGTCCTCTCGGGACAAAATCTTCCCGGTTTCATGATTCATGTCGATTCCATATGTCAAACACGTTTGTTGCAAAATCTTTCTTTCGGGTTTAATACTTTACATGGAACCGTGTCGAAAGACCTCAACAAATGCTCAAACTTGACTTACTTGTACCTCGACAACAACGTGTTCTCGCTTCGATATATTTACCTAAATACCTCACGATTCAAGGACCATTTTCTTTGGAATCATGGAGTACATGAAGGACTTGATTGTTCTAAGCATTGGTGACAATCTTTTTGATCAAACTTCCTAAGTTTTCGAAACAAGTTGTGAAGCTTCTTATATTATAGTGGCTTTACATATTGAATTGTAGTACTGGAGGCAGGATTTTGTCTGCCATTGGGGATCTTACTAACCTCGTTGAGTTTGAAGGTGGCTTAAATTTTATCTCTGGAGCGGTTACAGCTGAAATTACGAAGCTAGTTAACTTATGAATGCTCGATGTCTATAATAATAACTTAACCGGGAAGCTTCCCGTTGGATTGGAGGCAACTTGACTAAGCGCGGGTTTTTTGACGCGAGAACCAACTACCTGCAAGGTGATCTCAGTGAAGTTAAGTATTCGAGTAACCTTAAGAGCTTGCAAATGTTTGAAAATGAACTTACGGGTGTGTTTCCACCAGAGATTGGCGAGTTTAAACATCTCGTGAACATGTCTTAGTATCGAAAAAGCTCATCGGGGCGCTTCCTCGGTAGCTTGGTTCCTATTCAGAATTTAACATCATTGATGTGTCCTAAAACTTTCTTACAGGATAGAATCCTCCTGATATATGTAAGAACGGGAAGATGACCGAGCTTTTGACACTTCAGAACAACTTTACGGGCGAGATTCCAATGATTTATGGTGAGTGTTAGACTTTGGAGCGTTTTCCTATGATTAATAACATGATTTTAGTTGTTGTCCCTTATGGAATATGGGGGCTTCCCATAGTTTAGATTATTGATATTCAAATGAATAGTTTTGAAGGCGGTATTGATTCATATATACAAAATGCTAAATAATTGGGCCAGATTTTTGCTGCTCATAATCTTTTATCTGGTGAATTGCCACCGGATATTTTCAAAGGTTACTTCTTTAAATATGATCGATTTGAGTCACATTGCAAAATAATTGAAACAATTGGGGAATTGAAGCAGTTCGGTAGCCTTCATTTAGATAACAATAAGTTTAGTTGTGAGATACCAAAGTTGTTACGTTCATGTGAGTCTCTTAGTGATAGAAACATAAAATATAATTTGTTGTCAGGCCAAATTCCAGCAGCCCTAGGGTGGTTACCAACAATTAATACACTGAAGTGTCTTCAAACCATCTATCATGTCAAATTCCTAATAGCTTGTCATCACTGAGATTAAGTCTTCTAGATCTGTCCCACAATAGGTTAGCCAGTGTAATACTGAACTTTCTTTCTGTTGAGGCTTACAATCGAAGCTTTGCTGGAAACACTGGTCTTCCCATCCATTGCTTATCAGTTAGTTCTGTTATTTTGGTGTTCCTTGCATGCTTGTGGTACTTGAAGAAAATAAGCCAAAATCAGGATGATGAAGATTCATAGAGATGCTAAGTCTAGTAACATCTTACTGGATGAGTGTTTAAAGCCAAGAATTGCTGATTTTTGATTCATTGCAATACTGACAACTTTTCCTTGACTCACAAATAATCAATCCAAATAACAATTGTTTGGTTAAAGTGATAAAGAGCACAAAAAAGTCTCCATTACAACAAAACATACAATTTAATAAGTTAATACCATGATACCATCAAAAACATTTGTACATGATGATTCTATGCATGAATACAATAAAGAAAATTGTATTGCAGCGAGCCATGTTAATGTCCCACAAAACTTTAATGTGTGATTTACATAAGGACAATTCGTTATATATATAAAATGAACCAATAACCTTACATGGGATGAGGACCTTCAATAGGCGGAGTGCCATTTAAAGCAAGAGAACCTTCGAATCGTTGGATGTACGACACAAGCATGTCTTCATCTTCTTATTATTCCCGAGTGAAGTTATATAACCAACTTAGACCATATATATACAAATAAAATTATGAACAACTATAACTATAAATCTTACCCTGTAACAAAAAAAACCTTAAATTAACAAATCGGCTAGATTTAACAATAAAAAGGCATAAAAAACAAATGGAAACCAACAACAAAGCCACCTACTAAAACTACCTAGCTCATCATAACAACCGAGAGTGTTTGGTTACAGTCGCGACACTTTCAGTAGCAACAAAGAAGGGATATATGTGTGTTATGTTTCTAGAGAGAGAAAGACGTTGAATAGGTGTGATGATCGTGGTTTTAGAGAGAAAGAAGAAAATAGAGAGCATCAAAGTGTAATCCGCTTTTCTGGTTTGTTTTGGTTTATATACATGGTTTGAACTTGAAATTTTAAAAGGTTTAAACATTACCGCCAATACCTTTTTGTGTAGTAATGGACAGCTAAGCTTTCCGCGAATACCTAATGATGTTTTAATGCTTTTCGTAGTTACTTAAGGACACCAAGTACATTCCGCAAATAGTAATGCACAGCCAAACCTTCCACCGATAACTTATGGTCTGTTTATACCTTTCCAATGTCTGATTAAGCCTTCCAAAAATACTTGTATATACAAACCAATATAGTAAACTTTCCTTCTTTAAGTTTCTATTTTGTCACTTAAGTTCCAGTGTCAAACAATTCAAACCAATGTAGTAATAAACTTCGCATAGCTGTGTACTAACCATATTGCATTTGATTTCATTCATTCCTTTTTTTATAAATATGTTACCATATTTGTGATTTTTTAATTTTTCAACTTTTCAACATTCAACAAACTGGATACACCTTTTATAGGGTATATAGATAGATATAGATATGCCTTACCAAAATGAAGTAAAACGAAACTAGCATGTATCGTAAGAATTTATTTCAACCAAACTATAAATTAAGGTGCGACAAGAAATTAAAACTTACATATCAACTCAAACGCAAGCGCAAACGTAAATTAGAGCAAAATTACCGTAAGATAACCCTGCAAGACCAAATTAAACCCAAATTACAAAAACATCACAACAATAAAATTTAATGTATACACTGAAACACTAACTTAGTTTTGATGTCAATAGCTATGTAAAAGAAATTACCCAGATCCCTCATTATGCGAATTTAATCAGGGTACAGGGATAGGGTTCATGACAAGGTAGTCCGATGCTAATCATGCGAGGGACTATATATGTGAGTAGACAACGATTGGGATGCGTTCTACATAGGGATACGTGAGAGAAGGATAACTATAAATGTAGATGTGATGGTAGACGGTTTATGACTAGATGTAGATGAGAAGAATGAGAAATTAGCGGATCTAATATTTGGAATACTCTAAATTTGAGAGGGGAAGTCGTGGCAGCGGGAACTAAATTTTGGGTGGGAAGGATTTCATTAAAAAGTATAAAATGCTTTGAATAATAAATTTTGAGTTCTAATTACTAACTAAAAATAAATGAATAAATTTTTCGAAGTGTAAAAAAAATGTTATAACAATTATTATGAAAACTTTTTTAGGTGTATAATATTAGAGGTGTATGTGACTGGTTAATCGAACCGGTTTTGATTGTGGTTTAACCGGTTCTTTAAATGAATCAGTCTCGGGGCCTAAAAACCGATCCATCGGTTTTGGTTCAGTTGGTAACCGGTTTTGATTCGGTTGGTAACCGTTTTTTATTCGGTTGGTAACGGGTTAACCGAGTTTTCGTTTTCTTTTTCTTTATTTGTTTTAGGGCATATGGTGGATCATACGAATACCATATGTCTGCAATTATGAAATTTTTATTTAATAGAACATTAAAATACATCGGAGATAAAATACATAAACATAATAAAAAACGAAGGCAAATCTAATTCAGAATCGACTAAGCTGCCATCGTTGTCGGATGATCTGTTGAACATAGCTTCTGCAACAACTTCATCTTGTGAGAGTTCTTTATCGGTGGGTGATGCGCTTCACCCATTTCCACGTCGGCTTCAAAGACCGCTTCTTCAAACTCTAAGGTGGTTCTAAGGTTTGAAATGTGGTGTACCTAATCTTGTGCGTCTAAGTGATCTTTAAAGCACATGCACATCTCGAAAGACGTCAGAGCGAGTCTTGTTCTTCAATTAGATAGAACCCTTGCACTTGTTGAAAAATCCGATTCTGAGCTACCGAAGTAGCTTGTACCCTTAGCAAACCACGAGCCATTCGGGATAAAACGGGAAAAATTTCTTCCTTTATTTTCCACCAAGCCAAAATATCAAAGCCTAAAAATGGATCGTTTTTCAAGATGTGTAATCCATTTTCCTTTGGTATACATCTTAAATTCGTTGAATTCTAGTTGTCCACGCCTTCCCCTTTTGTTTATGGTTTCTTTTAAAGCATTTAACATTTGAGTTATTAGATTTCTTAAACTTGAACCTGATGAAGAAGAATGAGCATGTGTTGAAGGAAAGATGTGTGTTTATTATAGCGAGAGAAACACACAAATGAAATGGTTATCATCACCCCTCCTTGGAAGTAAGGAGGGGACATATATAGCTCGAGACACATCTAACTTATAACATTTGATGATACTATTCCTTGCATGTCCTGGCAACGTGAACTATTGTAACTCCGTTAGTCGCTCACATTTCAGGGCTAACGATCTTTTCCCAATGTGGATACATATGAAATTACCTACAATGTTCCTAACAAGTACAAATACCTAAAAAATATGACTTTGAAGGTGCTTCCAATGCTTTGGATGACGTTTTTTTCTTATAGTCGTCATAAATTCGACCCCAACTTAAATCCTCTTTGTCTTTACTTGTTGAAGAATCATTGTATTATGTATGAACCGGATTAACTTCCCTCAAATTCATACCGGATGTCTGTGAAAATATCATATACTTTTTTTGGCGAAGTGTCTGAATGAACTTCCCCAAACCAATCTATGTATATTGAGCAAATTATGTAGCTTCAACAATCTTATATCTTTGACATTTAAAGTGCATAGCGAAATTTTATAGAAGAAGAAGCAAACCACACCAAATAACACTACTTCTTGACATTTGGTATTCGTGATTATGTGTTTGAGGAACATGCAAGAAATGAGCAAAAAAATCGGCTCACGCTTGTAGAATACTTCACACAAAGCATACAACGCGAAGTAGATATACTACTCCCCCGTAGAAGTTTAACTAAGTTCTCCAAAGTACATGTTTTCGGGCCTTAAGCCCAAGATAAGCTAATCCCGCCACGTATCTAAATCCCACAAGACGTGGTACTATATATATATCATCCATAACATGTTAGAAAAGAGTTGTTGGTTCATTTTTTACACACAATATTAAACATAACCTTCCATTATTTCTCTCGTTTCTCTCTCTGGATCTTCTATATCTCTCTCTAGATTTTCTTCCATGTTTATGTGTTTGGATTTGTAATTTTGGGATAACAGGACCCCTAACAAAAAAACGTCCTTAAAATTCAATGTAATAGGACATATGTATCAAGTGTCCTATCATATTATCATTAAATTAGACTATACATAATAAAGTTCCTTAAAAGTTAATATAAAACAATCTTCGTATAAAACGTCCTAATAAGTGTTCATTAAATAGGACCTCGCGAACAAACGTCCCATAAAAATAATGTATTAGGACACAGTTTTGAAGTGTCACATTAAAGTATATCATAATAAGACCCTCACGAATAAGCGTCCTATAAATACGAAATAATACAACCTATTTATTAAGTGTTTTATTAGTCCGACCATAATAGGACTAATACCATGGCGTTCTAACAAGTTGTTGGGAATTATTTGTTAAGTTTCAAGTACCGTTAGTGTTATTGAAGTACTGTTAGTATCTTTCAAGTACCGTTAGTGTTAACGCGGTACATAGTAAGTACTGCTACTTATAAAGTAAGTACTGGTATATTGATTAGGACGAATATATCTTTGTATAAGATATGTCATAGTCATAGTTAGAGTATATCTTATGTGATATAGTTAAATAGTTAGAATATTGATAATATATCATCTGTGATATAGTTATCTTTATAGAATATTCTAAGGTTTCTAGGGTTCCTTACTCTATAAAAGGAACATAGGTAAAATGTCATTCATGTACCTCATTCAAGTCGATTAATAAGAGAATCGAATAGTTAAACGTAATTTTGTTCTTCTGTGCTTTATAAGTTAGATTCCACATAACTTTAGTTTGAGTAAGAGTTCTCAAAGTGTTTTAGTTTGATTACAAACTACTATACTAGTTCTTAACAGAATATAGATCCAATCAAAGGGATCAACAAGTGGTACCAGAGCTTGTTGAGAAACTCTGAAAAAGAAGAACACAACCCCATACACTTCACTCACACCAAAACTTAATGTCTCAACATGGTGATGACGCTCACTTGGATGATGATCAAAATCCTGATCCAATACCACAGAGACAACCTCAAGTTGTGCATCCTGCACCAGCACAAGGTGTTCAAGCCGTGAATGCTGTAGCTACCTCTACAACTACAACACCTTCTCATACTCTTTCTGCTGTCAAACTACCAGTGCTCAAAGGTGAAAACTATGAGACATGGGCTATGCAGGTGGAACATTACTTGAATCACACAGATCATACTGTGTGGCAAGTTATCAAGAATGAGAATACACCTAAGAAGCTACACCGGTTGCCTGATGTTACATGCTAGCTCTACCTGCTGTGACTGTTGAGGAGGTACAAGTAGAGATTAGAGAGAGAAAGGCTATAACTTCTTTGGCTATGGCTCTTTCAGAAGACATCTTACCTAGCTTCCATCATTATAAGGATGCCAAGGCTATGTGGGAGGCCATCAAACTTACATTTGGAGGCAATGACAAATCTAAGAAGATGAAGAAGAATGTTCTTAAGCAGGAATTTGATAACTTATCAATTTCCAGTATAGAAGGAATACATGGTGGCTATGGAAGATTCAATAAGCTGCTTATTCAATTGGCAGTTTAAAATAATTAAGGAGTGTTCCACAAGAGTGGAAAGCAATGGCTATGCACTTCATCACAAGAGATGATCTGGATACAATTCCTTTTGATCATCTCTACAACAATCTTAGAGCATACGAGATGGATGTAAAAGGCATTGAGGTGACCAAAGCAGCAGCTACAACAAAGTCTAACTTGGCTTTTGTGTCAGAAGGAAATAGCGGTACTTATTTTCATAATATCCCTAGTGGATCAAGAAGCGATACATACTTTACAAATACCGTTGGGGGACTACAACCGGTACTTACCCACAAAGTACTGAAGGCAGCCCTATAGTCTCTCAAAATCCACATGGAAGATCTTCACCATTGTTTAGTGACAATGATGCCTTCTCATTCTTTGCTGGACAAGACAACATGCTAAGATTAACACTCAATGACTTGTTCCAAATGGATGATTATGATGTTGAAGAGATGGATCTTAAATGGCAAGCTGCTATGATGTCAGTAAGATCTAACAGGTTCTTCAAGAAGACTGGAAGAAAGATGACTGTTGATCCGAATGAGCCATTAGGATATGATGAGTCCAAAGTTGAATGCTATAACTGTGGAAGGAATGGACACTTTGCAAGAGAATGCACTAGACACAAAGCTGAGAGTAGCAGTCAAAAGTCCAAGAAAAGCTATAGAACTAGTCCAAGAATAACTGAAAGCTTTCCAAAAGGAAACAGCAGGAGTCCTAAAGGAACCAAACCATTGGTGACTGTAGATGGAGTGGTGAAGTGGGCTGAAGATGAAGAAGAAGAGGAGTTTGGTTTAATGGCTCTCTCACATGAAGATAATGAGGTACATCCTTGTTCTAAAGACTGTGTTCTTAAATTTAATAGCTTAAAAGTAGAACTAGATGAACAATATCAAAAAGTCAACACATGCACTGTAGAACTAAATGCTTTTAAACAGGATGTTGCTAAGTTAGAAGAAAATATAGTTTTATAAAAAGGGTCAACAAAACTATGAAGAGAAAATAAGAATTTTAACTCTTCGAATGAGGGAAAAAGATGTGGAAATTAAAGCCTTTGAAAGACAACTTTTGAAAGTGTCAACAGAAAATGAAGCCTTAAAAGCCAGTCTTTATAATGAAAGGGAAATGATTAATCATTGGCAAAAGTCCTCTAAAGGATTGTGAAAACTGATTAATTCACAAATGTGGTATTATGATAAGCCAGGCCTAGGATATATTGAGGACCAACCCGGGATAACTTTAACTGACAAGGACTTATCAAAGGGGATTTTTGATAGTTCTAGTGAGTCAGATAGTACACCTGAGAATGATAGATATGCTAAAGGAATGAAGGCAGTTCCTCCACCATTATCAGAAATTTTCATGCCCCCTAGTAATGATACAAGTATAAAGTTAGAAGAACCAAAGGTTAAAAATACCTCAAACTCTAGTACTTTGTCCCAAGAAAAGACTGTTGTGACCAAGAACATTGTTTATCCACCTTTAATGAACAATTTTGTTTCTGAAGAATCTAAGACTAGTGCTGCTCCCAAGCAGGTAAAAACTCCTAGCAAGATATTGGATAATGATGTAAAACATAATAAATGCAAGAGGGGTGGGTTAGGTTTTGAGAAAGTTAAGTCAAAACAACCTTTTGGGTCTTCTTTGAGAAGAAAAGGATGTTATGTTTGTGGTAGTCTAAGTCATTTTATCAAAGATTGTACTTTACATGAAGATAAAATTATGAAACAAAAGGCTGCACAAAAGGTCATGAAAAACGGTAATGGGAAAAATGCACAGGTTAATAGGAAACAGAAACTTAAAAATGACAAACCTAAGTTTGATCATTCAAAAGGGGTAGCTAAATAAGTTAAAAATAACTCTACCAAAAGTTTTGTTCCTAGAGCAGTACTTACCAAACAAGGTATAGTACCTTTGAAGTCTGGTAAACCAAGTACCAACAAGTCTAGAACTGCAAGTACTGCTAGACCAAACTCAAGTACTGTTGGTTCAAAGTTTGTTAAACCAAATTTCTCCAAGACTTCTAAGAATGTTGTTGAAAAAGCCAAAACATCTATAAGTAAGTTTAATAACAAACCAGTGTAAATGTGGGTTCCTAAAAGAGAAAAACCATGTGTTAAAGCAAGTACTGCTAAAGCAATACTTAAGGCAAAGAAGTCTTAGCACATAGAGTCACCCTATGTCTTTGACTACATAATTGAAACCATGAAGTATAAGAGCAAAAGTAGCATTACTGGGAATGCTTCTGAAGAGACTCTTAAGTGTGTAGGTCCCACAAGATCCAAGCCAAATGTGGCTTGGGTCCCTGTTAAAAACTAATAAGTTTTGTTTATGTGCAGGGGCATCTAATTGATGAATTGAAAGACAAAGGTATAATAGATAGTGGATGCTCAAGACACATGATAAGGAATAAAAATTTCCTTGCTGAATTTGAAGAATTCGGAGGAGGACTAGTAGCCTTTGGAGGTAGCAAAGGTAGAATCACAGGCAAAGGGAAAATCAATACAAGGAAGTTGGAATTTGAAGATGTGTTCTTTGTGAAATATTTGAATGAATTCAATCTATTTTCTGTATCACAAATGTGTGATAAGAAGAACAAGGTGCTGTTCACAGACAAAGACTGCTTGGTGCTGTCTAAAGACTTTGAGATGCCTAAGAACCTCAATTACTGCTTAAAGTACCCAAGCAAGAAAATATGTACACCTTTAATCTTCATACTATTACTCCAACAGGTGGTATTACATGTTTGCTAGCTAAAGATTCTTATGATGAGTCTAATTTATGGCATAGAAGGTTAGGTCATGTGAATTTCAAGAATCTTAACAGATTAGTGAATAAGAATTTGGTTAGAGGGTTACCTAACAAATCTTTTCAAAATGATTTCACATGTGCTGCTTGTCAAAAAGGTAAACAACATAGAGCCTCTTATAAGACCAAGACTGTCAATACTGTGACAAAGCCTTTGCAACTCTTGCATATGGATTTGTTTGGTCCAGTTTCAGTAAGAAGCATTAGTCATAAGACCTTTTGTCTAGTCATAACTGATGATTATAGTAGATTCAGTTGGGTTTTTTAGCTCTTAAGAGTGAAACCAATGAATTACTTAAGGATTTTATCACTTTAGTTGAAAAGCAGTACATTAAACAAGTCTTAATCATTAGGACAGATAATGGGACAGAATTCAAGAATGCTGAATTTGAAGAATTCTGTAGGTCTAAAGGCATTAAGAGACAATTTAGTAATCCTAGGACTCCACAACAAAATGGAGTAGCTGAAAGGAAGAATAGGACACTAATTGAGGCTGCTAGAACTATGCTGGCTGATTCTCTTTTGCCAAATACCTTTTGGGCAGAAGCAATCATTACTGCATGTTATGTGTTAAATAGAGTCTTAGTGACCAAACCTCAAAACAAAACACCTTATGAACTTTTGACTGGTGTTAAGCCAACCATAAGTCATTTAAGACCACAACAAAATGGAGTAGCTGAAAGGAAGAATAGGACACTAATTGAGGCTGCTAGAACTATGTTGGCTGATTCTCTTTTGCCAAATACCTTTTGGGCAGAAGCAATCATTACTGCATGTTATGTGTTAAATAGAGTCTTAGTGACAAAGTCTCAAAACAAAACACCTTATGAAATTTTGACTGGTGTTAAGCCAACCATAAGTCATTTAAGACCTTTTGGGTGTCGTGTGGCTATACTAAATACTCTTGATCATTTAGGAATGTTTGATGGAAAATCTAATCCAGGATATCTTGTAGGATATTTATTTCAAAGTAAAGCATATAAGGTTTACAATTTGGCATTTAAAAAGGGATCAACAAGTGGTATCATAGGCAATGTCCCAGGAATAGGTTATGCTTGGATTTTAATTTAGATTATCTAACTAACTCCATGGATTACTATTCTGTGCAAAAGGATTGTCAAACTAACAATACAGGTGAGGAGTCTGGTGCAACTAATTCAGGTACTCAAGAAGAAGCTTCTTCATCAGATGATGATGTTCACACTGTGTACCCAGTATGCCTACTGTTACTCCCATGTCTGCTACTCCCAAGAAACAAACTATGCCATCAACAGATGATCAATCCTCCCAAGATCTTCAGAGGCTTCAAGATCAAGAAAAGAATGCTACATCTGCTAATAAGCATTCAGGAGAAGAATCTTTTGAGTCATAGCACTCAGCAGTACATACTAAACCTAGCGGTACCTCATCTGCAAGTACTGCTAAGTCAAAATCTATAAAGGCTGCAGATTCATTAGAAGATATATTACAAGCTATGGACGATGAAGACGTGTATGCTAGTCCAGCTGAAGGAATCTTCTCCAAAGATTTATATGATGAACAGGGTGCAGTAACTGATTTCAACAATTTAGAAACTGAAATTCCAATCAATACTATTCCCACTCATAGAGTCAACAACAACCATCCTACTACACAGATCATTGGAAATCCCAAGTCTGATGTGCAAACCAGAAGACAACTTCAAACCAATACTGAAACTCATGCACTTGTGAGTTATGTCAAACAACAACAAAGAACTAATCATAAGGATACTCAACATTGTTTGTTTTCCTGTTTCTTATCACAAGTAAATCCTAAAAACATTTCTTAGGCTCTTGATGAAGAAAGTTAGGTAGATGCCATGCAAGAAGAATTAACACAATTTGAGCTTGGATTCTTGTGGATCTTCCCTCAGGTAAGAGAGTAATTGGTACTAGATGGGTTTTCAGGAACAAGAAGGATGAGAGAGGAGTTGTTGTGAGAAACAAGGAAAGGCTTGTTGCTCAAGGCTATAGACAGGAAGAAGGGATAGACTATGATGAGGTTTTTGCACCAGTGGCAAGGATAGAAGCCATTAGGTTATTTTTTGCCTTTGCATCATATATGGGTTTTATAGTCTATCAGATGGATGTGAAAAGTGTCTTTCTTTATGGTACTATTTCAGAGGAGGTATATGTCTCACAACCTCCAGGTTTTGTAGATCCTAAATTCCCCAACAGATTATACAAGGTTATCAAAGCACTTTATGGTCTGCATCAAGCTCCAAGGGCCTAATATTCAACTTTATCCAATTTTCTATTAGAGCATAGATATAGGAGAGGGACCATTGACAAAACTCTGTTCATCAAAAAGAATTCTAAGGATATTATTCTAGTACAAGTCTATGTTGATGACATCATTTTTTGTTCTACCAAGAAATCATGGTGTGAAGAGTTTGAGGCTTTGATGAAAGGAAGATTTCAGATGAGTTCTATGGGAGAACTTACTTTCTTTTTGGGACTACAGGTCAAACAAAGGAAATATGGAATATTTATCAGCCAAGATAAGTATGTTGCTGAAATCTTGAAGAAATTTTTATGTATGGATACAAGGAGTACAAGCACACCTTTTGAAGCTAAGAAGTCTTTATCAAAAGATGAACATGGTGAAAATGTTGATATTCATCTATACAGATCAGTGATTGGTTCATTTATGTATCTTACTACTTCAAGGCCAGATATTATGCTTGCGGTGTGTGCCTGCTCAAGGTTCCAAGTCAATCCAAAGGTGTCACATCTACATGCTGTGAAGAATATTTTTAAGTATCTTAAAAGTCAACCTAATTTAAGATTATGGTATCCAAGAGATTCCACCTTTGAATTGGAAGCTTATTCAGATAGTGATTATGCTGGAGCTAATCATGATAGGAAATCCACAACAGGAGGTTGTCAATTCCTAGGCAAAAGGCTCATATGATGGCAGTGTAAGAAGTAAACCATTGTTGCTACTTCTACAACTGAAGCTGAATATGTAGCTGTTGCTCATTGTTGTGGACAAGTACTTTGGATTCAAAATCAATTGTTAGATTATGGGTTTAACTTCATGAACACCAAGATTTACATTGATAATGAAACTACTATATGCATTGTCAAGAATCTAGTATTTCACTCCAAGACCAAGCATATTGAGATAAGACATAACTTCATAAGAGATGCCTATGACAAGAAGCTTATTCAAGTCTTGAAGATTCATACAGACAACAATGTAGCTGATTTGTTGACCAAGACATTTGATGCAAAGAGATTTGAATTCTTGGTGACACATATTAGTATGCTCAACCAATAGACTGCTGCATATGTTGAGGGGGGGGGGGGGTAACAGCTGTACAATTTTTATGCTAATTTTTATTGTATAGTCTATGTTTTTGTGTTTTTGATGTGATTGTAGGTTGATAGAAAAAGATAAAAGAGGTTACAATGATAGTGGAATGCATGAACTGGTCAAAATTGTGAGGTACCGTTATAACTCCAAGTACCGCTAGCACAAGTTCAAGTACCGAGTATGTTCCATGTACCGCTACATGTCCGTTGTACCGTTAAGGGTCTCTTTTGTAAATTTGGCGGTTTCTTCGCGCTTGGGTTTGTTATTTACTTAAATACTTACTCCAATTACACAATTGATTCACCTAATCTTTTATTTTTATCTATTGATTCTATAACCTTCTCTCTAGTTTTTCGTTCATCAAAAATACTAATGGTTGCTTTACAAGTGATCTCTAAGCATAATTTGGTTACGAATCTTGCTCTGAATGATGACTCTCTTGGATTCCATGAGATTCTTGGTTTCTTATTTCGAAGTCATGTTCGTTTCGCACTCACTGTAAGTCCCATTGTCTTTGTTCCCATTGCTGAACAATTTCGGAACACTAATGTGTTAGGTACTACTCGGTTTGATCAACCTTGCATTAAGGCTAGGGTAAATCATAGAAATATATATGTCACTGAGGTACTGCTAATGGCTAGTTTGAGATTAAATGATAAAAATGGACTTAGTATGGTTAATAATACATAGATACATGATAGCCTTGCAGCCATGGGCTATAAGGGTGGTAGGGAAAGTCTTACTTTCTTTAAAGCTTTATTTTCACCTCAATGGAAATTGCTTTTTCATGTCATTATTCACTGTTTAAGTTCTAAAAGTACATCTTTTGATCAAATTCCTACTACATTGGCATCAACTGGTATTTGTCTAGCAAATAACAGGTTTTTAATTTTTCAAGATTAGTTTTTGAAGACATGACTAGGGATTTGGAAGGAACTAAGAAGTTTTTGATGTATCCTAGATTCATTCAGACTTTAGTTAGTGACCAATACCAGAGTTAACTAATACATGGGATGTTCCTACATTCATAAGAAGAACTTTCTCTTTCTTGACCAAGCAAGGCAATGCCTTTACAGGAATAGTTACACCATTGTTTGCTCAAATGTTAGCCCAACCTGCCAACCAAGAAGGTGAGGAACCTAGCAATGCTAGTGCGTCTCAGCAAACTCCTTCTCACCAGAGTCCCATTCCTTAGAAGATTCACAATCTTCTTCTCACAATATTGGTGTTCCACCAAATACTGATGAGATGATCCATACACCTACTGCTTCTATTGCTGCTAGTGGTTCACCACCAGCACATGCACCAGAGGTGGTAGATGTTGCAAATTTAACTACTTTGTGTACTAGTTTGTCCCAACAGGTACATGTGTTGTTTAACACCCCCAAATTACAATGCGCAGCGGAAATACACATTTGGGTGCTAAATACAAACATCGTTATACAAGACACTTTGAACAATCTCAAAAAGATACATTTGAAATATAAAAGGTTATAATTTTAACCAATGTCTAAAACTTTCGATCCCAAATAAAACAATTTTAGAAATATCATAGTAACATTTAGGTCCCCCAAAGATTTTATCCAATCAACAAACAGTTTACCAAAGTACATGACCGTACATTATTATTTTTATGACAAAAGGGAAAGAAATCCGTTTTAGACCAATCACCACAAAAGCAATCCGCAATCCTTCTCCAGCAAGCTCCGCAATCCATCAACTTCAATCACCTGAAATACATGCTTAAAATCATCAACACAACGGTTGAGCAAGTCTATAGGTTTTACAAATCATCATTTGAACACAAGAGAAAAATCAATCATAATCATTTAATAGAATTGTCGTCACAATCTATTTAACAGGCATTCTGGTATATAGCAATAGCTATTGAATTGTATTAAGCTCATGACACCGACCCCTTAACATAGTCACCCACGCCTAAAGCCGACATGACTAGATGAATTCCAGTGCCCCTACTAGGGTATCAGTTGCAAGTATACCAAATTCTCATTCTCGTAAAATTATCCTTCCCAGCGGGTTACTCAACGTAAAACCCTGGTCTCAGATAGGGTCGTCAGCCCAATAGTACTATTATTAGAATAAGCGGCTATTCCCAACTCACAACATCAAGTCAGAAGATAGTTAACAGCTCATGAATTTAGGGACTTTTGCAACATAGGTACTAATACAATTCAAATCAATAAAGGCAACAAAAGCAACATTCGGGTCCAAACAATCAATCATGACTTGTGTTCATTTTACTTTCAAATAGCATGTATCCCCCTCGTGGGTTTTAAAATCATTCAAACAACTACAAAAGCGAGGCTATAGACTCACCTGGAGTAATAGCAGTAGCAAGACGATCTTCGACGATAGTTGATGCCCGATAAACACAAAAACCGCAACCTATCAAATAAGGCGCGTTCATCAATAATAAACTCGAATAAAATCCATACTTACTAACACGAACCTCAAAATAATAAAATCAAAACCAACCCAAAATGAAAAAAATATAAGTGACCTATTACTTCATTCTATATGTTTACTTTATTACTCAATCCTTTCGATAAAAATCTGTTGGTACACACCAAATGTACGAGCTCGTTTACCGCACTTAAACACATCATATATTTATGATACTAATCAGAAACCTCACTTACTATATATAGAAAGACCTGTTAAAAGCCCATCAAAAGATTTTACTTTTAAAGTTCCCTGCCCGACACATCTTTGAACTACAAAAACCGGACAGTTTTACGTCAACAACTCATATAGTCTTTTTAAACCATTTATTTTTCTCCGTTTACAAAACCGACACTCGACTTTGAAGGCCTACTCAATCTAAGGATTTGGTAAATGATGGATTAGATCTATTGATTAATGGTGGAAGAGATGGGGAAGATGGAGATTAGGTGTAGAGAGAGAAAGGAGAGAAAAGAAAAGTAGAGAGAGAAAGATGTTTTATTAAAATGAAAGATATCAAATGAGAAGAACCACCCCTCCTAACATGCTAGGAGGGGTATATATAGCCCACCCTACATGTGGGCTATATGGGCTATACTTGGATCACGAGCCTAATACATTAATATATCGTTGGAGCGACCGATCCTTCATAAATACGTAAAACGTATTTCCAACAATCTCCCCCTAAGGGAGGTCGCTCCAAGTTACAAAGTTCTAAATATACTATGGCTCGTGATCTATGCTAATAATGATGTGACCGAGACTTTCTTTGGGAAAACACATTTCCAACAATCTCCCCCTAAGGGAGGTCACACCATTTTACAAAATCTTAAACCTAGCATCTATGCTTGAGTCTTCGATCTTGTTCTTGTGAATATGCTTGAAGTGATCTTTGACTTTAGTTCTTGAGCATGTTTCCTTGCCTTGACCTTGTGCATTCATCACTTGTGAAATTTGCCTAGTTGTGACTTCATGTTCCACATACTTATACCTTTAAATTCTTGAAAGCTTCAGAGTTTGATACAGCGGAAGACTTAACCTTCAGAATTTCTTGAATTTGTTGAAGTACTAATTGTATGTAGTATAAGCATGTGGTAACGACTTCTTCTGGATTGTACACCGCAATGCCACCTTTTTGTTACACTGCATAAGACAGTTAGCAACAAAACATATACACGGATGAAATGGCCTTGAACATTTCATTCTAATTTGGTAGCATTTTACCTCCGGCCGGTTAAGACCGTTGGACGATATTAAATATCGTACTTGTGGCAGGTAGTTTCAATTAAGAACCTCCTTGACAAGATTTCGCGGGTAAACCCGTTCTCTTTACTCGACCGTCCAAAGCTGACTGCGAACGTAAAGAGTGAATCATTTGGATAATATTATCCGCATGATTTGAAGCCGTCAATTCATGTTCCTGGAACAAGTGAAGTTCAATTAAGAACCGCACCATCGTTGCTTTCCAGTTGTCACTAGCTTGATTCATATAGAATCTTGCAAGTTACCTACCAAGTGCTGTTTGATGTTAACACTAGAAGGATTTCCACTCGTCACTGTGATCAATAAAGAGTCACTCTGAGTGTTCTGGCAAGATCATATGATAATGCGTAGAGGCCTGGAACGTGTTTAAATTCATTTAAGAATTAAACCACTGTTGCTTTCCAGTTATCACAAGTTTGATTCATAAAGAATCGCACAAGTCACCTACCATGAGCTTTTTGATATTCGCTCAAGAAGGATTTCCATCTTCATTGTAAATACTTTCGTATTACTCGGATGTTCAGGCAAGATCATGAAGATTTTGCGTAGGACTCTTAAGATCTTTCTTACTTTTCACATTGTGTGAAGAAGCAAGTGAATATGAAAGTGTGTCCTAATGAGATATTTGATGATCTCAAATGGCTCTAGACTCGATCGTGCATTTTGGATTTTAGTGATCGGAGGCTGGAGAGGAGTGCCACCTTTTCAATACCAATTTATTCGGAGTGAATAAACCAGTAGATAATGTGTTGATCTCCGTGTGATTAAAACAAATATCTTTTAAGAGATATCTGAGTTAGCTGGGATGGGTTGTGCCTTGCATCACTGGGTCCATGATGTCTATCTTCAATATCAAGAATCATTAAAATGATCTCAATAGCATATGAATTGACCCGGTTTCTGCCTAAGGTTGTAAGGAGGGCTTCTTTCTTTACACCCTTTATCTTTACAATTCTTTTTCATTCTTCAACCCCTTCAATGCTTACCAATACGTCATAACTAGCACCTTGTTGTGATTGTTCCAGTGCTAACTTAAGTACTTGGTCGGCATTCAGCTACGTTCACAATCTTTCTCCATCTTTCCTAAAGACTACTATTTCTAGCTATGGAATGTCCTTGGGAAGATTCCTCCGGTTCTAGAGAAATCATTGGACTTTAACCTATCCTACCATCCTTATGTCACCACAATCGTCACCGTCGTGAATAGAGATGTTTTGGGTAAGTATAAATCATCATGAAATCCATTCTGAAGTGCAAATCCATTTTGCTCCCCCTTAACATATGCTACGATATTCGAAAACATTTCGCACATGTCGGGATGAGCTAACACGTTAAGTCAAACCATTTGTGATTGATCATATCCCATATTAAATCACATTTTCTCCCCCATATTAAAAATATTAACCCAATCGATGTTTTTAATATCAATTGATTTAATAGTATTTTAAGAAAATTTGGGAAGAAAAATGCAAATCCAATTATCTTCATGATTTGAACAAGCTCCCCCTCAAATTAATGAGGGTGTACTTGAAACGTAAATTAAATACCTTTTAAACACAAGTGTAAGGTATTTATTACGTGCAAAGATCAGATATAATAATGAATTCACAAGATTAGCAATGTACGAGGTTGGACCTGAATAATGGAGAACAGCATATGAAAGAAGCACATGGTTCTTGTTCACGAATGTTGGTCGCCTCGTCACGTCCCCGAGAAAATTAATTCTCGTTGTTGAGTCAAAGCTTTCCGGTGAAATGCTTGACTTGATTATGAAAAGCGGGTTGCTATCTGAAATAATAGCAAACCATTTTGAGCATGTTTTAAATGTTTTAAACTTCTGCTCGAACTTTATTTACAACCCCGTGTCATTATTGAATGACATTTCTAGGTTCGTAAATATTATCGATTCCAGAAGACATGCTCTTTTTATCAAAACATTTTTGAACACACAATTTTGAAAGATTTAGAAAAATCTTTGAAAAATTCTTGAAAAATTGTGTTCAAAGTTTTGAAAACCAATTACTTGAGCTTAAGATTTGGAATATCTTAGGAACGAGCTCAAGTCCGAGAAGTTGTAAACTTCTCGTTGTTAAGGATAAGTTTATCATTGGCGATAAACTTTCCTTTTATCTGAAGAACGAGTCCTAAGCTGACATTTACTTAGAAGTCGTGTTCATGAGCTTGAAAACTTTGACTGTTTTAACGGAAAGCTCATGACCGAGAAAGGTGAATTTCTCGTTACGAGGAAAAGTTCTCTTATTTAAAAGATACACTTTCCTTTCTGAGCTTAAAACTTCGAATGTTTTAATACAAGCTCATGACCGAGAAAACTGAATTTCTCGTTATGAGGATAAGTTTATCATTAATGATAAACTTTCCTTTATTTGAAGTACGAGTTACAGTCTGACATTTAACTGTAAGTCATTGTGCATGAGCTTAAAAACTTCGAATGTTTTTAATATTAGCTCATGCCCGAGAAAAATTAATTTCTCGTTGTAAGGATAAGTTTATCATCGGCGATAAACTTTCCTGCCTTTGAAGAACGGGTTACAGACTGTCATTTATCTATAAGCCTTAATGCATGAGCTTAAAAACTTGGAATGTTTTTTATATAAGCTCATGCCCGAGAAAAATAACTTTCTCGTTTTTAGGATAAGTTTATCATCGGCGATAAACTTTCCTTTCTTTGATGAGCGAGTTACAGTCTGTTATGTGACTGTAAGTCCTTGATTGCAGCTTAACCATGAATCCCCTGAGACATTTGTTTCTCTGATATCTGCTTCTTCAGCAACCAAACTCTAAGAGTGTCCTTAGTTGAACGGGATACAACGATTGGACCGCTTCGTTCTTTTGGAACATCAACTTTGGTACCTGCATTCTCATTAGAAGTTTGTATACTTTTGCATGGGTTAGAGATATCTATTTTTGAAGCACGTGGGGGTTCACAGTTGGCTTTACTTGTGTCAGAGGTGGCCTGAGGGGATGATTCACTTGTCTTAGTTGGCAAACGTTTCCTTTTATAGAAAATCTTAAGTTCAGGCTTAAGTGATGTATCATCCTTTGCAATTTTCTCCCTAGTAGTCTTCGTAGAATCAGAGACTATCCTAGTTAAAGGGCACTCGTTTCCTACAAGAGTAAAAGTTCTACCAGTGGGGCGCCACATTTTACCAATGGGTTTGATTTTAGCGACCCACTGGGATTTAAGTCTAGCACGGGAGTTCACCTCATCAAGTAATTTCTTGACACAAGCATCATGATTTGCCGTAAAGACACATTTTCTACATGTTTTACAAGTAGCATATTTCATGTCTGAATAATTCCTAGATGATTGATCGATGCTCCTAGAAGATGGCATGCTACGGTTAGCAGTGTTGGGTAATCTAGAAGGCATCTGACTAGGTTTGAAATTGCTATCTCTTACATGTGTCTTTTGCTTAGCTTCCCTAAAACCAGGTTTATGGCAAACGTCATTTGAACTAGTTCTAGACGTGGTCTTGGTATTTTTAGGGAAACTAGAGGCAATCATATGATTTGGTCTTGCTAAAGCTGGAGTGATCACATAGGGCCTAGTTGCTGGAGTGACTGGTCTAGAAAGATGAACCAAATCAACTTGGGAGGCAAACCGCGGTCTCGAGGATTGTGGTCGCTCGGATCTAAATGCAGTAGGTTGTCTGACAATCGGTTGTCTGACGAACTGATTTGTAGGCGGTTTCCCCAAGATTGATGGTTTTTCAAGCTTAGTATCCACACTAGGTCCTCTAGTTTTCCTTAACTCGTTTTTCAACGCAGCTATAGCAAAAACCTTTTCCTGAACTTGAGCTTTTAAGGTCTCATTCTCTTTGAGCAATTCATCTTGGGATGCCAACTTAGATTCAAGCAACTTAATTTGTTTCAAAAGATTATCCTTTTTAGCTTTAGAATCTAAAACTATTTGATCCAATTTTCGTTCAAGAACAACGTTTGACTTTTCAAGTTTTTCAAAATATGTTTCATATTTCTCCGTTTTCTTTGAAAATTCAATTTTGGCATCCTGAAGCTCTTTGGATTGCTGAGCGAAAATGGTTGCAAGCTCTTCAGACCTAGACACAGAATTGGTTAATGAAGCAGTCGTAAAACTATTAGCAGGATTGTTAATTAGCGCATTCATTTCAGACAACATATGAAGAATATTATCTGTACCTGACATGCTACTTGGTTCCCGTTTTCCTCCTGATTCTTTTCTCTTATGGCTGCTTCTTGTATCGTCTTGCAATATATGCAATTTTCCCTCTTAAAAACAGCCTATTCGGAAAAAAAACAGCCTATTCGGGAAAAAAAAACAGCCTATTCGGAAAAATAGCCTATTCGGAAAAACAGCCTATTCGGAAAAACAGCCTATTCGGAATATTCAGCCTATTCGGAAAAACAGCCTATTCGGAAAAACAGCCTATTCGGAAAAAACAGCCTATTCGGAAAAACAGCCTATTCGGAATATTCAGCATATTCGGAAAAAACAGCCTATTCGGAAAAAACAGCCTATTCGGAATATTCAGCCTATTCTGAAAATACCCTTATTCGGAATAAACTCTATGCAGAATAACCCTTATGCGGAAAAACCCCTATTCGGAATGTTTTCTTCAATTCGGAATATATTGGCAATTTGGCTTATTCGGAAAAACTGTTGTCTATTCGGAATGATGGCAATTCGGAATATTTCCTAATTTTGGCTATTCGGAAAATTGGTGTCTATTCGGAAAAATTAGCTATTCGGAAAGTTTTTGCTATTCGGAAAAAAACGGCTATTTGGAAAAAAAAAAATTCTTCTATTCGGAAAAATTCTTCTATTCGGAAAAAATTCTTCTATTCGGAAAGATTCTTCTATTCGGAAAGTCTATGCGGAAAAATTTCTTCTATGCTGAAAATCCTCCTATTCGGAATCCTATTCGGAATAAACTTTCTATGCTGAAAATCCTCCCTATTCGGAATCCCTATTCGGAATATTCTGGAAAAATAGTTTCCGAGACTTAAAAAGTAGCTATTAACTCCGATTTTTGATCCAAAACCACAAAATCCTTTTTAACACTTAACATCAGTCTATGACACATTTCAAAATCCTTTTTATTGTCCCGGAGATTCGATCCAAATATCGACAACAATTATATATCGTGCCGATACTCGTCTCCCGGTACACGAATAATCAAACTAACGTAACTTCGCGCTCGTTTGGAGCTAGAAGCTCTATCTTATATCAAATAGAAGCTAAAAGAATTTTATACAACAATATCTAGTTAGTTCATCTCAAACTCAAACTCATATTTTTATAAAATTAAGTTTAATAATCTGTTTAAAAATATATATATATAAATCATTCAAAATTAATTTTTCACCACACTTTAATCATTCTCATATGCCTAATATCACCCTAATATCATTACCGACAACTTAACTAACCCATAACACATTTGAATGATCATACAAAAATTTACCCACTCAAAAATTTAAACATGCAACAATTAAAATATACATATAAATGCACTAACAACATACAAGCATAAAAATGGATCAAATCTTGATGGATCATATGAAAAAAATAAATGTTGGTGCATGTTGTTAAATATTACACCATTAGAATCACCATCAAATTTCCATGATGGGATATCAATTAGTTTTTCTTGATTCTAAGTAAAATTTGAAAATCAAAGGTGTTTTGGTGTTGGTAGGGAACGGCAAGAACAAGAACAAGAGAGAGATTGTGTTTTTATTTATTAAAAATAATTTTTAGATAGTGAAAAATCATTATATAGTAGTGGTGGAGGGGTAGATTTTGCCAATTTTTGATAGTTTTGGTACAAAATGCAATTAAATAGTTGTAAGTGTAGAAAATGTAAATTATGAATTTTGAAAATATTTACGAGGCTCAGGTTTCGTAAAAATACTTTTCAAAAGTTAAAACGCGCTCAAAATATGATGATAATATGATCCCGGTTCGACTTAATACGAACTTAGAATAAAAACGTTAAAAATATAAGCATCGAAACAACAAATGATAAAACATAAAATCTCGGGCATCCGTCGATATCGTGATCACTAATAATCCTCGCTATTAGTAAAAAGATAAAAATAAGACCTCCAATGTCGGTTTTAAATAAAACCATCAATCGTCATATCATTCAACTCATTAAAAATTTTAAAATCATTCGTAAAATAATATTATATAATATTAAATAAATGACCTCGGGTTTGGGTTGTCACCTCCTACCCTCCTAAAAGAGAGCGACGTCCCGGCGCCCGGCCCCTCTTACATTCACATCTTATACCTCCAGAACAAAAGATAACTCTTTTCCTTAAAGAAATCTTCTTGCTTCCTTCACAATTTCAGATTCCACTCCTGGAATTCTTGTATCTTCACAATATAATATCCTTACTATGTTTTGACCTCATAAGAACTCTTCACAGTTCTTTCTATGTAAAACAACTTATCTTCAAGTTGAATTGTTTCCTTGTTGTTCCCAAAATCAATTTCACCTTCATAACGACACCTTATGCATAACCACTTTTCCCAATTTCAAACTCCATTGATTTCTTCGAATACCAACATAATTCTTCTGATGACTCCTTGTTACTAATGAATGATTCTTAACCCATACAATCTCATTAGTAATTACCAACATTATTTCTAGTTCAATCATTCAATTCAACCTACATTTCTGCAAATGCACCGAAAACCTATCTTACGTCCATAACTCACAATCTTTAACCTTCACAATTTGAAGTTCTTTGTGTACTATCAATAGTACAGCCTCACTACTAGCATGATAATCATCTTCATATAATAATTCCAACAAGGTCTAAGTCAATCACACACGCACAAGCATACCGTTCGATGTTCGAATCGTCCTTTCACTCTGCCCGTCATTCTCTGTATAACACACAGTACTCAACTCAACTTTCATCTTTACTCAAACCAAAACGTATCGATTACTTGACTTGTGAGATTCCTTCATCACTAAGTCTCACTCTCTCAACTCAGATATGTTAGGAGTGCTCAAAATACCACGTCTAACTTGACTTTATAACAAAATCCTTTCCATAAGTTTTACAAAATGTTGAAATCAGTTACCTTGACATCCTTCTCAAATCAGACCGCTAACTTAAAATTTCAATATCCTTTCTATCAAATCCACACTTTTTGTCATTACCAAAACTCAATCCTTAGAAGATTTTCCCCTTTTTATCCCTGATAAGTGCATTAGCTACCACATTCTCCTTTCCCAGATGGTAGCGAATCTCGTAGTCATAATCACTCACAGTCATAATCATCAACATACTCAAATATTCGAAATATATAACTGGTAATCCTCTACTCATTTCCTTTATCATCCCAGGAAATTAATTATGAAGCAACCTCTTATGATCCTTAATTGGTACATACTTGATTCCATACAAGTAATATTTCTACAATCTCAAAGAAAACACCACAACTACATAACCTTTACGAAACACATCACAGCAAACTACAAACTAAAAATACTTCAGATCCTTCCAACAATGACAACATTGGTGCAAGACACAAACTACCCTTCAGTGTTCAGAATATAGCTTCCCCATCTGATAATTATCAGATCTCGAAACTTACAATTTAGATGTATAAGTGGGACTCATACATCCAATTCTTCTTAGTCAACTTAATCAATGGTTCAACAATCGATGAAAACCTTTCGATAAACCTCTGATTATTCCCAGCTTAGACCAAGGAATTAACAGATTTCCGTCGGTGTCGTTGGTACCGACCAATCCTTAATTGTTTCAATCTTGGCAACGTCTTTACGAATACCTTTGTTGTCAAACAACTGTCTTAGAAAACACGAATATTTCAACCAACATCCACACATAGGAAACTTTACATACATTTTCTCTTTTTCCAACCATCCCAAAAATTATCCTCATATGTTACTTATGTTCCTCCTTTCCTTTTGGAATAAAATAGAATATCTTCAGTAGATACAACGACTAACTCATCCTAGCACATCTCCCATACAAAATTCACCCAGTCCATGAATATGGCAGACGCGTTCGTCAATTCCAAAAACATCACTTAAAATTTAAAGTACTTGCATCAAGTACGAAACAACTATAGGAATATATTCCTTCCTAACTCTCAGTTAATGATAACCAAAACTCAAAGCGATCTTTGAGTACACAATGGATCCAAAAAAGTTGCAAGGATCACGCGAATCATCAATCCTCGGTAATGGATACCGATTCTTGGCTGTCAATTTGTTAAGCTCTTGATAATTAATACACATCCGAAACAATCGATCCTTCTTGACAAACAACACAAGCGATCACCACTGTAACGAAACTTAATCTAATACATCCCTTATCCATCACTTCTCGCAGTTTATCGGATAACTCATTCTACCCTGACGGTGCCAAATGATAAGGCATACAATTACTACTCAACAAAACACAGAAGCACTACACAATGAAACGCAGGAGCACAACACCTATTTCTTACAATACTGAATCGACACGAACTCCACTTCATGAGGCGGCAGCAACTTTGCAAAATTTCAGGAAAACTTCATAATACTCTCGAATCATTAATAGATCTCCCAACTTCTCCTTAACTACCCTATCACTAATTACCTGAGCTAGGAATACATCATATCCATCTATCACATACTTCCTTGTTTTCCAAACAAGATACACTTACCAAATGGGTAGTTTACTCATCACCTTTCACAGTCAACACTCAGCTTCACAGCAAAATCTAAGCCAACAGCTATCAATTAATAGTAAAGATTAGTTCAATCTCAAGCATCAGCACTTTGCACCACTAACAAATTCAGACCAATAATCCACATCCAAAGATCCCAACTCTGTGAGCATCAAGTCGATACTAAACACCTACCTTCCTAAATTCTAGGAACACACTCTTAGTATAGAACTAATACTAGTAACCTTTCCATCGGTTAACTCCACATCATAGTTAATTGTCAATCTTATTGACTCTCCGTTGATAAAACAACTGAATCTTTACATTTCTACAGTTTCTGCCCGATCTAAAATCAAACAACATACTGACATAAAGAATCTCAAGTAAGAATATACCATTTACAACATTCAGACCTTAAGGTTTGTCAGCATCATTCAAATGTAAACTGGAGCGGCAGCATTCCTATCTTGTCAATTTCCTTTCCTTGGACAATTCCCTTGCTTGTCTTTTCTCACCACGACTAAAACATATCACAATTCCAGAGGTACTAATTCTAGTAACTAATCCTCTTGTCCTACACTTCGCAGCTTTATGACTAGGTTGTCCTAACTCTAGTCGCAAATGTGGAAAATTACCTACATGGTATAGAGTACAACAAACACACTCGGGATTTATCTTGTCACTTCTAGACATAGTGGCAACACGAATCTCATTATTCCTTCCATTGTTTAAATAATGATTTCGGTTCTGTCTTTGGTTATTGTTGTTACTGTAATCCTCACAATTCTGACCTTGATTCTGGTTAGATTGAGCAGATTCCCACTTTCTCTTATTGTTTTCAACAATACTATCTTTCCTATCTTACACTTTCACGTCCATTAAATCATGCGCCATCTGAACAACTTCATCAAAAGATTTAGGTCTTGAAGAAATAATCTCATCCTTGATATGACTAGACAATCCTCTAATGTACTGCTTCCTTTCCTTACAGTCATTCACAAAAGTATCAGGACATAGCAAATATAGCTCAGAAAATTTCCCATTAAGCAGTAATAACATCGTTCCTCAGCACTAAGTGCCTTAATTCAGATACCAACTGTCCTAGTTCCTACTCAGGACAAAACCTAGCAGTCAATAGTCCTTTCATCACGGTCCATGTCTTACCATTAACCACAACCATTCCTAAAGTAGTCACTTGGTTATTCCACCATCTTGGGGTACCATTCTGAAATGTAGCAGCAGAAAATTTCACCTTATTCATTTCTGAACACCCGATAATCTCAAAGTACTGTCTATCTTATCAATCCAACTATGCAATTCTAATGCACTATTAATACCACCAAACTGCGTAGAACCATACGTCTGAAAAACTAACATAAGTACATTCTCTTGAACTTGCAGAACAGCAGCAACACTATCATCTAGATCAGCAGCATCCTCATTATTCTTAGCAGCATCGCCATTATTTTCAGCAGCATCATCATTATTCTCAGCAGCATCGTCATTATTCTCAGCAGCATCAACTGCAACACCATTATCTCCATCACAATTAACCCCAGCATCTTTAATTCCTGGCAGCACGATCAGCTCCAAATGCTCTAGCAATAACTTGTTCGATCATAGTGTTCACAGTAGCAGTTGTTAGCTTTGGCAACATATTTCAAGACACTTAGTCACGTGGGTATCCACTAATGACAGAAATATGATTCCCCTACTCCTTCTTCCATCATCACAGAAGAAAGAAACATGATAAGTATACATATCAAGATAAAAGAAGGAATTCTTTATCAGGACATCTCATGAATACTACATGCACAAACAACACAAACTACATTGGTTCATCAACCAAAACTCAAAAGAGTTAATAAAGGCACATCATAGATCAAGAGGGTAATTCAGACTGTGTTGAGGATTCAACAGGATAGTGGCAATGTCTGTCACTACAATCATCTACCAAACAAACTTAAAAGATAATAAGTTCCATCACAATGCTACGACACAAGGTTTAAAATAAGTCCGGTCACAAAAGAAAATAAGATACAAAGAAATCCATCACACGATTAGTTCCTTAGACAGCAGCTTCTCATCCTCCTTAACATTGTTGTCAGCTACATCATACTCTTCTATTTCCCTTTTCACACCTCAAGGTCAAATCCATAACATGATGGCAGTTCATTCTCAAAATCCAAATACTTACTCATAAACGGCAGATCAATCACAAGGCAAATCTCAATACGACCTTCAACATTCCTAAGCTTCCAAACATGACTCAGAATCAGTCTCACATAAGACTCCCACTCACTCATCCTTTCAAAACTTACCTAATCCTCTTTAAACCATTCAATTCAAGCACACAAATTCATCACAATCGAACTAAGACTAGCAATCTCACCCATCTTCTAAGTCCTAACAAACTCAATTCTCCACATACCAAATTCAACCTTTTAAAACAACCTTTCTTTCACATCAACCTTCTAATCACACCAGTTTCAACCACATATCTATCATACATCAACCAATCAAACTTCTTCATACCCGATATAAGTCGTAAGAAATTAGTTGTAAAATCGTTCATCATCTGGTCTACTGTCCAACACCCTCGGTGGTATATAAGGTCATTATTTAAAATTATATACATATGCATTACATAAAGAAAATTACAATAACAAGTACTCAACGTACTTTCAACAACATCAATATATCATCAATACATCATGAATACATCATTATATATCATCATAGTATTTACTTAATAAATACTTTAAAACCATTTCAATTTTAAGGGATACATCTAACTATAAAAACAATACGAAACAAATAATCTTACCGGAGCCTTGCAGAGAAGTTGCGTGCTTTTGTAAAATATTTTCTGCACCAAAGTTATAGTTTAGGACATTTTTCAAAATCGACCTAATTCGCTATAACTAAAAAGCTCTGATTACCCATCTTTAACACCCCCAAATTACAATGCGCAGCGGAAATACACATTTGGGTGCTAAATACAAACATCGTTATACAAGACACTTTGAACAATCTCAAAATGATACATTTGAAATATAAAAGGTTATAATTTTAAACAATGTCTAAAACTTTCGATCCCAAATAAAATAATTTTAGAAATATCAGAGTAACATTTAGGTCCCCCAAAGATTTTATCCAATCAATAAACAGTTTACCAAAGTACATGACCGTACATTATTATTTTTATGACAAAAGAGAAAGAAATTCGTTTTAGACCAATCACCACAAAAGCAATCCGCAATCCTTCTCCTGCAAGCTCCGCAATCCATCAACTTCAATCACCTGAAATACATGCTTAAAATCATCAACACAACGGTTGAGCGAGTCTATAGGTTTTACAAATCATCATTTGAACACAAGAGAAAAATCAATCAAAATCATTTAATAGAATTGTCGTCACAATCTATTTAACAGGCATTCTGGTATATAGCAATAGCTATTGAATTGTATTAAGCTCATGACACCGACCCCTTAACTTAGTCACCCACGCCTAAAGCTGGCATGACTAGATGAATTCCAGTGCCCCTACTAGGGTATCAGTTGCAAGTATACCACATTCTCATTCTCGTAAATTATCCTTCCCAGCGGGTTACTCAGCGTAAAGCCCTGGTCTCAGATAGGGTCGTCAGCCTAATAGTACTATTATTAGAATAAGCGGCTATTCCCAACTCACAACATCAAGTCAGAAGATAGTTAACGGCTCATGAATTTAGGGACTTTTGCAACATAGGTACTTATACAATTCAAATCAACAAAGGCAACAAAAGCAACACTCGGGTCCAAACAATCAATCATGACTTGTGTTCATTTTACTTTCAAATAGCATGTATCCCTCTCGCGGGTTTTAAAATCATTCAAAACAACTACAAAAGCGAGGCTATACTCACCTGGAGTAATAGCAGTAGCAAGACGATCTTCGACGATAGTTGATGCCCGATAAACACAAAAACCGCAACCTATCAAATAAGGCGCGTTCATCAATAATAAACTCGAATAAAATTCATACTTACTAACACCAAACTCAAAATAATAAAATCACAACCAACCCAAAATAAAACCAATAAGTGACCTATTACTTCATTCTATATGTTTACTTTATTACTCAATTCTTTCGATAAAAATCTGCCGGTACACACCAAATGTACGAGCTCGTTTACCGCACTTAAACACATCAAATATTTATGATACTAATTAGAAACCTCACTTACTATATATAGAAAGACCTGTTAAAAGTCCGTAAAAAGATTTTACTTTTAAAGTTCCCTGCCCGACACATCTTTGAACTACAAAAACCGGACAGTTTTACGTCAACAACTCATATAGTCTTTTTAAACCATTTATTTTTCTCCGTTTACAAAACCGACACTCGACTCTGAAAACAAACTCAACATCCTCATATTTAACACTTAACATCAGTCAATGACACATTTCAGAATCTTTTTTATAGTCCCCGAGATTCGATCCAAATATCGACAACAATTATATATCGTGCCGATACTCGTCTCCCGGTACGCGAATAATCAAACTAACGTAACTTCGCACTCGTTTGGAGCTAGAAGCTCTATCTTATATCAAATTGAAGCTAAAAGAATTCTCTACAACAATATCTAGTTAGTTCATCTCAAACACAAACTCATATTACTAGAAAATTAAGTTTAATAATCTATTTAAATATATATATATATATATATATATATATATATATATATATATATATATATATATATATATATATATATATATATATATATATATATATATATATATATATATATATATATATATATATATATATATATATATATATATATATATATATATATATATATATATATATATATATATATATATATATATATATATATATATATATATATATATATATATATATATATATATATATATATATATATATATATATATATATATATATATATATATATATATATATATATATATATAAATAATTCAAAATTAATTTTTCACCACATTTTAATCATTCTCATATGCCTAATATCACCCTAATATCATTACCAACAACTTAACTAACCCATAACACATTTGAATGATCATACAAAAATTTACCCACTCAAAAATTTAAACATGCAACAATTAAAATATACATATAAATGCACTAACAACAACATACAAGCATAAAAATGGATCAAACCTTCATGGATCATATGAAAAAAATAAATGTTGGTGCATGTTGTTAAAAATTACACCATTAGAATCACCATCAAATTTCCAAGATGAGATATCAATTTGTTTTTCTTGATTCTAAGTAAAATTTGAAAATCAAAGGTGTTTTGGTGTTGGTAGGGGACGGCAAGAACAAGAACAAGAGAGAGATTGTGTTTTTGTTTATTAAAAATGATTTTTAGATAGTGGAAAATCATTATATAGTAGTGGTGGAGGGGTAGATTTTGCCAATTTGTGATAGTTTTGGTACAAAATGCAATTAAATAGTTGTAAGTGTAGAAAATGTAAATTGTCAATTTTGAAAATATTTACGAGGCTCAGGTTTCGTAAAAATATTTTTCAAAAGTTAAAACGCACTCAAAATATGATGATAATATGATCCCGGTTCGACTTAATACGAACTTAAAATAAAAACGTCAAAAATATAAACATCGAAGCAACAAATGATAAAACGTAAAATCTCGGGCATCCGTCGATATCGTGGTCACTAATAATCCTCGCTATTAGTAAAAAGATAAAAATAAGACCTCCAACGTCGGTTTTAAATAAAACCATCAATCGTCATATCATTCAACTCATTAAAAATTTTAAAATCATTCGTAAAATAATATTATATAATATTAAATAAATGACCTCGGGTTTGGGTTGTCACCTGTTGCAAAAGGAAAAACTTGTTCAAGACAAGAAAATTGTTGAATTGGAAGCTAGACTAATCAAGTTGAGGAACAAAGTATCACCTTGGATGAGGCAACATAGATCTATTCAGAAGGCTACACTTAAAAAGCAAAGATTCAGAAAACCACAAGAAAAGGCAACCGAATGCAACCAAACAGGGGAGGAATTATGAAGAACAACCACCTTCTTCTGATAATCAAACAAGGATCTCTGGAAATGACATCAATTTTGAGCTGGATGAAGATGTCATTGGGACATATGAAGATGGAACTGGTTTAGAGACTGGTGTGGATGAACCTACAAACATGGAGTTTCAACAGGAAGAACCACAGCCTACTCATGAGGAGCCACAAGTTGAAGAAATGATGGTAACTCAGCCAGCACCAACACCTCAATCACCACTTCAAGTGAATTGGAGTACTTTCTATGAGAAGTTGGAGGAAATAAATTTTCAATTTCCTGTATCTTCAACTCCACCACCACAAATACAAATATGGTTTCACAAGAAACAGTCTTTGCAAGTACTGTCCATATCAAGAATGAGCATTAGATCAGACAAGACTAAAGAGGTGCAAGTTGAAAAGATATCTTTAGTGGAAGGAAGGGTATCTGGAGATACACAAGTGATTGAAGAAACAAATGTGTCTAATACTGGTGAAGCCAACATTGTTGAAGATCCCCTAAGCCAACTAAGCCGACAGCAAGTACTGCTGACATTGTTGAAAACCCAAGTACTGCTAAGCCAACTAAGTCGATTGCAAGTACCGCTGGTGATCATCATTCACTAGAAAGTCAAACTCCTTTTGTAGAGGATGAGACTTTAGACCAAATACTGCTTGACTTAAGAGAGAAGAATTCAACTGAGAAAGCAAAACAAGCAGAGGCAGAGAAGAAGACACAACAAGAAGTTCTTGCCAAAAAGGATCAAACTAAATGTAAGAAAGTTCAAGCTTCACACCCTACTAAAGGTAGAGTTATTCAACAGCACGCTGATGAGGAAAGATCTTCCAAGTTGAAGAAGAAGCTACCTAAGATTAATCCGAAGGATAAGGGGAAGAAGCAAATAGTATCATAATCTAAAAATGAAAGTTATTCAGATGAAGATATAAGCAAAGTCATGTATAGATTTAATCAATTAGACCATGATGAGGAATATGCTTTTAGGATGCAAGCTCAGATTCGTGAAGAAGACTTGCAAGAAGAACTTGAAGCTAAGCAGCATTTGCTAGAAGCTAAGAGAATACAGGAAGAATGGAACATACAAGAGTATGATAGGATTCAAGCTGAATTACATGAAAGTGAGATTCTTGTAGACTCATTGATAACTGAAGAGAGAGATGCTTATGATGAAGAAGAGAAATCAAAACTGATAGATCTTTCTTCTCTTAAGAGATTTTTCCTATGAAAACCATTCTTTTATGCGCATCGCTGGATATGGTAATGGAGCAACAAAGATTCTTTGCTGAAAAGAGAAGAAGAGAAAATATTAAGCCTCCAACTACCATGCAGATTAGGAATCAAATGATGAACTTTCTCAATAAAGTTAAGGGTTTCACTCATATTCAACTGGTTAAGAAGAATTTTGAAGAAATCAGCACTTTTTATGAACAACATAAGAGAACTGAATTGAATTTTGTTGAGATTAGATCTAAAGCAGATATGATAGTTGTTGAAAAACATAGAAGACATCTGCAACAACAAAGGAAATTTGTAAGTGCTCCTAGAATTGAGCCAAGTACTGCTGAACCTACAACTACATCTCCAACTATCAAGACCACTTATATGAGGAAGAATAGAAGGGAGAAGGTAAGTTCAAAGGAGGAAGAGACTTCTCAAAGAATGAATGAAGGAGATAAAGCTCAAGATGTTGCTCAGACTGAAAATGTACAAGCAGTACATACACAGTCAACAGTACATACTGAAGAAACGGTACATACAAACTTGGAAGAGGGTTCAATAGAATTTGAAGAAACCTCCAAGGGTGATAAGAGGAAAAGATCAACAAATAGGAAGCAGAAATCCAAGAGGGCTAAGTCAACAGTAGAAGATAGCGATGATGATGAGAGCTTGAAAAAGTACTTGAAGATAGTAAAATTTGAAGATCAATGTATTGATACATAGATTTTTTGAAAGATATCATCTATTGCTAGATGGATATACTCTATGGATCAAGGACTGGAAGTTCATGGAATTCAAAGATCTGATGGCACAACAAGAATATTCAGACTTTTGGAAGATATTCTTCACATTCTTGACAGACAAGAAATTCAGGATCTTTTCAGGTTAGTTCAAGAAGCCAGTGCAAGTAAAAATGAAGTATCACTATTATATAGGGAATTGCTCTTCGTGTATGAACCACACAACTGTGATCAAGAAATGTTGAAGGAATTAGAGAATCAGGTTCCTAGTTACTGGAGATATTATAGGTCATGTGGATTGCATATTTTGGATATAGATGATGTTACCTACTATATGCTACAAGAGAAGAGTTATCCATTCAAAAGAAGATTGTTGGTAAGAATGTTTGAACAATAATTGGAAGTTACAGAAGAATCTGTTGATGCTTTAGAGTTGATCAGAATGGTTAAACAACAAATCAAGGATTTGAAAGATGAGGAAGAAGCTAAGAAAGAGCCTTAAGTGTTTGACTTTCAGTCACACTTCACAAATGGTTCTCAGTTCACCATGTGTAACACACATAAGAACTGGCTAGTCCATAAGCATACGGTTTGTGGTAAAGACTTCTCAAATCCGTTGAATGCTAGTAGTTTGCTAAAAACTATATGGTTCTAACTCACCTTATTTCGAGACAAAGAGTTGGCTAGTCCTAGACAAACGGTACTAGGTAAAGACTTTATCAAATCCGTTGATGGTTGACAATTTACCAAAATTTATAGGGTTATCAATACACCTTATTCTTTATGAATAAAGTATTGGCTATTCAAGAGTGTACGGCTAACTGGTAAAGAATATATCAAATCCGTTGATAGCTGATGATTTGCTAAAAATCATGAAGCCAATACAGATTGGTTTTTGTTGTTAATTGTTTTATTTCAGGTATGAAGATTGAAAGTAAAGAAGTATTCAAGAAGAAAATACTTAGAAGATTTTGTCTCATCAAATCAAGACTGAAGTTTATGATTCAGAGTTCATATATTTAACTCAAGAAGACAATTACTGTTGCTGCAAAGACAAATGAATATTTACAAGACACAAGAAGATCATAGTTGGAAGACAAAGATGATGTTCATGATGTTTGAAGATTATCTTATCATAAGAAGATCTACATTGAAGTGTTTGGCTACATTCAGTTGGATACAAATACAAATTACCAAGTTCAATCCAAGGATGAAGGAAAGGCTGAACACATGTATTCTAAATACATCCAGTACAAAGAGAAAGAAGAAGACAACAAGTTATCATTCTTGTTTAGGGGAGGATTGTTGGGATTTATTTGTTAAGTGTCAAGTATCGTTAGTGTTATTGAAGTACTATTAGTATCTTTCAAGTACCGTTAGTGTTAACGCGGTACATAGTAAGTATTGCTACTTATAAAGTAAGTACTGCTATATTTATTAGGATGAATATATCTTTGTATAAGATATGTCATAGTTATAGTTAGAGTATATCTTATGTGATATACTTAAATAGTTAGAACATTGATAATATATCGTCTGTGATATAGTTATCTTTATAGAATACTCTAAGGTTTCTAGGGTTGCTTACTCAATAAAAGGAACATAGGTATAATGTCATTCATGTACCTCATTCAAGTCGATTAATAAGAGAATCGAATAGTTAAACGTAATTATGTTTTTCTGTGCTTTATAAGTTAGATTCCTCATAACTTATTTAGTTTGACTAAGAGTTCTCAAAGTGTTATAATTTGATTAATGATAGGTGTGTAAACACCCATCCTTTTTACCACTTAATTACAATAATAACCAAGCCAAAACGTGTATTTTATGTCATTTATGTCAGAATTATGTGTGGTTTGTGTTTTTGTTGTGATTTAGGACGAAAAGGTGAAAAGTGGAGAAAACACGGGCATTCACGGGCTTTTATCGAAGAAAAAGACGAAAGACGAAGTCGAAAGATCAAGAGTGCAAAAAGAACGGAAGTCCAAGACCAATTCTGAAGATTTATCGAAGAAAAAGTCAAAAGACGGAAGTTTACCAAAAGCCGAAGAACTCAAGTCTAATAGAAGAAGAAAATTACAAGACAAGTTCAATATACATCGACAAATCCCGAGACGACGTCAAGAAAGAAAAGAGATTTAAATCGAGTCGAGAAGAAAGAAAGAAGAGGCAACACATGCACACCTTCCCATTTTCCCTATAAATACCCTCCTAATACACATTAGGAGGGTTGGTTAGTTTTTAGTAGTTAGTTTCATTTTTTCATTTTTCTTTCTAGTTTTTAGAGAGAGAAAGTTCTTAACTTTCTCTCACTAAGTTTTCATATTTTCTTTCTTTTAATCTTTCAAGATTAAATCTTTTGTATTTGGATTCCATTAATCAAGTTCAAGTTAAGATTTTAATCTTTCATCTCTTTCTACCTTTCTTTATTTTTAGTACTTTTGGTGCGAAATACTATTTGATCCGTGTTGATCTTGATGTTTTCGTGCTTAAAAAGTTAATCTTTTTATTCCTACTTAAGTTTTCATACGAATAAGCTTTAAGATCTTTGTGCTTATTGGCTTATTTATATGTTTAGCTTATTAAATGGCGTCGCTGCCGGCTCTTTTCGTGAAGATTAACGGTTTTTTGTGAGAGACGCGTTGGCTTTTGGGATCCGTTCACTCGTGAACGTTATTTTTCGTGTCAAAAATTTTCAAAAATCCCAAAAACATTTGAAAAATCATAAAAAGCATTTCTTTTTCAAAGTTTTGCACCAAAAATATTCTTCTTGCTTATCTATTTTTCTTTATGGATTCTTATGTCCATTGCATCGGGTGTGGGAGACGATTGTACGGGAACGACTCATGTCAATGGTGTACATGTGAGCGGTGCGGAAACGATATCAACAACACACAATTCGGATTTTGTCCTTTGTGCAACTCGACTAATTCGTCCTTTTTAAATCCACCTCATGTTCCCCCGTGCATCTATTGTGGAAGCGATTCTCATTGGCATGTTTCGTGCCCGGTTCGATACCCGTATGGTCACGAGCAAGAACCGGGTTACAATTATGACAATGGCAATAGCTATCCACATGACGCACCCAGTTTCTCTCCATACCCATGGTGCTATATTTGTGGGGGCCCTCATGATGCTTCTTCTTGTGATCCGTCGATGGTCTTTGAGAAAATTCCGTGCAATCATCCCAGTGTCTATAACTTTGAGCCCCCACATCACACCCTCAATTATCAATCCTCTCAGCAAATTAATCTTGACCAACAACTCACTTCTTTAAACCATATTCTAGAAAGTATAGCTCAACTCCGAGCTGACTTGCATCAGGAAAGGCAACCTTTGCTTGATGTGGACGAAACCTTGAAAACCACCGACACCGTTTTGAGCCAATTTAGTCGTTTTCCCTTCTTTTCTACACCAAAATGTTTAATTACAGCGTGGGATAGAATTGGTGTAATTGAACATACTCGGGGAGATGAACAACAAAAATTGCTTCATGAGCTTCTTAAAGATGTGGAGGTTATCAAGGAAGAGTTAGCCGACTACGTCACTCCTAACTGGACTCGTCCCATCTATTATGATGATGACGACGACAATGATGTCTACACTTTCAACCAATCTTCTGAAGTTGCTGCTCCTACTCTCGATGTTCCTACTGCGTCTAAGGATCTAGATTCGTTGAATGACATTAGTGATGTTGGTCTCGATAAATTATTGGATGATGAGGTTTGTGACTTACCTGCTATGGAGCTTCAGGACGAAGTTGCTTTCACGCAAGCAGTCGATCCAAATGATGACGATTCTTCTCCCCTCTATGAGAATTTCAACTTTGAAATTTCGCAATCTCCACCGGGAGATGCGGGCGATGACGATTTATTCTCTCCGGCTTACGAGAAGTTCACCGATGAACTTTCTCTTGAAGATGAGGTGGAAGACGTGATTCTCCGCGACAGATTACGGAAAGTGCATCTTCTTATTGCTCAAATCGAAGAGTTGACTTCTCCTCCTCTTTCCAAGTCTTTGCCTCCATCTATTCCTCCCGTTGAAGATAATGACCCATTGCTGGAAGAAATCGACATTCACTCCATACCTCCAGGTATGGATGACGATGACATGGAGGGGGATATTATTCTTGATAATTTGTTGCAGGAAGGTATTGACCCAATTCCCCCTCCTGAGCACCTTTCGTCCTTCCCTTTAGCCACTATTACGGAGGATGAGTTCTTTGACCCGGGAGGTGACATTGATTATATTATGATTGATAACATTACGGATTTTCCGAATGCTCAGCATCCATTGTCTTTGGGGGATGACAATGTGCTTACTATACCCACCCCACCTCCCGTGGATCTTGATTTCACATACTTTTCGTATGTTGAAAGGGCCATTCTCCCATTCAAGACTTATCCCCCCGCCTCCCCTTTATTGATGTCCTCCGGGAACGAGGACAAGGTCTTTGATCCCGGTATTACATTCGAGGCTTCCCCATGGACCATTTAATTCAGGGACGAATCAGGCTCGTGACTCGGTTAATATAAACAAGCGCTTTTTGGGAGGCAACCCAATTATCTACCTATTTTCACCATAAGTGTAGGGGGAGCCCCGTGGTGTTTCTTGTTTTCTTTCTTATCATGTGCAGGGATTAGAGCTTCAAAGACACACTCTTGATGACTTTTGACGAACCGTGATTCCGTGTTCCCTTCTTCCCGGTTCTATCCTAAACTCTTTTGATTCACTATTTTATATTTTCCAATATTAAAATAGGAATCTCTTTAGTTTTCCTTTCCTTATAAAGATTTAAACAAAGTGCACAATGTCCTAAGTGTAGGGGAGTTTACTCCCACATGCTTAAACATTGAGGACAATGTTTATATTAAGTGTAAGGGGGACTTCTATCGAAGTTAAGTGGCCTTTTCCTTGTATTTGTCCTCATTTTAACTGGAAAACATGATTTTTCGACATTTTTCAAAATTTTTAATCTATTTTGGCCTAGTTGTATAGTTAATTTTACCTTTGTATAGTTATTTTCTTTCCTTATTAGAATAAATCTTTAATAAAGTGGTTTTAATTTTCAAACGTTGTGAATCTTTTGACTCAACCCGAGTTTACTTATCTAAGTTTACTCTAGTTAGTATCCTTAACGTGTTTAAGTCAAGTTTTGCTAGGCTTTTATATAGGGAGCTATAAAACGCGAAAGTCTTAACTCTCACGGGCTAAGAACAAGAACTTTTCGCAAGTTCCTATAATTGATCCTAGAGAGTCGTTTATCAAGGGAACTTTAAAATGCGATTTCTAAACTTGAAAAAGTCTAAGAGTTTGCAAGATCCTATAGGCGACTCGAAAACCCAAAACTTTGATTTAATAGGCAAAGCATCCACGAGTCTCTTTCCTTGAGATTTTAAATTGTGGAGAACGAGAGATGATAGAGTCAATTATAAGTTTGGTATTCTTTCGTGAATTTATGTGAGTTAATTATAAGCCTATTCTCCCATCGCTTGCTAATAAATTTATCTGCAATAAATAAGGTTGTATGATTTGAAAAGTTACTTAGCTTCTAGCCCAAGATCGTTTAAAAGTTGCTTGGTATGGATTAGAGTTCATAGCCAAGGCATAACTTATTGAAGCGGCATGCAAAGATTGGCGAGTCCAAAAAGGTCCTAACAAGGCATGAGGGCTATATTTTGTTGTTAAAGATCCCAAGTGATGTGAAGAATCATTTATCAAAGATCAATATGAAGGATCGAGACACACGACGAAAAGCAAAAACTCCCTAAAAGTCATGGAGAAGTCTATCCAAAAAGACCCTAACAAGGTATGAGGATAAATGAAGCCAAGTCCAAAAAGGAGGCGGATCGTTGTATATCAAAATCCAAAATAAAGATTGGAGAAAAATGAAGAAGTCGTGGTCCAAGTATGAATCTCTCAAAACTTCAAGTGAAGAAATTCCTATATGAAGAGAAGACCATTATTTCATGAACGTCTCTCAAGATTTGAAGTATGAAGTCGCTGCCAAATATCGGTCCGAGAAAGGTCTCAAATCGCGAAGCGAGTTATGCCAAGATATGAACTTTATGAGGTCCCGAGAAGCAGTTTTAAAAGATTTTGTCCTTTAGCTAACTATTGATTAAATCGTTCACTTTATTTTCGGCCTAATAAACTATCGAAATAAGTCAACAATGCATCCTCGTGATCATTCAAGATAATAATAAAATATAAGAGAAACACCTAGGAATAAGGGAGTCTAAGTGAATAATTGGCCCTCATGAGTTCGTGTTAGTTTGCTAACTTATAATAACAATGATCTCGTTTTTAAGCTTGGTTTGGAGAAAGTGAAAACTTGAGGATGATGATCATTCATGACATTTCCAAAACCCGAAGGTATGTTTTTTATTTCTTTACTTTGAATGTTTATAATTTTCTTTCTCTTTAATAAAGGCCAACGTGGATTGATTATGATGAAAAATGTAAACGTGCTTTGTAACTAATGCATTGCATGAGGACATTGCAATGGTCAAGTGTAGGGGATTTGATAGGTGTGTAATCACCCATCCTTTTTACCACTTAATTACAATAATAACCAAGCCAAAACGTGTATTTTATGTCATTTATGTCGGAATTATGCGTGGTTTGTGTTTTCTTGTGATTTAGGACGAAAAGGTGAAAAGTGGAGAAAACACGGGCATTCACGGGCTTTTATCGAAGAAAAAGACGAAAGACGAAGTCGAAAGATCAAGAGTGCAAAAAGAACGGAAGTCCAATACCAATTCTGAAGATTTATCAAAGAAAAAGTCAAAAGACGGAAGTTTACCAAAAGCCGGAGAACTCAAGTCTAATTTATTGAAGAATTACAAGACGAGTTCAAAGAAATCCCGAGCCAAAGTCATTAAAGTCCAAGATTTAAGAAGATTAAAGAAAGCAAGGACCTAAGGACGCAATTAAGGAAAAGATGAAAGAGGGAGGAAGCTTCCTAAGCTCCTCCCTAATCTCCCTATATATAGTTTTCTATGTTTTCATTTCATAGTTGTTGGGTGGCTTGACAAACCACCACTTCCACCATTTTCATTTACCTTGCACTTTAAATTTATGCACCTTTAATTTCTTGTCTTTAATTCAAGTAAGTGTTCTTAATTTTGTTGTTTAATCTTATTTACCTTTGATCAAGCTTTCTATTATTCATCTCATTCTACCTTTCTTGATTTTATTTACCTTTGATACGATATAATCTTTGATCTTGTTTAGTTTTGATGTTTGATTGATTAAAAAGTTTATCTTTTTATTCATCTATAAGTTTTAATACAAATGAGCTTTGAGCTTGACATGCTTATTGGCTTATTTTGTGTTTAGCTTATTGATTTAAAGTTTTCTTAAAAAGGTTTCATCTTTTTACGATTTGATTTAAAAGATTGTTTATTTAAAGTTTAAAAAGTTCTTAGTTTGTGCTTACTAGTTTGGCTTATCATTAATTCGATCAAGTATAGGTTTGAGCTTATTCCTAGTAGCTCAAAACTTAGCTTATTTTCGAGTAGATACCGTCGGAAAGGGTAAACCCCTTTCCGATTGAACATTCCGACTACTGCCTCCTTATTCCGATCGTTTGATCGGAAAAGGGTTTTAGCATATTCCGATTGAGGGATTGCTTTTGTTATTCCGAGTAGCCTTGTGTTTAAGACATTCCGATTAGTGCTGTTTCCCCATTATTCCGATTGTGTCCTTCTTTATGCTATTCCGATTGGACTCGATTTCATGTATTCCGATTGTAGGATTTAACTATATTCGAATTGAAGTAAGTTTTGACTTATTCCGACAACATGCCTTAATTGATATTCCGATCAGTATTTCTTTTATGCATTCCGATCAGTGATTCCGACCCACATTCCGATTGGATTACTTTATCACTTTCCGACAGTGGTACATTCCGATCGGATTCCGATTGGATTCAGATCAGGTGTATTCCGATTGGTTGTTTTTAACATTTTGTTTTTGTTTTATTTTTAAGTTTTCGTTGTTTTAAACTTTCAAATTTTTCACGCTTCCCGAAATGTCTGTTTTTACCAAGTATTTTTCTATTTATTTTTAGTTTATTTTTTAAAGCTTATTTTCCCGTCATTTTACTTTAGTGTTATTTTAATCGCTTTTCTATATCTTAAATTTCAAGTTTATATTTTTTATTACATTGTCAACTTAATTTTTCGTCAAGCTTTAATTACCGTCATTTACTTTAAAGTTTTGAACATTTATTTTACTACAACCAAAAATATTGTCTTTACAAAAAACGACTGAGTCACACATTTAACCGGAAATCAATTCGTTAAGACACCGAGAAAACGAACTAATTTAACTGAGTAAAATCTTAGTATTAATTAACAAATACTATACTAATTCTTAACAGAATATATATCCAATCAAAGGGATCAACACAAGTTATTAAAAGGACGCTGATTTTAAAGGGGTCCTATAGAACGTTCCTAAAAGCCATATTTTTTTGTAGTGTGTAAAATCCATGTCACAATAAAAAATAAAAATATGGCATGTCAGTTAATTTTGAGTTGCAACCGGTTAGTAGCCGGTCATCTTACATATATCTTAAAAATTTTAAAGTTTAAATTATTATGTTAATAATAAAATTAGTATTACCTAGATGTGTAAACGATGCAGAGCACATTGCCAATATATGAACTTAACACTTAACATAATAATTATACAAATTACTTTTAAATGATAAATTCCTAATAAGGCTTAGCTATGTATACAAGATAATGCATGTTTATTTAAAAATTAACAAGTGCATACTTAAAATTAAAATTGAAAAATTAATATAGAATAAAATCATATAGCTAAAATATTAAAATTATAAATTGAGTATTTCACATATTTCAAGAAGCTTGTCTCATTTCTTTTCTATTGTATTTAGTATTTTAAATGATTTTGGATCAGACCAACGGGTTCATTCGAGAACCGGATTCATTATCGGTTCGACTAGCCAATAAAAGCCATTCGTAAATGAAATAGAGTGGACCAGCCAGAATCGGGGAAAATAGATGAATCAGACCGGACTCGGATCTTTTTTTCCTACTAATTTGTTTGTCATTGTTTGTTTGGGCCTAAACTTAAATTTTAAGGCACCCGATAGCTGCAATACGCGAATACCTGCTAGTCTCATATATCATATAAATTTGTGAAAAGTTAGAAATTATACAGGTTATTAATAGGGTAAAGCGCAAAAAACATTTATGTACTTTCCCAAAAATGCAAATATGCCCCTGAGTGAGAACTACAAGCGTTCTTGCCCTTGAACTTGCATTTCCCCTGCAAATATGCCCCCGAGTCGTCTATTTTTTTACCTTTCCTAACGTTTGGACATTAACTCCCTCGCGTGCCTTGCACGTGAGGGTATATTCGTCATTTCCCGTGCCACCCGATCTCCCCACCTTTTATAAGCTGCAAAAAACGTCCCCGAAACTATTTTCTCACTCGTAATCACTATAGCTTCCCGCTAAAACTCTTTCAAGGATTAAATTTGTAACAACAACATTAAATCTTTCAATCTTATCTGACACTAAATACCCAAAATAATATCACTCAACTTTAATTCATACTACCAACCCAATACTCGATTCAATTGATTATCAACTACCTCTATTGGCGTATTAGAAAGAAGTCATTTTCAGAATGCACAACAATAGGTTTTTTGTACATGGTCTGTTGAGGTATGTAAATGGAAATTGTAGCCAAATTTGTGGGTTTAGTTCTGAGGCTAGGATATTTACAATTGGCCTGAATCATATGTTGGAAAGGCTTGGCGATGTGAAAAAATGGGCTTTGTTCTTTTGTTTGCCTAACAAATCACTAGAAGAGGGTTTGAAGTTGATTTACATCGACAATGATGTGCATACGATGTTGGAACTGGCTTGTAGGAATGGTACCATTGATTTGTATGTTGTTCACAAGAAACAGAGACTAGCTCATTATTATTTCCAGAACCTTGATTTAGATTTAGAGGATTCGGATGGGGATTTTTTGGGCTGGGAAGAAGATGATTGATACTTGAGTTTTACCCCAAATATAAAATCTTGTAGTCCCAAGTCTTTTCGAATTGAAAACCGGTCTTAAGTGCGACTCAATCGTCTTTTGGTGGATCAAGAGAATGGTTTGGTTTGTTTGTTTTTAACTAATAGCAACTTATTAAAGTGTTGTTGAGTAAATGGAAGAATAAAGATTAATACTAAAATGACGAGTAAAAATAAATGCATATAAACTTAAAGGTAAAATGGAGAAGTACTAACACACTAACACTTGGAAAATTACAAAAAATGAGAACTTAGTGAATAAGTACTATAAGAAAGTGAGAACGGAGGTTAACAAAAAAGAACAATCGGAATAAACCCCAATTAGGTATTCCGATCGGTTGATCGGAAACTTGGAAAGGCTGGTGGCAATCGGAATGTGGGACGAAATACTCAATCGGAATAAACTGAACAGCCCCAATCGGAATATGGGGAAATGGTGCCTATCAGAATGTCAATGAAGCTACAATCGGAATGAGTAAAAATCATCCAAATCGGAATGTGTAGAAAATGCACTCAATCGGAATAATACAAGTGGGAGTGATCGGAAAACGTTGGCTGCAAATCGGAACCACCAAAACCCTTTTCCGATTTGATCAATCGGAAAGAGGGGTATGTTGATGCTCGGAAAAGGGACCAATCGGAAAGGGGTTTTAAACCCTTTCCTAAAATTAAGGAAATCGGTTAGGATGGTGTACTCGGTCGGAAAAAGCCAATCGGAAAGGGGTTTTACAACCCTTTCCGAAAATTGTGGAAAAAGGTTAAGCTAGGTAATAAGCTAACTTTAATAAGCTAACTTTAATAAGCTAACTTTAATAAGCTAACTTTAATAAGCTAATACCAAAACCAACCCGAATCAATGACTAAACCAAATCAAATAAGCACTTTGATCAACTTATTTGACTCGAAAATAATCAACTTTTTGGATCAAACAATAAAAACATAAACTTTTTAATAAAACTTTTTAATAAAGTAAATAAGCTAATCATAAAAATAAGCCAATAAGCACAAAATTCTTAAAGCTTAATCAAATGAAAACTTGTAAAATGATCAAAAGATTCACTTTTTAAGCACGAAATCAATTAGAACAACACGGATCTTATGATATTCGCACCAAAATCAATCTAAAATCAAAGAAAAGTAGAATGAGATTAAGGAATAAAAGCTTAAAATGGAACTTTGATTAATAAAATAAGCAATACAAAGATGTTAATCTTGAAAGATTAAGAAAAAGATGAAATTTAGTGAGAGAAAGTTTAAGACTTTCTCTCTCTAAAACTAGAGAAAACTAAGAAAAAGTGAAAAATTAACTAAAACTCTAACCACCCTCCTAATGACTATTAGGAGGGTATTTATAGGGAAGGTGGAAGGAGTGCATGTGTTGCATCTTTTTTCTTGCTTTCTTCACGTTTTCTCGACTCGACTTTAATTCTTCGTCTTTGTCGTCTCGGGATTTGAACTTGTCTTTTAATTTTCTTCATCTATTAGACTTAAGTTCTTCGACTTCGTTAAACTTCCGTCTTTTGACTTTTTCTTCGATAAATATTCAGAATAGGCCTTGGACTTCCGTTCTTTTTGCACTCTTGATCTTTTGACTTCGTCTTTTCCCGTTTTCTTCGATAAAAGCCCGTGAAAGCCCGTGTTTTCTTCCTTTTTAATATTTTGGTCCTAAAACACAATAAAAACACAAACCACACATAATTCCGACTTTTACGACATAAATCACACGTTTTGGTCTTGTTATTATTGGAAATAAGTGGTAAAAGGATAAGTGTTTTCACACTTATTAAATCCCCTACACTTGCCCATTGCAATGCCCTCATGCAATGCATTAATTTTAAAGCACGGTTTACATTTTCCATCATAAATAACCCACCTTGGCCTTTATTAAATACTAAACATAAAAGATAGAAATAAGTAAAGAAATTAAAAACTTACATTGGGTTTTGGCGGCCATGAACGTTTATCATCCTCAAGTTTCACGTTCCCCATATCAAGCTTAAAAACGAGATCATTGTTATTATAAGTTAGCAATCTATCACGAACTCATGTGGGCCAATTATTCACTTAGACTCCCTTATTCCTAGGTGTATCTCTTATATTTTATTTTTGTCTTGAATGATCACGAGGATGCATTGTTTGACTTATTTCGATAGTTATTTAGTCCGAAAATAAGGTGAAAGATTTAATCAATAGTTAGCTAAAGGACCAAATCTTTTAAAACTGCTTCTCGGGACCTCATAAAGTTCATATCTTGGCATAAATCGCTTCACGATTTGAGACCTTTCTCGGACCGATATTTGGCGGGGACTTCATACTTCGAATCTTGAGAGACGTTCTTGAAATAATGGTCTTCTCTTCATACTAGAAATTTCTCCACTTGAAGTTTTGAGAGATTCTTCATCTTTGGACCACGACTTCTTCATTTTTCTCCAATCTTTATTTTGGACTTTGATATACAACGATCCGCCTCCTTTTAGGACTTGGATCTATTTATCCTCATACCTTTTTAGGGTCTTTTCGAATAGATTTCTCCATGACTTTTGGGGAGTTCTTGCTTTTCGTCGTGTGTCTCGATCCTTCATATTGATTTTCGATAAATGATTCTTCACATCACTTTTGGATCTTTAGCAACAAAATGTAGCCCTCATGCCTTGTTAGGGCCTTTTCGGACTCGCCAATCTTCGCATCCCGCTTCAATAAGTTATGCCTTGGCTATGAACTCTAATCCGTACCGAGCAACTTTTAAACGATCTGGGGCTAGAAGCTAAGTAACCTTTTAAATCGTACAACCTTATTTATTGCAGATAAATTTATTAACAAGCGGAGGGAGAATAGGCTCATAATTAACTCACATAAATTCACGAAAGAATACCGAACTTATAAATGACTCTATCATCTCTCGTTCTCCACAGTTTAAAATCTCAAGGAATGAGACTTGTGGATGCTTAGCCTATTAAATCAAAGTTTTGGGTTTTCGAGTCGCCTATAGGATCTTGCAAATTCTTGGACTTTTTCAAGTTTAGAAATCGCGTTTTAAAGTTCCCTTAATGAACGACTCTCTAGGATCAATTATAGGAACTTGCGAAAAGTTCTTGTTCTTAACCCACGAGAGTTAAGACTTTCGCGTTTTATAGCTCCCTATATAAAAGCCTAGCAAAACTTGACTTAAACACGTTAAGGATACTAGCTAGAGTAAACTTAGGTAAGTAAACTCGGGTTGAGTCAAAATGTTCACGACTAAGAAAAATCTAAAACCACTTTATTTAAAATTTATTCTAGCAAAGGAAACATAACAAAGGCAAATACAACTATACAACTAGGCCAAAATAGATTAAAAATTTTGAAAAATGTCGAAAAATAAAATTTTCCGATTAAAATGAGGGCAAATTCATGGAAAAGACCACTTACTTCGATAAAAGTCCCCCTACACTTGAGATAAACATTGTCCTCAATGTTTAAGCATGTGGGAGTAAACACCCCCTACACTTAGGACATTGTGCACTTTGTTTAAATCTTGCTAAGGAAAAGACAACTAAAGTGAATTCAATGTGAACATATAAAATATGAGATATTGAATCACAAGAGTTTAGGATAGAACCGGGAAGATAGGAAAACACGGTATCACAGTTCGTCAAAAGTCATCAAGATGCTCTCTGAAGCTTTAATCCCTGCACAGCACAAGAAACAGGACAACAAACATATGCGGGGCTCCCCCTACACTTATTATAAAAGCAGTAAAGGATAGAACACGGGTTGCCTCCCGAGAAGCGCTTGTTTTTGTTCACCGAGTCGTGAGCCTGACTCGACCCAAATTTAGTTCATGGGGAACGTGGTGAGGGATGGAATCATCTCTTGAGAGATGTCCTCACCAAAGTACAGCTTCAGACGCTGGCCATTTACCTTGAAATTGGGCCCATTTGACTGAGAAAGCTCAATGGTCCCATATGGAAAGACTTTGGCGACGGTGAATGGACCAGACCAGCGGCTCTTCAATTTGCCAGAGAAGATCTTCAACCGAGAGTTAAAGAGTAAGACTTGATCACCAACGTGGAACTCTTGGTTCTTGATTTTAGCATCGTGGATAATCTTCGTCTTCTCCTTGTAGATCAGCGAGTTCTCATAAGCTTCATTCCTCAGTTCATTTAGCTCGTTGAGTTGAACCTTGCGATGATCACCGGCTTTGTTGATGTCGAAGTTAGCCCACTTCAAGGCCCAGTGCGCCTTATGTTCCAGCTCGATGGGTAGGTGGCAGGCTTTCCCGTACACAAGACGATAGGGTGTACAACCGATCGGGGTCTTATAAGCAGTACGGAAAGCCCATAGAGCATCATCTAACTTAGCGGCCCACGCGGCGCGATGCTCTCCCACAGTACGCTCTAAAATTCTCTTCAAGCCACGATTGGAAATCTCAGCTTGCCCATTGGTTTGGGGATGATAGGCGGTGGAAAGACGGTGATTGACACCATACTTTGCCATGACTCTTGCAAATTGATCGTTGCAAAAATGAGTCCCGCGGTCACTGATGATAGCACGAGGAACGCCAAATCGAGCGAAAAGCTGCTTCAGAAAGTTCACAACCACCCTCGCATCATTCGTAGGAAGAGCCTTAGCTTCAACCCATTTAGAGACGTAGTCGACGGCGACGAGGATGTACTTGTTCCCTTTGGATGATGGAAATGGCCCCATAAAGTCGATGCCCCATACGTCAAAGATTTCACATTCCTGTATGAAATTTTGAGGCATCTCATCCTTATGTGTGATCTTGCCTTGACGTTGGCAAGCATCACAATGCTTAACCATTTCGTGAGCGTCACGATAAATGGTGGGCCAGTAGAATCCGGAATCAAACACTTTCTTAGCGGTGTAGTTGGGACCAAAGTGACCACCGGTGGGTCCTTTGTGGCAAGCTTGGAGGATGTCAAAAGCTGCCGGTCCGTCAACACATCTACGAATAATCAGATCAGCACACTGTTTGAATAGATAAGGGTCATCCCAAAAGTAAGTCTTAACATCATTCAAGAACTTCTTCTTTTGTTAGGATGTTAACCCTTGGATGAGAATACCACCCGCTAAGTAGTTTGCAATGTCCGCAAACCACGGGGTGCCATCAAGATTGAGATTTATAGACATTAAGGTCTCAAGGGGGAAAGAGTCATTTATCTCTTTGTTCGGATGATCCCCTTGATATGGATCCTCAAGTCTGCTCAGATGATCCGCGGCCAGGTTTTCGGCTCCCTTCTTGTCACGAATTTCAATGTTGAATTCTTGAAGGAGTAAAACCCAGCGAAGAAGTCTTGGCTTAGCATCATGCTTTGTCATCAAGTACTTCAACGCGGAATGGTCCGTGTATACGATGGTGGTGGATAAAACAAGATAGGGGCGAAATTTCTCAAAAGCATAGACAACAGCTAAAAGCTCTTTTTCGGTTGTCGTATAATGCAATTGAGCCCCCGTCATTGTTTTGCTAGCGTAGTGGATTGGTTGGAAGTGTTTATTCACTCGTTGGCCCAAAACCGCACCAATAGCAAAGTCGCTAGCATCGCACATCAATTCAAAAGGCAGCTCCCAATTAGGGGTAACCAAGACCGGTGCCTTAGTTAGCTTGTCCTTAAGAAGATTGAAGGCTTCGAGACACTCTTTAGAAAAGATAAAAGGAGTATCTTTTTCCAAGAGGTGGGTCATCGGGCGAGCGATTTTAGAGAAATCTTGAATGAATCGACGATAGAAGCCCGCATGACCCAGAAAGCTTCTCACACCCTTCACGGTTGAAGGTGGAGGTAATTTGGCTATGACATCTACTTTAGCACGGTCGACTTCAAGACCGGCTTTAGAGATTTTGTGTCCTAGCACAATGCCTTCTTTTACCATAAAATGGCATTTTTCCCAATTCAGAACAAGGCGAGTGTCTTCGCACCGCTTAAGCATACGTTCCAAATTGGCAAGGCAAGAAGAGAAGGAATCCCCAAAGACCGAGAAATCATCCATGAAGACTTCCATGGTTTGCTCAACCATGTCATGGAAGATAGCCAACATGCACCTTTGGAAAGTCCCAGGGGCATTGCATAAGCCAAAAGGCATTCTTTTATAAGCAAATGTGCCGTAGGGACAAGTGAATGTTGTCTTCTCTTGATCTTGGGGATCGATGGGTATTTGAAAATAGCCCGAGAAACCATCAAGAAAGCAGTAATATTCATTACCCGCTAAACGTTCAAGCATTTGGTCCATAAAAGGTAGAGGGAAATGATCCTTTCTCGTGGCATCATTGAGTTTGCGGTAGTCTATACAAACTCTCCACCCAGTAACAAGACGGGTAGGAATCAACTCGTTGTTTGCATTGGGCACAACGGTGATACTGCCTTTCTTAGGCACACAATGGACTGGACTAACCCATGGTGAATCCGAAATAGGGTAAATCATACCCGCATCAAGAAGTTTGATAACCTCTTTTTTGATGACTTCATGGATTTTAGGATTCACCCTTCGTTGACTTTGAATTGTGGGCTTAAAGTCGTCCTCCATGAGAATTTTATGTGTGCAAAAGTGAGGATCAATTCCACGGATGTCGGAGATTTTCCAAGCGATAGCGCGTTTATGCTTCTTCAACACAGCGACAAGTCGGGCTTTTTCGTCTTCTTTCAGATCCTTTGCGATGATGACCGGTAACTTCTCGTTGTCTTCCAGGAAAACGTACTCAAGATGAGGAGGTAGGTCCTTAAGCTCGAGAGTGGGAGGATCCTCAATAGACGGTGAAACTAACGATGGATCATCATTAATCACTTCTTTAGGAGCAGGAGGAGACAGCGGGTCCTTATTGAGAAGTCTCTCAATAGTACGTATATCTTCATCCCAATTGGTGGACAAATTATCATACTTAATATCGAGAGGACCCAAGCTAGCTTCGAAATCATCCAAGTCACTTTCTCCGAAAGGAGTCAATGCTGGAGCAATTGAGGCAACGGTCTCAACATTGGGTAGAGAAGAGAGAGTACTTTTGCAACCATCATGAAAATGTTCTTCACAAGCCTCATCGAGAACATCAATAGCATTAACACTCTCATATGAATAAGGTTGCTTAGAAATCTTACCCATGTTGAAGACAATTTTATCGTCACCAACTCTCATGATTATTTCGCCTGCGGCTACATCAATAAGAGTGCGACCGGTCCTCAGGAAGGGACGTCCAACTATTAATGGAACACGAGGATCCATCTCGTAGTCAACGACGACAAAATCCGCCGGGAAGGTGAATTTATCAACGCCAACAAAGACATCTTCGGCTATCCCCACTGGATAAGCAACCGTACGGTTGGCTAATTCCAAAGTCATTTTGGTGGGGACTAGCTCGGGGAGAGATAATTGCTTCAAAACACTTAAAGGCATTAAGTTTATACTGGCACCTAGATCGGCTAGGGCCATGCAATTCTCTACTCCCGGGAAGTTGCAAGGAATCAAGAAGCGACCCGGATCACCAAGTTTGGTGGGCAATTGTCTTAAGAGCACTGCGGAGCAATTCTCGTTAAGGTGGGTCTGAGCAATGTCAAGGAGTTTCTCTTTATCACTTAGAAGATCTTTAAACATCTTAGCGTATTTGGGCATGTGAGCGAGAGCCTCGGCAAAGGAGATGTTAAAATTCAATTGTTTAAACATTTTTAGAAAGTTTGAAACCTGAATATCGTCCTTGCTCTTTTGCTTCTCTTTCCTCAACCTTGAAGGATAAGGTATATTGGATGAAGAAGAAGGCTTTAAGGGAATAGGATCACTCACAACCACGGGTGGTGGGGAAATGGGGATAGAAGGTGAAGGAGGTGGGGAAAGTTGCTCTTTTTCCTTGTTCACAATCACGGGTGGAGGTGTAGGAAGCTCGGGTTCCATATAACCTTTTCCACTATGAGTGGTGATTGCTTTCATCTCCCCTCTTGGATTCGCAACGGTATTACTCGGAAGAGTACCCGAAGAAGAGGGTTGATTACTTTGGATGAGCGAACCAATCATATCACGAAGGTGAAGAGCTTGATTATTAAAAGAGTTTTGCATGTTTGCATTAATTGCATCACTGTGTTTGGCCATATCATTCCTTAGCTCGGCTCGAATATCGCTCCCTTGTTTCACCATGTCATTCTTCAAGTTGACAAATTGACTCTGAAGATTCGTCACCAGCTCACGATTGGTCTTCATGAACGTCTCGACGTCTGGACTCACAACCATCGGTTGATTGAGAGGTGGAGCTTGGTAAGCTTGAGAATTTCCTTGAGTTGGGTATGGGTTTCTTTGGGATTGATATTGATTTTGAGCACGAGGTTGGGATTGGTTGTTTCGGTTATAGCTTTGTTGTTGGTTTTGGTTTGCAGGAGGGAAACCAGGAGGAGCAAGATAATTGTTTGAACGATAACTTAGCAAGCTACGGTCTCCTTGAGGGCGAGCTTGATAGCCTCCCGTGGGATAAGTGCCATAAGCTGCATTAACGTTTTCAGAATAATTGCCTTGAGTAGAAGGACAATCATTGGAATAATGAGGGCCACCACATGTGTCACAAGAAATAGCAACGGCTTTAGCTTGTTGAAAGTGGTTTGTGGCCATTGCCATGAAATTCTTGTTCATTTCAGCGAGTTGTCGAGAGATTTCATTCATCTCAGGATTGGAAGTAGTAGAAGAAACATTGACTCTCGAATTGGATCTTGAGGATGCGGATGAATCCCAATTCTTGTGGTGAGTAGTCATGTTTTCGATCAACTCTCGACACTCCTCCGGTCTCCTTTTCATAAAAGTACCACCGGCGGCGGCATTGATCGTGTCACGATCACGAAAAGTGAGACCATTGTAAAAGGTGTCAATGAGAGTGACGGGGAGCATATTGTGATTAGGACAGCGATCGATCAAATCATTGTAGCGTTCCCAAGCATCAAAAAGCGATTCATCATTCTCTTGCATAAATCCACTGATTTGGTTACGAAGGCTAGTGACCATGGATGGGGGAAAGTAGCGCGATAAAAATCGTTGAGTCATGTCGTTCCATGTATGAATAGAATTCTTAGGAAGACGGTCAAACCATTTTTCGGCATGGTGAGAAAGCGAGTGTGGAAAAAGTTGGAGGCGAAGGTCATCCATAGAAACACCGGAGCACTTCATGCTTTGGGTCATGGTGATGAATTTGTCGAGGTGTTTGTTGGCATCATCATCCGGAATTCCATGAAATGGGTTCGTTTGCACTTGTTGTATCATGTGATGCTTCAACGAAAACTCCTGAGCCGTGACGTGCATTGGCGCAATCGGGCCTCCGCGTCCGTTCATGGTGGGTTGACACAATTCCTCCATGGTTCGTAAATCAGGTAGAAGGACATTGTTGTTGTTGTTGTTGTTATTCAAATTGTTTTGAGGTGGGTGATTATTGTTGTTGTTAACACCAGCCATATCTAAATCTTCACGAGTCTCGGGCTCAGAATAGTTCGTAGATCTAGTACGCATGCACCTGCAGAAGAAAAATATACACAAAGAGAATACCTATATAATATTTTTGGTTTTTTATAGATTTTTTAATGTTTTTGTATTTTTGAAGAGTTTTATATTTTTTAGGATTTTTGAAAATTTTTGAAGCGAGGAAAATAACGTTCAAAGAACGGATCCCAAAATTCAATGCGTCTCTCACTAGAAACCGTTTATCTTAACGAAAAGAGCCGGCAGCGGCGCCATTTGATACTTGAGTTTTACCCCAAATATAAAATCTTGTAGTCCCAAGTCTTTTCGAATTGAAAACCGGTCTTAAGTGCGACTCAATCGTCTTTTGGTGGATCAAGAGAATGGTTTGGTTTGTTTGTTTTTAACTAATAGCAAGTAATTAAAGTGTCGTTGAGTAAATGGAAGAATAAAGATTAATACTAAAATGACGAGTAAAAATAAATGCATATAAACTTAAAGGTAAAATGGAGAAGTACTAACACACTAACACGTGGAAAATTACAAAAAATGAGAACTTAGTGAATAAGTACTATAAGAAAGTGAGAACGGAGGTTAACAAAACTGAACAATCGGAATAAACCCCAATTAGGTATCCCGATCGGAATGTATTCCGATCGGTTGATCGAAAAGTTGGAAAGGCTGGTGGCAATTGGAATGTGGGACGAAATACTCAATCGGAATAAACTGAACAGCCCCAATCGGAATATGGGGAAATGGTGCCTATCGGAATGTCAATGAAGCTACAATCGGAATGAGTAAAAATCATCCAAATCGGAATGTGTAGAAAATGCACTCAATCGGAATAACACAAGTGGGAGTGATCGGAAAACGTTGGCTGCAAATCGGAACCACCAAAACCCTTTTCCGATTTGATCAATCGGAAAGAGGGGTATGTTGCTGCTCGGAAAAGGGACCAATCGGAAAGGGGTTTTAAACCCTTTCCTAAAATTAAGGAAATCGGTTAGGATGGTGTACTCGGTCGGAAAAAGCCAATCGGAAAGGGGTTTTACAACCCTTTCCGAAAATTGTGGAAAAAGGTTAAGCTAGGTAATAAGCTAACTTTAATAAGCTAATACCAAAACCAACCCGAATCAATGACTAAACCAAATCAAATAAGCACTTTGATCAACTTATTTGACTCGAAAATAATCAACTTTTTGGATCAAACAATAAAAACATAAACTTTTTAATAAAACTTTTTAATAAAGTAAATAAGCTAATCATAAAAATAAGCCAATAAGCACAAAAGTCTTAAAGCTTAGTCAAATGAAAACTTGTAAAATGATCAAAAGATTCACTTTTTAAGCACGAAATCAATTAGAACAACACGGATCTTATGATATTCGCACCAAAATCAATCTAAAATCAAAGAAAAGTAGAATGAGATTAAGGAATAAAAGCTTAAAATGGAACTTTGATTAATAAAATAAGCAATACAAAGATGTTAATCTTGAAAGATTAAGAAAAAGATGAAATTTAGTGAGAGAAAGTTTAAGACTTTCTCTCTCTAAAACTAGAGAAAACTAAGAAAAAGTGAAAAATTAACTAAAACTCTAACCACCCTCCTAATGACTATTAGGAGGGTATTTATAGGGAAGGTGGAAGGAGTGCATGTGTTGCATCTTCTTTCTTGCTTTCTTCACGTTTTCTCGACTCGACTTTAATTCTTCGTCTTTGTCGTCTCGGGATTTGAACTTGTCTTTTAATTTTCTTCTTCTATTAGACTTAAGTTCTTCGACTTCGTTAAACTTCCGTCTTTTGACTTTTTCTTCGATAAATCTTCAGAATAGGCCTTGGACTTCCGTTCTTTTTGCACTCTTGATCTTTTGACTTCGTCTTTTCCCGTTTTCTTCGATAAAAGCCCGTGAAAGCCCGTGTTTTCTTCCTTTTTAATATTTTGGTCCTAAAACACAATAAAAACACAAACCACGCATAATTCCGACTTTTACGACATAAATCACACGTTTTGGTCTTGTTACGACATAAACCACGCTAGGTTTCGTTTCCATAGTTCAACTCCTTTTGCGATTGAAGAACCTTTTCAAGAAAGGAAGAGGAACAATGGCAACCATCAATGTGGTAAAAAGAAAAGATTGAAAAGATCGATTGTCGTAAGAAAAGAAAGAAATTGTGATGTAAAGGGTAAAGAGAAGAACACAAAGGGGAAAGCAAATGAGAGTGCCAGTGAGGCTCAGTCTGAGACTTCATTGTTGAAGAAGAGGAAAAATGGCAACCATCAAGGTGGTAAAAAGAAAAGATTGAAAAGATCTGTTTTTGTAACAAAAGAAAGAAACAGTGACGTAAAGGGTAAAAAGAAGAGCACAAAGGGGAAAGAAAATGAGGGTGCTAGTGAGGCTGAGCCTGAGACTTCATTGTTGAAGAAGAAGAGTGTAACATCTCGCCTACCCAGACTACAATATTGTCCGCTTTGCCCGCAGGTTCATGGCTTTGCTTTGTAGCCCTTTTGTAAGTACTTCCTGGCTGGTCACCCAACTTAGTACTACTCCTACATGAGCACGCTTAACTGCCAGTTCCTAAGAACCCCACTTGCAGTAGACCACAAAAAGCGTTGTGTCATGGTAAGACAAATGTTATCTTATGAACCATGGATCTCTCCTGGCCACAGCCGATGTGGGATTTGCCTAGGATGTCACAATCACTCCCCCCCCCCCCTCGGGACTCATCGTCCTCGATGAGGTTTGCCCCACCATCCCGAATGGCTCGGGAGTGGCTCTGATACCACTTGTAACATCCCGCCTACCAAGACTACAATATTGTCCGCTTTGCCCGCAGGCTCACGGCTTTGCTTTGTGGCCCTCTTGTAAGTACTTCCCGGCTGTTCACCTAACCTAGTACTACTCCTACATGAGCACGCTTAACTGCCAGTTCCTAAGAACCCCACTTACAGTAGATCACAAAATACGTTGTGTCATGGTAAGAAAAATGTTATCTTATGAACCATGGATCTCTCCTGGCCATAGCCGATATGGGATTTTCCTAGGGTGTCACAAAGAGTGCATCAGAAAAAGGAAAATGGATCATGGTTGAAGAGGATTCGGGTTGTAACCCGAATGTGGGGGGTTCTGCTTCTGATGATAATGTGGCTGGAAATACAACACACATAAAATGGTTTGTTGTGTTTGGTGTAAGAGCTCCAAGCAAGTTATACGAGTATAAAGATTTTAAGATCACGAATTGCGTACTTGGTCTTAGAGCACCAACTTATGTGAGGAACCATGGAACTGATGATGGTTGTTACAAGGGGTGAAACTATGGAACTGATGATGGCTGTTACAAGGCGTGCTTGGGATAATGCATATGATTAGGGTAAGAATATGAATATTCCAACTTCTTTGTAACTAGATAACACCTAGGAACTCATAATATCACACATCATTAGTTAATGCTATGAATCAAAACAAGGAACGCGTAACTTATGTGATGCTTTTTTTGGTGCTTATTTTTGTTCTCGGTAGTGCCTTTGGGCTTATGAATCCAAACAAGGAACACGTTAGTTAACAATCAGCCGAATAATTAAACATTCACAATTGAAGAGAAAACACATTAATTAAACATACATACTACAAACGTAACACATTAACCTTGAAATTAATACATAGTAATTTGCATTTGGGTATCATTGAACAACCCAAAATACTAGTCACTGCCTACCCATATCAACAACCGAAAACAACAACCCTTCATAATCCAACCAGTTCACATCGCCATTGGCCTCGTTGAAAAGTCAATCTTGTCAATAACTTTGTTGTGAATATGGGTCACCATTTTCATCAACATCCTTCCTTGCACATGTCAGAAGTTCATATTGCCTTGAGCTGTGTGAGATTTGCCCTAGCACATCTACAAGGATAGCCATTTTGGAGCTCGAGCATTAACTCCCCCCTACGCATGACACATTCGGTCAGGCGTTGAGAGTTATTCATCAACTCTCTTGTTTGCCATATGTCCTCGTCAATCTCTGTTTCGTACGTAGATACCATCATCTCACCAAGGTTAAATAACCTAGACATACCAACTAGTTCAACAAGTCGAGCCATTTGTTATGAAGAATATGGAAAGTTTTGTGTTTGTGTGTGAGCGTGTGTGTGTATCTGTGTGTTTGAAGCTAATATATTGTCGTGATGAAAAAAATAGAAAGTTTACCTTGGTGCAAATAATGTCCCCCAAAGAAAACAGGTCAGTGTAAAAATGATGTGGCCGAAAGGTAGTATAAATGTTCCGGGGACTTTTATGCGGTTTATGAAAGGTGGGGAGATCGGGTGGCACGGGAAATAACGAATATATCCTCACGTGCAAGGCACGTGAGGGAGTTAACGGGCAAACGTTAGGAAATGTCATAAATAGACGCCTCGGGGGCATATTTGAAGGGGAAATGCAAGTTCAGGGGCAAGAACGCTTGTAGTTCTCACTCAGGGGCAAAATCGCATTTTTGAGAAAGTACTGGGACATTTTTTGCGGTTTACCCTTTTTAATAATTATACATATTAGTTTTTAACCAATTAATAAAACTTTGGTTTTGCTTTCGTTTCCATCCATGTGACACATATATTATTATATATATTACTTTGTAGTACTAGTTTGATATTTCTCACTCTCTTTTATGCATCTTCTTCATACGTCTCCTTCAAATATACAGATTTAGTTCCACGCAGTAAGATCAGAAATCCGGCTCTAATCTAGCAAGAGGTTCCACACCTGAGTATGTCTTACTCACAAGAAAAACAAAAACACCCTCACGGTCTGACTGCGTCTGACGGGTAAGACGTCAGAGCCATGTTAGACTTTTTTGCTAAAAACAAACATCCCCTTAGTACATTGTATCAATTTTGTAAAAATATTAGATTAGAGAGTTGAAGTTCTTGAATCTCAATTAAAAACAGAAATTCAAACAATGATCAATCTCAGTTAACGTTTTCGTTCGTTTTTTTGTTTTGAACATTTTTATACGTATACATTTGTTTTTTTAACGTTTTATACGTTTTTTCATTCGTTTTGCGTACGCTTTTTATGTTTTACCTGGATTTTGTATGTTTTGGCCATTTTTATCTATTTTTATACGCTTTCATACGTATGCATCTGTTTTATCAATTATGTTTTTATATGCACAAAAAGCTTAATAATATACTAAAAACGTACAAATAAAATCGGTTCAAGAATAGATAAACGTAAAAAGGTTAAAAACATATAGAAACATACATACAAAAAGCGTTAAAACGTATAAATAAAATCGGTTTAATTATGAATAAAACGTAAAAAAGATGGTTTAAAAAATGCATAAAAACGTACGTACATAAGCGAATGAAAACATATAAAAACGTATGAAAATAGATAAAAACGTACAAATATTGAAAAAACGTAAAAAAAGGACAAAAAACGTATAAAGCATTCAAAAATGACAAAAACGAATGAAAACATATAGATAGGTTAAAAACCCTGAAAAACGTACAAAAACAGACGAAACTCGTATAAAAACGTTTAAAAGCGGATGAATTACGTTCAAAATGTACAAAGGAAAAACCTAATAAATATGGTAAATAAGCGTAAAACAATGTATACAAAATTAAAAATGAAAAAGAAATGGAATAATAACAAATAGTTAATAACACAAAAATATTAAAATATTTAGAAAAATAATTAAAAATAAATGTGTTTGAAACCATAAAGACTATTTATGAAACACGTCCGAAGGTATTTACGTCATTTCGACCATCCAAACAAGAAATTAACGATCAACCTAACAGAGAAATTGTCCAAGGGACTAAACCCGATACAGGTCAAAACCACAAGGAGTGGATCCGTTAGTTGCTTCAAGTTACGATATTTGTTAAACCCGGGAATCTACAAAGACGATTTATACAATGGACAACAAAAGTAAGTTTCAATACCACACCATCAATTGCTTGCTCTCGCAATTTTCCATCCTCAAACACCATAAATGTTCTTTAAACTTCCAGTTAGAACTCTAAATAGGAGGCGTTACCACTTTTAAACCAAACGTGCGAAAATCCAATCAAATTATCACATAAAAACTCCTAGACCATACCATAATCAAAACACACCACAATCACTATAAAATTATCATGTAATCGGATTAGGCACACAATCCACAACTCTCTTTAACGCATGAAATTTCCAAATTTCAGTAAGGGACTATTTGGATCTTCTAATTTTCAAGATACTAAGTAGCCTTGGTCTAACATCAGTTGGTAACATCAACAAAACTCCTAGACTTATACTATCATACTTAAAACAAAGCATAGAAACCTATGTTCAAACAACCAAAAGAAAATAAAAGTACATGCTAAAGCTATTGATATAGCATATGTATTCAACATCTTAAAAATATCCTCTTATGCATACTCTCAGTCTTTGTATCAGTTCTCATCCTCGCCTAACTTCACGTAACATGAATTCCATATTTTAAATTTCTAGTTCTTAGTTATCCTATTGCTCCTCCTTGTCTGGATCCTTACTCTCATTCGGGTACTTATAGTTTTCCTTACTCAGGTCAAGATTGAAAAACTCCATACAATTACTACTGATTTTCGCCCAAAGAACAGAAATAAAACAGTTGTAGCTCAAGGGTAAGGCAAGTAAAGCTAACGATTTAATATATATAATTTTGTAGGACCTTTAATATATATAATTTAGTCACATGTTTTTTCTCCCGCCATCTATATAAATATGATGCCCTTATTAGTTGATAAATTTTAAATAACCAAAGTTTTGGGCTTTTTAGTTTCAAGATTTCATTTTTAAGCCTGCAAACTGTAAAAAGTTAAGCCTAACTATATTAATATATTAATCTAAACCGAATAGCACTTTAATTCTTAATATTGGATAATCAAAATATCGTTTCGGTAACTGAAATGTCTTGTCAGCTATCCGAAATTTTGGATAAAATTTTTATACACCCGAATACCCAAAAAAAGTTTTATCAGGGAATGCCACACGCAAACATATAACTAAAAAGGTTTTATTATCTCATGGGAACTGAATCAGACGTGCTCCCCACAACCCCTTATAGTCTCAAAACCTAGATATAAATAAAAAAATAAAGTTTAAACTTAAGGACAAAACAAATACCCTCTCCCCTTTCCAAAAGAATTGCACTAAGCACTCCACCGGCGTATAGCCATCACAAAGAAACTGCATGAGAGTGGCTTCTCTAGTCATATTAGAATTTTGTGTAAGTGGAAAGCGCTAGCCACAGATCATAGTAATTTTCCCCTTTTTGTTGCAGCCTTTGCACTATCAAAACAGAAACAAACGAGTCAATTTTGGTATACAAGATAACATAAACACAAAAAATATACTCATAATCTCAAATTTTTTCAATTAGACATTGAATTTACCAATTCAATTTCAATGTAACCATAATAGCAAATCAAGTGGAGCTACACGAGAATCAAACGAGAATACCACATGTTTGCATATCTTCTATGACTCTTAATGAGTTGTCGTATTGCCACTGTTACTTGATTTAGATAGATCACCATTATTTATCCTACACTGCTCACATTGACTGACGTAGATGCTGTCAACGAGCGAGTCGACGTGACAGATATGTTTGGCGATTATTTTTTGGCAACAAATTTTTGTTGTGGATTGGACTAAAATTTCCATGGTCACTCGAAAATGGCCCAACATTCAAGATCAACTCTTTGCCAAGAGCCCTGTCAGTTTTGGGCCTTTCAGGGTCGTTTCAGACCTCAAAAAAGCATTTTTCTATTTTTAGGTTTTATTTTTTTATCTTTTTAATTATGTTTTGGATGAGAATTTATTTCCTTTTTAGTTAGAATTTATCCTCCTTTTTAAGGACAATTTTAGCGTTGTCTCTAACAGCTTTTGAGAAACCTATGAATTTATTAATAAGAGAATTTTTCGGCTTGAGAGTTTCGGATTAGTTCTTGTGTTTGTGTGGTTTTTTATCGTTATGCATTATTTGGCATCAAAACTTTTTGGTAGTCATGGAAACCCGCGGTAGAAAGAAAGAAAGGTGTTAAAGATCCAAAACCTCTTGCTCGTGATTTCGTGATGTAGACATAATTGAAAGGCTTCGACATCAGATTCAAGAACTCGAGCTCTAGTAGTTATGACATGACTCACCGCTAGAATAGATGAAAACTAAGTCCAACGTTTGGGACAATGGATTAGAGAACGCCAATTCTTTTAACGGAAGAATCCATAGGTATCGTGATCATCCTTATCATCGTGTAGACCGCACTGACAGATATCCCAATGATCATATTCACATTATGGTATTGAAGATTGAGATCCATGAGTTTATAGAAAAAATTCATCCAAATGATTTTGTTGATTGGTTGAGTATGATTGAATGGGTTTTTAATGTGCGCGATATTCCTCACACGATGAAAGTACAACTTTTGGCCATCAAGCTTCGAAAACATGTTGCGTTGTGGTGGGATCATGTTAAAAGAAGGCGACGAATTGAAGGGAAGTTGAAGGTTTAGACTTAGGGAAAGATGAAGAAACTCATGTAGGCTAAGTTGATCTTACAACGAACAGGAGTTTTTCCATTGTAAATTCGTAAAGAGCAATCAATGTTTCTACCAGAAAATCATAGTCAATAGGCTTTTCTTAACTATCCTAATTTATCCCAACAGAACTTGACGGTGGAAGAGGTTATCAATGATTTCAATAAGCTTCATATAAGGTGTGATGTAATTGAAGAATAAGAGCATACTGTCGCGTGTTCTTGGGAGTCCTTAAACCTGAAATTGTTGATATTTTAAGTATTCAACCTTATTGGACTTATACAGATGTTTGTCCTTTAGCTTTAAATGATAAAAATAATAAAGCAAAGAGTAAGGGTGCCACTAGTTGTTTCACCACACCAACCAGATTTACCCCACCAATTAAAATCGCTTCCCCTGAAGTCACCACCCCCACAACCTTGGTTGCAGGTATTCTTAGAGAACGTGTTAACAATGCCCCTGGTTGTTACAAGTTTAGTGGGTCTAGGCATTATGTACGTGATTGTCTAAATCTGAAAACGGTGTCCTCCATACATGATGAGGCATACCCGAATTATGATACCGAGGTAGAACCTGAATTCGTTGACCAAGTTGATGAATTAGCATATCCTAATCGTGGAGAGGCGTTGCTTATTCAAAGAGTCTTAAATTTGGTTGTTTAAATCTACTGATGATAATATGTGGCTTGGTAACAACATTTTTCGAACCAAGTGTACTTCCAAGGGAAATATTTGTGATATGAATATTTAACATTGGATTAATTATAACTTAATATCTCTACTACCTATAAAGCATACCATGAATGTTGAAAATACTCTAAAAAAGGAAATGTTGAAAAACATAATATTCAAGGAAATATTGAGAAGTCAGACGTGAGATATCTCTACTACAAAACCTTTAATGTTGAAAAACCCATTATATAAGGAAATGTTGAAAACCATAGAAAATAAGAAAATGTTGAAAAGTTAAAAAAGTGAGATAGCAAAAAACTTGTGATGCCAACCCATATTAGTAATCTTGGAAAGTTGTTTCAATTCATATTAGTTATCTTGGAAATGATACTAGGAAATTTTTTATATCAAGGAAGGAAATGATATTGTCATATGTATAAACCAATGCAAACTTGGCAATGTAGAATATTTACAGCCTAAATACCATTACTACACCAAACAATAGGCGAGAAAAAAATTATTTTTGAAATTTGAACATACAAACACGCCTATATAAACAACCTTAATCACTTCATTCATGTCATTCCTGTCAAAACAATATGGCCATGAGCAATGAACGTAACATTTATGATGTATTGATGATCTTGAGGTTAGCCTTCTTTATATTCATCTCACCTTGGAATGAAATAGTGTTCTAATTATGTACGTATTTATTTTCAGCTTGTTCCCTCATTTTCCTCCTAACCACGCTCCACACCTTCTGAGACTCGAATAATTGGTCGAAAAAGGTGTATTCTTTGATTGATGAAAGTCATGGTGAAGAATAAAGTTGATGTTTTCGCTTTGGAATATGTCCAGGTCGTTTCATAAAGTTGATGGAGAATTGGAGGTTTGAGTTCTTCGGTTACAACCTCAAAAGCTGCATTTTACATAAATCCATCATTGTTGTTCCATATGATGGATATAGCCCGAATATTTGTAGGTATCCCAATAAGTTGTTCTTAATACATGGCATTGGAAAAAATTCCATCCCGATGAGAAAAAAAGACGCGAAAGAAACTTGCCAGTGGTTATTATCTTTAATTCAATGACTGGTTTTTGTTCCAGATTTGAATTTCAGTGACTGGTTTTTGTATTTTATTGCTTTTGTTTGATTGCTTTCAATTCAGTGAATGAACTTTTTCTGTGACTGTCTATTATGTTATTCCCCTAGGTTGTAACTTACGTACTTTTTAAGCCTTCTTCTATATTGATAATGATAGCAAGTCGCATGTAAGCTGCACGACTATCATATGTAAGATGCTTTTAGTTTCGTTTATCTGATATAAAATATTGTGATTATGACTTTAGTCTGCACAATTCAGAACATAGTAAAACGCCTCAAAAAAGTCTCATGAATTGCTACCAGGCTATACATACTTGTTCAGCTTGGTAGACATTTTAACACTCACACCAAATCATCATCTCTCACGCTCGTAATTATATTTAAAATAATTTCATAAACTTCTTTGAACCTATGAAAATTTTACTTTTGCAAGATATATTCAGGATACGTGTAGCAATTTATTATGTTTAATTTAAATATAAATAATCTGTTTCCTGTGTTTTTGTTCATGGTCATTGTAATGTCCTTGTTCTATTATCCTTGTTCAATTATCTTTCGGTGCATGCTCTTTGTTTTTGTACGTTTTTTCGCTGTATTTCTTTAATGTATTATGCTAGCTACTACGTTTGTAATAAGTGTGAAAACACTTATCCTTTTACCACTTATTTCCAATAATAACAAGGCCAAAACGTGTATTTTATGTCGTAAAAGTCGGAATTATGCGTGGTTTGTGTTTTTATTGTGTTTCAGGATAAAAATATGACAAAGAAGAAAACACGGGCTATCACGGGCTTTTATCGAAAAAAATGAGAAAAGACGAAGTCAAAAGACCAAGAGTGCAAAATATTGGAAGTCAAAGGGCCTATTTTTAAGATTTATCGAAGATAAGGACCAAAGACGGAAGATTTATATGTCGAAGAACTCAAGTCTATTAAATAAAGAAATTAAAAGACGAGTTGAATTTAGTCATCGACAAATCCCGAATCGAAGTCGAAAACGTCAACTTTATTAAAGAGACGAGAAGACAAAAAGAAAGGAGAAAAACCCACTCACCAACCCTTTACCACACATATAAATAGCATCCACCCTTCACATTTTAGACAAGTCTTTAATTTTTCCTAGTTTTATTTTTTTAGGCCGACACCTACTAAGGGTGTTTGGCACCTTTATTTTCTTTTCTTCCTATTCAAGTCATGTAAGTTTGATCTTTAATTTTGTTTGTTTTGAATCCTAATCTTTACTAAAAGCTTCTTATTAATCTTGTTCTTCCTTTCTTTTTGATTCAATGATTTTAAGTTTTGATTTTGGTTTCCTAAAATCATGTGGGTTATGTGTTCTTATTGATTTTGATTCGAGAAAACTTGTTGTTTTGGATGTTTAGGTGTTTAATAAATCTTGTTTGATTGATTTGGTTGTGTTCTTGATTTTTTTTAGTTTTTATTAAGTGGGTTTTGATTAATCTAGTTTTAATTTCAAGTTTTGTTGATTTGGTTTGATTGATTATTGTTAGTTGATGTTTAATGGTTAGTTTGGTTTAATCTTTGGGTTTAATTTGGTTAGATTTGGGTAAATTCGTGTTTTTGTTTTCCCTGTGTTCGTCACATTCCAATTTTCCCGAACTAAACAATTTTCCCGAATGAGCAATTTTTACCGAACCAGTTTATTTTCCCGAACGAACTAATTTTACCGAACGAAGCTATTTTTCTCGAACTAAGTTAGTTTTCCCGAACGAGTTGATTTTTTCCCGAACCAAAAAATACCGAACGAAGATGTTAAAAAAAATACCGAACGAAGGTTAAAAAAAAAATACCGAACAACCCGTTTTCCCGAACGGAACAAAAATTCCGAACCAGCAATTTTGCAAAGAAATCCCGAATGAAGCTAAGTTTGGCGGAAAAAAAAGAGAGTTGCTTGCCTACCTGCTTGCTTGAGGAGCTTGTCTGTTTGCTTTTTTTCTTGTTCCGCAATCGTTTAGTTTAATCTGAAAGTTGTTCCGATTTTTATTTTGAAAGTTACGTATTTTTAGTTGAATTATTCATCTAATTTTAAAATTAATATTTTTTCGTAAAGTTCAAGTTTTATCTTTTATTTAGTACCCGCTTTAGGTTTTGCCTCATTCAGCTTTAAAGTACCATCTTAGTTTATTCTCTCCTTTTTCATTAAGTAAACTTTATTTTCGAGTCGATAGTTAATTTCTTCGTTTAGTTTTATTTTTATTAAAGCTTTTGTTTTTACTCAACGACATTTTCATTTTTATTTTTATTTTAAAATAGATAATCACACCACTTTATTTTTCCACCAAGAACGACTGAGTCTCACTTTCAACTGGTAATCAATTCGAAAAGACTGGAACAACGAACTTTCATACTAGGTGAAAACCTTGTATTAAATGGCGCCGCTGCTGGTTTTTTTCGTTAAGATTAACGGTTTTTAGTGAGAGACGCGTTGGATTTTGGGATCCGTTCATTCGTGAACGTTATTTTTCGTGTCAAAAATTTTCAAAAAATCCATAAAAATTAAAAATTTTCAAAAATCCATAAAAATTAAAAATTTTCAAAAATTCATAAAAACTAAAAATTTTCAAAAATCCCAAAAAGTAGAAAAACATTAAAAACAAAAAATATTTCTTTTCTATCTTTCTTTTCCTTTTGTAGGTGTGTATGCGTACCCGTGCTCGTAAGAAGAAAGCAACTCAAGCCGAAGTCGTAACTCAACCTATTGTCACCATGGACAATCGACCAATGATCGAGCTTTTGCAGTCGCACGTAGAGGGCAACACCAATGCTATTATCATACCCGAGATTGAAGCCAACAACTTTGAGCTAAAATCCGGTTTCATTCTAATGGTCTCTGCTCAACCATTTTTGGGGCGTACACTTGATGATCCTCATGACCATATCAAAAGGTTCCTTCAACTCACTAATACGGTTAAGTTTAATGGGGTTTCACAAGGGGTAATTCGCTTGCAACTTTTTCCTTTCTCCTTAGAGGGACAAGCCCGGCATTGGCTTGCAAAGGAACTGCCACAAAGTATTCTCACGTGGTTGGATTTAGAGACCAAATTCATCAACTATTTTTTCCCACCCTCACGTACTACCGCTTTGCGGAATGAAATCATTAACTTTGAACAAAAGTACGGTGAGACATTTAGTGAATCTTGGGACCGTTTTAAGGAACTTTTAAGAAAGTGTCCACAACATGGTTTTACAAAAGTGCATCAAATTAATACTTTTTACAATGGTTTAAGCATGAATGTCCAAGATTCACTAAATAGTGCCTCGGGGGGGGGGGGGGGGGGTAACATTTTGGTTAAGTCTTCTAATGCTGCGTGGGATATTATTGAGAATAAGTCTAGAGTGCAAACTAGGAGTGTTCGGGCTAATGTGGCTAGTGCTAGTACTAGTGATGCCGACCAGAGAATTGATAAGCTTACTTCGATTATTGAAGCACTTGCTTTACAAACCGCTAAAATTTCCAAAAACAACAATGCTCAAGTTAATACCCTTAGTGAGTCTTGTGAGACTTGTGGTGGACCACACTCTTACCACAATTGTGATAAGGTCTATGACCCCTCTCCCCAAGAAGTGTATGCCTATAACACCAATGAGAGGGTGCATTTTAAGCCTAATGTGGATGCTAACAATCTTTCTTATCGATCTACTAACAATTTGGCTCCCCCCGGTTTTCAACCCCATAATAGACACCACCACCTCAATTGAACAACACACAATACCCACCAAGGAACCAAGGCCAAAGAAATAACTACCAAGGGGGTTCTTCTAATAATCAAAGGAATTATAACTCAAATCAAGGGAATTTTCATGGTCAAAATCAAGGGGCTTTTAATGGGCAAAACCAAGGGTTTCAAAATAACAACTTTAACCAAGGTTTTAATAATAACAACGGTTATCAACAACAATATCCAAACCAAGGTTTTCAAAATCAAGGGCAAAACACGAATACACCTTCAATGGAATTGGTTCTTCAAAAGTTGAGTGATAAGTAGAGTGAACATGAGAAAATCATGTATGCTATGCAAGAATCGAGTGATAAGAAATTTATGCAAATGTATCAAACCATTAATCCCCATGGCCCACCCCAAGGTGCTCTCCCTTCTAACACCGTAACCAATCCTAGGGCCAACGTTAATGCCATCACTACTAGGAGCGGTAAGACCATCGTAGAACCTTCTTCTTCCCCAACTAACCAAGGACCCGAGATTCCTTCTACTTATACCTCCCGTTCTTCACCTTCTACTTGTGATATACCACCCGTTATGCCTTCGTCTGCACCTTATGTTCCACTGATGCCTCAAATTTATACCACACCTTCGGTTCCAAAACCGGTTCCTCCACCTTCCACTTCTACCCCTCCACCACCCAAGGATGTGAGTGAGAATTCCATTCCAAAGCCTTCATCTCAACCCAATATACCTTATGCCTCAAGGTTGAGGAAAGAGAAGTTGAAGAACAAGGATGATATTCAGGTTTCTAACTTTCTTAAAATGTTTAAACAATTGAATTTCAACATCTCCTTTGCCGAGGCTCTCACTCACATGCCTAAATATGCTAAAATGTTTAAGGATCTTCTAAGTGATAAGGGAAAATTGCTTGTCATCGCCAATACCTAATTAAATGAGAATTGTTATGCCGTTCTTTTGAGAAAACTTCCGGTTAAGTTAGGAGATCCCGGTCGATTCCTTATTCCTTGTAATTTTCCGGGTGTAGAGAATTGTATGGCTTTGGCGGATCTCGGTGCGAGTATCAATCTTATGCCATTGTCCGTGTGGAAGCAATTATCTTTACCCGAGCTAGTCCCCACCCCACGAATGACATTGGAATTAGCTAACCTATCGGTTGCTTATCCGGTGGGGATAGCCGAGGATTTGTTCGTTGGAGTTGACAAATTCACTTTCCCCGCCGATTTCGTTTTTGTCGACTACGAAATGGACCCACGTGTTCCATTAATCGTTGGACGTCCATTCTTGAGGACCGGTGTAACACCCCCAAATTTATACAACACAGTACAGCGGAAGACTAGTTCGTGTTACGAGATAGCACACTACTCACATCATAGACAACGCATAAAAATCGCGTCGTTTATTAATAAATCATTTCCATTCATAATTATCAAAGTTACATCGGTCCCAAGTCATATTATTTCATACAAAATTTTACAAAGTATTTGAATGAAATTATTGTTTAAGTGCGGGCCATGAATTCTTGTCGTCTTCCCGAGAATTACCTTCAAGTACCTGAGATAAGACATGTTAAAATAAAAGGTCAGCAAAAACGCCGAGTGAATTCATGGAGTTTAATAAAATCCATCAATATAATATCAGTATAAAATTATTACTGAAAATCATTTTGTACAAATCATTTTAATAGGCCATAAAATAGCCAAAGTCATTTTATACAAATCCTCATCGAAAATCATAATATAGGCATTTGCCTTAAAAATCAGTATACGAGCCAATGTCGTAAAAGCATCATACGATACGTTTTATGACGTCGTATAAAATCAAATAAAAACCGTTATATGAATATGGTTATTAAAACCAAAACACTAATATAATATCAATAGTATGACCCTGTATTGCTTGTCAGGCAATACATCGTAATTTGGAGCGTCTATTAGTATTTCGTTAATTCGGATTATTATAAGCCGCATGACATTGTTACCTTACTAAACCAACAACGGGTAGCTAACCCGATACCAAATTTGCCCATCTAAAGTAGCGTGTCGTCACAAAGGTCACGCTATTGAAATCTTCTCATACATAAATTCGCTTACCAATCAATGTGGCACGACGGGGATCAACCGTCAAGGCGCGAACTGGGGTGATCGTCCCCAAATAGTACTATTAAATGCATAAGCGTCTACCAACTCCCGGTAGTTCACAATTCATGCTAATGGGACTTTTAGTGACATAACCTAACTTTAATAATCCATTTAATTTCATCTATCGGGTCCATTAATCATTTATCGGGTCATACAATCGGGTCATTCAATTATTCGGGTCCAAAATCAATAAACAAACAATCGGGACAAATGGTGTCCTATTTTATAAAACTAACATGTTATCTCCCTCGCGGGTTTATAAAACATTTATAAAAACATTTAAAAGAGTGCGAGGCTATGAACTCACGTTGATGTGGGAAGGCGGGTTATCGGCAATTCGGACGTACGGTACGTGCTTCAATCATGGAAACCTATATAAATAATACTCGTCTTAGACTCATGTCCAATGACTTTATAAAAATAACAATTATGTATACATATGATGATTATATACATATGATGATCAAGTGGGTTTACATATTCTCGTTTACTCATTTTAGTGTTATATGTCGATAACTTTTATACTAGTTTTCTCATTTTACCTATTTACGTGTTTTAGGTCCAATAAGCCTATTATAAGTTCTTTAACTTGTTTTAATCCCTTTTATACCTATATTATCAGTATGTATACTTTCCATGTTGGGCCCAAATGGGTTAAGCCCAATAAGTTCTTTTTACAAGTATTTATCTTATTTAGTCCAATTGTTAGTCCATTATGCTTAGTTAGCTCGTAAATGTCCGTATTTCTTATAGTTCGGGTTTTATCGGTTTTTACTTGTATTAGTTACTTATACATCAGTATATTACTTTTATAAACTTTACATTAGACGGGTTTGGTCGTCTAAGTTTTATTTGGCGAAAAACGTTAATTTTACGGCGATAGCCGAAAAAGTCGTAAAAATCAAGTTTATAGTTTTTATTACTTATAAATATTATTTCACCACCATTTATATAATTTATCCATTTAATTAACCTTTTATATATTTATATAAATAAGTTTTATAAGTTAGTGGGTTTTTTATTTTTACATTTTATACATTAAAATGTGAGTGCTTATATAATAATAATAAACATTATTTCCAAAAATCTGATTTTTATCTTCATGTTCACCATTTTTACCATATCTAGAGTTCTATAATGAATTAGAAGCTCATTTTTGGGTGACATGTTCTTCATATTATGTGCTACATTTAACTTAGATATAGATACTGCCCATTTTAAGTTTATCATGTCTTAACAGTCCCTACAAAACTGCTTATTCAGATTAGACCACCTAACTTGTTTTGATCATATCTCACTCATTATTTTGATTCCATTGCATGGCCAACTCTCACATGTGTACAAGACTCATAGCTTACTGTAAATGGATTCTACTTCATCATTTTATCAGTTTATAGCATGTTTCTTTACTGTTTTATACAGCCATGTAAATTAATCAAGATTTTAACCTTGTTTCTTATAGTTTTTCACCTTTTTAATCATATTTATCAACAACAAATCCCCACATAACATTTTTATCATCATATAATCATCATGTACATATACAGAAGAAAATAAAATAAATGTTTACATAATCAAATTAACAAGAAGATGAGGAGGACAATCTTTATACCACCATGATGATGTAGGTTGATTAAAACATGGATTTTTGATGGAGAAACTTGTGATGCACCAAGACCATCTTCATAACCACCATGCTTAATGAACTCCTTGTGGGAAATCAGCCCCAAGACACCATGAATACTCCTCCTTGGATGTTATAAGTTGCACCAATCTTCATCTTTTTGAATGTAGATTAACATATGTTAATTATAACATATGTTTTGTGGTTAAATTTTGTATGAATGGTGGTGTTTGTGGAGCAAATGGGACGGCCAAATAGAGAGGATGAGAGAAAGTTTGAGTTGTTTTGCATGTAGTGTGTGTGGTGAATGAGAAACTAGTTGTTGGTTTGATGGTTTTGGTGTAAGTGAAAGCTTATTTGTTAAGCTATCATGACAAGTGTCTTAGCTAATAAAAATGACACCAAATGTGGTGTGTTGTACACAATGTTGCCGTCCCATGTAAGCTATTGGGGTGGGACAATGTATTTTGTCCCATCTCACTAGTTTACGGGTATTCCTCGATTCTAGTTTTCTCGATTTGCGTGCCCTCGGGTCGTTTTACGAAAAACATTTTTAGAAATGATGAATCAACGGCACAAAACGAATCTAATAAAAATTGTCTCATCAAAAACGGAGTTCGAAAATGTAAATACGTAATCCTAAGGTTTCCGGTTTAGTCGTAAAGGACGTTAAAATAAATCGTAAGTCCTAATCTCTTCTCGTAAATTTGTGAGTTTATGAACTAACACAAATTTAAAACTCCAAAATAATATTCGCGGATAAATTTATTTTCTGAAATGTCGGACTGTCACCAAAGACGGTGTATGTAAACGTAAGCACGTAACGTTGAATCCTCCGGTTTAGACGTAGTCGATGCTACTCCAAGACGTAAATCCAAATTTCTTCCCAAAAATATGTGAGTTCATATTGTAAATTGTTTTTAAATAATATTGAGAATAAAATATCAACCGTAAATTGACGGATTGTCACAACATTTACCCCTAAACAGGATCTTTGTCCTCAAAGATCATCTTACCTTACTACTCGCTTCTTATAGAGTTAAAGCCATGTGGGTATTTCCTACACATTCGGTCTTTTCTCACAAGTGTATTTCATTACAATACGCGAGTTTCACCACACATAACTACGGGAATAAGATCAGGCTTAATGTTGACTTACTTTCTCTATCCATGATGTTCACGGGTTTTTGATGAATGCAACTTTTCGCCGATCTAAGCTTTACTAAGAACAATCAGATTTTCACTTGATAGATATTCCATCAAGTTCGATTTAGGAAACATAATTCACGCAGTCGTTGAAGTCCTAGGGTAGATCCAGCTTATATGCCTTTCAAACCAATCTTTTATATCATCTCAATGGTCCCATACAACGGGGACTTGTATCCCATGATTTGTCAGATCATGAATTCATTTTTCCAAGGTTAAAAATTGTGGCATAACTTCGCTACCCATTTGGTATTTCAAGATCTATATTTCACATTCACATAACCTCTTGCCCACTACCGGCTGTCAATAATCAGATCCTAATTTCAACAATCATTTCAGATCTCGCGGGTCGGGTATTTTGCAAGGATAGGTTCGCCATCATAAGAAACCTTAATCCTAAAAGACATGTCCAACTCACAATGGGTGTATGTCGGGTGTCTTTATCTCAACTCCTGCTTACAGATGCTCTAAGATTTAGATCCTAACAAGATTCGATCTCAATTCTAACACGATGATTATCAATGATAATCTCTCCAAAGGAAAACGATTATACGGTCTATTACCAAAGGTCAATCATTCAAACATAAAACAACACTTATATTACTTTGTATCGTTACTTTACCTCGTCCCTTCGATTGGGGTGGTACATAGTACTCTCATCAAGGTTCGTTCTTATTGATTTCTGAGCAAATCTCTAGAAATTCGATGCGAAGCGAGGATCTTGATAAAGATGTTTGATACAAGCACACTATCTTTACATAACTCTTTTGCATTTATCATTAACGGGAATAATATTAGCAGATTTGGTCAGTCTGTCGACGATGACCCAAATCGAATCAAATTTAGATGATGACCTTTGCAATAGCTAGGCGTTTACTAATGTATGAGGCGATGTCTGCCTTCACAATTTGCCATCTGTACAACTTCTTCAGACAAAGATACTTTTAGTCGTAAATGACATAAATAGAATACTTATACTTACAAATTCCAACATAACTATATCTCACAATCTCCATATTTAGGCAACCACAAGTGGCCTTTAAAACATTTAACGCTATTGACTTCTCAATCCTGATGGTTCACATTAGCCGCAAACCCCTTTTATTTCTATATTATCCTTCTTATAAACATCGGCTATATTTTAAATTGTTCGGCACTTTATTTTGTACGTTCATTATTAAGAAATATATCCTAACTGGTTCTTTATCCTTTTTATATAATATGTCAGTATCTATATTCACTTCTCATGATGATGTAATTATCATGTTCACAATTCACTCAGATATTCTTTCTATATTATGCGTCAGCAATTACGTTCACTTTCTCCTGATGAAATAAATATCATAACTGTATTTATTCAAAATTCTTTCTTCATATCTTTTATGTTTCAGTTTCGTCTCAACTATCATTTTTATCAGTTTTACTCAATCTGACGTTTTAAAGTGTTGATAATTATTACAACTAATTAAATAATTATTAGTTAATTTTTATGAAGCGTAAACGTAAAAGTTTTAAATTTCTTAGTTAGACCAATTATATAAAATGTTCAAAATAAATTTGAATTTAATTAACAAGATTTTTGTTGATTTATTGAAAATATTTATTAAGATTTGTAAATGTTCGAAAAACCTTTGTTTATACTTTGGTCAAAGTTTTCTTAGTTGAAAAGCAAAAATTGTTGTTTTAAGTTTTCAGGATATGGTATAAATGGTTTTACTCAATCCTTCTTAAGTTATCTTGGGGTATACACAAACATTTACCCCTAAACAGAAGTTTAGTTAAATGGTTTGTGTACAAGGGAATAATCCCTTAAAAATCCTTTGTTAAAACATTTGTCAAAACATATTTCCATTGTCTTTTTGGTAAAATCCAAAGTCTTAAAAGGGCTCTTAATTTTTGAAGAGTCTATATGCATACATCTTACCATTATTAATCCAATGGTCATTTTATGTAAAGGATTAAGTTTTTAATCACATGTTAAATATTTAAGGTACACGTTTTCATTGTTCGGCCAATTTAGGGCAGTCTATAACTAATTATTAACTTCATTCTTATTCTTATAAACAAATAAATGGTCCTTAATGATCACGAGCATGAATTTATCAAATTACAGCGTACACACGTGATTCACCAAATTTATGAATGCTACATGTGCATTGGTCAATCCAAACGACATCACGTGAAACTCATAACGTTCATTACAAGTACCGGATGTAGTGATTGGAGTAGATAATCTTCTTCGCAGATGCGAAGTTGATGATAACCATGCTGAGGATCAAAAACCTTGTAAATGATCGAACAAATCTTCCATTTCGAGTTATGGATATCGTTTTCGATTGTCAATTTACTCAGTTCACAGTAATTTATAAATATAAGGAATGATAACACCATAGCTCTTCATGATGACAGGGTTGGTAGAATAAAATCTTTCTCCGACAACTCTCTCAATTGCACGGTAATTCCTTAAATTCAGATGGTGCTGACGTACAGTGCACAAGCCACAAGTGCAGCACCGAAAACATAATCAATACCAATTTCAACTTGCCTTAATAGCAAAAGTCTAGGTAATTTACCAATAAATACCTCCTAAAGTTTCAGATAATAGAAACTCTTTTAATACATTCACTTTTAAGTTCTTTCTAGATTATAATATCTATGACTATTTCACAATCATTCATGGTATAATTTTAAGTCTAAATACAGGATATCGTCACCCATCAAGAATTATTTAGATCACTTTTGATAATCAACATTTTATCATTTAGGGGAATTCTATTCGAGTTCCCATCAATTAAGACAATGTCGTCATGTCATAATCAATCAATCCATTCTACTGGCACTATTAACTTTCCAGTTTCATCACCGTTGATAAGATGTGAACTTCTCAAAAGACTAATAATAATTCATAATCCTTCACAAATTCAAGGATATCTGGAGACATAACTAACCTTAAAAGAGTAAGGTCAATGCATAATCTATGCGAGAGAATTTCAAATCAGATACAGACGAAAACATTTAACGAATATGAATATATCCCATGTTTTCAGAATTTGAGTACGCATTCGAAAGCTCCTCGGATCGTTACCCAGGTCATTCAAATGAAATCAAATCAAAATAAATGATAGGAACGTCGATACATCCAGTCGGGCATCAACACTCGATAATCAAATACTTTTCCTAAGAATCTTACTACGGGAGAATTGAACAAGAAAGAATTGTCAATTGTCAAATAAGACAATTTCCACAGATGAGTAAATTCGACTAAGAAGAATAGATGCTACAGGCACATATGTAGGTGTCCCTAACACTATGTCCCTATATTTCACTTCTTGCAGATCTCTTAAAATTTAATCTTTCGCAATCTTCAAAGAAAATGTAGTGCTTATTCATTAGTTTTATGGTGACTACTAATCAGCCTTGCATGGTCCATTCCAAATTGTATGTAGGCGCGCAACTATATACAATTTCAAGATTAACGATGCAATACTCAGTTCGTCAAAATTTTATCATCATGTTTATAATAAAAACATTTTCATGCTTAATTTTTAAATAAGAATCAAAATAAATTTACAAAGATTTTCTTTGTTATGAAAACAATTAAGTTTTCCAAGATGTTTTATAAACAACTTCATTTCGATAACAATCACTTATAAATCTCACTTTGAATAATCCTTATAGTGATGAAAAATAAATTTTCTCAAAGGATACCGTTTTAACTTTATAAAAATAATGTGTGATCTGCAAAAGAGTGATGAAAGCTTGTTCACCAAGAACTAACTATAATATGATAGGAAATGAGCTTTAGCCAAATAATCATGAGGTTCATGACCTTGATGGCACTCAAAAGAGAATAATCCACAACATAACTCAAATCGAGATGAGTATTTGTTCAATGGTTGCATCACTAATGCGAACATTAGGATGAAGCAATAAAGATAGATAACATCGATACATGTAGGATTTAGCAATCAAAGGTAGTCTTTCCATTAATCACAAACAAGCCAAATTGTACCGTAACACATTACGTGTCACTATGTCATACAATTCTCAGAACTCATCCTACCAACTGATGTCTCAGTTAAGTTAGGGATTTTTAAAAGATACCACAATGAATACTAATCTACAAGAGTCATTAGGTGTTCCACATGTCCCGAAAGATCCATCGGTCTCAATTCACAAGAAGATTTCTTCGATTTATTTATTGGACACTGGGCATTCTTGTTAGTGGACAATGGCTTAGGAACAACCCTTAACACGAATCAACAATCAATTAAAACCTTATAATTCAATCACAGAACTTAATGACTTCCTCTTAACCATCTCATATTCCATACAAGTTAAATTTTACTTTATTCAAGTTTTAACCAATTTTATACTCAATTCGATATCCTACCTCATTTTCCAATACTTTCACCCTTATTCTTCGGCCTTGTAAAGGCAATACAATCTCAATATAAATCTACACTTAATTTCCAATCCTATTAGCTCTTACAACAACAATTATCAAATGAGTCATTAATATAAAATGACTTGATCATTCAACTAGACTTCTCGGAGAGGTACTAGTGGCATGAGGCTTTTGGGTAATGGTTCCAATAACAGCCTCAAGTGCAACATTCACCCTTTCGATTTCGATTTAAGAATTGGATGACAACGAATCAGATGACATCTTTCTGGGTGGTAACGTTTTGTCAAACTCCACTCTATAAGAAAAGATCGTCATGACATCGATATCAGATTAAATTTCGCCAATTCTTTTTCAATATCACAATCAACTAATATCTACATTTCTACGAATATCAAACATTTGTTGGGATCATAAATATCCACAACTTGGTTTAGATCTAGGATAGCTAGAATTCCTACGAGAATAGCTTCGATTAATTTACTAGGGGATTTAGGGCACATTGTGACAATCTACGTCGTATAAATACCTCGTATAAATATCAAAATAATCATCAAACAATCATGTAATCAAATTACATCATATATATATATATATATATATATATATATATATATATATATATATATATATATATATATATATATATATATATATATATATATATATATATATATATATATAATCTAAGTTATATATATATTAAAATAACACTTCTCAGTCTGGCCTTGTCAGTAACTCGGGAATTCTTCGGCACCGTTATAGTCAAAAGACTTTTAGACATTTTTAGAAAAATGTATATAGTTAAAAGATTTTGAAATGTTTTATTCAAAACCTTGGTTTTAAAAATCTTTCGTTCTCTATAACGAGAGCTCTGGTACCAAACTGTAACACCCCCAAATTTATACAACACAGTACAGCGGAAGACTAGTTGGTGTTACGGGATAGCACATTACTCACATCATAGACAACGCATAAAAATCGCGTCGTTTATTAATAAATCATTTCCATTCATAATTATCAAAGTTACATCGGTCCCAAGTCATATTATTTCATACAAAGTTTTACAAAGTATTTGAATGGAAAATATTGTTTAAGTGCGGGCCATGAATTCTTGTCGTCTTCCCGAGAATTACCTTCAAGTACCTGAGATAAGACATGTTAAAAGAAAAGGTCAGCGATAACACCGAGTGAATTCATAGAGTTTAATAAAATCCATCAATATAATATCAGTATAAAATTATTACTGAAAATCATTTTGTACAAATCATTTTAATAGGCCATAAAATAGCCAAAGTCATTTTATACAAATCCTCATCGAAAATCATAATATAGGCATTTGCCTTAAAAATCAGTATACGAGCCAATGTCGTAAAAACATCATACGATACGTTTTATGACGTCGTATAAAATCAAATAAAAACCGTTATATGAATATGGTTATGAAAACCAAAACACGAATATAATATCAATAGTATGACCCTGTATTGCTAGTCAGGCAATACATCGTAATTCGGAGCGTCTATTAGTATTTCGTTAATTCGGATTATTATAAGCCGCATGACATTGTTACCTTACTAAAACGGGTAGCTAACCCGATACCAAATTTGCCCATCTAAAGTAGCGTGTCGTCACAAAGGTCACGCTATTGAAATCTTCTAATACATAAATTCGCTTACCAATCAATGTGGCACGACGGGGATCAACCGTCAAGGCGCGAACTGGGGTGATCGTCCCCAAATAGTACTATTAAATGCATAAGCGTCTACCAACTTCCGGTAGTTCACAATTCATGCTAATGGGACTTTTAGTGACATAACCTAACTTTAATAATCCATTTAATTTCATCTATCGGGTCCATTAATCATTTATCAGGTCATACAATCGGGTCATTCAATCATTCGGGTCCAAAATCAATAAACAAACAATCGGGACAAATGGTGTCCTATTTTATAAAACTAACATGTTATCTCCCTCGCGGGTTTATAAAACATTTAAAAGAGTGTGAGGCTATGAACTCACGTTGATGTGGGAAGGAGGGTTATCGGCAATTCGAACGTACGGTACGTGCTTCAATCATGGAAACCTATATAAATAATACTCGTCTTAGACTCATGTCCAATGACTTTATAAAAATAACAATTATGTATACATATGATGATTATATACATATGATGATCAAGTGGGTTTACATATTCTCGTTTACTCATTTTAGTGTTATATGTCGATAACTTTTATACTAGTTTTCTCGTTTTACCTATTTACGTGTTTTAGGTCCAATAAGCCTATTATAAGTTCTTTAACTTGTTTTAATCCCTTTTATACCTATATTATCAGTATGTATACTTTCCATGTTGGGCCCAAATGGGTTAAGCCCAATAAGTTCTTTTTACAAGTATTTATCTTATTTAGTCCAATTGTTAGTCCATTATGCTTAGTTAGCTCGTAAATGTCCGTATTTCTTATAGCTCGGGTTTTATCGGTTTTTACTTTTATTAGTTACTTATACATCAGTATATGACTTTTATAAACTTTACATTAGACGGGTTTGGTCGTCTAAGTTTTATTTGGCGAAAAACGTTAATTTTACGGCGATAGCCGAAAAAGTCATAAAAATCAAGTTTATAGTTTTTATTACTTATAAATATTATTTCACCACCATTTATATAATTTATCCATTTAATTAACCTTTTATATATTTATATAAATAAGTTTTATAAGTTAGTGGGTTTTTATTTTTACATTTTATACATTAAAATGTGAGTGCTTATATAATAATAATAAACATTATTTCCAAAAATCTGATTTTTATCTTCATGTTCACCATTTTTACCATATCTAGAGTTCTATAATGAATTAGAAGCTCATTTTTGGGTGACATGTTCTTCATATTATGTGCTACATTTAACTTAGTTATAGCTACTGCCCATTTTAAGTTTATCATGCCTTAACTGTCCCTACAAAACTGCTTATTCAGATTAGACCACCTAACTTGTTTTGATCATATCTCACTCATTATTTTGATTCCATTGCATGGCCAACTCTCACATGTGTACAAGACTCATAGCTTACTGTAAATGGATTCTAATTCATCATTTTATCAGTGTATAGCATGTTTCTTTACTGTTTTATACAGCCATGTAAATTAATCAAGATTTTAACCTTGTTTCTTATAGTTTTTCACCTTTTTAATCATATTTATCAACAACAAATCCCCACATAACATTTTTATCATCATATAATCATCAAATACATGTTTACATAATCAAATTCACAAGAAGATGAGGAGGACAATCTTTATACCACCATGATGATGTAGGTTGATCAAAACATGGATTTTTGATGGAGAAACTTGTGATGCACCAAGACCATCTTCATGACCACCATGCTTCATGAACTCCTTATGGAAAATCAGCCCCAAGACACCATGAATACTCCTCCTTGGATGTTATAAGTTTCACCAATCTTCATCTTTTTTAATGGAGATTAACATATGTTAATTATAACATATGTTTTGTGGTTAAATTTTGTATGAATGGTGGTGTTTGTGGAGAAAATGGGATGGCCAAATAGAGAGGATGAGAGAAAGTTTGAGTTGTTTTGCATGTAGTGTGTGTGGTGAATGAGAAACTAGTTGTTGGTTTGATGGTTTTGGTGTAAGTTAAAGCTTATTTGTTAAGCTATCATGACAAGTGTCTTACCTAATAAAAATGACACCAAATGTGGTGTGTTGTACACAATGTTGCCGTCCATGTAAGCTAGTGGGGTGGGACAATGTATTTTGTCCCATCTCACTAGTTTACGGGTATTCCTCGATTCTAGTTTTCTCGATTTGCGTGCCCTCGTGTCGTTTTACGAAAAACATTTTTCTAAATGATGAATCAACGGCACAAAACGAATCTAATAAAAATTGTCTCATCAAAAACGGAGTTCGAAAACGTAAATACGTAATCCTAAGGTTTCCGGTTTAGTCGTAAAGGACGTTAAATTAAAATCGTAAGTCCTAATCTCTTCGCGGATAAATTTATTTTCTGAAATGTCGGACTGTCACGAAAGACGGTGTATGTAAACGTAAGCACGTAACGTTGAATCCTCCGGTTTAGACGTAGTCGATGCTACTCCAAGACGTAAATCCAAATTTCTTCCCAAAAATATGTGAGTTCATATTGTAAATTGTTTTTAAATAATATTGAGAATAAAATATCAACCATAAATTGACGGAATGTCACAACGGGTGTCACACCCCACTATGGCAGAATATGGGGCGCGACGTATGGATATCATCACAACATGGCGTGTCTATAGAGATAACTATATGAAATAAGGAATGTCATAAAATGGTGACACAAAAGTCATGACAATATCTCAACAATGCAGGAGTCTAGGTAAGTAGGTAACAGTCCTACCTCTTACCCAAGACAAACAAGTAACACAAACAAAACAAACATATAGGTGCCAACAGTATCACTTATTCAAAAAAAACATAAAGGTAAACTAAGAAGGAACGGGGATCTCCTTCTATATGCAATCCTAAGGCATCCAAGTCTAGCCACTTCTATCCTCAAGCTTAACCATATTCACACCTGAAAGAGACACTAAAACACGTCAACATAAAGTTGGTGAGAGTCATAGGTTTAGACTCCAACGCCAAACCAGTTAAAAGCTGTGAATAACAACCATCAACACAATAACATATGGACAATGTGTTACAAATATGCATTAACAACTAGCATTCAAGATTAATCAATCATCACAATTCCAAGGCATCACGCCTTACCAACAACCACAATTTCCAAGGCATCACGCCTTACCAACAACCATAATTTCCAAGGCCACTACCTTTTCGTTATCCATTGGTCCCATAGACGATCAAGCTATGTACCTATCCCAATCCAAATCATACACAAACAAGAATCACATAGTAGTTAATCACATAATGTACACACATGTCCATCTCAAGTCACAAAAACATTCACAACATCAATTTAGAAAATAACTCAACACAGTGTCTCTTCCATCCCATCTGGAAGTCAAAATCAATAGTAAACATGGGACTATGAAACTCACCTGATAGCTTCTCCAAAAGTCCTCGCTCTAGCAACAAGCTAACAAACCAAAAACACGCAATCAATACATGAACCAATCACTAAGATGGCTCATCAACCTATGATGGACATCTAGCCTACTCACATATAAATACCCCATTTATATGCTCTAAACACCTCATTACCCTTCCCTAACAAGTCCTTAACTTGTTTAAGTTAAATAACTATCCCGTTCATATATTACACAAAACAGTCCCAATTTTAGGTCTCCAAACTTTAAGTCAACCGTCCACTTAAACATACCCATAATTTCTGTAAAAGGAATATTGATACCCTTACATATGTTGGCTAACACCTCCGACTTGACTTAACCTTAAAGCTACTGTTAAGGCCCCGATATATATATATATATATATACTTTTGTCATTCCAGATTTCCTGATTTTAAACATACTAAAAGTTTGTTACAATTAAGGGATCTTACCCTAAACCACAACCTTATAACAAGTGCAGATACTTAATACAATATATAAACCATCTCTCATGTTCGTGAGAAGATCCCAATAAAACCCTAAGTACCCCAAACAACCCAAAACTTAAAAAGAAAATAGGCTGATTACAAAACTGTTTTGACCTCCGACTGTTGTAACCTGTTTTTTGACCCCCTTCCCGACCTCCAATTTAGTTCTCGTTTCTTGCATTGGAAAGCCACTTAAATTACCTTTTCAGGGATACTTGGATCGCATCTTGAATGTTCCTAGAACTCCCGATATGATCAAAACAATTGACTCAAAATTCTTCCCAGTTTTTAAAAACGGGTTTAACAAAATCAACCTCATTAATTAACCTTAATCCCTCTAATTACAAGCCATAATTTATGTAATCATCATATTATGATTAATACAACATTAATTTACTGTTATTATATTAAACCCTAACCTAAATTCATCATAAGATGATCAATTAAACATAAATACAATTTAATCAAAAAGGTTTATGAAGGTTTTACCTTTAATTCAATGGAAGATGTAAAAACCCAAATTTTTGAATAACCCTAATTCTCCTCCTCTTTTTGGTCGACTAAAACTCCAGGGAATAGAAAAAAATGCGTTTGATTTAGTGTTGGGGGTTCCTTATATAGCCAAAACAATCCTTGTCCAACCCAATTACCACTTACCATAAATCTTTTCTTTTTTCCTTTTTTTCTCTTTTAAACCGGCCTATACCCCATAAAATTCGTTTTTTTATTTATTTTATTATTAATAAATATCTTATTAATATTACCTTAATTTTCCTTAATTTATTTCAGCTCCTAAAGCCTCCAAAACCTCAAAACCGTAAAACTAGTCAGTTTTTACGCGAATACCGTAAAAGTCGTAAAATATACACTTTTAAAAAAAATCTCAAATTTTAAAATAAACTTTATAACTAAGTCCTAAATGACTTAAAACCATCCCGAAAAATATCCATATGAATAATTACCTCATCCGAGACCTCCAAATGCTAGACCGTAAATCGTAAAAATACGATTTTCTATAATACATATACTTATACGTAAAACCACTAAATAACACCATCTCACTTCATAGTCACTACCATGTGAACTCATGAACATGAAATCATCACTCATCGTTTCACTCACAAGGTACCCCGTACCAGAAACGATATCCAAACCACAATCTATACACACCAATAAGCACATAAACACATAAAGACACGTAACTAGCACAAACTAAAACTAAGTGACGAACCTCAAAACCAGGGTTGTCACATCACTCCCTCCTAATAGAAATCTCGTCCCGAGATTTACTCCTTAGGATCAACACACAAACAACAAATCACACGAGGATACTTGTTCTAAATGAACTCCCCTCATTTCCACGTGAACTTTAGTTCAAGTTGCAAAATACCACATATACAAAACAAAAATAATTAAACTCATTGCCAAACTCTTGACCTCACAGTCAATAAATCTCACAGATGACTCTTTGATAAAACAAAGACTCTTATTAACACAAGTCCCGAATAACCGTACATGCAAAATGCATTCTCAAACAACCTTTACCAATCTCAATACATGAAATGTATCATGTATACAACTCATTTCCCCTAGGTAATTCTATGCTCATAAGCTAATGGTCCGATCTTTCCAAAGATCATAAATGGACCTACAAAACTCTACATCAACTATTCCATTTTACCAAAACTTACCACCCGTTACTATGGGTGAAACTTCATACACACTTTGTCACTAACTCTAGTGGTTTCCTCCATCTCTACATAGCATCCCTTGTTGCTCTCATCCTTTCCACAAACACCATTACTACATTAGTAGCCTCTTTTACCAACTCTAGTCCACAATGGGGACAACTCACCCTATCCTTTCATATAGTGCCCCAAATGGCATTTATCGACTTCTAGTATAATAACTATCATTATATGAAAACTCAGCCATCGCTAATGAGTTTCCTAACTCCCTCTAATCAATCACTCATGCCCTCAGTGTAACTCCTAAGGTTGTACAAATATCTCACTTGTCTATCCTTTTCCCAGTTAGCTGGATATACTCATATCCAATCATGTTCATCAACTCCCTTCAGTCCGTACTCCAAACTACTTAAAAATTCCAATTTCCTTACAAAGTGACCTACGACGATCTTTCACATATCCATTAGTTCTTCCAACTTCCCAACTACATGACTTCTCATTCCTCTTGAAATAGGTGATGAATTATTCAGTCTATCGACTATCACCCAACTCTCATCGTACTTAATCCTCCAAATGCATTATGTATCCCTTCCACCAACTTCGTCCTTACATCGCCCTTCCTAAGCTACTCCTATCTATGTAGAAAGTATAGTCTACGTCCCTTTTCTCCATATGATTGTCCAAGCCACGCAACATACATGTTGACACGTTCTCTGCTTTAGACAACTCAACTCGTGCAACCTACATCTTTCATCCAAACCATCCTAATACGTCATCCATATAGTTCAAGTTCTTCTCAGCTTCACTTCATTCTTCTTATTCCATGGTCTCATCAACCATGCTTGCCTTTCCCAGATGGTACTTGGCCTTGCAATTTTCTTTCGTCACTTAACTCCACCCATCACCTTTGCCAAATGTTCAATCAAGATGATTGAATATGTGTTGGAGACGTTCATGATCCGTATAGATCATTCTCCACGTCTCGTACACCAAATGCCTCTATCATTCTAGGCAGATATAACAGTCCAGCTCTATCATTCTAGGCTGCTACCATTAATGATTTGAAGGTGATATGGTTACGTCTACTAATGGAGGTATTAATGCAGTCTCTTCTTCGTTTAATTCTGAAAATGTCTATGAAGGGGTTAATATCTCTATTCCTAGGAAGGTTGTTGAAACAGTAAATGCTCGCTACCATAACACTTTATATGGTTACTTTCTTGGTAAAAGGATTGCATTCCCTGTGGTTGAGTATTTTGCTAAGAATAACTGGGCAAAACATGGTCTTAAGCGTATCATGATGAATGAGAAAGGTTTTTTCTTTTTTCAATTTGGATCTAGTGAGGGTCTTAATGCGGTTCTGGAAGGTGGTCCGTGGATGGTTCGTAATTCACCAATTTTTCTTAAGAAATGGACTATGAAAACGAATCTTCTAAAGGAGGAACTAACTCGTATTCCGGTATGGGTTAAGTTTCATGATGTCCCGCTTCAGGTATTTAAAGAGGAAGGTATTAGTTTAATTGCTTCGTTTCTTGGTAAGCTTATTATGATGGATAATTATACTGATAATATGTGCAAAGAGTCTTGGGGTCGTTGTAGTTTTGCTCGTTGTCTTATTGAGATGAATGCTGATTCGGAGTTTATAGATAACGTTACTATTGGTGTCCCTGATCTTGAAGGCTCTGGTTGTACTAAGGAGTTAATTCGAGTTGAATACGAATGGAAACCGCCTAGATGTCATACTTGTAATATTTTTGGTCATTCCGGTGATTCTTGTCCGAAAAATGTTAAACCTATAACGGTTGAAAAAGTGACAAATCATGTTGATAAAGATGGGTTCCAACAAGTGCAAAGCAAGAGGAATAAGTACAAAGGTAATTTAGGGAATCAAGTTCCGAGAGGTGTTCCATTGAGCAAGGGTTTCCAAGCAGGTAAGGCGGTTGTTTTTCGGCCAAAAACTCACTTGGATACTACAAGTACGAGTGCTGATAATAGAAGTAAGTTACATACTAAATCTGGTCAGTTGCAGCAGTCCAGCAATCTTAATGGTCCGAACAAGGCTAAAGCTCAAATGAGCAGTGTTTCTACATCTAATAAATTTTCATCTTTGTCCATACCTGGTATTGACGAAGGGGTTCAAGTAAGCGAGGAAGATAATGAGGTGGAGGAGGAAGTCGAGGTCGTCTTTGATGAATCGGTGAATCTTCTCAATACTCATATTGGGGCAAGCACTCCTACTGGCTGATCCCATGTTGATTTTTTATTTTTTTCCTCGTAACTTTATGTTATCGTCTTGGTTTTTGTCTAGTTTATATTTTCCTGCATTCTAGACTAGTTAATGTTTATGGCCTGTCGTAAACATTTTGTTTAACAAGCTGCCTGTAGCTTGCGATTAATGTGGTATTTCAGCCACATTCCTTGTACTTCAACGCTTTTTTTGGTTCTATTTACCGGGGTCATTGCTACCCTTTTACCAAAAAAAAAAAAAACAGTCCAGCTCCACTAACTAAGTCTATCCAGTTCTTCCAAATCTTCAGTTCCTGCAACGTATAAGTGATCGCCTTTCTTTGTCGTCCTCGTACACGTCTAAATCCTTGCTCCACGTATCGTCATGCTTCGCAGATTCATCCGGTCCTTCCGATAATGCCAAGATCGGCTCATTATCCAATCCACTTCTTCAGCCTCCAAAATGCTTCCTCATCCTTCTTCACTTCGCCCTTGCTGGTTCCATGATATGCCATCATCTCTAACTGCTCATCATAGTACACTTAATCCTAAAACTCACACTTGAAAATCTCACGTATAATTCCCTTTCCTAACAACTCCAAACCAACTCATAATTTACCTAACTCTCTTTCTAAGATTTGGGTAGATCAAGATGTCGTCGGTGCTCCCGATGACAACTCGTTTATATACGTTCATGCACACTCGGTTCATTGACTCTATGAAAACCGCTCGTGTTTTGGCGATGCCAAAATCATAACCGTAAACCCAAAGCGTTCATACAACATCCTTAGCAATTTCAACTACGTCCTCCTTGCACCCTCTCTCAGCGGCAATACGAATAAATTCCTACCTCGTTCCACTTGCAAATTTCTACACGCGTTTTAAATGACCAATGCTTCCTCTCATCAGACCACTCAACTGCTTTCCACATCCAATCCACTACTAAGCAACTCAACTTTTACCTTGCATCCGTTGCAATTTCTAACAACTCTTGTTTTTAAATCACTCCATCAACGATTTGCCTTGGAAAGGCACTAACTGCAACTCCTCTCACTTCTCCTACTTGCTCTATTTATGGTTCTACCTCACAGTATTATGCAAACCTACTAAATTTCAGGAATTTTTTTTTGCAAAACTTACATGCTCTACGAACAATCATAAATACCTTTGAGGTATTGTATCCCCTTCCAACACTCTCTATGGTGTGTTACTGGTGCTAGTATCCCACAAATCTCTATTCATCTCCTTGGTACTCCTAAGAGACCCAATGACCACATTAGTTCGTCTACGAACTTCTTTTCTCCCCACTAAGGGTATTCCTACCGTTCTCTCATGGTCACCTACTTAATCGTGTAGGTGCGACCAAGTCTTTCATACGACTACCTAAACGCTCCTGAACAATACGAAACCAAAACTACATCCTGAATCCACCATATTCAATCCACGAATCAAACCAACGGATAACTAACGACATTTCACGTGCACCAGTTAAAACAAGTCAAAAACCATGAGACTCAAAAGAAAACTCAAACCCAAAATGTGTATCAATTCAAAATGACCCATGACAACGAAAAATAATCCAAGAAACACCCAATGGCAACCAAACATATTACGCCCCGCGACATATTATTTAAATCGTGCAAACGATCGACTTTTCCAAAAGAATTTATATCTTTTTTTTATTATTATTACCTCCCACATCTATGTGACTCAAACAATCTACAAATAACCTTCTGGACGATCTCAAAACTCAACTCAAAGACTAGGTATCTCGTGCATCCAAAATCATAAAAAATAAACTACTATTCAAACTCAACCTTTAACCCGACACTTGTACAATAATTTCGGCCAAGATACTGACCTCCCATGACTATACATTCTGAATATTTGAAAAGTACGTTCCGAGTACATAATTTTTGGCTTTTGAATCACCCAAAAAGCTTTAAAAACGAACAAGTTACGACCAAAACAATTTTATACTAGTTGTTTTAAAAAAACTAAAGATTAAACTTAGTGATTAATGTAATCCTTTTAAATGACAGATATAATTATATGTGTAACCTTCATAAACTCAATTTAACCTTGTATTAATAATTATAAATGACGTGAATCGGTTAAACCCAATTATAAAAACTATGTAAGTAGAAAGAAATTTTACTTCGCTTTATTTTAAAGAAAGTCTTTTAGAATTTGAAATAAATAAGTGTTGATTAAAAAGAAAACTTATGTTACATCTGGTTTCAAACACGACTCCAACACCTTACCCTTATTTTACCGAATACAACCAACCATCTAACTCAATATATACCGACCAAAAGAATGCAAGACCCAACACAAAAGATTTCATTATCTCAAAAGAAATCCCAAGTTATACCAACAGACTTAAACCAAGAACACCATTTTAAAACGTACACGTGAAATACGAAACTCAAAGAATACGCTACAAGACACACTTCAAAAGATTCAAAACTTCGTTGGAACTCCTTTAAACTCCAGCACCATAAAACACGAACAAACACAAGGTACGTTCAAGTTATAATAACCGATGAACGACCATATACCATAACTTAAAACATAGTAGTATATATACATCCGCATATATAAACCTATTAAATCTCCCAAAACATAATCGTTATCATACACGCAAGTCAATCAATCGCTTTATACGCTCGTTTTTTCCATACGAGTAATCACCATCACACCGTGCTACAACAAGGCATAAAGCCCACCTCCAAAACCAAACCATATCGTGTGACCCCATAATCACACAACACAACTGTAATCCAAAGCATATAACACAAAAAGAACAGTAGCCATATCCTAGACAGCCATTACATAATCCCATATATAATACGTATACCCAAATTCAACATCTCATCATATACAAGCATGTACCTCTTTCATGCAAACATACTTGAGAACCCATTGAAGTTGTGGTACTTGTATAACTATGTTGGCCACCATACTTATAAAATTACCCTTCCCCCAATGCACTCCCTCCTATGATGACACTTATAAGAATCAATACAACATATAACAAATAATCCATCTACTCACATAAGCTCATAACCACATAAAAAATAAAGTCCAAAACTCCATCTATTAAAATAACATAGTAATACTCTTGGAATACAAAAATCCATAGTCTAGCTAAAACAACATAGACTAAATCCAAAACAAAAACAAAATCAGTTATAAGTCATGTCGCCCGTAAGAGTGGAAACAGCTTAAAATCCTTCCTATCCACCCACTCCTAGTAACTCGAACCACCACACGATTCTTAGGGAACATGACTTAAACATCAAAAGAAAAATAACATACCTCAGATATGTAAAATAACTCGATAAAAGATAGAAACTACCTTGTACTAAATTATGTACTATAATGTACAATTTAAGCAAAATACAACAGTGACTAGCGTGGACGATTATGGTTCAACCCGCACTAGTCACAAACCCGAAAAGAAAATAACATGTGACTAAGTATGAACATACTACGGTTCAATTCATACTAGTCAAAACATCGTAATAAATAACATCCAAACACATCAATTATAATAAATGCACACATACTCCTATGACGCCTATATGCAGGGACCCTTAAGCTATAGACTAGGCTACACGACTAGGCAACCTAATTCTCTATAACCATTGGCTCTGATACCATTCAGTCACACCCCACCATGGCGGAATATGGGGCGCGACGTATGGATATCATCACAACATGGCGTGTCTATAGAGATAACTATATGAAATAAGAAATGTCATAAAATGGTGACACAAATGTCATGACAATATCTCAACAATGCAGGAGGCTAGGTAAGTAGGTAACAGTCCTACCTCTTACCCAAGACAAACAAGTAACAAAAACAAAACAAACATATAGGTGCCAACAGTATCACTTATTAAAAAAAATATAAAGGTAAACTAAGAAGGAACGGGGATCTCCTTCTATATGCAATCCTAAGGCATCCAAGTCTAGCCACTTCTATCCTCAAGCTTAACCATATTCACACCTGAAAGAGACACAAAAACACGTCAACATAAAGTTGGTGAGAGTCATAGGTTTAGAATCCAACGCCAAACCAGTTAAAAGTTGTGAATAACAACCATCAACACAATAACATATGGACAATGTGTTACAAATATGCATTAACAACTAGCATTCAAGATTAATCAATCATCACAATTCCAAGGCATCACGCCTTACCAACAACCACAATTTCCAAGGCATCACGCCTTACCAACAACCATAATTTCCAAGGCCACTACCTTGTCGTTATCCATTGGTCCCATAGACGATCACGCTATGTACCTATCCCAATCCAAATCATACACAAACAAGAATCACATAGCAGTTAATCACATAATGTACACACAAGTCCATCTCAAGTCACAAAAACATTCACAACATCAATTTAGAAAATAACTCAACACAGTGTCTCTTCCATCCCATCTGGAAGTCAAAATCAATAGTAAACATGGGACTATGAAACTCACCTGATAGCTTCTCCAAAATTCCTCGCTCTAGCAACAAGCTAACAAACCAAAAACACGCAATCAATACATGAACCAATCACTAAGATGGCTCATCAACCTATGATGGACATCTAGCCTACTCCCATATAAATACCCCATTTATATGCTCTAAACACCCCATTACCCTTCCCTAACAAGTCCTTAACTTGTTTAAGTTTAATAACTATCCCGTTCATATTTTACACAAAACAGTCCCAATTTTAGGTCTCCAAACTTTAAGTCAACCGTCCACTTAAATATACTCATGGTTTCTGTAAAAGTAATATTCATACCCTTGCATATGTTGTATATCACCTCCCACTTGCCCTAACCTTAAATCTACTGTTAAGGCCCCGATATATATATATATATATATATATATATATATATATATATATATATATATATATATATATATATATATATATATATATATATATATATATATATATATATATATATATATATATATATATATATATATATATATATATATATATATATATATATATATATATATATATACTTTTGTCATTCCAGATTTCCTGATTTTAAACTTACTAAAAGTTTGTTACAATTAAGGGGTCTTAACCTAAACCACAACCTTAGCCCAAGTGCAGATACTTAATAAAATATATAAACCATCTCTCATGTTCGTGAGAAGATCCCAATGAAACCCTAAGTACCCCAAACAACCCAAAACTTAAAAAGAAAACAGGCTGATTACAAAACTGTTTTGACCTCCGACTGTTGTAACCTGTTTTTGACCCCCTTCCCGACCTCCAATTTAGTTCTCGTTTCTTGCATTGGAAAGCCACTTCAATTACCTTTTCAGGGATACTTGGATCGGATCTTGAATGTTCCTAGAACTCCTGATATGATCAAAACAATTGACTCAAAATTCTGCCTAGTTTAAAAAAACGGGTTTAACAAAATCAACCTCATTAATTAACCCTAATCCCTCTAATTACAAGCCCTAATTTATGTAATCATCATATTATGATTAATACAACATTAATTTACTGTTATTATATTAAACCCTAACCTAAATCCATCGTAAGATGATCAATTAAACATAAATACAATTTAATCAAAAAGGTTTATGAAGGTTTTACCTTTAATTCAATGGAAGATGTAAAAACCCAAATTTTTGAAGAACCCTAATTCTCCTCCTCTTTTTGGTCGACTAAAACTCCAGGGAATAGAAAAAAATGTGTTTGATTTAGTGTTGGGGGTTCCTTATATAGCCAAAACAATCCTTGTCCAACCCAATTACCACTTACCATAAATCTTTTCTTTTTTCCTTTTTTTTCTCTTCCAAACCGACCTATACCCCATACAATTCGTTTATTTATTTATTTTATTATTAATAAATATCTTATAATATTACCGTAATTTTCTTTAATTTATTTCAGCTCCTAAAGCCTCCAAAACCTCAAAACCGTAAAACTAGTCAGTTTTTACGCGAATACCGTAAAAGTCGTAAAACATACACTTTTAAAAAAAATCTCAAATTTTGAAATAAACTTTATAACTAAGTCCTAAATGACTTAAAACCATCCCGAAAAATATCCATATGAATAATTACCTCATCCGAGACCTCCAAATGCTAAACCTTAAATCGTAAAAATACGATTTTCTATAATACATATACGTATACGTAAAACCACTAAATAACACCATCTCACTTCATAGTCACTACCATGTGAACTCATGAACATGAAATCATCACACATCGTTTCACTCACAAGGTACCCCGTACCGGAAACGATATCCAAACCACAATCTATACACACCAATAAGCACATAAACACATAAAGACACGTAACTAGCACAAACTAAAACTAAGTGACGAACCTCAAAACCAGGGTTGTCACATCCGATCGCACTCTCATTGATGCAGCCGCGGGTGAATTAATCATGAGAGTTGGTGACGACAAAATCGTCTTCAACATGGGTAAGCTTTCTAAGCAACCTTATGAAAACGAGAGCGTTAATTTCATTGACGTTCTTAACGAGGCCTGTGAAGAGCATTTCAAAGACGATTACCTTTTGAAAGAATTCGAAGCAACTTTAGGGGATGTGGACTTACATTATGACGATTCTCCCACCGATTGGGAAGATGACATTCGTACCATTGAGAAACTTCTCAATGAGGACCATATTTCTCCACTGTCTCCTAAGGCAATCTCTATCGATGATCCGAATTTGAAAACGCCTTCCATCGACAATCCTCCGGATTTAGAGCATAAGGATCTACCGTCTCATCTCGAATACGTGTTCCTTGAAGACAATAAGAAGTTACCTGTCATCATCGCAAAGGACTTGAAAGAAGAATAAAAATCTCGACTTATCGACGTGCTGAAGAATCATAAGAAAGCAATTGCTTGGAAAATATCTGATATTCGTGGAATTGATCCTCACTTTTGCACACATAAAATTCTCATGGAGGACGACTTTAAACCCACTATTCAAAACCAAAGAAGGGTGAATTCCAAGATCCACGACGTTATCAAAAAAGAGGTTATCAAACTTCTTGATGCGGGAATGATCTACCATGTCTCGGATTCACCATGGGTTAGTCCGGTCCATTGTGTGCCTAAGAAAGGCGGAATCACCGTTGTGCCCAATGAAAACAACGAGTTGATTCCTACTCGTCTCGTTACAGGGTGGAGAGTTTGTATAGACTATCGCAAACTGAATGATGCTACGAGAAAGGATCATTTCCCCTTCCTTTTATGGACCAAATGCTTGAACGTCTAGCGGGTAATGAATATTTCTGCTTTTTAGATGGTTTCTCGGGTTATTTTCAAATACCCATTGATCCCCAAGATCAAGATAAAACAACATTCACTTGTCCCTATGGCACATTTGCTTATAAAAGAATGCCTTTTGGCTTATGCAATGCTCCCGGGACTTTCCAAAGGTGCATGTTGGCTATCTTCCATGACATGGTTGAGCAAACCATGGAAGTCTTCATGGATGATTTCTCGGTCTTTGGGGACTCCTTCTCCTCTTGCCTTGCCAATTTGGAACGCATGCTCAAACGGTGTGAAGACACTCGTCTCGTTCTCAATTGGGAAAAATGCCATTTCATGGTAAAAGAAGGCATTGTTCTTGGTCATAAAATCTCCAAATCCGGTCTTGAAGTCGACCGTGCTAAAGTCGATGTGATTGCTAAATTGCCTCCACCTTCAACCGTGAAGGGTGTGAGAAGTTTCCTTGGTCATGCGAGCTTCTATCGTCATTTCATTCAAGATTTTTCTAAGATCGCTCGCCCGATGACCCACCTCTTGGAAAAAGATACCCCTTTTATCTTTTCTAAAGAGTGTATTGACTCTTTCAATCTTCTTAAGGATAAACTAACTAAGGCACCGGTCTTGGTTACCCCTAATTGGGAGTTACCTTTTGAATTGATGTGTGATGCTAGCGACTTTGCTATTGGAGCGGTTTTGGGCCAAAGAGTGAACAAACACTTCCAACCAATTCATTATGCTAGCAAGACAATGACGGGGGCTCAATTGCATAATACCACTACCGAAAAAGAGCTTTTAGCTGTAGTGTATGCTTTCGAAAAATTTCGCCCCTATCTTGTTCTTTCCACCACCATTGTGTATACCGATCATTACGCGTTGAAGTACTTTTTAACAAAGCAAGATTCTAAGCCAAGACTTCTTCGTTGGGTTTTGCTCCTTCAAGAATTTAAAATTGAAATTCGTGACAAGAAGGGAGCCAAAAACCTAGCCGCGGATCATCTAAGTAGACTTGAGGATCCTTATCAAGGGGATCATCCGAATGAAGAGATCAACGACTCTTTTCCCCTTGAGGCCTTAATGTCTATCAATTCCAATCTTGATGACACCCCGTAGTTTGCGGACATTGCAAACTACTTGGCGGGTGGAATTCTCAAGGAAGGGTTAACTTCCCAACAAAAGAAAAAGTTTTTTAAAGACATTGAACACTATTTTTGGGACGACCCTTACCTTTTCAAACAATGTGCGGATCTTGTCATTCGTCGGTGTGTTGATGGGCCGACAGCTTTACTAATCCTTGAAGCTTGCCATAAAGGACCCACTGGTGGTCACTTTGGTCCTAATTACACCGCGAAGAAAGTTTTCGACTCTGGATTTTATTGGCCCACCATTTTTATCATGACGCTCATGAAATGGTTAAACACTGTGATGCTTGCCAAATACAAGGTAAGATCACACATAAAGATGAGATGCCTCAAAATTTCATCCAAGAATGTGAAATTCTTGACGTATGGGGCATCGACTTTATGGGGCCATTTCCATCATCTAAAGGGAACAAGTACATCCTCGTAGCCATTGACTACGTATCTAAATGGGTTGAAGCTAAGGCTCTCCCTACGAACGATGCGAGGGTGGTTGTGAACTTTTTGAAGCAACTTTTTGCTCCATTCGGTGTTCCTCGTGCTATAATCAGTGACCGCGGGACTCATTTTTGCAATGATCAATTTGCACGAGTCATGGCTAAGTATGGTGTCACTCACCGTCTTTTCACCGCTTATCATCCCCAAACAAATGGGCAAGCCGAGATTTCTAACCGTGGACTGAAGAGAATTTTAGAGAGAACTGTGGGAGAGCATCGTGCCTCGTGGGACGATAAATTAGATGATGCTTTGTAGGCTTTTCGTACCGCATATAAGACACCGATTGGTTGCACTCCATATCGTCTTATGTACAGGAAGGCATGTCACCTCCCTATTGAGCTGGAACATAAGTCGTACTGGGCCTTGAAGTGGGTCAATTTTGATATCAACAAAGCCGGTGATCTTCGTAAGATTCAACTCAACGAGCTCAACGAAATGAGGAATGAAGCTTATGAGAATTCATTGATCTAAAAGGAGAAGACCAAGATCATCCATGATTCAAGGATTAAGAACGGGGAGTTTTATGTTGGTGATCAAGTTTTACTCTTTAACTCTCGGTTGAAGATCTTCTCGGGCAAGCTGAAGAGCCGTTGGTCTGGTCCATTCACCATCGCCAAAGTTTTCCCTTACGGCACCATTGAGCTTTCTCAGCCAAATGGGCTTAATTTTAAAGTAAATGTCCAGCGTGTGAAGCTGTACTTTTGTGAGGACATCTCTCATGAGATGATTCCATCCCTCACCATGTTTCCCTTGAATTAGTTCTGGGTCGACTCAGGCTCGTGTCTCGGTTAACAAAAACAAGCGCTTCTCGGGAGGCAACCCGTTGATGTATCCTTTGCCGTTTTCATAATAAGTGTAGGCGGAGCCCCGTATGTGTTTGTTGTCTTGTTTCTTATGATGTGCAGGGATTAAAGCTTCAAAGATCCATTATCGATGACTTTTGACGAACCGTGATCCCGTGTACCCGTCTTCCTGGTTCTATCCTAAACTGTCGTGATTCAATATTTCATATCTTATATGTTCACATTGAAATCACTTTAGTTGTCCTTCCCTTAGCAAGATTTAAACAACGTGCACAATGTCCTAAGTGTAGGGGAGTTTACTCCCACATGCTTAAACATTGAGGACAATGTTTCTATCAAGTGTAGGGGGACTTCTATCGAAGTAAGTGGGCTTTTCTATTAATTTGTCCTCATTTTAACCAGAAAATTTGATTTTTCGACATTTTTCAAAATTTTTAATCTATTTTGGCCTAGTAGTTTTTCCTTTGTTATCGTTATTTACTTTCTTTGCTAAAATAAATTTTGAATAAAGTGGTTTTAATTTTTCAAAGTCATGAATCTTTTGACTCAACCCGAGTTTACTTATCCTAGTTTACTCTAGCTTGTATCCTTAACGTGTTTAAGTCAAGTTTTGCTAGGATTTTATATAGGGAACTTTAAAACGCGAAAGTATTAGCTCTCACGGGTTAAGAAAAAGAACTTTTCGCAAGTTCCTATAATTGATCCTAGAAAGTCGTTTATCAAGGGAACTTTAAAATGCGAATTCTAAACTTGAAAATGTCTAAGAATTTGCAAGATCCTATAGATGACTTGAAAACCCAAAATTTGATTTAATTGGCTAAGCATCCACGAGTCTCATTCCTTGAGATTTTAAATTGTGGAGAACGAGAGATGATAGAGTCAATTATAAGTTTGGTATTCTTTCAAGAATTTATGTGAGTTGATTATGAGCTTTTTCTCCTATCGCTTGTTAATAAATATATTTGCAATAAATAAGGTTGTACGATTTGAAAAGTTACTTAGCTTCTAGCACAAGATCGTTTAAAAGTTGCTCGGTATTAATTAGAGTTCATAGCCAAGGCATAACTTATTGAAGCGGGATACGAAGATTCGCGAGTCCGAAAAGGCCCTAACAAGGCATGAGGGCTACGTTTTGTTGCTAAAGATCCCAAGTAATGTGAAGAATCATTTATCAAAAATCAATATGAAGGATCGAGACACACGACGAAAAGCAAAAACTCCCCAAAAGATCATGGAGAAGTCTATTCGAAGAGACCCTAGCAAGGTATAGGATAAATAGATCCAAGTCCTAAATGGAGGCGGATCGTTGTATACCAAAGTACAAAATAAAGATTGGAGAAAATGAAGAAGTCGTGGTCCAAATATGAAGAATCTCTCGAAAAGTTCAAGTGAAGAAATTCCTATTATGAAGAGAAGACCATAATTTCAAGAACGTCTCTCAAGATTTGAAGTATGAAGTCGCTGCCAAATATCGGTCCGAGAAAGGTCTCAAATCGTGAAGCGAGTTATGCCAAGATATGAACTTTAAGAGGTCCCAAGAAGCAGTTTTAAAAGATTTTTTCCTTTAGCTAACTATTGCTTAAATCGTCCCACTTTATTTTCGGCCTAAATAAATTATCAAAATAAGTCAAACAATGAATCTTCGTGATCATTCAAGACAATTATAAAATATAAGAGATACACCTAGGAATAAGGGAGTCTAAGTGAATAATTGGGCCACATGAGTTTGTGTTAGTTTGCTAACTTATAATAACAATGATCTCGTTTATAAGCTTGGTGTGGGGAATGTGAAACTTGAGGATGATAAACATTCATGACACCCAAAACCCAAATGTAATTCTTTGACTTCTTTACTTGTTTTGTATATATTTCTATCTTTTTAGTTTCCTTAGTGTCTAATATTTAATAAAGGCCAAGGTGGTTATTTATGATGAAAAATTTAAACTGTGCTTTGAAATTAATGCATTGCATGAGGGCATTGCAATGGTCAAGTGTAGGGGATTTAATAAGTGTGAAAACACTTGTCCTTTTATCACTTATTTCAAATAATAACAAGGCCAAAATGTGCATTTTATGGCGTAAAAGTCGGAATTATGCGTGGTTTGTGTTTTTATTGTGTTTCAGGATAAAAATATGAAAAAGGAAGAAAACACGGGCTATCACGGGCTTTTTATCGAAAAAACGAGAAAAGACGAAGTCAAAAGACCAAGAGTGCAAAAGATTGGAAGTCAAAGGGCCTATTTTGAATATTTATCGAAGATAAGGACCAAAGACGGAAGATTTATATGTCGAAGAACTCAAGTCTATTAAATGAATAAATTAAAAGACGAGTTGAATTTATTCATCGACAAATCCCGAATCAAAGTGAAAACGTCAACTTTATTAAAGAGACGATAAGAAAAAAAGAAAGGAGAAAATCCCACTCACCAACCCTTCACCACACATATAAATAGCATCCACCCTTCACATTTTAGACAAGTCTTTAATTTTTCCTAGTTTTATTTGTTTAGGCCGACACCTACTAAGGGTGTTTGGCACCTTTATTTTCTTTTCTTCCTATTCAAATCATGTAAGTTTGATCTTTAATTTTGTTTGTTTTGAATCCTAATCTTTAATAAAAGCTTCTTATTAATCTTGTTCTTCTTTTCTTTTTGATTCTAAGTTTTTAAGTTTTGATGTGGTTGATTTTGGTTTCCTAAAATCATGTGGGTTATGTGTTTTTATTGATTTTGATTCGAGAAAACTTGTTGTTTTGGATGTTTAGGTGTTTAATAAATCTTGTTTGATTGATTTGGTTGTGTTCTTGATTTTTTATAGTTTTTATTAAGTGGGTTTTGATTAATCTAGTTTTAATTTCAAGTTTTGTTGATTTGGTTTGATTGGTTATTGTTAGTTGATGTTTAATGGTTAGTTTGGTTTAATCTTTGGGTTTAATTTGGTTAGATTTGGTTAAATTCGTGTTTTTGTTTTCCCTGCGTTCGTCACTGTCCAATTTTCCCGAACCAAACAATTTTCCCGAATGAGCAATTTTTACCGAACCAGTTTATTTTCCCGAACGAACTAATTTTACCGAACGAAGCTATTTTTCCCGAACTAAGTTAATTTTCCCGAACGAGTTGATTTTTTCCCGAATCAAAAAATACCGAACGAAGGTGTTAAAAAAAATACCAAACGAAGGTGAAAAAAACTTACCGAACAACCCGTTTTCCCGAACGAAACAAAAATTCCGAACCATCAATTTTGCAAAGAAATCCCGAATGAAGCTATGTTTGGCGGAAAAAAAGAGAGCTGCTTGCCCACCTGCTTGCTTGAGCAGCTTGTCTGCTTGCTTGTTTCTTGTTCCGCAATCGTTTAGTTTAATTTGAAAGTTGTTCCGATTTTTATTTTGAAAGTTAAAGTATTTTTAGTTGAACTTTTCATCTAATTTTAAAATTAATATTTTTTCGTAAAGTTCAAGTTTTATCTTTTATTTAGTAACCGTTTTAGGTTTTGCCTCGTTTAGCTTTAAAGTACCATCTTAGTTTAATTCTCTCCTTTTTCGTTAAGTAAACTTTATTTTCGAGTCGATAGTTAATTTCTTTGTTTAGTTTTATTTTTATCAAAGCTTTTGTTTTTACTCAACGGCATTTTCATTTTTACTTTTATTTTAAAATAGATAATCACACCACTTTATTTTTCCACCAAGAACGACTGAGTCGCACTTTCAATTGGTAATCAATTCGAAAAGACTGGAACAACGAACTTTCATACTAGGTGAAAACCTTGTATTAGTTTGTCAAAAACTGTTTTTAAATTATACTTTTTCATACTCCAATAATGTATTTTCAATTGTACATGTCTCAACCATCGATAAAATAAATATACTACTAACATCAAGAAGTTGGACAGGTATTTGAATATCTTATAGGGCGATGATATTGGCCAAAGCATCGTCCACTTCTTTTTATTTTAGAAAATGGAAGAAGATGCTTGTAACATTGGTAAGAGCAGCATGGTTCTTGTAACTTGGTTGTTGTTTCCTTGGATAGATTGGTTACGTTACGTGGAGATCTGTTGGCATTTGCCAAAAGATGCAATATTTCTTACTCCAATAACGTCAGTGAGACTACCAAAAATTTGGCATCATACAAATAGACACGTTTTAATTTAAAAACTCACTCATGTTAAAAAGGAAATCACGTATGAAACAATAAGGGAGAAAGATAAAAATTGGTGCTCTAAAAATTGTATATAAGAATGTTGACCTCTTTTGAAAACTTCTATCACATCACTTCACATGTGTATAATAATGTTTTCTACTTACATTTATGAAAATATAACATATCATCATACTCTTTTGGTGAGTTTTTTTTACCAAATGATGGTCTTTTTAAAAAGTATTTACCATTGTATGGTACATTTAAAAATATTATCAATTGTATGGTGTTTCTTTATTTATTTTTTCAATCTATATTTTAGCTCATTTATTAAAGGTCATCTCATGCCCTCTTACTGTGATACATTTTGATTGTTAAACAGATATGCTACATGAAGTTTCTGAAACCATATATTGCCACGTTAACAATTTTAAAGATGTTGAAGGAAGTAAAAATTAAATCTATAGCTTACGATTTTGTTGGACAGAATGAGATATATATATTATAAAGCCACTAATATTTCTGTATTAAAACGCTTATGGATTATGTAAAAACTTATTAATATTAACTTTTAGTTGTGTCGTTATTTGGCGTACTCTTATTGGGGCAAACGTATACAAAAGCCTTGTGCTTCATGTTTCGTTGTGTATTTTCTGTTGTCATGTTTCAGTGTAGTCACGTGAGACATTAATTATATCCAGGAAAATAAATTTACAGTAGTTGTTAACGAATCTAAACTACAGAACCAAAAAACAGTCATAGAAAAACAATATTGCACTTTCTAAGCACAATAACTTAGCCTGGGTGACATGTATGGAGCCATAGTTTGGCTTAGTCACTGCTTAGTTAGTAAGACATCAAGTCTAACAGGTAAAGCCTGCTTAGTTAGTAAGACAGCAATGGAATAAAAGTTACATCAGTACACCAAAATTAACAAAATTTACATTGCTTCTATAATATCAAATGAGATATGAATAAGTATAACAATGAAAGCCGAAATACGCAAATTTGATGGTAATCATGACATACATGTAAATCAAAACAAAGTTCGTCGAAGTTTCATTATAGACAGCATGAATGTAAAATGCATTAATACATACCAAGAATAGAATGAACGGCTGTTTGTAGGGTTTTATCTTTTTGCTTACTGTTAGCTAGTTTTATTTGGTACAAGATATGTATAAAAAATAGAATATATTATCAAATTTAATCAAATTTACCAAGTCACAATGTGATACCATACAATGGAAAATATTTTTAAATAGACCATACAATGGTAAATACTTTTTTAAAAAACCATCATTTGGTAAAAACTCCTCCTTTGGTCCTCATTACTATTTTAATTTGTCCCAAAATATTGTCCAAATTAAGAAATAAAAACTCCAAATTAATTAACTTTCCAGTTTTACTCATATTATTAATTTCTTATATGGAAACTATTAATGTTGTCAAATGGTATGTTTGTCTTTTTAAGCACAAAATGTCTACATTTATTAAATTTATCATAAAACACAAAAAATTTGTTGGGGGCCAATTAAAATAAGACGGAGGGAGTATAACATATCATAGTAGTATTTTAGGCTTTTACATCTAACATATCATATAATTTACACATTTATGCGCATGCCTGCGAATTGCTTCATTTTCTTCATTTAAAGACAATGTTTGGTGTTGTATGTTATTTCATTTAGTAATGTTTATACACTAGCTAAACATGGTAAGTATTAAGATGAACGAAGGATCACGATTCCTATAATTGTTGTTAGAACACCCGTGAACTGCCGAATTTCGAAACCGTAAACCCCATACCGTTTAAACCTTGTTCAAATCGCGTGTAAGTTAATCATATAATAAGATAATTAAATGCATACGCTATAAAGTATGAATATTGTGTATATGTGTTTTTTTATCATTTTCTTAATTACTTGTTGATATAATATCATCTCTTAAAGGCAAATCATGTAATTTTTAAACAATATATTTTAATGTTTTTTTTCAACCTTTGCAAACTTAATAGATAATTTGTTGAAAACATCGACAACTATTTTATAAATAAAACGCTATAACACATGGCCTTCTTTTTTTACCACACAAATTCCTAAAAAGGAAATATAATTACTAGCAATCAAAATATCTTTCTAGGTTTGTTTTACTGTATCAATCTTTACCAAAAAAAATGTATCCAATAAATATACAATACTTTTTTTTACATTTTCTACTTAATATATAATACGTAACATCGTAAAATTCCATGTACAAAATGAAAAAAAAAATTAAAAACTTACAAATCTATTAATGTATTCTTTTTTTTGTAAAGACTCACCTTAGTAAAAAAAAAAGAATGCATTCGAAATGTATTGTAATTGTTGTAATATTTAAACATATGCAAAAGATTGTGCTAATATATATATTAAAAAGAGTTGAAGCTAGCTTCAAATGTAATAATTATTAAAATAATTATACAAAATTCAGAAAAAATATTTGTTGGAAAATGTTTTGCAAAATATGGTTTTTGCAATACTTTGGACATAATTTTATATATGTATATGTTATATATATTCGTAATACTTAGTAGCTTTGTGTTGTCCTCGAAGAGAGCTTCGCAACGAGCTAAAGTATGTCCAATATGGATTTAATATGAATGAGATATCGTGTCTCAAAGTGAGTCACGTGAAACACAATATTTGGAAAAATATTTGTCCCACGTCGCTTGAAACATGAAGTGAAAACATGTTTATAAGGAAATCCTAGTTTCTACCCTACAATATTTATTTGTGGGTTTTTACTCCCACGCTTACGCGCGCGCAGGGGTGGGGGGTGCAGAAAGTGGGATTTCTAGGCCAAAAACGGGTTCAAAGCTACTTAACTTGTGCACGAGCGTGCGACCTGCGGACAGGAATGCAGCTCCGAAAACTGGCTTGGGTGCGGGAAGATTTCGGTATCTTTTTTGCTGCGAATTCAATTTGTTTTTCCAGAAAATTTTGTACATCTATTTTAGGAATAGATATAGAAACATAATATTTTGTGTTAAAAAGACAGACAAGAAATCTGTTTTAGTTATAACAGATTTTCCTGACTGTGGTATATATTTTCTTTGAGAACAAGTAAAGTTTTCAGTATAAATATAACCTCTTCTCATTCAGTTATATACATCAGAAAAAACGCAGCTTTTTCCTTACTCCATTATCAGACAGTTTTCCAGCAGCTCGTCGATCAGAAACACGCAAGGCTTCCGTGATCTTTCAGGCAAGTTTGTTAAGTCCGGCTGTACAACAGCTTTAGACGTTGTACCCTGAGAAACAGACGGCGAATCTGTTTTAAGGGAAGCGTGTTTAACACGTGCCTCGTCTTTGTTTTACTGCTTTCTTCATTAATGTTAATTACTTTCTGTCATTTAAATTCTGTCAATTTAATTTCTGTTATTTTATTGTAAATTCGATTTTTATAATAAAAGTGTACACCGTTTCCTACAATCTTAAAACAGATTTTGTTTAACATAATTAAAACTTTTATTAAAATCGGATTAATAATTTTATCAGATTTATTTATAAACTGTTTCTACCGAAACCAGGATTGAGTTTCACTGGAAATCAGTTTTAATTTACAGATTTTTATTAACAGTTGACGGTTTTTTTAGCAGTTGTTCTAATTAGTTTATTGAAACCAAGATTGTGTTTCTTTTAAACTGATATTTTTTATAATTGCATCTGATTCATTGAAACCAAGATTGAGTTTCTTTGAAGCAGATCCACTATAATTATATAGAGATCACGATTGAATTTCTTATATACAGATTTATAACAGTTGTCTAACTGTTTGTGTTTTGATCTTGTTTGATCTTTCAGAATGTCTACTAGCACTCCTGAAACTCCTGTAACTACTACTATGAAAGTAACTGTTGCGCCAGTTACCCACACAGTTGTTAATCATGCTGAAAACCCAGAAAAATTCAATGGACAAAATTTTAAGAGGTGGCAGCAGAAGATGTTCTTCTATCTCACTACTTTGAACCTTGTGAAGTTCTTAAAGGAGACTGTACCTCAAGTGGAACCTCCTAAAGAAGGTGTACCCGAAAATCAACAAGTCGTGCAAGCTATTAAAGCATGGAAACATTCAGACTTCTTGTGTCACAACTATATTCTGAATGGTTTGGTGGACTCTTTGTACAATGTGTACTGCAAGACTAAGACTGCCAAAGAATTATGGGAATCGTTGGAACGCAAGTACAAAACTGAGGATGCTGGTACAAAGAAGTTCGTGGTAGCTCGCTTTTTGGATTACAAGATGGTTGATTCAAAGAGTGTGATAACTCAGGTTCAAGATCTGCAGGTTTTGCTACACGACATTCATGCTGAGGGTATGACTTTGAGTGAAACTTTTCAAGTTGCTGCTATCATTGAAAAGTTACCTCCAAGCTGGGTAGAATTTAAAAACTACTTGAAGCATAAGCGAAAGGATATGATTGTTGAAGACTTGGTTGTTCGTCTTCGTATTGAAGAGGACAACAAGCTAGCTCAGAAAAACACTTATACACCTGATTCTGCCAAGGCAAATATGGTTGAGCATGGTTCGTCTTCTTCAAAGTCTAAAGGCAAGAGCTTTGGAAAAGGGAAGACTGACAAGAAGAGAAAAGGGAAGTCTGAGTAATTTGCTCCTAAGGCTGGAATTGCGAAGCAGAAGTTCCAAGGAAATTGCTTCAACTGTGACAAGCCAGGTCATCATGCTGCTAATTGCAAAGCGCCAAAGCGGGTGACTCTACGCGAGGCTAATATGGTGAATGATAATGTGGACATGATTGCTATGGTGTCTGATGTCGTTATCATGATCTATGAAGTTAACCTGGTAGGTTCTAATAATAATGATTGGTGGGTTGATACCGGGGCAACCAGTCATGTGTATGCTGACAAGAGTATGTTTCACTCTTTTTGAGCGGTTGACAATAGAGAGAAGCTGTAAATGGGCAACTCTGCAACTGCTGATATCAAGGGCGAAGGAGGTTATTTGAAGATGACATCCGAGAAAGAGCTCAAGTTGACTAAAGTCTTGTATGTTCCGGAGATTCGCAAGAATCTTGTGTCCGGATGGCTTTTGAATAAGTTTGGTATTCGTCTTGTTTTTTAGTCTGATAAAGTTGTACTTTCTAAGAATCAAATGTATGTTGGTAAGGGGTATGCCCTGAATGGTATGTTTAAGCTCAATGTAATAGTTGTTAAGAATGATATCAATAAAATGAATTCTTCTGCTTACTTGATTCAGTCTTCTAATGTGTGGCATGGCCGTCTTGGACATGTTAATTTTAATTCAATGCGTCGTTTGATTAAATTTAATGGCATACCAAATTTTCATATTGATTCAAATTATAAGTGTGAAACTTGTGTCGAAGCCAAACTTACAAGATCATCTTTCAAATCGGTTGAACGAAAAACTGAACCACTTGATATGATACACAGAGACATATGTGATTTGAAATTACTACCCACAAAAGGTGGCAATAAGTACTTCATCACATTTATTGATGATTGCACAAAGTACTGCTACGTTTACTTGTTGAAAAGTAAAGATGAAGCTATAGACAAGTTTGTTCTATACAAAACCGAAGTTGAGAATCAACTTGGTAGGAAAATCAAGGTTGTACGAAGTGATACAGGAGGTGAATATGTGTCTCCTTTTGCTGATCTATGTGCGAAACATGGAATTAGACATGAGTTTACTGCTCCTTATTCAACTCAGCAAAACGGTATTGCCGAAAGGAAGAACCGTACCTTGAAAGAGATGGTTAATGCCATGTTGTTAAGTTCTGGTTTGAGTCGGGACATATGGGGGGAAGCCATTCTAACGGCTACTTATCTTTTAAACAAGATACCTCGTAAAGATAAAGAGGAAACCCCATATGAACTGTGGATGGGATGAGAATGGTTTATTTTATAGCTAATTCATGTCTTGGTCACCAAGACAGAATATATGCTTCTAAAATAATCAGACATACAAATCTGTTAAAAATAAACACGATTTGCATATATTTTACAAACACAGGAAAATTCTGTCATGACTTAATAAGAAAGTCTATATATATTCCTTAAATAAATGTATAGAATTTTCTGGAAACAAAAATCGAATTTGCAGCAAAAAAGATACCAAAATCTGCCCACACCCAAGCCAGATTTTGGAGCTGCATTCGTGTCCGCAGGTCGCGCGCTCGTGCACAAGTTCAGTAGCTTCGAACCCATTTTTAGCCTAGAAATCTCACTTTCTACACCCCCCCTGCGCGAGCGTAGGCGTGGGAGTAAAAACCCACAAATGAATGGGAATCGGTCGAAAACACACGAAAGTTTCGGCAAAATTTCTGTTGTTAAGTTCTGCATAGGATAGGTAGGTGTAACCCTTTGAACCTTCCCTTGTGAGATGCACTTAGTCTCCTAGATCTGAGTAGACACGAAGTCCTTGAACTCATCCTATGTTTACGTAGACGACAATACACACTCACACAAGACTCTTCCTGACCTTGTCAAGTCCTCATAGTCGTGTTTGTTATGGTCATGAACACTCGCCTGGTTCTCCAAGAGCTCTTAGAAATTGCGCCCCCACAATTTCCTTCGAAGCGACCCCACTTCTTTCTCACATAGGTGATTGCATCTTGAATCATTAAAAACATATGTTTTATGATTTCATCTTGAATCATTATGCTTTATGATTTCATCCTGAATCATTAAGCCATATGTTTAACCTCTCAACAAGTCACATTGTTTTAGGAATGGACTAGGAAAGTTATTGTATTAAATAACTCCCCCACATTGACGTGACTTCCCCCACATTTCTATGATTAGGTTGTCCTATTGAACCAGATCTTGGGATCTCCAGTCAACTGGGTTAGGTTTTCCTTCATAGAAAATCATTCCTTTAAGGGCTTTAGTCCCATTCCTTTAGACGACTTACTAACTAACTCTCTGCTTTAGCCTTTTGTAAGCGGATCCGCGATGTTATCCTTTGAATTCACATAGTCAATTGAGATAACTCCTGTTGAGAGTAGTTGTCGTACCAAATTATGTCGACGATGGATATGTCTAGACTTTCCATTATGCATTGTGCTATGAGCTCTGCCAATTGCCGATTGACTATCACAATGTATACTAATGGCTGTTACCGGTTTAGGCCACCTGGGTATGTCCTCTACGAATTGACGTAGCCATTCCTCCTCTTCACATAGTCAATTGAGATAACTCCTGTTGAGAGTAGTTGTCGTACTGAATTATGTCGACGACGGATATGTCTAGACTTTCCATTATACATTGTGCTATGAGCTCTACCAATTGCCGATTGACTATCACAATGTATACTAATGGCCGTTACCGGTTTAGGCCACCTGGGTATATCCTCTACGAATTGACGTAGCCATTCCACCTCTTCTCCGCATTTATCTAACATGATAAATTCTGATTCCATCGTGGACTTACCTATTACAGTTTGCTTGGAAGACTTCCAAGATATAGCGGCCCCTCCTAGTGTAAACACATTTCCACTGGTTGATCTAGAATCCTTTATGTCAGATATCCAATTTGCATCACTGTATCCTTCAATAACCGCTGGATATCTAACATAATTAAGTCCATAATCACGACTGTATCTCAAATAATGAAGTACCCTAGTCATAGCTTTCCAATGTGCTTCACTTGGATTACTAGTATACCTACTCGGCCTGCTAACATCATATGCTAAGTCAGGTCGGGTACAAGTCATCAAATACATTAACATGCCAATAATTCTTGAATACTCTAATTGGGAGACACTTGCGCCTCTATTTTTAGATAGATGTAAACTGGTGTCAATTGGAGATCTAGATAAGCCGAAATCCCCCGCATTATGAGTATTAATAATTTTGTCCACGTAATGTGCTTGACATAATGCAAGTCCACTTTGAGTTCGTATGATCTTTATTCCAAGGATCACATCAGCCACACCCATATCTTTCATGTCAAACTTTGATTCAACATGTCTTTAGTAGACTTGATCATCCTGTCGTTACTGCCAACGATAAGCATATCATCGACATAAAGATACAAGATTACATATCCACTATTTGTGTCTTTGACATAAACACACTTGTCGCATTCATTAATTTTGAATCCACCCTCTAGCATGGAGTGATCAAACTTTTGATGCCATTGTTTTGGAGCTTGCTTTAAGCCATACAATGACTTAACAAGCCTACAAACTTTGCTCTCTTGTCTAGGAGCCATGAAACCCTCGGGTTGGTTCATGTATATTTCTTCTTCTAAATCTCCATTTAGAAAAGTCGTTTTCACATCCATTTGGTGAACTTCTAAATTTCTTAACACGGCAATAGCAAGAATCATCCTAATAGAAGTTATTCGCGTAACAGGCGAATAAGTATCAAAGTAATCCAGACCTTCGCGTTGTCTAAAACCTTTGATCACCAATCTTCCTTTGTACTTATCAATGGTGCCATCAGCTTTGATCTTCTTCTTGAAGATCCATTTATAGGATAGTGGTTTACAATCTTAAAACAGACTCTGTTTAATAGAATTAAAACTTTTATTAAAATCGAATTAATAATTTTATCAGATTTATTTATAAACTGTTTTTGCCGAAACCAGGATTGAGTTTCACTGGAAATCATTTTTAATTTACAGATTTTTATTAACAGTTGACGGGTTTTTTTAGCAGTTGTTCTAATAAGTTTATTGAAACCAAGATTGTGTTTTTGTTAAACTGATATTTTTGGTAATTGCATCTGATTCATTGAAACCAAGATTGAGTTTCTTTGAAGCAGATCCACTATAAGTATATAGAGATCACGATTGAATTTCTTATATACAGATTTATAACAGTTGTCTAATTGTTTGTGTTTTGATCTTGTTTGATCTTTCAGAATATCTACTAGCACTCCTGAAACTCCTGTAACTACTACTGTGAAAGTAACTGCTGCGCCAGTTACCCACACAGTTGCTAATCATGCTGAAAAACCAGAAAAATTAAATTTTACATAATTTTAAGAGGTGGCAGCAAAAGATGTTCTTCTATCTTACTACTTTGAACCATGCGAAGTTCTTAAAGGAGACTGTACCTCAAGTGGAACCTCCTAAAGAAGGTGTACCCGAAAATCAACAAGCCATGCAAGCTGTTGAAGCATGGAAACATTCAGACTTCTTGTGTCACAACTATATTCTGAATGGTTTGGTGGACTCTTTGTACAATGTGTACTGCAAGACTAAGACTGCCAAATAATTATGGGAGTCGTTGGAACGCAAGTACAAAACTGAGGATGATGGTACAAAGATGTTCGTGGTAGCTCGCTTTTTGGATTACAAGATGGTTGATTCAAAGAGTGTGATAACTCAGGTTCAAGATCTGTAGGTTTTGCTACACGACATTTATGCTGAGGGTATGACTTTGAGTGAAACTTTTCAAGTTGTTGCTATCATTGAAAAGTTACCTCCAAGCTGGGTAGAATTTAAAAACTACTTGAAGCATAAGCGAAAGGAGATGACTGTTGAAGACTTGGTTGTTCGTCTTCGTATTGAAGAGGACAACAAGCTGGCTCAGAAAAACACTTATACACCTGATTCTGCCAAGGCAAATATGGTTGAGCATGGTTCGTCTTCTTCAAAGTCTAAAGGCAAGAGCTTTCGAAAAGGGAAGAATGACAAGAGAGCAAAGGGATGTCTGATTACCTTGCTCCTAAGCCTGGAATTGCGAAGCAGAAGTTCCAAGGAAATTGCTTCAACTGTGACAAGCCAGGTCATCGTGCTGCTAATTGCAAAGTGCCAAAGCGGGTGACTCCACGCGAGGCTAATATGGTGAATGATAATGTGGACATGATTGCTATGGTGTCTGATGTCGTTACCATGATCTCTGAAGTTAACCTGGTAGGTTCTAATAATAATGATTGGTGGGTTGATACTGGGGCAACCCGTCATGTGTGTGCTGACAAGAGTATGTTTCACTCTTTTAGAGCGGTCGACAATGGAGAGAAGCTGTACATGGGCAACTCTGCAACTGATGATATCAAGGGCGAAGGAGATGTTATTTTGAAGATGACATCCGAGAATGGGCTCAAGTTGACTAAAGTCTTGTATGTTCCAGAGATTCGTAAGAATCTTGTGTCGGATGGCTTTTGAATAAGTTTGGTTTTCGTCTTGTTTTTTAGTCTAATAAAGTTGTACTTTCTAAGAATCAAATGTATGTTGGTAAGGGGTATGCCCTGAATGGTATGTTTAAGCTCAATGTAATAGTTGTTAAGAATGATATCAATAAAATGAATTCTTCTGCTTACTTGATTGAGTCTTCTAATGTGTGGCATGGCCATCTTGAACATGTTAATTCTAATTCAATGCGTCGTTTGATTAAATTTAGTGGCATACCAAGTTTTCATATTGATTCAAATTATAAGTGTGAAACTTGTGTCGAAGCCAAACTTACAAGATCATCTTTCAAATCGGTTGAACGAAAAACCGAACCACTTGATATGATACACACAGACATATGTTATTTGAAATCACTACCCTCAAAAGGTGGCAATAAGTACTTCATCACGTTTATTGATGATTGCACAAAGTACTGCTACGTTTACTTGTTGAAAAGTAAAGATGAAGCTATAGACAAGTTTGTTCTATACAAAACCGAAGTTGAGAATCAACTTGGTAGGAAAATCAAGGTTGTACGAAGTGATAGATGAGGTGAATATGTGTCTCCTTTTGTTGATCTATGTGCGAAACATGGAATTAGACATGAGTTTACTGCTCCTTATTCACCTCAGCAAAACGGTATTGCCGAAAGGAAGAACCGTACCTTGAAAGAGATGGTTAATGCCATGTTGTTAAGTTCTGGTTTGATCCGGGACATGTGGGGGAAGCCATTCTAACGGCTACTTATCTTTTAAACAAGATACCTCGTAAGGATAAAGAGGAAACCCTATATGAACTATGGATGAGAAGAAAATCATCATACCAGTACTTACGAGTGTGGGGGTGCCTAGCCAAGGTAGCTGTGCCGACACCTAAGACCCAAAGGATTGGACCTAAATCTGTGGATTGTATATTTATCGGATATGCTAAGAATAGTAGTGCGTATCGTTTCATTGTACATGATTCGAAAAATCCAGATATACACAAGAACACAAATATGGAATCAAGGAATGCGTCCTTCTTTGAAAACATATTTCCTTGTTTAAAGAAGGAAAATGGAAGCACATCTAGAATAGATTATGCAGTTGTCCAAGATAAGAGACAACGCAATGATAATGATATCCAAGATGAGAGACAAGATCAACCCGAGGAAGAAGAGGTTGAACCTAGAAGAAGCAAACGGGCGAGAACCGAGAAATCATTTGGACCCGATTTTGTCTCTTTTATGGTAAAAATGAACCCACTTCTTATCAAGAAGCTGTAAATTCCTCGGAAGGACTTCGATGGAAAGAAGCGATTAATAGTGAAATAGAGTCTATTTTCCAAAATCATACTTGGGAGCTCGTGGATTTACCTCCTGGTTGTAAACCACTAGCCTATAAATGGATCTTCAAGAAGAAGATGAAAGCTGATGGCACCATTGATAAGTACAAAGCAAGATTAGTGATCAAAGGTTTTAGACAACGCGAAGGTCTAGATTACTTTGATACTTATTCGCCTGTTACGCGAATAACTTCTATTAGGATGATTCTTTCTATTGCCGCATTAAGAAATTTAGAAGTTCACCAAATGGATGTGAAAATGGATTTTCTAAATGGAGATTTAGAAGAAGAAATATACATAAACCAACCCGAGGGTTTCATGGCTCCTGGACAAGAGAGAAAAGTTTGTAGGCTTGTTAAGTCATTGTATGGCTTTTAGCAAGCTCCAAAACAATGGCATCAGAAGTTTGATCACGCCATGCTAGAGGTGGATTCAAAATTAATGAATGCGACAAGTGTGTTTATGTCAAAGACACAAATAGTGGATATGTAATCTTGTGTCTTTATGTCGACGATATGATTATCGTTGGTAGTAACGACAAGATGATCAAGTCTACTAAAGACATGTTGAAATCAAAGTTTGACATGAAAGATATGGGTTTGGCTGATGTGATCCTTGGAATAAAGATCATACGAACTCAAAGTGGACTTGCATTAAGTCAAGCACATTACGTGGACAAAGTTCTTAATACTCATAATGCAGGGGATTTCGGCTTAGCTAGAACTCCAATTGACACCAGTTTACATCTATCTAAAAATAGAGGCACAAGTGTTGCCCAATTAGAGTATTCAAGAATTATTGGCATGTTAATGTATTTGATGACATGTACCCGACCTGACTTAGCATATGCTGTTAGCAGGCTGAGTAGATATACTAGTAATCCAAGTGATACACATTGGAAAGCTATGACTAGGGTACTTCATTATTTGAGATACAGTCGTGATTATGGACTGAATTATGCTAGATATCCATCTGTTATTGAATGGTACAGTGATGCAAATTGGATATTTGACATAAAGGATTATAGATCGACCTGTGGATATGTGTTTACACTGGGAGGGGCCGCTATATCTTAGAATTCTTCTAAGCAAACTGTAATAGCTAAGACGACGATGGAATCAGAATTTATCGCGTTAGATAAATGCGGAGAAGAGGCGGAATGAATACGTCAATTCGTAGAGGACATACCCAGGTGGCCTAAACCGGTAACGGCCATTAGTATACATTGTGATAGTCAATCGGAAATTGGCAAAGCTCATAGCACAATGTATAATGGAAAGTCTAGACATATCCGTCGTAGACATAATTCGGTACGACAACTACTCTCAATAGGAGTTATCTCAATTGACTATGTGAAGGCAAAGGATAACATCGCGGATCCGCTTACGAAAGGCTTAAGAAGAGAGTTAGTTAGTAAGTCGTCTAAAGGAATGGGACTAAAGCCCTTAAAGGAATGAGTTTCTATGAAGGAAAACCTAACCCAGTTGACTGGAGATCCTAAGATCTGTGTTTAATAGGACAACCTAATCATAGAAATGTGGGGGAAGTCACGTCAATGTGGGGGAGTTACTTAATACAGTAACTTTCCTAGTCCATTCCTAGAATAATATGACATGTTGAGAGGTTAAACCTATGGCTTAATGACTCAGGATGAATTCATAAAGCATAATGATTAAAGATGAAATCATAAAACACATGTTTTTAATGATTCAAGATAAAATCACCTATGTGAGAGAGAAGTGGGGTCGCTTCGAAGGAAATTGTGGTGGCGCAATTTCTAGGAGCTCTTGCAGAACCAGGCGAGTGTTTATGACCATAACGAACACGACTATGAGGACTTGACAAGGTCAGGGAGAGTCTTGTGTGAGTGTGTATTGTCGTCTACGTAAACAGAGGCTGAGTTCAAGGACATCGTGTCTACTCAGATCTAGGAGACTAAGTGCATGTCACAAGGGAAGGTTCAAAGGGTTACACCTACCTATCCTATGCAGGACTTAACCGCAGAAATTTTGCCGAAACTTTCATATGTTTTTTACCGATTCCAATTCATGTGGGGGATTGTTGGAAAATGTTTTGCAAGATATGGTTTTTGCAATACTTTGGACATAATTTTATATATGTATATGTTATATATATTCGTAGTACTTAGTAGCTTTGCGTTATCCTAGAATAGGGCTTCGCAACGAGCTAAAGTATGTCTAATATGGAGTTAATATGAACGAGATATCGTGTCTCAAAGTCAGTGACGTGAAACACAATATTTGGAAAAATATTTGTCCCACATCGCTTGAAACATGAATTGAAAACATGTTTATAAGGAAATCCTAGTTTCTACCCTACAATATTCATTTGTGGGTTTTTACTCCCACGCCTACGCGCGCGCAGGGTGGGGGTGCAGAAAGTGGGATTTCTAGGCCAAAAATAGGTTCGAAGCTACTGAACTTGTGCACGAGCGCGCGACCTGCGGACACGAATGCAACTCCGAAAACTGGCTTGGGTGCGGGCAGATTTCGGTATATTTTTTGCTGCGAATTCGATTTGTTTTTCCAGAAAATTCTGTACATCTATTTTAGGAATAGATACAGAAACAGAATATTTTGTGTTAAAAAGGCAGACAGGAAATCTGTTTTAGTTATAACAGATTTTCCTGACTGTGGTATATATTTTCTTTGAGAACAAGTAAAGTTTTCAGTATAAATATAACCTCTTCTCATTCAGTTATATATATCAGAAAAAACGCAGCTTTTTCCTTACTCCATTATCAGACAGTTTTCCAGCAGCTCATCGATCAGAAACACACAAGGCTTCTGTGATCTTTCAGGCAAGTTTGTTAAGTCCGGTTGTACAACAGCTTTAGACGTTGTACCCTGGGAAACAGACAGCGAATCTGTTTTAAGGGAAGCGTGTTTAACACGTGCCTCGTCTTTGTTTTACTGCTTTCTTCATTACTGTTAATTACTTTCTGTCATTTAAACTCTATCAATTTAATTTCTGTTATTTTATTGTAAATTCGATTTTATAATAAAAGTGTACACCGTTTCCTACAGTCTTAAAACAGATTCTGTGTAACAGAATAAAACACTTTTTCGCTAAAATCATATTAATTTAATTAACTTATTTTTATACAAACTGTATTCTCTCGAACACAAGATTGTTTTTCTTTAGGAAATCAGTTTTTAAGTAAACATAATTTTAATTAACAGATCTGGTGTTACATATCTATACATGATTTTTTAAAACAAATTATCATATCAGTTTGTTTTGAAACCATGATGAGTTTGCGTTCAAACTGATCGTTTAGTTTGTTTATTACATATGTTATAGTTTTAACCTAGATTTACTGAAGCCACGATTGAATCAGATTTGGTACAAGTTTATATAAACCATGTTGAGTTTATTAGATACCAAATTGTTTTAATAGTTCTTAACTTGAGGTAACACAATTGTAACCCTAGTGTATCTTGTAAATGTAATTGGTGCGCCAACTACAACATGATTGAAATCATGATGAATTTAGATTCATTGAAACTAAGTGGAGTTTCTTTGACACAAATCTCGTAAAATATAAGTTGCTATTTTATGAGATTATTAGAATGTATTCATTGATCTCATAAAATGCAAGTTGTTATTTTATATCATTTTTGGAACGTGTTCAACGAAATCAAGAAGGATTTTTTTTTTGAAACAAGATATTGACAATGGTACGAGTTATCATTAAATATCAGATTACATACACTATTTTACTTAATAAGTAGAAGTGTTTGTTTGACTTGTGTAATTTATTTTAAATTGGGCCGAGTTTAATTATAAACCATATATATTCTTTAAACCTTGTTGAGTTTATAGATATACCTATAGAAACCTTGTTGAGTTTATAGATATACCTATAAAAACATTGTTGAGTTTAAAGGCATATCTATTGAAATCTTGTTGAGTTTCTTTAAAAGAATAGATCTATTGAAACCTTGTTGAGTCTCATTGTAGAAATTGATCATATGAAATTGATCTATTAAGATCTTGGTGATGAAGATTGACAACATATGTGGTTTTGTTAGAAAGATTATATCATAGGAGACATTCTTTAATTGTTTAGTCGAAAGACTTTCTTTAAAGTGGTTTTGTCTAACGGATCGTACAAAAGTTTAGTGGTTTGAAACAAAATTCGATTTAATGCGTTTTGGATAAGAAACACTATGTGAGTTAGAACGTTGTTAATAGTAACAAAAATTAGTTTCAAACTAATTATGAGACATCGGATTAACAAATTATTTGGAATGTCACGAGTGACATCTAAAGGATCTGCTCCTTAACTTGTAAAATGGGAGACCGATACTCGAGTTATGTGTACGGTAGATGCTTTAAAGCATTCAGAAACCTTTTGTGCCGTAACTATATGTTAAATGGCTAGAATGACATGAAAACTGAGGTCACGAGTGAATCCAACCATAGATAATGGTGCATCAGCACTTTTGTATCATGTCATGTATATGGTGATAAGAGTTTGATTAACTCTTATATTGCAGTTGAGAATGGAGAGAACGAGTTTCGGCAACTCTCCAACTGCTAATATCAAGGAAAAAGATGTGATTTACATCTGGAAAAGAAACTAAGTTAACCAACGTTGTGCGTGCCAGAGATTTGTAGGAATCTTGAATCTGGATGGTTGCTTAATGAAATTTGGCTTTCATTTGTGTCTGATTCAAATAAAAATCAATTTAATGAATAATGTAAATTAAGTGCATACGGGTTATGCCTTTAAAATGGTTAAGTTGATTATGTTTTCAAATGGTCATTTTAGGAAAATGAGGGTGAATTCGACTTATTTGTTTGTTAAATGTATGGTATAACTTACTTTGACATGTTTTAAATTTTACTCAACATGTTGTCCAATTAAACTAAATTGGATACCCATTTTTATATTGACACGGACTACAAAATTAAAAATTGCGTTGAATCCAATTTGACAAGTCTTTTCTCTTGGTTGAACAGAAATAACTAAAAACCTTGATATGATTCACATGGTTTTATGTGATTTGGAATGGATACGTACTAAATAGAGAATATCAGATACTTTATCATATTGGCTGACTGTGGTACAAAATATTACCATTTACACTTACTTGAGAGTAAGGATATAGACAGGATGATCTATATAATTAAGTTGAGAACCAACTTTTTATCGATAATATGGTGATTCGAAGTTATTGGTGGTGAATATGTGTCTCCATTTCTAAATTTTTATGCTAAACTTAGAATAAGACACAAATTCATTGCTCTTGATATAGAAAAGAATCGTACCTTAGAAGAAATGGTTAATGCCATGTTCATAAGTCCAGGTTTAAGCCATGGCATGTGGAGGAAAGCGATTATATCGATTACTTATCTTTTAGATAAGAACCCTTGTAAATAAAATAAGATACTTCTTACGAACTATGGAATAAACTATCTTATAAGTACTTACAAATGTGGGGGATATAGCATTACTTATCGTTTCATTGTACAGGAATCGAAAATAGACACAATAACGAATATAAGGAATGATTCCTTCTTTGAAAATATATTTCCGTGTTTATGAAGGAAATTGGAAGATCATCTAGAGTTGATGAAGAGGTTATCCAAGCTTAGAGACAACAAGATGATATGATCTCTCAGATGAGAGACAAGATTGACCCAAGGAGAGGTTGAACATAGAAGAAACAAAATGACATGAACCGAGAGATTGGTTGGATTTGATTTTTGTTTCTTTTATGGTAGAAAATGAGTCTATTTCTTACTGAGAAGCAATAACTTCTTTGAAAGGGTATCAATGAAAATAAGCCAAAAGTGAAATAGATTATATTTTACAAAAGTAAACTTAGAAGCTCGTGGGTGTACCTTAAGTTGTAAACCACTAGGCTATAAATGGATCTTTAAAAAAATAGATAAATTCGATGTCACAATTGACATGTGCATGTCACCATTGACATGTGCAAAGAAATATTGGTAATCAAAGAATTTAAAAAACGAGAAGGTCTATCATCCTTTGATGCTTATTTGCATGTTACACGAAAAACCTCAATTATGATGGTACTTTATTGACTGCATTAAGAAATTTTTGAAGTTTCTTATGTGGATGTGAAAACGATATTTCTAAAAAGGGATTTAGAAAAAGGAACTATACATGAACCAGCCTGAGGGTTTCATAGTTCCTATGCTAGAGAGAAAAGTTTGTAGGCTAATTAAGTCATTATTTGGTTTAAGACAAGCTACCAAACAATGACATCAAACTTTTTGACCATATCATGTCAGAATGTGGATTCAAAATTGATGTATGTACGTGTGATCAATAGTAAATATGTACTCTTGTGTTTTTACATGAATATACTTATCACTAGAAGTGATAACAAGATGAATAAATCCACTAATGATCTGTTGGAGTCAATATTTGACATGAATTTCATTAGTTGTTGGGTTTGTTGAACCCATATGGATTTTTTTGAAGCCAAATATTAAGAAAAAAATATTATTGAGAGGTTCAATGTGGAGGATTCTGGCCTAGCTAGATTCCAATGACATCTTTTTAAATCTATTTAAAATAGAGGTAAAATTGTTTCCCATTTTGAATACTCAAAGAATATTGGGTATCTTATGTGTCTAATGACGTGTGTATGATCTTATTTAGAACTTATAATCAGGCAAGCAGATATATTAGTAATTCAAGTGGGGACCATTTGAATAAGTATTACTTGAGTACTATGATACAAATAATATTGCATTATTGAAGATATCCTACTATCAAGTGATAGATTAATGCAAATATAGATTCTTACATATAAGAATCTAGATCCACTATAGGGGATGTATTTATCCTAAGTGGAAAGCTATGTCTTAGAAATCTTGAAAGTATTTCAAAGAGCCAATTATAGCTAAATCTATGATGAAATATGAATTTATTATTTGAGATAAATTTATAGAATATGCGAGATAGTTTACGTTAATTCGTAAAGGACATACCAAGATGGTGTATACCGGTAACAGCCATGTTTATAAAGTGTGATAGTCAATAGAATTTGACAGAGCTCATATCACAAATCTAAAACGGTAAGTCGAGACATATCCATCATAGATTGTGATTGTTGTGACAACTACTCTCAACTAGAGTTATCACGATTGACTACATAACGAAAGGCTTAAGCAGAGAGTTAGTTAGTGAGTCGTCTAAAGGAATGAGACTAAAGCCCTTGAAGGAATGAGTTTCTATGAAGGAAAACCTAACCCAGTTGACTGGAGATCCCAAGATCTGGGTTCAATAGGACAACCTAATCATAGAAATGTGGGGGAAGTCACGTCAATGTGGGGGAGTTACTTAATACAGTAACTTTCCTAGTCCATTCCTAGAACAATGTGACTTATTGAGAGGTTAAACATATGGCTTAAATGATTCAGGATGAAATCATAAAGCATGATGATTCAAGATGAAATCATAAAACATATGTTTTTAATGCTTCAAGATGAAATCACCTATGTGAGAGAGAAGTAGGGGTCGCTTCGAAAGAAATTGTGGGGGCGCAATTTCTAAGAGCTCTTGCAGAACCAGGCTAGTGTTCATGACCATAACGAACACGACTATGAGGACTTGACAATGTCAGGGAGAGTCTTGTATGAGTGTGTATTGTCGTCTACGTAAACAGAGGCTAAGTTCAAAGACAGCGCGTCTACTTAGATGTAGGATACTAAGTGCATCTCACAAGGGAAGGTTCAAAGGGTCACACCTACCTATCCTATGCAAGATTCAACTATTGGAATTTTATTGAAACTTTTATGTATTACAACCGATCTCTACTCATGTGGGGGATTGTTGGAAAATATTGTTGGCAAAATAACTTTTGACCAACTTTAGACACAATTATGTATATGTATGTATCATATATATTAGTGATATTTTATAGGTCTGCGTTCTCCTTGAAGAGAGATTCACAATGAGCCTTTATGTGTCCAAAATGAAAGTGATGTGAATGAGATATCGTGTCTCAAAGTTAGGCATTTGGTACCATGCTTAAAGAACAAAAATAGTTTATTTTTTGTCCCACATCGTTGGGATGAGTAAACTGGAAGGGAGTATATTGTGTATAAATAGAGGCCTAATTCCATAGCTTTTCACACATCAAATCAATAAGTAATATTATTGATTTCCAACATATGGAGTACGCATCTACAAAGGTGAAATTTCGGGCAGTTTTGTTAAGTCCGACAGTACAACTTACTGTTTCGGCTATTGTACCCTAGGAGACAGACGAGAATCTGTTTTAAGGGAAGCGTGTCAAACACGTGCCTCGGCTCTTTTGTTCTAAGTGTGTCTAACGCGTGCCTCGACTTGTTGGTGATTTAGTAAGTCTCTTTATTATTTTATAGTTTTATTTAATTATCGTTTATAATTATGACTGTATTTATTTTTCTGTTATTTATATTCTGTTATTTGTTTTATGTTAATTTAATTAATTTTATTTATTTGATTTATAAATAAAAGTGATATAGTTTCCCTACACATTGTTGGAAAATATTGTTGGCAAAATAACTCTTGACCAACTTTGGACACAATTATATATATGTATGTATCATATATATTAGTGATACTTTATAGGTTCGCGTTCTCCTTGAAGAGAGCTTTGTAATGAGCCTTTATGTGTCCAAAATAAAGGTGGTATGAATGAGATATCTTGTCTCAAACTTGGGCATTTGGTACCATGCTTAAAGAGGAAAAATAGTTTATTTTTTGTCCCACATCGGTGGAATGAGTAAACTGGAAGGGAGTATATTGTGTATAAATAGAGGCCTAATTCCATATTTTTCACACATCAAATCAATAAGTATTATTATTGATTTCTAACATATGGAGTACGCATTTGTAAAGGTGAAATTCCGGGCAGTTTTGTTAAGTCCGACAATACAACTTATTGTTTCGGTTGTTGTACCCTGGAAAACAGACGACGAATCTGTTTAAAGGGAAGCGTGTCAAACACGTGCCTCAGCTCTTTAGTGCTAAACGTGTCTAACATGTATCTCGACTTGCTGGTGATTTAGAAGTCTTTTCTTTATTTTATTGTTTTATTTAATTATCGTTTATTATTATCTCTGTGTTTGTTTTTCTGTTATTTATATTCTGTTATTTAGTTTATGTTAATTTAATTAATTTTATTTATTTGATTTGTAAATAAAAGTGTTATAGTTTCCCTACAATCTTAAAACAGATTATGTGTAACAGAATTAAACACTTTTTTTGCTAAAATCATATTAATTTAATTAACAGATTTTTATACAAACTGTATTCTCTCGAAACTAAAATTGTGTTTCTTTGGGAAATCAGTTTTCACGTAAACAGAATTTTAATTAACGGATCTGGTGTTACAGATCTATAAAAGATTTTAAAAAACCAGTTTATCGTATTAGTTTGTGTTGAAATCATGATGAGTATATATTCAAACTCATCGTTTAGTTGTTTATTACGTATGTTATAGTTTTAACCTAGAATTAATGAAGCCACGGTTGAGTTTCTTTGAATCAGATTTGGTACAAGTTTGTATAAACCATGTCGAGTTTATTAGATACCAAATTGTTTTAATAGTTCTTAATTGTATTCCGTTAGAATATTGACAACTTTACTTGTGGTAACATAATTGTGACCCTAGTGAATCTTGTAAATGTAATTGGTGCGCCTTACAGCATGATTAGAATCATGGTGAATTTAGATTCATTGAAACCAAGTGGAGTTTGTTTGACACAAATCTCATAAAAGATAAGTTGTTATTTTATGAGATTATTAGAACGTATTCATTGATCTCATAAAGTGCAAGATCTTATTTTATTATACTTTTGAAACGTGTTCAATGAAATCTAGAAGATTTTTTTTGAAACAAGATGTTGACAGTGATATGAGTTATTATTAATTATCAAATTACATACACTATTTTTATTAAATTAGTGGAAGAGTTTGTTTGACTTGTGTAATTCATTGTAAATTGGGCCGAGTTTAATTATAAACCAGATATAATTCTTAAAACATTGTTGAGTTTATAGATATATCTATAGAAACCTTGTCGAGTTTAAAGGTAAATCTATAGAAACCTTGTGGAGTTTCTTTAGTAGAATGGATCTACTGAAACCTTTTTAAGTTTCATTGTAGAAATAGATCATGTGAAGTTAAGATCTTTTGAATGAACATTGACAACATAATATTACATATGTGTTTTTTGGTAAAAACGTTATGTTATAGCTGATATTTACTTTAATTGTTTAGTCGAAAGACTTCCTTTAAAGTGGGTTTTGTAAAACGGACCTTACAAAATGTTTTCTTTTTAAACAAAAGTCGATGTAATTCGCTTGGTTAAGAAACACTATGTGATTAACACGTTGTTAATAGTACCAAAATTAGTGTCAACTAAATCATGGGATCTCTTAATAACATTCGGAATGTCACGAGTGACATCAAAAGGGAGACCAATACTTACTTGTACGGTAGATGCTTTGAAGCATTCAGAAACTTGTTGTGCCATAACTATGCGTTATATGGCCTGAATGACATGAAAACTGAGGCCATGATGAAATCCAACCATAGCTAATGGTGCATTCGCACTTCTGTATCATGTCATGTATATGGTGATAAGAGTTTGATTAACTCTTATAATGCAGTTGAGAATGGAGAGAACGAGTTTGAGCAACTCTTCAACTGCGAATATCAAGGAAAAAAGAAGATGTGAAACACATTTGGAACAGACACTAAGTTAACCAACGTTGTGTGTGTCGAAGATTCGTAGGAATCTTATGTCCGGATGGTTGCTTAATGAAATTTGGCTTTCATATGTGTTTGAATCAAATAAAAATAGATTTAACGAATAACATAAATTTAGTGCATACGGGTTATGCCTTTAAAATGGTTCAGTTGATTATATTTTATAATGTTCATTTTTAAATGTATGTTATGACTTACTTTGACATGTTTTAAATTTTTAACCAACATGTTGTCCAATTAAACCAAATTGGATACCCATTTTTGTATTGACACGGATTACAAAATCAAAACTTAGGTTGAAGCCAATTGATAAGTCTTTTCTCTTGGTTGAACAAAAATAACCAAAAAAACCTTGATAGGATTCACATGGTTTTATGTGATTTGGAATTGATACCTACTAAGGTATAGAGTATCGTGTACTTCATCATATTGGCTGAATGTGATACAAAATATTGACATCTACACTTACTTGAGAGTAAGGATATAGACAAGCTTGATCTATATACATAAGTTGTGAACAAACTTATTATCGATAATAAGGTGATTCGAAGTTATTGGAGGTGAATATGTGTCTCCATTTCTTAATTTTTATGCTAAACTTAGAGTAAGACACAAATTCATTGCTCTTGATATAGAAAAGAATCATGCCTTCGAAGAAATGGTTAATGTCATGTTCTTAAGTCCAAGTTTAAGCCATGGCATGTGGGGGAACGCGATTATATCGATTACTTATCTTTTAGATAAGATCCCTTGTAAATAAAATAAGATACTTCTTACGAACTATGGGTGAGAAGAAAACTATCTTATAAGTACTTACAAATGTGGGGGATATCTAGCTAAGATATCCGTATGAAATTCATGGTTCAAAAGATTGGACATAAACCTATGGATTGTATGTTCACAGGATTTGTTATGAATAGCAGTGCTTATCGTTTCATTGTACATGAATCGAAAATAGACAGAGTAATGGAATTAAGGAATGATTCATTCTTCGGAAATATATTCCTTGTTTACGAAGGAAATTGAAAGATCATCTAGAATAGATGACGAGGTTGTCCAAGGTTAGAGACAACGAGATGATATGATCTCTTAGATGAGAGACAAGATTGACCCAAGGAGAGGTTGAACCTAGAAGAAACAAAATGACATGAACCGCGAGATTGGTTGGATTTGATTTTTGTTTCTTTTATGGTAGAAAATGAGTCTACTTCTTACTGAGAAGCAATAACTTCTTTGAAAGGGTATCAATGAGAAGAAGCCAAAAGTGAAATAGATTATACTTTACAAAGTAAACTTAGAAGCTCGTGGGTGTACCTTAAGTTGTAAACCACTAGGCTATAAATGGATCTTAAAAAAACAGATAAATTCGATGTCACCATTGACATATGCATGTCACCATTGACATGTGCAAAGAAATATTGGTAATCAAAGAATTTAAAAAACGTGAAGGTCTATCTTCCTTTGATGCTTATTGGCATGTTACACGAAAAACCTCAATTATGATGGTACTTTATTGACCGCATTAAGAAATTTTGGAAGTTTCTTTTGTGGATGTGAAAACGATATTTCTAAACAGGGATTTAGAAGAAGGAACTATACATGAACCAGCCTGAGGGTTTCATAGTTCCTATGCTAGAAAGAAAAGTTTGTAGGCTAATTAAGTCATTATATGGTTTAAGACAAGCTATCAAACAATGACATCAAACTTTTTGACCATATCATGTTAGAATGTGGATTCAAAATTAATGTATGTATGTGTGATCAATAGTAAATATGTACTCTTGTGTTTATACATGAATATACTTATCACTAGAAGTGATAACAAGATGAATATATCCACTAATGATCTGTTGGAGTCAATATTTGACATGAATTTCATTAGTTGTTGGGTTTGTTGAACCCATATGGATTCGTTTTGAAGTCAAGCATTAAGAAAAACAATATTATTGAGAGGTTCAATGTGGGGGATTCCGGCCTAGCTAGAGTCGAACGACATTTTTTAAATCTAATTAAAATAGAGGTAAAATTGTTTCCCATTTTGAATACTCAAAGAATATTGGGTATCTTATGTGTCTAATGACGTGTGTATGATCTGATTTAGAACTTATAATCAGGCAAGCAGATATACTAGTAATTCAAGTGGGGACCATTTGAATAAGTATTACCTGAGTACTATGATACTAATAATATTGCATTATGGAAGATATCCTACTATCAAGTGATAGATTAATGCAAATATAGATTCTTACATATAAGAATCTAGATCCACTAGAGGGGATGTATTTATCCTAAGTGGAAAGTTATGTCTTAGAAATCTTGAAAGTATTTCAAAGAGACAATTATAGCTAAATCTATGATGAAATATGAATTTATTATTTGAGATAAACTTATAGATTATGTAGGATAGTTTACGTTAATTCGTAAAGGACATACCAAGATGGTGTATACCGGTAACGGCCATGTTTATAAAGTGTGATAGTCAATAGAATTTGGCAGAGCTCATATCACAAATGTAAAACGGTAAGTCGAGACATATCCATCATAGATTATGATTGTTGCGACAACTACTCTCAACTAGAGTTATCACGACTGACTACATAACGTCAAAGGATAACATCGCGGATCCACTTACGAAAGGCTTAACAGAAATTAAATTGACAGAATTTAAATGATAGAAAGTAATTAACAGTAATGAAGAAAGCAGTAAAACAAAGATGAGGCACGTGTTAAACACGCTTCCCTTAAAACAGATTCGCCGTCTGTTTCCCAGGGTACAACGTCTAAAGCTGTTGTACAGCCGGACTTAACAAACTTGTCTAAAAGACACGGAAGCCTTGCGTGTTTCTGATCGACGAGCTGCTGGAAAACTGTCTAATAATGGAGTAAGGAAAAAGCTGCGTTTTTTCTGATGTATATAACTGAATGAGAAGAGGTTATATTTATACTGAAAACTTTACTTGTTCTCAAAGAAAATATGTGACAATCCGTCAATTTATGGTTGATATTTTATTCTCAAGTATTATTTAAAAACATTATTTTAATGTTATATTATGAACTCACTTATTTTTGGGAAGAAATATTGGATTTACGTCTTGAAGTAGCATCGACAACGTCTAAATCGGAGGATTCTACGTTACGTGCTTACGTTTACATACACCGTTTTGGTGACAGTCCGACATTTCAGAAAATAAATTTATCCGTGAATATTATCTTGAGATTTTAAATTTGTGTTGGTTCATAAACTCACAAATTTACGAGAAGAGATTAGGACTTATGATTATAATTTAACGTCCTTTACGACTAAACCGGAAACCTTAGGATTACGTATTTACGTTTTCGAACTCCGTTTTGGATGAGAAAATTTTTATTAGATTCGTTTTGTGTCGTTGATTCATAATTTATAAAAACTTTTTTGTAAAACGACCCGAGGGCACACAAATCGAGGAAACTAGAATCGAGGAGTACCCGTAAATTAGTGGAGATGAGACAAGTGGGACACTTTTCCCACCCCCACTAAATAAAATGGCAAGACAAAGCTTCACCAACACACATTTGAGGTGTCCATTTTCTAGTAAAAAGTAGGACACATGTCTTAGTTTTTCAAGAAAACCACTAATCCTCCAAAACTAGCTAACATAAACAACCAACTCACTTTGTTACATGCAAAACTCACACACACTCTCCTTTCTCTCTATATGTGACCGTCTCATATCACCCAAAAACACCCTATTTCATTAAAAATTTAACCATGAACTTAAGCTATAATCAACATATGTTGATAGTTACTTAAAAAGATGAAGATTGGAGGTGATCTTAACATGTGAAAAGGAGTTTTCAAGGGAGTTTGGGGCTGATTTCTCAAGGAGTTTTCATGAAGATCAAGGGCTGATTTTTCAAGGAGTCTACAAATACTTGGTGATCCTAGAAGTAGTGTTGATATATCATAAGATTGGTTACCCAAAACCAAGTCTTGTTGATCATCAACCTCATCTTTTCATCACCTTGGTGGTATAAAGATTGTTCTTCCTATCCTCTTGTTATTTTGATTATGTAATCTTGTATTTTCTTTATTTATGTATATGTATATGATGATGAATGATGATAAAAATATTATGTGGGGATTTGGTGTTGATAAACATGGGTAAAAAGATGGAAAACCACATGTAAAATGGTTAAAAATCTTGCTAAATATGATGGCTGTATAAAACAGTAAGTAACCAAATGATAAACAGATAAAATGGCATAGTGGAATCAATTTACAGTAGGTATTAGATGTCATACACATGTGAGAGTTGGCCATGCAATGGAATCATCAAAATGAGTGAGATATGATCAAAACAAAATTAGTATACCAATCTGAATAGTCTGTTTTGTAGGGACTGTTAAGGATACTTAGACATGGATTGAGAAGTATCTATATCTAAGTTATTTGTAGCACATAATATGGATTTTATGTCAACAAAAAATGAGCTTCTATCTCCTTATAGAACTCAAGATATGATAAAAATGGTGAAAGTGAAACTAAAAATCAGATTTTGTGAAATTAAAGTTTAATAGTATTATATAAGCACTCAAAATAATATAGTATAAAATGTGAAATTAAAACCCACTAACTTATATATTTCATTTATATAAATATGTATAAGGATAAATAAATGGACATTATATAAAAATGGTAGTTTGGTAAGTTTTATAAGTTATAAAAATTATAAACATAATTTTTACGTCTTTTTGGCTAGTATCGTAAAATTAACGTTTTTCGTCAATTAAAACTTAGACGATCGGACCCGTCTAATGTAAACTTTTTAAAAGTCATATACTGATATACAAGTACTTAATACAAGTAAAAACCGATAAAACCCGAACTATATAACATACGGACATTAACGGGCTAAATTAGCATTATTGGGCTATTAATCCAACTAAATGAGCTAAACACTTATAAATTTACTTATTGGGCTTAACCCACTTGGCCCAACATGTAAAGTATAATACTGATATTAAAAGTATAATTGGGCTAATGAAAAGTATTGGGCTTGTAATAGGCTTATTGGTCCTAAAACATATAAACAAGATAAACTAGTGAAACTAGTATAAAAATGTTACCAACACATAAACACTATAATGAATGAGTAAATGAGAATGTATAAACCCACTTTATCATCATCATATATAAAATCATCATATGTATACATAATTGTTATTTTTATAAATTCATTGGACAAAATTCTCAGACGAGTATTATTTGTCTAGGTTTCCGTGATTGAAGCACGTACCGTACATCCAAATCGCCGATAACCGCCTTCCCACATCAACGTGAGTTCATAGCCTCGCACTCTTTAAATGTTTTTATGAAATGTTTTATAAACCCGCGAGGGAGATAACATGATAGTTTTGATAAAATAGGATACCATTTGTCCCGATTGTTTGTTTATTGATTTGGACCCGAATGATTGTATGACCCGATGAATGATTATATGACCCGATGTATGAAATAAAATGGATTATTAAAGTTAGGTTATGTCACTAAAAGTCCCATTAGCATGAATTGTGAACTACCGGGATTTGGTAGACGCTTATGCATATAATAATACTATTTGGGGATTATCACCCCAGTTCGCGCCTTGACGGTTGATCCCTGTCGTGCCACATTGATTCGTAAGCGAATTTATGTATGAGAAGATTTACACAAGCGTGATTATTGTGACGACACGCTAAGTTAGATGGGCAAATGAGTTTCGGGTTAGCTACCCGTTGTTTGTTGTAGTAAGGTAACAATGTCATGCGGCTTATAATAATCCAAATAATGAAAATACTGCTTTATGCATTGAATTACAATATATTGCCTGACTAGCAATACAGGGTCTTATTATTAATATTATGTTCGTGTTTTGGTTTTATATAACCATATCCATATAACGGTTTTTATTTAACTTTATACAACGTTATAAAACGTATTGTATGATGTTTTTACGACTTTGGTTCGTATAATGATTTTGAAGGCAAAAGCCTATATTATGATTTTTGATAAGGATTTGTATAAAATGACTTTGGCTATCTTATAGCCTATTATAATGATTTGTACAAAGTGATTTTCGGTAATAAATATATACCGATGATATATTAATTGTTTTCATTAAACTCTATGAATTCACTCGGTGTTTTCGCTGACCTTTTCTTTTAACATGTTTATCTCAGGTACTTGAAGGTAATTCTCGGGAAGACAACAAGAATTCATGGCCCGCACTTAAATAATAATTTCCATTCAAATGGTTTGTAAAACCTGTATGAAATACAATGACTTGGGACCTATGTAAATTTGATATTTATAAATGGAAATGCTTTATTATTAAACGATGCGATTTTTAAGCGTTGTCTATGATGTGAGTAATGTGCTATCCCGTAACACCAACGAGTCTTCCGCTGTATTGAATTGTGTATATTTGGGGGTGTTACAGTTTGGTACCAGAGCTCTCGTTATAGAGAACGAAAGATTTTTAAAACCAAGGTTTTGAACAAAACATTTCAAAATCTTTTAACTATAAACATTTTTCACAAAATGTCTAAAAATCTTTTGACTATAACGGTGCCGAAGAATTCCCGAGTTACCGACAAGGCCAGACTGAGAAGTGTTATTTTAATATATATAACTTGGATTATATATATATATATATATATATATATATATATATATATATATATATATATATATATATATATATATATATATATATATATATATATATATATATATATATATATATATATATATATATATATATATATGATGTAATTTTATTACATGATTGTTTGATGATTATTTTGATATTTATACGAGGTATTTATACGACGTAGATTGTCACAAGAAACCCTAACACCCCTAGAAAATCAATCGAAGCTATTTCCGTAGGAATTCTAGCTATCCTAGATCTAAACCAAGTTTCCGATGTTTAGGATCCCAAAAAAATGGTTGATATTCGTAGAAATGTAGATATTAGTTGATTGCGATATTGAAGAAGAATTGGCGAGATTAAATCTGATATCGATGTCATGACGATCTTTCCTTATAGAGTGGAGTTTGACAAAACGTTACCACCTGGAAAGGTGTCATCTGATTCGGTGTCACCCAATTCTTAAATTTGAAATCGAAAAGGTGAATGTTGCACTTGAGGCTATCATTGGAACCATTACCCAAAAGCCTCATGCCACTAGTACCTTTCCGAGAAGTCTAATTGAATGTGTGATTCATTTCATACTAGTGACTCATTTGATAATTATTGTTGGAAAGAGCTATAGGATTGGAAATTAAGTGTTGTTCATATCGAGCTTTTATTGCCCTTTTAAGGTCTAAGAATAAGGTTGAAAGTATTGGAGAATGAGGTAGGATATCGAATTGAGTATGAGTTGGTTGAAACTTGACTAAAGTAAAAATATAACTCGTATGGAATAAGAAATTGTTAAGAGGAAATCGTTAAGTTCTGTGATTGAATAAAAAGGTTTTAAATGATTGTTGTTTCGTATTAAGGGTTGTTCATAGGACATTGTCCACTAACGAGGATGCCCATTGTCCAAGAAATAAATTGAAGAAATCTTCTTTGGAATTGGGACCAATGGATCTTCCGGGACATGTGGAACACCTAATGACTCTTGTAGATTAGTATTCATTGTGGTATCTTTTAAAATAATCCCTAACTTAACTGAGACATCACTTGGTAGGATGAGTTCTTGGAATTGTATGACATAGTGAAACGTAATGTGTTACGGTACAATTTTGACTTGTTTGTAATTAATGAAAAGACTACCTTTGATTGCTAAATTCTACATGTATCGATGTTATTTATCCTTTATTGCTTCATCCTAATGTTCGCATTAGTGATGCAACCATTGAACAAGTGCTCATCTCGATTTGAGTTACGTAGTGAATTATTCTTTTTGAGTGCCATCGAGGTCATGAACCTCATGATTAATTGGCTATGCTCATTTCCTATTATATAGTAGTTAGTTCTTGGTGAACAACTCTTGATCACTCTTTTGCAGATCACTCGTTGTTTTATAAGTTAAATCGGTATTCCTTGAGAATAATTGGATTTTCATCACTATACGGATTATTTAAAGTGAGATTTATAAATAATCATTATCGAAGTAAAGTTGTTTATGAAACGCTTTGGAAACTTAATTGTTTTCATAACAAAGAAAATCTTTGTAAATTTATTCTTGATTTTCATTTAAGAATTAAGCATGAAAATGTTTTTATTATAAACATGATGATAAAATTTGGACGAACTGAGTATTGCATCGTTAATCTTGAAATTGTATATAGTTGCGCGCCTACATACAATTTGGAATAGACCATGCAAGGCTGATTAGTAGTCACCATAAAACTGATTAGTAAACACTACATTTTCTTTAAAGATTGTGTAAGATTAAATTTTATGAGATCTGCATGAAGTGAAAAATAGGGACATAATGTTAGGGACACCTACATATGTGCCTGTAGCATCTATTCTTCTGAGTCGAATTTACTCATCTGTGGAAATTGTCTTATTTGAAAATTGACAATTCTTTCTTGTCCAATTCTCCCGTGGTGAGATTCTTGGGAAAAGTATCTGATTACCGAGTGTTGATACCCGACTGGATGTATCGACGTTCCTATCATTTCTTTTGATTTGATTTCATTTGAATGACCTGGGTAACGATCCGAGGAGCTTTCGAATGCGTACTCAAATTATGAAAACATGGGATATATTCATATTCGTTAAATGTTTTCGTCTATATATGATTTGAAATTCTCTCGCATAGATTATGCGTTGACCTTACTCTTTTAATGGTAGTTGTGTCTCCATATATCCTTGAATTTGTGAAGGATTATGAGTTATTATTAGTCTTTTGAGAAGTTCACATCTTATCAACGGTAATGAAACTAGAAAGTTGATAGTGCCAGTAGAATGGACTGATTGATTATGACATGACGACATTGTCTTAATTGATGGGAACTCGAGTAGAATTCCCCTAAATGATAAGATGTTGATTATCAAAAGTGATCTAAATAATTCTTGATGGATGACCATATCCTGCATTTAGACTTGAAATTATACCGTGAATGGTTGTGAATTAGTCATAGATATTATAATCTAGAAAGAACCTAATATGAATTTATTAAAAGATGGTTCCGTTATCTGAAACTTTAGGAGGTATTTGTTGGTAAATTACCTAGACTTTCGCCATTAAGGCAAGTTGAATTTGGTATTGATTATATTCTCGGTGCTGCACCTGTGGCGTGTGCACTGTACGTCAGCACCATCTGAATTAAAGGAATTACCGTACAACTGAGAGAGTTGTCGGAGAAAGATTTTATTCTACCGAGCTCGTCATCATGAAGAGCTATGGTGTTATCATTCCTTATATTTATAGATTACTGTGAACTGAGTAAATTGACAATCGAAAACGATATCCATGACTCGAAATGGAAGATTTGTTCGATCATTTACAAGGTTATAGCGTATGTTTTAAAGATTTGATCCATGGCATGGTTATCATCAACTTCGCGTCCGCGAAGAAGATTATCTATTCCAATCACTACATCCAGAACTTGTAATGACCATTATGAGTTTCATGTTATGTCGTTTGGATTGACTAATACACATGTAGCAACCATAAAATTGGTAAATCATGTGTGTAGGCTGTAATTTGATAAATTCATGCTTATGATCATTAAAGACCATCTGTTTGTTATAAGAATAGGAAGGAGTTAGTAATTATTTATAGATTACCCTGAATTGACCGAACAATAAAAACCTGTACCTTAAATATTTACCATGTGATTAAAGACTAAATCCTTTACATTATTTGACCGTGTGATTAATAAATAATGGAATCTATATCGACTCTTCAAAAATTAAGAGCCCTTTTAAGATTTTGGGTTTTACCAAAAAGAAAGTGTGTGATACCCTAGAACCGAGGTCACTAACATTACCCTAAATTACGCTTATTTTTGAAATTTTTAATAAATTTTATTTGCTATATATTTTATTATTTTGGTGGAAACCGATGTTCGAGGTTATAATTTTGACGATTGACGATTTAGGAAGGACGATGACGAATACGATCCCGATGGATGCCCAAATTTCTATAATTATTGTCGTTTTATCGATATTGTAATTTTTCGAGAATTTTACTTACGGTTCGTGTTAAGTCGAGTCGGGTGAGTTTTATTGCTTTCCGGGTACATTTAAAGTGTCCTAAAAGTATTTTGGAGTGTTTGGGATGATTCTTGACTCCCGTAAAATTTTCTAAAATGACTAGTGAGTCAATCCCGTAAACTTATAGGGTCGTTTTCACTTGAGGACAAAAGAAAGCCCAAATTGCACCCTTGGTCCCTCCCATTTTACAAAAGGAAAAATCAAGAACACATACTTCACATTTCACTTCAAAAAAAACCCACCCTCCCTTTTGCTCTCTCTAGGCCGACGGCCAACATCACCAAACCACCACCACTTCAATTTTTCTTGGTTTTTGATTAATTCCAATTAAAGACCACTTCCTAAAACCCTTTTGTAAGTGTTAATCCATGGTTAATTCCAACATGCATTAACATGAATTTTTCCAAAAATTAAAGATTTTTCAAAAGTTTAATTTGATGTTAATTGGGCATTTGCATGTTTAATTCATGGAAGAATGATGTTAAATCACCAAACAAATCAACCAAAATCAATTTGGTTGATGGGTTTTGACCACCCAAACCCCACGGCACAAGGGGGGTGTTTGGGGGATCATGGTGGTTGTTGTTTTGATGTTAGATTATGTGTTTAAACCTATTTTTACATGTTTTTAGATGGGTAAATCCATTTGCATGTTTATTTTTATGATTGGGTTTTATGAGGATATTGATTAATAGGGGCTTAGGACTGATTATGATGTTTGGGTATGATTAGGAGTACTTAGGATGATGACTAATGTCGATAAATGGGTTTGAAAACGAGCGTTGGTATGATTTTGGTATAGTTGATTTTAGGCAGAAAGTTTGAGGTGTTTTTGTAAAAATTATTTTGTAAACAGGTCTTGTGGTTAGGATAGAGTTGTAAAGCATCTTCTTAGCTTCGATTTGGTATAAGATAGAGCTTACGACTCCTAACGAGTCAAAAGTTACGACGTTTTGAAATTCGTGTACCGGGAGATGAAAACCGTCATAATCCGAAATTATGCTTGGTTTTAGGTCAAATCCCGGGGACTATAGGTTTAGTTTGGTAAATGGTCAAAGGTGGATTTTTGGTCTCAAACCTGCATATTTGAGTATATTATAAGACTTAGGTGTCAAATGGGTCAATGGAGTATTTTAAACGGGTCAAATGAGTCCGACTTGGTCAAAGTACAATTTCAGTCCGAAAAACGTAGTTTTGGTAAAGTGTTGAGTAACGGGTCATAAAAGCGAAAACTTTTATTGGGATTAAATATATGTTTTCTACAGGACTTAAGGTATTTTTGGTAATTTTCACAAATTTTATAAAAAGGGTTAAGTCTAGTAAAACAGTCCGTACTTTTGGTAAGTATCGGCGAAAATGTGTAAAAATGAATAACGTTAATAATATGGACAAATGGTATAAAACGAGTAACACTTGATTGTTTCGTTTTGGCGTGAGTTGTAATTATCACAAGTGACTAATATGTATGTATTTTATACAGTACCAAAAGGTTTATAAATGAGATTACTCATTACGCGTTATTGGTTTGATAGGTGTTGATTTACCCGGGCATCCTCATCGTCGTCAGTGACCGTCACTCGAACTATCGACTACTTGTTATATAAGGTGTGAATTTATAGCCTCGCTTATTATTATTTCAAACTGTTTTACCCGCGAGGGAAATGCATGCTAGTTTTCAAAATGAACATATGTCATGAATGATTGTTGGACCCGAATGTTGCCTTGAAATTGTGTTGAGTACCTAGTTGCAAAAGGCCCTAATTTCATGAACTATTAACTATTGTTTAGTCCTAGCGTGGATTAGAAATAGCCGCTTATACAAAGTGATAGTACTATGGGGTTGACTACCCTATCCGAGACGAGGGCTAGTACGTTGATACCCCCTGCAGACGGATAATTTGTGATAAGAGATAAGGTATAATTGCAACTGATGCCTTAGTAGGGGCACTGGTTTCATCTGAATCACGCCGGTAATTATTACGCGGGTGATTGAGTTAACGGTTTAGTGTCATGAGCTTAAACACAATTGTCAGTACCTTGAATATAGATTGTTTGATCGACAAGTCTATGAATGATCGTGAATGGTTTTATTTCACATATGTTCAAAATGAATTGTAAAACCTATGAATTCCACTCAACGTTTTCGTTGACCAAATTTAGCATGTGTTTCAGGTAACCGCTGAAGTGTAGCATGGAGCATGCATTGGATGGAAGTTGTGTGTGGAGCTTGGAGTCTACTTGTTTTTCCGCCCAGTATTACTTAAACATTTTTAACTTTGATGTCATGTTGTTGTGAAAACTGTAACTTTTGGGGGTTGAGATTCATGGGGACCGAAACGCAAAACTCTGTTGTATCATTTGGGGTTGGAAAACTGTAGACATGTAACTTTTTAACAATTTTTAATTTAAGTTTAAATTTGACGTCTCTTTGGAGTCGTTCGATATATCTTGTGTGCGATGATAACTGCCTAGCACCCAAATGTTGTAGTTCCGCTGCGCATAGCATTTGGTGGGGTGTTAGAGATTGGTAATCAGATCCATGAGTTATAGAGAACTAGGTCATTTTGAAAATTCCTAAACTATAACTTTTGGTGTCGTAAGAAATTGTCCAAGCGCACACAACTATCCTGCATGGCTCCGGTAAGGTTTATTTTTGTATTCATGGCATTGACGTATACTTTTCAGTTGAAGTATATATGTGGGTATTTATTACGTAGATATGGAAATTACTATATGTAAACGTTGAAATTATACGCGGAATACCCGATACCGTAATTCTTGTATTACGTATGCATGAGCATCATATTATCGCATTTTGGGCATGTGTACCACCTTTGCATTGCATTTGCATGCATGTATTTATAAATATTGCATAGTAATCTTACGTACCCTCCAAAATTCTCTGTTATTGCAGGAATGGCCGAGGTACCGCCTAATGGTAATGGAGACGATTATGTCGTAGGTCACGAAGGGGGACCGTTTCCTCCGAACCCGCCGGATAATGACAATGGATGGATCGCTCCAGAAGAAGCAATAGAGTCGGGAAATGACAGTGACAAAAGTGACGTGGACAACTTCAGTATCAGTAGCGATGGTAGTGAGGATTCTGAGGAAGAGCCCGAGGAACCGGTGGATGATGGAATTCCCGAGAACGCTGTCGGTCAGACCGAACCTGATTTATTTCAATCTCCAAATTCGCCAAAGGGTTATGAAGTGCCTCCGACCGACCGATATGAGCAGCAACCCTTTCGTCGCCCGATGGACAATTGTAAGGACTACTTGAAGACAGTGTCAGGGTTTGTTCGAGTAAGTAATGGGAGTGGTGCAGAATCCAGCAATTCATCTAAATCACAATCTATTCATGAGAATATCGCGAGGGTCTATTTTTCGAGACCAAGACACTACTGGGATCCCGAAGGTCGTTTGAGGAGGATGGATAGGTTGATGTATGAGCGGTTTTTGGTGGAGACCAGGGTAATTAAGAGGTTTGATAAGAATGAGAGGGAACACCAAATATTATTGGCAAGAACTTCAAGGATTGAGTATGATGGAAATGCAAACAAGAGTGATATCAACAGTCTGAGATCGATGATCGCGACCTTGAGCGCCAGTCTTGATCGAGTTAGGGAAGATCAAGCGAGATTGTCTAGGATGCAGAGTTGGGAGCATCGAGTGAGAGCATCCTTACCCCCAGATTGGAGATTTGTGGACGACTTGGAAATGGAAGCTAATGACTTCATGATCCAGCCACCTGCCAGAGGTGTTTGTATCACTGTGGGAAATCATGTAGCGGTTGAGTGTGGGTATACCTCAGGGACGAAGAAGGCGACTGAATGTGGGCCGAACGACAAAGGAAAGAGGAAGATGGATGAAGTGGACGAGGAAGATAGCGACGAGGAACCCGAGGAAGATGATGATGAACCGCCATCCAAGAGGCCGTGTGGATCACCACATGCCTAGTTGCTTGTCTTGTATTTTATCTTTGATCGTTGTAATAGAACTATTTTAGACTTTTGTATGATGGCATTGTGACGAAAAACTTGAGGACTTAAGTTTTATGGTGAATGGTTGTAGTGGCAATACTTGTCATAATTTTGGTTGATTATCAATACAATCCATGTTTACCTTTCATGATCTGTGATATGTCTTTAATTTGATCTTTTGTGATGTGAATTGATGAATGTTAGTAACTCTGTAGTGATGTGTCATTGTATTTATATTATGTCTTGAAAGAGAAATCCATCTTAATCTTGATGTGTATACTTACATTGTTTTTCTATTTTCCCTGTCTTTCCAGAGAGGTGTATTTGATAACGCACCATGCCTCCAAAACTAACAGCCGACCGTGTGAACACGATGATTCAGGAAACTATTGCGAATGCGCTAGAAGTAGATCGAGCAGGGAGGAACCCAGACCAAGGCAGAAATGTGGGGAGACAGCAAGCCCCAAGTGAGTGTACTTACTCTAGCTTTATAAAATGTGGTCCCACGCAATTTCGTGGAACTGGTGGAGCTCTAGAACTCAGGAGATTGTTAGAAAAGGTCGAGAGTACTTTCGAGATTAGTGGTTGTTCAGAAGCGAACAAGGTCAAGTTTGCGGCTGCTACTTTTCTTGACGACGCATTGAGTTGGTGGAACACCCAAGTAGCCACTGTTGGGTTAGCAGTAGCGAATGCAAGAACATGGACTGCAACTAAAGCTCTATTGACCAAGAAGTTCTGTCCTGAAGAGGAGCTAGGTCAATTGGAAGATGAGTTGAGGCACCTGACTTTGAGAAACAATGATATCACTGCTTACACCAGGAGGTTTAATGAATTAAGCCTTTTGTGTCTCGATACCTTTGCTGATGATAGCAAGAAGATGAAACAGTACATCAAAGGTCTGTCCAGTAATATCAAGGGTGAAACGACTTCGTCTAAACCTGGGTCGTTTGATGAAGCGGTCCAGATGGCTCACGCATTGATGGATGTCAAACTCCAAGACAAGAAGAACTTCATTGCTGAAGGAAATAAGAGGAAGTGGGAGGCGGCATAAAGCAATCAATCCCAGGGTCAAAGCCGAGGTGGAAACCGTAATAACAATGTTCAGAACCGCAATCAGCAGTTCAACCAGCGAAGGAATGATGGGATGAGAGCTGTGACAAACCCTAGAGGAGCGAAGGTGAATCCCCACTGTGGTCGATGCAACTTGTACCATGTAGGGAGTTGCCCGCCTGCGTGCGGAAAATGTGGAAAAGCGGGCCATAGGATGTCTGATTTCCGAACAAAGGGGGTAGCCACTGGGGCGAATGCTACGAGAGTGATGGGTTGTTTTGGATGTGGAGAAAGAGGCCACAAGCAAGGAAATTGCCCGAAGGCAGGAAACAAGCAAGGAGGTAACAATGCTGCTGCCGTGTATCAAGTAGGGACGGTTGATAAACCACACGGTCCTAACGTGGTTACCGGTACGTTTTTGCTAGACGCTTGTTATGCTAGTATTTTGTTTGATTCTGGTTCCGACAAGAGTTTCGTAGATGTTAAATTTAGTCGTCACATCGATAGAAAACCGGTATTGTTAACGACTAGTTATAACGTGGAGTTAGCCGATGGGAAAATCGTTAGTACGAATTCTATACTGAAAGGGTGTACCTTGAAGTTAGGAAATTACGCTTTTGAAATCGACTTAATGCCTATAGAGCTAGGATCGTTTGATGTGATCGTGGGAATGGATTGGCTGATGGCGCACAGTGCCGTGATCGTCTGTGGAGAGATGTTAGTTCAGATCCCGTTGAGGAATAAAGTCTTGACTGTGAAGGGAGACGAATGCACTTCTCGTTTGAAAGTGATTTCTTGTTTGAAAATGATGAAGTATGTAGAAGATGGATGCGATGTGTTTTTGGCACAAGTTTCTTGTGATGGTGATTTAGAGGCGAGGATTGAAGAGGTACCTGTAATTTGCGACTATCCAGAAGTTTTTCCAGATGAGTTGTCGGGTTTACCACCCACCCGTGAGGTCGAGTTTCGAATCGATTTGGTGCCAGGAGCTACGCCGGTTGCGCGTGCGCCCTATCGATTAGCACCATCAGAGTTAAAGGAATTATCGGATCAACTGAAGGAGTTGATGGACAAGGGATTTATTAGACCGAGCTCATCACCATGGGGAGCGCCAGTGTTGTTTATGAAGAAGAAGGATGGTTCATTTCAGATATGTATTGACTATAGAGAACTCAACAAGCTGACGGTTAAGAATCGGTATCCATTGCCGAGGATTGACGATTTGTTTGATCAATTACAAGGTTCCTGTGTATACTTAAAGATCGACTTGAGGTCAGGGTATCATCAACTACGTGTGAGAGAGGAGGATATTCCTATAACTGCCTTTCGTATGCGGTATGGACACTTCGAATTTCGAGTGATGCCGTTTGGGTTGACAAACGCGCCTGCTATATTCATTGACCTTATGAATCGTGTATGCAAGCCGTATCTAGATAAGTTTGTCATTGTTTTTATTGATGATATTCTTATTTACTCTAAGAGTAAGGAAGAGCACGAGAAGCACCTGAGAAAGATATTGGATCTGCTGAAGAAAGAGAAGCTGTATGCGAAGTTCTCAAAGTGTGAGTTTTGGTTAGAGTCTGTGCAATTCCTTGGTCACGTAATTGATAGCAAAAGAGTTCGCGTGGTTCCTGCCAAGGTCGAAGCGATCAGGGAATGGTCGGCACCGACAACGCCGACTGAAGTTCGACAATTCCTTGGTTTAGCTGGGTATTATCGGAGATTCATTGAAGGATTTTCGTTGATTGCGAAGCCATTGACAAAGCTTACCGAGAAGAATAGGGTGTATGAATGGGGAGATGAGAAAGAATTCGCTTTCAAAACGCTCAAGGACAAGTTATGTTCCGCGCCGATATTGTCGTTACCTGAAGGAACCGAAGATTTTGTAGTGTATTGTGACGCATCTCGTAAGGGTTATGGAGCTGTGTTGATGCAACGCGAGAAGGTGATTGCTTACGCGTCGAGACAACTGAGGAAGAATGAGGAGAATTACACGACGCACGATTTAGAATTAGGAGCTGTAGTTTTTGCGTTGAAATTGTGGAGACATTATTTGTATGGGACGAAGTATGTTGTATTCACTGACCACAAGAGTTTGCAGCACATTTTAGATCAAAAGGAATTGAAAATGCGACAGAGACGATGGGTAGAATTACTGAGTGACTATGACTGTCAAATTCGCTACCATCCTGGTAAGGCGAATGTTGTAGCGGATACACTTAGTAGGAAGGATCGAGAGAAACCTTTGAGAGTCAGAGCTTTAGTGATGACTGAGAGTGCTGATTTAACTGAAACTATACTAAAGGCTCAAGAGAGGGGACTAATGAAAGATAATGTTGAGTGATGAGACTGCTTTTATACATAGTCTCATCGTCCAATTAGGGCTTAAAATGCATTAAATATCATCAAAATACCCAAATATATGCTTGTGTTTGTTGCTTGTGTATTTTAGGTACGGATATTGAGAAAATGACAAAAGATCACAAGAATCATGCAAAAACGAACACGGGAAACGAAGCCGCACGATGAACCAAGCCCTAGTGAGGAATTTTCCAAAGAAAACCCTTGAAGATTTGAAGAATATTGAAGATTGGTCCTCCAAGTTTGAAGAATTGACACTTTATACCCTTGTATCTTCATAATTACAAGTTTGGTCCCTAAAGTTTGTCAAAATTACAAAAAGGACCCTTAACTTTGAAGAATTGGCAAATTTAGTCCCTCAACAAATCTAAATTGTCAATATTGGTCCTCCAAGAAGTCAACAAACAAGTCAAAACCTTGAAGTTTGAAGAAATGTCAAAAACAGCCCTTGAAAATTGAAGAAATTGCATGTTGAGTCCTTAAAACAAGTTTTTAAACTTGTTGTGCCAAATTTGACAACCTTCCCAAAGTTGTCATGTGTTAATTTGGCGCTGTTAGCCATTTTACACAAAGTGAACAAAAAGTGAATTGTGAAGGGCCAAATCTGCCAGACAAACAAACTAAAACCCTCCACTCACAGCTTGACACCTCACCCACTCACACCCTTCCACCAATCAGAATCCTCCATTCTGCCATGTCACCTATCGACTCACTTTTTAAACCGGTTTAATATATTAAACCTTCCCACCAAAACACTTAATTTGAAAAATCATTAACCCCAAACGGATTAAAACTCCTCTTAATCCTCCCTTAAACCCTAATTTTTCCAGGATGAACATCAACCAAATCAAAGGGTTTTTTGATGATTATTTCCAGAACCTTAATTAAGCACCTCTTAAACCTAAAACCATCCTTAAACACCCATCACCATCACCTCCCATGTGTGTGCAAGCATCCCCTGCCCCACTATTCACTCTCAAACAAAAATGGCCAGCAAGATCAACATCCCATAGCATTTTCTTGTTCCCAAAGGCAAAATAAACGATCCAGATTGCTTCTACACCACTGGCATCCCACAAAATGCCAAGAACATCACATGGCTTGGCTTTTGACTCAAAATTCAAAAATCGTCCAAGGGCAAGATTGGAACTTCACTTGTTAGGGTTTCTAGTTTCCATTCAGTTCTAGAATCTCATTGTAGCCTCTATATAAAGGCATTGTAGGAGTAGCATAGTTTCTGTTCTTTTTTCTCTTTTTTGTCACAACTTTGTAAGTCCTCTTTTTTATGAATGAAAAAAGTTGTAAGCTTGTTGATGAAAAGAAAGATCCAATATAATTTACATTGTTTGCTGGTTGTTTAAAATTCCAAGTTTGTTTACTTTTCAAGTTTGTTTTAAAATTCAAGTTTGGTGTTCAAAGGTTTCTGATTTTAAGATTTCTGTTCAAATTCAGGTTGTTAAACCTCATAAGCTTCTATATTCAAGCTCATATATGACCATACAACCCTGATATCTTGAAGATATCAAGGTGTAGTGGGTATAAAAGTTTGGGTAAAAGGGCTAAGTGAGGTGAAAAACCTTCTTGCTTATTTTTTTACATTTCTGTTTCAACTTTAAAGCTATAAGCTATAAGAAGACTTATCCATAAGTCCTCCTTGTAGCTTATTGCTCATATTACAGGTCACTTTTGTTGTTTTGAATTGATCTTAGCAGGTTCTAAACAAGGACAACATTTCATCACTTTTTGTTAAGAAAAATTCCATTAACATCTCAACAAAGTTCTGCATAGGCTCCAGCCTATATGGAGGTGGTTTTTCAACCACTAAGGGTCCTGGATGTAGGACCCTTAAGGTAGTTCTTGACTCCTTTTTCATTTTCTAATTTTTCTGAAATATATGTGATTTTTGTGATTTTTCTTGAAAGGTATTGATTGTTTGTTTAAGCTGTTAGTAGTTGCTCAAAATGGGGTTGTATGCATGTTAGTTTGAGTTTGATTCAGTTTGCTTGAGTTTGATAAGAATTGCTTTGTTAATTTGGAATTCAGTAAGTTTAAAGGGGTGTTTGGATCTAGTTTTTTTGATTGTGATTGATAAAAGTTTGTGAGCTAAAACTTGTTTAGACAGCATTCTTAGGTTGCTAGTAGGAGTTAAGAACATTGAGTTTTCAGTTTGGTCAAGTTTAAGTCCATATGCATGCTTAAAACTTTAAAAAATAGCTGAAATCAGTCAACTACCTTGTTTGCATGATTTTGTGAGAATTTGTGTTTGATACATTGCAAGCTGTTAAACACAAGGTTGTTTAAGGAGTGTGATTCAGTTTCAAGCCATTTAATACCATTGTGTGCTTTGTGTGAAGTGTTGAATCTCACTTATGTGTCATTTGCATCAGCAACTTGTGCTAAGTACATCAGCAGCCTTGATTGGATGTTTTGAGCTTGATTCTTGTGTGTACTTGCCTGTTTTTGTGTTTTACTTGACTCCTTGTACTCCCAAGAGTACAAGGGTGCCTTTGTTCCATCAAAAACACCATCAAAAAAACAATACCAAGTCCTCTTGGTCATAACTCACAAGTGAATAACACTTGTGAGTTCATCAGTCACCAAGCAAAAAGCTGGGCACGTTTTGGCTTTCCTAAGCCTTAATCCTTGTTTAATCTGGATTGTGTTTGTGTTTTAGTGTGTTATTAAGTACCTAGTTTAAGTTTTAAAAGTTAAAAAAAAAAAGTTTTGCAAAAAGCATACCCTGCCTGGACTCGAACACGCGACCTCCCGTTTGGAGGAGTAACGTGTTTACCAGTGATCCAGATAGCTTTTTACGTTATCCTTTCATTTCTTTAAGTATATAAGGACATTTTGGTTTTGGCTTATATTAATAAGCCGTAGCTTATTTGATTATTTTCAGCTTATTTATTAAGCTTATTGGGCCAGGGTCATTTTTCCTAGGATAGTACTAGTATTTTGGATTTTTCTGTTTAAAAGTTTTATTTTTCTCATTATTCTTTTATTTATTAGGATTATTTTTTGTTTAAAGTAATTTAAAAATAGTAAACAGTAATTAAAAAATACAAAAAAATAGTTTTTAAGTTTTAATTTATATTCTTGAGGTTTACATATCATAAAGTTTTCAAAAACTTTAATTTTTAATTTTATTTGATTTTAGGTTTTTTATTAAACTTTAAAAATTAGTATAAAATTAATTAAAAGGTTTTATGAACTTTAATTTTCATTTTCTTCTTAGTTAGAATATTCAGGATTTTTGAGAATTTTTTAGAATTTATTTAAGAATTTTTCATTTTTTGGAATATTTTATTATTATTTTATTAAGAAAAATAAAAAGTTTTATTTTTAACTTTTTTTCATTTTTCCTAGATTCTAGACATTAAATTAGGAACTTTTTCACTTTCCAATTAATTTTTAGGCTTTTCAATTAATTTCTAGATTTAATTTAAGATTTAATACATTTTAATAGTTTTTAAGTGTTTAAAAATAGTTTAAATTGGTTTTAAAATTTTTAAAAATAGTTTTTAGATTAGGATATTTTTGAGGTTTACAAACTATAAAATCTTGTTTAGGGCTTTTTAATAATTAAAAGTGATTTTTAGGGCTTTAATTAGCATTAAAAAGTCATTATTTAATTAATTAAAAGATTTTAGCAAGTTTGGATTTTTTGTAAACTCTTAGAATATTATTGGGGATTTTTAGGAATTTTTAGGAATTTTTAGGTTAAAATTTTTATTTTTGTCGTTTTTACGGTTTTACGTTTACGCCTTTTTCGTCGAAGTTTAATACGTTTTCGTAACCGTCTCTTCTTTCCTTTCTAATTTCTTTTCTTCTTGTTCATAATCACAAACATCATTAATCAACTCTTAACACAACGCACTTGCCTCCTTGGGAAACGAACTTGCTTGGTCATTAGTGCTCGGTTTTCCTAAACCGACACTTAACGCTTACCACTTTTGTCATCCTTTTCCTAAAGGGTACAAAAACACTACAATCATTTTGGCGCCGCTGCCGGGGAGGCGTGTTGTGTTTTGGTTGAACCGTTGTTGTTTTTATATATAGCCATAAAAGTATTTGTATTAATAGCACTCTATTAATATGTATTATCATTTTTCGATTTTTGTGTGAATACTATTAATATATTGTATACGTAGAACAATAAATTCACAAGTACTCCAAATACGTGAGCAATCACAACCTTGATTCGGGATTTCATCACTCGATCATTGTATTCGAATCTCAAACCAAAGAAAAAGGCAAAAATAGATAAATACTTTCGTGAAGCTTAATCTTGAAAATACAAACTATAAGGTGGGTATAAGGCGGATATTATAAAATATATCCTAAGGAAAAAGGCTCTTAAGTGCTTCGCGCCGCCTCGTTTCCCCGCTTGCTTGTGCGTATTTGATTTTGAGAGTGAATCGAGGGTTTTGCCGCCCAAAGTATTACTTACGTATCATATATATTTTCTTGGTTTCTATTGATTAAACCCTCTTGAACGATTTGGTGTTCCACCATCTTTCTAAAGTCATCGAAGGCGTTCACTTCACGTGTTCGTTTTCATTCCTTGAGGCTTCTTTAATCAAGAGATTTGATTAAGGAGGAGATTTGTAGATTTGTGTCTACTAATACATTCCAAAAATCCAAAAAAAGTTAAAAACAATCAAAAACCACAAAAAAATTGAAAAAGTAAAAACACCAAAAAGAATCTTCTTTGCTCGCCTTCTCGTTGTACGTGACGTTTATGCAAACTCGCTCTAAAGCAAGACGTGCTCGTAAACGAAGAAACAAATCACTCACTCCTACAAGTGAGGACTCTCCTATTGACGAACCCATTGTAGTGAAAGAAGCACCCATGGCTAATCGAACTATGATGGAGTTGCTTCAAGCACCCACCGAGGGTTATGGAGAAGCGATTGTGATTCCCGCTATCCTTGCGGAGAATTTTGAGGTTAAGACGGGTTTGTTGTCCATGATTCAAAACAACAAGTTTCGAGGGGACGAAAAGGACAACCCTCATAACCACATTCGCCAATTTAATCGTCTCACCGCCACGTGCAAGTTTAAGGATGTTTCAAACGACTCGATTAAGATGATGCTTTTTCCGTATTCCTTAGCGGGGCCCGCAAAAATTTGGTTAGAGAAAGAGCCACCCAATTCTATATTGACGTGGAAGGATCTCGTTTCAAAATTTGTGAACCAATTTTTTCCGCCCTCTAAGACTACGCACTTGAAAAACGAGATTTCAAAGTTTTCACAAGAGTATAATGAGAGTTTTTCAACGGCTTGGAATAGGTTTAAGGAAATGTTGCACGAATGTCCTCATCATGGTTTTTCCGACTTGCATCAAATAGACACGTTTTACGATGGCTTGAACGATCATGAGCGTGATTATCTTAATGCCGCCGCGGGTGGTAATTTCTTGTGTAAGACGGTCGAGGAAGCATTGGTAATTATTGAGAATAGGTCTAAGGTGTATAGTCCTCGTAGCACGTCGAGTGTTCGTAAGGCTTCGTCTTCATCTTCACCTAGTTTGTCACACACCGTTGATGCTTGCCAAGTCGAGGCTAATTTGGAGAATAAAATTTTTGATATAGTGAAAGGCTTGTTAGTTGAGTTTAAAGTTGGTGAACAACCCGCTCCCGCTACGATTAAAGTGGTTGAGGTTTCTTGTATGTATTGTGGTGGAGCTCACGATTATTCCGAGTGCATTACCAACGGTGGTAACACTTCGAGTGCCTTCGCGGCCGCGGGAACTTATAACCAAAACGGTCAAGTTCCTCGCACTAATCAATGGACTCCACCGGGTTTTTCACCAAATCAAAATGCTAACAATTATCGAAACAATCAAGTTGGTTACCAAAGCAATCAAAGGAACAATTATAAGGGTAATAACAACTATGGGAATCAAGGGAGTAGTAGTAGCCAATTGCAAAATCAAAATCAAAACCGTAATTTTCAAAATGGAAGTCAAGGTCTTCAAAATAATAAAGAACTTCCAATAGACTTTTTGAATTACGCTACTTCAAACGATAAGATTTTGGAAAACATTCAAGAACAAATGGCTAATCAAGCTAAGGACACGGCTAAGAACGCAAAGGAGTTAGCTAATTTCATTAAGGAAAATCTAGCCATGAGAAATGAATTGAAAAATGATTTTGCTAACCAAATTCGAGGTCAAAACAACAAGATAGAGCAAAGTCATGCTAGGCTTGAACAAAGAATTGACCAAAAAGCCGCTAGCCAAGATTTGAAGTTTAGTAGTCAAGATGCTAAGCTTAATGCAATTTTAGAAGCCGTAATGGGAAACAAAGCCTCTACTTCGGGTAGTTTTCCTAGTAACACCGTTTCAAACCCGAAGGGAGAGATGAAAGTGATTACCACACGAAGTGGTAAGACACTTAAAGAACCGACTCCTCAACCAATTACTCCAACGGTGGAGGAAATTGAGGAAGAACCCGAGGTGGTGGTCGAAAAGGAGCATATTACAATCCCACAAAGTACCGCTCATGCCACACCTACGGTTGACCCATCACCCATATTGGAACCCGAGATTCCAAAGGCTATGCCTATGCCCCAACCCGCACCACCCTTGCCTTACCCATTGAGACTTAGGAAGGAGAAACGACAAGAGCGCGACAACTACCAATTTGAGCTTATTATGAAAATGTTTCGTGATTTGCAATTTAATGTGAGTTTCGCCGATGCCTTGGTCATGATGCCTCGATTTGCCGCTAACTTTAAGAGTATGTTGAAAAACAAAGAAAAATTACACCAAAAGTCTAGTTGTTCGTCGGTTTATCTTAATCGCATACCTCAAAAAGTCGGTGATCCCGGTAAATTTTTGATCCCTTGTGCAATTCAAGATATGGAAGAATGCTATGCCTTGGCCGATCTTGGTGCTAGCATTAACTTGATGCCACTTGCAATCTACAAGTCGCTCAATCTTCCTAATCTTACTCCTTCACGAATGTCTATTGAGTTGGCCGACCATTCCACAATTCTTGCATGTGGATTGGCGGAAGACGTTTTTGTGAAAGTGGGGAAGTTCTACTATCCCGTAGACTTTATTGTTGTTGACATCCCCACGGATCCTCAAGTTCCTCTTATTTTAGGTCGTTCGTTTTTAGATACGTCTATGGCTCTAATTGATGTGCATGCTAGAAAGATCACCTTACGTTTCAACGACGAGGAACTTGTTATAAACGCAACTCAAAATTCTCAACTTTCTCATGTCTATTCCGTTGCTACCATAAACCTCGTTGATATGATCGACGTGGTTTGCGAGGAATTTTCACAAGAAGTTTTAGGGTTTGGTGATGAAGAAACTAGTGGCAATCCCACTATGTTAGATCCAATTCTTGATAATTCGACACCAACCTTCACTCCTTTCGAAGGTGGTGGTTTTACGTTGGAAGAATTCGATGTTCCACGTACTTGTGACGAAGACCTCGACAACGATGAGGACTTCTCGATTATCAAGGATTTTCTCAACGATTTCCCATTGCCTCCACCTGAGGAGGTTATGAGTATCGAGCCTAAATCTTCACTTGAGGAACCACCTATCCTTGAGTTGAAAGATTTACCTCCTCACCTCGAATATGTCTATTTGGAGGAGGACGACAAGTTGCCGGTTATTATTGCGAAGGAACTTTCGAATGATGAAAAAACCGCACTTGTCGATGTTCTTAAGGACCACAAAGGGGCGATTGCATGGAAGTTATCCGACATTAAGGGAATCGATCCCAAATTTTGTACACACAAAATATTAATGGAGGAAGATTTCAAGCCAACAATCCAAAGTCAAAGGAGGGTGAACCCCAAAATTCACGACGTCATCAAAAAGGAGGTCCTTAAACTCCTTGACGCGGGAATGATTTACCCTATTTCCGATAGCCCTTGGGTGAGTCCTATTCATTGTGTCCCTAAAAAGGGAGGGATGACCGTTGTGCCAAACGATGCCAACGAGTTGATTCCGACTAGACTCGTGACCGGATGGAGAGTGTGCATTGACTATCGAAAGTTGAATGAAGCCACTCGAAAAGACCATTTTCCCTTGCCCTTCATGGACCAAATGTTGGAGCGTCTTGCGGGAAACGATTTCTATTGCTTTTTAGATGGTTTTTCCGGTTACTTCCAAATTCCCATCGATCCTTGTGATCAAGAAAAAACTACGTTTACATGTCCATATGGAACGTTTGCCTATCGTAGAATGCCATTCGGACTTTGTAATGCACCGGGAACTTTTCAACGATACATGATGGCTATTTTTCATGATGTGATCGAGAAGACGATGGAAGTCTTTATGGATGACTTTTCCGTGTTTGGTGATTCCTTTACTTCGTGTTTGTCGAACCTTGAGAGAATGTTAAAACGTTGTGAGGAAACCAACCTTGTGCTCAATTGGGAAAAGTGTCATTTTATGGTTAAGAGTGGAATCGTCTTAGGGCACAAGGTCTCGAAAGCGGGGATTGAGGTAGATCAAGCTAAGGTAGACGTCATCGCCAAATTACCTCATCCCAAAACCGTCAAGGGAGTTAGGAGTTTCCTAGGCCACGCGGGCTTTTATCGACGATTCATCAAGGATTTCTCGAAGATTTCTCGACCCATTACACATCTTCTTGAAAAGGAAGCACGTTTTGTCTTTGACGAAGATTGTGTACGAGCCTTTGAGATCCTTAAGAGGAAACTTACCGAAGCTCCCATTCTTGTTGCTCCAAATTGGAACCTCCCCTTTGAGCTTATGTGTGATGCAAGTGATTACGCTATTGGGGCCGTTTTGGGGCAACGTCATGATAAGCACTTCTTGCCTATTCACTATGCTAGAAAGACGATGACCGAGGCTCAACTTAAATACACTACAACGGAAAAGGAATTCCTTGCCGTGGTGTATGCATTTGAGAAATTCCGACCTTATCTCGTCTTGACAAAATGCATAGTGTATACGGACCATTTGGCTATTAAGTATCTCATGGCAAAGCAAGATGCTAAGCCGAGATTACTTCGTTGGATTCTCCTCCTTCAAGAATTTGATCACAAAATCGTTGACAAAAAAGGAGCCGAGAATCTAGCGGCCGATCATCTCTCTCGTTTGGAAGATCCTCACCAAAGTATTTACGAGCCCAAGGAAATCACCGAAACATTTCCGCTCGAGACACTTGGTGTAGTGAATTCCAAACTTGATTCTTCTACCCCATGGTTTGCGGATTTTGCAAATTACCATGCGGGTAACTTCATCATTAAGGGTATGACAACTCAAGAAAAACGAAAATTCTTTCGTGATGTCAAGTTCTATTTTTGGAACGACCCTTACTTGTTTTGAACGTGTGCGGATCAAATCATTTGCCGTTGTGTATTTGGCACCGAAGCTTCTAACATCCTTAGAGCTTGCCATGAAGGACCCACGGGTGGTCACCACGGTGCTAATCTCACGGCTAAAAAGGTGTTTGATGCCGGCTTCTTTTGGCCTACTATTTACCGAGATGCACAAGATCTTGTGAAGTCTTGTGATTCATGCCAACGACAAGGAAAAGCCTCACAAAAAAATGAAATGCCACAAAATATCATTCAAGTATGTGAGATCTTTGACGTTTGGGGCATAGACTTTATGGGGCCGTTCCCATCATCTCGTGGTAATAAGTACATTCTCGTTGCGGTTGACTACCTTTCTAAGTGGGTGGAGGCGAAGGCCTTGCCCACTAATGATGCTCGTGTGGTAGTTAAGTTCTTGAAAAGTTTGTTTGCTAGGTTTAGAACCCCTCGTGCTATCATAAGCGATCGTGGAACCCATTTTTGTAATGACCAATTTGAAAGGGTTCTAAGGAAATATGGGGTTACACATCGTCTTTCTACGGCTTATCACCCACAAACGAGTGGGCAAGTCGAGGTTTCAAACCGAGCTTTGAAGAGGATCTTGGAGAGATCCGTAGGAGAAAACTGACAATCTTGGTCGGATAAGTTAGACGATGCTTTATGGGCCTTTAGGACCGCTCATAAGACACCCATTGGGTGCACTCCCTATAAGCTTGTGTATGGAAAGAATTGTCATTTGCCTATCGAGTTAGAACACAAGGCTTATTGGGCCCTAAAGCATTGTAACGATGATATGGAGACCGCGAGAAAACACCGGAAAATGCAATTAAATGAATTGGATGAATTAAGGGACATTGCTTATGAAAATTCATAGATTTATAAAGAGAAAACTAAAAAGTTGCATGATTCAAAAATTAAAAACCGGGTTTTTAACATTGGGGATCAAGTTTTACTTTTTAATTCAAGATTGAAAATATTTTCCGGTAAATTAAAATCCCGTTGGTCCGGTCCATTCACCGTGACTCAAGTGTTTCCTTATGGGACCATCGAGCTAGCTCAAGATGATGGTCCTAACTTCAAGGTGAATGGACATAGGTTGAAGCACTACTTTCGTGGGGAAGTTCCATCCTTGAACTACCTCGACCAAGTCACCTTCCCCAATGATAATTAGTATTGAGGGGATCGAGTCGAGCTCATGACTCGGTAATCAAAAACGAGGAGCCTCGTGGGGGAGTCCCATGCTTATCCTATGTACATATTATCGCTTTCTTAGTCTAATGTAGCTTACGTGTGGGGATTTGTGCCCTTCCAACCTTTGTTCCGTGGTTGTTTGTGATATGTGGTTTTTAGATCATGATCTTCACGATTGGAGCCTCTCGTGTTCGTTTTATGGGAGCACTCGATCGTTTGCTATTGGAGACCTTCTCAATATCCATGATATATCTTTTTGATGTTCTAACCTTAGGTTTTTAGCACACTTCATAAACGGCTTTAAATTTAACGGTTACACCCTTTCCATGCTAGATTAGGCATTCGACTACGTCTCTAGTATGGGGGTGTTTGCACCCCTAGACTCGAAACATTGAGGACAATGTTTAACTTTAGTATGGGGGGGTGAATAGATACTTACCTTGCCAAACCTTCACTCTTTCCAAAGTTTATCTTTTTGTTTATCGTTTTGTTGCAAAATAAGGCTAAAAATGGCCAAATTTTAAATTTTTTCTAGTTTTTTATAAGTGTTTTAAGACACGAATGTAGGTTTTCCGATGGTGAGAATAAGAATAATTTTTGACTCGACCGTGCGTGTTGAGCACTTAGCTCGATTCCTTAACTTTCTAGGCTAAGTCTCTTAAATGAGGACGAGAAATGATAGAGTTATTTATAAGTCTCGTAATCGTCACGATCTCATGTGTAGTAATTATTAGCTTATTCTCCCCACGCTTTTGCATAATAAATTGTTAATAAATATTGATTTGGCGGTTTAGTCACTATTGTTGGTTTCTAATTTGTTTTAGTAGCTTCCATGTAATTAAATTGGGAAAACATTAAGGTATCGCCAGCGTCACGGTTTTGAAGTATTGGCACCCGAATAATCGAAAGCTTCACCTAATAATAAGATTTCAAGTGCTCATCTAAATTAAGCAAAAATTTGAAGCTCACAAGGCCGAAAAATCTATGCCCAAATTGAAAGTGAATCAAGCCTTAATCTTTGAAGCTTTAAAGATCTAAAATTCGCTTTAGCGTGAGGATATACGTCTTTGGCTAATAAAACCACCGATGAGGCGGATAATAAAAGGCAAGGCAAGACCGAAGTCATAATAAAAGCTTCATGGCGAAGTTGAATAAAAGATGGAGGTAAACCAAAGATAATAAGGCCCTTCCGTTAGGGGGCGTATAAAAGTCTTGGTAATAAGTCTCATGTTCAAAACCGTTATAAAACCGTGTTTATCGATCCTTCTTGTTGACTTAATTTTTTGACATCGTTGTCTATTAGGGTGAATTATTAATTCGATGGTTTTGGTTACACCGTTGAAACTCTATTTTTAGACTTAATCTCTATTCACGCATAAGTCAATGATGTATCCTCGTGATCATTAAGACAAAATAAAATATAAGAGATACCAATTAGGAATAAGGGAGTTTAGGTTTGTAATTAACACTCATGAGATGTGTTCGTGTTGCTAACTTATAATAACAATGATCTCGTTACACTCTTAGCATGGAATTGGGTGAAAATCGAGGACGACGAAATTATTTCTAACGAAGCATTCACGTGTTCTTGTTCTATGATCCTAAAAGTCACTTTCTCGTGATGAAAATCATACATTATGTCTAAAACACGTGTAGTAGTTTATTTAAGTTTACGTTTTCAATAAATGTCATCATAAAATGAATTTTGGAGATGCTACGATACTTTATTCTAGCATTGCGTGAGGGCACGGCAATGGTTTAGTATGGGGGAGTGATGAGACTGCTTTTATACATAGTCTCATCGTCCAATTAGGGATTAAAATGCATTAAATTTCATCAAAATACCCAAATATATGCTTGTGTTTGTTGCTTGTGTATTTTAGGTACGGATATTGAGAAAATGACAAAAGATCACAAGAATCATGCAAAAACGAACACGGGAAACGAAGCCGCACGATGAACCAAGCCCTAGTGAGGAATTTTCCAAAGAAAACCCTTGAAGATTTGAAGAATATTGAAGATTGGTCCTCCAAGTTTGAAGAATTGACACTTTATACCCTTGTATCTTCATAATTACAAGTTTGGTCCCTAAAGTTTGTCAAAATTACAAAAAGGACCCTTAACTTTGAAGAATTGGCAAATTTAGTCCCTCAACAAATCTAAATTGTCAATATTGGTCCTCCAAGAAGTCAACAAACAAGTCAAAACCTTGAAGTTTGAAGAAATGTCAAAAACAGCTCTTGAAAATTGAAGAAATTGCATGTTGAGTCCTTAAAACAAGTTTTTAAACTTGTTGTGCCAAATTTGACAACCTTCCCAAAGTTGTCATGTGTTAATTTGGCGCTGTTAGCCATTTTACACAAAGTGAACAAAAAGTGAATTTTGAAGGGCCAAATCTGCCAGACAAACAAACTAAAACCCTCCACTCACAGCTTGACACCTCACCCACTCACACCCTTCCACCAATCAGAATCCTCCATTCTGCCATGTCACCTATCGACTCACTTTTTAAACCGGTTTAATATATTAAACCTTCCCACCAAAACACTTTATTTGAAAAATTATTAACCCCAAACGGATTAAAACTCCTCTTAATCCTCCCTTAAACCCTAATTTTTCCAGGATGAACATCAACCAAATCAAAGGGTTTTTTGATGATTATTTCCAGAACCTTAATTAAGCACCTCTTAAACCTAAAACCATCCTTAAACACCCATCACCATCACCTCCCATGTGTGTGCAAGCATCCCCTGCCCCACTATTCACTCTCAAACAAAAATGGCCAGCAAGATCAACATCCCATAGCATTTTCTTGTTCCCAAAGGCAAAATAAACGATCCAGATTGCTTCTACACCACTGGCATCCCACAAAATGCCAAGAACATCACATGGCTTGGCTTTTGACTCAAAATTCAAAAATCGTCCAAGGGCAAGATTGGAACTTCACTTGTTAGGGTTTCTAGTTTCCATTCAGTTCTAGAATCTCATTGTAGCCTCTATATAAAGGCATTGTAGGAGTAGCATAGTTTCTGTTCTTTTTTCTCTTTTTTGTCACAACTTTGTAAGTCCTCTTTTTTATGAATGAAAAAAGGTGTAAGCTTGTTGATGAGAAGAAAGATCCAATATAATTTACATTGTTTGCTGGTTGTTTAAAATTCCAAGTTTGTTTACTTTTCAAGTTTGTTTTAAAATTCAAGTTTGGTGTTCAAAGGTTTCTGATTTTAAGATTTCTGTTCAAATTCAGGTTGTTAAACCTCATAAACTTCTATATTCAAGCTCATATATGACCATACAACCCTGATATTTTGAAGATATCAAGGTGTAGTGGGTATAAAAGTTTGGGTAAAAGGGCTAAGTGAGGTGAAAAACCTTCTTGCTTATTTTTTTACATTTCTGTTTCAACTTTAAAGCTATAAGCTATAAGAAGACTTATCCATAAGTCCTCCTTGTAGCTTATTGCTCATATTCCAGGTCACTTTTGTTGTTTTGAATTGATCTTAGCAGGTTCTAAACAAGGACAACATTTCATCACTTTTTGTTAAGAAAAATTCCATTAACATCTCAACAAAGTTCTGCATAGGCCCCAGCCTATATGGAGGTGGTTTTTCAACCACTAAGGGTCCTGGATGTAGGACCCTTAAGGTAGTTCTTGACTCCTTTTTCATTTTCTAATTTTTCTGAAATATATGTGATTTTTGTGATTTTTCTTGAAAGGTATTGATTGTTTGTTTAAGCTGTTAGTAGTTGCTCAAAATGGGGTTGTATGCATGTTAGTTTGAGTTTGATTCAGTTTGCTTGAGTTTGATAAGAATTGCTTTGTTAATTTGGAATTCAGTAAGTTTAAAGGGGTGTTTGGATCTAGTTTTTTTGATTGTGATTGATAAAATTTTGTGAGCTAAAACTTGTTTAGACAGCATTCTTAGGTTGCTAATAGGAGTTAAGAACATTGAGTTTTTAGTTTGGTCAAGTTTAAGTCCATATGCATGCTTAAAACTTTAAAAAATAGCTGAAATCAGTCAACTGCCTTGTTTGCATGATTTTGTGAGAATTTGTGTTTGATACATTGCAAGATGTTAAACACAAGGTTGTTTAAGGAGTGTGATTCAGTTTCAAGCCATTTAATACCATTGTGTGCTTTGTGTGAAGTGTTTAATCTCACTTGTGTGTCATTTGCATCAACAACTTGTGCTAAGTACATCAGCAGCCTTGATTGGATGTTTTGAGCTTGATTCTTGTGTGTACTTGCCTGTTTTTGTCTTTTACTTGACTCCTTGTACTCCCAAGAGTACAAGGGTGCCTTTGTTCCATCAAAAACACCATCAAAAAAACAATACCAAGTCCTCTTGGTCATAACTCACAAGTGAATAACACTTGTGAGTTCATCAGTCACCAAGCAAAAAGCTGGGCACGTTTTGGCTTTCCTAAGCCTTAATCCTTGTTTAATCTGGATTGTGTTTGTGTTTTAGTGTGTTATTAAGTACCTAGTTTAAGTTTTAAAAGTAAAAAAAAAAAAAAAAAATTTTGCAAAAAGCATACCCTGCCTGGACTCGAACACGCGACCTCCCGTTTGGAGGAGTAACGTGTTTACCAGTGATCCAGATAGCTTTTTACGTTATCCTTTCATTTCTTTAAGTATATAAGGACATTTTGGTTTTGGCTTATATTAATAAGTCGTAGCTTATTTGATTATTTTCAGCTTATTTATTAAGCTTATTGGGCCAGGGTCATTTTTCCTAGGATAGTACTAGTATTTTGGATTTTTCTGTTTAAAAGTTTTATTTTTCTCATTATTCTTTTATTTATTAGGATTATTTTTTGTTTTAATTTTAGAAAGTAATTTAAAAATAGTAAACAGTAATTAAAAAATACAAAAAAATAGTTTTTAAGTTTTAATTTATATTCTTGAGGTTTACATATCATAAAGTTTTCAAAAACTTTAATTTTTAATTTTATTTGATTTTAGGTTTTTTATTAAACTTTAAAAATTAGTATAAAATTAATTAAAAGGTTTTATGAACTTTAATTTGCATTTTCTTCTTAGTTAGAATATTCAGGATTTTTGAGAATTTTTTAGAATTTATTTAAGAATTTTTCATTTTTTGGAATATTTTATTATTATTTTATTAAGAAAAATAAAAAGTTTTATTTTTAACTTTTTTTCATTTTTCCTAGATTCTAGACATTAAATTAGGAACTTTGTCACTTTCCAATTAATTTTTAGGCTTTTCAATTAATTTCTAGATTTAATTTAAGATTTAATACATTTTAATAGTTTTTAAGTGTTTAAAAATAGTTTAAATTGGTTTTAAAATTTTTAAAAATAGTTTTTAGCTTAATTAGGATATTTTTGAGGTTTACAAACTATAAAATCTTGTTTAGGGCTTTTTAATAATTAAAAGTGATTTTTAGGGCTTTAATTAGCATTAAAAAGTCATTATTTAATTAATTAAAAGGTTTAACAAGTTTGGATTTTTTGTAAACTCTTAGAATATTATTGGGGATTTTTAGGAATTTTTAGGAAGTTTTAGGTTAAAATTTTTATTTTTGTCGTTTTTACGGTTTTACGTTTACGCCTTTTTCGTCGAAGTATAATACGTTTTCGTAACCGTCTCTTCTTTCCTTTCTAATTTCTTTTCTTCTTGTTCATAATCACAAACATCATTAATCAACTCTTAACACAACGCACTTGCCTCCTTGGGAAACGAACTTGCTTGGTCATTAGTGCTCGGTTTTCCTAAACCGACACTTAACGCTTACCACTTTTGTCATCCTTTTCCTAAAGGGTACAAAAACAGTACAATCATTGATGCTGAGAACTTGGGAAGAATGTTGAAACCTCTTTTTGTGGTTAGGTCAGACGGACTGAGATATTTCGAGAATCGGATTTGGTTACCGTTGTGTCCATCCGAGGAAGGAAAGCCTGGAGTACGAGATTTGGTTATGAACGAGTCTCATAAGTCGAAGTACTCGATACATCCCGGATCGGATAAAATGTATCATGACCTGAAGAAAGTTTATTGGTGGCTGAATATGAAGGCGGATATTGCTCGTTACGTTAGTAAGTGTTTGACTTGTGCGAAGGTTAAAGCCGAACATAAGAAGCCGTCTGGGTTGTTGGTACAACCAGAGATCCCAGAATCGAAATGGGAGATAATCGCTATGGATTTCGTGACGGGTTTACCCAGAACTCCTAGTGGATGTGATATGATTTGGGTAATAGTGGATAGATTGACGAAATCTGCTCATTTCTTACCTATGAAGAAGACGGACAGTATGGAAAAGCTGGCCAGTGTGTACGTGAAGGAGATCGTTTATAGACATGGAGTACCGTTATCGATCATTTCGGATCGCGATAGTAGGTTTACTTCGGAATTTTGGAAATCGCTTCAACGTGCGATGGGCACTGAATTGAATTTAAGTACGGCTTATCATCCGGAGACTGACGGCCAGAGTGAACGAACTATTCAGACGATGGAGGACATGCTCCGAGCATGCGTGATTGATTTTGGAGGAACTTGGGAACGCCACTTGCCTTTAGTGGAGTTTTCGTATAATAATAGTTATCATGCGAGCATCAAGGCTGCACCATTCGAAGCGTTGTATGGAAGGAAGTGTAGATCGCCTGTGTGTTGGAGTGAAGTAGGAGAAAGTCAATTGACTGGACCCGAAATGGTTTTAGAGACGACAGAGAAGATTGTGCAAATCAAGAACCGACTACTTGCTGCGAGAAGCCGACAGAAGAGTTATGCCGATAACAGAAGAAAACCATTGGAATTTGAAGTCGGAGATATGGTTATGCTTAAGGTTTCGCCGTGGAAGGGTGTTATTCGTTTTGGGAAGAAAGGAAAGTTGAGTCCGAGGTACATTGGACCATTTTAGATCGTTAAACGAATTGGACCAGTAGCGTATAAGTTAGAGTTTCCGAGCGAGCTTAGTGCTATTCACGACACGTTTCACGTATCGAATTTGAAGAAGAGTTTGGCGGATAAGGAATTGGTGATTCCTTTGGACGAGATTCAACTGGACGACAAAATGCATTTTGTGGAAGAACCCGTGGAAATTATGGACCGAGAGGTCAAGAGGCTGAAGCGTAGTAGAATTTCCATTGTGAAGGTTCGATGGAATTCTAGGCGTGGACCGGAATACACTTGGGAACGTGAGGACTTTTTCAAGGAAAGGTATCCTCATCTGTTCCAGCGGCACGAAATGTGAGTATAAGAAGAGGCGAGCGCCAGGACGTCGCTCTCTTTAAGGAGGGGTGGATGTGATACCCTAGAACCGAGGTCACTAACATTACCCTAAATTACGCTTATTTTTGAAATTTTTAATAAATTTTATTTGCTATATATTTTATTATTTTGGTGGAAACCGATGTTCGAGGTTATAATTTTGACGATTGACGATTTAGGAAGGACGATGACGAATACGATCCCGATGGATGCCCAAATTTCTATAATTATTGTCGTTTTATCGATATTGTAATTTATTGCTTTCCGGGTACATTTAAAGTGTCCTAAAAGTATTTTGTAGTGTTTGGGATGATTCCCGACTCCCGTAAAATTTTCTAAAATGACTAGTGAGTCAATCCCGTAAAGTTATAGGGTCGTTTTCACTTGAGGACAAAAGAAAGCCTAAATTGCACCCTTGGTCCCTCCCATTTTACAAAAGGAAAAATCAAGAACACATACTTCACATTTCACTTCAAAAAAAAAACCCACCCTCCTTTTTGCTCTCTCTAGGCCGACGGCCAACATCACCAAACCACTACCACTTCAATTTTTCTTGGTTTTTGATTAATTCCAATTAAAGACCACTTCCTAAAACCCTTTTGTAAGTGTTAATCCATGGTTAATTCCAACATGCATTAACATGAATTTTTCCAAAAATTAAAAATTTTTCAAAAGTTTAATTTGATGTTAATTGGGCATTTGCATGTTTAATTCATGGAAGAATGATGTTAAATCACCAAACAAATCAACCAAAATTAATTTGGTTGATGGGTTTTGACCACCCAAACCCCACGGCACAAGGGGGTGTTTGGGGGATCATGGTGGTTGTTGTTTTGATGTTAGATTATGTGTTTAAACCTATTTTTACATGTTTTTAGATGGGTAAATCCATTTGCATGTTTATTTTTATGATTGGGTTTTATGAGGATATTGATTAATAGGGGCTTAGAACTGATTATGATGTTTGGGTATGATTAGGAGTACTTAGGATGATGACTAATGTCGATAAATGGGTTTGAAAACGAGCGTTGGTATAGTTGATTTTAGACAGAAAGTTTGAGGTGTTTTCGTAAAAATTATTTTGTAAACAGGTCTTGTGGTTAGGATAGAGTTGTACAGCATCTTCTTAGCTTCTATTTGGTATAAGATAGAGCTTACGACTCCTAACGAGTCAAAAGTTACGACGTTTTGAAATTCGTGTACCGGGAGATGAAAACTGTCATAATCCGAAATTATGCTTGGTTTTAGGTCAAATCCCGGGGACTATAGGTTTAGTTTGGTAAATGGTCAAAGGTGGATTTTTGGTCTCAAACCTGCATATTTGAGTATATTATAAGACTTAGGTGTCAAATGGGTCAATGGAATATTTTAAACGGGTCAAATGAGTCCGACTTGGTCAAAGTACAATTTCAGTCCGAAAAACGTAGTTTTGGTAAAGTGTTGAGTAACGGGTCGTAAAAGCGAAAACTTTTATTGGGATTAAATATGTGTTTTCTACAGGACTTAAGGTATTTTTGGGAATTTTCTCAAATTTTATAAAAAGGGTTAAGTCTAGTAAAACAGTCCGTACTTTTGGTAAGTATCGGCGAAAATGTGTAAAAATGAATAACGTTAATAATATGGAAAAATGGTATAAAACGAGTAACACTTGATTGTTTCGTTTTGGCGTGAGTTGTAATTATCACAAGTGACTAATATGTATGTATTTTATACAGTACCAAAAGGTTTATAAATGAGATTACTCATTACGCATTATTGGTTTGATAGGTGTTGATTTACCCGGGCATCCTCATCGTCGTCAGTGACCGTCACTCGAACTATCGACTACTTGTTATATAAGGTGTGAATTTATAGCCTCGATTATTATTATTTCAAACTGTTTTACCCGCGAGGGAAATGCATGCTAGTTTTCAAAATGAACATATGTCATGAATGATTGTTGGACCCGAATGTTGCCTTGAAATTGTGTTGAGTACCTAGTTGCAAAAGGCCCTAATTTCATGAACTATTAACTATTGTTTAGTCCTAGCGTGGATTAGAAATAGCCGCTTATACAAAGTGATAGTACTATGGGGTTGACTACCCTATCCGAGACGAGGGCTAGTACGTTGATACCCCATGCGGACGGATAATTTGTGATAAGAGATAAGGTATAATTGCAACTGATGCCTTAGTAGGGGCACTAGTTTCATCTGAATCACGCCGGTAATTATTACGCGGGTGATTGAGTTAACGGTTTAGTGTCATGATCTTAAACACAATTGTCAGTACCTTGAATATAGATTGTTTGATCGACAAGTCTATGAATGATCGTGAATGGTTTTATTTCACATATGTTCAAAATGAATTGTAAAACCTATGAATTCCACTCAACGTTTTTGTTGACCAAATTTAGCATGTGTTTCAGGTAACCGCTGAAGTGTATCATGGAGCATGCATTGGATGGAAGTTGTGTGTGGAGCTTGGAGTCTACTTGTTTTTCCGCCCAGTATTACTTAAACATTTTTAACTTTGATGTCATGTTGTTGTGAAAACTGTAACTTTTGGGGGTTGAGATTCATGGGGACCGAAACGCAAAACTCTGTTGTATCATTTGGGGTTGGAAAACCGTAGACATGTAACTTTTTTATCAATTTTTAATTTAAGTTTAAATTTGACGTCTCTTTGGAGTCGTTCGATATATCTTGTGTGCGATGATAACTGCCTAGCACCCAAATGTTGTAGTTCCGCTGCGCATAGCATTTGGTGGGGTGTTAGAAAGTGCAAATGTGTTTTGACAAATGTTTTCACAAAGGATTTTTAAGGGATTATTCCCTTATACCCAGAACATTTAACTAAACTCCTGTTTAGGGGTAAATGTTCGTGTATACCTCAAGACAACCTAAGAGGGATTGAGGAAACCAGTTAAACCATGACTTGAAATTTGAAACGACACTTTTTGCTTTTCAACTAGAAAATTTTTACCAAAGAATAAACGAAGGTTTTTCGAACATTTGTGAATCTTATTAATATTTTCGATAAATCAACAAAAATCTTGTTAGTAAAATTCAAATTTATTTTGAACATTTTTTTTTATAATTGGTCTAACTAAGAAATTTAAAATTTTCTTGTTACATTTCATAAAAATTAAATATTTATTATTTAATTACTTGTAATAATTATCGACGCTCTAAACGTCGGATTAAGTAAAACTGATAAAAATGATAGTGGAGACGAAACTAAAACTTAGAAAATATGAAGAAATAAACTTTAAATGAATACGGACATGATATTTATTCCATCAGGGAAGGTGAATGTAATTATTGACACGTTATGTAGAAAAGGATAAAGAACCATTTAGGATGTGTTCCTTAGTAATGATGGTACAAAATAAATTACCGAACAATTTAAAAATAGCTGATGTTTGTAAGAAGAATAATATAAATAGTGAAAGGTTTCACGGCTAATGTGAACCATTAGAATTGAGAAACCAATGACGTTAAATGGATAAAAGACCACTTATGGTTGCCTAAATATGGAGATTTAGAGATGTAGTCATGTTGGAATCTTGTAAGTATAAGTATTCTATTCCTGTCATTTCTGACTAAATGTATCTTTATCTAAAGAAGTTGTACTAATGGCAAATTATGATGGCAGACATCGCCTCATACATTAGTAAACGTCTAACTATTGCAAAGGTCATCATCTGAATTTGATATGATTTTGGTCATCGTCGACAGACTGACCAAATATGCTAATAACATTCCTTTTAATGATAGATTCTTGATGAAGAAATTGACTCTTTTGTATTTAAAGGAGTTGTGTAAACATTGTGTGCCTGTATCGATCATCTCTAACAAGATCATCGCTTCGCATCGAATTTCTAGAGGTTTGCTCAGAAGTCGCTGAGAACGAATCTTGATGAGAGTACTGTGTACCACCCCAATCGAAGGGACGAGGTAAAGTAACGATACAAAACACTAGAAGTGTTGTTTTATACTTGGATAATTGACCTTGGTAATAAACCGTATAATCGTTTTCCTTTGGAGAGATTATCATTGATAACTATCGTATTAGGATCGAGATCGAATCTTGTGAGGATCTATATGAAGAGTATCTATAAGCAGGAGTTGGGATGAAGAAACCCGACATACACCCATTGTGTGTTGGACATGTCTTTTAGGTTTAAGGTTGCCTATGATGAAAAACCTAACCTTACAAAATACCCGACCCGCGAGACCTGAAATGATTGTTAAAATTAGGATCTGATTATTGATTGCCGATAGTGGGTAGGAGGTTATGTGAATATGAAATGTAGATCTTGAAGTGCCAGATGGGTAGGGAAGTTATGCCAAAAAATTTAACCATGGAAAAATGAATTGATGATCTGAAAGATCATGGGATATAAGTCCCCGTTGTTTGGGACCATTGAGATGATGTAAAAGATTGGTTTGAAAGGCATATAAGCTGGATCTACCCTAGGACTTCAAGAGCTGTGTGAATTATGTTTCGTATATCAAACTTGATAAAATGCCTATCAAGTGAAAATCTGACTATTCCTTAATGAAGTTTAGATCGACGAAAAGTTGCATTCATCAAAAACCCGTGAACATCATGGATAGAGAAAGTAAGTCAACAATAAGCCTGATCTTATTCATGTAGTTATGATTGATGAAACTCGCGTATTGTAATGAATTACACTTGTGAGAAAAGACCGAATGTGGAGGAAATACCCACATGGCTTTAACTCTAAAAGAAGCGAGTAGTAAGATAAGATGATCTTTGAGGACAAAGATCCTGTTTAGGGGTAAACGCTGTGACAATCCGTCAATTTATGGTTATTATTTTATTCTCAAGTATTATTTAAAAACATTATTTTAATGTTATATTATGAACTCACTTATTTTTGGGAAGAAATTTGGATTTACGTCTTGAAGTAGCATCGACAACGTCTAAATCGGAGGATTCTACGTTACGTGCTTACGTTTACATACACCGTTTTGGTGACAGTCCGACATTTCAGAAAATAAATTTATCCGTGAATATTATCTTGAGATTTTAAATTTGTGTTGGTTCATAAACTCACAAATTTACTAGAAGAGATTAGGACTTATGATTATAATTTAACGTCCTTTACGACTAAACCAGAAACTTTAGGATTACGTATTTACGTTTTCGAACTCCGTTTTTGATGAGACAATTTTTATTAGATTCGTTTTGTGCCGTTGATTCATAATTTATAAAAACGTTTTTGTAAAACGACCCGAGGGGACGCAAATCGAGGAAACTAGAATCGAGGAGTACCCGTAAATTAGTGGAGATGAGACAAGTGGGACACTTTTCCCACCCCCACTAAATAAAATGGCAAGACAAAGCTTCACCAACACACATTTGAGGTGTCCATTTTCTAGTAAAAACTAGGACACGTGTCTTAGTTTTTCAAGAAAACCACTAATCCTCCAAAACTAGCTAACATAAACAACCAACTCACTTTGTTACATGCAAAACTCACACACACTCTCCTTTCTCTGTCTATGTGAACGTCTCATATCACCCAAAAAACCCTATTTTATCAAAAATTTAACCATGAACTTAAGCTATAATCAACATATGTTGATAGTTACTTAAAAAGATGAAGATTGGAGGTGATCTTAACATGTGAAAAGGAGTTTTCAAGGGAGTTTGGGGCTGATTTCTCAAGGAGTTTTCATGAAGATCAAGGGCTGATTTTTCAAGGAGTCTACAAATACTTGGTGATCCTAGAAGTGGTGTTGATATCTCATAAGATTGGTTACCCAAAACCAAGTCTTGTTCATCATCAACCCCATCTTTTCATCACTTTGGTGGTATAAAGATTGTTCTTCCTATCCTCTTGTTATTTTGATTATGTAATCTTGTATTTTCTTTATTTATGTATATGTATATGATGATGAATGATGATAAAAATATTATGTGGGGATTTGGTGTTGATAAACATGGGTAAAAAGATGGAAAACCACATGTAAAATGGTTAAAAATCTTGCTAAATATGATGGCTGTATAAAAACAGTAAGTAACCAAATGAGAAACTGATAAAATGGCATAGTGGAATCAATTTACAATAGTTATTAGATGTCATCATACACATGTGAGAGTTGGCCATGCAATGGAATCATCAAAATGAGTGAGATATGATCAAAACAAAATTAGTATACCAATCTGAATAGTCTGTTTTGTAGGGACAGTTAAGGATACTTAGACATGGATTGAGAACTAGCTATAACTAAGTTATTTGTAACACATAATATGTAGTTTATGTCATCCAAAAATGAGCTTCTATCTCCTTATAGAACTCAAGATATGATAAAAATGGTGAAAGTGAAACTAAAAATCAGATTTTGTGAAATTAAAGTTTAATAGTATTATATAAGCACTCAAAATAATATAATATAAAATGTGAAATTAAAACTCACTAACTTATATATTTCATTTATATAAATATGTATAAGGATAAATAAATGGACATTATATAAAAATGGTAGTATGGTAAGTTTTATAAATTATAAAAACTATAAACATGATTTTTACGTCTTTTTGGCTAGTACCGTAAAATTAACGTTTTTCGTCAATTAGAACTTAGACGATCGGACCCGTCTAATGTAAACTTTTTAAAAGTCATATACTGATATATAAGTACTTAATACAAGTAAAAACCGATAAAACCCGAACTATATAACATACGTACATTAACGGGCTAAATTAGCATTATTGGGCTATTAATCCAACTAAATGGGCTAAACACTTATAAATTTACTTATTGGGCTTAACCCACTTGGGCCCAACATGTAAAGTATAATACTGATATTAAAAGTATAATTGGGCTAATGAATAGTATTGGGCTTGTAATAGGCTTATTGGTCCTAAAACATATAAACAAGATAAACTAGTGAAACTAGTATAAAAATGTTACCAACACATAAACACTATAATGAATGAGTAAATGAGAATGTATAAACCCACTTGATCATCATCATATATAAAATCATCATATGTATACATAATTGTTATTTTTATAAATTCATTGGACAAAAGTCTAAGACGAGTATTATTTGTCTAGGTTTCCGTGATTGAAGCACGTACCGTACATCCAAATCGCCGATAACCGCCTTCCCACATCAACGTGAGTTCATAGCCTCGCACTCTTTAAATGTTTTTATGAAATGTTTTATAAACCCGCGAGGGAGATAACATGATAGTTTTGATAAAATAGGACACCATTTGTCCCGATTGTTTGTTTATTGATTTTGGACCCGAATGATTGTATGACCCGATGAATGATTATATGACCCGATGTATGAAATAAAATGGATTATTAAAGTTAGGTTATGTCACTAAAAGTCCCATTAGCATGAATTGTGAACTAACGGGATTTGGTAGACGCTTATGCATATAATAGTACTATTTGGGGACGATCACCCCAGTTCGCGCCTTGACGGTTGATCCCTGTCGTGCCACATTGATTGGTAAGCGAATTTATGTATGAGAAGATTTACACAAGCGTGATTATTGTGACGACACGCTAAGTTAGATGGGCAAATGAGTTTCGGGTTAGCTACCCGTTGTTTGTTGTAGTAAGGTAACAATGTCATGCGGCTTATAATAATCCAAATAACGAAAATACTGATTTATGCATTGAATTACAATATATTGTCTGACTAGCAATACAGGGTCTTATTATTAATATTATGTTCATGTTTTGGTTTTATTTAACCATATCCATATAACGGTTTTTATTTAACTTTATACAACGTTATAAAACGTATTGTATGATGTTTTTACGACTTTGGTTCGTATAATGATTTTGAAGGCAAAAGCCTATATTATGATTTTTGATAAGGATTTGTATAAAATGACTTTGGCTATCTTATGGCCTATTATAATGATTTGTACAAAATGATTTTCGGTAATAAATATATACCGATGATATATTAATGGTTTTCATTAAACTCTATGAATTCACTCGGCGTTTTCGCTGACCTTTTCTTTTAACATGTTTATCTCAGGTACTTGAAGGTAATTCTCTGGTAGACAACAAGAATTCATGGCCCACACTTAAATAATAATTTCCATTCAAATGGTTTGTAAAACCTGTATGAAATACAATGACTTGGGACCTATGTAAATTTGATATTTATGAATGGAAATGCTTTATTATTAAACGACGCGATTTTTAAGCGTTGTCTATGATGTGAGTAATGTGCTATCCCGTAACACCAACGAGTCTTCCGTTGTATTGAATTGTGTAACTTGGGGGTGTTACAAAATATATACCACAGTCAGGAAAATTTGTTATAACTAAAACAGATTTCCTGTCTGTCTTTTTAACATAAAATATTCTGTTTTTGTATCTATTCCTAAAATAGATGTACAGAATTTTCTGGAAAAACAAATCGAATTCGCAGCAAAAAAGATACCGAAATCTGCCCGCACCCAAGCCAGTTTTCGGAGCTGCATTCGTGTCCGTAGGTCGCGCGCTCGTGCACAAGTTCAGTAGCTTCGAACCCGTTTTTGGTCTAGAAATCTCACTTTCTGCACCCCCCCCCCCCCCTATACGCGCGTAGGCGTGGGAGTAAAAACCCACAAATGAATATTGTAGGGTAGAAACTAGGATTTTCTTATAAACATGTTTTCACTTCATGTTTCAAGCGATGTGGGACAAATATTTTTCCAAATATTGTGTTTCACGTGACTCACTTTGAGACACGATATCTCATTCATATTAACTCCATATTGGACATACTTTAGCTCGTTGCGAAGCTCTCTTCGAGGAGAACGCAAAGCTACGAAGTACTATGGATATATATAACATATACATATATAAAATTATGTCCAAAGTATTGCAAAAACCATATTTTGCAAAACATTTTCCAACAATTAAGAGACAAATTCATTGCTCTTGATATAGAAAAGAATCGTGCCTTCGAAGAAATGGTTAATGCCATGTTCTTAAGTCCAAGTTTAAGCCATGGCATGTGGGGGAAGTGATTATATCGATTACTTATCTTTTAGATAAGATCCCTTGTAAATAAAATAAGATACTTCTTACGAACTATGGGTGAGAAGAAAACTATTTTATAAGTACTTACAAATGTGGGGGATATCTAGCTAAGATATCCGTATGAAATTCATGGTTCAAAAGATTGGACCTAAACCTATGGATTGTATGTTCACAGGATTTTTTATGAATAGCAGTGCGTATCGTTTCATTGTACATGAATCGAAAATATACATAGTAATGGAATTAAGGAATGATTCATTCTTCGGAAATATATTCCTTGTTTACGAAGGAAATTGAAAGATCATCTAGAATAGATGACGAGGTTGTCCAAGGTTAGAGACAACAAGATGATATGATCTCTTAGATGAGAGACAAGATTGACCCATGGAGAGGTTGAACCTAGAAGAAACAAAATGACATGAACCGAGAGATTGGTTGGATTTGATTTTTGTTTCTTTTATGGTAGAAAATGAGTCTACTTCTTACTGAGAAGCAATAACTTCTTTGAAAGGGTATCAATGAGAAGAAGCCAAAAGTGAAATAGATTATACTTTACAAAGTAAACTTAGAAGCTCGTGGGTGTACCTTAAGTTGTAAACCACTAGGCTATAAATGGATCTTAAAAAAACAGATAAATTCGATGTCACCATTGACATGTGCATGTCACCATTGACATGTGCAAAAAAATATTGGTAATCAAAGAGTTTAAAAAACATGAAGGTCTATCTTCCTTTGATGCTTATTTGCATGTTACACGAAAAACCTCAATTATGATGGTACTTTATTGACCGCATTAAGAAATTTTGGAAGTTTCTTTTGTGGATGTGAAAACGATATTTCTAAACAGGGATTTAGAAAAAGGAACTATACATGAACTAGCCTGAGGGTTTCATAGTTCCTATGCTAGAGAGAAAAGTGTGTAGGCTAAATAAATCATTATATGGTTTAAGACAAGCTACCAAACAATGACATCAAACTTTTTGACCATATCATGTCAGAATGTGGATTCAAAATTGATGTATGTACGTGTGATCAATAGTAAATATGTACTCTTGTGTTTATACATGAATATACTTATCACTAGAAGTGATAACAAGATGAATATATCCACTAATGATCTGTTGGAGTCAATATTTGACATGAATTTCATTAGTTGTTGGGTTTGTTGAACCCATATGGATTCGTTTTGAAGTCAAACATTAAGAAAAACAATATTATTGAGAGGTTCAATGTGGGGGATTCTGGCCTAGCTAGAGTCCAATGACATTTTTTTAAATCTATTTAAAATAGAGGTAAAATTGTTTCCCATTTTTAATACTCAAAGAATATTGGGTATCTTATGTGTCTAATGACGTGTGTATGATCTGATAGAACTTATAATCAGGCAAGCAGATATATTAGTAATTCAAATGGGGACCATTTGAATAAGTATTACTTGAGTACTATAATACTAATAATATTGCATTATGGAAGATATCCTACTACTATCAAGTGATAGAGTAATGAGAATATAGATTCATACATATAAGAATCTAAATCCACTAGAGGGGATCTAAGTGGAAAGCTATATCCTAGAAATCTTGAAAGTATTTCTAAGATACAATTATAGCTAAATCTATGATGAAATATGAATTTATTATTTGAGATAAATTTATAGAATATGCAGGATAGTTTACGTTAATTCGTAAAGGACATACCAAGATGGCGTATACCGGTAACGGCCATGTTTATAAAGTGTGATAGTCAATAAAATTTGATAGAGCTCATATCACAAATGTAAAATGGTAAGTCGAGACATATCCATCATAGATTGTGATTGTTGCGACAACTACTCTCAACTAGAGTTATCACGATTGACTACGTAACGTCAAAGGATAACATCGCGAATCCGCTTACGAAAGGCTTAAGCAGAGAGTTAGTTAGTGAGTCTTCTAAAGGAATGGGACTAAAGCCCTCGAAAGAATGAGTTTCTATGAAGGAAAACCTAACCCAGTTGACTGGAGATCCCAAGATCTGGGTTCAATAGGACAACCTAATCATAGAAATGTGGGGGAAGTCACGTCAATGTGGGGGAGTTACTTAATACAGTAACTTTCCTAGTCCATTCCTAGAACAATGTGACTTATTGAGAGGTTAAACATATGGCTTAAATGAATCAGTATGAAATCATAAAGCATGATGATTCAAGATGAAATCATAAAACATATGTTTTTAATGATTCAAGATGAAATCACCTATGTGAGAGAGAAGTAGGGGTCGTTTCGAAATAAATTGTGGGGCGCAATTTCTAAGAGCTCTTGCAGAACCAGGCTAGTGTTCATGACCATAACGAACACGACTATGAGGACTTGAAAATGTCAGGGAGAGTCTTGTGTAAGTGTGTATTGTCGTCTACGTAAACAGAGGCTAAGTTCAAAGACATCGCGTCTACTTAGATCTAGGAGACTAAGTGCATCTCACAAGGGAAGGTTCAAAGGGTCACACCTACCTATCCTATGCAAGATTCAACTGTTGGAATTTTATTGAAACTTTTGTGTATTACAACCGATCTCTATTCATGTGGGGGATTGTTAGAAAATATTGTTGACAAAATAACTTTTGGCCAACTTTGGATACAATTATGTATACGTATGTATCATATATATTAGTGATACTTTATAGGTTCGCGTTCTCCTTGAAGAGAGCTTCCTAATGAGCCTTTATGTGTCAAAAATGAAGGTGGTGTGAATGAGATATCGTGTCTCAAAGTTGGGCATTTGATACCATGCTTAAAGAGGAAAAATAGTTTATTTTTTGTCCTACATCGGTGGGATGAGTAAACTGGAAGGGAGTCTATTTTATATAAATAGAGGCCTCATTCCATATTTTTTTCACACGTCAAATCAATAAGTATTATTATTGATTCCAACATATGGAGTACGCATTTGTAAAGGTGAAATTCCGGGAAGTTTTGTTAAGTCCGACAGTACAACTTACTGTTTCGGCTGTTGTACCCTGGGAAACAGACGGTGAATCTGTTTTAAGGGAAGCGTGTCAAACACGTGCCTCAGCTCTTTAGTGCTAAACGTGTCTAACACGTATCTCGACTTGCTGGTGATTTAGAAGTCTTTTCTTTATTTTATAGTTTTATTTAATGATCGTTTATTATTATCTCTGTGTTTGTTTTTCTATTATTTATATTCTGTTATTTAGTTTATGTTAATTTAATTAATTTTATTTATTTCATTTGTAAATAAAAGTGTTATAGTTTCCCTACAGTTTTAGAAATGGAGACACATATTCACCTCCAATAACTTCGAATCACCTTATTATCGATAATAAGTTGGTTCACAACTTATGTATATAGATCAAGCTTGTCTATATCCTTACTCTCAAGTAAGTGTAAATAGCAATATTTTGTACCACATTCAGTCAATATGATGAAGTACACGATACTCTATACCTTAGTAGGTATCAATTCCAAATCACATAAACCCATGTGAATCATATCAAGGTTTTTTTGGTTATTTTTGTTCAACCAAGAGAAAAGACTTATCAATTTGGCTTCAACCTAAATTTTGATTTTGTAATCCGTGTCAATACAAAAATGGGTATCCAATTTGGTTTAATTGGACAACATGTTGGGTAAAAATTTAAAACATGTCAAAGTAAGTCATAACATACATTTAAAAATGAACATTATAAAATATAATCAACTAAACCATTTTAAAGGCATAACCCGTATGCACTAAATTTATGTTATTCGTTAAATTAATTTTTATTTGATTCAAACACATATGAAAGCCAAATTTCATTAAGCAACCATCAGGACATAAGATTCCTACGCATCTCTGGCACACACAACGTTGGTTAACTTAGTGTCTGTTCCAAATGTGTTTTACATCTTCTTTTTTCCTTGATATTCGTAGTTGAAGAGTTGCTCAAACTTGTTCTCTCCAACCTCAACTGCATTATAAGAGTTAATCAAACTCTTATCACCATATACATGACATGATACTGAAGTGCGAATGCACCATTAGCTATGGTTGGATTTCATCATGGCCTCAGTTTTCATGTCATTCAGGCCATATAACGCATAGTTATGGCACAACAAGTTTCTCAATGCTTCAAAGCATCTACCGTACAAGTAAGTATCGGTCTCCCTTTTGATGTCACTCGTGACATTCTGAATGTTATTAATAGATCCCATGATTTAGTTGAAAATAATTTCGGTACTATTAACAACGTGTTAAATCACATAGTGTTTCTTAAACAAAAGCGAATTACATCGACTTTTGTTTAAAAAGTAAACGTTTTGTAAGATCCGTTTTACAAAACCCACTTTAAAGGAAGTCTTTCGACTAAACAATTAAAGAAAATATCAGCTATAACATAATGTTTTTACCAAAAAACACATATGTAATATTATGTTGTCAATGTTCATTCAGAAGATCTTAACTTCACATGATCTATTTCTACAATGAAACTTAACAAGGTTTCAGTAGATCCATTCTACTAAAGAAACTCCACAAGGTTTCTATAGATTTACCTTTAAACTCGACAAGGTTTCAATAGATATATCTATAAACTCAACAATGTTTCAAGAATTTTATCTGGTTTATAATTAAACTCGGCCCAATTTACAATGAATTACACAAGTCAAACAAACTCTTCCACTAATTTAATAAAAATAATGTATGTAATCTGATAATTAATGATAACTTATATCATTGTCAACATCTTGTTTCAAAAAAAATCTTCTAGATTTCATTGAACACGTTTCAAAAATCTAATAAAATAAGATCTTGCACTTTATGAGATCAATGAATACGTTCTAATAATCTCATAAAATAACAACATATCTTTTATGAGATTTGTGTCAAAGAAACTCCACTTGGTTTCAATGAATCTAAATTCACCATGATTCTAATCATGTTGTAAGGCGCACCAATTACATTTACAAGATTCACTAGGGTCACAATTATGTTACCACAAGTAAAGTTGTCAATATTCTAACGGAATACAATTAAGAACTATTAAAACAACTTGGTATCTAATAAACTCGACATGGTTTATACAAACTTGTACCAAATCTGATTCAAAGAACTCAATCGTGGCTTCATTAAATCTAGGTTAAAACTATAACATATGTAATAAACAACTAAACGATGAGTTTGAATATATACTCATCATGATTTCAACACAAACTAATACGATAAACTGGTTTTTTAAAATCGTTTATAGATCTGTAACACTAGATCCGTTAATTAAAATTCTGTTTACGTGAAAACTGATTTCCCAAATAAACACAATCTTGGTTTCGAGAGAATACAGTTTGTATAAAAATCTGTTAATTAAATTAATATGATTTTAGCAAAAAGAGTGTTTAATTCTGGTACACAGAATCTGTTTTAAGACTGTAGGGAAACTATAACACTTTTATTTACAAATCAAATAAATTAAATTAATTAAATTAACATAAACTAAATAACAGAATATAAATAACAGAAAAACAAACACAGAGATAATAATAAACGACAATTAAATAAAACAATAAAATAAAGAAAAGACTTCTAAATCACCAGCAAGTCGAGATACGTGTTAGGCACGTTTAGCACTAAAGAGCTGAGGCACGTGTTTGACACGCTTCTCTTAAAACAGATTCGCCGTCTGTTTCCCAGGGTACAACAGTCGAAACAGTAAGTTGTACTGTCGGACTTAACAAAACTGCCCGGAATTTCACCTTTACAAATGCGTACTCCATATGTTGGAAATCAATAATAATACTTATTGATTTGACGTGTGAAAAAACTATGGAATTAGGCCTCTATTTTTACACAATAGACTCCCTTCCAGTTTACTCATCCCACCGATGTGGGACAAAAAATAAACTATTTTTCCTATTTAAGCATGGTACCAAATGCCCAACTTTGAGACACGATATCTCATTCACACCACCTTCATTTTGGACACATAAAGGCTCATTATGAAGCTCTCTTCAAGGAACGCGAACCTATAAAGTATCACTAATATATATGATACATACATATACATAATTGTGTCCAAAGTTGGTCAAAAGTTATTTTGCCAAGAATATTTTCCAATTGTTGGCAAAGTAACTTTTGACCAACTTTGGACACAATTATGTATATGTATGTATCATATATATTAGTGATACTTTATAGGTTCACGTTCTCCTTGAAGAGAGCTTCGCAATGAGCCTTTATGTGTCCAAAATGAAGGTGATGTGAATGAGATATCGTGTCTCAAAGTTAGGCATTTGGTACCATGCTTAAAGAGGAAAAATAGTTTATTTTTTGTCCCACATCGGTGGGATGAGTAAACTGGATATGAGTCTATTGTGTATAAATAGAGGCCTAATTCCATAGTTTTTACACACATCACATCAATAAGTATTATTATTGATTTCCAACATATGGAGTACGCATCTGTAAAGGTGAAATTCCGGGCAGTTTTGTTATGTCCGACTGTACAACTTACTGTTTCGGCTGTTGTACCCTAGGAAACAGACGACGAATTTGTTTTAAGGGAAGCATGTCAAACACGTGTCTCGGCTCTTTAGTTTTAAGCGTGTCTTACGCGTGCCTCGACTTGCTGGTGATTTAGTAAGTCTTTTTATTATTTTATTGTTTTATTTAATTATCGTTAATAATTATGTGTGTATTTATTTTTCTGTTATTTGTTTTATGTTAATTTAATTAATTTAATTTATTTGATTTATAAATAAAAGTGTTATAGTTTCCCTTCAGTCTTAAAACAGATTCTGTGTAACAGAATAAAAGATAAGTGTTTTCACACTTATCAATGTGGATCTCTCGTTTAAACCCTTAGTCGACGGTGTTAGTGAATCCACGTAAACCTTGTACTAGAAGCTACAAACCAAACGAACATTCCGTTTTAATTCGGAATCCCAAACGCCAGAGATACTAGCCATTTTTGAACAAACAAACAAACTATCAAATTTGAAAACGATCTCAAACAAACAAACGATCGAACCTGAAAACGATCTAAACAAACAAACGACAGAACCTTATCACGGTCACCCAAACAAACGATCGAATCTGAAAACGATCAAACAAACAAACGTTCGAACCTGAAAACGGTCAACCAAACAAACGATCTCCCCAAACGATCTTCACCGAATACTATCAAATTCCAGCAACTAACTTTAAAAAAGACCTTGCGATCAAAAATCCCGATTTTATTTTTAAACCAACGAATCTCATACGGTCGAACAACCAAACAACTTGATTTTTACCAAGTCTTCAAACGCTAAATCAATCTTCAAAATCTAACAACCATTTGTTTAACCAATTACTAAGCTGCCAACAAAATCGATCTGAATTACTGTTGGCTCCACAACCGATTATTCCACACTAACTGATACTCTCAAAAATTCTAAATTCAAACTTGTGTTGAACCAACTAAAGTAACAAATTCAAAGTATCAAACGCATAGCCCAACCAATATAATAAGGCCCTGAACACCATACGGCTCCACCAGATTAATTACTACTGTATTAATGATCGAACCAATCAAAGCAAAGTAAAAAAACAATTGTACTACCGTACGTGTTGATTTAAGGTACAAACGAAACTAAAATTCGAATCTAAATTTTCTAAACGATCGATCGTACAATCGAACCTCCAAAACGAATACTAATTAACCTCGAACAAAGACAACTCCAAAGCCGAACGATTTTTCGAATCATAACCAAAATTCAACAATCAATCCTAAAAACGAGACGAGCCACTTGTTGAATAATTCAAACAAACAAAAACAAACTGAGCATAAGCTTTTATTTAAATATAAAAGTTATAATCCAAAAGGTACAAAGAAAACTAATGTCATTTGCCTCTATTTATAAGAAGTTGACCCACCCAAAATATAAAAACAAAGACATATAACAAAACTTGTTAGACAATCCAAACAAATTACCTAAAATAAATTTACTAAACAAACCTTAAAGTTTAACTCACTTTCCAACACTTGTGTTTGAAGAACACCTTTTCAAGTATTAACATAGAGATCTCTGAGATTTTTATTAATTTTTTGCTTTCGATTTATAAGTGGCTATTAATATTGTGACATGTGGCGGGTTCATGAGAGAAGCTAGCTTGATTTCACAAAATCAATAAGAGCATGTTAATTTGGATGTCAACATGAATTTTTGATATATATCATGTGTCAAGTCAATTCTTAGTGAATGAAGTTTATTTGATATTTGTAAAGTAATCAAAGAATTCAATTTTTATCTAAAAAACATGTATGTAAAATCCAGTGTATAACTTCAAAACCAATAATTCAATCATGCAATGAATTATAGTTTGCTAACACAAAATATAACATGTTTTATATCCACAAATCTACTAAAACATGTGTCGAGTTCAAAAATCTACTAAAAAATAATTAAAAATTATAAATTTTTGAGTGAAATGCATTTTTCATACATGTGGTATGTCCAGAATGCATATATAGTAACTGGTCTTCCGAAACTGCAGGCGGCCTACTTGGTCTTCCATTAAGTGTTGACTTTGCTACTTTGACCATAACGAATGTTATCCGTTGACCGTCAACTTTCTTTGCTACAGGGTTAATTTTTTCCTTTTCCTTTTCTTTTTTGCCCATCATTCGTTCCAACATCACCACTACCACCCACCTGCACATAGATCTAGCTATTATTTTTGTTGTATATCATAGATCTTGCTATTATTTTTTCTCATACCCAGTTCCATTCTCGATCTAAAGTTACGAAAAAGGTATCCTTCCCTCATTTTCATCCATTTCTGCATTTATAGTTTTCAATTGTTTATGTTTCTCATTCTTTGTAGTAATTTAATTCGCCTGTTGTTCTGATATGGTTTTAGTCGTTGCTTAACTTTTTATAGGTTTATTGGTTTGTGTATCGGCATAAAGTCCTACTATCATATATACCCTCACCCCCGATCCATGATTTTCTCTCTTCCAATCTTACCAAATCGATACAAATAAAAACAACCCATTAGGATCCGTATTCATTAATTCGAACAAAGGTGGATATTGATTTTGATTTTGCTGTTTTATAAAAAATAGAACAAAAAGAGTTAGGATATTCAGTTAATTTTTCTGATGGTTTATAATGAAGGATTTTGGATTCAAAGGTTACCAAATTTACAAGGCTTGACACTATTTTGATTTTATGTTATGTTATATTTTATAGGAGTATATTAGATTAATTTCTTATGTATTTTCTTTCAGTTTATAAATATAATAGATTAGGTTTCATGTATAAATTTGTAACTGGTAATTAAAGTGACGTTTCTTGTTAATACTGGTGGAGCGATGGTGGCCACGGAGGTGGTGATTGTGCAGGTGGGTGGTAGTGGTGATGTTGGAAGGGATGATGGGCAAAAAAGAAAAGGAAAAGGACAAAATTAACCCTGTAGCAACGGAAGTTAACGGTCAACGGATAACATTCGTTATGGGCAAAGTAGCAAAGTGAAAACTTAATGGAAAACCAGGTAGGCCGCCTGCAGTTTCGGAAGACCGGTTACTATATATGAAATCTGGACATACCACAGGTATGAAAAGTGCATTTCACTCTTAATTTTTTAAAGAGATAAATGTACACGATGATCATTAGGATTCATGAGAGAAGCTAGCTTGATCCCACCAAATCAACAAGGGCATGTTAATTTGCGTATTGATATGAATGTGTGATGTCATCTGCCGAGTCAAATATGAAGGAATAAAGTTTATTTGAGATTTGTAAAGTAATCAAAAGATTTTATTTTTATTAAAAAAACATTCATGTAAAAATGTGTGTATACCTTCAAAATTTAATAATTCAATCATGTAATGAATTTAATTTTTCTAACACAAAAGAAAATAAATCATGTGTCATGTCCATGAATCTACTAAAACAGGGCTTCATGCAAAAAGTTAGCTTGATCCCACCAAATTAATCAGGGCATATCAATTTACGTGTCAACATGAATGTGTGATGTCATGTGTCAATTTCAGTGAATATATTTTATTTAGATTTGTAAAATAGTCAAAAGATTCTAATTTTATTAATAAAACTATTAAAATATAAGTTGACTGTGACATGTTTATCAAACTTCAGGGGTAAGAAAGATAAATATTCTTTATATATTTTTCTAGTGTATTGAGTTTGGTTTTTATTTTGCTGGTTTAACAATCTTGAGGGACTAAGTATGTCAAAGTGTGGAAGTGTGGAGTCGCCCTACTGTTGGAGTATAAATAGGATATGTTAGCTTTATTTTTCCATTCATTTTGTTATGTTTCTGTTTGTCTCTCTCTATCCGCCATTGTTGATCATTGTTAGCCTGTTGATTTTGGTTGTTTATGAGCATTGATCTTTTTGTTAAGATCATTGATTCATAGTTTCTTTTCTTTTTGTTTGTAAGTACTGATCACAAATCCAGGATTCACATTTGAAGTGATTGCCTGAAGCTCTTAATAAAATAAAAGGGGTGGTTGGTTTAGTAAATCTTGTTTTGTGTTCTAATCTTTTATAAAATAGAATATGGTATCAGAGTCTAGTTCTTGATACTTGTTTTTAAAACCAAAATTGTTTTAATATGATTTCAATTAATCAGTTGGTTAATCGGTGATTTCTTTAGGTTAATTGAGTTATTTCAAATTTTTAAGGTTTTCTTAAAATTTGGGGTTTTCTTGATTTCTGGTGTTAGTGAGGTTCTATTGGGTTATTGTGCAATTAATTGTTCTTAATTGCATTTTTGTGAGGTTTTATTGAAAAAACCCTAGAATCAGAAATTAGAGTTTCTTCAAGGTAAAGTGATTCTTGATTATTGGTTTTTCTGTTATAAATAACGTTTCAGGTTTCATGTTCCGTTGTGCTTTGGTTGTTGTTTGTGGTGATCTGCTTGATCTCATTGATTCTTGGTTGCTTGTTGCAGCACGTGCTCTATAACACCTCTCTCGCTCTCTTTTTAGGTTTTTGTTAGGTGTTTTTAGTGGGTGATTAGGTGTCCAAGGGATTTAGTTAGTTACTTGGAGTTTTGATCGAGTTTTCTTTGTGATTTGTTGGTAGTTTCTTGTAATGGAGTTACAAGGGGTTGTTTCTTGATTCTTTTTTTGTTTTGTTTTGTTTTGAGTAATCATGGTTGAAGCTAAAAAGGATACTCTTAATAGTTCTAGTGAGAATGTAGAGGTTGTTTTTCACACTAATGATCCTCTTTACTTACATCCTATTGATACTAATAGGCAATCTATTGTTGCTGTTAAACTTAGTGAACCTGAAATTATAAAATCTGAGTTGCTGCTGTTAAACTGGCTTAACATACTAAAAACAAGCTAGGATTTGTTGATGGTAATTATGTTAGAGACGGGGAGGATGAAATTCTTCAAGAACAGTGGGATAGGTGTAATGCTGTTGTGTTATCTTAGATTCTTGGGTGTATTTCACCTGAGTTATACCAAGGGAAAATATTTTATAAAGATGATAAAGATGTGTGGGATGAGTTTAAATAAACTTATGACAAAATTGATGGTTCTGTGATGATATAATTTTCATTATAAATTTTTTTCTCTCACTTAATCTGGGTCTTCACTGTCTAAGTATTATCACAATTACAATAGTTTGTGAAGGCAATTTGACTCCTTGGTCAACTTTCTTGATTGTACTTGTGCTAGTTCTCCACCGTTGAAGGGTCATCAAAATCTTATGAGGTTGATGCAGTTTCTCATGGGTTTGGATAACACTTACAGTGTTGTAAGGAGTCAAATATTGATTTATGATGTTTTACCAGATGTAAAATATGCTTTTGCTACTCTATATAGAGTAGAGTCTCATAAGAATAATTTGGTTCATAGTACTTATGTTAAACCTAACTCCTCTGCTTTTGCAGCTAAACCAACTAATTGGTCTAAAAATAGGGCTTCTCAAGGGAGAGGGTTTACCATAAATACTAATCTGGTTTGTAAGCATTGTAATATGACTAGACACACTATTGATAGGTGTTTTGAGCTTAATGGTTATCTACCAGGATTCAAAAAAAAGGAATTCTGGTGGTGTTAACACTTCTTCTGATTATGTTAAGAATGATCATAGTACTGGGAACCCTATGCCCTTTACTTGATGCTAGTGAGATGCAATCTTGTGCTGCTAACTCTATTCCTTTTTCTAATCATGTGATTAGTTTTGTTACTTGTAGATTCTTTAATTACAATTCTAATATTAGTACTTATAGTAATTACATTGGCTGGATTTTTAATTCTGGTGCCTCACAACACATGACTTTTTCTGTTGAACATTTAACTGATGTCATTAATGTCTCTCATTTGAATATTACCATTTCTCACCCTAATGGGACTATTGAATTGGTTAATTTTGTTGGAAATAATAAATTGACAGATAAAATTGTTCTAAAAAATGTGTTGGTGGTACCTGGGTATAAAGTCAGCCTTATATATGTTCATAAACTTGCTAAGATAACAAGATTGTTGTGTCATTTAGTGAATCTAAGTGCTTTATTCAGGATTCTCTTTAAAATTCCCTGTTGGGGACAGATAGTGAGATTAATGACTTATGTATGTTTGATTTAGTTGGAAAATCTGTAACAGTAGTATTACCTCTTGTTTGTTATCTAAGTGCACCTGGCATAATAGACTTGGTCACCCATCTGATCAAGTCTTGAATGTGTTAAAAGATAAGCTTCAGATAGATAGTCTGGATGATACTCAATCTTGTGATGTGTGTCACAAGGCTAAGCAGACCAGAGAACCTTTCCCTCTTAGTGATCATAAAACCAAGCATTTAGGTGATATTGTTCACTTAGATGTTTGGGGCCTTATAAGGTTAAAAGTAGGGAAGAGTTTAGGTTTTTCCTTACTATAGTTGATGATTATACTAGATCTATTTGGTTGTATTTACTCAAAGGTAAAGATGAAGTGTTTGAAAAAGTTGTTGAGTTTTACAACCTTATTAAAAATCAATTTGATGTTACTGTTAAAATTTTCAGAAGTGATAATGGTATTGACTATATTAATAATATGTTTGAAAAATTTGTGTTGTCAAAAGGTATCATTCATCAAACCTCTTGTGTTTATACATCATAGAAAAATGGTGTTGTAGAAAGAAAACATAGACACTTACTTAATGTTGCTAGAGCCCTCATGTTTAAGGAGGGCATTCCTTTAAACATGTGGTCTGATTGTATGCTAACATCTGTGTACTTAATTAACAGGCTTCCTACCTCTGTGCTTTCTGGAAAAAGTCCCTATGAAATGATTTATAAAGTTTCACAAAGTCTCTCTCTGTTAAGAAGTTTTGGGTGTTTGTGTTTTGCAACTGTTTTAAATAATTTTGATAAATTTGCTGCTAGGTTTGATAAATGTGTTTTTCTTGGTTATTTACTAAAAAGGGTTATAAACTTTATAATCATGAAACAAAAAGTTTTTTTTTCTAGAGATGTAAAGCTTTATGAAACTATTTATCCTTTCAAAAATCATGTGTTAGCTAAAGATTTAGTTTTGAAGAAAATGGTGTAAATAGTCAAAACTTTTTTGACCTAGTAGAAAATAAGTCAGATGAACCCTATGATGATAAGAGCGACAAAGTAGATGATAAAGATAGTAGTGTGTCTCCTGACTTAACAGATGTATCTATTGATACATTTCCCACTATTGCCAGTCATTCTAGGAAGGTTGTCAAGGAGTCTAGTGCAGACCAAATAGGTAGCAGCCAGAATAATCTAGGTAGTGGTGTAGGAAGTCCTAAGGGAGATGAGGCTATCTTTGATGATAGTGATTATCAGTATGAGGGTGATGACTTTATTGAGTTTAATCAAATGTTTGAGTCTGACGACAATAATGATCTAGAAAAATCAGAGGTGAGGAGGTCTAGTAGACCAGTTAAACTTCCTGCTAAATATGACAATTATGAGATGGATAAAAGATATAAATATGATATTATTTATGTGGTTAGTTACAACAGTTTATCTATGCATAATTTTGTTTATTCTAATAATTTGAATAAAATTCACGAGCCTAAGTCCTACACTAAGGCTGCCAGAGACCCTAGGTGGGTTGAGGCTATGAATGAAGAAATGGATGCTCTTAATAGAAATAATACTTGGGTTATAGTTGACTGACCTTTAGGTAGAACACATGTAGCTTGTAAGTGGTTGTGGAAAATTAAGTACAAGTCTAGTGATGAAGCTGAAAGATACAAAGCTAGAGTTGTAGCTAAAGGGTTTAGCCATGTAGAAAACTAGAAGGGGATTGAATAGTTTTTACTGATTAGTTTTAATGTTTTTAGAAACTTTTCATGATTGTAAGGATATATATATCAAGTATAACAAGTGAGGTAAATGACTTGAAGTAATGAAGAAACAAACCACAATGCACAAGTATTTATAGTGGTTCGGCCTAGCAAGATCTCACTTATCTTGCCCCTACTTCCAATCCTCAAGTATTTACTCGAAAGTTCTAATTCACTAGTAAATGATTCTTCTTTACACCGGTGGAGAAACCTTCACACTTTAGCTTACAATCTTTATCGACACCTAAGCTAAGATGTCTTAGTTCTTTACAAAGGCACAACCCGCCTTGTAAACTTCTAAACCTTGTGGTTATAACACCAACCACACTTTATACAACTAGATAGATGAATGGGCACAACAATGGTGATTGTGTAGGTAACACTTAACACATTCACGCAATGTAAAGCCTTGATGGATCAAATCTTGGAATTCTCGTAACCGATCCTTATATGAAAAAATGATCTAAATCACAAGCAAGAAAAGAATTCACAAGAGTGAGTTAGAGAGTTAGATATATACTATATTTAGATGATGTAAGTTAGAAAGGGGTGAGTTAGAAGCTTGGACAAAGGGTTCTATTTATAGGCAAACTGCCAGACACCCACGGAACCCGTCAGACCCTTTCCTTTGGGTACGCCGGGGTCAGACTAATCTGACTTTTGTGCCTCATAAATGTTTGTCCACTCTATTAAGCAAGAATCAAATCCTCCTAGTTTGACTTGCAAAATCTGATATTTGTAGGCCAACTTTTGACTTTGTGAGTAAAACTATTTTCACTATTTTATGTTTACATATGTTATGTGTACATTTGTAAAATATTTTTATATTAGTTTGAAGAAACTTATATAATGCTTATAATTTAAACATAAAAATATGTTCGATGTTTTGTCGTTAACAAAATGTTAAGCATGATTAAAACGTAAATATTGTTTTAATGCGATATTTGCATTTACAATATCCCCTTTTCTTGAAGACAAAACTTTAACTTATTTTTAGTTTGGAGATTATATCACCATATAAGTTATGTGTTAGAAATAAATATCTATTTCTCTTCTCCCCTTTTTGTCGAAAGAAAAAGGGAAGGTTCATGATACGAAAACGGTAGTTTGAGATTGATATTGCATTTTGGCAATGTTAGCAACAATAATATTTTTTCGATGACTCCCCCTAACTTGGAGAACCGGGTGAGTACATGGATTTTGAATGTCCTAGAAAAAAAAGTTAGTGGTACGCAAGATATGGAATACATGTGCATGAATGAGCCTAACATGAAGCTCAAAAAAGAGTCCAACAATGGACTTTTAATTACACACATTTTGAATAAAATAAAAGATATTTGTGATCACAAACAAGTCTCCCCTTGTTTTATATGTAATCCTGAAATGGAAATGTTAGTTTTCTTGAAAAATTTGGAGATAAGAATCACATACATGAGTATATAACAAGCATATATATTTGTTTGACATGACACAAATTGAAAAACTAGGATTCATTCATCTTCCCCCAAAGTAAAATTACAGCAAAAAGAACTTGAAACATTTGGAGGTGAATGGTGTACAAAAATTAAAAAAAGAAAAGAAAATGATGATCAGTGTAAAATCCATGATTTTACCATGATTTAATGTAATAAAGTTTCACCCATTGATCTTAAGAACATTCACTCATGTCTCATATTTCTATAAGATATGTGTGAACTTGTCCATTATGTACTTAAACTTCTACAATCAATTTTTATTGTAATAAGTTACATAACTTAAACCATGTACTTAAAACTAGGAGAACAAGTAATAAAATGTATAATCAATATTTGAGTATACAACACTTAACCAAATTTGGGAAATATGCTACATCATGTATATGTAACCATGTATGTATGTATGCATACTATAAGCATATTACACTATCTTGAACTAGCCCAAAATCCTTTCCCTTTGTACCAAGCCCACAACAAGCCCAAGTCCAAGCCCACTCTTCCTTTGGTTAAGCCATACACGGCACACTCATCCACTAGGTGGAAGAAGAAGAGTTGCCTTGGGTTTAGAAAAGCCAACACTTGGCATGTGTTCTCTTACCAAGGCAATCATACTTTTTTCCATGCCTTCTCTTTCTTCTTTAAGCCGAAAACACACACACTCTTCACATTCTCTCATGCAAAAATCAAATCTCATTCTCTCATCTCTTTTCTCTCTCAAATCATTCGGATACATCCAAGATTTATACATTAAGCCCACTAGATCTTTGTCTCATCTTAACTACTAATCATTTAGTAGCATCATCACCTTTGGAATCATTATAACAAGCCCTAGCCGAATCCTTAAGGCTCACGGCTTGGTTATAATTAGGGTTTTCTTCATCATCTAGATTAGATCTCTAATCTCCTTTGTCATCTAGATCTTTAATGGTAACTTTTGGCAAGAAATTTATTACTCCTTATGCTTCTTCATTTTTACTTGCATGCATCATCATCCACCTATAAATACATGTAGCAAACTTGTTAAAAAAATCAAGATATGATAAAACCATGACCATCTAAGGTCACGACATATATTGAATACCATTAGTCATGGTTAAAAACTTTTTAATAAAGAAACCTATGACTAGTATTCTATGTTTTAACTTGATAAAAAATCATAAGAATCATTTTGTGAATTTAAAAGAAGCTGTGGGTTACAAATCTTACTTTTTGGGATTTTGATTAACTAATAATCATAAGTCTCATAAGTAAACTTGTATAACTTAAAACCATGAAAAACCATGACCTTAAAGGTTACAGAATAATTAAATTGATACCTATGACTTATGTACTAAGTTTTAAACAAGGGAATATGTATTTACATATGTAAAATGGACTACTAAAAATCACTAAAACACTTTATATATACAAATATAGCCGTGGGTTATATATGTCCTTGGATGGACTTTAAATGTACATGCATGCTTATATAAAACCTAGATCTAGTGCTAAGAGTTTAACTTAACATGATAAACATAAAACTAGCTTAAAGATCTTATGGGAACATTTGGGGAAAAACAATATAGCCGTGGGCTATATGTTGTTTTCTTGGATTTGTGATTACCTTGGAAACATGCAATAAGCCTAGATAAATATGTTGTATTTTTATATATATTTACAAGACATAAAACTAGCTAAAAAGCTCATCTTGGAAACACCAAGATTAAAATTATAGTCGTGGGCTATATATATGTATACATGGACTTATGATTTGGTTTCTTGGTTTGTACATAGCTAGATCTTGTTTTGGGGAAACTTATAAGTACATGCAACCTTAAAACAAGTTTTGACTAATCTTAATAAGCTATAATTAAATATAGCCGTGAGCCATAAGCTCATATTAGAGCTTATGACTTGCATGCAACCTTGTAACACTAGATCTCATTTGGTACATCAAATAAAACAAACAATGAGTTTTATTCTTTTAATAAGGTTTATGACTAAATATGAATAAGCTAATAATAAGCTTATGAGAAAATACCTAGATTATTACTTACATAAAATGAAAAAGTAGTATTGATGGACTAATCAAGCCCATGCAACATTAGCCCAAGACTTGATGGACCCAATAAGCCCATTTAACAAATCATAGTATCTTAATGGACTTAAGAATATGCTTAGGCCCATTTAATTAAGTAATGGACTTAAAAATGTATTTAAGCCCAATAAATGTTTTAAAGGCCCATTTAACAAGTTAGTAGACTTAAAATGTGTTTAGGCCCACTAGATGGCCAATTAGATATTTTAGCCCATTTAATGAGCCCATTTAATGTTTTGAATGTTTAATTAAAAGTTTTTATAATAAAATATAACTTATAAAAACTTTTGGATTAAAATGATAATTTATGAAATTTAGGGATTAAAACCGTGACACATGAAACTTGTTTTGATAAACTATTAACCTCAAGGACTAAAAATGTAATTATCCTAAAGTCTAGGGTTATCATATACCATCCGTGGCATATTAAACCCTAGGGACCATTTTGGAATGTTTCTAAAAGTTGTTTTGTCATTTTATAACCCTAAGGACCATTATTGTAATAAACCGAAACTTAAAGAAGCCCTAGGGACTATTTTGTCATTTTATGAATGTTATAACACCTAAATATAACTAGGAGGACTAAAACTGCCATAACCTGAAAGTTTAACAAGCCCTAGTTACTAAATATGTAAAATCTGAAAGTTATACTTTGTTTAAAATATGGAGGGACTAGTTTTGCCATGTACCGAAACTTTAACAAGTCCTAACCCTAATTCTATTTTAAATATAGAAAAATTTAATTAAACCTAAACCATAAGGATTAATGTATAAATTCTTAAACTTGTAATTTATAAATTGTTTTATAAATGTTAAATAATTTATGGAAACTTTAAAGTTAAATAAAATATTTATATTTTACTTTATGAAATAAATTATACGGACAATATGGATATGTATTATTAATACATGTACTCATATACTTTTAGGAAATAAAATTATATGAACGTTAAATAAACTGAATGCTAATACGTAAGCAAATATTATAAGTGAAACATTTTATGTTCACTTAAATATGAAACTTAATTGCAAGTTTAAATGGATATTACTAATACATGTACTACGAACGTAAACTAATATTATAAGTAAGATATTTTATGTTTACTTAAATATGAAACTTATATATAAGTTTAATTGGATATTGTTAGTACTTGTATTACGGTTATTTAGATAAATACTGTAGCATTAATGAACTGATTAAAAATCTGTATAATCATACACATATGTTATTTGTACTATCTATTAAGACTGTACTATTTGATTAGGCATAACTTTTGGCGTGAACATTATTTGGATATTCGTGTTATACAGCTATTTCCAACTCCCAGGTGAGTTTACAGCCCCATATAAACTATTGTTAAACTTTTCCTCTACGGGGGAGAAAACATGCAACTACTTTAATAGACATAACAGAATTGTATAAACTTGACTATACTTGACTATTATAGAAACTGTTAAATTGTTGTAAATCGCCCGAATGTTATAAATAGATCTATTAGGGATTGACCATCCCCATTAGGGATTGAGTCATGCTCAATGTGCCTTGGCCGGGACAACAGATGTATACCATATTGGAACTGGGTTTGGGTGTCTTTTTGTAAGACACTTGGTCCTCATCTGTTGAGGACCATGGAAGGTTAAGCTTCAGTTTCGAGTAATAGTAAATGTAATCTAACTTTTAGTTAAAATGCTTTGTGCATTGTTACTTCTATGATTGTTGTATGTCCAAACTAACTATTGATAAACCTGTAAATTCACCAACTTTATGTTGACCCTCTAAGCATGTTTTTCTCAGGAAAATGAAGTTAGTACGTGATATGTGCATGGACTCAAGCATCACTGTAATCTGCATTGTAGGACTTGTCAGGGGTTCTGTTAGGGAAACATAAACAATCTACTTTTATTATGTTGAAGATAATTTTATAAATTTGTATAACAATCATGTAATCTGTTTTTTAATAATCTCTTATCTTATGCTCTATGGACTATGTGCTATCAATCCACCATTGTGACATCTCCGTTGATAATTCTGCATATTTTGACCCTACCCGGGGTGTAACATCAGTCAGGTGCACGGACCCTTTGCTGTTTCCAGTCACAAGTCGAATTGGGTCCGACGGGGTCCGTTGGATCTAAGGTCAGAGAAGTCAACAAAATGACCCGAGGGTTTGGAAGAAGCTATTGTAATGGGGGATGTAAGAGGACATTGGCATTGTAAAGAATATTGTTTAGCACAAACCTCATCTCATCACAGAATTCTGTGATGGTGGCTTGGGTGAGACGACATATAGGTGATTCAACTCATTGACATGAGCTTGTCTTAGTGAAGGTGGCGGAAGTACTCTTGTAGGTGAGCAAAGAGAGTGAGTAGTGGGGATGGATGTTCTATATGGGAAGAATTGAACCAAGGTGATGTGTTGATTCCCATAAATGAGGGAATGTACGGAGAGTCCTCCGATGGTAGCGAGATACCATCCATTGGTTGTAGGTCCGGTGAGTAGGGTGTGTAGTGAAATGAAGGTGATATCCCTTGAGATCAGATGATGGAAGGAGATCTCGGTGGAACATCTTCATGCTCATCCAAGAATGGATTTGGTGATGTGGGAGGTGTGGAAAAGAGCTCGATTGGGTGAATGGAGGTGCTCCTAGGTATGGTGGAGATAATAGCGGGTGTGTGAGTTGGCGCGGGTGGTTGTGTTGTGGCAATCGGTGTCTTTGTCAGAGGAGGTGTGACGGGGTATCTAGGTTGTTGAAGGATAGTTCCTAGGTTTTGAGTAACTTCCACTCGTTGTGGTGAAGTCATGGTGGATGTTAGTGTTGGTGACGGTGGTGATGATGTTTGTGTATTTATGCAACATGGTTTGACACGTAGTCGTATTGTTTTTTTTGGATTTTAGGATTGAGGAGTTGCTTTTAGTCATTGTGATAATGTTGGTGTAAAGGCTGAAAATTTAGTGTTTGGATGAGAAATTATGGTGAATGCTAATGGGAGGAGGATTTTCCTTAAGTAGAGGGGAAGAAGATAAGATGAAGATTTATGACTTGATTTTGGATTGGAGAAATGAAAAAGATGAGCAGGTGAGTTAAATGTGCAACCATGGATTTATAACTTCACAAATGAAATAAAAAAAAGTGTTTGGGTAAATGGAAAAATTAATGAGAGGTAACAATGGATGTTTGCATGTAACTACAGGTGTCACGGACCCGAACAGAATCTTTGGGTAGGGGTTCGACGAGGTCCGACTAGTTTCGGGTCCAAATTTTAAAAATTATTTTTGGAGGGAATTCACACGGACCCTGCCGGACCCTTTGGGAAAGGGTCCGACGGGTTCCATACCCTTATGTGACCAATTTTAAAAAATCGTTAAGAATGAGATGATTGAGTCTCGTGACATGGTTTTTTATGATATAAACTGATGAGGGGGTGTGTTTCATGATTATTTGGCTATATTTCAAATTTCGGGTTGGAGAGAATGTACCTTTTAGTCTTCCAATTTGTATTTTTCCAAACACGAGCAATTAATCCATCCATTATAAAAATTCCTACTATAAATCACCAAAGATAGTTAGCATATTAAAATTTAAGAAACAAGCAAAAGTGTTGAAAGTGTTTCACATAACACCATTGTTTTAAACTTTCGGAACAAAGTTCATAAGTAGCCATTCATGACACCTAGTTCTTCTTTCATTTCTTCTTCTCTATGTTGGCGAGAAATCTTCCAAAGCACTTGAACATCCCCTTGGTTTGTTTAAACTCAGCGAATGCATTTTCAATTTCGGGTAATTACTAAGATATTCTAGAGGTGGTAACTTGGAGCTTGGAAGACCATCATTATCACTCTCCGAGGAGGAGGAACTGGCGAGAGGTTGAGGTCTTTTTCCTTTTCCCCTAGATTGAGATGCCAAAGGTCTAGTTACCCTTTTATCACTAATTGAGGTCATTACTCGATCAACAAGGTGATATGTTCCTAGACGACCACTAGAGCTTGGTGGGATAGGTGCTATTGAGTGATAAAGTCTCGTAAGTAACATGCCATATGGAAGAACGGAGGAGTGTAGATTATGGACATGTGACATCCGATTTGCAACATAGTAAGCAAAGTTGAAGGGTTGTTCCGTTTCAAGGCAATATAGCGTGTAACTTTCACAAGCATTGATGTGATCTTTATTACCTACTAAACACATGACATTGCATCTCAAGATTCTTTCCCATTTCTCATATTTATCTTTAAGTTCCTTTGCTTTCATACCATATGGGTCTTTATTAATGAGTTTTATAGTGTTAAATGGACGAGTGTCACTAACACGGTGCTTGAAGAGGGTAGATTTTACTAGATCCTTGTCATCTAGTTTAGTGTTATACCTATCGTGGGCTTCTCTAGGTATGTTGGTGTTTTCAAGGGCGATAAGTGAATGAAGGTCGGAATAAAAGCAAGTTCCTTGGTTTGGGATTCTAAGAGTGCGGGAAAATTTGTCCAAAGAATAAGAGTAGTTAATTCCATTTGCTCTAAAGTTTACTAAATGAACATGATTTTCATCAAAAGCCACCTTAACGGACATGTAGAATTCTAGAACAAATTCAAGGAAAATTTGTTCATCCATGTCCAAAAGTCAATCAAAGTTGATTTTAGAGAAAACCTCACGAATATTGGGATTATCCATGAAGGAGTGATGGACAAGGCGACATTCATGAAATGTACGATTTTCTAACTTTTGACACAACTCTCTTTGACTAGATGTGAGGTGTTTTGATTTGTGGAACTTAGGGATATAACTTGAGGAATCCTTGTGATCATAAGTCCATGTGAAAGGCATTTTTGTCCTAAGGCAAAACTTTGTCAAGTTAGTCAAATTATTTTAATCTTAAGCAATCTCGTGTCTAGTGTGTGCCTATATGCAACAAATGTGGAGGTGCGGTTATCTCGACCCAAAATTTGTTTTTGTAAGTATAGAAAATGCATAATTTTAAGATAACCCAAACGCTCCTTATTTTTACTTTAGCTTCAAACGAACATACCCAAAAATGCATACTGATTATGTAATTCCTTTAGCGCTCGTGAGACCTATATCCCATGATAAAACCTTGTTTTAGATATTTGTCATTTATAATATGTTAAAAATGATTTTAATGCCTAATTTGTGAGAAGATTTAAAAATAATAGGGATTCCTACCAATTCCTTGTAATTTGTTCGTGGGTTTATGCATACAAAGAGTTTTTATGGTATAATCAAACAATGCAATAATTTATTACTAACCTAGGTGAATCCCCAAATTCAATTTTGTGCAATCAACAAGAACCCTAGACTCTGAATCAAGAATAAATGTGAAGAAGTAATTGAAATAGGATAGAATTACTTACAAATATTGATTGGTACAAAGAAATTGATAGATTTTGCCTTAGAGTTGAGGGTGAGATGGATTTTTGGTGATGTTGGTCATGTTTTCTCAGAAAGATAAGTTTGTGTTTTTGTTGTGTGTATTTGTTTTTACTAATATGAAGTGGTCAAAAATCTCAGACAGACGGACCCTTCCACGGACCCATGTGGGAAAGGGTCCGACGGGGTCCGCCAGGTCTGATGGCAGAAAATCCCTTTGTTTTAACTAGAAATTTCCATGAGTCCTAGTCCTAGTCTTAAAAGGTTGAAGGGCTCTCGTTTGAGTGGTTTAGTTAAAATATCGACTATGTTATCTTCTGAGGACACTTTTTCAATAGATATGTTACCTTTTTGTACGTTGTCACAAAGAAAATGATGCCGAATTTCAATGTGCTTGGTTCGAGAGTGCAACACGGGATTTTTGTTGAGATCAATAGCTCCTTTATTGTCACACAAGATTGTGATGTCTTCCAACTTAATGCCGTAATAGACAAGTGCTTGTTTCATCAACAATGCTTGTTGACACGCTTTGCCCGCTGATACATATTCGGCTTCGATAGTAGAGATGGATAGTGCGGTTTGCTTCTTTGAGAACCATGAAGTAAGACAACATCCTATAAATGTGCAAACGCCACTTGTGCTTTTCCTATCGAGATAGTCACCGGCATGGTCCGAGTCCGCATAGACAATGGTTTCCATTCCCTTCCCTTTAGGATACCATAGTCCGAGATGTGTGGTACCTTTGATGTATCTAAAAATCCGCTTGACCGCTTCGAGATGTGTTATATTTGGATTATCTTGGAAACGTGCACACAAACAAACACTAAACATGATATCTTGCCGACTGGCCGTTAGATAAAGTAAGCTACCAGTCATACCATGATATTTTGTACTATCCACATAATCATTAACACCATCTTTGGTTAATTTAGTTTCGATTGACATTAGAGTGTTTGTTGGTTTAGATTCTTCTAAGCCAAATTTCTTAAGCCTTTCCTTAATATATTTGGATTGGTCAAAGAAGATTCCATCTTCCATTTGGTTTATTTATAGACCCAATAAAAAATTAAGTTCACCCATCATGCTCATTTCAAATTCGTCGTGCATAATTTTGGAAAATTTATCACATAATTCTTGACATGTAGACCCGAAAACAATGTCATCAACATATATTTGTACAATGATTATGTGTGACCCCTTTTTCTTGGTGAACAACGTGTTGTCCACGAGACCCATTGAGTACTTATGTTCAATTAAAAATGACTTAAGTCTATCATATCATGCCTTGGGTGCTTGCTTGAGGCCATAAAGAGCCTTTTTGAGTTTGTAAACGTGGTTAGGTTTTTTAAAGTCTTCAAAAACTGGAGGTTGTACTACGAATACTTCTTCGTTTCTAAGACCATTTAGAAAAGCACTTTTAACGTCCATTTGATAAAGTTTGAAATCATGAGTACAAGCATAAGCTAGTAAAATTCTTATGGACTCAAGCCGAGCAACCGGGGCATAGGTTTCGTCGTAATCATACCTTCTTGTTGATTATATCCTTGATCGACATGTCTAGCCTTGTTTCTCGACACTACACCATTTTCATCTAATTTATTACGAAAGACCCATTTAGCTCCAATTACCGTTTGGTTTTTAGTTCTCGGCACTAAAAACCATACATCGTTAATGACAAATTGATTTAATTCTTCTTGCATTCCAAGGACCCAACTTTCATCGATAATGGCTTCGTCTATATTTGTGATACAAAACAAAAGAAGTTACTTTCATTTTGAACTTGTGATCTTACCAATGACATTATCCAATGAATGTCCCTTTGTTACCTTAATGTTTATAGGCTCAAATTTTAATGGTTCATTTCCCTTGTCTTTTACAATATCAAGTTGTTGGTTATAATTTGGCCTTCAAATAGATCATCATCTACCAAAGGTGATGTTCTAGAGGGAGGAGGTCTTTCATCAAATGTTATGTTTAACGATTCCTCGACACACATGGTTTGTTTGTTTAACACAATGTAAGCTTTGTTATTTTGAGAATATCCAAGAAATACTCCTTCGTTGGGTCGAACTTAGTGAGATAATCTTTAGGGTTAAGAATAAAACATTTACTTTCAAATACTTTGAAATATCCAATGGTCGGTTTTCTTCTTTTTAGGATTTCGTATGGAGTTTTGTCTGGTAATGGTCTAATTAAGACTCGATTTAGAATATAAGTAGAGGTGTCGACCGCATGACACCAAAAATTTTGAGGTATGTTAGCTTCATTTAACATGGTTCTACTCATTTCTTTAAGTGTTCTATTTTTATGTTCAACTACCCCGTTTGATTGAGGTGTTCTTGGAGCCGAAAAGTTATGAGTGATGCCCTTGGCGTCATAAAAGGCTCCAAATTGCACTTCATTGTCAAACTCCGGACCATGATCTGTTCGAATTGACACAATTCGACAACTTAATTGATTTTCTGTGACAATCTAACATTTTCAGGTATTGAAATATTTTCTCGTATAATATTTTGAAACTTATTTTTGTGTTGGTTGACGAACTCACAATTTACGGATTTAAATTTGGGCTTACGTGCATAATTTGGCGTCTTTTACGGCTAAACTGGAAACCTTAGGATTACGTATTTACGTTTTTGAACTCCGTTTTTAATGAGACAATTTTTATTAGATTCGCTTTGTGACGTTGATTCATAATTTATAAAAACGTTTTTCGTAAAACGACCCGAGGGCACGCAAATCGAGAAAACTAGAATCGAGAAATACCCGTAAACTAGTGAGATGGGACAAAACACATTGTCCCACCCCACTAGATATATGGGACGGCTAACTTGACACCACAACAACAAGGTGGCATCAAGTTTAGCTAACACCTTCCATGTGTAAGCCATGCTTACATTTCAAGCTAACTTTTCCACTTAACACACCAAACTAGCAACTTGTTTTCATTATACCATTTACTTACATGCAAATTTCTCTCAAAACTCTCTCAACACCCCCTTCCTTGCCGTCCCAAATAAGCCAACAAACACCCCATTTGATCTCTTCTAGCCATAAACCACATGTTTACTAGCTCTATTAAGGAGTTCTCTTGAAGCCTTGCTCATTTGGTGGCCATATTAACATCTTTGGAGGTGATTTGCTTATATCCTAAGGCTGATTTTTCAACCTATGTTCTTGATATTTGATGGTCTTGGAGATACTTGTTGTGTTCATCAAGTTCTTGTCTTCCTAAAACAAGAAATCCACTTGGTTGGTAAAGAAGATCATCCTCTCCATTTTTCTCTTGTTATTTTGTAAAGAACAAATGTATTTTATTTCATTTTGTATATGTATATGATGTATATATGATGATAAAAATGTTGTGTGGGGATCAAGTGTTGATAAATATGCTTAAAATTGATGATAACTATAAGAAATGAAGCTAAAATCTTGACTATTTAGTTGGCTGTATAAAAACAGTAGATAACTAAAAGATGAACTGATAAAATTGCATGGTTTAATCCGTTTACAGTAAGTAGATGATGTTATACACATGTGAGAGTTGGCCATGCAATGGAATCAAAATAATGAGTGAGATATGATCAAAACAAGTTAGGTGGTGTAATCTGAATAAGCAGTTTTGTAGGGACTGTTAAGGCAACTTAAAGTCAAAATGGGCAGTAGCTATAACTAAGTTAAATGTAGCACATAATATGAAGAACATGTCATCCAAAAATGAGCTTCTAATTCATTATAGAACTCTAGATATGTTAAATATGGTGAACATGAAGTTAAAAATCAGATTTTTGGAAATAATGTTTATTATTATTACATAAGCACTCACATTATAATGTATAAAATGTAAAAATATAAACCTACTAACTTATAAAACTTATTTATATAAATGTATAAATGGTTAATTAAATGGTTAAATTATATAAATGGTGGTAAAATAATATTTATAAGTAATAAAAACTATAAACTTGATTTTTACGACTTTTTCGGCTATCGCCGTAAAATTAACGTTTTTCGCCAAATAAAACTTAGACGACCAAATCCGTCTAATGTAAAGTTTATAAAAGTCATATACTGATGTATAGGTAACTAATACAAGTAAAAACCGATAAAACCCGAACTATAAGAATTACGGACATTTACGAGCTAACTAAACATATTGGACTAATAATTGGACTTAATAAGATAAAAACTTGTAAAAAGAACTTGTTGGGCTTAACCCATTTGGGCCCAACATGAAAAGTATATATACTGATAATATAGGTATAAAAGGGATAAAAACAAGTTGAAGAACTTATAGAAGGCTTAATGGACTTAAAATGGATAAATAGTTAAGACTAGCAAACTAGTAAGACGTTACCAAAACGTAAACGCTAAAATGAGTAAAAAAGGATGTATAAACCCACTTGATCATCATCATATGTACAAAATCATCATATGTATATTGTTATTTTGATAAAAGTCATTGGACCGAGTCTAAGACCGATTATTATTTATATAGGTTTCCGTGACCGAAGCACGCCCGTAGCCGATAATCCGTCTTTCATTAACAACGTGAGTTCATAGCCTCGCACTCTTTTAAATGTTTTATAAAATGATTTGTAAACCCGCGAGGGAGATAACATGCTAGATTTTTATAAAAATAGAACACAAGTAGTCCCGATTGTATGCTTAATGATATGGACCCGAATGATGGTATGACCCTATAAACGAGACTAAAAGGATTATTAGTAGTTAGGTTATGTCACTTAAAGTCCCATTAGCATGAATTGTGAACTACCGGGATTTGGTAGACGCTTATGCATTTGATAGTACTATATGGGGACGATCACCCCAGTTCGCGCCTTGACGGTTGATCCCCGTCGTACCACATTGATTGGTAAGCGAATTTATGTATGAGAAGATTCCATAGCGTGATTTTTGTGACAACACGCTAACTTAGATGGGCAAATTGTTTGTCGGGTTCGCGGCCCGCTGTTTTCATAGTAAGGTAACAATGTCATGCGGCTAATAATAATCCTACAACCTATATACTTCAAATAAAATGTATTCTATAATGTATCCTATACATGATAACGACGCTATTAACGATGAATATATTACATATCATGGTAATATAGAGACTACGGTCTCATGGACGGTTTAAGATGTATGCTTGATATATATTGCCTAACTAGCAATATGAGGACTTACTTCCGATATTATGCTTGTGTTCTGATTTTAAATGATTGTTTTATATAATGGTTTTTATTAAACTCTATGAATTCACTCGGCATTCGCTGATATGATTTTCGCATGTTTTTATCTCAGGTGCTTGAAGGTAATCCGGATGGAGATCGACTCTGATGGCCCACATAATATTAAAAATGTTCATTCGATTTGTGTTTTGTAAACTAAATGACCTGTATAATTTGGGACCTGTTGTACACTTTTAAACTTTTTATCGAATGAATGTTTGTTAAACCTTGTACAACCATTTTTATGTGTTGTCTATGATTGGAGTTATTGTGCTATCCCGTAACACTCTGAAAGACCCTTCCGCTGTACCGATACGAAAAATGAGAGTGTTACAATTTGGTACCAGAGCTCTCGTTGTAGAGAACAAAAGATTTAAAAAAAAAAACCAAGGTTTTGAACAAAACTTTTCAAAATATTTTGACAATGAACATTTAAGAAAATATTTGAAAAATCTTTTGACTATAACGATGCCAGAGATCTCCAACGTTACCAACAAGCCCTATTGAGAAGATATATATTTTGATATATATAATTTAATTTATATATATTTATATATCGTGATTTCATTATGTAATTGATTAACTAGTATGTTATCCTAATACGAGATATATATATAAATGCAGATTGTCATGGCTGACCCTAATATTCCTGTAGAAAACCATGCTATTCCCGAACCTAATATAGAAGATGATCCTTATTTAGACTTAGTAGATTTTGATATTGATGACGAGGAGGAACCATCTGAGGATCCTGAGCCCGAGTTAGGACTAGGAGATCAGATTGCCCCTCAGGTTGACTTGGTAAAGAATGAGATTGAGAATGTGGATATTGAGAATGTGGAAATTGAGAATGTGGATATTGAGAACGATGATGAGATTGGGTTAGATAATTTAGATGATGAGATTGACGACGAGGATGTCGAGGAGGATGTAGGTATAGATGTTGAGGTTGATGACGATGAGGAAGCTGAGCTTATTTATCCGTATGATGTTCCAGAGGGCGAGCCTTTGCCCCCACCAGTTTGTTTGTCTGATTCTGAGGATGAGTTACCTAGGGATGAAATGTCTGAATCGTCTGAATCTGATTCTGAATCAGAGGAGGATGAGGATGACGATGCACCTGACGGTACTGATGGTATTGCTACTCGTAGACGTGAGATAGGAGAGTCGTCTAGTACTCGAGAGGCTACTCATATTGATGGTCTTGCACCATGGGCCTTGAGACGTGATCTAGATGCTTCCCGTGTTAAGAGTTGTATGACAGAGGTTGGATTAGGTGTTGTTCAGACTCAGGTTGCTTACTTGGAGTCGAAGAATAAGGTTGGCGAGAAAGAGCGGGAATTGCTTAGTTTGGATTTGAGTGATGTATAACGTGGTTTGAATGAGGCTTTTAGGAGGTTATCGGTGTTGGAAAGTGGTGAGTATGCTGCTATGAAGAGAAAGGTGAATACTATGGAGATTCAGTTGAGTGTAGCTCGTGCGATGCGTGAGAAAGCTGAAAAGGAGCTGAATATATCCGTGTGTTGGAACAGTAGATTTTATGCTGACATGGTTGAAAGAGGAGTAATCCGTAAGCGCCCAACTGAAGATGTGTCTAGTGATCATCCGACGAAGATTCAGAAGACGATGGACGATGGACCATCTGGCGGTTCTTAGTAGACCAGTCTGTATTTAGTAGTGACCTTTGTATCTTTTGTGTTTGTAGCTTTGACTGAACCGACTTGTTAGTTATAGACTTGGCACGAATTTTGAGTGTATATAGTGTTAGAACTTTGATATGGGATGTACTAAGACAATACTTTTGTTTCAGATCAAATGAAATATGTATCTTGTCTTGAATTCCATATTGTGCCTTATTTGTATCTTGATTATGAATTCAATCCATATTATATGAATCCTTGGTTGGATGAATGCTTAATACTTTGAAATTGTGGAATTATAGAACTATGCCGCCCAAGAAGGCTGTGACTGAGGATGATGTACGTAGGATTATTACGGAGCAAGTTACCGCATCAATGACTGAATTTATGGCAAATGCTAGAAATGAAGCTGGCGGTAGTAGAGCTGGCGGTAGTGGAGCTGGCGATAGTGGAGCTGGCGGTAGTGGAGCTGGCGGTAGTGGAGCTGGCGGTAGTGGAGCTGGCGGTAGTGGAATTGGCGGTACTAATGTGAATGTGAATGCTAATAATGTGAATGCTAATGCTGGAGGAAATGTAGGAGGACTTGGAACGAATGCACCTGAAGTTGGTGGCTGTACTTATGTGACGTTCATGAAGTGTGAACCTCTACCTTTTAATGGAACTGAAGGTGCTGTAGGACTAAGCCAGTGGATTGAGAAGATTGAATCGGTGTTTCGGATTAGTAAGTGTAAGGAGGAAGATAAGGTGACTTTTGTTATGGCTACTCTTAAAGGTCGTGCGTTGACTTGGTGGAACCGGAGAATTGCTTTCATGGGTCTTGATGATGCTAATGCTACTCCTTGGGCTGAAATTAAGAAGTGGATGACTTTGGAGTTTTGTCCTCGTAGTGTGATTATTAGGTTAGAACAAGAGTTGATTCATCTGAGAATGAAAGGTGTGGACATTGATAGTTACACGAATCGATTCCATGAGTTGGCCTTGCTATATCCTCGATTGGTTGAACCCGAAGAGATCCGAATTGAGCAATATGTGAAAGGGTTGACCACGAATATCCGGGGGGACGTGACATCATCTAAACCACTGACCATTGATGATGCCGTTCGAATGGCCTACCAACTCATTGGACAGATAATTCAGGATAAGGAAGATGAAGCCCGTGTAGGTGAGAAAAGAAAGGGTGACGGTGATCGTGTAGATAGAGGTGATAATAGGAAGAATTTCAATCGCCGTCAGAACCGGAGAAAGGGGAATGCAAATGCTCTTACCAACAACACACCGCGCAACGATGATAGATGTCCTAAGTGTGGCAACAAGAGGCATGCTGGCGACTGCTGGAAGTGCCGAAATTGCGGAAAGCTTGGACACAAGGTTGAAAGGTGTAAGAAGGGAACCATTTGCTTCAACTGTAATGAAGAAGGTCATAGGAAATCGGAATGCCCCAAGTTGAAAGCGATTGTACCTGGAAGAAACCCCCAGGGTGGTATCTACCAACTTGGAACAATTGAGGTGAAGAAAGAGGATCCGAATGTCGTTACCGGTACGTTTTTACTCAACAATCATTATGCTGTTGCTTTATTCGATTCGGGTGCCGATAGGAGCTTTGTATCCACTAAATTTAGTGCCCTTATTGATATTGAACCTGTTGAGGTAAGTACCAGTTACGAGGTGGAATTGGCTGATGGTAAATTAGTGAAAACTAATAAGCTATTAGAAGGATGCTCTCTAAATCTCTTGAACCATTCCTTTCCGATTGATTTGATGTTGATAGAATTAGGTAGTTTTGATATTATTATTGGTATGGATTGGTTGTCGTTGAATAATGCTACTATTTTATGTGGAGAGAAGAAGGTTAAGATTCCTCTTAGGAATAGGACGTTAGTAATTGATGGTAGTCGAGGTGAATCGCGTTTGAAAATCGTTTCATGTATTAAAGTCCAAAAGTACATCAGGAACGGTTGTGAGTTATTCTTAGCTCAAGTGACCGGGAATGAGTCTAGGGAGAAACGATTGGAAGATGTACCTATTATTTGTGAATTTCCTGAGGTATTTCCTAAAGATTTACCCGGACTTCCACCAATAAGGCAAGTAGAGTTTCGAATCGATTTAATTCCTGGTGCTGCACCGGTGGCACGTGCGCCTTACCGATTAGCCCCTTCTGAATTAAAGGAGTTATCTGAGCAACTTAAGGAGTTGTCTGATAAAGGTTTTATTTGACCGAGCTCGTCGCCTTGGGGAGCTCCAGTCTTGTTCGTTAAGAAGAAGGATGGATATTTTCGTATGTGCATTGATTATAGGGAACTGAATAAGTTGACAATTAAAAATCGATATCCTTTACCTAGGATTGATGATTTGTTTGATCAACTGCAAGGATCTAGTGTGTATTCTAAGATAGATTTGCGGTCAGGATATCACCAACTTCGCGTCCGTGAAGAAGATATTCCTATAACTGCATTTAGAACTCGTTATGGACACTATGAATTTCAAGTAATGCCATTTGGGTTAACTAACGTACCTGCGGTTTTCATGGATTTAATGAATCGAGTGTGCAAGCCCTACTTGGATAAATTTGTGATTGTGTTTATTGACGATATTCTAATCTACTCTAAGAATGAAGATGAGCATAGAGAACATTTGAGGATTTTTTTGAATTTGTTGAAGGATGAAAGGTTGTATGCTAAGTTCTCGAAGTGTGATTTCTGGTTAGATTCTGTGCAATTTCTTGGTCATGTGATTAACAGAGATGGAATTCATGTTGATCCTGCAAAGGTTGAAGCTATTAAGAATTGGTCTGCACCGACAACACCAACGGAAGTACGACAGTTCTTAGGATTGGCTGGCTATTATAGGCGATTCATTAAAGAATTTTCTTTGATAGCTAAACCCTTGACTAAGCTTACCCAGAAGAATAAACCTTTCGTTTGGGGAAGTGATGAAGATGGAGCATTTCAGACATTGAAGCAAAAATTATGTAGTGCGCCGATCTTATCATTACCCGAAGGGAGTGAAGATTTTGTAGTGTATTGTGATGCATCTCTTAGAGGTTATGGAGCTGTTTTGATGCAGCGAGAGAAAGTGATAGCTTATGCTTCTAGGCAATTAAGGAAGAATGAGGAGAATTATACTACTCATGATCTTGAGTTAGGAGCTGTAGTCTTTGCTCTTAGGTTGTGGAGACATTATCTGTATGGCACCAAGTGTACGGTATTCACCGATCACAAAAGCCTACAGTATATTCTCGACCAGAAGGAATTGAACATGAGGCAACGAAGATGGATAGAGTTGTTAAGTGACTATGATTGTGATATAAAATATCACCCATGAAAAGCCAATGTTGTTGCCGATGCGTTGAGTAGGAAAGATAGAGAGCCTATCAGGGTGCGTTCTCTAGTCTTGACCGTGCACAATAATTTGCCCGAGCAAATTAGAAATGCCCAAATAGAATCTTGTAAGAAGGAGAATTTTGTTAATGAAGGGTTCCGAGGAGAAGGAGATCCTTTAGAGGTTAGAGCTGATGGAGTGAAATGTTTAAGAGGTCGTATGTGGATACCTAAGTTTGGAGGCTTAAGAGATTTGATTATGTTAGAATCCCATAAATCTAAGTATTCCATTCATCCGGGATCTGATAAGATGTACCATGATTTGAAGAAGTTGTACTGGTGGCCGAATATGAAAGCTGACATAGCTATGTATGTTCTTCAATGCTTGACTTGTGCTAGAGTTAAAGCCGAACATCAAAAGCCATCAGGACTACTTCAACAACCAAAGATTCCTGAATGGAAGTGGGAGCGAATTACGATGGACTTTATCACCAAGCTTCCTAGAACATCATCTGGAAACAATTCGATTTGGGTTATTGTCGATAGACTGACCAAATCAGCACACTTCATTCCGGTTAAGGAGCAGTTCTCACTAGAGAAGCTGACTCGAATATACCTTGATAATGTTGTATGCAAACTTGGAGTGCCTGTATCGATCATTTCAGATCGAGATCCTAGATTCGCATCGAATTTTTGGAAATCTCTCCAAAGATCTTTGGGAACGAATCTCGATATGAGCACTGCTTATCACCCCCAGACTGATGGGCAGAGTGAAAGGACGATAAAAACACTGGAAGATATGTTGAGAGCTTGTGTGTTAGACTTTGGTAAGAATTGGGATAAACATTTGCCGTTAGCAGAGTTTTCGTATAACAATAGTTACCATTCTAGTATTAAGGCTGCACCGTTTGAAGCTTTGTATGGTAGGAAGTGTAGATCTCCTGTATGTTGGAGTGAAGTTGGGGATACCCAGCTCACGGGACCAGAATTGATCCGGGAGACTACGGAGATGATAGTTAAGATTAAGAAGAGGTTGTTGACTGGCCGTAGTAGAAAGAAAAGTTACGCGGATGTGCGGCAGAAGCCAATGGAGTTTGAAGTGGGTGACCGAGTAATGTTGATGGTATCGTCATGGAAAGGCGTTATAAGATTTGGAAAACGAGGGAAATTGAATCCCCGTTATATTGGACCCTTTAAGATTTTATCTAGAGTAGGCCTAGTGGCTTACAAACTAGAGTTACCCCCAGAACTTCATGGTGTTCACAACACATTCCATGTATCTAATCTGAAGAAATGTCTAGCAGTGAGTGATGAGAAAATTCCGTTAGGTAAGGTTCGAATAGATGGGAAGTTGCATTTTATCGAAGAGCCCGTAGAAGTTATGGACCGTGAGGTAAAGCAACTGAAACAAAGTCGGATACCTATTGTCAAGATCCGATGGAATTCAAAGCATGGACCGGAGTATACTTGGGAACAAGAGGATGAAATGTGGAAGAAATATCTGCACCTCTTCGATTTCAATAAGAAACGGACATCCAAATGAAATGGATCACGAGGACGTTGATCCCTTTTAGGAGGAAAAGCTGTGACAATCTAACATTTTCAGGTAGTGAAATATTTTCTCGTATAATATTTTGAAACTTATTTTTGTGTTAGTTGACGAACTCATAATTTACGGATTTAAATTTGGGCTTACGTGCATAATTTGGCGTCTTTTACGACTAAACCGGAAACCTTAGGATTACGTATTTACGTTTTTGAACTCCGTTTTTAATGAGACAATTTTTATTAGATTCGTTTTGTGACGTTGATTCATAATTTATAAAAACGTTTTTCGTAAAATGACCTGAGGGCACGCTAATCGAGAAAACTAGAATCGAGAAATACCCGTAAACTAGTGAGATGGGACAAAACACATTGTCCCACCCCACTAGCTATATGGGACGGCTAACTTGACACCACAACAACAAGGTGGCATCAAGTTTAGCTAACACCTTCCATGTGTAAGCCATGCTTACATTTCAAGCTAACTTTTCCACTTAACACACCAAACTAGCAACTTGTTTTCATTATACCATTTACTTACATGCAAATTTCTCTCAAAACTCTCTCAACACCCCCTTCCTTGCCGTCCCAAATAAGCCAACAAACACCCCATTTGATCTCTTCTAGCCGTAAACCACATGTTTACTAGCTCTATTAAGGAGTTCTCTTGAAGCCTTGCTCATTTGGTGGCCATATTAACATCTTTGGAGGTGATTTGCTTATGTCCTAGGGCTGATTTTCCAACCTATGTTCTTGATATTTGATGGTCTTGGAGATACTTGTTGTGTTCATCAAGTTCTTGTCTTCCTAAAACAAGAAATCCACTTGGTTGGTAAAGAAGATCATCCTCTCCATTTTTCTCTTGTTATTTTGTAAAGAACAAATGTATTTTCTTTCATTTTGTATATGTATATGATGTATATATGATGATAAAAATATTGTGTGGGGATCATGTGTTGATAAATATGCTTAAAAATGATGATAACTATAAGAAATGAAGCTAAAATCTTGACTATTTAGTTGGCTGTATAAAAACAGTAGATAACTAAAAGATGAACTGATAAAGTTGCATGGTTTAATCCATTTACAGTAAGTAGATTATGTTATACACTTGTGAGAGTTGGCCATGCAATGGAATCAAAATAATGAGTGAGATATGATCAAAACAAGTTAGGTGGTGTAATCTGAATAAGCAGTTTTGTAGGGACTGTTAAGGCAACTTAAAGTCAAAATGGGCAGTAGCTATAACTAAGTTAAATGTAGCACATAATATGAAGAACATGTCATCAAAAAATGAGCTTCTAATTCATTATAGAACTCTAGATATGTTAAAAATGGTGAACATGAAGTTAAAAATCAGATTTTTGGAAATAATGTTTATTATTATTATATAAGCACTCACATTATAACGTATAAAATGTAAAAATATAAACCCACTAACTTATAAAACTTATTTATATAGATGTATAAAAGGTTAATTAAATGGGTAAATTATATAAATGGTGGTAAAATAATATTTATAAGTAATAAAAACTATAAACTTGATTTTTACGACTTTTTCGGTTATCGCCGTAAAATTAACGTTTTTCGCCAAATAAAACTTAGACGACCAAACCCGTCTAATGTAAAGTTTATAAAAGTGATATACTGATGTATAGGTAACTAATACAAGTAAAAACCGATAAAACCCGAACTATAAGAATTACGGACATTTACGAGCTAACTAAACATATTGGACTAATAATTGGACTTAATAAGATAAAAACTTGTAAAAAGAACTTGTTGGGCTTAACCCATTTGGGCCCAACATGAAAAGTATATATACTGATAATATAGGTATAAAAGGGATAAAAACAAGTTGAAGAACTTATAGAAGGCTTAATGGACTTAAAATGGATAAATAGTTAAGACTAGCAAACTAGTAAGACGTTACCAAAACGTAAACGCTAAAATGAGTAAACAAGGATGTATAAACCCACTTGATCATCATCATATGTACAAAATCATATGTATATTGTTATTTTGATAAAAGTCATTGGACCGAGTCTAAGACCGATTATTATTTATATAGGTTTTCGTGACCGAAGCACGCCCGTAGTCGATAATCCGCCTTTCATTAACAACGTGAGTTCATAGCCTCGCACTCTTTTAAATGTTTTATAAAATGATTTGTAAACCCGCGAGGGAGATAACATGCTAGATTTTTATAAAAATAGAACACAAGTAGTCCCTATTGTATGCTTAATGATATGAACCCAAATGATGCTATGACCCTATAAACGAGACTAAAAGGATTATTAGTAGTTAGGTTATGTCACTTAAAGTCCCATTAGCATGAATTGTGAACTATCGGGATTTGGTAGACGCTTATGCATTTGATAGTACTATTTGGGGACGATCACCCCAGTTCGCGCCTTGACGGTTGATCCCCGTCGTACCACATTGAGTGGTAAGCGAATTTATGTATGAGAAGATTCCATAGCGTGATTTTTGTGACGACACGCTAACTTAGATGGGCAAATTGTTTGTCGGGTTCGCGGCCCGCTGTTTTCATAGTAAGGTAACAATGTCATGCGGCTAATAATAATCCTACAACCTATATACTTCAAATAAAATGTATTCTATAATGTATCCTATACGTGATAACGACGCTATTAACGATGAATATATTACCTATCATGGTAATATAGAGACTACGGTCTCATGGACGGTTTAAGATGTATGCTTGATATATATTTCCTGACTAGCAATATGAGGACTTACTTCCGATATTATGCTTGTGTTCTGATTTTAAATGATTGTTTTATATAATGGTTTTTATTAAACTCTATGAATTCACTCGGCATTCGCTGATATGATTTTCGCATGTTTTTATCTCAGGTGCTTGAAGGTAATCCGGATGGAGATCGACTCTGATGGCCCACATAATATTAAAAATGTTCATTCGATCTGTGTTTTGTAAACTAAATGACCTGTATAATTTGGGACCTGTTGTACACTTTTAAACTTTTTATCGAATGAATGTTTGTTAAACCTTGTACAAACATTTTTATGTGTTGTCTATGATTGGAGTTATTGTGCTATCCCGTAACACTCTGAAAGACCCTTCCGCTGTACCGATACGAAAAATGAGAGTGTTACATTTTCGATTTTCGATTTTTGATAGGTGTGAAAACACCCATCCTTTTACCACTTAATTCTGGCTAAAACAAGACCAAAACACGTATTTAATATCATTTGTTTGGAATTATGCGTGGTTTTTGTGTTTATTGTGTTTTCAGAGCCAACCGGATAAATATTGAAGAAAACATGGGATTGCACGGGTTTTATGGAAGAAAAAGACTCAAGACAAAGTCTAGTGACCAAGAAATGCAAAAGATTTGAAGTCACTGGGCATATTCTAAGATTTATCGAAGAAAAGGACCAAAGATGGAAGATTTACATAAGTCGAAGAAACTCAAGTCTATTAAACGAAGAAATTTAAAGACGAGTTGAAATTAATCGACGACAAATCCCGAATCAGAATCGAAAACGTCAACTTTTCTGAAAAGACGAGAATACAAGAAGAACGGGAGAAAGCCCACTCACCAACCAAAGGGAACACCTATAAAAGGAATCCCCCTCACACTTTCATTCAGTTTTTAGTTTTTTTCATTCTCCTTCTTTTTCTCCCTTTCTGTTCGTAGCATCACCAACACCACTAGGGTGTTTGGTGATTTTGATTCTTGTTTTCCAATCTTGTAATTTAATCTTTATCTTTTGTTTGTTAAAACCTTAATCATTCAATACATCAATCTTTCCATTTCATCTTGTTCATCTTCATCTATTTGGTTAAAAGTTAAAGTTCTTATTTAGTTGATTTGATCTTCAAAAGTTGTTGGGTTTTATGTTTTTATTGATGGGATTTGTAGTTTATAGTTAGTAGATGATTAGGGAATAGATTTGTTTAAGTTTTGGTGGAAAACTTGGTGATTTTTGGATCGAAATCGTACTTCCCTGTTTTTCTGAAAGTTATTGTTCTTGAGTTCCCAAGTTCCGGATGAACCATAACTTCCGGACGAACCAAAAGTTCCGGATGAACTAAAACTTCCGAATGAGTTTTCTTTTCAAAAGTTCCGAGTCAGTCTAAAGGTTCCGGATGAATGTTCTTTACAAATCTTCCGAATAAACTTCCGAGCCAAAAGTTCCGAACCAACTTCCGGATCAAAAGTTCCGAGTGAACTTCCGGATCAACAACTTCCAAATCAACTTCCGAACGAAAGTTCCGGATAAACTTCCGAACAAAGTTCCGGATCAATGGTTCCGAACCAAGTTCCGAGTGAAGGTTCTGAGTAAAGTTCTGAGTGAAGGTTCCGAGTAAACTTCCGAACAAAGTTCCGGATAAAGGGTTCCGAACCAAGTTCCGAGTGAAGGTTCTGAGTAAAGTTCTGAGTGAAGGTTCCGAGTAAACTTCCGAACAAAGTTCTGGATCAAGGGTTCCGAACCAAGTTCCGAGTGAACTTCCGAATCAAGGTCCACTTCCGAATCAAATTTCTTTTGAGCATTTTTAAGGGTTACTTACTGTTTCTTCATTTCATATTTATATTTTAATTTTAATTTTAATTTTAATTTTAATTTTAATTCAAGTTTTATTAATTGTTATTAATTTAATTGCTTTTAAATTTAAGTTTACATTTTAATGCATTTAAAACCTTTAGTAGATTAGAAAATCACTCCCCTTTTTAGTGACCAAGAACAATCATTCCACTTAGAACCAAGATCAATTCGAGAGGATATCGAGAGAATATAGAGAACCTCATACAAAAATGAAATATCAAATGGCGCCGTTGCCGGGGAGTTCTCGTTAAGATCAAAAGTTTTTGTGAGAACTTGGATTTTGGGATCCGTTCACCGTGAACGTTAGTTTTTCATAAAAATTTTCAAAAATAAAAAAAAAATAAAAAAAAAATAACAAAACATAAAAAACCAAAAATATTTTTGCTTTGTTTTTGCCTTGTTAGTTCTTTTGCAGGTGTATGGGCACTCGATCAACGTCTTATCAAGAGCCCGAGCCTCTCGATAACTTAGACATGGCCGGTGTACAAAACAACAACAATAACCCACCTCAAAACAATAATAACAACAACAACCCACCTTTCAACAACAATAATAACAACCACAACAACAATGAGCCTCTACCGGATAATCGCCCGATGATTGAACTTCTGCAAGCTCATGTAGATGGCAACACTGATCCAGTTGTTATACCAGCGATTGCAGCCAACAATTTTGAGCTTAAATCCGGCTTTATCCAGATGGTTTCTGCTCAACCATTCTTGGGGCGTACCATTGATGATCCTCATGACCACATCAAGAGATTTTTGCAACTCACAAATACGGTCAAATTCAATGGTGTTCCACAAGAGGTAATCCGGTTACAACTTTTTCCCTTTTCTTTAGAGGGACAAGCCCGGCATTGGCTTGCGAAGGAACCGCCACAGAGTATTCTTTCGTGGACGGATTTGGAAACCAAGTTTATCAATTATTTTTTCCCACCCTCTCGTACTACCGCTTTGCGGAATGAAATTATCAACTTTGAACAAAAGTACGATGAGTCGTTTAGTGAATCTTGGGACCGTTTCAAAGATCTTTTAAGAAAATGCCCACAAAATGGTTTTACCAAAGTGCACCAAATTTACACTTTTTACAATGGTTTAAGCATGAATGACCAAGATTCACTAAACAGTGCCTCGGGGGGTAATCTTTTGGCTAAGACTTCCAATGCTGCTTGGGATATCATTGAGAATAAGTCTCGTGTGCAAACCAAGAGTGTTCGGACCAATGTCGCAAGTGCTAGTACTAGTGACAGTGATAAGCGACTTGACAAAATCACTACGCTTCTTGAATCGCTCGGTACCCAAACCGCCAGCAACACCAATAGCATCAACGCTAGAAACGCTAAAGACGCTCAAGTCAATGCTGTTAGCCAACCATGCGAGATATGCGGGGGTCCTCACTCTTACACCACTAGTACTGCCACCCAAGACTACCCTTCTGAGAATGTGAATGCAGCATATGGCACCTATCCTCAACCTGCTTATCAAGCTCGACCTCAAGGTGACCGTAACTTGCTTAGCTACCGCTCTAACAACTATCTCTCACCACCAGGTTTTCCTCCTACCAACCCAAACCAACAACAAAACCTCAATCACCCTCCTCAACAACAACAACCACCTCGTACACCATACATACCACCTCACAAACAACCACAAGCACCTCAACGAAATAACCAAGTTTACCAGCAACCTGCTTATCAACCACCCGCATACAATGCTCCTCCCATCCAACCCAACGCTTTACACCAAGAAGTAGAAACCTACATGAGGACTAACGATGTGATCGTGGGAAATCTTCAAAGAGAAGTGCTCAACTTGAAAGCAGACCTGGTCAAACAAGGGAACGATTTGAGAGCCGACATGAGAAATACTTTGGATAGTCAAACTAATGACTTAAAGAACATGATGGCTAGTTTCTTCCAAGGTAATCAACCCTCTTCTTCGGGTACTCTTCCGAGTAACACCGTTGCGAATCCAAGAGGGGAGATGAAAGCAATCACCACTCGCAGTGGCAAAGGTACCAAGGAACCCGAGCTTCCTATACCTCCACCGGTGGTTGTGACTAAGGAGAACGAGTCACCTGCTACTATTCCTCATCCGTCTCCTTCCCCAATTGCTCCACCTCCTTCACCTTCTACCCCCATTTCCCCACCACCCGTGGTTGTGAGTGATCCTATTCCCCTAAATACTTCTTCTTCATCCAATATACCTTATCCTTCAAGGTTGAGGAAAGAGAAGCAAAAGAGCAAGGATGATATTCAAGTTTCAAACTTTCTCAAAATGTTTAAACAATTGAATTTTAACATCTCCTTTGCCGAGGCTCTCGCTCACATGCCCAAATACGCTAAGATGTTTAAAGATCATCTAAGTGATAAGGAAAAGCTTCTTGACATTGCTCAGACCCAACTTAATGAGAACTGCTCCGCAGTGCTTTTAAGGAAATTGCCCACCAAACTTGGTGATCCGGGTCGTTTCTTAATCCCTTGCAACTTCCTGGGAGTAGAGAATTACATGGCCCTAGCCGATCTAGGTGCCAGTATCAACTTAATGCCCTTAAGCGTTTGGAAGCAATTATCTCTCCCCGAGCTAGTCCCTACCAAAATGACTTTGGAATTAGCTAACCATAGGGTTGCTTATCCAGTGGGGATAACCGAAGACGTCTTTGTAGGAGTCGACAAATTCACTTTTCCTGCTGATTTCGTCGTTGTTGACTACGACATAGACCCTCATGTGCCATTGATCGTTGGTCGTCCATTCCTGAGGACCGGTCGCACTCTAATCGATGTTGAAGCCGGTGAGCTTATCATGAGAGTGGGTGATGATAAGATCGTCTTCAACATGTGAAAGCTTTCTAAACAGCCTTATTCATACGAGAGTGTTAATTGTATTGACGTTCTTGATGAGGCTTGTGAAGAACACTTCAAAGATGCTTGTAAAAGTATTCCTACCTCTCTTCCCAATGTTGAGACCGTTTCCTCTATCGACTCATCACTATCTCTATTTGGAGAAAGTGATTTCCTTTGGAAAGATTTGGAAGACACCATGGGAGATGTGAACTTAGACCATGACGATTCTACCACCAATTGGGATGAAGATCTCTGCCTCATTGAAAACCTTCTCAAAGAAGACAATCTTCGTCCTCTATCTCCAACGGTTACTGCTATTGATCCTCCTTCTCCTAAAGAGGTGACTAATGATGATCCATCGTTAGTTTCACCATATATTGAGGATCCTCCCACTCTTGAGCTTAAGGACCTACCTCTTCATCTTGAGTACGTTTTCCTTGAAGACAACGAGAAGTCGCCCGTCATCATCGCAAAGGACCTAAAAGAAGAAGAAAAAGCCCGACTTGTCGCCGTGTTGAAGAAGCATAAAACAGCTATCGCTTGGAAAATCTCCGACATTTGTGGAATTGATCCCCACTTTTGCACGCATAAAATTCTCATGGAGGACGACTTTAAGCCCACAATTCAAAGCCAACGAAGGGTGAATCCAAAAATACATGAAGTCATCAAAACAGAGGTTATCAAACTTCTTGATGCGGGTATGATTTACCCTATTTCGGATTCACCATGGGTTAGTCCAGTCCATTGTGTGCCTAAGAAAGGCGGCATCACCGTTGTGCCCAATGCAAACAACGAGTTGATTCCTACTCGTCTCGTTACTGGGTGGAGAGTTTGTATAGACTACCGCAAACTCAATGATTCCACGAGAAAGGATCATTTCCCTCTACCTTTTATGGACCAAATGCTTGAACGTTTAGCGGGTAATGAATATTACTGCTTTCTTGATGGTTTCTCGGGTTATTTCCAAATACCCATCGTTCCCCAAGATCAAGAGAAGACAACATTCACTTGTCCCTATGGCACATTTGCTTACAAAAGGATGCCTTTTGGCTTATGTAATGCCCCCGGGACTTTCCAAAGGTGCATGTTGGCTATCTTCCATGACATGGTTGAACAAACCATGGAAGTCTTCATGGATGATTTCTCGGTCTTTGGGGATTCCTTCTCTTCTTACCTTGCCAATTTGGAACGTATGCTTCAGCGGTGCGAAGACACTCGCCTTGTTCTGAATTGGGAAAAATGCCATTTTATGGTAAAAGAAGGCATTGTGCTAGGACACAAAATCTCTAACTCCGGTCTTGAAGTCGACCGTGCTAAAGTAGATGTCATAGCCAAATTACCTCCACCTTCAACCGTGAAGGGTGTGAGAAGCTTTCTGGGTCATGCGGGCTTCTATCGTCGATTCATTCAGGATTTCTCTAAAATCGCTCGCCCGATGACCCACCTCTTGGAAAAAGATACTCCTTTTATCTTTTCCAAAGAGTGTCTTGAAGCCTTCAACTTGCTTAAGGATAAGCTTACTAAGGCACCCGTCTTAGTTACCCCTAATTGGGAGCTGCCTTTCAAGTTGATGTGCGATGCTAGCAACTTTGCTATTGGTGCGGTTTTGGGCCAAAGAGTGAATAAACACTTCCAACCAATCCACTATGCTAGCAAGACAATGACGGGGGCTCAATTGCATTACACGACAACCGAAAAAGAGCTTTTAGCTGCTGTCTATGCTTTTAAAAAATTCCGCCCCTATCTTGTCCTTTCCACCATAATCGTATACACGGACCATTCCGCGTTGAAGTACTTGATGACAAAGCATGATTCTAAGCCAAGACTTCTTCGCTGGGTTTTACTCCTTCAAGAATTCAACATTGAAATTCGTGACAAGAAGGGATCCGAAAACCTGGCCGCGGATCATCTAAGCAGACTTGAGGATCCATATCAAGGGGATCATCCGAACAAAGAGATAAATGATTCTTTCCCCCTTGAGACCTTAATGTCTATGAATCTAAATCTTGATGGCACCCCGTGGTTTGCCGATATTGCAAACTACTTAGCAGGTGGTGTTCTCATCCAAGGGTTAACATCCCAACAAAAAAAGAAGTTCTTGAACGATGTCAAGACTTACTTTTGGGATGACCCTTTTCTATTCAAACAATGCGCTGACTTGATTATTCGCCGATGTGTTGAGGGACTGGCCGCTTTGGACATTCTCCAGGCTTGCCACAAAGGACCCACCGGTGGTCACTTTGGTCCCAATTACACTGCCAAAAAAGTGTTTGATTCGGGATTCTATTGGCCCACCATTTACCGTGATGCTCACGAGATGGTTAAACATTGTGATTCTTGCCAAAAACAAGGCAGATCACACATAAAGATGAGATGCCTCAAAATTTCATACAAGAATGTGAAATCTTTGATGTATGGGGCATCGACTTTATGGGGCCATTCCCTTCTTCTAAAGGCAACAAATACATCCTTGTCGCTGTTGACTACGTTTCCAAATGGGTTGAAGCCAAGGCTTTACCCACTAACGACGCGAGGGTGGTTTGTAAATTCTTGAAACATTTGTTTGCTCGATTCGGTGTTCCTCGTGCTATTATCAGTGACCGCGAGACTCATTTTTGCAACGATCAATTTGCAAGAGTCATGGCAAAGTATGGTGTCAATCACCGTCTTTCCACCGCTTATCATCCTCAAACCAACGGTCAAGCCGAAATATCCAACCGTGGATTGAAGAGAATTTTGGAGCGTACCGTGGGAGAGCATCGCGCCGCGTGGGCCGATAAGTTAGATGATGCTCTGTGGGCTTTCCGTACTGCTTACAAGACCCCGATCGGCTGTACGCCTTATCATCTTATGTACGGGAAAGCTTGCCACCTCCCTATCGAGCTGGAACATAAGGCATACTGGGCCTTGAAGTGGGCTAACTTCAACATCAACAAAGCCGGTGATTTTCGCAAGATTCAACTCAACGAGCTACAAGAATTGAGGAATCAAGCTTACGAGAACTCATTGATATACAAGGAGAAGACCAAGATTATCCACGATGATAAAATCAAGAACCGAGAGTTCCACGTTGGTGATAAAGTCTTACTCTTTAACTCTCAGTTGAAGATCTTCTCAGGCAAGTTGAAGAGCCGCTGGTCTGGTCCATTCACCATCGCCAATGTTTTTCCCTATGGCACCATTGAGCTTTCTCAGCCAAATGGGCCCAACTTCAAGGTGAATGGCCAGCGTTTGAAATTGTACTTTGGCGAGGACATCTCTCAAGAGATGATTCCATCCCTCACCACGTTCCCCATGAACTAATTTTGGGTCAAGTCAGGCTCGTGACTCGGTTATAAAAACAAGCGCTCCTCGGGAGGCAGCCCGACTATCTTTCCTTTTCCGTTTAACCTCCTAAGTGTAGGGGGACCTCTATAGGGTGTTTGTTTTTGTGTGGTGATGTGATTACAGGGATAAGTGCACTCTTGGAATATCTGAAGAACCGTGCTCCCGTGTTATCCGAAATCCGGTTCTATCTCTCAACTATCGTGATTCAATTTTCTTCATAACTCACATTTGAAATTGATCACGTTAGTCGTCTCTTCCTTAACTTGATTTAACCAACGTGCACAATGTCATAAGTGTAGGGAGATTTTTCCCACATGCTTAAACATTGAGGACAATGTTTATCTTAAGTGTAGGGGGGACTTCTATCGAAGTTTTAAGTGGACTTTTCCATGAAAATGCCTTCATTTAACCAGAAAATCATATTTTTCAACATTTTTCAAATTTTTTATTAACTTTGGCCATTTTGTCGTAATTTTTAAATTGTTATCGTTGCTTTCATATGTATATATCCCGCAATAAAGTCAAAAATATTAATAAAGTGGTGTAGCTTGTTTAGAAATCTTTGACATATTAGGCCCGTTGCGTTTATTTTGACTCAACCCGAATAGACTTATCCAAGTTTATTCTAGCTAGTATCCTTAACCATGTTGACCTTAATTGGTTTATTAGGCTAAGTGTCCACGAGTCTCATTACTTGAGATTTTAAATTATGGAGGACGAGAAATGATAGAGTCAATTATAAGTCGGTATTCTTGCACAAGCTCACTTGGTGTAATTATTTGCCTATTCTCCCATCACTTGCTAATAATTTATCTGCAATAAGTAAGGTCGTACGATTTGAAAAATTACTTAGCTTCTAGCCCAAGATCGTTTAAAAGTTGCTCGGTAATGATAAGAGTTCATAGCCAAGGCATAACTTATGAAGCGGGGCGCGAAGATTGGCGAGTCCGAAAAGGCCCTAACAAGGCATGAGGATTCAATCTTATTGCTAAAGATCCAAGGTGATGTGAAAAGCATTATTCCCAAAGTCAATATGAAGGATCAAGACTCACGACGAAAAGCAATCAAATCCCATAAAGATCATGGAGAAGTCTATCCGAAAAGACCCTAACAAGGTATGAGGATAAATAGATCCAAGTCCGAAAAGGAGGCAGATTGTTGTATCTCAAAATCCCAATTAGATATTGAAGAATAATCATGAATTCGTGGTCAACAAAGTTGGAGTACCCCTCAAAAGTCTCCAAGTGAAGAAACTCTATAACGAAGAGAAGACCATTATCTCAAGAACGTCTCTCAAAGATATGAAGTATGAAGTACATGCCAAATATCGGCCCGAGAAAGGTCTCAAATCGTGAACCGAGTTATGCCAAGATATGAACTTTTTGATATCCCGAGAAGCAGTTTTAAGAGATTTTGTCCTTTAGCTAACTATTGATCAAATCGTCCTACTTTGCTTTCAGCCTAAATAAACTATCGAAATAAGTCCAAAAATGCATCTTCATGATCATTCTAAGACAAAAATAAAATATAAGACATACACCTAGGAATAAGGGAGTTTAAGCATATAATTAAGCCATGTGTGTAAGTGTTTGATTTACTAACTTATAATAACAATGATCTCGTTTTTAAGCTTAGTTTGGGGAACGTGAAACTTGAGGGTGATAAATCTTCGCAGCACCAAAGCCCTAATGTAAGTCCTTGATCTCTTTGCAAGTTATTTCCATGTAGCTATTTTCAAGTGAAAATGGTTTTCTATCCTTTTGTTTCCTTTTAAGTTTTAATTTCTTTTAGTACCTTAATTTTTGTTTAGTAGTATTTGAATAAGGCCAAGGTTGATTAGTGTAAAATTTCTTTATCACTAAGCATTGCATGAGGGCATGGCAATGGTTAAGTGTAGGGGATTTGATAGGTGTGAAAACACCCATCCTTTTACCACTTAATTCTGGCTAAAACAAGACCAAAACACGTATTTAATATCATTTGTTTGGAATTATGCGTGGTTTTTGTGTTTATTGTGTTTTCAGAGCCAACCGGATAAATATTGAAGAAAACATGGGATTGCACGGGTTTTATGGAAGAAAAAGAATCAAGACAAAGTCTAGTGTCCAAGAAATGCAAAAGATTTGAAGTCACTGGGCCTATTCGAAGATTTATCGAAGAAAAGGACCAAAGATGGAAGATTTACATAAGTCGAAGAAACTTAAGTCTATTAAACGAAGAAATTTAAAGACGAGTTGAAATTAATCGATGACAAATCCCGAATCAGAATCGAAAACGTCAACTTTTCTGAAAAGACGAGAAGACAAGAAGAACGGGAGAAAGCCCACTCACCAACCAAAGGGAACACCTGTAAAAGGAATCCCCCTCACACTTTTCATTCAGTTTTTAGTTTTTTTCATTCTCCTTCTTTTTCTCCCTTTCTGTTCGTAGCATCACCAACACCACTAGGGTGTTTGGTGATTTTGATTCTTGTTTTTCAATCTTGTAATTTAATCTTTATCTTTTGTTTGTTAAAACCTTAATCATTAAATACATCAATCTTTCCATTTCATCTTGTTCATCTTCATCTATTTGGTTAAAAGTTAAAGTTCTTATTTAGTTGATTTGATCTTCAAAAGTTGTTGGGTTTTATGTTTTTATTGATGGGATTTGTAGTTTATGGTTAGTAGATGATTAGGGAATAGATTTGTTTAAGTTTTGGTGAAAAACTTGGTGATTTTTGGATCGAAATCGTACTTCCCTGTTTTTCTGAAAGTTACTGTTCTTGAGTTCCCAGGTTCCGGATGAACCATAAGTTCCGGACGAACCAAAAGTTCCGGATGAACTAAAACTTCCGAGTCAGTCTAAAAGTTCCGAATGAGTTTTCTTTTCAAAAGTTCCGAGTCAGTCTAAAGGTTTTGGATGAATGTTCTTTACAAATCTTCCGAATAAACTTCCGAGCCAAAAGTTCCGAACCAACTTCCGGATCAAAAGTTCCGAGTGAACTTCCGGATCAACAACTTCCGAATCAACTTCCGAACGAAAGTTCCGGATAAACTTCCGAACGAAGTTCCGGATCAAGGTTTCCGAACCAAGTTCTGAGTGAAGGTTCTGAGTAAAGTTCTGAGTGAAGGTTCCGAGTAAACTTCCGAACAAAGTTCCGGATCAAGGGTTCCGAACCAAGTTCCGAGTGAAGGTTCTGAGTAAAGTTCTGAGTGAAGGTTCCGAGTAAACTTCCGAACAAAGTTCCGGATCAAGGGTTCCGAACCAAGTTCCGAGTGAACTTCCGAATCAAGGTCCACTTCCGAATCAAATTTCTTTTGAGCATTTTTAAGGGTTACTTACTGTTTCTTCATTTCTTATTTATATTTTAATTTTAATTTTAATTTTAATTCATGTTTTATTAATTGTTATTAATTTAATTGCTTTTAAATTTAAGTTTACATTTTAATGCATTTAAAACCTTTAGTAGACTAGAAAATCACTCCCCTTTTTAGTGACCAAGAACAATCATTCCACTTAGAACCGAGATCAATCCGAGAGGATATCGAGAGAATATAGAGAACCCCATACAAAAATGAAATATCAATTTTCTTACTTAAAATTTCAATATGATCAAATGCTTCACTTTTGGTTTTCAAAAATTTTGTCCAAGTGAATCTTGAATAGTCATCTACAATAACCAAAGTGTAGAGATTTCTTCCAAAGCTTTGTGCGACGGATGGACCAATAAGGTTTCATTCCACTAGTCCCATGCATGGCCTTTTGCTTTCCTCTCTTCCATATGCAAAAGTTCTAGACATTTTGTTGAAGTGACAATATTTTTAGCCTTATGGCTTGCGTGTGTTTGTTTACCAATTTTACATGCATCACAAAAATGTTGGTCATATCTTACTTTTAGTAAATTTCTCACAAGATCCTTGTTAACCAAGTTTTGTAAGAGCCCCATATTTATGTGACCAAGACGCCTATGCCAAAGGGTAGAGGTGTCGTCAATGTGGTCAAGCAAATAGCATCTTTTGAATTATCAAACTCATTACGTATATGTTATTTTTTCCTTATTCCTTTTGCTATTGTTGAACAGTCTTTTAGTATTTTACTACCATTTTCTTCAAACAAGACTTTGCATTTGTTACTACAAAGTTGACTAATGCTAAGTAAATTAAATCCTATGTTTTCAACATGAGCAACATTATCTATGGTGATATGCTCATTAGAAATCATACCTTTGCCTATCATTTTACTTTTGACGTTTCCACCAAAAATAACATTACCTCCGTGCATTGATGTGTAGGTGCTAAAGAGATTTCTATTCCCCGTCATGTGTCTAGAACATCCACTGTCCTTGATCCATTCGTCGGGTTCAAGTCCAACCTTCAAGCATACCTACACATTATAAAGCTCAAGGCATTTGGTCCCCGTCGTCTCAGTGGTCCATTTGGGTTAAACATACTCCTTAAGGCAATTCCGATTGGAGTGTTACCAAATACATCCCAAGGAACCAAATTTCCAATAGAGTATTGGTTGTGGTAGTCATAGTTGTATGGCACTTATCTATATCTACTTAGTGCGTTTTGGTTGCTCTTGGGAAATAGACGTTTGGGATAGGATGGCATATGTTGATATTTTATGTTTCTTGCTCTAGTATTTGCTTCCATACTCCTAAAATTTGCGTTGTATCTTTCTGGATTTAAGGGTTTGGGTTTTCTAAACACCGTGACGAATTCAGCCCTATTTTGTATTTGTGCAGCAGTCAGACCCACGGGGTGTCGGACCCTTCTGTAGAGGGGTCTGACGGGGTCCGAGACTCTCTGTGACAACAATTGTTGGATTTTCGTTTTGTGGTGTCGTTTTTGAGCTAGAGGCTATCTTTTGCTTTTCAAATCCCAACCCCGTTCTATCTTTACAATCTCTTTGATAGTTGAGCAATCCTTCGATGCAATTTACGTTTTTGGTAAATTTTGCAAATTTTAGGTTTTGTTTGGTTAGCGCCTCTTGATTAGTTTTAAGCTTCTCAATTTCTATATTTAGCTCTTGATATGTTTCACATTTGTCTTTGGCTATTTTTCCTTTCTCTAGTCTTAATAGTCTAGCTTTTAAATCATAAACCTCTTTTTCTAAGCTTCCGTTTTTTGCTTTTAATTTTTTTTGTTTATAATTTTAAGGCTTACCTCATACATTTTATCAAACTTAATTTTTAATGTGTCATCATCTAGAGAAGAAGAATAGTAAGAAGAGTCGGAGTGTACCTCATTAGTTTCATGTGCCATGAGAGCTGGCTCTTCCTTTTTGGTCTCATTACCTTCATCATCACTAGCACTCCATGCACCACTTATGAAAGCTCTTTGAGTTGTTTGCTTTCCCTTTGGTCAGTTGCTAATGAAGTGACTTGGGTCGCCACATTGGTAGCATCTTTTTTCATCTTTAGATTTCTTGATATCAAATGGCTTTCGAGAGACCTTTTTGTTATCAATTGGTTGTCTTACGAGTCTCCCTCGTCCTTTGAAGAATTTCTTGAAGTCACGAACGACCATGGCATATTCTTCGTCAATGCTATTAGAGTCTTCATCATCACTAGTCTCTACTCGAGCTTTCACGGCTAGTGATTTTTGGTTTTCCTTCTTACCTTTGACGATCTTGAAATCCTTTTCCATTACCATTTCGTGTACTTTAAGATTTCCGATGAGTTCATCTAGTGATAGGTTTGAGATATATTTAGATTCTTCGATTGCCGTGACTTTAGCTCGCCATTTTGGATGAAGAGCCCTTAAAAATTTCCTGACAAAGTTCTTGTTGGAGAAAGATTCGTCAAGTGCTTTGAGTGATGTTATGACAGTGTTAAATCGAGCAATTCCCACATCAGTTGACTTTTCTTCAAGGATAGAAAATTGTTCGTATTGTTGAACGAGTAAATCAACTTTGTTATCCTTGACTTGTGAGTTTCCTTGATGTGTGACTATGAGTGAGTTCCAAATTTCTTTGGCGATTTGACACATGAATATTCTTTCATACTCCTTTTTAAGTAGAGCATTATAAAGCATCATTTTGGCTTCATCATTTTTAGCCAACATTTTCTTTTGATCATCGGTTTGATTTGCATGTGGAACCAATTCAAGTTGGTTAGTGGTAACATTCATCATCATATTGGTACATAATCACCTTCAATGAATTATATACCAAAAATCTAAATCCTTAGATTTCACGTAAGTTTCAAAACGGTTTTCCCAATAGATAAAACCATCGGTTTCAAAGATTGGTGGTCTTTGCATAGATTGCCCTTCTTTTTAATTTTCAGAATCTATGGAATGATTCAAGTTCTAAAGTACAATCTACTTTAAAGATCTTGAGTGCGTAGCTCTTGATTCCAATTGTAGAAAACTAGAAGAGGGTTGAATAGTTTTTACCGATTAGTTTTAATGTTTTTAGAAAGTTTTCGTGATTGTAAGGATATAGATCAAGTATAACAATTGAAGTAAATAACTTGAAGTAATGAAGAAACAAACCAAAATTCACAAGGATTTATAGTGGTTCGGCCTAGCAAGATCTCACTTACCTTGCCCCTACTTCTACTCCTCGAGTATCCTCTCGAGAATTCTACTTCACTAGTAAATGATTCTCCTTTACACCGGTGGAGAGACCTTCACACTTTAGCTTACAATCTTTATTGACGCCTAAGCTAAGATGTCTTAGTACTTTACAAAGGCACAACCTGCCTTGTAAACTTCTACACCCTGTGGTTATAACCCCAACCAAACTTTGTACAACTAGATAGATGAATGGGTACAAAAATGATGATTGTGTAGGTAACACTTAACACATTCACGCAATGTAAAGCCTTGATGGATCAAAGCTTGGAATTCTTGTGACCGATCCTTATATGAACAAAAGATCTAAATCACAAACATGAAAAGAATTCACAAGTGTGTGTTAGAGAGTTAGATATATACTGAGATTTAGAGGGTATAAGTTATAAAGGGATGAATTAGAAGATTGGACAAAGGATTCTATTTATAGGCAAACTGCCATACCCCTACGGAACCCGTCAGACCCTTTCCCTTTGGGTCTGTCGGGGCCCGGCTAGTCTGAACTTTGTGTCTCGTAATGTCCACTCTATTAAGCATGAATTAAATCTTCCTAGTTTGACTTGTAAAATCTGATATTTGTAGGTCAACTTTTGACTTTGTGAGTAAAACTATTTTCACCATTTTATGTTTACATATGTTATGTGTACATTTGTAAAACATTTGCATAAGTTTGAAGAAACTTATATGATGCTTATAATTCAAACATAAAAACATGTTCAACGTTTTTTCGTTAACAAAACGTTAAGCATGATTAAAACGCAAATATCATTTTAATGCGATATTTGCATTTACAAACCAAAAAGAGGGTATAGATTATGAAGAAACTTTTTCACCAGTGGTGAAAATTGTTACTGTTAGATGCCTTCTTTCTGTAGCTGTTGATTATGATTGGCATGTTTATCAGTTAGATGTTAATAATGCTTTTCTCTACGGTGAATTAGATGAAGAGATTTATATGACTCTTCCTGAAGGATATGGTTAAAGTGTGTAGATTGACTAAATCTTTTTATGATCTTAAAAAAGCACCAATGAAGTGGAATGAAAAATTAACTAGTGTGCTTGTTGATAATGGATTTATTCAAAGTAAAAGTGACGTCTCTCTTTTCACCAAAACTGAAAATGATTCATTTGTTGCTCTGTTAGTGTATGTGGATGATATTATCATCACAGGGAATAATGAATAGATTATCAATGACTTTAAGGAATACTTAAGTTCTAAATTTAAAATTAAAGATCTTGGCAAACTTAAGTACTGTATTTCTTAGGTATTGAAGTTCTTAACACTGAGAATGTATTGGTTCTTAATCAAAGGAAATACTGTCTTGACTTGTTATCTGAATATGGTATGTTGGCTTGCAAACCTGCTAAAGCTCCTATACCCGATCCTTCAAAGAAAAAGAAAGATCAGGTTGCTATAGAACATGATATTCTTCTTGATAATAAAACTTGTTATCAAAAGATTGTTGGGAAATTGATATATATCACTTTAACTAAACTTGACATTGCTTATGCAGTTCACCGTCTTAGTTAATTCATGCATGCTCCATATAGGTCTCCTCTTAAGCTTGCATTTCATGTTCTGAGATATCTTAAAAATTCACTTGGAACTGGTATTTCTTTCATGAAGAGTGATAGTTTGAGTATTTTTTGCTTGTGTTGATTCTGACTGGGCAAAATGTAAGGTCACTAGAAAGTCTATAACTGGTTATATTGTTTACTTGGGAAATAATGTTGTTTCTTGGAAGAGCAAAAAGCAATCTGTTTTAGCTAAGTCCTCAGCAGAAGCTGATTACAGAGCTATGAATAGTGTGGCTTGTGAAGTGGTGTGGATACTTAAGATCATGAAGGATCTTAAGGTTGATATTAGATTGCTTGTTCCTATAAATTGTGATAGTAGTTCTGAATTTAAACTGCTGTAAATCCTGTCTTTCATGAGAGGACTAAGCATTTTGAAATTGATTTGTATTTTCTAAGGGAGAAAGTGTCTGCAGGTTTGATCAAAACATTTAAGATCAAATATGAGGACAATGTTGCATATTTGTTTACCAAAGGCTTGTCTATCAAAGATCACAAGTTCTTTTGTGATAAGCTGAGACTTGTTGACTTATATCACAAGTCAACTTAAGAGGAGGTATTAAAATATAAGTTGACTGTGACATGTTTATCAAACTTTAGGGGTAAGAAATGTAAATATTCTTTATATTTTTTTCTAGTGTTTGGAGTTTGGTTTCCATTTTGCAGGTTCAACAATCTTGAGGGACTAAGTATGTCAAAGTGTAAAAGTGTGGAGTCGCCCTACTGTTGGAGTATAAATAGGATATGTTAGCTTTATTTTTTCATTCATTTTGTTATGTTTCTGTTTGTCTCTCTCTAGCCGCCATTGTTGATCATTGTTAGCTTGTTGATTATGGTTCTTTATGAGCATTGGTCTTGTTGTTAAGATCATTGATTCATAGTTTATTTTCTTTCTGTTTGTAAGTACTGATCACAAATACATAACTCACATTTGAAGTGATTGTCTGAAGCCGTTAATAAAATAAAAGGGATGGTTGGTTGAGTAAATCTTGTTTTGTGTTTTAATATTTTATAAAATAGAATAAAAACATTCATGTAAAAATCTGTGTATAACTTCAAGAATTAATAATTCAAATCATGTAACAAATTCAAATTTGCTACATGCAAAAAGAAATATATGATGTGTCATGTTCACATATTTACTAAAACAAGTGTCATGTTCACAAATCTACTAAATGAGTAATTGAAAATGATTAATATTTTTAAAAAGGAAAATGTACATAATGACCCATTGACCATTAGGGTTCATAATCGAAGCTAATTTTATCCTACCAAATCAATAAAAGAATGTCAATTTGCATGACAACATGAATGTGTTAGGTCCTATGCCAAGTCAAATTTGAGTGAGTAAACTTTATTTGAAATTTGAAATGCAGTCAAACGATTTTATTTTTAATTAAGAAACACGCACATGAAAACCAGTGTATAACTTCAAAAATAATAATCAAATCATGTAATGAATTCAAATTTGTTTATGTCGTTGTTTTTCTTGTGAAGTTTCCAAACAACTTATGTTGGGAATCTAAGTTTATTAGAATTCCCTTAGTCATAGATTTAAACTTAAATTAAGTTGTTTGATATTAACTTGCCTGTGCCTAGGAGACAGGCAAGTAACCAAAGACTCACAGAGTTCTAAGTCTCTGTGAGAAACCACAGAGGAGTCCATGTCAGAGATATTGTCAAGGAAGTCGAAGATTACTTGAAGACATACTCATTGACTGTGTTGGATAACAACCAAGATGTATCAGGGACTCTGAGTGGTTGAGTGTTAATAGGGGTGGCAATACCCTGTTAACACTCAGTACACTTTGGACATACCTAAGTGTTTAGGCGGGAAGTTATGCAGCCTAAAGTACAAGGTATGAAGAAAAGGGAAACTATGTCAACTTTGTTTCCCTAAAGCGTTGTGGCAGACTACCAAGAATAGAAGGGCATCTTTTGACAGATGTCTGACATTGTCTGTTTTGTGTAGTCACCATCAACCAGTACTAGTAGTCAACCTCGTACCACTATAAATAGGATATGTAGGCTAGAGTTAATGTTGTTCACTTTGTTAGATTACACACATTAACTATTTAGAACTCAGAGAAAGAATAGTTGTGCCTATGTTCTTGAGTTAGCTTTATTTTGTGCAAAGTGTACACAACACATTATCCTCAAACTTTGTTATCCATAACACATGTAATACTTGTTATACAATAATAAAGTACTACATTTGAAAAGTATTTACTTGTGTTAATTATCCTTCTTAATCGTTTCAAGCTAGGATTAGGGACTTTCAATTGGTATCAGAGCGGTGTTTGATATTAAAACCTTCATAAACATCGTTCTAAGTTTTATAATCAATATCCATCATGCCTGAAATGAGCAACATCCCACCACCACCTAATTTGGTTTTTGGGAACAAAACACCACCACCTCCAAATTCACCAAGAGTAACCCCCACTCAAAATGAAGACGGTCTTCCTCAACTTCTCGATTCAAGAGGTGGATCTATGTTACCAATGTACCAGTGTTTGATGAAGATGACTTTACAAGTTGGAAAAGTCAATTTCTTGTCTATCTAAATGGACATGAACTAATTCTTCTAGAAATTCTAGAAAATGGAACATATATATGTTCTCATGGCGCTTACCTCTACTAATGAGAATCCTCTTCCCAAACCTCACAAGCAGTAAACTCCAGCTGATAGGAAATTGGCAAACCAAAATAAACGTCTCAAAAGCACCATCATCTCCTATCTTCCAAAACACATCATGAAATCAGTAATCCAATGTCAAACAGCCAAACAAATGTGGACAGACCTCATCCTAGGTCATGAAGGACCCTTTGAAACCAGAGAAACCAAGATTCAGGCACTCAGGCTTCAGTTTAATGCTTTCAAGGCACTTGAAGGTGAAAAGGTACAACAGACGTACACAAGGCTGAAGATTCTTCTGAACGATCTTGCTATGAATGAAGTCACCATTGGACAAGCTGAAGTAAACGCCACCTTTGTCAACAGCCTTCCCAAAAAATGGTTGAGCATGAATCAAACACAGAGAGCCAATAACTCCATCAAGAATGATATGTTGGCTTGGCTGTATGGAAAATACACCTATAAAGAAGGGCTGATAAATACCATTTACACATCTGAGTCTAAAAGATTTGTAGTTTAGGGAGCAACATCCAAAGCATTGATTTCCACCTCACACACTCATGACAGCGATTCAGATGTTGAAGAAGACACTCATAGTAGCCAGTAATTCATGACAGACCTTAATGCTGAGTTTCATGAAAGAGCTTTACTAGCTAATCAAAGAAGATTCTACAAAAGGTCAGGGAGAGTAGGATCAGCTAGTAAACAAACTAACAAATCCAAAGAGACTTTCTTTGCCTCTGGAAAACTTGGACATTTTCAAAAAGATTGTTCATCCACAAAAACATCCTCACCATCATATCCTTCATCATTCAAACCTTATAAGTTCAAATCACAACAAAACAACTCATCTCACCAATCCAACTCCTCTGATAATGAGAAAAAGGATTACAAAAACAAATACAAGGCACTAAAGGCTGAGTTAGAACAGATGAATTTCAAAATAGAATCTCTATCAAAGAAGAAAGGGGGTGATATAAGGACATAGAAAGGGTTGGTAGCTGAAGCCTATGATTGGAATGATGAGCTGCTGACATCTGATGAAGAAGATACTACCAGGTTCAGGGCATTTATAGCAATAGCTGAGGATGAACCTACTGTTGGTAAAAGAGATGCTAGATCAGGACAATGGGTTGACATCACTATGAAAAAGGTACACAGGCTTATCTATATGTCTGAAATTGATGAACGTAAACATGTCCTTGATTATACCATAGTTGACTTACACTTTGTTGAGGAACAAAGAAAGAAACTGCTTGATAAATTTCACTATGTTAAACATGAATTGTTGACTACTAAGGCTGAATGTGAAACTTTAAAACAGGTTAACTCTGAAAATATATCTCTTCAAAATGAAGTTACATAATTAACTTTAAGAAACAGTGCCTTAAATGATCAAGTAACTGAACTAAACAAGGTTATAGAAAAATGGTTGTGCAGTAGGTTCACTATAAATGAATTACTTGATGATGATGTTCCTGCTGACATATCTAGGGTTGTTACTGCTAAAACAAATAAAATGAAGGCCCTTAAGAAACCTAAAGAAATTGTTTTCAAGTCCACAGAGACTATAAATGTGTCTGACCCACTTATGGCTAATGTACCTGTCTTTGAAGAGGTTATAGATAACAATGAACCTTTACCATCTTTGCCTAAACTCTTTGGTGTTGAACCCAGCAGCTCTTCTAGAGGAGCTAAGGCTGAACTCAAACCAGATGTTGAGACTCCTCCAGCTAAGATTTTTGTTGTACCTACAAAACAATCTGTTAAGCAAAATGTCTATAAGCATGTCTCAACAAACCCTGTAAACAAAGTTGAACCCTCAACTAATGAACGCCTGTTGTCCTTGATGAAAGAAGTAGAACTCTTAAAAGAACATATTAAGCCTTCCGCTGAATGCTCTACTTCCTCTGAACCTAAGTCTATTCTAGGAGAACCCAAAGGTGAAGAGGTTATCAAACCTTATTGTAATGTGTGTAAAAATTCTCATCATATGACCATAGATCATGATAGACATATGGCTGTTAAGAGAGCTCAGACACCTTTTAAGGATAGAAAACAGGCTACTAGGAGACCATCAGGCAACTATAGACCTTACCCTCCCTGTAAATATTATGGTCTCACAACCCACCACTCAGATGAGTGCAAGGACTTTCAAGGATGTGACATCCGTGGAAGGTACACCATGACACAACCAATTGTCCTTCACATCGTCACAAGTTCTACAGGAACTCAAGAGTTGCTAATCAGCAATTCAGGGAACCCACTGGAAAGTAGGTTCACCATAAGAACTAATCTGTTTCTATATATCTGTGCAAAAACACCTTAGGTAATCGGTCTGGTATCTAGACAGTGGCTGCTCTAGACACATGACAGGAATCAAACAATACCTGCACAGATATTCAAAAGAGGCTGGTCCTAAAGTGGTGTTTGGGGATAACTCTTCAGGCGACACAGAGGGATATGGCTCAGTTAACTGTAATGGAATAACGTTTACAAGGGTTGCATATGTGAATGGTCTTAAGCACAATCTCATCAGCATCAGCCAATTATGTGATGCTGACTACAAGGTTTTGTTTACAAAGACTCAGGGAACCATATTCAATAAAAACAATGATGTGGTGTTAATTGCACCAAGAAGAAGAGATGTGTACGTCATCAACATGGCTTCTTGCTCAGAGGACAACTTAAATTGTTTTATAGCTAAAGCCTCTGAAAGTGTCAATTGGTTGTGGCACAAACGACTCTCTCATCTTAACTTCAAGAAAATCAACAAGCTAGCCACACAAAACTTGGTTGCTGGTCTACCACCTGTGACTTTCACTAAGGACAAGACATGTTCAGCTTGTGTTAAGGGAAAGCATCACAGGTCATCCTTTAAGACGATGCAATCATTCTCTATTGACAAGTGCTTACATCTCCTTCACATGGATTTGTTTGGACCTATCAAACCACAGACCATTAATCACAACAAATACACCTTGGTCATTGTTGATGAATTTTCAAGGTACACATGGGTTTTCTTCCTCAAAAGGAAAAGTGATGCAGCTGATGCCCTCATATCCTTCATCAAGCAGGTTGAAAACATGAATGAAGTTAGAGTAAAAGCTCTAAGAAATGATAATGGGACTGAATTCAAGAATCAACAGCTTGAAGCTTTTTGTGATAAAAATGGAATATCACAAAACTTCTCTTCAGCTGGTACTCCTGAACAAAATGGAGTAGCTGAAAGAAGAAGCAAAACATTGATTGAAGCAGCTAGAACCATGCTGAATGGTGCAGCCTTACCAAAGCAATTTTGAGGAGAAGTTGTCCATACTGCCTGCTATACCCAGAATAGATCAATCATTGTTAAAAGACATGGAAAAATCTCTTATGAAGTTATTCGAAAAAGAGCACAAGATGTCAACTATTTCCATGTCTTCGAATGTCCTTTATTTATTTATAACTACAGGGATCAACTTGGAAAGTTTGACGAAAAAGCTGATGATGGTTTCTTCTTATGATACTCTCCAATAGCCAAAGCCTTTAGAGTATTCAACACAAGAAGACAGGAACTAGAAAAAACCTTTCATGTCACATTCAATGAAGATGATGACATGCTACAAAGAACAAGAACAAAAGATAATGAAATTGATTTCAACGAAAATAGGTCTTTCCCATCAGATAAGTTCTATGAACCAAGGCCTGTCTTTCATCATCATCCACACACAGATACTCTTATCCCATATGTTCCTGCTCATGATCCGCTGTCAACACACAACATTGAAATTACTTCTACTCATGTGACAACTGAAAGTGAAAGTCAACCTTCCACAAGCCCATGTTCCACCTCAGCTGAAGATGACTCACCTATTGCTTGTAATCAAGAAGACTCTCATGTTGTCTGTGAATCATCACATCTTGAAATAGTTGATGTAGACACAGACACAAAGATTGTTTTTGAAGAGAGTCCTCCTACTCAGCAGAATGAAACTCAAGTTTTAATTTCATCCTCCATACCTGCACCTGTATATGACTCCCTAGCTCCTCAAAGCAAATGGTCAAGAGATCAGCACATTCTTCTTGTCAACATCATTGGTGAACTGAATGCTGGGGTTATGATAGGTGTGAAAACACCCATCCTCTTACCACTTAAATCGGGCTAAAACGAGACCAAACCACGTATTTAATATCATTTGTTTGGAATTATGCGTTGTTTTTGTGTTTATTGTGTTTTCAGAGTCGACCGGATGAATATTAAAGAAAACATGGGATTGCACGGGTTTTATCAAGGAAAAAGACTCAAGACGAAGTCTATTGTCCAAGAGACGCAAAAGATTTGAAGTCATTGTGCCTATTTGAAGATTTATTGAAGAATAGAGCCAAAGATGGAAGATTCATATATGTCGAAGAACTCGAGTCTATTAAATAAAATATTATAGGACGAGTTGGAATTATTCACCGACACTTCTCAAATCCAAGTCGGAAACGTTTATTTAAAAGACGCATGAAGACTTAAGAAGAAAGAAGAAAAAGAAGCCCGAATCAAAGCCCAATCAAGAGCCCATCAACATCATACACACGCCTATATAAAGCCTTCACCTCACAAATTTTCACACACTTAGTTTTTTTAGACTTAGTCTTTAGCTTTTCATTTTCTCTAGTTTTCTAGAGAGAGAAAGTTCCATACTTTCTCTCACTAAACTTTTCTTTTGATTTCATCTTTTCAATTTTAAGCTTTCTTGTACTTTTTGATTTCATTAATCTTAATCAAGTTTATGCCTTTAAGTTCCTTAATCTTTTTCTACTTTTCTTGATTTGTCAAACCCTTGATCCGATTGTTGAAACCATACGGTTGGGATTTTGAATGTGTTCGTGAATAGAGTTTGAGCTTTCTAGTCTTTTTAAGCTCTACGTGAATAAGCCATAAGCTCTCCATGCTTATCGGCTTATTACTTGTTCAAGCTTATTGATTTCGGATTCCTTATAAGGTTTGATCATTCAAAAGTTTTGTTTATTAAGTTTTTAAAGTTTCTTGTTTTCAAAAGCTATCAAATTTAATCTCTTTGAAGTGTTAAAATTACGGATCACTTGGCTTATTGTGCATGCTTATTGAAATTTTAGCTTTCCACCAATTTCGGAACTCACTTGCTTCCATCGCAAAGGTAGGGTTTTAACATATTCCGACGGGTCTTCTTTGGTCTTGGTATCGCAATAACCCTAAAGGGGTTTTACTTTGCGATAGGTTGTGAACCCCCTATTCCGATCTGGGATTGCGATCGCATATTGCGATCGCACATTCCGACGGGGTTAAGGTCCCTTGTTTAGTCGAAACTCTGGCCAAATTTTATTTGCAACATTCCGATCTAGAAACTTTCCGACAGCATCATTGCGACAGTTTGGATTTTGAACATTCCGATAGAACCAAACCTGGACATTCCGATGGACCATTTTTTTGTACATTCCAATGCCTTTGATTTTCTTATATTCCGATAGAAATAATTTTTGATATTCTGATAGAACAAGTTTTTAAACATTAATTCAATTAAGTTTTCGAAGTAATTTTCTAATCTTTCCTTTACGTTTTCAAGCACTCAACTTTAAGTTACTCAACGCCATTTACATTTAAGTGTTATTAGTTTAAAATTAGATAAACAAACAAACTCCTTTTTAGTAACCAAGAACAAATCATTCCACTTAAGGCCGAGATCAATTCGAGAGGATATCGAGAGAACTAAAATTGAACCCTAGCAAAAACCTTGTATCAAATGGCGCCGCTGCCGGCTCTTCTCGTTAAGATCAAAAGTTTTTTGTAGAACTTGGATTTTGGGATCCGTTCCCCGTGAACGTTACTTTTTCAAGAAAATCTTCAAAAACAACTAAAAAATATAAAATTTTCAAAAATCCTAAAAATTAAAAAACAATAAAAACCAAAAATATTTTTGCTTTGTTTTTCTTTGTTCGTTCTTTTGCAGGTGTATGCGCACTCGATCCACGTCATATCAAGAGCCCGAGCCTCTCGATAACTTAGACATGGCGGGTGTACAAAACAACAATAACATACCCCCTCCGAACAACAATAATAACAACAACAACCCGCCTTTCAACAACATGAATAACAACAACAATGAGCACCTTCCGGATAATCGCCCAATGATTGAATTACTGCAAGCTCATGTTGATGGCAACACGGATCCAATTGTCATTCCTCCAATTGCCGCCAACAATTTCGAGCTCAAGTCAGGCTTTATCCAGATGGTCTCCGCTCAGCCATTCTTGGGACGCACCATTGATGACCCACATGACCATATCAAGAGATTTCTACAACTCACCAACACGGTCAAATTCAATGGAGTTCCACAGGAGGTTATAAGGTTACAACTTTTTCCCTTTTCTTTAGAGGGACAAGCCCGGCATTGGCTTGCTAAGGAACCGCCACAGAGTATTCTCTCGTGGACGGATTTGGAAACAAAGTTTATCAACTACTTTTTTCCACCCTCTCATACTACCGCTTTGCGGAATGAGATTATAAACTTTGAACAAAAGTACGATGAGTCATTCAGTGAATCTTGGGATCGCTTTAAAGATCTTTTAAGAAAATGCCCACAACATGGTTTTACCAAAGTTCATCAAATAAATACTTTTTACAATGGTTTACGCATGAATGACCAAGATTCACTGAATAGTGCCTCGGGGGGTAATTTATTGGCTAAGACTTCCAATGCTGCTTGGGATATCATTGAGAACAAATCTCGTGTGCAAACCAAGAGCGTTAGGACCAATGTTGCTAGTGCTAGCACTAATGACAGCGATAAGCGACTTGACAAAATCACCACGCTTCTTGAATCGCTTGTCACCCACACCGTCAGCAACAACAACAGCAACAACGCCAAAAACGCTCAAGTGAACGCTGTCAGCCAACCTTGTGAGATATGCGGTGGTCCTCATTCTTATACAACTTGTACCGCCACCCAAGATTACCCTACAGAGAATGTGAATGCAGCATATGGCACCTATACTCAACCTGCTTATCAAGCAAAACCTCAAGGTGACCGCAACCTGCTTAGCTACCGTTCCAACAACTATCTCTCACCACCTGGTTTTAACTCTAACAACCAAAACCAACAACAAAACCTCAACCGCCCTCCTCAACAACAACAAACTCGCACACCATACATCCCTCCTCATAAGCAGCAACAACCACAACAACGAAACACCCAAGTTTACCAGCAACCTGCTTATCAACCACCCGCATACACTGCTCCTTCCAACCAAACCCCCGCATCACATCAAGACATTGGAACCTACATGAGAACTAACGATGTGATCGTGGATAATCTCCAACAGGAAGTGCGCAACTTGAAAGCAGATCTGATGAAACAAGGGAATGATTTAAGAGCTGATATGAAGAACACTATGGATAGTCAAACGAATGACTTGAGGAACATGATGGCTAGTTTCTTCAACAGTAATCAACCCTCTTCTTCGGGTACTCTTCCGAGTAATACCGTTGCGAACCCAAGAGGGGAGATGAAAGCAATCACCACTCGAAGTGGTAAAGGTACCAAGGAACCCGAGCTTCCTATACCTCCACCGGTGGTTGTGACTAAGGAGAACGAGTCACCTGCTCCTATTCCTCCTCCTTCTCCTTCCTCAATTTCTCCACCTCTTCCTTCTACCCCTCCTCCACCCAAGGATGTGAGTGATCCTTTCATCCCAAAGCCTTCCTCTTCTTCCAACATACCTTATCCATCTAGGTTGAGGAAAGAGAAGCTCAAAAGCAAGGACGATATTCAGGTTTCTAACTTTCTTAAAATGTTTAAACAACTGAATTTCAATATCTCCTTCGCTGAGGCTCTCGCTCACATGCCTAAATATGCTAAAATGTTTAAAGATCTTCTGAGCGACAAGGAAAAGCTCCTCGATCTCGCCAACACCCAACTTAATGAGAACTGCTCTGCAGTGCTCTTAAGGAAATTGCCAATCAAGCTTGGTGATCCGGGTCGTTTCCTTATCCCTTGCAATTTCCCGGGAGTAGAGAATTGCATGGCCCTAGCCGATCTAGGTGCCAGTATTAATCTCATGCCTCTAAGTGTTTGGAAGCAATTATCTCTCCCAGAGCTAGTCCCCACCAAAATGACTTTGGAATTAGCTAACCGTACGGTTGCTTATCCAGTGGGGATAGCCGAAGATGTCATTGTAGGAGTCGACAAATTCACCTTCCCTGCTGATTTTGTTGTCGTCGACTACGAGATGGACCCCCGTGTGCCACTCATTGTTGGTCGTCCATTCTTAAGGACCGGTCGCACTCTCATTGATGTTGAAGCCGGTGAGCTTATCATGAGAGTGGGTGACGATAAAGTAGTCTTCAACATGGGAAAGTTGTCCAAACAACCTTATTCATATGAGAATGTTAATTGTATTGACGTTCTCGATGAGGCTTGTGAAGAACACTTTAATGATGCTTGCAAAAGTATTCCTACCTCTCTTCCCACTGTTGAGACCGTGTCCTCTATTGATTCATCGTTGTCTCTATTTGGAGATGGTGATTTATTTTGGAACAATCTTGAAGATGCCATGGGAGATGCGAATTTAGCTACTAATGATTCTCCCACCGAGGGGGATGAAGACATGAGTTTCTTTGACAATCTTCTCACCGAAGACAATCCTTCGCCTCCATCTCCCACGGTTATTGCTATCGATGCCACGACTTTGAAAACGCCTCCCGTCAAAAATCCTCCGGATTTGGAACTTAAGGAGTTGCCGCCACATCTCGAGTACGTGTTCCTTGACGACAACAAGAAGTCGCCCGTCATTATTGCGAAGGATTTGAAAGATGAAGAGAAGACTCGCCTCGTTGCTGTGTTGAAGGATCATAAGAAGGCTATCGCTTGGAAGATTTCCGATATTTGTGGAATTGATCCTCACTTCTGCACACACAAAATTCTCATGGAGGACGACTTCAAGCCCACTATTCAAAGCCAACGAAGGGTGAATCCAAAAATACATGAAGTCATCAAAACAGAGGTTATCAAACTTCTTGATGCGGGTATGATTTACCCTATTTCGGATTCCCCGTGGGTTAGTCCAATCCATTGTGTGCCCAAGAAGGGCGGAATAACCGTTGTTCCCAATGAACACAACGAGTTGATTCCCACTCGTCTCGTTACTGGGTGGAGAGTTTGTATAGACTACCGCAAACTCAATGATGCCACGAGAAAGGATCATTTCCCTCTACCTTTCATGGACCAAATGCTTGAACGATTAGCCGGTAATGAATATTACTGCTTTCTTGATGGTTTCTCGGGTTATTTTCAGATACCCATCGATCCCCAAGATCAAGAGAAGACTACATTCACTTGTCCCTATGGCACTTTCGCTTACAAAAGAATGCCTTTTGGCTTATGTAATGCGCCCGGGACTTTCCAAAGGTGTATGTTAGCTATCTTCCATGACATGGTTGAACAAACCATGGAAGTCTTCATGGATGATTTCTCGGTCTTCGGGGATTCCTTCTCTGCTTGCCTTGCCAATTTAGAACGTATGTTAAAGCGGTGCGAAGACACTCGCCTCGTTCTAAATTGGGAAAAATGCCATTTTATGGTAAAAGAAGGCGTCGTGCTTGGACATAAGATTTCGAAAGCCGGTCTTGAAGTAGACCGTGCTAAAGTTGATGTTATAGCAAAGTTGCCTCCACCTTCCACTGTGAAGGGTGTGAGAAGTTTCTTGGGTCATGCGGGCTTCTATCGTCGATTCATTAAAGATTTTTCTCAAATCGCTCGCCCGATGACCCACCTCTTGGAAAAAGATACTCCTTTTATCTTTTCCAAAGAGTGTCTTGAAGCCTTTGACTCACTTAAGGATAAGCTTACTAAGGCACCCGTCTTGGTCACCCCCAATTGGGAGCTGCCTTTTGAGTTAATGTGCGATGCTAGTGATTTTGCTATTGGAGCGGTTCTTGGACAAAGAGTGAACAAACACTTCCAACCGATCCATTACGCTAGCAAGACAATGACAGGGGCACAATTGCATTATACGACAACCGAAAAAGAGCTTTTAGCTGTTGTCTATGCTTTTGAAAAATTCCGCCCCTATCTTGTCCTTTCCACCACCATTGTGTACACCGATCATTCCGCGCTGAAGTACTTGTTGACAAAGCAAGATTCCAAACCAAGACTTCTTCGCTGGGTTTTGCTGCTCCAGGAATTTAAAATCGAAATTCGCGATAAAAAAGGAGCAGAAAACCTAGCCGCGGATCATCTCAGTAGACTTGAGGATCCTTACCAGGGGGCTCATCCGAACAAAGAAATCAACGATTCTTTTCCCCTGGAGACCTTAATGTCTATAAACTCGACTGCTGATGAAACCCCGTGGTTTGCAGACATTGCAAACTACTTGGCGGGTGGAATCCTCGTTGACGGGTTAACATCCCAGCAAAAGAAGAAGTTCTTCAAAGACATAAAGACTTACTTCTGGGACGACCCGTATCTTTTCAAACAATGTGCTGACTTGATTATTCGCCGATGTGTTGATGGACCGGCAGCTTTCGAAATCCTTGATGCTTGCCACAAAGGACCCACTGGTGGTCACTTTGGTCCCAACTACACCGCCAAAAAAGTGTTTGATTCAGGATTTTATTGGCCCTCCATTTATCGTGACGCTCACGATATGGTTAAAAAATGTGATGCTTGCCAGAAACAAGGCACGATCACACATAAAGACGAGATGCCTCAGAATTTCATTCAAGAGTGTGAAATCTTTGATGTTTGGGGTATCGACTTTATGGGGCCATTTCCTTCATCTAAAGGAAACAAATACATCCTTGTTGCCGTTGACTACGTCTCCAAGTGGGTTGAAGCCAAAGCTTTACCTACTAATGATGCAAGGGTGGTTTGTAACTTTTTGAAATCGCTGTTCGCTCGATTCGGCGTTCCTCGTGCTATTATCAGTGACCGCGGGACTCATTTTTGCAACGATCAATTTGCAAGAGTCATGGCCAAGTATGGTGTCACTCACCGTCTTTCCACCGCTTATCATCCCCAAACCAATGGGCAGGCCGAGATATCCAATCGTGGATTGAAGCGAATTTTGGAGCGTACTGTGGGAGAGCATCGTGCCGCGTGGGCCGATAAGTTAGATGATGCTCTGTGGGCTTTCCGTACTGCTTACAAGACCCCGATCGATTGTACACCTTATCGTCTTGTGTACGGGAAAGCATGCCACCTTCCCATCGAGCTGGAGCATAAGGCGCACTGGGCCTTAAAGTGGGCTAACTTCGACATCAACAAAGCCGGTGATCATCGCAAGATTCAACTCAACGAGCTCAATGAACTGAGAAATGAAGCTTATGAGAACTCGCTGATCTACAAAGAGAAGACGAAGATCCTCCATGACGCAAAAATCAAGAACCGAGAGTTCCATATTGGTGATCAAGTCTTACTTTTCAACTCTCGGTTGAAGATCTTCTCTGGCAAGTTGAAGAGCCGCTGGTCTGGTCCATTCACCGTCGCCACCGTCTTTCCGTATGGGACCATTGAGCTTTCTCAGCCAAATGGGCCCAATTTCAAGGTGAATGGCCAGCGTCTGAAGCTGTACTTTGGTGAGGACATCTCTCAGGAGATGATTCCATCCCTCACCACGTTCCCCATGAACTAATTTTGGGTCGAGTCAGGCTCGTGACTCGGTCATCAAAAACAAGCGCTCCTCGGGAGGCAGCCCGAGTATCTATCCTTTTACGTTTTAACCTCCTAAGTGTAGGGGGGCCTGCATAGGTGTTTGTATTTTTGTGGTAATATGATTACAGGGATAAGTGCACTCTTGGAATCTTTGAAGAACCGTGCTCCCGTGTTTATCCGAAATCCGGTTCTATCTCTCAACTATCGTGATTCAATTTTCTTCATACTCACATTTGATATTGATCACTTTAGTCGTCTCTTCCTTAACTCGAGTTAACCAACGTGCACAATGTCATAAGTGTAGGGGAAACTTTTCCCACATGCTTAAACATTGAGGACAATGTTTATCTTAAGTGTAGGGGGGACTTCTATCGAAGTTTTAAGTGGACTTTTTCATGAAAATGCCTTCAATTAACCGGAAAATCCTATTTTTCAGCATTTTTCAAATTTTTTATTAACTTTGGCCATTTAGTCGTAATTTTTAAATTTTTATCGTTGCTTTCATATGTATATATCCCGCAATAAAGTCAAAAATATTAATAAAGTGGTGTAGCTAGTTTAGAAGTTTTTGACATATTAGGCCCGTTGCGTTTATTTTGACTCAACCCGAATAGACTTATCCAAGTTTATTCTAGCTAGTATCCTTAACCATGTAGACCTTAATTGGTTTATTAGGCTAAGTGTCCACGAGTCTCATTACTTGAGATTTTAAATTGTGGAGGACGAGAAATGATAGAGTCAATTATAAGTCGGTATTCTTTCGCAAGCTCACTTGGTGTAATTATTTGCCTATTCTCCCATCACTTGCTAATAATTTATCTGCAATAAGTAAGGTCTTACGATTTGAAAAGTTACTTAGCTTCTAGCCCAAGATCGTTTAAAAGTTGCTCGGTAATGATAAGAGTTCATAGCCAAGGCATAACTTATGAAGCGGGGCGCGAAGATTGGCGAGTCCGAAAAGGCCCTAACAAGGCATGAGGATTCAATTTTATTGCTGAAGATCCAAAAGTGATGTGAAAAGCATTATTCCTAAAGTCAATATGAAGGATCAAGACTCACGACGAAAAGCAACCAACTCCCATAAAGATCATGGAGAAGTCTATCCGAAAAGACCCTAACAAGGTATGAGGATAATAGATCCAAGTCCGAAAAGGAGGCGGATCGTTGTATCTCAAAATCCCAATTAGAGATTGAAGAAATAATCATGAGTCGTGGTCAACAAAGTTGGAGTACCCCTCAAAAGTCTCCAAGTGAAGAAATTCTATTATGATGAGAAGACCATTGTCTCAAGAACGTCTCTCGAAGATATGAAGTATGAAGTACATGCCAAATATCGGCCCGAGAAAGGTCTCAAATCGTGAACCAAGTTATGCCAAGATATGAACTTTTTGATATCCCGAGAAGCAGTTTTAAAAGATTTTGTCCTTTAGCTAACTATTGATCAAATCGTCCTACTTTGCTTTCAGCCCTAATAAACTATCGAAATAAGTCCAAAAATGCATCTTCATGATCATTCTAAGACAAAAATAAAATATAAGAGATACACCTAGGAATAAGGGAGTTTAAGCATTTAATTAAGCCATGTGTGTGAGTGTTTGAATTACTAACTTATAATAACAATGATCTCGTTTTTAAGCTTAGTTTGGGGAACGTGAAACTTGAGGGTGATAAATCTTCGCAGCACCGAAGCCCTAATGTAAGTCCTCGATCTCTTTCCAAGTTATTACCACTTAAGTTATTTTCTATTCTCTTGTTTACATTAAAATTTTAATTTCTTAGTACTTTAAAATTTTTGTTTAAGTAGTATTTTAATAAGGCCAAGGTTAATTGATAATGAGAAAAGTGTAATTATGCTTTGTCACTAAGCATTGCATGAGGGCATAGCAATGGTTAAGTGTAGGGGATTTGATAGGTGTGAAAACACCCATCCTCTTACCACTTAAATCGGGCTAAAACGAGACCAAACCACGTATTTAATATCATTTGTTTGGAATTATGCGTTGTTTTTGTGTTTATTGTGTTTTCAGAGTCGACCGGATGAATATTAAAGAAAACATGGGATTGCACGGGTTTTATCAAGGAAAAAGACTCAAGACGAAGTCTATTGTCCAAGAGACGCAAAAGATTTGAAGTCATTGTGCCTATTTGAAGATTTATTGAAGAATAGAGCCAAAGATGGAAGATTCATATATGTCGAAGAACTCGAGTCTATTAAATAAAATATTATAGGACGAGTTGGAATTATTCACCGACACTTCTCAAATCCAAGTCGGAAACGTTTATTTAAAAGACGCATGAAGACTTAAGAAGAAAGAAGAAAAAGAAGCCCGAATCAAAGCCCAATCAAGAGCCCATCAACATCATACACACGCCTATATAAAGCCTTCACCTCACAAATTTTCACACACTTAGTTTTTTTAGACTTAGTCTTTAGCTTTTCATTTTCTCTAGTTTTCTAGAGAGAGAAAGTTCCATACTTTCTCTCACTAAACTTTTCTTTTGATTTCATCTTTTCAATTTTAAGCTTTCTTGTACTTTTTGATTTCATTAATCTTAATCAAGTTTATGCCTTTAAGTTCCTTAATCTTTTTCTACTTTTCTTGATTTGTCAAACCCTTGATCCGATTGTTGAAACCATACGGTTGGGATTTTGAATGTGTTCGTGAATAGAGTTTGAGCTTTCTAGTCTTTTTAAGCTCTACGTGAATAAGCCATAAGCTCTCCATGCTTATCGGCTTATTACTTGTTCAAGCTTATTGATTTCGGATTCCTTATAAGGTTTGATCATTCAAAAGTTTTGTTTATTAAGTTTTTAAAGTTTCTTGTTTTCAAAAGCTATCAAATTTAATCTCTTTGAAGTGTTAAAATTACGGATCACTTGGCTTATTGTGCATGCTTATTGAAATTTTAGCTTTCCACCAATTTCGGAACTCACTTGCTTCCATCGCAAAGGTAGGGTTTTAACATATTCCGACGGGTCTTCTTTGGTCTTGGTATCGCAATAACCCTAAAGGGGTTTTACTTTGCGATAGGTTGTGAACCCCCTATTCCGATCTGGGATTGCGATCGCATATTGCGATCGCACATTCCGACGGGGTTAAGGTCCCTTGTTTAGTCGAAACTCTGGCCAAATTTTATTTGCAACATTCCGATCTAGAAACTTTCCGACAGCATCATTGCGACAGTTTGGATTTTGAACATTCCGATAGAACCAAACCTGGACATTCCGATGGACCATTTTTTTGTACATTCCAATGCCTTTGATTTTCTTATATTCCGATAGAAATAATTTTTGATATTCTGATAGAACAAGTTTTTAAACATTAATTCAATTAAGTTTTCGAAGTAATTTTCTAATCTTTCCTTTACGTTTTCAAGCACTCAACTTTAAGTTACTCAACGCCATTTACATTTAAGTGTTATTAGTTTAAAATTAGATAAACAAACAAACTCCTTTTTAGTAACCAAGAACAAATCATTCCACTTAAGGCCGAGATCAATTCGAGAGGATATCGAGAGAACTAAAATTGAACCCTAGCAAAAACCTTGTATCAGGTTACTACTAGACAGAGAAATCATGACTCAGAATCAGCCTCAGCTGATGAATGTTTGTTTGCTGAATTTCTTTCCCAAATTAAACCCAAGCGTGTAGCTGAAGCCCTTGTTGAAGAAGGTTGGGTCGCTGCAATGTAGGAAGAAATCAATCAGTTTAAAAGAAACAAGGTATGGACTCTAGTGCCAGCTCCACCTGGTAAGAACATCACAGGCACTAGATGGATATATAGGAACAAGATGGATGAAATTGGTAATATCATAAGGAACAAGGCAAGGTTGGTTGCTCAGGGGTATACACAGACTGAAGGGATTGATTATGATGAAACATTTGCACCAGTAGCAAGACTTGAAGCCATCAGAATCTTCCTTGCTTACGCTGCATATATGAACTTCACTGTGTATCAAATGGATGTTAAAAGTGCCTTCCTCAATGGAGATTTGGCTAAAGAAGTGTATGTTGAACAACCTGAAGGATTAGAGAACAGCGAGTTTCCCAACCATGTGTACAGGCTTCGCAAAGCAATGTATGGGCTGAAACATGATCCAAGGGCATGGTATGAAACGTTGTCTACCTTTTTAACTGAAAATAAATTTGTCAAGGGTTCCATTGATAAAACAATTTTTACCTTCAAGGATAATAGTGATTTCATCATTGTACCGATTTATGTGGATGATATCATCTTTGGGTCTATAAATGTTAATCTTAGTAAACGTTTTGCTAAATTAATGACCAATAAATATGAGATGAGTATGATGGGTGAATTAACTTACTTTTTGGGTTTTTAAATTAAAAAATGTCCTAAAGGAATTTCAATTTGTCAAGAAAAGTATGTTAAAGATTTGTTGAAAAAATATGACTTGGCTGATTGTGCATCAGTGAGATGCCCCATGCTTCCACCCAACAAGTTGGGCCCTGATGAGTCAGGGGTATCTGTTAATGAGACTATGTATAGAGGCATGATTGGATCACTCATGTATCTCACAGCCAGTCGCCCTGATATCCAGTTTCCACATGTCTCTATGCATGGTACCAAGCTAACCCAAAGTAACCCCATCTAGTGGCTGTTAAGAAAATTTCTAGGTACCTCAAAGGAACAACCTCTCTAGGTTTGTGGTATCCCAAAGAATCAGGCTTTGATCTCAAGGCTTACTTAGATTCAGACTACGTTGGGTGCTGCATTCACAAGAAAAGTACCTCAGAGAGCTGTCAAATCCTAGGAGGCAAGTTTGTTGGATGGAGTGTAAAGAAGCAAAACTCTCTGGCTATGTCATCAGCTAAAGCTGAATATGTTGCAGCTGCTAGTTGTTGTGCTCAAGTACTTTGGATGAAGAGTCAACTAGCTGACTATGAGATTCTATATGACAAAGTACCCATCTTTTGTGACAATACAAGTGCCATTGCTATCTCAAACAACCCTGTGCTTCACTCTAGAACCAAACACATAGATATCAGGTATCACTTTATCAGAGATCATATTATTAAAAGAGATATTGAGTTGCATTTTGTTCTCACTGAGCTGCAACTAGCTAACATATTTACCAAGCCTTTGGCTGAACCTTCATTCAACAGGCTAGTTGTTGAGCTGGGTATGCTTAATATCTCAAATCCTGTGGCTGATATTTAATGTGTGTCATTAATGTCTGCATAAACATTAAATGTTTTTCACATGAAACTAGGTAGTTACTTTCCAAGTAAATGCTAAAAATATTCCCAATATTTCTTTCATACTTTTTCGATAAATGAGGAGACAAACAGTTTTGAAAGTTCAAGGGACCCACTTGTGTGCAGTACTTTTCCCACTACGCATTAAATGAGGTTGAGTAACTGTTTCAAATTTGGAATATATATATTGTCCCAAGGTCTTTCACCTAACACTTTTCTCATTATTCACCATTTGCATCTCTCTCACTAAAATCTTTCTCTAAACCCTCTCACCATCTTCGTCTTCTTCATCCTCGAATCAATGGCGTTTCCAGTACCTAAGGCCTCTAACGTAACCTTCGAGATGAATGATAACATCCTCGCCTCTAACAACTCTATTGGATGGCTCAAAGCTCCAAATGACTCGTACTCAGATCGGGTAAACTTCATGAAGAATTGTGATATTGGAGAAGCTTTCACTAGATCCCCATCTATTTTCTACCAAGAATACCTTAGGGAATTCTGGTATTCTGCTGAGATCCTTGATGACAACACCATCTCTTTCAACCTTTCATGTATTGAACACCCCTTTGCTTTTTCTGTTAATGATTTTTCCTCTATGGCTGGGCTAAGACATTTTGATGAATGCCTGAAATCTGTTGATAAGAAGGCTGTAAAGGACGCCCTTGCCACACTTTTCCTTGTATCTGATGTTAACCCGGCCCTTACACTTGCTGAAGTGGTCGCAAAGTCTCCTCTGAAGATCAAGTTTTCCCCCCTATGTGGAAAGTCCTCTTCACTCACATAGTTAAATCCTTGGGTGGTATGCAGGGATCTCAAGATCAACTGGCCTTCAATCATCAAGCCATTTCCTATGGACTGATATGGGGAACAAACATCGATATTGGAAGCATTCTATTCTCAAACCTTGTTGAACAGCTGAGGGGCGCCAACCAAGTCAGGGGAAAAACATCTGCTATGTTTGCTTTCTCTCTCTTATCTTTAAAAGCCTTTTGGGTGATAACTACCACAACTCTACACTAACAGCCATGAAGCCATATCACATAACTGGAGCTATCTACAAGGTGATGGGAACCAATGATGTGCCAGCTACTACTCATATGAAGAATATTGCTAATAAACAACCATATGTTGTGAAGCCCTTGCTCCCTTCCTCTGAGAAGGTGATTGCAGCTGGTGTGTCTGGCAAGTTAGCGTCTTTGACCTCTAGGTAACACACCACGTTGTCCAAGGCATCAACTGGCCAACAGCCTAATAAGAAGAAAAACCCCTCTTCTTCCAAAACGAAAACTGTTATTAAGGCCAGAGTTAAGAAGATTGCTACCATTTCTCCTTTCTCTGGTCCAGATACTTCTGTGGACACAGAGACAACCGCTGATAAACAACAAGAGTCTAGCGTCTCTACCTCAGCAGAGACAACATGGAACCAACCAAATTCCACTAGTATCTCATAGGTAATCAGTTTATAATTTTTAGAGGTCCACAAGCAGCCACTCTCGAATGTCTGTAGGTGAGAGTGGTGAAGTTAGGGTTATCCTCAACCCATAGGAGTCTATGTATACACTTAGAAATCTTTTAAGACTTATGTACACCCTGTCTTTGCACCAGGGAGTGATTCATTTGTGTTTATAAAGCACCCTGATGACCCTGCACCCTCTAGATAGTATTCAGGCAAACAACAACCTGAATACATATATGTCTCGACCTAGATTAGTTGTACTTCACACAGCCTCTAGGTTCCCTCAGAAAAAGAATCCCAAAAGTTTAATTTTTAGGGGGAGCTGAATCATCACCCTCAGCTTTCCTGAGGACAGCGTAATATGACGATTGATATGAGTGAATTTACTCATATCAATTATATCATAAAACAAACAATAAATGCATAAAATGTATCAATATTGCCTTGTATATGTTTGTTTGTTGTTTGATGTGTGTAGGTACCAAAGTTCGCAAAATCTGACAAAAACGACACGAGATTGAAGAAAAGATCAACAAAGCCAAAAACGAGTCCGTTTTTAGTGGGCTTAATCTTAATGAAGACATTTGGGCTTTATGGGTCCTACTTTTGGTTATTGGGCTCAAAAGCCCAATAAGGGGTCCAAGTTATTTACTTTGATGGAAATGAAGCCCAATTAGAGCCCAAATCCTTTACAATCTTGGACAGATGGAGTAAATTTTGTGTAAATGCCCAATCAGCCCAAAACTGGTGAACGACTTATAAAACGAAATGTGTTTTGGGCTTTATAAACCCATTAGGGTTATTCACAAAGAATATTTAACATTCAGTAAACAAGCCACTCACACATTTATGTTTTAATATTCACACCACATATCACGTTTATTATCTCTCACCTACTTTCTTTCGATACTTCCAAAGCTTTTCATCTCTCTCACCATTTTCACCCAACCCCCAAATAACCTGTAAAAACACTATTCACCAAATCCTAAAGTTAATAACTTTTGGGGATTTTTGAGGCACGTGTAATCCACACACTTAGGAATTAATTCCCAAGTTTTTTGTGGCAAAGAGATGGAGTAACAAGTAGTGACGTGGCTCCTTGCCTTGTTCTGATTGTCAAGCCACATCATTCCTCGCCACTCCTCCAATCATTAGATGACACCACAGATTTGAAGTAGCACAACAAGCACACTTCAATGCCAAGTTGGCAATCCGCGTGAAAGAAGTCTCATCTCCACCGTAGGATCAAAAATAAAGAAGAAAGAGAAGAATGAAGGGCTAAGATGCATGATTCAGTTTAACAAACTTCATCAGCTAGCCTTGGGGGTTGGCTATAAAAATCCCCAAATTCTGTAATTTTCATTCATTCCAATTTTTACTTATAGTCATAATGTTAAAATAGCTGTAGGAATATTTGTATTTTAACTTCCTTAGTACTGTAACATTTTTATTGAATTAATAAAAGTTTTATTTAGCAAGATCTTTTTGTTTCGATTAATTTCTGTTTAACATTTAGTTAAATATTTTTACTGGTTATTTGATGTTATGTTATGAAAGTATTTGATTTAAGCTAAAAAAATAGCTTGAATTAGATATTATAAGTGAAAATGGAAATTATTTTTTCCCCACTGGAAAAATAAAGTGTTCTTTGACTTTTGTTGTTCGAGTCACCTGAGTGGTGACGTAATGGTGGTTCGAGTTTTGGGGTTCGATGGTGTATGGTGGTCTCGACTAGGTTCATAAGATTGCTCAACGGATTCTTCATCTCAACGGTTTTCTACAATTGGTGTGTTACTAGTTTAAATTCATGTAATTATATATATTAGTTATTAATCTGTTTATGTGTTATATGATTCATGTATTAGGTTTATAATGTTAGGTTTGAGTCTATGATAAATCTGTTTATTTGAGTTAACTTGAATAAATCTGCTTATTTTAGTGTTATTAATCCAGTCTGTTTAAATTTTAATTTAGAAGTATTCAGATATCTTATAGTTTTATACTGTTTGTTTGCTTTAAACTGAGATTTCTGGTAAACTGCCTTTCGTCTGCTGCTGAATATGGGGTGATGTTGGTTTAAGATTGCACAAAGTTAGCTGAATGTTTAGTTTTGTTATCATATGTTTAGCCTTTGACATATCTGAGTGATTCTGCTATGGATTTTCTTTTTGGTATTATTACTAATAGTTTTACACTGATTTTTGGGATTTAAATGGATGAAAACGAGTTTGGATTTGTTACTGAATTTAAGAGAGATATTGGGAGTTGTCTATTTTAGTATGCTGAGAAATTTGTAGTTCTGTTATTGCTTGATATGTATAGTGTGATTTAATTTGGTTATGAGAGTGCTAGTTACAGCTTGATTTCGATTCTCACTTGTACTTTGCTGAGTTTTAATGTGCTTATTATTAAGCTGAGGTTTGTTCATGAGTTTGGCATATGCTAAGTGTTATTTCATATTGCTGAATATTTAGAATAAGTTGCTTATTTGAATTAATGTTATAACAATTGTTCAGCTAGTTTTATATATTTTGTGAGTTCCAAAAAGGCTATCAGATTCTACTAATTTTATAGCTCAAATCTGATAAACTTATCAGCTTTCCAAGCTTATGCTACAAAGTCACTCCTGTGATGTTTATAAAGTGTACTTCGCCAAAAATTAATTCATCAAAAATAAATCCCCCATGGGATTCGAACCCTTGACCTCAAGGGTGAAGGCCAAACGCATTTACCATCTCGTCTAGCCACTCTTTTTAGTTTTATTACTGCCTTGGTCATTAATATAGGTTTTTTTTAATTAGGTTGTCAGTTTTGTTAGCAGTTTAAATACATTGTTTTTTAATTTTGTTTAAGTTTTAAATCATTCTAATTTCTTTATTAAAATTTTCAAATAAATAAAAAAAATAAAAAAATTATTTAGATGTTTATTTTTCCTTAGATTTATTTTAGTATTGCGAAAATCTTGGTATTGCGAAATCTTGGTATTGTGAAATCTTGGTATTGCGAAATCTTGGTATTGCGAAATCTTGGTATTGCGAAATCTTGGAATTGCGGAATTACTTGGTATTGCGAAATCTTGGTATTGCGAAATCTTGGAATTGCGGAATTACTTGGTATTGCGAAATCTCTACATTGCGGAATTTTGGCATTGCGGAATCTTAGCCAGTTTTTGATCGTTGTATTGTTAAACTTAGCCAGTATCTAGACTAGTTTCGGACTGTCGTTTACACGAAGATAAAAAAAAGAGTTTTTTGGCGGGAAAACCCAAGAAAAAATTAATTTTTCCTAAACCATTTTTAGGCCATTTAAGCTTCAATTTCAAATTTTGGCGAAACGAAAATTTTTCGACCCAAAATTCGAAATTTTTGGGTTTTAATTTTTGTCAAAATTTTTCAATTTTCAAATTTTTCCCTAATAGTTTTTGGCTATTCCTAACCCGATTTCAAATTTTGGTAATTCGCAAAATTTTCCAGTTTATTTTATATCGGACTGAGGTATTTTTTTGTCGGACTGGAAAATTTCGGCAAAATTTGATTTTTTTGAGAATCCGAAACGCGCTTTCTACGAATTGAGATCCCGATTTACACACGACTTCTACAATGACATCTCAACAAGACATTCATGTTGCGGGTATTGAGAATCGTGATTATACTATTAAAAAGAAGAGGGATGCTGCCTATCTCCAGACTCAGCTTCGTATAGCTCAAAAGGAAAAAGCAGGAAGTACACTTCTAGCTGAAAAGTTTGATCTCATGGCATCTGCAGCAACATATGATGAGGAAGAAGAGGTGACTACCAACTCCATCTTGATGGCTAATTCGCGGCAAGCATCAACATATGTAATTCAGGCTGACAAAGCTCCTGTGTATGATTCAGATGGTTCATCTGAGGTACACCCACGTCTCAATGATAATGAGTTATATAATATGTCTAATCAGGAGGAAGAGTATACTGAGTCACTTGAGCCTTCCACTAAGACACACGGGGATCAAACGAATAATAGCAATATTATTTCTAATGCGCCCAGTGTGGACCTTAGTGGAGATCAAGTAGCCCAACCTACAACCCTTCCTGACGAGACGCATGCATATTATAAATCATTATTTGATAAGCTTGCCAAGGATGTTGTGAATGTGAATGTGGTTAATAATAAGTTTACAGAAACTAATGCCAAATTGACCACTGAGCTTGCCGGTTATAAGGAAAGGGATAAAAGCTTTGAAATTCATCAGGCTAAAATCAAGGAACTTGAACAAGCTCATGCTACACCGGTTTATCAAGAAAAATGCACCACAAAGAAATTAAATGCCTTACATTTAAGTAGTGCTAAAACGATAAGCGAATTGAATGATGATATCACCTCTCTTAATAAACATCTTTCAACTGAAAAATCTATCATTTTGGATTTAAAAGACGAACGAAAAAAGCTAAAACAAGATTTCAAAACTCGAGAAGATGGGCTTCGTGAGGATTTTTGCAAAGCTCAGGATAGGATTAGGTAATTAGACAACCTTTTGGTAAAACGTGGCCAAACTATGCAAACGATAAATATGCTCGCACCTAAAGTGAATGAGATAAATTACACCCGTTACAAAATGGCTTTAGGTTGTCCTCTTCCTCCCCATCCGGAATATCTTAAGCAAGTTCATGCCACAAATCAAACTCTATATAATGGTAGTGTGCTCTTGTCTGAGGAGCATGATCCTCCGAGTGTGCATGATTCTGAGGAAACTACTGAACTTGCAGTAGAGACTCGTTTAAGAATGAAAAAGCTTGATAAAGAAGTGACACCCGTTTATTATCTGAAAGTTAATTCTCCAACTGTTTTTGTTCGGTCTAAAACAAGTTCTGAAATGCTTTTGCTACCAAGTGAGGAATTGTCTGATGACCCTCCGAAACCGAGTATCACAGTAGGTATCTAAACGAGCTCAAAGATAATTTTGTCATTCTCAAAGGGGTTGTTAACGCAAAAATGACTGGAGGAAACTTTACATCACCCGTTCATGTCGAGTTACAAAAAGTGCTTCATACTGAAATCAATCCGATTATTAATCAAGTTGATGCGAGGATAGGCAATCTTGAGAACGCTTTTCTAAAAGAACTAGCCAAATTTGTTGAAGACTTTAAATCTTTGGCGAAGGAGGCTGATGAATCTCTTGATAGAATTAAAGTTTTGGAAAGCGACCTTGCATGTCTCTCGAAATCAAGTGACAGTGGTGATTGTGTTGATAGTAATCCCGTTGCAGTAAACATCTCTGGGTCAGTGATATGAGTGATTTTACTCATATCAATTATATCTTAAAGCAATGAATAATTGCATAAATTGAAATTACCCTTGTATATGCATGTTTTGTTGTTTGATGTGTGTAGGTACCGATGTTCGCGAAAATCGACAAAAACCGGCACGAGTTTAAAGAAAAGATCGACAAAGCCAATTTCATGCTCGTTTTTAGCAGATTTCATCATTTATGGATTTTAAAAGGCGTGTAGGTCCCACATTTGGGAAAATGGGCTCAAAAGCCCATTTGAAGTTCATTAAAGTTTACTATTTTGAAAAAAACCCATCAATGGCCCAAACTACAAATTATATAAATGGATGGGAGTGTTTGAAAATGGGCTCAAGCCCATTAGGTCAATTTGGACTTTTAAATAAAACAATTGGAACAATGAGTGTATTAAAGTGAATGGTTATTCACTTGTACTCGGTCAAACACTCACAACTTTTTAACCTACTCACCATCTTTCGATACTCCCTAAGTTTTCCCTCATCATTCATCTCTTTCACCCCAAAACCAAAATAAACCTGTAAAAGTAACTATTACCTCAAACCCTAATTTAACCGCATCACAAAATTACGCACTTTAATTTGGGGGTTTTGGTTGGCACGTGTGATTCACACGAAGAGAATTAAATCCCCCATATTTTTGGATGTAGAAGATGGAAGCTTTGTGTGACGTGGCATGCCCTCTCTCATCACAGCCCATTTTGATTGGTGGATACACCTCAATTTCCCCAATTCTCCAATAAACAGGTGACACCTCATCACCAAACTAGCACAACTAGCACACTCGGATGCCACGTTGGCGATCCGTGTGCTAGTTGGCTCATCTCAGCCGTTGATCAAAGAGAAGAAAGAGAAAATGAAGAAATCAAGGGCCAAGAGTAAAGATTCCCCTCAACAAACTCCATCAGCAAGGCTCGGGGTTTGCCTATAAAAACCTCCAAAATAATTGTAATCTTCATTCCATTTTTTTTACTTACTGTTATTATGCTTAAATAGTTTTAGGTTAAATTTGTATTTTATTTTTCTCAGTATTGTAATCACTGCTTTTGATTAATAAAAGTTTCGTTTGGATTTGTTTCAATTCGTGATCTTCTACTTTCTGTTAAAAGTTAATTGCAATTTCTCTTTTAATCTTTAACTAATTTGGTATAATAAAATGAAAAGTTAATTGATTAAGCTAAATAATAGCTTATGTTTATTAATTAAGTAAAATAATTGGAAACAAACTTCCCCACTGGAAGTTCATGGTAAAATGGTTCGAGTTTGTTCAACCGGTTCGAGATGATGTTTGGAGGTTCGTTTGATGTTTTATAGTGTTGATACGGTTCATTTAGCCAGCTCAGCGCTGCGCTACTTCCCAAAGGATATCTACACTAGGTTTTAATCCTGTTTTATTTCATGTTATTTATATGTTTTTGAATGAATCGTGTAATTGGTTTAAATGAGTTAAATGATAGATTGATTAGGGTTTTATGGTTCTATTTTATATAGTTTGTGAATCTTTTTGTTATGATATCTATTTTCGTAGTTAAATAATCTGTTCTTGTAGTATATAGTTCATAAGATTGATTTTGAATGATATTTGTAAACTGCTTGTGTTCTAGATTATATATGATGATAAACTGCTTTTGAGAGTTTACTTATTTGATTTGGTTTATTTTTATAGTTTCTTCCTGTTTAGGTGTATTTGGGCATTCTAGATCCGTTTAGTATTTAGTAGATCTGTTAATCTATTATTGTTGGTTTATGAACTTATATCTGCTAAATCTAGGTTTGGTAATTGCTTGGAATCTGCTAAAAAGAAAGAAGCTATTATGTTAGTCGTTAAAGTCTGCTGAGATTAGTAACTGCTTATCTGATTTTAGATGTTTGCTTGATTGAGTTTTAAATGTTCATTTGTTGCTGGATAGGTCTGCTAGTTTTAAGGTTAATATGTATGAGTTAATTGTTTAGTTCTGCTTACTGATTTCAGTTTTAGCTTATTACTTATCTTTCTGATATTAGTGTAGCTGGCATTTACTTGTTGTATTCTAACTGATTTCTGTTTAACTTCATTAGGATATTGATAGTTTGAGCATATATTAAAGGCATTGATAGCTCGTTGAGCTTATTCTAGTTTTAATTTTGCTGATAACATATGAATTGCTGATATTGTTTCGTTATTTGTTGATTTAAGTGGTTATATCTGATAGTTGTTTGATTTGCTGAGTACTAATGCTATCAAACTCAACTGATTTTATAGTTCAGATCTGATACCTTATCAGTCCAAGTAATTCATTGCAAATAGTCACCTCCTGTGACTGTTAAACTTTCTTTGTCAAAAATAAACAAATTACCAAAAAATGTATCCAGCAAGAATCGAACCCATGACCTCCTGGTCATGGGCCCAACGCGTTTTAAATCTCGTCTAACTCTCTATTTGTGTTTAAGTATAGGTAACTGATTTAATATAGGATATTAATTAACTGTCAGTTTTTATTAAATAGATTTATTTACTAGATTTAATTTTTAGATTAATAAATAGTTTAGTAAAATTTACGTTTATAAAGATTTAAAAAAAAGATTCTATTATTTTAGAATTTTAAAATTAGATATTAAAATTAGTTTTAAAATTTATTAGATTAGTTTTTATATAACATAGTTTTAAAAGAATAGAATTTTATTTTTAAAAAGTAAAAGTTTATTTTTGATAGATTTAATTAATTAATAGATTTTAATTAGTTTTTAAATTTGTTTAAATAATTTTTAGTGTAATAGTCACTTTTATTAATAGTTAAGTTTTAATTAATTTTTAATAGAGTATAATTCAAATAGTTATATATTTTAATAAACATCTTTATTTAAATTAGCGGGGTACGATACATGCACTTAGGATTAATTAGTTTTAAATTGGTAGAATTAATTTTAGTTTTAAAAACCGAAAATGAATTCGAATCAATTGTCCAAATCAAAGCTAAACGTCTCAAATTCACTCGATCTTCGTGTACAACGAACTTGGTTCATCCACGTGTTTAATTGAATTCGACTTTGGTAATTTTAGTATATTACTTTTTCCTAAAGGTAATTTACTAATTTACCCTATAACGTATCTAATTATCACATATACAATCACGATCACATCAAAAATTTTGGCGCCTCTGCCGGGGATCTTGTGTACGATTCGTTTCGTGGAGATTTGTTGATCGTTGATTTGAAGACTCTTTCCGTCCTCGGAAAGTTTTGTTATTTTTCTATTATTATAGTATGTATCGTTTTTCGTGTTTTTTGTGATTAATATATTGTATTACGTAGAACAATAAATTTACATACTTTCCAAATAAGGCGTTAGTTGGGATTTCATCACCTAGCTATTGTATTCGAATCCAAAACAAATATAAAAAGGCAAAATAGATAAATACTAATAAGAAGTTTGAACTCGATTTATACAAACTATAAGGTGGGTATAAGGCGACGAGCTATAAAAGGCCGTCTAAGGAAAAAGGTTTTTAAGTGCTTTGTGCCACCTCGTTTCCCCGCTTGCTTGTGCGTATATTGAGAGGGACGACCTATTATTGGGTTGCCAACTCAAGTAGTATTATATCTTATTTTTGTAGTTTACTTATTGAACCTCGAGACGTTTAGGTTTTCACCTATCGTTTCAAAGTCGACCGAGGGTAATTTACTTCCATAGTAGTTATCCTTATTCCTTGTTTTTATCGATCATTTTTTATTGAGCAATACCAAATAAAAATACAAAAAATAATCTTCTTCTTGTCTAATTTCTTTTCCTCAATCCTCTAAATTCTCGTCATTATAGTGTATGTAGTTACGTTCTTCTCGACTTGTGATTGATTTTAATAGGCTTGAAAATATTCCTCGTAGAAATAGAAATCGTCAACAACGAATAGTGGAACCCGAGCTTCCACCTATAGTTGTAGAGATGGCCGATAACCGAACAATGGAGGAATTGCTCCGTGCACCCACCGAAGGGTATGGGGAAGCAATCGTTGTGCCGGCTATTTTGGCGGATCATTATGAGATTAAGACGGGTCTTTTATCACTCATTCGTGCCGACCAATTTCGTGGCAATGAGACCGATAACCCGCATTCTCACATTCGGAATTTTCTTCGAATTACCTCGACTCTCAAGTTTAGAGATGTGCCGAATGACGCGATTAAGCTCATGCTTTTTCCGTACTCGCTCGAGGGTAATGCTAAGATTTGGTATGAGAAAGAACCACCGGGTTCGATTTTGACATGGGATGATTTAGTGTCTAAGTTCATGAATTATTTCTTTCCACCATCCAAAACAACACACTTTAAGAACGAGATCACTAGATTTGAACAAAAAGTGCATGAATCGTTTGAGGTTGCTTGGGAAAGATTTAAAGATTTGTTAAGACAATGTCCACACCACGGTTTCTCGGAATTGCATCAAATAAATACTTTTTATAATAGGCTTAATATGATTGAACAATATTCTTTAAATGCCGCCGCGGGTGGTAATCTTTTAAGGAAAACTCCGAGAGACGCGTGGGGTATAATTGAGAATAAGTCTAGAGCACAATATTCACGAAACACACCGGGTGTTTCCAATGTGAATTTATTTAATCCCGAGATTGCTAGATTGGACTCTAAGATTGACACGATTTTGAATGAGCTTAGGAAGAATCCTCATGGATTGATTAATATGGTTGAGAATGTTTGTGTATCATGTGATGGAGCACATCCTAATTATGCTTGTTCAACCACGGGGTTTGATCAAGCTAGTGCTTTTGCTGCGACGGGAACTTATGGCTCCAACGGTCAAGTTCCTCGTCAAAATCATGTTGCTCCACCGGGTTTTCCACCGGTTCAAAATAGGTACAACAATGGAAACAATGGGAATAATTTTAACCGTGGTAACCAAGGGAATTATAATCAAGGAAATGGGTTTAATGCTAATAAAAAAAGCAAGGTTTTCAAAGCAATAATAAAAATGATTTGTCAAGCTATATCAAGTCGAATGAGGCAAATTTGAAGGCTTTTCAAAATAACATTCAAGGACAAATGGAAACTTTGAAAAATGAGTTTCAAAATACGATTAAAGGGCAAAAAAATAAGATTGAGCTTAATCAACAAAGACTTGAACAAAACCAAAACCATTTTGAGAAAAGATTAGAGCAAAGTCAAAATCGTATGCAACAAAGTTTGGAACAAGGTCAAAATAAATTGCTTTCGATGTTTGAATCTTTTATGACCAAACCTTCCTCTTCTTCGGGTGGCTTACCTAGCAACACCATTCCAAACCCGAAGGGTGCGATGAAAGCTATAACCACACGTATTGGGAAAGCTTTAGACGGACCTTTGCTTCCACATGTGAGTACCTCTCCAGTGAGGGAAGTGGAGAACCCGAGGTGGTTAAAGAAAAGGAAATTCCTATTCCACCGAAGGTTGACCAATTGCCTATTCTGGAACCCGAGCTTTCGAAGACTAAACCCACACTACCCTACCCTTCGAGACTTAACCAAGAGAAGCTCCGCGAAAAGTCCAATGCTCAAATGACTACTTTTTTAGAGATGTTTAAGAATCTTTATATTAATGTTAGTTTCGTGGATGCATTGCTTTACATGCCTAAGTTTGCTTCGACTATTAAGAAATTGATGAACGATAAAGGGAAATTGGTTGAAGTGTCTACATCTTTAGATGCTAATTGTTCCGCGGTTCTTACACAAAAGCTTCCCAAAAAGCTTGGAGACCAAGGCAAGTTTTTGATACCATGTGATTTCCCTAATATGTAAGAATGCTTAGCATTAGCCGATCTTGGTGCTAGTATTAATTTGATGCCTCTTTCCGTGTGGAAAAGGTTATCACTTCCCGAGCTTACACCTACTAAGATGACTCTCGAGCTAGCGGATCGATCGACCGCCTTTCCAAAAGGTATAGCCGAGGATGTGTTTGTCAAAGTAGGGAAACTCGTCTTTCCAACGGACTTTGTAGTTTGCGATTATCCCGAAGATTCTCGTGTACCACTTATTTTGGGAAGACCGTTTTTGATGACGGCTAGTGCTTTAGTTGACATGAAAGCGGGGAAATTGACTTTAAGAGTTGATGATGAAAATATCACGTTTGATATTGGTCATATCTCTAAATATTCTTCCAAGTATTACGAGGAATCAAATAATCAAATCGATGTGATTGATGTTGCTTGTGAAGAATATTCTCAAGAAGTGCTTGGATTCTCGGCTTCTTCTAAAAGTGGCAATCCCACTTCGTCGAATCCTATTAGCTCTTTGGCTAAACCTCCACTCACTCCATTTGAGGGAGGTGACTTTGTTCTTGAAGAGCTTGAGAATAATGGTTATTCAAAAATCGATAAGGAGATTGATGATTACCTTAGCACACTATTTGATCCTAGTGAGTTTGATTGTGAGAGTTTTGATCCCGAGGGAGATATTGCTTTAATTGAAAAATTGTTGAATATGGATCCTTTTGAATCACCACCCATGGAATTAAAATTTGTGAGTGAAAATGAAACTAAAGTGAAAACATCTATTGAGGAAGCACCCGAACTAGAACTTAAGGAACTTCCCACTCATTTGGAGTATGCTTTTCTTGAGGGAACGGATAAGTTACCGGTGATTATTGCTAAGGGATTAAAGGAAAATGAAAAGGATGAACTTATTAAAGTGCTTAAGAAACATAAACGGGCCATTGCATGGAAAATCACCTACATTAAGGGTATAGATCCAAAATTTTGTACTCATAAAATTCTAATGGAGGATGATTATAAACCCGCTATCCAAAATCAAAGAAGGGTCAATCCAAAGATTCATGAGGTGATCAAAAAGGAAGTCACTAAACTTCTAGACGCCGGAATGATCTACCCTATCTCGGATAGTCCATGGGTTAGCCCCGTGCATTGTGTTCCAAAGAAAGGAGGAATGACGGTTGTTACTAATGAGGATAATGAATTGATTCCTACTAGACTTGTGACCGGTTGGCGTGTTTGCATTGACTATAGGAAACTTAATGATGCCACTAAGAAGGATCATTTTCCATTACCTTTTATGGATCAAATGTTAGAGAGACTAGCGAGAAATGAATTCTATTGCTTTTTGGATGGATTTTCCGGCTATTTCCAAATCCCCATAAACCCTCGAGATCAAGAAAATACCACATTCACTTGTCCTTATGGAACATTTGCTTATCGTCGCATGCCTTTTGGACTATGCAATGCTCCGGGGACGTTCCAAAGGTGTATGATGGCCATTTTCCATGATATGATCGAGAAAACCATGGAAGTCTTCATGGGTGACTTTTCGGTTTTTGGGGAATCTTTCAGTTCATGTCTCTCTAACCTTGTAAGAATGTTGTAACGTTGTGAGGAAATGAATCTTGTGCTTAATTATGAAAAATGTCACTTCATGTGCAAATAGGGAATTGTGATAGGACATAAGATCTCTAAGGCCGGTATTGAGGTTGATAGGGCTAAAATCGACGTGATTACCAAATTACCTCCACCCACCACCGTTAAGGGAGTTAGGAGTTTTCTCGGCCATGCCGGCTTCTATAGACGTTTTATACAAGACTTCTCCAAGATAGCTCGGCCTATGACCCATCTTTTGGAAAAAGAGACTCCTTTCATCTTTTCGGATGAGTGTATTCAAGCCTTTGAGATGCTTATAAAGAAATTAACCGAATCTCCAATCTTAGTTGCTCCGGATTGGGACCTACCTTTTAAAATTATGTGTGATGCTAGTGATTATGCGGTAGGTGCAGTTTTGGGGCAACGTAAGTCAAAACATTTCTTGCCTATACACTATGCTAGTAAGACTATGACGGATGCTCAAACAAAGTACACTACAACGGAAAAGGAGTTACTTTCCGTTGTGTATGCTTTTGAAAAGTTTAGACCATATCTCGTCTTGTCTCAAACCATAGTGTATACGGACCACTCGGCTATCAAATATCTTCTTAATAAACAAGATGCTAACCCGAGGTTGCTCCGGTGGATTCTCCTCCTTCAAGAATTTAATGTCAAAATTCTAGACAAAAAAGGAGCCGAGAATCTCGCGACCGATCATTTATCTCGACTTGAGAATCCTCACCAAACCGATAGAGAGAACAAGGAAATCAATGAAACATTTCCTCTCGAGACGCTTGGTATGATTGCTTTTCGTGGTGATGATAGTACCCCATGGTTTGCGGACATCGCAAATTACCATGCGGGGAAGTTTGTGATCAAGGGTATGTCATCCCAACAAAAACGAAATTTTTTCAAGGATATATCCTATTACTTTTGGGACGACCCCTATTTGTTTCGTGTGTGCGTGGATCAAATGATTCGTAGGTGCGTATTTGGCAAAGAAGCTCAAGATATCCTTAAATCTTGTCATGAGGGACCCACCGGGGGACATCATGGTGCCAACGCCACCGCGAAGAAAGTATTTGATGCCGGCTTCTTTTGGCCTTCCATATATCGTGATGCCCAAGACTTGATCAAGACTTGTGATGCTTGTCAACGTCAAGGAAAGAACTCACAAAGGGATGAAATGCCTCAAAACATTATCCAAGTTTGTGAAATCTTTGACATATGGGGGATCGATTTTATGGGGCCGTTTCCATCTTCGAAAGGAAATAAGTACATTCTCGTAGCCGTGGACTATTTTTCTAAATGGTTCGAAGCTAAGGCTTTGCCCACGAATGATGCTCGAGTTGTGGTGAACTTTTTGAAAGAACTCTTTGCTAGGTTTGGAACTCCGTGGGCTATTATAAGTGATCGTGGGACCCATTTTTGTAATGAACAATTTGAAAAAGTTCTAAAGAAATATGGTGTCACTCATCGACTTTATACGACTTATCACCCTCAAACGAGTGGTCAAGTGGAGGTTTCAAACCGAGCTCTTAAAAGGATTTTGGAGCGTTCTATTGGAGAAAATCGCACTTTATGGTCATATAAATTGGACGATGCATTGTGGGCTTTCCGTACGGCTTACAAAACGCCAATTGGTTGTACACCATTTAGGTTGGTCTACGGAAAGGCATGCCACTTGCCAATTGAACTCGAACATAAGGCGTATTAGGCTCTTAAGCATTGTAACTTTGATTTGAGGACCGCGGGTGATCATCGTAAGGTTCAATTGAATGAACTAAGTGAATTAAGGGATCAAGATTATGAAAATTCTTTGATCTATAAAGAGAAGACTAAGAGGGTTCATGACTCTAAGATCAAAAACCGCATTTTCAATGTTGGTGATCAAGTCCTCTTATTCAACTCTAGACTTAAGATTTTCTCAGGCAAGCTTAAATCCCGTTGGTCCGGACCATTCACCGTTTCAAAAGTTTTCCCTTATGGCACCGTTGAGCTAGCTCAAAAAGACGGGCCTAACTTTAAGGTGAATGGTCATCGTGTGAAACACTACTTTGGAGGGGACATACCTATGGAGGTTGTTCCGGATCTTCAAACTTTCCCTAAGGACCAATGAATGCAGGGATCGAGTCGAGCTCATGACTCGGTTAAAAAAACGAGGTGCCTTGTGGGGGAGTCCCATACATTCTATCTTCTTTCTATTTTCTAACACTAATAAGGCTTGATCTTTCAAGCTCGTGCTCGTGTTTTGTTGTGTTGTGAATCTTAGGTATGACCCTAATATTTGAAGACTCTCGTGTTCGGTTTTTGCCGGTCTACTTGATCTTCCATTCTTTGAATGCCAAAAAGGGGCACACTCTATATCCTTTGATTTTTATCGACTAACGTTTTATCTTGAGGCATAATTAATAAACGGCTTATAGATTTGCGTGCTCTTACCATGTTAGGATTTTTCATTAGACTCTTCATGTTTTAGCAAGGGGGTGTTACTCTTGAGCTAAGAAACATTGAGGACAATGTTTGGTTTTAGCATGGGGGAGTCAATCGATATAATCGCTTGTAATTGCTTTTTTCGTGTCCAAACGTAATTGTTTTTCTCATTTTTCAAAAAAAATTTAAATTTTTAGTGTTATTTTTAAGTTTTTAATAAATAAAATAAGTGCTTTTGACACAAATGTCGGCTTTCCGTTGGTGAAAATAAAAATAGATTTTGACTCGACTCGGGTTTTACCTTAGCTTTTCCTTAACGTGTTTGAATTAAGTTTTGCTAGGCTTTTATATAGGGATCTTTGAAACGCGAAAGTCTTAACTCATATGGGTTAAGAACAAGAACCTTTCACAAGTTCCTATAACTGATCCTAGAAAGTCGTTTATCAAGGGAACTTTAAAACGCAAATTCTAAAACTTGAAAAAGTATAAGAAGATGCAAGATCCTATAGATGACTTGAAAACCCAAAACTTTAATTTACTAGGCTAAGTATCCATTGATTTCACATTTTTTGAAATTTTACAATATAGAGAACAAGAGATGATAGAGTTTAATCATAAGTTTCCAAGATTAATTCTTCTTTGTGCAAGTATTTTTGTGTTTGATTTAATCTCCTCGTATTTACTTTCCACACTTGAATAATAATTGCTTAATAAATGAAGTTTTTAGCGGTTTAGGCTTGATATCTTAACTCGTAACTCCTTCTTTTTCTTCCCTTGTAATTAAAGTGAGAACACATTAAGGGTGTCAGCGTCATGGACTTTTGATCATGGGATTGCGGAAATTTGGCTTACTATAAATATCATATTAATAAAGAAGAATAAATAAAAACATGTTCTCTAGGAGCCTTTGGGTGGGAGTCATGTAGCACTAACCTTGTCATTAGAGCCTTAGGGTGTATGGCAAGGGGACGTATTGAATAAAAATTGCTTCATCATCATGAGCCGTAAGGTGGGATAGTGAATGTCAATTCCCTTATTTTTGTCCAAGGAGCCTTCGGGTGTGGATTTTAAATAAGGAGCACAATTGAATCTTAAAGAGACACAAGGTGTTATGATGTAGTTGTTGCTAACTCCATTAATAAGGTCATAATTGACTTTGGAGGTTTATTTTTACTTTTAAGTAGTCCTATTAGCCAAATTTCGGGTCCGAGGATTTATCCCTCAAATCGTGTTAAGTTATCCTTGATGTGGGCTTTCTTTAGTGACAACGGTTTTTGAAGTCGAGGTTAGGTTTTGAGTGTTGAGTTTACACCGTTCTTGCCTTCATTTTTGGATTAATAAATATAAAATAAAGTCAAATAAGCCTTTGGGTGAATGACAAATAAAATCTAGAGATACAATTAGGAATAATAGGAGATTGAGTTTAACACAAATTACTTGTATAAGTTGGTTTAATTTTGGGGCTTATGATTGACAATGATCTTGTTTTTGCACTTGGCATGGAAAAGTGAAAAGTCGGGGACGATGAATCTATTTAAGTTTTGTGATCCTAAAAGTTATTTTTCAAATAATGAAAGCAATACATTATGTCTTTGCAAAATAAAGTGTCAAAAGTTGAATAATGGTGTAGTTAGTGTCTTATTTTATCATTGCGTGAGGACACGGCAATTGCTTAGCAAGGGGGAGTTTGATATGAGTGATTTTACTCATATCAATCATATCTTAAAACAATGAATAATTACATAAATTGCATGAAATTATCCTTATATATGCATTCTTTGTTGTTTGATGTGTGTAGGTACCGATGTTCGTGAAAATCGACAAAACCCGACACGAGTTTGAAGAAAAGATCGACAAAGCCAATTTCAAGCCCGCTTTTAGCGGATTTCATCATTTATGGATTTTAAAAGGCGTGTGGGTCCCACATTTGGGAAAATGGGCTCAAAATCCCATTTGAAGTTCATTAAAGTTTACTATTTTGAAAAAAACCCATCAATGGCCCAAACTACAAATTATATAAACGGATGGGAGTGTTTGAAAATGGGCTCAAGCCCATTAGGTCAGTTTCAACGTTTAAATAAAACAATTGGAACGATGAGTGTATTAAAGTGAATGGTTATTCACTTGTACTCGGTCAAACACTCACAACTTTTTAACCTACTCACCATCTTTCGATACTCCCTAAGTTTTCCCTCATCACTCATCTCTTTCACCCCAAACCAAAATAAACCTATAAAAGTAACTATTCCCTCAAACCCTAATTTAACCGCATCACAAAATTACTCACTTTAATTTGGGGGTTTTGGTTGGCACGTGTGATTCACACGAAGAGAATTAAATCCCCCATATTTTCGGATGTAGAAGATGGAGGCTTTGTGTGACGTGACATGCCCTCTCTCATCACAGCCCATTTTGATTGGTGGATACACCTCAATTTCCCCAATTCTCCAATAAAAAGGTGACACCTCATCACCAAACTAGTACAACTAGCACACTCGGATGCCACGTTGGCGATCCGTGTGCTAGTTGGCTCATCTTAGCCGTTGATCAAAGAGAAGAAAGAGAAAATGAAGAAATCAAGGGCCAAGAGTAAAGATTCCCCTCAACAAACTCCATCAGCAAGGCTCGTGGTTTGCCTATTAAAACCCCCAAAATAATTGTAATCTTCATTCCATTTTTTTTACTTACTGTTATTATGCTTAAATAGTTTTAGGTTAAATTTGTATTTTATTTTTCTTAGTATTGTAATCACTGCTTTTGATTAATAAAAGTTTCGTTTGGATTTGTTTCAATTCGTGATCTTCTACTTTCTATTAAAAGTTAATTGCAATTTCTCTTTTAATCTTTAACTAATTTGGTATAATAAAATGAAAAGTTAATTGATTAAGCTAAATAATAGCTTATGTTAATTAATTAAGTAAAATAATTGGAAACAAACTTCCCCACTGGAAGTTCATGGTAAAATGGTTCGAGTTTGTTCAACCAGTTCGAAATGATGTTTGGAGGTTCGTTTGATGTTTTATGGTGTTGATACGGTTCATTTAGCCAACTAAGCGCTGCACTACTTCCCAAAGGATATCTACACTAGGTTTTAATCCAGTTTTATTTCATGTTATTTATATATTTTTGAATGAATCGTGTAATTGGTTTAAATGAGTTAAATGATAGATTGATTAGGGTTTTATGGTTCTATTTTATATAGTTTGTGAATCTGTTTGTTATGATATCTATGTTCGTAGTTAAATAATCTGTTCTTGTAGTATATAGTTCATAAGATTGATTTTGAATGATATTTGTAAACTGCTTGTGTTCTAGATTATATATAATGATAAATTGCTTTTGAGAGTTTACTTATTTGATTTGGTTTATTTTTATAGTTTATTCCTGTTTAGGTGTATTTGGGAATTCTAGATCCGTTTAGTTTTTAGTAGATCTGTTAATCTGTTATTGTTGGTTTATGAACTTATATCTGCTAAATCTAGGTTTGGTAATTGCTTGGAATCTGCTAAAAAGAAAGAAGCTATTCTGTTAGTCGTTAAAGTCTGCTAAGATTAGTAACTGCTTATCTGATTTTAGATGTTTGCTTGATTGAGTTTTAAATGTTCATTTGTTGTTGGATAGGTCTGCTAGTTTTGAGGTTAATATGTATGAGTTAATTGTTTAGTTCTGCTTACTGATTTCAGTTTTAGCTTATTACTTATCTTTCTGATATTAGTGTAGCTGGCATTTACTTGTTGTAGTCTATAACTGATTTCTGTTTAACTTCATTAGGATATTGATAGTTTGAGCATATATTAAAGGCATTGATAGCTGGTTGTGCTTATTCTAGTTTTAGTTTTGCTGATAACATATGAATTGCTGATATTGTTTCGTTATTTGTTGATTTAAGTGGTTATATCTGATAGTTGTTTGATTTGCTGAGTACTAATGCTATCAAACTCAACTGATTGATAGTTTAGATCTGATACTCTTATCAGTCCAAGTAATTCATTGCAAATAGTCACCTCCTGTGACTGTTAAATTTTCTTTGTAGAAAATAAACAAATTACCAAAAAATGTATCCAGCAAGAATCGAACCCATGACCTCCTGGTCATGGGCCCAACGCGTTTTCCATCTCGTCTAACTCTCTATTTGTGTTTAAGTATAGGTAATTGAGTTAATATAGGATATTAATTAACTGTCAGTTTTTATTAAATAGATTTATTTACTAGATTTAATTTTTAGATTAATAAATAGTTTAGTAAAATTTACGTTTATAAAGATTTAAAAAAAAGATTCTATTATTTTAGAATTTTAAAATTATATATTAAAATTATTAGATTAGTTTTTATATAACATATCTTTAAAAGAATAGAATTTTATTTTTAAAAAGTAAACGTTTATTTTTGATAGATTTAATTAATTAATAGATTTTAACTAGTTTTTAAATTTGTTTAAATAATTTTTAGTGTAATAGTCACTTTTATTAATAGTTACGTTTTAATTAATTTTTAATAGAGTTCAAATAGTTATATATTTTAATAAACATCTTTATTTAAATTAGCGGGGTACGATCATGGACTTAGGATTAATTAGTTTTAAATTGGTAGAATTAATTTTAGTTTTAAAAATCAAAAACCAATTTGAATCAATTGTCCAAATCAAAGCTAAACGTCTCAAATTCACTCGATCTTCGTGTACAACGAACTTGGTTCATCCACGTGTTTAATTGAATTCGAATTTGGTAATTTTAGTCTATTACTTTTTCCTAAAGGTAATTTACTAATTTACCCTATAACGTATCTAATTATCACATATACTATCACGATCACATCAGTCAGACAATGCAACCCTCCAAAATGAGCTTGATCGTACGAAAGAGAAAATGGAGTCTTATGTCCTCAAAAAGGATAACGGATTCACCGATCTTTAGAATAAATATGTCAAAAAATGTGATGAATGTAAGGATGACAAACTATCGTATGATAAAGCTTACAATGAACTGCAACAAACAATCGAACAGCTGCAAGCTCAGTTAGGAGGTGAATGTCGCGATAGTGAGCCTTCAACAAATGTTAATCAAAAAGAGTTCACGATTCTTCAACACCGATATGATTTTCTTCAGAAACATTATCATTCTCTTGAACTTGATTTGCAAAACAAAGTTGGAAAAGTTCCCGATGACAGTAATTTACAAGTAAAACTCTCTGAATCATTTTGTGAATTGAATGAAAAGAGTAAGGATATTTCTGATCTAAAAGAGCATTTGCAAGAAAAGGCCATCGCGATTGCTGAGTTGAAGAAACTTGTTGGAAAGATGGGTGGAAAACTGTGGAACCTAAGGTTGTAAAACCAGTTGTTAGACAACCCAATGCGTACAAAGTACCAAAGCCATCTATCTTAGGAAAACCGCCTTCTAATGTTTCTAGGTTACCTCCTAATACCGATGTGCAATCAACTGTTCCAAAACCAGCCATATCACCCTATGTTCCTCCATTTAGAAAACCCACTTTTGCTAAACCCAACCATGTGAATGCACCTTAAACTACTCCTAAGAGTACTCCTAAGCATGTGATTTTTACGCCCACAAAGGAATCTAAAGGTTCAAATGACGTTGTTCAAATCAACAACCCACGGGATGGTAAGCAAACAGGGAACATTAAGAAAGTAAACCATGTGTATTCACCACCTAGTAACCAAACAACCGCTAGAGTTCAACACACTCCTAATGGTAATCAACCAAAACCTAGGACCCCTTCCTAACAACCTAGGAATTGGCAACAACCAATGAGTAGTCGTGTTTCGAACATGGTGCCTGAACGGTCAGCAAACCCTAGGTACACAAGGCCTTTCGAGAATCCCAAACTCCCTGTATGTCCCACGTGCAAAAAGGGCATTCACTATGGAAATCATGCTCATTGCATTCTGCAATACCTCTATGAGGTAAACTCTCGTGCCTTCACACAAAGAAAGAATGTAGAATCCTATAAGACAACAATGAGATTCACACCCGTCACAAAGAAAAGCAATGACAAGAAATCTTCAAGACGGATCAATGCAGGAACTAGTTCTATCCTAAGAAGTCTTCCGCTATGAAAGAGAACACTACTCCTAGATCTAGAATTTAATGGAAACCAGCGGGTAGGATCTTCCAGGAAGTCGGTCTTAAGTGGATTCCCATCCAGAAGAGCGATGACACCTGTTCCAACACTAATGCGAGTGTTCTGAATGTAGAAAATACATTTATTACTCCTAACACTAGTATTTGTGCCAACTCTTCTTCTGTCATTGCAGGTACTTCAGTGGATTCTGAATCCACTTCTTCAAAGGGTTCCAGTTCCGTACATTCGATATCACCTTCTTCTATGGTACAAAGGTCTATTTTTGATTATTTCCGAAAAACTTGATAAATACAAAAATATAATAAAATGTAAATATCATAGAAAAACAAAATAAAAAAATGAAAAAATTTCAAAATACCAAAAATATTCTTCTCGACATGTCTTTCGGTATCGATAATATGGACGCCCCTAGAAATGTCGCTTAATAACGACAAGGGTTTGTACATAAAGCTCGAATGAAAGTTCAAATATTTTCAAAACATGCCATTTTTTTTGCTTCGAATGATTTACAATTACTTCAGATTGTGACTCGTGCCTCAAAGAAAGGAAAGTTAATCACGGATGATAACTTATCCTTAACAACGAGAAACTCAAATTTTCTCGGTCATGAGCTTTCAATAAAACCATTCCATGTTTTTAAGCTCATGAAAACGACTTACAGTTAAATGTCAGACTGTAACTCGAACTTCAAATAAAAGAGAGTGTATCTTTAAAGATAACTTATCCTACCAACGGGTAGAGAAATCTATCTCGGGTTGAGCTTGTCACAAAACATTCAAAGTTTTGAGCTCAACATAATGGCTTATAGTCATATGCAGAATATAACCCGGTCCCCAAAGAAAGGAAAGTCTATGACTTATCCTCAACAACGGGAAATTAATTTTTCTCGGTCATGGGATTATGTTAAAACATTCAAAGTTTTAAGCTCATGAACTCAAGGAAAATGTTCATTTATGTACATTTTTCCTCAATAACGGGAAATTCAGTTTTCTCGGGTTTGAGCACAATTTTTCAAGGTATTTCAAACTGTGTGCTCATATACTCCCCTATTTTAATTAGAATTTATTTTCGAGGGGGAGTACAAACTTTCATGCAACATTATTCTCTCCTTGTTTCATCACTAGTTTCACAAAAATTTCAATCACATGCGATTTTTGAGGGGGACAATAGTGATTAATATGTGATCAAAATGTTTTATGTTGGATAAGATCTTTGAGATAAGTGCTTTCTCGTCCTAACATGTGCAAGATGTTCACTTAAATTCTTTCGCATTTTTATGCACATGTGTAGGGGGAGCGATTTTTGGGGATTTAGAAAGTTTTTCTGGTTACGATATATATACCTTCAACACAATTATTCACGAAGATATTGGTGTCAAAAGGTGGTTAGGTATTCGTCCTATGATCCAACCAGAATCGGAGGGATCTTCCCAGGGACAATCCATTAGAACTTAGAAGTCCTTAGGAAAGATGGAGTAGTTGAGCGTACGGGAAAAATGCCGACCAAGTACTTAAGATAGCACTGTAATAATCACAACAAGGTGCTAGTTATGACGTATTGGTAAGCATTGAAGGGGTTGAAGAATGAAAAAGAAATGTAAGGATAAAGGGTGAAAAGAAATAGCCCTCCATACAACTTAGGTAGAAACTGGGTCAATACATCTATTTTCAGAATCACTTTGATGATTTCTGATACTGAAGACAAAGCATCATGGACCCAGTGATGCAATGCAAAACCCTTCCCAGTCTACTCAAGCTTCTCTCAAAAGAAGTTTGTTTTATTGTCATGGAGTTCAACTCATTTCTATCAAATTTCTCACTCCGATATAGTAGATATTGAATAGGTGACACTCTGCTCCAGCCTCCGATCACCAAATAAACGTGCACTTATAGAGTCTAGAGCCAACGAGATTCATCATAAAATCTCATTAGGACACTTATTCCATATATCAATTGTTGTTCATCTCTAGTACACAAGCGATAATTTACTGAGTCCTACGCTCTATCCTTGTGATATTACCAGCACATTCAGAGTGATACTCATTAGTATTCACAGTGATGAATGGAAATCCTTCTAGTGTTAACATCAAACAACACTGCGGTAGGTCATATGTAAGATTCACTTTAAACTGAACATATGCTAACTGGAAAGCAACAGTGGTTCGATTCTTAATTGATTCAAACTCGTTACAGGTCTCGACGCAATATCTTTATGATCTTGCCAGAACATTCTGAGTAATACTTTTCAGTATTTACAGTGACGAATGGAAATCCTTCCAGTGTCATCATCAAACAGCACTGCGGTAGGTAACTTGTGAGATTCTATATGAATCAAACTTGTGTCAACAGGAAAGCAACAATGGTTTGATTCTTTATTGATTCAAACTTGTTCCAGGAAACGAATTGACGACTCAATCAGCAGAATGGAACTGCATGATTCACTCCTTACTATGAACTATCTTTCGATATATTCAAGTATTGAGAACGACTACCACAACCAGAAACCCTGTGAAGGAAGTTTTTTAAACTTACCTAATCACAGGTACATTATTCGTACTGTATAACGGGAAACCGGAGGAATGCAAACGGTGGCGTAATCTCAAGAGTCATGATTCAAGACCACATACTCAAGTAAATGAAGAAAGCTCAAGAACATCTAAAGACAAAGACTTCCGCTACTCTGATAATCAAGGTAGATTGTTACCAAGCTTTCAAAACAACACAAAGTTCGAGTATGTGGGGAAAGACACAAGATCACAAGATGGCAAAGTGTAAAGATCAAGTCAAGGCAAAGATCAAAGATCCAAGATCAGAAGTCATGAAAGGAATGATGAAAGAACTTTCAAGACAACGAGCTTCAAAGTCTGCAACAACAAAGAAGTGAAGTCACATGATACATGACCACCACTTAGGGGGAGATTGTTAGAAGTATTTAAAGTGATGGTCAAAGAAGTGAAGTCACATATTATATGACCACCCCTTAGGGGGAGATTGTTAGAAGTATTTAAAGTGATGGTCATATAATATACCTTTGCGAAGCTCCTGGAAAATGCTACGTAATGGTGTCGAGAGTTCTATGTTATTATTATGTACGTAACAGGAATTAGTCCCGAACACACAAATGAGGAAAGCCTTTGTCAAGTTTCCTTCTAAGTATAAAAGGAAACATCCTCCTCATTTGTGTGTGTGCCTTTTCTATTTTTCTAGTGTGTTAGTTTGTAGAGAGAGAAAGTTCTTGTCTTTCTCTCATTAGGATTACACATTCTTCTTCCTTGTTCTTTCTTTCTTCTTCTTCATTAATCTAATCTTCCATTCTTCTTGTTTTAATCTTGTTCTTCATGTTTATTTCATGTTCTTATTTCGTACCCATCATCATCTCGTCTTAATTCATCTCGTCTTCTAGATCATATAGATTTCGTGTTTGGTTTTCGTGAGTAAAGGTCCTACAGTGACGATTTATGCACTTTAGGTTAAAACATAGGATTTTAGATAAAAACCGAAACCATTTGGCCAAATCGAAACAAAAATGACTCAAATTCACTCGATCTTCGTGTACAACGAACTTGGTTCATCAACGTGTTTAATTAAATCCGTCTTTGGTAAATTTAATCTATTACTTTTTCCTAAAGGTAATTTTCTATGTTTACCTTATAACGTATCTAATTAATATACATTCCACAACACATCAAAAAATTTTGGCGCCGCTGCCGGGGATCTTGTGTACGATTCGTTTTGTGGAGATTTGTTGATCGTTGATTTGAAGACCCTTTCCGTCCTCGGAAAGTTTTGTTATTTTTCTATTATTATAGTATGTATCGTTTTTCGTGTTTTTTTGTGATTAATATATTATATTACGTAGAACAATAAATTTACCTACTTCCAAATAAGACCTTAGTTAGGATTTCATCACCTAGCTATTGTATCCGAATCCAAAACGAAAAAAAGGCAAAATAGATAAATACTAATAAAAAGTTTGAACTCGATTTATACAAACTATAAGGTGGGTATAAGGCGATGAGCTATAAAAGGCCGTCTAAGAAAAAAGGTTTTTAAGTGATTTGTGCCACCTCGTTTCCCCGCTTGCTTGTGCGTATATTGAGAGGGACGACCGATTATTGGTTTGCCGACTCAAGTAGTATTATACCTTATTTTTGTAGTTTACTTATTGAACCTCGAGACGTTTAGGTTTTCACCTATTGTTTCAAAGTCGACCGAGGGTAGATTACTTCCATAGTAATTATCCTTATTCCTTGTTTTTTTATCAATCTTTTTGATTGAGCAATACCAAATAAAAAATACCAAAAATAATCTTCTTCTTGTCTAATTTCTTTTCTTCAACCTCTATTATTCTTATTACTTTGGTTTATGCAATTACAATCTTCTCGACTTTCGATTGATTTAAATAGGCTTGAAAATATTCCTCGTAGAAATAAAAATCATCAACAACGAATAGTGGAACCCGAGATTCCACCTATTGTTGTAGAGATGGCCGATAACCGAACAATGGAGGAATTTCTCCATGCACCCACTGAAGGGTAAAGCAATAATTGTGCCGGCTATTTTGGCGGATCATTTTGAGATTAAGACGGGTCTTTTATCGCTCATTCGTGCCGACCAATTTCGTGGCAATGAGACCGATAACCCGCACTCTCACATTCAGAATTTTCTTCGTATTACCTCGACTCTCAAGTTTAGAGATGTGCCGAATGACGTGATTAAGCTCATGCTTTTTCCGTACTCGCTCGAGGGTAACGCTAAGATTTGGTATGAGAAAGAACCACCGGGTTCGATTTTGACATGAGATGATTTAGTGTCTAAGTTCATGAATTATTTCTTTCCACCATCCAAAACAACACACTTTAAGAACGAGATCACTAGATTTGAACAAAAAGTGCATGAATCGTTTGGGGTTGCTTGGGAAAGGTTTAAAGATTTGTTAAGACAATGTCCACACCACGGTTTCTCGGAATTAAACCAAATCAATAATTTTTATAATGGGCTTATGATTGACAATGATCTTGTTTTTACACTTGGCATGGAAAAGTGAAAAGCCGAGGACGATGAATCTATTTGAGTTTTATGATCCTAAAAGTTATTTTTCTAATAATGAAAGCAATACATTATGTCTTTGCAAAATAAAATGTCAAAAGTTGAATAATGGTGTAGTAAGTGTTTTATTTTATCATTGCGTGAGGACACGACAATTGCTTAGCAAGGGGGAGTTTGATATGAGTGAATTTACTCATATAAATTATATCATAAAACAAACAATAAATGCATAAAATGTATCAATATTGCCTTGTATATGTTTATTTGTTGTTTGATGTGTGTAGGTACTGAAGTTCGCAAAATCCAGCAAAAATGACACGAGATTGAAGAAAAGATCAACAAAGCCAAAACGAGTCCGTTTTTAGTGGATTTAATCTTAATGAAGACATTTGGGCTTTGTGGGTCCCACTTTTGGTTATTGGGCTCAAAAGTCCAATAAGGGGTCTAAGTTATTTACTTTGATGGAAATGAAGCCCAATTAGAGCCCAAATCCTTTACAATCTTGGACGGATGGAGTAAATTTTGTGTAAAGGCCCAATCAGCCCAAAACTGGTGAACGACTTATAAAACGAAATGTGTTTTGGGCTTTATAAACCCATTATGGTTATTCACAAAGAATATTTAACATTCAGTAAACAAGCCCCTCACACATTTACGTTTTAATATTCACACCACATATCACGTTTATTATCTCTCACCTACTTTCTTTCGATACTTCCAAAGCTTTTCATCTCTCTCACCATTTTCACCCAACCCCCAAATAACCTGTAAAAACACTATTCACCAAACCCTAAATTTAATAACTTTTGGGGCTTTTTGAGGCACGTGTGATCCACACACTTGGGAATTAATTCCCAAGTTTTTTGGGGAAAAGAGATGGAGTAACAAGCAGTGACGTGGCTCCTTGCCTTGTTCTGATTGGTCAAGCCACATCATTCCTCACCACTCCTCCAATCATTGGATGACACCTGAGATTTGAAGTAGCACAACAAGCACACTTCAATTCCAAGTTGGCAATCCGCGTGAAAGAAGTCTCATCTCCACCGTAGGATCAAAAATAAAGACGAAAGAGAAAAATGAAGGGCTAAGATGCGAGATTCGGTTTAACAAACTTTATAAGCTAGCCTTGGGGGTTGGCTATAAAAACCCCCAAATTCTGTAATTTTCATTCATTCCAATTTTTACTTATAGTCATAATGTTAAAATAGCTATAGGAATATTTGTATTTTAACTTCCTTAGTACTGTAACATTTTTATTGAATTAATAAAAGTTTTATTTAGCAAGATCTTTTTGTTTCGATTAATTTCTGCTTAACATTTAGTTAAATATTTTTACTGGTTATTTGATGTTATGTTATGAAAGTATTTGATTTAAGCTAAAAAATAGCTTGAATTAGATATTATAAGTGAAACTGGAAATTATTTTTTCCCCACTGGAAAAATAAAGTGTTCGTTGACTTTTGTTGTTCGAGAGTCACCTGAGTGGTGACATAATGGTGGTTCGAGTTTTGGGGTTCGATGGTGTATGGTGGTCTCGACTAGGTTCATAAGATTGCTCAGCGCAATCTTCGTCTCAACGGTTTTCTACAATAGGTGCGTTACTAGTTTAAATTCATGTAATTTTATATATTAGTTATTAATCTGTTTATGTGTTATATGATTCATGTATTAGGTTTATAATGTTAGGTTTGAGTCTATGATAGTTTATTTGAGTTAACTTGAATAAATCTGCTTATTTTAGTATTATTAATCCAGTCTGTTTAAATTTTAATTTAGAAGTATTCGGATATCTTATAGTTTTATACTTTTTGTGTGCTTTAAACTGAGATTTCTGGTAAACTGTCTTTCGTCTGCTGATGAATATGGGGTGATGTTGGTTTAAGATTGCACAAACTTAGCTGAATGTTTAGTTTTGTTATCATATGTTTAGCCTTTGACATATCTGAGTGATTCTGCTATAGATTTTCTTTTTGGTAATATTACTAATAGTTTTACACTAATTTTTGGGATTTAAATGGATGAAAACGAGTTTGGATTTGTAAAACCCGCATGCTTTTACCATGAATAGTACCCTTAAGATCGTACGTACATGATTAGAACTTTCCTTTTATAGCACGTTTACGTTTCACGTACAAGAATTATTAGTATTACGTACGTGTTATAACACGATAAGTATTTACTACGTATGAACACACGATAATTATTCCAATAATAATTATAATCACGAGCATACGAACATGAAATCAGGAACATATAATTATTCCAATAATAATTATAATCACGAGCATACGAAAATGAAATCATGAACGTAAATTAATCACGAACTAATATTACGTATGTATATATATTTATTACGAACACGAATAAATATATTAAGTCACGATCGATAACTAATTAAAACACGTAAAACACGAACACGAGAACACACATATTAATTAGACATGGAAAATGTTCGGGTTACCCCATGTGGGCCCCATACCCACGAAATTAGGGACAAGAAAAGGGCCTAGCCCATTATTTTTACTAAACATGGAAAAAGAGGAAAAAACATGTTTCATTATTTACAAAAATTAGAAAAACTAAGAAACCCTAATCCTCCTTCTTCCTTCTACTTTTTGGCCGCCACTTTTAATCACCATAAAAGGGTGTTCGGGTTGATTTTGATCTTGGAAATTTTGCAAGGGTTCGTGTGTGTTCGTCATCATTTGATTCACGTATTCGGTATAACCTTTTTAACCTTTTCTTTTATGTTTTGATTTAATGAATCACATAAAATCATGATGTTTTTAATTAACTAATTAAAAACAAGTATTTTAAAACATGTTAATGATCATGGGTTAAATCAAATCAAGGGTTTTAGGGGTGTTTGTTCCTAGCCGACGCCTAACCGAGCCCTTAAGGGGTCTCGGCTTGGCCTATGTCGCACCACCGAGACCATATGGTCTCGGTATGGTGGTGATGTTGTCACGGCAGCAGCAAGGGGAAAGGGAAACCCGACCTTGGTCGGGGTATGGTGATGGTTACGGGTCCGGTTCATGGTTTTTAGTCACGGGTCCGGTTCATGAATTATTTTCAAGGTTTATGATTTTCACTAGTTATGTTTTAGACTTAAATTAAATTGATTAAAAAGCATGACATGATTTATTTAATTTACATGACTTAGGTTATAAATTTAATTAGTAATTCATGAATTTTAACCTAAGTATTTTATTATTAATTCAACTTTATAATTAATTAATTATTAAAACCATGACTATAATTAATTAATTTACATGGCTTAGGTTATATTATTAATAAATAATAATACATGTTTTAACCTAAGTATTTTACGTTATTTAAATAAAATCATGTTATATTTAATTAAATACTTTTAACCTATAGTTTATTTAATTTACATGTAATAATTAATAAACTATACTTTATAATCACATGACTTAGAATAATAATCAGAAAACACTTAAGCTTATATAATTAGCTTATTTAACCAGCTTATACCTATTTATGGAAACTTTCTATTTTTAGAAACTTATTTAATTAAGGCAGCTAATCTATTTATGGAAACTTTCTATTTTTAGAAACTTATCTATTTTAAGCAGTAGTTTTATTTTTGGAAACTTTCTATTTTTGGAAACTTTCTAGTTTTGGAAACTTGCTATTTTTGGAAACTTTCTATTTTTGTAAACTTTCTATTTTTGGTAACTTTCTATTTTTAGAAACTTTCTATTTTAGGAAACCTACTATTTTTAGAAAGTTACTTATTATTACACAACAAGTATAATAATATATGAAATACAAGTAATACTTAATCAGAATAGACAGAATATACGATAAACACAGTATAAAGCTTAAAACAGTAAACATGACATGAACATATAAAACAAGCCAAGACATGATATAAAACCAGTTACGTATTTAGTAATCAGATACTTATACACGTATGTATTTATGTAGCATTAGTGATACCGAAGTAGGACTCTCTTCCGTTCGTCTTCTTCGTTCATTGGACATAAGGTACGGATTCCCGTCCTTTCAGTATGGACATTCTTTCCTTATTAGGATTCCCCGTATGCAGCCAACTGTTTTCCCATAGTATAAGTTTATATGTTTGATTGCTTATGTTTAATTTAGAATACCTGATGCCATATACATGCATGACCAGTTTCATCTAGTTATGGAGGTACCATAATCATAACACTAGAGGCACTGGTGTTATGACTTCCCCACGGCAGAGTGATTGCTCGTGGCGTCCCTTCAGCTTTTGGCCATATTATTATATTTATCATGTGGGGCGTATGGGTGCATCCTAGTTACATGTTTTCAGCAGATTACTCAGTGTGAATGTGGTGTGTGCCTTGCATCCTTCACAAGGGGTTGATCCCTCATACCTAAAAAACCAGTATATTAAATTAGAGGCAGCCTCTCTAATTTGCATGACGAGGTTACCCCTCCAAGTATTCATGCACGTTGATTTTCATGACCTATATTGGCTAATGGTAAAATATGTTTAACAGTTTTTACAAGATAAACATAAGGCTTTTCAAACTATAAAACCAGTTTTACTAAGATATAACCGGGTTATCCAGGACTTAGTTTTCTTCCGCTGTTTCATGCTTATATGCTTTTATTATTCATGCTTTACTTGTGCATCCGTGCACTGAGCGTTATGCTCAGCCGTTATTTTCCTTTCCATGTCCCAAAACGGCAGGTACCCAAGGACAGACTCGAGCATTTTGGAGGACATACATAGGATGGAAGCTGCCATAGACTTCTTCTCCTTTTGCCTTCATATATTTATGCTTGTTTAAGTCTTTCATTCTCAGTGAGCTATTTACGATGTCTTTCATTTCAAGGCTTGCTACCTCCTGGATTTTTCTTATTCTCCTCTTACGACGTGCCTAGCTTTCATTTACTTTATTATGTTTTGGGCTTATGTTTGGGAACCGATGTTTGATTCCGGTTTACCCTATGGTCATGTAATGTTTTAGACATTTATCCTTGTATGCTTTGATGACACGCCATAATCACGCGTGACATTCCATTTATCAAAATGGGGTGTTACAATTATGGTATCAGAGCCCAAGGATTCGACCTGTAGGCTCTAAAACTCGACCTGTGACTAGTGGGTAGTCACCAGGAGCTTCCTAAGCCAACGTTTGTTATTCCACGTATTGATGTTTTCAGTGCATTGTTGTTTTAACCATTATGTTTTCAGCACCTTGAGGTTTTAACTTTGATGTTTTTCATCGATATTGTTTTACTAATATGGATGGACAACCGTCATTCATATTTAGTTATGTGTCATGGTTTCATGTATGACGTTCCTCGTGAACTGTCACTATGTGGACTGAACCTCAGTAGTTCATAATTAGTCACATAAAAAAAAAAATTCTGATAAGTTTTGACAGATGAGTTTCATTTATTTATGTTTCATGTATCATTGTTGTAGGGATTATGACTAAGTAATGGTTGGTACAGGACTTGCCCTATTTAGTCGCATGTGCTTTTATCGAAACTTTTAACTTTGGGACCGACCCATAGGCGTCCGCTCGCCATATCTTTTGTTTTGGGACCGACCCATAGGCGTCCCCTCGCACATACATAGGTTTTTATAAACTACAACATGCATTCATGCACTGTTTTTCATGCATAAAATTTTTCTCATGATTTATTGGCATAAATTTTTTTTTATGTCCCCTCATAAGTTACTATGTTTTTATGTCAAGTATGTTTTCATACTGTCATGGTTAAACTCAGTTTCATGCTGATTATATTATACACTCCTTCATGTTGGGTGTTCCATGTTTCTTTATGATGACTTCGTCTTCACGTGACATCATGATAGTCATGGTTGGTTTTCATTAATCATGCGTCTCTTTTGTTGTTTTACTTTCATGCAAGACACTGTTGGAATTCATGTAAATTCTACTTTCATGATAGTCATGGTTGGTTTTCATTAATCATGCTTTCAGGAAATTCATCGTTGAAATTCGTTTAACCACACTAATGTATGAATTTTTGTGCAAATTCTTTTTAATATGTCTATTTTTCGTTCCTCGACTCACTTGAATTGATTTCCGATTTTAACGTAGAGATTAATTGTTTTCGGTTAATAAAACTTTGTTTGGTATTTTAAAGACTAAAACTATTTAATTAAAAACTATTTAATCTAGTTTAAAAGGAAAAAATCTTTAATTAAAAATACTTAATTAAAACTATTTAAACAAATTTGAAAACTATTTTAAATTTAAATAAAACTAAAATTTATTTAATCTAATTAAAAAGTAAATACTTTTATACTATTAAAATCTTTAAATCTAATTAAAACAAATCTATTTAAAAAAATATAAACTAATTAAAAACTATTTAGAATGAATCTATTTAAACAAATAAACTAATTAAAAACTTTTTTATAAAAACTTTTAAATAAAATAAACTAAAATTAAACAAGTAAATTATATTTTTTATATTCTTTTTTTCTTAAACTTTATAAAAGATAAATTTATAAAAACTTTTAAATAAATTTAACTAAACTAATATTTGTATCAAAACCTACTTAAAACTGACAGCTAGATATTGATGAGACTATATTAATTACTAAAACTGTATTAAAACACAAATCGAGGACTAGAACGAATGGTTAAAGCGTTGGGTTGTTACCCGAGAGGTCAAGGGTTCGAGTTCAGTTGTGGACTATTTTTTTTGTGATATATTTTTTTTGGACTGATAAATCAGAAATGAAAATAGCAGACCAAATGAGTCTGTTAAATTTTGCTATAACCAACTCACAAAATCAGCAAATGAAACTAAACAGAATCGAAAAAGCAAATAAGCTAAAAAGGAAATAAGCAAATAACAGTGATAAGCAAATCAAACCTGAACAGAAAAATAAGCAAATCTAAGCTGAAAACAATAAACAAAAATAACTGAATAAAATCCAATAAGACAATAAGTCCTAATAAGCAAATCTATACTGAAAATCAGCAAAGTAATATCAAAATAAGCAGGTCTAAGCAAAACTAAACAAATCAGATACCAAATCAAACAAACTCAAATCTAAATAATCAAACTAAGCAGATCTAAACAAACTAAACAAACGAATTATTTAAAACATAGAATAAGCAGATCTAAACAAACTCTAATCCAAAAAGTAGCTTAGCTAAACAAATCAAACAGACTCGATCTAATCAAACATAAAGCAGATTAAAACTATTATCAATTATCAATAAACAAAAGCAGATACCAATATAGATCAACTAAAACTTGTAAAAAAAGAGAAATAAACTTGATGACGTAACCTTTGAGCAGATGCGCATCGCTGAGCTGACATAAAAACCGATTCAGCAACACCTTACCCAAACACCATCATCAAGCCACAATCTACATTAAACATAAACTCTCGAACCAACAATCAGCTCGAACCAGTTTTTTTAACAAACTTCCACTAGGGAAATTTATCATCCACTTTTTACTTTATATTAATTAATCAAAAACCGATTAAAGAGTAAATTGCAATAAAATTTAAATAATTAAAGAGACAAGATTAAACCGAAATAAATTTATTTATTAATAACTAAAAATTGGATTACAATACTGAGAAAATAGAAATTACAATTTAACCTAAAAACTATTTTTGCATAAATAAAAATAAAATAAAAATGGCCCTAAACATTACAAAATATGGTGGTATTTATAGCCAACCCCCAAGGCTTGTTGATGAAGCTTGGTGAGCACGGAGAGCAATCACAGCCGCTCTTTTCTTCTTTCTTCATTCTCTTTCTTGATCTACGAATGGAAATCCTCCTGGGGTCACACGGATCACCACCTTGGCAGGAGAGTGTGTTTGTTGTGTTTGTTTAAAGCTGGTGTGGCAAATGATGATTGGAGGATTTGTGGTGATGAGGTGTAAGAGCCAATCAAATTTAATGAAGGAGCCACGTCACGCGTAGGATCTCCATTTTCTTGTTCCGATTTTCTTGGGAATTATTTGGGTTGCGTGTGACTTCACGCGCCTTGAATTGAAAACCCCCAAAAGTAATTATATTTAGGGTTTAGGGTGAGGGTGACTGCGTTTTTATTTTTTGGTAAGAGAGAGAAGTGAAAGGTGACATTGTTTGTATCGAAACATAATGCGTGTGGGTGGGTAAATGTTTAATAAAAGTGAATGGGGGTCAAACGTTGACCAAGACTTACTTTTAACCGTCTCTTCTTTTTCTTTTGTAAATGGGCTTGGGCCCTTTAGTACAAAAAACTCCATCCGTCCCATTTGTTTATTTGAGTTTGGGCTTGGACCAAACAATCCGTCCCATCCTTTCATTATATGTGAATTTGGGCCTAATTTTGGGCTATTGTATAAAAAGTGATTAAGTTATATCCACTATTGGGCTTTCAGGCCCAATAAGCAAATGTGGGTCCCACAAAGCCCGATAACTTCAATAAGATTAAGTCCACTAAAAACGAGCTCGATTTCGGCTTCCTTGTTCTTTCCTTTAAAGTTGTGTCGATTTTGCCGGTTTTCGTGAACTTCGGTTTCTTTTGGTACACTTTTGGTTCCTTGACTTTGTCTTTGTCTCTTTCTTGGACTTTTCTTCAACATTTGACCGTGAAATCCCGTGTTTTCTTTCCTTTTGATCTTTTGTACCTATTTCACACAAAAACAAAACCACGCGTAATTCCGACTTTTACGATACTGAACACATGATTAGGTCGTGTTTTTCCTTGATTTTAGTGGTAAAAGGATAAGTGTTTACACACTTATTAAATCCCCTACACTTGACCATTGTAATGACCCCATGCAATGCATAATTTTAAAGCATAAAGTTATATTTTTCTCATAATTAATCCATCTTGGCCTTTATTAAGATATATTATTACTACTACAATAAAAAGAAACTAAAGGACGATGAAAAGATAAAAACTTTATTCAAGGAAACAAAAGTTATAATTTAATTTATTTATTAACTTTAAAATTGTTTGATGGAAGAAACTCGTAAAGAAATCTAAGACTTAAATTAGGGCTTTGGTGTCATGAATAATAATCATCCTCAAGTTTCACGTTCCCCATACCAAGCTTAAAAACAAGATCATTGTTTACCATAAGTTCTTAGGTTAAAACCACTTATATAAGACAATTTTGTAATACTCTTTCTCCAATTCCTAAGTTATATCACTAGCTTTTAAGGATTGTCATTCACCCGTAGGCTCATTTGACTTATTTGATAATTATTAGTCCAAAAATGAAGGCAAAATGGTGCAAACCCGACACTCAAAACCTAACCTCGTCCTAAAAAACGTCGTCACTAAAGTAAGCCCACATCAATGATAATTTAACACGACTTAGGGAATAAATTCCCGGATCCGAAATTTGGCCAATAGTACTACTTATTAATTATTCCTCCAAAGTCATGTTGACTTTATGTGGAGTTTAGCAAGTTCACATCATATACCCTTAGGCTCTTTAAGATGTAAAAAATGCTCCTCATCTATTGTCCACACCCTAAGGCTTATTGAACGATAAACGAGGGAATTGATTTTTGATCAATTTTTATTCAACACTTACCATGCCATACTCCCTAAGGCTCTAATGACAAGGTTCGTGCTACATGCCCCACACCCTAAGGCTCCTTGAGGTCATGTTTTAATCTCATTCTTTCTTATTTATGATATATATAGTAGGCCAAATTCCGCGGTCGCATGGTCTGAATACCTCCTACTTAGTGGTTCTGAGCCACCTTAGTCGGAAGTCCACAACGCTGGCACCCTCAATGTGTTCATGCTTTAATTACAAGGAGATAAAGGATTTGGCTAAGAGCTAAGATATCGAATCTACACCGCAAAAATCCTCATTTATTAAGCAATTAAATATACAAGCGGGAAGAAAGAGCCACAAAACTCATATAAGCAAGAATTAACCCTTAAACTTATTATCAACTCTATCATCTCTCGTTCTCCACAATTTAAAATCTCAAGGAATGAGACTCGTGGATGCTTATCCTAATAAACCAATTAAGGTCCTATGGTTAAGGATATTAGCTAGAGTAAACTTGGATAAGTAAACTCGGGTGAGTCAAATTATTCATGACGGGCCTAATTTATCAAAGACATCTAAACTTGTTAAAACCATTTTATTTTTATTATTTTTTATTTTTTTATTTTTTTTATTTTTTTACTTTATTCTTGAAATGGAAAATATAAATACGATGCGATGAAAAAAGGAAAGAAAATAAAAGGAAATAAATGGAAATACTACTAGGCCAAAATAGATTAAAAATTTGAAAAAATGTTGAAAATTTTAAATTTTCCGGTTAAATGAGGTCAAATTCATGGAAAAGCCCACTAAAATTCGATAGAAGTCCCCCTATACTTAATATAAACATTGTCCTCAATGTTTAAGCATGTGGGAGAATAAACTCCCCTACACTTAGGGCATTGAGTACGTTGGTTAAATCGAGCTAAGGGAGAGACAACTAAAGTGATTACATCTATTCATCTTATTTATATACATGTATGAATCAAAATAGCAAAAACTTATCGAAGAAACAGGGTACACGGGAACACGGGATCACGGGTCGCGTCAAAAACACCAAAAGTGGATCATTAAAGCACACATCCCTGCACAACATCACAAAACACAACCTACTTGGCTCCCCCTACACTTATTGGTGGAAATGGGTGAAGGTGAAAAAGGGTGGAAAGGGTGGAAAAGGTAAAAATCTAACCTAGTTATACGATGCTTGATTTATTTATCACGAGTCTCTACCTCGACTCGATTTCCGAATATCATCATTCAAATGGGAAAAATCATGGAAAAACCGAGATTTCCAAGGGAGGAAAATCTCTCCATGATAAAGGGTGAAACATAGTCATATAAGAAATACCCCATAAAAATCCACCAGGGTCAAACACATAATTTCCATCACGAAAGGAATTAAACCCCGAGGTGGTAAAATCACACAAGGCAAAGAAAAGTAGGGTACCCTTAGTCAAAAGTCTCTTACGAGGAAAGGTGTTATGGTGATATTGCAATGAAAGCACTAAAGTCTCTATTCCGGGATCAAAACCGGTTCCTTAACGGGAAAATAGGAAGAGGTGTTGACATTAAAGCTCAAAATGTCATCATAATCCAAAGTGGGGGAGTCGTCCTCTTCCAAACTCGATGTGACAACATAAGTATCATCGGAGTCATAGGTAAACTCATCCTCGTGAGGAAAATAGGAATTTAGAAAGATATCTAAATCCTCCTCAAATGGAATATCCTCTAAAATAGGGGCGATCTCTAAAGGTGGAGGATCCTTTTCAAAATTCGTAACTCCCAATATAGGAATATAAGAGTCAAAGGGAGACTCAATAATCGGAGGATCACTCATAGAGATAATAGGATCATTAGGCTTACTAGGTGTCTCGTCAAAACCCAAAGAAATGAGATCACTTAAAGAAGTGTCGTCACTAAAATTAGCTTCTTCAGTTTCTTCAAAAAGTGGATTATCATTTGAAGTTTCAAAAAGTTGATTTGAATGTACCACAAAATCATTAAGGTTAAACATTTTAGTTTCAAAAGGATTGATAAAACTTTCTTCATTATCAAAATTAAGCACATCAATCATATTGACCGATTCTTTTCCGTTTGATTTATTTACCATTTTCCCCATTTTAAACACTTGTTGATCATTCCCTACCCTAAGAATTAATTCCCCTTCGGCTACATCAACTAATGCTTTTCCGGTTCTTAAGAACGGTCTACCAAGTATTAACAGAATACGAGGATCCATTTCATAGTCGACGACAACAAAGTCCACAGGAAAAGTGAATGTACCAACTCGAACAAAAACGTCTTCGCCAATACCAACGGGGTATGCGAGAGTTCTATTAGCTAACTCGAGAGTCATGCGAGTCGGTACAAGGTCGGGTAATGATAATCGTTTCCATACCGAGAGTGGCATAAGATTGATTCTAGCGCCGAGATCCGCTAAAGCCATACAATCATCAATTTGAGGAAACGAGCAAGGTAACACGAATCATCCGGGATCTCTTAGATTTTTGGGAAGCTTTTTGGGAAGCTCTTTGAGAAGAATCGCGGAACAATTCTCATTTAAACGAGTATTAACGATCTCTACCATTTTTTCCTTCTTATTGAGCAAATCTTTAAAGATTTTCACAAATTTAGGCATTTGAGCAAGAGCTTCAATAAGGCTAATGTTAACATTCACTTGCGAAATCATTTTCAAAAAGTTGGAAACATGAACGTCATATTTGGTGAGCACTTTAGCTTTGTCCAATCTAGAGGGATAAGGGATATTGGGCTTAGACGATGAAGGTTGAGAAGGAGAAGGACTCGCTTCTTGAACAACCTTAGGGTTAGGCTCTTTAGGCAATGGAGAACTAGTACTAGGAGTGGTAGTGGGAGGAATCACCAGAGGGGGAGTAGGATTACTCATTATGACCTTCGGGCCTTGTCTCTCCTTTATGGGCGAAGAGATGGAAGGTCCCACTAAAGTGGCTCCACTTCGAGTAGTGATAGCACTCACATTAGCGCGAGGGTTAATCTCGGTATTAGAAGATAATGATCCTTGGGGTCTAAGGGCTTGCAACATTTTCACGAACTTCCTATCGGTGGACTCTTGCATTTGTTTCATAGTTTTCTCATGTTCGGTCAATTTTTGTAGAACCAAGTCCATTTGAGGATTATGCATGTTCATTTGATTATACCCTTGATTGTTAACCCCTTGATTAGGAAAACCTTGGTTTTGATATTGAGGTTGAAAACCGTTGTTATTATGAAAACCTTGGTTGAAGTTATTATTTTGAAACCCTTCATTTTGACCATTAAAATTCCCTTGATTTACATTCCCTTGAAAATTTCCTCTTTGAGGAGCTTGGTTCCTATTTTGGGCGGGTGGGGTGGTCTTTGTGGAACTACAAAACCCGGGGGAGCCAAATAGTTAGTACTCTTATAAGACAAATGGTTAACATCAACATTTGGTTTAAAATGAACCCGCTCATTTTCATTGTTGTTATAAGCATAAACTTGTTGTTGTTGATTGTAAACCGTGTCACAATTATAATACGAATGTGGTCCACCACAAGTCTCACACGTTTCAAAAGTCTCTTTTAAGGAATTTACTTGACCATTGATGGCTTTGGTATTGTTAGCGGTTTGTAGAGCAATTGTTTCAACAAGCGAATTAAGCTTATCAATTCTCTTGTCGCTCTCACTAGTACTAGCACTTGCCATAGTAGCCCTAACACTCTTGGTTTGTAGTTTTGCCTTGTTTTCAATTATTGCCCAAGCCTCGTTCATGGATTTCACAAGAATATTGCCCCCCGCGGCACTATTAAGTGAGTCTTGGTCATTAAGAGTTAACCATTGTAAAACGTATTGATTTGATGCACTTTTGTAAAACCATGTTGTGGACATTTTCGTAAAAGCTCCTTAAAACGGTCCCAAGACTCACTAAACGTTTCCCCATATTTTTGTTCAAAGGTAATGATGTCATTCCTTAAAGAGGTGGTCCATGATGGTGGGAAAAAGTAGTTAATGAACTTGGTCTCTAAATCCGCCCATGTAAGAATGCTTTGGGGTGGTTCCTTATCAAGCCAAATCCGGGCTTGTCCTTCGAGGGAAAAAGGAAAGAGCAACAAACGTATTGCTTCTTGAGTCACCCATTGTATTTCACCGTATTAGTCAAATGGATAAATCTCTTAATATGATCATGGGGTCATCTTAGGAACGACCCAAAAATGGTGTAGCGGAAACCATTTGAATAAAACCCGTTTTGATTTCAAAATTATTTGCTCCAATTGCGGGGACAACGATTTTAACACCCCCAAATTTACACGCAGCGGAATACATCTTTGGGTGCTAAACAATGATACAACAACACATAATTTATAAAGAACGACTCGAAAAGAGACGTTTTAGATTTATTGTTCCTAAAACATTTGTCAGAGTAGCGTAGTCCCAAGTAATCGTTACCAAAAGATAAGTTAAAACAACATATTGGTTTGTTTTAAAAATGGAACGATAAATAAATCAAAGAGTTTGAACAACAAAAGCAGTGCACAACTTCATTCCCCGTGACCTCCAAGCTTCCACTTCTTGATTACCTGAAATACATGTGAGTAAAAAAATCAGCAAAAATGCCGAGTGAATCTATAGGTTAATGTAATCAATATGAACACAAGCAAAGATTATAAGTTTGTGGCATGCTTATAAGCATCAAATAATAATTTGCATCAACAATGATAATTGTATATATCATAAATTGCAATAAGCTCATGGAACCGAGCCCTTAGACACTCCCTTTAGAGGTCTGATAAGACAGGAGATTTATTAATTGTCGGTTACCTCTAGATTAATGGTACATTGCCGTATACCTGACTTCTCAATACAATATGCTCAAACAGTGTGGAGGTCGGGCCTAAGCTTCTATGACAAGTCCACAAAAACTGAACCGGGGTGGCTTCCCCCATAGATCTATTAATTGTACTAGCGGTTAACCCATCATAGGTTAATTAACGGTCCATAATTGAGGTTTTAAAAAAAGCAATCACTTAATGCAATTTAAAGGCAACCACGGCTCCATTCATAGAGGGACAAAGCATACCATAAAAATCTTGTGTTCTAAGTTTATAAAACATGTATTCCCCCTCGCGGGTTTAAAATCATTTAATAACTAGTATAAAGCGAGGCTATAGACTCACCTTAGCCAATAGTGGTAATGAGACGATCGCCGACGATATATGATGCCTTTCAAACACGAGAACCGCAACCTATCAAATGAGGTGCGTTCATTAATAATAGACTCGAGAAATAACCCATACATAAGAATATAAAACTCTACTCATAAAATCACGACAAAATCGAGAGAAAACGATACAAGTGATACTATTACACTCTCCTATATATTCATTTTATTATTCTACGCCTTTAATAAAAATCCGTCGGAACATATCGAATGTCCAAGCCGTTTTCCCATACTTAGACATATCAACTTTTTATGATACTACTCAGAGAACTCACTTACTATATGTAGAAAGTCCTCCCAAGAGCCCATTAAAATATTTTACTTCTAAAGTTTCCTGCCAGACTCATCTTTGAATCACAAAATCCGGACAGTTTAGCGACCTTGACTTACGAAACCATTTTGACCATTCTAAACAACTCCATTTGTAAAACCGCCACTTGATTCTGAAAATAGACTCAAAATACTAAACTTGGAGCCTGAGAACAGCCCTTGAATCATTTTGAAACTCATTTTATAGTCCCCGAGATTCGATCCAAATATCGACAACAATTTTCGGATTGTGTCGACACTCGTCTCCCGGTACACGAAAATCAAACTAGTGTATCTTCCACCTCGTTTGGAGTTGGAAGGCCTACTTTATATCAAATCGAAGCTAACGAAATTCTCTACGACATATCCCATAATAACAACCTATATTCAGACTTAAGATTTCCGAAAATGACCTCAAACCTACTGCCCAAAATTGACTATTAAAATCTCTTGCAAAATCATGTTTTTGATCAATTCCAACAACTTTTGTCATCAACCTAAGCCCCTAATATCATCATAAACCATTCCTAACACTTGTATCATCATCAAAATCAAAAACCCAAAAATTAAAAATCAACTTTTTAACAAAAACATAACATGAAAATCTCTTGATCATCACTAATAACACATGCATACAACAAATTTGGATCAAACATCACCAACTTTTCTTGAAAAATTAATATGGTTGCATGTATGAAAATTTTATACCAAATTGTAGCCCTTTGAAAATCTAGGATGGGACTTTGCTTGATTTTGGAAGATTCAATGTTGAAAATCAAAATTTTGGATGGTTTTGCTTGTTGGGGTGTACGACCAAGAAGGGAAAAAGGGGAAGGAGGAGTGAAGATTTTGTTTTAATGAGTTTTTGATAAAATATAGATAGTGGAAATTATATATATAGTGTAAGGGTAGGGTAGTTTTGCCAATTTCTGATACTTTTTGTCCAAAATGTAATAAAATAGTTTAAAAGGGTAGAAAATGTAAATTGTAAATTTTAAAATATTTACGAGACTCGGGTTTCGGAAAAATACTAAAAAGTTTAAACGCACACGAAAAATAATAATATAACGACTCGATACGTAATTAAAACGATATCGTCGAAAGTATTAAATATCGAAACGATCGATAATAAAATATAAATTTTTAGGCATCCGTCGGTATCGCAATCACTAGTAGTCCTCGTTACTCGTCAAAATATTAATATATAATATTTAATATCGGTTTCAACTTAAACCGTTAAACATAATAATATTTTATGTTATAAAATACTTCAAAATAATTGAAAATATAATTTAATTATGACCTTATTTTTACGGGTTTTACATCCTCACCACCTTAAGGGAGCGACGTCCCGGCGCTCAACTCGCCTCATACACGAGTTGTTCACTACCCGGAAGGATGACGACATTCCCTAATAAGAAGTCCTTACGTTCCCATGTGAATCTCGATCCACGATCTCGACTGGTTCTTTTACAAAACACAACTTGTCGTCAAGTGGTATCTCACCAAAAAAGAATAAATAAATCTTTATCCACCAGTCACCCGTCAAGTTCGACACATGAAAATTTTATGAATCACACGAAGCTCATTCGACGACAAGAATAGGTGACAGGATTTTCGGGTAAATCCAGTTAAAAAGAATGTTGCAATTTAAAGGATAGCCACTGGCCGGATAGCCATGGACACACATAAAAAAGAATTAACAAGAAAAACATTTTCGTCATCGGAGGGTGCTCACACGCGGGTCCTCACTCAAAAGATAATACAAAGACAACATCTCACTTTCGCCAACGCGCATTAAAGTCTCAATAAACATCGTCGTTGAAAGTCAAAAAGATATTACATAATATATGTTCTACATGATCGGACGTCATCGGATGATGCCGTCTCAAGTTCTCACAACTTACGATTATTTGACTAGATCACATACCACATAAGTACATAAAAATAAAAGGTCGAACAATAACATCAAGTATAGATTTCCATCGTTAATCATCGAGAAAACCTTGAACGAACCCTTGATAATAACCACTTGATCACAAGAGTCTTTCCACTTGTGGTGTCGGCTTCAACATGCTCCTCGAGGCTGTAACAAATTTATTAACTCCATTCATTAAGAGATTCGGTCCTCAATCATTCCACAAGTACACGCATAAATCCTGGTGACACTTATCATTTCTTCTTATACACTGCTTCCCGAGATTCATTTTAAACTCAGAATAAAATAGTAATCTTCAATACGAGGAACAGAACGAGATAAAAATGACTTCAATAAACGCATAAACGAACATGATGTGGTAAAATGATTTAAGATTAACGATCGACGAGTGATCTCGAATCACATAACCGTAAAACATAATAACTCGCAATACTAGAAAAATGAGAGCGAAGAATGAATTAAATATTAACATTAAAATAACGTTTGTCACAATTATCCGTCCCGGATTTGGTATTACCTTAAAACTCAATTGAGGTACTTTCTTGATAAGGATGATATATCAAAATAGGAGTTAAATAGCTTCATAATTTATTTTGGTTGTCTTAAGAAACTTTGAAAGAATGACATGAATTTATTAATTAAACTCATATTGATGGTTACGATTTAGAAAATATAATTTCCAAATTAAATCATTATTAGAAATATAAATTAAACCGGTAATTTCACTATATTAAAAGTAAAGTATGACAAGTTAATTAGTTCAAAAGATAGAGCATAATTTCATTTTAAACATTAGTTTTAGTTATACAAAATATGATGTATAAATTTGACCTTTTTCTTATGATAGTTATTTCGATAATTGAAAATTATTGGAAAATGTATAAAAGTTCCATAAAAATTTTATAATACGTTGTAGAAGTTCATAAAGGTGTTTATTATTTCAAAATAAACATGGGATATATTCAGGTTTCAAAGTGTGACAAGATAACAAACGAATACGAATGGTAATAATGTCAACAGTACGAAATCAACAGTACAAAAGAGGACGAAGCAAAAGTCGTATGATTTCTTAAAGAGAATAATAAAATAAAAGCATTGATGGTATGACGATAAGAAATAATAGATTAAACAAGTTTTCAATTTTGTTAGTGCGGTCGATGGTTCACCAATCATCAACTCGTTAACTTAGCGGTGGTCGATACACGATCGGAAATAAAATCCATACAAAAATTTTAATAAAATAAAATTCCTAATAATCACTTGTAATTAAAATGAATAAAATGAACGATGTTAGTGTTTAAAGAGAGAAGTCAAAGCACGGTTCACAAGAGTGGATTTCGAGACAAACGAGAGTGACGGACGTCATCCCGGATATACGGAAATCACTCTAATGATAATTCATTATTCACGTGCGGAGACATTCCAAAGATCTACCCAGTCGCATAAAAAGATTGGACGAGAAGGAAGGATAAAACATTGAGACTTTCAAGTCATTTATCAACAGTCAGTAAATAGACGAACGGTCAAAAGAAATCGGTTATAAGACAAAATGAAGTAACGAGTGGAAAAACGATTGTCGAGTAAAAACGTATTCGTAAGCGCGTAATTCGTTCAAGAAAAGGTAAGAAAACATATGCGGATGCATAGAAATTGCGCTACTTGCATGAAATATAAAGGTTTTTAAAAATACTTTTCATTTTATTTCATTTTATTTATCTTTATCATAAATACAAGTAAAAAGTTGATTATTATCAAGATTTTTAAGTGGACTACTATTCAGCCTAGCATGGCTCCATCTAAATTAGACATAGGTGATCAGGCCATGTATAATTTAGGAATAGCAATGCAGTGCTCAGTTTCGTCGAAAAGTATTACTTTTCTTATGTTTATATATAAACCATGCCATTTGTAAAATGGAATATAAAAATAGTTTATAAATTTATAGGATACAAGTAATTTGTGAGATACTTAATAAGCAACTTTTAATCTTACGAAAAGTATTTTATAAGATGTTGGGTCTACTAGATGTAGATCTTGCAGCCTGTCAGGACCGGTGAATGACTTCTGTAATCACAAGTCAAATCACAAAGAGACTCTATACACAATATGAATGTAGAATATAAATATAATTAAGAGAAACAGAATAACTATAAAGACTTGATCCTTTCTAAGGATTTCTAATATTGATAATGACTAGAACTACGTTTTGTGAAGATGTGTCTAACCCTTCTGCCTAAGGTTCCTTTTATACTACAAGGAAACCCTAATACATCATTAAAGAAAACGTGTAAAACTGATATGCATATCCTTTCCTAACATATCTCATGCATATCCTAACAGAATATTAAGTAAATAATAAAGTTTTACTTCGACTAGGACCAGGAGCAAGACTTGCTCCTACTATGACTAGGACCAGGAGGAACTACATACCTCCTAGTCTACCTATTACATATAACTATTACAATGGTCCTAACAATCCTCCCCTAAACTTGAATTTGACCTGTTGAGTTCAAGTTTCCTAGAAAACGTGCAAAGAAAGCCCGAGGATTGTATCAGCAAAACAAATAGCAGCATCAACAAGATAAGAATCAGAAAACAGCCGCATGAAACACTAGAAGCTTCTCCAAAGCTTGCAACAAATCAGCATCAGGTTGAATCTTTTCAGCAACATGAGCAGATTTGATGAGCCTTTACCAAGTAGCTGCTCGCTCTTGGGCTAGCTAGTCATTCTGGTGGAATAAGCATCACCCTGGGAGACTAGAACCCAGCCCAACTCTTAGAACGTGAATCAATGGTGAGTGGGAGTACCCTGATGATTTTAGGCAAACCATCACAGCCGTCAACGGATTTGATGCGTCTTTACCAGAAGCCGTACCCCTCTGGACTCGCCAACTCTTAGCAATGAAGCATCGGTGAGTTGAACACCCTATAGCTTTAAGCAAGCTATTACAGCTATCAACGGATTTGATAAGATCTTTACCAAGAGCCGTACACCCTTGGATTAGCCACTTTTCAGTCCAAGACTATGGCAAGTGAAAACCATCCAGTTTTGGGTAACCTGGCAACCATCAACGGATTTGAGAATCGCACCAGGAGCCGTACCCTCAAGGTGAATCAACTTTTTCTTGTCGATTAGACATGGTAAGTTGAGAACCATTTGTTGTGTGGACCACGTCCAACACCAAGTGAAACCAAGTACCAGAACAAACTCAAACCAGGAACCACATTGTGAAACAGCCAAGGGATATTATGTACAAGTATAAAAGCTAAACTGTGTTGAAAGTATAAGCAGATATTATATAAAAAGTATATTTTTTCCTTTTGTTTTTTGTTTTTTTTTTATATTTTTCTTTTTTTTTGTTTTTTTTTTAAACTATAAAGAATGAAATTCACCAATCACTGTACATATTGGTGAAAAGAATAAAAATAAGAACAAAAATCCAAAGTATAAACACTTACAACCCAATCACCTTACATACCAGAAGCTGCCTTCTTATCCACTAGCAACCGTGCTTGAATACCCTCTACCAAAGCCGTAGCCATACTCGACTCATTCCAAGAAGGAGCAGTAGAAATTTGCAAGTGACTTGCCAACATTGCTTCCATGGAAGAAATAGTCAAAGGATACTCAACATCCGTCAGCATAAACACCATATGACCAGATCCTAATTCCAACACATGAACTCCACATCCAGCATATAGCTTCCATCGCAGGATCTCCCATTGGAATTGATCCTTCCATATGCCCAAAACGGGAGCATTTGGAGGAGGATCCAACATCAGCTTGGGGTCAAATGGCATACTAGAATCAACAAGCCCAAACAACGCCATAAGATCCATACGGTCAGCCCATGATAACATACCCTGCAAACCCGTAACAAATCGCACAGACCCATCACTCAAAGTGATCCGATGGGAGACGCCACCAGGAAGTGTTGTAGAACTCTCAACCGTATAACCCGTAATGCTTCCATTGCCCTAGGGTAAGTCAGAATTGCTGTCAGAAGCTGCATCATTTAAGTTCTCAGGATCACGCTTCTCAAAAGGAACTGATTTACCACGGCGAACACGACGAGCAAGTTTCTGGCGAACGGAACGTCGAGGTGTGGGAGCCGAAGGAGTTGATTCAACCTTTACCTTAACTTCAGCAACAGCAGGGGAAGCAGTAGAAGTAGAGTCATGAACATGTCCACCCAAAGGACCACTAGGAGCTGCATCAGAAGTAGGATTAGGTTGTGTTGAGGAACTTGTGGTGACGGAGATGACACATCAGATGTAGCAGCAGAAGGTATGGTGGAATCAACAAAGGTGCTTGCAGGAACATGGGTGGTGGTAGTAGTAATAGGTGTGGTGGTGGAAGCATGAGTGGTGGTGGTAGTAACAAAGATGGTAGTAGCAGGACCAGCAGTAGAACCAATAGGAGCAACCAAAGGTGTAGTAGAAGGACCAACAGAAGTAGCAATAGAACCAGAAGGACTACCATCAGAACCAGGAGTGGGTACAGACGAAGGACCAATAGAATCAGCAGGCATAGAAGCAGTCACACCACGAGGATGGTAAATAAATCTTTCCGGAATAGGTTGACTCTGACGCTTCACCATCTTTTCATAAAGGACCTTAAGCTCATCAAATGTCAAAGCTCTCACCCGAGCCCAAGACCACGGAGCATTGAAATGAGCAGCAGATTGATATTTTACATAACGTTGCATCTGCTGGCGCTGCTCAGTCCGAGATAGAGGTCTGTTCCTCCTCTGTTTCTTTAGTTCTTCAGCAAGAGCCAACTGGTGCTTACGCATCATCACCATAGCACGCGGAATACAATTGTGTTCATCAACATCATCACCCAACAGATCTTTAAACTGAGCATAATCCCGAGTAAGAACAGTCAACACTTGCATCCATTCACCATCAGTCCAGTGCATGGCATCATGCTGAATTTGCGCACGCCTGCGCTCGCGAAGCTCTTCCTCAGCAGCCCGATCCTCCTCATCAATCTCAGCCTGAACTCGACGAGCAGCCTCTTCACCAAGTCTTTCTTCTTCAATCTGTCGACGAGTACGCTTGCGAGTTGGAGATGGAGAATCAGTCATTGGGGCTTTTCCCTTCGGACCATGAGAGGGACCAGCATGAGAACCATCAGCAGGATCAGAATCACCACCCATAGAAGGGGGAATAGCACTAGGAGAAGGAACATTGGAGGACATTGGAGGAACCGGCAAATCATCATAAACTTTATTAGCAAAGGCAGCCTTTGCCAGCAACGTCAAGCCGTCCTCAACATTTTCCGCACCCTCATCCTCAGAATCTGAAAGAACCACATGCTTCTTGCGACGACGTTGTTGATTCTCCAACACCTTTATGCGATCAGCCAAAGGAAGAACAAACTCCCTTGTGAGCTTCCGATGTTGGTTTAAGTCAGCTTCCAAACAAATCATCCTCTCATGGTACCTGTGCATAAGATCGAGCAAAAAGGTCAGTGTAGTAGGCTCCTCCGCCTGCCCACCAAGAGAACTTGGATCAGGGAAAGCATCACGGGAGCCCGAAGCAACATGTGGGTCAACCTGTGGAGAACTAGCATCAAACGGGATATCAGTCGAGTGTGGGGCAGGACTAGGAGGTGGAGTCTCCACAAAAGGAGACCGTTGTGGAACTGAGGAAGGACCAGCCTTGGTAGGGGGTGGTTTTTCAACCACCACTTCTTCAACTAGCTCCTCCTCTACCACAGGAGTGGCACCAATAGTAGGAGCCTCCTCCTCCTCCATGGGGTCATCATCGATCACAACTAACTCAGGAGCCTCCTCCTCCTGACCCATAGGACCCTGAGCCAACCCCAACATGGCTTCAGTCAGGGGCCTCCAATCCCCAGTAAACCCATTCATCATATTGTAATACACTTTAGCTGTAAGTTTAGATGGCACATGCTCAGCCCGATCACGTGGAATGCAAACAAGTATTTGTTGAAGAAACCTAGGGTACATAAGAAATTTCTTCCTCGAACCAGCAGTAGACAAATTACTAGCCATCCCCTCAAATAGATAATGAGAAAAATTAAACACTCTACCCTGGGCTAAACATATAAGACCAGTAGCCAAAGGAGTAGGGAAAGCATCCCAACTCCCAGACTTGGGACTCATACAATGGATCAAAAAGTGAACCAGAAGCTTCCATTGGGGGGAAAACCTATTCTTCTGGAAGTTAAACTTCCCCCCATGCTCATAACCTATGGCAGCCATACCCTCCAAGACTTCTGAATTGGGGATTGATACAACACCCCCTTCATCCTGAAGATGAAGAGAAGAGCGAATAGACGCTTCAGTTACCACATAGGCACGTCCATCTATGGTAGCATGGAGTGCTCGTGGAAGTCCAGCCACATTCACAAGCTCAGCAGACGCCCAAAATTGACGTATCACACTATCATATATGGTAGGACAAACAGTAAATGCAAACCTTAAGTTAGAAGCTTCAATGAAATCCAAGATGTCAGCAAAATGTTCACGATTTGGACCATCACCCAGATAAGCAACACGATTATGAGCAGGTTGGTAAGCAAGAGCAGCCATGGATCTTGATGAATGGATGGAAGAAGGATTGGGATTGGGATGGAGAGAGTAGAAGCGGTTTTTTGTGTGTGTGTTAATTGTAATGAGTGAGTCAAGGGTGTATGTTGACCATATATGAAGAAAGTAGTAACTGTTCATTGACCCCTATTAATGGGGGGTTGCCCTTTCAAATTAAACCATAATGGCATAATAACCACTTGCCCTTTTTAACATAATAACTAATCCCCAATTTATATGCTTAATTCAAACTTGTAAATACCAGTATTAGGAGCGTTGACCAAAAGTCAAAGTACACAATAGTCAGACCAGGAGCAAAACGTGATTAACAAAGGACAAAAGGAATGAACAGTAGCCAGACCAGTACCAGTACCAATAGCCAAACACCACTAGACATGGAAGGATTTCAAACCACCAGAAGACAACCAAGCATAACTAGAAGCTGACCAAAGTGGACCAGAAGCCAGTCATATAAGGCCATATCCACCAGAAGAGAGCAAAAATCCTCCATCAGAAGCACCACACACCATCATAACCAAGAAATTATTTTGTTAAATACTATGAATACGTTAGAGTGACCTAATATGTACACAAAGCCTCCCCTTAGGCTTTGCCTCCCCTCAATCCTAGACCTCAAGGATTGACCATCCCAATATGAACCACCAAGTGGTTAAACCGAGGACCATCAAAAGGTTTAGTCAGCAAATCAGCAACATTGTCATCCGTATGAACTTTAAGAACCTGTATCAGCTTCTTCTCATTGGCATCGCGTATAAAATGATGCCGAATCTCAATATGCTTCGTCCGCTGATGAAATACAGGATTCTTCACAATGCAAATAGTGCTTTGATTGTCAATAAAAATTTTGGTATTCATAAAATTGAAACCATAGTCCAACATCTGATTTTGGATCCATAAAACTTGTCCACAACAACTAGCAGCAGCTACATATTCAGCTTCTGTTGAAGAAGTAGCTACGATTGTCTGTTTCTTACATTGCCATGAAATAAGCCGACGACCCAAAAATTGACAACCACCAGTAGTAGACTTCCTATCATTATTAGCACCAGCATTATCACTATCACTATAGGCTTCAAGAACAAAGGGAGATTCTCTAGGATACCATAGACCCAATTTAGGTTGAGCCTTAATATACTTGAAAATCTTCTTCACTGCATTTAAGTTCGAAACCGTTGGAGTCACCTGGTGTCTAGAACAAACACTTACTGCAAACATAATGTCCGGACGTGATGCAGTCAAATACATGAGAGAGCCAATCATAGACCTGTACATATGAACATTTACCGGGGGATCTGGCTCATTCTTAAGTTTGATTCTAGCAACTTCATAAGGAGTTGCTGCTGGTCTAAGAGGATCCATGTCAAACTTCTGAAGAATCTCATGAACATATTTATCTTGACTGATGAAAATCCCATCCGCTTGTTGCTTGACCTGAAGACCAAGGAAAAATGACAGTTCTCCCATGGCACTCATCTGAAATTCGCCTTTCATCAAGTGTTCAAACTCATCACACCACTCCTTCCTTGTAGAACCAAAGATAATGTCGTCCACATAAACCTGAACAAGGATAATATCCTTGGAATTCCGCCGAAGAAATAGTGTTTTGTCAATAGTACCTCTTCTATAGCCATTCTTTAACAAGAAAGTGGAGAGTCGCTCATACCAAGCTCTAGGAGCCTGATGTAACCCATAAAGAGCCTTGACCACCTTGTAGACTTTCTTGGGATGAAGTGGATCAACAAACCCCTTAGGTTGAGTAACATACACTTCCTCGTCAATTTTTCCATAGAGAAATCCGTAAAGCCAACATACGAAGCAAAGGCCAAAAACAGACGAATGGCCTCGATCCTGGCAACAGGCGCAAAGACTTCAGTATAATCAATGCCCTAAATTTGAGTGTGTCCTTGTGCGACAAGCCTAGCTTTATTCCTGACAACAATTCCCCGTGCATCCTTCTTGTTTTTGAGAATCCATTTGGTATTGATAGCTGTCTTCCCATCTGGTAAGTCAACCAGAACCCAAACATTCTGAAACAAGAATTGCTGCATTTCCTCCTGCATAGCCTCCACCCAACTTTGATCCTCAAGTGCATGAGAAACAGACCTAGGTTCCACCTGTGAAAGAAAACAAGCAAACAAACAGTGTTGAAAGTCCGTATGATTATTACGCTTTTGATCCTCAATATAGCCCACAAGAGCATGATGATCAGACGAGGCCTTCTGCTGCATTCTGCGTGTCTTGACGGTAGAACCAGGATCTCCAATAATTTGAGTGGTAGGATGATCTTTATGGTATTGCAAGACTGGATTGGAAGAAACCTCCACTTCTGGTGCCAAGTTATTGAGATCACCAACAAAATCAGCATCATATGAAGCATTTTGAAAAATCCCGTCTACCGGTTGTTTATGTATATCATCCAGCTTGGTAGAAGACTTCTTTTCATGGTTCCCCAAATCAGAAGGACTGGAGAAACGTGTATTAGAAGCAGACTCACTAGCCGGAGTACCAGTAGTTGATAAGCTAGCACTAGGAGCAGAAGCTGGAGTACCAGGAGAAACTTTGTCAGTAGGCTCAACCAAGGGAAACTCAAAACTACCTTGAGCAGCTGCTTTAGTAGCTTCTTGTTGTTGCTTGAGAAGAGTGTCAAGAGCTGCTTGGGAGTCCTGTACATCCAATGGAGGTGCATCACAAGGAGGAGCAGGAGAAACCGTGGTGGAATAGGATGGAACCACAAAAATGTCATCCTCATCATCTGAATCAGAAAGACTAGAAGGAACACCAGTACTAGAAGTTGGAAACAGTTGTGGTCCTGCATCATGGTTAGTTTTGAAACGAAAATATCCTAATGAATCACTAAGATAATCAAGATCAAAATACCATTCTGGACCTTTTCCTTGTATGTTAGTCTTCTCCTCAAAATACCTGAGATTAATAGTTTCAATTATCCGTTTGGCTTGAAGATTGTAGACACGATACGCCCGAGAATGAGCTGAATATCCCACAATGTATCCTTCATCAGCCTTGCCATCAAACTTCCCCAAATAGTCACTAGTATTCAGAATGGTGACTAGACACCCAAAAGGCTTCAAATGAGCTATATTTGGAACTTTGCCCGTGAGCAGCTCATAAGGTGTTTTCTTGTGAGGATTGGTAATAGAAACCCTATTCAAAACATAACTTGCAGTATTAACAGCTTCTGTCCAGAACATGGTCGGAAGTTTGGAATCCGCAAGCATAGTTCTTGCTGCTTCTATTAGTGTCCGATTCTTTCTTTCTGCCACACCATTCTGTTGAGGAGTCCGAGCAGCACTATAATCTCTTTTGATGCCCTTAGCAATGCAAAGTGCGATGAGGTCTCTATTTTTAAACTCAGTTCCATTGTTGCAACGAATACCTTTAACTTTCTTGGACAACTGCTTCTCTATCAAGGTAAGAAAATCTCGAAGAATTGAGTAGGTCTCACTTTTGGCAGCCATGAAGAACACCCACGTAAACCTGCTATACCCATCAGTTACCACCAAACAGAATTGCTTGTGGTCAATGCTTCTGATGGATGTAGGACCAAATAAGTCCATGTGTAGAAGCTGTAATGGTTCAGTAATAAGACTTAAAGCAGTAATGGCCTTGAAGGATGCTTTGTGTTGTTTGCCTTTGCTGCAGGCAATACAATTTATATCATTTCTAAACGTCTTGGGAGGTAAACCAGAGACCAGATTCAGATTGGCAAGTTTGTGAATGGTCTTGAAGTTCACATGTCCCATCCTTCGGTGCCATTTAGTGGCTTCATCTTCTGAGGCTTTTGCAACCTGACATGCTAGTTGACCAGTAGGGTTGACTTCATTCAACTTGATACTATATAGATTGTGTCTTCTAGGGATTCTGAGTAAAACTTGTGAGTCATCCGGAAGCTGAAAATCTTTGGAAAGCACAAGTGCATCAGTATCGGTGAAGAGTACAAACTGCTTCTTGTCACAAATCTGAGAGACCGATATCAAGTTGAAGTGTTGAAGTGCTTCCACATAGTAGACCTGCTCAAAATTTAGATTTGGAGTCTTTATCGTTCCTTTGCCAGTGATTCTGGCTTCACCTCCAACAAAATAGACCTTGCCTCCATTAAATGGTACAAAGTTAGAGAGAAGACTTTTATTGCCAGTCATGCTCCTGGAGCAACCACTATCAACAATGCCTAGACTAGGATCCTGGTATGGAGTAACCTACAACAACAAGATAATAACAATGCAAAAGTTAGTGTCTTAAGGGGACCCAAACCTTTTCAGGTTTGAGCATGCCTTGTGGATCATTAGAAGAATGCCAAGAAGATTGATGAGATCCACTATTGTTCCTTGGTTGCCTATGCATCATATGGGTATTATTATTTGACCAGGAACAACCTGCTGAGGACTTAACAGCAGTTCCCAAATTTCCCAATCCAAAATACGTGTGGTCTAAATTATGCGGATAGATTGGATTAAAATTTGGAAAATAATTACTGGTTGGTTGGAATCCACTATCTCTCCAATAATCAGACGCGAAAGGAGAGGATACTCTAGAAGTATTAAACAATGGAGCATTAGGATTAAGTCTTCTAGAAGCATATGAAGCAGCTCCTGGTGAACCAGGAGCAGGAAAAGCATGATTAACAGATGCATGTGTGTCATAATAATCACAATCTTTAATTAAATGAAAGGAACTGCCACAAACAAAACATGTTTTGAAAGACCTTTTATTAGAATAAGACTGTTTCATACTGCCTACTTTATTATACACATTTCTAGGAAAAACATTCTTCCTAGGACTCAATAAACAAGGACCAGACACACTTGACTTGACAGCAACTTTTTCTTCACACTTCCTAGCACCAGTAGCAGCATGTTCATTCGACTTGGAACTCGTAGGTCTTGACTCTTCACTTGAACCATTAGATGCAGAGTCACCGGCTTTGTCACTGAAAGTACATGAGACAAAGTCATTAGTATTAGTAGAACTAGTTGGGGACTCAAGCATCTGTGATCCATCCGAGTCATTATGCCATGAGGTGGGCATAAAAGTTCCAGTAAGAGGAGGAGGGACAGCATGCATTTCTGCTGCTGGTTTAAACCTATTCTGACAAGGTTTGCCCTCATCCTCTTTGTCGGCATCAAAGACACTTGAGAAAGATAAATCAAATACATCTTCTGAATCAATATATTTTTCAAATCCTAAGCCTCTTTTAGTTCTGCCAGACATGCTACTGTCAATTAATTTTGAAAGATTTTTAGGTACCTTTTGCCATTTGTCAAATCTTAACATTGTAGCATCTAATTTAGCTTGCATCTCCTCTTTTTCTTTGATACTAGCATCTCTTTCAGTTTCCGTATATTTAAGCATATTTGTAGTGTTTTCTAAATCAATGCTTAGTATCCTGATTTTATCCTCATACGCACGTTGTGTATCTTGTAACCACCTCTTTTGTTGTTCCAATGTGTTTAATGAAGCCTTATAGGCTTGTACCTCTAAAAAATACTTATCATTTTGATCATTTACTTCATTAAATTGGGACAACAATTCTGTGTATTTATCATGACAACCAAGAGGACAGTGTTGTACCTGAGGTGAGATGCCCATAAGAGCGAACTCTTCTGCTTCTTCTGCATCAGAGAGATTCCCAGCAATCATTGCCAACACATCAGTCGAGGATTCAGCTGATTCCAGAGTAGAAGCCTGATGATCATTCCAGTTGACCATAGAGTCAACAGATACCAATGCCTTCCTGTCATCATTAACCTCCTGAACCTTGAAAGCGGAGTACCTGCTCTTCTCCTGATCATTCTTGCTAGGGCACTCCCTTGCAAAGTGACCCTGTTGCTGGCAGTTATAGCACCGTACCTTGCTTCTATCGAATCTTGCTGGCTCCCGAGGGTTGTAATTAAATTTCCTTCCTGCTTTCTTCTCAAACTTGTGAACCCTAAGAGTAAGCATGGCCATCTACCATTTAAGATCTATCTCATCCAGGTCAAGTTTATCGATCTGTTTGAAGTCATCAAAAGCAAGTTGTTGTTCAGCAGTAACATCAGCCACAAAAGAATGAAGAACAGCTTCTACCATACTACTAGACTTGGCAGCAGGATCAGGAGCAGAAGACATGGGAATAGATGCATATGACATGGGACTAGTATGCTGAATAGTATGCTGGGGGGAGACAGTATTGCTCGGGCTACTTGCATATGACATGGGACTAGATGCCATAGAGCTCACAAAGGCTGAATTAGCAGGAGTGGGAAAAGAGTCACTAGGATATCCTCTCACATGAGGTTCGAATGTTCTGAGCCTATGAAACAAATCATCAAAGGTGAGATAGTCCAGCCCACCTTTGGCTTTGAGAGAGATCACCACCTGGTTCCATGAGTAGGGTAAGGCTTTAAGAAACCTTGCATTAATGTCACCATCATCAGGTTTTGACCGAAGTTGATTCAATTGGCTCAAGATCTTCTGGAACCTATCATACCCTTGATTTAGACCTTCAGTTTCTGAGATTTTGAATTCGGTAAATTCATCTCTCAGCATGGACCTTCGCATTTTCTTTGACTCCTAATTCCCGCCGAACCTTGCTTTTATTCCATTCCAGATCTCTCTGGCATCATCCAAATGGTAGAAGTCACCCATGTGATCTTCAGGAAGAGATTGAAGCAAAATTGTTTTTGCTTTTACCTCCTTCTGAATAGCGATGATTTCCTCATGAGATTTAGGGTCAAGAAGAGTAATATTACCGTTCTTGTCTCGTCCAGTAAGCTTCATGCTGTTTCCATTCAGAATGATCTTCCAAAGATCTTGATCAGTGTTGGTGATCCACCATTCCATCTTCATTGCCCAGTTATCATATTCACCCTTCTTCAGAAGAGGGAATTTTCCATTCGTGTTGGAGACCGTAGCCAGGATCTGCTGAGGTTGCACAATTTTAGGAGTGCTTTCTTCTCCTGTTTGAGTAGAAGTTGAGGCATACATGATAAACAGATTGTTAGTAATAAGAGAACTTGATTCTGCTTGTATAGAGACCCTCCCAGTCTCTGATACCACTTGTTGGGTCTACTAGATGTAGATCTTGCAGCCTGTCAGGACCGGTGAATGACTTCTGTAATCACAAGTCAAATCACAAAGAGACTCTATACACAATATGAATGTAGAATATAAATATAATTAAGAGAAACAGAATAACTATAAAGACTTGATGCTTTCTAAGGATTTCTAATATTGATAATGACTAGAACTACGTTTTGTGAAGATGTGTCTAACCCTTCTGCGTAAGGTTCCTTTTATACTACAAGGAAACCCTAATACATCATTAAAGAAAACGTGTAAAACTGATATGCATATCCTTTCCTAACATATCTCATGCATATCCTAATAGAATATTAAGTAAATAATAAAGTTTGACTTCGACTAGGACCAGGAGCAGGACTTGCTCCTACTATGACTAGGACCAGGAGGAACTACATACCTCCTAGTCTACCTATTACATATAACTATTACAATGGTCCTAACATAAGACCAAAGTAAAAATAATTGGTGAAAATAATCGTAAAACAATATCAGATTTATTTATAATATGACATTATGACAACGTATAAAGTAGTCAAAGTTTTGCAAAAAGTGGCAAATAGTAGCTCATAAAACAACCAATGAAATGGTTACAAGTTGTTAAGTTTTCAAAGGGTTATAAGGTTTAGACGAAAACGTCATGAGATACGCGAAAAGAATGTCAACGAAGAATGTGAAGGCAAAACTTCAAAACTCAACTCAAATCAGTTGAAGGTTAGAAGAAAAATAAAAATAATATCGAATGACAAAAGAGTCATATATATAAAAAGAATAAAACAATCCAAATGTGTACTCATCGTAAGCTACACGATACATACATGCTTTTAAGAAAATATGTTATTCGTTTTCAAATTACACCATTAATCTGGTAATTGCTAATCCTGTAATGTTTCTATTTTTAATCATTTTCACATGCAACTAGTATTAGTTAGTTGTAAAATAATATTCGTTAAAATTTTACGATCTCAAATGAACTCAAAACTTCTTAGAAACGTTTAAAACCCATGTTCTGAATTTTTCTATCAGATTTAACTTTTAATATGAGCCGATTAATTGACCCGATAAACGACATCTCCAAGACTCGGAGTCTAAAGCATTTTGATGCAAAACGACGTTTCAGACGACTTTCTAGTTTTACCCGAGACCTGAAAACCAATGTAAAATGACCAAAATACCCCTGCAAGTTCTGTGCCGGTTTGACTATTTTATTTTAAAAACACAGGTTTTACTTTTAAGTTTTGACCTGTTTATACTGTCCCTACAATTTATCCATTAAATATATTTTTCGACACTTTCTAACGGCTCAAAATATATATATACACACATGTCTTGTGGATTTTACAATAATGAAAAGTAAATCTCATAATGAGCATCAAATAAAATATAGCATAATTAATGACACAATATGCTTCAAGGTATTCAACACGAAATTTAGGAAGCAAAACGGTGAAAGACGTTCGTAATTTAGATTTCAAAGTGCAATGTAGGCAAATCTCCTTGGTGCCACGATTGTCCAAAAACACAAAACATAACAAGAAAAGAATGGAACATTAACGAGTTGCGTCCCGAGAGCAAGAATGTTAATGAAAAACAAATGATACAATTTTATAGAAGTAAAATCGTATCCCAATCTAGCGCCATAATCTAGACGATGATTTATAAAATGACGATGACGTTACCGAGATATAAGCGAACAATACACTTCGGAGTCGATACATATAAATGTCAATAAGTTAAATCTTCGCATGTCGTGTAAAACGGTGATAATAATCAACAAAATATTATGAAAAACCATGATATTATTCAACACGATTATAAGAAGTGTTTCAAAATGTGTGACTCACACAATAGCGGTTAGTCTATTCCAAGGACACATTGCTACACAATGGTCTAGAGATTATGTTTCAAGACGTCCAAGCACAAAAAACCGGAAAGCGATTTGGATATCTATATAGATATCACAAAGGGTTAAATAATGAAAGTAACGCGCGCAGATGAAGGTATGTAAGGTCATAATATAAAATTTTTGCAATAAAAGCAATTTAAATACTTCAAAAATATATAGAAAGATCTTGAAAATTCATTGTATTTATTTAAGTTAATCATTAATAAATGATAAACTTTTATCGAAAATTTTAACGACATAAATATATATCGATAAAGGATTATAGTATTTATTTAGAAATACTTAGCAATAAGGCATACATAATAATGTATACTAAAGTTGTAATCCCAGAAGTAGCTTGAACCTGAAGTCACGCGAAATCATGTGAACCGACTCTTTGAAAAATAAAACCGACAGTTATAGTTTAGGTTTTTAGAAAAAGACCTAGTTCTCTATAACTCATGGCTCTGGTACCAATCTTTAACACCCCCAAATTTACACGCAGCGGAATACATCTTTGGGTGCTAAACAATGATACAACAACACATAATTTATAAAGAACGACTCGAAAAGAGACGTTTTAGATTTATTGTTCCTAAAACATTTGTCAGAGTAGCGTAGTCCCAAGTAATCGTTACCAAAAGATAAGTTAAAACAACATATTGGTTTGTTTTAAAAATGGAACGATAAATAAATCAAAGAGTTTGAACAACAAAAGCAGTGCACAACTTCATTCCCCGTGACCTCCAAGCTTCCACTTCTTGATTACCTGAAATACATGTGAGTAAAACAATCAGCAAAAATGCCGAGTGAATCTATAGGTTTATGTAATCAATTTGAACACAAGCAAAGATTATAAGTTTGTGGCATGCTTATAAGCATCAAATAATAATTTGCATCAACAATGATAATTGTATATAGCATAAATTGCAATAAGCTCATGGAACCGAGCCCTTAGACACTCCCCTTAGAGGTCTGATAAGACAGGAGATTTATTAATTGTCGATTACCTCTAGATTAATGGTACATTGCCGTATACCTGACTTCTCAATACAATATGCTCAAACAGTGTGGAGGTCGGGCCTAAGCTTCTATGACAAGTCCACAAAAACTGAACCGGGGCGGCTTCCCCCATAGATCTATTAATTGTACTAGCGGTTAACCCATCATAGGTTAATTAACGGTCCATAATTGAGGTTTTAACAAAGGCAATCACTTAATGCAATTTAAAGGCAACCACGGCTCCATTCATAGAGGGACAAAGCATACCATAAAAATCTTGTGTTCTAAGTTTATAAAACATGTATTCCCCCTCGCGGGTTTAAAATCATTTAATAACTAGTATAAAGCGAGGCTATAGACTCACCTTAGCCAATAGTGGTAATGAGACGATCGCCGACGATATATGATGCCTTTCAAACACGAGAACCGCAACCTATCAAATGAGGTGCGTTCATTAATAATAGACTCGAGAAATAACCCATACATAAGAATATAAAACTCTACTCATAAAATCACGACAAAATCGAGAGAAAACGATACAAGTGATACTATTACACTCTCCTATATATTCATTTTATTATTCTACGCCTTTAATAAAAATCTGCTGGAACATACCGAATGTCCAAGCCGTTTTCCCATACTTAGACATATCAACTTTTTATGATACTACTCACAGAACTCACTTACTATATGTAAAAAGTCCTCCCAAGAGCCCATTAAAAGATTTTACTTCTAAAGTTCCCCGCCCGACTCATCTTTGAATCACAAAATCCGGACAGTTTAGCGACCTTGACTTACGAAACCATTTTGACCATTCTAAACAACTCCATTTGTAAAACCGCCACTTGATTCTAAAAATAGACTCAAAATACTAAACATGGAGCCTGATAACAGCCCTTGAATCATTTTGAAACTCATTTTATAGTCCCCGAGATTCGATCCAAATATCGACAACAATTTTCGGATTGTGTCGACACTCGTCTCCCGGTACACGAAAATCAATCTAGTGTATCTTCCACCTCGTTTGGAGTTGGAAGGCCTACTTTATATTAAATCGAAGCTAACGAAATTCTCTACGACATAATCCCATAATAACAACCTATATTCAGACTTAAGATTTCCGAAAATGACCTCAAACCTACTGCCCAAAATTGACTATTAAAATCTCTTGCAAAATCATGTTTTTGATCAATTCCAACAACTTTTGTCATCAACCTAAGCCCCTAATATCATCATAAACCATTCCTAACACTTGTATCATCATCAAAATCAAAAACCCAAAAATTAAAAATCAACTTTTTAACAAAAACATAACATGAAAATCTCTTGATCATCACTACTAACACATGCATACAACAAATTTGGATCAAACATCACCAACTTTTCTTGAAAAATTAATATGGTTGCATGTATGAAAATTTTATACCAAATTGTAGCCCATTGAAAATCTAGGATGGGACTTTGCTTGATTTTGGAAGATTCAATGTTGAAAATCAAAATTTTGGATGGTTTTGCTTGTTGGGGTGTACGGCCAAGAAGGGAAAAAGGGGAAGGAGGAGTGAAGATTTTGTTTTAATGAGTTTTTGATAAAATATATATAGTGGAAATTATATATATAGTGTAAGGTTAGGGTAGTTTTTGCCAATTTGTGATAGTTTTGGTTCAAAATGTAATAAAATAGTTTAAAGGGTAGAAAATGTAAATTGTAAATTTTAAAATATTTACGAGACTCGGGTTTCGTAAAAATACTAAAAAGTTTAAACGCACACGAAAAATAATAATATAACGACTCGATACGTAATTAAAACGATATCGTCGAAAGTATTAAATATCTAAACGATCGATAATAAAATATAAATTTTTAGGCATCCGTCGGTATCGCAATCACTAGTAGTCCTCGTTACTCGTCAAAATATTAGAATATAATATTTAATATCGGTTTCAACTTAAACCGTTAAACATAATAATATTTAACATTATAAAATACTTCAAAATAATTGAAAATAGAATTAAATTATGACCTTATTTTTACGGGTTTTACAACGATAGCGTCATCGTTTCCCTCAACGTGTGATTGCAAAATCTCGATCATAGGTCGGTTATCCGTTGCCATCGTATTCTCGAAAGCGCGATTCTTGGGATCGGCTTGAGTAACGGTCTTTTTGTTGTTCTTCTTCTTTTTAGAAGAATTAGAAGTATTTGGTACACCACTCAGTATATGTGCACGCGCGCGAGTGCGCATACAACTAAACTTAAGGAATGAGGTAGGAGACCTCGGTCGACTTTGAGAAGAAAGGGATTATCCCTCTCGAGATTTAATATGAAAAAGCTACAAAAATATATATGTAATACTACTTGAGTTGGCAAACCAATAATCGGTCGTCCCTCTCAATATACGCACAAGCAAGCGGGGAAACGAGGTGGCACAAAGCACTTAAAAACCTTTTTCCTTAGACGGCCTTTTATAGCGCGTCGCCTTATACCCACCTTATAGTTTGTATAAATCGAGTTCAAACTTTTTACTAGTATTTATCTATTTTGCCTTTATTTTCCGTTTTGGATTCGAATACAATAGCTAGGTGATGAAATCCCAACTAAGGTCTTATTTGGAAGTAGGTAAATTAATTGTTCTACGTAATATAATATAGTAAAAGAAAAATCTTTTTGTATTTTTTAGAAAAATATATAATCACAATAAAAAGCGAAAGGAATCGAAATAAGAAAAATAACAACAATACGTAATATTTTTGGTGTAATACTTTAGGAAAATTATTAATTTTGGATTTTTTAATTTTTTTGGTGCAAATCTTAGGAAAGAGTTTGCTTTTGATGATTTATATTTTTTTGTATTATTAAGCTTTTGATTTTTTTATGTTTTCTATTTTTTAGCAAGAAAAGTAACATTCAAAATCGAACGGATCCCAAAATCCAAAGCTTCTCACGAAAAATCGTCAATCGTAACGAGCGAAGCGGCAGCGGCGCCAATTTAATGTATGAATTTTTGTGCAAATTCTTTTTAATGTGTCTATTTTTCGTTCCTCGACTCACTCGAATTGATTTCTGATTTTACCGTAGAGATTAATTGTTTTCGGTTAATAAAACTTTGTTTTGTATTTTAAAGACTAAAACTATTTAATTAAAAACTATTTCATCTAGTTTAAAAGGAAAAAATCTTTAATTAAAAATACTTAATTAAAACTATTTAAACAAATTTGAAAACTATTTTAAATTTAAATAAAACTAAAATTTATTTAATCTAATTAAAAGGTAAATACTTTTATACTATTAAAATCTTTAAAACTAATTAAAACAAATCTATTTTAAAAAAATATATAAACTAATTAAAAACTATTTAGAATGAATCTGTTTAAACAAATAAACTAATTAAAAAATATTTTTTTAAAAACTATTAAATAAAATTAACTAAAATTAAACATGTAAATTATATTTTTTATATTTTTTTTCTTAAACTTTATAAAAGATAAATTTATAAAAACTTTTAAATTAAAATTAACTAAACTAATATTTGTATTAAAACCTACTTAAAGCTGACATCTAGATATTGATGAGACTATATTAATTACTAAAACTGTATTAAAACATAAATAGAGGACTAGAACGAATGGTTAAAGAGTTGGGTTGTTACCCGAGAGGTCAAGGGTTCGAGTCCAGTTGTGGACTATTTTTTTTTGTGTGATATATTTTTTTTTTGGACTGATAAATCAGAAATGAAAATAGCAGACCAAATGAGTTTGTTAAATTTTGCTATAACCAACTCACAAAATCAGCAAATGAAACTAAACAGAATCGAAAAAGCAAATAAGCTAAAAAGGAAATAAGCAAATAACACTGATAAGCAAATCAAACCTGAACAGAAAAATAAACAAATCTAAGCTGAAAACAATAAACAAAAATAACTAAATAAAATCCAATAAGCCAATAAGTCCTAATAAGCAAATTATTCTGAAAATCAGCAAAGCAATATCAAAATAAGCAGGTCTAAGCAAAACTAAACAAATCAGATACCAAATCAAACAAACTCAAATCCAAATAAGCAAACTAAGCAGATCTAAACAAACTAAACAAACGAATTATTTTAAAACAGAGAATAAGCAGATCTAAACAAACTCTAATCCAGAAAGTAGCTTAACTAAACAAATCTAACAGACTCAATCCAATCAAACATAAAGCAGATTAAAACTATTATCAGATATCAATAAATAAAAGCAGATACCAATATAGATTCAACTAAAACTTGTAAAAAAAGAGAAATAAGCCTGATGCCGTAACCTTTGAGCAGATGCGCAGCGCTGAGCTGACATAAAAACCGATTCAACAACACCTTACCCAAACACCATCATCGAGCCACAATCTTCATTAAACATAAACTCTCGAACCAACAATCAGCTCGAACTAGTTTTTTTAACAAACTTCCAGTAGGAAAATTTATCATCCACTTTTTACTTTATATTAATTAATCAAAAACAGATTAAAGAGTAAATTGCAATAAATTTTAAATATATAAAGAGACAAGATTAAACCGAAATAATTTTTTTTATTAATAACTAAAAATTGGATTACAATACTGAGAAAATAGAAATTACAATTAACCTAAAAACTATTTTTCATAAATAAAAATAAAATAAAAATGGCCCTAAACATTACAGAATATGGGGATATTTATAGCCAACCCCAAGGCTTGTTGATGAAGCTTGGTGAGCACGGAGAGCAATCACAGCCGCTCTTTTCTTCTTTCTTCATTCTCTTTCTTGATCTACGGATGGAAATCCTCCTGGGGTCACACGGATCGCCACCTTGGCAGGAGGGTGTGTTTGTTGTGTTTGTTTAAAGCTGGTGTGGCAGATGATGATTGGAGGATTTATGGTGATGAGGTGTAAGAGCCAATCAAATTCAAGGAAAGAGCCACGTCACGAGTAGGATCTCCATTTTCTTGTTCCGATTTTCTTGGGAATTATTTGGGTTGCGTGTGACTTCACGCGCCTTGAATTGAAAGCCCCCAAAAGTAATTATATTTAGGGTTTGGGGTGAGGGTGGCTGCGTTTTTTTTTTGGTGAGAGAGAGAAGTGAAAGGTGACTTTGTTTTTATCGAAACATAATGGGTGTGGGTGGGTAAATGTTTAATAAAAGTGAACGGGGGTCAAACGTTGACCAAGATTTACTTTTAACCGTCTCTTCTTTTTCTTTTGTAAATGGGCTTGGGCCCTTTAGTACAAAAAACTCCATCCGTCCCATTTGTTTATTTGAGTTTGGGCTTGGACCAAACAATCCGTCCCATCCTTTATGTGAATTTGGGCCTAATTTTGGGCTTTTGTATAAAAAGTGATTAAGTTATATCCACTATTGGGCTTTCAGGCCCAATAAGCAAATGTGGACCCCACAAAGCCCGATAACTTCAATAAGATTAAATCCACTAAAAACAAGCTCGATTTCGGCTTCCTTGTTCTTTCCTTTAAAGTTGTGTCGATTTTGCCAATTTTCGTGAACTTCGGTTTCTTTTGGTACACTTTTGGTTCCTTGACTTTGTCTTTGTCTCTTTCTTGGACTTTTCTTCAACATTTGACCGTGAAATCCCGTGTTTTCTTTCCTTTTGATCTTTTGTACCTATTTCACAAAAAAACATAAAACCACGCGTAATTCCGACTTTTACGATACTAAAGACATGATTAGGTCTTGTTTTTCCTTGATTTTAGTGGTAAAAGGATAAGTGTTTACACACTTATTACATACGTTAGCATTTCTCCATGCAACCAGAATGAGATTGTTAGAAATACGTTTTAACGTATATTAGAAGTATCAGTCACTCCACAATAGTATTAATGTTGTAATAGCTCGTAGTTAATGTTACTTATTAAGTTAAGTAAGAAACTGACCCATGGGCTTTTCATGGGTCGGCCCAAGCCCAATATAGGCCTTGGATATAAATACCCCTTTCCACCATGGAAAGGGGTTGGTTGTTGATATTCCACTTTTCTCATTTGAATGAAAAACACATAGTTTCTCTCTCACTTTCTCTCACTAGTTTCTCTCTCTAGGAATCTTCAACCCACTTCATAGATTCATAGTTTATCAAGATTCTACATTTGGTATCAGAGCTATGGGGTGATTTAAGGTAATGATTTGTGTTGTTATTTAGTTTTTGATTGTATTAGTGTTCTTTAAGAAGATCCATCTTGATTCTTGGAGTTTTTGGTGATTTTGTGATTGGGATTAGTAGATAAGTATTAGTTTTTACTTATTATTGTAGAAATCACAAAACTTTTTGGGTTATTTGGTTAAAATCTGGGTTTATTTCATCATTTATTTGATCGACTGGTACTCGAACAAGGTTTCTGTTTCCCAGTAAAAGTTCCGAACCAAAAAGTTCCGGATCAAAAAGTTCCGGATCAACAAAAGTTCCGAACCAAAAGTTCCGGATCAAGGAAAGTTCCGGATCAAGGAAAGTTCCGGATCAAGACAAAGTTCCGGATCAAAAAGTTCCGAACCAAAAGTTCCGGATCAAGGAAAGTTCCGGATCAAGGAAAGTTCCGGATCAAGACAAAGTTCCGAATCAAAAGTTCCGAACCAAAAGTTCCGGATCAAGGAAAGTTCCGGATCAAGACAAATTTCCGAACTAAAAGTTCCGGATCAAGGGATATTTTACTTGTTTTTTCGACGATTTTTTTAGAGGATTTAATCTTGGTTTCTTACAACAAAAACTCAACACAACTCACAAACTTTACTTCACTGCTCGATCAACCGATAATCTTTGTCTCTTTGAAGTGAACAAAATGAATCCGAATTCATTAATGCCTCATATGACATCACTTACGGACATTTTCGTCATTACAGGAACGGATAATCGCCCTCCAATGCTCATTAAAGAAGTCTTTGAAGCATGGAAAAGCCGTATGATGTCATACATTAAGGGAAAACCGACATATGGGATGCTTATGGTCAAGTCAATTCTGAATGGTCCACTTGATTATGGTACCATCGTGGTTAACAATGTGACTCAACCACGGGAATTTGAAGAACTTACACCAGCTCAACAACTTGTTGCCGATGCAGACGAAAAGGCTCTTCAAACCATTCTCCAAGCTCTTCCACATGACATCTATCGAATGGTTAGTCAATATACGATTGCAAAGGATTTATGGGAACGTCTAAAGGTGTTGCTACAAGGTACGTCTCTTACCAAACAGGAAAGGGAATGTCAGTTGTATGATCTGTTTGATAGATTCACGTACAGCCCAGGGGAAACGCTTCACGACTACTACTTTAGATTCACTACTCTCATGAATGATCTGAATGTATACAATCTCGTGATTGCTCCATTCCAGGTTAACACCATGTTTTTGAATACTTTACCTCAAGCTGAATGGGGTGAGTATATTACCGATGTTAAGTTAACCAGGGATTTGCATAAGTGCAATTTGGATCAACTCTATGCTTTTCTTCAGCAGCATGAGAAACATGTGATCATGCACCGTTTGCCTCGAAGTATGTACCCTGATTCTTTAGCTTTGATGGCGAATCAACCAAGCTTGTCACACAACAACACTCCTTATATTTTCGGACACCAAGCCTAATACTTGGCTTTTACACCAAATATAAATTTTGTAGTAGTTCCGAATCTTTTCGAATTGAAAACCGGTTTTAAGTGCGACTCAATCGTCTTTTGGTGAATCAAGAGAATGGTTTGGTTTGTTTATCTAATTTAAACTATTAGCAAGTAATTAAAGTGTCGTTGAGTAAATTAAAGCTTTGACAAAATTAAACTTAAAGTTAATCAATCGTAATAAAACAATTCATGTTCATCGGAATAAAAATAGCAACCATCAGAATGTCACTAACATTAACCATCGGAATAATCTAGTTCAGATCGGAATACTTAAGAAGCACTTCTGTCGCAATATGCATCTATCGGAATGCTGTTGTCGCAATGACTCTATCGAAAAACGGGCAGCACTTCGTCTTAACCAAGTCCTTAAGACCCGTCGGAATATGCAATCGCAATGTGCGATCGCAACCCAGATCGGAATAAGGGGATTAACCAACCGATCGCAAAGTAAAACCCTAATGGGTTATTGCGATCAAAAACCAAAACCTATCGGAATGTGGAGTAAACCGTCGGAATATGTGTCAAAACCCTAGGATTGCGATGGATCGAAACTGATTCCGAAATTTGTGGCAAGAGTGAATCTCAATAAGCAAATGCAATAAGCAAATCCAAACGGATCTTAAGCAATTCAAAAAGCTTAAATTTAACACTTCTAAAACATAAAATCAGGAACTTTATGAAATGAACTTTAAACTTACTAAATCCTTTTGCAAAATCCGAGAATCAACAAGCTAAGATTCGAATAAGCCAATAAGCATTATGAGCTTATGACCTAAACGTGTAAAAGCTTGTGTGTAAACCAAAAGATCAAACCTTTATTCACGAAAAGCATCAAATCATACGAGTGAGATGTGAAATTCGGATCAAAGGTAGAGTAAATCAAGAAGTGTAGAATGAGAATAAGGATCAAAAGCTTAAAATAGAACTTTGATTAATGAAATAAGCAATACAAAAAAAGTGTTTAATCTTGAAAGATTAAAAGAAAAAGATGAACTAGTGAGAGAAAGTTTAAGACTTTCTCTCTCTAAAAACTAGAAAGAAACTTAAGAAATAAAAACTAGCTAACCCCCTCCTAATGTGATTAGGAGGGTATTTATAGGGAAGTGGGAGGCATGTGTGGTGCTTTCTTCTTTCTTTTTCTTCTCGACTCGATTTTAATTCTTCGTCTTTGTAGTCTCGGGATTTGAACTTGTCTTTTAATTTTCTTCTTCTATTAGACTTAAGTTCTTCGACTTCATTAAACTTCCGTCTTTAGACTTGCTCTTCGATAAATCTCCAGAATAGGTCTTGGACATCCGTTCTTTAAGCACTCTTGATCTTTTGACTTCGTCTTTTCCCGTTTTCTTCGATAAAAGCCCGTGTTTTCTTTCTTTTTCATCTTTTGGTCCTAAAACACAATAAAAACACAAACCACGCATAATTCCGACTTTTACGACATAAATCACACGTTTTAGTCTTGTTATTATTGGAAATAAGTGGAAAAAGGATAAGTGTTTTCACACTTATTAAATCCCCTACACTTGACCATTGCAATGCCCTCATGCAATGCATTAATTTTAAGCACGGTTTACATTTCCCATCATAAATAACCCACCTTGGCCTTTATTAAACTTAAAAGATAGAAATAAGTAAAGAAATTAAAAACTTACATTGGGCTTGGCGGCCATGAACATTTTTCATCCTCAAGTTTCACGTTCCCCATACCAAGCTTAAAAACGAGATCATTGTTATTATAAGTTGGCAAACTATCACGAACTCATGTGGGCCAATTATTCACTTAGACTCCCTTATTCCTAGGTGTATCTCTTATATTTTATTTTTGTCTTGAATGATCACAAGGATGCATTGTTTGACTTATTTCGATAGTTATTTAGTCCGAAAATAAGGTGAACGATTTAATCAATAGTTAGCTAAAGGACCAAATCTTTTAAAACTGCTTCTCGGGATATCAGAAAGTTCATATCTTGGCATAACTTGGTTCGCGATTTGAGACCTTTCTCGGGCCGATATTTGGCAGCGACTTCATACTTCGAATCTTCGAGAGACGTTCTTGAAATTATGGTCTTCTCTTCATAATAGGAATTTCTTCACTTGAAGTTTTTGAGAGATTCTTCATCTTTAGACCATGACTTCTTCATTTTTCTCCAATCTTTATTTTGGACTTTGATATACAACGATCCGCCTCCTTTTAGGACTTGGATCTATTTATCCTCATACCTTGTTAGGGTCTTTTCGGATAGACTTTTCCATGACTTTTGGGGAGTTCTTGCTTTTCGTCGTGTGTCTCGATCCTTCATATTGATTTTCGATAAATGATTCTTCACATCACTTTTGGATCTTTAGCAACAAAATGTAGCCCTCATGCCTTGTTAGGGCCTTTTCGGACTCGCCAATCTTCGCGCCCCGCTTCATAAGTTATGCCTTGGCTATGAACTCTCGTCATTACCGAGCAACTTTTAAACGATCTGGGGCTAGAAGCTAAGTAACCTTTTAAATCGTACAACCTTATTTATTAGCAGATTAATTTATTAGCAAGCGGAGGGAGAATAGGCTCATAATTAACTCACATAAATTCACGAAAGAATACCGAACTTATAATTGACTCTATCATCTCTCGTTCTCCACAGTTTAAAATCTCAAGGAATGAGACTCGTGGATGCTTAGCCTATCAAATCAAAGTTTTGGGTTTTCGAGTCGCCTATAGGATCTTGCAACTTCTTAGGCTTTTTCAATTTTAGAAATCGCATTTTAAAGTTCCCTTGATAAACGACTCTCTAGGATCAATTATAGGAACTTGCGAAAAGTTCTTGTTCTTAACCCGTGAGAGTTAAGACTTTCGCGTTTTATAGCTCCCTATATAAAAGCCTAGCAAAACTTGACTTAAACACGTTAAGGATACTAGCTAGAGTAAACTTAGGCAAGTAAACTCGGGTTGAGTCAAAATGTTCATGACTAAGAAAAATCTAAAACCGTTTTATTAAAAATTTATTCTAGCAAAGGAAACATAACAAAGGCAAATACACTATACAACTAGGCCAAAATAGATTAAAAATTTTGAGATATGTCGAAAAATCAAATTTTCCAACTAAAATGAGGGCAAATTCATGGAAAAGACCACTTACTTCGATAGAAGTCCCCCCTACACTTGAGATAAACATTGTCCTCAATGTTTAAGCATGTGGGAGTAAACTCCCCTACACTTAGGACATTGTGCACTTTGTTTAAAGCTTGCTAAGGAAAGGACAACTAAAATGAATTCAATGTGAACATATGGAATATGAAATATTGAATCACAAGAGTTTAGGATAGAACCGGGAAGATGGAAAACACGGTATCACGGTTCGTCAAAAGTCATCAAGATGCTCTCTGAAGCTTAAATCCCTGCACAGCACAAGAAACAAGACAACAAACATATGCGGGGCTCCCCCTACACTTATTATGAAAGCAGTAAAGGATAGAACACGGGTTGCCTCCCGAGAAGCGCTTGTTTTTGTTCACCGAGTCATGAGCCTGACTCGACCCAAGTTTAGTTCATGGGGAACGTGGTGAGGGATGGAATCATCTCCTGAGAGATGTCCTCACCATAGTACAGCTTCAAACGCTGGCCATTCACCTTGAAGTTGGGCCCATTCGGCTGAGAAAGCTCAATGGTCCCATACGGAAAGACTTTGGCGACGGTGAATGGACCAGACCAGCGGCTCTTCAACTTGCCAGAGAAGATCTTCAACCGAGAGTTAAAGAGTAGAACGTGATCTCCAACGTGGAACTCTCGGTTCTTGATTTTAGCATCGTGGATCATCTTCGTCTTCTCCTTGTAGATCAGCGAGTTCTCATAAGCTTCATTCCTCAGTTCATTTAGCTCGTTGAGTTGAACCTTGCGATGATCACCGGCTTTAATGATGTCGAAGTTTGCCCACTTCAAGGCCCAGTGCGCCTTATGTTCCAGCTCGATGGGTAGGTGGCAGGCTTTCCCGTACACAAGACGATAAGGCGTACAACCAATCGGGGTCTTGTAGGCAGTACGAAAAGCCCACAGAGCATCATCTAACTTATCGGCCCATGCGGCGCGATGCTCTCCCACAGTACGCTCCAAAATTCTCTTCAAGCCACGATTGGAAATTTCGGCTTGCCCATTGGTTTGGGGATGATAGGCGGTGGAAAGACGGTGATTGACACCATACTTTGCCATGACTCTTGCAAATTGATCATTGCAAAAATGAGTCCCGCGGTCACTGATGATAGCACGAGGAACGCCAAATCGAGCGAAAAGCTGCTTCAAAAAGTTCACAACCACCCTCGCATCATTCGTAGGAAGAGCCTTAGCTTCAACCCATTTAGAGACGTAGTCGACAGCGACGAGGATGTACTTGTTCCCTTTGGATGATGGAAATGGCCCCATAAAGTCGATGCCCCATACATCAAAGATTTCACATTCCTGTATGAAATTTTGAGGCATCTCATCCTTATGTGTGATCTTGCCTTGACGTTGGCAAGCATCACAATGCTTAACCATTTCGTGAGCGTCACGATAAATGGTGGGCCAGTAGAATCCAGAATCAAACACTTTCTTAGCGGTGTAGTTGGGACCAAAGTGACCACCGGTGGGTCCTTTGTGGCAAGCTTGGAGGATGTCAAAAGCTGCCGGTCCGTCAACACATCGACGAATAATCAGATCAGCACACTGTTTGAATAGATAAGGGTCATCCCAAAAGTAAGTCTTAACATCATTCAAGAACTTCTTCTTTTGTTGGGATGTTAACCCTTGGATGAGAATACCACCCGCTAAGTAGTTTGCAATGTCCGCAAACCACGGGGTGCCATCAAGATTGAGATTTATAGACATTAGAGTCTCCAGGGGGAAAGAGTCATTGATTTCTTTGTTCGGATGATTCCCCTGATATGGATCCTCAAGTCGACTCAAATGATCCGCGGCCAGGTTTTCGGCTCCCTTCTTGTCACGAATTTCAATGTTGAATTCTTGAAGGAGCAAAACCCAGCGAAGAAGTCTTGGCTTAGAATCGTTCTTAGTCATCAAGTACTTCAACGTGGAATGGTCCGTGTATACGATGGTGGTGGATAAAACAAGATAGGGGCAAAATTTCTCAAAAGCATAGACAACAGCTAAAAGCTCCTTTTCGGTTGTCGTATAATGCAATTGAGCCCCCGTCATTGTTTTGCTAGCGTAGTGGATTGGTTGGAAGTGTTTATTCACTCTTTGGCCCAAAACCGCACCAATAGCAAAGTCGCTAGCATCGCACATCAATTCAAAAGGCAGCTCCCAATTAGGGGTAACCAAGACCGGTGCCTTAGTTAGCTTATCCTTGAGAAGATTGAAGGCTTCGAGACACTCTTTAGAAAAGATAAAAGGAGTATCTTTTTCTAAGAGGTGGGTCATCGGGCGAGCGATTTTAGAGAAATCTTGAATGAATCTACGATAGAAGCCCGCATGACCCAGAAAGCTTCTCACACCCTTCACGGTTGAAGGTGGAGGTAATTTGGCTATGACATCAACTTTAGCACGGTCGACTTCAAGACCGACTTTAGAGATTTTGTGTCCTAGCACGATGCCTTCTTTTACCATAAAATGGCATTTTTCCCAATTCAGAACAAGGCGAGTGTCTTCGCACCGCTGAAGCATACGTTCCAAATTGGTAAGGCAAGCAGAGAAGGAATCCCCGAAGACCGAGAAATCATCCATGAAGACTTCCATGGTTTGCTCAACCATATCATGAAAGATAGCCAACATGCACCTTTGGAAAGTCCCGGGGGCATTGCATAAGCCAAAAGGCATTCGTTTATAAGCAAATGTGCCGTAGGGACAAGTGAATGTTGTCTTCTCTTGATCTTGTGGATCGATGGGTATTTGAAAATAACCCGAGAAACCATCCAGAAAGCAGTAATATTCATTACCCGCTAGACGTTCAAGCATTTGGTCCATAAAAGGTAGAGGGAAATGATCCTTTCTCGTGGCATCATTGAGTTTGCGGTAGTCTATACAAACTCTCCACCCAGTAACGAGACGGGTAGGAATCAACTCGTTGTTTGCATTGGGCACAACAGTGATACCACCTTTCTTAGGCACACAATGGACTGGACTAACCCACGGTGAATCCGAAATAGGGTAAATCATACCCGCATCAAGAAGTTTGATAACCTCTTTTTTGATGACTTCATGTATTTTAGGATTCACCCTTCGTTGACTTTGAATTGTGGGCTTAAAGTCGTCCTCCATGAGAATTTTATGTGTGCAGAAATGAGGATCAATTCCACGGATGTCCGAGATTTTCCAAGCGATAGCTCGTTTATGCTTCTTCAACACAGCGACAAGTCGGGCTTTTTCGTCTTCTTTCAGATCCTTTGCGATGATGACCGGTAGCTTCTCGTCGTCTTCCAGGAAAACGTACTCAAGATGAGGCGGTAGGTCCTTAAGCGTGAGAGTAGGAGGATCCTCAGTAGATGGTGAAACTAACGATGGATCATCATTAGTCACCTCTGTAGGAGCAGGAGGAGACAACGGGTCCTCATTGAGAAGTCTCTCAATAGTAAGAATATCTTCATCCCAATTAGTGGACAAAGTATCATACTTAATATCGAGAGGACCCAAGCTGGCTTCGAAGTCATCCAAGTCACTTTCTCCGAAAGGAGTCAATGCTGGAGCAATTGAGGCAACGGGCGCAACATTGGGTAGAGAGGAAAGAGTACTTTTGCAAGCATCATGAAAAAGTTCTTCACAAGCCTCATCGAGAACATCAATAGCATTAACACTCTCATATGAATAAGGCTGCTTAGAAATCTTACCCATGTTGAAGACAATTTGATCGTCACCAACTCTCATGATTATTTCTCCTGCGGCTACATCAATAAGAGTGCGACCGGTCCTCAGAAATGGACGTCCAACGATTAATGGAACACGGGGATCCATCTCGTAGTCAACGACGACAAAATCCGCCGGGAAGGTGAATTTATCGACGCCAACAAAGACATCTTCAGCAATCCCCACTGGATAAGCAACCGTACGGTTGGCTAATTCCAAAGTCATTTTAGTGGGGACTAGCTCGGGGAGAGATAATTGCTTCCAAACGCTTAAAGGCATTAAGTTTATACTGGCACCTAGATCGGCTAGGGCCATGTAATTCTCTACTCCCGGGAAGTTGCAAGGAATCAAGAAGCGACCCGGATCACCAAGTTTGGTGGGCAATTTCCTTAAGAGCACTGCGGAGCAGTTCTCATTAAGTTGGGTCTGAGCAATGTCAAGAAGCTTTTCTTTATCACTTAAAAGATCTTTAAACATCTTAGCGTATTTGGGCATGTGAGCGAGAGCCTCGGCAAAGGAGATGTTAAAATTCAATTGTTTGAACATTTTAAGGAAGTTCGAAACCTGAATATCATCCTTGCTTTTTTGCTTCTCTTTCCTCAACCTTGAAGGATAAGGTATATTGGATGAAGAAGAAGGCTTTAGGGGAATAGGATCACTCACAACCACGGGTGGTGGGGAAATGGGGATAGAAGGTGAAGGAGGTGAAGATAGTTGCTCTTTTTCCTTGTTCACAATCACCGGTAGAGGTGTAGGAAGCTCGGGTTCCATATAACTTTTTCCACTACGAGTGGTGATTGCTTTCATCTCCCCTCTTGGATTCGCAACGGTATTACTCGGAAGATTACCCGAAGAAGAGGATTGATTACTTTGGATGAGCGAACCAATCATATCACGAAGGTGAAGAGCTTGATTGTTGAAAGAGTTTTGCATGTTGGCATTAATATCATTGCTGTGTTTGGCCATATCATTCCTTAGCTCGGCTCTAATATCACTCCCTTGTTTCACCATGTCATTCTTCAAGTTGACAAATTGGCTCTGAAGATTCGTCACCATCTCACGATTAGTCTTCATGAACGTCTCGACGTCTTGACTTACGGCCATCGGTTGATTGAGAGGTGGAGCTTGAGAATTTCCTTGAGTTGGGTATGGGTTTCTTTGGGATTGATATTGATTTTGAGCACGAGGTTGGGATTGGTTGTTTCGGTTGTAGCTTTGTTGTTGGTTTTGGTTTGCAGGAGGGAAACCGGGAGGAGCAAGATAATTGTTGGAGCGATAACTTAACAAGTCACGGTCTCCTTGAGGGCGAGCTTGATAGCCTCCCGTGGAATAAGTACCATACGCTGCGTTAACGTCTTCAGAATAATTGTCGTGAGTAGAAGGACACTCATTGTAGGAATGAGGACCACCACATGTGTCACAAGAAAGAGCAACGGCTTTAGCTTGTTGAGTTTGGTTAGAGGTCAAAATTTGGAGACTTTTGTTGATATCAAGAAGAGCACGTTCCAAAACAGACGAGTTGGTGGTGGAAGAAGTAGATGAAACATTGACTCTCTGATTAGATCTTGAGGATGCGGAAGAATCCCAATTGTTGTGGTGAGTAGTCATGTTTTCAATCAACTCTCGACACTCCTCCGGTCTCCTTTTCATAAAAGTACCACCGGCGGCGGCATTGATCGTGTCACGATCACGAAAAGTGAGACCATTGTAGAAGGTGTCAATGAGAGTGACGGGGAGCATATTGTGATTAGGACAGCGGTCGATCAAATCATTGTAACGTTCCCAAGCATCGAAAAGCGATTCATCATTCTCTTGCATAAATCCACTGATTTGGTTACGAAGGCTAGTGACCATGGATGGGGGAAAGTAGCGCGATAAAAAGCGTTGAGTCATGTCGTTCCACGTGTGAATAGAATTCTTAGGAAGACGGTCAAACCATTTTTCGGCATGGTGAGAAAGCGAGTGTGGAAAAAGTTGGAGGCGAAGGTCATCCATAGAAACACCGGGGCACTTCATGCTTTGGGTAATGGTAATGAATTTGTCGAGGTGTTTGTTGGCATCATCATCCGGAATTCCACGAAACGGGTTCGTTTGCACTTGTTGTATCATGTGATGCTTCAACGAAAACTCCTGAGCCGTGACGTGCATTGGCGCAATCGGGCCTCCGCGTCCGTTCATGGTGGGTTGGCACAATTCCTCCATGGTTCGTAAATCAGGTAGAAGGACATTGTTGTTGTTGTTGTTGTTGTTATTGTTCAAATTGTTTTGAGGTGGGTGATTATTGTTGTTATTAACACCAGCCATATCTAAATCTTCAAGAGTCTCGGGCTCAGAATAGTTGGAAGATCTAGTACGCATGCACCAGCAGAAGAAAAATATACACAAAGAGAATATCTATATAATCTTTTTGGTTTTTATAGGTTTTTTAATGTTTTTATATTTTTGAAGAGTTTTATATTTTTTAGGATTTTTGGAAATTTTTATAGCAATGAAAATAACGTTCAAAGAACGGATCCCAAAATTCAATGTGTCTCTCACTAGAAACCGTTTATCTTAACGAAAAGAGCCGGCAGCGGCGCCATTTAATACTTGGCTTTTACACCAAATATAAATTTTGTAGTAGTTCCGAATCTTTTCGAATTGAAAACCGGTTTTAAGTGCGACTCAATCGTCTTTTGGTGAATCAAGAGAATGGTTTGGTTTGTTTATCTAATTTAAACTATTAGCAAGTAATTAAAGTGTCGTTGAGTAAATTAAAGCTTTGACAAAATTAAACTTAAAGTTAATCAATCGTAATAAAACAATTCATGTTCATCGGAATAAAAATAGCAACCATCGGAATGTCACTAACATTAACCATCGGAATAATCTAGTTCAGATCGGAATACTTAAGAAGCACTTCTGTCGCAATATGCATCTATCGGAATGCTGTTGTCGCAATGACTCTATCGAAAAACGGGCAGCACTTCGTCTTAACCAAGTCCTTAAGACCCGTCGGAATATGCAATCGCAATGTGCAATCGCAACCCAGATCGGAATAAGGGGATTAACCAACCGATCGCAAAGTAAAACCCTAATGGGTTATTGCGATCAAAAACCAAAACCTATCGGAATGTGGAGTAAACCGTCGGAATATTTGTCAAAACCCTAGGATTGCGATGGATGGAAACTGATTCCGAAATTTGTGGCAAGAGTGAATCTCAATAAGCAAATGCAATAAGCAAATCCAAACGGATCTTAAGCAATTCAAAAAGCTTAAATTTAACACTTCTAAAACATAAAATCAGGAACTTTATGAAATGAACTTTAAACTTACTAAATCCTTTTGCAAAATCCGAGAATCAACAAGCTAAGATTCGAATAAGCCAATAAGCATTATGAGCTTATGACCTAAACGTGTAAAAGCTTGTGTGTAAACCAAAAGATCAAACCTTTATTCACGAAAAGCATCAAATCATACGAGTGAGATGTGAAATTCGGATCAAAGGTAGAGTAAATCAAGAAGTGTAGAATGAGAATAAGGATCAAAAGCTTAAAATAGAACTTTGATTAATGAAATAAGCAATACAAAAAAGTGTTTAACCTTGAAAGATTAAAAGAAAAAGATGAACTAGTGAGAGAAAGTTTAAGACTTTCTCTCTCTAAAAACTAGAAAGAAACTTATGAAATAAAAACTAGCTAACCCCCTCCTAATGTGATTAGGAGGGTATTTATAGGGAAGTGGGAGGCATGTGTGGTGCTTTCTTCTTTCTTTTTCTTCTCGACTCGATTTTAATTCTTCGTCTTTGTAGTCTCGGGATTTGAACTTGTCTTTTAATTTTCTTCTTCTATTAGACTTAAGTTCTTCGGCTTCATTAAACTTCCGTCTTTAGACTTGCTCTTCGATAAATCTCCAGAATAGGTCTTGGACATCCGTTCTTTAAGCACTCTTGATCTTTTGACTTCGTCTTTTCCCGTTTTCTTCGATAAAAGCCCGTGTTTTCTTTCTTTTTCATCTTTTGGTCCTAAAACACAATAAAAACACAAACCACGCATAATTCCGACTTTTACGACATAAATCACACGTTTTGGTCTTGTTATTATTGGAAATAAGTGGAAAAAGGATAAGTGTTTTCACACTTATTAAAGCCTATCATCCATCACCTTGCATGACACCAAGTTTCCCCCAATATTCGATTCTACCGCAACCACCCACCTTACATCAGCAACAATATCGGTTCAATGCACCTTCATCACAATATGCTTCACAACCTCACCCAGCAAGCATTGCACCTTATGCTCAGTCTTCATATTCTTCTTATCAAGATAATGCAGCATATCCCTCAAGTTACTCTGACCACATGAGTATTCCTTCTAGTGCTTATGCAGATCAACAAGACCAAGCAATGTATTGTGATGATGATGATGTTGAGTCTATTAGATATAGATCTTGCAGCCTGTCAGGACCGGTGAATGACTTCTGTAATCACAAGTCAAATCACAAAGAGACTCTATACACAATATGAATGTAGAATATAAATATAAACAAGAGAAACAGAATAACTATAAAAACTTGATCCTTTCTAAGGATTTCTAATATTGATAAAGACTAGAACTACGTTTTGTGAAGGTGTCCATAACCCTTCTGCCTAAGGTTCCTTTTATACTACAAGGAAACCCTAATACAGCATACAAGAAAACGTGTAAAACTGATATGCATATCTTCTCCTAATATAACTCATGCATATCCTAACAAAATATTAAGTAAATAATAAAGTTTGACTTTGACTAGGACCAGGAGCAGGACTTGCTCCTACTACGACTAGGACCAGGAGGAACTACATACCTCCTAGTCTACCTATTACATATAACTATTACAATGGTCCTAACAATCCTCCCCTAAACTTGAATTTGACCTGTTGAGTTCAATTTTCCTGGAAAACATGCAAAGAAAGCCCGAGGATTGTATCAGCAAAACAAACAGCAGCAGCAACAAGATAAGAACCAGAAGAACAGCCGCATGAAACACTAGAAACTTCTCCAAAGCTTGTAACAAATCAGCATCAGGTTGAATCTTGCAACAACATGAGCAGATTTGATAAGCCTTTACCAAGTAGCTGCTCACTCTTGGGCTAGCTAGTCATTCTGGTGGAATAAACATCATCCTGGGAGACTAGAACCCAACCCAGCTCTTAGAACGTGAATCAATGGTGAGTGGGGTTACCCTGATGATTTTAGGCAAACCATCACAGCCGTCAACGGATTTGATGCGTCTTTACCAGAAGCCGTACCCCTCTGGACTCGCCAACTCTTAGCAATAAAGCATCGGTGAGTTGAACACCCTATAGCTTTAGGCAAGCTATTACAACTATCAACGGATTTGATAAGATCTTTACCAAGAGCCGTACCCCCTTGGATTAGCCACTTTTCAGTCCAATACTATGGCAAGTGAAAACCATCCAGTTTTAGGTAACCTGGCAACCATCAACGGATTTGATAATCGCACCAGGAGCCGTACCCTCAAGGTGAATCAACTTTTTCTTGTCGATGAGACATGGTAAGTTGAGAACCATTTGTTGTGTGGACCACGTCCAACACCAAGTGAAACCAAGTACCAGACCAATCTCAAACCAGGAACCACATTTTGAACCAGCCAAGGGATATTATGTACAAGTATAAAAGCTAAACTGTGTTAAAGTATAAGCAGATATTATATAAAATGTTGTGTTTTTTTTTTTTGTTTATTATTAGTTTGTGTGATATGTTTTTTTTTTTTTTTTTTTTTTTAACTATAAAGAATAAAAGTCACCAATCACTATACATATTGGTGAAAAGAATCAAAATAAGAACAAAAATCAAATTATAACTACTTACAACCCATTCACCTTACACACCAGAAGCTGCCTTCTTATCCGCTAACAACCGTGCTTGAATACCCTCGACCAAAGATGTGGCCATACTCGACTCATTCCCAGAAGGAGCAGTAGAAATCTGCAAATGACTTGCCAACATTGCTTCCATGGAAGAAACAGTCAAAGGATACACAACATCCGTCAACATAAACACCACATGACCAGAACCTAACTCCAACACATGTACTCCACATCCAGCATAGAGCTTCCAGCGAACAATCTCCCATTGCATTTGATCCTTCCATACGCCCAAAGGAGTAGCAGATGGAGGAGGATCCAACATAAGTTTGAGATCAGCCCAAAGAAGAATACCAGGCTAGGAAGACACTGCCATGGGGTCAAATGGAATACTAGAATCAACAAGCCCAAACAACGCCATAAGATCCATCCGGTCAGCCCATGATAACACACCCTGCAAACTCGTGACCAAACGCACAGTCCCATCACTCAAAGTAATCCGATGGGAGACGCCACCAGGAAGTGTTGTAGACCTCTCAACCGTATAACCCGTAATGCTTCCATTTCCTAAAGGTAAGTCAGAATCGCTATCCGAAGCTGCATCAATTAAGTTTTCACGATCACGCTTTTCAAAAGGAACTGATTTACCGCGGCGAACACGACGAGTAAGTTTCTGGCGAGTGGAACGTCGAGGCATGGGAGCCGAAGGAGTGGATTCAACCTTCACATGAACTTCAGCAACAGCAGGAGAAGCAGTAGAAGTAGACTCATAAACATGTCCACCCAAAGAACCACTAGGAGCTGCATCAGAAGTGGGAGTAGGTTGTGTTGCAGAAACTTGTGGTGATGAAGATGGCACATCAGATGTAACAGCAGTAGGTATGGTGGGATCAACAAACGCACTTGCAGGAACATGAGTGGTGGTAGAAGTAACAGGTGTGGTGGTGGAAGCATGAGTGGTGGTGCTCGTAACAAAGATGGTAGCAGCAGGACCAGCAGTAGAACCAATAGGCGCAACCAAGGGCGTAGTAGAAGGACCAACAGAAACAGCACCAGAACCAGAAGAACTACCATTTGAACCAGGAATGGGCACCGACGGAGAAACAGTAGAAGCAGCAGGCATCGAAGCAGTCACACCACGAGGATGGTAAACAAATCTTTCCGGTATAGGTTGACCCGCACGCCTCACCATATTTTCATAAAGTTTCTTGAGCTCATCAAAATTCAAAGCCCGCATCCGAGCCCAAGTCCATGGAGCATTGAAATGAGCAGCAGATTGATATTTGACATAACGTTGCATCTGCTGGCGCTGCTCAGTCTGAGAAAGAGGTCTGTTCCGACGCTGTTTCTTGAGTTCCTCAGCAAGAGTCAACTGATGCTTACGCATCATTACCATAGCACGTGGAATACAATTGTGTTCATCAACATCATCACCCAACAAATCTTTAAACTGAGCATAATCTCGAGTGAGAACAGTCAACACTTGCATCCATTCACCATCAGTCCAGTGCATAGCATCATGCTGAATTTGCGCACGCCTTCGCTCACGAAGCTCTTCCTCAGCAGCATTGTCCTCCTCATCAAACTCAGCCTGAACCCGACGAGCAGCCTCTTCACCAAGTCTGTCTTCTTCAAGCTGTCGACGAGATCGCTTGCGGGTGGGAGATGGAGAATCAGTCATTGGAGCTTTTCCCTTCGGATCATTAGAGGGACCAGCATGAGAACCAGCAGCAGCATCAGAATCACCACCCATAGAAGGGGGAATAGCACTAGAAGAAGGAGCATTGGAGGACATTGGAGGACCAGGCAGATCATCATAAACTTTATCAGCAAAGGCAGCCTTTGCCAGCAACGTCAAGCCATCCTCAACATTCTCCGAACCCTCATCCTCAGAATCTGAAAGAACCACATGCTTCTTTCGACGACGCTGTTGATTCTCCAATACCTTTATACGATCGGCCAGAGGAAGAACAAACTCCCGTATGAGCTTCCGATGTTGGTTCAAGTCAGCTTCCAAGCAAATCATCCTCTCATGGTACCTGTGCATAAGATCTAGCAAAGATGTCAGAGTAGTAGGCTCCTCTGCCTGCCCACCAAGAGAACTTGGATCAGGGAAAGCATCACGGGAGCCCGAAGCAACATTGGGGTCAACGTGTGGAGAACTAGCAGCAAAGGGGATATCAGTCGAGTGTGGGGCAGGACTAGGAGGTGGAGTCTCCACAAATGGAGACCTTTGTGGAGCCGAGGAAGGACCAGCCTTGGGAGGGGATGGTTGTTCAACCACCACCTCCTCAACTAGCTCCTCCTCTACCACAGGAGTGGCATCACCAGCAGGAGCCTCCTCCTCCTCCATGGGGTCATCATCTAACACAACCAACTCAGGAGCCTCCTCCTCCTGACCTATAGGACCCTGAGCCAAACCCATCATGGCTTCAGTCAGGGGCCTCCAATCCCCAGTAAACCCATGCATCATGTTGTAATACACTTTCGCTGTTAGTTTAGATGGTACATGCTCAGCCCTATCACGTGGAATGCAAACAAGTATTTGTTGAATAAACCTAGGGTACATAAGAAATTTTTTCTTAGAACCCGCAGTGGACAAATTACTAGCCATCCCTTCAAATAAATAATGTGAAAAGTTAAACACTCTACCCTGGGCTAAACATATAAGACCAGTAGCCAAAGGAGTAGGGAACGCATCCCAACTCCCCGACTTGGGACTCAAACAATGGATTAAATAGTGAACCAGAAGCTTCCACTGAGGGGAAAACCTATTCTTTTGGAAGTTAAACTTCCCCCCATGTTCATAACCTATGGCAGCCATACCCTCTAATACTTCCGAATTGGGAAGTGATACAACACCCCCCTCATCCTGAAGATGAAGAGAAGAGCGAATAGATGCTTCAGTGACCACATAAGCACGTCCATCTATGGTAGCATGGATTGCTCGTGGACGTCCAGCCACATTCACAAGTTCAGCAGACGCCCAAAATTGACGTACCACACTATCATATATGGTAGGACAGCCAGTAAATGCAAACCTCAAGTTTGAAGCTTCAATAAACTCCAAGATATCAGCAAAATGTTCACTATTAGGACCATCACCCAGATAAGCAACACGATTATGAGCAGGTTGATAAGCAAGAGCAGCCATGGATCTTGATGAATGGATTGAAGAAGGATTTGGATTGGAATGAGAGGAGTAGAAGCGGTTTTTGTGTGTGTTTTAATTGTAATGAGTGTATGTTGACCATATAGGAAGAAAATAGTAACTGTTCATTGACCCCTATTAATGGGGGTTTGCCCTTTCAAATTAGGCCATAATGGCATACTAACCACTTGTCCTTTTTAACATAATAACTTACCCCCAATTTATTTGGTGAATTCAATCTTGTAAATATCAGTATTGGAAGCGTTGACCAAAAGTCAAAGTGCACAATAGTCGGACCAGGAGCAAAACGTGATTAATAAAGGACAAAAGGAATGAACAGTAGCCAGACCAGTACCAGTACCCATAGCCAAACACCACTAGACTTGGAAGGATTTGAAACCACCAGAAAGCATCCAATCATAACTAGAAGCTGACCAAAAAGGACCAGAAGCCAGTCATGTAAGGCCATATCCATCAGAAGAGAGCAAAAATCCTCCATCAGAAGCACCACACACCACCATAACCAAGAAATTATGTTGTTAAATACTATGAATACGTTAGACGGACCTAATATGTACACAAAGCCTCCCCTTAGGCTTTGCCTCCCCTCAATCCTAGACTTCAAGGATTGACCATCCCAATATGAACCACCAAGTGGTTAAACCGAGGACCATCAAAAGCTTTAGTCAGCAGATCAGCAACATTGTCATCCGTATGAACTTTAAGAACCTGTATCAGCTTCTTCTCATTGGCATCGCGTATAAAATGATGCCGAATCTCAATATGTTTCGTCCGCTGATGAAATACATGATTCTTCACAATACAAATAGTGCTTTGATTGTCAATAAAAATTTTGGTATTCATAAAATTGAACCCATAGTCCAACATCTGATTTTGGATCCATAAAACTTGACCACAGCAACTAGCAGCAGCCACATATTCAGCTTCTGTGGAAGAAGTAGCTACAATTGTCTGTTTCTTACATTGCCATGAAATAAGCCGACGACCCAAAAATTGACAACCACCAGTAGTAGACTTCCTATCATTATTAGCACCAGCATAATCACTATCACTGTATGCTTCAAGTACAAAGGGGGATTCTCTAGGATACCATAGACCCAATTTAGGTTGAGCCTTGATATACTTGAAAATCTTCTTCACTGCATTTAAGTTCGAAACTGTTAGAGTCACCTGGTGTCTAGAACAAGCACTTACTGCAAACATTATATCCGGACGTGATGCAGTCAAATACATGAGAGAGCCAATCATAGACCTGTACATATGAACATTTACGGGTGGATCTGGCTCATTCTTAAGTTTGATTTTAGCAACTTCATAAGGAGTTGCTGCTGGTCGAAGAGGATCCATGTCAAACTTTTGAAGAATCTCATGAACATACTTATCTTGACTGATGAAAATCCCATCCGATTGTTGCTTGACCTGAAGACCAAGGAAAAATGACAGTTCTCCCATGGCACTCATCTGAAATTCACCTTTCATCAAGTGTTCAAACTCATCACACCACTCCTTCCTAGTAGAACCAAAGATAATGTCGTCCACATAAACCTGAACAAGGATAATATCCTTGGAATTCCGCCGAAGAAATAGTGTTTTGTCAATGGTACCTCTTCTATAGCCATTCTTTAACAAGAAAGTGGAGAGACGCTCATACCAAGCTCTAGGAGCCTGATGTAACCCATAAAGAGCCTTGACCACCTTGTAGACTTTCTTTAGATGAAGTGGATCAACAAACCCCTTAGGTTGAGTAACATACACTTCTTCGTCAATTTTTCCATAGAGAAATGCACTCTTGACATCCATCTGGAACACCGTAAAGCCAACATACGAAGCAAAGGCCAAAAACAGACGAATGGCCTCAATCCTTGCAACAGGCGCAAAGACTTCAGTATAATCAATGCCCTCAATTTGAGTGTGTCCTTGTGCGACAAGCCTAGCTTTATTCCTTACAACAATTCCCCGTGCATCCTTCTTGTTTTTGAGAATCCATTTGGTGTTGATAGCTGTCTTCCCATCTGGTAAGTCAACCAGAACCCAAACATTCTGAAACAGGAATTGCTGCATTTCCTCCTGCATAGCCTCCACCCAACTTTGATCCTCAAGAGCATGTGAAACAGACCTGGGTTCCACCTGTGAAAGAAAACAAGCAAACAAACAGTGTTGAAAGTCTGTATGATTATTACGTTTTTGATCCTCAATATAGCCCACAAGAGCATGATGATCAGACGAGGCCTTCTGCTGCATTCTGCGTGTCTTGACGGTAGAAGCAGGATCGCCAATAATTTGAGTGGTAGGATGGTCTTTATGTGGTTGCAAGACTGGATTGGAAGAAACCTCCACTTCTGGTGCCAAGTTATTGAGATCACCAACAAAATCAGCATCATATGAAGCGTTTTGGAAAATCCCGTCTACCGGTTGTTTATGTATATCATCCAGCTTGGTAGAAGACTTCTTTGCATGATTCCCCAAATCAGAAGGACTGGAGAAACGTGTATTGGAAGCAGACTCACTAGCCGGAGTACCAGTAGGTGAGTGACTAGCACTAGGAGCAGAAGCTGGAGTACCAGGAGCAACGTTATCAGAATGCTCAACCAATGGAAACTCAAAACTACCTTGAGCAGCTGCTTTAGTAGCTTCTTGTTGTTGCTTGAGAAGAGTGTCAAGAGCTGCTTGGGAATCCTGTACATCCAATGGAGTTGCATCACTAGGAGGAGTGGGAGGGACCGTGGTGGAATAGGATGGAACCACAAAAATGTCATCCTCATCATCTGAATCAGAGAGACTAGAAGAAACACCAGTACTAGAAGTTGCAAACACTTGTGGTCTTGCATCATGGTTAGTTTTGAAAAGAAAATATCCTAACGAATCACTAAGATAATCAAGATCAAAATACCATTCTGGACCTGTTCCTTGTACGTTTGTCTTCTCCTTAAAATACCTGAGATTAATAGTTTCAACTATTCGTTTGGCTTGAAGATTGTAGACACGATACGCCCGAGAATGAGCTGAATATCCCACAATATATCCTTCATCAGCCTTGCCATCAAACTTCCCCAAATAGTCACTAGTATTCAGAATGGTGACTGGACACCCAAAAGGCTTCAAATGAGCAATATTTGGAACTTTGCCCGTGAGCAGCTCATAAGGTGTTTTCTTGTGTGGATTGGTAATAGACACCCTATTCAAAACATAACTGGCCGTATTAACAGCTTCTGTCCAGAACATGGTCGGAAGCTTGGAATCGGCAAGCATAGTTCTTGCTGCTTCTATTAGTGTCCGGTTCTTTCTTTCTGCCACACCATTCTGTTGAGGAGTCCTAGCAGCACTATAATCTCTTTTGATGCCCTTAGCATTGCAAAGTGCGATGAGGTCTCTATTTTTAAACTCGGTTCCATTGTCGCATCGAATACCTTTAACTTTCTTGGACAACTGATTCTCTATCAAGGTAAGAAAATCTCGAAGAATTGAGTAGGTCTCACTTTTGGCAGCCATGAAAAACACCCACGCAAACCTGTTATAGCCATCAGTCACCACCAAACAGAATTGCTTGTGGTCTATGCTTCTGATGGAAGTAGGACCAAATAAGTCCATGTGTAAAAGCTGCAATGGTTCAGTAATGAGACTTAAAGCAGTAATAGCTTTGAAGGATGCTTTGTGTTGTTTGCCTTTGCTGCAAGCAACACAATTTATGTCATTTCTAAACGTCTTGGGAGGTAAACCAGAGACCAGATTCAAATTTGCAAGTTTGTGAATGGTCTTGAAATTCACATGTCCCATCCTTCGGTGCCATTTTGTGGCTTCATCTTCCGAGGCTTTTGCAACCAGACATGCTAGTTGACCAGTAGGGTTGACTTCATTCAACTTGATGCTATATAGATTGTGTCTTCTAGGGATTCTGAGTAAAACTTGTGAGTCATCCGGAAGCATAAAATCTTTGGAGAGCACAAGTGCATCAGTATCGGTGAAGAGTACAAACTGCTTTTTGTCACAAATCTGAGAGACCGATATCAAGTTGAAGTGTTGAAGTGCTTCCACATAGTAGACCTGTTCAAAATTGAGATTTGGAGTCTTTATCGTTCCCTTGCCAGTGATTCTGCCTTCACCTCCACCAAAATAGACCTTGCCCCCATAAAATGGTACAAAGTTAGAGAGAAGGCCTTTATTGCCAGTCATGCTCCTGGAGCAGCCACTATCAACAATGCCTAGACTAGGATCCTGGTATGGAGTAACCTACAACAACAAGATAATCACAATGCAAAAGTTAGTGTCTTAAGGGGACCCAAACCTTGTCAGGTTTGAGCCTGCCTTGTGGATCATTAGAAGAATGCCAAGAAGATTGATGAGATCCACCATTGTTCCTTGGTTGCCTATTCATCATATGGGTATTATTATTTGACCAAGAACAACCTGCTGAGGGCTTAACAGCAGTTCCCAAATTTCCCAAACCAAAATACATGTGGTCAAAATGATGCGCATAGTTTGGATTATAATTTGGAAAATAATTACTAGTTGTTTGGAATCCATTTTCTCTCCAGTAATCAGTCATGAAAGAAGAGGATACTCTAGAAGTATGAAACATTGGAGCACTAGGATTAAGACTTCTAGTAGCATATGGTGCAGCTCCTGGTGAACCAGGAGCAACTGATGCATGATTAACAGATGCATGTGTGTCATAGTAATTACAATCTTTAATTAAATGAAAGGAACTGCCACAAACAAAACATGTTTTGAAAGACCTTTTATTAGAATGAGACTGTTTCATACTGCCTACTTTATTACACACAACTCTAGGAAAAACATTCTTCCTAGGACTCAATAAACATGGACCAGACACACTTGACTTGACAGCAACTCTTTCTTCACACTTCCTAGCACCAGTAGCAGCATGTTCATTCGACTTGGAACTCGTAGGTCTTGACTCTTCACTTGAACCATTAGATGCAGAGTCACCGGCTTTGTCACTGAAAGTACATGAGACAAAGTCGTTAGTATTAGTAGAACTTGTTGGGGACTCAAGCATCTGTGATCCATCCGAGTCATTATGCCATGAGGTGGGCATGAAAGTTCCAGTAAGAGGAGGAGGAACAGCATGCATTTCTGCTGCTGGTTTAAACCTATTGTAACTAGGTTTGCCCTCATCCTCTTTGTCGGCATCAAAGACGCTTGAGAAAGATAAATCAAATACATCTTCAGAATCAATATATTTTTCAAATCCTAAGCCTCTTTTAGTTCTGCCAGACATGCTACTATCAATTAATTTTGAACGATTTTTAGGTGCCTTTTGCCATTTGTCAAATCTTAACATTGTAGCATCTAATTTAGCTTGCATCTCCTCTTTTTCTTTGATACTAGCATCTCTTTCAGTTTCTGTATATTTAAGCATATTTGTAGTGTTTTCTAAATCAATGCTTAGTATCCTGATTTTATCCTCATACGCACGTTGTGTATCTTGTAACCACCTCTTTTGTTGTTCCAATGTGTTTAATGAAGCTTTATAGGCTTGTACCTCTAAGTAATACTTATCATTTTGTTCATTTACTTCATTAAATTGGGACAACAGTTCTGTGTATTTTTCATGACAACCAAGAGGACAATGTTGTACCTGAGGTGAGATGCCCATAAGAGCAAACTCTTCTGCTTCATCTGCATCAGAGAGATTCCCAGCAGTCATTGCCAACACATCAGTCGTGGATTCCGCGGATTCCAGAGTAGAAGCCTGATGATCATTCCAGTTGACCATAGAGTCAACCGACACCAATGCCTTCTTGTCATCTTTAACCTCCTGAACCTTGAAAGCGGAGTACCTGCTCTTTTCCTGATCATTCTTGCTAGGGCACTCTCTTGCAAAGTGACCCTGTTGCTGGCAGTTATAGCACCGTACCTTGCTTCTATCGAATCTTGCTGGCTCCCGAGGGTTGTAATTAAACTTCCTTCCTGCTTTCTTCTCAAACTTGTGAACCCTAAGAGTAAGCATGGCCATCTGCCATTTAAGATCTATCTCATCCAGATCCAGCTTATCGATCTGTTTGAAGTCATCAAACGCAAGTTGTTGTTCAGCAGTAACATCAGCCACAAAATAATGAAGAACAGCTTCTACCATACTACCAGACTTGGCAGGAGGATCAGAAGCAGAAGACATGGGACTAGATGCATATGACATGGGACCAGTATGCTGAATAGTATGCTGGATAGTATGCTGGGGAGACACATTATTGCTCTGGCTACTTGCATATGACATGGGACTAGATGCCATAGAGCTCACAAAGGCTGAATTAGCAGGAGTGGGAAAAGAGTCACTCGTATATCCTCTCACATGAGGTTCGAATGTTCTGAGCCTATGAAACAAATCATCAAAACTGATATAATCAAGCCCACCTTTGGCTTTAAGAGAGATTACCACCTGGTTCCAAGAGTAGGGTAAGGCTTTAAGAAACCTTGCATTAACATCACCATCACCAGGCTTGGACCGAAGTTGATTCAACTGGCTCAATATCTTCTGGAACCTATCATACCCTTGATTCAGGCCTTCAGTTTCTGAGATTTTGAATTCTGTGAACTCATCTCTCAGCATGGACCTTCGCATTTTCTTTGACTCCTCATTCCCGCCAAACCTTGCTTTTATGCCATTCCAGATCTCTCTGGCATCATCCAAATGGTAGAAGTCACCCATGTGATCTTCAGGAAGAGATTGAAGCAAAATTGTTTTTGCTTTTACCTCCTTCTGAATAGCGATGATTTCCTCATGAGTTTTAGGGTCAAGAAGAGTAATATTACCGTTCTTGTCTCATCCAGTAAGCTTTCTGCTGTTTCCATTCAGAATGATCTTCCAAAGATCTTGATCAGTGTTGGTGATCCACCATTCCATCTTCATTGCCCAGTTATCATATTCACCTTTCTTCAGAAGAGGGAATTTTCCATTCGTGTTGGAAACCGTAGCCAGGATCTGCTGAGGTTGCACAATTTTAGGAGTGCCTTCTTCTCCTGTTTGAGTAGAAGTTGAGGCAGACATGATAAACAGATTGTTAGTAATAAGAGAACTTGATTCTGCTTGTATAGAGACCCTCCCAGGCTCTGATACCACTTGTTGAGTCTATTAGATATAGATCTTGCAGCCTGTCAGGACCGGTGAATGACTTCTGTAATCACAAGTCAAATCACAAAGAGACTCTATACACAATATGAATGTAGAATATAAATATAAACAAGAGAAATAGAATAACTATAAAAACTTGATCCTTTCTAAGGATTTCTAATATTGATAAAGACTAGAACTACGTTTTGTGAAGGTGTCCATAACCCTTCTACCTAAGGTTCCTTTTATACTACAAGGAAACCCTAATACAGCATACAAGAAAACATGTAAAACTGATATGCATATCTTCTCCTAATATAACTCATGCATATCCTAACAAAATATTAAGTAAATAATAAAGTTTGACTTTGACTAGGACCGGGAGCAGGACTTGCTCCTACTACGACTAGGACCAGGAGGAACTACATACCTCCTAGTCTACCTATTACATATAACTATTACAATGGTCCTAACAGATGAAGTCCCCATTCCTGAATTCAAACAAGGAACTGACCCAGTTGAAGTGTTAGCCACTATGTCTGCTTATCTCACAAGGACATTAAGCAAACGAGGATTTAGAGGACCAGCTCCTACTAACAATCAGCTGAGGAATTCATCCAATTCTCTCCAGCAAGCTACTATTGAGAATGGCAGGGTAATGGTTCAACCTATTCAACCTTATCAGGGGAGACCTACTACATCAACCACCAATGCACGCACGGTCAATCCTGCTCCACTGGTCAACACTCCTCCACGGGCTAATTCCACAGGCAAGTTGAGAATGATTACATGCTACAATTGTAAGGAAGAAGGTCACATGTCCAGGGATTGCAAAAAACCCAAGAGGAGAAGGGATGGTCAATGGTTTGCAGAGAAGATTTATCTGGTAAACTCTCAGGCACAAGGAAGGGAACTTGATGAAGAGGAGCTTGCATTTCTTGCTGATCCAGGGATTGCTGAACAAGACGTTGTCACTACACAGAATGCAGCATACCAAGCAGATGATCTTGATGCTTATGACTCAGACTGCGATGAACTTCAATCTGCACAGGCAGCTCTTATGGAAACTATCTCTAGCCTAGGGCCAGAAAAAAGATCTGAGGTACTTATTAATACCACTGATAATACCACTGATACTAGTATTCAACTACATCAAGTTGTGCAAGAGAGTGCTGATTCGAATGAGTCTTCGGTGGTGAGTCTTTCAAATGAGGAGACAATCAATGATAGTAATATCAATGTGAGTACCCAGACTTTGAGTGAATCACAACCGGGAGCCATTTCGCATACGCATACTCCTGCTCAACAAGATTTGGTCATGGTTCCTGCTACATTACTTAGCCAAATGAATGCTGCACTCTTAGAAACCCTAGCTAAGAATAAGAATTTGTCTGATGAGCTTGCTTTAAGCAACGAGAAAGTTCAAACTTTGGAATTAGTTCCTTCGTCTAGTGTTCTAACAAATCCCGAATATGATCATTTTCGAAACAAACAAATGGGTCATTTGCAAGAAATTGAAACCTTAAGAGCAGATCTTTCTAACGAACTTAGAGAAAAAGAGTTAGTGGTCACTAATTTTCAAAAACTTCAAACGGATTTTGAGTTACTCGAGTCTAAAAAGAATGAAATGGAAATTAATGCAGCTAATAAGATTAGAAGTCTAGATTATTTGCTCTTAAGACAATACGCTGCCTCTCAACTAGTGCACTTATTTGATTCTTCGTTTAGAGAATTTAACTTATCACGTCAAAAAGGCCTTCCCCCTAACCAACGGTATGCAAAACAAGCTTTTAACCATAGTCCAAGACTTTATAATGCAACCCAATTAGGATTGGTCTTAGACCCGATTGTTATTTTCGATGATTGCACAAATAAGGATCTAGTTGATGAGAATCGGTCATATAACTTTGCAAAATATCCCGAGTGTGATTATTTTAAAATGAATCAGGAGCTTGCAAAAACGGATTTTAGAATTCGCTTCCATATGGATAAAGATCTCATCACAGCACCAACCTACATGTTAAATGAAGAAAACCCTAGTACACTTCCTACACTTGTCAAAATGGAAGGTCCTAAGGAAATTCCAAAGGATCTTCCACCTGTTAGCACTGTATGGTTAAACTTGCAAGAGACTAATCAATGCTTTACTAATTTTGACAAGGTCATTTTGGAATGTACGACTTCAAATGGCCTAAACGCTGGAGAATGGGCTTTCGAACACATGACCGAGGTGTTTAAGAATGAGATCAATCCGTTTGTCGAAAGTCTAAAAGGAAGTTTTGCATCTCTTTCGGAAAATCTTGAGTTTGAAATTGCAGAAGTTCAAAAAGTGTTTTATGAAATGACACCGCTTACGAACTACAATTAATTGAAAAGGAAAAGATTTTATCCGAATATGACCGATTCTTGTCCCAAGTAATTTCGTGTGATGTACTTACTACTGTGAATGTTAATTATTCGAATGAACTTACATCAGCTATGATTAACTGTGATGTTGTGAATATATGTGATGATGTGTGTGATCTCTCTGTAAATGTTGCTGATACTGTAAATGAGGTAGATAATCATTCTTGTCACGAATCTAACGCTGAATTTTTAAAGCTTCAAGATTCTTACAATTTACTTTCAAAACGTTTTAATCAACTTGAACAACACTCTATATCTTTAGAATTAAAACAACAAACTCAAAATGATGATCTTTTGATAACAAATAGTTGTGAAAACAGTGTTGAGACGAGTGACAAGATGATTGCAATAGTTAAGGCATTAGAGGAAGAGATCATGAGATTAAAGAGAGATGTGTCATCAAATGAAACACTAAAATTGGAACTAGAGGCTGCATAGTCTAAAAACCAGGACTTAGAAATTAGACTTTCGTCTATTCTAGGGGAGATGGATCGTGCAAGACAGGGAATGTCCAAACTTTATGGTTCACTAGAAGAACGCTTCGCTTTTAATGCGGCACAGCAACAATCTTATGTTGAACAATTAAACCAAAAATGTGAGGAAATATCTGACTTAAACATCCTGCTCATTGACAAAAACATGGTTTTGGCCGAGTTAAAGGAGACACTTCTTCTCACCCGACAAGAAGCTGTTAATAACTTAGCTACCAACTCTGCACCGTCCTCTAGTGCTCCAACAACCAAGTCAGTAGTGCTTTATAAGAACCCGCTCCATAAGAAAAACCCGGTTACCTACGATGATTATATGAGGAATGCAATTAAGCATGTAGATCTTGTTAGGGATATTTTAGACGATCTTTATGCCTTAGATCCCTCAAGTAGCTACTATTACTCAGCTCATGAATATATTAAGCGAGTTCAATATTGCTTAGCATATTTGCAATACATAGGTAAACCAGGTTCTGCACTACTCACTAATCGACCCATTGCTGTAACTCCATTCAATAAGACCCCAGGAGAAAAACCGTCATTGACACCATCAAGTAAGGCACCTTTAAAATCTGTTGCTAATGTTCCCACTTTGCCTTCTACAAGATTAAAAGAGTCTACTAAGGCTAAAGGATCGCCACTCAAGAAAGATAAGATCAAGCCCTCCACTAGTAGTACCAACAAGAAGAAAGTAGAAGCTCACCATAGGAATGTTTTGTCAGATTTAAATAAAAAGAATCATGTTAAGACTAAAAGCTCTGCGCCTGTGTAGAAGCCTAAACCATTCGTGAATTCTAATTTAAAATGTTGGAATTGTAATGAATGTATGTTTTCCCAACGTCATGATTTGTGTCTTATTGATCATGTGAATGAAATGAATGCCATTAGGAATGATCTTGAATGGAAGCCAACTGGTAGAACTCGTGCCCAAGTTGGATGGCAATGGCGTCCCACTGGTAGGACCTTTACATTAGATGGAACAATGTGCCCTTTAACTAGGAATGCATCCATTGAGGTTAGGTCTCAGCGTCCTTTAGTTAGGAACACTAGCACTAAAGTATGGAAACAACGCCCTTTAATTAGGTCAGCCCCCACTATAGTGCCTATCAGTGAAGAAATACCTCAGGATTTAAGCCAACTAGAATCTACACCACCAACTAGGAAGAAGGCTAGGAAATCTAAGAAACCTAAAGTTAGCAAATCTAAGATTATTAAATCTGTACCTACTAATAACAAGGAACATTCAGATTCCGATACCTCTACATTGTCCTCGTCTGGTGATATTTTCAGGTGGTCCAAATCATCCTCTGTTATTTGGACTCCGGTTGTTCAAAACATATGACCGGAGATCGCTTGATGCTCCGAAATTTCGTCAGCAAGTTTCTTGGAACGGTTAAATTCGGTAATGATCATATTGCAAAGATAATGGGGTATGGTGAATATCAGATTGGAAACGTTACGATTTCAAGGGTATACTATGTAGAAGGTCTTGGTCATAATTTATTTTCAGTAGGACAGTTTTGTGATTCCAACCTAGAGGTTGCTTTTCGACAACATACTTGTTTCATCCGCAACTTGGAAGGAAAAGACTTGTTGAAGGGATCTCGTGGTGCAAATCTTTATACGTTGTCCCTACAAGACAGGATGGCCGCCTCTCCAGTATGTCTTCTCTCTAAAGCATCTAAGACCAAGTCATGGTTATGGCATCGCAGATTATCTCATCTCAACTTTGATGCTATTAATCATCTGGCTAAAAACGAATTAGTTCGTGGTCTTCCAAAGCTCAAATTTCACAAGGATCATTTATGTTCCGCGTGTTCAAGGGGGAAAAGTACCAAGAAATCATACAAGCCCAAAGCTGAAGACACTAATCAAGAAAAACTTCATCTTTTGCATATGGATCTTTGTGGGCCAATGAGAACCGAAAGTGTGAGCGGTAAGAAATTCATCCTTGTTATTGTGGATGATTTCTCCAGGTTTACATGGGTTAGATTTCTACGTACAAAGGATGAAGCACCGAAGGCTATCATCACTTTTCTGAAATTCATTCAGGTACGTTTAAATACTACTGTCCGCCGTATTCGTACAGATAATGGAACAGAGTTCGTCAACCAGACTCTTCGTGCTTACTATGAAGAAGTTGGTATCTCACATGAAACATCCGCTGCACGTACTACACAACAAAACGGTGTCGTTGAAAGACGGAATCGTACGCTTATGGAAGCTGCTAGGACTATGCTGATTTATGCGAACGCTCCATTGTTCTTGTGGGCAGAAGCTATATCTACTGCATGTTTCACCCAAAACCGCTCTATTATTAGGAAACGCCATGGAAAAACACCTTACGAGCTTCTACATGATCGTAAACCCGATGTTTCATTCTTTCATGTGTTTGGTGCTCTTTGTTATCCAAACATTAATAGTGAGAACTTGGGCAAACTTCAACCGAAAGCCGATATAGGTATTTTCATTGGTTACTCACCCTCCAAGAAAGCATACCGAATTTACAACCGTCGTCTTGGTAAGATAGTAGAAACTATGGACGCAGATTTCGATGAGCTGACAGCGATGGCTTCTGAGCAACGCAGCTCTGAACCCGCGCTTCATGAGATGGGAACCGGTGCTATTAGTTCCGGATTAGTTCCCAATAATCCTACTTCTACCTCATTTTTACCACCTACAAGGCCCGAGTGGGATAAACTGTTTCAACCGTTGTTTGATGAATTCTTTGATCCCCCAAATGATGAAGTTCCAGCACCTGTAGTGATAGCTCCAATTCCTGAAGTTGTTGCTCAAGCTAATGAAGCTTTATCTAATGCATCTTCAATTAACATTGAACCGGATGCACCTTTACCAAGTGATTCTCAAACTACACCTGAATCGTCACCCTTACTTGTGCCTAATGATGTTGAAGAGGATTCAATTGATCACGATTTGAAATATTCTCACCTACAAGAGCTTCCTTTCTTTGGTGTACCGATACCTGAAAACCCTTCAGCCGCTTCTACCTCAGAAGAAGCTCCTTCAATTGTTCACTCCAGACCACCTAGGATTGAAAAACATAGCACCAAATGGACAAAAGATCACCCAATTAGGAATGTCATTGGTAGTCTCGATCGACCAGTCTCAACACGCCATCAATTACAAGAGAGTGCACTCTATTGCTACTTTGATGCATTTCTCTCCGAAGTTGAACCTAAAAATTGGCAACAGGCTATGACTCAATCATCTTGGATTGAAGCCATGTGATACAAGGTTTTTGCTAGGGTTCAAAATATGATTCTCGGAATCCTCTCGAATTGATCTCGGTTTAAAGTGGAATGATTTGTTCTTGGTGACAAAAAGTGGGTTTAGTTTTCTAATCTACTGAACAGAGAAATGAATAAAGTAAAGAAAGACTTAAACTTGAAACAATCAACAATTAAAAGGCAACACTTGAATTTAAACAAAACAACAACTGAAAAATTACCCTATGCGGAATGTTCCCTATTCGGAATATTGTGCTCCAAACGGAAAATAAGTCATGCGGAAAACTGAGCTATTCGGAAAAGTTGTTTATGCGGAAAAATTAGTCTATTCGGAAAAACACACCTATGCGGAAAAATTAGTCTATTCGGAAAGATATTCTATGCGGAATAAAAGGCGTATTCGGAAAAACACCCTTATGCGGAAAAACACAATCCTATTCGGAAAAATAACTCTATTCGGAAAAAAATGGCTTATGCGGAAAGTAAGTGCTATTCGGAATATCTGGGATATTCCGAATAAAGAAGAAAAATAACCACTACTCGGAATAATTGAAATATTCTGAATAGACACAACCCCAGAATCCCTATTCGGAATCTGGGAAACTCAGTACTGTAAAAGTCGAAGAACAGGGGACTCGGTTTTAATCCAAAATCAAACTCAATAAGCAAAAAGGTTTTACCAAATTAACCACAAATCATTTAAATATCATAAGTAACAAATCCCACCAATAAAAACACTAAATCAACAACTTTTTAAGATCAAACTTGAATCAAATAAAAACTTAAGAACTTTGAATAAAAATGGAGATGAACAAGATGAATGAAAAGATGGAAATAAAAGATTAATGTAAAGGTAACAAGAGTAAAGATTGAACACTTACAAGATTGAAAGAAAATTAAAAATCACCAAACACCCTAATGGTGTTGGTGAAGCTACGAACCAAAGGAACTGGGAAAAGAAAAATGAAAGCTAACTCCCTAAAATGTGAAGGAAAAACTATTTATAGTCCTAGTGGTTGGTTGGTGAGTGGGCTTTCTCCCTTTCTTCTTGTCTTCTCGTCTTTTCAGAAAAGTTGACGTTTTCGATTCTGATTCGGGATTTGTCGTCGATTAAATTCAACTTGTCTTTTAATTTCTTCGTTTAATAGACTGGAGTTTCTTCGACATATGTAAATCTTCCGTCTTTGGTCCTTTTCTTCGATAAATCTTCAAATAGGCCCATTGACTTCAAATCTTTTGCATCTCTTGGACAATAGACTTCGACTTTAGTCTTTTTCCTTGATAAAACCCGTGCAATCCCATGTTTTCTTTAATATTCATCCGGTTCGCTCTGTAAACACAATAAACACAAAAACCACGCATAATTCCAAACAAATGATATTAAATACGTGTTTTGGTCTTGTTTTAGCCAGAATTAAGTGGTGAAAGGATGGGTGTTTACACACCTATCAAATCCCTACACTTAACCATTGCCATGCCCTCATGCAATGCTTAGTGATAAAGCAATTTTACACTTTTCTCATAATCAATCAACCTTGGCCTTATTCAAATACTACTAAATAAAAATTAAAGTACTAAGGGAAATTAAAACTTTAAAGTAAACAAAAGGAAAGAAATAACTTGCAAAGAAATCAAAGACTTACATTAGGGCTTTGGTGCTGCGAAGATTTATCATCCTCAAGTTTCACGTTCCCCAAACTAAGCTTAAAAACGAGATCATTGTTATTATAAGTTAGCAATTCAAACACTTACACACATGGCTTAATTAAATGCTTAAACTCCCTTATTCCTAGGTGTATCTCTTATATTTTATTTTTGTCTTAGAATGATCATGAAGAGCATTTTTGGACTTATTTCGATAGTTTATTTAGGCTGAAAGCAAAGTAGGACGATTTGATCAATAGTTAGCTAAAGGACAAAATCTCTTAAAACTGCTTCTCGGGATATCAAAAAGTTCATATCTTGGCATAACTTGGTTCACGATTTGAGACCTTTCTCGGGCCGATATTTGGCGTGTTCTTCATACTTCATATCTTCGAGAGACGTTCTTGAGATAATGGTCTTCTCATCATAATAGAGTTTCTTCACTTGGAGACTTTTGAGGGGTACTCCAACTTTGTTGACCACGACTTCATGATTATTTCTTCAATCTCTAATTGGGATTTTGAGATACAACGATCCGCCTCCTTTTTGGACTTGGATCTATTTATCCTCATACCTTGTTAGGGTCTTTTCGGATAGACTTCTCCATGATCTTTATGGGAGTTGATTGCTTTTCGTCGTGAGTCTTGATCCTTCATATTGACTTTGGGAATAATGCTTTTCACATCACTTCGGATCTTCAACAATAAAATTGAATCCTCATGCCTTGTTAGGGCCTTTTCGGACTCGCCAATCTTCGCGCCCTGCTTCATAAGTTATGCCTTGGCTATGAACTCTTATCATTACCGAGCAACTTTTAAACGATCTTGGGCTAGAAGATAAGTAACTTTTCAAATCGTACGACCTTACTTATTGCAGATAAATTATTAGCAAGTGATGGGAGAATAGGCAAATAATTACACCAAGTGAGCTTGCGCAAGAATACCCACTTATAATTGACTCTATCAATTCTCGTTCTCCACAATTTAAAATCTCAAGTAATGAGACTCGTGGACACTTAACCTAATAAACCAATTAAGGTCTACATGGTTAAGGATACTAGCTAGAATAAACTTGGATAAGTCTATTCGGGTTGAGTCAAAATAATCGCAACGGGCCTAATATGTCAAAGATTTCTAAACTAGCTACACCACTTATTAATATTTTTGACTTTATTGCGGGATATATACATATGAAAGCAACGATAAAAATTTAAAAATTACAACTAAATGGCCAAAGTTAATAAAAAATTTGAAAAATGTTGAAAAATAGGATTTTCTGGTTAAATGAAGGCATTTTCATGGAAAAGTCCACTTAAAACTTCGATAGAAGTCCCCCCTACACTTAAGATAAACATTGTCCTCAATGTTTAAGCATGTGGGAAAAGTCTCCCCTACACTTATGACATTGTGCACGTTGGTTAACTCGAGTTAAGGAAGAGACAACTAAAGTGATCAATTTCAAATGTGAGTATGAAGAAAATTGAATCACGATAGTTGAGAGATAGAACCGGATTTCGGATAACACGGGAGCACGGTTCTTCAAAGATTTCCAAGATTGCAGTTATCCCTGTAATCACATCACCACACAAACACAAACGACCTATAGAGGTCCTCCCCTACACTTAGGGGGTTAAAGGGATAGATACTCGGGCTGCCTCCCAAGGAGCGCTTGTTTTTGATAACCGAGTCACGAGCCTGACTCGACCCAAATTCAGTTCATGGGGAACCTGGTGAGGGATGGAATCATCTCCTGAGAGATGTCCTCACCAAAGTACAACTTCAGACGCTGGCCATTCACCTTGAAAGTGGGCCCATTTGGCTGAGAAAGCTCAATGGTCCCATATGGAAAGATGTTGGCGACGGTGAATGGACCAGACCAGCGGCTCTTCAACTTGCCAGATAAGATCTTCAACCGAGAGTTAAAAAGTAAGACTTGATCACCAACATGGAACTCTCGGTTCTTGATTTTTGCGTCATGGAGGATCTTCGTCTTCTCTTTGTAGATCAGCGAGTTCTCATAGGCTTCATTCCTCAGTTCATTGAACTCGTTGAGTTGAATCTTACGATGATCACCGACTTTGTTGATGTCGAAGTTAGCCCACTTCAAGGCCCAGTGCGCCTTATGCTCCAGCTCGATGGGAAGGTGGCATGCTTTCCCGTACACAAGACGATAAGGTGTACAACCGATCGGGGTCTTATAAGCAGTACGGAAAGACCACAGAGAATCATCTAACTTATCGGCCCACGCGGCACGATGCTCTCCCACAGTACGCTCCAAAATTCGCTTCAATCCACGGTTGGATATCTCGGCCTGCCCATTGGTTTGGGGATGATAGGCGGTGGAAAGACGGTGATTGACACCATACTTAGCCATGACTCTTGCAAATTGATCGTTGCAAAAATGAGTCCCGCGGTCACTGATAATAGCACGAGGAACGCCGAATCGAGCGAACAACGATTTCAGAAAGTTACAAACCACCCTTGCATCATTAGTAGGTAAAGCTTTGGCTTCAACCCACTTTGAAACGTAGTCAACGGCTACAAGGATGTATTTGTTTCCTTTAGAGGAAGGAAAAGGCCCCATAAAGTCGATACCCCAAACATCAAAGATTTCACATTCTTGAATGAAATTCTGAGGCATCTCGTCTTTATGTGTGATCGTGCCTTGTTTTTGGCAAGCATCACATCGTTTAACCATATCGTGAGCGTCACGATAGATGGTGGGCCAATAAAATCCCGAATCAAACACTTTTTTGGCGGTGTAGTTGGGACCAAAGTGACCACCAGTGGGTCCTTTGTGGCAGGCATCAAGGATTTCTAAAGCTGCCGGTCCATCAACACATCGGCGAATAATCAAGCCGGCACATTGTTTGAAAAGATACGGGTCATCCCAGAAGTAAGTCTTAATATCGTTAAAGAACTTCTTATTTTTCTAGGATGTTAACCCGTCAACGAGAATGCCACCCGCCAAGTAGTTTGCAATGTCCGCAAACCACGGGGTTTCATCAGCAGTCGAGTTGATAGACATTAAGGTCTCCAAGGGAAAAGAATCATTGATTTCTTTGTTCGGATGATCCCCTTGGTAAGGATCCTCAAGTCTACTAAGATGATCCGCGGCTAGGTTTTCAGCTCCTTTTTTATCGCGAATTTCGATTTTAAATTCTTGGAGTAGCAAAACCCAGCGAAGAAGTCTTGGTTTGGAATCTTGCTTTGTCAACAAGTACTTCAGCGCGGAATGATCGGTATACACAATTGTTGTAGAAAGGACAAGATAGGGGCGGAATTTTTCAAAAGCATAGACAACAGCTAAAAGCTCTTTTTCTGTTGTCGTATAATGCAATTGTGCCCCCATCATTGTCTTGCTAGCGTAATGGATCGGTTGGAAGTGTTTGTTCACTCTTTGTCCCAGAACCGCTCCAATAGCAAAATCACTAGCATCGCACATCAACTCAAAGGGAAGCTCCCAATTAGGGGTAACCAAGACGGGTGACTTAGTTAGCTTATCCTTAAGCGAGTTGAAGGCTTCAAGATAATCTTTGGAGAAGATAAAAGGAGTATCTTTTTCCAAGAGGTGGGTCATCGGGCGAGCGATTTGAGAAAAATCCTTGATGAATCGACGGTAGAAGCCCGCATGACCCAGGAAACTTCTTACACCCTTCACGGTTGAAGGTGGAGGCAACTTTGCGATAACATCGACTTTAGCACGGTCTACTTCAAGACCAGCTTTGGAAATCTTGTGTCCCAGCACGGTGCCTTCTTTTACCATAAAATGGCATTTTTCCCAATTCAGAACTAGGCGAGTGTCTTCGCACCGCTTGAGCATACGTTCCAAATTGGCAAGGCAAGAAGAGAATGAATCCCCGAAGACCGAGAAATCATCCATGAAGACTTCCATGGTTTGTTCAACCATGTCATGGAAGATAGCTAACATGCACCTTTGGAAAGTCCCGGGCGCATTACATAAGCCAAAAGGCATTCGTTTGTAAGCAAAAGTGCCATAGGGACAAGTGAATGTTGTCTTCTCTTGATCTTGGGGATCGATGGGTATTTGGAAATAACCCGAGAAACCATCAAGAAAGCAGTAATATTCATTACCCGCTAAGCGTTCAAGCATTTGGTCCATAAAAGGTAGAGGGAAATGAGCCTTTCTCGTGGCATCATTGAGTTTGCGGTAGTCTATACAAACTCTCCACCCAGTAACGAGACGAGTGGGAATCAACTCGTTGTGTTCATTGGGAACAACGGTTATTCCGCCCTTCTTGGGCACACAATGGATTGGACTAACCCATGGTGAATCCGAAATAGGGTAAATCATACCCGCATCAAGAAGTTTGATAACCTCTGTTTTGATGACTTCATGGATTTTTGGATTCACCCTTCGTTGGCTTTGAATTGTGGGCTTAAAGTCGTCCTCCATGAGAATTTTGTGTGTGTAGAAGTGAGGATCAATTCCACGAATATCCGAAACTTCCAAGCAATAGCCTTCTTATGATCTTTCAATACGGCGACAAGTCGGGCTTTCTCTTCATCCTTCAAATCCTTAGCAATGATGACTGGCGACTTCTTCTCTTCTTCAAGTAAGACATACTCAAGATGGGGCGACAACTCCTTAAGTTCTAAATCCGGAGGATTTTCGACGGGATGCGTATTCGAAGTCGGAGTATCGATAGCAATGACAGTGGGAGATGGAGGGGAAGGATTGTCTTCTTTGAGAAGGTTTGCAATGAAACTGAGATCTTCATCCCAATTGGTAGTAGAATCGTCATTGTCTAAATGCACATCTCCCATGGTGGCTTCCAAATCTTTCCAAAGGAAATCACTTTCTCCAAATAGAGATAGTGAGGAGTCGATAGAGGAAACGGTCTCAACATTGGGAAGAGAGGTAGGAATGTTTTTACAAGCATCTTTGAAATGTTCTTCACAAGCCTCATCAAGAACGTCAATACAATTAACACTCTCCTAAGAATAAGGCTGTTTAGAAAGCTTTCCCATGTTGAAGACTACTTTATCGTCACCCACTCTCATGATAAGCTCACCGGCTTCAACATCGATGAGAGTGTGACCGGTCCTCAAGAATGGACGACCAACAATGAGTGGCACACGGGGGTCCATCTCGTAGTCGACGACAACGAAATCAGCAGGAAAGGTGAATTTGTCGACTCCTACAATGACGTCTTCGGCTATCCCCACTGGATAAGCAACCGTACGGTTTGCTAATTCCAAAGTCATTTTGGTGGGGACTAGCTCTGGGAGAGATAATTGCTTCCAAATACTTAGAGGCATGAGATTAATACTGGCACCTAGATCGGCTAAGGCCATGCAATTCTCTACTCCCGGGAAATTGCAAGGGATAAGAAAACGACCCGGATCACCAAGCTTAGTTGGCAATTTCCTTAAGAGCACTGCAGAGCAATTCTCATTAAGTTGGGTGTTGGCAATATCGAGGATCTTTTCCTTGTCGCTCAGAAGATCTTTAAACATTTTCGCGTATTTGGGCATGTGAGCGAGAGCCTCAGCGAAGGAGATATTGAAATTCAGTTGTTTAAACATTTTAAGAAAGTTAGAAACCTGAATATCGTCCTTGCTTTTGAGCTTCTCTTTCCTCAACCTAGATGGATAAGGTATATTGGAAGAAGAGGAAGGCTTTGGAAGAATAGGATCATTCACAACCACGGGTGGAGGAGGGGTAGAAGGAAGAGGTGGAGAAATTGGGGAAGGAGAAGGAGGAGGAATAGGAGCAGGCACAGGTGACTCGTTCTCCTTAGGCACAATCACCGGCGGAGGTATAGGAAGCTCGGGTTCCTTGGTACCTTTGCCACTTCGAGTGATGATTGCTTTCATCTCCCCTCTTGGATTAGCAACGGTATTACTCGGAAGAGTACCCGAAGAAGAGGGTTGATTACCTTGGAAGAAACTAGCCATCATGTTCCTCAAGTCATTCGTCTGACTATCCAACGTGTTTCGCATGTCGGCTCTTAAATCATTTCCTTGCTTTACCAAGTCTGCCTTCAAGTTTCGCACTTCCTGTTGGAGATTTTCCACAATCACATCATTGGTCCTCATGTAGGTTGCAACCTCTTGGTGTAATGCAGTGGTGGTTTGGTTGGGAGGAGCATTGTATGCAGGTGGTTGGTAAGCAGGTTGTTGGTAGACTTGATTGTTACATTGAGGCGGTTGTTGCTGCTTGTGATGAGGGATGTATGGTTGTCGAGGCTGTTGTTGTTTTTGAGGAGGGCGATTGAGGTTTTGTTGTTGGTTTGGGTTGGTAGGAGGGAAACCAGGTGGTGAAAGATAGTTGTTGCTGCGGTAGCTAAGCAAGTTACGGTCACCTTGAGGTCTAGCTTGATAAGCAGGTTGAGGATAGGTGCCATATGCCGCATTCACAGTCTCAGCAGGGTAGTCTTGGGTGGCGGTACAAGTCGTGTAAGAGTGAGGACGACCGCATATCTCACAAGGTTGGCTGACAGCGTTCACTTGAGCGTGTTTGGTGTTGTTGCTGTTGTTGTTGCTGACAGTGTGGGTGACAAGCGATTCAAGAAGCGTAGTGATTTTGTCTAATCACTTGTCGCTGTCACTAGTGCTAGCACTAGCGACATTGGTCCGAACACTCTTGGTTTGCACACGAGATTTATTCTCAATGATGTCCCAAGCAGCATTGGAAGTCTTAGCCAATAGATTACCCCCCGAGGCACTGTTCAGTGAATCTTGGTCACTCATGCTTAAACCATTGTAAAAAGTATTAATTTGATGTACTTTGGTAAAACCATGTTGTGGGCATTTTCTTAAAAGATCTTTAAAACGATCCCAAGATTCATTGAACGACTCATCGTACTTTTGTTCAAAATTTATGATCTCATTCCGCAAAGCGGTAGTACGAGAGGGTGGAAAAAAGTAATTGATAAACTTTGTTTCCAAATCCGTCCACGAGAGAATACTCTGTGGCGGTTCCTTAGCAAGCCAATGCCGGGCTTGTCCCTCTGAAGAAAAGGGAAAAAGTTGTAACCTTATAACCTCTTGTGGAACACCATTGAACTTGACCGTGTTGGTGAGTTGCAAGAATCTATTGATATGGTCGTGAGGATCATCAATGGTGCGTCCCAAGAATGGTTGAGCGGAGACCATCTGGATAAAGCCTGATTTTAGCTCGAAATTGTTGGCTGCAATTGCTGGTATAACAATCGGATCAGTGTTGCCATCGACATGAGCTTGCAGCAATTCAATCATCGGGCGATTATCCGGAAGGGGCTCATTGTTGTTGTTATTGTTCATGTGGTTGAAAGGCGGGTTGTTGTTGTTATTATTGTTTGGAGGTGGTACACCGGCCATGTCTAAGTGATCGAGAGGCTCGGGCTCTTGATATGACGTGGATCGAGTGCGCATACACCTGCAAAAGAACGAACAAAGAAAAACAAAGCAAAAATATTTTTGGTTCTTATGTTTTTTTAATTTTTTTGTATTTTTGAAAATTTTATATTTTTTAGTGTTTTTGAAAGTTTTTATGAAAAAGTAACGTTCACGGGGAACGGATCCCAAAATCCAAGTTCTCACAAAAACTTTTGATCTTAACGAGAAGAGCCGGCAGCGGCGCCATTTGATACAAGGTTTTTGCTAGGGTTCAAAATATGATTCTCGGAATCCTCTCGAATTGATCTCGGTTTAAAGTGGAATGATTTGTTCTTGGTGACAAAAAGTGGGTTTAGTTTTCTAATCTACTGAACAGAGAAATGAATAAAGTAAAGAAAGACTTAAACTTGAAACAATCAACAATTAAAAGGCAACACTTGAATTTAAACAAAACAGCAACTGAAAAATTACCCTATGCGGAATGTTCCCTATTCGGAATATTGTGCTCCAAACGGAAAATAAGTCATGCGGAAAACTGAGCTATTCGGAAAAGTTGTTTTATGCGGAAAAATTAGTCTATTCGGAAAAACACACCTATGCGGAAAAATTAGTCTATTCGGAAAGATATTCTATGCGGAATAAAAGGCGTATTCGGAAAAACACCCTTATGCGGAAAAACACAATCCTATTCGGAAAAATAACTCTATTCGGAAAAAATGGCTTATGCGGAAAGTAAGTGCTATTCGGAATATCTGGGATATTCCGAATAAAGAAGAAAAATAACCACTACTCGGAATAATTGAAATATTCCGAATAGACACAACCCCAGAATCCCTGTTTGGAATCTGGGAAACTCAGTACTGTAGAAGGCGAAGAACAGGGGACTCAGTTTTAATCCAAAATCAAACTCAATAAGCAAAAAGGTTTTACCAAATTAACCACAAATCATTTAAATATCATAAGTAACAAATCCCACCAATAAAAACACTAAATCAACAACTTTTTAAGATCAAACTTGAATCAAATAAAAACTTAAGAACTTTGAATAAAAATGGAGATGAACAAGATGAATGAAAAGATGGAATTAAAGGATTAATGTAAAGGTAACAAGAGTAAAGATTGAAAACTTACAAGATTGAAAGAAAATTAAAAATCACCAAACACCCTAGTGGTGTTGGTGACGCTACGAACCAAAGGAACTGGGAAAAGAAAAATGAAAGCTAACTCCCTAAAATGTGAAGGAAGAAACTATTTATAGTCCTAGTGGTTGGTTGGTGAGTGGGCTTTCTCCCTTTCTTCTTGTCTTCTCGTCTTTTCAGAAAAGTTGACGTTTTCGATTCTGATTCGGGATTTGTCTCGATTAAATTCAACTCGCCTTTTAATTTCTTCGTTTAATAGACTGGAGTTTCTTCGACATATGTAAATCTTCCGTCTTTGGTCCTTTTCTTCGATAAATCTTCAAATAGGCCCATTGACTTCAAATCTTTTGCATCTCTGGGACAATAGACTTCGACTTTAGTCTTTTTCCTTGATAAAACCCGTGCAATCCCATGTTTTCTTTAATATTCATCCGGTTCGCTCTGAAAACACAATAAACACAAAAACCACGCATAATTCCAAACAAATGATATTAAATACGTGTTTTGGTCTTGTTTTAGCCAGAATTAAGTGGTGAAAGGATGGGTGTTTACACACCTATCACCATGCAGGAGGAACTAAATGAATTCCAAAGACTTGAAGTATGGGAATTAGTTCCTCTCCCTGTCAAGGTTAACATCCTTACTTTGTTGTGGGTTTATAAGGTTAAACTCGATGAGATGGGTGCAGTTTTGAAAAATAAGGCTAGATTGGTTGCTAGAGGATACAAACAAGCCTTGGGTATCGACTTTGAAGAATCTTGTGCTCCTGTTGCAAGATTGGAGGCTATTAGACTATTCATTGCGTATGTTGCTCATATGAACATGATCGTCTATCAAATGGATGTGAAGACGGCATTTTTGAATGGTGAACTAAGGGAAGAAGTCTATGTTAGTCACCCGGATAGGTTCGTTAGCACGGAGTTTCCTAATCATGTGTACAAGCTTAAGAAGGCTCTTTATGGGTTGAAACAAGCTCCACGCGCGTGGTATGATCTCCTTTCAACATATCTCATCTCGGAAGGCTTCTCCAAAGGCAAGGTGGACCCCACTCTATTCACTCTCAAGGAGGACAACGACATGATACTGGTACAAATTTATGTTGATGATATAATATTTGCTGCCTCTAACATAGAATTGTCAAAACGCTTTGAGAAGATAATGTCCACACGCTTTCAGATGTCAATGATGGGAAAAATTTCATTTTTCTTAGGATTACAAATTTCTCAGAATCCCAGAGGCATCTTTATTAATCAATCCAAATATGCTCTAGAATCTTTAAAGAAATATAACTTTGAAAATTGTGACCCCGTGGACACTCCAATGCTGGAGAAATCCAAGTTAGATGAAGATAGGAATGGGATTATTGTCGATCCAAAACTTTACCGTGGGATGATCGGCACCCTTCTCTATCTGACTGCTAGCAGGCCTGATTTGCAATTTGCCGTATGCATGTGTGCCCGGTATCAGGCTCGGCCTACCGAAAAGCACCTACATGTTGTTAAAAGGATCTTTCGGTATCTCAAAGGAACACTTCATCATGGTCTATGGTATCCGAAAGATTCCTCCATTGCTTTAATATCATACGCAGATGCCGATCATGCTGGGTGTCAAGACACGAGGCGTAGCACTTCTGGGTCTGTGCAACTCCTTGGAGACAGATTGATTAGTTGGTCTTCAAAAAGGCAGAAAAGCGCTACAATTTCTAGCACGGAGGCTGAATACATCGCCATGTCCGGTTGTTGTGCTCAAGTCCTTTGGATGAGATCACAATTAACTGACTACGGTTTGGGATTCAACAAAATCCCGATGTATTGTGACAACAAGAGCGTCATTGCCCTTTGCTGCAACTATGTTCAACACTCCCAGGCCAAGCACATAGACATTCGCTACCATTTCATTAAAGAGCAGGTGGAGAACGGAGTGATCGAGCTGTATTTTGTCACCACTGAGTATCAGCTGGCAGATATGTTCACCAAAGCCTTAGATCGAGGACGAATCGAGTTTTTGATCGACAAGCTTGGCATGAAATCATTCACTCCAGCGACTCTCAAAGAATTGGCAGAAGAATCAGCTGAATAGTGGTGGTAAACTATTCAAGCGTATCCTTTGTTCGTGATCATGTATATTATCGTAAATATATAAACCACAAAAAGAAAAATACAAAATATAAAACCAAGAAAAACCATAAAAAAAATATAAAACCTAGAAAAACCATAAAAATTATAAAATCAAGAAAAACCAAAAATATTTTTCGTTTTTTAAATCGGGCATGTCTTTTAGTACGGTAATATTTACGGCTTTAGAAATGTCGATCAAAATTGACACGGCGCCATAAATAGAGTCCGTATAAAAGTTGTACATTTTTAAAACATGCCCATTATGGCTTGTAGTTATTTCTGACTGCAACCCGGTTTTCGCATTAAAGTCACGTATTTCCTTGGAAAACGTTGGCTCACAACGGGAATTAATTTTCTCGGGCATGATTTACAAGCCAAATCATGCAAAGGGATCAAGTTTACTTTACAACTTGGTCTAACACGAGTTAGTGTACGTCTCAGTGCATTAATTTGTCAAAATAAGAGAAATCTTATTGCCTCCACGAATCAATCTTCAAGATAATCAACTTGAAATGTTTTCATCAATATTTGACTCTTTAAACAATGACTACAGCTCTTTAAATAGAAAACGGGTCATCGTTTAAGGGGGAGAAAATATTAAATCATCTTCGTCATCAAAACGATTTTCAAAAGTGTTTGTGGAAAATTAATTGGCTAACGAGTGGTCTTGCTTTAGAATACGACTTGTGCTCGCTCAATGTGATTGGAATTGCTTTAAGATCTTGGAGATTTGCTAATAGGTTGCGATGCTTAAAGTTGTGTGAAGGTTAAGTTGGCGAAATTTAACAATGGTTAGGGAGATTAGAAAAGACAAGGAATAAAAAGTAAAATTGAAAACTGTAGTGTTAAAGGTGACAATTTGTGAAAATTTTCAAAAGTTGACCTAAGTCAAAACCAAACCCCCGTCCTTTTTTCTTTTTCTTCTTCACTGTGTCTATTGCCGCCATTTTCACACACTTAAGCTCTCAAAAACTCTCTATTCAATCACCACAATTCGTTTCATTCAATCTAAAAGGTACTAACATTGAATCCTTAACTTCTAATTCGCCTAATTCATTTCTTAATTCAGTTAAATGATTCGATCAATCAGATTAAATCCAATTAGGGTTTGTGTCTAATTAAGGGTTAATTGATTAGGGGTTTTTGCTGGGTTTTGGATCGGATTAGGATTAGAACACTATGGTTGCCTTAGAATGCCTTAAAACTCACTATAGCACTTAGAATAATCATAAACAGGGTGCGTTTGTGAACTTCCGGATGAACAAGGGTTATGAACTTCCGAATGAATAAAGTTCCGGATGAACTTCCGAATGAAGGAAGTTCCGAATGAACTTCCGAATGAAGGAAGTTCCGGATGAACTTCCGAATGAAGGAAGTTCCGAATGAACTTCCGAATGAAGGAAGTTCCGGATGAACTTCCGAATGAAGGAAGTTCCGGATGAACTTCCGAATGAAAGAAGTTCCTAATGAACTTCCGAATGAAGAAGTTCCGGATGAACCTCCGAATGAAGAAGTTCCGAATGAACTTCCGAATGAAAGAAGTTCCGGATGAACTTCCGAATGAAGAAGTTCCGAATGAACTTCCGAATGAAGAAGTTCCGAATGAACTTCCGATTGAAGAAGTTCTGGATGAACTTCCGAATGAAGAAGTTCCGGATGAACTTCTGAATGAAGAAGTTCCGGATGAACGACTTCCGAATGAAGAAGTTCCGGATGAACGACTTCCGAATGAAGAGTTCCGAATGAAGGACTTCCGAATGAAGAGTTTTAATGAAGGAGTTCCGAATGAAGAGTTCCGAATGAAGAGTTCCGAATGAAGAGTTCCGAATGAAGAGTTGTTGGATTGATAGTTGTTTACCTGTTATAAGTACTTGTTGAAATGTATTATGCTTAGAAGTCATAATGATATATATCTATATATTTTTTGTGCATCAATCTTTTATGTCTTATCTTAAGCAGATACGATGACTAATCCAACAGTACAAGCACTCCAAGATGCTAGAACAGCCGCAATTGCCGAAGCAAGAACACTTAAGTTCATACCAAACAATTACCGGCTGAAGCAAGTCTCAAAATCCACTCACCATGGGTTTAAAGTAGCCATAGCAATCCTTGATCACTCTCACTTTAAGAATGCTTTAAGGAGTACTGCCTCGGTGCCATATGATTACATGTATGAGTTCTGGGCTACCAAGGAGAGTACTTCAAACAAGATCACCTTCACTCTCGACAACAAGCAGCAGACACTCACAGTTTCAGACTTCCGCAAGATATTTGGAATACGGGATACACCCAAAGGTATGGCATTTTCGAGGGATCCTACTAAAGACGAACTCATGGAGATGTTCGATGCTCTTGGATGTCCTGACATACGAGTTGTGTCTGAGTTTACCACCGCTAAAGTAGGTCAACCTTGGAGAGCAATCTTGGGTATTCTCAGTAGATGTCTTACACCTAAAACCAGTGGGCATGATGCTTTGCGTAGTCTAATTATGAACATCTTCCATGGAATGTACACAGGCTCAAATGCAGATTATGCATTATTGTTGTGGGAAGAATTTAACTTTCAACTCTTCCAAAACAAGAAGCTGAAGACTAATTTCTTTCCTTACCCTCGGTTTATCAAGCTTATCATTAATTATTTTATGAAGAATGATGTTACTATTGATAAGCGTGCAGCAAGTCGTCATCACACTGAAGAGGCTGATCACACTGTGGATCTAAGGCATGAAGGACCATCTGGTGCTGTTATTCCTGGTCCTATTCCCGATTATCTTCTGACGGATAAAATTAAAGCTTCTGCTGATTACAAACTACTGCTACTAGAAATCAAGAAGCTAAAAGCAAGCCTTCAGACAGAAGAAGACTCGTCTACTACGGTCAAGAGTAAAGGTAAACGCAAACAACCAGCTGCTTTATCTGAACCCGAAACCAAGAAGAAGAAGACTGAGGCTAAGAAGGGAAAGGGTACGGCTGATGAGTTAGTTCTCCGCGACGAAGAAGATGTTGATGATCCTACTCTTGACAAGGCTGAGAGAAAATTAATGAAGATAGCTATTGAAAGGAGTAGGAGAGATACGGGCGGTAGTGGTTCGGGTACACAGATAAATATTGAAGAAGAGTACGAGGAGCCAGAGGATATTGATGAGTTTGGATCACCTGAACTGTATTCTACTTCGAAGGAGACATCCATCCCTGTTTCAGCAAGTGTTGAAAAGGAGTCTGGTGCTCCTACAATCATGGTACCTACTCAGCCTTTAGTAACTCAACCTCCACCAATACAACCCTTACCAACCCGACCGGTTCCAACACCATTCCCTCCACCTCCAATAACTTCCATCCTAAGTACTGTAGTCACAACCGAGCCTCTTCAACCAACCCAGAGTAGCTCTGCATCATCTTCAATGGCTGCATTTGTAATGGCAGAAATGTTGGATAAACATACGGATAATCAAAAAAGAGAGATGAATGAACTTCGCCAAGAGCTACTTAGACGAGTTCAAAGTGAAGAAGCATCTAAGAAAGCCCAAGAAGAGATGCTTGCTAAGTTCGCTGCAGAGATGGAGTTGACACGTAAAGCTGATGCAGAAGAACTAGCTCAGGTTAAGCAGGCTGAAGCTGATAAGTATGCTGCACTAATCACGAGACTTCAAGCTATGAGGGATAAATACAAGGAGAAAAAAGAAACACTTGAAGCTTCTGTTGAAGAGAGAGTGAAAGAATCTGTTGAGTCTATTATGCCAAAACTGCGTGATGAGTTGAAGACACTCGCGGCTGATAACTTGATGATCAAGTCATCCAATCCTTCTGAATCCGCCTAAAAAATTGCCTATGATTTAACGGATTTTGAATTAAAGAAGATCCTCAAAGCTCATATGAGGGAACTTGGATCTTTTGATAAATCTAAGATTCAACGGACACTCTACAAATCACTGAATGAAGCAATTATGGAGGATGATCGGTTGTTCAAAATGTTTGGAAGTGTGGTACCTTACCACATTCTGCCTGAGGAGGAAAAAGATGATAGTGAACAGGAAGAGGGTACTAGTGAAGAAGAAGAGGAAGAAGAAGGAGAAGAAGAAGAAGAAGAAGATGATGATGATGGTGACGATGGTGGTGATGATGATGAGGATGATGATGATGATGATGGTGATGATGGTGGTGATGGAAATGAAGAGAGTGCTAAGGGAAGCAACGAGGGTGACGATGAGGATGATGATGGTAAACAGCCTAAAAAGGGGGACAAGGTAGCCAGCACAAAGAGACCATCTAAGTCTGGTACCAAGTCTCAAAAAGATGTTGCGCAGAAGGAAAAATCTACCTCAACGGAATCAAGACGATCCAAGTGGCGCCATGATGTGAATGCTACTACGGCGTCATCGATTCCCAGTACATCTATTGTTGTGTCTATACCTGTTACCACTAACCCTGTTAGTTCTGTTGTTGCTCATGTGATTGCAGAGTCAGAAACTGAACCTGAAGCTGCACAACACTCGCCGGTTCATGACACCGCCGAGATGCCTGAATCATAACCAGCAGATGTTCATGTGTCTACTCCTCTTCAACAAGAACCACAATCTACTGTTCCTGAGTCAAGCACACGGGACTGGACAGACACATTGGAGATTGACGAGACTGCACCGCCACAAGCTTGGATCACGGCAGCGGCTCAATATGATCCAATCACAGACGCTGACAGAGATGTTCTATATCTCCGTATCCGTAGTCCGATAGACCTGTGTGCATTTCTGGCTCATGAGTATAAATCTTCGGTCACTCCGTCGTTGGTAAAGAGAGCGCTAAAGGATAAGAGAATTCGCGCCAAAACCAGGTTAACCCCAATGGAGTACGAGTATTATGCTGACGAGGTCCTGAAAGCTCTTAACACCGTTCAAAGGCCAGGCCTCCATGAATCAGAAAGAGCTCCACCTCCACTTGATCCTTCTCAAGATAATCAAATTGCTCTCGACTTCTTCGTCACCTATGATCTTGATTATCTCCTCAAGGGTTCATCAAAGTACGCAACCTCCCTGACCTTACTGAAAGCTGCCAACTGGGGGACAATACCCTGGATCGAGGAAAAGGTAAACCGACTCTGGGTCCCAAAGGTAACTCATAAATATGATATGTATGCTGTTATAGGTGCATCTCATTGGGACGAACGAGTCCGAAGGGCGTACAGAGGTTGTTGCTTTGCCAATTCAGGAAGCAACGTTAGATCCGATATTCGCATCTCCAGCATTTTGGGACTGAAAACTGAAGCCAAGAATGGCTATTATCATGTGACGGAGATTCGTCTAAAAAGGGAGGATGACAGAGAATACAATATCCAGCAGGGAGATTTTTCTATCATTCGCCTTGAGGATATCGAAGACATGTTGCTTATGATGACCCGGGATCAACTCACCCATATTGCTCGTGAAGACATCATTTCCTTGAATACAGCACTTCGTATGTTCACACGAAGCGTTGTTATCAAGAAACGAGTTGAAGATCTTCAATTAGGAGTTGAAAGCTACCAAAGGAAGCTTAACCTCACCCGTCCAATGAATCAAGTTCTACCTCAACATGTCGCTAGATGTCCCTATACCGGGATTACTGTTCCGAATTACGGGATTTTCTACTTGAACAGCCGTGGGATAATGAAGTTTATGAGGGTGGGTGAGCTTTATAAGTACAGTGATGGGACTCTCCTATACGTCAGAGGAAAGTTGGAGCATCTTAATTCGGGTGGGTCTTTACCAGAGATGACTGAGGATTGGCATCAGGGTTATCGGCAAATGGCGAAGTATGTGATCAAGAAGATTGATCAAAAGCTCTGGGAACGTAGATTGATGAGGAGCTTAGAAAGGTTCGTTGGTGGTAGACCATATTTAGTGCACCACAAGTTACTGCAACGATCCATCTAATGGGTCGTACATTTCAGGTCCACTTTATATTGGTTTTTAATTGTGAATATGTAAATTTGTGAATATTGTGCTTTTACGGCTTGATGTAGTGTTAAGGTATGATAATTTTTCAAGAATTTCTCACGAGATTCTAAATCTTTCAAACTATATCATACTAAAGCACTACAACTATCCCTTATTAATTTAAGGGGGAGCATTAACATGTTCTATGGCCAAACATCGATTACATTTTTTACCCAAAGACCGGTTAATCCATTCAATATCCCAAATATTAATGGTTAACATTTTGGATAAGGGGAGAAAATGGGATTAAGGAGACTTAAATGATACTTGGCTAAAAGATGAAAAAGACTTAACGATAATCCAACTTAATATGTGTAAAGCACGTGTTAAGGGGGAGCGTTTTTGATGAACAAAACACCTAAGGTACAAAACTTTTGATTTCAATATCACAAGTACCTTAAGTGATTTTCAAGGATTTTTCATGGTGGCTATACCTTCCCAAAACACGCTTAATTCACGACGAATGTGGTGACAAAAGGGTGGTAGGAATAGGTTTAGTCCAATGATTCATCAGAGCCGATGGAATCTTCCCAAGGACAATTCCCTAGATAGAATTAGAAGTCCTAGGAAAGTTGGAGAAAGATTGTGAACGTAGCTGAATGCCGACCAAGTACTTAAGCTAGCACTGGAACAATCACAACAAGGTGCTAGTTATGACGTATTGTAAGCATTGAAGGGGTTGAAGAATGAAAAAGAATTGTAAAGATAAAGGGTGTAAAGAAAGAAGCCCTCCTTACAACTTTAGGCAGAAACCGGGTCAATACATATGCTATTGAGATCATTTTTGTTAATGATTCTCGATATTGAAGGAAGACATCATGGACCCAGTGATGCAATGCACAACCCTTCCCAGCTAACTCAAATATCTGTCAAAAGGTATTTGTTTTAATCACACGGAGATCAACACGTTATCTATTGGTTTATTCACTCCGAATAGACTGATATTGAAAAGGTGGCACTCCTCTCCAGCCATCGCTCACTAAACCAAAACGCACTATCGAGTCTAGAGCCACGAGATCATCAAAAGTCTCATTAGGACACTTTCCATTTATTCCTTGCTTTCTCACACACTGTGAAAAGTAAGAGATTTTTATGAGTCCTACGCAATATTCTTGTAATATTGCCAGAACATCCGAGTAATACGCAAGTATTACAATGAAGATGGAAATCCTTCTTGAGCCAACATCAAACAAGCTCATGGTAGGTTACACGTGCGGTTCTTTTAGAACCAATCTTGTGAAAAACTGGAAAGAAACAGTAGTTTAATTCTTCATTGAACTTAAACTCGTTCCAGGCCTCTACGCATTATCATATGATCTTGCCAGAACACTCAGAGTGATTCTTTATTGATTAAAGTGACGAGTGGAAATCCTTCTAGTGTTAACATCAAACAGCACTTGGTAGGTGACGTGCAAGATTCTTTATGAATTAAGCTCGTGATAACTGGAAAGCAACGATGGTGAAAATCTTAACTGAAATTCACTTGTTCCAGGTTTCATGAATTGACGGCTTCAATCATAAGGATTTTTAATCCAAATGATTTACTCTTTATGTTCGCAGTCAGCTTTGGACGATCGAATAAAGAGAACGGGTTTACCCGCGAAATCCTGTCAGGAAGTTACTTAATTGAAACTATCTGTCACGGGTACGATATCTAATATCGTCCAACGGTCTTCACTGACCGGAGGTAAAATGCTACCGAATTAGAATAAAATGTCAAAACCATTTTATTCGTGTCGTTGCTATGTACCTGTTAAAGACGGTGGCGTTGCTGTGTACCTGTTGAAGACGGTGGTGTTGTTGTGTACCAGTTGAAGACGGTGGTGTTGCGGTGTACCTGTAGAATTCGTTCCCACATGCTTATGTTTTTCTGCATCAAAGTTCAGCAAAATTCAAGAAAGTGCAAAATGAAGTCTTCCGCTGTACCAAACTCTGAATCTTTCGAGAATTCAACAAAAAGACATAAGTGTGTGGAACATGGAGTCACGAAGAGGCAAGATTCACAAGAAGGCAAAGATCGCACGTGATTGGTCAAAAGAACAATGCTCTCAAGCCAAAGCCTAAAAGATCAAATAAACATATTCACAACAAAAACAAAGAAGAAAAGACTATGAGCTGAAGAACGAAGACTTAGTATAGTATGCTAGGTTTAGAACTTTGTAACGTGGAGTGACCTCCCTTAGGGGGAGATTGTTAGAAATACTTTTTAACGTATATTAGAAGTATCGGTCACTGCACAATAGTATTAATGTTGTAATAGCTCGTAGTTAATGTTACTTATTAAGTTAAGTAAGAAACCGACCCATGGGCTTGTCATGGGTCGGCCCAAGCCCAATATAGGCCTTGGATATAAATACCCCTTTCCACCATGGAAAGGGGTTGGTTGTTGATATTCCACTTTTCTCATTTGAATGAAAAACACATAGTTTCTCTCTCACTTTCTCTCACTAGTTTCTCTCTCTAGGAATCTTCAACCCACTTCATAGATTCATAGTTTATCAAGATTCTACAGAGATATATAATGGCATTGCCAGGTTACCATGATGGTATTTGTAACCGTTTAACCGATTATTTTTCCTTTAAAAACCATGACAAATTATCGACCCCATACCTATCATTTCATGCTCATTCCGTGTGTACTTCATGTACCGTATTCCATGTGTATTTCACGTACCTTAATCCATGTGTATTTCACTTGCAATACTTCACGAGTATTCGCTAGTCGATTCTAAATCATCTCAGGCGTGTGTTCACTTGCTGATATTCTACAAGATTGCCGATGCCGCTCATAACTTGGAGATGTTACTAAAGGTTGATGCTGCTGATGTTTGGAGACGCTACGAGATGTGGACGCTGTTCACAACATGGAGATCCTACAAGACGAAGACAAAGGCGTTAGAGCCAAGCAATTGGACGAGGAGATACTTCACCATCAGACGATATTCATCAATCATTGTCCCAAATTCTTAGTTACATGTCACACGTCATTCAGTTGTCGTTTCAGTCATATGAGTGCAAACCGGTACCATCCGGCCACTCAGCTGAATAGTTACATGAATCACGGTCATGAGAATGACCGTCATGGAACTGACAGACAGGATGATAGTAACCACTACTATGACAACAACTATCCTAGAAATCGCAACCGAGGCTCCGACCGCGGACGTGATAAGACATACAAATGATCAGTAGTCCAACCGATCCGCCAATTCTGACATAATAACCTAATATTGTAGTTCTATTTGTTTCACATCTCGAGACACATGTCAAGACATCAGTCAAGACACAAGTCTCACGTATACTTTCTGAAGACACATGTCAAGACACCAGTCAAGACACATGTCATGCTTACATTTCCCAAGACACGAGTCAAGACACATGACTCACGTCCAATTATGTAACATTCTAAGAAATTCAGGGTACCCTCCAAGGGTATATCCAGTTTGTTGTGCCATGCATTAATCAGGCCACAAGAATTTCAGTACCATTACCGGCGCATCAGTGAGAACTATCACGTTGCCCGATAACACTTTCATTTCTTGTACCCATATCTCATAGGTTCATGACCATGAAGGTCGCCATTCGTATTCCCCATGTATACGAAGGTTTTTCCTCCAACCTAATGATAAGATCCAACCTGCTAACGCATTTCCTTAGACAGATGCGAGGTGAATTTTATCCTAATTATGGACTACGAACAGCACACCATGCTACGATTCATGATTATGTACAGTAATGTTCAGGCTCCTGAATACATTCAGCTTGATTTTCCATCAGGAAAATCTATACAAATTATCTATGCTTACAAGCATGTGCCTTGTTAGCCATGGTTGCTAAATTTCCTAGCTGTCAGTAAGACACGACCACTTAAGTCCTTTTTCGCATAGCCAGTTGATTATTCCAAAATTTTCCCATACATTCCAAAAGAACCTACAAGGAGAAGGACGGTACCATGAGATTATGTGTCGACTACCGTCGATTTAATCAAATCACCATTCATAACCGTTATTCTCCTCCACGTATTTACGACATGTCCAATAAACCGTATGGTGTTAAGCATTTTTCCAAGATTGGATTCATGATCATGCCGCCAATAGTGACGAGTGAAAGAGCAGGACATGTCCATGACTGCTATTCGTGCACGACTCGGTCATGCTAGATTTATGATTTTGAATTAGTATCATCAATGGTCCAACAGCATTATAAGAATGAGTTTCCATGAACTCATAAGCAAATTCATCAGTGTTTTCATTGAGGATAACCTGATTTCCTCTAAGCCTAGAGAAGAACAGGAAGACCATATCTGCACTATCTTGCAAATTCAATGACAAGCGAAATTTCACCCTGGAAATTTCCAATATCAATTTTGGTTGATTACAGTGACACGTTGAATCACATGGATTCGCATGGTTAATCTTACCATGACTCAGCTTATGCGCAAAGACGAGAACCCTACACTACATTAGGTGCCCAGAAAATCCTACGCTAAGAGAAGTCTAAATTCGGAGACTCATAGTTTCGCAAATTTCTATGTATCGAGTTTCTACGAAGCAAGATACAGTTACGTTCATATCTAGGTACCTGACATACCAACAGGTTAAGATAGGACACCAACAGACTGGAATGTTTTCATCATCTGAAATTGTGAATTGAAATGGGACAAGATCTCCATGGATTTTGGTTACAAGATTAACGCAAACTCAGAAGAAGCATGATGCTATCTGGGTTATTGCAAACAATTTGATCAAGTCTACAGAATCCTTACATCCGCAAGCATTTCAGAACCAACAGAGTGATCGGACATGTTCTAGCCAAGGCTCATCCTATCACTTGGCAATCCCTTAGTTATCAGGTCAGACAAAGATTCGCAATTGTGCTCCTTATTTACTTCACATCTTTATTCTAATTTCACGACTTGCTTTCACGCTCACGTTCATGACACTATTCACGTTCATGATCGTACCTTGGCTTACGATTTTACGTTCATTTTCATTATGGGAAGTTTTGCAAGAACTTGCGAGACCAGACCCAAGTTTAGTATATGATGTTGATCTTTTGCTACCCTTTTAGGAAAAAGAGGCAACAAAGTAGGGCAAGTGAGCACGACGATTTAGGAAAACCGTGTGTGAATGACCCAATTAAGTTCGTTCTCAAGGAGGCTAGTGTGTTATGTGTGTAATGACTTGGATTAATTTGTGATTATATGTGAAAAAAGAAGAATAGAAAGGGGATTAGAAGAGAATGACGGTTATGAAGACGGATTAAACTAAGTCTAAAAAGGCGTACACGTAAAGTCGTAAAAACCACCAAAATTAAAATTAATTCCTAAAAATTACTAAAAATCACCAAAAATCCTTAATAATAATCTAAGAGTTTACAAAAAATTAAAACTTGCAAAAACCTTTTAATTAATTAGATAATGACTTTTTAATGCTAATTAAAGCCCTAAAAATCAAAATTAATTATCAAAAAGCCCTAAACAAGATTTTCAAGTTTGTAAACCTCAAAAATACTCTAATTAAGCTAAAAACTATTTTTCAAAATTTTAAAATCAATTTAAACTATTTTTAAATAATTAAAAACTCCTAAAACCAATTAAATCTTAAATTAATTATAACAAATAATTAAAAGACCTAAAAAATATTTGGAAAGTTGCAAAAATCCTAATTAAGTATTTAGAACCTAGGAAAAATATAAAAACCTAGAAAATCAGACTTTTAATTTTTAATAATAAAATAATATTAAAATAATATTAAAAATCCAAAAATTATAAAAAATTCTAAAAACTTGCAAACTAGCTTAACTTAACCTAAATAACTCAGAAATGAAAGTGAAATTACCTAAATACCCCTATTGGGCCTAGAAAATGGGCCAAACCCTAAACAGTCCCTTATTGGGCTTAATTAAGGCCCAATAAGAAAAAGTGCTCAAAATAAGCTCAAAAAGCACAGGTTGACTCAAAATTTGATTTTAAACAACTTTTTCCAAAGGCCCAAAAGCTGAAAATGTGAAATAAGCTAACTTATAATAAGCAGCTTATTCTTAATGGGCTTTTTGGCCCATTAAGCTATAAGCTGATGCCATAAGCTAAAATTTAACACACAACCTTCTTTTGACCTAACAAAGACTTTTGTAAAAAGAAATTTCAAATAACACCACTCAATAAGCCAGAAACAAGTCAACAACTTATTCACAAAACGACAAAATAGTCGTTTTTATGATCTAGACCACCTCAGAAGCTGATTCAAGTTGCAAAATGTTTCTTTTGACAAAACTAAGCTTAAAAACCAAAGAACTTTCAAATAAGCACACTCAATAAGCTGGAAAATCAAATAAGCACTTATTTTAAAAGTCAAACAAGTTGGTTTTCTAGTGAAAAGTCGAAGTCAAAGTCTGATAAGTTCCAGTTCACTTAAATGGGTCAAATAATGAAGATCTATTACAAAAAATAAGTTGTTGCAAGTCAGAATAAGCTAGAATAGCTTATTGATAAGCTGATGATAAAATTGCACTAGCAGGGGCTAGTTTTGGATGTTGAGCAGTGGGAACTTTTCCCACTGCTTGACTATTTTGACTTGTTGTCTTTAGTGACTTTTTCTTGGATTCAGTTTTCACAAAGGCACCCAATTGATCTTTGGATCAAAAGGAGTCAATAACAAGCAAAATAACACAATCACAAACAGCCAATTGATACAGTTTAATCAATTTATCACCAGATATAGCACAGACATGAACAATGAGCAGTTTAGCATTCAAGAGCAGTTTAAGAGCAATTCAGCCAACCAAATTCAACCAAATGCACACACAAGCTATAATAAACTCCAATAAGCAAGTCTAAACAGGTTTCATGCACTGGTTCAAAGAATTAAGCAAGATCCAAGCTATGAAAGTTACTGATGAACACTACACAAGCAGATTTATACTTTTGCTGATGTATTTGACACACAAGCCAATTTCAACACCTCAAATCTTTCAAACAGGTTAAGTTAACTTTGTTTAAACCACTTTTATCCCTAAGCATGCATACACACTAAGTGTTCCCAAAATCCTAGGTCTAAACAAGCAGAAACAAGGTCTTAATAGCAGATTGATCAATGCAAGTGTTCAAACCCAATAACTTGCAGCAAAACACTCTCAAACAAAGGTATATCAGATACAAAGCATAAACAACACTTTCCCTTAACACAAAATCAGATTACAAGCATAAATCAGTAGACCCAAACACCCCTTTAACTTTTTCAAATCAAGATTTTCAAAAGCAAAACAAGATTTCAGGCCAACCAAGCATCAATTAACACTCTAACAAGTCTAAATAACAGATTCAAGCAAGAACAAGCCACAAAATTCACAAGAACAACAGTTTCATACAAATATCACCAAAAATCACAATTTATGCAGATTTGGAGATTAAGTAAGCAAACCTCATGGATGTACATCCACACCCACGAATTTTGAGCTTATGTGCTAGCAAGAACAAGCACAAGCTTCCACAAAAGCCTGCTAAGATTCAACAAGGGTTAAGCACAATAACATGTAAAATCAGAAACTTGAAAAATCTTGATTGATGCAAACTTGTTACACCACACTTGATTATCCCCAAGTTATAAGCCTCACCACACCTTAACCAACTCAGTTAGGATGCTATGATCAGCCCTATAGCCCAAGAATTCCAAGATTGGAACAAGACTTAGCAAAATATCAAGAAAATGAGGAAAATATGCAAACTTGTGCACACTCCTCTTTTGAAAACAGGTTTTAAACTTCAAAAACAGTAAGCTAAGAACATAAACAACAGAATAAAGGTGGCACTTGGTCTTTCTTCAAATCACTTAACTCAAATTCATATAACTGAAAAAGGATTTACAAGTGTTTGAACAAAGGAAAAACCAAAAGCAGGAGCAAATGAAATGAACTAGACCCTTTATATAGAGGGTGTACAAGGTCCTAGCAAGCTGCAAAACGTGTAAACCCTAATGCTAAAGTCCCAAAAGTGCCCTTGAGGTCTTTGTCTTCTTCTTGAATCATGTGACTTGTTTTTGGAGTTATGTAGGAGCTGGCAAGTGTAAAGTTGATCCAAGGGTGTGTATGAAGCTTAAAAAGTAAGCACAAGTCTCAAACGTTGGATTGCTGGTTGGTTTTTGTTTGGACGTGAGAAGTGGGGCAGGGGAAGGTTGGTATACTCACATGCATGAGAGTGATGGGAGTTTAGGGGCTGGGTTGTGTTTATGATTAGCTTAATCATAAATCTGGAGCAGATTAGTGTCTAATTATAAACCATTAATGAAAACCCAATTTGGATCAAGAACATGAATAGTGCATGTTTTAATCCGTTTGGTTTTTAAATTGGGTGTTTAGCGCCAGTTTAAACTAATCTGTTAGGATTAGTTTAATAAATAAATGTGAGTGGATGGTGAGGTGGAAGCAGGGAGCATTGTGATTGGTGGAGAGGTGGTAGTGGGGCACGTGTCACCCATTGGTTGGTCTAGGTAAGTTTATTGTCTGGCCCCTTTTAACCCCTCACTTCCTTTCTTTTTGTCATTTGCAGACAAAACCCTATCAGCGCCCATTTAAGCCGTATCAACTTTGGACTTTTTACATTTTTGGCCCATAAACTTTTGTAACATGAATTCAGGGGTATTTCTTGCCATAATTGAATTCTTCAAGGGCTGGTTTGATATTTTCTTCAATGATAATGGTCTAGACTTGTATGATTGTCATCTTGGAGGACTGAAATTGCCAAGTCTTGATAAATGAGGGACCATTTTTGCTAATTGTTGAAAGTTGAGGGTCCTTTTTGTAATTTTGGATTTTTCAAAGGACCAATCTTGTCATTTCTTGTACTTTGAAGGACTTCATGATATATTTGACTTTGTGGATGATATTGGTTGACAATTTAGCTTTGTTGAGGGGCTAAACTTGTCAATTCTTCAAAGTTAAGGGCCCTTTTTGTAATTTTGACAAACTTTAGGGACCAAACTTGTAATTATGAGGATACAAGGGTATAAAGTGTCAATTCTTCATAATTGGAGGACCCTTCTTCATAATTCTTCAAATCTTCAAGGGTTGATCTTGGGAAAGTCTTCACTAGGGCTTGGTTCATTGTGCGGCTTCGTTTCCCGTATTCGTTTTTGCATGATTCTTGTGATCTTTTGTCATTATCTCAATATCCGTACCTAAAATACACAAGCAACAAACACAAGCATATATTTGGGTATTTTGATGATATTTAATGCATTTTAAGCCCTATTTGGAAGATGAGACTATGTATAAAAGCAGTCTCATCACTCCCCCATACTAAACCATTGCCGTGCCCTCACGCAATGCTAGAATAAAGTATCAAAGCATCTCCAAAATTCATTTTATTCACTTTATTGGAATGATAAACTAGCTACACTACTACTATTACTACTACTTGTGTTATAGACATAATGTATGATTTTCATCGCAAAATGGGACGTTTAGGTTCATAGAATAAGAACACGTGAATGCTTCGTTAGAAATAATTTCATCATCCTCGATTTTCACTCCAATTCCATGCTAAGCGTGCAACGAGATCATTGTCATTATAAGTTAGTAATGCTAACACTACTCATATGCCCTAATCACGTACTTATCCTCCCATTATACCTAAGTTGTATCTCTTATATTTTATGATGTCTTGAATGTTTCACGAGGATTCATTGTTTGACTTATGCGATAATAGAGATTTAGGTCTAAAAATAGAGTCCTAACGGTGTAACTAAGACCATCAAATCAATAACCCCTCCTAATAGACGACGATGTTAAAAAATTAAGTTGACAAGAAGAATCGATAAACACGGTTTTATAACGGTTTTGAACATGAGACTTATTACCAAGACTTTTATACGCCCCCTAACGGAAGGGCCTTATTATCTTTGGTTTACCTCCATCTTTTATTCAACTTCGCCATGAAGCTTTTATTATGACTTCGGTCTTGCCTTGCCTTTTATTATCCTCCTCATCGGTGGTTTTATTAGCCAAAGACGTATATCCTCACGCTAAGGCGAATTTTGGATCTTTAAAGCTTCGAAGATTAAGGCTTGATTCACTTTCAATTTTGCATAGATTTTTCGGCCTTGTGGGGCTTCAAATTGTTTGCTTGATTTAGGTGAGCACTTGAAATCTTATTATTGGGTGAAGCTTTCGATTATTAGGGTGCCAATACTTCAAAACCGTGACGCTGGCGATACCTTAATGTCTTCTCAATTTAATTACACGGAAGCTACTAGAAAAGACTAGAAACCCAACAATCAAAACTAAACCGCTAAATCAATATTTATTAAGCAAAAAATATTTACATGCGAAGGGAGAATAAGCAAACAACGAGAACACATGAGTTTTTGAAAGAATACGAGTACTCTACGTTTAGCATAGTAACTTATAATTAACCCTATCATTTCTCGTCCTCATTTAAGAGAGTTAGCCTAATGTGTAGTTAAGGAATCAAAGCTAAGTGCTCAACACGCACGGTCGAGTCAAAAATTACTCTTATTCTCGCCATCGGAAAATCTACATTCGTGTCTTCAAACACTTATAAAACATGAGAAAAAATTTAAAATTTGGCCATTTTTAGCCTTATTTTGCAACAAAACGATAAACAAAATGATAAACTTTGGAAAGAGTGAAGGTTTGGCAAGGCAAGTATCTATTCACCCCCCCATACTAAAGTTAAACATTGTCCTCAATGTTTCGAGTCTAGGGGTGCAAACACCCCCATACTAGAGACGTAGTCGAATGCCTAATCTAGCATGGAAAGGGTGTAACCATAAAATTAATAGCCGTTTATGAAGTGTGCTAAAAACCTAAGGTTAGAACAATAAAGGATATATCATGGATATTGAGAAATGTCTCCAAAGCAAACGATCGAGTGCTCCCATAAAACGAACACGAGAGGCTCCAATCGTGAAGATCATGATCTAAAAACCACATATCACAAACAACCACGGAACAAAGGTTGGAAGGGCACAAATCCCCACACGTAAGCTACATTAGACTAAGAAAGCGATAATATGTACATAGGATAAGCATGGGACTCCCCCACGAGGCACCTCGTTTTTGATTACCGAGTCATGAGCTCGACTCGATCCCCTCAATACTAATTATCATTGGGGAAGGTGACTTGGTCGAGGTAGTTCAAGGATGGAACTTCCCCACCGAAGTAGTGCTTCAACCTATGTCCATTCACCTTGAAGTTAGGACCATCATCTTGAGCTAGCTCGATGGTCCCATACGGAAATACTTGAGTCACGGTGAATGGACCGGACCAACGGGATTTCAATTTACCGGAAAAGATTTTCAATCTTGAATTAAAAAGTAAAACTTGATCCCCAATGTTAAAAACCCGGTTTTTAATTTTTGAATCATGCAACTTTTTAGTTTTCTCTTTATAAATCAATGAATTTTCATAAGCAATGTCCCTTAATTCATCCAATTCATTTAATTGCATTTTCCGGTGTTTCCCCGCGGTCTCCATGTCATCATTACAATGCTTTAGGGCCCAATAAGCCTTGTGTTCTAACTCGATAGGCAAATGACAATTCTTTCCATACACAAGCTTATAGGGAGTGCACCCAATGGGCGTCTTATAAGCGGTCCTAAAGGCCCATAAAGCATCGTCTAACTTATCCGACCAAGATTGTCGGTTTTCCCCCACGGATCTCTCCAAGATCCTCTTCAATGCTCGGTTTGAAACCTCGACTTGCCCACTCGTTTGTGGGTGATAAGCCGTAGAAAGACGATGTGTAACCCCATATTTCCTTAAGACTCTTTCGAATTGGTCATTACAAAAATGGGTTCCACGATCGCTTATGATAGCACGAGGGGTTCCAAACCTAGCAAACAAACTTTTCAAGAACTTAACTACCACACGAGCATCATTAGTGGGCAAGGCCTTCGCCTCCACCCACTTAGATAGGTAGTCAACCGCAACAAGGATGTACTTATTACCACGAGATGATGGGAACGGCCCCATAAAGTCTATACCCCAAACGTCAAAGATCTCACATACTTGAATGATATTTTGTGGCATTTCATCTTTTTGTGAGGCTTTTCCTTGTCGTTGGCATGAATCACAAGACTTCACAAGGATTTGTGCATCTCGGTAAATAGTAGGCCAAAAGAAGCCGGCATCAAACACCTTCTTAGCCGTGAGATTAGCACCGTGGTGACCACCCGTGGGTCCCTCATGGCAAGCTCTAAGGATGTTAGAAGCTTCGGTGCCAAATACACAACGTCGGATGATTTGATCCGCACAAGTTCGAAACAAGTAAGGGTCGTTCCAAAAGTAGAACTTGACATCACGAAAGAATTTTCGTTTTTCTTGAGTTGTCATACCCTTAACGATGAAGTTACCCGCATGGTAATTTGCAAAATCCGCAAACCATGGGGTAGAAGAATCAAGCTTGGAATTCACTAAACCAAGTGTCTCGAGCGGAAATGTTTCGGTGATTTCCTTAGGCTCGTAAACACTTTGGTGAGGATCTTCCAAACGAGAGAGATGATCGGCCGCTAGATTCTCGGCTCCTTTTTTGTCAACAATGGTGTGATCAAATTCTTGAAGGAGGAGAATCCAACGAAGTAATCTCGGCTTTGCATCTTGTTTAGCCATGAGATACTTGATAGCCGAATGGTCCGTATACACTATGCATTTCGTCAAGACGAGGTAAGGTCGGAATTTCTCAAATGCATACACCACGGCAAGGAACTCCTTTTCCGTTGTAGTGTATTTAAGTTGAGCCTCGGTCATCGTCTTGCTAGCATAGTGGATAGGCAAGAAATGCTTATCATGATGTTGCCCCAAAACGGCCCCAATAGCGTAATCACTTGCATCACACATAAGTTCAAAGGGGAGGTTCCAATTTGGAGCAACAAGAATGGGAGCTTCGGTAAGTTTCCTCTTAAGGATCTCAAAGGCTCGTACACAATCTTCGTCAAAGACAAAACGTGCTTCTTTCTCAAGAAGATGTGTAATGGGTCGAGAAATCTTCGAGAAATCCTTGATGAATCGTCGATAAAAGCCCGCGTGGCCTAGGAAACTCCTAACTCCCTTGACGGTTTTGGGATGAGGTAATTTGGCGATGACGTCTACCTTAGCTTGATCTACCTCAATCCCCGCTTTCGAGACCTTGTGCCCTAAGACGATTCCACTCTTAACCATAAAATGACACTTTTCCCAATTGAGCACAAGGTTGGTTTCCTCACAACGTTTTAACATTCTCTCAAGGTTCGACAAACACGAAGTAAAGGAATCACCAAACACGGAAAAGTCATCCATGAAGACTTCCATCGTCTTCTCGATCATATCATGAAAAATAGCCATCATGCATCGTTGAAAAGTTCCCGGTGCATTGCAAAGTCCGAATGGCATTCTACGATAGGCAAACGTTCCATATGGACACGTAAACGTAGTTTTTTCTTGATCACGAGGATCGATGGGAATTTGGAAGTAACCGGAAAAACCATCTAAAAAGCAATAGAAATCGTTTCCCGCAAGACGCTCCAACATTTGGTCCATGAAGGGCAAGGGAAAATGGTCTTTACGAGTGGCTTCATTCAACTTTCGATAGTCAATGCACACTCTCCATCCGGTCACGAGTCTTGTGGGAATCAACTCGTTGGCATCGTTTGGCACAACGGTCATCCCTCCCTTTTTAGGGACACAATGAATAGGACTCACCCAAGGGCTATCGGAAATAGGGTAAATCATTCCCGCGTCAAGGAGTTTAAGGACCTCCTTTTTGATGACGTCGTGAATTTTGGGGTTTACCCTCCTTTGACTTTGGATTGTTGGCTTGAAATCTTCCTCCATTAAGATTTTGTGGGTACAAAATTTGGGATCGATTCCCTTAATGTCGGATAACTTCCACGCAATCGCCCCTTTGTGGTCCTTAAGAACATCGACAAGTGCGGTTTTTTCATCATTCGAAAGTTCCTTCGCAATAATAACCGGCAACTTGTCGTCCTCCTCCAAATAGACATACTCGAGGTGAGGAGGTAAATCTTTCAACTCGAGGATAGGTGGTTCCTCAAGCGAAGATTTGGGCTCGATACTCATAACCTCCTCGGGTGGAGGAAATGGGAAATCGTTGAGAAAATCCTTGATAATCGAGAAGTCCTCATAGTTGTCGAGGTCTTCGTCACAAGTACGTGGAACATCGAATTCTTCCAACGTAAAACCACCACCTTCGAAAGGAGTGAAGGTTGGTGTCGAATTATCAAGAATTGGATCTAACATAGTGGGATTGCCACTAGTTTCTTCATCACCAAAACCTAGAACTTCTTGTGAAAATTCCTCGCAAACCACGTCGATCATATCAACGAGGTTTATGGTTGCAACGGAATAAACATGAGAAATTTGAGAGTTTTGAGTTGCGTTTATAACAAGTTCCTCGTCGTTGAAACGTAAGGTGATCTTTCTAGCATGCACATCAATCAAAGCCATAGACGTATCTAAAAACGAACGACCTAAAATAAGAGGAACTTGAGGATCCGTGGGGATGTCAACAACAATGAAGTCTACGGGATAGTAGAACTTCCCCACCTTCACAAAAACGTCTTCCGCCAAACCACATGCAAGAATCGTGGAATGGTCGGCCAACTCAATAGACATTCGTGAAGGAGTAAGATTAGGAAGATTGAGCGACTTGTAGATTGCAAGTGGCATCAAGTTAATGCTAGCACCAAGATCGGCCAAGGCGAAGCATTCTTCCATGTCTTGGATTGCACAAGGGATCAAAAATTTACCGGGATCACCGACTTTTTGAGGTATGCGATTAAGATAAACCGACGAACAACTAGACTTTTGGTGTAATTTTTCCTTATTGTTCAACATACTCTTAAAGTTAGCAGCAAATCGAGGCATCATGACCAAGGCATCGGCGAAACTCACATTAAAGTGCAAATCACGAAACATTTTCATAAAAAGCTCAAATTGGTAGTTGTCGCGCTCTTGTCGTTTCTCCTTCCTAAGTCTCGATGGGTAAGGCAAGGGTGGTGTGGGTTGAGGCATAGGCATAGCCTTTGGAATCTCGGGTTCCAATGATGGTAATGGGTCAACCGTAGGTGTGGCATGAGCGGTACTTTGTGGGCTTGAAATATGCTCCTTTTCGACCACCACCTCGGGTTCTTCCTCAATTGCTTCCTCCGTAGGAGCAATTGGTTGAGGAATCGGCTCCTTAAGTGTCTTACCACTACGTGTGGTAATCACTTTCATCTCACCCTTAGGGTTGGATATGGTGTTACTAGGAAGTCCACTTGACGATGGTTTACACATTATTGCCTCAAACATAGACGAGATTTTATCTTCAAAATTAGATTGCCTCAATACGGCTTCGGTTTGCCTTTTCTCGGCCTTAAGCATCTCTTGTTTAATCTCATGTTGCCCTTGTTCCATCTTTTGTTGGTTTTGTTGTAACCTAGTGACATTTCCTTCCATCTTGTTGGTGTGGATTTTAAGTTCATTAGCTAACTCATTTTTCAACTCTTTCTTCAAGTCGTTTTTGAACTCGGATCTTAGGCTAATTATTTCTCTTTGAATGTTGTCAAACCTAGCATCATTACCACTAGCATATTCAACAAACTCACTTGGAAGATCTTTCAATGTTTGCAAACTCTTGTTGTTATTTTGAAAATCATTTTTGTTTGAAACTTGATTATTAGCCCCTTGATTCCCATAATTTCCCTTGTTGTAATTGTTCTTAAAACCAACTTGATTGTTGCGATAGTTGTTAGCATTTTGATTTGATCCAAAACCCGGTGGAGTCATTTGATTAGAGCGGGAAACTTGACCGTTTTGGTTGTAATTTCCCGTGGCCGCAAAGGCACTCGAAGTGTTACCACCGTTGGTAATGCACTCGGAGAAATCATGACCTCCACCACAATACATGCAAGAAACCTCAACCGCTTTAACCGTAGCGGGAGCACTTGGTTCACCAACTTTAAACTCAATCAAAAGTCCTTTCAACTTATCAAAAATCTTGTTTTCCAAGTTCGCCTCAATTTGGCAAGCATCGATGGTATTAGACAAAGAAGGTGAAGCCGAAGACGAAGCCTTACGAACACTAGACGTGCTACGAGGACTATACACCTTAGATCTATTCTCAATTATCACCAAAGCTTCCTCAACCGTTTTACACAAAAAATTACCACCCGCGGCGGCATTCAAATAATCCCTTTCATGATCATTAAGTCCATTGTAAAACGTGTCAATTTGATGCAAATCGGAAAAACCGTGATGAGGACATTCATGTAACATTTCCTTAAACCTATTCCAAGCCGTTGAAAAACTTTCATTAAATTCTTGTGAAAACTTTGAAATCTCGTTTTTCAAGTGCGTAGTCTTAGAGGGCGGAAAAAATTGGTTCACAAACTTAGACACGAGATCCTTCCACGTCAATATAGAATTGGGTGGCTCTTTCTCTAACCAAATTTTTGCGGGCCCCGCTAAGGAATACGGAAAAAGCATCATCTTAATCGAGTCGTTAGAAACATCCTTAAACTTGCAAGTAGCGGTAAGACGATTGAATTGGCGGATATGGTTGTGAGGATTGTCCTTCTCATCACCACGGAATTTGTTGTTTTGAATCATGGACAACAAACCCGTCTTAACCTCAAAATTCTCCGCAAGGATAGCGGGAATTACAATAGCCTCTCCATAACCCTCGGTGGGTGCTTGAAGTAACTCCATCATAGTTCGATTCGCCATGGTTGGTGCTTCTCTTACAATGGGTTCGTCAATAGGAGACTCCTCACTAGAATTGTTTGGAGTGATGGATTTGTTTTTTCGTTTACGAGCACGTCTTGCTTGATTTCGAGTTAGCATAAACGTCACGTACAACGAGAGGATGAGCAAAGAAGATTCTTTTTGGTGTTTTGTATTTTTTCAATTTTTTTGGTTTTTGATTGTATTAACCTTTTTTGGAACTTGGTGAAATGTATTAAGTAGACAATGAGTCCACAAATCTCCTCACTAATCAAATCTCTTGATTAACGAAGCCTCAAAGAATGAAAACGAACACGTGGAGTGAACGCCTTCGATGACTTTAGAATGATGGTGGAACACCAAATCGTTCAAGAGGGTTTAATCAAATTGAAACCAAGAAAATATATATGATACTTAGTAATACTTTGGGCGGCAAAACCCTCGATTCACTCTCACAATCAAATACTCACAAGCAAGCGGGGAAACGAGGCGGCGCGAAGCACTTAAGAGCCTTTTTCCTTAGGATATATTTTATAATATCCGCCTTATACCCACCTTATAGTTTGTATTTTCAAGATTAAGCTTCACGAAAGTATTTATCTATTTTTGCCTTTTTCTTTGGTTTGAGATTCGAATACAATGATTGGGTAATGACCTCCCAAGTCAAGGTTGTGATTGCTCACGTATTTGGAGTACTTGTGTATTTATTGTTCTACGTATACAATATAGTAATAATATTCACACAAAAACCGAAAAACGATAATACGTATTAGTAGAGTGCTACTAATACAAATACTAATTATGGTTAGTATAAAAACAACAATGCCAAATCAAAACACAACACGCCTCCCCGGCAGCGGCGCCAAAATGATGTTGATCTTTTGCTACCCTTTTAGGAAAAAGAGGCAACAAAGTAGGGCAAGTGAGCACGACGATTTAGGAAAACCGTGTGTGAATGACCCAATTAAGTTCGTTCTCAAGGAGGCTAGTGTGTTATGTGTGTAATGACTTGGATTAATTTGTGATTATATGTGAAAAAAGAAGAATAGAAAGGGGATTAGAAGAGAATGACGGTTATGAAGACGGATTAAACTAAGTCTAAAAAGGCGTACACGTAAAGTCGTAAAAACCACCAAAATTAAAATTAATTCCTAAAAATTACTAAAAATCACCAAAAATCCTTAATAATAATCTAAGAGTTTACAAAAAATTAAAACTTGCAAAAACCTTTTAATTAATTAGATAATGACTTTTTAATGCTAATTAAAGCCCTAAAAATCAAAATTAATTATCAAAAAGCCCTAAACAAGATTTTCAAGTTTGTAAACCTCAAAAATACTCTAATTAAGCTAAAAACTATTTTTCAAAATTTTAAAATCAATTTAAACTATTTTTAAATAATTAAAAACTCCTAAAACCAATTAAATCTTAAATTAATTATAACAAATAATTAAAAGACCTAAAAAATATTTGGAAAGTTGCAAAAATCCTAATTAAGTATTTAGAACCTAGGAAAAATATAAAAACCTAGAAAATCAGACTTTTAATTTTTAATAATAAAATAATATTAAAATAATATTAAAAATCCAAAAATTATAAAAAATTCTAAAAACTTGCAAACTAGCTTAACTTAACCTAAATAACTCAGAAATGAAAGTGAAATTACCTAAATACCCCTATTGGGCCTAGAAAATGGGCCAAACCCTAAACAGTCCCTTATTGGGCTTAATTAAGGCCCAATAAGAAAAAGTGCTCAAAATAAGCTCAAAAAGCACAGGTTGACTCAAAATTTGATTTTAAACAACTTTTTCCAAAGGCCCAAAAGCTGAAAATGTGAAATAAGCTAACTTATAATAAGCAGCTTATTCTTAATGGGCTTTTTGGCCCATTAAGCTATAAGCTGATGCCATAAGCTAAAATTTAACACACAACCTTCTTTTGACCTAACAAAGACTTTTGTAAAAAGAAATTTCAAATAACACCACTCAATAAGCCAGAAACAAGTCAACAACTTATTCACAAAACGACAAAATAGTCGTTTTTATGATCTAGACCACCTCAGAAGCTGATTCAAGTTGCAAAATGTTTCTTTTGACAAAACTAAGCTTAAAAACCAAAGAACTTTCAAATAAGCACACTCAATAAGCTGGAAAATCAAATAAGCACTTATCTTAAAAGTCAAACAAGTTGGTTTTCTAGTGAAAAGTCGAAGTCAAAGTCTGATAAGTTCCAGTTCACTTAAATGGGTCAAATAATGAAGATCTATTACAAAAAATAAGTTGTTGCAAGTCAGAATAAGCTAGAATAGCTTATTGATAAGCTGATGATAAAATTGCACTAGCAGGGGCTAGTTTTGGATGTTGAGCAGTGGGAACTTTTCCCACTGCTTGACTATTTTGACTTGTTGTCTTTAGTGACTTTTTCTTGGATTCAGTTTTCACAAAGGCACCCAATTGATCTTTGGATCAAAAGGAGTCAATAACAAGCAAAATAACACAATCACAAACAGCCAATTGATACAGTTTAATCAATTTATCACCAGATATAGCACAGACATGAACAATGAGCAGTTTAGCATTCAAGAGCAGTTTAAGAGCAATTCAGCCAACCAAATTCAACCAAATGCACACACAAGCTATAATAAACTCCAATAAGCAAGTCTAAACAGGTTTCATGCACTGGTTCAAAGAATTAAGCAAGATCCAAGCTATGAAAGTTACTGATGAACACTACACAAGCAGATTTATACTTTTGCTGATGTATTTGACACACAAGCCAATTTCAACACCTCAAATCTTTCAAACAGGTTAAGTTAACTTTGTTTAAACCACTTTTATCCCTAAGCATGCATACACACTAAGTGTTCCCAAAATCCTAGGTCTAAACAAGCAGAAACAAGGTCTTAATAGCAGATTGATCAATGCAAGTGTTCAAACCCAATAACTTGCAGCAAAACACTCTCAAACAAAGGTATATCAGATACAAAGCATAAACAACACTTTCCCTTAACACAAAATCAGATTACAAGCATAAATCAGTAGACCCAAACACCCCTTTAACTTTTTCAAATCAAGATTTTCAAAAGCAAAACAAGATTTCAGGCCAACCAAGCATCAATTAACACTCTAACAAGTCTAAATAACAGATTCAAGCAAGAACAAGCCACAAAATTCACAAGAACAACAGTTTCATACAAATATCACCAAAAATCACAATTTATGCAGATTTGGAGATTAAGTAAGCAAACCTCATGGATGTACATCCACACCCACGAATTTTGAGCTTATGTGCTAGCAAGAACAAGCACAAGCTTCCACAAAAGCCTGCTAAGATTCAACAAGGGTTAAGCACAATAACATGTAAAATCAGAAACTTGAAAAATCTTGATTGATGCAAACTTGTTACCCCACACTTGATTATCCCCAAGTTATAAGCCTCACCACACCTTAACCAACTCAGTTAGGATGCTATGATCAGCCCTATAGCCCAAGAATTCCAAGATTGGAACAAGACTTAGCAAAATATCAAGAAAATGAGGAAAATATGCAAACTTGTGCACACTCCTCTTTTGAAAACAGGTTTTAAACTTCAAAAACAGTAAGCTAAGAACATAAACAACAGAATAAAGGTGGCACTTGGTCTTTCTTCAAATCACTTAACTCAAATTCATATAACTGAAAAAGGATTTACAAGTGTTTGAACAAAGGAAAAACCAAAAGCAGGAGCAAATGAAATGAACTAGACCCTTTATATAGAGGGTGTACAAGGTCCTAGCAAGCTGCAAAACGTGTAAACCCTAATGCTAAAGTCCCAAAAATGCCCTTGAGGTCTTTGTCTTCTTCTTGAATCATGTGACTTGTTTTTGGAGTTATGTAGGAGCTGGCAAGTGTAAAGTTGATCCAAGGGTGTGTATGAAGCTTAAAAAGTAAGCACAAGTCTCAAACGTTGGATTGTTGGTTGGTTTTTGTTTGGACGTGAGAAGTGGGGCAGGGGAAGGTTGGTATACTCACATGCATGAGAGTGATGGGAGTTTAGGGGTTGGGTTGTGTTTATGATTAGCTTAATCATAAATCTGGAGCAGATTAGTGTCTAATTATAAACCATTAATGAAAACCCAATTTGGATCAAGAACATGAATAGTGCATGTTTTAATCCGTTTGGTTTTTAAATTGGGTGTTTAGCGCCAGTTTAAACTAATCTGTTAGGATTAGTTTAATAAATAAATGTGAGTGGATGGTGAGGTGGAAGCAGGGAGCATTGTGATTGGTGGAGAGGTGGTAGTGGGGCACTTGTCACCCATTGGTTGGTCTAGGTAAGTTTATTGTCTGGCCCCTTTTAACCCCTCACTTCCTTTCTTTTTGTCATTTGCAGACAAAACCCTATCAGCGCCCATTTAAGCCGTATCAACTTTGGACTTTTTACATTTTTGGCCCATAAACTTTTGTAACATGAATTCAGGGGTATTTCTTGCCATAATTGAATTCTTCAAGGGCTGGTTTGATATTTTCTTCAATGATAATGGTCTAGACTTGTATGATTGTCATCTTGGAGGACTGAAATTGCCAAGTCTTGATAAATGAGGGACCATTTTTGCTAATTGTTGAAAGTTGAGGGTCCTTTTTGTAATTTTGGATTTTTCAAAGGACCAATCTTGTCATTTCTTGTACTTTGAAGGACTTCATGATATATTTGACTTTGTGGATGATATTGGTTGACAATTTAGCTTTGTTGAGGGGCTAAACTTGTCAATTCTTCAAAGTTAAGGGCCCTTTTTGTAATTTTGACAAACTTTAGGGACCAAACTTGTAATTATGAGGATACAAGGGTATAAAGTGTCAATTCTTCATAATTGGAGGACCCTTCTTCATAATTCTTCAAATCTTCAAGGGTTGATCTTGGGAAAGTCTTCACTAGGGCTTGGTTCATTGTGCGGCTTCGTTTCCCGTGTTCGTTTTTGCATGATTCTTGTGATCTTTTGTCATTATCTCAATATCCGTACCTAAAATACACAAGCAACAAACACAAGCATATATTTGGGTATTTTGATGATATTTAATGCATTTTAAGCCCTATTTGGAAGATGAGACTATGTATAAAAGCAGTCTCATCAGTATAACTCTCTATCCTCAGATAGACGTTTCACGTCATATTCCACGTCTCACCTTGTAGCGTTTGGCGTTACCGCCATTATATTCCATGTTCATGATATGTTTCACATGTCATGTTCATTCCACGTTCCTCATATCACGATCAAGATATGTTACACGTATCATGGATCACGATATGGTTGCTCAAATTACACTCATCATATCTCCACGCATCACGTTCAAATATCATGGATCACGATATGGTTGCTCAAATTACACTCATCATATCTCCACGCATCACGTTCAAAATTTTCCACGTATCACGTTCAAAATTTTCCACGTATCACGTTCAAAATTTTTCACGTATCACGTTCAAAATTTTTCACGTACTATGTTTCTTTATGTCTCGCGCATCGTTGCTAATTATCAGTTAAGTTAGAGTGTTTTGCACGATAACGTTTTAGTTTCCCTTACACGTTAATTCTTATTCCCTCGATCAAATTTAGGGGATCTACCTTACGTTGATAACCAAGAACTTCTTCGTATTTCAAGTCAAGGTCAGGAGGACCAAGATTTATCATTTGTGTCAAGATCTTGTGAAGGAACCGTTCCAAGAGGGAAGCCACTTGGAAAGGGACAAGTTCATCTGGATTGATTATCTGTTTTTCTCTTATCAATTAGATATGTCCTTTCAGTCACGTCACGTTCCATGTCCTTTCAAGACATGTCACGTTCCACGTTCCTTCTACCATGTCACCTGCACGTTCATTTATATTACATACCCTCTCAGTTTGATTCAGGTATATTTCTCTTTCAGTTTACGTTATCTATAATTCGGGGACGAATTATTCTTTTAGGGGGAAGAGTTGTAAAACCCGCATGCTTTTACCAAGAATAGTATCCTTAAGATCGTACGTACATGATTAGAACTTTCCTTTTATAGCACGTTTACGTTTCACGTACAAGAATTATTAGTATTACGTACGTGTTATAACACGATAAGTATTTACTACGTATGAACATACGATAATATTCCAATAATAATTATAATCACGAGCATACGAACATGAAATCAGGAACGTATAATTATTCCAATAATAATTATAATCACGAGCATACGAAAATGAAATCATGAACGTAAATTAATCACGAACTAATATTACGTATGTATATATATTTATTACGAACACGAATAAATATATTAAGTCACGATCGATAACTAATTAAAACACGTAAAACACGAACACGAGAACACACTTATTAATTAGACACGGAAAATGTTCGATTTACCCCATGTGGGCCCCATACCCACGAAATTAGGGACAAGAAAAGGGCCTAGCCCATTATTTTTACTAAACATGGAAAAAGAGGAAAAAACATGTTTCATTATTTACAAAAATTAGAAAAACTAAGAAACCCTAATCCTCCTTCTTCCTTCTCCTTTTTGGCCGCCACTTTTAATCACCATAAACGGGTGTTCGGGTTGATTTTGATCTTGTAAATTTTGCAAGGGTTCGTGTGTGTTTGTCATCATTTGATTCACGTATTCGGTATAACCTTTTTAACCTTTTCTTTTATGTTTTGATTAAATGAATCACATAAAATCATGATGTTTTAATTCACTAATTAAAAACAAGTATTTTAAAACATGTTAATGATCATGGGGTAAATCAAATCAAGGGTTTTAGGGGTGTTTATTCCTAGCCGACGCCTAACCGAGCCCTTAAGGGGTCTCGGCTTGGCCTATGTCGCACCACCGAGACCATATGGTCTCGGTACGGTGGTGATGTTGTCACGACAGCAGCAAGGGGTCAGGGAAACCCGACCTTGGTCGGGCTATGGTAATGGTTACGGGTCCGGTTAACGGTTTTTAGTCACGGATCCGGTTCATGAATTATTTTCAAGGTTTATGATTTTCACTAGTTATGTTTTAGACTTAAATTAAATTGATTAAAAGCATGACATGATTAATTTAATTTACATGACTTAGGTTATAAATTTAATTATTAATTCAGGAATTTTAACCTAAGTATTTTATTATTAATTAGACTTTTAATTAATTAATTATTAAAACCATGACTATAATTAATAATTTACATGGCTTAGGTTATATTATTAATAAATAATAATACATGTTTTAACCTAAGTATTTTAACTTATTTAATTAAAATCATGTTATATTTAATTAAATACTTTTAACCTATAGTTTATTTAATTTGCATGTAATAATTAATAAACTATACTTTATAATCACATGATTTAGAATAATAATAAGAAAACACTTAAGCTTATATAATTAGCTTATTTAACCAGCTTATATCTATTTATGAAAACTTTGTATTTTTAGAAACTTATTTAATTAAGGCAGCTAATCTATTTTTGGAAACTTTCTATTTTTAGAAACTTATCTATTTTAAGCAGTAGTTTTATTTTTGGAAACTTTCTATTTTTGGAAAATTTATATTTTTGGAAACTTTCTATTTTTGAAAACTTTCTATTTTTAGAAACTTTCTATTTTTGGTAACTTTCTATTTTTGGAAACTTTCTATCTTAGGAAACCTGCTATTTTTAGAAAGTTACTTATTATTACACAACAAGTATAATAATACATGAAATACAAGTAATACTTAATCAGAATAGACAGAATATACGATAAACACAGTATAAAGCTTAAAACAGTAAACATGACATGAACATATAAAATAAGACAAGAAATGATATAAAACCAGTTACGTATTTAGTAATCAGATACGTATACACGTATGTACTTATGTAGCATTAGTGATACCGAAGTAGGACTCTCTTCCGTTCAGGTCTTCTTCGTTCACTGGACATAAGGTACGGATTCCCGTCCTTTCAGTATGGACATTCTTTCCTTATTAGGATTCTCCGTATGCAGCCAACTATTTTCCCATAGTATAAGTTTATATGTTTGATTGCTTATGTTTAATTTAGAATACCTGAAGCCATATACATGCATGAAGAGTTTCACCTAGTTATGGAGGTATCATAACCATAACACTAGAGGCACTGGTGTTATGACTTCCCCACAGCGGAGTGATTGCTCGTGGCGTCCCTTTAACTTTTGGCCATATTATTATATTTATCATGTGGGGCGTATGGGTGCATCCTAGTTACATGTTTTCAGCAGATTACTCAGTGTGAATGTGGTGTGTGCCTTGCATCCTTCACAAGGAGTTGATCCCTCCTACCCAAAAACCAGTATATTAAATTATAGGCAACCCCTCTAATTTGCATGACGAGGTCACCCCTCCAAGTATTCATGCACGTTGATTTTCATGACCTATATTGGCTAATGGTAAAATATGTTAAACAGTTTTTACAAGATAAACATAACGCTTTTCAAACTATAAAACCAGATTTACTAAGATATAATCGGGTTATCCAGGACTTAGTTTTCTTCTGCTGTTTCATGCTTATATGCTTATATTATTCATGCTTTACTTGTACATCCGTGTACTGAGCGTTATGCTCAGCCGTTATTTTCCTTTCCATGTCCCAAAACGGCAGGTACCCAAGGACAGACTCGAGCATTTTGGAGGACATGCATAGGATGGAAGCTGCCATAGACTTCTTCTCCTTTTTCCTTCATATATTTATGCTTGTTTAAGTCTTTCATTCATTTCATTTACTTTATTATGTTTTGGGCTTATGTTTGGGAACCGATGTTTGATTTCGGTTTACCCTATGGTCATGGTAATGTTTTAGACATTTATCCTTGTATGCTTTGATGACACGCCATAATCACGCGTGACATTCCATTTATCAAAATGGGGTGTTACAGGATTTGTTACTGAATTTAAGAGAAATATTGAGAGTTGCCTATTTTAATATGCTGACAAATTTGTAGTTCTGTTATTGCTTGATCTGTTTAGTGTGATTTAATTTGGTTATGAGAGTGCTAGTTACAGCTTAATTTCGATTCTCACTTGTACTTTGCTGAGTTTTAATTTGCTTATTATTAAGCTGAGGTTTGTTCGTGAGTTCGGCATATGCTAAGTGTTATTTCATATTGCTGAATATTTAGAATAATTTGCTTATTTGAATTAATGTTATAATAATTGTTCAGCCAATTTTATATATTTTGTGAGTTCCAAAAAGGCTATCAGATTCTACTAATTTGATAGCTCAAATCTGATAAACTTATCAGCTTTCCAAGCTTATGCTACAAAGTCACTCTTGTGACGTTTATAAAGTTTACTTTGCCAAAAATAAATTCATCAAAAATAAATCCCCCATGGGATTCGAGCCCTTGACCTCAAGGCAACGGCCAAACGCGTTTACCATCTCGTCTAGCCACTCTTTTTAGTTTTATTACCGCCTTGGTCATTAATATAGGTTTTTTTAATTAGGCTGTCAGTTTTGTTAGAAGTTTAAATAAATTGTTTTTTAATTTTTTTTAAGTTTTAAATCATTCTAATTTCTTTATTAAATTTTTCAAATAAATAAATAAAAAAAAAATAAAAAATAATTTAGATGTTTATTTTTCCTTAGATTTATTTTAGTGACGATTCATGCACTTTAGGTTAAAACGTAGGATTTTAGATAAAAACCGAAATCATTCAAATCAAATGTCCAAATCGAAACAAAAATGTCTCAAATTCACTCGATCTTCGTGTACAACGAACTTGGTTCATCAACATGTTTAATTAAATCCGTCTTTGGTGAATTTAGTCTATTACTTTTTCCTAAAGGTAATTTTCTAAGTTTACCCTATAAGATATCTAATTAATATACATTCTACGACACATCAACGATCTTTACCTACATCTTTTTCACAAATAAAAGAATCCCAAAGGATTTATCCTTTCAGGGGGAGCTGAATCATCACCCTCAGCTTTCCTAGGGACAGCGTAACAGGCGATCTTAACCTATATACAATTCACAGATAAAAGAGTCCCAAAGGATTTATCCTTTTGGCGGGCTGAATAATCACCCTTAGCTTTCCTAGGGGCAGCGAATGGCGACCATTAACCTCGTTACTTTCACACCTAAAAGAATCCCAGGGATTTATCCTTTGGAGTGGCTGAATAATCATCCTCAGCCTCTTTGGGATAGCGAACTGGCGACCATTCCCTTTATCTTTTTCCCTGTTACTAACTTACACAAATTGCAGGCTGATGTTGTACAGCCAAATGTAGACTCTCTGGCTACAGTTGAAGGAGTTGATAAATTGATTTAGGATCAGCCAAAAGAAGATGAGCCAATGCCAGATGCTGAAGATGATGTGCTTGCCTTCATTGAAAGCCTATCTGAGCCTGAATCTATGCCAGATGATGAAATTCTCCCTAAGGGGATGATTGAGGAGGAGGATGATGACGAAGATGAACAGCCTTATATGTCACCACCCAAAAGCCACAGCTGTGTCCACACCAGCTAAAGAACAAACTCCTCCTCCAAAAGAAGCTGTTGTGACTCCTACTTCTGCTACATCTGTTACAAAGGAGCCTACAACTGCTGTGTATGATCCTACTGAAGAGTTTCTATTGTTCGATCATCCATAACAAACCAACTTTGATCTTTTCCCCAAGGAATATGACTATGAGCAGCAAAGCCTGAACATTCATGGTTTAAGGCCCTATCATCATGCATCAAATATTGAACGCCTGTCACGCAAGTTGGATAAAATGGGGTCTGAAATTCATTTCTTCACAGTCAGTTTTCCCAATATCATTTCCCAGGCTGTTAAAGATGCCATCACTGAACCCATCCAAGATGGCACAAGAAAAGGGTTTCTCAGGGACTTAGTCACTTATCCACTCGCATCAAAGATACCATCATTAAAAAGTCCCTGACATGCTTTCAGCCCATGAGTTGGTGATGCACAAAGAGTTTAAGGCGGTGTACAATAGGCAAAAACGTCACACTCACTATTTGGCTGGACATGTTGATCGCTCTGTGAATCGTAACTGTAACAGGCTTCTCAGAATTGCCAGAGGATCAAGGAACAGGCAAAAGAAATTGGCGACATCTGTTGAACAGGTTGTTAGATACCTTCAGTCACCTTCAGCCAAACGTCTCAAGAGACAGGCTAAACGTGAGGGGGAGAAAGTTGAGTTACTAAAACTAGAACCTGTCAACACTACCACAAGTACAACTGAAAACCCCATTCCACTCCAGGTCATCACATCAATCACTGTATCTGATGATGATGAAAGTAAGGGGGAGCAACAAGACAACAAAGCAGCTGATTCATCAAATTCCCTGTCTTTGTATAACACCAATAAGGCTGTGGATGATGGTGAACCAAATGCTAAGAAACTTAAATTCACTGTCAGCTCCCTACCAAAAGCTGTCCAAGACCAAGCTCAGCTAGCATTTTTGAAACAGGCTGAAGTGATGAAGAAAGCAAGTGAAGAATCCTCTGTCTCGAAGAAAGGGAAAGAAATAGTTATGGTAGACACAGACGCCAAACTAAAGAAAATAGCTGCGATGCTAGAGACAGGTGTAACAACTTGAATTTTCGCGTCTTATTATTATAATAGAGACGTTCTCGTTATTAATCGTTTACTCACTAACGGTTTGTGCCGATTTATTACTACATATCAAATTTTCGAGAATACACGTACCCACACTTGTTTAAGTCACGTGATTGAATTCTTTTGTGTTGTAATTTACGTTGCTAAAATTCGTACACATCTAAAACATCGTTGTCATTTGAATTACACTTGTTGGATCGAATGTCATGTTGGATTATCTTAAGGGATCGAACATTATTACCATGATTGGCCGAAATTGCCACACAAACCCTACTGGGCCGATTTTAACTAACTTAGCAATACAAAGTTAGCAAAACTAAAAACTTGAACAAAGTTATAACAAAAGCTGTGATTCCAAAACTCAGTCAAACCAAGTCAACACACAAACCTGGAAATCATTTTTTTACAATCCCATTCACCACTCCAGGCCAACACACAGGGCGGGATTACCCCATTTGGGTATGTCACAAGCATACCAATTCCAGATTTAGACTAACCCTAAGCAAATTATTACAAGTTAAATACTATCACAATTTTTCACAGTCTCAACATAAAACATAAGCTATGAAAAAAAAATCTGAGTTTACAAAACAAGTTTCTGGGCAGATTTTAAGAAGCAAGTAGCAAGCCTTGATCAATCGAAACAAACTTCAATCGTCCTGTCCGAATACACCAAGCCTAAAACCCCTTTTCATTGTGAGTCTTCTATCCACTTTTCCCTTGTCTTTAATGCATCATTATAGTTGTGCTTGTCTTACCGAAACCCTACATGCGAAACCAAATATTAAAGAGAATTAGATATTTAACAACCATCCCAAATTAATACTATGACATTTTAGAAACTTGGACTAATGACTTTAGCTGATGTATATGAACCTACGACACCCTAATAAACTGCCACGATCATACCGAGACCCCCCCCCCCCTCACGTTTTGTTGTCCTTTCATGTAGAAACATTAATGATAACAGTATCAACCAAAAACCCCACTCGAATCAACCACATAAAACAGCCGAGACCTCAAATACTTGTAAAATCAATCAAACTTAGAAATTCGTAGAACTCCATTCACAGAAACATTTATTAAACCTAATTAAACCTTCGGTTACAAAAACCCCCAATTTGTTCAAGACCCTAATTTTCGGAAACCTGTTCTAAACGTTAATTAACCTTAATTTATGCATAGAGAAACAAGTTAATTAGATTAGAACCCAAGGATGAATGAATCCCCAAAATATCCGAAACCCTAACTTTTACAAATCGGTTTTATGATGAAATTAACATGACTTTATACTCGAAAACACAAATTAGTTATAATCAAACCCTAGATTTGGAAAATCCCCAATTAATTCGAAACCCTAATCTAATTTAATTAAATCCGAGAAAACCCTTATGATAATTAAGCGAATCAAATGATTGGGAACCAATAAAACTTCTTTTATTTCCGAAAACATGAATAAAAGTTAATTGAAAATATTTCTTTTAGAGAAAGAGAATAAAACTTATCTGTTTAGGAAGAATCATCATCGAAAACGCCATGAAAGCACCATAAATCGGATTTATTTAGACGTGAGGATGAAACCCCACATCCCACGCGTATGTTGCTAATCTGTGATACCGAGTTATAAGGATTTCAAATTGGTTGATAACCTTCTTGTCAAGAGTGATGAAGGTCTGGGATGGGAAATGGGGAGAGAATCATGGGACGGTTGGGGAGTTATGATTGGGATGAGAGTGTGTGAAGGCTGAGTAGCCAAGAAAGAGAGAGAGACTAAACTAAAATAAAACCCTCTCCACATAGTTTATGTCGCCTAAGGTTGGTCCGGGTTGGGTCAGAAGGTCAAATGGGCCGAGATATGATTTGTATATTCGGCCGTTTGGTTTGGCCGGGTTTATATAAGCCCAAACTAAACTTTTGGGTTATAAATTACTAATGCTAAGTCCAAAAATCCATTTATTGAATAACCGTGTACTAAGGTCGTGTTTTCCGTAAACAAAATGTATTGTCAAGCACAACTAAGTTGTCATGCATTCTAGTTATAAATTTATAGTCATCGTAACACCATATGTATACCTAACTAGGTCGTGGATAACGTGGTCGTATTCTCAAAGCTTTCTTGCATTATCATCCATTTGCTTAACTTACGAGGTGAGTTTATAGCCCCACTTTTACTTGTTTTATCACTTTGGGGTGAGAACATTGCTTGTTTTAAACGGATGAACATAAGTGCCTAAAACTCATACGTGCCTACATGATGTCTAAGTAGCGATACCCCTAGATGCTTTAGCCCACTATCATGAACCGTTAATTACTTTGTGTAAGCGCGAATGTTATGGATAGATCTATTGGGATTGGCCTCCCTATCTATTGTTGGTTGTGTGACCAAATTAGATACAAATACATTTGAGGATGTTACGAATACTTTGGGGTAGTATTTGCTTGGGCACACTCTTATATAAACTGGTTTGTACGGTTAACGCTTCGGTGTCATGAGCTTAGACGTAGGATATCATGAACGTATGCTATTTTGATAATAATCTTGTATTTGTTATAAGATTATTGACGGTTGCCTAACTAAAATCTTATGGTTCATCACACTACTTCTACTTAAACCTATAAACTCACCGACCTTTGTGTAGACGTTTTAGCAATGTTTTTCTCAGGTGTCAAGGCGGAGGAGTGACGTGGTTGTGCTATGGAGATCAATAAAAATTATCATGATTTAACTTTGAGACTTTCTTTGGATGTATGACATTTGGAAACTCATATTATGTTATCATGAGTTGTAAAACAATTTTCCTTGGGACCAATTCTATTTTTATGTCTTATGAATGAAAAATGACTTTTCTTAGTTATTCTTGTATCTATGTCTCTTGGTTGTCATGATAGTCACATCCTCGTGTAATTGTACACGTGGGCCAAATTGAGGGTGTGACAGATTGGTATCAGAGCCATGGTTATAGAGAACTAGGTTACTTTTATAAAATCATTTTTACAAAGGTTTTGGTCAAAAATGAAATTTTGGAAAAAGAGTAATACTAGACTATAACTACCTCCATCTCCATAGACCACATCACTTCGCGCCTTCGACAAGTAAGTTGTACCTTTAATTTGTACCGTTAAGTTGTATCATTTCATTGCTCTTAAGTACTTTACTAAGTAAATTGCTAAAAGTATCAAGTAACGTAATTTATGATTATATGCTAAATGGTTTGTGCCATGCTTCGAGAATACAAAATCGATGTTTATTTCGACACTACGTGAAACTCTATGCTAAATGGTTTGTGCCATGCTATATGAATACAAAATCGATATTTATTTCGACACTACGTGAGACTCTATGCTAAATGGTTTGTGCCATGTTACGTGAATGCATAATTGATGCGATTACATTTCTTGAAAACCCTACGTTAAATGATTTGTGCCATGCTATGCGAATACAATATTGATCTTGTATCAATGTGTTTTAAAAAACAATTGTGCTAAATGGTGTGTGCCATGACAAACTAAAACTTCAACACATTGAAAAATTGATTTATTCTTACACATGCCTTTCTTGATTTGGCAATGACATGTCTATCTCGTCCGAAGATTCGTTGTACTACTTGAGCTCATCCACGGATGGAGCACGACGCGAGTCCACTACTAGTGGTGCTTCGCCACTATCATCTACTCGAGGAGAGCCAAGTGCTCATGCACCTACTCGCGTGTCACCACCACCACTCATTTGCTACCAAAGGCGTGGAAAGGCACCGATGGTTCCTCCCTCCACATCCTCATCTCATGCCCCTAAGGCCACTCGCCAAAACCGCACCGCGAGGATGTCCGTGAGAGCTTCTATGATTGGGAAGAAGTTGTCCTCAAGACGTGTGAGCTCTACCCGCACTACCCGCAAGTCTTCGAAGTCACCATCCGTGAGAGTGCCCCCAAGGCACGATGCCCCTCGTCGACCTACTATGCCCATGCCATCCCCACCTTGCGGCTATAATGGAGCCGAATGCTCCGCGGCCACCGAGGCTCGGGGAATGCCCCCTCATAATTTTACTAGGCTTGCTACATTTCGAGGCAAGGTGACCCACGTGCTTCGTAATTTGGGTGGTTTGTCTCATGAGTCATTGGTTCGACTCGAGACTTGTTACGAGGCGGTCATCGCGGGTTTGGGTAGGAATGCCTCACCCCCACCCGACCACTTCGCGGGATTAGCTAGGAGAGTCGAGGACCAACATTACGAGATAGGAGCTTTACGCACTCTTCTCCATAGGGCATTGAGTGATTTATCCGAGAGGATTGCCGCCCTTGAGCACCGTTTCTATTAGATTTATGTTTAGTTTATTTGTGTACACTTTCATTCCAAATTTTCCCTCCTTGTGTTGTAATCCCTAAAGATTCTAAAACAATGTGTTAACTCTTTGTATTTCTTTTTCTAATCATGGACTGAATTATTTGTGCACTACATAACTTGTTGATTATTACTTCATTGGATGCTATATCGTGTTTTGTGACATGCTTGTACTCTCTAGCCATGAACTCGTAATGCTAACCTTGCCATAAACTTTGTTATGAATTTAGGACCATGGCACCAAAAACCCGCAAGAATAGAGTCGATCCAACTGCGGCAGCACCTATCACCGTCGACCCATCGGTTTTGAGTCAAATGATCGCCGATGGAGTTGTCGCCGCTCTTGCCGCCAACGAAACAAATCCAAGCACGCAAGAGGAGACTAATCGAGTGCCAATTCCGGTACCTCCTACGCGCGCATGCTCATACAAGGAGTTTCGTTCATGCTTCACAAGTACCTTTAATGGCACCGAAGGTGCCGTGGGACTTGCACGATGGATTGAGAGACTTGAGTCTCAATTTAGCGTAAGCAATGTCGCCGAAGGTGACAATGTAAAGTTTAGCTCTAGCACCTTGGTTGATGGTGCACTAACTTGGTGGAACATCCATGTGAAGGCCGTAAGTTTGGATGCGGCCAATGCTACTACCTGGGCTCATTTCAAGGGAATGCTTCTCAAAAAGTATTGCCCTAGAAACGAGATGAAAAGGTTGGAAGCCAAGTTGTGGAACCTCCGTGTACATGGAGTTAACTTGATGGCTTACACTCAACGTTTCCAAGAGTTGAGGTTGATGTGTCCCGAAATGATACCTGTAAGTCCCTAATCAATGCAAGAAACCCTAATCTTAACTTAATCTACACAAGGTATTAATTTTCAAACGTAATCTTATTGTTGTATAATAAAGAATTACAAGTGTTATGGATAACACAGTTTGATGACAATGTGTTGTGCACACTTTGAACAACTATAAACCCTAACTTATGAATACAGTCGTAGCTGTTTGATTCACTAAGTTATATGCAATAATGTTATGAATATCTCAAAGTGTTAAACATTAATGCATGGATACACATCCTATTTATAGTGTTACGAGATTGACCTAAATAGTACTTGATGGCGACTACACAAGCTTTTACAAGTTCCCACATCAGTCACATGATGTCCTTCTATTCTTGGTAGTCTTCCATTATGCTTTAAGGAAACAGTTGTCAAAACAGTTTCCTTTTTCTTCATAGTCTCGAACACACAAATGGCATGTCCAAAGTGTGCTGAGAGTTATCAGGGTATTGCCACCCCTGTTAACTCTCAACCCCTCAGAGTCCCTAATACATCTTGGCTGTTATCCATCACAGCCAATGAGTATGTCTTCAGGTAATCTTCGACTTCCCTGACAATGTCTCTGACATGGACTCCTCTGAGGTTGCTCATAGAGACTTGGATCTCTGTGAGTCTTGCGAAACTTGCCTGCCTCCTAGGCACAGACAAGGGACTATCTAACAGCCTAATTATGTTTAAATCAATGATCAGGGAATCTAACAAGTTTAGATTCCCAACAATCTCCCCCTATTTAAACATAAATAATGCTAGATCTAACTAAGTTAAGGTAAGTGAGTTAACAACTTCTTCTTACACATAACAGATCTAAACAAACATACCTCATGATTTTATTAAAACTTAAAGAAAATTACAAGTGCATTAAATAAGCAAAATAAAAGATGAATGTAAAAAGGAATGTGAACATCTTCAATAGTCATCATTTTTAATTCTTTCTTCAGCTTCAGCCAAGTCCAATCTGTTATCAATTTCATCCTACAAAGTCTTTGCAAACCTTTTGGAGTACTCTGAGTTGATCTTGAGTGACTTCTTATGACAGAGCAACTGAATTGTTGATGCTAAGCATAGCTCATCTTCCCTTTGAAAAGCATACTGGCAAGCCCTGTTCATGAATGCCATTCCTCTTTCAGGCTCTGTGTATGTTTGACCATCAACAGGGCCAACAATACCATTGGGGAGGATCAAATCCCTGTGCATGCCATCCACTTGAACATCTTTAGTAACAAAAGTTTCATTAACAATTTGTGAAATTCTTCTCCTTTTGTTGCCAGTCTTTGGGGGTTCTTGTTCAAAAAGCTGTGGTGGGGGATCAATCTTAAGTTTGGCAGTTGTTTCCTTGATCCAGGTAAACTTGGCCTTAAGAGTCTTAAGCAGAAGAAAATTAGCCTGTCCAGTCGTTTTGGCAGCTAAGGCTTCAAGTTCGAACCATTCTGATAACCCAAGTGTCTTTAGCCTGAAGTTGTCAAACACATCCATATTTCCCTGTTGGTTTTCCCTCCATAAGATCATCTGTGGGGTGCTTGTGGATTTATGAATGGTGTATTTGAACTTGGTTATCTTGCCAGGGGCATATCTGTTGTTCACGTAGGCATCATAGTCAGCTTTGACTTTCCTTAATGCCTCAGCACGTTTTGCTTCCATTTCCCTCAACCTTTAATTTTGTTTTTCTCTTTCAGGTGGTGTCATCTTCCTCAGAGTAGCTTCATTCAATTCTTTGGCTGTCTTGAGTTCTTTTAATCTTTTGAATTCCTCAGCCTGTTTCTCTATTTCTTCAGGGGTTAAAGGAATCTCATCAGAAAGTGTAAAGGTTGAGAATTGGGAAAGGTCTGTTGTGGATCCTCCTGTCTCTAGCATCGCAGCTATTTTCTTGAGTTTGGTGTCAGTGTCAACCAACACTATCTCCTTTCCTTTCTTCGAGACCGAGGACTCCACACTTATGTTTTTCAAAACATCAGCTCTTTTGATAAATGCTGTCTGAGCCTGAGTTTGAATTACTTTGGGGAGGGAGCTGACAGTGAACTTTAATTTCTTGGCAGCTGGTTCATCATCATCCCCAGGCTTGCTGGTGTTAACCAAAACCAGAGACTTTGATAAGTCAGCTCCATCTTGAGTGTTTTGCTCCCCCTGAGTATTATCCTCATCATCAGATATTGTGATAGGTGTGATGACTTGGAGAGGAACAGGTGTAATGGTGGGGTTAGCTGATGATGAGCCTTGTTTAGCAGATGCAAGGCTGAGTGATGTATCTTTCTCCCCCTTACGTTCATCCTGGCTTCGAAGACGTTTGGATGAACGTGCTTGAAAATGCCTTGCGATCTGCTCGACAAAGGCAGCCATAGAACGTTGTCTTTTCCTTGAAGCCCTGGCAATCTTCAGCAGGAGGTTGCCATTTGCATTTGTATTGGCCTGAACACGCCTGACAATAAAGTTAGCATGGCGGTATTGCCTGTTGCGAATAGCATCAAATTGCCTGTGCATGGTGAGCTCATGTTCATGGAACATGGCAGGGACTGTTGAGTCAATTGCATCTTTGATTCTTGTTGAAAGGTGACTGAGTCCTTGGGCTACACCTCTCCTTGCACCATCCTGAATTGGCTCAGTAACCGCCTCAGCCACAGCCTTTTTTATGATGCCAGGAAATGTCACAGTGAAGTTGTGCATTTCAGACTTGATCACATCCAGCTTTCTTGATAAACGCTCAATATCTGATTGATGATGAACAGGCTGAAGATTCTTGATATTGAGGCTTTGCTGAGCATAGTCATCCCCCCTTGGTAAGAGATCAAAGTTAGTCTGGGCAGGATGGTCAAACAAGAGAAATTTTGCTGTTGGATCATAAGTTGGTCTTTGGAAAACTGTTGTTGTTGAGGTAGCAGAGTTTGGAGTGTCAACAGCATCCTTGGGAGGAGAAGTCTTATCGCCAGCTGGTGTGGACACAGCTATTTCTTTGGGAGGAGAGACAGACAGCTGGTCTTCCTCATCTTCTTCATCCTCTTCATCTAACATCCCTTCAGGGAATTCATCGCAGGCATGGACTCAATATCAGACACATAATCTTCCAATGATAGCATTTCTTCATCAGCATTTAATAGAGGCGCTTCATCATTGGGTTTGTCTTGAGTCATTGTATCAGCCTCCTTTTCTTGTTGTACCTGAGATTCGATGACTGGCTGTACAATTTCAGCCTGCAAATTGTTTCAATTAGTAACAGGGAAAAAGATAAGGGGAATGGTCGCCATTTCGCTGTCCTAGAGAGGCTGAGGGTGATTACTCAGCCACTCCAAAGGATAAATCCTTGGGATTATTTTAAGTGTGAAAAAATATGGTTAATGATCGCCATTCGCTGCCCCTAGGAAAGTTGAGTGTGATTATTCAGCCCCCCCAAAAGGTTAAAACCTTTGGGACTCTTTTGTTTGTGAGACATATGTTGGTTATGGATCGCCATTCGCTGCCCCTAGGAAAGCTGAGTGTGATTATTCAGCCCCCTCAAAAGGTTAAGAACCTTTGGGACTCTTTTAAGAGTGAAACATATGTGGTTAAAGGTCGCCTGTTACGCTGCCCCTAGGAAAGCCGAGGGTGATAAGTCAGCTCCCCCTTAAAGGATCAATCCTTTGGGACTCTTTTAAGGAGGGAACCAAGAGGCTGTGTGAAGTACTAATGATCAAGGTTGAGACATTAGTGTATTCAGGTTGTTGTTAGCCTGAATACTGTCTAGAGGGTGCAGGGTCATCGGGGTGCTTTATAAACACAAATGAATCATTCCCTGGTGCAAAGACAGGGTGTACCGAAGTCTTAAAGGATTCTAAGTGCATTGACAGACTTCTATGGGTCGAGGATTACCCTAACTTCACCACTCTCTCCTACAGACAAATGAGAGTGGCTGCTTGTGAACCTCTAAAAATGTACACTGATTACCTGTGAGATATCAGCTGGATCAGGCTGGTTTCCTGTCGTCTCAGCTGACTTTGAGACACTAGACTCCTGTGGTTTGTCAGCAGATAAATCTGAATCCACATGAGTATCTGGACCAGAGGAGGTGTCAGTCTTCTTTCCCTTGGCCTTAGAAACAGCTTTGGAGTGGGAAGAAGAGGGGATTTTCTTCTTCTTAGGATGTTGGCCAGAAGAAGCCTTGGACTTGGTAGTGTGCTGCCCAGAGGTCAAAGACTTTGACTTGCCAGCAACACTAGAAGTATTCACCTTCTCAGAAGAAGGGAGCAAGGGCTTCTCAGCTGATGGTAGTTGGTTGTCCACATTCATCATATGAGCGGTGACAGGGACATCTTCAGCTCCTATTTCTTTGTAGATGGCACCTGTGATGCGGTAGGGCTTAAGAGCAGTCAAGGCCTTGTTGTGGTAGTTGTCTCCCAGCAGGCTTTCGAAGATCAGAGTCAGGAAGCGCACATAGCAGATATTCTTTTCCCTGACCTGATTCCTTCCCTTCAGCTGTTCTACAAGGTTGGAGAAGAGAATGCTTCCAACATCAACATCAGCTCCCTAGATTAATCCATAAGCAATAGCCTGATGGTTGAAAGACATCTGATCCTGTGATCCCTGCATTCCTCCCAAGGACTTAACAATGTGGGTGAAGAGGACACGCCACATGGGAGTGAAATACTTAATCTTCAGAGGAGATTTGGAGAGGACCTCAGCTGGTGTAAGGGCAGGTTTTACGTCATGGCAAGGGTTGAGTGTGGCCAGGGCTTTTTTGACAGCCTTTTTATCAACAACCTTCAGACATTCATCTCCATGCTTCAATCCGGCCACACTTGAGAAATCTTTAAGGGAGAAGGCGAAAGGGTGTTCATTGCATGAAAGGCTAAATGTTATGGTGTCATCAACAACCTCAGCAGAGTACCAGAATTCCCTAAGGTATTCTTGGTAAAAGGTGGATGGGGATTTGGTGAAAGCTTCACTTAGGTCACAATTCTGCATGAAACTGACCAGATCTGAATAGGTGCTATTGGGTGCCTTAATCCATCCAATGGCTTTGTTGGAGGAGAGGATGCTTTCGTTGATCTCGAAGTTAACATTTGCTGCTTTAGGAACTGAAAACGCCATGGATTCGAGGTTGAAGGTGAAAGAAAATGGCGGATAGGTTAAGAGAGATAAGAACTTAGAGAGAGAAGTAGATTTGAGAAATGAGAGTGGTGGTGGGTGAGAAGAGAAAAAAGACAATATATATTCAAACTAAGTGAACAGTTATTCAACCGTATTAAATGCAAGGTGCGAAAATGACTGTTCAAGTGGGTCCCATTGACCTTTCAAAATAGTTTGTCTCCTCGTTATCCGAAAAATAAATGATTAAATATTTGAGAATGTTTTTTTCATTTACTTGGAAAGTAACTACCTAGTTTCATGTGAAAAACATTTAATATAGAATCAATCATTTAATGAACACATTTAGTATCAAGCCACAGGCTTTGAGATATTGAGCATCCCTAGCTCAGCAACTAGCCTGTTGAACGAAGGTTCAGCCAAAGGCTTTGTAAAGATATCAGCTAGTTGCAGCTCTGTGGGAACAAAATGCAGCTCAATATCTCCCTTCATTATATGATCCCTGATAAAATGATACCTGATATCAATGTGTTTGGTACGAGAGTGGAGAACAGGGTTGTTGGATATTGCAATGGCGCTGGTGTTGTCACAAAAGATTGGTACTTTGTCATACAAGATTTCATAGTCAGCCAATTGACTTTTCATCCAGAGCACCTGAGCACAACAGCTGGCTGCAGCGACATATTCTGCTTCAGCTGAAGACATAGCCACAGAGTTTTGCTTCTTAGCACTCCATCCAACCAATTTTCCTCCTAGGATTTGTCAGCTGCCTGAAGTGCTTTTCCTGTCAATACAGCATCCAGCATAGTCTGAATCTGAATAGGCCTTGAGATCAAAGCCTGATTCCTTTGGATACCATAGGCCTAGGGATGGTGTTCCTTTGAGATACCTAAAAATTCTCTTAATAGCCACTAGATGGGATTCTTTTGGGTTAGCTTGGTACCTTGCACAGAGACATGTAGAGAATTGGATATCTGGATGACTAGCTGTTAGATACATGAGTGACCCAATCATGCCTCTATATAAAGTCTCATTGACAGAGACCCCTGACTCATCAGGGCCCAAGTTGTTGGGTGGAAGCATGGGGCATTTCACTGATGCACAATCAGCTAAGTCATATTTTTTAAGTAAATCCTTAACATACTTTTCTTGACAAACTGAAATTCCCTTAGGACATTGTTTAATTTGAAAGCCCAAAAAGTAAGTTAATTCACCCATCATACTCATCTCATATTTCTTGGTCTTTAATTTAGCAAAACGTTTACTAAGATTGACATTAGTTGACCCAAAGATGATATCATCCACATAAATCTGCACAATGATGAAATCACTCTTGTCCTTGAAGGTAAAGAGTGTTTTATCAATAGAACCCCTGACAAATTTATTTTCAGTTAAGAAATTGGAAAGAGTTTCATACCATGCTCTTGGAGCTTGTTTCAGCCCATACATTGCCTTGTGAAGTCTGTACACATGGTTGGGAAACTCGCTGTTCTCAAATCCTTCAGGTTGTGCAACATATACTTCCTCAGCCAAATCACCATTGAGGAATGCACTCTTTACATCCATCTGATACACAGTGATGTTCATATAGGCAGCATAAGCAAGGAAGATTCTGATGGCTTCAAGTCTAGCAACTGGAGCAAAAGTTTCATCATAATCAATTCCTTTAGTCTGAGAGAATCCCTGTGCCACCAGTCTGGCCTTGTTCCTAATGACGTTCCTAATTTCATCCATCTTGTTTCTATAGATCCATCTAGTGCCTGTGATATTCTTACCAGGTGGAGCTGGCACTAGTGTCCATACTTTGTTCCTTTTGAAATGATTGATTTCTTCTTGCATAGCAGCTACCCATCCTTCTTCTACCAGAGCCTCAGCTACTCTTTTAGGTTCAATTTGTGAGAGAAATTCAGCAAAGAGACATTCATTGGCTGAGGCTGACTCTGAGTCTTGGATTCGCTGTCTAGTTGTGACCCCTGCATTTCGTTCCCCAATAATGTTGACAAGAAGAATGTGTTGATCTCTTGACCACTTATTTTAAGGAGCTGGGGACTCAGGGACAGGAACACTTGTGAGCACAGCTGGTACAATTTAAGTTTCATCCTGATGATTAGGAGGGCTTTCTTCAAAGACTACTTTAGTGTCAGAGTCTTCTTCAGCCATATCAAGAGGTGCTATTTCATTATCAGCAGGAGACTCTTCATGGATTTGAAGAATTGGTGAATCATCAATAGCATGAGAAGGACCATCAGAGATTTGAGGCTCTTCTTCATCAAGTTCCTGAGAGGTAGGAACTTCTATGTTGTGAGTAGACAGAGGGTCAAAGGCAGGGACATAAGGGGTGAGAGTGTTGGAGTGGTGATGACTGGTAGGTCTGGGTTCTGTGAACTCATCACTTGGGAAAGATATATTTTCATTAAAATCAATTTCATCACCCTCTGTTCCCGTTCTCTATATGACTTCATCATCTTCATTGAATCTAACATGGAATGTTTCTTCTACTTCTTGTCTTCTGATGTTGAATACTCTGAAGGCTTTGGCTGTTGGAGAGTATCCCAAGAAGAAACCATCATCAGCTTTTTCATCAAACTTTCCAAGTTTATCCCTGTAGTTATAAATAAACACAGGGCACCCAAACACATGAAAATAGCTGACGTCTGGAGATCTTTTTCTGAAAACTTCATAGGAAGTTTTACCATGTCTTTTGACAATGATTGATCTGTTTTGTGTGTAGCAGGCAGTGTGAACAGCTTCTCCCCAAAATTGCTTTGGTAAGGCTGCACCATTTAACATAGTTCTTGTTGCTTCAATCAAAGTCCTGTTTCTTCTTTCAGCCACACCATTTTGTTCAGGGGTGCCAGCTGAAGAGAAGTTCTGAGAAATCCCTTTTTCATCACAAAAAGATTCAAGTTGATGATTCTTGAATTCAGTACTGTTGGAAACTCACTTTATGTGACGACATTTAAGAATTCCCATTAGTTATCATAGTCACACACGTTTAGACTAGACTAGGTTCTTGTACTGTTAAGCATGTCGTGTGTGACTATATATACCCCTCCTTAGCTTCCAAGGAGGGGTGTTGGTTGTGTCACATTTCACTTTAATACATTTTCTATTCATTTCACACACATCTAACCTCTCTTCTCTCTCTCTAAGTTTAACAATGGCTTCCACCACCATCTACCACCACATTAGACCACCGGATCCATTTTAGCATTTCTACATTTGGCATCAGAGCCACGGTTCCATCCTTGGATCGTGTTTGTATATGCGATTTTGGTGGTCTAATTTATTTCTCTGTGTCTCGTTACATTTAGCTTTGTCTGATTTGTCAAAATACTTTGTCACGTCTTATGTTTCTTGTCCAGAGTATCATTGTGGTGGTTTGATTACTTTTTGGTTTCATCAAAAAGTTGTTATCTTATCACTTTTTCACTGGTCCATATCCATATCATTTTTTGTCCAAAATATCCAAACTTTCAATATCTATATTCACTGGTCAAAGTTGGTTTCACTGGTCAAAGTTGGTGGACATGAGTACTTATCTGTTTTTTTTTTAAAAGCATCTGTCTGGATTTTTTTTTCTGGTAATTTTTATGAAAATGATGGTGATAAACTCAGATTTGCCAGAAAATCTGCCCAGAAACAAGCTCCCTGAAAAAACGGAACAAGGACCACTTTTGGATTTCTCTTCATGGTACAATCGCATTATTGCGATGGGGTGTTTTTTTTTTCACACATTCCGATGGGTTCGCCATACCCATTGCGATGGGACTCATTCCGATGAGTCACATTGCGATGGGTGGCTGACCTGTCGCAATGGCACAGCCAAGACGTCATGCTGCCCATTTTTTTTTCCCAATATTGCGATGGCTGGTAACCATTGCGATGGGTACCGTTGCGATGGGTACCATCGCAATGGGTACCATCGCAATGAGACGGTTGACTTTGCGATGGCATTTGATTTCGATGGACTTCTATTGAAAAAACATTGCAACTGTTTAACAAAACCCAAAAACCGAGACTCGCACAACATTGACTCGTTAAACTCATTGCGATGAAGAAAACAGGATAACAAGTTTAAAAATTATACCGTGACCTTGGACTTGACCAAAACTGAATATTTCACTCCAACCTTTTAACTCCACAACACCAAGCACTAACTTACTCCCATCGACACCTAACCCTCTATAAATCAGAACATGACTCGAGACTTAATTTTTTTAGATCTAAGATTAATTTTTTCGTGGTTGCTCATGCAAGTCAAGATCTTATAAGATCTATTCACGAATTAATTTTTCTTCACTGATCCGTGTAGGTCATTCACCCTCCTTAATATTCGAGTTTCAAGATTAAGTTATAACAATTATGTTATAATTAACCTTGCTCTCGATTAAACACGAAATCAAAAAACGAAATAAAACATATACATCAACCTACCTGAGACCTTAACAAGATCTTGATGTCACGATTCGAACAAGTCTAAATCGTGAGTAGCTGCTTCGATTCAATGCTGAAACGATATTGGGTTGATGTGTTTCATTCATGGATTTATGGTGTTGAGTTAATTGGGTAATGAATGAGATTTGTGATTCGTATTATTTGATGTTTAGGTGAGATTTGAAGTTTATTGATATGAGTTTGGGAGTATTAGATAAGATGGTAGGCGGAGGAAACGAAGAGAGTAGATTAGGGTTGGTGACTTGGTGTTATGAGTTAAATTAGGGTATAATTGCTTTTTATATCCTAGTGGTTTGACCGAGTTATAGTGTAAATTGAAAGGGCCGAATTTTTCCACTGTCTTGTGTATGAATTTGGTTATTATTTCTTGGATTGGAACAACGTGAAAGTGTATGACAATTTGGCTACGTTTTGATTCCACTTGGGCCAAAGATAATATTGATTATTGGAAAGATTGATCTCGTTATAAGCTCACATGTTAATTGGGCTATAAAGGTCACGGTAGTTGCTAATTTATCAACATGTTAATATGAAATGTCTCTATGGTAAATTGTATTTCATAATGTTACGTGTGAATTAGTCATGCACCAACATGGGATGATCATTGGCTATATTAATTTTTCTATGGTTAATGGTTATAGACGATACAAAGTGACGAGAAAAATAGACGTGACAAAGGGCCGAGATAAAGAGACGAGACAAAGTGACAAAATTTATTAGACGAAAAAATAAAAATAAAAAAAAAATAGGCGATTTTTTAGTGACTACAGATTTTTTTTGGATCGGATATTAATTACTTAAAGACGGAGACGAATTTCTTCGAAGGCGTGTACTTATTTTATCCTTGAACAGATAACTTGCTCGTGCTTAATCTCAGAATGAAGACTTGTTATATCTGGTTTCCGGGTTCGGGGTGGATGGTTGATGACTCGGATAACTATCACTCAAAGGGGTTACTTTGTTGTACTCAGTGTCACGCGCATAGTCGACGTGGATAATTTCAAGAGGGGTTGTACTTATAGACATCTTTAGTGATGCATTGGGTACTTAAAATTTTATCCATCGTTCTTCATTCAACAATAGTGCAAGCTTAAGTCACAAGATCGAAGGATTCTTATTCAGTTTCAGGTTTGATGTATCTGGTTCATTCCATCAGTGGTCACTTCAAATTGCCTTCAAGTGGGTTGGTACAGATGGCCATGGAGAGTTTATGAGAAGAGATTTTCAATCAACAGCTGATTCTCACCGAATATAATCAAGCTTATTTATTATTCTCTCGAGATTTTCAGGTTCATGTGCTTACGATTTATTGATGGTTCCGAGTTTCGAAACCATCAAGGGGGAAGAAGAAGACACATTGAACGCACAACGAGTACACGTGATGAACTTCATACCTTCTTTGATTTGAAGACATTCCGGGATGACATATGTCATAGCCGCAGAGAAAATCAGTGTTTTAACTCGTGGCGTTATCAATCTCTAAACGGTACACTACTGATTCGATGATTAAATGTTTGGTTGTTGCAATTATTCATCATCATTATCCTATATGCATTCCCGGGACTTAATTGACTCTGGTGCATCTCCGGAAGAAGATATGTGCATTTCCGGGACTTAATTGACTCTGGTGTTACGATGTCAACTTCATGAATGGGATAAAGTGTCTACTTCAGTATTTGAGCTTCATAATGGGGATTGATTTACTTTCTTCAACCATGTGGGGGAAGAAATGTCTTGATTCTTTCTGGTATGTATAACTTGAACTCTCAAGGGGAAGAATTATTCAAGCGTGAGAAGAGAAGTTGTTGATCTACTTGGTGTACCCCAAACTTTCAATCTCTCTTAGCAATATTATCATGTTATATGATGGGATTTGCTTGTTAGATTCCGTTGTGCGCTTAATCATTCTAAGCTTTATTGATAGCTTTGAAGTTGCTTACGAGGATTGTCGTTTTAGGGGGAAGCTATTTCAAAAGCTTCTACATCAAGTTGATGTGGCATGAATTAGGGGGAAGCTAATTCAGAAGCTTCTCCTTAACCAGAAGTGTATGGGTTACTTAGCTCGTGCCGTTACAGTATTTCTACTACAAATTAAAGATGAGTCGTTTTGAAGTCAAAGGCCTCAGAAGACATCATCAGCATTGGACGCTTCATGAAAGCTCTTGTTCTTATCATTATGTACTTGTTAGGAAAAAAAATATTGTAAGGAATTCTACACGTCGTCCCATGGGGGAAGATTGTTGGAAACTCACTTTATGTGACGACATTTAAGAATTCCCATTAGTTATCATAGTCACACACGTTTAGACTAGACTAGGTTCTTGTACTGTTAAGCATGTCGTGTGTGACTATATATACCCCTCCTTAGCTTCCAAGGAGGGGTGTTGGTTGTGTCACATTTCACTTTAATACATTTTCTATTCATTTCACACACATCTAACCTCTCTTCTCTCTCTCTAAGTTTAACAATGGCTTCCACCACCATCTACCACCACATTAGACCACCGGATCCATTTTAGCATTTCTACAAGTACCATTATCACTTCTTAGAGCTTTGACTCTAACATCATTCATATTTTCAACCTGTCTGATGAAGGACATGATGGTTTCAGCTGCATCACTTTTCCTTCTGAGGAAGAACACCCATGTGTATCTTGAAAATTCATCAACTATGACCAAGGTGTATTTGCTGTGATTAATGGTCTGAGGTTTGACAGGCCCAAAAAAATCCATGTGAAGGAGATGTAAGCACTTGTCAATAGAGAATGATTGCCTAGTCTTGAATGAAGACCTGTGATGCTTTCCTTTGACACAGGCAAAACAAGTCTTGTCTTTGGAGAACATTATTGAAGGTAGACCAGCAACCAAGTTTTGAGTGGCTATCTTGTTGATGTTCTTGAAGTTGAGATGAGACAGTCTTTTGTACCACAGCCAATTGACACTTTCAGAGGCTTTAGCAAGAAAACAATTTGAGCTGTCTTCAGAGCACACAACCATGTTGATGACATAAACATCTCTCCTTCTAGGTGCAATCAGCACAACATCATTGTTTTTGTTGAATATGGTTCCCTGAGTCTTAGTAAACAAAACCTTATAGTCAGCATCACACAATTGGCTGATGCTAATAAGATTGTGTTTAAGACCATTCACATATGCAACCCTGGTAAATGTAATCCCATTGCAGTTCACTGAGCCATATCCTTCTGTGTCACCTAAAGAGTTATCTCCAAACACCACTTTAGGACCTGGCTCCTTTGAGTATCTGTGCAGGTATTGTTGAATCCCTGTCATGTGTCTAGAACAGCCACTATCTAGATACCATACCGATTCCTTGAGATATTTCAGCATACATACATAGAAACAGGTTAGTTCCTATGGTGAACCCACTTTCCAGTGGGTTCCCTGAATTGCTTATTAGCAACTCTTGTGTTCCTGAAGAACTTTTGGCGTTGGAAGGGACAGTTCATTGTTTCATGGTTATAACTTCCATAGATATCACACCCAGGGAAGTCACCACACTCGTCTGAGTGATGGTCTGTGAACCCACATAATTTACAGGGAGGATAAGGTTTGTAATTTCCTTGTTGTCTTTTGGAACTCTGTGGTCTGTCCCTAGAGGGTGTCTGAGCTCTTTTAGCTGCCATGTGTCTGTCATGATCTAAGGTCGAATGGTGAGAGTTTTTACATACATTGTAATAAGGTTTGATTAACCTTTCCCCTTTGGGTTCACCTAGGACTGACTTAGGTTCATGAGAAGTAGAGCATTCAGCGGAAGGCTTAATGTGTTGTTTCAAGAGTTCTACTTCTTTCATAAGAGACAACAGGCGATCTTCAGTGGTAGGGTCAACCTTATTCACAGCTTTAGTAGTAACATGCTTAAAAGCTACTTGTTTGCCAGTTTGTTTAGCAGGCACATGAAAAACTTTAGCTGGAGAATTCTTAATATCTGTCCTAAGTTCATCCTTAGCAGATCTAGAAGAACTGCTGGGTTCAACTCCAGAGAGTTTGGGCAAGGGTGGTAGCTCAGCCACATCTTCAGAGATAGGGTCATTAGTCAAAGTGGTATCTGACATATGAATGGTCTCTTTAGATTTAAAGACAATGTCTTTAGGTTTGGTGAGAATTCTCAGCTTATTTTTCTTAGCAGATATATCTCTTTTTAAGTCAGCATGCACTTCATCCCTAAGCAATTGATCAATAGTAAACCTAGCACATAGCCATTTTTCAATAACCTTGTTCAATTCAGAGACTTGATCATTTAAAGCAATGTTTTTCAAGGTTAATCTAGCTACTTCATTTTGCAGGGATATTTTCTCTAAATTAACCCGCCTGAGAGTTTCACATTCAGCTTTAGCATTTAGCATTTCAGATTTAACAGAGTGAAACTTATCAAGTAGGTTCTTTCTTTGTTCCTCAACAAAGTGTAAATCAACAATGGTGTAGTCAAGGACATGCTTACATTCATCACTATCAGACATGGATAAAAGCCTGTGTACCTTTTTCATTGTGATGTCAACCCATTGTCCTGATCTTGTATCACCTTTTCCAACAGCTGGTTCATCCTCAGCTATCGCCATAAAAGCCCTGACTCTAGTGGTGTCTTCTTCATCTAAAGTCAGTGGCTCATCATTCCAGTCATAAGTTTCAGCAACCAACCCTTTCTCTGTCTTTTTCTCACCACCCTTCTTCTTGGACAGAGCTTCAATCTTTAAGTTCATTTGTTCTAACTCAACTTTAAGTGCCTTGTACTTATTTTTGTAATCTTTCTTCTCAGTGTCTGAAGAATTGGATTGAGATGAGTTGTTATGTTGTTTGAACTTGTAGGGTTTGGATGAAGATGATGGATAAGAGGGTAAGGATGTCTTGGTGGAAGGACAGTCTTTTTAAAAATGTCCAAGCTTTCCACAGGCAAAGCAAGTTTCTTTTGACCTGTCAGTTGGTTTACTTGCTGATCCTACTCTTCCTGATCTTTTGAAGTATCTTCTTTGGTTGGCTAGCAAGGCTCTTTCATGAAACTCTGCATTAAGGTCTGTCAAGAACTCTTGGCTGCTACGGGTATCTTCTTCAACATCAGAATCGCTGTCATGATGATGTGTTGCAGAGATCAAGGCTTTGGAAGAAGCTTCTTGGACCACAAATCTTTCAGTCTCTGACTTGTAAATAGTATCAATCAACCCTTCTTCGTAACACTTTCCATAAAGCTGAGCAAGGGTGTCATTTTTGATTGAGTTGTTAGCCCTCTGAGTCTGATTCATACTCAGCCACTTTCTAGGAAGGCTGTTGACAAAAGTGGCATTGATCTCAGCTTGACCAATAGTGATGTCATTCATTGCAAGATCATTGAGAAGAATCTTCAGCCTTGTATAGGTTTGTTAAACCTTTTCACCTTCAAGTGATTTGAAGGCATTGAACTGAAGTCTGAGTGCCTGAATCTTCGTCTCTCTTGTTTCAGAGGGTCCTTCATGTCCAAGGATGAGGTCTGTCCACATTTGTTTGGCTGTGGGACACTGAATGACAGACTTCATGATATGCTTGGGAAGAGAGGATATTATGATGCTTTTGAGACGTTTATCTTGATTTACCGATTTCCTATCAGCTGGAGTCCATTGTTTGAGAGGTTTGGGAAGAGGATTGTAGGATCTTAGTTTTCTAAGGATTTAGCAAGTATGGATTATCTAATGAATGGATAGATAAATGGAAGAACTTTAGAGAGAGAAAGAAGAGAGAGAAAGGAGAGAGTTAAGAAAGATGGAAATGTGATTGATAAATGTGTAAGTGAACCAACAACCCCTCCTAACATGCTAGGAGGGGGGTTTATATAGCCCACCCTACATGTGGGCTATATGGGCCATATTGGATCACGAGCCCAATATCATTGGAGTGACCGATCCTTTCTAAATACGTAAAAACGTATTTCCAACAATCTCCCCCAAAGGGAGGTCACTCCAAGTTACAATGTCCTAAATAGTCTATAGCTCGTGATCTATGCTAATAATGATGTGACCGAGACTTTCCTTGGAAAAACGTATTTCCAACAATCTCCCCCAAAGGGAGGTCACACCATTTTACAAAATCTTAAACCTAGCATACTATGCTTGAGTCTTCGATCTTGTTCTTGTGAATATGCTGATGAGATCTTTGACTTTAGTCTTGAGCATGTTCTCTTGCCTTGACCTTGTGCATTCATCACTTGTGATATTCGCCTCCTCGTGACTTCATGTTCCACACACTTATATCTTTATAATTCTTAAAAGCCTCAGAGTTTGATACAGCGGAAGACTTGACCTTCAGACTTTCTTGAATTCGTTGAAGTACTGAGTGTATGCAGTATAAGCATGTGGGGACGACTTCTTCTTGGATTCCGCAACGCCACCGTCTTCAAATGCCGCAACATAAGTAGACACGAAAGAAATGGCTTTGAAAATTTCATTCTAAATCGGTAGCATTTTACCTCCGGTCGGTGAAGACCGTTGGACGATATTAGATATCGTACCCGTGACGGATAGTTTCAATTAAGTAACTTCCTGACAGGATTTCGCGGGTAAACCCGTTCTCTTTATTCGACCGTCCAAAGCTGACTGCGAACATAAAGAGTGAATCATTTGGATAATAATATCCGCATGATTTGAAGCCGTCAATTCATGTTCCTGGAACAAGTGAAATTCAATTAAGAACCGCACCATCGTTGCTTTCCAGTTGTCACGAGCTTGATTCGTATAGAATCTTGCAAGTTACCTACCAAGTGCTGTTTGAGGTTAACACTAGAAGGATTTCCACTCATCACCGTGAACACAAAGGTATCACTCTGAGTGTTCTGGCAAGATCACTGAGATATTGCGTAGAGGCCTGGAACGTGTTTAAATTCAGTTAAGAATTAAACATCTGTTGCTTTCCAGTTATCACAAGTTTGATTCATAAAGAATCGCACAAGTCACCTACCATGAGCTTTTTGATATTCGCTCAAGAAGGATTTCCATCTTCATTGTAAATACTTTCGTATTACTCGGATGTTCAGGCAAGATCATGAAGATTTTGCGTAGGACTCTTAAGATTTTTCTTACTTTTCACAGTGTATGAAGAAGCAAGGAATTATGAAAGTGTGTCCTAATGAGATATTTAATGATCTCAAATGGCTCTAGACTCGATCGTGCACTTTGGATTTTAGTGATCGGAGGCTGGAGAGGAGTGCCACCTTTTCAATACCAATTTATTCGGAGTGAATAAATCAATAGATAACGTGTTGTCTCCGTGTGATTAAAACAAATATCTTTTAAGAGATATCTGAGTTAGCTGGGATGGGTTGTGCTTTGCATCACTGGGTCCATGATGTCTGTCTTCAATATCAAGAATCATTAAACAATGATCTTAATAGCATATGTATTGACCCGGTTTCTGCCTAAGTTGTAAGGAGGGCTTCTTTCTTTACACCCTTTATCTTTACAATTCTTTTTCATTCTTCAACCCCTTCAATGCTTACCAATACGTCATCACTAGCACCTTGTTGTGATTGTTCCAGTGCTAACTTAAGTACTTGGTCGGCATTCAGCTACGTTCACAATCTTTCTCCATCTTTCCTAAGGACTACTATTTCTAGCTATGGAATGTCCTTGGGAAGATTCCTCCGGTTCTAGAGGAATCATTGGACTTTAACCTATCCTACCATCCTTATGTCACCACAATCTTCACCGTCGTGAATAGAGATGTTTTGGGTAAGTGTATGTCACCATGAAATCTATTTTGATAGTGCGAATCCATTTTGCTCCCCCTTAACATATGCCACAATATCCGAAAACATTTCGCACATGTCGGGATGAGCTAGCACGTTAAGTCAAACCATTTGTGATTAATCATTTCCCATATTAAATCATATTTTCTCCCCCATATTAAAAATATTAACCCAATCGATGTTTTTAATATCAATTGATTTAATAGCATTTTAAGAAAATTTTGGGAAGAAACATGCAAAGCCAATTATCTTCATGAATTACACAAGCTCCCCCTCAAATTAATGAGGGTGTACTTGAAACGTAAATTAAATACCTTTTAAACACAAGTGTAAGGTATTTATCACGTGCAAAGATCAGATATGATAATGTATTCACAAGATTAGCAATTATGAGGTTGGACCTGAATGATGGAGAACATCATATGAAATAAGCACATGGTTCTTGTTCACGAATGTTGGTCGCCTCATCATGTCTGAAGTTATCTCTTTACTCCATGTGTACGATTGATATCTTTGTCTTGACATCAACATGTGAACTTGGCACTTTTAGCGTCAAAGATTCTGATTGCTAGACAATTGCTCCCCCTCAATTGCTGACCCGTGTTCTATTGAAAGAGCTGTAGTCGCCGTTTGAGTAGTCGCATCGTCGAGTATGTAGATATCAATTGTAAATTGCTACGGTTGGTAGAGATGATAACTTTATAAAAACAAGACTTCTCTTGTTTTAACAAATAAATGCACTGAATCGTACATATATTCGTGTTAGATTGTGTTATTACGTAAACACAATCCCTTACATGGTTATAAAGTAAACCATGCCCAAGAAAATTAATTCCCGTTGTTGAGTCAAAGCTTTCCGGTGAAATGCTTGACTTGAGTATGAAAAGCGGGTTACTATCTGAAATAATAGCAAACCATTTTGAGCATGTTTTAAAATATTTGAACTTCTGCTCGAACTTTATTTACAACCCCGTGTCATTATTGAATGACATTTCTAGTATCGTAAATATTATCGATTCCAGAAGACATGCTCTTTTTATCAAAACATTTTTTGAACACACAATTTTGAAAGATTTAGAAAAAAACCTTTTTGAGAAATTCTCGAAAAATTGTGTTCAATGTTTTGAAAACCAATTACTTGAGCTTAAGATGTTGAATATCTTACAAAACGAGCTCAAGTCCGAGAAGTTGTAAACTTCCCGTTGTTAAGGATAAGTTTATCATCGGCGATAAACTTTCCTTTTAACTGAAGAACGAGTCCTAAGTTGACATTTACTTAGAAGTCGTTTTCATGAGCTTGAAAAACTTTGAATGTTTTAACGAAAAGCTCATGACCGAGAAAGGTGAATTTCTCGTTATGAGGAAAAGTTCTCTTATTTAAAAGATTCACTTTCCTTTCTGAGCTTAAAACCTGGAATGTTTTAATACAAGCTCATGACCGAGAAAATTTAATTTCCCGTTACGAGGATAAGCTATCTTTAAAGATAAGCTTTCCTAAAGTTGACGTCCGAGTTACAGTCTGATATTTAACTGTAAGTTATTGTGCATGAGCTTAAAAACTTCGAATGTTTTTAATATAAGCTCATGCCCGAGAAAAATTAATTTCTCGTTGTGAGGATAAGTTTATCATTGGCGATAAATTTTCCTTAATTTGAAGATCGGGTCATCATCTGACATTTAATGATGAGCCTTATACACGAGCTTAAAACCTTTGAATGGTTTTAGGATAAGCTCGTGTCCGAGAAAACTTAATTTCTCGTTTTGAGGGTAAGTTATCGTTGCGTGGATAAACTTCCCTGTCTCTGAAGTCCGGGTCATCGTCTGTCATTTAACGAGGAGCCATAGTGCATGAGCGTAAAAACTTCGAATGTTTTTAACATAAGCTCATGCCCGAGAAAACTTAATTTCTCGTTGTTAGGATAAGTTTATCATCGGCGATAAACTTTCCTTTCTTTGAAGATCGAGTTATAGTCTGTAATGTGACTATAAGTCATTTACACGAGCTTAAAACCCTTGAATAGTTTAAAATGTGAGCTCGTGTCCGAGAAAATTTAATTTCTCGTTTTGAGGATAAGTCATCATCGGGATGAACTTTCCTGTCTTTTGAGAGCGAGTTACAGTCTGTTATGTGACTGTAAGTCCTTTGTGCACTGTAAGCTTAACTGGAAATCCCCTGAGACACTTGTTTCTTAGATATCAGCTTCTTTAGCAACCAAACTCTGAGAGTGTCCTTAATTGAATGGTATACAATTATTGGACCGCTTCGTTGTTTTGGAACATCCTCTTTGGTACCTGCATTTTCATTTGGAATTTGCATGCTTTGATATGGGTTAGCGATATCTATCTTAGAAGCAAGTGGGGGTTCACATTTTTCTTTTCTTGTGCTAGAGGTGACCTGAGGAGATGATTCACTTGTCTTAGCTGGTAAACGTTTCCTTTTATAGAAAACTTTAAGTTCAGGCTTAGGTGATGCATCCTCCTTTTCAATTTCCTCCCTAGTAGTCTTAATAGAATCGGATACTATCCTAGTTAAAGGGCACTCGTTTTCTACAAGGGTGAAAGTTCTACCAGTGGGGCGCCACATTTTACTAATGGGTTTGATTTTGGCAACCCACTGGGATTTAAGTCTAGCACGGGAGTTCACCTCATTAAGTAGTTTCTTGATACAAGAATCATGATTTGCCGTAAAGACACATTTTCTACATGTTTTACAAGTAGCATATTTAATGTCCGAGTTAGATCTAGAATTCCTAGATGATTGATTGATGCTCCTAGGATGTGACATGCTACGGTTAGCAGTGTTGGGTAAACTAGAAGGCATCTGACTAGGTTTGAAATTCCTATCTCTTACTTGTGTCTTTTGCTTAGCTTCCCTTAGACCAAAAGTATGGCGAACGTCATTTGAACTAGTTCCAGACGGATTCTTTGGACTATGTCTAGGGAAATTAGAGGCAATCATGTGATTAGGTCTTGCAAAAGCTGTTTTAGTCACATTGGGCCTAGATGGTGGAGTGACTGTTCTAGAAAGATGAACCATATCAACTTGGGAGGCAAACCGCGGTCTCGAGGATTGTGATCGCTCGGATCTAAATGCATTAGGTTGTCTGACAGTCGGTTGTCTGATGAACTGATTTGTAGGCGGTTTCCCCAAGATTGATGGTTTTTCAAGCTTAGTGTCCACACTAGGTCCTTTAGTTTTTCGCAAATCATTTTTCAATGCAGCTATAACAAAGACCTTTTCCTGTACTTGAGCCTTTAAGGTCTCATTTTCTTTGAACAATTCACCTTGGGATGCCAACTTAGATTCAAGCAACTTAATTTGTTTCAAAAGATTATCCTTTTCAGCTTTAGAATCTAGAACTGTTTGATCCAATTTTCGTTCAAGAACAACGTTTGACTTTTCAAGTTTTTCAAAATATGTTTCAAATTTTTCTGTTTTCTTCGAAAATTCAATTTTGGCATCCTCAAGTTCTTTTGATTGGTGAGCTAAAATCATTTCAAGCTCTTTAATCCTAGAAGGAGAATTGGTTAACGTAGCAGTCATAAAGCACTTATCATGATGTTTAGAATTTTGAACACTTTCTCCCCCATTATGACTCACATCGGATGAATCAGAAGTGGTATTTCTATCACTCTTTTCCATCCCATGTTTGTCATAGATAGGTTCAGAATGCTCAATATGCGGTATTTCATCGGCATATACATCATCAACATTACATTGTACCATGTCCGCAGGCTCTTCGTCATTAACGGGTAAGGTGTCATTAAAAGAGATCTCGTGAACATTGCTTGACGTGCCACTGGTAACATATTGTCCTCCTGATTCCGTGCTCTTGCCATCGTTATGCTCCAAGTTGTCAACCGTATGACCATTCTCCTCTTGTATCTGCATCATAGATTCTTGCACTCCATTATCATACACTTGGTGAAGTCTGGATCTTTCATAAATCGAAGACGAAACCGATGTCATAAATTTCAACAGTTTATCACGGAAATCTTTAACATCGTTCCGTGTGTATTGAAGAAATGACCGGCATATCCCTGAATTGTCAGACTTGATGATATTGAATTGGAGGAAAGGCGTGAGTTGTGTCACAAGAGCCTGATATGCAGTTTCTGATGTAGAGTGATTAAAGTCTTCTTTGTGAAGTTGCTCAGCTAGGTGGTTCAAGTTGAGAAATAGTGACTCGATGAATGTATACTGATGTTGACCGAAGAGTGTCACAAATTCGCTTCCTCCTTGAACCCATGCAATAGTCCTAAGGTGTGACTGAAGTAGTCGACATGACATTATACTACTTTCTCTAGCTGTGTCTTGCATGTGATGCAAGTCTCCCTCTTGAAATTTCGAATTCAAAGACTCCATTGAAAAAATGATCGTGATTGTAGTTGTATTCGGAATCTTACAATTCGTGAAGAAATTTCGAAAGATGCGTAAATAACTTTTTAAAAAATCTACGATTTATGATAAGACTCTTTTCTCGGCTCAAAGATTGTTGTCGGCTCAAACGATGATAAATTAAAAACGGAGTCCAATTCAACCGCGGTTCAATCTAAAAAGAAAGCTCATAAACTAATTAAACGAACCGTCAATTAATCTAGCGAACGGCCCGACAACCACTTTCACTAAAATACTTTGACACGACCCAATTTAACTGAGCCAAAATCAAGAATAACTTACTCGTGATTAATTTTCGTCCACAATAAATTACACGTGAATAACTTAGCCAAAAACTTAGAATAATTAAAATGTGTAAAACTTTGACTAATGAGAAATAAGGCACAACCAATCCCTAACGTGGCCCAAATAATAAGTGATTAACTAGTACTTTTAAATATCATTGGAATCTCTTTAGATACGTGGCCAAGTATTGTAGTAACACAAAACGCCTCACACATGGATACTAAGAGATGTAACAGCAAAGAGATTTGGGGGTACGTGTTAATATGCTCTGTTTCACCCACCAATTGTGTCAGACTATAAATACTCAGCCCACTAATGTATTAGTCTAATTTATCTCATTTTAAATCCACTAGATATAATCTTCACGGGACTAAATATAACCCAATCACACCTCTCTTGTTAACTCCGTCCCTTACTTTGTAAAAACCGCCCCTCTTTCCTGTTCCTAATCTCTCTCTCTCTCAACACTTATCTCAAATCTAAAAAAAATCTTCTTCCTTGTTAAAACACACAGAGCAACCGCCAAACTAATCAATGAGCAACAAAAGAAATCCTCCGTCTGTTTGATTATCTCGTAAATGATCAAGAAAAAACGTCTTCAAGATCTTGAATGAGATCTCGGGTAGGTATATTTAGATTAATGTTCTTTATTTTCGTTAAGGGTCTTCGATCAATGATGGTTTTTCTGAGATCTGGAGTGTGTACTGTTTTTTGAGTCAGTTGGGGTTGAGTGTAGAGTCGCGAGTGAGTCTGGTGTGTTTTGCTTTTGAGTCGAGAGTCTTTGGGTTGGCGAGGGTTTAGTCTAGTTGAGTGGTTGTGAGTCTGTTGAGGGTGTGGGGTTAGAAAAGAGTTGAGGGTGTGTCGTGGTTGTTTGTGTCGAAGCTCAGGGTGTCGAGGCTGAGTGGGAGGCGAGGGGTCGTGTTTGAGTTGTGTGGTTATTCGAGAGAGGGTGTCCGAGAGAGTCTTGAGTGTGAGGTTGGGTGTGTCTGAGTCAAGAGTCTTGTTTGTGTTAAAGTCAAGCGTAGTCTAAAAGTTACTATCGCAATATCAAAAAAAATATTCATCGCAATCAAGTCCAACTCCCATCGCAATGTTGAAAAGTTTCCATCGCAATCTCAAGAAATTCACCATCGGAATGTGGAAAAATTTTTGGCAGAGTTTCGACTCACTTGAACCTAAATCCCGTCGCAATCACGATCGCAAAGTGCTATCGGAATACACGTCGGATTAGGGTATCGGAATCCTTGATCGCAAAGTAGAACCTTTCGGTTATTGCGATCGAGATGTCAAAGTACAAACCTGGTGATATTATGATCGGAATAAGGCGACGTTCTATTGGAATGGGACAAAAAATTAAAGCATCGGAATGATATACCCCTTTTCAGATACAAGACGTTGATAAAAAAGACAAAATAGAAAAAGATGAAGACGTTGATAAAAAAAAACAAAATAGAAAAAGATGAAAACTTGGATAGAAAGAAAGACAAAACAGAAAACTTTTTATCAAAAAAAAAAAAAAAAAAAAACAGTACATAAGTAAATTAATTAAAAACAGTAGAAAAATAAATAATATCAAATAGACTAAATTTGAAACAAAAAAAATTGATAAAAGTGAACTGTTTAACAAAATTTGATAAGAGACGAGAGTAAAAAATTTAATAGAAAGATTTTTGTAGAAAGATTTGATAAAATTTTGTCAAACCGAAACCTTAAAGAATAAATAGACGAAAGAAAGAAAAAATTGTGAAAGAAATAAACTTTACCACCAAATCAATAGATAATACATGTTAATCCGAAGAATCAACCATGCTCTTGATACCAATTGTAGGATCTTAGTTTTCTAAGGATTTAGCAAGTATGGATTATCTAATGAATGGATAGATAAATGGAAGAACTTTAGAGAGAGAAAGAAGAGAGAGAAAGGAGAGAGTTAAGAAAGATGGAAATGTGATTGATAAATGTGTAAGTGAACCAACAACCCCTCCTAACATGCTAGGAGGGGGGTTTATATAGCCCACCCTACATGTGGGCTATATGGGCCATATTGGATCACGAGCCCAATATCATTGGAGTGACCGATCCTTTCTAAATACGTAAAAACGTATTTCCAACAAGGGTTTTCTTCAGTGGATGTAAGCGCCATAGGAATATAAGGACCATTTTCTAAAATTTCTAGAAGAAAAGGTTCAAGCCCATCAAAATATACAAGAAATTGACTCTTCCAACTGGCAAAATCTTCTTCATCAAAGACTGGTACACTTGTGACGTGTGATCCACCTCTTGAGTCAAGAAGTTGGGGTAGATCATCGTCATTGGCAGGAGGGTTGAGTCTTGGTGAAGATGGGTTTGTGGAAGGTGATTGTGGTGGGTTAGAAGTTTCTGGCATGGTGGATCTTGATTATAAAATGGAGAACGATGTTTCTTGAAGGTTTTAATATCAAACACCGCTCTGATACCAATTGTAAGTCCCTAATCAATGCAAGAAACCCTAATCTTAACTTAATCAACACAAGGTATTACTTTTCAAACGTAATCTTATTATTGTATAATAAAGAATTACAAGTGTTATGGATAACACAGTTTGATGACAATGTGTTGTGCACACTTTGAACAACTATAAACCCTAACTTATGAATACAGTCGTAGCTGTTTGATTCACTAAGTTATATGCAATAATGTTATGATATCTCAAAGTGTTAAACATTAATGCATGGATACACATCCTATTTATAGTGTTACGAGATTGACATAAATAGTAATTGATGGCGACTACACAAGCTTTTACAAGTTCCCACATCAGTCACATGATGTCCTTCTATTCTTGGTAGTCTTCCATTATGCTTTAAGGAAACAGTTGTCAAAACAGTTTCCTTTTTCTTCATAGTCTCGAACACACAAATGGCATGTCCAAAGTGTGCTGAGAGTTATCAGGGTATTGCCACCCCTGTTAACTCTCAACCCCTCAGAGTCCCTGATACATCTTGGTTGTTATCCATCACAGCCAATGAGTATGTCTTCAGGTAATCTTTGACTTCCCTGATAATGTCTCTGACATGGACTCCTCTGAGGTTGCTCATAGAGACTTGGATCTCTGTGAGTCTTGCGAAACTTGCCTGCCTCCTAGGCACAGGCAAGGGACTATCTAACAGCCTAATTATGTTTAAATCAATGATCAGGGAATCTAACAAGTTTAGATTCCCAAAAATACCAAATGAGACACGAGCCGTGGAAAGGTACATCGTTGGGCTACCGCCTTCAATCCGAGGAGACGTCATCTCTTCAAAACCCAATGATTTGAACGAAGCCATTGAAATGGCGGACGGTTTGATGGACTCCGTCACCTTGGAAAGTGGTGATAACAAACGAAAATGGGAAGGAAACCATGGCCCCAATCATGGTGACCACCCTAACAAACGCCAAGATGTGGTAAAGGTGTTCAATGTGAACGGTGGATCCGGTTACCAAGGAAAACTACCGTTTTGTGGTAAGTGTGGTAAACACCAAAATGGTGCGTGTGGAGGCACATGTCACAATTTTGGGATAACCAGTCATTTCACCAAAGATTGTCGAAGTGCACCAAAGCCCACGAACCAACGGACTCCTATCACTCCAAATGCTCAATACGTGGATGTCACTTGCTATGGTTGTGGCGAAAAAGGTTACTTTAAGAATAGGTGTCCCAAAGCTACCACTCAAGGCCGAGCAAACCAAATCCGAGGCAACAACAACAACCAAGCTCGTCGACAACCTCATCAAAACCATGGTAATCCGAATGGGCGGAATGATGAGACTGTATTTATACATAGCCTCATCGTCCAAATCGGGCTTAAAACGCTTAAAATATCATCAAAATACCCAAAATATGCATGTGTTTGTTCATTGTGTATTTCAGGTACGGATATCGTGAATTCACCAAAAGATCAAAGGAATCAAGCAAAAACGAACACGGGAAACGAAGCCGCACAAAGAACCGGACCCGAATCATGAATTTCCTTTGAAGTCCTTGAAGTTTGAAGATTTGGCAAAACTGGTCCCTCAAGAATTGAAGACTTGTCATATTATACCCTTGCAAAACTCAATTATTGCATTAGGGTCCCTAATATTTCAAGATATTGCATTAAAGGTCCTTGAAGAATATCAAAATTACAAAAGAAGTCCTTGAATCATGTTTGAAAAGTGTTTGTGCCAAAAATGACAAGATAGGCAAAGTTTTTACCAAAGGAATAAAGAGTTGTTTGCTGTTAAAGGGAAGTAGCAACCAAAAAGGAATTGGGGGACCTAACTTGGCCAGACAACAAACTCCCATCACCCACTCAATGTCCTCCACGTCACCTTGACCAGTCAAACACCCAATCACAAATCACCCATCACCCACGTCATACATCCACTCACTGCTATTTAATTAAACTTTGTTTAATTCAAAAAAATGGGGGAAACAGGTTTTTAAAACGAAATTACTCCTAATCTCAATCAAACTTCACCCTCTTCCCCCATTTAATCCCCATTAACCCTAATCCGAAATTCACCTTAAACAAAGGGGTTTTACCCCTAAGTTTCCAGATCAGCAATCAACCCCACTATAAACCCATCCCACCAACAAATTCTACATCCCGTGACTCCCATTGGGCCCCCCAAGTCTCCCCTGCTTCACTACTTTTGGCAAGAAGAGAATCCTACAGCAAATCAACAGTCCTTATCATTTTCGTGCTCCCTAAGGACCATTTCAACGGTTCAAGATCAAAACAACAGCTGGACAATCACGTGAAGACCTCAAAGACCAAAAATCAAGACTTTTGACCAAGGACTTTTTAGGGATTTCAGAATTAGGGTTTTGTAATCTTAAGCTTTTCTAGATGCTTCTTAGCTGTATTATATATAGAGACGACTTGTGTCTCTATGATTTTGTTCCAGTTTTATGTAAAATTTTAATCCTATTAATGAAAATGAAAAGATTGAAAGTTTGCAATTTCTGAGTTCCTTTTAAAGTTTTTAGCTTAATCATTTGCTCTTTTTTAGTCAAAAGTGTTAAGACGTTTTCTTTTCTTCTTAACTGATTTTCAGAAAATCAGTTAAGTGTTCTTTGGAAAATTACTTTTTGAGCTTGGATTAATCATTTTGAGGAAGTGATAGTGGATTCAAAAGATTAATCCAAGTCTCTTAAGTTAGGATTTTATCAAAGTTTCTTTTAAGGTGTTTAAGGATTTCAGTTTTAAAGATTTTTTTTAAATTTTGGTTTATTTTTCATTAAGCTAATCTTACTGTTTATATAAGCCAGTTTCACAAGCTACTTGAAACTAGCTTGTGAACTCAGCTTATATAAGCTTGTAGTGGTCTCCTGGTTTGCTTTGTGTTGATGCAGGTTTCCATAGCAACAAGACTCCCTTATCCATCATTTTTTATTTGAAGATATTTTGATACCCCTAGTTCTGTTGTTGAACTCCAGCAGGGGTCCTCTACACTTCTCACAAGCTCCTAAAAGCTCAAACCCATCTCACTTGGAAGGCATCAGCCCAAGGTATTAGGCTTGAACCCCAATTGGAGATTTCTTGATGTTTTATGTGAATTAATGAGATGTTGTGTAGAATTGCTAGATGTTGCTCTTTTCCTGTTTAATATTGCTGCAAAAGGGTATGTATGCATGTTAGATTTGATAGTAATAGGTTTGTTGTTGATTTGAAGCATTTTGGTTTGAAAAATAGTGTTAGCAGAATATAAGGGGGTGTTTGGATCTGGTTTTTAGAGTCAAGAATAGTGACAGCTTTTGACTTAATTTCAGTTTGATAATCTCTTTGTGTTAATGTTAAGTTATGGTGGTGTTTAGTTTAAGTGTTGATAGGATAATATAGGTTTTACAAGTTTCATTTTTGGTAAAAGTAGAAAAATCAGTAAAGGTGTCATAACTGATTAGTTTTGGCAAATCTTGAATATAAATCTTGCAAGCTGGTAGATTAAGTTATCATCTAGGTCTAGGAACTTGTTATTTGTGTATTGGTTGGATTGTGTGCAAGTGTTGAGCCCTTAAAATTCATCCTAAGTGCAAACTGCACCAGCAAACCAACTTAGACCCCCTTTCTGATGAACAGTGACTGTATTTGTGTGCTTTTGTGTGATTATTTGTTATAAGCTTGCTCTTTTTTCTGCTTATCTTGACTCCCCACATTCCACTGAGTGTGGGGGTGCCTTATTGTCCAAACAAATCTTCACAAAAAGCTTTCCTAAGCTTATTCTTATTTTGTCGATTTTTTATAACTAGCAGTGGGAACCAAGTTCCCACTGGTAGCACTTTAGTTCCCACTGCTCTACTACCAGACAAGAGTGAGTGAGGTGTCACTTTCAGAATCTTAAAAATTTGACTTTTGTGAACTTTTTTAGGAATTAGGACTTCATTCTTTTTTCAATATTTTTCTTTTTTAATTTTTGATTTTTCAGTTTAATTTATTTTTGTGTTACTGTTTATTTACTATTTTTTACATTAAATAGCTAATTTAATTTACTTTTTATTATTCTGTTTTTGTCTTTTAGTGACAAAAATACATATATTTTAGTTTTAAAATTTTTCTTAGATTTAGAAAATTAATTTAAGATTTTTAGTATAAAAATATTCTACTGTTCACTTTTTAATTAATTTTTATAATTAAATTAGTTTAATTAGGGTTTAAATATTAAACTGTTTTGTCTTTTAGTGCAAATTTTTACATTTTTCAAACTTTTTCAATTTTCTACTGTTCATTAGGGTAATTTAGGATTTTTAAAATTGTTAAATTAATTTTGGCATTATTTAATTATTTTTTAGGATTATTTTAATTTAAAAATAGTTTTTAGTGATTTAAAATAGAAAAATAGTTTTTAAAATTTAGGAAAAATAGTTTTTAGTCTTTGAATAATATAAGTTACTTATTAGTTCAATAAATTAATATTTTGGGCATTTTGTTAATTATATTTAATTTTTGGGCTTTAATTAGCATTAAAAATTGAATATTTAATTAATAAAAGGTTTTAAAATATATTTGTTGGATTTTTATTCTTATTTATATTATTTTAGACTTAGTTTAATCTTTTAATTAATTTTTAGGTTTTATTTTTATTTTTGTCACGTTTTACGTATTTACGTTCGCGTCTTACGTCGACGTCGTAGTTTTAATCGTAGTCGTAACTCGTCTTTAATTTTTCTCTTCTCAACCAAAAACGTCACTAATCCAAACTTGATTTCATATATATTGGCACATTAATACACACACCTCCTTCGAGAACGAACCCACACTTATTCGGTTTTACGTTTTTCCTAAAGCGTATAACTTAATACTTGCCGCTCATACGCGTTTTTCCTAAAACGTGTACGATTTACTACATATCACGAAACAATGGGAATCAAACGGGAGCACCGGGACGTTTGTACGCTCTATGTGCCGAAGCGGCCATTCAAGACAACAACGTTGATGAGACTGCTTTTATACATAGTCTCATCTTCCAAATAGGGCTTAAAATGCATTAAATATCATCAAAATACCCAAATATATGCTTGTGTTTGTTGCTTGTGTATTTTAGGTACGGATATTGAGATATAACAAGAATCATGCAAAAACGAACACGGGAAACGAAGCCGCACAATGAACCAAGCCCTAGTGAAGACTTTCCCAAGATCAACCCTTGAAGATTTGAAGAATTATGAAGAAGGGTCCTCCAATTATGAAGAATTGACACTTTATACCCTTGTATCCTCATAATTACAAGTTTGGTCCCTAAAGTTTGTCAAAATTACAAAAAGGGCCCTTAACTTTGAAGAATTGGCAAGTTTAGCCCCTCAACAAAGCTAAATTGTCAACCAATATCATCCACAAAGTCAAATACATCATGAAGTCCTTCAAAGTACAAGAAATGACAAGTTTGGTCCTTTGAAAATCTCAAAATTACAAAAAGGACCCTCAACTTTCAACAATTGGCAAAAATGGTCCCTCAGTTATCAAGACTTGGCAATTTCAGTCCTCCAAAATGCTCAACATGCAAGTCTAGACCATTATCATTGAAGAAAATACCAAACCAGCCCTTGAAGAATGCAAAAATGGCAAGAAATACCCCTGAATTTACTTTATGAAACTTTTTGGGGCAAAAGTGTGAAGTTTGAAACTTCAAATACAAAGGAAACGAGTTTTTGGCTAATTATTTACAAAGTGGCAAGAGAAGGAAAGATAGGGGGTAATATTGGGACAGACAAAGGACTTACATAGGCCAGTCACATGGTGACACGTGCCCCACTCACCCTAAACAACCAATAAGCACACCCCATTGTGCCATGTCACCTTCCACCCACAACAGATTATAACTAATCTGATTATTTAATTAAACTCGCGCCTAACACCTGGTTTAAAAACTAAAACGGATTAAAACATGCACTATTCATGTTCTTGATCCAAATTGGGTTTTTATTAATGGCTTGTAATTAGACCCCAATCTGCTCCAGATTTATGATTAAGCGAATCATAAACACAACCCAACTTTAAAAACCCATGCCACATCAGCCCTTTGTCACATGTTAAACCCTCCTTTGTCACTTTTGAGGAAGAAGCCAAAACCCTGCCAGAGAATCAACCATCCAGATACTTGCTTACTTTCTAAGCTTCACAAGAGCCATTGGATCAAATTTCAACAGCTATACACCCACAAACGTCCAAGATAAGTCACATGATTCTCCAAAGAAGACAAAGACCTCAAGGGCAATTTTGGAAGATCAAGCCTAGGGTTTACACGTTTTTCACCTTTCTAGGACCATGTACACCCTCTATATAAAGGGTCTAGTTCATTTCATTTACTCCTGCTTTTGGTTTTTCCTTTGTTCAAACACTTGTAAATCCTTTTTCTGATTAATGAATCTGAGTTAAGTGCTTTGAAGAAAGACCAAGTGCCATCTTTATTCTGCTTGTTTATGTTCTTAGTTTACTGCTTTTGAAGTTTAAAACCTGTTTTCAAAATAGGAGTGTGCACAAGTTTGCATATTTTCCTCATTTTCTTGATATTTTGCTAAGTCTTGTTCCAATCTTGGAATTCTTGGGCTATAGGGCTGATCATAGCATCCTAACTGAGTTGGTTAAGGTGTGGTGAGGCTTATAACTTGGGGATAATCAAGTGTGGGGTAACAAGTTTGCATCAATCAAGATTTTTCCAAGTTTCTGATTTTTCATGTTATTGTGCTTAACCCTTGTTCAATCTTAGCAGGCTTTTGTGGAAGCTTGTGCTTGTTCTTGCTAGCACATAAGCTCAAAATTCGTGGGTGTAGATGTACATCCATGAGGTTTGCTTACTTAATCTCCAAATCTGCTTAACTTGTGATTTTTGGTGATATTTGTATGAAACTGTTGTTCTTGTGAATTTTGTGACTTGTTATTGCTTGAATCTGTTTATTAGACTTGTTTTAGTGTTAATTGATGCTTGGTTGGCCTGAAATCTTGTTTTGCTTTTGAAAATTTTGATTTGAAAATGTTAAAGGGGTGTTTGGGTCTACTGGTTTATGCTTGTAATCTGTTTTTGTGTTAAGGGAAAGTGTTATTTATGCTTTGTATCTGCTAAACCTTTGTTTGAGAGTGTTTTGCTGCAAGTTTTTGGGTTTGAACACTTGAATCAATCAATCTGCTACATAGGCCTTGTTTCTGCTTGTTTTGACCTAGGATTTTGGGAACACTTAGTGTGTATGCATGCTTAGGGATAAAAGTGGTTTAAACAAAGTTAACATAACCTGTTTGAAAGATTTAAGGTGTTGAAATTGGCTTGTGTGTCAAATACATCAGCAAAAGTAGAAAACTGCATGTGTAGTGTTCATCAGTAACTTTCATTGCTTGAATCTTGCTTAATTCTTTGAACCAGTGCATGAAACCTGTTTAGACTTGCTTATTGAAGTTTATTATAGCTTGTGTGTGCATTTGGTTGAATTTGGCTGGCTGAATTGTGCTAAAATTGCTCTTGAATGCTAAACTGCTTATTGTTCATGTCTGTGCAATGTCTGGTGATTAATTGATTAAACTGTATCAATTGGGTGTTTGTGATTGTGTTATTTTGATTGTTATTGACTCCTTTTGATCCAAAGATCAATTGGGTGCCTTTGTGAAATCTGAATCCAAGAAAAAGTCACTAAAGACAAAAAGTCAAAATAGTCAAGCAGTGGAAAAAGTTTCCACTGCTCAACATCCAAAACTAGCCCCTGCTAGTGCAATTTTGTCATCAGCTTATCAATAAGCTATTCTAGCTTATTCTGACTTGCAACAACTTATTTTTTGTAATAGATCTTCATTATTTGACCCATTTAAGTGAACTGGAGCTTATTAGACTTTGACTTTGACTTTTTACTAGAAAACCAACTTGTTTGACTTTTAACATAAGTGCTTATTTGATTTTCCAGCTTATTGAGTGTGCTTATTTGAAAGTTCTTTGGTTTTTAAGCTTAGTTTTGTCAAAAGAAACATTTTGCAACTTGAATCAGCTTCTGAGGTGGTCTAGATCATAAAAACGACTATTTTGTCGTTTTGTGAATAAGTTGTTGACTTGTTTCTGGCTTATTAAGTGGTCTTATTTGAAAATTCTTTTTGCAGAAGTCTTTGTTAGGTCAAAAGAAGGTTGTGTGTTAAATTTTAGCTTATGGCATCAGCTTATGGCTTAATGGGCCAAAAAGCCCATTAAGAATAAGCTGCTTATTATAAGTTAGCTTATTTCACATTTTCAGCTTTTGGGCCTTTGGAAAAAGTTGTTTAAAATCAAATTTTGAGTCAACCTATGCTTTTTGAGCTTAATTTGAACAATTTTTCTTATTGGGCCTTAATTAAGCCCAATTAGGGACTGTTTTGGGTTTGGCCTATTTTCTAGGCCCAATAGGGGTATTTAGGTAATTTCACTTTCATTTCTGAGTTATTTAGGTTAAATTAAGCTAGTTTGCAAGTTTTTAGAATTTTTTATAATTTTTGGATTTTTAATATTATTTTAATATTATTTTATTATTAAAAATTAAAAGTCTGATTTTCTAGGTTTTTATATTTTTCCTAGGTTCTAAATACTTAATTAGGATTTTTGCAACTTTCCAATTATTTTCTAGGTCTTTTAATTATTTTCTATAATTAATTTAAGATTTAATTGATTTTAGGAGTTTTTAATTGTTAAAAAATAGTTTTAATTGGTTTTAAAATTTTGAAAAATAGTTTTTAGCTTAATTAGAGTATTTTTGAGGTTTACAAACTTGAAAATCTTGTTTAGGGCTTTTTAATAATTAATTTTGATTTTTAGGGCTTTAATTAGCATTAAAAAGTCATTATCTAATTAATTAAAAGGTTTTTGCAAGTTTTGATTTGTTGTAAACTCTTAGAATATTATTAGGGATTTTTGGTGATTTTTGGAAATTTTTAGGTTAAGATTTTAATTTTGGTGGTTTTTACGACTTTATGTGTACGCCTTTTTAGACTTAGTTTAATCCGTCTTCATAACCGTCATTCTCTTCTAATCCCTTTTCTATTTTTCTTTTCTCAAATATAATCACAAATTAATCCATATCATTACACACATAACACACTAGCCTCCTTGAGAACGAACTTAATTGGGTCATTCACACACGGTTTTCCTAAATCGTCGTGCTCACTTGCCCTATTTATTACATCCTTTTCCTAAAGGTGTAGTTTTACAAAACATCATTTTGGCACCGCTGCCGGGGAGGCGTGTTGTGTTTTGATTTGGCATTGTTGTTTTTATACTAACCATAATTAGTATTTGTATTAGTAGCACTCTACTAATACGTATTATCGTTTTTCGATTTTTGTGTGAATATTATTACTATATTGTATACGTAGAACAATAAATACACAAGTACTCCAAATACGTGAGAAATCACAACCTTGACTTGGGAGGTCATTACCCAATCATTGTATTCGAATCTCAAACCAAAGAAAAAGGCAAAAATAGATAAATACTTTCGTGAAGCTTAATCTTGAAAATACAAACTATAAGGTGGGTATAAGGCGGATATTATAAAATATATCCTAAGGAAAAAGGCTCTTAAGTGCTTCGCGCCGCCTCGTTTCCCCGCTTGCTTGTGAGTATTTGATTGTGAGAGTTAATCGAGGGTTTTGCCACCCAAAGTATTACTAAGTATCATATATATTTTCTTGGTTTCTATTGATTAAACCCTCTTGAACGATTTGGTGTTCCACCATCGTTCTAAAGTCATCGAAGGCGTTCACTCCACGTGATCGTTTTCATTCCTTGAGGCTTCGTTAATCAAGAGATTTGATTAGTGAGGAGATTTGTGGACTTTTTGTCTACTTAATACATTTCACCAAGTTCCAAAAAGGTTAATACAATCAAAAACCACAAAAAAAATTGAAAAAATACAAAATACCAAAAAGAATCTTCTTTGCTCGTCCCCTCGTTGTACGTGACGTTTATGCTAACTCGAAATCAAGCAAGACGTGCTCGTAAACGAAAGAACAAAACTCCCACTCCCAACAATTCTAGTGAGGAGTCTCCTATTGACGAACCCATTGTAAGAGAAGAACCAACCATGGCGAATCGAACTATGATGGAGTTACTTCAAGCACCCACCGAGGGTTATGGAGAGGCTATTGTGATTCCCGCTATCCTTGCGGAGAATTTTGAGGTGAAAACAGGTTTGTTGTCCATGATTCAAAACAACAAATTCCGTGGTGATGAGAAGGACAATCCACACAACCATATCCGCCAATTCAATCGTCTTACCGCTACTTGCAAGTTTAAGGATGTCTCTAACGACTCGATTAAGATGATGCTTTTTCCGTATTCCTTAGCGGGGCCCGCAAAAATTTGGTTAGAGAAAGAGCCACCCAATTCTATATTGACGTGGAAGGATCTCGTGTCTAAGTTTGTGAACCAATTTTTTCCGCCCTCTAAGACTACGCACTTGAAAAACGAGATTTCAAAGTTTTCACAAGAGTTTAATGAAAGTTTTTCAACGGCTTGGAATAGGTTTAAGGAAATGTTACATGAATGTCCTCATCACGGTTTTTCCGATTTGCATCAAATTGACACGTTTTACAATGGACTTAATGATCATGAAAGGGATTATTTGAATGCCGCCGCGGGTGGTAATTTTTTGTGTAAAACGGTTGAGGAAGCTTTGGTGATAATTGAAAATAGATCTAAGGTGTATAGTCCTCGTAGCACGTCTAGTGTTCGTAAGGCTTCGTCTTCGGCTTCACCTTCTTTGTCTAATACCATCGATGCTTGCCAAATTGAGGCGAATTTGGAAAACAAGATTTTTGATAAGTTGAAAGGACTTTTGATTGAGTTTAAAGTTGGTGAACCAAGTGCTCCCGCTACGGCTAAAGCGGTTGAGGTTTCTTGCATGTATTGTGGTGGAGGTCATGATTTCTCCGAGTGCATTACCAACGGTGGTAACACTTCGAGTGCTTTTGCGGCCACGGGAAATTACAACCAAAACTGTCAAGTTTCCCGCTCTAATCAAATGACTCCACCGGGTTTTGGATCAAAATTAAAATGCTAACAACTATCGCAACAATCAAGTTGGTTTTAAGAACAATTACAACAAGGGAAACTATGGGAATCAAGGGGCTAATAATCAAGTTTCAAACAAAAATGATTTTCAAAATAACAACAAAAGTTTGCAAACATTGAAAGATCTTCCAAGTGAGTTTGTTGAATATGCTAGTGGGAATGATGCTAGGTTTGACAACATTCAAAGAGAAATCATTAGCCTAAGATCCGAGTTTAAAAACGACTTGAAGAAAGAGTTGAAAAATGAGTTAGCTAATGAACTTAAAATCCACACCAACAAGATGGAAGGAAATGTCACTAGGTTGCAACAAAACCAACAAAAAATGGAACAAGGGCAACATGAGATTAAACAAGAGATGCTTAAGGCCGAGAAAAGGCAAACCGAAGCCGTATTGAGGCAATCTAATTTTGAAGATAAAATCTCGTCTATGTTTGAGGCAATAATGTGTAAACCGTCGTCAAGTGGTCTTCCTAGTAACACCATATCCAACCCTAAGGGTGAGATGAAAGTGATTACCACACGTAGTGGTAAGACACTTAAGGAGCCGATTCCTCAACCAATTGCTCCTACGGAGGAAGCAATTGAGGAAGAACCCGAGGTGGTGGTCCAAAAGGAGCATGTCCCAATCCCACGAAGTACCGCTCATGCCACACCTACGGTTGACCCATTACCATCATTGGAAGCCGAGATTCCAAAGGCTATGCTTACTATGCCTCAACCCACACCACCTTTGCCCTATCCATCGAGACTTAGGAAGGAGAAACGTCAAGAGCGCGACAATTACCAATTTGAGCTTTTTATGAAAATGTTTCGTGCTTTGCACCTTAATGTGAGTTCCGCCGATGCTTTGGTCATGATGCCTCGATTTGCCGCTAACTTTAAGAGTATGTTGAACAACAAGGAGAAATTGCACCAATTGTCTAGTTGTTCGTCGGTTTATCTTAATCGCATACCTCAAAAAGTCGGTGATCCCGGTAAATTTTTGATCCCTTGTGCAATCCAAGACATGGAAGAGTGCTTCGCCTTGGCCGATCTTGGTGCTAGCATTAACTTGATGCCACTTTCAATCTTCAAGTCGCTTAATCTTCCTAATCTTACTCCTTCACTAATGTCTATCGAGTTGGCCGACCATTCCATAATTCCCGCATGTGGTTTGGCGGAAGACGTTTTTGTGAAAGTGGGGAAGTTCTACTATCCCGTAGACTTCATTGTTGTTGATATCCCCACGGATCCTCAAGTTCCTCTTATTTTAGGTCGTTCGTTTTTAGATACGTCTATGGCTTTGATCGATGTGCATGCTAGAAAGATCACCTTACGTTTCAACGACGAGGAACTTGTTATAAACGCAACTCAAAACTCTCAAATTTCTCATGTTTATTCCGTTGCAACCATAAACCTCGTTGATATGATTGACGTGGTTTGCGAGGAATTTTCACAAGAAGTTCTAGGTTTTGGTGATGAAGAAACTAGTGGAAATCCCACTATGTTGGATCCAATTCTTGATAATTCGACACCAACCTTCACTCCATTTGAAGGTGGTGGTTTTACGTTGGAAGAATGCAATGTTCCACGTACTTGTGACGAAGACCTCGACAACGATGAGGACTTCTCGATTATCAAGGATTTTCTTAACGATTTCCCATTTCCTCCACCCGAGGAGGTTATGAGTATCGAGCCCAAATCTTCACTTGAGGAACCACCTATCCTCGAGTTGAAAGATTTACCTCCTCACCTCGAATATGTCTATTTGGAGGAGGACGACAAGTTGCCGGTTATTATTGCGAAGGATCTTTCGAATGATGAAAAAACCACACTTGTCGATGTTCTTAAGGCTCACAAAGGGGCGATTGCGTGGAAGTTATCTGACATTAAGGGAATCGATCCCAAATTTTGTACCCACAAAATCTTAATGGAGGAAGATTTCAAGCCAAAAATCCAAAGTCAAAGGAGGGTGAACCCCAAAATTCACGACGTCATCAAAAAGGAGGTCCTTAAACTCCTTGACGCGGGAATGATTTACCCTATTTCTGATAGCCCTTGGGTGAGTCCTATCCATTGTGTCCCTAAAAAGGGAGGGATGACCGTTGTGCCAAACGATGCCAACGAGTTGATTCCCACTAGACTCGTGACCGGATGGAGAGTGTGCATTGACTATCGAAAGTTAAATGAAGCCACTCGAAAAGACCATTTTCCCTTGCCCTTCATGGACCAAATGTTGGAGCGTCTTGCGGGAAACGATTTCTATTGCTTTTTAGATGGTTTTTCCGGTTACTTCCAAATTCCCATCGATCCTCGTGATCAAGAAAAAACTACGTTTACGTGTCCATATGGAACGTTTGCCTATCGTAGAATGCCATTTGGACTTTGCAATGCACCGGGAACTTTTCAACGATGCATGATGGCTATTTTTCATGATATGATCGAGAAGACGATGGAAGTCTTCATGGATGACTTTTCCGTGTTTGGTGATTCCTTTACTTCGTGTTTGTCGAACCTTGAGAGAATGTTAAAACGTTGTGAGGAAACCAACCTTGTGCTCAATTGGGAAAAATGTCATTTTATGGTTAAGAGTGGAATCGTCTTAGGGCACAAGGTCTCGAAAGCGGGGATTGAGGTAGATCAAGCTAAGGTAGACGTCATCGCCAAATTACCTCATCCCAAAACCGTCAAGGGAGTTAGGAGTTTCCTAGGCCACGCGGGCTTTTATCGACGATTCATCAAGGATTTCTCGAAGATTTCTCGACCCATTACACATCTTCTTGAAAAAGAGGCACGTTTCGTCTTTGACGAAGATTGTGTACGAGCCTTTGAGATCCTTAAGAGGAAACTTACCGAAGCTCCCATTCTTGTTGCTCCAAATTGGAACCTCCCCTTTGAGCTTATGTGTGATGCAAGTGATTACGCTATTGGGGCCGTTTTGGGGCAACGTCATGATAAGCACTTCTTGCCTATTCACTATGCTAGCAAGACGATGACCGAGGCTCAACTTAAATACACTACAACGGAAAAGGAGTTCCTTGCCGTGGTGTATGCATTTGAGAAATTCCGACCTTATCTCGTCTTGACTAAATGCATAGTGTATACGGACCATTCGGCTATCAAGTATCTCATGGCAAAGCAAGATGCTAAGCCGAGATTACTTCGTTGGATTCTCCTCCTTCAAGAATTTGATCACACCATCGTTGACAAAAAAGGAGCCGAGAATCTAGCGGCCGATCATCTCTCTCGTTTGGAAGATCCTCACCAAAGTGTTTACGAGCCTAAGGAAATCACCGAAACATTTCCGCTCGAGACACTTAGTTTAGTGAATTCTAAGCTTGATTCTTCCACTCCATGGTTTGCGGATTTTGCAAATTACCATGCGGGTAACTTCATCGTTAAGGGTATGACGACTCAAGAAAAACAAAAATTCTTTCGTGATGTCAAGTTCTACTTTTGGAACGACCCTTACTTGTTTTGAACTTGTGCGGACCAAATCATCCGCCGTTGTGTATTTGGCACCGAAGCTTCTAACATCCTTAGAGCTTGCCATGAGGGACCCACGGGTGGTCACCACGGTGCTAATCTCACGGCTAAGAAGGTGTTTGATGCCGGCTTCTTTTGGCCTACTATTTACCGAGATGCACAAATTCTTGTGAAGTCTTGTGATGCATGCCAACGACAAGGAAAAGCCTCACAAAAAGATGAAATGCCACAAAATATCATTTAAGTATGTGAGATCTTTGACGTTTGGGGCATAGACTTTATGGGGCCATTCCCATCATCTCGTGGTAATAAGTACATCCTTGTTGCGGTTGACTACCTATCTAAGTGGGTGGAGGCGAAGGCCTTGCCCACTAATGATGCTCGTGTGGTAGTTAAGTTCTTGAAAAGTTTGTTTGCTAGGTTTGGAACCCCTCGTGCGATCATAAGCGATCGTGGAACCCATTTTTCTAATGACCAATTCGAAAGAGTTCTAAGGAAATATGGGGTTACACATCGTCTTTCTACGGCTTATCACCCACAAACGAGTGGGCAAGTCGAGGTTTCAAACCGAGCATTGAAGAGGATCTTGGAGAGATCCGTAGGAGAAAACCGACAATCTTGTTCGGATAAGTTAGACGATGCTTTATGGGCCTTTAGGACCGCTCATAAGACACCCATTGGGTGCACTCCCTATAAGCTTGTGTATGGAAAGAATTGTCATTCTCCTATCGAATTAGAACACAAGGCTTATTGGGCCCTAAAGCATTGTAATGATGACATGGAGACCGCGGGAAAACACCGGAAAATGCAATTAAATGAATTGGATGAATTGAGAGACATTGCTTATGAAAATTCATTGATTTACAAAGAGAAAACTAAAAAGTTGCATGATTCAAAAATTAAAAACCGGGTTTTTAACATTGGGGATCAAGTTTTACTTTTTAATTCAAGACTTAAAATCTTTTCCGGTAAGTTGAAATCCCGTTGGTCCGGTCCATTCACCGTGACTCAAGTATTTCCGTATGGGACCATCGAGCTAGCTCAAGATGATGGTCCTAACTTCAAGGTGAATGGACATAGGTTGAAGCACTACTTTGGTGGGGAAGTTCCATCCTTGAACTACCTCGACCAAGTCACCTTCCCCAATGATAATTAGTATTGAGGGGATCGAGTCGAGCTCATGACTCGGTAATCAAAAACGAGGAGCCTCGTGGGGGAGTCCCATGCTTATCCTATGTACATATTATCGCTTTCTTAGTCTAATGTAGCTTACGTGTGGGGATTTGTGCCCTTCCAACCTTTGTTCCGTGGTTGTTTGTGATATGTGGTTTTTAGATCATGATCATCACGATTGGAGCCTCTCGTGTTCGTTTTATGGGAGCACTCGATCGTTTGCTTTGGAGACATTTCTCAATATCCATGATATATCCTTTGATGTTCTAACCTTAGGTTTTTAGCACACTTCATAAACGGCTATTACTTATTGGTTACACCCTTTCCATGCTAGATTAGGCATTCGACTACGTCTCTAGTATGGGGGTGTTTGCACTCCTAGACTCGAAACATTGAGGACAATGTTTAACTTTAGTATGGGGGGTGAATAGATACTTGCCTTGCCAAACCTTCACGCTTTCCAAAGTTTATCGTTTTGTTTATCATTTTTTTTGTTGCAAAATAAGGCTAAAAATGGCCAAATTTTAAAATTTTTCTTATGTTTTATAAGTATTTGAAGACACGAATGTAGATTTTCCGATGGCGAGAATAAGAGTAATTTTTGACTCGACCGTGCGTGTTGAGCACTTAGCTTTGATTCCTTAACTACACATTAGGCTAAGTCTCTTAAATGAGGACGAGAAATGATAGAGTTAATTATAAGTTACTATGCTAAACGTAGAGTATTCGTATTCTTTCAAAAACTCATGTGTTCTCGTTGTTTGCTTATTCTCCCTTCGCATATATATATTTTTTGCTTAATAAATATTGACTTAGCGGTTTAGTTGGGATTGTTGGGTTTCTAGTCTTTTCTAGTAGTTTCCGTGTAATTAAATTGGGAAGACATTAAGGTATCGTCAGCGTCACGGTTTTGAAGTATTGGCACCCAAATAATCGAAAGCTTCACCCAATAATAAGATTTCAAGTGCTCACCTAAATCAAGCAAACAATTTGAAGCCCCACAAGGCCTAAAATCTATGCAAAATTGAAAGTGAATCAAGCCTTAATCTTCGAAGCTTTAAAGATCCAAAATTCGCCTTAGCGTGAGGATATACGTCTTTGGCTAATAAAACCACCGATGAGGCGGATAATAAAAGCAAGGCAAGACCGAAGTCATAATAAAAGCTTCATGGCGAAGTTGAATAAAAGATGGAGGTAAACCAAAGATAATAAGGCCCTTCCGTTAGGCGGCGTATAAAAGTCTTGGTAATAAGTCTCATGTTCAAAACCGTTATAAAACCGTGTTTATCGATTCTTCTTGTCAACTTAATTTTTTAACATCGTCTTCTATTAGGAGGGGTTATTGATTTGATGGTCTTAGTTACACCGTTAGGACTCTATTTTTAGACCTAAATCTCTATTATCGCATAAGTCAAACAATGTATCCTCGTGAAACATTCAAGACATCATAAAATATAAGAGATACAACTTAGGAATAATGGGAGGATAAGTACGTGATTAGGGCATATGAGTAGTGTTAGCATTACTAACTTATAATGACAATGATCTCGTTGCACGCTTAGCATGGAATTGGAGTAAAAATCGAGGACGATGAAATTATTTCTAATGAAGCATTCACGTGTTCTTATTCTATGAACCTAAACGTCCCATTTTGCGATGAAAATCATACATTATGTCTATAACACATGTAGTAGTAGTAATAGTAGTAGTATAGCTAGTTTATCATTCAACAAAGTGAATAAAATGAATTTTGGAGATGCTTTGATACTTTATTCTAGCATTGCGTGAGGGCACGGCAATGGTTTAGTATGGGGGAGTGATGAGACTGCTTTTATACATAGTCTCATCTTCCAAATAGGGGTTAAAATGCATTAAATATCATCAAAATACCCAAATATATGCTTGTGTTTGTTGCTTGTGTATTTTAGGTACGGATATTGAGATAATGACAAAAGATCACAAGAATCATGGAAAAACGAACACGGGAAACGAAGCCGCACAATGAACCAAGCCCTAGTGAAGACTTTCCCAAGATCAACCCTTGAAGATTTGAAGAATTATGAAGAAGGGTCCTCCAATTATGAAGAATTGACACTTTATACCCTTGTATCCTCATAATTACAAGTTTGGTCCCTAAAGTTTGTCAAAATTACAAAAAGGGCCCTTAACTTTGAAGAATTGGCAAGTTTATCCCCTCAACAAAGCTAAATTGTCAACCAATATCATCCACAAAGTCAAATACATCATGAAGTCCTTCAGAGTACAATAAATGACAAGTTTGGTCCTTTGAAAATCTCAAAATTACAAAAAGGACCCTCAACTTTCAACAATTGGCAAAAATGGTCCCTCATTTATCAAGACTTGGCAATTTCAGTCCTCCAAAATGCTCAACATGCAAGTCTAGACCATTATCATTGAAGAAAATACCAAACCAGCCCTTGAAGAATGCAAAAATGGCAAGAAATACCCCTAAATTTACTTTATGAAACTTTTTGGGGCAAAAGTGTGAAGTTTGAAACTTCAAATACAAAGGAAACGAGTTTTTGGCTAATTATTTACAAAGTGGCAAGAGAAGGAAAGATAGGGGGTAATATTGGGCCAGACAAAGGACTTACATAGGCCAGTCACATGGTGACACGTGCCCCACTCACCCTAAACAACCAATCAGCACACCCCATTGTGCCATGTCACCTTCCACCCACAACAGATTATAACTAATCTGATTATTTAATTAAACTCGCGCCTAACACCTGGTTTAAAAACTAAAACGGATTAAAACATGCACTATTCATGTTCTTGATCCAAATTAGGTTTTTATTAATGGCTTGTAATTAGACCCCAATCTGCTCCAGATTTATGATTAAGCTAATCATAAACACAACCCAACTTTAAAAACCCATGCCACATCAGCCCTTTGTCACATGTTAAACCCTCCTTTGTCACTTTTGAGGAAGAAGCCAAAACCCTGCCAGAGAATCAACCATCCAGATACTTGCTTACTTTCTAAGCTTCACAAGAGCCATTGGATCAAATTTCAACAGCTATACACCCACAAACGTCCAAGATAAGTCACATGATTCTCCAAAGAAGACAAAGACCTCAAGGGCAATTTTGGAAGATCAAGCCTAGGGTTTACACGTTTTTCACCTTTCTAGGACCATGTACACCCTCTATATAAAGGGTCTAGTTCATTTCATTTACTCCTGCTTTTGGTTTTTCCTTTGTTCAAACACTTGTAAATCCTTTTTCTGATTAATGAATTTGAGTTAAGTGCTTTGAAGAAAGACCAAGTGCCATCTTTATTCTGCTTGTTTATGTTCTTAGTTTACTGCTTTTGAAGTTTAAAACCTGTTTTCAAAAGAGGAGTGTGCACAAGTTTGCATATTTTCCTCATTTTCTTGATATTTTGCTAAGTCTTGTTCCAATCTTGGAATTCTTGGGCTATAGGGCTGATCATAGCATCCTAACTGAGTTGGTTAAGGTGTGGTGAGGCTTATAACTTGGGGATAATCAAGTGTGGGGTAACAAGTTTGCATCAATCAAGATTTTTCCAAGTTTCTGATTTTTCATGTTATTGTGCTTAACCCTTGTTCAATCTTAGCAGGCTTTTGTGGAAGCTTGTGCTTGTTCTTGCTAGCACATAAGCTCAAAATTCGTGGGTGTGGATGTACATCCATGAGGTTTGCTTACTTAATCTCCAAATTTGCTTAAATTGTGATTTTTGGTGATATTTGTATGAAACTGTTGTTCTTGTGAATTTTGTGGCTTGTTATTGCTTGAATCTGTTTATTAGACTTGTTTTAGTGTTAATTGATGCTTGGTTGGCCTGAAATCTTGTTTTGCTTTTGAAAATTTTGATTTGAAAAAGTTAAAGGGGTGTTTGGGTCTACTGGTTTATGCTTGTAATCTGTTTTTGTGCTAAGGGAAAGTGTTGTTTATGCTTTGTATCTGCTAAACCTTTGTTTGAGAGTGTTTTGCTGCAAGTTTTTGGGTTTGAACACTTGAATCAATCAATCTGCTACATAGGCCTTGTTTCTGCTTGTTTTGACCTAGGATTTTGGGAACACTTAGTGTGTATGCATGCTTAGGGATAAAAGTGGTTTAAACAAAGTTAACATAACCTGTTTGAAAGATTTGAGGTGTTGAAATTGGCTTGTGTGTCAAATACATCAGCAAAAGTAGAAAACTGCATGTGTAGTGTTCATCAGTAACTTTCATTGCTTGAATCTTGCTTAATTCTTTGAACCAGTGCATGAAACCTGTTTAGACTTGCTTATTGAAGTTTATTATAGCTTGTGTGTGCATTTGGTTGAATTTGGTTGGCTGAATTGTGCTAAAATTGCTCTTGAATGCTAAACTGCTTATTGTTCATGTCTGTGCAATGTCTGGTGATTAATTGATTAAACTGTATCAATTGGGGGTTTGTGATTGTGTTATTTTGATTGTTATTGACTCCTTTTGATCCAAAGATCAATTGGGTGCCTTTGTGAAATCTGAATCCAAGAAAAAGTCACTAAAGACAAAAAGTCAAAATAGTCAAGCAGTGGAAAAAGTTTCCACTGCTCAACATCCAAAACTAGCCCCTGCTAGTGCAATTTTGTCATCATCTTATCAATAAGCTATTCTAGCTTATTCTGACTTGCAACAACTTATTTTTTGTAATAGATCTTCATTATTTGACCCATTTAAGTGAACTGGAGCTTATGAGACTTTGACTTTGACTTTTTACTAGAAAACCAACTTGTTTGACTTTTAACATAAGTGCTTATTTGATTTTCCAGCTTATTGAGTGTGCTTATTTGAAAGTTCTTTGGTTTTTAAGCTTAGTTTTGTCAAAAGAAACATTTTGCAACTTGAATCAGCTTCTGAGGTGGTCTAGATCATAAAAACGACTATTTTGTCGTTTTGTGAATAAGTTGTTGACTTGTTTCTGGCTTATTAAGTGGTCTTATTTGAAAATTCTTTTTGCAGAAGTCTTTGTTAGGTCAAAATAAGGTTGTGTGTTAAATTTTAGCTTATGGCATCAGCTTATGGCTTAATGGGCCAAAAAGCCCATTAAGAATAAGCTGCTTATTAAAAGTTAGCTTATTTCACATTTTCAGCTTTTGGGCCTTTGGAAAAAGTTGTTTAAAATCAAATTTTGAGTCAACCTGTGCTTTTTGAGCTTAATTTGAACAATTTTTCTTATTGGGCCTTAATTAAGCCCAATAAGGGACTGTTTTGGGTTTGGCCCATTTTCTAGGCCCAATAGGGGTATTTAGGTAATTTCACTTTCATTTCTGAGTTATTTAGGTTAAATTAAGCTAGTTTGCAAGTTTTTAGAATTTTTTATAATTTTTGGATTTTTAATATTATTTTAATATTATTTTATTATTAAAAATTAAAAGTCTGATTTTCTAGGTTTTTATATTTTTCCTAGGTTCTAAATACTTAATTAGGATTTTTGCAACTTTCCAATTATTTTCTAGGTCTTTTAATTATTTTCTATAATTAATTTAAGATTTAATTGATTTTAGGAGTTTTTAATTGTTAAAAAATAGTTTTAATTGGTTTTAAAATTTTGAAAAATAGTTTTTAGCTTAATTAGAGTATTTTTGAGGTTTACAAACTTGAAAATCTTGTTTAGGGCTTTTTAATAATTAATTTTGATTTTTAGGGCTTTAATTAGCATTAAAAAGTCATTATCTAATTAATTAAAAGGTTTTTGCAAGTTTTGATTTGTTGTAAACTCTTAGAATATTATTAGGGATTTTTGGTGATTTTTGGTGATTTTTGGAAATTTTTAGGTTAAGATTTTAATTTTGGTGGTTTTTACGACTTTACGTGTACGCCTTTTTAGACTTAGTTTAATCCGTCTTCATAACTGTCATTCTCTTCTAATCCCTTTTCTATTTTTCTTTTCTCAAATATAATCACAAATTAATCCATATCATTACACACATAACACACTAGCCTCCTTGAGAACGAACTTAATTGGGTCATTCACACACGGTTTTCCTAAATCGTCGTGCTCACTTGCCCTATTTATTACATCCTTTTCCTTAAGGTGTAGTTTTACAAAACATCAAACGTGGTCACCGGTACGTTTCTCATCAATAACATCCATGCTTCCGTATTATTTGATTCCGGTGTCGATAGAAGTTTTGCCTCCATTGCCTTTAGTGAACTATTAAATGTGAACCCCACTCCATTAGATGTCGACTATAATGTGGAACTAGCCGATGGTAAAGCGATCACTACAAACACCGTACTTAAGGGTTGTACCCTAAGCCTCCAAAATATTCCTTTCATCATCGATCTTTTGCCTATCAAACTAGGAAGTTTTGACGTTATCGTTGGTATGGATTGGCTATCCAAGTACCATGCGGAGATAATTTGCCACGAGAAACAAGTCCGTATTCCCTACGGAATCCGAACCCTAACCATCCTCGGTGAGAAGAACGGTGTGAAAAGCCGGGCTAGTTTGAATGTCATCTCATGTACAAAAACCCAAAAGTACATCGAAGAAGGTCGTCCTATTTTTCTTATCCAAGTCACTAGCAAAAACGAACCCGAACCAAAGGAGAAGAAAATTGGAGACGTACCAATGGTTTGCGACTTTCCCGATGTTTTTCCCGAAGACCTACCCGGGTTACCTCCACTTCGCCAAGTGGAATTTCACATCGAATTAACTCCCGGAGCCGCACCCGTCGCGAGGGCACCGTATCGACTAGCGCCCGCCGAAATGAAGGAATTAGCCGACCAACTAAAAGAGCTTACCGACAAAGGATTCATAAGACCGAGTTCCTCACCTTGGGGAGCCCTGGTTTTATTCGTGAAAAAGAAAGACGGATCATTCCGTATGTGCATCGGTTATCGCGAATTGAAAAAACTTACTATAAAGAATCGTTACCCTTTACCAAGGATCGATGATTTGTTTGATCAACTTCAAGGTTCGAGCATTTATTCAAAGATTGACCTTAGGTCGGGTTACCACCAACTTAGAGTTCGAGAGGAAGAAATTTCCAAGACGGCATTTCGAACTCGATACGGTCACTTTGAATTCCAAGTCATGCCATTTGGGTTAACCAATGCACCCGCAGTATTCATGGACCTTATGAACCGTGTGTGTAAACCTTATTTGGACAAGTTCGTGATCGTGTTTATTGACGACATCCTTATCTACTCTCGTAGTAAGGAAGAACACGAGGAACACCTAAAGAAAATTTTGGAATTGTTGAAACAAGAACAATTATACGCCAAATTTTCAAAGTGTGAATTTTGGATTCACACGGTACAATTCCTTGGTCACGTAATCGATAGCAGTGGTATTCATGTGGATCTCGCTAAAATCGAAGCGGTAAAGGATTGGGCGACTCCTACCACACCTACGGAGATTCGCCAATTCCTTGGTCTTGCCGGATATTATAGACGATTTATCGAAGGATTCTCGAAAGTCGCTAAGTCTATGACGGAATTGACTCAAAAGAACAAGAAGTTTATTTGGGGAGACGACCAAGAAACTTCTTTCCAAACTTTAAAATAAAAGCTTTGCGACGCGCCCATTCTCGCATTACCCGAGGGTAGTGAAGACTTTGAAGTATATTGTGATGATTCGATTAAAGGTCTAGGCGCGGTTCTCATGCAAAGGAAAAAGGTCATAGCTTATGCCTCTCGACAACTAAATCCGAACGAAGAAAACTACACTACTCACGATTTGGAGCTAGACGCGGTTGTCTTTGCTCTCAAAATTTGGAGACACTACCTTTACGGAACTAAGTGTGTAGTTTACACCGATCACAAAAGTCTTCAACATATCTTAGACCAAAAAGAACTCAACATGAGACAACGACGTTGGTTGGAACTACTTGGAGACTACGATTGTGACATTCGTTATACCCCGGGAAAAGCTAACGTTGTAGCCGATGCTTTGAGTAGAAAACCCCGTGAGCGACCCCTAAGGGTTCGAGCCTTAGTGATGACTATTGGCTTGAACATACCTGCAAAAATCTTAGAAGCCCAACGAGAAGCTATTAAGATAGAAAACATCGATAAAGAAGAAGCCGGTGGAATGATCACCAAAAATCTCGTTGCACGTACCGATGGAACATTGTGTCTTGACAATAGAAGTTGGTTACCTCGTTACGGTAATGTCCGAGAACTAATCATGCATGAATCTCACAAGTCTAAGTACTCGATCCACCCCGGATCGGACAAAATGTACCATGACATGAAAATGTTCTATTGGTGGCCAAACATGAAAGCCGACATCGTGACTTACGTTGGTAAATGCCTAACTTGCGCCAAGGTTAATGTTGAACACCAAAAGCCTTCCGGATTACTAGTCCAACCTAGGATCCCGGAATGGAAATGGGAACGAATTACTATGGACTTCATTACCAAACTCCCAAGAACATCCGCGGGTTATGACACGATTTGGGTCATTGTCGATCGTTTAACGAAATCTACGCATTTTCTTCCCATGAAAGAAAACGATAAAATGTATCAATTAGCACGAACGTACTTAAAGGAGATCGTTCCTAAGCACGGAGTGCCAATTTCTATCATATCGGACCGAGACGGTCGATATTGCTCAAGATTTTGGCAATCTCTCCAAGAAACGTTAGGAACACAATTGGACATGAGTACGGCTTATCATCCTCAAACGGATGGTCAAAGTGAAAGAACTATCCAAACGTTAGAAGATATGCTTCGCGCATGCGTAATCGACTTTGGAAACGGATGGGATCGACACCTACCGTTAGTGGAATTTTCGTACAACAATAGCTACCACACTAGCATTAAAGCGGCACCGTTTGAAGCACTTTACGATCGAAAGTGTCATTCTCCCGTTTGTTGGGCGGAAGTTGGTGATGCACAACTTACCGGTCCGGAAATTATTCACGAAACAACGGAGAAAATCGTACAAATCAAGAGTCGTATGCAAGCGGCTCGTGATCGACAAAAGTGTTACGCCGACAAGAGACGGAAACCATTGGAATTTAAAGTCGGAGATCGGGTGATGTTGAAAGTTGCACCGTGGAAAGGTGTAATTCGTTTTGGTAAACGAGGAAAGCTAAACCCCGGATATATTGGACCATTCGAAATTATTCAACGCATATGTGACGTTGCCTATCGTTTAGATTTACCGCAAGAACTAAATCGTGTGCATAATGTGTTTCACATTTGTAACTTGAAGAAATGCTTATCCGACGAAACGCTCGTTATACCTATGGACGAAATCCAACTCAACGACAAACTCGTGTTCGTTGAAGAACCCGTCGAAATTATGGAACGAGAAGTCAAACGTCTTAAACAAAGTCGTATACCTATTGTTAAGGTACGTTGGAATGCACGCCGAGGACCCGAATTTACTTGGGAACGCGAGGATCAATTTAAAGCGAAGTATCCTCATTTGTTACTAATGTAGTGTCGACTTAAATTGTATTGTTTGTTTTGATTTGCGGACAAAGCCCTCCTTAGGGAGAGCGAATGTAACAACTTGAATTTTCGCGTCTTATTATTATAATAGAGACGTGCTCGTTATTAATCGTTTACTCACTAACGGTTTGTGCCGGTTTATTACTACATATCAAATTTTCGAGAATACACGTACCGACACTTGTTTAAGTCGCGTGATTGAATTCTTTTGTGTTGTAATTCACGTTGCTAAAATTCGTACACATCTAAAACATCGTGTTCATTTGAATTACACTTGTTGGATCGAATGTCATGTTGGATTACCTTAAGGGATCGAACACTATTACCATGATGGGACGAAATTGCCACTCAAACCCTATTGGGCCGAATATAACTAACTTAGCAATACAAAGTTAGCAAAACTGAAAACTTGAACAAAGTTATAACAAAAGCTGTGATTCCAAGACTCAGTCAAACCAAGTCAACACACAAACCTGGAAATCATTTTATTAAAATCCCACTCACCACTCTAGGCCAACACACAGGCCGAGATTACCCCATTTGGGTATGTCACAAGCATACCAATTCCAGATTTAGACTAACCCTAAGCAAATTATTACAAGTTAAATACTATCACAATTTTTCACAGTCTCAACATAAAACATAAGCTATTAAAAAAATCTGAGTTTACAAAACAAGTTTCTGGGCAGATTTTAAGAAGCAAGTAGCAAGCCTTGATCAACCGAAACAAACTTCAATCGTCGTGTCCGAATACACCAAGCCGAAAACCCCTTTTCATTGTGAGTCTTCTATCCACTTTTCCCTTGTCTTTAATGCATCATTATAGTTGTTCTTGTCAAACCGAAACCCTACCTGCGAAACCAAATATTAAAGAGAATTAGATATTTAACAACCATCCCAAATTAATACTATGGTTCATCACACTACTTCTACTTAAACTTATAAACTCACCGACCTTTGTGTTGACGTTTTAGCAATGTTTTTCTCAGGTGTCAAGGCGGAGGAGTGACGTGGGTATGCTATGGAGATCAATAAAAATTTTCATGATTTAACTTTGAGACTTGCTTTGGATGTATGACATTTGGAAACTCATATTATGTTATCATGAGTTGTAAAACAATTTACCTTGGGACCAATTCTATTTTTATGTCTTATGAATGAAAAATGACTTTTCTTATTTATTCTTGTATCTATGTCTCTTGGTTGTCATGATAGTCACATCCTCGTATAATTGTACACGTGGGCCAAATTGAGGGTGTGACAACAAGATGATCCACTACCAAAATCTCTCAATTCTCAACTTTCAAAGTACCTGATGAAAAACCTTTAACAGTTGAAGAAATTGAGAAACAAGCACTTGAGTTCAAAAGATTAAATGAAATCAAGAAAGCCAAAGAGCTGGATGAAGCCAAGCTGAAGGCCATGTCTCCTCAACTCAGAGAGGAGCAAAGACAAAGGCTAAGAGAAATGGAGATAAAACGCGCAGAGGCTCCGAAAAAGGTAAAGGCTGGCTATGACGACTACGTTAACAAAAGATATGCTCCAGGTAAAATTACCAAGTTCAAATACACTGTTAAGAAATCAACTCATACCCCACAGATGGTTATTTGGAGAGATAACCAACAGGCTAACATGGATGTATTTGATGATTTCAAACTTAAGACACTTGGTCTGTCTGAATGGTTTGAAATTGAAGACTTAGTTGCAAAGAGGACTGGACATGCAAATTTATTGCTCTTAAAGACCCTGAGAGCTAAGTTCAACTGGTTGAAAGAAACAGCTGCCAAACTCAAAATTGATCCACCTCCACATCTATTTGAACCAGAACCAACAGAGGCTGAGAAATTCCTTCAAGAAACCTTTGTAACTGATGATATCCAAGTAGATGGGATGCACATGAACTTGATTCTTCCAAATGGGATTGTAGGTCCTGTTGATGGTCAGACTTACACTGAGCCTGAAAAAGGAATGACCTACATGAACAGGGGATGCCAATATGTGTTCCAAAGGGAAGATGAGTTGGGGCTTGCATCAACGGTTCAGCTATGTTTCAGAAGGTGCTTAAACTTAACACAGAGGACTCCTAGGAATTTGCCCAAGCTTTGAAGGCTGAATTGGATACTAGAACAGACATAGCTGAAGCTGAAGAAAAAATCAAGAATGATGATTACTAAAGTTTTCACAGCTGAACTTTTACTCTCATATTTTGTTTTACTCATGTATTGTACTTGTAACTTTTTTAAGTATTAATCAAGTATGAAGTTGTTTGTTAGATCTGTTATGTGTAAGAAGAAGCTGTTATCTCACTTATTATCACTCATTTAGATCTAACTATATTTATGTTTAAATAGGGGGAGATTGTTGGGAATCTAAGTTTATTAGAATTCCCTTAGTCATAGATTTAAACTTAAATTACGATGTTTGATATTAACTTGCATGTGCCTAGGAGACAAGAAAGTAACCCAAGACTCACAGAGTTCTAAGTCTCTGTGAGCAACCATAGAGGATTCCATGTCATAGACATTGTCAAGGAAGTTGAAGATTACTTGAAGACATACTCATTGGCTGTGTTGGATAACAGCCAAGATGTATCAGGGACTCTGAGTGGTTTAGTGTTAACAGGGGTGGCAATACCCTGTTAACACTCAGTACACTTTGGACATACCTAAGTGTTTAGGCGGGAAGTTATGCAGCCTAAAGTACAGGGTATGAAGAAAAGGGAAACTATGTCAGCTCTGTTCCCCTAAAGCGTTGTGGCAAACTACCAAGAATAGAAGATCATCTTTTGACAGATGTATGACATTGTGTGTTTTGTGTAGTCATCATCAACCAGTACTAGTAGTCAATCTCGTACCACTATAAATAGGATATGTAGGCTAGAGTTAATGTTGTTCACTTTGTTAGATTACACACATTAACTCTTTAGAACTAAGAGAAAGAACAGATGTGCCCGTGTTCTTGAGTTAGCTTTATTTTGTCGAAAGTGTACACAAGGCATTGTCCTCAAACTCTGTTATCCATAACACATGTAATACTTGTTATACAATAATAAAGTACTACGTTTGAAAAGTATTTACTTGTGTTAATTATCCTTCTTAATCGTTTCAAGATAGGTTTAGGGACTTTCAACTTATGTCCACGGTTTCAAGGTGGTGGGATCTGGTGTATCAGGAGATTAATTCTTATGATGAATGGGTCAACTAGATGCTAATTCTTAGACTCTCGTGTAATATCAAAAAGGTTTTCGAAGGTGTCTGTTACATCGTGTGGTAGTACATTTGGGATTGGCGTAACCAAGCGATCTTCGGTCCAGGATCTCGGTTGAAGGCTGTGATGTTTAATGACATTGTTTCTAGGTCCTTCTTATAGATTCAGTCTAGATGTATATCCAAATTTTCTTGGATTGAGTGGTTTAAAAACCCCAATTTTATTTCTTTGTAAGTTTCTAGCTTCTTGCTAGTTTTTTTGTTTCTAATAATAAATTGCCGTTAAAAAAATGAATTCAGATCTGCTATCTATTTTATATAATAAAACAAAAGATTTTTCAAGTCCTCTAAAGCACAACATTAAATGATTGAATTAAAACAATACCATATATAAATTAATGTACAACAACACAATGCAACAACAATCTAATTTATTACCATAATTAACTCATTCATAATTCACAGCTTAAAAAAATTGCATACCAGTAGCCCATACCATTTAATGGACTAAAATACTAATAGATAAAAGCCCATAACGTGTCTTTTACAAGCCCAAAAAAATGCCTATGACGTGAATGTTAATAAGTGCTATCATGAAAAAAAGTAAATTCAAATTTAATGATTATCAAAAACAAAATTTTATTGTATCTTTGTTTTTTCATCAAAATTATTAATTACTTTTTATTTTGTTTTTAAAACAACTAAAAACATTACCAAATTAATCTCAATGAAAAAAGCTCTAATGTACAACCTTTGTTAAAACGCCAGATGTTATAAAATAGATTTTTGAAACAATTTAAGTTATAAAAATATTTTTTGTATTTGTATTTTTATGTTAATTTATTTTGTGTATACCAAAAAAAATCATGAAAACTTCATTAGTTTTTCTATATTATAAAAAGGCTAAAAAGTCTTTTTATGTAAATTTATTTTTCTGAATTGGTACTTTTTCTGTATTAGTAATTTTTATGTAACTTAAAAAACTCATTTAACAATATTTTATTTGAAATATTTTTTATAATGTTTTCATAAAAAATTAAAACATAACTTTTTATAAATAATAATTATTATTTTAATAAATAATGTATTTATAAAAACTTACCAATGTATTTGGTTATACAAAAATATTTTAAAAATATTTAACCATGTTATTTTTGTAAAGTATTAAAATGATAATAATGAGTAAAAACAGACACTTTAATGAGAATTGTTCGAATTTTAGAGATGATACATTATAGTAAAAATAGTCAAAGCTTCTTGCATAATTTTTTGCCACAATATAGAAACGAACAGAGTCTCTAACTACAATTCGAAAACACATAAACATCACACACATCCCTTCGAATCCGAATATATGTAATCTGGATCATAATACATATGGATTTTATTATTTCTTTTGCATGTTAAGGTTTAGGATTCCTCATTTCGTGTGCGAATTTATTTTGTTAGTAAGTTACGTTGTCTAAAAGCTTAGCTAATTGGAATAATGTTATAATTTACTAATTTGGATCTTGCTTTCTTTAACAGACCACCATGGAATGCTTATGACTATCCTATGTTAGTTCTTAATGTGAGGTTTATTGCATGTCTCTTTTTTATTTTATTAAAAGAGTAATCTGAGTTTATATGTGGCTTATGCATCTTAATATCGAATGCAGGTTAATAACATTTTTTTGGAAAACTTTTTAAAAAAAAAGAGCTTCATTAATTTAGTTTTATAACTCTTCAAACCAAAACAGTTGTACATATCCTCTCATCACCATTTCAAATCAACCGATTAAAAAGCATCTTGGATCTCTACTTGCGTTATATGAAACTGGAAGTGATTCTATAATGCCCAGGCCGCAAAACATGTAATCAAAACATATATTTAATTTTTTAGGGTTTCAATTTAAATTACATAGTATTTATAATTTTATTTCGATTCCATTAATCTTTGTGAAATTAGTTGATTGATCTATTGATCTATTTGTATTTCATCAATTGATTCTAGCACTAACATCATCCTAACAGACACAATGTTGATTTAATGGAACCATATTCAACATCCTTAAGAAGTCGACTATGGCAGCAGGGTTTATGTTATTCCGAACCTTAAAAACTGTAATGATCACTTCTTGCTGTAACTATGCCATTGAATTCTATATTCCTCAAGTTTATTATTTTTTATTTGTAATTTGTGATTATAATTTTATCTTCGTGTGTTTTTTTATCATTGTTGTAGGTGATGGCAAATTAAAATTCAGTCAACAAGCTATCAAATTTAAGGTGATTAAATAAAATTTCAGGTGTTAAGTTTAACTTACACATAAGTGTTTGATGAAATGTCTTTGGTTCATTTTTATATTTTGTTATGAGTTTTTGTATTATTTTGTTACAGGCATCGCCAAATTGAATCGACTTCACAAATATTAAAGATATACCAATTATTCTATGGTAGTTACTCATCTTTCTAATCATCCTTCCCAATTTCAATTTTTTATGTTGTTAGACTACAATCAAATTTTGTTTAATAAATTTTGGTATTAGTTAGTTTTTTAAGTATGGTTGATTTAGTTTTTTATCCTTTTGATTCACGAAATATTTTATTTAAAGGCCGCATAAAAGATGTTCAATGAAATGATGCAACAATGGTGAAAACAAGAAGATGATGCAACAAGTAACAAAGCAGAAGGTATATACATATTTAATGAGGATAATTGTTTAGAATACCAACGGATTTTTGTCATTTAGTCAATGTATTTAAAAACTTATAAAGCTATTATGTGTTTTTTTTACACGATGTCAAGTGAAAAATTGTTGGTATGTAAATATAGGTAGTCAAACTTAATTTAGTTATGTTATTTTTGTTCAAAGGTGACGAAAATGTATGAGTTGCACTTCTGACTTATCCCGTGTTGGTGGATACTGATATTCTTTTATACCTGGTATGATTTCTTCTCCATAAAGCTACACATCATCCAAAGTAATTTCATATAATTTTTAATAGTTGTGTTATCGAGTAAGAATATTATGAGGATATGTTAAATATACATAGAGACTTGACTATGAAAAATGAATTTGGATTTACGCTTAGGTTCGAATATCAGGAGCTAGATGGGTTATTAATCGAAATATTGTATAAAACTGTTTTTAATAAGTATATTCTTTGCAAAGTAAAAGTACTGTGTCGACCTAAAACTGTGTATAATTAAGGTTAGCACATAGTTATTACGTTTTGGTTGTCTTGGGACTTCGTATACGGGTTATATCGGATTGCTTATTTGAAAAAATAATTTTAATGAATGTCTAGGGTTCCTCAGTTTAAACTGATTAGAAGGATTTTTTTTGGTTCTCAAATCTCAATATAGATGATATCAACAATTATTAGCATTTGGATGCAATTTTTTAACTTTTAACGTACATCAAATGCTACACAATTTAGCCTACCAAATGAGAAGTAGAAACGAAGAACTTAGATAAAATGAGATGATTGTGTATTCCTAAGGTTAGTGTAAAAGAACTCCAATAAATATGTGCATACCCATTAACATTTTCGACCTTGAACTTTACAAATACATGGGTCGAGAAAAAACAGTTTTTTGACAGCTTGATTAGATTTAGTAAAACATTGAAATTGACATATATGGTTGGAAAGTTAATAAGATTTCTTTTAAAGGGGTTAGAACTTAAGTAACAATGCTTATGCTAATGGACGTCTAAATACTGCATATGAAAGCTAACAAGAAATTAAATCAATCACTTAGTATATAGTATGTCTGCACAAAAACCATGATAAACTCGATGCACTTTAGTATGCTACTCTACCATCTTTACTTCATACTGTGTTATATGTATATTATATTTTTTAATATAGTGTACGCTTGGGAGTCGAGGTTCACTTATTGGTATAATATTTTAGGGTATTGAGCTTTTTTTTGTGCATACCCTTACGAATCGCTTTTATACAACAAGTAGCATGTGTTATGAGGGATATGAGAATCTTTGTTTGTTTGTGAGGGTTCTTAATTTAGTAATTTAACGTTTTTATGTTAAAACCTTTCAAACTGAAATGTTTTTGGTGTTTACACTTTCTATGGACCCCTTTATGTTTTACCCATTTATGATAATCCATTTATGTGCACAATATAGTCGCCAAATGCATTGGCTTTTGTGTAGGAAAAAAATATCAAACATTAGGGTATATTATGTGCGCATTCTTATATGTGTAACTCTTTTGCGATGTATAAATTAGTTAATAACTCTTTTGATAGATATTTTATAAAAAATTAAGTCATAAAGTTGTAAACTTTCGGTAATAAAACTCAATGTGTATATGTGTGGTGAAAAATTCTTGATTATGGGGCCATCGATAGAAAAAGTGTGCTTCATCAATAAGAACCTTCCTAACCAAGGTATAATGATTTTTATTTATTGTTTCTTAAGTAACTTTTATATCACTTATTATTATTTGTTGCATCGTTATAATCTATTTTATATAGATCAAATTAAACATGTGAACATCTGTAGTTATGATATATGATCAAGTTTGGTTTTCTATTTAGTAGGTCCAAGGGGTGAATGTAAACTGACCAATTGGGCTGCGAAAGAACTTTTCAAATGCTTAGACCTGTTTAGTTAGAACAGGACCTGTGTGTTGTGTGTGGCTACTTTTGGTGCAGGCTTTGTACGACTTTTGATATATAGCGAGAGTTTGCCCTGTGAATTGTGGTGGAGCTGATTTGGTTCTGATTTTTACACTTGCATTTTAAAGCATTGTATAGGAAGTAACGTTTGTCATTATATGCTTGCAATATTTATGTTCCATCCTTCATCAGAGAAACATTTAATAACAACCAACATTCCAGACAAAAACTTTGATGTCAAAACGATATCAAAGTGCGCGTTTTTGAACAACTTATAGTAGTATTACACAAGTAGATCGACTCGCGCTTCGCTGCGGGGATGTCTGTTTTTTGTAGCATATACCATATGTCCGTTGCAACATTTAACTTACAATCTACATTCATACATACATAGCTGGAATTTGAATGCTATACAAAAAAGAGTGGTGTTGTTCCAGGCAGACAATATTTTGGTACACAAAAACCTACATTGCTGGAATTTGATATTACACAAAAGGGTTGCTGGTGTTCTAGGCAGGTAGTGTTTTCGTTAAACCTTATATCTGATGCAAAAGATTTAAAAAAATTCGAGTTGTTTCACTAACTGCATACGTTTTATGGTAGGTGAGCGTCAGTTGGTCTTTTTTCTTCTTCATCTAATGCGGCTGGTCTTTTGTGGATGCTTCACTTTCAGTCTCTGCTTTCTTTGGGTCTTTTTTTTAATGGGTGATGTTGTTACTGCATGTGTTGATGATGGTGTTGTTGTAATTGTGGAGCTGCATATAAGGAAAGATTAGGAAACGCTTGTACTTATTGTGTTTGATAATAGTTGGTGAGTTGTAGTCATAATTCTTTCTGCGCTTTCAACTATGTTTGGGTGGGTTGGTGTACCTGCAGTTGTCGTTTGCGGCTCAAATGCTCCTGTGATTTCTTTTTAGCTTTCCACTTATGATTCGTCATTCTTGGTTGTATAACCAATTTTTTAAGACAAAACTTTTGCATGCTTCTTCTAATTGGTTTCTTACTTGCATCAGGTAGCTACAATAGGATTAAACTAAAACAGGTTAGCCAATAGTAGAAATCTCAAACTGATGATGCGATTTTAGAGAGGTCATTTGAGGACTACAGAGGAAAAGGGTGCTTGTCTAAAACAGACGGTATTAAAACATGTATCTGACATTTCCTAGGTCCATCCAACTACACTATAGTCGCATGCCTTTTCTTAACATGATATTTTAACAGTGGTTTGTATTTTATTGGATTAATACTCACATGAGGAAGAGTTCTGTATGTTCTATAAAAGGTCCTTTGCAATACATCGGTTTCAAGTATTTAAATATATTCAAACACCGCAACAGTTTAAAAGTACTTGCATAACATTTTATCTAGCGGGAAGCTCAACGTAATTAAGAGGATACAGAACAGATGCATAAGTATGAACTAAAAATGTGTACCTTCGATCAGACATTTATAGACAAAATTCCAGCTTTGTTTATCTTGTGATGAAGATACTACTGAGTTGTCTATACCTCTCGATAGCATCCAAGGAAACCAATGTGGGAGGAACATGAAATAGAGTATAAAATTGCGAGTGAAATCAGTGTCGTTTAGTTTTAATAGCAAATCATTAGACGTAATAACATGGTATAGAATGATGAATAAAGTACCTGTATTTTCTTCCTTCCGCGACCCCCTCCTGAACTGGTCGGTAACGTGCAACATCACATTCTCTTATTTTATTGTTCATATAAGGAAATATAGTTTGCCACAACTTGTAGTAATTTTCAAGTAGAATTTTCGTGACCATGTAAATGCTCGGTAACAGCTGCAGATAAAAAATGGATTATCAGGTCTTAATATACTTTTAACAAATGTTTTTATTGAAAATATAACTGAAGTAAGGCTATACTTTTTGGGCTGCATTAGGGGTGGTGAATTCAACATGTCCATAACTAACAAAACTTTCATGGGAAAACTGATCTTAGCAACCTCACCAACATCTTTGAAAAACTTTTTTCTGCCAAATTGTGACTTTATAAATATGTAATATATATACTCATATCAATATACCATAATACATTAAGTAATAAATTAACACATACATATCATTTTCTTAAATGGATCTATTTATTGTAAATCAAATGAAACAGTAAACAAAGCAGATTCAAAGTTGGGGAGGACATATAAATATTTCCTTTATTTCGTACTCCGACAAAAATTCTGATGAATATATTTCTGATAATACTCAGATGAGGCTGTTTGGTATTCAACCGGTGTCTACAACAGCAACCATAATCTATCATTATCATTCAGTTCCAGTGCTAAGGTTACTGATATCACATGTTTCAAATAAAAGAAAGTAATATGTGGATTTCAATTCAATGTTACCTATGTGGTGGATCTCAAAGTTGCGCCAAGTATTTTCCGTGGTATCTCAACCCTTCTGATGACCCTAAGCTTCCAAACCATAGTCCAACTTTCACTACTCTTGCTCTTTCCTGTTTCAGGCAAACACAAAACTCATAAACTTAAAATGTCAAACCTGTAATTCTTGAATTAAACTTTCACATATAAGAATCTATGTATGAAAACATATAAAAGTCAATATTTTCGGAAGTCAAATTGTCCAGGGTCAAACCTGCATAATCAATCGCAATGCATCCATATAAACTATAAAATCAACAAATGGAGGTCCACCGCTCCTAACATAAGTTAGAAAACCAATAACAATAACCGTATATCTATACTCAATCCTCAACTTATCAACTTCATTTTTATGTTTGCAAATACTACATACAAACTAACATCATTATTATTAATTTTAAATAAACTACAATGAACAACACCGATGGGCAACACTGAGCATAAAAAATCACCAATGGACAAAAAAAAATTAACATGAAAACATACCTTCAATCCACAATCTTCTGTTATTTCTTCCCACACTCTCATAGCTCCACCCAAACAAATGAATACCTAAAAAGATGCCAAAAATAACATTTTTGACAACATTCTTCAAACCACACTTTTATCTTAAATTGATCCAAGATATCAATAAAGCTTCAACCTTTTAACTAAAATTAAGATCCATACATAATCTGACTAAAAAAACCAAAAAAATTGAGTACTTTTTATAACCTGATCATGTTAATCATCTCTCGTCGTCTTTTCATCTTCATCTTTATCTCCATCCCCTAAAACTGGACAACAAAAAAACAAAACCAATTTTAGTATAGATTATCCATGACCATAAATAAATTACCCAATAATCAAAATCAAACATAAAAACGTATAAGAAAGCCCATAAATATAAAAGCCGCAGCAAAATTGAGGAGAAACGAATTTCGATATTATTTTTAACATCATACCTGGAATTGCAAGATTCATGTAGATCTTGATTTTTGTAATGGAATGGTGTTATAGATCTCCAATCCACCGTCTTGTTTAATCTCGCATTTAAGCGGTGGTTCCTGTGTTTTTTATGATCTGGTTTTGACTGTCATGCTTGCTTGCTTAATTGATAATCTCAATGTTGCTTTCCTGCGAAAAAAAGCAATTATTACTAATCAAGAATGACAAATCTTTATTTATAATAAGCTAGTAAAAATTAAATGGAAATACAACATCAATCCAATCGCTAGTGTGTATGCGTGTTTTGTATGGGTATTTTTTAGATAACCCGGACATGAAGACGATGATTAGGTATCAAGATCGATATTTTGTGTGTGTTGGTATGAGTGGATTTCTGTGGAAGGTTTTAATTTGGGTGAGTGAGAATGGGGTAAAAACACGTAAGCCACGTAAAGGACAGTTGGCGTTTTTTTCTTCCCGCCAAAACCCACCGAAAATAATAAAAAAAGTAACGCGGCTTCCTTAAACAGTAATAAGTATTAATATGATATTATGCATTTTTAATATATAGTTTTTGAAACCTTTATTATTTACAATGATTCATATCGACAAAACAAAATACAAAATAAGTGTGTGTGAGCCAGCTGATGCCTACCTGAAAATCAAACCGAACCAAAAACCGAGTCGAGCCGAACTGACCGATACCGAATCGACCATTTTTATTACATGTTTGGTCAACGATTCATTTTTCAGCACAACATGTTTAACTAATTGCATTTTATTTCAACAAATAAGTGTTAACGCATTAAAATTTGGCAACCAACTACACACTATGTCAACCATCATATCATACTCAAAGTTTATCAACTTTGGTATTAAAAAACACATGCAACTCTTTATTTTAACTTTTTCAAAACTATAACATTACCGTGTAATGATACATGTTTACTTTTGTTTTTTTTTTTATTTCATATATTAATGCTTCATGCTTACATTATTTATTGTGTATTTCGCTTAATTTACTTTCTCATAACACTTTTTACAAATAATTTTTTTAAGATATCCCGTGATTCCACGAGTCTTTAAGCTAGTACATAAAATAAAATATAGTAGCACTACTAGCAAGTTAGAAAAAGGCCAACTAAAAAGAAATCATTATTAGACAAAAGTTATTTTGGATCCTTGTTTTTTCTTGGAATCTAAGGGACAAATCCCTACCCTTTATTTATCTTTAATCTAACGATCCAAATTAATATAAGATTTAATTTACTAACTTAATATACACGACCTATATAACTTCTTTCTTTTTCTTTTTTTGTGTCATTTTCTCACACACTCATCTCCGGTCATAAATCAACTACTGTACTAGTAAATCATCAACATCACCACCACCAATCTCTGGTCATCCTCACCTCAAACTCTCTCATAAATCCGTAGAAATATGAATTTGATAATTCATCTTGTCTTGGCATCTTACTACGTTATCTATTTCTTCACCAATATGTTTTGTTCTTATATTTGTGAATTATTGTTGATGATTCAGATATGGAGTGTTTGGATTTTGGATTTATATGGGTTACATGTATAATGAAAGTGTTTTAGTTACGTTTTATGTTGCTGTCATTGATTTTTTTTATTTGAGATGTAATGTGATAATCGCACCATTATTGAGCTCAACTTTGTATCATGATCTTGTAATATGTTTATCTTTGTGATTGTTGTGTTCATTTCTATATAATTGCTAGTTTACATTTTCATTTTTAACATGAACACGAAGTGTTCGATGAAATACCTCAATGAAATCTAGGTCGGGATGGATGTGGTTATAGGCGAAATTACGTCAAATAAAACAAGAATGAAAGTGTCATAAAAGAAGACAAGAATGATGAAGTGAGACAAACGCATAGAACGTTGAATCCTGAATCAAGCCTAAAACACTCTGATGACTTGGTTCCAAGTAAGAAAGAAGCTCTAGGCACGATAGAAAAAGAATAAGTAATAAGATGTGTCAAATGTTGAATCTCTCAGACACTATTTAGGTTAAGGACTCGTTTAATATCTTCCACTAATACCATATAGAACACATACATGTGCTTGTACAACAATACCTTCAGAGACAATTATGTATAGCAGACTAATGTAATAGAGGTAAGTTCTCATAAAGGATCGTTAATTTGAAAAATATAGGAATGATTCAAGCTAGTTGTGTTATTTTGGCTGATAGTTTTGGTAAAATGGCGCTATCGTCTAGTTATTGTACAGGAAAAGTATATTGTGATCTTAAGATATCAATATGTTATATACTTTTATTGAATCCATGGAGATTATTGTTTTTATGTGGTTTTAGTTCTTGGAAATGATGTTTATAATAAACGAATTATTAGAGTTTATATGATTCTAGTTTATAATCACTGTGTCTTGAAACTTTAAACAGAGTTTACTTAATTATTTTTGTGTTGAGATTTATACCCTACAGTCTAATCGTCAATGATGCAATAATTTTTTTGGTAGTTTAGATTATGTATTATTCAATTTTGTATCGATATACTAATTACCTTGAATTTTACATGAATTTTGTTGCTATCTACAGAGTCATGGTTAAGCATAACAACGTCATCCGAAACGGGCACTTTAAGAAACATTGGCAAAACTATGTCCAAATACGGAATGGTTAGTTACTAGATATAATCCTTTGTCATTTTAAGCTAGTTTTACCAATTTCATTTCACATTAGACTTAACTCGTGTTATTTGTTGAACTTTTTTTTAGCTAGGCAAGCAAAGGCTGTGAAGGTTTTCTCAAGGCCAGCTGAAAGACTCCATCCTTAGGTTCATGGACAACCCTTGAAATAAAACATGAAGCATCGTGAGGTTTGTGGATTCTCTCTTGAAGAGTTGAAGGTACACCTACTATAATATCCATTATGATAAGGAATATATAATAATTGTCTTTGGAACTCGTAAACTACTATGTAGACTAGTGATATGCTTGCAAATGCTTGCGCTTTTACCTTAACGCTTTGTATATTTAAACATGTTTTCAAGGATATAGTTTTTGTGATTTACATGATTATTATAACGGCTTTTTATCTCTTATGGCTTTTAACTACAGCCGTACAACTGCCTTGTCCTCAACGAATGTCATGTATCTAAACTTATATCTTAAATATAAACTTAGGTTGATGGTATACATATGGTGTTACAAGCTCACAAGCTGCAACCATAGTTGATGAATTTAAGGAGCTTAATGAAGAGGAAAGGTCTAGAATTTTTTTTATGGAAGAAACAGGGGACAATTTGATTGATGCTCAAGAGGTATTTATTTCTAATATATTCCAAATTTTATAAGTGCATTGCTAGAAAAAAAATATTGCCAAAATAGGCAGTATATCTAGAGGTTTTTAATTAGGATAATTGCATATGGTGATAATCATAACACTAATCTTAGCATCAACAACAAAATGGAGAAAAACGATTTGTTGAATAATCAAACTTGATTACTATTTGATGAATATCAGAACTTATATTGTTATTCAGCTTCATGATTGGAGATACTGGTAATGTGATATCAAAAAAGGCGGTAATGATTCCGTTACGAATGGAGTTGGGCAGAAAGACGCTTGCATTATTCTTGAGGATGTGGATTTGGACTTGGCTGCTTCTAGTATTCTGGAAGGACGCTTCTCTTACAAGTTACATAAGTGACATACTGGTTTCCGCATCTTTAGGCCACTTTTGTGGAATACAGTATTAGAGGCGGCAGTTTAGATCGTTTAATTATATATGGGCTGACTTAGGAATTTTTTATCACCGACAAGTTATGCAAAAGAAAAAGAAGATAAAACAACATCAAGTCAAGAACAATGCAAAAAGCACCTATAAAATCAAAAAAATAAATGAGCAAAATTTGTATACAAACATTCTTAACATCATCTTTAAAGTTCAAAGTATTTGCAACAGTTACACCATCTTTCTTCACTTTTGGTGCTCCATAATTTCTTAAGATCTTGTCAAATGCTTATTTTAGTGAATAGCGTGTCGATGCATCACTGTAACTCAACCTTATTTGCTAGGATAGTGGAACCAGGTTGTTGTTTAATATTAAACTTTGTACAACTAGGCACGCTTCATAGTAGGTACTAGGTAGTGATAGTTTTTCTTTATCTTTCAGTGCAGGGGCTTTTACATTGGGTGTAATTCTTTTTCAAAGTATGAAGGTACTGTAGACACCCTTTTAAGTAAACTAGGGTGAGTTTTTAAATTTCTCTTGAAACTTGTACTCTGTTCACTACTATTATCGATGGCTATTGAGACCATGTGGTATACATGAAAGCGCCAAAATCACATAACATATGGAGGAAATCGGGAGGAGGTTTGTATAATACTTTTTTATATCTTAATTTGCTATTTGTAGTTTTGAGTTCTTATCTTTTTAGTATGTTTCTGTATTATAGAGCGGGAACAGATGACACGCCTTGTGTATGGTTAAAACTGTTCTACATGAACTTGTAAAGCTTCGTGTCACTGCAATTAAAGGTCGTCTTTCTATGGTTCCAATGGATATGGAACCCAACCTATAATACTTGCCTAAAGTGATCTCATTCTTCGTGTATTACATTCTTCAGGTCGATTCTCTTAATTTAAGCAGAGTCTCGGCGGTTATACCCTGCAGATCTTTTCCTGTACTGACATTTTATGAGATATGGATTTCGTGTACCTCGAAGTTAATATGTAAAGATCCTAGAAGGCTTTTATTGATATTTAATAAGGTTTTTATACATCTCTTATTGTAGCTAGGAGAGGTTTTGTGCACTAAAAGGTTACTTATTCTGTAGCCAAACAAATTTGAAGAACAACCTGATCTGGTGGCTACAACTTTTACTAACTATTTTATGAAATATCACAAGTGATATTAGATATGTCATATAAACAAATATCACAAGTGATATTAGACATTAACTATTTTATAAAATATCACAAGTGATATTGGACATGTCATATAACAAATATAATGATATTAGACATGTCAAACAACTATCACAAGTAATATTAGATATTAAATATTTTATGAAATATCTGATATTAGACATGTCGTATAACACTTATCGATTGTGATATTAGACATTAATTATTTTATGAAATATCACAAGTAATATTAGATATGAAATATAACAAATATCACAAATGATATTTGACATTAACTATGTTTATGAAATATCACAAGTGTGTAGTGATATTAGACATGTCATATAACAAATATCACAAATGATTTTAGACATGTCATAAAACAAGTCTCACAAGTGATATTAGACATTAACTATGTTTATGAGAATATCACAAGTAATATGAGACATGTCGTATAACAAATATCAATAGTGATATTAGACATTAACTATTTTATGAAATATTACAAGTTATATTAGATATTTCGTATAACAAATATCACAAATGATATTAGACATTAACTGTGTTTATAAAATATCACAAATGATGTTAGACGTGTCATATAACAAATTTGACAAATGATATCACACGTCAATTATTTTATGAAATATCACAAGTGATATTTGTATGTCATATAACACATATCACAAGTGATATTTGCTATGTCATATAACACATATCACAAGTGATATTAGACATTAACTATTTTTATGAAATATCATACGAGATATTAGACATGTCACAAATATCACAAATGATACGAGACATGTGTCATAAAAAATATCATAAGTGATATGAGATATTAATTATGTTTATAAAATATCACAAGTGATATTAAACATTAAATGTTTTTATGAAATATCACAAGTGATATCACACATGTCATATAACAATGTTGATAGTAGTCGCATGTTAAAATTTTTAAGCATGTTTCGGTCAGATTAGTAGGGTACAAAATTTTATTTATTCGGCTCAACCCGAGTACCCTCAATACTAAATAGGCCCGATATTGGGTTGAAATAATCAATACGTAGCTATCTATTTTTTTCATGTACATAACTAGGGGTAGGAATCAGGTCGAGTCGCTCAGGTTCAGGTCAATGGGTTTGGGTCAAGACTCAAAAAAATCATACCCGAACCCGACCTTGTATAAAACTTGGGTCACTCGGGTTCATGTTAATTCAGATCGGGTCAATTTGAAATACACTTTAACTTGCGTTTGTAGTTGTCAACAATCATATGAACAGAATAAACTACACTCAGAACCTTCATAAGCTTCTAATATAATAGCTCCAAAACCATATTCATCACACAAATAAACATGATTCCCAAATCAAATGACGTACACACTAAAGGATGCTAAAATTATCTTTAAATTGTAAGCATTCATTAATTGTGTCATATTAGCTAGAAGGTCTAATATGTATCATCTAGTAGAAGTACTAATGTGTACTACTAATCCACATTTTCTTCGTCCACATATTAGGAATATGATCCAACCAGTTTTAAAGTCTGGAATGTTGACCTTTAAACAGGTTTCAAAACAGAAAGCTCATTGTTGTGTCTTTTCATGTGGTGGATTTGGTGATTAGCTAGAGTTCCATCTAACATGTAGTGCCGCGTGCTGCTCGATTTGTCTTTGGATAGAATATACGGTCTTCTGGTCTATGTGGCTATTAGCCGTCATGTCTGTCACATAAATTTTTTCTTTGGATTTTCCACATTCAGTTGATATATCAGCTCTTTTAATACATAAACGATTTTTCGTTTTGTCAGAAAGAAGCGCAACACGCTTTGCTATGCATTGTTCTAGCTCAGTCGCCTACATAAAATCAACAATTTAATCTTACAATTGCCTTTCTAACGAAATATGTAAGTATGTTAGTATAAGTCAACTTGGTTTCTGGTTACCCTTAACGGGTCAAGAGGACCTGCCAAAGGAAATATACATATGCCACATACTACACTAAGGGGAGATGTAGTGATATTACTTATATTAAGGATAGAAAAGTAGCAAGAAGTGAGCTGCACAAATCATAAATCAAACACCTTATCCCCATTCCCCATTATAACTTATGACCCTTCAAAAACTAGCCATCATGCACAAAGTACCACCATCTCAGTCGGTTAAAAAAATTCCATGGAAAAAATGTCTTTTTCCGTCTAAGTATGTAACACCCAAACGACAAGACATGGCTAGATAATACAAGTACCCCCGATTCCCCAAATAGAGGCTTAAGATATAAAAAAAATGCCCCATACTGATAACATACTCCACTTGGACTACTTAAAAGTTAGAAGACAGTATGAATTCCACAACAATATAATATTTGATGTTCTAAGTTGAATAGTATTTGATACAACCTGACAACTTCTGATCTAAAATTGTGACTTTTAAAATAAGAACCGCCATTTATAAATTGTATTATTGTTAGTTTCGAAAAGTTTTCAACAACCATGATTGTCTAAAAAATCAATTCTCAATCAGTAGCAAAATGCTACTATTTATACTAGTTGGAAAATTAATGTCCAGTACCACAAAGTCAAGTACATTTTTTGGTGGTCAAGATACGATTCAATAAATTTATGTTGGGTGAACCATTATGAGTGTAAGGGATGTAAAACTGGTTGGCAACTCATTTATAGAAAGTGCAAAACAAGCTAAACGCGGTATACTCAGCTTGTTTTGATGCCAATTAGCTTATGTATTAACTTTTCTGAGGGAAATAAAAGTGTATAACTATGAACAATGAAGATTCCTGTTCATACATCCGTGAAGACTTGAATTCAGAGGTCTATAGGTACTCTACTCAAGCAAATGATTCAATATTAACCAGGTCTATATGATTAAAGAAAAAGAAAAAACAACGAAATGATGGATACATCATGTTTAGTTTATTAGTAGTTTTGACTGTGCAATCTAGTGTGCATTTAATCTAAAAGAATATTCAACATTACCATAGGAGATAACAATAGTGGTGTTTCTGAGAGCCTAATAACTAGGTTTTTACTCAGTTAAATTGTTGTTCTCAATATCTTAACGAATTGATTCCCGGTTAAAAGTACGACTCAGTTGATATTGGTAAAATAAATATTTTTGGTTGATTTTAAATAAAAAGGTGCAAAACAATTAAAGTAAATGACGTAAAAGTTAAAGCGTTAAAATAAAATGGCGTTTGAAATATATCTAAATCTAATTAAAAGAAAGGTGCAATATTTAAAAACTTTGAAAAGTAAATAACTAAATGACGGGAATTAAAAAGCGAGACGAGAATTAAAATTAGACAAAGTATTAAAATGAGAACATAAAAATTAAACAAGAAAAAATAGAAAATAACACCCAATCGGAATATATTCCGATCAGAATGCCCTCACCTTGACCTGATCGGAATGTTGTCGTCGGAATACCAATCGGAATTGCTGTCACCAATGGCCAAATCGGAATAACCAAATAAACACCTCAGATTGGAATGTCGAGTGGCCTCAGACAGGAATAAGTAGTGGCCTCAGATCGGAATATTGTCACTAGACTGATCGGAAAAACCAACTTACTTTTGGTCGGAATGTTACAAGCCTCCAAATCGGAATGTTGATCGGAAACCCCAAGATCGGAATGCTGAGTGGGCTCAGATCGGAATGTTGTCACTTACCTTCTGATCGGAATACCACTAGACTCCCAAATCGGAATGTGAAGACACAAATCCCTGATCGGAATACTAAACTACCCCTTGATCGGAATGTTGTAAACCCTTTTCCGACCAAGCCAAAGAGCTATGGTCGGAATAATAAACCCCTTTCCGACCTGTATGGTCGGAATACAGTGAAGGGAAATGAAAATAAGCTAAACAAATAAGCTATAAATCAAATAAGCACAAGTCTAAAATCCTAAACAAAACCGTATAAGAAAAAGCTAATAAGCTATGATTTAAAGACTTTTAAATACACGAAATGAAACAAAGGTTTACGAAATCAAACTTAATAAAAAAATAACTTTTATAAAAACTTTAAAAACTTAAAGATTAAAACAAATAAGCTATAAGAATCAATAATACAAAGCAATCAAAAGCATAAAAACACAATCTTTAATCAAATAAGTAACACAATAAGCATGTAAACAACAAGATCAAGCAAAGAAAGAAAGGTAGAATGAGAGATTTAACAAGTAAAGTAAAGGTGCAATTAAAATAAAATTAACTTACTTGGAAAATAAAAGTGCAAGACAAGGTAATTAAAGGTGCAATAAAGTAAATGTGCAAGTAAATAAAGATGGAAGAACTAGTGTCACTCTAGCCAACCAAATGAAAATGAGTTATCTAATGACTATATATAAGGGAGGATTAGGAAGCTTCCTCCCCTCCTTCATTTCTTCTTAATTGCACCATTAAGTCCTTCCCTTCTTAATCTTTTGTTAATCTTGGACTTTAATGACGTATGGCTCGGGAATTCTTTAAACTCGTCTTTTAATTCTTCAATAAATAAGACTCAAGTTCTTCGCCTTTTGGTAAACTTCCGTCTTTTGACTTTTTCTTCGATAAATCGTCAGAATTGGTCTTGGACTTCCGTTCTCTTTGCACTCTAGACTTCTTGACTTCGTCTTTCATCTTTTTCTTCAATAAAAGCCCGTAAATGCTCGTGTTTTCTCCACTTTTCACAATTTCGTCCTAAATCACAACAAAAACACAAACCACGCATAATTCCGACATAAAAGACATAAAATACACGTTTTGGCTCAGTTATTATTGTAATTAAGTGGTAAAAAGGATGGGTGTTTACACACCTATCAAATCCCCTACACTTGACCATTTCAATGTCCTGATGCAATGCATTAGTTACAAAGCAAGATTTCATTTTTCATCATAATCAATCTACGTTGGCCTTTATTAAAGAGATAGAAAATTATAAACTTTCAAAGTAAAGGAATCCAAAACATACCTTGGGTTTTGGAAATGTCATGAATAATCATCATCCTCAAGTTTTCACTTTCTCCAAACCAAGCTTAAAAACGAGATCATTGTTATTATAAGTTAGTAAACTAACACGAACTCATGTGGGCCAATTACTCACTTAGACTTCCTTATTCCTAGGTGTATCTCTTATATTTTATTATTGTCTTGAACGATCACGAGGATGCATTGTTGACTTATTTTGATAGTTATTTAGTCCGAAAATAAAGTGAACGATTTAATCAATAGTTAGTTAAAGGACAAAATCTTTTAAAACTGCTTCTCGGGACCTCATAAAGTTCATATCTTGGCATAACTCGCTTCGCGATTTGAGACCTTTCTCGGAACGATATTTGGCAGCAACTTCATACTTTAAACCTTGAGAGATGTTCATGAAATAATGGCCTTCTCTTCATAATAGGAATTTCTTCACTTGAAGTTTTGAGAGATTCTTCATATATGGACCACGACTTCTTCATTTTTCTCCAATCTTTATTTTGGACTTTGATATACAACGATCTGCCTCCTTTTATGACTTGGATCTATTTATCCTCATACCTTGCTAGGGTCTTTTCGGATACACTTCTCCATGACTTTTGGGGAGTTTTTGCTTTTCGTCCTGTGTCTCGATCCTTCATATTGATTTTCGATAAATAATTCTTCACATCACTTTGGATCTTTAGCAACAAAATATAGTCCTCATGTCTTGTTAGGACCTTTTTGGACTCGCCAATCTTCGCATCCCGCTTCAATAAGTTATGCCTTGGCTATGAACTCTAATCCATACCGAGCAACATTTAAACGATCTTGGGCTAGAAGCTAAGTAACTTTTCAAATCGTACAACCTTATTTATTGCAGATAAATTTATTAGCAAGCGATGGGAGAATAGGCTCATAATTAACTCACATAAATTCCCGAAAGAATACCAAACTTATAATTGGCTCTATCATCTCTCGTTCTCCACAGTTTAAAATCTCAAGTAATGAGACTCGTGGATACTTAGCCTATTAAATCAAAGTTTTGGGTTTTCGAGTCGCCTATAGGATCTTGCAAACTCTTAGACTTTTTCAAGTTTAGAAATCGCATTTTAAATTTCCCTTGAGAAACGACTCTCTAGGATCAAATATAGGAACTTGCGAAAAGTTCTTGTTCTTAACCCGTGAGAGTTAAGACTTTCTCGTTTTATAGCTCCCTATATAAAAGCCTAGCAAAACTTGACTTAAACACGTTAAGGATACTAGCTAGAGTAAACTAAGATAAGTAAACTCGGGTTGAGTCAAAAGATTCACAACGTTTGAAAACTAAAACCACTTTATTAAATATTTATTCTAGCAAAGGAAGAAAATAACTATACAAAGGGAAAAACTAATAGGCCAAAATAGATCAAAATTTTTGAAAAATGTCAAAAAATTGATTTTCCGGTTAAAATGAGGGAAAATACAAGGAAAAGGCCACTTAACTTTGATAGAAGTCCCCCTACACTTAAGATAATGTGGGAGTAAACTCCCCTACACTTAGGACATTGTGCACTTTGTTTAAATCTCGCTAAGGAAAAGACAACTAAAGAGATTCCTATTTTAATATTGAAAAATATAAAATAGTGAATCGAAAAGAGTTTAGGATAGAACCGGGAAGAAGGGAACACGGAATCACGGGTCGTCAAGAATCATCGAGAGTGGATCATTGAGCGCTCGAATCCCTGATTATAAGAGAGGAGAGGAAATAGCAAACACCAACGGGTCTCCCCTACACTTAGGATAAAGAAAGCTAAAAGATAGATACATGGGTTGCTCCCAAGAAGCGCTTGATTTTTGATTACCGAGTCGTGAGCCTGACTCGACCTTGATCATCATAGGAAGAAGCATGAAACATATCCACCAGGATCAAAGACATAGTTTTCGTCCATCAAATAGCACAAGCTTAAGGCGAACAAGGCAAGCCAAAGAAGAGTAGGCAAGGTTCCCTTAAGCAACGATGGAGCATGGTGGAAGCAAGGGTGAAGTGGTGCAAGCAGATTTCCATAAGTTACAAAGATATTTCCTTTTATTTCATCAGGTGGATACTGAGATGGCATAAAGATTGCAATACCGGGGTCGAACACCTTTTCCTTTAGGGAAAATAGCACTCAGGCTCAGCAGAATGGGAAGAAGATCCGCGAAGAAGCACAACCTCGTCCTCAGAAGGGGGACAAAGAGGTGTTAACTCATACGTGCTGCGGATGTTGGTGTCGACCGTTTTCTTCTCCTTTGAAAGAATGTTCTTTAAATCCAAAGTAGGATCAAGACGATAATCTTCAAAATCATAAGGAGGAGCATCACTCTCATGAGGGAAGTAAGTGTTGAGAAACGTAGAGAAGTCTTCCTCAAATGAGTAATCGTCCAAAGTAGGATCGAGTGATGGCGGAGGATCTTCATCATGTGAAGAATCGCTCGAAAGAGTATCAGCCTCATCGAAATCATCATATGTGGGCAGATCGGGATACTCAGAAGTAAGGTAATCATAATCATCCGAATCTGAGCTAGAATCATCATCATCATAAGCATCAAAGATCAGTGGAGAATCATAAATTGGAGAAGCGTGCAAAATGGATAGAGAATCATCCACATCATCATGAAAAAGTGGATTATCAATGCAAGACTCGAATAGAGGATTGTTGTAGATGACAAAATAATCGAGCACATTAATCATATTCACTGATTCTCGTCCAAAGGATTTGCTTGTAAGCTTTCCCATTTTAAAAACTTGTGAATCATTCCCGACTCTTAAGATTAACTCACCTTCGGCCACATCAACTAAAGCTCGGCCGGTTCTCAAGAATGGCTGACCAAGAATTACAGGAATACGAGGGTCCATTTCATAATCAACAACGACAAAATCGACCGAGAAAGTAAATGTGCCAACTTTAATGAACACGTCTTCGGCTATACCAACGGGGTAAGCGAGAGTGCGATTTGCAAGTTCAAGAGTCATCTTTGTTGGAGTGAGGTCGGGCAATGATAGTGTTTTCCAAACACTCAAAGGCATCAAATTAATACTGGCATCGAGATCAGCAAGGGCAGTAAATTCTTCAGTTTTGTTGAAAACACAAGGCAACACAAAACGACCGGGATCTCCAAGCTTTTTCGGAAGTTCTTTAAGAATAATTGCAGAATAGTTTTCATTTAAGCGTGTGTTGGCGAGCTCAATCAGCTTTTCCTTCTTGTTAAGCAATTCCTTAAATGCTTTAACAAATTTCGGCATGTGGATAAGTGCTTTAAGAAAGCTAATGTTGAAGTTCATTTGAGAGATCATCTTCACATAGCTCGACACTTCAGAGTCATCCTTGGTTAGCATTTTGGTCTTGCCTAAACGAGAGGGATAAGGGATATTAGGTTTTGGTGGTGAAGGTGCAGGTGTAGCAGGTAAGGGTTGCGATGTTGAAGGGTCCTTCCTAGGAACATCGTCATGACGAGGCGGAGACGGTAATGGTGTACTAATACTAGGTGTAGGAGGAGTAGGGATAAATGGTGGTGGAGGAGATGTAGATGATGGGGGTGGGATAGGTGGTCCTACGATGGTGACTCCACTACGGGTAGTAATAGCACTCACATTTGCTCGCGGATTGGTGACGGTGTTTGAAGGTAGAGAACTTGAAGTAGAAGGTTGAGCTGCGGGCAAGAAACTACCAAGCATATTCTTCAAATCATTTGTTTGATTGCTGAAGGAGGATTGAATATTATCTCGAAGCTCGGATCTTATCTCATTCCCTTGCTTGGTAATATCTCCTTTAAGATTGATAATTTGGCTCTGCAGATTCTTGATTTGCTCACCTTGGGTTCTCATGATGGCTTCAACATCGGGGTTAATGGGTGGGGCTTGTTGAGCGGGTGGGTGATGAGGATTAGAAGCTCTTGGTGGGATTTGGTTGCTTCTATTGTAGTTGTTGGCGGGGTTTTGGTTTTAAGGAGAAAAATCGGGTGAAAGGTAATTGTTGGACCGGTAACTCAGCAAATTTCTATCCCCTTGTTGTCGAGCTTGGTAATTTTCCGGTGAATAATTACCATAAGCTGCATACACATTTTCCGGATTCCCGTGTGTAGAAGGACAATCGGTGTATGAGTGAGGACCGCCGCATGTTTCACAAGAAGGTGCAACCGCTTTAACTTGTTGTTGTTGTTGGTTTGAAGCGAGTAGCGTGATACTTTTGCTCATGTCAGTCATCATGCGGGTGAGTTCGGTCATATCAGGGTTGTTGAAGTAGAGGAGACATTGAATCTCGGGTTGTTCCTTGAAGACGCAGAGGAATCCCAGTTTTTATGGTGAGTAGTCATGTTCTCAATTAACTCTCTACACTCCTCGGGTCTCCTTTTCATAAATGTGCCACCGGCGGCTGCATTAATCGTATCACGATCACAAAAAGTCAATCCGTTGTAGAAAGTATCAATTAAGGTCACAGGGAGCATGTTTTGGTTTGGAAAACGATCAATCAAGAAATTATATCTTTCCCAAGCATCAAAAAGAGATTCATCGGGATCTTGCATGAAACCGCTGATTTGATTGCGAAGGCTTGTGACCATGGATGGTGGAAAGTAGCGTGACAAAAAGCGTTGAGTCATGTCATCCCAAGTGTGAATAGAATTCTTCGGGAGACGATCAAACCATTTCTCGGCATGATGTGATAAAGTATGTGGAAAGAGTTGTAGGCGAAGAACATCCATTGTGGCACCAGGCAACTTCATGATTTGGGTGATTGTGCTTCAACGAAAACTCCGGAGCCGTGATTTGCATCGGCGTAATCGGTCCTCCTCGTCCAAACATAGTTGGTTGACAAAGCTCCTCCATGGTCCGAAGATCGGGCTGTGGAAGAACATTGTTGTTATTGTTGAGGTGCGGTGGATTATTATTGTTGTTAACACCAGACATACTTAAATCTTCTTGAGTCTCGGGCTCTTGATAATTAGAAGATCTAGTACGCATACACCTACAAAGACAAAAGAAAACAATACCAAACACAAAGACAATATTATATAAAAATAAAATCTTTTTGGATTTTTGAAATTTTTAATTTTTATGGATTTTTAGCAATTTTTTAATTTTTATGATTTTTTGAATTTTTTATGCAAGAAAAATAACGCTCACAAGTGAACGGATCCCAAAAAGCAACGCGTCTTTCATAGAAAAACCGTTAATCTTTACGAAAAGAGCCGGCAGCGGCGCCATTTAATAACTAGGTTTTTGCCTAGTAAGAAAATTATCGTTCTAGTGGTCTAATCGAATTGATCTGGTTTAACTATGCGACTCAGTCGTTCTTTGGTGAAACAAATAGTTGTGTCGTTGTAGTATATGAAAATGTGCAAAACAATTAAAAGTAAATGACTTAAAAGTTAAAGCGTTAAAATAAAATGGCGTTTGAAATAAATCTAAATCTAATTAAAAGAAAGGTGCAATATTTAAAAACTTTGAAAAGTAAATAACTAAATGACGGGAATTAAAAAGCGAGACGAGAATTAAAATTAGACAAAGTATTAAAATGAGAACATAAAAATTAAACAAGACAAAATAGAAAATAACACCCAATCAGAATATATTCCGATCAGAATGCCCTCACCTTGAACTGATCGGAATGTTGTCGTCGGAATACCAATCGGAATTGCTGTCACCAATGGCCAAATTGGAATAACCAAATAAACACCTCAGATCGGAATGTCGAGTGGCCTCAGATCGGAATAAGTAGTGGCCTCAGATCGGAATACTGTCACTAGACAGATCGGAATAACCAACTTACTTTTGATCGGAATGTTACAAGCCTCCAAATCGGAATGTTGATCGGAAACCCCAAGATCGGAATGCTGAGTGGGCTCAGATCGGAATGTTGTCACTTACCTTCTGATCGGAATACCACTAGACTCCCAAATCGGAATGTGAAGACCCAAATCCCTGATCGGAATACTAAACTACCCCTTGATCGGAATTTTGTAAACCCTTTTCCGACCAAGCCAAAGAGCTATGGTTGGAATAATAAACCCCTTTCCGACCTGTATGGTCGGAATACAGTGAAGGGAAATGAAAATAAGCTAAACAAATAAGCTATAAATCAAATAAGCACAAGTCTAAAATCCTAAACAAAACCGTATAAGAAAAAGCTAATAAGCTATGATTTAAAGACTTTTAAATACACGAAATGAAACAAAGGTTTACGAAATCAAACTTAATAAAAAAATAACTTTTATAAAAACTTTAAAAACTTAAAGATTAAAACAAATAAGCTATAAGAATCAATAATCCAAAGCAATCAAAAGCATAAAAACACAATCTTTAATCAAATAAGTAACACAATAAGCATGTAAACAACAAGATCAAGCAAAGAAAGAAAGGTAGAATGAGAGATTTAACAAGTAAAATAAAGGTGCAATTAAAATAAAATTAACTTACTTAGAAAATAAAAGTGCAAGACAAGGTAATTAAAGGTGCAATAAAGTAAATGTGCAAGTAAATAAAGATGGAAGAACTAGTGTCACTCTAGCCAACCAAATGAAAATGAGTTATCTAATGACTATATATAGGGGAGGATTAGGAAGCTTCCTCCCCTCCTTCATTTCTTCTTAATTTCACCATTAAGTCCTTCCCTTCTTAATCTTTTGTTAATCTTGGACTTTAATGAATTATGGCTCGGGAATTCTTTAAACTCGTCTTTTAATTCTTCAATAAATAAGACTCGAGTTCTTCGGCTTTTGGTAAACTTCCGTCTTTTGACTTTTTCTTCGATAAATCTTCAGAATTGGTCTTGGACTTCCGTTCTTTTTGCACTCTAGACTTCTTGACTTCGTCTTTCATCTTTTTCTTCAATAAAAGCCCGTAAATGCTCGTGTTTTCTCCACTTTTCACAATTTCGTCCTAAATCACAACTAAAACACAAACCACGCATAATTCCGACATAAAAGACATAAAATACACGTTTTGGCTCGGTTATTATTGTAATTAAGTGGTAAAAAGGATGGGTGTTTACACACCTATCAGAGCCCGCACCTACAGCAATGCTTTTCTTTAACCTGCAAGCGGCTAGGGGTTTTATTCTAATTTTCCGTTCATCTATAATGGTTTCACCATTTTCATCCGCAACATCAGCAGGAAGCTTCATAACAGCGATTTTTTCCTCCTTTCTATCTCGGGGAAAGTAGAGTGGAAGTAATCTACAATTGTAAAGGACATACAGCAGAGAGTCAAACAGAAAGTTCACTTTTATCATAATGAGAGCAAGCAAATCAGAAAATGTTAAGTATGGGAAAAATAATTGGCATTACAGATGAACAGACACAATCACTAGCTTACCTCTTATATATTTTAGTATTATTTGTTGTAACTGTGCAGAAGACCACAACTGTGATTCTATCTTTCTGTTTCTCAAGAAACCGAATGGTTCCTGACAGAATTAGCATTAGGATATATTGAGCTAGGGAGTTAAATCAGCATATACACGCAAAAAAAGAATTAAAGAAACAGAAAATACAAATTTACACATCCAAATATACATATCTATGTATGAAGTATGTATGCATCTGTAGAAAAATACACAAGCCAAATCAGCTGATCATGTATTTTCTCCAACGCATCAATATGCCATGCTTCAAATTTTGAGTCTTTGCGACCACCAAAATTTCAAGTCAAGAATATTAATATATGAATTCAGGTACGCTTTTCAGTTCCAGTCCGTCGCATACTTATTATAGTACACAAAACTATTTATCTTCTGCCAACAGATGTTGGAACCTAATGCATTTTCTTTATATGCATGTGATTGATAGGCTAGCTATAATCCAAAGGTGATAGACTAGTGATAAAGGAAATCGACCCTCATATCTTTTGAAGCTTAGGGAAAGAATTGGAATATATATATATATATATATATATATATATATATATATATATATATATATATATATATATATATATATATATATATATATATATAGATTTCGGTTCAAATGAGAACTTTTTAAAGTTGAAAAAATAAGAACCAACTAAAATCTCACAAATGACACTCTACTTCAAATAATTTTTAAACGAGATTAACTAAAACTAAGTTTTTTAATAATTTGATGGGCTTTCTTTTGAAAATTGCCGAATTCTAGGTGATACATCTTGATTTAAGGTGTGATTTGTATCATGTCTTGGTATCGTGTATCATGTTATTTAGTGGTGGTTGTGTATCAAATGTACCATTTTATGTATAAGATATTATCTTGTTGAGATTTTGATGTATGTGTATCACATTTTTAATTGTGTATCAGTAATACGTTACACACTAAGTCGTCGTTTATTAGTCAATAGAATGTTAAGTTGTATAAATAATGTATTATTGGTAATATGATTATGTATCAATCTTTTATTGATGTTTTAGATTAGTTCTCATTTTTACAACTTTAAAAAAGCTCTCACATTAACCTTCCTCTATATATATATATATATATATATATATATATATATATATATATATATATATATATATATATATATATATATATATATATATATATATATATATATATCAAATCAAATCAAATCAAAAACCCTTATATAGGAAGGATGGTGAAACAATGCCTTAAATACAAAATTCTATAAAAATGACACATGTAATTCATTAAAAGGTTTCCATAAAATGCTTCAAAAAGAAAATAGGAATTACAAATGATGACTTAAATACAAAATTCTAGAAAAAAATATAAGGAAGGATGGTGAAACAATGCCTTAAATACAAAATTCTATAAAAAGTCTTTTGTTTTAATAGGAATTACAAATAATGCCTTAAATACAAAATTATATAAACGTATATAACAAAGGATGGTGAAACAAAAATAGGAATTGCAAATGATGCCTTAAATACAAAATTCTAGAAAAATATATAAGGAAGGATGGTGAAATAATGCCTTAAATACAAAATTCTATAAAAAGTCTTTTGTTTAAATAGGAATTACAAACAATGCCTTAAATATAAAATTCCATAAAAATATATAAGGAAAGATGGTGAAACAATGCCTTAAATACAAAATTCTATAAAAATGACACATGTAATTTATTAAAGGGTTTCCATAAAATGCCTCAAAAAGAAAATAAGAATTACAAATGTTGCCTTAAATACAAAATTCTATAAAAATGACACATGTAAATCATTAAAAAGTTTTCATAAAATGCTTCAAAAAGAAAATAGGAATTACAAATGATTCACAATATTTTGACTTACTAAAATGAAAATATTTTTAGATATTCGGACTGTCAAATTTTGGACTGGGCTGTATACTGTTGCTATATTATACACGTAACAAAATAATACCAAGAATGACCTTTTTGGGCTTACTTTTTCTAGAATACACTTTACCACAAAACTTACAAAACAAAATCATTTCTAAAAAATATTTAACTATAATGTTTTTGCTAACAAAAAAAAGTTAACAATAATATTAATTTCAAAAAAAAATGTAAAAAAGTTATTCATAACATTAACATATAGAAAATTTATTACCTCATAAAATTAAAAATTACATAAAATATTTATACAATATTATTAAAATTCTAAAAAATTTTAATGTAACAAACTTATTCATAACGTTAACGTATGTAAATTCAATTAACTCATAATATTCTTAATTAAATAAAATACCTTAAACTATGTTATTTTTTTCCATTCTATACTACATTATTAAAATATTAATGTCATAACTAACACTACATATACTAAAATTTAATACAAACACACATAACTTCAATTTTCATTAAAAAATATATACTTAAAAGCTAGCCCGTCTACCGGACGGGTCTAAAGGCTAGTATATATATATATATATATATATATATATATATATATATATATATATATATATATATATATATATATATATATATATATATATATATATATATATATATATATATATATATATATATATATATATATATATATATATATATATATATATATATATATATATATATATATATATATATATATATATATGCTGCATATGCAGTGCATAATAAATTTAACTGCAATTTAATGTTTATATAAGAAACAGAGAATCGCAATGTTTACTTACTTATTGCTACATGAGCAGCAGGTTCCCGTGATAGTTTTTCGCCTCTATGTATATGCACCCCATAGCAATGCTGTGTTCAGAAATTTGAAGGGATAATCAGCTCAAGTGTTTTCACATGTAAAACCGCCATATGAAAAGGGAAAAATTGAATTATTGGGTGCAGCCTATGGGCACGGAATAAACTCTAAAGTCTATTCTCAATGAGAAGTTCAAAACAAGAACGGTAGCAGTGACTCAAAGCATTTTCAGCATCGGGGATGATATTTTATAGCCTATTTAGGCCCGACAGTATGTATAACCCTCCTACAAAAAGCGAAGAATCAATTTGAGTGCTAAATAGTAAACAAAACGAAGAAAACAACAATCTGACAAAAAAATTAATGAACTAAACTAAATCCTTCATTGATTCTAGACAGCGACGAAGTCATGATTTTTTTATCGGGTGGGCCAAAAAAATTCGAACTCAAGTTATAAAAGTAACGCTCTCCCTAAATGTAATCATCATCAATCGCAACCCTACTTCCTAAATAATCATCTGCAAAAGACAAATCGTTATCAACTTTATTACATATTTCCAAAGTCCCATGTTGAGTTTTGAACCATTTTTTTCAAGGAAAGGTTGCTGTACTAGTTCCTTGTTCCATTTTTGTGTTTATTTCGTGATATACTTTATCACCGGTGATAAGCCTCTTATCACCGGTGATAAGCCTCTTATCACCGGTGATAAGCCTCTTTTCACCGGTGATAAGCCTCTTTTCATCGGTGATAAGCCTCTTATCACCGGTGATAAGCCACATTATCAACAAAAAATCTAACATAAACGAAATTCACAAAATCTTCTTAAACAACTTCTAAATAAGAAATAAGTTTCAGAAATAAGCCAAAATTCAGAATAATATGAAAATAATCAATCATTAGAAACTAAAGTTAACAACATATCACTAATCTTCACAAAAATCATCAAAATACACAAATGAAACACCCAAAATAGGCATAGAATCATCAAAATATCATATAAATCAACAAATAAGCATATTAAATCAATGAAAAACAAAATAAGCTTCTTAAACATCATAAAAAACAAAAAGTTAATTAGTTTATAAGCACAAAATTACTAGATATAGTTATATAACGTCTAATAAATAAAGGATTATAACAATTGTACCATTTTCCATAGTTTCTGTTCGTTTGATTTCGGTCGTTTTATTTGCGAAATGAGATCGGCCGTGCTTTGATTAATCCATTTATGTGTTTTGAAGGTTTTGATCGGTTTTTTTGTTGATTTTAGCGATTGTTCGAGATTATTTTGTTTTAGAGAGAGAAATGAGAGCGCTTGATTTTTAGAGAGAGAAAGGAACTTTTATCTGAACGTAAAAATGGCTCGGCTGTTATGTTTTAGTAACATTTTCAGTTTTAGTCCCTAACAAATGTTTCACATTTTGTCAACTTTGAACCTTCCGTGTTTTTCATTATATGATCTGGTCCTTAGTAATGAATGGTCCAGATCTGTCCCTTAGATTCCACTTAAAAACAAGGTTTTGAAATAACTCAACTCATCATCATTATACCATGAGTTGAAGGAACTACGATATTTTTTTTTGTTCGATTCACTTTCCCATTTTTCCAAAACCATATATCCAAACCCATAATATAATTCGGTATGGAAAATTCAACTCGGTTATAAAACAAAGGCAGAGTCAGAAAGTTTGGCTCGAGAGTTATACTTTAATATCTTTATAAATTACACTAAAAAATAGTTTTAAAAAAATTAAATTAAAACAAAACTTAAATATTTCAAAAATTTACACTACATTTTTTTCATTAAAGCGTGACATGACCCTTCTTGTGACCTCATGTGTCTCCGACACTGCATAAAGGGTTTACCGACTCACTTTATTCGGATAATACCCGAATAATGAACACCCCGACTTTTGACACAGTTACACTAGAACCGGAACCAAAAGAAAAAGCTCGAAAACTGGGCTAAAGTTGTCTTAGCTAACTAATGGGCCGGGCTTGTTTCATGTCACAAATCTGCTATTCCCTCCATGCAAGAAAAAGAGTAAAAAAAAAGAAGTGTAGCAGTGAGAAACCCAAACAGCAGCCACTACTAAACTACCCCCAATTGCCAGTTACATAAACCCTAGAAATATTTTTTTGAAAAATCTCAGATAACATTCCCTTGGAGATCCAAACGGAAATCATCAAAAAAGTTTCTGATGTAAAGTCATTAGTTCGATTCAGATCAGTTTCCAAAGAATGGAAGTCTTTGATTGACAACCCTGAGTTGATCATAGGTTATGGCGCCCGAGATACACAGCCACATAGTATTCTAAGTTGAGTTTTGATATTTAGGCCTAAAATATTGACCTACTATTATGCCTAACCACAATATTACAACACCTGTCATCCTCTTATTAGTACAACCAAATTTCAGTATTTAACCTATTTTGCCCTTCATAATTATTTTCCTTTCTAACTTTTGTAACCATATCTGCCAAGTTTTTTCTTCTTTTTACAACTAGTTATAATACCCGTGCACGCACGGGGTTTTTCCATTTTTTTTTCATGTATCGGTACGAATATTTTAGCATTCTATCACATGCAGCACTAAACACAGTACCAAACGCTCCAATTGCAACAACCAAACGACCCTTGCTTTGCTTAGCAGTACGTGAATCTACAACCCTTACTTTAAGAAAGATGTACGGATTAAAGTAGCGCGACATTGAAACTCAACGTAGCATTGTTTATTACGGCAGTGTATATAATTTTACCCAACTACAACCACATAAATTTCTCTTATACAACAAAAAGTCAATTAAGATCAGTTATACAACTTTACCCAACTACAACCACACTACATAACATATGCAGACATGTTAGAAAAAAAATTGCAAGTCCAAATAATGGGGTTAAGATACATCATACTTTGATATTCGACATCCTTTAAAATCAAAATTTAGTCACAATACTTTGTTGAGTTTATAAAAAAAGGTAGTTCTTCACTAAAAAGTCGATAAACTTTCCTCGGGTTATTTAACAATGCGGCTGCGCTCGTGGAGGCTGCTGACAAGCGTGGTTCTCGCACTCTAACATCCTTCTACTTTCCATAGTAACACAATGGGGAGCATCACAGCCATGCAAAAAGAAGTCACGACCTATAAAAAGTTTATAATCAGACATTGTAAACACTTTTGCAACCAACAACCGAAAACCAAAAAAATTAAGCCCAAACAAATAGGAAATGAAGCTCATGCGGATCAAATATTCTAATGTACTAATGACTCGGACTTAACTTATATTTATTGGCCACATCTAAACAACATGCTTACCCCTTAAGAGAGATCTATGAATTTTCCATAAAACCATGATTCATTCACTCGAGGGTGCATCTGATATGCGTTGTATGCATTCATTGTTACTCGCTTTGCCTTCCCACTTCTGTCGGCTGAATTTAGTTTGAGTTTCATGTGAAACCCTGAGTGTCCGTAGTAGATAAACAGCAGAGTGAACTATAGTGACATGTATGATGCGCAACTTGTTCATTCTCTGAGGCATTCCATCTTTTTATTGGATAATCACATCAAAATCTGTGCGAATTTTAGGCCTGTTCTCAAAAACTATGGCCCCAAGACTGTTGGACGTAGGGGAGCTCATAACCTCTGGATCTTTCAGCATTGTAAAGCCATATTTTGAATTCAGGAAGAATATCTAATTCCTAAATCAGACCCTTCTGGCTCTAAAAAGTTGTACCAACTCATTGTGAGCATCTAAAAAATGAATGAGTCCTTGCACAAATTCTGAAATCCAAGTTGCTGTTGTGTATTCCACCAAAATGCCTCATTCTATTTTCAACTTCATTGTCCGCCTCATAAATATAAAGCTATAAAAACCTCGGCAGGGCACAACGACCCAATCCAGTGATACACCTGACCAGAGACTTTGAAGACATAAGGACCTCTTCTGGTATTGAATCATCAATCTTAGACCCGAACGAAGTCATTGCAAACATCTGATTATATGTCCAAATGTTCTCCATAAAAATAAATCACATGTTTACACCATTTTTTCAGATGGGTTAACTTTACCGGGTAAGAGCTATTTTAGTTGTAGACTATAAATAATTGCTCTACTTGAAACCCATACTAATCATTACCTTCACTATAGAAGAATGTACCATTGCCTCAACTTCATTACCTATGATGTATTTTGGTTTCTTTCCATTTGCCATGCCTTTGATTAATGTTCAATTTAGGCTATACTTCTGCATCCAAAGAAAATTTAGTCAGCGATTAGAAAAAACAACTGTTAAGATTTTTAAATGAGTAATCACAGTTGTTAGTGCCAGTAATTAGAATAATTTACTTGAATCATATTAGATTTGTCACTTGTGAGGGGATACTTGAGATAATTTTGACAAAGGATTGCACCTTTCATCGTTAAGACTACATATGCATAAACAACAAAGCGTGAATATATATTCTGAAAAACATACACCACATCTTCTAGACGACATCATACGCCGAATCCTCAGTTTTGCACCAAATCCACAAGCCGTTAACACTTTTCAAATTGCCTCCTATAATGTATGATTTTTTAGCGCTTTCAAAGCCATGCTCTTCCATACGACGGGCTGAAGTCAACTCGTGCTTCACGAGATTCCTTACAAGAGGATTCGCCAAACCAATGTGTTGGAGAACAACATTCTACACGATGCTTCCATGTGATACGAAAGCTCCAGTTCCTCTTATCGTTTTTAACTGTTGTAAACTCAAAGTGTTAATTAAAATAAAATCCATTCAAATAAAAAGACTTATGAAATTGGCTTGTTATTTACTTCAGTTCTTTTTCTTTGTTTTCTTATCAATAAACGGATAAACGATATTACATCCATGATTAATATATTCAGTAGATTGAGTTCAAAGGTAAATTAGTCAAATGAGTTAAGATAATAGAACTTTCCATTACAAACATAATCAGATTGTAAGATATTATGATTTCGATAACATGAAACTTTTTAAGAAATGCGAGATACTTATTTGGGCTCTCCATTCATTCCACTAATAGTAGTTGATATAATGTGACCAGCTTGAGCTTAATTGCCGTCAACAACAGAACCGATCATTTGCAGAGAACTGCCTAAAAATGTGCATTCTATTAACGACCGTGTAACTTCCTTTTGTCTTGTCATTGATGCACTGTTGAACCTCTTGCTTAGGTTGTCTACCATCAGAAAGTGTAACTATGTATACTATCACATCATTCAAATTTCAAAAAACAGTAAACCCAATATAATATATGAAATTATAGGTGTCAAAGTTTTAACAAAATTTATTTAACACAAGTAGTATTTTTGCAATATACACGTCAGAACAAAACTAAATCATACCTAATATGAGTAACATCTAAACTCAGTCTATAAAAGTAGAAATCTGCTCAGGTTGAAACCCCTTTAACATTAACACGTGGATCGTCCTCACTTGAATCGGCAACATGGTTACGAAAGGGGTAATCTAGATGCACAATTACAGGCTTAAATTGTATGCTTTTTATAGGGTGTTTGTCTAAGCTTATTTGAGAGCATATGTGGTTTTAGTGATGGCTTATATAGACGGTGTTTGTCTAAGCTTATTTTAGAGTATATGTGGTTTTAGTGATGGCTTATGTAGATGGTGTTTGTTTTGGCATATATATCGTGCTTATGGCTTATTTAGTATTCAGCCTATGTTTCATAACCTCATTTTTGTGTCTTATTTTCAAACTTTCTGGCTTCTATAAGCTTATCGTGTCATGATAATCTTATATAGGCTAAAAACGTCTCAAAATTATCCGCAAAAAAGAAGCTTAAGAAACATAAGCCGAAAATCAAATAGGCCATAAGCCCACTATATGAAATAAACACCCCGATAAGTTTTACATAAGCCCAATGGTCTCAATTACGGTTATATTACCTGTGCACACACAAGATTTTAACATTAATTCTTAGTTATATTAATACTGAATATTGTAAGTACAAAACACCTATATTGTCCATAGATTTGCTTGAATATTTGAACTATTCAAACTTCCCGTTTTTACCATTCGTTAATAAGATTAGGATTTTCTGGATGGAGCTCAATGATCTTTTCAAATTCATCATCTCAGAAAAAAAAACACTAAGAAACGACTACAGAATTAACCATTCCTTTGGAATCAAACTGGACCATCAAACATAATCCCTTAATTAAAACTAAATTTTGATTAATCATTAATTAACACTAATAAATAAAAAATTATAAAAATTAACAGTACATTTACCACATCCAACAAAAACCCTCAATCAAAACTAAATTTTGATTGATCATAAATATGTTCCTTTCTGATGGTACCGTCGCGTTCTGCTCGTTTGGATAATCCTTGCACATGAACTGAGCCGAGGACTTTTGATTTTATCCAGACGAGTGGGGATTTAAAATGCAAAAAGGCGAGTTTTTACCCTATGGTTTTAAACATAATAGTTTAAACCCTAAAGTTTTGTAATATTCGTCCCGTTTTTCACATAAGTTTTTCTTTTTTTGTTTTTAACACATATATTTTTTGCCATGTTTTTTACTTTCATTGAAAAAACACGAATATTACAAATTTGTTACTAAATTTAGAAACACTTTCACTTCTTAATAGAATAAATTAAATGATTATTTCCAACTAAAGAAAGAATCTTTTGAAAAAGTCCCTACTTTAAATTTTGCTTTATAAAGAAAAAATCAAAATAACCATCACAATCCCATCGTAATAAAAATGATCTGAGGATAAGCAGATCACATTCTTAAACATCATAAAAATAATTATTATTTTATATTGATACATTTTCTTCTTTGGGTGAAAAAGGGATCTTACCCATCATTTGAATCCATTAAAACCCTATCACATTCTTCAACATCGACATATAGCTTCTTACTGTATATAAAATAATGACGCGATGTATTAAAAATAGTGGGATTCTCGTCATGTATTTTGCATCATTAAAAGGGAGGTGTGTGGTGTTTGAATTATGGTAGTGAATTTAGAATCAATAATTAGAAGTAAAACTGAAAGGAAAAAGAAAAGGGTTTTTTTGGAGCGAGAATTTTCGGTTGTAACATCGCTGGCACAGGGGGTTTTTTGGTTGGTAGAGATGTGGTGGAGAAGAACAGGCAACACAAACAAAGATTAGTACAGTGTATTAGGGAAGGGCATATTAGGAAACACATAAATAATTGTTTAGTTTTTTTAAAACTAGTGACAGATGGATCAATCAAATTTGTAGGTCCAAGTTTAGGCACATTTATTAGGTATGATTATCATTTTTCTTCTAAGTTTACCACTTGGTTCTGCGGATGGGTTAAGGTATATTTGTTTAGAAGACGATGCTGTCGAATCTTTTAAGGTACATTTGTTTAAGGTACAAGACCAAGAGAGGTTTGCTCCATCTCTTATGTCTCCTTTGCTTAATAAATACACTGTTGTATTACTTCTTGGTGGGTGTCATGGATTACTGTGTTTGCTTGGTCATTGTAGTGTATCTATGAAATCTATGGTTGTTATTTGGAACCCTTCAATTTCTAAATCCTTTGGTCTTGCTGTCCCTGGTTGCAACAGTTTTAATGTTGCTAATTTTGGTTTCGGGGTTTGTCCCGATACTAGTGATCCTACCGTTGTTAAGATTTTACATTATGGTACCATGCCGTGGCACGCCGAAGTTTTTACATTGAGTTTGGGTGTTTGGAATATTATTCCGCGTGGTAATTTGCCTCGTGATACAGTTAGCCTTTGTTCAACAAGTCAGGTTGTTATAGGTAGGTTTATTTATTGGGGTGCATGGGATGGTGATGAAGATACCATGAATGAAATAATGGTTGTGTCGTTTGATTTGATTACCAAGAGATTTAAAGTTACAGACCTACCAGATGCCTTAACAAAGGAGTTGTGCTCAAATTGCTCTGTTTCTAAGTTAAGGGAGTGTCTTGTTGTGTATGGGCACGTTGTTGTAAAAGGAGCGAGATGTTGCAGTGCATGGGTGATGCAACATGATTCGTCTTTTAGAAATCTATTCACAATTGGTGAACCGATATTTGAAACTCAAACGGAGGTCAGAAGTTGTAGCACGCGCTGTAGCAAGCTTGATCTTTACGACCCCTCCTCACAACAAATCAAGAACCTTGGGATTTCTGGACAATATCGCTCATTCTTTATGGGCTTTGATAAGGAGTCGCTACTTTTTTTTGATCACTCGGATTCGTATATTTATATCTAACGATAGTTGATCAAAATGACGAAGACCACATTTAAAGTGTGGAGTTACAAAGGACAAGTTACCTAAGGACGGAGGGGCCTATTTTGTAGCTAAGGTGCTGAAAAATCGTTTTTAATCTATTTTGGTTTTTTATCACTAAATTAATATTGTTAACTAATGTTATGGAATCTTATGCCATTGTAGATGCAGTATATGCTACTACGTTTTTCAAATATGTGCTTTGTAAGTTACGTTAGTGAAATCGGTATTGTCAAGTTTAATGTGATTTCTATTATTCCATAGATAGTGTTACTTCTTCTTGTCTTTAATGGTATATTGAGAATGGAAATGTCCTTTATAGAGGTCGTATTGCTTGTGTAATTAATGATGAACAAGCCTTTTAGATGTTCATTACATGTTGAAATCTTGTTTTGCTTCGTTACCTTCTCCTCTCGTTTTGCTTGGGGTCTATTTCAAATAATCTATAAAAACAAACATGAGTTTATCAGTCTTTGAAAATGCAGCATCTGAACTTGTTAATGTATATGTGTGAACAAGAAATATTTTATGTAGTTTAACTTAGGAATAGAGGGTTATTAAGCTTTGCGGCGGTTATTAACCAACATTTGGTTTACGTAGAAATTTTGGTGATTTTGGAATGGGTATTGCTGTTATTTGGAAACCTTTCAATTACAGTCACTAAGTCTAAGAATGTCATCTATTGCATCTTCTTGAAAGCTTACATTAGGGAAAGACTCAACAGGAGTCTTCAACCACAAGATTCGCTTCACTGTCTATGAACTAGAACTAGCTGCAGCTCCTTGTGGTCCATTGCCATTGCCATTGCCCACTTAACCTCTGCTGAGTAAGATACCATTAGTATCAATGAACATTAAGTTTGGTGGTATATAAATAAACATACATTTTGTGGAAACCCACTCCAGCCAGTAAGACCTGCAGACGTCATGGGGCTCGGGCTTCTATGTTGCAGCCTGTCAAGGTCATTACATCCTTCATTGACAATATAGCAGAAATCTGCTATATTTCTACAAAAAAGGGAATTATTGACTTATTGTTAATGACCCGAAGAAAAAAAAGTAACAAATTAGAGAAGCGAAATGGACAGGTTGGGTTACGGGCCAAAATGGGTTTATTTGGCATGAGTCAGGTTGCTTTTTTCATTTACCAAGGAGGTTTACGAATTCTAATTACACTGTGGGTGATTTTTAATTCGTTTGCCCTGTTCAGTTTTACTATATTCTGCCTTGTTGACCCCCTAGAGATGAAACATCACCCGAACAGACCAAAGGTCAGATTGAGACCTCTAATCAAAATCATAGTATCATACCCGAGTAGAAGGGAGAGTACAAAAAATTTGAGCCGTGAACAATGCTTCGATCCAATTTCACGACTCGCATTATACAAAGCAACTACATGAAACTATAAGTCTATTTGGTTTGATCATCCAGGATACTCATTTTGTATGTCCCATTTAATGGTTCTAGCCTTACTAGTTATGCCTTGATACAGATATCCTAAAAACTTATAAAAGGAAGTCTTTTCAAAATGCATCATAAACGCTAATCTTGTCACAACAAAAAAAATCGAGTGTCACAACTTCTGAGGTCACTGACACAAACAAGATGGGTAAGTCACTTTGCGACAGGTTTGTGAAATCGGGACACTTTAAGTTGGTTATGGCGCTGCCTGTATCATGAAGTGTAAGTCATTTGGTATGACCCATATGCTTCTGTAAACTGATTGTATTCGATTTATAAAACAAACACAAGAAAACAATTTAATCAACCAACCTCCCCTTTATTTTTCTATAACTACGTTAGGCTATCACTTCAAATGTGATACCTAGCTTTGTGATCGTACTTACAACTCATAAAGAAAAGAAAACAAACGTATGATTGATCTTACAAACCAAGATCAATATACGAGTACAAAATCAACAAGATCGCTCAAATCAACAATGGAGAAACAATGTGTGAGAGATGAAAAACAAGATGCAACAAAACTGAATGACGGAATAAACAAAGAAACGAGTATATATGCAATCTTGACTAGGGTTGACTCAACTTCAGTCAACTTGCTACATTTGGTCCATCACTTTCTCTAAACCTGTCAAACACAAACCAAACAATGCAAAGCAGAAAATATAAAAGAAATATATTTACCTTTCTTACCCTTATACTTAACTCAGTTGTCAAATTATACTTTAATACCCCCTCTTAATTTGACTTCTGATAGAGATCAACAAGCTTCAACAGTTCACAAAAAGAATTGTGATCTTTAATAGACAATCCTTTGTTAAACAAGTCTGCAACATTATCTTCAGATTTGATCTTAACAGTTTTGATCAAGCCTGCAGATACCTTTTCCCTTAAGAAATATAAGTCTATTTCGAAATGTTTAGTTCTTTCATGAAATACAGGATTGGCTGCAATTTGAATTGTAGAACTACTATCACAACTGATAGGCACAGGTAAGTTCACTTTCACCTTAAGATCATTCATAATCTTAAGTATCCACATGATTTCACAAGTAACACTGTTCATAGCTCTATATTCAGCCTCAGCTGAAGATTTAGCTAAAACAGATTGTTTCTTGTTTTTCCAGGATACAAGATTATCACCCAGATATACAGTATATCCAGTAACAGATTTTCTAATAATTTTACACTTAGCCCAATCTGAATCTACAAATGCATTAAGATTCAGATTGTTATGTTGTTTAAAAGATATACCAGTTCCAGGAGACCTTTTAAGGTATCTAAGCACATGAAAAGCTAATTTCAGATGAGATTTATAAGGATCATGCATAAACTGACTTAAAGAGTGAACAACATAAGCAATATCAAGCCTAGTTAAAGTCAGATATATCAATTTGCAAACAATCTTTTGATAACAAGTTTTATTATCAAGCATAGTATCAACCTCATCTTCAATAAGTTTTTTCCTTTTCTTAGAAGAATCTAGTATAGGAGCTTTAGCTGGCTTACTAGCCAACATTCCATACTTAGATAGTAAATCTGAACAATATTTCCTTTGATTAAGACACAATCCTGAGTCAGTATCAAGTACTATAATACCCAAGAAATATTTGAGTTTTCCAAGGTCTTTAATTTTAAATTTTGAACTCAAATATTCTTTAAAGTCATTGATAATACTTTCATTGTTCCCTGTTATGATAATATCATCAACATAAACAAGCAGGGCAACAAAAGACTCATTCTCAGTCTAGTAAACAAAGAAACATCACTTTTACTTTGACAAAAACCATTTTCAGTTAACACACTTGTTAATTTTTCATTCCATTTTCTAGGTGCCTGTTTTAACCCATATAAAGACTTGGTTAGCTTGCACACCTTGTTTGAGTTAGATCCATACCCTTCAGGAAGATTCATATAAATTTCTTCATCTAAATCTCCATATAGAAAGGCATTATTTACATCTAACTGATAAACCGGCCAATTATTATGCACAGCAACAAAAATAAGACACCTAACAGTCACAATTTTCACAACTGGTGAAAATATTTCTTCATTGTCTATACCCTCTTTTTGACTAAACCCTTTTGCTACAACTCTAGCTTTATATCTCTCAACATCACCACTAGATTTATATTTCACCTTCCATAACCATTTACATGCAACAGGCTTCCTACCTTGAGGTAAGTCAACTATAATCCATGTATTGTTTCTATTAAGTGCTTCCATCTCCTCATTCATAGCCTCAACCCACCTAGGGTCTTTGGCTGCCTCATTATAGGATTTAGGTTCATGTATTTTGTTCAAGTTATTAGTGAACACAAAATTATGCATAGACAAGTTATTATAGTTCACCATAGTATTAATATCATATTTAACTCTTTTGTCAAGCACATAATCACTAAGTTTACCAGACAGCTTATGTGGTCTACTAGACCTTCTTAGCTCAATTTTCTCTGGACTATTATTTTGAAAATGTTGATTAAATTCTATAAACTCTTCACCCTCAGAATCATAATTTTCATCATCAAGGGCAACATTATTGTCTAAATCATTAGCATCATTAATGCCTAAGTCATACTAGTTTCCAAGACTATGATCTTTATCATTCATAGACTTTGACCCCTGAGTATCACTGGTAACAATGATAGGAGTATCAGTAGATACTTTCTCAGCTAAGACAGGCTCTTTTAAAATGCTACCTCTATCTCCTTATCTTTCATCTCTTGTATCATCATAGGGATCATCAGAGTTGTTTACTGCTAAGTCAAAAATATTTAGACTATTTATACTCCGATCTTCAAAGATCAAACCACTCTTACAAACATCATTTTTGAATGGAAACACTGTTTCATAAAACTTGACATCCCTTGAGAAAAACACATTTTTTGACTCAAGACCAAACAGTTTATAACCCTTTTTAGTAAAGGATTACCCAATGAACACACACTTTTAAGACCTAGCAGCAAACTTATCCACATTATTAAGCACAGTACTAAAACAAAGACACCCAAAACTTTTTAAATGAGAGATGTTAGGTTCAATTTTATAAATCATTTCATAAGGACTTTTTCTAGAGAGGACTGAGCTAGGAATCCTGTTAATCAGATAAACAGCAGTAAGAATAGATTCAGGCCACATGTTCAAAGGTAATCCCCCCTGAAACATGAGGGCTCTAGCAACATTAAGTAAATGCCTATGTTTTCTCTCAGCTATACCATTCTGCTGTGGAGTATACACACAAGTAGTTTGATGAATAACACCATTTTCCTTAATAAAACCTTCAAATTTATGATTAACAAACTCTGTTCCATTATCACTTCTAAAAACTTTGATAGCAACATCAAACTGATTTTTAATTAGCTTATGAAATTCAACAAGTTTATCAAAAACCTCATCTTTGCCTTTAAGCGTGTATAACCACACAGCCCTGGTATAGTCATCAACAATAGTAAGAAAGAATCTAAATCCATCGTTACTTTTTACTCTATAAGGACCCCAAACATCTAGATGAATAATTTCACCCAAACATTTGGTCTTATGATCACTTATAGGAAAAGGATCTCTAGTTTGCTTAGCCATGTGACACACATCACAAGGCTGAACATTACTAGCAGAATCAAGATGAATTTTATCCTTAAGAATAGCTAAAACTTGGTCTGAGGGATGACCCACACACTTAGACAAATTACACTTAGTGATAGCATTATTAATAAACTTCCTACCTGAATCAAACAAGTAAAGTCCATTATTTTCACTACCAGTCCCCAAGAGGGACTTTTGATGAGAATCCTGAACAAAACACTTAGACTCAGTAAAGGACACAACAAACTTACTATCTTTTGCCAACTTGTGAACTGAAATAAGACTGACCTTATAACCTGGAACAACCAACACATTTTTCAAAGTAATTTTATTTGATAGTTTAAAATTTCCTACATGCTTGACATGTTCAATAGTACCATTAGGATGTGAAACAGAAATGTTCAATTTTGACACATCAATAATATCAAACAAGTGTTCAGTAGAAAAAGTCATATGTTGTGATGCTCCAGAATCAAAGATCCAACCAAAATAAGTACTATAAGTACTTATATTAGTATTATAGTTAAAGAATCTACAAGTGACAAAACTAATAATATGATTAGAACCAAATTTTATACCTGCAACACAAGACTGCACATCACCAATGTCAGGCTTAGAATTGATCAAAGCCATGAGTCTATTTATTTGATCAGCAGTAAAGGGAAGAGATTTCCCAGATCCCTGATCAACATTATTACCAAGAGAACTAGTGACATTATTAGAACCATTAGATCCTCCAGTATTTCTTTTCTTGAAACCTGGAGGGTATCCATTAAGCTCAAAACATCTATCAACAGTATGGCCATTCATATTACTGTGAGTGCAAACAAACTTATTATTATTCTTATTAGGACCTCTGTTTTGACCATTTTGATTGTTTTGAGTATTTTTATTACCATTCCAATTATTAGGTTTAGTAACAAAAGCAGTAGCAGTATTCTTATCACTAACAACATGAACCAGATTGTTCTTATGAGACTCAACCCTAGATAGAGTAGCAAAAGCAGATTTAACGTCTGGCAAAGGGTCTGCAGTTAGTAATTGGCTCCTAACAACACTGAAAGTGTCATCAAGACCCATCAAAAACTGCATGAGTCTTATAAGAGCATTATGACTCTTCATTTGAGGAGCACCATCACAATTACATGAAGGAAGATTGACAAGAGAGTCAAACTGCCTCCAAAGACTGTTGTAATTGTGATAATATTCAGACAAAGAAGAGCCAGATTGAGTGAGAGAGCAAATCTTATAATGCAAATTATAGATAACAGATCCATCAATTTTATCATAAGTTTCTTTAAATTCATCCCACACATCTTTGGCATTTTTTGAGAAAATTTGTCCTTGATATAACTCAAAAGAGATACATCCAAGAATCCAAGATAAAACCACAGCATTACATCTATCCCATTGATCAGATAAAACAACATCATCAATATTTTTCTCACAAGTACCATCAATAAACCCCAATTTGTTCTTAGTATGTAATGCAAGCTTAAATGCAGCAGCCCTAACCTTATAGTTTTCAGGACCAGTGAGTTTAACACTCACAATGGGCTTCCCATTTGTGTCAGTAGGGTGTAAATACAAAGGGTCATTAGTATGAATGACAGTTTCACTTTCAGTTTCAGTATCACTAACAGGATTATCATCCTGACCATCTTTCTTTGGATCAGTCATGATGAAACCACACAAATATCACAAAAGAGAAACAAAGAACCCCTTGTACCTCCTCTACAAACAAATACCAAATAGCACAAATGAAAACTGAATCAATCCACCAAGACTACCTTATCCCTTCGACACCTAAAACCCCTCTAAACAAAAAATAAAAAACAAGAGAGAGCAAGAGAGGTGTTACAACACGCGCAGCTACCAGCAAAAACACCAAGAACCAATGAGATCAAGAAGATCTCACCACAACCAACAAGCACAGCGGAATAACAACCTGGAAAAAGTTAGTTATAACAAATAACCAACATAATATAACAAATACCCAAAAATTGAATGAAACCCTAATTTCTGAAATTTAGGGTTTCTTCAATTATTCTTACCAGAGATACAATTAAGCTCAATTAATCAATAAAGAACCCAATTAATCACCATAGAACACCAAGAATCAGAAAACCCCCAAATTTTAAAAACCCTAAAAAATTTAATTGATCAAAAACTTGTAATTAACCACAATTAAAACACGATTAACCACAAGATTAATCAAGATTGTTAATAAAACGGATTAAAACTCATATATCAAGAACCAAAGGCTCTGATACCATATTCGATTTATAAAACAAACACAAGAAAACACATTAATCAACCAACCTCCCCTTTATTTTTCTATAACTGCGTTAGGCTATCACTTCAAATGTGATACCTAGCTTTGTGATCGTACTTACAACTCAGAAATAAAAGAAAATAAACGTATGATTGATCTTACAAACCAAGATCAATACACGAGTACAAAATCAACAAGATCGCTCAAATAAACAATGGAGAAACAATGTGTGAGAGATGAAAAACAATATGCAACAAAACTGAATGACGGAATAAACAAAGAAACGAGTATATATGCAATCTTGACTAGGGTTGACTCAACTTCAGTCAACTTGCTACATTTGGTCCTTCACTTTCTCTAAACCTGTCAAACACAAACCAAACAATGCAAAGCAGAAAATATAAAAGAAATATATTTACCTTTCTTACCCTTATACTTAACTCAGTTGTCAAATTATACTTTAATAGATTGTATAGTTCTTAAAAGATTCTATGATGTGTTAACTAAGTGTCACTTATCAAAAATTTATGTTTTTAACTCACCAAGACTCTATGGTGATTGTTGGATATAAAAAAGAGTCTCAAAGCTATATTAATGTGAAACGAAAAGCTTGTGCTGAGGTCAGAATCAAGTCTTTAACATGTGTCCGGAGCTGAATTGATAAAAAACGTTCACGACTTAGATGCAGATCCTAACGCTCACGGCCAGTAGAATTAATTATTAGTAATTTTGTAGGTGGTAAAAATGGTGGGTCAGACGAGTCATCCGTACATAAATTTCAAATATTCCTCACATAAAAAATCGCACATACGAACACCTTTTAGTTAATTTATTACTTGATCTCACCTTGTTTGGTCTATGTCCGTATGATATAAGTGAGTCTGTTATTATACAGGCATATTGGGTCAACATTCAACAACTTCCATAGCCGAACCACCTAAATGAAGAAAAAGTTGTAATAAGCACCGAGAACGAAGTAGATAGCTTTCAACCTTTAAAAATTTGCAAGAGTGCTAGGAAATGCAGAGATCCACTCTTGATATCTTAAGTTAGCTGGTTGTTATCGCTATTCATAAAGCACAAATCATTGATGGAAAAGAAATTGCACAAACAATTCATGATGAAATTGCCTTAGAAGTCGGTATCTTGGCGGAGAAATATGGCAAGGTCTATTATTCACTCCTCCTACGCCAGATTTTATGGTCTGTTAACTTAATGTAGGCGTATCACAAAGTCAATTTTTATAACTCCATATTCTGTTTATATTTATTTCGGGCACCCAGACTTGCTGCGGTGATTGTTGGATACAGAAAAGAGTCTCAAATCTATGTTAATATGAAAAGAAAAGCGTGTGCAGAGACTGGAATTAAGTCGATTAACATAGAGCTCTCAGAACATGCGTCCGTAGCTGTATGATCGCAAAAAATCATGAGTAATATTGTAGCTGGCAGACTGGTGGGTTAGAGGGGTTTGATATCTGGTTAAATGGGTCATTTTCATTCTACTAATAAATTTTACTTTTTATAATAATACTAGCTGATAAGATAGTAAGTATTTGAATTTTCAAATACGATTTACATTTAGTTAAGTATACTAAATTAGGAGGTTTGATGCATTATAACTTCATTGAAATGCCTTTCAACCCGAAATCTTTAGGGTTTCCATTTTAAGGCAATTAGTCACGAACTCACGATGATACTATGAGTGACACTTAAATTTACACCGACCCAAACTTGATGAACACGACCCTGAAACTTCAACAATCCAGTAAGTACCATCTTTTAGTTAGCAAATCAAAACACTTCTTCTTTCTTTAATTAATATATTTTTAAGGGGAAAGACTAAATTTATGTAACTTATTTGTTCAAATTAACTAATGTACGTAAGATATTATTTTTATTCCGGATATACGCAACATAATTTCAAATACTTACTAATATATGCAATATTAACCAAAATGTGACTTGTTTGACCAGTTACCACTTAGAAAAGTTACAGTTTGGTCCTTTGGTCTGCGTGGAGTTCCACCGTTAGTCCTTTAACATTTTTTTCATTAGAAAACTTAGCAATGATACCTTAACTTTAATACACGTTTTTATACACACTTTTTAAATGTGTTATTATATACAGGTTTTATACGCGAAAAATTCTGAACTTTGACAGACGATTTCAACGTCAAAACTTAACCCGTAAACTCCGAAAAACTCACGTTAAGTCAATGTATACGTTCTCTACAACTTTCATGTTTTATGTTTTTCATGAAAAAGACATTTAGATGGTCGAAACCCCGATCATACAGCTACGGACGCATGTTCTGAGAGCTCTATGTTAATCGACTTAATTCCAGTCTCTGCACACGCTTTTCTTTTCATATTAACATAGCTTTGAGACTCTTTTCTGTATCCAACAATCACCACAGCAAGTCTCGGTGCCCGAAATATATATAAACAGAATATGGAGTTATAAAAATTGACTTTGTGATACACCTACATTAAGTTAACAGACCATAAAATCTGGCGCAGGAGGAGTGAATAACAGACCTTGCCATATTTCTCCATCAAGATACCGACTTCTAAGCCATTTTCATCACGAATTGTTTGTGCAATTTCTTTTCCATCAATGATTTGTGCTTTATGAATAGTGATAACAACCAGCTAACTTAAGATATCAAGAGTGGATCTCTGCCTTTCCTAGCACTCTTGCAAATGTTTAAAGGTTGAAAGCTATCTACTTAGTTCTCGGTGCTTATTACAACTTCTTCTTCATTTAGGTGGTTCGGCTATGGAAGTTGTTGAACGTTGACCCAATATGCCTGTATAATAACAGACTCACTTATATCATACGGACATAGACCAAACAAGGTGAGATCAAGTAATAAATTAACTAAAAGGTGTTCGTATGTGCGATTTTTTATGTGAGGAATATTTGAAATTTATGTACGGATGACTCGTCTGACCCACCATTTTTACCACCTACAAAATTACTAATAATTAATTCTACTGGCCGTGAACGTTAGGATCTGCATCTAAGTCGTGAACGTTTTTTATCAATTCAGCTCCGGACACATGTTAAAGACTTGATTCTAACCTCAGCACAAGCTTTTCGTTTCACATTAAAATAGCTTTGAGACTCTTTTTTAAATCCAACAATGACCATAGAGTCTTGGTGAGTTAAAAACTTGAATTTGTGATAAGTGACACTTAGTTAACACACCATAGAATCTTTTAAGAACTATACAATCTATTAAAGTATAATTTGACAACTGAGTTAAGTATAAGGGTAAGAAAGGTAAATATATTTCTTTTATATTTTCTGCTTTGCATTGTTTGGTTTGTGTTTGACAGGTTTAGAGAAAGTGAAGGACCAAATGTAGCAAGTTGACTGAAGTTGAGTCAACCCTAGTCAAGATTGCATATATACTCGTTTCTTTGTTTATTCCGTCATTCAGTTTTGTTGCATCTTGTTTTTCATCTCTCACACATTGTTTCTCCATTGTTGATTTGAGCGATCTTGTTGATTTTGTACTCGTATATTGATCTTGGTTTGTAAGATCAATCATACGTTTATTTTCTTTTCTTTCTGAGTTGTAAGTACGATCACAAAGCTAGGTATCATATTTGAAGTGATAGCCTAACGCAGTTATAGAAAAATAAAGGGGAGGTTGGTTGATTAAATTGTTTTCTTGTGTTTGTTTTGTAAATCGAATATGGTATCAGAGCCTTTGGTTCTTGATATCTGAGTTTTAAACCGGTTTTATTAACAATCTTGATTAATCTTGTGGTTAATCGTGTTCTAATTGTGGTTAATTACAAGTTTTTGATCAATTAAATTTTTTAGGGTTTTTAAAATTTGGGGGTTTTCTGATTCTTGGTGTTCTGTGGTGATTAATTGGGTTCTTTATTGATTAATTGAGCTTAATTGTATCTTTGGTAAGAATAATTGAAGAAACCCTAAATTTTAGAAATTAAGGTTTCATTCAATTTTTGGGTATTTGTTATATTGTGTTGGTTATTTGTTATAACTAACTTTTTCCAGGTTGTTATTCCGCTGTGCTTGTTGGTTGTGGTGAGATCTTCTTGATCTCATTGGTTCTTGGTGTTTTTGCTGGTAGCTGCGCGTGTTGTAACACCTCTCTTGCTCTCTCTTGTTTTTTATTTTTTGTTTAGAGGGGTTTTAGGTGTCGAAGGGATTAGGTAGTCTTGGTGGATTGATTCAGTTTTCATTTGTGCTATTTGGTAGTTGTTTGTAGAGGAGGTACAAGGGGTTCTTTGTTTCTCTTTTGTGATATTTGTGTGGTTTCATCATGACTGATCCAAAGAAAGATGGTCAGGATGATAATCCTATTAGTGATACTGAAACTGAAAGTGAAACTGTCATTCATACTAATGACCCTTTGTATGTACACCCTACTGACACAAATGGGCAGCCCATTGTGAATGTTAAACTCACTGGTCCTGAAAACTATAAGGTTTGGGCTGCTGCATTTAAGCTTGCATTACATACTAAGAACAAATTGGGGTTTATTGATGGTACTTGTGAGAAAAATATTGATGATGTTGTTTTATCTGATCAATGGGATAGATGTAATGATGTGGTTTTATCTTGGATTCTTGGATGTATCTCTTTTGAGTTATATCAAGGACAGATTTTCTCAAAAAAATGCTAAAGATGTGTGGGATGAATTTAAAGAAACTTATGATAAAATTGATGGATCTGTTATCTATAATTTGCATTATAATATTTGCTCTCTCACTCAATCTGGCTCTTCTTTGTCTGAATACTATCACAATTACAATAGTCTTTGGAGGCAGTTTGACTCTCTAGTCAATCTTCCTTCATGTAATTGTGATGGTGCTCCTCAAATGAAGAGTCATAATGCTCTTATAAGACTCATGCAGTTTTTGATGGGTCTTGATGACACTTTCAGTGTTGTTATGAGCCAATTACTAACTGCAGACCCTTTGCCATATGTTAAATCTGCTTTTGCGACTCTATCTAGGGTTGAGTCTCATAAGAACAATCTGGTTCATGTTGCTAGTGATAAGAATACTGCTACTGCTTTTGTTACTAAACCTAATAATTGGAGTGGTAATAAAAATACTCAAAACAATCAAAATGGTCAAAACAGAGGTCCTAATAAGAATAATAATAAGTTTGTTTGCACTCATTGTAATATGAATGACCATACTGTTGATAGATATTTTGAGCTTAATGGATACCCTCCAGGTTTCAAGAAAAGAAATATTGGAGGATCTAATGGTTCTAATAATGTCACTAGTTCTCTTGGTAATAATGATGATCAGGGATCTGGGAAATCTCTTCCCTTTACTGCTGATCAAATAAATAGACTCATGGCTTTGATCAATTCTAAGCCTGACATTGGTGATGTGCAGTCTTGTGCTGCAGGTATAAAATTTGGTTCTAATCATATTATTAGTTTTGTCACTTGTAGATTCTTTAACTATAATACTAATATAAGTACTTATTGTACTTATTTTGGATGGATCTTTGATTCTGGAGCATCACAACATATGACTTTTTCTACTGAACACTTGTTTGATATTATTGATGTGTCAAAATTGAACATTTCTGTTTCACATCCTAATGGTACTATTGAACATGTCAAGCATGTAGGAAATTTTAAACTATCAAATAAAATTACTTTGAAAAATGTGTTGGTTGTTCCAGGTTATAAGGTCAGTCTTATTTCAGTTCACAAGTTGGCAAAAGATAGTAAGTTTGTTGTGTCCTTTACTGAGTCTAAGTGTTTTGTTCAGGATTCTCATCAAAAGTCCCTCTTGGGGACTGGTAGTGAAAATAATGGACTTTACTTGTTTGATTCAGGTAGGAAGTTTATTAATAGTGCTATCACTAAGTGTAATTTGTCTAAGTGTGTGTGGCATAATAGACTTGGTCATCCCTCAGACCAAGTTTTAGCTATTCTTAAGGATAAAATTCATCTTGATTCTGCTAGTAATGTTCAGCCTTGTGATGTGTGTCACATGGCTAAGCAAACTAGAGATCCTTTTCCTATAAGTGATCATAAGACCAAATGTTTGGGTGAAATTATTCATCTGGATGTTTGGGGTCCTTATAGAGTAAAAAGTAGAGATGGATTTAGATTCTTTCTTACTATTGTTGATGACTATACCAGGGTTGTGTGGTTATACATGCTTAAAGGTAAAGATGAGGTTTTTGATAAACTTGTTGAATTTCATAAGCTAATTAAAAATCAGTTTGATGTTGCTATCAAAGTTTTTAGAAGTGATAATGGAACAGAGTTTGTTAATCATAAATTTGAAGGTTTTATTAAGGAAAATGGTGTTATTCATCAAACTACTTGTGTGTATACTCCACAGCAGAATGGTATAGCTGAAAGAAAAGATAGGCATTTACTTAATGTTGCTAGAGCCCTCATGTTTCAGGGGGGATTACCTTTGAACATGTGGCCTGAATCTATTCTTACTGCTGTTTATCTGATTAACAGGATTCCTAGCTCAGTCCTCTCTGGAAAAAGTCCTTATGAAATGATTTATAAAATTGAACCTAACATCTCTCATTTAAAAAGTTTTGGGTGTCTTTGTTTTAGTACTGTGCTTAATAATGCGGATAAGTTTGCTGCTAGGTCTGAAAAGTGTGTGTTCATTGGGTACTCCTTTACTAAAAAGGGTTATAAACTGTTTGGTCTTGAGTCAAAAAATGTGTTTTTCTCAAGGGATGTCAAGTTTTATGAAACAGTGTTTCCATTCAAAAATGATGTTTGTAAGAGTGGTTTGATCTTTGAAGATCTGGGTATAAATAGTCTAAATATTTTTGACTTAGCAGTAAACAACTCTGATGATCCCTATGATGATATGAGAGATGAAAGATTAGGAGATAGAGGTAGCATTTTAAAAGAGTCTGTCTTAGCTGAGAAAGTATCTACTGATACTCCTATCATTGTTACCAGTGATACTCAGGGGTCAGAGTCTATGAATGATAAAGATCATAGTCTTGGAAACCAGTATGACTTAGGCAGTAATGATGCTAATGATTTAGACAATAATGTTGCCCTTGATGATGAAAATTATGATTCTGAGGGTGAAGAGTTTATAGAATTTAATCAACATTTTCAAAATAATAGTCCAGAGAAAACTGAGCTAAGAAGGTCTAGTAGACCACATAAGCTGCCTGGTAAACTTAGTGATTATGTGCTTGACAAAAGAGTTAAATATGATATTAATACTGTGGTGAACTATAATAACTTGTCTATGCATAATTTTGTGTTCACTAATAACTTGAACAAAATACATGAACCTAAATCCTATAATGAGGCAGCCAAAGACCCTAGGTGGGTTGAGGCTATGAATGAGGAGATGGAAGCACTTAATAGAAACAATACATGGATTATAGTTGACTTACCTCAAGGTAGGAAGCCTGTTGCATGTAAATGGTTATGGAAGGTGAAATATAAATCTAGTGGTGATGTTGAGAGATATAAAGATAGAGTTGTAGCAAAAGGGTTTAGTCAAAAAGAGGGTATAGACTATGAAGAAACATTTTCACCAGTTGTGAAAATTGTGACTGTTAGGTGTCTTCTTTCTGTTGTTGTGCACAATAATTGGCCTTTTTATCAGTTAGATGTAAATAATGCCTTTCTATATGGAGATTTAGATGAAGAAATTTATATGAATCTTCCTGAAGGGTATGGCTCTAACTCAAACAAGGTGTGCAAGTTAACCAAGTCTTTATATGGGTTAAAACAGGCACCTAGAAAATGGAATGAAAAATTAACAAGTATGTTAACTGAAAATGGTTTTTGTCAATGTAAAAGTGATGTTTCTTTGTTTACTAAGACTGAGAATGAGTCTTTTGTTGCCCTGCTTGTTTATGTTGATGATATTATCATAACAGAGAACAATGAAAGTATTATCAATGACTTTAAAGAATATTTGAGTTCAAAATTTAAAATTAAAGACCTTGGAAAACTCAAATATTTCTTAGGTATTGAAGTACTTGATACTGACTTAGGATTGTGTCTTAATCAAAGGAAATATTGTTTAGAGTTACTATCTGAGTATGGAATGTTACCTTGTAAGCCAGCTAAAGCTCCTATACCAGATTCTTCTAAGAAAAAGAAAAAACTTATTGAAGATGAGGTTGATACTATGCTTGATAATAAAACTTGTTATCAAAAGATTGTTGGCAAATTGATATATCTGACTTTAACTAGGCCTGATATTGCTTATGCTGTTCACTGTTTAAGTCAGTTTATGCATGATCCTTATAAATCTCATCTGAAATTCGCTTTTCATGTGCTTAGATACCTTAAAAGGTCTCTTGGAACTGGTATATCTTATAAACAACATAACAATCTGAATCTTAATGCATTTGTAGATTTAGATTGGGCTAAGTGTAAGATTACTAGAAAATCTGTTACTGGATATACTGTATATCTGGGTGATAATCTTTTATCCTGGAAAAGCAAGAAACAATCTGTTTTAGCTAAATCTTCAGCTGAAGCTGAATATAGAGCTATGGACAGTGTTACTTGTGAAATCATGTGGATACTTAAGATTATGAATGATCTTAAGGTGAAAGTGAACTTACCTGTGCCTATCAGTTGTGATAGTAGTTCTGCAATTCAAATTGCAGCCAATCCTGCATTTCATGAAAGAACTAAACATTTCGAAATAGACTTATATTTCTTAAGGAAAAAGGTATCTGCAGGTTTGATCAAAACTGTTAAGATAAAATCTGAAGATAATGTTGCAGACTTGTTTACCAAAGGATTGTCTATTAAAGATCACAATTCTTTTTGTGAACTGTTGAAGCTTGTTGATCTCTATTAGAAGTCAAATTAAGAGGGGGTATTAAAGTATAATTTGACAACTGAGTTAAGTATAAGGGTAAGAAAGGTAAATATATTTCTTTTATATTTTCTGCTTTGCATTGTTTGGTTTGTGTTTGACAGGTTTAGAGAAAGTGAAGGACCAAATGTAGCAAGTTGACTGAAGTTGAGTCAACCCTAGTCAAGATTGCATATATACTCGTTTCTTTGTTTATTCCGTCATTCAGTTTTGTTGCATCTTGTTTTTCATCTCTCACACATTGTTTCTCCATTGTTGATTTGAGCGATCTTGTTGATTTTGTACTCGTATATTGATCTTGGTTTGTAAGATCAATCATACGTTTATTTTCTTTTCTTTCTGAGTTTTAAGTACGATCACAAAGCTAGGTATCACATTTGAAGTGATAGCCTAACGCAGTTATAGAAAAATAAAGGGGAAGTTGGTTGATTAAATTGTTTTCTTGTGTTTGTTTTATAAATCGAATACAATCAGTTTACAGAAGCATATGGGGCATACCAAATGACTTACACTTCATGATACAGGCAGCGCTATAACCAACTTAAAGTATCCCGATTTCACAAACCTGTCGCAAAGTGACTTACCCATCTTGTTTGTGTCAGTGACCTCAGAAGTTGTGACACTCGATTTTTTTTGTTGCGACAAGATTAGCGTTTATGATGCATTTTGAAAAGCCTTCCTTTTATAAGTTTTTAGGATATCTGTATCAAGGCATAACTAGTAAGGCTAGAACCATTAAATGGGACATACAAAATGAGTATCCTGGATGATCAAACCAAATAGACTTATAGTTTCATGTAGTTGCTTTGTATAATGCGAGTCGTGAAATTGGATCGAAACATTGTTCACAGCTCAAATTTTATGTACTCTCCCTTCAACTCGGGTATGATACTATGATTTTGATTAGAGGTCTCAATCTGACCTTTGGTCTGTTCGGGTGATGTTTCATCTCTAGCGGGTCAACAAGGGAGAATATAGTAAAACTGAACAGGGCAAACGGATTAAAAATCACCCACAGTGTAATTAGAATTCGTAAACCTCCTTGGTAAATGAAAAAAGCAACCTGACTCATGCCAAATAAACCCATTTTGGCCCGTAACCCAACCTGTCCATTTCGCTTCTCTAATTTGTTACTTTTTTTCTTCGGGTCATTAACAATAAGTCAATAATTCCCTTTTTGTAGAAATATAGCAGATTTCTGCTATATTGTCAATGAAGGATGTAAAGACCTCGACAGGCTGCAACATAGAAGCCCGAGCCCCATGACGTCTGCAGGTCTTACTGGCTGGAGTGGATTTCCACAAAATGTATGTTTATTTATATACCACCAAAATTAATGTGCATTGATACTAATGGTATCTTACTCAGCAGAGGTTAACTGGGCAATGGCAATGGCAATGGACCACAAGGAGCTCCAGCTAGTTCTAGTTCATAGACAGTGAAGCGAATCTTGTGGTTGAAGACTCCTGTTGAGTCTTTCTCTAATGTAAGCTTTCAAGAAGATGCAATAGATGACATTTTTAGACTTAGTGACTGTAATTGAAAGGTTTCCAAATAACAGCAATACCCATTCCAAAATGACCAAAATTTCTACGTAAACCAAATGTTGGTTAATAACCGCCGCAAAGCTTAATAACCCTCTATTCCTAAGTTAAACTACATAAAGTATTTCTTGTTCACACATATGCATTTACAAGTTCAGATGCTGCATTTTCAAAGACTGATAAACTCATGTTTGTTTCTACAGATTATTTGAAATAGACCCCAAGCAAAACGAGAGGAGAAGGTAACGAAGCAAAACCAGATTTCAGCATGTAATGAACATCTAAAAGGCTTGTTCATCATTAATTACACAAGCAATACGACCTCTATAAAGGACATTTCCCATTCTCAATAGACCCTTAAAGACAAGAAGAAGTAACACTATCTATGGAATAATAGAAATCACATTAAACTTGAAAATACCGATTTCACTAACGTAACTTACAAAGCACATATTTGAAAAAGGTAGTAGCATATACTGCATCTACAATGGCATAAGATTCCATAACATTAGTTAACAATATTAATTTAGTGATAAAAAATCAAAATAGATTAAAAACGATTTTTCAGCACCTTAGCTACAAAATAGGCCCCTCCGTCCTTAGGTAACTTGTCCTTTGTAACTCCACACTTTAAATGTGGTCTTCGTCATTTTGATCAACTATCGTTAGAAATAAATATACGAATCCGAGTGATCAAGCAAAAGTAGCGACTCCTTATCAAAGCCCATGAAGAATGAGCGATATTGTCCAGAAATCCCAAGGTTCTTGATTTGTTGTGAGGAGGGGTCGTAAAGATCAAGCTTGCTACAGTGCGTGCTACAGCTTCTGACCTCCGTTTGAGTTTCAAATATCGGTTCACCACTGTTCCTAAACCCCAATATTCTATAAAATGGTGCGCCAACTGGGAATAGCTTTCTAAAAGACGAATCATGTTGCATCACCCATACACTACAACATCTCGCTCCTTTTACAACAACGTGCCCATACACAACAAGACACTCCCTTAACTTAGAAACAAAGCAATTTGAGCACAACTCCTTTGTTAAGGCATCTGGTAGGTCTATAACTTTAAATCTCTTGGTAATCAAATCAAACGACACAACCATTATTTCATTCATGGTATCTTCATCACCATCCCAAGCACCCCAATAAATAAACCTACCTATAACAACCTGACTTGTCGAACAAAGGCTAATTGTATCACGAGGCAAATTACCACGCGGAATAACATTCCAAACACCCGAACTCAATGTAAAAACTTCGGCGTGCCACGGCATGGTACCATAATGTAAAATCTTAACAACGATAGGATCACTAGTATCGGACAAACCCCGAAACCAAAATTAGCAACATGAAAACCGTTGCAACAAGGGACAGCAAGACCAAAGGATTTAGAAATTGAAGGGTTCCAAATAACAACCATCAATTTCATAGATACACTACAATGACCAAGCAAACACAGTAATCCATGACACCCACCAAGAAGTAATACAACAGTGTATTTATTAAGCAAAGGAGACATAAGAGATGGAGCAAACCTCTCTTGGTCTTGTACCTTAAACAAATGTACCTTAAAAGATTCGACAGCATCGTCTTCTAAACAAATATACCTTAACCCATCCGCAGAACCAAGTGGTAAACTTAGAAGAAAAATGATAATCATACCTAATAAATGTGCCTAAACTTGGACCTACAAATTTGATTGATCCATCTGTCACTAGTTTTAAAAAACTAAACAATTATTTATGTGTTTCCTAATATGCCCTTCCCTAATACAATGTACTAATCTTTGTTTGTGTTGCATGTTCTTCTCCACCACATCTCTACCAACCAAAAAACCCCCTGTGCCAGTCTGCCATCGATGTTACAACCGAAAATTCTCGCTCCAAAAAAACCCTTTTCTTTTTCCTTCAGTTTTACTTCTAATTATTGATTCTAAATTCACTACCATAATTCAAACACCACACACCTCCCTTTTAATGATGCAAAATACATGACGAGAATCCCACTATTTTTAATACATCGCGTCATTATTTTATATACAGTAAAAAGCTATATGTCGATGTTGAAGAATGTGATAGGGTTTTAATGGATTCAAATGATGGGTAAGATCCCTTTTTCACCCAAAGAAGAAAATGTATCAATATAAAATAATAATTATTTTTATGATGTTTAAGAATGTGATGTGCTTATCCTCATATCATTTTTATTACGATGGGATTGTGATGGTTGTTTTGATTTTTTCTTTATAAAGCAAAATTTAAAGTAGGGACTTTTTCAAAAGATTCTTTCTTTAGTTGGAAATAATCATTTAATTTATTCTATTAAGAAGTGAAAGTGTTTCTAAATTTAGTAACAAATTTGTAATCTTCGTGTTTTTTTCAATGAAAGTAAAAAACATGGCAAAAAATATATGTGTTAAAAACAAAAAAAGAAAAACTTATGTGAAAAACGGGACGAATATTACAAAACTTTAGGGTTTAAACTATTTGTGACAATCCGTCAATTTACGATTGATATTTTATTCTCAAATATTATTTGAAAATATTATTTTAATGTTCCAATATGAACTCACTTATTTTTGGGAATAAATTTGGATTTACGTCTTGAAGTAGCGTCGACTACGTCTAAACCGGAGGATTCAACGTTACGTGCTTACGTTTACATACACCGTCTTTGGTGGCAGTCCGACATTTCAGAAAATAAATTTGTCCATGAATATTATTTTGGAGTTTTAAATTTGTGTTGGTTCATAAACTCACAAATTTACGAGAAGAGATTAGGACTTACGATTTTATTTTAACGTCCTTTACAACTAAACCGGAAACCCTAGGATTACGTATTTACGTTTTCGAACTCCGTTTTTGATGAGACAATTTTTATTAGATTCTTTTTGTGCCGTTGATTCATAATATATAAAAACGTTTTTCGTAAAACGACCCGAGGGCACGCAAATCGAGGAAACTAGAATCGAGGAGTACCCGTAAATAAATGGGGATGAGACAAGTGGGACACTTGTCCCACCCCCAAAACCGGCCAACACTAGCAACTCAACACCACTTAGGTGTCAAGTATACAAGCTAACTTAACACTTGTCTTGCTAAGACTTAAAGTGTAAGCTACCTACACATCAAAACCAACAAGAAAAACCATTCACTTCATTTTCTACATGCAAAAACCACCATTTTCTCCCTCCTTCTCCATGTTTGCCGTCCCTCGTCTCCACCAAAACACCCATTTCATACAAATTTTAACCATAAACATATGTTATAATTAACATATGTTAATCTCCATTCAAAAAGATGAAGATTGGTGAAACTTATAACATCCAAGGAGGAGTATTCATGGTGTCTTGGGGCTGATTTTCCACAAGGTGATCATGAAGATTGATGGTCTTGAAGATGGTCTTGGCTATGCACAAGTTTCTCCATCAAAATCCATGTTTTGATCACAACCTACATCATCATGGTGGTATAAAGATTGTCCTCCTCATCTTCTTGTTATTTTGATTATGTAAACATGTATTTTATTTCCTATTGTATATGTATATGATGATTATATGATGATAAAAATGTTATGTGTGGATTTGGTGTTGATAAACATGATTAAAAAGGTGAAAAACCATAAGAAACAAAGTTAAAATCTTGGTTAAATTTGTTGGCTGTATAAAACAGTAAAGAAACAGGTCATGGACTGATAAAATCATGAAGTAGAATCCATTTACAGTAAGCTATGGTTCTTGTACACATGTGAGAGTTGGCCATGCAATGAAATCATTGTAATGAGTGAGATATGATCAAAACAAGTTTAAGGTATAAATCTGAGTTCACTGTTTTGGACGATTTTTAGAAAATATTTAGAAGATGATTCAACAGTAGCTATATAAGAGTTAAATGTAGCACATATCATGTAGTTTATGTGATAAAAATTTGAGCTTCTATCTTCATATAGAACTCAAGATATGGCAGTTTTGGTGAAAGTGAAGATAAAAATCAGATTTTTGGAAAATAAAGAATAATACTATTATATAAGCACTCAAAATTTAATAGTATAAAATATAAATTAAAACCCACTAACTTATAAAACTTATTTATATAAATATGTAAAAGAGTAAATGAATGAATAACTTATATAAATGGTAGTGAAATAATACTTATAAGTTATAAAACTATAAACATTGTTTTTACGACTTTTTCGGCTAATACCGTAAAAATTAACGTTTTTGTTAAATAAAACTTAGATGGTTGGACCCGTCTAATGAAAACTTTATAAAATTTATATACTGATATATAGACATGTATAACAAGTAAAAACCGATAAAACCCGAACTATAAGAAATACGGACATTTACGAGCTAATTAAGCATATTGGACTAATAATTGGACTAAATAAGATAAAAACTTGTAAAAAGAACTTATTGTGCTTAACCCATTTAGGCCCAACTTGTAAGGTGTAGATACTGATAATATAAGTATAACATGGATTAATATAAGTTAAGAACTTATAATAGGCTTATTGGACCTAAAACACGTAAATAGGTAAAACTAGTAAACTAGTATAAACGTTACCGACACATAACACTAAAATGAGCAAACGAGAATATGTAAACCCACTTGATCATCATATATAAATAATCATCATATGTATACATAATTGGTATTTTTATAAAGTCATTGGACATGAGTCTAAGACGAGTATTATTTGTCTAGGTTTCTGTGATTGAAGCACGTACAGTACGTCCGAATTGCCGATCACCCGCCTTCCCACATCAACGTGAGTTCATAGCCTCTCACTCTTTTAAATGTTTTTATAAATGTTTTATAAACCCGCGAGGGAGATAACATGTTAGTTTTTATTAAATAGGACACCATTTGTCCCGATTGCTTGTTTATTAATTTTGGACCCGAATGATTGAATGACCCGATTGTATGACCCGATAAATGATTAAAGGACCCGATAGATGAAATTAAATGGATTATTAAAGTTAGGTTATGTCACTAAAAGTCCCATTAGCATGAATTGTGAACTACCTAGATTTGGTAGACGCTTATGCATTTAATAGTACTATTTGGGGACGATCACCCCAGTTCGCGCCTTGACGGTTGATCCCCGTCGTGCCACATTGATTGGTAAGCGAATTTATGTATGAGAAGATTTCCATAGCGTGACCTTTGTGACGACACGCTACTTTAGATGGGCAAAATTTGTATCGGGTTAGCTACCCGTTGTTGGTTTAGTAAGGTAACAATGTTATGCGGCTTATAATAATCCAAAACTAACGAAATACTACTAGACGCTCCGAATTACGATGTATTGCCTGACTAGCAATACTGGGTCATACTATTGATATTATGTTTGTGTTTTGGTTTTCATAACCATACTCATATAACGGTTTTTATTTTCATACAACGTCGTAAGACGTAATGTATGACGTTTGTACGACATTGGCTCGTATAATGATTTTTAAGGCTTTTTATAACCATATTCATATAACGGTTTTATTTAATCTATACAACGTTGCAAAACGCATTGTATGGTGTTTTTAACGACAATGATTCGTATAATGATTTTAAGGCAAATGCATATATTATGATTTTCGACAAAGATTTGTATAAAATGACTTTGGCTATTTTATGGCCTATTAAAATGATTTGTACAAGATGATTTTCAGTAATAATTTTATACTGATATTATATTGATGGATTTTATTAAACTCTATGAATTCACTCGGCGTTATCGCTGACCTTTTCTTTTAACATGTTTTATCTCAGGTACTTGAAGGTAATTCTCGGGAAGACGACAAGAATTCATGGCCCGCACCTAAATACTTATTTCCATTCAAATGCTTGGTAAAACCTGTATTAAATATAATGACTTGGGACCTATTTAACTTTAATATTTATGAATGGAAATGCTTTATTAATAAACGACGCGATTTTTATGCGTTGTCTATGATGCGAGTAATGTGCTAACCCGTAACACCAACTAGTCTTCCGATGTGTTGAGTTGTATAAATTTGGGGGTGTTACAGTTTGGTACCAGAGCTCTCGTTATAGAGAACGAAAGATTTTTAAAACTAAGGATTTGAATAAAACTTTTCAAAATCTTTTAACTATAAACATTTTTTCTAAAAATGTCTAAAAATCTTTTGACTATAACGGTGCCGAAGAATTCCTGAGTTACCGACAAGGCCAAGACTGAGAAGTGTTATTTTAATATATATATAACTTGGATTATATATATATATATGATGTAATTTTATTACATGATTGTTTGATGATTATTTTGATTTTTATACGTGATATTTATACGACGTAGATTGTCACAAGTAACCCTAAATCCCCTAGTAAATTAATCGAAGCTATTCTCGTAGGAATTCTAGCTATCCTAGATCTAAACCAAGTTGTGGATATCTATGATCCCAACAAATGGTCGATATTCGTAGAAATGTAGATATTAGTTGATTGTGAAATTGAAGAAGAATTGGCGAGATTAAATCTTATATCGATGTCATGACGATCTTTCCTTATAGAGTGGAGTTTGAAAAAACGTTATCACCTAGAAAGATGTCATCCGATTCGTTGTCATCGAATTCTAAAATTGAAATCGAAAGGGTGAATGTTGCACTTGAGGCTGTTATTGGAACCATTACCCAAAAGCCTTATGCCACTAATACCTTTCCGAGAAGTCTAGTTGAATGATCAAGTCATTTCATATTAATGACTCATTTGATAATTGTTGTTGTAAGAGCTAATAGGATTGGAAATTAAGTGTTGATTCATATTGAGATTGTTTTGCCTTTACAAGGCCGAAGAATAAGGTTGTAAGTATTGGAGAATAAGGTAGGATGTCGAATTGAGTATAAAATTTGTTGAAACTTGAATAAAGTAAAATTTAACCCGTATGAAATATGAGATTGTTAATATAAGTCGTTAAGTTCTGTGATTGAATTATAAGGTTTTAAATGATTGTTTGTTTGTGTTAAGGCTTGTTCCTAGACCATTGTCCAACGATGAGGATGCCTAGTGTCCAAGAAATAAATTGAAGAAATCTTCTTCTAAATTGGGACCGATGGATCTTCCGGGACAGGTGGGACACCTAATGACTCTTGTAGATTAGTATTCATTGTGGTATCTTCTAAAAATCCCTAACTTAACTGAGATATCAGTTGGTAGGATGAGTTCTGAGAATTGTATGACATAGTGACACGTAATGTGTTACGGTACAATTTTGACTTGTTTGTGATTAATGAAAAGACTACCTTTGATTGCTAAATTCTACATGTATCGATGTTATCTATCTTTTCTTGCTTCATCCTAATGTTCACATTAGTGATGCACTCATCTTGAATTGAGTTACGTTGTAGATTATTCTTGTTGAGTGCCATCAAGGTCATGAACCTCATGATTAATTGGCTAAGCTCATTTCCTATTATATCGTAGTTAAGTTTTGGTGAACAAGCTTTCATCACTCTTTTGCAGATCACACATTGTTTTTATAAAGTTAAAACGGTATCCTTTGAGAAAATTTAACTTTCAACACAATAAGGATTATTCAAAGTGAGATTTATAAGTGATTGATATCAAAATGAAGTTGTTTATGAGACGCTTTGGAAACTTAATTATTTCCATAATAAAGAAAATCTTTGTAAATTTATTTTTGATTCTTATTTAAGAATTAAGCAGGAAAATGTTTTTATTATAGACACGATGATAAAATTTTGACGAACTGAGTTTTGCATCGTTAATCTTGAAATTGTATATAGTTGCGCGCCTACATACAATTTGGAATGGACCATGCAAGGCTGACTAGTAGTCACCATAAAACTGATTAATAAACACTACATTTTCTTTGAAGATTGTGAAAGATTAAAATTTATGAGATCTGCAAGAAGTGAAGAATAAGGACATAGTGTTAGGGACACCTACATATGTGCCTGTAGCATCTATTCTTCTGAGTTGAATTTACTCATCTGTGGAATTTGTCTTATTTGACAATTGATATTCCGTTCTTGTCTAATTCTCCCATAGTGAGATTCTTAGGAAAAGTATCTGATTACCGAGTGTTGATACCCGACTGGATGTATCGACGTTCCTATAATTTCTTATGATTTGATTTCATTTGAATGACCTGGGTAACGATCCGAGGAGCTTTCGAATGCGTACTCAAATTATGAAAACATGGGATATATTCATATTCGTTAAATGTTTTCGTCTGTATCTGACTTGAACTTCTCTCGCGTAGATTATGCGTTGACCCTACTCTTTTAATAGTAGTTGTGTCTCCAGATATCCTTGAACTTGTGAAGGATTATGAGTTATTATTAGTCTTTTGAGAAGTTCACATCTTATCGACGGCAATGAAACTGGAAAGTTGATAGTGCCAGTAAAATGGATTGATTGATTATGACCTGACGACATTGTCTTAATTGATGGGAACTCGAGTAGAATTCCCCTAAAAGATAAGATGATGATTATCAAAAGTGATCTAAATAATTCTTGATGGATGACCATATCCCGCATTTTGACTTGAAATTATACCGTAAATGGTTGTGAATTAGTCATAGATATTATAATCTAGAAGGAACCTAATATGTATTTATTAAAAGATGTTTATCTTATCTGAAACTTTAGGAGGTATTTGTTGGTGAATTACCTAGACTTTCGCCATTAAGGCAAGTTGAAATTGGTATTGATTATATTTCCGGTGCTGCACTTGCGGCTTGTGCACTGTACGTCAGCACCATCTGAATTTAAGGATTTCCCGTATAACTAAGAGAGTTGTCGGAGAAAGATTTTATTATACCAAGCATGTCATCCTGAAGAGCTATGGTGTTATCATTCCTTATATTTATAGATTACTGTGAATTGAGTAAATTGACAATCGAAAACGATGTCCATAACTCGAAATGGAAGATTTGTTCGATCATTTACAAGGTTCTTGCGTATGTTCTAAAGATTTGATCCACGTCATGGTTATTATCAACTTCGCATCTGCGAAAAGGATTATCTATTCCAATCATTACGTCCGGTACTTGTAATAAACATTATGAGTTTCACGTGATGTCGTTTGGATTGACCGATGCACATGTAGTATTCATAAATTTGGTGAATCACGTGTGTAGGCTGTAATTTGATAACTTCATGCTTGTGATCATTAGTGACCATTTGTTTGTTTACAAGAATAAGAATGAGGTTATTAATTAATTATAGATTGCCCTGAATTGGCCGAACAATTAAAAATTGTACCTTGAATATTTAACATAAGACTTAAGACTTAATACTTTACATGATTTAACCGTATGATTAATAGATAATGGAATATAAATTGACTCTTCGAAATTTAGAAATCATTTAAGACTTTGAGTTATACTAAAAAGAAAGTGCAAAAATATTTTGACAAATGTTTTAACAAAGGATTTTAAGGGATTATTCCCTTATACACAAACCATTTAACTAAACTTCTGTTTAGGGGTAAATGTTTGTGTATACCTCAAGATAACCTAAAAGGGATTGAGGAAACCATTTAAATCATAACTTGAAATTTGAAACGATAATTTTTGCTTTTCAACTAAGAAAACTTTGACCAAAGTATAAACAAAGGTTTTTTCGAACATTTACGGGTCTTACTAATTATTTTAATTATTTTCGATAAATCAACAAAAATCGTGTTAATTAAATTCAAATTTATTTTTGAACATTTTTTATAATTGGTCGAACTAAGAAATTTAAAACTTTTAACGTTTACGTTTCATAAAAATTTAATAATTATTATACAATTAATTGTAATAATTACCGACGCTTTAGACGACGGATTGAGTAAAACGGATAAAAATGATAGTAAAGACGAAACTAAAACATAGAAGATATGAAGAAAGAATTTTGAATAAATATGATTGTGATATTTATTTCATCAGGAAGGTGAACGTAATTACTGGCGCATAATATAGAAAGAATATCTGAGTGAATTATGGACATGATAATTACATCATCATGAGAAGTGAAAATAGATACTGACATATTATATAAAAAGGATAAAAAAAAACAATTAGGATATATTTCTTAATAATGAAGGTGTAAAATAAATTGCCGAGCAATATAAAAATAAACGATGTTTGTAAGAGGGATAATATAAATAATAAAAAGGGGTTCGCGGATAATGTGAACCATTAAAATTGAGAAGCCGATAGCGTTAAATGTTTTAAAGGCCACTTGTGGTTGCCTAAATATGGAGATTGTGAGATATAGTTATGTTGGAATTTGTAAGTATAAGTATTCTATTTATGTCATTTATGACTAAAAATATCTTTGTCAGAAGAAGTTGTACTAATGGCAGATTATGAAGGCAGACATCGCCTCATACATTAGTAAACGTCTAGCTATTGCAAAGGTCATCATCTGAATTTGATTCGATTTGGGTCATCGTCGACTGACTGACCAAATCTGCTAATATCATTCTCGTTAATGATAGAATCTTGATGAAGAAATAGACTCTTTTATTTAAAGGAAATTATATAAACATAGTGTGCCTGTATAGATCATCTATATATCAAGATCCTCGCTTCGCATCGAATTTCTAGAGATTTGCTCAGAAGTCATTGAGAACGAACCTTGATGAGAGTACTATGTACCACCCCAATCGAAGGGACGGGGTAAAGTAACGATACAAAATACTATTAGCGTTGTTCTATGTTTGAATGATTGACCTTTGGTTATAGAGCGTATAATCATTTTCCTTTGGAGAGATTATCATTAATAATTATCGTATTAGGATCGAGATTGGATCTTGTTAGGATCTGAATCTTAGAGCATCTGTAAGCAGGAGTTGAGATGAAGACATCCGACATACACCCACAGTGAGTTGGACATGTCTTTTAGGTTTAAGGTTTCCTATGATGGCGAACCTAACCTTACAAAATACCCGACCCGCGAGATCTGAAATGATTGTTGAAATTAGGATCTGATTATTGATAGCCGGTAGTGGGCAAGAGGTTATGTGAATGTGAAATGTAGATCTCGAAGTGCCAAATGGGTAGCGAAGTTATGCCACAATTTTTAAACTTGGAAAAATGAATTCATGATCTGACAAATCATGGGATATAAGTCCCCGTTGTATGGGACCATTGAGATGATGTAAAAGATTGGTTTGAAAGGCATATAAGCTGGATCTACCCTATGACTTCAAAGACTGCGTGAATTATGTTTCGTATATCGAACTTGATGGAATATCTATCATGTGAGAATCTGATTATTCTTAGTAGAGCTTGGATCGGCGAAAAGTTGCATTCATCAGAAACCTGTGGACATCAAGGATAGAGAAAGTAAGTCAACATTTAGCCTGATCTCATTCCCGTATTTATGTTTAATGAAACTCGCGTATTGTAATGAATTGCACTTGTGAGAAAAGACCGAGTGTGGAGGAAATACCCACATGGCTTTGACTCTATAAGAAGCGAGTCGTAAGGTAAGATGATCTTTGAGGACAAAGATCCTGTTTAGGGGTAAATGCTGTGACAATCCATTAATTTACGATTGATATTTAATTCTCAAATATTATTTGAAAATATTATTTTAATGTTCCAATATGAACTCACTTATTTTTGGGAATAAATATGGATTTACGTCTTGAAGTAGCGTCGACTACGTCTAAACCGGAGGATTCAACGTTACGTGCTTACGTTTACATACACCGTCTTTGGTGGCAGTCCGACATTTCACAAATAAATTTATCCATGAATATTATTTTGGAGTTTTAAATTTGTGTTGGTTCATAAACTCACAAATTTACGAGAAGAGATTAGGACTTACGATTTTATTTTAACGTCCTTTACGACTAAACCGGAAACCCTAGGATTACGTATTTACGTTTTCGAACTCCGTTTTTGATGAGACAATTTTTATTAGATTCGTTTTGTGCCGTTGATTCATAATATATAAAAACGTTTTTCGTAAAACAACCCGAGGGCACGCAAATCGAGGAAACTAGAATCGAGGAGTACCCGTAAATAAATGGGGATGAGACAAGTGGGACACTTGTCCCACCCCCAAAACCGGCCAACACTAGCAACTCAACACCACTTAGGTGTCAAGTATACAAGCTAACTTAACACTTGTCTTGCTAAGACTTAAAGTGTAAGCTACCTACACATCAAAACCAACAAGCAAAACCATTCACTTCATTTTCTACATGCAAAAACCACCATTTTCTCCCTCCTTCTCCATGTTTGCCGTCCCTCATCTCCACCAAAACACCCATTTCATACAAATTTTAAACATAAACATATGTTATAATTAACATATGTTAATCTCCATTCAAAAAGATGAAGATTGGTGCAACTTATAACATCCAAGGAGGAGTATTCATGGTGTCTTGGGGCTGATTTTCCATAAAGGTGATCATGAAGATTGATGGTCTTGAAGATGGTCTTGGCTATGCACAAGTTTCTCCATCAAAATCCATGTTTTGATCACAACCTACATCATCATGGTGGTATAAAGATTGTCCTCCTCATCTTCTTGTTATTTTGACTATGTAAATATGTATTTTATTTCCTATTGTATATGTATATGATAATTATATGATGATAAAAATGTTATGTGGGGATTTGGTGTTGATAAACATGATTAAAAAGGTGAAAAACCATAAGAAACAAGGTTAAAATCTTGGTTAAATTTGTTGGCTATATAAAACAGTAAAGAAACAGGTCATGGACTGATAAAATGATGAAGTAGAATCTATTTACAGTAAGCTATGGGTCTTGTACACATGTGAGAGTTGGCCATGCAATGGAATCATTGTAATGAGTGAGATATGATCAAAACAAGTTTAAGGTATAAATCTGAATTCACTGTTTTGGACGATTTTTAGAAAACATTTAGAAGATGATTCAACAGTAGCTATAAGAGAGTTAAATGTATCACATATCATGTAGTTTATTTGATAAAAATTTGAGCTTCTATCTCCATATAGAACTCAAGATATGGCAGTTTTGGTGAAAGTGAAGATAAAAATCAGATTTTTGGAAATTAAAGAATAATACTATTATATAAGCACTCAAAATTTAATAGTATAAAATATAAATTAAAACCCACTAACTTATAAAACTTATTTATATAAATATGTAAAAGAGTAAATGAATGAATAACTTATATAAATGGTAGTGAAATAATACTTATAAGTTATAAAACTATAAACATTGTTTTTACGACTTTTTCGGCTAATACCGTAAAAATTAACGTTTTTGTTAAATAAAACTTAGATGGTTGGACCCGTCTAATGAAAACTTTATAAAATTTATATACTGATGTATAGACATGTATAACAAGTAAAAACCGATAAAACCCGAACTATAAGAAATACGGATATTTACGAGCTAATTAAGCATATTGGACTAATAATTGGACTAAATAAGATAAAAACTTGTAAAAAGAACTTATTGGGCTTAACCCATTTAGGCCCAACTTGTAAGGTGTAGATACTGATAATATAAGTATAACATGGATTAATATAAGTTAAGAACTTATAATAGGCTTATTGGACCTAAAACACTTAAATAGATAAAACTAGTAAACTAGTATAAACGTTACCGACACATAACACTAAAATGAGCAAACGAGAATATGTAAACCCACTTGATCATCATATATAAATAATCATCATATGTATACATAATTGGTATTTTTATAAAGTCATTGGACATGAGTCTAAGACGAGTATTATTTGTCTAGGTTTCCGTGATTGAAGCACGTACCGTACGTCCGAATTGCCGATCACCCGCCTTCCCACATCAACGTGAGATCATAGCCTCGCACTCTTTTAAATGTTTTTATAAATGTTTTATAAACCCGCGAGGGAGATAACATGTTAGTTTTTATAATAGGACACCATTTGTCCCGATTGCATGTTTATTAATTTTGGACCCGAATGATTGAATGACCCGATTGTATGACCCGATAAATGATTAAAGGACCTGATAGATGAAATTAAATGGATTATTAAAGTTAGGTTATGTCACTAAAAGTCCCATTAGCATGAATTGTGAACTACCGAGATTTGGTAGACGCTTATGCATTTAATAGTACTATTTGGGGAAGATCACCCCAGTTCGCGCCTTGACGGTTGATCCCCGTCGTGCCACATTGATTGGTAAGCGAATTTATGTATGAAAAGATTTCCATAGCGTGACCTTTGTGACGACACGCTACTTTAGATGGGCAAAATTGGTATCGGGTTAGCTACCCGTTGTTGGTTTAGTAAGGTAACAATGTCATGCGGCTTATAATAATCCAAAACTAACGAAATACTACTAGACGCTCCGAATTACGATGTATTGCCTGACTAGCAATACTGGGTCATACTATTGATATTATGTTTGTGTTTTGGTTTTCATAACCATACTCATATAACGGTTTTTATTTTCATACAACATCGTAAGACGTAATGTATGACGTTTTTACGACATTGGCTCGTATAATGATTTTTAAGGCTTTTTATAACCATATTCATATAACGGTTTTAGTTAATCTATACAACGTTGCAAAACGTATTGTATGGTGTTTTTAACGACAATGATTCGTATAATGATTTTTAAGTCAAATGCCTATATTATGATTTTCGATAAAGATTTGTATAAAATGACTTTGGCTATTTTATGGCCTATTAAAATGATTTGTACAAGATGATTTTCAGTAATAATTTTATACTGATATTATATTGATGGATTTTATTAAACTCTATGAATTCACTCGGCGTTATCGCTGAACTTTTCTTTTAACATGTTTTATCTCAGGTACTTGAAGGTAATTCTCGGGAAGACGACAAGAATTCATGGCCCGCACCTAAATACTTATTTCCATTCAAATGCTTTGTAAAACCTGTATTAAATATAATGAATTGGGACCTATGTAACTTTGATATTTATGAATGGAAATGCTTTATTAATAAACGACGCGATTTTTATGCGTTGTCTATGATGCGAGTAATGTGCTAACCCGTAACACCAACTAGTCTTCCGCTGTGTTGAGTTGTATAAATTTGGGGGTGTTACACTATTATGTTTAAAACCTTAGGGTAAAAACTCGCCTTTTTGCATTTTAAATCCCCACTCGTCCGGATAAAATCAAAAGTCCTCGGCTCAGTTCATGTGCAAGGATTATCCAAACGAGCAGAACGCGACGGTACCATCAGAAAGGAACATATTTAAGATCAATCAAAATTTAGTTTTGATTGAGGGTTTTTGTTGGATGTGGCAAATGTACTGTTAATTTTTATAATTTTTTATTTATTAGTGTTAATTAGTGAATTACAAACCTTAATTATGATTAATCAAAATTTAGTTTTAATTAAGGGATTATGTTTGATGGTCCAGTTTGATTCCAAAGGAATGGTTAATTCTGTAGTCGTTTCTTAGTGTTTTTTTTCTGAGATGATGAACTTGAAAAGATCATTGAGCTCCATCCAGAAAATCCTAATCTCATTAATGAATGGTAAAAACGGGAAGTTTGAATAGTTCAAATATTCAAGCAAATCTATGGACAATATAGGTGTTTTGTACTTACAATATTTAGTATTAAAATAACTAAGAATTAATGTTAAAATCTTGTGTGTGCACAGGTAATATAACCGTAACTGAGACCATTGGGCTTATGTAAAACTTATCGGGGTGTTTATTTCATTTAGCGGGCTTATGGCCTATTTGATTTTCGGCTTATGTTTCTTAAGCTTCGTTTTTGCGGATAATTTTGAGACGTTTTCAGCCTATATAAGATTATCATGACACGATAAGCTTATAGAAGCCAGAAAGTTTGAAAATAAGACACAAAAATGAGGTTATGAAACATAGGTTGAATACTAAATAAGCCATAAGCCCGATATATATACCAAAACAAACACCATCTACATAAGCCATCACTAAAACCACATATGCTCTAAAATAAGCTTAGACAAACACCATCTATATAAGCCATCACTAAAACCACCTATGCTCTCAAATAAGCTTAGACAAACACCCTATAAAAAGCATACAATTTAAGCCTGTAATTGTGCATCTAGATTACCCCTTTCGTAACCATGTTGTCGGATTCAAGTGAGGACGATCCATGTGTTAATGTTAAAGGGGTTTCAACCTGAGCAGATTTCTACTTTTATAAACTGAGTTTAGATGTTACTCATATTAGGTATGATTTAGTTTTGTTCTGACGTGTATATTGCAAAAATACTACTTGTGTTAAATAAATTTTGTTAAAACATTGACACCTATAATTTCATATATTATATTGGGTTTACTGTTTTTTGAAATTTGAATGATGTGATAGTATACATAGTTACACTTTCTGATGGTAGACAGCCTAAGCAACAGGTTCAACAGTGCATCAATGACAAGACAAAAGGAAGTTACACGGTCGTTAATAGAATGCACATTTTTAGGCAGTTCTCTGCAAATGATCGGTTCTGTTGTTGACGGCAATTAAGCTCAAGCTGGTCACATTATATCAACTACTATTAGTGGAATGAATGGAGATCCCAAATAGGTATCTCGCATTTCTTAAAAAGTTTCATGTTATTGAAATCATAATATCTTACAATCTGATTATGTTTGTAATGGAAAGTTCTATTATCTTAACTCATTTGACTAATTTACCTTTGAACTCAATCTACTGAATATATTAATCATGGATGTAATATCGTTTATCCGTTTATTGATAAGAAAACAAAGAAAAAGAATTGAAGTAAATAACAAGCAAATTTCATAAGTCCTTTTATTTGAATGGATTTAATTTTAATTAACACTTTGAGTTTACAACAGTTAAAAATGATAAGAGGAATTGAAGCTTTCGTGTCACATGGAAGCATCGTGTAGAATGTTGTTCTCCAAGACATTGGTTTGGCGAATCCTCTTGTAAGGAATCTCGTGAAGCACGAGTTGACTTCAGACCGTCGTATGGAAGAGCATGGCTTTGAAAGCGCTAAAAAATCATACATTATAGGAGGCAATTTGAAAAGTGTTAACGGCTTGTGGATTTGGTACACAACTGAGGATTCGGCGTATGATGTCGTCTAGAAGATGTGGTGTATGTTTTTCAGAATATATATTCACGCTTTGTTGTTTATGCATATGTAGTCTTAACGATGAAAGGTGCAATCCTTTGTCAAAATTATCTCAAGTATCCCCTCACAAGTGACAACTCTAATATGATTCAAGTAAATTATTCTAATTACTGGCACTAACAACTGTGATTACTCATTTAAAAATCTTAACAGTTGTTTTTTCTAATCGCTGACTAATTTTTCTTTGGACGCAGAAGTATATCCTAAATTGAACATTAATCAAAGGCATGGCAAATGGAAAGAACCCAAAATACATCATAGGTAATGAAGTTGAGGCAATGGTACATTCTTCTATAGTGAAGGTAATGATTAGTATGGGTTTCAAGTAGAGCAATTATTTATAGTCTACAACTAAAATAGCTCTTACCCGGTAAAGTTAACCCATCTGAAAAAATGGTGTAAACATGTGATTTATTTTTATGGAGAACATTTGGACATATAATCAGATGTTTGCAATGACTTCGTTCGGGTCTAAGATTGATGATTCAATACCAGAAGAGGTCCTTATGTCTTCAAAGTCTTTGGTCAGGTGTATCACTGGATTGGGTCGTTGTGCCCTGCCGAGGTTTTTACAGCTTTATATTTATGAGGCGGACAATGAAGTTGAAAATAGAATGAGGCATTTTGGTGGAATACACAACAGCAACTTGGATTTCAGAATTTGTGCAAGGACTCATTCATTTTTTAGATGCTCACAATGAGTTGGTACAACTTTTTAGAGCCAGAAGGGTCTGATTTAGGGAATTAGATATTCTTCCTGAATTCAAAATATGGCTTTACAATGCTGAAAGATCCAGAGGTTATGAGCTCCCCTACGTCCAACAGTCTTGGGGCCATAGTTTTTGAGAACGGTCCTAAAATTCGCATAGATTTTGATGTGATTATCCAATAAAAAGATGGAATGCCTCAGAGAATGAACAAGTTGCGCATCATACATGTCACTGTAGTTCACTCTACTGTTTATCTACTACGGACACTCAGGGTTTCACACGAAACTCAAACTAAATTCAGCCGACGGAAGTGGGAAGGCAAAGCGAGTAACAATGAATGCATACAACGCATATCAGATGCACCCTCGAGTGAATGAATCATGGTTTTATGGAAAATTCATAGATTTCTCTTAAGGGGTAAGCATGTTGTTTAGATGTGGCCAATAAATATAAGTTAAGTCCGGGTCATCAGTACATTAGCAGATTTGATCCGCATGAGCTTCATTTCCTATTTGTTTGGGCTTAATTTTTTTGGTTTTCGGTTGTTGGTTGCAAAAGTGTTTACAATGTCTGATTTTAAACTTTGTATAGGTTGTGACTTCTTTTTGCATGGCTGTGATGCTCCCCATTGTGTTGCTATGGAAAGTAGAAGGATGTTAGAGTGCGAGAACCACGCTTGTCAGCAGCCTCCACGAGCGCAGCCGCATTGTTAAATTACCCGAGGAAAGTTTATCGACTTTTTATTGAAGAACTACCTTTTTTTATAAACTCAACAAAGTATTGTGACTAAATTTTGATTTTAAAGGATGTCGAATATCAAAGTATGATGTATCTTAACCCCATTATTTGGACTTGCAATTTTTTTTCTAACATGTCTGCATATGTTGTGTAGTGTGGTTGTAGTTGGGTAAAGTTGTATAACTGATTTTAATTGAATTTTTGTTGTATAAGAGAAATTTATGTGGTTGTAGTTGGGTAAACTTATATACACTACCGTAATAAACAATGCTACGTTGAGTTTCAATGTCGCGCTACTTTAATCCGTACATCTTTCTTAAAGTAAGGGTTGTAGATTCACGTACTGCTAAGCAAAGCAAGGGTCGTTTGGTTGTTGCAATTGGAGCGTTTGGTACTGTGTTTAGTGCTGCATGTGATAGAATGTTAAAATATTCGTACCGATACATGAAAAAAAAATGGCAAAACCCCGTGCGTGCACGGGTATTATAACTAGTTGTAAAAAGAAGAAAAAACTTGGCAGATATGGTTACAAAAGTTAGAAAGGAAAATAATTATGAAGGGCAAAATAGGATAAATACTGAAATTTGGTTGTACTAATAAGAGGATGACAGGTGTTGTAATATTGTGGTTAGGCATAATAGTAGGTCTATATTTTAGGCCTAAATATCAAAACTCAACTTAGAATACTATGTGGCTGTGTATCTTAGGCTCTGTAACCTATGATGAACTCAGGGTTGTCAATCAAAGACTTCCATTCTTTGGAAACTGATCTGAATCGAACTAATGACTTTACATCAGAAACGTTTTTGATGATTTCCGTTTGGATCTCCAAGGGAATGTTATCTGACATTTTTCAAAAAAAATATTTCTAGGGTTTATGTAACTGGCAATTGGGGGTAGTTTAGTAGTGGCTGCTGTTTGGGTTTCTCACTGCTACACTACTTTTTTTTACTCTTTTTCTTGCATGGAGGGAATAGTAGATTTGTGACATGAAACAAGCCCGACCCATTAGTTAGCTAAGACAACTTTAGCCCAGTTTTCGAGCTTTTTCTTTTGGTTCCGGTTCTAGTGTAACTGTGTCAAAAGTCGAGGTGTTCATTATTCGGGTATTATCCGAATAAAGTGAGTCGGTAAACCCTTTATGCAGTGGCGGAGACACATGAGGTCACAAGAAGGGTCATGTCATGCTTTAATGAAAAAAATGTAGTGTAAATTTTTGAAAATATTTAAGTTTTTTTTTTTAATTTAATTTTTTTAAAACTATTTTTTAGTGTAACTTATAAAGATATTAAAGTATAACTCTCGAGCCAAACTTTCTGACTCCGCCTTTGTTTTATAACCGAGTTGAATTTTCCATACCGAATTATATTATGGGTTTGGATATATGGTTTTGGAAAAATGGGAAAGTGAATCGAACAAAAAAAATATCGTAGTTCCTTCAACTCATGGTATAATGATGATGAGTTGAGTTATTTCAGAACCTTGTTTTTAAGTGGAATCTAAGGGACAGATCTGGACCATTCATTACTAAGGACCAGATCATATAATGAAAAACACAGAAGGATCAAAGTTGACAAAATGTGAAACATTTGTTAGGGACTAAAACTGAAAATGTTACTAAAACATAACAGCCGAGCCATTTTTACGTTCAGATAAAAGTTCCTTTCTCTCTCTAAAAATCAAGCGCTCTCATTTCTCTCTCTAAAACAAAATAATCCCGAACAATCGCTAAAATCAACAAAAAAACCGATCAAAACCTTCAAAACACATAAATGGATTAATCATAGCACGGCCGATCTCATTCCGCAAATAAAACGACCGAAATCAAACGAACATAAACTATGGAAAATGGTACAATTGTTATAATCCTTTATTTATTAGACGTTATATAACTATATCTAGTAATTTTGTGCTTATAAACTAATTACCTTTTTGTTTTTTATGATGTTTAAGACGCTTATTTTGTTTTTCATTGATTTAATATGCTTATTTGTTGATTTATATGATATTTTGATGATTATATGCCTATTTTGGGTGTTTCATTTGTGTATTTTGATGATTTTTGTGAAGATTAGTGATATTTTGTTAACTTTAGTTTCTAATGATTGATTATTTTCATATTATTCTGAATTTTGGCTTATTTCTTAAACTTATTTCTTATTTAGAATTTGTTTAAGAAGATTTTGTGAATTTCGTTTATGTTAGATTTTTTGTTGATAATGTGGCTTATCACCGGTGATAAGAGGCTTATCACCGGTAAAAAGAGGTTTATCACCGGTGATAAGAGGCTTATCACCGGTGATAAAGTATATCACGAAATAAACACAAAAATGGAACAAGGAACTAGTACAGCAACCTTTCCTTGAAAAAATGGTTCAAAACTCAACATGGGACTTTGGAAATATGTAATAAAGTTGATAACGATTTTTCTTTTGCGGATGATTATTTAGGAAGTGGGGTTGCGATTGATGATGATTACATTTAGGGATAGCGTTACTTTTATAACTTGAGTTCGAATTTTTTTGGCCCACCCGATAAAAAAATCATGACTTCATCGCTGTCTAGAATCAATGAAGGATTTAGTTTAGTTCATTAATTTTTTTGTCAGATTGTTGTTTTCTTCGTTTTGTTTACTATTTAGCACTCAAATTGATTCTTCGCTTTTTGTAAGAGGGTTATACATACTGTCGGGCCTAAATATGCTATAAAATATCATCCCCGATGCTGAAAATGCTTTGAGTCACTGCTACCGTTCTTGTTTTGAACTTCTCATTGAGAATAGACTTTAGAGGTTCTTCCGTGCCCATAGGCTGCACCCAATAATTCAATTTTTCCCTTTTCATATGGCGGTTTTACATGTGAAAACACTTGAGCTGATTATCCCTTCAAATTTCTGAACACAGCATTGCTATGGGGTGCATATACACAGAGGCGAAAAACTATCCACGGGAACCTGCTGCTTATGTAGCAATAAGTAAGTAAACATTGCGATTCTCTGTTTCTTATATAAACATTAAATTGCAATTAAATTTATTATGCACTACATATGCAGCATATATATATATATATATATATATATATATATATATATATATATATATATATATATATATATATATATATATATATATATATATATATATATATATATATATATATATATATATATATATATATATATATAAATTCCAATTCTTTCCCTAAGCTTCAAAAGATGTGAGGGTCGATTTCCTTTATCACTAGTCTATCGCCTTTGGATTATAGCTAGAATATCAATCACATGCATATAAAGAAAATGCATTAGGTTCCAACATCTGTTGGCAGAAGATAGATAGTCTATACCCTCTTTTTGACTAAACCCTTTTGCTACAACTCTAGCTTTATATCTCTCAACATCACCACTAGATTTATATTTCACCTTCCATAACCATTTACATGCAACAGGCTTCCTACCTTGAGGTAAGTCAACTATAATCCATGTATTGTTTCTATTAAGTGCTTCCATCTCCTCATTCATAGCCTCAACCCACCTAGGGTCTTTCACTGCCTCATTATAGGATTTAGGTTCGTGTATTTTGTTCAAGTTATTAGTGAACACAAAATTATGCATAGACAAGTTATTATAGTTCACCATAGTATTAATATCATATTTAATTCTTTTGTCAAGCACATAATCACTAAATTTACCAGGCAGCTTATGTGGTCTACTAGACCTTCTTAGCTCAGTTTTCTCTGGACTATTATTTTGAAAATGTTGATTAAATTCTATAAACTCTTCACCCTCAGAATCATAATTTTCATCATCAAGGGCAACATTATTGTCTAAATCATTAGCATCATTACTGCCTAAGTCATACTGGTTTCCAAGACTATGATCTTTATCATTCATAGACTCTGACCCCTGAGTATCACTGGTAACAATGATAGGAGTATCAGTAGATACTTTCTCAGCTAAGACATACTCTTTTAAAATGATACCTCTATCTCCTAATCTTTCATCTCTCATATCATCATAGGGATCATCAGAGTTGTTTACTGCTAAGTCAAAAATATTTAGACTATTTATACCCTGATCTTCAAAGATCAAACCACTCTTACAAACATCATTTTTGAATGTAAACACTGTTTCATAAAACTTGACATCCCTTGAGAAAAACACATTTTTTGACTCAAGACCAAACAGTTTATAACCCTTTTTAGTAAAGGAGTACCCAATGAACACACACTTTTCAGACCTAGCAGCAAACTTATCCACATTATTAAGCACAGTACTAAAACAAATACACCCAAAACTTTTTAAATGAGAGATGTTAGGTTTAATTTTATAAATCATTTCATAAGGACTTTTTCTAGAGAGGACTAAGCTAGGAATCCTGTTAATCAGATAAACAGCAGTAAGAATAGATTCAGGCCACATGTTTAAATGTAACCCCCCCTGAAACATGAGGGCTCTAGCAACATTAAGTAAATGCCTATGTTTTCTCTCAGCTATACAATTCTGCTGTGGAGTATACACACAAGTAGTTTGATGAATAACACCATTTTCCTTAATAAAACCTTCAAATTTATGATTAACAAACACTGTTCCATTATCACTTCTAAAAACTTTGATAGCAACATCAAACTGATTTTTAATTAGCTTATGAAATTCAACAAGTTTATCAAAAACCTCATCTTTGCCTTTAAGCATGTATAACCACACAGCCCGGGTATAGTCATCAACAATAGTAAGAAAGAATCTAAATCCATCTCTACTTTTTACTCTATAAGGACCCCAAACATCCAGATGAATAATTTCACCCAAACATTTGGTCTTATGATCACTTATAGGAAAAGGATCTCTAGTTTGCTTAGCCATGTGACACACATCACAAGGCTGAACATTACTTGCAGAATCAAGATGAATTTTATCCATAAGAATAGCTAAAACTTGGTCTGAGGGATGACCAAGTCTATTATGCCACACACACTTAGACAAATTACACTTAGTGATAGCACTATTAATAAACTTCCTACCTGAATCAAACAAGTAAAGTCCATTATTTTCACTACCAGTCCCCAAGAGGGACTTTTGATGAGAATCCTGAACAAAACACTTAGACTCAGTAAAGGACACAACAAACTTACTATCTTTTGCCAACTTGTGAACTGAAATAAGATTGACCTTATAACCTGGAACAACCAACACATTTTTCAAAGTAATTTTATTTGATAGTTTAAAATTTCCTACATGCTTGACATGTTCAATAGTACCATTAGGATGTGAAACAGAAATGTTCAATTTTGACACATCAATAATATCAAACAAGTGTTCAGTAGAAAAAGTCATATGTTGTGATGCTCTAGAATCAAAGATCCAACCAATATAAGTACTATAAGTACTTATATTAGTATTATAGTTAATGAATCTACAAGTGACAAAACTAATAATATGATTAGAACCAAATTTTATACCTACAGCACAAGATTGCACATCACCAATGTCAGGCTTAGAATTGATCAAAGCCATGAGTCTATTTATTTGATCAGCAGTAAATGGAAGAGATTTCCCAGATCCCTGATCAACATTATTACCAAGAGAACTAGTGACATTATTAGAACCATTAGATCCTCCAGTATTTCTTTTCTTGAAACCTGAAGGGTATCCATTAAGCTCAAAACATCTATCAACAGTATGGCCATTCATATTACAATGAGTGTAGACAAACTTATTATTATTCTTATTAGGACCTCTGTTTTGACCATTTTGATTGTTTTGAGTATTTTTATTACCATTCCAATTATTAGGTTTAGTAACAAAAGCAGTAGCAGTATTCTTATCACTAACAACATGAACCAGATTGTTCTTATGAGACTCAACCCTAGATAGAGTAGCAAAAGCAGATTTAACATCTGGCAAAGGGTCTGCAGTTAGTAATTGGCTCCTAACAACACTGAAAGTGTCATCAAGACCCATCAAAAACTGCATGAGTCTTATAAGAGCATTATGACTCTTCATTTGACGAGCACCATCACAACTACATGAAGGAAGATTGACAAGAGAGTCAAACTGCCTCCAAAGACTGTTGTAATTGTGATAGTATTCAGACAAAGAAGAGCGAGATTGAGTGAGAGAGCAAATCTTATAATGCAAATTATAGATAACAGATCCATCAATTTTATCATAAGTTTCTTTAAATTCATCCCACACATCTTTTGCATTTTTTGAGAAAATTTGTCCTTGATATAACTCAAAAGAGATACACCCAAGAATCCAAGATAAAACCACAGCATTACATCTATCCCATTGATCAGATAAAACAACATCATCAATATTTTTCTTACAAGTACCATCAATAAACCCCAATTTGTTCTTAGTATGTAACGCAAGCTTAAATGCAGCAGCCCAAACCTTATAGTTTTCAGGACCAGTGAGTTTAACACTCACAATGGGATGCCCATTTGTGTCAGTAGGGTGTAAATACAAAGGGTCATTAGTATGAATGACAGTTTCACTTTCAGTTTTAGTATCACTAACAGGATTATCATCCTGACCATCTTTCTTTGGATCAGTCATGATGAAACCACACAAATATCACAAAAGAGAAACAAAGAACCCCTTGTACCTCCTCTACAAACAACTACCAAATAGCACAAATGAAAACTAAATCAATCCACCAAGACTACCTAATCACTTCGACACCTAAAACCCCTCTAAACAAAAAATAAAAAACAAGAGAGAGCAAGAGAGGTGTTACAACACGCGCAGCTACCAGCAAAAACACCAAGAACTAATGAGATCAAGAAGATCTCACCACAACCAACAAGCACAGTGGAATAACAACCTGGAAAAAGTTAGTTATAACAAATAACCAACACAACATAACAAATATCCAAAAATTGAATGAAACCCTAATTTCTGAAATTTAGGGTTTCTTCAATTATTCTTACCAGAGATACAATTAAGCTCAATTAATCAATAAAGAACCCAATTAATCACCACAGAACACCAAGAATCAGAAAACCCCCAAATTTTAAAAACCCTAAAAAATTTAATTGATCAAAAACTTGTAATTAACCACAATTAGAACACGATTAACCACAAGATTAATCAAGATTGTTAATAAAACCGGTTTAAAACTCAGATATCAAGAACCAAAGGCTCTAATACCATATTCGATTTATAAAACAAACATAAGAAAACAATTTAATCAACCAACCTCCCCTTTATTTTTCTATAACTGCGTTAGGCTATCACTTCAAATGTGATACCTAGCTTTGTGATCGTACTTACAACTCAGAAAGAAAAGAAAATAAACGTATGATTGATCTTACAAACCAAGATCAATATACGAGTACAAAATCAACAAGATCGCTCAAATCAACAATGGAGAAACAATGTGTGTGAGATGAAAATCAAGATGCAACAAAACTGAATGACGGAATAAACAAAGAAACGAGTATATATGCAATCTTGACTAGGGTTGACTCAACTTCAGTCAACTTGCTACATTTGGTCGTTCACTTTCTCTAAACCTGTCAAACACAAACCAAACAATGCAAAGCAGAAAATATAAAAGAAATATATTTACCTTTCTTACCCTTATACTTAACTCAGTTGTCAAATTATACTTTAATAGATTGTATAGTTCTTAAAAGATTCTATGGTGTGTTAACTAAGTGTCACTTATCACAAATTCAAGTTTTTAACTCACCAAGACTCTATGGTGATTGTTGGATATAAAAAAGAGTCTCAAAGCTATATTAATGTGAAACGAAAAGCTTGTGCTGAGGTCAGAATCAAGTCTTTGACATGTGTCCGGAGCTGAATTGATAAAAAAACGTTCACGACTTAGATGCAGATCCTAACGTTCACGGCCAGTAGAATTAATTATTAGTAATTTTGTAGGTGGTAAAAATGGTGGGTCAGACGAGTCATCCGTACATAAATTTCAAATATTCCTCACATAAAAAATCGCACATACGAACACCTTTTAGTTAATTTATTACTGGATCTCACCTTGTTTGGTCTATGTCCGTATGATATAAGTGAGTCTGTTATTATACAGGCATATTGGGTCAACATTCAACAACTTCCATAGCCGAACCACCTAAATGAAGAAAAGTTGTAATAAGCATCGAGAACGAAGTAGATAGCTTTCAACCTTTAAACATTTGCAAGAGTGCTAGGAAAGGCAGAGATCCACTCTTGATATCTTAAGTTAGCTGGTTGTTATCGCTATTCATAAAGCACAAATCATTGATGGAAAAGAAATTGCACAAACAATTTGTGATGAAATTGCCTTAAAAGTCGGTATCTTGATGGAGAAATATGGCAAGGTCTGTTATTCACTCCTCCTGCGCCAGATTTTATGGTCTGTTAACTTAATGTAGGCGTATCACAAAGTCAATTTTTATAACTCCATATTCTGTTTATATTTATTTCGGGCACCCAGACTTGCTATGGTGATTGTTGGATACAGAAAAGAGTCTCAAAGCTATGTTAATATGAAAAGAAAAGCGTGTGCAGAGACTGGAATTAAGTCGATTAACATAGAGCTCTCAGAACATGCGTCCGTAGCTGTATGATCGCAAAAAATCATGAGTAATATTGTAGCTGGTAGACTGGTGGGTTAGAGGGGTTTGATATCTGGTTAAAATGGGTCATTTTCATTCTACTAATAAATTTTACTTTTTATAATAATACTAGCTGATAAGATAGTAAGTATTTGAATTTTCAAATACGATTTACATTTAGTTAAGTATACTAAATTAGGAGGTTTGATGCATTATAACTTCATTGAAATGCCTTTCAACCCGAAATCTTGAGGGTTTCCATTTTAAGGCAATTAGTCACGAACTCACGATGATACTATCAGTGACACTTAAATTTACACCGACCCAAACTTGATGAACACGACCCTGAAACTTCAACAATCCAGTAAGTACCATCTTTTAGTTAGTAAATCAAAACACTTCTTCTTTCTTTAATTAATATATTTTTAAGGGGAAAGACTAAATTTATGTAACTTATTTGTTCAAATTAACTAATGTACGTAAGATATTATTTTTATTCCGGATATACGCAACATAATTTCAAATACTTACTAATATATGCAATATTAACCAAAATGTGACTTGTTTGACCAGTTACCACTTAGAAAAGTTACAGTTTGGTCCTTTGGTCTGCGTGGACTTCCACCGTTAGTCCTTTAACATTTTTTTCATTAGAAAACTTAGCAATGATACCTTAACTTTAATACACGTATTTTATACACGTTTTTATACACACTTTTTAAATGTGTTATTATATACACGTTTTATACGCGAAAAATTCTGAACTTTGACAGACGATTTCAACGTCAAAACTTAACCCGTAAACTCCGAAAAACTCACGTTAAGTCAATGTATACGTTCTCTACAACTTTCATGTTTTATGTTTTTCATGAAAGAGACATTTAGATGGTCGAAACCCCGATTTAAAACTATGACAACAATACTAGTATTTTCGGTAATTAAGTAAATCCGACGGTCTCGGTTAGTGCTAAATACTTACTTTGAAGTCTCTAAACCTATCAATGACTAAATATACACATTCTATACGTAAAATATAATAAAACAAAGTGTAAACCTTATAAAAATAGTAGTATGATAAAAATGGAAAATTTAATAAGTACACCAGATCGTTTCCATTACGTATCTAAAAAAACCCTGTGAAAAGACTGGTATTGCTGTCTTAGTTTTAAATCGGGGTTTCGACCATCTAAATGTCTTTTTCATGAAAAACATAAAACATGAAAGTTGTAGAGAACGTATACATTGACTTAACGTGAGTTTTTCGGAGTTTACGGGTTAAGTTTTGACGTTGAAACCGTCTGTCAAAGTTCAGAATTTTTCGCGTATAAAACGTGTATATAATAACACGTTTAAAAAGTGTGTATAAAAACGTGTATAAAAATACGTGTATTAAAGTCAAGGTATCATTGCTAAGTTTTCTAATGAAAAAAATGTCAAAGGACTAACGGTAGAAGTCTACGCAGACGAAAGGACCAAACTGTAACTTTTCCAAGTGGTAACTGCTCAAACAAGTCACATTTTTGTCAATATTGCGTATATTAGTAAGTGTTTGAAATTATGTTGCGTATATCCGGAATAAAAAAATATCTTGCGTATATTAGTTAATTTGAACTAATAAGTTACATAAATTCAGCCTTTCCCCTATTTTTAATTAAATATTTTTTTAAACTTTAAAAGAGAGATAAAAACCACTTTATTTCTAAATTTAACAAAAAATCAAAAAAATGTTGAAAAAAATAAGTTAATCTTATGTAGAGGTGCCAAAATACACGGGTTCGAGTAACAAATCAAATGGATCATGGGCAAAATAGGCGCGAATCAAACGGGCACCGATTAAATGAATGCAAATCAAGCAAAAAGATAATATAAATATATATGTGTGATTAAGAAATTTAAAAATTATTGAAAATTAAACCAACAAGAAAAGAAAACAAAAAAAATTGAAAAATAAAAAATATTATATTATAAAATACAATACTCATTTGGTCCACGTATAGTCGTATATTAATAATTTTCGTTGTCCCTAAATACACTATCACTTTCAAAAAAATGACGGCTTGGTAGGTGGTTATTTGGGGTGAGGAATGGTAAACATAATGAAAATTAATGGTTGATATTCTATAATGTATTCTCTCATTACTCAAAAGTAGGTATTAAGCCATTACTCACTAAATTGGGTGTATTGAATATTGATTACCTTGTTAACTTCTTTTTGCCCATGATGTAACCTCTCCTAAAATTATGCTCCCTTTACTTTTATGAAATAATACAACAAATTTACGTATACTTCTTTTACCATAATGTATTTTTTCTAAAAATGACATCACTTCTTTTTTATCAACATACTTTGTTTACAATTTAACGTGTCAATTCAAATTCACTATCTACGTTGATACATGCGAATATCAACTTTAAACACAATTTTTATCACGGTTAAGTTCAAAAAAGATTTTATATGATGTTTTGGTAAAAAAAAGATAGCAATTTATTATTAGTAAGAATATTAAATGCAAATATTTATTATTTTGTTCTAAATTAAAAAAAAAATATTCATTAGATTTTATTTTAAAAAAAATCTAATTTATTGCAACCATTAGATTATAGTTTTATACATTGTTGTGTCATCTAATATACAAGCAGAAATATGTGTTATGTAAACCCTAACCAAGCAAAATCAATGACAATGTAATACTCATTATATTTCCTTAATATTCCCATTATCTTTTCCATTGTTATTCCTCTATTTGAATCAAGCATCACCTCATTTTACTCATATTCACCTCTAGTTATTTACAATAAACCTTTAATTTATATGCAAATTTTGTTTTATGTTTCTTTTATTTCCTCTTTATATTCGTTGAGTTCATCATACTCAACGTCGCCATCTGCATTTGTCCAAATAATCTCTCTTATTTCTCACTTTTGCGTTGTATATGTAAAAATTCATATTCTATAATCCCATCTGGCATGTCATCCCCATTGTAGTCAATCAATGAGAGGCCTTTTTAACATATGTGTTTATGAGTATTGATCCTCATTGTTCCATTTGGATATGTTTCGACCTTTGAGTAGTCAATCAATAATTTTGTGATTATGTACTTGAAGTGTTATTCTGCTCATGAATTACTAGTGATAATCATGTCGAGCAATTAATGGATACAATTGTTTGGGAGAAAAAATACGTTATAAACATAAGAACACATGCAACACAAAGTTAGGGAAAAAAATAACACATGAGAAATAACTACTCCATAAATCCTTAAAAATGAGGCATTAACTTGGTAAGGGTATATTAGGAACAACAGTAAAAACTGCGTACCTCTCTCCCCGTTTATATCCATTCAAATACGACTCACTACAGAGCTGCCACGCATCGTCACTCACAACGCTTGACCAAGGAGGTTTTGATATTTTTCCGGCGACATACCAGCGTTTTGGGATACCATTGCCGGCGAGTGAAGCCTCCCCACCCGATTCCAAGTCTGACCCAGGAACGATTGTTGTTTACGGTTGTCGTCAGTCGGTCGCCGCTGCTACCGTCACTGTCAACGACGATTATCTCTGGTACCAGAATTGTTCCTGACTCTGCTTTGTGTATAGGGCAAGGTTATCAATACCCTCCCGAAAACCCCGTAGGTACCCCTTAATTAATGGATTTTTTTATTTTGTTTATGTTATAAAACTAAGATCCTAAAAATAAATAATGCAAATTATAAAGTTTAATATGTGAAAAATAATAAGAGTCCGGTTATTTAAGATACCTTGTATCCTTTGGATACAAGGGGACAAATCTGGACCGTCCATCTCATCTTATCCAACAACCCATATTAAAAACAAAAAAAAAAAGCGGAGGGGTAGTTTCGTCATTTTACCCCTCCCACCTAACACCACCTACCACTCTCACAGATCTGGGATCGATTTCTTCTTCTTCTTCTCTCTAAAACACACATAAACACACACACACACACACACACACCCACACATATTTACATCTTAATTTATCAACAGAAACATCAAATTCATCGATCATCACCGTCACAAATCGATCATCCTCTTCATAAATAAGGTAAAGTTTATTCGATCTGTTTTGATTCATCTTTTTTAGCTTATTCGATGTGAATAAGCTTATAACTCATCTTATTTTTTATAGCTTATTTGATAAGTTACATGAATTTAACATGTCAAATGATAAGGTAACTTGATGCTTAATGTGAATAAGCTTATTGATAATCATCACCTTTATTATGATGAATTATAAGCTAACTTATTAGCTTATTTTCATGAATTATAAGGTTTTTTAGCTTAATCTCGCTGAACATATTTAGTGTAACATGTTTGTGAAGTATCATATATGATATACTATATCATATATGATATAAGCTAAAATATCATATATGATGAGATATATCATATATGATAATGTGGTTGAAAATTGAATTAACTCTTTTTTTAATGGATTAATCTGGCTGAACATATTTAGTATGACTTGCTAATGAAGTATCATATATGATATGCTATATCATATATGATATAAGCTAAATATCATATATGATCAAATATATCATATATGATTATGTGCTTGAAAATTGAATTAAATCTTTTTTTTTGTGTAGAGAAGGTTGTTTACAAGGCGTGTTGAACATTACAAGCATCCAAAAGGCCAAGAAGCTTAATGAATAAGCTCGTGAATTTTTCTTTTACGTTTATTGTTTGTTTTTTCTTGTAATCTCCTAATGGAGTTTTGAAGTATATGGACGATTTTGTAATCAATTGGTATCTCGTACAACATCTTGTTAATATGATTTAACTTTCTTGGTATTATGTCATGATGGTTTTTATAAATTAAGTCATGCGGAGTATATGATCATGCACTATCATATATGACACTCAAGAAAAACTTGGATTTAAAGAATCTGATGAATTCATGATTACAACAAAGAGTATGCACAATTAATAATCAAACACTTGTTCATAACATAAAAATGTACTTTTGAACAGAATCATATATGATAATTCAAACCGAACGTAACCTAATGTAAAATCATATATGATATACCTCTGATATCATATATGATAACAATTTATACAAAATCAAAAAAATGCAAAAAAACAGATTATCAAATGATGAATTCATGAACAACGCCTACTCCGTCTTGATCCTTAAAACATATCCATGCACATCCTCTTGTTATAATCAACATCTCTCTCTGCTTTGCTACAAAGCTGCCAATCGCACCATCTCTGTCTGACTGCATTTATAAAAGATAAAAAGAACATATTATGCAACATTTTAACACCAAAATAAATTACTCATATATATGATAGAAGACAAGTTTCAAGAGTTTATATTGATTTCTAAAAAATACTCATACATAATCTGTTTTTTCCTATGGTTTATTTGATATATCATATATGATAGTTATATCATATATGATATATCATCAGTTATCATATATGATATATCTATCATATATGAAAAGTGATGATATATCATATATGATATATATATATATCATACATGATATATCAAGCTTATTGCAGCCTACATCAGCAAACTTAATCCAACTTACATAAAATACCTTACGATTTGTCAACATAAGCTAATAAGCTAGCTTATTCATAACTCTCGTGTAATTTGTAAGCTTATTCACATAACTCCTATCTAATTCTCAAGATTATTTATAACTCTCATCTAATTAAAAATCTTATTCAAACAAATAAGCTTATTCACATAAATCACCTAATTAAAAGCTAATTAGAATAAATTGATCAAAATAAGAACAATCAATCGGAATAATTAGATCAAAATAAGAACTATCAATCGGCATATTTCGTTCAAAAAAGCTAATGAAAATAAATTAATAAGCTTATTCAAAATCAAATAAGCTAAAAAAAATAAGCATAGATTATAAGAATACAAACCTGAAATGAATTCGTGTTAAGTAATCGATCTAATTAATCGATTGTGATGGATTCATGATGATGTTGTGATTGTTCGCTTCAAATTTTAGAGAGAGAAAGTAGATCGGGGTAGAGAGAGAAGTGAAAGAACGGGGTGTGTGTTTTTATGAGAAAGAAAGGAGAAAGTTGTGTAAATTGGGGATTTAATCTCAGCCCTTTAATGAGATGGAGATGGATGGTGGGGATGAGTCCCCTTGTATCCTAGAAAACTTTGGTATCCAAAAGAACTTAAATCAAATAATAAACATAAAAAATAAAGAACCGAAACCGATAAAAAACTTTGTTGGACTGTAAACTCTAAGGAAAAGAAGACAAAAAGTACAATTTTTTTTACCTTTTATACTTTTTAGATTATTTAGGAGAGTATTAAAAATAAGACCCTTGTGTATATGTTACATTTATTTTGCTTCCTTTGTGTTCCTTTGTGTTTCGTGTATAGTGTATTTTGTTTTCGTCTGCTTACACTTTTAATTGCTATTTTTATATTATTTTCATTCTCATTTTGCTTTAGATGTTGTTTGCTTTTTAAGAGCTTTTTTGCTTGAATTTGATTAACATGTCTGAATATTTAGATATGGTTTAAAAATCTGAATCTGATACGTATAAGACTATCTGTTTTTCTAAAATGTCTTGATATTATAATTTTTCACTTTTTGCAATTAAAATATAAAAATTAATTTTAAAATAAGAAAACGTGAATTAATCATTTAAAAACATAATAATTGGTTGACATGATAGTCAATAAAACTTAACTATGTAATAAAATTATAACCAAAATGTAAAATAACAATTTTCTACTCCCTCCGTCCTATAATAGTAGTCCACCGACAAAAAACACGCAGTTTAATAAAAATATCACTTTTTCAGTTTTCTCTCTCTTACTTTATACACAATGACAGTTTTACCCTTAACCAATTAATTTACAACTTCTTTATTTTTTGTAATAATACCCTTAAATGAGGGTGATAGAGTAAAATTAATCTAAATTCTTTATCTATTTTTGGAAGTGGACTATTAATATGGGACATCCAAAAATAGTAACATGGACGGTTATTATGGGACGGAGGGAGTACTAGTTTAACAAATTAATACATATAACTGTTTTAGGAAGTGTTTGGATTATTTTATTATTTCCGAAGGTTTAGGCGGGAGAAAAAAAAACACGTGTCCTTAAATTCTCTCGGTAGTGCGTCCTCCACTTTCTTCAGTTCTTGGTTTTGGACGTGACACGTAAACCATTATACTTGGTAAATTGTTGCTCTCTCAAAGTGAACAGTAAGTATTTTTTATTATTTTACCACGGTAGGACGCACATTAATTGCTGGCTTATAAACAAATCCCGCTAACATGGATAAGGTGTCTTGATTGCATGTTAACAAGGGTTCTTACTTTGCCATCTGTCCTTTCTCAGTCGATATATATAATAGTTGGTTTTAGGATTTCAGTTTTGGTCGCCATTTGTTTTTTTTTATCACAAATCAAGTTTAGTTTTTTTTTCTTAATATGCTTTCTGGGTTTTTATGATTTGATTGTCATCATATATATATGTGTTTTTTTAATTGCTATATATGTTTTGTTGCAGATCTTGATTGAATCGGCTCGGCTTGAAGGTATTCTTTCTTTTTTTATGGGTTGTTTTTCTATTTGATTATATGGGTGTGATTTCATTATAGAATTGGAGTAGGCTTTTGGTTTGATTTGATTGAAATTAGTGTTTTGTTGGGTTTTGGAAAGTGTGAATTTGGGGTAATAATTATGTGTCAAATTTTGTCTTTTTTATATCAGGTACCACTGCAGCAGTTGAGATGGTGGTGACGAAGCAACAAAGATGGTTGTTGCAGGTATGTTGTTTTACAAGATTCAAATATTTTTTTTAAAGTAAAGGGTTTGGTTTATGAATTTGGGTGTTTGTATCAGGTTTATAGCTTTAAGTTTTTTAAGATCCCTGACTGGCTTACCATATTTGTATGGCAGACTGAGAAGAGATGGATTTCGAAATTATTTATATGTTGTTTTAGGCATATTTTTTAACTGTTCCTATGGCTTAAAGCTTAGTTGTGTTTCTTTCATGAATATAGTGTTTGGTGATATTATTGATTAGAATCAATTAGATTCCAATCGAAACAATAATCTCATGTGATATGATAGGGCAAGATGTATGTAAATAGTATATTGCGGCATTTGAACATCCTAGATGAGTCGGAGTCGAATGTGAATTTAGACTTCAATATTATTCACGAGAAATTAAATAATGATTGGTTCCCTTGGTATAAATAACTCGCTATCCGCTTTACTGTGACTTCGTACGTAACACCAGTCTTATTATTTCATTACTTTTGATTAGGTCCATGAAGCAGAAATATTTTGTATTGCAGCACTACATGAGGAGGGACGAAAACTGGGCTTACGGTATGAAGCGTGATGGAGTTGATGCAACAGCCCAATCAGCGGCTACTTGAAATGCTTGGGTCGCTCGACGTAGTGATAAAACCAAGTTAAGCAAGATTCTAGCGGTAAGCATGTTTTACATTTGAGTAATAATTGGTCAAATTTAGATATACAAACTTGATGGGTGAAAGGCGCTGCCAAGAATGTTTGATAAGTATATAGCCTAGACAATTTTGAATATGTTTGATATGTGGTAGTTTTTTATTTGCAAACAACTACTATTGTTTTGGATATTTCACAGAATGTTCAACTATGGTGCTAGAGTTAATACGCGTTAGTGTCGCTATTGCAATTTGTGGACTCCAGCACGCGGGTAATTCGAATTATCTATAGTTTGTTATATGCCTATGATTGTTAATAGCTTCATCAACTAGGGTGTTTTTTAATGTTAGGCAAACATGCGTCGATTCTCATGTGGCTGCAAGAATTGTTATGGAATTCAAACTCTTCACATGAGCGTGTGACAGCGTAAGAAATGAGAAGGTACTGGCCCTTTGGTTATTTATAAAACTTTAATGGTGTAAAGCCCTTTACCAATACTAGAATGGTACCCGCGCAATGCGGCGACGAGTACCTAATAACGAATTTTGAGACTAACAAATATTAATCTTTTAGTCATTGTAAAGTTATTAAAAATCAAATTAAAAAACCCACTAAAATTAAAAAAGACTAAAAGTTGATAAAAATATATCAAAATGGATATCGAATTAAAAAACACAAAATTTTAAAACATATAGTGAAATTAGATTACAAAAATAATAAATAAATAAAAAGTTTTTTCGATTTAAAAGAAAAAATGTTATTTTAAAAGGTTGTTACAAAAGGTTGTTAAAAAAGGTTATATTATATAATGTTAGATGAAAATATCTACAACTTGCTTTATTTAGTAGGTAAAAGAGTCTGAATTTTCAGCCTTGCTATTTTAAGAAGTTCCTAAATGCATTATAAAGTAGTATAGATTAGCTTCTTGATATGCAAAAGAAGTTCGGGAAAGATTTATGTGAAATTGAATTCTGATTTTTGTATATCTATGATTATGTTTTACAGTAGTTCCTTGGGTTAAAGATATGGTTCTTAAAGTGATGGCTGCCACAGACTACAAACTGCCTCATTGGTATGTTTGTGGTAAACTATATTACAATCCAGTTTGCTTTGCATTTATGCTTTTTATTCACCATAAAGGCATAGATGCATTTGTATATTGGTTAGCATTAAGTAGAACTGAATTTTTGTAGCTGTCTTGGTGTAAAGGTCTAGAAATCCTAATTATTTTGTTTTTCATCATTTAGGAGCAAGAAATCTCAAGCAAGCTGCAAGATGGGAAGTGAGTTAGGACTAAAGTTGATTCGAATTATTAAACTGTTTCAGTTATGGTGCGAAGATCATGCATATGACATCTAAGATAAAAGCTTTAGGAAAACCTTCAGTATTAAAGTGGGATTGTAACTCTTGCAAGCTTCTAAATGCTTAATGTGTCAAAATCTGTGATATCTATTACAAACCATGTCTCATACTTTGTTTTATGGAAACACTTATTGTAACTAATTGATGCTACTTCGACAACTGATATTTCAGAAACACGAGCTGCGTTGTGCCAGTGAAGACCCACCGCAGCGAAGCGCGGGTTTTCCATACTTGTTGAATAACAATGGCGTGAAGGAAAAAAAGAACAAGGATAATCGAGTATTCATGGATTTAAGAATCTTGATATTTTAAATCATGAACGAATCAAAAGAGAAAATAGAGATAAAGTATATCTCACTAACAATTGTTGAAATATATTATGGTTTAACAAAACAACTAGGAGACATCTTGATTATAACTCGTTGAGTAGAGATAGATGAACAGATCAAAAAGGGGTATAGAGAATTGAGAAAGCTGTTCAGGCTTTCAGATATATATTAGACATTATTTAACCTCTTATTGAAAAGGATGTTTTTCAGACTTTTAAGACTCTGAGATCTGAAAAGAAACAAACACACTGAACTCAAAAATATATGACCGAGTCAGATTTAAAATGTCATTCTGATGTAATTTAAAAAAAACAAAAAGCACCATACTGTTTTCTTCTCCCTCTTTGTTCTTACCCCTTAGGTTCTAGTGCCTTTATTATTTTTTTGCACTCTTTAGGGGATGATAAAGGCCGTTGATAGTAATGGTCACGTGGGGTCATGTCCTTCTTGATTGCGAGGGGTTGGAGGAGAGTAGGTAGATTAGAATGTACATGTAGGTTGAGGGTGGGAACGTGGAGCGTAAGGTCTTTGACTGGTATGCTTTTGGAGCTTATTGACGTTTTGGGTAGACATAAGGTTGACATTGCTTTATTTTAGGAGACCAAATGGAAGGGGTCTAAGGCGAGAGGGGGAAAGGGGTACAAGCTATGGTACTCGGGCTCTAAGACGACAAGAAATAGGGTAGGTGTCATTGTGGTTTCGAGACTTAAGGATAAAGTAGTGCAAGTTACCAGGTGTAGTGATAGTTTCATGGTGATTTATTTGGTCACTAAGGGAGACACCGTTAACGTAATTAGCGCCTATTCCCCGCAGATGGGACTTAGTGACGCGGTTAAGAAGAGCTTTTGGGACGATCTTGATGAGGTTGTGAGGGGGTACCCGGATGACTAGCGTTTGATTTTGGGGGTGATTTGAACGATCACATCAGAGCCGCAGTGGATGGATATGAAGGGGCTCACGAAGGCTTTGGCTACGAAGCTAGAAATGAGGAAGGGCAGATGATTTTAGAGTTTTTTACCACTCACGACTCGGTAGTAGCGAATTCTTGCTTCAAGAAGAGTGACACGCACTTAATTACCTTCCAGAGTGAGGGCCACAACACCGAAATTTACTATGTGTTGGTCCGAATAGGGGACCTTTGAGAATGTAAGGACTGTAGGGCTTTCCCTAGCGAGAGTGGCCAATCACAACACAGATTGGTAACATCTAAGGTTCTCTTTCCAACGGCACGGGAGGGAATCGAGAATGAGGACGAGGATCTTGTGGAAGAACTTAAACGGAGATGCGATAAAGACTTTTAGAGTGTCAGTATTGGAGAAACTTTATGTTGTGGAGCGACGCGAATGAGTTGTGGAACACACTTCCATGCGTCATTAGAGACGCGACAAAGGACTCCGTAGGAATGGCTAGTGATTCTGCAAGAACGCACTTAACACACAGGGAATCTTGGTGGTTTAGTGAGGAGGTGCAAACCAAAGTAGCCACGAAAAAATCTAGTTTCAAAGAGCTTCTTATGTGCCGCGAGGGCAGCCAAGAGGATGGAGATAGAGCAAAGGAGAGGTATAAAGTAGCCGAAAGAGAGGCGATATTAGTAGTGGCCTGAGCGAAAGATATAGCATACGAAGACTTGTATAAGAAATTGGACACTATAGAGGGGCAAACGATATATAGAAGATTGTTGAAGCCCAAGAGATCAGAATAAGGGATTTAGGAAACATAAGATACATCAAAGATGAAGGAGGTCGAACCATGGTAATGGAAGAAGATATCAAGAAAAGATAGGGAGAGTATTTCTCCGCACTTTTCAGCGAGAGTAGCCTTGAAAGAAACATAAAGCTACAGAACTCAAGTCAAGATCTGGTTTTCAATTGCTACTACTCTAGGATTGATGTGACTCTAATTACACGTCTTATTTCCTCGTAAAACACGCTTCAAATGAGTAAAATATCATAAAAAATGCACAATATATGCTTGTTTTCTTGTTTGTGTATGTTCAGGTACAGATATCGAGAAATTACAAAGAAATACCAAAATTAAAAAAACAGACACGAGGAACGAAGATGTACAAGAAAACAAAATTCGGATGTCATTTTACGGTTTTTAAAACCTTTAAGATCTAAAATTACCCTTTGCCCTTGAAGAATTGTAAAATTATCATTTTGCCCCTCAACTTTCTCAATTATACACTTTATACCCTTTCATTATCCTAAAGTTTCAAAAGGGTCCTTGAAGTTTGCTTATTATACATGATTAGTTACTTGAATTTATTAAATAAAGGAGAGGGACTAGTTTTGACAAGTTTGGAAAGTTAAAAGGTGTTAACAAGTTAGAAGGGCCAAACTTGCCAATTCTTAAAGTAATATCAGCCCCAAGTCAACAAAAATACAAGGACTGGTCTTTTCAAATCACCAAAGTTTCATCAACCTATTGTTTTTCAAGTTGAAGGACTAAAGTTGTCATCTGCAAACTTCATATGAATGTTATTAGAAGGCAACGAATGATAACCAAGTCCAATGATGAATTATGTCATTTCCCAAAGTTAGCCCATCCTAAATAGTTTTATTTCACCCCCTGCTCACTAATTAATATTAATTCAAATTAATTAGTTGGGGAAACACCCAAAATGGTTAAATCCATTGTTCTTAACTTCTTATATTGTTATTCTCCAAACCATGCCCATGCTTAAACATTAGCAAACTAACAGGATTTTGGCTAGAACTTTCCAAAAATATAATTAAGCTCATAATCTACTCAACCCATGTGATAAACTCAGCTCCACGTCACCGACAGGTCCTCACTAAGAGCTGGCAATGTCACGGGTTTGCAAGAAGACAACAATCCTTTGACCAATGAACGTCTAGGATCCATTTGTGTGATCACCACAACAATCCAAGGGTTTTGAAGCATCTTACATACTGGAAAATCACATAGGATACCAAGAATGAAGATTTGAATTTGGCATATCCAATAGAATATTCCATGGGCATTTTAGAGATTTTGAATAATGTTTCGAGCCAGGGTTTCATGTTTGTTCATTGTATAATAGCATAGTTAGACTTAGCATTCCCTTGTTCCAGTTTTTATATTGAAGATACTTGTAATTGAAACAAATTTGCTTGAATATAAGAATTGAGTTCCTTTTATTTCTTGCATTTTAACTTACAAGTCTTTTAAGTTTCTACACTTTATTTTAAAAGTCATTTACATTCCTATCTCTTTTCTTAAATTTTTTGAATCAAAAAGAAATTTACCTTTTTTATCACTGTTCATTAAGCATAAGTTATAAGCTTTCTAACAAAAAGTTATGACTTAAGATTATGAGGTTGTTTTATTTATTTTCTTGCAAAGATTTTAGTTCTAAAGTGTTTTTTTATAAAAGTGATTTTTTTTTATTTTTGACTGTCCACTGTAGCATTAAGTGATCTTATAGCTTATTTGACACATAAACTATAAGACTAGCTTATTGGTACTTCTACTTTGTTGTTTGCTGCTTGTTTCAGTTTACAAAAAAAGTTGATGTCCTTTGTTTTAAGTTCAAAGAATGTTTATGTTTCTGAGATTGTAGATGATAAGTTGATAAGCTCATTCATAATCCAAGTAGTGGGTGTTGATAGGTTGAAAAATAGATGGTAAGTGCTTATAGTAAGCTTGGTTGAGGTGGATTGTGCCTCAATTCAATGTAAGTGTCTCTCTTTTCTTCTGGTTACTTACTTTATCTTAAACTGCTTATTTTATATGCTTGCTTATTTTGCTTATTGGATTGATTTTTCTTGTTTAATTTATTTGCTTTTCTGCTCATGTTATCATGTTATTATTTATGTTTTTTATTTACCTTATCTTCCTTTGTGTTTCAATTCCAGTCTTTAAATTTCATTTTCTATATTTGAAAGGGGCGTTTGGGATAACTGCTCAGATCTAGCAACCTTTAAGGTTAGGCTTCAAGTCTCTTGTAGATCTCTTTTGAGGTTTAGAATATCTTGTTTGCACCTTTGTTTCTACTTTAGATAAGATTAATAAAAAAAAGTTGTGTGTTCTTATTTTCTGAGTTCACTAAATCAATAGGTATTGAATTTCTCTAGTTGTTGTTATGTGTTGATTTTGATGTCTGATTTTAATTTGTTATCTAAGAAACATAGATATCTGATAGGTCTCTTAGTGGTGTTGCATTAGGCTTGAACTGAACACTCAACTTGGCCAAAATGTGGCCAAGTTCATGCCATAACCACCAGTAGCCTTTACTTGATGAGCATTAGATTCTAGGTTTAGATTTTAAGAATCCAAGTAGGTTTAGGGTAGTGCTTTATATGTTGTAATAAGTTTAATGTTTACATCTTATATTGGCATCTTATGTTAAGTTGAAAATCAAAGTTATTCACATTGCTTTAGTTAAAGTGCATTGTTCATTCTTGCAATTTTTCTTTTCTTTTGATTCTATGTGAGTTTGATATGTGTTGGTGATTTGTGTTTTTTTTGTTGTTTTATACTTGTACTAACCCCCCTAATAAGCAACCGCTTATTATGGGCTTATTCCAAGAACAAAAAGAAAATAAATTAAATTCCACAAAAAGGTGTGGTTAGGACTCGAACCCCCACCCTTTCACTCACACACTCATACTCATCCGTTGTGGCATTGGGTCTTTTTCATAAGACCTGGCGATGGTTTTATTTATATACTATTTTATTCTTATTATTTCTAAATAAGCTAGTAAGCTTATCCCCTTTTTCTGCTTAATCCCATCAAGCAATAACTTTTGTTTATAGTTTAAACTCTTTTTCCTTGTGTATTTTCCTAGCTTTATAAGTTTTGTCGTTTGTAGTTTGATTTTTATTATGAAACGAACTTATTTTCATTTCTATTTTGGGCTTATTGGGTCATACAACTTATTGTTGTGGGCTTATTGCAACTTTTATTCTTCTTGAGTCTTTATAATCCCTTTTTACTTGTTTTCCCAAAATTTCAAGACATATAGTCGTGTGTTAACAAAAAACGACTATTTTATCTTATTAAACTTTTGCTTTTAACATATTTCTAGCTTATTTTTATATCTTTTTTCAAAATTCATTTTGCATTAGTTTTCAATTATTAAAAAGGCCCTCTCTTGCAAAAGTAAGCTTCTAAGCATATCTCTTTAGCTTTTTGGCTTTTTACAAAGTGCTTATAGCTTATTTTGATAACCTACACCTTGCTGTTTTCAATTTTTCTTTTTGAAAAACATTTTTATTGCTTAAAAACTGAGTTAGGTTACATAAGTTCTCTGATAAGTCAAATCTATAGCTTATTGGGGCTTATTAGGCCCAACAAGGTAGCTTATAGCTTATTTGAGGCTTATAGAAGCTTTTTCAGCCTTTGTGTCAGTTTAAAGTTGTTCAAAATTGAATTTCGATCTGGTAGCACTTTTCTTTTTCTATTTTTCAAAAGTTCTCTTGTTGGGTCAAAAAAACCATTAAACCTCAACTCTATTTTGGTTTCTGGCTGTTTTAGGCCCATTTAGGTTTTAAAATCAATTTTTATTTTTATTTTTGGTTTATTTAAGTTATTTAGAAGTAATTTTAAAATTCTGAAATTTTTGATATTTTTATTATTTTATTATTATTTTCTCGATTTACGTGATTCCCGTAATTCGTCTTTGTTTTTAGTCATTTTTAGAGTAGAATCATCTTTTAATTTAAAACATTTCTTTGCTGATCATCAGTTAATCTAAAAACGTATTTTAAAAGTGACCTTCAACTTCTCGATCTACAACGAACTTGTGGTTTTGTCGTTTTTATGTTTTTGACCCTCGTCTTTCTCGTAATTACATTCTACCCCTTTTCTATCAACTATTAAGGATCAACTAAGGGGAAGTAAGGGTTGCTTTGTAGAAGATGGGTAGAAACAAAACTGTAGGCCCGAACTAAATCCTGATAGACGCTTGAAGTTCCCTTGAAGATGAGGTACTAAAGAAGTTAACTTGCCTTTTCAAAAAGATCTTCTCTAGCGCTAAGATGCTAGATGAATGGAGGCTTAGTGAAGTCATTCCCATTTACACGAACAAGGGGGCGCTCAAACCTGTAGCAACTATAGGGGCATTAAGCTTCTTGGTCACACCATGAAGCTTTGGGAGAGAGTTATCGACAGAAGATTAAGAAGGGAGACAAGGGTATCAGGGAACCAATTCGGTTTAATGTTTGGAAGGTCCTCGACAGAGGAGATTCACATCCTTAGAAGCCTTATGGAGAAGTATAGGGTAAGACAAAGATATGCTTATGGATTTTCTGGATTTGGAAAAGGCATACGACAACGTCCCACGCGAGTTGATTTGGACGCTTATAGATCAAGGAAAGCCAATGAGATACTTACGAGTCGTAAAGGATATTTACGAGGGTGCAAAGACCCACGTAAGGAGACAGTGGGGACCATCGAGTTTTTCCTGGTGGAAGTAGGTATCCATCAGGTATCTACGATTAGACCTTACCTCTTCGCCTTGATATTGGATGAGATCTCAAGAGGGATTCAAGAGGACATAGTGCATGGTATTTGCAGATGATATTGTATTGGTCGCATAATCGACCAAATGTTTCAACAACAGACTTGAGTGTCAGAGAGAGGCACTAAAAGTCAATGGCCTCAGGGTAAGCATGGAGAAGACTGAATACCTAAGATGTGATTGTTGGGATGTGGGTAAGTCATAGTTAGTATTTTATACGACCAGTAGTACATGCGCCTAAGAGGTCACACACTTAGACATCTAGATCATCTTTTATAAAGTTATACAATATAATATGGATATATTTATTATGTAAACTTAGTTTGATAAAAGTGTATACTTATTGGTAATTAATTAATAAGTTAAAAGATTTAACAATGATTAATTAATAAGATTTAATACTTTAAGGTAATTATTATAATTACATGTTTAAGTATACAGAAAGTCAAAAAGTCAAACCATGTCAAAGAGAAGGGGAAAAGAAAGTTTTTGATTCTAGAATATTACTCCCTCCATCCCAAAATTATTGTCCACCGACAAAAAACACACAATTTAAGAAAAAGTATCACCTTTACAGTTTTGCATAAAGACAGTTTTACCCTTAACTAATTAATTTAAATCCTCTTTAAAATTTTTAATTATAATTTCAACTAAGGGTAATATAGTAATCTCGACCTAAACTTCCTACCTATTTTTAGAAGTAGACAATTAATTTGGGACAACTCGAAAAGGAAATGTGGACATATTTTTTGGACGGAGGTAGTATTTACTTAGAGGTTCTAACACCCCCAATTTATCATGCGCAGCGGAATATCACAATTGGGTGCTAGTCAACGAATTATCACACATAAGCCATATTGAACGACTCAAAAGAGACGTTTAAACATTAAGTAAATTTAAACCATGTTAAATTACAACAACAACAACAACAATGTCTAATTGTTTCCAACCCCAAAAGTCATAAACAGAGTAGCGTTAGGTCCCCACAAATCTCAACCCATAAAAACCAACGGAATTGTTTTACAAGACATCATGAAATATAAATTGTCTTTGATAAAAAGGGAGGAAAACAAGTTAGACCGACCACAAGCCACAACAACATCCATACCATGCTCCGCCACAATCATCTTCGATTACCTGAAACACATGCTTAAAATCGTTAACAAATAATGTTGAGCGAGATCTATAGGTTTACAAAATCACAATTGAACATAAGTATAAAAATCGTTCACGATTATTCAATAGTATGTTGATCATTACAAACTATTATTGGGTATTACTCATTATAGCATAAGGTATTTAATTATGTTTAAGCTCATGACACCGACCCCATAAACTAATCACCCGCGCCAAATGCCGGCGTGATTTAAATAAAATCACTGTCCCTCTTAGGTATTTGTTGCCAATAATACCTTTTTCTCAACACAAGTTATCCATACGCAGAGGGTACTCAACGTACTAGCTCTCTTCTAGGATAGGGTCGTCAACCCAATAATACTTTCAATTGTTCAAGCGGCTATTTCCAATCCACACAAGGATCAAACAATAGTTAACGGTTCATGAATTTAGGGTCTTTAGCAACTAGCTACTTAACATAATTCAAGACATCATTCGGGTCTAATAATCATCCACGACTTATGTTCCTTTTCATTTAAATAACATGTATCCCCCTCGCGGGTTTAGAAAGCGAGGCTATAGACTCACCTTAAGTAGTAGTGGTAGTATTAGCAAAGACGTAGACGAAAACAATCATCGACGATGAGGACGCCCAGGGAAATCAAATACAACACCTAACAAACAAACGTGAAATGAATCAACACCTTCAAGTACCTTCAAGTACTGTATGTACATAATTAAGAACACTCAAAGTTCATATAAACTCACACCAAAAATCCAAACAAGTGATATCTACTAGACACGTTCATTGTTATACGTTATTAAAACTATTACTCCAATTACAATTCTGCCGGTACATACCTAATGTACGGACTGAATTCCCATACTTAAACATCACGAATTTTTACGAAACTCGCTGTAGACTTCACTTACATCATGTATAAATCTCACAAAAATTTTTATAAAAAGATTTTACTTTTAAGTCACGCTGCCCAACACATTTCCAACCTTCAAAATCTGGGCAGATTTGCACCCTTACGTCGTAAAACCATTTCGACTCACTTAACAAATTCCATTTGTAAAACCAATTATTAATTTTGAAAATAGACTTATAACTCCAGGTATTAAGCTAAAGAACATCCCTCAACCATTTTTGAAACTCTACTTATAGTCCCCGAGATTTGACCTAATATCGAACACAAATTCGGATTGCGTCGATACTCGCCTCCCGATACCCGAATTTTCAAACTTACAAACTTTTGACTCGTTTGGAGTTAAAACCTCTATCTTATACCAAAACGAATGTATAAATAAGCTCTACAACTAAATTCAATAATAAGAACCTGGACTTAAACTTAAAACCACGAAAAATGGCCTTAAACAATCTGTTCTAAAAAGACACTTTAAAAATCATACCTACACTTGTTTTCAATCCATTCCATCAACTCCTATACCCCTAATATCATCACTAAATCATTCTAACAGATTCATATCATCCTATATCACTTGTTTGAATCATCTTCATCAAAAACCCATTTCATAAATAAACCCTTACACATGTTTAAATAATTTCTAAAGCTTAAAAACATCATTATAAACATAACCTCATACACAAAATAAATCAAACACCAAAAATAAAACAAACACCCCCTTGGCCGTGGGTTTTAGGATCAAAACACCAAATAAAAATATTTTCCATCTTGTTTTATTAGTCAATTATCATCACAAACACTTAATTAAAACATGCACATAGTTTAATTAGATCAAAACCCCCTTTTTAAAAATCATAAATTTTTGGAAAAGTTAAATGGATACCTGTATGTTTTTAATGTTTAAAAACACTTACAATGAGATTCTAAGGTGTGGTCTATGATTAGTTTCTTCAAAAACTAAAATGGTGGTGGAGTGGTGGTGGTATGGTGGCTGACGGCTAAGAGATAGGAGAGGGGAGAGGGATAAATTTTTGAAAGTTAAAATTGAAAGTGTGTGTTTGGTTGCTGCCTTTTGTAAGTTAGGAGGGGTTAAAATTGCCAACTTAACTATCTTTTGGCCTTTTAACAAAACAACTATTTAAAGATCGGGAATATAACCCACTAGTTGGTTTTGAATTTTTGCGAGAGTCGGGGTTCGTCCCGGCTACCTCAAAATACTTTTAGATGGTTCAAACGCACACAAAATGGAATAAAAACGGTTCCGACTCGACTTAACACGCAATAAAAATAAAAACTTCGAAAAAATCCAAATATCGATCAATCGATAATAAAAGATAAATTTTGGGCATCCGTCGGTATCGTAGTCGTTATCGGTTCTTCTTAAATTGTCAAACGTTAAAATTAAGACCTCCAACATTGGTTTCAACTTAAACCGTCAAACATATGACCAACAAAAGATCTTAAAAATTTCAAAAATATACGTAAATTAAGGAATAATAGTGACCTCAGTTTTTGGGTATCACATTCTCCCCTCCTTAAGGGAATGACGTCCCGGCGTTCGCCTCTTCTTATACTCACATTTCGTACCACTAGAACAAATGAGGATACTTTTCCTTAAAGAAGTCCTCACGTTCCCACGTAAATTCCGGTCCACGCCTAGAATTCCATCGTACCTTCACAATGGGAATTATACTATGCTTCAATCTCTTGACTTCTCGGTCCATAATCTCCACTGGTTCCTCCACAAAATGCAATTTTTCATCGAGCTGAATCTCATCCAAAGGAATTACCAAATCCTTATCTGCCAAACACTTCTTCAGATTTGACGTGTGTAACTTGTTATGAATAACACTAAGCTCCTTTGGTAAATCCAATTTATAAGCAACTGGTCCAATTCGTTTAATGATCTTAAATGGTCCAATATACCTCGGACTCAACTTTCCTCTTTTCCAAAAACAAATTACACCTTTCCATGGCGATACGTCAAGCATAACCATGTCCCCAACTTCGAATTCCAACGGTTTCCTCCTATTATCGTCATAACTATTATGTCGGCTTCTTGCAGCAAGCAGTCGGTTCTTAATTTGCATAATCTTCTCGGTAGTCTCTAAAATCATCTCAGGTCCAGTCAATTGACTTTCTCCTACTTCACTCCAACACATTAGAGATCTACATTTCCGTCCATACAAAGCTTCAAACGACGCTGCCTTAATACTTGCATGATAATTGTTGTTATTCGAAAACTCCACTAAAGGCAAATGACGTTCCCAGCTTCCACCAAAATCAATAACACACGCTCGAAGCATGTCTTCCAACGTCTGAATAGTCCTTTCGCTCTGGCCATCGCTCTCGGGATGATAGGCCGTACTCAAACTCAACTCAGTGCCTAACGCACGCTGAAGAGATCTCCAAAACTCCGAAGTAAATCTATTGTCGCGATCCGATATAATCGATAAAGGTACTTCATGTCGACAAACGATCTCCTTCACATACACACTAGTAAGTCTCTCCATACCATCCATCTTCTTCATAGGTAAAAAGTGAGCAGATTTCGTCAATCTATCCACGATCACCCAGATCATATCATAACCACTAGGAGTTCTTGGTAATCCCATCACAAAATCCATAGCGATCTTCTCCCACTTCCATTCAGGAATCTCTGGTTGCACCAATAATCCAGACGGTCTCTTGTGTTCAGCCTTAACTTTCGCATAAGTCAAGCACTTACTAACGTATCGAGCAATGTCTGCCTTCATATTCAGCCACCAATACACTTTCTTCATGTCATGATACATCTTATCCGATCCAGGATGTATCGAATACTTCGTCTTATGAGATTCGTTCATAACCAAATCTCGCACTCCAGGCACTCCTTCCTCAGGTTGACATAACGGTAACCAAATTCGATTCTCGAAATACCTCATTCCATCCGACTTCACCATAAAAGGCGGTTTCATCATTCTTACCAAATTATCTGCCTTGACATTATCTCTCATCAACCCGTTTGCTTGAGCCTTCAATATCATTCTAGTCAAATCAAAACTCTCCGTCATCACCAAAGCTCTAACTCTAAGAGGCTTTTCTTTTTCCTTCCTACTAAGTGCATCAACTACTACATTCGCCTTTCCAGGATGGTAGCGAATCTCGCAGTCATAATCACTCAGTAACTCCACACATCTCATTTGCCTCATATTTAACTCTTTTTGGTCTAAAATATGTTGCAAAATCTTGTGGTCCGTGAACACAGCACACTTGGTTCCGTACAAGTAGTGTCTCCACAACTTCAACGCAAAAAGTACATCACCTAGTTCCAAATCATGCATAGTGTAGTTCTCCTCATGCTTCCTCAATTTCTTAGACGCGTAAGCGATCACCTTTTCACGTTGCATCAATACCGCTCCATAACCCTTGTGAGACACATCACAATAGACCATAAAGTCTTCAATTCCTTCCGGTAATGATAAAATTGGAGCAGAACACAACTTGTCCTTAAGCGTTTTAAAAGCAGCTTCTTCATCATTTCCCCACTCAAATGCCTGATTCTTCTCAGTAATCTTAGTCAACGGCTTCGTGATCAACGAAAACCTTTGATGAATCTCCGATAATAACCAGCTAAACCAAGAAATTGCCTAACTTCAGTCAGCGTTGTTGGTACCGACCAACCCTTAGTTTCCTCAATCTTGGCAGGATTTACACGGACACCTTTGTTGTCAATCACATGCCCAAGAAATTGCACCGATTCCAACCAAAATTCACACTTAGAGAATTTTGCGTACAGATTCTCTTTCTTCAACAATTCCAAAATTGTTCTCAAATGCTTCTCATGTTCTTCCTTGCTCTAGGAATAAATAAGGATATCATCAATAAACACAATGACGAACTTATCCTAATATGGCTTACACAGACGATTCATCAAATCCATGAACACAGCAGGCGCATTCGTCAAACCAAGCGCCATCACTTGAAACTCAAAATGCCCATACCGGGTACATAAAGCAGTTATAGGAATATCTTCCTCTCTAACTCGCAGTTGGTGATAACCCGATCTCAAGTCGATCTTCGAGTACACACATGAACCTTGCAACTGATCAAATAAGTCATTAATCCTCGGTAGTGGATACCGATTCTTAACCGTCAATTTGTTAAGCTCCCTATAATCGATACACATTCTGAACGATCCGTCCTTCTTCTTCACAAACAACACAGGCGCTCCCCACAGTGATGAACTTGGTCTAGTAAACCCCTTATCCATCAATTCCTTCAATTGATCGGACAACTCCTTCAATTCATACGGTGCCAATCGATAAGGCGCACGAGCAACTGGTGCAGCTCCAGGCACCAAATCGATCCAAAATTCAACTTGACGAGATGGTCGTAGTCCCAACAACTCTTCAGGAAAAACTTCAGGATACTCACGAATTACTGGCACATCCTCCAACTTCGTCTCTACATCACCGTCACTAGAAATTTAAGCTAAAAACATATCACACCCTTCCCCCATGTACCTCATCACCTTCAAGCAAGATATTACTCTCAAACGAGAAGTACATTCGTCACCCTTAACCGTCAACACCTTGTTTCTTAACGGAATATGAACTAATCTCGCTCCACAAACAATTACCGCACCATGCGAAACTAACCAATCCAACCCAATGATTACATCAAACGATCCTAGCTCTATAGGCATCAAATCAATATCAAACACGTAATTCCCTAACTTCAAGGAACACCCTTTTAGTATAGAATTAGTGCTAACAATCTTTCCATCGGCTAATTCCACATTATAGTTAGTTGTTAACGTTACTGGTTCTCTATTGATAAGGCGACTGAATTTTACATCTACAAAGCTTATATCTGATCCTAAATCAAACAATATGCTAGCATAACGAGCATCAAGTAAGAACGTAGCGGTTACCACGTTCGGACCTTGAGGCTTGTCTGCAGTCCCCACCACAAAAGTTGGAGCAGCAGCGTTTCCTCCTTGTCGATTCCCCGCCTTTGGACATTTCCCTGTGTGTGTCCCTTCTCACCAGAACCAAAACAAACCATTACTCTCATGGCATTTGCACCCGTCGCCACGCCTCTTTCTCTACACTCCACAGCCTTATGCCCTACCTTTACACACTTGTTACACGCAGGAGGGCAATTCCCCACGTGATACAAACTACAACGACCACATTTCGGATTAACCTTGTTTCCCCTAAGCATTGTGGCAACTCTCATTCCATCATTCCTCCTCTGATTAAACTACTGATTTTGGTTAGCCCCTTAGGTGTTATTACGATAACCCCCACGATTCTGACCTTGTGATTGACTAGCTTGAGCAGACTCGCATTTCCGCTTGTTACCTTCAGCCACACTATCTTTCTTATCTTGCACCTTCACATCCATTAGAGCATGAACCATTTGGATAGCTTGATCAAAAGATCTCGGCTTTGACGAAGTAGTCTCACCCTTTATGTTGCTTGACAATCCTTTGATGTATTGCTTCATTTTCTTGCGGTCATCCGTAAAAGCATCATGGCACAACAAACTCAACTCATTAAACCTCCTTGTATAAGCAGTGACGTCATTGGTCTCCACACTAGATGTCTCAGTTCATCTTCTAACTGACCCAATTCCTCTTCGGGACAAAACTTCTTAGTCACAAGTTCCTTCGTAGCAACCCAAGTCCTCCCATTAGCCACTACAAGCCCAACAGTAGCCACTTGGTTGTTCCACCAACTCAAAGCGTCATCAAGAAAAGTAGCAGCTGCGAATTTCACTTTATTAGCCTCAGAGCACCCACTGATTTCAAACGTGCTTTCAATCTTCTCCACCCAACGACGAAGTTCTAAAGCTCCTCCAGTCCCACGAAACTATGTAGGTCCGCACTTCATAAAATTGGCATAAGAACACTCCTTTGGGCCTTGTTGTCCTCCAACATTTCCACCTTGGCCTTGGACTCTAGCTGCACGATCTGCTTCAAGAGCATTAGCGATCGCCTCTTGAATCATAGTGTTCACACGATCAGTTGTCAAGTTTGGAGGCACGATCTGTTATCACAACAATCAAAGAAATCAGAGTAAGTATACACATCAAGATCAAGAAGGATTCCTTTTTCAAGACATAATATAAATATAACAAGCACAATCAACAAATGCTACAAATATTCATCAACCAAATCACAAAAGAGCTAGCAAAGATACATCATAGATCATGTGAGGTAAATATCGATTGCATTGATATCAACAAAATTGTGACAAGATTTTCCACTACAATCATTCACCGAATAAAACTTAAAGTCATCAAGTTGCATCATAATACCATAATTCAAAAGTCTGAAATAGTTCAATTACAATGAGGAAATAGAAATGAAATACAAGTAACTAATCACGTGGTGATCCACATGATCTCTTTGATGGCCGCTCATCCTTGTCATCATCGTCCTCTTCTTCGGGCTCTTCATCACTATCCTCCATCTTTTCCTTGCCTTTTGAAGTAGTTCCCTCATCCACCTTCCTTTTCCCTTTCGAAGTAGAGCCTTCACCTGATGGAACCATACGCTGAGCAAAATACAACTTATCCTCAAAAGTATAGTACTCGCCAACCTCTGGTGGTTCGACCATGAAATGCGTGTTCGCATACTTTAGATCACATCGAAACTTCCATGCATTCATCAAGAAAGGTTGTACATGAGCCTCCCAACATTGATGACAATCATACTTGACACGATCTCCCTTGATTCCTTCAAACTCAGCACACAGATTTTCCACAATCATTTTCAACTTTTCCATCTCTACCCTTTCACGATCCCTAATATTGTTAGCTCTCAACACACCCGAATAAAACCTCTGAAAAACATTCTCATTTTTCTGAAACCAATTAATCACCCTTGTCTCTACCACATACCTCTCGTACATCAGTCGATCAAACTTCTTCAAGAAATGCTCCGTGTTACTGTAAATCCTCGGTCCAAGGCAATTAAACCTTGTAATGTTCTCGTGGAGAGAACGCGCATTGAACCGTAGCACTAGAATCTGCTTGATCATCATCGCTATCACGAGAAACTTCTGGCAAACCTCTCAAATAAGCATCACATGTGGGTGTAGCAGAACTAGAACGAACATGTCGCTGCTCAGTCTGCCGAACCGCATCTGCAGGAATTTCTTCTTCCACGGGATCCTCTTCCGGTTCCTCATCGCTGTCAACCTTATTCCTTATCCATTTTCGTCTTGCGGGTTAGGGGCATTCGGTCCACCCTCGGATCCTACAACATACTCGTCTCCATTACCGTTCGGTGGTACTTCGGCCATTTCTACAAAATACAGAAAGTTCTAGGGTATATAAGGTCATTATCCCAAAATTATATATACATGCATGCGCATGCAATGGAAATGTAGTACGTATGCCAATATGCAACAAAATGACAGCCATGCAAATGAAATGCAAAAATTATGATGTTAAGTACTCCGCGTACATTCATAATACCTCCATATAATAGCATAGTATTTACTTAATAAATACTCAGGAAATCATTTCAGTTTCAAAGGGATACATCTAATAATAAAACAATGCTAAAAGAAATTTTACCAGAGCCATGCGAGATAGTTGTGTGCTTTGGGAACAAAAAATATTTACGACACCAAAAGTTATAGTTTAGGACCTTTTCAAAAACGACCTAGTTCTCTATAACTTGTGGCTCTGATTACCAATCTCCAACACCCCCAATTTACCTTGCGCAGCAGAATATCACAATTGGGTACTAGTTAAAGAATCATCACACACAAGCCATATTGAACGACTCAAAAGAGACATTTAAACATTAAGTAAATTTAAACCATGTTAAATTAAAACAATAACAACAACAATGTCTAATTGTTTCCAACCCCAAAAGTTACAAACAGAGTAGCGTTAGGTCCCCACAAATCTCAACCCATAAAAACCAACCGAATTGTTTTACAAGACATCATGAAATATAAATTGTCTTTGATAAAAAGGGAGGAAAACAAGTTACACCCCCAGAAGCCACAACAACATCCATAGCATGCTCCGCCAGAATCATCCTCGATTACCTGAAACACATGCTTAAAATCATCAACAAATAATGTTGAGCGAGATCTATAAGTTTACAAAATCACAATTGAAAATAAGTATAAAAATCATTTACGATTATTCAATAGTATGTTGATCATTACAAACTATTATTGGGTATTACTCATTATAGCATAAGCTATTTAATTATGTTTAAGCTCATGACACCGACCCCATAAACTACCCGCGCCAAATGCCGGTGTGATTTAAATAAAGTCATTGCCACTCTTAGGTATTCGTTGCTAATAATACCTTTTTCTCAACACCAGTTATCCATACGCAGAGGGTACTCAACGTACTAGCTCTCGTCTAGGATAGGGTCGTCAACCCAATAGTACTATCAATTGTTCAAGCGGCTATTTCCAATCCACACAAGGATAAAACAATAGTTAACGATTCATGAATTTAGGGTCCTTAGCAACTAGCTACTTAACATAATTCAAGACATCATTCGGGTCCAATAATCATTCACGACTTATGTTCCTTTTCATTTAAATAGCATGTATCCCCCTCACGGGTAAAAATCATTTAAAATACAGTAGAAATGAGGCTATAGACTCACGTTAAGTATAAGTGGTAGTATTAGCAAAGACATAGACGAAAACAATCACCGACGATGAGGACGCCCCGATAAATCAAATACAACACCTAACAAACAAACGTGAAATGAATCAACACCTTCAAGTACCTTCAAGTACCTTCAAGTAATGTATGTACATAAATAAGAACACTCAAAATTCATATAAACTCACACCAAAAATCCAACCAAGTGATATCTACTAGACACGTTCATTGTTATACGTTATTAAAACTATTACTCCAATTACAATTCTGCCGGTACATACCTAATGTACGGACTGAATTCCCATACTTAAACATCACAAATTTTTACGAAACTCGCTGTAGAATTCACTTACATCATGTATAAAGCTCACAAAAATTTTCATAAAAATATTTTACTTTTAAGTCGCGCTGCCCAACACATTTCCATCCTTGAAAATCCGGGCAGATTTGCACCCTTACGTCGTAAAACCATTTTGACTCACTTAACCAAATCCATTTGTAAAACAAGTTCCTAAGTTTGAAAATAGACTCATAACTCCAGGTTTTGAGGTAACGAACAGCTCTCAACTATTTTTGAAACACTACTTATAGTCCCCGAGATTTGACCTAATATCGAACACAAATTCAGATGGCGTCGATACTCGCCTCCCGGTACACGAATTTTCAAACTTACATAACTTTTGACACGTTGGAGTTAAAAGCTCTATCTGATACCAAAATTAAGGTATAAAGAAGCTCTATAACTACATTCTATAATAAAAACCCGGACTTAAACTTAAAACCACGAAAAATGGCCTTAAACAATCTGTTCTAAAAAGACACTTTAAAAATCATACCTACACTTGTTTTCAATCCAATCCATCAACTCCTATACACATGTTTAAATAATTTCTAAAGCTTGAAAACATTATTATAAACATAACCTCATACACAAAATAAATCAAACACCAAAAATAAAATAAACACCCCTTGGCCGTGGGTTTTGGGGATCAAAACACCAAAGAAAAATGTTTTTCATCTTTTTTTATTAGTCAGTTATCATCACAAACACTTAATTAAAACATGCACATAGCTTAATTAGATCAAAACATCCTTTTTAAAAATCATAAATTTTTGGAAAAATTAAATGGATGCATGTATGTTTTTAATGGTTAAAAACACTTACAATGAGATTCGAAGGTGTGTTATATGATTAGTTTCTTCAAAAACTAAAAAAATGATGGTGGAGTGGTGGTGGTGTGTTGGCCGACGGCTAAAAGAGAGGAGAGGGGAGAGGGATAAATTTTTGAAAGTGAAAAATGAAAGTGTGTGTTTGGTTGCTTCCTTTTGTAAGTTAGGAGGGGTTAAAGTTTCTAACTTAACTCTCTTTTGTCATTTTAACAAAACAACTATTTAAAGAGCGGGAATATAACCCACTAGTCAGTTTTGAATTTTCGCGGGAGTCGGGGTTCGTCCCGGCTACCTCAAAATACTTTTAGATGGTTCGACTTAACACGCAATAAAAATAAAAACTTCAAAAAATCCAATAGATAATAAAAGATAAATTTTGGGCATCCGTCGGTATCGTAATCGTTATCGGTTCTTCTTAAATCGTCAAACGTTAAAATTAAGACCTCCAACATTGGTTTCAACTTAAACCGTCAAACATATGACCAACAAAATTTCTTAAAAATTTCAAAAATGTACGTAAATTAGGGAATAATAGTGACCTCGGTTTCTGGGTATCACAAAGGTTAAGTTGTAATCTTTACCTCAAATAATCACAAGATTCAACTATATAAACACATGAATGTGATTCATTGTTTCATAGAAATAAACCAAACTTTCTCCCGAACTAAATCCTGATAGACGCTTGAAGTTCCCTTGAAGATGAGGTACTAAAGAAGTTAACTTGCCTTTTCAAAAAGATCTTCTCTAGCGCTAAGATGCTAGATGAATGGAGGCTTAGTGAAGTCATTCCCATTTACACGAACAAGGGGGCGCTCAAACCTATAGCAACTATAGGGGCATTAAGCTTCTTGGTCACACCATGAAGCTTTGGGAGAGAGTTATCGACAGAAGATTAAGAAGGGAGACAAGGGTATCAGGGAACCAATTCGGTTTAATGTTTGGAAGGTCCTCGACAGAGGAGATTCACATCCTTAGAAGCCTTATGGAGAAGTATAGGGTAAGACAAAGATATGCTTATGGATTTTCTGGATTTGGAAAAGGCATACGACAACGTCCCACGCGAGTTGATTTGGACGCTTATAGATCAAGGAAAGCCAATGAGATACTTACGAGTCGTAAAGGATATTTACGAGGGTGCAAAGACCCACGTAAGGAGACAGTGGGGACCATCGAGTTTTTCCTGGTGGAAGTAGGTATCCATCAGGTATCTACGATTAGACCTTACCTCTTCGCCTTGATATTGGATGAGATCTCAAGAGGGATTCAAGAGGACATAGTGCATGGTATTTGCAGATGATATTGTATTGGTCGCATAATCGACCAAATGTTTCAACAACAGACTTGAGTGTCAGAGAGAGGCACTAAAAGTCAATGGCCTCAGGGTAAGCATGAAGAAGACTGAATACCTAAGATGTGATTGTTGGGATGTGGGTAAGTCATAGTTAGTATTTTATACGACCAGTAGTACATGCGCCTAAGAGGTCACACACTTAGACATCTAGATCATCTTTTATAAAGTTATACAATATAATATGGATATATTTATTATGTAAACTTAGTTTGATAAAAGTGTATACTTATTGTTAATTAATTAATAAGTTAAAAGATTTAACAATGATTAATTAATAAGATTTAATACTTTAAGGTAATTATTATAATTACATGTTTAAGTATACAGAAAGTCAAAAAGTCAAACCATGTCAAAGAGAAGGGGAAAAGAAAGTTTTTGATTCTAGAATATTACTCCCTCCATCCCAAAATTATTGTCCACCGACAAAAAACACACAATTTAAGAAAAAGTATCACCTTTACAGTTTTGCATAAAGACAGTTTTACCCTTAACTAATTAATTTAAATCCTCTTTAAAATTTTTAATTATAATTTCAACTAAGGGTAATATAGTAATCTCGACCTAAACTTCCTACCTATTTTTAGAAGTAGACAATTAATTTGGGACAACTCGAAAAGGAAATGTGGACATATTTTTTGGACGGAGGTAGTATTTACTTAGAGGTTCTAACACCCCCAATTTATCATGCGCAGCGGAATATCACAATTGGGTGCTAGTCAACGAATTATCACACATAAGCCATATTGAACGACTCAAAAGAGACGTTTAAACATTAAGTAAATTTAAACCATGTTAAATTACAACAACAACAACAACAATGTCTAATTGTTTCCAACCCCAAAAGTCATAAACAGAGTAGCGTTAGGTCCCCACAAATCTCAACCCATAAAAACCAACGGAATTGTTTTACAAGACATCATGAAATATAAATTGTCTTTGATAAAAAGGGAGGAAAACAAGTTAGACCGACCACAAGCCACAACAACATCCATACCATGCTCCGCCACAATCATCTTCGATTACCTGAAACACATGCTTAAAATCGTTAACAAATAATGTTGAGCGAGATCTATAGGTTTACAAAATCACAATTGAACATAAGTATAAAAATCGTTCACGATTATTCAATATTATGTTGATCATTACAAACTATTATTGGGTATTACTCATTATAGCATAAGGTATTTAATTATGTTTAAGCTCATGACACCGACCCCATAAACTAATCACCCGCGCCAAATGCCGGCGTGATTTAAATAAAATCACTGTCCCTCTTAGGTATTTGTTGCCAATAATACCTTTTTCTCAACACAAGTTATCCATACGCAGAGGGTACTCAACGTACTAGCTCTCTTCTAGGATAGGGTCGTCAACCCAATAATACTTTCAATTGTTCAAGCGGCTATTTCCAATCCACACAAGGATCAAACAATAGTTAACGGTTCATGAATTTAGGGTCTTTAGCAACTAGCTACTTAACATAATTCAAGACATCATTCGGGTCTAATAATCATCCACGACTTATGTTCCTTTTCATTTAAATAACATGTATCCCCCTCGCGGGTTTAGAAAGCGAGGCTATAGACTCACCTTAAGTAGTAGTGGTAGTATTAGCAAAGACGTAGACGAAAACAATCATCGACGATGAGGACGCCCAGGGAAATCAAATACAACACCTAACAAACAAACGTGAAATGAATCAACACCTTCAAGTACCTTCAAGTACTGTATGTACATAATTAAGAACACTCAAAGTTCATATAAACTCACACCAAAAATCCAAACAAGTGATATCTACTAGACACGTTCATTGTTATACGTTATTAAAACTATTACTCCAATTACAATTCTGCCGGTACATACCTAATGTACGGACTGAATTCCCATACTTAAACATCACGAATTTTTACGAAACTCGCTGTAGACTTCACTTACATCATGTATAAATCTCACAAAAATTTTTATAAAAAGATTTTACTTTTAAGTCACGCTGCCCAACACATTTCCAACCTTCAAAATCTGGGCAGATTTGCAGCCTTACGTCGTAAAACCATTTCGACTCACTTAACAAATTCCATTTGTGAAACCAATTATTAATTTTGAAAATAGACTTATAACTCCAGGTATTAAGCTAAAGAACATCCCTCAACCATTTTTGAAACTCTACTTATAGTCCCCGAGATTTGACCTAATATCGAACACAAATTCGGATTGCGTCGATACTCGCCTCCCGATACCCGAATTTTCAAACTTACAAACTTTTGACTCGTTTGGAGTTAAAACCTCTATCTTATACCAAAACGAATGTATAAATAAGCTCTACAACTAAATTCAATAATAAGAACCTGGACTTAAACTTAAAACCACGAAAAATGGCCTTAAACAATCTGTTCTAAAAAGACACTTTAAAAATCATACCTACACTTGTTTTCAATCCATTCCATCAACTCCTATACCCCTAATATCATCACTAAATCATTCTAACAGATTCATATCATCCTATATCACTTGTTTGAATCATCTTCATCAAAAACCCATTTCATAAATAAACCCTTACACATGTTTAAATAATTTCTAAAGCTTAAAAACATCATTATAAACATAACCTCATACACAAAATAAATCAAACACCAAAAATAAAACAAACACCCCCTTGGCCGTGGGTTTTAGGATCAAAACACCAAATAAAAATATTTTCCATCTTGTTTTATTAGTCAATTATCATCACAAACACTTAATTAAAACATGCACATAGTTTAATTAGATCAAAACCCCCTTTTTAAAAATCATAAATTTTTGGAAAAGTTAAATGGATACCTGTATGTTTTTAATGTTTAAAAACACTTACAATGAGATTCTAAGGTGTGGTCTATGATTAGTTTCTTCAAAAACTAAAATGGTGGTGGAGTGGTGGTGGTATGGTGGCTGACGGCTAAGAGATAGGAGAGGGGAGAGGGATAAATTTTTGAAAGTTAAAAATGAAAGTGTGTGTTTGGTTGCTGCCTTTTGTAAGTTAGGAGGGGTTAAAGTTGCCAACTTAACTATCTTTTGGCCTTTTAACAAAACAACTATTTAAAGAGCGGGAATATAACCCACTAGTTGGTTTTGAATTTTTGCGAGAGTCGGGGTTCGTCCCGGCTACCTCAAAATACTTTTAGATGGTTCAAACGCACACAAAATGGAATAAAAACGGTTCCGACTCGACTTAACACGCAATAAAAATAAAAACTTCGAAAAAATCCAAATATCGATCAATCGATAATAAAAGATAAATTTTGGGCATCCGTCGGTATCGTAGTCGTTATCGGTTCTTCTTAAATTGTCAAACGTTAAAATTAAGACCTCCAACATTGGTTTCAACTTAAACCGTCAAACATATGACCAACAAAAGTTCTTAAAAATTTCAAAAATATACGTAAATTAAGGAATAATAGTGACCTCAGTTTTTGGGTATCACATTCTCCCCTCCTTAAGGGAATGACGTCCCGGCGTTCGCCTCTTCTTATACTCACATTTCGTACCACTAGAACAAATGAGGATACTTTTCCTTAAAGAAGTCCTCACGTTCCCACGTAAATTCTGGTCCACGCCTAGAATTCCATCGTACCTTCACAATGGGAATTATACTATGCTTCAATCTCTTGACTTCTCGGTCCATAATCTCCACTGGTTCCTCCACAAAATGCAATTTTTCATCGAGCTGAATCTCATCCAAAGGAATTACCAAATCCTTATCTGCCAAACACTTCTTCAGATTTGACGTGTGTAACTTGTTATGAATAACACTAAGCTCCTTTGGTAAATCCAATTTATAAGCAACTGGTCCAATTCGTTTAATGATCTTAAATGGTCCAATATACCTCGGACTCAACTTTCCTCTTTTCCAAAAACGAATTACACCTTTCCATGGCGATACGTCAAGCATAACCATGTCCCCAACTTCGAATTCCAACGTTTTCCTCCTATTATCGTCATAACTATTATGTCGGCTTCTTGCAGCAAGCAGTCGGTTCTTAATTTGCATAATCTTCTCGGTAGTCTCTAACACATTAGAGATCTACATTTCCATCCATACAAAGCTTCAAACGACGCTGCCTTAATACTTGCATGATAATTGTTGTTATACGAAAACTCCACTAAAGGCAAATGACGTTCCCAGCTTCCACCAAAATCAATAACACACGCTCGAAGCATGTCTTCCAACGTCTGAATAGTCCTTTCGCTCTGGCCATCGCTCTCGGGATGATAGGCCGTACTCAAACTCAACTCAGTGCCTAACGCACGCTGAAGAGATCTCCAAAACTCCGAAGTAAATCTATTGTCGCGATCCGATATAATCGATAAAGGTACTTCATGTCGACAAACGATCTCCTTCACATACACACTAGTAAGTCTCTCCATACCATCCATCTTCTTCATAGGTAAAAAGTGAGCAGATTTCGTCAATCTATCCACGATCACCCAGATCATATCATAACCACTAGGAGTTCTTGGTAATCCCATCACAAAATCCATAGCGATCTTCTCCCACTTCCATTCAGGAATCTCTGGTTGCACCAATAATCCAGACGGTCTCTTGTGTTCAGCCTTAACTTTCGCATAAGTCAAGCACTTACTAACGTATCGAGCAATGTCCGCCTTCATATTCAGCCACCAATACACTTTCTTCATGTCATGATACATCTTATCCGATCCAGGATGTATCGAATACTTCGTCTTATGAGATTCGTTCATAACCAAATCTCGCACTCCAGGCACTCCTTCCTCAGGTTGACATAACGGTAACCAAATTCGATTCTCGAAATACCTCATTCCATCCGACTTCACCATAAAAGGCGGTTTCATCATTCTTACCAAATTATCTGCCTTGACATTATCTCTCATCAACCCGTTTGCTTGAGCCTTCAATATCATTCTAGTCAAATCAACACTCTCCGTCATCACCAAAGCTCTAACTCTAAGAGGCTTTTCTTTTTCCTTCCTACTAAGTGCATCAACTACTACATTCGCCTTTCCAGGATGGTAGCGAATCTCGCAGTCATAATCACTCAGTAACTCCACCCATCTCATTTGCCTCATATTTAACTCTTTTTGGTCTAAAATATGTTGCAAAATCTTGTGGTCCGTGGACACAGCACACTTGGTTCCGTACAAGTAGTGTCTCCACAACTTCAACGCAAAAAGTACATCACCTAGTTCCAAATCATGCATAGTGTAGTTCTCCTCATGCTTCCTCAATTTCTTAGACGCGTAAGCGATCACCTTTTCACGTTGCATCAATACCGCTCCATAACCCTTGTGAGACACATCACAATAGACCATAAAGTCTTCAATTCCTTCCGGTAATGATAAAATTGGAGCAGAACACAACTTGTCCTTAAGCGTTTTAAAAGCAGCTTCTTCATCATTTCCCCACTCAAATGCCTGATTCTTCTCAGTAATCTTAGTCAACGGCTTCGTGATCAACGAAAACCTTTGATGAATCTCCGATAATAACCAGCTAAACCAAGAAATTGCCTAACTTCAGTCAGCGTTGTTGGTACCGACCAACCCTTAGTTTCCTCAATCTTGGCAGGATTTACACGGACACCTTTGTTGTCAATCACATGCCCAAGAAATTGCACCGATTCCAACCAAAATTCACACTTAGAGAATTTTGCGTACAGATTCTCTTTCTTCAACAATTCCAAAATTGTTCTCAAATGCTTCTCATGTTCTTCCTTGCTCTAGGAATAAATAAGGATATCATCAATAAACACAATGACGAACTTATCCTAATATGGCTTACACAGACGATTCATCAAATCCATGAACACAGCAGGCGCATTCGTCAAACCAAGCGCCATCACTTGAAACTCAAAATGCCCATACCGGGTACATAAAGCAGTTATAGGAATATCTTCCTCTCTAACTCGCAGTTGGTGATAACCCGATCTCAAGTCGATCTTCGAGTACACACATGAACCTTGCAACTGATCAAATAAGTCATTAATCCTCGGTAGTGGATACCGATTCTTAACCGTCAATTTGTTAAGCTCCCTATAATCGATACACATTCTGAACGATCCGTCCTTCTTCTTCACAAACAACACAGGCGCTCCCCACAGTGATGAACTTGGTCTAGTAAACCCCTTATCCATCAATTCCTTCAATTGATCGGACAACTCCTTCAATTCATACGGTGCCAATCGATAAGGCGCACGAGCAACTGGTGCAGCTCCAGGCACCAAATCGATCCAAAATTCAACTTGACGAGATGGTCGTAGTCCCAACAACTCTTCAGGAAAAACTTCAGGATACTCACGAATTACTGGCACATCCTCCAACTTCGTCTCTACATCACCGTCACTAGAAATTTAAGCTAAAAACATATCACACCCTTCCCCCATGTACCTCATCACCTTCAAGCAAGATATTACTCTCAAACGAGAAGTACATTCGTCACCCTTAACCGGCAACACCTTGTTTCTTAACGGAATATGAACTAATCTCTCTCCACAAACAATTACCGCACCATGCGAAACTAACCAATCCAACCCAATGATTACATCAAACGATCCTAGCTCTATAGGCATCAAATCAATATCAAACACGTAATTCCCTAACTTCAAGGAACACCCTTTTAGTATAGAATTAGTGCTAACAATCTTTCCATCGGCTAATTCCACATTATAGTTAGTTGTTAACGTTACTGGTTCTCTATTGATAAGGCGACTGAATTTTACATCTACAAAGCTTATATCTGATCCTAAATCAAACAATATGCTAGCATAACGAGCATCAAGTAAGAACGTAGCGGTTACCACGTTCGGACCTTGAGGCTTGTCTGCAGTCCCCACCACAAAAGTTGGAGCAGCAGCGTTTCCTCCTTGTCGATTCCCCGCCTTTGGACATTTCCCTGTGTGTGTCCCTTCTCACCAGAACCAAAACAAACCATTACTCTCGTGGCATTTGCACCCGTCGCCACGCCTCTTTCTCTACACTCCACAGCCTTATGCCCTACCTTTACACACTTGTTACACGCAGGAGGGCAATTCCCCACGTGATACAAACTACAACGACCACATTTCGGATTAACCTTGTTTCCCCTAAGCATTGTGGCAACTCTCATTCCATCATTCCTCCTCTGATTAAACTACTGATTTTGGTTAGCCCCTTAGGTGTTATTACGATAACCCCCACGATTCTGACCTTATGATTGACTAGCTTGAGCAGACTTGCATTTCCGCTTGTTACCTTCAGCCACACTATCTTTCTTATCTTGCACCTTCACATCCATTAGAGCATGAACCATTTGGATAGCTTGATCAAAAGATCTCGGCTTTGACGAAGTAGTCTCACCCTTTATGTTGCTTGACAATCCTTTGATGTATTGCTTCATTTTCTTGCGGTCATCCGTAAAAGCATCATGGCACAACAAACTCAACTCATTAAACCTCCTTGTATAAGCAGTGACGTCATTGGTCTCCACACTAGATGTCTCAGTTCATCTTCTAACTGACCCAATTCCTCTTCGGGACAAAACTTCTTAGTCACAAGTTCCTTCGTAGCAACCCAAGTCCTCCCATTAGCCACTACAAGCCCAACAGTAGCCACTTGGTTGTTCCACCAACTCAAAGCGTCATCAAGAAAAGTAGCAGCTGCGAATTTCACTTTATTAGCCTCAGAGCACCCACTGATTTCAAACGTGCTTTCAATCTTCTCCACCCAACGACGAAGTTCTAAAGCTCCTCCAGTCCCACGAAACTATGTAGGTCCGCACTTCATAAAATTGGCATAAGAACACTCCCTTGGGCCTTGTTGTCCTCCAACATTTCCACCTTGGCCTTGGACTCTAGCTGCACGATCTGCTTCAAGAGCATTAGCGATCGCCTCTTGAATCATAGTGTTCACACGATCAGTTGTCAAGTTTGGAGGCACGATCTGTTATCACAACAATCAAAGAAATCAGAGTAAGTATACACATCAAGATCAAGAAGGATTCCTTTTTCAAGACATAATATAAATATAACAAGCACAATCAACAAATGCTACAAATATTCATCAACCAAATCACAAAAGAGCTAGCAAAGATACATCATAGATCATGAGAGGTAAATATCGATTGCATTGATATCAACAAAATTGTGACAAGATTTTCCACTACAATCATTCACCGAATAAAACTTAAAGTCATCAAGTTGCATCATAATACCATAATTCAAAAGTCTGAAATAGTTCAATTACAATGAGTATATAGAAATGAAATACAAGTAACTAATCACGTGGTGATCCACATGATCTCTTTGATGGCCGCTCATCCTTGTCATCATCGTCCTCTTCTTCGGGCTCTTCATCACTATCCTCCATCTTTTCCTTGCCTTTTGAAGTAGTTCCCTCATCCACCTTCCTTTTCCCTTTCGAAGTAGAGCCTTCACCTGATGGAACCATACGCTGAGCAAAATACAACTTATCCTCAAAAGTATAGTACTCGCCAACCTCTGGTGGTTCGACCATGAAATGCGTGTTCGCATACTTTAGATCACATCGAAACTTCCATGCATTCATCAAGAAAGGTTGTACATGAGCCTCCCAACATTGATGACAATCATACTTGACACGATCTCCCTTGATTCCTTCAAACTCAGCACACAGATTTTCCACAATCATTTTCAACTTTTCCATCTCTACCCTTTCACGATCCCTAATATTGTTAGCTCTCAACACACCCGAATAAAACCTCTGAAAAACATTCTCATTTTTCTGAAACCAATTAATCACCCTTGTCTCTACCACATACCTCTCGTACATCAGTCGATCAAACTTCTTCAAGAAATGCTCCGTGTTACTGTAAATCCTCGGTCCAAGGCAATTAAACCTTGTAATGTTCTCGTGGAGAGAACGCGCATTGAACCGTAGCACTAGAATCTGCTTGATCATCATCGCTATCACGAGAAACTTCTGGCAAACCTCTCAAATAAGCATCACATGTGGGTGTAGCAGAACTAGAACGAACATGTCGCTGCTCAGTCTGCCGAACCGCATCTGCAGGAATTTCTTCTTCCACGGGATCCTCTTCCGGTTCCTCATCGCTGTCAACCTTATTCCTTATCCATTTTCGTCTTGCGGGTTAGGGGCATTCGGTCCACCCTCGGATCCTACAACATACTCGTCTCCATTACCGTTCGGTGGTACTTCGGCCATTTCTACAAAATACAGAAAGTTCTAGGGTATATAAGGTCATTATCCCAAAATTATATATACATGCATGCGCATGCAATGGAAATGTAGTACGTATGCCAATATGCAACAAAATGACAGCCATGCAAATGCAATGCAAAAATTATGATGTTAAGTACTCCGCGTACATTCATAATACCTCCTTATAATAGCATAGTATTTACTTAATAAATACTCAGGAAATCATTTCAGTTTCAAAGGGATACATCTAATAATAAAACAATGCTAAAAGAAATCTTACCGGAGCCATGCGGGATAGTTGTGTGCTTTGGGAACAAAAAATATTTACGACACCAAAAGTTATAGTTTAGGACCTTTTCAAAAACGACCTAGTTCTCTATAACTTGTGGCTCTGATTACCAATCTCCAACACCCCCAATTTACCTTGCGCAGCAGAATATCACAATTGGGTACTAGTTAAAGAATCATCACACACAAGCCATATTGAACGACTCAAAAGAGACATTTAAACATTAAGTAAATTTAAACCATGTTAAATTAAAACAATAACAACAACAATGTCTAATTGTTTCCAACCCCAAAAGTTACAAACAGAGTAGCGTTAGGTCCCCATAAAAACCAACCGAATTGTTTTACAAGACATCATGAAATATAAATTGTCTTTGATAAAAAGGGAGGAAAACAAGTTACACCCCCAGAAGCCACAACAACATCCATAGCATGCTCCGCCAGAATCATCCTCGATTACCTGAAACACATGCTTAAAATCATCAACAAATAATGTTGAGCGAGATCTATAAGTTTACAAAATCACAATTGAACATAAGTATAAAAATCATTCACGATTATTCAATAGTATGTTGATCATTACAAACTATTATTGGGTATTACTCATTATAGCATAAGCTATTTAATTATGTTTAAGCTCATGACACCGACCCCATAAACTACCCGCGCCAAATGCCGGTGTGATTTAAATAAAGTCATTGCCACTCTTAGGTATTCGTTGCCAATAATACCTTTTTCTCAACACCAGTTATCCATACGCAGAGGGTACTCAACGTACTAGCTCTCGTCTAGGATAGGGTCGTCAACCCAATAGTACTATCAATTGTTCAAGCGGCTATTTCCAATCCACACAAGGATAAAACAATAGTTAACGATTCATGAATTTAGGGTCCTTAGCAACTAGCTACTTAACATAATTCAAGACATCATTCGGGTCCAATAATCATTCACGACTTATGTTCCTATTCATTTAAATAGCATGTATCCCCCTCACGGGTAAAAATCATTTAAAATACAGTAGAAATGAGGCTATAGACTCACGTTAAGTATAAGTGGTAGTATTAGCAAAGACATAGACGAAAACAATCACCGACGATGAGGACGCCCCGAGAAATCAAATACAACACCTAACAAACAAACGTGAAATGAATCAACACCTTCAAGTACCTTCAAGTACCTTCAAGTAATGTATGTACATAACTAAGAACACTCAAAATTCATATAAACTCACACCAAAAATCCAACCAAGTGATATCTACTAGACACGTTCATTGTTATACGTTATTAAAACTATTACTCCAATTACAATTCTGCCGGTACATACCTAATGTACGGACTGAATTCCCATACTTAAACATCACAAATTTTTACGAAACTCGCTGTAGAATTCACTTACATCATGTATAAAGCTCACAAAAATTTTCATAAAAATATTTTACTTTTAAGTCGCGCTGCCCAACACATTTCCATCCTTGAAAATCCGGGCAGATTTGCACCCTTACGTCGTAAAACCATTTTGACTCACTTAACCAAATCCATTTGTAAAACAAGTTCCTAAGTTTGAAAATAGACTCATAACTCCAGGTTTTGAGGTAACGAACAGCTCTCAACCATTTTTGAAACACTACTTATAGTCCCCGAGATTTGACCTAATATCGAACACAAATTCAGATGGCGTCGATACTCGCCTCCCGGTACACGAATTTTCAAACTTACATAACTTTTGACACGTTGGAGTTAAAAGCTCTATCTGATACCAAAATTAAGGTATAAAGAAGCTCTATAACTACATTCTATAATAAAAACCCGGACTTAAACTTAAAACCACGAAAAATGGCCTTAAACAATCTGTTCTAAAAAGACACTTTAAAAATCATACCTACACTTGTTTTCAATCCAATCCATCAACTCCTATACACATGTTTAAATAATTTCTAAAGCTTGAAAACATTATTATAAACATAACCTCATACACAAAATAAATCAAACACCAAAAATAAAATAAACACCCCTTGGCCGTGGGTTTTGGGGATCAAAACACCAAAGAAAAATGTTTTTCATCTTTTTTTATTAGTCAGTTATCATCACAAACACTTAATTAAAACATGCACATAGTTTAATTAGATCAAAACATCCTTTTTAAAAATCATAAATTTTTGGAAAAATTAAATGGATGCATGTATGTTTTTAATGGTTAAAAACACTTACAATGAGATTCGAAGGTGTGTTATATGATTAGTTTCTTCAAAAACTAAAAAAATGATGGTGGAATGGTGGTGGTGTGTTGGCCGACGGCTAAGAGAGAGGAGAGGGGAGAGGGATAAATTTTTGAAAGTGAAAAATGAAAGTGTGTGTTTGGTTGCTTCCTTTTGTAAGTTAGGAGGGGTTAAAGTTTCTAACTTAACTATCTTTTGTCATTTTAACAAAACAACTATTTAAAGAGCGGGAATATAACCCACTAGTCAGTTTTGAATTTTCGCGGGAGTCGGGGTTCGTCCCGGCTACCTCAAAATACTTTTAGATGGTTCGACTTAACACGCAATAAAAATAAAAACTTCAAAAAATCCAATCGATAATAAAAGATAAATTTTGAGCATCCGTCGGTATCGTAATCGTTATCGGTTCTTCTTAAATCGTCAAACGTTAAAATTAAGACCTCCAACATTGGTTTCAACTTAAACCGTCAAACATATGACCAACAAAATTTCTTAAAAATTTCAAAAATGTACGTAAATTAGGGAATAATAGTGACCTTGGTTTCTGGGTATCACAAAGGTTAAGTTGTAATCTTTACCTCAAGTAATCACAAGATTCAACTATATAAACACATGAATGTGATTCATTGTTTCATAGAAATAAACCAAACTTTCTCCCTCTCTCTCTTTGAAGTCGACGGTAAGAAGGGCCCCAAAAGGGGTTTTAGGGTTTGATTCTTATTAAGTAGAAACTTAATCAAGATCTAGCAATCGAAGAGGGTTGATTGAGGTGTTGTGTGGAATATTTTAGAGAAGATCTAATTTGATCTTTGGTTTGTTTGGTGAATCGTTTTGGGTGTATTGGAATTAGGGTTTGGTTGGTTGATTAATTATGTTCATAGTTATATGATCCTATCCGCTACATTTACTCTTGATACATGAATATATGATTCATTAGGTTGTTATATTCCAACAGTGGCATCACGAGCCATATCTATGTCATGTAAGTACATAAAAGAACGCCTAAAACTTGTGCAAAAACAATTTTTTCTTGAATTTTTGATTACGATTTAATTGAAGATCTTTAAATAGTTTATTTAGATCTTATTAGATCAATAATTTAAAAAAAATAAGTTTGCATGATTTTTAGGTGATATCAAAACGTTAATTACCATTACGTGTGCAATTTAGTATTTTCCTATATGTTATGCATGTTAAAAGATTTTAAATCCATGACCATGATTACTAATTGTTATAATGTATGATTTCATGCTTAACATGTTTAGGTTTTGCTATGTGATAAGAAAATCTTAATAGAGTTGGTGTATGCATGCTAAAAAGGAGTTTTATAAAATTGTTATAGGGCTGCGATTTTTGACACCCGAACAGAAAATAATTTCTATAATATAATTTGTACATTTTAAGGTCGATTCCTTGTTGGTCAACTAAAAACTCGATTCTGCACAAATTTTTAGTTTTGGCCGAAAGTTGGGGAAGACTTCTTCCTGCCGATGTTTTGCTTGCAAAATATAATCTGCCTAAAATCTTGAAATTGGATTTTCTAGATTTTTTAAATTTAGTGCCCTATAATAAGTTATTTTTGAAAATATCTTGGTTAAATATAGTTTATATGTGATATGTTAGTTATGTTTATATTCTTGCTTAATTTATTTGATTTATTACTATAATTGGTTATCTTGTGAATAAATGTAAAGATTTTTTTAAGAATTAATCCGGACTAACTAGGGTAAGTAAATATTTGGTCTTTTACTAAATATCTTATTTACTCTAGAACTATATAGAAAACTAACTTTTATTTGATTTCTACAATAATTTAGTTAGATATCACTAGACTAGAAAATGCGGATCTTCCTGATTTCTTAAAGAAGAAGGGCTTATTAACGAGCTTTTACAGCTAGCCAGCTTCTTCGGTTCTTTTCTGTGTATCTCTCAAGACGTCATAGAGTCGAATGTGAAAATTGCAAAGTTCGGTTGAGTTTTCCATTGCTGCTCGAAAGAGATGTGACGAAAACCCGATCGAACAAACCTATGGTACTTTACAAAGCCTAGTATAATGTTTTAAAACAATGGGTAACTCGGTTTTGAATTACTGATGGATTCATGAAACCGAGGCATATGTTGTATTTAAGTAAAGTTTAAAAATATGGTAAATTCATTAGTAACTTGGTGTAAAAGGAAGTATTACATTTTTCCTTTTATACGATTTTGTCATGATTTTCAAAGTTATCAATACCCACTTAAGTAAGTTTTGTGTTAACTAATGTATTGGTCACTTATCTTGGTTATGTCACCAAAGACAGTCCAAGATAAGGCATAACCAAGATAAGGCGATACAATAACCAAGGGTCACTTATCTTGGCATAACCAAGATAAGGCGATACAATAACAAAGGCGATACAAGATAAGGCATAACTAATGTATTGGTCACTTATCTTGGTTAAGACATAACCAAGATAAGGCGATACAATAACCAAGGGTCATACCCGAAGGTTATATAATCGTAGACTAGTATGAGGAAAAAATGATGTGACTACGTTTATGCTAGATATTGTAGTCATGACCTCATGTTGGCTAAGAGTTGTACCGATGGCAATTATCATTCGATGATTACCTTTTAAATTATTTCGTCTCTAGTAGATCAATTGCATTGATGAAATAAATTTAAGATAGGTCTTAGGCTCTTTATAAAATTAGTTTTTCAAATTGGGTAGTTAATTTTATGAGACTTGATTGTCAAAAATACTAATATCTTGTAGAACTTTGTTTGTAGATGGTTGCTGCCTAAATAAGGAAACTACACTAAGGTTAATTCTCACTGATGAGAAGTTAACTGGATCGAATTTCAGTAACTGATATCGAAACTTGAGAATTTGTCTCAAGTACTACGATGACGTGAGCAAAGAGAAAGACATGTCGTGTCTTATGCTTGGTGAAATTACACGAGAATTACAGATTCCATTTGAAGGGTTCTATGCATATGACATGATAAAGGAGCATAAAACTCTTTTTAAGGTTCAAGGCAAGATTGAAATGTATGACACTGCGAAGGCATTTCACGCTTGTAGACATGAAGAGAGATAATCCGTTAGCTCTCATTTTCTAAAAATGAAAGGCTACTTGGATACTTTGGAAAGCCTAGGCTATCCCATGCCACAAGAACTTGTTGTGAGTTTTATCTTTTTACACTCTCCCCTGAATAAGTAAGGCCCCGTTAGCCCGGGCAACGAAAGAAAAGAGCAAGATAAGGCCACCGGAATTATCGCGCAGGAACAAGCGTAGGACTGTAGCGCGCCCTTCAACCAGGAAGAATTTTCTTGGCGAAGCGAGGAAGCATAGTTGCTCTTAACAAGGATTTTGAATCACTTGTGCAAACTTACATTTTGCTTAGCATGGGGAAGACATTTGTAGAGCTACATGCTATGATAAAGTCACATGAGAAAGGGCTTCCTAAGAAGGTTGAAACTCCTGCTATAATGGCTATTAGAGCAGGATGGATCTAGAAAGACAAGAGTAAGAAACCGCAAAGGGTAAAGGAAAGAATGATGGAAAGGGTAAGTCAAATTACGCCTCTAAGCAGAAAAATCCACCACCACTAAATAAAGGTAATCCAAAAAGGACTCAGAGTGTTACCAATGCAAAGAAGTAGGACACTAGAAAAGGAACTACCCGGGTATCTCGTTGAGATGAAGAAATGAAAGAATACTAACGAAGCTAGTACTTCAATTATCTTCATTATAAAAATTTATGTTATGTCCCGCGAGGTTACATTGGCGTCACATATGAACAAGAAGATACTATCTCTCTCACATCGTCTTGAAGATGTTTCCATCAACCATACCCGTATATTAGAAGAGAAAAATAGCGAGCTGGTTTGTGCAAAGGTGAAGTTAGCGCGCCTTCAGGGTGTCGCTAGCTTAAACTCTGGTTCTATCCAGTATCTTGAGGAGGAGAAAATTTCTCTACAGGAATCCTTAGCCCTAGAGCGTCGATTGTGTGAGAGAAAGGAAAAGGATAATCGGTGGGCTATGGTGAAACTTGAAGAATGCATGGAAAGTTTTGCTACGAATTGTGATAACTTCGTTGCTAAGTTGCAACAGGACTTGGTTGAGAAGAATGAAGTCCTGAAGCGTTTAAGTACAGATTTTGATGCGGAACTATATCCGCATCTATCAGCTGTGCGCGCGGAGAATCACTGGTTGGTTCGATACGGCCTTCCTTTGGCCGCAAAGGGCGCTCTAGATTCACCAAAATTTTGTGCAGCAGTGTGGGATGTTTTGGAGGCTGCCAAGATCGAAGGCCAGAGTCTTGAAATGGAAAGTGCTTCCAAGGAACGCTTATTGCCAAAGCCTTTGAAGGAAGTATCGCAATACACCCCGAGGCGCGGGAAAAACTCAATGCTGGCTATCGGGTCTTGAAAGAATGCACTCTGCCTTTCATTGATATTGTTGAAAAGGACCAAGATGGCCCGATTAGTGTAATTATGGCATGGTTTACCTTGGCGAAGCACTTTGAAGAAGGCGCAGAAACTGAGCCTCACTACTGCATCAAACCAGATGTCTCCCATATGTAGCAGAAATCTTGAAGAAGTTTGGTTTTTTTCCACATGAAAAATGGGCTAGCGCACCCATGGATAGAGAACACACTTGGGGAAAGACTAGAGATGGAAAAGATGTGGATGTTAGGCATTATAGATCAATGATTGCATCATTGATGTATCTTACAGCTTCTAGACCTGACATCATGTTTGCTATGTGTGCATGTGCACGCCATCAGGTGACTCCCAAAGAGTGTCATCTTCATTCTGTCAAAAGGATCTTTAGATACCTTAGGTGCTATCCCACTTTGGGATTATGGTATCCAAAGGATTCTCCATTAGATCTTATTATCTATTCAGACAGTGAATATGGAGGTGATAAGTTTGATAGGAAATCCACAACTGGTGGATGCCAAATTCTTAGGAGCAGATTGATATCTTGGAAATGCAAGAAACAAACAGTAGTGGCCAACTCTACAACTGAAGAAGAATATGTTGCAGCAGCTGCTTGTTGTGGACAAGTTCTATGGATACAAAACCAGTTGTTGGATTATGGGTACCCCAACAAATGGATATTGACCCAGAACCATTCGACGTTGACACTCAAAATGTTGGCGTTGACACTACCCATCCAAACGCTGACACCCTTTTACCACAAACCCAAACACCCCTACCACCCAAACAGACCCTCAATCCACTTCTTCTTCTACACCACCAGACTATAGGTTGGAAAAATGCCAAAGGACTGCTGGAGTGTTCTCCTCTGGTGTTCCTAGCCATGTAGCAGAGAGAACCACCACCACAAGTGTGGTTGGTTACATGGGTGGGGCTGGGACTATTGGTTCTAGTTTAGTTGCAGGCCAAGACAGTCCTAACATCATTAATACCCCATCAATGCCCCATGAATCTACTTTGGGAGGTCACATTCCCATTCTAGAGGAGGACATATTGGAACCTTACACCCTTTTGGAACTGACGGCGGTCTGCATTAGCTTGCAAAAGCAAAATGCAGACCTTGTACAAATTGTCACATGTCAGGGTCTTGAACTCAAGCAATTGAGGGAGAGACTAGTTGTTTTGGAGATTGCCCAAGCTAGGAGAAGGCAAGAAATAGTCCTTTCATTAGGGGAGGATTCTTACAAAGGGGAGGAAGATGCACCAACAGAACCTTTCAACTTGAGTGACAAGGGATCATAGGATGAAGAAGGTGGTTCTTTTGGTACAAAACAGGTGGAAGTTGTTGAAGCTTTGGCTAGCTTGAAGGAGAAGCCTGTTATTGATGTCTCCTTGATCACTCCAAAGAAGTTATCATTTGTGGAGATGATGGAACAAGTTACAAAGTCAGCCGCTAATGTTCAAAGTTTGAGCGCTGACAAGAGCAAACAAGGCGTTAACAGACCCACAGGTATGATTGGTGTATCCCAACCACCAGTTATTATTAGGGATGTTACAACACAGGTACCAACAACTACTTTACCAGCTAATGGAGCAAAAGACAAGTGTAAAGCAGTTTTAGTGGAAGTTGAGAAGCCAAAGAAGAATGCAGCCCAAATACAATTTGATCAAGCTTTAGCTGCACAACTGCAAGAACAGGATTGGGCTACCACATAGAAAGAAAAAGATGGTAGTGATGATGATGAGAGTTCTGGATCCAATGTGATGATAATAGAGGATCCAGAGAGGTTAGAGTATGGTGAGGATGATTTATCCAAAGAGAGGCTAAGAGAGTTGAAAGGCAAAGTAGATTTTGATATGCCTGAAGTTAGGGACATGTACTTTGCATGGGAGAACAAGACAATAGAGCATCCAAAGATGTCCATCACTGGACAAATATGGGGATTGGAGATCTTGTTGAGAGTGCCGGAAGACTGCAAAGTAATTTTGAAGCACAAGGCTAGCAAGGTATTTTCTGAGCTCAAGAGAGATAGAAGAGAGTTGTACTACATGTTGCTCAGGTGTCATCAAGGTGGATGGACCTTTGATAGGTTGAGAAGACTCTCTTTTGCAGAATTAGAACATCGTGCTTATCCAATTTGGTTAAGATTTTGTGAAGAAAATACTATGAGGCTTCTCTCAAATGAAAGGAGAGAAGAGATTGAAGAAAATTTACAGATTCAAAGAGCTTCTATTGCACCAAGACCAGTGAAGAAGGGAGTTCCTATTGAGTTCCCAGCTCTTGATCAAGTGGATCCTAGTGAAGCAGTTATCAGAAAGAGCATTAAGCTCTCACCATTGGAAGCTTCTCATGTTGCAGAGGTATTACCTTTAGATTACAGAAACCCAATAGTTAACTATGAAGAAGATGCAAGTGGGTTCTGGATGATCACCAGATATGGAAAGAAGGTACTTACCTTTACTTCTTTAATCTCATTGTTTGCAAGCCTGAATAGAGAAGACTTGGTAGATCTTTGGACATTGATGAAGGCCAAGTATGAGGCTGAAGCACCTACTTCAGTCAATGGAATAAAGATCTGGACATCCTTCAAAAGGATGATTGAACCAGATGAAGCAGATCCAATATGGTTGGATTTGGATGATATTAGTGGACTATAATGGTGTCTACATTCAGCAGCTGGAGTTTACCATTTGAGCACAATCAAGTTTTCAGAATATCTTCTTGTGGATGCTCAATATCCTATGTCTAAGGAAGTTTTAAAGAAGATGGTGTCTACACAGCTGGAAATGGATTACACTAGTGATGTTGGCAAAGACTTAATTAGGTTTATTTATTATCTAACTAAGAAGTGATTTGTATTTGTAAGAATCCTCCTTGTACTTAGTTTTTATTTAGAAACTTGATTACTAGAGTAGATATCAAGTTTAGGGGAGGATTGTTGGGAATAAAATGAGCCAAGACACTTAGACGCTGACAAGAGTTAGTGGGACGCTGATAAGAAGAAATCAAGCGCTGACAGATCAAGCATTGACAAGAAATATCCAAGCACTGACAAGAAGAAGTCCAAGCACTGATACGAAAACTTAGTCAACACGTTTATTATTTGAAGAAAAGATATAATCAATATTGTATTTTCTATATTTATCTTTTCCTAAAATAGTTGATAGGTTATCCATTGTACACGACTCCTTATGTTATAAAAGGAGGTCGTAGGGTTTATAGTATATACACATTAATCAGTATTCGACTTTCATTGTACTCAAGTTTGATTATCAATCAAAAGTGAAGGTTTGGTTTATTTGTTTTTACTTGTTCTTTAATCTAAGTGTTAATTCCGCATAACACTTGGATTGTTCATATAACAACAAAGTTTCTCTACGTGTTAAACTTGATTCAATCTCGTTAACACAAAGCTAATCGATCTAAGCTTGGGATCAACAATGTCCTCATAACAGGCGCTCGCACTCACAATCTCAGACTTGGGTACAAAAAACTAACAATAAGCAGAGACAGGCGCATTATGCGATAAAAGCGAAACAGAACTTTACATACAAGCATACAAAATATTGTGCACATTATTTACATATAAATACTACTCATAAGCGCAAATGCGTACGGTAACACCTACAACAAGTCCCCAGTGGAACTTGTTCTCTTCAGTTTACCATACAAGGGACTTAAAGAAGTACAACGCTCCTCTCAAGCTTGTTTCATGTCTTGCAAGATGCGCACATCTCGTACGCCAATAGAGGGCACGCTAACAGGTATGCCATCATGTAACACCCCTATTTTACCTTTACGTAGCGGAACATTGATCTAGGGTATTACTTCATAGAACACAAGTCATAATGATAGAAAACAACTCAAAAGAGTGATTAAACCAACTTTCTTTATATATCATTTAAAAATCAGAGTTTTACAATATGAGGTTCCCAAAATCTAGAATAATTTCAGTCTTGTGCCTCTTCATGCCATCCTCATGCTGCTCCATACTAAAAATCTTTAAAACCTGAGATATATGCTTTGAAGGTTTATTACTATCATAACAATTATATAAAATCCTAAACGAGATCAAAGCACATATAGCAGAAGTGATTTAAAAAGATCATAATTAATAAAACAATTATAATTAATTGAATTAGGGTTACATACCTTTACGCTAAAGCAATTCCACAAGACGAAGAACGAATCACCAATTCGGGTTTATACCGTATATACCAAGATATAGTCTAAAGTAAGACTATATTACGATCTTGTACACACATACTACAACGAGCTAACCGTGATTCTATCACGTGAAAACCGAGCTACAACACTTGTAATAATCTACCCAACAACCCTAGAGAGGGGATAGGACTAGATTACGTATACAATCGATCAACCAAGAAAAACCAACCGAAACCCTTTGTTGGGTAGGCTTGCGATCGAACCAAAGAGAAAGGAGGGGAAAATATTTTTGTTATGAAGATTATGAGGGATGAGGGGTTGTATTTATAGGCCTCAACTTATTGTAGCCCAAGATAAATAAAAGGCAACATTTTCCTCCCCCCCCCCCTTTGGAGCCCATAACTGTAACACCCCCAACTTCACAAGGCAGCGGAATATCAACATTGGGCGTTACTTCATAGCACATCACACATAGTCATAGAAAATGACCTCAAAAGAGACGTTTTATAAAATAACCCATTCGACAAAATCAGAGTTCAATAAAAAAAAGGTCCCAACAATTCATACAAACTTTAATAAAAATATAAATGTTTGTCAAAGTTATCGAATGGTAATTGTTTGTTTTGCCTTTACTTTATCTCGCGTGACTCCATGCTCCTGTTGCTCTTAACCTACACACATGAGAATACATGCTAGAATGTCAACACAACGGTTGAGTGAATTCATAGGTTTTTAAATAAACAATAATGGGGTTTTAAATAAACCATAGAGCCTTTGAACACAAGAATCTCATCCTTAGGCGATATTGTAACACATACAATATCAATACTCCACATTATTACGCTAAGCTCATGACACCGATGCCTTAATCAATAAGTTTGCCCTAGTCAGGTATCTTGCCAAATACCCCATACTTCACGTACAACACACCCAGCTGAGCCTCCAACTCACAGGTGCGACCTGCCTTGGTGGGGGTCATCATTCCCAATGGATCCATTCGTCTGTACGAGCGCCTACCCATCATAGGTAGTTAACGGTTCACGATTTATAGGGACTTTTCACTGGCAATAAGCAACTTAGACTTACTAATAGTGGCTCATTACCTATACAATCAACGCTTGTGTTCATTTTCCAAAAGCAGTTAATCAAACGTCTTTACGTTTATTCACAACAGCTTGTATTCGTTCAAAGCATATATTCCAACAACGAATGCTTATTCACAATCATGTATCCTTTCAAAAGGATACAACACATATGCTTATTTACCAAGAGCATGTATTCCCCCTCGCGGGTTTATAAAACACATATAAAGCAGTAAAAGCGAGGCTATGAACTCACCTTAGCGATAACGATATCAAACGAGGATAATGATCACGATGATAGTGACAGTAGTGAAACGAGGAAATAGGATAAGGCAGAAGGCCGCGAGCTTCTAAGGACGACCTAAAATAAAGTGGTGCGTCTCAGATTTATAAACGACGATATATAAAGTTAAAAATGATTTTTATAAACATAATTACTTTGTTGATAAAGTAACTAAATTATAATTTAGGACTATTTTTGAAAATCATAAAACAGATGAGGACCAAATATGTTACAATGCAATACTATTAGGTTCATTTGTATATAGTTTTATAGATTAGTGACCAAAAATATAAATAGACATTTGTTGCATGAGTTTGACGTAGGATTCCAATTTCATTCTCAAACTATGTCATTTTAAACTTACAAGCCATCGTTCATATATTCAAGATACTATTCGAATAGTAAAACACATAAGAACCGTAAGTTGACATCGAGTGATACCTTAGGCGTTAGCTCCATCGGAAAGACAAGTGATTCGAAGTCATGATGGTCGAGAATAGATATCGACATGAACACGGATGCCCGCGATTCAACTGAACAAGAACTCGAATGTACCCAAAAGCTAGCCATGACCCAAACTCTATATTTTAACGTGAAGATGTCCGTTTCTAGTAGCATACCACCGAACCTAAGGCGACAATATATGAGGTGTGTGTTGTATGGTGTAAATGGTTAGTTAAGGATTGGTTTGTCACCAGGCTTTTTGAACATGGTGGGTTCATCTCTTTTGTTAGCATCACAATCTTCACAATTATGTTTCTGTATGAACTTCGGATACGGCAAGATACGTGAAAGTCGCTAAGAGTAGTCTGAACGAAGGTGCTCATTATGCTAAAACGAGATCCACCGTCTTGAACATGAACATGTAAACTCAGACGCAACACAACCGGATCTGGACTAAAACCCGAAACGGACTCACTCAAACACAAGATATTGGCTTGAACGATTAGGTGAACTTAAACTTTGCCCAAAAAGGAAACATGATCACAACCTCCGGCCAACCCGTAATTCATACGGCTATAATTCTGACGTGATCATGGACGAGATCTTCGCAAAACATGAGCACGTGATAAGAAACTCATGCAAGGTTGGCGTGAACTCTATACTTGTCAAATATCATGCCATAATTCCTCCTAACTAGTATAGTACTCTTGATGAAATTTAAGGTGATTGATGTTTTTGTTGTTTTTATGTATGTTCAGTTAACAGAGCATCAAATAGTGAAATGGTGTCTTAACTTTTCCATTACAAAACTAGTATGTGTTGAGTAACATGCCACGTTTATAAGTGCAGTCATACGACATGCCACGAGAACTTTTGTTTGCCACGTCAACATGTGTAATAAGTAAACTAATAACCGACTACTTGTTTAAATTGTTTTAGGATAGAAGTCACGTGAATTAGATTAGAAATTGGCTAGTTATGCATATCAATATGTTAAAAGAATAATATAGTTGTGTGTATGGTATGGGCTTGTGGTAGAGTGGGCTAAAAAATATATAAAGGTAATAGTTTTATTTTGTAAATTTTTGAGTATAAGCGGGTATTATCGAATCCTGATATTTTTAATGTTACGCGATTTGGAAGATATACGTTAAACACGAAAAATAAACTCTCAATATAAAATAAAAACGTTGACATTCGGAGAATGTTGATATCTCGATAAATAAATGAGGACCTATATTTTATTAAATTTTAACGCGTTTTATAAACGAAAGACGCCTAAAGGTTTAGCGTCAAATACGAAGAATGCTCGTAAAACAAAAGAAACAAAAAAATTAAAACGACGACAATAGAAAATATTTATGTGTCATAACGAAAATGTTTACGGTGGATGACGAACATAAAATTTGCTAATAAATAATAAATGGCACATATTCAATACGTTAAGGCCTTAATCTTGTCGGTTAGCTGAGAATTCAATATTATTCATTGAAAGAACATGACAAATAAAAGTCGATTAATAACTATTGGTCCGAATATTAGAAATAGTATTAGAACTCGGTCTAATGTTAATTTTAAAGTTCGAGTTACTACAGTAGCTACCCCTTTAGGAAGCGACGTCCCGGAGCTTAATTCGTCTTAATAGACTTTGGTTTAATGGGGAAGGCGTGATGAATAGACAAGTCATTGCCGAGGTCTCTAACGAATGTTGAATGAACAAAAGTCATAGCAACGAGTATACATAACGGGCATAAATGAATGGTTTGAATGTAAAATAGTTTCAATCCTTATAAGGAAAGAACAATACATAACTCAAAGGATAAGCGATTGGAAGCGAAAAATGAACAAGCCGTCAATTTTTGGAAGTGCCTCAAGGTACATTACTACTAGCTTATCAAACTTGCGAAGGTCGATATAACTTAGAAAAATTCCACATGAAAAGTGAAGAGTCAAAAGAATTGGGCGCATTTGAGAAATTTTCCAATGCGACAATCAGTTTAAAACAATCGGTGATCACGTCGATCATATTAAAACACATATCGTCCACAGATCTGATAAAAACAATTACGTCGTAAAATAAAATCGCATGGATCACACATAAGTCCATCAAAACGTTACAAAAAAATCAAGACGAGGTAATTAGTGCTAGTCATATAAAATCACCTAATTGCATTGATCTCGAACATGCAAACTTATTTCGTCAAAAGCGAATTCATCGACACTGAAATCGTTCAGAGTATACATTACTCGATCGGAGGAACTATGATCCAAATCAAATATAAAAGTCATCATTAGGCACATATAAGCACATTACGACATGCTTGCAAAATAGCCAAGCCATGCCAAATCAAATAAGTTTAATCACGTTAACTCATGCTTGCTAAATAGTCAAGACATGATAAAATGAATATCTTATAGGATTTTCAGATGAGTCCAGTCAAAGGAAAGTTTGCAAGTTAAAGGATGTTCACGATCTTGATTGCATAGATGTATATAGAACAATATTTTCGTCATTATAGGGTGCTCACACACGGATCCATACCCAGATGACATTCCAGGGTGCTCACAAACGGATCCATACCCAAAAGATATTACAGGGTGCTCACAAATGGATTCATACCCAAAAGATATTATCGTTACCTTTAAAAAAATAATTTCGATGAGCCATCGATAATAACAAGCAAAATTTCAGAATCGTTTCATTCACGATGAGTTGTCGGTGATAAGTTAACCATCGGTCGATCCACAAGTACACACTTAAATACTAGTGTCGATTAAACAAGTCGTCTATCCTTGGAACATGTAATGGTTCTTAACGATCAGCTTATCAAGCTTACGATAGTCGGGGCACATTCTAAATGGTCAATAAAGACAAATCACAACTTGGGAAAATACTAATGGGTTACTCGTACATATACGATAATCAATAATAACCATAAGGACGATCGTAATGAACGAATCATACCAACGAAACACGAGTCAAAGAAATACATCCGTATACAAAATAATCACAAAGCAACTCAGGCACACTTGAGCCCACTCATTTATAATTCGTTGTTTACATCCAAAGGCGTCCCAATCCATGTAAACAAGAATTATAAATTTATGGTTCGGGAACTTATAACTTTCTCGTTCAAATAAAAAGGCGTCCCAATTTATTTCAACAAGACGATTATAAATCATCCTACTCAGTAATACCGTCACAAAATACAATATCATAACCAAATTAAATGCCAAGAAAAGTACAGGGTGTCAAACTTACTCCATGATTTTTGTATTCAAACGTCCCATACCGTTTGAATAAAGAAATCATCGACAATCTAAGGTCCAGTGGTTTAAAACCTTCTTATTCAAATGTCCCAATCCATTTCAATAAGAGAACCTTAAACGACACATAGTTGGGCGATTTAAAATCATTATATTTAAATGTCCCATTCCATTTAAATACAAAGTATTAAATTTCTCAACTAATGACTACTATATGCATATCTTTGTTGTACCCAAATTATATATAGTTGATTTGGGTATATATATATTCTAGGTCCAACACTGGCATCCTCCTTTTCGCCAACAAAACGTAATCAAACACAATAAATTAAACGTCTTATTACGTAGAAGACGTCTCCTTGAAGAAATGATTCTTCAAAATCATAAAGAATACATAAATAAAATAATATGTTTATCAATTACGTTTCAAAAGGAGATGTCCTAAAATGGCACATCACGATGCGATGACAACAATCGAGCTTAAATTAGTCGTTATGCGATATATTATGAAACAATATATATGTACTCAAAATATAAAACGAGTCCAATACTCGCATTTGGATAATAAATTAATTATCGAGAAAGGTGATTGGCAGCGAGGCCAAACTCTCTATAAAACCGTATCATAAAATGTACGATAATCACGCAAGGACCATTGCTTCATGTGCAATACCCTTAAATACCATAGTATATATATTTATATACATACAACCATTTCTACATATACATAGAATCACATTATCACAACCAAGCATTGGTTTCTAGGAGTCATGAGCCGCGGATACTTTGTAAGGCAATCAAACAATTTTATGAAAGAGCAGTTATAGTCTAGGTTTTGAAAAACGACCTAGTTCTCTATAACTAGTGCTCTGATACCAATCTGTAACACCCCCAACTTCACAAGGCAGCAAAATATCAACATTGGGCGTTACTTCATAGCACATCACACATAGTCATAGAAAATGACCTCAAAAAAGACGTTTTATAAAATAACCCATTCGACAAAATCAGAGTTCAATAAAAAAAAGGTCCCAACAATTCATACAAACTTTAATAAAAATATAAATGTTTGTCAAAGTTATCGAATGGTAATTGTTTGTTTTGCCTTTAATTTATCTCGCGTGACTCCATGCTCCTGCTGCTCTTAACCTACACACCTGAGAATACATGCTAGAATGTCAACACAACGGTTGAGTAAATTCATAGGTTTTTAAATAAACAATAATGGGGTTTTAAATAAACCATAGAGCCTTTGAACACAAGAATCTCATCCTTAGGCGATATTGTAACACATACAATATCAATACTCCACATTATTACGCTAAGCTCATGACACCGATGCCTTAATCAATAAGTTTGCCCTAGTCAGGTATCTTGCCAAATACCCCATACTTCACGTACAACACACCCAGCTGAGCCTCTAACTCACATGTGCGACCTGCCTGGGTGGGGGTCATCATTCCCAATGGATCCATTCGTCTGTACGAGCGCCTACCCATCATAGGTAGTTAACGGTTCACGATTTATAGGGACTTTTCACTGGCAATAAGCAACTTAGCCTTACTAATAGTGGCTCATTACCTATACAATCAACGCTTGTGTTCATTTTCCAAAAGCAGTTAATCAAACGTCTTTACGTTTATTCACAACAGCTTGTATTCGTTCAAAGCATATATTCCAATAACGAATGCTTATTCACAATCATGTATCCTTTCAAAAGGATACAACACATATGCTTATTTACCAAGAGCATGTATTCCCCCTCGCGGGTTTATAAAACACATATAAAGCAGTAAAAGCGAGGCTATGAACTCACCTTAGCGATAACGATATCAAACGAGGATAATGATCACGATGATAGTGAGAGTAGTGAAACGAGGAAATAGGATAAGGCAGAAGGCCGCAAGCTTCTAAGGACGACCTAAAATAATGTGGTGCGTCTCAGATTTATAAACGACGATATATAAAGTTAAAAATGATTTTTATAAACATAATTACTTTGTTGATAAAGTAACTAAATTATAATTTAGGACTATTTTTGAAAATCATAAAACAGATGAGGACCAAATATGTTACATTGCAATACTATTAGGTTCATTTGTATATAGTTTTATAGATTAGTGACCAAAAATATAAATAGACATTTGTTGCATGAGTTTGAGGTAGGATTCCAATTTCATTCTCAAACTATGTCATTTTAAACTTACAAGCCATCGTTCATATATTTAAGATACTATTCGAATAGTAAAACACATAAGAACCATAAGTTGACATCGAGTGATACCTTAGGCGTTAGCTCCATCGGAAAGACAAGTGATTCGAAGTCATGATGGTCGAGAATAGATATCGACATGAACACGGATGCCCGCGATTCAACTGAACAAGAACTCGAATGTACCCAAAAGCTAGCCATGACCCAAACTCTATATTTTAACGTGAAGATGTCCGTTTCTAGTAGCATACCACCGAACCTAAGGCGACAATATATGAGGTGTATGTTGTATGGTGTAAATGGTTAGTTAAGGATTGGTTTGTCACCAGGCTTTTTGAACATGGTGGGTTCATCTCTTTTGTTAGCATCACAATCTTCACAATTATGTTTCTGTATGAACTTCGGATACGGCAAGATACGTGAAAGTCGCTAAGAGTAGTCTGAGCGAAGGTGCTCATTATGCTAAAACGTGATCCACCGTCTTGAACATGAACATGTAAACTCGGACGCACCACAACCGGATCTGGACTAAAACCCGAAACGGACTCACTCAAACACAAGATTTTGGCTTGAACGATTAGGTGAACTTAAACTTTGCCCAAAAGGGAAACATGATCACAACCTCCGGCCAACCCGTAATTCATACGGCTATAATTCTGACGTAATCATGGACGAGATCTTCGCAAAACATGAGCACGTGATAAGAAACTCATGCAAGGTTGGCGTGAACTCTATACTTGTCAAATATCTTGCCATAATTCCTCCTAACTAGTATAGTACTCTTGATGAAATTTAAGGTGATTGATGTTTTTGTTGTTTTTATGTATGTTCAGTTAACAGAGCATCAAATAGTGAAATGGTGTCTTAACTTTTCCATTACAAAACTAGTATGTGTTGAGTAACATGCCACGTTTATAAGTGTAGTCATACGACATGCCACGAGAGCTTTTGTTTGCCACGTCCACATGTGTAATAAGTAAACTAATAACCGACTACTTGTTTAAATTGTTTTAGGATAGAAGTCACGTGAATTAGATTAGAAATTGGCTAGTTATGCATATCAATATGTTAAAAGAATAATATAGTTGTGTGTATGGTATGGGCTTGTGGTAGAGTGGGCTAAAAAATATATAAAGGTAATAGTTTTATTTTGTAAATTTTTGAGTATAAGCGGGTATTATCGGATCCCGATATTTTTAATGTTACGCGATTTGGAAGATATACGTTAAACACGAAAAATAAACTCTCAATATAAAATAAAAACGTCGACATTCGGAGAATGTTGATATCTCGATAAATAAATGAGGACCTATATTTTATTAAATTTTAGCGCGTTTTATAAACGAAAGACGCCTAAAGGTTTAGCGTCAAATACGAAGAATGCTCGTAAAACAAAAAAAAAAAATTAAAACGACGACAATAGAAAATATTTATGTGTCATAACGAAAATGTTTACGGTGGATGACGAACATAAAACTTGCTAATAAATAATAAATGGCACATATTCAATACGTTAAGGCCTTAATCTTGTCGGTTAGCTGAGAATTCAATATTATTCATTGAAAGAACATGACAAATAAAAGTCGATTAATAACTATTGGTCCGAATATTAGAAATAGTATTAGAACTCGGTCTAATGTTAATTTTAAAGTTCGAGTTACTACAATAACCGACCGACCAAAAAACCCCTTAGGGGTGATCCGGAATCTTCCAAACTTCTTTCTTTATGTATACATACTATATATTTATTTAACATTCGTTAATACTTAAGTATTAATTAATTAACGATTGTTAAAGTTATATATTTACTTGCTCGGTTTAAATTAATAAATACATAAATGTTTTATTAAATAAATTAATAAACACAATAAATATATTTATTAATTAAATTAACTCTTTGCGTATTGTGTGCGATCCCGTAATCTTGAGTTCGATCCTATCACATGACTATTAAATATAAGTCCATAAACTATCAGCTCCCACTTGGACATATTTCGAATATCGTGATTACATTGACTAGCGTCTAGTTACACTTAGCAATGTCTCTAGTACAACTCGAGTAAGGTCTCCTGGATAAAACCTTTAACGATTCTGCATCGTTATTATTATCCTTTTATTTCTAATACAACGTTAATAAGGATATTGATGTCAGTCATTCCTTTCATTAACCATTCTGTTTCTCGTTCACAGATTTAGCAGGATTACAAAAACAAATTTTGGTGTGGCCACACAAACATCTTACTAATCCCACGAGGGGCCCAACTGTATTAAACTCCAAAACGCAATTGGAGGAAAAACATCCCATATTGACATTGAGCAAAACTTATGAATTTTGCAACACTTCCGAAATAATCCTTATAGCTACCAGTTACGTTTAGCGTTAGATTATTCCACAGAGATGCACTATATTCATAACAGTTTCCTGGTATCTCAAGTCTAAGGATAACTATTTATGTTTTACTTTATGACAAAGATCCATAAAGTAATAACATATAGTTGGGATAGGTCCTATATTCGATTCATCGAATATCATCCAAAATCGATCATATACTTTCAAGTATACTCTATCACTATTTTGATTTGTCTTAATTTAATAATATTCCCATATTATTAATCGACAACAGACATTTAGCATAACAATTTATTCATGGATTAAAACATGTAAAATAGGATACACTTATTAAATAATAGAAATAAACGAAACCCAATCTTTATTTCATTATATAATAATGTCATAACATCCTTTATCCAAATACTAATCACAGATTTATTGCATGAGTTCGCTAGCTAGTTGCAGCCCAATCGCCTTGGCATGCTTAACTACCTTTGGTCTAGGCAAAGCCTTAGTTAAAGGATCGGCTACGTTATCATCTGTGTGAACTTTTATTAATTTGATTTCCCGAGCTTCAACTTGTTCTCGGACGTATTGATGTCTACGCATAAAGTGTCTGGCGCCTTTCATGACTCCAGGGTCATTGGCAAATATTATTGTGGCAGAATTGTCACAATACATATCTATAGGCTCTTTTATTGAAGGCATCACTCCAAGATCTTCAATAAACTTCCTAATCCAAACAGATTCCATTGCAACTTCTGAAGCAGCCATGTACTCAGATTGAGTATCATGCATTGCAATCGTTGTCTGTTTCTTGCTCTTCAGTCAACTGCTCCTCTATTAATAACAAAAACGTAACCCGTCTGAGACTTCGTATCGTCTTTATCACATTGCCAGGACGCATCACAAAAACTTGTAACATTCAGTTCTGTGTCTGTTTCCCTCCATATACCAAAAACATATCTTTCATACTCCTCAAATACTTTAGAATATGTTTAACAGCAGTCCAATGGAGCTTCCCGGATTCTGTTGGTATCTACTGACCAAGTTCTGAGCAAACGCCACATCAGGCTTTGTTCATCTTACAGCATACATTATAGATCCTACAGCCAAAGCATAAGACACATTCTGCATGTATGCTATATTTGGACTTCAATGCCTTATCTTAACTCAGATAGTGAGTTGTTCCCTAAGTTGCCTCATTTTGCCAAATTTGTTATGCAAACACTAGCTCACCGCAACGATCATACAAACGTGTCTGTTGTTGATCTCAAATTCATAGGTTTATCTACCGAATTTGGTATTAAGAGTATTGTGAATTATGCATATTTTCATAATATCAGGAAAGTGACCACTGTATGGTTCACAAAAAGTTGGCATGAGTTCCCACAATTTTTTTTATTTAGTTCACATTCACACACTCTCAAACATCTCTCCATTGTAGTCAAGCATCCAAATCCTCCTCTTTTAGGGGTATTAGGTAACTGTAAGCTACCAGAATCAAGTTGGGATTTTCCAGCTCTAGAAACCTTGTATCTGAGTGGTATGGCATTAGGTCATTATGATAGTTATAAAAAGAATAACTTTTTTACCAAAAGTGTGAACATAAAGGACCTCACTTTACATAAGTGTTCCATGTTCTACATGAAAATCATCAATGTGTGTTGTCCAAAACTTTCTAGTCTTACAATAAAAGATGTTGCTACATTTCCAGAGGTTTTAAAAGTGGTTGCTCCTAAACTTGAGAACCTGACAGCATCGGTCAGTGCGCTTTGTGGATTTTCTTCCAACGATTTTTTGCAGATGTCTCTTGAGGACGTCGTTTCTCTTGAAAATCCACAACGTGCATTGATCGATGTTGTCACTTCTTAGGATAAGAATTTGGCACTACTGAGTTATTAGAGCAAGTCGAGTAGAAGTGCCAAATTTCTTATCGTTGATATGGACATCATTCAGGTATGCACATATCATCAATTCTATGGGCTAATTAATCAAATGTCCCATTAGGTGTGTGGCTTTTGTTCCTAAAATAAAAACAATTAGGTAATTAACCTTATTCGACCTTATTCGACCATATTCTACTCTATTCGACTAATTCGACCAATTCGACTTGAACAACAGCTTGACACGTGTCATTTTTAATGTTTTAAGGAAAGTACAAGTGGGTCTTGCAAGTACATATAAGTACACTTGTTGTAAGTTAATGTACGAATTTTTCAATTCTTTTTATCTCTATTTTTTTCGTTCCTCGACTCGACTCGAATTGAAATCCAATTTTAACGTATAGATTAATCGTTTTTGGTTAATAATACTTGTTTGGTAATCTATGTCTATTTAAGCGAAAAAATAGGGAAAATATATAGGCTAAGGACTATATAAAAATAAAAGTGCAATTATGTCACGTAAGATTAATCTAAAATGCAACGTAAAAATTAAACTACAAATTTAAATATAGATGCAACAAAATAAACTAAAATTAAAAATAAATCTAAATGCGAAATTAATCTAATGCAAGCACGTAATATCAAGTAATAGTAACGATGTAACACCCCACTTGGATAAGTGGACCGTTACATGTATTTATGGCGTGTCATCAAAGCATAAGGTAAATGTCCTAAAACATTAAATGACCATAACGGAAATACCGGAATCAAACATCGGTAATCCAACCTAAGCTCAAAACATGAAAAATAAAATACTGAAGGAAAGGACTAAACAATGTCCAAATAAGCAGAATAATGTAAGTACATAAAGTAAGAAGTCTGGATAGCTTCCATCCAAATGCACATGCTCTCAGAATCCTAAGAGCGTCCTGGGGTACCTGCCGTTAGAACATGAAAGGGAACTACAGCTGAGCATAACGCTCAGTGAACGGATATAAAGCATGATAAGGAACTACTGAAATGAAACAGATGGTAAAATACTGGAGCTGTAAGACTGATAAGTAAAGTTGCAGCGGAAATCTGTGCATAATCTGTAAAGTCTGATTCGTAAATAATAAAGCTGAACTAATATCTGATAAATCTGAAAACATGCATTTACTGTCTTTTTAATTTGCCAAAGCTTATATAGGTCACGTGCTGTAACAACCGTGCATGAATAACTGGAGGGGTGACCTCATCATGCTATAGAGGGGTGACCTCTAAATTACTGTGCTGGGTGGAGGGATCAGCTCCAATGTGAAGGATGTAGAGCACACACCACAATCACCCTGATAACTTGTAACACATATAAGCCTAGGATGCATCCATACGCCCCACTAATAATACTGATAAAATGGCCAAGCTGAGCTGAGTGGGACGATGCAGGATATCACTCTCCTGCATGTGAGTCACGACACCGGTGCCTCTAGTGCCGTGGTTACGGTACCTCCGTAACTAGTACATAAACTGGTCGTGCTTGTATATAATGCTCAGGCAATTTATTAAGTTATTAATATGATTACTGATAAACTTAAACATATACTGGGGAAAAACATTTGGCTGAAGACGGGGAATCCTAATCATGCATAGAAAGGAAGTCCTTACTGAAAGGACGGAAAATCCGTACCTCGTGTCCAGTAATGAAATACGACTGAAAGCTGAAAGATCTATCCGACATCATGGTTACTACATAAATAACGTATGCGAAAAAATAAGTTGACTGATGTTATATATTTTACTGCTCTTAACTGTTTCCGTTGGATTTAATTTATACTTGTATTACTATTTATATATAATCTACTAAATTCTGACTGTTCATAAATATTACTGATTTAATGTACTATGTATTTCTGATTTCGTATAATGTATAGTCTGGCATTACTATAAATAGTATAGTAACTCGTTATAATTAGAAAGTTTCCTAATTTAGAAATATTTCCAATTTAATATCTTTAAATTAAATTATTTATGAGTCATAAGTTTTTAATAGGATAAAAATGATAAAGCTAGAATTAATTTAATTTTATTAATTAGATTAATAAAATTGGACAATATAATTAATTAATTTATAAAACTCATTTATAAATAATTTACCAATTCAAATATTTCGTGGTTCCCACCGCTTGTCTTAAGTTCCCACTACTTTTATATTTTTCCCATTGTATGATATATGTTCCCACTGCTTGCCATAAATTCCCACTGTTTGTGCAGTGGTTACCACTGCTAATGCAGTGGTTCCCACTGCTCGCAGTCTCAAACAAACCCTGTTGGGCGAACTAGACCCAAACACCCCTGCTGGCTGCTGTTGCTATTCGAACAGCCAAACACCCCTGCTGTTTGGGGTTGCTCTTCACGGCAGGGCTAAAACAACACCACGCCGCCTCGTTTGTGTCACGGCTGGCCACACAATAGGCACACTGAGACCTTATGGTCTCGGTTTTCATGAATCAAGCAAAACACGGCACCCTTTCTAATCATTTCTATGATTTCCTTTTTGAGCTTTCTACTGTTCTTGATTAAAATTATAGAATTCGATTTTTGAAAAACAAAAAGAGATATGCATTACCTTTATAGACGATTTGGGGATTGGTTACAAATACGCCATACATCAATTGCTAAAACGAGATCTCTTTCCCCTTTGTTTGTTTACAACCGTCGGCTACCACAAGCCAACCATGAAACCCCCCTCTTTTTTTTTTTGGATTACCGTTTGTGAAAAGGGGAAAGTGAACCCCCGTTTTATTTTTCTTCTCTTCTAAGTCTGCTGGCGGCAGCCTTCAAAACAACCCTAATCATTTTTTTTTGTTTACTGTTGTGAGAATAGGAAAGGGTAACCCCCGTTTTTTTGTTATTGTAGTGGGCTTAAAGCCCAATTTCCTTTTTGTCTTGATTTAAGACACGCAAAACAAGCCCAAACATGTATACTTTATGTTTTCGTTTCGCTTCGTTTACGACCTTTAATTTGCATGTTCGTTTTTAAATCCCGTAATGTATTTATTTATTTTACTGAAAATAAATATGTATAAAATACTGAATGATTATTTCTGAATTATTTTCTGAATAATTAATTGCGTCACGATCTTAGTTAAAACTGAGACTGTGTAAATTTAATATTCATGGATTTTAAACATCGCGCACGTGTTCGTAATTTAATTCCTGTAAATATTTATTTCCTGAATGAATAATACTTTCGTAATACTTGAATTAACACTTTCATTTATTATCTGAATAAATAATTACGTAACGTTTAAGTTAAATATGTGATTGTACGTAATTAATGTTCGTGGACTTTTAAAACGGGTTTTACAATTCTTCCCCTCTAAAAGAATAATTCGTCCCCGAATTAAAGATACGACTGCACTGGGTTTTACAATTCTTCCCCTCTAAAAGAAGAATTCGTCCTCGAATTAACGGTAATTAAACTGGTGCAGTTATAAAAAAATGAAAGGACGTATATGCTGAAAGGGCATGAAAGCTGAAAGGACATGTAAGCTGAAGGATCATTCGTCCTTGATTTAGAACATGATGTTGCTGAAAGTATAAACCTGACATGACTGAAGTGATCATGTAACGTGACATGGCTGAAGAGGACATGGAACATAACATGACTGGAGAACTTAACTGGATTAATTGAAGGAAAATGGATGAGAGGTCCGGATGGACTCCTCCGTTTCGAGTGGTCTCCCGTTCGAAACGATTCCTTCAAGGTCTAAACATAATAATAAATAAAAATATTGGTCCTGATGACCCTGTCCTGATGATGCTGAATAGTTTCTGGTTCCATACTTAAAATGGATTTTCTGAATCTGATAGAATGAATAAGTTATAGCATGTAAGGTACATGAAACGGTACGTACAATTATCCTGAAAAGATAACATTTATATCTCTGAGTAAGATGCTGAAATATATATAGGGATGAACTACGTGAACAATTATGAACGTGCTATGTGAGCAATTGTGAACGTGGTTCGCGATTATATAAGGAACGTTGGGCATGGAATTTATTGCAAACCTGACATGTGAAACATACTGTGAACGTGATACTGGGACATATCATAAACCTATGCTGACTGAGGAAAGAATGCCAATCGATATATCCTGAGATGTGAAACGTTTGTCTGATTATGTAAAAGTTATGCAAACTTGGGTTTGGTTTCTTAATTTTTCTGTAACGTATTCGGTAACAAGCTGTGAAATGTGCATCGTGAGATGGAACACGAATCTGATCGTAAACAATGTCATGAACGCGAATCGTGAATTTAAATCATGAGATATTATAAACATGAACTGAAACAACATCATACTGTGAATGAGACGTAAATGTTAAGGTGAACGTAAACATACACGTGATCGTGAACATGAATTCTGTCTGATATGATGGTCTATGGAATACCTTGAATTCGTACAATTTACTACTAAATTTTCTGCAGGTCCGCTACTGCGTAATCCGCTCAGATGAAAGAAAACGCGCATGCTGATTACATGGTTGGCGATGACTTAGATAGTATCATACTTCTTCTGAGTCTGTGGTAACTGATAATGATTTCATGAAAATTCGTCTCATTTCTGTTCAGAAATTTCTAAGGATTGTAGTAACTCACTAACATGACGGTGTTCTATCTTGAACCTGCGGTATGTCAGGCATCCAGATATGAACATAGCTGCATTATTGTGTGATACTGCTTCTATCAAAGTTTTTCCTGGGATTATGGAACATTCCGGTGGAAATCTGGTTGAATAGTCATAAAAATTTTAGCGAGAACTATCAGCAATTTCTGCGGTAGCAGTCAATTGAGTTCTAGAAAAGTTTGTACTTCGTTCACCGGCGTCGGTCGGGACCATCAGGTGATGGCCTTCACCTTCGCAGGCTTGTTCTGAAATTTCTTTCTACTGAATTAGGGTGGCTCAGAAATGCCACTTCGTTCATCTGGTACTCATATCTAGAAAGCTACATATATAATTTTCCTATCGGAGAATCAGTACAACAGTGGGAAGATGATTCCCTTGTACTTCTCTAGAATTTAGCAGAGCAGGAGGTTATCATTGAATATACTGACGATTTTTTTTTTGAGAATTCATGAAAAAATTTTATTCATAAATTTCCTATTATAGCTGGAGCATTAGGGAGTTCAGAAGTATATGTAAAAATCTTAGAGAGGCTATAATCTGTGTAATAGCAGTCAGGAAAGCATCACGTTCTTTCTCTCTCCACTGATGGCGGCATGATCGTGACTTATTCTGGAAAGTTGTTTAAGGCATCGCAACAGGTCAGATAAACCTTCTATACGCGAGATGAACATCTATTAAGAATGATGATCTTGTAACTTCTGATGATCGATACATGATCTCATGTTACTTGCTTTCTTCCTGATGGACAGAAAGCGGTGCATTTTCTGGTGATGTGCTAGGGCGATTAAGCCTCGTTTCGGTAACTCTAGCAGCTAATACTGCAACTCTTTTAACTTAGCTGAAGCCCTGGAATAAAGAGTTTTGAAAACAGGTTCTATTATTGAGACAAGCTTGATGTTAAATTTTGTCTCGTGGTTAGGAAGGAATTTCTGGAACACCTTCTTAATTACTTCTGGAAATGCTGAAATATCTGCTGATCATAAATTTTAAAAACTTCAGAAGTGGATTTTAACTGGTGGCTAGAAAGTCTTTGCAGCTATAGGATAATAATTTACGTGCTCGTAAAGATAGAACAATTGTACTAATTTTTCTGGCAGGAGTAAAATGAATATGTTCAGGGTCGGTAGGACGGATCTCGACGTTAACTGAAAATAAAACTTAATAAATATGGTGATACTGTTGGGTCCCTTCCGGCTAAGAGGCAGGTGACTACCTGATTTAAGATAAAGCTGACATAGGAATACGTGAAGTAAACATGGCGACTTTTCACTGAATGTGTTCGTCTGTAACCTCACAGAGTGAACACTGCGTGTTTAATCTGAATAACATTTTAGTGGTGGTGACTGAATTTTAAATGATCTGATTTATGCGTGGCATAATAGAATGGGTATACCCCTTTCTGAAAGGTACCCTGAATTACTGAGGGTCTCGCTTGGAAACATACTAGAGTTAGGAGTTCTGACTCGTACTCTGAGAGATATTCGTATGACGTGTATCATGACTGGTGTCCTAGTGTCTTTTGAAACGATACTTGAGAATTGTGTCTTGACTGTTGTTAGGACATGTATTTTAATGGATGAACCTGGACAAGGCGGAAAATTTTTGGTAACTGCTAGGATTGGCGGACCGGTTAGACTGCTGACCTCTGAATTTCTGGTCACGTTCATACCGGAGTCCCGATGTTACTGACTAATTAATTATAAGCATGGTGGTTGTCAATACTGCTTTGTCTGTCAATTTATGGTCATTATCATGACCGTGATTCATGCAACTATTCCGACTGAAAGATTAGCTGAGTAACGTGTGACATCTAACTGAGAAGGTAAGAGCATGGAATAGAATGGTAGTGTCTGATGGTTGAAATTTATTCTTGTCAAGAATTTCAAATTTATATTTTTCGTCCTTGTTTTGCAGAGTCTTCATAGTATGAACGGCATTAGCATTTTGAGAGATTTCCAAAGTATCAACAGCATCAGCATCTGTGTGGTCTACAGAGTGTTAGCAGCATCAGCATCTAGTAAAATCTTCAACTCACGAGCAGCATCAGCACCTGGTAGAATATCGACAAGTGGAAACGTCTAAGGTGATTTAGGATCGATTAGCACCATCCATGGAGTAGGGTACCTGGAGTACTCCTAGACTACTGTACATGAGTACAAAATGCATACTGCAAATTAAGCATATCTGAGACACTATACATGGAGTACACATGAAATACTGTACATGGCACTGGTGGAATTTTATGGGATGATCGATACTGGTATCAATTGTCTCACATGATCAAAGAAATAAATTAATTTAAACGGTAGTAGATTGAACTAAAATGAGTAACATGATAGCCTGGTAATTCCTGCGTAGACTTAATACTGGTTGTTTAAAGGCTGAAAAGTATGATTAAACAAAGTTTCATCAATGTTCAGTATAAGGACATGATTGATAAAGACCAGAACATGATTTATCATGAAATAGGATTTTACTGTAATTCTTCTGTATCTTAGCATGAAAACATCATCGCCTTGCTGAAAACGTAATCCTCATAAAGAGACATGAACTTAATCAGCATGAAAACGACATCCACTTGAGAGTACAAACTTAACTCATACAAAGAACATAGAAGAATAATCAACTAAGTTTTAACATCAACTGATGTGGGTAGTTATGGTTTAATCCACAGTATTCAAAGTAGGAAGCATGTGACTAGGTATGGCGATTCTGTTTCGATCCATACTTGTCAAAATTTTCTAAGAACTGTCATGAATAGAAATGTACAATCTAGGACTAAATGTGGTTGGTTGTAGTCCAATTCATATTTGTCAAGATTTTATGAAACGTCATGATATCACAAAGGTGAACAACTATAGATCGGTTCACAAAACAACATTAAACTGAAAAACATGAAATTTGATCTGAACATTGGTGAACGTATATGGGCTGGTTCACCAAGTAATATTCGACTGAAAACATGAATTTGTCAAGAGTAAGGATGAACGCCGTTGGGTCGGTTCACCAATACAAAAATCTGAACGAGCAAGGGTGAACGCCTATGGGTCGGTTCACCAACACAAAAATTCGCAGAAAAGCACATGAGACTAAATATGGCCAGTCATGTACCAACCTTTTACTTAGTCAAAAAATTTAAGAAAATGACTGATAATTGAAGAAAATTGACTAATAAATGCATGAGACACATGAAAGATAACAACGCCAAGATCAGGGAAGTTCCTGGTGACTACCCACTAGTCAAAGGTCAAGTTTTAGAGCCTACAGGTCGAACCTATAGCTCTGATACCATAATTGTAACACCCCACTTGGATAAGTGGACCGTTACATGTATTTATGGCGTGCCATCAAAGCATAAGGTAAATGTCCTAAAACATTAAATGACCATAACGGAAATACCGGAATCAAACATCGGTAATCCAACCTAAGCTCAAAACATGAAAAATAAAATACTGAAGGAAAGGACTAAACAATGTCCAAATAAGCAGAATAATGTAAGTACATAAAGTAAGAAGTCTGGATAGCTTCCATCCAAATGCACATGCTCTCAGAATCCTAAGAGCGTCCTGGGGTACCTGCCGTTAGAACATGAAAGGGAACTACGGCTGAGCATAACGCTCAGTGAACGGATATAAAGCATGATAAGGAACTACTGAAATGAAACAGATGGTAAAATACTGGAGCTGTAAGACTGATAAGTTAAGTTGCAGCGGAAATCTGTGCATAATCTGTAAAGTCTGATTCGTAAATAATAAAGCTGAACTAATATCTGATAAATCTGAAAACATGCATTTACTGTATTTTTAATTTGCCAAAGCTTATATAGGTCACGTGCTGTAACAACCGTGCATGAATAACTGGAGGGGTGACCTCATCATGCTATAGAGGGGTGACCTCTAAATTACTGTGCTGGGTGGAGGGATCAGCTCCAATGTGAAGGATGTAGAGCACACACCACAATCACCCTGATAACTTGTAACACATATAGGCCTAGGATGCATCCATACGCCCCACCAATAATACTGATAAAATGGCCAAGCTGAGCTGAGTGGGACGATGAAGGATATCACTCTCTTGCATGTGAGTCACGACACCGGTGCCTCTAGTGCCGTGGTTACGGTACCTCCGTAACTAGTACATAAACTGGTCGTGCTTGTATATAATGCTCAGGCAATTTATTAAGTTATTAATATGATTACTGATAAACTTAAACATATACTGGGGAAAAACATTTGGCTGAAGACGGGGAATCCTAATCATGCATAGAAAGGAAGTCCTTACTGAAAGGACGGAAAATCCGTACCTCGTGTCCAGTAATGAAAAGCGACTGGAAGCTGAAAGATCTATCCGACTTCATGGTTACTACATAAATAACGTATGCGAAAAAATAAGTTGACTGATGTTATATATTTTACTGCTCTTAACGATTTCCGTTGGATTTAATTTATACTTGTATTACTATTTATATATAATCTACTAAATTCTGACTGTTCATAAATATTACTGATTTAATGTACTTTGTATTTCTGATTTCGTATAATGTATAGTCTGGCATTACTATAAATAGTATAGTAACTCGTTATAATTAGAAAGTTTCCTAATTTAGAAATATTTCCAATTTAATATCTTTAAATTAAATTATTTATGAGTCATAAGTTTTTAATAGGATAAAAACGATAAAGCTAGAATTAATTTAATTTTATTAATTAGATTAATAAAATTGGACAGTATAATTAATTAATTTATAAAACTCATTTATAAATAATTTACCAATTCAAATATATCGTGGTTCCCATCGCTTGTCTTAAGTTCCCACTACTTTTATATTTTTCCCATTGTATGATATATGTTCCCACTGCTTGCCATAAATTCCCACTGTTTGTGCAGTGGTTACCACTGCTAATGCAGTGGTTCCCACTGCTCGCAGTCCCAAACACACCCTGTTGGGCGAACTAGACCCAAACACCCCTGCTGGCTGCTGTTGCTATTCGAACAGCCAAACACCCCTGCTGTTTGGGGTTGCTCTTCACGGCAGGGCTAAAACAACACCACGCTGCCTCGTTTGGGTCACGGCTGGCCACACAATAGGCACACCGAGACCTTATGGTCTCGGTTTTCATGAATCAAGCAAAACACGACACCCTTTCTAATCATTTCTATGATTTCCTTTTTGAGCTTTCTACTGTTCTTGATTAAAATTATAGAATTCGATTTTTGAAAAACAAAAAGAGATATGCATTACCTTTATAGACGATTTGGGGATTGGTTACAAATACGCCATACATCAATTGCTAAAACGAGATCTCTTTCCCCTTTGTTTGTTTACAACCGTCGGCTACCACAAGCCAACCATGAAACCCCCCTCTTTTTTTTTTTTTTTTGGATTACCGTTTGTGAAAAGGGGAAAGTGAACCCCCGTTTTTTTTTCTTCTCTTCTAAGTCTGCTGGCGGCAGCCTTCAAAACAACCCTAAATCATTTTTTTTTGTTTACTGTTGTGAGAATAGGAAAGGGTAACCCCCGTTTTTTTATTATTGTAGTGGGCTTAAAGCCCAATTTCCTTTTTGTCTTGATTTAAGACACGCAAAACAAGCCCAAACATGTATACTTTATGTTTTCGTTTCGCTTCGTTTACGACCTTTAATTTGCATGTTCGTTTTTAAATCCCGTAATGTATTTATTTATTTTACTGAAAATAAATATGTACAAAATACTGAATGATTATTTCTGAATTATTTTCTGAATAATTAATTACGTCACGATCTTAGTTAAAACTGAGACTGTGTAAATTTAATATTCATGGATTTTAAACATCGCGTACGTGTTCGTAATTTAATTCCCGTAAATATTTATTTCCTGAATGAATAATACTTTCGTAATACTTGAATTAACACTTTCATTTATTATCTGAATAAATAATTACGTAACGTTTAAGTTAAATATGTGATTGTACGTAATTAATGTTCGTGGACTTTTAAAACGGGTTTTACAAACGAAAAATGAATTCACAAAGATAAACTTAAAAATAAGCATAAAGCTTCAACCTTTTAAGCTTATTAATCTTTTTAGATGATAAAGCTACAAGCTTTATATACTAATAAGCTTAATAATCACAAAAAGGTGTAAACTTTTTACTAAAATGAGCTTATCTAAATGAAATCCAATTTTAAAAAATTTTAAACTATTTTTAACACAAATAATAATTACTAAAAGTAATTAAACCGATTTTTATAAAAATATAACTTTTATTAAAAACAATTTAAACTATAACGATGTAATTAATAAAACTAAAGCGATTAAACTAGAAAAATAAAAAAGAGAGCTTTAGTACCCGTAGTCCGTAGAAAACCGCTCTAAAACAAATAACATCAACAACATCAACAAAATACGGCTCGTTAAGTACACGACCTCCCAATAACAAAACTATCAAAAGCTAAACCCAAATTTGGCCCGTAAAGTACACGGCCTCCCAAATCAATCTCTAACCAAATCAATCAAACCATATCAACTTGAACCGAATTAATCAACTATAAGCTCTTCTTCAAAAATGATAGATCGATACGCCGAGATCAAAGAAAACATAAAAGGTTAGAATAATAAGCAATAATTATTAAATGATTAAGAGATTTAATTAAAACTAATAGATCTAAAATATTTTTATGTTTTATAAAAGTATTTTAAATATTAAAGCTAAAAGTTATAGATCTACTTAATCTATTTAAAAACCTAATAGATCTAACTATTTTTTAAGGTTTTATAAAAATACTTTAAATTTTAAACTCTAAACTTATATATCTAAACTTTTTAATATGAAAAACTAATAGATCTAAATTTTTTTATTTTTTTTGTAAGTATTTTTAATTTTTAAAACTTAAATCTAATAGATCTAAAAAACTACTTAATAAAAACTAAAAGTGCTTAAATAAAAAGCTAGCTTATAAATAAGTCGTAAGCCTAAGCTTAGGACTTATGAGATTTAAAAAGCTAAAAATCTAATTAAATGATTGCTCCACAAATAAGCTAGATCTACTAAAATAAGGCAATAATAAGCTTAAAATAAAATTAATTTTTTCAAACTTTATATAAATCTAAACTTATTTGAAAAAAAAGTTATAAAAACTTATCCCAAAATAATAAGATAGATTATTATAAAATTAAAAAGAAAGGAAGAATGAGAGTATGATGAAGCTAGAACTTGACTTTTATTAAAAAACTTGAAGATTACAAAGCTTGAAATAAAATTACATCTATTTTTGAAAGTGAAAATACAAAGAAAACTAGAGAGAAAAATAAACTTTTAAAACTAACTAACTTGTTACAAATGAGAGGGTGGAGGTTTATATAAGCTGATGGACCAGGGGTATTTTTGTCCATTCACAGCCTTTCCTTAGCTTCAAAGATACGCAGCCATGGCCAGCTGTCCATTTTTCTTGTTTATATCGAAATCTTCTAGAAGCTATGAGATCTTGTGCCTGCATACTCTGCCACACTTCTGACCTCGTACTGACGCGTGCCAGGTGCCACGTGTCACTCATTGATTGGCCAGCCGCCCTGAGTCATCTGCCACTACTGCAACATCGTACTGACGTGGCGGCGCCTCCGCCACGTGTCATCTTTCTATTGGCCAGCCGCCACTGCCTCACTGCCATGTTTGCAATTCCCTGCCACCTAGTACTGACACGTCAGACTGACATGTCAGCGCCGCCACTGCAACCTCGGACTGCCACGTGTCGGATCACCATTGGCCAGCCGCCAAAGCTACGGTAACTGGGACCTGCAATTTTCAGAGTATGTCAGTGCCACGTGGCGCGCTGGCATTGGCCAGCCGTCGCCACGTCGTGGTGACGTCATCGCTGACATCACACGGTTTTGACCGGGTTAAACCGGTCTGAACCGGGTCTGGTTCTGGTTTGGGTCTGGACCGGGTCTGGACCGGCCGTCTGAACCGGCCGGTCTGGTTCTGGTTCGAGTCTGGACCGGTTTGGTTCTGGTTCGGGTCGGCCACGTGGACCACTAAGGTGGTGCCACGTGGCAATGGCAATATACACCAACCTTTGTCCAAGCGGGGCTCGAACTCGGGTGTGTGCTACCAAAGCTGAAGGACGCAGCCACTGGGGCATGCAAACCTTCAGTTTATATTACGCACAAAAATAAGTATAACCCATTTATGTTAGCTGTTTGACTGACCATTGACCCTGCTTGACTTGTTGACCAGGTTTTATAAATAATAATAATAATAATAATAATAATAATAATAATAATAATAATAAACTGTATTTTATTTACTTATTTTCGGAAATTATTTTATATATTTATTTATTTAAAAACTAATTAATTTTATTTAAAAACTAATTAAACTTAAAAATTTAATAGAAAACAAACCGTAAAGAGTTACGACGCGAGGTCGGGACCGTTGGCTTCGTAATTTTGTGCTCTTCAATGTGGTTTATTAGTGGATGACTTTGGAGATTGGAAAAAATGGTCCTTGTTGTAAAATCTTCATCAAATCCTCATTTTTAGCCCTCCAAACTTCATTCTTTTGGCACTTTTTGGTCCTTTGACTTTATCTTTGACTTTTTCTTCGATAAATGACCGTGAAATCCCGTGTTTTCTTTCTTTTTGATATTTTGTACCTATTTCAAACAAAAACACAAAACCACGCGTAATTCTGACTTTTACGATACTAAACACATGATTATGTCTTGTTTTTTCATTGATTTTAGTGGCAAAAGGATAAGTGTTTACACATTTATTAAATCCCCTACACTTGACCATTGCAATGACCCCATGCAATGCATAATTTTAAAGCATAAAGTTACATTTTCATCATAATTAACCCATCTTGGCCTTTATTACGATATACTATTACTACTACAATAAAAAGAACTAAAGATAAAAACTTTATTCAAGAAAAAAAAGTTATAATAATTTATTAACTTGGAAATTATTTGATGGAAGAAACTCGTAAAGAAATCTAAGACTTAGATTAGGGCTTTGGTGTCATGAATATTAATCACCCTCAAGTTTCCCGTTCCCATACCAAGCTTAAAAACAAGATCATTGTTTACCATAAGTTCTTAAGTTGAAACCACTTATATAAGACAATTGTGTAATACTCTTTCTCCAATTCCTAAATTGTATCTCTATATATTAAAGATTGTCATTCACCCGTAGGCTCATTTGACTTATTTAATAATCCTTAGTCCAAAAATGAAGGCAAAACGGTGCAAACCCGACACTCAGAACCTAACCTCGTCCTAAAAAATATTGTCACTAAAGTAAGCCCACATCAAGGATAAGTTAACACGATTTGGTTCCCGGATCCGAAATTTGGCAAATAGTACTACTTATTATTTATTCCTCCAAAGTCATGTTGACTTTATGTGGAGTTTAGCAAATTCACATCATATTCCCTTAGGCTCTTTAAGATGTAAAAATGCTTCTCATCTATTGTCCACACCCTAAGGCTCCTTGAATGATAAACAAGGGAATTGATTTTTGATCAATTTTTATTCAACACTTACCATGCCATACACCCTAAGGCTCTAATGACAATGTTCGTGCTACATGCCCCCACACCCTAAGGCTCCTTGAGGTCATGTTTTAATCTTATTCTTTCTTTATTTATGATATATATATTAGGCCAAATTCCGCGGTCCCATGGTCTGAATACCTCCTACTTAGTGGTTATGAGACACCTTAGTCGGAAGTCCACAACGCTAGCACCCTCAATGTATTCCTACTTTAATTACAAGGAGATAAAAGATTTGGCTAAGAGCTAAGATATCGAATCTACACCGCAAAAATCCTCATTTATTAAGAAATTAGATATACAAGCGGGAAGAAAGAGCCACAAAACTCATATAAGCAAGAATTAACCCTTAAACTTATTATCAACTCTATCATCTGTAACACCCCACTTGGATAAGTGGACTGCTACGTGTATTTATGACGTGTCATCAAAGCATAAGGTAAATGTCCTAAAACATTAACTGACCATAAAGGAATACCGGAATCAAACATCGGTAATCCAAACATAAGCCCAAAACATGAAAAGTAAAATACTGAAGGAAAGGACTAAACAATGTCCCAAATAAGCAGAATAATGTAAGAAATGCATAAAGTAAGAAGTCTGGATAGCTTCCATCCAAATGCACATGCTCTCAGAATCCTAAGAGCGTCCTGGGGTACCTGCCGTTAGAACATGAAAGGAACTACGGCTGAGCATAACGCTCAGTGAACGGATATAAAGCATGATAAGAATATACTGAATGAAACAGGCGATAAAATACTGAAGCTGTAAGACTGATATGTAACATGTGATAGAACTCTGCATAAAATTCTGAGAAACCTGGTTCATATATACTGATACTGAAATATAACTATTAATTCTGAAAACATGCATTTACTGTATTTTATTTGCCAGAGCTTATATAGGTCACGTGCTATAACAACCGTGCATGAATAACTGGAGGGGTGACCTCGTCATGCTATAGAGGGGTGACCTCTAAATAACTGTGCTGGGTGGAGGGATCAGCTCCAATATGAAGGATGTAGAGCACACACCACATTCACCCTGATAACTTGTAACACATATAAGCTTAGGATGCATCCATACGCCCCACTAAACATACATACAAAAATGGCCAAACTTAAACATGAGTGGGACGATGCAGGATATCACTCTCCTGCATGTGAGTCACGACACCGGTTCCTCTAGTGCCGTGGTTACGGTACCTCCGTAACTAGTACATAAACTGGTCGTGCTTGTATATAATGCTCAGGCAATTTATTTAGTTATTAACATGATTACAATAAGCTTAAACATATACTGGGAAAAACATTTGGCTGAAGACGGGGAATCCTAATCATGCGTAAAAAGGAAGTCCTTACTGAAAGGACGGAAAATCCGTACCTCGTGTCCAGTAATGAAATAAGAACGGAAGCTGAAAGATCTACTCCGACTTCACGGATACTAAAAAATAATGGACGGAAATAAGTCGTCTGATTACTATTTACTGTTACTGATTTTATCTGTTCTTAGTTTGATTTATTTTATTCTTTATTTCTGTTTATGTATAATCTGGTAAATCTTATAGTCCGATGTATCTCTAATAATCTGACTGTTCTTTAAATAATTACTGAATATCGTATATCTTGTATTCTTGATCAATGTATATTATACGGTATTCTGATTAAGGTAATCTACTAAAATCTGGTATTAAAATATTACTATAAATAGTAACCTGCCATAATTAGAACTACTAAAATCTGAAAGGTTTCCCCAATTTAGTTTTTCTGAAATAATTATTAATTGAATCATAGTTAAATCCGACCTTTAATTAGTTACAAGAACAACATTAAAATAAATTTGTCTTACTAATTAAATAAATAAAATAAATTAAAATAACAATTTTATTTAACTTTATTTTTAAAGCTTATTTATAAAATAATTTGACTACAATTTATATAAGTTCCCACTGCTATTACTAATGTTCCCACTGCTTGTATCATAAAGTTCCCACTGTTAGTTTTACATCCGTTCCCACTGTTAGTTTTAAATGGTTCCCACTGCTAGTTTTAAATGGTTCCCACTGCTAGTTATATATATTTTTTTTTATACAGTTCCAAACACCCCCTAACTGCCCAGTAATCCCAAACACCCCTGCTGTGATTGTTTCTGTTATTCGAAAAGCCAAACACCCCCTGTTGTGGTAAAACTAAACCCCAAACACCCCGTGGTCGTGTTTGATTCAGGTCTGGGCAACAAAACATCCCCTGCTGGTTCTGTGGTTCTCACGTGATGCTAAAAAAACACCCCTGGTCGTGTTTTGTTTTTGGTCGTCCAACCCAAACCACCCTCGTCTCACAGCTTAGACAGAAACCCACACAAACCCGACACCCCTGATGGATCGTGAATAAAGAAACAGAAAGAAGGAAAACTGCGATTGGGATTTACCTTGGTTTGCGTGAAAGGAAAGAATATAAACATCAGACGCCATCAAATCTCGATCCTTTTTTTTTTACTCGGCGGCCACCACCCTAATATATTTTTTTTCCTGCTTGTGAGAGTAGTAGGTTAAACCCCCGTTCCTTTTTTTTTCTTTCATAAGGCCGGGCCTTAAAGTCCATGTATTCCCTCTTTGTTTAACAAGACAGCTGGCCCCCTTATTTGTATAGTTATTTCATTTTTTTTAACTTTAGATTTATTTACGTATATTCATTTTTACCTCTCGCGTTTAAAATTTCTGAAATGTAATATATCTTCTGTATGTTAATACACATTCGTAATATTTTTCTAAAACTAAATTTCTGAATTTAATAATTATTTCCTGAATAATTATTATATGTAATATTTAATGAAACTGAGACTGCATATACTGTTTATGTTTATTTATTTATTTTCTGAACTTAATAATTATCTTATGGGTAATTATTTTGTTGTAGTATTTAATAAAAACTGAGGCTGCGTATTTATTATTCAGGGATTTTAAATCCGGGTTTTACAATTCTTCCCCTCTAAAAAAATAATTCGTCCTCGAATTAAGGATGCGATTATGTCGTGGTTTTACAATTCTTCCCCTCTAATAAGGAGAAATTCGTCCTCGAATTAAAGGTAATAAGCTGATGAATTTATAAAAGCTGAAAGGACATATGTACTGAAAGAGCATGAAGGCTGAAAAGACATATAAGCTGAAGGATCATTCGTCTTCTAATTAAGACATAATGTTGCTGAATGGTATAAACATAACATGACTGAAGTGAACATGTAACGTGACGTGACTGAAGAGGACATGGAACGTAACATGACTGGAAGTACTTAACTGGATTTATTGGAGGAAAATGATGAGAGGTCCGGATGGACTCCTCCATTTCAAGTGGCATCTCGCTCGAAACGGTTCCTTAAAGATCTTGACATATTGAAAATCTTGGTCCTGATGACCCTGTCCTAATAACTGCTGAAATAGTTTCTGGCTCCATACTTAAGATGGATTTTCTAAATCTGATAGAATGAATACGCTATAGCATGTAGTATACATGAAATGGTACGTACAATATTCTGAGAGGATATAATTTATTCTCTGAGCAAGCTGTTGAGAACATATAGGGACGAACTACGTGAACAATTTTGAACGTGCTACGTGAGCAATTGTGAACGTGGTTCATGATCATAAAAGGATTACTGTGCATGAAATATATCATGAATATGATACGTGAACCATACCGTGGATGTGCCACCAGAACATATCATGAATGTATGTTAACTGAGGAAGGAATACCAAATGATACGGTCTGAGATGTGAAACGTCTGCCTGGTTATGAAAAAGCTGTGCTAAACGTAAATCTGGTTTCTTAAGTTTTCTGTAACCATACTCATCAACAAGCTGGGAAACGTGTATCGTGAGATGGAACCCGAATCTGAACGTGAACAATGTCATGAATACGGACGTGAACTTAAAACATGAGATAGTACAAAATATGGACTAAAACATCATAATGTAAACGTAAGACGTAAACATGAAGGTGGACGTAAACACGATCGTGAACATGAACGTGAGTGAAACTCACGAACGTGAACTTTCTATCTGATATGATGGTTGAGGGAATACCGAGAAATCGTACGATTTATTCTTGAATTCCCTGCAGATCCGCTACTGCGTAATCCTTTCAGATGAAAGGAAACGTATAAGTTGGGTTAATTAGTCGACTAAGACTTAGGTAGTATCATACTTCTCTTGCGTCTGTGGTAACTGATAATAACTTTTATGGAATCCTGCCTCATTTCTGTTCAGAAATTCAAAGGGTTGTAGTAGCTTACCAGTATGTCGGTGTTCTATCTTGAACCTGCTGGAATGGCAGGCATTAGATATGAACATAGCCGCCTCCACGTGTTATACTATTTCTATCAAAATTCTGCCTGGAATTTTGGTACATTCTGGTGGAAATCTGGTTGAATAGCTATGGAAGAATTTCTAGCGAGAACTATCAACAATTTTTGCGGTAGCAGTCAATTGAGTTCTAAAAAAAATTGTAGTTCTTTCACAGGCGTCGGTCGGGACCATCAGGTGATGGCCTTCACCTTCACAGGATTGTCTGAAATTTCTTTCTGCTGAAATAAGGTGGCTCAGAAATGCCAATTTGTCCAAGTGAAATTTATATCTGGAAAGTTGTGTATAAAATTACTCCTATTGAAGATTCTGTACAAAGGTGAGAAGATGAGTCTTGTGTTCTTCGCTAGCATTAGGCAGATCATAATGTGATCTTGTAAAATAAAATAAAAAAAAATAAAAAAGAATCAGTGGTCGATACATGATCTCATGATACCGGCCTTCTTCCTGATAGACAGAAACGGTGCTCTTCCTGGTGGTGCGCCATGGCGAATAAATCCTTATTCCGTTAATCCTTGCAGCAACTACTGCAATTCTTTTAACTTAGATGCAGCCCTGCGATTTAGTGTTCCGAAAACAGGTTCTTTCCTTGAGACAAGCTCGATGTTAAACTCTGTCTCGTGGTTAGGGAGGGATTTCTAGATACCCTTCTGGAAATACATCCGGAAACTCTAGAAAATCTGCTGGTCATGAATTTAAGGAGCTTTAGAAGTTGATTCATAACTGGTAACTAAAAGTATTCGTAGCTATAGACTGATAAGTCACGCGCTTGTAAGGCAGAAAAAAAATTGTACTGATTTTTCTGGCAGAAATAAAATGAATAAGTTCAGGAGTTGGTAAGACAGATCTCGTCGTTAACTAAAAGGATAACTTTAGTAACCATGGTTGGTACTGTGGAGTCTTTTCTGGCTGAGAGACAGGTAACTACCTGATTTAAGATAAAGTTGACATAGGAACACGTGAAGTAAACATGGCGATTTTTTTACTGAATGTGTTCGTTTGTAACCTCACAGAAAATATAGTTTTGTACAAAAAGGCTCAACAAAACTATGAAGAGAAAATAAGGATTTTGACTCTTCAAATGAGGGAAAAAGATGTGGAAATAAAAGCTTTTGAAAGACAACTTTTAAAAATAAATTCAGAAAATTAAGCTTTAAAACCAGTCTTTGTAATGAGAGGGAAGTGATTAGTCAGTGGCAACAATCCTCTAAGGGATTGGGAAAATTGATTAATTCACAAATGGGGTATTATGATAAAACAGGCCTAGGATATATTGAGGATTAACCTGGGATAACCTTAACTAACAAAGACTTATCAAAAGGGATTTTTGATAGTTCTACTGACGTAGATGATACACTTGAAAATGATAGATATGCTGAAGGAATGAAGGCAGTTCCTCCACCAGTATCAGGAATTTTCATGCCCTCTTGTAATGATACTAGTATAGAGTCAGAAGAACCTAAGATTAATAATGTCTTTAACTCTAGTACTATGTCTCAAGAAAATACTGATGTGACCAAGAATATTGTTTATCCACCTTTAATAAACAACTTTGTTTCTGAGGAATCTAAGACTAGTTCTGCTCCCAATCAGGTAAAAACTACTAGCAAGATATTGGAAAACAATGAACAACATACTAAAACCAAAAGGGGTGGTTTTGAAAAAGTAAAGTCAAAACAACCTTTTGGGTCTTCTTTAAGAAGAAAAGGATGTTATGTTTGTGGTAGTCTAAGTCATTTTATCAAAGACTGTACATTACATGAAGATAAAATTGTGAAATAGAAGGCTACACAAAGGGTCATGAAAAACAGTAATGGGAAAAATTCACAGGTTTATAGGAATCAAAAACATAAAGATGACAAACCTAAGTTTGATCACACAAGGGTAGTTAAACATGTTAAAAATAATCCTACCAAAATTTTTGTTCCTAGGGCAGTACTTATGAAGCATGGACTTGTATCCTTAAAGTCTGGTAAACCAAGTACCGGCAAGTCTAAACCTACAAGTACTGCTAGACCAAACTCAAGTACTGTTGGTTTAAAGTCTGTAAAACCAATGTTCTCCAAGACTTCTAAGAAAGTTTTTGAAAAAGTTAAAACACCTAGAAGCAAGGACAAGAACAAACCAGTACATATGTGGGTTCCTAAAAGAGATATACCATGTGTTAAAGCAAGTACCGCTAAAGCAGTACTTAAGTCAAAGAAGTCAAAGCACATAGAGTCACCCTATGAATTTGACTACATAAATGAAACCATGAAGTATAAGAGTAAAAGTAGCATTACTGGAAATGCTTCAGTACAAACTCTTAAATGTGTAGGTCCCACAAGATCCGAGCCAAATGTGGCTTGGGTCCCTGTTAAAATCTAATGAGTTTTTTTGTGTGTAGGGGCATCTCATTGATGAATTAAAAGATAAAGGAATTATAGAGAGTGGATGCTCAAGACACATGACAGGGAACAAAGATTTTCTTGCTGAATTTGAAGAATTTAGAGGAGGTCTAGTAGCCTTTGGGGGTAGAAAAGGTAGAATCACTAGCAAAGGGAAAATTAACACAGGAAAGTTGGAATTTGAAGATGTCTTCTTTGTAAAAGAATTGAATGAGTTCAATCTCTTTTCTGTATCACAAATGTGTGATAAGAAGAACAAGGTGCTATTCACAGACAAAGACTGCTTGGTGTTGTCCAAAGACTTTGAGATGTCCAAGGAATCTCAAATACTGCCTAAGTACCCAGGCAAGAAAATATGTACACCTTTAATCTTCATACTATTACTCCAACATGTGGTATTACATGTTTGCTAGCTAAGGCTTCTTTGGATGAGTCAAATGTGACAAGTCTAACATTTTCAGGTAGTGAAATATTTTCTCGTATAATATTTTGAAACTTATTTTTATGTTGGTTGACGAACTCACAATTTACGGATTTAAATTTGGGCTTACGTGCATAATTTGGCGTCTTTTACGACTAAACCGGAAACCTTAGGATTACGTATTTACATTTTTGAACTCCGTTTTTGATGAGACAATTTTTATTGGATTCGTTTTGTGACGGTGATTCATAATTTATAAAAACGTTTTTCGTAAAACGACCCGAGGGCACGCAAATCGAGAAAACTAGAATCGAGAAATACCCGTAGACTAGTGAGATGGGACAAAACACTTTGCCCCACCCCACTAGCTTATATGGGACGGCAAAATGACACCACCACACATAGGTGGCATCAAGTCTTAACTAGTTACACAAGTGTAAGCTTGTGCTTACACTTTAAGCCAACTCATTTCCCACTTAGCACAAAACTAGCAAATGGTTTCATTCTAACCATTTCCTTCCATGCAATCCACTCTAAAACTCTCTCTACTCCTCCCATTGTGTCGTCCCAAATAGAGCAACAAACACCATCATTGATCTTTTCTAACTACAAACCACATGTTTACTAGTCCTATTAAGGCGTTTCCTTGAAGCCTTGATCATTTGGTGGCCATATAAACAACTTTGGAGGTGATTTGCTTGTGTCCTAGGGCTGATTTTCCAACATATGATCTTGATATTTGATGGTCTTGGAGATACTTGTTGTGTTCATCAAGTTCTTGCCTTCCTAAAACAAGAAATCCACTTGGATTGGTAAAGAAGATCATCCTCTACATTTTTCTCTTATTATTTTGTAAAGAACAAATGTATTTTCTTTCATTTTGTATATGTATATGATGTATATATGATGATAAAAATGTTGTGTGGGGATCAAGTGTTGATAAACATGCTTAAAAATGATGATAACCATAAGAAATGAAGCTAAAATCATGACTAATTAGTTGGCTGTATAAAAACAGTAGATAACTAAATGATGAACTGATAAAAATGCATGGTTTGATCTATTTACAGTAAGTAGATGATGTTATACACATGTGAGAGTTGGCCATGCAATGGAATCAAAATAATGAGTGAGATATGATCAAAACAAGTTAGGTGGTACAATCTGAATAAGCAGTTTTGTAGGGACTGTTAAGGCAACTTAGACTCAAAATGGGCAGTAGCTATAACTAAATTATATGTAGCACATATTATGAAGAAGTTGTCATCCAAAAATGAGCTTCTAAGTCATTGTAGAACTCTAGATATGGTAAAAATGGTGAACATGAAGTTAAAAATCAGATTTTGGAAATAATGTTTATTATTATTATATAAGCACTCACTTTATAATGTATAAAATGTAAAATATAAACCCACTAACTTATAAAACTTATTTATATAAATGTATAAAAGATTAATTAAATGGGTAAATTATATAAATGGTGGTAAAATAATATTTATAAGTAATAAAAACTATAAACTTGATTTTTACGACTTTTTCGGCTATCGCCGTGAAATTAACGTTTTTCATCAAATAAAACTTAGACGACCAAACCCGTCTAATGTAAAGTTTATAAAAGTTGTATACTGATGTATAAGTAACTAATACAAGTAAAAACCAATAAAACCCGAACTATAAGAATTACGGACATTTACGAGCTAACTAAACCTATTAGACTTATAATTGGACTTAATAAGATAAAAACTTGTAAAAAGAATTATTTAGGCTTAACCCATTTGGGCCCAACATGAAAGATATATATACTGATCATATAGGTATAAAATGGGTAAAAACAAGTAAAAGAACTTATAAAAGATTTAATGAACTTAAAATAGGTAAAATCGGTAAAACTAGTGAACTAGTAAGACGATACTAAAACGTAAACGCTAAAATGAGTAAATGAGGATTTATAAACCCACTTGATCATCATCATATGTACAAAATCATCATATGTATATTGTTATTTTGATAAAAGTCATTGGACCAAGTCTAAGACCGATTATTATTTATATAGGTTTCCGTGACCGAAGCACGCCCGTAGCCGATAATCCGCCTTTCATTAACAACGTGAGTTCATAGCCTCGCACTCTTTTAAATGTTTTATAAAATGATTTGTAAACCCGCGAGGGAGATAACATGCTAGATTTTTATAAAAATAGAACACAAGTAGTCCCGATTGTATGCTAAATGATATGGACCCGAATGATGCTATGACCCTATATTCGAGACTAAAAGGATTATTAGTAGTTAGGTTATGTCACTTAAAGTCCCATTAGCATGAATTGTGAACTACCGGGCTTTGGTAGACGCATATGCATTTGATAGTACTATTTGGGGACGATCACCCCAGTTCGCGCCTTGACGGTTGATCCCCGTCGTACCACATTGATTGGTAAGCGAATTTATGTATGAGAAGATTCCATAGCGTGATTTTTGTGACGACACGCTAACTTAGATGGGCAAATTGTTTGTCGGGTTCGCGGCCCGCTGTTTTCACAGTAAGGTAACAATGTCATGCGGCTAATAATAATCCTACCTAATTCAAATAAAAATGTATCCTATATATGATAACGACGCTATTAACGATGAATATATTACCTATCATGGTAATATAGAGACTACGGTCTCATGGACGGTTCAAGATGTATGCTTGATATATATTGCCTGACTAGCAATATGTGGACTTACTTCCGATATTATACTTGTGTTCTGATTTTAAATGAATGTAAATGATTGTTTTATATAACGGTTTTCATTAAACTCTATGAATTCACTCGGCATTCGCTGATATGATTTTTGCATGTTTTCTATCTCAGGTGCTTGAAGGTAATCCGGATGGAGATCGACTCTGATGGCCCACACTTAATATTAAAAATGTTCATTCGATCTGTGTTTTGTAAACTTAATGACCTGTATAATTTGGGACCTGTTGTACGCTTTTGAAACTTTTTATCGAATGAATGTTTGTTAAACCTTGTACAACTATTTTTATGTGTTGTCTATGATTGGAGTTATTGTGCTATCCCGTAACACTCTGAAAGACCCTTCCGCTGTACCGATATGAAAAATGAGAGTGTTACAGTTTGGTACCAGAGCTCACGTTGTAGAGAACAAAAGATTTTAAAAACCAAGGTTTTGAACAAAACTTTTCAAAATCTTTTGACAATGAACATTTGAGAAAATATTTGAAAAATCTTTTGACTATAATGGTGCTAGAGATCTCCGACGTTACCAACAAGCCCTATTGAGAAGATATATATTTTGATATATATAATTTAATTTATATATATGTATATATCGTGATTTAATTATGTAATTGTTTAACTAGTATGTTATCCTAATACGAGATAAATATATATAAATGCAGATTGTCATGGCTGACCCTAATATTCCTGTAGAAAACCATGCTATTCCCGAACCTAATATAGAAGATGATCCTTATTTAGACTTAGTAGATTTTGATATTGATGACGAGGAGGGACCATTTGAGGATCCCGAGCCCGAGTTAGGACTAGGAGATCAGATTGCCCCTCAGGTTGACTTAGTAGAGAATGAGATTGAGAATGTGGGTAATGAGAATGTGAATGTTGAGAATGTGGGTAATGAGAATGTGGATATTGAGAATGCTGATATTGAGAATGAGGATGAGATTGGGTTAGATGAGTTAGATGATGAGATTGACGACGAGGAAGTCGAGGAAGATGTAGGTATAGATGTTGAAGTTGATGACGATGAGGAAGCTGAGCTTATTTATCCGTATGATGTTCCAGAGGGCGAGCCTTTGCCCCCACCAGTTTGTTTGTCTGATTCCGAGGATGAGTTACCTAGGGACGAAATGTCTGAATCGTCTGAATCTGATTCTGAATCAGAGGAGGATGAGGATGACGATGCACCTGACGGTACTGATGGTATTGATACTCGTAGACGTGAGAAAGGAGAGTCGTCTAGTACTCGAGAGGCTACTCATATTGATGGTCTTGCACCATGGGCCTTGAGATGTGATCTAGATGCTTCCCGTGTTAAGAGTGGTGTGACAGAGGTTGGATTAGGTATTGTTCAGACTCAGGTTGCTTATTTGGAGTCGAAGGCTAAGGTTGGCGAGAAAGAGCGGGAATTGCTTAGTTTGGATTTGAGTGATGTAGAACGTGGTTTGAATGAGGCTTTTAGGAGGTTATCGGTGTTGGAAAGTGGTGAGTATGCTGCTATGAAGAGAAAGGTGAATTCTATGGAGATTCAGTTGAGTGTGGCTTGTGCGATGCGTGAGAAAGCTGAAAAGGAGTTGAATATATCTGTGGGTTGGAACAGTAGATTTTATGCCGACATGGTTGAAAGAGGAGTAATCCGTAAGCGCCCAGCTGAAGATGTGTCTAGTGATCGTCCGACGAAGATTCAGAAGACGATGGATGATGGACCATCTGGCGGTTCTCAGTAGACCAGTCTGTATTTAGTAGTGACCTTTATATCTTTTGTGTTTGTAGCTTTGACTGAACCGACTTGTTAGTAGTAGACTTGGCACGAATTTTGAGTGTATATAGTGTTAGAACTTTGATATGGATGTACTAAGACAATACTTTTGTTTCAGATCGAATGAAATATGTATCTTGTCTTGAATTCCATATTGTGCCTTATTTGTATCTTGATTATGAATTCGATCCATATTATATGAATCCTTTGTTGGATGAATGCTTAATACTTTAAAATTGTGGAATTATAGAACTATGCCGCCCAAGAAGGCTGTGACTGAGGATGATGTACGTAGAATTATTACGAAGCAAGTTACCGCATCTATGACTGAATTTATGGCAAATGCTAGAAATGAAGCTGGCGGTAGTGGAGCTGGCGGTAGTGGAGCTGGCGGTAGTGGAGCTGGCGGTAGTGGAGCTGGCGGTAGTGGAATTGGCGGTACTAATGTGAATGTGAATGCTAATAATGTGAATGCTAATGCTGGAGGAAATGTAGGTGGACTTGGAACGAATGCACCTGAAGTTGGTGGATGTACTTATGTGACGTTCATGAAGTGTGAACCTCTACCTTTTAATGGAACTGAAGGTGCTGTAGGATTAAGCCAGTGGATCGAGAAGATTGAATCGGTGTTTAGGATTAGTAAGTGTAAAGAGGAAGATAAGGTGACTTTTGCTATGGCTACTCTTAAAGGTCGTGCGTTGACTTGGTGGAACGGGAGAATTGCTTTCATGGGTCTTGATGCTGCTAATGCTACTCCTTGGGCTGAAATTAAGAAGTGGATGACTTTGGAGTTTTGTCCTCGTAGTGTGATCATTAGGTTAGAACAAGAGTTGATTCATCTGAGAATGAAAGGTGTGGACATTGATAGTTACACGAATCGATTCCATGAGTTGGCCTTGCTATGTCCTCGATTGGTTGAACCCGAAGAGATTCGAATTGAGCAATATGTAAAAGGGTTGACCAGGAATATCCGGGGGGACGTAACATCATCGAAACCACTGACCATTGATGATGTTGTTCGAATGGCTTACCAACTCATTGGACAGATAATTCAGGATAAGGAAGATGAAGCCCGTGTAGGTGAGAAAAGAAAGGGAGACGGTGAGCGTGTAGATAGAGGTGATTATAGGAAGAATTTTAATCGCCGTCAGAACAAGAGAAAGGGGAATGCAAATGCTCTTACCAACAATGCACCGCGCAACGATGATAGATGTCCTAAGTGTGGCAACAAGAGGCATCCTGGCGACTGCTGGAAGTGCCGAAATTGCGGAAAGCTTGGACACAAGGTTGAAAGGTGTAAGAAGGGAACGATTTGCTTCAACTGTAATGAAGAAGGTCATAGGAAATCGGAATGCCCCAAGTTGAGAGCGATTGTACCTGGAAGAAACCCCCAGGGTGGTATCTACCAACTTGGAACAATTGAGGTGAAGAAAGAGGATCCGAATGTCGTTACCGGTACGTTTTTACTCAACAATCATTATGCTGTTGCTTTATTCGATTCGGGTGCCGATAGGAGCTTTGTATCCACTAAATTTAGTGCCCTTATTGATATTGAACCTGTTGAGATAAGTACCAGTTACGAGGTGGAATTGGCTGATGGTAAATTAGTGAAAACTAATAAGCTATTAGAAGGATGCTCTCTAAATCTCTTGAACCATTCCTTTCCGATTGATTTGATGTTGATAGAATTAGGTAGTTTTGATATTATTATTGGTATGGATTGGTTGTCATTGAATAATGCTACTATTTTATGTGGAGAGAAGAAGGTTAAGATTCCTCTTAGGAATAGGACGTTAGTAATTGATGGTAGTCGAGGTGAATCTCGTTTGAAAATCGTTTCATGTATTAAAGTCCAAAAGTACATCAGGAACGGTTGTGAGTTATTCTTAGCTCAAGTGACCGGGAATGAGTCTAGGGAGAAACGATTGGAAGATGTACCTATTATTTGTGAATTTCCTGAGGTATTTCCTAAAGATTTACCCGGACTTCCACCGATAAGGCAAGTAGAGTTTCGAATCAATTTAATTCCTGGTGCTGCACCGGTGGCACGTGCGCCTTACCGATTAGCCCCTTCTGAATTAAAGGAGTTATCTGAGAAACTTAAGGAGTTGTCTGATAAAGGTTTTATTCGACCGAGCTCGTCGCCTTGGGGAGCTCCAGTCTTGTTCGTTAAGAAGAAGGATGGATCTTTTCGTATGTGCATTGATTATAGGGAACTGAATAAGTTGACAATTAAGAATCGATATCCTTTACCTAGGATTGATGATTTGTTTGATCAACTGCAAGGATCTAGTGTGTATTCTAAGATAGATTTGCGGTCAGGATATCACCAACTTCGCGTCCGTGAAGAAGATATTCCTATAACTGCATTTAGAACTCGTTATGGACACTATGAATTTCAAGTAATGCCATTTGGGTTAACTAACGCACCTGCAGTTTTCATGGATTTAATGAATCGAGTGTGCAAGCCCTACTTGGATAAATTTGTGATTGTGTTTATTGACGATATTCTAATCTATTCTAAGAATGAAGATGAGCATAGAGAACATTTGAGGATTGTTTTGAAGTTGTTAAAGGATGAAAGGTTGCATGCTAAGTTTTCGAAGTGTGATTTCTGGTTAGATTCTGTGCAATTTCTTGGTCATGTGATTAACAGAGATGGAATTCATGTTGATCCTGCAAAGGTTGAAGCTATTAAGAATTGGTCTGCACCGACAACGCCAACGGAAGTGCGACAGTTCTTAGGATTGGCTGGCTATTATAGACGATTCATTAAAGAATTTTCTTTGATAGCTAAACCCTTGACTAAGCTTACTCAGAAGAATAAACCTTTCGTTTGGGGAAGTGATGAAGATGGAGCATTTCAGATATTGAAGCAAAAATTATGTAGTGCGCCAATCTTATCATTACCCGAAGGGAGTGAAGATTTTGTAGTGTATTGTGATGCATCTCTTAGAGGTTATGGAGCTGTTTTGATGCAGAGAGAGAAAGTGATAGCTTATGCTTCTAGGCAATTAAGGAAGAATGAGGAGAATTATGCTACTCATGATCTTGAGTTAGGAGCTGTGGTCTTTGCTCTTAGGTTGTGGAGACATTATCTGTATGGCACCAAGTGTACGGTATTCACCGATCACAAAAGCCTACAGTATATTCTCGACCAGAAGGAATTGAACATGAGGCAACGAAGATGGATAGAGTTGTTAAGTGATTATGACTGTGATATAAAATATCACCCAGGAAAAGCCAATGTTGTTGCTGATGCGTTGAGTAGGAAAGATAGAGAGCCTATCAGGGTGCGTTCTCTAGTCTTGACCGTGCACAATAATTTGCCTGAGCAAATTAGAAATGCGCAAATAGAAGCTTGTAAGAAGGAGAATTTTGTTAATGAAGGGTTCCGAGGAGAAGGAGATCCTTTAGAGGTTAGAGCTGATGGAGTGAAATGTTTAAGAGGTCGTATGTGGATACCTAAGTTTGGAGGCTTAAGAGATTTGATTATGTTAGAATCCCATAAATCTAAGTATTCCATTCATCCGGGATCTGATAAGATGTACCTTGATTTGAAGAAGTTGTACTGGTGGCCGAATATGAAAGCTGACATAGCTATGTATGTTCTTCAATGCTTGACTTGTGTAGAGTCAAAGCTGAACATCAAAAGCCATCAGGACTACTTCAACAGCCAAAGATTCCTGAATGGAAGTGGGAGCGAATTACAATGGACTTTATCACCAAGCTTCCTAGAACATCATCTGGAAACAATATTGTCGATAGACTGACCAAATCAGCACACTTCATTCCGGTTAAGGAGCAGTTCTCACTGGAGAAGCTGACTCGAATATACCTTGATAATGTTGTATGCAAGCATGGAGTGCCTGTATCGATCATTTCAGATCGAGATCCTAGATTCGCATCGAATTTTTGGAAATCTCTCCAAAGATCTTTAGGAACGAATCTCGATATGAGCACTGCTTATCACCCCCAGACTGATGGGCAGAGTGAAAGGACGATACAAACACTGGAAGATATGTTGAGAGCTTGTGTGTTAGACTTTGGTAAGAATTGGGATAAACATTTGTCGTTAGCAGAGTTTTCGTATAACAATAGTTACCATTCTAGTATTAAGGTTGCACCGTTTGAAGCTTTGTATGGTAGGAAGTGTAGATCTCCTGTATGTTGGAGTGAAGTTGGGGATACCCAACTCACGGGACCGGAATTGATCCGGGAGACTACGGAGATGATAGTTCAGATTAAGAAGAGGTTGTTGACTGCCCGTAGTAGACAGAAAAGTTACGCGGATGTGCGGCGGAAGCCAATGGAGTTTGAAGTGGGTGACCGAGTAATGTTGAAGGTATCGCCATGGAAAGGCGTTATAAGATTTGGAAAACGAGGAAAATTGAATCCCCGTTATATTGGACCCTTTAAGATTTTATCTAGAGTAGGTCCGGTGGCTTACAAACTAGAGTTACCCCCAGAACTTCATGGTGTTCACAACACATTCCATGTATCTAATCTGAAGAAATGTCTAGCAGTGAGTGATGAGAAAATTCCGTTAGGTAAGGTTCGAATAGATGGGAAGTTGCATTTTATCGAAGAGCCCGTAGAAGTTATGGACCGTGAGGTAAAGCAACTGAAACAAAGTCGGATACCTATTGTCAAGATCCGATGGAATTCAAAGCATCGACCGGAGTATACTTGGGAACGAGAGGATGAAATGTGGAAGAAATATTCGCACCTCTTCGATTTCAATAAGAAACGGACATCCAAATGAAATGGATCACGAGGACGTTGATCCCTTTTAGGAGGAAAAGCTGTGACAATTCTAACATTTTCAGGTAGTGAAATATTTTCTCGTATAATATTTTGAAACTTATTTTTATGTTGGTTGACGAACTCACAATTTACGGATTTAAATTTGGGCTTACGTGCATAAATTGGCGTCTTTTACGACTAAACCAGAAACCTTAGGATTACGTATTTACGTTTTTGAACTCCGTTTTTGATGAGACAATTTTTATTGGATTCGTTTTGTGACGGTGATTCATAATTTATAAAAACGTTTTTCGTAAAACGACCCGAGGGCACGCAAATCGAGAAAACTAGAATCGAGAAATACCCGTAAACTAGTGAGATGGGACAAAACACTTTGCCCCACCCCACTAGATTATATGGGACGGCAAAATGACACCACCACACATAGGTGGCATCAAGTCTTAACTAGTTACACAAGTGTAAGCTTGTGCTTACACTTTAAGCCAACTCATTTCCCACTTAGCACAAAACTAGCAAAGGGTTTCATTCTAACCATTTCCTTCCATGCAATCCACTCTAAAACTCTCTCTACTCCTCCCTTTGTGTCGTCCCAAATAGAGCAACAAACACCATCATTGATCTTTTCTAACTACAAACCACATGTTTACTAGTCCTATTAAGGTGTTTCCTTGAAGCCTTGATCATTTGGTGGCCATATAAACAACTTTGGAGGTGATTTGCTTGTGTCCTAGGGCTGATTTTCCAACATATGATCTTGATATTTGATGGTCTTGGAGATACTTGTTGTGTTCATCAAGTTCTTGCCTTCCTAAAACAAGAAATCCACTTGGATTGGTAAAGAAGATCATCCTCTACATTTTTCTCTTATTATTTTGTAAAGAACAAATGTATTTTCTTTCATTTTGTATATGTATATGATGTATATATGATGATAAAAATGTTGTGTGGGGATCAAGTGTTGATAAACATGCTTTAAAATGATGATAACCATAAGAAATGAAGCTAAAATCATGACTAATTAGTTGGCTGTATAAAAACAGTAGATAACTAAATGATGAACTGATAAAAATGCATGGTTTGATCTATTTACAGTAAGTAGATGATGTTATACACATGTGAGAGTTGGCCATGCAATGGAATCAAAATAATGAGTGAGATATGATCAAAACAAGTTAGGTGGTACAATCTGAATAAGCAGTTTTGTAGGGACTGTTAAGGCAAATTAGACTCAAAATGGGCAGTAGCTATAACTAAGTTATATGTAGCACATATTATGAAGAAGTTGTCATCCAAAAATGAGCTTCTAAGTCATTGTAGAACTCTAGATATGGTAAAAATGGTGAACATGAAGTTAAAAATCAGATTTTGGAAATAATGTTTATTATTATTATATAAGCACTCACTTTATAATGTATAAAATATAAAATATAAACCCAAAAACTTATAAAACTTATTTATATAAATGTATAAAAGATTAATTAAATGGGTAAATTATATAAATGGTGGTAAAATAATATTTATAAGTAATAAAAACTATAAACTTGATTTTTACGACTTTTTCGGCTATCGCCGTGAAATTAACGTTTTTCATCAAATAAAACTTAGACGACCAAACCCGTCTAATGTAAAGTTTATAAAAGTTGTATACTGATGTATAAGTAACTAATACAAGTAAAAACCAATAAAACCCGAACTATAAGAATTACGGACATTTACGAGCTAACTAAACCTATTAGACTAATAATTGGACTTAATAAGATAAAAACTTGTAAAAAGAATTATTTGGGCTTAACCCATTTGGGCCCAACATGAAAGATATATATACTGATCATATAGGTATAAAATGGGTAAAAACAAGTAAAAGAACTTATAAAAGATTTAATGAACTTAAAATAGGTAAAATCGGTAAAACTAGTGAACTAGTAAGACGATACTAAAACGTAAACGCTAAAATGAGTAAATGAGGATTTATAAACCCACTAGATCATCATCATATGTACAAAATCATCATATGTATATTGTTATTTTGATAAAAGTCATTGGACCGAGTCTAAGACCGATTATTATTTATATAGGTTTCCGTGACCGAAGCACGCCCGTAGCCGATAATCCGCCTTTCATTAACAACGTGAGTTCATAGCCTCGCACTCTTTTAAATGTTTTATAAAATGATTTGTAAACCCGCGAGGGAGATAACATGCTAGATTTTTATAAAAATAGAACACAAGTAGTCCCGATTGTATGCTAAATGATATGGACCCGAATGATGCTATGACCCTATATTCGAGACTAAAAGGATTATTAGTAGTTAGGTTATGTCACTTAAAGTCCCATTAGCATGAATTGTGAACTACCGGGATTTGGTAGACGCTTATGCATTTGATAGTACTATTTGGGGACGATCACCCCAGTTCGCGCCTTGACGGTTGATCCCCGTCGTACCACATTGATTGGTAAGCGAATTTATGTATGAGAAGATTCCATAGCGTGATTTTTGTGACGACACGCTAACTTAGATGGGCAAATTGTTTGTCGGGTTCGCGGCCCGCTGTTTTCACAGTAAGGTAACAATGTCATGCGGCTAATAATAATCCTACCTAATTCAAATAAAAATGTATCCTATATATGATAACGACGCTATTAACGATGAATATATTACCTATCATGGTAATATAGAGACTACGGTCTCATGGACGGTTCAAGATGTATGCTTGATATATATTGCCTGACTAGCAATATGTGGACTTACTTCCGATATTATACTTGTGTTCTGATTTTAAATGAATGTAAATGATTGTTTTATATAACGGTTTTCATTAAACTCTATGAATTCACTCGGCATTCGCTGATATGATTTTTGCATGTTTTCTATCTCAGGTGCTTGAAGGTAATCCGGATGGAGATCGACTCTGATGGCCCACACTTAATATTAAAAATGTTCATTCGATCTGTGTTTTGTAAACTTAATGACCTGTATAATTTGGGACCTGTTGTACGCTTTTGAAACTTTTTATCGAATGAATGTTTGTTAAACCTTGTACAACCATTTTTATGTGGTGTCTATGATGGAGTTATTGTGCTATCCCGTAACACTCTGAAAGACCCTTCCGCTGTACCGATACGAAAAATGAGAGTGTTACATCAAACTTATGGCATAGAAGGTTAGGTCATGTGAATTTCAAGAATCTTAATAGATTGGTAAAAAGGAATTTAGTTAGAGGTCTACCTAACCAATCTTTTCAAAATGATTTCACATGTGCTGCTTGTCAAAAAGGTAAACAACATAGAGCCTCTTGAAAGACCAAGACTTTAAACACTGTGACAAAACCTTTGCATCTCTTGCATATGGATTTATTTGTTCCAGTTTCTATCAGAAGCATTAGTCATAAGACCTTTTGTCTAGTCATAACTAAAGATTATAGTAGATTCAGTTGGGTTTTCTTTTTAGCCCTTAAAAGTGAAACAAGTGAATTACTAAAGGATTTTATCACTTTAGTTGAAAAGCAGTTCACTAAACAGGTTTTAATCATTAGGACTGATAATGGAACATAATTTAAGAATGCTGATTTTGATGAATTCTGTAGGTCTAAAGGAATTAAGAGACAATTTAGTAATCCTAGAACTCCACAACAGAATGGAGTAGCTGAAAGGAAGAATAGGACATTAATTGAGGCTGCTAGAACTATGATGGCTGATTCACTTTTGCCAAATACCTTTTGGGCAGAAGCAATCAATACTGCATGTTATGTGTTAAATAGAGTCCTAGTAACTAAGCCTCAAAACAAAACACCTTATGAACTCTTGACTAATGTAAGCCAAACATAAGTCATTTAAAACCTTTTGGGTGTCATGTGTCCATACTAAATACTCTTGATTATTTCGGAAAGTTTGATGGAAAGTCTGATCTAGGATATCTTGTAGGATATTCATTGCAAAGTAAAGTGATAGGTGTGAAAACACCCATCTTTTCTACCACTTAATTACATTAAAAAAGGACCCAAACGTATATTTTATGTCATAAATGGCGGAATTATGTGTGGTTTGTGTTTTTATTGTGTTTTAGGGTCAGAATGTGAAAAGGAAGGAAAACACGGTCTTTCACGGGCTTTTATCGAAGAAAAAGACGAAAGATGAAGTCGAAAGATCAAGAGTGGAAAAAGAACGGAAGTCCAAGACCAATTCTGAAGATTTATCGAAGAAAAAAGTCAAAAGACGGAAGTTTACTAAAAAGCCGAAGAACTCAAGTCTAAATTATGAAGAAATTACAAGACGAGTTCAAAGAAATCCCGAGACGAAGTCTTAAAAGTCGAATTTAAGAAGACTGAAAGACTGAGGACCAAGAAAGAAAGAAAGAGGAAGCCACCAACCACTCCCCTCTCTTATAAATACCACCCTCACAACATGTGAGAGGGTTGGTTAGTTTTAGTCTTAGTTTAGATTAGATTAGGAGTAGGTAGTTTCTCTCTCTAAACTTATGCTTTCTCTCTCTAGATTAATTTGTGTTTAAGCTTTTGTTATTGAATCTTTACTTTTTAGTTAAGCTTTTAATTCATCATCTTCATCCTTTCTTGTTGATTTGTTCTTGATCTTTGTGTTCATGTTCTTGAGTTCTCTTATTTTCAATCAAGTGGGTTTTGATTGATTTAGCTTTATTTGTTAGTTTTGATGATCTATTTTGATTTATTATTATTAGGTGATGTTTATTGGTTGTTTTGGTTTAAGCTTTTGGTTTGTTTTGATTAGATTTGCTCAATTTCGTGTTTTAATTCATCTCACTGTGCATCGTTCAAGTTACTGTATCTTTCCCTAGTTTATTCCGAATAGGACTTCTATGCGGAATATTCCGAATAGGAGTCCCTATTCGGAAAGTTGATTATTCCGATTAGGACTTCTATGCGGAATATTCCGGATAGGACCCTTATTCGGAATATCTTATTATTCCGAATAGGATTCCCTACTCGTAAAGTTTGATTATTCCGAATAGGAGTCCCTATTCGGAATGTTAGATTATTCCGAATAGGACCCCTTATTCGGAATGATGGATTTATTCCGAATAGGACCCTTATTCGGAATACTCGTTATTCCGCATAGGAGCTTATTCCGAATAAGCATTTTATTCCGAATAGCCTTTCATTAAATTTTTCAGTTTTAAGTTTTAAACTTTATTTTTCCCGCCTTTTTCTTTATTTGCACTTTTACTCGCTTTCCTTTTAGTTTAAGTTTTAATTTGCGTCATTTACTTTCATTGCCTTTAATTTCTCGTCATTTATTTCTCGTAAAGTTTTTATCTTTCATTATTGTTTCCTTACTTTATTTTTAATTGTTCCAAGTCTTTATTTTCAATTAGTTTTAGACAACGACACCCTTTTACTTGATTCACCAAGAACAACTTATCTCTCGCACTTAACCGGAAATCAATTCGAAGAGATACCGAGAACGATAAAAGAACCCACATAAAAAGCAGAAATTAAAATGGCGCCGCTGCCGGCTCTTTTCGTGAAGATTGAAGGTTTTTTGTGAGTGACGCGTTGGATTTTGGGATCCGTTCACTTGTGAACGTTATTTTTCTTGTCAAAAATTTTCAAAAATCCAAAAACATTTGAAAAAATCATAAAAAGTATTTCTTTTTCAAAGTTTTGCACCAAAAATATTCTTCTTGCTTATCTATCTTTCTTTATGGATTTTTATGTCCATTGCGTCCGGTGTGGGAAACAATTATCTGAGAACACCTCTTGTCAATGGTGTACATGTGAGCGGTGCGGAAACGATATCGACTACACACAATTCGGATTTTGTCCCTTGTGCAACTCGACTAATTCACTCTTTTTGAACCCACCTCCTGTTCCCCCATGCATCTATTGTGGAAGCGATTCTCATTGGCATGTTTCGTGCCCGGTTCAATACCCGTATGGTCACGGGCAAGAACCGGGGTACAATTATGACAATGATAATAGCTATCCATAAGAAGCACTTCATTTTTCTCCATACCCGGTTTGCAACAACTGTGGGGGTCCTCACGATACCTATTCTTGTCAACCGATGAACAACTATGAGCCACAACCGTGCTATAATTCCGGCTTTCAATATCTTGAGCCCCCACCGCACTCACTCGATCATCAGCCTCGTCACGGGATGAGTTACCAAGAACCAATTGTCGATCTTGCTACAGCTTTTCAAGCGCAATCAACAGAGCTTTTACACACGCTGCAAACTTGTATGGAGTCATTTTTACAGCAGCAAGATCAGACGAGTACCCATATCCCTGAGCATATTATTGGCCCTATAAATAATGAGGAGAGTGATGACGATATTGAGGTTATTTTCGACGAGGAGGAATTTCTAAAGCAAAATACTTCACTCCTTAGTAATGACGGTTTTCACATTCCTGAGATCGATGAGTTTCTTGATATTGATACACCCATGGAATACATATCCGGGTATGCTGATGTGGAAGGAGATATACTTTTTCTAGAGGATTTATTACACGATGACACTACACCTTCTATCCCAGAGGTGGAAAGATGTGAATCTACTGAAAAAGGGACGCCGGTGGAAGGTAATTGTTCTCATACTTCTCATATTATATTGCCACCTCATCCTCCCACGTGCATACCCAAGCGGGTGATCTATCACTTTTACTCTACTCGTTTTATACCGGGAAATGAGGATGAGTGCTTTGATCCGGGAGGTGACATTGATTATGCTATGATTGATAACAATACGGCTTTGCCGTTTGCTCAGCATCCATTGTCTTTGGGGGATGACAATGTGCTTACTATACCCAACCCACCTCCCGTGGATCTTGAATTCACATACTATGCGTATGTTGAAAGGACCTTTCTCCCATTCAAGACTTATCCCCCCGCCTCTCCTTTATTAATGTCCTCCGGGAACGAGGACAAGGTCTTTGATCCCGGTATTGCATTTGAGGCTTCCCCATGGACTATTTAATTCGGGGACGAGTCAGGCTCGTGACTCGGTTAACAAAAACAAGCGCTTTTTGGGAGGCAACCCAATTATCTTTCCTGTTTTCACAATAAGTGTAGGGGGAGCCCCGTGGTGTTTCTTGTTCTCTTTCTTATCATATGCAGGGATTAGAGCTTCAAAGACACACTCTTGATGACTTTTGACGAACCATGATTCCGTGTTCCCTTCCTCCCGGTTCTATCCTAAACTCTTTTTGATTCACTATTTTATATTTCTCAATATTAAAATAGGAATCTCTTTAGTTGTCTCTTCCTTAACGCGATTTAACCAAAGTGCATAATGTCCTAAGTGTAGGGGAGTTTACTCCCACATGCTTAAACATTGAGGACAATGTTTATCTTAAGTGTAGGGGAGACTTCTATCGAAGTTAAGTGGTCTTTTCCTTGTATTTGCCCTCATTTTAACCGGAAAGTCGATTTTTCGACATTTTTCAAAATTTTTAATCTATTTTGGCCTAGTTGTAGTTCCCTTTATCTTTGCTATTTTTCTCTTATTTTAATAAAATGGTTTTAACAAGTTTAGTTATCTTAGATATATTAGGCCCGTTGTGAATTTTTTTGACTCAACCCGAGTTTACTTATCCAAGTTCACTCTAGCTAGTATCCTTAACCGTGTAGACCTTAATTGGTTTATTGGGCTAAGCATCCATGAGTCTCATTCCTTGAGATTTTAAATTGTGGAGGACAAGAAATGATAGAGTTGGTTACAAGTTTGGTATTCTCTCATTAACTTATGTGAGTTAATTATGATCTTTTTCTCCCATCACTTGCTAATAAATTATCTGCAATAAGTAAGGTCGTACGATTTGAAAAGTTACTTAGCTTCTAGCCCAAGATCGTTTAAAAGTTGCTCGGTAATGATAAGAGTTCATAGCCAAGGCATAACTTATGAAGCGGGGCGCGAAGATTGGCGAGTCCGAAAAGGCCCTAACAAGGCATGAGGATTCAATTTTATTGCTGAAGATCCCAAGTGATGTGAAAAGCATTATTCCCAAAGTCAATATGAAGAATCAAGACTCACGACGAAAAGCAATCAACTCCCAGAAAGATCATGGAGAAGTCTATCCGAAAAGACCCTAACAAGGTATGAGGATAAATAGATCCAAGTCCGAAAAGGAGGCGGATCGTTGTATCTCAAAATCCCTAATAGAGATTGAAGAAATAATCATGAAGTCGTGGTCAACAAAGTTGGAGTACCCCTCAAAAGTCTCCAAGTGAAGAAACTCTATTAACAATGAGAAGACCATTATCTCAAGCACGTCTCTCAAGATATGAAGTATGAAGTGCATGCAAAATATCAGCCCGAGAGAGGTCTCAAATCGTGAACCAAGTTATGCCAAGATATGAACTTTTTGATATCCCGAGAAGCAGTTTTAAGAGATTTTGTCCTTTAGCTAACTATTGATCAAATCGTCCTACTTTGCTTTCAGCCTAAATAAATTATCGAAATAAGTCAACAATGCATCCTCGTGATCATTCAAGACATCAATAAAATATAAGAGATACTCGTAGGAATAAGGGAGTTTAAGTGATTAATTGAACCACATGAGTAAATGTTTGTTATGCTAACTTGTACTAACAATGATCTTGTTTTTAAGCTTGGCATGGGGAACGTGAAACTTGAGGGTGACGAATATTCATGACACACAAGCCCTAATGTAAGTCTTAGATTTCTTTACAAGTTTCTTCCTTGTTGCATTTTGTTATTTCCTATCTTTTAAATTTCCCTTAGTTGTTTAATAAAGGCCAAGGTAGGTTGATTATGATGGAAAGTGTAAACCTTGCTTTACTGCTAAGCATTGCATGAGGACATTGCAATGGTTAAGTGTAGGGGATTTGATAGGTGTGAAAACACCCATCTTTTCTACCACTTAATTACATTAAAACAGGACCCAAACGTATATTTTATGTCATAAATGGCGGAATTATGTGTGGTTTGTGTTTTTATTGTGTTTTAGGGTCAGAATGTGAAAAGGAAGGAAAAAACGGTCTTTCACGGGCTTTTATCGAAGAAAAAGACGAAAGATGAAGTCGAAAGATCAAGAGTGGAAAAAGAACGGAAGTCCAAGACCAATTCTGAAGATTTATCGAAGAAAAAGTCAAAAGACGGAAGTTTACTAAAAAGCCGAAGAACTCAAGTCTAAATTCTGAAGATATTACAAGACGAGTTCAAAGAAATCCCGAGACGAAGTCTTAAAAGTCGAATTTAAGAAGACTGAAAGACTGAGGACCAAGAAAGAAAGAAAGAGGAAGCCACCAACCACTCCCCTCTCTTATAAATACCACCCTCACAACATGTGAGAGGGTTGGTTAGTTTTAGTCTTAGTTTAGATTAGATTAGGAGTAGGTAGTTTCTCTCTCTAAACTTATGCTTTCTCTCTCTAGATTAATTTGTGTTTAAGCTTTTGTTATTGAATCTTTACTTTTTAATTAAGCTTTTAATTCATCATCTTCATCCTTTCTTGTTGATTTGTTCTTGATCTTTGTGTTCATGTTCTTGAGTTCTCTTATTTTCAATCAAGTGGGTTTTGATTGATTTAGCTTTATTTGTTAGTTTTGATGATCTATTTTGATTGATTATTATTAGTTGATGTTTATTGGTTGTTTTGGTTTAAGCTTTTGGTTTGTTTTGATTAGATTTGCTCAATTTCGTGTTTTAATTCATCTCACTGTGCATCCTTCAAGTTACTGTATCTTTCCCCAGTTTATTCCAAATAGGACTTCTATGCGGAATATTCCGAATAGGAGTCCCTATTCGGAAAGTTGATTATTCCGATTAGGACTTCTATGCAGAATATTCCGGATAGGACCCTTATTCGGAATATCTTATTATTCTGAATAGGATTCCCTACTCGGAAAGTTTGATTATTCCGAATAGGAGTCCCTATTCGAAATGTTAGATTATTCCGAATAGGATCCCTTATTCGGAATGATGGATTTATTCCGAATAGGACCCTTATTCGGAATACTCGTTATTCCGCATAGGAGCTTATTCCGAATAAGCATTTTATTCCGAATAGCCTTTCATTAAATTTTTCAGTTTTAAGTTTTGAACTTTATTTTTCCCGCCTTTTTCTTTATTTGCACTTTTACTCGCTTTCCTTTTAGTTTAAGTTTTAATTTGCGTCATTTACTTTCATTGCCTTTAATTTCTCGTCATTTATTTCCCGTAAAGTTTTTATCTTTCATTATTGTTTCCTTACTTTATTTTTAATTGTTCCAAGTCTTTATTTTCAATTAGTTTTAGACAACGACACCCTTTTACTTGATTCACCAAGAACAACTTATCTCTCGCACTTAACCGGAAATCAATTCAAAGAGATACCGAGAACGATAAAAGAACCCACATAAAAAGCAGACATTATAAAGCATATAGGGTTTACAATTTGGCAACTAAGAAAGTTGAAGAAAATGCTCATGTCAATTTCTTAGAAAATAAACCCAATGTTCCAGGAATAGGATATGCTTGGATGTTTGATTTAGATTATCTAACTAACTCCATGGATTACTACTCTTTGCAAAAGGATTGTCAAACTAACAATGCAAGTAAGGAGTCAAGTGCAACTAATGAAGGTACTCAAGAAGATGTTTCTTCATCAGATGAAGATGTTCATATCTATGTGCCCAACATGCCTACTGTTACTCCCATGTCTACAACTCCCAAGAAGCAAACCATGCCATCAAATGATGATCAAGCCTCTCAGGAGCTTCAGAGGCTTCAAGATCAAGAAAATAATGCTACATCTGCTAATAAGCATTCAGGAGAAGAGTCTTTTGAGTCACAACACTCAGCATTACATACTATACCTAGCGGTACTTCATCTGCAAGTACTGCTAAGTCAAAATCTGCCAAATCTGCTGACTCGCTAGAAGAGATTTTGCAAGCATTAGACGATGAAGACTTATATGCCAGTCCAGCTGAAGGAATCTTCTCTAAAGATTCCTATGATGAGCAGGGTGCAGTAACTGATTTCAACAATTTGGAAACAGAAATTCCAGTCAGTTACAACCATCCTGCTACATAGATTATTGGTGATCCAAAATCTGTTGTACAAACAAGAAGACAACTGCAAACCAATATTGAAACTCATGCACTAGTAAGTTATGGCAAACAACAGCAGAGAACAAATCATAAAGATACTCAACATTGTTTGTTTGCCTGTTTCTTATCTCAAGTAGAGCCCAAAAACATCTATCAGGCTCTTGATGAAGAAAGTTGGGTAGATGCCATGCAAGAAGAATTAACACAATTTGAGCTACAAAAGGTTTGGATTCTTGTGGATCTTCCCTCAGGTAAAAGAGTAATTGGTACTAGATGGGTCTTCAGGAACAAGAAGGATGAAAGAGGGGTTGTTGTGAGGAACAAGGCAAGACTTGTTGCTCAAGGCTATAGACAGGAAGAAGGGATAGACTATGATGAGGTTTTTGCACCAGTGGCAAGGATAGAAGCCATTAGGTTATTTTTGGCCTTCGCATCATATATGGGATTTATAGTCTATCAAATGGATGTGAAAAGTGCCTTTCTATATGGTACTATTTCAGAGGAGGTATATGTCTCACAACCTCCAGGTTTTGTATATCCTAAATTCCCCAATAGTGTCTACAAAGTTATCAAAGCACTTTATGGTCTGCATCAAGCTCCAAGAGCCTGGTATGCAACTTTATCCAACTTTCTGCTAGAACATGGATATAGGAGAGGAACCATTGACAAACCTCTGTTCATCAAGAAAAATGCCAAATACATCATTCTAGTTCAAGTCTATGTTGATGACATCATTTTTGGTTCTACCAAGAAGACATGGTGTAAAGAGTTTGAAGCTTTGATGCAAGGAAGATTTCAAATAAGTTCTATGGGAGAACTAACTTTCTTTTTGGGACTACACCTCAAACAAAGGAAAGATGGAATATTTATCAGCCAAGATAAATATGTTGCTGAAATCTTAAAGAAATTTTCATGTATGGATACAAGGAGTACAAGCACACCTTTTGAAGCCAAGAAATCTTTATCAAAAGATGAACATGGAGAAGATGTTGACATTCATCTCTATTGGTCAATGATTGGTTCATTGATGTATCTTACTGCTTCAAGACCAGATATAATGTTTGATGTGTGTGCCTGTTCAAGATTCCAAGTTCATCCAAAGGTGTCACATCTATATGTTGTGAAGAAGATTTTTAAATATCTTAAAAGTCAACCTAATTTAGGATTATGGTATCCTAGAGATTCCACCTTTGAATTGGAAGCTTACTCAGATAGTGATTATGCTAGAGCAAATCATGATAGGAAATCCACAACAGGAGGTTGTCAATTCCTAGGCAGAAGACTCATATCATGGCAGTGTAAGAAACAAACCATTGTTGCTACTTCTACAACTGAAGCTGAATATGTAGCTGCTGCTCATTGTTGTAGACAAGTACTTTGGATTCAAAATCAATTATTGGACTATGGGTTTAACTTCATGAACACCAAGATTTACATTGATAATGAAAGTACTATATGCATTGTCAAGAATCCAGTATTTCACTCCAAGACTAAGCATATTGAAATAAGACATCACTTTATAAGAGATGCTTATGACAAAAAGCTTATTCAAGTCTTGAAGATTCATACAGACAACAATGTAGCTGATTTGTTGACCAAGGCATTTGATGCAAAGAGATCTGAATTCTTGGTAACACACATTGGTATGCTCAACCAATAACATGCTACATATGTTGAGGGGAGGTAATAGCTGTACAAGTTTTATATAATTTTTATTGTATAGTCTATGTTTTTTGTTTTTGATGTTATTGCAGGTTTATAGAAAAAGATAAAACAGGCTGCATGTCTAGTGGAAAGCATGAACTGGTCAAAATTGTGAGGTACCGTTGTTACTCCAAGTACCGCTAGCACAAAACCAAGTACCGCTTATGTTCCATGTACCGCTACATGTCCGTTGTATCGTTAAGGGTCTCTTTTGTAAATTTGGCGGTTTCTTCGCGCTTGGGTTTGTTATTTACTTAAATACTTACCCCAATTACATAATTGATTCACCTAATCTTTTATTTTTATCTCTTGATTCTATAACCTTCTCTCTAATCTTTCGATCATCAAAAATACTAATGGCTGCTTTACAAGTAATCTCTAAGCATAATTTGGTTACGAATCTTGCTACGAATGATGACTCTCTTGGTTTCCATGAGATGCTTGGTTTCCTATCTTGAAGTCATGTTCGTTTCGCACTCACTGTAAGTCCAGTTGTCTCTATACCCCTTGTTGAACAATTTTGGGATACTGCTGTGTTAGGTACTCGTTTTGATCAACCTTGCATTAAGGCTAGGGTGAATCATAGGAATATATATGTCACTGAGGTACTGCTACGAGCAAGTTTGAGACTTAATGATGAAAATGGACTTAGTATGCTTAATAATACAGAGATTCATGATGGCCTTGCAGCCATGGGCTATGGGGGTGGTAGGGAAAGTCTTACTTTCTTTAAAGCATTATTTTCACCTCAATGGAAATTGCTTTTTCATGCGATTATTCACTGTTTAAGTTCAAAAAGTACATCTTTTGATCAAATACCTGCTGCATTGGCATTTGCTAGTATTTTTCTAGCAAATAACAGGGTTTTTAATTTTTCAAAATTAATTTTTGAAGGCATGACTAGGAATTTGGAAGGGACTAAGAAGTTTTTAATGTATCCTAGATTCATTCAGACTTTAGTTAGTGACCAAATACCTAACCTACAGCATTAACTGATACATGGGATGTTCCTTCATTCACAAAGAGAACTTTCTCTTTCTTGACCAAACAAGGCAATGCCTTTACAGGAACAATAACATCATTGTTTGCTCATATGTTAGCCCAACCTGCCAATCAAGAAGGTGAGGAACCTAGCAATGCTAGTTCTTCTCAGCAAATTCCTTCTCACCAGAGCTCCCACTCTCTAGAAGATTCACAATCTTCTTCTCATAATGTTGGTGTTCCACCAAACACTGATGAGATGATCCACACACCTGCTGCTTCTATTGCTGCTAGTGGCTCACCACAAGCACAAGGACCACAGGTGGTGGATGTTGCAAATTTAACTGCTTTGTGTACAAGCTTCTCCCAACAGGTACAAGTATTGCAGAAAGAAAAGCTTGTTCATGACAAGAAAATTGCTGAATTGGAAGCTAGCCTACTCAAGTTAAGGAACAAAGTGTCATCTTGGATGAGGCAATATAGATCTGTTCAGAAAACTACAATCAAGAAGCAAAGATTCAGGAACCAAAAGAAAAGACAACTGAATGCAACCAAACAGGGGAGGAATAATGAAGAACAGGGAAGGAATAATGAAGAACAACCACCTTCTTCTGATAATCAAACAAGGATCTCTGGAAATGACATCAATTTTGAATTGGATGAAGATGTCATGGGGACTTATAAAGATGGAACTGGTTTAGAGACTGGTGTGGATGGACCTTCAGATATGGAGATTCAACAGCAAGACCCACAACCTACTCCAGAGGAACCACAAGTTCAAGAAATGTTGGTAACTCAGCTAGAGGAACCACAAGTTCAAGAAAAGTTGGTAAGTCAACCAGAGGAGCCACAAGTTGCAGAAACATTGGCAACTCAGCCAGAACCATCAGTTCAATCACCACTTCTAGCTAATTGGAGTGCTTTCTATGAGAAGTTAGAGGAAATTTCTATTCAGTTTCCTGCTCCATCACCACAAAGCAATAAATCAGATAAGACTGAAGAAGTGCAGGTTGATATGATGGCTTCTATGGAAGATAAAGTATCTAGGGATACACAAGTGATTGAAGAAACAAGTGTGTCTAATACTGGTGAAGTCAACATTGTTGAAGATCCAAGTACTGCTAAGCCAACTAAGCCGACTGCAAGTACTGCTGACATTGTTGAAGACCCAAGTACTGCTAAGCTAACTAAGCCGATTGCAAGTACCGTTGATGATCATCCTTAACTAGAAAGTCAAATTTCATTTGTAGAAAATGATACTTTAGCCCAATTGCTGCTTGATTTAAAGAAGAATTTAGTTGAGAAGACTAAGCAAGCAGAAGTGGAGAAAAAGACACAACAAGAAGTTCTTGCCACAAAGGATCAAATTCAAGGTAAGAAAGTTCAAGCTTCACACCCTACAAAAGGTATAGTCATTCAACAGTTAGCTAATAAAGAAGTAGCTGCCAAGCTGAAGAAGAAGCTACCTAAGATAAATCCAAAGAATAAGGGGAAGAAGCAATTATTATCAGAATCTGAAGATGAAAGTGATTCAGATGATGATATAAACAAATTCATGTATAGATTTAATCAAATAGACCATGAAGAGTAATTTGCTTATAGAATGCAAGCACAAATTCGTGAAAATGAATTGCAGGAAGAACTTGCAGCAAAGCAAGATTTGCTAGAAGCCAAAAGGATACAGCAAGAATGGAACATACAAGAGTATGACAGGATTCGAGCTGAGATACATGCTAGTGAGCTTCTTGCAGACTCATTGATAGCTGAAGAGAGATATGCATATGATAAAGAAGAGATATCAAAATTGATTGATGATCTGGTAAGGGAGCAACAAAGATTCTTTGTTGAAAAGAGAAGGAAAGAAAAGATTAAGCCTCCAACTACTATGCAGATTAGAAATCAGATGATGAACTTTCTAAAGAAAGTAAAAGGATTTACTCATATTCAGCTGGTCAAGAAGAATTTTGAAGAAATCAAGACTTTGTATGAGCAAAGTAAGAGGACTAAATTGAATTTTGTTGAGATTGGATCTGAAGCAGACAAGAAAGTTGTTGAAGAATTCAAGAAACATCTGCAACAACAAAGACAATTTGGTAGTACTCCTAGAACTGAGCCAAGTACTGCTGAACCTACAAGTACATCTCCACCTATCAAGACCACTTATGTGAGGAAGAATAGAAAGGAGAAAGTAAGTTCAAGGGAGGAAGAGACTGCTCAAAGAATGAATACAGGAGTTGAAACTTAAGGTATTGTTCAGACTGAAAATGTACAAGCAGTACATACACAGTCAACAGTACATACAACAGTACATACTGAGGAAACGGTACATACAAGCTTGGAAGAGGGTTCAACAGAACTTGAGGGAATTTCCAAGAGTGTTAAAAGGAAAAGATCAACAAAGCTAAAGAAGAATGCTAAGAGAGCTAAAACAACAGCAGAAGATAGTGATGATGATTAGAGCTTAAAGAAGTACTTGAAGATTGTGAAATTTGAAGATCAATGTATTGATACAGAGATTTTTGGAAAAAGAGAATCCATTGTTAAGTGGATTTACTCTATAGATCAAGGACTTGAAGCTCATGGAATTCAGAGAACTGATGGCACAACAAGAATATTCAGACTTTTGAAAGATATTCTTCACATTCTTGACAGACAAGATATTTAAGATCTTTTAAGGTTAGTTCAAGAAGCCAGTGCAGGTAAAACTGAAGTATCACTATTATATAGGGAATTTCTCTTTATGTATGAGCCACACAACCGTGATCAAGAAATGTTGAAGGTATTAGAGGATCAGGTTCCTAGTTACTGGAGATATTATAGGTCATGTGGATTGCATATTTTGGATGTAGATGATGTTACATACTATATGCTGCAAGAGAAAACTTACCCCTTCAAAAGAAGATTGTTGGAAAGGATGTTAGAAGAACAATTAGAAGTTACAGAAGAGTCTGCTAATGCTTTGGAGTTGATCAGAATGGTTAAACAACAAATCAAGGATTTGAAAGATGAGGAAGAAGCTGAGAAAGAATCTTAAGTGTTTGACTTTCAGCCACACTTCATAAATGGTTCTCAGTTCACCATGTCTAACACACATAAGAACTGGCTAGTCCATAAGCAAACGGTTTGTGGTAAAAACTTATCAAATCCGTTGAAAGCTAATAGTTTGCTAAAAACTATATGGTTCTAACTCACCTTGTTTCGAGACAAAGAGTTGGCTAGTCCTAGACAAACGGTACTAGGTAAAGACTTCATCAAATCCGTTGATGGTTGACAGTTTACCAAAAATTGTAAGGTTTTCATTACACCTTATTCTTTGTGAATAAAGTATTGGCTATTCCAGAGTGTACAGCTAACTGGTAAAGAATTTATTAAATCCGTTGATAGCTGGTGATTTGCTAAAACTCATGAAGCCAATACAGATTGGTGTTTGTTGTTAACTATTTTATTTCAGGTATGAAGATTGTAGGCAAAGAAGTATTAAAAAATATAATACTTAGAAGATTTTGTTATCATCAAATCAAGAGAAAGATTTATGATCAAGAGTTAAAGGACTAAACATAAGAAGACAATAACTGATGCTGCAAAGATGAATGAATGTTTAGAAGACACAAGAAGATCATAGTTTGAAGACAAAGATGAGGCTCATAATGTTTGAAGATTATCTTATCAGAAGAAGATCTACATTTGAAGTGTTTGGCTACATTCTATGACAATCCGTCAATTTATGGTTGATATTTTATTCTCAATATTTATTTGAAAATATTATTTTAATGTTATATTATGAACTCACTTATTTTTGGGAAGTAATTTGGATTTACGTCTTGAAGTAGCATCGACTACGTCTAAACCGGAGGATTCAACGTTACGTGCTTACGTTTACATATACCGTTTTGGTGACGGTCCGACATTTCAGAAAATAAATTTATCCGTGAATATTATTTTGGAGTTTTAAATTTGTGTTGGTTCATAAACTCACAAATTTACGAGAAGAGATTAGGACTTACGATTTTAATTTAACGTCCTTTACGACTAAACCGGAAACCTTAGGATTACGTATTTACGTTTTCGAACTCCGTTTTTGATGAAACAATTTTTATTAGATTCGTTTTGTGCCGTTGATTCATAATTTATAAAAAGTTTTTCGTAAAACGACCCGAGGGCACGCAAATCGAGGAAACTAGAATCGAGGAGTACCCGTAAATAAATGGGGATGAGACAAGTGGGACACTTGTCCCACCCCCACTATAACCAGCCACAACTTGCTACACCACACCAACTTTGGTGTCAAGTGTAAGCTAAGATAACTAACACATGTCCTAAGCTTACAATGTAAGCTAACATTACACAAAACCATCAAACTTGCAACTCAAAACCATTCACTTCATTTCTATACATGCAAAACACACACAACTCTCTCATCTCACCCTCTCTTGCCGTCCACTATTCAACCAAAACACCCCATTTGATCTTGATTCAACCATAAATCTTATGTTATCTACACATATGATGAAGTCCTATCGAAGAATTGAAGATTGGAGGTGATTATAAAATCCAAGGAGGAGTTTCTATGGAGTCTTAGGACTGAATTTCCACAAGGAGTTCTTGAAGAATGGTGGTCTTGAAGATGGTCTTGATTTATCACAAGTTTCTCCATCAAAATCCATGTCCTAATCACAACCTACATCATCTTGGTGGTATAAAGATAGTTCTTCCCATCCTCTTGTTATTTTGATTATCTAATCATGTATTTTCTTTCCTATTGTATATGTATATGATGATTATATGATGATAAAAGTATTTTGTGGAGATTTGGTGTTGATAATCATGGGTAAAAAGATGAAAAACTATATGTAAAAAGGTTAAAATCATGCTTAATTTAGATGGTTGTATAAAACAGTAAAGAACCATGTGATGAACTGATAAAATGGCATGAACAAATTAATATACAGTAAGTATAAGATGTTATACACATGTGAGAGTTGGCCATGCAATGGAATCATTAGGATGAGTGAGATATGATCAAAACAAGTTTAGAGTACAAATCTGAGTTCACTGTTTTGGACGATTTTTAGAAAATACTTAGAGGCTGATTAAACAGTAGCTATAGTAGAGTTAAATGGAGCACATATCATGTAGTTTATGTCATAAAAATTTGAGCTTCTATCTCCATACAGAACTCTAGATATGGCAGTTTTGGTGAACATGAAAATAAAAATCAGATTTTGGAAATTAAAGATCTTAAATATCTTGTCTGTCAAGAATGTGAATCAAAACCCACTAACTTATATAATACATTTATATAAATATGTATAAGGATAAATAAATGGACATTTTATAAAATGGTAGTTTGATAAGTTTTATAAGTTATAAAACTATAAACATGATTTTTACGACTTTTTCGGCTATTACCGTAAAATTAACGTTTTTGTTAAATAAAACTTAGACGGTTGGACCCGTCTAATGTAAACTTTTATAAACTCATATACTGATATATAAACATATATAACAAGAAAAAAGCGATAAAACCCGAACTATATAACATACGGACATTAACGGACTAAGTTAACATTATTGGACTAATAATACAACAAAATAGGCTAAAACACTTATAAACTTATTTATTAGGCTTACCCATTTGGGCCCAACATGTAAAGTGTAAATACTGATAATACAAGTATAAAGTGGAATAATACAAGTTAAAGAACTTATAATAAGTTTATTGGACCTAAAACACGTAAATAGGTAAAACTAGTAAACTAGTAAGAAGTTACCAATACGTAAACACTAAAATGAGTAAAAGAGAATATGTAAACCCACTTAATCATCATATATATATAATCATCATATGTATACATAATTGTTATTTTTATAAAGTCATTGGACAAGAGTCTAAGACGAGTATTATTTGTCTAGGTTTCCGTGATTGAAGCACGTACCGTATGTCAAAATTACCGATAACCCGCCTTCCCACATCAACGTGAGTTCATAGCCTCGCACTCTTTTAAATGTTTTTATGAAATATTTTATAAACCCGCGAGGGAGATAACATGTTAGATTTTTATAAAATAGGACACCATTTGTCCCGATTGTTTGTTTATTGATTTGGACCCGGATGATTGTATGACCCTATGAATGATTAAATGACCCGATAGATGAAATAAAACGGATTATTAAAGTTAGGTTATGTCACTAAAAGTCCCATTAGCATGAATTGTTGACTACCGAGATTTGGTAGACGCTTATGCATATAATAGTACTATTTGGGGACGATAACCCCAGTTCGCGCCTTGACGGTTGATCTACGTCGTGCCACATTGATTGGTAAGCGAATTTATGTATGAGAAGATTTACATAGCATGACCTTTGTGACGACACGCTAATTTAGATGGGAAAATGAGTTTCGGGCTAGCTACCCGTTGTTTGTTGTAGTAAGGTAACAATGTCATGCGGCTTATAATAATCTAATTAACGAAATACTGCTATACGCACCGAATTACGATGTATTGCCTGACTAGCAATACGGGGTCATACTATTGATATTATGTTCGTGTTTTGGTTTTATATAACCATATTCATAGAACGGTTTTTATTTAATCTATACAACGTTATAAAACGTATTGTATGATGTTTTTACGACATTGGCTCGTATAATGATTTTTATGGCAAATGCCTATATTATGATTTCCGATAAGGATTTGTATAAAATGACTTTGGCTATTTTATGGCCTGTTACAATGATTTGTACGAAATGATTTTTGGTAATAATTTTATACCAAAGTTATATTGATGGAATTTATTAAACTCTATGAATTCACTCGGCGTTATCACTGACCTTTTCTTTTAACATGTTTTATCTCAGGTACTTGAAGGTAATTCTCGGGAAGACAAGAATTCATGGCCCGCACTTAAATTATAATTTCCATTCAAATGTTTGTAAAACCTGTATTAAATACAATGACTTGGGACCTATGTAAATTTGATATTTATGAATGGAAATGCTTTATTACTAAATGACGCGATTTTTATGCGTTGTCTATGATGTGAGTAATGTGCTATCCCGTAACACCAACTAGTCTTCCGCTGTATTGAGTTGTATAAATTTGGGGGTGTTACAGTTTGGTACCAGAGCTCTCGTTATAGAGAACGAAAGATTTTTAAAACCAAAGGTTTTGAATAAAACATTTCAAAATCTTTTAACTAAAAACATTTTTCTAAAAATGTCTAAAAATCTTTTGAATAAATTAATCAAAGCTATTCTCGTAGGAATTCTAGCTATCCTAGATCTAAACCAAGTTGTGGATATTTATGATCCCAACAAATGGTTGATATTCGTAGAAATGTTGATATTAGTTGATTGTGATATTAAAGAAGAATTGGCGAGATTAAATCTGATATCGATGTCATGACGATCTTTCCTTATAGAGTGGAGTTTGACAAAACATTACCACCTAGAAAGATGTCATCTGACTCGGTGTCACCCAATTCTTAAAAATTGAAATCGAAAGGGTGAATGTTGCACTTGAGGCTGTCATTGGAACAATTACCCAAAAGCCTCATGCCACTAGTACCTTTCCGAGAAGTCTAATTGAATGATCGAGTCATTCCATACTAGTGACTCATTTGATAACTATTGATGAAGGAGCTATAGGATTGGAAATTAAGTGTTGTTCATAATGAGCTTTTATTGCCCTATTAAGGTCTAAGGACAAGGTTGAAAGTATTGGAGAATGAGGTAGGATATCGAATTGAGTATAAAATTGGTTAAAACTTGAATAAAATGAAACTTAACCTGTATGGAATATAAGATTGTTAAGAAGAAGTCGTTAAGTTCTTTGATTGAATTATAAGATTTTAAATGATTGTTAGTTTGTGTTAAAGGTTGTTCCTAGGCCATTGTACACTAATGAGGATGCCCAGTGTCCAACAACTAAATTGAAGAAATCTTCTTCTGAATTGGGACCGATGGATCTTCCGGGACAGGTGGGACACCTAATGACTCTTGTAGATTAGTATTCATTGTGGTATCTTTTAAAAATCCCTAACTTAACTGAGACATCAGTTGGTAGGATGAGTTCTTGGAATTGTATGACATAGTGACACACAATGTGTTACGGTACAATTCTGACTTGTTTGTGATTAATGAAAAGACTACCTTTGATTGCTAAATCCTACATGTATCGATGTTATCTATCTTTTATTGTTTCATCCTAATGATTGAATTAGTGATGCAACCATTGAACAAGTACTCATCTCGATTTGAGTTACGTTGTGGATTATTCTCTTTTTATTCCTGAGTACCATCGAGGTCATGAACCTCATGATTATTTGGCTAAAGCTCATTTCCTATCATATTGTAGTTAGTCCTTGGTGAACAACTCTTCATCACTCTTTTGCAGATCACTCATTGTTTTTATAAAGTTAAAGCAGTATCCCTTGAGAAAAATTGAATTTTCATCATTATAAGGATTATTCAAAGTGAGATTTGTAAGTGATTGTTATTGAAATGAAGTTGTTTATAAAACACCTTGGAAAACTTAATTGTTTTCATAACAAAGAAAATCTTTGTAAATTATTTTTGATACTTATTTAAGAATTAAGCATGAAAATGTTTTTATTATAAACATGATGATAAAATTTTGACGAACTGAGTATTGCATCGTTAATCTTGAAATTGTATATAGTTGCGCGCCTACATACAATTTGGAATGGACCATGCAAGGCTGATTAGTAGTCACCATAAAACTGATTAATAAACACTACATTTTCTTTAAAGATTGTGAAAGATTAAATTTTATAAGATCTACAAGAAGTGAAAAATAGGGACATATTGATAGGGACACCTACATATGTGCCCGTATTATTTATTCTTCTGAGTCGAATTTACTCATCTGTGGGTATTGTCTTCATTGACAACTGATATTCCCTATTTGTCCAATTCTCCCGTGGTGAGATTCTTTGGAAAAGAATCTGATTACCGAGTGTTGATACCCGACTGGATGTATCGACGTTCTTATCATTTCTTTTGATTAGATTTCATATTTGAATGACCTGGGTAACGATCCGAGGAGCTTTCGAATGCGTACTCAAATTATGAAAACATAGGATATATACATATTCGTTAAATGTTTTTGTCTGTATCTGATTTGAAATTCTCTCGCATAGATTATGTGTTGACCTTACTCTTTTGATGGTAGTTATGTCTCCTGATATCCTTGAATTTGTGAAGGATTGTGAGTTATTATTAGTCTTTTGAGAAGTTCACATCTTATCGACGGCAATAAAACTGAAAAGTTGATAGTGCCAGTAGAATGGATTGATTGATTATGACATGACGACATTGTCTTAATTGATGGGAACTCGAGTAGAAATCCCCTAAAAGATAAGATGTTGATTATCAAAAGTGATCTAAATAATTCTTGATGGATGACCATATCCTGCATTTAGACTTGAAATTATACCGTGAATGGTTGTGAATTAGTCATAGATATTATAATCTAGAAAGAACCTAATAGGAATTATTAAAAGATGTTCATGTTATCTGAAACTTTAGGAAGTATTTGTTAATGAATTACCTAGGCTTTCGCCATTAAGGAAAGTTGAAATTGGTATTGATTATATTCCCGGTGCTGCACATGTGGCTTGTGAACTGTACGTCAGCACCATCCGGATTAAAAGTATTACCGTACAACTGAGAGAGTTGTCGGAGAAAGATTTTATTCTACCAAGCTCGTCATTATGAAGAGCTATGGTACTATCATTCCTTATATTTATATATTACTGTGAACTGAGTAAATTGACAATTGAAAACGATATCCATGACTCGAAATGGAAGATTTGTTCGATCATTTACAAGGTTCTAGCGTATGTTTTAAAGATTTGATCCATGGCATGGTTATCATCAACTTCGCGTCCGCGAAAAAGATTATATATTCCAATCATTACATCCAGAACTTGTAATGAACATTATGAGTTTCACGTGATGTCGTTTGGATTGACTAATACACATGTAGCATTCATAAATTGGTGAATCACGTGTGTAGGCTGTAATTTGATAAATTCATGCTTGTGATCATTAAAGGACTATTTGTTTGATTATAAGAATAAGGAGTTAATAATTAGTTATAGACTGCCCTAAATTGGCCGAACAATTAAAACATGTACCTTGAATAATTAACATGTGACTTAAGACTTAATCCTTTACATGATTTAACCGTGTGATTAATAGATAATGGAATATAAATTGACTCTTCAAAAATTAGAAGTCATTTAAGACTTTGAGTTACACTAAAAAGAAAGTGAAAATATGTCTTGACAAATGTTTTATCAAAAAGAACCTTTGAGGGATTATTCCCTTACACACAAATCATTTAACTAAACTCCTGTTTAGGGGTAAATGTTTGTGTATACCTCTAGACAACCTAAGAGGGATTGAGGAAACCATGACTTGAAATTAAAAACGACAATTTTTGCTTGTCAAATAAGAAAATTGTGACCAAAGTATAAACAAAGATTTTTCAAACATTTATGAATCGTATTAATTATTTTCGATAAATCAGCAAAAATCTTGTTAATTAAATTCAAATTTATTTTGAACATTTTTATAAAATTGGTCGAACTATGAAATTTAAATTTTTTACTCTTGTCTTTCATAAAAATTAAATATTTATTATTTAATTACTTGTAATATTTATCGACGCTATAAACGTCGGATCAAGCAAAACTGATAAAAATAATAGTTGAGATAGAACTAAAACATAGAAGATATGAAGAAAGAAATTTTGAATTAATACGGTCATGATAATTATTCCATCTAGGAAAGTGAACGTAATTAATGACACATTATGTATAAAAGATAAAGAACCAATTAGGACATGTTCCTTAGTAATGAAGGTGCAAAATAAATTGCCGAACAATATAAAAATAAACAATATTTGTAAAAAGGATAATAAAAATAATAAAGGGGTTCGCGGCTAATGTGAACCATTAGAATTAAGAAGCCGATGACATTAAATGTATAAAAGGCCGCTTGTGGTTGCCTAAATATGGAGATTTTAAGATCTAGTCATATTAGAATCTCATAAGTTTATGTATTCTATTCATGTCATTTCTGACTAAGTGTATCTTATCTGAAAAAGTTGTACTGATGGCAAATTATGAAGCCAGACATCGCCTCATACATTAGTAAACGTCTAACTATTGCAAAGATCATCATCTAAATTTGATTTGATTTGGGTCATCGTCGACAGACTGACCAAATCTGCTAATATCATTCTCGTTAATGATAAATTCTTGATCAAGAAATTGACTCTTTGTATTTAAAGGAGTTGTGAAAACATAGTGTGCCGTATCAATCATCTCTATCAAGATCCTCGCTTCGCATCGAATTTCTAGAGATTTGCTCAGAAGTCATTGGGAACGAACCTTGATGAGAGTACTCTCTACCACCCCAAATCAAAGGGACGAGGTAAAGTAACGATACAAAATACTATAAGTGTTGTTTTATGCTTGAATGATTAACTTTTGGTTATGAACCGTATAATCGTTTTCCTTTGGAGATTATCATTGATAATTATCGTGTTAGGATCGAGATCGAATCTTGTTAAGATTTATATATTAAAGCATCTGTAAGCAGGAGTTGGGAGGAAGACACTCGACATACACCCATTGTGAGTCGGACATGTCTTTTAGGTTTAAGGTTGCCTATGATGACGAACCTAACCTTGTAAAATACCTGACCCGCGAGACCTGAAATGATTGTTGTAATTAGGATCTGATTATTGATTGCCGGTAGTGGGCAGGAGGTCATGTGAATGTGAAATGTAGATCTTGAAGTGCCAGATGGTAGCGAAGTTATGCCAAAAATTTTAACCATGGAAAAATGAATTGATGATCTGAAATATCATGGGATATAAGTCCTCTTTGTATGGGACCATTGAGACGATGTAAAAGATTGGTTTGAAAGGCATATAAGCTGGATCTACTCTAGGACTTCAAGAGCTGCGTGAATTATGTTTCGTATATCAAACTTGATAAAATGTCTATCAAGTGAAAATCTGACTATTCCTTAATGAAGTTTAGATCGGCGAAAAGTTGCATTCATCAGAAACCCGTGAACATCATGGATAGAGAAAGTAAGTCAACATTAAGCGTGATCTTATTCCTGTAGTTATGTTTGATGAAACTCGCGTATTGTAATGGATTACACTTGTGAGAAAAGACAGAATGTGGAGGAAATACCCACATGGCTTTAATTCTATAAGAAGCGAGTAGTAAGGTAAGATGATCTTTGAGGACAAAGATCCTGTTTAGGGGTAAATGCTGTGACAATCCGTCAATTTATGGTTGATATTTTATTCTCAATATTTATTTGAAAATATTATTTTAATGTTATATTATGAACTCACTTATTTTTGCGAAGTAATTTGGATTTACGTCTTGAAGTAGCATCGACTACGTCTAAACCGGAGGATTCAACGTTACGTGCTTACGTTTACATATACCGTTTTGGTGACGGTCCGACATTTCAGAAAATAAGTTTATTCGTGAATATTATTTTGGAGTTTTAAATTTGTGTTGGTTCATAAACTCACAAAGTTACGAGAAGAGATTAGGACTTACGATTTTAATTTAACGTCCTTTACGACTAAACCGAAAACCTTAGGATTACGTATTTACGTTTTCGAACTCCATTTTTGATGAAACAATTATTATTAGATTCGTTTTTGTGCCGTTGATTCATAATTTATAAAAACGTTTTTCGTAAAACGACCCGAGGGCACGCAAATCGAGGAAACTAGAATCGATGAGTACCCGTAAATAAATGGGGATGAGACAAGTGAGACACTTGTCCCACCCTCACTATAACCGGCCACAACTTGCTACACCACACCAACCTTGGTGTCAAGTGTAAGCTAAGATAACTAACACATGTCCTAAGCTTACAATGTAAGCTAACATTACACAAAACCATCAAACTTGCAACTCAAAACCATTCACTTCATTTCTATACATGCAAAACACACACAACTCTCTCATCTCACCCTCTCTTGCCGTCCACTATTCAACCAAAACACCCCATTTGATCTTGATTCAACCATAAAATCTTATGTTATCTACACATATGATGAAGTCCTATTGAAGACTTGAAGATTGGAGGTGATTATAACATCCAAGGAGGAGTTTCTATGGAGTCTTAGGACTGATTTTCCACAAGTAGTTCTTGAAGAATGGTGGTCTTGAAGATGGTCTTGATTTACCACAAGTTTCTCCATCAAAATCCATGTCCTAATCACAACCTACATCATCTTGGTGGTATAAAGATAGTTCTTCCCATCCTCTTGTTATTTTGATTATGTAATCATGTATTTTCTTTCCTATTGTATATGTATATGATGATTATATGATGATAAAAGTATTGTGTGGAGATTTGGTGTTGATAATCATGGGTAAAAAGATGAAAAACTATATGTAAAAAGGTTAAAATCATGCTTAATTTAGATGGCTGTATAAAACAGTAAAGAACCATGTGATGAACTGATAAAATTGCATGAACAAATTAATATACAGTAAGTATAAGATGTTATACACATGTGAGAGTTGGCCATGCAATGGAATCATTAGGATGAGTGAGATATGATCAAAACAAGTTTAGAGTACAAATCTGAGTTCACGGTTTTGGACGATTTTTAGAAAATACTTAGAGGCTGATTCAACAGTAGCTATAGAAGAGTTAAATGGATCACATATCATGTAGTTTATTTCATAAAAGTTTGAGCTTCTATCTCCATACAGAACTCTAGATATGGCAGTTTTGGTGAACATGAAAATAAAATTCAGATTTTGGAAATTAAAGTATAATAGTATTATATAAGCACTCAAATAAAAATAGTATAAAATGTGAATCAAAACCCACTAACTTATATAATACATTTATATAAATATGTATAAGGATAAATAAATGTACATTTTATAAAAATGGTAGTTTGATAAGTTTTATAAGTTATAAAACTATAAACATGATTTTTACGAATTTTTCGGCTATTACCGTAAAATTAACGTTTTTGTTAAATAAAACTTAGACGGTTGGACCTGTCTAATGTAAACTTTTATAAACTCATATACTGATATATAAACATATATAACAAGTAAAAAGCGATAAAACCCGAACTATATAACATACGGACATTAACGGACTAAGTTAACATTATTGGACTAATAATACAACAAAATGGGCTAAAACACTTATAAACTTATTTATTGGGCTTAACCTATTTGGGCCCAACATGTAAAGTGTAAATACTGATAATACAAGTATAAAGTGGAATAATACAAGTTAAAGAACGTATAATAAGTTTATTGGACCTAAAACACGTAAATAGGTAAAACTAGTAAACTAGTAAGAAGTTACCAATACGTAAACACTAAAATGAGTAAAAGAGAATATGTAAACCCACTTAATCATCATATATATATAATCATCATATGTATACATAATTGTTATTTTTATAAAGTCATTGGACAAGAGTCTAAGACGAGTATTATTTGTCTAGGTTTCCGTGATTGAAGCACGTACCGTACGTCCGAATTGCCGATAACCCGCCTTCCCACATCAACGTGAGTTCATACCCTCGCACTCTTTTAAATGTTTTTATGAAATATTTTATAAACCCACGAGGGAGATAACATGTTAGATTTTTATAAAATAGGACACCATTTGTCCCGATTGTTTGTTTATTGATTTGGACCCGGATGATCGTATGACCCTATGAATGATTAAATGACCCGATAGATGAAATAAAACGGATTATTAAAGTTAGGTTATGTCACTAAAAGTCCCATTAGCATGAATTGTGAACTACCGGGATTTGGTAGACGCTTATGCATATAATAGTACTATTTGGGGACGATCACCCCAGTTCGCGCCTTGACGGTTGATCCCCGTCGTGCCACATTGATTGGTAAGCGAATTTATGTATGAGAAGATTTACATAACGTGAACTTTGTGACGACACGCTAATTTAGATGGGCAAATGAGTTTCGGGCTAGCTACTCGTTGTTTGTTGTAGTAAGGTAACAATGTCATGCGGCTTATAATAATCCAATTAACGAAATACTGCTATACGCACCGAATTACGATGTATTGCCTGACTAGCAATACGGGGTCATACTATTGATATTATGTTCGTGTTTTGGTTTTATATAACCATATTCATATAACGGTTTTTATTTAATCTATACAACATTATAAAACGTATTGTATGATGTTTTTACGACATTTGCTCGTATAATGATTTTTAAGGCAAATGCCTATATTATGATTTTCTATAAGGTTTGTATAAAAATGACTTTGGCTATTTTATGGCCTGTTACAATGATTTGTACGAAATAATTTTTGGTAATAATTTTATACCAAAGTTATATTGATGGAATTTATTAAACTCTATGAATTCACTCGGCGTTATCGCTGACCTTTTCTTTTAACATGTTTTATCTCAGGTACTTGAAGGTAATTCTCAGGAAGACGACAAGAATTCATGGCCCGCACTTAAATTATAATTTCCATTCAAATGTTTGTAAAACCTGTATTATATACAATGACTTGGGACCTATGTAAATTTGATATTTATGAATGGAAATGCTTTATTACTAAATGACGCGATTTTTATGCGTTGTCTATGATGTGAGTAATGTGTTATCCCGTAACACCAACTAGTCTTCCGCTGTATTGAGTTGTATTAATTTGGGGGTGTTACACATTCAGTTGAATACAAATACAAATTACCAAGTTCAATCCAAGGATGAAGGAAAGACTGAAGACATGTATTTTTAATACATCCAGTACAAGAGAAACAAGAAGACAACAAGTTATCATTTATTGTTTAGGGGAGGATTGTTGGGAATTATTTGTTAAGTGTCAAGTACCGTTAGTATATTCTAAGTACTGTTAGTGTTATGTAAGTACCGTTAGTGTTAACGCGGTACATAGTAAGTTCTGCTACTTATAAAGTAAGTACTGCTATGTTGATTATGACGAATATATCTTTGTATAAGATATGTCATAGTAATAGTTAGAGTATATCTTATGTGATATACCTAAATAGTTAGAATATTGATAATATATCGTCTGTGATATAGTTATCTTTATAGAATATTCTAAGGTTTCTAGGGTTCGTGACTCTATAAAAGGAACATAGGTACAATGTCTTTCATGTACCTCATTCAAGTCGATTAATAAGAGAATCGAATAGTTAAAAATAATTCTGTTCTTCTGTGCTTTATAAGTTAGATTCCGCATAACTTATTTAGTGTTAGTAAGAGTGCTCAAAGTATTTTAGGTTGATTACAAACTATTATACTAATTCTTAACAGAATATAGATCCAACCAAAGGGATCAACAATATCCAAAAACACATGTCCGAAAAGAAAAAGGTACAGTACAGGATTACATCACAAAAGCTGAAAAGAAATAAAAGTACAAAAGTCCTATACCATGATAGCTAGGGTACAACCCACAGGCTGATCATGATGTACAAGAAATCTAGTACATCTACTCTACTCCTGCCTAGATGGTCTGCTAGATGAGGCTGGTGCTGGTGGGGCTGATGACGCTGCAGATGCTATCCTGGTATTCTATAATGTCTGAACTGTCGCTCGGGCCTCCTTAAGCATACGGAATGCTGTCAACAGCTGGGTCCTAAGTCTGTCGACGACCCCTCGAAGATAAGTCATCTCTGCAGTAACCCCATCGTGTCGGACGGTGGCAAGGTCAGAGAAAATGGACAGGGACTGTCCTGAGCAGATAGAGCAGCATGGGTCTGATGCTGGAGACTCTCCATGACTTGGATACGCTGGTGGAGATGATAGTTCTCCTCTCTTTGCCACTGTAATGCCTCGTCAGTCTTAGCCTGAACACTTCTGGCTGCCTGTGGCTCTCCCCACATAGTGTGAGTGAGAGTTGATACGCTCATGGATGGCAGTGTAGCCCAGTTGACCAGTTGTCAACATGCTGCGAAGGTCTGATATCTCCTGCTCCTGGCGTGCGGCCAGTGCGGCGATCCGTGCCTGGACAGAGTCAACATGTCCTGCCCCGAAGCCCTCCCCGATCTCGAAAGTGGAGTCGGGTATAGACTCGGGAAAATAGCCCAGTGGTAAAGAGGAAGGTATAGAAGATGGTAGGTCAGGAGATACCCGGTCCTCCTCCATAGAGGTGGGGACCAGTATGGCTGATGCTGGAGCAGATAAAGGGTCCTCGGGAAGTACAGCTTCGATAGTTTGGTCATCCTCTAAATCTTAGGCTGATAACCATCCACACTATACTGATCGTGGTGATGAATGGATAGCTGGAGCAGGTGCTACTACTGGTAGGAGATTTGGAGGTACAGTAGGCGGAGTCATGATGCTCTGAAAATAATATTATTTTAAATTTGAAGTAAGTATAAGCTTACAAACAAAGGAAAAAAATTATTTTTGGTTACAAGTTTTATGAAGTATCCCTTTTTTAAACAATCATCGCAATGTTTTAAGGTTATATATATACTAATACTTATATATATAATCATTTAACCAATTTATTTAACAATCAATACACACTTAGTTCACATAGCACAAAATGCCCTACGATCTATATGCTTAACTAATACGGTCCCAAAAAAAATCCCAAAAGATTTTTATAAAGTTATAGTCCAGTTTTAAATAAAAGAAAATTTTACTTTATTTTTATTTTATTTAAAAATTTATCTGGTTCTCTATAACTAATGCTCTAATACCATTCTCTATGACACCCCGGGTAGGGTCAAAATATGCGGAATTATCAACGGAGATGTCACAAGGGTGGATCGATAGCACATAGTTCATAAAGCATAAGATAAGAGATTATTCAAAACAGATTACATAATTGTTATACAAATTTATAAAAATTGTCTCCAACATGATAAAAGTAAATTGTTTTATGTTTCCCAAATAGAACCCTTGACGAGTCCTACAATGCAGATTACAATGATGCTTGAGTCCATGCACCTATCACGTACTAACTTTATTTTCCTGAGAAAAACATGCTTATAGGGTCAACATAAAGTTGGTGAATTTACAGGTTTAATAATAATTAGTTTGGACATACATTAATCATAGAAGTAACAATGCACAAAGCATTTTTACTAAAAGGTAGATTACATTTTCTATTACTCGAAACTGAAGCTTAACCTTCTATAGTCCTCAACAGATGAGAACATAGTGTCTTACAAAAAGACACCTAAACCCAGTTCCAACATAGTATACATCTGTTGTCCCGGCCAAGGCACAGTGAGCATGACTCACCAAGATGGGGATGGTCAATACCTAATAGATCTATTTATAACATTCGGGCGATTTACAACAATTTAACAGTTTCTATAATAGTCAATCGTAGTCAAGTTTATACAATTCCGTTATGTCCAATAAAATGGTTGCATGTTTTCTCCCCCGTAGAGGAAAAGTTTATCAATAGTTTATATGGGGTTGTAAACTCACCTGGGAGTTGGCAATAGCTGTATAATACGAATATCCAAATAATGCTCACGCCAAAAGCTATGCCTAATCAAATAGTACAGTCTTAATAGATAGTACAAAGATCATATGTGTATGCTTATACAGATTTTTAATCAGTTTATTAATGCTATAATATTTATCTAATAACTGTAGTACAAGTATTAACAATATCCATTTAAACTTATAGTTAAGTTTCATATTTAAGTAAACACAAAATGTCTTACTTAAAATATTAGTTTACGTTCTTAGTACATGTATCAATAATAACCATTTAAACTTACAATTAAGTTCCAAATTTAAGTAAACATAAAGTGTTCTACTTATAATATTTGTTAATGTGTTAGCATTCAATTTATTTAACGTTCATATAATTTATTTCCTAAAAGTATATGAGTACATGTATTAATAATACATATCCATATTGTTTATACAATTTATTTCATAAAGCAAAATATAAATATTTTATTTTTGTAAAATAAAAATAAAAATATTTTATTTAACTTTAAAGTTCTCATAAATTATTTAGTATTTATAAAATAATTTATAGATTACAAGCTTAAGAATTTATACTTTAAATCCTTATGGTTTAGGGTTTATTTAAGTTTTACTAGATTAAAAATAGAATTAGGGTTAGGGTTTGTTAAAGTTTCGAGATATGGCAAAACTAGTCCCTCCATATTTTAAACATAGTAAACTTTCGGATTTTATACATTTGTACCTAGGGCTTGTTAAACTTTCGAGTTATGGCAGTTTTAGTCCTCCTAGTTAGATTTAGGTTTTATAACTTTCATAAAATGACAAAAACAGTCCATAGGGCTTCTTTAAGTTTTGGATTATTACAAAAATGGTCCTTAGGGTTATGAAATGACAAAATAACTTTTAGAAACTTTCCAAAATGGTCCCTAGGATTTAATATGCCACGGATGGTATTTATTAAACCCTATACTTTCGGATAATTACATTTTTAGTCCTTGTGTTTAATAATTTATCACAACAAGTTTCATATGTCACGGTTTTTAGTCCTTAAGTTTCATAAATTGTCATTTTAGTCCAAAAGTTTTTATAAGTTATATTTTATTATAAAAACTTTTATTCAAATATCCAAAACGTTAAATGTGCTCATTAAATGGGCTAAAATATCTAATGGGCCATCTAGTGGGCCTAAATACATTTTAAGTCCACTAACTTGTTAAATGGGCCTTTAAAACATTAATTGGGCTTAAATACATTTTTAAGTCCATTAATTATTTAAATGGGTCTAAGCATATTCTTAAATCCATTAGGATACTAAGATTTGTTAAATGGGCTTATTGGGCCCATTAAGTCTTGGGCTAATATTGCATGGGCTTGATTAGTCCATCAATACTACTTTTTTATTTTATGTAAGTAATAATCTAGGATTTTCTTATAAGCTTATTATTAGCTTATCCATATTTAGTTATAAACCATAATAAAAGAATAAAACTCATAGTTTGTTTTATTTGATGTACCAAATGAGATCTAGATGTGTTACAAGGTTGCATGCAAGTCATAAGCTCTAATATGAGCTTATAGCTCACGGCCATATTTGATTATAGCTTATTAAGATGAGTCAAAACTTGTTTTAAGGTTGCATCTACTTATAAGTGTCCCAAAATAAGATCTAACTATGTACAAACCAAGAAACCAAATCATAAGTCCATGTATACACACACACACACACACACACATATATATATATATATATATATATATATATATATATATATATATATATATATATATATATATATATATATATATATATATATATATATATATATATATATATATATATATATATATATATATATATATATATATATATATATATATATATATACTAGTGACATAACCCGCCCAACGGGCGGGTTTGGTTCATAGACCTTTGTTAAACAACGTTTTTCAATCTGTTATATTGGTTGGCAGTAGGACATATGTTGTTCGTGTGATAAAATTTTTGTTAAAAAGAAACTAACTTCTAATAGTGTCAAGCATTGGCTCACCCAACGGATGAGTTCGGTCCCATGTCAATCTTCGAACGTACACAAATCAATTGATGGATTTTGGTTTGTAAATACATCTTTGAATCATTAAACTTTTTTGAAAAACGCATGTCGTTCATTTCTAATGGTTTTCGTGTTTGACTGAATAGAGAATATTCAATCCATGTGAGACTACCGTATTTGGTTAAAGCAAACCAAAGCAAACGAACTATTGATAGTGTTTGGATATAGCTTTTAGTAATTGTCAAGGTAATGTCAACTGAAAAATAAACATTTACATATTAAGTAATGGTCAATGAATTATGAGCATCGTTAAATATTTTTAGAGTATAAAAAGAAATGAATGGTAATAAAAATCTACTATTAGAAAGTAAGTTTTTAGTTCAGTTACGAAATAAATGTTTTTTATACACAATGTTGGTCGTCGAATTTATACCTCTACAAATAAAATTTTCAAACATTTCATGCTTTTGATTCTAGCGATATCTACATATCGTTACCCGTTGTTATTAGGAAGCTTTACACTAATAGTCCATGTCGGTAATAACTGATTTTAGTGAGTAAATTATTGTATAATATATATGTAAATAATCTAAGATATTGCATACAAATATTAAATAAAATTTTCAATTATATTATTTCACAACATGGTTTATATGACATGTCTTTGAAAGTGTAAAACGTTAATTAAGATCTTAAGCATATTTCTGACATGTAGAAAAGAAAACATACATAATAAATGTCAAAAGTAAATAAACTTTTATGGCAATATAATTAATAAACACAAGATCTGAATATGAACGTGAACTTTGAAAGTGACTTTTTTGTTTAGTGTTTACCATGATTTGATGTTTTTTACTCTAAATATATTGTATCTCTGAATGTATGCACTTATCATATAGCATTTCGGTTCTACCTATCGATGAGGTAGCGAGGACAAGTATATTATCTCTAAGAATTGGAGGTACCATTGGATACAAATCTCAAACTTGTGTTTAAAGATTTGTTATGCGACATGCACTGACGGCAATTATCTATATCATCCCACATTGTGAATTTCATGACGTTACCGCTGTCAAGACTTGTGGACATATTTATAGAAAAGAGAGATAGTAAAAGATGTTGTTGTGGTATATATGCGGTAACTTACTCTATCATTAGAGTGTTCATGACTTGGATTTGACCCACGAAAATTGAAAACCGAATTAAATTCGGGTTGTAAGTCATAACCGAACTGAACTACAAGTTTGATTTTTGAGTTGGATATGAGTTTGACAATCAGACTCGAAAACTGAAGTTATACAAATATATTATATATTTATATATAGAAAATAATTATTTAATATTAATCTTAGTATAATAATACAATTTTTATATTTGAAATATTTTTTTTGTTAAATATTTAAATTATTTATGTATTTTTTTTTAATTCAGATAATTCGGGTTATTTGGGTCAACCCGAAAACCAAACCAAATTCAAATTTGGTCTTCGGTTCGTTTCGGTTAAAATCTATTTCGGTTTAGTTTGGTTTTCGAGTGAAAAAAAATACTAACTGAATAACCCGATCAGAACAACCCGAAAATCGAACCGAAATACACCCCTATGAATCTATCATTGACAAACCGCTTCACCAAAGAAAAGCAAGAAATACACAGAGCAAGTATTAATTATATTATGTTGAACTCTCTCTAATTATAAAACATAGTCGTAGTAAGGGTGGCAATATTGGCCAATATGTATTCTAGTTATATAGTTCTCCGTATATCTTAAATGGGTCAAATGGGCAAGTAAAAACTGGCTAAAAAGAAATGTTGTAAGTGTGGTGTATTGCGTTATAACTAAAATGTGAGATTCTGGAACCTGGTTGGATATGATAACAAAAAAAGTTACATAATAGTCCGCTTTTGCAAACTATGTAATTGCCATGTGAATGTATGTATGTATCATACCTATTTATGGTATCCACAAAGAGAATGGTGGGATTGACAATGTATCGTAAAACTTTTGAATTCACATACAATGGGCAATGTCATTTGTGACTCTTGTCTAAATCTTTATCCGCTTCCTGCCTGCAACTTCATTTATGATCATTGGGGTATTAGATACTGGGATTGTATCGAATCATGCTTCATTTAGTGACCATGGAATGCCGCCTCTGCTTTCTAAGTGGAAAGAGACGTATAAGTTCAATGCATCGAACTGCAACAATAAACTTTAGGGGCAAGATTATACTATATGTATTAAAATTATGCACTTCAGATCATACTATGTATTAAAAGAAAGAAAGTTTAATCGTCTCAACCTCTTGCGTTGGTGTAATGGCCTCGAACTGAACATGAAAGCAGAATCACCACTTGATGATTCTTAACACAGGGCACATACTCCAAGCACTGCAGCTGGAGTGTTTGTGAAGAACGCACAAGCGAGCAAAAGATAAAAATATAACCCAAACGGGTTGCATGTAGCCTGAAGTGATAATATGCATGGACTTCCTAAATTTCTTCATTATGAAATCTTCATGATCATTATAGCAATAAAGGGTCAAAGATAGGCTGATCCACTTGTACGCAGTACCCATTTGATCCCTTACCCACACTATATTCACCACAAAAATCATTACTCAATCTCATTGTTTCACTTTTTGTTTCTGTCATAATTTCTGCTCTAATTCTCATGTTTAAAAATTACTTATTGTTCAAACCCATCAGTGGTGGATTTCTTGGAATAAAGCACACTGTTCCTAAAATTAGAATATGTCACATAAGGTTCAGAAAATACAGACTCGTTCAGCATCCCGATAAATGCACTTGGATGCCGGAGGTTAACATCCTCATCGCTGAGCTTAGATTTGTTCGGATTAATCTTCTCTGAACTTGTAGATTTCCTTGCAGGACTGGCCAAGTTTTCAGGAGTCATAGAGGGATCATGAGTTGAAGAGCCATTAGAGCCATCATCAGCGTGAGAAGATGCACTTGACAACCTGGTCTTAACATCTTCATCGCTAACCAAGTCTTCAGGTGTCAGAAAGGCATAAGAGAATAAAGAGACGTTAGACACATCGTTGGCATGAGAAGATGTACTGGAAAGCCTGGGTATGACATCCTTATCGCTATGTTCAAATTTCTTCCGAGTGATCTTCTCTAAACTTGAATATTTCCTTGTAGGAGTGACCAAGTTTCATAGACTACGCTCACAAACTGATGGATCTCTATTATATCAGAATGACCTGAACTGCTAGACGAGGTCTGCTTCGGGTAGAAAATGTAGAATAGTCCTCATCACTGACCTTATCACACAAGCTGTCGAATCATAGAGAATTTTTTCAGAAAATCGTTACCTTGTTACAATGACAGATCATTTGATTCACGCCAATAGTGAAAGCAAGAAAAACATGCATCTACTAAACTTTAACTTCATATAAAATTATGAAGCATACTGTGTGGTTGTAATCGAAGCCGTTGGCCGTCAAATTCCAATGGATTTTCTCGAGATTATCAAGGATGAATTTACCAAGAAATAAGCTGGAGGCAAAGCTGCAACAGCTCTTCCCAATAATGTGAGTATCTGAAGATCAGTTGTGTTTAATAACTATGAAAGTGGTATATGGCAAGATTGCTACAAATAATTATGTAAAATTAACGCTTGTGCCATTAATGGCATCTAGTGATACAGAAAATCAATGAACATAATACCTGGTGAGTGAACCTTCTGTCAGGACTACCAACACAGCTGAGTGACTGACTGAGTGCCCTTTTTTCTGAACGGCGAAGATGTATTAGAGAAAATTCACATGCTAGTAAGAAGCTAGCATGGAAAAAACAGAAACAAGTTACAAGTTACAATTACACTTGAATAGAAAGCATACTTGGATTGCAACACCAATCAACCCAAGAAATACTACGACACTTAGCTCTAGTTCCAATCCAAACATAAGAAGTCGCAATGATGTCGTCAACTATATTCACCGCATTAACTTTAACCGCCTGAAAAACAAGAAGATTTCGAGCCCTCCAAATCCACCATACAGCACATAGAACCACAACATCAAAAAAAACAACTTGTTTTCTCGCCCAAATTCAAATCGTCGTCATCTGCCATATTAAGAACATTCAAAGCACTATCCAAAGGGATCGCATCAAAGCCCCACCACTTGCGAATCAATTCCCAAATATTCTGAGAAAAATAACATAGGGCAAAAAGGTGATCCTCATCTTCAATTTTTTCGTCACATAACGGACATAGACTGAGTGCCTTTAATCACAGTGTGTTTAGTATAGGAACACATACCTGGTGAGTTAACCTTTTGCCTACGTGGCATCTGCATATAGAATATTTGAATGGACAGACTAATAGCAATAATGTTTTGTCGATTCACACATTTTTATTTTTATGTCAGGAACACGCATTTTATTTTCTGCTGTTCTAATAAAATGTGGATTGAGCCAACTTATCTACCCGTATGTTAATTAACCAGGGACCGCTAAGTGTGACATATAATTAACCTGAGAAATAATGACCGAAAGTTGAGAAACTGAATAACTGAATGCAATGTTCACAAACTTCAAGTGTAATGTGTGATCAGAAGCTGTAAAAATACATGCTCAATGATACCAAGTGAATGCAATGTTCACAAACCTCAAGTGTATTGTGTGATCAGAAGCTGTAGAAAGACCTGCAATGAGTGGACGCCCTGCACAAATTTTCTATGATTGGAGAGTAGCTGATACTAATGATTTAGTATGCAGCGCTGAGCACTTGTGCGCAATAATTTAAATATGACTGACCTCAAGTTCACTTTATGGTTTTTTTGACATTGATAGCATAGCATCGTTCAGGGAGGGAATGCAACAAAGCTCAAATTCGAGTATCGGACACACGTATCTGAACCCCTTGAAGATGGATAACCTGAATCCTTGTGAAGTAAGAAATGTTAATTAATGTAAAGGCCAAACTCAAGGATCGGACCTTGGTTGAGTAACATAGCTTGGTATATCCCCAATAATTTGCTGTTAAACTTCCTGGCCAACTCTTTCTCTTTACTTGGTGATCTTCAAACCGTTGTTATATCGAACATATCTTCCTCATTAAATAGAAGCTTTGGAATTGTGAGCCAACCACATCTTCATTTCTTGGAAAGGATACTTGTCCTCACATCATTTTTTGGGTCAAGTACTGCATCAGATAAAAGTTCATAATCAGTTATAAGTTCGGATAGCATGCCAAGATCATTAAGTCAAATTTGAATTACATGCATTTTCTATATCCTCAGTTTAAAGGATATCAATTGCACCACTGGAGGTATAAAAAAAGTTCAATGTTAATCACCAAAGATGTAAGATTTCTATTCAGCTCCTTCATAGGGACTCTGAACAACAACATGTTAAGTAGCTGTGAAGTTGGTATAAAATAGGAATATATTTTAGGTCTAATATCTAACCAGATAGTTATTTCTTGATTTTCACAGGAGGTGAACAAAACATGTTTGTGGGTCAACCAAACATATCTAAACCTGTTTTAGAATGTTTTTTCTATCATAAATTCTCATTGTGGCTTATAAAAGTGAAATCAAGAACTTAGAGTATATTTTTCACTTATTGTTAGAGCTTTGGATTTCAGTCTCATCGTAACATAAGCTTATTTATGTTACTCCGATGCTGCATAAAGAAAATGTGAGTTAGATCCACTCCAATAGGAATATAACTATTACAGTGGGTGGTTGATATCCATAGTCAATGCTCATAACTAACATAAATAAGCTTATGGAAATTGAACAAACGTCCCAATTACATGTTAATAAGCAGACGCTAATATTCCTAGCCCCATATACTTTATGACCATTTTGCATTCTACTCACTTTAGGCTTTAATAGCAGCAGATTATTATGTTGTGCACGAAGTTCAGTAACTTCTTTCAAACACCTACTACCAATACTTCCATCGGGTAAAGAGACAAAGGAATTAATGTTTGATATGGATAATATTTTGGATGTCAGTAACTTCTTTCAAATTTCCTGGTCAATGAGATGTATCGAGTCTTAATTATTTGGTTGACAAGCACTAAAGGAGCTGATAATATTTTTAGTACCTTATAACAGTAGTGGTCTCTTGATAAACATCGCCGAAGGTTAACAGAACATATATTATTGATTCGGCCCTTGTACAATGCCTCTTCCAAAAGTTTTCGGAAAGGGATTAACAACCATGAAGGCATATCTGATCTGTGTATTCGTAGAAGAAGCTATATTTATGGAAACTATGGCATCATTGGTGACATTCTTTCTATTTATGTGATCAGGTCCATAGTTTCTGTCACTTATATCTTTAGGCGTGGAAGGAGAATTATGAGTAGGAGAATTATATAGTTTTTTTAGCTTGAAGTTCAGGGACCGGTTCAGTGACACGTTCAGAGACAATACAAACAAAACCGATGTGTACCTCACCCCTTGAGTTAGATCTGTTTTTACTGGCTGAAGCGGACTTGTTCATACTGAATTCGAATTTTGCGTATAGAATTAGATTGCTGCATAGAGCGAGAGTGGAACTTATCCTGTCACAAACAACAAACGTATACACAATCGGGTCAATTAAGTTATCTGATAAGCGGAGTCAGTTTTTAACATCTATAGAAGTCGAGCGTTTAAGACTATCTGGTGCTACAAAAAGAATTTTGAAATGTAAAAAATAAGCTCGTCAAGAGCAGTTAAAATCTCAATAAAATGATAAGTAACTTAAAGGCAAAGTTTTGCACAAGAAGAACCTCCAAAGACGAGAAAAGATTGTACATATACGACTTATAATGAAAACCTAATTGCTTTATATAAAATGAAATGAAGGTTTAAATACGTATGTTGTAGCTCAAAATCACTCACGAATACATAAGTAGCAAAAACACACAATATATATCTGTAGTACTAATGAGATTTGGGAATAGTACCGTGGCTTGATATCCTTTACTGCATAAAAATAGTCAAGACCAAAAATTGACTATTTAGTATTACTGCAATTTCGTTTTCACTTTCCAATATTTCATTGTTTGGTTGCTGCTGCAAGGTTCCGTTACAGTTATTTAGTTTATCAGCTGCAGCTAAACCATCACTGTTTGACCTCGGTCCAGATTGATAAGGCATACTCCACTGTTTGCCCCTGGTCCAGATTGATAAGGGGCACCTCCCTTTTGCCCATATCTAGGTGTCTGCTGCTTGTGGTAATTGGGAGCATTATTGGGCATATCTCAACCCATATTTGGTGGAGGCATATCACTGCCAATATTTGGTGGGCCAACATTGTAGTTTGAACGGGTAGCACCCCAGTTAGGTTGTTCACCACCAGCATTGGGTAGTCCTCTCATGCCACCACCTTTTTGGATTGCTCCCATGTTCCGAGGTGGCGGTCCACCCATACCACCGCCAAGAATGTGTCTAGTTAGCAGCAATACTTGTTGCGTTCAGTGTAATTCTGGATCAAAGAGATGATAAAGCAGCCAATAGCCATTGCTTACAAGGGATTAGCATGTTGTATAGATGCTTCGACCCAACACACACTGTTTCCTTTTTCTAACATAATGTTCCTTCATTTCCAGATGTTTGGTTGGCAAAACTGATAAGCCACCATTAATTTCAATCTGTCGTGAGTGAGAAATCTGTACAAAACAAAATAACAGTAGTTAATATAGCAACTTTACCATATAGTACTCTTGAAACTGTTAATATAAAGTCCAATATAGCAATTTATATCAGGGTAATTTAATCATAGAGTCCAATAGAGTTCACTAATGGGGTGTTTGTTTTAGACGGGATTCAATTCACCTTCAACATTCACCTCAAATATTTCTGAGTGTTTGTCTTGTACGTGCATTTTTTGCAGCTTTGGGTTTTGTTGTATCAAGCACCTCTCCGGGTTGAATAGTTTTCCCACCACCAAACTGAACAAAGTGACTGAGTTAAGTCAATACACTGTTAGAACACAAACTGAAAGTAGACGTATCAAAATGGGTTGGTATGCCGGTTATAACAACACAGTATATGTTTTTGTCAAACTAACTTACATCACCAATGAGAACTGATAGGATAGCACATACACGCAGAATTCACATAAACTCTATACATATAAAATAGGTGGATTAATATCTCTGATTTCACAATTCTACACCAAAGACGGAAAGAAAGAAAGAAAAAAAGGCCTACCTTCCTCTTTATGTCGACTGCTGCATCATCTAGGCCGTACATGGTCCTTTTTCCATCATCAGAAAATATCATAGGTCTCCATTCCATCTCTGTTTGTGGTTTGAGCCATATCCGTCTCGATTTATGATCTGGTTCAACCTTCTATCGTTAATTTAATATACATCGCCCTTATTAGTCTTTTGTAGGTTAATAATACATAATTTAAAGAACTGAAAACTATCACTTACCTCATAACATTTCTTGCACTGTTGTATGCGATCTTGGTAAACCATTAGATAAAATCAATGCTCTAATACGTGACACTCTTAGATTGGATTCATCTATTCACCGGGCATGTACCGCGATTCATTTGTAGAAAAAAAAAAAGAATCTATAAAGAATGAAGAACAAAAGGATCGGTAATCATTCGTGCTTCAGTCAGCCATAAGCAAAATAAAAATTAATTACATACAGAATGTTTAAACCTCGTGTTTGATCTACTCCTTTAAATCAACTGGTTACAATTCATCATGAGGTAACTGGAGCACACACACAAGTATGTGTCCTGATTAGATCAGAAGCCATAAGCAAATCCATTATGTGGTTAGATTAGATCAGAAGCCACATACGCTAATACTCAATTCATCAAAAACAAAACACATGAAAGTGATACCTATGAAAAAGTAATACATTACTTAATCGTTCCTGTATATTCAACCTCAAGTAATACATTACTTAAACGTTCCTGATCATTGTTTTTTAAGTCCTCTCGCTAAGCTATAAAAACATTCTGAGGCTTATTTCGTCTGAGCAGCCATCTGTGAGTACCTGTGAAAGATCAAAGTTTTGCTGGCCGACTTACTGTGTTGTCTTTACATCTATCACAGGAGTGTCTTTTGTTGTTACATTTAGTTAACAAAAAGCTAAGAATGTCTTGCCTGTAAATCTTGGATCCCGAGAGTGAAAGTCGGGCTGTTTAGCACGTCTTCTGGTTCAAATGATAACTTATCGTGACGTTGTTCCCAATCGAATAGCCCTTGTGCTCAGCAGGAGTATTTTTATACTGCCTATTAGGATCACTGAAATACTGATTCCCTGTACTACTATGTTGTTGAACTCGTCTCCTAAATGATGTATTAAGCTCTAAATCTGCACATAACTTTGACGTAAGTATAAATTAAGATGTTGCTTTGCCTGCTGAATCAGGGTTGTATTTAATTAACATCAGGGTCTGAATCATGGTTGCTTTGGAATTATATTCCTTTTTACATCACAAAGATAATTAGAAACAAACTCTTTTGCCTTGATCGAGATGGGAAAACCATCCAGTTGTTATTGATTCCACTAAATTTGGAGATTGCAGCTTAGCCATCATTCACATGTAATATTTAAGAAACATAACATAAACCATACCTACAATGATCCAGCGAATGAAGCAGCAAAAAGCAAAGGAGCAGTATAGCCATTGGTGTAAGTCAACAGTAAGCTACTACCTATTACTGGATCCTATTGCAATACAGATTCTCAGATATTTACACTACCCATAATTGTTAATGATATAATTACCTTTTTAATAGCAGCAAAGGTGTATATAGCAGCATCCAGGGCATTGGTTCTCTCATGTTTAAAGGGTTCTTTGGTTGCTGCAACATTTGTATAGAAAATAATTTTAAAAGGTGTTTGGTTGCTGTAATATTTGTGCCAAAATTCACTTTTAAAAGTGTGTTTCGTTGTTGTTATAAACATGTATTGCTGACGTGCAGATTTGTTGGGAAGATGTGAAGAGATGTGATTAGCATGTACATGGTAGCACAAAGTAACAATCAGCAATCGACGGTCCGTTATAAAAGCTCCTGCAAATTCACAAACTGAAAAAAAAGAACAATACTTGAATCGGTGCTTCAGTCATGGTCATCCAATCCAGCGACACGACAACCTACAGTGGTTAATGACAGCAAAAATAAACAGATAAATTGGATAACGATCTAATAGTAAAAATGAATAAATAAATGCTAGATATCAGCAGTACCTATGTGAGGTCACCAATCTTCTGTTGATAGAGGTGTTGTATTGAACATTTTCGTGTGACATTGTTTTCTTATTTGGAGGTTTATCAACAGAACCTTCTCGCACCACTGTCCCATTGTAATCCAACAAAATTAACCGATTTTTAAAAATACAGAATTGGTCATGTTAATTTTACCATGAAGGTACGAAAACATAACCCTACAACAAATGCAATAATCACAAGGAAAAAAACCCCCTAATTAACAGTTCAAGATTTAACATAAACCCTAATCAGAATAATTCGTGCGTTCATAATCAATTAAAGCTACAACAATTGAAAAAACGTTCAATATTATTAGGGTTTATGTTTATAAACAATTCATGACATAACATGAATGGCCAGGATCTTTGATGATGGATCAATTGTTGGATTGAAGGTTTTGAAGGCTTATGATTGAAAACATGAATGACCAGGATCTTTGATGATGGATCAGTTGTTGGATTGAAGGTTTAGAAGGGCTATAATTTAAAGGGTTTCATGGGTGATGGATCTGGAAAAATTAATGTGAAGTCGCTGGTGTGTGGGGTTTTCCCGTGGGTGGGTTGTTATGAAAATAAAGGAAAAAAGGTTTTTAACCTATTATATATAGCTGCGTTATGAGAACACACTTTTATGGAAATTGCGTCCCGCTTTTTCAAATGCGTTTTAGGCCATTATTTTTGGTAGTTTTATGAGATTTTTTAGCAAACAAACAAATTCTATTGGTTTAGAAGTGCCATGTCACATATGACATGGATTAGGGGTGTGGTATCAAGTCATAGTTATACCTATATATAATATAGATATATATATATATATATATATATATATATATATATATATATATATATATATATATATATATATATATATATATATATATATATATATATATATATATATATATATATATATATATATATATATATATATATATATATATATATATATAGGGATGGGTTCTAGAGAAAACCTTATCTTCATAGAAAACTTAGAAAACAAACATTAGGGTAGATTTTGAAAATAGACCAAACTTCAAGGTAAAAAAAGGAAAACACACAAATAAACAGGGTATGATCGATGCTAGACATTTTCACTAAAAAAACAAAACTGTCACTTTCAAAACACACAGACTGGATCTCCATCGTCGTCATCTCCGCCGTCATCATGTTTGTCGTCTTAATCTTCACCGTCATCCACCACTCCACTATTTAATACACGCATGAACACACATAAACACACCAAAAACACACATTAAACGGTCAATAAAAACGAAAAATCACACACAGATCATCAAAACCCCCTTATTCGTGTCAGATAGGGCGAAGAAGAAGATTCAAATCGTAAGTGACCTAATTTTTCATTTAATCGTTTTTATTTATTTAGAAATGCATTTTTATTTTCCGAGCACAATTTACTAGATAAGGGTGAAAATGGACCAGTAACTTGGCGTGTTCCGATCCCTTTTTATCATGTTCCATATCTGCTAATCTTAGCCAAACAATTTTACACTCGGACTGAATGAGGCATTTACTATTATTTTTGTGCATTTATCATTATTATTATTTTCCGAGATAAAAGGATACTGGATGATACCCGGATAAGTCCACAAACACTAAAAAGGAGGCTTAAAAAAGAAACCAGTTTCATAGAATTACAAGTTATGTATAACTAAGGCGTTTTATCTTTGTAGAATTGTAAGTTTGTGCATTTATCTTTGTGTTATTCAAGGCTTAAATATGTTAAAACTAAGGCTTTTTTTTTAATTATGGCATCAGTTTGATGTATGGAGGCAATTAGGTTTAAGGGTTATTTTCATTAAATCTAAGGCATTAGTTTGGTTTATGAAGACTAATATATCCAATGCATCTGTTTGTTACAAATTAAGGTATCAATTTGGTGTACGGAAAACTATTGATTTAAGACATTTGTTTGTTAAAACTAATGCATATGTTTGTTAGAACAAAATGCATCTATTTGATTTAAGCATATGTTTGTAAAACTAGCATTTGTTTTATAGTTAAGGAATCCGTTTGTTAAAGCATGTATGATTGCTGAAGCAAATTTTTGGCTATAGGTTGGACGCGAGAGGCATTCAGCTTTCTGTATGTGCCTCAATATCGTCTTCATATCTTTTGGAACTAAGGTGAAAATTGTTTCCGCGTTTGCTGTCGAGCACGTGTAGGGATTTCTTACTAAAGCTTAAAAACAAAATGAAATTCAAGAGGTTAATTTGAATAGTTTTTTGTTTTCATCATTTGTCATTTATGTTTTGTGCTTAATAACTTGCTTGTTTATCTGTTCACTGAATTTTGTCCTATAGCAGGCATGCAAAGGTCTTTGTAATTAATATCCTACTCGAGTGGCTCTTGTTCTTTTGTCTGAAGTTCCATATTTATTTACTGCTCGAGCCAAGTACAGTGGAGTATCTGTTAACACATGGGCCCGTGTTAAAACTGTAAAATACAAAGGTACCTAGCACAGGTACATGTGTAACTCTACCAACTTAAAGACTTTAAACTGTCACATGGGCATGACCAAGTGTTTTAAACATTTTTATATGTTTTACTGTAATTAGATTAGCTATTCATTGTTTTGCTCTATGAATGCAGGTTGTAAGTGTCGATGATGCTATTAACCTTATCCCAAGAATAAATCTACATCGTGTGGCTGGAATATTTTGTTGGAAATACGTTTTACGTATATAGAAAGTCTCGGTCACTCCAACAATGTAGTTATAGGCTCGTAGTAATGTTAAGTTTCATATATTAAATAGCCCGACCCATGAGCATGTTCATGGGCCGGAAGCCCAAGTCCATTAAGGACTTGGGGTATTTAAACCTCTCTCCACCATGGAAAGAGGTGTTGGTTGTTTTCATTTTACATGTTCAACATAGAAAAGTTCTCTCATTTCTCACTCTAAGTTTCTCTCTCTAGAAAACATCAACCCCCATTGTCTCACAAAGATTATCAATATTCTTCAATTGGTATCAGAGCCTCGGTTCCATCCTTGGATCGTGTTCATGTTTTTGATTTGGTGGTCTATAAAATTTTTTTTTGGGTCCGTATCATTTTGTTGTCATGGTTTGTGTTCGTGTTATGTTATGTACGTTTCAGTACATTTATTTGTTAAAATAAGAGAAGTCTTGTTTTTATGAAGCTATCATCTCTACAACCATAGCAATCTACAATTGGTATCTACATACTCGACGATGCGACTACTCAACCGACGACTACAGCTCTTTCAATAGAACACGGGTCAACAATTGAGGGGGAGCAATTGTCAAGCATTCAGAATCTTTGATGCCGAACGTGCCAAGTTCACAAGTTGGTGTCCAGACAACAATACCAATCGTACACGTGGTGACAAGAAATGACTTCAGACGCGACGAGGCGACCAACATATGCTGACAAGAAACATTTGATCTTATGATATGATGTTCTCATCTATCAGGTCCAACCTTGTCAATTCTTTTCTAATATGGTGAATATGTGATCATGTTACAAATCGGTATCATATCTCATACATTTGGTATCATGAAGATAAAATGGACTTGCACTTTTCTTCCCAAAACCTTTGATAAAACTTCATTAAATCAATTGATATTAAAAACATCGATTGGGTTAATATTTTTAATATGGGGGAGAAAATGTGATTTAATATGGAATATTATCACAAATGGTTTGACTTAATGTGCTGGCTCTTCCCGACATGTGCGAAATGTTTTCGAATATCGTGGCATATGTTAAGGGGGAGCAAAATGGATTTGCATATCAAAATGGATTTTCATGGTGACATATACATACCCAAAACCCATTTATTTCACGACGATGAAGATTGTGGTGACATAAGGATGGTAGGATAGGTTAAGTCCTATGATTCTTCCAAAACCGGAGGAATCTTCCCAAGGACATTCCATAGCTAGAAATAGTAGTCCTTAGGAAAGATGGAGAAAGATTGTGAACGTAGCTGAATGCCGACCAAGTACTTAAGTTAGCACTGGAACAATCACAACAAGGTGCTAGTTATGACGTATTGGTAAGCATTGAAGGGGTTGAAGAATGAAAAAGAATTGTGAAGATAAAGGGTGTAAACAAAGAAGCCCTCCTTACAACTTTAGGCAGAAACCGGGTCAACACATATGCTATTGAGATCATTTTAATGATGCTCGATATTGAAGATAGACATCATGGACCCAGTGATACAATGCACAACCCATCCCAGCTAACTCAGATATCTCTCAAAAGGTATTTGTTTTAATCACACGGAGACAACGCATTATCTATTGATTTATTCACTCCGAATAAATCGGTATTGAAAAGGTGGCACTCCTCTCCAGCCTCCGATCACTAAAATCCAAAGTGCACGATCGAGTCTAGAGCCATTTGAGATCATCAAATATCTCATTAGGACACACTTTCATATTTCCTTGCTTCTTCACACACTGTGAAAAGTAAGAAAGATTTTAAGAGTCCTACGTAAAATCTTCATGATCTTGCCTGAACATCCGAGTAATACGAAAGTATTTACAATGAAGATGGAAATCCTGCTTGAGCCAACATCAAACAAGCTCATGGTAGGTGACACGTGCGGTTCTTTAAGAACTAATCTTGTGACAACTGGAAAGAAACAGTAGTTTAATTCTTAATTGAACTTAAACTCGTTCCAGGCCTCTACGCATTATCATATGATCTTGCCAGAACACTCAGAGTGACACTCTTTAGTGTTCACAGTGACGAGTGGAAATCCTTCTAGTGTTAACATCAAACAGCACTTGGTAGGTGACAAGCAAGATTCAATTTGAATCAAGTTTGTGACAACTGGAAAGCAACGATGGTGAATATTTTAATTGAAATTCACTTGTTCCAGGTTTCATGAATTGACGGCTTCAATCATAAGGATTTTTAATCCAAATGATTCACTCTTTATGTTCGCAGTCAGCTTTGGACGGTCGAATAAAGAGAACGGGTTTACCCGCGAAATCCTGTCAGGAAGTTACTTAATTGAAACTATCCGTCACGGGTACGATATCTAATATCGTCCAACGGTCTTCATCGACCGGAGGTAAAATGATACCGAATTAGAATAAAATGTCAAAGCCATTTTATTCGTGTCTTATTATGTTGCTGACGGTGGCGTTGCTGTGTACCTGATGAAGATGGTGGCATTGCTGTGTACCTGTTGAAGACGGTGGCGTTGCGGTGTACCTGTTGAAGACGTCCTCACATGCTTATTCCTTCTGCATCAAATTCAAGAAAGTATGACCTGAAAGTCTTCCACTGTATCAACTCTGAAACTTTCAAGAATTCAACAAAGGAGAAGTGTGTGGGACATAAAGTCAGAAAGAGGCGAAATCACAAGAAAATAAAGACTGCACGTGAAAGGCCAAAAGAAAGTGTTCCAAGCAAAAGGCTGATATCATTTCAACACATATTCACAAAAGAAAGAAAAAGAAAGAAAAGAAGACTACGAGCTCAAGAACTAGATCTAACATGCTAGATTAGGAATTTATAAATTTGGAGTGACCTCCCTTTAGGGGGAGATTGTTGGAAATACGTTTTATGTATATAGAAAGTCTCGGTCACTCCAACAATGTAGTTATAGGCTCGTAGTAATGTTAAGTTTCATATATTAAATAGCCTGACCCATGAGCATGTTCATGGGCCGGAAGCCCAAGTCCATTAAGGACTTGGGGTATTTAAACCTCTTTCCACCATGGAAAGAGGTGTTGGTTGTTTTCATTTTACATGTTCAACATAGAAAAGTTCTCTCATTTCTCTCTCTAAGTTTCTCTCTCTAGAAAACATCAACCCCCATTGTCTCACAAAGATTATCAATATTCTTCATTTTTGTAATGATCTTTACTCTCAACTGAATGGTGTTAAAAGCTTAAATCTAGGACCGACGATAAACCCAACTGAAATCCCTAAAATTCAAGCAAGAGCTATCTTTAAAATGACATGTTGGTACTGCATAGGACATACAATTTTGCGCTCATCCTGGTTTTCTTATACAGTCTTTATGATTTCATTATGTATTTCCTAATTCAATATACAAATTGCTAGGAACAAGTTTAATTTGCTTTCGAAAGTTTGTTTGAATTCTACCTATTTTCACTAAAACTATAGAAGATTTTTTTAGGTTTATCTTATCTAGTTTGTACATATTAGTGCATCTTTTGTCTATTTTAGTACACATGTTTGTATCATATTAGTGCATCGAAATATCATCAGAATCGATATAAATGTTACATAGAGGATCTTGTCCGCTTTTCATGCTTTCTTAACCGATTATAATGGGAACTACTATCACTTATTTTTACTAGGAGTCAATAAAAATGAATAGGGTCTTTGGATTTCTGGAGAGGATGAAGGCCGTAATCAATTTGATGATGCCTAAGTTGGGTGCACTTTTGTTTACTTGGTTGTGAGGAAGTAAGTTGCAGACTAGTGTATTATTAGTTGTTCGTGGCCAAGTATATGTAGTATATTTGCTTGTTGTCCGTGTAGTTTTGTTTGAGGCTCTGTGTTGGAATGAAAAGGGTGGCGTATCAATATTGTGGTAGCATTGGTACTTTAAGTTACTTTTGATAGTTTGCTTGTAATTTGTATTCAATAAAGAACTGTGGTTAGTATTGTAGGATGTATATAAGGGTTGTCAAAGCGGATAATCATATATATAGTAAATGGGCCGGGTTGGGTTGTCCTAGAGCACTTAAAGTAATCTATTGCATATGCTTTGACACACTCGCCATTTCTTGCAAATCTGTCTGTCTAATGCAGAAAACCAGTTAAGTATGTCACCATATTTCGGCCAATTAAACTTTGTGATTGCTCTAAAATCCTTTTAGGAAATAAAGTTCATAAAGGATCAATCAATATAATCACTTGCTGCTAAAATTGTGAAACACGTAGAACTACAGGTATTGAAAATAGGCAGCTTGGGTGGCCGTGAAACAGGTAAAAAGAAGTCAGTTGGATTTTAGAACAAGGTATACTATTTAAGGCCTTACGGGAGTCGAGTATTATTAGGGTATCTATGCGTAATGTTAGGGCATCAAGTATTATTAGGGTATCAATTAATATTATTAGGGCATTTATTAGTGATATGTTTTTTTAATGGTTAGGCTAACTCAACTGTCACTTTTAGCCTCGTGCAAGACGTTGCTAATTTATGTCGAACATTGATGAGATGGCATTTATACATGATCTCATCGTTCTTTTCGGGCTTTTAATGCATAAAAATGTCATTATATACCATATATATGCTTGTGTTTGTCTACTTGTGTATTTTAGGTATGGATATCGTGAAAAAGATAAAAGATCACAAGATTCAAGGAAAAACGGACACGAGAAACGAAGCCGTACAAAGAACCAGGCCCTAATTCATGGAATACTCAACAAATACCCTTGAAGACCTGAAGACATACAAGATTGATCCTCATTTATTGAAGAAATGAAACTTAAAACCCTTGTATATTGATAGTTACAGGTTTGGTCCCTTAAGTTTGTCAAAATTGCACAAAAGGTCCTTCAACTTTGAAGAAATGGCAAGATTAGTCCCTCAACAATTTCAAATTGTCAATTATGGTCCCTCATCAAGCCAAAGATACATTGAAGACCTTTGAAGATCAAGATTGTCCAGAATCAGCCCTTAAAATATCTCAAAATGGCAAAAATAACCCTTATAAACCTTATTGGGAAGTTTTGTCCCAAAATTGCCAAGTCTTGAAAGTTGTTACAAAGGAAATGGGCGCTGACACGTTTTAAAACACAAATGAAAGACAAGGAGAAGAACAAGGGCCAAATGTGTACACTGAAACATTTAAACATGGAAATTGCGCCAAACAACTTCCAATCCCCCAAAATCGGATCAAAAGTTACTACTGTTCACCCCAAGAACCCAGTAACTATCTTCATTAAAACAAAGGGTAAATCTAAATTACCCTTTCCCACACTTGATTCACACGCCTATAATCTCATCCCAACCTTAAAACATTCACTCCCACTCACCAAGAGACCCCACCACCAAAACCGTTTCACCATCATGTGCCAACTTCCTCACCAAGGCTTGCCACGTGTCAAGATCAACAACCCACATCATTTGCTTCACATCAAAGCTACTTTAAACGGTTTGGATGCATTTGGACAGCTCATTCCATCAAATGATCTAGAAGACTCAAGGGCATTTTAGAGAAATCAGTGCTAGGGTTTGTGAATAGTGTTTAGCCAGGCATTTGCCTATAAAAGGAGACCTCAACATGTGAGAGTCCCTTTGTTCCAGTCTTACTCTTTAAACATTGTAATTCCTTTTTAAAATTTATAAAAGTTGGTATTTTGAGAAAATTGTAATTCCTTTTTATGTTTTTAAAAGTTGGTGTTGTTTAAAGTGTGATTCTGAGTTCCATTGATTGTTATAAGTGTGCTTGAACCTTTTGGATCAAGGACGTTTATGTTTGGTAAGGTTTTTCAAGTTTGAAAAAGCTTGAAAGAAGGTTCTGATTTTGCTTATTTTTGTGTACTAACCCTTGACCATTAGCTATAAGCTCTTGCAAGCTTGTTGACACCAAGCTTGTGAAGGGATTAGAGCCCTTGGTTGAGTTATTTGCTGCTTGTGTTGAAGACATCAAGTCCTTGAGTTTCTGCTTTGAAACATCAACTAAGGCATTCATCATCTTTCTTGTTGAAGTACCTTGGTCTTGTTCTAGTTGTTGAACAAGGTCCAAGGAGCATAGCTGGCCTTCCTAGGATGTTGTGGAAGGCAGGTATAACCTCTTGTTAAGATTCCTCTCAAAATTTCATGTTTCTGCTTATTTTGTACTTTGGTATATGATTTGGAGTTCTTGTGTTTGTGCTTTGAGTTTTATGGCTGGTTTCTGTTAGTTGTCACCTAGTGTAGCTATTTGATCATTAAAATCAGTAGGTTGTGTTTGAAAATCAAAAGTTTGTTTGAAAAGTGCTTGATAAAGGATTGTTTGGGATTACTGGTTCATAAAGCCTTGTGGCCTTGAGCCCTTGGTTCTTAGGGTTTGGGAGGTCTAAACAAGTCCTAATATACAAGTTTTAGTCTTTGGTTTACTTTCTGAAAGTTTGGAAAAAGGATTTGAGGTTTTGCAAAAATCTGATAAAAGTGGTTTTGGAATTGGTCAAACACATCAGATCCATTAACGTCTTTGTTACTTGGATCTAAGGTCTGAAATCTGGTTTGGGAATAGTTTAGGTGATAAGCTATCTATTGGTTGTCTGGTTGTTGAATTTTGTGGCTTATTGTGGATTTTATAGCTTATCAAAAGTTGCTGAAGTGGTCATTTGCATCAGCAAAGTGACCACCTCATTTGGTGTTGCATTTTGATTTCTAATTTAAGGATTGTTGTTTTGCTGCTGGGATTCTACTTGTGTGCTGCTTGTGAGATTATTTGGCTATTTGGATTGTTTTGTTCATAGCTTATAAGCCCACTGGCTTATTGGCTTATTTGTGCCAAAACACATCAAGTTTACCCAACTGGTAAGCCTTGATTCACAAGGTTTGCACTCAAACCTTGACCAGCAGGGTGAAAAACAAGTCCATACACTTCATTAAGTCTGTCAACGTCCACTTTGTTCTTGTCAGCGTTTGATTTCAACTTATCAACGTTTGACTTTTGGTCAAACTTGGTTTCAAGGCTTATTTGAATCTATTTTGCTTATTGGTACATGAAACAACTTAGTTTTTGTAATAGAACTCATTTTTCTCAGCTTAATATCAAATCTGGAAGGTTACAAGTCTTTTGGTTAAGCTTTTGCTAGAAAACTAGCTTATTTGGCTTTTTCAGCCAGCTTATTTGCTCTTACAGCTTATTCTACTTGGCTTTTTGTGATTTTCTTGATTGATTATTCTTAGTTAAGCTATTTGTGAGCTTTTGCAACAAACTAGAGCTTCCGAGGTGCCCTAAATCTCAAACCCGACTATTTTGTCTTTTAGTGAATTTTTACTTTGCTTATTTCTGGCTTATTGAGTGTGCTTTTTCAAAATTTCTTTTTGCAGATCTCATAAGCATCCCAAAAGAAGGTTGTGTGTCAAATTAGAGCTTATGGCATTGGCTTATTGCTTAATGGGCTGAAAAGCAAAATAAGAATAAGCTGCCTGTTTAATAAGCTGTGATAAGCTCACATTCAGCTTTTGGGCCTTTAGAGTTTTGTTCTTAGAACTGAATTTTGAGTCAGATAGGGCTTTTCCAAGTCAATTGGGCCAAGTTTGACTTTTTGGGCCCAAAAGCCCATTTGGTTTGACTGTTTTTGGTTTTTGCCCATTTGAAGGCCCAATAGGGGTATTCTGGTCATTTCACTTTGATTTTCTGATTACTAAGGTTAAAATAAACTAGTTTGCAAGTTTTTATAATTTTTTATAATTTTTGGATTTTTAATGTTATTTTAATATTATTTTATTATTATTTTTCAAATTTCACATTTTCCAACTTTTTACATTTTTCTTAGCTTTAATACATTAAAATAGGAATTTAGCAACTTTTAGAATAATTTTATCACTTTTAGATTAATTTTTATAATTATTTTAAGGTTTAATAGTTTTTAAATCATTTTAAATAGTTTTTATTAGTTTAAAAATTTCTAAAAATAGCTTTTAATCTTTTTAGGTCATTTTAGAGGTTTACAAATTGAAAAATCTTTATTTGGGCTTTTTGATAATTTATTTGATTTTTAGGGCTTTAATTAGCATTTAAAAATTGAATATTTAATTATTTAAAAGGTTTGAAAAAGTTTTGATCATTGGTAAACTCTTAGTTTATTTATTTTGATTTTTGGTGAATTTTTGGTAATTTTTAGAATTAATTTTTATTTTTGTAGTTTTTAAGGTTTTACGTTTTAACTTTCTAGTAGTAATTTTTACGTCTTCGTCATCTTCTTTTCTCATCCCCTTCTAAACCAAATATTAATCCCAAATCTTTTATATCTTAGTCACACACATATACCTCCTTGAGAAACGAACTTTCACACCATAAGGGTCATTAGTGTTTACGTTTTCCTAAACGTACACTCGATACTTACCGCTTTTACGCTCCTTTTCCTAAAGGGCGTATTTTACCACAATCATTTTGGCGCCTCTGCCGGGGAGGTGTGTCTTGATTAATTTGTATTGTTGTTTTTAATATTAACCAAAAATAGTATTTGTATTAGTAGAAATCTACTAATACGTATTATCGGTTTTCTTGGTTTTTCTTGTGAAAATATTATTACTATATTGTATTAAGTATCACAACAAATAAACAATATCTCCAAAAGTGTGAAAACACAACCTTAATTGAGATTTCATCACTCAATTATTGTATTTGAATCTCAAACAAAAAGAAAAAGGCAAAAATAGATAAATACTTTCGTGAAGCTCGATTTTGAAAAATAAGAACTATAAGGTGGGTATAAGGCGGGTATTATAAAATATACCCTAAGGAAAAAGGCTCTTAAGTGCTTCGCGTCGCCTCGTTTCCCCGCTTGCTTATGAGTATTTTGAGATTGAAGGCTAATCGAGGGTTTTGCCGCCCAAAGTATTATTACGTATAATATATTTGCTTGGTTTCTTTGTGATTAAAACCTCTTGAACAATTTGGTTTTCACCAAAGTTCTAAAGTCATTCGAAGGCGTTCACTCCACGTGATCGTTTTCATTCCTTTGAGGCTTCTTTAATCAAGAGTTTGATTCGAGGAGAGATTTTGTAGATTGTTGTCTACGAAGATACAACCAAAATCCAAAAAAATTAAATATCATCAAAAACACAAAAAAATTGAAAATTCACAAAACACCCAAAAAGAATCTTCTTTGCTCACCTCCCATTCTTCGTGAAGTTTATGATCACTCGTAATCAAGCAAAACGAGCTCGTAAACGTCTTCAAAAGCAAGCCAATCAAGAGACGTTGATTGAAGAACAACCTCCAATTGTTGAACCTATTGTAGAACAAGAAGTCGTCATGGCTAATCGTACTATGATGGAGTTGCTACAAGCACCCACCGAGGGTTTTGGAGAGGCTATTGTGATTCCCGCCATCTTTGCGGAGAATTTTGAGATTAAGACGGGTTTAATGTCGATGTTGCAAGCAAATAAATTTAGAGGTCACGAGAAAGACAACCCGCACTATCACATTAGGAATTTTAACCGTCTCACCGCTACTAGCAAGTTTAAGGATGTTCCACATGACGCCATTAAGATGATGTTGTTTCCATACTCTTCAGATGGACCCGCAAAAATTTGGCTTGAGAAAGAACCGCCAAATTCGATTTTGACATGGGCCGATCTCGTTTCTAAGTTTGTGAACAAGTTTTTTCCACCATCTAAAACAACACATTTGAAAAATGAGATTTCACGATTTGTGCAAAGAAATAATGAAAGTTTTTCAATGGCATGGGAACGCTTTAAAGAAATGTTACCTGAATGTCCACACCATGATTTTACGGAATTGCATCAAGTTGATACTTTTTATAATGGGCTTAATGATCATGAACGAGATTATTTGAATACCGCCGCGGGTGGTAATTTTTTGTGCAAGACGACAAATGAGGCTTTACAAATCATCGAGAATAGATCTAAGGTTTATAGCCCTTGTAACACACCGAGTGTTGCCAATTTGGGTTCGTCATCATCGTCACAATCGTCTCGTAGCATTAATGCCTTACATGATGAAGCTAATGAGGAAAATCATTTTTTTGATAGATTTGCTAACCTTATGTCCCATTGGAAAGCTCAAGAAGCTTCAAATTCCGCTTCGGTTAAAGCGGTTGCTAAGAGTTGTTTGTCTTGTGGTGGAGCTCATGATCTTTCCGAGTGCATTACCGCGGATGGTAACACTTCGAGTGCTTATGTAGCAACGGGAACTTACAACCAAAACGGTCAAGGTTCCCGCCAAAATCAAGCTCCACCAAACCAAAACGTTAATAATTATCGAAACAACAACCAAGGTGGTAATTACCAAGGCAATTCACGCAATTACAACAAAGGGAATTATCAAAATGGGCATGGACAAATTTCTAATCAAAACCAAAACCGTGATTTTCAAAACACTACACAAGGTTTTCAAAATGCTCACACTAAAAGTCTTCAAGGAGAATTTTTGGATTATGCTAAAGCAAATGATGCTAAATTTGATAACATGCAACGTGAGATGATTAGCTTAAGATCCGAGTTGAAAAACGAGCTAAAAATGAACTTGCTAATGAACTTAAAACTCATGCAAACAAAATGGAAGGAAATGTCCAACGTCTTCAACAAAATCAACAAAAGATGGAATTAGGACAACATGAGATTAAGCAAGAGTTATTAAAAGTGGATGCTAGGCAATCAAAATTTGAGGACCGAATGGCTAAGATGTTTGAAGCAATCATGTGTAAACCCTCTTCCTCGGGTGGTCTTCCTAGTGATACCATTGCAAACCCGTAGAGAGAAATGAAGGTTATTACTACACGAAGTGGTAAAACTTTCAAGGAACCAATCTCTCGTCTAAGTACTTCTACGGAGAAGGAAATCAAGAAAGAACCCGAGGTGATGGTCGAAAAGGAGCACATTACAATCCCACGAAGTACCGCTCATACCACACCTACGGTTGAACCAATACCAATTGTGGAACCCGAGTTTCCAAGGCCGTTGCCTAATGACCAACCCACACCACCTTTACCCTACCCTTCGAGACGAAACAAAGAGAAGTTGCAAGAACGTAACAAACAACAAATCGAGCTTTTTATAAAGATGTTTCAACAAGTTCATTTTGATGTGAGTTTAGCCGACGCGTTGTTGTATATGCCTCGTTTCGCTTCCACTTTTAAAAGTATGATGAGCGATAAGGAAAAGCTTTCAAAGCTTGCTAATTGTTCTTCGGTTTATCTTAACCGCATACCGGAAAGAGTTGGTGATCCCGGAAAGTTTCTCATTCCTTGTGACATACAAGAAATGAAAGAATGCCTCGCCTTGGCCGATCTTGGTGCGAGCATTAATTTGATGCCATTTTCCATTTGGAAATCGTTTTCGCTTCCGGCTCTTATTCCTTCGAACATGTCTATCGAGATGGCCGATCATTCTACGATTTTAGCATGTGGAGTAGCCGAAGATGTTTTTGTGAAAGTGGGGAAGTTCTACTATCCCGTTGATTTTATAGTAGTTGACATCCCCGCGGATCCTCAAGTTCCTCTAATTTTAGGTCGTTCACTTTTAGATACTTCGAGATCGCTTATCGATGTTCATGCGAGAACTATCACTTTATGATTCAACGAAGAGGAACTTGTTATAAACGCTACTCAAAACTCGAAACCTTCTCATGTTTATGCAATCGCTACCATCAATCACATTGACATCGTTGATGTGGTTTGCGATGAGTTTTCACAAGAAGTGTTAGGTTTTTCCGATAGCTCGTCAAGTGGCAATCCCACTATTTTGGATCCGATTCTTGCTAATTCCACACCAAATCTCACTCCATTCCAAGGAGGCGATCTCACTTCAAATGAAATCGACAATGAAGATGAGGTGTTGATTAGTGATGATACTTCTATTCCACCATTTCTTCTGCCGATGGAAGTTATGAGTGTTGAACCAAAATCTTCAATCGAGGAACCACCTATCCTTGAATTGAAAGATCTTCCTTCTCACCTTGAATACGCATTCTTGGAAGGTGATGACAAGTTGCCGGTTATTATTGCAAGAGGTCTTGCTAATGATGAAAAACCGAGCTCTTGAAAGTTCTTAAGGCTCATAAAGGGGCAATTGCGTGGAAAATTTCCGACATTAAGGGTATTGACCCAGAATTTTGTACTCACAAGATTTTAATGGAGGAGGACTAAAAACCCGCAATTCAAAGTCACAGAAGGGTAAATCCCAAAATTCACGATGTCATTAAAAAGGAGGTCCTTAAACTCCTTGACGCGGGAATGATTTATCCTATATCCGATAGCCCATGGGTGAGCCCAATCCATTGTGTCCCTAAAAAGGGAGGAATGACCGTTGTGCCTAATGAAAACAACGAGTTAATTCCCACTCGTGTTGTGACCGGTTGGAGGGTGTGTATTGACTACCGAAGGTTAAATGACGCCACTCGTAAAGACCACTTTCCTTTGCCCTTCATGGATCAAATGTTGGAGCGACTTGCGGGAAATGAATTCTATTGCTTTTTAGATGGTTTTTCCGGTTACTTTCAAATCCCTATCGACCCTCGTGATCAAGAGAAGACTACGTTTACGTGTCCTTATGGAACGTTCGCTTATCGTAGGATGCCTTTCGGACTTTGTAATGCACCGGGCATGTTTCAACGGTGTATGATGGCGATTTTTCACGATATGATCGAGAAGTCGATGGAAGTGTTTATGGATGACTTCTTGGTGTTTGGCAATTCGTTCACGTCGTGTTTATCTAATCTCGAGCAAATGTTAAAACGTTGTGAAGAAACCAATCTTGTGCTTAATTGGGAAAAATATCATTTTATGTGTAAACAAGGAATCGTCTTAGGACATAAGGTGTCGAAAGCGGGGATTGAAGTCGATAAAGCTAAGGTAGACGTCATCGCCAAGTTACCTCATCCCAAAACCGTTAAGGGAGTTAGGAGTTTCTTAGGCCACGCGGGCTTTTATCGTCGTTTCATCAAGGACTTTTCGAAAATCTCTTGACCTATGACACACCTTCTCGAGAAGGATGCTCCTTTTAATTTCAATGAGGATTGTGTTAAAGCTTTCGAAACTCTCAAAAGGAAACTTACCGAAGCTCCCATTCATGTTGCTCCTAATTGGGAATTACCCTTTGAAATCATGTGCGATGCAAGTGATTATGCTATAGGAGCCGTTTTAGGGCAACATTATGACAAGCATTTCCGTCATATCCACTATGCTAGTAAGACGATGACCGAGGCTCAATTGAAGTACACCACAACGGAAAAGGAATTCCTTGCCGTGGTCTATGCTTTTGAAAAATTCCGACCTTATCTCGTCTTGACTAAAAGCATCGTGTATACCGACCATTCGGCTATCAAGTATCTCTTAGCAAACAAAGATGCTAAGCTGAGATTGCTTCGTTGGATGCTCCTCCTCCAAGAATTTGATGTCACCGTGCTTGAAAAAAAAGGAGCCGAGAATCTAGCGGCCGATCAGCTCTTTCGTCTAGAAGATCCTCACAAAGATGTTTTCGAGAACAAGGAAATCACCGAAACATTTCCTCTCGAGACTCTCGGTGAAGTGAATTCTAAAGACACCACCCCATGGTTTGCCGACATCTCAAATTACCATGCGGGCAATTTCATAATCAAGGGTATGACGACACAACAAAAACGAAAATTCTTTCGTGACGTCAAGTTCTATTTTTGGGACGACCCTTATCTCTTTCAAGTTTGTGCGGATCAACTCGTTCGACGTTGTGTTTTTGGTGCCGAAGCTTCTAATATCCTTAGAGCTTGTCACGAGGGACCCACGGGTGGTCACCACGGTGCTAATCTCACGGCTAAGAAAGTGTTCGATGCCGGTTTCTTTTGGCCTTCTATCTATCGTGATGCACACGCACTTGTGAAGTCGTGTGATTCGTGCCAACGTCAAGGAAAATCGTCTCAACGTGATGAAATGCCTCAAAACATAATTCAAGTGTGTGAGATTTTCGACATATGGGGAATAGACTTTATGGGGCCGTTCCCATCGTCTCATGGCAACAAATATATCCTCGTCGCGGTGGACTACCTTTCTAAGTGGGTGGAAGCTAAGGCTTTGCCTACTAATGATGCTCGTGTGGTAGTAAAGTTTCTGAAGCAACTATTCTCTCGGTTCGGAACCCCTCATGCTATTATAAGCGATCGTGGAACCCATTTTTGTAATGACCAATTCGAAAAGGTTCTAAAGAAATATGGAGTTACTCATCGTCTTTCTACGGCTTATCACCCGCAAACGAGTGGGCAAGTCGAGGTTTCGAACCGAGCTTTGAAGAGGATTTTAGAGAGGTCAATTGGAGAAAACCGTGCTTCATGGTCCGAAAAACTTGATGACGCTTTATGGGCCTTTAGGACCGCTTATAAGACACCTATTGGTTGCACTCCTTATAAGTTAGTCTATGGGAAGAATTGTCATTTGCCCATTGAGTTGGAGCACAAGGCATATTGGGCCCTTAAGCATGCAAACTTTGACTTGAAGACCGCGGGAGATCACCGGAAAATACAATTGAATGAATTGGATGAATTAAGAGATAATGCTTATGAAAATTCATTAATTTTTAAAGAAAAGACTAAAAAGTTTCATGATTCAAGGATTAAAAACTGGGTTTTTAACGTTGGTGAGCAAGTGTTGCTTTTTAACTCTCGACTTAAGATATTTTTCGGGAAATTGAAATCTCGTTGGTCGGGACCGTTCACCATAACACAAGTGTTTCCATATGGGACCATCGAGCTAGCTCAAGATGATGGTCCTAATTTCAAGGTGAATGGACATAGGCTTAAGCACTACTTTGGTGGTGAAATTCCTCCAATGGTTGCCCTCGACCAAGTCACCTTCCCCAATGATAATTAGCATTGAGGGGATCGAGTCGAGCTCATGACTCGGTAATCAAAAACGAGGTGCCTCGTGGGGGAGATCCCATGCTTATCCTTTATGCTTACTATTCACTAATAAGGGGACTTGTACCCTTCCAACTCGTTGTCTCGTGGTTGTTTGTGATTGTGTTATCTAGATCATCATCATCATCTACCATTAAAGACTCTCGTGTTCGTTTACGTGAGCCTCCATCGATTGCTTGAAGAAGTTTTTCACGAATCCATGACATATCCTTTATTGTTCTAACAATTATCTTTTAGCATACTTAATAAACGGCTTTAGATATATTGTTGATCACCCTTTCCATGCTAGATCCTAAGCATTCGACTCTTCGTCTCTAGTATGGGGTGCTCCACCTTTAGACTCGAAACATTGAGGACAATGTTTACTTTTAGTATGGGGGGTGAATAGGTACTTGCTTTGCTACGCCCTCACGCTTTCCAACTTTCAATGTTTTGTTTTAGTTGCTAATAAGGCTAAAAATGGCCAAATTTTAAAAATTTTCTTAGTTTTCGTAAGTGTTTTTAAGACACGAATGTATATTTTCCGTTGGGTAGAATAAGAGTTAATTTTTGACTTGATGGGCATTTGGAGCCATTTACATTCCTAAACCCGCTCAATTCAAGTTTTGCTAGACTTTTATATATGGAGCTTTAAAACGCGAAAGTCTTAATTCATACGGGTTAAGAACAAGAACTTTTCGCAAGTTCCTATAATTGATCCTAGAAAGTCACTTATCAAGGGAACTATAAAATGCATTCTCTAAACTTGAAAAAGTCCAAGAAAGTGCAAGATCCTATAGGTGGCTTGAAAACCCAAAACTTTGATTTGATATAGTCTTAATGAAAGCTAATCCAAATTTGGCTTAATTTTGACTTGCACGGCTAAGTATTCACGAGTCTCTTTAATTAGAGGTCTTTATATAGAACGAGAAATGATAGAGTTAGACAAGTGATCATGCTAAACGTAGAACATGAAAATGTTCTTTCAAAAACTCATATGTTTTTAATTGTGGCTTTTTCTTCCCATAAGATCAATGCATTAGGAATAAATCATAATTGCAATAAGTAAGGTCGTACGATTTGAAAGGTTACTTAGCCTTTAGCGCAAGATCGTTTAAAAGTTGCTCGGGGTTGAATAGAGTTCATAGCCAAGGCATAACTTATTGAAGCGGGACTCGAAGATTGGCGATCATCCAAAAAGGCCCTAACAAGGCATGAGGAGCTCTATTTTTGCTAAAGATCCAAAGATGATGTGAAGTATCATTATTCCTAAATCAATATAAAGGATCGAGACACACGACGAAAAGCAATTACTCCCCTAAAGATCATGGAGAAAGTCTATCCAAAAAGACCCTTGCAAGGTATGAGGATAAATATATCCAAGTCCGAAAAGGAGGCGGATCGTTGTATATCAAAATCCAAAGTAAAGATTGAAGAAAAATGATGAAGTCGTGGTCCAAATATGAAGAATCTCTCAAAAACGTCAAGTGAAGAAATTCCAAATATATGAAGAGAAGACCATAATTTCAAGAACGTCTTCCCAAGATTTGAAGTATGAAGTACATGCCAAATATCGGTCCGAGAAAGTTCTCAAATCGTGAAACGAGTTATGCCAAGATATGAACTTAAGGAGATACACGAGAAGCCGTTTTAAAAGATTTTGTCCTTCGGCTAACTATTGATCAAATCGTGCTACTTTGCTTTTTGACTAATAACTACTCAAATAAGTCAATATGAATCACTTGTGATCCATGACAAATAGATAAAAAATGCTAGTAACCCATTTCCTTTTATAATAACTAGGATTACGGGGAGAAAAAGTATTACACAATTTGGACGTATGAGTAGTGTTAGCATTGTGACTTGTACCAACAATGATCTCGTTTTTGCACTTAGCATGGAATGTATGACAATCAAGGATGACGAAGTTTACTCTAAGGGACATTTACTTGTTTCTGTTCTTTGACCCTAAAAGTCACTTTCGTGATGAAAATCATATATTATGTCTTTACACATCTTCGTAGTATGTTGCAAGTCTTTTACTTTTCAATAAAGGTTAATAAAATTGAACTTTGGTGATGCTTAGATACTTTATTCTAGCATTGCGTGAGGGTACGGCAATGGCTTAGTATGGGGGAGTGATGAGATGGCATTTATACATGATCTCATCGTTCTTTTCGGGCTTTTAATGCATAAAAATGTCATGATATATCATATATATGCTTGTGTTTGTCTACTTGTGTATTTTAGGTATGGATATCGAGAAAAAGACAAAAGATCACAAGATTCAAGGAAAAATGGACACGAGAAACGAAGCCGTACAAAGAACCGGGCCCTAATTCATGGAATACTCAACAAATACCCTTGAAGACTTGAAGACATACAAGATTATCCTCATTTATTGAAGAAATGACACTTAAAACCCTTGTATATTGATAATTACAAGTTTGGTCCCTTAAGTTTGTCAAAATTGCACAAAAGGTCCTTCAACTTTGAAGAAATGGCAAGATTAGTCCTTCAACAATTTCAAATTGTCAATTATGGTCCCTCATCAAGCCAAAGATACATTGAAGACCTTTGAAGATCAAGATTGTCTAGAATCAGCCCTTGAAATATCTCAAAATGGCAAAAATAACCCTTATAAACCTTATTGGGAAGTTTTGTGCCAAAATTGCCAAGTCTTGAAAGTTGTTACAAAGGAAATGGGCGCTGACACGTTTTAAAACACAAATGAAAGAAAAGGAGAAGAACAAGGGCCAAATGTGTACACTGAAACATTTAAACATGGAAATTGCGCCAAACAACTTCCAATCCCCCAAAATCGGATCAAAAGTTACTACTGTTCACCCCAAGAACCCAGTAACTATCTTCATTAAAACAAAGGGTAAATCTAAATTACCCTTTCCCACACTTGATTCACACGCCTATAATCTCATCCCAACCTTAAAACACTCACTCCCACTCACCAAGAGACCCCACCACCAAAACCGTTTCACCATCATGTGCCAACTTCCTCACCAAGGCTTGCCACGTGTCAAGATCAACAGCCCACATCATTTTCTTCACATCAAAGCTACTTTAAACGGTTTGGATGCATTTGGACAGCTCATTCCATCAAATGATCTAGAAGACTCAAGGGCATTTTAGAGAAATCAGTGCTAGGGTTTGTGAATAGTGTTTAGCCAGGCATTTGCCTATAAAAGGAGACCTCAACATGTGAGAGTCCCTTTGTTCCAGTCTTACTCTTTAAACATTGTAATTCCTTTTTAAAATTTATAAAAGTTGGTATTTTGAGAAAATTGTAATTCCTTTTTATGTTTTTAAAAGTTGGTGTTGTTTAAAGGGTGATTCTGAGTTCCATTGATTGTTATAAGTGTGCTTGAACCTTTTGGATCAAGGACGTGTATGTTTGGTAAGGTTTTTCAAGTTTGAAAAAGCTTGAAAGAAGGTTCTGATTTTGCTTATTTTTGTGTACTAACCCTTGACCATTAGCTATAAGCTCTTGCAAGCTTGTTGACACCAAGCTTGTGAAGGGATTAGAGCCCTTGGTTGAGTTGTTTGCTGCTTGTGTTGAAGACATAAACTCCTTGAGTTTCTGCTTTGAAACCTCAACCAAGGCATTCATCATCTTTCTTGTTGAAGTACCTTGGTCTTGTTCTAGTTGTTGAACAAGGTCCAAGGAGCATAGCTGGCCTTCCTAGGATGTTGTGGAAGGCAGGTATAACCTCTTGTTAAGATTCCTCTTAAAATTTCATGTTTCTGATTATTTTGTACTTTGGTATATGATTTGGAGTTCTTGTGTTTGTGCTTTGAGTTTTATGGTTGGTTTCTGTTATTTGTCACCTAGTGTAGCTATTTGATCATTAAAATCAGTAGGTTGTGTTTGAAAATCAAAAGTTTGTTTGAAAAGTGCTTGATAAAGGATTGTTTGGGATTACTGGTTCATAAAGCCTTGTGGCCTTGAGCCCTTGGTTCTTAGGGTTTGGGAGGTCTAAACAAGTCCTAATATACAAGTTTTAGTCTTTGGTTTACTTTCTGAAAGTTTGGAAAAAGGATTTGAAGTTTTGCAAAAATCTGATAAAAGTGGTTTTGGAATTGGTCAAACACATCAGATCCAATAACTTCTTTGTTACTTGGATCTAAGGTCTGAAATCTGGTTTGGGAATAGTTTAGGTGATAAGCTATCTATTGGTTGTCTGGTTGTTGAATTTGGTGGCTTATTGTGGATTTTATAGCTTATCAAAAGTTGCTGAAGTGGTCATTTGCATCAGCAAAGTGACCACCTCATTTGGTGTTGCATTTTGATTTCTAATTTAAGGATTGTTGTTTTGCTGCTGGGATTCTACTTGTGTGCTGCTTGTGAGATTATTTGGCTATTTGGATTGTTTTGTTCATAGCTTAAAAGCCCACTGGCTTATTGGCTTATTTGTGCCAAAACACATCAAGTTTACCCAACTTGTAAGCCTTGATTCACAAGGTTTGCACTCAAACCTTGACCAGCAGGGTGAAAAACAAGTCCATACACTTCATTAAGTCTGTCAACGTCCACTTTGTTCTTTTCATCGTTTGATTTCAACTTATCAACGTTTGACTTTTTGTCAAACTTGGTTTCAAGGCTTATTTGTATCTGTTTTGCTTATTGGTACATGCAACAACTTAGTTTTTGTAATAGAACTCATTTTTCTCAGCTTAATATCAAATCTGGAAGGTTACAAGTCTTTTGGTTAAGCTTTTGCTAGAAAACTAGCTTATTTGGCTTTTTCAGCCAGCTTATTTGCTCTTACAGCTTATTCTACTTGGCTTTTTGTGATTTTCTTGATTGATTATTCTTAGTTAAGCTATTTGTGAGCTTTTGCAACAAACTAGAGCTTCTGAGGTGCCCTAAATCTCAAACCCGACTATTTTGTCTTTTAGTGAATTTTTACTTTGCTTATTTCTGGCTTATTGAGTGTGCTTTTTCACAATTTCTTTTTGCAGATCTCATAAGCATCCCAAAAGAAGGTTTTGTGTCAAATTAGAGCTTATGGCATTGGCTTATTGCTTAATGGGCTGAAAAGCCCAATAAGAATAAGCTGCCTGTTTAATAAGCTGTGATAAGCTCACATTCAGCTTTTGGGCCTTTAGAATTTTGTTCTTAGAATTGAATTTTGAGTCAGATAGGGCTTTTCCAAGTCAATTGGGCCATGTTTGACTTTTTGGGCCCAAAAGCCCATTTGGTTTGACTGTTTTTGGTTTTTGCCCATTTGAGGGCCCAATAGGGGTATTCTGGTCATTTCACTTTGATTTTCTGATTATTTAGGTTAAAATAAAATAGTTTCCAAGTTTTTAGAATTTTTTATAATTTTTGGATTTTTAATATTATTTTAATATTATTTTATTATTATTTTTCAAATTTCACATTTTCCAACTTTTTACATTTTTCTTAGCTTTAATACATTAAAATAGGAATTTATCAACTTTTAGAATAATTTTATCACTTTTAGATTAATTTTTATAATTAATTTAAGTTTTAATAGTTTTTAAATCATTTTAAATAGTTTTTATTAGTTTAAAAATTTAAAAAAATAGTTTTTAATCTTTTTAGGTAATTTTAGAGGTTTACAAATTGAAAAATCTTTATTTGGGCTTTTTGATAATTTATTTGATTTTTAGGGCTTTAATTAGAATTTAAAAATTGAATATTTAATTATTTAAAAGGTTTGAAAAAGTTTTGATCATTGGTAAACTCTTAGTTTATTTATTTTGATTTTTGGTGAATTTTTGGTAATTTTTAGAATTAATTTTTATTTTTGTAGTTTTTAAGGTTTTACGTTTTAACTTTCTAGTAGTAATTTTTACGTCTTCGTCATCTTCTTTTCTCATCCCCTTCTAAACCAAATATTAATCTCAAATCTTTTACATCTTAGTCACACACATATACCTCCTTGGGAAGCAAACTTTCACACCATAAGGGTCATTAGTGTTTACGTTTTCCTAAACGTACACTCGATACTTACCGCTTTTACGCTCCTTTTCCTAAAGGGCGTATTTTACCACAATCAAACATGAGTGGCTACAAATGTCATTTTTCGTATTTCTTTGGGATATAAATCATTTATCTTTTGGATTTTCCTTGTTTCAAATTTAATGAGTGCCTTATGAAGACTTTTATTTCGGAGCAGATTCTTCTTTGCTGAATGTCAGGAATATGAACTTCTCCCAACATTTTTTTCACCGGGTTTCGTTTTATAAGGATATAGATTAGGTGAAAATTTGTTAAGCTTTGACGCTTCCCTTTTTGTGGCGATTAGGGACCTTGATACTATCCGAGTTCTTGTTGATAGACTTCAATTTGATATTAAGGCGATGATGATGAAGGTTGATCATATGATCGAAGTTGATGACAAGGGTGGTGAAATGGTGAAAATTGCCCTGCATGGTGTGTATTTCATGAAAATATGTATGCGTGTATGTCCATGGTGTATACACGTGTATTTCAAGAACATAAAGAGTGGGTAATATTAGGGCATCAATTGAGTATTATTCGGGGCATCAATTCTGAAATAACTGTGTACTTGCTTGTTGTTGTGCTTGCTGAAATAACAGTTAAACTGATAATTGTGTTCTAGTTTGGCCCATCTTGTATTATTTTGTATTATTGATTGCAATTCTTGGTTTTTAAGGTGGATGTTGTCTACCTGGTAGATGCTTACGGAAAGGAAAGATTTCCAGGTCTCTATTCTCAGTCACATTTTATCACTTGCTTCATGATTATTAGAATCTGCATATGCATGCACCTAGTAATTCTGGGTAAATTATAGCCTATTTGAGACACTCACCTAAGGTTAGTTTCTTGCATTTCTTAAAACTTTTATGTAGATGACAGTAGACTTTCAGTGGAAGATGGTCACCTGTGCAACATGGGGAAAATGATTGAAGAATTGAAAGAACAGTTGAGGAATCAACTTGACCGGGTATTACACTTTTCTTTATTGTCATCTTCAGTCAACTAGCCTTTTGATATAAGTGACATATATTTGTTAAGAGTTACGGCATATGTTTGTTAATTTTAAGGCATACATTTGCTAAATTATGGCATCTATAGGTTAAATTTAAGGCATCTGTGTCATTTAGATTGCCCTTTTAGTGCCGTAGACGCACATACTGCATCAACTCACTTTTATTTTTTCGTTTTTCTGTTATTGTTCCAGAGCTACGGTTAGAACAAATTTCTAGCCCTAAAAGATGAAAGATTCCACCTTATAATTCATAAAAGTATATCATACACCCAGAATGTAAAAAGACGAGAAACAATAACAGAAACAAGTCAAGCATCCAAGACGTTTGATTATTATTTATTTATAACCCTTTGATATGAACATAACCCAATGCGACCCGTTAATCAGATTATGAATCTTTGTAAAATTGGTCATGTGATCTTTTGACCATTCTGCTTAATCTTTTGCTATTTGTTTTCACTACTTTGTCTAATCTTAATACTTTGGCTAGATTGAAGAGTTTAATCTGAACGCCATGGATTATGAAAAGCAAATGTGCTCCTGCAAACAACCCTCTACCAACAACTTAAAGATGCTAGGAGAAACAGAAGTGGTATGTCAGCACAAAATCAGTGCAGTTCAATCTGGTTTTGGGCTTTACAAAAACTGTTATATGGAGTTCTGTGGGGGGGAGTTGGTGGTTTAGAACCTCCAGCATTTCAGCGGGCCAAAACTCAGAGATTAGCTAAAGAATTTGTAGAAGAGGGCCAATGTGCTTATAAGTTGCATTTTTTCTTCCTTTAAAACTTCGCTGTAGTTGTTGATCTTATGATTTTTGTATCTTTAATTCATCTGTTTTTTATATAAATTTAATCAGCTCCCATCTTTGGAAAGCTTAATGACACTCAAGATGCTTTTGAGAGCTCAAAGGACGCCCCTGATAATGATACTTTTGTCGATGAAGTCGATGAAACACACACCCTTTTTGAAATTGATGATTCTGGGGTACTACATTAATCAGTTTGTATTCACAGAAAAAAATCCTGTATTAATTGGCGCAGAACTGGAAATTTTTACCAATTCACTTATAAATGGGCCAATTTGGGTTAGGAAAACAAGTTTGTTCCAGTTTCCGTTGTGGACTTCGGGTATCAAAATTAATTTCACTCAAGAACTGCTTGAAGTTGTTAAAAGTAAATTTCAATTCTGGTTATTTGGTAAAAAGATGATTTCTTTAGTGTCCATTGAAATGATAGCCATAACAAGCGATTTTTTTCAGGAACAAGCTGTTAAGGAAGCTGCAAGTAAACTGGATCCAAAGGGAACACAAGCAAAGGAAGCACTAAAACAAGTATGTGTTTTTCAGATCATTTATCATTGGCTAAAAGTTTTTACTAATAAATGGGTCGATTTGGGTCAAAATTAAATAATTGGCTAAATGAGAGCAAGTCACTTGAATTAGTTTTAAAAGACACTAGAGAACCAGTTTTGAGCCGTTACCCAACATACATAGATAAGGGCTAATTTGATATTAAGATAAACATCTTATTGCCAGAAAGAGTATAGAGTCTCAAAAAGTTTATTAAGCCATATAACCTGATTTGTAGGCGCGCTCAACATAGTCCAAATTTAGCTACATGTTTGCCATGTCATATTATACTAGTTTCTGAATCGGATTTTGTTTTTTCTAACGTAAAATAATATGAGAGATCAAAGTTGTTTTTTTAACGGAAAATGTTAGTGGTTAGTTGAATGGCAAAGTTGGTTTTTCTTATTATGCATTTAGCTATTTGGTAAACAGTTTGATGAATTAGTAATCTGTTTGAACTCAAATTTCATATATGCATAGTTAGTTCATTGTTCTCATTGTATTCATACATTGTTGTTTGTTGTGTAACCAGTAAAGAATTGAGATGGGAAAGTCGCATGCTCTTCTTTTACCTTATCCAGCCTAAGGTCATGTTATTCCAATGATGGAGCTTATGCAAAGGTTAGCCAACCATGACATCAGATGACATTCATTAATACAGATTTCACTTGTAACTTGGTTACTAAAAGTCTTGTACAACTCTTAGATAGTGTGGAATCTGCAAAAGACAGGAATGATTTGGTTAAGCTATCAGAATTTATCTTTTTGAGGCATGCCTAAAGGTTAAAGAGCTCTTAACAAACCTAAACAGAAATGGTGGTGTCAAAGTTAAATTCATTGTTGCCGACTATTGTAACGATTTGGCATTTTGGAGTCGCAGAGAAGATGAAGACAAAGCGGTAGTCTTCTGGTCGGAAGCAGCTACAGTATTGGCGTCGTCTTCAGCATCACAAAGTTTCTTGAAGATGGAATCATATACAATAAGGGTGAGCTTTATTTGGTCAAATTTCCTCATGTTATATTTGGATGAGATTAAGAGGTATCCGTGTACGATGGGGCCTTTGGCACTGTATATCGAAAGACTATTTCCGATCCGAGTCAGTTTTGGATTAGCTCGAGTTCTAAATCTTTAGTTCATGATAGTTTTTCTATCTTATGAGTTCATGATAGTATTTTTAGACCTCTTGTTCGTGTATTTAATATGTAACATTGTTATTGAAAAGACTTGTTTATGAAGCCTTTGTTAGTTATGAATTAATGTCTACATTGCAGTGGGTTGAGATTTAGACTAAAACCGTGTGTTAGTGACTTTAGAGTCATTTTTATAAAAAACATACGGCTAAAAATTCGTTTTGAATAAAATATCCCAAAAAATATATCAGTATGAGTAAATCTACGGATATAATCGCACATGTGCTAAAACATAAAAATGTGAGACTAAAAAAATGTTACCGATCAAAAGAATTATAGAAAGGTTAACAGCAAAATGAAAGTGAAAAACATCAACCAGATTCATAAGAAATTTAAAGAAATACAAAAACAACCCCTAGAAAATAACAAAATGAAAAAAAAGACCCTTAGACTTTAGAATTTAAAAAAAGGAGGGGAAGGAGCTTTGATCCAACGGTTGAGAAGAAGTATTCTAGGTTTTCTTTTGAGATGAAGTTTTCTATTGATCTCATCCCTATATATATATATATATATATATATATATATATATATATATATATATATATATATATATATATATATATATATATATATATATATATATATATATATATATATATATATATATATATATATATATATATATATATATAGCCCACAAGTATAATTTAATCTTGGTGTTTCCAAGATGAGATTTTTAGCTAGTTTTATGTCTTATAAATATTTATAAAATCCAACTTAAGTATCTAGGCTTATTGCATGTTTTCAAGGTTACCATGAATCCAAGAAAACAACATATAACCCACGGATATTGTTTTTCCCCAAATGTTCCCATAAGATCTTTATGCTAGTTTTATGTTTATTATGTTAAGTTAAACTCTTAACACTAGATCTAGGTTTTACATAAGCATGCATGTACATTTAAAGTCTATCCAAGGACATATATAGGCCACGGCTATATTTGTATATATATATTGTTTTGGTGATTTTTAAGAGTCCATTTTACATGTATAAATACATATTCCCTTGTTTAAAACTTAGAACATAAATCATAGGTATCCATTTAATTATACCGTGACCTTTAAGGTCATGGTTTTTCATGGTTTTGAGTTACACAAGTTCACTTATGAAATTTATGATTATTAGTTAACCAAAATCCCAAAAAGTGAAATTTGTAACCCACGGCTATATTTAAATTCATAAAATGGTTCATATGATTTTTAAATCAAATTTAAACATAGAATACTAGTCATAGGTTTCCTTATTAAAAGTTTTGAACCATGACTAATGGTATTCAATATATGCCGTAAACTTAGATGGTCATGGTTTTATCAAATCTTGATTTTAACAAGTTTGTTACATGTGTTTATAGGTGGATGTTGATGCATGCAAGTAAAAATGAAGAAGCATAAGGAGTAATACCTTTCTTGCTAAAGTTACCAAGGAATATCTAGAGGACAAAGGAGATTAGGGATCTAATCTTGATGAAGATGAAAACCCTAACTATAACCAAGCCGTGACCCTTAAGGTTTCGGATAGGGCTTGTTATAATGATTCCAAAGGTGATGATGCTACTAAATGATTAGTAGTTAAGATGAGACAAAGATCTAGTGGATTTAATGTATATTCTTGGATGCATTCGAATGATTTGAGAGACAAAGGAGAAGAGAGAAGTGAGATTAGATTTGCATGAGAGAATGAAAAGTGTGTGTGTGTTCGACTTAAAGAAGAAAGAGAAAGGGAAAGGCAAAAGGTATGATTGCCTTGGTAAGAACCCTTGTGCCAAGTGTAACACTTTTCATTTCCTAGGCAACTCTTCTTCTTCCACATAATGCATGTGTGTGTCGTGTAAGGTTAACCAAAGAGTGAAATGGGCTTGTTGTGGGCTTATGTTGGGCTAGCACACCAAGAGGAGGCTATTTGGGCTAGTCTAAGATGGAGCAAGTATGCTTATGATGTACACATATGCATACACGGCTATATATGTATGATGTAACATAGTTCTCAATTTGTTACATGTTATGTATACCTAATAAGTTAAAATTTCATTACTTGTTCTCCTAGTTTCTAAATACATGGTTTAAGTTATGTAGCTATTTACAACAAGGATGAATGTAAAAGTATAAGTACATAATGGACAAGTTACACACATCTTATTGAAATATAACACATGAGTGAATGTTCTTAGGATCATTGGGTGAAACTTTATTACATTTAATCATGGTAAAATCATGGATTTTACATATGAGATGATCGGTATGGGTGTCAATCATCTGACATGCTTTTAAAGGAACTAACTGATTAAACGGTTAGGCAACCAAACTGAAATGAGCAACATGATAGCCTAGCCATTCCGGCGTAGACATAATTCTGGTTGCATAGAGAAACGCGAAAGCATGGTTCAACGAAATTCAAGCATGATTTTTATGAAAGCATGTTTAATGAAAACCAACCATGACTTATCATGAAAGCAGGATTAAACGAGATCCATCAATTTCTAGCATGAAAGCATAATCAACATGATGAAAACATATTCAACATATGGATACATAGAACATAATCAGCATTAAGACGAAATCAACATTAGAGTATGAAAACATCGTCATCACAAAAAAACATAAATACGTAATTGCAGAGATTTAACATTGGCTGGTGTAGACTGCTATGGTTCAGTCCACGAAATTCGAAGAAAAACATGTGACTAAGTATGGATGATTATGGTTCAATCCATACTTGTCAAATTTCAAGGGAAAGATATCATCGATAAAATTTAACAATCATAGGACTAAATATGGATGGATGGTCCAATCCATATTAGTCAAAACTTCAGTGGAATATGGCTATTATACATCCATCTGATAGTTTAAAATAGGAACAAAGTAAAATGATTAATCTGTTAAAAACATAGGATCAACATCAGAGATGCATGGAATAGTTCATGAAGGCATAGCCAACTGAAATTGACATGAGCAAGGGTGAACGCCTATGGGTCGGTTCACAAAACAAAATTGATATGAGCAAAGGTGAACGCCTATGGGTCGGTACACAAAACAAAATTGACATGAGCAAGGGTGAACGCCTATGGGTCAGTTAACAAAACAAAATTGACATGAGCAAGGGTGAACGCCTATGGGTCGGTTCACAAAACAAAATTCGAGTGAAAGGCACATGCGACTAAATATGGCCAGTCCTGTCCCAACCATTACTTAGTCAAAACTTAACAGAAAGCAATGATACATGAAATGAATAAACGAAATCAAATGTCAGATTAGGAAGATGCTGGTGACTACCCACTAGTCACAAGTCGATTTTAAGAGCCTACGGGTCGAAATCTTGGGTTCTGATACCATAATTGTAACACCTCACTTTGATAAGTAGACCGTTACATGATAATTATGGCGTGTCATCAAAGCATGCAAGGTAAATGTCATAAGACATAAATGACATAAAAGGGAAAATGGGAAACAAACATCGATTCCCAAACATAAGCCCAAACATAGAAAAAGTAAATGAAATAGGAAGGAAAAAATAAGTGTCTAAGCAAGCATAAGTATATGAGGCAAAAGGAGAAGAATTATAAGGCAGCTTCCATCCTATGCACGTCATCCAAATGCTCTAGGTTGTCCTTGGGTACATGCCGTTTTGGTCATGGAAAGAAAATATACGGCTGAGCAATACGCTTTGTGAACAGATATATGACAATGATATGAATGGCATAAACATAAGCAAAGTATGAAACAAATGTATGAATGATAGTGCAGCGGAATAAAGTAAGTCTTGGAAAAACTTGGTGTTGTTTTATAAACTGGTTTATATTCCGAAAAGACTTATGTTTATATCATAAAACTATATTTTAAATATGCCCAAGACCCCATATAGGTCATGAGGTATCACCGTGCATGAATACATAGAGGGGTGACCTCATCATGCAATTAGAGGGGTTGCCTCTAATTATAATAGTATGGGTTGGAGGGATCAACTCCATATAACGGATGCAAGGCACACACCACAGTTACCATGTAATCTTGCTAAACTTGTGATGCACCCATTCTCTCCACATGAATAAAATAAAATAGGCCAAATAACTGGAAGGGACGCTACGAGCAATCACACTCACCGTAGAAGAGTCATAACACCGGTGCCTCCAGTAATATGGTTATGGTTCCTCCATAACTAGGTGGAACTGGCATGCATATATATAGCCAAGCAATATAAAATATTAATCATATAGTTACTGTTTGTGTTTAAGATACGTAAACTACTGGAGAAAACAGATGGCTGCAAACGGGGAATCCTAATATAGGAAGATAGTGTCCTTACTGAAAGGACGGAATATCCGTACTTTATGTCCAGTAAATGAAGACGAAAATGAATGCGGAAGATCACTCCGACTTCACGATAGCTACATAATGAAAGGGGCGTGTATGAGTTGTCGGATTAACTTGTACTTAACTGTTTATTAGGTTACTTGACTTGTTCTTAACTTGTTTTACTCGTTCTTGTCTTGTTTTACTGTCTCATGTTTAATCATGTGTTTCTTAGTATTTCATGTGTTATTGATTAGTGTATTTCATGTTTTATGCGTTATAGTACTTCTTATAACATAATAAGCAACTTTCTAAAAAATAGCAGTTTTCCATAAATAGTAAGTTTCCAAAAATAGAAAGTTTCCATAATAAGTAAGTTTAAAAATTAGAAAGTTTCCATAAATAATAATAAGCTTGTTTAATAAGTCCAAAATATAAGCTAGAGCTTAATAAGCATAAATTATAAGTCATGGTGTCATACTAGTAAAGTTTATTAAAAAAATCTTTAGGCTAAAATGATGATTATTAATTAATAATATAATGCATGGTTTTATAAAGGATTATTAATTAACAATATAACATGATTTATTTACAAAACTTTACCTTAGTTAAATAATTAAATTAAAGTATTGTTTTAACTTAATTATATCATAATAAAATACTTAGGCTAAATTCATGATTAATTATATTAATTAATTATAACCTAAGTTTTCATGATTAATTGATTATAACAACATGTAATTAAATTAATTAATTTAATAAAAATGGTTTAGCCAAATTATTCCTTGTGTACAGAGTTCTTAACCCGAGCCTACCGAGACACCCGTCTCGGTCGAACTTAGCAAAAAACAAACATGAAAACCCAAAACCACATAATGTTTAGCGATAGAAATTTCTGTCGTTGTTCTGTCGCTAACCTGACACAATTCTGTCGCGAATCTGACTTTGGGAAATCTGCGACAAAATTACTGTCACAGAATTTGTCGCTAATCTAACAAAATCCATATCGAGCCCTTGATGTGTTCTTGGTTTCCCTCGCTCGACCTGAATACCCACCCGTCTCTCGGTTTTGCCACTGATTAACCAAAATAGTCCCCCGTTTAGGGTGTTTGGTGTTGCGATTGCCAAAAAAACCCACCCGGACCCTTTAAGGGTTGCGGCTGGCTGGGGCAAAACACCACCGACCCTATGAGGGTTGTGGCTGGCCAAGATAAATCACCACCGATACCTTAATGGTCTCGGTTCCAAAGACAACCAAACACGAAACTCTTGACTATAACATATTTCAATCATTCCATTTATCATGTGTTCATAATTAATTTAATTGATTCACGAAATAAAATTAATAAAAGAAAGGTTGGATTGGCGATACCGTATGAATAATTATTTAGGAATGATGAACACGAACAATACCCGTTACCAAACAAATATCAAAATCAATATTCTTTCCCCCTTTCTCTTGGTGAAGTCGGCGGCCACCTATTTCCTAACTAGGGTTTCTCTAATTGTTTTTGGTAAACTTGAAATGAAAAGTATTTGATCATTTCATGTGTTTTACTTTTTATCATTGGTTGGGCCTTAGGCCCTTGTTTTCTTTCTTCCTTCTAGCCGGCCTAAAAAATACATATACATAAGGTTTCGATTTTTCGTGTTTTAATTATATTGTCGCGTGTGTTCATGTTTTACTGTCGTGTTTTAATCATTGTCATGTATTAAGTATTATATGTAAATACTTTTCGTGTTTTAATACTTAATTATAAGTAATACTTGTAGTAATTAAATAGTGTACGTAGTTCTTGTATTATATATTCGTGACACGTGTCGTATATTAATTGAATATTAAAGTTTTAATTTAATCGGGTTTTCATGCATTTAATGTTACGATGTATTTTATGCAGGTTTTACAGAAACCGTGTATAAGAATCCTCCGGAGTACCATGGAGAAGTTGTAAAGCCTTTTGATTACCAGACCAAGCCCTATAATACGACACATTTAACTTCAAATCGAGATGCAAATCCTTGACAATGTCGTTAGCGTTATATACCCTCTTAGTATCTCTGAACTTGTCAATAAGTAATGGACCTAATATATTACGTGTTGCATTGCGATGGTTAGAGAATACACTAGTTTTGAGACAAATATGGATGTTATCTAGTGATGTAACTCTGAAAGCTATACTACCCTTCAATTTATGTATATGTATTACCCGTTTGCATTCAAGTTGAGCACAACATACACTATAACGTTCTCCACACGACCTTAACACCTTGTATTCATAGCCATATGTAATGGCTTTTTTCCCAATAACATAAATACACACATATTTATTTTTCAAACATGTCACCTATTTTAAGTGGCAAAGTGTTATCAAAAGTATGGTTGTTTGTTCCTTTTATCTCGGTATCACAAGAACTGGCAGGCGCGGGCATATAATTAAGAGTATCTCTTTGCCAACCTAGGTGACTAGAAGATAATTCTTCGCATACAATTAGTTCATTTAGATCGAAAGGAACCTAATTTAATACAGTTACCTCGTTGACCTCTGCCACATTAATAAATAGGTTAGCCACATCTTGAGAACGTAAATATCAGTCGACATACAATAGACATCATCATCATCTTTTATGTCAATTGTAGCTTCCCTTATTGTGTAATACAATGACGGTGTTTCATGGTCTTGTATTGCAAACTTTTTCTTTAAATAATCAACAAGTTTTGCGTAGGTGATTGTATTAGGAAATAAAACAACCCTAGTTGATTCCTTAAAAGCTAGTAACAATTTGAATTTGATATCTTGGATATGAGGCATTTTTTTAATAAGTATAGTAAAGGTTTATGGTTGGATTATGATTACATTTGTCATCCACTAACATTTTAACTCATACCTAAACTACTAGTCTAATAATTAGTAGTATTAGAATGCTATGGAATTAATTACACTAACAACCACGAGTCGAATTAGGGATTACACTATGCAACCACTACTCGCATTAGTCGAATAAACTGTACAACCACTAGTCGAATCAGGGTTTACACTACACATTAATTAGATATCTATTTTCTTCACCTACTAGTCGAGTAATCAATACGCTCTCAACTACTATTGAAAACTTGCCTCACTAGTTTAAATACACCCATCCACATGCTCAAAAATCACAAACCCACAATGTCTTCTTCCTCTACAAATAACTACAGGCAATGATACTATGATGTACGCAGAATGACATATTACAACTATATACCACCTTTGCAGATGGAGACTCAGGTTTCTTGGACAAGGTTAAATCCGGGTAAAAGGTTCAAAGGATGCCCAGTTTATGCATGTATATCTTTAGTAAATATTCTTTTAGTAATTCCTATACCGTCAACCTAATGAGAAAGATTCACTTACTAGGTTTCATATGTTTGGTGTTTAGGGTTCCAGTAGTGTCGGTTGTGTTGTATAAGTATGTTAGACAATTCACAAGTCAGCAGCATCTGATACTATTGGGAACGTAAACACAAAAACCACTAACTATAAATTTGTTTCAATTAATAATGTACGTTTGTCTGAACATCAAATAAACATATAATTTATGGGTTTACCAAAAAGCGTCTAGAGTTCCAGTTGGGTCAGTTGTGTTGTATTAGTGTAATAAAAAATGCACAAATCGACCGCAACTGACCCAGTTGTTATCTCTAAACACATTATTGTATAACTACAATATGATTGGTATAAAATGGCAAATTTTATAACATGGTACACATGCACACATGATGAGGTTATTCAATACCATGTACGGTCCAAGTTGGCTCATTACCCTACGCAGTAATTCTGCTAAGAAGCAATCTAAGAAACTGCGTCTAAAGTTCTAGTTGGATCTGTTGGCATGATTAGGTGTATTAACCAATGCATATAATGGGATCAACATATCCAGTTGGGAATTTAGACACCGTTAGTTCACATTCCTAATAACGCAACTGCTGTCTGGTCATGTGCATTGGCATACCATATAAATTATAACATACACACTAACAAATATGTTGTTTTCTTATAGGAACAATCTGCACAATGTGGTGTTTTTGGATGGCTTGATAACGAGCTACCATCTGAGTACTACAAGGATAAGATGTACCACCTTCATGCTGAGAACATTAATCTTATGAATACTATAAGTAACTTAAGGGATCGGGAGATACAAAATCAGGGACCATTGAGCTTGCCAACATGTAAAATGGTATTATTTATACTATTCTTGGCTATGTTTTGTATGTTTCTAATAGGTAGGTAGGTGGGAAAAAGATGTATTCGATGTTTATGGCAAGACAAGCTAAGGTAACCATGTTCGCACTAAATATCATTCAATAATACTAGAGAAAATTTGATTGCTAAAGCATACCTTTTTATTAAGACTACAATACTAGATATTACAAGGTAATACAAGCTACATGTCTTCATGATGAATGTACCTGACTTTGTGTTTCCAGTAATATGCTATCATTTTTTCACGGTAAGCAATGGCGGTTTGCACAAGGTCACCAAATTCTAAAGGAAGTCATTGTGTAATACGATACAGTACAATAGATGCCCATATCCCACAATCTTCATATGTTCCACCTTGTATAGGGACATTGTCTAAAAACTTAAAAGTTATTTTATAGTCTACAATGTTTAACTCCTTACTCTTTAGTACACGGGCGTTCTGTAGTAACCGTGGCATTTTTCGTTAAACACCTCACGCATCCCTAACCACCACAATCCATTTTCTTGTATTGGTGCGTTCTTTACTCTTCGGCGTGGTGCTAGAGAATCGTAAATTGTTATCACACTAGTCTTGATAATCAACTCACCAAGCGCCCAGTGCTTTTCTAGTTCATTTAACAGGAATTAAAGCTAAATAAAAAAAATGAATTCTGTTATACAAATATACAAGACCAAACGATACTAATAAATTGTTTTTGTTAATGGGACACACCTTCCCAAAATCACACCAAGGAACATGACTACCTTTACCCTGAGCGTAGTGGGTTGGCACACCTCTCATGAACATTACAGGACATAAATGAGGTCCTACTATGGCCCAATCAACATCTGATGGTCTATACTATCGAATTAAGTCAATCCAAATTTCAAAATGCTAACAAGTAAAACAAAGTATGCACAAGTTAGATTTTGAAAAAAAAATCATTTTTCTTTTACAATACACTAGCATAAATAAAACCCTTATAGAGGTATGGAGCCGTCCTTTGTTGTTTTCGTCCAAACCCAACAGTGATAACCAGAAAGTCTCGTAAACTACTTGCCCATAATCAACCCAAGAAAATTTGAACATTGGAAAGGAATTTTCGAGGGAATCCTTTTTAGTCAACAATTTTTTTAGAAAAACCGACACGGTAACTGATTCTTTTGGATTTTCTGAATTCTGATCACTTTATGCTAACAACTGGCTACTGAGTAACTTGGATCAAGTGAAGTAACTCTGAACTACTCAACAAACTCCTTCTGATTCTGTTGTAACAGAAGCCATGGCAGCAACAGTAACAAAATGAAGAATTGGAACAGAATCATAACTGAATAGTAACTGAGTCTTTTATTAAGGGAAGGTTTGATTACAGTAGCTATAATACAAATACTAAGCTAAGTACATGAGTTAGTTGTAACTATAAATGCTACAGTTAGAACTGTGTGAAAAACTAGCTAAGTATCTAAAATTGTAACAGAATTGCAAGTGAAGGTATGAGGGGGTATTTATAGGAGGAGATTGAGATGTGGGGAAGGTTGTTAATGAAGTGTATGACGTATCTCGACCAATCAATTAACTCGACGTGGCTAAATTAAGTGGAGTTAATATTAGGGTTCATCATGGCCCAGAATTGGGGGTTATGTGATTGTGTGGGTTTAGGTTTAATTGGTTGGCATGAATGGACTCATCTTGTTATAAGGAGCATATTTTGTGTTGATCACTTTTCATGAAACTGCCTTTAGCGTCTTCAAAAATCAAGATATTTGGAGTAGCTGACATGGCGGCCTTGGATTGGTTGGATAATCTTCACACGGATCATTATCCGTTGAAACAGTGGCGTTTTTCTATTGGCTGATAAGAGAAGGTGGAAACACTGTTATGATTCGTTGAATCTTCCTCTCTCCTCATTAATACTCCATAGCTGGCAATCCACGTGACACTTTTCAAAGCCTCTAATTGGTTGACTCAATATGACACGGATCAAAGTACTATCAGAATTGGCAAAAATGGCCCTTGTGCTTCCATATATTGGCAGTTTGTCTTGTAATGGTTTTATCTTTGTAGAATTGTCATTCTAAGTCCTTTAATCTTGGAAATCATCAACTTTCCCTTGGACTTTGAAGCTTTGCCATAAATGGTCCTTCTTTTGTCTTTTTTCTTCATAATTAGCCTTGGAATCCGTGTTTGCACAAAAACGTATCATTTCACCTACACATTCACAAACAACAAAGAATATCACATAATTCCATTTTATCACATTAAAACTTGGTATTTTCTTTGTGTTTTAGGGGTTTAATATATTATTATTAATATGAGATTTCACTAATATCAGTAACTTTGTCAGAGTGGCTTTTTTGGGCCGTTTATGGTCCTAAAAATTAATTTAGTAAACGTTAAACATAGCAATAAACACAGGTTTGTCCTCTCCATTAAAAAATAAATTTTGTTGTTTACCTCTTTAAACATTTTAAGTGTCACAGACCCTCCATCAATAAAAGGTTCATACTTTCCCATTTCTTGAAATTCATAGTTGAAACTAACTTTTTAATCAATACCTACCATGTTTAAATGAGAAAGGTTTTTTTTAAACAGAATAGTCGAAGACAGTTGTTGAGCATACGGTTCCTGATAAGATAGCCCTGGCTTCCTTTTACGCGGTGCCTTTATCGGCACACAAGGTTTACTTCTTATAGCTTCAAGAAATAAATCCAAAGCTGGCTTCTCATTATGCTTTACAACATTTAGTTCCTACACAAATATAACACATAATAATATCAATTAATTTAAAGGAAATAACTACTTAATTAATATAATGGAAATAACAACATACATTATATGTTCCATGTATATTCTGCGGCAATATCGGATCTTGGTTAACTTCATTAATTTGTGCAGATCAAATTCCCTTATAACATAGTTTACACATCCAATACATACGTTCAGATGTTAAGATAAACAAGGTATACAAATAAGTATTCACTAAGATACATACGTTCAACAAAGTAGCATAATCTTGTTCTTCTTGAACAGCGATATGAACATCGCTGTGGACATCAGTCATCTTTTCAACAACCATCTCTCTACTACTAGATTGAATAGTTTCTCCAGTTTCATTCTGGTTTTCTACAATGAAACTCACAACCATATTATCTATCTTATACTTCTGTGATTCACTTTCGTCGGTCATGTTATCATGCACCTCAAGAGTTGCCTACATGTGAATAACATTCTTATTAAAGACAGTTAACTAAAACATTTTAAAATGAAATCAACTAGTGCTTACCTTTGTAGAACTTGTGTATGTACCCCCATCAATCATTTCTGCTTTTTCTACGTGAAGGAAATCGACTCATGAACAGAGGGTGTCACGTATTCCCATGCATTTAGAAAATAATACATCTGTGAAGGCTGTGACTCTTTGTACGCAGGGTCTTTGTTTTTTTACAAAATCCTCTTGTACCTCTACATGGCAATCGAACAAATTATCGTGACCAACATTAAAGTCAGGGCTAATTTCTGTTGTTGAGAGCAACACACTAACAACTGAATTTCGTAGCTCATCCAACCTTTACTTCACATCAGGTCTAACATCACTGACTACTTGACAAAGATTTTTAATAACATCCACAATACGCGAATCTAATTTCTCAAAACTGGTGTTAACTCCATCCAAATTTTCAGAAGCCATTGTCGTGTCACAAAATTGCTGATCTTCAGGAAGGGCGAGGGGATCTTTCATGACTAGAAATACCGTTGTATTTCTGCGGGGATTGTGCTGATGTATTATCACCATACACATCCCCACTGTATTCAGAATAATAATTTACTGAAGATAACACATTTTCGCACCTACATTTGTTGGTATTTCCCTACGTTTAACAAACGGTTCGTCTTTCTCCACGTTCAAATCAAAGGATAGGTTGTCTGGTTTTTTAACATCCTTCAGTGGTACGGCTTGATCAACACTTTAACATTTAGCAAGGTTTAAATCAATGGGACTGTTCCATTAGGTTTATACGCTTGGATACATGATACTACGTCCCCCGTGAAAAATGAGAGGCTACGACTATACCACTCTTGCTTCATATCTTGGGCGGTGGGAAGTAGTTCAATTATCGGTAATAACCCCTAAATATATACCAAGGGTTAATAAACTTACACGACAGTGCAAAAAACTAACTTAATAAACTGATAACAGTGGATTTAACATTACCTGACCAAAGAGCAAATCATATTGTTCTTTATCAAACCGCCTCCCATTCGGGCTCTAACTAAGTCTTCGAGGTATGACATCCATTGCTTTAGACCACTAGAGGTTGTTGTGACTAAAATTTCCAAAATTCATATCTATATGTATATTTAATATTACTATACATTCACTAGTATAACGAATGAATAACACATCATTTTAATCAATATTAATAAACTTAAGTGCCCATACAAATCCATTTAGGTTGTACCCGGGTGATTTCTTTGTGACTTTATTCTTCTTTTTCACACAAATTCTATTAACCATCTTCGTATAGAAATAATGCCACATATATTCTCCCCACGGAAAAGCATTCCAAGATGAAAAATTTTCAACAAGGTTCAATAAGTGTTGTGGAACATTCAAAAAATCTTCTTGTCCCATAAATATAGACTCAGCTACAAACAACAAACATACCCTAACAACATCCGAGTCTTCTAAGTTACACCAATTTTGTTCAACCTCTATCAACTGCCGCAGTTTCCTCACTTTGACATTCTTAATGGGACTAAGTTTCTTATCCGGAAATACACGATAAACAAATCTATTATCTCTGTCTCATCTAGAAAAACTGAACCACATCTAAACCCAGTTATTAAACAAAACTCCTCCCGGCCAAATTGGAGATTAAAATCACCAATTTTAAATTTAATGGGAGGGCAATAACTACTCAAGTTACTAACCCCCTCATGCTGTTGCAAAACATAATGAAACATATGATTCTCGTATGATGAATGGGGAAGATCTAACCATCGACCAAATACACTATTCTTGAATAACGATTCCCTATTCTTAAACGGCTTCAACTTACATTTGATTCTGGATATAATATTCAATCGAGACCTAACACTTACCTTAGGTTCCGCTTTTTAATTGGTTCTTCTTGGATTACGGGAACATCACTATCTACAGAAACGGTAGGGGGTGTATCTTGAACTATCGCTCTATCTTGATCATTATCAACAACCATCATGTCAATTGAGTAAACAAACAGTGAAACGGCGTTTAAAGGATTGCTTAGGTTAGGGGTACATCGTTCTCATTAACTTGATTTAAATTATGCCAATTAAAACATAATAACACTTTTGGGTGAAACTGATTTTGGGAATGAAAAGGGTAAACTGAATTCGGGGATCAAAGGGATAACCGTGCGTGTTTGTGTGTTTGGATACAATAATTAAGGTAAATTCGAATAAGGATAGTACAAGTCGAATATCAATGAGGGTTTTTATGGGGTTCTGTTTTTTAATATTTTCTTTAAAAGTACGGGTCAAATAATTTAGGGTCAAAGTCAAATAATGGAGAATATTATTAAAAATTTATTTTTTAATTATAAAAGTACTAGTCGAATAACCGATGTGACATGGAGTCGAATAATAAGTGTGTAAACACTTATCCTTTTGCCACTAAAATCAACGAAAAAAAAAGACCTAATCATGTGTTTAATATCGTAAAAGTCAGAATTACGCGTGGTTTTGTGTTTTTGTTTGAAATAGGTACAAAAGATCAAAAGGAAAGAAAAGACGGGATTTCACGGTCATTTATCGAAGAAAAAGTCAAAGATAAAGTCAAAGTGCCAAAAGAATGAAGTTTGGAGGGCTAAAAATGAAGATTTGATGAAGATTTTACAACAAGGACCATTTTTGCCAATCTCCAAAGTCATCCACTAATAAACCACATTGAAGAGCACAAAATTACGAAGCCAACAGTCCCGACCTCGCGTCGTAACTCTTTACGGTTTGTTTTCTATTAATTTTTAAGTTTAATTAGTTTTTAAATAAAATTAATTAGTTTTTAAATAAATAAATAGTTTTTAATAAATTAAATATATATATAAAATAATTTCCGAAAATAAATAAATAAAATAAAGTTTTTATAAAAATTAATAAAATAATTTTCGTAATTATTATTATTATTATTATTATTATTATTTATAAAACCTGGTCAACAAGTCAAGCAGGGTCAATGGTCAGTCAAACAGCTAACATAAATAGGTTATACTTATTTTTGTGCGTAATATAAAATGAAGGTATGCATGCCCCAGTGGTTGCGTCCTTCAGCTTTGGTAGCACACACCCGAGTTCGAGCCCTGCTTGGAAAAAGGTTGGGTGTATATTGTCATTGCCACGTGGCACCACCTTAATGGTCCACGTGGCCGACCCGAACCAGAACCAAACCGGTCCTGACTCGAACCAGAACCAGACGGCCGGTTCAGACCGGCCAGTTCAGACCGGCCGGTCCAGACCTGGTCCAGACCCGAACCAGAACCAGACCCGGTTCAGATCGGTTTAACCCGGTCCAAACCGGCTGACGTCAGCGATGACGTCAGCACCACGTGGCGGCGGCTGGCCAATGCCAACGCGCCACGTGGCACTGACATACTCTGAAAATTGCAGGTCCCAGGTACTGTAGCTTTGGCGGCTGGCCAATGGTGATCCGACACGTGGCAGTCCGAGGTTACAGTGGCGGCGTTGACACGTCAGTCTGACGTGTCAGTACTAGGTGGCAGGGAATTGCAGACATGGCAGTGAGGCAGTGGCGGCTGGCCAATAGAAATGTGGCAGAGTATGCAATGAGTGACACGTGGCACCTGGCACGCGTCAGTACGAGGTCAGAAGTGTGGCAGAGTATGCAGGCACAAGATCCCTGTTGGAAATACGTTTTACGTATTTATGAAGGATCGGTCGCTCCAACGATAATTATGTAATGGGCTCGTGATCCACTTTGTAAGTATATAGTCCATATAGCCCACATGTAGGGTGGGCTATATATATACCCCTCCTAGCATGTTAGGAGGGGGTTGGTCATTCACTTTACACTTAATCATTTTATCTAATTACTTTCTCTCTCTACTTTCCTTCCCTCTCCTTTCTCTCTCTACACTTCATCTTCCTCCTTCCCCATTTCCACCATTAATCAATAGATCTAATCCTTCATTTAACAAATCCTTAGATTTCGTAGACCTTCAATTGGTATCAAGAGCCTTGGTTAGTTTGGTTTATTCTTATTTTAGTTTGTTTGATTTTGGTGGGTTTTGATTTAATCATGCTTAAATCATAAAAAGTTTGTATTTTTTATAAAAAGTTTGTATTTTTATATGTTAAATCATATCAAATCTTCAAATTAACTTACTTTTTAGATAAAAAATCACAAATTTTTATATAAAAATCAAATTTTTCTTATATACAACCTTAAAAAGTTGTGTTTTTATAAAAGGTTTTTCGGTTATACAACCTTAAATATTTTTTTTATACAACCTTAAATATTTTTTTTTAATCAATTGCGTCCTATTATTGTTTTTTTTTCGGTTATCCGTTTTCCTTTTTGGTTTCTGTTTTTTTTTTTTTTTTTTTTTTTTTTTTTTTTTTTTAATCAGTTATCAGAACTTTTTATCTTATTTTTATCTTTATCAGATTTTTATATAAATTTTTTAGTCAGTTTTTCTTTTTTTTGTCATCTGTCAAACTGTCCAGTTTTTGGTCCATTGTTTCTGTCCATCTGTCCAACCTTGTCCCAACAAATCTGAGCTAAATGTTCCGAATCAGTAATTAAGTTCCGAATCAAGCAAGATAACTTCCGAACCACAAACTTCCGAATCAATTTTTTAAGACAAAACTTCCGAATCAATTTTTTGTTTTGAAAATCTTCCGAACCAAACACTTCCGATTCGGAAGTCTTCCGAATCAAAATCTTCCGAATCAAAATCTTCCGATTCGGAACTGTTCCGAACGAAACAAAGTTCCGAACGAAACAAAGTTCCGAACGAAACAAAGTTCCGAACGAAACAAAGTTCCGATTCGGAACTCTTCCGAATGAAGCTATTTCAAATATAACGGGCAAATTAAACGGGCAAATCATTGTCTTTTTGAAAAGACTCATTCCCTCGACTCAGACAAAACATCTAAGACTCAAGACTCGACCACCTTTAACTCGACAGACTCGACACCCTCTCCCTCGAAACCTCGACTAAAAACAGACTCCCTCGACTAACAGTACACTTTCTCATTTACCCACCCTCGAAAATACTCACCACCCTCCCACAAATACTCTCGACACAAACGACTCACACTCCCATCCCTACCCTCGTCTCTCACATCTCTCGACTCAACTCTTACAACCATCACAACCCACCCAAACCGACTCTACCCCAAAACAAAAAACCCCTCTCATTTTCTCGTATCAACCACCCAACCTACCCCCGCCTCTCACCCCGACTCGACCCTCCCACACCCATCCCAAACCGTCTCACACCCTCTCCCGACTCACACCCTCTCTTACCCAACGACCAGACTCTCGACTCCATCAAACAACAACGTCTCTCACCCTCGACTCCCTCAACCTAGACTCAGACCCACGCATCAAGACCCTCGACTTCCAGAATCCCTCAGAAAAACATTTGACAACTCATTTGACAAGAAAGACTCTACAGTAGAGAGAGTGACTCAAACAGAAAACATTAAAATTAACCCTACCTGAGATCTTTATATAAAGATCTTGAAGCCATAAATTTGTTTTGAGATTGAGAGTTATATCTCCTTGAAAGAGACTTCTGCTTTGATTATTTTATGAAAGAGAGAGCATAGATTGAAGAGAGGTTGGCGGAGGAAACAAGAGGAGAGAGATAAACGTTTGATCTAGGTTTAAGAGAGAGAGATTTAGATGGGACTGTGTTTTGTGTGAGAAGAGAGAGATATATTTTTTTTGAGAGTGATAAATGAAAGAGACGGAGTTTACTAGGTAGCAAAAGGAGTGGGCGGTGGAGGCGTGTAATTGGGCCACGTGCCATCTTTGACGGAGTAACCAAGAAAAGTTAAGGGAAGTTAAATCTGCCACGTTTTTTTTTTTTAGGTAGAATATTTAAAATAAGTGGTTTGTTTGGACGGAGTAAACGAAGCAAAATATTTTTATTTATTTTTTGGACGTGTATCCTCAAGATTTTATTTGTTTTTATTTTTATTTTTAGTAACGAAATATTTTTTAAGTTTTCTTAAAGTTAATTTTTAAAAAGTTTATTTATTCTTTTTAGTAAAATTAATCCTTTTTCTTTTAAAATATCACATTTTATTTTAAAAATATTACATTTTAACTTTTTGTATTTTTGTCACTTTTATATTTTTATTTTGTCACTTTTATATTTTTTGTTTCGTATATTTTGTTTATTAATTTTTGGCAAAGCGTGTCGAGGCGGGTATTTTTAAAAGTTACTGTGGAAAAATATTTGACGGGTTAAAAACTTTTGGTGGTCGGATTTGACGACAACGTGACGAGTCAACGTGACGGGATTTTTGATCGGGCTTAATTCATAATCGTTTGCGCCGACTACATCTTTTGAGCCGAATCGATTTGTAAAATCCTGAACATCCACATTATTTTTCCTCGATTTTCAATGGACCCGTTAACTTCGACACCTAAAGAGGGAGACTTGCATCGAATGCACGCCAACGCTAGGGAAAGTGGTATAACTTCATTTCGAATGCTTCAGTATCATCTAGTTAATCTTTCACGGATTCAAGGAGGGAGCGAATTTGTGACAATCTTTGGACAAGATCGTCATATATTCATCGACTCAATTTTCACCACTTTGACCGAACTAGCAGAGCATCTCAACCATGACAACTTTAATCACTCTGCATCGGCACTTGCTTATAAGGCTCTTGTGACACAACTCACGCCTTTCCTCCAATTTAATATCATCAAGTCTGAAAGTTCGATGCTTTGCCAATCATTTCTTCGAGATACGCATACCGAGCTTCGAGTTTTTCGTGATACAATATTGAAACTCATGACTTCGGTCTCGTCTTCGATTTATGAACGATCTCGACTTCAGCAAACGTATGATAATGGAGTACAAGAATCAATGCCGCAGATGCAAGAGGAAAATGGTCATACGGTTGAAAACTTGGAGCCTATCAATGCCAAGAGCACGGAATCAGGAGGACAACATGATACCAGTGGCACGTCAGGAAATGTTCACGAGATTTCTCTTGATGACACCTTACCCATTTATGACGCAGAGCCTGCAAACATGGTACAATGTAATGTGGTTTATGATGTATATGCTGATGATATGCCGCATATTGAGGATTCTGAACCTAATTATGACAAACATGGGATGGAAACGAGTGATAGCAATACCACTTCTGATTCATCCGATGTAAGTCATAATGGGGGAGAGATTGTTCAGAATGCTAAACATCATGATAATTATCCTATAACTGATTCATTGACTGCTTCTGACTCCAAGATTAAAGAGCTCGAAACGATCATAGCTCGGCAATCAAAAGATCTTGAGGATGCCAAACTTGAATTTTCTAAGAAAACGGACAAATTTGAAACATACTTTGAAAAACTTGAAAAGTCAAACGTTGTTCTTGAAAGAAAATTGGATCAAACTGTTCTAGATTCTAAAGCTGAAAAAGATAATCTTTTGAAACAAATTCAACTGCTTGAATCTAAGTTGGCATCCCAAGATATCGTGCTCAAAGAAAATGAGACTTTAAAGGCCCAAGTACAGGAAAAGGTTTTTGCTATAGCTGCGTTGAAAAACGAGTTAAGGAAAAGTAAAGGACCTAGTGTGGACACTAAGCTTGAAAAACCATCAATCTTGGGGAAACCACCTACAAATCAGTTCGTCAGACAACCGACTGTCAGACAACCTACTGCATTTGGATCCGAGCGATCACAATCCTCGAGACCGCGGTTTGCCTCCCAAGTTGATTTGGTTCATCTTTCTAGACCAGACACTCCAGCAACTAGGCCCTATGTGATCACTCCAGCTTTAGCAAGACCAAATCATATGATTGCCTCTAGTTTCCCTAAAAATACCAAGACCACGTCTAGAACTAGTTCAAATGACGTCTGCCATGAATCTGATCTTAGGGAAGCTAAGCAAAAGACACATGTAAGAGATAGGAATTTCAAACCTAGTCAGATGCCTTCTAGTTTACCCAACACTGCTAACCGTAGCATGTCCAATCCTAGGAGCATCAATCCATCATCTAGGGATTCTAGATCTTACTCGGACATTAAATATGCTACTTGTAAAACATGTAGAAAATGTGTCTTTACGGCAAATCATGATGCTTGTATCAAAAAATTGCTTAATGAGGTGAACTCCCGTGCTAGACTTAAATCCCAGTGGGTCGCTAAAATCAAACCCGTTGGTAAAATGTGGCGCCCCACTGGTAGAACTTTCACTCTTGTAGGAAACGAGTGCCCTTTAACTAGGATAGTCTCTGATTCTACGAAGACTACTAGGGAGGAAATTGCAAAGGATGATACATCACTTAAGCCTGAACTTAAGATTTTCTATAAAAGGAAACGTTTGCCCACTAAGACAAGTGAATCATCTCCTCATGCCACCTCTGACATAAGTAAAGCTAACTGTGAACCCCCACGTGCTTCAAAAATTGATATTGCTAACCCACGTCAAAGCATGCAAATTCCTAATGAGATTGCAGGTACCAAAGTTGATGTTCCAAAAGAAAGAAGCGGTCCAATCGTTGTGTACCGTTCAACTAAGGACACTCTTAGAGTTTGGTTGCGGAAGAAGCAGATATCAGAGAAACAAATGTCTCAGGGGATTCATGGTTAAGCTGCAAACAAGGACTTACAGTCACATAACAGACTGTAACTCGCTCATCAAAGAAAGGAAAGTTTATCGCCGATGATAAACTTATCCTAAAAACGAGAAATTCATTTTTCTCGGGCATGAGCTTATATCAAAAACATTCCAAGTTTTTTAAGCTCATGCATTATGGTTTATCATTAAATATCAGATGGTAACCCGTGCTTCAAATAAAGGAAAGTTTATCGCCGATGATAAACTTATCCTTACAACGAGAAATTAAATTTTCTCGGACACGAGCTTACATTAAAACCATTCAAAGGTTTTAAGCTCGTGTATATGACTTACAGTTAAATGTCAGACTGTAACTCGTACTTCAAATAAAGGAAAGTTTATCATTAATGATAAACTTATCCTCATAACGAGAAATTCAGTTTTCTCGGTCATGAGCTTGTATTAAAACATTCGAAGTTTTAAGCTCAGAAAGGAAAGTGTATCTTTTAAATAAGAGAACTTTTCCTCGTAACGAGAAATTCACCTTTCTCGGTCATGAGCTTTCCGTTAAAACAGTCAAAGTTTTCAAGCTCATGAACACGACTTCTAAGTAAATGTCAGCTTAGGACTCGTTCTTCAGATAAAAGGAAAGTTTATCGCCAATGATAAACTTATCCTTAACAACGAGAAGTTTACAACTTCTCGGACTTGAGCTCGTTCCTAAGATATTCCAAATCTTAAGCTCAAGTAATTGGTTTTCAAAACTTTGAACACAATTTTTCAAGAATTTTTCAAAGATTTTTCTAAATCTTTCAAAATTGTGTGTTCAAAAATGTTTTGATAAAAAGAGCATGTCTTCTGGAATCGATAATATTTACGAACCTAGAAATGTCATTCAATAATGACACGGGGTTGTAAATAAAGTTCGAGCAGAAGTTTAAAACATTTAAAACATGCTCAAAATGGTTTGCTATTATTTCAGATAGCAACCCGCTTTTCATAATCAAGTCAAGCATTTCACCGGAAAGCTTTGACTCAACAACGAGAATTAATTTTCTCGGGGACGTGACGAGGCGACCAACATTCGTGAACAAGAACCATGTGCTTCTTTCATATGCTGTTCTCCATTATTCAGGTCCAACCTCGTACATTGCTAATCTTGTGAATTCATTATTATATCTGATCTTTGCACGTAATAAATACCTTACACTTGTGTTTAAAAGGTATTTAATTTACGTTTCAAGTACACCCTCATTAATTTGAGGGGGAGCTTGTTCAAATCATGAAGATAATTGGATTTACATTTTTCTTCCCAAATTTTCTTAAAATACTATTAAATCAATTGATATTAAAAACATCGATTGGGTTAATATTTTTAATATGGGGGAGAAAATGTGATTTAATATGGGATATGATCAATCACAAATGGTTTGACTTAACGTGTTAGCTCATCCCGACATGTGCGAAATGTTTTCGAATATCGTAGCATATGTTAAGGGGGAGCAAAATGGATTTGCACTTCAGAATGGATTTCATGATGATTTATACTTACCCAAAACATCTCTATTCACGACGGTGACGATTGTGGTGACATAAGGATGGTAGGATAGGTTAAAGTCCAATGATTTCTCTAGAACCGGAGGAATCTTCCCAAGGACATTCCATAGCTAGAAATAGTAGTCTTTAGGAAAGATGGAGAAAGATTGTGAACGTAGCTGAATGCCGACCAAGTACTTAAGTTAGCACTGGAACAATCACAACAAGGTGCTAGTTATGACGTATTGGTAAGCATTGAAGGGGTTGAAGAATGAAAAAGAATTGTAAAGATAAAGGGTGTAAAGAAAGAAGCCCTCCTTACAACCTTAGGCAGAAACCGGGTCAATTCATATGCTATTGAGATCATTTTTGCTAATGATTCTCGGTATTGAAGAAAGACATCATGGACCCAGTGATGCAATGCACAACCCTTCCCAGCTAACTCAAATATCTCTCAAAAGGTATTTGTTTTAATCACACGGAGATCAACACATTATCTACTGGTTTATTCACTCCGAATAAATTGGTATTGAAAAGGTGGCACTCCTCTCCAGCCTCCGATCACTAAAAATCCAAAATGCACGATCGAGTCTAGAGCCATTTGAGATCATCAAATATCTCATTAGGACACACTTTCATTATTCCTTGCTTCTTCACACACTGTGAAAAGTAAGAAAGTTCTTAAGAGTCCTACGCAAAATCTTCATGATCTTGCCTGAACATCTGAGTAATACGAAAGTATTTACAATGAAGATGGAAATCCTTCTTGAGCGAATATCAAAAAGCTCATGGTAGGTGACTTGTGCGATTCTTTATGAATCAAACTTGTGATAACTGGAAAGCAACAGTGGTTTAATTCTTAAATGAATTTAAACACGTTCCAGGCCTCTACGCATTATCATATGATCTTGCCAGAACACTCAGAGTGACTCTTTATTGATCACAGTGACGAGTGGAAATCCTTCTAGTGTTAACATCAAACAGCACTTGGTAGGTAACTTGCAAGATTCTATATGAATCAAGCTAGTGACAACTGGAAAGCAACGATGGTGCGGTTCTTAATTGAATTTCACTTGTTCCAGGAACATGAATTGACGGCTTCAAATCATGCGGATAATATTATCCAAATGATTCACTCTTTACGTTCGCAGTCAGCTTTGGACGGTCGAGTAAAGAGAACGGGTTTACCCGCGAAATCTTGTCAAGGAGGTTCTTAATTGAAACTACCTGCCACAAGTACGATATTTAATATCGTCCAACGGTCTTCACCGGCCGGAGGTAAAATGCTACCAAATTAGAATGAAATGTTCAAGGCCATTTCATCCGTGTATATGTTTTGTTGCTAACTGTCTTATGCAGTGTAACAAAAAGGTGGCATTGCGGTGTACAATCCAGAAGAAGTCGTTACCAAATGCTTATACTACATACAATTAGTACTTCAACAAATTCAAGAAAGTCTGAAGGTCAAGTCTTCCGCTGTATCAAACTCTGAAGCTTTCAAGAATTTAAAGATATAAGTATGTGGAACATGAAGTCACAAAGAGGCAAATTTCACAAGTGATGAATGCACAAGGTCAAGGCAAGGAAACATGCTCAAGACTAAAGTCAAAGATCACATCAAGCATATTCACAAGAACAAGATCGAAGACTCAAGCATAGTATGCTAGGTTTAAGATTTTGTAAAATGGTGTGACCTCCCTTAGGGGGAGATTGTTGGAAATGTGTTTTCCCAAAGAAAGTCTCGGTCACATCATTATTAGCATAGATCACGAGCTATAGAATATTTAGAACTTTGTAACTTGGAGCGACCTCCCTTAGGGGGAGATTGTTGGAAATACGTTTTACGTATTTATGAAGGATCGGTCGCTCCAACGATAATTATGTAATGGGCTCGTGATCCACTTTGTAAGTATATAGTCCATATAGCCCACATGTAGGGTGGGCTATATATATACCCCTCCTAGCATGTTAGGAGGGGGTTGGTCATTCACTTTACACTTAATCATTTTATCTAATTACTTTCTCTCTCTACTTTCCTTCCCTCTCCTTTCTCTCTCTACACTTCATCTTCCTCCTTCCCCATTTCCACCATTAATCAATAGATCTAATCCTTCATTTAACAAATCCTTAGATTTCGTAGACCTTCAATCCCATAGCTTTTAGATGATTTCGATATAAACAAGAAAAAATGGACAGCTGGCCATGGGTCCGTATCTTTGAAGCTAAGGAAAGGCTGTGAATGGACAAAATACCCCTGGTCCATCAGCTTATATAAACCCCCACCCTCTCATTTGTAACAAGTTAGTTAGTTTTAAAAGTTTATTTTTCTCTCTAGTTTTCTTTGTATTTTCACTTTCAAAAATAGATGTAATTTTATTTCAAGCTTTGTAATCTTCAAGTTTTTAATAAAAGTCAAGTTCTAGCTTCATCATATTCTCATTCTTCCTTTCTTTTTAATTTTATAATAATCTATCTTATTATTTTGGGATAAGTGTTTATAACTTTTTTTCAAATAAGTTTTGATTTATATAAAGTTTGAAATAATTAATTTTATTTTAAGCTTACTGTTGCCTTATTTTAGTAGATCTAGCTTATTTGTGGAGTAATCATTTAATTAGCTTTTTAGCTTTTTAAATCTCATAAGTCCTAAGCTTAGGCTTACGACTTATTTATAAGCTAGCTTTTTATTTAAGCACTTTTAGTTTTCATTAAGTAGTTTTTTAGATCTATTAGATTTAAGTTTTAAAAATTAAAAATACTTTCAAAAAAACCAAAAAAATAATTAGATCTATTAGTTTTTCATATTAGAAAGTTTAGATATATAAGTTTAGAGTTTAAAATTTAAAGTATTTTTATAAAACCTTAAAAAATAGTTAGATCTATTAGGTTTTTAAATAGATTAAGTAGATATATAATTTTTAGCTTTAAAATTTAAAATACTTTTATAAAACATAAAAAATTATTTTAGATCTATTAGTCTTAATTAAATCTCTTAATCATTTAATAATTATTGCTTATTATTCTAACCTTTTATGTTTTCTTTGATCTCGTCGTATCGATCTATCATTTTTGAAGAAGAGCTTATAGTTGATTAATTCGGTTCAAGTTGATATGGTTTGAGGTTAGAGATTGATTTGGGAGGCCGTGTACTTTACGGGCCAAATTCGGGTTTAGCTTTTGATAGTTTTGTTATTGGGAGACCGTGTACTTAATGGGTCGTATTTTGTTGATGTTGTTGATGTTATTTGTTTTAGAGCGGTTTTCTACGGACTACGGGTACTAAAGCTCTCCTTTTTATTTTTCTAGTTTAATCGCTTTAGTTTTATTAATTACATCGTTATAGTTTAAATTGTTTTTAATAAAAGTTATATTTTTTATAAAAATCGGTTTAATTACTTTTAGTAATTATTATTTGTGTTAAAAATAGTTTAAAAGTTTTTAAAATTGGATTTCATTTAGATAAGCTCATTATTAGTAAAAAGTTTACACCTTTTTGTGATTATTAAGCTTATTAGTATATAAAGCTTGTAGCTTTATCATCTAAAAAGATTAATAAGCTTAAAAGGTTGAAGCTTTATGCTTATTTTTAAGTTTATCTTTGTGAATTCATTTTTCGTCACTATTACTTGATATTACGTGCTTGCATTAGATTAATTTCGCATTTAGATTTATTTTTAATTTTAGTTTATTTTGTTGCATCTATATTTAAATTTGTAGTTTAATTTTTACGTTGCATTTTAGATTAATCTTACGTGAATTAATTACGCTTTTATTTTTATATAGTCCTTAGCCTATATATTTTCCCCATTTTTTCGCTTAAATAGACATAGATTACCAAACAAGTATTATTAACCAAAAACGATTAATCTCTACATTAAAATTATATTTCAATTCGAGTCGAGTCGAGGAACGAAAAAATAGAGATAAAAAGAATTGAAAAATTCATACATTAAATTGGCGCGGCTACCGCTTCGCTCGTTACGATTGACGATTTTTCGTGAGAAGCTTTGGATTTTGGGATCCGTTCAATTTTCGAACGTTAATTTTCTTGTTAAAAAATCAAAAGCATAAAAAATACAAAACTTAAAAATACAAAAAAATAAAAATCATCAAAAGCAAACTCTTTCCTAAGATTTGCACCAAAAAAAATAAAAAATCCAAAAGTAATACTTTTCCTGAAGTATTACACCAAAAATATTACGTATTATTGTTAGTTTTCTTATTTCGATTTCATTCGTTTTTTATTGTGAATATATATTTTTCTAAAAAATACAAAAAGATTTTTCTTTTACTATATTGTATTACGTAGAACAATCAACTTACCTACTTCCAAATAAGACCTTAGTTGGGATTTCATCACCTAGTTATTGTATTCGAATCCAAAACGGAAAAAAAGGCAAAATAGATAAATACTAGTAAAAAGTTTGAACTCGATTTATACAAACTATAAGGTGGGTATAAGGCGACGCGCTATAAAAGGCCATCTAAGGAAAAAGGTTTTTAAGTGTTTTGTGCCACCTCGTTTCCCCGCTTGCTTGTGCGTATATTGAGAGGGACGACCGATTATTGGTTTGCCAACTCAAGTAGTATTACGTATATATTTTTTGTAGCTTTTTAATATTGAACCTCGATAGGGATAATCCCTTTCCTCTCAAAGTCGGCTGAGGTCTCCTACCTCATTCCTCAAGTTTAGTTGTATGCGCACTCGCGCGCGTGCACACATACAAAGTGGTGTACCAAATATTTATAATTCTTCCAAAAAGAAGAAGAACAACAAAAAGATCGTCACTCAAGCCGATCCCGAGAATCGAGCTTTCGACAATACGATGGCAACGGATAACCGACCTATGATCGAGATTCTGTAATCACACGTTAAGGGAAACGATGACGCTATCGTTGTCCCCGCAATTGGAGCAAATAATTTTGAAATTAAAACGGGTTTTATTCAAATGGTTTCCGCTATACAATTTTTGGTCCGTTCCCAAGATGACCCCCATGATCATATTAAGAGATTTATCCATTTGACTAACACCGTCAAATACAATGGGGTGCCACAAGAGGCCATTCGTTTACTTCTCTTTCCTTTTTCCCTCGAGGGACAAGCCCGGATTTTGCTTGATAAGGAACCATCTTAAAGTATCACCACATGGATTGATTTAGAGACCAAGTTCATTAACTACTTTTTCCCACCATCGCGGACCACCGCTTTAAGGAATGACATCATTACCTTTGAACAAAAATATGGGGAAACGTTTAGTGAGTCTTGGGACCGTTTTAAGGAGCTTTTACGAAAATGTCCACAACATGGTTTTACAAAAGTGCATCAAATCAATACGTTTTACAATGGTTTAACTCTTAATGACCAAGACTCACTTAATAGTGCCGCGGGGGGGTAATATTCTTGTGAAATCCATGAACGAGGCTTGGGCAATAATTGAAAACAAGGCAAAAGTTCAAACCAAGAGTGTACAGACTACAATTGCTAGTGCTAGTGATAATGAGGTGACTAATTAAATTAAGGAGCTTACTTCAATTGTGAAACACCTTGTTTTAAGAGATAACCCTCCCACTACACATGTAAATGCCTTAAAAGAGACTTGTGAAACGTGTGAGACTTGTGGTGGACCACATTCATATTATAATTGTGACAAGGTTTACAATCAACAACAACAAGTTTATGCTTATAACACCAATGCAAATGAGAAGGTTCACTTTAAACCAAAGGTTGATGTTAACCATTTGTCTTATAAGAGTACTAACTATTTGGCTCCCCCGGGTTTTGTAGCTCCACAAAGACCACCCCCACCCGCCCAAAATACCCAATACCAAAATAGGAACCAAGGTCCTCAAATGGGTAATTTTCAAGGAAATTCAAACACAAGGGGTTTTAACCAAAATCAAGGGAATTTTCAAGGGCAAAACCAAGGGTTTAATACTCAAAATCAAGGCTTTAATAACCAAGGTTTTCAAATTCCTAATCAGTTTCAAAATCAAGGGTTTAATAATCAAGGGTTAAACAATCAAGGGTATAATCAAATGAACATGCATAATCCTCAAATGGACTTGGTTCTACAAAAATTTACCGAACATGAGAGAACTATGAAACAAATGCAAGAGTACACTGATAAGAAGTTCGTGCAAATGTTGCAAGCCCTTAGAGCCCAAGGATCCTTACCTTCTAATACCGAGATTAACCCTCGTGCTAATGTGAGTGCTATCACTACTCGCAGTGGAGCCACTTTAGTGGGACGTTCCATCTCTTCGCCCATAAAGGAGAGACAAGGCCCGGAGGTCATAATGAGTAATCCTACTCCCCCTTCGGTGATTCCCCCCACTACCACTCCTAGTACTAGTTCTCCATTGCCTAATGAGCCTAACCATAAGGTTGTTCAAGAAGCGATTCCTTCTCCTTCTCAACCTTCTACGTCTAAGCCTAATATCCCTTATCCCTCTAGGTTGGACAAGGCTAAAGAGCTCACCAAAGATGACGTTCGTGTTTCCAACTTTTTGAAAATGATTTCACATGTTAACATTAGCCTTATTGAAGCACTTGCTCAAATGCCTAAATTTGTGAAAATGTTCAAAGATTTGCTCAATAAGAAAGAAAAAATGGTTGAGCTCGTTAATACTCGTTTAAATGAGAATTGTTCCGCGATTCTTCTCAAAGAGCTTCCCGAAAAGCTAGAAGATCCCGGACGATTCGTGTTACCTTGCTCATTTCCTCAAATTCATGATTGTATGGCTTTAGCGGATCTCGGCGCTAGCATCAATCTTATGCCACTCTCGGTATGGAAACAATTATCATTACCCGACCTTGTACCGACTCGCATGAATCTCGAGTTAGCTAATAGAACTCTCGCATACCCCGTTGGTATTGCCGAAGACGTTTTTGGTTCGAGTTGGTACATTCACTTTTCCCGTGGACTTTGTTGTAGTCGACTATGAGATGGATCCTCGTATTCCGTTAATACTTGGTAGACCGTTCTTAAGAACCGGAAAAGCAGTAGTTGATGTAGCCGAAGGGGAATTAATTCTTAGGGTAAGGAATGATCAACAAGTGTTTAAAATGGGGAAAATGGTAAATAAATCAAACGGAAAAGAATCGGTCAATATGATTGATGTGCTTAATTTTGATAATGAAGAAAGTTTTATCAATCCTTTTGAAACTAAAAAGTTTAACCTTAATGATTTTGTGGTACATTCAAATCCACTTTTTGAAATTTCAAATGATAATCCACTTTTTGAAGAAAATGAGGAAGCTAATTTTAGTGATGTCTCTTCTTTAAGTGATCATTCCACTTTGGATTTTGAGGATACCCCACTCTATGACACCTATAGTGATGACACTTCTTCAAGTGCTCACTTTCCTTTCAATCTTAGGGAGACACCTTTAGAGCCTCCAATCTTTGATACCCCAATCTACGATGACTATGATGACGACACTTCTTTAAGTGATCTCATTTCTTTGGGTTTTGACAAGACACCTAGTGAGCCTAATGATCCTATTATCTCTATGAGTGATCCTCCCATTCTTGAGTCTCCCTTTGACTCTTATATTCCTATATTGGGGGTTACGACTTTTGAAAAGGATCCTCCACCTTTAGAGATTGCCCCTATTTTAGAGGATATTCCATTTTTGGAGGATTTAGATATCTTTCTACATTCCTATTTTCCTCACGAGGATGAGTTTTACTATGACTCCGATGATACTTATGTTTTCACATCGAGTTTGGAAGAGGACGACTCCCCCACTTTGGATTATGATGACATTTTGAGCTTTAATGTCAACACCTCTTGCTATTTTCCCGTTAAGGAACCGGTGTTTGATCCCGAAATAGAGACTTTAGTGCTTTCATTCCAATATTACCATAACATCTTTCCTCGTAAGAAATTTTTGACTAAGGGTACCCCTCTTTTCTTTGCCTTGTGTGATTTTACCACCTCGGGGTTTAATTCCTTTCATGATGGAAATTATGTGTTTGACCCGGGTGGCTTTTCATGGGGTATTCCTTATATGACTTTGTTTCACCCTTTATCATGGAGAGATTTTCCTCCCTTGGAAATCTCGGTTTTTCCATGATTTTTCCCATTTGAATGATGATATTCGGGAAATCGAGTCGAGCTAGAGACTCGTGATAAATAAATCAAGCATCGTATAACTAGGTTAGATTTTTACCTTTTCCATCCTTTCCACCCTTTTTCACCTTCGCCCATTTCCACCAATAAGTGTAGGGGGAGCCAAGTAGGTTGTTTGTGTTGTGATGTTGTGCAGGGACATGTGCTTTAATGATCCACTTTTGGTGTTTTTGACGCGACCCGTGATCCCGTGTTCCCGTGTACCCGGTTTCTTTGATAAGTTTTTGCTATTGTGGTTCATACTTGTATATAAATAAGTTGAATAAATGTAATCACTTTAGTTGTCTCTTCCTTAGCTCGATTTAAACAACGTACTCAATGTCCTAAGTGTAGGGGAGTTTATTCTCCCACATACTTAAACATTGAGGGGAATGCTTATATTAAGTGTAGGGGGACTTCTATCGAATTTTAGTGGACTTTTCCATGAATTTGACCTCATTTAACCAGAAAATTAAAAAAATTTCAACATTTTTCAAAATTTTTTATCTATTTTGGCCTAGTAGTATTTCCATTTATTTTCTTTTATTTTCTTTCCTTTTGTCATCGCATCGTATGAATAAATTCCATTTCAAGAATAAAGTAAAAAAAAATATAAATAAATGAATAAAATGGTTTTAACAAGTTTAGATGTCTTTGATATATTAGGCCCGTCGTGAATATTTTGACTCAACCCGAGTTTACTTAACCAAGTTTACTCTAGCTAGTATCCTTAAACATATGGACCTTAATTGGTTTATTAGGCTAAGCATCCACGAGTCACATTCCTTGAGATTTTAAATTGTGGAGAACGAGAGATGATGTAAAACCCAGATTTAAAATCCCTGAATAATAAATACGCTGCCTCAGTTTTTATTAAATACTACAACAAAATAATTACCCATAAGATAATTATTAAGTTCAGAAAATAAATAAATAAACATAAACAGTATATGCAGTCTCAGTTTCATTAAATATTACATATAATAATTATTCAAGAAATAATTATTAAATTCAGAAATTTAGTTTCAGAAAAATATTACGAATGTGTATTAACATACAGAAGATATATTACATTTCAGAAATTTTAAACGCGAGAGGTAAAAATGAATATACGTAAATAAATCTAAAGTTAAAAAAAATGAAATAACTATACAAATAAGGGGGCCAGCTGTCTTGTTAAACAAAGAGGGAATACATGGGCTTTAAGGCCCGGCCTTATGAAAGAAAAAAAAGGAACGGGGGTTTACCCTACTACTCTCACAAGCAGGAAAAAATATATATATATTAGGGTGGTGGCCGCCGAGTAAAAAAAAAAAAAGAAGGATCGAGATTTGATGGCGTCTGATGTTTATATTCTTTCCTTTCACGCAAACCAAGGTAAATCCCAATCGTAGTTTTCCTTCATTCTGTTTCTTTATTCACGATCCAACAGGGGTGTCGGGTTTGTGTGGGTTTCTGTCTAAGCTGTGAGACGAGGGTGGTTTGGGTTGGACGACCACAAACAAAACACGACCAGGGGTGTTTGTTTAGCATCACGTGAGAACCACAGAACCAGCAGGGGATGTTTTGTTGCCCAGACCTGAATCAAACACGACCACGGGGTGTTTGGGGTTTAGCTTTACCACAACAGGGGGTGTTTGGCTTTTCGAATAACAGAAACAATCACAGCAGGGGTGTTTGGGATTACTGGGCAGTTAGGGGGTGTTTGGATCTGTATAAAAAAAATATATATATATAACTAGCAGTGGGAACCATTTAAAACTAGCAGTGGGAACCATTTAAAACTAACAGCGGGAACGGATGTAAAACTAACAGTGGGAACTTTATGATACAAGCAGTGGGAACATTAGTAATAGCAGTGGGAACTTATATAAATTGTAGTCAAATTATTTTATAAATAAGCTTTAAAAATAAAGTTAAATAAAATTGTTATTTTAATTTATTTTATTTATTTAATTAGTAAGACAAATTTATTTTAATGTTGTTCTTGTAACTAATTAAAGGTCGGATTTAACTATGATTCAATTAATAATTATTTCAGAAAAACTAAATTGGAGAAACCTTTCAGATTTTAGTAGTTCTATTTATGGCAGGTTACTATTTATAGGAATATTTTAATACCAGATTTCAGTAGATTACCATAATCAGAATACCGTATAATATACATTGATCAAGAATACAAGATCTACGATATTCAGTAATTATTTAAAGAACAGTCAGATTATCAGAGATACATCGGACTATAAGATTTACCAGATTATACATAAACAGAAATAAAGAATAAAATAAATCAAACTAAGAACAGATAAAATCAGTAACAGTAAATAGTAATCAGACGACTTATTTCCGTCCATTATTTTTGTAGTATCCGTGAAGTCGGAGTAGATCTTTCAGCTTCCGTTCTTATTTCATTACTGGACACGAGGTACGGATTTTCCGTACTTTCAGTAAGGACTTCCTTTTTACGCATGATTAGGATTCCCCGTCTTCAGCCAAATGTTTTTCCCAGTATATGTTTAAGCTTATTGTAATCATGTTAATAACTAAATAAACTGCCTGAGCATTATATACAAGCACGGCCAGTTTATGTACTAGTTACGGAGGTACCGTAACCACGGCACTAGAGGCACCGGTGTCGTGACTCACATGCAGGAGAGTGATATCCTGCATCGTCCCACTCATGTTTCAGTTTGGCCATTTTTGTATGTATGTTTAGTGGGGCGTATGGATGCATCCTAGGCTTATATATGTTACAAGTTATCAGGGTGAATGTGGTGTGTGCTCTACATCCTTCACATTGGAGCTGATCCCTCCACCCAGCACAGTTATTTAGAGGTCACCCCTCTATAGCATGACGAGGTCACCCCTCCAGTTATTCATGCACGGTTGTTACCGCACGTGACCTATATAAGCTCTGGCAAATAAAATACAGTAAATGCATGTTTTCAGAATTAATAGTTATATTTCAGTATCTGTATATATGAACCAGGTTTCTCAGAATTTTATGTAGAGTTCTACCACATGTTACATATCAGTCTTACAACTTCAGTATTCTATCGCCTGTTTCATTCAGTATATTCTTATCATGCTTTATATCCGTTCACTGAGCGTTATGCTCAGCCGTAGTTCCTTTCATGTTCTAACGGCAATTACCCCAGGACGGTCTTAGGATTCTGAGAGCATGTGCATTTGGATGGAAGCTATACAGACTTCTTACTTTATGCATTTCTTACATTATTCTGCTTATTTGGGATATTGTTTAGTCCTTTCCTTCAGTATTTTACTTTTCATGTTTTGGGCTTATGTTTGGATTACCGATGTTTGATTCCGGTATTCCTTTATGGTCAGTTAATGTTTTAGGACATTTACCTTATGCTTTGATGACACGCCATAAATACACGTAACGGTCCACTTATCCAAGTGGGGTGTTACAATTATGGTATCAGAGCCAGGTTCGACCTGTAGGCTCTAAAACTTGACCTGTGACTAGTGGGTAGTCACCAGGAACTTCCCAAATTTTGGCGTTGTTATCTTTCATGTTTCTCATGCATTTATCAGTCAGTTTCCTCCAGTTATCAATTGGTTTTCTTAAAGTTTTTGACTAAGTAAAATGTTGGTACAGGACTGGCCATATTTAGTCGCATGTGCTTTGCTGCGAATTTTGTTTTGGTGAACCGACCCATAGGCGTTCACCCTTGTCCGTTCAGAGTTTGTATTGGTAAACCGACCATATGCGTTTACCCTTACTCATGACAAATTCATGTTTTCAGTTAAGTATTACTTGGTGAACCAACCATAAACGTTCACCATTGTTCATGTCAAATTTCATGCTTTTCAGTCGAAGGTTGTTTTGTGAACCGATTCATAGTTGTTCACCTTTGCTCATATCATGACATTTTATGAAATTTTGACAAGCATGGATTGGATTACCGCTATCCATATTTAGTCCCAGATTGTAAATCCTATACATGACAGTTCTCATGAAATTTTGACAAGTATGGATCGACCCAGAATCGCCCACACTTAGTCACATACTTCCTACTATAAATACTGTGAATTAAACCATAACTATCCACATCAGTTGATATTAGACCTAGTTGATTATTCTTCTATGTTCTTTGTATCAGTCAAGGTTGTACTCTCAGGTGGATGTCGTTATCATGCTGGTTAAGTTCATGTCTCCTTATGAGGATTACGTTTTCAGCAAGGTGATGATATTTTCATGCTAAGATACAGAAGAATTACATTAAAATCCTATTTCATGATAAATCATGTTGTCTTCATACTGAACATTGATGGAACTCCGGTTAATCATACTTTTCAGCCTATGTACAGCCAACATTAAGTCTACGCAGGAATTACAGGCTATAATGTTACTTATTTCAGATCAGTTTACTACCGTTTAAATCAATTTAATTCTTTGATCATGTCAGACAAGCGACACCAATATCGATCATTACATAAAATTTCCACCAGTGCCATGTACAGTATTCCATATGCACCTCATGTATAGTGTCTCAGTTATACTTCATGTACATTATTTCATGTGTACTCCACGTACAGTGTCTCAGAGATACTCCATGTGCAATATTCATTTTGTACTTTATGTACAGTAGTCTAGGTGTACACCAGGTACCCTACTCCATGGATATTGCTAATCGATCCTCAATCATCTCAGGCGTTTCCACTTGTCGATATTCTACCAAGTGCTGATGCTGCTCGTGAGTTGAAGATTTTACCAGATGCTGATGCTGCTAACACTTTGAAGACCTCACAAATGCTGATGCTGCTGATACTTTGGAGATTTCTCAAGATGCTGATGTTGATGCTGTTATACTATAAAGACGCTGCAGAGCAAGGACGAAAACTATAAATCTGAAATTTCTGACAAGAGTAAATTTCAACCATCAAACTCAACCATTCCATTCCATGCTTTTACTTTCTTAGCTAAGTGTCACACTTTACTCAGCTAACCTTTCATCCAGAAGAGTGGGAACCGGAACCCAGCCGGCCACTCAGCAAAATAGTTACATGAATCACGGTCATGATAATGACCATCATAAATTGACAAACAAAGCAGTAGTGACAACCACCGTGCTTATAATTAATCAGTCAGTGAACATCGGAACTCCGGAACGGACATGACCATAAATACAGAGGTCAGTAGTCTAACCGGTCCACCAATCCTAGCAGTTTCCAAAAATATTCAGCCTTATTCAGATTCATCTACTAAAAAATATGTCAAGAAACAAGTCTCAGGTATCATTGCGGAAGATACATATCAAGACACCAGTCATGGTACATGTCATACGAATATTTTCTAAAAATACGAGTCAGAACTCATAACTCTAGTATGTTTCTAAACTAGTCCCTCAGTATTAGACTTTGAATCAGTTGATGTTTATACTTCAGTGCCTTTCACATCGATCTCATATGCTCTAAGATTGTTGTAGAGATGATCAAACGAAATTATTTCCAAATCATCTCGTGTGCTGAAGTGCATAGCCATTGCTTTCCACTCTGGTGGAACACTTCTTAAGAATTTTAGATTAGCTTCTTCATTAGGAATTACTTGTCCATAAACTGCTAGCTGAATAAGCAACTTGCTGAACCTTCCATATCCACCATGTATTCCCTCTATACTGGTAATTGAGAAGTTATCAAATTCTTGCTTAAGAACAATCTTCTTAATTTTCTTAGATTTGTCATTGCCTTCAAATCTAAGTTTTATATCATCCCACATAGCTTTGGCATCTTTATAATGATGAAAGATTGGTAGAATGTCTTCAGAAAGAGCCATAGCCAAAGCAGTTCTGGCTTTTCTTACTCTGATCTCTGCTTATATCTGCTCAGCAGTTACAGTAGGTAGAGCATAGCATGTACCGTCTGGCAACCAATATAGCTTCTTTGGTGTGTTCCCATTCTTGATAACTTGCCACACGGTATGATCTGTGTGATTCAAGTAATGTTCCATCTGCATAGCCCATGTCTCATAATTGTCACCTTTGAGAACTGGGAGTTTAACAGCAGACAGAGTATGAGAAGGTGTTGGTGTAGAGGTAGCTACAACATTCACAACTTGAGCACCTTGTGCTAGTGTAGGATGCACAACTTGTGATTGTCCCTGTGGAATAGGATCAGGGATCTGAGCATCATTCAAGTGAGCATTATCACCATCTGGTTGAGACATTGAGATTTGGTATGTGTGGAGTGTTTGGGATCGTGGTCTTCTTTTTCAGAGTTTCTTAACATGCTCTGATACCACTTGTTGATCCCTTTGGTTGGATCTATATTCTGTTAAGAATTAGTATAATAGTTTGTAATCAAACTAAAACACTTTGAGCACTCTTACTAACACTAAGTAAGTTATGCGGAATCTAACTTATAAATCACAGAAGAACATAATTACTTTTAACTATTCGATTCTCTTATTAATCGACTTGAATGAGGTACATGAAAGACATTGTACCTATGTTCCTTTTATAGAGTAAGTAACCCTATAAACCTTAGAATATTCTATAAAGATAACTATATCACAGACGATATATTAGCAATGATCTAACTATTTAGGTATATCACATAAGATATACTCTAACTATAACTATGACATATCTTATACAAAGATATATTCGTCCTAATCAACATAGCAGTACTTACTTTATAAGTAGCAGTACTTACTATGTACCGCGTTAACACTAACGGTACTTACATAACACTAACAGTACTTAGAATATACTAACGGTACTTGACACTTAACAAATAATTCCCAACAGATATGATGTACTTAAGACAATGTGTACCACTACCTAGGACAAGGCTAGCTAAGCCTTTGTCTCGGATTTGCTATGCTCGATGAATGTTTAATTCTTTACGGAAATTTGCATGTAATCATTTTCTTATATTATATCTGTTGTGCAATGTATTATATTATGAAATCTTGACATGTTATCCAATTTGTTATGAAATCAATGCATGAATTTTCCTCGTGCAAATAATATAAAAACTGTACTAACATTTGAACTAATAATCTCATTTTGTGTATGATTATAGACAAAGGGTGATTACGCGATCAAATCCCAATAATGCAACCACTTCAAGCGCCGCTAATACCGAATTCCCAGAAGCGACTCAAAATGTCACCGCTGCACAAATCAGGGAAATGATAAATGAAGGCATTACAACAGCTATGGCAGCCAGAGAAGCTGATCCAAATATGAACAATGATCCAAACCTCAATATACGGAGAAACAACACCAATAGCGGTTGTTCTTACCCCGACTTCTTGAAGTGAAAACCCTCATACTACCGAGGAAAAGAAGGAGTTGTTGAATTGATGCAATGGCTTGAAAGACTAGAGACAGTTTTCCGCATCAGTGGTTGTGCTAACGAGAACAGAGTTAAGTTTGCTACATGCACACTACTCGAGAGTGCCCTTACCTGGTGGAACTCTGTGGTCGCTACCCTTGGACATGACACTGCTTATACTCTCACATGGGCAAACCTCAAAGAGAGGCTGACTGAGTAGTACTGTCCTAGAGGATAAATGAAGACGTTGGAAATCGAACTGTGGGATCTAAAATGCAAGAACAATGACATCCTTTGGTACAACCAAAGATTTCAAGAGTTAAGATTGATGTGCACCAGAATGTTCCCTCAAAGGAGCGACAAGATTGAGAAGTATGTCAGCGGACTCCATGACAACATTCATGACAGTGTGCTAGCATCACGACCCACTACCGTTGAAGGTGTTATGGAATTCGCGACTGAGCTGATCAACAAGCGAGCCCGCAATTTGTCTGAAAAGCAAACGGATAACAAGAGAAAGTCAGATGAAAGTTCTTGTAGCCAGCACCAGCAGCCTTCTAAAAGGAAAGACGTTGGGCAAGCCCATGATACTACTCCCACAACCCGCACCAAGAACTACTCAGGATCCAAGCCTAAGTGTCCAAAGTGCAACTATCACCATGTTGTTGGAGGACAATGCCAGGGATGCTACAAGTACGACCAACAAGGCCATTTTGCTCGTGAATGTTAAGCAAATGTTGTTACCTCGGTTCGACCCAATAACAACCCTGGAAACAGCAACAAGGGCAAGCCCAATGCTCGTGGGAGCGGAATTGGGCAACAGGGACACCGAAACCCCACAGGTGGAAGCAACAGTGGACCAAAGAGAGTTGTAGTATGTTACGAATGTGGAACCCCTGGACACGTGAGACCCGACTGTCCCAAGTTGTCCAACCAGAAGAAGGACAACAAGGGAACTTCATCGCAAGTGTACATGGTTGGCAATGCCCAAGCCAATCCAGATTCGAACATCGTCACCGGTACATTTTTACAAAACCAACGATATGCATTTGTCTTGTTTGACACCGGGGCAGGCCGAAGCTTTATATCTACTGAATTCAGTAAATTATTGGAAATCACTCCATCAGTTTTAGACCCCTACTATACTGTAGAACTAGCCGACGGAAAAGTTGTGACGGTTGACACCATTATTCGAGGTTGTACCTTAAACCTTTACAACCACCCGTTTAACATCGATCTGATTCCAGTAAGTCTTGGTAGCTTTTATGTCATCATTGGCAAGGATTGGCTAGCAAAGTATCATGCAGTTATCATATGTGATCAAAAACTGGTTCGTATACCTTGGGAAGATGAAACCTTGATTATACGAGGGGACGGTAACCCCGATATAATCAACACTAGACTTAGTGTCATTTCTTGCACCAAAGTCCAGAAATACTTGGTCAAAGGATGCCTCATTTTCCTAGCACACCTCTCCAGAATTTATGAAGAAGACAAACCCGAGGAAAAACAGATCGAGGACGTACCAATCGTCCGAGACTTTCCCGAAGTATTTCCTGATGAATTGCTGGGTATGCCTCCAGTACGACAAATAAATTCCAAATTGATTTGATTCCTAGGGCTGCACCTGTTAGTAAGGCCCCCTACCGGTTAGCACCATCAGAATTGAAGGAATTAGCCAAACAACTCCAGGAACTATCAGAAAAAGGATTCATTAGGCCTAGCTTCTCTCCGTGGGAGCCCCTGTTCTATTTGTCAAAAAGAAAGATATCTCTTTTCGAATGTGCATCGATTACCAGGAATTGAATAAACTAACGGTAAAGAATCGTTATCCATTACCTCGCATCAACGACTTATTTGATCAACTCCAAGGATCAAGTATGTACTCTAAAATTGATTTGAGATCTGGATATCACCAACTGAGAGTTCGGGAAGAGGATATTCCTAAGATAGCTTTCAGAACTGGTTACGGCCATTTCGAATTCCGAGTTATGTCTTTTGGGTTAACAAACGCACCAGCAATATTCATGGACCTCATGAACCGGGTGTGTAGACCTTATCTGGATAAGTTCGTGATAGTTTTCATTGATGATATACTTGTCTACTCCAAGAACAAGCAAGACCATGCAGAGCATCTGGCACAAGTATTGAAAGTACTCAAGGAAGAGCAGCTCTATGCAAAATTTTCCAAATGCGAGTTCTGGATATCTTGATTCAACTTCCTAGGTCACATCATTGACAACGATGGTATCCACGTAGATCCTGCAAAAATTGAGTCCGTTAAGAGTTGGACATCTCCTAGATCACCGACAGAGATCCGCCAATTTTTAGGCCTTGTCGGATACTACCGCAGATTCATCGAAGACTTCTCCAAGATAGCCAAACCAATGACCAAGCTCACTCAGAAAGGAGTGAAATTTAATTGGGGAGAAAAGGAGCAATGAGCTTTCCAGTTGATAAAACAGAAGCTATGCAGTGCGCCTCTCTTATCTTTGCCTGAAGGCGATGATGACTTTGAGGTATATTGTGATGCATCATACAAGGGATTGGGGGCATTATTGATGCAAAGAAAGAAGGTAATTGCCTACGCTTCTAGGCAATTGAAGAAGCATGAGAAGAACCACACTACTCATGATTTAGAACTCGGAGCTGTAGTCTTTGGCTTAAAAATTTGGAGGCATTACCTTTACGGAACCAAGTGTACAGTGTAAACCGACCACGAGAGTCTACAACATATACTAGATCAGAAAGATCTTAATATGAGGCAGCGTCGTTGGATCAAACTGCTAAGCGACTACGACTGTGAAATCAAATACCACCCAGGTAAAGCAAACGTAGTTACTGGCGCATTAAGCCGTAAGGATAAAGATCCACCCATGAGGGTTCGGGCCTTAACCATGACCATCAATCTAGACCTGCCCAAGCAAATCCTAGAAGCACAAACTCAAGCGCAGAGACCCGAAAACCTCTGGAAAGAAGACATTGGAGGAATGCTTCGAACCGACCTCTCCAAAGAGAAACTGGAACCGAGGGCGGATGGAACTTTGTGCTTACATGGGAGGAGTTGGCTACCCCGTTATGGGAATTTGAGGGACGTAATCATGCACGAGTCACATAAGTCCAAATATTCTATACATCATGGATCGGAAAAGATGTATCAAGATATGAGGAAATTATACTGGTAGCCAAACATGAAAGCGGACATCGCCACTTACGTCCAAAAATGTTTGACATGATCACGTGTCAAGACAGAACACCAAAACCCTCAGGTTTATTAATACAGACCGAGACACCTGAATGGAAGTGGGAAAATATCACCATGGACTTCGTTACCAAACTCCCAAAATCATCACACGGATATGATGCCATCTGGGTGATAGTCGATCGACTCACCAAATCTGCTCATTTCATACCTATCAAAGAATCTGACTCCCTATCCAAGTTGGCAAGGACCTACCTTAAGGAGATCGTGACCAAACATGGAGTACCAGTCTCAATAACTTGTGACCGGGATAGTAGATTCACTTCAAACTTCTGGAGGGCTCTCCAACGCGCCCTGGGTACCCAACTGGATATGAGCACTGCCTATCATCCACAAACGGATGGTCAGAGTGAACGAACCATCCAGACCCTAGAGGACATGCTAAGGGCATGTGTAATTGATTTTGGAAGTGGCTGGGTCGAACATATACCCTTGGTTGAATTCTCCTACAACAATAGCTACCACGCCAGTATCAAGGCCGCCCCTTTTGAAGTCCTCTATGGAAGAAAATGTCGCTCTCCTGTGTGCTGGGCAGAGGTAGGTGAGTTCCAACTCACTGGGCCTGAATTGATTCAGGAAACTACCGACAAAATTGTCCTTATAAAACAGAGACTTCAAGCTGCTCGCGATTGACAAAAGAGCTATGCGGATCAGAAACGTAGACCCGTGCAGTTCAAAGTAGGAGATCACGTCATGCTAAAAGTGTCACCATGGAAGGGAGTTATATGATTTGGAAAGCGTGTAAAGTTAAATCCACGATATGTGGGCCCTTTCAAAGTGGTAGCCAAAGTCGGGGAAGTGGCTTACCGTTTAGAGCTGACACAACAATTAAGTCGGATACATCCCACCTTCCATGTATCTAATCTGAAAAAGTGCTACGCTGAGGAACCTTTGGTTATGCCCTTAGAAGGAGTCCAGATCGACGACAAATTCCAATTCACAGAGAGACCAGTGGAAATCATAGAGAGAACAACCAAGAAATTGAAACGTAGTCGCATCCCGTTAATCAAAGTGCGATGGGACTCAAAAAGAGGCCCCGGGTACACCTGGGAACGGGAAGACATCTTCAAAGCCAAGTACCCACATCTTTTCACTTAAAAGATAACTACGTTTTTAGTAGCATTGAGGACAAATCTAAAATAACGGGGTGGTGCTGTAAAATCCATGATTTTACCATGATTAAATGTAATAAAGTTTCACCCAATGATCCTAAGAACATTCACTCAAGTGTTATATTTCAATAAGATGTGTGTGAACTTGTCCATTATGTACTTATACTTTTACATTCATCCTTGTTGTAAATAGCTACATAACTTAAACCATGTATTTAGAAACTAGGAGAACAAGTAATGAAATGTATAACTAATTAGGTATACATAACATGTAACAAAATTGAGAACTATGTTACCATCATACATATATAGTCGTGTATGCATATGTGTACATCATAAGCATACTTGCTCCATCTTGGACTAGCCCAAGATAGCCTCCTCTTTGTGTGCTAGCCCAACATAAGCCCACAACAAGCCCACCTCTCTCTTTGGTTAACCTTACACGACACACAAATGCATTATGTGGAAGAAGAAGAGTTGCCTAGGAAATGAAAAGTGTTACACTTGGCACAAGGGTTCTTACCAAGGTAATCATACCTTTTGCCTTGCCATTTCTCTTTCTTCTTTAAGCCGAACACACACACACAAACACTTTTCATTCTCTCATGCAAATCCAATCTCACTTCTCTCTTTTCCTTTCTCTCTCAAATCATTCGAATGCATCCAAGAATATACATTAAATCCACTAGATCTTTGTCTCATCTTAACTACTAATCATTTAGTAGCATCATCACCTTTGGAATCATTATAACAAGACCTAGCCGAAACCTCAAGGGTCACAGCATGGTTATAGTTAGGGTTTTCATCTTCATCAAGATTAGATCCCTAATCTCCTTTGTCCTCTAAATATTCCTTGGTAACTTTAGCAAGAAAGGTATTACTCCTTATGCTTCTTCATTTTTACTTGCATGCATCAACATCCACCTATAAACACATGTAACAAGCTTGTTAAAATCAAGATTTGATAAAACCATGAACATCTAAAGTCACAGCATATATTGAATACCATTAGTCATGGTTCAAAACTTTTAATAAAGAAACCTATGACTAGTATTCTATGTTTAAATTTGATTTAAAAATCATATGAACCATTTTATGAATTTAAATATAGCCATGGGTTACAAATCTCACTTTTTGGGATTTTGGTTAAGTAATAATCATAAATTTCATAAGTGAACTTGTGTAACTCAAAACCATGAAAAACCATGACCTTAAAGGTCACGGCATAATTAAATGGATACCTATGATTTATGTTATAAGTTTTAAACAAGGGAATATATATTTATACATGTAAAATGGACTACTAAAAATCACTAAAACAATATATATATACAAATATAGTTGTGGGCTATATATGTCCTTGGATGTACTTTAAATGTACATGCATGCTTATGTAAAACCTAGATCTAGTGTTAAGAGTTTGACTTAACATAATAAACATAAAACTAGCATAAAGATCTTATGGGAACATTTGGGGAAAAACAATATAGCCGTGGGCTATATGTTGTTTTCTTGGATTCATGGTAACCTTGGAAACATGCAATAAGCCTAGATAATTAAGTTGGATTTTATAATTATTTATAAGACACAAAACTAGCTAAAAATCTCATCTTGGAAACACAAAGATTAAATTATAGCCGTGGGCTATATATATATATATATATATATATATATATATATATATATATATATATATATATATATATATATATATATATATATATATATATATATATATATATATATATATATATATATATATATATATATATAGCTGCGAAGCCTTCAATGTTGATATGGAGACTTTGCTTCCCGTTCGCTGAACAACCCACCTGTTGCAACACTGAACTATGCTTTAAAGGACGAACTCCACCGATTTTTGAGCTATTGAATTAGGGGATCCGAAAATCCATTTCTTTCTCACTCCCCTCTATCAGAAAAGGAGGCTTGACTCTGAAATGGTGGTAAGGCAAGCTGTATGTATCTAGATAGAAGTAGACCTAGAGCTCTGGGGGCTTTCCAACCAACCTTGTTGACTCGGAGTATTCAACCCCCCATTCGCCTAGCCATCAGATTCCTCCGCTGCCATCTTCGCTTTATATATATATATATATATATATATATATATATATATATATATATATATATATATATATATATATATATATATATATATATATATATATATATATATATATATATATATATATATATATATATATATATATATATATATATATATATATATATATATATATATATATATATATATATATATATATATATATATATATATATATATATATATATATATATATATATATATATATATAAATATATATATATATATATATATATATATGTATATATATATATATATATATATATATATATATATATATATACATATATATATATAGACATATATATATATATACATATATATATATATACATATATATATATATATATATATATATATATATATATATATATATATATATATATATATATATATATATATATATATATATATATATATACATGGACTTATGATTTGGTTTCTTGATTTGTACATAGTTAGATCTTATTTTGGGACACTTATAAGTACATGCAACCTTAAAACAAGTTTTGACTCATCTTAATAAGCTATAATTAAATATAGCCGTGAGCTATAAGCTCATATTAGAGCTTATGACTTGTATGCAACCTTGTAACACATCTAGATCTCATTTGGTACATCAAATAAAACAAACTATGAGTTTTATTCTTTTATTAAGGTTTATAACTAAATATGGATAAGCTAATAATAAGCTTATAAGAAAATCCTAGACTATTACTTACATAAAATGAAAAAGTAGTATTGATGGATTAATCAAGCCCATGCAACATTAGCCCAAGAATCGGCCCAATAATCCCATTTAACAAATCTTAGTATCTTAATGGACTTAAGAATATGCTTAGACCCATTTAAATAATTAATGGACTTAAAAATGTATTTAAGCTCAATTAATGTTTTAAAGGCCCATTTAACAAGTTAGTGGACTTAAAATGTATTTAGGCCCACTAGATGGCCCATTAGATATTTTAGCCCATTTAATGAGCTCATTTAATATTTTGGATATTTAAACAAAAGTTATTATAATAAAATATAACTTATAAAAACTTTTGGACTAAAATGACAATTTATGAAACTTAAGGACTAATACCGTGACATATGAAACTTGTTTTGATAAATTATTAAACACAAGGACTAAAAATATAATTATCCGAAAGTCTAAGGTTTAATAAATACCATCCGTGGCATACTAAACCCTAGGGACCATTTTGGAAATTTTATAAAAGTTATTTTGTCATTTCATAACCCTAAGGACCATTTTTGTAATAATCCGAAACTTAAAGAAGCCCTAGGGACTATTTTTGTCATTTTATGAAAGTTATAAAACGTAAATCTAACTAGGAGGACTAAAACTTCCATAACCCGAAAGTTTAACAAGCCCTAGGTACTAAATGTATAAAATCCGAAAGTTTTACTATGTTTAAAATATGGAGGGATTAGTTTTGCCATATTCCGAAACTTTAACAAACCCTAACCCTAATTCTATTTTTAATTTAGTAAAACTTAAATAAACCCTAAACCATAAGGATTTAAAGTATAAATTCTTAAACTTGTAATCTATAAATTATTTTATAGATACTGAATAATTTATGGGAACTTTAAAGTTAAATAAAATATTTATATTTTTACTTTACAAAAATAAAATATTTATATTTTGCTTTATGAAATAAATTGTATAAACAATACGGATATGTATTATTAATACATGTACTCATATACTTTTAAGAAATAAATTATATGAACGTTAAATAAATTGAATACTAATACGTTAACAAATATTATAAGTCGAACACTATATGTTTACTTAAATATGGAACTGAATTGTAAGTTTAAATGGTTATTATTGATACATGTACTATGAACGTAAACTAATATTTTAATTAAGACATTTTGTGTTTACTTAAATATGAAACTTAACTATAAGTTTAAATGGATATTGTTAATACTTGTACTACAGTTATTAGATAAATAATGTAGCATTAATAAACTAGTTAAAACTCTATATAAGCATACACATATGATCTTTGTACTATCTATTAAGACTGTACTATTTGATTAGGCATAGCTTTTGGCGTGAGCATTATTTGGATATTCGTATTATACAGCTATTGCCAACTCCCAGATGAGTTTACAGCCCCATATAAACTATTGATAAACTTTTCCTCTACGGGGGAGAAAACATGCAACTATTTTATTGGACATAACAGAATTGTATAAACTTGACTACGATTGACTATTATAGAAACTGTTAAATTGTTGTAAATCGCCCGAATGTTATAAATAGATCTATTAGGGATTGACCATCCCCATCTGGGTGAGTCATGCTCATTGTGCCTTGGCCGGGACAACAGATGTATACCATGTTGGAACTGGGTTTAGGTGTCTTTTTGTAAGACACTACGTTCTCATCTGTTGAGGACTATGGAAGGTTAAGCTTCAGTTTCGAGTAATAGAAAATGTAATCTACCTTTTAGTAAAAATGCTTTGTGCATTGTTACTTCTATAATTAATGTATGTCCAAACTAATTATTATTAATCTTGTAAATTCACCAACTTAATGTTGACCCTCTAAGCATGTTTTTCTTAGGAAAATGAAGTTAGTACGTGATAGGTGCATGGACTCAAGCATCATTGTAATCTGCATTGTAGGACTCGTCAAGGGTTCTATTTGGGAAAAATAAAACAATTTACTTTTATCATGTTGGAGACAACTTTTATAAATTTGTATAACAATCATGTAATCTGTTTTGAATAATCTCTTATCTTATGCTCTATGAACTATGTGCTATCGATCGACCCTTTTGACATCTCCGTTGATAATTCCGCTTATTTTGACCCTGCCTGGGGTGTCACATCATGTTCATTCCATATGTACTCTATGTACCATATCTCATGTGTTACACATACCGTAATCCATGTATATTTCAGTTACAGTACTCAAGGAGTATTCGCTAGTCGATTTTCAATCACCTCAAGCGTATTTCCACTTGTCAATATTCCATAAGATGGCGATGTTGCTCATAAGTTAGGGATTTTACAAAATATTGATGCTGCTCATAATTGGAGACTCTACAAGATGATGATGTTGCATACAACCTGGAGATCCTACAAGACGAAGACAAAGGCGTTAGATTGTAACGATCGGACGAGGAAGATGCTTCACCACCAGACGATTTCCATCACAATCCATGTCTTTACCTTTTTAGTTAAGTGTCACATGTCATTCAGTTGTCTGTTCAGGCATATGAGTGGGAACTGGTACCAGCCGGCCACTCAGCTAAAAATAGTTACATAAATCATCGTCATGATAATGACTGTCATGGAACTGACAGAGAAGGATGTAGTGACAACTACCGTGACAATATATACTTTGCAAACGACAGAAACTCCGGTAACAGGCGTGATCAGAAATACAACGGGTCAGCAGTCCAGTCGATCCGTCAAGCATAACAACCTAAGAATTTCAACTTTATTCAGTGTCACATCTGGAGACACGTGTCAAGACATCCATCAAGACAAATGTCTCACAGTATTTTCTGAAGACGCATGTCAAGACACCAGTCAAGACCCATGTCAAACGTATATTTTTAAAACATGAGTCAAGACACACGACTCACGCATAATTTCTGAACTAGGCCTCAGTAATTTAGGGTACCCTCCAAGGGGTATACCCATCCTGTTGAGCCATGTGCTAATCAGGCCTCTAAAATCTCAGTACCATCGCTGACGTATAGTTCATGTTTGGACACGCCGTGTTTGTTCTGTATGAGACGGGCGAAACACACTCAGTGAGATCTACTACGTTTACGTCATGTATTGACATGGCACCTTCATTTTTCGAGCACAACTACCTGTATTCCACGTCCATAAAAGACGTCGTTGTATCACCCATGTATATAAGGGCTTTCATTTCAGTTTGGTGACAAGATCCTTTCTGCTAACGCACTTCCTTGGACAGAGGCGAGTACGATAAGATTCTGATTATGGATTTATTAGCAGCATGACGCGCTATGATTATTTTCCAATTATCATCGAGTCATCTTAGGTGATATTCAGATCCCTGAATACAACCATCATGTGTTGATACTGAAAAAAAAATCGGAACAAAATACTTCTATCTTATGAGCACAAACTTCATTATTCCATGGCTACGAAGACTTTCTAGCTACCCTTCATGACGAGATTTTCTGAAGTTATTAAATCCATAACGGGCCGATTCCCAGAGTACATTCCAGAAGAACTACCAGGTATACCACCATTCGTGAAGAGAAGTTGATAGTGAGCTTAAGGAATCGGAGAAGCGGCCGCAAGGGTTGCTGGAACGAGATTTTAATCGCCGAGCGTGTCACCTTGGGGTGTGCCAGTTATGTTTATCAAAGAAGAAGGACGGTAGCAAGAGGTTATGCATTGACTACCGTAAATTGGACAAGATCAACATTCATAATTGTTATCCCGTCCATAGTATTAATAATCAACCAGATCGACCACCAGACTCTAAATACTCTTCCAAAGATCAATTCACGATCATGTTACCATAAGTGGCGAGTGAAAGAGCAGGACATTTCCGTGGCTGCCTTCTCACATGTTGTGGTTATGATGAATTTGTGATGATGCCTTTTGGTCTCACGGATGCCCAACTATAATTATGGATTAGTTAAATCGAATTTCTATGAATTCTGGACATGTTCGTCATTTTGATCATTTCTAACATTCTAACCTTCTCTAAGTCTAGAGAAGAGCATGAAGACCATCTTCGCATTATGTTACAATTCTACGACAAAAGAAATTTCACACCGAAATTTTTCCAGTACGAATTTTTGGTTGATTATAGTGAAACGCTGAATCACATTGTTTTTTACGGTCAGTTTTATCATGACTAAGTGATAGGTGTGTAAACACCCATCCTTTTACCACTTAATTCGGGCTAAAACGAGACCAAAACACGTATTTAATATCATTTGTTTGGAATTATGCGTGGTTTTTGTGTTTATTGTATTTTCAGAGCCAACCGGATGAATACTGAAGAAAATATGGGATTGCACGGGTTTTACTGAAGAAAAAAGACTCAAGATAAAGTCTATTGTCCAAGAGATGCAAAAGATTTGAAGTCACTGGGTCTATTCGAAGATTTATCGAAGAAAAGGACCAAAGATGGAAGATTTATATAAGTCGAAGAAACTCAAGTCTATTAAACGAAGAAATTAAAAGACGAGTTGAATTTAATCGACAACAAATCCCGAATCAGAATCGAAAACGGAAACTTTTCTGAAAAGACGAAAATGCAAGAAGAACGGGAGAAAGCCCACTCACCAACTAAAGGACAAGCCTATATAAAGAGTTCCCTCACACACATTTAGAAGCTAGCCTGGAGCTTTCATTTTTCTTTTCCCCACTTTTTCTTCCTGGTTCGTAGCTTCACCTTCACCACTAGGGTGATTGGTGATTTTCATCTTTAATTTTCTCATCTTGTAATTTTAATCTTTGGTTTATCTTGTCAAAACATTAATCATTCAATACAAAGCTTTTGTTTAATCTTTCCATTTAATCTTGTTCATCTTCATCTTTATCTTCAAGTTCTTAAGTTTTTATTTTTCTTGATTTGATCTTCAAAAGTTGATGGGATTTGTGTTTTTATTAGTGGGATTCGTTGTTTATGGTGTCTAAATGATTTGTGTTTAATTTGGTAAATCCTTTTTAAGTATTTGGTTTGATTTTGATTAAAATTTGTGTTCCGTGTTCTTCGCATATCTGCTACTGTATCTGATTCCCAGAACTTCCGAATCAAACAAAAAGTTCCGAATGAAGCCTTCATTCGGAAACTTCCGAACCAAGCTTTAAGTTCCGGATCAGTGATTTCCGAGCCAGTAAGTTCCGAATCAAGCAAAATCTTCCCAATCGAGCAAGAAGTTCCGAACCAAGCCCTCATCCGGAAACTTCCGAATCAACCTACATCCGAAAACTTCCGAATCAAGAAAACTTCCGAATGAGTGAATGAATAGTTACTTCCGAATCAGTAAGTTCCGCATGAGTAAGTTCCGAATCAAGGTTTAAAAGTTCCGAATCAAGTTTTCCCTTTAGGTTATTGTTTGTCTACTTGACTGTTTCTTTGTGTTTGTTTGCTTGAATTTCAATTTTAATGTTAATCTTGATTTTAATCTTAAGTTTAATACAAGTCTTTGTTAATCATAATTAAAGTAATTGTCTTTGATTTAACTTTTCATTTCCACTTCTTATTAGACTAGAAAACCAAACCCCTTTATTTAGTACCAAGAACAATCATTCCACTTAAGACCTAGATCAATTCGAGAGGATATCGAGAGTAAATCTGAACCCATTGAAAAAAGCATGTATCAAATGGCGCCGCTGCCGGCTCTTCTCGTTAAGATCAAAAGTTTTTTGTGAGAACTTGGATTTTGGGATCCGTTCCACGTGAACGTTACTTTTTCAAGAAAATTTTCAAAAAAAACAACTAAAAAATATAAAATTTTCAAAAATACAAAAAAAAAAAAAAAAAAAAAAAAAAATTTAAGTTAACAAACATAAAGACCAAAAATATTTGTGCTTTGCTTTTCTTTGTTCGTTCTCTTGCAGGTGTATGCGCACTCGATCCACGTCTTATCAAGAGCCCGAGCCTCTCGATAACTTAGACATGGCTGGTGTACAAAACAACAATAACATACCACCTCCGAACAACAATAATAACAACAACAATCCGCCTTTCAACAACATGAACAATAACAACAACAATGAGCACCTTCCGGATAATCGCCCAATGATTGAATTGCTCGAAGCTCATGTCGATGGCAATACGGATCCAATTGTTATACCACCAATTGCCGCCAACAATTTCGAGCTAAAGTCAGGCTTTATCCAGATGTCTCAGCTCAACCATTCTTGGGACGAACCATTGATGACCCACACGACCATATCAAGAGATTTCTACAACTCACCAACACGGTCAAGTTCAATGGAGTTCCACAGGAGGTTATAAGGTTACAACTTTTTCCCTTTTCTTTAGAGGGACAAGCCCGGCATTGGCTTGCTAAGGAACCGCCACAGAGTATTCTCTCGTGGACGGATTTGGAAACAAAGTTTATCAACTACTTTTTTCCACCCTCTCGTACTACCGCTTTGCGGAATGAGATTATAAACTTTGAACAAAAGTACGATGAGTCATTCAGTGAATCTTGGGATCGCTTTAAAGATCTTTTAAGAAAATGCCCACAACATGGTTTTACCAAAGTACATCAAATTAATACTTTTTACAATGGTTTAAGCATGAGTGACCAAGATTCACTGAACAGTGCCTCGGGGGGTAATCTATTGGCTAAGACTTCCAATGCTGCTTGGGATATCATTGAGAACAAATCTCGTGTGCAAACCAAGAGTGTTAGGACCAATGTTGCTAGTGCTAGCACTAATGACAGTGACAAGCGATTAGACAAAATCACTACGCTTCTTGAATCGCTTGTCACCCACACCGTCAACAACAACAATAGCAACAACGCCAAAAACGCTCAAGTGAACGTTGTCAGCCAACCTTGTGAGATATGCGGTGGTCCCCACTCTTACACAACTTGTACCGCCACCCAAGATTACCCTGCTGAAAATGTGAATGCGGCATATGGCACCTACCAACAACCTGCTTATCAAGCTAGACCTCAAGGTGACCGTAACTTGCTTAGCTACCGCAGCACCAACTATCTTTCACCACCTGGTTTTCCTCCTACCAACCCAAACCAACAACAAAACCTTAACCGCTCTAATCAACAACAACAACAACCTCGACAACCATACATCCCACCTCACAAGCAACAACAACCACCTCCACGTAACAATCAAGTCTACCAACAACCTGCTTACCAACCACCTGCATACAATGCTCCTCCCAACCAAGCCACCACTGCATTACACCAAGAGGTTGCAACCTACATGAGAACCAATGATGTGATAGTGGGAAATCTCCAAGAGGAAGTACGCAATTTGAAGGCAGATTTGGTCAAGCAAGGAAACGATTTGAGAGCTGACATGAGAACTACGTTGGACACCCAAACAAATGACCTGAGGAACATGATGGCTAGTTTCTTCCAAAGTAGTCAACCCTCTTCTTCGGGTACTCTTCCGAGTAACACCGTTGCGAACCCAAGAGGGGAGATGAAAGCAATCACTACTCGAAGTGGTAAAGGTACCAAGGAACCCGAGCTTCCTATACCTCCACCGGTGGTTGTGACTAAGGAGAACGAGTCGCCTGCTCCTATTCCTCCTCCTTCTCCTTCCCCAATTTCTCCACCTCTTCTTTCGACCCCTCCTCCACCCGTGCTTGTGAGTGATCCTATTCCCCTAAAGCCTTCCTCTTCTTCCAATATACCTTATCCTTCAAGGTTGAGGAAAGAGAAGCAAAAGTGCAAGGATGATATTCAAGTTTCGAACTTCCTAAAAATGTTCAAGAAACTGAATTTCAATATCTCCTTCGCTGAGGCTCTCGCTCACATGCCCAAGTATGCCAAAATGTTTAAAGATCTTCTGAGCGACAAGGAAAAGCTCCTCGATCTCGCCAACACCCAACTTAATGAGAACTGCTCTGCAGTGCTCTTAAGGAAATTGCCAATCAAACTTGGTGATCCGGGTCGTTTTCTTATCCCTTGCAATTTCCCGGGAGTAGAGAATTGCATGGCCCTAGCCGATCTAGGTGCCAGTATTAATCTCATGCCTCTAAGTGTTTGGAAGCAATTATCTCTCCCAGAGCTAGTCCCCACCAAAATGACTTTGGAATTAGCTAACCGTACGGTTGCTTATCCAGTGGGGATAGCCGAAGACGTCATTGTAGGAGTCGACAAATTCACCTTCCCTGCCAATTTTGTTGTCGTCGACTACGAGATGGACCCCCGTGTGCCACTCATTGTTGGTCGTCCATTCTTGAGGACCGGTCGCACTCTCATTGATGTTGAAGCCGGTGAGCTTATCATGAGAGTGGGTGACGATAAAGTAGTCTTCAACATGGGAAAGTTATCTAAACAGCCTTCTTCTTACGAGAATATTAATTGTATTGACGTTCTTGATGAGGCTTGTGAAGAACACTTCAAGGATGCTTGTAAAAACATTCCTACCTCTCTTCCCAATGTTGAGACCGTTTCCTCTATCGACTCATCACTATCTCTATTTGGAGAAAGTGATTTCCTTTGGAAAGATTTGGAAGCCACCTTGGGAGATGTGAAGCAAGACAATGACGATTCTACTGCCATTTGGGATGAAGACCTTAGTTTCATTGCAAACCTCCTCAGAGAAGACAATCCTTCCCCTCCATCTCCCACTGTTATTGCTATCGAGACTCCGACTTCGAATACGCCTCCCGTCGACAATCCTCCGGATTTGGAACTTAAGGAGTTGCCACCCCATCTTGAGTATGTATTCCTCGAAGAAGAGAAGAAGTCGCCAGTCATCATTGCTAAGGATTTGAAGGATGAAGAGAAAGCACGCCTTGTCGCTGTGTTGAAAGATCATAAGAAGGCTATTGCTTGGAAGATTTCCGATATTCGTGGAATTGATCCTCACTTCTGCACACACAAAATTCTCATGGAGGACGATTTCAAGCCCACTATTCAAAGCCAACGAAGGGTGAATCCAAAAATACATGAAGTCATCAAAACAGAGGTTATCAAACTTCTTGATGCGGGTATGATTTACCCTATTTCGGATTCACCGTAGGTTAGTCCAATCCATTGTGTGCCCAAGAAGGGCGGAATAACCGTTGTTCCCAATGAACACAACGAGTTGATTCCCACTCGTCTCGTTACTGGGTGGAGAGTTTGTATAGACTACCGCAAACTCAATGATGCCACGAGAAAGGATCATTTCCCTCTACCTTTCATGGACCAAATGCTTGAACGATTAGCCGGTAATGAATATTACTGCTTTCTTGATGGTTTCTCGGGTTATTTTCAAATACCCATCGATCCCCAAGATCAAGAGAAGACTACATTCACTTGTCCCTATGGCACTTTCGCTTACAAAAGAATGCCTTTTGGCTTATGTAATGCGCCCGGGACTTTCCAACGGTGTATGTTAGCTATCTTCCATGACATGGTTGAACAAACCATGGAAGTCTTCATGGATGATTTCTCGGTCTTCGGGGATTCCTTCTCTGCTTGCCTTGCCAATTTAGAACGTATGCTAAAGCGGTGCGAAGACACTCGCCTTGTTCTGAATTGGGAAAAATGCCATTTTATGGTAAAAGAAGGCGTCGTGCTTGGACATAAGATCTCGAAAGCCGGTCTTGAAGTTGACCGTGCTAAAGTCGATGTTATCGCAAAGTTGCCTCCACCTTCAACCGTGAAGGGTGTGAGAAGTTTCCTGGGTCATGCGGGCTTCTACCGTCGATTTATCAAAGATTTTTCTCAAATCGCTCGCCCGATGACCCACCTCTTGGAAAAAGATACTCCTTTTATCTTTTCCAAAGAGTGCCTTGAAGCCTTCAACTCGCTTAAGGATAAGCTAACTAAGGCACCCGTCTTGGTTACCCCTAATTGGGAGCTGCCCTTTGAGTTGATGTGCGATGCTAGTGATTTTGCTATTGGCGCGGTTCTTGGACAAAGAGTGAACAAACACTTCCAACCGATCCATTACGCTAGCAAGACAATGACTGGGGCACAATTGCATTATACGACAACCGAAAAAGAGCTTTTAGCTGTTGTCTATGCTTTTGAAAAATTCCGCCCCTATCTTGTCCTTCCTACCACCATTGTGTACACCGATCATTCCGCGCTGAAGTACTTGTTGACAAAGCAAGATTCCAAACCAAGACTTCTTCGCTGGGTTTTGCTGCTCCAGGAATTTAAAATCGAAATTCGCGATAAAAAAGGAGCAGAAAACTTAGCCGCGGATCATCTCAGCAGACTTGAGGATCCATACCAAGGGGATCATCCGACCAAAGAAATCAATGATTCTTTTCCCTTGGAGACCTTAATGTCTATAAACTCGAAGCCGAATGAAACCCGTGGTTTGCGGACTTTGCAAACTACTTGGCGGGTGGAATTATCAAGGAAGGGTTGACGTCCCAGCAAAAGAAGAAGTTCTTTACCGACATCAAGACTTACTTTTGGGACGACCCTTACCTATTCAAACAATGTGCCGACCTGATTATCCGTCGATGTGTTGATGGACCGGCAGCGTCTGAAATCCTTGATGCTTGCCACAAAGGACCCACCAGTGGTCACTTTGGTCCCAACTACACCGCAAAGAAAGTGTTTGATTCGGGATTTTATTGGCCCTCCATATATCGTGACGCTCACAATATGGTTAAACGATGTGATGTTTTCCAAAAGCAAGGCAAAATCACACATAAAGACGAGATGCCTCAGAATTTCATTCAAGAGTGTGAAATTTTTGATGTATGGGGTATCGACTTTATGGGGCCATTCCCTTCTTCTAAAGGAAACAAATACATCCTTGTAGCCGTTGACTACGTTTCTAAGTGGGTTGAAGCCAAAGCTTTGCCTACTAATGACGCAAGGGTGGTTTGTAACTTTTTGAAAGCTTTATTCGCTAGATTCGGTGTGCCTCGCGCCATTATTAGTGATCGTGGGACTCATTTCTGCAATGACCAATTTGCTCGAGTCATGGCTAAGTACGGTGTAAATCATCGTCTTTCCACAGCCTACCACCCACAAACTAATGGCCAGGCTGAAATATCCAACCGAGGGCTGAAGCGAATTCTTGAAAGGACCGTGGGAGAGCATCGTGCCTCATGGGCTGATAAACTTGATGATGCTTTGTGGGCTTTCCGTACTGCTTACAAGACCCCGATCGGCTGTACGCCTTATCGTCTTGTGTACGGGAAAGCGTGTCACCTCCCTATTGAGTTGGAGCACAAGGCTTATTGGGCCTTGAAGTGGGCTAATTTTGATATAAACAAAGCCGGTGACCTACGCAAGATCCAACTCAATGAGCTCAATGAACTTCGGAATGAGGCTTATGAAAATTCTTTGATCTATAAGGAACGAACTAAGCTCATTCACGACTCTAAGATCAAAAACCGAGAGTTCCATGTTGGAGACAAAGTCTTACTTTTTAACTCTCGGTTGAAAATCTTTTCGGGCAAGCTAAAATCTCGTTGGTCCGGCCCATTCACCATTGCCCAAATTTTTCCATATGGTACTCTCGAGCTCACTCAACCTGATGGACCAAATTTTAAGGTGAATGGCCAACGAGTGAAGTTGTACTTTGGTGAGGACACCTCTAAGGAGGTGATTCCATCCCTCACTACGTTCCCCATGAACTAATTTTGGGTCGAGTCAGGCTCGTGACTCGGTTATCAAAAACAAGCGCTCCTCGGGAGGCAGCCCGAGTATCTATCCTTTTACGTTTTAATCCCCTAAGTGTAGGGGGGGACTTCTATATGTGTTTGTCTTTGTGTGATGATGTGATTACAGGGATAAGTGCACTCTTGGAATCTTTAAAGAACCGTGCTCCCGTGTTATCCAAAATCCGGTTATATCTCTCAACTATCGTGATTCAATTTTCTTCATACTCACATTTGAAATTGATCACGTTAGTCGTCTCTTCCTTAGCTTGAGTTAACCAACGTGCACAATGTCATAAGTGTAGGGGAAACTTTTCCCACATGCTTAAACATTGAGGACAATGTTTATCTTAAGTGTAGGGGGGACTTCTATCGAAGTTTTAAGTGGACTTTTCCATGAAAATGCCTTCAATTAACTGGAAATCATATTTTTCAACATTTTTCAAATTTTTTTTATTTAACTTTGGCCAATTAGTTGTAATTTTTAAATTTTTATCGTTGCTTTCATATGTATATATTCCGCAATAAAGTCAAAAATATTAATAAAGTGGTGTAGCTAGTTTAGAAGTCTTTGACATATTAGGCTCGTTGCGTTTATTTTGACTCAACCCGAATAGACTTATCCAAGTTTATTCTAGCTAGTATCCTTAACCATGTAGACCTTAATTGGTTTATTAGGCTAAGTGTCCACGAGTCTCATTACTTGAGATTTTAAATTGTGGAGGACGAGAAATGATAGAGTCAATTATAAGTCGGTATTCTTGCACAAGCTCACTTGGTGTAATTATTTGCCTATTCTCCCATCACTTGCTAATAATTTATCTGCAATAAGTAAGGTCGTACAATTTGAAAAGTTACTTAGCTTCTAGCCCAAGATCGTTTAAAAGTTGCTCGGTAATGATAAGAGTTCATAGCCAAGGCATAACTTATGAAGCGGGGCGCGAAGATTGGCGAGTCCGAAAAGGCCCTAACAAGGCATGAGGATTCAATTTTATTGCTGAAGATCCAAAGTGATGTGAAAAGCATTATTCCTAAAATCAATATGAAGGATCAAGACTCACGACGAAAAGCAATCAACTCCCATAAAGATCATGGAGAAGTCTATCCGAAAAGACCCTAACAAGGTATGAGGATAAATAGATCCAAGTCCGAAAAGGAGGCGGATCGTTGTATCTCAAAATCCCAATTAGAGATTGAAGAAATAATCATGAAGTCGTGGTCAACAAAGTTGGAGTACCCCTCAAAAGTCTCCAAGTGAAGAAACTCTATTATGATGAGAAGACCATTATCTCAAGAACGTCTCTCGAAGATATGAAGTATGAAGTACATGCCAAATATCGGCCCGAGAAAGGTCTCAAATCGTGAACCAAGTTATGCCAAGATATGAACTTTTTGATATCCCGAGAAGCAGTTTTAAGAGATTTTGTCCTTTAGCTAACTATTGATCAAATCGTCCTACTTTGCTTTCAGCCCTAATAAACTATCGAAATAAGTCCAAAAATGCATCTTCATGATCATTCTAAGACAAAAATAAAATATAAGAGATACACCTAGGAATAAGGGAGTTTAAGCATTTAATTAAGCCATGTGTGTAAGTGTTTGAACTGCTAACTTATAATAACAATGATCTCGTTTTTTAAGCTTAGTTTGGGGAACGTGAAACTTGAGGGTGATAAATCTTCGCAGCACCAAATCCCTAATGTAAATCATCGATTTCTTTGCAAGTTATTTCCATATAGCCATTTTCAAGTTAAAATGGTTTTCTATCCTTTTGTTTCCTTCAAAGTCTTAATTTCCTTTAGTACTTTAATTTTTGTTTAATAGTATTTTAAATAAGGCCAAGGTTGATTAATTATGAGAAAGATGTAAAATTGCTTTATCACTAAGCATTGCATGAGGGCATGGCAATGGTTAAGTGTAGGGGATTTGATAGGTGTGTAAACACCCATCCTTTTACCACTTAATTCGGGCTAAAACGAGACCAAAACACGTATTTAATATCATTTGTTTGGAATTATGCGTGGTTTTTGTGTTTATTGTATTTTCAGAGCCAACCGGATGAATACTGAAGAAAATATGGGATTGCACGGGTTTTACTGAAGAAAAAAGACTCAAGATAAAGTCTATTGTCCAAGAGATGCAAAAGATTTGAAGTCACTGGGTCTATTCGAAGATTTATCGAAGAAAAGGACCAAAGATGGAAGATTTATATAAGTCGAAGAAACTCAAGTCTATTAAACGAAGAAATTAAAAGACGAGTTGAATTTAATCGACAACAAATCCCGAATCAGAATCGAAAACGGAAACTTTTCTGAAAAGACGAAAATGCAAGAAGAACGGGAGAAAGCCCACTCACCAACTAAAGGACAAGCCTATATAAAGAGTTCCCTCACACACATTTAGAAGCTAGCCTGGAGCTTTCATTTTTCTTTTCCCCACTTTTTCTTCCTGGTTCGTAGCTTCACCTTCACCACTAGGGTGATTGGTGATTTTCATCTTTAATTTTCTCATCTTGTAATTTTAATCTTTGGTTTATCTTGTCAAAACATTAATCATTCAATACAAAGCTTTTGTTTAATCTTTCCATTTAATCTTGTTCATCTTCATCTTTATCTTCAAGTTCTTAAGTTTTTATTTTTCTTGATTTGATCTTCAAAAGTTGATGGGATTTGTGTTTTTATTAGTGGGATTCGTTGTTTATGGTGTCTAAATGATTTGTGTTTAATTTGGTAAATCCTTTTTAAGTATTTGGTTTGATTTTGATTAAAATTTGTGTTCCGTGTTCTTCGCATATCTGCTACTGTATCTGATTCCCAGAACTTCCGAATCAAACAAAAGTTTCCGAATGAAGCCTTCATTCGGAAAATTCCGAACCAAGCTTTAAGTTCCGGATCAGTGATTTCCGAGCCACTAAGTTCCGAATCAAGCAAAATCTTCCGAATCGAGCAAGAAGTTCCGAACCAAGCCCTCATCCGGAAACTTCCGAATCAACCTACATCCGGAAACTTCCGAATCAAGAAAACTTCCGAATGAGTGAATGAATAGTTACTTCCGAATCAGTAAGTTCCGCATGAGTAAGTTCCGAATCAAGGTTTAAAAGTTCCGAATCAAGTTTTCCCTTTAGGTTATTGTTTGTCTACTTGACTGTTTCTTTGTGTTTGTTTGCTTGAATTTCAATTTTAATGTTAATCTTGATTTTAATCTTAAGTTTAATACAAGTCTTTGTTAATCATAATTAAAGTAATTGTCTTTGATTTAAATTTTCATTTCCACTTCTTATTAGACTAGAAAACCAAACCCCTTTATTTAGTACCAAGAACAATCATTCCACTTAATACCTAGATCAATTCGAGAGGATATCGAGAGTAAATCTGAACCCATTGAAAAAAGCATGTATCACTAAGCTTACGCGTTAAATAGAAAATCATGCACAAATTTATGTGTTCCAGAGGATCCTACGCTAAGAGATGGTCTAATATACCCAAACTCATAGTTTATCCAAAACTTCTATGAATCCAGTTTCTAAAATGTATCATGATCTCAAACCAAATTTTGGTGGGCGACATGAAACAAGATACAGTTACGTTCATATCTAAAAACCTGACTTACAAGCAGGTTAAGATAGAATTCCAACAAGCTAGCAGTTTATTTCAACCTTTATAAATTTCCAAATGGAAGTGGACAAGATCTCCATGGATTTTGTTACCGGACTACCGCAGGCTCAGAAGAAGCTTAATGTCATTTGGATGACATTCGACCGTCTAACCTAGTCTACACGTTGTCTTTCATCCGAAAGATCATGCAGTTAGTAGTGTTGATCCCTTTGAATATATCTATATCATGTTAAGTATTTGTGCAATAGCTTGTAATCAAAATAGAGCACTTTGAGAGACTCTTACACAACCAAATAAGTTATACGGGATCTAACTTATAAATCAAATAAGAACATAATTACTCTAACTATATGATCTTCTATTAATCGACTTTGGCAAAGGTACTTACAATCTCATCGTACCTATGTTCCTTTTATAGTGTAAGGAACCCTAGAATATTCTATTATGATAAGTATATCACACACGATATATTATCAATATTCTAAACTATTAAGTATATCACATAAGATATACTCCTATTATAACTATGACATATCTTTACTAAAGATATATTCGTCCTAGTCTATATAGCAGTACTTACATTAACACTAACGGTACTTGACATATACCCCGTTGACACTAACGGTACTTGCTAACACTAACAGTACTTTTAATTCTACTAACGGTACTTGGTACTTTACAATAATTCCCAACAAGCAGGTCTGCAGGAAATACAGCAAGAGATCGTACGACTTCATGGTATTCCGTCAACAATCTTGTCAGCTAGAAATTTTTTTCGCGTTCACGTTTACGTTCACATTCACGTTTACGTTGACGCTCTCAGTTACGTCTCACGTTAGCGATTACAACCTTGTACGCATTCATGTCCTTATTCCATCTCACGATTTGCTTTTCACACTCATGTTCATGACGTTGTTCGCGTTCATGATCGTATTCCATCTTACGGCTTACGTTTCTCTTTTCATTTTGTTCTGGAAAGTTTTGTAGAAATCTTGGGAGACCAGACTCGAGTTTAACACGACTATCCATCCCTAGACAGACGTTTTACGTCACATTGTACGTCTCATCTCGTAGCGTTCGACGTCACCTCCTCGGCTATCGCACGTTCATGATATGTATCACATATCATGTTCACCCTACGTTCTACATATTACTTTCACCATATCTCCACGTATCACGTTCACAATTGTTCACGTATTATGTTCACAATTGTTCACGTACTACGTTTCCATATGTCTTGCGTATCACTGCTCAAAGATTATTAATGTCACTTATTCCAGGTTATTTTCGCATCGTAATGTTTCATTTATACGTGCGCGTTAATTCGTGTTCATTCGATCAGATTCATGAGGAGATATCTTACGTTGATAAACCATAAACTTTTGCATATCGTCAAGACTGGGTCATGAAGACCAAAATTATTCCCTTCGTTAAGATCTTTTGGAGGAACCATTCCGAGCAGGAATCCACTTAGGAAATTGAAGGGTCCATCTGGATTTCTTATCCTCTTTTCCTTTCATAATCCGGATATGTTCTTTCAGCCACATCACGTTCCAGATTCTCTTCAGCCACGTCGTGTCCATGTTCTTGTCAGTCATATCGTATCTCTAATTCGAGGAAGAATTATTCTTTTTAGAGGGAAAGAGTTGGAAAATCCGCATAAAATACATCGTAACATTAAATGCATGAAAATACGATTAAATTAAAACTTTAATATTCAATTAATATACTACATGTGTCATGAATATATAATACATGAACTACGTAGACTGATTAATTACTACAAGTATTACCTATAATTAAGTATTAAAACACGATAAGTATTTACGTATAATACTTAATACATGACAAGGACTAAAACACGAGAGTAAAACACGAACACACACCACAATATAATTAAAACACGAAAACTCAAAACCTTATGTATATGTATGTGCTAGGCCGGCTATAAGGAAGAAAGAAAACAAGGGCCCAAGGCGCAACCCATGATAAAAAGTAAAACACAAGAAATGATCAAGTACTTCTCATTTTCAAGTTTACTAAAAAAATTAGAGAACCCCTAGTTAGGGAATAGGTGGTTGTCGGCTTCACCAAGAGAAAGGGGGAAAGAATATTAATTTTGATCTTTGTTTGGTTACAGCCATTGTTCGTGTTCATCATTCTTAAATAATTATTCAAACGGTATTGCCAATCCAACCTTTTCATTTATTAATTTTATTTCGTGAATCAATTAAATTAATTATGAACATATGATAAATGAAATGATTGAAATATGTTAGAGTCAAGAGTTTTGGGTTTGGTTATCTTGGGAACCGAGACCATTAAGGACTCGGTGGTGATTTATCTTGGCCAGCCACAACCCTCATAGGGTCAGTGGTGTTTTGTCCCAGCCAGCCATAACCCTTAAAGGGTCGGGGTGGGTTTTGTTTCGGCAGTCGTAACACCAAACTCCCCAAATGGGGGACTGTTTTGGTTAATCAGTGGCAAAACTGAGAGCCTGTGGCTCGGTATGGATTTTTTCAGATTAGCGACAGATTCTGTGACATAAATTTTGTCGCAGATTTCCCAAAGTCAGATTCACGACAGACCTGTGTCAAGTTAGCGACAGAACAGCGACATAAATTTATGTCGCTAAACATTATGTGGTGTTGGTTTTTGGTGTTTGTTGTTTTGCTAAGTGCGACCAAGAGGGGTGTCTAGGTAGGCTCGGGTTAAGAACTCGGTACACAAGGAATAATTTGGCTAAACCAGTTTTATTAGATTAATTAATTTAATTACATGTTGTTATAATTAATTAATCATGAAAACTTAGGTTATAATTAATTAATATAATTAATCATGAATTTAGCCTAAGTATTTTATTATGATATAATTAAATTAAAACCATACTTGAATTTAATTATTTAACTAAGGTAAAGTTTTGTTAAATAAATCATGTTATATAATTAAGTAATAATCCTTTATAAAACCATGCATTATATTATTAATTAATAATCATCATTTTAGCCTAAAGTTTTTTTACTAGTATGACACCATGACTTATAATTTATGCTTATTAAGCTCTAGCTTATATTTTGGACTTATTAAACAAGCTTATTATTATTTATGGAAACTTTCTAATTTTGGAAACTTACTAAATATGGAAACTTTTTATTTTTGGAAAGTTTCTTATTATGTTATAACAAGTAATTTAACGCATAAAACATGAAATACACTAATTAATAACACATGAAATACTAAGAAACACATGATTAAACATGAGACAGTAAAACAAGACAAGAATGAGTAAGACAAGAACAAGTCAAGTAACCTAATAAACAACTATGTACAAGTTAATCAGACAACTCATGCACGTCCCTTTCATTATGTAGCTATCGTGAAGTCGGAGTGATCTTCCGCATTCGTTTTCATCTTCATTTACTAGACATAAAGTATGGATATTCTGTCCTTTAGTAAGGACACTCTCTTCCTATATTAGGATTCCCTGTTTGTAGCCATCCGTTTTCTGCAGTAGTTTACGTGTCTTAAACACAAATAGTAAATATGTGATTAATATTTTAGATTGCATGAGCTATATACATGCATGCCAGTTCCACCTTGTTATGGAGGTACCATAACCATAACACTGGAGGCACCGGTGTTATGACTCTTTTATGGTGAGAGTGATTTGCTCGCAACGTCCCTTTCATTTATTTGGCCTATTTTATTATATTCATGTGGGGCGAATGGTTACATCCTAGGAAAAGTTTAGCAAGATTACATGGTAACTTGGTGTGTGCCTTGCATCCGTTACATGGTGTTGATCCCTCCAACCCGGACTATTATAATTAGAGGCAACCCCTCTAATTGCATGATGAGGTCACCCTCTATGTATCCATTCACGGTGATACCTCATGACCTATATGGGCTCTTGGGCATATTTAAATACAGTTTTATGATATAAACATAAGTCTTTTCAGAATATAAACCAATTTATAAAATAACACCATGTTTTTCCAGGACTTACTTTATTCTACTGCACTGTCATTCATACTTTGCTTATTTTTATGCCTATCATATCATTGTCATATATCCGTTCACTGAGTTTATTGCTCAGTCGTATATTTTCTTTCCATGACCCAAACGGCACCTACCCAAGGACATCCTAGAGAATTTAGATGACGTGCATAGGATGGAAGCTGCCTTACACTTCTTCTCCTTTTGCCTCATATACTTATGCTTTCTTGTACACTTGTTTTGTCCTTCATATTTCATTTACTTTATCTATGTTTGGCCTTATGTTTGGGAACCGATGTTTGTTTTCGGTTTTCCCTTTTAGGTCATTCATGTTTTAGGACATTTATCTTACATTCTTTGATGATACGCCATAATTATCATGTAACAGTCCACTTATCAAAGTGGGGTGTTACAGTTTCCTTATTACTGCCACAATTTAAAGCTTTTAAACCCTGGGACTGTAACACATATCGATACAGATGAAGATGGTCACTTTGAAAAGTGTTTCATAGCCTTTGGTGTCGTGGTAAGTTTTTTATGTATTTTTGTAGATGAATTAAATATGCAATGGTTACCTATCTAACACATTGTATACAATAATCTTTTCAGATACAGAGCTTTTTAAGTTATATGCGCCCTTTAGTTAAAATTGATGGAGCTCATTTGAAGGGTAGGTATCGCGGTACTAACTTACTTGTCGTTGGGATGGATGGTAACAACCAAAGCATACCAATTGCTACAGGTGTCTCACAAGGTGAAATTATTGAGACATGATCTTCGTTTTTAACAAAGGTAAAAGAGTCTATAGGTGACATTCCAAATTTGGTAATAATTTCAGATCGCCATCAAGCAATAAAGGTTGCTTGTAGTACGGTATTTCCAGCCGCTTTTCACGGTATATGTTGTAGGCATCTGCTAATGAATTGCAATTTTAAATCAAGAAAGTTTAACGCAATTTATTGGAAAACTTGTAAAGCGTATTCGACACAAGATTTTGAAAAGTGTATTTCTGATATGCGAATTTGTAAACCGGAGGCATACAGAAAATTGCAAGAAGCTGGGTTTGAGTATTGGTCACGTACTTATTGCCCAACTAACAGATACAACTACTTAACCTCTAATTGTGTCAAGTCAATTAGTTCTCTAACTAAGGGAGTAAGGAAATTTCCTATTACAAAGCTTATGGAATTTTTTAGGGACCTTCTACAAAGAAGGTATTGTGAGCGGAGATCTCAAGATGAAGGTATTAAATGACAATTTATATAGTATTTAGTATTATGTCAGTATCAAAAGGTATATAAATTGTATATACTAACTAACTTTCTTTTGAATATAGTTGAACCACAAAGTGAGGAACTAACAACTTGGGTTGCTGGAAGGTGACATCGAGAAATATGAAGAGTGCAAACTGGCTTGTTCATCTGATAGATAATTTTAAATTTTATCATGTTCCAGACCATAGAGGTGCGCACAAAGTTGATCGTCAAAATGGAAAATGCAGTTTTAGAAAATGGTATCTTTCTGGTATACCATGTGGTCGCGTATGTGTAGTTTCTCGTTATATTGGATGTGTAACCCTAACTGTTGGGCAAAGGCATGGTTCTAAAAAAGAATACTAAACGGCACGTACAAGGATTTGGTTTATCCTCTTCCAGACATGATAATGTGGGAAAAGCCTCTTGATTTGCAAAAGCTGTTACCACCAAATTTAGTCAAGCCCCAACCCGCAAGACCCAAATCAATTTATCATATTAGGTCACAAGGTGAAGAACCAAGAGTCAACATTTGTAGCAGGTGTGAACATAGTGGACATAGTAGAGATGCTTGCCACACACCCTTGAAAAAACGTCAGGTAATTAATGTTTCTGTTAACCTAAGCGTAAATATATAACTATATGGCAAAAGCTAATCCATCATTTTTCAATATTCCATAATACAATGGGAGAGCAAGCCAGTTATGGGTTCATAGAACTTCAGTCAGTTGGAGAATCGTCAAGTCGCCATGATATTCACTTGGACGATTTTTAAGTTTATATTGTATGTTGTGATTGCTATCACCATCAGTTTACTGAATTAAGAGAAACATTAATGTTACCAACATGATGGTTAGATATTTGATGTACTGGTAGTCCAATTTATTGTGTTTAACAAAAACTACAATTAAACTCACAGGTCTTAACTTCATGTTTGTGGTCAGATTTGTGTTACAAAAAAAACTTCCTGTAGGTCAACAAGAAAATGTTACTGTACAACTTTGAGATCAATACGACCCTGTAAAATAAGCGCCAATGTTTTTGTACATGTGCCACAATAAGGTTTTTGTGCTTGTGCCACAACAAACACCTTAGTCAGGAAGGTTCTTAAAATGATATTCAAATATTTAGATGTATACAAGCTCCAGATTTTACCAAAGGATTTACAAGGTTTATGTATAGGTTACCAAATAAATACACAACGTTAGAAGTAAATTCAAACATTTAGATGTATACAAAGCTCCAAACATTTAGATGTAAATTCAAACACCCATCAAGTCAAAAGTAGTGGTTGAATATTCAAATCATCTTCAAAGAAAAAATACCACTTGGACACAATACATCCTTTAAAGGTTTTCATACAAAACCATTTTGTCTAGTTAATAATCTGTCCACAAAATACAATAATTCTAGTTGCTAACCTAATTAAACAACCTTATGATGAAAATAAAATTGTGCCATTCTTTCTCTATAGGCAAGTGCTATTTGAATCAGATCATCCACACTCAAAGAGAATCCATGCGAAAGTTTGTATAAAAATATACATAACCATACCACACAGTCATCAAATACCCACATTGTTGAGGAGTTCCATTGCAAAAAATAAATGTTATCTTGTATGATGTCTGGTATATTCCCTTTTTCTCGTAAGCATTACACAGCTGCAAGACCTGAGGCAACGAAACCTGGCGTAAATTGTGTATAAAGAAAATTATTAACAGCAATGTAAAACACAAATAAAAACAACATTCATTAAAATAAAAACTAAAACATACATGAGGTAGTACAATAAGTAAACAAATAAAGCATTCATTTTATTGGCACGACTAACTTATTCTAGTAGATGTAGCAATCTTTATCGTTAGCCATAACAAGAGACTCGTGATACAAACCCATGTAAAATAATCCACCTGCTCCCTCGGTTCCTAAGTGACGTAATTGTTGTGAAGTTTTGTTGAAAGTATGGAGTGTGTGTGACATACGGTATGCCCTACAAACTTTAATAACTGGACTACCATTTCTTGTAAAACCCAATAGTTTTAAAGGATCATGAGTGTCGATGTTTCAAATTCGGTGAAAAGAGCTTATAGTATTATCACTGATCTCAATTACCCAGACAGTGGACGAAGGTTGTACCACACAAAAATGATTCCCATATAAAACAACAAAAGACCAAAACTTTGAAATGTAAAAGGGAATTGGAAGCATTTTTCTTAGATCATTAGGAATGTTTACAAGTGTAAACAATTCACTAACCATGTCAAACGACATGATCATGTAGTCTTCATAAGAAAAACCATCTGGAAATATAACTCGCTCTATTGCTAGGCATGTTAGGGGTAGGGATAAGTTTCCAATTTTTTCGGAAAGGTTAAACAAAAGAACAGTCCACTCTCCAGGCCCTAATTCGGCCTAAGCAACCTTAACAAGTGTCGGGACAAGGCCATGTGGATGAACCCCAAAACCAAGGACATTTTTTTCAAAACTGGCAGTATCAATTGAATATGGAATAACAATACCAATAGATTTACGAATGGATGAGTTCTAGAAAGTCGCATATATGGCGATGAAAAAACACCACACACCATGGGAGTTTCCTATTGGCCTGCACTCAAGGTTTAAATCAGGAAGGGCTGGTGGTATGTGTTGATGTCGAGTTAACAAGGATGGTTTTTCTACAAAACAGACATATTTTGAACCTAGAAATCCTTGCATAAGTTACCAAGAAGGTTGAAGGTTGTGTTAACCTGGCACCGTAAGATTCAAAAAACTTATGACTATCAATAATTTATTTCCATCCTTTACAAACCTCTCTAAAGCGAAGCAAAGCATAAACAAGAAGTTTATGCAAAATTTCATTTTGGAGTTCAAGAGGAATGTTGTCAGACATATTAAGATCAAAGGTAAGGGTGTGTGATTTATATAAACTACATAGGCAATGGTTACTTATTTATAGATAAAAATACACATACTTATATACCTATAACTTAACAACATTTACAATTAACCATAGTTTAGAATGTTAGTGGCTGGTATGCATTAATATCCAACCAAATTATATGCCTTTTATGTGATACCCAGAACCTGAGGTCATTTATTTTACCCTAAATTACGAATATTTTAGAAATTTTTAAGAAATTTCGTTTATTATATATTTGACTGTATAAGTTGAAACCGATGTTTAAGGTCGTAATCTTAACGATTGACGATTTAAGAAAGCCGACGACGCCTACAATCCGGATGGATGCCCAATTTTTATGTTTTATTGTCGCTTTGTCGATATTAGAATTTTTCGAGAATTTTATTTTTAGTTCGTGTTAAGTCGAGCCGGGTGTGTTTTATTTTATTCCGGGTGCGTTTAAATTGCATTAAAAGTACTTTCGAGTGTTAGGGGCGACCCCCGACTCCCGCAAATTTTCAAAATCAACTAGTAAGTAGTTTACCGCTACTAAAATTTGTCGATTAAAAATGAGGCCAAAAGAAAGCAAAGATGGCAATAGAGACCCCTCATATTTTTACAAAAGGGAAGGATGGAAAAACATACATCAAAAATCATTTTCAAAATCTCCTCTCTTCTCTCTTTCTCCTCTCTCTCTCTCTTTGGCTGTCGGCCTCCACACCACCACCACCATACATTTTTTTTTCCTTTTGATTATAATCAATCCAAGTTTAGACCACATCTTAATTATCCTTTGTAAGTATTTTAGTGTAATCCATTTCAACATGCATTAACTAAAACTTTTCAAGAATCAAAGATTTTTCAAAAACATGTTTTGATGTAATTAGACTAATTGCATGTTTGATTGATGTTTGGGTAATGATTAATCATCCACAAAACCAACTAAAATCAATCTGGTTTGGGTTTTTTGGACACCAACACCCCACGGCCAAATGGGGGTGTTTGGTTGTTCATGGTGTTTGATATTTTGTTATATGGGTTTGTGTTGAGGATGATGTTTTTGATGTTTTTAGATAGATTAAACTCATTGCATGTGTGATTTAGGTTTGGGTTTTATGAAGATTTGATTTTCCTAGTAGTATAGGATGATTAGGATGTTTGTGAATGTTTATAAGTGGTTAGTATAGGTCTAGGCAGTTAGAATGGGATAGAAACAAGTGTTGAGTTGATTTTGAGGAAGGAAAAATTAGGCAGATTTTTTAAGCATGTTTTCGTGGGTTTAATTTTAAAAACAGATCATGAGGCTAGGATATAGTTGTAGAGCATTGTATTAGCTTCGATTTGGTATAAGAATGGGCTGATGACTCCAAACGAGTCAAAAGTTATGCTACTTTGAAACTTCGTGTACCGGGAGATGAGAATCAACATAATCCGAAATAATGTTTGGTTTTAGGTCAAATCCCGGGGACCATAGATAGATTTTTATAAAGAGTTAAAAGTTGTTCTTTGGTGCTAAACCTGTGTTTTTTAGTCTATTTTTAGACTTAAGGTTCAAATTAGCTAATGGTATATTTTAAATGAGTCAGAGAAGTCTTACATTGTAAAAGTGCAAAATCTGTCCGAAAAGTTTACGTCTAGTAATGTAATGAGTAATGGGTCTTAAAAGTGAAAAATTTTATGGAATTTAAAATGGGATTTCTACAGGTTGTAAGGGATTTTTATAAATTTTCTCTTAATTTATAGTGATGCTTAAGTGTTAGAAAACAGCCCGTACTTTTGGTAAGTACCGGCAAAGTTGTAAAATTGGAAACATTTTTAATTGCATAGATAGATAGTACGAGTCTAGAAATAATCACATGTATGAGTTTTGGCGTGAGTTTTTATAAGTATTAAGTGTCTTTATATACGCTTGTTTAGTACAATAATTTTACACGGAGTATTGATTCGATATTCGTATTTTGATTTTTAGGTCACGTGTTAGATTTTCCGGGGCAACCACATCGTCGGTGATATTTTCGTTACGTCTTCGCTAGAACCACTACTACTACGTAAGGTGAGTTTATAGCCTCGCTTTATAATAATTTTAAATGGTTTTACCCGCGAGGGGAATGCATGCTATTTTAAATAAAATAAACATAAGTCATGAATGATTGTTGGACCCGAAAGTTGCCTGAATTGTGTTGAGTACCTAGTTACATAAGACCCTTTGTTTAATCCTCGTGTGGATTGGAAATAGCCGCTTATACAATTGATAGTACTATGGGGTTGACGACCCTATCCGAGACGAGAGCTAGTACGTTGAGTACCCTCTGCGGACGGATAACTTGTGATAAGAAATAAGGTATAATTGCAACTAATGCCTTTAGAAGGGGCACTGGTTTCATCTTAATCATGCCGGTAAATGTACGCGGGTGATTGAGTTAACGGATTAGTGTCATGAGCTTAAACACAATTATTAGCTATTGCTAACGATAATAACCTTGAATGATAGATTGTTTGATCGACAATTCTATAAATGATCGTGATTGATTTTATATACTTATGTTCAAAAATGAGATTGTAAAACCTATAAATTTCGCTCAACATTATTTGTTGACCCCTTTAAGCATGTGTTTTAGGTAATCGATGATATGGTAGTAAGGAGCATGCGAGGATGGAAGTTGTTGTGGTTTGGTGGTCTACTTTGTCTTTCCTCCCTTTTATCACTTAAAACTTTTATATTATGTCATGTGAAACAAGTAATGTACTTTTGGGTTGAGATTCAGTGGGGACCTAAACGCAACTCTGTTTTGTATTTCATATGGGGTTTGGGAAGCAGTAGACAATGATGTTTTAACAATGTTTAATTTATGTTTAAATTTCTACGTCTCTTTGAGTCGTTCGAAATAGCTTGTGTGTAATGATAACTGCCTAGCACCCAAATGTTGTAGTTCTGCTGCGTATACGATTTGGGGGTGTTAGAGATTGGTAATCAGAGTCATGAGTTATAGAGAACTAGGTCATTTTGAATAACCCTAAACTATAACTTTTGGTGTCGTAAGAAATTGTCCAAGCACACAACTATCCTACATGGCTCCGGTAAGGTTTACTTTTAGTATTGATGGAAATAGATGTATCCCTTTTAAATTGAAATGAATGTATGAGTATTTATTACATAAATACTGAACTACTATATGTAAACGTTGAAATTATACGTGGAGTACTCGATACCGTAATGCTTGTATTGCATATGCATGAACATCATATTATCGCGTTTTGGGCATGTGTACCACCTTTGCATTGCATTTGCATGCATATAATTATAAATAATGAATGATGACCTTACGTACCCTCCAAAATTTCATGTGATTGCAGAGATGGCCGAGGTACCACCTAACGGTAATGGAGACGAAGTTGTCGTGGGATACGAAGGGGGACCGTTTCCTCCAAACCCGCCGAATGACCACAATGGATGGATAGACCAAGAAGAGGAAATAGAGCCGGCAAACGATAGTGATGAAAGTGATGTAGACAACTTCAGTGTTAGTGACTGATTGTGGTAAATTACGACCTTTAGGAAAAGGAGCGTAAAAGCGGTAAGTATTAAATACTACGGTTTTAGGAAAACCGTGTACAAATGACCCTAGTGATGAATTCCAAGTTCGTTTCCCAAGGAGGTATATGTGTGTGCAAAACTTGTAAATGATTTGAGATTAATATATGGTTTAGAAGGGGATGAGAAAAGAAGATGACGAAGACGTGAAAATTACTACTAGAATGTTAAAACGTAAAACCTTAAAAACTACAAAAATAAAAATTAATTCTAAAAATTACCAAAAATTCACCAAAAATCAAAATTAATAAACTAAGAGTTTACCAATGATCAAAACTTTTTCAAACCTTTTAAATATTTAAATATTCAATTTTTAAATGCAAATTAAAGCCCTAAAAATCAAATAAATTATCAAAAAGCCCAAATAAAGATTTTTCAATTGGTAAACCTCTAAAATGACCTAAAAAGATTAAAAACTATTTTTAGAAATTTTTAAGTTAGTAAAAACTATTTAAAATGATTTAAAAACTATTAAAACTTAAAATAATTGGTAAAACTATTCTAAAAGTTGCTAAATTCCTATTTTAATGTATTAAAGCTAAGAAAAATATACAAAGTTGGAAAATGTGAAATTTGAAAAATAATAATAAAATAATATTAAAATAATATTAAAAATCCAAAAATTATAAAAATTCTAAGAACTTGCAAACTAGTTTATTTTAACCTAAATAATCAGAAAATCAAAGTGAAATGACCAGAATACCCCTATTGGGCCCTCAAATGGGCCAAAACCAAAAACAGTCAACCTTAATGGGCTTTTGGGCCCAAAAAGTCAAACTTGGCCCAATTGACTTGGAAAAGCCCTATCTGACTCAAAATTTAATTCTAAGAACAAAACTCTAAAGGCCCAAAAGCTGAATATGAGCTTATCACAGCTTAATAAGCAGGCAGCTTATTCTTATTGGGCTTTTCAGCCCATTAAGAAATAAGCCAATGCCATAAGCTCTAATTTGACACACAACCTTCTTTTGGGATGCTTATGAGATCTGTAAAAAGAAATTTTGAAAAAGCACACTCAATAAGCCAGAAATAAGCAAAGTAAAAATTCACTAAAAGACAAAATAGTCGGGTTTGAGATTTAGGGCACCTCAGAAGCTCTAGTTTGTTGAAAAAGCTCACAAATAGCTTAACTAAGAATAATCAATCAAGAAAATCACAAAAAGCCAAGTAGAATAAGTTGTAAGAACAAATAAGCTGGCTGAAAAAGCCAAATAAGCTAGTTTTCTAGCAAAAGCTTAACCAAAACACTTGTAAACTTCCAGATTTGATATTAAGCTAAGAAAAATGATCTCTATTACAAAAACCAAGTTGTTGCATGTGCCAATAAGCAGTTCTCAAAAATAAGCCAATATGTGCTTATTTGACCAAAAGTCAAAGTACTCCAAAATGCACCAAATGATCAGGAATGGTACAAGGGCTTGTTATAAGCAAGTTTTGTGAAGGACTCAAGGAGGAGGCCTTGTGAATCAAGAGGTCAGTTGACCTTTTGATGGCAAATTTTGGCAATAAGGGCTTAATAAGCCAGTTAGCTTATAAGCCAGATACAAAGCACACCAAATAGCAAAATCCACTCACAAGCAGCACATAAACAAGTTCCAACCAGCAAAATCACAAAGCATACACTAGGATAACAATTGCAAGCACAAAATGAGGTGGTCACTTTGCTGATGCAAATGACCACTTCAGCAAACTTTGATAAGCTATAGCAATCACAATAAGCCACCAAATTCAACAACCAGACAACCAATAGATAGCTTATCACCTAAACTATTCCCAAACCTGATTTCGGACCTTAGATCCAAGTAACAAAGAAGTTATTGGATCTGATGTGTTTGACCAATTTCAAAACCACTTTTATCAGATTTTTGCAAAACTTCAAATCCCTTTTCCAAACTTTCAGAAAGTAAACCAATGACTAAAACTTGTATATTAAGACTTATTTAGACCTCCCAAACCCTAAGAACCAAGGGCATAAGGCCACAAGGCCTCATGAACCAGTAATCCCAAACAATCCTTTATCAACCACTTTTCAAACAAACTTCTGATTTTTACGTACAACCTACTGATTTTATCCTTCAAATAGCTACACTAGGTGACAACTAGCAGATTACAACCATAAAACACAAAGCACAATCATAAGAACACCAAATCAAAGCTCAAAGTACAAAACAGGCAGTAACATAAAAATTTTGAGAGGAATCTTAACAAGAGGTTATACCTGCCTTCCACAACATCTTAGGAAGGCCAGCTATGCTCCTTGGACCTTGTTCAACAACTAGAACAAGACCAAGGTACTTCAACAAGAAAGATGATGAATGCCTTGGTTGATGTTTCAAAGCAGAAACTCAAGGACTTGATTTCTTCAACACAAGCAGCAAACAACTCAACCAAGGGCTCTAATCCCTTCACAAGCTTGGTGTCAACAAGCTTGCAAGAGCTTATAGCTTATGGCCAAGGGTTAGTACACAAGAATATCAAAATCAGAAACCTTCTTTCAAGCTTTTTCCAAACTTGAAAAACTTACCAAACATAAACGTCCTTGAACCAAATGATTCAAGCACACTTATAACAATCAATGGAACTCAGAATCACCATTAAACGATACCAACTTTCAAAAACATAAAAAAGAATTACAATTTTCTCAAAATACCAACTTTTATAAATTTCAAAAAGGAATTACAAGTTTAAAAGGTAAAGACTGGAACAAATGGACTCTCACATGTTGAGGTCTCCTTTTATAGGCAAATGCCAGGCTACACTATTCACAAACCCTAGAAGTAAATTCTCTAAAATGCCCTTAAGTCCTTGAGGCAGTTTGTTGTTGATGAGCTATCCAAAGTGATCCCCAACGTTCATTTTAGCTTTGTGATGAAGCAAAGGCTCTCAGCTGTTGATCTTGACACGTGGCATGACTTGGAGGGCAAGTAGTCACATGATAGGTGAACGGGTATTTGGGGGTGGGGTCTATTGTGAGTGGGAGTGAGGGTTTTGAGATTGGGATGGGATTTAGAGTGTGTGAATCAAACGTGTGTCAAGGTAATTTAGATTTACCCTTTGTTTAAGTTGATGTAAAATCTGGGTGTGAAAAGGTGAATAGTGGTGATTTTGATCCGAAAATGGGGGAAGGGTAAGTTGTTTGGCGCAATTTGTATATTTGAATGTTTCAGTGTACACATTTGGCCCTTGTTCTTCTTTTTTTATTTCAGTTGTGTTTTAAAACGTGTCAGCGCCCATTTCCTTTGTAACAACTTTCAGACTTTGGCAATTTTGGCACAAAACTTTGGAAAAGGATTTCAAAGGATTATTTTTGCCATTTTGAGATATTTCAAGGACTGATTTTGGACAATGTTGATCTTCAAAGGTCTTCAATGTATCTTTGGCTTGATGAGGGACCATAATTGACAATGTTGAATAGTTGAGGGACTAAACTTGCCATTTCTTCAAAGTTGAAGGACCTTTTGTGTAATTTTGACAAACTTAAGGGACCAAACTTGTAATTATCAATATACAAGGGTTTTAAGTGTCATTTCTTCAAAGTTGAAGATCAATCTTGTATGTCTTCAAGTCTTCAAGGGTATTTGTTGAATATTCCATGATTAGGGCCCGGTTCTTTGTACGGCTTCATTTCTCGTGTCCGTTTTTCCTTGTTTCTTGTGATCTTTTGTCTTTTTCACGATATCCATACCTAAAATACACAAGTAAACAAACACAAGCATATATATGGCATTTTATGACATTTTTATGCATTAAAAGTCCGAAAAGAACGATGAGATCATGAATAAATGCCATCTCATCACTCCCCCATACTAAGCCATTGCCGTGCCCTCACGTAATGCTAGAATAAAGTATCTAAGCATCACCAAAGTTCAATTTTATTAACCTTTATTGAAAAGTAAAAGACTTGCAACATACTACGAAGATGTGTAAAGACATAATATATGATTTTCATCACGAAAGGTGACTTTTAGGGTCAAAGAATAGAAACAAGTAAATGTCCCTTAGAGTAAACTTCGTCATCCTTGATTGTCATACATTCCATGCTAAGTGCAAAAACGAGATCATTGTTGGTACAAGTCACAATGCTAACACTACTCATACGTCCAAATTGTGTAATACTTTTTCTCCCCGTAATCCTAGTTATTATAAAAGGAAATGGGTTACTAGTATTTTTTATCTATTTGCCATGGATCACAAGTGATTCATATTGACTTATTTGTGTAGTTATTAGTCTGAAAGCAAAGTAGCACGATTTGATCAATAGTTAGCCGAAGGACAAAATCTTTTAAAACAGCTTCTCGTGTATCTCCTTAAGTTCATATCTTGGCATAACTTGTTTCACGATTTGAGACCTTTCTCGGACCGATATTTGGCATGTACTTCATACTTCAAATCTTGGGAAGACGTTCTTGAAATTATGGTCTTCTCTTCACATATTTGGAATTTCTTCACTTGACGGTTTTTTGAGAGATTCTTCATATTTGGACCACGACTTCATCATTTTTCTTCAATCTTTACTTTGGATTTTGATATACAACGATCCGCCTCCTTTTCGGACTTGGATATATTTATCCTCATACCTTGTAAGGGTCTTTTCGGATAGACTTTCTCCATGATCTTTAGGGGAGTAATTGCTTTTCATCGTGTGTCTCGATCCTTCATATTGATTTAGGAATAATGATACTTCACATCATCTTTGGATCTTTAGCAAAAAATAGAGCTCCTCATGCCTTGTTAGGGCCTTTTTGGATAATCGCCAATCTTCGCGTCCCGCTTCAATAAGTTATGCCTTGGCTATGAACTCTATTCAACCCCGGGCAACTTTTAAACGATCTTGCGCTAGAGGCTAAGTAACATTTCAAATCGTACGACCTTACTTATTGCAATTATGATTTATTCCTAATGCATTGATCTTATGGGAAGAAAAAGCCACAATTAAAGACATATGAGTTTTTGAAAGAACATTTTCATGTTCTACGTTTAGCATGATCACTTGTCTAACTCTATCATCTCTCGTTCTTCACTATATAAAGACCTCTAATTAAAGAGACTCGTGAATACTTAGCCATGCAAGTCAAAATTAAACCAAATTTGGATTAGCTTTCATTAAGACTATATCAAATCAAAGTTTTGGGTTTTCAAGCCACCTATAGGATCTTGCACTTTCTTGGACTTTTTCAAGTTTAGAGAATGCATTTTATAGTTCCCTTGATAAGTGACTTTCTAGGATCAATTATAGGAACTTGCGAAAAGTTCTTGTTCTTAACCCGTATGAATTAAGACTTTCGCGTTTTAAAGCTCCCTATATAAAAGTCTAGCAAAACTTGAATTGAGCGGGTTAAGGAATGTAAATGGCTCCAAATTACCATCAAGTCAAAAATTAACTCTTATTCTACCCAACGGAAAATATACATTCGTGTCTTAAAAACACTTATGAAAACTAAGAAAAATTTTAAAATTTGGCCATTTTTAGCCTTATTAGCAACAAAACAAAACATTGAAAGTTGGAAAGCTGAGGGCGTAGCAAAGCAAGTATCTATTCACCCCCCCATACTAAAAGTAAACATTGTCCTCAATGTTTCTAGTCTAAAGGTGGAGCACCCCCCATACTAGAGACGAAGAGTCGAATGCTTAGGATCTAGCATGGAAAGGGTGATCAACAATATATCTAAAGCCGTTTATTAAGTATGCTAAAAGATAATCGTTAGAACAATAAAGGATATGTCATGGATTCGTGAAAAACTTCTTCAAACAAACGATGGAGGCTCACGTAAACGAACACGAGAGTCTTCAATCGTAGATGATGATGATGATCTAGATAACACAATCACAAACAACCACGAGACAAAGTGTTGAAAGGGTACAAGTCACCTTATTAGTGAATAGTAAGCATAAAGGATAAGCATGGGATCTCCCCCACGAGGCACCTCGTTTTTGATTACCGAGTCATGAGCTCGACTCGATCCCCTCAATGCTAATTATCATTCGGGAAGGTGACTTGGTCGAGGGCAACCATTGAAGGAATTTCCCCACCAAAATAGTGCTTAAGCCTATGTCCATTCACCTTGAAGTTAGGACCATCATCTTGAGCTAGCTCGATGGTCCCATAAGAAAACACTTGTGTAATGGTGAACGGACCCGACCAACGAGATTTCAATTTACCGGAAAATATCTTAAGTCGAGAGTTAAAAAGCAACACTTGATCACCAACGTTAAAAACCCGGGTTTTAATCTTTGAATCATGAAACTTTTTAGTCTTTTCTTTAAAAATTAATGAATTTTCATAAGCATTATCTCTTAATTCATCCAATTCATTCAATTGTATTTTCCGGTGATCTCCCGCGGTCTTCAAGTCAAAGTTTGCATGCTTAAGGGCCCAATATGCCTTGTGCTCCAACTCAATGGGCAAATGACAATTCTTACCATAGACTAACTTATAAGGAGTGCAACCGATAGGTGTCTTATAAGCGGTCCTAAAGGCCCATAAAGCGTCATCAAGTTTGTCGGACCATGAAGCACGGTTTTCTCCAATTGACCTCTCTAAAATCCTCTTCAAAGCTCGGTTCGAAACCTCGACTTGCCCACTCGTTTGCGGGTGATAAGCCGTAGAAAGACGATGAGTAACTCCATATTTCTTTAGAACCTTTTCGAATTGGTCATTACAAAAATGGGTTCCACGATCCCTTATAATAGCACGAGGGGTTCCGAACCGAGATAATAGTTGCTTCAAAAACTTCACTACCACACGAGCATCATTAGTAGGCAAAGCCTTAGCTTCCACCCACTTAGAAAGGTAGTCCACCACGACGAGGATATATTTGTTGCCATGAGACGATGGGAACGGCCCCATAAAGTCTATTCCCCATATGTCGAAAATTTCACAAACTTGAATTATGTTTTGCGGCATTTCATCACGTTGAGACGATTTTCCTTGACGTTGGCACGAATCACACGACTTTACAAGTGCGTGTGCATCACGATAGATAGAAGGCTAAAAGAAACCGGCATCGAACACTTTCTTAGCCGTGAGATTAGCACCGTGGTGACCACCCGTGGGTCCCTCGTGACAAGCTCTAAGGATATTAGAAGCTTCGGCACCAAAAACACAACGTCGAACGAGTTGATCCGCACAAACCCGAAAGAGATAAGGGTCGTCCCAAAAATAGAACTTGACGTCACGAAAGAATTTTCGTTTTTGTTGTGTCGTCATACCCTTGATTATGAAATTGCCCGCATGGTAATTTGCAATGTCGGCAAACCATGGGGTGGTGTCTTTAGAATTCACTACACCGAGAGTCTCAAGAGGAAATGTTTCGGTGATTTCCTTTTTCTCGAAAACATCTTTGTGAGGATCTTCTAGACGAGAGAGATGATCGGCCGCTAGATTCTCGGCTCCTTTTTTGTCAAGCACGGTGACATCAAATTCTTGGAGGAGGAGCATCCAACGAAGCAATCTCGGCTTAGCATCTTGCTTAGATAAGAGATACTTGATAGCCGAATGGTCGGTATACACGATGCTTTTAGTCAAGACGAGATAAGGTCGGAATTTCTCAAAAGCATAGACCACGGCAAGGAATTCCTTTTCCGTTGTGGTGTACTTTAATTGAGCCTCGGTCATCGTCTTACTAGCATAGTGGATAGGACGGAAATGCTTGTCATAATGTTGCCCTAAGACGGCCCCTATAGCATAATCACTTGCATCGCACATGATTTCAAAGGGTAATTCCCAATTAGGAGCAACAAGAATGGGAGCTTCGGTAAGTTTCCTTTTGAGAGTTTCGAAAGCTCTAACACAATCCTCATTGAAATTAAAAGGAGCATCCTTCTCGAGAAGGTGTGTCATAGGTCGAGAGATTTTCGAAAAGTCCTTGATGAAACGACGATAAAAGCCCGCGTGGCCTAGGAAACTCCTAACTCCCTTAACGATTTTGGGATGAGGTAACTTGGCGATGACGTCTACCTTAGCTTTATCGACCTCAATCCCCGCCTTCGACACCTTATGTCCTAAGACGATTCCTTGTTTACACATAAAATGACATTTTTCCCAATTAAGCACAAGATTGGTTTCTTCACAACGTTTTAACATTTGCTCGAGATTAGATAAACACGACGTGAACGAATTGCCAAACACCGAGAAGTCATCCATAAATACTTCCATCGACTTCTCGATCATATCGTGAAAAATTGCCATCATACACCGTTGAAACGTACCCGGTGCATTACAAAGTCCGAAAGGCATCCTACGATAAGCGAACGTTCCATAAGGACATGTAAAAGTAGTCTTCTCTTGATCACGAGGGTCGATAGGGATTTAAAAGTAACCGGAAAAAACATCTAAAAAGCAATAGAATTCATTTCTCGCGAGCCGCTCCAACATTTGATCCATGAAGGGCAAAGGAAAGTGGTCTTTACGATTGGCGTCATTTAACTTTCGGTAGTCAATACACACCCTCCAACCGGTCACAACACGAGTGGGAATTAACTAGTTGTTTTCATTAGGCACAACGGTCATTCCTCCCTTTTTAGGGACACAATGGATTGGGCTTACCCATGGGCTATCGGATATAGGATAAATCATTCCCGCGCCAAGGAGTTTAAGGACCTCCTTTTTAATGACATCGTGAATTTTGGGATTCACCCTTCTTTGACTTTGAATTGCGGGTTTGTAGTCCTCCTCCATTAAAATCTTGTGAATACAAAATTTTGGGTCAATACCCTTAATGTCGGATATTTTCCACGCAATTGCCCCTTTATGAGCCTTTAGAACTTTCAAGAGCTCGGTTTTTTCATCATTAGCAAGACCTTTTGCAATAATAACCGGCAACTTGTCATCACCTTCCAAGAATGCATATTCAAGGTGAGAAGGAAGATCTTTCAATTCAAGGATAGGTGGTTCCTCGATTGAAGATTTTGGTTCAACACTCATAACTTCCATCGGCGGCAGAAATGGTGGAATAGAAGTATCATCACTAATCAACACCTCATCTTCATTGTCGATCTCATTTGAAGTGAGATCGCCTCCTTGGAATGGAGTGAGATTTGGTGTAGAATTAGCAAGAATCGGAACCAAAATAGTGGGATTGCCACTCGACGAGCTATCGGAAAAACCTAACACTTCTTGTGAAAACTCATCGCAAACCAGATCAACGATGTCAATGTGATTGATGCTAGCGATTGCATAAACATGAGAAGGTTTCGAGTTTTGAGTAGCGTTTATAACAAGTTCCTCTTCGTTGAATCTCAAAGTGATAGTTCTTGCATGAACATCGATAAGCGACCTCGAAGTGTCTAAAAATGAACGACCTAAAATTAGAGGAACTTGAGGATCCGCGGGGATGTCAACTATTATAAAATCAACGGGATAGTAGAACTTCCCCACTTTCACGAAAACATCTTCGGCTACTCCACATGCTAAAATCGTAGAATGATCGGCCATCTCGATGGACATGTTCGAAGTAATAAGAGCCGGAAGCGAAAGCGATTTCCAAATGGAAAATGGCATCAAATTAATGCTCGCACCAAGATCGGCCAAGGCGAGGCATTCTTTCGTATCTTGTATGTCACAAGGAATGAGAAACTTTCCGGGGTCACCAACTTTTTCCGGTATGCGGTTAAGATAAACCGAAGAACAATTAGCAAGCTTTGAAAGCTTTTCCTTATCGCTCATCATACTTTTAAAAGTGGAAGCGAAACGAGGCATATACAACAACGTGTCGGCTAAACTCACATCAAAATGCACTTGTTGAAACATCTTTATAAAAAGCTCGATTTGTTGTTTGTTACGTTCTTGCAATTTCTCTTTGTTTCGTCTCGAAGGGTAGGGTAAAGGTGGTGTGGGTTGGTCATTAGGCAACGGCCTTGGAAACTCGGGTTCCACAATTGGTATTGGTTCAACCGTAGGTGTGGTTTGAGCAGTACTTCGTGGGATTGTAATGTGCTCCTTTTCGACCATCTCCTTGGGTTCTTTCTCGATTTCCTTCTCCGTAGAAGTACTTGGACGAGAGATTGGTTCCTTGAAAGTTTTACCACTTCGTGTAGTAATAACCTTCATTTCTCCCTTCGGGTTTGCAATGGTATCACTAGGAAGACCACCCGAGGAAGAGGGTTTACACATGATTGCTTCAAACATCTTAGCCATTCGGTCCTCAAATTTTGATTGCCTAGCATCCGCTTTCAATAACTCTTGCTTAATCTCATGTTGTCCTAATTTCATCTTTTGTTGGTTTTGTTGAAGACGTTGGACATTTCCTTCCATTTTGTTTGCATGAGTTTTAAGTTCATTAGCAAGTTCATTTTTTAGCTCGTTTTCAACTGGGATCTTAAGCTAATCATCTCACGTTGCATGTTATCAAATTTAGCATCATTTGCTTTAGCATAATCCAAAATTTCTCCTTGAAGATTTTTAGTGTGAGCATTTTGAAAACCTTGTGTATTGTTTTGAAAATCACGGTTTTGGTTTTGATTAGTGACTTGTCCATTCCCATTTTGATAATTCCCCTTGTTGTAGTTACGTGAATTGCCTTGGTAATTACCACCTTGGTTGTTGTTTCGATAATTATTAGCATTTTGATTTGGTGGAGCTTGATTTTGGCGGGAACCTTGACCGTTTTGGTTGTAAGTTCCCGTTGCTACATAAGTACTCGAAGTGTTACCATCCGCGGTAATGCACTCGGAAAGATCATGAGCTCCACCACAAGACAAACAACTCTTAGCAACCGCTTTAACCGAAGCGGAATTTGAAGCTTCTTGAGCTTTCCAATGGGACATAAGATTAGCAAATCTATCAAAAAACCGATTTTCCTCATTAGCTTCATCATGTAAGGCATTAATGCTACGAGACGATGACGATGAAGACGAACCCAAATTGGCAACACTCGGTGTGTTACGAGGGGTATAAACCTTAGATCTATTCTCGATGATTTGTAAAGCCTCATTTGTCGTCTTGCACAAAAAATTACCACCCGCGGCGGCATTCAAATAATCTCGTTCATGATCATTAAGCCCATTATAAAAAGTATCAATTTGATGCAATTCCGTAAAATCATGGTGTGGACATTCATGTAACATTTCTTTAAAGCGTTCCCATGCCATTGAAAAACTTTCATTATTTCTTTGCACAAATCGTGAAATCTCATTTTTCAAATGTGTTGTTTTAGATGGTGGAAAAAACTTGTTCACAAACTTAGAAACGAGATCGGCCCATGTCAAAATCTAATTTGGCGGTTCTTTCTCAAGCCAAATTTTAGCGGGTCCATCTAAAGAGTATGGAAACAACATCATCTTAATGGCGTCATGTGGAACATCCTTAAACTTGCTAGTAGCGGTGAGACGGTTAAAATTCCTAATGTGATAGTGCGGGTTGTCTTTCTCATGACCTCTAAACTTATTTGCTTGCAACATCGACATTAAACCCGTCTTAATCTCGAAATTCTCCGCAAGGATGGAGGGAATTACAATGGCCTCTCCAAAACCCTCGGTGGGTGCTTGTAGCAACTCCATCATAGTACGATTAGCCATGACGACTTCTTGTTCTACAATAGGTTCAACAATTGGAGGTTGTTCAACAATCAAGGACTCTTGATTGGCTTGCTTTTGAAGATGTTTACGAGCTCATTTTGCTTGATTACGAGTGATCATAGACTTCACGAAGAATGGGAGGTGAGAAAATTCTTTTTGGGTGTTTTGTGAATTTTCAATTTTTTTTTGTGTTTTTGATTATATTAAAATTTTTATTTTTTTGGATTTTGGTGTATCTTTGTAGACAACAATCTACAAAATCTCTCCTCGAATCAAACTCTTGATTAAAGAAGCCTCAAAGGAATGAAAACGATCACGTGGAGTGAACGCCTTCGAATGACTTTAGAACTTTGGTTAAAACCAAATTGTTCAAGAGGGTTTAATCACAAAGAAACCAAGCAAATATAGTATACGTAATAATACTTTGGGCGGCAAAACCCTCGATTAGCCTTCAATCTCAAAATACTCACAAGCAAGCGGGGAAACGAGGCGACGCGTAGCACTTAAGAGCCTTTTTCCTTAGGGTATAATTTATAATACCCTCCTTATACCCACCTTATAGTTTGTATTTTTCAAAATTGAGCTTCACGAAAGTATTTATCTATTTTTGCCTTTTTCTTTTTGTTTGAGATTCGAATACAATAATTGAGTGATGAAATCCCAATTAAGGTTGTGTTTTCACACTTTTGGAGATATTGTTTATTTGTTGTGATACTTAATAAAATATAGTAATAATATTTTCACAAGAAAAACCAAGAAAACCGATAATACGTATTAGTAGATTTCTACTAATACAAATACTATTTATGGTTAATATTAAAAACAACAATGAAAATTAATCACGACACACCTCCCCGGCAGCGGCGCCAAAATGATTGTGGTAAATTACGACCTTTAGGAAAAGGAGCGTAAAAGCGGTAAGTATTAAATACGACGGTTTTAGGAAAACCGTGTACAAATGACCCTAGTGATGAATTCCAAGTTCGTTTCCCAAGGAGGTATATGTGTGTGCAAAACTTGTAAATGATTTGAGATTAATATATGGTTTAGAAGGGGATGAGAAAAGAAGATGACGAAGACGTGAAAATTACTACTAGAATGTTAAAACGTAAAACCTTAAAAACTACAAAAATAAAAATTAATTCTAAAAATTACAAAAAATTTGCCAAAAATCAAAATTAATAAACTAAGAGTTTACCAATGATCAAAACGTTTTCAAACCTTTAAAATAATTAAATATTCAATTTTTAAATGCTAATTAAAGCCCTAAAAATCAAATAAATTATCAAAAAGCCCAAATAAAGATTTTTCAATTGGTAACCCTCTAAAATGACCTAAAAAGATTAAAAACTATTTTTAGAAATTTTTAAACTAGTAAAAATTATTTAAAATGATTTAAAAACTATTAAAACTTAAAATAATTATAAAAATTAATCTAGAAATGGTAAAATTATTCTAAAAGTTGATAAATTCCTATTTTAATGTATTAAAGCTAAGAAAAAAATAAAAAGTTGGAAAATGTGAAATTTGAAAAATAATAATAAAATAATATTAAAATAATATTAAAAAACCAAATATTATAAAAAATTCTAAAAACTTGCAAACTAGTTTATTTTAACCTAAATAATCATAAAATCAAAGTGAAATGACCAGAATATCCCTATTGGGCCCTCAAATGGGCCAAAACAAAAAACAATCAACCTTAATGGGCTTTTGGGCCCAAAAAGTCAAACTTGACCCAATTGACTTGGAAAAGCCCTATCTGACTCAAAATTTAATTCTAAGAACAAAACTCTTGAAACTAGGATTTTATATGTATCAATTAAAGTTCGTTTTCCTCGACTCACTCGAATTGATTTCCAGTTAACGTTACGACTTAACTTTGTTATTGGTAAACGTAATTTTAGGATATTTTAAACTAAAAGCCTGTTTAATTAAAAGCTATTTTAAACTAACTTAAATAATACTAAAAAGTCTTTTGAAACTAATTTAAACTAATTAAAATATAAAAATTTTAAATAAAATCTAATTATATCTAATAAATCTATTTTGAAAATTTAATGTAAAAAGAATTTTATTTAAAAACTTAATTTTATAAAAAACTAAATTAATTTAACTAATTTTAAAACAATGTAAAAAAATCTATTTTTTAAATAACCAAAACAAAATGAAAACAAATTTAAAAGTAAATAAAATATTTTTTTTATCTTTTTTTTTTTTTTTGAAAACTGAATAATAAAGAAAATACTTTTAAAAAAACGAATTAAAGTAAATTAAAATAAAACTTTTAATTAAATTTTTAATAAACTAAAAACTTGTATTTAAATATTACTAAAAACTGCCACTAATGAACTAATCCTATATTAATTTAAGTATGCAAAATAAACACAAGAAAAGTGCTAATGGAGATGGTTGGGACGTTGTCTGGTGAGCGGATGGTCCTGGGTTCGAACACCAGCAGACCTTAATTTTTTAGCTATATATTTTTTTTTACTTTTTTGGAAAATTAGGGAGAAAGCAGATTAAATGAATCTATTTCTTTAGCAGTAATATCAGCAAATAAAAAAAACCAAATAAGCAATGACTGAAAATTTCATAAGCAAATTAACATCTAGATTAATAATAAGCAAACAACCAAATAAGCTATACTGAATAAGATGAGTAAATATTAAAAGCAAATAACAATAAACAAAAACAAGAAGCAGATCCAAAGGCAGATAAATCCAAACAAACATAAAAAAAAACAGATTCAAAATAAAAAAACAGTTTAAATAAAAACAGACTATTATCAATTTTAAAACTACTCACAAAAAAAACAATAGCAGACTAAAAAAATCAGATAAGCATATTTAAAGCAAACAACAAAAAAACGAGCAGATTCTAAAAAAAATTAAACTAAAACTTAGCTCAAGCAGATTAATAGACTAAAAACTAATAATAAGCTAAACAAAATAATTAAAAGGAGAGAATATTAAAACCCGGTGACGAAACCGTTGTGATGAAGACGCGGCGCTGAGCCGTCTTAACAAAACCGCATCAAAACCACCTTATATCATCATCATCTCGACTTCGAACCAATAGCATCAACAGTAACCTCTCGAACCAAATATCCACCCCGAATAAAACAACTTCTACGAACAGTAACTTTAATATCCTTCCAGTGGGGAAAGATTTAATACACTTTCTTTATCTTTTTTTTATATTAATCGATCAATATTAATAATAAACACTGTCAAAAATAGATTAAAAAAAACAGTAGCCGAATAATAATAGTAAGAACAGTAACAAAAACAAACAGGATTTAAATATCAAAAGTAAATTGGGCAAGAATTAAAATGAGACTTGAATAATTAAAAATTACTTTTTCATTAATAATAAAAAGGGTACATAACTGGGAATTTAAAGATACAATAAACCTAAATCTATTTTACTGAAAAAATTAAAAAATAAAGAAAATCTACCCAAATTACATGATAAGAGGGGGGTTTTATAGGAGAACCCCGAACCTTCTAGGTTCTCCTTGGTGCCCAAGCAAATGGATCCTAGCCATCCATTCTTCTTTTCTTTTCTTCTCTCTCTTTTCTTCTAATCAAACGGCTGAGAATGATTCTTGCATCCACGGATTACCAGCGTGGAGGATTTGTGTTTGTTGTGTTTGTTGAAAGCTGAGGTGGAATGATTTAATTGGTGGATTGGTGTGTGGTGATTGGTCACAACCAATCAAAAGGGATAGATTGGCCACGTCAGTAAGATGGGAGGACCACACGTGAGTGTATGCCCCGAAAACCATGGGGATTTAATTCCTCTTGATGTGAATTAACCTTTGCAGTAAAAAGCCCCAAAATATAGTGGTTAATTATTTTGACAGTAAAGATTTAGGGTTTGAGGGAATGGTGTAAAAATGGGGAAGAAAGGGAAACAGCAAAAGAAAGAGATGTATGTATCGAAAATTAAAGTGGGGTGTGGGCAAGTGTTTGGTTTATTTATTTTGTGTTGGGGTGGGTAAATAATACGGTTGAATAAGAATTTGGGTAAATGTGCACACGTGTTGTGGTGTGGGATAGATATGGTTTGACCAATTTCCTTTGACCGAAAGTATAAGAGACTTCTCCACCGACTATATTTATTGAAGTTGGGCTCAGCCCCAAATGTTATATTACTCCTCACGTCTTATAGCAATTGGAGCTATTTTTTTTATTAAAATGGGCTTTGTCCCATTCCATTCGTTTCACCATTTCTTGTGCAATTGGGCTTTGTACCACAATACTCTCCATCCGTCCAATATATGACTTGTATTTGGCCTAAATTTTGGGCCTTGACTATTATAGCTTCAACAATGGGCTTTTAGGCCCATTAAACATAAGTGAATAATACTAAATCCACTATTGGGCTTTTAAGCCCAATAGATCCATTGTGGGACCCACTCGGCTCGAACATCCTCAAAAATGATTAATTTCCATTAATACGAGCTCGATTCTGACTTTCTTGATCATTTCTTCAAAATTAAGTTGAATTTGTCAGTTTTTGTGATCTTCGGCACACTTTGATCTTTTGATCTTGTCTTCGACTCTTTCTTGACTTTTCTTCGACATTTGACCGTGAAATCCCGTGTTTTCTCTTCTTTTGATCATTTGTACCTATTTAACACACAAAACACAAAACCACGCGTAATTTCGACATTTAAGATGTAAAACACATGATTAGGTCTTGTTTTAACTTGATTTTAGTGGCAAAAGGATAAGTGTTTACACACTTATTAAATCCCCTACACTTGACCATTGCAATGACCCCATGCAATGCATTATTTTAAAGCATAAAGTTACATTTCTCTCATAATCAATCCATCTCGGCCTTTATTAAGATATACTATTACTACTACGATAAATCTTAAAAGGAGACAAAAGTTAAATGATTTATTACTTGGAAATTATTAGATGGAAGAAACTCGTAAAGAAATCTAAGACTTAAATTAGGGCTTTGGTGTCATGAATATAAATCACCCTCAAGTTTCACGTTCCCCACACCAAGCTTAAAAACGAGATCATTGTTATTACAAGTTAGCACAACTAACACTTACTCATGTAGTTTAGTTAATCACTTAGACCCCCTTATTCCTACGGTGTATCTCTTGTATTTTATTTTTGTCTTGAATGATCACGAGGATGCATTTTTGAATTATTCCGATAATTTATTTAAGGCTGAAAATAAAGTGGGACGATTTAATCAATAGTTAGCTAAAGGACAAAATCTTTTAAAACGGCTTCTCGAAACCTCATAAAGTTCATATCTTGGCATAACTCGCTTCACGATTTGAGACCTTTCTCGGACCGATATTTGACTTGTACTTCAAACTTCAAATCTTGAGAGACGATCTTGAAATTATGGTCTTCTCTTCATTTTGGTATACATCTTCATTAGGAGTGAAAGATGCTTCAAACGTTGACCACGACTTCTTCATTTATCCTCTTCTTTATTTAGGATTTTGATATACAACGATCCGCCTCCTTTTCGGACTTGGATCTATTTATCCTCATACCTTGTTATGGTCTTTTTGGATAGACTTCTCCATGATCTTTAGGTGAGTAATTGCTTCTCGTCGTGTGTCTTGATCCATCATATTGATTTGGATTAATGATCTTCACATCATCTTTGGATCTTTAGCAAAAAGTGAATCCTCATGCCTTGTTAGGGCCTTTTTGGACTCGGGTATCCTCATGCCTTGTTAGGGCCTTTTTGGATAAGCCAATATTCGCGTCCCGCTTCAATAAGTTATGCATTGGCTATGAACTCTAATTAATACCGAGCAACTTTTAAACGATCTTGTGCTAGAAGCTAAGTAATTTTTCAAATCGTACAACCTTATTTATTGCAAATATATTTATTAACAAGCGATGGGAGAAAAAGCTCATAACTAACTCACATAAGTTAATGAAAGAATACCAAACTTATAATTAACTCTATCATCTCTCGTTCTCCACAATTTAAAATCTCAAGGAATGAGACTCGTGGATGCTTAGCCTAATAAACCAATTAAGGTCCATATGGTTAAGGATACTAGCTAGAGTAAACTTGGATAAGTAAACTCGGGTTGAGTCAAAATATTCACGACGGGCCTAATATATCAAAGACATCTAAACTTGTTAAAACCATTTTATTTATTTAATTATTTTTGACTTTATTCTTGAAATGGAAAATATAAAATGCGATGCAATGATAAAAGGAAAGAAAATAAATAAAAATACTACTAGGCCAAAAGAGATCAAAAATTTGAAAAACGTTGAAAAAAAATTTAAATTTTCCGGTAAAATGAGGTCAAATTCATGGGAAAGGCCACTAAAATTTCGATAGAAATCCCCCCTACACTTAATATAAACATTGTCCTCAATGTTTAAGCATGTGGGAGAATAAACTCCCCTACACTTAGGACATTGAGTACATTGTTTAAAATAAAGCTAAGGAAAGGACAACTAAAGTGATTTCATTTATTTGTTTTATTTATATACATGATTGAATCACAATAGCAAAAACTTATCGAAGGAACCGGGTACACGGGAACACAGGTCTCGTCAAAAGTACCAAAAGTGGATCATTAAGCACATGCCCCTGCACACAACATCACAACACAAACAAACAACCTACTTGGCTCCCCCCTACACTTATTGGTGAAAATGGGTGAAAAAGGGTAAAAATCTAACCTAGTTAAACGATGCTTGATTTTTCATCACGAGTCTCTAGCTCGACTCGAATTCCCGAATGTCGTCATTCAAATGGGAAAATCATGGAACAACCGAGATTTCCAAGGGAGGAAAATCTCTCCATGATAAAGGTGAAACAAAGTCATATAAGGCATACCCCATAAAAATCCACCCGGGTCAAACACATAATTTCCATCACTAAAGGAAATAAACCCCGAGGTGGTACGCAAGTCAAAGAAAAGTAGGGTATCCTTAGGCAAAAGTCTCTTACAAGGAAAGGTAAGGTGGTATGGCAATGAAAGCACAAAAGTCTCTATTCCCGGATCAAACACCGGTTCCTTAATGGGAAAATAGCAAGAGGTGTCGACATTTAAGCTCAAAATGTCATCAAAATCCATAGTGGGAAAGTCATCCTCTTCCAAACTTGATGTGAAAACATAAGTATCGTCGGAGTCATAGGAAAACTCTTCCTCATGAGGAAAATAGGTATTTAGAAAGATACCTAAATCCTCCTCAAATGGAATAGCCTCTAAAGTAGGTAAGATCTCTAAGAGTGGAGGATCCTCCTCAATAGTCATGACTTCTAAAATTGGAGTATAAAAGTCAAAAGGAGTCTCCATGGAAGAATCACTCATAGAGATATGAGGTGCATTAAGCTCATGGGGTGGGTCATCAAAATTAATGAGATCACTTAAAGAAGTGTCATCATCGTAGGTATCAAAGATTGGGGTATCATAAATGGGTGGGCCAAAAGTGGGTGGGTCAAAAGACGAGTCGTCTAAGCCGAAGATAGTGTGATCACTTGAAGAAGTGTCATCACTATCGGTGTCATAAATGGGAGTATCAAAAATTTGAGGCTCTAAGGGAAGGGATGAGTTTATCACAAAATTATTTTCATTAGATTTTTCAATTCCAAAAGGATTAATAAAAATCTCATCATAATTAAGAACATCAATCATATTGACCGATTCTTTTCCATTTGATTTTGTTGTGATTTTTCCCATTTTAAAAACTTGTTGTTCATCCCGAACCCTAAGAATTAACTCCCCTTCGGCTACATCAACTAAGGCTCTTCCGGACCTTAAGAATGGTCTACCAAGTATTAACAGAATACGAGGATCCATCTCATAGTCGACGACGACAAAGTCCACGGGAAAAGTGAATGTACCAACTCGAACAAAAACATCTTCGGCAATACCAACGGGGTATGCGAGAGTTCGATTAGCTAACTCGAAAGTCATACGAGTCGGTACAAGGTCGGGTAATGACAATTGTTTCCAAACCGAAAGTGTCATAAGATTGATGCTAGCGCCGAGATCCGCTAAAGCCATACAATCATCGATTTGAGGAAACGAGCAAGGTAACACGAATCGTCCGGGATCTCCTAGCTTTTCGGGAAGCTCTTTGAGAAGAACCGCGGAACAATTCTCATTTAAACGGGTGTTCACGAGCTCAACCATTTTTTTCTTTCTTATTAAGCAAATCTTTAAACATTTTAACAAATTTTAGCATTTGAGCAAGTGCTTCAATAAGGCTTACGTTAACATTCACATTGGAAATCATTTTCAAAAAATTAGAGACATGAATTTCATCTTTGGTGAGCACTTTAGTCTTGCCTAACCTAGATGGATAAGGGATATTAGGCTTAGACTTAGAAGGTTGAGAAGGACTTGCTTCTTGAACAACCGTAGGAATAGGCTCTTTCGGCAATGGAGGACTAGAACTAGGAGTGGTAGTGGGGGGAATCACCGGAGGGGGAGTAGGATTACTCATTATGACCTCCGGGCCTTGTCTCTCCTTTATAGGCGAAGAGATGGAAGGTCCCACTAAATTGGCTCCACTTCGAGTATTGATAGCACTCACATTAGCACGAGGGTTAATCTCGGTATTGGATGGTAAGGCACCTTGGGGTCTAAGAGTTTGCAACATAGTCAAAAATCTCTTATCGTTGGACTCTTGCATTTGTCTAGTAGACTCTTGCATTGCTTTCATGATTTTCTCATGTTCGGTCAATTTTTGTAGAACCAAGTCCATTTGAGGATGTTGCATGTTCATTTGATTAAACCCTTGATTAGGAAAACCTTGATTTTGAGATTGAAAACCGTTGTTATTATAAAAACCTTGATTATTATTTTGAAACCCTTGGTTTTGACCATTAAAATTCCCTTGATTAGCATTCCCTTGGAAATTACCCATTTGAGGACCTTGGTTCCTATTTTGGTATTGGGTATTTTGGGCGGGTGGGGGCGGTCTTTGTGGTGCTACAAAACCCGGGGGAGCCAAATAATTAGTACTATTGTAAGACAAATGGTTAACATCAACATTAGGTTTAAATGGAACCCTTTCATTAGCATTAAAAGCACAAACTTGTTGTTGTTGATTATAAACCTTGTCACAATTGAAATATGAATGTGGTCCACCACAAGTCTCACACGTTTCACTATTATCTTTCACGGCATGCACATGTGTAGTGAGGGCGTCGGTTTTTAGTGCAAGGTGTTTCACAATTGAAGTAAGCTCCTTAATTTGATTATTCACCTCATTATCACTAGCACTAGCTATTGTAGTCCGAACACTCTTAGTTTGCACTTTTGCCTTGTTCTCAATAATGGCCCAAGCCTCGTTCATGGTTTTCACAAGAATATTACCCCCCGCGGCACTATTAAGTGAGTCTTGATCATTTAGAGTTAAACCATTGTAAAACGTATTTATTTGATGCACTTTAGTGAAACCGTGTTGTGGACATTTTCTCAAAAGCTCTTTAAATCGATCCCAAGACTCACTAAAAGTTTCCCCATATTTTTGCTCAAAGGTGATGATTTTATTCCTTAAAGAAGTGGTCCGTGATGGTGGGAAAAAGTAATTAATGAACTTGGTCTCTAAGTCGATCCATGTTGTAATACTTTGGGGTGGTTCCTTATCAAGCCAAATCCGGGCTTGTCCCTCTAGGGAAAAAGGAAAAAGTTGTAGGCGAACGGCCTCTTGTGGCACCCCATCGTATTTGACGGTATTTGCTAATTGGATGAATCGTTTGATATGAGCGTGTGGGTCATCATTAGTACGACCTAAAAATGGTGTAGCGGAAACCATTCGAATAAAATCCGGTTTAAGTTCAAAATGATTAGCTCCAATGGTCGGCACCACAATCGCGTCATCGTTTCCTTCAACGTGAGATTGAAGAATCTCAATCATTGGTCGATTATCCGTTGCCATCGTTATGTCGAAAGCTCGATTCTCGGGATCGGCTTGAATGACGGTCTTTTTGTTTTTCTTCTTCTTCTTCTTTTTGGAAGAATTGCAAGAGTTTGGTACACCACTCGGTATGTATGTACCGCGCGCGAGTGCGCATACAATTAAAACTTGGGAATGAGGTATGTGAACTCGGTCGACTTTGAGAGGAAAAGGATTTTCCCTCTCGAGGAGCAATATGAAAAAAGCTACAAAAATATATACTTAAGTACTAATTGAGTCGGCAAACCAATAATCGGTCGTCCCTCTCAATATACGCACAAGCAAGCGGGGAAACGAGGTGGCACAAAGCACTTAAAAACCTTTTTCCTTAGACGGCCTTTTATAGCGCGTCGCCTTATACCCACCTTATAGTTTGTATATGTCGAGTTCAAACGTCTTACTAGTATTTATCTATTTTGCCTCTTTATTTCGTTTAGGATTCGACTACAATAGTTAGGTGATGAAATCCCAACTAAGGCTTATTTGAAAAGTAGGTAAATTATTGTTCTACGTAATATACTATAGTAAATGAAAAATCTTTTTGTATTTTTTAGAAAAATATATATTCACAAGAAAAATCGAAAGAAATCGAAATAAAAATTAACACTAATACGTAATATTTTTGGTGTAATACTTTTAGGAAAAAGTATTACTTTTGGATTTTTTAATTTTTTTTTTGGTGCAATTCTTAGGAAAGAAATTGCTTTTGTGATTTTTTAATTTTTTTTGTATTTTTAAGTTTTTGATTTTTTTGTATTTTTGATTTTGTTGCAAGAAACGTAACGTTCAAAAAGAACGGATCCCAAAATCCAAACGTCTTCACGAAAAATCGTCAATCGTACGAGCGAAGCGGCAGCGGCGCCATTTGAAACTAGGATTTTATATGTATCAATTAAAGTTCGTTTTCCTCGACTCACTCGAATTGATTTCCAGTTAACGTTATGACTTAACTTTGTTATTGGTAAACGTAATTTTAGGATATTTTAAACTAAAAGCCTATTTAATTAAAAGCTATTTTAAACTAACTTAAATAATACTAAAAAGTCTTTTGAAACTAATTTAAACTAATTAAAAATATAAAACTTTTAAATAAAATCTATTTTTAAATAAAACTTAAACGAATGTAAATAAAACTATTCCTAAAAATAAATCTAATTATAGCTAATAAATCTATTTTGAAAATTTAATGTAAAAAGAATTTTATTTAAAAACTTAATTTTATAAAAAACTAAATTAATTTAACTAATTTTAAAACAATGTAAAAAAATCTATTTTTTAAATAACCAAAACAAAATGAAAACAAATTTAAAAGTAAATAAAATATTTTTTTTTTATCTTTTTATTTATTTTTTTGAAAACTGAATAATAAAGAAAATACTTTAAAAAAACGAATTAAAGTAAATTAAAATAAAACTTTTAATTAAATTTTTAATAAACTAAAAACTTGTATTTAAATATTACTAAAAACTGCCACTAATGAACTAATCCTATATTAATTTAAGTATGCAAAATAAACAAAAGAAAAGTGCTAGTGGAGATGGTTGGGACGTTGTCTGGTGAGCGGATGGTCCTGGGTTCGAACCCCAGCAGACCTTAATTTTTTAGCTATATATTTTTTTTTACTTTTTTGGAAAATTAGGGAGAAAGCAGATTAAATGAATCTGTTTCTTTAGCAGTAATATCAGCAAATAAAAAAACCAAATAAGCAATGACTGAAAATTTCATAAGCAAATTAACATCTAGATTAATAATAAGCAAACAACCAAATAAGCTATATTGAATAAGCTGAGTAAATATTAAAAGCAAATAACAATAAACACAAACAAGAAGCAGATCCAAAGGCAGATAAATCCAAACAAACATAAAAAAAAACAGATTCAAAATAAATAAAAAACAGTTTAAATAAAAACAGACTATTATCAATTTTAAAACTACTCACAAAAAAAACAATAGCAGACTAAATAAATCAGATAAGCATATTTAAAGCAAACAACAAAAAAAAACGAGCGGATTCTAAAAAAAATTAAACTAAAACTTAGCTCAAGCAGATTAATAGACTAAAAACTAATAATAAGCTAAACAAAATAATTAAAAGGAGAGAATATTAAAACCCGGTGACGAAACCGTTGTGACGAAGACGCGGCGCTGAGCCGTCTTAACAAAACCGCATCAACACCACCTTATATCATCATCATCTCGACTTCGAACCAATAGCATCAACAGTAACCTCTCGAACCAAATATCCACCCCGAATAAAACAACTTCTACGAACAGTAACTTTAATACCCTTCCAGTGGGGAAAGATTTAATACACTTTCTTTATCTTTTTTTTTATATATTAATTGATTAATATTAATAATAAACAGTGTCAAAAACAGATTAAAAAAACAGTAGCCGAATAATAATAGTAAGAACAGTAACAAAAACAAACAGGATTTAAATATCAAAAGTAAATTGGACAAGAATTAAAATGAGACTTGAATAATTAAAAATTACTTTTTCATTAATAATAAAAAGAGTACATAACTGGGAATTTAAAGATACAATAAACCTAAATCTATTTTATTGAAAAAATTAAAAAATAAAGAAAAGCTACCCAAATTACATGATAAGAGGGGGGTTTTATAGGAGAACCCCGAACCTTCTAGGTTCTCCTTGGTGCCCAAGCAAATGGATCCTAGCCATCCATTCTTCTTTTCTTTTCTTCTCTCTCTTTTCTTCTAATCAAACGGCTGAGAATGATTCTTGCATCCACGGATTGCCAGCGTGGAGGATTTGTGTTTGTTGTGTTTGTTGAAAGCTGAGGTGGAATGATTTAATTGGTGGATTGGTGTGTGGTGATTGGTCACAACCAATCAACAGGGAGAGATTGGCCACGTCAGTAAGATGGGAGGACCACACGTGAGTGTATGCCCCGAAAACCATGGGGATTTAATTCCTCTTGATGTGAATTAACCTTTGCAGTAAAAAGCCCCAAAATATAGTGGTTAATTATTTTGACAGTGAAGATTTAGGGTTTGAGGGAATGGTGTAAAAATGGGGAAGAAAGGGAAACAACGAAAGAAAGAGATGTATGTATCGAAAATTAAAGTGGGGTGTGGGCAAGTGTTTGGTTTATTTATTTTGTGTTGGGGTGGGTAAATAATACGGTTGAATAAGAATTTGGGTAAATGTGCACACGTGTTGTGGTGTGGGATAGATATGGTTTGACCAATTTCCTTTGACCGAAAGTATAAGAGACTTCTCCACCGACTATATTTATTGAAGTTGGGCTCAGCCCCAAATGTTATATTACTCCTCACGTCTTATAGCAATTGGAGCTATTTTTTTTTATTAAAATGGGCTTTGTCCCATTCCATTCGTTTCACCATTTCTTGTGCAATTGGGCTTTGGACCACAATACTCTCCATCCGTCCAATATATGACTTGTATTTGGCCTAAATTTTGGGCCTTGACTATTATAGCTTCAACAATGGGATTTTAGGCCCATTAAACATAAGTGAATAATGCTAAATCCACTATTGGGCTTTTATGCCCAATAGATCCATTGTGGGACCCACTCGGCTCGAACATCCTCAAAAATGATTAATTCCATTAATACGAGCTCGATTCTGACTTTCTTGATCATTTCTTCAAAATTAAGTTGAATTTGTCGGTTTTCCGTGATCTTCAGCACACTTTGGTCTTTTGATCTTGTCTTCGACTCTTTCTTGACTTTTCTTCGACATTTGACCGTGAAATCCCGTGTTTTCTCTTCTTTTGATCATTTGTACCTATTTAACACATAATACACAAAACCACGCGTAATTTCGACATTTAAGATGTAAAACACATGATTAGGTCTTGTTTTAACTTGATTTTAGTGGCAAAAGGATAAGTGTTTACACACTTATTAACTCTAAAGGCCCAAAAGCTGAATATGAGCTTATCACAGCTTAATAAGCAGGCAGCTTATTCTTATTGGGCTTTTCAGTTCATTAAGCAATAAGCCAATGCCATAAGCTCTAATTTGACACACACCCTTCTTTTGGGATGCTTATGAGATCTGTAAAAAGAAATTTTGAAAAAGCACACTCAATAAGCCAGAAATAAGCAAAGTAAAAATTCACTAAAAGACAAAATAGTCGGGTTTGAGATTTAGGCCACCTCAGAAGCTCTAGTTTGTTGCAAAAGCTCACAAATAGCTTAACTAAGAATATTCAATCAATATAATCACAAAAAGCCAAGTAGAATTAGCTGTAAGAACAAATAAGCTGGCTGAAAAAGCCAAATAAGCTAGTTTTCTAACAAAAGCTTAACCAAAAGACTTGTAAACTTCCAGATTTGATATTAAGCTAAGAAAAATGATCTATATTACAAAAACCAAGTTGTTGCATGTGCCAATAAGCAGTTCTCAAAAATAAGCCAATATGTGCTTATTTGACCAAAAGTCAAAGTACTCCAAAATGCACCAAATGATCAGGAATGGTACAAGGGCTTGTTATAAGCAAGTTTTGTGAAGGACTCAAGGAGGAGGCCTTGTGAATCAAGAGGTCAGTTGACCTTTTGATGGCAAATTTTAGCAATAAGGGCTTAATAAGCCAGTTAGCTTATAAGCCAGATACAAAGCACACCAAATAGCAAAATCCACTCACAAGCAGCACATAAACAAGTTCCAAGCAGCAAAATCACAAAGCATACACTAGGATAACAATTGCAAGAACAAAATGAGGTGGTCACTTTGCTGATGCAAATGACCACTTTAGCAAACTTTGATAAGCTATAGCAATCACAATAAGCCACCAAATTCAACAACCAGACAACCAATAGATAGCTTATCACCTAAACTATTCCCAAACCTGATTTCAGACCTTAGATCCAAGTAACAAAGAAGTTATTGGATCTGATGTGTTTAACCAACTTCAAAACCACTTTTATCAGATTTTTGCAAAACTTCAAATCCCTTTTCTAAACTTTCAGAAAGTAAACCAATGACTAAAACTTGTATATTAAGACTTGTTTAGACCTCCCAAACCCTAAGAACCAAGGGCACAAGGCCACAAGGCCTTATGAACCAGTAATCCCAAACAATCCTTTATCAACCACTTTTCAAACAAACTTCTGATTTTTACACACAACCTACTGATTTTATCCTTCAAATAGCTACACTAGGTGACAACTAGCAGATTACAACCATAAAACACAAAGCACAATCACAAGAACACCAAATCAAAGCTCAAAGTACAAAACAGGCAGTAACATAAAAATTTTGAGAGGAATCTTAACAAGAGGTTATACCTGCCTTCCACAACATCCTAGGAAGGCCAGCTATGCTCCTTGGACCTTGTTCAACAACTAGAACAAGACCAAGGTACTTCAACAAGAAAGATGATGAATGCCTTGGTTGATGTTTCAAAGCAGAAACTCAAGGACTTGATTTCTTCAATACAAGCAGCAAACAACTCAACCAAGGGCTCTAATCCCTTCACAAGCTTGGTGTCAACAAGCTTGCAAGAGCTTATAGCTTATGGCCAAGGGTTAGTACACAAAAATATCAAAATTAGAAACCTTCTTTCAAGCTTTTTCAAACTTGAAAAACTTACCAAACATAAACGTCCTTGAACCAAATGATTCAAGCACACTTATAACAATCAATGGAACTCAGAATCACCTTTAAACAATACAAACTTTCAAAAACATAAAAAGGAATTACAATTTTCTCAAAATACCAACTTTTATAAATTTCAAAAAGGAATTACAAGTTTAAAAGGTAAAGACTGGAACAAAGGGACTCTCACATGTTGAGGTCTCCTTTTATAGGCAAATGCCAGGCTACACTATTCACAAACCCTAGAAGTGAATTCTCTAAAATACCCTTAAGTCCTTGAGGCAGTTTGTTGTTGATGAGCTGTCCAAAGTGATCCCAAACGTTCATTTTAGCTTTGTGATGAAGCAAAGGCTCTCAGCTGTTGATCTTGACACGTGGCATGACTTGGAGGGCAAGTAGTCACATGATAGGTGAACGGGTATTTGGGGGTGGGGTCCATTGTGAGTGGGAGTGAGGGTTTTGAGGTTGGGATGGGATTTAGAGTGTGTGAATCAAACGTGTGTCAAGGTAATTTAGATTTACCCTTTGTTTAAGTTGATGTAAAATCTGGGTGTGAAAAGGTGAATAGTGGTGATTTTGATCCGAAAATGGGGGAAGGGTAAGTTGTTTGGCGCGATTTGTATATTTGAATGTTTCAGTGTACACATTTGGCCCTTGTTCTTCTTTTTTCTTTCATTTGTGTTTTAAAACGTGTCAGCGCCCATTTCCTTTGTAACAACTTTCAGACTTTGGCAATTTTGGCACAAAACTTTGGAAAAGGATTTCAAAGGATTATTTTTGCAATTTTGAGATATTTCAAGGACTGATTTTGGACAATGTTGATCTTCAAAGGTCTTCAATGTATCTTTGGCTTGATGAGGGACCATAATTGACAATGTTGAATAGTTGAGGGACTAAACTTGCCATTTCTTCAAAGTTGAAGGACCTTTTGTGTAATTTTGACAAACTTAAGGGACCAAACTTGTAATTATCAATATACAAGGGTTTTAAGTGTCATTTCTTCAAAGTTGAAGATCAATCTTGTATGTCTTCAAGTCTTCAAGGGTATTTGTTGAATATTCCATGATTAGGGCCCGGTTCTTTGTACGGCTTCGTTTCTCGTGTCCGTTTTTCCTTGTTTCTTATGATCTTTTGTCTTTTTCACGATATCCATACCTAAAATACACAAGTAAACAAACACAAGCATATATATGGTATTTTATGACATTTTTATGCATTAAAAGTCCAAAAAGAACGATGAGATCATGTATAAATGCCATCTCATCAGTGACGATGGCGAAGAGGATTCTGAGGAGGAGGATCCGGTGGATGACGGAATTCCAGCGGATGTCGTCGGTCAAACTAAGCCCTATTTGGTTCAATCCCCTAACTCACCAAAAGGATACGAAGTGCCTCCAATAGGTCGTTATGATCAGCAACCTATTCGTCCCCCAATGACTACTTGTAAGGATTATCTGAGGACTGTACCGGGATTTACTCGGGTAAGTGATGAGTTTCGTGCGGAGTCCAGTGCTGCAGCTATATCACGTTCTCTTCACGAAAATATTGCAAAGGTTTACTTTCCAAGGCCAAGGAACTATATGGAATCTGAAAACCGTTTGAGAAGGATTGATAGGCTAATGTACGAACGTTATGTGGTGGAAACAAGAGTGATCAAGAGGTTTGACGAGAACGAAAGAGCATATCAAAAGTTATTGACAAGGACCGTAAGGGCTGAGTACAATGGAGCATCGACTAAGAATGATATTGATAGCTTGAGATCCATGATAGCAAATTTGAGTGCAAGTCTAGAGAGGGTTAAGGAAGACCAGGCTAGGTTAGTCAGGATGCAGAGTTGGGAGCACCGTGTAAGATCATCCTTACCGCAAGACTGGAGATTCGTGGATGACTTTGAGCTTGAGACCAATGATTTCATGGTTCAACCGCCCGCCAGGGGTGAGTGTGTTGCTTTTGGGAATCAGGTAGCACCGGAGTTTGGGTCTACTTCTGGAAGGAAGAGGGTGGCAGAATGTGAGCCGAGCGATAAAGGGAAGAGAAAAATGGATGAGGAAGAAGATAGTGAGGAAGAGCCAGAGGAGGACGAGGAAGAACCACCGTCCAAGAAGTCATGTGGATCACCACGTGGCTAGTTACTTGTAATTCATTTTTATCTTTTGATCGTTGTAATTGAACTTATTTAGACTCCCGTATGATGGCATTGTGATGAAAACTTGATAACTTTAAGTTTGTTGGTGTATGGTTGTAGTGGCATTACTTGTCACAAATTTTGGTTGATCTATCAATGCAATCCATGTTTACCTTTCATAATCTATGATAAGTCTTAAATTTGCTCTTTTGTGATGTGATTGATGAATATTAGTAACCCTGTTGATGTGTTGTTGAACTTATATTATGTCCTGAAAGAGAAATCCTTCTTAATCTTGATATGTATACTTACCTTGTTTTCTATTTCCCTGTCATTACAGAGAGGTGTAACTAAGACTTCACCATGCCTCCAAAGTTGACCACCGCTCGAGTAAAAACCATGATTCGAGAGGCAATCTCCAATGCTCTTGAGGCAGATCGTGCAAACAGAGACCATGGTCAAGGTGGATATGTGGAAAGGCAACCAGCCCCAAGGGAATGTTCATATGCCGGTTTCGTGAAATGAGGTCCCACACAGTTCTGTGGTACCGGTGGAGCTTTGGAACTCCGTACATGGGTGGAAAAGATTGAGAGCACTTTTGAAATCAGTGGGTGCTCTGAGGCAAACAAAGTTAAATTTGAAGCTGCTACTTTCCTGGATGATGCTTTAAGCTGGGGGAACAACCAGGTGGCTACTGTCGGATTGGTAGTAGCAAATGGAAGAACTTGGGCTGCAACCAAGGCACTTTTGACTAAGAAGTTTTGCCCCGAGGAAGAGCTGGGTTAGTTAGAGGATGAGTTGAGACACGTGTCGTTGAAGAATAATGACATCACTGCTTATACAAGAAGGTTTAATGAGTTAAGCTTGTTGTGTCTTGATGCTTTCACAGACGATCGCAAGAAGATGAAACAGTATATCAAGGGTCTGGCGAGCAAAATTAAGGGTGAGACTACTTCGTCAAAATCCGGATCTTTTGATGAAGCCGTTCAGATGGCTCATGCACTGATGGATGTTAAGTTGCAAGACAAGAAAGGCTATATTGCTAAGGGAAACAAAAGGAAATGGGAAGCTGCCCAGGTGAGTAAACCACAAGGACAGAATCGTGGGGGTAATCGCAACAACAATCAAGGACCGAATTGTAACCAACAGTTCAACCAAAGGAGGAATGATGGGATGAGAGCCGCTACTACCCCCAGAGGAGTTAAGGTCAATCCTAAGTGTGGCCGTTGTAACTTGTACCACATTGGTAATTGTCTTTCTGCATGTGGCAAGTGTGGGAAGGCTGGCCATAGAGTTGCAGAATGTCGATCTAGAGGTGTAACTACAGGGGCGAATGCCACTAGAGTAATGGTTTGTTTTGGTTGTGGAGAAAAGGGGCACAAACAAGGGAACTTCCCGAAAGCTGGGAATAGACAAGGTGGACATGCTGCTGCTGCTGTGTACAGAGTGGGTACTGCTGACAAACCGCAAGGCCCGAATGTGGTGACTGATACGTTTCTTCTTGACGCTCGTTATGCTAGTGTACTATTTGATTCTGGATCCGACAAAAGCTTTGTAGACGTAAAATTTAGTCGCGTTATCAATAGAGAATCGGTGATGCTAACGACTAACTATAATGTGGAATTAGCCGATGGAAAGATTGTTAGTACTAATTCTATACTAAGAGGGTGTTCCTTGAAATTAGGGAATTATTCCTTCGATATTGACTTAATGCCTATAGAGCTAGGATCTTTTGACGTGATTATTGGGATGGACTGGTTAATGACGCATAGTGCGGTGATTGTTTGTGGAGAAAGCTTGGTCCAAATCACGAAGCTTCGTCTTTGTTTTTCTTCAAAGCCCCAATCCGCTCTCGCTTGCCGCTACTAACGGGGTCTCGGTTGATTTCCCTTCCTTTAGCTACTCAGATGTTTCAGTTCGCTAAGTTTGAAAAGTCCAAAGAGCGCAGACTAGCCACGGAGCTTGGATACGGTTTCCCGATCAGAGATCCATGGATCATAGACGGTATCTCCCCATGACCTTTCGCCTCTGAAAGCGTCCTTCCTTCTCAATGTTGATTGTGAATGGTAATGAATGTACTTCTCGTCTGAGAGTAATATCTTGCTTGAAGATGATGAGGTATATGGAAGAAGGATGCGATGTATTACTGGCGCAGATTTCTAGTGATGGTGATGTAGAGACAAAGTTGGAAGAGGTTCCTGTGATTCGAGAGTATCCAGAAGTTTTTCCTGATGAGTTGTCGGGTTTACCGCCCTCACATGAAGTGGAATTTCGGATCGATTTGATGCCAGAAGCTGCACCAGTTGCTCGTGCACCTTATCGATTGGCACCGTCAGAACTGAATGAGTTATCTGATCAATTGAAAGAATTGATGGATAAGGGGTTTATTAGACCGAGTTCATCGCCATAGGGAGCGCCTATGTTATTTGTAAAGAAGAAGGATGGGTCGTTTAGAATGTGTATCGACTATCGAGAGCTTAACAAATTGACGGTTAAGAATTGGTATCCATTGTCGAGGATTGACGATTTATTTGATCAGTTGCAAGGATCCTGTGTATACTCGAAGATTAACTTGAGATCAGGGTATCATCAACTGCGAGTTAGAGAGGAGGATATTCCTATAACTGCTTTTCGTACGCGATATGGACATTTTGAATTCCAAGTGATGCCTTTTGGATTAACGAATGCGCCTGCAGTATTCATGGATCTTATGAATCGAGTGTGCAAGCCGTATTTGGATAAGTTTGTCATTGTATTCATTGATGATATTCTTATTTACTCCAAGAGCAAAGAAGAACATGAGAAGCACTTGAGGACGATATTGGAGCTGTTGAAGAAAGAGAAGTTGTACGTAAATTCTCCACGTATGAATTTTGGTTAGAATCTGTACAATTTCTTGGGCATGTGATTGACAACAAAGGAGTTCGTGTAGATCCTGCCAAGGTGGAGGCAATTAAAGAATGGTCGGCACCGACAACGCCGACTGAAGTTCGACAATTTCTTGGTTTAGCTGGTTATTATCGGAGATTCATCGAAGGGTTTTCCTTGATTGCAAAGCCGTTAACCAAGCTTACTGAGAAGAATCGGGTGTTTGAATGGGGAAATGATGAAGAAATCGCTTTTAAAACACTTAAGGACAAACTGTGTTCTGCTCCGAATTTTTCATTGCCAGAAGGAATCGAAGACTTCATGGTTTATTGTGACGTGTCTCATAAGGTTTATGGAGCTGTTTTGATGCAACGTGAGAAGGTGATCGCTTACGCATCGAGGCAATTGAGGAAGCACGAGGAAAACTACACTACGCATGATTTGGAACTGGGAGTTGTAGTTTTTGCGTTGAAATTGTGGAGACACTACTTGTATGGGACTAAGTGTGTTGTATTCACTGATCATAAGAGTTTGCAGCATATATTAGACCAGAAGGAGTTGAATATGAGACAAAGACGATGGTTGGAGCTACTGAGTGACTATGACTGCAAGATTCGCTACCATCCTGGCAAGGCGAACGTTGTAGCGGATGCACTTAGTAGGAAGGATAGAGAGAAACCTTTGAGAGTCAGAGCATTAGTAATGACTGAGGGTGTGGATTTGACCGGATCGCTATTGAAAGCACAAGAGAAGGGATTGATGAAAGAAAATATTGGCGCCGAGAATCTGGGAAGACTGAAGAAACCTCTTTTTGTGGTAAAGTCGGATGGGTTAAGATATTTTGAAAATCGGATTTGGTTATCGCTATGTCCACCTGAGGAAGGAACGCCTGGAGTGCGAGATTTATTTATGAATGAGTCTCATAGGTCGAAGTACTCGATACATCCTGGAGCGGATAAGATGTATCACGATATGAAGAAAGTCTATTGGTGGTCGAATATAAAGGCAGAAATTGCTCGTTACATCAGTAAGTGTTTAACTTGCGCGAAAGTTAAAGCTGAACATAAGAGACCGTCTGGGTTGTTAGTACAACCTGAGATTCCAGAATGGAAATGGGAAAAGATCGCTATGGACTTGTGATGGGTTTATCAAGTACTCCTAGTGGTTGTGATATGATTTGGGTGATCGTGGATAGATTGACGAAATCTTCTCACTTTTTACCTATGAAGAAGACGGATAGCATGGAGAAACTTGCCAGTGTGTACGTGAAGGAAATTGTTTGTCGACACGGAGTACCTTTATCAATCATCTCGAATCGCGACAGCAGATTTACTTTGGAATTTTGGAAATCTCTTCAACGTGCGATGGGCACCGAATTGAGTTTGAGCACGACCTATCATCCTGAAACTGATGGCCAAAGCGAACGAACCATTCAGACGTTGGAGGACATGCTTCGAGCATGCGTGATTGATTTTGGAGGAAGCTGGGAACACCATTTGCGTTTAGTAGAGTTTCCGTATAATAACAGTTATCATGCGAGTATTAAGGCTGCACCATTTGAAGCATTGTATGGAAGGAAATGTAGGTCTCCTGTGTGTTGGAGCGAAGTGGGAGAAAGTCAGTTGACTGGGCCCGAAATGGTTTTAGAGACTACAGAGAAGATTGTGCAAATTAAGAACTGTTTACTTACTGCGAGAAGCCGACAGAAGAGTTACGCCGATAATAGGAGAAAACCGTTAGAACTTGAGGTCGGAGACATGGTCATGCTTAAGGTTTCATCATGGAAGGGTGTGATACCTTTTGGAAAGAAAGGAAAGCTGAGTCCAAGGAATATTGGACCATTCAAGATTGTTAGACGAATTGGACCTGTAGCTTATAAGTTAGAATTGCCGAATGAGCTTAGTGCTATTCATGACACGTTTCACGTATCGAATTTGAAGAAATGTTTGGCTGATAAGGAATTGGTGATTCCTTTGGACGAGATTCAGCTTGATGATAAAATGCATTTTGTGGAGGAACTAGTGGAGATTATGGACCAAGAGGTTAAGAGACTGAAGCACAGTAGAATTCCCATTGTAAAGGTACGATGGAATTCTAGACGTGGACCAGAATACACTTGGGAACGTGAGGACTTCTTCAAGGAGAGATATCCTCATCTGTTCTAGCGGCACGAAATTAGAGTATAAGAAGAGACGAGTGTCGGGACGTCGCTCTCTTTAAGGAGGGGTGGATGTGATACCCAGAATCCGAGGTCATTTATTTTACCCTAAATTACGAATATTTTTGAAATTTTTAAGAAATTTCGTTTATTATATATTTGACTGTTTAAGTTGAAACCGATGTTTAAGGTCGTAATCTTAACGATTGACGATTTAAGAAAGCCGACGACGACTACGATCCCGACGGATGCCCAATTTTTATGTTTTATTGTCGCTTTGTCGATATTAGATTTTTTCGAGAATTTTATTTTTAGTTCGTGTTAAGTCGAGCCGGTTGCTTTTATTTTATTCCGGGTGCGTTTTAATTGCTTTAAAAGTATTTTCGAGTGTTCGGGGCGACCCCCGACTCCCGCAAATTTTTTAAATCAACTAGTAAGTAGTTTCCCGCTACTAAAATTTTTCGTTTAAAAATGAGGACAAAAGAAAGCAAAGATGGCAAAAGATACCCTTCAATATTTTACAAAAGGGAAGGATGGAAAAGCATACATCAAAAATCATTTTCAAAATTTCTTCTCTCCTTCTCCTCTCTCTCTTTGGTTGTCGGCCTCCACACCACCACCACCACCATACAACTTTTTTTTCCTTTTTATTTTAATCAATTCAAGTTTAGACCACATCTTAATTATCCTTTTTAAGTGTTTTAGTGTAATCCATTTCAACATGCATTAACTAAAATTTTTCAAGAATCAAAGATTTTTCAAAAATATGTTTTGACGTAATTAGACTAATTGCATGTTTGATTGATGTTTGGGTAATGATTAATCATCCACAAAACCAACCAAAATCAATTTGGTTTGGGTGTTTTGGACACCAACACCCCACGGCCAAATGGGGGTGTTTGGTTGTTCATGGTGTTTGATGTTTTGTGTTATGGGTTTGTGTTGAGGATGATGTTTTTAATGTTTTTAGATAGGTTAAACTCATTGCATGTGTGATTTAAGATTTGGTTTTTTATGAAGATTTGATTTTCCTAGTAGTATAGGATGATTAGGATGTTTGTGAATGTTTATAAGTGGTTATTATAGGTCTAGGTGATGTTAGAATGGGATAGAAACAAGTGTTGAGTTGATTTTGAGGAAAGAAATATTAGGCAGATTGTTTAAGCATGTTTTCGTGGGTTTAATTTTGAAAACAGGTCATGGGGCTAGGATTTAGTTGTAGAGCATTGTCTTAGCTTCGATTTGGTATAAGAATGGGCTTACGAATCCAAACGATTCAAAAGTTATGCTACTTTGAAACTTCGTGTACCGGCAGATGAGAATCAACATAATCCGTAATTATGTTTGGTTGTAGGTCAAATCCGGGGACCATAGATAGAGTTTTATAAAGAGTTGAAAGTTTTTCGTTGGTGCTAAACCAGTATTTTTGAGTCTATTTTTAGACTTAAGGGTCAAATTAGCTAATGGTATATTTTAAATGAGTCAAAGAAGTCTTACATTGTAAAAGTGCAAAATCTGTCCGAAAGGTTTACGTCTAGTAATGTAATGAGTAATGGGTCTTAAAAGTGAAAACTTTTTATGGAATTTAAAATGGGATTTCTACAGGTTGTAAGGGATTTTTACAAATTTTCTCGTAATTTATAGTGATGCTTAAGCGTTATAAAAGAGCTCGTACTTTTGGTAAGTACCGGCAAAGTTGTAAAATGGGAAACATTTTTAATTGCATAGATAGATAGTACGAGTCTAGAAATAATCACATGTATGAGTTTTGGCGTGAGTTTTTATAATTATTAAGTGTCTTTATATACGCGTGTTTAGTACAATAACTGTACACGGAGTATTGATTCGATTTTCGTATTTTGATTTTTAGGTCACGTGTTAGATTTTCCGGGGCAACCACATCGTCGGTGATATTTTCGTTACGTCTTCGCTAGAACCACTACTACTACGCAAGGTAAGTTTATAGCCTCGCTTTATAATACTTTTAAATGGTTTTACCCGCGAGGGTGATGCATGCTATTTTAAATAAAATGAACATAAGTCATGAATGATTGTTGGACCCGAAAGTTGTCTGAATTGTGTTGAGTACCTAGTTACATAAGACCCTATATTCATGAACTATATTAACTATTGTTTAATCCTCGTGTGGATTGGAAATAGCCGCTTATACAATTGATAGTACTATGAGGATGACGACCCTATCCGAGACGAGAGCTAGTACGTTGAGTACCCTTCGCGGACGGATAACTTGTGATAAGAAATAAGGTATAATTGCAACTAATGCCTGTAGAAGGGGCACTGGTTTCATCTTAATCATGACGATAAATGTACACGGGTGATTGAGTTAACGGATTAGTGTCATGAGCTTAAACACAATTATTAGCTATTGCTAACGATAATAACCTTGAATGATATATTGTTTGATCGACAATTCTATAAATGATCGTGATTGATTTTATATACTTATGTTCAAAAATGAGATTGTAAAACCTATAAATTTCGCTCAACATTATTTGTTGACCCATTTAAGCATGTGTTTCAGGTAATCGATGATATGGTAGCAAGGAGCATGAGAGGATGGAAGTTGTTGTGGCTTGGTGGTCTACTTTGTCTTTCCTCCCTTTTTATCACTTAAAACTTTTATATTATGTCATGTGAAACAAGTAATGTACTTTTGGGTTAAGATTCAGTGGGGACCTAAACGCAACTCTGTTTTGTATTTTCTATGGGGTTTGGGAAGCAGTAGACAACGATGTTTTAACAATGTTTAATTTCTGTTTAAATTTCTACGTCTTTTTGAGTCGTTCGAAATAGCTTGTGTGTAATGATAACTGCCTAGCACCCAAATGTTGTAGTTCCGTTGCGCATACGATTTGGGGTGTTAGATTTTCACTTTCTTCAAGTCGAATGGGTGCACTAGTGTAATATTATTTAATTTACTTACTTACTTAATAAAACAGTTAATACCAGAAAGTTGTAAGTGTTGTAGAAAACAACTTACTTGTAAGCATTTTCGAAGATTGATGTACCAATCCCGACATTCAACCTCATAGTTTTACCATCTATCGTAGAATGTAACCAGCCCTGTCCATAAGTAAAAATGAGCTAGACACCAGTGTTTATCCGTTTCATTAACCGAAATAAAAACCTAATAGACATAAAATATTTGTTACAACAAAAAAATTGGTTCACACACAACGCTTATTGGTACCGAATATATATGTTTACCTCGTCAGCTTCTGCCAAATGAACTTTGTATCGGGTTCTGTCACCAAACCACACAGGCATAGTATTTTGCAACAGCAGCTACATAAAGTAACTCGTGACCATCGCTCAACGACCATTTTCGGGACGAACGTGCCACATATAATCCACCCATAAATCAATGTGCTGAATTGTAAAACACATAATACGTTAAAAATTAACAATATACGGATATTATAATAAATGTTTCATTATAAACATTAAACTTACATCATTTGTAAGCCAACCTTTCCTACCAGGGCGTCTAAGCAAACTAACACTTCCCAAAAGTGCCGATCAATAGTGTAACACCCCATTTTGATAAATGGAATGTCACGTGAAATTATGGCGTGTCATTAAAGCATACAAGGATAAACGTCTAAAACATTACATGACCATAGGGATAACCGGAATCAAACATCGGTTCCCAAACATAAGCCCAAAACATAATAAAGCAAAAGAAATGAATGAAAGACTAAACAAGCATAAGTATATGAAGGCAAAAGAAGAAGAAGTCTATGGCAGCTTCCATCCTATGCATGTCCTCCAAATGCTCGAGTCCGTCCTTGGGTACCTGCCGTTTTGGGACATGGAAAGGAAAGTAACGGCTGAGCAAAACGCTCAGTGCACGGATATAGACATAGTATGAATGACTAAAACATAATAAAGACTTAATAGCAGCGGAAATGTATAAGTCCTGGAAAACCTGGAACATGTTCATAAAACTGGTTTTATAGTTTGAAAAGCCTTATGTTTATCTTATGAAAACTGTTTAACGTATTTTACCATTAGCCAATATAGGTCATGAAAATCCATCGTGCATGAATACTTGGAGGGGTGACCTCATCATGAAAATTAGAGGGGCTGCCTCTAATTTAATATACTGGTTTTTGGGTAGGAGGGATCAGCTCCTTGTGAAGGATGCAAGGCACACACCACATTCACCATGAAATCCTGAATAAAAACATGTAACTAGGATGCACCCATACGCCCCACATGATAAATATAAATAAATGGCCAAAAGCTGAAGGGACGCCACGAGCAATCACTCCGCCGTGGTGAAGTTATAACATCAGTGCCTCTAATGTTATCGTTATGGTACCTCCATAACTAGGTGAAACTGGTCATGCATGTATATGTCTATAGGTAATCTTAATTAAACATAAGCAATCAAACACGTAACTTATACTACGGGAAAACAGTTGGCTGCATACGGGGAATCCTAATAAGGAAAGAATGTCCATACTGAAAGGACGGGAATCCGTACCTTATGTCCAGTGAACGAAGAAGATGAACTGAGAGGAATCCTACTTCCGAATCACTAGTGCTACATAAATATATACATGAATAAGTATCTGCTTACCAAATACGTAGCTGGTTTTATGTCATGTCTTAGCTTATTTTATGTGTTCTTACCATGTTTTACTGTTTTAAAGCCTTAAACTGTGTTTTATCTTATATTCTGTTTAATCTGATTAAGTATTTCTGGTATTTCATGTGTTATTATACTTACTGTGTAATAATAAGTAACTTTCCAAAAATAGCAGGTTTCCTAAAATAGAAAGTTTCCAAAAATAGAAAGTTACCAAAAATAGGAAGTTTCCAAAAATAGAAAGTTCCCAAAAATAGAAAGTTACCAAAAATAGAAAGTTTCCAAAAATAGAAAGTTTCCAAAAATAGAAAGTTTCCAAAATAGAATTACTGCTTAAAATAGATAAGTTTCTAAAAATAGAAAGTTTCCATAAATAGATCAGCTGCCTTAATTAAATAAGTTTCCATAAATAGATTAACTGCCTGAATTAAATAAGTTTCTAAAATAGAAGGTTTCCATAAATAGATTAGCTGCCTTATTTAATTAAGTTTCTAAAAATAGAAAGTTTCCATAATTAGAAATAAGCTGGTTAAATAAGCTAAGTATATAAGCCTAAGTGTTTTCATGATTATTTCCTAAGTCATATGATATAATGTATAGTTTAATAATTATTTCATGTAATTAAATTAAACTATAAGTTAAAATATTTAATTAAAGTATAACATGTTTTTAATTAAATAAATTAAATACTTAGGTTAAAATATGTATTATTATATATTAATAATATAACCTAAGTCATGTTAATTAATTAATTATATCCATGGTTTTAAAATAATTAATTAATTATAAGTCTTAAATATACAAATACTTAGGTTAATTAATTCCATGATTATTAATAATTAAATAACCTAAGTCATGTTATTAAATTAATCATATCATTTTATTAATTTAATTTTTAACATAAGATCATAAAACATAAAAAAACAAACATACACCATGAACCGGATCCAAACTAAAAACAATGAACCAGACATGAAATCGACACCGTACCCCGAACCAACTCGGGGTACCCCGTGTCTTACTGCTGCCGTGGGACCCACACGTACCAACCAAGACCGTATGGTCTTGGTGGTGGTCGGTTTGGCCAAACCGAAACCCCTTCGGGTTCGGTGCAGCCTGAGGCCAAAAACAAACACCCCTTAAAACATACTTTTGATTTTATTTAATCCCAAATCATGTTAGATCCATGTTTAATTATTAGGTTTTTGTAAAAACATAACATGTTCTTGATTTATTAAAGATCAAATCAAAAGAAAAAGTTTAAAAAGGATTTACCGAATTCGTGGATCAAAAGGATGAAGAACAAACACGATCACCAACTTAATTCCCAAGATCCAAGATCACAAACCACCTCCTTGTGGTGGTTTTAGGGTGGCGGCACAAAAAAGAAGGGAAGGAGGGTTTTAGGGTTTTTTCTAAAATCTTCTGTGAATGAATAATGAGTAGTGAAAAATTATTTAACCCTTTTAGTGAAAAATTGATGGGCTAAGCCCATCCTCCCTCCCTAATTTCGTGGTAATGGGGCCCACAAGGGGTAACCCGATCATTTTCCGTGTATAACTAATAAGTGTGTTCTCGTTTTCGTGTTTTACGTGTTTGTTCGTGTTTATTTGTGTTCGCGTTTTGTGTGTTCTCGTTAAATAATTACTGTGACCTAATATATTTAATTACGCTCGTAATAAATATATATACGTAATTAATAATAGTTCGTGTTTTAATTACGTTCATGATTTCATGATCGCATGTTCGTGATTAATTATTGTCAAATAATTATTACGTGCTCGTGCGTAGTAAATACTTATCGTGTTCTAACACGTACGTAATACGTAAAATCCTAACACGTAATCGTAATCATGCTATATTAGGAAAGTTTAAATCTAGTACGTACGATCTTAAGGGTACTATTCATGGTAAAAGCATGCGGGTTTTACAACTCTTCCCCCCTAAAAAGAATAATTCGTCCCCGAATTATAGATAACGTAACTGAAAGAGAAACATACCTTAATCAAACTGAGGGGGTATGTAAGATAAATTAACATGCAGGTGACCTGGCAGAAAGAACGCGGAACGTGACATGTCTTAAAAGGACATGGAACGTGACGTGGCTGAAAGGACATATCTAATTGATAAGAGAAAACGGATAAGAAGTCCGGATGAACTTGTCCGTTTCCAAGTGGCTTCCCTCTTGGACCGGTTCCTTTATAAGATCTTGACACGAATGATAAGTCTTGGTCCTCCTGACCTTGACTTGGAATACGAAGAAGTTCTTGGTTATCAACGTAAGGTAGATCCCCTAAATTCGATCGAGGGAATAAGAATTAACGTGTAAGAGTAACTGAAACATTATGGTGCAAAACAATCCAACTTAACCGATAACTAGCAACGATGCGCGAGACATATAGAAACGTAGTACGTGAAAAATTTTGAACGTGATACGTGAAAAATTTTGAATGTGCTACGTGGAGATATGGCGAGTGTAGTATGAGTAAACATATCGTGATCCCTGATACGTGTAACATATCTTGATCATGACATGAGGAACGTAGAATGAACATGACATGTGAAACATATCATGATCATAGAATATAATGGCGGTAACTACAAACGCTAGAAGGTGAGACATAGATTATGACGAGAAACGTCTATCTGAGGATAGGGAGTTATACTAAACTTGGGTCTGGTCTCTCAAGTTCTTGCAAACTACCCATAATGAGAAAAGAAATGAACGTAAAATCGTAAACCAAAATACGATCATGAACGTGAATAGTGTCATGAACGCGAGCGCGAAAGCAAGGCGTGGAATTAGAACAAGGACGTGAAGTAAATAAGGAGCATAATTATGAATATTTGTCTATCCTGGTAACTGAGGAATTGCCAAGTGATCGGATGAGCCCTGGCTGGAACATGTCCGATCAATCTGTTGGTTCTGAAATCCTTGCGGATGTAAGGACTCTGTAGACTTGATCAAACTGTTTGCAATAAACCAGATAGCATCATGCTTCTTCGGAGTTTGCGTTAAACTGGTAGCCAAAATCCGTGGAGATCTCGTCCCATTTCAATTCACCATTTCAGATGATGAAAACATCCCAGTTTGTTGGTGTCCTATCTTAACTTGTTGGTATGTCAGGTACCTAGATATGAACGTAACTATATCTTGCTTCGTAGAACTTGATACATAGAAGTTTGTGAAACTCTGAGTCTCTGAATCTAGACTTCTCCTAACGTAGGATTTTCTAGAACACCTAATGTAGTGTAGGGTTCTCTCCTTTACGCATAAGCTGAGTCATGGTAAGATTAACCGTAGAAACCCATGTGATTCAGCGTGTCACTGTGATCAAACAGAATTGATATTGGAAAAATTTCCAGGGTAAAATTTCTCTTGTCATAGAATTTGCAACATAGTGCAGATATGGTCTTCCTGTTCTTCTCTAAACTTAGAGGAAATCAGGTTATCCTCAATGAAAACACTGATGAATTTTCTATGAGTTCATGGAAACTCATTCTTATAATGCCGTTGGAGCATTGATGAGACTAATTCAAAATCATAAATCTAGCATGACCGAGTCGTGTACGAATAGCAGTCATGGACATGTCCTGCTTTTTCACTCGTCACTGTTGGCAGCATGATCATGAGTTCGATCTTGGAAAAGTGATTAACACTATACGGTTGATTGGACATGTCACCAATACGTGGAGGAGAATAACGGTCATGAATGGTGATTTGTTTAAGCCGATGGTAGTCGACACATAATCTCATGGTACCGTTCTTCTCCTTGAAGGTTCTTCTGGAATATCTGGGAAGATTTTGGAATAATCAACTGGTTATGCGAAAAAAGACTTAAGTAGTCGTGTCTTACTGACAGCTAGAAAATTTTAGCGACCATGGCTAACAACGCACATGCTTGTAAGCCTAGATAATTTGTACAGATTTTCCTGATGGAAAATCAAGATGAAAGTATTCAGGAGCCTGAACATTATTGTACATAATTATGAATCGTAGCATGGTGTGCTGTTCATAGTCCATAATTTGGATAAAATTCATCTCGTGTCTGTCTGAGGAACTGCGTTAGCAGCTTGGATCTCATCATTAAGCTGAAGGAAAACCTTCGTATACATGGGAATATGAAAGGCGTCCTTCATGGTCATGAATATATGAAATATGGTGAAAGAATTGAAAGTTACATTGGCAACGTGACAGTATTCACTGATGCGCCGGTAATGGTATTGAAATTTTTGTGGCATGATTAATACATGGCACAACAAAATGGATATACCCTTGGAGGGTACCCTGAATTTCTTAGAAATGTTCCATAGTTGGACGTGAGTCATGTGTCTTGACTCGTTTCTTGGAACTATAAGCATGACATATGTCTTGACTGGTGTCTTGACATGTGTCTTCAAGAGGTATACGTGAGACATGTGTCTTGACTGATGTCTTGACATGTGTCTTCAGAAAGTATACGTGAGACATGTGTCTTGACTGATGTCTTGACATGTGTCTTCAGAAAGTATACGCGAGACATGTGTCTTGACTGATGTCTTGACATGTGTCTCGAGTTGTGAAACAAATATAACCACAATATAAGGTTATTATGCCAGAATTGGCGGATCGGTTGGACTACTAATCCTTGTATTTCTGATCACGTCCGTGGCCAGAGTTTCGGTTGCGATTTCTAGGATAGTTGTTGTCATAGTAGTGGTTACTATCGTCCTGTCTGTCAGTTCCATGATGGTCATTCTCATGACCGTGATTCATGTAACTATTCAGCTGAGTGGCCGGCTGGTACCGGTTTGCACTCATATGGCTGAAATGATAGCCGAATAACGTGTGACATGTAACTAAGAATTAGGGACAATGATTGATGGGAATCTTCTGATGGTGAAGCATCTTCTCGTCCAATTGCTTTGCTCCAACGCCTTTGTCTTCATCTTGTAGGATCTCCAGGTTGTGAACAGCATCCGCATCTCGTAGTGTCTCCGAACGTCAGCAGCATCAACCTTTAGTAACATTTCCAAGTTATGAGCGGCATCAGCAATTTGTAGAGTATTAGCAAGTGGACAAATGCCTGAGATGATTTAGAATCGACTAGCGAATACTCGTGCAGTATTACAAGTGAAATACACATGGATTTAGGTACGTGTAATACACATGGAACATGGTACATGGAGTACACGTTGAATGCACATGAAATGATCGGTATGGGGTCGATCATTTGTCATGATTTAAGGAAAGTATACCGGTTAAACGGTTAGGAAAACCATCATGATAACTTGGCAGTATTAGCATAGACATCATTCTTGTTATAACGGAAACGTTAAAGTGTGGTTACACAAAATTCAACGATGATTTGCCTGACAGCATAATCAATGAGAACCAACCATGACTATCATGAAAGCATGATTCAATGAAATCTAACAATGTCTTGCAAGACAACGTAAATAACAAAAGAGGCGTAAAACATAATCAACATGAAGACGGAATTATCATGAAGAAACATGAAACCATCTATCACGAAGAAATGTATAACATAATTAGCATGAAACTGAAGTTAACAATGATAGTATGAAAACATACTTGACATAAAAACATAATAACTTATGAGGGAAAAAAAATTTATGCCAATTTAAATCATGAGAAAAATTTTATGCATGAAAAACAGTAAATGAATGCGTAATGTAGTTTATAAAAACCTTTATATGTGCGAGGGGATGCCTATGGGTCGGTCCCAAAACAAAAGACATGGCGAGGGGACGCCTATGGGTCGGTCCCAAAATTAAAAGTTTCGATAAAAGTACATGCGACTAAATAGGGCAAGTCCTGTACCAACCATTACTTAGTCATAATCCCTGCAACAATGATACATGAAACATAAATAAATGAAACTCATATGTCAAAACTTATCAGAAAAAAATTTTATGTGACTAATTATGAACTACTGGGGTTCAGTCCACACAGCCACAGTTCACGAGGAACATTATGCATGAAACAATGACACATAACTAAATATGAATGACGGATGTCCATCCATATTAGTAAAACAATATCGATGAAAACATCAAGGTTAAAACCTCAAGGTGCTGAAAACATCATGGTTAAAACAACAATGCGCTGAAAACATCAATACGTGGAATAACAACGTTGGCTTAGGAAGCTCCTGGTGACTACCCACTAGTCACAGGTCGAGTTTTAGAGCCTACAGGTCGAAGCCTTGGCTCTGATACCATAATTTTAACACCCCATTTTGATAAATGGAATGTCACGTGAAATTATGGCGTGTCATCAAAGCATACAAGGATAAACGTCTAAAACATTACATGACCATAGGGATAACCGGAATCAAACATCGGTTCCCAAACATAAGCCCAAAACATAATAAAGCAAAAGAAATGAATGAAAGACTAAACAAGCATAAGTATATGAAGGCAAAAGGAGAAGAAGTCTATGGCAGCTTCCATCCTATGCATGTCCTCCAAATGCTCGAGTCCGTCCTTGGGTACCTGCCGTTTTGGGACATGGAAAGGAAAGTAACGGCTGAGCAAAACGCTCAGTGCATGGATATAGACATAGTATGAATGACTAAAACATAATAAAGACTTAATAGCAGCGGAAATGTATAAGTCCTGGAAAACCTGGAACATGTTCATAAAACTGGTTTTATAGTTTGAAAAGCCTTATGTTTATCTTATGAAAACTGTTTAACGTATTTTACCATTAGCCAATATAGGTCATGAAAATCCACCGTGCATGAATACTTGGAGGGGTGACCTCATCATGCAAATTAGAGGGGCTGCCTCTAATTTAATATACTGGTTTTTGGGTAGGAGGGATCAGCTCCTTGTGAAGGATGCAAGACACACACCACATTCACCATGAAATCCTGAATAAAAACATGTAACTAGGATGCACCCATACGCCCCACATGGTAAATATAAATAAATGGCCAAAAGCTGAAGGGACGCCACGAGCAATCACTCCGCCGTGGTGAAGTTATGACATCAGTGCCTCTAATGTTATGGTTATGGTACCTTCATAACTAGATGAAACTGGTCATGCATGTATATGGCTATAGGTAATCTTAATTAAACATAAGCAATCAAACACGTAAATTATACTACGGGAAAACAGTTGGCTACATACGGGGAATCCTAATAAGGAAAGAATGTCCATACTGAAAGGACGGGAATCCGTACCTTATGTCCAGTGAACGAAGAAGATGAACTGAGAGGAATCCTACTTCCGAATCACTAGTGCTACATAAATATATAAATGAATAAGTATCTGCTTACTAAATACGTAGCTGGTTTTATGTCATGTCTTAGCTTATTTTATGTATTCTTACCATGTTTTGCTGTTTTAAAGCCTTAAACTGTGTTTTATCTTATATTCTGTTTAATCTGATTAAGTATTTCTGGTATTTCATGTGTTATTATACTTACTGTGTAATAATAAGTAACTTTCCAAAAATAGCAGGTTTCCTAAAATAGAATGTTTCCAAAAATAGAAAGTTACCAAAAATAGAAAGTTTCCAAAAATAGAAAGTTCCCAAAAATAGAAAGTTACCAAAAATAGAAAGTTTTCAAAAATAGAAAGTTTCCAAAAAAGAAAGTTTCCAAAATAGAATTACTGCTTAAAATAGATAAGTTTCTAAAAATAGAAAGTTTCCATAAATAGATTAGCTGCCTTAATTAAATAAGTTTCCATAAATAGATTAACTGCCTGAATTAAATAAGCTTCTAAAAATAGAAGGTTTCCATAAATAGATTAGCTGCCTTATTTAATTAAGTTTCTAAAAATAGAAAGTTTCCATAATTAGAAATAAGCTGGTTAAATAAGCTAAGTATATAAGCCTAAGTGTTTTCATGATTATTTCCTAAGTCATATGATATAATGTATAGTTTAATAATTATTTCATGTAATTAAATTAAACTATAAGTTAAAATATTTAATTAAAGTATAACATGTTTTTAATTAAATAAATTAAATACTTAGGTTAAAATATGTATTATTATATATTAATAATATAACCTAAGTCATGTTAATTAATTAATTATATCCATGGTTTTAAAATAATTAATTAATAATAAGTCTTAAATATACAAATACTTAGGTTAATTAATTCCATGATTATTAATAATTAAATAACCTAAGTCATGTTATTAAATTAATCATATCATTTTATTAATTTAATTTTTAACATAAGATCATAAAATATATAAAAAAAAACAAACATACACCATGAACCGGATCCAAACTAAAAGCAATGAACCGGACATGAAATCGACACCGTACCCCGAACCAACTCGGGTACCCCGTGTCGTACTGCTTCCGTGGGACCCACACTCACCAACCAAGACCGTATGGTCTTGGTGGTGGTCGGTTTGGCCAAACCGAAACCCCTTCGGGTTCGGTGCAGCCTGCGGCCAAAAACAAACACCCCTTAAAACATACTTTTGATTTTATTTAACCCCAAATCATGTTAGATCCATGTTTAATTATTAGGTTTTTGTAAAAACATAACATGTTCTTGATTTATTAAAGATCAAATCAAAAGAAAAAGTTTAAAAAGGATTTACCGAATTCGTGGATCAAAAGGATGAAGAACAAACACGATCACCAACTTAATTCCCAAGATCCAAGATCACAAACCACCTCCTTGTGGTGGTTTTAGGTGACGGCACAAAGAAGAAGGGAAGGAGGGTTTTAGGGTTTTTTCTAAAATCTTCTGTGAATGAAAAATGAGTAGTGAAAAAATTATTTAACCCTTTTAGTGAAAAATTGATGGGCTAAGCCCATCCTCCCTCCCTAATTTCGTTGTAATGGGGCCCACAAGGGGTAACCCGATCATTTTCTGTGTCTAATTAATAAGTGTGTTCTCATGTTCGTGTTTTACGTGTTTGTTCGTGTTTGTTTGTGTTCGCGTTTTGGGTGTTCTCGTTAAATAATTACCGTGACCTAATATATTTAATTACGCTCGTAATAAATATATATACGTAATTAATAATAGTTCGTGTTTTAATTACGTTCATGATTTCATGATCGCATGTTCGTGATTAATTATTGTCAAATAATTATTACGTGCTCGTGCGTAGTAAATACTTATCGTGTTCTAACACGTACGTAATACGTAAAATCCTAACACGTAATCGTAATCATGCTATATTAGGAAATTTTAAATCTAGTACGTACGATCTTAAGGGTACTATTCATGGTAAAAGCATGCGGGTTTTACAAATAGTTCTTTCAATACACTATGGTAACTTTGAACGTAGACGGCTAGCTTTACCAAGATACTCATCTAACTTGGGACTCAATCATACTTGATCAATTTCTTTAATCTTCCTCCGTAGGTCCTAGTAGCAAAATAAATACAAGAAATTAAAATCCCAAAATTATAATAGTAATTCGGCTGTAAAAAAAGGCCCTACTGTCATACCTTGACCCATTCACTAACATTTTGGAGATATTCACTCATATCTTCTTCAATGTTAACCTGACTACAATCTCTCATATCTTCTTTTAAGTTAACCTGACTACAATCTCCTGCTAGCAATTGGCTGGATTTACCGGTACTTGGTGCACTAGTCCACATACTCCTTTTATGAGGTTGAACACGCGACATAGCCAGTTTAAAGTGATCGGTCTTTAAAAATGAAACGTATCATTTCTTAAGTTCTGTTTTCCTACTGTTGTCTTTCTTAATTTCTTGCTGTAACAATCGACGTAATCTCTTTTCTTCAGCAACTTCTAGTTTTTTAGCTTCTTGAATCCTTTCCTCTTCTTCAATTAGTAACATTTCCGGATGTTCCAGGTTTGCTAAAAATTCTTGTTCTACAGCAAAATTCTGTAAATGAGTAATTTTCAATACTTGGACAGTTACAACCAAATAAATGTATAAATGTCAATATACACGCTGCTTGTGTGGTTACCTCAAACTCATGAGCATCACTAATGCAAGTCGTGCGCAGTCTAACAACATCTCTGAATTGTTCCCGCAATTGATGGGCACATTCAGTACTTAGATTAAATTCTTCTTCGTTAATATCTTAACCGGCAAGTGTGTCTCCAAATTTGTTAACAGCAAGGACCTATTCATATTAACTAAAAATCATTAATAGCTACTTTAAAATATATTAGGAAACACTCTAACGAAAGTGTACATAATACCTGAATGATGGTCTCTAATTGAAAGACACGATCACAGAACGCTTTTATAATACCGTCTTTCAATATAGTAACTTTAATCCTATGAATATTATCTTCACCCGAGGTAACCTGACTACAAAAGCCATCACGTTTTCTCTTAGCTACAATTTTTTGTATGTACACATCGTATTCATGTAGTTGAGTTATCCTTCTTTTCAGAATGTACTCCTTCTAAAAGGTGTAACTTGTAGACCACCATACGCTTTTGTACTCGTTTAAACTTAGCCTTAGATCAATGACAGGCTTGGCTTCCTACACAACGATTATATCTACGTTAATTGTATGCATGACTTAACTTGTCCCAAAAGATAGTATTAGGTTAAGTAGCGTCGATTACCTCTAAAAACAATATAACTTGATCAGACCGCTTATAAAAGGTTTTCCTACTCCATGCTATACATCTTGGTAATATCTCTTTGTCTTTGATCCACAATCTACTATTAATGGAAAACGTCTCCAAAATCCAAATCTAAAAATAATTTAGGATATGTTAGATTGTATTACCAATTAAAAATTAACATACTATGTATATCAAACTATAAAGTTATTGTTCAAAACCTTAAAAGCACATACAAATCCAGAAACTGTGTAGGTCGGAACATATCTAGAAGACCTATGCAACCCTTTCAGATGCTCAATCTTGTTATTTGATACAACGTTCACAAGTTGCTCGTACAAATGTAACCATACATGTTCTCCCCACGGGTAAGAATTCCACGCGTCAATGTCCATAACCAACCTCATGATGCTTTCATCAATGACACTTACTAACAATCCCATGAATACTACCTCTAATACTAAAATCAGACTTAACCGTACAGCATCGGCATCACAAAGTTTACCAAACGCCTCCTCGTCCTCAATTACTGCAAGGGAATCCATACATGTTAAGCCAGTACCATACATGTTCGGGAAAACACGTTTTCAAAATTCTAATGAAGTACCCGTATACAAACTGAAATCTACACGCCCAAATCTAAAGCTAGTTACCAAAAAGAATTTACGTCGGCAAAATGCTACCCCACGACCATTAACGTAATATATTAATGGCATATCGTATTATAGATCATTCACTGTACGTTGTTCTTGTAGTACATAGTCTATTAAGTGAGGTTCATGATCAAAAATTTCTAATTCCAACCATCTCCCAAAACACGTCCCTTTAAACAAATTCTGTCTTTTATGAATAAGTCTCTCTTTACTAACAATAAAACTTCAACTTCCTAATTATTATCACTTTAGCTTCATATTCCTAGTCAAAGTTAGGAAAAATCTTAGTATGTTGGGTTTTAATAACGTTTGCATTTTACCAGAATTTAGATACTACATTTGAAAGTTAATCATTTCCACAAATACGTAACTAAACATAATTATTTCATTCATTAAACATGGTGACATTACAAGACAACATGGTGTTCAACCATACATAATGGAAGACATGAAACATAAGACACATGACACTTGACACTTGAAACAACTGTTCAAGAGTCGGTTTTATTCATACAAGGAGATACCATATGACACATACTACCAACATGCCATTACAGAACAAACAGCTAACATAACCAAGCCCGAGAGGACCTTCTACTTAGACCTCATGTTAGCAACATGGGTGATCTTCTTGAGTATCTTAATCTTGGCTTGACTAATAGAAGTCATCAAAACTCTCCCTTTTGCCAGATCACCTTCGTTTAGCTCGCTAAGAAGCTTTGCACTCTCAAAAGCAACCACACTGCCATACAACTGCTCTAGTTCAACTATAGTTGTCAGCAATACTATTCATGTCCCTAATCATGGAAAAATCTCTAGCATTTTCCCTTTCAAACAATGCAAGCATCATGTCCTTAAGGTTTTTACTGTTGGTTGTGTGTGCTAAATATGCTAGGTGAGTAGTTCTTTGACTGGGAGGGAATGTGGTCACAGGTTGTGCTAAGTTAAACACTGGAGGATAAACAGAGTTCGAGCTAGAGGCTTGGCGAACTGGGGTATTGATAGTGTTTTGAGTGGCTGAGTTACATGACACGATTGATGTTAGCTACTCCATTTGCTCACTAGTGTTATTTGTGGAATCAGTACAGTTTCCATGGTGTGGTTTACTATTAGCTTACTTAGTTGGGTTTGGATGATGGAAAGTGAAAGTTTATGGAATTATATTTAATAGTCGTGTGATACGATCGAACTCGAGATTACAGGATTGCACCAATACGTAAAGAGTTAATTTATTTAATAAATATATTTATTGTATTTATTAATTTATTTAATAAATATATATTTATGTATTTATTAAATTAAACTAAGCTTTAACTTTAACGACCGTTAAATATTAAGGGTTGAGTATTTTTAACACCCCCAAAATACATTGCGCAGCGGAAATACACATTTGGGTGCTAAACTCAAACATCATTACACAAAGCACTTTGAACGATCTCAAAATGGTACATTTGAAATATAAAAGGAAATAATTTAATCATTGTCTAAAACCGTCGATCCCAATTAAAACAAAAGTTTAACAACCTGAGCAACGTTTCGGTCCCCCAAAGATCTCAACTAATCAACATAAATTTTTACCAAAATACATGTCCAAACTTAATTAGTCTTATGACAAAAGGGAAAGAAATTAGCTTTAGACTCAACCACCAAAAAAGCAACCCGCAATCCTTCTCCATCAAGCTCCGCCATCAATCAACTTCAATCACCTGAAATACATGCTTAAAATCATCAACACAACGGTTGAGAAAGTCTATAGGTTTATCAAATTATCACTTGAGCAAAAGAGAAAAATCAATCATAATCATTTAATGGAATTGCTTTACATACAATCTATTACTCAGGTATTCCATCTCATAGCAAAAGCTAAAGAATTGTATTAAGCTCATGATACTGACCCCTTAACTTAGTCACCCACGCCAAATGCCAGCATGACTAGATGAATATCACTGCCCCTACTAGGGTATCAGTTGCTAACTCCATACCACTGACTCTCATTCTCGTAAATTATCCTTCCCAGAGGTTACTCAGCGTAAAGCCATGGTCTTTGATAGGGTCGTCAACCCAATAGTACTATTATTTGAACAAGCGGCTATTCCCAACTCGCAACATCGAGCTAGAAGATATTTAATGGGTCATGAATTTAGGGACTTCAGCAACTAGGTACTTATACAATTCAAGGCAACAACAGGCAACATTCGGGTCCAAACAATCATTCATGACTTGTGTTCATTTTATTTCAAATAGCATGTATCCCCCTCGCGGGTTTTAATATCATTCATAACAAGTATAAAGCGAGGCTATAGACTCACAACCTATGGTTTACATACTTTAAACAACCCTTGACTCATATTAAAACTGATTCTATAGTCCCCGAGATTCGATCCAAATATCGACAACAACTTCAAATTATGTCGATACTCATCTTCCGGTACACGAATGATCAAACTATCATAATTTCTTCCTCATATTAAGTTAGAAGCTCCAATTTACACCAAAATGAAGATAATCAAAATCTCTATAACACTATCTTATTAGTGTAACAATAATCAAAACATAAGACCTCCAAAACAGCCTCAAACCCACTGCCCAAATTTACCCTTTCAAAACTCACATAAAATCACACTTTTAACCAATTCTAATCATTTTTCTACTCATCCTAATCCCCTAGCATCAATATATATCAACCCTAACACTTGTATAATTTATAAAAATATAAACCCATCATCAAAAATCAACTTTCTTCAACAAAACAACATGATCTAAGCTAAATCATAACTAGATCATCACATGCATACTCACACCAACCCTAGTTGATAACCAAAATCAAAAACCTCATGCATTTTGGAAATTTTAGTACCAATAGAATCCCCTTTTTATTTTAGGAAGTGGTATAGGCTTAGTTTTGGATTGATCAAGCTTGAATTCAAGAATTTTGATGATTTAGGGAGGTTTCTAGGTCATGGTTATGAAGAGAAAAGAGAGAGGTGGGATAAAATTTTGGTAAACTAGTTTATGTGTGTGTTTTGTGTTAGGTGGAGGTTTATATATGGTAGGTGAAGGGCTACTTTTGCCATTCTTGCATAGTTTTGGACCAAAATGTAATTTAATAGTTTAAAGGGTAGAAAATGACTATTATTCAATTCTGAAAATATTTACGAGACTCGAGTTTCATAAAAATACTTCTCAAAAGTTAAAACGCACTCAAATATGATAATAATATAGTCCCGGCACGACTTAATACGCAATTAAAAATAATAACGTCAAAAATATAAACATCGAAACAACAAATAATAAAACGTAAAATTTAGGGCATCCGTCGATATCGTAATCACTAGTAATCCTCACAACTAGTAAAAAGGTAAAAATAAGACTTCCGGTTTTAAATTAAACCACCAAACGTCATAGCATTCAAGCTCATCAAAAAATTCAAAAATATTCGTAATATAGGATTAAATAATGACCTTGGGTTCGGGTTATCACATCCTACCCTCCTAAAAGTGAGCGACGTCCCGGCGCTCGGCCCCTCTTATACTCACATTCCATACCTCTCGAATAAAAGAGAAATCCTTTACTTAACGAAATCCTCATGCATCCTTCGCGAATTCAGGTTCACTCCTAGAATTCTTGTATCTTCACAATAGAAGTCTTACTATGCTTCAACCTCTTAAGAACTCCTCACGGTTTCCTATATGAAATGCAATTTATCTTCAAGTTGAATTCCCTCCTTGTTTTTTCCAAAATCAATTTCACCCTTCATAACGACACCTTAAGTATAACCATGTCTCCAATTTCAAACTCCATCAATTTCCTTCGATTACCAACATAACTCTTCTGACAAATTCTTGCTGCTAACAGACAATTCTTAATCTTCACAGTCTTACCAGTAGTCACCAACATCATTTCTAGTTCATTCATTTATTTCTCCCTATATTACTTTAATACACAGAAAACCTAACTTACGTTCACAACTCACGATCTTTAATCTTCACAATCTTTATGGACCTTCAAACAGTACAGCCTCATTACCAGCATGATTACCATTATCGTATAAGAATTCTAATAATTCCTAAGTTAATCACACGCGCAAAAGTATATCATCCAATGTTCAAATCGTCCTTTCACTATGTCCATTAGTCTCTGTATAACACGCAATACTCAACTCAACTTTCACCTTTACCCAAACCAGAATGTATCGAATACTTTGACTTGTGAAATTCTTTCATCTCTAACTCTCGCACTCCTAACATACCTTTCTCAGATGGACATAACGGTAACCAAATCTGATTCTCCATGATACTTCATCTCAATCGATCTTACTACAAAATCCTTTCCATAGGTTTGACAAAATGTTGAAACCACTTTCCTTGAAATTCTTCTCCATCAAACCATTAGCTTTAAGCTTTCAATATTCTTTCTGCCTAATCCACACTTCTTGTTATTACTAAAGCTCAAGCCTTAGAGGCTTTCCACTTTTTCTTTTTTTTTTCTTCCTAATAAGTGCATCATCTACTACATTCGCCTTTCTCGGATGGTAGCGAATCTCGTAGTCATAAACACTCACAGCCATGATCACTAACATACTCAAATACTCAAATTTATAACTGATGTTCCTCTACTCATCTCCTTTGTCTTCCCAAGAAATTTAATATGAGACAACTCTTATGACCCTTGGTTACTACACACTTGATTCCATACAAGTAATATTTCCATAATTTACCATAACTCCACAGCCCTTATGAAACGCATGACAATAGACTATAAATTCTTTAGATCCTTCCAACAATGAAAACATCGGTGCAAAACACAACCTATCCTTCAGTGTCCAAAATATAGCTTCCTCATCTGATAAGGATCAGATCTCGAAACTTATAAATTTAGATGTATAAGTGGGACTCACACATCCAATTCTTCTTAGTCAGCTTAATCAATGGTTTAACAATCAGTGAAAACCTTTCGATAAACCTCCGATAATACTCATCTTAGACCAAGGAATTAACAGATTTCCGTCGTCGTTGTTGGTACCGACCAATCCTTAATCTTACAAATCTTGGCAAGAATTTTACAAATACCTTTGTTTTCAATCACATGTCCCAAAAGATGCACTGATTTCAACCAACATTCACACATAGTTAACTTTACATGCAGCTTCTCTTTCTCCAACCATTCCAAAATTATCCTCAAATGCTTCTTATGCTCCTCCTTTCCTCTTGGAATAAAATAGAATATCGTCAATAGATCAATGACTAACTCATCCAAATGCGACTTTCACACAAGATTCATCAAGTCCATGAATGCGGCAGACGCATTCGTCAATTCTAAAAAGACATCACTAAAAACTTAAAATACCTACATCGAGTACGAAAAGCAGTTATAGGAATATCTTCTTCCCTAATTCTCAGTTGATGATAACCAGACCTCAAAGCGATCTTCGAGTACACACTGGATCCTTACAATTGGTCAAATAACGTTAATCCTCGGCAGTGGATATAGATTCTTGGCAATTAATTTGCTAAGCTCACGATAGTCGATACACATCCGAAACAATCCATCCTTCTTGACAAACAACACAGGCGACCACCATGGCGACGGAACTTAGTCTAATACATCCCTTATCCATCAATTCTCGCAATTGATCGGATAACTCCTTCTACCCTAACGGTGCCAAACGATAAGGCGTACGAATACTACTCAATGAAACGCAGAAGCACTACACAATGAAACACAGGAGCATTACACCTATCGCTTGCAACACTCAATCGACATGAACTCCTCTTCACGAGACGATAGTAACTCAGCAAAACTTCAGGAAAAACTTCATAATACTCTCGAATCCTTAACAGATCTCCCAACTCTTCTCAATTACACCATCAGTAGTTATATGAGCTAGAAATGCACCACATCCCTCTTCCACACGCTTCCTCATCTCCAAACAAGACACACTTCCTCAAACGGAAAGTTCACTCATTACCTTTCACAGTCAACACTCAGCTTCTCAACAAAATCTAAACCAGTATTTATCAATTTATAGTAGGGATTGGTTCAATCTCAAACGTCAGCACCACACACAACTAACCAATTTATATCAATAATCTACATCTAAAAATTCCAACTTTATGAGCATCAAGTCGATATTAAACATCTAATTCCCTAAATTCAAGGAACACTACTCTTAGTATAGAACTAACACTAACAACCTCTCTATCGGTTAACTCCACATCATAGTAGTTGTTAATCCTACTAGTTCTCCCTTGATAAAGTGACTGAATCTTTACATTTCTAAAGCTTCTATCTGATATAAAATCAAACAACACACTAACATAAAGAACATCAAATAAGAACGTACCATTTACAATGTTCGGACCTTAAGGTTTGTCAGGATCACCCGAAGTGTAAGCTGGAGTGGCAACATTCCCACCTTGTTTATTTCCTTTCCTTGGACAATATCCTTGCTTGTGTCCTTTCTCACCACAGCAAAAACATATCACAACTCCAGGGGTACTAATTCCAGTAACAACTCCCCTTGTCCTACACTTAGCAGCTTTATGGCCAGCTTGTCCTAACTCTAGTCACAAATGTGGACAATTACCCACATGGTATAAAGTACAGTAAACACACTTGGGATTTATCTTGTTACTTCCAGAAACAGTGGCAGCACGAATCCCGTCATTCCTTCCATAGTTTAAATACTGGCTTCAGTTCTGTAATTGGTCTCTATTATTACGGTAATCCCCACGATTCTGACCTTGATTATGGTTGGACTGAGCAGATTCCCACTTTCTCTTATTGTTTCCAGTAATGCTATCTTTCTTATCTTGCACTTTTACGTCCATTAAAGCATGCACCATCTGAACAACTTCATCGAAAGATTTAGGTCTTGAAGAAGTAGTCTCATCCTTGATATTACTAGACAATCCTTTAATGTATTGCTTCATTTTCTTGCGGTCATTCAAAAAAGCATCAGGAAATAACAGACACTACTCAGAAAACCTCCTAGTATAAAAAGTGATATTATCATTTCTTAACGCTAAGTGCCTCAATTCATATTCTAACGATCCATGTCCTACAATTAGCCACAACCAATCCTACAGTATCCACTTGGCTATTCCATCAACTTAGTGCATCATCCTGAAATGTAGCAGCAGCAAATTTCACCTTATTAGCTTTAGAACACCCACTAATCTCAAAAGTACTCTCTATCTTCTCAATCCATCTACGCAATTCTAAAGCACCACCTGTACCACGAAACTGAGTAGGACTACATCTTATGAAGCTAGCATACGTACATTCTCTTGAAACTTGCGGAACAACAACAATACTCCCAACTGGACCAGCAGCATCATCATTATTCCCAACACCATTAACTTCAGCACCATTAACTCTAGCATTTTGATTCCTTACAGCACGATCAGCTTCAAGTTCTCTAGCAATCGCTCGCTCGATCATAGTGTTCACAGTAGCAGTTGTTAGCTTTGGCGACATATTTCAAGAAACTTAGTCATGTGGTGATACACTAATGACAGAAATATGCTTCCCCTACTCCTTCTCTTGTCATCACAGTAGAAAGAAACATGATAAGTATACAAATCAAGATAAAAGAAGGATTTCTTTATCAGGACATATCATGGATACTACATGCACAAACAACACAAACTACAATGATTCATCAACCAAATCACAAAAGAGCTAATAAAGACACATCATATATCATTAGGGTAATTTAGATTACGTTGAGGATTCAACAAGATAGTGACAATGTATATCACTACAATCATTGTCAGCCCTAAAATGTGAGCGCCATTTACGGAATTACATTAGTTTCATATGGGCAAAACATGGAGGGACTAATTTTGCTAAGTTGTCAAAGTCACTCCATGTCTAGCCTATATATACCCCTCCATACTTCCATGTAGGGGTGAGGACTTTCACATTTCGTATATTTCACTTTCTCTCTCTAAATACACACACTCATTTCAAGTTTATCTTTCTCTCTCTAAAATGTCTAAACACTTCTTTTATCCTCCCCGACCTCCGGATCACCCCTAAATAGCTTTGAATCTTATGGTTAACAATTGGTATCAGAGCTAACAGGGGGTGTTTTGTGTTTGTGTTTGTGTTTGCTTATTTTTTGGTGTTCGTGGCTTTTAGCAGCTCATTTATGCTTATTCTTTAAGCTGTTTAGTCACGTAGCTTTTGTTCTTGATTATTGATATGAGTGGATTTACTCATATCATTTATATCAATATATGAACAATAAATGCATAAAACTAGTGAAAATGGCATTGTATATGTGTATTTGTTGTTTCATGTGTGTAGGTACTGAAGTTCATGAAAACCGGCAAAAACGACATAAGATTGAAGAAAAGATCATGAAGCCAAAAGACAAGTTCGTTTTTAGAGGATTTAACTTTATGAAAGTTATTGGGCCTTTGTGGGACCCACATTAGCTTAATGGGCTTGAAGGCCCATTTATGGGATATTAAGTTCATATTTAACCAAAAGCCCATTAAAAGCCCAATTATTTACAACATGGACGGATGGAAAGTGCTTATTGAGCCCAATTTGTCCCCAAGCCCAACAATACCAATATGAGACGTGGAGTTAAAAACTTTCGGACTCAAAGGCCATTAGGGTTAACAAGTTTTGGACGGTTAATAATTTATTTAAGTGAAAAATTATTCACTTTCCTTGGTCAAACCCACACAAACACTTTTCGATACAAACAATGTTACATCCCTCTCTCATCTTCGATACAACAAAGAAATAAACACATCTTTATCCACCACAAACACCAGATCATATATTGGGGCTTTTCTACTCTTTGGAGAGTAGTTCGCACGCGCCTTAATTAAATACCCCTTTTTTCGGGGAGAAGAAGATGATGCAACCAGGGACCACGTGGCAGCTTGCCTTTCTGTGATTGGTAGAAACACCTCACAACAATCACTCCACCAATTAAATGAAGCCAGCTCATCACCAAACTAGCACAACTAGCACACTCGGATGCCACGTTGGCGATCCGTGTTCTAGTTGGCTCATCTCAGCCTTTAGATGAAAACAAAGAGGAGAGAGAATAAGAAGATGCTTCATCAACGGCTCAGATGGAATATGCTGCTCAACAAACTCAAGAACCCAAGCCCTTGGGTTCTCCTATAAATACCCTTGGTATTTTCAGTAGAAGGTATTCCAATTTTACTTATTGTTATAATGCAAAAATAGATTTAGGGATTATTGTATTTTAATTTTCTTAGTTTTGTAATCAACTTCAGTGAAATAATAAAAGTTTATTTTGAGTTTGATATCGTCTTAAATTTATTTCCAGTCAACTTCTTATTGCAATTTTTCTTTCTTAATCTATTTTGATGTTATAATATAAAAGTTATTTGTTTAAGCTTTTTAATAGCTTAATTGAATAATATAAGTGAGATTGGGAATATGTGTTAATCCCCACTGGATTGACAAGATATTAACCTGTTGTTTAAGATCCATGAAGTTTCAGATGATGAATGATGGTCTTTGATGGTTCGAACGATGATGGTGTTGATGTGGTTTAATAAGTAGGCACAGCGCCTCACTTCTTCCTAATGGAATCTTCAAAAGGTCTTAAGCTCTTTTAGTTTTATGTTGATTTTACATGATTTGTTAGCTCAATTTATTTGAATAAGTCTAGTTGTTTTTTTGATACTTAGATTTATGTTTGTGAATCATGGTTTCGTTTTAGGTATGTACTTGCTGCTATAATTCATTGTTATTATGATCTATAATTGTTCCTGTATGTGTGTTCTTTGTTATATAAGTAGGATAAACCATGATTTATGTTTGAGTTAGGGATATGCAATCCTGGATTGATTTGGCTATATTAAGAGGTTGATGAATTTTGTGATTTACTGTCAACGGATTTTTGAGGTGATGTTTGGATTTGACAAATGAATAAACGTTTTTCAATTTATAATTTGTTTCTGAATCTTTTTAATCTGCTAGTGTGCTGGTTCAATGATTCAAGCTACCACTGTCTTGATTTTATGATTTGAGCTTGTGTTTTGTACGTTTTAGGATGCTGTGAGTGTTAACTGTAAGTTTTAGGTTATAAATACTTCGATTGCTAAAATGGTTAGTTTTTATCTATATGTTACTATGATTAAATGGTTTGTTATTATCTATATGTTTCTGTAATGATTCTTCCTGTGGATGTATTGTTGTGATTGTGGGTCTGTGAGTTGAGACTGCTGAAAGTCCCAAATAACAACTATTGTTGAAACTAAGTCACGAAAAACAATAACACACAATAGATATACTTTTCAAACGAGTAATCCTTTATTAACTATTATCAACAAAGTATTACAAAGTGTTAGGAATACACCTGTTGAATAACAACAAGAAATGAACCCTAGAACAAGTAAACTTGATTCGAGACTCAAGTTTACAAGAGAACCAACGAGTCGCTGATGGACAGCTGAGGCCTCAGTGGTTCCAGTGGGAGAAAGAACTTAGATTAAGATTCCAAGCACAAGGGTTGAATCTTAACTTCTTTCTCATCCCTATTTATAGTGGTACGAGGTTGTATCCTTAGTGGGGGTAGTTGATACGTGTCATCTTCTGAGTGGAAGAGTACAACGTATTAAATGCATGTCCAAATTGAGACATGCCTTTAACTACTTTAGGTGAACAGTTCTGCCAACTGTTCACCTTTGTCCCACTAGGTCGTACTAGGCATTGACTTGAATCTCTTGTTTTGTCCCGCTCAAAACACTTGTAAGATTCTCCCGCCTAAACTATAAAGGGTTGGATTAGCTTTGCTTCATCCAAGTCTCTAGGGTTCTTAAGTGATCTCTGAGTGTTGTCAACTCAGAGATCCTTGAACACCAGTGCATTCCTTTGACATCCCAGCTATCCATAATCGCTGGTGAGTCTGACTTCAGATTGTCTTCGACTTCTCTGACGTTGTATTTGACTTGAATGATCCTGGTGTGCCAGCTGAGGCTTTGCCTTCCACTGGTCTAGTCTATGTCGCTGTTCTTCTCAGCGACTTTTCAACACTTAGTCTAATTTAAACAAATCTAGACAGGGCCATAGTTAAAACTTTCATTGGCCCAACAATCTCCCCCTATTTGTTTATAAATTATACTAAGTCTAAAATTACTGTAAGTGAGTACACAGCTTCTTCTTACACATAATTTAACAAACATACCTCAAAGTTTTATTAAACAGAATGAACCTAGTCTATTACAAGAACACCCTGGGTTGAAGACATAAACAAAAATAAATAGGTTCTTCAGCGATCAAGGCCTTGATCACAGAGTCTCTTGGCTTCGACTTTGTCACTCCTAGAGTTAATGACAAGTTCAATTTCAAAATCGAACTCATCAGCTTCTTTGCAATTCCTTAGGATGCCCTGCTTGAGTCTGATTAGCTGAATGGTTGAAGCCAGAGGTAGCTCATTCAACCGCTGAAAAGCATAATCACAGTTGCCATTTATGAAGACCATACCTGCCTCAGGTTCTGTGTATACTTGGCCTTCTATGGGTTTGGTGATTTCTTTGGGAAGGACCAAGTTCTTTTGCATCCCATCAACCACTATGTCTTCAGTGACCAGCCTTTCTATCAGAGGCCTCATTGGGGTTTTCCTTTTCCTTTGCAACTGAGGAGGTGGTTGAGAAGAAAGCTGAGGAGGCAGGGGTGCCTTCAGCTTCTTTGTTGTGTCTCTTACCTAATTAAGTTTTGCTTATATGTTTTTCATCATTTGGGCAGCACCAGGCCCAGTCTTCTTTTGGGCAAGAGCCAGCAACTCCAACCACTCAGAGAGGCTCAGATCTCTGAGTTTAAAGTCACTGGAGACTTTGTAGTTCTGTATATCATTTTCCCTATAAATAGTCATTACCACCTTTTTGTCTTTGTCAGTGAAGCAAGTATACTTGGTGATACGACCGGGTTCAGCTCTCTGGTTGACAAGTCTTTGATATTCCTTCAAGAGGTTGTTCCTCTTGTCCTCCAGTTCCTTGAGCTTGACAAGCTGAGCTTTCTTAGCAGTGGGAGAGAGCTTGTCCAAGGCTTCTTTGCTTCTTAGTTCAGCGGCCCTGATGTTTGCCAGTCTTTGATGTTCAATGATCTGGGCTTTTGCTTGCTCTGGGGTGAGTGGTGGTTCATCGGCGCTCTTAAATTTGTTGAGTTCAGAGTTTTTAGAGGGTTTGGCTGTGGATCCGCCTTCAGCTTGAAGGGAGTGTAAGGTTATCTCAGGTTGTTCAACAGCAATTCCTTTTCCCTTATCTTTCGCAGTTTCAGCAGCGGATTTGAAAGATCTCAGTGGTTTGGGTGTTGGAATTTCAGCTGTGGATTCATCTTCTTCAGAGGAGGAGGCAGAATTCTCCCCCTCAGGAATAGCCCTAGCAGGTGCTGTGCCTGAACCTGCCTTATTGAAGCGAAGGAACTCATTGTGAACAAATATGCAAATTTCTTTAAGTTCACCTTGGAGAAGTTCCTGAAGAAGACGCCTTGAGGGTTCAGCAGCCTGAGCTATAGCTGCAACATTTGCCTGCACCGCTGAGGTGAGAACTGAGGGTATATACTGCTGAAGACTTTGGTTGAGTAAAGTAGGTAGTTGTGTCTTCAGAGCATCGTTCAGCAGTTGTGGAAGCATGGCTGTCATAGAAGATTCCACTGATGAAGTTAGTGAAGTCTCTAGATTGGTGGTGAGCTCCTCAGCAGCATGAGTGAGGTTTTAGATTTCAGAGAGGAGATCATCATTGGCGGTTTTGGGCTTTGTGGTGCTGATATCCCCTCTCTTTTGCCATAAAGCCTTAGCAGCCAATTCCTGTACATTTTGCATTCTGGGAACTTGTGCTGACTTACGGGATTGTAAATACTCCAAGTGTTGCTTGGCCCCTAGTTCCAAAATGTTTGGCAAGGTGGGGAATGGAATGGGTGTAGGTGAGCAGGATCTCTGTTCCCATAGCCTTCTGGCAGCCAATTCCTGAACATTTGGTAGTGATGGAACAGAGGCAGTCTTCAGCTCAATGGAAGATAGATTGTAATCATCAGTGCTCATTTCCTCAAAGTCAGAGGTGAAGGTGCCTTCTTCTACAACAAAGACTTCATCATCAGGCAATGATTCAATGTCTGAGAGGGCATCAATATCAATGGTGGCAACTTCAGCGGTTTCGTCATCAGCAATCGAGTAATCATCATTGTTAAGTTGCTCCTGATGAAGATTGTGAGCCTGTGATAAGAGTTATTAGTTGACCAGTTGTGAAATAATAATGCAGTTATAGATCGCCAGTCGCTGCCCCTAGGAAAGCTGGGTGTGATTATCCAGCCCCCCTAAGGATTTCTCCTTGGGACTCTTTTAATGTGAGATAGATGTGTTGAAGGATCGCCATTCGCTGCCCCTAGGAAAGCTGGGTGTGATTATCCAGCCCCCCCTAAGGATTTCTCCTTGGGACTCTTTTAATGTGAAACAGATATGTTGAAGGATCACCATTCGCTGCCCCTAGGATAGCTGGGTGTGATTATCCAGCTCCCCCGTAAGGATTACTCCTTGGGACTCTTTTTATGTGAAAGTTATGAGGTGAATGGTCGCCGTTATCTGCCCCTGGGATAGCTGGGTGTGATTATCCAGCTCCCCCTGAGGGATTACTCCCTGGGACTCTTTTGATTGTGAATTAATATGAGGGTGATGGTCGCCTTTTATCGCTGCCCCTAGAAAGACTGAGGGTGATGATTCAGTCTTTCCAAAAGAATAAATTCTTTGGGACTCTTTTAATAATGAGGGGGACCCAGAGTCAGTGAGAAGTGCAGAGACTCTGGGTCGGGACTTATATGTGCTCAGGTTGTTGTTTGCCAAGAGCACAGTCTAGAGGTTGAAGGATCATCGGGGTGCGTTAGGAACACAAGTGAATCATTTCCTAGTGAAGACAGAGTGTACAGAGAGTCCTAAAAGATCTAGGTGCTGACACAGACACGCTAAGAGTTGAGGCAAACTCTAAATTACATCACTCTCTCCTAAAGACAATGAGAGTGAATGTATGTGGACCTCTGAGAGGAAAAATAAAGGACAGACTAATACCTGAGTGATATCAGCGTGGAGAGGGATCTTAGTCGTCTTCGCTGACATGGAGACACTAGACACTGGTTGTTTGTCAGCAATGGGCTCTTCTACCACATCCACCAGAGAAGGGGATGGGTTCTTCTTTGTCTTTGTCTTCTTTGAAGGATTAACAGAAGGGGTTTCAGAGGAAAGGGGGATGTCTTTCCTCTTCTTCTTCTTTTCCTTAAGCACCTTGGGCTGAGAAGTAGATTGCACAGAGGTCTTGGACAGAGACTTATCAATCGTGCTTTCAGCATTCACCTCAAGTTGAGGGATCAAGGGCTCATCATCCTCAGCAAGTAGCCCAGCAACTCTCATCATATGCCTGGTAAGGGGTACTTCATTATCTATGGGAATCTTCAGAGAAGCTGCGGTGATATGATGAGAGGGAAAGGAGTGTAAAGCATCATTGGTGTAGGATTCACCAAGAATATCTTCTAAGACAAGAGAGAGATATCTGGTGTAGCAGATGGTGGCCCCACGATTCTTCTTTCCTTTGTTTTCCAACTTAGCAATGAGATCGGTGTACAGTATGTGAGCGATTCCAATATCCAAACCCCAGATTAAGCTGTATGCAATGGCTAGCTGGGAGCCATTGAGTTGGTCATGTGAACCAGTGTTTCCTCCTAGACACTTTACGATGTACAGCATCAGCATTCTCCATGTTGGAGAGAAGTAATTCACCTTGATGAGAGATTTGCTTTGGAAGCCAGCAGCGGTGAAAGGTTGTTCATGATCATCATGAGGTTGAAGGGTGGCCAGAGCTTTTCTCACAGTGGCACTGGTGGGCAAAGCTGACATGTTATTGTTGTAAGGGAGTCCAATGGCTTTAGCAAAGGTTGGGAAATCAAAGGTGAGAGGTTGAGGATGGGTGGAAAGGTTGAAGGTGATGTGAGAAGAGGTTTGGTCAACTTCAGCGCTATACCAGAACTCGCGAAGGTATTGGGAGTAGCAGGTGGAGGGTTCCTTGGTGATAGCTTCGTTGATGGTGGAGTTCTTGAGGAAGTTGAAAAGTGGATGGTAGAGGGGATTGTTGTGTTCAAGAAGGGCTACACAGTTATTGAGTGCAATCTTTCCATCAGAGACCTCGAAATCAACGTTTGTGGCGGCTTGTACGACGAAGGTTTGGTTTGGTGAAGTAGACGCCATTGTTGAGAGATTGAAGGTGGTGAGAGGATTAAAGAAGATGAAAGGGAATGTGTGTGTTAGGAAATTTTTAAAATGACAAACTGATTTTGGGTCAAGGGTTTTGAAAGGTTTAGCTGTTTTCCAAAATATGAGCATTAAATGCAAAAGTTAAGCTTTTCAGAAAAACGTGGGTCCCCTTGACCTTCCATGAGATACTTGTCCCCTTGGAAAGCGGGAAAGTTGGTAGCATTAAGAGACAATCATTTAAATTTAATACCAGAATATACACATTCCCATTGAGATGTAACTACCTCGTTACATTCAATTCCCTTAAATGCCCAGAGACAGTGGTCATCATCAGATTATTTGCCAATATTGAGCATTCCCAGCTCAGCGACCAGCCGAGTAAAACTTGGCTCAGCTAGCAGCTTGGTGAAAATGTCAGCGAGCTGGTACTCAGTGGGTATGAAATGTAGCTCAATATCACCTTTTAGAATATGATCTCTGATAAAGTGATACCTGATGTCAATATGCTTGGTTCTGGAATGAAGTACTGGATTATTGGAGATGGCTATGGCACTGGTGTTGTCACAGAATATGGGAACCTGCTCATAATTAATTCCATAGTCAGCCAGCTGACTTTTCATCAAGAGAACTTGAGCACAGCAACCAGCGGCCGCAACATATTCAGCCTCAGCTGATGACATAGCCACAGAGTTTTGCTTCTTAGCACTCCAGCATACCAACTTTCCTCCAAGGATTTAACAGCTGCCAGAGGTGCTCTTTCTATCATGGCAGCACCCTGCGTAATCTGAGTCGGAGTAGGCTTTAAGGTCGAAGCCTGAACCATTTGGGTACCAGAGACCCAATGAGGGAGATCCTTTTAAGTACCTGAAAATTCTTTTGACAGCTACAAGGTGGGATTCCTTGGGGTTAGCTTGGTACCTAGCACAGAGACAGGTGGAGAATCGTATGTCTGGTCTACTTGCTGTGAGATACATCAGTGACCCAATCATGCCTCTATATAAGGTCTCATTAACAGAGACCCCTGAGTCATCAGCTCCCAAGTTGTTGGGAGGAAGCATGGGGCATTTCACTGATGCACAATCAGACATATCATACTTCTTGAGCAAATCTCTAACATATTTTTCTTGACAAATAGAAATTCCTTTGGAATTTTGTTTGATTTGAAAACCCAAGAAAAAGGTTAGTTCCCCCATCATGCTCATTTCATACTTTTTGGTCATTAGTTTGGCAAATTGTTTGCTCAAGATAACATTGGTTGAACCAAAAATTATGTCATCCACATAAATCTGTACTAAAATGACGACACCCTTGGACCTATAGGTGAACAAGGTTTGGTCAATGGTACCTCTGACAAATTTATTTTCAAGAAGGAATTTTGAGAGAGTTTCATACCAGGCTCTGGGCGCTTGTTTCAGCCCATAGAGTGCTTTGTGAAGTCTGCAGACATGATTGGGGTTGTCACTGTTTTCAAACCCTAGGGGTTGACTAACATATACTTCCTCTGCAAGGTTCCCATTAAGAAAGGCACTCTTCACATCCATCTGATAAACCATGAAACCCATATAAGCTGCAAAGGCTAGGAAGATTCTGATGGCTTCCAATCTGGCCACTGGTGCGAAGGTTTCATCATAATCAATTCCTTCAGATTGGTTATATCCCAGCACCACGAGCCTAGCCTTGTTTTTTACAATCATACCAGCTTCATCCCTTTTATTTCTGTAGTCCCATTTTGTTCCAACCACTTGCTTATCAGCTGGAGCTTTAACCAGAGTCCACACCTTGTTTCTCTTGATCTGATTGAGTTCATCTTTCATGGCAACAACCCAGCCTTCATCAAGCATAGCAGCAGCCACGTTCTTAGGTTCATCCTCAGAGAGAAAATTTACAAACAGGCATTCATTTGCAGAGGCGGTTTCCAGAGTTCTTAATTTGCCTCTGGTGGTGACTCCCTCAGAGGGTTCTCTAAGAATATTAACTAGAAGAATATCTTGGTTCCTACTCCATTTGGATTGTGGAGCAGGAGTCTCTGTGGGATCAGGAGTCACTTCAAGTTCAGGGAGTGATGGAGGTTCATCACATGTAATCTCTTCGTCCATGATCTCTTCATCTGATTGAATATCTAAAGTGACAGGATCAGCATTTTCTTCAGAGATTTGAGTAAGAGATTCAACACCAACAGTCTCTGGAGTGATGTCAGAGATGGAGTGAGGATCAAAAGCTTGAACATATGGAAGATCCTTGTGACGACTTTGAGATGATTCCTTGGGATTTGAGAAATCATCTTTGGGATAAGATTTAACTTCATTGAAGTCAATGTCACAATCCTCTGAGTTGGTGTGTGTTATGACAGCGTCAGCTTCATTAAAGGTGACATGAATGGACTCTTCTAGTTCTTTCCTGCGAATATTGAATACTCTGAAAGATCTGGAGGTAGGAGAGTATCCAAGGAAGAATCCATCATCTGATTTTTCATCAAATTTACCCAGGTGATCTTTGTAATTGTGAATGAAAACAGGGTAACCAAAGACATGGAAGTAGCTTACATCAGGGGCTCTCTTCCTATACACTTCATAAGCAGTCTTACCATGTCTCTTCACAATAATGGATCTGTTTTGTGTGTAGCATGTTGTGTATACAGCTTCACCCCAGAATTGTTTAGGAAGTCTAGATTCGCTGAGCATCGTTCTGGCAGCTTCAATGAGTGTTCTGTTTCTTCTTTCAGCGACACCGTTTTGTTCAGGGGTTCCTGGGTTTGAGAAGTTCTATGATATACCCTTTTCATCACAAAAGGCTTCCATGGCATGGTTTTTGAATTCTGTGCCATTATTGCTTCTGATAGCCTTTACCCTGCAATCATTGAGGTTTTCTATTTCTCTGATGAAGGACATGATTCTTTCAGCAGCATAACTCTTTCTCTTAAGAAAGAATACCCATGTGTATCTGGAGAATTCATCTACAATGACCAAGGTATATTTGTTGTGATTGAGGGATTGAGGTTTAACTGGTCCAAACAAGTCCATGTGAAGAAGATGAAGGCACTTGTTAATGGAGAATGATTGTTTTGTTTTGAATGAAGCCCTGTGATGCTTACCTTTCTCGCAGGCTGAGCAGGGTCTGTCCTTGCTGAAGGTCAGAGAGGGAAGTCCAGCTACCAAGTCATTCTTTGCCAGTTTGTTGATGTTTTTGAAGTTGAGATGGGAGAGTCTTTTATGCCAGAGCCAGTTTTCGCTATCAGATGCTTTGGCAAAGAGACAGGTGTTCTCTCCTTTAGGGGATGATGTCATGTCAATGACATAAACATCCCTTCTTCTGGGTGCAATTATAACGACATCATCGTTCTGATTGAAGATAGTTCCTTGGGTCTTAGAGAACAGAACCTTGAACCCAGCATCACAGAGTTGACTGATGCTGATTAGGTTGTGCTTCAAACCATTTACATAAGCGACCCTTGTGAAGGTTAATCCATTGCAATCCAGTGAGCCATATCCTTCAATGGCCCCTGAGGAGTCATCCCCAAAGACTACTTTTGGACCAGGCTCCTTCTTATATCTATGCAGATATTGTTTAATTCCTGTGATGTGTCTGGAGCACCCGCTATCCAAATACCAAACAGATTTCTTTAGGTATGCCTGCATAGATATAACAAACCAGATTAGTTTCTATGATGAACCTACTTTCCAGTGGGTCCATGCTGTCGCTGACTGGCGACATTGGGTCTTCTGGGCCTTTCTCCCCCTCTTTGGTTGCAATCCCTGGTTTCATGACGCATGTTGCCCCAGATGTCACAACCAGGGTAATGTTCACACTCATCAGAGTGGTGGTCATAAAAGCCACAATATTTGTAGGGAGGATTAGGCCTGTATCCCTGAGAACTTTCTCTGGATTTTGGTTGCTCAGATCTTCTAGAGGGCCTGTGAGGGGTTTTAGATCTAAGCTGTGTTCGAGTTCTTTGAACAGCGATGATCTCCTCATGCTCTCTAGAAGAGTGTTCAGTGGACTCACATGTGATACACTTAGGTCTCTTGGAACAATCATCTGAGGAATGATTTTTGAACCCACAGTGTTTGCAAGGCCTGAATAGCGTTCTCCCCTTTGAGCTGCTGGAGCTTTCACCAAGGGAGTTAACAGAAGGACTGTTATCCTTGGGGTTGATTTTTTCTTTCAACCCTTTTACCTCTTCCATCAGGGTGAGGAGAAGTTTCTTGGTGGGTGATAACTCTTCGGGGGAAGAAGTGGGTATGTCAGTGTTCTTGGCCACATAAACCTTCTTGTATGCTTTATCAGCAACTTTGGAAGTGAGGTTCCCAGAGGTTTTGAGAACTGGTTTTGGGCCAAGCAAGGAATCTGATGGGTTAGCACCAGCAAGTTTGGAAGTAGCTGATGCGTTAGATTCTTTGTCAGAGTCCTTCTCAACCACAGAGGTGGAGAGAGGAGAAGAGACTTCTGATGGGACAAATTTAACACTGGGCACTGGAATGTGGTTTTTGAACCTACCCTTACCCCCTATGGCTTGAACCACATTTCTTGGAATGGTTTCAGCAACTATTTCTTCCACAGTGGACTGGGCAAGGTTCCATTTTTCAATGGTTTTTCTCAACTCAGAGTTTTCATCAGCTAACGATTCATTTTCAATGGACAACTTGCTGACCTCATTTTGAAGTTGATTAGCGATGTTCACAAAAGGTTTGAGATTAGCTAATTCAGATTGACAAAGACTCAACTCGTTTTTGAGATTTTGAAACTTATTTAACAGATTTTTTCTTTGTTCTTCTACAAAATGGAGGTCAACTAAAGTGTAATCGCTGACATGGTCTCTGTCAGGACCCTCAGGCATGGAAAGTAATCTTTGTACCTTTTTCATAGTGATGTCAACCCATTGACCTGATCTAGCTTCACTTTTACCAACTGCTGGTTCTTCATCAGCAACAGCCATGAAGGCTCTGACGGTGGTGGTTCCTTCATCCTCAGAGGTGAGGGGTTCATCATCCTAATCAAAAGAAGCAGCTATTAGACCTTTTTCAGTCTTTTTGTTATCCTTCTTCTTGGCTGCATCATCAGCTTTCTGATTGAGTTTAATTAGTTCAGCTTTCAAGGCCTTGTATTTTACCTTGTAGTCCTTTTTACCCTCAGAGTCACTGAGAGAGGGTTGCTTGAAAGGTGAGGAAGAAAACTTCTTTTTGCTGAGGGTTTTGCTGGATGATGGAAAGCTGGGAGAAGATGTCTTGTTTGACCAGCAGTCTTTTTGGAAATGACCAGTCTTTCCACAAGTGTAACATGACACTTTGGATTTGTCAATCTTGGCAGCACCAACTCTACCAGATCTTTTGTAGTATCTCTTCTGGTCAGCTAAAAGGGCTCTGTCATGGAATTCAGCATGTAATTCATCAAGGAATTCTTGACTGCTTCTTGTGTCTTCTTCCACGTCAGAGTCACTATCCTGAAAAGAGTGGTTAGCAACAAGAGCTTTTGACCCAGATATAGGAGAGGTAAACCTGTCAGTCTCTGATTTGTAAATAGAGTCAATCAGTCCTTCTTCATAATTGTATCTACCAAACAGTTGAGCAAGAGTATCATTTTTTATGGCATTATTTGCTCTCAGGGTTTGGTTAAGACTAAGCCATTTCCTAGGCAAGCTGTTTACAAACGTGGCATTAACCTCAGCCTTGGGTAGTACAACACCATTATTACCTAAATCATTCAGCAAGATCTTGAGTCTAGTGTACGTTTGAGAAACAGTTTCAGTTTCCAAGGCTTTGAAAGCGTTAAACTTAAGTCTTAATGCTTGGATTTTGGTCTCTTTAGTCTCTTCTGGTCCTTCATACCCTAGAACCAACTCAGTCCACATTTCTTGTGCGGTGTTGCACTTGATAATGGACTTCATAATGTTCTTGGGTAGGCAAGAGACAATTATACTTTTAAGTCTCTTGTCCTGGTTAGCCAGACGTCTATCAGCGGGAGACCATTGCTTAACAGGTTTCTTAATGGGTCTCTCTGGTGTAGAGGAAATGGCCAGTGGTACATAAGGACCATTTTCTAAGATTTCAAACAAGAAGGGTTCTAGACCATCTAAGTATATAAGAAATTCACTTTTCCAACTTGAGAAATCTTCTTCATCAAACGCTGGAACATTAGACACATGTGACCCTCCACGATTATCAAGAAGTTGTGGAAGATCATCCTCATTTACACCAGTGCTTACAACAGGTGTAGGCATGGTAGTAGATGTGGTGGCTGGAGCGTTTGTTGAAGTATTTGCTTGGTTAGATTGACCAAACGGTGGTGGGATGGGTGGCATAGTTTCAGTCATATTTGGATCTTGATTTTAAAAACTAGAACGGTTTTAAGAGAAGTTTTATAAATCAAACCGCTCTGATACCAATTGAAAGTCCCAAATAACAACTATTGTTGAAACTAAGTCACGAAAAACAATAACACACAATAGATATACTTTTCAAACGAGTAATCCTTTATTAACTATTATCAACAAAGTATTACAAAGTGTTATGAATACACCTGTTGAATAACAACAAGAAATGAACCCTAGAACAAGTAAACTTGATTCGAGACTCAAGTTTACAAGAGAACCAACGAGTCGCTGATGGACAGCTGAGGCCTCAGTGGTTCCAGTGGGAGAAAGAACTTAGATTAAGATTCCAAGCACAAGGGTTAAATCTTAACTTCTTTCTCATCCTTATTTATAGTGGTACGAGGTTGTATCCTTAGTGGGGGTAGTTGATACGTGTCATCTTCTGAGTGGAAGAGTACAACGTATTAAATGCATGTACAAATCGAGACATGCCTTTAACTACTTTAGGTGAACAGTTCTGCCAACTGTTCACCTTTGTCCCACTAGGTCGTACTAGGCATTGACTTGAATCTCTTGTTTTGTCCCGCTCAAAACACTTGTAAGATTCTCCCGCCTAAACTATAAAGGGTTGGATAAGCTTTGCTTCATCCAAGTCTCTAGGGTTCTTAAGTGATCTCTGAGTGTTGTCAACTCAGAGATCCTTGAACACCAGTGCATTCCTTTGACATCCCAGCTATCCATAATCGCTGGTGAGTCTGACTTCAGATTGTCTTCGAATTCTCTGACGTTGTCTTTGACTTGAATGATCCTGGTGTGCCAGCTGAGGCTTTGCCTTCCACTGGTCTAGTCTCTGTCGCTGTTCTTCTCAGCGACTTTTCAACACTTAGTCTAATTTAAACAAATCTAGACAGGGCCATAGTTAAAACTTTCATTGGCCCAACAACTGCATTTGGATTCATCTTACTGTTAAATTGATTTGTCTGATGATTTAGTTTTGTTTTGTCATAATATTTGAGAATATAGCTGCTTAAAATAGTGTTGGATTGTGATCTGTTTGAGTTTTATTAAGCTGGTTAAGATGAGTTGCTGATTTGTATTCGTTATTTGCGGTTTGACAGCTTATTTGGCTAAATAATATAATTTGTTGAGTTTCTTATAGCTATCAGATTCACTAATCTGATAGCTCAAAGCTGATATACTTATCATTTTTTCATAGATTCATTGTAAAAGTCACCTCCTGTGACTGATCTAAACATTCTTAATAGTCAAAAAAAATTAATCACAAAAATATGTCTCTGGCGAGACTCGAACCCATGACCTCCTGGTCATGGGCCAAGTGACTTAACCATTTGAGCTAACTGCTCTTTTGATCTTATTTTTAGTCAAAATAATTAATATAGTCAATTTGTTTCAGACAGTTTGTAAATTAAAGTTAATTACATAGTTTTAATTAGTTTTACAAATTTAATTTTATAAAGATAGAAAAAAATATAAAAAATGTTTTATTTTAGAAATTTAATTAGTTTTTAAATAATTAGATTTTAATAAAGTTAGTTTTTTTAAATAAATTAAATTTGATTAATTTTTAGAAGTTAAATAGTTTTTATTAGACTTTTAAAATAGTGTAAAAGTAATTTTACTTAAATAGATAAGTTGTTATTTAAATAGTTTAAATTTTAAAATAGCTTTAATTTTCAAATTGTAATTTTTAGATTAATAATTTTGGTAACGATTCATGCACTTAGGATTAATTAATTTTAAATTGGTAGAATTAATTTTAGTTTTAAAAATCGAAATCGAATTCAATTCAATTGTCCAAATCAAAACAAAACGTCTCAAATTCACTCGATCTTCGTGTACAACGAACTTGGTTCATCTTTGTGTTTAATTAAATCCGTCTTTGGTAATTTTAGTCTATTACTTTTTCCTAAAGGTAATTTTCTAATTTACCCTATAACGTATCTTAAATATCACATATACTATCATCGACACATCAAAAATTTTGGCGCCGCTGCCGGGGATCGACATATACTATCAATCGATATAATCTCTTGCAATTGCTTTTGTCGTGTCTAAACGTAATCGTTTTTCTCATTTTCCATAAAAAATTAAATTTTTAGTGTTATTTTTAAATTTTAATAAGTGCTTTTGACACAAATGTAGGCTTTCCGTTGGTGAAAATAAAAATAGTTTTTGACTCGACTTGGTTTTTACCTTAGCTTTTCCTTAACGTGTTTGAATTAAGTTTTGCTAGGCTTTTATATAGGGAGCTTTAAAACGCGAAAGTCTTAATTCATACGGGTTAAGAACAAGAACTTTTCGCAAGTTCCTATAATTGATCCTAGAAAGTCGTTTATCAAGGGAACTTTAAAACGCATATTCTAAAACTTGAAAAAGTATAAGAAGATGCAAGATCCTATACATGACTTGAAAACCCAAAACTTTGATTTAATATGCTAAGTATCCATTGATTTCACATTTATGAAATTTTACAATATGGAGAACAAGAGATGATAGAGTTCAATCATAAGTTTCTAAAATTAATTCTTCTTTGTGCAAGTATTTTTGTGTTTGATTTAATCTCCTCGTATTTATTTTCCACGCTTGAATAATAATTGCTTAATAAATGAAGTTTTTAGCGGTTTAGGCTTGATATCTTAACTCGTAACTCCTTCTTTTTCTTCCCTTGTAATTAAAGTGAGAACACATTAACGGTGTCAGCGTCATGGACTTTAGATCATGGGATTGCGGAAATTTGGCTTACTATGAATATCATATTAATAAAGAAGAATAAATAAAAACATGTTCTCTAGGAGCCTTCGGGTGGGAGTCATGTAGCACTAACTTTGTCATTAGAGCCTTAGGGTGTATGGCAAGGGGATGTGTTGAATAAAAATTGCTTCATCATCATGATCCATAAGGTGGGATGGTGATGTCAATTCCCTTATTTTTGTCCAAGGAGCCTTAGGGTGTGGATTTTAAATAAGGAGCACAATTGCATCTTAAAGAGCCACAAGGTGATATGATGTAATTGTTGCTAACTCCATTAATAAAGTCATATTTTACTTTGGAGGATTTATTGTTGCTTTTAATTAGTCCTATTAGCCAAATTTCGGGTCCGGAGATTTATCCCTCAAGTCGTGTTAAGTTATCCTTGATGTGGGCTTTCTTTAGTGACAACGGGTTTTAAAGTCGAGGTTAGGTTTTGAGTGTTGAGTTTACACCGTTCTTGTCTTCATTTTTGGACTAATAAATATCAAATAAGTCAAATGAGCCTTTGGGTGAATGACAAATAAAATCTAGAGATACAATTAGGAATAATAGGAGATTGAGTTTAACACAAATTACTTGTATGAGTTGGTTTAATTTTGGGGCTTATGATTGGCAATGATCTTGTTTTTGCACTTGGCATGGAAAAGTGAAAAGTCGGGGACGATGAATCTATTTGAGTTTTAGGATCCTAAAAATTATTTTTCAAATAATGAAAGCAATACATTATGCCTTTGCAAAATAAAAAGTCGAAAAGTTGAATAATGGTGTAGCTAGAGTTTAATTTTATCATTGCGTGAGGACACGGCAATTGCTTAGCAAGGGGGAGTTTGATATGAGTGGATTTACTCATATCATTTATATCAATGTATGAACAATAAATGCATAAAACCAGTGAAAATGGCATTGTATATGTGTATTTGTTGTTCCATGTGTGTAGGTACTAAAGTTCATGAAAACCGGCAAAAAACGACATAAAGATTGAAGAAAAGATCGAGAAGCCAAAAGACAAGTTCGTTTTTTAGAAGATTTAACTTTATGAAAGTTATTGGGCCTTTGTGGGACCCACATTAGCTTAATGGGCTTGAAGGCCCATTTATGGGATATTAAGTTCATATTTAACCAAAAGCCCATTAAAAGCCCAATTATTTACAACATGGACGGATGGAAAGTGCTTATTGAGCCCAATTTGTCCCCAAGCCCAACAATACCAATATGAGACGTGGAGTTAAAAACTTTCGGACTCAAAGCCCATTAGGGTTAACAAGTTTTGGACGGTTAATAAGTTATTTAAGTGAAAAATTATTCACTTTCCTTGGTCAAACCCACAAAAACACTTTTCGATACAAACAATGTTACATCCCTCTCTCATCTTCCATACAACAAAGAAATAAACACAGCTTTATCCACCACAAACCCTAGATCATATATTGGGGCTTTTCTACTCTTTGGATAGTAGTTCCCACGCGCCTTAATTAAATAACCCTTTTTTCGGGGAGAAGAAGATGATGCAACCAGGGACCACGTGGCAGCTTGCCTTTCTGTGATTGGTAGAAACACCTCACAACAATCACTCCACCAATTAAATGAAGCCAGCTCATCACCAAACTAGCACAACCAGCACACTCGGATGCCACGTTGGCGATCCGTGTGCTAGTTGGCTCATCTCAGCCTTCAGTTCAAAACAAAGAAGAGAGAGAATAAGAAGATGCTTCATCAACGGCTCAGATGGAATATGCTGCTCAACAAACTCAAGAACCCAAGCCCTTTGGTTCTCCTATAAATACCCTCGGTATTTTCAGTAGAAGGCATTCCAATTTTACTTATTGTTATAATGCAAAAATAGATTTAGGGATTATTGTATTTTAATTTTCTTAGTTTTGTAATCAATTTTAGTGAAATAATAAAAGTTTATTTTGAGTTTGATATCGTCTTAAATTTATTTTCAGTCAACTTCTTATTGCAATTTTTCTTTCTTAATCTATTTTTGATGTTATAATATAAAAGTTATTTGTTTAAGCTTTTTAATAGCTTAATTGAATAATATAAGTGAGATTGGGAATATGTGTTAATCCCCAATGGATTGACAAGATATTAAGCTGCTGTTTAAGATCCATGAAGTTTCAGATGATGTATGATGGTGTTTAATGGTTCGAACGATGATGGTGTTGATGTGGTTTAATAAGTAGGCACAGCGCGTCACTTCTTCCCAATGGAATCTTCAAAAGGTCTTAAGCTCTTTTAGTTTTATGTTGATTTTACATGATTTGTTAGCTCTATTAATTTGAATAAGTCTAGTTGTTTTTGTGATAGTTAGATTTATGTTTGTGAATCATGGTTTCGTTTTAGGTGTGTACTTGCTGCTATAATTCATTGTTATTATTATCTATAATTGTTCCTGTATGTGTGTTCTTTGTTATATAAGTAGGATAAACCATGATTTATGTTTGAGTTAGGGATATGCAATCCTGGATTGATTTGGCTGTATTAAGAGGCTGATGAATTTTGTGATTTACTGTCAACTAATTTTTTAGGTGATGTTTGGATTTGACAAATGAATAAACGTTTTTCAATTTATAATTTGTTTCTGAATCTTTTTAATCTGCTAGTGTGCTGGTTCAGTGATTCGAGCTACTACTGTCTTGATTTTATGATTTGAGCTTGTGTTTTGTACGTTTTAGGATGTTGTGAGTGTTAGTTGTAAGTTTTAGGTTATGCATACTTTGATTGCTGAAATGGTTAGTTTTTATCTGTATGTTACTATGATTAAATGGTTTGTTATTATCTGTATGTTTCTGTAATGATTCTTCTTGTGGATGTATTGTTGTGATTATAGGTCTGTGAGTTGAGACTGCATTTGGATTCATCTTACTGTTAAATTGATTTGTCTGTTGATTTAGTTTTGTTTTGTCATAATCTTTGAGAATATAGTTGCTTAAAATAGTGTTGGATTGTGATCTGTTTGAGTTTTATTAAGCTGGTTAAGATGAGTTGCTGATTTGTATTCGTTATTTGCGGTTTGACAGCTTATTTGGATAAATAATATAATTTGTTGAGTTTCTTATAGCTATCAGATTCACTGATCTGATAGCTCAAAGCTGATATACTTATCAGTTTTTCATAGATTCAGTGTAAAAGTCACCTCCTGTGACTGATCTAAACATTCTAAATTGTCAAAAAAATTAATCACAAAAATATGTCTCTGGCGAGACTCGAACCCATGACCTCCTCGTCATGGGCCAAGTGACTTAACCATCTGAGCTAACGGCTCTTTTGATCTTATTTTCAGTCAAAATAATTAATATAGTCAATTTGTTTCAGACAGTTTGTAAATTAAAGTTAATTACATAGTTTTAATTAGTTTTACAAATTTAATTTTATAAAGATAGAATACAAATAAAAAAAAATTTATTTTAGAAATTTAATTAGTTTTTAAATAATTAGATTTTAATAAAGTTAGATTTTTTAAATAAATTAAATTTGATTAATTTTTAGAAGTTAAATAGTTTTTATTAGACTTTTAAAATAGTGTAAAAGTAATTTTACTTAAATAGATAAGTTTTTATTTAAATAGCTTAAATTTTAAAATAGCTTTAGTTTTCAAATTGTAATTTTTAGATTAATAATTCGGGGTAACGATTCATGCACTTAGGATTAATTAATTTTAAATTGGTAGAATTAATTTTAGTTTTAAAATCGAAATCGAATTCAATTCAATTGTCCAAATCAAAACAAAACGTCTCAAATTCACTCGATCTTCGTGTACAACAAACTTGGTTCATCTTTGTGTTTAATTAAATCCGTCTTTGGTAATTTTAGTCTATTACTTTTTCCTAAAGGTAATTTTCTAATTTACCCTATAACGTATCTTAAATATCACATATACCATCATCGACACATCAAAAATTTTAGCGCCGCTGCCGGGGATCATGTGTACGATTCGTTTTCGCTTAGATTTGTTGATCGTTGATTTGAAGACCCTTTCCGTCCTCGAAAAGTTTTGTTATTTTTCTATATTATTGTATGTATCGTTTTTCTCGTTTTTTGTGATTAATATATTGTATTACGTAGAACAATAAATTTACCTACTTTTCAAATAAGGCCTTAGTTGGGATTTCATCACCTAGCTATTGTATTCGAATCCAAAACAAAAATAAAATGGCAAAATAGATAAATACTAATAAGAAGTTTGAACTCGATTTATACAAACTATAAGGTGGGTATAAGGCGACGTGCTATAAAAAGCCGTCTAAGGAAAAAGGTTTTTAAGTGCTTTGTGCCACCTCGTTTCCCCGCTTGCTTGTGCGTGTATTGAGAGGACGACCGATTATTGGTTTGCCGACTCAAGTAGTATTAAATCTTATTTTTGTAGTTTACTTATTGAACCTCGAGACGTTTAGGCTTTCACCTATCGTTTCAAAGTCGAACGAGGGTAATTTACTTCCATAGTAGTTATCCTTATTCCTTGTTTTTTATCAATCATTTTTGATTGAGCAATACCAAATAAAAATACCAAAAATTATCTTCTTCTTGTCTAATTTCTTTTCTTCAATCCTCTAAAATTCTCGTCTTTGTAGTGTATGCAGTTACGTTCTTCTCGACTTGTGATTGATTTTAATAGGCTTGAAAATATTCCTCGTAGAAATAGAAATCGTCAACAATGAATAGTGGAACCCGAGCTTCCACCTATTGTTGTAGAGATGGCCGATAATAAGAACAATGGAGGAATTGTTGCATACACCCACCGAAGGGTATGGAGAAGCAATCGTTGTGCCGGCTATTTTGGCGGATCATTATGAGATTAAGATGGGTCTTTTATCGCTCATTCGTGCCGACCAATTTTGTGGCAATGAGACCGATAACCCGCACTCTCACATTCGGAATTTTCTTCGAATTACCTCGACTCTCAAGTTTAGAGATGTGCCGAATGACGCGATTAAGCTCATGCTTTTTCCTTACTCGCTCGAGGGTAATGCTAAGATTTGGTATGAGAAAGAACCACCGGGTTCGATTTTAACATGGGATGATTTAGTGTCTAAGTTCATGAATTATTTCTTTCCACCATCCAAAACAACACACTTTAAGAACGAGATCACTAGATTTGAACAAAAAGTGCATGAATCGTTTGGGGTTGCTTGGGGAAGATTTAAAGATTTGTTAAGACAATGTCCACACCACGGTTTTTCGGAATTGCATCAAATAAATACTTTTTATAATGGGCTTAATATGATTGAACAAGATTCTTTAAATGCCGTCGCGGGTGGTAATCTTTTAAGAAAAACTCCGAGAGACGCGTGGGGTATAATTGAGAATAAATCTAGAGCACAATATTCATGAAACACACCGGGTGTTTCCAATGTGAATTCATTTAATCCCGAGATTGCTAGATTGGACTCTAAGATTGACACTATTTTGAATGAGCTTAGGAAGAATCCTCATGGATCGATTAATATGGTTGAGAATGTTTGTGTATCATGTGGTGGAGCACATCCTAATTATGCTTGTTCAACCACGGGGTTTGATCAAGCTAGTGCTTTTGCCACGACGGGAACTTATGGCTCCAACGGTCAAGTTCCTCGTCAAAATCATGTTGCTCCACCGGGTTTTCCACCGGTTCAAAATAGGTACAACAATGGGAATAATTTTAACCGTGGTAACCAAGGGAATTACAACCAAGGAAATGGGTTTAATGCTAATCAAAACAATCAAGGTATTCAAAGCAATAACCAAAATGATTTGTCAAGCTACATTAAAACGAATGAGGCAAATTTGAAAGCTTTTCAAAACAACATTCAAGGGCAAATTAATACTTTGAAACTCGATTTTCAAAATACGATTAAAGGGCAAAACAATAAGATTGAGCTTAATCAACAAAGGCTAGAGCAAAACCAAAATAGTATGCAACAAAGTATGGAACAAAGTCAAAATAAATTGCTTTCGATGTTTGAATCTTTTATGAGTCAACCTTCCTCGTCTTCGGGTGGCTTACCTAGCAACACCATTCCAAACCCGAAGGGTGAGATGAAAGCTATAACCACACGTAGTGGGAAAGCTTTAGACGGACCTTTACTTCCACATGTGAGTACCTCTCCGGTGAGGGAAGTGGAGCAAGAACCCGAGGTGGTTAAAGAAAAGGAAATTCCTATTCCACCAAAGGTTGACCAATTGCCTATTCTGGAACCCGAGCTTCCGAAGACTAAACCCACACTACCCTACCCTTCAAGACTAACCAAGAGAAGATCCGCGAAAAGTCCAATGCTCAAATGGCTACTTTTTTAGAAATGTTTAAGAATCTCCATATTAATCTTAGTTTCGCGGATGCATTGCTATACATGCCTAAGTTTGCTTCGACTATTAAGAGATTGATGAACGATAAAGGGAAATTGGTTGAAGTGTCTACATCTTTAGATGCTAATTGTTCCGTGGTTCTTACACAAAAGCTTCCCAAAAAGCTTGGAGACCCGGGCAAGTTTTTGATACCATGTGAGTTCCCTAATATGGAAGAATGCTTAGCATTAGCCGATCTTGGCGCTAGCATTAATTTGATGCCTCTTTCCGTGTGGAAAAGGTTATCACTTCCCGAGCTTACACCTACTAAGATGACTCTCGAGCTAGCGGATCGATCGACCACCTTTCCAAAAGGTATAGCCGAGGACGTGTTTGTCAAAGTGGGGAAACTCGTCTTTCCAACGGACTTTATAGTTTGCGATTATCCCGAAGATTCTCGTGTACCACTAATTTTGGGAAGACCGTTTTTAATGACGGCTAGTTCTATAGTTGACATGAGAGCGGGGAAGTTGACTTTACGTTTTGATGATGAAAGTGTTACACTTGATGTTGGTGATAACACTAAATATTTTTCCAAGTATTACGAGGAATCACTTAATCAAATCGATGTGATTGATGTTACTTGTGAAGAATATTCTCAAGAAGTGCTTGGATTCTCGGCTAACTCCGAAAGTGGCAATCCTTCTTTAACGAATCCTATTATTTCCCTTTCGTCTCCACCCCTTACTATATTTGGGGCTAGTGATTTTATCTTGGAGGAGGTGGATGCTTTTCTCAGCACACCGGATTTGCTATCTACATATGATGAGGATTATCATGATATGGAGGGAGATATCGATTTACTTGAAGCCTTTTTGAATGAAGATCCTTTTGGATCACCACCTATGGATTTAAAAGTTGTGAATGAAAATGAGACTAAAGTGAAAACATCTATTGAGGAAGCACCCGAATTATAACTTAAGGAACTTCCCACTCATTTGGAGTATGCTTTTCTTGAAGGAACGGATAAGTTACCGGTGATTAATGCCAAGGGATTAAAGGAAAATGAAAAGGATGAACTTATTAAAGTGCTTAAGAAACATAAACGGGCCATTGCATGGAAAATCTCCGACATTAAGGGTATAGATCCAAAATATTGTACTCATAAAATTCTAATGGAGGATGATTATAAACACGCTATCCAAAATCAAAGAAGGGTCAATGATGTTGCGATTCTTAGTTGTTTACTATCTTTTAGGAAAAAAGAAAGCAAAAACCAAAGTCGTGGTAAGTATAAGTACGTACGTTTTGTGAAAAACGCAAATACCGACAATCGAGTTCGTTCTCGGTGGAGGTATGGTGTTTAGCCTACAATATTAGACGTTATTAATTCGAGTGATTACGTTTTGGAAAGAAAGAAAGAAAAGAAAATGTAGACGAAATACGCTAAAAACGGTCGGAAACGCGCGAACGTACGAACGTAAAAACGCGACCCAACGAAAAATTCCACCTAAAAAATAATTAAAGATCACTAAAATGTTCTAAAAATTATAACTAAGAAAAGTACGCAAACCAAAAATTTTGAAAACTATTTAATTAATTTATATTAATTTTTAAAGTTAAGTAAAAAATCTAAAAATAAAACTAACTAAGAAAAAGACAAAATTTAAACTTTTTTATTTTTAAACCTAAAATATATTCTATAAAAGCTAAAAACTATTTTTTCAAAATTTTAATATACTTTTTACTATTTTTTATGACTTTTTTTTAAAGTTTAAAACTAAAATAATCCTAGAAAATGAATAATAAAAATAAAATTATGAAATCTAAACTTTACAAAAGAAAATTAATTTTTCCTACGTCCTAAATGACAAAATAAACTTTTAGAATCAAGAATTGTATTATTTATTTATTTATTTTTTACTTTTTAAATTTTCTTATTTTGAATTAAATACGATTTTGAACTAATTAAATGATTTAAAAAAAATGATTTTTTTTCTTTTTTTTTAAAATGTCCTAAATTCTGTTTGAAATCTATGAAAAAGAAGAAGCTAAAATAATATCCCCTAATAAGCTAAAAATAAGTTGTACGTGCTAGTATATGAAAAATAAGACGAAATCAAAGAAAGTATAAGATAGAACTAAAAGGAAGAGAAACCAAAAAGAGTTGGGAGAGCAAATGGTTTGGGTGTTGGGTTGTTGAGCAGCAGGTCTTAGGTTCGACCCCCACTGCTGCCACTTTACTCTCTTTTTTAATTATAATCTGAATACACTAAATGAAACAAGGTATAACAGAAGAGTGAAAGGTATTACAAACACGAATCCACAATAGAGCAGATGGTTATTCTGTGAGGGTGTTGCGTCTGTTTGTTTGTGCAGGTCAGGGGTATGAGACCCACCAGCTGCACTTTTTTGGTGTTTTTTATTGCCTTTTATGGATTAAGCACACAAGCCAAGACCAACAGTTGGTTGCACATTGGTTAGGAAACACTTATAGGCTAAAAACAATCAAATCACAACAAGTAGAATGCAAATAATGAAGAATGTGAACAGTGGTTGCAAGCTCAATCTAAATGCAACTAAGACTTAATCTCTTTTTTTTGCTTTTGTTAACTATGAATGTTGTTGAATAAAATCTGGATATCTATACTACAATACAATGCTCAATCAACTATTATAGAACAAGTAAAAAAAATGGCATCAGCAAATGCTAATATGGAAACTTGAATAAATCATAATGACATCTAATAAACTAGCAATCAAATCAAAATCACCACAGTGGCTACCATTACTAGGTTACGAAACACCAATACAACTACAACAATTAAGCAACTACAAAAATCAAACATAACAAGTTGAGAACTACTCTATATGAACAGTGGCAGAACTTACGCTATTCCTAGCTGCACAACTATGGATTATTAATACCTTATACCTATTGATTATACAAGCAGAAATAAAAGAAAAACTCAAAAACTCAGCTTGTGGATCACTGACTATCACTGACCCAAACTCTCTTCACTTAGGCAGATTTGTGGAAAATTGCGCAAACACACAAAATACAATTTATAAACTTAAACAACCAAATTTTATGACTAAAATCCAACACCCTAAGCCTATGAGGGTTGTGCAAAGTTCAGCAAATCTTGAGGGTCGAGAACTACCCAAGCAATAAGCTATCCCAAACACCCCTTAATCACTTTCGGTATGCAATTTTTTTTCAAGAGATTTTTGTTTAAACACTTCGAACACACAAACTTTTGACTAATATTGACGAAAAATCATTCAAATAACATGTTAATCAGATAAATTAAACAAATCAAACCAAGATGCACAAAATCACATAAACAACTTCATTGAAGAAAAATAAAATAAAATAAAATAAAGAGGGCAAACCTCGAGAGCATACAATCCATGCCCTCGAATTGATGAGCTTATGTGATCGTACAATCACAAGCATTCCAACTTCCTGCTGAAAACACAAGAAACAAAATTCAAGTCCAAGAACAAAACTTGGACTGTTAGCACAAATAAATTCACCCACTGATTCCTTTTTTTTACTTTCTTTTTAAAAAACTTTTATGAAAACCTTAGAACACAAAACCTTCAAAACCTGAAAACACAAAAAACCTTTGATAGAAACATAAACCTTAACACAGAAACCATAAACAAGATGTGGATCAAAAGCTCTTTTCAAAACACCAACTTTTCAAAACTTTTGAAAAAGGAATTAATTTTGACAAAGACTTAAATACAAACAGAAATATAAAAATGGAACTCAATCTTTCATTCGTAAAAAATTCAGATTACAAAATTTTTAAGAGAAAAACTGGAACTCAATTATATTCAATAACTTGTCTCATACAAAATTATGAATAAAAATTGGAATAAAAACTAAAATATACTATCTAAGGCCTATATATACAATGAGGAGGTGAACATCATAAACCCTAATCCGGATATAAAAAACCTATTCTACCCTTGAAGAGATGCTGGGAATATTCAATCTTGATTCCATATTTGAATTTCTTCTAGTGACTTCTTGTGATGACCATGTGATGTAGCAGAGCGAAATTTGATCAAAGCCCTTGATTATGTTGTGATAGACACGTTTTTCCTCATAGCCATTGATTTGGTCTTCAAATGTCAGCAGATGTGAAAGACCTGTGATATGATGTGAGCTAGTGAGGGGACAAAATGGGGAGGGTCACTTTCTGGGTGTACTAAGAGGTTTGGTGAGCTGTCAATAACCAAAACCCTATAATTAATTAGAGTTTAGTTTAGTGAATAAGGTGATTGATCTTGGAAAATTTAGGGTTTATGTTGGGAGGGATGAATGTTTAATCTGTTTATGTTAAAGAGTACCACTTTTATTAATAAATAATCTGGTTTTTTTTTTAAGCAGATTAATTAATTAATTAGGTGGGTTGGGTAATGGAATTGGTATATGGGTGGGTTAAGTGAGGGTTTGGTTAAAGTTAATGGGTGTAAGGGTTAGATAATTTTGGATATATGGCAGAATCAGCCCCTCCATCTAATAGCAGCATAGAAGTAACTTTTCATCCATGGTCCTTTTGGCATCACATGGTTAGTCCTTGTCCATTTGCACCATTAGTCCTTTGGTGATAAAAAGGACCTAATTTGTTTTATCTTTAAACACAAGGGATGTTCTTGACATGACTTTAAACTTTAGGGACCCCAAAGTACTTTTGAGATTCTTAGGGGTATAAAGTGTCAATCTTCAAAAGTTGAGGGACCAAACTTGACATTCTTCAATTCTTCAAGGGTAATTTTGTAAATTCCACACTTGGACCCGGTTCTTTATGCGGCTTCGTTTCCCGTGTTCGTTTTTGCTTGTTTCTTGTGATCTTTTGTTGATTTCACGAGATCCGTACCTAAAATATACAATGAACAAACACAAGCATATATTTGGGTATTTTGATGATATTTTAAGCATTTAAAGCCCGTTTTGGACGATGAGACTATGTATAAAAGCAGTCTCATCACTCCCCCATACTAAACCATTGCCGTGCCCTCACGCAATGCTAGAATAAAGTATCGTAGCATCTCCAAAATTCATTTTTATTCACTTTATGAACGATAAACTAGCTACAGTACTACTATTGCTACTATTTGTGTTTTAGACATAATGTATGATTTTCATCGCAAAATGGGACGTTTAGGTTCATAGAATAAGAACACGTGAATGCTTCGTTAGAAATAATTTCGTCGTCCTCGATTTTCACCCTAATTCCATGCCAAGCGTGTAACGAGATCATTGTCATTATAAGTTAGTAATGCTAACACTACTCATATGCCCTAATCACGTACTTATCCTCCCATTATTCCTAGGTTGTATCTCTTATATTTTATATTGTCTTGAATGTTTCACGAGGATACATTGTTTGACTTATGCGATAATAGAGATTTAGGTCTAAAAATAGAGTCCTAACGGTGTAACTAAGACCATCAAATCAATAACCCCTCCTAATAGACAACGATGTCAAAAAATTAAGTTGACAAGAAGAATCGATAAACACGGTTTTATAACGGTTTTGAACATGAGACTTATTACCAAGACTTTTATACGCCCCCTAACGGAAGGGCCTTATTATCTTTGGTTTACCTCTATCTTTTATTCAACTTCGCCATGAAGCTTTTATTATGACTTCGGTCTTGCCTTGCCTTTTATTATCCGCCACATCGGTGGTTTTATTAGCCAAAGACGTATATCCTCACGCTAAAGTGAATTTTGGATCTTTAAAGCTTCGAAGATTAAGGCTTGATTCACTTTCAATTTTGCATAGATTTTTCGGCCTTGTGGGGCTTCAAATTGTTTGCTAGATTTAGGTAAGCACTTGAAATCTTATTATTGGGTGAAGCTTTCGATTATTCGGGTGCCAATACTTCAAAACCGTGACGCTGTCGATACCTTAATGTCTTCCCAATTTAATTACACGGAAGCTACTAGAAAAGACTAGAAACCCAACAATCCTAACTAAACCGCTAAGTCAATATTTATTAGGCAAAAAATATTTACATGCGAAGGGAGAATAAGCAAACAACGAGAACACATGAGTTTTTGAAAGAATACGAGTACTCTACGTTTAGCATAGTAACTTATAATTAACCCTATCATTTCTCGTCCTCATTTAAGAGACTTAGCCTAATGTGTAGTTAAGGAATCAAAGCTAAGTGCTCAACACGCACGTTCGAGTCAAAAATTACTCTTATTCTCGCCATCGGAAAACCTACATTCATGTCTTCAAACACTTATAAAACATGAGAAATTTTTAAAATTTGGCCATTTTTAGCCTTATTTTGCAACAAAAACGATAAACAAAAAGATAAACTTTGGAAAGCGTGAAGGTTTGGCAAGGCAAGTATCTATTCACCCCCCATACTAAAGTTAAACATTGTCCTCAATGTTTCGAGTCTAGGGGTGCAAACACCCCCATACTAGAGACGTAGTCGAATGCCTAATCTAGCATGGAAAGGGTGTAACCAATAATTTAATAGCCGTTTATGAAGTGTGCTAAAAACCTAAGGTTAGAACATCAAAAGGATATATCATGGATATTGAGAAAGTCTTCAAAGCAAACGATCGAGTGCTCCCATAAAACGAACACGAGAGGCTCCAATCGTGAAGATCATGATCATCTAAAGTTCACAATTCACAAACAACCACGGAACAAAGGTTGGAAGGGAACAAATCCCCACACGTAAGCTACATTAGAAAGCGATAATATGTACATAGGATAAGCATGGGACTCCCCCACGAGGCACCTCGTTTTTTATAACCGAGTCAAAAGCTCGACTCGAATCCCCATAAATGTGATCATTTAGGGATTATCTTGGTTCGGTCATTTTTGGTGGGACTTACATGTAATCAAGGCCCAAAAGCAACCGTGAATAAAGGCAAAGCCTTTATACTGGGATCGAAGATCGTATCCTCACATTTTGTTGAAAATAAAACACGCAAAGCCGGAGGATACGTCTTGTAAGGAAGAAAACTCCTTACGACGTAGGTAAACTCATCATATCCGAGGGGATGGTTAGGGATACTTTGAAACAAAGGTGAAATAGAAAAAGAATTGTCAATAATAGGAGTTTCAAAATTTCCCCCCGGATCGAAGGCAAAAGCCTCATTAAAATCCTCACTCTCATCGAGAGGCGGTCCATCGGTGAACCCCTCGAGAATGGAAACGTCATGAGCAGAAAGAGTATTCTCAACCGTATGAGACGTCGGGAGGGTGACAAGCAAATCCGGCTCATCGAGTTTAGAACCCTTAGAATCCTCACTCTCGATGTCCACGAACATCTCATCAAAGAGAGGATTTACGTCACCAAAAATGAACGCGTCATCAAATTCGAATAAAGGGTTCGAAAAGATTTTAAAATCGATATTTTGAACGTCCTCGTCGATTAGTGACTCGTCATCACTAGCAGAAAAATCATCGTCATTGAAAAGCGGGTTCGAAAAAGTCGTTGATTCTCTCCCCGAAGTGTCAATGGGAGAGACATCATCACATGATATAGGATCACACTCACTATTGTGATTCGCCTCGTTAGAATCTTCGTGGAAAAATTCATCGAGAGCAAAATCACTTACCTCATCTTCGGAGAAAACCGTAGGCTCACTTTGGATTGGAATAGGGATCTCAACACTAGGATTAATGCTAAGATTCGTCTCCCCCATACTTAGAGAGGCATCGGTTTCCGAAGTGGGTATAGGAGTAGTTTTTCCATGATAAGGGTCGAGATTGAAAACATCGCTATCATCATCGTCGTATTGGTAATCATATGGAATCTCAAGAGACGTAGAGGCATAAGTATCAATATTTGACGCTTGCACTCGTTGCTTTTCCATTTCAATCTCTCCCCTTATACTTCTAAAAATGTCCATCACACCTTGCAAGAATTCTTCTTCATGGTCTTGTAAGAAAGCGCCAAAGGAATTTTGTCTCTCGTTACTTGACTCATGAGAATTTTGGTGTTCGAGATCGTATGGTGGGGCCTCAAAATTATCAAAACCGGAATTATAGTATGAATTGGGTTCATTATAATGCATTGGTTGGCAAGAATAAGTATCGTGAGGCCCCCCACAATTGTCGCAACACGGATTTTGAGAAAAATCCGGTTCGTTTTGTGGATAAAAATTCCCATTGTTACAATTGTAATTCATATCTTGTGGAGGTGATTCGTCAAATCCGTTGAATTGGTTGTCGAAAGACGTATTTTGATTCATCGGTTGACAATCATATCCATAATGAGGTTCGTTTCCACAATTCTCACATGAATATGACGGTGTGTATTGTGAAGATTGGTCAAAGAAATTAGGATTTCGTTCGTGGTTATTAAAATCATTCGTACAACTAAATCCGAAATCGTGCTCCAAACCGCAAAAATCACATGAATAATACGAGGGCGGTTGTGGAGTATGGTCATATGATTGGAATTCGTAACCATAGGCGTTTTGATTCGTTTCATCATCTTGATTATTATCACAATAATAAGACGAATCATTCGACGAATAAAACGAAGACGATTGGTGACCTTGGTCGTATGATTGAAATCCGTCACCATTGTTGTTTTGAAGAGAGTTGTAGATATAACCCTCCCTTCCTCCTAAGATCTCGCAATTATAACAATTACCACCATCGGGCGGTCCTCCACAATATGGACACGAATAGTAACCATCATTCGACATGATGTAACGCGAAAATCGTAATCGAGAATTAAACAAATGAGGGTTCAAGAAGAGAATTATGAAAATAGAGGGAAAATGAGAAGATTATTTTTGTGTTTTTGGTTTTTTAATTTTTTTTGGAATTTTGGTGTATTACGTAGAAATTAATCTACAAAAATTATCCACTAATCAAAGGTCTCGATTAATGAATCCAAGAAGAATGAAGGTAATTACGTGAAGCAAAAACCCTCGTCGACTTTGAAACGTTGGCGGAACGCCAAAACGTTTCGAGGTTCAATAATTAAAACTCACAAAAATAGATTAATAATACTTGATGTGGCAAACCCCTAATTAATCGTCACTTTCAAAATACGCACAAGCGAGCGGAGAAAACGAGGCGGCGCGAAGCACTTAAGAGCCTTTTTTCCTTAGGTCGTGAAATACAACCGCCTTATACCCACCTTATAGTTTGTATTTATCGAGATTAAACCAATTAAGAGTATTTATCTATTTTGCCTTTGATTTCGTTTGAATTCGATACAACAATAGTGACCGGAACGCTCAACTATTGAGGTGCGATTTCTCGCGTATTTGGATAATTATTGTGTGTTAATTGTTCTACGTAAATACAATATATTATGGACAATAAAAACGAGAAAACGATTTTGTGTTAATAGAGTTCTATTTAACACGATTTATTTTTATGGCTAATAGTAAAGAAAAATAAAAAGAAGTATTTACGATAAAAACGTAAACACTCAAATAAACACGATAAATAAGTATGGCTAAACAAACCTCCCCGGCAGCGGCGCCATTTTTGATGTTGCGATTTTTAGTTGTTTACTATCTTTTAGGAAAAAGAAAGCAAAAACCAAAGTCGTGGTAAGTATAAGTACGTACGTTTTGTGAAAAACGCAAATACCGACAATCGAGTTCGTTCTCGGTGGAGGTATGGTGTTTAGCCAACAATATTAGACGTTATTAATTCGAGTGATTACGTTTTGGAAAGAAAGAAAGAAAAGAAAATGTAGACGAAATACGCTAAAAACGGTCGGAAACGCGCGAACGTACGAACGTAAAAACGCGACCCAACGAAAAATTCCACCTAAAAAATAATTAAAGATCACTAAAATGTTCTAAAAATTATAACTAAGAAAAGTACGCAAACCAAAAATTTTGAAAACTATTTAATTAATTTATATTAATTTTTAAAGTTAAGTAAAAAATCTAAAAATAAAACTAACTAAGAAAAAGACAAAATTTAAACTTTTTTATTTTTAAACCTAAAATATATTATATAAAGGCTAAAAACTATTTTTTCAAAATTTTAATATACTTTTTACTATTTTTTATGACTTTTTTTTAAAGTTTAAAACTAAAATAATCCTAGAAAATGAATAATAAAAATAAAATTATGAAATCTAAACTTTACAAAAGAAAATTAATTTTTCCTACGTCCTAAATGACAAAATAAACTTTTAGAAACAAGAATTGTATTATTTATTTATTTATTTTTTACTTTTTAAATTTTCTTATTTTGAATTAAATACGATTTTGAAGTAATTAAATTATTTAAAAAAATGATTTTTTTTCTTTTTTTTAAAAATGTCCTAAATTCTGTTTGAAATCTATGAAAAAGGAGAAGCTAAAATAATATCCCCTAATAAGCTAAAAATAAGTTGTACGTGCTAGTATATGAAAAATAAGACGAAATCAAAGAAAGTATAAGATAGAACTAAAAGGAAAAGAAACCAAAAATAGTTGGGAGAGCAAATGGTTTGGGTGTTGGGCTGTTGAGCAGCAGGTCTTAGGTTTGACCCCCACTGCTGCCACTTTACTCTCTTTTTTAATTATAATCTGAATACACTAAATGAAACAAGGTATAACAGAAGAGTGAAAGGTATTACAAACACGAATCCCCAATAGAGCAGATGGTTATTCTGTGAGGGTGTTGCGTCTGTTTGTGTGTGCAGGTCAGGGGTATGAGACCCACCAGCTGCACTTTTTTGGTGTTTTTTATTGCCTTTTATGGATTAAGCACACAAGCCAAGACCAACAGTTGGTTGCACATTGGTTAGGAAACACTTATAGGCTAAAAAAACAATCAAATCACAACAAGTAGAATGCATATAATGAAGAATGTGAACAGTGGCTGCAAGCTCAATCTAAATGCAACTAAGACTTAATCTCTTTTTTTTTGCTTTTGTTAACTATGAATGTTGTTGAATAAAATCTGGATATCTATACTACAATACAATGCTCAATCAACTATTATAGAACAAGTAAAAAAAATGGCATCAGCAAATGCTAATATGGAAACTTGAATAAATCATAATGACATCTAATAAACTAGCAATCAAATCAAAATCACCACAGTGGCTACCATTACTAGGTTACGAAACACCAATACAACTACAACAATTAAGCAACTACAGAAATCAAACATAACAAGTTGAGAACTACTCTATATGAACAGTGGCAGAACTTACGCTATTCCTAGCTGCACAACTATGGATTATTAATACCTTATACCTACTGATTATACAAGCAGAAATAAAAGAAAAACTCAAAAACTCAGCTTGTGGATCACTGACTATCACTGACCCAAACTCTCTTCACTTAGGCAGATTTGTGGAAAATTGCGCAAACACACAAAATACAATTTATAAACTTAAACAACCAAATTTTATGACTAAAATCCAACACCCTAAGCCTATGAGGGTTGTGCAGAGTTCAGCAAATCTTGAGGGTCGAGAACTACCCAAGCAATAAGCTATCCCAAACACCCCTTAATCACTTTCGGTATGCAATTTTTTTTCAAGAGATTTTTGTTTAAACACTTCGAACACACAAACTTTTGACTAATATTGACGAAAAATCATTCAAATAACATGTTAATCAGATAAATTAAACAAATCAAACCAAGATGCACAAAATCACATAAACAACTTCATTGAAGAAAAATAAAAAAAAATAAAAAAAGAGGGCAAACCTCGAGAGCATAAAATCCATGCCCTCGAATTGATGAGCTTATGTGATCGTACAATCACAAGCATTCCAACTTCCTGCTGAAAACACAAGCAACAAAATTCAAGTCCAAGAACAAAACTTGGACTGTTAGCACAAATAAATTCACCCACTGATTCCTTTTTTTACTTTCTTTTTAAAAAACTTTTATGAAAACCTTAGAACACAAAACCTTCAAAACCTGAAAACACAAAAAACCTTTGATAGAAACATAAACCTTAACACAGAAACCATAAATAAGATGTGGATCAAAAGCTCTTTTCAAAACACCAACTTTTCAAAACTTTTGAAAAAGGAATTTATTTTGACAAAGACTTAAATACAAACAGAAATATAAAAACGGAACTCAATCTTTCATTCATAAAAAATTCAGATTACAAAATTTTTAAGAGAAAAACTGGAACTCAATTATATTCAATAACTTGTCTCATACAAAATTATGAATAAAAATTGGAACAAAAACTAAAACATACTATCTAAGGCCTATATATACAATGAGGAGGTGAACATCATAAACCCTAATCCGGATATAAAAAACCTATTCTACCCTTGAAGAGATGCTGGGAATATCCAATCTTGATTCCATATTTGAATTTCTTCTAGTGACTTCTTGTGATGACCATGTGATGTAGCAGAGCGAAATTTGATCAAAGCCCTTGATTATGTTGTGATAGACACGTTTTTCCTCATAGCCATTGATTTGGTCTTCAAATGTCAGCAGATGTGAAAGACCCGTGATATGATGTGAGCTAGTGAGGGGACAAAATGGGGAGGGTCACTTTCTGGGTGTACTAAGAGGTTTGGTGAGCTGTCAATAACCAAAACCCTATAATTAATTAGAGTTTAGTTTAGTGAATAAGGTGATTGATCTTGGAAAATTTAGGGTTTATGTTGGGAGGGATGAATGTTTAATCTGTTTATGTTAAAGAGTACCACTTTTATTAATAAATAATCTGGTTTTTTTTTAAAGCAGATTAATTAATTAATTAGGTGGGTTGGGTAATGGAATTGGTATATGGGTGGGTTAAGTGAGGGTTTGGTTAAAGTTAATGGGTGTAAGGGTTAGATAATTTTGGATATATGGCAGAATCAGTCCCTCTATCTAACAGCAGCATAGAAGTAACTTTTCATCCATGGTCCTTTTGGCATCACATGGTTAGTCCTTGTCCATTTGCACCATTAGTCCTTTGGTGATAAAAAGGACCTAATTTGTTTTATCTTTAAACACAAGGGATGTTCTTGACATGACTTTAAACTTTAGGGACCCCAAAGTACTTTTGAGATTCTTAGGGGTATAAAGTGTCAATCTTCAAAAGTTGAGGGACCAAACTTGACATTCTTCAATTCTTCAAGGGTAATTTTGTAAATTCCACACTTGGGCCCGGTTCTTTATGCGGCTTCGTTTCCCGTGTTCGTTTTTGCTTGTTTCTTGTGATCTTTTGTTGATTTCACGAGATCCGTACCTATAATATACAATGAACAAACACAAGCATATATTTGGGTATTTTGATGATATTTTAAGCATTTAAAGCCCGTTTTGGACGATGAGACTATGTATAAAAGCAGTCTCATCACTCCCCCATACTAAACCATTGTCGTGCCCTCACGCAATGCTAGAATAAAGTATCGTAGCATCTCCAAAATTCATTTTTATTCACTTTATGAACGATAAACTAGCTACACTACTACTATTGCTACTATTTGTGTTTTAGACATAATGTATGATTTTCATCGCAAAATGGGACGTTTAGGTTCATAGAATAAGAACACGTGAATGCTTCGTTAGAAATAATTTCGTCGTCCTCGATTTTCACCCTAATTCCATGCCAAGCATGTAACGAGATCATTGTCATTATAAGTTAGTAATGCTAACACTACTCATATGCCCTAATCACGTACTTATCCTCCCATTATTCCTAGGTTGTATCTCTTATATTTTATATTGTCTTGAATGTTTCACGATGATACATTGTTTGACTTATGCGATAATAGAGATTTAGGTCTAAAAATAGAGTCCTAACGGTGTAACTAAGACCATCAAATCAATAACCCCTCCTAATAGACAACGATGTCAAAAAATTAAGTTGACAAGAAGAATCGATAAACACGGTTTTATAACGGTTTTGAACATGAGACTTATTACCAAGACTTTTATACGCCCCCTAACGGAAGGGCCTTATTATCTTTGGTTTACCTCCATCTTTTATTCAACTTCGCCATGAAGCTTTTATTATGACTTCGGTCTTGCCTTGCCTTTCATTATCCGTCTCATCGGTGGTTTTATTAGCCAAAGACGTATATCCTCACGCTAAAGCGAATTTTGGATCTTTAAAGCTTCGAAGATTAAGGCTTGATTCACTTTCAATTTTGCATAGATTTTTCGGCCTTGTGGGGCTTCAAATTGTTTGCTAGATTTAGGTGAGCACTTGAAATCTTATTATTGGGTGAATCTTTCGATTATTCGGGTGCCAATACTTCAAAACCGTGACGTTGTCGATACCTTAATGTCTTCCCAATTTAATTACACGGAAGCTACTAGAAAAGACTAGAAACCCAACAATCCTAACTAAACCGCTAAGTCAATATTTATTAAGCAAAAAATATTTACATGCGAAGGGAGAATAAGCAAACAACGAGAACACATGAGTTTTTTAAAGAATACAAGTACTCTACATTTAGCATAGTAACTTATAATTAACCCTATCATTTCTCGTCCTCATTTAAGAGACTTAGCCTAATGTGTAGTTAAGGAATCAAAGCTAAGTGCTCAACACGCACGGTCGAGTCAAAAATTACTCTTATTCTCGCCATCGGAAAACCTACATTCATGTCTTCAAACACTTATAAAACATGAGAAAATTTTAAAATTTGGCCATTTTTAGCCTTATTTTGCAACAAAAACGATATACAAAAAGATAAACTTTGGAAAGCGTGAAGGTTTGGCAAGGCAAGTATCTATTCACCCCCCCATACTAAAGTTAAACATTGTCCTCAATGTTTCGAGTCTAGGGGTGCAAACACCCCCATACTAGAGACGTAGTCGAATGCCTAATCTAGCATGGAAAGGGTGTAACCAATAATTTAATAGCCGTTTATGAAGTGTGCTAAAAACCTAAGGTTAGAACATCAAAAGGATATATCATGGATATTGAGAAAGTCTTCAAAGCAAACGATCGAGTGCTCCCATAAAACGAACACGAAAGGCTCCAATCGTGAAGATCATGATCATCTAAAGTTCACAATTCACAAACAACCACGGAACAAAGGTTGGAAGGGAACAAATCCCCACACGTAAGCTACATTAGAAAGCGATAATATGTACATAGGATAAGCATGGGACTCCCCCACGAGGCACCTCGTTTTTTATAACCGAGTCAAAAGCTCGACTCGAATCCCCATAAATGTGATCATTTAGGGATTATCTTGGTTCGGTCATTTTTTGTGGGACTTACATGTAATCAAGGCCCAAAAGCAACCGTGAATAAAGGCAAAGCCTTTATACCGGGATCGAAGATCGTATCCTCACATTTTGTTGAAAATAAAACACGCAAAGCCGGAGGATACGTCTTGTAAGGAAGAAAACTCCTTACGACGTTGGTAAACTCATCATATCCGAGGGGATGGTTAGGGATACTTTGAAACAAAGGTGAAATAGAAAAAGAATTGTCAATAATAGGAGTTTCAAAATTTCCCCCCGGATCGAAGGCAAAAGCCTCATTAAAATCCTCACTCTCATCGAGAGGCGGTCCATCGGTGAACCCCTCGAGAATGGAAACGTCATGAGTAGAAAGAGTATTCTCAACCGTATAAGACGTCGGGAGGGTGACTAGCAAATCCGGCTCATCGAGTTTAGAACCCTTAGAATCCTCACTCTCGATGTCCTCGAACGTCTCATCAAAGAGAGGATTTACGTCACCAAAAATGAACGCGTCATCAAATTCGAATAAAGGGTTCGAAAAGATTTTAAAATCGGTATTTTGAACGTCCTCGTCGATTAGTGACTCGTCATCACTAGCAGAAAAATCATCGTCATTGAAAAGCGGGTTCGAAAAAGTCGTTGATTCTCTCCCCGAAGTGTCAATGGGAGAGACATCATCACATGATATAGGATCACACTCACTATTGTGATTCGCCTCGTTAGAATCTTCGTGGAAAAATTCATCGAGAGCAAAATCACTTACCTCATCTTCGGAGAAAACCGTAGGCTCACTTTGGATTGGAATAGGGATCTCAACACTAGGATTAGTGCTAAGATTCGTCTCCCCCATACTTAGAGAGGCATCGGTTTCCGAAGTGGGTATAGGAGTAGTTTTTCCATGATAAGGGTCGAGATTGAAAACATCGCTATCATCATCGTCGTATTGGTAATCATATGGAATCTCAAGAGACGTAGAGGCATAAGTATCAATATTTGACGCTTGCACTCGTTGCTTTTCCATTTCAATCTCTCCCCTTATACTTCTAAAAATGTCCATCACACCTTGCAAGAATTCTTCTTCATGGTCTTGTAAGAAAGCGCCAAAGGAATTTTGTCTCTCGTTACTTGACTCATGAGTATTTTGGTGTTCGAGATCGTATGGTGGGGCCTCAAAATTATCAAAACCGGAATTATAGTATGAATTGGGTTCATTATAATGCATTGGTTGGCAAGAATAAGTATCGTGAGGCCCCCCACAATTGTCGCAACACGGATTTTGAGAAAAATCCGGTTCGTTGTGTGGATAAAAATTCCCATTGTTACAATTGTAATTCATATCTTGTGGAGGTGATTCGTCAAATTCGTTGAATTGGTTGTCGAAAGACGTATTTTGATTCATCGGTTGACAATCATATCCATAATGAGGTTCGTTTCCACAATTCTCACATGAATATGACGGTGTGTATTGCGAAGATTGGTCAAAGAAATTAGGATTTCGTTTGTGGTTATTAAAATCATTCGTACAACTAAATCCGAAATCGTGCTCCAAACCGCAAAAATCACATGAATAATACGAGGGCGGTTGTGGAGTATGGTCATATGATTGGAATTCGTAACCATAGGCGTTTTGATTCGTTTCATCATCTTGATTATTATCACAATAATAAGACGAATCATTCGACGAATAAAACGAAGACGATTGGTGACCTTGGTCGTATGATTGAAATCCGTCACCATTGTTGTTTTGAAGAGAGTTGTAGATATAACCCTCCCTTCCTCCTAAGATCTCGCAATTATAACAATTACCACCATCGGGCGGTCCTCCACAATATGGACACGAATAGTAACCATCATTCGACATGATGTAACGCGAAAATCGTAATCGAGAATTAAACAAATGAGGGTTCAAGAAGAGAATTATGAAAATAGAGGGAAAATGAGAAGATTATTTTTGTGTTTTTGGTTTTTTAATTTTTTTTGGAATTTTGGTGTATTACGTAGAAATTAATCTACAAAAATTATCCACTAATCAAAGGTCTCGATTAATGAATCCAAGAAGAATGAAGGTAATTACGTGAAGCAAAAACCCTCGTCGACTTTGAAACGTTGGCGGAACGCCAAAACGTTTCGAGGTTCAATAATTAAAACTCACAAAAATAGATTAATAATAATACTTGATGTGGCAAACCCCTAATTAATCGTCACTTTCAAAATACGCACAAGCGAGCGGAGAAAACGAGGCGGCGCGAAGCACTTAAGAGCCTTTTTTCCTTAGGTCGTGAAATACAACCGCCTTATACCCACCTTATAGTTTGTATTTATCGAGATTAAACCAATTAAGAGTATTTATCTATTTTGCCTTTGATTTCGTTTGAATTCGATACAACAATAGTGACCGGAACGCTCAACTATTGAGGTGCGATTTCTCGCGTATTTGGATAATTATTGTGTGTTAATTGTTCTACGTAAATACAATATATTATGGACAATAAAAACGAGAAAACGATTTTGTGTTAATAGAGTTCTATTTAACACGATTTATTTTTATGGCTAATAGTAAAGAAAAATAAAAAGAAGTATTTACGATAAAAACGTAAACACTCAAATAAACACGATAAATAAGTATGGCTAAACAAACCTCCCCGGCAGCGGCGCCATTTTTGATGTTGCGATTTTTAGTTGTTTACTATCTTTTAGGAAAAAAGAAAGCAAAAACCAAAGTCGTGGTAAGTATAAGTACGTACGTTTTGTGAAAAACACAAATACCGACAATCGAGTTCGTTCTCGGTGGAGGTATGGTGTTTAGCCAACAATATTAGACGTTATTAATTCGAGTGATTACGTTTTGGAAAGAAAGAAAGAAAAGAAAATGTAGACGAAATACGCTAAAAACGGTCGGAAACGCGCGAACGTACGAACGTAAAAACGCGACCCAACGAAAAATTCCACCTAAAAAATAATTAAAGATCACTAAAATGTTCTAAAAATTATAACTAAGAAAAGTATGCAAACCAAAAATTTTGAAAACTATTTAATTAATTTATATTAATTTTTAAAGTTAAGTAAAAAATCTAAAAATAAAACTAACTAAGAAAAAGACAAAATTTAAACTTTTTTATTTTTAAACCTAAAATATATTATATAAAAGCTAAAAACTATTTTTTCAAAATTTTAATATACTTTTTACTATTTTTTATGACTTTTTTTAAAGTTTAAAACTAAAATAATCCTAGAAAATGAATAATAAAAATAAAATTATGAAATCTAAACTTTACAAAAGAAAATTAATTTTTCCTACGTCCTAAATGACAAAATGAACTTTTAGAAACAAGAATTGTATTATTTATTTATTTATTTTTTACTTTTTAAATTTTCTTATTTTGAATTAAATACGATTTTGAACTAATTAAATGATTTAAAAAAATGATTTTTTTTTCTTTTTTTTAAAAATGTCCTAAATTCTGTTTGAAATCTATGAAAAAGAAGAAGCTAAAATAATATCCGCTAATAAGCTAAAAATAAGTTGTACGTGCTAGTATATGAAAAATAAGACGAAATCAAAGTAAGTATAAGATAGAACTAAAAGGAAGAGAAAACAAAAAGAGTTGGGAGAGCAAATGGTTTGGGTGTTGGGTTGTTGAGCAGCAGGTCTTAGGTTCGACCCCCACTGCTGCCACTTTACTCTCTGTTTTAATTATAATCTGAATACACTAAATGAAACAAGGTATAATAGAAGAGTGAAAGGTATTACAAACACGAATCCACAATAGAGCAGATGGTTATTCTGTGAGGGTGTTGCGTCTGTTTGTTTGTGCAGGTCAGGGGTATGAGACCCACCAGCTGCACTTTTTTGGTGTTTTTTATTGCTTTTTATGGATTAAGCACACAAGCCAAGACCAACAGTTGGTTGCACATTGGTTAGGAAACACTTATAGGCTAAAAAAAACAATCAAATCACAACAAGTAGAATGCAAATAACGAAGAATGTGAACAGTGGCTGCAAGCTCAATCTAAATGCAACTAAGACTTAATCTCTTTTTTTTTTTGCTTTTGTTAACTATGAATGTTGTTGAATAAAATCTGGATATCTATACTACAATACAATGCTCAATCAACTATTATAGAACAAGTAAAAAAATGGCATCAGCAAATGCTAATATGGAAACTTGAATAAATCATAATGACATCTAATAAACTAGCAATCAAATCAAAATCACCACAGTGGCTACCATTACTAGGTTACGAAACACCAATACAACTACAACAATTAAGCAACTACAGAAATCAAACATAACAAGTTGAGAACTACTCTATATGAACAGTGGCAGAACTTACGCTATTCCTAGCTGCACAACTATGGATTATTAATACCTTATACCTATTGATTATACAAGCAGAAATAAAAGAAAAACTCAAAAACTCAGCTTGTGGATCACTGACTATCACTGACCCAAACTCTCTTCACTTAGGCAGATTTGTGGAAAATTGCGCAAACACACAAAATACAATTTATAAACTTAAACAACCAAATTTTATGACTAAAATCCAACACCCTAAGCCTATGAGGGTTGTGCAGAGTTCAGCAAATCTTGAGGGTCGAGAACTACCCAAGCAATAAGCTATCCCAAACACCCCTTAATCACTTTCGGTATGCAATTTTTTTTCAAGAGATTTTTGTTTAAACACTTCGAACACACAAACTTTTGACTAATATTGACGAAAAATCATTCAAATAACATGTTAATCAGATAAATTAAACAAATCAAACCAAGATGCACAAAATCACATAAACAACTTCATTGAAGAAAAATAAAATAAAATTAAAAAAAAGAGGGCAAACCTCGAGAGCATACAATCCATGCCCTCGAATTGATGAGCTTATGTGATCGTACAATCACAAGCATTCCAACTTCCTGCTGAAAACACAAGCAACAAAATTCAAGTCCAAGAACAAAACTTGGACTGTTAGCACAAATAAATTCACCCACTGATTCCTTTTTTTTACTTTCTTTTTAAAAAACTTTTATGAAAACCTTAGAACACAAAACCTTCAAAACCTGAAAACACAAAAAACCTTTGATAGAAACATAAACCTTAACACAGAAACCATAAACAAGATGTGGATCAAATGCTCTTTTCAAAACACCAACTTTTCAAAACTTTTGAAAAAGGAATTAATTTTGACAAAGACTTAAATACAAACAGAAATATAAAAATGGAACTCAATCTTTCATTCATAAAAAATTTAGATTACAAAATTTTTAAGAGAAAAACTGGAACTCAATTATATTCAATAACTTGTCTCATACAAAATTATGAATAAAAATTGGAACAAAAACTAAAATATACTATCTAAGGCCTATATATACAATGAGGAGGTGAACATCATAAACCCTAATCCGGATATAAAAAACCTATTCTACCCTTGAAGAGATGCTGGGAATATCCAATCATGATTCCATATTTGAATTTCTTCTAGTGACTTCTTGTGATGACCATGTGATGTAGCAAAGCGAAATTTGATCAAAGCCCTTGATTATGTTGTGATAGACACGTTTTTCCTCATAGACATTGATTTGGTCTTCAAATGTCAGCAGATGTGAAAGACCCGTGATATGATGTGAGCTAGTGAGGGGACAAAATGGGGAGGGTCACTTTCTGGGTGTACTAAGAGGTTTGGTGAGCTGTCAATAACCAAAACCCTATAATTAATTAGAGTTTAGTTTAGTGAATAAGGTGATTGATCTTGGAAAATTTAGGGTTTATGTTGGGAGGGATGAATGTTTAATCTGTTTATGTTAAAGAGTACCACTTTTATTAATAAATAATCTGGTTTTTTTTAAAGCAGATTAATTAATTAATTAGGTGGGTTGGGTAATGGAATTGGTATATGGGTGGGTTAAGTGAGGGTTTGGTTAAAGTTAATGGGTGTAAGGGTTAGATAATTTTGGATATATGGCAGAATCAGCCCCTCCATCTAACAGCAGCATAGAAGTAACTTTTCATCCATGGTCCTTTTGGCATCACATGGTTAGTCCTTGTCCATTTGCACCATTAGTCCTTTGGTGATAAAAAGGACCTAATTTGTTTTATCTTTAAACACAAGGGATGTTCTTGACATGACTTTAAATTTAGGGACCCCAAAGTACTTTTGAGATTCTTAGGTGTATAAAGTGTCAATCTTCAAAAGTTGAGGGACCAAACTTGACATTCTTTAATTCTTCAAGGGTAATTTTGTAAATTCCACACTTGGGCCCGGTTCTTTATGCGGCTTCGTTTCCCGTGTTCGTTTTTGCTTGTTTCTTGTGATCTTTTGTTGATTTCACGAGATCCGTACCTAAAATATACAATGAACAAACACAAGCATATATTTGGGTATTTTAATGATATTTTAAGCATTTAAAGCCCGTTTTGGACGATGAGACTATGTATAAAAGCAGTCTCATCAGTCAATCCAAAGATCCATGAGGTGATCAAAAAGGAAGTCACTAAACTTCTATACGCCGGAATGATTTTCCCTATCTCGGATAGTCCATGGGTTAGCCCCGTGCATTGTGTTCCAAAGAAAGGAGGAATGACGGTTGTTACTAATGAGGATAATGAATTGATTCCTACTAGACTTGTGACCAGTTGGCGTGTTTGTATTGACTATAGGAAACTTAATGATGCCACTAGGAAGGATCATTTTCCATTACCTTTTATGGATCAAATGTTAGAGAGACTAGCGGGGAATGAATTCTATTGCTTTTTGGATGGATTTTCCGGCTATTTCCAAATCCCCATTGACCCTCGTGATCAAGAAAAGACCACATTCACTTGTCCTTATGGAACATTTGCTTATCGTTGAATGCCTTTTGGACTATGCAATGCTCCGGGGACATTCCAAAGGTGTATGATGGCCATTTTCCATGATATGATCGAGAAAACCATGGAAGTCTTCATGGATGACTTTTTGGTTTTTGGGGAATCTTTCACTTCATGTCTCTCTAACCTTGAAAGAATGTTGCAAGGTTGTGAGGAAACGCATCTTGTGCTTAATTATGAAAAATGTCACTTCATGTGCAAAGAGGGAATTGTGTTAGGACATAAGATCTCTAAGGCCGGTATTGAGGTTGATAGGGCTAAAATCGACGTGATTGCCAAATTTCCTCCACCCACCACCGTTAATGGAGTTAGGAGTTTTCTCGGCCATGCCAGCTTCTATAGACGTTTTATACAAGACTTCTCTAAGATAGCTCAGCCTATGACCCATCTTTTGGAAAAAGAGACTCCTTTCATCTTTTCGGATGAGTGTATTCAAGCCTTTGAGATGCTTAAAAAGAAATTAACCGAATCTCTGATTTTAGTTGCTCCGGATTGGGATCTACCTTTTGAAATTATGTGTGATGCTAGTGTTTACGCGGTAGGTGCGGTTTTGGGGCAACGTAACTCCAAACATTTATTGCCTATACACTATGCTAGTAAGACTATGACGGATGCTCAAACAAAGTATACTACAACGGAAAAGGAGTTTCTTTCCGTTGTGTATGCTTTTGAAAAGTTTAGACCATATCTCGTCTTGTCTCAAACCATATTGTATATGGACCACTCGGCTATCAAATATCTTCTTAATAAACAAGATGCTAAGCCGAGGTTGCTCCGGTGGATTCTCCTCTTTCAAAAATTTAATGTCAAAATTCTAGACAAAAAAGGAGCCAAGAATCTCGCGGCCGATCATTTATCTCGACTTGAGAATCCTCACCAAAGCGATCGAGAGAACAAGGAAATCAATGAAACATTTCCCCTCGAGACGCTTGGTATGATTGCTTTTCGTGGTGATGATAGTACCCCATGGTTTGCGGACATTGCAAATTACCATACGGGGAAGTTTGGGATCAAGGGTATGTCGTCTCAACAAAAACGAAAGTTTTTCAAGGATATATCCTATTAATTTTGGGACGACCCCTATTTGTTTCGTGTGTTCGCGGATCAAGTGATTCGTAGGTGCGTGTTTGGCAAAGAAGCTCAAGATATCCTTAAATCTTGTCATGAGGGACCCACCGGGGGACATCATGGTGCTAACGCCACCGCGAAGAAATTCTTTGATGCTGGCTTCTTTTGGCCTTCCATATATCGTGATGCCGAAGACTTGATCAAGACTTGTGATGCTTGTCAACGTCAAGGAAAGAACTCACAAAGGGATGAAATGCCTCAAAACATTATCTAAGTTTGTGAAATCTTTGACATGTGGGGGATCGATTTTATGGGGCCATTTCCATCTTCGAAAGGAAATAAATACATTCTCGTAGCCGTGGACTATTTGTCTAAATGGGTTAAAGCTAAAGCTTTGCCCACGAATGATGCTCGAGTTGTGGTGAACTTTTTGAAACAACTCTTTGCTAGGTTTGGGACTCCGCGGGCTATTATAAGTGATCGTGGGACTCATCTTTGTAATGAACAATTTGAAAAAGTTCTAAAGAAATATGGTGTCACTCATCGACTTTCTACGGCTTATCACCCTCAAACGAGTGGTCAAGTGGAGGTTTCAAACCGAGCTCTTAAAAGGATTTTGGAGCGTTAAAATCGCACTTCATGGTCGGATAAATTAGACGATGCATTGTGGGCTTTCTGTACGGCTTACAAAACGCCAATTGGTTGTACACCATTTAGGTTGGTCTACGGAAAAGCATGCCACTTGCCAATTGAACTCGAACATAAGGCGTATTGGGCTCTTAAGCATTGTAACTTTCATTTTAGGACTGCGGGTGATCATCGCAAGGTTCAATTGAATGAACTAAGTGAATTAAAAGATCAAGCTTATGAAAATTCTTTGATCTATAAAGAGAAGACTAAGAGGATTCACGACTCTAAGATCAAAAACCGCATTTTCAATGTTGGTGATCAAGTCCTCTTATTCAACTCTAGACTTAAGATTTTCTCGGGCAAGCTTAAATCCCGTTGGTCCGGACCATTCACCATTGCACAAGTTTTCCTTTATGGCACCGTTGAGCTAGCTCAAAAAGACGGGCCTAACTTTAAGGTGAATGGTCATCGTGTGAAACACTACTTTGGAGGGGACATACCTACGGAGGTTGTACCGGATCTTCAAACTTTCCCTAAGGACCAATGAATGCAGGGATCGAGTCGAGCTCATGACTCGGTTAACAAAAATGAGTTGCCTTGTGGGGGAGTCCCATACATTCTATCTTCTTTCTATTTTCTAACACTAATAAGGCTTGATCTTTCAACCTCGTGCTCGTGTTTTGTTGTGTTGTGAATCTTAGGTATGACCCTAATCATTGAAGACTCTCGTGTTCGGTTTTTGCCGGTCCACTTGATCTTCCATTCTTTGAATGCCAAAAAGGGGCACACTCTCTATCCTTTGATTTTTATCGACTAACGTTTTTTCTTGAGGCATAATTAATAAACGGCTTATAGATTTACGTGCTCTTTCCATGTTAGGATTTTGCATTAGACTCTTCGTGTTTTAGCAAGGGGGTGTTACTCTTGAGCTAAGAAACATTGAGGACAATGTTTGGTTTTAGCATGGGGGAGTCAATCGATATAATCGCTTGCAATTGCTTTTTTCGTGTCTAAACGTAATCGTTTTTCTCATTTTCAATAAAAAAAATTTAAATTTTTAGTGTTATTTTTAAATTTTAATAAGTGCTTTTGACACAAATGTAGGTTTTCCGTTGGTGAAAATAAAAATAGTTTTTTACTCGACTTGGTTTATACCTTAGCTTTTCCTTAACGTGTTTGAATTAAGTTTTGCTAGGCTTTTATATAGGGAGCTTTAAAACGCGAAAGTCTTAATTCATACAGGTTAAGAACAAGAACTTTTCGCAAGTTCCTATAATTGATCCTAGAAAGTTGTTTATCAAGGGAACTTTAAAACGCAAATTCTAAAACTTGAAAAAGTATAAGAAGATACAAGATCCTATAGATGACTTGAAAACCCAAAACTTTGATTTAATAGGCTAAGTATCCATTGATTTCACATATTTCAAATTTTACAATATGGAGAACAAGAGATGATAGAGTTCAATCATAAGTTTCTAAAATTAGTTCTTCTTTGTGCAAGTATTTTTGTGTTTTATTTAATCTCCTCGTATTTATTTTCCACGCTTGAATAATAATTGCTTAATAAATGAAGTTTTTAGCGGTTTAGGCTTGATATCCTAACTCGTAACTCCTTATTTTTCTTCCCTTGTAATTAAAGTGAGAACACATTAAGGGTGTCAGCATCATAGACTTTAGATCATGGGATTGCGGAAATTTGGCTTACTATAAATATCATATTAATAAAGAAGAATAAATAAAAACATGTTCTCTAGGAGCCTTCGGGTGGGAGTCATGTAGCACTAACTTTGTCATTAGAGCCTTAGGGTGTATGGCAAGGGGACGTGTTGAAAAAAATTGCTTCATCATCATGAGCTATAAGGTGGGATGGTGATGTCAATTCCCTTATTTTTGTCTAAGGAGCCTTAGCGTGTGGATTTTAAATAAGGAGCACAATTACATCTTAAAGAACCACAAGGTGATATGATGTAATTGTTGCTAACTCTATTAATAAAGTCATATTTGACTTTGGAGGATTTATTGTTGCTTTTAAGTAGTCCTATTAGCCAAATTTCGGGTCCGGGGATTTATCCCTCAAATCGTGTTAAGTTATCCTTGATGTGGGCTTTCTTTAGTGACAACGGTTTTCAAAGTCGAGGTTAGGTGTTAAGTGTTGAGTTTACACCGTTCTTGCCTTCATTTTTGTACTAATAAATATCAAATAAGTCAAATGAGCCTTTGGGTGAATGACAAATAAAATCTAGAGATACAATTAGGAATAATATGAGATTGAGTTTAACACAAATTACTTGTATGAGTTGGTTTAATTTTGGGGCTTACACTTGGCATGGAAAAGTGAAAAGTCAGGGACGATGAATCTATTTGAGTTTTATGCTCCTAAAAATTATTTTTCAAATAATGAAAGCAATACATTATGCCTTTGCAAAATAAAAAGTCGAAAAGTTGAATAATGGTGTAGCTAGAGTTTAATTTTATCATTGCGTGAGGACACGGCAATTGCTTAGCAATGGGGAGTTTGATATGAGTGGATTTACTCATATCATTTATATCAATATATGAACAATAAATGCATAAAACCAGTGAAAATGGCATTGAATATGTGTATTTGTTGTTTCATGTGTGTAGGTACTGAAGTTCATGAAAACCGGCAAAAACGACATAAGATTGAAGAAAAGATCGAGAAGCCAAAAGACAAGTTCGTTTTTTAGAGGATTTAACTTTATGAAAGTTATTGGGCCTTTGTGGGACCCACATTAGCTTAATGGGCTTGAAGGCCCATTTATGGGATATTAAGTTCATATTTAACCAAAAGCCCATTAAAAGCCCAATTATTTACAACATGGACGGATGGAAAGTGCTTATTGAGCCCAATTTTCCCCAGGCCCAACAATACCAATATGAGACGTGGAGTTAAAAACTTTCGGACTCAAAGCCCATTAAGGTTAACAAGTTTTGGACGGTTAATAAGTTATTTAAGTGAAAAATTATTCACTTTCCTTGGTCAAACCTACACAAACACTTTTCGATACAAACAATGTTACATCCCTCTCTCATCTTCGATACAACAAAGAAATAAACACAGCTTTATCCACCACAAACCCTAGATCATATATTGGGGCTTTTCTACTCTTTGGAGAGTAGTTCCCACGCGCCTTAATTAAATACCCCTTTTTCAGGGAGAAGAAGATGATGCAACCAGGGACCACGTGGCAGCTTGCCTTTCTGTGATTTGTAGAAACACCTCACAACAATCACTCCACCAATTAAATGAAGCTAGCTCATCACCAAACTAGCACAACTAGCACACTCGGATGCCACGTTGGCGATCCGTGTGCTAGTTGGCTCATCTCAGCCTTCAGATCAAAACAAAGAAAAGAGAGAATAAGAAGATGCTTCATCAACGGCGCAGATGGAATATGCTGCTCAACAAACTCAAGAACCCAAGCCCTTGGGTTCTCCTATAAATACCCTCGGTATTTTCAGTAGAAGGCATTCCAATTTTACTTATTGTTATAATGCAAAAATAGATTTAGGGATTACTGTATTTTAATTTTCTTAGTTTTGTAATCAATTTCAGTGAAATAATAAAAGTTTATTTTGAGGTTGATATCGTCTTAAATTTATTTTCAGTCAACTTCTTATTGCAATTTTTCTTTCTTATTCTATTTTGATGTTATAATATAAAAGTTATTTGTTTAAGCTTTTTAATAGCTTAATTGAATAATATAAGTGAGATTGGGAATATGTGTTAATCCCCACTGGATTGACAAGATATTAAGCTGTTGTTTAAGATCCATGAAGTTTCGGATGATGAATGATGGTGTTTAATGGTTCGAACGATGATGGTGTTGATGTGGTTTAATAAGTAGGTACAGCGCCTCACTTCTTCCCAATGGAATCTTCAAAAGGTCTTAAGCTCTTTTAGTTTTATGTTGATTTTACATGATTTGTTAGCTCTATTAATTTGAATAAGTCTAGTTGTTTTTGTGATAGTTAGATTTATGTTTGTGAATCATCGTTTCATTTAAGGTATGTACTTGCTGCTATAATTCATTGTTATTATGATCTATAATTGTTCCTGTATGTGTGTTCTTTGTTATATAAATAGGATAAACCATGATTTATGTTTGAGTTAGGGATATGCAATCCTAGATTGATTTTGCTGTATTAAGAGGTTGATGAATTTTGTGATTTACTGTCAACTGATTTTTGAGGTGATGTTTGGATTTGACAAATGAATAAACGTTTTTCAATTTATAATTTGTTTCTGAATCTTTTTAATCTACTAGTGTGTTGGTTCAGTGATTCGAGCTACTACTGTCTTGATTTTATGATTTGAGCTTGTGTTTTGTACGTTTTAGGATGCTGTGAGTGTTAGCTGTAAGTTTTACGTTATGCATACTTTGATTGCTGAAATGGTTAGTTTTTATTTGTATGTTACTATGATTAAATGGTTTGTTATTATCTGTATGTTTCTGTAACGATTCTTCATGTGGATGTATTGTTGTTATTGTGGGTCTGTGAGTTGAGACTGCATTTGGATTCATCTTACTGTTAAATTGATTTGTCTGCTGATTTAGTTTCGTTTTGTCATAATCTTTGAGAATATAGCTGCTTAAAATAGTGTTGGATTGTGATCTGTTTGAGTTTTATTAAGCTGGTTAAGATGAGTTGCTGATTTGTATTCGTTATTTGCGGTTTGACAGCTTATTTGGCTAAATAATATAATTTGTTGAGTTTCTTATAGCTATCAGATTCACTGATCTGATAGCTCAAAGCTGATATACTTATCAGTTTTTCATAGATTCAGTGTAAAAGTCACCTCCTGTGACTGATCTAAACATTCTCAATTGTCAAAAAAAATAATCACAAAAATATGTCTCTGGCGAGACTCGAACCCATGACCTCCTTGTCATGGGCCAAGTGACTTAACCATCTGAGCTAACTGCTCTTTTGATCTTATTTTCAGTCAAAATAATTAATATAGTCAATTTGTTTCAGACAGTTTGTAAATTAAAGTTAATTACATAGTTTTAATTAGTTTTACAAATTTAATTTTATAAAGATAGAAAAAAAATAAAAAAATAAAATGTTTTATTTTAGAAATTTAATTAGTTTTTAAATAATTAGATTTTAATAAAGTTAGATTTTTTAAATAAATTAAATTTGATTAATTTTTAGAATTTAAATAGTTTTTATTAGACTTTTAAAATAGTGTAATAGTAATTTTACTTAAATAGATAAGTTTTTATTTAAATAGTTTAAATTTTAAAATAGCTTTAATTTTCAAATTGTAATTTTTAGATTAATAATTCGGGGTAACGATTCATGCACTTAGGATTAATTAATTTTAAATTGGTAGAATTATTTTTAGTTTTAAAAATCGAAATCGAATTCAATTCAATTGTCCAAATCAAAACAAAACGTCTCAAATTTACTCGATCTTCGTGTACAACGAACTTGGTTCATCTTTATGTTTAATTACATCCGTCTTTGGTAATTTTAGTCTATTACTTTTTCCTAAAGGTAATTTTCTAATTTACCCTATAACGTATCTTAAATATCACATATACTATCATCGACACATCAATTATCAGTCACATATTCTGTCCCATTCTGCTTATCAGTCATAAATTCAGTCAAAGTCCCATTTTTCTCTCTCTTTCCTTCTTTGTGATCTATTTTTTTTTGTATATCAGCTTTTCTGAAAAGCTGTAAGATTGGTCACTGGTTTATGTCGTATTCATTTTTTTTATTGGATATACCATTGTTATTCTCTTTTCCCAATGCATAAGATCTGGTTTTTCATTTGTGGGATAAAGATGATATGAAAAAATGATGGAACAGATCCAGTATTTTCGGAACCACCAAAGAAAAAAAAAGGTCAAAACCCTTTTCCGATGCTTTATTCCGATGTTTTTTCGATGGTGATTCCGATGAAGCTTATTACGATGATTCTTATTCCGATGGGTTTCCGATGATTATTCTGATCGAATTTTCCGATGGATTATTCCGATGGATTTTGTATTAACATTCCGATGGATTGAGTATTCAAATTCCATGGTTCTGAAAACATAGCTTTGACTCAAAAAACATCAACATTCCGATGACTCAAAACCATCTTTTACCATAACTCTCCTACACCCCTCATCGAGTCAACTCGGTAATTACCGAGCTGACCGGGTCAACTCTATGAGTCAAGTATACCAGCAATCAACAACCTGCCTTATTACTCCACAATCAACTTCTCAATACTATCCTAACCCATCGTCTCCTATAACCCCATCTAGACTCGATTTACAAACAGAAAACAAAGATCTCAGATTCATTTCGTGATTATCAAACATGCATGCCAAGATCTTTTTAGATCCATCACGAAATCATCATCACAGATCTATGATTGGATTAAACCTTTTAATATCCGAATATAAAGTTTGATGGATAACAAATATGTTATCATCATTCTTTGCGTCGATTTGGTTTTAAACGACTAAATCAATCACATGCAATAACCATAACAAACCTACCTGAGACCTTCATCATTAAGATCTTATAGACTTGTTCTTGATGAGATCCGATAACAGAATGAAAACAAGAAGGTTTTTGGGATTGGTTTAAATGACCGAAGTTTCATGTTGTTTCTGGTTTCATGCTCTAAGTACAGATTTGGGAGATGAGATGTTTCTAGTTAATAGCGGCGATGGTTTTGAGATAACAAGATTAGGGTATTATCTGAGTTATATTAGGGATATGACTTATTTATATCCTAAAGTGACTAAAGTTTGGACCGGGTATAATATTATCAATGTGGGCCGTAATAATGCTTCATAGATTGGGCTCCATATTTTTGAAATTTGGGCATAATGGTTACAGGGATTGTTTATATATCCAAAATTATTTTACCATGATGTTGATTTTGGAGTTTATATCGATTGGATTGGATGCAGATAATGATGATAGTGAACCGGGTTCATTTATCGGGCTATGATGACATTCTTTTTGATGTCGGGTATTCGGTATGGTTCGAACGAAAAGGCTTAAACGACATAGAAAATTTTAGGTTTTATACCTAATATTTTTCAAACAAATTTCGACGACCGCATCAGTTGGGCATGTGACTGACGTTGGGCTTAAACGACAAGTTATCTAGACAAATTTTGTTCTTTAATGACAATTCATTACATAATTTGTTCTAGTTAACGACATTCTTAACACACAACACCAAAGCAAACAAAACACTTAACGCTAAAGCGATCCAATATAAGATTCACTTTAACGACAACGGCTAGTTTTGATTCTTCAAAGACAAGTGATCACGGAGTGGATTTGGTATTCTATATTTGAAGTTGAAGTGAGATTTAATGAAGGCGTCTACTTATTTCATCATCGAGCCTTCCTTCTATTTTTCTACCCCTTTTCTTCAAACCCAGTCTATCGATTGATGACTTGCTTGGGCGATAAAATTTATGATTGAGACTTGAATTATCTAGTTTCCACTGTCAAGGGGTGGATGGTCGACGACATGGATAACTATCATTTTTGGGTGGCACACGCAGTTGCTCGTGTGGATAACTTCAAGAGGTATAAGAAACTTGTTTCTGCATCGTTCTTCAATCGACACAAGTGCAAGCTTAAGTAACCAATTTGGGGGATTGTACTTCAATTTCAAGATTGGAATATCGGGTTTACTTCACATGTGGTCACAAAAATAGCCGAATGAATTCGAGGTTGGTAAGTTAGACAGAGAGAGATGGAATCAGCAATCAATTCTCATGAGATATTTATGAGCCTCATAACGAAAATGGTACTTCATAGTCTAAGCAAAAATATTTCAAAGCTTTTCAACGACTTTCAAAACTTTTCAAGACATTTGCTTAAGACTAAGAACTTCTCGAGTATATGGACGTCCACGATAATGATGCTTCCGAGAGTTCGAAATCATCATGGGGGAAGATCATGTACTTTGAAGTAATCGAATCAACTTCCAGGGGGAGGTAGTGTACATGGAATGGTATCTACTTACTTTATATGATTTTTATGAAGTATTCTGCAGGTGTTAGAAGAATTGTTGTTGATTTCCTGCATGTTACCCCAAACGGATTATCACCAAAACCTAAACGACATGAAACAATATAGAAGCAGTGTTATTTGGTGTGGTTCTTCTACAAATTTCCGTTGTGCACTTAAACCGATGAGCTAGAAGATTGTTCAAACTACATCAAAGTGTCAGAATCTGCTTAAGATACAGATATTGGTTTGGGGGGAAGCTGATTCAGAAACTTCGTCAAAAAGAAGTCTATGAAGAAAGTTTTTAATACATGCTGCATGAATTGGGGGAAGTTAATCCAAATCATGCATATTACAATTATTCCACAACAAGTAAAGACAAAGAGGATTCAAGCTGAGGTACAACTTATAAAGACAAGAATAATTAAAAGACATCCTCAGCATTGAAAGCGCCTTGGAAGACTTTATTTTGTTGTATTTTTACTTGTTACGAACATTGTAAGTAATTTCGTATGTCTCCACATTGGGGGAAGATTGTTAGCCCTAAAATGTGAGCGCCATTTACGGAATTACATTAGTTTCATATGGGCAAAACATGGAGGGACTACTTTTGCTAAGTTGTCAAATTCACTTCATGTCTAGCCTATATATACCCCTCCATACTTCCATGGAGGGGTGAGGATTTTCCCATTTTGTGTATTTCACTTTCTCTCTCTAAATACACACACTCATTTCAAGTTTATCTTTCTCTCTCTAAAAATGTCTAAGCACTTCTTTTATCCTCCCCGACCTCCGGATCACCCCTAAATTGTAACACCCCACTTGGATAAGTGGACCGTTACGTGTATTTATGGCGTGTCATCAAAGCATAAGGTAAATGTCCTAAAACATTAAATGACCATAACGGAAATACCGGAATCAAACATCGGTAATCCAACCTAAGCTCAAAACATGAAAAATAGAATACTGAAGGAAAGGACTAAACAATGTCCAAATAAGCAGAATAATGTAAGAAGTGCATAAAGTAAGAAGTCCGGATAGCTTCCATTCAATGCACATGCTCTCAGAATCCTAAGAGCGTCCTGGTGTACCTGCCGTTAGAACATGAAAGAACTACGGCTGAGCATAACGCTCAGTGAACAGATATAAAGTATGATAAGGAATTACTGAAATGAAACAGATGATAAAATACTGGAGTTGTGAGACTGATAAGTAAAGTTGCAGCAGAAATCTGTGTATAATCTGTAAAGTCTGATTTATAAATCATAAAGCTGAACTGTTATCTGTTAAATCTGAAAACATGAATTTCCTGTATTTTAATTGCCAGAGCATATATAGGTCATGTGCTGTAACAACGGTGCATGAATAACTGGAGGGGTGACCTCGTCATGCTGTAGAGGGGTGACCTCTAAATAACTATAGAGGGGTGACCTCTAAATACTATGCTGGGTGGAGGGATCAGCTCCAATGTGAAGGATGTACAGCACACACCACATTCACCCAGATAACTTGTAAACTGATAAGCCTAGGATACATCCATACGCCCCACTAAACATACATATAAAAATGGCCAAACTGAACATGAGTGGGACGATGCAGGATATCACTCTCCTGCATGTGAGTCACGACACCGGTGCCTCTAGTGCCATGGTTACGGTACCTCCGTAACTAGTACATAAACTGTCATGCTTGGATATAATGCTCAGGCAATTTATTTCGTTATTAATCATGATTACTGATAAGCTTAAACATATACTGGGGAAAAACATTTGGCTAAAGACGGGGAATCCTAATCATGCATAGAAAGGAAATCCTTACTGAAAGGACGGAAAATCCGTACCTCTTGTCCAGTAACTGACTGAAGGAAAACTGAACGAATTCAACTCGTGCTTCACAGAAGCTACAATAATAACAGACGCAATTAAGTTATCTAATCTTTATTTAATTTACTGATCTTATCGGCTTCTCATTTATTTATTTATTTTTGAACTTCTTTACGTATGTTAACTAATAAATCTGATCTTTCTTATAATTCTTTTTAATGTATTATCAATCTACTAATAATTACGGTACAAACGTATTCTGACGTGATATTAGTACTATAATCGGTAACCCTGCTAAAAATAGAAAGTTTCCTAATTTAGAAAGTTTATAAAATCATTTATAATTTCATTAACAAAATTATACCCTTTTAATTATTACAAAACAATTTTAATTTAATTCTTTAAAAATACTATTTAGACATTTATAAAAAAATATGTAATAAAAGGTATAATTTAAAAATCTTCGTTTTTATTATTTTAACTATGTCCCGAGCCTACCGAGATACCCCTTCTCGGTCGCACTAAAACGATACAACAAAATATGTAAAATCTGCCTATATGAAATTGGTGACATAATCTGTGTCACTAAAAGTGTCGCCAAAACTGGATTTTAAAAGCTGTCTGAAAAGTACTTTTTGCGACAGAGAATAGTGTCACAAAACCTGTCGCTAAACTAAAAATAAAAGTGTCTATTTATGTCCAAAAACTAGGTGCTGATGTACCCTTGTTCCCACTGCTCTTTGTACATATCCCACTGTTCGCCACAGTCCCAAACACCCCTTTATTTTTAGAAAGATTGTCTGATGGTTTGTTTGACAGAAATGGTCGAATGCAGCCCGAGCCGCCCCTGTGTGGGTCACGGCTTGGCAGAGAAAGGGTACCAAGACCTTTTAGGTCTCGGTTTACATACGCCAAACCAAACCCGACCCTTGTCATATGGTACACCCTTGCGTGGGTTTGCTGCACACGACAGAACCAAGAAAACTCCCCCCACGTCGGCCTGATGGTCACGGCTGGGCAACAAAGACACAACCGAGAGCTTTATGCTCTCGGTTTCCGTTGTACAACACAAAACCCGAACCTACCTTTACAAGTTTGGGTCGGTTAATAAATCACAGAAAGAATAGGATGATTACCTTAGTAAGATTGTTAAGGGATGATGCACACACATCACGAATCACAATAGAGATCAAACCCGTATTTTTTTTCCAGTCGGCGGCCACAACCCTAGCACTCCATCGTATTTTTTTTTCTGTTTGGACAATGGGAAAGTTTATTCCCGTATGATAATTGTAACGTGGGTTGGGCTCGGCCCATGGTCTTTCTCCTTTTTTTTTACAAACTGCCAGCTCCCCCTTACTTCATATAGTTTTCCTTTTTTTTAACATTTAAATTTTATTCGCGTATATCCATATTTTGATCTCGCCTTTTTTTTTTACGTAATAATATTTCTGATCTGATCATTATTTTTTTTGAATAATTAGTTGTGGTAATTTATTTAAAACGAGGCTGCGTATTTAATATTCGGAGATTTAAATACGGGTTTTACAACTCTTCCCCACTAAAAGAATAATTCGTCCTCGAATTAAAGATACGACCATACTGGGTTTTATAATTCTTCCCCTCTAAAAAGGAGAATTCGTCCTCGAATATAAAGGTATTCAAGCTGATTGGGTAAAAACTGAAAATGCTAATAAGCTGAAAGACGTATAAGCTGAAAGACCATTTGTCCTTGATATAGAACATACTGCTGCTAAAAGGGTATAACGTGACATGACTGAAGTGAACATGGAACGTGACATGACTGAAAGGACTTAACTGGATTTATTAAAGGAAAAGGAATGAGAGGTCCGGATGGACTCCTCCGTTTCGAGTGGCTTCCCGCTCGAGACGATTCCTTCAAGGGTCTAAACATAATAAAATCTTGGTCCTGATGACCCTGTCCTGATGATGTTGAATAGTTCCTGGTTCCATACTTAAGGTGGATTTTATGAATCTGATAGACTGAATAAATTATAGCATTTATGATACATGAAACGGTACGTGTAAATATTCTGAAAGATAACATTTATAACTCTGAGCAAACTGCTGACAATATATAGGGACGAACTACGTGAACCATTGTGAACGGGTTACGTGAGCAATTGTGAACGTGGTTCGCGGTCATCTGAGGAACGTTGTGCAAGAAGTATATCATGAATGTAATACGTGAAACGTACTGTGGACGTGATACTAGAACATACGAACGTATGATGACTGAGGAAGGATGCTGAACGATACGGCCTGAGATGTGAAACGTCTGCCTGGTTATGGAATAGCTATGCTAAACTTGATTATGGTTTCTCAAGTTTTCTGTCACCGTATTCGGTAATAAACTGTGAAATGTGTATCGTGAAATGGCACACGAACCTGAACGTGAACAATGTTATGAACGCTAACGTGAGCTCAAATCATGAGATCGCACAAACATGAACTGAAACAGCATCATACTGCGAATGAGACGTATACGTGAAAGTGAAAATAAACGTAAACGTAAACATACACATGATCGTGAACATGAATTCAGTCTGATATGATGGTCGATGGAATGCCTTGAATTCGTATGATTTATGGCTGAATTTCTAAAGTTTCTGCAGATCTGCTACTGCGTGATCCTTTCGGATGAAAGAAACGCGCAGGCTGATTACATGGTTGACGATAACTTAGATAGTATCATACTTTCTCTGAGCTTGTGGTAGCTGATAACAATTTCATAGAATTTCGTCTCATTTCTGTTCAGAAATTTCTAAGGGTTGTAGTAACTCACTTACATGACGGCGTTCTATCTTGAACCTGCAGTAGGTCAGGCATCTAGATATGAACATAGCTGCATTAATGTGTGATGTGGATTCTATCAAAGTTTTGTCTGGGATTATGGAACATTCTGGTGGAAATCTGGTTGAATAGTCATAAAACAATTTTAGTGAGAACTATCGGCAATTTCTGCGGTAGTAGTCAATTGAGTTCTAGAAATTTGTACTTCGCTCACAGGCGTCAGTCGGGACCATCAGGTGATGGCCTTCACCTGCGCAGGATTGTCTGAAATTTCTTTCTGCTGAAATGTGGTGGCTCAGAAATGCCACTTTGTTCAAGTGAGATTTATATCTGGAAAGTTGTGTATAAAAATATATCCTATTGAAGATTCGATACAATTGTGAGAAGATGACTCTCGTGTTCTTCTCTAGCATTAGGCAGATCAGAATGTGATCAATGAATATACTGATGATATTGCCTGAGAGTCATGGAAAAAAAATTATTCATAATTTCATAATCTAGCTGGAGCGTTAGGGAGCTCAGAAGTATAAAATAAAAATTTTTAGAGAGACTGTAATATGCGCAACGACAGTCTGGAAACGTCATGTTCTTTCTCTCACCATTGATGGTAGCATGATCGGAAATTTGTTCTGGAAAATGTTTAGGACATCGTAGCAGGTCAGATAAACCTGCTATTTATGGAACGAACATTGATTAAGAATGGTGATCTTGTAAAAAATTTTAGTGGTCGATACATGATCTCATGATACCGGCCTTCTTCCTGATAGACATAAACGGTGCACTTCCTGGTGGTGCGCTAGGGTGAATAAGTCCTTGTTCCGGTAACTTTTGCAGCAAATGTTGCAACTCTTTAACTTAGCGTAAGTCTTGAAATAAAGAGTTTTGAAAACAGGTTCCGTTCTTGAGACTAACTCGATATTAAATTCTGTCTTGTAGTCAGGAATGAATTTCTAGAAAACCTTCCGAAATTATATCTGGAAACTTTGGGATAATCTGTTGATCATGAATTTAAGGAATTCCAAAATCCGTATCATGAATGGTGACCAGAAGTCTTCGCAGCTAAAAGATAATAATTCACGCGCTCGTAGAGCTGAAACAATTTGTACTGATTTTTCTGGCAGGAGTAAAATGAATATGTTCAGGGTTGGTAAGACGGATCTCGTCGTTAACTGAAATGAAACTTTAATAAATATGGTGATACTGTTGGTCCTTTCTGGCTGACAGGCAGGTGACTACCTGATTTAAGATAAAGCTGACATATGAATACGTGAAGTAAACATGGAGACTTTTCACTGAAAGTGTTCGTCTGTAACCTCACAGAGTGAATACTGCGTGTTTAACCTGAATAATACTCTAGTGGTGGTGACTGAATTTTTCAAATGATTTAATTTATGTGTGGCATAATAGAGCGAGTGTATCCCCCTTGGAGGGTGCCCTGAATCATTGAGGGCCTGGTTTAGAAACATACGAAGTTACGAGTTCTGACTCGTACTTTGAGAAGATATTCGTATGACGTGTACCATGACTGGTGTCCTGACAAATGTCTTCCGAAATGATACTTGAGACCTGTGTCTTAACTGTTGTCTGGACATGTATTTTAATGGTGAGTCTGAATAAGGTTAAGAATTTCTAGTAACTGCTAGAATTGGCAGAACGGTTAGACTACTGACCTCTTGTATTTCTGGTCACGTCCGTTCTGGAGTTCCGATAGTTACTGACTGATCAATTATAAGCATGGTGGTTGACACTACTGCTTTGTCTGTCACTTTATGGCGGTCATTATCATAACCGTGATTCATGTAACTATTATGCTGAGTGGCCGACTGGGTTCCGGTTCCCACTCTCATAAATGAACGATTAGCTGAGTGAAGTGTGACATCTAGTTGAGAAGGTAAAAGTATGGAATGGAATGGTAGTGTCTAATGGTTGAAATTTTATTCTTTTCAGAAATTTCAAATTTATAGTTTTCGTCCTTGTTCTTCAGAGTCTTCATATTATGAACGGCATCAGCATCTTGAGAAATCTCCAAAGTATCAGCAGCATCAACATTTGTGAGGTCTTCAAAGTGTTAGCAGCATCAGCATCTGGTACAATCTTCAACTCACGAGCAGCATCAGCACCTGGTATAATATCGACAAGTGGCAACGCCTGAGATGGTTGAGGATCGATTAGCAATATCCATGGAGTAGGGTACCTGGTGTACACCTGGACTACTGTACATGAAGTACAAAATGAATACTGCTTATGGAGCATATCTGAGACACTGTACGTGGAGTACACATGAAATACCATACATGGAGTATAACTGAGACACTGTACATGGGGTATATATGGAATACTGTACATGGCACTGGTGGAAATTTTATGGGATGATCGATACTGGTGTCGCTTGTCTGACATGATCAAGCAAATAATTTGATTTAGACGGTAGTAAACCGATCTGAAATAAGTAACATGATAGGCTGACAATTCCTGCGTAGACTTACTGCTGGTTGTATCGAGGCTGAAAAGTATGATATAATCGAAGTCCCAACAGTGGTCAGCATGAAGCATGATTAATGAAGGCCAATCATGATTTATCATGAAAACGGGTTTTACTGAAATTCTTGTGTATCTTAACATGAAAATATCATTACTTTTGTTGAAAACATAATCCTCGTAAGGAGACATGAAACTGAATCATCATGAAGACGACATCAACGTGAGGGTATGCAATTTTGACTGTTACAAGGAACATAAAAGTCTAATCAACTGAGGTGTAATATAGAATGATGTGGACGGCTATGGTTCAATCCACATAATTCAAAGAAGAAAACATGTGACTAAGTATGGGCTATTCTGGTTCGATCCATACTTGTCAAAATTTCATGAGAACTGTCATGTATAGAATTTACAATCTGGGACTATATATGGATGGCTGTAGTCCAATCCATACTTGTTAAAATATATGAAATGTCCTGATATGATAAAGGTGAACAACTGTGGATCGGTTCACAAAACATCATTTGACTAAAAACATGAAATTTGACTTGAGAAATGGTTAACGTTTATGGCTGGTTCACCAAATAATACTTGACTGAAAACATGAATCTGTCATGAGTAAGGGTAAACGCCTATGGTCGGTTTACCAATACAAAATCTGAACGGCAAGGGTGAACGCCTATGGGTCGGTTCACAAAAACCAAATTCGCAGGAAGCACATGCGACTAAATATGGCCAGTCCTGTACCAACCTTTTACTTAGTCAAAATTTTAAGAAAACTGAACGATACATGAAGAAAACTGACTGATAAATGCATGAGAAACATAAAAGATAACAACGCCAAAATCTGGGAAGTTCCTGGTGACTACCCACTAGTCACAGGTCAAGTTTTAGAGCCTACAGGTCGAACCTAGCGCTCTGATACCATAAATGTAACACCCCACTTGGATAAGTGGACCGTTACGTGTATTTATGGCGTGTCATCAAAGCATAAGGTAAATGTCCTAAAACATTAGATGACCATAACGGAAATACCGGAATCAAACATCGGTAATCCAACCTAAGCTCAAAACATGAAAAATAGAATACTGAAGGAAAGGACTAAACAATGTCCAAATAAGCATAATAATGTAAGAAGTGCATAAAGTAAGAAGTCCGGATAGCTTCCATTCAATGCACATGCTCTCAGAATCCTAAGAGCGTCCTGGTGTACCTGCCGTTAGAACATGAAAGAACTACGGCTGAGCATAACGCTCAGTGAACAGATATAAAGTATGATAAGGAATTACTGAAATGAAACAGATGATAAAATACTGGAGTTGTAAGACTGATAAGTAAAGTTGCAGCGGAAATCTGTATATAATCTGTAAAGTCTGATTTATAAATCATAAAGCTGAACTGTTATCTGTTAAATCTGAAAACATGCATTTCCTGTATTTTAATTGCAAGAGCTTATATAGGTCATGTGCTGTAACAACGGTGCATGAATAACTGGAGGGGTGACCTCGTCATGCTGTAGAGGGGTGACCTCTAAATAACTGTAGAGGGGTGACCTCTAAATACTGTGCTGGGTGGAGGGATCAGCTCCAATGTGAAGGATGTAGAGCACACATCACATTCACCCTGATAACTTGTAAACTGATAAGCCTAGGATGCATCCATACGCCCCACTAAACATACATATAAAAATGGCCAAACTGAACATGAGTGGGACGATGCAGGATATCACTCTCCTGCATGTGAGTCACGACACCGGTGCCTCTAGTGCCATGGTTACGGTACCTCCGTAACTAGTACATAAACTGTCATGCTTGTATATAATGCTCAGGCAATTTATTTCGTTATTAATCATGATTACTGATAAGCTTAAACATATACTGGGGAAAAACATTTGGCTAAAGACGGGGAATCCTAATCATGCATAGAAAGGAAATCCTTACTGAAAGGACGGAAAATCCGTACCTCTTGTCCAGTAACTGACTGAAGGAAAACTGAACGAATTCAACTCGTGCTTCACAGAAGCTACAATAATAATAGACGCAATTAAGTTATCTGATCTTTATTTAATTTACTGATCCTATCGGCTTCTCATTTATTTATTTAATTCTGAACTTCTTTACGTATGTTAACTAATAAATCTGATCTTTCTTATAATTCTTTTTAATGTATTATCAATCTACTAATAATTACGGTACAAACATATTCTGACGTGATATTAGTACTATAATCGGTAACCCTGCTAAAAATAGAAAGTTTCCGAATTTAGAAAGTTTATAAAATCATTTATAATTTCATTAACAAAATTATACCCTTTTAATTATTACAAAACTATTTTAATTTAATTCTTTAAAAAATACTATTTAGACATTTATAAAAAAATATGTAATAAAAGGTATAATTTAAAAATCTTCGTTTTTATTATTTTAACTATGTCCCGAGCCTACCGAGATACCCCTTCTCGGTCGCACTAAAACGATACAACAAAATATGTAAAATCTGCCTATATGAAATTGGTGACATAATCTGTGTCACTAAAAGTGTCGCCAAAACTGGATTTTAAAAGCTGTCTGAAAAGTACTTTTTGCGACAGAGAATAGTGTCACAAAACCTGTCGCTAAACTGAAAATAAAAGTGTCTATTTATGTCCAAAAACTAGGTGCTGATGTACCCTTGTTCCCACTGCTCTTTGTACATATCCCACTGTTCGCCACAGTCCCAAACACCCCTTTATTTTTAGAAAAACTGTCTGATGGTTTGTTTGACAGAAATGGTCGAATGCAGCCCCGAGCCGCCCCTGTGTGGGTCACGGCTTGGCAGAGAAAGGGTACCAAGACCTTTTAGGTCTCGGTTTACATACGCCAAACCAAACCCGACCCTTGTCATATGGTACACCCTTGCGTGGGTTTGCTACACACGACAGAACCAAGAAAACTCCCCCCACGTCGGCCTGATGGTCACGGCTGGGCAACAAAGACACAACCGAGAGCTTTATGCTCTCGGTTTCCGTTGTACAACACAAAACCCGAACCTACCTTTACAAGTTTGGGTCGGTTAATAAATCGCAGAAAGAATAGGATTATTACCTTAGTAAGATTGTTAAGGGATGATGCACGCACATCACGAATCACAATAGAGATCAAACCCGTATTTTTTTTCCAGTCGGCGGCCACAACCCTAGCACTCCATCGTATTTTTTTTTCTGTTTGGACAATGCGAAAGTTTACTCCCGTATGATAATTGTAACGTGGGTTGGGCTCGGCCCATGGTCTTTTTCCTTTTTTTTACAAACTGCCAGCTCCCCCTTACTTCATATAGTTTTCCTTTTTTTTTAACATTTAAATTTTATTCGCGTATATCCATATTTTGATCTCGCCTTTTTTTGGACGTAATAATATTTCTGATCTGATCATTATTTTTTTTGAATAATTAGTTGTGGTAATTTATTTAAAACGAGGCTGCGTATTTAATATTCGGAGATTTAAATACGGGTTTTACATAAATAGCTTTGAATCTTATGGTTAACAATCATTTACCGAACAAACTTAAAAGACCATAAGTTTCATCACAATGCTATGACACAAAGTCTAAATAAGTTCGATCACAGTAAGAAAATAGAATACAAAGGAATACATCACGTGATTAGTTTCTTAGACACCGGCTCCTCATCCTCCTTTTCATTGCTGTCAGCTTCATCATGCTCGTCTATCTCCCCTTCTTACCTTAAAGTCGAATCATAACATGATGGCAGCTCATCCCCAAAGTTCAAATACTCACCCCTACACAGCGGATTAATCATAAAATAAGTCTCAGTACGGCTTTCAACATTCCTAAACTTCCAACTATGACTCAGAATTGATCTCACATGAGACTCCTATTCACTCATCCTATCAAACCTTGCATGTTCCTCTTTTAAACCTTTCAATTCAAGCACTCAAATTCATCATCATCGACCAAAGGCCTGCAATCTCGTCCATCTTTCAAGCTATAAGAAATTCCAATCTCCACATACCAGATACAACCTTTGAAATATATCTTTCCATTCTTTTCAAACCCACTAATCACACGAGTTTTAACCACGTATCTCTCATACATCAACCGATCAACTTCCTCATACCAGATACAAGTCGCAAGAAATCAGTTGTAAAATCGTTCATCATTTGGTCTATTGTCCTAGACCCTCGGTGGTATATAAGGTCATTATTCAAAATTATATACATACACGCATTGCATAAGAAAAATTATGATAACAAGTACTCGACGTACTTTCAACAACATCAATACATCATCATAGTATTTACTTAATAAATACTCGGGAAATCATTTCAGTTTTAAGGGATACATCTTAATATAAAACAATGCAAAACAATAATCTTACCGGAGCCTTGAGAAGAAGTTGCGTGCTTTTGTAAAATATTTTCAACACCAAAGTTATAGTTTAGGACATTTTTCAAAATCGACCTAGTTCTCTATAACTTAAAGCTCTGATTACCAATCTTTAACACCCCCAAAATACATTACGCAGCAAAAATACACATTTTGGTGCTAAACTCAAACATTATTACACAAAGCACTTTCAACGATCTCAAAATGGTACATTTGAAATATAAAAGGAAATAATTTAATCATTGTCTAAAACCGTCGATCCCAATTAAAACAAAAGTTTAACAATCAGAGCAGCGTTTTGGTCCCCCAAAGATCTCAATCAATCAACATACATTTTTACCAAAATACATGACCAAACTTAATTAGTTTTATGACAAAAGGGAAAGAAATCATTTATAGACTTAACTACCACAAAATCAACCCGCAATCCTTCTCCAGCAAGCTCTGCCATCAATCAACTTCAATCACCTAAAATACATGCTTAAAATCATCAACACAACGGTTGAGCAAGTCTATAGGTTTATCAAATCATCATTTGAACACAAGAGAAAAATCAATCATAATCATTTAATAGAATTGATGTACATACAATCTATTATTCAGGTATTCCATCTCATAGCAAAAGCTAAAGAATTGTATTAAGCTCATGACACTGACCCCTTAACTTAGTCACCCACGCCAAATGCCAAGATGACTAGATGAATTCCACTGCCCCTACTAGGGTATCAGTTGCTAACTCTATACCACTGACTCTCATTCTTGTAAATTATCCTTCCCAAAGGTTACTCAGCGTAAAGCCTTGGTCTCGGATAGGGTCGTCAACCCAATAGTACTATCATTTGAACAAGCGGCTATTCCCAACTCGCAACATCGAGCTAGAAGAGAGTTAATGGTTCATGAATTTAGGGACTTCAGCAACTAGGTACTTATACAATTCAAGGCAACAACAGGCAACATTTGGGTCCAAACAATCATTCATGACTTGTGTTTATTTTATTTCAAATAGCATGTATCCCCCTCGCGGGTTTGAAAATCATTTAAAACAAGTACAAAGCGAGGTTATAGACTCATAACCTAGGGTTTACATACTTTAAACAGCCCTTGACTCATATTAAAACTCATTCTATAGTCCTCGAGATTCGATCTAAATATCGACAACAACTTCAAATTGTGGGATACTCGTCTCCCGGTACACGAATAATCAAACTATCATAATTTCTTCCTCATTTTGAGGTAGAAGCTCTAATTTACGCCAAAATGAAGATAATCAAAATCTTTATAACACTATCTTATTAGTGTAACAATAATCAAAACATAAGACCTCCAAAAATAGCCTCAAACCCACTGCCCAAATTTACCCTTTTAAAACTCACATAAAATCACACTTTTAACCAATTCTAATCATTTGTCTACTCATCCTAGTCCCCTAGCATCAATATATATCAACCCTAACACTTGTATAATTTATAAAAATAAAAACCCAAAATCAAAAATCAACTTTATTCAACAAAACAACATGATCTAAGCTTGATCATAACTAGATCATCTCATGCATACTCACACCAACCCTAGTTTATAACCAAAATGAAAAACCTCATGCATGTCGGAAATTTTAGTACCAATAGAATCCCCTTTTGATCTTAGGAAGTGGTCTAGGCTTAGTTTTGGATTGATCAAGCTTGAATTGAAGAATTTTGGTGATTTAGAGAGGTTTGTAGGTCACGGTTATGAAGAGAAAAGAGAGAGGTGGGATAAAATTTTGGTAAACTAGTTTATGTGTGTGTTTTGTGTTAGGTGGAGGTTTATATATGGTAGGTGAAGGGTTACTTTTGCCATTCTTGTATAGTTTGGGACCAAAATAGAGTTTAATAGTTTAAAGGGTAGAAAATGACTATTAGTCAATTTTGAAAATATTTACGAGACTCGGGTTTTATAAAAATACTTCTCAAAAGTTAAAATGCACTCAAATATAATAATAATATAGTCCCGGCACGACTTAATACGCAATTAAAAATAATTGAAAAATATAAACATCGAAACAACAAATAATAAAACGTAAAATTTCGGCCATCCGTCGATATCGTAATCACTAGTAATCCTCACAACTAGTAAAAAGGTAAAAATAAGACTTCTGGCATCGGTTATAAATTAAACCACCAAACGTCATAGCATTCAAGCTCATCAAAAATTTCAAAAATATTCGTAATATAGTATTAAATAATGACCTCGAGTTCAGGTTATCACAGTATTATACGATTGTTGTGGAATAAAATAGAAGAGAAAAGAAAAGTCTGGAACACCCCTTAGGGGGGTGTTCGGCCGTCGGTTGAAAAAGAAGGGGGGAAGGAAAAAACTTTTCTTATATTTGTTTACTTGAGCTACAAGGATTTAGGCCTATATAAATGCTCCCTTACCCTCATAATTCAACACACCTCAATCTCTTTCTCTCTCTCTCTCTCTCTCTCTCTCTTGGCCGATCGCAACACAAACCCACAAAGGGTTTGGTGTGGTTTTTTCTTGGTGCTCGGTTTTAGTTTAAATCTAGTCCTAGCCCCTCTCTATGGTTGTTGGGTAGATTTTTCTACAAGCTTAGAAGCTCGTTTTACACGTGCTAGAATCACGGTTAGCTCGTTGTATTACGTGTGTACAAGAACGTAATATAGTCTTACTTTAGACTATATCTTGGTGGTGTTCGTTATAAACCCTAATTGATGATTCGTTCTTTATCTTGTGGATTTGCTTTAGCGTAAAGGTATGTAACCCTAATTTGATTAATTATAATTATGTTATTATGATCTTGTTAAATCGCTCCCGCAATATGTGTGCTTTGATCTCGTTTAGGGTTTTATATAATTGTTATGATGTTAATAAACCTTCAGTGGCATCGAGAGCCTTTTTAACATGTTATAATTATCGAATATCTAAAGTTTTTTAACCAATAATTGTTTTGAGTTAAAACTACATGTTTTTTAGGTTTTCTTAAAATTTAGGGTTTTGTTTTTTAAAAATTAGGGTTTGGCCGATTTTTATAAAAAAAGTAGAATTGTTTTTGAAACCCTAAATTACATGTAGGATGATTTTAGATTAAATTGCATGATTAATTGTTATGTCATGTATGGTTACGATCCGTAGAGATTAAATTGTTAAGATTTGTGAGTGGATCCATGATAAAATGCATGTTTTCATGGATCGTAAAATCGTATGTTTATATGATTTTATGTGCTATTTTATAATACCCCAAACTTAACGTCATTATTTTACCCTAACTATGTACTTGATTTTGAAATTCTATGTGATGGTAAATATTGTATTGTTTGACGGTTTATGTTGATACCTGTAATGTCTGGATATATTTAATTGTTGTGACTATTGAAGATTACTAATAGTGATCGTGATGCCAATGGATGCCAAATATTATATTTTAGTATCGATTATTTCGATATTTGATATTTATGAAATTTTTATTTCATTACGTATTAAGTCGAGTCGAAACTTTACTATTTCGTTTTGTGTGCGTTTAATTATTAAAACGATCGATTTAACAAACGAGATTTATATTTTTATGAAGCCGGGACGAAACCCGACTCTCGTAAATATTTTTAAAGTTGACTGGTAGTCATTTACCGCTTTTTAGCTAATATTTATGCTTTACTCCACAAGAATTCACTAATTGCAAAACCTACCCTCCACCCACCATATAAATACTCAAAATTAACACATACATAACAAGTTCATCTCTCTCTCTTTCTCCTCTCTTCTTTGCCATCACATCCTCACAACAAACACCCCTTTGATCTTGAAAAATTAGCTTGAATCCTTGAAAACAAATTGAAGTTCCATGTTTGAAATTCAATGAAGATCATTTTGGTATAACTTTTAATAACAGGCAAGTATTTTTATTTTTCAAATATTTTTAGTGAAGAACAATGGTGTTTGATCCAATGTTGTGTTGTATAAATGTGTTATTATTAATATATTTGATTTTAAAAATGTTGCATGTATGATTTTTGATGTGGGATTTGAAAGTATGAATCATGCAAGTGATTTAGGGATGTTATGAGATGTTTGGAATGACTGATATAGGTTAATTGAAGGTTTGATGATGTTAAAAATGGGTCAAAATGTGTGTTGAGGTGATTTTCAAAAGTGTATTTTACATCAGTGAGTTTGAAGGCAATTCTGCCAATTTTAGCTTTGAGTATAAGTTGGGATGATAGGATATTGTTGTATTAGTCGTCGAGACGCTCGTTTCGATATAAGATAGAGCTTCTAACTCATAACGAGTATGAAGTTACACTAGTTTGAATATTCGTGTACCAGGAGATGCGTATCGACACAATACGAAATTGTTGTCGATATTGAGTCAAATCTCGAGGACCATAAATTGAGTTTTATAAATGTTCATGGGCTTTTCTCAGGTTCTAAACCTAGGGTATTGATTCTATTTTCAAATTTAAGTGTTGATTTTGAAAATGGAAATGTTTAACGAAGTCAAAATGGTTTTACGAGGCAAGTGTGCAAAACAGTCCGGTTTTTAAAGTCTAAAGATGTATCGAGCAGGTGGTTCTAAAATGTGAATCACTGAATGAAATTTAAACTGAGTCTTGTATAGGTTATAAGTGAGTATTTCACCAAGTTTCATAAAAAACAGAGTTGTTTAGGTATGGGAAATCAGTGTGTACTTTTGTTAGGTACCGGCTGAGTATTATTGGGAGGTACTTAACCTCGCGACATAGTTTGAGGCGAGAGGCTAATCTAATAGCTTCTAAAAGTTCTAAAAGGATATGAGTCTTATGTGTGAGTTTATATTCTGAGATAGGAGACCCGTGTTGGGTACTTGAACCGTGTTGATTTGGCATCTTGAGATGGATCAACATCGAAGGTGCTAGTTTTGGAAAGCTAGTACATGTTGTGGGGTTTAGAAGGGATTCACTTGCAGTGATTGGTCATGTCTATGTACATACTATTTTGAGTCATTGATTTTATTATATTAAGTATGTTTAAAATACTTAAGTATGTTGCTAAGCGTGCACCTTATTTGTTAGGTGGCGGCTTTTGACGTATATATTTGGGAGGCATCATCACTTTGGCGATCACTACTACTACTAGCTTCATGTATTATCTAAGGTGAGTCTATAGCCTCGCTTTTATACTTGTTGTAAATGATTTTAACCCGCGAGGGGGATACATTGTATTTGAAATGAAAAGGAACACAAGTCATGGATGATTGTTTGGACCCGAATGTGATTGTCGTGATTGTATAAGTACCTTGTTGCTGAAGTCCCTAAATTCATGAGCCGTTAACTATTTTCTAACTGGATGTTGCAAGTTGGGAATAGCCGCTAATTCAAATGGTAGTACTATTGGGTTGACAACCCTATCTGAGACCAGGGCATTACGTTGAGTAACCTCTGGGAAGGATAATTTACGAGAATTCGAAGTATGGGTATAAAATTAGCAACTGATACTCTAGTAGGGGCGATGGTTTCATATAAGTCGTGTCGGCATTTGGCGCGGGTGACTAATTGGTTAAGGGGTCGGTTTCATGAGCTTAATACAATCACATAGTCTTTGCTATTTATACGAGATGGCTTAACTGTTGGTTTGACAATCATGATTGGTTTTTCTACTTGTGTTCAATGATGTTTTGCAAAACCTATAGAATCGCTCAACCTTTATGTTGATGATTTTAAGCATGTATTTCAGGTAATCAAGATGGATAGCAGCAGAGCATGCGAGGAGGGAGTTGGTGCTTACTTGTCTAGAGTTATATTTATTTTCCATCCTTTGAAATGAATAAATGACTTTTAAAGTCTTTAATGAATGTGATGTGTTGGTAACGGTTTTTGGGACCTAACGTTGCTCTGATTTTATATATTGGGATGGGAAATACTTTTAGACAATGTTGTATATTATTTTAGCGTCTCTCTTGAGGTCGTTGTCTATGATTGTGTGCGATGTGCTATTAGTAGCGCCCCAATGTAATATTCCGCTGCGTGGTAATGTGGGGGTGTTACAAAATGGTATTAGAGCCACAAGTTATAGAGAACTAGGTCGATTTTGAAAATCCTAAACTATAACTTTGGTGTGTTCTAAAAAGTTTTAAGCACGCAACTACTCTGCATGGCTCCGGTAAGGCTATTCTTGTATTACTTTATGATTGATTGTGATTATGTGATCCTATGTGTATGTAGGAATGGTAGTATGTATATGTATGAATATATTGTGGTATTTAAAGGCATTGCACGTGAAGCAATGGTCCTTGAATGATTGTCGTAAATCTAATAATACGGTTTTGTATATGATTTGGCCTCACTGCCAATCACTGATCTTGATAATTATGTATTATCTAAATACGAGTTTGAAACTCGTTTGATACTTTGAGTATGTATATATTGTTTCGTAATCTATAGCATATCGACTTGTTTAAGTTCGATTGTTATCATCGTATCGTGATGTGCCAGTTTAGGACATCTCCTTTCGAAACGTAGTTGATTGATGTGATATTCTTGTTCCGAATACTTCTTATGATTTTGAAGATCATTTATCCAAGGCGATATCTTCTATGTAATGCCCCATGTGATTAGATTTTATATGACTACGTTATTTGACGAAAAGGAGGATGCCAATGTTGGACTTAAGATATATATATATCCTAATCAAATATATATAGTTTGGGTGCAACAAAGATATGCTCGTAGTAGTCATTCAGTTGAGTGACTTAATGCCTTGTATCTAAATGGAATGGGACATTTAGATATAGAGATTTTAACTCGCCCTACTATGAGTTGTTTAAGGTTGTCTTATTTAAATGGATTGGGACATTTGAATAAGAAAGTTTTAAACCAGTGGACCTTAGATTGTTTGTGTTTTCCTTATTTAGATAGAATGGGACGTTTGAATACGTAAATCATGAAGTAAGTTTATTAACACCTTGTACTTACTATGTTATTTAATTTGGATTTGGTATCGTGTTAAGAGGTAGTAATACTTGAGTAGGATGATTTATAATCGTCTCGTTGAAATGGATTAGGATGCCTTTTCATTTGAACAAGAAAGTTATAAGTTCCCGAACCATAAATTTATAAACTCCTGTATACATGAAAGGGGACGCCTTTTGATGTAGACAAGGAGTTATAAATGAGTGGGCCCAAGTATGTCTGGCTCGATTTGTGGATGTTTGGTGTGCGTACGTCATCCTTCGAATCGTGTTTTGTTGGTATGAATAGTTCCATGTCGTCGTCATTATGATGATCATTGATTATCATCTATGTACCAGTAACCCGTTGGACTTCTCTCGAGTTATGATTTGTTTTGATGGACCATTTCTAATGTGTTTTGATGATCGCTAGCTTTATAAGCAGATTGTTAAGAACCGTTGACCGTTTCGAGAATAGGTGACTTTTTTAAGCGTCACCAGGAATTATGCGTGTATTTGGGGATTGACTGAGGATCGAGTTATCAACGACAACCTATCGTGGATGTGAATGTTTTGTAATTCTACTTGCTACTATCGAAGGGTCACCGAAGACTTTTCTTGATGATGAAACTCTTGGGGGCTAGTATGACGAACTAAACGAGGAATTTGATGCATCACCTTGAGCACTGAAGTAGAAATTATTGGAACGCCTTTGTAAGATGAATGCTGAAGTTGAAATTATTGGGACGCCTTTGCATGATGAATGCTGAAGTGGAAATTATTGGGATGCCTTGTATAATAAATGTTGAAGTAGAAGTTAGTGGGACACTTTTGTATGTTGAACATTGGAGCAGAAGTTAATGGTACGCCCGATATGTTGTGAATCTTCACCAATGGATCGAATTTCTTAATGATTGGAATTAATAAATTCGTTATCACTTCGAGGAGTATGTTGTAGCCGACACCGCAAGTGGAAAGACTTTGGAGATCAAGTGGTATTATCAAGGGTTCGTTCAAGGTTTTCTTGATGATCAACGGTGGAGATGTATGTTTGATGTCTATGTTTGACCTTTGCTTTTTAGGTACTTATTTGGTATGTGATCTAGTCGAGTGATCGTAAGTTGTGCGAACTTGAGGCGGCATTATCCAATGACGTCTGATCACAGAGAACGTGTACCATGTAATATCTTTTTGACTTTCAACGACGATGCTTATTGAGACTTTGAATGCGCGTGGGCGAAAGTGAGATGGTGTCTTTGTATTATATTTTGAGTATGGATTCGCGTGTGAGCGTCCTCCGATGACGAAAATATTTTCTTGTTATTTCTTTTGATATGTGTGCATGGCTATCCGGCCAGTGGATATCTTTTTACTTGCAATTTTCCAATTGACTGGACTTACCCGAAGGTCTTGTCAAGTATTCTTATTTATCATGGTTGGGCTATTTAGCAAGCATGAGTTAACCCGATTGAATTTATTGATTTGGCATGGTTTTCCTTTTTGGCAAACATGTAATAATTTGACTTTACGTCCCTAGTGTTGTCTTTTGTGTTGGAATCAGATCGTAATACGTCCGATAGAGCAATGTATACGCCGAATGATGTCCGTATCGATGAACCCACTTTTGACGAAGTAGGTCGGCATGTTCGAAATTACGCAATAAGGTGATTTTGTACGACTAGTACTAATTATCTCGTCTCAATTTTCTATAACATTTTCGATGGAGTTTTGTGCGACCCATGCGACTTTCTTTTATGAGTAATTGTTTTTGTGAGGATCGTGGACGATGGTTTAGATAGCCAGATTATTGGAATGAAGTAGAGAAAGGAGAAATGATTGGAACTAAGATGACTGGGAGACTACGAAGAAGATTGTATGGATTAAGAATCGCTTGTTAACCACGAGGAACCGTCAGAAGAGTTGTGCCAATAACTGTAGGAAACCGTTGGAAAATTGAATTTGGAGACATGGCAATGATTGAGGTATCACCTTGGGAAGGTGTGGTCTGTTTTGGGAATAGAGTAAAGTTAAGTCTAAGGTACGTCAGACCGTTTGAGATCACTCAACGGATGGAACCGGTTGTTTATAAGTTGGAATTGACAGATGAGCTTCGTGCAATTCATGTAATGGTCGTGTGTCGAGCTTGAAGAAGAGTTTAGCGAATAAGGATTTATTCTCCCTTTTTGGTGAGATACAACTTGACGACAAGTTGCGTTTTGAAAAGAACCAGTGGAAATCTTCGATCGAGAGGTTAAGCGTTCGAAGCAGAGAAAGATTCCCATTACTAATATACGATGAAATTCGAGACGTTAAGTGTTTGAGAGCGAGTAAGTTTTCCCCTTACGAATGTACGATGTAATTCGAGACGTGGATCGAAATTCACGTGGGAACGTGAGGACTTCGTTTGAAAGAAGTGCCCCCGTTCTTCTCGTGGTATGTAATACGAATATGAGGCGAGGCGAGCGCCGGGAGTCGCTCCTTAAAAGGTGGTGGTAATATAATACCCCGAACTTAACGTGATTATTTTACCCTAACTATGTACTTGATTTTGAAATTCTATGTGATGGTAAATATTGTATTGTTTGACGGTTTATGTTGAAACCGGTAATGTGTAGATATATTTAATTGTTGTGACGATTGAAGAGTACTAATAGTGATCGATGCTAATGGATGCCCAAATATTATATTTTAGTATCGATTATTTCGATATTTGATATTTATGAAAATTTTATTTCGTTACGTATTAAGTCGAGTCAGAACTTCACCATCTCGTTTTGTGTGCGTTTAATTATTAAAACGATCATTTAACAAACGAGATTTATATTTTAATGAAGCTGGGACGAAACTTGACTCTCGTAAATATTTTTAAAATTGACTGGTAGTCATTTCCCGCTTTTTAACTAATATTTACACTTTACTCCACAAGAATTCACTAATTGCAAAACCTACCCTCCACCCACCATATAAATACTCAAAAATAACACATACATAACAATTTCATCTCTCTCACTTTCTCCTCTCTTGTTTGCCGTCACATTCCACAACAAACACCCCTTTGATCTTGAAAAATTAGCTTGAATCCTCAAAAACAAATTAAAGTCCCATGTTTGAAATTCAATGGAAATCATTTTTGTATGATTTTTAATAACATGTAAGTACTTTTTGTTTTTCAAAGATTTTAGTAAATAACAATGGTGTTTGATCCATTGTTGTGTTGTATAAATGTGTTATTATTAATATATTTGATTTTAAAAGTGTTGCATGTATGATTTTTGATGTGGGTTTTGAAAGTATGAATCATGCAAGTGATTTAGGGATGTTATGAGATGTTAGGAATGATTGATATAGGTTATTGAAGGTTTGATGATGTTAAAAATGGGTCAAAATGGGTGTTGAGGTGATTTTCAAAAGAGTATTTTCCATCAGTGAGTTTGAAGGCAATTCTGCCAATTTTAGCTTTGAGTATAAGTTGGGATGATAGGATATTTTTGTAGTAGTAGTCGAGACGCTCGTTTCGATATAAGATAGAGCTTCTAACTCATAACGAGGATGAAGTTACACTAGTTTGAATATTCGTGTACCGGGAGATGCGTATCGACACAATACGAAATTGTTGTCGATATTGGGTCAAATCTCGGGGACTATAAGTTGAGTTTTATAAATGTTAATGGTCTGTTCTCAGGTTCTAAACCTAGGGTATTGAGTCTATTTTCAAATTCAAGTGCCGATTTTGTAAATGGAAATGCTTAACGAAGTCAAAATGGTTTTACGAGGCAAGTGTGCAAAACAGTCCGGTTTTTAAAGTCTAAAGATGTATCGAGCAGGTGGTTCTAAAATGTGAATCATTGAATGAAATTTAAACTGAGTCTTTTACAGATTGTAAGTGAGTTTTTCACCAAGTTTCGTCAAAACGAAGTTGTTTAGGTATGGGAATCAGCGTGTACTTTTGGTAGGTACCGGCTGAGTATTATTGAGAGGTACTTAACCTCGCGTCATAGTTTGAGGCGAGAGGCTAATCTATTAGCTTCTAAAAGTTCTAAAAGGATATAAGTCTTATGTGTGAGTGTATATTCTGAGATTGGAGACTCATGTTGGGTACTTGAACCGTGCTGATTTGGCATCTTGAGGTGGATCAATATCGAAGGTTCTAGTTTTGGAAAGCTAGTACATGTTGTGGGGTTTAGAAGGGATTCACTTGAATTGATTGGTCATGTCTATGTACATACTATTTTGAGTCATTGATTTTATTATATTAAGTATGTTTAAAATACTTAAGTATCTTGCTAATCGCGCACCTTATTTGTTAGGTGGCGGCTTTTGACGTGTATATTTGGGAGGCATCATCACTTTGGCGATCACTAATACTACTAGCTTCATGTATTATCTAAGGTGAGTCTATAGCGTTGCTTTTATACTTGTTGTAAATGATTTTAACCAGCGAGGGGGATACATACTATTTGAAATGAAAAGGAACACAAGTCATAGATGAAGTTTTGGACCCGAATGTTGTTGAATGATTGTCGTAATTGTATAAGTACCTTGTTGCTGAAGTCCCTATATTCATGAGCCGTTAACTATGTTCTAACTTGATGTTGCAAGTTGGGAATAGCTGCTAATTCAATTGGTAGTACTACTGGGTTGACAACCCTATCTGAGACTAGGGCATTACGTTGAGTAACCTCTGGGAAGGATAATTTATGAGAATTAGAAGTATGGGTATAAAATTAGAAACTGATACTCTAGTATGGGCAATGGTTTCATATAAGTCATGCCGGCATTTGGCGCGGGTGACTAATTGGTTAAGGGGTCGGTTTCATGAGCTTAATACAACCACATAGCCTTTGCTATTTATATGAGATGCCTTAATTGTTGGTTTGACAATCATGATTGGTTTTTCTAATTGTGTTCAATGATGTTTTGCAAAACCTATAGACTCGCTCAACCTTTGTGTTGATGATTTTAAGCATGTATTTCAGGTAATCAAGATAGATAGAAACGGAGCAAGCGAGGAGGGAGTTGGTGCTTACTTGTCTAAAGATATATTTATTTTCCATCCGTTGAAATGAATAAATGACTTTTAAAGTCTTTAATGAATGTGATGTGTTGGTAACGGTTTTTGGGACCTAACGCTACTCTGATTTTATATATTGGGATGGGAAATACTTTTAGACAATGTTTTATATTATTTTAACGTCTCTTTTGAGGTCGTTGTCTATGATTGTGTGCGATGTGCTATTAGTAGCGCCCCAATGTGGTATTCTATTGCGTGGTAATTTGGGGGTGTTACATATTTGCTTTATTTGATTCTATAAATCTTGAATTAGGGAAGACTTTTATATGAATATAAAAACCTAGATTTGATGATTATTGAATAAATCGTATGGATGTGGCTTATTTGATTTATTTATTGCGCATATAAATTGTTATTATGTGTTTATGATTTAGTTTTTTTTACTTGTTTATATTAAAATTGTTAAAATTGTTGGAAACAAGGGTTTTTTTTAAAAGAAATAATATGGAGTAAATCATATTGAAATTAAGATTTTTTTGAGATCTAAATTACATAAGATTACGTTGATTGGTGAAATGCAATAATAATCTAACGGCCTACTCCTTTTGACAAACTATAAAGTGGGTATAACACACTGCTGGTCATGTACCCGGTTAAGGAATGAGGTGTTATGCCATTAATCGCTGACCAAATTCCCGGCTCGCCTGTGCGTCAAATTGAAATTACCTACGATTATTATTTGCATTATACCTTAAGGTGGATTTACCACAAATTCACATCTGAATCACAATGAATAAGGTTATTGCTTTGTGCGTTAGCCATACGTACGTTGTGAATAGTTGTGGGTAAATTCTTTAATTGGTTAAACCAATACCTCAATATAATTTATGTAGAAATTTAGTCTCGTGAAAAAGTTTACTAAATGTTTTATTAAACTTATGCTATGGAGTTGTATGCATGCTTCTCCATACATTGATTTTGACATCAAATTTATACCCTTAAAACTTAAGTCGAATGCTGTCTAATTGACGAACACTTGAAATTACTACGTCATCAAATGAGATTTTTGGGCAATATTGTAATGGAGAGAAAACTTTCATAGAATGAGAATTCGTATGATGGTTTAACGTTATTCAGATTAGATAACTTGATTAAATTACTCAGTGAGATCTGGAAACTTAAGTCATTCAGAAGGGATGAAACATGTTTACAATGTAAATCGTTCTTTTGGCAATGTAAATCCCTTAAGTCTAGAAATTGAAAATTGTTTGTCAATTGAATTGTTCGACAAGTCGCTATGTTGAGTACATTCATTACTAGCAGATCAACTGATATAATGGATCTATGTCAATACAGTTCTAGGATTCAAGGAAAATACTATGGTTTATATACTGGGGTAATTTTATTTTCTTGAAAGTATTTTGTTATCGAAAATACTAATATTTGAACTTATTTCTGTCGAAATGGCTCAACCCGGTAATAACACTATAAGTTCTGCGTTCAAAGCGTTTTTTAATCGTCCTGAACTAATTGTCCCAAACTTCAATGATTGGTACCGCTCACTAAGAATTGTATTGAGAGTAGCGGGTACTATTGATATATTTACCACTCCTTATCCAGAGGATCTTGCTGAAGGTGCTTTTGAAGCGCAAAGGCTTGAACACACTGCTAATGTTAAGAAGCACTTGTAGGTGGCTTGCTTAATGTTAGGTAAAATGGTTCCTCCAATTCAACAGAAGTATGAGCTATTTTCACCTAAGCGAATTCTTGATGAGCTCAAGGCTATGTTCGAGAAGCCGCAAGCTATGGAGATCTACGACTTAGTAAATGCTTTGCATAGCTGCAAGCAAACTCCTGTAAAGTCTGTTAGTGCCCATTACTTGGATATGAGGGGTTATATGGAACAGCTCATTGCTCTATGACACCCCTATGATCATAATATGGCTATTTACTTGATCAATAGGTTCCTTAACAAGGACTTCAATGATTTTGTTCGAAACTATAATATGCATTGCACGGGGAAGACAGTTAATGATTTGCATGCAATGCTCATTGACTACGAAAAGGGGTTAAAGGACAAGGCATCTACTTCTACTCCTCCTGTACTAACCATACAAAAGGGTAGAGTGAGTAAGCCAAAACCGCAAGCGAATAAGAAGAAAGGCAAAGGCAAGGGTGATAAGGGCAAGCAAGTTGCAACTTATTCGAAACCTAAGCAGAACTTTGTCAAGAAGAATAAATCTCAAAAGGATGAGACTTGTCACCATTGCAAGGCAAGTGGTCACTGGAAGAGGAATTTCCCTCTTTACCTTGAAGAGTTGCGATAAATAAAGAAGAAGTCTGAGCAGAGCGCTGCAACTTCAAGTACTTTATTTATGATTGAATTATTCAATTTAACATACAAATTAAATTCCTGGGTATATGATACGGGATGCGGTATTAACATTTGTAATACGCTGCAGGGGTTTAATCTGGAAAGGAAGCTATCCTATGGGGAACAATTTCTTTAAGTGGGCAATGGCGCACAAGCAGCGGTTGAAGCTATAGGAACATTTAATTTAGTTTTACTTTCAGGTTTAGTACTGCTTTTAAATGATTGTCATTATGCACCTACAATTGTTAGGGTGTTATTTCCTTTTCTTGCTTGTTAAAAAACGGATTCGTTTACACTATTAATAATAATGGAATTTTTGTTTGGAAAGATGGTATTTTCTATTTTAATGCAATTTATGTGAATGGTGTGTTTGAAATAGACATGCATGATAATGAATCTAAGAAAAATTATAATTATGTTTTTAGCATGAATAAGAAGAGAAAGTTTGACAAGAACTCTTGTTATCTTTGGCATTGTAGACTTGCCCATTTGGGAAGACTCGTATACAAAAGCTTCAACGTGAAGGTCTTTTGGAAAATATCAATGATGAATCATTTGATAAATGTGAGTCGTGTATCTCTAGAAAGATGACCAAAAAACCTTTTAATAGTAATATTGAAAGAGCTACTGATCTACTTGGTTTAATACATACTGATGTGTGCGGGCCACTTAGACATGTGTCAAGGAAAGGTGCTAGCTACTTTTTAACATTTACGGATGATTATAGCCATTATGGTTATGTTTATTTACTTAAGCATAAACATGAGGTATTTGAAACATTTAAAGTGTTAAAAGCAGAAGTAGAACTACAACTAGGAAAGAAGATTAAAGCTCTTCGTTCTGATAGAGGTGGTGAATATTTAAGTCAAGAGTATATAGATTATCTAAGTGAGAATGGAATTGTTCAGCATCTTACTTCTCCCTATATTCCACAACAAAATGGCGTATCTGAAAGGAGAAATCGTACATTATTAGATATGGTGCGATCTATGTTTAATCTTACAACTCTACCATTATCCTTTTGGGATTATGCTTTAGAATCTGCTATTCGTATTTTAAATATGGTTCCCACAAAGAAGGTTGATAAGACACCATATGAACTATGGCGTGGCAAGAAGCCATATTTGTCTTATTTAAAGGTCTGGGGTTGCGAGGCGTATGTGAAACCAGACTCGGGTGACAAACTCCAACAACGATCTGTGAAATGTATCTTTGTAAGATACCCTAAGGAAACTATGGGATACTACTTTTATTATCCACTTGAGAACAAAGTGATTGTTGCTAGGTATAGAGACTTCCTTGAAAGTGATCTTGTAAACCAAGAATTCAGTGGGAGAAATTATGATCTTGAAGAGAGTCATATAGATACATTACCTTCTGAAAACACTAGCGAAATAATTCCTGTAGAACCAGAAAGTCTGGCAGTTCCACCGGAATTAGTTCCTCTGCATAGATTGGAAAGGATTAAAAACACAAATAGCAATATATGTCTTAATATAGAGGATGATGATGAAGTAGGGGATCTTGGAGAACCTGATAATTATAAATCCGCCATGCTTGATCCTGAGAAGGATAAGTGGATGGTTGCTATGGATGAGGAAATGAAATCCATGAAATTTAATGATGTTTGTATTCTTATAGATCCACCACAAAATGCTAAAGTAGTGAGACATAAGTGGATATACAAGAAGAAAACCGACATAGACGGAAAAGTACAATCCTATAAAGCTCGTTTAGTAGCTAAAGGTTTTACTCAAACTTTTAGCGTAGACTACGAGGAGACATTCTTCTATAGAAGAGTTAAGAGCTATTAGGATTCTCATAGCTATAGCAGTATACTATGACTATGAGATATGGCAAATGGATGTTAAAACTGCCTTCTTGAACGGTCGCTTAGATGAAAACATCTATATGCAACAACCAGAAGGGTAGGTTGATCCTAAGAATCCAAAACACGTGTGTAAACTTCAAAGATCTATTTATGGTTTGAAGCAAGCATCACGTCAATGGAATAAACGATTTGATGAAAAATCAAAAAGTTCGGATCTATTCAAAATCGTGATGGGCCATGTGTATATTGCAAAGCTAGTGGGAGTGATGTAGTATTTCTAGTCCTATATGTTGATGACATATTAATCATGGGAAGTAACATTCCAAGACTTAAAGTTGTTAAGGATTATCTTGGTAAATGTTTTTCTATGAAGGATTTAGGAGAAGTTGCATACATTCTAGGAATTCAGATCTATCGAGAAAGGAAAAGACGGTTAATTGATCTAAGTCAAGATGCTTATATAGATAAGATATTGAAGAAGTATAATATGCATAATTCCAAGAAAGGTTTTCAACCTATGGAAGTTAAGCACAATTTGAGCCATGAGATGGATGCATCAACTCCTAAAGAGGAGGCATACATGCAGAAGGTGCCTTATGCTTCAGCTGTAGGATCTATTATGTAAGTTGTAAGATGCACAAGGCCTGATGTGGCGTTTGCTCAGAACTTGGTCAGTAGATACCAACAGAATCCAGGGAAGCTCCACTGGACTGCTGTTAAACATATTCTAAAGTATTTGAGGAGTACGAAAGATATGTTTTTGGTATTTGGAGGGAAACTAGACACAGAACTGAATGTGACAGGTTTCTGTGATGCGTCCTGGCAATGTGATAAATACGATACTAGGTCTCAGACGGGTTACGTTCTTGTTATCAAAGGAGGAGCAGTTGACTGGAAGAGCAAGAAGCAGACAACGATTACAATGCATGCTACTCAATCTGAGTACATGGCTGATTCAGAAGTTGTAATGGAAGCTGTTTGGATTAGGAAGTTTATTAGAGATCTTGGAGTGATGCGTTCAATAAAAGAACCTATTGATATATATTGCGACAATTCTGCTGCAGTAATATTCGCCAATGATTCTGGAGTCATGAAAGGTGCCAGACACTTTAAACGTAGACATCACTATGTCCGAAAACAAGTTGAAGCTCGTGAAATCAAATTAATAAACTTTCACACTGATGATAATGTAGCTGATCCTTTTACTAAGGCTTTGCCTAGACCAAAGGTAGTTAAGCATGCCAAGGCTATTGGGCTACAAATAGCGAGCGAACTCATGCAATAAATCTATGATTAGTTTTTGGATAAAGGATGTTAAGACATTATTATTTAATAAAATAAATATTGGGTTTCGTTTATTCTTATTACTTAATTTTGTATCCTATTTTACATGTTTTAATCCGTGAATAAATGTTATGCTAAAATGTCCGTTGTCGATTAGTAATATGGGAATATTATTAAATTAAGACAAGTCAAAATTGCGATAGAGTATACTTAAAATTATATTGATCGATTTTGGATGATATTCGATAAATCGAATATTGGACTTATCCCAACTATATGATTTTATTTTGTGGATCTTTTTCATCAAGTAAATCATAAATAGTTATCCTTAGACCTGAGATACTAGAAAACTATTTTGAATCTAGTGCATTTTTGTGGAATAATATAACGCTAAACATAACTGGTAGCTATAAGAATTATTTTCAAAAGTGTTGCAAAATTTATAAGTTTTGCTCTTAGTCAATATGGGATTTATTTCCTCCAATTTTGTTTTGGAGTATAATACAGATGGGCCCCTCGTGGGATTAGTAAGATGTTTGTGTGGCCACACCCAAATTTATTTTGGTAATTTTGCTTAATCTGTGAACGAGAAACATAATGGTTAATGAAAGGAATGACTAAGATCCATATCCTTGTTAACGTTGTATTAGAAATAAAAGGATAATAATAATGATGAATCATTAAAAGGTTTTATCCATGAGACCTTACTCGAGTTGTACTAGTGACATTGCTAGTGTAACTAGACGCTAGTCAATGTAATCACGATATTCGAAATATGTCCAAGTGTGAGCTGAAAGTTTATGGACTTATATTTAATAGTCGTGTGACAGGATCGAACTCGAGATAACGGGATTGCACTCAATACGTAAAGAGTTAATTTATTTAATAACTATATTTATTGTATTTATTAATTTATTTAATAAATATATATTTATGTATCTATTAAATTAAACTAAGCTTTAACTTTAAACGACCGTTAAATATTAAGAGTTAAGTATTAAAGGATCGTTGTGGAATAAAATGGAAGAGAAAAGAAAAGTCTGGAACACCCCTTAGGGGGATGTTCGAGCGTCGGTTGAAAAAGAAGGGCGGGAAGGAAAAAACTTTTCTTATATTTGTTTACTTGAGCTACAAGGATTTAGGCCTATATAAACACTCCCTTACCCTCATAATTCAACATACCTCAATCTCTCTCTCTCTCTCTCTCTCTCTTCTCTCTCTCTCTCTCTCTCTCTCTCTCTCTCTCTCCTCTCTCTCTCTCTCTCTCTCTC